>OX465481.1:6736059-16736059 GCA_950022335.1 Eurois occulta
AATAGTATACCTAATATTGAACATAGTAACTCAATATTTCTATGTTTACAAACAAATATTATGTAGCTGTGCTTAACAGGCGGCAATCGTTATTACGACATTCAGTCTATATAAAGGACTCATCATTACTGCATTATTCGCCTATCTCGGCAAAAGTTTGCAAATACGTATTCTAAAAATTAATTATGCCAACGTACGTGACTGTTCGTTCCGCATTTTTTTACATTACTCACTCGTTTGCTTGCGAAGCGGTTACCTGTGTTCTTTAGTTACTTCGCAATTAAGTAACATCGCAAAAAACGCAACATTCTAATGGATTGCTTCATCAGCCAGGTATGATCAGTTGCGCGGCCCCCGCTGGCATGCCGCCCGCGCATCACTCCGCGCCTCCCCAGGCCTGGGGATCACTGCTACAGCCGCCCACAGTGGTATGTATCTTAAACATTTCATTTCTTTCAAGTAACCTTAGTACTTTACAACTACTATTATAGCTTTAATCGCAATGTTCTACAATAAGTTCCCTTCTTTGTAGAAATCTGAACCTATGGAAGACGGAAGCTTTCTGAAGGACCAAACCAGCGGCTTCTACTCGGAGGGCTTCCACAGTGCGTCGCCCTCTTCCTCCAGCAAGGACTCGAACGGGCACTCCCCGCGCAGCGTCGGCAGTTCCGGAGAGCCTTCCCCGTTCTATGACTCAATGTCCCTTAAAGCTAAAGCCAATCTTGGTATGCATTTGGACGCATTCCGAAATGGCTTGCCATACAGCCTGCTCACACCGCCAGGCTTTGAGCCACGTACCAATGGCGGACGCGAGCCGTCACCCGGCTATGAAACATCTTACTCACCGAGGAACATAGCGCCCCCTGCGCACGTGTCCACACCCCTAGCACGTGCTGACGCTACCCCACCGAAATCGCCCCCAACAACACCTTCATCCCCCGATAGGGATCATGATAGAAGATCGTTTGAACGCTACCATGACTCTGGCTACGATGTCGGACAGAAGCCCGATGGCGACGACGGCCGCGACATCTCCGGTGATGAAGACTTCGACGACGAGCCAGGCCTTCGCGTCCCCGCCGTAAACTCACACGGCAAAGTTAAAACTTTCAAATGCAAGCAATGCGAGTTTGTAGCTGTCACCAAACTCAGTTTCTGGGAACATAGCAAAGAACACATCAAGCCTGAGAAGATGCTGTGTTGTAGAAAGTGCCCGTTCGTAACAGAGTACAAACACCATCTTGAATACCACATGAGGAATCATCTGGGATCCAAGCCGTTCCAGTGCACTCAGTGCTCATACTCGTGCGTCAACAAGTCGATGCTTAACTCTCACCTGAAGTCTCACTCCAACGTGTACCAGTACCGCTGCGCTGACTGCAACTACGCGACCAAGTACTGTCACTCTCTGAAGCTGCACTTGCGCAAGTACCAGCACAGCCCTGCTATGGTGCTGAACCCCGACGGTACACCCAACCCGTTGCCTATCATTGACGTGTACGGGACTCGGCGCGGACCTAAACAGAAGCCGCTGTCTAAGATGTTTGATCACCATTCACCGATGAACAACAACAACCAACCGCAGCCTCCCCCGCCGTCGCATCCTATCTTCGGTAACCACTTCCCGGTCAACCTCCCCTACCTCCCGCCACTCCTACCTCACTCATTCTTATTCCCTCCTAACAACAACTATGAACACCGTACTTCACCCAAACTACCTGAAATGCCGTCTGAGAAAAGTCAGACACTTTCTCCTCCGCCTTCGCTACTGCACCAGCGCCTCGCGTACATTGAGAGGCCTCTCGACAGTGGCACCGCGTCACCACCTGCTAAGTCCCCCGCGAGCTTGCCACAAACACCGACCACTCCTCGAGAGGTGCCGGCAGCGACGGGCAACGACGCTCTTGACCTCACGAACACCAAGACCAGCGAAGCAGGTACGCCACCCCCCAGCACAGAGCAAGCGATGCCTGTCACCCCGACCACTGCCCTCAAAAACCGGCGGAAAGGTCGCGCCTTCAAACTACAACCAGCTGCGTTGCGACTTCAGCACGAGGACGAGAAGTCTAAGGACATGGAGATTTCCGATTCTGAGTCGGAAGGTTCCGTGGAAGCTCCTGCCACCACTCAGTCATACTCGTGCCAGTATTGTGACATTACGTTCGGAGATCTGACAATGCACACTATTCACATGGGTTTCCATGGTTACAATGATCCGTTTATGTGTAACAAGTGTGGGGAGCGCAGTGCCGACCGCGTCGCGTTCTTCATCCACCTGGGCAGAGCACAGCACGCCTAGCTCGCACCCGAGGCAAGCTGGCGACGCTTGTAGTAGAGGCTTTGTGTTAGAGACAAGTAAATTATTGTAGAGTATTTTTATTAAGGCCAAAGACTTTGTATTGTATCTGTAATTTCAGCAAAAGTTAATCGGAGAAGATATTCCATGATCAATCTTTTCGCGATTCACTTTTGACTCAACCAAACTTGTTGAAATAATGTTAACTTTAATTTCTCTAAAATGTAAATATGTAGATATATTTATGCTTAGTGCTTACCCACACGTTTTAGTCATAGATATAATGTATGTAATAAGGTTGTATGCTACCCTGTGTTTGAGTAGATTTAGACGAGACGTAGTCACGAGTGACCAATGTATAAACAAGACTGTATCCCTCGATTAAGTACAAAACAGTTCATAATACGCGTTTTAGTTTAGTTTAGTTTTTAGTGACAACGATTTATAGTTAAATAGGTCTTACTTATAGTAAGTCTAAAAAATACTGTAAGTAAGGCCTAGTTTCTGTAATATTTGTATCTAAATGTAACAGCTTCGTAATTACAGAAAAGATTTGATGAAAAAATGAAAAAACATTTTTAACCTTAGCTTTAAATAACAAGCCATTGTTATTTTCAGTCTTAATATAACTCTGTCTTTTATTTGTGAAGTGTTACATATAGAAAAACATTAAGTTTAATATTCTGTACATTATTGGAAACAACGGTGAAGTTACCTATTAGTCATAGCGTTACACTAGTGTAAAACATAAAAAAATTAACAATAACAATTTAATGTAAATTATAATTAAATCAGAGTGTATTTATAACGTACAAAGAAAGATTTTATATTATTTATTTATCCTTATTGTGTATGTAGTTTAGTTTGTATGGGAGTCGTAATTTGGTGTATTGTCACATAATCATTTCAATATTGTTTTGTAATTTCGTTAAAACGTATGTTGTAATCTGACCTTGCTTGGTTAACACAATTCTGTTGATTCAAGAAAAAAACACCAACTACGAAAAAAGTATGTTCCAAAAGTCTTTGACCTGTGACTGCAACTTGTCGAATTAAAAATTACAAGCAAACATTTTCAAGGTTTTATGACTAAAAAATATAATGTACCTACCAAATATGTAACGTGCATGCAGAAACCACTGTTTTATTTTATTTTAATTATTTTCGGTCACAAAAATCTGCTTACAAAAACCACCATTACCATTGTAAATCTGTACAGTTTTTAAAACCTGTATTTGTAAGAAAACGTAAAGTAATCTATGAAACATCGAGTGTTAATTATTGTTGAATAATTTTGTGTGCTGGATACATAATAAAATTGGAAGTTTTATCTTAACCTCTTTGTTTTAATTGAATGTACACCATGCAACATCTTGGGCAACACAGTGATCTATTCCATACATCTCAATGAATTAGCCTTCATTTAGTGGTACTTTCAAACAAGTCTAAAAGCTTGACTTGCCCTTTTAACCTACTAACTAATTGTTGATGACGTTAGTCAGAATAGTCAGCTTGCCTTATGAGCTTGCCGTATTGTTGACCCCTAATAATTAATACATTATAATATACACAAAAATCAACTTAGCATCGGCCTATAAGTCCCACAGCTGGGAAACAGACCTCTATGAGGGAGAGTGGGCCATAATCCGTAAATATCTCACAATCAATGGGTGACAGTGGCGTATTTTTACCCTTAGGCCAGGCCATGGACTCGGGCTGCACACTAAGGGAGGCAGTCGCCTCCTCTTTTATCTTCTAGCATGCCACGCCGTGTTTACTTGATTCAAGCAGTCTGTCTGCCGCCCTGTATCTTAGTTAATGGTCAAAAAGAAAATCTAACTAAAATTTTCGAGGCGTGGCGCTAAAAATGTTCGTGATCATACTGATCATACATGAGCGAGCGCTCATGCATCCTAATATCCCTTTGTTATTCTGGAACTTCTATGCGAAAGTCGATAAAATCATAACAAATATTGATATTGGTTTATCACAAAAACCTCTTCAAAGTTTTATTTACTAGATGGGCAGCCGGTTGACACAGATTAAAAATTTTGGCACACCTTCAAAATAAATTGTGCAGCCCTGTTCCAGGACATGCCGGTTTCCTCACAATATTTCACTTCATCGTTTTATCCAAAACCACGACTTACGACAACATAGATTGATTAAATAATTATCACTTGCATATTACTACTGCCTCGTTGGCTTAGAGGCTGTGCAGGTCCCAGGTCGGGCAGAATGTTATTAGCTTTTCCATCAGGAATTTATCAGTGGCAGCCACGTCTGTATTTGTGCCCGGTTGACGGCAATAGGCGCCCTCTTTTACATGGGACTTAAACAAAACGGCGAAATGTAAGACTGTGTACTATAGTCACACCTAGCTCTGCCTAATCCTTTGCGAATTACAGGCGTGATGTGTCGTGTTATTACTATGAGTAATAAGAATAAATTCCTTTCTTCATAAAGGCTATGTGAGATTCACTTTCAAGTGTTTATGAGAACACGTAGAGGTGACGATTGGTCTTTTTATCAATTAATCGTCTTGGGAACATAAACAATTGAAGTATTTCCAGGATGTTTGTCGGGATAAAAGGTATCCAGTACATGATAAAGCATTCATTTAAGTAGATCAACAAGAAGCTGTATACTGTGCTTCCTACAAGTACTTTATGTGTAACCACGAGTAGTCACTGGCTAAGCTATACTAGAATCCGACTCACTCGCTTAGTCAGAAAGAAAACATTTCACTTCGTATTTTATTTAATTTCTCTTTTATTTTTGGCCGACATTTTCAATTTACAAACTCCGACAGTTTGGCATGCTTCAGACTGTAATCGTGTCTACCTTATTCCTATATACAAATAGTGACGCTGTTAAACATTTGTTATTAGGAAAGTGTTTTGTGAAATGTATTAAAAAAACAAGGTGGGGTTAGACTCTAGTTTTCTCGCAAGACAATAGATCCTTGTCATCCGCAACTTTACCAAAGAGGTGAAACAAAATCACGGGCAGGAAAACAATAATATATTAGTTTTTGAAAAACATAGAGACGCCGTAATTGGTTGGAAAAAGTGTAATTTGAAGAATTCATAACACGCACTATACCTAAAGGTATGTCGTTTCCCCGAACTTCGGGAAAACTTTCAACTCTTTACACATAATTACAATCAATACAATATTTTTACCTCATATTATACTTAATTACAGGAAGGATTCCCCCCACCTTTCCAACAATAGTTATACGAGTATGTATGTCCACCATTTTCCTTTTATTATAAAATGGATATTAATATGACGATTTTTTTTGTCTAAAAAAGGATTCGTTAACCAAAAACCTAATAAGGAAAAACAATGAAGGTTATTCACACAGTGTTATCTGGGTAACTAAACTAAGGTTTCCCTAAAACTAGGCACAGAATTCATTCAATCATCAACCTACAGATGGTCCACTGCTGGGCATATACCTGATCTCCAACTGCGCACCACTCAGGTCTGATCCATCTGCTACCAGGTAGCCTGCGGAGATCCACGCTGCACCTAGCTAGCGTCCCACCTTACGCTTGCCGATTCACGATCTCCACTCAAGAACACATCTACCCTAACGGGCATCGGTTCTACGGCTAATGTGACCGGCCCATTGCTTCTTCAGCTAGCTAGAGCTTATTATGTGAGTTATATGTTAAGCACAGAATTGGTTCCTAAAAATTTAACATTAACAATGATGCCACTGAATACTTTTAACGACTGTCAAAGTTCTACAAATGACAGCCAGGACCAAACGTCTTAACGTGCTTTCCGAGGCACGGAGGAAACGGTATGTAATAGGACCAACATCGTAATCGCGAAAAAATAATCAGGTGCAATTGCGTATGGATCAGATGAAAATTTTAGTGGGATTGGTGTCCTGGAGAAACTGGTTCAATTAATTTAATGATGTATACCACATCCTCAAAAAAAATTCCACATTTTTTCCGATACATGCTGTATAGTTGTTTTACATCGGTAAGGCCAGTCTTTTAAAACAATTAAAATAACAAATACATTATTATCACAAACCGCTCATACAATAAGTTATTTTAACACTTCACGTAATAGGTATGACTTTTTAACAATGGGTGCAAAATACAAAAATATCTGTCGATGCTAAATTGAGCCCATGTGAAGGTATTATATGTGTAGAACATCATTGTTTTAATCAATTATTATTTAATGAGGTAGGTACCTAAGTGAGATGAATTTTATTTTTGGAATGAACTTACCTACATACAAATGTGACATACTAATGAACTTAGCGTCAGCTTTAAGGTGTCGTCCCGACTAGTTCCGACATATCCCGTAGGTATATCTCCGACATATCTCACGCCGTTTTTCCATAGGGGTAGGCAGAAACCTACCTGCTACGATCCTTACATACGTACTCCTTTTGCCTCGTCCACGTTCATACACCTCGTCATAACGCAAGCCGGTTGCGAGTACTACGCACCTGACTTTTCTGAATCACCTCACTGATAAGGTCAGTGTATGTCCTTCTGGGGCGTCCCCTCCCGACGCTGTAACTCACATCTGCTGTGTAAATACCGTTTGTTAGTCGCCTCTCACTCATCCTCTCCACATGACCAAATTATTATAAGTGAGGACAAGGCTGGCAAGTGGGCAAACTCCAGACGGGAACCCAAAAAGCAGTGCAACGGTGCGAGTCAACGGTGACTTGGTTTGTAAGAAGAGGGATAATGCCACCTCCAGAGGCCAGACAATGCCGCCTCCAGCAACGGCCGCTAAGGCATCTCCATGGTCGTGTAGAATAGCACACCTAGGAAGTGTAAGCTAGACGAATTTCCGATGTAGCATAAGAATACGATGCTGCTGTCTGCCAGTCTCACTGATTGTTTCACAAAAAATTACGCACTGGTTATTTCATAAAAACTATGTTCGGAATCTTCTTTCCATTTTCTTCTTTTCCATTCACCTATCTTTCTTTATGTTTTGCACAGAGCATAATAAAAAAAGAAATCATCAACGGACAACGGTGGCTTAAAAAAATAACACTTTTTATTTGAAACGGTAACTCACATGGGCCACAATCGGCCACATATGAGTTGTGACAAACAAAGGTACCCACGTCTCAAGTAGAAAATAAGAGATAACGTATTCTTTTGTTTCTAACTTAATTGTTATTTATGAAGTGACTATTTTTTACGGAACAATACTATTTTTATGTCACCGTTACGTGTAAAAACTGCACATGAATATGTATAAGGTACGTGTATCTACGTAACGAGTACAACGTTCGCCGAAAACCCATCGAATTGTACTGAAGGTGTGTAATATGCTTAACTATTTGAGTCGAACACATGGAAGACTCAAGTTCTGTTAAAAATTTGTCTCTGGTTATTTGTCTCTATAACCGTAAAGACGCTATTGACGGTGACGGCTCCGGCCCGGTTCTACTATGGGACCGAAACCGGGTTCCCCAGACGAACCGCGGGGAACCCGGAGGAAGCAAAAGGAGTTGTATGTGATTAGAATCGTAACCTAAGTGGGGTTCTGCCTACACCCAAGGAAAGGGCGGGCGTGAGCTTCTGTGTACTTGTTTAATAATCATTTTTAAAAACATACGTTAATGGATAAAAAATTAAAATTCTCTTAAGAAGTTGTGAAATGCTCAATTCTTTAAGCAAAAGATATTTTCAAAGTTCAGTTTCGAATTTGCCACTGTTTGAATGTATTAAAGTTTATAAAAAGAATGTGTGTGTTGGGTACCCACACATTCTTTTTATAAACTTTCTATTGTTCTAATGTTAAATGAGAAAATTGAAATTCTGCTACATAAATTTTACATCTATAACACGTTAAAAGATATATTATTAGAAAATAAAAGTTAGGTAAAGTCAGGGAAATTAATTGTTCATCACATATCACATACACGGTCAATTTAACTTGATAGTCAATTTGGTAAACAATATATTTCCTTTACTTTACTACTCATTAAAATGACTAAAACAACTTGTGTAACTTTCAGCACAAATACATGTTTCATTCATTATATCTTATGTGTTCGCTCGTCATAGTCATTTAATAAAAAAACATGGTGTTTTAGTTTACTCAAATGGTTTTTTTGTTAAATACACACCTGTTTTATTTTTGTTTTAAACATGAATTGTTCTAGATGCTTCAATAACGTTTTTGACGCCATTTCAAATTTACAATGACTCAACAAAATGAGTCTGTAATTGTTTTATAGACTGCGGAAAACCAATTGAACCGACATAGTTGCCGTAAGTATTGAAATAATTAAACCTACCTACCTACTTGTTCAATCGGTCAATCTGCATCTTACTTGATGATGGTGAGTTGATCAGAGATCCAGATAATTAATTTGACAAAATATCATTCTGAGGCTTTCGCCTAAGGGGCTGGCTCCACGAGCGAGAGAATCGCGGTGATATTACGTATTTGTATGGGATAATATCGCCGCGATTCTCTCGCCGCTAAGGATATTCTGTCGCTTATCAACTCTGATAATTTAATAAGTCCCAAAATCAACATTATTATGCCTGTTGTTAAATGTTTAAACAAATTATTGAATAGAGAGCTCGTGGTTAATTATAACAGCCGCTCGGGTCGATCTATAGGTTAAGGTGTGCTTGCCTAGGTTGGTTTGGTCTGAAGATGGGTCACCACCCATTCCATACTAAGGTTCCTCCGTCTCCGTGCCTCGGAAAGCACGTTAAGCCGTTAGTCCCGGCTGTCATTTGTCGATCTTTGACAGTCGTTACAGGTAGTCAGTGGCCCGAAAGTCTGACAACCAGTCTTACCAAGGATATCGTATTACCCAGTACTAACTGCTTTGTGGAGCTCAGATAGACAGTCGCTCCATGTTTAAATACTGGTATTCAGCTGCATCCGGTTAGACTGGGAGCCCCAAGATAGTCGGGAAAAGGCTAGGCAGATGATGATGACCTACTTGTAAAATAGCTTTAATCATTAGAAGCGCTTATTCAGCCCAGAATCTTTTTTGACCGCGTTTGCTATGATTTATGTTCATATACCGATATTTATCAACCCCGGGACTAGTTCTCAAGATAAGGACATTTTCACCAGTCCTGATTTTTTGGAAGGAAAACACAGGCGCTTGGGCCGCAGCATAACAGTATTATTTAATGTCACTTCGTGGGAAAGAAATGGAGCTATACAAGTCTTCTAAGTCCTTCTCTTTCCCTCCCCAACTTTACTCTCCTTTAAAGTCCAATGCTACTAGCTTGCTGTATCTCAAAGCATAGAAAGTGTTGTACCACGCGCCTGGTCTTTCTGCAGAACATAATCAATAAGGCCCTTACCGACGGCTCAATACCTCCTGAAAAATACTTTAGAAAATCAAAATATAAATATTCATCGTAGAATCAAGCAGTCTGCTTGTTGGTCTACTATTCGCAAGCTCGTCTTCTAAGCATGAGGTCCAGAGTTCGATTCCTAGGTCGGGAAAAGTTGTATTGGGTTTTACCATCAGGAATTTCTCAGTAGCAGCCACTGAGTATGGGAGTATGCCCGGTTGATGGCAATAAGCCAGCGACCTATTACATGGGACTTAAACATAACTGTCTAAAATATGGGTGTACACCTCTGCCTAATCCTTCGGGGATTACAGGCGTGAAGTTATATTATAAAGCGAAGTTGTAAACTGGTTCCACACCGCCACACTTATCGGCAAGTTATTTATACCCTTCTTAATTTAGACTCGCTTTAATTACCGTGTAAAAACGTTCCAAAACGGCCCAATTCTTTAGTGTTTTAACATTATATGCTTCAGTAGATATAGTGACGGTTTTTACCGGTCGTATTGCCATTTATATTCTAATTACTTAATTAAGATTATATTCGTACCGTCTACCTACCTGTTCGGTCCTCTGTTAAGTATTAAACTATTAGGTGGGTAAGTACCGCAGCACACCTACCTTGGATTCGTCGTGGACAATCGTTTTAGCTGGACCTTCCACGTGGACTCAGTCTGTGATAAGTTGCGGGCTGTACTGGCGAAGTTCTACATTTTGAAACCTCAAGTCCCGTTCAAAATACTCCTCAAAATGTACGTTGCCTTAGCGGAATCAATTATAGCTTACGGAATTACGAGCTATGGGCGAACATTTAAATAATACATTGAAAGAATTTCCAAACTGCAAGTTAGACTTTTAAAACTCATCGAAAAATAAAGCACCAATGTAAAGATAATGTCGTTGAATTATTCAAATATTGTAAAATTTTGGCAGTACAGACTATAGACTCGACATGGTCCTCTTAATTGAGCAATTTGATAACCAAAGCATTCAAATACCCATATCACATAAAATATTAACAAGAAGTATGACCAAAAATATACTAATAGTACAGGCTAGAAATTACTATCGTAGGCGAACAGTAAAATTTATAATTCCCACAATAATCAATTAAATACCAAAATCCATAAAAGACGAAATAAACGCGAAATACCTTAAGCAAAAATACAAAAATATTATTCCACTGCATAAACAACTTAGTCTAAAAAAAAAACTTTGTAAAATACTAATACAAAAATATAAAAACGGAGCAACCTGTATAGGACACGTTGACTAGAGCCGGCTTTCTACTTATAGATGTTTACGGCTAAAATAATTACGTGCGAAATATTTAATTATCATGTACCTTCATTTTTACCTATATTTGTTTAATAGTGATTAAGCAGTGTTGTTTTAGCGAATATGAGTACCAATACAAACCATCTCTGGTTTAATGGTACAAAACAAACATGAACCTGTATTAAAACTATATATTTAAATAAATAAATAAAGTATCAGGAGTTTATTAGATGCAGCAATAGGCACTCCTATTACATAGATGAGCACATGACATACATGGCGAAATGTATATTTTTTATTCATTTATATATTTATATTTTACTTATACAATATGGGACTCCACCTTTGTCGATCCCTTCAAAGATTACTGTTATCTAAATGATTCTAGGTATCTAGTTGAGCACTATAAAAATACGAATTCTTCAATTCAAATGCTGTGTGATTGCTATTTGAGTTTTCTAGAGCGACAGATGTTATAGTAGATTTCACAAAACTTAAAATCAACCGGCCCGGCTTGGCTCTCTGGAAACACTTTCATTAGGTTTATCTACTGGCCGGGCACTATGTTAATACTCAATCGTCTACAATTCAACCAACTTATCTGTGCAGGCGGGAAAACACAGAACTAAAATAATTGTACCAAGTTTGACATATCGATGCAAATTTTCTTGACAAGCGACGCCACCTTGAACTGCACACTTAAAGTGGTCATACTTTATGACAAGATATAAATCGTCTACCTATAGACAACGCACAAGAATTACGTTTACAACACAAAATATACCAAATTCAAACTTTGACACCGCGAAAAAAGTATCTATGAGATTGACGTCATTGCCGATTGTTAAAGTAAAGAAGAAGAAAAAACCGATATAACAGCTTCGAACTGGCTATATGGCATGGAAAATTTTCTCACACATGTGTCCCCGAAAAACAAATTGGTACGTGCGTAGGCCTACCTAGTTTTTTTTGTAAAACAATTGTTTTACGCACGTAGGTGTCATGCAGATTTGTGTGTTTAAAGAGAAAACAGGTGACGGATTAAAAAAACATTCCGATTTGTGAATCATTATTACTCAGAACGTGATATTTTCCGAATTCTTTGTATTTTGCGCAGTTTTTTCAAACAAAAAATACAAACCTCGTTATATCAGTCTGGTATAAAACAGTGAAACACAACTTATAAATTAAAAGCAACTACAGACAATAGATACGTGGCAAATCTATAAACTTTACAACTTCTCGATTTCCGTAATTCCAACTGAAAACTGTTTTCAGTTAATTAACGACTGCACCAACCAAATCAATCCTAGCACCTTCTTGCACATTTTTAACTTACACACCTGCAAATCTCTATATCTTTGCAATATCGAGAAGAGTAGAGTCACCCACATTGTCGCCTGACCCAAATCCAGCGGATGTTGCAGTTTTCACAATGAAAAGACCGTTTTTGGAAAAAAATGCGCTTAAAAAGAATTCGGCTTAACTCCATACGAGAGGTATGGGAAAAAAGGTCTGTGGAGCTGATCAGTAAATATTTGTTTAACTTTTATACCAATATTTTTGAAAAAAATTAGTGGTGTTAATTTCAGAATATCGGAAAAGAGAAAATGCATGTCGTTATTGATTGCGAAAAGACTTTTCAATCGAGCTAAAAAAAGAAACATATAAATAGGTGTCTTTATCCAAACACGTATTTTATATCTGTAAAATGAAACCTGAAACCCGTTTAAAACAAACGACAAACTAGTTAATTATACCAAAACGCTTCACAGGCAACATAAAGAACCAAAATTATCTACAGCGATATGTGAGTCTCTACATCACTTCTGTTCTAAAATCGTTTCTCAATAAATCCATGAATCGGTGTGTGGATGGAATAATGTGGTGCTTTTTTGCCAGGTTCGTGCCACGCAGGTGCTGGCAACCCGTAAAAAAACCCTAAAGGACCTGCGTAAAACGCACTTCTACGTCATAATGGTCCTTAGCTACAATAGATTTCGGTAACTTATGTGTAACGTATCGGACTGTACCATTCAGTATTTTTGAAGTAGGTAGGTGTACCTATGCATTGAAATTCATCTGTCCGCAAATTTGACCGTCCTTTATTCCTCTCCAGTGTCTGCATATTTTAAAAATGCAACCGAATTCCTTCCAATTTTTGTATAAAACAGCCGCGCTAACTAAATTATTGGTTTGAAGAAAAGTGTTTTTAAAAAACAGCTTCCTAAAATATAATTTCATAAGACCATTAATCTTCGAAGCCATTTATCACGACTTCAAGAGGCGGCGCCAGTTTCTATGGATAGCTTTTAAGCTTACAATCGACCTCTAATTTGTGATTTTTCACACACACCCTAACAATTTTCGCATAAAATCTTAAAAAATTGGGTTTCAGTGATTGATCGAGTTTTTTTATGATTTCTATGATGGTACCTTTTTGTTAAGTGGTTAATAGGTAGGTAAGTATTTTAGTATTTTTCCGTTCTTATTTTCCTAAATTTCAACACGAAATTCACGCGATTTTTCCCCAGCCATCATTGATTAAATTAGAGGATATGGAATAGGAACAAAAAATATTGGTGTATAAAAATCAACCAACCTATTATGCAATCGAAGTACATTCCACAATTCAAACTGAATATCGTTTTTTTAATACAAACTCCGCCAGTAGGTAGAAGAAACTCACAAAAAGTACATCTGCACTTAAACAGTAAAAAATTAAATTTACTGAAAATTTTCTGCATGACATAAATTGGTTACATAAAGAACTCAAAATGCATGTTAATTATGTTGGTTCAGTTATTCTTTCTTTGCAAATGGTAATTAAGTATTTTTAAGTTGAAAAAATATATTATACTTTTGTATAACATATTTTTTGTATGAAAATGTAATACCTAGTGACGAATTTCCAGACAGCCAGCAGCTGTGCAACTACAGTACTTACTTTCGCAAGTTATTATGACTGTGACTGTAGCTTAGCTTTTTTGTTTTTGACTTTCAAAAGTGCATGTAATGGTCTAATTGAAATAAATGCTTTGAGTTTGAGTTTGAGTTTGAGCCCTGCACATATTTTTTGTATTTTCATGTCCAAATTCAAAAGAGACCATATGGCAACTGACCGCATACGGACCGCACAACCCACTAGCCTTCTCGGTAAAAATAAAAAGTAAAATTGCAAAGTTAAAACTGCAATAGGGGGCGTCACTGGGGCGGCACGCTCCCTAACCTCAAAATGCGCGATTTTTTCCACAAGGACCAATCTTTTTTTTCTTTTAAATATCTATCTTTTTCCAAAGAAGCCAGCTGTTGTTTGATGACCACTCGTACTGTCCGATTTTTTGTTCATATGGAACGGCCTCTGTTAAACGATACTATGATTGGAGTGGATTGTGACTGTACCAGACGCCATTGAAAGACTCACCGTTACTTGAGATTAGAGATCTTTTTTTATTTTTTTCTTATAAAGCTTCAGTTCGGTAAGTTTCATGCTGATTTGTGGAATTAACGGGAGGAGAAAAGCGCTTCAGCTGCTGCGGCATTAAATTGATACCGAAACATTTTAGTTACAAAAGTTGATCATTATGCATGCCAGTTTCTTCGAGTCTTCCGATGGCCTTGGGTCGGTAACCTCCAGTTTTAACTCAGCTGTTTGACGACGGAGATCTTTTCTTAAGAAAATTTTTCACAGTGTGTGATAAAAATAATATAAGTCGGTGATAAAAATGTTGCAAAACCATCAATTATTCATTACCCATATTAGTAATATATATTTATTTTCTAAATCAAAACACAAACCTTTTTTAATCCTTGTTTTTAGACCACGAAAAACTATAATCCAAATTCCTCATTCGCATCATGTGGCCGCCAGCCAGGTGCGCCTTTATACCAAATCTTATTCAAAATAACTAAAAATAGTTCGAACAGCATGCAAAAATATATTTTTTGTCACAAAGCTTATAAAAACGGGTTCCTAATCCCCAAAACAAGAGGAACGAATACGTTGGGGATGAACGTTATTAGAATAAAAATCGATTTGCCGATTCTAGGAAGCGAAGCGAGGCACTTGCTTAATCTGTGTCGTGCAAGACAGCATTATTTTGTCGCGACACGTGTTCTGTGTTCGCTCGTCCATTTTTTTATGTTTTTAGAAAATTAATTCTTGTCCACGGATTTGGGTACTACAGTTACTCGATTAGATATCGCCCTGTGTCTTTAGTTCTTTCTCAATCGTAGTAAGCTTAATTTTCCTTTGGTAAATTGCATTTCACGGTTGCTTATACGTCTGAATATTATAAATTTTACAAGGGATAGCTATTATTTAGGACAGGGCTAAGTAAACCACGGTAAGCACATTTACGATCGAGTTCAAGCAAGACATTCCACAAAATCAACGACCCGTGGTACCGACTACCGTCAGTTTCTCGCCACGTTTCGTACCGAAGGACCAACATATCTATCTCGCAATCGACACCCACCACAAAGCCTCACCACCAGGGATTAAAGGAATTACGATTTAACAATAAAACAGTGCAACAACTGCTTTACTTTGATAGTATCGACTCATAACTTATTCCAGACGACAGGTAACAAAGTGTTATCAGAAATCACAGAAAAGAATTATTTTATCAGTTTTTAAATTTTTAATCCTTGGTCTTTGTGTGGGTGTTATTTCGAGTCGTTATGCAAACCTAGTATAGATACTATTTTAAGTCACTTGGGTCATTGCATTTTTAATTCCAGGAAAAGTCGATCTTCAAGGTAAAACAACGTTTCCCGAGGTCGAGTCACTTTGTGCATGGTTGACCGTCGGAAAGGAAGTACTTTATTATTCCATCAATCCCGTCTATTATTAGATCTTTCACAGTCGTTAAATGTAGTCAGAATATCGAACCGTCTGATAACAGTCTTATCAAGGGGCATCGTATTACCCGTCAGTTTCAGCTAGAACCCTAAAATAGTTGGGAAAAGTCTAGGCAGTCGATGATTCCAGAAAGTCAGGCAGAGCAACCTAGTCGTAATCATAATGGGTATGAGTGAACACTGAATACTTTTCCACCAAAAAACCTTTACAACTAGCTCCAGTAATTCATAATATTCCTATGAATATTCCTTAGAAACAAAACATCTTTACTCTATCTACACAACATCCAATAAAAAATGTTTCAGTAAATGTATTTCGTACCACATAGCCTTATATTCTCCCGTCCCTATCGCCCCTAGTCTTAGTAGCGGTAATAGATGCACTGATTGGAAATTCAAATGAGACTGGCCGAATTTATGGCCCTCCGCCCTCGCAGTGAGGGAAAGCCCTCTTTTTACTTACTCCGAAACACAAGGATCGATGTTAGAGGAACTTTTATGAGTAACCTTCGCTTTGTTTAGGAGGAAAATTTGGATCATTCATGACGGGAGATAAGTTGTAGGTATTTCTTTTAAAGTGAAATGAACTGTAGAAAATATAAAACTATTGCATAGTTTTTTGAATTGATACATTTCGGAATTACTGTAGGGTGAATTCAAAAGTAAGTAATGTTAGAGAGAGCGGCCTTATGTCCTACAATTTACGGATTAAAAAAACAGTGGTAACAATTATTATTTTTAGATGAATCCCTGTCAAGCGATGTCGGGATTATTTATTTAAAAGAAAGTTTTTATTGTAAAAAGCAAGGAAAGGAAATGCAAAAACGCGAGTACCTGCCCCGCACTGTCCCTTTACAGCCACATGCACATTCCATTTTTAAATGTTATTCCAGTGATTGCCACATCAAAAAAAATATCTTTCATAAACTATCCATCTCTGCCATGCGAAAAAATCCTTTGTCATATCACAAACTTCTTTGTACAGTTATAGGGAAAAACGCGAAATATGCTCCAAATTTTAATCCTTTTATGTTACGCTTGTATTTTAATTTTGTTACAAAACTTGAAAATTTCTAAAGGCCACTCGCTTGATTAAACAAAGTAAATGTGACAACTTTGTACAACATTAAACATTTCGGGGAGTAATAGAATATTACATACTTCCTCGGTCTTCTTTTTCATAAAATGCATAATTTACAGTCCATAGACAATGACACATGGCAACTGCACGTTGCCCTGAAGTCAGCAGACCCTGGCAAAACATTAAGAAAACACTAAAATGAATGAAAAAGTATGTTTTCAACAAATAGGTGGGTATGTGCATGTTCCAACAATATTCAAATATCGTTGCAGACGGCAACTGGTCCAAGCCAAACAATGCTTTAAAACAGTAAAAGACTCCATCCATTTTCTATTGATTTGCATTTTATTATTTCAACTCTTTGTCATTTAGTGGACGTGGACGAAATAAAACGTAGTTAACCCGTCAATAGCTACGGGAACTAAATGCAAATCTTCATGTTTGAATATGCAAATACATTACTTTACATCTTACAACAAAAGACGGCACCCGACGTCGTAGACCGTCGTAAAAAGCTTAGAAAATACACAAAGAGATCGTTCTAAATATTGCCGAGCTAACGGTACGGACGACCGGCATCGATAAAAAAAGGGTTGGACATCAAAAGCGGACAGTTTTTGCGATAGAAAATCCTTTTAACTTGATTAATGAACAATGGAATTACATTTTTCAAGACATTGTTTAGTTAGGCCGTGTAACAGTGACTTTCATGTGCCCGACCGGTATTTTGCCAAAAAGTCCAACGTGGATTAAATTATCGGAATTTAACTGTTTCACTGCTAAATTAAAGTTTGCCGCCCTGTAAGTTTATTTTTTTAAGGATAATCCTGTTAGTATTCTTGATGTATTATGGACAAGATTGTTTTAAAACACCGTTTTAATACTTCTTCGAAGCCAAAAAACTTTACGCCTTTCCGAAGTAAGGCCATTACTTCGAAGCATTGTTGTGAGCATACGACAGCAACTGCAGTATGCACTGCAAAGAGCATATCTTCATTTGAGTATAAGAATACGTCAGCTGCAACACTTGATAACATAACATGACTAACAGCACACCTGTAACCCTCGAAGGTCTAAGTAGAGGTATGAGAGGTGTAACTAATAGTACACCCACATTTCGCAGCTATGTTTTTAACACCACACTAGTCTACCTAATATAAAAATTTAAAAACTGTCACACCGTCACACGTCTTCCTTACCGTAAATACCGCAACATCCAAAGCCGTGACCCCTAAAAACTTCCAAATTAAAGAGGGTCGCACACAATGCCGGAAGCGTGCACACTTGACATTTACGTCCCGCGTTTAAAAACGCACACGCGAACGTCAAAAAACTCTGCATTGTTTATTTATAACTTTTTAAACGCACGTCGCACCCCTAATAAGAGGTGTGTGATGTGATAGCTCCCTTTGCGGTTTTTTCTATTTTTTGTAGAAAAAAACGTGCGCGCGTGTAATTGTAATTTGATGACGTGATTAGTGGCTTGAGCTGGTTGTTTTTTTTAGCAGGCTTTTTAAAACGAGGGTGATAAGATAATGATAAGTAGTGGCGTGTGTTGTTTTGAGTTTTTTTATAGTAAATAGCTTTTTTAAACATCATTAGTTAATGGATATATCTTTTTGTATGTTTTAATTCCGCTCATTTTACAATAAAAAGTTACTCTTTTATTTACATGCATCGTTTTCGTGTAAATCCATTAAAAGTTGCTCGTCATCTAAGTTAACATCAGGTTGATTGGTAATTTAATTATTAATAAAATGAAAAACGAAACACGTGTAAGTACCCACTTACATAACTTCAATATTAATTTATTAGGTACTACTTCTCTAGAGGCATGCTGGATTAAAGTCATTTTTATTTTCTAAAATTGCTCTTATATCTTTAACTTTATGACCACCATTAATGTTTTCTGGGTGGCATTACCGCTCTCCAATAACGATACCACCATAAACTTGTGGTACCGGCATTATACCGGTTTTTTACCGACACCCGTAAAAAATATATGGTAAGGGCACTTTTTTACACCGCGCCCTTACTTCCGTCAACACTAATCTCGGAGGTATAAAAAAGTTCCCCTTTTTAGTAATTAAGATTATATTAAAAATAGGGGACTTTTTTCTATAAAAACGTGACAAAAGGTAATGATATACTTTCCTAGGTACTCAAATACTTGTTAACCGACTTCCTTTTATTTGGGGTAAATATTCGAACAGTAAAGTAAATACAAAAGTTTGTTGAGTGATGACGTCTTTTTCGAATAAATAACCTTGTATGAGACTGGTTATAGGTAGTGGTGATAAGAACAAGCATCTATCATCATCATCTGCCTAGCCTTTTCCCAACTATGTTGGGGTCGGCTCCCTGTCTAACCGGATGCAGTTGAATACCAATATTTTACATGGAGCGACTGCCTATCTGACCTCCACAACCCAGTTGGTCCACTGGGTAATACGATATCCTTGTTAAGACTGGTTGTCAGACTTTCGGGCCATCGACTACCCGTAACGACTGTCAAACATTTACAAATGACTGCCGGGACCAACGGCTTAACGTGCTTTCCGAGCCACGGAGGAAACTCGGTACCTAATACGATCACCCATCCACAGACCAACCTAGGCAAGCACGGCTTAACCTAAAGATCGACCCGAGCGCCTGTTAATATTAAACCACGAGCTCCTCCCACCAACCACGAGCTCAAGAACAAGCATCTACATTGCACCTATTTTACAGGTAAATTCTACCCGCAGCTTCCCCGCCCGGGGCCGAAAATTGTCTCACGAAGACGCAGTACTGAGATAGTAAGTATCCTATGTAAGGACATAAGTTAGATAATATTCCAGCAGGACTTTATCCAGGGCTACTCGCCAAATATCATAGAAATTCGTTCAGCTGTTTAAGCGTAAAATTTTAACAAACAGAGTTAATTTAGACTTTATAATGTTTATATGGATTACACAATGATACAAGTGCATACACTAAGCACAAGTACTATTTACTAATGGACCCAATAAAAAGCTACTCGAAAACTAGCATTAAGTGTATGTAGTAATCTTTTAACCGAATTATTTGTGTCATTAAAAACTTGAAGTAAAACCTCAGGTATGTTTATTTATTGTTGATCGTTAAGTAATCATTTTGCTTTAATTTGTCATTAGTTATGAACCCGCCGCTCTTCGCATTTATTTGCAAATTCTTTGATATCGTTGCAACTATTATGCTGCAACTTATACTTAGGTACCTACTAATGTATATCAAGCCATCAACACTTTGTGATTGAGCAAGTGGTAAGACAAGGCCACACACCGTGATGCCTCCAGTCCAGGCCTTCTCTTGGTATTGTCTGTGTTGATGAAAACATAAAGAAGAGTGGAAGGTTCTAGAAGAGGCGAGTCTAGTTTGGTCCAGTAGCGGGACCATGTCAGGTTGAAAAAGAAAAGTCACCATCATCATCTGCTTAGACTTTTCCCAACTATGTTGGGGTCGTCTTCCAGTCTGACCAGATACAGCTGAATACCAGTATTTTAGATGAAGTAACTGCCTATCTGACCTCCACAACCCAGTCAGTAGTAGGTAATTTGAAACCCCTAAGTGAGGCTGGCTTTCAGACTATTAGGCCACTGACTATATGTAACGACTGTCAAAGATCTACAAATGATAGCCGGGACCAACGGCTTAACGTGCTTTCCGAGGCACGGAGAAAACTCGGTAAGTAATGGGTGGTTACCCATCCAGTGACCAACCTATCCAAGCGCGGCTTAACCTGAAGATCGACCCCGAGCGGCTCTTACTTTAACATGATAATCATTAGGATATTGGGATTAGTTATTTGATTGTGTTTTAACGAACATTTAATTCCATAGTTTCAAATATTTATCTACATTTTAATTACAATTTGTGTTTATTACTCTTATTACGTCAATAAAAAATTCGGAACAAAAGACACATCAGTCTGAGGTGATTCATGGAAATTTTCCATTAAAAATGAGTAGTTAAATAAACTTGACTAAACAAAGTTATTTACTGATAAAATAAAACCTGGAAATTTTCCTTTAAAAAATACTGCACAAATGGAAATAAATTAACCGATAGGTATTAAAAAACCTACCAGCTGTACAAATGTCTGCGTAAAGGAAAATAATAAAACTTCCGAAAAACAAATTAACTTCCAATTAAGTTAGTTACAAACTACAAAACTATAATAGTAATAAATATGTATAAGTAGAAAAGGGTTACAGGGCGTCCAAAAATTCGTCAGCATCGCTGTCAAACTTCCAATGTGTTTGACTCTATTATTAAGCTTGGTTAAAATGAATTACCGAAAAATTAATACAAAATTAAACGACAAAAAATATTGTATTTTTAACAAACAAAGCGAGCGATTGAGCATATAAGTTGTCGGAAAATTAGTATATAAAGCAGATATATAAGATATTATTATAGATATTACTACTACCCCTGAGTAAATATGAATCGCCTACATAATTAAACCTTCCATTATGTATTTCAGGAGATAGTCTAAAGGCAATTTTACGAGTAATAAAATATATTCATCTGTAGATCTGTATCTTCTCTGCACATTTTCCGGGCACTCGACACGTAACCAAAATCAAGATGTAACCGATCCCCAAATTGTAATCCGCCGTTACTTTTATCCATTTGTTCACAAACGGTCGGTCAGTCAACAGTGCCTCTTGGCTCTTTGTCCCACTTTTTCGACTTTGGCCCACAATGCGCAATAATCTCCAAAAAGTGACCCCAAAGAGTGCTCAGGATTGTGCCCCTGAATGCGGACCATAGCCCCGACACAGCAGCGGTGTGCACAAAAAAATATAATCGTCTATTTGTACAGAATTTTGATACACGGGAATATACAGCGTGTTGTTTTTCAGCAGGTTCATTCATTCGTTACAACTCAAAAGTGTGATTTATTTTAAGCAGTGTTTGCTTGCGTTAGTTGACTTTTGTTTTAAAAATTTAAAAAAAAACTGGACTTTTGAGGCCCTAGCTAGCACGAGCGCGCGGTGTAAACGTAGCGTAAATAGTATTTTTTTTATTTTATTTTAGACGATGATATTGTATTGTAAAAACCTGAGCTACGAACACCTGAGAACTGAACATTTGTGTTTCAATAAATCTTGAAAAGGTTATTGATATATGATAATGTAACACGTAAAGTTTTTAATAAATGTGCTATTTCTAAACACGATGTTGTTTCAAGTGTACATTATGACGTATGTAGCACAAAATAACTTCGATACGCATGCAATAATCACAATACTTATTGGACATTTTATTGGAATTTGGTTGACTAAACTAACTAACTAAACAAACTGCCACAAATATTTGCCGTGAGGTTAGAGGACTAAAATTTACTTTGATATTAATTTTAAAAATAAAAATACCCGTTGACCCTTCCAGATCGTTTCGGCACTGCTGAAAATTACTGAAAACTTATTTAATTACAAACTATGTAAAAAAATACGTTTCTAATGATTCTCGTATCCTAGACACGAGAACTTATATGTTTTTTAATCACCTGATATAGATACGAGTATATACCTACATATGATAAATTATAAAGTTTCCTACTTCTGATTGACATTTTCTTTCAAGACCAACATAACTTTTATGTCACTAATTGAATCTTCAACGTTATATGTATGGATATTAAACAGAATCATCCTGTAGAGTGACATGTGCCCATCGTGCTCTATGGCTAGCAGCTTGTCCCATCACATAATAGCATAAAAGATGGACGCACGACGGCCGCGCGCCGATCGCGCACCTGCTCGTAGACAGTACTGCAACCGAATATGGAACTACGACAATAGTGATGCGGCAAAGAGTACCTAAAAGCCTAATAGCTCATTCGATTTATGAACAAATGACAATTGTCTATTTAAAAAAAAAAACTCATTTGAAATTAGAAGTAACATGGGACAAGGGCAGTAAGATGATGATTTGAAATTAGAACAAGGTAAAGGGTAAACCCAAGCAGAAAACGTAGAAGTTTAAAAAAAAGGAAATGCTGAAGCGAAACCAGTGAAATGTGGGTGTCCTTCCTATACGGTACCTCTATGTAACCCTTCTGGAATTCTAAGCGTGCTGTTTATCTTATTCTGGTACCTACAGCAAAACTTTGGATGGATTCAAAAAATCCAGCATAAAGTTTTGAGCGTTTGAGCCATGTTTCAGTTAAATTGAAGTATACGTTTTCAGAATATGGTGAACTGAAAACCGAAGTGACCTGCTGTTATTAATTTTAGTCGACCATAAAATTATTTCTAAGTTTAAGTATGGTCTCCATTACATATGTCCACTGATTAATAAAATTGCTTAGGTACATTGTCAACGCTCATAGGATACCTTTTTCCTTGTTAAACTAAGAAGCCTTAATTAAATTCATTTAAGTACCTACGTTTTGAATATTAGTATCATTTGATCATTTCTTTTTCAGACCACAGTGAAAATAATTTTAAAACTTATGTAGAAGCCGATTTTCCAATGGTAATAAAATAGGTACTTATCTACAAAAAAATACGAAGAGTAAAAGCCAAAGAAAAATCAGGGACTTACTCTTTTTCTACTAGTACTTCATCTCTCTAATTACAACCGTCAGCAAAAATAAGTCTCGAGCCAAAAACTTAATTAGAATCCAAACTAGTGCAGAAAATATCAAGGGTATATGAGAGCCAGCGAGCTTATAACATCTAACGCGAGGTGGATCAATATCGCGCGCCGTTTCATCACGTCAATGGGAAAAAAGAGGAAAAAAAATACATAACTTTTTAGGGGCGGCAGTCCCCCCCCCCGTCTGCCGCCGACCCGCCCGCTTCGCAGCCACGGTGCCACCTACCGAAATATATAAAAAAATATCGACGCGAGCTCCAGCGCGTGCTTACAATATCTATAAAATATCGTATCAAATTTATATAATGGGAAGTGCCTTTGTTGGCACGGGGAAAGAGGAAAAAAACTTATTCGGAATAAAGGAGCCGGACATTAGGGCTGTTTTGATGGATTTAGGGAAGTGAACCGCGGATATTACTTAACGATCTGCGGGGATGTGTGGACTCGTAGTACCTCTGCGTATAGCCAAAGTGTTGAGATGAGGTTGATTTCTTCCTTTGTTGTCCCGATTGAATAAACAAATGATTTAATCTTTATTTCTAAATTCTAGAAAAATCTGAGAAATGTACTCTAATGAGGACAAAAACATTTTAAAAACTCCAAAAGTGATGATGATTTTATACGTGAAAGAAAACTTTAAGGCAGCAAGAATTTGTAAGTCGTGGTTTTACTAACAATATCAAGCAGTAGAATATAATATTGTGTAAAGTATCTATTCTATCATTATGTTTTAGAAATTGACTAAAATATTGAGAATAGGTACACACACCGATGGCATACAAATTGTTACATTATATTATTTTACAGCCATGTTTTGCCTTAACGGTGTACACATAATAAAGGAATGATGTTACAAAAATAATTAAATTCATCTGTTACACAAAAGCAATTAAGAATCCAAATTAGAACTAAACTAATTTAAAGTTTATATCACTTTATAAAGAAATACTTATAAATACTTTAGTCTGCAACACACAATAGGATTCCTACGTTTTCAACTCATCATTCATTTGCCTAGCCTTTTCCCAACTATCTTGGGGTCGGCTCCCAGTCTAACCGGATGCAGCATGCAGCTGAATACTAATATTTTACATGGAGCGACTGCCTATCTGACCTACACAACGCACTGGATAATACGATATCCTTGGTAAGACTGGTTGTCAGACTTTCGGGCCACTGACTACCCGTAACGACTGTCAAAGATCTACAAATGACAGCCGGGACCAACGGCTTAACGTGCTTTTCGAGGCACAGAAGAAACTCGGTACGTAATACGGTCACCCATCCACAGACCAACCTAGGCAAGCACGGCTTAACCTAAAGATCGACCCGAAGGGCTGTTATTATTAAACCACGAGCTCCTTCGTTTTAAACTATGTACAGAAAAAATTAGAAACAAAAGTTATTAAAACGTTAAATTTCTCCACGAAATAGTCTTAAAGCAAAGAGAAACACACTAGTGCTTATATTTTCAGTACTTTATTGTACCTTAGTGTGCGATACGTAGGTATTAGATTTTTAGTTTTTCTTTGAACGCAGCGGAACGTTAGGTTTCATAACTGGCGCTGTAAAAGTTTGTATTTCGAACGTTGCGCGTTGGGCGGAAGCCAGCCAGTAAGATTAACTTTGATGTAATGATTTCTCACTGAAGTATAAGCAGAGATTAGACGGTTTTTATATCTGAGTCTATTTACTGGTAGCCATTAATCTTTTGGTTGCTGCGTCATGGGGAAATTAGTTTGTGATAGCATGAAAAAAACCGCGCCGTATCGTGATCGGCGAATTTGTCGAAATATTTTTCAGAAAATTAACCAAACCAATGTATACGCGCTTATGTAATTATCCACCTACCTACATTTATATAGTTAGGTGGACAATACCACCTACCTATATAAATGTAATGTATGTAAGTACATAAGCGCATCGGAAATTATGGAAACAAAATTAATTTTAAATAATTATTAGGTAGGTATGTGCTCTAAGAGGAAGGAAAACCTCAGACGGGATTTAATGATTTTGGACAATTGTAGCAAATAATAAATCCTAAATTAGCACTAGGTTACTCAAAAACATCGGTATCATCAATACGGTAGTACCTACTTATGTATTAATCATTTTATTACTAAGGTAAGTATTTATGTAAATGTAATATTGCAGCTAGAAACTAAATAACATTAGATAATTAAATGTCCTTTTATTTTAATACAAGGGCTATCTTTACTTTGAGGAAAATAGACCATAAGTGGGTAGATTATAGAGGAAACTTTACAATATAATTTAGCCAAAAAGTGGTACCTACATGTAGATAAATATTTATTTTTATGGTAAGCTTACCTCAACTTAGGACACTCCTACTTTACCTAAATATTTCATACCTCTTTAATAGGTAACCTACCTATACCTATCTAATATAGAGGTATAAAATATTTAAAATGTTATCAACATAACATAACATCACGCCAGGTAATCCTTGTAAGGTTAGGCAGTGGTGTACATAATAATACACCCACGTTTCTCCAGTTGTGTTTTTAAGTCCCACGTAATAGGGGACGAGCTTATTGCCATCAACCGGGCACGAATCCAGACACCGTGGCTGCTACTGAGAAATTTCTGATAGAAAAACAATAAAAATTTGCCGGAGCCGGGAATCGAACCCAAGACCTCATGCTCAACAGTCGCGATGCGACCACCAGACCAACGTGGCAGTCTAAAATGTTATCAAAGTACAAAATCAACCTAGTATAGTCGTTTCACGTTTATTTTATTTGTGTCAGTCAACTCTTGCGCAAATAAGTTTATGGCAAACAATAACCTAATCCATAATAGTTAGCATTAGTAGTAAGTACTATACAAGGTGTAAACATAATAAACGCAAGGCCTCCCGTGTGGTCTCTCGGACCATGAAACTGAGCAACTTTTGATCTAAGAGTCCTAGAAATTAGCAAAAAAATGGACTTTCTATAGGGACTGACGCGATCAGCTGGTCAAATGTAAGAAAACACTAAAAAAAAGTTATCAATTTCCAAAAATCATGGAACAAAAGTTGTTCACTTTCATGGTCTGAGACACCACACGAGAGGTCTTGCGTTTATTATGTTACACCCTGTATATAAAACAAGAGATAAGATTCAGCCTATTCATGTGAAACGTACCTAATGGCATAGGTTCTAATGTTACGATATCCTCTTACTACGAAATAAAACGTCGCACCATATCTCATTTTATTTTAGGTTGTAAACAATAAAGCTCATAGGATTCCTGAAAGTACTTTTTCATTGTATTTTCAGCTTATCAGAACCAATTTGATAGAAGATCGTGTTTTACTAGGACCCCGTGCTTAGTTGCTTACGCATAGGTACCTACTTTCTTAGGAAAGTATCAATATATATCGGAAACACCTAATAAGGCTTTAACGGACCTTAGAATGTAAACGAGGATCCCAAGATGCGCTTGCAAGATTTTTTTCAGTTTAATAGGGTTAATACAAAGCTGAATAGATATGATCTGTGCATAGCGAGTACGCGTCGGTTAATAGCCAAATAGCCGTGTAAGATACGATTGTCAGAACGGTATTTCAGCAAAATAAAATGTAGGATATTTCCCACACCATAGTCCCATGCCCTGCGCATTCAATACAACAATGCCTTCAGGGCGCTGCGCTGTTGAGGCTTCCAACTTAGTGTAGTGCGTCAGGTATGTTCGCTGGTGCGCACACTGACGATTACTTTGCGATTATGCGGAAGAAAGTTGCCTCAGTAATATCCCGAGTGAGGGGAAGCAGCAACAGCATTCTGAAGGTGTTTGCAGAGAGGCTGGATGGGCCTACAGTGGGGAGGTTTACCAAGCTACATGTTGGCAACAAAGCTTGTTAAACCTTCCCGTGAGTGTGAGTGATTTTCTTTTTTAGTTTTTTAGGGTTCCTGCATGTTACTAACATAGTTTTTAAGTAAAATGTTATACTAACACCCTATGGGCGTTGATGCCTGACAATAAAATATGTTTATTTTTTATTTATAGTATCACCTACTACATAATATGTATTTAAGGTAACGTAAACATGATTAAATAAACTAAACAAAGAACAAACTATAAAAGGACATCAAAAATTTCTTCTCAACGCTGCTAATGTGCTCAAGGGACTAGCAGCGTTGCCACGTTGTATGGCAATACTCAGCTTCTGGCCATGGTATAACCCAGCCCTTGAGTCACGGGAAGCGTCAACTAGGCGTTTAGAAATTTCCTTAAAAACGCCGTACTCGGGCACCATGGCCCCAAGAGTTTCAAATACAAACGGCTCGAAAATATAATTTCCACAAAGGTTACTAATGAATTAATCAATTATTAAGTAATTGTTAATAAGTACTCGTATTTAAGCCGCTTGAGATTCTCCGCAGTTGAGTCGTGAGTCGAAGTGGATACAACGCGGCTTCGTGGAACGTAACTTCTATATATTTTCAATATTACAAGGTCTTCCTTTCAGCAAAGACTTATTATAAGGCGTGCCATTTCATTTCTTCAATTATTTTTAGGGTTCCGCACCAAAATGGCAAAAAAACAGAAGCCTATTCTGTGCGTCCTTCTGTTTGTTTGTCGTACATCGAGAGCGTTGGCACCACACAGTTGAAATTTGGAGAGTAGGTGTCTGTCTGTAGCGCGAGTCCGACTAACACTTGGTCGATGAAAAATCTTTGTACCTACTCAAACCATCGGTAGTACGTACCAAAAAAATAAAAATAAAAATTTGCCTATTCGACAAAATATTCTGTGGACATTTTGCGAATATTATTGAAGATGTAAGTTTAATTGAATCGAGTGAACTTTAACAGGGAATGACTGACAATTCAGCTGACTGGCAACCGAGGGTCTAACGGAAACAGGCATCACACGACAATGGCTATCGAAACTTAAAATACATTGTAATGTCGAAAAAAATATCAACATCTGGCCATTGTGCGGGTCGCGGGCCTCGCGGGGGAGTCTCTGTGAAATAAATAAATAAATAACAAAACGTCGCCACCGCACGCGTCATTATTCAAGTGCGATTGACAGCCACTTCCAAAGCAAAGGCGCGGGGTCGCGCGGCCTCAATAATACGCCTACTTATTGCCGCCGAGCAATGCGTGGCTACTGCGCGGAACGTAGTTGATGCTTTTGTGAAATAGTGAATTGAGCTACGCTTTGGTAATGGAGAAAGAAACTGCAATTTAGAAGCCGGCGAAGCAAGCGTCAGTGCGTCACGCCTTACACCTTACTATACCTATTTGAAATTATGGATAGCTCTTTTTCTATGAGTTAAGTTTCTAGTCCCCTTCACGAAGCCGTCAACCAAGCATTACGTTCATCAAACAAAATAACTTTCCGCAAGAATTATTGCTGGGAAACGACATTTTTTTGGGGTGAAAAATCGTTTTATGGTAGGATTCAATGTAACGCACTCAAAACATTGTGCTGGTGGATGGATTGAATAGTACGGGGGTCGTGGAGTTGTATAAATTTAAAAAAAATACATTAAAAACATGTATTTAAAAAAAAACTTGTGAAAATTTGAAACTTTGACACCCAATGTCTCCGGAACTAGGTTGACGGGGAGCACAATTTGGGCTTCGTTAAGGGTCTTAATACACCCTTTATGATGCTCTGTGCATTGGATGGCAGACAAGACAAGCAACAAATTCATAGTTAATCGCCACCTAGGTTGACTAGGTTAACATTAAAAATGGATGTCTGTCCAATACCTGAGTCATCATTCAAATTGTGTTGCTAGTTGTCTTGACATAAATAACACATATAACTTTCACAAAACTTGTCTAACCTCTATCTATGTGTGTATGTATGTATATGTGTTCCTGACAAAATTATTTAAAAAAAATGATTCAAAAAGAAAGTATCAAGATTGGGTATACTATTGCATTAAGTAAGGATTTTTCTGACGACTAAGACGTGTGCTATCGTATTGAACAACGGTGGCGAATCGCAAACTTCATGAATAAATATAAATTCGATATTCTTTTTGAATGAAAACGTCGAATAAAAAGGTGATTTATCATAAACGTCGCGAGTATTCAATAGAGGATAGTCTTTTATAACTTTTAAATAAACATCGTTTTTGGGATGACGTACAAAATGGCGCGTAGCGAATTTTTTGCGTTTTTTTTTAAGTATCTTTTTAGTGGGACAATGGATGCTAATGAGTGGAGGACACCCACGCTATGATGACGAAGCGTTTTCTTTTTAAAATGTGGACAATGTTTGCGATACTTCTACGCCACTTGGACTTTGGCTATTCCTATTTGTTATTGGTAGGTACTTAACTTAACCGTTTTTCACTAGGTACCTACTTATTATGGTGGAGGATTAATCTAAGTTACAATTATTTTTTGTTACAATAACTCATTGTTTAATGTTTTCTCTTTCCGCAGGTACTTAGTGCTTATTAATGTATTTGACTATGCACTAAATAAGTACTACCGAGTTCGCTGACGGTCGACCACTTTGCAACCTTATAACTTGGGGCATAAGTGACAGAGCAGTAGTAAATACTAGACAGGGAGCAAAACGACTAATTATTCTGAAGTTGCGTCAGCGAGTAGGCGACTACTACGCAAACTTTTCAGGATTCGTGATCTGATCATATTGCATTTTGTATACATGCATATTGCATAGGTACTACATGTATGGGATACATCCTAGTGTGGGTTAGTGAATGTGTGTGGCATGTCTTAGTTTCTTTAGTTCTAATGCATGCTGGTTTCCCTACGATGATTTTATTCGCTGTTTTAAGAAAAGTGGCGAGTTTCTGAAAATATTTAGCAAAATGTAAACTGCACTTCTGGGTTCGTACCAGCGATCTACAACTCGTAAGTCGCGGCCGTTAGACTAGGTACCACTGCTCTTCAAAACTGAGTTACTGACTAAAGTCTGTTAGAAAAGAAAACGGTTAAAATAAATGACTATGCAGTTAAAACCATGCGTATTAATTTAATGAGCTGGATAATAAGTTATTTCAGAAGAAAGAAGAAGCAAACACAAAATAAAACCTTGGTGGTTAACTTCCTATAGCCAACCTTACTTAAAAAGAAACGTACTTCCAATTGCGTTTCGTTAGACGTGAAAGAGGTATAAAAGGTTAAAGTGTTGTTTTTTATGTTTTATAATAACACTATGCATTTTTTTATTCAGCAATTCGCAAGCTATTAACAAGCGGGTTTTGCAGTAAAAAATTCTTTACAAATAACTAAAATTAATATTTAAGTTTCAGAAATACTGCGTGTTCCGAAGTAGGATGCATGAGTTGATAGTTTCGTTCGATGACGTTCCAATTTTGACAGTGACATCTATTCGCCGCAGTCAAACCGTGACTCTCAAAAATTGTTTTAGCTAGATAATTCAGTTTTTACCACAAAATATTGTAAGTATTAACTGGCATTTACTTCTTCTAACTGCATTATTAACCATCAAGTACTGTTACTAACTTTTTACAAGGATAACCTTTCCAAAATGACGCTACAACAAACAATCGAAAATCCTATTCACAATACACGCTATCATCATTCATCATCATTATTTTGACCTGGTCATCTGTAAAGCACTCTAATTAACTGTTAGTTAACCTTTTTCAGAAACATGGCGGCTTCAGTAGTCAACGCTTACAATGATCCGTGCATTTCTGAATGGATGAACGCCCCGCACAGTACGGGTACTTCGATCATGGCTTGCGAGTTCAACGGCGGTGTGGTGATCGGCGCCGACTCGCGCACCACCACGGGTGCCTACATCGCCAACAGAGTGACGGACAAACTGACTAGGATCACTGATCATATCTACTGCTGCAGATCTGGATCGGCGGCTGATACGCAAGCTATTGCTGATATTGTTACTTATCATTTGAGTGAGTATACTGCTGTATTATTTAACTATTATAAGGAATTAAATGGGAAAGCCTTCATTTTCCCATCTTTTTAAAACCAACCCGTAAAACTTTGAAGAAATTCTGAACAAATAGCTACGTGTCTTTAACCAAAATTATTGTGTCTCTCAAAGCTGTAGTTCCTCAATAGTAAAGAATATTACAATGCACATTGGTCTTGTCCTTCAGCTAAAACAAACTTGGCAAACTGACTTGTGCCACATTGACAAAATTAATCTGGAGTCAATAAAACATCTTTTTATTGTATTGCATCTTTTATGAAATAAAATGTGGGTTGTGGAGGTATAAATAAATAAAAATAATTACAAGCTGCATCAATATTCTCCCTAATGCAAACACTCTGTTACTAGATTTCCACAAGATGGAGCTGGGTGAGCCCCCACTAGTTCACACTGCTGCGGCCATTTTCCGTGAGCTTTGCTACAACTACCGTGACTCCTTAGTTGCTGGTATCCTGGTGGCAGGCTGGGATAAGAAGAATGGAGGTAAGACATAAAAAATAATAAATTCATTTATTTCAGGTATATAACACCCATTGCCACACATAAATTGATAAAACTAAACACACAACAACACATACAATTGATGCTTGTATAGTTTATGGGATAAAATGTCTGGGTGTGTTTTTATCTAAACTGGCTCATTTCCATAACTGGAAGGCATTTCGATTTGTTACTTCAACAAAATAAACTTTTACATGATCTTAAAAAAAAAAACATAAAAAGACAGTCCAGTGTAATGTTTGTAAAAGGCTCATGGGATAATGATTGATGGTGATTCATAGACAGTAAGACAGCTCCGATCCTAATATTGTGAAGGCAAGTCTTGCATGCAAGTATGATGACACATTTGCATTTATGTTGCTTACAGTGGAAACACGTTTTGTCACTCATTTGCAATTCGAAACTTGGCACCTAGGGGCTGTCTCCACGAGCGAGAGAATCGCGACGATATTATCGTCGTTGCCACGTATTTCTATACACTCTCTTAGAGGCCGTCTCCACGAGCGAGAGAATCGCAGCGATATTATCCCATACAAATACGTAATATCGCCGCGATTCTCTCGCTCGTGGAGATGGCCCCTAAGGTTTGCTTGTTCAATTTGCATGTCAGTTGAATAGAAAATGTACAATTTCAAACTATGCCATACAAGTTGTAGCTTGTATGCAATTTGGAACTTGCCTACAAGTGATTTGCCTAATGGAACCGCGCCTTTAATTCCCAATTCATGGAAATTTTCAAAAACCCAGCTTATTAATTCTACATGCCTTGGAGCCTGTGAGCAGAATTTTAACTTTATAGATCCTAGGGTGCAGGCTTAGACTTTGAGTCAATTAAGAGTCAAGATTTTTCTTAGACTTTGAGTCAATTAAGAGTCAAGATTTTTCTTTTTATGTTTTCATCAGCTTCTCTTATTTCCGTAAAACAGGTCTTTGATTATAATGAGAATCACTTTTCTTAACAAATATTATGTTTCGTTTTACAGGACAAATCTACTCAGTCCCAATCGGCGGTATGGTGCAACGCCAAGCTGTGTCCATCGGTGGATCAGGTTCGACCTACGTGTACGGTTACGTCGACGCTAACTTCAAGCCCAACATGAGCAAGGAGGAAGCCATCAAGTTAGTCACCAACACTCTGACACTGGCCATCCTTCGTGACGGCTCGTCAGGTGGTGTGGTCAGACTCGGTGTTATCACGGAAGCCGGTGTTGAACGCTCCGTCATTCTTGGAGACCAGCTACCGAAATTCTATGAGGGCTAAATTTCTTTTTGTATTCTATTTTGTAAGGTAATAAAATTTTGAAAAAAAAAATGTTGAATGTTTTTATTTGAAGTAGCTCGAGTAAGATTCACATTAATGGAATCACCAAAAGGATAAACAATTTGCTTGACTTTTTCATAAACAGGGTGGAATTCACCTAGAGGGAAAGTACTCTAAAATACTAGAGATAGAAAATTTTACTCAAAGGAATCATTCCTTTATTTTTTAAATAATTAAATCTGCATTGAAAAATGTTCGAAAATTCGCTTGCCATTTAATTTATCATGTTTGTTAGAGAGATTTGATCTTTATGATTGACCCTATCGATTAATGCCATAACAGTACAGGGTGTTATTGAATTGAATGTCCCGTGGCCAGGCTGTACAGTACTTTCCTTCGGGCTAATCTTCGAAACGGCTGGACCAATGTTGAAGGGATTTTTATTGGCAGAATTTTATAAGGTCTAACTTACTTTTATTTTAGAAAAATAATTTGTTCCGTGAGAAAAAAATTAAAAACCTTAAAACTGGTAATAAAATCAGATTCAAATAGTAATATTTTTTAATAATAATTTCACGCGAACGAAGGGCGCGGGCAACAGCTAGTTTAAGGGGAATGCTCCAACCAGCCCGCGAAATTTAAAATTTCTTGGGTTTTTTGCAATTTGCAGGCCAGTGCTAGATTGTATGTTGATTAAAATATTATTCGCGGCTGTAAGACATATGTAATTACAGAATTATAATCATCAAAATCATCAATAAAACGCTCTAAGTTCATAAAGCTGTAGGAATGACTTTTTCTGTTTTTTTTTTTTGTTCCTACGCCTTTATGAACTTGGAGGGTTGTATTGGCGATTTTGATGACTATAATTCTGTAACTACATACGTCTTACAGCCGCGAATAATATTTTAATCAACATACAACCTAGCACTGGCCTGCAAATTGCAAAAAACCCAAGAAATTTTGAATTTCGCGGGCTGGTTGGAGCATTCACCTTAACATATATTGTTGTAACATGTATTATTCCACGCCACTAAAGATTGCACCGAGCATACAACCATTACAAAGAATTCATGAGAACAGAATCATAAAATACAAACGACTATTTCAGTTTAAATATACTTTATTTCTTACTTTGGTATTTCCAAGTTACCTGAGCTATTACATAAACAGGAATATAATCTGTATCTCTACTTCAAACAAAATTTACATTGATAATGCATAAGGTCAGTTGAGAAAGAGCGGAAAAATCCTCGTGCAGGCAGGCGCGTGCCTCCTTTGGTCGCACAGAATATAATAAAAGATAAAATATCCTTCATTTCCGATACTTTATAAGCAATGTTGAAGAGTATTTTTTTTTTATTAAAGCTGCTAGTTTCGATAATTTGTGGGGTGTCAACAATAGGTGTGTTAACACTACCTATGGGTCAAAGTTGCCAGAGAATAAATATAAATGTTATGTTAATATTATAGTCCGTATGCGGAGAATATTAGGCATTATTCTGGTCATAGTACAGTCTATATATATCATGTATATTGTATATACGTAACCTAGCTATGACGATGATATTCGTCAATTAAGTTAGAAAAAGAGTTGCATCTTCCATCACTGCATGCGCTGCGTGAAAGTTACAAAAAAATATATGTGTGGCTGAATCGTTCCTCATATGTCATTGCTTTCCAGCATGTCATTACTTTCTAGAATTTGATTCTTAATAGGACGCTGTCGAATGGTGTAATACCTAGTGCGTGTTGTTTTTTTTTTTCAAAATCATCGGGTTCGATTGCTGGCTAAGAATATTGGATTTTCAAAAATATAATGATGCAGTTTTAGTTTTCATCAAAATCGTGCCCAAGACTCAAAGGCGAGTATTTATCGCTATTTTTCATCAGTTACCGATTTGGCCATCGGCGGCCACTTTAAAAAATACACCTTGTTTAGTTTAAATTAATATCTTATCGCAAAAGGAAAATACTCGCGCAAAAAAAATAATTACGGTGGTGGTCAGTGGTGCGACAGCGGGATAGTCTGCGCGGGACGAGATTGGTACGAGTATCGTGATGAGCAACCCGACTGGCACACACGTGAGGTCAAACGTCGTTGACGGTCATCTCAGATTTGCAATTTTTAGTGTGGCCTTTAAATAAATAAATATCCCTGGACATTTCACACAGCACCATCTAGTCCCAAGCTAAGCAACCTAATGCTTGTGTTATGGTAGCTAGATGGCTGATAAACTACATATATACATTTTTTTTTTTTTTGTAAATACATACATATTATAGATAGAAAAACACCCAGACCCGGAACAACTTCTTGTAGGTCATACAAATATTTGTTCCGTACGGGAACCGAACCCGCGACATGCAGCGCAGCAGTCAATCGCTTGACCACTGCGCCAACCGTGCTATAAATATTTGTATTCGTTCTTAAAACTTTACATGACCATTCACCCACCAGGAAGGCATCCGACTATACATAATTACTGCTACCCGTGTGAAGCCGGGCCGGGGTGCTAGTATTACATATACAGTATTACATAATCATATATCTACATCTCTACTTAAATCCAAATTTAAATTTATGAAAATCACATCTATAGGCTATCCTAGGGCAATTCCTCGGTGACTATGAGTTTAAGTGATGGATCCTAGCTCCTCCATGGTTTCCAGATCTCGTATCAGCATCTGTACAGTCTGTTTGGTGCGCGGGAAGTAGTCCGCTGTCTCGTCGTCTTCAAACGATGGGTCTTGAGATTCTAATTCTGAAAATAATACAATTCATTTAAATATGGCAGTAAGATATGATTCAGAAAATAAAGCCAGTATTTTCAAGGGAGTAAACAACGAAAAACAATCTGATGAACAAACCAGATTTACGTTGAAAGTAACTACGGAACAAGCTTTGAAATAAAGATCAGATCAACAGCGTTTTCTAAGCCGACAAGGGGCCTCTTTGAGGGTCTGTTTATAATAGAAATTTGGTGCTTCACCTGCAACTTGTGCCTCGATGGAGTCAAGCCTGGCGTCGATGAGAGCCTGGCACCGCTGCACGTGCTTCAGCAGCTGCCGGCGACACGCCGCGTTCTCTATCGGCGCTTCGGGCTGCGGGGCCGCGATCACGGTGTGCTGAGGTTCTTGTTCTGGAAATATTCAAATTAGTCAGGGTAAGCAGATATTTGATGACACTAACAAGAGGTTCGCAGTAAGATTCAATTCTTAGCATGAGTGTCAAGGTAAGGTACACTAATGGGCAGTCCTCCGTGTGTTCCGTTCTGGCCCGGCCACGATGCCAAAACAGGTCATGGTTATGGCAGTAGACTGTACGGATATGTACCTTTTGGTACTAGAAAAATAAATAAGAGTACTACATTATTTGATGACTTACACACCATTTTCAGTGGCCGGGCTACCGCGTATCCGTAAAAAAAACTACCGACATTTTAATAGTTATTGTAAGTTGTCAAGTTATACTATTGCTATTGAATTATAGTCAGGCGTATTCTACCTGAAAAATTACAGTGACTATTAAATAGTTTTGAAAGTATGTTTTTAGATATACGTAGGTCTATTGTAAAGTACATCACACGTACAGTTTTCTCAGACACGAATCATCCAATAAAGTTTTGAATTTCAGCCGATCTAAGCTTGTGGCCGTGTTAGGACGGGGATACGCTGTAGCCCGGCCACTGAAAATGGTGTATAGGTCATCAAATAATTTGGTACTCTTATTTATTTTTCTAGTACCAAAAGGTACATATCCGTACAGTCTACTGCCATAACCATGACCTTGTTTGGCATCGTGGCCGGGCCAGAACGGAACACACCAGTCCTACTAACACATTGCTGATTGGCTTTTGGAATATCCTCACCACAGAATAGCTATTATTTTATATTTCAGGCTGATACGGGAGAAGGAGATACTTGATAAGCATACCTTGTACAGACTTGGCAAGTCGTTCCAACTCAGACGTGCTGATAGGCAGGTCCAGTGACGCCCCACCGGGACTTGACAGCAGACCACTCAGTAGGGACTGAGAACCCAGCGGAGCCTCCCTTTGTGTGTACCTGAGAAGAGAAATTGGGAAGTTAGAAATAACTGAACACGGAAATTAGTTCGAGACTTAGAAGGAAAGCCGTTCGACGTCTGGAGATACTATTTCTACAGAACTTTTGTCACAAAAAGAGTGCAGAGTCTAAAAAAACGCAGAAATTCGTTTTTCTCTAGTCAGAATAACCAGTACTGGCCAGCTTTACACTTTAGGTCCTTCCGTACCACCAGTACAGTACAAATTTTTTTTTTTTTTTGGGGCTGAGAAATCATCAAATGACTCCTCCCGCTCTGGGCGGAGCGGAAGGGAGTGTCAGACTCTTACTGATAGTCCAAGATCCCAGAGCAATCAGACATAACTTATTTTCACACGGATGAAACCTGAAGTTTTCAGTAGCGTCTCGTGTGCCTTGAATACCTACGCGCTTTGTGGAACTTGCCGAGTGACACCTGGGCAGGTACCAGATGAGAAAGGTAACTAAAAATAAGAATTATTTAACTTAAATTCACATGGCTGATTTTTATATATGTCATGTAGAATATTATTTTAAAGTAATATCATAAGTGTCAGACACTTTTGATGGACCAGAGCTTTTATCAGACGCTTTGAAGCTACCCAAAAAATAGATGAACTTTACTTATTTTTACATGTCTGTTTTTTTAATATGTTATTGAAGTATTTATTTAAAACTTATATTCAATCAGTCAGACAAATTAGAGTGACCAAACATCCCCTAAGACAAAAATTATTCAGCCAGAAGTATGAGGGCGAGAGCACTATGCATGCGCTTCAGAGTGAGTGCGACGTCCATAATAACTCGATTCCCCTTCTTAAACTCACCATCTGTTTCAATCTACTGTGTATGTGCTGTTTGCGTGTAATATAACTTATAGTATGTATACAGTATAGTTCGAGCCTGCGAGAGCACATGTTTTTGTTGTTTACATCAGGTTATTTGTGAGTGTTTTATTAAGTTGTTTGTAATAGTGATAATCATGGAAGAAGAGAAATTGAAATGTCATTCACAATTGTAATTCACATTTGGCTCAACACTTGGTTCAGGCATTGAATTAGCTGGACTTGAGTTTGACACTACATCTAAATCTGGAACTGTTGAATTAGTTTGTTGACTTGAGGTAGACGCTGTACATAGATCATCGTTAGTACTAAGATTACATTGGCTTGATGTCGATGCAACTAATGAATTTTCAACAATACTCGATGATTTTTTTTCAGCATTTTTTGGTTTTTCTGGTATGGTGGAAAAATATTTTTTTGGCAGAGCAGTAAAATTTTTATAACATTCTCGATGGTAACCACTGTCATACAAGTCATCCGGTAAAACTACATCTTTGAATTTGAGGTTATGGATTATTCGCTGTTTTAAAATGTTTTTGCACTTTTTCAATATTTCTTCGGAGAATAATATAAGTTTATCATGACATTTTTTACAAAATGTACATTTCAATTTCTCTTCTTCCATGATTATCACTATTACAAACAACTTAATAAAACACTCACAAATAACCTGATGTAAACAACAAAAACATGTGCTCTCGCAGGCTCGAACTATACTGTATACTATAAGTTATATTACACGCAAACAGTACATACACAGTAGATTGAAACAGATGGTGAGTTTAAGAAGGGGAACCGAGTTATTATGGGCGTCTCACTCACTCTGAAGCGCATGCATAGTGCTCTCGCCCTCATACTTCTGGCTGAATAATTTTTGTCTTAGGGGATGTTTGGTCACTCTAATTTGTCTGACTGATTGAATATAAGTTTTAAATAAATACTTCAATAACATATTAAAAAAACAGACATGTAAAAATAAGTAAAGTTCATCTATTTTTTGGGTAGCTTCAAAGCGTCTGATAAAAGCTCTGGTCCATCAAAAGTGTCTGACACTTATGATATTACTTTAAAATAATATTCTACATGACATATATGTCGGAGTTGGTTGTCAATTATTACAATTGTGGGTAGTCACCAAATTTTATTATGAGTTGTTTTGTTTTCTGATTATTAATTTAAGTGATTTTTACTATCAATTATGGTCAATTATTGTCTTATAAATCGAAACATAATTTATTACGTGCTAGTAATTGATTTTTGGCAACTTATTTCGATAAGTGTGACCGATAAGTTTTGTTCAAAACAATTAACGACATGTTATTTTAATTTTTAAATGATTTACTTTGTGAATTCACCATTGTTTATTTACGACAATTATTCTTGTATTATTTGATTACTGTATCGTAAATCTTATTAGATTTCGCGCACATTTTGTATCTTGTAAACGCGTGACGCACCTCCGTGCGTCAACGGACAGAGTTGTGGAGGGATTACAGTGGGGGCATCGTACTATAAAAGAGCGTGCTCTCAGTAAGCTCGTCAGTCGGTCTTCGGATTCGACTCATTACAGAGCTCCCCTGCTCCCGACAAAACTGTCGGTTTACCTGGTACAGCGCTGCTGTATATTGCACATAGCTGTATTTAGCTTTCTGATAGCGATACACTTTGTGTTTGGGTGGCTTGTCCACTGTACGAACTGTGACCTTAAAAGGTCTGTTCGCCTAACTGTGTGTACCTTTTTATCTGATTTATCTTTTTTTACTATTTACCATTTTTTGTGTTGTGTACCATTTTGTATTGTGTGTTGTGTACCTACTGTAATAAAAATACTGTAATTGCATATACAGTCTTGTTTATCCCAATAAAATGGGAACTCCAAACCCTGAAGATATACCTCTCGGCACTCCTGATCCTACATATATAAAAATCAGCCATGTGAATTTAAGTTAAATAATTCTTATTTTTAGTTACCTTTCTCACCTGGTACCTGCCCAGGTGTCACTCGGCAAGTTCCACAAAGCGCGTAGGTATTCAAGGCACACGAGACGCTACTGAGAACTTTAGGTTTCATCCGTGTGAAAATAAGTTATGTCTGATTGCTCTGGGATCTTACTCTATGACTAAAAAACACCCATGTTCCTTCATTGGCCCTTTATGTTCCAGGGCCGCGGTATCTCTTTCGAACAGTCCCGCAGCCCTGGCAGGCACCGGCCCTTGCGGGCCCCTCCCGTTTGCTGACAACTCTTTGAGGCGCGCGTGGAACACGAACGCGCCGTCGACACGGCCTGCCCGTCGTCATACGACGGACGGACGGCGAGCTAGCCCATTACTCGCCGTCCACAGGCCCGCGCCTACGGTGGCCGAGAGCCATCACGGCGTGGCCCCCGACGCCCGGTGCTTCTCCCGCGGCGGCTGGGACGTGAGGAGGTTCTCTCCCTCTCACGTTCCGCCGCCTCCTTCGCTAGCATGACTGCTTCGCAGAAGGAGGCGACGGCTTCCCATTCCCTCTCGCCCCGGACCATGGCTTGAACCAGGGCCGGAATACAGTACAAATCCGTCGAATTTTATAATATCACCTTACTTGATCAGCTAGCAAAATGCACCTACCTCTCATGCTCCTGCTGTTCGTCAAAGGTAGGGGTGCGAATGTCCATCGGCAAGTCTTTCACGACATCTGGGCGGAGAGGCTGGTTCTCCTTGTCCATATTGTTGATCATGATGTTCAGGTCCGAGTAGTCAGAGTTCAGCTTCTCCTGCGTGTTCTGGATCTCTACTTGTTCCCAGTCTTTGGCCCACAAGTAGAGCTTTGGATGGTCTTTTTTGCTATAGATGGTTGAGTAAAAACATTTTTATAAAATATGTGCTGAGGGGCTTGAATGTTTGGTTCCTGTTAGGAGTGCCTACTGGTGTTTTGGCCAATGGTTTAGTTCTAGGGGTAAGTTCAGAAGTGTCGCCTCTGACGCCATATTGACTAAAGAGTTAATGTATCATTTTCCATTTTTCCGTCAAAAATTATGGAAAAATGGAAAATGATACTTTTTTTTTCTGAATTTCTGTATCCACATTTAAAAGAAATTTAAAAACTGACAAGCTAAGATAATCTTATATTTCAAGACACACCTAGCCACATAACACTTGACTTTCAGCGCATGGATAGCATCCTGGATCCTCAGCAGATTCCCGGTCAACTCGTGCGAGCGGCGCAGTGTCTCGCACGGCTTACTGTTGGGCAGCAGGCCCTCGTACATGCGGTCTTGGTCGTGCAGGAATCGCTGCGACCGGCGACCACGGCGAGGGTTCAGGCAGATGCTGCAGGTGTATTTTTCTGGCACCTGGGTAGTATGGGAATTATTTTAACAACGACGCGATGATAAATTGAAAGAGGTTGCTGGAATGGAATGGGATTTTCTGAAAAATTTAAACTTTTAAGCAGGTAAAGCCGAGGACACTTGTGGATTAACACGTAAAATAGCATTCTCGCCGCCACGTGCCAAAGCGCATTGAAACCTTCTCTCGGATTGTTGACAGCCTTTCTTTGACCAAGGTTAAAAGAGCGTTTTTCTTCAAGCATCGCTTTAACCAGTCCTTGATTTTGGTCGAAATACTACCAGATCACGTGACTACAGTTCACTTACGTCACACTCCCGCTGTATGTTGTGGCACATGGCGTGTTGCCAGCACAGGCACAGCTCGCACTGCACCATGAGCCCGTCCTCCTCGCGGAACCCGCAGTGGCAGTTGATGATCTCTTCGCGTTTCATGTGCACTAGCTTTATCCTCTCGCCATCTGTAAACACGGACAACTGATTACACTGGTGGTTGGATTCAAGGTTAAATTAACTAGCGAAATTTTAGCGTTTTTTTTTATTCAGGTCCGATTTATCTGGCACTAAATGACAAAGAAAAAATCAACCTACTCTCATTAAACATGTACATATTAGCAGCATCCTTGTGCTCCTCATTAGACTCTGAAGACGCGGGCGCCGTTTTGGAATCCACCTTCGAGTCCGGTGTTCCAGACCTGGGGAAGCTGGACCGGGTTTCAAAGTCCGAGTTCACCCCGTACCAGTCCTCTTCTTCACTAGCTGGAATTTTAGCAGCCACCGCGAAGGTTTTACGCCGCTTCTCGCCTTTACGTTTCTTCTCAAACACAGGTTTGCTCACTGTATGCGTTGATATGGCACTCTCGAAGTCCAAAGGCATGTCTAAAGCTGGTATTTCAATGATGGGCTCGATGGTTTCTGTCTCCTCCACATCTATCTCTTCGTAAATAGGGTCGGGTATGACCGGCTCGGGCTCCGGTCTTCTAACAGGTAAGAGGACTCTTGGTCGTTTCTTCACAGGCTTGTTGATGAGAGCCTGCCGCAGTTTGGGCGAGTCCTGACTCCTGGGAACAGGTATACCGTCGGCATCTTTAACAGGCGTAATGGATCTGGTGTCCACTTGTAATTCAGTTTCAATTTCTTTTACTTCTGGGTCTTTTACGGGTGGTTTGAGCTCTTCACGTTTTGTTGGTCGGGGAATTTTAACCTTGATGATCTTGCTGTCTTCCTTAGAGCGAGGAGTTTCCAGCCCTACTGGCAGAGTCCTAGCGTATGCTAGATCCAGCACCTTAGGAGTCGCTCCCATCATCTTTCTAAGTTCTCTGTGGTAGTGATTGATGTGCATCTGTAGTAGCGTGTTGTTTCTGAAGTTTTTGAAGCAACCTTCGGCCGGGCATCGAAGAAGGTTCTCTATTATTTGCACTTTAAGTGAGCCCACATATACTGAAAACGAGAAAAGGCGTTTATTTCAATTAAATCATTTACGGGCACACTTTTGAATTGTCTAGGAACGAGTAAGTCAGGTAGTTAAAAGTTAACTGTTCCAAAACGTAGATCTCTGTGGAGAAGAGTGGGTAAGAAATCCTGTGCACAATCTATTCAAAAAGAAAGTTTCATGGGTAGATATATGCATACCATATCCATCTTCTAATGGCGGCACATCGATAACTTCACCAGGAATACTGTCAGTGACGCTTAAACCACCTGGAGACGGCATAGAGTCTTCTGGTGGTACGTACTGTCGCAAAAAAACAATACATTAGTGCATTAGTCGATGAAGACAAAGAAACAGATGGATTCCTAAGTAAGGCACGCGCACCCGGTTCTCAAATACACTGAAAGAACCGGGTACCCGGTTCTTTTAAGGTATTTGTACGACCGGGTGCGTGTCCTAACCCTAAGTAATGCTTTGACTGCTATCTAATTTGATAATATGATCGCATAATTCTACGAGGTAAAGTGTATTATTTGGAATGCGCCTGCTTCCAAATGCGCTTGTTTTTTGCATTTCAATCGGGTTTTTTAGTTTTAAAATACTTTTTTATTTCCAGCTTTTCATTGTAATAATGAGAAAGATTTCACCGACGATTTAACTTCTCGATTTTTTCACTTTTTTTATATAAAGAAAAGAAAAGAAGAAAGAAAAAATATTTATTTGTCGCAGGGACATGACGTGCATACAAAAAAAAAAATAATAACAGTAATCATAAGGCGCATTAAATGTTATAAATACAACATAAAGAAACAGAAAAAGAAAAGTTAACGGCTTGCACGTCGTGACTGCGACAAGCAGGCTACCACTCAGCATGATGCTGTGCTATGGAGGGCCCACAGCACAGCGCTGGTTTTCAGTGGTCATATGATTTGTCTTTTCGAATAACCAACTTTAAATCGTTATAAATCTTAAATGGGCGTTCAAAATGAAAAATGATATGAGAAACCTAAAAATGATTTTCAAATACCTATTCAATTACACCCCACCTAACATAGTTCGTCGACTTTATTTTTTTATTTTTCACAATATAGCGTTTGTCGCCATATTGAATTTTGACTACTGTCATGTCTTAAGTGACACTCACAAGATTAAGACAAATCGATAGACGTCAGAATCACAAATCGGCCCACGCCGAGACTCAAGAGACCAAACGCGTGGGCCGATTTGTGATTCTGACGTCTATAGATTTGTCTTAATCTTGCGAGTGTTCCTTTGTGACACTCGTAGAGCAGGGTTTCCCAATCTATGGGTCCAGTGGCGGCGCTAGACCACACTTGGACGTCGGCGAAATTAGGTACGCGAGGCCTTTTTTATTTCCCAGTCAAAAACCCATCCATGTTCCTTCTTTTGCCCTTCTAATACTGGCTAGTATTAGAAGGGCAAAAGAAGGACTAATTCAGCTTCAATTGATTAGAATTGATAACGCAGATAGTCTCTCTTGGCTCATCGTGCTTTTTAAGTAGGTCTTAATCAATATTAACTTTGAGAAGCTTCTCTCAGCGGAAGCTGTACTGACGGGAACTGTGAGCATTTGGGTATATTTCTTCCAAATTATTTTCTAAAATGTACTGAATGAGTTGTTTCGCGTCGTTGACAGAGTCAAGTGAATTCGCTTTTAAAAGCTGGAGCTCTTCATATAGCTCGAAAGGCTGTATGTCACTGTCTTCGCCTTTCCGCAGTATTGTACCTAAATCATTACAATGCTTGAGAAGGTCCTCTTTTGATATCGATTTCAAATAACTGATATCATAAATAAAACCAAATTGTTCTAAGTATTCATTGAGCGCTGTAAATCGACGTTCGGTGTCAACTATAATAGCATCCATCATTAATGTGTTAAAAAAGTTAACTCTATACTGCATTTCAAAATATTGAATAGGTTCATCAATATGTTCATAATCGAACATTCGTTTTTTCCTGGCTGTTCTTTTTTCTTTAAATTGAGACTGAATTTCGAAAGTACTTTTTTCCACAAACAATCGAGCTTGTGCAACACTATTGTCAAATCCTGTATTACGGAATTCTTGAATCCAGCTTTTCACTTCACCCACGCAAGTGTATGAAAATAAATAAGAAAAAATAAATAAATTTTAAATAATTTGTAAAACTTTTGCGAGGCCCCCTCAGGTGCGAGGCCGTCGGCGGTCGCCGACGTCGCCGACGCCTAGCGCCGCCACTGTATGGGTCGCGACCCACTGGTGGGTCGCGAGCGAATTCTTAGTCTGTAGAACGACGCACCAACCGACAGCTAGCTTGACGGATTGGAAGTGCGGGCGCCGCGCGTGCTGAGGAACGAACGCTGTTTTGTGTGAGTCCGAGCCGAGAGTTTCAATCGTAATCAATTAACAAAATTTTGGCTCTCGGTTGCTGGTAACTACCCATGCCTGTTTGATGAAGCTATGAACAACCGCCTCCCTTTTACTACCTCATACGTATGTGAAGCCGGATTTTCTCATATGGTGAACATTAAAACTAAATACCGAAATAAATTGGACAAATCAAACTCACTGAGATTAAAAGTAACTCGAGTTGAAGTTGATGTCAAAACTGTTATGGCGAAACATAGGAAACAATTTCATCCTTCCCATTGAAATAAATGTTTGATGTAGTTATTTGATTAAGTATTAAAAATTGTGTTTAGACTTGTGTTTTCTATTTGAAAAACCGCTTTATTCATATTTTTAACGGTTAAATTTCCTTGAGGTGGGTCGCGAGTTTGGTAACTTGTTTTAGATAGGTTGTAGGCCAGACAACTTTGGGAACCACTGCTCTAGAGTCGTAGAGTGTCACAAAGGAATAAATATAGGCTGATAAACACATTACCCAATATGTTATGTTATGTAATTATGCATAACAGCAACAAAAGAGTAGTGGAACAACGTGCATTAATGCAATGACAGTGACAAAGTGACAAGCTACTTATTATATCCAGTATACATTGCAACACGAATGCATGTGTCCTTTGGGACGGACCACTAGAGTACGGAGATAATTACTTTCACCAAAAAAAAACAACACTTACATCTTTCGGGGCCTTCATCTTAATGGTTATCTTGGGTACCATCTTCTTTTCTTTTCTATCTCTTTCCTTTCTGTTCTTCTTGAGAGTCAGCTTCCTACGCTTGACGAGCGGCGACGTGCTGCTGAGCGTGCCGGGCGCCAGCGGGGCGGCGCTCGGGGCTCCGTCGGCCGTGTGCGTGATCCAGCCGAGACGCCGCGCCATCTTCAGGTGTACGCCGAAGTCTGTGAGCGCGTGTTCATAGCCTTGCTCGACAAGCTCTGGTTTGTTTTCCAAGTATAGACGCATTTCGTGCTTGGTGTGGAACCTTCGGTTGTCGGGGCTACAAAGCGAAGAGTTAAAGGTCAAAAACTCACAACAAAAATAAGGGTAAGAATCTGAATAAAAGAGACATACCAAAAAACGATGGTAGGGTTGGTTAAAAGAGAGTGAATTCTGAGATGACCCATAGAAATAAAAGAAAAGATGTGTTGGCGCTAGGAATGGGAGTTTATTTTATTAAAAATATCATACCCGACTAACACGACGTCCCACTTGCCCGCAGAATGTCCAAAGCTCCTACGAACCATATGTTTGGTCCAGCCTTCTGGTAATCTTTTGTCTTCGACCTAGAACAAAAGCAAAAACGCAATTCTTCAAGTATTATTCGTTGTTATAATATTTATTAAAAAGGAGTAATCACGCGGTTATTTACTAAACTTCATACACGGATAATATAAAGAAAAGAGACTTGTATTTTTGGAATTTTGTATTTCTGCTTGTAATGAATAAGCTCAAAAACTATCGGACCGATCTTAATTCTTCCACCAGTAGAATGCTATATTATTACTGAATAACATAGGCGTACAAGTTTTGAACTATTAGCATGTCATGTCATACCTACATCATCTTTCAGTATATTTGTTTTTATGTCAATTTCATATTTTGTTTTACATAATTATGTGTGCGTGCGTTTGCCAGAATTCTTATTCTTTTACGAAAAATACATATAAAATGTAATTTCATTAAAGTCAAGTTTTGCAGCCAGTCCTAGGGCTGGATAAAATATGAAGCGTTCAATTTGATATTTCTTTACGATAAAGGCTGATATCGCAGTAGTCTCCTATTCGTGAACCTGATGTGCTGCACTGAACGCATAGAATAACTCTTAAACTTCATCACATTACTGTCCCCATCCGTCCACCAGAAGTCATCCAGCTATACATAATTAAGTGCTACCCATGCGAAGCCGGGCCGGGTTTATAGTCTACATAGAAAGACAGGAACAATACAATTTCAAGTGCCTATTTTTTACAAATAATAATCCTGCAGCCCGAGGTCGATAACATATTTTGAGAAGACGGACGACGTCGGCCAACCTCATTAGGGTCCGCATCTTATTAACTTCAGGAGTGTTGTATTTAAGAATTAAAAAGTACCATGTCATACCTGCACACTCCTCCTAGGCAGCGGCGCCTGCGCACCTGGCTCTCCCCGCGGCTCGCACTCGATCTCGCTGACGGCCCCCACGGGCTGGCCATTCACCCAGTGGCAGCACCACTCGCCCGGCAGAAGGAAGCTCTCTGGAAAAGAAGTCTTGCCCAACTCCTGCCCCTTCAGCATCTGCTGCCGCATTTCATCCATCTGCTTCCTCATCTTGTCCAGCTCACTCTGCACCTTCTCCGCTTGCATCTGCGCCTTCTTCTCCCGCAACATTCGCAACTTCTTGCCCTTCTTTATCTTTGGCAACTTCTTACTTTTATCTTTCACTTCTGCCACCTGTTCTACCTGTTCTTGTAACTCTTCTTTAACTTCCAGTTTTTGTTCAGGTTTTACTTCCAGAGACGTTACTATTTCTTCTTTCGGTACCAATATGTGCGAGCCGATATTTTCGTTGTGGAGACCATCTTCTAGTTTGTTGATGGCCTCTTTTATTCTGTCAATGACTTCCTCGTGTCTACTGTCGTCTGTTTTCTCGAACTGTTCGAGTTTCACTTCTTCTTCTAGGACCTAATTTTGAAATATATAAATTAAAACCAGTAAAAAAATGAACTGACTAAAGCTAAAAGTTTAAACACCACTCACTTTCACAACACCAAAGGCCGGCTTTAAAAGAAATGAAACAGTTTTATATGAGAAACCATATAACTTCCATCACAGAATAATTAGAAACCAAAACTTCGCTTACCGGGTCCAGTTCACCTCTCAAGTCTTCCAACTGAATTAGGTCTTCATTATCTATTAAAGTTGGAGGTTCTTCAGGTTCTTTCATAGTCGCTTCTTTATTCGTGACGTCACAGATTCCTTGTTCGACTGCCTCCTTTATGTCTTGTTGGACTTCCTCCTTTAAGTCCTGTTGGACTTCCTCCTTTAAGTCCTGTTGGACTTCCTCCTTTAAGTCCTGTTGGATTTCCTCCTTTAAGTCCTGTTGGACTTCTTCTGCTTCGTCTTCTTGGACTTGTGCTTCTTTATCTTCTTCATTTACTTCCAGAGGTGCTGGTTCCTCTTGGTTAACAGTTCCAATGATCGAAGCTACAGCATCTACGGCTAAGATTTATGATTAAATAAATAAATAAATATCCCTGGACATTTCACACAGCATCTAGTCCCAAGCTAAGCAACCTAATGCTTGTGTTATGGTAGCTAGATGGCTGATAAACTACATATATACATTTTTTTTTTGTAAATACATACGTCATATTATAGATAGAAAAACACCCAGACCCGGAACAACTACTTGTAGGTCATACAAATATTTGTTCCGTACGGGAATCGAACCCGCGACATGCAGCGCAGCAGTCAATCGCTTGACCACTGCGCCAACCGTGCCGTCGTGTCGTGATTAAAAATCAACAAAACTGTAGAAATAATAAGATAGAAACTAAGCAGCACTCACCAGGCAGATCAGTCTTCATCTCAGTCTTCACTTCACTCGCTAGCTTCAACCTCACCACCTTCTCTCTTCTCTTCTTCAGAATCCTTGGTTTTCTGGGCTCTGTCTTCAAGGTCTTTTCTGTTTCAATCTTCTGCTTACGCGACTTCTTCTGTCCTATGTTGAATATTTCTTTGATGTTAAGTTTACGTTTCATTTCGCGGCGTTCGCTTTTGGATCCTAAGTAATCTCGCGTGGGATCGAAGAGGTGTGTGTGGAAAGCTGGTGAAGGGAACTGTGTGTTTGTTTGTGGGGTCGTGTTGCTAGGCCCCGCACCGTACGTGAGGGGGGCCGACGTCGCGCCTAATTCGCCCGATTTTGAACGCAGTTTGTGCAGCCTAGTTGTGTTACACGTCCAATGACAACCGTCGTCGAATACTATCTCGTAATTGCCTGTCAAAAAATAATAAATAAAATGTAATAAACAAAAAAGTAACAAAAAATTATTCTCTCTATTTTTTTTTTATTCTGGTGTAAACAAAATACACAAAAGGCTTTTCAAAATCTATGTTAAAACTCACCATCCCCCAAATCCCTGAGAATAGTGGCTATAAAGCGTCTATTATCGCGCCACCTCGCGAGGCATCGCTCGCCCATTGCATAGCTCAGCTTACATTTCTCTTCCACCTTCACATCCTTGGGTTCTTCTTTCAGATTGGCTATAGGTATAGTATCAGTGATGCTTTCCTCGGAACTAGGGCCCGGCTTCACCGTGGATGTAGTCGTTACACTACTGGCACTAGACACAATGACCGGCCGTAAACGTGGACTGCCCACGCTTATCCATTCGTCATGCCTGCAATATTTTTTGTTATTTTTAATGGTAGCCATCTTTTATTTCATTATTACAATTATGTAATTAATTAAACTCGAGATATATCACGGTACTAGCCCGTTACCGAAGTGCTATCTTTTGCTTTCTAATTAATTAAGTTGTTGTTAATCAGCTTATTAAAAACCATACTTACAATTACAACAAAAACTGAACTTGAACTTTTCTAAACCAAGAAACCATAGTCAAGAAATATTATCAGATCTAGGATAACCTAGATGTTTTCACGAAATCGAAAGATCATGAAAGTTTACTTTAATTGAATTTAATAATGGTTTTGAATAGCAAGCTTAATAAACGTAACAACATACCTTTGTTTTTCACGCAATGTTTTATTGCGTGTATTGTACGAGAACGACATTTTATTAACGAAAAAATAATTAATAGAATTATGTCATTATTTTGTTTTTAATTTTTGTTTTTTTTTTTATGTGGCCAGCTTTATAATCAAAAAGTATTTATGGCAATGGTTTTTTTTGCAAGTAAAGTTTTTTGTTGTATCAAGGATATCGTCCTACGTGAAACATTACGGTTCTTCTGACAATGTGAGTTGGCAGAGATGCTTCACTAATGTACAGACGCCAGCACATCAATCTACTACAATCTGTCAAATTTCTTTAATAGATTTTCAACTTCATCGCTAAAGCATAAGGTTGATTGGAAAAAATTTACAATTTCGGGTAGCTTGAAGTGCTGGCGTCTGTACATAATGTCGACATAGTCAAACACACTTAGAGAAGTTGTTGCTAAGGGCTAATCCACACGCGTATGTTCAAGTTTCAGTGGATAATCAATATAGTACTCACCTTTTTGATTCAATATAATGTACAAGGACCTCCATATCTTCATAGTCAACTTCTATAATTTCTGCAGAGTGCCATTCATCTCCGAAGTCTTTAACCTCGACCTTAGAGCCAACAGACAGTGCCATACTGGTGTTTCCTATGTGAGACGACAAAAGTGTATTTTATTAAAAGGACTAGTTTTTGAGTAATTCGTTTTTGTTACACATACAAACGAATATGCTAAATTCCATACATTTATTTTTAACTTAGCATCTGTGACCCTAGGTCAAGTTCATATCATAGGATAATAAGGTGAATTTTGTTTACATAATGGAGCCTACACACAAAAGCCACTGTGCATGTCGGCAACTTAGTACGCGTTCAGTTGATGACGCCGGCTATACCCGACGGCTTCGGTGTGTAGGCTGCTGTGCAAGATTGCAGATTTGATATGTGGCGAGACAATTAGTTTTTTTTTTCTTACCTTTAAATTCCATAGGACTAAAAAACTCCTTACTTGCAACATCTTTCTTCTTAGCAATCTCTATCTCAGAATTATCGAGAATCATGTCTATCACACTGCTAGCCACACATAGTGTCTCTTCCTGACTTGGTTTATTGTCTTCAGAGTCATTACTTTTTTCAGTAATCTGAATCTCTGCTTCTTTCTGGTCCTGTATCTCTTTCTCCTGTGCTTCAATAAACCTCTTTATAGCATCCACATTCTCAACTTCACAATCTTTGCTAAAACCTTCCACTGGGGCAGTTATGTCTTCCATGTCTTCGTCAGTGTCAGAATCCCATGGAAATATTGATGGGATTGCGTCTGTAATCAACTGTGTTATAAGTAACTGTGTTTAATCTAATATCTTTGGCATGCAATGATTATGCAGCGGTTTTTAAGAGTGCATCTTGGAAAAATATTGATGATTATGTAACATTTTCATACTTCAACATTTCATAATTCTTATGTCTACTGACAGCAATAACAAAAGTATGACAGAAAATCAAAAAGATCCAATATAAAGCAACTTTTTCTAAACTAAAAATAAGTTTTACATTCAAATGTTGCAGTCCTTAGCAAGTGTACCTTTAGCCAATACAATGAGATAGACAGAAGACATAGATACACTGCCCCTAGAGTGTTTTTCAAAATAGCAACCAAAACTACAGTACCATTCAATAAAGAAAATAAAAAAAACTAAGTTAGGGGTAATGCTACATTAAAAAAAAAAGAATACAAATCATAATTAACATAAACCATTTATAATAAAAAATAACCCAATCAAGCAATACGGACATTCTACGAAATACCTGTCTTCAATTTGAATTTAGAGTCCTTGAAACTTTGAAAATCATTTTTACAGAAATGCCGTGAGCACACAAACTTGGACAAGTCTGTGTCTGTGTGGTTGTTATGTGTTACAGTTACCCAAAGGTTACGTATTGCATCATTTTTTGGGAACTTGTGATATGTTACACCCTTGTCCTCCTTTCTCGTAGAACATGATTTACAGTTGTCAATGCAACACTTTTTAACAGCCATCCTAATGTTAATATATCATGTATTAACAATGTAATTAATGCTTATTGGTGAAAGTCAATAGTTTCAGAGACAGAAATATTGTATTCAATGAAAGTGTTTTTGTACAAGTTGTGTTTGTAACTGAAGTCCGTAATACTAAGCATCATTTCATACTATTGTGCTTTCATCAGTAATGCACTACACGCATCAAGACACACTTCACAGATTCATTTTAACACAAACTACTTCTATTACTTTTATTAATTTCTCTACTATAGCGGTCTAATGTTGTAGGACAGTTGAGCATCCTTTACTAATTAAACTGGTAAATACAGGGTGGAAGGGACACCGATGCTAAAATGGTTACCACCAATACCACCTATTCAGAACATCATTCTGAACCCCCCCACAAAGAAATAATTTGTTGGTTATTAAAAAAAAAACAGCTGTTAAATTTTTTTTTCTTTCTTCTACACAGTCAAAATGTATGGAACAGCTGAGCCGATGTACTGAAAACATGGTAACCGTTTTAGCATCAGTGTCCCTTTCACATTGTATAGTATTTAAGTAGTGAGTTTACATTGATATCAGTGGTTTAGTGGCATAAACACAGAGGTTTAGTTTTACTGTTGTATTACAATTGTCAGCCAATGTCGCTTCACTGCAGGGCAAAGGGCTCCCTATTCTTTTACATAGACCAGTTTTAGTGTAAATTACAGTAAGAAGTGAAACTGAAAATATTCCAAGTAAGACCATCATGTAAGAATTTAAAAAATTATAGAATTTTATGTACAACATAAGCTTGAATGAGCTGGCATAAAGCTGGCAAGAATCCTGGATCCCATCAAAATATTTCGGAGTTTTCGTATACTTATTATTATTTCAAATTGTGCGCTCTCAGACTTAGGGCACCTAAGCAAAAATAGCAAACCCATCAAGTTTATGCAAGCTTGCAGAACTACACAAAATATGATTTTTTTAGTTTGACCAAAATAAACAATGAATATAGGATATGAACTCCACGCCGTAAAAGCAGCTAGATATCAATAGGTAGTTGAAATGTTACTTATAGTAATTCCTTTTTCTTAATTGCTTATTTGTTATTAAAGGTAATGTTATTGGTAAACACAATCGAAATTTTAAAGAAAACAGATTATACAAACCTGATAGTCACAGTATATCAACACAGTGTAATTATTTGCACGTAGATCGCTATAATCTTCAACATTTTAAAAGGAATTTAGTTAAAATCCATCCAGATTAAAGGTTACCCAACAAAAAACTGATTGAATTATTACTATTAGTCTGACTCTTATTGGCAAGTGATTGTCTTGTCATCATTGTCGACTAACCTTACCAAAGAGAATAAACTTTTTTTAATAGGATAGAGTGCTGTGGATGTTCGTTGGAATTGATTTATATCCGGCTTATCCGAATCCACATTTCTGTCATCTTGTTAGATACAACAAATAACTAGTTTCCTGATAAAAATATTATTAAATATTTGTTATTACTAATTTCTAACTGATACGTAAACTCGGAGACGATCGGAGAATTTTCATTATTTTATTCATTTCTCCTTTGTTATTCCTGGTATATTTTTATTAGTTTCCGTGTTTATTAGTAGGAGGGTTAGTGTGTTATCATTCGGCATCATTTATAATTTTTTTTATCATCACCCCAAAACTTTTTCTTTTGGATGTCTTCTTGTCTCTGGACCAACAGAAAATCGATAACTCGCAACACTAGAAAACCAAATTGTTTTTGCAATCTTCAGTATTACTAACTTGGCATCACTGTTGTGTAAGAAAGAGATATGATATGGGATTCCTTTTATGCGTGACAAGGAAAACGTATATTTTACAGTTTCACAAAGTAGTGATCCAACGATAAAGAATAACTTTGTCCTCAAATCGGGGCTGACGTTTGACCTTTATTTATTTTGACGTTTGCCATCTACAACAATGAGTGTACGTGAAACTGTTTTGTAAGGAGAAAGCCTAACCAATTAAACCAATAATATTGATAAATAAAGTGCAGTTTAACTTAGAATAAAATGGATTTAGCAAAGTCTCTGTTTAGTTCACGCGATCATGAGGGTTATGTGGGACGTGAAGACCATGAACGTAAAATAAGTGCTGCATTAGCTGACGACGACCCAGAAGATATGATCGATGCGATACGAGGATTGAATATTGCTGATGAGCTTCTTCCGGCACCTGGTGGGCCATTTTCAGCACTTACGCCTAGCATGGTACCTCAAGACATAATGGCTAAATTGGCGCAACCAGAATCTGAAGGTCACGGTGGTGGACTCCCGGACTACAGATTTGACGAGTTTGGATTTTGTGTTGAAGAAGAAGATGAACCCGAACCAAGTTCTAATAAATTATTAGCATATGCATTTGTAGAGGATGATCAACATCGTCTTCAGTGGGAATTTTACAGTAAAGAAATAAACTTTTCTGAAGGAGAAGGAAAACTTGAGAAAACTGACAAACTTCAAAAAATGGTGAAAGATGGTGTGCCGCACTCACTCCGCCCTCAGGTTTGGATGCATTTATGTGGTGCAAATAAAAAAAGAGCTTCTACCGAAATAACATACCATGAGATTGTAAGAGCGTCCAGTGACGATGGATTAGTAACAAGTAAACAAATTGAAAAGGACTTAGTGCAAATATTACCCAATAATGTTTGCTTCTCACACCCAACCAGCACTGGGGTACCAAGATTGCGAAGAATACTGAGAGCACTAGCATGGCTTTACCCTGACATTGGATACTGTCAGGGCACTGGAATGATTGCAGCATCCCTGCTGTTGTTAATGGAAGAAGAAGATGCATTTTGGATTATGTGCACAACAGTAGAAGACTTGCTACCAGCATCTTATTACTCATCTACTTTAATAGGAATCCAAGCAGACCAAAAAGTATTAAGAAGCCTGATTTCAACATATTTGCCTGGGATTGATCAGGTTTTAAATGCGCATGACATTGAGCTCTCTCTGATTACAATGCATTGGTTTTTGACATTGTACGCCAATGTTGTTCATATGAAGATTCTACTCAGAATTTGGGATTTGTTCTTTTTAGATGGCTCTTTAGTGCTATTTAAAGTTACATTGGCTATGCTGAAAATTAGAGAGAACAGATTTACGGAAATATCCAATTCGGCACAAATTTTTAATGCTCTATCTGACATTCCTGGTGAAATTGACGATGTTGAACTTCTGATCAAAACAATTGATGAAGTTTGTGGGGACACTTTAAGTCCCACATTGATCGAAACTCATAGAAGAAGACATCTAGCATACCTGATGGCTGATCAGGGAGCTCTGGTAGGTAATCCTAGTGCTGTACCTAATTTACCTAAGCAACAGCTTCAGAGACGCCAGATAAAGAAAAGCAAGTCAGTGATACAAACAATACTTTTTGGGGAAGATAGTAATAATGAAGATGCCGTGTCGAAGAATGTAAAGCAGACAGAAATTTTAGTTGATCTCAGAGAAGCAATTTTGCAAGTTGCTCGTCACTTCTTAGCTCTTGAACCACAACTAGCCTCTGAGGTTCAGTTGACTGCAGACTACACAATGCAAAGTCATGCAGCTGATAGAGAAAGATACGTCAATGTGTCAAGGAGTAAAAGAAGGCGAGCTAAAGCACTCTTAGATTTTGAAAGAAGGGATGGAGATGAATTAGGTTTTAGGAAAAATGACGTTATTGAAGTGATTAGCTCAAGAGATGAACACTGTTGGATTGGCGAGTTGAATGGTCTAAGAGGTTGGTTTCCAGCAAGATTTGTTAAGCTACTAGACGAAAAAGGTGTTAAGTATAGCAGGGCTGGAGATGACTCTGTCACAGAAAAAGCTGCACATCTAGTCAGAGGAGTTTTAGCTCCAGCTTTTAAAAGAGTACTCCTACATGGTATAAAACGTCCTAGTTTCTTGGACGGCCCGTGCCACCCGTGGCTTTTCATTGAAGAAGCATCATCGCGAGAGGTTGAAAAAGACTTTAATTCCGTCTATAGCCGTTTAGTACTATGCAAGACCTATCGTTTGGATGAAGATGGTAAAGTTCTGACGCCTGAAGAATTATTATACAGATGTGTTCAAGCCATCAACTTGTCGCACGATAATGCTCACGCTCAAATGGATGTTAAATTACGTACATTGATTTGTATGGGCTTAAATGAAGAAGCCTTGCATCTATGGCTGGAAGTATTATGTTCTTGCGTAGATGTGGTCCAGAAATGGTACCACCCTTGGTCGTTTATTAATTCCCCAGGATGGGTGCAAATTAAATGTGAATTAAGAATTCTTTCTCAATTCGGGTTCAATTTAAATCCGGATTGGGAGCTTCCATTAAAGAAGGACACGCAAAATCAGCCCTTAAAAGAAGGAGTGAGAGATATGCTCGTAAAACATCATTTATTTTCATGGGACTTGTAATTATTTTATATTATAAATGTTACGCGTAGTTTTAAAGCTTAAATCATTGTAATGTTCTTTTACTGCTATAAAAATGATAAAATATGTAAATAATTTATTATAACTGTGCACTGTTTGCCTAATCTATCAATTTTAAAATTTGACGCTTATTTTAAAAGCTAAATAAAATATATCCATAATAATTCAGTTATTATGTGTCTATTTAATTTCACCGTTAACAAAGCATTTCTGTAAATAACTATAAACCTGCATAAGAAATAAAACAACCCAAACTTACAACCACCTAAAACATAGCATTAAAAATCTCCTCAACGCTGTCAACCGGTAATGTGTCCGAAAGACTGACGGCATGGCCAAGGATATTTGGAATTACCACGTTATACATTTACGTTGTATGGCAATACTTAGCCTTTGGCCAAGGTAAAAGCCAGCCCTTGGGTCACGGAAAGCGTCATTTAAATATTTGGATATTTCTATCACACACACACTCTGCTGTGAACACTCGTGGCAACCCCAAACGGCTCGAAAATGTAGCTACTCGCAAGGGCACTATATTTACGCCGCTTGAAGTTCTCCACAGCCGCTGCGGCAGCTCCAGCACAACAACAAGTTGCGCCTCACAATAAAGGCCTACCCATCTTCCATGGTAACAAAGACATTCATGCCGTCCGGTCTTTTGACATCCTCACGTACCAAGTCATTGGGTTCTATTCTAATGAAGCTGGAACGCTGACGGTGACAGGAGCTCTAGGACTACGTTATTTAAATTCGCGTGCAGCGCTAGACGGCCCGCACTTCGGTTGAGGGGTGTCCGAGGCTGCTGACAACTTGACAACAACCCCAGAATGACAGCGATGAGAAGAACAACAAGGGGCTCCTAATCGTAGAGAAGCAGTGAGGCGGAAAGTGGTGTCATCCAACAAAGTGCCTTTGTTTGACGACGGTAGTGCACGAAGCCTAAAACCCGAGTCTCATTTACCCACAGCCGCACGCTCCGTAGCAGTAGCGGTCGTGTTCAGTAAAGTGTGAGTGGGTGTGCTACTCTGCACAGAGGCTCATCCCTCGTCTCTAGGAAAATTGATTATCGGATTCTTCAGTATTCGGGCATGAGAGTTTCCAAGCATCAATAATTTCGGAGAAGCACTGCACATCTAAATCAATCAGTGTGGAAGACTGGATTTTCCTGATTATTTTCACCTATATTTTACATTTCGTTAGTAACTTATATCTAAAGTTTGGAATAAAAAAAAAAACAAGTTATGAAAAAGACTAGAAAAACATGTTTTCTTGATTGTTTGCTCAGTGGAGGGTTAAGTTTTCATTTGCTGGTAACACTGACCAGTTGCGTTCCAGCACTTAATTTTATTGCTTTCGTAATTTTTCAGTTTTCTTTCTCACTCGTGTCGAGGTCGAAGTTTAAGGTCGAGGTGAGATGAAAGATATTTCATGCTACAATTTACAAAAATTAACATTATTTTGTCTTTTACCAGATTTTGACAGATCAAAGCCTTTGACAGATTGCTACCTTTCTGTTTCTCTTCCATATCAAGAAGTCAAACGTGCTTGTTCTCTGAGAGCTAAGGCCTGTTGGCGACTTGCACGTCTTTTAATTAAAAATGGCATCAAAGGCTGAATTAGCTTGCGTTTACTCCGCTCTCATCCTCGTTGATGATGACGTTGCCGTAACTGTGAGTATTTACATGTTTTTCACAATTTTTGAGTTAGGTTAGATTTCCGTCGTGAGATTATCCACTTTCATCGTGTCCGTTTCTATGTAAACATGTCATGAAACCATTTGAAACGCTTGTTTAAATGTTACGCTATCTGTGAATACTTATATTTTAGCCAAACTCATTGCAATAGTCATGGCGCGAATACCATACTGACGGTTTTTTGTTTTGTAGGGTGAGAAAATCTCCACCATTCTGAAGGCGGCCAACGTTGATGTTGAACCCTACTGGCCTGGTCTGTTCGCGAAGGCGCTGGAAGGCATCAACGTGCGCGACCTGATCACGAACATCGGATCCGGCGTGGGAGCCGCGCCGTCTGCTGGCGCTGCGCCCGCTGCCGCCGCCGCGGCCCCCGCTGCCGAGGCTAAGGAGGAGAAGAAGGAGGAAGAACCTGAGGAGTCCGATGACGACATGGGCTTCGGTAAGATTCTAGAAATTTTATTAATAATCTTGAATGTACAGAATATTTCCCCGAACTGTGTGTGTGCACTGGCAAAACATTTACTTAAACACAAATCTCTAATAGGCAATTTGGCATCATGTTATTAAGTGAATGTTATGTTACACCAATGCAGTTGTAATAAACAGTGACAAAATTACACATGCCCCGGCATGGCATTATTGACAGCAGTGTGTTATAAAATAAAATCAATGATGTTTGCATGTATTAGCTTCAGAATCGAATGATTGATAACATTTATCCTGAGATAATTCTCCCATTATCAAAAGTAAATGAGGATTTATACACCCACCCTTATTCTGTTTTTGTCTTGTTTCAGGTCTCTTCGACTAAATAGCTTATAATTATCGAAGCTGCGATATTCCATTGTAAGCTTTATGAAGCTTATTTAGTTGTAAGGATTAAAATGACTTTATAATAAAGTTTTTTTAAACTTAAGTTTGGTTTTGTTTATTACAGTTACTTACACATGTTGGTCCCGACATTACCTTCTGACCCCATAAGTAGCCATCAACAAGTTCATAACATATCGAAAGCGATCATACCTAGTTGAAAACTTTACAACAGTAGAACTAAAGTCGTTTGCATTTGACGAGTATCCACTTTCATTTCCACTTCAATTATTCTTACCTCAAGAGTGGATTAATATATTGAATGGTAGATTTATAATTATGTAAGTTAGCAAAAAACTAATTCAGAGAGTGAACTTCCCTTTTATGTTTATTGGATCTGTCCTGGTAATTGTGGTGTCATTATTCCATTTTGGCCAACTAATAAAATTGATGGGGTTGGTAGTGTTGAATTTAAGTACCTACACCACAGTTAACTGAATCAACCTAATCATGTATTATTTTCCACCAAAGTTGATTAGTAAGTGATTCAAAGTTATAAATATTCCACCCCACTGGTGGGCCAGCTTGGTGCAATCAAGTGAAAAAATCCAAGGGATGTAGCGATGACTTACATTTACTACCTGTAGGGGCCCAAAAATTATTCATATAATGAGCTACTTGACACAACAAAGCAGTAATAGTCTTGTGTGAACCCTAAAGTTAAACCTGTGCATGCACAGTGGCACAGGACACCAGCAGCAATCTGCATAATTATAATACAGCCTACATTGAATAAATTAATTTCCCAGAGATTTGAATGTCTATTCATGTGAACTCGGGCCCCATCAGATGGTTCACGTTTTTGAGTATCAAAACACGTGTAACTATTAGTTATGACACTAAAAAAGTTGATTTCCCAGCATCAGTTTTCACTAGCAATCATTCTAAGGTCTTATTATTTATCCATACAATAAAATTAATGTGATGGTTGAAAGGTCTGAGAGTTGTAATGGAGGTCTTTTTATCGGATGCAAAGTTGAAGAGCTTTGCCTCTGCAGATGCGCAGAGTCAGAAGCAGAGGTTGGTTGGCCACAGAAGATATTATCTTTTAATGTTGAAAATTTAATTACATTATTAAAAAATTGTGCCAAGAAAAAAAACACCCACCTTTTTCCGACATTCTGAGAATATGGTGTACATTATCCCAGCAGGAAAGACTTTCCTGCTGGGGTAATGTGATGGTTCCACTCATACCACTCGAGCCACTTAGTGGCTCCTAGAGTGGTATGAGTGGAACATATAATCTGCAGTAAATGTGCACCACAAAAATGGTGCGCTGTGTCGTTTTGGAAAAAAAAAATGGAAAAAATATCTTTTACAACATTTTGGTTTTGTATTCAAATCACTTTTAATTTTTAGGCAAACAAACTAAAATAAATGCTCTTTAGAATAACCTCTCAAAGTAAAACTGTAACAAACACCAACTAAACCCCTTAATAAATTGTGAGCCTTAAAAATTATACTTTTTCTTCAGGCGCTTTTCTGATGTAAATTACTGTTTTAAACTTATAATAACAATTCAAACATAGTCATACTACATTGTATTAAAATTGTGTGTTCAGTTTGTTTTTCACCAACTGAATAGTGGTCCCGTCATTTTGATATCAAAATAGCGGGACCACTTTCTTTGTAGAATATTTTAAACTTATATGGGTGTAGAATTTTACAGCGAAAGTATGCAATAGTAGAAAATAATATTGTATTATATCTTATTCGTAAAACCTGGCAGGGTGCCATCATCTTGATGTTCATAAACTTATGGTAATCAAAACTAAGTGGTGGTTCATTATAACCGCAAAAAAGTTATGGAGGCGGTAGTACAATTTCTCGCAGAAGTTCGTGTACATGCAGAGGTGTGGTTGCTGAGGGCTGATGATTTAACTCATAAAACACAAGTTAAGCAACAACATAATTTATTTATTTTAACCTACTATACATTATCTAAGCAGATGTTTCATTCTATCCCCACATAGCTCTCTGGACTCCAGATAGTTTGTTATAATCAGCCAAGTGTCTCCACACTATACGGCTCATCCGCCATTCCTTCACTATACCTCTGGGCCTAGAAATTAAAAAAATAAAATCAGATTACCCTATTGATCTTATAACTTAAATAAATTGTATGTAGGTGTAAAGTTAAGTATTTGACCAGCTTATGTCTCAATCAGATCAAGATGCAGAAAATGCTTTACTACTGTTCATAAATTACCTTCCCCCAGCAACTTTGCCTGTCTGAATTTATTGTTATTCTTTTACACAATATCTTTATAAATTATAGCATCTGTGTTATTCTAAAGTACACGCTATATTACAGTAGAGTTTTATCAAAATTCGTTCAGTAGTTTTATGCATGTAGGAAACATCCATAGATACTTCCTCAAAAAATTTAGAGTTTATAATAGTTTTAAGATTTCACAAACCTTGATGTGACAACGCATCTGTTGTTTATTCTGAGTGGGATGGCATTCATCTCAAACTTGTTAATCTCTTTGTCAGCAAGTTCTCTAATCTCCAAAGGCAGGATATCATTTTTCCTCATGGCATTGATTCGAGTTCTTTCAAGAAAGTTTTCCGCGCTCATTCGCCGCCTTTTCACGTCTCGGATCATGTGCCAGTTCGCCCATTTATTTCTCACTTGTTGGAACTGCAAGAAGTTAGTTTTGATAAGTTTTTTGTGGAGAATGAGAATCTGAGATATAATTGAAAAACGATACAGATTATTGAAGATGATGGCGTTCAAATATATAATAAATAACGAACCCCGAAGCCAGCGACCGTTTGAGATTTCCAGACATATTTTGCAACACCAGATATATTTAAATTCATGATTTATTTTCTTGTTTTTATTTCTGTGGTTTAGAAATTTATTTTAGGTTATGTCAATTTTTTTGACATTGATGTCATTGATGATCAGTTGACACTTGTCTTGACAGTGAAGGCAGAGGCCTAGTCGGCTTACGGATTCAGGAAATTCAAGGTATTAGTCGAGTTTTGCAAGTAAATCACTACTGCGAAAATAGACAAAACAAAATACCATCTGACCTTCGATGACATCATAGAGTATGTTCTGTGGACATCATGTTTGTGATTGACTTGACATGTTTTGACAAGTTTTAATTATTGGAAAAGGCGGTCGCCGGGTGCAGTTTCGGAGTTATAAATAAACAAAGTGAAACAGACACAAGAATGAGTTCTAAAAGACTTTCATCTCAACGAAGCAATGCAAGTCAGAGCAAGAAATCTAAAGTATCGGACATCAACACTACGTATCTCCGCGTTTCCATGCGAGATAGCGGGCTTATTTTGAAGCACCCACCGGAAAAGTGCGTTGCTTCTCATGAAATAATTCATACTGTTCGCAATATTAAAAAAAACTTGGAAAAGCATTTCGACTACCCACGTAACTTATCTGATCTTTTCTCAAATTTGGAGAATGAATGCAAAGATTTGGATGTTTTCAAACATTACTTGTTTCCAAATATTGTGAGGATATCTGAAGATAGCACTGAAGAGTTCCCGGTAAGCGACAGTGTTGTAAAAATACTGCTGAGTGTTCCAGTTCTGCAAAATAAACTAACAGATTATGTGTTTGAAAAAGCTATTGACTTAGCAGCTGAATCAAAATGCGGGCCATGGATTCAAATGATACTCAAATGTTTCTCGTCTTTAGACAGTATAGTCGATACAGACAAGATGTCTACGAATTTAATAAACCTTTTAGATGTTGCATCTGAAAAAATGGTTAAATTGGAAATAATAACTGCTATTCCAGACATAATTGGAGATCAAGAGCATGATAATATTGCCACAGAAATGAGCAGAATTCTAAGTGAAGATCATGATTTAATTCCTGCCATATTAGACTGTCTATCTTACCTGTGCTTATCTGATGATCAGTATGAGCAATTACAGAAGAAAACACTTAATCTCCTTATGAGTCTTTCAAAGTGTAATTATTTCTCAAATTTTGTTAAATTTTTGTTAATACCTGGAAGAATGAGTGACAATGCTTACTTAGAAGCAGTTCAAGGTTTGAGGAATGCTCTAGGATGGTCCTTATCAGTTGCTCAAGCTCAGGAAGTAGCAACAAGTCAGGTACTCACTGCCACAGCTATAAGAAATTCTATGGTGTCATCAAAAGTTATTGGCAATTCTTGGTTAAAGGCAATATCTTTATGTAAAGTGCACACAGATCATAAGCCAATTGATTTTATTTTACTTATAATTGCATATTCAACCTCAGAAGAGAAACAGAGACAAGTAGAAAATTTGATTAGAAAGCAAATCAAACTTAATATTCTCAAAGAAAGGTTACTAGAAGATGTATTTAAGAAATTCAAACCAATATTGAAGGAATATTTAAGACATTTGATTGATCTTTCCAATTCCCTGTTGAAGACCAAAGTGGACCCAGCTGTGGAGTCATTTGCTTTTCATATTTACTCTCTTATGTTTGCAGAACTAGAGGAATGTTGTCCAACAATTGTTGCTGAACTGTTACAGTTGGGATTGGATTCGAAACAGTGTGTTATGAGTATTCTGCTTGTCTTAAACAATGTTGCATTAAAAGATATGTCGCTTTTGAAACCACAAAGTGTTCAAATGCTTACACTATTGGATAGAATGGATGATATGCCTCTGGATGAAGTACGAGCTGTTATGAATTTGCTATGTGGCTTGGCCTACAGTTATGAAAACTCAGTTATAAGAGATGATCTTCATATGATTATAAGAAAAGAACTAGGTTCATCTAACCCAAGAATCAAAGTTCAAGGTATCCTAGCTGCAATTCATGCTGTCAAGTACCTAATGGTTGCAAACTCAGAAGATGATCAAACCAGAGAAATGCCAGATGATTTGAGTTATGGATCTGTTACGCATTTATCAGAAGGGGATCTTCGTGAAGCAGCCCAAATTATAGAACTAATAAGCCGAAGTACTAGACAATTTCCAGATATGATTGCGTTTTTCTATGATGAATTGTCTAAAGTAATTTTTTCTGCATCATTTATAAATAAAAGCTTTTTGTCATGGCTCACTGATGCAGTGACTAATGACCTGCAACAAAACTTTATAGTAGATTCAATAGAAGTGGACAGGATTGGTGAAATAAAGCTGTCCATGCAGTATTGTCAAAATGCAGAAAGTGAAATGGATGAAGTTATTGCCATAAACATTGCAAGCATGACTTTAGATTCAAGTTCTGAAGTGTATATTGGTATTTTATCTCCCCTTTTTCAACTTGTTCAGACTTTGCATTTTAAGCAGCATGAAGGAAATTTATCTAGCATTGATGCACTTTTAGGATGTCCAGTTGTGATGCCCAAGTTTGACATAGACATAGTTGAAGACATGGATTCAGTGACAATAAGTAATATCTTAGATTGTTTAGTCCATTGCATTAATTGGTTCAGGGAATTACTCAATGCTTTTGCTACTCAAGATGATGATGACTTAAAGACAAAGACATTAAAAAGAGTGTTACAGATTGAGGAGTTAGAAACCTTTGTCAAAGAAATCCTCATTAAAACCAAGATCCCTTACAAACCACCTATTTGTACATTCAATGTTAACAAGTACACTGGTGAACAACTTGAAAGAAAGCCTGTAAAAGTACCAACTGCTAAACAAAAAGTTACAAAGAAGCCAGCACCAGATGATACGGTGCTTCCTGAAACAGCGCGCTCTCAAGCAACGCAGAACAATGTTTCTGTTAAAAGCAGCCTTGAAATAAGTCACAATATGCCCCTCAGACAATTAAGTTTAAACTTACTACATCTAATCAAAACTGATATGACTGAAGACAAGGAGTCAGAAACAGAGCTAACTGTTAAAACTTTAACCTTCTTACTTAAATGTGTTAACAGTAATATTGAGAATGTTTTAATTTCTAAAATTAAAAGGAAAACCTTTCTAACTGAACAGGAAACTGCTGTGTATGATGCCACTAAAGCTGAACAATGTGCTCAGGCAGTCAGTGATGTATTACCACAACTGGTGGAGCATTTGAAATTCGTTACCTTGTGCATAGAAAAATTAACAACTGAGAACACACAAGTAGACAATGAAATTATGTACACATCAGATTTGATCAATCTCATTACATGCCTGGACTGCATCTACAACTTGTTCACCATATATTTCAAATGGATAGGTTTTAAGAATCAACAGCACAGTGCCTTACTAAAGAGTTCACTGAGAACTTTAGCAAATCCAAATACTGCTACAGTATCACTGAAAGACCTACTGATAGCTGCTGCTCAGTACCTACAGAAACATGAAAAATACTGTTTGCAATTAGCAACCGCAGTATCGCTTATAGAATTCCTGAAAAGCATTCAAAACTTCTCTGATAACAGAGTCATACTTAACATTTTAAAAACATTGGCACAAAGCTTTTTGTCACGACAGTGGAAAACTCCGGAAGGTATATTAGAAAAGGGGCTACACTTTAATCAAAGTGTAGATCGATTGGCTTCTATTTATTTCATAAATAACGAAGTGCTGGCACTGAAAAATTTGACTTTGCAACTTACAGAAGATATAAAGTTGCTGCAAACAAGCAAAAACACACTACGTACATTTAAGTGCATAACCAAGAGTAATTTCCCCATCTTGTATAGAAACTTAGGAACAGCTCTTCACGAAGCAACCAAAGCTCGCTTAGAGAAAGGAATTACAAACTCGGAACATTTGGATCTGTGGAAAGACGTAGCAACAATAATGAAGAATATGTCTGAAATTGCGAAAACTCTCGAGAACAGAAATAACTTGGCAGCATTTTTCAAGAAATCCATACCAGTCCTCAAACTATTTATGTCGCAAGGAATCCCTATTTTGGAAATCCAGTTCAAAACTGAAAATCAAGAAGTTTTGGAAATTTTAAAAATTCTTCAGCAATCCACTCGATTCTTGCAGACATTATGTTGCCATTCAAGATTGAAGAAAGATACTGTTCTGATGAGTAAGGTTCCACACATGAGACAGCTACTTGAAACTTTGATTTACAAAGTGAAAGCGGTCTTAGCTGCAAATAATTGTTCAGAGGCATTTTGGATGGGGAATCTTAAAAATAAGGATATTCATGGCGAAGTGATTGCTTCTCAACAGAGCATTGAAAGTGAAGAATCCGTTGAAGATTGTGATGAGCAGTTGCCGGAAGACGAAGACAGTGACGATACAGATGATGAAATGCTTAATCCTGATTCTAGAAGTCTCAGTGATATTGTTTGAATGATTATTATTTCAATATATTCATCTGTTGATAAAAAAAAAACTTTTATTTTACGCAGGCACGTATAGGTATTTATAAACTTACAAACCTCAACCTACAATTTTTTTTTAAACCAGTGCACATTGTTCGCTGTTTTTACTGGCAGACCATGGACTCTACACATCACAATACAGAATTATAATCATTCAAATTATCAATTCAGTCAAATCAGTTCATTAAAATTGAATCCCATTAAATGACTAAAAACATTTTAAAGGACAATGCTCATGGAAGTATGGAATCCCGTACCATGCTGCATCAAAATCAAACCTTGTTTTTTATAGACTACACTGATCGTATTAACTCCTACAAAAACTATTTTTGAAAAAAAAACCCGCGTTTCAGAGTTATTTTATAAAATCGAAACTAACCTAAAAAGTAGGTCTATTTTTTCGACGCTACCAACGACGTATTTTAACACACATACATTACATTATTGCTCTAAAAACAGCGTAATACACTAATATTAGTAAGAATTACGAGTTAAAGTAACATCCACAGTATGCTTGACTGAAACTCGATTTTATTTTAGACCTTTAAATTGCCAATAGTCAGTCAGTACAGTACAAATGTCAGATGCCACAGATAAGATAACTATAAACCATAGAGTATAGTAAGTGCTATAAACTAGTCGGGATTTAGGGATGTAATCGATAAATCAAAATCTTTAGGCTGAGAAAATCTATTTTGTTGCAAATAGCAATAAACCAAACTAAATCGATTTGGTGTACTGATCTTACTTAATTGTAATTAATTTTAGAGTCCGCTCGACAGACAAGGGTTTGTTCAATTGAAACGGAACGTCATTTATATTCAGTTGAAACGGAACGTCATATAAAGGGAGTAAAACAATATTCATACTTTTAAACTCGAAAAGTATATTTCCAGTTCAAAAATCAAATCCCCGACACGTAATGCCGTAAAAAAATATGAAACTAATTACTATAATATTTTGGTTTTGAGGCGCGAGACTTTTTGGTACCAACTTTGGTCATTGTCCTTTGGAACAAGCACGAATTATGAACAAAAAATAAATAAAACGTGCCGACAAGAGAAAATAAAATTAACACACACACAAATCGAAAAATGTTCTAATTTCAATTAATCCCTAATAAGAGAATTATTAAGGGTTATAATAATGTGTTAAATACTCATCTACCTAGACTTATAGGTACCAAATTTATTGGGGTCGGCATGTTAATTTCGACTCGTTCTCCTGAAATAACTGAGATATTTTCTTCTAGCAGACAGAACATCAGGCGCTTAATAGGGTCCTGTTTTTTTTTAGAAACACGAAAAAAATTAACCGTTAAATGAGATGACTGGCTCACTGGCACAATATTTTGGCACGGTTGGCGCAGTGGTCAAGCGATTGACTGATGCGCTGCATGTCGCGGGTTCGATTCCCGTACGGAACAAATATTTGTATGACCTACAAGTAGTTGTTCCGGGTCTGGGTGTTTTTCTATCTATAATATGTATGTATTTACAAAAAAAAAATGTAGGTATATATGTAGTTTATCAGCCATCTAGCTACCATAACACAAGCATTAGGTTGCTTAGCTTGGGACTAGATGGTGCTGTGTGAAATGTCCTGGGATATTTATTTATTTATATTTTTCCCTCAACTGAAACGCCTGGCAATGTTATACATCGATGCCTTAGTTCACAATTGCACTAACTACAACATTTTCACATACATGCTCTTTCGTTTGCGCGTCGTTTTATCGAAATACCGTTATTCCGTCTCCTTATACCAAAAACGTAGATCACAGTTGTATTAAATAAGTTCTATTAATGTTCCATGAATGTTGTATTATACTAATAACCTTTATTTTTGTAAATCCAATAAAGATATACTAGATAACTGATTTTAAGTTTCTCAACTGCAGAAAATTTAAAAACACAAACGTAGGTATTACATAAATACATTTGCAATATCTGCTCATACTTTTTAGCAGTGCTACATATTATGTGTTGGTAGTACGGAAGGATCAAGGAAGTTTGAATTGAAGGGGTCTGGCAATTTGGAAGTGCACAAATGCATTAAAACGTTTTAGATATATTCCGATTTGTACAAGTGTCATCATCATTCTCTTGCCTTGTCTCAATTCATTTGGGGTCGGCGCAGCATGTCGTTTTCTTCCATACTTCTCTATAACATGTCATCTCATCAAACACCTCTTTTCGTGCCATATCATTCTTTACAGAGTCCATCCATTGTTTCTTTGGTCTTCCTCTACTCTTGTACACGGTCATACTCAAAACTTTGCTCACGACATTTTCCGCATTCCTCCGCATCAAATGCCCATACCACATCTGTGTGTTTCCACACAAATTTTCAATCACCGGCGCCACTTTCAGACTTCTTCTTATGTACTCATTTCTTATTTTATCCATTCGCGTAATACCACACATCCTCCTTAGCATTCTCATCTCAGTCACATGCAAATGCCTTTCATTCATCCCTTTTGTGGCCCAACATTCTGATCCATACAAGACAGCAGGTCTAACTATTGTTTTATAAATCTTCCCCTTAAGTTTATGGGGAATGCGGGAGTCACAGATTGTTCCGGTGACCTGCCGCCATTTCATCCATTCTGTCTTTATTATGTGCTTTTCACTAGGTACTATCTATTCGTCATCGCTTTACACGAGTGAAGATACCGAAAGTCGGAGCTGACAGAAAGAAACGATACATCTAGCGCTATGACTTCAGGACTAGAGATCTGATTTGTACAGCCGCCAGCAACAACAACAACCTACCCGAAACTGTCAGATTTTCCCAACCAACCTTGAACCTAATGCTCATAAAGTTGAAAATTTAGTAAAGAAATTTGACAGATTGTAGTAGGTAGCTTGATGCTGGCGTCTGTATATGTGTATTAAGTACTTTTACTTGAAGAGGTTTGGCAATTTTTGAAGTGCACAAAAGCAGTAAATGGGGGGGTTGTATGTTTATTTAGACATTTTGAAAAGGTTACGTATATACTAATATTACATTATTTAGCTATTATTATACTATAATTAAATACAACATTGGCTATAATATAATTCAGAGCTCTATAAACCCACCAACTCGCACCCCCACCGCTGAACAGCTGCCAAATTTAAATGGTCAATATCTTTGAAACTACGCAAAGTTTCTCCGTCACAATTTCAGGTTATCATTATCGTCCCCGTCACAACATTTTGAACACATTTCGAAGGTCGTAGATCATCAGGCAGTGGAGATACATGTGTCCAGCCATCTTGAACTCAGGTTGGCTGGACATTAAGTTTTTATTGATTTCTCGTAAACCCTTACATGTGACGCCATAAATCAAACGTTATTACTGTCACACATTGCGTCACCAATTATTAGTAAAGGAACCATATTCGAAAACGCCCCCGTTATTGAGATTCGGAAGAGCCATAAGTTTTATACGTAAATTCAAGATGGCTGGTCACAGATTTTTGCATTTTTCTACTAAACCACTGTACTTATCACAAAACTTTTATCTCGGTGCCCGTCACAAATGTATGTGACGCCCGTTGATATGCAAAAAGTCGTCAAAATCACTTCCGTTACCGAGATTGAGAGACCAGCGAAAAGTGGTTTTTCAAGATGGCTGGACTGGACACGTTTTCGATCGATTATCTAAGATTCTGTAGAGTCACAAATTCTGAAATAAGGGTGTTTAGCCGTCACATAAAGTGACCTATTGACCTAGTTAAATGCAAGCTATTTTGAAGATTTCTCTCTCTATCCTTTTGAACGCCAGAACATAAAGCACGTGGTTGCCCTCCATGCAAAGCCACAATTTCACCTACCATTGTCACATATTTGTCTTATTTGGCGTACAGGCACGCACTTGCTTGTCACGTATATGTGACAATGGCGTTTCAAGTGCTCTTGAAGGTCTCCGTCAGGATGAACGGTCACCAGGAGTTTTTAACGTTGAATTTATGCCTAAGAATTGCTTCCCTATTGCTTCTATTTGCTTCCTATTCTCAAACAATTGCTTCCATCGTATTCTAGAAGAAAAAAAACATTTTAAGGGTGACCGTTCATTCTGATGTCAGGATGGCCGGTCACCGAGTCATAGAGTCCCTGAAAAATAGAATTATTGAAATGCACAGTGGCCATTAATTACTTCCCGTTTGCTTCTCTCAATGTTTTACAACGATAATACTGTAACTATCACGGCAATTAAGATATCGACAAAAGTGTTGTTTATCAATATTTTAGTGCCTGACAAAAAAATAAAGCAAAGCTAGTCTATTTAACATTGCAGTTATGCTTGAGTAGGCGATAAATCTATCGTATTGTGCCGGTTGCCTACAGCTAAGTATTATGTAATTTAAACTATACAGTAACTACCTATGATAACATAAAGTACCTACGCACTTATTTTATGGGGTACTGTGTAAAATGTTACAGTAAAATACTACTTGACATTCTACAACTTAATGATAAGAAATTTAAAACATGCATAAAACGCACTATGTAAGCAAGCATATTATAAGTTAGAAGACTACCTCATAGATGAAAATGCTTGGCTCGATGCTGGTCCTGCTCCACAGCCACTTGGACTCACAAACTAAGATTTTAATGTTTGGAAGAGATGCTCTTCCTCTAGTTCTTTAGTTGTTTCTCTTTTGGAAACTTAGTTATTTTGATTAGTAGGGCTTATCCTAATCTTTAAGGTTTGTTTTAATTGTGTTGTAATTGTGTTGAGCCAAGCATTTTCTTCTACGAGGTAGTCTTCTAACTTATAATATGCTTGCTTACATAGTGCGTTTTATGCATGTTTTAAATTTCTTATGATTAAGTTATAGAATGTCAAGTAGTATTTTACTGTAACATTTTACACAGTACCCCATAAAATAAGTGCGTAGGTACTTTATGTTATCATAGGTAGTTACTGATAGCTTAAATTACATAATACTTAGCTGTAGGCAACCAGCACAATACGATAGATTTATCGCCTACTCAAGCATAACTGCAATGTTAAATAAGACTAGCTTTGCTTTATTTTTTTATCAGGCACAAAAATATTGATAAACAACACTTTTGTCGATACTGTGACGTAGCTTCGCTTTTTTTTACTTTCAAAAGTGCCTGTAATGGTCTAATGGCAAAAAATACTTTGAGTTTCAGTTTGAAAGTAATAACGACAAAGTAATAAAAAATGCTTGTTGCAAAAACAGAATCGACCCTCGGTTATTAATAAATGAATAAGATACAGTAGCTAGCACCTGTAAGAACACTCCCTAGGAAGTTAAGAAATGAAATATTATTATCTTTAAAGGTGTTTATTACATTTGTATGAATTTTTGTCAGTAAATACGATAGGCACTTATTTTTAATAACATAATACTTAGCTGTAGGTAACCGGCACGATACCGTAAATTTATCGCCTACTCAAGCATAACTGCAATGTTAAATAAGACTAGCTTTGCTTTATTTTTTTGTCAGGCACTAAAATATTGATAAACAACACTTTTGTCGATATCTTTATTGCCGTGATAGTTACAGTATTATCGTTGTAAAACATTGAGAGAAGCAAACGGGAAGTAATTAATGGCCACTGTGCATTTCAATAATTCTATTTATCAGGGACTCTATGACTCGGTGACCGGCCATCCTGACATCAGAATGAACGGTCACCCTTAAAATGCTTTTTTTCTTCGAGAATACTATGGAAGCAATTATTTGAGAATAGGAAGCAAATAGAAGCAATAGGGAAGCAATTCTTAGGCATAAATTCAACGTTAAAAACGCCTAGTGACCGTTCATCCTGACGGAGACTCTTGAAGCACCACTAAAAGCTGCGGGTTTCGGGATTTCAAACTACACTTCTCATCAAAAAAATCGAAACACCTCGCAGTTTATGATTTGATAAGGATTATCAGAAAAATGTGTATATTTAGGAATAAATGTAAAATGTCATTTAATAGTGAGTAGTATGAGGTTTTTAAATCCTAATGTTATTGTTCTAAATTCAAATTAAGTCTTCATAGGTTTCGTATTTTGTATAATGAGTAATTTTTACCCTGTATGGAATATGAAGGAAATGGGTAAAACAACACGCGTAAATGAAAAAAAAAAGTAAGAAACGTTTATTTAATAACTTGTATTCCCTCCGCGAGCTCTTATTACTGCTTCCATACGGTTCTTCATCGATCGGATGAGAGTCACGATCACATGTTGTGGTATATTATCCCATTCCTCTTGGATTGCATTTTGCAGCTGGCTAAGTGTTTCTGGGGCTGGATCTCTTGCTCGAATTCGTCTCTTTAATTCATCCCATAGATGTTCAATGGGATTCATGTCCGGGCTTCTTGCTGGCCATACCATAATGGAGATACCGACTTCGGTAAGATAATCTCGTACGACGCCAGCGGTGTGAGCTCTAGCATTGTCGTGCATGAATATGAAGTCGTTGCCAATAAAATGTGCATAGGGCATCACATGAGGTTCAAGACAATGTACCGATGAGAGTTTAGTGCAGGCAGCCGTGGCCCAGACACAAAGGCAAGTTCTGTCTTACCGTCGGCGCTGATTCCTCCCCAAACCGTCCACGAACCGCCACCATAGCTGACCTTTTCTTCAATGCAGCATTGTGCAAAGCGTTCTCCATCTCTTCTGTAGACCTTGTTCCTTCCGTCGTTACCATACAGCATAATTTTACACTCATCAGAAAACAGTACTTTGCTCCACTGAAGGTATGACCAAGTTAGGTGCTCGCGTGCAAAGTTAAGGCGCGCTCTTCGATGGTCCGCAGTTTATTTCGGCCCATTCGCTGGCTTATGCGGTGCCAATCCGCGTTCCTTCAACCTTCTTCTTATTGTAGAGTCACTTACAGCTACTCTTCGTACAACGCGAAGCTGCTGCTGCAGTTGAAAAGCGTTAAGGCGTCGATTTCGTAAAGAAATTGTTACAATAAATCGATCATCTCGCTCAGAAGTGACCCGATTCCTGCCAGATCCTGAACGGCGCGTGAACGAACCAGTCTCCCGATAGCGTTTGTAGACTCTATGAACAGATGATAAGCTTAGATGCAATCTTGCAGCCACAACACGCTGACTAAGTCCAGAATCCAGCAATGCCACCACTTGGGCGGCTTCTGCGGGCGAAGTATCCATATGTTTTAGAAAAAAAAGTTTTTTCAGACGTCCCAAAGTCACAGTAAATGAAATAAGAAACAAAAAGTTTAAAGACAAGCGCTAATTTTTAGTTTTTAAACGAGAAACGTACTCCAACCCTAAATACACATTTGTCTCAAAACAGTGATTAATTTCATTTATAGGATAAACAAATGAAATTCTAATTTCGAATTTTGATTTTTTTTTTTCATGGAATTAATTCTCTTTTGTAAAAAATTAGGACAAAAACAATAAAAACGAAAGTGTTTCGATTTTTTTGATGAGAAGTGTATATTTTGACAGCGGACAGGCACTCTGCGAATTTTAGCCAATGTCCTTAGTGTGTACCAAGTACTTCAACAACACATTCCTTGAGTATGTTGTTCTGGTTTCTCTGGTATTAGGGTATTATCTGATAAAACAAAACGACAAATAGTGTAAAGTCATATTTATTGAAGTAGGCTTAGTACAATCTCTGGGGTGGGCCCATCGTGGACTTCATATGAAGTGAGCGCACATTCTGCCAGTGCTTCTTGAGCAGAGACACCAGGAAGTTGATGGACAAGTGCACGTTCTGCGCGAGTTCGTCCGGGGTCATGTCCACGTGGCCGACCGCCACCGACAGGCACAACACCTGGAATGCACAAAAGGAAATGAGATTATGAGAATTTTTCAAGTAAAGATGAGGCTACATAGTTTTGTAAAGTTGGATCATGACTATTTTATTTTTTAAACTTTGCCTTCACTAAGCATTTCTCCTGTATGATACAGGCATGGGTGCATCATTTACAAATATTCGAACTCACATAAACCAGCCAGACCGAGAACAACTATCTATAGCTCATACAGATACTTGTTCTGTGCAGGAACAAATACTTGCTGCTTCGCCACTGCGCCAACCGTGCCGTCAAAATATTATAAAGCTCAACTGATTTCACAACCATTGATGATGAGAACTGAGGATTTCCATATCATGAAACATACCTTCTTCATCTGGAACTTGATAGTAGCTTTGACTTCATCAATCTTCTGTGTCATGGACTCCTGGTGGGAAAGGAGACCAGGGAACTTGCCGGCCTTGTTGAGACCAGGTCCCAGCAGACGTGGGATCTGCTTGATGAGGGATTCTGATGCAAGGAAGGCATCATATCTGAAAAAGAGGTTGAAAACGAATGTTATTCTGGACAGATTTTATTTGGCATAAGGTAAGCTCAGTGGCGTAACATGGACTAGACATAAAAATGAAGACAATGCAGGCTGCAAGAGTGAGCATAGGGAATTATTATAAAATCCGGACAGATTAGAATTTGAATTTGTTACTTGGAAATAATTTGATATCATAATTTCTATGTACATACATATGTATGTATGTACATAATATGTAATACTGGTATTCAGCTGCATCCGGTTAGACTGGAAGCCGACCCCAACATAGCTGGGAAACGGCTAGGCAGATGATGATGCGTGATGTGTCAACTAAATGATACATGAATGTGTGGCCCGCAGTGACCTCGCATTGTGCTATGTGGCCTCTCACCAGAAGTGTGACAACCACGGCTTTTGACCATTCCAGCACATACAAAAATGATTTTACCAACTTGTGCCAAAATTATTCAGAGCTCGAACGCAAAGCAAAAATTTTTATGTGGGAATGGGGCTCAGAATGATGTACTGAATATGTAGTAACAATTTTTTCGTCGGTGTCTCTTCCACCTTGAATAAAGGATTTTATAACATATGAAATCAGAAATTGAATGAATAATTGGACATAGTTATGCAGAAACATTCCAACCCACAAGTCACCCGAAATCGAGATTTGTGATCAAACTACCTTTTATGACACTTAGCAAAAAAAGGTTTTAAGTCATATCAGAAACCAACCCACACCTTTATCAAATAATAACTTGTGTAAATTATCTAGAACATAATATGAGGACAGGAACATTTTCTGTAGAATGAAACATTTTCGCATAACTACGTCCAATTGAAGAAACGAAAGGCACACCAAATGTGCTATTATTGTATTTCGAAAAATAAATAAAGAATACTCACTTCTTTGCTAGTTTCTTAACAAGTTTCTTGTTCTTGTTAAGTTTTTTGAGGGCCTCAGCATCCATGCAGGGTACGTTCAGGGTCTTGGACTCGTCACAGTGCTGTTGGTCTCCAAGCACACACACCTGCATTTTGGGGCGGGGAATGTACTTGAGCCTGAAAAGTTATATTACTGTCAATAATTGGACACATGGGCATAGGACAAGTAAATTGTAAGAGTGCATCAGTAGTCAAATTTTCTTCAATATCAACAGATAATACATGCAATTTATAACATCATTTGCATAAACTTGCTTCGGCACCATTTTCAGTTTGGTGTCATAAATAACAATGGGTGATTCCACAGTGATTTAACAATTCAACATAACCATAGGTACTAATTTTACCACTAACACATTCAATGAGGCATACCTGAACCCGTGTTTTCAATATCTTAAGCTAATTCGGTAAGCCGGGGCTTACCTACCCGATATTTTAAGACTCTGGGTCGAGTCCCGTCGGTTTTCACCAACTCCCTGTCCAGATTCATCTTGGTGGAGCTTATAAAAGAATGTCCCACTAAAATGCTCTTTCCAGGTAAACGTACTTGACGGTGCCAGAGAAACGCTTGTCCTTCTGGGGGTCATAGTTCTTCAGACCAATTTGAAGCTCGACAGTCTCCAAAAAGTTACGTTTTTTGTCCTTCGAAGACTGGAGGACGGCATTTACGCACTCGTAAAGCGTATCACGCGATACTTTAGACCTAAAATAAGAAAATAACACATCACAATCAGGTTATCTTTCAAGAGTATTATGTGCCACATGAAAATATAAAAAAATCTATTGTAAAACAAGTAATATTACATGATAAATGGCGATCGCAATAGAGACGCATAAGCAAGAAGTATTGATTTATGAAATAAATTCAGATTACTTACGACATAGTGGAAGAATAGTCCTCCTTTCACGTTGTCAACGAATTGAAAGAGGGATTTCGATTTTGACGTTTGTTTGTAGTAACAAGTACTTTTTTTTTTTAATTTATTCATGACCATGGATACAAGTCCTTCAGTCGTAATCATTGAAGTAACAAGTATGTATTGAAGTGTTGCCATCCGATTATGAAAAATCCGTAGTTACCAATAATCTAATGATGTCCTAAGGGGCCGTCTCCACTAGCGAGAGAAGCGCAGCAATATGATAGTCGTGGTCGTGGATCGTGCCATGTATTTCTATATACTCTCCCTCGCGAGAGTATTAATATTCTGTGGTGTCTACACGGCGATGCGACGAGTGCGATGCGAGCGAAATCATCGTATCGCCGCGCGCTCGCCACGGAACGTGGCGCTCTCGCAGCGAACGCGCTGTCAAACCCACCCAGGGGGACGCCTGGACTCGTGTCATTTCTGCGTTGCCTGTCTGCCAAGCAAGGACGTTACGTATTGACAAGTTTTTTAAGCAATAAACAATGTTTGTCGTTGAAAAGTTTATACTTGAAATGAGAGAGAGACCTGCACTTTACGATGCGCAGTTGCCAGAGTATCGGAATAGAGAAATTAAAGCAAAGTGTTGGTTTGATGTGGGAAGTCGCGACACGCGGTGATTCCGTTACAAGTTGCGACGATACGCTGGCGGAATAATCGCTCGTTCGTGGAGACTACCTATATATTTTAAATACTCTTTCTTAGATTATATACCTCTAGATGGAACCATCGCGTGGCCGCTCATGAGACAGCAATATAGACTTCAGTGTTGCTATTATACTGCATCCTTCCAGTGTAGAGAGCACACAATATAAACTAAACACTTAACTAATGGAGTCTATTTCTCATTAAAACACTCAAACTATTACAACAGTTGCAAAAACTGTCCGAAAAAGTTAAATTAATCGACGCAAAACAATATTATGTGACATTGACAGCACTTTGTTTGGCTAACTTTTAAAAGTTCGCCAAGCAAAAACACGGCACGCCGTAAGCAGTGCCGGATTAAGCCAGCGCGGGGCCTGTAGCAAATTCTACCAAAGGGGCCCTTAGACTGTTTTAGGTTAGGTACTTATCGAGTTTATGGTATTATAATAAAACAAAACTGTTACAAACAAATGTTTCTTGATTTAATTTGGGCAAATTTATAAATAATGCTGTTGATATCGACTTCTCGGAGTAAATCATGTTCAATATTCATTAAAGTGAGGTGATTAAGACGTTGTTGGCTCATCGTGTTCCTCAATTCATTTTTAACACGTTTTAATGTTGAGAAAGATCGTTCACCACTGCAGTTGGTGATCATGAGAGACAAATAAATGCGCAAAGCAATTTCAACGTGCGGGAAACAAGATTGTAAAGAATTTTGATATAACAGCTTCGTTTTTTTTTTCTTTTTCATCTTTTGCCTTACGCTTTGCACTTCCTGAAGCGTAGTGTCGGCCAGTATCTCTTGATCTTCTGCTCATATTACCTACGATTAATCATTTTTTTAAATTAATGTTCAGAATAATCAAAATCGAACTTGACGCAGCAGGCAGGATCGTAGCTAACACTCCATTTATTTTACGAGAAAAATCCGACCGTATCTAACAAACCACATAGACTCTAAAAAATATTTAGGTAAGTACATATTACAAAATATTCTAGATACAAGAACATAAATTTAAAAAAAAACTGTTCTGAATAAAATCATAAAATTTCTTCGATAAAAAACAATCACAAAAAGACGTCTTGTTTTTAACCAATTTTCATGTATTTTCAATAGTATGCATGTGAATACGCCAATATTTTAATAACAATATGTAAGTAATTTTACCTATTACGAAGTAAATGTATTAGCAAAAAAATAATTTAAAGAAAAACAAAAAACCCGACTGCGTAAAAACTAATTTTAAAAAATACGTGAAAAAATAACTTAAATAAAAACTAAAAAGAAAGAAACAAGCCCAGTAGTTTAGAATTATGTTAAGTAATACTAAATAACTACACAATTGAAATAGTTTTATAATCGATAAAACAAATCATAAATTCTAATGCAGAACAGAACGACTCACAGTCGGGGCCCATTCAAATTTTACCAATCAAATCTTCCCAAGGCAGGGGCCCCGACTGTGAGTCGTTCTGATCTGCATTGTTCCTCCTTTGCGTCGCGCAGTCGGGTAAAAACCGAAATGGTGCTTAGTGCTTACGGTCTTTGTGGGTCTGATAAAAATCAAATATACGACCTGGCCCACCCGTATACAGTATAAGTATCATAAGTATGTATATCCCTTCTTAAGAAATAACATAATAAACACTTTCGTCACTTTCCATGCGAATGGAGTCACGGACATCCAATCAGATAATTAAAAAAAACACAATTAATTGTTATTTATAAGGTTGGCTACGGTCAGATCTTTCAGATGAACCCAGCAACTGCTCAGAGTGAAAAGTAATAATAATTTTTTATTTTAACTTAAAAATATCTTACCTTATGCACAGTTATTATCGTTGAATACTTTTCTCTTCTTGACTACGTAAGAACACTGATCTATTTAGTATATTTTAAGAGATAACTGAATACTTAAAAAATCGGTTGCACCGCTATATTATTATTATGTAAGAAAACAATACTCAACACAATTACGAAACCACTTTTCTCAAGAATGGTTCATATCGAAAGTACTATTATTATCATTCAAACGTAAATATCGATCATTCCTCCTCGATTGGTAGTCAATATAACCCTTTTCAAATCGGTCGGGTTATTACGACTAGCACGGAGAAAATATTAGGGAATTCCCCGTTTTGTTTAGCAGTATTGCCAAATTGCGCGTACTGCGGTGCGAAACATGATTTTTGGTATGACCAGCAGATAGAAAAATAAAATTATAGTTGATAATTTTGATGCAAATATTTTCTTCTTAGTAATTGTGACTAAATCTAATATATAAATAATACTTTTTTATGGTCTGAAAACGTTGGTGCGCGGGGCCCCCAAATGCGCGGGGCCCGCAGCATTTGCTACTCTTGCTTCGTGGCTAATCCGGCACTGGCCGTAAGGGACAAAAGATCCGATGCTTTGTCTCAATTTTCCTACTAACTTTGTATAAATGCGTCTCACTTCCACACTTTACATTGTAATCATGGCTACTTCTAGAGGTAAATAGTCTAAGTACTCTTTGATACTACCTACCGCACCGGTACCCGACGATAGAAGCGCGGACTGACATAGGTGGCTGCGTTCAGAAATGTTCGAGTTTGGCTTGGGGATACCAACATAGTAAAATTGTCCCATTGCCGTAACAATTTTGACTGGTATTAGAATACTAAAAATTGTGTAAAGACTATTTTAGCGTACTCTCTTAGTATTACATATTTAAAGTACACCTACATGAAATAGAGGGTGGGTTCCCAGCGAGTCACACCCAATCGTTTCACAGTGTGATGTTTATTTTTCCCCATCTAGTCACCACGGAACAGATTTTTTTTCTGTTTCGTGCTTGTTGCAACTTTTTTTTCCAGGAGGGTTCCCACCGAGTCTCACTGTTGCACATTGCAATTTTATTATTCCGGTTCAGTCGCCAAAATTGAAATTCATACGAAGCTTAGCTGGTTAAATATGTTGGTTCTTCAAGCTAATTGAAACTCTTGTTAATAAGTTAGCATAAGTTCAATTCATGTCAGCCCTGCTCATCACGCTCCTAAGAGAGAGCAAATACTACTATATATATATGGAGAGAGAGTGCAATCTAATGTATAAAACCAAAGAGACATAAAAGACTTATACATAGAGCGGACATTGGGACTATTGTCATACAAAAATTTTGATCTCGTGCGTCATTCATTAGCGCTATATAACTTTGAATAGAAAAACCACGAATATAAAAAATATTTGAATATAATTCATCTATTACCCGGTAGATCACGCTAGTTAACAACCTGTGATTCTTCTTCTTCTTCGTCGTTCTTCTCTTGGCAGAGTGGTCGTGGTCGTCACATCAGGGGTGGTAGCAAGCTTCACAATCCGTCGCCATTCCTCCCTTACTGTGGTTTTTCTTGTACATTCGTGGAGTGGACCATTGAGTGCAGTTTTGACTTGGTCGGTCCAACGCATTGGTGATCTGCCGCGCGCTCTTGTACCTTCAACCTTTCCCTGTACCACAAGTCGCTCCACAGATTTGTCTTCTTGACGTATGATATGTCCAAAGAAACTGAGTATACGACATTGGACAATGGAAGAAAGACGCTGTGTGATTCGAAGTTCTTGGAGGATAGAGACGTTGGTTAGGAACTGTGTCCAGGTTATGCCAAGCATTCTTCTCCAGCACCACATTTCTAGAGCGTCTATCTTCTTTTTCTCGCTTTCTCTTAAAGTCCATGTCTCAGCACCGTAAAGAAATATGGGAAACACTAAGGCCGCGGCCTCGAATTTTGCGGGTAGCGGGGCGGCGGCGGCGGCGGCGCTCGTTGAATGGAGTGCACCGCTCGTTGCCCGCTCCCGCGCCGCTGTTTTCGAGAACCGGTCCATTTGATTTTACGCATAAGATCCTGCCGCTCCCGCGCCGCCGCCGCCACCGCCCCGCTGCCCGCAAATTTCGAGGCCGCGGCCTAATGCCCTGACAAGTCGCATTTTCGTGTCTCATAATTTTAATTGAAGAGTGATGTGTACCTACACTAATTTTTGAGCAAACCTCTTAGGGGTGGAATTTCGAAAAACTCTTTCTTTGTGAACATTACAGAGAATCCACCATTCTCTGTACTGTTCACAAAGAATATACCCTTCAAATTTCATGTCTTTCAGATCAGCGGTTTAGGCTGTGCGTTGATATATCAGTCAGTCAGTCAGGACTTTGAATTTTATATGTATACATATACATATATAGTAAATGTGTCGCCGTGTGTACGAATCTTAACATTCTACATCTAAGTTAACCTTTTGACCACCAGAGCATAATATCATGCGCGTGCCCTCCTTTCCTTTCCTATTTCACCTATCTACCTTACAAAACAACCACAACGTAACAACTACAACGCAAAACTACAACATAACAACATAGCAGATACAAAGTCTCATATTTGTGTCGTTTAGGGTAGGTACGGGGTACAGGACACGCGCTTGTTAGTCAAGTACAATATATGTGACAATGGCGTTAAAAAAGGTTAAATTCATTCTCAAAAGTAATTCTGCACAGAAGAAAAGTCACTTGATTGTGGACGAAAACGTACCATAGGTACTTACCACCTATTAAGTAGCAAACTGTCGAACACGTCCTGTTATAATAAATGCACTCAGGGTCTCGCGTCACACATAAATTAGTAGGTAGATCTAGGTACTTAATTAAAAACAAATATTTAATGAAAATTTTATAGAGCAGGTAGGTATTCATATTGATTAAGTCATTGTATAATAATAATGCTAACATGATACAATAAATCAGAAAAGAGTTGCATATTTATTGTTTTTCCGCACTTTGTCTAGAATCAAAGTATTCGGCGAAGATGGTTGTGGTAATCTTGGATTGGTTACGTACCAATCTGTTTTCAATAATGCCGGATCATGTTGCCACCAGCCATACTAAAACGATAAGGAGTTTTCGAAATGAGTAGGTAGGTACCTACTTACTGATAAGTAATATTTGCACTAGTTAAACACTTGCACAATATTTATGTTTAGGTACAGTCGCCAGCACAACAATTTACCACAAACTTTAAACCATAAAATATAGAAGGTTTTAGTTTGTGGTAACTTGATGCGATGGCAATTGTACCTAACCACAAATCAAAATCTGGAGAGGTTTTACAGGGAGGGACCGGCGCGCAAACGCTTACCACGTATTCAGTAGCTACATGATTCTGAAAATTGTCTATGTGGGGGCTTGGGGGGGTTCGGAATGAGGTAGGTACCTAGGTACTGAATACAAGTTAGTGCTTGTGCGCCGGTGTCCGTTCTAGCCTGCATAAAGCAGCAAGCAATTAAATAGGTGCCTAGTAACTATGCAGATAGGAACTCATCAAGCCTTTAGCGTTGACTAATGATGAGATACAACTCAATACCTACACAACATATTATATTGTTGCTACAGCGGTTTAGCTAAATTAATTAACAATTAATTGTTCACCTACCTCTAAATAAGTGGTCGGCGGGAACCTGTACATGTCACAAGGAAAAGGAGGTAACATAACTCCTTTACGCTTCATCTTTCTAAATCTTTCCCAGGAGCCGTAAGCAAATCCATCAACTCTTTCTATATAAACATCAATAACTCTAATCACATCAACGTCCGGACGTTCTATCTGTAGATAAAATAGGAAAGTAAAGATTGTGATTGCTGTACAGACCAACAAACTGAACAACTCTCTCCATCCTCCATCAGTCCAGCAACGTAATCGCAAAAAAATATCAGCTGTCCCTACAAAAATTTAAATACCTACTCGACCCAAATGTATGGAACAGCCCGCGAAATTCAAATTTTCTTACGTTTTTTGCAATTTGCAGGTTAGTGTCAAGTTGTATGTTGATGAAAAAAGAGTTTTGTAGTTTCAAAATTATAATTATTAAAATTATCAATACAATCCTCTAAGTTTATTTAACCCCATTGAATGACTTTTTCATGAAATAGTTATTGAATAGGGTTAAATGAACTTAGAGGGTTGTATTAATGATTTTAATTCTCTAACTATATACGTGTTACTAGCAGCTGCAAAAACTTGCAAAAAACCTGAAGAAAATTTGAATTTCGCGGGGTACCCTGGTACTACTTCCACCTTAATATGAACACACTTCTGATTCATATTGTACGAGTGTCGGTGCCACGGTAGAATCGGTTGTATGGCTCAGATGCGGCTACAAGCACGATCAAAATCCGTATGAATAACAAATAACTTATTACAACAGTTTAGTAGCTTAGAATATCAAAACGGGATACCCTTTCTGGTAGAGTTGAATATTCTTTGACTTTTTCCATCAAAGGTTTGACAGCTTTTCTACTCCTAGGGTCTTTGTATTTTTCTATAATCATATCTCCGATATAATTCTGAGGACCAAACATAGTTATACCAAAGAACTCCATGATTGAAAAAATAAATTTGGTAATTAGAAATAGGTACTACAAATGGCTTGTTGGCACTAAATTATCTTAGTTTAAAAGTTTTCTAACAACAACGAAAATTTTAAAATGCGATTGCTGTGTTGTTTTTTAATTTATTGATTTGTGTCAATCAATAACTGTGATAATGAGGTGACATATTAAGACAAGACCAAGACAGAGGTCTTGTCTCAAACTCGTAGATCTATGGAAATTTGAGATAACATTTTATATCTAGCGAATTGGTTTTTACATTAAAATGTAGCAAGAGTACCTAAAGCTGTAGATTAGGTACACAATAATCTGCACCCTCTCTCAAGACAGGGATGACATAAGGGTCACTGTCCACGGAGGCGTAGCCTCATAGACGCTTCAAAATACGCCAAGCAGCTTGAGCAGCCCAGCGTACTGAACCCTATCCACGAGGCGTATAATATTACACGCGTACGTTTTCAATCTTTTGTGACAATACCGTCGGACGACGAAGACGTTGTTATTTTGGCATACGAAATACTACATCCGAAGTCGCCGAAAGCGACGATTATATTGGACGCATCCGTATATTGAAAAAAAAAACAGCAACTATGATTGTTCATAGCAGCAAGAGTATATTAATTTCATTCATTGCAAAGACTGAGTAAAACTACATATCAGAATTTACTGTAAATTTTTGCACCATTATTACAAAAGGGTATTTTCGGAGGCTTTTATTAATAAGTGTTGAACTGGCCATCAGAATGTTATGTTTGACATGTATTTGATTTTTGTTCTGTCACTTGACGTAAATAAACTGGGATTAAGAGAATATTTGTTTTATTAGGTTATGGGAAATTGTTACAAATAACTCTTTTCTAACGAATATTGTTCATTTTTGGGATCAGTTTTACACTTTAATTAGTGTTTCGCAAATATGAGTGCTCAAAAATTGGAGCGCTTTAATATTGAGAAGCTACGCGGACTTGACAATTGGCTGGTATGGAAATTCGATATAAACCTGCAACTTACTATGCACAAGCTGCAAGATATTGTGAAAGGCGTCGAGACTCTTCCTGTACCACCTAGAAAAGAAGCGCCGGCTGACGAAATAGCAAGTTATAAAAGTAAACTTAACCAATATGAAGATCGTGACGCATTACTCCAGTGTATTGTCGGCTGTAGCGTCTCCACAGAACCTAAACGTCATATACTCACTGCTAGATCCGGTAAGGAGATGTGGGATATACTTCACTCGGTATACGAGCAGAAGAATGACAGACGACTAGATTTGTTGTATTGTCAGTTGTTCACCTACACGAAAGATGAAACTGACGACATTGCCACGCACGTGTCTAAGCTGCAGGCATTATGGCAACAACTCAACGACGAATTAAAGGAAGAAGGATCTCTCCCTCAATCATTGTTAATGAACAGGATACTTAACACGTTACCGTCAACATATCTTGAGTTCAAGAATGCTTGGGAGTCCGTGCCTAAGGAGAATAGAAGTATTTCTACTCTAATGGAGCGTCTGCGTCTTCACGAACAGCGCCTCGAAGACCTGGGTACCAACCCTTCCCCTTCCTCGTCAACGTCTGATAACGCTCTTTTGTTGAACAAAAAGAAAGTCAAATGTTCACATTGCAACAAGATTGGACATACTAACAAACAATGCTTCGTCCTCAAGAAATTGAAAAAACGAAACAAGAGTAACGAAACTGTTCAAGATGATGGTGACGCATTCCTATCTCGACTTGATGACTCAAACTCAAACTTTATAGTCGATTCTGGTGCGTCTCATCACGTCACGTCTAGCGCCAATTGGTTCAGAAGCTACTCACCTTTCGACAAACCAAGAGCTTTGCGACTTGGAGATGATCGGGCTATGTATGCATACGGCCAAGGAATTATAGACGTTGAAATGTCTGTACAAGGCAAATGGAAACGTGCTCATCTAAACAATGTTTGGTATGTACCTCAAGCTGGACAAAATCTATTCTCAGCTGGTTCAGCCTTGGACCATGGCTATATAGAGATAGCTGACAAGGACAAGCGTGTCTTCAAAGATAAAAGCGGCCAAGTTAAAGCTGTCAGTATCAGAGATGGTAATCTATATAGACTTTTGATGAGAGTAATAACTGACAATGCTTGTGTTGTCAAAGAAGGAACAAGCCTGCAAATTTGGCATGAACGACTTTGTCACCAAAACAAAAGACATGTTAAGGACATCCTTACACGCAACGGTATTAAGTTTTCACCAGATCAATCTGACTGTGATGGCTGTGTATACGGAAAAATGACCAGATTGTCATTCGGTACTAGGCAACATCGTGGCACAAAACCCGGCGATCAAATAAATGCGGATGTTTGTGGCCCTATGTCAGAATTATCACTTGGCGGAAGAAGATACTTCGTTGTATTTAAAGATGACTACACAAGATTTAGGAAAGTTTACTTCTTAAAGCAAAAATCCGAAGTAGCCAGTGTACTACCTAAATTTCTTGCTGAAATTAAAACGGCTGGTCACGTTGTTAAGGAATTACTCACAGATGGCGGAAAAGAGTTCAACAATGCCGAAGTACATCGTATGACAGAAGCAGTTGGCTTATACCACCGTCTGAGTATGCCGTACACTCCAGAACAGAACGGCGCGGCTGAAAGAGAGAACAGGATTCTGGTTGAGGCAGCGAGAAGCATGCTATACAATAAAGACCTGCCTAAGAAGCTGTGGGCCGAAGCTATTAATACTGCGAGCTATGTACTTAACAGAACTGGACCGACACAGATCGAAGGGAAGACACCATACGAGCTTTGGTACAATAAGCAACCTCATATTGACCACTTACGTATTTTTGGCACAGAATGCTTCGTACATATTCCAAGCCAGAAACGTAAGAAGCTCGACAAGAAGGCTATAAAAGGATATTTGGTTGGATATTGCGGAGATAAGGACGGCTATCGTATCTGGATACCTGAGAAGAATGACGTTATCATCTCAAGAGATGTACTGTTTAGATCTGAGACAGTTTCTTCTGACTTCTGTAAGCTTCCATACATATCTGGTGAGCGTGAAGATCACGAAACAACCGAGGTCATTATTACAGATAACGATTCTTCTCTTAAGGAAAATCAAGATGAAGCTGGACCATCCAACACAGCTGAAGATCAAATCCCTCCTGATCTTGATGAAGCGGCATCACATCATTATAATCTAAGAGATCGACAATTGCTTCAAAGCTCCAGATCGAACTGTTGCATCTGTCTCTCTGAAGATGAACCTCAGACTTACAAACAAGCAATGAAGTCAGAGAATCATGAAGAATGGAGTACTGCCATGGAAGAGGAGTTGAATTCTCTTAAAGAAAATAACACGTGGATTCTGGTAAATTTACCTGAAAATAGAGAAGCCCTTAGCAACAAATGGGTTTACAAGATCAAAAAGAAGGTTGATGGTTCTATCGAACGTTTTAAAGCTCGACTCGTCATCAGAGGATTCAGTCAAGAGCACGGTATCGATTACCACGAAACTTTCAGCCCTGTTGTTCGCTGGGATACAATCCGCGCTATGTTGAGCGAAGCAGCTATTAGAAAAATGCACATGACCCAATTCGATGTGAAGACTGCCTTTTTATACGGCGACATCGACGAGGTTATTTATATGAAGCAACCTGTGGGATATGATGACGGATCAGGCCGAGTATGCAAGCTCATCAAAAGTCTGTACGGCTTGAAACAGGCGCCCCGGTGCTGGAACAAGAAGTTCTGTTCCTTTTTGCTGAAATATAAATTAAAGCAAAGTGACTCGGATCCATGCTTGTTCATAAGTCAAGACCGGCAGCTGATCATCATGATCTATGTTGATGACGGATTGATCTTATCACCAAATAAGACACTTGTGGAAGAATTCCTTAGTGCTCTGACCACAGAATTTCAAGTTCGCACTTCTGAAGTTGGTTGTTATCTTGGTTTGCAGATAAATCAACAAAACGATGGGTCGATTTTTTATTAACCAAGAAGCCTACATAAAAACAATTTTAAAAAGTTATGATATGTGCGATGCGAACTCTGTACTTACTCCGATAGACAAAAGTCAGTTGACAGACAACAGTAATTTCGACACTGACACGAATGTCAATAATTTTCATTACAGAGAATTAGTCGGAAAATTACTTTATTTATCTATTGTAAGTAGACCCGACATATGTTTTGCTATAAATGTTTTGTCAAAACATGTTGAGAAACCCGACAAACGCCATTATGCGATAGCTAAGCGAGTATTGAGATATTTGAAGGGCACTCAAAGCCTTGGTATTTTATACAAGGGTTTGTCAGGTGAAGAAAATACCTTCGTTGCGTACAGCGATGCAGATTACGCCGGAGATATTGAGACGAGAAGGTCGACTTCTGGCCACGCGTGTCTCGCCGCAGGGGGAGCAGTGTCATGGTCTTCCAAAACTCAAAGATGCGTGAGTCTCTCGACCACTGAATCGGAATTTGTGGCGGCCAGCCTCGCAGCACAGACGGTTATATGGCTCAGTCGTCTCTACAGGAAAGTTCGAGCATACGACGTTATACCGACGGTTTACGTAGATAACCAAAGTGCTATCAAGCTTGTCAAGAATCCAGTGTTTCATTTTAAGACAAAGCATATAGACACGCGGTATAAGTTCTTGCAAGAGTTGCATCAGGAGAAGAAGGTTAATGTCCTCTACGTGCCTTCGCAAGACCAGGTAGCGGATACCTTTACGAAAGCCTTGCCGAAGGAAAGCTTTCTAAGAACGCGAACCTCACTAGGATTGGTGAGTAAGCCTGATCTGATCTGATGTAGGGGGAGTGTTGAACTGGCCATCAGAATGTTATGTTTGACATGTATTTGATTTTTGTTCTGTCACTTGACGTAAATAAACTGGGATTAAGAGAATATTTGTTTTATTAATAAGCCTCCGAAAAGAGTGTTTTAGGAGGTTTTAAAAAAAAAGTGCTTTAGGTATGGCGCCTTTGAGAATTTAAAAAAAAAACAGCTTTCATATTTTTTAATACTTACAAAAATGTTATTATTCTGTATCAGATTTCCTAGTACCTATATAAAATATAGCTGTATTAATATGTTACTTTAATTTAGATTTGATTTTTTGTTACAAGATAAGTTGTTGAGTTTTGAAAGTTTTTAAATTGAAGTTGTATAGGTACCTACGCCCGGCGTATAACATGCAGTACGGCAGGCGTTATGAAGCCTGCATGCAGCGACGCGAGCGCGACGTTGCCGCTCCGTCGACAGAGTTTCATAGTTTGTAAGCTGTGAGGAGGCGTAGGTACACCAAGCGTATAATGACGAATACCCGTCTATGAAGCTATGCCATATTACTTTACTCTTTGGCTACGCCTCCGTGGACAGTGACACGCTTAATCTGGCTCTGCTGAAGAGGCATACCTTTTCACTTGGGCAAAACAAAGTTAGTTATAAAGACCTTACGAATTTATAATCACAGCATACTTATACCTACTTATTGAATACCTACATTTTAACAAACTAATAACTATACCTAAACAAAGTTGAAAGAATTCTAGTTCTTAGGGTGGGCAGGACATCAAAGCACTAACGATTACCACTTGTTCTACATCATTTCAAACCCCCCGATGCTCTGATGATAACCATTTGAGCGTCGATGTCCTTTCCACCCAGTATATTATCATCTGAGATCAGAGTAGGTACAGTTTATTAATATTTAAGCAATGTTATTGCAACAGACTCATGGGTCTAACTGTCTAAGAAGGGATCAGCAAACGGCCCCTTAAGCCAAGAAGGATATTATTTTGATTCCCAGATAGGGTTATTGGGTTTTGTATGCGTTTAATGGCAATAGGTTCGGTTCGGTTTTTATTCAATGAGAGCGTGCTTATGTAGTACAAACTTCTGCCAAGGTTTCCCAAGAATACGTCGAGTACGAGTCCTCCTGTACTGCAGTTACAAAAATTAGTATGCAAAAATCTCAACCAAAACATTGTTTATCTATACATATTATAAATCTGTAGACGTGGCGTTTCTGTACCTACATTGAAAATATTTAGAAAAAAAATAGTAGGAGTGTTAAAGGATCACACACAGAACCCATTTCTACCATTTTTGTCTGTTCGTTTGTGCGCGCATCACGTAAAAATCCCCCATTGTATTCAAAATCGAAATATTGAAACATAAGAAGCATTGTTCCGAGTAACATTTAGCATTTATTTCATCCAAATCGACCGACGCAAAAAATATTAACGTTTAAAATTTTGTTCGTAACTCCATACGCGATTTCTATGATAAAAATTATTTATGTCTAAGGTAATAGGTTTTAGTCAAGGAACTTATAGGTATTTAGTCGAAGTGTAGTCGGAATGGCTGAAAATTAATTTGATCTTATTTTTCCTTTTGTGTTTACTTTTTGCATGGAAGTAATAAGTGCTACGGACAACCCACCCATCACGCCATGTAATCAGTTGCCAGTTTAGGCAGAAGTGTACCTAATAGTACACCCACATTTCGCCAGTTATGTTTAAGTCCCATGTAATAAGGGCCGAGCCCATTGCTATCAACTGGCTACGAATCCAGACTCCGTGGCTGCTACTGAAAAATTCTTGATGGATAAACCCAATAGCACTTTGCCCGACTCCGAAACCGGAATTGAATCCAGAACCTCACGCTCAGCAGTCGCGCTTGCGACCACTCGACCAACGAGGCAGATAGTATACAAATAAAATTGTCTGTTTGTAACTTCAAAATAACAGCTTTTTACTGAATGCACATGGATGTATACATAAACGGTAATTATAACATTAAAAAAAAGTAGTAATTAAGGAGTAACTAGGCTACTTTTAGTTTAGAAAAAGAATAAGGGTTCCGAGCAAAAAAATTAAAACCCATGAAATTGTTAACAAAATCCGATTTAAAAATGGAAGTAAAATTTTCACAATAAATTCACGCGGACGAAGCGAAGGTCGCGGAAAACAGCTAGTTTATTAACAAATTTTTCAGTGCGGTTTTTACCTACTGTCATATCAATTATATGTAATTTTTTATTATGTGAGAACAGTGAGTTTGATTTACTAGTAAAAACCACGCTTCGCCATTTCTGTCTACAATCGAGTTATTTACTTACAATTAACATATTGTATTATTCAATGAACATTAAACAATTATAGTACCTAAACTTATCGACCATGCACAATCCAACATTTTCAGGTTTTATAGGTATATTGATAATACCCAGCTTGATGTTTTTTTTTTGGAATGTTGCCCCACACTAGGAATTTCTCCTGTATTGTGGGCAGGATTGGGCAGTATTTGAATTACTTGTAATTAAAATACGTAATTGAAATACAAATACGTATTTGGTATTTGTATTTCAATTACTTCCTTAAAATTGAATTTGTAATTCGTATTTCAAATACCTGACGGCGAAGTATTTTGTAATTAGTATTTCAAATACTTGAGGTTTCAAAATACATTTTAACATTAAATTTAAAATACATTTAACTTTAATTTAGCGATCGTGAGTGCGAGGCGAGAGTGCAATGATGGTAAAGCAGCTATTAGAGTTGGCAACACAAGTTTTCTTTAGCAGGTTTTATTCACTCTCCAACAAGAGGCTGTTTGTCTGACAGTACATTTTAAAATCTAGTGTTCATGAAACGAAACTCTGGTTTTACTGATTGATTAATCTTGTTTTCCTCTACTTTTCAGCCCATGCTGGTCTAGATTACTTATTTTGTATTTCAATTAAAAATAGCTAAAATACTGTATTTTGTATTTCAAATGGCTTACTTAAAGATATTTTGTATTTTAATTACTTGCGATACTGTATTTTGTAATTTGTATTTCAATAAAAGCAAAGCATGTATTTTGCCCAGCCCTGATTGTGGGTGCGTTTAAACTCACATACACAAAACAGTCTGCATGATGTGTCTCTGCCATCTAGATACGAAATAGTATAATTAGACTGCGAGCATGTTTCTATAATCGCTTTCCGTAGACGTTTTGCCCTGATTAGGTTTACCTAGAGAGCACAATCAAAGGGTTTAATCTCGAAGTTCAGACTTTTTCAGGTTTTATTTTAAAGAAAGTTTAAACTTTCCTCTATCATATTAAGATAATTATTAAAATAGTAATATAATACATCTACTTGTTGATTCATCGCATTGAATATTATGTATGACGCGCGCTTGACAATATGTTAGCAAAATTTTGGGATTGATTTTCGTTCCAGAAGCCAGGCGTAAGTTATCTATTTTCGTTTCATTCGAACTGAATTTTGAACATTCCACTTTATTTTCTTTGTGGATTTGTTTAGCCTTCGGTCTATCTTGAGTATTCTTACTTTTAATCACAGCTAGATTTTTATCATCTGATCCAATTTCTGAGTTCTCGTAATTTTTATTTCGTTGTTCAATGTTAATTTCGCTCACCATTTCGGTTTTCTTTTCCAAAAGCAAAGTAATAAGAATATTATTTTGCTTTCCGTCCTTTGACACCATTGCTGTGTCAGTACCACCAACTTTTTATTTTTGGATCCTTGTTTCGTAAGTACTTTTCCTTTTCTTTTGTAGTGCCACTTCAGTATTTTCTAATTGATTGTTACTTTTACGTATTGTTTTAGTCTTTCGTACTGTTTTCTCACTGTTAGACGAGATTTCTGTGTCTGTTGAACAGTGTTTGGCTTGCTTTTGTTTCTTAGCAACATATTTATAATTTTGATGCTTGGCACGAATGTGAATACTTCTGTTCCCGCTGTGTGCAAATCCATCTCCGCAAATATGACATTTGAATGGTTTACTTCCAGTATGAGTCTGAAAATGCATAAAACGTTTTTTAAAATTGTTATTCTATGCAGGTTAAATAGGTCGTTTATTTAAAATCTTCAAAACTCGGTAAAGGAATTAAGGAAGCCCAACCTAGTTGGGAAAAGGCTAGGCAGATGATGATGACTCGGAAAATGTGTCTCAGACATGGACACAAATCAATATTAACTCATCATCATTTTAGCCGAAAGATGTCCACTGCTGGACATAGGCCTCCCTCAAGTGTCGCCACATTGACCGGTCTCGTGCGACTCGCATCAGCGGATCCCCGCAACCTTCACCAGGTCATCGGTCCACCTAGTGGGAGACCTTCCAACGCAACGTCTTCCGGTTCGCGGTTGCAACTCCAGAAATTTTCGGCCCCATGGACAATCTGCGAGCAATGTGCACTGCCACTTAAGTTTGGTAATTCTTCGAGCTACGTCGGTAACCTTGGTCATCTTACGGATGTCTTCATTTCTGATTCAATCACGCAGGGAAACTTCGAGCATAGCACTCTCCATTGCTCTTTGGGTCTTTAAGCCTTCTGATGAGGTCCATTGTGAGCGACCACGTTTCGATGCCGTATATAATCACTGGCAACAGATACTGGTCATAGACTTTCGTCGTGAGACGCAGCGGTAAGTTGGACGAGAAGATACCGCGCAACTTCCCGAACGCTGCCCAGCCGAGTCGGATTCGACGATTGCCTTCTTTCTCGAAGTTAGACCTACCTAACTGGACCGTTTGTCCCAAGCAGACATAATCGTCTACTACTTGAGTGTAGAGTCTCCGACCTTGATAGGAGTGGGTGCAACATGAGTAACATGACCTTGGTTTTATTAACTAAAACCACAATTTTTTTTTATAAAACTAGCTGTGCCCCGAGGTTTTACTAGCTTGCTCGGCTCCTAATGGTCGTAGCCTGGTGCAAAATAGCCTTTCCCCTTCTTCTAGAATTGGGCTCAAGAAATTTTCGTCTTTTTGATTTGCGCCTTCAAATAAACTCTTCAGCTTTATTATATTGGTATAGATGATAATATAGTTCTTTTTTCAACTCACCCGAATGTGTCGTGTTAAATCAACTTTTGTCTTGAATATTTTAGAGCAGTAATCACAAGTGAACGTTTTCTTTGGGTGAACTCTTGACACATGCCTATACAATATTTTCTTATTGGAGCATACTTTTGGACAAAATTTACACTTAATTTCCTGTTTAGTATGACCAGCTTCATGTGCAGCTATTGTTTTTTTTGTCTGTGAATAACATAATTCATGAGAAATTATAGCAATAGGTAGTTATAATGTTATAGTCATATGTGAATGGGTCATTAACGTTGACGTGGGCTATGGGTGTCGCCCAGACACATTGTTTGAAGGAGTGCCCTGACTGAGAAGTGCAGCGCCGTGACCATATCGCAGCTCGTAGCGATCGGTGATGCGGATAACCGGGAGGTTTTTCAGTGTTTCAGACCAAAGCATAAGTGGGAAGCCTAGCCTAACCTAACACCTCATGTGAGGAAGTTATGGTCAATCTCAATAGGAAAGGTGGGAAAGGGAACAGGCGACTTCAACCTACTTCTTAGGACGTTGATGGGCGTTTCACGGTCTCCAGTCACGATAGTGTGGCCTGTAGGGTTACGGAGACTGGTGTCCGAAAAGACACAGGCCTGAGACGGTGGCTCATGCTTAGATTGTGTGTCTCAAGTGGACGTGCGGGTATGGTGGCAGAGGGAGACGGAGCCAGCTTGGATATCAGGCGGACCAAGGCCTGCCCAGGAGATTCTAAGACTATGCGAATGTTCAGGGCCCGGCCCACGCCAGAGGTATTTGGTCAGTTGGTAGAACATTGGCTATTTTTTAGTTAAATGGAGGCCCAAGGTCTGCGGAGGATATCCTATTACAAAAAAGGCAATCAAACATCATAAAATCAATCGATACTTACGTAAAGTTTGCCGCAAATCATACAGGCGTAATCCTTTTGCACTATATAAGGATACTCAATATTGGGATGCATAAATAGATAATGACGATAGTGCAAACATTTTGCCAGCACTTCAAAATTACACTGAAACAAAGTTACAAAATATTTGAATTCACTACAACAGTGTGATTTACGAATGAACAAGATATATTAAAGATATTTGCAATATTGCATGCTCTTCAACTGGCCACATTTGCTAGCAATGAGTATGCTTAATCACGCCAATGAACAGAGAATATTTATTTAGTTACACTCACCCCTCTCCACATGGACCAGAGGTATCATGCTCGAAAATGTAACAACCATTTACTTTTGAACATACATACATTATAACATACTTGTTACTCAAGGATTTCACACACATCCTATCATGGCCATTTCTACTATGCTTTAATAGCTGTATGGTGGGGGTAAGGTGTTGATACTCTTCAACAATTGAATGACTGAGTGGCATTTCACATCCTTCCCGCAAGGCAGACGGTGTCTGAGGTAGCTACACCTCAGACACTATCTCAGTTAAGCAGTATGCCTTACAATACTTCACTACTAGCATGAATGCCTGTAGCAGATTTACTTTACCTAAAGGAGAATGCTCATGGATGTATGGAATCCCGTACCATGCTGCATCAAAATCAAACTTTGTTTTTTATAGACTACACTGATCGTATTAACTCCTACAAAAATTATTTTTGAAAAAAAAACCCGCGTTCCAGAGCTATTTTATAAAATCGAAAATAACCTAAAAAGTAGGTCTATTTTTTCGACGCTACCAACGACGTATTTGCACACACATACATGACATTATTGCTCTAAAAACAGCGTAATCCACTAATATTAGTAAGAATTACGAGTTATAGTAACATCCACAGTATGCGTGACTGATACTCGATTTTATTTTAGACCTTTATATTGCCAATAGGTACTGTGAGCGGGTAACGTATATGAGGGTAATATATCATTGGACGCCACCGCGATCAGTACCGATGGAACATTATCATAAGAGTGACCAGTCAGACTGAAAAAAACGCTCGTTGAGCCTAGAGAGCATCTTGAACAATAACTCTTTAATAATCTTAGGGTACTATTCATGACAGACCCGATTCCTCATGCTCATGTTGTTGTCGTGTCAGATTTCAGATGCCACAGATGTCAGATGCCACAGATAAGATAACTATAAACTAGTCGGGATTTAGGGATGTAATCGATAAATCAAAATCTTTAGGCTGAGAAAATCTATTTTGTGGCAAATAGCAACAAACTAAATCGATTTGGTGTACTGATCTTACTTAATTGTTGCTGTTATTCAAAGAAAGCAAAGCAAATACATATATGTAATTCTTGAAATGTTTTTCAAGCAAACGTTATAGTTATATACAAAACAAAAGAAACGATTACTGGTTAATCGATTCATCAAAAAATCGATTCCATTGCATTCTACATCAATAAGACTATCTGTGAACGGCCAATTAACCATAGACAAAATAACTATAATCTTCTCATTTTTATTGTATGCCCTACACGTTGGAGTAATTTGAAGCGAGACAGGTATAGTTTTACACATAAAATAACCGTCAAAAACAAAAGCGGCCGAATGCATTTTTTGACAGGACTTTTAGAGTCCGCTCGACAGACAAGGGTTTGTTCAATTGAAACGGAACGTCATTTATATTCAGTTGAAACGGAACGTCATATAAAGGGAGTAAAACAATATCCATACTTTTAAACTCAAAAGTATATTTCCAGTTCAAAAATCAAATCCCCGACGCGTAATGCCGTAAAAAAATATGAAACTAATTACTATAAAATTTTGGTTTTGATGCGCGAGACTTTTTGGTACCACTTTTGGTCATTGTCCTTTGAAGGTGAACCAAAGCTACCAATATTTTAGTACAAAAGCTATCTGTGTTTGTACTTACATGGTCACACTGCATTGGATAAACTCGACCATCTTTTGGCCTTTTGATTGGTCTTCCCTCATCATCATAAGAGTCATGATCTGAGTCTTCCGAGTGACTTGTTGAGTCAGGTTGGTAATCATTATCAATATCTTTTTGCACATCTTTTCTTTTTTTTTCATTAGAAGTGGAGTCCTTAGACTTAACTAGATGGATGCGAGAGTTTTTTTTTAAAAGTGCATTTTTTTTTCTGACTGGCCTTTTTGTCTTTGGTTCATCACATGCATCTGTATTTAACTCTTTCGTGAGTGGATCACTACTTTGAGCTTTAGTGCAATCTATTTCAAGATTGTTGCACATTTCTACTTTCATTTCATCTAGATTACATTTGTCAGATTCTTTATCTTTTTCAATGATTCTTTTTTTACCATTTACATTTGTGGAATGATAGTTAGTTTTGTTCATGTTAGGGTCCTTTTGCTTTCTTGGTTCTTCTTTTTTAATTAAAAGGTCAAGATCTAGTTTCTCTATGACTGCAATTCTATTGCTATCACTGGATGTATTATTAGAGCTTTCACACTTTACATTATCACAATAAGTTAAAACTGAACTGAGAGTTATAGGATTTAGTCCAGTGTTGTGTCTATCTATGCAATAAAGCAGTTGCTTGGTAATCTAAAAACAATAAGAGAGTTTTAGTTTTTATAGACAACATTTAGTACTTTTTGAATTTAATTAATTTGGTGCTTATTTTGTTTTGTATATTGATATTAAATTAAGTATAATTGTCAAAGAGAAATAGTAATTTTTCTGTAAGTCATTTTATTTTTATCTTAAAAAATAACTGTGGAATTTAGTAATGAAATTAATACCATTTACTAAAATAGCAGACTTGTTTAAATATGAGTCTCAAATAGAAATAGCTTCAACCCATCATCAGCCTAAAGCAGTCCACTGTTGGACATAGGCAATTCAATTCCTCGCCATTTAGCTTGATTCTTGGTAACTGTCATCCAGCTGCTACCCGCCACCATACAAAGATTGTCACTAAGAAGGTACTTACAATATTGGTATTTTTTAACATAGCACAAATAATGTTTTGTGCACTCCAAATGGTCTGCATAAAATTGAAACTCTTTGTTAGAAGAGCACTACAGATGTAACATATGTAAAGATCATCAGTTGGGACCTGAAAGCAAGTAAACAAATGATTGTAGCATTCATTAAGCTATCAACTTGAGTATTATGTCCAGCAGCCATAGTGGCCTTAAGTGATGAGGATGAAAGTTGCTGCTGTTGTTGTTGTTGCTGCTCGTCTCTGCATCACCCAAAGGTTGACTGGTAGAAAATGCCTATGGCATAAAGTCCGCCTCTGTACTTTGTGCTTGAAGTGTACTAACATAAAAATTAAGTTTTTTTAAATGAGCATAAAAATTTTGGTGCATATTGTAGCTAGCATTCTTATTCTATTTATTTACAATCACTACATATTATAAAACAAAGTCGCTTTTCTGTCCCTATTTCCCTTTGACCGCTTAAATCTTTAAAACTACGCAACGGATTTTGATACGGTTTTTTTTAATAGATAGAGTGATTCAAGAGGAAGGTTTATATGTATAATAACATGCTTAATATATTAGAGAACCACTGATAATTTCAAGATTTCTATTGTGAAGTCGTAAATAATTTCATTTTTTTCCGCTTACATTGCAAACGCAGGCTGAACCCTACGAGATTTATCAAAATAATGTACTAAGTATTGTACACATTAAAAAGGTCTACAGAAAACTCCGCGATGGTATATGTCTATCTCTTATGGATATCCCACAATAACATGTTTTTGTCATTTACTTTTTACGCCAAATAATGGCTAATTTCCGAAGCGATTTTAACCAATACGGCATTAATCCTTATCCAATTAAATACCTTAAATACATTGTTGATTTAATATAGATCTATATGGCCCTTTACAGCATATGATTTAAATGAATATTTTCGAAGATATTACAGATTTAAAAATTGCGGGACGTAGCGTTTGCGCCGGCACCGGCCGGCGCGGCGAGGCGGACGGCAGCGTGCCAGTAATGAATAAATCAAAACTACTGGATCAATTTTTATCATTTTTTCAGTGAGTGACATAGGCTATATATTTTACACCCGAAGCCGAAGTGGGCCGCTATGTTTTTATATAAAACGTTCACAGTTTTTCTGTAGTGTATTTAGTATCATCATTGCACCCGTGCGAAGCCGGGGCGGGTCGCTAGTTATGTATATGAAGTAAAATTTAATAAGTTCTTACATAATTTTCTTGTTTTATTTTGATAATTCTTTCGATGAAAACCTTCTGATCTGTGTTGTTTAATATATTGACTTTTTCGTCAGCTCTAAGGCATAGTCTGCAAATTGTATCCACCTCGAATAAACGCTTCATTTTAGCCTTGGACCTTGACAACTGGATGAACAAACTTTTCTATTTATTATTGACCACTTCCTACTCTTCAATGAAGTTCTGAACTCTCGTGGTTTACGTTAACCAACTGTCGCAGAGTTTATTAAGTGATTTGTCAACAATAAACAAACTTAATCTAAATTGAAACAACAGTCAGTGGGTAGCCATTGTCGTAAAGAGCACCAGCGAGTGGCGACCGGCGTTTGAAAATTCAAATACCTACCATTTTTGACAAGACCACATCGTATTATTATTCTGTGCCTCTGTGGACATCACACACAATTTTATTGTCAAATTTCATCAGAGGAATAAGCTATAGAAACAGCATAGCTGGGCTGGGTACCAAGAACAGACACCAGCACATCAAGCTACCCGAAACTGTAAAATTCTATAAAATCTCCAACACTATATTGTGTTTCGTATCACATGTCAGCATGGGCTTCATCAGGGAGGATAGAATTGTAGAGGCACAGAATTTAGTTACTTATACTTGCGTTACTTTTCATGTCTGATACCACAGTACACATGAACATGCCGTAATAAATTATAGCAGTACAGTAGAATCACTCTTATCACTCTCAAACTAAAATATTTTGAAGGCATCAAAATTCATGCTATGCTCTCTTAGAACATTGGAGCCTGCATCATTAAACTTTTGTATGGAAACTAGCGCCATCTATCCCCCATGTTGCCAACTATTTACTGGTTGGGATACCAGTCTAGATTTCTAGAACAGTGTTATGATTTAATTGAAAATAACAATATAGATAATTTAGGTTAAGAAACCATATTTTTTTAATTTACATTATAATAACTAAATAATAGTAAAAATAAAATAATTAATTCAATCAATGACAAAAACGTATTTTAGTCATGGTTACACTATCAACCGTCTGTCCCTTAGAAAACTGTGTTATTTTGAAGAATTTTAATTTCATTAATTCATTCAAGATTTCGGATTACGGGTTTTTCCAGGTGTGCTGCACAAATTTCCAAACCCAAATCTTGAAAAAGATCGCTTCCAGAGATGGGTTCAAAGTGTAGGATATTCCATCAAAGCATTGGATGATAAGAGTATGCCGAAGACATTTTGCAGCAGTCTTCCAGTACCCTAAGAATAGACTAAGTAAATTGGTTATACCTACATTGTTCATTCAAGGTAAATAAATACATTTTGCTTGCACAATATACCCACCTTGTAAATGTATTACTTATAATGTGTATTTATGTCACTAGCTGTTCCCCGCAGTTTAACTGTATCTTTGGGCAAGCACTTAATGTACCCAGATAAAAAGTATCCTATGTAAAGCTCCAGGGTTGAAGCCATCTCTATACTGGTTTTCATCGAAATCAGTTGCTGAAGTGATTTTAATAGTGAAATGTAACCAAACAGAGTTACTTTTGCATAGCTAATATTCATTTCATTTTCAGGTGTGTACTTGGGTCAAGGAAAACCTGTTCAAATGTTAAATATTGAGCAACCAACAACTTCAGCTCTATTAGATGTAACTAACCTTAGCCTATCAGGTATGTTGTATTTAATTTTATTACCCTAATTTAGCCCGCCCACCACTAAATTGAAAAAGTTCTAAACAATTGAACTAGGAAATAAACATTTCACCACTAAACTGACTTAGTGTAACAATGATTCAACATAAGTAATTTTTATTGTTTTTCTAGGTCCTGGAATTAAGATTGGTATTGCTGATGGTAAACCATCCACATCAAGGTCATGTATAGAAAACACAGTGCCATGTGGAAAAGCACCACTAAGTGATACAAACGATGCTATAAAAGTTCAGGCGTGGAACCACCACCAAAAATATAAATTGAGGAAGAGAATGAGGCAAAGTGGTATTGAGGTACATGTTTGAAAAGTATCATAAGCATCAGATTTCTTATGATACTTTTCAAACATACATTACATAGAGCCTTATGTTGACTACTTAGCAGAAAGCTTTTTTGTCACAATGTATTTTTAATTGGTTTATTAAACGCGCATCAAAATACATGTCAATAAAATAAAATCAGAAAATACTTTCAAGAATTTTGTAAGAATCATGAAAGTTAATTTTTATTTTTATTATGTTAACCGTTGAGAAGATAACTCATGTATTTTGCCCAAGCCTGCAAAGTATAGGATGTATATCAGGATCATAGCAAACAGAGATTTGCATTCATTGCCTACTTAATACTTGTCTATGTATTTAATTAATTAATATGTTGTAAACCCTAATTTTATAAGTTCGAAAATAAAAGTGTGTAAGTAATTTTAAAACGTTTTTTATTCCACATACATTGTATTATTTCTATCTAGATTTTACATGTTTTGTCACACATTCTGATATATTTTTATGTAAAACAATATGTGAAGCGTATGACAATAAGTATGGTACCAAGTGCAAGTAAAAGTAACAAAATGAATAATTCATTTTGTTACTTTTACTTGGCACTTGGTACCAAACTTATTGTTTGGGTACGGTTGGTAGCTGTATGTATAGGTTTAGATTATGGATTTAGTTCGTCACCATCATGGATAGATGGCGATGTTTTTATGATGACGGAAATACGGTTGAGAGTACCGTCTATCTCCATATTTATAGTCTTTGTCAAAATTAACTTCTGAACTCTGAGTAGTCGGACGTGATAAGAAAACCGATATGTAATTTATTGAAGAACATACCACACTTACGCAAGAATGTTTATCGGAGGTGTAAGAAATACCTACAGAAGACAACAAAGAATACTTACCTACTGTGAAATTATGTGTAGGACACTCCTCAAAATAAAAAACAAACAACTTTATTAAACACAGTTTTGATTATAAAAAATTTTGACTTTTTGACGAGTAAAGTTGACATTGGTTTGTCAAAACTTTTGTAAAAACGTCAAACCTTCATTGAGCCAAATGCCAATGATGCAGATTTTTAACCCTGTGATGTCCCCACATAATAACAGAATTATCTAAGCTCAGTGCTAAGACTACTATTATATATATGGAGATAGACGGCACTCTCAACCGTATTTCCGTCATAATAACAACAGCGCCATCTATCCGTGATGGTGCCGAACTAAATCCATAATCTATACCTACACCTATACATACAGCTACCAACAGTACCCAAACAAAACAATAAGTATGGTACCAAGTGCCAAGTAAAAGTAACAAAATGAATTAGGTATTCATTTTGTTACTTTTTTACTTGCACTTGGTACCATACTTATTGTCATACGCTTCACATATTGTTTTATGTAAAATCTAGATGGAAATAATACAATGTATGTGGAATAAAAAACGTTTTAAAATTACTTACACACTTTTGACGGCACGGTTGGCGCAGTGGTCAAGCGATTGACTGCTGCGCTGCATGTCGCGGGTTCGATTCCCGTACGGAACAAATATTTGTATGACCTACATGTAGTTGTTCCGGGTCTGGGTGTTTTTCTATCTATAATATGTATGTATTTACAAAAAAAAATGTATATATTTAGTTTATCAGCCATCTAGCTACCATAACACAAGCATTAGGTTGCTTAGCTTGGGACTAGATGGTGCTGTGTGAAATGTCCAGGGATATTTATTTTATATTTATTTTATTTTTTATTTTCGAACTTATAAAGTTAGGGTTTACAACATATTAATTATTTAAATACATAAACAAGTAATAAGTAGGCAATGAATGCAAATCTCTGCTTGCTAAGATCCTGATATACATCCTATACTTTGCAGGCTTGGGCAAAATACATGAGTTACTTTCATGATTCTTATAAAATTCTTGAAAGAATTTTCTGATTTTATTTTATTGACATGTATTTTGATGCACGTTTGATAAACCAATTAAAAATACATTGTGACAAAAAAAGCTTTCCGCAAAGCAGTCAACATAAGGCTCTATGAAATGTATGTTTGAAAAGTATCATAAGAAATCTGATGCTTACGATACTTTTCAAACATGTAGGTACCTCAATACCACTTTGCCTCATTCTCTTCCTCAATTTATATTTTTGGTGGTGGTTCCACGCCTGAACTTTTATAGCATCGTTTGTATCACTTAGTGGTGCTTTTCCACATGGCACTGTGTTTTCTTTACATGACCTTCATGTGGATGGTTTACCATCAGCAATAACAATCTTAATTCCAGGACCTAGAAAAACAATAAAAATAAGTCAGTTTATTGGTGAAATGTTTATTTATTTATTTATTTAATACTTCAAGCACAGAGTACAGAGGCGGACTTAATGCCATAGGCATTTTTTTTTTATTTTTTTATTCTCTAGTTCTATTGTTTACAACTTTTTCAATTTAGTGGTGGGCAGGCCAAATTAGGGTAATAAAATTAAATACAACATACCTGATAGGCTAAGGTTAGTTACATCTAATAGAGCTGAAGTGGTTGGTTGCTCAATATTTAACATTTGAACAGGTTTTTCTTGACCCAAGTACACACCTGAACAAAAGTAACTCTGTTTGGTTACATTTCACTATTAAAATCACATCAGCAACTGATTTTAATGAAAACCAGTATAAAGATGGCTTCAACCCTGGAGCTTGACATAGGATACTTTTTATCTGGGTACCTACATTAAGTGCTTGCCCAAAGATACAAGTAAAACTACGGGGAACAGCTAGTGTGCAGTAATACATTCACAAGGTGGGTATATTGTGCAAGCAAAATGTATTTATTTACCTTGAATGAACAATGTAGGTATAGCCAATTTACATAGTCTATTCTTAGGGTACTGGAAGACTGCTGCAAAATGTCTTCGGCATACTCTTCGGTTGTTATAGATGAAGATATCATCCAATTCTTTGATGGAATAACCTACACTTCGAACCCATCTCTGGAAGCGATCTCTTTCAAGATTTCAAAACCCGTAATCCGAAATCTTGAATTAAATTAAAATTCTTCAAAATAACACATTTTTCTAAATGACAGACGGGTGATAGTGTAACCATGTCAAAAATACGTTTTTGTCATTGATTGAATTAATTCTTTTATTTTTACTATTACTTAGTTATTATAGTATAAATATGGTTTCTTAACCTAAATTATCTATATTGTTATTTTCAATTAAATCATAACACTGTTATAAACTGGTATCCCAACCAGTAAATATTTGGAACCATGGGGGATAGATGGCGCTAGTTTCCATACAAAAGTTTAATGCAGGCTCCAATGTTCTAAGAGAGCATACCCTGGCTCAGTGAAATTAAAGTAAGTAACTCGGATTACTCTGATTGGACCTGTACAAAGCCTGTTAGTACTTCGGCGTACAATTTGAATTAAAGAAGCTATTGTTTCAAATCCTGAGAAGTTCAACAAAAACATGCCGACACCCTTATTTTGCAATTGTCGGCAAAATTCATTGATGCCTCCTATCGTTTCTAAATGTTTTGTTGCACTCAGCTAACTTTAACTACGAAATAGGATTTAGGTTTTTTTTTCATTTTATTTCCGTCGTTTTTAGCATACAAAATAATTTCAAGCTCATTCGGTATTTGTTTGCGCTTCTGGCCAGACCTATATCGGAGACTCTCCTGTCTCTCCCGTGCTCTGTGTTACGCTGATTTCTGATTGACGACTACTGGCTCTCCTTCCTGGGCCTCAATTCTGCTATTTTTATAAAATTCGACATTCCAACACGATCCCATTGTCATTTTGCTTAATAGTCCAATCAACGAGGGTATTTGTTATATGGAGACTTACGAAAAATTCTCCCGCCTATGAAATTTGGCATGTGATGAAATTAGGTAATACTGATTACAAATATACAATAATCCAACAAATTTTGTTACGAGAAGTTAGGTATTTTTACCTAAACGTAAAAATCGCTTATAACTCTCTGTGAATATTTCCTCAGACTGAAATACTTTCTGTAAATATACGTATGTACTACTTAGAATAAGTATGTAGAGGCATCCAACATTTTTTCGATTTCGGAGATACCCCAAATTTAACTTTTAACATTTTGCACTATAACTTCTACTGAAAAATTGATCTGCCAATTTTTATTTTTTAATTTGTTTTTATATCCTTAATTATATAGCTTTGTTTAGTTATCCAAAAGATTTTCCTTTTTAAACATTTTTTTTTAAATTTTGCTTAATTACATAATGTGAAAAATATTTAATATTAAAACAGATTTATCAATTATCCAACAAATTTTCGAACGTTTATTATATTTGTGAGGAAAGTTCACTGATTTATGCAGAACGTAAGGGTTGACCTTTACTTAACCGCTCGGAGCTGCTTTGCCACGCACTACTTTTGGAGTAGTGTAGGCGAGTTTGGTGGCATCATCAATCAATCTGGCAATCATCTATAAGAGTTCAAAGACAGTGGTAGGTATTTCTAAATAAAACAATAGGTAAGTTAGGTTAGGTAACTTAATCACTTTAATCAATAGCAGACATAGATAATCGACTAGGTATAATCACATTATTTGTATTTGGTTTACATTTTTTCAATATAAGAATTAACAACACGTGCCTACAATAATTTTAGGCTTTATTATTATTTTATACACTCTTTTGCAAAAAAAAACGGGCACCTAAGGGAATTTACGTTCTAAGGTCGATTTGAGTTAATTAAATGAAAGGAGATTGACCAAAACCAGTCTTGAAAAGTTGCATGTATGAAAACCAAATTAATATACAAATTATTTTCTTATTTTTTACAAGTTTTTCACTTCAGGAATTTTATTTTCGTATCCGGAATTATGATTTTAAGATAAACAGTAAATTAACGATTGCTAGGTACATTTCCGTATAGTCATGATGGACGTTTCGTTCTCTTCATTTGTACGAGTTACGTTAGTAGGTATGAGCCTTTACATAAAAACATCACAAAAATGATATTAAACTCATAAATAGCTAAATAATTAGTAATATCATAATCATAACGTAGGTACTGTATATGTTACGCGGGGATCTTGCAGTCCATGCCCCCCCCCCTTTACGGGGCCCCGGTGTGGGCGCGTTCGTTGAGGTTGCGAGCGAAGCACTACCTGAACGCGCCCCAAAAGGTGGTAGCTGTAAGGCTAATCCGTGGGTACCGCACGATCTCCCGCGAGGCGGCGAGCCTCCTTGCCGGATTGCCGCCATGGGATCTGGAGGCCATAGTCCTCGCGCGCCGTCTAACCGTCCCGTCCTTCATAATATGTTTCCGGTAGTTGCTCGTTAACATAACTTCATCCATAATCGCACAGACAAAACCCTCAGTTTCCCCAAAGAGGTCACCGAAACGTAGCCAGGACACGGATGCTGGGAAATCTACATCCGGCCCATGAAGAGCCCGGTAGAAGCGCCCGTGAAGCTCCTTGCCTTGCCATACTTCCTTGCGGTCATCATTAGTAAGTACCACAGGTTTGCGCCAGTTCTCTTTAGCCATGGACAGCGGGGTGAGTCCCTTGTCCACTGCGACCACATCTCGGTGTATACCCACTTCGGCTTTTAAAAAATATTCTCTGAGACTGCACACCTCGCGGTTGTGGAGGGTCTTGGCGTTTAAAAAGCCACGACCCCCACACTTCCGCGATATGTACAGCCTCATCACCGATGATCGTGGGTGATGCATCCGGTTTGCGGTCAGCAGTGTACGAACTCTCCTATCCAGGGCATCGAGTTCGGTCTGAGTCCATTTGAGTATGCCGAAAGAGTACATTAAAACCGGCATGACCCAACCGTTGAAGGCACGCACCTTGTTTCCGCCTGAAAGAAGGCTATTTAATACCTTCTTAATTGATGATGATTTTCTCCGTATTTTATTGTTGACGCCGTTGACAGACGTCATTTTCATATTTAATTTTTTTGCCTTGTGGTTTTCCAAATTTGTTGTATTTCCTTCATTAAAAAGGTCTATTTGAAATGGTTTTAAAGAACTGTATGTGAACTGTAAATATCTTTGTATTCAAATGAATATTTATATTAAAATAAAAATTTCGATGATAAAACCTAAGTGATTGATATACTACTACTATTTCCTTTATTTATTTTTAGACATATTAAGTACATTTTTAAATATTAGAATATAAAATAATATAAAAAAACATTTAAAAATATAAAAAATAGTAGCCCACCGGCATCGGGAACAAGGTCCGAGCTACCGGTGGTCAGGGCTCTTGAGAGAGGAACCTCCTAACAATACGCGCCGTGTCCAGAAGAACTGCCTTCTGAATCAAGCGCTTGATCCAGCTGCCCAGCGAGAGCCTCCTCAGATGGTGGTCGAGGCTCTTGGCTATTAAGCCATTGGCCGACACGACTATCGGCACAATGACTGCTGTACTCACGTCCCACATGGCGACAACCTCGCGAGCCAGATCTAGATATTTGAATTGTTTATCTTTCTCTGCTTTCACGAGGTTCTCGTCATGCGGGACCGTTATATCAACAATCATTGCGCGACGCTCCAATCGATCTATCACCACAATGTCAGGCTTATTGGCAACAATAGTCCTGTCAGTGATGATAGGTCGATCCCAGTACAACGTGATATTACCATCATCGAGAACTGGGTCGGGCGCATACTTATAGTATGGCACTTCTGATTCCACAAGGTTGTACTTCAAAGCAAGTTGCTGGTGGATAATCCTGGCAACGAGGTTGTGTCTATGCAAGTACTCTCCGTTAGCTAGACGAGAACACCCAGAAATAATGTGTCGAATTGATTCTCCTGGACGGTGGCATGCCCGACATATGTCAACCGTGCCATCCTTCACAATGTATTTCCGGTAGTTATTCGTCATCATAACTTCGTCCATTATTGCACAGACAAAACCTTCGGTTTCCCCGAAGAGGTCACCGAAACGCAGCCAAGATACGGACGCTAAGAAGTCTACATCGGGCCCATGTAGGGCCCGGTAAAAGCGCCCGTGCAGTTCCTTGCTCTGCCATACCTCCATGCGGTCATTAGTGTCTAATACTCTAGGCTTGCGCCAGTTCTCGTTAGCCAGGGAGAGCGGGGTAAGGCCCTTATCCACTGAGACCACATCTCGGTGCATACCCACGTCGGTTTCTAGGAAGTATTCCCTGAGACTGCATACCTCGCGGTTGTGCAGGGTCTTAGCATTTAAGAAGCCACGACCCCCGCACTTCCGCGGGATATACAGTCTCATCACCGACGACCGTGGGTGATGCATCCGATTTGCGGTCAGCAGTGAGCGGACCCTCCTATCCAGGGCATCAAGTTCCGTCTGAGTCCATTTGAGTATGCCGAAAGAATGCATCAAAACCGGCATGACCCAACCGTTGAAGGCGCGCACCTTGTTTCCGCCTGACAGAAGACTGCCAAGAACCTTATTCAGGCGGCCAAAGAAGCGTTCCCTCAACGATTGTTTCATGTCGGCAGTATTGATACCTAATGCTTCCGACATACCCAAATACTTGTAGGTTTCTGTTGAGGAGAGGGATCTAAGGTGTATGGAATCCGAGAGTTGAGTTCCCACGGATTCCATAATCTCCCCTCGCTTGACATGCATGACTGCACATTTGTCCACACCAAATTCCATCCTGATGGCGCTACTGAAAGTTTCAGTTACCTTCAGTAGCTTCATCAGTTGCAAATTGTTGGGGGCAATGAGTTTCAGATCATCCATGCTACTACTATTATTATTATTATCTCTTTATTCATTTTTTTTTACACATTAATTACATTTTTAAATATTGGAATATAAAACAATATAAAAACATTTAAAAATATAAAAAATAGTAGCCCACCGGCATCGGGAACAGGGTCCGAGCTACCGGTGGTCAGGGCTCTTGAGAGAGGAACCTCCTAACAATACGCGCCGTGTCTAGAAGAACTGCCTTCTGAATCAAGCGCTTGATCCAGCTGCCCAGCGAGAGCCTCCTCAGATGTTGGTCGAGGCTCTTGGCTATTAAGCCATTGGCCGACACGACTATCGGCACAATGATTGCTGTACTCACGTCCCACATGTCGACAACCTCGCGAGCCAGATCTAGATATTTGAATTGTTTATCTTTCTCTGCTTTCACGAGGTTCTCGTCATGCGGAACCGTAATATCAACAATCATTGCGCGACGCTCCAATCGATCTATCACCACAATGTCAGGCTTATTGGCAACAATAGTCCTGTCAGTGATGATAGGTCGATCCCAATACAACGTGATATTACCATCATCGAGAACTGGGTCGGGCGCATACTTATAGTATGGCACTTCTGATTCCACAAGTTTGTACTTCAAAGCAAGTTGCTGGTGGATAATCCTGGCAACGAGGTTGTGTCTATGCAAGTACTCTCCGTTAGCCAGACGAGAACACCCAGAAATAATGTGTCGGATCGATTCTCCCGGACGGTGGCATGCCCGACATATGTCAACCGTGCCATCCTTCACAATGTATTTCCGGTAGTTATTCGTCATCATAACTTCGTCCATTATTGCACAGACAAAACCTTCGGTTTCCCCGAATAGGTCACCGAAACGCAGCCAAGACACGGACGCTAAGAAGTCTACATCGGACCCATGTAGTGCCCGGTAAAAGCGTCCGTGAAGCTCCTTGCTCTGCCATACCTCCTTGCGGTCATTAGTGTCTAATACTCTAGGCTTGCGCCAGTTCTCGTTAGCCAGGGAGAGCGGGGTGAGGCCCTTATCTACTGAGACCACATCTCGGTGCATCCCCACGTCGGCTTCTAGGAAGTATTCCCTGAGACTGCATACCTCGCGGTTGTGCAGGGTCTTAGCATTTAAGAAGCCACGACCCCCGCATTTCCGCGGGATATACAGTCTCATCACCGACGACCGTGGGTGATGCATTCGATTTGCGGTCAACAGTGCGCGGACCCTCCTATCCAGAGCATCAAGTTCCGTCTGAGTCCATTTGAGTATGCCGAAAGAATACATCAAAACCGGCATGACCCAACCGTTGAAGGCGCGCACCTTGTTTCCGCCTGACAAGAGACTGTTTAGCACCTTATTCAGGCGGCCAAAAAAGCGCTCCCTCAACGATTGTTTCATGTCGGCAGTGTTGATACCTAATGCTTCCGACATACCCAAATACTTGTAAGTTTCTGTTGAGGAGAGGGATCTAAGGTGTATGGAATCCGAGAGTTGAGTTCCCACGGATTCCATAATCTCCCCTCGCTTCACATGCATGACTGCACATTTGTCCACACCAAATTCCATCCTGATGGCGCTACTGAAAGTTTCTGTTACCTTCAGTAGCTTCATCAGTTGCAAATTGCTGGGGGCAAAGAGTTTCAGATCATCCATGTAAAGAAGGTGAGATATGACCTGACCACCTCTCCTTAACCGATAGCCTAGACCTGAACCTTCCAGCAGTGTACTGAGAGGGTTCAAGGCCAGACAAAACCACAATGGACTCAAACTATCACCCTGGAATATACCGCGCTCTATCCTTATCGGTTCGCTGTTCCCCTGGATCTGTCGACATCCTGGATAGCGAAGGACCGTTCTCCAGTGCCCCATACATGACATCAGGAAGGTACGCAGAGTTGCATCAACTTTATACAACTCCAGCACCCTCATGAGCCATGTGTGAGGCACAGAATCATAGGCCTTCTTATAATCTATCCAACATGTAGACAGATCCCTTCGGGAGCGGCGAACCTGTTGGCTAATGGCCATATCTATGAGGAGCAGCTCCTTAGTACCGCGGGACCCGTTCCTACATCCATTCTGAGAGGCAGACATGATACAATTACTATCAATATGTTGGTTGATTTTAGCTCTCAAAATGGATGTAAGAACTTTATAGACCGTTGGTAAACAAGTAATTGGTCTATAATTTTTGGGCTCCGCAGTACTACCTGATTTATGGAGCAGGTGGGTAATTCCTGTCGTCAAGAACTGGGGCAGCGACCCTGACTCTAAGGCTGATTGAAACTGGGACGCCAAGCGAACGTGCGATCTCTGAAACCATTTGATCCAGAAGTTGTGCAGTCCATCCGGCCCTGGAGATTTCCAGTTAGGTAACGGACGGACTGCACGAGCTACGTCTTGGGGGCTGATGGTGATTGCCCCCATTTCTGGTATTGGATCACACGCTCGTTCAACCTCTCGTGTCCAATCGCCCTCAGTGTGACTGACAGGCACCGACCAGATGTTGCGCCAGAACGAACACATGGCGTCATCATCCGGCAGACGTGTGTCAGTCACACCTTGGTCCGGTCGTTCCCAAGCCCTATATACCCACCTTTCATCGCTTTGGAAAGTGCGATTCTGAGTGTATCGTTCCACTCGCCGCTTATACCGGCGAATACGGCTTGCCCATGCACAGATCTTCTGCTTCAGGAAGTCGATACGCTCTGTGACGCGGGCCAAGTAGTCTCGAAAACTAATATCAGTCCCCGAGAACGCCCGCCTCACAAAGCGCATCACTCTAGGACGAGTATTGCCCTCCCTGAAGCAGATTAATTTGCCGATGAGTGCTCTAGCCTCACCGATGCGCCGCTCAATCCTGCACTGCCAAGCTGGAGCAGCTAATTTTGGTCGTGTAGCTCTGTCATTGTTAGGAAATTTGACCTGAGCTACACGACATGCCGCTACAGCTCCACAGTACATTATTGAGTGAGTATCGGCGAGGTCTTTGCTGCTGTCAAAGTAGTTTGACAGCTGCGAATCTAGAGCACACACCAGCGCCTTATTTTTCTTGTGCATAGGCAAACGAGGTAGTCTTGGTCTAAGTTCAGGCGGTGTGGAACGGTACTCCCGGAATGCACCCTCCAAAGCACTCCTCAATTGTGCGTTGCACTGGGTACTCACGGATATAACTTCATCATCATCCTCTTCACCACCGCGGTCGGATCGCGGCGAAGCACTGGTAACATTTTGTAGCTGTACCGCGATCATGGGTGAAGCAGGCGTAACTAGGTTACTCCGTGATTCGGAGCGAAGTCGATCAAGTACGGTGTCATCTAACATATGGTTACGCTGGATGACCCGCACCTGATCCGACAGTCGCTGCGCCGACACGCTGACACCTGGCTCAAGCACCTGAAACAGAGAGAGCATCCGACCACGGTACGCAGTCAAGTTGCTTCCCCCCTCAGTAGCCCCATAATATGCGCGCATGACATTCTCATTAATGGACTGAGTCCATCGCATGCGCGACACATTTCCACCGGCAGCGGGGACCCTGTTCGGGGCCGGTTGGCCTCGAGGTCCCAAGCCCGCTGGTGGCCGTCCTCTTCCTCGTCGTCGTGGTGGTGATGGAGTCGACGGCGGGGAGAAAAACTCGTCGCTTGAACTCGACGCAACTGCAGCGACCGGCGACACGGTGTTCACGGGTGTGGCGCGTCCCGGCGGCTGCGAGGCGGAGCTGAGCGACGAGCCCGGAGATGGTGGGTGTGCCTTCTGTAGTTTGGCTTGGTGTCTCGTCAGCATCGGTGACATTTTACGGAATTGATGATGTTTCGGTTTGTGTTATTTTCCATCTTCATTATTATTATTATTATTATAGATGACAGACGTACCGGTAGGGATGATGACTGACTGATGTTGTTTCATTTCGATAATGGCACATCAACGCTGCGAGGCCATAAAAAGCACGATTATTCGTTATTCACGATTATTCACGTTTTTTTTTTTTCAATTAGCAGCTGTTCTCTTATTTTATTTTTAACTATCTTTGTTGTTTTGTACCTACATGATTGATCTGTGGTCATTTTATAAGTTGCGAGTAGTTTAGACATAATTTTTAGGTTATCTCCGAATTTTTTTAATTACTTTAAAACTCGGATACTTGGGTGAAAATTAACACTTTTATTTATAGTATATAAAGCGTAGTCTATAATAAATAAAGATTTATTGTGTTTCAACTTAAGACGGATTTCCATACATCGTTGATCATGATCCTTTATTTCTTTGACGCAGTCTGTATACTTATAATCGTGTAAATTAATGCGCGTGAAGTGAATTCGGGCAATTAAAAGAAAAAAAAATGATGGATTCTTTAAAACACGCCCAAACAATAAGAAGTGGTCGGCAATAAAGACAAGATTTTTTTTTACTTTTTTTAATTAAATAAAGTAACAAATGTAAAAACCGAATAACGAGTGTGACCTCCTCTTGCCAAAATCACAGCTTGAAGCCTTCTGGGCATGCTTTCCACGATGTTTTTAATAACGTTTTGAGGAATACGTTCCCACTCTTCTGCAATGACTCTTTTTAGCTCCCTGATGTTTTGTGGAGCAGGTTGCACTGATCTTACCCGTCTCTTTAGAACATCCCAGACATGCTCAATTGGATTGAGGTCAGAACTTCGAGCTGGCCAATCTAAACGACGGATCCCAACTTATTGCATGTACGCTTCTACGTCACCAGAACGGTGCGGGCGAGCATTGCCATCCTTAAAAATGGAATCTTCCCCAAGTGCAGTCAATGTGGGTTGTGCATATGGAATTAGGACTTCCAGTATGTACCGGTGTGCATTTAATGTTCCATTTTCTATGAAAACTAACTCCGTACGCTCCGTAGAATTAATTGCTGCCCAAAACATAACGGAGCCTCCGCCATAAGGAGTGATTTCTTCGAAACATACTTCCGCATAGCGTTCCCGTGGTCTTCGCAGCACTCACCGGCGTCGGTCCTCTCCACACAAAGAGATTCTAGCTTCATCAGAAAACAATACTTTATTCCAGTCCTCCGGAGTCCATGAAGCACAGTTCCGAGCAAACTGAAGTCGAGCAACACGGTGCTCACGGAGTAATTTAGGGCCCCGAGATGGGCGGTAACTCCTGATATTGGCAGCCAAAAGCCTCCTCCTGACCGTCCACAAGCCAACTTCTACTCCTCTTACTTCTTCAAGGCTCTTCTTCGGGTCCACACTTGACGCCTTACGATTCCGCAACGCCTGACTCACCAAAAGGCGGTCATCTCTTGGTTCTGTGCATCGTTTTCTTCCCGAACCGGGTCTTCTTTTGATCGAACCGGTCTCTTGATACCGTTGCCAAGTCCTCTGGACAGTTGAACGACTCACATTTAGCCGCTGAGACACGTAAGTTTAATAAATAATTCTTTATTTCACCAAAAGCCATTACAATACATGATACACAACTAAGAGCATATAAGGCTTATAAATAGATCACAATAATGTTAATACTCTGACTCCTAAACTAGGTGTATGTGCCTGTGTCTTAGGAGTCAGTGATTCTCCGTAACAAACAAAGCCGAAGCATGGGTACTAAAACGGAACGTTATAACAATAAGCAAATGGTGTAAAAGAAAACAAGTTTAAGTGTGTGGTGAGGTGAATAAAAATGTAGGATCTAAAGTGAGAGGGTGTAGTGAGTAAGTGTATGATGTGTGTGTGCGTATGTGGTGTGTAGGTGTAGGGTGTGTGTAGTGAGAAGAATGGGGTGTGACCAGTACACATCCGTTGATGGTTAGATACAGACTTATATTTATAACAGTACCTTCATTACTCGTATTATCTCTGTAAATTACCCAGTAGAAGATCCTCAGTGTCATCATAGCTTAGTGTTTGAAGATAATCTCTAAGTAAGGTTTTGCATTTATATTTAGGGCACGAATAAATTTTGAACTTTTTGTTTAGGAGGTTGTACATATTAATGCTACTAACGTAGAATTGGCGTTTGGCAAAGGCAGTTCTATGGCGTTCGTGGGGGAAAACATTATGCTTAAGCCTGCCAGTCGGTTCCTTTGGAGGGCGGGCCGAGTGTTTGCGTAGGGTCGACAGGAGCACATAGAGTTGCCTGACTGTGAGTACCTTGCAATCGGAATAGAGCTGCACAGTGGGGTACCTACGTGAAAGAGAGCATTACCTTAAGGACAGCTCTCTGGGCTCTCTCAAGGCGGATAAATACGTTTTGGGTGGCGCCACCCCAGACGGGCAAACAGTACGTTAGGACAGACCGACATAGGGCAAAATATACTAACTTTAACGTTTCGTTATCAGCAGAGCTTCGTAGTTTTTTGAAAACATATATTAGCTTGCGTATGCGGGACGTGACTCTGTCTATATGGGGGTGCCAGTTGAGATGCTGATCTATGAGTACTCCTAGATACCTTACACAAGTGGATTTGGCGAGAAAGAGGCAGTTACACTGCGTTAAGGATCCGCAAGCGTGCGCTTTTAGGGTAAGGGAGTTCGAGGGACACAGATTCGACCGAATGGCAAAGGGAACATACACAGATTTATCAAGATTTAAAGTGAGCAAGTTATCGGCCAGACATTTCATTACGGCGGAAAGCGCAGCCTCGGCGTTTTGATATGTCTGGGGCCAGTCATAAACATCTACAACAAGGGCAGTGTCATCCGCGTACGTAAATATCTTACAATTTTTGAGAGGCAGTTTGCAGAGTTCATTAATATAGATGAGAAAAAGAGTAGGCCCTTCAACAACCTTCTTCAAGTAGGGCTATAATTTTACCGGCCCTTATCGCTTTATCACTCATATCAAAATGTGGTATTTAATGTAAAAAGAAAAATTAAATTGTTTAATTTGCAAAAAATATCCAAAAAGTTTTAAAATAACGTAATCAGTTAAAAATCGTTTCAGCAATTCGCGCCATTAGTAAAGCAATTTTAGAATAATCCACAATAATCATTATTTTTCTTTTATTAATTTCCAATTTTAAAATTGGAACGTAAAGAATGGTGCCAGGATGCTGCAAATAACATGCCAATACATCGTCAAATTAATAAAACCTATTTCTTGTTCTTCTTCATAGAAAAAAATCTAGTGCCCGTTTTTTTTGCAAAAGAGTTTATTTTTATTTAGTTTGCTTATATTTTTATTTTAGGGTTCAAGGTTTTATTACTTATTTCTAATGAATTTATTTTTATTACAGCAAAAATCTAATATCTTAATCTTTTGGAGCACGAAGCTTCTTCTAAATTTTCTTTGTCATCGTCAGCAATAGCAACATAGATTGATAAATCATCTGATGCTGAAATAATCGGTTCATCTTCATCCATATCAGAATCATGTGGCTGGCCAGATTTTGAACAACATGTAAGCATTTGTTCAAATACGGTTTCATCCTCATCTGGTGCATCGCTATCATCAATAGTTCCATAAGATGCGGGAAAAGTCCATCATCTCTTCTTCTGCTTGATTGTCGAATCATTTCAAGGCCCTTTTGTGTCACTTTAACAAACCCCACTATTAGAGGTTTTTTACACAGCACACACAACTCGCCGTCGCCTTCCTCCGTCATTTTTAAACAAACGCTCCTTGCACAAGTAGGTGCACAACTGCTCCGTTTCGTACCTACTTCGAGCGAGACACAAAGAAGATGCCGCCCGCGCGCCGCCGTCGCACCGCTGCGCGTGCGCCCCGCACCCCTCTTCACTCCCGCGACCGGTCATTGCTAACTGACGGCAATGCATGTACTTAGCAATTATTGAGATTGTAAAAACTTTGGTATTAGGCCGAATTTCCATTGGCTTCTTGGAAAATCGCTTACAATACAGCGACTCATAACTAATAAACGTATTGAATTAGCCTGAGCAATTATTCACATGACGTAATTAAGTAAAAATTTAAAAAAAATGTTTTGAAGGAAAATGTTTTGGATAACTTAACAAAGCTATTTATTTAAGGAAATAAAACCATATTAAAAAGTAAAAATTAGCAGAGCAATTTTTCAGGAGCAGTTAAAGCGCAAAAAGTTAAAAGATAAATTTGGAGTATCTCTCAAATCGAAAAAATGTTGGATGCTTATACTTACCTATTCTAACTAATATATTCATACGTATACAGAAAGTATTTCAGTCTGAGGAATTTTTCACAAAGACTTATAAGCAATTTTCATGTTTAGGTAAAAATACCTAACTTCTCTTATCAAAATGTTTTGGCTAATTTGACATCTGTAATCTGGGTCAGTGGGTAGCCTACTACCTATTCTCACTGGCAGAGGAAATTTTCGGGTTACATAAGCCCCGTTGATTGGGCTATAAAGTTCGTAATCTGCTAAATTCATAATGGTCGATCATTGGTCGGTCAGTGGTCTCGTAATAGAATTGTGTTATAATGACATTGTAGTATTGCCATTATTATAAAATTCCTTGGTAGAAATGATTTTCGAAAAACTACTACTAAATTTGAACATCTATTCATGTGAGATTTTATTTATATATATTTTTACATATTATTTATTAGTATTATAAGCAATCTGAAGTAGTAAGAAGTTCGTAAATAGCAAAAAAACATTAAATTTATGTCATGTTTAGCTGTCAAAGTCAAATGTGACATTACTTTGACGTTTATCTGTTTATTTATTTCTAGCAGCCGGTGTTTTGTTATGTTTTTACATTTAAGTGTTTTTATTAGATTTTTGTTTGTATATTTAAATTCCCTTTACAGAGAAGCCTATATTTATTGATTTTATACAAAATGGTGCTAATTGAGCAAATTTCGACTCTTGGAGGGCGAAGTTCATCGAAACGATATTGTATGAAGTGCGCCCAATTTTTAAATTGGGTATCGGTCGACTGCCCCAATAAAACGCCGGCAGAGTGGCGCACAGTGAGTACCTAAATACAGTATAATTAGGTATGCATTATAAAATGTATCATTATTGTAATATTTACACTTTTTTTAGTTCTAAGTACAATGAATATAAGAGTAAAATGTTAAAGAAAATTAAATCACAGAAGAGTCACATAAGTGCAACAGGTTACTCATTGTATGTACCTACAAACATACCCACAATAAGTATTAAGGAGCATTGAAAACAATACAATAAAAATTAATATAACCCCTCCAGCTAAGCTTAAAACCTTTGTTAGGTGTAGACTCACATCAGTGGTAGTACATTGGGCAGAATTTGACATCTTGATTGTAACTCAGATCAGATACTGAGCGCTAGGTTACACATCCTATTGAAGTGTTGTAACTATTGTATTAAAGCTAAATTTGTTTTCATAGAAACTCCGCAGAATTATAATGTCATCAGATTCTGAGTCTGACTAATGTTTTCTAAAGTATGCAAGAGGTTTTGTCAGATTATTAAAAGATAAATGAAATCTATTTAAGGAGGAGTCTATGTCCAGCAGTGGATTCCAAATGGCTGTAATGATAAATGATTAAATGAAACAGTGTTTATAAAAATAGTATTAATTTATTTTAAATCATATTTAGTACAATACTGTGGATCTGTAAAAAAGAATTAAATCATTTTAATAATAATTAGAGCATTTTCGCACTTCACTAGAATATTGAGGTGGGTTTACATTACATATCTGCTAATTTAATTTATGTATTTCTCCACAGTCTGTCAACAAGAGCCTGCTGCAGTGCCCGACCTTCAAGAAGATCCCGATTCACCCTTTGATGGTCTTGATGATTAGGTGCTGCTTAATTATTTTCCTCCTAAATTAAAAGACTGATTAGTGATTAATGACATGACTGTTATTATTTTCATTATATATGGTAAAATTTGTTATTTGTTTTTGAAATGATGATTAAAATATTATGATAATTTAACTTGGATTTGTTTTATTATTTAAATGATTTTCACATTTTTCAATTGGCTTGAAAGTCAACTTAAATATTGTTAAATAAATATTTAGTTTATGATAAATAAAAAGTAATTTAAATGTTGATTTTTTAACATAGTAGTAGTATGATAGTATCATTTAAAATTCCAACTTCATTATATTCCAAAATAATGAAATAGAAATCACATACCTATTGCAAGCCAAGTGCTTCTGCATAAACTTCATCAGGCAGGTGGCAACGGTGCTCTTGCCATGTTTGCAATATTGTGCAATATGCAACATGCATTCACAATCTTGCCTGCAGTTGTTGGACTATAACGTAAAGCATGTGCTGCAACGCTGCAAGCAAACACCTGCAAAAAATAAATTTACTTTTATACAACCCCATTTTACTGAACGTCTTATTACTTTTATATACTCACTGTTCTTGACATATAGGTACAAGAACTGTTGCATCTAAAGTTCTATAACAAGAAATTCATTCAATACCTCTCTAATGCCTGTTACTTCATTAATTGCTCCTGATACAGTAATTTGTGAAACATTATGGAGGGCAATCTGTCCAATCAAATTTTGGTAGGACCCTGATGCATAAAATGCAAGTGCTATTAGAATCTGCAATAAAAAATATCAACATTAATCAACCTATTTCGTGTATATAGCTATAGAATAATAAATCAATGTCAAATTCAGTTTTCTCACCTTCATTTCTGCCGTTACGCTATCGTTTCGGCGCGGTCTGGCCATAAGGGGAATGAGTTCTTTAATTAACCCCCTTACTGAATCCTTTCAAAGGCGAAAAGTTTTTACAAATTCCGCCTCGGGTATATCATGGGTTCGTATTCATTCTCGTCAAGTTATGGGGTCGACAACGTCTTCTGCATTCCACCCATCTTCTTTATCTAACATCCACTGCGTTGGCTAGCTCGAGAATACATTGTCTCCATTCAATATTCCACAAACACTTTACTCGTAACTAAATAAAAGCAATGACTGCACGATGACGTTCTAATGGTAGGTCAGTGATCAAAGGAACTGTCAAAATTTTAGCAGATTACCGCCTAAGTCAGTCATTCATTTGTCATTATGTACAAGATTACCATTCTATGCCATTTCTTTCAATGGACTGTCAGTGGTTGACCATTGGAAAGTCATAATGACGCCATTATATTAGTAGATTACCAAACTTGTCAAAATCAACAATTATGAAATCAATGACGGACCATTCTGACACTATTGTAATAGCAGAATCGGGCCCCTGGACTCTTGACTGTCTTTACGTTTGGAACCGTGTTGTTATCGGATACATTGTGACCTGTGTACTGTATACTGGACTCGAGTTTAGCCTGTGATTGGTTTGTGTTTGTGTAATTCTAAGTTTAACAATGGCAAGTTACACAGATGAAGTGCGCCAAAACTTGCTAGAAATCTTTGGAGAAGATTCCGAAGAGATTTCCTAAATGAAGGTATCTGCACAAGTCCTAATTTGAATGTATTTTTTCAGCGACTCCAAAGAGAGTAGTAGTAGCGACGATAGCGACCAAGAATCGGGTGAAGAAAGTACAGCGCAAGGACCGGAGGGCGAAGAGTGAACCATGAATCGACGCGGACCGTGTCCTCCAGTTTTCACCTCCCGGGAGGAGGTACGGGTTGACAATGTTGCCACCACACCCTATGACTTTTTTAAATTATTGTTTTCTCCACCATTGTTGGAGTAAACAATAATTTGAAATAGTTAATTCCACAAATGAGTGTGCGAGTCAAATATTGTCGGAATGCACCGCACCGCAAGCTAGAATCCGCAGGTGGACACCATTGACCGTGGAAAATTTTTAACATTTTTAGGAATTTTATTTCACATAGGAAATACTAGTTTTCCGCCCGCGGCTTCGCCCGCGTCGAGTTCGGTTATATCGCATTTCCAAGCGAACTCTTCAAAAGTCCGGGATAAAAACTATCCTATGTTCTTTCTCAAGGTCAACTCTATCTCTGTACCAAATTTCATTAAAATCAGTTCAGTGGTTTAGACGTGAAAGCGTGACAGACAGACAGACAGACAGAGTTACTTTCGCATTTATAATATTAGTAGGGATGACAGTTAACTGATACTGGCGAGTACCTACTGGAGGCAACACTATTTACTTAATTTATTTCCGAACAAATTCATGTCAAAAATTGTATTTTTGCTAATATTTAGATGTTTGGTCGAGTATTTTAATAATAGAAAGGCCATCCCGGCGAAGAATTGTCAATTTACGAATCTATCATTTTAAGCCGCGCATAAATAAACTCGTGTTATGTTAAGGTGAATACTCAAGAGTAACCCATTTCGCCGGTTACCCTTGCGTATTCACTCACCTTGATCTGTTATAATTATATTATTTTTATTAATTGTTATATCAAGTGTACACGAATTGTTTTTTTAATTAATAAAAACTGATTATATTATACTTACTTTGCAGTTTTATTTCTAAAAACAAATGACATCATTTATATGTAGTTACACACCTAGTAAACTGGTCGCTACGTAACCTCGTAAATTTTATTGTAATAACTAGCTGTGCCCGGCATGCGTTGCAATGCACTTTTTTTTACCATACGCTAGCTACCTACCCTACCTACCTACCTACCTACCCTACCTACCTACCAACCTACCTACCTACCCCCTTATCACTTAGGGGTATGAAAAATAGATGTTGGCCGATTCTCATAGATACCGGATAAGCACAAAAAATTTCATCAAAATCGGTCAAGCCGTTTCGGAGGAGTATGGCAACGAAAACTGTGACACGAGAATTTTATATATTAGATTACCAAAGTTGAGATTAAAGCTGTTTTGTGAAGAAACTGAGGTTTTCCCTATTAAACTTCCAAATGTCCATTATCAGACATTAATTGACGACCGTGACAGGACACAGGAACCTGCAATCTTCGGACATAAAAATACACGTAGATAGGTAGGTAGGTACTTAAGACCTGGAAAGTCCGGTCCAAAGCACAATGGCCTGTCCAAATTAAGTTTAAAAAACCGGCTACACACAATGTTTAGGTTCCTTACAACGTTAATTTAATCCATTCCCTACGGTCCAATTTGCCTCCGAACGATGATTTTTATTGTAAGTAATAATAAAAAACAAACTTACATTTGAAGTTGAAAAACCTGTGATCCCATACATTATGTTTAGGAAAATATGTTATTCCAGTACAATTTATAATTTGGCGAACTATGTCTCGTAAACTTGTAAAACCTTCTTAGCTGTGATAGTTTTCCTTTTAAACACACCCAAACACAACCGTGTTGTGTTTGGGTGTGTGAAAAAATTCATGGTGATAGTATATAATAATATAACGTAGTTAAAAGGAAAACTATCACAGCTTTTACTGTATTTTTTTAATTTGCGGTTAAATTCGGCTTACGGTGTAGAAAGTTACCTTTACGAATATATTTTATTTAACAATGAGAGCATATGCGACATAATTAAAGTAAATAAGTCGTTGTTATGAGACTTATTCAAAAGAACCTCCTTTAAATCATTCATTCACACCTAGTTTTCTTTTGGCAGCCCTAGAAGCGTGTTTTGATTTGCACCCAGTAGGCGGGTGCTGGGCATGGTCACGTGTCAACAATAGCTATCTACATTTGTACGACTCGGGAGCCGGGTTGTGGGCATACGAACGAATTATTGTTGGACCCGGGAGTCGGGTGTTGGGCACTGAATGTGTCTGCCGATGGGATGTTGCACTTGGAATTCAAGTCTACCAATTTGAATACATTTTGGTAAAAAAAATACAGAATAGGTACCCAGAATTAACAACAGAAGCTTTGAAGTGTTTGATTCCATATTTGCCACCTCGTGCTTGTGCGAGTTGTCATTTTCATCAATGGCCCAAATAAAAAGTAAGCAAAGGAATCGCTTAAATTAGGAAAACGATTTAATTCTCATTGAAGCAAAAATGGATCCACGATGGGAGAAAAAGGATAATGAAAAACAAACGCAACTTTTGCACTAAGATGTATAAGTACTCATCAGATTTTATTTTTAAATTTTGTTAATTTGTATAAACATAATTATAAATGTTTATATCCTTCAGTTAACATTTTCTTAATAAATCTATCTTTATTGTTTTTTTTTACTGCGGTAGTTTTCAAGCCTCTATATTGGTATCAGTGGCGTGCCCGCAATGAAAGAGAGGCAAAGCCCAACCACCAACTGACGACATTTGGGGAAAAAATAAAGTTTCACTCTCTGTTCTGAGTTCTGACATTGGTTTTTAATAACGCCGGTTTTATTTTTCTTATGATTTAAATATGCCTAAATATAAAAATACAAATAGTCGTATTTTATATCCCTTCACAAAAGAAGTAAATGATATAAGAGCCATCTACTGACATAAACGTAACAACAGAACTCTTCAAATCAATTCGTAATTATTTTCGCGAGAGATGGCGCTCAAATAAAAAATTGGTTTCTACGACTGCAAATTGTTGAAAATGTATGAATGTGTTATTCTTATAACTCACAGTGTGAACACCCATAACTCTTCAATCTTCGCTTCTTTACCACGGACAGATGACAAAGAGCAAAGCACACAGTAATGCATGGTATTACCTACTAGATAGATTTACAGATACTTACATACCTACTTATTAATATCAACAATGACAATTCGTTTGAGTAAATGACACTTAAATGTATAATAAAATTACTTTAATTACTTTCTGTATTCTAAATAAAAAACACTATCTTTCTGTAAAAATAATTTTATTACATCAGCATAAAATGTTGGTGAAGGTTTTAATTCTACCAACAGCTGTTTTTCTATTGCAATATTATTGTCGTAAGTTATGAATATATATAACTTGTCGCGAGAATTGTCACAATTACGAACGAGATTATATTTTTCTGTAAAACTCAAAGTATTTACCTTGCCCAGTATCAATTTCACACACTAATCCTTCACAAGGAACAGATGCATGCGTATCCGAATTCATTTTAGTGTTAAAAAACTATAATAATAAAAAGAAAATGCACTAGTATTCACTAATCACTCAAAACACAACGAACATCGAACCGCGAACACACATTCTCTCTCAAACTACACTGACTTACACGCACACATTCAAAAAAAAGCCCCGCTTTAAATTCAATACAAATTGTCCAAATAAGTACCTACGAAAAGTGACGAAAACAGACACAACTTGCTAGGAGTAAGCGAGAGGTCAGAAGCCAGATGTATCTGGCTTCCAGCCAGTACGTGTGAAAAAGATAGCAATAGCACTGACTGTAGGCCGTAGGTACGATTAGTTTCGCGCGCTCGTTTCGCGCAAAATCAGATGAATTAACATATTATATTATTGTTTGACATAAATTTTAGTTTGTGTTAGATTTATTTATTTATTTTTTATTTGTTGTATTTAGTTTGATTGTAAGGCAAGCCGGGCTTTTCGGCTTGTATGATAGTTCCGCCACTGATTGGTATAGAGGCTTGAAAAACATGAATACCCACGTATTCAACCGTTTCAGCGTCAGTATCCCTTTCACCTTGTATATTAACTAATACTAACTTATTTCCATATAAGTACATATTTATTTCACTATTATGTTAAATATTGGGATTTAAATTGTATTTTATAGGCATAATATGGTGTTTTTATGAATACTATAAAGCACGGTAAATATCCATGGAAATAGCATAGTCTATGTTATCTAGATACTAAATAGTCAGACTGGGATCACATTCCTCTAACTTAGGGTGTTACCACACCAATCGATCGATCGCCGATCACCAATCGATCGATGGTAGAAATGACGGCGATCGATCAATTGGTGTAGTAGAAATCAAATCAAATCATAATTTATTTGTTAACATAGGTAAAAAAATACAGATGTTATGTTTGATGAACAGAGCGCGAGAAACTGTCGATCGACGTCGACTTATCCATTCAACCATCGATCAATGGCCTCGATCGACGATCGATCGATTGGTGTGGTCACACCCTTAGATAACATCACAGTGACAGCTTTCGTAATAGTTCAAAAATCTTACCGTGACCAATAACACTTAGTTTACAAATTTGAACTTTTTTTGTATACCCTGCAAGATTGTTTTATAAACATGATAAACTACGTTCCTTATGCCTAAAAGTGCATTAAGTAACAACTTCCAGCTGGGGTATAAAAATCGTGTAATATGACATTTACACGATTTGATATACATTTACACATTGTGTAATTTTTTTTTTAATTTTTACGATAATTATTGAAATAGTATGTAAGTAGTTAAATTATTGATTATTACGACGCGAACTTGACAATTTGTTAGCACATTTCTGGATTGTAGGATTACGTTCCAGAAGCCGGGCGTGATAACTGCTTTCTTTTCAGTCGGGCTGAGTTTTCATCATTCGACTTTATTTTCTTTGTCGATTTCTTTAGCCCTTTTACTTTGAGGTCCATCTTGAGTATTCTTTCTTTTAATCACAGCAAGAATTTCATCATCCGACTCTATTTCTGCGTTCTTGTAATTTTTACTTCCTTGTTCAATGTTAATATCGCTCACAATTTGAATTTTCTTTTTCTTCTTATTATTTTGCTTTCTGTCCTCTGACACCATTGCTGTGTCAGTACCACCAACTTTTTTATTTTTGGATCCTTGTTTCGTAGTTTTCCTTTTCTTTTTTTGTGTCACTTCAGTATTTTCGGATTGATTGTTACTTCTGCGTATTGTTTTAGTCTTTCGTACTGTTTTATCACTGTTCGACGAGATTTCTGTGTCTGTTGAACAGTGTTTCTTGTGTCTGCGCACTTTTTTTGCTCGCTTTTGTTTCTTAGCAACATATTTATAATTTTGATGCTTGGCACGAATGTGAACACTTCTGTTCCCGCTGTGTGCAAACCCATCTCCGCAAATATGACATTTGAATGGTTTACTTCCAGTATGAGTCTGAAAACGTTTAAAACGTAATATGAAACTATTATTCTATGTAGACAAAAATAGGAAGTTTATTTCAAAATGTTTGTTGCTCGGTAAAATTGTAAGTGATTCTGGACAGCACAGGACCTAACTCAATGTTATAAAGTAACACAATACAAATTTATATATTACTAGATGCGGTTTCACCCGCTTGCTCAGCTCTAAAGGGTCGCAACAAGATTTTAATTACTATGCACTAGAAATGGGCTAACAAATGCAAAAAATAAATTACAAATCGGACTGCTTGTTCCAGAGAGAAGATCGTTCAAATAAACAAACTTCAGCAATTCATTAGAAATGACTTTTTTTAAGTGCACATCAAAAAACTTTTCACCCAATTTATTTCCATCAATTAAATATTGTTTACATCAAACGTAAACGTTTACATCTTACGTCGACTCGGTTTCACTTAAATAAATTGCTATTTGCGTTAAAAAATAGCAGCTTTGTTTTAAGCGAAGTTTACTGTGCGCTAGTTATTATTAGATACCTGTTCATAAAAAAGCGCCGCTTTTCAATTAATAGCGATGCGTCACAAAGTCAAATTGTTGCTAAAATAATAATATTTTGCTGTACAATCAGGGGGTCTTAAATGGCCGCTTTAGCAGAATCATAATAGGATAATAATATGAATTACGTTTAAATTTGTAAAATGGTCACAAGGTGACAATTCTTAATAGGTACGTCTATGACCATTCTAAGAATTTCATCGTAATTCATATTATTATCCTACTATGATTCTGCTAAAGCGGCCATTTCAGACCCCCAGTACATATTTTGCTATGCAATCAGTTACTATTTTGCCGTGCAATCAGTATTTTTGATTAGGATTGGGATTTGTTTTACATAACTAGGAAGATTTTTGATTTACATTTAAATACTAGCGATTAGGAATAAACTTTTTAAACTTACCCGAATGTGTAGTGTTATAACACCTCTTGTCTTGAATATTTTAGAGCAGTAATCACAAGTAAACGTTCTCTTTGAGTGAACCGTCGTCACATGCTTTTGCCTTCTTGTCTTATTGGAAAATATTTTTGGACAAAAGTAACACTTAAGTTTCTGTATAGTATGATTAGCCTCATGCAAAGCTATTCTCTGTTTTGTCTGTAAATAACATACAAATCATGTATTTGCATACCACAGGTTCAGAGGATGTTATATAAATAATGTATGTTAGAAAAAATCTACATCTTTTTAATAAAAGAGGTGACAGACACAATTACAGTACTAGAACTAGAGATCAATTAGTTCAGCCGGGCTTCAGACTCGCTAAAGTAGACTCATCTTTAATGGGGTACTGTTTGAGATGCTATAATAAAATTCCACAAAGTATTCTTGAACTGAATGAGACGTAATTTAAAACATGCATTAAACGCACACTATGTAAGCAAGCATATTACAAGTTGGACGATTATATCTCTGATAAAAATGCTTGGCTCAATTCTAGTCCTGCTCCACATGGACAGGGGCGCATAAATGGATTAATGGATAGCTTTAAATAAATAGTATTGTTGGAGCTGCTGAAGATTGTACAACTATTTTTGCATTGTATAAATTCAATTTCTTTTGATATTATATAACCGCATAGCCCATATTATGTGAGTAACTATGCACTAGAAAGCTATCATTCGCTGGAAACCTACGTCTTTTTTTTTTGACTTGAATGTGCCCTGGCGCTTAAGTGTATGTCATGCTCACTCAAATGTCTCGCTGATGGTGGCGCTTGTGTCGGATCATTTAGTTCCCTTCAAAATGGTTGAGTTGGATGGTGCTGATACATGCGTCATGTTCGTGAACGGGCGCTGTCAGTTGTGACTGGTCATCTCTTGGTTGCCACGGCTTATTTGAATTAATTATTTTATTTTTGAATTGTTCTTTTCTTTGTTTTTACTATGGAGACTTATAACGTGCACATCTTGCTACATCGCTCTCATATTATGTACCATCTCAACATGAATGATGTAACCAAGGTTTTGTAAAATATTCTGATTTAAAAGAGTGTCCATGGAGTTTCTTGCCCGTTCTTCTCCATAGAGATCTACGTTAGGGAATGAGCAACTACAGTACTTTCACAGTTTCTATGCCTTGTGACTGGGACTGTAGAGCAGCTACATTTCATTGTTGTCTTTGTTTCGACAATTCAAAAGTGCCTCTAACTGGCCGACTTGAAATAAATGCTTTGATTTGATAGTTCATGAGACATCAATATGTAGGTACCTACTATTATAGGCATAGATGTAATTTTGGGTTAAAATTAAATTATTTTGGGTTAATGCACCCGCACTCCTAAAAAGGAAGTGAATGTATCATCAAGGTTGATAAGGGTAATGGGTGTCGACCAGGTACATTGTGTGGATGAGTGCCCTGACTGAGCATAGCAACGCCGAACCATATCGCAGCTCGCAACGGTCGGTGCCGCGGGTAACCAACTCGCTTTAAGTGTTTCAGTCCATGGTTGGAAGCAAGAGTACGTGGTCGCCTCTTGCGTAGAAGTTATGGTCTCAATAGGAAAGGCGAGAAAGGGAACAGGCCTCCAACCTCTTTCTTCCTCCTTCATAGACGCACCAGGCGTTGGTAGGAGTTTCATGGTCTTCGGTCACGATAGTGTGCAAAAATACCATAAAATCAATCAATACTTACGCAAAGAATGCCGCAAATCGAACAAGCGTACTCCTTGACATTTTTATATGGATACTCGATATTGGGATGCATATGTTGATAATGACGATAGTGATTAGTTTTGTCCAGCAGTTCGAAATCACACTGAAACGAAATTACCACAGTTAAAATTCACTACACAGTGTGGTTTACGAATGAACAAGATGAGTGATGAAAATATTTCTTATATGATATAGGTAAGTTTTTAAACTGTCATGATCACTAACATTATAATTAACACTAGAAACGGGAAATTTCCCATGTCCACTGTTTGTTTTGAGTGTTTTGTTCGCGAGCGGACACAATTGAGTTTAGTGTGTCGGGAACAAAATCAAGTTGCGAGTGACAGTGGTAGCGGTACTGAGTGCAAAAAAACTAACAATAAAGAGGGTAGACCGATTTGTCTGCTCATAAACACCCACCTGCAATAACTTTAGTTTATCCGTGATCATGGTGCTAGCAACAGCGCCGAAATATCGGGAACTCAAAACATACAGTGGACGTGGTAAATATCCCGTTTCTAGTGTTAATTATTTCTTATATGAGTATGACAGTGTGCAATTGCAGTGGCGAAGGTTCCGTACAACTTGATTCCTACCGGCTTCCCTTTGAAAAATGGCACAGTCAGTGTTCAATAGACAAATAATATAGTCACATTAAAGATATGTACTCCGGCTTACCTCTTACAAAAATTTACCCTTCGCTACAGTGCAATTGTGCATTCTCTTCGACTGGACACATTCGCTAGCAATGAGTATGCTTATTCATGCCAATGAACAGAGAATACTTGTAGTTACTCTCTGAGGACAGGCCCCTGCCCCCCTCCACCCGGGCCAAAAGTCGCATGTTCGAAATTGTAACAACCATTGATTTTTGAACATACCTGTAGGCCCTGTACCATACTCTTTATTATCAATTTTTCATGCACATCCTGTCACGGTCAATATCTAACATTTTGTGTATGTTACAGTACGGTAAGATGGCTGCTAGAGTGATATGAGTGGAATGTATTAGTGTAAGTATAATCTGCTGTGAATGTGAAAAATCAAATTCCATCACAAATAAAGACCTACTCGTGTATGTTTATTCTACAGGCGCACATACAATGGTTTTAGAGGTACACGATTCTGCACAACGTTACTTCAGCAGAAAATGCAATATCTCCGAAACCTGAAGACACTCAAACTATGTTTTCTGTGAACTTTTTTGAACAAATATAAGCTCTCAGGCCATGCACAATATTTCTCTCTCCGATCATTCGTTTAGAATTTTCTTGCTGGAAAAACGTTACTCTAGCGGGAATCTTTTTTTCCTATTTTTTCCAAAACGACAAAGCGCACCATTTTTTTATGTAGCACATTCACAGCAGATTATAAATTAAATAAAAAAAAAAAAATTAAATAAAAATAAAAAATAATTATTATTGTTATTGTTGTTATTGTTTTATTATTATTTTAATAATTAATTATTGGATTAAATATTTAGTAGTTTATTTTATTTATATATGTGTATTAGTATCAATATAAGGATATAAATTTTCGAAATCAAGAAGTTATTTTTTTAGATATTTATTGTACCTATCACAATGTTTCCTATATAACCCAAAGGTTGACTGGTAGAGAATGCCTTGTGGCATTAAGTCCGCCTATGTACCAATATTGTACATGAAGTTTAAATAAATAAATAAATTATACACTAATTATATGTTCCACTCATATCACTCTAGGAGCCACTTTTCTGCTAGAGTAATGTACACAAACGTGCGTGAATAGCTGTATGGTGGGAGAGAGGTGTTGAATCCCTTCAACAACTGAATCACTGAGTTACATGTCACTACATCTTACATACTGCTTAACTGAGACAGTATCTGATTCTGAGGTAGCTGCTAGTACATATTATTAGCATAAAACCATGCACCAGCTTATACAAATGTGAATCAAAGCTGACATTATTTTAGAAGAAAATCTTATTTATGTTTGTACCTACATGGTCACACTGCATTGGATAAACTCGATCATCTTTTGGCCTTATGATTGCTTTTCCCTCATCATCATATGAGTCACAATCAGAGTCTTCCGAGTGACTTGTTGAGTCAGGTTGGTAATCATTATCAATATCTTTTTTCGCATATTTTCTTTTTGTTTCATTAGAAGTGGAGTCTTCCGAGTGACTTGTTGAGTCTGGTTGGTAATCATTATCTTTTTTCACAGATTTTCTTTTTGTTTCATTAGAAGTGGAGTCCTTAGACTTCACAAGATGGATGTGAGGATTTATTTTTATACCTGCATTTTTTTTTCTGTCTGTCCTTTTTGTCTTTGGTATTGGTTCATCACATGCATCTGTATTTAAGTCTTTCGTGAGTGGATCACTACTTTCTGTTTGGACGCCATCTATTTCAAAATTGTTGCATTTTTCTATTTCTGTTTCTTCTAGATTACATTTGTCTGATTCTCCGTCTTCATCACTGATACTTATAATTAGCTTAGTTTCATTTAAAGGACTTTTTTTTAAATCCCTAGTTCTTTTTATGACTGGCTGTTTTGTCTCTGGTATTGGTTCATCACATGCATCTGTATTTAAGTCTTTCGAGAGTGGATCACTACTTTCAGTTTGAACGCCATCTATTTCAAAATTGTTGCATTTTTCTATTTCAATTTCTTCTAGATTACATTTGTCTGATTCTCCATCTTCATCACTGATACTTATAATTAGCTTAGTTTCATTTAAACAACTTTTTTTTAAATCCCTATTTCTTTTTATGACTGGCTGTCTTGTCTCTGGTATTGGTTCATCTGTATTTAACTCTATCGTGAGTGGATCACTACTGTCAGCTTTAATCGTATCTATTTCAAAATTGTTGCACATTTCTACTTTAATTTCATCTAGATTAGATTTGTCTGATTCTTCGTCTTTACTGATACTTTTAATTAGCTTATCTTCATTTTTGGAATGATAGTTAGTTTTGTTCATGTTAGGGTGGTTCTTTTGATTTCTCGGTTTTTCTTTTTTAATTAAAAGGTCAAGATTTAGTTCCTCTATGTCTGCAATTGTATTGCGATCACGACATGGATTATCAGAGCTGTTACACTTCATATTATCACAATAAGTTATAACTGAACTGAGAGTTATAGGATTTAGTCCAGTGTTGTGTCTATCTATGCAATAAAGCAGTTGCTTGGTAATCTAAAAATAATAAGAGAGTTTTAGTTTTTATAGACAACATTTAGTACTTTTTGAATTTAATTAATTTGGTGCTTATTTTGTTTTGTATATTGATATTAAATTAAGTATAATTGTCAAAGAGAAATAGTAATTTTTCTGTAAGTCATTTTATTTTTATCTTAAAAAATAACTGTGGAATTTAGTAATAGAAATAGCTTCAACTCAATACAGTACTTCATCATCAGCCTAAAGCAGTCCACTGTTGGATATAGGTAATTCAATTCCACGCCACTCAGCTTGATTCTTGGCAACTTTCATCCAGCTGCTACCCGCTACCATGCAAAAATTGTCACTAAGAAGGTACTTACAATATTGGTATTTTTTAACATAGCACAAATAATGTTTTGTGCACTCCAAATGGTCTGCATAAAATTGAAACTCTTTGTTAGAAGAGCACTACAGATGTAACATATGTAAAGATCATCAGTTGGGACCTGAAAGCAAGTAAACGAATGATTGTAGCATTCATTAAGCTATCAACTTGAGTATTATGTCCAGCAGCCATAGTGGCCTTAAGTGATGAGGATGAAAGTTGCTGCTGTTGTTGTTGTTGCTGCTCGTCTCTGCATCACCCAAAGGTTGACTGGTAGAAAATGCCTATGGCATAAAGTCCGCCCCTGTACTTTGTGCTTGAAGTGTACTAACATAAAAATTAAGTTTTTATAAATGAGCATAAAAATTTTGGTGCATATTGTAGCTAGCATTCTTATTCTATTTATTTACAGATATATGAAGTAAAATTTAATAAGTTCTTACATAATTTTCTTGTTTTATTTTGATAATTCTTTCGATGAAAACCTTCTGATCGGTGTTGTTTAATATATTGACTTTTTCGTCAGCCCTAAGGCATAGTCTGCAAATTGTATCCACCTCGAATAAACGCTTCATTTTAGCCTTGGACCTTGAGTACTGGATGAAGAAACTTCTCCTTTTCTCTCTCTATTGACCACTTCCTACTCTTCAATGAAGTTTTGAACTCTCAAAGTTTACGTTAACCAAGTATCGCAGAGTTTAAGTGATTTCTGAACAGTAAACAAACTTATTCTGTGTAATGTGTATTAAACTTAATTGCTACGATTTCTAAATTAAAATTGCGGTTTTGTATGTACCATTTTTTGACAAGACGTCAAAGTGTTTGGACATCACACAATAAAATTGTCAAATTTCATAGATGACTAAGCTATAGAAATAGCATAGCTGGGCTGGGCCAAGAGTACAGACACCAGCACGGGCAGCAGCAGCAGCCAGCAGCTCATCAAGCTACCCGAAACTGTAAAATTTTCCCAATCAACCTTACAAAATCGTCCTTTGTACTCCTTCCTCTAGACAAAAAAAAAATCCAGATTGCACAGCAAAATAGTTAAATACTGATTGCACAGGAAAATAATATTATTTTAGCCACATTTTGAGTTCGTGACGCATCGCTATTAATCGAAAAGCGGATCTTTTTTATGAACGGATATTTAATAATAACTAGCGCACAATAAACTTTGAAATTCATTTTAATTAAAACAAAGCTTTTTTTTTAACGCGTATGGCAATTTATTTACGAGCTCGTGGTTAAATAAGAACAGCCGCTCGGGTCGATCTTTAGGTTAAGCCGTGGATGGGTGACCAGCCATTACATACCGAGTTTCCTCCGTGCCTCGGAAAGCACGTTAAGCCGTTGGTCCCGGCTGTCATTTGTAGGTCTTTGACAATCGTTACAGGTAGTCAGTGACCCGAAAGTCTGACAACCAGTCTTACCAAGGAGTATCGTATTACCTAGCGCTAACTGGGTTGAGGAGGTCAGATAGGCAGTCGCTCCATGTAAAATACTGGTATTCAGCTACATCCGGTTAGACTGGAAGCAGACCCCAACATAGTTGGGAAAAGGCTAGGCAGATGATGATGATGATGATGATGCTTAAGGCAATTTATTTAAGTGAAAACGAGTCGACGTAGCCCCGCTGTGCGGGGCTCCTATACAGTTGAATCACAAACAATGGAGGGTTCGTTTGATTCCGACGAAGTGTCATGCGATACATCGCTATTGACGCAATTTACTTGCATCCAAAATGAAGATGAAGAAGAAGCAGGAGAAGAAGAACAAGAAGAAGAACAAGATCAAGAAGAAGAACAAGAAGAATTTGAAACTTATGAATCAAGCGAATGAACTTCACCACTTTTTTTTTAATTTACATCGCTTTTATCTTTTCCAACTTTGAAAATTTCCGTTATTTTGCAATAGTTTCACATTAAACAGGATCACAACTGACCCGTGGAGTAGGCTTACTGGGGAAACCACGTTAAAAAAAACCGGCCAAGTGCGAGTCGGACTCGCGCACGAAGGGTTCCGTACCATTATCTATAAAAACGGCAAAAAAATCATATCTGTTGTATGGGAGCCCATACAACAGATATGATTTTTTTGCAAAATATTTTTATTTTTATTTTTAGTATTTGTTGTTATAGCGGCAATAGTAATACATCATTTGTGAAAATTTCAGCTTTCTAGCTATCACGGTTTATGAGATACAGCCTGGAGACAGACAGACAGACAGCGGAGTCTTAGTAATAGGGTCCCGTTTTACCCTTTGGGTACGGAACCCTAAAAACGCGCTAAGTACACTACCTCATAGGTGGCGTGGAAACGTGTGCATATTATGATGATAACAACTTTTTTGAATCGTTATATCTCAGAAACGGTGGCTCGTAGGAAAAAAGTATTGATACATTTTTATAGATAATTTTATGATCTACAATTTTTGTCTAACGTACTTTTATGATAAAACTTACCATTTTGCTGAAAATCGCAAAAAACTCATTTTTTTGACCTTGAATAAAAAAATTCCATACACGGGAATGATGGGGAACTTTTGAATATTATTTATAATTATGTTTTGAACAATCACTCATTTTTTGGTCTAAATTGACCGGACTACCACCGTAATAGAGTTTATAACTAGTACGGGGGTCAGCATGAATCGGTTTCGTAACAACAACAATTTATTATTGCGTACTGAGTTACTAATTGGGTATCTAATATTTTAGCTTCATAGAAAATAAGTACTAGTGTTAAATTTTTTTGTAAGGTTGTTAATCTTTAGGCAAAAATATAAAATTTTTACCTTCGAATAAAATTTGTATTATGTTTCCTAAGACGTCCGAAGTCCATTATGAGAGAGTGCACGCTTCGTTCCATGAACAGCTGCTAGAAGTCCTTATTTTCTACCTCGTAATCGCGCCACTAGCGCCCCCAACGTCATACCTGTGAACTACTTTCAAAAAACCGCATACAAGCCGCCATGATGAAGTGTTAGGCCATTGTTCGGCTCATAATAATGCAAGGTAGGTAGGTATGCACCAGGAAGACCTTACCTGGACTTCGGACGTCTTAGGAAACATAATACAAATTTTATTCGAAGGTAAAATTTTTATATTGTGTGTTCCGTTTGACGTCCGAAGTCCATTATGTATGAGAGATATGTGTGTTATCTCCTGGTGGATTGTATGAATGAAAAGCAACAATGTGAATTATAAACCAATATTATTTTTAATCGCCCTTTTATACCTTACGTGCCTCCATATACACAGGTTTTAAATATAAACAAAAATCTAGCCATTTAAGCATGCAGCATAATACCTATTAAGAGAAAACTTAAGAAGAAGTAAGCAATCGTGCAATATCTTCACGAGTAATTTTAACCTGAAACAATTTGATTTGAAACGTCGGTTATCTTAGAATCAATTGGGGACTTTAAATAATCTTGATAACGAATGCACCGAGCAGTGGCGTAGCTAGTCCTAGTAGGGCCCTGTATAAAATTTTTTTGGGGGCCCTTTGAAGCTAAGTGCGGCGAAGCCCAAAACAAGGAGAAAATTATCAGTATTAAACTAATGATTTTTGTAAAACAAGGAAAATAGCATCCTGACATCGCTTTAACTGTCATTCATTTTCAGAGAATGTGTGAGTGAGCAAGGTAAACAAAAAAATGTGTAACTACGATCATGACTAGCATAGGCAAGCGAAGTGAGCTCGAAAAATTGGTGCTTTTTAAATGGCGATTGGCGAAGCCTACAACAAAGACCGAGCGAAGCGAGCTCGAAAAATGTAGAGCTTTTTGGGCCTTGATAAGTTATATTTTCATTTATAAAAGATAAATGAGAATCAAGAAGAATCTTTGAGGTTTTGAGAAGATTTTGTGATTTTTTCCTCATCAGGGGCCCTTGTTACTTGGGGGCCCCGTATCATTGATACGGCTGATACGGCGGTAGCTACGCCCCTGGCACCGAGGATATATCGTTACTAGATCTGATTTCTTTACGGTAAAATTTTCTGAAGGTTGATTCATGCCTCCAGTTTGCTTTAGATAATATGTCATTTATAGGATAATTTTCTAGCCAATTTAATGATGAGACAGCCGATCTAAAACTACCTGGAGAGGCTTGTATTCCAGCATCAGATAGAACACGTTTTACCCAACCCCCGATTATAGTTGGTGTGGCTGCCCTAACGGGATCTCTAGTAGTTATGAACAAATTTGTTAATGAACCCCGTCTTTCCTTTGATAAATTGTTTAACGTGCGGAGCCAATATAATGGATTTGTGTTTTGATCTTGGGATGCCAACAAAACCCAACTGGATTGCTGGAAAGTCGCGCTATCTGTCTTTGAAACGAACACTGGGTGTAAAGTTATGGAATCCCCATTTTCTACAAAATGATCAGAGTCAATATGCAAAAGGGATAGGTCGTGTACCGGCGTCCCGAACACAATAATAAAATAGTCGCCGTTCGCTTAGACACCTCATACAAACTACTGATGCAAGGAGTATTATCTTTCAACTAAGTAATTAATTACCTGGCGTCCCACGTGGGCACCTTAGGTGGCAACGGTTTTGCAATTGAAATTGCTTTCAAAATGTGCTTAACTATAGAAGAAATTTTAATATTTGAAGTAGTTTCACAAATAGATGCGATAACAGACTTGTGCACAAGAATAATTCTGTAAGCTAACTTTTGATTAAGATATAGATATGCTAGATATTTCGCAACATCTGTCGGATTTGGTGTATGGAAATTTACATTATTTTGACTACACCACAAATACCACTTACCCCAAATAGGTGTGTAAGTTTTAAGAGTTGAAGGTCGCCAGCAAGATAAAAGAAGGTCTTTCTCTTGTGGAGACCAATCGCTTGTCATGGTGTCCCAGCCAAAATGAGCCAGGCTTCCAACTGCAGATCGTTGATATGAGCTGGTGGTAGGCCGGTCACCGTGTCGACCAGTCTTCTTTAGGTCTCTGATCTTCAGCGGCCGTGCCAAGGATCGATTTTTCAGGTCTGGTCGCCAAAAGGGTTTCTTCCACTTGGGTGCTACTATTACGTACCGACCCGATGCAGAGTTGAGGTGGTGAAGAAGTCGTGGAAGCAACGCTGGAGGTGGGAATACCCATGCGAGGTCGTATCGCCAGTATCTGCTGAACGCGTCGTGATAACAGGCGTTGGAGTCTGAGGAATCTAGAGAAACGTAATTTATCACGACGTGTGCGGTTTGTGACGCGAACAAGTCTATGTCCGGTTTTCCCCAAGTCTGAAATATCTTTGAAGTTGCCGCCACCTGCAGGTGCCACTCGCTGCCGGCGCGATTTCGCGACAAGTGGTCGGCTTCGGTGTTGTACACCCCTGGTAGGTGGTGAGGGATCAGTACAACATTGAGGTCGTCTATCAGGGTCAACAATTCTCGCGTCAGTTCCATCAATCGGTGTGCCTTCGTGCCGCCTTCCTTCTGAATGTATGAGACCACTGTCTTGTTGTCGGTCTGTAGAATAATCCTGGAGTCCCGGAGGGCTCTGGATTCCTTTGACAACACAGCAATCACAGCATACATCTCTTTGAGATTGCAATGCCATTTTTTCTGGTCGGGTTCCCATGCACCTTGTACCTTGTTTTTGTTGACCAGGGCACCCCACAGAATGTCGGAAGCGTCCGTGATGACAAAGTTTGTAGGTAGCACATCTGTGTGAATTGCTGTCTTTTGACCTACGTTCTCCATCCACCACTCGAATTCTTGACGAACGTCTTGTGTCAGCTGTACTGGGGGTCTACTCTCTAAGCACGAAACCCGTAGTTTCGGCCGAAATTACGGGCGTTTCCTACTCCCTAGCACCGACGGACGGACGATTAGTTCGAGCCCGAACGAAGAATGAATGACAACTCGATTTGACAGTTGTCCCTACTCCCGATGTGTTTTTGCCCGTCCGAAAAGTTGAGTTTGGCACTTCTTAGGACGGATCGTTATGTCAGTTGATACGACATCAAAATAGTTATCGTGCTGTCGACGAAAGTTTAAGTTTTTTAGAAAATCAATACAATGGCTGCTTTTTTAATGCTTGAAGAAGCTCTACAAGAAGAGCGGAGGCGACGCCCATTCTACTCGCGCCAAAACTTCCGCTTGGCGCTTATTCCTGACATGAGGTTGCAAGGGCTCACACGGGAATTATCTGAAGATATGTCTTGCCTCTTTTGCCTAAACAAGCGACGAAATGTTGTTGATCCAAGAATTAAGGTAGGTAATAGTTTGATCCAAAATTTAAGGACTTAGGCTAACGATATACATTTTGAAGATTATTGAGTTGTATTACTACTAATCGATCTTATCTATTGTTACTGTTGTATTTGTATACTTTCAGATACTTGATGCTCTCAATTTTTATGCCCGGGGGATCCATCTAGTTGCAGTGGGCCTTAGCAGTGACAGGACATAATGGGTGTTGGGACAGGCGGAAGATTGTGATAAAGTAAAGAACAAAGCACAATAAAAGCATTTTTTTTAACAGAGTATTTTTTCATTTATTTGGCACCAATCGATTTGAAAAAAATATAAATACATTCAACAATACATTATTACAATCAAAACATATGAGGAGTTCAGATAGAATTCGCAAATAAGGCCAAAAACCTGGGGGTGATAATGGACTCTTACTTATCGTAGACTTCCCAGGTAGCTGAAGTAAGTCGCAAAGTGCACTCCAGAGCTACTTGCCTTTGAAGACCAAAACCTCCCTCGCGCAAACTCTCATCCAGCCCATCAAAGACTACGCCGATGCGTGTTATTTGGATGCCACCGAGAAGCTTTTACATAAACTTGGGCGTTTATAAAATATCTTTATTCGTTTTGTTTTTAACCTCAAAAAGTATGACCGTTTCCAACTTTCGCCATATACTCAGATGGCTCCCAATCCGACTTCGCAGGAACTCTCGAGTATTGTGTCTGCTTTTTAACATCCGTCATAACCCTAAAACACCAGCCTATCTGCGGGAACGCTTTTCTTACACCCATTCCTCTGATGCACCTTGCAGGTCGCATCTTAGGAACCTTCTTAAATCCCCTCCCCACGCTAGTGACTTCTACTCCTACTCCTTTACTGTACACGCTTTGCGGTTGTGGTATTTATTCTCTTCCGCCTGATATAAGGGACTGCCAAACTGTTGCAGTTTTCAAAAGAAGAGTGAAAGAACTATATATTTCCAACTTACCATAGTTGCATAAGTTTTTATATATATTATGATACGTAATATATTGGAGAGGAGCTCGTGGCTACATAATAACTGCTGCTCGGCCCGATCTTTAGGTTAAACTGCGCTTGCCTAGGTTGGTCCGTGGATGGGTGACCACCCATTACATACCGAGTTTCCTCCTTGCCTTGGAACGCACGTTAAGCCGTTGGTCCCGGCTGTCATTTGTAGATCTTTGACAGTCGTTACAGGTAGTCAGTGGCCCGAAAGTCTGACAACCAGTCTTACGAAAGGGATTACCCAGAACTAACTGATTTCTGGAGATCAGATAGGCAGTCGCTCCCAGTAAAATACTGGTATTCAGCTGCATCCGCTTAGACTGGAAGCCGACCCCAACATAGTTGGGAAAAGGCTAGGCAGATGATGATGATTCTTATACATATTGTATGTTATATTTAAACTTGTCATTTCCTTTATGTTTTTATGTATTCTATTTCCTCTTCTTCTTTTACACACTACGTCTACATCTCCTTTTTCTACTCTCCTTTCGCAGGTATGCTGGAAGAGATTTCTTTAGAAATAAGCATCACCTTTGTACCTATTTTTTCTGTTCCTTTCTTCCTATACTTAAATAAACTGTTAAATAAAATAAAACACATACTTCCTTTTATTTATCTATAGTCGTTTTATATTAAACTAAGTTCGTAGTAATAAGTAACTTTCAATAGATCAATCACTTTTATTTTCAGGCATCGAAGATACACTACACAAAATACTCTTAGAAGTACAATAAACTAAAACATATTGAACACTTTTACGAAAAACTATTAGCTATGTTTGGTCGGCCATATAATTATTGCACTGAGTCGAGGTGTCATGTAGACTTCCGCGAATACACGAGACCCAGCAGCCAAAATTCCGTCATAAAAGTCTCGAGATGGTGTTGGGACCCGCATCACAAAAGATAATCTTGTGGCGCGAACAACCTAACCTGTCCATTCTAAGGGTGAACTTGGTCTTGTTTCTTATATACTCCACGACCTCTGGCGTCGTGATGTGATGTAGATGTGTATGTACAGCTGCGTCGATGGAATAGCGGGATGCAGCAATATGTTCGGACCTGTCAATTCGGAACCGCACTGATTGCGTTTAGGCTTCTTCTTTTCCACACGAATGCCTTCTTCATCAGCTTGTCCTCGGCTTGTTACTGGTGGCAACGAGCTTCGAACTCGCCTGGGCACCACGGTATTGTGGTTGCCGCTGGTGTTTTGCAACTCGTTCTCACTCATAAAATGTTGAGGAGTGTGTCTATTTGCGCCCGTGAGTTGCTGCTAGAACGGTTGAGGCCATTTTACCATTTATTACGGAGTTCCCGCGTCGTATTAATAATGCGAATTACGTATATTGTAGCTCCTAATATTTGAATGTATTTAATAAAATTGTAAATAAAAAACTGACATTTCATTTGAGACTTGCCGTCAAAAGAAAGAAAAGCAAAGGTATTAACAGGATAAAGCCACAAGTCGGGCAAAAATAGCAAAAATAGTTCAATTCTATAATAATAAAATGTATATTGTTAAAATGAGGTAATTTTTTTAAGAATAACTATAATATTTTTGGTTTAAAAACTTTAAAATCATAAAGTTAGTAAACCGGTAATCGACCAGTAAAATAGCGCAACTCTATCGCCATGCGTCATTCGTTCACGAATATTGTCTATGACTCCGTTCGAAAATCATGAATCCGTAATCAATAGGGAGTAGGGTTTGTCCGTAATAACGGACTACGGTCGGACGAGCCCGTCCGTCCGTCCGTCCGTCGTTGACGGACTTAGAGAGTAGACCTCCTGCTCCGAGAGGATTTTGACGCAGTACTTTGATGTGACATTGCAGCGCACGGCAATGCATCTTTCCCCGGTGGGTGATGAAGGACGCAAAGTTGAGAAGCCCTAAGAGGCGTTGCGCCTGCTTGAGGGTCCAACTGCCCGCTGCGAGTCTGGTCGAGAGGATCTGTTGAATTTTTCTTACCTTCTCTCGTGGTAGGGACTTGCGGTTTGTTAGGGTGTCCCAATCGATGCCGAGATATTCGATCGATCTCGTTGGCCTGGTGATCGATTTCTCGTGATTTACACACCAGCCCAGACTGGACAAGAAGCGTACAGCTGTGTTTAGATGCCTGCCGAGTACTTCCTTGTTCTGGTGGACTAATAAATAGTCGTCTAGATACACGACGAGGCGCAGACCTTTTGTGCGAAGGTATTCTACAGTCCAGTTTGTTATAGTAGCAAACATTCTGGGAGCAGCAGCCAGGCCGAATGGTAGACATGTCATCTGCAGAAGTTGACCACCATAACTGATGCGCAAAAAACGCCTGTGTTCTGTGCGTATTGCAAGGTGATAATAGGCCTGGCTGAGGTCCAGCTTGACCATCCAGTCGCCTTGTTGCAGAAACGAAGGCATTTGTTGATGGTGGAAAAGATGGAAATGCTTTGACTCCATGTATAAATTTAGTGCTTTTAAGTTGAATATCACTCGAGTTTTGCCATTGCTTTTTGTGATCATGAAAAGGGGGCAAATGAACGATGGGGTCGAAGGAGCCGGCTCTAACACTCGTTCTTGAATCATCTTGCGAATTTCTAGTGTCATTTTTGTCGAAACAGGGGTTTGAAATTTTGACAGATTGACCGAAGTAGGTAGAATTAAGGGCGGTGCCTGATTGAAGGGGATACGAGCTCCCGATATCATTTTTAAAATAGTTCTTGGTGGGTCGAAACGATTCCATATTTCTATATAATGCTGAAGACAGCCGCCAAAAACTTCGGGTTTAAATAGTAATTTATGCTTATGTCCTGCTCGCCTCCCGTTCTTATCTTTTCGCCCCCCCTTCTTTTTTGAAGAGAAATCGTAATTTCTTTTGTTGTCTTTTTTGTCGTTTCGCTTCGGTTTGTTTTGTCGCGAACGAAAAGTATTATCTTGAAACGACGTCGAAGGCTCTAAAGATATCGGACGACTAGTTTCCGCATTATTATTCTGTTTTTCTATACCTCTAATTTTTGTAGGTAGTGCGATAAATTTTGAGGATTGAATATATATTCGATTGAGGGTGGAATTTTTTCTGTCGTCGCGTATGTATTTACTTTTAACATTTTTTAATAACGATCGGCGCCGCGTTTCTATGATCTCAGCCCGTTTACCGCAAATCATTTGGAGAATATCCTGAGATACCATTTTATAAGATGACTCAGTACCAAACAACTCTTTTAGTTTGTTAAAGAGGTTATTTGAAGATAATTGGGTGTTCGAATTAGCAGACCAATCAATTAGTTTCTGTAATGCCGCGTTCACATGCTCGTTTTGAGTTAGGAAAGCATTAGATAACGCCGCAAAACTACGTTCCATTTGAAACCATCTTAATGGTGAAAATGGATCTTCAAAAGGACGCAATTCTTCGTTCACTTTCAATTCGACAAAACTAGGAAAAGCTACGTATTTTTTCTGTACTTCTGTGTAACGTACAGCATTCCAATCCGGGGAGTCGAACCTCTGCATTTCAGCTATTTTCGTTACACGTTCTGGATTTGCTTTAGGTACACTAGGTTCCTTAACGGAAACGTCTAGATTTGCAATATTTTCCAAGCAAGGGGTAAGCTGCGGCGGGCGTAAGAAATTTTCTTGTAAATTGAGGGTAGGAACAGTCAATGTTGAAGGTAACGCGGTGCCAATATAATTTTGCGTGGCGGGTAGGCTTTGTGTTAATGGACTGTTTGCCATAATATAATTTGTTAAAACATTATTGACATGACTCACCAACTGCTGGGATAGTATATCAAACCTGCGATTCAGTTCGGAGTCTTGCGAGAGGGAGCGCTCGTGTACCAGACGGGCGTTTGCGCGGCGCTGGATCACCTACTTCGCTCTCCGATGACACCGTATCACCTCCTTTCGATGACGATGAAGAACTCGACCTCCGCGTCCTTTTCCGCGAAGTATCATTTGGCGCGATAGTTTCACCGTCCATTTTGTTTAAAATAAACACAGCTCACGAGACGGAAATTTGATTTAAGTTCTATAAATCTAATCTAATCTAATGAACTTTCTACTTTAATCTCAAAAGTTCTAAAATATCGTTCGATATATAACTGACAATCTAACAGTGCTGCGCACAGTTCGGAAAACGGCGCAACAAATGGCCTAACACTTCATCATGGCGGCTTGTATGCGGTTTTTTGAAAGTAGTTCACAGATATGACGTTGGGGGCGCTAGTGGCGCGATTACGAGGCGGAAAGTAAGGACATCTAGCAGCTGTTCCTGGAACGAAGCGTGCACTCTCTCATAATGGACTTCGGACGTCAAACGGAACACATAATAAAGATTATGATTATATTTCACAAAGGAATCTCTCAATCGAAACATTATTTTAATAAACTCGCAATATTTTTAACCCTTAAGTGCATAGTTTATCAAAAATGATAACATACTTTTTTATGCGTATAACTTCCGAACAAAACATGTTTAAATGAATGTAACGTTTCTGAACGTTTATTCATGCGTCATTTTTATAATCTGTCACCATGACAAAACACTATTCGGGCTGTGATTGGTTGAATTTGAAATTACAAACTGAAAGGTCGTAATAGTTGCATAGGAACGAACTTAACTAACTAAATCGGTTTATATCTAATTAAAAATAAGTGTTATTTTTCTCAAAAAATATTTTTCTGAAAGGTAAGGATCTATATTTTGCTATGATGTGTTTAGTTTACAAAAAATATTTATTGCATGATACTAATTTTGCTTTGGAATGTTGTTATCAAAAATGATAATCTATGCATTACCGGTATAACTTTTTCTTACTATGGATGCTTATGAATATTTTTTCTATGTTTTTTTTTGAAGCAAGTTATGTGTGTTTTGGTGTTGGGTTGCATGGTTTTCCTATGGTTTTAGATCGCTATTGATACGAGGGTAAAACATGGATGACAAAAATATTGAAACACTGTTACGGCAACTGGAAAATGGCGACATCTCTGAGGATGAAGCAGACATCGATGAAAATGTTATTGATTATTATGATGGTGGGAATGAGTTGATCGAAGACCTTGAAGATGAAGAACAGGAAGTAGAAGAAGAACAAACGGACTCAAATGGTAATCTGGACTGTGATCCCCCATTGATTTCTGGCGATTTACCTGAATATGAATCAAGGCACACTAATTATACTCAAGTAAGAAATTTGGAAAAGGAAACATATGCCTTTGGTTGATCAAGCTTTTACCTTTCTTGGCGTCACAGACTACCCTCAACATATTTTAGATTTATCCAGTCCATACCAAATTTTTTCTTATTTTTTTGATAAAAACCTACAAGAAGTAATCGTTTCTGAGTCGAATAAATATGCTGTACAAATGAATCCAAATTTTTCCGACCCTATCAACTCATTAGAACTTCGAAAATACCTTGGCATCTTGATATACACTTCAGTATACCATTACCCCAGCATCAGATCGTATTGGGCAAGAGCTGTACAATTCCATCCAATTTCAGACACAATGACAGTAAACAGATTCGAAAAGATTCGCCAAGTAATACATTTCAGACACAATGGATAGTTATTTGGGTAGATATAGAATTAGAATGAAATCCAAAAAATGGACAAATAGACTCTTTTATCACATGTTGGATATGGCGGCAATCAATAGTTGGATTTTGTATAAAAAAGTTTTGCTGAAGAAGGGCACGAATCCTAAGAATATTTTGAAACTGGCTGATTACAGAACTGAACTTGCGGAAACTTTATGTAATTATGGCAGCACCATATCAGAAAATAAAAGAGGCCGCCCAAGTCTAAATAAAACTGAAGTCCCTGCAATCAAGCAAAAGAGACCAAAGCTGGGTGCCCAAACATTACATTACCCCCATTATTTTGATTACCCCCTGATGACATACGTTTTGATGGTATTGGGCATGAAAAGTCTTATGGTTCCAAAAGGAACCAGTGTAAATATGCCCAGTGTAAAAAACTTACGTCAGTCATGTGTGAGAAATGTCGTGTATCACTCTGTGATAACCGAAACAATAACTGTTTTAGGGTTTTCCACACTATATAATTTTTTACTTTTTTTGTGTACTTACTGCATAATTTATCAAAAATGATAACAACCTTTTTTCAATAAAAAATACACTTTAAATACATCACTGATTTTTTTTATTATTTTTCTCGTATTTTAGAGACCTCATTTCATAATATATATTTTTATTACGAAAATATAAAAAATCATGCATCTAAGGGTTAAAGACCTATCCAACGACATCCCACAATATGGGGTACACGAGAAAAAAAATTCCCGCTTTACGTGCACTGGAGATAAAACAAAAGAAAAAATGGTTGCCTGTAAAGTCGGTTTTACGGGCGAAGATTTTACGTGACAACGTCTTTTTCTCGGTAGAATATTTATTGATATGAATATAATTAAATTGCACAATAGGAACAAGGAATTGAATGAAAATAAGAATTGCACAAATCGGCAGACCGATCATAGTTGAGTGGGAGAGAGACGCAAGGCATTCGGCGGGCCTCTCTCTCGTTCGGTGACTCATCGTAACGTTACCGAGCGTTACACTTTTTCATAAGTGACTCCCAGCCGCAACCTAATTTAAGACGTTGTCACGTCAAAAAAAATTACCATCGAACTCACACAAATCAATTTAATCGCACATCCATTTGTTGAGCTCATGTAGCACACTCACTTTGTCGGCGTAACTAATCTGTACATTCATGCCAAATTACAGCTTTCTAGTAAGTCTTTGAGCTAAGCTGCACAGACGGACGGACATGTCGAAACTATAACGATTCCTTGTTGACTATGGAACCCGAAAAACCCTGTCCGATCCGTGAGGGTATTATTAGGTATCGATATTAGATTCTATTTATGTAACCCTTTTTGGATAGCAAGTAAAAAAAATACCCCATAAAATTAAATAAAATGTACCTACTAAAATCAGGAAACAGGGATCAGAATAAAAAAATATTTATTTCTGTAAAATGTGGTACTTACAAAAGATGTAAAAAATAATATGTTAGCGCAATGCCACACTTTGCCATAAAATCTTAATAATCAAGGTACCTACTAATTTCAATACACTATACTTATATTATACCAATAAGTTAAAACAATAAAATTAGGTTACTACATATCAGTGGCGGATTTACACATTTGCCGCCAGTAGGCTTTTCAAAATTTGCCGCCCCTACCTACTGACTTCTACCAATTCTGTTAGTTCCTATATGATTATTTTTATAACCCAACGGTTTCGTTAAGATTACCCAAATAGTTTTTGGGTATATTTCAAAAATATACCCAAAAACTATTTGGGCTAATAAAACCGCAATCATGTACTACTATAAAACTATATTCAATTACCTGGTAACAATCCGGCTGATGGTGGTGATGAAATTCAATTACCTAATTAAGTTATGAAAGTTTTAAAATACCTTTTTCCGATATTTTTAATGCTGATTTCGCCAGGAGGAAGAGACTTATGAATGATCCAAAATCTGGTTTCACCAGAACTCTTTCAGAAGAAAATTGAAAATGTATACATTCTTGAACTAAGTCAGTCTTTAAATCTGGAATCAGGAATTTTCGCGGTAACCCATACCGATGGGTTTCATGCAATCATCCGCAAGAAAACAGCCTCGATCGTGAGCAGAATAAGAGGCAGTCACAATAGCATACTTAAGGCAATTTGTGAAAAGACTTAGGTACATCCTAGTACTTCGTTCAGGGGCGTAGCTAACGCCGTATCTGCCGTATCATTTATACGGGGCCCCCGAGCCACGGGGGCCCCCAACGTGCGTAAGCAAAAATTAATAAAAACGTCTCAATTTTTTTTTTATTTCAGAAATGACAAAAATCAAAAAAAGCAATTTCTTTCATAGAGGCAGAAACTTTAGAAAAACTAAAGTCATCATCTGCTATAAATGATTTAATAAATCAGTTTGCCGAAAAAAGGCAAGGAAAGTGTATATTTAATTTGAATTGTTTGTAAAAATTTTGGAAAAAGTGACATAGATAATTATTATGATGAATAAATATTTCTTGTAATTTTATGCAAACATTTTTTTTTCTTTTGTGAGAAATCTTTACCCTTCCTAAGGGCCCCAAACAAATTTTTATACGGGGCCCCGCGAAGGCACGCTACGCCACTGACTTCGTTGTTCTAGTTATTATGCCTATTTACGATGGGTAGTCCTCTCACTAATTCGTCTTTAGTTAAGTTACCAACAATAGTGTTAAAATGCAAACCTGTTCCTAATAATTTATGATCTCAGTTGTCCGAAATAAGATGATTTTATTTATTTAAATCATAAGGATAGATTTCTTTCAAGGAAAGTTCTTTAATTCGAAAGGTACGATGATGACGATTTACTTATTTTTATCATGTCATTTTTATATATTACCATTACTGCCGTTTCTATTTTAAATTATAAATTACTAGCTGATGCCCGCGACTTCGTTCGCGTGTAAATTTTGTTAGGCATGCCACACACACACACACACACACATGCCAAGGATTTGCACATGCAAATTTGGCAAGGAGATAGATTTTATCATGGGGAAGGCCCCATGATAAAATCTATCTCCTTGCCAAATTTCGTTACGATCCGATCAGCCGTTTAGTCGTTAAAAGGTAACAAACAGAGTTACTTTCGCATTTGTAATATTAGTAAGTATGGAAGTATGGATTCCCGTCGCTTCTTTTCAATAAACGCGAATCACTAAGTTATAGATAAAATCATCTAACTGGTGAAACATTCACGTAGTGAATTGTTTGTGTGTGGACATTTAGGAATACAAATATGAATATATTAATTTCTGTAAGACATAAAATAGAATTGGCCCCATATTTGCCGCCCTAGGCTCCACCCTACTCAGCCTGCTGGTAAATCCGCCACTGCTACATATACATAAAGTATGTTTCTAAGGTAAAGTATATTCAACAAAAGCACAAATTAAGCACGACAAACCATGTGTTATTTTAATAAAATACTTTTAAAATACGACATACTGTCAGGAATCAATCCCGTTGATTTTGGAAAAAAAAAAACAAGCACACTGTGTTACTTACTACAACAATTGAGAGCGTCAGTTTTAAGGATCAAATTCTGGGAAGTAGTGACATATTATAAGTCATCAACTCATCACAAAACACATAATTTAAATATCATATTATTTAATCAACATTAAAAAATCATGGTACCTGCCTACGTCGTTTGGCGCCGACTCAACTCAACTAAGCAAATTCTCGCCTGCAACAAAAATGCCATGTTGCAATGTTTACTTGTTTAATACTGCTGACAATCGAAACTGTTAAACTGTTTTCCTTAGATTTTATCTATATGTTTAAGACATTAATTATTTTTGTTCGTATCTTGTAATAGCGTTTAAGAACATTATGTATTTATCATAATACAGGATGGAATGGACAAAGACGCTAATACGGTTACCATGTATTCATTTCATAATTTTGAACATAGAAATTTTTCGTCGGTTATTGAAAAAAAACAGCTGTTTCCTACAAAACTGCAACAACTACAGTAAAAATGTATGTAATCGCCGATTGAAAAAAAAAATACTGATGAGAAAGGCCTTGGAAGATTTTTGTATGAAGCCTGGCCGGCCTAACTTCCGCCATTTTGTTTTATTTTCAAAATAACGGCCACACATACAACCTACATTAATCGATAGCTGGCATCGAAACAAACAAGTTTAGTGTGCGACAAAATGTTCTAAAGTGTCACGTTTCCGAAATATGAGCTATCAAAGTTAGAATCTATTCACTGTTGATGACATCAATACTACTTTTTTTATTAGCCTCGTATAAAACCGGTATTAATCAATAGCTGTTATCAATAGAAACAAGTATTTTAAGAGACACAATATTCTAAAGCGCCACGTTTCCGAAGTATAAGCTATCAAAGTGGTACTGGTGACGCCATCAGGGAATAGATTACATTTACCTACCACTTGTAACTATCTAACAATTTTATTTTATAGGTATTATATGGTGTTTCTATGAATACTTTATGGCATGGAAAATATCCATGTAAATAGCATAGTCTATGTTATCTACAATAGATACAGTGCCGGCGTTAGGGGGGGGGCGCGATGTGGCGACGGCCCAGGGCGACAAATTCTGGGGGGCGCCAAGGTCTGGAGTTGGAGTCTCTGGCCTCCCCTGGTGCAAACCCTCAAAACTGTGCTCTACGCTCTGTGCATATGCATATTTTTTTATTGAGATTTTTTTTAGATGGATTTTTCGAGGGTTTGTGGTTTGAGGTCGTTAGCTCTGGGTAACGCTAAAGGAAAGATGAAATTCTTAATATAATTTTACTTGGGATCAGCAAAAAACTAACACTTGATATTGCTTCCCTCAAGTGGGCGCCACAATATTTTCGCCCGGGGTGTCAGGGGCCCTTACGCCGGCACTGAATAGATACTAATAGTTAGACTGGGATCACACTCGATCGATCGCCGATGGTAGAAATGACGACGACGATCGATCAATTGGTGTAGTAGAAACTGTCGATCGACGTCGACTTTTCCATTCTACCATCGATCAAAGCAGCATTCTTAGATGTATTTGCTGCCAGTTAAGATCGCAATGGAGGTCATTGACCCACCTACATTTATTAAAGTTCTTAACTTTGAAATCCAAAAATAAGCCTGTTCATGTCTTGAATCGTCATCTATCGTGATCTTCAACATTTTTTCTAATAAAAACGATACATGGTCCATTTGTTTTGGTTCGTACAAAGAGTTATTAGGGAAAGGGCAATGACCGCTATTTCGATCTTAATTGGCAGCATCTATAACATCAAAGAAATTAAACATCTGAAAACTTAGGAAGTGGTTACCAGGGGAACCGTTTTTACCAAGATCTCAGATCAAGATCACGTTTGAAGATCATTTCTTGACCTTTCCGATTTTACCATAAAATAATGTTAGAGGCTGATTGTTCGCCCATTAAAAGAGAAAGTTATCCACAAAACTAAAAAAAAGTAGACGAAACTTTGCCATTATTATTTTTATTAACAACTAAGACTGTCGTTTTAATGTAATCAAATATTCCCAAAAACCAGACGTGACTTTTTTTTTCTGGATAACTCTTTCCAACATTCATTAACAACTTTCAGCTGAGGTATCAAAATCGTGTAAACTAGCGTCATTTTTGTTTTAATTTTACGATAATTATTGAAATAGTATGTAAGTAGTTAAAATACTTGTATTCTTATTGATTATTACGACGCGAACTTGACAATTTGTTAGCACATTTTTGGATTGTATTACGTTCCAGAAGCCGGGCGTGATAACTGCTTTCTTTTCAGTCAGGCTGAGTTTTCATCATTCGACTTTATTTTCTTTGTCGATTTCTTTAGCCCTTTTACTTTGAGGTCCATCTTGAGTATTCTTTCTTTTAATCACAGCAAGAATTTCATCATCCGACTCTATTTCTGCGTTCTTGTAATTTTTACTTCCTTGTTCAATGTTAATATCGCTCACAATTTGGATTTTCCTTTTCTTCTTATTATTTTGCTTTCCGTCCTCTGACACCATTGCTGTGTCAGTACCACCAACTTCTTTATTTTTGGATCCTTGTTTCGTAGTTTTCCTTTTCTTTTTTTGTGTCACTTCAGTATTTTCGGATTGATTGTTACTTCTGCGTATTGTTTTAGTCTTTCGTACTGTTTTATCACTGTTAGACGAGATTTCTGTATCTGTTGAACAGTGTTTCTTGTTTCTGCGCACTTTTTTGGCTCGCTTTTGTTTCTTAGCAACATATTTATAATTTTGATGCTTGGCACGAATGTGAATACTTCTGTTCCCGCTGTGTGCAAATCCATCTCCGCAAATATGACATTTGAATGGTTTACTTCCAGTATGAGTCTGAAAACGTTTAAAACATAAAGTAAAACTATTATTCTATGTAGACAAAAAATAGGTAGTTTATTTTAAAATGTTTGTTACTCGGTACAATTGTAGATGATTCTGGACAGCACTGGACATAACACAATGTTATAAACTAGCATAATACAATTTATATATCACTAGCGGCGGCCCCGCGGTTTCACCCGCTTGCTCAGCTTCAAAGGGTCGCAACAAGATTTTAATTACTATGTAAGTATGTAATAGAAATGGGCTAACAAATGCAAAAAAATAAATTACAAATCGGACTGCTAGTTCCAGAGAGAAGATCGTTCAAATAAACAAACTCTTCAGCTTTAACAAGTTAGGAATGACTTATTTTTAAATGCACATCAAAAAACTTATCACCCAATTTATTTACATCAATTAAATATTGTTTACATCAAAAATATTGATTGCACATCAAATTTACTAGAAGCGAACAAACGTTATAGTTGTGATTATTACAAACATCAATTAAATATTGTTTACATCAAAAATATTGATTGCACATCAAATTTACCAGAAGCGTACATACTTGTGATTATGTGTATAACAAAATATTTTTGCAACATGTTTTCATCGTAAAAAAGGCATTGCGGCAAGGACAACAAAGGATGCAAGAGCAAGCGCAGCGTGCTCAAGACTCGTGGCACTCCGACTTGGACAGGTTAGGTTCGAAGGGGATGGCGGGGTCTAGTGAGCGAGCGAAGTGGGCGAACTAAGACCGTCCCGACCCGGAATTCGTGTTAGGTTTCTTTAAACCCCGCAGACAGAAACAAGAGCCCCGCGTAGCGGGTCTACGGCGATTTAAATAATTGCCATATGCATATTAGGACCATAGAAGCTTTTTTTTAACAAAAGTGAATTACGAAGTTACTGTGCGCTAGTTATTATTAGATATCCGTTCATAAAAAAGCTCCGCTTTTCAATTAATAACGATGCATCACGAACTCATATTGTTGCTAAAGTAATAATATTTTGCTGTTCAATCAGTACCTACACTGGACCGCAAATACAAAGGGTCGGTTAGAAAATCTTCAATATCTTCAAAAGTACCTGACCTAGCTTATGAAATAAAGAGTAAATTAAAGAATATTTAATGCCACATAATATAGGCACTATGTTAGGTGACACAACCTTCCGGCTCGCTATGTGTTTCCGATTGGGCGCTCTTTGTGGAGCATCGCTGTCAATGTGGTGAAGCAGTCGACTGCCTCGGACACCATGGCCTTTCTTGCAGTAAGAGTGTAGGCCACCGCCAGCTGGGTGCCAGCTGTCGTAGAACCCAATGGCTTGGCACGCGACGTTGGGAAGAGACCAGATGGTATGACCATAATGCCATGGAAATTTGGTAGGCCTTTGGTGTGGAACGCAACTTGCGTCGACACCCTTGCACCATCCCATCTTCCTAGCACAGTGGGCTGCGCTGGGGCGGCTGCTGGAATGGATGGGGTCCGAGTGCCCACCTAGTATTTCGGGAAATCACCAAGCCGTTGGTCGACTCTTCACGTGACCAGAGGGCGGGCCTATTCTTTGGCCAAAGCTGATTAGCATTGCCATCCAACGTGGCAATGCTACCAGCCTTCTGGGCACTTTTCCTGTTGACAGCGATGCGTACGAATTTTTGACCGCCCTGTAATCCTTTTCTACTAGTACATATTTATTACTATTATAGTTTTGTAGTTTGTAAATAATTTAATTATCTTTGAAATATAATGTCGTGTACTTAAAAAAAAAAACAATATGCCACATAAAATAATATACATAACCTTTTTATTTGTTTTTGATAATTGTATAACCCCCCCCCCCCCCTTACTTAAACCCCATTGAGCATGCATGGGACGAACTGGGACGACGTGTACGTCAGTGGAATCCGCCGCCAAACACGCTACGTGAAACGAAAGAAGCTCTAATAGAGGAATGGCAAAATATTCCACAGCATCACCTCAAAAACCTAGAAGAAAGTATGCCAAATCGCATAACAGCAACATTGCGAGAGGAGGAGCGCTCGCGGACAAGTACTAAAATGCGTGAAAACGGCACATCTGTAACCAATCTACTTATACGAAAATACTGGAAAAGCTACGCATTTTTATTTATTTTACATTTATTAAAAATAAAAAGCTTAAATTCATTTTTTTATTATCATTTAAGCACATTAAAATATTCTTTAATTTAGTCTTTATTTCATAAAGCTAGGTCAGGTACTTTTGAATATTATATTGAAGATTTTCTAACCACCCTTTTTCTTTGCGGTCCAGTGTATTTTGCTGTGCAATCAGAATTTTTGATTAGGATTGGAAAGGAAGATTTTTGGTATATACATTTAAATACTTAGCCTATTATACTAGCGGAATAGACTTTTTTCAACTCACCCGAATGTGTCGTGTTAAATCACCTCTTGTCTTGAATATTTTAGAGCAGTAATCACAAGTAAACGTTCTCTTTGAGTGCACCGTTATCACATGCCTTTGCCTTCTTGTGTTATTGGAAAATATTTTTGGACAAAAGTAACACTTAAGTTTCTGTATAGTATGATTAGCCTCATGCCCAGCTATTCTCTGTTTTGTCTGTAAATAACATACAAATCATGTATTTGCATACCACAGGTTCAGAGGATGTTTTCATAGTTCATGAGACATCAATAGGTAGTTACTATTTTAAGCATAGATTGATAGATATAATTTTGGGTTAAAATTAATTATGTTGGATTATCAAGGTTGATATGGGTGTCGACCAGGTACATTGTGTGGATGAGTGCCCTGACTGAGCATAGCAACGCCGAACCATATCGCAGCTCGCAACGTTCGGTGCCGCGGGTAACCAACTCGCTTTAAGTGTTTCAGTCCATGGTTGGAAGCAAGAGTACGTGGTCGCCTCTTGCGTAGAAGTTATGGTCTCAATAGGAAAGGCGAGAAAGGGAACAGGCGCCTACAACCTCTTTTTTCCTCCTTGTTAGACGCACCAGGCGTTGGTAGGAGTTTCATGGGCTTCGGTCACGATCACGATAGTGTGGCCTGCGGATGACGGAGACTGTCGTCTGAAAAGATACAGCCCCGAGACTGCAGCTTGTGTCTAGCTTGTGTCTCTCAAGTGGAGTCGGCGGCGGGGGGAAACGGAACCAGCTAGGACATCAGGCGGACCAAGGCCTGCCCGGGAGAGTGTAAGAATATTCGAAAGTTCAGTGCCCGGCCAGGCCCAGGGGTAGTTGGTCAGATAGTAGAACACCGGCCGCTTTTAGTGAAAATGGTGCCTCTGCCCTGCCCCAAGGCTAGGTCGGCGGTGGATTTCCTAGTACAAAAAAGCAAGCAAAATACCATAAAATCAATCAATACTTACGCAAAGAATGCCGCAAATCGAACAAGCGTACTCCTTGACATTTTTATATGGATACTCGATATTGGGATGCATATGTAGATAATGACGATAGTGATAAGTTTTTTCCAGCAGTTCGAAATCACACTGAAACGAAATTATCAAACGTTAAAATTCACTACAACAGTGTGGTTTACGAATGAACAAGATAAGTGATGAAAATATTTTATGCCCGAGTATGACAAAATATTTTTGAGTGCAGTTGTGCATTCTCTTCGACTGGACAATGTGTCCGCTAGCAATGAGTATGCTTATTCATGCCAATGAACAGAGAATACTTATATAGTTACTCTCTGAGGACAGCCCCCTGCCCCTCTCCACGTGGGCTAAAAGTCGCATGCTCAAAATTGTAACAACCATTGATTTTTGAACATACCTGTACCATACTCTTTGCTATCAACTTTTTACCCACACCTGTCACAGTCAATCCCTAACATTTTACTAAAACGTGCTTGAATAGCTGTACGGTGGGAGAGAGGTGTTGAATCCGTTCAACAACTGAATGACTGAGTGACATGTCACCACATCTTACATACTGCTTAACTGAGACAGTATCTGAGGTAGCTGCTAGTACATATTATTAGCATAAAACCATGCACCAGTTTATACAAATGTGAATCAAAGCTAACAATATTTTATAAGAAAATCTCATTTGTGTTTGTACCTACATGGTCACACTGCATTGGATAAACTCGATCATCTTTTGGCCTTATGATTGCTTTTCCCTCATCATCATATGAGTCACAATCAGAGTCTTCCGAGTGACTTGTTGAGTCAGGTTGGTAATCATTATCAATATCTTTTTTCGCATATTTTCTTTTTGTTTCATTAGAAGTGGAGTCTTCCGAGTGACTTGTTGAGTCTGGTTGGTAATCATTATCAATTTCCTTTTTCACAGATTTTTTTTTTGTTTCATTAGAATTGGAGTCCTTAGACTTCACAAGATGGATGTGAGGATTTATTTTTATACCTGCATTTTTTTTTCTGACTGTCCTTTTTGTCTTTGGTATTGGTTCATCACATGCATCTGTATTTAACTCTTTTGTGAGTGGATCACTACTGTCAGTTTGGGCACCATCTATTTCAAAATTGTTGCAAATTTCTATTTCCATTTCATCTAGATTACATTTGTCTGATTCTCCGTCTTCATCACTGATACTTATAATTAGCTTAGTTTCATTTAAAGGACTTTTTTTAAAATCCCTATTTCTTTTTATGACTGGCTGTTTTGTCTCTGGTATTGGTTCATCACATGCATCTGTATTTAAGTCTTTCGTGAGTGGATCACTACTTTCAGTTTGAACGCCATCTATTTCAAAATTGTTGCATTTTTCTATTTCAATTTCTTCTAGATTACATTTGTCTGATTCTCCGTCTTCATCACTGATACTTATAATTAGCTTAGTTTCATTTAAAGGACTTTTTTTTATAACCCTATTTCTTTTTATGACTGGCTGTTTTTTCTCTGGTATTGGTTCATCTGTATTTAACTCTTTCGTGAGTGGATCACTACTTTCAGTTTGAACGCCATCTATTTCAAAATTGTTCCATTTTTCTATTTCAATTTCTTCTAGATTACATTTGTCTGATTCTCCATCTTCATCACTGATACTTTTAATTAGCTTATGTTCATTTTTGGAATGATAGTTAGTTTTGTTCATGTTAGGGTGGTTCTTTTGATTTCTCGGTTTTTCTTTTTTAATTAAAAGGTCAAGATTTAGTTCCTCTATGTCTGCAATTGTATTGCGATCACGACATGGATTATCAGAGCTGTTACACTTCATATTATCACAATAAGTTATAACTGAACTGAGAGTTATAGGATTTAGTCCAGTGTTGTGTCTATCTATGCAATAAAGCAGTTGCTTGGTAATCTAAAAATAATTAGGCAGTTTTAGCTTTTATATGCTTAGCTACGTCTCGTTTACTTACATTTATTTAATTTAATTTAATTGATGCATATTTTATTGTTGGTGTTAAATTATTATTGTCACACTAGCAGTATTGAAAACTAGTAATTTTTCTGCAAGTCATTTTATTTTTAACCTCCCAACCAAAAAAGAGGGGTTTTATAAGTTTGACGTGTGTCTGTCTGTGGCATTATAGTTCCTGAATCCGTCAGGAGCTAAGAAAAGGCAACGCGGCAAAGCTCGGGAACTGATTTGGTTTTTTCGTAGGAAAGAGGTCTAATTCGAGAGTGTTCATAGCTATGTTTCAAGAAAATCTGCTAAGCCGTTTGAAGATAAACAAAAATAATTTTAAAATCTATTTATTTCTAAATGCATTTATCAAGACTATTAGAGTAAAAAACAAAAACACGCTCAATCTTTTTGAGGCAAGATTATGTGCGCTATCGGTTGCGATTTAGGTTACTCACTCACAGGTCTTTGTCCGGTAGTGGACCCACACATACGCCCCTCAGAGTTCTCAACGGTAAAAATAGGTTTTTAGGATGTTTTTATTTGTCGAGGAGGAGGTTTTTTGTTTGTGAGTTTGTTGTTTTGTCGGGAGATCATCACCTCTTTTTAAATGAAGAGATATAAACAACTTCCACAGGTCTGATCGATTTGAAATTTGAAACGTTGTCACTTGTCTATGATATTAATGATAAACTTCACCTGATGAGGTATGACCAGGATCATGCAGGATACCTAACCCGCCAGAAGAACTACTCAACGGTGTATGGCATCTACCTTGTGTTTGGGCTCATACGATGCGTTTTGACGAGCACACGCCAATACAAGCTGGGCAGTTAAGGTCATAATCTAGTTGAAAGTGACAAACAACTTTTTTTAAACAGGAAATTAAACAGAATTGAGAAAGAACAAAGTAGATGCGAACTGTCGGTCCAAGTGATGATTAACTACACGTTAGCTACATGTAGAGAGATATAAAACTATTTTTATTCACAAAATGTACAAGTTAATAATAATAATAACAAGCTGGCAACACTTACGTCAACCAAACGTCTTTTTATGTGATTTACCAAATATTTTTAAATTTAAATAGTTAAAATTATACCGAAAGCAACATCAACAACCATAAACATCATTTTTTATTAACAGTTTTAATAGAATAATCAAAGAACGAACACAAAAATGGAAATAATTGTAAAATGCAAAAAAGAAAAACCAACCATTGATCTGACACAATGTGTCAGATGTCAAAAAAAAATTTTGGTAAAAATGTGTTAAAGATCGGAAGATGTTGACAAGATCAGCTGCTCGACGCGCACGCCTACCGCCTCCGGACCCGTCGCTCAGCTCCGCCTCGCCGCCGCCGGACTCCAGCCCCGTCGTGAGTGCTGTGACACCGGCCGTGGCAGTTGCGTCGAGCTCGAGCGACGAGTATTTCTCTCCGCCCACGACGCCACCACCTGCTCGTCGACGGGGAGGACGCCGGCCGCCGGACGGTTTAGGACCTCGAGGCCCACCGGCCTCTGATAGGGTCCCAGCTCCCGGCGGGAGTGTGCAGCGCATGCGATGGACGCAATCCATCAATGAAAATGTCATGCGCGCATACTATGGGGCTACAGAGGGGGGAAACAACCTGACCGCGTACCGTGTTCGGATGCTCTCTCTGTTCCAGGTGCTTGAGCCAGCTGTCAACGTGTCGGCGCAACGACTGTCGGATCAGGTGCGAGTCATTCAGCGTAATCGTATGTTGGATGATACCGTACTTGATCGCTTGCGGACTGAAATGCAGAGTAGCCATGTCATTGCCACGCCGTCGCAGGCTGTGGTTCCACCACAATTTACCGCAATCGCAAATCGCGATAACGACGTGAGTAATGACATGGTTACTAATGTAAGTACCCAGTGCAGTGAGGATATGAGGAGTGCTTTGGAGGGTGCGATTCGAGAATATCGGTTCATGCAACCCGACCTCAGACCACGCTTACCTCGTTTGCCCATGCATAACAAAAATAGGGTGCTGGTGGCTGTTCTGGATTCGCAGTTGTCAAACTATTTTGACAACTGCGAAGACCTCACCGATGCTCACTCAATCCTGTATTGTGCGGCTGTAGCGGCATGTCGTGTAGCTCATGTTAAATTTTCTGATGACAGAGCTACACGACCTAAACCAGCCGTACCGGCATGGCAGTACAGGATTGAACGACGTATTGGTGGGGCCAGAGCACTCATCGGCAAACTGATCTGCTTCAGGGAGGGCAATACTCGCCCTAGAGTGATGCGTTTTGTGAGGCGGGCGTTCTCGGGGACTGATATCAGTCCTCGAGACTACATGTCCCGTGTCACAGAGCGCATCGACTTCCTGAAGCAGAAAGTGTATGCATGGGCAAACCGTATTCGTAGGTATAAGCGGCGGGTGGATCGATACACTCAGAATCGCACATTCCAAAGAGATGAAAGGTGGGTTTATAGGGCTTGGGAGCGACCGGACCAAGGTGTGACTGACGCGCACCTGCCGGATGATGATGCCATGTGTTCGTTCTGGCGCAGCATTTGGTCGGTGCCTGTCAGTCACACTGAGGGCGATTGGATCCGGGAGGTTGAACAAGCGTGTGATCCAATACCAGAAATGGGGGCAATCATCATCAGCTCCCAAGACGTAGCTCGTGCAGTCCGTCCGTTGCCTAACTGGAAATCTCCAGGGCCGGACGGACTGCACAACTTCTGGATCAAGTGGTTCACACGATCGCACGCTTGCTTGGCATCCCAGTTTCAATCAGCCTTAGAGTCAGGGTCGCTGCCCCAGTTCTTGACGACAGGAATTACCCACCTGCTCCATAAATCAGGTAGTACTGCGGAGCCCAAAAATTATAGACCAATCACTTGTCTACCAACGGTCTATAAAGTTCTTACATCCATTTTGAGAGCTAAAATCAATCAACATATTGAGACTAATTCTATCATGTCTGCCTCTCAGAATGGATGTAGGAACGGGTCCCGCGGTACTAAGGAGCTGCTCCTCATTGATATGGCCATTAGCCAACAGGTTCGCCGCTCCCGAAAGGATCTGTCGACATGTTGGATAGACTATAAGAAGGCCTATGATTCGGTGCCTCATACATCGCTCATGAGGGTGCTACAGTTGTATAAAATTGATGCAACTCTGCGCACCTTCCTGATGTCATGTATGGGGCAATGGAGGACAGTCCTTCGCTATCCAGGATGTCGGCAAATCCAGGGGAATAGCGAACCGATAAGGATAGAGCGAGGTATATTTCAGGGCGATAGTTTGAGTCCACTTTGGTTCTGCTTGGCCTTGAATCCTCTTAGCACGCTGCTGGAGGATTCAGGTCTAGGCTACCGGTTGAGGAGAGGTGGTCAAGTTATATCTCACCTCCTTTACATGGATGACCTGAAACTCTTTGCCCCCAACGATTTGCAACTGATGGAGCTACTGAAGGTAACTGAAACTTTCAGTAGCGCCATCAGGATGGAATTCGGTGTGGACAAATGTGCGGTCATGCATGTAAAGCGAGGGGAGATTGTGGAATCTGTGGGAACCCAGCTCTCGGATTCCATAAATCTTAGATCCCTCTCAGCAACCGAAACCTATAAGTATTTGGGTATGTCGGAAGCGTTGGGCATCAATGTTGCTGACATGAAGCATTCGTTGAAGGAGCGCTTCTTTGGCCGCCTGAAAAAAGTATTTAATAGTCTTTTATCAGGCGGAAATAAGGTGCGTGCCTTCAACGGTTGGGTCATGCCGGTTTTGATGTACTCTTTCGGCATACTCAAATGGACTCAAACAGAACTAGACGCCCTGGATAGGAGGGTCCGTACATTGTTGACGGCATATCGAATGCATCACCCGCGTTCTTCGGTTATGAGACTGTATATCCCGCGGAGGTGTGGGGGTCGAGGCTTTTTAAACGCTAAGACTCTCCACAATCGCGAGATATGCAGTCTCAGGGAATATTTCCTAGAAACTGACGTGGGGATGCATCGAGATGTGGTCGCGGTGGACAAGGGCCTCACCCCGCTCTCCTTGGCTAAAGAGAACTGGCGCAAACCTGTGGTACTTGATACCAACGACCGCAGGGAGGTATGGCAGAGTAAGGAGCTTCACGGACGCTTTTTCCGGGCCCTGCATGGACCCGATGTAGACCTATCAGCGTCCGTAGCCTGGCTACGTTCCGGGGACCTCTTCGGGGAAACTGAAGGTTTTGTCTGTGTAATTATGGATGAAGTTATGATGACGAATAACTACCGGAGATTTATTGTGAAGGACGGCACGGTTGACATATGTCGGGCATGCCACCGTCCAGGCGAATCAATCCGTCACATTATCTCCGGGTGTTCTCGTCTGGCTAACGGAGAGTACTTGCATAGACACAATCTTGTAGCCAGGATTATTCATCAGCAACTTGCTCTAAAATACAATCTTGTTGAATCGGAAGTTCCGTACTATAGGTATGTGCCCGACCCAGTTCTCGAAAATGGCAATATCACACTGTACTGGGATCAATCCATCATCACTGACAGGACTATTGTAGCCAATAAGCCTGATATAGTGGTGATGGATCGATCAGAGCGGCGCGCAATGATTGTTGACATTACGGTCCCGCATGACGAGAACCTCGTGAAAGCCGAGAAAGATAAGCAAATCAAGTATCTTGACTTGGCTCGCGAGGTTGTCGACATGTGGGATGTGGACTCAGCGATCATTGTGCCGATAGTCGTGTCAGCCCATGGCTTAATTGCCAAGAGCCTCGACCAACATCTCAGGAGGCTCTCGTTAGGCAGCTGGATCAAGGGCTTGATTCAGAAAGCGGTACTTCTGGACACGGCTCGTATTGTTAGGAGGTTCCTCTCTCTGGAGCCCTGACTGCCGGTAGCTTGGACCCTGTTCCCGATACCGGTGGGCTACTATTTTTTATATTTTTAAATGTTTTTTTTTATATTGTTTTATATTAAAATATTTAAAAATGTAATTGATATGTAAGAAAATAAATAAAGGAATAATAATAAACTATTTTGACAACTGCGAAGACCTCACCGATGCTCACTCAATCCTGTATTGTGCGGCTGTAGCGGCATGTCGTGTAGCTCATGTTAAATTTTCTGATGACAGAGCTACACGACCTAAACCAGCCGTACCGGCATGGCAGTACAGGATTGATCGACGTATTGGTGGGGCCAGAGCACTCATCGGCAAACTGATCTGCTTCAGGGAGGGCAATACTCGCCCTAGAGTGATGCGTTTTGTGAGGCGGGCGTTCTCGGGGACTGATATCAGTCCTCGAGACTACATGTCCCGTGTCACAGAGCGCATCGACTTCCTGAAGCAGAAAGTGTATGCATGGGCAAACCGTATTCGTAGGTATAAGCGGCGGGTGGATCGATACACTCAGAATCGCACATTCCAAAGAGATGAAAGGTGGGTTTATAGGGCTTGGGAGCGATCGGACCAAGGTGTGACTGACGCTGTAGTGTGCAGCTCACCTAACCTTATATATGTAACTGCACACACTAATTATTGACATTATTATACGAATCGTGGAACTAAACAGTTCTCTTTTATTTCGACAACATCATTATAATACATGGCGACCCTTAGCCAGCAATTAAAATTTTGCAATCTACGCAATAAGAAAGACTGCGGACGAGTCAAATAAATTATGAAGATATACCGATAAAAGTTGAAGTTTGTGAAGACGGAAATTAGAAGAAAGGAAGCGAAGAAGATTTTAAAAATTTATAGAAGAATCAGAATCCCAACAGAAGAATTAGTTTGAAGAGGTGAAATCATTAATTAAGAAGACAGAAAAGGAACGTTGCTGCCGGGTGCTGGGAGAATGCTCAAGCCTTGTGATGAGAGGATATGCAGGGCGCTGGGAGTTGAATTGTACGGGTCCGATGTGGAGCAGCTGGGAGTCAGTTCCAGACCAGTGCTGAGGAGTTCATTCGTCCAAGCCACGTGAGACGTCGTGACCTACATAATCGTTGTCAGTAAAATAAGTAACTACTGCAATGTAAGTTTTGCAACGCTAACATTTTTTATATATTCTACTATATTTCATGTTATTGTAACTGGATCATACATTTTTTTATATTTTGTTCTGGAGATTAGGAATGTCCCAACAATTACAAGATGTGCACGCTAGATTAAAATATCTAAGAGAATATTTAGTAAAACTAGGTCCAGATAGGCGTAGAAAAGATTTAGCTTTAAAGAAGCTAGAAGAAGCAGAAAAAGAATATAGTAAATTGGATTGTATTTTGACTCAGTTGAACCAAGAAGTTATAGATCGCAAGTTAAGCAAAGATGCTCGTGAGGTTTTCCAAACATTAATTAATGAAACTCAATCAAATTATCAGAAAATAAAAAGTTTACTTTCTTTAGTAGATAGTAGTTGTCAAACTAGTTCTAAAGATTTAATAGAATACGAATATACTGATTGTCTTACAAAAATGGCTGACGCATTTGATATTAAAACTGCAATTTCCCTGTTGCCAGTGTTGAATGGTCAGGAGCAGGTGACAAATCAGCTTATAGATGGTATCTTACTTTATAGTTCGCTTATTAATGAAGCCAGTAAAAGTCAATTAATACAGTTTGTGTTAAAAACGCGTCTCTCGCCTAGTGCAAAATTGCGACTTAAAACTAACTACACAGATATAGAAAGTTTGGTAGAAGATATTCGTGTTTATTTGTTACCGAAGAAATCGTATGTAGCTTTACAAAGTCAATTGCTTACGGCGACTCAAGGCCGTAGAAGTATAGAAAAATTCGGTACGGAGATCGAAGAGTTATTTGTCAATCTCACGATTGCGCAGGCTAACGATAAGCGTGATGCATATGAGGTTTTGCGTCCACTCAATGAGAAGACTGCAATTAAACGGTTTAGTGATGGGTTGGCTGATAAGCGGCTAAGCACTATCATTGCCTCACGTCAGTTTGCATCATTGCCTGAAGCTATAACGGCTGCGGTAGATGAACAATCCCTGTCAGTCCAGCCACAAGATCAGGTTATGCAATTTAGGGCTAACCAAAATTATAGACGAGGTAGCTTTAGAGGCTCTCGAGGCCGGGGAAATAGACAATTTTACAACAGAAATAAAACGTATAACCATAATTATGATAAAAATAATGAAAACAGCACAGGTCAAAGAACTTTAAGCAGCGTTAATCGAGGTAAAAACTCAGGTGAACAACGTCAGCAGTTCCGCGGACGTCCGGTGCGTTGTCAGCGTATTCAACATAACGCGCAACAGTCCAATGTTCATGACAACTTGCGCAATGATCGCACAAGCCAAGCAAATGAAAGCCTAGAATTTTTTCGTACCTAAATCGTACACGCATTCTATTTATAGTTTTAGTAATTTTTGTATTATTAATTGTCAGTTAACAAATAGTGATGTTGATCTTAATTTACTGATAGATAGTGGAGCTAGCTTATGTGTGCTAAAGTATGAATGGTTGTCGCGACATAGGAATTTATTGAATTTAGTAAAACAGGATAAGATAGTCATTAAAGGAATTAGTGGTAATTTAGAGTCCATGGGATACATTTATTTAGATATTATGATTAATAATGTAACTTTTCAACAAAAGTTTTACATATTTGAACACTTATCTTGTGCTGCAGAAGGTATACTCGGACAAGATTTTTTCGAGCGGTATAACGCTGTATTAAACTATAAAGATGGTACTCTGAGTTTGGAAACCCGAGACCAGTCTGTTAGTGTTCATGTTAATAGGAATTTATTTACAATTCCGCCTCGTTGTGAAGTAATTAAACACATCCCGACGTCACACAACAGTGATTGCGTCGTTTTGTCAAAGGAAATTTATGAAGGTGTGTTTACAGCAGGTGTAGTATCGAAGCCACATAATGGACTTATTCCTGTTAGGATATTAAATACAACTGATAGTTCGGTTGACATAAATACTTCAGATTTAAGTATTAGTTGCTTAAATAATTTTTACGTTTGCAAGTTTGACCACGATAACATTTCTGTGGATAGAGTTAAAACTTTACTTACTACGTTACAACTAAATACCTATTTAAATAAAGAGGAACAAAGAGGTATTGAAAACGTATGTGCCAAATATGCAGATGTTTTCCATTTGCCAGGAGATACGCTCACAACAACTAATTTAATAGAGCACTCAATTAAACTAAAAGAAAATACTTCACCAGCATACGTTAAGCCATATCGATTGCCTAAAGCATTGAAAGGCGAAGTACAGAGACAAATAGATGAAATGGTTAAAAATGATATTATTGAAGAGACTATTTCAGAATGGTCAAGTCCAGTTCTATTAGTACCTAAAAAGACAGATAGGTCAGGAGAAAGGAAATGGAGACTTGTAGTGGACTATCGCCAACTCAATAATAGAATACAGGACGATAAATTTCCATTACCAAATATCACTGAGATACTAGATTCATTATCTAATAACATCTATTTTTCAAAATTAGATCTTAGTCAAGGTTACTATCAGCTATCCTTAGAAGAACAGTCTAGGAAGTACACTGCATTTACAACAGACAAGCAGTATCAAATGAAACGATGTCCAATGGGACTTAAAACATCGCCTAGTGCTTTTGCACGTCTCATGACAATAGCAATGTCAGGATTAAATTATAAATCATGCTATTAAAAACAAGATGATTGCATTGTCGTAGGAAATTGTCTCGAAACGCATAACAAGAATCTTATAAAAATTTTAGAATGCCTAAGAAGAGTGAATCTAAAACTAAATCCGCTAAAGTGTGAATTTTTACGTAAAGAAATCGTTTATTTAGGACATAAAATAACCTCAGAAGGAATATTTCCCGATCCATCGAAGGTAGAATGCCTACAAAAATATCCAGTCCCGCAAAACGTAGACGACGTCAAGAGATTTGTAGCATTCGCAAATTATTATAGACGTTTTATTCCAAAGTTTGCTGAAATAGCCTATCATTTGAATGCGTTATGTACAAAAGATGTAGCATTCGTATGGAGTGATGAATGCGAGCGAGCATTTTACAAGTTAAAACAGATTCTTATTAGTCCGACAATACTTGACTATCCAGACTTTAGCGACAATAACACTTTCACGTTACAAACTGACGCATCAAAACTAGGATTAGGCGCCGTACTGTCTAATAGCAATGGCAAGGTAGTCGCGTACGCAAGCCGTAACTTGAAACCAGCTGAGACGCGGTACCCTGTGATTGAGTTAGAATTACTTGCTATTGTTTGGGCAGTTCGACATTTTAGACCTTATTTATATGGGAAAAAGTTTTACATAAAAACAGACCATAAGCCATTAATTTACTTATTTAATATGACCGATCCTTCAAGCCGGTTGACAAAGTTTAGATTATATCTTGAAGAATACGACTTTGAAATCAGCTATGTCCCAGGACGGCACAACGCAGCTGCAGATGCATTGAGCCGGATACCTATTACATCCAACAGTTTAAAGGATTTGAACAAACATGCAGTATCAGTCATGACAAGGGCACAGACTCGAAGGTTGCGCACTGACTGTGACAACGACGACATGATTACTGAGGTATCCTCTACTCCAAGGCCTGATCAACCTAAGGTAGTGGAAATCCTCAAACGACCGACTGACAGCATTGAATTGATATTATTTAGTAATAAAAATACTATACAGCAGATAGAAAAATCAAAATATTACACTAGTGACAATGGCAACTACAAATTCGTTCCTGAAAAATCAGCAATTTATGTGATATCTCGATCGTTATCGACCGTAAGTGTGTTAGCGAGAGAATTACAACGTTTTTGCAAGCAAATCAAAATAAATGAGCTCATAATAATTAAAACGAAGCGCTATGAAAATTATGTTAACCATTTATTAGAGGAAATGAGTCATTTGAATGACATTCCGAAGCTACTTGTTATTAAAGATGTGACAAGAGTTTCTGACAAAGACACGAAAACAGTGATCTTGAATGACTTCCACTTATTACCCACCAGCGGCCACGCAGGAATAAACAGAATGTTAAATAATATTAGGAAGTACTATTACTGGCCAGGAATGACTAATGATGTAACAGAATTCGTAAAGAAATGTAGAAGTTGTCAGATTCAAAAGCATTCCAATAGACATACAAAGGAACCGATGGTTATAACATCAACGGCATCCACTGCTTTTGAAAGAGTAAGTTTAGATTTAATGGGTCCTTTAGATGTAGATAATTTAAATTATAAGTACGTACTGACATTACAGTGCGATTTAACAAAATACGTTGAAGCCTATCCTATAGAGAGGAAAGATACTATTTCTGTAGCTAGGTTATTTGTAAACAATTTTATTCTGAGATATGGTATCCCTAAAGAAATAATAACAGACCAGGGAACAGAGTTTATGTCATCAGTTTTTACTGAGATTTGCAATTTGTTGCATATAAATAAACTGCATTCAACAGCCTATCATCATGAAACTCTGGGAGGATTGGAAAACACTCATAAGGTTCTAGGAGCTTATCTTAGGATTCAGTGTGACAACAATAAATCAGATTGGAGCAGTTGGCTTCCATTCTGGTGCTTTTCATTTAACACTGCAGTACACTCTGAGACAAAATACACTCCATTTGAGCTAGTATTTGGAAAGAATTGTAATTTACCATCCAATATTGCACAAAGTTCTTATGTTGATCCATTATATAATCCTGATTCTTACCCTTTGGAACTAAAATATAGACTACAAAGAGCACAAACTGAAGCTAGAAATAATTTATTATTTAGTAAGGAATTAAGAAAATATAATTTTGATAAAAATGAAAACGGATTAAAATATAAGAGTGGAGATTTAGTTCTAATTAAAAATCAAGTAGGAAATAAGTTAGATAAAATTTATTTAGGACCATATAGAGTGATTGAAGATGTATCACCAAATGTTAAAATTTTAAAAGGTGACAAAGAATTATTAATTCATAAAAACAATACAAAACTGTTTGTTACTTAATATACTTGGTTTTGATAAGATGTTATTTTTTTATATAATGTAATGGTAAAAAGTATAATTATTTAAAAATAAGTAGTCTTGAAAATATTGTAAAAAAAAAAATGTTTTATGTACTAAGATAACAAAGCCATTTTTTTTTTAAAAAAAGGGGAGGTGTAGTGTGCAGCTCACCTAACCTTATATATGTAACTGCACACACTAATTATTGACATTATTATACGAATCGTGGAACTAAACAGTTCTCTTTTATTTCGACAACATCATTATAATACAACGCGCACCTGCCGGATGATGATGCCATGTGTTCGTTCTGGCGCAGCATTTGGTCGGTGCCTGTCAGTCACACTGAGGGCGATTGGATCCGGGAGGTTGAACAAGCGTGTGATCCAATACCAGAAATGGGGGCAATCATCATCAGCCCCCAAGACGTAGCTCGTGCAGTCCGTCCGTTGCCTAACTGGAAATCTCCAGGGCCGGACGGACTGCACAACTTCTGGATCAAGTGGTTCACACGATCGCACGCTTGCTTGGCATCCCAGTTTCAATCAGCCTTAGAGTCAGGGTCGCTGCCCCAGTTCTTGACGACAGGAATTACCCACCTGCTCCATAAATCAGGTAGTACTGCGGAGCCCAAAAATTATAGACCAATCACTTGTCTACCAACGGTCTATAAAGTTCTTACATCCATTTTGAGAGCTAAAATCAATCAACATATTGAGACTAATTCTATCATGTCTGCCTCTCAGAATGGATGTAGGAACGGGTCCCGCGGTACTAAGGAGCTGCTCCTCATTGATATGGCCATTAGCCAACAGGTTCGCCGCTCCCGAAAGGATCTGTCGACATGTTGGATAGACTATAAGAAGGCCTATGATTCGGTGCCTCATACATCGCTCATGAGGGTGCTACAGTTGTATAAAATTGATGCAACTCTGCGCACCTTCCTGATGTCATGTATGGGGCAATGGAGGACAGTCCTTCGCTATCCAGGATGTCGGCAAATCCAGGGGAATAGCGAACCGATAAGGATAGAGCGAGGTATATTTCAGGGCGATAGTTTGAGTCCACTTTGGTTCTGCTTGGCCTTGAATCCTCTTAGCACGCTGCTGGAGGATTCAGGTCTAGGCTACCGGTTGAGGAGAGGTGGTCAAGTTATATCTCACCTCCTTTACATGGATGACCTGAAACTCTTTGCCCCCAACGATTTGCAACTGATGGAGCTACTGAAGGTAACTGAAACTTTCAGTAGCGCCATCAGGATGGAATTCGGTGTGGACAAATGTGCGGTCATGCATGTAAAGCGAGGGGAGATTGTGGAATCTGTGGGAACCCAGCTCTCGGATTCCATAAATCTTAGATCCCTCTCAGCAACCGAAACCTATAAGTATTTGGGTATGTCGGAAGCGTTGGGCATCAATGTTGCTGACATGAAGCATTCGTTGAAGGAGCGCTTCTTTGGCCGCCTGAAAAAAGTATTTAATAGTCTTTTATCAGGCGGAAATAAGGTGCGTGCCTTCAACGGTTGGGTCATGCCGGTTTTGATGTACTCTTTCGGCATACTCAAATGGACTCAAACAGAACTAGACGCCCTGGATAGGAGGGTCCGTACATTGTTGACGGCATATCGAATGCATCACCCGCGTTCTTCGGTTATGAGACTGTATATCCCGCGGAGGTGTGGGGGTCGAGGCTTTTTAAACGCTAAGACTCTCCACAATCGCGAGATATGCAGTCTCAGGGAATATTTCCTAGAAACTGACGTGGGGATGCATCGAGATGTGGTCGCGGTGGACAAGGGCCTCACCCCGCTCTCCTTGGCTAAAGAGAACTGGCGCAAACCTGTGGTACTTGATACCAACGACCGCAGGGAGGTATGGCAGAGTAAGGAGCTTCACGGACGCTTTTTCCGGGCCCTGCATGGACCCGATGTAGACCTATCAGCGTCCGTAGCCTGGCTACGTTCCGGGGACCTCTTCGGGGAAACTGAAGGTTTTGTCTGTGTAATTATGGATGAAGTTATGATGACGAATAACTACCGGAGATTTATTGTGAAGGACGGCACGGTTGACATATGTCGGGCATGCCACCGTCCAGGCGAATCAATCCGTCACATTATCTCCGGGTGTTCTCGTCTGGCTAACGGAGAGTACTTGCATAGACACAATCTTGTAGCCAGGATTATTCATCAGCAACTTGCTCTAAAATACAATCTTGTTGAATCGGAAGTTCCGTACTATAGGTATGTGCCCGACCCAGTTCTCGAAAATGGCAATATCACACTGTACTGGGATCAATCCATCATCACTGACAGGACTATTGTAGCCAATAAGCCTGATATAGTGGTGATGGATCGATCAGAGCGGCGCGCAATGATTGTTGACATTACGGTCCCGCATGACGAGAACCTCGTGAAAGCCGAGAAAGATAAGCAAATCAAGTATCTTGACTTGGCTCGCGAGGTTGTCGACATGTGGGATGTGGACTCAGCGATCATTGTGCCGATAGTCGTGTCAGCCCATGGCTTAATTGCCAAGAGCCTCGACCAACATCTCAGGAGGCTCTCGTTAGGCAGCTGGATCAAGGGCTTGATTCAGAAAGCGGTACTTCTGGACACGGCTCGTATTGTTAGGAGGTTCCTCTCTCTGGAGCCCTGACTGCCGGTAGCTTGGACCCTGTTCCCGATACCGGTGGGCTACTATTTTTTATATTTTTAAATGTTTTTTTTTATATTGTTTTATATTAAAATATTTAAAAATGTAATTGATATGTAAGAAAATAAATAAAGGAATAATAATAAACTATTTTGACAACTGCGAAGACCTCACCGATGCTCACTCAATCCTGTATTGTGCGGCTGTAGCGGCATGTCGTGTAGCTCATGTTAAATTTTCTGATGACAGAGCTACACGACCTAAACCAGCCGTACCGGCATGGCAGTACAGGATTGATCGACGTATTGGTGGGGCCAGAGCACTCATCGGCAAACTGATCTGCTTCAGGGAGGGCAATACTCGCCCTAGAGTGATGCGTTTTGTGAGGCGGGCGTTCTCGGGGACTGATATCAGTCCTCGAGACTACATGTCCCGTGTCACAGAGCGCATCGACTTCCTGAAGCAGAAAGTGTATGCATGGGCAAACCGTATTCGTAGGTATAAGCGGCGGGTGGATCGATACACTCAGAATCGCACATTCCAAAGAGATGAAAGGTGGGTTTATAGGGCTTGGGAGCGATCGGACCAAGGTGTGACTGACGCGCACCTGCCGGATGATGATGCCATGTGTTCGTTCTGGCGCAGCATTTGGTCGGTGCCTGTCAGTCACACTGAGGGCGATTGGATCCGGGAAGTTGAACAAGCGTGTGATCCAATACCAGAAATGGGGGCAATCATCATCAGCCCCCAAGACGTAGCTCGTGCAGTCCGTCCGTTGCCTAACTGGAAATCTCCAGGGCCGGACGGACTGCACAACTTCTGGATCAAGTGGTTCACAAGATCGCATGCTTGCTTGGCATCCCAGTTTCAGTCAGCCTTAGAGTCAGGGTCGCTGCCCCAGTTCTTGACGACAGGAATTACCCACCTGCTCCATAAATCAGGTAGTACTGCGGAGCCCAAAAATTATAGACCAATCACTTGGCTACCAACGGTCTATAAAGTTCTTACATCCATTTTGAGAGCTAAAATCAACCAACATATTGAGACTAATTCTATCATGTCTGCCTCTCAGAATGGATGTAGGAACGGGTCCCGCGGTACTAAGGAGCTGCTCCTCATTGATATGGCCATTAGCCAACAGGTTCGCCGCTCCCGAAAGGATCTGTCGACATGTTGGATAGACTATAAGAAGGCCTATGACTCTGTGCCACATACATGGCTCATGAGGGTGCTAGAGTTGTACAAAGTTGGTGCAACTATGCGCACCTTCCTGATGACATGTATGGGGCAATGGAGGACAGTCTTTCGCTATCCAGGATGTCGGCAAATCCAGAGGAATAGCGAGCCGATAAGGATAGAGCGAGGTATATTTCAGGGTGATAGTTTGAGTCCACTTTGGTTCTGCTTAGCCTTGAATCCTCTTAGCACGCTGCTGGAGGATTCAGGTCTAGGCTATCGGTTGAGGAGAGGTGGTCAAGTTATATCTCACCTCCTTTACATGGATGACCTGAAACTCTTTGCCCCCAACGATTTGCAACTGATGGAGCTACTGAAGGTAACTGAAACTTTCAGTAGCGCCATCAGGATGGAATTCGGTGTGGACAAATGTGCGGTCATGCATGTAAAGCGAGGGGAGATTGTGGAATCTGTGGGAACCCAGCTCTCGGATTCCATAAATCTTAGATCCCTCTCAGCAACCGAAACTTATAAGTATTTGGGTATGTCGGAAGCGCTGGGCATCAATGTTGCTGGCATGAAGCAATCGTTGAAGGAGCGCTTCTTTGGCCGCCTGAAAAAAGTATTTAATAGTCTTTTATCAGGCGGAAATAAGGTGCGTGCCTTCAACGGTTGGGTCATGCCGGTTTTGATGTACTCTTTCGGCATACTCAAATGGACTCAAACAGAACTAGACGCCCTGGATAGGAGGGTCCGTACATTGTTGACGGCATTTCGAATGCATCACCCGCGTTCTTCGGTTATGAGACTGTATATCCCGCGGAAGTGTGGGGGTCGAGGCTTTTTAAACGCTAAGACTCTCCACCATCGCGAGATATGCAGTCTCAGGGAATATTTCCTAGAAACCGACGTGGGGACTGGGGATGCATCGAGATGTGGTCGCGGTGGACAAGGGCCTCACCCCGCTCTCCTTGGCTAAAGAGAACTGGCGCAAACCTATAGTACTTGATACTAACGACCGCAGGGAGGTATGGCAGAGTAAGAAGCTTCACGGACGCTTTTTCCGGGCCCTGCATGGACCCGATGTAGACCTATCAGCATCCGTAGCCCGGCTACGTTCCGGGGACCTCTTCGGGGAAACTGAAGGTTTTGTCTGTGCAAGTATGGATGAAGTTATGATGACGAATAACTACCGGAGATTTATTGTGAAGGACGGCACGGTTGACATATGTCGGGCATGCCACCGTCCAGGCGAATCAATCCGTCACATTATCTCCAGGTGTTCTCGTCTGGCTAACGGAGAGTACTTGCATAGACACAACCTTGTAGCCAGGATTATCCATCAGCAACTTGCTCTAAAATACAACCTTGTGGAATCGGAAGTTCCGTACTATAGGTATGTGCCCGACCCAGTTCTCGAAAATGGCAATATCATATTGTACTGGGATCAATCCATCATCACTGACAGGACTATTGTAGCCAATAAACCTGATATAGTGGTGGTGGATCGATCAGAGCGGCGCGCAATGATTGTTGACATTACGGTCCCGCATGACGAGAACCTCGTGAAAGCCGAGAAAGATAAGCAAATCAAGTATCTTGACTTGGCTCGCGAGGTTGTCGACATGTGGGATGTGGACTCAGCGATCATTGTGCCGATAGTCGTGTCAGCCCATGGCTTAATTGCCAAGAGCCTCGACCAACATCTCAGGAGGCTCTCGTTAGGCAGCTGGATCAAGGGCTTGATTCAGAAAGCGGTACTCCTGGACACGGCTCGTATTGTTAGGAGGTTCCTCTCTCTGGAGCCCTGACTGCCGGTAGCTTGGACCCTGTTCCCGATACCGGTGGGCTACTATTTTTTATATTTTTAAATGTTTTTTTTATATTGTTTTATATTAAAATATTTAAAAATGTAATTGATATGTAAGAAAATAAATAAAGGAATAATAATAAAGTTTATTTAAAGAAACTTAGACATAAATTACAAGATATTTTAACAAGCTAAATTAGAACAGTTTAAGTGGTGTAGTCATCTGTAGTCGAACAAGTCGAGTTGGTATGGAACTGTGTTTCTGTGCATCTATTACCTGATCGCTCTAGCATCTAACACTTTTTTGGCTTAAAATTTGTGTCTTTTTTACTTTTATATGTATATTCGAATGAGTTTAAATTTTGAATCTCAAAATAGTTGAAAGTATTAGGATTAATGCTATTGTTTAGTCCAGTGGTTCTTAACCTTTTAGTCATGAGGGACCATTTGACAAAATTTTGGTCTTGCCATGGACCACCCAGTTGGTTTGGAGGAAACACAAAAAAAAAATGTAAAAACTTTAAAAGTTCGATTACTCCGAAACCACTCAGATTGGACCCCTAGTTATCGGGGACAAAGTTGCAAATTACCTCTACAATCACCCATCTCAAGGACTGCACCCAATTACCAATCACTCTGTATACAGTACCTAATTGTACTTAAATAAAAGGTTGATCTATCTTTAGAGAAATTCCTTTTAATTCTTTTACGTTATATTCACATTACAGTTACAGATTTTAATGAGATTTTTGTGATTGCAAATTGCTTGAGCCGCGCCCGGTTCGTGTAGTGTAGTGTCGACTCGTTGTCACTTTCTTATTAGGATGGCTCCGCGGACCATTTGGGATGCTTCCAGGGACCACCGGTTAAGAACCACTGGTTTAGTCACAGCGTCGATTGGAATCTGTCAGGTTATGTACGAAAATGAATCTTTCTAAGGAAAATGTTCGTGCAATAATTTTCGACAACTTTAGAAGAGGCCTGACACGGCTTCAGTGTTTTGAAGAGCTAACATCTGTGTTCAGTGATGAAGCCCCATGTCTGCGGACTGGCGAACGCTGGTATTTAGAATAGAAGGCGAAGGACGCCCAAAATCCGCCTTTTTTTTTTTTTTTTTTTGGTGGGTGAGAAATCATCAAATGACTCCTCCCGCTCTGGGCGGAGCGGAAGGGAGTGTCAGACTCTTACTGACTAAAAAACACCCATGTTCCTTCATTGGCCCTTTATGTTCCAGGGCCGCGGTATCTCTTTCGAACAGTCCCGCAGCCCTGGCAGGCACCGGCCCTTGCGGGCCCCTCCCGTTTGCTGACAACTCTTTGAGGCGCGCGTGGAACACGAACGCGCCGTCGACACGGCCTGCCCGTCGTCATACGACGGACGGACGGCGAGCTAGCCCATTACTCGCCGTCCACAGGCCCGCGCCTACGGTGGCCGAGAGCCATCACGGCGTGGCCCCCGACGCCCGGTGCTTCTCCCGCGGCGGCTGGGACGTGAGGAGGTTCTCTCCCTCTCACGTTCCGCCGCCTCCTTCGCTAGCATGACTGCTTCGCAGAAGGAGGCGACGGCTTCCCATTCCCTCTCGCCCCGGACCATGGCTTGAACCAGGGCCGGGCGCGAGAGGTCGCCGCCGCCAATAGAGGTCGCCGCCGCCAATAGGTCGCCGCCGCCAATGCCCAAAATCCGCCTTCACTGAAGATAACCTCATTGCTGTGAGACAACTAATTCTCGAAGATCGTCATGTGACGTATCGAGATATAGAGGCTCTATTAGCATCTCAGGGACAACCATTCAGAAGATCTTGCATGAAGCGCTTGGTGTGAGAAAGCTAGTTTGCCGTTGGACACCGCATCTGCTTTCCGACGATCACAAGGCGGCCCGCGTCAGGTGGTGTAAGAAAACTCTGCAAAGGTTCAACCAAAGAGAGTCAAATCACGTCTACGACATCATCAGTGGTGACGAATCTTGGATCTATGCCTACGATCCTGATTCCAAACAACAATCTACAATCTGGGTCTTTCAAGACGAGCCAAAGCCGACTAAAGTTGTTCGTTCTCCAAGCACTTCAAAGAAGATGGTGGCCACGTGGAAAAACCGGCCATGTTGCGACTATTGCACTTGAAGATCGTAGAACGGTTAACACAGAGTGGTATACCACAGTTTGTTTACCACAACTCACAAGTCATCGCCGAACTTCGAAACTCAAAGCGACGCATCATCCTGCACCACGACAACGCAAGCTCACACAGCGCTCGTCAAACGATTGAGTATTTGAAGCAGGAAAAAGTAGAAATTCTTAACCATCCTCCATACAGTCCTGACCTAAGCCCTAACGATTTCTTTACATTTCCTAAAATTAAGAAAAGTATTCGTGGTCAAAGGTTCCAGTCTGGAGAAGAAGTAGTTGACGCTTTCAAGTCAGCCATTTTGAACACCCCCACTTTAGAGTGGAATATACTCAAATGTTATGATAACTGGTTTGAGCGAATGGAAAAGTGTATTAACCCATTTCCTGTCCCATGAACCACATATGGTTCAGGGCGATTGTTTAGCTATTGTGTCTGCTTTGCGGACGGTGAAAGTGTTAAGCTACCTGGTGAATACTTTGAAAAATCATAAAAAGTACTCTGAGGTTCTGAAAGTTCTTCTTGAACACTTTAAATTCATATACACAGTCAATTTTTCAAGTGGGCTTGGATGGCCAAGTCCGAAACCATCAGAAAGAGCGAAAAATACTCAAAGGACTCTCGAGCCCGATTTTGATGAAAACTAAAACTGCATTATGACATTTTTGAAAAATCAATATTCCTAGCCAGGAATCAAAACCATTGAATTTGGAAAAGAAACACAACTTCACTATTCCTTATAGTTTCAGATTTGACCATCCACACCCACTTGAAAAATTCAGCCTTGATAGAGAGCACCGATTTTAATGAAACAAAAACTAAAACCTCTAAGTTATGCACAATATTTGTGCATTGGAGCTAACCCCATTAGTTTTTTTTTTAATTTTCATGTGACGATACCACAGACAAACATACCAGGGGGTCTAAAATGCTTTAGCAGAATCATATTAGGATAATAATATGAATTACATTTAAATTCATAAAATGGTCACAAGGTGACAAATCATAATAGTAGGTACGTCTATGACCATTTTAAGGATTTAAACGTAATTCATATTATTATCCTATTATGATTCTGCTAAAGCGGCCATTTTAGACCCCCTGTAGACACAGATACTGCAGACAAACAGACAAAAGAACTGAAAATGGTAGAAATAGGTTTATTATCTTAACCCCCTATATTTTTCTAAATATTTTCCAAACCCCACCTCTAAAGATTTATTATTGTATAGTATAGAAGATATAGAAGCAATTTAATATCATTGACCTAAAATGGAAGATTTGTTTATAAGTCACAAATAGAAATAGCTTCAATTCAATAAAGTACATCACATCATCAGCTTCACTGTTGGACATACACAGGCCTCTCCAATTGCACGCCACTTGACTCTATTCTTGGCAACTCTCATCTAGTTGCTACCTGCAACCATGTGCAGATTGTCACTGATAAAGTACTTACCATATTGGTATTCTTTAATATAGCACAAATCATTTTTTGTGCACTCCAAATGGTCTGTATAAAATTGAAACTCTTTGTTAGAAGAGCACTACAGATGTAACATATGTAAAGATCATCAGTTGGGACCTGAAAGCAAGTAAACGAATGATTGTAGCATTCATTAAGCTATCAACTTGAGTATTATGTCCAGCAGCCATAGTGGCCTTAACTGATGAAGATGAAACTTGTATCTCCTCAAGTAAGATTAGACTGACTAACCAACCATTATTACCACCCTGTGTATTATCATCAAAATTATGGTTTTATAAATTAGCTTTGTTAAAAGTGTCTGTACTTACATTAAAAATAATATGATTATTCCAACTATATGAAGTTAAAATAAGTATGTACTTACATAATTATCTTGTTTTAGTTTGATAATGCTTTCGATAAAAACCTTCTGATCTGTGTTGTTTAATATATAAACTTTTTCGTCAGCCCTAAGGCATAGTCTGCAAATTGTATTCACCTCGAATATACGCTTCATTTTAGACTTGAACCTCGACAAGGACAACTGGTCACTGGATGAAGAAACCTCTCTAATACTCTCTATTGACCACTATTATGGGACGGATAACCCACTTGTCGCAGAGAAAGTTTCTCTGAACATTAAACAAACGAAATCTGTGTAATAAACTGAATTGCTACAATTTCATAATTAAAACAAGTATTGTTTTATGGAGCACCGGCATTTCGAATAGAATGTTAGAATCAGTGTTGCCAGGGCTCTTGAGTCGTAAGTTACGTTTCGTTTCCTGAAAAGTTACATTTTTGCTGCATAAGTTACATTATTGTTTTTTTTTTAAATTACGTATTTTTGGGGTCGGACGCAAATTAAAGTCAGCAAAATGGCGGAGTTTAACGGAATCTATGATGTCTAATGGTGTATTTAATCTTATGATAAAACAGACTGCATTCTTATGTTTTATTTGTTGTATCTAGTCTAGCACCCAACTTATTAGTTGAACCAACAATTTGTTAGTTTTACACTGAACTACTAATATACGAAATCACAAAACATTGTCAATTTGACAGGCTTACTACATTGAGACAAAAAAAAACTTTTTTGCAAAATATAAAACCGACTCCAAAAACACAAAAAAAGTAAAAAATAATTTTAGCTTCAGAAGTCGGTGACTTTTGTTTATTTGAATCAGTTTTTTGTCACCGACTTCTGAAGCTAAAATTATTTTTTACTTTTTTTGTGTTTTTGGAGTCGGTTTTATATTTTGCAAAAAAGTTTTTTTATTTTTTTATTTTTAGTTGCAATATTCCATAGAAATATTTTTCATCATCAGACCTGTAATGGCACTTGTAACCCAGATGGGTGCAAAGTTTTGATCAATATACATGAATTAAGTCCAAACGCAAGGTAGCTACTGTAAACAGTTGAGGAGTTCCCTTAACTGTCCTTCGTCTTCATCATCAGACCCCTTATGACAGTCACAACCCATCTAGGTGTAAATTTCTCACCAATACAAATTAATCAAACCCAAACACAAGGTGACTGCTGTAAGCCGTTGAGGAGTTCCCTCGACTGTCTTTCAGTTCCATCATCAGAGCGACTCGACTCCAGACCTTCTTTAAATTATAGTGCTTTAAAATACTTAATCAAAAAATTTACAAACGTACTAGTCGCCACTACAATTTTTGAAAGCTCCCCTCAATTTCTCTTGGATGCCATTGTAGCTGCTAGCTGCAAGACATCAATCAACACATCCGTCCGCCGGCATAATGAAAGCTTCACTGGCGAATCCGTGGCGCTGGGAGTTATTTATACGTGTGGCACATTGCGCGACCGCCGAGCCGTCGCGACACCAACGGATTGACGATGAACTAATCATATCAAATATTTATTACTGGTTTCCTATTGGTTAGTTTAAGTTAAGTAAGTTTTGCACCATCTACTACCTAGATAAAATTTTAGCATTAAGTCTGTACACATTTGACTTGAGAATACATTCGTAAAACTATCATCTGGAGTTTCACTTGAATACCTACCAAGCGCTACAGTGGTGACCCCGACGTGATCAACCAACAAGGAACTCTAGATCCAAAATTTTTATTGAAGCCAACCTGACTTGCTGATCAGCTGTATCAGATCATGGCCAACAACGACCAAGTTCAAGAACTGTCTGGTGTTTCAACGTCGCTGCGCATTCCACCTATCTGGCGCGACAGGATACGACTGTGGTTCGCGCAATTTGAGGTAATCATATCTCCACAAAAGAAGGGGGACCAAGCAATGTATGAGCTCGTCATCGGTCAACTTGAGCGGCCAGATCTCGATGAGATCTCAGACATTATTCTCCATCCACCGGAGAAAAATCGTTACGACGCGTTGAAGAACCGGTTGTTCCAGGTTTATGAAGAATCCGAGCAACGACAAGTACAGAGATTGCTCTCTGAGATGGAGCTCGGCGACTTAAAACCATCACAGTTGTTACGTCGCATGAAAAATCTCGCCACCGACAACATATCCGACTCTGCGCTGCGTATTATGTGGACCAATCACCTACCTCAACCCGTACGAGCAGTCCTCGCCGTCAGCGATAACATCGCGAAACACTCCGATATCCACGAGCTGGCAATGATGGCAGACAAGATTCTCGAGCAGACGCAACCGCATGGCGCGATCGCTGCAGTAGCCACAACATCTACCGCCCATGTGCCTACATCGATCGAGGAGAAGATCGACATGCTCACTAAAGAAATCGCAGAACTCAAGGCAAGGCAACCTAGTCATCATCGACGTAGGCCATTCAACAGATACCGCTCAAGGTCACGTTCGTCGAGCAGGCCCAATCAACAGCGCACTCAGCGCAGCAATACACCGCGACGAACCGAACTAACAGGAATCTGCTTTTATCATCGCAAGTTCGGAAAAGACGCACAAAAATGCACGCGCCCGTGCAGTTTCGAAGACGGAAAGGCTCCTTCGGGAAACTAAAACTTGCGTTGGATGAGGCGGGAACCGGCGCAAAGAATACTTCGTGCCGCCTATTCATAACAGACAGAAACACACGTCTGTCATTTTTAATTGATACTGGTGCGAACGTCTCCGTCATACCAAGAAGGAAAGGCGAGAAAGCAACTCCGACCGATTTTTGCTTGTACGCAGCGAACAATACTGTCATCCCAACGTACGGTGAAAAAACATTGCAATTGGATTTCAACCTACGAAGACCCTATACCTGGAAATTCATCATCGCTGCGGTCAGCAAGCCCATTATCGGTGCTGATTTCTTACGACATCATCAGCTACTTGTCGACATAGCCGGCCGTTGTCTCGTCGACAAGGTTACAAACCTCATCGTCAAGGCACCAGTCACATACTCCGCCGAGCCAACAGTAAGAAGTATCGACGTTGACCAGCCATATCACCAGCTAATCAGCAAGTATCCGGACATCTTGAGGCCATCATGCATGAAAGATACCCCGAAACACCGTGTGGAACATCACATAGAAACCACCGGACCGCCAATACACAGCAAGACCAGACCGTTACCCCCACATCGATACCTGTCCGTGAAGAAAGAATTTGAGACGATGATGCAGCAAGGAATATGCCGTCCAAGCAAAAGTCCCTGGTCCACACCACTGCACGTCGTTCCAAAGAAAAATGGCGATATTCGCGTATGTGGCGACTACAGAAGGTTGAACGACGTTACCAAACCGGACCGATATCCAGTACCTCGCCTCAAAGATTTCACCTACCTCTTACACGGCAAGAAAATCTTCACTACCCTTGACTTAAATCGTGCATACCAACAACTACCAGTATATGAGCCGGACATCGAGAAGACAGCCATCACAACACCCTTCGGTCTGTTCGAATTTCCCCGAATGTGTCCAGGACTGAAGAATGCCGGACAGACATTCCAACGATTCATACATCAAGTGCTCATCGGATTGGATTACGCATTCCCATTTATTGATGACGTCATAATTGCATCAGATAATGAAGCACGACATATCGAAGACTTACAAGAAGTACTGCACAGATTAGACGAGTACGGTATCACTATAAACCCGTCCAAATGCGTCTTTGGCAAAGAAAACGTCAAGTTCCTGGGATATGGAGTATCAAGCGATGGAATCAAACCACCACTTGACAAAGTCAACGCTATCACTGCTTACCCCAAACCAGAGACGATTCAAGACTTACGTCGATTTATTGGCATGGTTAATTTCTACCGTGACAGTATACCAAACGCAGCACACATACAAGCACCACTCAATGCGTTTCTGCATAATTCGAAAAAGCGTGACAAGACGAAAATCGATTGGAACCCGGAAGCACTTCAAGCATTCGAGTTGTGTAAAGTCAGCATTCAAAACGCAGCTTTACTCGCTCACCCATCTCCATCACCAACAGACGCAATCTCCCTCATGTGCGACGCGTCGAATACATGCGCTGGAGCCGTGCTACAACAACGTGTAAACAGCAAATGGATACCCCTTGGCTATTTCTCGAAAAAATTCTCTGACACACAACAGCGATATAGCACATTTGACAGAGAATTATTATCAATATACATGGCTATCAAACACTTCAGAAAAATGTACGAGGGAAGAGAACTAATAGTTTACACGGATCACAAGCCGCTAACCTACGCCATACGCAAGCCACCATCAGAAAGCGATACACAACGGCGCACTCGTCAGCTGTTATTTATCAGTGAGTTTACGACGGACATACGTCACGTGAGCGGAGTAAACAACGTCGTCGCAGATGCACTCTCACGAATCGAAACCATCGAATTGCCTTCTCCCATAAATTACGACGAATTAGCACATGCGCAAGACAAGGACAGCAACATACCCACCTTATCAAAGCAAACGAACATTCAACTCAAGAAAATCGTCGTACCCGGTACAAACAAAACAATAATCTGCGAAACAACTACGCCACACATTCGCCCATATCTACCAGAGAACTTTCGTCGCATCGCATTTAACGCCGTGCACAATACAAGTCACCCTGGAATAAGAACTACGCGCAAACTCATGCAACAGCGTTATTTCTGGCCAGCAATGAATACCGACATTGGCGAGTGGGCCAAGACATGTACTGCGTGTCAACAATCGAAGGTACAGCGACATAATCACAGTGACATCATGACGTTCCCGCCAAGTGAACGATTCCAACACATACACCTGGACATTGTTGGACCACTAGCTACAACTTCGTGCGGACATCGGTACCTGCTCACCATCATTGATCGATGTACACGTTGGGCAGAGGCAGTACCACTGCAGGAGATAACAGCTGAAATCGTCGCAAGAAAACTGTACGAAACATGGATTACACGTTTTGGTTGTCCTATCAGAATAACAACCGACCAAGGGCGACAATTTGAAAGCCGACTATTTCAAGACCTTGCAATATCGCTAGGAGTGGAAAAAACCCGTACTACTGCTTACCACCCGCAGAGTAACGGCATCGTGGAACGCTGGCACCGAACATTGAAAGCCGCGCTCATGTCACGACTAACGAGTAGCAGCAGCTGGATCACCGAGCTACCGACTGTATTGATGGGACTACGAGCCGCGACGCGTACTGACACCAACACCAGCGCTGCGCAGCTTACCTACGGACAAGCATTAAGACTGCCAGGCGATTTTATATCACCATCAGCCACTGTAACGAAGCTGGACCACAACTATGTCGATAATCTTCACGATATTATCACCAGACTTACGCCGACATACCAACCGCATTCAAACAAGCAATGTATGTTCGTGCACAAGGACTTACAAACATGCAGTCACGTGTTCGTACGTGATGACACTGTCCGCAAGCCGCTGCAACGTCCGTATAAAGGTCCGTACCAGATTATCGAAAGGAACGAGAAGTACTTCACGATACAGTTGCCTGGACGAGTCGCTAACATATCGATCGACCGACTAAAACCGGCGTATACGATGAACACTGAAGATGAACAGGAACACAGTTGCAAGACAACACCATCAGCACCAGCTACCACAGAAGGTCAATCCAGCCAACATTCAACGAGCAAAAGCGACGCTGCACACTGCACCAGATCAGGGAGGATCGTCAAAATGCCAGTACGCTTCGCTTGAGGGGGAGTACTGTAGCTGCTAGCTGCAAGACATCAATCAACACATCCGTCCGCCGGCATAATGAAAGCTTCACTGGCGAATCCGTGGCGCTGGGAGTTATTTATACGTGTGGCACATTGCGCGACCGCCGAGCCGTCGCGACACCAACGGATTGACGATGAACTAATCATATCAAATATTTATTACTGGTTTCCTATTGGTTAGTTTAAGTTAAGTAAGTTTTGCACCATCTACTACCTAGATAAAATTTTAGCATTAAGTCTGTACACATTTGACTTGAGAATACATTCGTAAAACTATCATCTGGAGTTTCACTTGAATACCTACCAAGCGCTACACCATCATCAGATCCCGGTTTCCTTATCATGGGACCACCCTTGAAGTATCTCCTTTCCAACAAAAAAAAAATATCAAAATCGGTTCATAAACGACGAAGTTATCCGCGAATACACATAAAAATATATATATATATATACGGTCGAATTGAGAAACCTCCTCCTTTCTTGAAGTCGGTTTAAAAACCAAAAAATATTGTTAGAATATAAATAGCGAATTGAGGACAAAAAAAAACATCGAATCCACCAACCTGTCATTAGTTTTTTTAAATATTGTAATGTAATACTCGTAGAGGTTTAAATCACAGTAGTAAAAAATCGTTGATTTATTTCCCCACTTTATGTGGATATTAACACAACGAAACAAAACAAATCACAATCAGCCATGTTTATTTACTTTTTACCGTGAACGGCGCGAATTCGCGAAGTAGGAAACGTGCGCGCACACGCTTAAGCAAAATCAAGTTTTAACAACTGCAAAATAAGTTTCATTTTGTCATGGCGCCTTCCATTCAGAGCCATCTCTAAGTGTATTAAGGAGTGAAACACTTTTTAGACGCGCCAGTTTTAGGTGCGTTCAATTTGGATGCGTTCGTAAACTGTTTGCAATAAAAATCTAGTATTACAAATCTCTTTCTTCTCAAAAGTTACGAAAATTGCCTTAAATTTAAAAATTACTTACATGTTACGCGAGAGGGTCAAAAGTTACGAAAAATGTAAGAAATGTAACCTTCTGGCAACACTGGTTAGAATGCCATTTTGACAAGACAAGACAATTGTCAAATTTTAACTGCGAACTTTTTTTTTTCTTGCTTCGCACGGTTTACAGAGGTAGGGACGAATTTATTAAAACGGAATTTAGGATATAGGATCAGTAGGATTACAACTAACTAGTTTTTTTTCTATATTATATATTTTATTTTATTTCCTCTAATCATCTTTGTAAAAATTTCATTACATTTTAAAAAATTAATTTAAAAAAATGTAAAAAATATTTTTAATATTTATTAATGATTAATTATCTTAAATTCTTAATACAATTTTACCGGACATTGAATTAGTAATTTTCGCAGATGAAACAAATGCCATAGCGTAGACAGAGAATGCTATAGACTAATTGATATGTTTTGTCGCATTCACACAAGAAAAAGAACAACTTATGCCGATGTCGTGTAAAGAAATGAAACAGAACGATAAAATTTTTTGTTTCATCGAGCGTGCCACGTTTTTTCAAGGTCAGCACACTAGTTTGCTAAACAAAGTTTGACAGCTGACGTGCAGCTAGCCATCGTCTACCTTTAAAATACAGTTTTTACGTGTTATATGTTAAGTAATTTATGTTATATTTTGTTTTGAACAATTTAGACTTACTATTTCAACCATTTATACAAAAAAAATGGTGTGGTGTAGCGTTAAAGGGTGTAAAAGTGATAGTGGAACGAAAATCCCAGGATTGTCTTTTCATTCGTAAGTATGCCACTCTTTATCAGTTCTAGGCATTCTGTAATATTTTATTATGTTCATATATTGTGTATAATGTACGCTAGACGTACGATTCATCCTTAAAAAGCACAAAAATAACAATTATTATTCAATTATAAATTCTAACCTAAAAACGTTGGTGTTGCCAACTTTTCTATAAATTATTACCCACTATTATGGGAAATAATAATATGATGGCTTCTGCAGAGTATTAATTAAATATCTGAAATATTTAATGACTTTTTGCAGTTTCCCTGAACCTGATAATTTACGTCAGAATTGGATTGTAGCTACAGGACGAACAGATTGGACACCAAAACCGTCATCAAAAATTTGCAGCAAACATTTTGAGAATTAAAAAGAAGAATATAAGTTAATTAGAAAAAAGAATTCATAAATAATCATTTTGAAAGTCAACCTTTTATTGGAAACCACAAAGTTTTACTTATTAAGGCAATTGCCATGCACTATTTTGAACTGCGTATACATCACGCAACAAAAGGATTTGAACCTAAGCAAAAAATTAGAAACATACGAAGCTTGTTTTATTTAAAGGACAATAATGTGTTAAATCAATAAAAGCTTATTAAAAATAAACATGTTCTATTATTTACCCACAAACCCAGAACCTACTATCACATCAGAAATGGCAGTAATTTAGAACCACATCATCATCATCCATCGTCACTCCTGCCCTCATCGCAATTAATTTGAGTTCGGCAGCATGTCTTCTCCGCATCGCATGCCTTTGCGTACCGATGGTAACGGATATGTCATTGGCATATTCAGGCTGTCTTACGTACTAATTTCCAATTCTCATAAATTGTGGGGTAAATTTTTCCTCACCCGGTAACCCTAAATTCGTGACGTATTTATTTTTTGTCTCTTTTTGCGACACGCTTTGGCGGTGTCTATAGGATACTCTGTCTACGTGCCATAGTGGCCGCTAATGACATGGAAGAGTTGTCAGAAAGGGTGAATGCTACGCTAAAAGCTTTTCATGTGTGGTTCACCGCAAATAAATTAGTTTTTAATGGTAAAAGATAACATCATCGGTAAAAAACTCAAATACTGTTATTTACATGTTACAGCCCGTAACAAAGATAATTTAAATGTTGCCTTAAATGAAGTCGAAATTGAGCTCATTGCCGAAGTAAAATAGGTATACGTATTGGCCAAAGACCTTCAAATATTTACGAGCATATATGACCAACTGTTAAACTGGAAACCAGAATTAAAAGCAATTGATGCATCGATATCGTCTGCATGTTACGCTCTGAGAGCCCTTTTTTTTTCGGGTGTGAAATCATCAAATGACTCCTCCCGCTCTGGGCGGAGCGGAAGGGAGTGTTCAGACTTTTACTGACTAAAAACCACCCATGTTCCTTCTTTTGCCCTTTATGTTTCAGGGCCGCGGTATCTCTTTCGAACAGTCCCGCAGCCCTGGCAGGCATCGGCCCTTGTGGGCCCCTCCTGTTTGCTGACATCTCTTTGAGGCGCGCGTGGAACACGAACGCGCCGTCGACACGGCCTGTCGTCATAAGACGGACGGACGGCGAGCTAGCCCATTACTCACCGTCCACAGGCCCGCGCCTACGGTGGCCGAGAGCCACCACGACGTGGCCCCCGACGCCCGGTGCTTCTCCCGCGGTGCAGTTGTCGCCTCGCGTAACATTTTTAACGTCACCAGTAAACTACCTTCCACCACAAAATTAATGTACGATGCGCGGTCGAGATCGGGCACCGTCGCGTCTACGCCCTGCATGCCCCCGTCCGCACCTGCCCCCTCGGGCAGGTTATCGCGAGATAAGAAGTCCGCACTGTTGTTAGCACTACGTACATATTCGATTTTATAATTATAACCGCTCAGGAACAGTGCGTATCTCTGTAATCTATTGGCTGAAACTTCTGGTACCCCACGGTGTGGTCCGAAAATCGACAACAGTGGCTTATGATCGGTCCGAAGAATAAACGGAACTGACCTGCCATATAAATATTGATGGAAACGCCTAATCCCAAAAATAATCGCGGTCGCTTCCTTTTGGATCTGCGAGTAACGTTTCTCGGCAGTATTAAGCGTCCTCGATGCAAAAGAGATCGGTCTCTCAGTCCTATCTGGTTCTGCTTGCGACAATATTGCAGATAAACCTACTGGTGATGCATCTACTGCTAAAATTATAGTTGCATCAGGGTTAACATGTGCTAGTACTTGTTTTGACGCTAAACATGTCTTAGTAGCGGTGAACGCTTCATCGTGTTCCCGTGTCCAACACCACCTGTTACCCTTTGTCAACAATTCATACAAAGGGCTTAAAATCGAAGACGCGTTAGGAACAAAGTTCCTGTAATAATTTACTAACCCTAAAAATGACTGTTGATTAATATTTGCCGGCACCGGTGCTTCGACCATGGCTTTTATTTTCTGTTGTGATTTATGTAGTCTATCTTCACAGGCGCGTTAGCTTGAAAACCCCTCTATGCGTATTTTTGCAAGTTAATTCTTGTGACTCGTCATCTAACATAAATTGGTTTTAATTTAATTAATTGTAACATAAACTGTTTGTTTACACCGGTAGAAAAATCGGCGCATATACGTATAGATCCATTTTGCTTTAACACCGGAACGATCGGTGACGCATACCGCGCGTAATCAACCGGTTTCGATAGGTAGGTACACCTAGCCCTACTAAACGATCTATCTCTTTATCCACTTTACTTTTTAATGCGAAAGCTACCGGTCGAGCCCTAACAAACACTGGCTTCGCATCTTCCTTCAATTGTAATTTGACTTTAAATTTATTAAATAATCCTAATTTATCCGCAATTGCAATGCATCAAACAAATCATTTTTATCTGATTGGTCAGTTGAATCAGAATCAGAATCATTTATTTGTAAAACATAGGTATAACATTAGGGACAACATGGGGTTACATGGGGTTTAACATTTGGTCACAATATTGTAGGTATCGGTAACAATTCTAACCTGAATTTTGAAATAAAATCGCGACCGAGAATCGGCGGACCACCGTCTCGCACGACATATACACACAGTACATGCGATGTGTTCGCATAAGTTACTTGTAACTGCGCTATACCCTCGCAAACAATTATATCACCCGTATATGGACACAATCGTTTACTATACCGACAATGGTACATTGCTAAAATATGTCTTATAAGTTTAATCAGAAATTGCTGTAACAGCTGAACCACTATCTATCTCGAATTTTAATTTAATTCCCGAGACCCATACACCGTTTCAATCATCGGTTCACCTTTAACTGATCGAATATTAAAACACAAACCGTCATCGTCGCTTTCATCCACAGCTCTCGATTCGACATAATTTATCTTTTTGCACATCCTACGCAGATGCCCCGTAGCATTGCATTTCCTACATTTCGCTTTTGCGAACCGACACTGGGATGACTCATGATTATGATAGCCGCACACTTGACACTGCACTTTAACTCCCGAACCAGGCGCAGCCACTCGATGCGATGTGGTCGAAGACTCCGTCGCCTGCGCAATCTTGAACATCATGTCGCGCGGTGCGGCCTGCGCCCCAGCGCCCGCTGCCACACGTGCACTCCACGCATTCTCCGCCATCTCCATCGCCTTTGATAATGTCAGGCCTGCGAGATCTTTCGAGAAAAGCTTCTCTCTGTCTGATCCGGGCAACATTCCCATGACAAATTTGTCTCGAAGCGCTTCCTCCACGTTAAAGAATCCGCAGTGCGCCGTCAGACCTCGTAACCTCGCGGCCCATTGTGCATACGTCTCCTCTTGTTGCGTGGCCGCGTAAAACTTGTACCGTTCGCCGAAACCACACCACACCATATGTTTAAAAATGAAATCAAGAAGATGATTTATACTCCTCAGAGCACCCGTTTAGACAAATTGGAAGATCATACTAAATATATAAAAAATAACTACACGGAAAATAAGGTCACAAATACTGATCTCGAAAAGGTCATGACAGCGTTCTCCGAACAATTGGAGTACCTTGAAAATAAAATTACTGGTCTAGAAAATCAACGTGGCTCCATGGCATTCCAGTTAGCTACGCTAGAAAACAAGTTAAAAGTAGGTACTCGACCACAATCTCATTAAAACCTCTATCGAATTACGCAATAATGTATTGTAACTAATCTGTATATTCATGCCAAATAACAGCTTTCTAGTACTAAGAGTCTTTGAGGTAAGCTGCGGACAGACGGACGGACATGGCGAAACTATAAGGGTTTCTTGTTGACTACGGAACCCTAAAATGACTCATATTATTACACATAATCGTTTATTCATATATAGTACTTGCTTCTTACATCCTTACAAAGGGGTTTTTTAATAAGGGCGGGTAGATGTTGAAATGAAATAAAACAAGCTGTGTGTGAGGATATGCAATAGTTTTGTTGAAAGAGTTCAGTTAGGTGCCAGACGAGAGCGAAATTGACAGCGCGCCCGCCGCCCGCTCGCTGCGAGAGCGCCACGTTCTGCGGCGAGCGCGCGGCGATACGACGACGACTGGAAACGCGTTCATAGAGAGTGTATAGAAATACGTGGCAACGACGATAATATCGTCGCGGTTCTCTCGCTCGTGGAGACAGCCCCTTACAGTGGCACGGATCCGAGTGGTTCAATTTTCAATGACTCTTCTGCAATTTTGGCCGAAAAATCATCTTTAGCGGCGAAGCACATTTTTGGATGAATGGCTGTGTTAACAAGCTGAATTGCCGCATAAGGGACGACCCAACCCACGCGACATTCACCAGGTGATAATGCATTCTCAAAAAGTTACCGTTTGGTGTGGATTATGGTTTGATTGTGATTGGCCTGTTGGTCTAGTGGTTAGTAACCCTGACTGCTAGGACGGAGGTCGTGGGTTCGATTCCCACACAGGACAAATCTTTGTGCGATGAGTACGATTATTTGTTCTGTATCTGGGTGTGTAATTTATCTATAACTAGCTGTGCCCGGCATGCGTTGCCAATGCAATGCATGTTTTCCTACCTACTACTTTCACTACCCTACCTACCTACAATTATGTATTCGTCGAGTTTTCATTGTTTTTAAGATGTATTCTGCTATTCGGGGCGGAGACAAATCCAACGAATCAAAAACCATGAAAATTGGTTAGGCTTGACCGATTTTTATGAAAATGCATTTTCAGTAGGTCTGAGAATCGGCTACTATCTATTTTTCATACCCCTAAGTGTCACAGGGGTAGGTAGGGTAGGTAAGTAGGTTAGGTAGGTAGGGTAGGATAGGTAGGAAGGTAGGATAGGTAGGAAGGTAGGGTAGGATAGGTAGGTAGGTAGGTAGGGTAGATAGATAGGTAGGGTAGGTAGGTAGGTAGGTAGGGTTGGTACACGTAGGATGGTTGGGTAGTTAGGTAGGGTAAGAAAGGGTAGGGTAGGTAGCTAGGGTGGGTAGGGTAGGTAGGTAGGATAGGTAGGGTAGGAAGGGTAGGTAGGGTAGGTAGCTAGGATATGGTAAAAAAAAGTGCATTGCAACGCATATATATATTATAAATGCGAAAGTACCTCTGTCTGTGTGTTACGCAATGACGCCTTTTTTTTTTTGGAGGGTGGGAAATCATCAAATGACCCCTCCCGCCCTGGGCGGAGCGGAAGGGAGTGTTCAGACTTTTACTGACTAAAAACCACCCATGTTCCTTCTTTTGCCATTTATGTTCCAGGGCCGCGGTATCTCTTTCGAACAGTCCCGCAACCCTGGCAGGCATCGGCCCTTGCGGGCCCCTCCCGTTTGCTGACATCTCTTTGAGGCGCGCGTGGAACACGAACGCGCCGTCGACACGGCCTGTCGTCATACGACGGACGGACGGCGAGCTAGCCCATTACTCACAGTCCACAGGCCACGCAATGACGCCTAAACTACTGAACTGATTTAAATGAAATTAGGAACAGAGATAGGTAGTCTAGATCCTGAGAACATAGGACATAGGCTAGGTACTTTTTATTGCGAAAAAGGGCATCATTTTAAAAGCTAGAAGCTTGAATCTTATTTTTCGGCTTTTGATTAAATATAAATAAAAACGACATGCAAAGTTTCTAAAAATTTTATTCTAAAGGGGGTGAAACTAGGAGATGAAAGCTTTTGTGTGATGACGTCGGCAAAAAAGCTTACGGCCCATAAAATAAAAATATAGAAGAAATACAGAAAATTACGGAGTCACCTATTATTATAGGAAATGCAAGGACAACAAATGTATTCTATTACAAACAAATTAACAGTTAAAAACACAATATTTATAATTTTACGTAACAAAACTAGAACAATATTCGAGAGAACTAATTCAAGGGGAAAAGTTAGTAAGTAGGCGCCGCCGATTAAGGGAATGCGCCCCTTGCCCACAGAACATATACGTATACTCTAGCGAGCCCTGGCCACGCTACGCGTTGAACTATATAGGCTCGGTATAATTATGTCGGAGACAATCATTGGTACGGGCGGGCTTGAAATGAATCGCAAGTACGCCAGTGGTGACATCACGCGACCGAGTTACAAGTCTGCGGTGTGAGTGGTGGGGCCTCTACGTGTTTTACAGAGCCCTGATGTCTTCAGCTCGAGGCGACGGTGGACAGTGGAGTGTCAGATCGCAGCGGAGTCGAGACGTCTTGAAACTGTACCCCGATTCTTTGTGCTCCGTGTAATTGTGTTTAAGTTCAAGTGTTGTTGTGGTCAAGTACTTTGTTAGTTTAATAGAAACAGTGTATCGCGCACCCAGTGAATTTTCATTGCACGAAACCCATCTGCTGCCCACATGATGTACGTGCCTAACGGAAAAAATCCTGACAACCCGAAACATACAGGTACTGGTAACTCGACGTATTCCTTGCAGGACGTCATAGTAGGGTTGAAATGCAGCCACCAAATATTCTACCGAAGTTCAGTAGTTTTTGAGGTAAGCAGTTAGATTTTTTGTTTTTTTTTTATGAAAAATCTCAGATTAAATCATTTGAAGCCAATTTAAAAATGATTTACGGCGCGAATGTACTGAAGTTAATATCACAGTTGATGCCGTAGCAGATCTTTGTTAATAATTAAAAGTTCAAAAATGCCAAAACCTTTGGCAAATATCACTAAACAAACATTTATGTTGTTGTTATTTTTGCTATTACTTCATACAAAATGTTGTGTAGTGAAAAAAAAATTACTACGCCTGATGTACAAATTACTAGGAAAATATCTTTGTCTTATCAAGTTAACAGCTATCCAAAAAGGTATGATTGTCAATACTTTTGCATGTGTAAAATTGCGAGACGGTCAACCTATTGTTTCTTATTCGTAGTTTCTACATGTGACTCAGGTTGGCTGGACAAATCTTCAAAATAGCTTGCATTTAACTAGGTCAATAGGTCACTTTATGTGACGGCTAAACACCCTTATTTCAGAATTTGTGACGCTACAGAATCTTAGATAATCGATCGAAAACGTGTCCAGCCATCTTGAAAAACCACTTTTCGCTGGTCTCTCAATCTCGGTAACGGAAGTGATTTTGACGACTTTTTGTATTCAACGGGCGTCACATAAATTTGTGACGGGCGTCACATAAATTTGTGACGGGCACCGAGCTAAAAGTTTTGTGATAAGTACAGTGGTTTAGTAGAAAAATGCAAAAATCTGTGTCCAGCCATCTTGAATTTACGTATAAAACTTATGGCTGGCACTTCCGAATCTCAATAACGGGGGCGTTTTCGAATATGGTTCCTTTACTAATACTTGATGACGCAATGTGTGACAGTAATAACGTTTGATTTATGGCGTCACATGTAAGGATTTACGAGAAATCAATAAAAACTTAATGTCCAGCCAACCTGAGTTCAAGATGGCTGGACACATGTATCTCCACTGCCTGATGATCTACAACCTTCGAAATGTGTTCAAAATGTTGTGACGGGGACGATAATGATAACCTGAAATTGTGACGAAGAAACCTTGCGTAGTTTCAAAGATATTGACCATTTAAATTTTCCCATACAAACATCCATTAATATTGTGAGGTGACCATAATTTTACATAAATAAAGGATTTCTTTTTAATCGATTAATTGGCCGGTAGCATCTACGCCTGCTTTGTATTTGATTTTGATTCTGAGATCTGATTCTTCATAGTAATAAAAGAAATAATTGTGAACATTAAGGTTTGTCTTATTGAGACATATACGAAGGATGATTTAAGTACAGGCGTCTTTGAAATGACGAAACACAAACTTGACAAACTTTTTGCTAATACTTTAATTGATGACCCAGCAGAGGATACAATTTCTCTTTTTAATGACAACGATGAGATTCGTGACGACAATATATTTTTACATTGGTTCAATGAACAGGTGAGTAAAGAAAAAGAAAATGTCGCTAAATGTGAACCCGGTAATGTAGATAACTATTTGTACTTTCCCATGTTTATAGCCATACTCAAGACTTTTGAAGAAATTGCCACTGTGGTCAAACGTAATGTGTCCTATTTTTAAAATGAGAATATAGCTCCGTCTTCTTCTGCTGCGGAAGATTATTTTAAGACCTTAAAAAAAAAAATGTTTCGAACTAAATTAACTCGACACCGACTAGATAATTTTATTATGACTCATACAGAATTTTTAGATGGGGAACTTAAATTAACAATGAGTAATTTAATATTGGACGCAAATAAAACTAAAAAAAATATCTCAAGAAAAAAACGCTGTATAAGTACAAATAATTAAATGTGATTTTATTTACAGCAAACCTTATTTTTTCATAGTTTAGTTCTCCTGACATAATATATACCTACTAAAAAGAATAGATATCTGCACGTAATTAATAAATAACATTTAAAAATTACACCCCCCCCCCTTCCTCACTTCTACATTTTTGTCTTCTATTGATTTAAATATCTACAGTAAAGTTGTTCGTATTAGTATCACCAATACACGGATTTTCGTCCATTAAAGAAAACACCTTAAAATATAAGTACTTTTCCTACATAAAACCTACAATATTGGTTACCCTACTGCAGTGTTTGTATGGGGAAATTTAAATGATCAATATCTTTGAAACTACGCAAAGTTTCTCCGTCACAATTTCAGGTTCTCATTATCGTCCCCGTCACAACATTTTGAACACATTTTGAAGGTCGTAGATCATCAGGCCAGATACATGTGTCCAGCCATCTTGAACTCAGGTTGGCTGGACATTAAGTTTTTATTGATTTCTCGTAAACCCTTACATGTGACGCCATAAATCAAACGTTATTACTGCCACACATTGCGTCACCAAGTATTAGTAAAGGAACCATATTCGAAAACGCCCCCGTTATTGAGATTCGGAAGTGCCAGCCATAAGTTTTATACGTAAATTCAAGATGGCTGGACACAGATTTTTGCATTTTTCTACTAAACCACTGTACTTATCACAAAACTTTTAGCTCGGTGCCCGTCACAAATTTATGTGACGCCCGTTGATATACAAAAAGTCGTCAAAATCACTTCCGTTACCGAGATTGAGAGACCAGCGAAAAGTGGTTTTTCAAGATGGCTGGACACGTTTTCGATCGATTATCTAAGATTCTGTAGCGTCACAAATTCTGAAATAAGGGTGTTTAGCCGTCACATAAAGTGACCTATTGACCTAGTTAAATGCAAGCTATTTTGAAGATTTGTCCAGCCAACCTGAGTCACATGTTTTTACAGGTATATAAAATCAAAATGGTAAACTGACTGACTGGGTGATATATCAACACACAGCCCAAACCGCTGGTCCTAGAGACATGAAACTTGGAGGGTGTGTACTTTGTGAAGAGTAAGTATCCACTAAGAAAGGATTTTTGGGAATTCCACCCCTAAAGGGGTAAAATAGGGGACGGAAGTTTATGTGAAAGTCCGTCAGTTTTGAAGTTAGGATCTTCAAATTTTGTGTTTAGGCTGGCGATTGAAAATTGATTTATACGTGTTTTAGCGTGTTAAAGCTAGTTAATATTATACCTAAATGCGAAAGTAAGTTTGTTTGTTAACTTTTCGCGCCTAAATTACTGAACCGATCACCTTGAAATTTTGCATATATGTTGTCTGGTGTACAGAACTGGACATAGGGTAATAAAAAAGTACCTACTGCTCCCGAGGAAAACAACAATAACATTTTTATGATAATAGACGGCGCCACGTGTCTTTCGAATCATGATTGAATTATATTATTACAAGCAGAGTGCAACCCGAATTGATTGTTAAATTATAAATTAACGCGAGCGAAGACGCGGGCAAAAGCTAGTTTTTAAATATTCCTTAACCTTTTGAACGCCAAAGCATAAAGGCACGCGCGTGCCCTTCATGCCAAGCCACAATTTCAACTACCATTTTGTCACATATTTGTGCCGTTTGGCTTACAGGGCCCCCGCTTGCTTGTCACGTATACAGTGGTGGTCATATAATTAAGAGCTCTTATTTAAAGGGAAGATTCTCTCAAACTAACAAGTATAACCAATTGCATGTATTTTTTTTGTATTTCTCTCGGTATCGCAAAACTTTTCCATACTAGCGGTACATTCGTTGATATGATTGGCTAAAAAAATAAATAGATTAACTTTATACATTAGATCTAAACCTAGGTTTAGATCTAATGTATAAGGTATTACTATTTACTGGCTGGTCACATAATTAAGGACGCTGAAAAGACTAAAGGCGGGATCCGGCGATAAGGCGACTTCGGGATAAATAAAAAGAAAAATTAAGAACACTGAATAGTTTATTTTTTTGTTCAAATTTGAATAGAGAACACTCTGTGGCTCTGTGGTCTTATGAACTTTGACAAGAATATTTTGGTGAAAACAACCCTTCAGCCACCATTGCCTTCAGCAATCTCGGCACGCACTATTCGGAGGCGTTTGGTAAAAGAAAAGTTGCACGGAAGGTTAGCAAGGTAGGTGCCTATGTAGAAACGGTGCCATAGGCAAGCCCGACTTGCATTTGCAAGAAGGTATGAAAGTGGACAGTTAGACAGTGGAAAAATGTTCTTTTTTTCTGACGAGACTAAAATAAACAGGGTATGTTCTGGTGGAAAACGAGATGTACGACGCCCTCCGAATAAAGCATTCGACCCTAAGTACACAAAAAAGAATTAAAGCATGGAGGGAATGTGAAAATTTGGGGGTGATTTTCTGGACATGGTGTAGCATGGTGACCTGTTAAGCTAATAGAAGGAAACATGGATCAATTCCAAAACAAAATTATACTGGAAGAAACAATGTTACCTTATGCTGAAGAAGTGCTTCCGGTTATTTAGAGATTCCAGCACAACAATGATCCAAAGCACACTGCCCGCACCATTAAGGAATTTCACACATTGCAATCAATTTCTGTCTAGGCCAGCTAATAGCCCAGATCTAAACCCAATAGAGCATATTTGGTGTGAGGTCAAGAAAAAGGTTTCAAATCGACAGTGTGGTAATTTAAGAGAGCTGTACGACGTTTTCTTAGAAGAATGGAACTATCTTTCTTGCGAAATGTCAAAAATTGATAGTCAATGCCTCGCCGGTGTAAAGCAGTAATTAAAAGCCGTGGACATGCTACTGGCTATTAATTTTAGTTTAAAATGTATCAAATTGCTTTTTTTCTTTACGCACTTCACATTAATGTGATTTATTTAATCTAAGTTTCTTATAAAACAACTCACGAGCGGTTTAATAAAACGTATTTTTCCAGCTTCATTACTATTTGAATTTGTTACGATAGAGAATAAAAACAAAACTACAGATTACATGATTTAGATAAAAAGATCTGGAACTTCAAATCGCTCATAGTTTTATGACCACATGTATGTGACAATTTTACGACGTTCGAAATGTAAAAAAATCTATAATACAAAATACATTTAAAAATATAAAAAATAGTAGCCACCGGTATCGGGAACATTATAATAATTATTAAGTACATACACAAGTGATGCTGTTGATTCCTACATTAATTTTATGAAATATACTAGACTACTACATAGACTGTTATTTTTCTCCTTTTTGGAATTTCCCCGTATTCCGGACACACTGTTAAATTTCCAGACGTATGGTAATCCTACTTTTAATTGGCTCTTGCAGTTTTAAGTAGATGCGAGAACAAAATCAAACTTTATATTTCTTTCCAAAATCCCAGGGTATGGTTAAGTTTCCCGAGTTTTTTTGCTTTCGTTTCATTCTGGCTGAATTTTTCATCATTCGAGTTTATTTAGCCTCTTTACTTCCATCTTGAGTATTCTTTATTTTAATCACAGCAAGATTTTCATAATCCGACTCAATTTCTGCGTTCTTGTAATTTTTATTTCGTTGATCAATGTTTCGCTTACCATTTCGGGTTTCTTTTCCTTCTTATGATTTTGCTTTCCGTCCTCAGACACCATTGCTGTGTCAATACCGCCAACTTCTTTATGTTTGGATCCTTATTTCGTTTTTTTCCTTTCCTTTTTCTTTTTTAGTGTCACTTCAGTATTTTCGGATTGATTGTTACTTTTGCGTTTTATTTTAGTCTTTGGTACTGTTTTCTCACTGTTAGGCGAGATTTCTGCATCGGTTGAACGGTTTTTATTGCTTATGTTCACTTTTGGGTTCCCTCTTTTCTTTGGAAGATGTAGATGCTTAACACGAATATGAACACTTCTGTATCCGCAGTGTCCAAATCCTTGTCCGCAAATATGACATTTGAATGGTTTACTTCCAGTATGAGTCTGAAAACGTTTAAAACGTATTATAAAACTGTTTTATGTAAGTGCAGGTGGATGCAGTATGGAGGTGACAACCCCTCCCGAAATCTCGGACTATAGAGAAACCAACCTTTCCGAGGCGGAATGCTAAAACTTTATCATTCGCTTTCTAAATTTACACTAATATTACAAATAGGTAAAGTTTGGATGTATGTATGAAGTAATTATTTATTTATTTAACATCATGTACATAGGCGGACTTAATGCCACAAGGCATTCTCTACCAGTCAACCTTTGGGTCAAATAGGACAGCATTGTGGTAGAGTACAAAAAAAATAATAGGTACCATTTTGTTAAAAGAAATTATTGATACACATAAATGGATACATACTACTACATAATTATATGGATACAGATAAAATAAACGAATATATATATAATAATACATACACATAATCCAATAATCAATATAGTAATCTCCGAAACAGCTCATTAAAAATTATTCCACTGATGAAAAGCTACAATAAAGGAACGAATAAATAATAAAATTATTCCATGGGAAGGATATGTTTCTAACGTAAACGAAGTCGCGGGCATAAGGTACATCTGTATAAGTTAACATGGTTACTCCCTGTGAACAAAAAGAACCTAATTTATCCAAGGACCCCGTGCTGTAATTTTCGAGCTCACTATATTCGCACTTGCATTTTCTCAATTCTGAAAGGTTTTCTGCATTAGTCAACAAAGAACCTACATAACTACTATTTCTATATGACTGAGTGCAAACATTTTTGAGCTCTCTTCGTGGAGCTGAAGATGCACCCCCTGGTCATTACCCTACTGGCACCAGTGGCACCTATGAACGGATGTTGAGGTCAGTCCCGAGACAGTTCCGCGCAGAAGCGCGTGTCCGCGTTTTGCCAATGTCCTGACAATTACGAACACAACAAAAAAATGTGCCAGATTTGTCGAGCCGTTCTCAAGTGATGCTTAGTCATACAATTGATTTTTAATTATACAAATGGTTTTTAACTCACCCGAATGTGCCTTATAATACTTTCTCTTGTCTTGAATATTTTATCACAGTAATCACAGATTAACTTGTTCTTTGGGTGAACGTTTGCCAGATGCCTCTGCCTTTTTTTCTTATCGGGAAATACTTTTGGACAGAAGAAACACTTAAGTTCCTGTGTAGTATGACTAGCCTCATGTGAAGATATTTTCTGTTGTGTCTGTAAATAAAATACAAATCATTTATTTGCATAGCATGGGTTCAGAGGATGTTATCGTAGTTCATGAGACATTAATAGGTAGTTACTATTATAGGCATAGATGTAATTTTTAAATTATTTTGGGTTAATGCATCAACACTCCTAAAAAGGCTGGTTGTGGATGGATCATCAAGGTTGATATAGGCAATGGGTGTCGCTAGGGCACACTGTTTGGATGGGTGCTCTGACTGAGCAGTGCAGCGCCGTGACCAGATCGCAGCTCGCAGCGGTCGGTGCTGCGGGTAACCTCCCGCTTCAAGTGTTTCCGTCCATGGTTGGAAGCAAGGGCACGTGGTCGCTCATGCGTAGAAGCTATGGTCTCAGTAGGAAAGGCGGGAAAGGGAACAGGCACCTATAACCTCCTTTTTAGACGCACCGGGCACCTGGTAGGAATTCCATGGTCTCCGGTCACGATACTGTGGCCTAGGGATGACGAAGACTGTCGTCTGAAAAGACACAGGCCCGAAACAGCGGCGCGTATCTAGTTTGTCTCTCAAGTGGGGTCGGCGACAGGGGCAAACGGAGCCAGCTTGGACATCAGACGGACCAAGGTCTGCCCGGGAGAGTGTAAGAATATGCGAATGTTCTGTGCCCGGCCAGGCCCAGGGGTAGTTGGTCAGATGGTAGAACACCGGATGCTTTTAGTGAAAATGGCGCCTCTGCCCCAGCTAGGTCGGCGGAGGATTTCCTATTACAAAAAAATCAAACAAAGTACTATAAAATCAATCAATACTTACGAAAAGTAAGCCGCAAACCGAACAAGCGTACGTCTTCTGATGTTTATATGGATACTCGATATTGGGATGACTAAATAGATAATGGCGATAGTGATTACGTTTTTCCAGCAATTCGAAATCACACTGAAACGAAATTACCAAACGTTTACGAGTGAACAAGATGAAATTATAGACATTTCTTGTATGACTGTGTGGAATTGTGCATGCTCTTGAACTGGACGCATTCGCTAGCAATAAATATGCTTTAATGCTTATTCATACCAATGAACAGATACCACTTTTTAGTGACATTCAGAGAACAACCCGTCTCCACTCGCACATTGCATTCTCGACTCTCGAAAATGTACCAACCAATGGTAGGTATTTGAACATACAAAAACTTAGCATTCTTATTACTAGCAAGGTTTTCACACATACACACACTATAGGTTTAACCCTTCAGATTAACTGAAACAGTGTGTGAATAGCTGCTCGGTGGTAAGAGGATGCTGTTGCCCGTCAACAATTTATTGACGAAGTGACATACCTATGACTACACCCTTCCCGCACCGCGCAGTTACCTCAGACACCGTCTCAGATGAGCAATACCTATGTAAATGTGCAACAAAGTTAACAATGTATCAGTAGAAAATCTTATATTTTGTGTTTGTACCTACATGGTCACACTTCATTGGATAAATTCGTTTATCTTTTCTCGTCCTTTTGATTGGTGGTCTCTCATCATCACGTGAGTCATGATCTGAATCTTCCGAGTGACTTGTTGAGTCAGGTTGGAAATTATCATCAATATCTTTATTCACGTTAATTCTTGTTTTTTCATTATAAGTAGGGTCCTTAGAAGTAGTAGGAGGAACTGTCTTCTCTTTTGTCTCTGGTATTGGTTCTGGTGTTGGTTGGTGTTGGTTCTGGTGTTGGTTTATGATTGGTTCATCAAGTAAGGTATCGCTAGTGCTATCACACTGAGTTTCAACTAAACCGAGAGTTATAGGATTTAGTCCAGTGTTGTCTCTATCTATAGAATAAACCAGTTGCATGGTAATCTAAAAATAATTAGGTAGTTTTAGTTTTTATAGACTTAGTTGACTCTTGAAACATCCAGTACTTATTTAATTTAATTTATTCTGTGCTTATTTAAATTGATGGTTTAATATTATTATTGTCAAACACAACTAGTAATTCTCCTACGATTAATTTCATTTTCTACTTAAAAAATAATGTGGAATTACCACACAGTCACACATAATATAATACTACGTAAGTACAGATACTCAATCCCATACATAAAAATGACACCTGCCTCATCATTTTCCAGCCGTTGTCCTATTTATTTGGAGTTGGCGGTTTGTTCTTCCATTCTCCTCTGTCAACCGCCACGCTCTCATTTACCTACTCCTTTTTCTTTCATACCATTCCTGACACAATCCATCCATAGATTCCTTGGTCTTCCTAGTAAACGATGGATGAATTGTGTAAGAAATGACACCTCCCTAAATCTGGCTATTTTCTTTCCTCCATTTTTTAACAGATAGCAGTATAAGCGACGCACTAATTGCCAGACTGTAGTTCTACAACGCCATCTAGGAGTCGGCTACGGTAGGTGGCATTGATCGATACTACTAAGAAAATCATTATGATATATTACTTATTTTGCAAAAACATGAAGATGCATACAGGGGTGAACTTAATTAATATGTAAAAAAGTGGTAAGTATGTGATATTTCTAGATTATTACCAAGAAATATTAAATTTACCAGAAATGCAATTGAATTGCCGCTGCATTCGTTGCTCAATCGTTTAAAATTTTCGATAACGTAATAGCATTTTGCTAAAAGATTTTTTTAAGCTGTTTTATACAGTCTAGTTAGTAATTGTTTAATAAGTTTAGGGTTTTCGGTAAGAATTATTGGTGCCAAATGGAATATACTATTATGCATCAGTGCCGTACACGGGCCTAACTATTTCTAGCCTATTATTATCACGACGACTGCGAATCGTAACTTCTGGATTTTTTAAAATAATTTAGGCACATAATTAGCTACTTACGTCATATTCATATAAATAAAGAATGCAAACTTGAAACATTATTCTCAATAAAATATGGTTTGCAGCTATCGGTAAAAGTTACCGAGATCGAACTTAGCCCTAATGCACCTTTTTTGGGACTTAAATATCATTTCCTTATTGATAAAGTTTCCCCAGTATTCTGGGGAAACTTTATCAATAAGAACGCCAAAATAGAAGCACATTCAGTGCTTATAATGGGTGCAAGTTTGTAGAGCGCGTAAGCCAAGGAATTGTTTTATTTTTTTAATTCAAAAGCTTTGTGTTCTTAACAATTGTAATATCTACTGAGTCTACTTTTTTTTTAAAACCGATCCTTGATAATTGATATTTGGGTTTGGTGATGCTAACTAAACATTGAACATAACTTTTGTTTTATTAAGGTTCATTTTAGATGGCGTTGTTTTTATACATATTATATGTATGATTTTGTTAAAAAGGATAATGCAACTTTTGCCATACATAGGTACATAGCTGGCATTTTTTTTTCGCCAAAAATTAAACCTAGTCCATGTTAGAGGACTGTACGAGAAATCAATAGCAAAAAGAACTAGGTCTATGAACCGTAACCGCAGCAAGTCTTTAGTAGATTGCTATAAGGCGTTATTTTTCTTAAATAAAGTAGGTAAGTACCTACTCCGTGCGTGATATTTTAAGTTACCTATTATTAAATATACTACTCCGGCAACTCTAATGAGCCATTCCGCAAACGTCGCCGGGCTTCGTTTTTTGTTAATGTTTTGTGTCTGATAATACATTCAGTCTTACTGAGTTGTTTTTCAGGTAACGCCTGACAAAAAGAGCCTAGCAATACTTCCCTAATTATCTTCGTTCGGTTACGGTTGATAGACCTGGTTCTTTTTGCTATTCTGATTTCTCGTATTGTCCTCTAACATATAACCTTTCTGGCGAAAGGAAAAAAGTAAAATCATGCCAATAGTTTGCATTGGCTTTTCAAGGGTTTTAATTGTTTTGCACGGAACGTTAATTCTTTTTCTAAAATAAAAGTTGCCTAATTTACTCCTATCTGCCAGTAAAAGTCCCATGAAAATCAGTCCAGTCGGTTCGGGGATTAGCCGGAACAGACAGCACGACAAAAATTAAAAAAAAAAAGTTTTTTTTTTGTTAAACAATCCCTTATATACTGCACATGTGCATTCAGTAAAAAAGCTGTTATTTTGAAATTACAAACATACACTTCAATTTTATTTGTTTAGATTCACACACACACACACATCGCACAACTAGTACAACAACAAAAAACATCTCGAGTTGGCGGAACAGTTTCAATTGTATGTTGTAAATATGTTTTCTTTCTTTCTTTCTTTGTATAAGTGAACTAGCAATTTTCACGCTGCAGTCAAACGCCATATATTGCAGACTTCTAAACAAAATGATTAACAGATACCTACTTTTAACTACTTTTTCATTATATGGGTTCGAATTGAAGTAAAAGGCCTCTTTATCTTTTTTGTTGAAATTACGTGATTTATGAATGTAAATAGACAAATCAGCTTTAAACAAAGAAGTTTTGATTTTTACAAATCTTATTTGAGCCGAAATCACCCTTATAACGCATTTTAGTGATTGTTAATTTCATTATTGTTACCTATGCTGCTGTAGCGCGTAGGCAAATTATACATCTTTCTTTAGTCTTAAGGCATGTATGACGTAGCTCGTAAGTTAACTCTAAGCAGGGGCGTAGCTAACGCCGTATCTGCCGTATCATTTATACGGGGCCCCCGAGCCACGGGGGCCCCCAACGTGCGTAAGCAAAAATTAAATAAAAACGTCTCAAATTTTTTTTTATTTCAGAAATGACAAAAATCAAAAAAAGCAATTTCTTTCATAGAGGCAGAAACTTTAGAAAAACTAAAGTCATCATCAGCTATAAATGATTTAATAAATCAGTTTGCCGAAAAAAGGCAAGGAAAGTGTATTTTTAATTTGAATTGTTTGTAAAAATTTTGGAAAAAGTGACAGATAATTATTATGATGAATAAATATTTCTTGTAATTTTATGCAAACATTTTTTTTTTCTTTTGTGAGAAATCTTTACCCTTCCTAAGGGCCCCCAAACAAATTTTTATACGGGGCCCCGCGAAGGCACGCTACGCCACTGACTCTAAGCTCTCAAACACTGAACTATATACATATAGTAGTCTTTGCTTCAGTCGTTCAGTAAACCTTCAACTGAGAACACACTCTTTAATTTGCCAAACAAACCTTCTGACCGCACACGCATAAAACCACCTTATCGGCCCAACGTGTCCGCGCGCGTATCGAGTTTCAAGATTTTAACAAAGACTATATATATAATTATCATCGCGCATAAAGTGAATGACCCACGCTACCAGGCCGCAGCTCTCCAACAAATTGCAGCCATGTCAACCCAGGACCAGCCAAAACCGCAATAGATGACGGCAGTTTCCATGACACCGAGGATACCGGACTTATGGCAAGATCGACCATGACTCTGGTTTCATCAATTCAACGCCATCGTGGATCCCCTAAATGCGAGTGACCTGCATAAAAGTCAACTTCTAATAGCTAGGCTGAAACCTGGCGAATACCTGATATTAGTGACATACTTGAAAACATACCTGAGAATAATAAATATGAAACTCTGAAAAAAAGGTTAATTTCGGTTTACGAAGAGTCGGAAATAAAACAAATGAACCAAACGAAAACGAACTCGTGAGATCAAAAGCCTTCACAATTATTACGGCTTATGCGAGACTTAGGGAAAAATAAAGTCCCAGACGATACTCTAAAGTTATTGCGGACAGATCGTTTTCCACACTCAATTAGGGCCGTCATAACCATGAAAATTACAGTGAAAACTATATTTTCAAAAATTGACGTCCGGAAAGCTTGCCATAATATTATACCAATGGCTCCCGAAGACATCCCAAAAACTGCAGTCATAACTCCATTCGGTTTATTCGAATTTACGAGAATGAACCTTGAGTTACGAAAATTTGAAAAGGCTGGTCAACAACGCCTTAAAAAGTCTTGACTTTGCAGTTCCTTACCTTGATGATGTAATTATAACCTCAGATTCAAAAGAAATGCATGCAAAACATTTATAGACAGTTTTAGCACGATTAAATAATATTGGTTTAACAACAGCGAAGCCGCCGGCAACAAGGCTTCGATGCAAGATGAAACCCTTACCGCCACCCACAAGATGTCGCTAGCCGCAGTCATCCTAGTCAGCACAGTGGCAACCCTATGTATAGTCTACGTGGGGTGGTGCTACGCACCGCATAGAAGCCGCCGTCGAGACAAGAATCAACCGCGCGATCACACAACATGCTGTCGGCGCATCACCAGGGATGCCCAACGTGGAGAGGATCCGGCAATTGCGTCTCGAAGTGGCATGACACAAGTCAGAGGTCATGTGCTTTCATGGGCCTCGGTATGCGCCACCGTCGGGATCCATAGTGACGGTAGGAGGGGTTCTAGAACATCGGTGTCGAGTCGGCGTTGAAGTACCTAGGACTCGTCCACGACAGCCGGTGGAACTTCCTGGAGCACTTCCGACGTTTGGCTCCCAAACTGGAACGGGCCAGGGCTGCCTTCAAGCGGCTCTTGCCTAACCTGAGTGGTCCAAACGCCTCCTGCCGGAGGCTCTACGCGGGCGTCGTGCGGCGCATGGCCGTTTACGGGGCCCCGGTGTGGTCGCGTTTCTTGAGGTGGCGAGCCACTCACTACCTGAACGCGCCCCAAAAGGTGGTAGCGGTAAGGCTGGTCCGTGAGTACCGCACGATCTCCGGTGAGGCGGTGAGCCTACTTGCCGGATTGCCATGGGATCTGGAGGCGATAGTCCTGGCGCGCCTGCACGAGTGGCGCGCGGAGGCACTACGCCGGGGGGAAACTCCGCTGCCGCGGCAAATTGTCGCTCAGCGGACAGACCTTCGGCGCGATCTCATGGCGACATGAAGAGAGCGACTGTCGCAACCCCGTGCAGGGCACGCCACAATAGTGGCGATAAGTCCCCTCTTTGAGGAGTGGCTAGAGAGGCGCCACGGCGCCCTCACCTTCCACCTGACGCAGATCCTCACCGGACACGGTTGTTTCGGGAGGTACCTGCATCGAATCGGGCGGGAGAAAACGCCCGGGTGCTATCATTGTGAGGATCGCCCGGAGGACACGGTGGAGCACACCATGGAGGTCTGCTACCTCTCGCGTTCGACCCTGGTTCAAGCCATGGTCCGGGGCGAGAGGGAATGGGAAGCCGTCACCTCCTTCTGCGAAGCCGTCATGCTAGCGAAGGAGGTGGCGGAACGTGAGAGGGAGATAACCTCACGTCCCAGCCGCCACGGGACACGCCACGGGCGTCGGGGGCCACGTGGTGGCTCTCGGCCACCGTAGGCGCGGGCCTGTGGACGGTGAGCAATGGGCTAGCTCGCCGTCCGTCCGTCTTATGACGACAGGCCGTGTCGACGGCGCGTTCGTGTTCCACGCGCGCCTCAAAGGGATGTCAGCAAACAGGAGGGGCCCGCAAGGGCCGATGCCTGCCAGGGCTGCGGGACTGTTCGAAAGAGATATCGCGGCCCTGGAACACAAAGGGCAAGAGAAGGAACATGGATGGGTTTTAGTCAGTAAAAGTCTGACACTCCCTTCGGCGCGCTTAGAGCGGGAGGCCGGGAGGAGTCATTTGATGACTTCCCATCCCTAAAAAAAAGGGATGCCCAACCTACAAGCAAATATCGCGAGTGCAAACCTCAAACAAAGTATAGTGTAGTGTGAACACGAAAATATACTCTTTAGTTACTACTGTGGAAATAGTTCAATTAGTACACGCTTGCAAAACATTCGGCATATGCCGCTCTAAATCGCTATTGTCACCCCGAACCAACTCGTCACGCACGTGCAGTGAGATAGTACCAATAGTACTCGTTATGATTTCTGTATATTGTAGAGTAGATTTTCGTGTTTGAGCGTTCACGCTACTATGCTACATATACTAGAGTCTAGTATAAAACCATTGTTCGCGACTCAATTTGTTTATTGTTAACGTCTGTAGTTTTAATTATTTCATAGATAATTTTGTATTCTTTTGGGGTGTAACAAATTAAAATTTTATTGTTTAATCTAAGGGGGGAGGATTGTAGCGCGTAGGCATATTGTTTCTTTAGTCTTAGGCCATGTAAGCTCTCAACCACTGTACTATATATATTGTTGTCTTTGCTTCAGTCGTTCAGTAAACCTTCAACTGAGAAGAGAACACGCTCTTTAATTTGTCAAACAAACCTTCTGACCGCACACACACATAAAACCACCTTATCGGCAAACTGCCATCTATGACATTTTTTCAAGACTAATTATAATGTTGCGGCGGCGGCGGCGTCGCGACGCTGCGGCGTTGGATTTTGAATACAGTCAGTATATTTCAAAAAATGGATGGAATGGATTAGTCCCTTTATTGCATGTCCGGTGTGCGTGCGGCGCCGGAGCGCGTTGTGTGGCGTCGTGTGACATTCCATGGATTTTTGTATGCAGGACGCTGCTGCCACACCGCTCCGGCGCCGCAACGCACCGTGTGAAATGAAATTAATACCAATTACTAAAATGGCAGACTTGTTTATAAGAGTCACAAATAAAAATATCTTCAACTCAATAAAGGACCTCACGTCATCAGGCTTCAGCAGTTCACTGTTGGACATACGTAGACCTCTCCAATTTCACGCCACTCAGCTCTATTCTTGGCAACTCTCATCTAGCTGCTATCTGCCACCATGTGCAGATTGTCACTGATAAAGTACTTACCATATTGGTATTTTTTAATATAGCAAAAACAATTTTTTGTGCACTCCAAATGGTCTGTATAAAATTAAAACTCTTTGTTAGAAGAGCACTACAGATGTAACATACATAAAGTTCAGCAGTTGGGGTCTGAAAGCAAGTAAATAAATGATTGTAAAAATAAATGTAAAAATGTCTGACGGCACGGTTAGCACAGTGGTTGAGTGATTGGCTGCTGCGCTGCATGTCATGAGTATAATTCCCGCTTGGAACAAATATTTGTATGGGCAACAGGTAGTTCTTCCGGGTCTGGCTGTTTATGTATGGGACTTTAAATGTTTGTAAATGCACCCACGATACAGAAGAAATTCCTAATGTTAGCTGCATTTTTTTAAAAAAAGAAAAGAATTGTAGAAAATTAAATTCTTATCGATATCAACTTGACTCTTATGACCAGTGACATGCAGTAGTGGCCATCTTTACATAGTATAAAATAAAGTCACTCCCACTGTTTGTACACTTAGATCTTTTAAACTAGACTAAGCAACAGATTTTAATGAAGTTTTCAGCAATAGATAGAGTGATTCAAGAGGAAGGTTTATATGTATATTGCACCTGTGCAAAGGTGGAGCGGGTTGCTAGTAGTAAATATTTTAGCGCAACACAGCAACATTTCATTTAGTAATATTGATTTATGTTTTGGTAAGAAACAATGAAATATATTTGTAAGCTATCTGTGACGTTGCCAACTTTCAAAATGCACCCTCTTAAGTCTTGAGGAGGTAAGGTAAGCTCTTGGAGTGTACCAAAACATCCACACTCTATTTATTATTTTTCCCCTTATATAATAGAACATTAGTTAGTCAAGGGTAGTCACCCTTGACTAACTAATGTTCTATTACCCCTAGTGGCTCATTAGCAATCAACAAGTTCTACCAAGGTAATGAAGATTACACTGATAAACAAATTACCACCTTGAATACTTTTAAGAAAATTATGCATTTATAAATTTGGACTTTGTTAAAATGTTGGAGTATGGGGCTCATGGCAAAATAATAACAGCCACTCAGATCAATATTTAGGTTAAGCCGTGCTTGCCTAGGTTGGTCTGTGGATGGGTTGAGGTTGATTGGATGGGATGGACACCCATTACATACCGAGTTTCCTCCATGCCTCGGAAAGCACGTTAAGCCATTGGTCCCGGCAGTCATTTGTAGATCTTTGACAGTTGTTACAGGTAGTCAGTGCCCCAAAAAGTCTGACAACCAGTCTTACCAAGGTGTATAGTATTACCCAGTACTAACTGGGGTGTGGAGGTCAGATAGGCAGTCGCTCCATGTAAAATACTGGTATGTAGCTGCATCCGGTTAGACTGGAAGCCAACCCCAATAAAGTTGGGAAAAGGCTAGGCAGATGATGCCGATGAGTGAAAGAGCATTACCTTTCCTCTCAATTATAATTTATTATATACATATATATTTTTATTAGTTTATATATCTTAGCATTATGTATTTATATAAGTATATATTAATATTTACTCATGTGTATTTAATTTATACTTAATATTTTAGGCTAAGTTAGATAAGGCACATAAACACATTTTTTCTCTTCCTTTTCTCACACACTATTGTCTACATTTCTTTTTCATTTCTCCTTTTGCAGGTCTGCTGGCAGAAATTTCTTGAGAAATAAGCAGTACCTTTGTACTCATGTATTATAATATTATTTTCCTGTGCTGTCTACTGTGTGTACATAAATAGAAAAATAAATAAAATAAATAAATAAATGATCTTAAAATGTTGGAGTATATTATGACAAAATTTTAATTGGTACTTACATAGTTAAATTGTTTCAGTCTGATAATGCTTTCGATGAAAGTCTTGTGATGTTTATTGTTTAATTTAAAAACTTTTTCGTCAAATCTAAGGCATAGTCTGCAAATTGTATCCTCTTCGAATAAACGCTTCATTGTAGATTTGCACCTTGTTGTTATACAACAAGCTGATGATGTTTTTATTGAGCACTAATAAGGAAAATGTTCAGTAAAAAGAAATTTACGTGGATGGCCCCTAGTTTATTTATTATTCTGACTGATAGAAGTTTGGAACTCTAAAGATTTACGTTACGCACGTCGCAGTCAGTTTAAGTAAGTGATCTCTGAACATCGAACCACAAATTTGTGCAATTATCTTAGTTGGTACGATTTCATAATTTCAAACAGAGTTGAATATTATTGATTTCAACTTCCAACAATTTTATTGATTGTTATTGTCCAGTGTTGCCAGATGATTGTCTCGCGTTCTCCGGGAGTCCGGTTTCTCCCGAAACCTTCCCCGAAATCCTCTCAAAATTGCGGTTTTAGAGAAAAAATCTCCCACAAATGGCAAAATATGTTTTTATTAATGAAATATACAATTTTATTTCTTTTTCAGAATTTCAGCAATAGCTTTCCTTACAGAATCCCCATCTTCGCACATGTCCGCCTGCAGTTCCGTACATTTTTTTAAGTTAAATCAATCAATCAATCATTTATTTTGTTAAACATAGGTCTGGTGACAAAAAGTATATTGTGTAAATCTCTTAAGCATAATTGAACTGGGTTTAAAACGAACACATCTTTCTAGCAATGAATATCCTATTCTCAAGATGGATTTGGCAGTATGGTAATAAGGTGGTTTTTGAAAGGTTCTTCTTATAGGATTAGTTCCATGCGCCTAGTCGAGTCGTGCGTGATACGCCCGTGTATTTGCGGCTTAACAGTCAACTGTCAAAATGTTCAATCTGCCTTCCTGCTGTTGTGTCATTTCTTTCATTCATTACTCACATCTCTATTTGAGTTGAGTTCAGTTCAAGGAGAAATAGCTAAAGTGAAGAAGTGTTGACTAATTGTTTTTTTGGGATAAAAATTAATGCAAGTGTACACTTTAGTGTCAAGTAAGAAATTTTCGCTTTTATCTGTAAATACATTGTGAATTAAACACATCCATTCACCATAATAATGTTTGTTTTTGCAACCTTTTACCTTTCATTGTAGTATTAACCCTTATGTTTGTACAGGTGTGTTCGCTTGTTGAAAATATCTGCATAGATCACAGCTAGGCAGCATGGAGGAGGTAAGCTACACCTGATAACTAATAACGTATACTTAATTGTCTAAAGATCCAGTCTGTCCTGATGTACTGTCCATCCAGGCTACCGACATACCGGCTTTATTGTTAATGCATTAACCCAACTTGACGAGTCCACCTAGATCTAACTACTTGCTTGTGCGAATATTTTAACTTATTTTTTGTTTTCATTTAGCTATTAAGATTTTTTATTTTACTTTCATGGAACATCATTCCATTCTGTATCTGGAGAAGGGCGTTGTTAGCTGCGCTGCAGTTTATACTTTTGCAGCTACCATCGTTTTATTTTTTACCTTGTCTTGTGTTTTTGTTCCGAAATAAACTTTTTTTTTTTTTAATATTAACCATGTAGTGTTCTTTTTAGAAAAATGTATATGCTCTAGATTACAAATAGTGGTCATGTAAAATACATATTAATGTGTGGATTCTACAATACACTATTTACTATTTTACAGGTGTAATAGTAATTATATTAAAACCTTTAAATACTTTACTGAATCTTCTTGATAGATTGCTGTGTATTTTGTCCAGAAATAAAGTAATAGGCGTTATAACTATAAGTATGGTTCCAATGTGTCTTTACTGTATTGTTTTCTATTAAAAAGATAAAAAAATTAAACTGATAATAGAATACTTAAATCCCATTGATTTCCTTTAATTTGTTAATGTGGTTTCCAGTTAATAGGACGAGAACAGTCAAAGCGTCAAGTACCCCCAATGTTGAAGAAGATATTACAGGAAGATGTACGGGTCACGAAGAAGGTTGTGGAGCTGGGGATGAAAACTACCTGGACAAGATCCCTACGCAATAATTATAGACTATTCGAGGTATGTATTATAAAACTGTAGCTTATATTCAATTATTACATTTACATTTGATCAGTAGCAAAAAGGTCAAAACTATGGTCTATTGGTCTCAAATACATACATTTACATAATGTATATGTATATGAAAATAACTTAAAATAAATTTTCTATCAGTATATGGTGTGGCTTACTTATGCTTTATGATACTCTCATTAAAATTAAATAAATGTAGCTAGAAGAATAAAGGTAGTAATGTTATCTTTTCTTGATTGCAGGTATCTTGTCATGGGATCGTCTGGTTGGCTGGCTGGCTCACTTTTATCTGGCTGTTCAACAACAAGGATCTGTATCAGTTGCAAATTAACACACTCATAGGTATGACAACACTATTATTGTAGTCATATACCTTTAATACAGTACTAACTCGAGATTAGTTTCTGTATGGTGCCAGATATTTTAATAGTACATAATTATTACCATTTACGCATGGAAAAACACCACACACATGGTTTAGCTCAATGACTATAGTTTGGTGTTGCTAGATGTTCTGTTTTAATGTGTCTTGTTGACTAATAGTCTTACTACTATTATAAAAGTGAATGTTTTTGAGGATTGATGAATAAATGTTTGTTAGTCTTTCACGCAAAATTTCCAGAGTGGATTTGAATGAAATTTAGCACATAAATAAATAGTTTATAACCTGGATTAACATGGAATTTTTTAAACTTCTTATTCTGGTACATAGTGTGATCCCGTGGGACAACGCGGGCGAAGCCGCGGTCATAAGATAGTCTTAAGATAATTGTACTTAGACCTCATATCTAATGAAGATATTGCTAACCATGATGTCACTACAGTCTAATGAACTCAAGCAAAACCTAAGCAAATCACTAGGTCTTGATTACTGTTAAGTCTGTAAAACCAATGCAAAGTAAATTAGACTGATGTATAGATTTTTTAATTAAGTCAGCCTTGAAATGATTACCTATTCTAGAACTTGCTGTCTGTGTCAACAAAGTGTAACACACTTTGTGGACACAGACAGCAAGTTCTAGAATAGGTAATCATTGAGCTTTTCAATATCGTTTTTATGTCAACAAAGGTGTCAATGGCCGCCAATGTCATAGCGCATCGGCAGTCGACGTGTAGTATAGCATATTAATAGGTAACGGGAATATCCCGCGCGCACCACTACTAAGAGAATCGACGTAATCGCATGTTGAAGCAGATTCTAATCTTAATCTATAAAAATCACGTGTCACTATATTCGTACACGCTAATCTCCGAAACCGCCGCGCCGAACTGATTTCAATGAAAATGTGTATTTCATTTCATTTTGGATGGTTGATTTCAGTTTAAAAAGAGGATGGTTTTGGACCCGTGGCGCTGTTGTAAGTAAATTGGACCAGTATGACTGTGAAGCTAGGGCAGGTCGCTAGGAATATATAAATAAGTTAATCAATCGTTATGTTGGTACCTACATGATACATACTGCAAACATATCAATATAATACTCATACATCACATCACTAAAATATTATGTGACGTGTATATTCTAATGAAAATTAGACTGTTGATTAGCATACAATTGTAATTACAAACTGATTGATATTGACACAATCAACCAATGTAAGACCTTCATTCACTCTAGTGCTGAGGCTGATGGAGGTTGTTTGAATTTAATTTCTTTACAGACACAGAATAAGATGGAGTAGGCGTTTTGTTTTGTTATAACGTCTAAATTCGTCATATATCTATTAATAAAATAATAAAGCTGAAGAGTTTATTTGAACGAGCTTATCTCGGGAACTCTCAGTCGTGATCGTGAGTCGGATATGTAAAATTCTTTTTGCATTTTTAACCTTTGAGGAAGGTTATAAGCCATTTAACATCACGATATGACCCTAACCGAGCATAAAGAGAAACGATGGATGAAACCATGGAGTACATCTGGTCTGAAATAAATAAATCTGTCAAAACTTTTCCCAAATAGATACAGACGCCAGCAGGTAAAACTATCCGAAACTGTAAGATTTTCCCAACCAACCTTGAACCTAAACTGTTAGACAAAGTTGAAAATCTATTAAAGAAATTTGACAGATTGTAGTAGCTTGATGTGCTGGCGTCTGTAGCTTAGGGCTGGCTCGAGGCTTCCCTTGGAACCAGACGCAACTACCAGTATTCTACATGGAGTGACTCCCTATCCGAGTTCAACCCAATCATTTGCTAACACAATACCCTTCTCGGAGACTTTACAGTTCTCCTCATTTATTCCCTCTTTGAAAGAAACAGAAATATTAACGTTATGCCGTATTTTCCACAGCTCTCATCTTGGATATCATCGTGATAGCTGTGATCAAGGCGTTCGTGCGTCGCCGTCGACCGGTCCCGATGAACAAATTGCTAGAAGTAGGCCCGGACAAGTTCTCATTTCCGTCAGGCCACGCCAGCCGCGCTTGTATGATCGTATCTATACTAATGCTCAACGATGTCCCTGTGTACTTCGCCCCGCCGCTCCTCGCCTGGGTGGGTGCGGTTTGCCTCACGAGAGTACTAGCCGAAAGACACTACATCTTGGACGTAATATGTGGAGTTATGATTGGCATTCTAGAAGGTTCTTTTATGTATCTACTATGGCTATCGCAAGGCACCTGTGCGTCTATCGTAGCGTCGTTGTCTGATGAGAAGGTTGAAGGAGGAGAATATCATGTGTAAATTATTATATATATATATATTTTAATACCAAATAATATTTCCTGCAATCTTTATCTATCGGATACCTACTTATACTTATCAATCAGTCTGCGAATTCAAACCTTCGATCAACTTTAAAAACACTAAAAATATGCCAACTAGGATAACACATTAAATGTCGGCAGAAGAGTTTGTGTACACCCTCATTTCTTCACATCTTTTTTTGTACTAGAACAAATGGGTTTTTAAATTTAGTTGGGAATGAAATTAAAAGTTATTAACATTATTGATATATTAATATTAATTAAGATGCAACTATGCTGTAACCCGACACATCTCGAATTCTGTGATGAGGTAATTTACTAAGTAAGTAGTCAACTAATTTCAAAAAAAGATAATTGTGTGGTAAGCTAATGAACTTATAATATATTCATGTGATGAATAAACAGTGAGAAAATAATTGTTGTTTTGTATTCTGTGTATTTAAACCAAGCGGCAACTGCGATCCCATCCTGGGATATACAGCCTGCAACGCCCGCAAGCATACCAACATGACGCCTGTGTTCTCCAATGGGATATGCAGATTTGTTACAAACAGGACTCGGTTCAACTCCAGGCAGCTACACAAAAATACTAACGGGAAAAAAAAATGCTGCCCAATCTGGAGATTGAACCACTTACAAAGAGTTTTCTCAGGGGCTTCGTGTTTTGGGCTATTTAAATGAGTTCACGCACATTAAATAGTAAAAGGTATAATCATCCGCCTAGCTTTTTCCCAACAGTTAGGGTCGGCTTTCAGTTTAACCGGATGCAGCTGAATACCAGTATTTTACATGGAGTGATAGCGAGCTGCTTATCTGACATTTACACCCAAGTACATCATCAGCCTACAGCAGTCCACTGCTGGACATAGGCCTCCTCAATCGCACGCCACTCAACTCGATTCTCAGTAACTCTTATTCAGTTGCTACCAGCCACACTACGAAGAGCGTCGCTTCCCACCTTACGCTTGCTGATTTGCAGTCTCCATTCATCAATAAGTCTACCCAACAGCCATCAGTTCTACGGTTTATATGGCCGGCCCATTGCCGCTTCAGCTTACTTATTCTGTGGTGTCGACAAGTCTGGTTCTCTGTCGGATTACCACGTTTCGGATGCGATACTGAGATATACTTCAAAAATAGCCCATTCAATTAGCTCGCTGAGTGTCCACATTTCGGCCCCGTAAGTCATATCAGGCAGGACGCACTGGTTGTAGACTGTAGTCTTCTTAAGTTCCCCAAATGCTGCACAGCCCAGCTGAATTCTTCTGTTAGAATCCTCTCAAAGTTGTTCTTACCAAACTGCAGAGTTTGCCCGAGTTAAACATATTCTCGAACAACCTCGAGAGGACCGCCATTGACAACAATAGGTCCTGGGGTGACGTGTGTGTTGTATGTACATAACCTGGGTTTTGTTGAAGTTCACCCTAAGACCAATGCGTATTGAAGAATCAACTAGGCCATCGTATCTGTCGCAAGTCGTGCAGCGATTCAGCCAGTATGACGATGTCATCTGCAAATATCAAGTGTGAGATGTACTCGCTATTGAAGTTTATGCCACGTCCATTCCAGTTCAGCGTCTTAGACACATCCTCCAGTGCGTCGGTGAACAATTTCGGGGAAATTACGTCCCCTTGCCTCATCCCCCGACGCAATGGGATTATGGGATATGCTCTGTTTGCTGGTTCTGAGTTTGGACGGTCAGTGTGGCGTCTCATAAAGACTCCCAGCACTAGGATGTATCTCCAGTAGACTTGGCATCGCTGCAGAGACTGTACAGAAAAAATCAGCAGAACTGACCAGGTCTCGACAGAGTCAAAGGCCTCATAGTCCACAAATGCAAGACATAGTGGCCGATTATACTGTTCGGCCTTCTGTATAATCTGTCACACTGTGTGGATGTAGTCTATGGTGATGTAGAATACAGAATCTCGGAACCCGGCGTGCTCCGGTGGCTGGAAGTCGTCGAATCTTCGCGCTAGCTAGATGATTCGTGACGACTAGAAAACAGCTTATACACGTGGCTAAGGAGCGAAATGGGTCTGTAATTCTAATTTCTACCTAACCTTTTGACGACCCGAGCATAAAGGCACACGCGTGCCCTCTCCGCCAACCCACAATTCCACCTACCATTTTTTCACATATATGTATGTGTCATTTGGCGTACAGGGTACGCGTTTGCTTGTCACGTATTTGTGCCTATAGCGGTCAAAAGGTTACTAGGGTTTTTTTACCCTTTTGACGTGACAACGTCTTAAATTAGGTTGCGGCTGGGAGTCACTTATGAAAAAGTGTAACGCTCGGTAACGTTACGATGAGTCACCGAACGAGAGAGAGGCCCGCCGAATGCCTTGCGTCTCTCTCCCACTCAACTATGATCGGTCTGCCGCGCGCGCAGTACTAGAGAATTAGGCGCATTGAATCTTTTTATCTTTTTATCTTTTTATCTTTTATCTTTTTATCTTTTTATCTTTTTATCTTTTTACCTTTTATCTTTTTATCTTTTGACGTGATAACGTCTTATAAATTGATAATACCAGCAACACTCATCAAAAATAGTAACGTTCCATAGTAACGTTCCATAGTAACGTTCCATAGTAACGTTCCACCTGAGCTTGTGCGTCAACGCATATAAATAAATGTTAATTTATCTAAAAAATTGTAAAGACGTTGTCACGTAAAATCTTCGCCCGTAAAACCGACTTTACAGGCAACCATTTTTTTAAAGAAAACAACGACTGCACTCCTCTACACTTCAGGAGTTGAAGAGCTCCCGAAGCTATCTTAACGACTTCCTCCCGTTTTCAGATGCTTAGTCGTTATCCTATCCTTACAAGGGGCTTTTCCATTCTTAAACTGCCGCCTCGATTTCGTCGAGGCTGATTTCGTGCAGGACTTTTGTGAAATGGCGGGTTAAGGTGGCTCTGGAATCCTCATTTTAGGGATCATATCGAGATGCATGCGATGCGTACATACAACTGGCCGTAGAAATTTTCGACTTCAGAAAGAATCTCCACAACCCAGTTACGTTAGTACTGGGTCATACGAGACCCTAGGTAAGACTGGTTGTCAGAAATTCGGGCCTCTTAGGGTAGTCCCTAAGAGTAGAATACCTACATCAAAAGACGGAAGGACCTATAACGACTGTCAAAGATCTAAGATTGACAGTCGGGGGTCGGGACCAACGGTTTATCGTGCTTTCCGAGGCACGGAGGAAACTGTGTATGTAATGGGTGGTAAGCCATCAATGAACCAACCTAGGCAATGCGGCTTAACCAGAAGACCAACTCGAGCAGCTACAAAGAAAAGTGTGTGAGAGTCAAGACCGTATGCAAAGCTACCACACACAATATTGAGCTTAATAGAACTATGGAATGATTAAGTACTGTATTGCACGGAACATAAATAGTACTTACTAATTCTATCTAGATGCACATGAATTGTCAATGTCAAAATTGCCCAGCCCACCAGCCGGTGGGTGATTGTCAGTTGAGTTGTCAACCAAAGACTACTACATATATATATTAGCGATGGGCGATTCCGAGATGTTTTAATAATTGAAAGAATCGGAGTCGTTAAAATAAACCATCGAGTCAACCATCGACTCGCCTTTTCACAAAACAATCGAGATGTTTTTCGATTGTTTCGAGTCAATGGAATCAACCGCTAGTTTTCAATTGTTCGAATCAGTCACCGAGTCTCGCTCGCATTATACTGTACTCTGTGCTCGCTCGGTCACCGAGGCAGGGAGCTGGTCAGTCGATTGCATGAATCGAGCCGAGGTGCATGTTAGTTAGTTGGAGGCGAGAGCGTACCAGACTCGAGTCGCGCGTAATTTGTGAATTGCTCTTGTTGAAAGAATTATTTTGGATTCGCAATCACTACGCAAGTCAAGAACTCGCGTCTTAAATCATCGAGAAACAACTCTCGATCACTCTTGATTCTCTCGAATGAACGCGCCGTCACAGATTAAGGCGCCGTAGGCCAGTCGCAATAGCAGACCGAGTCGGACTCGAGTCGAAATCGAAACAATCGAGAACCATCGAGATGTTCGAACAATCGAAACAATCGAATGAAACCTCTCGCCATCGCGCATCACTAATATATATGGAGATTGTCAACTGCTCTTGTTGTCAAACTGACGTTCGGCGTTGTGACGTGTGTATTTTTGGCTAAAACAATCCAGAATTTCTATAGAAATAAATTCAAATAATAAAATAAACAGTTGGGTGCCTGCATTTAAAGGTATGAAATTAATACTCGGTTACTAACTCGTGTCATATTTGCTGACAGGGAAATGTTTCAATCTCGGATAATATTTCTAGTATGATAAGAATACTGATAATGTTTTGGACGTGGCATAGTTCAAGACCTAATTCAAGATATTTTAGGTAAGTTTATTTTTTCAGCATCACTATGAGGAAACTAAAAGGAGCAGTGAAAGAAACCGCGAGACAGAAGCGTGAGAGGAAACAAGAGTTCGCTCAAATGCGTCAACAAATCCATACAGTTGTTTTGCCTACATTCGCGGTAATATTTCTGTTAATTTGCGTATACGTGTACCTTAAAACCAGACCGACATCGATGCAGTATGCGTAACATAAATAGCTCTAAGTTGTGTGAAAATTGTACATAGTAAATTATAAATAACTTACCATCAATTTATAATGGTTTGGGAATTTTATTTAAACTATCTTTAAGGTTGTGAGCTCAAGAAATGCAATGTATTATAATATTATGATACTGAGTACTTATTGACACAGTATTTCTATTTTTAATAAAAGTGTGCTATGTGACATTCCACATTTATATTCGTCCACATATCAACATTAATTACTTGTTCTAAAAGTGACAAAATTAATGTAAATATTAAAATAAAGCTATGAAATAATGCATCTGTTTTAATGTACCCAATTCTTATTGTTGATCCAGTCTTGAGGCTACAGGAGCTATGCTCTGGTCACTTCGATGTGGTGTGACTTAATTTAGCAAATAAGTAAGTAAAAAATACCAAATACCTTCTTGGTTTGTGCAGCAAACATATAATAGAAATAAAACTTCGTAAATGAAACTAGTCAATTTTATAAATAATTTATAATAAACAACATTTTATAGACTGGTCCTAAGGTCTTCTATTTTATAATAAAATTTGTGACTTCATAACAAATATTTATATTACATGCTAAAAAGGAAAAGACTTTTTTATTTCAATACCAACTTATATCTGAGGTAAATACATTTTCTACTAAATCTATACCTAACTCACATTCATACTATTCTTTTACAAAGCTGTCTTATAAAATATTCAATTAAGTGTCAAGTACAATAAAAATTAATTTTCATCTGGACTAGATTAAATCAACCTTGATACCAGTTGTGTAAACTTGAGTTTTTACTAACAGGAACTTACCAGAATAACCTTGAGCAACTATGCATTTGTTCAAATAAATATGTTTAAAAACAAATATTTATTTATTAGCTGTTGCCCGCAACCTTCGTCCATGTGAAATTATTATAAAATAGTACTTCCGTATTTGAATCGGATTTTTTTTTACAATTACAAGAGGTTGAATTTTTTTGCACGGAACCCTAATCCTTTTTCTAAAATAAAAGTATCATAAGTTACTCCTTATAACATCAGCTATCTGCCAGTACAGTTAAGTTGTAAAGTTCCATCAAAATCGATCCAGCCGTTTCGGAGATTAGCCGGAACAAGCACACAGACTTGTAAAAATTATAAAAGGTTTTTTTTGTTATAAGTACCATGAATATATACTTTCATATGTATTCAGTAAAAAGCTCTAATTTTGAAGTTAAAAGCAGACGAAGTGTCTGTCTGTTAGTGATGAAGTGGATATAACACAATGGTTATCACTGTTATGTACAAAAACCTATAGATCTCACAGGGTGATTTGCATTTGTCATTTCCAATTATGTATCATTATTGCTCGCGCTGTTTCGTATCACAAGATTTTCGCGTCGAGCTGAGATTTATTTATTAACTACTAATAATATACAAAAAAAGACAAATTAAATAAAAAAATAAAGATAACTACCTATTACCTACACTATATACCCAATTGCCTATTCTCATGTTAAAGCATGAAAAATCTAATCAAAACGATCATACAATGTGTCTTTAATAAGGTAGTAAGTATTGTACTTTAGCAGTAATATTGAGTATCTTAAACTCTCATGTGTGGCCTTGGAAAACGATAAAATCTATGATTGTAGTTGCTTAAAAATATCAAGATTGCACATCAGATTGAGATAACATGTTACAAACATTCACAAACTCACAGCCTTTGTTAAAACTAACGTTGCCTATCTATCTATATTAATAGATATTTTTCATACATACGAGTATAAATACATACATAAACAAGGTGTAACATAACAAAGGCAAGACCTCTCGCGTGGTGTCTCAGACCATGAAAATGAACGATTATTGTTCTACGAGAATTTGAAATTCAAAATTTATTAAAAAAAATTGGACTTTCTATAATTAACTCTATCAACATGTATGGACAAAAGAAAAGTTATGAATTTCCAAGTGTTTCAGTTTCATGGTCCGAGACACCACAGGAGAGAGGTCTTGCGTTTATTTTGTTCCACCCCATACAAACTGATGCCTTTTACCCATGGGGGTAAGCAGAAACTACAGAAGTCACCTACTACGATCCTTATTACATATATAACCTATAGGTATTCTACAAGGTGCAACACGGTTTTATTTTTAACATCATTCCATTTTGTCTCATTGCTGGGTAAAGGTCTCATATTTTGTGAAGATTTATATTTTAAGCTTTTTTACTCTACAGTTACTACAGGTTCCAACTTCTTTTGTAAACAAGCTTACAACTTTTTCCCATGGGGGTAGGCAGAGACCACAGAAGCCGACCTGCTACGATCTTCAGAGTTTAGCTGATTAGTTTTAATTGTTAAATTCACATATCGCTGGAATACCATATACTTAAAATAAGTAAATACAAAGTAGTACTGCGCCCATGCAACACATTTATGGCTCATTGTAAAAATTTACTGATGACTGTTAACTTTAAGAAAGTTCGTGGGACGCGCTAGCTTTGTAGTGACGTTTGATGTTTGGCACTGCTTACGTAGTTGGCATACTATTTAGCAGTAAGTAGTTAAGTACCCATATACTAGTTCTATATTTTCCCTTTATTTATTATTTACAAGAATGCGCCGTGTCTAATTGCTTTACTTACTCAGTACCGAACCACAGAGTACCACGCAATACATCGGTTGAATCATATAAATGTTGAAGAAATATTCAAATATACAACCAAAGTGTTGTCATGTTACAAATCGTCGAAATTCCTTTTTTCAGTGAAGCAACATTTAAGTACGTTGGCGGAAGAATCGTCAAAATAACGAATTTAACAAACGATGCGTTTGAAACGCTTAGCTGCCGTATAGAAATTTCAATCGTCTGATTGAAATTGATTGATGATAGTCTTACTATATGCTTATAACATCACAGAACCACTAAGTACAAAAATCTTTATCAATAGAAGCATTCATCAATACTGATTATTAACAGTAATACTTAGTTTCTGCCGGCACATGTTGACCATCCAGCCGAGCAGCCAAACCGACGCCAGCAGTAGGTACAGCCCGCTGATGGCGAAGTACTGGGACGCTATGGGCAGCTTAAGGCTCTGGATGAGGACTAGTGTCAGGATGGACTGCAGTCCTGTGCCGACCAACGTGTTGATGCCGAAGATCAAGCCGAAGCAACTCTCGTCGCTTAACTGACTTGCTATTTTTGCACTGGAATTATGGAAGAGTAACTTTGAATTAATAATGTTTTTAGGAGAAATTGTTGAAAATTGAAACAATTGCACTATGTGAACAGTCGAGCAACCGCCAGATATATTACCATTTATCTACCTCGCGGAATAACTTTATTTCTTCTATCTTTTGAATCAATGATGACTGAGTAATGACACCTGCAATATCAGCATATCTGTTCCCACTTCTGGGATAATATAATCTACCACGCTGGCTCAGTGCGAGTTGCCCAGTTTCCTCATGATGTTTGCCAAAGCCGTTTTGAGAACAATGGGGTTCACAAACAGCTGACTTGACCAAGTAACTAATTATATCGACCAACAAGATCAAAAAAGTACTATCAGCAAAATCAAAAGGTCACTCACCTAGCTAATGTGATAGTATAATGAAACAGCATGCCCATGACGATATACCCGGCGTAGGACACGAACACGTTGTTAACAAACGTTCCCACGAACACGGCCACGCCCTGCACGGCCGCGACGGGCGCGGGTATGCCAGACGACGCGTATATCGACGCTAGGAACGCGCCGCCCGCTCCCAGGAGCGTTTGAACTGCTTCTACCGCGCCGTTATATGCTACCTAAAAAAAGAGAAAATTCGATTAGTTACCTCTTAGTGAACGCATGTACAGGAGAAAGTAACGCGAGTCCAATTGCGGTTCGGAATTTCGGTACTCTTTTGGAGTTGATGGTTTGGGGTCGTTGCTTGTAGATCAGAAGGTATGTTGAAGATAAACTCCGTTTAAGAACGAATATTGAATGTATCTATTTTCCAAAATGGGTCGTCTTTTATATTATTTTACAAACTAACAATAACCAATTAAAACATGTACATTAAATTTGAAACACTATTTACAAAATAAAAATCCAATAAGAATCCAAGGATTTTTGACCAATCGCGTCACAGCACTGTTGTCGTGTTATTTCCACGAGAGGCGCTTGTGTGCTCACGGCGCGGCACGGCGCGGCGGCGCGGCGGGTGACTTTTCCCGCCATTTCGCCGCTCGCGACGAAAGCATAAATATATGTGCCATGTCGCGCGCGCGTTAGTGTCGGGCAGGCCTCCGTCGAGTGAAGACTGAAGATGCAGTGATGAAAATCGAAGACACGTCGAACCGAAGCTAGAAGAGTGGCCTCACAGCTCCCGACACTCCTATTTCTTTACGGAATCGTCTAAAACGTTGAAATAGTTCTTTTCAGAACTGCTTGCTTCGATGTTTCTTAACAGAACGTCAGAAACGTTACACCAAAGTTCTTATCAGAACTGCTCGCTTCAATGTTTCTTATCAGAGCGTCAAAAACGTGGTAATGTGCAGTGACTGGTGATGGTGGCTACAGTACTCCCCCTCAAGCGAAGCGTACCGGCAGCTTGACGACACGGCCTGAGCGCGTTGACCTGTTGATGGCGGGCTGTGACGTCATGTTGACCGTAGGTACTTTGGCTTGTTGCTTGGTAACAGCTGATGTGGTACTGGTTTTCTTGGTAATGGTTGGTGTGGTACTGGTTTCCTTGGTAATGGTTGGTGTGGTACTGGTTTCCTTGGTAATGGTTGGTGTGGTAACAGCTTGGGTTAACTTGGTAATGGTAAACTTGTTTGGAGGTAAGGTACAGGTATTCTCTGAGATAACATATGCAGGCTTAAGTCGATCAATGGAAATGTTGGCTTTTGATCGCCGAGTTATATGTCGGACAGTAGTTTCTGGAACTGACGGCTGTCGGATTCCTCGTAGGCAGATATGAGCCTATTTTTGATCGCGGTGTACTGATCAGTCTCTGGTGGGTTGTAGAGTAGGTCCACAATCTGCTCGATATCCTGTCGCTCGAGCTGTGCGATGACCATCTGTGCGAGTTGGGCTTGGCCTTTCTTGAGATCGTTGGTTGCTGCTTCGAAACTGATGAACCAGAGCCGTGGTCGATCACGCCAGAAAGGTGGAATACGCATGGTGAGCGATATTCCGGCTGCTTCGGCCTTCTGGACTGGATTTGAGCTTGATTGTTGTTCTTCAATTTGGCAGGGATTCGACATCTTGATTTATTTTGCTGGAGACTGGCAGAGCTTCGTTAGGCGATACTGGCAGAGCTTCGTTCTTGATTCTTCAGTGTTCTGGCAGGAGAGGTCACCACTTTGGAGTTGATGGTTTGGGGTCGTTGCTTGTAGATCAGAAGGTATGTTGAAGATAAACTCCGTTTAAGAACGAATATTGAATGTATCTATTTTCCAAAATGGGTCGTCTTTTATATTATTTTACAAACTAACAATAACCAATTAAAACATGTACATTAAATTTGAAACACTATTTACAAAATAAAAATCCAATAAGAATCCAAGGATTTTTGACCAATCGCGTCACAGCACTGTTGTCGTGTTATTTCCACGAGAGGCGCTTGTGTGCTCACGGCGCGGCACGGCGCGGCGGCGCGGCGGGTGACTTTTCCCGCCATTTCGCCGCTCGCGACGAAAGCATAAATATATGTGCCATGTCGCGCGCGCGTTAGTGTCGGGCAGGCCTCCGTCGAGTGAAGACTGAAGATGCAGTGATGAAAATCGAAGACACGTCGAACCGAAGCTAGAAGAGTGGCCTCACAGCTCCCGACACTCCTATTTCTTTACGGAATCGTCTAAAACGTTGAAATAGTTCTTTTCAGAACTGCTTGCTTCGATGTTTCTTAACAGAACGTCAGAAACGTTACACCAAAGTTCTTATCAGAACTGCTCGCTTCAATGTTTCTTATCAGAGCGTCAAAAACGTGGTAATGTGCAGTGACTGGTGATGGTGGCTACACTCTGTTCTAGCCCAGGTTATGGTCTATCCGTAAGCAAAATTTAAGGCGTTGACAGACAAATAAACTCACTCTCGCATATACGGGGTGGAAAGGACACCGATGCGAAAACGGTTACCACGTATTCAGTACATCATTTTGAGGCCCCCTACAAAAGTACAATACAATAAGTTTTCGAGTCGGTGTGCCTTCCACCCTGCATACTTTAGTAAGGAATCTGTAAATATGAGCTGTGTGGCAGCTCACAAGACAATATTGCTACTGTTGAATAAACCAAACCTAATACCAAAATGGTGTAAAATATAAAGTTCTTCATCCCCCATAGAAAACGGAGGATCCTCCGACCACACGGATATTGTCTCTGGTGGACTACTGCCCGACTATTGTTGTCGGGTTCTTGTATAAACGCTTAACTGGCGGATGATCATAATATCGAGATGTAGGATTCTGATGTTAGTTCCATATTTATAGTATAGATGGCAGCGACTGCAGTCGTTTTTGTTCTATGTTGCTATAGTTCCAAGTTATTTTTTTTTTATCATCCTATAGCCGTCTCTTCTCATTACTCACTAGCACAGGACATTAACTTCCTAGCAAAGTCAAATTCAAATCACAATTTAAATATTAGTTAAGAAAACAGCAATGAAATGTTTAACTTTACCAGACACTTAAACTTTAAGATTGCATTGTATGCGGAGTGAAAACATTAGCCATAAGTTCTATTTAACTAGCTTAAGATACACTGTGACGAGAGTAAACTGTTTGCCAGACTTGAAGAGAAACAGGACAACCTTTTTTAAGATAGAGCCATCATGAAGTATTTATTTATGCATGATAGGTACACTAACATATCATCATCTGCCTAGCCTTTACACAACATGTCGGGGTCGGCTTCCAGTCTTACCGGATGCAGCTGAAAACTAGTACTTTGCATAAAGTGACTGCCTATCTGACCTCCACAACCTTGTCACTACTGGGTAATACGAAACCCAATGGACTGGTTGTCAGACTTTCGGGCCACTGACTATCTGTAACGACTGGATCTGTAAAGATCTACAAATGCCAACCAACCAACGGCAACGCCTTAACGTAGTAAGCCCGCAACGGTTTGACAGAGGTGTACTATAGTACTAAGTAGACCCAAATTTCGCCGGCTATGTTTATGTCCCAAGTATTAGAGGGCAAGCCTATTGCCATCAACCTGCCTCCGGACTGCTGAATGACTGAGAAATTCCTGATGGAAAAACGCAATAACACCTCCATTTAAATGAAATATGAATGCCAATGCCCGAACGACTCCATAATATCATCATTCTCTTGCCCTTTTCCCAACTTATTTGGGGTCGGCGCACCATGTCTTCTTACTCGTCATCTCATCAGACCTCTCCTTTCTTGCCATATCATCCACACACACAGTCCATCCATCGTTTCTTTGGCCTACCTCCACTTCTATACCCATAACATATATTTATTATCATGTACTTTACGTGGCGTGTTCTTCTAACTTTACAGTAACGTCTTTGCGTAACCTCATGACTCCCCACTGTGCCGTTGCGTAGGTCTCATCGGCTTTAGTGGTACAGACGCCAGCACATCAAGTTACAACAATCTGTTAAATTTCTTTAATAGATTTACAACTTTATCTCTAAAGCATTAGGTTCAAGGTTGATTGGGAAAATCTGACAGTTTCGGGACTTTCGGGTGGGTTGACCTGCTTCTTCTTAGCGTATCGATGGCAAAAAGTTTAAATATGTTTAGCCCAAAACTCAGCCACGCGAACCCCGCTCACTGATGCAGTAAATAAATCGTCAAGAGCGCAGGTGGTAGGGCATGCGGTGCAAGATGGAAGGTGGGCCATTGTTTGTGGGGAGACGCCGCCGCATACGGACTTGAGGTAGGTAGGTTGACCTGCTGGCGTCTATACATAGGCCGCTAGGCGGACTTAATGTCATTTCCTGGCCCTTTAAAATGAACGCCATATTGGCTGTCTTGCTCTTTAGAGCTACCGCTACCAGTTCAAAGCTAATCTTGTTATTGAGTTGGAATATAAAAGATAAAGATTTTTAATTCATTTGTGATTGCATAAATATTGCACTTAAAACAAGGACATAGCGTATATCGTAAGGTAATTAAGATTAGACAGAACAGCACTGATTGTTTATAATCAGACGTTATCACATAATGCTCCTATTTGTAGCCGATAAGAGAAGAATTAACATTGTCGCGACAGATATAAATTTATAAACAAAAAACTCGGACAATCTAGCAGACTTATCAAATTATTTACCTAGTTTATGAATTTCACGAGATGGCATGTAAAACCTCATTGATATAAGGTTCTAATTGAGCAATTTATCTTTGATATGACTATCTCATTTAGAAGGTAATATTAAGTAACAGCCGTTAAGCCGCTGCGTCATATTTAAAAACAGGATTTTATGGAATTATTACAAGGACTGTAAAAAGTCAAGCTCATGTTGAATGCTGTTATTATTTCTGCGCTGGCTTGAGTTCAAATGTCTATAACCGTAAAGTTCTCGAGAGAGGATCGTCAGTTGTGTGGTTTCAAGTAAAGATTTAATTAATCGCAGTACAATAAAATTAAAAATGTTGCGGGCAACTACTTAAATGATCGGAAGTTGGGACTTGGGAGGCCCGATACAATAAAGTTGTATTGATAAACCTGTGGAATGTGGATACAATCTGAACATGATAGAGAAGTTTCGGAGGAAGGAAAAAAGGGATAAAGTCTTTGCCCAGCAGTGGCAAACAATAGGCTAGGCTAGGCCAGCATTTATGTTACTCACCGGAGAGTTACTCTCCTCTTGGATCTGCTTCCACAGCAGTTGCATGTAGGTCTGTGCCTGCACGAACAGCGCAAGTGCCACCGCATACAACGCCGACCAGGCCAGCACTTTGGGCCGCGAGTATGCCGCCCGGGCGTGTCGCGCGATCAGGGTTGATGCCTCCACCACATTGGAGCGAATACTGTTCTGAAATGTGGAGGAAATATTCTTGTTAGTTGGCTAAGTAGAGGAGAATAATAAGGGTCGAAGTTCAGGGTCACCCCTTCTTTAAGAAGTGGTGGTGGTGCAGTTTTGCGGTGGTATAATTTTCTTAATTAAACCTTAATATTTGGGGTGGCAGCTATGTCTGTCGCGTCACTATGAAGCCCTAGAATCAGTACAGTTTATGAGATCAATAAGTCAAACGTTTCAAATACGTATCACATCAGAACGTCCTGATAGATTTTAAAAGGCCCTCGATAACTGGCACTTCTAAATAGTGTTCTTTGACAATGATAGATGAGAGAGCTCGGGTATGCGGAAGCATTTCCAGTCCATGTTCATGGACACAAGCTTGATAAGACTTAAAGCTTACCCCACTAGACTGCTGATGCAGTTCTTTGTCGAGTGGTGGAGCTATGACGGACGTCCTCCGATGGAAGTAGATGCCGTACTGCACGGTCGGCAACCAGAACGCCCAGAAGGTCGCCAGGATCTGAGCTGAGACATTCTAGTGTTAATCACGGCACAATCTTCAAATAAAACTCAGTTTTGACCATCATTTAGTTTCTTCCATTTAGGGTTAAGGTTGGACCTAAGATTGCTTGCGAGTACATATGTTTTCCGCAGAACGATTTCATCGCCGCTGCTATCTGGCTCTGGTAAAGTATATTTCTGAGGAACACAGGGATAAAGGTATGGAACAACAACTGCCAATTTGGGCGTACAAGTCTGGCACAACCCTTATACTTCAATGATTGTATGTTCCAAAGAACTTGGAATTATTCAAAATTGGGTTAAGACTCCATAATTGGGAATCTTGAGTGTTGCCCATCGATAGTAAGTTAGTAATCCTAGTAACCAATGTTAATAGGCACTTAAAGGCTAGATAGCCATTTATTGCTTTTAAATGTTTTTTTAATGGGAATATTCTGAAAAAAAATGTAATGGGTATGTAATAAAAAATACCGTTATTTTTCCACCTGAATTGTAGAAATATTTTGTTATATGTAATTAAAAATTAAAAGTACAAGTGTACAAGGGATGATAAAATGTCGTGGACTGTTCGGATCGCTAGCAGGACTTTCTCGGCGTCGCCGGTGTTAATATATATATATATTTTTTTTATATTAAATGGGTCTACTCTTGATCTTAATCTAGTCCTGAGGACAGAGATGAGGTCGACGATGGAACGAGCTTACCCAGAAGAAGCCTATTAACTCGCGACTTAATTATATTGGGTTCATAGGTATGAACTTGGGAACACTGACGAAGGCAGAGGCGAGTGCAGAGGTCTCTTTGACTGTTTGATTAGGGGCACAGAAGGCAAGATACGAGGTGAAACAAAGTTTGTGGCGCAGTTCCACATTCACACCCTGCTGTTCTGTCGTGGTAGTTTGGGGCTAAAATGCGTACTCGCAGACAGCTGAAGCGCTCCGGTATACCTGTAAACGTGATGTAGTTGAGGTCCCGATAGTCCATCAGACCGAAGTGTGTGAGCAGTTGTGAGCTGACGCCTGACAGAAACCGGCCCGACAGCGCCGCGATACGAGTGTACGACGACACGCGCGGGTACTTCGCCGGGTCCACCTGGAGAACGGCTTATTTTTTTAATATGTAGGTAAGAGTGTCTGGATAGGTTTTGGGAGACCTTAGCCCAAAAGTGGGATATGATATGATATAATATGCTGATAATGAGAATGTAAGTATAGTTAACAACAGAATTTGCAACGCATAAATCAAAAGATCGAATTTTTATGAAGACCTTTCATGAAATCTGACGATCAATTTTCCTGTTCCATACCTACATACCTAGCTATTTTATTTATCATTCGATCTTATCTTTATTATGTTATTGATACGCAGGTACCAATAGGCAATACCTAAACTAGTTATCGCTTATTCCTATGTTGCTTTATTTTTGTCTACTCAACGTCGTTATCCGGTTTAAGACACGTGCTTTTGTGGCTGGAGAGCACAGACAGCACTCCTGGCACTAGACTAGGCGACAAATGGAATATCTAATTTCCGCAGTTATTTTGAGGCGAACAAGTGATGTTTTTTTTTCATTTGTGTATCGTCTGAGAATGCACTGGAATAGCAGTGTATAAATAGCTTACTTTCGCGTAAATATAGGTGTAATAGGCGACTTCTGTGGCGATGTATAGGCCATAGAAGAACTGCGACGCTTGCACCCATTCTAGACTTGAAGTCCATAGCAGGATAGCGTATACAGCTATGCCGCTCAGTCCTGTAACAATGGAAAATATTATGACATCATATGTAAATTTAACTTACTGAAAACAGCTTATAGGCAAATCAATATCATAATAACAATGGCTCTCGCCTGCGCTTCTACAATAAAATTTTGGAACGGGAACATGTTGGCGGTAGGTAGGTGGTCCTAAAAGATCGGCGATAGGCAAGATTTTTTCTTGTGGAGCGTTGATTCTACGTAAAATCTCTTACGTAAAAGTTCTTGTATGATTCTTAAGAACGTTCAATCGTAAGTCATAATTCATAAGTTATCATTGTATCCGCCACGTACCTAATTAATGTAATTTCAATACAATGATGTTGTTGTCGCATTAATTTGACGAATGGCAGTGGACTTGTACCATGATTTGCAGAGATTCTTAAATTGAAATATATTAGCTGACTATTATGACCAATTACCGACGAACGTTCATGGGTGCTGTCGATATTTTTGAATGCATAAATGAAACGGAATAAGATACCTAATACCTATAATTATTTAAAGCCAATCTGGTAAGTAAATATCTTTTGTAAAAATCTTAAAGAACCAGTTCATTGTCCGTGATGCTATCTTAATTGAGTTTAATTTCTTTATTGGACACGTGCATTAATGAAAATATTAGAGTATAGGTACCTAGACCAGGGTAAAGAGGGGCGCCCGTGAAGCGCTCCTGTTTACTATTCTCCGGAAACTATACTTAGGTATTCGATAAAAATCCAATAAGCTTGTTGTCTCACAAGACTTTGTATTTTTTCACGGAACACCTGGCCGAAGACGATGTCGAAAAATTTACGTGAATCCAAGATCCTTTCCATGCACAAGATCTACCAGAATTCACTACGTAAGAAGAGAGTCTCATTGATTTCTTGCGACAGCAGCCTTAAAAAAAGATTCACGTGTTCCGATTTGGTGGAGTTTTGGATATCGGTCCAAAATGAATATCAAGCTTAAAATTCAATACCTCTAAGAATTCTGACTGCCGCGTTGGTCTAGCGCAACTGCTGAGCATGAGGTCCTGAGTTCGATTCCCGGGTCAGGCAAAGTGGTATTGGCTTTTTCCATCAGAACTTTTTCAGTAGCCACGGAGTCTGGATTTTGTGCCCGGTTGATGGCGATAGGGTCGCCCCCTATTACCTGGGACTTGGACATAACTGGCGAAATGTGGGTATACTTGTTAGGTAGGTACACCTCTTTTTTTTGACTAGCCAGGAAGTCGAGACAAAATACTAAACCTGTATGTGCGCCGCGAACTGAAAAAGTTTGGGAACCCCTGACCTAGACTATAACGAAAAACTAAATTTTTTATGAAAAACATCAAACCTTAAGTATTCAAAACAATTTTCTTACTTTAGAAATTAGAGGGTCAAAAAGGAGAAAGAGAAGGGAAAGTTGTGTCCCACTTGGACACATTTTTTACGGCTTTAGAAGCAAAAATCTCATCAACCATTCACTTAGGAAAAAAATAAAATCTGGAAACTCAATATCATTTTTCAAAAGCTGTTGATAGACAACCCACACAGTTATATACCTTGAATTTTTGTTTTCATTCCTCACATTATATGTATGGAAAGCCTCCCCTCTTTTTATTTTTTCCACAATTTCATATCACTTTTGTGTAGAGGTTCCAAATTGCTATTTGGCTACGGAACCCTAAAAAAAGCCATTGATATTGTTAGTTAGGTAGTAAGTATTATATAAAACTTTTCTGACCACTACAAAAGTTCAATGCATCAGAATTGTAGGATGGTTTTTGGACTGCATTAAAATATAAAAGTGACATGTGAGTAGTTTAGATAGCGTATGAAGATCTTTTTATCAGGACATTATCTAATTTCATAGCTCATAGAGTAGAACTACAAATGAGGAAGAGTTATGAAAAATCTATTATATGTAAAGATAAATAATTAACAAATATTTCAATAGATTACATCATCTTGCTGGATATTAAAGTAACGGAACATAAATTTTCAAGGTGCATTTACAATATGTAGCTTATCTTTACCAGTTTTCCTAGGTTTGCAATTTGCATTCATTCAACAATTAAGGGTCAAGAAATGGAACATTGAGATAGGTCACTTTAAGGTTGACATTCAAACACTCTATAGGTATCGGCTTTAGCCAGCCTCTCTAGGCCTGGGTTTTGGGGGAAAGTAAGAAATTGATAGTCATAACATTATAAAAACTTTCAAGGCTAGTAAAAAAACTAGACATTATTTCACTTTTCTTTTCAAACATGTAAGATAAAGATATAATATCTTTCTAAACTCTTAAACCAGTTTCACAACAGGTCAAATGCATTTCTCCAGAAATTTACCATTTTATCAAAATTAAGCATACTATACTTCAAGTAGTAATAAACATAGAACAACCATAGAGTCCTGTAATCAGTTAGAAGACTGATAACATTGATCCCTCATAGCATTTCATTCTTATCATGAAGTCGAGGATAAAATTATCATAGCTATTTTTATTAACACAGATGTAATCTTCTTCTTAAACTTTTCAAAGTATGTTTTGTAATGTTTCTATCATTACTTTATAAATAATTCTAATGAACTGTCTGCAACTGTGTAGCAGTCAATAAATATCATTATTATTATATGGAATTTATTTAGACAAGTTAACTCAGGCTTTTTTGGTGTCCAATTTGTTGAGACAAAAATAATAGACTGTTATTGCTAGTAGTTGTAGAAGACCTTGGCTGGTTTTTGTGCAAATATTTGTTTTGTCAGATCTCTAATAAAGAATTTTGACCATTTTAGAACAGAAATGCTTGCAAGTCAATAACATGCATCTAGCGTACCTGTTTTTAGCATATTGATCATTTACAATGGTCTATTCTATGCAATAAAAACTGTTAAATTCAGCATTAAGAAAACTATTTTATTGCATGCTCTAATTATGAATTACTTAAATATAACCAGAAACACAATGCATTTACCTACTGATAAAAGTATAATTCAATATAATAAAGTAAATGATATTTCATTATTTCAAACAAAAAATATTATGCAAAAATTCAAATCACAAATTTGCTACTATGAGCAGAGAGCTGACAAGCCGAGAGGCCTACATCTAGCCAGGGGTTTTCAGGTTGTAGGTGCTGATGTTGAATGAGATTATATAATTCCGGAAAAGTTGTTAAAATGTTAAAACCATCTTTCAGCAACTGGATGAAGAAAGAATGAAATATTTCTCAATTGTCCATTAACTTACGCACAGAATATTATGTCATGGTTATCATTTAAAATATTGATGCACTGTCAACAAGTCAAAAACTTACCGGATAGAATAATAACAGGCTTGAATCTCAGGAAATCTGTTACCAGGAACACAACAACAAGCAGACCAAGGTATGAGTAAGTTCCAATAGGGTACACATCTCTGTTCAGTTGTTCTTCAGTTATATTTCTCCATTCTCCGAGGAGGAACTCTGATACGAACGGCTCCGACGGCCGTATCTCTCGCAGCAGCCCGAAAGCACACAAAATGAGCGTCACTTGAACCCACGGGAGCATTGTAGATCTCGATTTTATGTAATAAATGTTGAATAAATTGTTCGTGCAACTTTGCCCTTGGCGCTCGCGAGTGGCCGTACAAAGTGCTCACGTGCCGCGTGCCGACTGAAGACACGGCGCCGCGCTCTCTTCGCTCCACGCATCTCTCACAGGTGAGCACGCCAACATCAATCCTTAGCGCCAAAACTTACGTAAAACATTACGATCGAACTATATCCGCTGTTTTGCTTTTCGAATACCTTTTAGCTAGGCACAGGTTTCGTGAGTTGTGTTGAAATGTTGCACATGAATACAAACCGCCCCTAAGGCAACACTCGTGCACAAATTCTTTTGTAGACTCAGTTTTATTTAATACTTTTAACATTCCTGTATTAACTAATTTATTTCACTGCGCTTTCGTTTAGTTTTATCAGGAAAACGACCGGCCTCAACCTCAAGCAGACGAACTCAAACGTCATAACTAACTGGTATGTAACTGGTCAAGTGGTCATACATAACACCGTCACGTCACCCGTCAACGTCATCGTCGTTTAACATTTTTGTCAAGTTGTAAAAGGTCATTGACAGTCAGTACGTCGTACTCGTGTCACAAAAATGTACAGTGCTGCTAGGTTCTTTTGGTGCGTAGCCATACTCGGAACGGAACTAAGATCGCCATCTTATTTGTTGTTGTTGTTTGGTAACACTCTCTGAGCTGAGGTTCAATACCATGTCCACAACAGTCTTCCTGACAGTGTCTGTCACTGTATCTTCCCCGTTAGTAAATGGTACACATTGTATTGTACAGACTAGCACATCAAGCTACTACAATCTGTCTCAACTTTATCAGTAAAGCATTAGGTTCAAGGTTGGTTAGGAAAATCTGACAGTTTCGGGTAGGTTGACCTGCTAGAGTTTGTACTATAATGTTAAAGGTGGACCGCCACTTTCTTTGTACCGATGACGTTGTTTGCACAGCAACAAAAATGCTGTTAAAAGCCATTTATTTTAGAACAAAAACTTCAGTCCGTTAAACAAATAAACAGAAATGGAGTGTGGGTAGGTACTCGATATTCTGAACGAATATCAGCTGATTGCTCTACTTAATTGACAGCCAACTGACACGTCCCTGTCAAGTAAATGTCAGATGTCAATTCCTGTGTTTTGATTTGCTTCTGTTTGCCGTGCTTGGTAGTAAATTGTCCAAAATGTTTTAAAATTATCAATCTCTTGATTTTTTTGCATCTTCTTACTCCTAATTAAATATTAATTGCAAGTGTCATTTAAAAAGTGAGCAGTAATTTTTGTATAAAATCTGCTTATGTAGAAGATTGATTTACGAGGAGAGAAAGAATAAGTTCTTCAGCTACAATGCCTGATAAGAAAACAATACTGAAATGTCGTCACTGTCCCAAAAGCTTCAAATACGATAGTGAAAGAAGGCGGCACGAGCAGAGCCACAGTCCTGAGTTCCAGTGCAAAGTCTGCAGCAAAAACTTTAGTTTCATGTGAGTTAGCACATTTTGTTTTCTTATCTCAGCTAGTTGTGTCCAGTCAATAAATCTATTGACTCTATGACTCATATTATTATCTTGTACTGACCTGGGAGGTGATAACAGTAACTAATTCTGTATTACACAATATTTTAGTAAATATTATAACATGCATTGATCATGACTTGGGCATATTATAATATCTAACAGGAAACTGAGATTACTTCGACAAACCTAAATAAGCCCTATCATTCTTCTTCATTGTACAATATTAATAAATATTTCTAGATCTGCTCTGCGTCGCCATGAGAAGCAACATGAGAGGACTGGCAGTGTTCAGTGTTCCGAGTGCGGCAGAGAGTTCCGTGATAACATACTTCTAAAGAGACACACCAAATATGCACATGGAGGTAAAATATTGTAGTGTTATACAAACACACACAAATACACAAATATCATTTGTTTAAAACTAGTTATCAGAAAAGAATTACAAATAATTAATCATGCTAAAGGTCACATCATCTGTACATATAGTTGAGGCTACTGCCAAAACAATCTTGGAAACAGATTACTAAACTGCCAGTGCATTAATTTGTTTACCTATACTTGTATTGACCCAGGTATGGCCAAGTCAGAGGCCCATGGGGGGCTTAAAAACTCTGACACGGGACACCAGGTTAGGCAATAACCACACATAAAAGAAAGAAGATTGGCCCAGGTTTAATGCAAAGAGCCAGTGCTCTCAAAATGGTGATGGCATATCCTAGAACCAAATTTTTAAGACATGGGACATCTGGGGTTACTGCGCACTTACTTTTTAAGAGAAGAGGCCTGTGTAACCTTTATTTAATTGTATGATTATATTCAGAGTTCAGAGTTCATTTATTTGTCAGAAACTGATGATGATGATGATGAAGATGTTAAGTACACACATACACACACAGTACAGTACAGTATTATTTATTAAGTTACAACAACCTGCAATAACCTTACCTTTACAGGAACATACACTTGCACAAAATGCAGTGCAGTCTTCAGCAGCGAGCCAGCACTCAGCACACACATGAAGACCCACAAGTCACAGTCCGAGAGACGCTATCAATGCAGCTTCACAGGCTGCTCCAAGAAGTTCAACTTCCCTCATCATCTAAAACATCATGAGCTGACGCATACTAATACTAAGCAACACTATTGTAGAATTTGTAATAAGGGTGAGTGATATTTTGTCTGTATATAACTGTGGAATGTAGCTCAAATGTCAACTTGCTCTTTTGGTATCCAATACTGGTTCTAATGTTGAGCATACCGTATTTTGGGTGAGAACAGGATTGTGATATGTCCATCAAAATCAGTTATTGGTGAATATTAACTTACAAACCGGATTTGAAACTGCCTTGTATTATTGTTGTGATTGCTTCTGCTGAGTATAAGGTCTTGGGTTTGATTCCCAAGAAAGGCAAAAAGTTTGGGTTTTCAAATTCCAGCAGCTGCCTGGAGTCAAGATTTGTGCCTTTTTAATGGCAATAGGCCTGCCCCTTTTACATGGGACTTTAGCATAACTGTCAAAATGTGGGTGTACCAGCCTGTACTTATAATAGGTACACCCTGCCTAACCCTTAAGGAAAATCAGGTGTGATGTTATGTTAAACTAGATTTAGTGCAGCAAAGCAACTTTTTGTACAATAATAATTTCAACATGTTTATAATAAATTTCTATTTTCAGGGTTCATACAGTCCCACCACTTGAAGTCTCATCTGAAGACGCACACTGCCGATACTTCACTATACTGCTCATTTGCTGACTGCGGTAAGAAGTTTGCAACAGTCTATGCGAAGAAGAGACATCTGTCTAAACATCGTAAGTGTTTCCTGTCAGTGGTTTTATTTAATGAAAGAGAATTCCTTACTCTGCTTACCCAGTGTACCCCTGGGGCCTGTATAGTGGGATGCCGTTGGCTGTAACTAATAGACCATCATTGCGCTTGTGCCTCAAGTATGTATTAGAATGCATTCAGTTGTAAAGAGCTAGCGCAATTTACAAGCATGAATCTTGATAAGAGTTTCGTTATGAACAAAACTATTACTCAAATTCTGTTTGAGACCTTTCATCAGTGGATTTTTATGTGTGTATTTCTTGCCCGTTCTTCTCCATAGAGATCTACACTTTGGAATGGGCAACTACAGTACTTTCACAGTTATTATGCTTGTGACTGGAACTGTAGCTTCATTTTGTTCTTATCTTTGTTTCGACCATTCAAAAGTGCCTGTAACTGGCCTACTTGAAATAAATGCTATGATTTTGATTGTGTGATTCTATCATTGTAACATTTTATTGTGGATTTTGTTTCAGATACTAAAGCAGATAGTGGAATATCATCAGACTCTAATTCAGCGTGTGACTTGTCATGTTTGATTAGGAAGAAAACTGTCCATGGTAATATTTATTTAGGAAGCTTTCAATCATTAATGGTCCATTTCGTTTCAGTTTTTTTTTTCATTCTGCGCATTATGGAAAATTTAATGCTTAAATAAGTTCATCTATTTTATGAAAGACTTAGAGAAAGTATTTTATTCCATGCTGGTTGAATCTTACATGTGTTTGACATGATTAGGTTTAGTTTTCGATAAATGATGATTTCCATTGTTCATGAAAATATCATGTCTTTCTATTTTATTTTCAGATGCCATAACTTGTTCTTCATGTGGACTAACAGTACTGAAGTCTCAATATGAAAAACATACATTTAGTTGTACACAAAACGTAAAAGAAGAATATACCTCTGCAGATGTAGCTGTTGCTACATTTGAAAGCAGTGGGTTTGAAGATAGTATAATAGCCACGCTAAACGAGAATATTGATGATGAGGAAGTTCGCAATTGTAAATTACTATTAGGCAGTTGTATTATGATTGAAAAAGGCGAAAACTGCATTTGTGCACAAATATCTAAGACTGTCGACGAAGACTACGATTTTACACCTATTGATAATGAGCCCATAAACATGAGCAAAGTTGGTAATAAAGTGAGCAGCTTCTGTGAAGGCTGCGAATGTTCTGAACGCTGCAATGTTCCAAATGGAAGTACAGGTGACTATCAGGACAACACGCCAGTAATAGAATATAAGGCTGATGGCACCGTCAAATTAAAGGATATATTTGAAATGGATATTCCTCCAGCCAAAAATGTTAAAGCAGAAGTTGATAGTGTAAACAATGATGTCAAATTCATTCCATACAATAGTTGCAAGGCTGTGTTGGGGAACTGCATCGTGAGTGGGAATGGAATGATGGGTGACGGGTGTCTATGCGCAAGGATGTTCCTAGACGAGCAAGTAACTGCTCAAGAGATTGATGATATCACACCGCAACCAAAAGATGAAATGTTCTGTGATTGAATACAAAAAGCTGTTATGAAATTGAATGTTGTTGTCTATGTAAGAGTTGTATAGTTTGTTGGTACTTAATAAAGTCTATGTATATACTTTTAAATAATTTCGTTTATTAATTTTTCTAACTTACTTTTTACATTTTTAAATATTCCTATATAAAATTAATATGTGTATAAAAAACTTAGTTGCTGACGGATAATCCTGACTACAAGGTTGTGCCTATGCAAGCATGGGCGTACCCAGGTTCTGGGTCAGCCAAATCCAAAGCCAAAGGGTGCTGGGGGCAAATCAGATTTTTTCAAGCCGGGTCCCGCGGGTCTGGACAGCAGGCAGTTTGCTTGCAGCACAGCGCTGCTAGTGAGTGAGAGCGCCGCACGGTTTTTAAAAGTTAACGCATAACAAATTGTACTGCAATAAAAAACACACTACACAGGTAAATCTTGCGACAAGCTTTTATGTCATATAAATTGTGTAATGACATTATAAGTTGAAGTAAAAGTTTTAAAGGAAAATCTTATTTAAGTCTTTTTAGCGCATTTAAATAAAAACTTGTTTATAAAAAAGTTTTTAATTACCTAGTAATTTTATTTTCATTCGTTTTGTCGTAATTTCTGATAAAGCATAATTATCTCAACACTTTTTTCGTATCCGTGCTATTAACCGTTGAGGAGTTCTCTCGTATGAAGACGCTCCTGTCTGCAGGTTGAGTTCATGATAGAAATCTTCTTCATCCATCAAATATGAACGCATCTACAAATTTTCGGATCCAAGCTATTAACCGATGAGGAGTTCCCTGGTAAGAAAACGATCCTGGTTGTAGAATGAGGGCATGATAGAAATCATCTTTATCTATCAATATTGAACACGTATAGAAGTTTTCGTCCGCGCTAATAACTGTTGACGAGTTCCCTCGTGAGAAGACAATCCTGGCTGCAGGATGAGGTCATGATAGAAATCATCTTTATATATCAAAATTGAACGCGTAGGTATACAAGATTTCGTGTCCGCGCTAAAAACCGTTGAGGAGTTCCCTCATGAGAACACGATGCTGGCTGCAGGATAAGGTCATGATAGAAGTAATGTTTATCTATCAAATATAACGTATCTACAAATTTTCGAATCTCTGCTATTAACCGTGGAGGAGTTCCTTCATGAAAAGACAATCGTGTCTGCAGAATGAGGTCAAGATAGAAATCATCTTTATCAAAAGTGAACACGTATACAAAGTTTCGTGTCTGCGCTACTATAACCGTTGAGGAGTTGCCTCGTAAGAAGACAATTCTGGCTGCAGGTTGAGGTCATGATAGAAATCATCTTTATCTATAAAAATTGAACACGTTTACAAAGTTTCGTGTCCGCACTATTAACCGTTGAGGAGTTCTCTCGTGAGGAGACGATTCTGGCTGTAGGATGAAGTAATGTATGTCATAAAATTGTATTGTCACCAGAACCAAAATTTTAATTTTGATGTGCCTCAGGTTGGCTGGACAAATCTTCAAAATAGCTTGCATTTAACTAGGTCAATAGGTCACTTTATGTGACGGCTAAACACCCTTATTTCAGAATTTGTGACGCTACAGAATCTTAGATAATCGATCGAGAACGTGTCCAGCCATCTTGAAAAACCACTTTTCGCCGGTCTCTCAATCTCGGTAACGGAAGTGATTTTGACGACTTTTTGCATATCAACGAGCGTCACATAAATTTGTGACGGGCATCGAGCTAAAAGTTTTGTGATAAGTACAGTGGTTTAGTAGAAAAATGCAAAAATCTGTGTCCAGCCATCTTGAATTTACGTAAAAGACTTATGGCTGGCACTTCCGAATCTCAATAACGGGGGCGTTTTCGAATATGGTTCCTTTACTAATACTTGGTGACGCAATGTGTGACAGTAATAACGTTTGATTTATGGCGTCACATGTAAGGGTTTACGAGAAATTAATAAAAACTTAATGTCCAGCCAACCTGAGTTCAAGATGGCTGGACACCTGTATCTCCACTGCCTGATGATCTACGACCTTCGAAATGTGTTCAAAATGTTGTGACGGGGACGATAATGATAACCTGAAATTGTGACGGAGAAACTTTGCGTAGTTTCAAAGATATTGACCATTTAAATTTTCCCATACAAACATCCATTAATATTGTGAGGTGACCATAATTTTACATAAATAAAGGATTTCTTTTTAATCGATTAATTGGCCGGTAGCATCCACGCCTGCTTTGTATTTGATTTCCCTGTGGGAATAAAAGGTTTTCCTGCAGTGAAAAGAGTAAGTATGTGTTAATTCAAAATAATAATTGACCACCAGCGCTGCAAGAGAGAGCCCACTTGTATTTCGCGTTTAGTTCATTATCTTATGTAACTGAAAATGAGAACTAAACTCGACAGCCGGCAGTGTATGTACTTTTAGAAGTGTTATCACTAATCAGAGTACTAGTAACTATTAATTAATCTGCGGTAAGACAACCTAATTTATAAGATTTAAGATTCGACCAGTTGTCCTAGTAGTACCAACTTTAAGCAATAGATGGCGACACCAACATCAGATATCATGGCAGTATAGTTTGTCCTCCGACATTTTCGTGGTAGCCCGCGAAATTCAATTTTTCTTGAGTTTTTTGCAGTTATTTTTTTCGTCCGCGGAAACAAATAACTTATAGATATGTATGATGATTCTTATGGTTATAATTATGTAAATACATACTTGTTATTGTCGCCTATTGGATATAAAGTTGAAAATCTATTGAAGATTACATAGCGTTTTCGTGCGTTCCGGTTGCTAACGCTCAGTAGTCTTTAATAGATTTTCAACTTTATGCTCTTAGGTATAAAGTTGAAAATCTATTGGAGATTACTAAGCGTTCACGTTTATCGTTTGCAACTTGGCTAGGGGGCAGTTTACACGCGTGATCGCCCGCCGCCGCGCCCGCACCCGCCGTCGTCCGGTACGCGGCCTTAGGACAAACAACGTTGTGGTACAAGGCGAGGGTTACGGAAGTGCAAATGCGAGTTGATCATCGTCATTTTCGCCATTTGAAACGCCGTATAAGTACAAATAAATAAATGTGATTTTATTTACAGCAAACATTATTTTTTCATTTAAATACCTTCAGAGCATTAGTTTAGTTCTCCTGACATAATATATACCTACTAAAAAGAATAGATATCTGCACGTAAATAATCAATAACATTTAAAAATTACACCCCACCCCTTCCTCACTTCTACATTCTTGTCTTCTATTGATTAAATATCTACAGTTGTTCGTATTAGTATCACCAATACACGGATTTTCGTCCATTAAAGAAAACACCTTAAAATATACTTGTCCTACATAAAACCTACAATATTGGTTACCCTACTGCAGTGTTTGTATGGGGAAATTTAAATGATCAATATCTTTGAAACTACGCAAAGTTTCTCCGTCACAATTTCATGTTATCATTATCGTCCCCGTCACAACATTTTGAACACATTTCGAAGGTCGTAGATCATCAGGCAGTGGAGATACAGGTGTCCAGCCATCTTGAACTCAGGTTGGCTGGACATTAAGTTTTTATTAATTTCTCGTAAACCCTTACATGTGACGCCATAAATCAAACGTTATTACTGTCACACATTGCGTCACCAAGTATTAGTAAAGGAACCATATTCGAAAACGCCCCCGTTATTGAGATTCGGAAGTGCCAGCCATAAGTCTTTTACGTAAATTCAAGATGGCTGGACACAGATTTTTGCATTTTTCTACTAAACCACTGTACTTATCACAAAACTTTTAGCTCGGTGCCCGTCACAAATTTATGTGACGCTCGTTGATATGCAAAAAGTCGTCAAAATCACTTCCGTTACCGAGATTGAGAGACCGGCGAAAAGTGGTTTTTCAAGATGGCTGGACACGTTCTCGATCGATTATCTAAGATTCTGTAGCGTCACAAATTCTGAAATAAGGGTGTTTAGCCGTCACATAAAGTGACCTATTGACCTAGTTAAATGCAAGCTATTTTGAAGATTTGTCCAGCCAACCTGAGGCACATTAATTTTGTGTGCAAACAGCTCAATCGGTTGGAGTCTGCTTCAAAATTGAGTTGCTAGATTCCACCCGGACAAACATACATTGCAAGTTAAATAAAAGCTTGTAATAATAAAAAGCTTGTAAATATAACAACTTTTATCGACAACAGTAGCTAGTAGGGAGGTAGGTATTCATAATCATGGGGGGGGGGGGGCAGCTGCCCTAGGAAGTATTCCCTGAGCCTGCATACCTCACGATTGTGCAGGGTCTAAGCATTTAAGAAGCCACGACCCCGCACTTCCACGGGGTACCTATACAGTTTCATCACCGACGACCGTGGCTGATGCATCTGATTTGCGGTCAGCAGTGCGTGGACCCTCTTATCCAGGGCATCAAGTTCCGTCTGAGTCCATTTGAGTATGCCGAAAGAATACATCAAAACGCATGAAGGCGTCCTGACCGTTGAAGACGCGTTTCCGCCTGACAAATGACTGCCAAGCACCTTATTCAGGCGGCCACAGAAGCGCTCCCTCAACGTTTGTTTCATGTCGGCGGTATTGATACCTAATGCTTCCGACATACACAAATAGGTACTTGTCTTGTAGGTTTCTGTTGAGGAGACGGATCTAAGGTGTATGGAATCCGAGAGTTGAGTTCCCACGGATTCCATAATCTCCCCTCGCTTCACATGCATGACTGCACATTTATCCACACCAAATTCCATCCTGATGGCGCTACTGAAAGTTTCTGTTACTTTCAGTAGCTTCATCAGTTGCAAATTGTTGGGGGCAAAGAGTTTCAGATCATCCATGTAAAGAAGGTGATGTGACCTGACCAATTTTATTGTTGCAGTGGATCATATTTTAATAAATTGTTGTTTTAGGTCTTTGTGTGAGGGAACAAGAAACACACGGATATAATTATTATTATTAACTTTATATTTATTTACAACATAATTCAATTATTTTACAAATCAACCATTTATACAAAATATTTATCTTAGTTAACAAGTACTTAATTAATTATTATTTTACAATCAGACCTCACTTCTGTGTAATATCACTAAGTTAATAAGTACGAACGGAATGTAGTTTATCTGCGAGTTATCACATACGGCATGGCAGACAATCACGAGAACATAATATAACAAACGCCGTCTAACGGTTACGCCATTTTATTTCAAACTCGTTATAGCGTCCGATTCGAATTTATTTAAAATAATAATAATATACATTTAGCTATGGTAACAATTACAAGATAGGATTTTCAGGTAATCCTCTAAGAGCGAGGGCGTAATATTACAAGATCCAAGGTTTTTGTGTACCTTCATAGAGCATGTATCGCGTAAAATACTTAAAGTACATACGTTTTACCAGTTATTTATACATTTTTACGCAATCCACATCATTTTTATATAGACAAAGCAATAAATAAATCTAAATCTTTCTTTCAAGACGATGACTCTTCCTAGTTTGACTAGTCTAATGAATAAAATTGTTCACGATATGAATACAGGACGATACAATTAAAGGTACTGCGTAAGTTTCAGAGGACCGAAACCCAGTAAATTGAATTAATTAATCATATAATAATATTGCATTTACATTGGTATAAAAGAGTAATTTGTTCGACGGTGTCAACGGAATCACAGGAAGTGAAATAGCAATGTTAAAACTAATTGTGTGTTGAGTTAAAATTGAGCGGCGCGTACTACGCTTCATTATTAATTACTGATTCAAATTTGGTAGCTTCTAATGTCCTTTTATCACTTTTTGGCAAATCACTGATGTCATTGAGCTCGGCATTGTTTTCACTTTTATGCTGCTCCAGCAGATCTTCTTTCTGTTCTTTAATGGGAACAACACTGAGGTACACCCCGTCATTGTTGGTCACTGGTGCAGAAGTAGTATCTACCTTGTTGCTACTTATTGTTGTTGTTGTTGTGGTTATAGTTTCTAGGTCATCGGTGTCCAATAAGAACGTGGAAATTGGTACAGTCTCGGGTTTAGATACTTTTGTTTCATTGTCGCTCGTTTTATTTAGCGTCGCTGAAGTCGCATTTACTGTTGTATTCTCATTCATGAGCAATTCATTAAATGAAGTATCGTCTTCTGAGGCTGGAGGACTAGGCATGTCTGTCTCAGGTGTTTTCCGTATAACAGCTAAGGTATCGTTAGTAGAAGATATGTTTTGCCCTTCTGATTGGTTTATGGCCTCAGTGTTCTCGTTTTGGGTCTCAGTAAGGTTATTCGGTTCGAGGTCATGACCTTCTTGAAGTTTTTTGACTAAACTTTTGTTGTTCTCGACCTCTGGTAAGAAAGGATTCATTTCAGTTTCATGATCATCGTACTCTGCTGATTGTGCATTTCCAGGTTTCGCTAATAGGACTGTATTATTACCGCTATGACTAGATATTTCATAAATAGTTACGTTGAGATTACTTAATTGTGTCGAATTTTGGGAGCTAGCCGAAAGCTCCGAATTTTCTGTTCCGGTCATCGTAATATTTTTGGTGGTTTCGTTCATTGGCACCATAGTGGTCGGTGCGTCCGTTGAAGAGGGTTTTTGTTTTTCATCGATTATTACAGGTTGCTGGATTTCAGTAGTCACTTCTTCACTTTTTTTGGGTAATTCTTTGACAGTCAAATATTTATCAGAGTCTGACTCTTCCCAAACGGGGGCTGGTTCAGCCTTAGTGGTTGGTTCTTCAGTCATTAGGTCATTAATATTGACTGCTGCTGGCTCAGCTCCTGGCACTGGGGACGAGTTATTGGCTTCCATCTCTTTGTGCTCCTCTTTAATGAACTTTTCAGCTACTTTATAAATGTATTCGCTGACAGTGGTGGTTTCAACTGATTCATTTGTGCTAACTATAGCTCTAGTATTGTTTTTTTCGGCGTCTCCTGCGTTCGTGGTGACATTACCTGCTGCTCCAGTTGTTATTTCTTTGTTAACTCTTTTATAACGAGTATCTTCGTTATCATAGTCCTGCACCATTCCGTATAACGGTTCGTCCTGTTGTTCCTGCTTGTTACTATTGGAACCCATGTTACTTAAGTAATCGGGTTCAAAATCATCTTTCATCTGGCCATGGTTCATTATTTCATCTATTTTGGTTATACTGGTTTCTGTTGTTTCATGTTTTGCCATTGTGTTCATAGCTTCATCGTAGTTTATTACAGTAACAGACTCTGACAGCCAATCAGAATCAGTAGAACTTTCTGTGGTAGTACTCTCTGTTTCAAACTGTATGCCATTGTAATTGCTGGGTGTTTTAGATTTATCTTCAATCGACTTAGAGGAACGGTTGTAAAGCATGTTTATTGCATCAAAAGTGATATCCATACCTTCTTCAGGTTCGTGTTCGGTTGATGTTTGGATATTCTCAGTACGAGGTTTTTTTTCTAAAACTTGTAACAATTTATTTCCATCTGCAGAGTCTTGATAGTGTTTATTAATTGAAAATTCTTGAATCGTTTCAGGCTCTGAGGTTGTTGTTAAAATTGGAACCGATTTGTTGGTTTCTAATGACTTGGCTTTCTCAAGGATAGCAGTTATCATAGATCCCGTTTTAGATTCTGACGATTCTTCATTTTCTGTTTCAGTTTCACCCGTGGACGTCTCCAATTCGACGGTAGCTATTGTGTTGGCAATTTTAGTAGTTGTTTCCGTATTGCGAATTTCTCCTTCAGGTGTTTCTTGGTTAACGGGTAAAATTGAGACTGGCACTTTGGTTTCCTCCTCCATCGTTCTTGTTATTTCGGTACTCGGGGTTATAGTATCTTTGCTGAGTACGTCGAGCGAATCGTTTTCGTTTACAGGATTTGTTCTTGCGGAAGTCGTCGTTTCAAATAAGAAATCTTCATCAAATGTTTTGAATGACCTTTGTTCCGACTCGTGCATGATTTTGTTAACGTTATTATTCAACAGCTCTTCAAACTCTGTTTGGTTATGATCGACCGATTTTCCCGAATTGTGAGATTGCTGTTCGAGCCAATCGGTAATTTCAGTGGTAGTGCGAATTTCGTCGTCTGTATTACTCTGATTTTCTGCAGGGTTGTTCTCATGTTTAGCACTTAAAATTGAAATAATTTCGGGTTTTGGTTCGTAAGAGGGTTCATTTATGAGGTTTGGTTCTGACAAAGAAATTCTCCTGGTCGTCGTTTCTTGTGTTTCTGTATCTTCAATAGGTTTATATTCAAATTTTCCTTCATTAGTGTACAAAATAGATTTTTCTTCGGTGTTATCTGACTGATCAGGGTGATGTTCAGATTGCTCGTTGTTATCTGTGACTGTGGTGATACTGGGTCCTTCTGTGACCGCAGTAGGATCGTGTCCAGCTTCAGTTTCTAGTGTTCGAGAAATTTCTTTTGTGAAAGCTTGTTTGTTAGTTTCGGAGGAAGCTTCTACCATTGGCGTGCTCGTCGATTCGTGTTCAGACTCGAGTTCCGTTGCCGTTTCGAGTTCCTGTTCCTCCCGCAACATAAAGGCAGGGTTTAATGCGACATACTCCGGTGATGGCGTAGTAGAAGTAGCTTCTGGCTCTGGTGCTGGTACTGGCTCAGGTTGCGGTTCTGGAGAGGGTTCCGGTTCTGAGGTTGGTTCTGGTACTGCTACCGGTTCTGGTATAGATTTAGGTTCTGATTCTGGTTCGTACTTCTGTTCTGGTTCTGTAGTTGGTTCTGGTGTTGGCTCAGCAGTTGTTTGGAGTTCTGGCTCAGCAGCTGGCTGAGGTTCTGGCTCAACAGCTGCTTGGGGTTCTGGCTCAGCAGCTGTTTGGGGTTCTGGCTCAGCAGCTGGTTGGGGTTCTGGCTCAGTAGCTGGTTGGGGCTCTGGCTCAGCAGCTGGTTGGGGTTCTGGCTCAGCAGTTGGTTGGGGCTCAGGCTCCACAGTTGGTTGGGGTTCTGGCTCAGCAGTGGGTTGAGGTTCTGGCTCAGCTGCCGGTTGGGGCTCTGACTCAGCAGTTGGTTGGGGCTCCGGGTTGGCTACCGGCTCTGGTTCAGACTTGGGTTCAGGCTCAGATTTGGGTTCCAGCTCTGTTGTGGGTTCAGACTCGGATTTTGGTTCCGGCCCGGGTGTGGGTTCAGGCTCAACTTGTTGTTTAGGTGCGGGTGTCGGTTCAGGCTCGGATGTGGGCTCAGGTTCTGGATTCGGTTCTGGCTCAGCAACTGGATTCTCTTCACCTGAATTAGGTTTAGTTGTGTCTGACTCTCCAAGCTTATTGGTTGAGTGGCCAAAAATGTGCGAAAAGTTAACTTCAGTTTCAGTTTCGGTGGTCGTCTCTGGCATTCTGTGATGAGTTTCTGTCCAGTCGAAAGTATGATCGGAGTGGTGAACCGCTTCAGTGGTGGGGTTTTCTTCCTCTGGAACCATTTTAGTAGTGACCGGACTGGCGTTTACTGCAAGTACAGTAAATTCTCTCTCTTTCGTGTCTTCAGGGCTCTTTTCATTTTCTGTTTTGCCTAATAACGATATACACCGTTTCGAGTTAGATATGTCTAATATTTCACCGTATGGACAGGTGCATGTGAATTCAAGCGTCGTTTCATCGAATTCGCAGCCATGTTCGCAACCATTCCTGTTTATCTGACAGATATCTAGGACGGGTCTAGTGGCCAGCTTCTCTTCGGCAATATGGTAGACGTTGATCATTCTGTTGTTTCTAGCAAGGTAGGCCTCGAGTCCTGTTTCAAGTTTTTTGGCGTTTAACAATTCTTCTGTCGGTTCATTCTTCACCTTGGGCTTCCAGTGGATTCTGTAGGTAACGATGACCGAACCTTTTCTGTAAATAAAAAATAATTATATTGTAGGCATTATAGTATAGCAATTGTATAATTGTTATTTCAGTAGGTATTGACATTCAAAATTGCTGTATTTAAATATACTTAGATTGTATAGTATTGTTCTAAATAAAGGTATAATCTTACTTGATATGTATGACTTCGACTGTGATCTCATTGTCTCCATTCTCCAGGCTGTTCCTATCGAAGAGTGCTCGTTTGATGCCATCAGCCAAGTTGTTGACGAGCTCTTTGTATTCGTTGCTCTCGGGGTCTTCCAGCGCGGGACTAAACTCTTCGTTATCAATCCTCAGCTCACCTTCCACTGTTCTGGGCACTGTGGAATTACAATGAACACAAGTTAGATACGAGTTAAGTAAGTAATAAATCTAGATCCTTTAAAAGTGTGAAGTAGGATTTTGTTTACAACGGAAATCATGTAATCATTTTAATACTACTTAGTTATTGTTTATTGCATCTAGTGTTTTGGATAATTTTAGTTACAATAGACACAATGGTACAATGCCACAAATAGTAAAACCTCCCCACTAAGAATAGTACATTTTGATTTTGAATAGCAGTAACAAATGCCCACGTCTCAAACGACGTTTTTCAATACACTTTCGAAGAAATAAAATAATAGAACGAAAAGTATTTTTGACATGAATTATTAGGACACTATGATTAAAATTTCGCTGTTTTTCGCGCTTTGCTTTCGCCAGGTTGAGGAAAAAAAAATTTTTTTTTTTTAGTTTCAGTTCCATGTATGGGGAGACCCCTTAATCTTTTTTTTCTTTTTATTGTTGTATAAAACTCATAAAGCGGTTCACACAATACATATATATACCTACCAAGTTTCAACTGTGTAGTCCTATTTCGGAATAAAGTGGCTGTGTGATACGGACGGACGGACAGACTGACAGACAGACAGACAGACATGATGAATCTGTAAGGGTTCGGTTTTTGCACTTTGGCTACGGAACCCTAAAAACACAAACAATTTACTCACCATACATAGAAAAATCGGCGGTTTCATCCGAAATGAGGGAAGTTTCGTGACCCTCATCACTCTGGGGTTCCGGTCCGTGTTGATGCTCTGTCGTCTCCATACTGTGGTCATGGTCGGTGCCGAGGTCGTGGTCTGTGCTATGGTCATGATCCGCACTGTGGTCATGCTCGCCACTGTGATCGTGGTCCGTGCTGGTGTTGTGGTCATGGTCATGGTCATGATCATGATCGTGGTCGTGGTGGACGTGACCGATGCCGCCTAACGCACGCGCTGAGCTGACAGATGTGTTGTATTGCTCCAGAGGAGTTGGCGAGTTCGTGAACAGGACACCCGCTGGAAATTGTTTTAGGGAGGATTAGTTACACTGAAGTTTGAGAAGTTCATTTAGTGCTTATTTTATTCATTGGTACCTAGATAACGATGAAACAGTTTTGTCTTATTTGCTTGACGAGTCGATGGTGTTAATTTTATTGTACCTACCTCCAATCCTACTTCTCACATAATCTAAAATATCCTAATAGCTTACAAAAAATAACTGTCATAGAACACTTGACTTTTAAAATTCGTCGTTGACACCCTAGACAAATAGATAAGGAGTGAAAAAAAAAATCTTATTAAACTTTACTTAATTTCTATAATCATGTTTAGAAGAGTCACAAGCAAAACTTCTTAATAATCGCAAGTCTACCGTATACCATAGTTCTTAAGTACTTATTCACTAACACATATGGACCTTGTTGTTCGAAGTAAATAGTTATTTGATTTTGATTTGATTTGTATACGTATAATAAATATGGGAGACGGTCAGCAGCCTCATGGGAGAACCCAAGCTCGGTCTGATCAACAACTTGCAACCACAACGTGTTGAAGACACCACTTCACGATTCGTGAGCATTACCGTCTAGTTAGACTGAATTGAGTGGTTGACTTACTGGCTGCTAGCACAATGATGGCGACGATGGCTGCGACGACTAGACCAAGGAGGGTCCAGCAGAGAGGTCGTTTGCAGCCTCCCTTGTCACCACGTTTGTCTTGCGTCACATACAGCTTTTCACCTCTGTAAACAACGAAAAGTTACGTGTAAAATAAAAAAAGAAAATGCTGTTTAAGATTAAAGTAAAGATATTTTTTTGAATGTGGGTATTCGGAATGGAACAGAAAGGCAATTTAAATATATTTAGCGTAAAATGTTTCTCGTACTAGAATTTTTCTTCAACCATTAAAGTAACCGATCGAAGCAAAGTTATTAAACCACTTAAAATCACCATAAAATTACACATGTTACAAGAAAATAAAACGTCTCGGCAGTTTACTACCATCATGGCCGTTTTCATCAAAATTTTGAGCAAGACTTGCTTCACCGAGTACTTAACTAAACAAATAATTACCATCGCTTCTACAAGACAATAAAAACCATCAATAATTATCCAATTACGAAATAGATTGCGTAATTACACGGTGGGCAAGATCGCCCACCGAATCACAGGAGATCAGAAACAAAACATGGCGGATTTGCATAAAATTTGCTAAAATTAATTATACGCACTCTTCAACGTCTAAGTTTTCATCGCGAGAGGTTAAAAGCCTTTCTGTGGGATTTTCCATGGTTTCCATTGCCACTAAAACTCTTAAGTGAAGTGAACTCTTGCCGGGCAACCCGACAGATGAATGGACACTTACTTTTTCTTAATTTTTCATTTTGACTTAACGAAATACCCACATTTAATTATTTATTGGTAAAAGTGAATGTTGCCAATTTATGGTAGTTAAATGTAGCTAGCGTAATTACAAAATAATTATTTCGTCCAAGTTATGTGCTTTTGGTGAAGAAATTGCTCTTACTCCACTTGTAGAAAGTTATCGTTTTTTTCTTTACGATTTGGTTACGATAAATGTTTAACAGTTTAACCTAAGCTTTCTAGTGATAGCACGCAGGTCAAAATAAATTAAACATCTGTAATAGTTAAAATAATGAAAGAACGAATTTTTATCAAGGAAAGCACCTGCAATGATGAGTACCTGAAATGTCTGATTTTGATCAGAAGCATTAAAATTTTCACGAAAGAATTTAATATGAAACATCGTTTTAAAATAACAAAAATAACTTGTTATTAGTCGGTACCTACAGAGTACAAAATTCGATGACATAATACTCAAATAGCTACATGGTGGCGTTCAAGACTGATTTCGGATGCACCTATGTAAATAGGTACACGGCTTGAGTTATTTCAAGGTCGGAAGCCAAGAGTCAGGGTGTGTCGCATTCCTGCAGTCCTACCACGAAATGTTGCCTTATAGAGGAATCGAATAGCTAACCTAATTCAAACTAGGCAGGTAAAGTAAACATCTTTGCCCATGTTGGATTTAAGAAGATTTATGGTCTGGGTAACATAATTTTACTACATATAACGTATATCTCAACGTATTCTCATAATTATGATTAGGATAATTAATATAAGAACATGTTCAAAACCAATGTAAAATAGTCTAGCAAAAAATCGTATCTAGTTATGTACACAATTTTACATTTTCTACACTCTACCCAACTTACTACGGTTTAAGAACTGTCGACACTGATCTCGCAAATAATATGGACTTGATTTCTTTTATAAAACAACTAGCATATGCCCGCGGCTTCACCCGCGTGGAGTTAGATAATTGTCCCACGGGATCATGACCGGGATAAAAATCCTGTGTTAATCCAGGTTATAAACTATCTGTGATCCAAACCAATTCAGTTCCGTAGTTGTTGCGCGGAAGAGTAAGAAACATCCATCCATCCATCCTCAAAAACTTTCACATTTATAGTAGGTACCTACCTATTAGTAGTAATAAATTAAATTCTTTATTGTACATCACACGTACGTGTTTTACAAGATCTTACTTAGTATTAAAGTTCACATAATATGGACCCTACAATATTAAAAATAATATAGTAGCATTTAAAATAATTAAGTAACGGTAATTATAAATTAATAAATTCATTTAAAAAAGTAAATAATGTCACCAAGCTAAACCAGAGGCATAGGACAAAAAAACGCGTTATGATTAGGAAGGTATAAACACAGATTAGCATAAGCCTGCGTAGACAAATTAAGTACCTATGGTTATATACCCTCTCTTCACTGAGGTTATAAATGGCAACACCTAGTAAATTAATACTGCCAGGTGCTAGTCGCTAAGCACAACTTGTTTTCTTCAATGACACTGTGATGTAAGCACCTGGTCTGACACATTTTTTCTGAAACCATCTTGAAAGATTTCTCATTTCTTGTTTTGTAAATTGAAGTAGGTACCTACCTGTCATTGATTTGATATTGCATAATCCAGTTGTGATCATTCTAGATTATCTTTTGGCTTCAAACATTATCTTTTCGAACTATTCAACTAACCTACTAACTTAGTTTAATGCACTTCATTTTTTAATAATTTGGCAACTCAGCCGGATCCTTGCTCTTCGTTTGCAAAACAGATAATATCCACACCTACCCTTCATTAAGTATTATGGTATTATGTCATTTTAATAATTTTAATTTTTTTGAAAGCTTACTTTGATATACCACTACGCAAAAGCTAACTTCCCCTTAGTCTAATAAAAAAAAAAGCCTAGGACTTCATGTAACTTTGCACATGCACTATGCATAGGGCTGCCATCTCGAAAGTCTGTCACCCAGGACAAGAAACGTGAAAACCCCGGATTTTGGATCTTACTACCCGGACGTTTCAAGAGATTTTATTTTTTCTAAGTTTCTAAGTGGAAAAAATATAGTTTTAATGATTTTTAATATTTATTTATTATTTTTAATCAATTTAAACTAAATTACGTCTAAAAATGAAACAAAACCAAATATTCTTAAAGTTTTAAGGAACTTACATTTCTCGTTTCTTTAAATAAAAGAAAATTAGACTCTTGTAACAAAAAAAAAATATCTCTACTCTTTTAACAAAACAAAATTTTCATAAAAAGCTTTAAAAGGAACTATTATTTATCAGTCGTACATGTTTAATGTCTGTAAACATAACAAAAAAATTACTCTATAACTTAACGAAAAAATCTTTTTAAACTTTTCAGTACTACCACATTTTTTACTTAGTTAAAAAAACCAAATAAAATTGTACTTATATCAAAACTAAAACAGTTCTAAAAAACTATTACAAGTCCTACATTTTTAAAGTCTGTTTTATTTCTCAGGTTTTTTGTATTTATCAGCCTTGCCAATAGCTTTTAAAGTTTCTTCCTTGCTTAACAGAAATTTATAAAAATCAACACAATTATAATCTTTAAAATTATATTTTATTTTTATCGCTGCTGAGACTGTTTCTGTTTTAAATGAATTTCTTTATTTTGTCCATTGCTGTGTGATTAGAGAGAATATTCTTTCGACATTGGCGTTGTGTGCAGTAATACAAAAAAAAAATACTGTGCAATTTTTAATTATTCGGAATATAAATGAGCATTCGGTGTTCGAAAAAATTGTAACCAAAGTTGATTTGCATTTAGAAGTTTATCTTGCTGGCTTAGATTTTGACTGAAAGATTTTAAATTCACCCACTCATCTATTAATTTTGTGACGTCAATTTCTATGTTCTTGTCTTTTAAAAAAACAATAGTGTCTTCAATAGCAGTCCATTGAGTATTCTCGTTTATATTCGGTAAAACCATCCAATCAAATGTATCGAATTGTTTTAAAGGCTTTATCCATTTTTCAATGTACGTTTTTATTTCGTTATAGAATTTCAGAGAACATTCTTTAAACTCTTTTTTATGTTTTCACCTTCTTTATTCATTTCTTATAAACAGTATACGTTTTTATAACAAATTACTACATTAAACGTGTCCTTATTAAAAAAGCATATTACAAAATCAAGGACTATGTTGAAGATAAAGAGGTTTGGTTTTAGTTCCTTCTGCGCATGCGGCTTCCCTGGTAGCTCATAAACGGCACAAATATGTGGATGTCTCTTACTATTCTCAATCTCATTTTTTTTTCTTTTATTTATTTATTTAAACTTCATGTACAATAGTGGTACATAGGCGGACTTAATGCCACAAACAAGGCATTCTCTACCAGCAACGGTCAACGGTCGGTATCAACGGTCGCGCGTTTCGAGTCGCGCGCGACCTTTGATTATTTGAAAAGTGTAAAACCCGGACTACAAATAAAACCCCGCCCGGACGCTCCCCGGACGCCTTCTAAACTAGGACAAATCCGGGGAAACCCGGACGGATGGCAGCCCTAACTATGCACCTCTCGCTCATACACTGCGACCAGCAACCATGCCCGGCGTGGACCATAGACATGTTATAGAACAGTGAGACATGTCGGTTATTATAAAATCCGCCGGTGGTCGCCGTGGTCGCGAGGTGAGTGCGGTCGGCGGGTCGTCGCCCTGCGCTTTGTTCCCCGCGCCTGCGCCCGCGACCCGCGGCCGGAGCGCGCCTGCCGGAACACCGAGTCCTGCACCTTATCCCCTTCGGCCTTAGCGTCTGAAGTGAGACACTTAGCACGATTTGTCACTTTCTAGCTAAGTTTTGACGTCCTGTATTGAAACGGTAGATGTTTTATTGGTGGGAGATGGTACTGTTAGCTTTCGGTCCATTTGGACATGGGCATTTGAGCAATGATGCTTGATAGACTTATCTAAAGTAATTGCTAAATAAGGCTAAATCCACTCTGTAGTATAACAAACTGCAAAAAGAAAGATAAAGTTGATAATAATCGTTTAAGTTTTCAATTTTGTAAAGAGCAAAGTCGACCCGTAATTGGTAAGCAGTAAGTATCTTAAAAAGTCTAATGAGGCCAATTTTAAATTCGCGCAGATTTGTCAACGGTTGCGTAACTCAAAACATTACTCCATAATATTCAAATGCGATTTTAAACAGCAATTAGCTAGTGCGAAACCTGTTTTGTCTTAGCCGAAAAGCCGTGAACAGCTGTGACTAGTGGCCCACATTCGGCGCGTGTGTGTTCATGATCACCGATCAATCAGAGCACGAGCCATTGAGCAAGCCTCTGTCTATTCAGATCATGAATGGGCTCAAATATCAGTGTGTCGTTTGGAATTGCGCAACTTGAGAGAAAACTGTGTCGTATTGTTTGTTTTGGGTTTTTAATTCTAGATTACTGTGATTCTTTAACGTTAACTGCTTTTAGAATCTAGAAACAAGATTAGCAATAATACTCGGGTATTGGACCATTTTAATGTGATAAAAAAGTGAATTATATTCGTCATTCGTGAAGCGGTATCGACAATTATTATTCCTTTTTACGTACACTATGTGTTTCTCAACACTATTAAATCCTTGTTATTGGTGTCTGACTGTCTGTGTTCGGTGTTTGTTCTGCAATGCAGATTGCAAGGTTCAATAGAGGTTCTTGAATACTATAGTCTTGTATTACATTATTTGGTTGTCTACCACCGCATCTCATTTGAGTAAGTACCGTTTTCACGGCAAAAGGGCGAGCGAAATTGTAAATGAAGCGATTTACATATGACTAGGTTTACCGTTATTTTTTGTATTGGCTTAGTTTTCATAACTAAGATGGTGTTATAGAAAATAAGTTCACCTTACTGTTTGTTTTAAATAGCATGACGTGTTATCCCTAATACCTTCGCTGGTTAAAGAACTAGTAACAAATGAGAGCCTAGGAGGCTTGGGAGCCCGGCCTAACGAATGGTAAGACTGCTGACTGAAAGTTGCTTTAAATAAAAGTGAAGAAGAATAAATAAAGTAAAATCAAAATGAATTTCTGAGATTTTCAGGTTTTCTTAGATTTCTTAAACTTTTCAAGCATTTATAGCGCGGTAAGTAACTTTATACTGACTCAATTCGGCGCGAGCTTTTGTCTTCATATAGGCCAGCGAGGTAACCGATCTCCTTTTGTTTTTCATAACAAAAGAGGCTCACCATTAGCTATAATTATTATGTGAGCTGTTTTCTATACGGCATCTCGTATCCAAAATAATTTAACAGTTAGTATTGCATAATTGCATTTGTGTATCCGTATCTGATCGATACTTTTGCCTTAGATTGTCTGTCAGGTTGTAAAGAGCCTTAAGAGCTCGACTCTTCCAAACAACATTCAAAGTCGGTTAAATTCTAAAATAGTCTACAATAACAAGTAGATTGTGTCAATGTTAAGTGGTCAAACTGGTTCGTATCAAATTCTACATTATATTTACTTGAAAACAAGCCACGGGCGCCATGTGAGGTCTACTTTATATTCCCCAATGCGACGCAGGCGCAGTTTCGGCCTCTCTGCTTCCATACCCACGAACGCGGGCTGAATCGGTTATAGAAACTATAATGAGCATCTGAGGTGAAATTAATTAAATATTTAACACATATCGCTTGTTTTTACAGTTCATTTGTAAGTAAGAATCGGGTTTCAAGTTAACAGGCGTGCAAGAGCTGAGTTGGTTTCTTTAATGTACGTATATTTAGTAAACGTAAAAAAAGTAAGTACAGACGCCAGCACATCAAGCTACCCGAAACTGTCAATTTATTCCAAAAAACCTTGATGCTTTAGCGATAAAGTTGAAAAGCTATTTGGCAGATTGTTGTAGCTTGATGTGCTGACGTCTGTACCTACTTTGAAAATTTAAAAAGTCGATAAAAGTGAAATGGTAGACAAAATGGCGATTAACAAAGTCGAGAGTTTTTAGATTTTAGGGACTTTTAGAAATAAAACCAAAACATGAAATCATTTCTTAAATTGGGAAGAATTAGGAAACTCTTTTACGCTGAAAAACGTTTTAAAAGATCATGTTGTCGCATTGCTTTTTTCACATAGATCGGACATCAAAACTATTAAAATCTGGTCGTTACACTTTTTTTTAGTATAAATCGTGAGTCACGAACTAATCGACTAAACAATCGACTCCTAGCGGATCTAAATTTAATTACTAAGTTAGTTACACTACTCAATAGTGAGGCGAAGGGTTTGAAATGCAATGCCAATGTTTTCGTCATGGCCTAAGTCCGGAGTGAGCTCCATTTCGTATTGTTATGAATTTCTTTCAGTCAACGACACACTCTTTGTGAAACAAGTTTGAATATGCAACGGCTTTCTACAAACAATGACGAATAGTTATAGGTAACGTGTTATTTTTTTTGTTTACAACTAGTCCAGGTTGTTTGGTTGTTTTAAAAACTTTCTGCCGGATTTTAGTTTGTTACAAAAACAACGGTTGTGCAACCTGAAACCGCTATTTGGGCACGTAATTTTAAAGTCAAGGAAGCCGACAGGCTTTTGTTAAAATATAATACTAGGCATGTGACCACTAATTCACTTATAGGTATCGATTTAGTATTTGTGCCAAATAATGTCAATAGTCTTCTTTGAAGTTCTTTACTGGCGTGATCTGAATTGACGTTAACTAATGTGCACACAAGTCTATTATTAACTGTTTAGGTATGATAATCAACCGTCTGCTGTCGCCTGACATACACCACCGAGGAAAGTGTAAACTACAATTATTGGAAAGCAGCGTGTTATTAATGCAATCTATGAGTAAACTTTCTAATTAACGATTAAATTGCTGAACACTGGACACTCGGGGACATTATCTTACCGAGATTAATGAAGAAGCTTGTTGTGCAGTCAACTTCGAGTTAGTCTAAGTAAAAGTGATTAGAGCTGGGTCGTTAGTCGATTTTTCATCGACACAATTATTAGCTCAATCTTCTAATTTCAAAATCTTCAATATAAACAACTATAAGCCTTTGCAAGTTAGCAAAGGTGCATTGCCATACAGCCCCGGCTCATAAGTGTAGTGCAGAATGGTTCTATTGGCGCTTGAAAGGCATTGTCAACAGGGTGCTGGGTGCTGTTGATAAAAATTGCGTAAATGTTTTAGAAATAGTATTCAAAAACAAAATGGCGGCGATAATTCCGTGCGAAAAGAACCATGCAGCACTGCACAGAAAGTTTTAAAACAAAATAACTGAACATCCTTATGGCTCGTCCGTGAGTGACCGGCGACTGATGACAGAGAACACGTTGCATAATGGAACAAGTCGTGATGTGCACTTCCTGGCTTCCGGCCTCCCAACAATACATACCTACTCACCTGTCGTGGGATTAACATGTTCCGTTTAATATTTTGCCATTATTTCGACGGTGAAAGTAAACTTTAAGTGTAAAACACATTGTTTAGAAATAAAATGATTTACGATATGTGTTGTGAGAAGTAGGTAGACGTCTAGTTGCTAAATGATCCAGGTAATCGCCTGTAAGAGGCTATTAGGCTGATCATAACCTTATATCATTACTACTTACTTGATCTGGATAAGACTTTTAAGATACAAAAAATAAGCACATTCGACTTCTCAGGTATTTTAATGATAAATTGTGGGAGTGGGATACTAACTTCATTAGATTTTGTTACGACACAATTACTTATTTTGTCTTGAATAATACTTACTGTTTGATAAAAAATTGTTCAAAGTATTTTGTATTTTAAATCCTTTTAAACAATAAAGCTGCTAATAGTCTAGGATTGGCGCCAATGAGTCAGCCATCCTAATCTGTTTCTTTTTATTTAAATAAATGCCAACAGGCATGTGTCACATGAAAAATTACGCATTTAAATATTTTAGATTAGTTACCTTTGTGTACGTAACACGCGTAGGTGGACAAAGGTAGCTAATCTAAAGTATTTCGATCAGCTAATACAAAGCTTTACTAAAGAGACCACTCTTTTAGAGCATGAACAAAAACCTCTTTTTTCTGACGAAAGGGAATATCTCCCCATTTTGTAGATATGAAAAGAAGTTTTCATAATAATAATGGGAAATAATAAAGCTTCCGAAAAACAAATTAACTTCCAACGATCTGTGGTTGACTGTAATGCTAACATTGGTTAAAAAGAATTACCGGAAAATGAATACAAAACTAACCGACAAAAAATGTTGTATTTAACAAACAAACATGAGCTTACTCAAATTACAATTCTACGAAAAAAAATAAACTAAATTTCCAAAAAAAATTACCAAAACTTCCGAAAAAAATAATAAGTTTCCGTAAAAAATACTAAGTTTCCGAAAATATATTCTGTTAAGCTCTGTAACTTAGGATGCTAGAGCGAGCGAAGCGAGCTCGGGACTTGGGACTCGGGCACCCCGATTCCGGACAGGTTAGGTTCGAAGAGGATGGTGGGGTCTTGAGAGCGAGCGAAGCATGCGAACTAAGACCTCGCCATCCCCTTCGTGTTAGGTTACTTTTACCCTGCAGACAGAAATAGAGCCCCGCGTAGCGGGGCCACGTCGACTACGCCTTAATACAACATTTTTATATTTATCTTCACGTTGATTTTATTCCTGTTTTATTTATTTAATAGATTGATTCTAAATTGATAACAGGTGAATTACGATGAAAATGACTAACTGTAGTTTTCGGTAAAACGCAATTTAAGCTGGTAGAAAAATATTACGTGAAATGGTCGTTGCAAATGCTGTATTGATTTTCGGAATTAGTAGTATTTTATTCGGTCGTTTCTTTATCCTTTCAGCTGTCGGAAAATTAGTAGATAAAGCAGTAAATTTCATGTTTTGAGTATATATAGCTCAAATTTTTTTCAAAGCTTTTATTACTACCTATAATAATCTAGTAAAACAAGGTCTAAAAATAAAGACTTGTTTGTCCGCTTATCGCTATTTCAAAACAGTAAACTGTCACTACTTTGCATAATCGCAAATAATATTAAAAACTAGATTCTTATTGCTGCACTCGCTTTAAGATAGCTGCCTTCACCTTTTTTTTTATTAAATCTAAATCTTTTCACATTCGTGTTAAGCTTAAGTTTAATGGTAGAATTTTATTAGATAACGATACTACAATGTATTCAATGAGTAAGTAAGTATGCTTGCACCTGTCCAACTTCACAAGCGGCGAAGCTTTAGTTAATAAGTATGCCTAAGATACTTTCATGCCCCGTAAATGCACAAGAATGTACCACATAAATAGATTTAAGGGCTACGGCAAAGAAGATCAAAGCTTGAAGCGGGGAATGTTACAAATGAAGACCTCTTTACAAAGTTATGCGAACAGCTAATCGAGGAAATTACTCATTGATAAGTTTACTAGGTATAAATTTGAAGCTAAACGCGGGTTTCCGTTAATGGTTGCGCTACGACTTAATAAGGCACAATTATCAAATCTTTTTCTGTTGAGTTTTTACAAGAAATCAAACGATACCAAAGTTCCAATTACTAAGGAAACAATCCACTCAAGTAAACGTGTTCGTACTTTTTAGAATGTTAATTGTGTAGTGGACGACCTTCGATAGTTTTATATGAAACAACTCTGTATCGACGTAAAGAAATTTACAGATTTTAATCACCATGCGACGAATTTCAGATTAAAATGTTTGATATAATTGTGTCCTTGAAATCTAGTTTATGGTTAATGTGCCATAAAAATGTAAGCGCCATTAAAAACCTGAATATTATTGACATTTCCATAGCCCAACCTGAGTGTGATTATGTATGTTGTTTTCGCAGAACTGGAATTGTAGCACAGGAAAATATTGTTTTATTGACAGCTTATAAGCAGGATTTGACTGCCTCGTTGGGCTAGTGGTCGCAAGCGCGACTGCTTAACCCGAGATCCTGGGTTCGGTTTCTAGGTCGGGAAAAGTGTTATAGGGTCAATCCATAAGGAATTTCTCAGTTGCACCCACGGAGTTTGGATTTGTGCCCGGCAATAGGTTCGCCCCCTATTACTATAATATAATATACTATAAGATAGGTACTCCTCTGTCTAACCTTCCAGTGTTTCGGGAAGTGTTACTTGTTAGGTTTTATAAGCAGGACGACTAACAATAAATTAAATATTCAGACGGTGCTAAATAACGTCTGGACTGGACACATTAATCGTTGATTTCTCGAAACCTACCAGATTTCTTTACGTGCCGATTTCAGGAAAAGGATATTGGTCGTTACGGAGTTTCCTAGAGAATTTCCTTTGGAATGAGAAGTGCCAATAAAGTGCAAACTTCTTGAATTACTTATAACAACTAATGTGTCTGGAAGTTACACGCAATCCCTAAGTCACTGAACTTGAGATAAGGCGATTAAATAAACTTGGGTGCTAAGTAATTATTGTTTGAAGATATGGGTTTTTCGATCAGGAATTTCTCAATAGCAGCCACAGAGTCTGGATTCATGCCGGTTGATGGCAATAGGCTCGCCCCCTATTACATGGGACTTAACATAACTGGTGAAATGTGGGTGTACTATTAGGTACACCTCTGCCTAACCCTATGGGGATTACAGGCGTGATGTTATGCAGATAGGGCTTAGTACGATATGTTTTCCATGAAAAGGTGTAATGCAGTGAAGTGCTTAGAATGATTAGTTCAACGTAATTATTATAATGTACCCAATTACCTACAAACTTAAACAAAATAAAAGTAGTAGTAGTTAGTGATATTTGAAGTAAAATAACCAGATACATAGATGTTATAAAAATGAATATTTAGAATTGTACCTTAGGTAATGCCCATAAAACTGGAAAAGTAATGAATAAACAACATTCATCGATGTTTTTTTAATATTTTGATTTAAAAGATTTAAGTACATCAATTGGTTAATTTTGATCAAGATTCGTTCGATATACGTTACTAATTTGCAATTCTGAGGAGAGCTTTAATACGTGACGATTATTCGTGTTGGAATCCTGTGAAGGTCAGATCATATTAACAAATTAAATGGTTCTTATGTATTCAACAGCTTATATCATTCCAAACTTGATTTTATCAAAAAATAACGCGATTGTGTGGAGTTTATGCCTAAGAATTTCGACATTCTGTTGTGTTTTGTAGCTAAATGTTTGTGACGATTGTGCTATAAAAGGCATAGCTAATAAAATTAGACTGAAGGAGATTGGATCAATGTCAAAATTAAATAACATTAAGATTAGATCTTCGAAAGCTAAGGACACTAATTACAAAAGTGATTAAATGTGCTACAATCATCCACGTAAGTTTATTTTATTTAATAACACCGGTCCCGTTACTGACATGTAATAATAAATTACTTAAGACAATTTATAGAGGTTTCCATTTTAATTAGTGTTTTGTTCTGTAATTCCACAATTTCATTACGAAAACCCGCTCCAGTTCAATATTGGTGTCAGAACACTGTCAGACAATAGAAAACGCGAATCTGTCGAAGTAAATCAATACCGACTGTGTTTTATTGAGTGACGTTTTGGTTCATTGCGCACGATTGCATAACGCTGACCGCATCGGACTGCGTTTTGTGACAGACTATGAGACTAGACTACCACGCTGTTTTTCTGATATGTACATCAATTATTTTGCTTTGGTAACTAATGAGTTTATTTATTAAGGGATCTTTTATGGACAACTTTTGTATCTTCTTCGACTGAATTAAGAAAATCTTAGGAAAATAAGTCAAGTGTCAGAAAAGTGGTAAAAAAGTTTTACGATAAAAGATTCAAAAAAGAAAATTTTGAAAAAAAAAGAAGAAAAACTGTAATTATATTAATAGAAGGCGGATGGAAATTGGTTGTCATAAAGGAAAATAAGTGTAAATGAGTTTTTTTTTTGTCAATTGCGTTTATTACTTGTCAAGAAAAGATTCATACGAGACCATGTGCTTTGTAATCTAGGTAGCGCTTTGCTTTGTTGACTGAAGGACATGTATGTATTTGTCCACAACATAATCTCATATAAACGTTTATTTAGCACTTTAATTATACAAGAAAATCAACGGAGATTCGGATAGCAAATTTGGAAATTGCCATCAAACTATTCTAAATTGCATTCTGAATATTTAATTGTGTTTGTCATATTAAAATTTGTGTTTACATTCCACTGAGGACGCGGAGTGTGAACCTTTTTGCTGAGTTGCGCAAGCGCAGCGCATCGGCACGAACGCGTAATTGATCGGTTCATCGGATGTTGTAATGATGAATTACTTCATTTGTTCGTTTTTTTTTCAAATGTTTCTATTACCATATCTGTTTTTAGGAGGCCTTGGAATGGTAAAATGGAAAAGTTTTGGTCTCTACATACATTTTCAGCAATTACAGTTTTATGAAACGAAAAAACGACTATTTAGAATATTTCACATTCTAAACAGTCGTCTTTTCGCATGCATCAGTTTTAAATAACTGCACGTAAATCAGATCATCAGATCGGTGGGACTCCCCATTGCTGCGCCACTGGGTAAGGATCCATACCGAATTTAGAAATTAAATTGTTTTTTTTTTTTTTTTCCTTTATACTAACACTAGCTATTAAGTTATTTTGTTGAAACTAACACTATGGACTCGTGTCTGAAATAAAGAATTTGAATTTGAAATGAACGTTGTAGAAGGAATGGGATTTAGATTAAAATTTACACGTAAAGAAAAATAACACTGAAATAATAAATTAAGTACCTACACACAGAAGAAAAATAGGCCGATATCAGTCAGCTAAAGGGTTCGTTCCCACTAGTTCTACCATACAGCTCTACTGAACCGATTGGCATTTTGTAAGAACCGCAAAAAATCAATATCCCAACAACAAACCATGTTAAGACTAGAAAACTCACTTTAGCTTTTTAAAACAAGCAAATGCTAATTCGAACGTCACAGTTCGGTCGTGAACCCATGGACTAAGTACGATCTATTCAGGAGTCGTTTGGTGGTACTGATGCGGAAAGTAAGCCTGTGACCAATTGGAGACACGCTCCGTGAATCTTGAGTTGAAGTCCTTTGTCAAACAGCTATGTAAAAAAAATATGGCGAATTGTGATGTGACCATATCGAATTTCGGTAGTAGTCTTTTGTAATTAGCTAACTTGTTATTGAAAGAAAAGTCTTCAATACATAAATAGTATCAGAAGCCACGTAGATTCCGCACCAATTCTGGAAGGTAGGTGATTTGATATTATTGCTAACGCTTTTAGAAGTCTTTCTGATTGGTTTATCCAATATGACTAAGTTATCAGACCCTGTGGGACGAATATCAGTGAAGTAGCTATGTAGAGGCGAGGCATGTGTTGAGTGGGACCCTTTTCACACGTTATATTATTAAAGTTTTAACATAATGTTGTACAATCGGTGTTGCACAGATTGCCGAAAACATAACAATAATTTATTAAGTACCTTTCCGGACAGAGATTTTATGCAACAATATTGAGATAAAAAGAGACATTTAGGGACTGGTTTGACGTAAATTCTGGTACATTAATTTCATGTGGTATAGGTACTTTATTTTAATTGATTGTCTTGTGTCAGTGTTTTGCAACCCTTCCTTTTTATATGACCTGTGTCTGCAACAGTAAAATATATTTCTTACGTTTCCAAGTGGTTTATTAAACTATAGTAACTACATGCAAAGTCATTACAAATGTATATAATTATGTATCTTTTTCTTCTATCATAATCAAGAAAACGAAACCCGCGACGAAAAAACTGAAAAATGGTTGTGTATCAAAATAAACATAAGTAATGTTCCAACCAAGAACGGCTAGACAGTCTCAATTATTATTGTTTATTTAGGTATGGTACAATTGCCGTTGCACACTACCATTAGCCGTGACATTAAACCAACCGCAAAACATTTTACAATCATCATTTAATTGAGTAAGTACGTTTGTGTCCATAAACTATTAGAATGATTGTTTAGCCCGAAGCTATTATTTTTTTTTATAAGATTTTTTTTTTTTTTTTTTAGAAAGAAAGAAAGAAGTCTAGTGAAATTATGAGATTTTGAAAATTGTTAACTGACTGATATTGCTATCAGTAAAGTCGGGAAACACTTAAATGAAGAACGCGCCGAACCCTGAGGGATGGCAGAAAGGCAAGCAGGCTTATAGGATTCCTTTCCTTCTTTTTCTTTTATTCTTCTAGGCTGATGCGGTGATGATGATGACAGTGATGAAATTGACTGAATTGTAACAAATTTAATGCGTGTTCTTTTCATTGATAACTGAGCCATTACTTAATATCATTTCAAATAAAAACTGCCTGTAATCTTTTTCAGAGAGTTTAACTTTAGTCTTCATCTCAGTGCGAAACTATCTTCACCGGTAATCATGTAATAGTAAGTCGGGTGAGCGATCCGTCGAGGTCACTAATTCGCACCGGGTCCGAGTTTATACGATTTGTATCCATGCTTAACGGTACTTACTGATAACCATCTCTTATTTCGCTGTTAGTGAGTCAATCAGAGTCAATAAACCAGGGATGCTAACTGTTGTCCGAATTCATCTGGAGTTCCTAACAAGATTTCACCGTATCTAAATCTTTAATGCAACGTTTTGTCCTCTTTCCGGAAATCAGCTGGTCTTAAATAAAAGCCCCGGCGAAGCTTATCAAGTATAGTATGAGAAACTTCCTTTTTATATGCCAGTTTTATTTTGCAGCTGTATTCTTCAGTAGGTGCAATCGATACCGCCATTGATACACGTAATGTAACGGGCCAGAGGCAAAAAAAGGTTGAGTACCGCTGGAGTTCATCCACGGGCTGCAGTTGTTTATTTCTTTTTGTTAGAGATAGTCGGCTTTTGGTGGCCAGTATTATTATGTTACGCTTTATTGTTTGGTCTCGTTGTTTTTCTTTTGAATATGTCGGCCGTGGAGTGGTGGAACGATTGTAATTTGACTGGAACTCCCACATTTTTGCAAAAAACTATCTTTAAATGGACCTTTAGCTAGCTTTATAACAGTGCTTGTATTTATGACAGTTGTTAACAGTTAATTCGTCCGGTCTACACTTAAAGGTGGCTTGGTATAAGATTTTAGCCATAATAAAAGTACTAAAGGATCACATGAATTGAGCATTCACAGATGCCTGAAATAAAATAAAGAGATTATTAAATTCTATGTTAAACATTCAGTCAATAAAGTATCGGCAATAGATGATTCGTTTATGGTTCCAAATTCAATATTTGTTTTTTTTTTGTTCGATTGGCACAACTGTTTTCCATTTTGGCGCGGAGTTTGAGTAGCATCTGTTTTAAATTAAATAAGTACAATGCTGTTTTTAGTTAGATCATATCTAGTATGTATTGCGAATTTCACAATGGACAAAAACATCGAACAAAGAGTTAGTCTTAAATTTTGCATCGCCAATGGAATTTCGTGTTCGGAGTCCCTGAAAATGTTACACAAGGCTTACAGTGAATCAACTTTATCAAAAACACGTGCTTATGAGTGGTACAAAGCGTTCAAAAGCGGTCGAGATATGATGGATGATTTGCCTCGCTCTGGTAGGCCATCAACGTCTTCAACTGAAGTTAACATCGCAAAAGTAAAGGAAATAGTCACTGAAAATCCTCATTCAAATTTGAGAGAGATAGCCGCTGAACTTTCTGTGTCTCACTAGTCGATCCGTTTACGAGTTTGACATGCAAACTAGTCAACAAGCTTCGGAGTGGCACCTTCCAACTAAAACGAAACCGAAAAAACCACGCCAAAGTCTATCAAATGTCAAAAAAGCCATGTTGACCGCTTTCTTTGACAATCGCGGTGTTGTGCACTCGGAATTTTTGCCGGAAGGTCAAACAGTAAATAAAGAATATTATCTGAGCGTTATGTGGCGTTTAAGAAAGCCAATTCGACGAAAAAGGCCAGATTTGTACAAAAAATACCATCGAGCAACCACCTTATTCACCAGATATGGCTCCAGCCGACTTCTTTATTTTTCCTAAACTCAAATTATTACTTCGTGGCACCCGTTTTCATTAGGTAGAAGACATAAAGGAGAATTGAACTCAATTCCCGAAAAAGCGTTTAAAAATGTTTTGATGATTGGATTATTCGTTGGCGTAAGTGTATCGGTTCTGAAAGAGCATACTTTGAAGGCGATGAAATAACTTTGGATGAATAACTAACATTTTGTGTTTTATTGATCGTTTCCCGGTACTTTCTTAACACTTAAAACGAATAAGAAATAAAAAACCTTTTTTGCAAAAAATTCAACAGACAAAAAACACAAAAAATAACTTTAGCTTCTGAATTCGGTGACTTTTGTTTGTTTGATTTAGTTTTTTTTCTCACGGACTTCTGAATTTGTTTTTCACTTTTTTGAATTGGAAGTCGGTTTTATTTTTTGCAAAAAAGTTGTTTTATATTTCCATTTTTAGATGTAATATCCTATACAAATATTTACTATGCATTTATTTTACATTGTTAACAAAACACTTCATGGCAATAGGGTTATCCCCAATACACTGGAACTTAGCATACCTAACGGTCGACATGTGGGTGTACGTACTGACACGTCTGCGTACTCCCTCAGAGCATACAGGCGTGATGTTACGTTATGATGTTGTGTAAACAATAAACATCCAAGCGTTTGCAGCAATCACTACAGATTTGCTGTCTATTTTTGAAGAGTTCCATTGTATATCTCCGGAGGTCTTCTTGAAGGTGCATCCTAGAGCAAAACGAACCAGTGCCCTTCGAAAACTAATTTCGATCTGCGAGCGGTATGTGGCCCACGGGCTCAGATATAAGTTCATTAAAAGCGAGCTCATGGGTTTAAGGCGGGATCTTAAACTTATGACACTGTCCCATCATCTGAGTCACTGGGTCACCGAGATGCTTGTAGATGATACTGATACAGATAGGGAACGCAGGGTTTTGTCTGTGGGAGCTAATATGCAGCTAATATGGAGCAGTTTAGCTCCAACAGACAAAGCCCTGCGTGGGTTCGCGCGCTGTACTACGGAAGTAAAAGCTACGCTGTTTAGGGCAGTTTCCTAATCGTTTTACACGTGCAGCCTTTGCGGAAAAGCATACGAAAAAATCGTATGACACCCTGCGCGTTCTCTAAAATAATGTCTACAGGGTGCTGATGAAGCTGCCTCGCTACAGTAGCGCGTCAGGTATGTTTGCGGGCGCAAATATAGGTGGATTGGCGGCGATTATTTGCAAGAGTTGTAGCCCTGATGCGCCGCATACGAGGCAGTTACAACAGCTACCTTCAAGGGTGGATCTGAATCTGGCTTGCCCAATAATGCGGTACTACTTAGATTAATATAAAACAAATTGTGTATTTTAATCTTTTTTGGTAATGTAAAACTGTATTTTTTTTTGTAATGTGTATGTAAAAAAACAAATAATTATTTAGAATAACGCGCATTTGCTTCAAATTTGTTACTCCTTGTTCGCCCCACGCCACACATTTTTGTATTAGTTTTTGCATTGTATTTGTATTCCTTTTTCTAAAGGAAAATATTATGTTTGTATTTTTATATTATTCATGTCATTTTAATTAATTTATAATTTAGATCTCAAATGATCTTATTTACTACTAGCCCGCAACCTTCGTTCGCGTAAAATAATTATTATAAAAAAATGTTACTTCCCTTTTTCAATCGAATTTTGTTACCAATTTCAAGGGTTTTGATTTTTTTGCACGGAACCCTAATTATTTTTCAAAAAGAAATTAGACCTTTTATCATCAGCTATCTACCAGTAAAAGTCCCGTCAAAATCGGTCCAGCCGTTTCGGAGATTCGCCGGAACAAACAGACAGACAGACAGACAAAAATTGAAAAAAAATGTGTTTTTGTTATAAGTACCGTATATACTTTCATATGCATTCAGTAAAAAGCTGTTATTTTGTTATTACAAACAGACACTTCAATGTTATTTATTAAAATGAGTATAGATTTAATTTTAACATATTTTTATTTAATTTCATCATTCATTGAAATGAATGAATTGAATTGAAAACAATAATACATCCACTTACCTCATATATTTCCTATGCTCGTTGACGGGCACGAAGTACTCGTCGTACGGGTTGGTGGTGTTCATATCCACCTCCACGTCTTTCTTCTTCGCATTGCCGTTCTTCGGGGTGAGGTTAATCAGTTCTAAGTTCACTGCTTCTAAGGTTTTTGTCTCTCCATTCGGCTCTTTAGTGTGCCCATTCTGCTGCTGTGTTCCATTCGAGGAGAAGGAGTCGTTGTGGTTGGGGTCTGATTCGTCGTGTTGGTAGGCCTCGTTGTCGAAGGCACCAGGGGAGGATGGGGGCGAAGGAGGTCGATGTTGCGGCCGCATGGGCTCGCGCGGCGACGCCGATCTGCTGTGGCTATCCATTACTTTCGGAGCGGACTGACATCTGCAAACAAATGAACACTGTTAGTCAAGCGAACCTTCCTTGGTACTGAGTCATTATCGAATTTGTACTTTAGTAGTGATTTGCATAATATGTGGGTCATTAATGCGGACATTATGTGTTTTACGTTGATGTCTTCGGAATAACCTTAAGAATTGGCTATTACCTATTTTAGCACAAATTGTAGATATTGTTCAGTACCTAAACGTTTTCTTTGTATTGTGTTCGAGTGCAGCTAACATTTTTAAATTGCTTGTCAATTGTGTGATTATTCCATGATGTACCTACGATGTTTGCATAACTGGTAATCGTATGAAAGGTCATACGCTACATCCTAATACCAAATTGTATTGTCATCATTGTAGTAAATGGCTGTTCCTAATGTTAAGTAACAACACACAAACAATCGGAAGTTTTCAGGGTATTAAAGTTCAAGAACGTTGCCGAACTTTATAAGTACCCATATTGGCACATGATATGTCTGTGACAAATGTATTGTGACGTGACATTTTGGTGATATTGCTCAAGTTATTCAAATGGATGCGGAAGTGGGCTCTAATAAAAACCTGCGGCGTGCCAAATTAGAATGTTACAAATAACGTGGAACCACTCCGTCACGGTCCACTGTGCGATACAATAATAACCCTGGCGCTGGTTGGCAACTGCAACGAACTGTATTCCTGGACATTCAAATATGTTAGTAATAGCATTTTTTCGGCAAAGAAAAGTGGTTTCGAAGTCGATGGATCGAAGTTTTTGAAGACATTGATTGCAATCTTCGGAAAATTTATTAGCCAAATGATTTATGTAGCACTAATTGTCTATCAAGCAATAGTCTTTATGATAGTTAAAGTTAAGGGTAGTAATTAAAGCTAGGAAAAAGAAATGAGCATACTCCAAATATGACTGCTTTATATAATAATTTTCCGTCAACTGAAAGGACAAAGAAACAACCGAATAAAGCACTGAAATTTCCGAAAATCAATACAACATTTGCGGACGTAAGTTTTTCCACCAGCTTAAATTGCGTTTTACCGAATACTACAGTTAGTCATTTTCATCGACAATAAATCAACTCACCTATTATAAATTTAGAGTTGATATACAAAATAAATAAAAAAGGAATAAAACCGGCCAAGTGCGAGTCGGACTCGCGCACGTTCCGTACCATTATCTATAAAAACGGCAAAAAAATCATATCTGTTGTATGGGAGCCCCCCTTAATATTTTTTTTTTTAATTTTTAGTATTTGTTGTTTTAGCGGCAATAGTAATACATCATTTGTGAAAATTTCAGCTTTCTAGCTATCACGGTTTATGAGATACAGCCTGGAGACAGACAGACAGACAGACAGACAGACAGACAGCGAAGTCTTAGTAATAGGGTCCCGTTTTACCCTTTGGGTACGGAACCCTAATAAAATCAACGTCAAGATAAATATCAAAATGTTGTAATAGTAGTTGGGGCACCCATTTTTGTCTGCAAGGTTTCATTAAACGGGGGTGCGTGCGGGGTGCCCCAGTCCGAGCCTGCTCCGCTCGCTCTTGCATCTTAAGTTAAAGAGCTTAAGAAAACGATTATTTTAGTAGAACATGTTTTCAGAAACTTAATATTTTTTTGCAAACTTTATATTCTATTATTTTTCGTAGAATTATAATTTGAATAAGCTCATGTTTGTATGTTAAATACAATATTTTTGTCGGTTAATTTTGTATAAATTTTTCGGTAATTCATTTTAACCAAGCTTAGTATTAAAGGGAAACACAGATCGTTGGAAGTTCATTTGTTTTTCGGAAGCTTTATTATTTCCCAAAAGTTAATAGGCATCGTTCGTTATTAACAACATGTAACAATTAGCGGTTTTTTTAGGCTTAGTGATTAGAACTATGAAGCTTTTCCTAGCAACCTTTCGGGTTTCTTTCAGAGCACTTTTTATCATAATCTGCCTAGCCTTTTACCAACTACGTTGGGGTCTTCCAGCCTAGACTAACCGGATGCAGCTGAATACCAGTATCTTACATGGAGCGACTGCCTATCTGACCTCCACAACCCAGTTAGTACTGGGTTATACGATACCCCTTGATAAGACTGGTTGCTTGATTTTCGGGCCGCTGCAATTACTATCTGTAACGACTGTTAAATGACAGCTGGGACCAACGGCTTACCGTGCTTTCCGAGGCACGGAGGAAACTCGGTATTTAATGGGTGATCACCCATCCACAGACCAACCTAGGCAAACGCGGCTTAACCTAAAGATCGACCCGAGCGCCTGTTATACTTTAGCCACGAGCTCCTGACCAGCCCTTTTTATACTAAACACATTTATCACAATTTCTTATGATTAGCTAATCATACAAAAACACAGACGAAAACAACTACCGTGATAAGAATCAAATTCAATTCTAATTCAAGTTTCGAAGAAAATTGAGCGTTCTAAATTATACCGCGATTACGGCGCTTCGGTGTAATCAAAATGCCGTAGGCTTTCCCCACCTTTGATCTTAGCCAGAACTGGTATGCAATCTAGACTACAATGACAGCTTAATTTGGCTATATGAAGTTTACTGCTTAGTATATACTAGATCAGGGGTGTCCAACATAATGTTATGGAGGGCCAAGTTTAGTATTTTTGTAACCGCAGCGGGCCAAGTAACCACTAAAAAATAAAACAGGACCGCCGCCGCGCCGGTCTAGACTTCGATGATGCGGTCTGCATTCGCGGGTAGGTGAGGTGGGGCTGGTAGGTAAATGGCGCGGGAATAACTGACTTAGGGACATTTTTAAACAATATTTGCGCATCCCCACCCTCAAACATTGATAGCAATCAAAATTTTCCTTTCCCGTCACCCTGCAAAATTGAAAACCAGGATAGAATATATTTTATTTTGAAAATTATACGAATTTTTAAAAATGGTGTCTTTGAAAGAAACCCTAATTTTTAGAAAAAAATTGGAACATGATAAATAGTCATCCTGTATATTAATATCTTAAATCTTAAATAATATTAAATTGTTCGCGAAGACCTATGCGGACCGCTAGGTGGCCCGGGCGGGGGCCGTATGTTGGACGGACCTGCACTAGATCTATCATTGGATTGGCACAAAAGATCATCAAGATGTCCCTGTAATTATGGGTCTATGTTTAAATAATTTCCTACAGATTTTTCAGACAGTGAAGCAACTGAAGTCAAAGGGCTCAGTTACATAACATCACGCCTGTAATCCCCGAAGGATTAGGCAGAGTTGTGCCTAATAGTACACCCAAATTTCACCAGTTAAGCTTTAGTCGCATGTAATAGGGGGCGAGCCTATTGAAATGGGCACAAATCCAGACTCCGTGGCTGCTTGCGAGATTTGGTGACATTTGTTTTTTTTTACCTCTGCTTAACCGGACTATCCTGTGGGTGCCTTGAGTGTAAAGCCTCTAGCCAGGGGCAAAAACTTAAAAACTAAGCGAGAGTGCGCTAAGGGCACTCCCTGTGGGGTACGAGCCTCGGCTTAGAGCGTCGCTGGGAAGGACAGCAAAGGGACAGGCTGGATCTGAGTGAAATGGTCATCGATTTTTCACCACAATTTATAGCTGCTGCACCAGTGCAAGTGCCGAGAAGATGCATGACATGAATGTGACAACGTGGGCATCAAATAACGAGCCCACGATCAATGGTAACTGAGAACAAGGCGTTTGTCCTTAGTCTCAATACGCGAGTCGTCGAGGTTAGCCACCTCTTACTAAACCGCGTGTGTTCCTCTGCGCATTGATAATTGTACCACTTAGAGGTCGGGGTTCAGCTATGTTGAGAAAGGAGATAAATGTTTATACGTACAACCTTTTGGATTCGCTAAGAAGCGAACAGTAGTAGAATATGCCTAAATTCGAAAACGTTAAACTGATGTCGTCATTGTGTTTTGAGGCAGCCATGTTATTAAATGCTGCCACTTTTTGTTTTTAGAAACCAATGTTTTCAATAACATTGATTTGAATTAATTGTTTTCAGAACTGTTACTTCTCATATCTGGATTATAGGAGTCTGAGCTCATACTTGATCACAAATAAACACCCCTAAAACTTGTCTAGGATTAAGGGTTTTAACAGATTTTAACCTCAAAATAATAATGAACTCATAAACCTGTAGACGGGGATAATGGGCTGGACGAGGCTGATTTAGAAAGAAAAAACTTGATTCTTTTAAGAGACAGCATGATAATGTAACATGTCCTAAGTATCGTACCGGATACGTCGAATTTTGATCAAGGTGCATATTTTGACGGTTAGGTCGCCAGACAAAAGCGTAGTTGTCGAACGGTCGAAAACAATAGTTGTTTACAAATAGTTGTTGATGTTGTTGTTCGTAAAAATAAACTGGACATACTTGGTTACGTAGGTAGCTGTAAAGGTACGAGCATTCGTACAGGAAACAATTATCTACAATAAAATTAAAAATAGACAAAGAAAGAATGAAACACTTTTAGAATAAGATTTGATTTTTTTGAAACTAAGTATGGTGTCGGATTGATGCTCCTGACCTGAAAATACCAAAAAAGAGATAGCAGCCGGCATCGGGAGATCGTCCTTAAGAATTGGAAAGAAGTAGCGCAGAATCTTGACCGATGGGAGGAATCATCATCATTATCCTGCCCTTATTCCAATTTATTTGGGGTCAGCACAGCATGTCTTCTTCTTCCATACTTCTCTTGTACTCGATTCAAATTCAAAGATGCAATACACAGTCATAATTCAGTAGTTCAAAGTAACCTTTGCAATATGCCTGTTTTGTTGGCATCTTCTGCAGTTTCGAAACTGTTACACGCTTGACTATAGTCAAGAGAATGCTCAATTAGATTGAATACTATCATTTATGTAACTTACCTATGTGAAGGTTTGGGTCTGGTTTTAAAAGAAAGCTCCACAGAAATCTGTTGTTACAATTGTGTCACTGGCTAACGAATTTATTCACGGTTATTTGATATCTTTGCAAATTACTGGTTCAGGGTCATTTTGGTAAGATCAATCAAACACACCAAAACAATACTTCTTTTCATTTTAAAATTCAATTTGACCAAAATAGGAACATTTTAAAGTTCAAGAATGTTTGCTGATCTCAGGTCGTCAATCTAGACCACATGGCTGGTCTCAACATTTCTATCCTCACCTTGTTCTAGGCGTATTAGGCCTCTTCTTAATTGGAGAATCTAACACCAAAGATCTGGTATAGTAGTACCGCGCATGCGAACTGCGAGGCGTTCGCGGTGCCTTGCGGAACCTTTCGGCCCTCACCAGGTTCCCTCCACCAGGCATCCTTCACTCACATTACACTACCCTTCACGAATAATAAACATTTTGTACTTTTACATTCAAAATGTGGTTGTATGATCGATTCTGTTGTCGAACTGACGTCCGCGCGGCTCGTGGTGCGTCCGTATTGAGTTGACGAAGAAAACAATCTTGTAAACAATAATATTGTTCTGTTTCGCGACGTACGGGATGTTCTAGATTTTGTTTATTACTTGTGTAGCGTCAAGCAGCATAATATACCAGAAGACGGCGATATTTAGTCAAATTAAATGAAATTTATTAGCGGTGTTTTTCAAGGGTCAATATTAGGCCCGATTAGGATTGTCATGAAACAAATAAAAGCAACTAGGCATTGTATTTAAACCTAGCAGTACAAATACCTTAGTACAGTAGTCTTTCAAAGCGCCTGAGTATTTTAGAACGTGTTTTATATCAATGTCAAGGTAAAGCAGCTTCGAATGAACCGCTGACTCACACGTAACTTTAGTAAAGTCTGCTAGAATATACAGTCAAGATCCGGATTGTAACTGAAGCGATCAACCCATAAAGTATGAAAGAAAAAAAATGCTTTAAAAATAGCAACGATATGAACACCTAGTGTGACAACCCTAAGTTTACTTAGCCTAGTGACAACCCTAAGTCTACTTAGCCTTTTCCCTGTGTTGGGTTTGGCTTCCAGTCTAACTAGATGACAACCCTAAGTGACATCAGATAAAGATTTCGTGAAACTAATTTAGGCCAAATTGAAATACGTGAAGAGCTATTTAATAGCAGATAAAAGACCGACTGGATGCAGAACGCGGAGGACAATCGTTGTGGCGCATGGGAGAGGCTTATGTCCAGCAGTGGACTGTGACAGTTGATTGATTGGAAAGACGTTTAAATATCAACACCCTGGAAATATTTTCAACATCAATGACTTCATGCTAAAAGAATACACGACTCGCGTACAATGCGCTACCATTCAAAGAATAGGTTGATCACTGAACAAATTGACGTACAATAGCTTATTTACGACAGGACAGACATACATTTGGTCGATCATTTCCATTATTTTCAGCGGTTTTATGTAAACATCATCATCACTTCTATAATTGATTTTTACATGCATCCCTTCAAGACGTTGTTTTAAATGCGTGTAGTGTATTTTTTAATAGTGTTGTGTTTGTTAATATTTTCTTGAGCATTTAAGCTAGCGTGGAGATTCTCACACCTTCTCTTTATGAGCTTTGCTCTCCTGTGGGTCAGTAATAGTCTGGTAGATATTATTATCATGCATTCATTTATACAAATATTTTCTATTATATTTGATTGACCTTATATTTTCTGATGCATCAAAACAGTTCTCCAAACCATAAGTATCGAATCATTTTTCTTCAAATCGTTTTGAAGAAAAATGGGAACAATCGTTTGCACACACAAACAATTTCTCACCCTAAACGTATACACCTTCTCCGTTCCGTCGTGGATAGTTACTACATGAATTACGTCATTCATCAAAATTATGAGTATCTACAAATCTACAACCACCAAGCATTGTTACTATGAACACGTAAGTAAAGTAAAACACTTCGGTACAGCGTCGCAGGCGCAGGCGCGGCTGTTTTGCTGCATTGCAGGAATGTTAAGCACGCCGTTGTGAAAGGCCCAGCAGCCTTAGCAAATACTAGACTAACTGCATTTCAATCTATGACGTACGATGGCACCTGTTCACTTGCGCTAATTACTGTTGCAGATATGTACTTACTGTACTTAGTGAGGTCTTTGATGCCATGTAGTGGTAGGTGTTAAGATTGGTTATATTTGGTTCCAATATGTTCAAATGCTGTGAGTAGCCTTGGAGTAGTTTTTCAGTTTGATTTTTCCAGTATACTATAAATCTGTAAGATCATCATCTATAGCCTCAATTCACCCTCTGCTGGGTACAGACCTCTTGTTTTGTGCCAATTTCCCGTTCCTGTGCCAACCTCATCCAGGTTTGTGCAATCAGTCTGCTAGATACTAGTCTTAAATTGTGACTCATTTTCTGTCTTCTCTATTTTTGTTATAGTTCTGAACTTTTATGTGCACTAAGTACTCGATTTGATGTGGTAAGTTTTATCCCCTCTACTTACAGCTATCGTTTCGTGTTATTCAGCCATTTCGAAACTTTTGGCACGATATTCATTAACAACGTTTTGGCATAGACTATGAAGACGAACGTTTTGGTATGCAGCACCAACAGATGCAGCCTTAATCCGCTACCTTCAAACAACCAGGGCAAATCTGTTGCAACACTTGTAACCTCATGTCCTATTCAAACGTCCCAGTTTTTCATTCTTACGAGTAAATCAATACGTATGTATACGAATCACGTTGGTACTCTGTACCTGCGACGTCAGGGACACGAATCGTTGCAACTTGCACTTTCACGCATGCAACCGGTGGATTAGTCTCGCTATTCCACGCGGTTTCAATGTTAAAAGCCCGTGTAGAATTTTTAATAACGCGTCTTGGATCACTTTTATCAACATAGCGGTCGTGATAACCTTCATTGTTGAAGATTTGTGTTGCTCTTATGTGAAAATTGTGATGCTTGATGCTTGGAAAGGGAGAGTGGGACCCTATTGTTTATTTTCAATTTATTACTGTCATAAAAAGTGAGGGAAGAACTTTCGTTTTTGTTTTGTTATGTGGTATTATCTAATATTGCGTAAAGTTTTGTTTTTTCTTTACCTTATAAAACGTCATCTTGTAAATTGTTACTTGCCAGTTGCCTGTTTTCTTGTGTCGCATCTGCGTTTAATATTCTTTGCAATTTTAGCTGTTGCAATTACGTCCAAATTAATTGAAGGCACGATTCGTTTTCATCTATCCATTAAATGTCTGCCTTGACGCTTTTAAAATATAACTTAATTACGTTTTTTCTGTCATGCAGTTCTTTATGCAGCCGAATATGTTAGCTCAATTTATTTAAGTGGTTTGTGGTTACCTAGATACTGTTTTTAGGGTTCCGTACCCAAAGGGTAAAACGGGACCCTATTACCAAGACTCCGCTGTCTGTCTGTCTCCAGGCTGTATCTCATATACCGTGATAGCTAGAAAGCTGAAATTTTCACAAATGATGTATTACTATTGCCGCTATAACAACAAATACTAAAAGTAAAAAAAAAACATTAAGGGGAAAATAATATTAAAATCATATCAGATATGATTTTTTTTTGCTGTTTTTATAGATAATGGTACGGAACCCTTCGTGCGCGAGTCCGACTCGCACTTGGCCGGTTTTTTAGAATAATGTGTATGTTTTGGAAAAGGATTATCCGGCTATTAAAATTCAATAACAGAAAGATCAACTTCGGATACATTCGGAGTCGATCGCCAATCTTCCGGAATCGAAGAGGCACCAGAAGAAGAAGAACGGAAGCTTGTAAAAAATATTCCGTTCTAGAGTGTTAATGTGGTGCTATTTTACAAACGACCCCATCGTTTTTTATTTAATATTGTGGCGTATTGTTTGTTCGCTACAGAAGTACCTGTATCTACCGGATGCTACTGACGGCTTTAAACTCGCAGCCCAATTCTGGCTCGACTCGATTAAGATGGCCATTAATATGCATAGAATAAGAACAACATGATATTTATTATCTATTTATATTTTTTAGGTAATAAGAAGTCGTACATAGGAATTACAATTGTTACAAATGAGGAAGAAACTGCAATGTTCTTCAAATATTTCAAGAAACAAGTCCTTGAAATCGATACGGTAAATAACAGTAGATTTCCAATTTGTTTTAGCAGTTTCCTCATAGCCTAGGTGTTACAATTTGAATTTAGTAATAATCACCTAGACGAATCAAAATCAAGGTTCTAAGTTCTAGTGTTTCGTTAGATCTTTTTACCTGATAAAAAATAAATTCAGAAATAATGTGAAACTGTACAAATTGAGTAATTTTAAATATATATACAGGGTTATTTGTAAAACACCAGAAACCTGAAACCAGAAACTTGAAATCGCGAAAAAAAAATCCGCTGTTCCCTACATTTTGACGAGTTAATCGATCATAAATGTAGGGAACAGCAGATTTTTTTTTCGCGATTTCAAGTTTGGTCCCATAGTAAAAGTTGTTCATAGTGATGAGTACAATGACCTCTTAAGAGGTTTCTGGTGTTTTATAAATAACCCTGTATAATAACAAAGAAGACAGTTTCTGTAAAAGATTTACGAGATGATTCTTTCATTATTAAATAATTGTTTTATTCATTAATTAGCTGTTATTAATTCAACGATGTGAACCATCGTTTGTTTAGTAAATAATTAAATCATTTGAGTTTTAGTTCAATAACCCAAAATGCATGATCTAACGCAAAGCAAAACAAATTATAATGACATAATTATGTTAATGGAAAACAATCAGAAAATTAGTCTTCGATGACGGAACCCACCGAATTAGAAACTTATGAACTAGATGAGGCAAGCCGCTAGGTTCCAAATCTAAAATATCATCGGTTTCAATATTAATTTGTCAATCGTTCATCGTTCATCGCTAGAATGCCAAGTGTTGGTCAACAGCACCTAATTATAAAGCATGAAATTTACACCCTGTTTAACAAAAAGTACTGCATATTTGTGTCTTTACGAAATATCGACTTAAAATCATATGGTACGGTTCTTTTTGAGTTATCACCGGTAATTAGTTTTGGTAATGAGTCTTTGATGTTGTGCTTACGTCAGAAGTGTGAAGATGGTGGTAGGTGTTCTTCATGGCTATGTTGCCCATAAATCTTAATAATCGAGGCAATGTGTTTCTTATCCGCTGTGAAAACTGGCATTAAAAACGATTACCATTGCACCTCCAAAGTAAAAAAAAAAAACGAAACTCTTGCGCGCAAATAAGTATTCCAAAATTAAAATAAGAAATACATTCTCCCGTTCAATTGCTAAAATTCACCAATAAAAGAAGGCTGTATCTCCGATAATGCCAAGTTATCCACAGACGCGAAATATCTTGATAAGCATCGATCTAATGGTTCTGACTAATCTCAGTACAAATTACAAAAAGGTCCATGTCCTCGGTTTACATAATGTTAGGTCGTTGAACGGCAGTAAAAACTGAATCGTTCTTCGTATTATTTCAGTACATTTTTATTTTCTGATGATAATTTGCAATACGTTGTTTTAATTGAGTTAACATACAGCCTGGTATTAAGAAACTCTTAGCCCGCAATCTCGTTTTATCTTTTTTTATTTTCATTATACTTTGTTGGATCGCATTTCAATATCATTTTCTAAGCTTGCATAGCTAAGGATTTTAATACGTTACAGCATATTGCATTTGCATAATAGATTGGAGAATTTACTGCAGTTTCAAGGGATTATAAATATAATTGCATCCTGATGCTACGTTATTACATACTTATCAGACTGTTGGCATCCATAACTTGGCATTAGATCTTGACTTGATGACAGGCAATAATCACATCTTCAAGAAGTTCAAGATACTATAGTTATCTTCATCTATCGAATGCCTATGATTATTTTATTGGTCATCCTCATCTGAACTGAATCTTTTTTAATTTGCGTTTCAAATGCTGCGCAAAGATTTAGAGATGCAAGATTAAGATAAAACTAGACGTTAGATAATAATTATCATTTTCTGAATCTATATTTGTATCTTGATCATTTGAAGTAATAACATACTCAGTGGCTGCTCATCTTTAGTAAGTATTATTTATTGGGCGTTGGAACCGTAGAGTAACGGCCTGTTTTCCTTTATCTGTTGTTATCAGAATATTTCCTTACGGATACGGATTTACAGTCACTATTTAGAAAAAGGAGTAAATTATGGCGTGGCGGTTGACATTGGAGAATGGAAGAAAAACACCGTGTTGTGCCGACCCCAAGTAACAAGGGGACAAGGGCAGGAAGATGATTTTGATGATTTATAATGAGTCTGGGCCAAATTACGCATGGGATTGCCGCTATCAGCCTTGCTTTGTGTCCTTATTTATCAAGAAATAATGAAGGATATTTCCGGCTTCCAGATATCTATCGAAATTGCCGAAAATTACATTTCAATTCACTGTATAATAATAACATAGTCCCCGTAATAAGTCGTTTTCGGATCTAGTGCATAAGTATTAGTATTTTCTCTGTGTATAGTTCCTTTGTGTCGGTGAAGTGAACCGTTCAGTATTATTTGCAGCCAGTGAAAGGTATGAGGTCACGAGACTGCCTGGCTGCTTTAGCGCTTAATATTTTATGGGAGACTTAATTTGAATAGATTTTGCGATGCTGGAAGTGTTGACAGCAACTGTATCTATTATGAACTTTGGTTTTTGGTTTTGGTTTTTATTTGACCTTTGTTTTATAAAAAATCTTCCGCAGTTTTGCAGGAATAACATTTTTACCTCCAGATGGCTGCTTAAATGGGTAAGCGTCAGCTGGAACGAAGAAAGGCAGCCCATTCCTTCATCATCATTTTCATTCTCCAGCCATTCCTTGTAGCAGTGAATGCATTATTTAAACTGTCGAGCAGGTTTTAGTGATTGAGCAACTGATAAGGAAAGTTATTTCTATCAAAATTCAAGAAACCAAATCTTTAAACTGAAATTGCGTCACAAATTGAGCTAAAGATGGTACACTTCAACCAACTTATATGTGCAGGCGGGTGAACAAAGAACTAAATTAAATGTACCAAGTTTGACATATCAATGCATTTTGTCTTGACAAGCAGCACTATCAACTTAAAAGCTGCCATACTGTATAAAATGCAGATTTTGGCTTAAGTTGACAAAAATAACAAAACACTAACTAGACTTTCGAACAAGATTATTTTGAATAAAATTCAAAGAGAAGATTACCCACAAAATGGAATCTTAGCAAGTCACACTTGTCAGGTAATAAAGCGTTTCTCAATGAACGCTTACCTACCTTATACCTGTCTATTGGATTGTAAAAAAGCTCGATTGTGTGCGTCTGCGCATCCGGGTGTGACCGGAATCTTTAGAGGTGACATCAGTGGCAAGCCGCAATGTACACAGGCTCCTTTGTGAAAGTTCAAAGTGTGATAATAAGATATTTATATTATGTTATATATCTTACTTGAGAATTGTGATGTTGTAAAAAGAATTGAACGATCAGCAAATTCTCTTTTAGTTAAATTGATGTGGCTGACTTGAAATAATAAATAGCTAAACATTGTCTACAATTAATTAATTTATAGCATTGCTGACCTTTTCAGGCAATTAAAAAAGTATCACAATAGGCTCATTAATACAAAACACTCAATAAAACACCCTGACATTGAAAAATTGCTCACAATCTCATTTATATTTTTCCCAAGAACCATTGAGGTTTTACTATTACCATTTATAAGATCTGGAAATACCAACCAAGTGTAAAATGTAACAAAGGCTGGAGGAAAACCCGTTTATGAGTCAAAGAATTAAAAGGCACGTCAACCGGAAGCCATTGAGAAAATCTTGAGTATTAAGATATTTTTTCCTGATCTTGTTCTTGATAATGTCCTAGACATTGAGGGTAAGGTAGTCGGTAATAAACAGGTATGCGAACTACGACAGGCAGTGGGTGATAAGGAAACTAATATGTGGGGTTTTACTGGTTTTTAGGGTAATTGTAGTCGTTCTGAAGTGGAGATAGATACAGCCCTGATGGAATCTTTGCGAGGAGGTGGTCCACCTACTGAAGATTGCGGGGAAGATCTGGTTCAGACTCGCACAGACCAGGGACGTATAGTAAAAAGGAAGGAAGTTTATACAACCAAAGATGATGATGATGACGACATGACAATGGTTTCTTTAGTTAAAACTGCATCAGAACACACTAGTATTTAAAAGCATGGAAGACAAGGCAATAATAATAATGGGATGGCTATATAATGGCTTCTTTTACGCTAAACGCGAGAGTTTTATGAGAGGAGATTGAGTGGAGGAGGAGCATCAAGCCGAAAAACAAAACATTAGTTACAGGACCTTACGTCTAGCAGAATAAACTAATTATAAATAAACACAGCTTTCAATTAAAATAATTAAACAACAAATCGAAACATGTGTATTTAAATTAGATAACCACTATTTTAATTAACGCAGTTCGAATTACACATTCAGTAAATGATGTCTTATATGCTAATAGCAGTATTTATTGATGCATGTAAAGTTGAAGCTTGGTTCATGTCGAGTTTGGCTTGTAAATTAATTTTATCCATATGTTTAATGGTATTAAGTATACTCTTAAAAGAAATAACCTGTCACTACGCTGTAGGGACTTATTCCCATGTAATGAAATCCAAGGCTTCGAGCTTCGGAAGCATCAATTACCTACGTTTGTCTCGTATTTAATGCCATCTTCTTAAACTTATAACACCTATTTGAGAGTGTATAAACTCAGTCATTAATAAACTAGTCAAGCACGAATTAATCGGAAAAAACCCGAAGGCGATGACATTTACGTGTTCGGAACAAAACACCAATATTGAGGATACACTCAGCAATTTACTCAATCGCCCCTAAACACAGCCTTCGAACCACAATCGAAATTCCGCGCATGCTTCCCCAAGGCCGTAAGGTCTATATTGCCATGTCTTGTTTATAAATTGGCCCCATCAGAGATTCACAGTGCAGCAGTCACTCGGCAATATTAGGCAATTCCGATCATGTCTTGCGACATAACATCTACATACAATCGTGCATAGCAGGCAACCACTTCTATTATGTTGGATTCGATTTGCAAGCTCGTGGTTTAAACTTAGTTTTCCCTTTTAGGGCGGTTTGTGGCAGGGATTATGTGGAGCAGATCATAGGATTAGTGTTGCTAAACTGACAGCTGTGATATTTTGAGTACAGCAACAAATATATTTGCTGAGAATATATTTTATGCACATAAAAACTGACACAGACTTGCATTTACGCTAAAAGGAGGTGGTCAATGTGCCAGTAGAATTATCTAGATAAGTTGTACATAATGAATGGATAGATTACATACATGCAATAGCGTGGCGTGCTGTTGATCTATAAAACTTAATAAATGAAGAACGCTTAAAAACGAAAGTAACTAAATGCAATAGAGTTATCGCTCATTGGTAGTTTAACGTTATACTAGTGATCTGTGGTTCCGCTATTATATTTATAGCAAATAAATAAAATATTATAGCAAAAGAATTCTAGTGGTACTACAGACGATCAGTAACATTTGCAGTTCTCACTGCTAAGACTTAAAGGCGATATGAATATAAAATTATTGCCATAGACGTGTCTGTACAAAGCTTTTAATTATTCACTTCAGAACCTCCCCATTTGGGCTAATTAATCCCATATCAGTGAACCTATCAAACTATTTTGGCAAATGAATTGTTCACCGACCTTTACTCTTAATGATGATAATTGTTCCAAGCTAACGGTGGCAGTTAGTTTCCCAGGAGTTCGTGGGAGTTTACAATTGTTCACAATCACTGCCCTCTAGCGGGGCACATGCGAAGCTGACGTACGACGCTTGCGCAATAAAGTGAATTAAAGATTAGATGAGCTAACCTTGCATATATTATGTGGTTAGCTGATGATTTTCCTGAGTATTCCGGCTCAGATGTAATTGAAAATTATTTTCTATTAAGTAGTTCCGGTTGAATTAAACGAGATACATTGCTATACCCCCATTACCCCCAGAATACTATATGTATACAGCGATTTTCCTGATGCCCTGCAGAATAATCACCAGAACTCAGCACTATAACCTAGACGATTTTCAGTCGTTATTCAGATAGAAAACAGAAATGCTGTCCTTTCAGTTATTTTAGTTTTTCAGGTTAGCCAACTTAATAGTTTAATAGCTAGCGGTAAAGTAACGGAAGGACTGTAAGGACCCACTTATCTCCGAGATGACACATCAGTCACATTATAAAGCTTACTTAAATACCAAGAGATGTAAGTAATTATTAGCTTTACAGTTGCCTACAGTCGCAGGCGCAGCTAAGAAAGCCGCTTATCTAAATCCATCAAACAATAGAGCTTAAGCGTGAGGCCGTACGTTCTATGAGTCACGTCACGAGTAAATTCACCATTCTTACATACCGTTCCAAGAACGTTTCATTATGATGGGTTCAGGTTTTATTTGTGCTTATGCATTAGGTGTTTTATGTTGTCAGAATTCTGGGATCACTGGTTAGGTTGGCGGTAGTACCTAATAGTTCATGCAATCTGGTTAAAAAGATAAATGGAATCAGGTGTTCTATTGCGGTATTCATCCAGAAGTAGATCGACTTTAAAATGTTGTAAAATCTTGTGTCTCAATTTAACCTACAATGCTGTACCTTTTGTTGTTTGCAGCTTTTTTCCGATTGTAGACTGTTTCATAATAAAATCTTGTTTGGTTATCTAGTGTAATAATCTTTTAAAGCTAGCTGCGATGGATCATTCAGAAGCAACTGTAGTGTTCGACGTTTTCTTTAAGTATTCTGCAGACATCTCTCACAGAAATCCTACATTCACTACGGAAATAATACTAGCAATTGCGGATGTCTGCGGTTCTTACGCATGCATACGTAAGTCGATCAGACAAAATAACTGTGCGAACTTTACGCAAAGGTCGGGTGAGTCAGCATCAGCAGTTGTTCACAACTCTCGCCTACCTTCGTCAAGGCAGTATCTAACCATTCCAACTATTTCCTTTACGTTATCCAACACGGTATTACAATATCAAATGTAATGGCTACTAGAAAACGTATTTAAATTAATTAATTCCTGATCGTTTTCATTAGATATTATTTCCTGAGTGTTTAAATTGAATAGTTCTTCGAAATTGTGGGTTTTATTTGCTTAAACTTTGATAATATCGTCGTAATGTTCCCATTTACCATCTTTCACTTCTTTAGTTACTCGTCTATATTAATTGCCATTTACTGCTGGCCAGGGTTCATCTTGCGTTTCAGTTTCAGTCCCACTTCAGTATCTGTATTATCATGTAATTTCCATGTTTATACGAGTATTAGTCAGTGAAATGCTTCTGTTACATTATTGCTTGGCGATCAAATCTCCAACATGGAGGCGATTTCTTATTTTTCTTTTTCACTCAATTTTACAACACAGCTTAACTTGAATTAAATCAATTCCTTTGTTATAGATGTTTAAAGTTGTCACAATTTTAAAGCCAGGTCGGTCGTTTATCCCAAAGCTTATAATTCTCTTTTATATGCATCGTGAGTAGCACAAGTCTAATCCCAAAGTAATCTCAACAGCATCTTAAAGATATAAAGTAGGAGCAAAAAATCTAGCAAAAAGTTGGTCTCCAAAATGTATTCTTAGCCTTGCACAAAACATTTCTTGCGTCGAGCTTGACAAACGAAAATAAAAAAAATACGATTGTAAAACGAAGCTGACCTAATATTGGAAGCGTCCGAAGCCCTCTATCTTGGTTGCACGTGCTAGGCTAAAGGTGAACTTGTGATAGATTCCATGTGCTCATAGCATTTGAACAGTGGTGACCCAGTGTTTTCGGCCTCGACTTACGAGTTTTAAATCGTGGGTTCGAACCCAGGTAGGGTATTACTTTGTGTAGGTATTGAATCTCCACTGCTAGCTCTAAACGGTGAAGGAAAACGTCGTGAGAAAATCAGCATGACCTAGAGCATAAAATTGGAAGTTATGTGACGGACGTCTTATAACCCGCACTGGGCCTGTGGGCTGTGTCCCAGCTATGGGAACAATATTAGGCTGATTATGCATTGCATTAGTAGTGTTAGGTACAAGTAGACCGATGGATAGAAACAGCTCGAGTTGGTGCACGGCATGTATTTGGAGTGGGGGGGTTTCGCAAGCGCGTCAAGTGTCGTGACAGTGGTCGACCTCGCCGCGACTTTGGACAACCAGTCGAAATTATACGAGTAGAACCTGAAATGAAATTAGGTTTACTTAAATTGCGTGGAGAGTAGGTAAGTGTATTTGCCAAGTAGAGTCCATATTATTTATGAAGTAATCGGTCAATTCCCCGCTGCGAACTGCCTCGCTGGTCTAGTGGATGTAAGCGCGACTGCTAAGCATGGAGTCCTGGGTTCTATGTCCAGGTCGAGCAACGTTTCATAGGGTTTTTCGATCAGGAATTTCTCAATCGCCGCCATGGAGTCTGGATTTGTGCCCGGTTGATGGCAATAGGCTCAGCCTCTATTACATGGGACTTAAATATAACTGGCGAAATGTGGGTGTACTATTAGGAACACCTCTGCCTAACCCTTCGGGGATTACAGGCGTGATGTTATGTTTGTTCTGTAATTGGTCAATTCATGGGTCAATAATGATTTCAGTAGAAATCCTGGAGAAGTGAAGGTTTCAGTGCTACTTCTCAGAACTTCAACTGCTTGAGAAAATGAAGATACCGAGTAACACTAAATTATTAATGAACTGTTTCCGAATATCCTGACTATATCATCTATCAGGTAATATAAAAACCTGGAAATTAATAAGTATCTATCAATCTAGGTATCTATTAGTAGAGAAAGTAACTGAAACTTTTGTGTTTCAAATTTAAAGTCTTTCACGGTCGCACTCGTTGTATCAAATACTTTAGTAAAGTGTAAGTAGTCCTGAAAATTTATAGGGATATGACTGAGATGTCTAATATTTTAAACGTGACTAGTTCGTTTCCTAACATAACTACGTCAAAATGTTGTCGTGCAGCCGGCAACCTTGCTACAACGTCGAAATGTAGGTGTCGAATTGTTCTGTAAGTGGTCAGGAAATCAAAATTTTACTGAATCATAGCTGAACATTTTTTACAACTCAATTAGGTCGGTAGGTAAAAATACTTTAGAAAATTGATGGAAAGATCATCGCTTGGTTTAATCATTCATCTTTGACAATCTATTGGTTCATTAAAGTTTCATTTTTAGTTTAATATTCCGATATAAGGAAGAGTTTGAGAGCGTTGTAAGAGACAGCTTTCACAACTTTAAAACGCTTTAAGCGTTTGCAAATAAAGTAATTTCCTAATAAATTATATGTTTACTAAGTATTGAACGTGCGTGTTGTGTAATACATGATAACGTTAACTTGTCGTATACAAAATGATCAATCCTAAAACCAATGTACAAGTCTTAGTTCTGTAATTTGGTGTGAGCCTCATCTTAACGTATTCGTAAGACCCTTAAATGGTCTCCTCTGGGTAGCAGGAAGCCATCAAACTCATTTCGGCTGATGCGCATGCTACCTACATTTATTTAGTTAGTGAAACAAATAGAACCTGCTTTATTAAAATATATGCTACGCTTATGAGTATAATGTTAGGTATTCAAAGATTAAGAACGGTCAAAGAGAAATATTCACAGTTGATAGCCAACCTGCAGTAGCAATAAATGAGAGGCGCTATATGGTGAAAAAGAATAAGAAAGGTTAATTCGATTTTGCTTTTTAGAAAACGCACTTATTCCATGTTGGGGACTATGCATTTTTTTAATATTCTAGATCTCAGAGTAATGAGGTACGCCAGAAGTCGTCTACAGCTTGGACATTTTAACGGAAGAATACTAAACCCTATAAAGTTAATGAATATACAATTACAAGTAATTGCATTGCGTGGTGGAGTAGAAGGCAAATATTTGTGCATTACAGTAACTTTATGTAAGGCTAACCACTATGTATTACCATACTTAAGACCACTTGACGACGAACACCTCCTAATTACTTTATATAATAGCTAGTAGGTAGTTCCATTAATTGAGGATCAACTCCTTTCAAGATTACCGTGCATAGGATGACATAAATCTTAAATGATGTCCATTTTTGTCGGCTTGAGAATCAAACTGCATTATTTTATCATCATGCCGGATACTATAGCATCGCAATTACTGTTATTATTATTATTAGTTATTGTATTACTTAATTGAAATATAAGCTAGGTGTGAAAATAGCAGTCTTGGAAAATTTAAGTACTTATTACACTTCTTTAACTTTTATTCTACCACAAAATTGCATTAGCAAAGAATCAAAAACCCAATGCAAAAAAATCTCTATACAATCAAGATTAACTATTAAAAAAAAACGTCTTTTTTTCATAGCTCATACCATCGCCATTCCATTTTCAAATTAACAACATCTGAGTGGTACACCGAGTGCGAAAACGTTATTAGGTCTCTAATAGTTTTATTGCAGTGCTTTTACTTCGCGCCAAAAACTACAGTTATCTAGAAATATCCGATGTCTATGGTTGTGAATCGAATTACGCGGTATTTATTCGGACGGCTGTCTGATTGATCACCGCCATTACGGAGTGGTCACGTAGTCGGAAACGATTCCGTGTCTCGGCTCGTTTCGGGCGTAACTGTAGTGTGTGGTCACTGACCACAGGGCTGCCAGGGCGCTATGGGAACCTATTAACTGTCTATTAGGGAGTACCAGAGTAGGGATGGGAAACATGACATGACAGACAAACTGTGAACAAAAAGTGGTATTTCTAAAATCGTCTTCATATTTTATAGGACTTAGCAAAGTTCAGTCTAAACGACGCGCGACGTTTTGTTATACCTAGTTTTTTTAATTTGGAAGACAGTTTCCTGGCTGGTGGAAAGTAGTTTTATAGGAATTCCCGTTCGGCTACCGGCAAGGCTTTGCCTTTAGTATTATACGTCGTGATTTCTTTGCTCGCAAAAAATGTACGTAGCTTCTCTCCTGAATTTTAACAAATTCTGACAGTAGTGTTTTAAGTTTTTTTCTATGTACCGGGCTGGAAGTTAGTTACACGCTATTAAAAGCAAATCCAGCTTTATATACCTAGTAGATCCCAGTGATAACTTATCTAAAAGCTTTTAATTTCCTCATTCAATTAATGTCTCTTAGACAGGACTGACAACCTTAGAAGTCCAGCGACAGACAGTAATGAGGAACAGAGGTAATCGAACCTTCTTGTGTGGGAGTGGCTCGAAATCGCGTCTGTTTAGACGCAATCATGTTTTATTGAGAAGTTAAAATGCGTTTCATCCAGTTTTACGACGGTACTCGACAGATAGAAGCAGACTTTATGACTTCAGACTGGTAAATGGAGAAATATAGATTCAACTTCGAACGAGATTAAAATTTTTGCAGTAAATAACCATGGTAAAGGTTTTGATTTTGCTCTTCAATTTCTCCAGGTATAATTTTATTGCAAATGTTTAGAAAAAATACCTGGAACATAAGTGCACTTTCATCAACGCTAATTTTTACACTATAAATATTCTCAAACCCTTAAAAAATCAATTGACCGCACAGGAATCAAACCTCAACCACGAGCATTAAAGTGAACGTGGTCGTGGTTCCACCATTAAACCATATAACATTTAATATTTAACAAACGTGTTCTCATTGTGTTCCTGGTTTTACTTTTAATGGAAAAACACGTCAGATTCATAAAAGGAACATTTATTTTTATAATTGATTTCAGTTTTCTTTACTTCTTTAGTGCATATAGTTAATGCTTTGTTATTCTTTGTTGTAAGTATTATAAAGATAATTGAAATCAATTGGAAGTTGCAATCTAAAATGGTCATAATTATGGTACAGTTATGGCAGATCGTAACTTATAGGTGAATAAGGAAGCTTAGCTATGGTATGTTGCTTTATTAATTGTATTGCTGTTCTGTCATCAATAATATAACATTATAAAGGCAATTATAACTTGTATATTTATTTAACTGTTGGTAGGTCCTTAAGTAAAGTACAGGGCAGTTGAATAATAGACGAATTGAAGTTTAATTCCGAACTGCTTCCGCCAGCTACTTCCACCGCGTAAATTCAATTTTTTTACACAATTTTTTTTTTATGCAAAAGTATTATTTTTAACTATAATATTAGTGAATAGTTTCATCAAAATGCCTTATAGTACCTAGTCTTGGCTCAAAAGAGTAACAAACATCCATCCATACATCTTCACAAATTTTGGCGTTTATTTGGGTGTAATTTTGTAATCCACCCCGAACTTTTCCCACGTAGATAATATTGGCCATATAAGCAGTATCTTAGAATTAGTTACGTAATCTGTGGTAGCACTTACACAGATAAAGTAAAATCAAAGGGGTTGTGGAGGTCAGATAGATTCGCTGCGTGAAAACCAGAAACGAGCTTTATCATATCCGTAAGTGCAGATACAATGCAGCAAGCAAGTAGATATTCTGAGGCGAATCCCTTAGTATGTTTACATACTAAGACTACGGATACTCCTACGCGTATGTGTGTTATATCCTCGTTAAACTTATACTGTCACTTACGGGATATCTTCTGTGATTGTTCATGATTTTGTGCTCCCGATATTTCGACGCTGTTGTAAGCGCCATGATTGCAGGAGTATTAAACCGTGAAAGCTAAAGTGATATCCTGGTTAGTTTCAAACTCAATGCTGGAATAACTATTCCAGACGTAGTCGAAGTTCTATTGTGCAAGACTGCGACAATATTCAATAGATACCATAGTTAGAACAAAAAATTTGTCGCCTACCAAGATTAAATCACGATGTCGAAGTAACGCAACCTTGTTAGCACAGAAAGCAAGAAACGAAAGAGACAGCTGAATCAAACCCTTTGTCAGACACCGGAAAAATATTTCCTTGTCATAACGAATAGTGACCGGTGCAACGGGGTCCTATTCTGAAAGCAGTCTGCACAAGGCCGCACCCGCATGCCTGTCGCGCGATGCAATAAATCGGTCGGTTCGTTATCGATCGTGACGATTATTGAGTGCAATGAGACTTGTTGGCGGTAGTAAGACAGCCAAGGGAAGAAGTGCTACTTAATGCAAAGGTTATGTTTGAAGATTTTGTACATAGTCATGGTAGAACATTGTGGTAGAACAATAAAATTAGAGCTATATTTAGAGCGCCTTTTCATCATATGTTCATGATACAGAAAAAATATATGAGCTTCTCTTTGACTACAATGGGCGATTTCTTTTTATTAATAATTCAAACTTAAAACTGAATGGCATCGGCATGAGTTTCTGTCAGTGACAATATTCCAATTCCGTACCAATTATGACACTGACAGGTCTTGAATGCGATTTAGATGTGGTAGTCTAGTTCAATTTCATTGAAATACGTTGTTCGCTCCCTGTTTTGAAAAAGACTTATTTACCGCGCCGCGCCGTTTGGGTGGGCCTTTTGAATGAATTTTGTGTTAGCTAGCCATTGCGACTGGCGTGCTACGCGGAAATATGACAAAGATATCGATTGATTTGATAATAATCATCACGAAATCTTTTGTTACGTATTTTATAATAACTAATTACATTTTCTTAATAGGATAAAGACACTGTTGAACAAGTAATGATTGCTTAATAGATAATAATAACGAAGAAATACTTTTCAATGAATCAGATCATTAAGGGACACTGATTACAATACCACCCTTTTTTGTTTTTTCTTTTTTCGGATGGGAAATCATCAAATGACTCCTCCCGCTCTGGGCGGAGCGGAAGGGAGTGTCAGACTTTTACTGACTAAAAACCATCCATGTTCCTTCTTTTGCCCTTTATGTTCCAGGGCCGCGGTATCTCTTTCGAACAGTCCCGCAGCCCTTTACGTGACGACATAGTAAAGAAATCAACACCAATATTTTAAGAGGTAAAGTTAAGATGAAGGGGGTGTAATCTGCGGAAATACTGATTTGGGAACTTAAATTAACCCCGAGTGTTCAGACTATATTTAAAAAAAAAACATGTTGGGATAATCTACGACTATAAGGCGAACGAAGCCGCTGACAAAAGCTAGTAAACTGTAATGTTGGATTTAATATATCATTCACCAACCAACAAATCTCACACCAAAGAAATGGAAATGGTAACACCCAACCCACACTTTACAACATCACAACTCCAACCTAATGGCTTACCCACATCACTAGACTAAGTATCAACCCAACTAATAAATAGCCCCGCACTCCGCAATCCGCATGACTAAACAGCACCTCTCGATTATGACACTTGCCCGTAAGCTGTCAGTACGCAAGAATTCGGGCGCAGGCGCAGGCGCTGGGCCACGCCCCCTCACACAATGGAACTGAGCTGAATGAGCCTCGCTGATTAGCATCGAAAGAAACGCGTGGAGGAATGGCGGAGTTGTTGCAGAGAATAACGGTGTGGTAATCCCATGGGATAAGTATTGGAGATCAAAAAGACAGGAAAATAAGTTTTGCAGGTAACTGAACTTCACAGATTACCATCTTCGGTAATAATATGAATGATAGAAGTTATACTTCGAAAGCTGTGAACACTTACATTTGAATTCACCTAGGAGTATAATATGTTCAGGAAACGAAAGTTCCATAAATCACATCTGCTTTCAAAAGGAAGATACTTAGAATTGTAGAATAAGTCTTGTCAACATTCTCTTTATAAAGAGAATGCTATGCATTACAAGCACAGTCGCTGAAGTTAGGTACGTATTGCAATTACTTGTAAAGAAAAAAGGACTGCAAAATCTCATCGGCAGCTTTCAAAACCTTAATAAGTTAATGTACTTAATAAATACACAGATTACAACTTTCTGTGACATTTAAGTTTAATTTATATGTTTAATATGTTTTCTCTAGAATTCACACAAGGCACTTTCGGCGTTCAAATGACGTTGCTGCTGGTGAACATTTGTGAAAAAAAAACAACATGGCGATGTTAGTACTGATCTTGACCACGCGCCACAAGATTCTTGCACAGCTTATAGTAAACTTGGCTGGTCAACAGTCAAGTAGTATTGCGTAAGTAAGCATGTAGTAGCGCAACTTTTACTTGACAATGAACCGATATAATGTGCCTACCGACCTCGTGGGCAGATCTTATTGATCTATATTCTGAATCACAGGGCTGTCAGCAGAGATTAATGGATTAAAACTAATATTTCGTATGGACAGAACGCTCATTAATAAGAGACTATTGATTATGGTTAAACTAAATAAGCATTATTTTATTCACAGAGTAATGAGACACAGCATCGTCAACACTTCCCATGCAAACTGCAGTTCATCGAAGTTCCTGTTTTTTATCTGTCTTTGGCAAACACTAACTCATTTATAGACTTGGTACAGGCGCAAAACTAATTCATACTCATTTTCAGCTTATAGTTTCGTTCTTTTCTTTTTCTTAAAGATGACATAAACATAACATCACGCCTGTAATCCCCGAAGGTTAGGCAGAGTTGTACCTAATAGTGCACCCACATTTCGCCAGTTATGTTTAGATCCCATGTAATTGGCGCCCCTATAGTCTATTGCCATCAACATTGAGAAATTCCTAATGGAAAACCCAATAACACTTTGCCCAACCTGGGAATCGAACCCAGGGCCTCATGCTCAGCAGTCGCGATTGCGACCACTAGACCAACGAGGCACTCTAAAAGATCTGAGTTAAAACGAAATTGATATCTATTAATAAGAGTCTCCAACCCTAGAGTTGCGCACGCGACTTTTGCACCGTTACTTCCGCTGCAACCGGATGTACAAATGTGAACGGCTTTTGTAACCATCGCCATCGGCCATTGAGCCACCTTCGATAATTTTATTACTTCTTAAAAACACGCGTAATCTTACATTTTTATTTCAGTTCTAAAAGTTCATTAGTGTGTAACAATTACTCATTAAATATATGAGGGTTTACTTTCAGATGTAATGTTGCAAACTTGCATGATTGTTGCAACTGTTATGCTTGTTAGGCAAACAAGTCTGAGCATATTAGGAGCCTGTTCTACTGGCCAAGATTCTGAATTTGTTTATAATAACTTGAATATGTCAGCTGTGAAATTACTAAAGCTCTTGTCACACCCTAAAACTTCGTAAACGGTCTGTTTCATTACTTTAAGAGCCTACGTTTTTAATAATAACCTCCACCTACTTTTCTAAGTGTCACTCATAACTACTTGATCTACTTACCCATCAGACATCTATATAAAAACGTTTACATCATGAACTTTTACTATCATTGAACGTTTCGGCTCTTACGCATGTGGTGTTGAAAACGAGAGTGATGCGTAGGCGCTGGCCCTGAGTGACGGCTCACACGAGGTTACAGAGAATGTACATTGTTCAGGAATTAATCATACGTGAATAATTAAAGTTAACAGGTCAAATGTGGGCTGGGATGAGTCGTCTAGTATGTCTTGAGCATGATCATCATGTATGAAGACCAAAATAGTTACCAAACGGGATTTTTGTGATGCTATTTTGTTTAGTTGTCCAAACAGGAAAGTTACCAAACGAGACGTACCCCTTTTACAATCATCCTTGTTTAAAACAAAAATGATCCATTCACAATTTATCTTGTCAAAAGATTTAAACTATGCTTTCGAGCAGGCAGAACAAAGCTTATAGTGATCAAGATGGAACGGTAAGAATAGAAGACAGCTTAAACATACCAGGAAATGAAAATAAATGCCTAATGCTGCACCAGATTGGAAAAATGACCTTGGCCTAGAGGCAATCTATAGGAGGCTGGCAGAAGGCCTCAAGGTGTCTCACATGGACAGTTTGCTGTCCCTATAGGCAGAGAATGTGAAAGTTTGTATGTTTAAGTAAATTAGCGTGTTGTTGTCCGAAGGGAAATGGAAACTGGGAAATAGCGTTGGTGATAACTACTCTTACTTATTTGTACAGTTTAATGGCATCTTAGATATGTCATGCTTTTACCAAAACAATCGTATTTTCTATGGTAAACATTATAAGCTTCAATTTTATTTACTTTAACATTCAAAAATGCCTTTTAGCGGTCTAATAGAAACAAATGGTTTGACTTTGAATGACATTCGATATCTTTGTCGTAATCTGTCATATTCATAACCTCATAACTTTACTCTTGATGGAACGAGTGGTCTACTTATACCACATTAACATACGGATCAAGCAAGGTTAGAGAGCTCTGGCCCTGATCACCACTGCGTTTCTCGTTTTTCAATCAGTGTCACAGATGCAAGTGTTTGTGGAACTTCCAATAATGCTAAATAGGGAAAAGATTGGGCAAACACTTCTAGAATTTCACCTGAATGTTTGTCACACTTTAGCCCATGTCTAAGGTGTGGCCAACTTAATGAGCCAACGAGTAAGCCAACACCATTTCATTTTGGTCGCGTGTCGCAACTGCATAATTTATTATCTTCTTAGCATTTTAGTAAATTGTATTAAAGAGATTATGATCTTTGACTGGAAGTGAGCATTAGAATAGATTGGGAGTTTAAAAGAAGCCTCAACAACAGTGGTGATAGGTTGACTACAGTTATGTTTTTCATTATAACAGTAGTCAAGTTAGTGCACTTTACTGAGATGCATAAAGTACCTATGCATCTTCTTCTTCTTTCGTGTCGATGATACGACTTGTTTAAATTTCTTGAGCTTTTCGTGGCCACGTTAATCGCGGCGACTGTGGCGTCTTTTAGGTCCTCTTAAAGTGCAGGTGTTTGGTCACTTCGGACACTCCAGCAAGTAGGACATCGTCTGGTCGGGAGCACCGCATTCACACTGCGTGTCTGAAGGATCTTTAAATCCCCATTTGGGGGTCACACAACAAAGAGATATTGGAGATATCTGGAGGGATGCTTATGAAGTAAATGATATTCAGTATGAGAATGATGCTGTCTTAGTTCTTTCTAGTGCTATTTATTGGTTCGATCTTTTCTAGATCAATAATAAAAAGTAGTTTGCATTCCATGATGCGAAGCACGTTGTCAAGAACTGTTCATAAATTAGAACCTAAATCTTTCCGGAATTTTCCTACAAAATTACTCAATTGCACTTTTCCCAACATAACGATCTACATCAAAGCCTATGGCCACTCTAGCAGTACCTCACTCACGAATGTCAACAGTAAGAGCATAATTGATAGAAATGACTTAACATTATGTATCTAGGTCCGTAATTACGTGCGTATTATGTGTGTTATGTACTCGTTGTCCAATGTTTGTTTATAGTGGGTTTATTTGACTGACATCAATAGCTTTAGTCGTGTCTCTTTGTGATAAGTGAAAGTTTATTTCGATGATCATTATGTGTACTTTGATTTGGTAGCGATTTGGGTGGTTCATGTAATGGTCTTCTTCATCTAATAATGTGAAATCATTTCTGAGTTTTATATTTAAGAGTGAACTAAACTTATCTATCATATATTATGATTCAAGCCAAATCATCCTAACCTTGTAATCAAAATTACGAATTTCATCAATGCCATCCACAATGACAAACCGTATCCTGTCTTAAGACCACACGTAGGTAATTTGTAAATTCGTACTCGTATAGGCACAAGTTGGTCTCAGGAAGGAAATAGTTTTTATATACATATGTTCATTTATCTGATCATTACGTTCCTCATGTGTTTCTGCGTGAAGGTTAATTCTTTCTTATGTTTGTTTAATGATAGTTTTATTTTAAATTATTTAAGAAACCTTGTCAGACGACAGACCGGTAACTTTAATTGCACTGTTTAATAAACCACCAAATAATGTAACCAACTGGACTTATAAAATCAGGCCACAAACTGTGATTGAGAGATTCGTGAGGAACATTGAAGAATAATGAAAATTATTATAAAACACTCAACTTTGCTGTGCATTGGCACAGCTTGAGTTGAGTGTATTATAATAATTTTCTCTTCTGAGTCTCTGTAACCTACCACACCATGTTCATGTTCTAGAATGCAATAAATATATTGAGTTAAACACGCGCTTGTAGCCCTACACCTCACCTAAGTCCTCGACAAACAAGCAAGCTAATAACTTAGAACAAAACAAACACCTCATTTGCATTCCCTCGCCCACCTAGTTGACTACAGGCTGCAATGAAGCGCTAAATTGATTGTATAATGTATTGTAAACTGAAATGTTTGTCCTCGTTACGTCACGAGCTGACTTTCTACCTGAGAAGACGCCTCGAGAACTGGCTAGTAATGATGGAAAGTATTGAACACTCCACGTCGCGTCGTTAGTACACCTGTGTGAGTTGTACGCTCCGTCTTGTGAAGCTTTAATTTTATGTTGTTAAGTAAAACAGATTGTCACATTGAAAGAGAAGACGAGTTCCATACTTCAATTAAAATATAAAGTGTAAATGAATGTTAAAAGCTGTTTTTTTGTGCAATTTATTTTTGTTTTTGTGCAAATGAATTAATAATTGACATTTCCAAATGGAGACCAATAACAACTTTTTCTTCGTAAATATAAGAAAATCTTCTAGCGTGTACTACAGAAAAGTATCATCACTCAGAATGTAAAGAGTAAAGTAAGCGTAATAAATGACCAATAAAATAGCATCTACATCGATATAAACATTAATTGAATTTTAGATTGCTACACGAGATCTTATATTGCATGATACAGCTGACATAAGATGGGTGCATTGAAGTCTGCCGTATTTGCGTGTAAGTCGTAAAAACTTCATAAATGCGAAAGTTAAAGTTTGTTACCCAACCTCTCGCAGCTGAGCCAAAAGACAATACAAGTAAAGAATTTCAGTGAAAAGCCGGAACCATTCGTCTGGCTAACGTACAGACGCCAGCAAGTCAACCTACCCGAAACTGTCAGATTTTCCCAACCTAATGCTTTAGAGATAAACTTGAAAATCTATTAAAGAAATTTGACAGCTTGTAGTAGCTTAATGGGCTGGCGTCTGTACGTGTATTTACCAAGGTTGTAAGGAGTTAACATACCATGCATCAGGAAGCAGAAAGATATTGATAGAGTATACTTCTTTTTCTATGTTTCATAAACCAATATTTCTAAACAACAACTTAGAACTGACTAAGGGCGAGTGCCAAGGTATAACACACAATTCAGTTTGTGCTTTTTTACTTAGCACTTCTTGAATGAAATCCGAATTATCGATATCCGAATACGTGGCTTTATACCAACCAGCTTACTAAGCCAGCTTATTAAGACACTAAAAACTAATCCATTTATTTTTTATCATACCAACGTATACGTACATAGCTACTGCCAGAAGCAACCTCTTTTCTCTGCCACTGCAGTGAGATTAAAATACTTTTGTTGTTGATATTTATTACCGTTTTAAATGACGATGTAATAAGTGCGTGTACACTTGTGTCCATTAGTACTTACTAGTTAACAAATGTAACAGTAGAACAAGCTGTACGATCAAAACAAAACAATGCTTTATAGAAAGCTCCACTATCAGTGAATGGATCGGTTTCTAGTTTTTACTAGGCACTTGTTACGGTAATAGCACCCGGCGGAGTGTTTGCAGCTTCACATTCAACACCAATTATATTGTTAGTTGGATCTCTTTGCTGTGTGGTTCTGGCTTTTAATAGGTCAATTCATTGGTTCTCAAGAAGAGAAGCGTTATTTTTGAGAACCAATTTGATTGTGTGAGAAATTGTGATTTTCTGTAAAAGATAATTGGGGGAAGATAATGCTGTTGATCGTGCCTGAAAGTGAGATTACATCTGCTATAACATCAAACGAAATAAGTCTAGATTCTAACAAAGATACGAATCCACAAGATGAAATAAATATTATGATTATTAATATGATTTAACTATCACGATAATATTACTACATGACATTTGATTTGAATAATCAAAAACAGGAACAATTGGACTGCGTTATGTAAGAACCGATTAAGCGCCATTTAACGAATCCTGAGAAAATGAGCTTCAAAAATTTCAAACTTAAAATGGTCGCTGTGCATACATTTAATATGTCAAGAGTATAATTTTTATTCTGAACATATAAAATATGTATAAGTTCACATTAGTTAAAAAAATATAAGGCTAAACTATACAGTTTTGCAGTTATAGCCATTTTTCCGCTTAGTTTGTTAATGTGTTTTAAGCCATGTTCAGACCATTTTATTTATCAATAACGTACTATACGGTATTATTGTCGTTTGATACTTTATTGCGTTTTTTTTCGGGTGAAATAAATTGGAACATAAGATTAAATCCAGTTATTTTAATAAAATTTACTTAAACAAAACTAATGTTGTAATACTTCTACATCTTACTAATACTTTTATTCCTTTTTATTAATTACCTATACACTGTACCATATTATTTTTATTCTTCATCTTCTACTTCAAAATCAATGGATCCATTAAAACCTTCAAAATCATCTTCTAAATCACGAGATCCAGTTAAATTTTCGTAACATTTTCTCGCATCAGATGGTATGAGATGAAGGAGAGATTTTATATCATCTAGCTTCGGTTGAGAAATAGGTTTTCCTTGTGGCCAAAGTTGCTCATAATGCCTTGATAATGTCAATGGGTTATTTATTGCCCCTCTTTTTGGTCTTTTATTAAGATCTACTTCATGGGTTTTACCGCCATGATAGGTTGAAAGAAATATCCGACCAGGTCTATCCTTAAAAAAGTTTATTTCTTTAGTTTTCAACCAGCTTATAGGATTTCCTTCTATATCTTTTTTTCTATTCACTATTGTCTTCAGTATTTTAGAAACTCCGAAAAAGTCTAAACTTTCCATTTTTTGGGAATGAGGCTCTTAGCCTCGGCATAGTCCTTGAGACGCTTATAAATAAGCCTCTCGTAGATTTTGCCGAGTGCGCTAAGGAGACTGATCGGCCGGTAGCTCGAAGGCTCGGCTTTAGGTTTACCCGGTTTGGGGATACCTATGACAGTGGCCTCTTTCCACACTTGTGTGAAGATGTTATTGCTTAAGGCGCCATTGAAGATGGCTGCCAGCAAGACAATGAGTTGACCAGGAAGTATCTTAAACACCCTATTGGTGAAGCCATCGGCGCCAGGGGATTTCCTAGGCTGAAGCTTTTCAATAATATCCTTCACTTCCTCAGGGGAGACTGGAGGAAGGGGATCGTCGGGGTCTTCTATTGGGGGAAGGGAGGCTCTACGTTCCACTTCGGCGTCCACCTCGGCGAGGTGGCACGCGTCTACTGTTTGAGAGCTGGGGGTACACTGAGCTTCCAGGCTGTCAGCTAGGCACTCAGCCTTTTCTGAGTCGTCAAACGCGACGCTCTTGTCGGGACGGGTGAGGGGGGGCATCGTGGCCTCCTCTTTGGCACGCATCTTTCTTTGCAATTGCCAGAAAGCTAGGTACCCACCTAGCTTTCTTTGGGCTCGAGCTCGCTTCGCATCTTGTCCCATTGATTAGAACGATGCTCACTAGTGCGTTTCTTGACAGCACGCTGCAAGTTGCGCATGTGGGCTTTGTTCGCATCGCAGGGAAAGCTGCTATAGGCACGTATGGCCGCGTTCTTCTCGCTTATCAGAGCACGGACGTCATCGGGTAGTATCCAGCGACGATCACTCGTCTCCGGGACTTCCCGTGAACAATCCTTCAGTACGGATTGTACGTGCTCTGTAAACAAGTCGATGGCGGCCGCAGTGTCTGCGACTGAGACAATATGGTCGGGGATACCGTCCAGTAGTGGTGACATGTCAGAGTTCAGCTTATCGCCTACTTTCTTCCAGTCAGTGATCACTACCGTGGAAGGGGGTTGGCTCGGGTCAGAGATGCCCGAGCGTGGGATGAGGTGCATGAGCACAGGACGGTGGTCAGAATCAAGCTCGTGTAGCGTCTCAATCAGATGCAACCTGAGGTTGATATTCTTGAGCAGCGCTATATCGAGCACGTCAGAACGATCATTGGGGTAAACAAAACATCCTTTCATTATTACGTTAGATGCGTAATGAGACCACCCGCTGCCGGGTGGGGACCCGGACGGGGTCTCTCGTACGCAAAAACCCGCTAAAATAGAATGCAATAACGAATGAAACGCCAGAAGCTGGCGCTTCATTCACGAACGGATGAAAGATTGCGCGTGTGGTTATACGCATTAACGTATTAAATACCATTTTAGGTGGTTAATTCGATGCTGCGGTTTAAAAACGGTTAAATCAAAAGGCAAAACTGAATTATCTTCATCGTGGACGTGTTTAATTCGTTTATGCAATTTGAAAACTGTTTGTAACTGTAACTTTGACGCATAATTCTTTAATACAAAACGAATGTGTGCACAAATTCTAGCAAAGTTCGAAATGTCGCTTGATTCAACCCCTTATTATAAGGCCGTAAGAGTGATTTTTGAACACAAAAATAGCTGAATACATAGTTTATCATACCTATAGTCGATCTGCATTAATAACTCTTTTTTTTCGATTTCGTCGCTTAATTCGTTATTACATAACGCAGTCCAATTTACATATTTATTAGTAATAAAATATTCTAAATCAATATAGGTACTTAATATATACGAAGAATAGTCAACAAGAATTTGGAGCAAAAGTACAATTTGATAAATAGCGTGGATTTCTTGGAATATTTATACATAAGTATATTGTATGATGGTTTCACTATATTAAAAGAAATACTAAGGCTGCGAAATCATCAAAGCGGAGCGACCAGCGGGACGCTAGAAGCAATCAAATGAACTATCTGCCTGATTTAAACAAAGGAGATAAGATACTATGACATTTGAGATGCCATTTTATTTTGTCCATCGTCATCGTCTGCTACTGCGGTGTTCCTGCCGTGTGCGGTGTAGTCCTAAGAGTAACTACATAGCTGATGCCCGAGATTTCGTCCGCGTGGAAATTTTGATGTGTATCTTAGAGTGAGAAAAAAGGATAGCCTATGTACTTCTACAGAATATTATCTATCGCCTTGTCAAATTTCATAACGATCCGATCAACCGCTTAGTCGTGAAAAGGTAACAAACAAACAGTTACTTTCGCATTTATAAACCATACTGGTATGGATAAACAGTTAATAGTCAAGACCACATTTGATTGACGACTACGCTTCGGGCGACTGAATGAACTCAATACCAATGAACTAAAATTCGTTTACCTCCTCTAATGACCATGGTTTAAAAAAGAATCTATTAAAAAGTTTCCATGCAAGCTCAAGTCGAGTTCAATCAACTCCAACTGGCCAGTAATACGTTGGTCAGCAATTAGTTGTTTGAGTAAAAGCGAGTCTGCTTGCTAATAAGAGATAACAGTTCACTTTCGCACCGCGTATGGCGTTGCCTCATCACCTGAGATACTTGAAATACCACTACATGTCAAGTACGGATCGGTTTTGAATAGGCAGTTGACTTTACTGGGTACCTCTGTCTACCTCATTCCTGACAGTTCCAGTTTATGGTTCTGTGTCGGTATAAGTTATAATGTGAAATTCTTAAAGTTTATTTTAATCGTCAAGAGGTGCTGTTAGTGAGTAGAGTAATTGTCTATACTTGGCAAGAATTCACTTATATCTTCTTCCTTATCTTCCTTTATCACTCATTCAGATTTAGTTATCCGTGTGACTAGTACGTTCACAGAAATTCAACAGTAACCGTTTCGATGTAGCCCCACCAGACAACACCCGTCTGGTCGCAGGATCCTCCCTTTTCTATGGAGGATGAGGGACTTTGCGAGGTACAAGACTTCTAATTTGTGTACCAGCTACCGCGACTGTATGATTCAAATGCAACTTTAACAGAAATCGTTCCTAATCTTGAGATGGTTGAGTGCATATCTCTTTGCATAGTTCACCTATAGCAAGTAAACTAATGAGCACATCACATTCCTACGTAAGCCACTTATAGGCACGTGAACCGAAGTTGCGACACCAGATGAACGGATCACGAGGCGCCCGCCCGGCACGACCTATGTTATGTTTGCGATTTCACTATCATCTAAATATTTGCAACCTTCCTTGGTGTTTATTTGAGATGCTAAAGATGTATTCACGACTGTTTTCGAGTGACGAAAATGATAAGATTTATATAATACTCGTAAATCACGAGCGTGTTTGATGGTTTAGTCATTGGCAGGTCACTGTCGAAATGTCAAAACTTTGTATACACTGCAGAAACAAGAATGATGATGATGAGTAAGGAGTTTTCACAGGCAAACTGGATTGGATTCGTAAAGCAGAGAACCGACAGAATTTATGTCGGTATAACTGCCAATGGACAAAATTTTAGTCTGAATTAAACTAAGTTACAAATGAAACCGCGGGTGTACTGAAAACGTAAGGATCAACTCAACATAAACTTAGCCTGAAATACCCTTAATTACTCTAGACTGAGGTTTACAAGCTAGCCAGATTGTAAACGTTTTGTAAACAGCTGCGCTATGCACTAGAAAAGTAAGGGGTTCCGTGTAGCAATAGTGCGTGAGATAGAGATCGTGATTTTCATGGCATTGGCGAGCTTTGCAAATTATTTTCTATTTCTAGGTTCTAAATATATAGCCGAGCTGTGTGTCGCTATCATATGATTTAATGAGCGTGCATTGTACCGGTCGTTAGGAGGCCTATGTTCAGTGCTCATGTTTGTTTTTCATCTATACTTCTATACTATAAAGTGGTAAAATATGTTTGTAAGTTTATATGTAGGGGTAATCTTTGGAACTACTGATCCAATTCCGAAAATTCTTTCACTAACGGGAAGCTAAATTATCCCCGAGTGTCAATGGATACATTTAAAATGTGGGTTAATTTCGTGTTTTACAAGAACATGGAGTGATGATGCCACTGCAAATACTTGTGCTATTATTGTTGGCGTAAATAATCTTTTGGGGTCTGCAAATGTACCATTACACAATGAGTAGGTATTACAAAAACGAGTTTTAGAAAATGTTGACCAAATCAATTCGACATTCTTTGCCAAATTCGCTTTGTGATTCAAAGCTGAGATTTGCATAGATGTGCAAATAATACATAATAATGGCGGCTACTGCTTACTGATGCCAAGATATTGGTCAAAATATTATACTTTGGACAAATCTTATTATGCATTTCTAATTGAAATTATTTACTTATTTTAGAACATTACAGATAGATAATGGTCAACATAAAGTATTTCGTAGGTAGCCACAACAGAAATTAAAACTTGCTAAGAGCAAGATACAGTAAAACAGCTAATGACTAAAATAACAATATTGTAAGTTGTATGTTATTTATTAAACATGGCCTCATAACCATGACATATAAACTGTTTTGCTTACAAGCAATAAATGTTGTGGAATGTAAATGGGCGATTTTGTTGACTGCGTTTGCTAATCATTTTGATATGCATGTGCACTCAAACTATAGACAATAATAAGTTAGCAAATAGCTGCATAAAAGGGTACTAAGTTACAATAATAATGATGGAATAGGAGTCACAACATATATGTAATCGAAGTTTTAGTTGACGCAGCTCGTAAAAGACATAATTACTTAATTAAAACTTTGTTGGACTCGGAATACGCCTAGAAAGTGGACATCACAGACGTTAAATACTAATAAAACTTAGTGTTGTAATAAACTTTTAATAGTCTTCCAGTGCAGACTTCGAAAGCAGTCCCTCCATATTGGGAAAACGGTTGACTGCATGAATTTTCTGTTGTCCTGGTAACAGCGGGTGTGGCAATCAAACTTTTCACTTTGATTGAGATTTATTATTCAATAAAGCTCAAAATTGATAGGAATTTACAAATTTTGGTCGATCTCTGGAAAGTTGTTTGCTTAGTCATTTAGTCACGCTAGTTCTGATGATTTGGTGTAACAATTAGAAGAGATTTAATAGCCCAATAGGCCAAAAATGTAATCTTTTTATAAGAAAATCACAATAGATTAAGGTTAGGTTTTATCATTACATTTAAACTATTTACCGGCTACACCACAAAACATTACCTGAAAAGTTGGTAAAACTATTTACTATAAATGCAGAATCGCAGGCGCAATTTTCCTATTTTAAAAATTTTGCGACGAATTAAATGAAAGAAGCAGCTCATAACAGTAAGGTATTTAATAGATTTTTTGTGGGACCGCGAACTAGCCGTCTAGGCGTCCAGTCCCGTCTTTAGTGTACTAGACTTAGTTATAAAATACTTAGTTTACCAACTCATTCACTTTCGCTTAGAGTTTGTTTTATTTCAACTCCATTACAGAATACTGTTATTCGTTATTAGATAGTTCTTAGTTCAGTTACCTTTGTTGCTGACAAAAAAAGGTAAATGACGAAATTTATCTAGCGGTCTCACTGTGATAGATATTTATTTCGTTTGGTGTTGTGGCAGTCACCAAATTTGACGCGATTGCAGTTTTGCGAACGCGTTTTTTATATTAAAAGTAGTTCGAGGTCGGCTGCTTAGTTTTTTTTTAGCCTGAATTAGGTTTCATATAGTATTGATTTGAATACTTGCACGTGAACGTACTATCGGTAACGGTCTTGATGCTAAATGAAACCGACACAAGAATAGTTCGGTTCGAGAATTGTAAAGATTGCAATAGTAGCAAAAGTAGTTTGATTGAATCAGGCAAGTTGCGAAGCGTGAAAAGAAAATAGTACATTCTACTTCTCGTTGTAATTACTAATTACAGGTTCTTAAGACATGCCTTACGTGCTTTGATTGAGTTCAAACGAATATCAAAGGTTCTTTTTAATATGTAAATCATCAAGATTTTATAGTAGTAAGCAGGTTAGGTCGTCTACAATGCTGTCAACGCTATTTTCTCAAGCAAATATTGTCGCACATGTAATAGCGAATTATTTCATAGCATGTTTATTTTAAAAATCTGCTTTCGATTGCCTTTCGAATTACGTAAGATGCACTTAACCCGTGAATGTGCACTGTTCAGGCGTACCTGCGGGTTGTGCTTTTCAACCGGTTCGAGAAACCATCTTTAACAGTAATTCGGAAATATTTGTATGTGCTAAAGGCAGTAGCGAGAGTCGGAATTATGTAAAAGCGTTGGAACAGGTTCGGTTGTTGTAAGTGGGTCGGTGAGCTTTCTGCGCACGGTCCCTGCCCTCGCTCGGAACTGGCGCTGGATTGTGGAATACTTTACGACCCTGTGTATGCCGTGCTGTTGCAGGCCTAGGCGTTCACGTAATGCTCTGGTTGAAAGCGTTTCAATAGCTGTTTAGTATTATGTTACTTGCTTGATTAACTTTGTGTTGATTGATAAGTTATTGTAATGGAAAACCAGGTTTCATGAGTAGGGTTTAAAGTTAAATTTTGGGCTTTCAACTTATCAAATTGATAGAAACCTGTGTAACAACCTCTACTTTCCTGAACTACACAGAGCCGTCATCAGGAAACAGCAAATTAAACGTATGCAGTCGCACCCAAAATTATCTCTAATTCATCTATCACGCGGAAGTTAATCATCAACATAAAATTATGCAAACGATGTCACGATAATCATAGCTGGTAAGTTATCACACCCCACACCAGTGTCGTGGTACTATTCCATAGCCACGGTGGACACACCCTGTACTTTCCCTGCGATCCCACGGTACATAGTGCTGATATAAGTGGTTAGTCATCACTTGCACATACGTGATCACAGGCGTTTTGCCTGCGGGAGTAAGTATATGTGGGACCACACGCATGGTTGACGATGTTGACGTCATGGGTGTTGAGACTTTGGGACGCATTGGCGTTGCAGGGTTGAACTTTTCCTGGTTGGTCCTGTGTGGTGTACCTAAGTTTTTTTTGGTTTAGGCTGGCATTACCTATATGAAAACAACAGATATTTTATTTTTGTATTTAAGGTGTGTGAGTGTGTGATATGTATGTGGGATAAGTGGGATTATGTCATACTTTTTAGGTATTTTTTTCGAATTTATTGCAACGATGAACTGAGTAAGTGAGTAGTATTTGATTGGAATTAAATAACCATTTGAATCTTGGATGAAGGCTTTCATCCGACGCTAAGTATTTCTTAATGTGAGTGGAAAATGCGGAAACAAACTTTCCTAGAGACGCATATAAGCTATAGGTCAAGTTGTAAATATGTATGAATATCTTTCAAAGTCGGATAAAATATAGAATGATTCAATGATGATTGTATGCAAGTACCTACAGACTGTTTTCAATCATCAAACACAGAGCAGCCGACCCAAATCACGCGAACAATTTCTGATGGCAAATATAAAGTGTCACGCGTCCGCGACCTTGGCCATTGTAGTCAAGGACGGTAATCACATCACTCGGCGGAAACATTGCCGGAACAGCCCCATCACGCTGACAGCTCCGCCGCCATTTGCTCGCCATAATTGCAAAAACGCGGGAAATAGTACTGTCAACGCACCGAGTTTCATAATCGATTCTTAGTTACCGGTACTGTAATCTGTTAATTGCTGTTTCGTAATGAATCGCAGTTACAATAAAATATGTTGTTGTACAATTGGTGTGAATATTTGCCGTGAAGTAAGGATTTTTAGCAATTTTCGTTTCGTCATTTTGTTAATTTCATTTGGCTATGCAAGTTTGTTAACGAAATAATTTTATGGTGTTTGTACATTCATGATGAGGTTGGTTTTAAATTTGTTTTCCTCAGATGGTTGCTAATTTGCAGAAAAAAAGTGTGTTGATGGTACGGAGCAAAGTCTCATCCAAAAAGCTGTCGAGTAAAAAGTTGTACAAGTTCAAGCGAAGCCGGATGTGTGAACCGGTATAGAAGAGGCCTTCAGCCACCAACTGTTATGCATAATGACATTACATAATTTGGACAAACTTGTCGGAGAACATCTCAACGGATTTCAGAGGGAACTTTCAAATAAAGTTTTTTTGTTCCGAGTAAAACCACTGAAATGGATGCTTTAAATGCAATCCCGACTATTTTTCTCCCACCTGAAGCTGAAATGTTACATTATGGTTATACATTCCATTTAAAAGACTAGACACCAGTTAGTAGTTTTCAATCTATCTAGCAACTATTGCATACGCTTAAATTCTTTGCTATCTAGGCTAACAAATTCCGTAGTTACAAATAGTAATTCACATCAGAACTACACTAGAATTGAATATTATGTTTTTATGCAAATCCAACATTGCGATAATTTTCTCGCATCACTACCATAACGACATTATAACATTTTAAAAATTACATTTTTTTACATTACACGTGCTTAGTCGAAGGTAAAACACTGATCACGTTTATGCAAATTTCATAAAAAATATTAGTTCAAATGAATTAAATATTTTTGATAAACTTGAACTGTCAACTGTTTTGATCCAAAAATATTAATTAGAAAAAAATAAATGGGCACACTTACCAAGGCAGTACAGCCTAGTAGTGAAGCGTTGTCCAATGTATCCAGGACACAGAGCACTGCACTTTAGTCGATTATCACGATTGTTACTAACACGATGTTACTAACAGATACACTCTTAACATTTCACAGTCTGCGACAATTCCTTTGCGTTCTGGAACAAAGATAAGAAAATTCATAAATACAGGAGTTCTGAAAAGTAAAAGTTGCATAATGTGTTCCCAGATTTCAATGATTACTACTCGTATTTATGTTACTACAAGTAGTAACATACAGAAAAACATGAAATCATACAGTTTAACAGCATTTCAAAGAGACATAAATGTAAACTACTCAAGTAAGAAACAAGTAATAAAGTATACAATGAAGTAATAATTCCTTTGCAATAATAAGCAAAGGCAAGCTGGCAGACAGTCAAATTGCAATAGAGTAATAGTATGTTCGTATAAATAGTATGCGTAGTGAGACTTTTACGCAATAATCGATTAAAAAGACAATCGTTCCGAAATTTGAAGACAGTCACACACAAGCACAACTATAAGTTTTTCGAGGGGATGCAGTAGAATTACGTCTACATAGAATTTGCTATTCAAATCATGTTCTTGGTGGTTCTTCTTCTTTGTCGTGTGGTTAGTGCCTAACCTGGTGTCAGAGTTTTTATGCCGCCCATGGGCCCTGACTTGGCTTTACATGCCGTCGAGAAATATCTCTCAGGCATGCAGGTTTCTTACGATGTTTTCTTTCACCGAAGCAAGTGATATTACCAGATTACCACCAATTCACGTGCGTATTGTACGCACGTGAATTGGTGGTAATCTCGATCAAAAAGATCTTGATAAAAATGGGTTTTTAAGATAAATAATTGCATTCCTTATATTCCGGTCGCAAGGAGGATACTAGCTGAGTGACAGCAGTAAAATTCTAGTAGATATACTTTGTCCGACTTAAGTAATCCGTCTGTCGAAATCAAAATCAAAAGATCCTGGAGCTTTTGTTATTTCCCACCATTTCCCGGATTTGATTACAAAACAAATGCAACATGAATCACACCAAGGTCAGTGCATGACAAGAAATGATTAGTACTAGGTTTTACGACCTCAGATCAAGTTACAAGTATGCAAAACAATCGGCGACTGCGCAAAATATTGACTGGCGCAGTGCTCATGACAAAGCGCATTTATTTCTTCAGTTTTATTATGCCATTGTTATTTTTAAAATGGGTGATTTATATTATAATTTAGTGCAGGGCCTGCCTGAATTTTAATTATTTTGGTGAGCTAGAGTCATTTTCTAAAGGTATCACCTAAGGATTCCTTTATCATAAGTTTTACGCCCTTGTATTCTTTCAGTTCTTTGTTTATAATTTCACGTAATCTGAGTTGACAGACCACATTGTAATTGAAATTTGTATTAAAAAAAATGCTACTCTCAAAAAACACTAAAAATCAGTTTGTGGAACGATTCTAATGGTCAAGGTCATGATGCTAGGATTAGTTCTGCCATCTCGTATTATTCACGAGTTTCGAATTAGCTAATCACTCACCAAAATGTTATGGATACGACAAATTAGTGTACGGGGGCGTTCCTCAAGGTTCTATACTTGGCCCTTTCCAATTTCGGACTTGAAAATATAAAGGTAACCTCGACTTTTCGAACTCCACAATGTAATCAATTCATGCAAATTTGCTTTACTTTAAATATAACCTCCTGTATTTAAGTTTAATATTATCAACATGTGGAAAAACCGTTCAAAAATCGATAATTGTTTGCAACAACAGCGTTCGACATCCTCATCATGGTGGCATAAATCACAAATCTTTGGATTATAGTGTCACCTTGCTAACTCGTTTTATTTGTTCTCGTTTGCTCGGCCCCTGGCTCCGGCTAAAAATAAGCTACTTTATGGTAAACTTCACGACATGAATATATTTATGGTTTATGGACAGGTTTGCCTTTTAGCGCGTTATGAGAATGTGGGCGATGCGCAAGCAATTTGTTGCTATTATTTTGTCGACAATTTTGATCTATTAAGCCGACTACGCCCATGAAATTTGTAAGCTCGTGTCTTCATTTTTTTCAGCCATCAAAATACGTTCCATTTACTGTAAAAATAAATGTAATATAGCGAATTATACCAGTCTTTATTCCAGCGTGTTCTTTGGCTAGCGGTTCAAAAGGGGTGAGACCAGTTCATACTATGATATCAAGTTTCTATCTGTATATTTTCCGGTTATGGAGCGACTACCTTTTGGTGTCGGAAAGCCTTAGAGGAACCAGATTTTTCCAGAAAGTAAAGCTCCACTATAACGCCAGCTTAAACGTCTTATATAAGACACTTACAAGAAAAGAGGCGGTATAGTTTTAGTTTTTAACCTAGTGGCTTTGTCTGCTCGATTTCCTTTTATGGTAACTAGTGTTTATTTTATTCTTTTTTTAGCGTAAGATTTAACGTGATGATTATGCGGTCAATGTACCTACTGAGACACTTAACGTTTTTGTTTAGTGCCTGTAGTTGATATTAATGCAAACTTATTTGGTAGAGATAATATTGTTTTAGGATTGTATGTTCGTGGGTGATTTCAATTGGCTTCTTTGTTCATATTATTCACTTAGGCATATTCATGTGTTTATTTGTTTAGTATGTGTACTTTTCTTTTTAACTTTATTCATCTGTTAAACTAAAGCTCAAATATTTTTATAACTTTTGCCTTGAAAATACTGGTATATATTTTAGTGACTTGTTTATGAAAGGTCTTCGTATAAAATAGTGTAGTAAATTATGAGCTTGGCTGTATGTACTTAGCACTATCAAGTTTATTTTTGTACTAAGTTGTGTAGACAAGTGGACTCGCCAAATAATTACTTAACACTTAAGACATCAGTAAGTGGCTCAACGCGTGTAATAGCTCTACTTTTAACTAAGTAAATAAAGTTTGCTTGTCATAAAACCAGAAATACGAGTAAGATGTACAAAGGAGATTTGTATGTACCTACTACTGGATATTTGTCATGTTGGACACGATGTACCTACCTAAGGCAACGTTGTTTATTTACTAAGTAGCGTGAAGATGGCACAGAATACATTAATACAAGATAATTGAGTACATTACTTTATAACCACAATAATAATACATTTTAACTCGTATGTAAACTCGGGAATTTTCCAAATAGCTCGTGTTATTATCATAGTTATTACATGAAATACTTACGATCCGTGTTAATGCGCATTCCAATACATAAGAAGTAATTAGGGTTGGCGTACGGGTAGTCTGGTAATTATGGGTAATTACCGGGCACAAATAATTCGGGTCAACTAGGCGCTTTATTTTCGAATGGCGACTTGTGTCGATCGGTTGTTTGATAACAATAATCGAATCGTGATTTGAAAGACATGGATACTAGCGATTGTGTTGATACAAAGGTCTTGTTGTTTGGTATGTTTTAAAATATATTTCATGATATCTGCTTCAAGATTCTTACCCAAAAAGGTTGGCAACTTCAGCGATTTTAAGGGTATTGCAAAAATAAACAAAAAAGTAACAAATACAACTCAGGGATATACCCATTCACATAAAATCACCGAATCGATAATTCTTATAATCGATTATTAAGGCACACCAACACAGAACGCTCCGAAACGCACGACTGACCACGAATTCCATGTCGCAAACATCATGCGAAGCAATCGTTTGCGTTTGAACTAGATGCATGAGCTTATAAATCCGTTGATGCGTCGAAATTGCAGCTGTTGCGAAGGTACCAAACAATTGATTGGTAAATTGCTGGAATTAATGATTTTTACATGATAATTGTAGTAATGGGGACGCGAAATTGGTAAGTTACTGTGATGGAGTGGTGTGGAATTTGGTCATATGAATGTTTGGGCAATTAATTGAATTTATATTTTAGGTTATGATTTCAGTATAGTTCGAAGTAAAGATAATAATTCGAGTCAGGCTTGATCATTGAGAATACGAAGGCATTTTATACTATTTGTGGATTTTAGGGGCACATTAGCCTCTGTAGATTGTATGGCAACTGGTTTACAGCAAACACCGGAATGAAAGCTTGCATACAGCTCTACCTATGATCCAATTTAAACAAATGTTCCTCATTTAAAAAAAGATCAATTTTCTATCACGCCATTATGTCACATAAAAATCGCAAGTCGCAAGGTCGTCTATCTACTAACCTTACTCACTAACTGCTATACCTACACGACTAGACTACAATCCGACGAATTCCAAATTTAAAATGTCAAACGGCTACTCGACGTCCTCGTCACGATAATGTTGACCCACTGCTGCCACCTGTCGGTATTTACCAACTTTACATAATTTATAAGACATACGTAACATAATAGTGTGGACATGGCTTAAGAAATGCGAAGTGATAAGCTTTGGGTATTACCTACTCGCGTGCCGTATCTTTATGTTTCGTTTTTATATTTTATAATTAGTGATATTTGACTTATCTTTGATCCGTAATAAAATTAAATTGTCATTTATTTCCTTTAAATTTTTATCTTGACACTTATTGAGAAAGTTCTAAAATTATAGGTACAGGGTGTAAACGGACCCTTCACGAAGCCGGCAACCAAGCATTCTGTACATCAAATTAAGTAAATCTACGCAAAAGGTATTCCTGGGAAACGACTTTTTTATGCGGTATAACCTCATGTTTTACGGTAGGACTCAATGTAACGCACTCAAAACGTTGTGCTTATGGATGCAATAAGTAGTTCGGGGGCTGTGGAGGTGTTTAAAGTTGTAACATTAAAAACTTGTATTAAAAAAAAAAAACTTGTGAAACGGTTGGAACTTTGACTATGGGGGTCAAAGTTCCAACCTTTTCACAAGTTTTATTTCCCAGGTAAGTATGTTCTAGAACAAACAAATATTCGCAATGACTGACGGGGAGAACAAGTGCCTTTTGGCTTCGTAAAGGGTATTTTTACACCCATTATGAACTTTTTGATGATGGAATTAAATAACTACTTACCTTCTACATTTGAATAAATATTACACAAATAGGTAAGTATCAAAATTCTTTTACTATTGTATACATTTAGGAGAGTTACTAAATAGCTTATATTTCTTGTTTTTGTAGGTAATATAGTTTTCTAGCGCCTTTTTTGTGACAACGAGTTCTTGAAACCAGTAATCGATTAAGTGTTCTAATATTTACTAATATTTGAACACTAAATCGAGATGAGATGATGATGATGATGATGATGTTGATGATGTGATGGGTTGAATTTTTTTTTTTATATTTCTAATGAAACTTGCTTAATTTTTCGAAGTTATAGGTAATAGAAGACCACGTTATTGAAATAAAACACCTAGTTTCGTAATCAAATGAAAAAGACCTATCTTTGATGATAACCTTCGTTTTTCTGTTACATTATTACGTGAATATGTAATAAATATAATAATATTTACGTGAATTAGTTATGGGAAAACTTACTTCCAACTTGACTAAAACAAAAATAATTGTTGCTTATATTTTTGTCAGTTGATAAGTATATGAACTTACACAAATGTGTTTATTATGTTTTATACTCTTAAACATCTTGAAATTTTGCACATACGTTGTCAGGTGTACAGAATCGGACATAGGGTACTTTTCATACCGAAAATAAGTACTGTTCCCGAGGAAAACCACAATAACGTTCTTATGATAACAGATGGCGCCACGTGTTCTTCGAATCATGCTTGAATTACATTATATTATTATAGAAATTATAGAAATTTTCAAAGTGCTTTATTCTTCTAAATTAACGCGAGCGAAGCCGCGGGAAAAAGCTAGTAAAATATAAGTATCATTAATAATGTAACAAGTGTCATGTCTGCAATTGCCATAGACTACAAACTTTACTAAGTACAAGAATATATCTACAGAAATATGAGAGAGACGTAGCAATATTCTGTCATACGATGTATTCTAAACCTGCATAATAAATTCTGTTTTATAACAAACATCAAATGTGCGCAAATGCAATCATTCAAACTATGTTGAGTTAAAAAAAAGTGTTACGAATCTTGGCTCTTCATGTAAATGTTGTAAGATTTGCAGACCAAACATTTAATTGATTTTACTGAAACTGCTTTTTACGTGAAAAGTAGTTTTTCACGACCGGATCACGTGTACCCACTGCACCTGTGCACCAACCCATCGAGAATTCAGTAAGTTACACATTTTTAAAAACATTGATTCAAAAAATTAATTCTTTCGGATTTTGACCTCCCCAAATTGCGCCACAACTCCCTATCTACCGCCTTCCGCTTTCAGTCCGTCACAGCAGCCTTTATGTTGGTGATGGGCATCCCAATCTTCTCTTGACGATACGCAAATTGATTTACTACTGTGGATTCCCAAATATCGATATATCTAAGAATCACAAATTGAGACATAAAATGAAAATAACATTGTTATGTATCTAAAAGGAATATTTTATCTTTGCAAAAGTCTAAAAAAGTCATCATAAAACATTCTTGTTTGTGACTGCAGTCCTACGTGGTGTCGTATAAAAATAAAGGTTTCAGATAACCATCGACTTTTAAATTAATGGTTTATAGATAGGGTTCTCATTATAAATCAATTTGGCTTAAACAACTTAAGAGTACATATTTTTAGGATTGAAATACCTGAGAAAAAGATTATCTACGTTAGAATTTGGCGAGAATCAAGGGTAAAATGAACTGTTTGTAACAGAGTAACGTCTGTTTTATAGACCAATGTATCAGTAAAAATAGGTTTGAATGTTCATACAAATATAAGGTGCTAACAGCTGAACTGGAGTTGTTGCGCAAGAGAAGGCGAACTCAACGTGATTCAATCAGCAAACTTGTTGTTACGACCGCGAGGCAAAGGCAGTCCACATTCAGCCTGCATTTTGGAATAAGGTTGTTTCAACTGTCGGGTGACTTTAAGAGTGAATAGGCTGAATTGAATGCAAGCCTTTGCCAATAATAATAATAAAAAAAACAGAAATAAGATATGATCTTGGATATGATCAATGCATGTTTGAACTTGGAACAGCCTTTTGTATTAAAAAAAAAACAGAATGGCGATCCATTTAACTGCTTTTCCCTTTACGAGACTTCGTACTTCTCATAAGAACTTCTTTATCTTTATGTAGTTAAATTCTATGTTTATATCTCTACGTAACAAAAATCCGCGATACCAAGAACGGAGTCATCAGTCATTGTATCTATTATGACCAGTAATTACTTCTTATTCCACATTCACACGGAGCTATTCATCATGTATTCTAGATACGATGGCTGGATGAGTCCTAGCAATTGAATTTTCCCTTGAACGATCATCAATCAGCATTAAATTCATGATGGTCTCGGTCAGGGTTTTTTAAATTAAAATTCTTATTATTAAATTCTCTATTTACGTTGATGACTAAAACACGCTTGTCTGAAGATTAAAGCCAGCGTGTTTGAAGATTCAAAACAGTTTTTTATGGTGAAAGCACCGGCCCGTGAAATTCAAATTTTCATAGGGTAGAATCATGAATACAACCCTCTAAGTTCATTTAACACATTGAATGACTTTTCCATGAAATATACATTAAATGAGATTAATTGAACTTATGAGGGTTGTACCTAATCATGATTTTAATGCTTATAATTCGGTAACTACATACGTGTTATGGGTGCAAATCACATTTTGTTTAACATACAGTCTGACCTGAAAAGTGCAATAAACGTATGCACTATGCACATTTGAATTTCGCGGGCTACCCCGGCGCATTAACCTTAATACATCTTTCTATTGCTGTCAATATCTTTTGAAGATGACAGTTAAAAAAATATATTTTAGTGTTTGTTTAGTGCTAATTGTGATAAAATCGTGTGCAACGTGCACATGATTTTCGACGATCACGATCAAAATTATCATCAAAATCAGATTAGTTTAATTTGACCTAAGATGTGGGCAACATTGAAAATGTTTTGTGCTTGTAGACAGTTTTTGTCGTATCTCTGAACAATCTTAAAATATTCTTAAAATAACCAAAGTTCATTGTATTACCACAAAGTTGATTGCTCTTTACATGACTAACTATTAGAAGATTTTGAATTCATACGTAATTATAATTAATCATGATTATTTCGTGACTCATCTAACAGAGAAACTGTTAAAAATAATGGTTTTTCCAAAAAAAAAACTGGGATTCGCTGTGACTCATTGAAGTCTTGTCAGAAATCTTTAAAGGTCCAAGTCATCCGAAAGAATTCGGGAGTGACGTCAGTGTCGGAATCATTCAGTTTGAGGTATCCGTGTATTATTATTATTATTTTTTTTAAATAACGTTGCCCCACACTAGGAATTTCTCCTGTATCGTGGGTGCGTTTACAAACATTTAAACTCGCATACACAAACAGCCAGACCAGGAACAACTATCTGTAGGCCATACAAATATTTGTTCCGTGCGGGAATCGAACCCGCAACACGAAGCACAGCAGTCAATCGCTCAGTCACTGCGCCAACCGTGCCGTCAAAACTCATTGGATCACTGGATGACCCCTGTATATTATATAGTTGGTATCTAAGGTACTTATGGTACCTATGCCGGTTTAATTATTGAACGATTTCGTTGAAAAATTGTAGATTATTAGACCTGCAGGGTTCAGGGGCATTCCCAACGGTGTGCCAAATTCATTTTGACAATTCTTGAACAACATTCATCGAGTTTTTTATTTCTCTGATTTGAGTTTTTTTCCAACACATGAAGCTAATGTACGAGTAGGTAAAACTAATTTCTTCAATATCCGTCCAAATGGGATAGAAAAGTGTGCTACGGGTGCTGAAGTGTTTGTAATTATGCCAATGGAGGTACATAGTTAAATTCATCTATATTATTTTAAAGAAAACCAGCCAAACTGCCACCAAAACTTCTAAAACACCTAACTCTACTTCCTACCTGTAATTCACAGTTATCTATCACTTAAAATCAGGTAAGCGACGCCAGAGTTATCTGTGAGCGATTTGGAGCAATAATTGAATAGTGCGGCTTGGCGGCTGCAATACGAAAGTAAGCGGCCGGCAACCGGTCGCCCGAAGGCCGACCGCCCGCTTTTGTCTAATGCTCGTGCGTAAGGCATGAGAGGCAGCGGGAGCGCGGTGTCACTTCCTGATGCTGAATCATAAACAGTTTCTGCAAGTGTAGTGCCATATAAAGTCGAATGACTACAGACAGTTTGACAGCCTTTACCTTTGGAGCTTGTAGAGTGAGTCCTCTGGAGAAGGACGCGGTTTGGCAAGCGTAGCATATGTAGGACACAAAGTAATATAGATTTACGAACTCAGGTCAATAAAGTCAGGGTCAAACTCACTATGGAAGGCAGAAAACTGGGTGTTATGGTTTCACTTGGGAGAGGTCAATGTCCAGCAGTTGTCGAGGTGGAGTTGACAATTACCAGATAAGATAGCAAAGGGACGAACACAAAAGGTGAGTAGCAAAGAATAATTTATGACATTAATGTCATTCTTCACTAGATTTTTGGTTCGGTTTACACAGCCCAGAAATAACAAGTTTAACACATAAACCTTCAAATTCAAACCAACAACCCTCTTTCAACTTACACCACGCGTAAAATTGCAGAAATGCAGCCGCAAAAACGCATAGTGCACGCTTGCAAGTCGCACTACAGCCGAAACATGTTGCGTCTCACTCGCACGGTGTTCCCGTTCTTGTCGCACCTCGTGACGAGAGCACGGTGTTTGTAAATACAGCATTGGGAATAAGGAATAAGGCAAGCTTGAGACCGAGGCTTACAAAAAGGGAATCATTGGAAAAGGACTGTATCCAAGGACCAATGGTTGAGTGCTGGAAAGTCGAGTCTGAGATTGCGTACGATTAAGAAAAAGGTAAAAAGCTCGAGGCACTTACATTATTTTCAGAAACATGAATAATAAAGAATCAAACAATTTTTTTTTAGAAGATCGTTTATTATTGATAGTTTCGGTACTTGGAGTTGACATAATGCAAACTCAAGTAAAAGAATAAGATAAGGCGTTGATGAAGTAACAGTAATTTATCCACACATAGAGAGCAAAATAGCTCTCATTATCAATAATGAAATAGCTGCTATAGAACAGGATGAGACTGGACGATATAATAATATGCAAACGTGTGTGAGGGGAGAAAAGGTGATGAATTTTACCAGTTGTTACATCAATACAGGAAATGTGATATTAAGGGGTGGGTGAACACATTGTAACTAAGGGGGTTGCGATTAGACGCCATTCTACTTGTTGTTCAAGCTTTTAAACGAATTAAAGTTGAACAGGTGGTCAATGACAGTATTTTTGGAATTGCTCAAACTAGTTAGGTAAGATTTGATGGCATTGATAGTTTTTCATACTAATCAAACTGAACTGGGGGGTTACTATGACGTCTTAAAACAGGAGTAATTCCAGTGTGGGAAAAAGACAGAGCTATATAGGTCATCTAGCGCCATCTCTTTCCCGCACTGGAATTACTCCTGCTTTAAGACGTCATGGTGGGCTACCTGAACTCGTAGATAACCAAACCAACCGACTGTATAAAAACTAATTTTAAAAAATACGTGAAAAAATTAACTTAAATAAAAACTAAAAAGAAAGAAACAAGCCCAGTAGTTTAAATCATAAATTCTAATGCAGAACAGAACGACTCACAGTCGGGGCCCCTTGGGAAGATTTGATTGGTAAAATTTGATTGGGCCCCGACTGTGAGTCGTTCTGTTCTGCATTAGAATTTATGATTTAAACTACTGGGCTTGTTTCTTTCTTTTTAGTTTTTATTTAAGTTAATTTTTTCACGTATTTTTTAAAATTAGTTTTTATACAGTCGGGTTTTTTGTTTTTCTTTAAATTATTTTATTTTATTTTATACTTTTTAGTTACGATTCATTGACTTCGATAAAAGATGGTAAATTTCGCAATCTAGTCATTTCATTGAGGGAGTTAATATCGTGGGGATTATTTAGTAACTTGCGGTGGTCTAAACTACTGATGATTAGTCCCTTTAGAGACCTAACTCGGCTCAAAGCTACATATGACCTTTAGTAAAAATGCGTCAACTTAAGTCAACCACAGCTCGGTCCAAAGTAGTTCCTTGGAGCTTGTGTACAGTTACACCCCAGCACAATATCAGTGGCAACATTTTTCGCTCTATTTTACCCTGTCCGCGCAGTGCATCGAATTCTGTCGTCGATGGTTCGATTCTGACTCCTACTCCAAGAACATTGTTTTTAATCGCTTTGTCGTCAAATTCTAGATAAACAGCCTGTGGCAATTCTCCGGGTTCCGATTGGTCCCTCCGAAGAGCTGGCCACTCAATTGTTCTTATAACACCCATTGCTCCGTTAACAAGACCATGGATAACATTCAAATTTCTTCGTAACATAACTCGTGATCCTAAACCGATTGTTAAATATTTAACGATTCCTCCAGTTTTGTTAGGATCATCAGAAACATAAACATCTTTCGGTTTTTGACCATATGTTTTCGATTCTATTGATATATCAACTGCATGTAATTTATACAACCTAGTAGTTTTTGCCAATATAGTTGTCATCTTTTGATTATGTTCATCGACCTGTCTAGTAGTTGGGAAAACTCGAATGATTTCATTGAGATCGTCTATCTCTACCCGTCGACTATCTAATATCTCCAATTGTTGCATTGTCAGTTGACCGACTCTAAGATTATTTAATATATCCACAAATGTTGTGTCATGTCCTTGTCTCATATTTTGTGGTAACTCACAGAAATCAAATAGATGCCAGAGGTTGACTTCACCTATTAACGTCGCAGGTTGTCGATAGCAATAAGCCCCGCCAGTTGTTTTGGACACAGGTGGCAATTGCATTAGATCACCAAATAAAATAATATTACAACCACCAAAGTGCAGTCGATTATGCTTCATTTCGTGAAGGCGTAGATTAATATTCCGTAGCGTTAGGTAAGGTACCATAGAAATCTCATCTATTATCACCCAATCTATAGATTTCCATTTCTGTCGTTCTCTTTGAAGGCGTTCGCCAGTTAAAGGCCGCAGGTTTTCAAGTTTAACTCGCAGTCGCAGTTTTTAAGATATTATAGCGAAAAACTTATTAACTACTGATGTACCCTACCTACCGAACTATGAGTCGTGAATCGTAATAGTTTTGGTGACAGAAATGTAATGATGATAACAAAAAACAATAGGAATCCAAATTAAGTATTTTCTTCATGCTTTTTCACTGTTTTTTTTTGTTTTTATATCGTTTATACTTGAAATAAAAACAAATCAATAAGTAAGAAAATTAGCGAGAATGATTGTTTTGTTAAACAACTTTAAATCGTTATATATCCTAAACTATTATTTAAAATGAAAAATGATAAAAGGAACCTAAAGATGATTAAAATACCTATTCAACGATACCCCACTTGACATAGTTCATTAAATTTTTTTTTTTTCATTTTGACAATATAGCGTCTGGTTGTCGCTGTGGTGAATTTTGATTACTGTCATGTCTTTAGTGACACTCGCAAGGTTAAGACGAATCGATTGACGTAAGAATTATCAAAATCGGCCTACGCATTTGGTCTCTAGAACGACACATAGAAACAAACATACATACATAGACTGATAAACACATTACCCTCCTTTGCGTCGCGCAGTCGGGTAAAAATAGAGGCTTACGAAGATTTTTACACGATCTGCTATCTGCGAACATAATTCACAATTTCGACATTTGACCGTCAGGATAATTTATGTTTTTCTACACCAACCTTGGTTAGTAGCAGAAGAAGATCAAAGCTAACACTAATGAGGTAAGGTCATTGATTCTATCTTTTTTTTGGGCTCTTAATTTGATCGAAAGATATACTTGAGAAGTAGTTGCGGTAGAGATGATCAGTTTACTATAAAACTATAGCGATAAGGACCATGGATATGATGGTAAAAGAAATAAAGGTCGACCAAATGAAACGCTGGGAAGATGATCTCAAACGAGCTGTCGGTCCAGAATGGAACAAGATTATAAGAGACAGAGATAGGTGGAAGTCTTCGGAGGAGGCCTTTGTAGACGGACAAGCTGTTATTAGAAAAACTGATCGTCAGCCATAAAGGCTTATTTTTATTTATTTATAGCGATTTGAATCATGAATAAAAAGAATAAGGTCGAACTTCACCAATGAAACTGTACGATCAGCACATCTTCATTTCAGCTGTCAATGCCAAATATTCCATAATAATGATGACAGCTTTTGAAAGCAGTTTAGATTTGTGCTTTTCGACCTTGTTCTTTTCCAAGTTTGTTTGTCCTTAATCCTTTCAATACACTTGGAAGTAAGTGTTTAAGTAGTCGTAAAGCTTTAACAAATATCTATTTAGAATTAATGTGTAGAATTTTAGAAAAACTACGTGAAATTTAACTGCTTTATCATCGTGAATATGAACTGCGTTTGTAAGTAACACGCCACTCTTCGTAACATGTAATTAAAAGTTTTATTCTTCTTTACTATATTATGCAGTTCTCAATTAATTCAGCTTAGCTCATAAACACTTCTTTATTTCGCGATATTTTTTTTGCTTTATTTATCACAAGCTTTGTTCCAGACATGATTTTGCAAGAAGTGGAAATGTTTGCATCAAAACATCGAACTGGTTTTTGAAGTTCAAACTCTGTTGAGGCTTGACCTTGATTATATGGTGGTTTCTGTTTAGTTGATATTATATTATAAGCTTTATTCATATCCTTATTAAGTCTTTTATTTGTCAATGCATTAAAGTTATGGCTGGATTCAGCAGCGGCTTTTTGCCTTATTTGGCGTATATTTTTTTTCTTATTAAATTAAATTGAATGAGAAACGTGTTATATTTATACCTATTGAGAAATAATGACCTGTGATAGTGTTAAATTTTTGTGTCTGTGACAATTAAATTATTTATTACTCCTTTGAGAGATAGACAATAAAAGAAGTCAAAGACTGACCACATGTCATCGTTTCCGTCAAACTTAATTTGAACCTTTTGTTTAATGCCAAGACGACTTCAAATTGCTTCTGCAGTAATCTTTGCCTTGTTAATTTTATTAGCACTTACACTTACCTATCTCACAAATCTTTGCCAAATCATCGTATTACCTATGACTGACACTCGCTAGAGGTTTCCGTACGTACTTATTAACTGTGATGATGTAACCCACTCTCACCCAAACTTGTCAAATGTGAGTCGACGAACAAATTGATTTGCCTTTCCCTCCGTATTATATCCGTGTGCTTGTTAATGATTTAAATCGTAAATCATTTCGAATATTAATCTGCTGTGTGCTATGTTGGTTGTTTTGTTACTGGTTACCAGTATTACGTGATATTTCTGTTTATTTCTACTTATAAATCTAAAAACAGATGAGTTTTTGTTATTCATAGCAGTATCTTGGTTTCTGAAGTAATTCTCATCACTTTCAAGAATTTGTCATGATTGCATGATTATCTGCCTAGCCTTTTCCAAACTATGTTGGGGTCGAATTCTAGTCTTACCGGATTCAGCTGAATACCAGTATTTATATGGAGCGACGGCCTATGACCTCCACAACCCAGTTAGTTCTGGGTAATACGATACCCCTTGCTAAGACTGGTTGTCAGACTTTCGGGCCACTGACTACCTGTAACGACTGTCAAAGATTTACAAATGACAGCCGGGACCAACGGTTTAACGTGCTTTCCGAGGCACGGAGGAAACACGACCATCCACGGACCAGCCTGGGCAAGCCCAGCATAACCTTAAGATCGATCCGAGCGGCTGCTATTATTTAGCCACGAGCTCCCCTCTTAAGGTGTATGTGGGTTCTTCTTTCCTTGAATATTTCATCCATGGTTACAAATGGATAATGCGAGATGATTTCGTACGGATTGACATTTTGCTTTCGAGTAGCAGTTGCGCCATCGACATAACCAAATACTTTAAGCCGAACGAGTCGACTGATTCTAAAACCGTTAGGTTAATGGTGAAATGATGGGACTTTAAGAAGTCTATGCCTGTGTCTTTTGTTGTCGAAATAATTACATTATTTTTTTAAAATAAATCCTTTGGTAGCCGAGTTCATAAGAACACGATTGTACAAGTTTTCTAGTTAACATTATCTAATTACCGTCGCAACATAAAATGTTATCATATTCATATTATTTCCTAATACATTACTAACTTCGTGCTACCATTTATTACATAAGTACATAATATACGTAAATATTGTAATTATTACTTATATAAATAGTAAATAACGAGTGCCTTGTGTGCAAGCGTGATCTTCGGTCACGGCTTAGCGTTTATCGTCCTAAAAACGTTAATCTTGTTATTTTGCATTGATGAATACATAAGACGTATGTGTTTGCGTATGTAAGTGAAAAAAATCCTTTTGAGAATTTTCTAAGGAGTTTTTTATGCTTCCTAATCTTCTTTTTTAACCGTTTCAAAGATTACAAGTTCCTGGAACTCTAATTAATGATCGTCCCAAATTTTTACTTTCCTAGTACACCCTTGTAACTTTGCAGTATCAGCGATTGGTTTTGCCCACAAATCCCAGAAACAATTTACAACTACCATAAACGCCCTTTTAAATCTAAGTACATAGGTAATTCTCCGATGAAACACCTCAACAAACTAAAAATAATAACCAGACGTGTTCACTTGAATACATTACGGGCAACTACAGTCCTGCGCCGAAGGCATTGACCAGCGATCAAATGGTCACGGGTTCAAGTCCTGTCCCGTTCAACCATTGCTGTGAACCCTTTCCGTATGCACATACCTACTTAGCAAAGTAAGCTTGCTAGGAAGGGTTAATAGCTGACTTGATCAGGTTCAGGAATATAGCTGGGATATCATGTTTTAAGACCCCCCATTAAAAGAGTTATTAAAACTGTTTTGTCTAAGACGTTTTTGGGAGAAAAACATAAACTAAAAAACAACTAGGTACTTACCTATGCTAGGCAACCTCAAAAATAAAGAAAATTTTAATACGAAAAGTAATAAATATCTCGATTAAAAAGGACTCGATACTCACATTTGCTAAGTAAAAGGTTGAAGAAACATCGTGGTATCCAATTCATGAAGTTGTCTACTTATCCCAAACGTTACATAATAGTGTAATAATAACAATTTGACTATAAATCCGTCGTTATCGCTCGAATAATCCGCCCATTAGATACATAAGTATTGTTATTAGAACGTTTCTGTTTCCGTTGGCGAACGTCTGAGGCAAAGCTTATTGCAGCTTACGATGCTTGATCGTTGAAATCTTTTCTTAAGAAATTCTGATGCTTTGAGAAAAATTACTTTTAAGATGTTTTCTCTTAGGTTTTTCATATTTTTAGGGGAGATAGTTTCATTAAAATATTAGAATATGATAATTTGTTTTTTAATCTATGCATTTAAAAAAATAGCAGAAAATATAAATAAAAAAGTCAACAAACCTGTACAAAAAGAGTACCACACAAAATAACAAACACTGGCACAAAATCCTCAGTGAAATGTTCGTTGCACAGCACTTCGAATTGAAATATTTGAAAAATAACGGTCGGACGTTCCGCGTTCGATTTTCGAAGCGGCGGCTATGGCGGCGCGCGCGCGAATGGCGTCGTGTCACGTGCACAGCGCAAGCGCAGAGCGGCACCTGTTACCCAACCAAGTTGTATAGCCTGCGCCCCAAGTTCCCAACAATTGGTTTTTTCCCTTTTCCGCTTCCTTTTGATGACGAGATTATGTTGACTTCTTGAGGGACAGGTTCCATTGTTTTGTTGAAATAGGGCACACGAGTGAGGGGACGTTTTGTTGTAAATTTTTGTTATATAGAGCGAAAGCGGGTGGGTTTTACTAATATTTTAATAAAAAAAGGGATTATAACCTCACTACTTTTCTAGGAGTCAGTCAAATCCTGGAAAGTATTTGAACTGTCCTCGACACAACACGCGCAAAATGTAAATATTGGGAGTCCTGGAGATTTTTTCGTAGAATTGCAAATTGAATAGGTACTTTTTTTAACACTTCTATTGTCGGTGTTTATCTTTGCCTGAAATAGACTTGTCATACACATACCTAGTGCTTCAAAAGCAAAGTTAGTTCTAGAATATTGCTGAATCACTCAATCCATAATTAGAGATTGTTTCACGGTTCAACGGACTTGGAAAAAGATTATTCTAAATCCGTACAGTTTATTTAAGTAGCCTCCGAACAAATCCTTTCTAATTAGTTAAAATGAAGGCGTTACAAAAAGCAGCAAGGTCGCTGCAAGCCAAACTTTCAATAAGTTTTTAATACGGAAAAACAATATCCGTTACGAGTACATTTATGTTTCTTTAATTAATTCTGGTGCTATTGTAATTGATACATCCGTAATTTTGAATAACGTGATTAAAACGATTCCTTAACTGAAAATAATTAATTCCTATGTAGTCCGTTTTCTTACATTCTCTATTATATCGTGTTAAGACCACTTCCTTTTTATATTGGTCCATATGGGTGTCAAAGAGTATTAAATTATGGTGAACACGACCCACCTGTCTCCTCATAACACCATATTGCGTGGTCACTGCTTTCCGGCTCAAAAGTGCAATAAATTTGCGCCCTGTCAACTTAAGATACGGAAGTTACGGTGCATAGCTGTGGATAAGATTACGATAAGCTTAAATATTTGTTACATGTGTAATTATGAAAAATATATTATTAGTTACTTTTGTTGTCACAGTAAGTAACTTACTTACTGAGTTCTTTCTGAAATATGAATAAGTGAATATCTTTGACTCAATATAAAACAATTAGTAACTTACCCTAAATTCAACTATTTTCTTATTAATATCAAATAAACTACAAATTTAAAAAAATACGGATGGTTGTTGAACCATCCCAAAGTGTCTCGAAATAAACTCAATTCAAAACATTACTTAGAGACAGAACTAGCAAATCCAAAGCTCGGAGCTTTTCAATTCGTCCGGCTAACAGTGTGGTTGCAAAAGCTCGCTCAGGTATGAGCTTATCGCTCGCAAAGTCTCGGAAATACTCGGAACTGAGGTATTACGCCGCGCAGTGCTTACCGACGACGAAGCGTTGCATTTGGCTTCCTTTAGCTTCATGATATCATAAGATCACAATTTTCAGCTTTTTAATTTTGAGAACATTTCAACTTTTGGTAGTCCGTTTTTGGGGGTGTGTTGGGTTGGGGTTCACCTTTGTTTAATTTTGTTTAAGTTTATTAGTTTTTAATCATTTTGTTTTCTGAGATGCAGGGCAGGGAAATAAAATTGATATTCCAATTGCAGAAAGTACTCTGCATATGAAAAATCAACCGCTTATTTAATTACAAATAAAAATGCATATTTGTGGAACAAAACATATTCTGCCAGATATGCTTCATAATGTCAAGTTCCAGGATTTCTTTCACAAAATTTTTAAATAAATTATAAGATAGGTAATCTTTAACTCTTGTTAAAATATCCCCAATTCTGTAATATTCCATTCTGTAATATTGCCTTTTTAAAAGTATAATCTAAACAAAAGGGATTGTTCGAATTCTTTTTTTTTGACACGTGTCGATCAACCTATTCATTAATAGTTGTAGACGTTGTAGTACAGTTCTTTCACAATTATGTATTACTTCTGACATAAACCTTACGACATAATAAAGGTCACTTTATTGCACTATCAGAGATAAAATAACAATTAAAAGCTCTGTGGGGATCGGCAGTGTTATGTGTGATTTATATGTGTCTTAATAAAAATAAAGGCGTAAGATTTTTGAATTCAATAATTGTTATTTGACAGACCTACATTTAATGCCGATGAATAACTCCCTAAGACGACCCACTGACCACTTATTCATGAAATAGTCATTCAAAGGCATGAACTTAATTGGTTGTAATGATGATTTTAATAATACTAACGTGTGAATTTCGCGGGATACCCTGACGCTTCCACACTAAGTTTCTACAGTACCTAAAAGGTATGTTTGTTGTTGTATGTTTATCATTCGCACCCGCCTATGTCTTACTTCTTAATAATATTAAGAGTTAATACATAGTAGATAATTTCAATATCTGTTTTAAGTAAAACCATTGTGATATTTCTTTTGTTTTCGATACGATAAATAATACATTGTGTCATCTCCGTGATAATGAAAAACTTAACAATTGACAAAGAATTTGTTGAACTAAAGTATTATATTTTTAGTGTTTTTGTTTGATAGATAAACTATTTAAAAATCTGGATAGTTTACAGATAATATGTATTTTTTTTTAATGTTAGTTCATTCTGTTCTCTATGTAATATACCATACCTATCAAAGATAGCACATTATGAATCATAGTTGAGTAGGAATGCAGGTGACTTCCTGCTTGTCCGGGCGCCATAAAAAATTATTATGAACAAGCACAAAATCACCTGATTCTTACAGTTTCGCTGTTCAGCAGCATTTGTTCGACTGAAACTAAGTAAACTTAGTCATAGAAAACCTTTAACCTAATAGTAGAAAACCTTTAACCTAATAATAAAAGATGTACACTAAAGTTACAAATTAGATATGGATGATACCGGGTAAAAATGTATAGCAAAACCAAGCTAAACGTTGGATACAGGTGACTCAGAAACTCAAGAAAAAGAACTACGAGTATTTACCAAAGTCAGCACTATTCTTTTAGAAAATACAAAAGGTGGCTAGACTAGCCGTCATAATAAAGTGCCAGCGCATGGTCGATGTGTTCAATTACTGTAATTGGTTGCTAGCCAATCATGACAAACGATGGAAAGCTTTCAAATATCCTACCAGCTGTAATACACCGTAATCATGGTAGAACGCCGAAGTTTAATCGTAAATTTTGATGGAATTATAAATGACATTGTGATTTGATTTTTGAGCTAGGCATAAGACAGCGTGCCTGCAGACAGTAAAATGTACTAGGTAGTTATGTAGTTGCGTCTTAAGTATTTTCAATTTGTTACCACAAACTGACAATTTTGAATTTAACCACCAACATTTTATGGTTTAAAATTATTTGGAGAAATTTGTGCTAGCCTGATGTGCTAGCGACTGTACATCATTTTCAATTACGTTTTTATAGACCTTTCTTTGGTTTTACAATATTTGGTATCGTTGTAACTTGCACGATTCCTTAATGTGGGTGTGGCTTCAGTAATGATGAAAACAGACAGCTCGAGGTGTAGCCCCGCGCTGTCTGTCTTCATTATTACTTTATGTACAGCTCTAATTCCTAGTCGCTATATTTATAGTATTTGCTCCACGAAAATCGTCTTAAATGCAACGATATAAGGCACTGACAATACCAAATAGTAATCGCTGATGTGTGACTATCTCTCGGTAAAATTACTTTTCTTTTCCAAATTACTCTTCTTTCTGCCATCCTCACCCAGCACTGCCGCGATTGTTAATGAACTCTCATTCCCCCAATCGTATTATTTCCAACTAAAATATCAGGTTAAGTAGGGCGCACACATGACAATTAGTCCCTTCGGCCCTCGCGTCAAGTCGCACGCAGGAAGTGGAGGGCGACGCTCAAGTGTGTCGAGACGATGCGCCGGCGCACTCAGCCGGCACGATCACTCAACCTGCTACCCCACTTCTTATAACCTTGGTGTGATTATTTTTACTGACCAGTCCAACGTACATTAGTATTTTGGACTACATATTTTTTTATTTAGCTGTGGTTAATTATTTTAAATTATTTACGCTCACTGTGCCCAAACAGGTAAACTTCAAATCTTCCCTTTACTGTTGAGACTGAAATGAAAAGGTTGTTAAAGTCATTCGCTGTCGTAAAGCGTAACTTCAGCCTTGGGCGCATACAGCCTAAAGGTCGAAGTCAAAAAGTTGGTTGGTAAGGTAGGTCGTCCAGTTCGCTTAGAACCTCGAAAATTACCGAAGCAATTGTCACAGCAAAACTAAGGCCAAAAAACCTGATGTCTTATCTCTCCTTACACACTCCATGGCTGGCGAAATGTGGGTGTACTATAGGTACACTTCAGCCTTACCCATCGGGGATTACAGCCGTGATGTTACATTTGGTTTAAGTTGAACTCTACCAGGTTTCTTTTAGTGAAAATGCCAGTTCATAAGGATGTTACGGAAATCAAATTAATTGGTTTCTAGTACTGAAAAGGAACTTATGTAATACTGCATGAAGGTCTCTTTTAATTATTTACTTAGCAGGTAGAAGTAATTAGGTAGTTACTTAATTAATAGCTTTGATTGGTTATCGGATTTCACACACTAAACGCTTGTAATTAACGTTAACGCTAACGTAGGATGCCATGTTTGTTTAAACTTAACTGCAGCCTCGCGTTTGCTATGAATTGCTGAGCATGAATTCTTGGGTTCGATTCCTAGGTGAGACAAAGTGTTGATGGCGATAGGATTGCTCCCTTTTACATCAAATTACATGGAACTTAACAGTTACTGATAAAATATGAGTGTACCTACTATAGATACACCTAACCCTTCGGGATTATATGTACATACAGTCGTATATTGTTATACATATATAATGTGACTTAATATAGATAACCACAGACAGAAAAAATGGCGTTTGCCCTGCAGTGGGACACATCATGCTCATAAAAAAGGTACTCACAGTTCAAAAACGTATCTCCTACTAAGGGTAGAAGCTATATATCTATAGAAGTGGTGTAGGCCTTTGTAGTGTGCATAGCAAGGACTTCTAGAAATTGTGACGTCGTATGATAATGAAAAGGTTACCTTTACCTACCACCCTATAACAGCGTTAAGAGTACCTATCAATTTTAGTGAAATCGTGAAAATTGCAGATCCTCTGAATACTAAGAAAACGCTTAGTTTCAAACATGTCAAGAACAAATATTAGTCCTACTAAATTGTACAGTTTGACCTCATATAAAGGTGAGAGTACACTGCCCAAGTCTGCCTCACGCGAGGCAAGGCGGAGCGGAGACTCTTGCCTCGGGCCAAACACTTGCAAAAATGTGTCTCACGAAACATTATAATACGCTGCTGCGAATTTTTAATAATACCTGCTACGGTGAAAAATAGAATTTTTGACGAACTAGTGATTTTAGGGCAATTTTGCTGGTAAATTATAAAGTGGCGTTGAAACCATGTTAATGCGTACAGTTTGGATTTATTTCACGCTTATAATACTGTGTATTACCCACAAGAATTTTTACCATGGAAAAAGCCCAACGTTTCATAGAATTTTGCAAGCATAGCCTAATGACATCAATTTTATAAAATAGTTTAAAGTGTTCTTATTTATTATCTACATAATTTTCTGGTAAGTCAAAGTTATAGTCATTCAAACATTATATTCGCAAACGTTCAATCCAGTTCCGAGTAGGCAAAAATTCCACGAAAGGATAGTTACAATTATTTTTTACAATGGTTCCTCTAATATTCTCACGCAATCTTAAGACACCGACACAATTGATCGGTCAAGTTCAAACTCGCATGTTCTGACCGGGTAACAAAAGGCGCTGCACTCGTGTACACGGGCCCTAAGGCTACCTGCAGAGGAACAATAAACTCTCGCATATCCGACATATCCATCTACCTGGTTTGAATGAGAGGATGTGTGCAGGGGAGCGAGTCCTCAGCCTCAATGATATCACCACTCAACCGTTCTGATGCTACTTTGTTTAAAGAAACAAATAAAAGACACGGTTGGCACGGTTGGCGCAGTGGTCAAGCGATTGACTACTGCGCTGCATGTCGCGGGTTCGATTCCCGTACGGAACAAATATTTGTATGACCTACAAGTAGTTGTTCCGGGTCTGGGTGTTTTTCTATCTATAAAATGTATGTATTTACAAAAAAAAAAAAATTATATATATGTAGTTTATCAGCCATCTAGCCACCATAACACAAGCATTAGGTTGCTTAGCTTGGGACTAGATGGTGCTGTGTGAAATGTCCAGGGATATTATTACACTCGAGAGCAATGAATCCGGGTCACTTAAAAAATTTTAAAAATCTCGGAAACTAAAAATGATAGGTTAATGCAATAAATTGTATTTAATAGACAATGTAATATTCCTTAAATGAAAGTAAAAAAAATATGAGTCGCCATACATTTTATAAACACAAAATTACATAAAGAAAAAAACTGCTGATCTCTCCTTAAAACAAAAATAGGAAACATGAAATTTTTGAACTTTATTACGATTTTCTTGAATTTTAATACTTCGTATTGCCTCCTTGTGCTTCCATTACTGCGTTTACGCGGTTTGGCATGCTGTACACCAAGTTCCTTATACGATTTTGGGGAATATTCTCCCATTCCTCTGTGAGAGCAATTTTGAGCTCACGAAGCGTGATTGGGGGAGGGTTTCGTTGTTTTACGCATCTGCCTAGCTCGTCCCAAGCATGCTCGATCGGGTTGATATCCGGGCTGCACGCTGGCCACTCCATACGAGTAATGTTCATCTCTTGAAGGTAGTCATTCACAATCCTACCTGTATGAGGTCGGGCATTGTCATGCATAAATATAGCATCCTCACCTAAATTGACCATAAATGGACCAACGTGATCATTGAGGATTTCTTCCACATATCTTACGCTAGTTAAAGAGCCGTGTTCTATGATCACCAGCTCTGTGCGACTTTCAGAAGAAATTCCGGCCCACACAAGTACAGACCCACCACCGTAGGCTACTTTTTCTTCGATGCATGCTTGCTTGAATCTTTCCCCTGGTCTTCGATACACTCTGTGTCTTCCATCGTGCTTGTAGAGCATAAATTTTGATTCGTCGGAGAACATAACTTTTGACCAATCTTCAATACTCCAATTTACGTGGCTCTGGGCATATCTTAGTCTTGAAATACGATGCCCACGCTCCAGTTTAGGGCCGTTTGCAGGTCTAAGGGGTTTTAAATTAGATTCAGCAAGCCGACGTCTTACTGTCCATGCACTTGGGTTACTTCCTCCGAAGCGTCGAAACTGATTTGTGAGTTCAGTTCCTGTGAGAAAGCGATTTCGAAGCATGGTGTTCACCAAGTATCGGTCTTCTCGTGCTATGGTACACCTGGTTCTGCCCGTTCCTGGTCTGCGTAGGTTAGAACCAGTTTCTTCGTAACGTCGGAGAACTCTTTGTACTGTTGACAGCGACACACCGACAGTCCTGGCTGTATCGCGCTGACTCCGGCCGGTTTCCAGCATTGTAAGTATTCTGGTGCATTCTTCAGGCGTAAGCGACATAATTTCAGCTTGAATAATGAATATAGAGCACTATCAACATGGTTTATGTACCCACATAAATGACAGATTACAAACAAAAGCAAAACCAAATGCTGTAATTTCGTAGTTCCATCTTCGAAAGTGGCCCTTTTTCAAATTTGATTTTTTTATGATATAACTTTACAATAACTAAGAAGTTTTAATACCTTCATTTAAGGAGTATTACATTGTCTATTAAATACAATTTATTGCATTAACCTAGCATTTTTAGTTTCCGAGATTTTTAGGATTCTTTAAGTGACCCGGATTCATTGCTCTCGAGTGTATAAAAGAAAATTTTAGTTGGTATTTGGGATTGTCGCAGTCTTGTTAGAAGTTAAAGATTGATATAGGAAAACAATTATGTATTGATCACATAGGTCGTATCCACGGTGTAAGGGCTAACCTAGGATGAGAAAGCCAACAAAGGACTTCATCTCAAATTGAAATGCCATCACAATGAAATCATCTATTTTTAAGGATATAATTAAAAAGTATAATGTTGTAACTTAAAAAGTTTAATTTATGACGTAGACAGAGACTGGCTTCATCGACGATTGTCCTCCTCATCATAATGTGTTAACATCACATGGGTTGTTTTCAAAACTCGTCATCAATACTCTTTTTTTTGGTTTTTCAAAGCAAGCCTCATCATCTGCCTAGCCTTTTATCAACTATGTTGGGGTCGGCTTCTAGTCTAACCGGATGCAGCTTAATACCAGTATTTTACATGGAGCGACTGCCGATCTGACCTCCACAACCCAGCTAGCACTGGGTAACATGATACCCTTTGGTAACACTGGTTGTCAGACTTTCGAGCCACTGACTACCTTAACGACTGTCAAAGATCTACAATTGACAGCCGGGACCAACGGCTTAACGTGCTATCCGAGGCACGGAGGAAACTCGGTATGTAATGGGTGGTCACCCATCCACAGACCAACTTAAGCAAGCGCGGCTTAACCTAAAGATCGACCCGAGCGGCTGATATTATTTAGCCACGAGCTCCTCACAAAGCAAGCTGTTTATTCAAAATTTGCATATCAAGGATAACTTTGGGTTTCTTGTCAATTACATAAACGTGATAAAGCTTTTCGAATCCATTAGTTTTTCTAATTTACATCTTGACTCTTTCCTTCCTTAACGTCAGCTTTCCTGCCGATACTAAAGAGTTTTAATTATTTTACCAGAGTATAAAGAATCGTTTTCAATAGCCTTCTACTAAATACCGACAAAATCCCGTGTGAACTGAGATTCGCTCCCGTTTACATCATCAGTAAAGAAAAAAAAACGTGGGAGTTTGTCCGTTGGAATTTTGAAGGAAGCTGCTTAGGAGAAGTATTTGCGTTATTATACTGGTATTTGACGTAACTCATTTAAAATAACAACAATAAACTTATGTAAGTACATACATACGGGGTGGAAGGGACACCGACGCGAAAACGGTTACCACGTATTCAGTACATTACCTACATTTTTTAATAACCGATGAAAAATTTCTATGTGGTGGTGGGCTCAGAATAATGTACTGAATACGTGGTAACCGTTTTCATGTCGGTGTTCCTTCCACCCCGTATTAGACAAAGTTAAAAGGAAAACTATCACAGCTAAGTAGGCTTTACAAGTTTACGAGTAATAGTCGACCAACTTATATGTATTTGGATAACATATTTTCCAAAACATAAAGTATGTAAATATAATGGAGCACAGGTTTTTCAACTGCAAATCATCTTGTTTTTTATTATTACAATAAAAATTATCGTTCGGTGTCCCTTCCACCGAGTATATCAGAATCTGTTTAATCTTTTCCCAACTCTGTTGGGGTCGGCTTCCAGTCTAACCGAATGCAGCTGAATATCAGTATTTTACATGGAGGGACTGCCTATCTGACCTCCACAACCCAGTTACGTTTATATGCATAATATGTATGTACATGTTTTGGTGAATTTTCTATCCCCCATTCATACCGAATTAGAAATCTTTTTAAGAGACAGTTTACTACTTCAATCCATTTAAGATTTATAATCTGTGATGAGTAATCTCTGGATAACATTATATTGAAACCTGTATTAAGTTTTTGATAAAGCTCTCAACCACGCAAGCTCGATTGAATTCTCCATTATTTAACTCCACAAAAGATATAATAAGAAGGCAGTGTCTACACTTCCGCAGCGGTACACCAGACATGCGAAGTCGGCGGTATCGCTAGTGCAGACAAAAAACGTGTCGGTTGTCGGGTGTTCCCGACCGTTGAGCGGTTGAGCGCGATCAGCGATGACTCATCGACTCATCGCAGTTTAGGTTCAAAGCTACCGTTGCAACTCCCGGCTGTTCACCATTTTGGTAGTGGGGATTTTCATTTTAAAATATTTATTAAAGTTTTGATTTTGATGGTAATGTTTTTTTTATTCTTTGTTAAAAAAATGGGGTTTTCATACATACAGTTAAGCCAACCCCATCACACGTTAACTGACCTACACCTGGGTTTAGGGATTTTTGTTTTAAATGATTTCACCAAAGGTTGTTTAATCGTAGAGACACAAAAGAGAGAACAAAGGAATGAGTGGTGTGTATAACGCAATGGAAGGTAGGTACCATGTGGATTTAAAAAAAGAATCGAAGACATAATAAAAAAACACAAGTTCTAAAAGCAGTCAATTTTGTCATCCTGTACATCTGTATAATATGAAGGTATGTATATTCAAGAGTCTAATATGTGCTTGCTACTTTAGGTTTCCTTTGAATCTTTTGCAACGGAAACATACCTATTACAAATAGGTACACATATCAACGAAGTTGCGCAGTTTAGATTGAATACGAATACATTATCATGTCATTATTATTTAAAACTATACAGGTAGGTTCCTTATTTACAAGAGTAAAAGGAAAAATAATGCAGTACCTTCCCATTGATTGAAATATGGAAAATCCAAGATAGAAAGACGCAGTCGTATGTGGATAAACTACACAATTTATTGTTCTATATGAAACATCTGTCAATACTTTTTTAACTTTCAATATTACGTACTTAAATTAAAGTCAAGCTCTTTTCAAATGGGAGACCTCCAAAATGCACACACCAGAAAACCTAGAAAAGTGACAACAGCTTTCAAAGCATTTCGTATTTCGTCACAAACTTTCAACAGCATTGATGTAGGTTTTCGGTAGCTTACGTCAACTCATTTTTGACTTTTCTATCATCGTTATTGCTGATAGAAAGTTACATTGTCTAGGTCCTTATGGCACTACTGTCAAAATAACAGTGATCTTTAAGCATGTAGTAATACGGGTGTTGTTATGTTATGTTGCTATCATTGACAAGCCTGTCAAAGTTACAGTGATCTTTACTCCAATATGCTGTTGCCAATGCTGTTGGGTTGCTGCTGTCAAAGCTCTTCTGGTCAAGTTCTTCTTCTGTTTTTTTTTTTTTTTTCCTAGTTTATGCCCGCGGTTTCGCCCGCGTGGAGTTAGGTAATTGCCCCACAATCGCACTGTCAGGATAAAGAGTATCTCATGTCATCCTATTATAAACTATCTGTGTGACAACATCCAAATCCGTTCTGCAGTAATGGCGTGAAAGAGTAACAAACATCCATACATCCTCACAAACTTTCACTTTTATAATAGTAGTAAGAAGATACGATTTTTCAGCAAAGATCTGCTAAGACGCACCCACTAGGCTTCACCTAAGCATAAACTGCAGCTCCTGAAGATCTCTTAGAATTTAGTTTCACCGATGTTTTTTATAAGACGAACATTCTCACGGATTCACGCCTTCTATTATGTCCTAATGATTCACGTGAAGGCTGAAGGTAAAGGCTGTATATTTGACTGCAAATGCCTATTAGGTACAACTCCATGAAGTTATCTTGGAATGACTCAGGTTTAAACGTGGTTCGTTCATGACGTCACTTGCTTGTATGCCTTAGACGTTGGATCTTCGCATAAGTTACGACGCTTGAAATCATAACATTTCAGGAAGCCATGGAAGCCATCTTGTTGTATTCCATGCTCAGCTGATATTTCGGATGACTGGTTGATGTTTGAAGGTCGCCTGAATTTCCCAAGTTGAGGGTCAATGCCCATTAACTTCCTTTGTATTTAGACACATTAGTACCTACTTGATCAGTTGTTGTTATTGCTTATTTTGTCCTTACTCCTCGATCAAGGTTAATAAATAAAAATTTTAGTACAGAGTAAATAACCTATGTAAGTGGTGTTGTTGCTTTGCTTCCGGTCATATGCTTTTTCGTTACTGAATGGCAATAAAGAATAAAACCGGCCAAGTGCGAGTCGGACTCGCGCACGAAGGGTTCCGTACCATTATCTATAAAAACGGCAAAAAAATCATATCTGTTGTATGGGAGCCCCCCTTAAATTTTTTTTTTTTTAATTTTTAGTATTTGTTGTTATAGCGGCAATAGTAATACATCATTTGTGAAAATTTCAGCTTTCTAGCTATCACGGTTTATGAGATACAGCCTGGAGACAGACAGACAGACAGACAGACAGACAGCGGAGTCTTAGTAATAGGGTCCCGTTTTACCCTTTGGGTATGGAACCTTAAAAAAGGAAGCAGACACGATTTTGCCTTGAACTCAGATTTCACAAACCTTATTCTGCACTACGAACATTCGTGCCATAACATAAATGTTTTTATTTTATTTTGGCTCGTATTGACAGAAAAGATTGAACCAATCTCATCCCATAATCAAGCCTATAATTCACCTCCTCTCTGTGAGCAGCAGTGGACTGTAGTTCATCACGCGGGATCTGTGCATCTTGACTTCAAGGTGTTAGTTCTGGATCACACGCCCCCCCCCTTTTTACCGGGGCAGACTGCTCGGAGCGCGTGGGATGTATTATTAAAATGTTTAATGCAAAGCTATACTTAACAGAACTTACAGATGGTCTACTTGATGCTGAACAATATCATGGCATACCAGAACATTCTTTTGTATAGGTTTATCAATTCAGTACTTCAGGCCGAAAATAAACCATCAAAACTTTCTCTTAAGATAATGCTCATACAACAAAGAGGTTCCTCAAGGTTCAAGATCATAACTTCTCACAAGTGGCGATAAAATGGTCGCCAATAAATACGAAAGACTTGTTATATGAATATAATACTATGTACTTTGTTAAAAGCTGTCGTCTTGCAAAGTTTCATGGAGATAGGGCTGTCATTTTTACACAACTGTCAATTTAATAGATGGAAGGATCCATATTTTAGAACGCCTCGACCATATTTGCTTGAAGGATATAAGACCCATTCCATGATCTATGTTACACTCGGTGCCCTGCATTACTTGACCCTTGATAAAACGAAAAATAGGTGTCAAATACTCTCTGACGTATAAATGGCGGTTATTGTTTGAAAATAATGTCTTTGATACATAGTAACCTTATAAAACTAAAATATAGAGTTTCAAGCCGCCATATTATTTATTATTTAGTTCAGGGCAATAAAGTCGAGTTTTTGAAAATGTACCTCGAGTTAAAAAGGGACTGTGTAGAGAAATAATTAAAAAAAATACTTAGTTTTTTTTTTTTTTTTTATTAGTTGGACGGGTCCTTCTGGGACTGCCCTCGTAGTCTGCAAAGCTAATAAGGTTTATCGTATGACCATTTATTTGGCGATCCCTGTTAAATAATGAATACTGTGGATAGGATAGTAACTGATCGAGGTTACGTTGACGATAGTTTCAACAAGAAGAAGAAAATAAACGATCGGTAGACATTAAAATTTACTACATGTGTGTAGATTTTATTGATAAATCATCAACTCTATGTACCGAATGCTTACATATGCATGACATTTAACGTAGTATTCTTGTTATGTAGTAGTATAGTAGTAGTACTTGGGTCGTGTCATCTGACAAGCGGTAACCTATGGCCGATCTCAGTCACTAAACATGTATGGAATTTGTAATTTATGTGAGGATTTCCGATTTAACATAACAGCACGCCTATAATCCCTGAACGATGACGACAGAGGTGTATCCTGTAGTCATCATCATCATCATCAGCCTATAGCAGTCCACTGCTGGACATAGGCCTCCTCAATCGCACGCCGTATCCTGTAGTAAAAACACGAATATTTTACAAGTTTTGTTTACCTAAGTCAAACGTAATTAGGGGCGATCCGTACTGGGAACAAATTCAAGCTTCGGACTGCTACTGAGAAATTACTGAAAAACCTAGTAACACTTTGGCCAACCCAGAATTAAAACCCAGCACCTTATACTCTGGAGTAACCGACCGTCAACTGTTAACACTGGGATTTGATTTCTTTTAGTGGTTAACATCCAGCTATCACTTAAAATAAACGGATTTCTACGGAGCTGAAAACCAAAATGTAGTAATTCTTCCAATAACGCATTCAAATATTATCTTTAAAAGTAAGTCAAATAGGGTTGACAATGAATTGCAGTGTTAATTTGAAAGCAACAATATGACCGGTAGAGTGTCTAAATATAACGTAATGGTAAATAATAAACGGTATTCTCACATTGGTGCTAATTTGGAAACCATGTTGGATAATAATAACGATCATGTTATTGCTTAAAAAACAACCATACAGGTTGTTTTTTATGTTAGCGTGATCTGTCGCACTTAGGCAGAAGAATCGCCTCATTCCAACGCCTTCCGTCGATGTTATTTTTGTTCTTGCGAATTCACGAGGACGCCATCAAAGACGTCCCGTCATTTTCATATAGTGGTGTCATCGTGTGGTGTTCAGTACTCAAAGATCGAATAGAAGAAGCGCTGTAGCGCTGGTAATACCCAAATCTCGCTCTATTTCAGTAACTGAAGGCATTTGGCACATTGTAGGCCAAAAGGCCGATCATTAAGTTCTTTAAGTCCATATCACGTTGTAAGTATAGAAAATCCATCAGACTTGGTGGTTAACCACCAAGTCTTTAGCTGCAGGATTGATACATATTGAACCTGAAATCAGTAGCTGCAGGACCTTATATGAATTGATTTAATTATGATTGGCCTGTTGGTGGTGCCTAGTGGTTAGTGACCCTGACTGCTAGGACGGAGGTCGTGGGTTCGATTCCCACACAGGACAAATCTTTGTGCGATCAGTACAATTATTTGCTATAATATGTATGTATTTAGAAATATATAAGTATGTTTATCAGTTGTCTGGCTGCCATAGTACAGACTCTGCGTAGTTTGGGATCAGATGGCGGTGTGTTAAATTGGTTGTCCCAAGATATTATTATTATTATTTGCTTTTGATTTAAATCTTTGTTTGTAACAACAAATCGGTAGTCGAACCGCCCACATGCTACATAAGTGCGCCGCCAATGCTGCGTGGGATGGCACACAGCTGACTCGTCCGTTCGGTTTTGCCTTCATTCTCTCAGTTGTTGGAGAAAATTATTCTTCTTCTTTAAAAATGCTTTAGGATAATTTGTATTGTCGATTCAGAAATCGACGTATTTACGTTGGTTGCGTTTATACCGCGTGCTCGTGCCGTTAGGTTTATTATCTATGTACTTTTTTTAAATAATTCGACAGTCAATGGAAACTTTTGGCTTCTCTCTAGGAACTTTTAGAACCATGAGTTATTACAATCTTAGCTTAGATTAATAGTGATCTTGTGGTTCATATTAAGGAGAATAATCTTAAAGTAGTGTTTGTTGTTATATACTCGATATCATCATCATCTTCTTGCCCTTGTCCCAATCTACTTGGGGTCGGCGCAACACGTTTTATAGTCGATATAGGTAATAGTGTTCAAACTCAAACTTACACTTCTGAACCTTGTCTGTCCCCTTGTAGTCCCTGAATCGTTGATTACGTCATTCCCTCTCCAAGACCCACAAAAAATATAAAAAGTTGCAAATATCGACAGGGATATTCAACCTTTTCTTTATTTTTAACAAGCCGTGACGTAAACTTAGGTACCGAGTTCTTTTTTTTTAATCGAGCATTATTAGGAACAAGTTTTTCTTGAATTGTGAATCTAGGAAACTACCTATAGGTAGTATATTTAGCCAGGATTGCCGTGCAATATCAGGTATATATTTTCCCTTAATCTGCAGCAAAAATACAATGATTTCACGAGATTTTTCCTAAGCAATTTATTAAAACTTAACCAGACAAACCACACGAAGCCACGTGCTCCAGTTTTCTATGTTCATACCAGTATTTACTTACACATTTGGAAAGAGATGTTTCTTTGCTTGTTCTTGCAAACTTTTTAAGTACCTACCTAGATATCGGATTATTGAACAAAAAAGATTCTTATATGTTTTATCCAATAGAAAAAACGTCTACAAGTTTTTATATGCATAGAACATACTAGTACTATCATGTATATTTTTGTTTGGATCCAAGGTCTTTTTAACGGTTTCGACGATCGTTATTTCTGTTTTGCTACAGTAAATTATAATTTATAAATCATAGTAATATTTTCAAGAGAGTTACAACGATCTTAATCTATTTACCATTATCTATAACTTAACTTTTATCTTGGAGTGGTGGTACTTTTGTTTTTCTTATATTTAGGCCACTTTCTTTCAATTTGCGACATAATATTTGTTAACCTATGACACATTTTTACGACCATAAAACTGTATGTGAGATTGTCAAGCAACTTCATTGGAACATCACGTTTAACAGTTCCATATGTATCCATGTAATGACTTGTCATTATTTACAACATTTGAACTGTCAGAAAAGATGAAAGAAATATATTATCACTCCCATCCAGCTTCAATTATTTCTGTTATAACACTAAACAATTTCGTTACAATAGCGTAGCTGACATTTGCGAGAGGTGTCAAGGTGAAGCGATCTTCTTTAGGTCCGCTAAACCGGCTCAGGGGTCCTCCGGGCTCCGAGCTCTATGACGTATTTATATAGTTTTTATATTGAAGTTAACGCGTGTCTGATCTTAATCTTTTAATAGTGTTGATACGCTGCTTGTAACAATGACCGTGGTTACGATTACTGTGGAATTTGCTTTTAAATCAAGATTATAAATGTAATTTAAGAATATTATCGATGGTTAGACTGCCTCGTTCGTCTAGTGGTCGTAAAGTGCAACGGCTGAGCATGAGGTCCTGGGTTCGATTCCCAAGTCGGACAAAGTGTTATAAATGGGTTTTTCCATTAGGAATTTCTCATTAGCAGCCACGGAGTCTGGATTTGTGCCCGGTTGATGGCAATAGCTGGCCCCATGTAATACATAGGACTTAGATATAACTGGCGAAATGTGGGTGTACTATTAGGTTCACGTCTGCCTAATCCTTCGGGGATTACTGGCGTGATGTCATGTTATCGATTTTTAGTGCAAATTCATTGATATCTTTAATTGTCTTATTACGTAGGTACCTACAAGCTAAGCCGGGCCGAGATCCCGATTCGATTATCCACTGTATAAAATGTGGTAATTCCATATAAACTTTAATGTCCTCTCTTGAAAACTAATTTTCTAAAATCCTACTTTAGTGCTGAGATGCTCACATCTACAATAATAATATTCTAAAGAGGTAAAGTTTTAATATAATATGGAATAATATTCAGAGCTATTGATCCGATCCCAAAAATTCTTTCATTAATGAGAAGCTACAATTTCCCCGAGTGTCATCTAGGCAATAGCTCAAACGTACCCGTGGGATAATTTCCACCATAACACGACCGAAGCTGCGGGCAAAAGCTAGTTCATAATAAAAGAAACTCATGTGCAAAATTGTATGTTTCTAGACTCATCGGTTTAAGCTGTCCGTCGTCGTCTCTCAGTGAATTTAAGATTTATATGAATAACTTTTTACTAATCTTACTGAGGATTAAAACTTTTATCCTGATGACTAAAAATAACGTGCAAAACACTGATGTGATACAATAACCTGTTTATATACTAACTACTTAGTCATGGATCTTGAATTAATATGGCATAATGCAATACTCGTTTTAATTTGCAACTTCTTAGTACTTGTCTATTATAGTACTTAGATAATAAATCAATTATTTAACATACATTGTTCATGTAATTTGTTTGTGAACACTGTTATTAATGGCATTGATTGCAGCTAGGCTGTTGTGGGCAGAGCAATATTGGTACTTAATTTAACTTCTGTTATTGTTTTCTGAAGCGACTAGGTAATTTCGTATTTAGGTTTCACTTCTTAATAAATAAGGTTATTTTATAAGAAAATCTGAATGTTAATTCAATACTTTCTGAATGCTCTTACTACTTTTTACGAGTATTTGAGCTAAAACCTTCAAAACTGTATTTTAGGACTTAACCTCAACCTCTTACCTCTCTCTTCTCAAGATCTATATATCACAGTAGCGAAGGGTCATTATATTATTTGTCTATAGAATACTGACTGTGCCACTTTTCAAAAGGAAGCCGGTAGGAATCGATTTGTATGGAACCTACGCCACCGATATATGTTTTGGATAAAATTTGTAATACACCGAAAGTTGTAAACCCCTGCAAGAGGAAAGTTACCAGAGGGTCACATCATGGCAGGTGGACTTATTACTCACACTTGATTCTCGATCACTGGCTGACGGACACTCGATAAAATACTCCACTCATCTGACCTCCTTACAATGTTTTTAGATAACCAGTTTAACTTGACACACGGCAGTAAAAGGAACTAAAAAATACACTGAATTTGACAGCTAGTTTTCTTTTTACTTGGCAAGCAACGCCACATTTGAACTTTCAAGTAATACTGGCCGTTCTCAAAGTCTCCCTCTTGTTTTTGTTTTTTTTCTGGCGTACGTTCAAGACTTCACTTTTGTTTAAGGCTGGTGATAGAATAGTAATGATCGGCTTTTGTTTGTTAATTAGAGAAAGGACAGCACTCATAAGGACTTTCCTTGACAAAATATCAAATCTGTTGGAAACAGGCTTAATACAAAAGTGTGCGCTGCACCTGCAAGCCTTTCTCTGCTTTCCGACTCCAAGAGAGATTGTTATTTTACAATTGCACATATTGTTGTTTTTGGCTTCTCCTTGGACTAAATGTAAATCTTTATGCAATATTTAAATAAACGTTCATCAAATATTGACAACAACCGAACTGCCTTCCATTTTTTAAATAATAATAATAAAAAAAAGGTTTAATTCAGATACAATCCATAAAGCATAATAGTAATTAAATAGTCAGCTTACAAAAAAATAAATAATAATAAAAAAAAGAAAATAAAATAATTCAATTAATAGCATAGACAATGAAGAAAGAAAAAAGCAGAAAATGAAGAATGCATTTTTTTTTTTTTTTTTTTTTTTGTTGCCCCACACTAAGAATTTTAGTAGTTGCTTTAGAATATGGAAGGCAGAAAGTCGACAATAATCACAATTCCGAACTTCTATTACCAGTTTAACCAATATAAGTTCAATTTTACTACTGTATTTAATCCTAAGGTGCTTTAAACAACCTCAACTGTTTTACCTCTTTGCACGTTTCGCGGTTTATTTAGTCTTAGGGTCCAAACGGTTCGAAATTTGAACCCAAACTCGTGACTCGGGGCCCGTCAGACGGGTTCCAGTATGGCGGACACAGTTGTAAGGTGAACTGCAATAATGTCGGTACTGTAATTGATTGGTCGAGAATTTTAATGGCACGGTCAATCGGACCTTGCGTTTTCAACGAGATCAGCAAAATTGTATGTTTTTATGCAGTTTGGGGGTTGTATGTGGTTGTTGTTGCTTCTGAATTAATGTACGCTTTATAAGCAGGTTTGAATTTTTGCGTGTTTTTTGAGTTGTTTTTCATTTTTAGCAAAATCGTAAACTTTTTGGTCCGTCTCTTCATATCGGTCCTTGTTCTTTTCTTATTCATTCGTTTCTTATTGTTAATTTTGGGCTGGGTTGACCATGAAGACACATTCAAATGATTTAAGGTTTTAATTGCATTATGGTATAAATTGATACTCTCAATGTAGTGCTAAAGATGCGGTGCCTCCACCCCACATAGCGGGTCTTCACTGATGATATCTTGCCTCTTCCTATTGCCCTGGTACTTGCGACTTTTGCGAAGCGCCTGTTTTTGCCACTCTGCCCACACACTTGCTCGACATGGCCCATTTCTTTCTTGGTAAACTAAGGTACACAGATCTGTTGACGAGTGGTTGTATTTAAAACCATGTTTCTTGTGGTAACTATCGAAATGATGTTCTCTAAGATCAAAAACTTATTTCTGGTTAGTCACATGAGGTATTATCTTTTATTAGCTTTTTTCCATTATTACCATATTTCGAGATAGTCTTAGAAATATCTAGTGCAAATGGATAATAGTACAAGGAGCTGAGGTACGTCGCCAGTATTTTGAAATTAACGAACGTGTCTTTACTTTGATTCGATGCTTTATTATTATTTAAAGCAAAAACTTTTTTTTTAATTTTGTGAAAACTCATGGATGGCTGCTAACTTCAGATTAAGCTCTATTTACGCGTTAAAATGCACATATATTTTCTGTTTTGTAATTGGAGTCTGGTAAACTAATTTTTTACACGCATTAAATATTATGTAAGTAACCAGATAATTTTAAAAGCTATTAAGAATTTAATCAATCGCAAAAAAACACAGTCGAGTTCAGTGATTTGAACCAATATTGTACATCTATGAAGAGTTGGAATCGAGGGCTCTAAAAACGATGAAGGAAAATAGTGTGAGGAAACCGGCATGTCGTTGAACTAAAATTTCGAAGACGGTGAATTGCGGCCCTCTTCCTCCCAGGGAAAGAAGGCCCACGTCCCAGCAGTGGGAACATTATCGACTAACTATTGTGTACACTTACTTTCGTATAAAATAGTAGAAATATCTTTATTCTCCTGTCCTTGTCCCAATTTGTTGAGGGTCGGCGCAGCATGTATTTTTCTTCCATACTTCTCAATTATTTATCATCTCAACATAATTTTGTAGTACCTAATACCTATGACAAATTATTTTGTGAAAGAAATGTAGTTCTACAAATATATTTTTGTACCGAACACTCATTGCGACGCGACGAGCACGAGACGGACGAAGTAGCAGATAACAGAAAGTCTAGACTAAGAAATACTTACACACTTAGAAATGTGGCTGCAAAAGTAAGACAACATTACCTTAGTCCACTTAATATTTACCCCGCATACACAAGTACTAAGCTACCAAGACATCAAGTTGAATCCAGTTCAAAACAAATTCTCACAAGTCTGATTCAACGTCAGATTTCAAAGAATCAACAAAAGAGATGGCGGAACAAAGATGAGAGAGATTAAACATCTTCGTGAGTCAGCTGTAACTTAGCTGATGACGTAGTGATAGAGAAACAAGTTTTGAAGGCACCGTTGTTAACCAATCAGTTAAATAGTCATTATGTCTTTCTACATTGTCACTAATGAAGAAAAACGTGAGTGATCAAACCCAAACAGCAGCAAACGACAACACGGTAGGCCCAGGAGATAAAGATGGAAAAAACTTGTCTCTTTCTCATCATTGATCACAGTCAGCAATAAATTGAGCTATAGAGTAGATAGGTGAAAGACCTATACTTAATCTAAAGAGGGATACTAAAGACTAGAAATAAAGGGACTGGGTTAAAAAAAAACCGGCCAAGTGCCAGTCGTACTCACACGTACACAGAGTTCCGTAGTAACAAATAATATAATAAAAACATTTTGAAGGCTCATGCATAATTATGTTGTAGTGTATTCAACAGCAAAACTAAATTTGTTTTTATAGTATGTTAATGAAAAACAAAGTTAAAGCTGCAGTTTGATGAAAAAATCCCATATCTCAAAAACTAAACATCAAATCTTATTCAAACCAATTTTTGTTGAAAGTTTTTTTTACGTTCTACAGTCCTGCATTTTTTCAGAATTTGCCTTCTCTTACTTTAGAAATTAGAGGGACACACACACATTTTACCACTTTGGAAGTGTCCATCTTTTAAACGATTGACTGAGAAAAAATGGTTTTAGAAACTCAATTTCATTTTTAAAGACCTATCTATAGACATCCAGTCCCTTTTTATTTTTTATTTTGTATGAAAATCGTAACGCGGTTTACAGAATACATCTACCTTCTAAGTTTCAACTGTGTAGTCCTAATAGTTTCGGAATAAAGTGGCTGTGACATACGGACAGACAGACATGACGAATCTGTTAGGGTTCCGTTTTCTGCCATTCGGGTACGGAACCCTAAAAATGGGACCAATCTGGAAGTATGTTCTCTAAAATAAAAAAAAGTTTTGACCTAATCGGATTAAAAGTTACAGAGTTATGACTTTATGAGGTAACAAACATTGAAAAAAAATACAGCTTAATTGAGAACCAGCTCCTTTTTGGAGTCGGTTAAAAGGTTTGACGCAAGTCCAATTTCGTAAAGGAAAACCGAACTGTACAATAAAAAAAAACGGGTATCTCGAAATAACCAGGTTTTATACGAATTAGATTGTGACATTCGAAGTTTTAAAACAGCTAGATTAATTTTATACGAATTCTTTATTCGACGCGGTAAAACCAATATCGAAGTCATAACAATGACTAATCAATGTAATGACCCTGCAAATAAAATCGTAAATATTCTTTAGTTTTTTTTTTCTTATTGTTCACAAACATACAGATTTATTTTTGTTCTACAATTTACTCGCCAAACTTTTTAGTTTGATGGCGAGAACATATTATTATGTTTTTTGGAGGATTATTTCTAATAATCGTTCGAAGGATTCGTCATCTTTGTGTTGATTAAATGCCTAATGCTTTAATGCTTCATCATTTTTATAAAATACTAGCTTCCGCCCGCGACTTCGTCCGCGTGGAATAGTTACTTTGGGCTAACATGACTGCCCGGCTTTGCACATTGTGCGCGCAGTACCCGATCATTATTTTGCTGTGATTTTATTTTAAAACTGCGACAGCTCCTAAGATATTCACTTAAATCGAAAGATGTAAATGGCAATTTTGTTTTAAATGAAATACTTGTGACGAGTAACGTATTTATTTGGATAAGGATTAATATCATGTTTATAAAAACACCTCCGTAAATAATGCATTATTTTAGAACAAATTTGGTTAGCATAAAAAAGGTTATAGTGAGCTAACCTTAAAAGATAGACATATGCTGTCGCGGACTTTTTTTTAGAACTTTTAAAGAGGAATAATTCTGTAATACATGATTTTTGCGAAACTTTAACCGTTTACGCAGCGCACGCAGCGGAAGCTCTCAATAGGAAAAAATATCTCCCGATTTTGAAACATTCTTCATTAGTGCTCCGCTCCTATTGGTCGTAGCGTGATGATATATAGCCTATAGCCTTCCTCGATAAATGGGCTATCTAACACTGAAAGAATTGTTCAAATCGGGACAGCAGTTCCTGAGATTAGCGCGTTCAAACAAATAAACAAACAAACAAACAAACAAACTCTTCAGCTTTATAATATTAGTATAGAAGTATAGATAAATAAATTGGATATTTTGAAAAATCACTGGTTTTCGACATATTCTGCCAGCAGCTAGTCTAGTCTACTATCCTTCAAGTTTAATGTTGTTGTTATAATAAATGTCACTGTTGATTTATTTGGTTGATCATTATGTTATGTTATTAATTTTCTTTGATATTTGGAGCATTTTAATTGTTTAATTATTCTAATTATATGGATAAATGCATCCTAAAAAGGATACAAATTAATTGCATTTAAAAATAAAAAAGTTAAAGTTTTGCAGATTGGCTTATTATCTATAATATAAAAATGAATCGCAAAATGTGTTGGTAAGCGCATAACTCAACAACGCCTGGACCAATTTGGCCAATTCTTTTTTTTAAATGTTCGTTGAAGTTCAAGGATGGTTTTTACGGAGAGAAAAATTTAAAAAATTGCCTGGATAAGTCTAAAAAGTAGGTTAGGAGTAGGGTAGGAGTAGGTTAGGAGTAGGGTAGGAGTAGTGTAGGAGTAGGGTAGGAGTAGTGTAGGTGTAGGGTAGGAGTAGTGTAGGAGTAGGGTAGGAGTAGTGTAGGAGTAGCGTAGGAGTAGGGTAGGAGTAGTGTAGGAGTAGGGTAGGAGTAGTGTAGGAGTAGGGTAGGAGTAGGGTAGTAGTAGTGTAAGAGTATGTTAGGAGTAGGGTAGGAGTAGAGTAGGAGTAGGGTAGGGTTAGTGTAGGTGTAGGGTAGGAGTAGTGTAGGAGTAGCGTAGGAGTAGGGTAGGAGTAGGGTAGGAGTAGTGTAGGAGTAGGGTAGTAGTAGTGTAGGAGTAGGTTAGGAGTGGGGTAGGAGTGGGGTAGGAGTGGGGTAGGAGTAGTGTAGGAGTAGGGTAGGGTAAGGGGTAGGACACCACGCGAACGAAGTAGCGCTGGGCAGCTAGTTATTATATAATTTTAGATAAGTAATTGATGAATGAATAATAAATATGTACCTAAGTAGGTATGTAAGTAATTAATTTGAGATTTTAATAAAATACAGAGGAATGTGGGTGTACCTAACTATCAGACTAAGAAAGAGGGTAGACAGATTTGTCTGCACATCTCATCCCGCGATCATGGCTCTTGCAACAGCCTCGAAATAACGATTAACGATTCCCATATTTTGGAAAAAGAAAATAATAAAACACTTCACTGTACCTAAACTTTACTTGGAATACAACAAGTTAACTTATACCCAGTCTTGCAACCAACTTCGGCATTACTTTCTCTACTAACCCATCCTATTATTATGTATATTACTCAGTTCAGCAGTCTATCGAGCTTCATGTCAAGTGGGCCGCGACCTTTATGCCGTCGCTGTGGGTATCTGACCTTTACGCCTGGGAACTTTGTAGCTTCACTTGAGTGTATGGTAGTGGATGATGTACAATGCTGGTTTTGTATTTAATGGAGGTTAAAAGGGGTGTATGTGGCCAGCAATGGATGTGGTCTGACGAGTTTAGTCTGGTTAGGTGTGTGTTAGATTTTCTTGCGTTTAGTGTGACAGTAATATAGGTAGATATGTGTAGTTTTCATGTAAGCCTTTACACTTAAGGCAGAATATAACTCTTTTCTTAGTAATTAGATGCAATAATTTAATTGAATGCTACGGTGTTTATGACAAAATCAATTAATTGATTAAAACGATCTACAATTTGTGTTTTAAAACCATTTTAACACGAAAATATTAAAAACATTCATCCTAAGTATGTAAAACTGGTCAGTGTAGTATCATACCTAAATAGAATATTTAATTAGTTAATTATTCTATTCATATAAGATGTTAGTTGAACAGATAAATTCAGTCACAAACCCGTCTTTAGTATGGCTAGACCGTCCTCATTACATAGACATAACATAACATAACATTACTTATGTATGATGTTAATGTATGTCACGATCTTAAGCTTCGCAAACTTATAATGAACCTAGGTCATTTGTCATTCTAAAAATGTATCTATAAAACACACCCACACTAGAATTCAGTTTTTTACTAAGACTAATGAGTTTCGCAACTTGAACTAAAGAAATGACATGATAAGATAATTATTCTTTGTCGAGAACCACAACTCACTTTTAATTACGTTGTAGGTACACATTAGTGTAACGTAACGTGAAATGTAGCACGAATGAGCCGTCCAGACTTATGCAATGCAACATGAAATGTAACCCAACAACAAGGCGAATTTGTTTCAGTGTATGTTACATTTCATGTTACGTTTCACCAATGTGTACCTACCTACTCGTATTATTATGAAAACGGTGAAAGAAAACATCGGCATGCCCTAGAACCAAAAAAAATTGAAGACAGTGGCATCTAAGAGTCTGGACGTATGCTCTTCCAAGCATTCTGAATAAATTGCCATAAATTAAAATTCAAATTCGTTTATTTGTCCGAATATGATACAATACATGGTCTTAAATTAATAAATGGTTTCATCACATTCTGCCACATGCCATAGGAAATAGTCAAAACATCTCGACAAATGAAAAACATTTTAAAAGTATATTTTACCGTTGATAATTTTGAATGGGAGAATGGCCTACGTGTGGGTCCACTACCAGACAAAGACGAAGAGTTACACTCAAATCTAAATCGATAGCGCACTAATCTTATCTCAATAACCCTCATTTTGGGCTTCGCTACTAGTCGGGTAGAAAGATTGAGCGTTATTGTAATGTAATAATTTGATGAATGCATTTGGAAATAAATAGTTTGTTTTTTTCATCTACAAATCTGGTACTGTATCTGTACTGCGGTGGATAACATTTTACTACCACTCTCATAGAGCAAGCCTGTGGACTGCTGTGGGAAAATTATACCTGGCCTATAATTTTCCCGCGGCTTTTGCCCGCGGTTTTGCTCGCGTTAATTTAGAATTTTACAAACAATTCGGGTTTTACTCTGCTTGAATTATAATAATATAATTCAATCATGATTCAAAAGACACTTGGCATCATCTATTTATCATAAGAAGTTTATTGTCGTTTTCCTCGGGAAGAGTACTTTTTTCGGGATGAAAGGTACTCTATGTCCGTTTCTGTACACCTGACAAAGTATATGCAAAACAGGATGATCGGTTCAGTGGTTTAGGCGTGAAAAGGTAAAAACAAACTTACTTTCGCATTTATAATATTATACTTAGGATTATGATATGCTTCTTAAGCTACTTTAGCCATTTCCCGATAAAGAGAAAGTAAATTACTTACCAGAAAGTTCTTACACGTACAAATCTGTGAACTTATTAGGCTATACGCATTTGGCTTCTTCCAGGCTCAAGATCCTACTAACTCCATGCTATATAACTAGCGAAATTACGAACAATACCAGAGTTTATCAACCTATCCGAGAGAAACCTCAGCTTGTAAATAACTCTAGTTTACCAATACCGACAACGTCCTTGCTTTCAAAAAATTCTGCACGACTTTTACCTATGTAAGAAGTCGAAAGTCTCAGATATTCACTTATTTTTAATCCATCGATGGTTTGTACAGACTGCTGAAAACATATCAATCTTCTGGAGCAGTGATGGAATGCATTTTTTACTTTTAAGTCGTGCATTAACTGAAACAAGCGCAATGTAGATGTAGGCACTATTGGATACACCTCTGACTAACCCTTTGGGGATTGCGGTCGTGAATTAATGTTATATACTGTGTGTTAGAAAAGTTAGAGTTATTTTCGTGGATTAACTAAATCTAGTAAATAACATGACAATGATTATGTGTGCTGTTTTGTTTGAAATTTTATGTTTGGTGTGATTGGACCCAAGTAATATAGCAAATTCTGGTCAGCATTAATATAAAAATTACAAAACATAATATTAGTTAACATCATGCCTGTAATCCCCTTAGGACTAGGCAGAGGTATACCTAAGAATGCACCTCTATTGCACTATGTTTGAGTACCATGTAATAGGGGGCGAGCATATTGCCATCAACCGAGCACGAATCTAGACATCTGTGTGGCTGCTACTGAAAAAATCCTGATGGAAAAACCTAATAACACTTTGCTCGACCTATGAATTAAACTCAGGACTGAAAAAAATAGACTTATTATGAAAAAGAACTAAATAATTACAAAGCACCTACATCACCATCGTTTAATTTGTAGGTAACCTCTATCTCAAATAATATCGTATTACATTGACAAAAGAAAAACTTTAGTTATTGTTGTTTATGTCTGCGAATAGAATAAATTAAAAACACAAATACGACTTTATTTTGACACTCTGTTTGCGACCGGAACAAATATGGCCTTCGCCTGATTTTCCAGAATGGTGCTTAGTAGAATATTTAAGCTTAAACTGAAAATATGTCTTTGTGCTACATGTAGAACAAAGTAATGTAGATAGTATGTAAAATAACCATTCAAAATGGTAAAAAACATAGAAGTCTGTTATATAATATTCCTCAATTAAATTGCACACGTTCTTAAATAACTATTCGTCATATATTAATTGAGGACAAAAAAGGCAATCTTTAAATGACCATCATTATACCACAAATTGAAATAATTCGAACCGGTACCACTCGGCCACTTTACATGACATTGAATCAGAGACATAAAACATGTTATTTATATATATTGTAATTTACTTTAGTAAAAAATCCAGGATTTATGGCTAATTATATATTTTAATATGTGTAGTTATAGTAAAACTTAGCCAGAGAAAAAAACTCTCGACTTTGATGCAATGATAATGAAATGTTTTCCCCATTGTTTGTCTTTTTATTTTAGTGTATCCATGTAAATGTCTATTTAAATTAATATGTTTTTTAATATATATTTATAGTATTTTAAATATATTTATAGTATTTTATGTCCTTGTAGTAGTATAAATAAAATTATTTTCAGTATACACCTACCACTGTTTGTCTCTGCATCACCCAAAGGTTGACTGGTAGAAAATGCCTATGGCATTAAGTCCGCCTCTGTACTCTGTGCTTGAAGTGTTGAATAAATGAATAAATGAAAACCACAAATTTAAGATATATTTTTATTAATCAAACATTTCAGAATACATAAGATATTATAGTTTATTTACAAAATAAAACTACTATGACAGTAGTTTTATTTTGTAAATAAACTATAATATTTTTGTTTTTAGAATTGATGTTTAAAACTATTTAGCTTATCTACTGCATCTAAACTAATCATTACATACTTTTTATTTCTATACAATTAAATATTATGTGGAATAACCTAGAATAACTATAAATAAATATAACTTAAATGCAAGACAAGAAAATGCAAGGACATTAAAAAGACTTTTGAGCAAAATTATAGTAAAGCAAAATTTTCTACTGAGCAAAAATTACATTTGAGCAAAAATTACATTGGACCTAACATTTAAACAAAAATAAAAATGAGCAAAATAACTTCAATTACATGATTATAATCAAAAACTTACATTTGCGCATCCAGATGTTTTTATCGAACCTAAGAATTACTAAACTAAAGCAAAGACGCAACATTGCAAAAAAAAAACAGGACACCACACATCACCCAACCTAACACACCCACAACACATATCATAAAAATATTCCTACCTATCTTCTTACCCTACTCCCACCTCCAGATCTACGTGTTATATGCTCCCCTATACCTGTGGTCGAGGCTGCCGTAGGTGGGGCGGTAGCGCGGGGTGCGCTGGCTCCAGGGGCTGCGCCGGTTCTTGTAGCTGGAGCACGCGATGAGGCTGTTCATCGCAGGCGGGCGGGACTGTTCCACACTGATGCCGCAGCGACGACTGGAAGGGGTTAGAGAATTAGAAATGTAGCTGGTGAGTCTGTTTCAAGTTTTGCATTCGCATTAGCTGTTCCTACTATTGGCTGGCCGTCTATTTAGATTTCTTGAAGCTGGTTGTGAACATCATCGGTAAAAAGAAACTAGTGAGACGAGGAATATTAATCGTGTCAGAAAATTAGCACTTCAGTCATTCAGAATACAGAAGAATTCATTCACAACCAGCTTAGTATATTCCCACTGCTGGGTCACTGGTTTTCCTCTCTGTGAAGAAGTAGGACGTAATGCACCACGTGGTCACTCGCTAGTCAAACGTAACTGATGTTACCAGACTTGCAAGACAAAGGATTAGGAGAAGAGTAAGGAGACTTATAAAAGACTACTTTATTCGACTTACCTTCTAGTCCTGTCTGGCTGAAGTCTGTCTCCGATGACCATGTTTTCTACCAGTGGGTCATCCACCGTGCACCGACTCGAAAATCTTTGACATACAATAAATATACAAATTGATAACCATCACATTGGGAGCCCCAAGATCAGTCCGAGAGATAGCTTTGTATCCCAAATGCTCGCCTATGCTGATGTCTATGCGGTGACGATACTTGATGATAATATGTAGTTTGGATAAGGCAAGTGATTGTATCTTACCTTGAACTGAAAGTTCCCCATAGCACAAAATGTGATGTCCGGCGAACAGGTGACAGAGTACTATGATTGTGATTATGATAATGATGGATATATTGAACAGACCAGGGTACTATGGTATAACTTGAGAAAGGCCAGCAGTAGCTTTAAGCAGAATTCTGGTTCCCCAAACGTCAAATAACAGCGTCATTATAACACATTGTTTTTGAATTCCTGAAGACGTGATGGTTACTCTAGCGATAATTTACTGTGCTGTGGAGTCGGGATGATACGATAAGCATGAACCATGCATCCAGCATCTGACAATCCTGCGTTCTTAACATGAAGAAGATGAATACAGACGAAGTAATTACCTCTTAGTTCTAGTGGGAGGTAGGAACTTGTCACCAATGAGGACGCTTTCGTCCAGGGTTCCATCGATTTGGAGCAAGTCTCCGGCGGACACTGAGACATCCATCTTGGATGAGCGGTCGCAGGTCCAGGTAAACATTAGCATCAACACCATCTAGCAACAAAGGCAGAGATTAAAACTAAGAAACGGTTTGAAGAATTATTCATTCAACAAAAAACTGTCATCAATTATATTCGCACAAGGTCAAAGTAAAATAGCGCATTAGTAGTAGCATTGCAAAAGAGAAAGATCATGTTCGTGCTATTATTTATGTCTCCTTGGCCAACCTTGCTAAACCAACAATACATACCACAAGAACATGCAGTATGAACACGAAGAGCGTGGAGCTTCTGAAACCGATGGAGTCGAACAGCAGCCCCGACACGGTGGGGCCGATGAACGCTCCTAGAGCGAACGTGGATGTCCACATGCCTGACACCAGCCCGTACGTCTCTATGGAGTTCGGGAGACCGCTTGCACTGGGGAAGAAATCGGTTGAAATATAAACATTGTATTGTTATTTTTTAGATCCGTAATAATAACGGATAATACGTCAGGTAGAACGTGGCTGAGACGCCAGTCTACTACTTGAGCAACATGTTGAGGGGACCAATGTGTACTTCTGTTGTGTGAAGTCTAGTTGTGGAGACCCTCATTCTATCTCTGTAGACGCATCCACGATGAAAATAATCTATTGATGCTCTACAACCAATACTTTTAGATATTGACAGACCTTCAATCTCTTCAGTACCTATGCGCTGTTGGTCAGTGGATGCGGCATTTTTTTTTCCATGTTAACGTTTTGTATAAAAGTTGTGGTAGGGAATATAGTAAATGTAGATTGATTTGATCCTTACTCAAGGAAAGAGATAAATGATTATAGCAAGTGCAACTTTGGGTGAATGTTCAGTAAAAAATGTGAATAATTTGCTCTTTGGTCATTATATCTCGATTAGAGAGGAATTTCTTTTGATACTGATTAGTTTTTTGGTTCTTTTGGTTAGGTTTTGAGTTATTAATGTACCAGATGTTATGTTTTTCAATTCGCAATAAGAAGAATGCCATTTTGGTGATGTTCGCTCGTATGGTGAATAAGAAGACGCAAGAAGCTTTGACGTTTACCCAGGAGACAGAGGAAGATCAACAGGGAAAAACTATAGAAGGCAGGTGGTAATGGGTGTCTTTCTGGGCCCAAAAATAGGTACAAGTTATACTTAACACACTTACATGGCAGTTCCAAGTGCGTCAGAGAAGGAAGCGACTAGCTGACTGCCCATACCGAATCCGTGGAGCATCAGGCCGACTATCACAGCCCACATTTGTCTGTAATTACACAATATGATCAGATTTGATTTACTAAAGGTATCATCGAACAGAATGCAGATACGTAAAAACAAGTTCAAAGCAGATACTAGCTCGATAGATGAGAGAACGATTGATATGGTATTAGTTAAAACCATTTTGCAAACCTTACTATCGAACCCATGCTGTATTTGCACCATCAGTTGCTACTGTCAATTCCATCACAGGGTCCAGATAATCTGTTATCTTTGGACCGCAGAACTGTTAATATGGTAACCTTATCCAACAGTTCTCAAAGTATCATAACTAGACATAATTTAGGTTGGAAAAAGGAATCAAACTCACGTCTGCATTTCAAAGAAAGGCGCAGGTCCTATCAGCAGGAAGCCTCCTGCCACGAAGGCGCACCCACACGCGATGACATACTTGGGGCGGACCACGGGGTGGTCGCACAGCCAGCCCCAGCCCGGCGCCGACACCGCGTACACGCCGCCGTTGATCACGAACATCAGGCCGAGGATCATAGACGAGAACTGGAACTGTCGGGAAGGAGGTGTATTAAGATAAAATAGATTAATGTCAATGCTAAACTAAGGGGTCGGTTTTTTGTCGCTAGGCAAAATCGCCAGGGTTGTGTAAAAAAGCAGCATCCTTACATATTTCTTTTGTTTATTTAATTGCGTGTTGATCAAAATATGATTCGCGACCGAAATACGTATATGTTCGTGGAATTAAAATATTTTTTTTGCAATTTAGCGCAAATATTTTGATTGCAAAATTATTTTGATTTCGATCAAAATCTCTCTCTCGGCGCCTCACCTAGATAAAAGAAATTGGATGCACTACACTACCCTATTCACATTAAACTGTTAGTGGTATTACGGCTACATGAAGTGATTAAGATGAACACGTCGATAGAGCCATGAAAGAGAATTAAAACACGTCCATCGGTTGCCTACTGAGTTACTAACCTGATTTAGGAACACATTTAAAATATGTAAACCTAGATAATCTCATCAATCGACTATCGCTGGTATTATTTTATAAGATGCAGCTGAACATCAATTTGTAGTCAAATATTTTCTACTCATACTAACCGACACCAAAACGAAATCAGTTCAGGAGCTTACAAGTTATTGTGGAATTAAAAAAATCACAAGTAAAATTTCTTATTTTTGGCAGTCTGCCAAAAATAAGGACCGAGACGGGTTCTATGCTTCAAAGACGTAGGTTTTGTTTAGATTGAATTAAACAAATAAATTAAATGGTAAATTAAACAAGTAATAATTTACTTGTTTAATTTAATCTACGAGGATGGAGCCAGTCAGCACAGTTAATCATAAATAATAGTCATACTTGTCGCAGATGTGGTTCGAGCGTCGCCTGCAAGAATCCTATGCTCATGCTGGTGACCATGATACTGAGTGCGGACAGCACCACACCAGGCACCTTCAGCAGAGATATCATTGAGGCTGCAAAGGAAATATTATCATTGTTACAATACCCCCTATATTAGTGCTGGACTACCACTTATGGTGACTTACTAGTTTCGCTATTGTTGATCAATAGGGTCTGTCAGCGTCTACTTATTCCAATGGATAAATATCATGATTAAAATCGTGTATCTATCGTTACGTATACGTTCGGTAAAAAGTAAGATTACTCGTTTTTTAGGGTTCCGTAGTCAACTAGGAACCCTTATAGTTTCGCCATGTCTGTCTGTCTGTCCGTCTGTCCGTCCTCGCTTAATCTCTGTGACCGTTAGCACTAGAAAGCTGAAATTTGGGACCAATATGTGTATCAATCACGCCGACAAAGTGCTAAAATAAAAATTGGAAAAAAATGTTTTATTAGGGTAGCCCCCCTATATGTAAAGTGGGAAGTGTTTTTTTTTTTAATTTTAACCCTAATGTGTGATATATTGTTGGAAAGGTATTTAAAAATGAATAGGGGTTTACTAAAATCATTTTTTGATAATGTCAATAATTTCGGAAATAATCGCTCCAAAAGTAAAAAACAAAGCGTCCCCCCCCCTCTAACTTTTGAACCATAAGTTTAGAAAATACGAAAAAAATCTGAAAAGTAGAACTTTATAAGGACTTTCTAGGAAAATTATTTTGAACTTGGATGGAAACAACAGATGGAAACTGCAGTTAACCAATATAATTTGGTCCCTGAATCGTATGAGCGCCTATACAATCCAGAGGTCAAGTTTCATTTGCCCGTATTTTTTTTTTAACTTCGTTTACATAATGTTTTATTATCCTGAACGTATCTTTTTTCAAACAAAAAAATAATTATTAAAATAGGTTCTCGCAATTCAAAATTACCATCGAAAACTTCTGGACGACATCAATATTGCACGCTCCGTGTTCGCGCACGTACCCACTACCGGGAGCTGTTGCAGGAGCGCGGAGCGCTGCTGGATCGCGAACATAATGGATAGTATGGATACCCACCTTTAAACTCATAAGTGGGAACACTTATTGTGACGGACGGGAAACTACGGAACCCTACACTGAGCGTGGCCCGACACGCTCTTGGCCGGTTTTTTTTTTTTTTAATTCACACGTCTCGATCGTCAAAAAATCGGGCAACTCTGTAGTCACGCACAGGTCAATACATTTTCTATTCATGGTGTACGTAAGCAGTTGGTACATTGAAATCAAGAGCAAGATAATGAAAACGCCTGGTATAGAAATGGTCAGCCACGGTTGATTTGGAAAATGTTGCTCCCACAATATTATCAGTATCACTCAGTTCCCATCAGATCAACGTTTTATTAATAGCTATTGCAAGGTTCTACTCACGTCCACTAGGTTTCAGATCCTCGTCATCATGGTTCTTTGGCAGCACCAGACAGCTCATGACAGCTGCACAGAACAGAGCAAACCCGAGAACAGCGAACGGCAAGGAGTAGCCTCCGAAGTCGTACAGAGCTCCTCCCAGGGTTGGGCCGACGATCAAACCCAGGCCGAAGAACGTTTCTAGGGATGCCTGGAAAATACAGTTTAGATATATAAAAGAGTCAGGAACAGTACAGTGAACTTTAAAATTTAGCGCAACAGATTGACCTAGAAAAAAGATCTCCTAAAGAGTCTTTGTACGCGTTACTAAAATCAGAACTAAAGCTGCCATTTTATTTTTCAGCGCATTTCACGAAACAATTTCAGAAATGTTTATTATCAGCTAACAGCACAAACTGTCAAAGGCATTCGGGCGCTTAAAATTCTTGTAGTATAGCCCGATTGAATGTGAGTTTGGTGCCTGCGTGATTATGATAGCATTTTGTTGATAATTGACAATGCTATCAGTATGTTACACGAATTTTCTTCAGACATTTTCTTAGGAGTACGGATAAATCATAGCTTGATTTTGTTTTGAAAAAACGTGTTCTATCTGAAAAAGAGAACTATAACCTGAAAAGCCGTCCACTACACATCATCTGCCTAGCCTCTTCCCAACTATGTTGGGGTCGGCTTCCAGTCTAACCGGATGCAGCTGAATACCAGTATTTTACATGGAGCGACTGCCTCTCTGACCTCCACAACCCAGTTCTACTGGGTAATACGATATATTTGGTAAGGAAAAAAAAGCCGTCAACTAAATGAACATTATAGTTTTTTGCGCAACGTTACAATGAATGGCCCACTTACGGGCTGGTATAACTACAATGTGAATGTGGTATGACCACAACCTTTTAATTTGTAAGACCATATTTCATACAAATAAAGAATCTTGAATGACTTGCATCAGGATTGACATAAGCTTTTCGATAGGTTTCTACAGTATCTATAACCACTTTAAATTTGCAGTTCTAGGTGGTGCGGTTTGTCAAGAAAAAATGCATCAATATGTCAAACTTGCTACATTTATTTTAGTTCTGCAGTTTCCCACCTGCACAGATAAGTTGGCTGAAGTGTAAAGACAATTCAAGACTTTTCCATTATCGCTGATAGAAAGTCGCTTTGTCCTAAGAGTAGAGCCAATTAGCACCGGTTTTCATATTCCGGTGCAAAAGTCACAATGGCCACGTTTTCAATTATCAACATACGTCGTACGTAGGTCAATGGCACGCTATCTCCTCTGCTCGAGATCAATGTTTAGTCTCACAATCACGCGACCCTCAGTTGAACCCAACGCGTGGCTAATCTCAGCTAATGTTACGTCCAATGACATTCATCTGATGTAATGTTGTTCAAGACATGTGATACGCATTTTGGATGATGTTTTCTCTCTTTTGATTGGTGGGCGGATCTCGGTCCCTCATCACTTAAAAGCCAAGTGTACCAAGGTGGAATGATTTCCAGTCCCAACTAGCTTACCGTAAGGGTAGATACTGGGTTTTCATTCGCTGATCATCTGCCTAGCCTTTTCCCAACTATGTTGGGGGTCTATTTGACCTCCACAACCCAGTTAGTACTGGGCAATACGATGCTTTCGGGCCACTGACTACCTGTAACGACTATCAAACATCTACAAATGACAGCCGGGACCTACGGCTTAACGTGATTTCCGAGGCAGGCACAGAGGAAACTCGGTATGTCATGGGGCCGTCCGCAGATCGAACAAAAAAATTGATCCGTGCGGCTGTTATTATTTAGCCACGAGCTTCTCCCTTTTCATTCGCTGATATCAGATGTTATTTCTCTTCTTAACTCTCTTTGAAACCGGTGCGAGAAATACAAACACTTACTTAAATGATTTTTAGGAAATTGTTAAAACTGAATCCTCTTATCAAAAGCTCAAATCAACTTTGGACTAGGTTCCTTCATCAGATAAACTTTTTTTTGTAAGTATCAATATATAAAAATAATATTCTGGAAGGAAAAACTTACAAACATAGTAGCCACATTATTAGGGAACTCCTTGGCGATGATCGCGAAGGAGGCAGTGAGGAAGGCGGCGTTGCCCATCGCCTCTACGATGCGGATGATGAAGCTCAGGGTGATGAACGGCACGTGGCCCTCCACTTTATCCAGCATACTAGAAAAACAAAGATGCAAACTTATTCATTCAGGACAAAAGATAAAAAGGTAAACAATAATGAGCCACACCTATAGAACCATCACCTAAATATTCCCAACCCTTGGCGCGCGGATTTAGAAATCAGAGACCCGCCGTCATCTTATTTTTTCAATTGATTTAAAAAATAAATAATTTACGTCATTCGTAACGCTAAAAGACCCTCTGTAGTTACAGAACAGCTGTAGATTTCAAGTATATTTTAATTAAAAAAATAGGGAGGTTAGTCATGGTGTCTAACCTTTTTGGTGAAGCTTATTGTAGAAATGAAACAGTCACTGGCCATTTGCGATCAAAAAATTGTGTGATGGCCATTAAAGTTTTTTCTTAATTATTTCTTCTTCGGAAAAGTATATGGGTGATCTTAATTTTTTTCCAGCATTTCAGCCAGTTGAATATTTTTTAATACATATAATGGAAACTTTTTAGTGTTCATATTCTTTCATCATGATGATGATAATCGGTAGTAAATAGTATCCTAAATTTAGTTTTCGTTTTAGAACCTAAAAACTGACTTTACAATATTGATTCTGTTACGTAATTATTTATTTATATGCGTAACATCTTCAGTGTTTCTTATTGCAAAATATATTTATTAAATAATAATATAATTATAATAAATCTTTGCCTGGCCATTTGCCGTCAAAAAATTGGGGGTTGCCATTAAAGTTATATTCTTCTTCGGAAAAGTAATGGCTGTTCCATTTTTTACACACATATCAGCCAGTGGAAAGGCAATTGTAGTATTATAACTTTTTATTTAAAAAACAACAATCGTAAAACAGGCTTTTGTTGTGTTATTCAAAATTTAGAATTTTTAGTTATCATTATTTTGTAACGAACTTAAAAATCGTGAAAGTATTATACAGTTACTTTTTTTTTAAACGAAATGCCGTTTTTATTGCTACTACATAACTAGACCTACAATAACGAAGAAACCCAAACTCACCCGAAGAAGATAGCGCATGTGCCTGTTGTGAGTATACCCCCGTTGAAGAGCAGCTTCGGGCCCAGCCTGTTTAAGTGGGCGCCGTAGATCGGACTGACCAGGAACACCACCAGCTCGAACACGCCGAAGACCAGTCCATACTCCGTGGCTGTACAGCCTTTTTTCTCTGCCTAGGATTAAAAAGTTATGGGTGAGAGAAATTACAAATATCAGTGAGACGAGGATCTTTTGGTGCTCGAACGAATGACGGCAACTGAGAAGAGCTATTGATAGCATTTATGAAATTGCCGTGTTGAATGTATTAAAAAAAAACAAAATTTGGTGGTGGTAATTTTGGTCAAGCGCCAAAAGGTCCTTGTACAGTTTTAATTAGATAACGAGATTTGTCATGAGAATCAAAGAATGAACGAACTATTAAATCCTCCTGGAGATTTTTAACAATATGGATTCTTTAAACTTTTATAGGAATTATTCTTACAATGCGTAAAAGGAAATGGCTGAAAAATAATCAAACTAAGTTTACAATTTAGCTGTGTGCATAAAAAAATGGAGTTCTGTCTTCATATGTACCTACAACATATCGTTATTTCCCATGAAAGATCAAGACCCTAAAGATGCATACATTGATAATAATTGCTATCACATGACTTATTTAATTAATTCAATATCTACTGATATTATGATACAATACCACGGATCAGAGAAATTGACCTGTAGCAGCCAGATTAATGTTATTCAGTCCGCTGATCGCTGTACAACACTTCGCAGAAAATCGCTTAAGTCATCGTTAAAGTTGAAAAGTTCAAAACATACTAACTTACTTAATAACTTTTGATAGGGACTAGGCTGATGTTTAAAAAGAACATAGCGTCCTACACTGTAAGCATAAGCATAATCAGCGTATAGTGATCCCACTGCTGGGAAATTGGACTGTTAGGAAGAGTAGGTCGTAATCGACTATCATCATCTGCCTAGCTTTTTCCCAACAATTTTGGGGTTGGCTTCCAGTCTCATTAGATGCAGCTGAACACCACGCTATTTTACGTGGAGCAACTGCCTTTCTGACCTCCACAATCCAGTTAGCACTGGGTAATATTAACCCCTTGGTAAGACTGGTCGTCAGACTTTCGGGCCACTGACTACCTATAACGACTGTCAAAGCTCTACAATTGACACCAACGGCTTTCCGACGTACGATCCTCCGTACCTCGGAAAGCCGTTGGTGTCAATTGTCCTCTCGGTATGTAAGGGATGGTCACCCATTACATACTAATAACCTTAAAATCGCCCTAAAAATATTATAGTAGGATGAAACCCATTGGAATAGGAAGAGAATGAGAGGAAAAATAATTACGGGTGATCTGAGGTCGGGAAGTGGAAGGGGGTGAATTTTTAAGGTTAAAAAACGGTTTATCTCGATTTCCGGCAAAGCTACAAGTCCTATGGAAAAAAGTTGAATGGCAAAGTTGTAGGTAATAAAAAGATCTACAACTTTTGCATTCACTCTTTTTTCACATACTTAACCTCAAAATTAATGTGAAAAATTCAAATACCTAACCAAGTTTTTGGATTTTATTTTTATCTTTTAAAAAAAAATTGTTTGGCACGAAATTTGGTTAAAACTTACCTTTTTATGTCCCAAACACACTGTAATTTTTTTGATTTAAAACATTTATTTTTTCACCTTATTTTGACTTAATATCGAAAAAACACCCTTATTTTCAATCGAAAATTCTTCCGTCAAAATATCATACTTAGCCACGACCTCCTTCAAAACAAAAAAAAAGTAAAAGGTTTTTTTTAATTAGTCAAATACAAAACTCATTTATTTGAGCATTTTTAATTTGAAAATGACTGAAAGTGTGCATATTTTGAATAAGGCATATTCATATTGTTTGTTTATTGGGAGGCCTTTGCCCAGCAGTGGGACAAAGGAGGCTAAGTAAAAAAAAAATGTTTACAAAATGTTTTATTATCCGCTCCAAATGTAAATGTTTATTTGCCCATGAAAATCCGTTATCAATCAAATACGTGCCAGAACTGTCCTAATTATGTAGTGTAGTTCATTCCAGAATAAACGATTGATAAGATAGAATCGTATCTGAACCCTTTTCTCGGTTTATTTACACTCATTACAATCATTTGTTATATTTATAAAGATTAAAACTAGAACATTCGATGTTAATTAATGTGTCAGCTATAGTGTACGATATTTACGATTGTATTATTTTGATGCAATGACCTTATAAACAATATCATGGTCAGGAGTGTAAACGTTTACAGCAAATAAAAAGCTCTAGATAAAAAAATAACAGATGTAAAGGTCTTCTAAAAAAAATGCCTATTTTTTCCTTTTTTTATGGGATTGGAAATCATCATATGACTCCTCCCGCTCTGGCCGGAGCAGAAGGGAGTGTCAGACTTTTACTGAATAAAACCCTATCCATGTTCCTTCTTTTGCCCTTTGTGTTCCAGGGTCGCGGTTTCTCTTTCGAACAGTCCCGCAGCCCTGGCAAATAACCCTACCTACTTGACATTTTATGAAAAAGAACAGTCAAGAATAATAAAATAAAAATAATAATAGTAATTTCATTTACTGCACAGAATATTCAGTTATTTACATTAAGAGTAACTAAAACTAGCCTCCGAAATATTACCAATGACTTAAAAGTTAGTCTGTACGTAGTACGACTAACGTTAAACAACCTTCCTCAACATAGATAAAATATGCTTACAAACAATAACAACATACACAATCATGCTTAAGATCCAATTTTAAAATTACATCTAAATATACCTATATTATATAATATCTTAAACACTGGTTTGCTCAACACTAAACTTGTGAACGGAGATACAGAATAATAAATGATAAGTAATGTGTCAACTGAATTAGTTAACGTTACGGTTACAAAAACTAACCTAGAGAAACTAGTTCTAAATTAGGTTTATAATGTGCTGTAAGTTCACATAATTTTGTCGCCTTGAAACCGTTACGATAACTGTGTCCACTAACTACGGTCATTAAGCCTGAATTGAACGCTTTATCCTCGGGCCTGTCACGAGACTTTTTTTTTTTTTTTGTTTTTTTGGTGGTTGGGAAATCATCAAATGACCCCCCCCCCCCCGCCCTGGGCGGAGCGGAAGGGAGTGTCAGACTCTTACTGACTAAAAACCACCCATGTTCCTTCATTGGCCCTTTATGTTCCAGGGCCGCGGTATCTCTTTCGAACAGTCCCGCAGCCCTGGCTGGCACCGGCCCTTGCGGGCCCCTCCCGTTGCTGACAACTCTTTGAGGCGCGCGTGGAACACGAACGCGCCGTCGACACGGCCTGCCCGTCGTCATACGACGCGCGACGGACGGACGGCGAGCTAAGCCTGTCACGAGCCTGATTCAGTATTTTGTCAATATAAATGAACTGTCTCTGAACGTCTCCCTTGAGTAAATATCACCCCTTGAAGCGTTAGGTACGTTAAGTACACCTTACATTTCGCCCTTTATATTCGAGTCCCATGTAGTAGGGGGCGAGCCAATTTCCCTCAACGGGGCAAAATTCCTGACTGGCTGCGACTAAGAAATTCCTAATAGAAAAAAGTTAAACTGTCCGACCTGGAAATCAAAACCAAGATCTCATGCTCAGCAGTAGCGATTGCGATTAGTACACAAACGAGGCTATCCAACGTCTTGTGTGACTTGTTGTGTGTGTCTTGGGTGATTACGGTTATAAAATAGACTGTATGAAAGGGAATGTTAATAATGACTATTCAATTCAGCCAGTATGATACTGGCAGAATAATAATATAATAATAATAATTTATTTAGGTACATAAAAGTTTTGTAGTACATGGGGGGCCTTACAAAGTATGCATTAATAATTACATGTGGTAGGTACAACTAATTTCTGAGTATATCGCTGCTCTCCTAGCTAGATTGCTGAGCAATCTGTATTTAGGCGAGTCAGTTTCGACTCCCTATTTGAGTATCACAATTATCATGTCTAGTATTTTAGGCGCTTATAATTGAATATAAAACAAAACACAAAACTTAAATCAAAATCTTAAAATTTAAATTAATTAAAATAAAATAAAACGAGGAGTGGTGAGTCGAGTGAGTGCGTGTGTGTGTTATGTATGAGTATGTGTGTGAATGTGTGTTTGTGCATTTGAATAAAAGGAAATAGGGCTACCTTCAGGTAAGTGTTACTAAGTACTTTTCAGTCTCGTCGTAGGTTTTGTTCAGGAGGAATTCACGGAGAGCAAGTTTGCATTTGCCGTGTGTTAAATTATATATATATATATAAGGACGCGTTAATTTTATTGTACAAGGAAGGGCCAAGATAGTAGAAAAATCTCTTTGTGTATTTAAACTGAGTTTGTGGAATAGTACAAATCATATCTTTCCGTCGTTTAGTAATATTAACAAGAGGGGTTTTTAAATGTTGCAGAAGAATGGTTTGCAGAATGAAATGTTGCCTTATGTTGAGGACCCTACAATTCTTATAAAGTTCTGAGGTTGGAAACAGAATAGGTCGAAATGTTGCAACTTTCAGTATAGCTCTATGAGACACTTCCAAAGGTTTAAGGGCAGTTTTTGTGGCGCCACCCCAGCAGCAAAGAAGAATCGAATCGTCATTATCGTCTCAAGCAGCTTTAAAACTTGTGAATAATTGAGATTGAACTTCATCGTACAAGCGTAGGTACATAGGTAATCTTTACACATACACTGTATTTCAGGTACTTAATTTATTGTAAATATTTATTTTGACTCTGTGCTAAATTGCTGATACGCATACTTAATAGATTTAATCTTATTCTTACAAAATTCAAAACTTTTGATTTAATTTGACGAAATAGTAGTTTTAGACATAGTTATATAAGTTGGTCGCACATACATAGACGTATGTGCGAGCGCCTAGTGATTGTATTGTGACGATAAGAGCCGACTTTTTGCTCGAAGGTTATCGCACGGATGGAAATACCTAAGCACTTACAGACGATACTAACGGAACTATGAGTTACTGTAATTTGCACCGTCGTTCTTCGGAGAATGGGTTACTATGCTGTTAAGACCAATCATCGTACCCTTGTTCTTACCCCAATTTACCACCCCAATTTGTCATCCCCTTTCAGGCTTCATTCATCATCTTTCACGCAAGCCATACATCGTTTCGTGTGTCTTCCTTTCCCAAAACCTTCCTCACGGTTTTTCTTGCTATTAAGAAGATTAGGGGCTGCTTTTATAATACACAAGGTGTAGCAAGACCCTTAACGAAGCCGAAAGGCACTTGTTCTCGCCGTCATTGCGATCATTTTTTTGTTCTAGATCATACCTGGGAACCTTCTGGTTATGATGTTGGGAGAATTTGACCCCGACCACATTTTCACAAGTTTCTTTTAAATACATTTTTATTGTATGATTTTTACTTTAAACACCTCCACGACACCATACTATTCAATCCATCCGTCAGCACAATGTTTGGAGTGCGTTACATTGAGTCCTACCCTGATTTTTCATTCCAAAAAAAAAGTTGTTTCCCAGCAATTATTTTTAAAGTTACTTAGTTTGACGTACATGACATAACACTTGGTTGACGGCTTCGTGAAGCGTCCGTTTACGTCCTGTATATAATACAAAACAAAAACTTTCAAGAAAGTCCTCCTTCCACGTCGTAAAACGCCATCTTTGATTGGTTCGTGGTAGAGTTTTGAACGTGATTAAACGACCACAAGTCAGTCCCATACCTTTTGATTTATCTATCATTTTTTCGCTGAGAAATGTCAAATTGTTTAGATCCTCAGAGTCTTCGACCCTTAAAGTTAAGACTCCACGCTACTGGCGTTACAATAACAAGAATTCACAATCTGGGGCCTAACATCACTTCTTATAGTTGCAGTATTACATGTATTTAATCTTACTTGTGTGTGTGTGCAAGAGATGGAACTAGACATCATTAATGGCTCCATCTCTTTCCCACACTTAAGTAACATTAAAGAAATACTAGTAAGAGATAGTGGTACAGACAATTGTTTTAGTTCTATATTAAATGGTCATAGTCCTCGTATTTCCGACTTAAATGGATATCAATGAAGCGCGGTAAACACTAGAGAGCATCGCACGAGTTCAAATAATAGTTGTGAATCAACCTATTAGTCTGAAATTATTGTCTGCTATTTTAGATGAGCTATTTAGATTCAGATTAGCAGCTGAATACCAGTATTTTACATGGAATAACTGGCTTCCTAGTGAGAATAGTTGTCAGACTTTCTGGTTTCTGACTACGCTAAACGACTTTCCGTATGAAGGGACAAAATTATGCCCCTCAACCCATTAGATTTTAAACTGCAACCAACTTATATGTGCAGGCTGGAAAACAGAGAACTAAAATAAATGTACCAAGTTTGACATATCGATGCAAATTTTCTTGACAAGCCACGCCAGCTTGACCTGCACACTTAAAATGGTCATACTATAATGAGTGTTGACTCAATTTTAGGTGACTGCCAGGACCAACGCCTCAAAGTGTTAAACATTGATTCTTGAGTTTTAGTTTTATTTCTCTGCTTTTAATATAATTAACATTTCGTTTGGGCACACTAATTATTCAGTATTTTCTATTTTTTTGTTCCTTTTTCCAGAGATACCACAGAGAGCCACATTTCTCTTCGCACAATTCCATAGATTGATAGAAACATTCAGATGTGTGGACATTGATTTTCAACATAAGGTACGAAGGAGTCCTTATGCTTAAATGGCTAACCAATTAAAACTGCTGCAAGTGTCAAGTGTATGTGCAAGCTCGACCTAATTAACTGTACGCAGTTAATTGTTAAACTGACCAACCCATTTCACCAATTATGGCAGTATGACTTGCAAATAAATAAATTTACTAGTCTGAGCTTAGCTCTTAGTATATCATTTTAACATTACTAAAACTGGATTAAAAATTTAGATCGATTTAGTATTAAACTACCCATAATATAATAATTTTACATATTTTAAAAAACCCCTCGCTATTATGTCGAAATATTAGAGAGTGAATCGACCGCACGTTAATACTGTCAAGGACGAACAGTGGATACACGCCTTTAAATAATTTTGAAAAACTTATATAAAGACTATGTATATGTGTATTTAAACTTGCGAGCAGGCATTCGCGATTACCAATCGATTCGAAAACCGTGCAATCAAGTATTTTATCCACAACATAACTTTTGTAAAAAATAATATGGTATGGTTAGCAACTTAGCACTGAGGAGTTGCCCTCTTTGTGCTGAAATGAAGATTTAATCTCTTTCTGGTTAAATTAAAAAGTGACACGAAACGGTAACGGTTTTTTTTGCAAGAATGTCTACGTTATTTCCTTATTTTTTACGCCTAAGTTACTCGAGTTCGTACAGGGTGGTTCAAATAGTAAAGTTATAAAAAAACCGGCCAAGTGTGTGTCGGGCCACGCACAATGCAGGGTTTCGTAGTTATCAAAATTATGCGGACACTTCCTACGGTCCGATTTGCCTCCGAACGATATTTTTTATTGTAATAATAAAAAACAAGCTTATATTTGCAGTTGAAAATCCTGTGCTCCTATACATAATTATGTTTAGGAAAATATGTTATCCAAGTACATTTTATAAGTTGGTCGACTACTACTCGTAAACTTGTAAAGCCTACATAACTGTGAAAAAAAAAAAATGCTGTTTCCTAAAAAAATGAAACACCCACACGGTCAAAATGTGTGGGTGTTGCATTTCACAGCTGATATTTTTTTTAATAACCAATGAAAAATTTCTATGTAGGGGGGCTCAGAATGATGTACCTAATACATGGTAACCGTTTTCGCGTCGGTGTACCTTCCACCCCGTATACTAACTACCACCGTGAATTTTTTCACACACCCAAACATAACCGTCTAACTGGTAGAGGGTGGGGGGGGGGACACTTGAGTTTAACAAAAATTTGAACTTAATATTCCAAACGAATCCCTAAATCGAAAAAAATATTTGAACAAACTCGCAATATTTTCTAAAGACCTATCCAACGACATCCCACACTATGGGGTTCGCGAGAAAACAAAGTCTCCACTTTACAGTGTTCCAGTGTACAGGAGTTAAGTACCCTAAAAAAAATATTTTCGAGATTTATTTTACCACTTTGTCGGCGTAACTAATCTGTATATTCATGCCAAATTACCGGTTTCTAGTGCTAAGAGTCTTTGAGCTAAGCTGCGGACAGGCGGACGTACATGGCGAAACTATAAGGGTTCCTTGTTGACTACGGAACCCTAAAAAACCCCTACCTAGGGAAAATACCCCATGTATGTTCTTAGTTTCTTGAAAATTATATGACAACCGCTTTAAAAAAAATATATGCGAAAATATGCGCTATGTAAAACGGAACCCTTATAAATTTGTCCTGTCCGTCTAACTGCTGTCGGTCCACATCATGTCACATTTTACTCTGAGACTGTTGGACACCACACAGTTGAAATTTTGGAGAGCAGGTGTCTTCTATGAACTGCTACACAAAAATGATATGACATTACGAATTAAAAGAATAACATAAGCATAGCATAGCATAAGCATAATCAGCCTATAATGTTTCCACTGTTGGGACACACGGCCTCCTCTCTATGAGAGGGAATGGGCTAGATAATCCACCACGCGGGCTCAGTGCGGGTTGGTAGATGTCACATGTCTTCTTTGTCATTTCATGTGTTTTTTTAGTTCTAGGACATGCCGGTTTCCTCACGATGTTTTCCTTCACTGTTTTTGAGAGCAGTGGTGTTTAAATAAATTACACAAAGTAGTGCGCCTGCCTGGGTTCGAACCCACAACTTATTAAAAAATAGGGGTGAATAATTCTACGTATATAACTGTGTATGGTGTTTATCGACAGCTCTTAAAAATGATATTGGGGTTCCTCAAATACATCATGGTTGGTGAGATATTCGCTTTAAAAGCCGTAAAAATTGTGTGTCCCCTCCCCTCCTCTTATTTCTAAAGAATGAGGTGGAAAATTGAGAAAAAAAGGTTTATGTAACGCAAAAATAACTTTTAGCGAAAATTGGTTTGAATAAGACTTAATATTTAGCTTTTGGGATACAGTGACTTTTTCGTGTAACTGCATCAGTTTCTTTGTTTTTCATTAAAATACTATGAAAAACAAATTTTTTCAACCGACTCTTTTTTTGTTATTCTTAATGCTAATGAGATTAGAAAATGCCTCTAGTTGACGTTAAAGAACGTGAAAACTCCGTGTAAAAATAAAGATAGTTTTTTTTAAAGCCGTTATTATAAAAAATAAGAAACTATAACTTGAAAACTATCAGGAATCCCGGAACATACATGGGGTATTTTCGGATGCCGCTGGACATGAGGAAGCTCAAGAAAGCTACAAAACATACATACTTCTTTTGCTAGCACACTGAAATCCTCGTTTTATTTTTCTTGGTTATGGAATTCCAAAATAAAGCACTTCAAAGGAAATACCTCAGAATATCCACAAAAAATAACTTAGAGCAAAAATGGTAAACCCACCTCTTGAGGATAAAATGGCGCTTGTAGGGCAACACAAATAGCGTTGCAGAAGTCAGCTATGGATATGACGACTATCGTCAACCACTGTCTCCGGGAAAAGTCGAAACCCATTGTAACTGAATTATTATTATCAGTCTTATACAATTAATATATAGTTTTCTAAAAAAATGTTTCTAAAAGATGCACTAAAAACACTATTATAAAAATAGAAAACTTTTATACAGCCCCAACATAATTCTTCCTTTTGTTAACGAAGTTTCTTTCAACAATTTAATTATGACTAAATTAAAATCACAGCCACTGTAATTAAGTCGCACATTAAATGAGCTTTTATTTCGAAGGCGGGACCGACACTAAGTCAAGACATATCATTTTCTGGATAACAAGTAAATTATTGCTATAATTATATTAGTATCGAGTTATCATTACGCTCTAGTGGACTTTAATCATTGTTGTATAAACAAAGATACATTGCTCGGTTGTCTTAGCTTTATCTCCTGTTCTCCTGAGGAAATTCATCGATGTACATAAAATTCTAAAAAATTACTCCCGTACCAAGGGCAGTTCACGTATAGGGGTAGTATGTGAAGAAGTAATGACCGCACTTACGATAAACGAGACTAAAATATCAACAGTAGATAATATACTCATTAATATTTTTACTGTTAATTAGACTTCTTGTAAACAATCGATTTACTTTTTATTAAATCAGGAAAATGAAGAAGTATAAGAAATTTTTTGTCGTATTGGCTACGTGATGTAATGGTAATAAAAATAAGAAGTGAGAATATAAAAGGTAGCCTAAAAGTGGCACCGGTGGTCTGAAAAATGATATGATAATGGGTTGTCATGTTGTGGTACGTGACGCTAGAGTAGGCGAAGACCAAAGAAATGATGGGTGGTCTATGTGAAAAAATATATGGATAATAGATGGAAAAGGTGTGACTATTGAGGTAACGACTAAAAGAAAAGCATAGAAGACGCAGACATGCTGCGTCGACCACAATTAAGTTGAGGATAATAAGGGCAGAAGAACGATGATCATGAGATGGATTATATGTGGAAGAGGAGACCTGAAAGAGAAGGAAGGATTTGAATACAGATGTTAGCTGACAGATGTAGATGTAGTCAATATAGGATCTACTGTATAAATCCGAAATTGACTAGAAGAATGATGAATTATGGACGTACCAGTCTGCCAATCAGAATCCTTTCAGAATCAGAGAAACCACAAGTCTTGTAGAGTAGGTAAGTGAATTTGATTTATAGTAACAGAAACTCTGAAAGGGCGAAGTGACAGTAACGTATGTATGGAGATTGAGAACTCAGAAAATCTTAGCGTCCAGCAGAGATAATCTAGGTATTTAAGCCCTTTTGAACCTGAATCTTATTGAATATTTCGAAAAAAAAAATAATAATAATAGATAATCAAGTTGGGTTCAGAAAAGGGAAATCGGTTAATGCAGCAATGCAACAGTTTTTACAAAAAATTATATTGGAACTAGAAAAAAAAACAGGTCACCGCCTTATACATGGACATGACATAGGCTTTTGATTATGTCGACCATGGACTACTATTAAATAAACTAGAAATATACGGAGTTCGAGGTAAAGCACTAGAAATAATCAAATCCTATCTCAGCAATAGAATACAGTTCACTGAAATAACACAATTATGTCATTCACAAAATCAGAAATTAAATATACATCAAGTCCAAGATGTATAAAATATGGTGTATCTCAAGGGTCGATACTAGGACTCCCACTATTTCTCATTTATGTAAATGATTTACCTAACGCTATTCAACACCCTATGGCATTATTTGCAGATAACAAAAATAAAAATCTTGAACTAGAAATAAATGATTTCTTATCGAAATTAATACACTGGCTAACAATAAATAATTTAAAAATAAATCTTACAAAACCCATTACATGAATTTCAAAAATAAAAACGCAAAATAAATACCATTATCCATTGCGTACAATAATGCAACTGTATCTGAGGTTACAAGTACAAAATTTTTAAGTATCTATATAGATTCTGATATGTCATGGAAAACATATGTAAATAGTGTATGTAGCAAATTGCATCAATTCTCTTATGCCCTCTACATGCTCTAAAAATATATGCTCAGGCTCCGTCGACTGCTGACGGAAACCCTAACCCTAGACGGTCGACGTCAGGGGCACCCCGACGTTCGGTAAGTTAGGTTCTTGTAAACCCTGTTATTTTTGAATATTATGCTTAAAAAAGTTATGTTTTAGAACTTTATGCTTTATGCTTTAGAATATTATGCTTCATCATTATTATGGTTAGAGAAATTATGCTTAAAAAAATTATACGTAAGCTGTTATGCGTAATTATATTATGCGAAAATATAATTATGCCAAACAAAATTATGCTAAGTTATATTAGGTCTTAAAATTTTATGCAAATGGATACGAGCGAGACCCTGCATTACATAGCAATAGTATATAATAAGTTACTGCTGCTGCTGTAAAATACTGGTATTACTTGAGAAAAGGCTAGACAGATGGTGATGATGAGCTTCAAGTTCCTCATCCTCCACTGAAAAGGGAGGATCCTGCGACTAGACGGGTGTCGTATGTTTTGGGCTACTGCGACGGTTTCTTTACCTATACAATTCGGGGTAAATCTGTTTTCCCGACACAGGGATTGCATGATGTCGGATGAGTAGTTCGTGTATGGCGTTATAGATGCCGCTGCTCTTAAAAATCGTAGTAGTGATGACCTGTAGTCAACATGTGACTGAGTACGATATTGTAATGGCAATCACTATCAGAATCACGTGTGACCGTATAGTGAAACATATGTTACTGAATGTTTGTTTTTTATTGTATAATAATTTGAATACGTCTTAATATTCGCCGGATTTGTAAAGGTAGGTTCACCATGACATGGCGCCAACTAATATATTATGTTGTCGAGGTAATATTGGTATCTAACATATTTTTTAGAGATCATTAGTGATTTCTATATAATAAAATCCTCACAGTATCTAAAACGTAAACGAAATACAACGTAGAAAATTCAAAAGTGTAGTAAAATCAAAAGTCAGCGTAACCCACAAACACTAGTAGTAGTAGTAATCAAAATCTGGCAACACGTGCAACTTGGCGACGCGTTATAAAACCTCTGATATGAAGAACCGATGACTAAAGCATCCTAAAGGCCACGGAAATCCGCTGCATGCGAGAAGCAGAGGTTCAGTCCACGATACCTGGGGGAGGCCTACGTCCAGCAGTTGACGTCCTTTGCCTGAATTATGATGATGGTAATGCTTTGGATCACAATTACGTTGAACACTAGATTACTTTTAACCTAACAGACGGTATTGCTGGGGAGTTTGTTTCCGACACTTCTTCTTCCCAGCTATAACACTAGGAAGTAGCGAAGGGTTGGCGTTTTGGGGGACTGTCTCTTGTAAACTTTGACGTTCAAAAAGTGCTGATTTTCAGCCTAATTTGAATATACTACATTTTGATATAAGTGGGAAAACTTTTTTGTTGCATTCGATTAAGTTTTTCAATACACTTTCGAAGAAATAAAATATTAGTATTTCTTCGAAAGTGTATTGAAAAACGTCGTTTGATACGCGTGGGGATTTGTTACTGCAGTTCTCGGCTCCATAACACCCTCTCGCCTGCAGCTCGGGCGTTAATTTCGCCTCGAATGCAATAACAAAGTTTCCCCACTTATATCAAAATGTCCTATTTTGCTACAGTATAACACGTCTTAATTGTTTCCAAGATAAATATAACAATTAGTTCGTCGCGTGTTCCTATACGCAAAACAGGAAAGGTCGTAGTTGTGACCCTTGTGACGTGCCTACGTCTCATTTGTAACGAGTTTCGTGATAATGAACTAAATTTTACTGATATTGATACAGAATTTAACCTATAAAGCTTTTATAAAAAAAAATATTGCGATATTTTTTACAATATATTTTCTCCCACTTTATTACCCCCTTGCCAACTAGCAAAGCATAGCATAATCTTCGCAGTGCCAGGATGTAGGCCTCCTGTCTCTGCGAGGCAGCGGGCTGTCATCTTACGGCCAGTGGGGTATTGGATGTCAAATGTCATTTGTATTATAGGACAAGCCGGTTTCCGTTCGCGTTTTGAAAGCAATGGTGATGAAAAAAAAATGTACAAAGCAAGAGCCTGCTTGAGTTTGGATCTACGACCTACAATTATGTGTACCTACCCAAGGGCGCATGTGGCAGCCGTTACCTTGCCACTACTGCTCCTACTCCTTGCCAACTAGTGATTCGGCTGTCACTTCAAGAAAAGAATTGAAACACATAAATGTTACAGAGTCCACAGAATATGTTAACTTGCTTGCTTCGGAATGCACGTGTTATGGAGCCCAGAACTGCAGTAACAAATGCCCACGAGAAACAAGATAATAACACAGGAACAAAATAATAGAACGAAAAGTATTTTTGTCATGAATTATTAGGAAACTATGATTTAATATTGTTTTTTTTCCACGCTTTGCTTTCGCCAGGTTGAAGGAGAAGCAAAGGAATGAAGCCGCTAAACAGCCTCATATGAAAAATAGAAAATTCAAATATTTTTGAATTTAGAACATAACAATTTGTGCATAAAAGTACAAATTAAAAAAAAATAATCACGTTAATTTATGTTATTCGAAATAAAAACGCAATTTAAACATTAATAAACCAAACTAACCAACAATTTACACCGCCGCCGTAAAGGCATATGCACCTTTACTAAGATTAAAAAAAAAAACAATCACTGCCGACTATAGGAATTATTGAACGTTGATTGAACCAATTACGACTTTATAGTTATCTGTGGACATTTTCATTCCCCACTAGTTGTGATAAATTTAAAAAATCCACGAGAGTGAAATACATTTCATTTTGAACCTAATCATAGTGCGATAAGTGCCAGTTTTCGAGGAAGTGTATTGTAAAAGAATTAATTCCTATAAAGGCGAAAGTGGAAACAGATCCAAAAATAGCAACTTGGTAATAAAATTAGGTAGGTAGGCACTTTACAGTGCCAATCATCAAATTTTTTCGTAATTACCGAAAAAAGTAAGATGAACAGGTGCTGTGAAAACAAAGCAAGGACTTTACCATATAGGTCAACAAAACTTGAGGTCCAACAAAATAAAAACCATGAGATTGATCGGTGCTCTTCATAAAATAATTATAATAATACACTTCTCATCAAAAAAATCGAAACACCTCGCAGTTTATGATTTGATAAGGATTATCAGAAAAATGTGTATATTTAGGAATAAATGTAAAATGTCATTTAATAGTGAGTAGTATGAGGTTTTTAAATCCTAATGTTATTGTTCTAAATTCAAATTAAGTCTTCATAGGTTTCGTATTTTGTATAATGAGTAATTTTTACCCTGTATGGAATATGAAGGAAATGGGTAAAACAACACGCGTAAATGAAAAACAAATGTAAGAAACGTTTATTTAATAACTTGTATTCCCTCCGCGAGCTCTTATTACTGCTTCCATACGGTTCTTCATCGATCGGATGAGAGTCACGATCACATGTTGTGGTATATTATCCCATTCCTCTTGGATTGCATTTTGCAGCTGGCTAAGTGTTTCTGGGGCTGGATCTCTTGCTCGAATTCGTCTCTTTAATTCATCCCATAGATGTTCAATGGGATTCATGTCCGGGCTTCTTGCTGGCCATACCATAATGGAGATACCGACTTCGGTAAGATAATCTCGTACGACGCCCGCGGTGTGAGCTCTAGCATTGTCGTGCATGAATATGAAGTCGTTGCCAATAAAATGTGCATAGGGCATCACATGAGGTTCAAGACACTGTTCGATGTACCGATGAGAGTTTAGTGCAGGCAGCCGTGGCCCAGACACAAAGGCAAGTTCTGTCTTACCGTCGGCGCTGATTCCTCCCCAAACCGTCCACGAACCGCCACCATAGCTGACCTTTTCTTCAATGCAGCATTGTGCAAAGCGTTCTCCATCTCTTCTGTAGACCTTGTTCCTTCCGTCGTTACCATACAGCATAATTTTACACTCATCAGAAAACAGTACTTTGCTCCACTGAAGGTATGACCAAGTTAGGTGCTCGCGTGCAAAGTTAAGGCGCGCTCTTCGATGGTCTGCAGTTAATTTCGGCCCATTCGCTGGCTTATGCGGTGCCAATCCGCGTTCCTTCAACCTTCTTCTTATTGTAGAGTCACTTACAGCTACTCTTCGTACAACGCGAAGCTGCTGCTGCAGTTGAAAAGCGTTAAGGCGTCGATTTCGTAAAGAAGTTGTTACAATAAATCGATCATCTCGCTCAGAAGTGACCCGATTCCTGCCAGATCCTGAACGGCGCGTGAACGAACCAGTCTCCCGATAGCGTTTGTAGACTCTATGAACAGATGATAAGCTTAGATGCAATCTTGCAGCCACAACACGCTGACTAAGTCCAGAATCCAGCAATGCCACCACTTGGGCGGCTTCTGCGGGCGAAGTATCCATATGTTTTAGAAAAAAAAGTTTTTTCATACGTCCCAAAGTCACAGTAAATGAAATAAGAAACAAAAAGTTTAAAGACAAGCGCTAATTTTTAGTTTTTAAACGAGAAACGTACTCCAACCCTAAATACACATTTGTCTCAAAACAGTGATTAATTTCATTTATAGGATAAACAAATGAAATTCTAATTTCGAATTTTGATTTATTTTTTTCTTCTTACTGTAATGACCAAACTGCCAGCTACACAATAATGTTTTTTTTTTCATGGAATTAATTCTCTTTTGTAAAAAATTAGGACAAAAACAATAAAAACGAAAGTGTTTCGATTTTTTTGATGAGAAGTGTATTTATAAGGTCCATCGAAATAAATAAATAAAGTGATAAGAATAGTAGAACACAGGCTCAACCAACTGTTAATATCCCCCCAGAAAATTGGTCGCCGAAATTCCACTACGATTATCCCTTAGTTCTGCACGTATGAAATTAGGGATGTAATAAATCGCAAACATCATACATAAATTCGTCGATTAACATCGAAACAATCGGTCATTAAAATAGCGAACAAATTGTCGATGTTCGTCTGTTTGTGTGCACTTTTAGGGCATGACCAACTATAGGAAGCGAGCAGTATTAGCCAAGACGTGTCCTCTTTGTTCAAGCACTTGCTCACATGACATAACCGTAATTACTCATCAAGTCATCAGCTTGCTCGCACACCATAAAAAAATCTAACAAATCCTATAATTTCTTCGTCCTGGCGGACTGAGCTAGTAAATAGTTCGCAGGCGGTGGGGAGCCCACTCAGGGATGTCGAAAATCTTGAGCGAATAAAACACATAGCTCCTTGCTTTCACCTCAAACAAAATGAGTCGTGCGCCCGTCCGCCTACCATCCAAGCGCCAGCCTATTGCCAACTAAAACCGCCGAACAACGGACGCGGGCTAATTTAAAAATTCGAACGTTAAAAAAAACATTTCAATATATAAAAAAAAATACGAATCTGAATAAAAGAAAAATAAAGACAGTGCTTTTCGAAAATCGAACGTTCAGTGAAAAATGGATTGTTTGACACATTGAAAAAGTTTAAACCTTTTTTAAAAAAAAAACATTTTGTTAGTTATTAAAATTCAAATTAATTTTTAATAAAAATGAAAATGGCCGACCGTTGTGTTTTGTCGCTGTTGATGTTATGTTTGACTGTTATATGCCACACCGGGGAAGCTGCGGAAAATGCGAAAGCAGCCAATATACGTAAGTTATCTTGCATTTTATTTTCATTAAACATTTTAACAGAATAACTTTTTACATCATACTTCGTATCATATCATGGATACCTACTTAGTAATTTAATTCTAGCATTTATTATTTGTCAAAAGAATTTTCTTGAAAGATTAATTCAACCGATTTTAGTTTTTCTGAAAACTTCTAATAGATAATTATTATTAATAATCTTTTCTTCAAAAGTAATGGTTGCTTCTAGTATTTTTTACAATTAAGTGAAACGACCTTCAAAATTGCGTATTTTTTCGAAACCAAATATTTACAAAGAGTGGCCCATACCCAGCGGTGGGTGAAGTCGGGCTATGGATGATGATGATGTCTAACGCAGATGGAGGATAAGGATTTCGTTCCAGTACAAACTAAATATAATAATACCTCATAACACCCATTAGCATCTGTTGACAAGCCGCAGCGTGACATAATACAAATGTCTAAATTCGCCTAGTTTGTGCCGCGGCGTTGTCCGAGATTTTATTAACATATTATTATTACTCTCAACTACAGTAGGCATGCGTAATAATTGCGTGTGTGGTAATCACAGATTTAATACTCTCTTGTATTTGATTGCGGCTAACATATATATCAATATTGGTACCCACAGTCGATTGTAAAGTTAGAATGTAAGAAAAAGTGTGAATAGCGATTATGGTGGCGAAATATTTTATTTTGTTGCAAGTTTCGATGTAGCAAACGAAATAAGCGATAAAGTAACACGTTTTGCATGCTGTCGTGAAACTTATTATAATAAAATTATTTTAACATTAAAAGATGCTGTTACGAAAGTGCAAGAACCTAGAATTATACATGTATCCTGAAAAGTCAAATGATTTTGGTCCTCGGAGTTGTGACCTCAGAGTGGCGACTCGAAGGGCCAACATAATAACAATCATAATAATAACGAATCTTTGAATGAATGGAAAAAGATATGACACAAACGATATAAACTTTCCAAAATTATTGGTAGACCTTCCATGACACTTAAATTCATTGAATAAAACACATAGTCAACAACTCAACCTTAACGCTTTTAACTTTTATCTTAAGGCGACGCACGACCACAAGACTATACAGCCATGGGCTGTATTCAAATATTGTATTATGAAATGGTGTGGATCAGATTTGGCCTGCATGCCCAAGTATGTTGAAACAAATATGTTGCAAGTAAACTTTTCGAAAAATATTGACCTTTAGACGCTGCATTCAATGTTAAAAACCTAGAGATTAGACGTGGGTAAACTTAAGAAAGATTTTATTTAAATATTTATGAAGGCTTGTTTTGAAAAGATAATTGAATGTTTCTGTATTTTTGTATGATTTGATTATGAAACACTGAATACTAAAAACTTGAAAATTATGAATAATTGTTTTTTTTTAATGATTTTTGATATACTGTGTTTTAGTAACGTTCTACTAACTGCAAAGTTTAATTATTAATATTACTCAGAAAATGAACGTTTTGTAAGTATAATAATCGTTAAAAGTGCATCTTAAAATAATAAATCATCTTGCTACTAAATTCTACAATACATTCAGTTATTCAACCACACTGAACGAATGCAACTTGCAAGAAATTCCAAAATGAATAAAATAAAACCTACAGCAACATAATTAAACCAACACGGAATGAATGCAAAAAACAACATCCAACAACAGACATAAACAGTCAACAACATAATGTAATATAAAAACTAATGAATAAATATAGAGAAGGTGGTTTGTGACTATTCTACGGGTTTCTATAAAATAGCTTGGAACAAGTTTAATTCATAAAGACCGATTATTTATAGTTACTATCTATAAAGTGGAGAAATACAATAATTGAGAGCCATCAATAGATTTTACAAAAAGGAAATGGCGGCGGTGCCGTCATTTTATTCCTATTGGTTAAATAACGATCTGAATTTGTTATGATTGGAAATTTTTGTCTCATAATAAAGCTAGGTTTTACAAAAATAGTACACGCACGGTTTATCGTCAATTTGTACACTTTTATAAAAATACAGATAATACGTTTATCGAATAATTGACGCCAGGGTTAAGGCCAGTCAAGCCATTGCAAATTTGCAATTAAGTGTAGACAAAGCATTTGTTCTTTATTATCTTTTCAAGTATTTAATTTATGACTTAGATTATAAGAAAGAACTTTTCCATTAGTTGAGAGTGTCGAGACGTGATAGAATAGAATATTTTTTTATTATATTCCATATAGGGTGACACAATGGGCGGTCTTATCGCAAAAAGCGATCTTTTCAAGACGACCGTGGTTTCAAAACATACCTGATGTAGGAGAAGGGATCAAAATTAATTCCCCTATATTGATATCTTCTTACATGTAATCCTAAAAAGTCCTTTATCCTATAATCACCGACTATTAACGTTTTCTTGATTTTCTTCTGTACTCTTTATTTTTAATATTTGCGCTTTAAGTACGTCCTTTCAAATATACTTATTTAACTAGTTTTACTATTCCACCGTGACATGTCATGTCTAAAGACAAATCATTATAAGCCTGTTCCAATAACCAAACCAATTTCATAAAATTGTTCAAAATTATCCAAATATCCTTGTAAATTTCGAATTATGCAGACAAAAAGTCATTCAACAAATGATGCTTGTTTACCTGTAGTCAAAAGTGTGATTTTTGCCGTGTGATGTATGTCAAGGCCGTCGTTGGTGTCCGCTGTCGAAACCGACAAAGGTGTACAATTAACAAACAAGTTAATACGTCCGTTCATTTTGATAATCTCATATTTCCAGAAAAGCCGTTGTTTACGTTGTCATGAGTTATGAGATTTGTTGAAGGGCTTTTCAAAATAAAAGAAAATTTTGCTGGAAGGGAAAGTCGAATGTGGACTAAGGAAAAATATCGTAAGGAAATATTGTAGTATGGATGGATAAGACTTGGGACAAACCAAAGAAACGATGGATGGAACGATATTGCTAGAAAAGTAGTGTTTACTGAGATGATGATTAATAGAGAATTATGGATGAAACTAGAATATGGAATAGTGAAATGTGAATGTTGACTGTCATTCAGACTTTTTGTGATAAATTAGTAGGTAATGATTATTTGGATATCAATCCACAGCTTGATTGAATTCTTCCGAAGCAGCATCACTTGTAACCAATTTAAATAATCGGTAACCGATTGTCACCAAGTTAACAAGGAAATCGGTTCCGTTAAACTATATCACAAGTGACAAAGCCTTTAAAATGAACAAGCCTAAATTTCACAGTGATAAAACGTGGTCTCGCGTGACACCTGTGTTTGTAAGTCGACGATGACTGATTGATGATTCCTAGTAATATAATAGCGATTGTCACGGTTCTATCAATATCTATTGCTGTTCTTCCCGCCGTCCACTCTTTCCTTTCATTGTTTTTGACCCAGTGGGCACCACTGTGTTTCTCAAAAAATACAGAAACAAATCGACTAATTCAAATAATCAATTAGCAATTGTCACATTGTTAACGAGGAAATCGTTTCGACCAAGCCTGTAAAATGGTCTAGAATAAATATTTTGCAGTGATATAACGTGATCTCGCGTGACATTAGTTGGTAAGTCATCGTCTTCCTACCTTCCTAGTTATCTAATGGTGGTCGTCACGGCCTGGCTACGGTGCTTGCACTACCTTGGTTGCCCAAGGCCTCTTGGGTAACTGTATTCTTATCTTACACAGTATTAATCCAAGTTAGTTAATCGGAGTTTTGATTTGAAGATTAACTTGAAAAATAAGAATGGTTGCTTAGCAAGGCGTGATTTTGAGTCAAGGTTAATGACATAGGCCTATATTTCTCACATTTTATTCTGATTCTGAATCCACTACATTTTCTTATCATGTGTTTGAAGTAAAATGTAAAAAAGAACATAAAGGACCAAACGTTTGTGCTTTTCATGATTTACAAACATCCTGCGTGTTGATCGTAATCTCACTGCATTCTAGTAATATACAGTTCTGCCTCCACACAATCCTTTGTTACCAACGTAGTTTACCGTAAAACATTTTCGGAATAGGTACATAGTAGATGTAATATTATGCCATAGCAAGAGAAGAACATTTTCTTATATTACTCCCCTTAGAAATGAGATAGAGCTTGAATTTCAACGAAAATGTAGATTTTTTCAATGGACGGTTTCATCGATTCAATAAAAATTAAAAAAAAAATCTAACACTGCGTAAAATAAGGTTACGTGTTGTGCGTATGTATAATGTCAATGTCACAGTTCATGTATTTTATCAGACTTGCCTACGTTTTTAGTTTTGACAGATTTTCACTTCGCGTCGTCTCAACTGCGCATTTAAACAATTAAGTAATCATACGTAGGTACCTTAATAAAATTTTCTTGATTCATTCAATGTTTTAGATACTCACTTGATAATTTCATGTTTTAGGCAAATGATAAGTAATAAAAATTATCGGACGCTTGTCTATGAACCACTCATATTTTCTATTTAGAACATTACAGCTATGAATTAGGTCCTAAGAGTATCCTAACTAATAATTATAGATGCGAAAGTAAGTTTGTTTGTTACCTTGAAATTTTACATATACGTTGTCAGGTGTACAGAAAGAAACGGGCATATACCTTTCATCCCGAAATAAGTACTGCTCCTGAGGAAAACAACAATAAAGACTCGGGGCGCTTTCTATTATCATAAGAACGTCCTTAAGAATTGTATTAGAAAGAGAGCACAACCCGAATTGATTGTCAAATTTTAAATTAACGCGAGTGAAGCCGCGGGCAAAAGCTAGTTTAGTTTAGCTTAAAGTTCCCGTTCCGATTTTATTAGACAGTAGATTTCATTATATGTAGGTAACAAAGAAGGACAGAGAAGGGTTGTCGAATGTCAGCACTCGGGTACTTTGCAAGTTCCGTCACCCTTAAAATATTTCTTATTAGATGTTACCTTTTGGAATGGTCAGCAATATTTAGCGGCCCAGCAGTGGGACAGTAAAAGGCTGATATTATAATGACCGTTGCATACAAGGGTTATCTTAAAGGTAATAGACTAGTAGCACGTTCAATCCTCATGCGAGGAATCGATACACTCATTTCATCCATCCTGCTTATCTGCAACATTTCCTGTCAACCTATATTATTTTCAGCAAGACTACAAAAATATACTAACAGAACAGTTTAATTTACCAAAGAGGTTCAAATCTAACTTGCTAAGATAATAATTATGCGTGATTAGTTAGGGGTCAATAGCCTGAAAGCTGATAATTGATTAAACAGCAAATAATAATGTACATATATTTTTTTTTTGATATGCAAACGTTTTGTCATTATATTATTCCTTTGTTTACCTACGTACAACCTAAACTAAAAAATTGGTGATTTTATACATTATTAAATACACATAGGTACATATTTAATAGATGTTAAAAGTTTATAGAGAAAAGAATAATGTGGTGTTAGAAATTACATCACTATTATAATCACTACATAATGACATAAATTATGTTGCCACTCTTTTGTAAAGTAGACAAATAAGTAAGACCATCAAAGAAAAACATTTATCACACTTAAAACTTAGTCATGTTAACAATGTTGTTAGATTTGTGCTTCACAAGCGGAGTACCTACTGTAAATAAAAAGTCTCCGAAAATACAAGTATATTATTTAGTTGCTACAGAAGCACACACTGATGACACAATCAATAAAAGAAACAACAGGAAAATAGTAAACACTACAAACAATTACAGAAGATCTAAAAATAATACAATAGCAAATAACCCGTGCTTCAAGCGTACGATCCTTGAAAAATAGACTGACAATGAAAGATTGCTACGACTGTCCAAGCAGCACCTGACTTGCATAATATATCGGTATATTCCCGGCGAAGATAGTCAGGTACAGCCTTGATTCACCTTTTGTGATACATATAACATTTTAATGGTTGAGCCATACGTGGCGAGGCGATTGGGCAATGGAGCTTGATTAGTGAGCTGACTCAGGGGATTGCGGACGGAAGGTTCAGGGATTTAGGAATGATTCATTGCATGTCACTGCAGTTGGAGGTGATCTGATGAATAAAGATTCTGACAAGTAAAGCGGTGAACAATCAAAGAATATTGACAACGAGATTGACATTACATTACAGTTAGTTGTCTGCAAGTAACTAAAGAAAGATGAGTGTCTGATACAACTGGTGGTGCAGACTTACGCAGCTACTAAACGGAGTAGGCCAGATGATCAAAAGACAAATGCGAGTTAAAGGACCAATGAAACTTGATACTATATATTTTTTACGTATCGATTGCAAGAAAGAATCAATTTACATAAAAAATGAAGGAATATGAGACTCTATTTAATTTTAATTATATATTTTTACAAACAGCCTTGCTCAGTGCAAGGCTGTTTGAATTTGCAGCGATTAAATATAATAATAACTTCAAATGAAATCATGCAAATATATTTAAATTAAATTAATTTAAATTGGTTTTAAACAGGCTAAATGCTGCAAAATTATCGCTAGCAACTGTTATAACTTCATTGACATCATTGATGGTCGCACGTATGGTCGTAAATAATTTATATAGAAAGAAGGTAAGTCTTTAGTAACAGACAACAGCATAACAAAGGCACTACTTAATGCACAACTTCAACCCAATAGCGAGTCATCACCACAACATTGCAAAGGTGACGTATTTTCGAAATCCAAAATTCACGTAGGTAACCGGTCAGCCCGTGGCCGGCGAGCTCAGCCTTGACATCGGAGTTGCATCACACGTTGCGCCAACCTGCCACAAGTCACCTCACGATCTCGCCTGCTTTATCATCAACCTTGGATTTCTGATATGATATAATGGAGTGGGTGGCGACTGGCGTAAATGTCAAACAGACTCGAGCCTCATACAATTCAAATTTAAGAAGAAAAAAGGAGGTTAATCGGTTTTAAAGACAATGCATTTTTAGAAGATTGTTATCCTGATTGTTTCTTCATGGCTTTGAGTTAAAAGGTCACAAAATATTGAGTTCGAATACATGTTGCATTTATTTAAACTACGGTCATAAGTCATAAGTCATTTATTCGGTTTGCTTAGAAATGAGGGTTGCACCATTGACGACAAGCCTCTAGTGCGTCGTCAGTCATATAGTGGTCTTATGGTCGAAACATAATAAATGTTGTGTTGAATGTGAGCTTGTAGTTGAGACATCTACGTCAATACAGTCTTACTCTTAAAAGCCTTGTTGCCTCTTCCTTTCAAAGTTTCGTCATTTTCCTGTACTGCAATCGCTTTAAATTTTACCTACCTATTATGAACAACAGCTATGTCGAATTCAAAGACTTTGGCTCGCATTTTCATCTATAGCACATTCAGCTGTGGCGAAAAGCTGGTTTGTCTAACCTAGTTGATTTTCATTTATCAGCTCTCATAGAAGCATGCATGCAACCGCAAATACATTAATCAAACGTTCTTTATCCATTGCAGCAGGACGTGCAAGCCCAATCATTTAGATGGGTTCCCTGCCTTCATTACACATAATGGCATTACGGCTACAGCCTAGCTTTTGCGAAACATTGCTGGAAATTTTGTTCTCTTCTCTCGAAACAGTTTCGACAGCTTGTAGAAAGTGGCACGCGGTTTTAATGGCTAGAAAGAGGAATGCAATCATTTTATTACACCAGCATGCGTAGTTTTGGTAAAATTATCATAGCAAGAGGGAACGGGATGCAATTGCAAGATAATATCAGTGATTAAGTTGATTTGGATCCGCAAACTTGTATCGTGCTTGAATCATGTCTAACCCTGAACTGCACGATGCTATGTTTAATCATTGATCCCCCTGATATTGTTAAAATTATCGAGTGTAGGTTTGAAAGAACACGTAGCGATAGGCTTGTATAGTCTGACTGTGAATAATTGGTTTAAGAAAGAATAATGGTTCAACTAACTCAAATCAGTATCCATCCTCGTGTTCTTTCTCTCCTTTGTCTTAACCGTGGTAATTGTTTAGAGGCATAATTAACGAAAATGACGCATTCTGAAATCTCTTTTTCTTTCTCGTTTTTGAGTAGAACAACGGTTGTGTAATTAGCTACGTAGTTTTTAATCAAGAAACAAATACCATAGTCAGTGACGCATTTTATGTCCCTAAATTAATTACCTATTTCTCTTACGACTCTTGATAGGCCCGACTATTACTTCTGAAAAAGTATACGAATAATAACGACCTTTTAAGCGATTAAAGTGAAGCCGTCCTGACGGGTAGGACCTTGCGGTTTATGCCTACGATGCCTGCTGTTTTCTTCATACATACAAATAAATAAAATTGAAGTGTCCGTTTGTAATATCAAAATAACAGCTTTTTACTGAATACATTTGAAAATATATACGGCACTGAAAACAAAAACACATTTAGTAAAATTTTTGTCTGTCTGTATGTTTGTTCCCGCTAATCTCCGAAACGGCTGAACCAATTGACGAGACTTTTACTGGCAAATAGCTGACGTTATAAGAAGTAACTAAGGCTTTCATTTCAGAATAATAATTAGGGTTTCGTGCAAAAAAAACCCTTGAAATTGGTTACAAAATCCGATTCAAAAAGTGAAATAATAATTTTATGCGAACGAAGGTCACGAGCAATAGCTAGTAAGGCAATAAAATAGAACAGATTTTAAAGCCTCCATCATCATCTGCTTAGCCTGTTTCCACTAAGTTAGGGTTGTCTTCCAGTCTAACCGACTGCTGTCAGTTTTCATATGGAGCGACTGTCTATCTGACCTGCAAACCCCAAGTTGCTATTTGCCTGTTTGCGTTGCTGTCAAAAAGGTTACATCCATTATACATAACACCAAAATCCTAACACAGTAGTTTGTTGAGCATTTCACAAGAACAGAGAGGAACCGTGTACTGTTACATTAGGTACCATTACATTGGATACTGCGTTACGCTGTTACGTGACCGATACAGTTTCGTTGCAACACACGTGTTTTGACCGACAGACGATAGATCAGTTGGTAACTGAGGAAACGTTCGAAAGTGGAACTAGAATGTAAAAGTACCTTCAGGAATATGGTAGGTATAGCATAATCAGCCTATAATGTTCCCACTGCTGTGACACACGGCCTCCTTTATATGAGAGGGAATGGGCTATAATCCACCACGCGGGCCCAGTGCGGGTTGGTAGATGTCACATGTCTTAGAATTTTTGGTACTAGGAGATGCCGGTTTCCTCACGATGTATTCCTTCACCGTTTTTGAGAGCAGTGGTGATGAACTAAATTACACAAAGTAATGAGCCTGCCTGGGTTCGAACCCACGACTTACTGTTCGTAAGTCGGGGCTGCCACCACAGGGCCACCGCTGCTCTCTCAGGAATTTAGTATACTTACTGTGTACTTTTAAAAAATATTGCCAAATATTGTGGTCATATAATGTACGCGCAAACTTAAAAAATACTAGCGTGTACCGAAGGACCAATGTTAGAAAAGGTGAAAGCATTTGTACGTTCATGAAGGTCGTCTCATAGTTAAGTAGATACAGCCTATCCGAATCAGTTATTTTCTATGTTTCATCCTGAATTGCTAACTGTTATATCTTGCACATGTTCAATGCATGTACGGACGCTATAAAATCCACATTACGACAATCATTAATTGTCGATTTAAAACCTTGGGAACAATACACGATTTTAAGACAATTATAATACGTTTCAAGGTGTCACTGATAATTACGGTGACCGGTCAAAAGTTAAATGTAATTGCTATAAAAATAAATAATGTGATGACATTGTGTACTTCCGTCTTGTATGAACATGAAGATGATAATTATTATGGATTCATCAATATTGGGGTATACGTACATGAAATTATGGAAGGCTGCCTCCTTACTCGGATGAATTCGAGGTGAACTCCATTTTTTTTTGTTAAACTCTCCTATAAAGAAAATGAACATTAATCAAAAATTTAAAATATCCTTGAACTTTCCATTAAATATACTAGTTACTAATGTTACATAGCCTTCCTCGATAAATGGACTATCCAACACAAAAAGATTTTTTCAATTCGAACCAACAGTTCCTGAGATTAGCGCAAACAAACAAACTCTTCAGCTTTATAATATTATAAAATAATATAAACATAATAATATAAATATAATATTATATAGTATAGATTACCTAATGCACAAGCCTGAAATCTGAACGATATTTAAAGAAAAACACACATCATTACTGGATATGACAACACACACGATGTCTTGATTGAAACAGAACCAAAAATCGTTGAGAGGTAGTCACTTGGTTGTCATAATAAAACCATCAAAATAAAAATCCAATCAAAACATTTCTAATACTCTGACGCAACTGAAAATACACAAAAATCACCCAATTTGATTATGTACATATTCTGAATTCCATCACAATTTCCATCATGGGTGTTTCTCAAAATATACCAACGCTATTGTACCAAGTGGGTTAGCAGGTCGGCAATCAGTTGTATAAGACTTATGTAACGGATGACCTTGTGAAACAGCAAGCAACGCGTTCAAGTTCATCTTGGATTTTATTATATTTGTATTAACATTTGTGTATTTTGTGGTGAATGATTGCGGCTTTTTTGGGTTGAGCAAACATTTGTAGTTTTAAACTTTTTATCTTTGTTGACCAAAGTTTCTTATCACTGGTCCTTCTATGGTACTTAAGCTTTTAGAAATACAGCTGAAACCATCACTTATCGATATTTTCCTATTACATACACATTTCTAACTATTTTCCTTTAGTCTTATCCTCTAAGCAACTGAATCGTTCCCTATCTTTGGGGACAAATCGATATAATTGGAATTATTTTAGGATTGTTTGTTATGCTTACCATCATCATTATTTCTGTCATATTATTTGAATGCAGTTGTATGTACAAGCAAATGTTCTGGCTAGTCACCCATTTCAATATTCAGAAAACATTATTTCCGCGTTGATACATTCTTCTATCACGTTGGTATGCCATTGCAGTGCCTTGCCAAGAATTCTCTATAATGACTGGATCAGGAATCATTTACTTTGCCATGCATTATGAACGTGATGAGAATTGCTCCTAAGATTACCATAATCACATAAATTACTTTATGTTTCTACATACATTATGCATCATAGTGTGATTATAATTTACTAATGTCTGTTGTTGCTTTAGCTGTATCAAATAAAATTTTAAACGGCCTAATTGTTTTATGAATTAGGTCTCGCGTTTATAGACTTAAGGGTACAGTAGACATTTTAGTGTTTCTTTTAAAGTTGGTCGTTTCCGTTGTTCCATTGCAAAATTGCTAGTCAATTTGTCATGTTCATCAACATAGTCATTACCCAGAAGCACACTCAGATCTACTTGATTGATATTTTTACCTAAACTACATATGCCACCGTATTGTTAATTATGGCATTAAATTTCTTTATGAAGCTATTCTTGTATTTTAAAGCCTTGCATCTATTGGCTTCTTTGTCTGAATGTATCGTGTTGATCGAAACAAGATATTTCATTTATTTTAGGACTGTACTGCCAAGTTCGCACGCATATCTCCAGCGACCTGAATATTGGAAAGTTCGGTGATCGGTCAGCCTCACCTTGTATACTTTACGTAACCGTTACTTGGCATATGTGCGCATTGTTTATATTTGTATGCAAATATTCTGTTTTGAAACGTACCTACGATTTGGGTGGCATGCTGTCGAGAGTTGAGTGCTGTCATTAGACAGACATGCCGTGCGCTGTGACTGTTTTATTGATGACTTCATGTCTATCTAGGCGCTATTCGGTTTTGGTATATTTATTTTGAATGCTTAGATATGTAGTCATGCTAACATTATAAAGATTTTAAAAGTGTATTTCATGTTAGCCCAGTATAAATTTTACAAACAATTTGGGTATTTTCTCCAAAGCAAATATTTGTTAACTCGTAATTAATTTGTAAATTATCTCTTTCTTTTCAGCGGCATACATCCAACCATGCAGCCAGCAAGATGTAGAATTGGATACATGTATTAAGAACTCCTTCAACCACTTGCGACCATACCTCTCCAGGGGTATCCCTGAACTGGGAGTTCCTCCTGTGGAACCCCTCTTCATCGACAGACTGGTCATGGCCAACGATGCTGGTCCCGTCAGGGTCACCGCAGCATTCAGTAACATCACCGTTATCGGACCTAGTAATTATACCATTACTAAAATCAGGTAAGACTATCGTTTGGCTTCGAAAGGCTGATCACTCTTCTTCCTCTTCGTGCTTCTTCGTATATTAGGATTAAATTCATCTGCCTCGATAGGGCTTGCTGGTCTGCAGTTGGTAGCAGTGTTTACCAAAGCGTAAATAATTTCGTAGGTATCTTTCAGGTGTTAGTTTTATTGTTTTAAGTAAGCATACAGCCATTCATAAAATAGTGATTAAGCAGTTTTAGAAACTACAAATTATGATGAATAAAAAATTGTCATGCCGTAGTAATTTCAAAAGGCCTAGCTATTTGAAGTAGAAACTAGGTACTTATTCGCTAATCTAGATCTCTGGGTCAACTGCAAGGCGTTATTTCGAAACTACTAATTAGAAACATTAATTCTGTGTTAAATGGAAAATCTTAAGAGCAAGGAAACGAGGTCAAGTCTGTGTTGTCGCTATTGCAAACGGATAAGTATAAAAATTTCCGAAATGTTGAAAGAGACACCAACCCGATTCATAGCCGAGTCACCACAGAAGTTGCAAAAACTTTTTGCAATATGTACCTATAGCCATTTCACTTGATGTTACTAAAATGTTGAATTAAATGATGAAAGACGAAATTAATGTTGAAAGGAGTGAGCTTGTACAGTTTCATCTCTATCTTTCGAACAATACAGGCGCGATGGCACCTATATTGCATAAATATTTCCAGTGTCCTCAAAACAAAAATCATATATGGACGTCGGAATTCAGAATCGTCTGCGATCTATGTGATTATATTCCGGTGTAAAGGTGAAATACCGGTCATTAACCTCTTGCAAATCTTTTAGTGCATAATTAAACCTTTCTCACAGACGGCTTACTCAATCCTAAACAGCTGATGTAATAGAAGGTAAAAAAGCTGTCAATTATTTGGCTAGCTTTTGGAAGGTTCCAGAAAGAAGCAAAAACGTGTACGTACTTAGTCAGAACGTTCTTAGTTTTTGGCTCAATTCTACTCGTGCGTGCAAATAAAACATGAAGTCCCAGTAAAACTACTTTTAGTCAATTGTATCTCACAGTAATTTTTAATTAATTTACAGACAAAAATACAGGTAAGTTCAATAAAACATAGACACAATATAATATTGTAGAATAGCATAATTCATAAGAGCAAATAAGTGAAAATATCGATCCCAAAGCTGTTTAAGGTTCTGTCTCTTAAACTAATTTGATAAACCAATTATAAGGGTTGGCTTTTAACTTGACCAGAGGCGTAGCGTTGCCATACAACGTGGCAACGCCGCCAGTCTCTTGGGGACATTACCAGTTGACAGCGTTGAGTTTTTTGACGCCATTTTTAAGTTAGTTATTTTAGGTTATTTTAATTTATAAGTGTGTATAATATTGCTATAAGGTTTAAATAAAAATTCAGTACCTACTCTAAAAAAATTACAAGGGTGTTAAGATTGTATGTTTTGTGACGTGTTATTGTGTGATTGTATGTAGAGAGTAATCTTCGGTACTACTGATTCGATTCCATAGACATCTTCCACTAATGGAAACCAACAGTATCCTCGACTGTTATAGGCAGTATTTAAAACCTCTTGGGATTATTTCCGATCATTATGCGAGTTTAACCGCGCCATCATTTTTTTTTGCCACAAGTATTTAATTATAATACAAACAGAAAAGCAAGTAAGTATAAAATAATAGTAATTTTGGCCTCCTTGCTGTTTTGAAATAGTTATTATTGCATTAGATCTCCAAAACTGTGGGAAGCTGGCATAATGACAGAATTAGGAGCACAAAACATTTCACAAGCTCAAGTTACTGTGGGACAATTCGAGCGTAAAGGCCGAATTTTGTAACTTAACACTTGAAGGTTTACAAAGGGACAGACAAATAACTATTTTATTCTACTTTTGTGGCAATGCCATTATAGGTATTCTGTCTTAGTAGAACAACCTGAAAACCGCAAATGGTCTTCTAAGTATGGCTACACAATTTCATATTCTTATGCCTAGAGCACTATATGTAAAAATGGTTATAATAACAAGCAAGAACATGGTCATATCACGAGATGAAGAAATGAATCATTTGAAACTGCAAGATCTTAAAGATGACACTTTTTACCCGCCTCTGGCGGAGGCCAAAAAGAGGGTAATGTTTTCCGACAAACATTATTCGTGTACTGACCCGATTTCATATGTACGCAGGTCTGATTTGAAGAAACTTCGCATTGACATGGGACTGGTTCTCCCTCGTATTGAGATCACAGGAAGATACGAAGTTTCTGGACAAGTTTTGCTGTTCCCGGTCAGGTCACAGGGAGACTTCTGGGCGTCATTTGGTAAGCAATATCTTTTAACATACATATTTTGATTTATAAGAGTGCCCATGGAGTCGCCCATCCGTTCTTCACCTAGTGAACCTGTGGAACGGATCACTAAAATCTTCAAATGTCTGGCTGACTGTCTCCTTGGCCTGGAGACCTTTAAACTGAGGGTTATAGTCATAGACTTGTGAAAAATGTTTGTTGTTAGCAGATAGATAAAGCAATTAACAATGCAATGCAATTTATCTATTGAAATTCTTGTAGGTACCACTAATTGATTTTTGTTAAGCTGCATGAACTAAACCATTAACAGCAAAGAGAAGGTTCAGACAAGGCTGTAAATATACGCACAGAAGTGCTTTACACGCGAAAAAACAATGCCAATAATGAATACTTCAACCAAAAATAAATTCAAGGACACATTTTCGATTTCCGGGTGGGATAAATATTTATATGGCTTACTTATATTTGTTCTGAATAAGTGTATTTGTACGAGAAATAGGATCGATGACAATGATAATAAAGTAGTATGAGACTGAAGTTCATTGTGGAGGTCATTTTTTGTTCACGGGGTCAAATTCTTTCATACTCGTTAGGTATTACCTACTCATAACTATATTTGCTTCTTCATGTTAACAAGATCATAAAGCTATACGCTTCCTTTATGCCAATTATAATAGGCATCTTGAGGCTGCCTTATTGACTTTACCAACATGTTGTTTGTATACCTGAGTAGTTAAATAATTACTGATAATATAAACTTAAATCCATATTTTCTCTCTTCTTCGTAGGGTTCCCATAAATCGCGAATAATCTTGATTTACTGTTAGATCATAAACCAGAATAGCGATCAATCCCATTTGACATTATTTTTTCTTCACGTTTCAAGGTGATGTGGTGGCTATCGCTAAGATCTTCGGCAAGGAAACTACTCGGGATAACGTCAAATACATGTTGGCTGACCGAATGCTGGTGGACTTCAAGCTGAGGACCTCTCGGTTCAAGGTTAAGGACACCGTCAACCATGGAAGCGTTATTGGTGAGTTTACACTTCCTTAATTTATAAAATGATTGTTTTGACTGTATCTTACCTTCTGACAAGTTAATAATTTGGAAACATTCTAATAACTACAAAGTTTATTAGATCGACGATGAAGCAGTCGTGACTCGGAGCTACTTATTTTCCTGAGACTTGAAAAATTGACTATAATGAATCTTTTATCTCGTTCAGTCTCTGAATCTTGTTTACCCTGAATGTGATCTAAAAAAAAAACATGGCATTATCTTTTTACATTCCGGCAATTCTCCAGTTCATTTCAATAGACTCCAGACTATAAACGTCAATGACCATCTAAATGTTACTTTAATATTTTTCAAACATTAACGTCCACCATTCTCCAAAATTCCAGGTGAAGCGATGAACCAGTTCTTAAACAACAACGCGGCTGAGATCATCGAGGAGATGAGGCCAGCTGCGTCCGCGTCCATCGCGAAACACTTCCAGGCATTCGTGAACGCCGCCTTCTCCAAGATCCCCATCGATGTGTGGCTAACGCCTTAAGAGCTGTGAGTGAACTTGTGGACAGTCAGTTGTGTTTATATTTGTGAATGTTTCTAGAAGTATTTTCACCGATTTTAGACTTTATTTCAAGTAGATAGAAGTTCGTTTGAATGGATAATAGTACAAAGGACTTAGTTCTGCCAAATTGAGCCAATCCACAATTTCTTAGTAATCTAACTTTGTAGATGTGTTATTACAATTCAGTGAATCAGTCCTATATTCATGCTAAGCTCAGATTTTAAATTAATCATCGCTAACTATCCAAAAACAATTACTTTGAAAATGGAAGTTCTTTTGATGTGGGTGGTACATTTTGGCAGAACTGAGTTCATATGAGAAGTAAAAGTTAATTTGTGGAAAGCAGAAGTCAAATGTACATTTTTAAGGTAGTCTCCATGCGTTGCTGCATGCGTATTTTCTTATAGTTTTTGAGAATCCATGACTTTCTGTTACATACATATTTTGACAAAGTTTTTCTTATCCACTTCGGTTTTTCTTTTGTATTTGCTGTGTTTAAAGATCTCAAACGGCTTTCTCCTTTTTCAATTTCAATAACGAAATCCAACGACACCATTATAGAAAAATCCCTCGTTTAATGTGTGAATTACAAATATTTTTTATTGTGATCTTCATTGAACTTATCTTACAATCTGAAATTTCAAATCATTTTCAAAGGAATCGTGTGAACATGTGTTAAAATAGTGACAGATTAATTTTATGCACCTCTGCATACAATGGTGTAATGTTGGCACATTTTTGTCTCAAAAGATCTATTGCTTCTGAATTTTTCACTACTTCTTTTATGTGAAACAAATAAACATAAACGGTGAATTAGCAGTGAACATTAAACTTGGACCATCATGGGCCATTGTGTACAGAGTTAATTAGCCATTCATAAGGCATAAGTAAGCTTTATTTATTTAAGTTACTAAGTGATCACCCGATACTATAGATGTACTTAGACTTTGTACTTAAGACACTAGGTTAAAATATTTGTAATAACGATTGTGATGACTAAAATGTACTTAGTTGTAAAAATATATTATTATTTACAACTTTATTTTGTTTTTATTACGTGCTATCGAAATTTCAGTAAGGTTTTCCGTAAGAGTGAAAAATTTTACTTACGTATCTCTGCCTGCATGAGGGAAAAGCAACTACCTATTAAGCAAAAACTTTCATGACTTTTTTACAGTACCCAAGTGAAAAATAAGCACAAAATTTATTTTACAATAATTTATTCATAAATTAACTAAATATCAAATACAACTATATATTGCCATTGCTATACAATAACCGAATTCGTACTGCTTTTCTCCTAGGCCAGTTGTAAAAACCAACTGAGGAAAAGAGCTATTGACCATTATTGTCAATAGGGTAGTTGACACACCAATCAATTGACATACTTTTTATGATCTGCCAAAACGCGATTCCCCCTTACATTTTGTATGACAATAGCACGCTGTGACATCACTATTTAGTCAACTCAATGACTCAATTATTTATTGATTTCAAAGCAACAAAAAATCTAATTTAGCAAATAACTGAAACAAATCGCGTTTTGAGGTCTAAAATAAAGTGTTTTTTTTTTAGAGAAGCTGTTTTGAAATTTTTTTTAATGGTGTCAACATCCCTATTGTTGTCTTTGAGAACATAGAAGATATACTAGCAGCCATAGATATGAATCTACTCTATAGACATCACACATACTCTCTATCTACATCATAATTCCTGACTTATACATATGTATAAAGATAGTGTACCTGTAGTTTAAATTCCCAAGTCGTTGTTCTGGCAATTTGTGACGGGAGGTCATTTTAGTACATATAGTTAGGTTTGTTTTGACCCCTGTCATGGGACTTGGATATCTAACAGTTACAAAAATCCTACTCAACTACATCTGTTTTTCTTGCCAAACTTTCCCAGTTTTAGTCATTAGACAATATGTCGTCAGCATTAAGGGTAGAGAAGGCGTGGTCGGCAAGCGGCTTCAAGAAGTCTCTCAGAGCTTGTTCCATGGGCGCCTGTAGCTCTTCAATAAGCTTCTGCCAGTTCTCATTCAGGAATTGGTTCATGGTGTTACCTAGAAGTAAAAAAAAAATGTTAGCACGGGTATTTATATCATTTTCAAGTAGATTTCGTAATGTTGGTCATTGTAGTCAATTACTAGACATTCTTTTCGAAGAAGCTGCCACTTTACAGGTTGGTATTTTTGAGCTTAAATACTGATATTCATAATGATGAGATAAGACGCAGCATCCGATATTATATCCGAAAGACTAGCTGACTAGAAGCCGATCCCAACATAGTACGGAAAAGACTAGGCAGATATTTATGCTTGTTTACAAGTTTCTCACATCTATTGATTTGATTAGTATGTAGCGGCACTACAAAAAGTACTACAGCGCCATCTATGACACAAAAGAAGAACTAACATCAAAATTCTAAATCGCGCAGTTAAAGTTATCCGTGACTTAGAAGTATATATAATAATCCAACATCAGCTCTCGGGCAGTAGCCCACCAGTCACTACACCCGCCTGGTCGGATCCTCCCTTTTCAATAGGCGATGAAGAACTTAACACTCTGTTCTTCATATCTCTAAAAGTATTTAAGGCGTAATTCTTCATTAACTAGATCAGAAATCTTTTAGCAATCAAAGTCTCTTCAGCTGGCTGAATAAACAGTTCGTTGCTACATGACTTACGTGTTGTGGCACAACATAAATAAATTAACAAATGAAGAAATTCTATCTCATTTCTTTGCCGCAATGTTAATACCTACAAGCTTATTATTTCCTAACTAGCTGCTTACATAATACTCATAATAATTCTTAACAAACGCGATGCAATCTCTATATACACGTGTTTTATGTAAGTATCTACCTATGTATTATTAATATATATTACAAAAAGAACACGTCACTTCTTTGGCAACGCACTGCAAAAAGGCGTCATCTATGTGTGGATGGTGTAAAACATAGTGTGCCTGTTTACATAAGTAGTCCGTTATTGACAAAAAACGATCAATTTATCAATTACTTGTGTAATCAATAATCATCCCACAATGCTTCCACTACTGAGACAAAAGCCTCCTCCTCTGTGAGAGAGTACCATAATCCACCCTGGTAGGTAAGAATCCAAATCTCACAAAATGCAGAACATAACATCACGCCTGTAATCTCCGAAGGGTTAGGCCGAGATGTACCTAGTAGTACACCCAAATTTCGCCAGCTATGTCTTAGTACTATGTATTAGGGGGCGAGTTTATTGCCATCAACCAGGCAAAAATCCAGACTTCGTGGCTACTACTGAAAAATTCCTGACGGAAAACTTAATAACACTTTGCCCGACCCGGGAATCGAGCCCAGCACTCATGCTCAGCAGTCGCGTTTACGAAAACTAGACCTAGTCCCACAAAATATTTTGCCTAAATGTTCCTTTTCAAAACTCAATGTTGAAATCCCTTCACGATTTTCAATCGTGGCCGTCTCTATTCAAGCCCAAATTATTATACGAGTAGTGGCATTTATCACTGCATTGATTGTACCTACATCATGGTTGTATCTCCCGAAGGGGCAGACTGTATGTACTACCGCGCTTACTGACGGTAGACCAGTGAACTCGGTGGTACATCGCTATTTCGCCAGTTATAATACCCAAAAGTTCTTTGTTTGTACAAAGATCTTTTGGGCCAATATGTGTTGGTGAACAGTTCCGAAATTGTTTTGTGCAATGTATTGAAAACTCAAGATGACGGCATTGGGTCCGTTTTTGGCTACGTGCAACCAAAACATCCTTGTAAAGTTATTATATTAAAGTCCCACTTATATTACGGCAAGGGGTGCAAGCTGTAATGACAGTATACGTACTCAAATCCCCATCACCGCCGAACAAGTTCTCCAGCTTCATAGAGGCATACCCTACGTGGAAGGACACGTCCAGATCCTCACACTTGAGGGAATCCAGATCGTTGGGACGAGGCTGACGGCCCAGCACTATGGTTACTGTCGCATCGATGTCACCTGGAGAAAAAAAAAATTAAAACTCGTAGCGTATTTTAAGACTGACAATGAGAAACTGAAAGGGAATTTCGTTCTTGCAGCCGTTTATTTATTTTTTAAAGTACAGGAGAACCAATCGAACAACTCTCACTATAAGGTAGGCTTTGGCTTTGGCGCACTAGTTCCCATGATCCCCGGTGCAAGTGTGGGAAGGGAACACCGGGGTGGTTTTTAGTCGGTTAGAGTCCGACAGACCCCTCCGCCCGCCCCAGAGCGGAGGATATCCGTGTGGATTTTCCACCCCGGGAACAAAAAAAAGGGCTTTGGCATTTCCCGAATAACTCTCCAAGTATGGGTTTTTTTTTAATAGTCTTGAAAAACCGTATAAAATAAATTCGCACAAATAGTAAAAAGTATTCACTATACTTTTTACTATTAATTTGTGCAAATTTATTTTCTACACAGATTCTACTTTAAAAAAAAAAACAAAAAGGTTAGGTCGTTGTCGTAGTTACCATATTTAGCGGAGAACTGTCCCTCTCCATCGATGGGTAGCATCAACAGCTGTCCCTCCAGCCTGTAGTTGCCCTTCATCCTCAACTCGGGAATGTACAGCCTGGCTACCACACGGTGCTGGTGGGTGTCCACACTGAAACGATAATGCCGTAATTGGGTTAATATCACCACCACAAAACAAATATCTTGAGAAATTAATGATAATGGCTAGCGAGAAGCATAATTAAGTTGAATCAACTCAGTTTATCGCAGTCCACAGCTGGACATAGGGATCTCCCAAGATGTGCCACCACACCTCGTCGTCCGTGTCCCGCATCCAGTCTGACCTAGATACTGCAGAAGCATAGAATTAAGGAAATTGAAATGTTTATGTTGGGCGGACGGTCACCTGCTCCATTACGAAGCGTGAATAAAGTGACTGCTTATAATATTTATTTAAACTTCATGTACAAGAGTGATACATAGGTGGACTTATTGCTTTAAGGCATTCTCTACCAGCCAACCTTTGGGCCAAATAGGACATCATTGTGATAGATTGTGGTAGAGATCATTTTTTAGAAAGGAGGAAAATGCATGAACACAGTCCATCGTTCGTAGCCGGCAGGACTTGCAAAAAACACTTTTTACGAGATCACTGCATTGCATTACTACACAGTTTAGACAAGTATACTGGGTGATTTTTTAAAGTTTTGCAATATTTAAAGAGCGTGTAGTACTCATAAAAATGAACAGCTTTTACTATGAGACCGACCGTGAAATTGCGAAAAAGATATGAGCTGCTCCATACATTTATTATTACAAAACTGTAGGCATTTTTGCACTGTTAGCATTTTTCTGTCATATTTAATAGTTACTCCCAAAGTAGAAGTTGTTCATATTTATGAGTATGTCACTCCCTTAAAGTTTTGCACGATTAACCAATCATTCTGTATAGACAGGTTAGCTTCGTCTTTTCGAGTCGATGATACTTTCACATCAGTCACGCTGCGATTAATGTGGCCTCCTACGGGGTCCTCAAAGTTGCAGTTGTATTGAAACTTTACACATTCCGTGTAAGTAGATCATGTTTTGGACAGTATCGCGCTCATCACTCACTACGATGAAAAAACCCGAAAAAGCGGCCTAGACGAACAATACCGGAAATTGCAAAATAAGGAATGTCTTGGATTCACATCTAAGCTGCAGGAAAAATTGTGTCAAGTCAATCCTGTAGAAAGAGTTTTGATACTCACTCAACGTCTTTGACGCGCATAGACGAGGGGCCTCTGACGGTGACGTCAGAGTAGCTGGACCTGACAGAGATGGGACCCGTGGACTGCTGGATGGACAGCGCCGGCACTACCATGGGCTCGCATGGTGGTACACCGTATTCTGGCACTCCTGTGTGAAATAGTGAATCGGATTATATTCAAATCAAATCATCATTGATTTGTCAGCACATGGTCGGTCTGTACGTATATTACATGGTCTTGAGTTTATAAAGATTATCTCATCAGATTCTACCATGGGCGTACAAATGTGAAATATTTAAGTTACATTGGTGATAAATTATAAATAATAATATTTTTAAAAATTATAGTTAAAATTCAAAAAGGAATGTCAGTTACAAATGAAATAATATAAATAATAATAAAATATAAGTAATATGTCAGAGTCATTTAAGTAGTCATTCAAATTACTATTATAATTTGAATGATTTATTACATGACAATTCTTTAAATTGCTTCTTAAATCCATCCAAATCTCTCTTTAAATTTCCACTCATTGGTCACAAATGAGATCACAAATGAACATCATGGCCGAAACAAATAATGAAAACAATTTCATAGAAGGAAGGTTGACTGACTTGCTTGTGTTGGATGAAATAAAGGTGTTCATTTGTTGTGTGTTTCTTTGAAAGAACAAAAAAACATTTTTATTTTACGATTATATTATCCAAGAACAACATCAAATGGCTGAACCTAACTAAACAGCAGAAATAATGAAACTTGCCACCTCAATATTTTAGACAACCATAGTTTTAATTAAGTAAAAACTGCAGCTACAGGCTTTACGTTCAAAGTAGGTGACCAATATAAGATACAGTAAGCAAGATATTATAAAAAAAATACCAATAATGTTCACGCAAAATATTGATAAATATTCTAACATAGTGTGAAACATTCACGTTCCACCTACCTGTTGCCAATTGCGGTATGTAGGCGTTCAGGGCATCTCGGAGACACCTGCTCAGCGCTCTCTCTTCTCTGGGACATATGAAGCCACCGACTAAAACAAATAATATGATATTTTATTATGTTTCATCTAAAAAATATCAAGCGAGAGTTGGGTAAACAGTTTTAATAGATCGGTCTAGAATTCGAACACGTGAAAGTTCATGTGAAATCTAGAGCATTTTAAAGTAACAATTCTAAAAAAAAATAAGTAGAGGTTTTAAAAATTTTTATAGACAAACTTACAGACAGACAAACCCCTCGTCACAGTTCTTTTTTCGTAACTTTAACGTAAGATGGAGTTTTAATATTTTAGTAATACTTATGTGATTTAAAGTACTCACAATTGATAAAGCTCTTATCGATCCCAGCAGCCAAATGCACCACAGACAGGCACCACAACACTGACCACATCTTCGTCCTATTAACTCACTAGTACAAGAACAATTCTGTTCTTCTAATTTAAATAAAAAGAGACGTGATGATAACACATCAACATCATTTTTATCGTCATCTGGTGGATAGATAATGCGTGATTAATTACGAAATCATTCATCAATCACGATGTTCGATTGGGCTAGTGAGAAATTAGGTTAGGCAATACTTTATCTAATCAGTTAGTCTTCATCTTCCTTTGTCCCATGTTTCTGAGGTAGGCGGAACGTTTTTTCGATTCTCACCAGTCAACCGTCACTATAATTTAAGTACTCCGTTTATTAGGGTTCCGTACCCAAAGGGTAAAACGGGACCCTATTACTAAGACTTCGCTGTCTGTCTTTCTGTCTCCAGGCTGTATCTCATAAACCGTGATAGCTAGAAAGCTGAAATTTTCACAAATGATGTATTACTATTGCCGCTATAACAACAAATACTAAAAATTAAAAAAAAAAATATTAAGGGGGGCTCCCATACAACAGATATGATTTTTTTGCCGTTTTCTATAGATAATGGTACGGAACCCTTCGTGCGCAAGTCCGACTCGCACTTGGCCGGTTTTTTTTCTATCATTTCTCACACAGTCCAACAATCTTATGATTTTCCTAATCCTCCACTATTCTTTTCTGATTAATTTCGTTGTGGGATCCAAGACAGTTAAATTGTTCCTCTGGGACTTCGTCGAGCTTTATTGTCTCGGCGCTTTTCTAGTGGTCGCCACTGTTGATTCTGGCTTTCAGGAGTTGCAATGGTTTGGGTATAGTGTGGCGGGCATGTCCCAAATAAAATTAAAAAAAATAACTATGTGTCACCTTATAAGTTCTACATTGCTGTGGTTTATTTGGTGTCCATATTAATGATTATTATAACTATCGATCTAAAAACTACAGTATAAACAAAAATCTTCCTTATGTAGCTTCGTCCCAGCAATGATTAGTTCACGCAGTGCACAGTACCAAACATGGCAAAAAGGGTCATGTTGCTTCTTACTCAAACCAAATTACAATTCTAGGCACTATTCTAAAATCTACTTACCTATTAAGGCTAATTCCCATCATTGAACTTATGACTGAACTCAAGCATTTCAAACCCAATTAAACATTAAATAATCCACTATAACAAACAAAAGCGAAACTATCTGACAATGCAACTTGCATTTTAGCATCGTCATGATAGGTCTTTGACCTAAAAAGCCATCTATCATCGCCATTAAAACTACAACCTTCTTCTTTCAGTCTTAGAGTTGAAATTGACTCAGCAGGTTGTAATTTAAATGTTGTAAGTATTGTCTGATGTAATTGTTAGTAGACCTGACCGCGTGGCCCAGTCGGCAAGTTGGCACACTTAAGGCACATTACACAATAACCTTTTTGTTGAACAAACTTTGTTGAAAAGGTATCGCATCGTGATGATTCAAAATAGCGCTGTCGTGATTGAAACTTCATTTAATAACACTTTCATTAATTCAATCACGAGAATTGGTTAAGCTGTAGTAGGAATATCCGAAACCATAGTGGAGAATGAAAATTAAACGTTGTTGGGCCACAAAAGGGAAGAGTAAATTGCTATTGACTGAGTTGATAATGCTTGACCCCGGTGAGAATGATGTTGAAGAATGGTGCTAGTAACCTGTTGCAAGTTGGGAAATTGGTGTTCAAAAAGTTAAAGGAACGTGTATTTCAAAAGCCTTTTAAATCTTGGATCTGTGAAACTGCAGTCAAATGACTTAAGTATTAACTTAGGTACTTGCTAAGAACTGAAACTGCCTAGCCTTTTCGCAACTGTATTGGGGTCGGGTTCCGTCAGCTTCTCATCTGAACTCCACAACCCAGTTAGTACTGGGTAAGACAATACCCCTTGGGTAAAACTGGCAAACAAGGCCTTCATCATCTTCGTAAAATTAGCCGTCATAATCCTCCAGAGGTTCTTGTTCTTCTTGTGGGTTCAACACAACACGTTTTTTTGTTCCGTTCTCTGTAAGCCGTCACTCTATCATCCACTCCTTAACATCGTAAAATTATCACCTATTATTGAATGAAATAACAACTTACATTCACGAAACTGCATCCGGTATTTCCCAAGAAAATAAAAAACAAAGCGAACCACGAAATAATTTGATAGTTTACTAAATAATTATTGGAACGTGAAGACAAGTAGGTACTAGGTACCCATCTATATTATTTGTTGTAATTGCAACCATTACTTATGTAATGTACATTCCTATATAATTATATGTGTAATAAAAGGGTATAAGTTACAAAGTTTATTTACTATCACAACACATGAAATAAATTACAATAATAAGTTACTATATATATAACACTGTAACAACATAACTTAAAATTACAGTACTACTTTACGCTTAAAATCCAGTTGTGTCCAAAATATCACTTTGAAAGGATATTAATTAACGGCAATTAACATGTTTCGTCCATCCTATAAACCCACTTCACTACAGTCAAAAACTAATGCGACGAGACATAATGCCTACTAATAAATTATTGCCCTGTTTCGTTAAACTTTATTCAAAAAAAAAGTTTCTCCCGTATTCTAGAACAACTAATAATCACAACAAGCACCAGGGCCTTTAGGTAGGTATTTTCCTTTCTTATCCCTAGGTGCATTTTCGTTAGATCTTCGGTATCAATTCATTGAAAGTTTTAACATTGGGCCGTTTAGATTTTCTGCTGCGTCTTTAGTTCGGGAAGACCATGTCTTGAGGGATGTGCTTTAGGAACTTGTTGGCTATGTCCTCGAGAACCATGCCGAGGGCTGTCTCCACAGCGGGCTGGACCTCCTTCGCGATGTCAGTCGAGTGCATGTGTGCGATGTGGTCGGTTATCATTTCTGGAATTAAAAGAATCCATTAATCTTTATTCTTTCATTTATTTCAGACATAATCCATACATTACATAAAAATTAAAAACACATAAAACACATGCACATTAAAATAATCATTAAAAAATAAATTAGATTTACATAACATGTCCAGTACAAATAAATTAAATTAAATTTAAATTAAAATAATACACATTAAAACAATCAATCAAACAATAGCAAAATCATTATTAGAATAAATCTATATTAGATCAACATATCTCACCCATTTCTCCGGTAGTAGAGTGCGCTTCCATCAGGCTAGCTTTCAGTGGTCCAGTGCACCGCAGATGTACAGTCGCATCACGGATCACCATCCTCTTATGTACTTTAGCACCCAACGCTTCCAGTGCTGCCGTACATTGTGCTGTAGAAAAATGTCATAAATGTAGTGATTTCTGCGTATCGGCAAGCAAAGTATGGGACGCCCACCAGCTTATTAAGGTCACTGAGAACAGGGCTTTGTGAGCAGCATGGTAAATGCCAACGTCCAGCTGTGGACTGCGACTTGATTGTGTCATCGATTTTGAATTTTTAACCAGTAAGCCTTGAAAGCAGCCTTGCTCTAGGTTCGAAAATGTGGCTTTTTAATGTAAATAGATAAAAATGTATCCAGGTCGAAAGTAAATAGACCAGTCTATTGATTAGCGTTAAATAATCGAAAGTACAAATCCGTAATTTATATTTATATAATTGACCACGACAATATCACACCTATAAGTATTATATGAAAAGAAAATTATCATGGACCTGATGGCAGATCTAACATTAACGCCCAATACAACGGTTCAAGCACGAACTCGTGGCTAAATAAGAACAGCCACTCGGGTCGATCTTTAGGTTAAGCCATGCTTACCTAGGTTGGTCCGTGGATGGGTGACCACCCATTACATACCGAGTTTCCTCCCTGCCTCGGAAAGCACGTTAAGCCATTGGTCCTGGCTGTCATTTGTAAATCTTTGACAGTCGTTACAGGTAGTCAGTGACCCGAAAGTCTGACAACCAGTCTTACCAAGGGGTATCGTATTACCTAGCACTAACTGGGTTGTGGAGGTCAGATAGGCAGTCGCTCCATGTAAAATACTGGTATTCAGCTGCATCCGGTTAGACTGGCAGCCGACCCCAACATAACTGAGAAAAGGCTAGGCAGATGATGACAACGGTTCAATCACTAATCACAGAACCTTCGTAGTTATGTATCATAAGTCTCATTTTATATTCTATTAGTCTATGACCATAAGTAGAGAGGACAGCAGACAGTTCAGTCCTGTGTGCTGTATTATCGCTCCAATCTTTCCCTCTTCTTATCTTCAAAACCGGTCAGATAACACAGGGGCTATGCCATCAGTTTATTCCTAACACAAAAGCAACAACTTACTGAAGTTGGCGGCCATCTTGCCGGTGGACTCAACGGGCAGCATCTGGAAGTCTCCGAGCACCACGTAGTCTCCTGACATCATCAGGTGAGGGAGACTGATGTTAGCTGTCACCTTTAATTCCTCAGGGTATACGCTGCAAACAGACAAAAACTGGTACAGACTCTTGGGATTTACATTGGACTCCAACATAACTGACGAAATGTGGTGGTCGCCTCTGCCTAACCCTGGATTACGGGTGTTTTTTTTTGGGAGTGCATCATCTCGCAGTTCAACATCTGAGGTTGGCTATTGCTTAACCGGGCAAGTCCAGTGGATGCCTTGAATGTAAGGCCTCCAGCCAGGGGCGTAAAAACTAAACTTATAAAACTAAGCGACCACACGCTAAGGGCACCCCCTGTGGGGTACGAGTCTCGGTTTAGGGCGTCGCTTGGGAGGGCAGCAAGGGGACAGGCTGGACCAGATTTAGATTATTTAGGGGCTGGTTTAATACTACTGGATTGCAGGTGTGAAATTATGTTACGTTAATAAGAATCTACGGAAGTTTGGAATGTAGAACTTCCCAGTCCAGTGTACCAAATAAGTTCATGGTGATTTTAACTTCAACGCATGTTTCTTTAGTATGCCTGCAGTGAGTAAGTTAGCAACGCAACGAGTCTCTTGTTGATTTATGAATCAACACTATCGGAGAAGGCGTTGACTGAGCGAAGATTTTATTCAGTGAGAATTGATATTTGTAAAACGAGTTGACTCACTTGAAAACTGATTAGCAAAGAATTTAGAGGCAATCAGAATAGTCCAAACAGGTGACAATCGCTTTCGCAAAACGTTTCCTTATTTCAGCAATAACTTACAACAGAATTGACATAAGCAATTAAGCATTTCGGTAACAAAATTCTTTGGTAGATTAGTTAGGCTGTCATTTCTAGATCTTTGACAGTCGTTACAGGTCGTCAGTGGCTCGAAAGTCGTACAACCAGTCTTACCAAGGGGTATCGTATTACCCAGTAGTAAGTGGGTTTTGGAGGTCAGATAGACAATCGCTCCATATAAAATACTGTTTTTCATCGTCGTTAAAACTGAAATAATGTCACATAACTAGGCTCTCTGGCTGTTCCGATCTTTATATACATACATAACATCACGCCTGTAATCCCCGAAGGTATAGGCAGAGGTGTACCTAATAGTATATCCACATTTCGCCAGTTATATTTAGGTCCCAGGGGGTGAGCCTATTGCTATCAACCGGGCACAAATACAGACTCCATGGTTGCTTCTGAGAAGTTCCTGATGAAAAAACCCAATAACACTTTGTCCGGCCCGGAAATCGAACCTGGGACCGCATGTTCAGCAATCGCGCTTAATAATAGACCAACGAGAAAGTCTAGTAGTTCCTATCTTTACTTTAGCCCTTTTAAACTCCATAGCCGTTATAAATAAAGTTCACACGTAAGTAGGTTATACTTACTCCAACTTATTAAAGGTATAATTGGTAAGTCCTTCCAAGGCGACATCAGACAGCCAGGCGTCGTACTTGAAGCTGTTCTTGGGCATGTTGTGCTGCCGCAGCCGGATGCTGGGGATCTTCAGCGGCTCCAGCGGCTGGATATTCAGGGATGGAACTCCTTGGGCCAGGAGATGCCTCGCTTGTTCAGCGATGCGCTGGATGCAGTCCGCTACATTTGGGTCCGTGTAGTGGCATATTGATTTGGCTGGAAAATGTGGAAAGGAAGAACCACTTCAGTGAAACTAACGAGAGATATGATATTCAGCTCAGGAACCATAAAATAAAAACCCAGGCTAGGAACATTTTCTTCGGTGGATAATCAAAAGGCGCCTGATGGCAGTGGCGAAGGTTCCTTACAACTAGATTCCTAGCGCCTTCCCTTTGAAAAATGGCACAGTCAGTATTCTATAGACAAATATGTAATATAATCACAATAAAGATATGTACTCCGGCTTAACTCTTACAAATATTGACCCTTCGCTACTGCTTGATGGATTACAATAATCTCTGTCACACTGCCATCATAGTAGTTAGTTTTATAAATATCCAAAACTGATGCTTTGGCTTTTATTTCGATGTTTAAGAAATAAAAAAATAAAAATTATTGGACTAGTTCAGGAGAAGACAATAAAAAATGAAAAGAAAACAACAAAAAGGAAAAAAAAAACTTATTTAAGACATACATTAAACTAAATTGGTTCTATACGAAGCTAAAAGGATCTCAGCGTGGTGCTGTACAACATCTAAAAAGGTCACAGCGCTGATATTCTGATTCAAACTAATTTCGGATTGCATACATCTTTAGCCAAAATTATGCAAGAGAGCTGTGTTACAATAAAGGTGTGCAATAATACAGATACTCTTTTTAGCTGAACTCTTAGAAAACTAGTGGAAATAAATTACGACTTACTTATATCGGAGCTACTATTACTTTTATGATAATCGTCATAATCCGTCCCATTCCTGCTGATCCGCCTACCAAATACACACTTCACGTAAATTAGTACCAAAATTAACTTTAAATAATTCATATTGACTACTTTCTGGGCCAGAATTATACTTCATCTAAGAGACAGAATGGAGAATAGTCCCTTTTAATACTTCTGATGGTACGACTAGTTACCATATGTGGTATAAAACCTCGAATAAGGTCGCAAGGGCTACATTGCAAATATCTTCTAGTTATAAAAACATTTCAAATGTGTACATATGCATTAGAACTATTAGAAATTAACAACGCTTAAGTGAATGCACTTAGGTGGGACTACCAGTTCTTGGCTTCGTTTAGATTCTTATTTTTAAACAAAAGGTACATAAGTTAATATACTTACATACAAAAACGTGATGGTTAGAATAGGTATATTTGTTTCTGATACTCGGGCAATGTGTTATTGGGTTTTTCCATCAGAAATTTCTCAGTAGCAGCCACGGAGTCTAGATTTGTGCCCGGTTGATGGCAATAAGGTCGCCCTATTACATGGGACTTAAACATAACTGGCGAAATGTGGGTGTACTATTAGGAAAACTTCTGCCTAACCCTTCGGTCATTACAGGCGTGATGTTCTATGTTACTCATAAACACATCTTACACTAGTAAGAACGCATCCATTCGTTATCATCGTCTTGGCATAAACATAATTCATATTCCTGGAAAATATCGTTACAAGCGGATTTTGAAATAGGACCCTCGCATGTTAGCTACGTAGATAGAAGGTGTACTTGTTTTCTCCTTCAGAATAAGGGTTTTTATGAGTTATGTGAGTTTTTTAAATGAATAGAATACAATAAAAATAAGTAGAGTAAGAGACAGTAAGAGGCAGGTACATAGATATGTATCTGCATTGTCAGCTTATCTCGCACATATTTTTGTGTGTGTTCACTGTGTCCATGAAGATTCATGGACACAGTAAAACCGGGCAGCTATAAAAAGCAAAATAAGCACGCCACGATATAAAATGTATCATATATTATAACAACTAGTATCTGGTCTTAAATTCTGCTCCACATCTGTATAAAGATTGCATCAGGAAGTATTGCAATACTAGTGCTAATGAAATAAGGAAGGAGTGCAGTGTGACCCCGACCTTACACGAGACTGTCGTGCTCTTGATGTAGACGTTCACATCCTTATTTAGATGCACTAAACTTATTAATATAACTCCGTGCTTTATTGGATCACAAAATATGATTTTTAACTTGTGTCTTGCCCTTATCTCAATTTGGTCTTCTCTATTACTCGTCATCTCAGCAGTCACCTCTTATAGCTGATTAACTTCGGTGCGGGATCCAAGGCAGTTAAATTGTTACTATAGGACTTCGTCGAGCTTCATTGTCTCGACGCTTTTCTGGAATGGCGGGGCTGTCCAAAAAAAAAAACAACAATAAAGTGCATCCATCTTATAGTATTCTATTAATCTTCTTAAGCCTTGCCAAGTAACTCGACGTATAGCATAAGGAGTATTTATTACGTTATCACTGCTTGGATACAGACCTCCTTTTGATGAGAGGCACTTCCTCTCACCGAAAACGTGAATCGTGGGTGAGGATGTGGCGTGGATGTCACATGTCACGAAGTTATGGTTCTAGCAAATTTTCCTCACGATGTTTTGCTAGTAGTGGTGATGAAATAAATTACACAAAGTAGTTGCTTATCTGGGTTTGAACTCACAACCCCATGTACCGCTCGAGGGAATGTTAATCTGTCGCAAATAATCTCAGTGGTTATTTAGGGCAGCTTTACATTTGTTTACAGCATGAGTCTTCATTTGGTGTCGATTATTTTCAGGAAAAAGCAAGTCTCAAGGAAAAAAAGCATAGGTTTTCAGGAATTACGAACACTATAAACCACATTTTCGAGTAATAAATTTTCAATTAAAATAAAACACTTTTATACAGCTAATGCTAAAGTATAATTTATTTACAATCTTAACCTAATTGACAGCCTTGATCTAATCAAGCAGGTACGAGACATTTGATGCCATAAGGAGCATATTTTTTCAATACAAACTAAGTTTTTGTTTACCCTCATGTCGTAAAGATCACTAATCATATAAGTTGTTTATACTCATGATTATAAATCAACCTTGAAATCGGGAAAAGTTATCCCATATATTTGTGCACACATAAATCGTCAAAATGTATTGGAACAGCTGACCTGGGGTAAAGAAAAACTGAGTTTGTATAGACCAAGCTTTCTTTTTTCAATAAATTGTACATAAACAGTTCTCTCTTTTCTCAAATTAGATTTTGATTTGAATATCACGTAATTCCTTTGCTATAATATACATTCAAATATCGAAATAGGTTGAACTCGACTGGTACCTACGTAAAATAAAATTAGCCCAATGATAAATAGACAATTTGGTCTGAATGTCTTAATCTCCTCTAAAAACTTAAATATACTTAAGAAGTTAAAGTCCTTGACCAGTTGACAATATGTAATTAATAAATATTCTACCTAATGGTTCTTAACCAAGTTTAAGTATCGTGTGAAAGGATTTGAGAGCATAATTAGCCAATATGAATTAATTTAACGAAATTTTGTTCCATAACAATTGGTCAATAATGTCGCCAAAAATGTTAATTATTGCGTGGTTTTATTGCTGACTTGAATTAACATTGTATTTGATTACAATTTTAATGGGGAATTCGACCCCAAAAGTTATGGTTACTATGCTGAATAAGCATCAAAAACTTTTCCCTGATAATTTCGGACAATAATCATAATAATATCATCATTTTTATTTATCATCGTTCGAAGGTTTTTCTTTAATTTTTCAGTTGTGTGCCATAAACAAATTCAAAAGCAGATTTATTTTTATTTTTTAAAACGGCATCTCACACGCCTACATTATGTATTTATATAAAACCTATAAATCCTAACCTATTTATAATTTAGGCGGCATCGTCGATGAGCACTTCAGTGATTGGTATGCTTCCCAAGACTTTGTTGACGAAAGCCTTGATGACTGCTGCAGCGGTCTCGTCGATAAGGGGGCTCAGGATATCTAGGACTACGTTGGGGCTGGCGTTGAAGAATGATGCTGCTGATTGCGCTGTGGATAACAAAAAAAAATATTAGTCCATCAAGAATTCGAGACGATTGACCACTGAGAATCTTATCCAATGATTTAAGATTCCAATATTTTGAGAAACCAAAGTGCAATGAAAGGTTATATCTGTGATCAAAGGATACTTGATACAAGGTGTCCGTTAGATCCACCATGAGCCCAATGGATCAGATAAAATATTTTCTATTGTAGGCATTATAAACGATTGGTATTAAAAACTGATGGTGAAAATCAAGGTCCACCTATTCAGGAACTGGTAGATACATGGAGGAATCTCATAATCTTCTTGACTTAAAAAAAAAAACATTTACCTGCCACCGGCCTTTCAGTTTCATCGATCGCGATTTGCGCGTGGTTGATCCTGACTTTGGAGACGAGCTTGTCAACTTGCAGGTACTCCACACCGTCCTTGGCGTTTGGTTTCGCGAAGCCCTTTGCAACAACAGTGATGCCGGCTGTAAACGAAACATAAAGCATGTTTATTGAATGTTTACAATATGTTAAAGAAACCCTGCCCAATTCGAAAGGGTCATATAGGTAAACCAATGACATTACCAAATAAAATGATCATCTGCCTAGCCTTTTCCCAACTATTTTGGGGTCGGCTTCCAGTCTAACCGGATGCAGCTGAATACCTGTATTTTACGTGGATCGACTGCCTATCTGACCTCCACAACCCAGTTAGTTCTGGGTATTACGATACCCTTTGGTAAGACTGGTTGTCAGACTTTCGGGCCACTGACTACCTGTAACGACTGTCAAAGATCTACAAATGACAGCCGGGACCAACGGCCTAACGTGCTTTCCGAGGCACGGAGAAAACTCGGTATGTAATGGGTGGTCACCCATCCACGGACCAACCTAGGCAAGCGCAGCTTAACCTAAAGATCGACCCGAGCGGCAGTTATTATGTAGCCACGAGCTCCACATTACCAAATAAAATAAGAAACATAAAATATTCATGAAAGTAAATATATGAATGAATTTTTAAACCAGAATATTTGTGCTCAATTTATCACCATCTTCCTAGAATCGTACAAACTTTTAAAACGTGACAACACCATCTTCGGCAATAGTATGTTCGATCGTCAGTTGTCTGTTTATGACGTCACTACCCGAGAAGCGACCGGAGTGTCACCGCCCGCGCTCCTGTGTTGCCATGTATGTTTCCTAGTTTTAGTACATTTTATATATTTTTTGTCGGGGTATTTTTTTACTTGTTATTATTCAAAAAGGACTACATAAATATATTCTAATTTCGATACAAAAAACTAACTCAAATTTCAAAAAACGTAAGAAAAAATTAAGACAACCATGCTGCCATGTATGTGCGTTTAGATTGCACAAATGAACACTAAGCTCAGCACGTGCTATGTAGCTGAAATTTAGCTGGATCCCTGTAGTGACTTGTAGCTGTAAACAATTTGTAAAAAAAAGTGCTGTGTCTCGGCAATTGATGTTAGTATACCCAAATTCATTGAATTCGTTCGTAGAGTGAGGCCGTTCATCTTAAACAAGCTATAAAAGTTTTTTTTCTGATATTGTATTATCTATTATTCCACACTTGTCAACATAAAAACAATGGGATTTATAATGAGACGATTACCATGCTGATAGTAAATGCCTATTGAATAAAAAATACACGTGTAACTTCATAAATAAACAAAATGGACGTGTATGTTTTTACTATCACGTCTTGACATTACAATGAGCTAAATTCTGTTTTTTAACCTATATCATGTTTCCTTCTGTTCTGTCAATCTTGGCTGCCAGAACATGATGGGAGATTGCAAAAAAAAAACAGTTTTTATCACGATCATCGATATAATTACTGTAACTACCAACCACTGGGTATTTAAAAAAAGTTTGCAAAAATTTTGGAAAAATAGTTTTGTTTTCGAGGGACCATCCAATATTTACGAGTCTTAATTACTTTTCAGGCTAAGCGCAAATTACCGCCGCATTGGTTGGTTGGTTCATACAACCGATGTAATGTAGGAGGATTTTTAAAAAGCGGTGCAGCACGCCCTTACCTGCTTATAGTCTAACAATTTGGTATCGTAGTACCCAGTACTAACTGGATTGTGGAGGTCAGACAGGCAGTCGCTCTATGTAAAATACTGGTATTCAGTTTCATCCGGTTAAACTGGAAGCCGACCCCAACATAGTTGGGAAAAGGCTAGGCAGATGATGATAGCTGATGAGTGTGGTTCTGTCAGGTCAAATAGAATAAAAGTAGATCACGATACTCCACTCGATTAGGTTATAACAAAATTCTAACTAGGCTTCATTGTTGTATCGCATGTTTTGGTGCAAATGCAATACGGTAAATAATGCATTGAGGTAGTTGGTAACACTGATGTCTATTGCCTAGTCTCTGACTAGGTTACGTACCTGATTTACATTGTTGTTTACGTTGTTGACCAATCAAGCCATGAAAACCAAATTAAGCTGATCTCTCATTGTTCGGGAAGCTCATACAAAGCGAGGTCAAGTGATACTGAAAATCCATACCTTGACGTGTCACCGTGTGTACTTACATCACTACTATCAGACAACGGTTAGTTTCGTGTTTTTTTGACGTTTTAAATATTTTGGACTGCTATAGATAATTTGATATTTTAAACTATTATTTTAATGAACCTTATATTGTAAAACTGGCATCTCATAAGACTCTTCGGAAAAAAAACAAGTTTTCTTCATTTTCTGTACAGTAAACCTATCTTCTGCACCCTTCAAGCGATGCCATTCACATTTGTGCATCATTCTAATGGATGTGTCTAAAAACTTGTTTACTGAATCTAATCTGTTTATAATTGATGTAATTTTGTGAATCACATGTTAAAATGATTCAAATCCGGTGTTACTGCAGAATTAGATAAATTGTTGATGATAAGGTAATTCAATCTAGAAGTTTCTAAAAATTGCCTCAAGTATATCTATTTTTTAATTCGTGATCTTTAATACGCCTAAAAGGCTGTATAATTTTAACAATCAAAAGTCTATTATTTAATAATATTTTGTGTATATCTTTTGTTAGAGATCCTAAAATAAATTAATAAAATAAAAAAGGTTGGTATCCCTTAAAATACTTCCACTCGGCTAACTTTCCAGCTTTGGCGTGGTGAAAAACGGGTTTTCGTATAAATATTCGGCCTACACGGGTTTCTATGTACTGTAAGCGTCAACGTAATTGGCTTAACCTTTTCCCTACTATATTGGGGTCAGCGTCCAGTCTAAACGGATTCAGCTGAATACCAGAATTTCTTTTCTTTATCTCTTGGTCTAATGGAGGCGCTTACTGAAGTTTCCTCGAAGGCGTCCCTTGCCGTTGATGTCCAGGGCCAGGATTCTTGATCCCTTCACGTCGTAGTTGGCCACCACCATCAGCTTCGGCAGCGTCAGCTTCAGCTCTCCGGCGTATTTGTTGTTCAGGTTCAGTCTGGAAGTCATAGGATGAACTGTTAAAATCATGAAACTAATAATAATGTTACGTCGGCTGTTTGACGAGAACATTCTAGATTACGTTCGAGTCTAGAATATTCCACCATGGAACTGTTTAGAAGATTGAAGAATAATCCTAGAATGTTCCATTATTGAGCTGTGAAGAAGATTCAAGAAAGTTGTTTAATTATCTCGAAGGATCGATCGTCATATAAATAGCTGTCGGGTCTGCGGGATTTAGACGATATCGACAAATCGAAGTGACTACAAGTGAAGTGAAATTAGTAGGAGCTAAGTTTTCTTCATTTTTTATTATATTAAATGGACCTACTCTGGACTACACTTGACCTCAATCTAGTCCTGAGGACAGAGATGAGGTCGACTATGGAACGAGCTTACCCAAAAGAAGCCTATTAACTCGCGACTTAAATAGATTTGTGTCATATGAACTTGGGAACACTGACGAAGGCAGGGAGTTCCACTCCTTGGCTGTGCGCATAATAAACGATGTAGCAAAGCGCTTCGTACGGATGTGTGGATCGACAAGGAATGGGTGATAACCCGCAGTAAGTTATCCAGCCAGACCCAATTTCATGAGTAATAGTAGGTACTTGAAGTTAAGTAGTGATCCTAGACAAATCTGTATCTGACTAGTCTTAGAACTTACACCGCAAACCGCCAAATACGTGTACTCCATCACATGGCATTTGAAACATCGCTCTAGTGCGGTCATTCATTTGGAGATGGCTAAGTGATGTTTGAATGGCGTCCAAGAACGGGGAAAAGAAATATGGGTCGTCCGGCGGCGAGATGGGGAGCGACATAGTTGCCATCGGGGGAAAAACCTGGATGAGGCTGGCACAGGAACGTGGAGATTGACAGAAGAAAAGAGAGGCCTATACTCAGTAGTGGGTGAATTCAGGCTTTGGATGATGATGATGTTTTGAGTTTGGCGCTACACGCACTTAGTAATTTGTGACGCAAGCCGCCTTTATCCTATAAACTCTAAAACTTTTCTACTAGAGAAACTAAGCTGCAAGTCATGCACAAGCTAAGTGGTAACATAATATGCAATTTACTTGCTATTTCATTCGTAAATGGCATGTTACCGCATTACATTTACGTATTTCGCGCGCAGTAATAGCAGTACTAAGTTTCTTTTTTTTCATGAAGCTTAGATAGCACAGCAGCCGCCGAAAAACCAGTTTTTTTAATCATGTAAATAGTTCCTTACTTCAGCTTCTCGATCTTGAAGTCGCTGCCTCCATACGCCTTCCCCTGCTTGACGGTTGCCTTGATCCTCAGGTTGGGGGCTGTCCTGTCCAGCTTCAGGGTCGGCACGGTGAAAGGGTCTAGAGGAGGGATGTTCACCTCAGCTATGCCCTCTTTGAGGTGTGGCCTCATTGCCTCCAGACCGTTCAGGACACATTTCTCTATCTGAGGATCGCTCCTTTTGCATGATGGAAAGTAGTCGGCTGTGGATGAGAGAAGGGTTTTCAATTAGTTTTCATTTTTATTGACATAAAGAAAATTCTGGAAAAAAAACAGCAGAATCATTATTACAAGTAATGATATCGTATATTATCTGAATCAGAATATTTATTTTTAAAATAGGTACCTACTCAATTCTCAACATCGTTTTCTTGTTGCTTAAGTTATAGTAAAAACATGACTTAGGTAGCCAAGTCACGAACATCGGAAAAACCGCATCAAAATGAGATAATACCGACTAAGCAACGGAAGAAGAATATTAACTTATTAAGAAAAATAGCACCCTAGCAACATTATAAGCACGTTATTTTGACGTGCATCGAACCGTACAAGTTTCCTGTCATCGCAGTACTCGGGCATAAGCCACATAATCGGTGGGTTCGCCCAAAACTTTGACAGGGCCGCGGTGAACGGATAAGCCTTGGGCTAGATGCATTTCCTTTGCGGTAAAGCCTATTTCGTACCTGCGATTTTATGCATGACCTGTGGTATGACCGAGTTCAAGCCGATAAATTATTATTTTTACTGTCAGTAGATTTTTTTAGAAAAAATTTCTTCCAGTTTGCGTTTTAATTTTCAATTATGTAGAACTAGGATATAAAATATTCTATGTCCTCATCCAGGTCTTGGTCTATCGTGGCTTGAAAAGGTTGACAAAAAAACAGAGTTAGTAACGCATTCGTAATATTAGCATTATGCATAATATTATTATGAGTTTACAACAAATCATAGATAACCGCAAGAGTTACGTTGAGTGGCAAAAAACTCTTTTAACACAGTTCCGGGTCACAGTCTTTCGCGTTAGGGTTCGACAGTGTCAGTTTCTTTGTAATCTTGCAAAATGCTTCGACACTGACTACCAGGACCCCAAGACTACTGGAGTCCGCCCAAAGCAATGTAAATATTTGAATATCTGCATTAGGTTAGGAATATGCTATTATTTTTCTTGCCATTGTCTTTTTGTAAATACAGACGAGGACCCAATATTCTTAAATAAATAATCAGAAGTTAAGTACACAGAGCTAAATATGTTGAATCATTACAAGTTTATGAAGTTCTTATTAAACATTCATGGACGGCTCTTCATAGTTACCAAACAATCCTTGAATTTATATCACGGGTGGTCCAACAACAATTTATATTCAAACAATTCCAGTTCAATCATCGATAAAAATAATACCATACAGACATACTCATAAAGACTACCTTTATTTTACATACATTAAGGATTAAGCCTTAAGCACATACTTTACATGACCAAGCACGCAACGATTGATACATGTTACTGGCCCAGATTGACGGGTATCCTTGAAATTATGAAGGCATTATAGCTGTATACTTAGTATAGTGAACTACGCTAAATATACAATCGAAAGTACTTTCGATTTCACGGTATGTAATCGTGAGACCACGTGTGGTTGGATATTTTATGTTTTGTTGTTAAAGTATATAAGTCTATTCATGATTTTAAGTGTATCTTTAAAAGTTCAAGAGTTCGGAGGAACCTAAAACAGTGGACTGATTCAATCCTAGCCTTAGAAGTTATTTTTTTCAGCAAGCCTCGAGGGTAGGTAACCCGGGACCGACATTTAAAATACCAAGACAGGCCAGGAAATAAACAAAACGGGTCATCCTCAGCACTGAGGGACCGAGTATGAAATGAACTAGAATTTCAAAAAAGCTTGCGAGGAAAAGCGGCTGGTGATTTCCTATTACGATAATATCCAAATCATAGTACAGGGAAGGAAGGGTATGTCCATCGTCTTTAGAACTTGCAATTGAAAACAGTTGAATATTACGCAATTCGAGTTACTTTAAATGTAATAATATAATATGTCAGAAAACTGTAAAATTCCCACATTATTCCTACGTGAATCAATGACTGCCCCTAGCTAGACCAAGTTAGTGACCGTTGAAGCTACTGCTGAGCATATGGTTCTGGGTTCGATTACAAAGTGTTATTGGGGTTCATCAGAAATATCTCAGTATTACTTTACATGACACATATCCGGCGAGCAAAAAGATCTCTCTGAAGAGCACTCTGTTGCCCTTGTCTGGTTTAGAATTCACAACTTAGCTATATTCACCATCCCTAAAATCTTTCCAAACAAACATGAAGAAATAATTACGATAGCTACTAATAATACTGCCTATTATAGACAGATACTGTCTAGTTTTCACAAATAACAGCAACTAACAAGATGTCGTAACAACGACAATGCAATCTTTGAATTTGAGCCGAATAAATAGAGCAAAACATTCTTCTAGTAACTTTACAATGAAGTGCTATAGAAATCAGGTCTTTAGATACTATTTTAGATAAAGACTTTAGAAAATATTAGGTTTTTAGTATATTGCATCATTGGCTATACAAGGCTGTTCTTTAAACTTACAATAGGCTTGAATGTGTAACTAATTATGATAAGTAATAACAAAAAATCACGCCATAAATCTAATTAAAAATAAAAACAAGCAATAACTACGCATATAAATGTCATCACAATAACGCATTTAGCGTAAAAAGTAGAGTAACAGTTAATAAAACTGGATAAACTAAGCCCATTTGCTTAACAACGATTAAGTAAACAAACGTGAAGGACACACTACATAATCCAATTGCATTATAATTAGCAAACCACTTCCATAAATTAGCTGTCCAATTTAATGCCCATTACACTCTTACATCACTAAAGAATCCCCGAGTTTTTCGGAAAACGGGTAACAGCACTAGAAATCACTAGACGCTCATATCAATCTTGTTCCCGCGAAAATTCAAAAAAAGAATACTTACGTGTCACTTTAGCCTGAGCACAGACAACACAAAACAAAAAAACCAAAAACACTTTCATTTTGTCTTTGTCCGGTAAAACTTTACAGGGTGCAGTTATTGGTGAGGTTGCAACGACAAGTTGATCACGAATGTGCGCCCGCGACGAATAAACTGATATTTGTAGTAGCGTGAATGCCGCCCCGAGGTAGCAAGCTTGGGCAACCTAGGGAAAATGCTTTGGGGAAATACCGCCTCATATTTTGATAATATATGCTCTGTAATATTAAATAAATCATAAAAGTACTTGTAAGTGCACCTACCTTCCTTCATTAAAACAAGGTCATCTCTACCTGAAAATAAGAGACCTGAATTTTAAGATAGATTGAAAGATTAGGCTTGTCTTGAAGGTTAGTATAACCTCTATCGACATTTAAAAGGAAAATTCTTAGTTTTGTTGAAAAATACGAATGCTATTACTGAAATAATAATAGTCTTTGGATGTAGATGAGTACTAAGTATCAAGTACCTACTAGTCTTGAATTTTGATTTTTATTGTGGCAGATTTCAAACATGAATAACATAACATAATATTACGCCCGTAATCCACGAAGAGTTAGGCACAGGTGTACCTAATAGTACACCCATTTCACCAGTTATGTTTTAAGTCAACCGGGCACAAATTTGGTCTCCATGGCTACTACTGAGAAATTCCTGATGGAAAACCCCAATAAAACTAGCCCGACCCGGGAATCGAACCCAGGACCTCATGCTCAGCAGTCGTACTTGCGACCACTCGACCAACGACGCAGGCAAACATGAATACTTTCATGATTTTTTTTTGACCTTTTCGTATTAACCCTTTCTACGAGAAAACACTGACATCTTAATACTTATCTTAAACATTATCTATAATTAATTGATTTACTAAATCATTAAAATTCGTAATATAAATATTTTCGAAACTTATTCACATTTCTATTCATTTATACTGTTGCAATATTGAATAAATATCATTAAAATTGCTTTATTATTTAAATTAGTTGCAACTACAATAAACAGTTTAAGGTCAAAGTAAGTGCCCCGTCTGTTTGTATGGCTATTAGGCATTTCCATAAAAGAGATAGTATGGTAAAGTTTGGCAAAAAGTTAGCGAAAATTGGCACCTGTAACAATATTTTTATATGAGCCTATATTTTTACACTGCCGTTGGTCCCGGCTGTCATTTGTAGATCTTTCACCACAGTCGTTACAGGTAGTCAATGGCCCGAAAATCTGACAACCAGTCTTACCAAAGGGTACCGTATTACACAGTACTAACTGCGTTGTGAAGGTCAGATAGGCAATCGCTCTATCTAAAATGATATTCAGCTGTATCCGGTAAGATTGGAAGCCGACCCCAATATAGTTGGGAAAGGATAGTTACCCGTCTGTTTGTATGGCTATTTGGCATTTCCAAAAAAGAGATAGTATGGTAAAGTTTGGCAAAAAGTTAGCGAAAATTGGCAACTGTAACAATATTTTTTATGAGCCTATATTTTTCCACTGCCGTTGGTCCCGGCTGTCATTTGTAGATCTGTCACAGTCGTATCAGGTAGTCAATGGCCCGAAATTCTGACAACCAGTCTTACCAAGGGGTATCGTATTACGCAGTACTAAATGGGTTGTGGAGGCTGACCTCCACAACCCATTTAGTAGTATAGACAATCGCTCTATGTAAAATGATATTCAGCTGTATCCGGTAAGATTGGAAGCCGACCCCAATATAATTGGGAAAAGGCTAGGTAGATGATCGCCCCACTGCATTGAAAAGCCTTCTTTCCGCTTTGCGCGATTTAGTACGATTTTTAGCCAAACCTTTAAGTCCAGCTCATCCCGCTGTCTCCTTCTAAGTGTGCCATGTAATCGTTTCCTGCCAGTTCGGATCCACTGTGTGGTTACTTTTGCCAATTGCGCCTTCGACATGCAGCAGATGTGACCAGCCCAGTTCCACTCCAACTCAGCAGCTGCAAGGCCAGCTTCGGCTATTTGTGTTCTGGATAGGTGTGAGCCTTCTGATGCGGTCCGTAAGTTTGACACCCAGTATATTTTGCGTAACAAGCGAAACATAAAAATTAAATTAATTATAAAAATTTAATGTACTTATTAAAAATTTACATAAAGTTAATGGACCCTTGAATACATGAACCAAATTGTTGAATTAATTAATTATGAAGAAAACAATCACTTTGCTTAATTTAATTCATGAAACATAATTCTTCCACATAATAATAAAAGGACGTGATGCCCTTCGATACGCGTTTGCAGCTTGAGGACATTCGAACGTCTTTGAGTGGCTTTATTTTTTTAAATTTATCTTTCAGACATTCATTTGACAAAATTTTTGATTTACACCTACAACAATGCATAATTTATTATTCATGTAAACACACACACACTATTCTATTTAGTAAAAAAATTATTGTATTTTTATTTTAGATATTCTTGCATTCTGTAAGGTATCGGTTCTTCGTTGTGTATAATAAGTAGTGTTCCCGTATTCTATGGCCCATGGGAAATTAAATAGTAAGTAGCATATGGGCTAAAGACACCAGGTGTCTCCAGGTCCCAGAAGGTCCTGCTGGGTACCTTCAACGCATATGGCTATGACCCACAGGCGACGATAATCCTACATCAGTAAAACTGTAAGTTTGTCACTGAAAATAATTTGACCCCGTCCATCAGTCTGACCTCATAGCTCGCATAGCTTTTGCCCCCGGTTTCGCGTTATGGTCAGAAATGAACCCATGCGAACGTTTTAAATATAACCTATGACACTTACGTATAATGTAGCTTCCCGTTAGTGAAAGAATTTTCGGAATCGGATCAGTACTTCCGAACATTACGCCCTACATACAAACTCACAACCTTAACCTCTTTATAATATTAGTATAAGTAGATAGCATCCGCCTGTATATCCCGGAGGAAGGATTAGGAAATGATGTTCCTGTAGTGCACCCACAGTTCGCGATGTAATTGGGGGCAAACCTATTACCATCAACCGGGCATAAATCCAGACTACAAGCTGCTACTTTTTAACTTTTATTTGCAAAATGAATGCTTATCTTTTATTACCATACTGTCATGGCGAAGCACGTTTAACTAGGCTTCTATTAGGTCAGTTATTTAACACTTAACTATATTATATCATGCAGTTAACGAATGTCACTTGAGGAAAACCAGGCTTTAATGTTGTTAGTTGACCTGGTTGAGGACCAGTTAGTTCTAGCCCTAAGTTAGATGGTAATCACTATACTGTGACTGTGTCTGTGATAATTTTCCTGCTGTCACAGTCTTTCTCACCACAAAACTTAGGCGTATATTAGAGGACAGATCGCTCAATACTCATATTCACTCAATACGCATACCTCATACTAGATTCTGACAATTTCATTGGTTGAAACCAGTTTAAGTAATGCTTGAGTCGTGAGTGACGATCTGTAATACGGGACCGTTTAAAGTTTGCCTAATGTTATTCATCATCCTTATCATAACATCACGCCTCATCATCAGCCTACAGCAGTCCACTGCTGGACATAGACCTCCTCAACCGCACGCCACTCAACTCGATTGTCAGCAACTCTCGTCCAGTTGCTACCAGCCACCCCGCGAAGATCGTCGCTCCACCGAGCCTGAGGGCACAAATAGTCATTGTGTTGTGTGGAAGCAGAACAAGTTATTACCTACTTACAATGTTTTTTAAACAACGAAAAAGAAATAGCATTTTTCGCTTTAAGTAAAGTATATCATAGTCTTAGCCCGGTAAGCGTCCAATGTTACGGTGGAAGCAACAGGGTAGCCCGCGAAATTCACATTTTCTTATGTTTTTTAACAATTCTATGATGTGTTGTCTTAGAGGGACTCATTGTTTGGCGACTGTATCTTTTCATAGATAGATATCTAAATTCAGAATTAGAATCATTTATTTGTAACATTGGTATAAAACATTAGGGATCTTATAAATAGTTAAGGTTCTTGCTATGTTTTGTCGTTACTGACATACAAATTAGAATAGAAAAAATCAATTCTAATTACAAACAAAAATAAAGATTACAAATAGAACATGTCAATTAAAATAAAATTAAAAATCACACATAAGAAATGTCTACAAAAACAATCTAATCTAATTAGAATACATTCTCCCGTGTTTCTACATTTATCTGAATTCGGGTAGAGCAGCCATTTACTGCCTTTCGTTCCAGTCTTCAGTCTCTAGCAGCTTTCTATAACGACTTTTAAAAGAATTGAAATTTTCAGCATCCTATGTTTATGCAATACATTTTTTACATTTGCCATTTTCATATTTGATGCTGTTAAGATATCACTTAATCTCTAATCCACCCAGGCCACTCTGTCTTTGGCTCTGTTCTGTAATAATACACCGTTAAAGTAATAAAACACTAATTACATCATGTAATTAATATGATTACATGACACTTTACTTGAATAACAAAGGCGATAATATCACACTTTTAATGTCCATAACTAGGGGTAATAGTAAGTAGTATAAACGTGATTTTGATTTCCTAAAATAAAATAAACAGCAGGATGAACTCAACGTCACAATTTTGAATAGTTAGTTTACAAATTATTTAGTTATTTTAGTTTATTTAATCGCTTTTTTAATTGTAATCTATATACTAATATTATAAAGGGGTATTGTAAGTTTGTACGTAGGGGATAATCTTCCCCGAGTGTCATAAGCTACATTTCAAACGTACTTAATGGCAGCGAAGCCGCGAGCATAAGCTAGCAATGTATAAAGAGGAAAAATAATATAAGGAAACCGAAAAGCGTACCAGCAGGACGAAATCTCTTGGCTGGTAATTCTGTGGAAGGAAGGTTGCTTCTTTTCAGTGACTAAATTCAGCACATCTAAAAGATCTTTTCTGCGTATAAGTGCCTTCCAAATGTGCATCAGCCTCACAACTATTTAGCGACGAATATGCCAAAATTACTTGAATTCCAATCATCAAATCACCAAAATCATCAATCATTATTTCAAACAAATCACCTTTTCAAAAGTAGATTATGGCATCAGGGATAGTTGAAGAACATTCTACTCCACACAAAAGCAGATGTGCAGTCAACCACCAGGAAACGCGATAAGCCATAAGCAAGCGCTACCTAACTACTAATTATTATAGTACATTCCACACGGATACGGATGAACATAGATAATGTTTACATCTTTGATTCTAATTGACGTCCATGTGTGATTAAAAGTCACTTCATTTTACTCTGTTTTCCATATTAGATGAGGAAGACAATAAACTGTGATGTGAGTAAGCTTCGATTTTAATACGTAAGCAGTGCTTATTGTATTATTGAAATTACATAATAACACCGAGACAAATAGGATTAATTATAATAAATAAGCGCTAATAACGAGCAAAATAACATATCCGTTTGTCATGGCTACTTTTCATCTTTCTTTTTTTTTCTTTTCTTTTTTTTCATCTTACTTATTTTTTTATACTTTTTCATTTTTGTACTTGTTCTTTGTTTTTTCTTTAGTGCGTCTTTTTCTGTTAAAGATTCAATCTGCAAAAATCTTCAATCCCATTTCTGAAACGGGACTAACTGGACACTAACTGGACACTAACAGGCCTAGTTACAACTATTTATTGTCGGATATTGCAGCATGATCACTTGACCAGTACTTCCCAATCTGTATACGGTGAGATAACAGTTGTGTAATAGTAATTGGCCACGCTGGCCGGCGCTGGCCGGTGGCCGCGGTCACACCTTTATGCAACAGATCGCGGAACTACGGACCAACCGATACTGTTACGGTCGATCATAGACCGGTAGAAGAACAAACGGGTGATAATTGTGATGAATGAGTCATCGCATACCTACTTGATAAGTTTTTTTTATTATTTATTATATTAGGTCTACCAACAATTGTTCACACTGGATACAGCGACATGAGACATTCTTAAAAATAAATTATAGCGCAACAATTACTTAGGTATAGGTAAACACCACATGCACTAAACAATAAATTCAGAACATAACCTAACTTAGTAAGCTAAGCGCCAATATTCGATTATATAAAATTAAAATTGGAAATAGTGAAAAACAGAATTATGACAAAATTGATTAATAATAAAATTGATTATTCTTTTACAATGGCAACATTGGTACTTAGATAAAATAAAATAAAAATTACATTACATTGGTGAATTGATAAAATTGATTAAGTATAAATAATTTATACTTAATCAATTTTATCATTTTATAAAGATTTTTTAAACTGACATAGTCACTAACACTATCATTAACACTGAAAACGGAATATTCACCGTGTTTACTATTTATTTTGAGTTACCGATATTCCAGCGCTGTTTCAATAAATATTAAACATGGTACTTAAATATCCCGTTTTTAGTGTTAATTGTAGGATTGAGTTATCCCATATTTTACCAGGTTATAATTACGGGCGAAACGACCACAAAATGCGGCAGACCTAAAAGGTGGTGGTAGTATAAACTTGTTATTTTTTTTTTTGCAAGGGCTCATTTTGCATGAGCCCAAACCACAGTAGATAGGAACAAGAGAGTGGCGGGAGGCTCAGCAGTCAGATACTAAATAGTAAGTATATTCAAGAGTTTTGGGACTTGTCTGTGACTGTGCAAAACTTTGTGGCGCTGAAACGTTGGTCAGTGGTATCAGTCTACAAAATCACAGGAGGCCTGTACGAGAGGCCATAGGTATATTCTTTTCCTTTCTCGAGGTTTTTTTCTGAAGGAAAACCCAGCTGCACTTAAACGGGAAATAAACGCCCGTTTTCGAGCACGAGATAAATTATATCCCCGGTAGGTAGTCACAATACTTACCCAGCCCGGAATATATGGATTTTCGAATAGTATGTACAGGTATTTTCCTAACTTGCATACACAAATTCTGGAATTCCGTTACTCACTTGTAGGATAATGATAGACATAGACTAGGTATACACAACTCTTGCTAATGGTATATAAGCAGCAATTTAATTAACCATTCTTAACCGTAAACCAACAAACCGAATCCGGTTGTCGCAACCGACACGCCTCCTTTCTGTACATCAGTTTCAAAACGTAGCCACCAAGTCGTCGCTACGTCAGCTGCGTCGCACAGTTTCGTTATCAGGAACCGACGACCTCTCGGTATTTCTCGAATTGTGTAATGAAGAAACCAAATAAAGTCATGTTGTCTCTCATCAATTTTTTAACAGGAAATTTATGTGGAAAATAAAATCAGTTTTTATACCTGGTTTCCAGTAGGTGTGGATAGGTTTCCCGTTCATACTACCAAGGCATCATGATTTACTTCAAACATAGACAGTTTATTGTCAATGTACTATTGGACTCAAATCAACTAGCTATATTCAAATTTTCTTACGTTTTTTTGCAATTTGCAGGTCAGTTTCAGGTTGTATGTTGATTAAAATATGATTCGCGACCGTAACCAATATAGCTTAGCTGATTTATAATAATTAAAATCACCAATACAACTCTTTATGTTCATTATAGTTTTAAGGGTGTGCCTGGAGATCTGTTTTACAGGTCTCGAACCTAGTATAGACTCCAGCTCTCACAAAGGTTTGAATCTGCCTGTAACCTATATACTATGTTCCAAAATGTTCCAAATTATTTTAATCCCATTAAATGTCTTTTTCATGAAATAGTCATTCAATGGGATTATATGAACTTAGAGGGTTATATTGATGATTTGAATGATTATAATTCTGTAAATACATACGTGTTACGGTCGCGAATCATATTTTGTTCAACATACAGACTGACACTGGCCAGCAAATTGTAAAAAAACGCAAGATAATTTTAATTTCGCGGGCTACCCTACCTTTACCGAAAGCTCTTTTTGCAAATAATGCTTTGGTTTCTTTATGCAGTCAAATTCTAAAGCCTCGTTTTCACGCTAAACCAAACGTCCACAGCATTACTCGTATTGCAGGTTTTTGAGTAAATATTGTCTGCAACAACTTACATATGTTGCTGGCAACAACTTTTGCTCATCCTTTGCTTACCATTAAAACGAGAATTCAAACTTCTTCACACCAGCAAAGCAGCATTCTTGGAAAAAAAAAATCTAGATTATTTTATTTTATTAAGCCAAATCATAACCATATGAAAAATACATATAAAAATTAAAATAACCTAAACAATAAACTAAAAAATAGCGACAAAAAATTCCTCAACGCTGTCAACTAGTAATGTCCCCAAAAGACTAGGCATCATCGTTGCCACGTTGTATTGCAACGCCTCTGGCCAAGGTAAAAGCCATCTATATAGATTAAAATTTCTATATTAATATCATAATTTGGTCATTTCGCGACTTCTTCCTAGTAGGCACGAAATGTCAAACTCGACACATCCGCCATTAGTCGGGCCGTGACCGCTCAACACTATCGACATTGATCTTTTACTAAATGAATAAAAAAGGCTTGCTATATTTTTTCCTCTTACAAAACGGACGTGTTCATTCAAAAGAACTGTCTACGCAATATTTGGTCGGCAGTTTATTATGAAACTTGCTTCGTTCTTAAATTCTGTGTATTCAGGATTTATGTTTTTGTTTGTACTACTAAATGTTCTTTGTTTATTATTTTTTAATATTTCATCACTAGCCTTCCTCGTTGGTCTAGCGGTCGCAAGCGCGACTGCTGAGCATGAGGTCCTGGGTTCGATTCCCGGGTCGGGCAAAGTGTTATTGGATTTTTCTTTCACGAATTTCTCAGTAGCAGCCACAGAGTCTGGATTTGTGCCCGGTGGATGGCAGTAGGCTCGCCCTCTATTACATTGGACTTAAAACATTATTGGCGCAATATAGGTGTACCACTAGGTACTACACCTCTGCCTAACTACAGGTGTGACGATGTGTTTCTGTTTATGTTCATCACTAACTTTTGCTCGAAGCTTTGCTCGCGTTCAGGTAAGAAATAATTGTTCCACGGAAACATACTACCGGGATTCAAAGTAGATATCCTATATGTCCTCTAGGTCATGACTCTTGATTAAACTGTGAAAAATTTTCATTGAAATCCATTCAGCCTGTATGCGTGAAAATGTTACAGACAGACTTTAGTAGTAGTTAGTTAGGAAGGTAGGTAGGTATGGATGTTTGCTAGCAAATCAATAAAGATATTGACTTTGTTTTGTTAAATAAGTTGGGTAACTTAAACCTTCAGTTTTGTTTCGCTGTTCATTAATTTAGGTTAAGTAATTAGAAGTCTAGACGATAGGTCAGTCCTTGTTTGTTGAAACATTGCAACTAAGCTGTCTCATCCAGTGACGCTTCAGTAAACGCAAGGCATTCTGAACCTTCGGTCCAAGACAGAGTGACATTTTATCAAACAACTACCCCCCCGCGGGCCCAATGCAAGATGATAGATGCACAATGCATATGTCTTCGGATTTTTGAAATCAAGAACATGACGGTTTACCCACGATGTTTTCCTTTAGTTTTGAAAGCAGTGGCGACTTGGCGAGCTTGCACTTACTTTACTATTTGTGGATAATGTTTAAGAAAAGTGTTGAGTGCATCCCGCGCAAGTGTATCTCTTATTTGAGGAAATAAAATTCAGTTTTCCACGTTTCATGCAAGGCAAGCAATTTATATTTCTCTAGGTACATCATATTTTATACATCATTTAATACCTGATGTAATAAGTGTCATTTTATTAACGGTGCAATACAGAACCAATGACTGAGTGTCTTGAGGGACAAAATGGCATAATATCATCGGTAACGATGGTGGAAAAGGAATGCAACACTAAGCAATCCTCTTGTAGAAACACGAAATGTTATGGAATCGATTTCTTCTTGCCAAGGTCAATGTCAGCAAACAGGAATGGTTTTCTTCCCTGTGTCTTAAGAACTAATGATAATGAGGTTAATGACAGACATATATGTAGATAGGTATGGGTATCGTCTCTGAAGACTAACTTTACATAAAAGGTTAAAAGTCTAATCTCAGGTTGGTATCTAATAAACATAGAATGCATTAGCGCGTAAAAAACAAAATGTATTTCAACTAAAAATAAAGGCCTTGTGAACGTACTTCAAAAATAAATCACATTTTGCCAACCCTTACTTTACAAGAGTTGGCAAATGAGTCTGGATAGACATTAAAATCAATCCATGAACTCCGCCTATCGAAGTCCACTACTGAACATAGGCATTTTCAAGATTTCCACAATTCTCGGTCTCCCAGATTCCGCATTCAGCCTGTCCCAAAGTCCCAACCACTTTCTTAAGGTTGTCAGTCCACCTAGATTGACGGTGACGCACTAAAGTTAAGGCAACCCATTAAAATTAAGTTAATAAGGTTCGAGTCCTTAGAGAACTAAGTACTGCAGACTGGTTGATATTCGAGATGAACATACACATACCAGTCGACTACTTCTACAGCTTCTACTACTCTTATAAAGGGTTATTTTATTACCGCTCACTGCTGCCATCTAACGGCGACAGGGCACACTTCGAAAGTAATTGTTGTAACAACAACTCACCATCTCACCAGTAACAACGTCGTAGGCAGTAATATTATAATATTTTGCTTATCAAGTTATTGACTTTCCCGCTAGGGGCTAACAATCACTGTGTGAATGTATTTAAGAGCCGCGAAAAATTACAACATTTACAACATAGGCATCGAAATGGCGGTCGAGGATTCATTATTGCTACATGCTTTAAATTTATTTGCTACACTTTCAGAAACACCTATTTGTTTAAGGTATTCTAAAAGACTGGATGTAGCTGCTGCTGCAAGCTACAGTCAGCTGAAATTGCTTTCAGTCACATTTTATTAGTTACTCAGTGTTATTGGACAAGGTTATAACGACTAAGGAATCCTGCTATAGAATGTCAGAGTCTGGGATTGAGTAAATCTTCGTATGGCGCTCCTGTAATGTAACAGTTCAGATTCACTTGTTTCTGTTCAAAATCAAATCTTGGATTGTTAATTTACAGGTGAATGCTCCAGATGATGGAGCGCCTTAATGAATAAACATACAGGTTGGGTTTGAACATTATCAAAATCCAAACGAAGTAATCGTAAGGGAATAAAAAAACAACAATGACAATTTCACTGACTAAAATTTATTTTTACATTATCTCCTGATATCACAAGTCGATGATATAGTAATGACAATCACAAGCGTCGTTGAAACGTTTTTGGTTGTAAAGAAACGGACCAGCACATAATTAAATGATGATGAATGAAATTAATATTGTAATGAAAAATACATACACTGAAGAGTAAATATGGCAATGATGGTCAGCTTGGAGCCACAATTATCTTGAAAAAAGTTTAATATAATAAAAAATATTAAGTATTAGAGTTCTTTTAGATATAATCGTAATATGAAAAAAGCAATACATGCTTGTGGAAAATGCAGTTTTTGTATCAACTTGATTGATCCATTAGAGATGAATCTTTAAATAAGCGCGTGAAACCAATGATGAGTAATGAGAACAAAAATAATATAGTGATATATACATACAAATAATACATGAAAACCAATATAAATGAATAAATAAAATACTTGTAATATACAAAAAAAAAAATCTGTGAACTACATATAATATTTACCAATTGCTTCCTGACTCCTAGTCCTTGCTTTTAAAATTAACAGTAAAAATTTTCACAATGACAAATCATTTGTTGTTACCGTAGAACATTTCTTCAGCGTTGGGCACAAACGGTACAATAGGTTAATAAACATAATAGTTCTGTTAATTTTTTTCATCAAATTAATGTGCTTCATCCGTTTCCAAGAATTATTTAATTTATTAACACAATCTTTTGCAGCATCAGCCGGAACATGTACTGTTAAATAATACTAAACTATTTATTTACAATCTTACTTTACCACTTAAATAACCAATACCTTACAACTACACAGTATCTGTGTTAACACTTTGAAACTAATCACTGTTCAAAAGTCTTACAGGGTTGGTATGAAATATGATGAAAATCCTGAAAATTAATAATGAAAATGATACAGTTAGTTACACCAGATAAAATGGAATGTGGTGGGGAGTAACGATCCAACCCAATTTATTTATTTTTGGAATTTCCACAGGCCTTCGACACTGTTAACGACCTACTAATTCACAGACAGACGTACATACAACATCACAAACAACTTAATACTACACAATACCCTTAAATGAACACAAATCACGGGAACAGTTCTTTATAAGTAAACTTTGATGTTATTTTATTCGCCATTTCCGTGAAGAGGTCCGCAAGGCTCTTCTCTAGGACCGGACTTATTTCTTGAAGGAATACTTGTGAGTTTTCATTGATGACCCTGTTGGTGGCAGGTCCCAGGACTGGATCGCCGTCGAACAAGTTGGTCAGGTAGATGGAGGACTGGCCGACACGGAGCTTCACTTTGAAAGGATCGAACTGTAGGTATTCGTCCTCACCGATCTTTTCTTTGTGTCCTCTCATTGTGACATTGCAAGCGTAGTCCCCTGAAAAGTAATAAATATTATGATTAGTTATGACAAAATATATGATGTTTGCCAGGTATGTTGGATATAAACTCTATGGACTACAACTTTTAATTAATTTACACAAACAGCTATGAAACGACATAGATAGTAAACATAAACATTATTAGATCTTGTAAAGCTACACCAAGCTTGGCACATAAGTCTAATAAATTATTTTACCTATCGGGAAACTAAGTAACAATTACGTTGTTTAAATAAGTAATTTGAGCCATATCTGGAGCTTCATACATAATGTAGGAAGTAGCAGTTAGGTAAGTGTAGTCAAGTTTCGCCTACGCAACGATAATTCCTGATTTACATGATCTTGTCTTCCTCTGCAGGTACCCAAGTATGAAGATTGATATTAGATAATGTTATGTGTTATGATTTAATAATATATAATACATAATTTAATATTTCCTTATTAATAATTCTAACATTATGATAATTTTATATTTTCTTGCTCGATACTTGTAATGTGCGTGCGGCTGTACTCATATGAAGTAAAAGAATACTAAAAGTAATGTCATGAAGTAATTGTCAGTATCACAATAATAGTCGAATCCATCGTTGGATAGGTATGTACCGGCAAACTAAGAAAAAAACACACATGACTAGAAGAGCATACAATACAGCCCTGAATACCCTAAATTGTTAATCAATCAGGTCCTCAGTAATTAATTCATTAGAATCAGTGATTAAGATTACATAAAGCGACATGGTAACACAGTAAGAACGCACGTGTAAGCTTGTAACAGTAACACCTATGCTAAACATTGCATGGCGCATTAGTAAACGCTGGTAGCGGTGCAAGCGACGAACGCGTTGCTAAGTCGCATAAAAGTTACATTTGCTTTTGGTTTATATTCTGCACAATTATGATCTCCTCGAAATATTACTATATTTTGTTCTAAACGTATTCATCATCATCATCTGCCTAGCCTTTTCCCAACTGTGGTCGGGTCGGCTTCCAGTCTAACCAGATGCAGCTAAAATACCAATATACCACATGGAGCGACTGCCTATCTAATTTCTACAAACCAGTTGGTACTGGGTAATACGATACCCCTTGATAAGACAAAACGTATTATGGTCGAAACATACGACAAGGCTTTAGTTGACCCCTGTTCTAATTCAATTTCATTTATATGGCATGCTTCATCAAATGCTCTTGTTACTTCTGAATCTTGTTTATGATTATTATTTCATCTCCTTCTAATGTAGGATGTTTATTTTCTAGATATAATGTAATATTATCCTAGACATAAAGAGTATTTATTCAAATGGGTAAATACTTTTATTCGTATTACTAGCAAGCAACAGCAAGGCCAAGGTAAAATGGCTTGTTTCGCAAGGATGTTACAGCTAATATCAATATTTTAGTATTGTCTAAGTCAACTACTCCTACTTAAATGGATAGGTATGTATTTGTCAAATGTATATGCTATTGATTTTCGTTTACAGAAGACACATGGCCTTAAAGATCAAGGTTTATTAATTAAATTAAATAAAGGGTGTAACAAGACCCCTAACGAAGCCGAGAGGGACTTATTCTGTTTTTAATGTAAAATGTTTACTTTAAACACCTCCACGACCTCCGTACTATTCAATCCATTCATCAGCACAATGTTTTGAGTGTGTTACATTGAGGCCTACCGTAAAACATGATTTCACCCCAAAAAAAACTCGTTTCTCAGCAATATTTTTTGCGTAAAGCTACTTAGTTAGATGTAGGTACATAATGCTTGGTTGACTGCTTCGCGATGGTTCCGTTTACACCCTATAAGTATTGCTAGGTAACTTCTACTTTGAAATTATTTTGGCTAAATTATTGTAAGCATGTAGACATGCTATGCTCTCTTAGAACATTGGAGCCTACATGATACTTTTGTATGGAAACTAGCGGATAGATGGCGCTGCTTGTATGATGACGGAAATACAGTTGAGAGTACCGTCTATCTCCATTATATATATAGTAGTCTTTGCATGTAGATACGTTGTCCGGTTAAGCAGCTTCAACCTTAGCGAGTTGTTGCGCTGCGAGAGGCCATACAAAAAAAAAAAAAAAAAAGTAGATACGTATGTAACATTTGTGTAACAAAAGTAAACACGAAGACAAAGTCACAGGCAACCGCAAAAAGGGCCGCTCACCCCGGGCCTGCTACAAAGCTTAGGGGCTGTCTCCACGAGCGAGAGAATCGCGTCGATATTATCGTCGTTGCCACGCATTTCTCTATACACTCTCTTAGAGGCCGTCTCCACGAGTGAGAGAATCGCGGCGATATTATCCCATACAAATACATAATATCGCCGCGATTCTCTCGCTCGTGGAGACGGCCCCTTACTGACAGGCTTAACTTTACAATACGGCGCGGCGGGTCGATCCCGCTTAATTCGAGTAAAACAACCCGCGCATTTTTCCCCCTTGGACCCTGTGTGTTCACCGCAGTGCAAGCACCTATCGCCACAGATGGACCAATACATAGTCATACGTCATCCTATGCAACGCAACGCGGTCAACTAACTTTACCATAACGCCATTAACTTACGCAGAAATCTGGATTGACAATGGGAAGTTATGTTGTGATGAAAGATCAGTCAAATATTAAGATTTTAGGTTTCGGTTTAAAGAAACTTTATTCCCAATAAAGACATATGTCACTTACTTGAGAACAATACTAAAAAACATACATTTATAGATTACAAAAAGTTCATCATCAGTATTACAAGATAATAGTTACCCATTCAATGCATTAATTTCTCCAGAAGTGATCGATCCGCAATTATGTGCTTTCTAAGTTGAGTTTTGAATGCATTGAAAGAGTGTAAATTTCTTATACAGGACGGTGATTTATTAAAGAGTTGTGTTCCTTCAAAAGTTAAGATTTTTATGCCCTAATTAGTTCTTGCTTTAGGTAAAACTAGCAAGCTTGCCCGCCGTGTGCTGCGTTGACTTACTTGTTTATATTGGGTGAGTGTTAAGTTTGAGTGAACGCTTTTGTTGAGAATATTTCTGATAAAAATACATGTGTTGTAAGTATATAGTTGTTTTACAATCATTATTTTTGTTACTTGATAAATTTTAATTACTTGAATATTTTGGTTGAAATTTTTTGGAGATTTTTTTTTTCATTTCCGCAGCTTTTTCCCTCTACCTCCTCTTCCTTGGGCCCTGTGTTGACCGCAATGCAAGCACGTGTCGCCACAGATGGGTGCAACCCGTGCAACAGCGAGTACATACGTCATCCTATGCAACGCGGGTCAACAAACTTTGCCATTACGCTATTTACTAATACACTTACTTATGAAATGTCAATGTGTTGTGCGATTCGAGGAATGTTTTCGATGGATTGTTGAATCTTGTGATTTTAATGTCTTGAAGATTTTTTGGAAATCTACGAAGATTTGAGTTTAATTTGATAACATCGTCAAATAAAGCCTCGTCCATATTAAATAGGAAACCGAGTTGGTTTTTGACATCATGAACTAAAATCACTCTCTTCTATCTTGTTTTTAAATCTCATGCTCACATTATGGTTTTTTTTTTCAAATATTTAAGTAAAAGTACTTAAACAAAAGGCGCTACTTGGTCACATAACATACGGCCAAGAATATATAAGGTTTAATTAATTTCTTGGAATGTCACGCATCGCCTACATTTGGACCATTACGTTACGTTATAACGTTACGTTTCACGTGAAGGCAGCCAAGAAGAACATAATAATATAAATTACGAGAAAATATTAAGATAGCAAAGTAAAAGTGCAATGGACTTCCTGAAACCCAATTCATTTCCTGAACGAACAGCAATTGCCTTTGAAAAATTCGAACTCTTTTCTCGTGCAGACACGACAAGAGTTCACTAAGAAGTCTTGTAGTGTCTGCACGAGCCATGCTTTGCAGCAAAGTTCCAGACCGTAGTTACGGACAATTTATCTTCACTCGATTTCAAATACCAAACAACAATAAGCCGTAATGCTTGTGACGTACACCCGGAATAAAACACCCGCGTGTCTCGTCCGTGGAGATGGCATCTAAGAATCAGAATCAAAAAACAAAAACTTGCTGGTCCAGAAACCATTGCTTGCCCTATTTAATATTAAAGAAAATATTTGAATCCCATGTTTATAATTCAACATGCTTGATTCGGCTCGCAAAATTGACAGTTGGACACTGACTGGCAAATTGCATAAACCTTAACAAAATGGATATCGGGGAAAACCCTGGCGCTTTCATCATAGATGGCTTTGTCACAAGGCCGCTGTTGGTAAGCATTTGTGAAAATGTCTATGAAAAGATGATGTGATGTGCTGGAACTGTTAGTTCCTTCCAGGCGCCAAAGACACCATGCAGCATTGACACATCTACAGGGGCCCAATTCTGCTATTACAATAGTGTCAGAATGGTCTGTCATTGATTTCATAATTGTTGATTTTGACTTGTCAAAACTTGTCAAAATCACCAATTATGAAATCAATGACAGACCATTAGAATTACCATTAGAATGGTCTGTCATTGATATCATAATTGTTGATTTTGACTTGTCAAAACTTGTCAAAATCAACAATTATGAAATCAATGACAGACCATTCTGACACTATTGTCGTCTATTGTAATAGCAGAATTGGGCCCCAGTTGTCTAGTGCGGTGTATACTTGTATAGATATCAGTCCTCTGTCAGGAAGTTGGTGGTGTTAAGAATGCCGTGCATGTTTCGTGACCATTTAAACTACTTATTTCTTTTATTCGTAACAACTTCATTGTATTATGTCACTTCTCTAATTAGAATTGTAACGAAAACGATTGATCTTGACATAGAATTGTGATTGTATAATCTCGTTCGCAATCGATTCATGCGATCAACTTGTTTTATAACTTTCTTTCATGATCGAGTTTAGTCATACTGGTTGTAGTTGTTATGCAGGTACCACAATATACGGTTGGAATAAAATATGACTTTTGTTTTTACCGAAAATATTTTGGTGAACTATGGTTTTTCAGGCGTGACATAAATGCGTAATTATAACTAAGCGAGGTTTAAACTTGCACCAGAGATTACTTAAAACAAGGATCGAACTATTGATTTACAGGGTTATTTGTAAAAAACCAACAACCTCTTAAAAGGTCATTGTACTCATCATTATGAACAACTTTTACTATGGGACCAAATATGAAATCGCGAAAAAAAAACTGCTGTTCCCCACATTTTGACGAGTTATGCGATCATAAATGAAAACAGCAGATTTTTTTTTTTCGCGATTTCAGGTTTGGTCCCATAGTAAAAGTTGTTCATAATGATGAGTACAATGACCTCTTAAGAGGTTGCTGGTGTTTTACAAATAACCCTGTATAATTCCGTCTTTGCTGACACGCAGTGACATAATCTAAGCATGATATGAGAAACACCATAATCTTTCCAATAACTTATAACCAACGTAAGTGAATAAAAATTAAGATCCGAAAATCAGACAAAATCAGAAGATTACACAACTGTGAAAAAAATTCCCATCCATAGCGTTAGCCACCACATTAGTAAGTTGCCGTCAATTCTTCTAAATCTTGTCTAGTGATATTAAAAATATTGAATATTTAGTGAGTAGCCCAGTAGGTCGCATGACTGGCGACTCTGAGGTCCTCAAAACTGCAGGTGTTCGGACACTTTTGACCGCCGTCAATTAAAAAGAGTGATACTAACTGAAAGTCCCAGTGATGTTTCCTCTTCCCTGGAGACGCAGCAGCAGCACCTGGATGTCCATCTTGTACTTGCCGGCGAAGTCCAGCTTCGGTAGCAGCAGCTTGAAGTCAAACCTGTTGTTGTCTAAATCAGACCTGGAATTTAACAAGAAAATACTGTTAGTCCTTATGAATAGATTTAAAAAAAATTGATAAGACAAGAAGTAAAAGAGTAGAGTTGAAGTATAGGTGAGTCGCAGAGTATGAGTACAATCGGTTTTTTTAAACTAATCATTCGCGCTAATAGCAGTATTTTCTGTCATTTAAGACACTAAGTAAGGTTCCTTTGCATAAATCGTAGAAGAAAACTAAATTAAAGAAGCCTACATACAAGTTTAACGCCTGGAGTCTAGGGAGTAGCCCTAGGGAGTGTCAGAGGGCCTCATAGATAATACGATAACGTCGGTGATGTCTTTAAAAAACGAAACATATACGAAATGCTCACAAGCCTAGTAGGAAATACTTAGGTAGAAGGTAATATTGGCGATACTTTTCAAAAAGGGCAGATGACTTGAGCACGTGAGTTACACGATGCATGAAAGTGCATGAGGACTGCCTCGATTATCGAGTGGTCGCAAGCGTAACTGCTAAGTATGAGGTCCTGGGTTCGATTCCCAGGTCGGGCAAAGTGTTATTTTGTTTTTCCATTAGGAATTTCTCAGTAGCAGCCACGGAGTCCGGATTCAAGCCCGGTTAATGGCAATAGGCTCGCCCCCTATTACATGGGACTTAAACATAACTAGAGAAATGTGGGTGTTCTATTAGGTACCTACACCTCTACCTAACCCTTCGGATATAACAGCCGTGATGTTGTGTTATATTGTGAAAGTAACCAAAATAAAGCTACGGATTTCGGCAAGCTTAATTTAAGATATAATTACACACGTCGACATTCAATGCCAAACCTCGTTCATTACCTCGAACATATTTGCTTTCTCGAAACAAAAAAATAAATTATAGTGTTTAAACTATTCGGACAGTTAAGCCGTTGGCCCCGGCTGTTATTTGTAGATCTTTGACTGTCGTTACAGGTAGTCAGTGGCCCGAAAGTCTGACAACCAGACTTACCAAAGGGTATCGTATTACCCAGAAGTAACTGGGTTGTGGAGGTCAGATAGGCAGTCGCTCCACGTAAAATACTGATATTCAGCTGCATCCGGTTAGACTAGAAGCCGACCCCAAAATAGTTGGGAAAGGCTAGGCAGATGACGATGTTTAAACTATTCGGAAGGTTAGTGTCTACAATCAAGTTTGTCGTTGAAATAAGTTGATGAGAGATTTCATGCCGATTGTTTAGATACAAAAAGTAACCGCTTCGAAAAAAAAATGCAAAAAATTTGGAAAATAACTTTACATTCGGAAGCGTTGACTTTTGCAAAAAAAGGTTTTATTTTAGCCTTTTTAGTTGTGGTATCACACAAATCCTTGTCAAGTATCGATTAGTTATTATTAGCACATCATTCAAATAGACGAAGAAGAAAAAAATGCATATTAAAGAGGATAACTCACAAAGTACACAAAGTTAAAAAAAAATATATGGGATGGGACTAATGCGCGTCCTCTACCAAATAAATAAGAAGCACTTAAATCGGCCCAGTCATCATGGAGTAATCGGTGTACATACATGAAACAAAAGATGTTGGCCGAAAACCTGCTCCTTTTCTCTAAAACGGAGGAGGTTCTCAATTCAGCTGTATATTTTTTAGAAGTTGGTTTAAACCTCAAACTCCCGAAACCCTTTCTCTTACTTTTGAGACATTTTATGGAGGATTATGAAAAGCAAGTGTATTACCGATATATTATCGTTTTGATATCCTTGTTGCATGATAAAATAAAAGAATTTCATCGCAAGAAGACTCCTTTTCGGTTTTGTGACAACCAAGGATGAAATTGCTGTCGATTTTTATATATACTAATATTAAGTATAAAGAGGTAAATTTTGTATGTAAGTTTGTTTGTTGGGTAATCTCCGGAAGTAATGATACAATTCTGAAAATTATTTCACTGCCAGACAGCTACACTATTCGTGGGTGCTATAGGCTTGTATACTATATTTATATCATGCATATTAGCCGAGCTAGCACAATTTTCGCGGACGAAGTCGCCGGCAAAGTGCTAGTTATACCATAAATACCAAAAGTTTCATAAAATAACTTAATTGATCGAACTCTTTCTTAACTCCTGGCCTTCAATAATCACGTATAATTCAATTAATCGATTAACCATCGGAAATGTTAACAGATCCTTTGGCTGGACCAGGCCAGGAAGCGTTTATATAAGGTGCTGAAATACGGAGTAATTTCCTGTAATGTTTGTAATACAAACACATTTCATAAGGGAAATGACTGTTTGTTTTATTGAGGGTTAGAATTTACATACTATTAAAATGCGGAAGTAAACAATAAACCTATTGACTATGCACATGTATTTTTTTTAACTCAATATCTCTTTATCTGTGCATGTGAAGTTTATCCTCCTTTGCATTTACGTTTCCAGAAGCGTTCTCAATTCTTACAAGATTTGTCTTAGTCTATTTTTTTCTTTTTTATCCAAAGTACTGTTCGCAAAGATACGAGAATAACATAACATCATTTAATCCCAGAAGAGGGTTAAACAGAGGTGTACCTAATAAATAGTGCACCCATATTTCGCCAGTTTTGTTTAAGTCCCATGTAATAATAGTAGTGGTTGCTACTGAGAAATTCCTGATGGGAGAACGAAATCTACGAGACTCTAAGTAAATTTTCGTAACCTAGTAAATGAGTCCCAATATATAAAACTACATGCTTCCAGATATAATACTTGGGATCATAGAGGCTACCAGGACCTCTGCTGCGACTTTTTCTTACCCCGTCGATGTTTAAAAAATGACGACCACTGATGTCAAAAATAATAATACCTAATGCGGCCTCCCACTTTATAGTGCTCTCATCAGTTAGTCTTGTCAGCATGAATCAACAGTCTTTATTGATACCTGGCACGTACTGCATAAAATAACGCATTTTTTTTATTATCATTATGTTCATAACGTCACGATGAATTAATCATGAGCTGAGGTGAAACAAAAACCTATGTAGATCTTTATCTAGAACCAATACAGCTACATTACAAATTCAAGCAATGATCACATTTGAGTTCCTTGAAACACCTGCTTTTTACAGTACATAAATAAGACAGATTTATTTTTCACTTAGTCGACTGTCTGATACTTCTTTAAAGCCATCATCATAGGTGGCGTTTTAATTTTGAATAAATATTAAACTCTTAAATTCTCGTCACACTCACGTGAGTTCTTCAATGATGAAGTTGCTTGGTCCTCGGACTTTGACATCATTTACGACGGCTGTCAGCTTCGCGCCCTGCGGTCCTCGAGCCAAGGCGATTTGTCCTAGGCTTAGAGGTTCGATACCTGGGACATTTAGCTCTGGGATACCCTGGAATTTGAAGAAAAAAGTTTTGTTTTACAACAGAAGTAAGACAGTTCTAACGAAAGTCGATGTTAAAACTTTCAGGATGGCAAAAAAATAAAATTATTTTAAAGTCAAAAGTTGTTGTTCAAATTAGGCTAAGAATCAGTACTTTTAAAAAGACATTCCTTCAAAACGGCAGCCACTACCTCTGTTGGCCCCTTCTATTACTAATGTTTTACAAAAAACGCCGAAACAGACTCCTCCGAATCAAAAAATCCAAGTTCATATCTAGCACCCAACGAAAGCTAACAATTATATGCTGCTAAACCTGTTTGATTTTGTGCTATAATAATACCAACAATACAACTAAACATCAAAAGTTGACATAGAAAGAAGAAAGATGAAAGAAAATTGTGTTTATTCGGCATTATTAAAAACAAAAACACCTTATAAATTTGACAAATTACGTGCCCATTAATAAAATGAACAATAAGACAATAATGAAAAGGAAAAATTATAAAATTGAAAAATTTATAAAATTGGTAACAATAATAAAATTGGTAAAATAGGAAACATAAAAGGTAAAAATGATAGAATGTATAAAATTAATAACATTGGTACTTAAAATTTAATGTAAAAAATTGAAATAATTCAAAAATGTATAAAATTGATAACAATGTTAGAATTGAATAATGTAAAAGATTATAACAATGACATTTATAATAATTATACCTAATTGATAAAAATAAAATAAAAAAGTGTTTCAAATGACTGACATGTCAGCTCGAACATCTTGAAATGCGTTTTGATGATTCCATAAAAACAACTTTAATTTTAATTTGAATGTCGAGCATCTTTTACTATATTTTATGGGAGGCGGGATATTGTTCCAACGTTTGGTAGCTGCGTAACGAAAACTGCCTCTAAAAGCCGCCGCCGACTTAGGCTGGGGAATGGAAAGCGGTTGAGAATATTTTCTAACCTCACAGATTCTGTGTCTGTTAGTCCACGACAGCCTACCGTATAAGTAAGAAGTGATAATAGTGACAACTCCAAAACGTAGGATCGCCAAGTGCAGTTTCCGTCTAGCTTTCATTTTTATAAAAAATGTTATGCTCATTTAAGAAGTGTGTAACATGTCCCCGAAAAGGAACTTTAAAACAAAAGCGTGTACAGGCGTTTTGGAGTCTTTGGATCATTCTGTCGACTTTGACGACAAGCGATTTGACCTTTCAAAAACGATAGACGAATATAAATAAAACAAAGATTAATAAATTACATGCACATCATGTCAATTAACTCTTACCTACATACATATATCCTTAAAGGCAATAACTGTTTCCAGAATACAAAATAGATAAGACCCTGGCTCATTGTTATCAGGCTATGTATATTCAGTGCGTATCTAAGCAAACATAGCAGGAATCTTAATGAACAGTTCATTCATGCATATTTATTTGTTAATTACAATCTCTGAGAACAGCCAAGATCACACGCATTGCATCAGATCAGACCTTGCAAGAACAGCAATTAAAATTTCTTGCAGGTCCAAAACAAAAACTTGAACAGAGAACAAGAATATATTGCTAGTTGTTGCTACACAATTCACAATGATTGAAACCGTCAATGAATCCATAGGTACCATAACACAACATCACGCCTGTTCCCCTCGAAGGTATGGCAGACGTGTGCTTATGTTACAACCACATTGCCACTTATCTTTTAAGTTCAAACGAACTTAACCGTACGCTAAAATTATTGCTGGAAAACGACTTTACTTTTTGGGGTGATAAATCACGTTTTACGGTAGGACTCAATGTAACGTACTCAAAACATTGTGCTGATGGATGCATTGAATAGCACGGGGGTCGTAAATGGTATTTAAAGTAAAAAAAAAAGTTGGAACATTGACCCCAATATCTCCGTAACAAGAAGGCTCCCAGTATAGTCTAAGATCAAGTGCCTTTCAGTAGCGACAAACCGCGGCTTGCGACAACGACGAATAAAAATAAAACTGAAGCGATTAGAGCGAGAAGATGAAAATTATATTTCTAAAAGCAATAATGGTAGGTGGTCCATACACAACTTCCTACCGAAGTAACAGGCGCGTAGATAATTTAAGATGTGAGTTTTACAATTCTTAACTACTGTTACTTTATTTGCTCACTTCAAAACGTCCACTTAACACTTAACATAAAACTGACTCACAGAACACACTGACATATCAAGCAAGATGCGGGTTGCTTAGTTTACATTTTGCGACCACCATCCACTTGACACACTTCATTTTGTTTTGAAACTACTGACAATGGGTTTCTTGATTAAATTGACAATGACATACTTTCAAATTCTCTATGAAGAACAAGAACAAAAAACATTTTTCTCCCTGATTGCGGTCTAGCCAAGGTCATGGCGATTTTTTCTTTCTAGCTATGGAACATTTTGGGAGCTTACGAGTAAATTGAAACTCTAATCTGGAAAATATTTCCCAGCATCTGTCAATAAAGAGCGATGACATATTGAAGCGAGCATTGAACCTTGGAAAGTAGTAGCACAGAATCGTGACTGTTGGAAGGAATGGAGGGAGGCCTTTGCCCAGCAGTGGGACAGTATGGGCTAGCTATAATAATTGAACGTTAATTGAACACAAACTGCCTCGTTGGTCTAGTGGGCGCTAGGGCGAGGGCATGAGGTCCAGGGTTCGATTCCCAGGTCGGGCAAAGTGTTATAGGGTTTTTCCATCAGTAATTTCTCAGTAGCAGCCACGGAGTCTGTATTTGTGCCCGGTTGACGGCAATAGGCCCCCTTTTACATGGGACTTAAACATAACTGGCGAAATGTGGGTGTAAGTTAAGTGCCCAAATCTGAACAAAAGCGTACTAAAAGCACTATGGAGCACTGCAGGAAAACAGAAAAAAAATATTAGGTAGGTACAGACTCGCTGTGCCCGCGACTTTGCTCACAAGAAGAGTATTCGCATAATACGATAATGGGATGTAAAGTCATTCTGTATTCGTAATATCCTCCACAATAAGAACTTATCATTTGCAATTGTAAGAACCTAATGAAGAAACACACAGTACATCAAATTCCATTCAGTAACCGAATCCGCGCAGAGTAAGGTATCAAATTAACAATTTATTAGTGTTAGATGTTTCCCAACGAACCGGTCTAGCCATTCACCCTAATTCAACGCCCAAGGATATGTGCCTGCTTGTATTTGCACAACTCTGAGTACCTGACGCCGTGTGTTGTCCCTTCGCTTTTGCAACATGTTTACTTTCATAAAATCAAGTGGTTTTGTTAGTTTACGCTCTTTTGGAGTGAAAAATTATGTTGTAGAATTAATTAAAGGTTTTTGAGCTTACTGAACTGCATATTTTTCTACAGTTTTTCGGAAAGTTCAACCAAATATGGCTGTGTACTGTATAGTAAAACACGTGCACGTTGAAAACAATAACATAATAACGGGTGATTGTGTTTTATATAAGAATCAAGGAGTCAAGTGAATGAAAGCCTAGCTTCTAGAATGCCAGCACCCTAGTCTGCACACCTCGAGGTTTTAAGCGCTGATCGGCGAGGACAGATTTCTTACTTTTTACCGAATCGATGCCTTTTTTTTTTTTTTTTTTTTTGGGGGGTGAGAAATCATCAAATGACTCCTCCCGCTCTGGGCGGAGCGGAAGGGAGTGTCAGACTCTTACTGACTAAAAAACACCCATGTTCCTTCATTGGCCCTTTATGTTCCAGGGCCGCGGTATCTCTTTCGAACAGTCCCGCAGCCCTGGCAGGCACCGGCCCTTGCGGGCCCCTCCCGTTTGCTGACATCTCTTTGAGGCGCGCGTGGAACACGAACGCGCCGTCGACACGGCCTGCCCGTCGTCATACGACGGACGGACGGCGAGCTAGCCCATTACTCGCCGTCCACAGGCCCGCGCCTACGGTGGCCGAGAGCCATCACGGCGTGGCCCCCGACGCCCGGTGCTTCTCCCGCGGCGGCTGGGACGTGAGGAGGTTCTCTCCCTCTCACGTTCCGCCGCCTCCTTCGCTAGCATGACTGCTTCGCAGAAGGAGGCGACGGCTTCCCATTCCCTCTCGCCCCGGACCATGGCTTGAACCAGGGCCGGGCGAACCGAATCGATGCCTACCAGGGCCAAAAAGCGACAGAAGCAATCACAATTTCCTCAGTCCGTATTCTGGGTTCGCGCTGATTCATGTTGACATACCAGCATTACCAGCACTAGTTGCCTGCTTTCTACGTGAATGCACCCTTAGACATGACTGATACTTTGACACGTTTATTGTTGCGACGTGCCCTCCTGGCTACACTACACACACCACACGTTTTGCCTCGTGTAAATAGTTCTAAAACTAGAGCAATTTTGTCACCGCTATCGGAATTAGGAATTTGACCTAATGACGCTACTAAAAACGATAACACGAGTCTCATGAAGTATTTATTAAACACCTGACACTGTTATCTGTTTTAAGTAAAAACCAAACGATTCCTACGTGCCTTTAGCTTCCGATTTGACACCAACAATAACCAAAGTTTGTGACCAATGCGTCAATTTAAGTTATCAGCTCTGTTCCGAAGGTATATAAGCTTGTTTGAATATGTGATTCCTTTCATATGTCCAATATGGGGTGGTGTGGAGCTATAGTGTTGGTGGCGTATATAGGAATATTACAAGTAAGTCACAAAGAATTCTAATCGTATTTTCGCAGTTTTAGTTTTTTTTTGGTAACGTTCATTTTTAACTTCATCTTCCGAATATTATTTTCATTAAACAACTTTTCAGATGCGCTGTAGTACTTTATATGATAGAGTTATACGTTTATTATTTAGCATAAATAGTGTGGCACATAAAATGTGTAATACGTTTGAATATTCTTTTTGTGTGTACAGCATTTTTTTGTATCTATTGTTACAGTGCGATCTATCTCAAACTCAAAGATATAATAGCAACAACCGTAGGCCGACAACATTACAATTTAGGATTCCAACCTTAAATACTCCACGGAACTACCCTTTTTACTTTCTCTTGCCATACCCATACATTAATGCCAACAACAAACCTCTACCAACCAAAAACCAACTTCAACCAAAGACAGTCAAAATATCATTTCCAACTGCCACTAGGTCTGGCTGGAGCAACATAGTGATTGACACAAGGAAAAATCCTAATGCAACAACTGAAAATAGACCGAGAAGTCAAAAGAAAACAAATGTGAATGTAATAGTACATGTTGGCAATTCAAATAAGGGAAAACAGGATAATAGTACTGAGCCAGCAGCTACTGCTAAACCTATGGACAAACCTGCGGACAAACCTGCTGATAAACCTGAGGACCAACCAGCTGATAAACCTGTGGACGAACCTGCTGATAAACCTGCAGACAAACCTGCTGATAAACCTGAGGACGAACCAGCTGATAAACCTGAGGACGAACCAGCTGATAAACCTGAGGAGAAACCTGAGGAGAAACCAGCTGATAAACCTGAGGACAAACCAGCTGATAAACCTGAGGACAAATCAGCTGATAAACCTGAGGATAAACGAGCTGATACGGCTGAGGACAAACCTGCTGATAAACCTGAGGACAAACCAGCTGATAAACCTGCGGACAAACCAGCTGACAAACCAGCGGACAAACCGGCTGATAAACCTGCGGACAAACCAGCTGACAAACCAGCGGACAAACCGGCTGATAAACCTGCGGACAAACCAGCTGACAAACCAGCGGACAAACCAGCTGACAAACCAGCGGACAAACCGGCTGATAAACCTGCGGACAAACCAGCTGACAAACCAGCGGACAAACCAGCTGACAAACCAGCGGACAAACCGGCTGATAAACCTGCGGACAAACCTGAGGACAAACCTGCTGATAAACCTGAGGACGAACCAGCTGATAAACCTGAGGACAAACCAGCTGATAAACCTGAGGACAAACCAGCTGATAAACCTGAGGACAAACCAGCTGATAAACCTGATGACAAACCAGCTGATAAACCTGAGGACGAACCAGCTGATAAACCTGAGGACGAACTAGCTGATAAAGCTGAGGACGAACCAGCTGATAAACCTGAGAACGAACCAGCTGATAAACCTGAGGACGAACTAGCTGATAAAGCTGAGGACGAACCAGCTGATAAACCTGAGAACGAACCAGCTGATAAACCTGAGGACGAACCAGCTGATAAACCTGAGGACAAACCAGCTGATAAACCTGAGGACAAAACAGCTGATAAACCTGAGGACAAACCAGCTGATAAACCTAAGGACGAACCTGCTGATAAACCTGAGGACGAACCAGCTGATAAACCTGAGGACGAACCAGCTGATAAACCTGAGGACAAAACAGCTGATAAACCTGAGGACAAACCAGCTGATAAACCTAAGGACGAACCTGCTGATAAACCTGAGGACGAACCAGCTGATAAACCTGAGGACGAACCTGCTGATAAACCTGAGGACAAAACAGCTGATAAACCTGAGGACAAACCAGCTGATAAACCTGAGGACGAACCTGCTGATAAACCTGAGGACGAACCAGCTGATAAACCTGAGGACGAACCAGCTGATAAAGCTGAGGACAAACCAGCTGATAAACCTGAGGACAAACCAGCTGATAAAGCTGAGGACAAACCAGCTGATAAACCTGAGGACAAACTAGCTGATAAACCAGCTGATAAACCTGAGGACAAACCAGCTGATACGGCTGAGGACAAACCAGCTGATAAACCTGAGGATGAACCAGCTGATAAACCTGAGGACGAATGTGCTGATAAACCTGATGACGAACCTGCTGATAAACCTGAGGACGAACCTGCTGATAAACCTGAGGACGAACCAGCTGATAAACCTGAGGACAAACCAGCTGATAAACCTGAGGACAAACCAGCTGATAAACCTGAGGACGAACCAGCTGATAAACCTGAGGACAAACCAGCTGATAAACCTTAGGACGAACCAGCTGATAAAACTAAACCGTAAGGTACAAGTATATAAGTACTAAGTTTGTTTATACACTGTATAATAGGTAGAAAGTTATGCCAGTAAACGATTTTATAGTAATAGAATAATTATTAAAAATAATGTTTAAAAGTAACGTATTTTTGTTTTGGTATCGTGATTATTTGTTTAATTCTATGCAGTTTTACCAAAATGATATGTCTTAGCTTAAACATTTTAAAAGCCTCTATTAGAATATCCACATAGGTTAGATCTCAGTATACCTGGGAGTCACCACACTTAGAGTTACTTTAACAGTTAATATGGATAACTCACCTCTATCATTTTCGGCCGTAGCAAATCCACAGAGTTCATGATGCATTTGTCAACTTGGGGGTCGTTCCGCTGACATACTTTGATATATGATGCTGCAACAAAAATAATAACATATCATCATGCTTGTTATCTCTGAAGTGTTTGGCAGAGGTTCACGTAATACACTCGAGAGCAATGAATCCGGGTCACTTAAAGAATATTAAAAATCTCGGAAACTAAAAATGATAGGTTAATGCAATAAATTGTATTTAATAGACAATGTAATACTCCTTAAATGAAAGTAAAAAAAATATGAGTCGCCATACATTTTATTAACACAAAATTACATAAAGAAAAAAACTGCTGATCTCTCCTTAAAACAAAAATAGGAAACATGAAATTTTTGAACTTTATTACGATTTTCTTGAATTTTAATACCTTGTATTGCCTCCTCGTGCTTCCATTACTGCGTTTACGCGGTTTGGCATGCTGTACACCAAGTTCCTTATACGATTTTGGGGAATATTCTCCCATTCCTCTGTGAGATCAATTTTGAGCTCACGAATATAATAATAATAATAATAATAAGAATCACAATCCTACCTGTATGAGGTCGGGCATTGTCATGCATAAATATAGCATCCTCACCTAAATTGACCATAAATGGACCAACGTGATCATTGAGGATTTCTTCCACATATCTTACGCTAGTTAAAGAGCCGTTTTCTATGATCACCAGCTCTGTGCAACTTTCAGAAGAAATTCCGGCCCACACAAGTACAGACCCACCACCGTAGGCTACTTTTTCTTCGATGCATGCTTGCTTGAATCTTTCCCCTGGTCTTCGATACACTCTGTGTCTTCCATCGTGCTTGTAGAGCATAAATTTTGATTCGTCGGAGAACATAACTTTTGACCAATCTTCAATACTCCAATTTACGTGGCTCTGGGCATATCTTAGTCTTGAAATACGATGCCCACGCTCCAGTTTAGGGCCGTTTGCAGGTCTAAGGGGTTTTAAGTTAGATTCAGCAAGCCGACGTCTTACTGTCCATGCACTTGGGTTACTTCCTCCGAGGCGTCGAAACTGATTTGTGAGTTCAGTTCCTGTGAGAAAGCGATTTCGAAGCATGGTGTTCACCAAGTATCGGTCTTCTCGTGCTGTGGTACACCTGGTTCTGCCCGTTCCTGGTCTGCGTAGGTTAGAACCAGTTTCTTCGTAACGTCGGAGAACTCTTTGTACTGTTGACAGCGACACACCGACAGTCCTGGCTGTATCGCGCTGACTTCGGCCGGTTTCCAGCATTGTAAGTATTCTGGTGCATTCTTCAGGCGTAAGCGACATAATTTCAGCTTGAATAATGAATATAGAGCACTATCAACATGGTTTATGTACCCACATAAATGACAGATTACAAACAAAAGCAAAACCAAATGCTGTAATTTCGTAGTTCCATCTTCGAAAGTGGCCCTTTTACAAATTTGATTTTTTTATGATATAACTTTACAATAACTAAGAAGTTTTAATACCTTCATTTAAGGAGTATTACATTGTCTATTAAATAAAATTTATTGCATTAACCTAGCATTTTTAGTTTCCGAGATTTTTAGGATTCTTTAAGTGACCCGGATTCATTGCTCTCGAGTGTAGTCCACCCACATTACACTACTTATGTTTAACTCTCATGCAAGGGGGGGCGAGCCTATTGCCATTAGCCGGGCAAAAGTCTGTTACTAAGAAATTCCCGATGGAAAAACCTAAAAACACTTGGCGCGACCTAGGAATCGAACCCAGAACCTCATGCTTGCGACCACACCACGAGACTAAACATATTATTGCAGTTGAAACTTGCAAGGTCAGCCATTTCAATACATGTAGAATATATTCAAGATAGAATGAAACGAATAAAAATACAATCAAGTATGTATGTCCTAAGATGAGATAAAATTATTTGAATACGTAATAGTTAGTATCATATTGCCAATTCCCATATTACCAATATACTAAAGGTTGTATGCGTTATTCATTGGAAAACTACACTAAATGGTTTTGCTTGAGATTTTTGTACCCCGCAAAGCAGTCGCCGGTTGCGGTTTTACGTGATCGTCCAGATGTCACTCGTTAGTACGGAAAAGCGGAAGGAGCTCTCTAACAACGCAATCACACGTTCGCGTTCGCCTACGAAAATGAATACAAAACAGTTACGTGTTTGTGAGACAATCGCTTTGTTTGGACACGAATCTACATTTGTTTCTTTCTATTAGATATAATTTTAACTATGTAATTTTACGAAATACTAAGCTGCCAGTCGCTGTTTTCCTATTTTTCTTTATAAAAACAATTTGTTTGTTTTTAGCTCCGCACCGTCAGTTCAGAACATTATTGTAAAACTTACAATCTAATTTATAAAACTTAGTAAGTTATATTAGTAGTCTGAAGTCTAGAAATCCCGTTTTCACAAACTGAGAACAGGTATAATATACGCGTGTTGCAGTTATGTCACCGAGTTACATATTTCCACGTAAACAGCTAAACACAGAGTGGCTCCGAAATCAACGCACGCGCATTCTTATGTACCTACTGAAATTGTTTTCTTTGCGTTGTGAGTTTGTTTTTCATGAAATAGTCATTCAATGGGATTCAATGAACTTAGAGGGTTGTGTTGATGATTTTCATGATTATAACTCAGTAAGGCCATATTTTTTACGGTCGCGAATCATGTTTTGTTTAACATCCAGCCTGACATTGACCTACAAATGGCAAAAAACGTAAGAAAATTTCAATTTCGCGGGCTACGCTGGTGCATTCACCTTAATGTGGATGTGTGCTACGGCGTGGGGGACGCAGCGGAGCGCAAGATGAGTTATCCGATTGTGACTTAATACAACATAACATTACGCCTGTATTTGGCCGAAGGGTAAGGCAGAGCTGTCAATACTCTATGGTAGAGTGTACTTAAAGTTACATTTCGCCAGTTATGTTTATGTCTCATGAAACGTCTAATTAAGATTTGAAGAGATTAAAGGCCGCACATAACTCGGACAACAAAGTCTTTAACCATTTCAGTCTTATTTTATTCAGTTATTTTATTAGCTATAAGTCTTTGAACCTTTTTAGTGATGTCTATATGGTTGTTTTTATTTACAGTGCGTATTACAGTATCTTGTTGCAAAAAAAAAGTTATATCTAGACATAGGCAGTTGGTAAAAGTCGCAAGATCAATATAATATGACCTTGTGAACTTACATAACCTGTCATTTACAGTTGTCTGCATAATGTACAGCTAAAACTCTAGGTACTACATACATTATTATCAGAAATAATCTTGCTTGCGTCTCTTGAAATCTTTTCATAACATTTGGAACTTTACAAGTCTTATAATTTAACAAACTAACATACTACAAACCAACAAAATCTTCATCATCTGCCTAGCCTTTTCCCAACATGTTCGGGTCGGCTTCCAGTCTAACCGGATGCAGTTGAATACTAGTATTTTACATAGAGCGACTGCATATCTGATCACTGATCTTCCATGGTAAAACTGGTGGTCAAACTTTCGAAATTTATACTACCCTTTACAACTGTCAAAGATCTTCAAATTACAGCCGGGACCAACTGCTTAGCGTGCTTACCGAAGCACGGAGGCTACTGAAAATTGAATGAAAGCCGGCAACACAACGTAATGTGACTGACCCCTTTGCTAAATTACCGTCAAGCAAGGCTGGGGAAAATATATGATGAATACACAGAATTAGTGCTCAAAATGATTACCTAATTATGCAAAACGAAAACATATTTCTCAGTTACAATGACCCAATCAATAAATGCGTGTCGTCACAAATATTAAGAAATTGTGGTTTCTGAAACTGTTCACATGTGCCATACAAAACAACATATATTTCGATATGTTTGTTTGTGTGTTTGAAAATTATAGAAAAAGAAGAAGATTATGACTCGGTATTTAGTTAACGTCCAGAATAAAGATTACAACTCATAATATTTATTTAATGTACCTTTATTTGTTTCTATACAAATGTCATACATTTTTAAGTATTCCTTAAAACAAAACATTTAAAAATAGAAAAAATTGTAGCCCACAGGTATCGGGAACAGAGTCCAAGCTACCGGGCGGTCAGACCTCCAGATAGAGGAACCGAACAATACGAGCGGTGTCCAGGAGTACCACTTATTTATTTTATTATTAAAAAAGAATGAAGAAGATTCAAAACTCGTTCAAATTTACGTTTTCGTCACGCATGCGTGCTAAGGCCTGCTTAAATCTTCTTGACTAGTTTATCTATTCATCACGATAATAAACTATTCTCATACACAGACATAGTTCCATCCAAACACTTGCGTATGACGACTAAAGTTGGAGAGGCACTATAAATTGTATGATCATAATGTGAACTTCCTGTCGCAATTAAAAACAATGTTATCTAAGTCAGAGCCAAAAGAATGGCAAGAACGAAGTGATGTCTTATCATACGCTTGGTTTAATGGATTGATAATCCCTTTAAGTATTTGTATGACTTATTCTAAGCGTACAAAATTCATTAGGTAGGTACTTAATGCGGTGCCAAATACCAGGGTATGAAAAACTGGTATTTAGACATGGGGTTTTCAAAAAGTATCACCATCTGCCTAGCCATTTCCCAAATTTATTGGGGTCGGCTCCCAGTCTAACCGGATGCAGCTGAATACCAGTATTTTACAGGCAGCGACTGCCTATCTTACCTCCACAACCCGTAATACGGTATCCCTTAGTAATACTGCCAGTATTACTAAGGGATACCGTATTACCCAGTACTAACTGGGTTGTGAAGGTGTGATAGGCAGTCGCTCCATGTAAAATAATACTGGTTGTCATACTTTCCGCGCGACTGACTATCTGTAAGGACTAGCAAAGATCTACAAATGACAACCGGTTTTCAAAACGAATCGTTTCAAGAAAATTAGTTGTCAAAAACATCGAGAAGTCTAGGAGGGCTCAAAACGGTCTTAGATTCAGACAAATCTGGTAATAGACTGCAATATACCAAGTTCTAGCCTAATAATTACTAAGAGCAAGAACTACGATCTACTACTACTAATAACGTATTAAAATACGAGATATACATATCATGCTGTAATAACACGAAGGAAAATCGAGTGATTCGTAAGTTGTTTTTACCCGAGCAGCATCTATGTCAGTGGTATAATAGCCGTTTATCGCAACCGCGTTCTGCAATAATGTCCCAACGCGAGCGGACTCGATCTACGCGTACTTACTGTACGACAAACCGACGCACTTTTCACTATATGTAGTTCTAATATTACTCGTTTTTGCGTAAATAGTCATTGGAAATGAGGACGATAGTGTTTTCATTGCGACAGAAGAAATGGGAAAATAAATACGTGATTGTTGTGTGAAATAGTTTTGCAATCGAAATTCCAATGCGTTGGATAACTTACTACATATAGTAAATTATCTAGGCCAATTAAGCAAATTGTTTTGCATGAATATGTAAAACTTAAGAGCGAAAATATCACAACAAACCTTTAATTAACAAAATGCAATGGTGCGTGCTTTCTTTATGCTATTTGTACTTAATTTTTAATAGTATTTTTACGACACTGATAAAATCTTTTAATCAACGATTGAGAGATTTGGAGTTGCATTTTTAATTTACTTTTTTAATGAAATATAAATAAACATTCAAAAATCCAGCCACCAATTTTTCCAAAAATCAATTGATAAGAACTTACGAATATCAGCGGCGACGAAATGCAGCACTGACAGGAGCACCGTAGTAGGTAACATTTCGATAGAGCTTGCACAATGTACGTGGAATTATGTCTCAATTCTCAAAGATGTGGAAACCGATCGAGGAGCCGTGGAATCGGCCAGCCGGGTCGCTTGGTCGGCCGGCACTGGCGAGTATCGGCCACTCCACCACCACGCACTAAGTTAAGGACATGTGAGCGTGCACCAGCCCTATTCTGAACAATATACTTGTCCTTTGGCCATCTGATGTTTATCATTCATTCTTGTCAACGTCTCTGTAAGCTTCCTTATAAGTGTAGTGTGAGTGTGTGAGTGAGGGGCTTGATGCGACTTTCAATTTTTTTCGACATTGACAGGACGAGTTTCAGTAATAATAACGGTGTTTATTGAAAGTTCAGTCTCGTCGGTACTTTACTGAAGAGTAAGGAAGCATTTGTGTAAGTCTTTTTGATTCATAAACATATAAACCAACCAACAAATAATAACAATAAACGCCGGTTGAAGTAAGTATAACAAAATAAATTGAAAATGGAAATATTTTTTTTATGACTACTCCAACAAAACATAAAAAAGCCTTTCAAATGGTCTAGGTTTACTGTAAATGAATTTAAAACTAAATTATGTCTACAATAACAGCAGTTTCCAGATTTCAGTTCGAAATAAATGTCGTAGTGTCGGCTCTGATTTACCAGTCGTCGACCTTAATTCGAGCCCAGTGACCTTAATACTTTGCCACTTACTATGATTTATTTCTTCGCCATTGCTCTCAAAAAGATGAAGGAAAACATAGTGAGAAATCTGACATGAGCTACATCATTAATTCGCCTTGTTCAAAATTACCAAATAGTCACCTTACAATAGTTTTTAGGGTTCCGTACCCTAAGACTTCGCTGTCTGTCTGTCTGTCTCCAGGCTGTATCTCATAAACCGTGATAGCTAGAAAGCTGAAATTTTCACAAATGATGTATTACTATTGCCGCTATAACAACAAATACTAAAAATTGAAAAAAATATATTAAGGGGGGCTCCCATACAACAGATATGATTTTTTTGCCGTTTTTATATATAATGGTACGGAACCCTTCGTGCGCGAGTCCGACTCGCACCAGGCCGGTTTTTTAAATATCTTTAGTTTTATAGACGGACTATGTGAAGAATGATATGCCTAGACAGGAGGTGACTGCTGAGATGACGAGGAATAGAGAAGTTTAGAAGAAGAAGACATGCTGCGACCCTAAATAAATGTAAAAGAATGATGATGTGACGTATCATAAAGTGCTTTATTCGAAATAGGCTAAACAGATGAGGCAGATGTTGACCACACACCGAACTCTATAGGTAAACAAAACTACTACCAAGCAAAAAAAAAACATTATGAACAAAACAATAGCCAGTAACAATAACAACACAGTATGATAACCGAGTTCCGTCGGCGGCGTTGCACCACGTTCGGGGAAACTCGGGCGCGCTCGCTAACCTGGATGCGTACGCGCAGGCTTCCGTTTGCATACGTCATTAAGACCTTCCGCCATTGTGAACTCGGTCTGAATAATATGTCCCAATTTTGATTGATTGATTTTACAGGTTTTTTTGTCTCCAGAATGATTCTTCAACCGACTTTAAGGGGCGTCTCCACGAGCGAGAGAATCACGGCTCCTAAGGCTGGTTTTCCATCAGAAATGTGCGAATTAGCTGTGCGGAGTGAAGATGTGCAGCGGTACTGTGAAACGATATGATGGTACCAAAACAAGGCGAGGAGCCTGCGCGGTGCGACTATGCGTAGCGAAGCGGTGAAACGGTGAAACAGTTAAAAGAGTAACCATGGAGTTTCTTGCCGGTTCTTCTCCATAGGAAACGACCAACCCGAACCGTGCACCTTTTTGTCGACGTTTCATAAGTGCCCATTGTAGGCCTATGTGAAATAAAAATATTTTGATTTTTATTTTGAGTGTATAGGTAGCTGAGTGGTGCGAGGACGCGTAGCGGACTCTTTTCGTTTCCTGTACCGTGTGGCTCACATCACATCCCTCGTTCGCATCTCTCGCACATATCTCTCGCTTTATTGTGTACATATTCCTATCTCCGGTAGGCCTTTTCCACCAAAACCGCTTCAGAACGCTTGGAAAATAATTATCATCACAAATCTTTATTTATCTCGACATCAAGAATTACAAGCACTAGTTCATAAAAACACAATCATGAATAAAAAAATCATGAATCAATCAATCTATACAAGTCTACAAATAAATTATTATTAATAAAATTGAAGTGTCTGTTTATTAATATCAACAGCTTTTTACTGAATGCATATGAAAATATATTATATACGGCACTTTTAACAAAAAGGCATTTTTTTTTTTATTTTTGTTTGTCTGTCTTGCGGTCTGTCCGTCTGTCTGTTTGTTCCGGCTAATCTCCGAAAAGGCTGGACCAAATTTGACTTTTACTGGCAGTTAGCTGATGTTTTAAGGAGTAACTAAGACTACTATTATTTTAGAATTAGGGTTCGTTAGAAATTGTTAACAAAATCCGACTCCAAAAGGTATATATTTTTTATAATAATTTAACGTGAACTAAAGTCGCGGGCCACAGCTGCTAGTCATGAATAAAAAAGGTATCAGAGGTCGGAAGGTCCAGAATTTCCGATCACCTGGATCTTTGACTTTGATACGGCTTTGAGAGCAGCGGTGGCAAAGTGGTGGCGGCCTCGACTTACGAACAGTAAGTCGTGGGTTCGAACCCAGGCAGGCACATTACTTTGTGTAATTTATTTCATCACCACTGCTCTCAAAAACGGTGAAGGAAAACATCGTGAGGAAACCGGCATGTCCTACAACCATGACCAAAAATTCGAAGACATGTGACATCTACTAACCCGCACTGGGCCCGCGAGGTAGATTATAGCCCATTCTCTCTCATAGAGAGGAGGCCGTGTTTCCCAGCAGTGGGAACATTATAGGCTGATTAAGCTTATGTTATGCTATTATGCTTAAGTTGTATTTCAGGAACGTTTATCAGATATTCGTTATTCATATCGTTTATTCTCTGTTAAGCTATTACAAAAGAGATTGTTTACCTTCAAAAACAATGTAAAACAAACACGAAAATGCCTCTGTTCATGAATTAAAGTATCACTACACACAATACTTCGTAACACAAAATGCTGATGTAGTAATATTCTAAATTACCGAAATTACAAAGCGTGAAAACGAAAACATTGAATGAACAACGGTGTTGCAACGTAAACAAAATAAATACTAACTAACATTATCTATGTTTAGATATTTAAAGTGCTGCCATTCGTAAAAGGTTAGTCAGTTATTTTAAATATAATTTTAACATTGCAACAATATTGACTCGATGTCTCAATACTCCAATCCAGTTGAGATTACTATCATACATTCATAGTAAACTCAATGAAATGTTATTTTCCAAACTGTTGTTTTTCTTCTACACAAATTACCTGGAATATAATATCTTATTATTTTATATGTCAGATTTTTCCGGCATCCTTTGTGAGAGACAGTAGAACCTTGGTACGATGTTGTGAACTCCACAAACTAAATAAGAATACGATTATAATTGCAATACAAATCTAGACAACTATACAAATAAATCAATTTGAAATGTCTGAATGCATATGAAATTATGTTCGGTATATACCAGTATACCTATAATAAAATAAAAAATTCTTTAATTTTTGTCTGTCTGCCTGTTTGTTCCAGATAGTCTCCGAAACGGCTGGACCGTTTTTGACGGGACTTTTAGTGGCAGATAGCTGATGTGATGATCTACTTTTATTTAAGAATATTAGGGTTCCTTGCAAAAAAAATTAAAACCCTTCGATTCAAATAGGGAAGTACCAATCAACCTACACATAATGTTTTAGCGATAAAGTTGAAAAACTATTAAAGAAATTTGACAGAGTGTAGTGGCTAGATGTGCTGGCGTCTGTACATACATAAACTCACATCTTTTCCCAATGGGGGTAGGTAGAACCTATAGAACTTACCACGATCCTTACATACTCCGTTTACTTCGTCCACATACAAACATATATGGTCATACTCGCATACATACATTTAATATTTTAATATGTTATGGCCGGTGTAATGTAATGTAACTACATACAGAATTGTTATCTGCCCTTGACCCAGAGTGTGCTGTCATAACACGAATGAGTAAGCACATTCTTTATTACAATACTTACTTAAATATCGCAACTCAACTGAAGTTAAATTACAACTTGAATGATGACCCCGCGTGCTAGCCAAAGCGATTAATCGCGTGAAAACGCTATCGTCGCGTTCTTTTGTAGAATGACATATGAAGCGCATTCGTTTGAAAAACCGAAAGGCACTACTGGCCAAGTGTTCGCTTTCGAGCGGTGCAACTATCGCTTTGGTTAGGTCCCAGTCTGAGAGGTAAAATCTACTTTATTTTGATTACATAGTTCTTTATTGTTTCTTGTATCAGCGTAAGTTGTTCGAGAATCGTTTATCTGTTACTACATTGAAAGTTCAGAATTGCAGGCCTCATCCCTGTGAGAAGTAGTGGGCCGAACTGTTTTGTTGGTGCGCTAACTTAGAGGATACTGAGCTATAAACAAGGTGTAAACGGACCCTTGACGAAGCCGTCAACCAAGCATTCTGTACATTAAACGTAAGTAACTCTACGCAAAAATTATTGTTGAGAAACGAGTTTTTTTTGGGGTTGAATAATCATGTTTTACGGTAGGACTCAATGTAAGGCACTCAAAACATTGTGCTGGTGGATGCAATGAGTAGTCGTGGAAGTATTTAAAATAAAGTTATAACATTAAAAACTTGAATTTTTTTTTAGCTGTGAATAAGTTGGAACTTTGACCCTCAATATTAGTAAGTAGAAGGTTCCCAGCTATGGTCTAAAATAAAATAATGAACGCAATGACGGGGAGCACAAGTGCGTTTCGGCTTCGGTGCTGAGATTTACTGTCATTGGGTCAAACAAATAAAAAAGAAGGTACTGCAGTGGCCTTTCAGTTATAAATCGTTTGACCTTCTACACTGTGTCCGCATGTCCACATCCTTATAAGTCAAAGTAGACAATACTTCGGAATATTTCAGAAAAGGTTAACCGGAAAAAGTTTAACACCTTTACTTTCCATAACGGTGTTTTAAAAGTATTCAAGCTATTATTAGAACGACGGAATATTTAATTTCATTCAGTTCAGTTTTTTTACAAAAGCAGGACTTCAGTAATTATTTTTTTTCGCTATTTTTACTAAATGAGCCAAATGCTTAAAAGCGGCATAAGGGCTAAAGTTCTGCCTAACCCTTTGGGAAGTACAGACACTATGTTATGTTATGTATGCTGAAAGTGAAATTAATGAGGTCCTCTTGAAAGTAATTTAGAAAAACTTTGGTCAGAATCACAGTAATGATTCCTTAGAGGGTAACGAAATGAAAGTCAAACAAAATTCACAATAGTTTCTAGTAGTTCGCATACCTTTTAAACAGAGCTTGTTTTTGCCACCAGCACTTTAAAACGATATTACTTATAGTTTTTTCAATAAATTAATTCATCTATTATTTTTTAATCATGTGGTATTATAGCATTACTGCAAGATGATTGAATCATTTAACAACACGTTATTTTAAAACCTTGTCGTGCCAGAGTAATTGTAACGCAATCAAATGGAACATTATTTATAATTGTTCGATATTCTACGATCATCCGGTTTTTTTAGCTCATATCTGTGGAACAAATGCATCTTATTCAGCCTTCATGATACTAACAGTCATTTTTATAGATATATTCTGTCTGCATTTTTAATTGCTATATTCAGTTACAATTGCCATCGATTAATCGGTGGATAAAAAGACTACCCAAAAAAGGAGTGAAATACTTGGTTAGTCCACAAGAGTATTTTATTTTTAAGTATAAGAGACTGCATTGATTGGCATGTTAAAAATAAAACGTGAGAATTTGTTGTTTTTCTCACTGACTAAGAAATTTTCAAAATCTGCGATTGCTATTTGCAATAACTCCAAAAGTTACGGGCAGTCTTCCAAGAACGTTTTCATGAAGCTACAACTGTTAAGGTACCTGCTAGATAAGGTAGACTGGTAGAAAATGCCCAAGGCATTGTCCGTTTAAATACGGTTTTTTAACAAGACAATAGACTTATGAGACTTATGCAAGAAGTTTTAATTAACCCATTTCCTGTCCCATGAACCACATATGGTTCAGGGCGATTGTTTAGCTATTGTGTCTGCTTTGCGGACGGTGAAAGTGTTAATAAATAAGGTCCCTTTTGCGTTGCCTCAGCCAAGTAATAATTGTATATGCTACCATACCAAATAATCAGAGGTGAGAAAGGCATAGGGGCGCTGCGCGTGCGTCGATGAAGCAACATCTTTGGTCAAGGCGATCTGCACCTCTTGACATATCATACGCATTGCCAACACTCAAATATCTATTGAACGAATCCATTTGCGAAACGACACATCGCCTTCTTATATATCGGTATTTTTTGTGAAATACATTTTATCAAAGCTTAGGTATTTCACGTATAATAATTTCAAGGCTTTCCCTACCGTTTAACTCTATTAACTAACGGTTAATAGAGTTAAATGGCAGATAGGAAGACTACGACGAGATGACGACGAAAGAAAAAAAAGGAGACACACAGCAGGCCCAAACTGGATGCAAGTAGCGAAATCCAGAGAAGACTGGTTCACTTTTGAGGAGGCCGTTACCTGCAGAGGGGTTCTTACGGAATAATTACTCACTATTATATGTACTAAAATACTATGTTCAGCATCACCTTCCTGCCCTTGTCCCATATTACTTGGGGTCGGCGCAACACGTTTTTTTCTTCCATTCTCCTCTGTCAACCGTCACGCTATCATTTACTTCTTTATCTTTCATATCATTCCTCACACACTAAAATATTATGTTAACTTCAACTTAATTCCACAAGAAATAAAAAGACTTTTTTATTTTTCATTTATTTATTTTAATTAACGATTAATTAGATCGGAAGTCCAAAATAAGCATTTAATGTAGGTTTTGTTAAAAGGATCAGAAAAGCAGTATTACGCATTTCAGCAATAGGGGGACAGGAGGTTGAGAAAAAAAAACATATTTGTAAGGAGTTAGGCCGGTTAGGTATTATTTGCGGATGCAACTGTAATTCTTCAAAGAATGTAAAATGCAAGATCTCAAAAAAGACAGCCGCCTCGGATTGGTTGCATTTTCTTTACATTGTTCATAAAAAAGTACATTTACTCATTTTGACTAAACTAATTTTTACTTTGCCTAGCGCCCTTTTTCACCAACCCTAGGCGACACCTAAGTGAATGCCTAATGCCTGTATCACACACCCCATCAACATGTGTGTCCTCGTCATTGCCTGGGATCCATTGTTTTTTTGTTCTGACTGAGCCTGGTATCCACGTACGGGATGTTGAAGGTCAAAGATCTTTTTTTTATCCGTTAAAAATTCTAAGAATGAAATGAATCTGCGCTGCATGAGAGCTCGGTTTGTGCCATCAACCGGGCACACACTTATTTCCTCCTCTTGCAATTTCTCATCTATCAATGTAGCAATGTATATCCACCCATGTGCCAAGCACGTACCATGTTCAAGGTCTCAAGGACTAGAAAAATATTTCATTAATCCAATAAAATACGTGTTTGTTTCTCTGATTGCAATTTTAAATAACTTCCTTTTAATTCGGCCATACCTTGAGGTGTGCTGACCCCAAAAGAAACAGAGCGTGTACATTAATTTATATGAGAAATATAAATAACAGTGGCCTTCGACAGGTCGTCGATCTGCCGGTGTGTTACGTTAAAACGGCAATAGGCAATTGAATAATTAGCTGAAATATTCATTCGGTTTCGAACATTATTTCGGCAAAGCCAACGCTCTGTGCTCTCTGTGTCGCTGTCTTAATAAAATAAAAATAGCCTTAATCCAACCACAAATATTTCTCCTTAATAAATAAAAACTGAATATATGAATCCAAATTAACATTCATAAATACCTAATTCATAAATGCATACATTTTTTTTATTAATTTAAGCTTTGAATCACAATACATTATGTATGTATACATTTTTTAAATAAATAAAAAATTAGGAATCACAATTAATACATTAGTTAGGTTAAAGTTGAGTTTACTTTAACGTTTTAAATGAAAATCATTAGTTAAAAGAAATAACTATATATTTTCATAGTCGCCTCTTTGGCGTAGGCCTACCTCAGCTTCCTACAGTTATCTCTGTATATATATGCCTTCCTCAGTCTGGGCCACTTTTGCGCGCATGGACTCTTGCGCGAATGGATTTTTGCGCGAACGGACTTTTGCGCAACTTAATGGCCACAGGTTTACTCTGTAGAGTAAATATAACATCACGCCTGCTAGTACTAGAAGGAGGATTGAGTTGAAGAAAATAGTTAGGATCGCTGTTTTTCATTCTTAATTTGAATGGGTGTTTCTTTCAGTGTTTGTCAAAATGAAAATCAAACATGGATTGACCGCATTATCGTCAACAGCAGCCCCGAAAATCACGAAAATGACACCCATGGCGAAAAAACAGAAAATTTTCCTCTGCGCCATCTTGGATTTTCAATTTGACAAACACTGAAAAAAACACCAATTCAAATTAAGAATAAAAAAACAGCGATCCTAACTATTGTCTTCAACCCAGTCCACCTTCAAGTAAATAGCAGGCGTGATGTTATGTTAACTCTACAGAGTAACCCTCAGTGGCCATTAAGTCGCGCAAGTGTCCAGTATCTATTTCGTTCTTTAAAGTTCCACGCTACTCAATTAGTGATGTAGTTAGGTTGGATGCAGATTTGGTCGATAGATATCGATAAAAGAAAATTTAATACGTTTTATTTCAAGGACAATAAATAAAAAGTCAAAATAACGTCTCTTTTATTTTAACTCATAAGAATGTTCTAATAGAAAAACTGTTAACCTTAATTAGGTAAGTATTTATTTCTTTGAGTTTGGTTTGTTTAATAATTTATTTATGTTAGATTTAAGTAAGTAAAAAAATATTGTTGTGTATTTACTTGTATTATTATGTACAATTATATTTTATAACAGTAGGTAGAAATTACAAAACGTCGCACACTGGGGCAAGATTACTAAAATCGATACATTTAATAAAAATATTTATTTTTGTTTAACCAGTGGCTTTAAGTGCTGTGGCATAGTCAAGTACCTGTGGAACGATAGTGTAAATAAATGGACGCGATTAGGGCTTTCAATACCGGTATTCCGGGATCCCGTAATACCGTGATTACGGTATCACAAACATTAGACGTCCTAATCTTATTCTCTCACTTGTTGTCACCAGCACAAGCTTGATGATCACAAAACCTACATCTGATAAAATACATACTAGATATTATCGTAAACTTGCACGTTTAAAATATAATAATAATATACCTGCTCAGGTGGAGATTCATTAATGACTCGGCCCTGGAGTGTCCTGCGTGTCCTGTTGTTTGTTCACTACACAACTGATGGACGCTACTGAAAGCGCCAAACTAGTAGCTCAGTTGTGGGCTGATAAAATTTAGATTGCCATCGATATGCTAAGAAGAAGAATGTAATAATGACACACGGAACGCTCAAAGAGACAGTGAGACAATGACTGATCATGAGCATGGTAAGACGATAGAAGAACTTTCTACTTCATTGAATATGAGCAGTGAAAATGAAGACACGTCCAAACCGAAACAATTAGTGAGGGAGATATCCAAATTGTCTAAACCAAGAGTTCTACCTCAGCTACGAGCACCGTTTTTAAATCTATTATTATAATAGATTTAAAAAAAAATTAAACGTCTAAAATTCAGAATTTTTTATTGAAACTTTTCATATTATTGTGTTACTTTTACTTACGAGTATATACATTTACATTTTATTATTTATTAGTTTGTCAGAATTTCTTATTATGGCTGCATTTATTTTGTTACTTGTTTAGTTTTAGATTGATTGTACTTTATATTGCATAAATACAAGAATGTTTCTAAAATAAAAAATTGGAAAAAAAATCTTTTTTCTTTTTTTCTATTTAATTCTTCTAATTTTTAATTCTTTTTTAATTTCATATGTGTTAAAGACCTGAAATAAATGAATTTAATTAATTTTAATTTAATTTAAAATGAACACCAAATGATTGCTAGCTAATTAAGTTATAAGTACTTACATTTCTACAAATATTTATAATGATGAGATTTCGATAATAATAAGAAGTTTTCAATTTTTTTCATAATGTACTTTACAAAGTCTATGAGAAATACCTTCCTGCAAAAAGACTCGATTAAGTTCAAGTTTTTATTACGTCCCTAATTCCCAATCCTACCTAAATAAATAATCAACCAATACCAAATTGTTTTTAGTTTTTACACCATTATTTTTAGGTCGTTCTGGAGCCGAATACCATGAACTCGATCATCGATCTCGAAACGATTGGGACTATTTTTTTAAAAAATAACAATAAAAAAAGATACGAAAGAATAAATTTAATGTTTTTTTTTTGTGAAATAATGAGAATCGATCGATGAATGAATTTTTCAATGGGTATCGTTCGCATGTGTTGCCGATCGTGGATACGTTTTACACACACATATGGATTTGAGTTCTCATTATTTAAAAAAAAACATTAAATTTATTCTTTCGTGTTTTTTTTTATTGTTATTTTTTGAAAAAAATAGTCCCAATCGTTTCGAGTTCGATGATCGAATTCATGGTATTCGGCTCCAGAACGACCTAAAAATAATGGTTTATAAGAGAGCTATTTAAAGACTAATTTGAAAATAAAAATTCGTATTTTAATGGTTTTATTAACGTCCTAATTGAACTTGCGTTCAATACCGGTATTAATACCGTGATCACGGTATTGACTTCCAATACCGGTATTGATACCGGTATTGAAAAAATCCGGTATTTGAAAGCCCTAGACGTGATCCACTCAACCCGCGCTCCCTATCACGCCTCCCAATCTAAGCCGAACAATCGTGGAGCATATAAGTGAAATCTTGCGTTTGCGCAATATCGAAGTCTACCTAGATTTTTTTAATACATGTGATAAAAACCCCAGAAGCTATTATGGAAGCGTCAAGTTCAGGTATATATCTTATTATTTCACACTATATTTATATTTTAATATTTGGTTTGATGGGTAAAATTGTGAGTCAATGATTGTTCAAAAAAAAAGAGTCAGAATTAAAAACTAATAAATCAACTAGATAATTAATTACGTTCTGCAACTGATCGGGGTTACATTTAATTTTTTTTAGCACCAGTAGCTATTATAGTTTAAGATTATTTCTTAGTTTTTTGCACATGTTTGCCCGCTTTAACACCACTCTCGTAAATGTAGTCGCGAGAAATCGAACACAGATTTTTTAATCTGTTACTTATAACATCAGATCCTGTCATAACCAGCAAAAGGAAACTGCCAAAGAAAAAGCTGACTTCACTGCCTAAAGAAGCTCTAAATCTTCTGATACCACCACCATTACAGCCGACAAGAGAAGTTTCTACGGATGATGATACAGAAGGTGATTCTGACTGTAACGATGATACTGACTGTAGTCGTCGTTGCCTAGGGTAGTAATAATATATAACATGCAACAGATTACAAATATGATTTTGTTTGTACATATTATATATATATATAAATACATATATATAAGCTTATACAAACAATCTACTTTTTTATTTCACCAACCGTATCATGTCACAATCGAAATATCTACTCCAAATAATCATTATGAATTAACGACACATTTTAATAATCCTACCCCACTGTGCGTCGTATGTTTTTCTGCCCTAAACCAAAATGAATCCTATTTTTAGAGAACGAATGTACATTTAAAAGTGTACAATCTGTAACTCATGCTAGTTGTGACTATTAACTAGCATTATGTCGCGCAAAAGTCCAGTCGCGCAAGTGTCCATGCGTGCAAAAGTCCGTTCGCGCAAAAGTCCAAACGAACAAAAGTCAATGGGCGCATTATATATCTTTTTGCGCGAGTGGGTTCGCGCATGTGTCCTTCGCGCAAATGTCTTTCGCGCAAGTGTCCTGAAACCATGAGTAGAAGATCTTGGGGCCGATTCCTAGGTCGGTCAATGTGTTATTGGGTTTTTCCATCTTTAATTTCTCGGTAGCTGCCTGATAACCTTCAGAGTAACAGGGATGATATACCTTTAATGCGGTTGTATTCCTATATTGCAGTAAGCCAAATAAATTGAAGGTCAATCCTTCAGGTCGTTCCCCCAACGCGTGAGGATCGCCACCGGACGGAGGATGCCAGCAAACGGCAAATATCTAGGAACTGCGTGTGTGCAACCTACCATTATACTAGTTTCTATCTTCCGCTATTAGCAAGCGATAATCTGATTCAAACAGGCGTTTGTTGTAATTGTGAATTAGTACTTATCAATCTTACGGAGAAGCTTGTCTTGTATAACATCACACCTGTATGTACCTTTTCCCGAAGATTTAGGCAGACTTATATAATAATAATAAATAGTTTATTCACCAACAAAAGTTACAGATATTTAAAAAACAATACAATTGTTGCGAAATATCTAAGCATAATTTCCATGAAACAAGGAATCTTATCATTAACACTGAAAACGGGATATTTACCATGTTGTACAGTCAGCATCAAAAGTTGATCACCACATTTAGATTTTTAAAATCGCTGTACACCGTATTATACCTAAATCGCTGAACATGACAAGCGCCAGAAATGAATGATTATAATAAAAGGGCATAAGTAGGTGACCATCACTTTTCAAAAGCCGCTATACAAAGTTATAGTAAAAAAAACATAACATTCTTCGTCTCTAAAGTCTCTGAACAAATTTTTGACAAAAATAGCATACCATCGTTCATCTCTAAAGTCCCATAAAATGAAATGTTTTTTGAGTTTAATATGTGTGTATTTTTTTTCGGTAGGTATATGTGTTTGGTAAATTAAGTAGACACATGCACATGTAAATCGCCACCGTTTTATTTATTATCAACAAAATTAAATTAAATGGTCGATCTTAGGTTAAGCCGACTACCCATTACATACCCACCCTACTTAGGACAAACATTCGTGTGATGATGTGATGTAGATGATAAATAATTGCAACCGCAATGGTCTACATCCGATACAGAAATATTATTTTTACATTAAAGGGTAAACAGTTTTTCAAATACCCACAACTATGTTTCCCAAAGAATTGAAATAAAACGGAATTTGTGTGAATTTTGAAAATGAGTCATATGTATACAGATTAGGTTCTAATTCAATCGTAACTATAAAAATCATAAACTAAGTCGACGGTATGAATTTGAACAGAATCTGCGCGATTTTTGAAAATGAGTCTTATTGCTTTACGAATAAGGTTATAATTCAATCGAACTAAAAAAAATCATTATTTACGTCGATGGTATAAATTCAAACAGAATCTTCGTGATTTTTGATAGTGAGTCTTAAATAAGGTTACTAATCAATCATAATACAGAAACGACTGACGAATGACGTCGATGGAATAATTTCTAAGCGGAATATGCTTATGCACCCACTTCTAATAATTCTCGTTGATACTATGACACAAAAACAAAATTATTTTGGAAAGTTACATTCGAAATTTACAGCCATTTTTTTTTTTGTCATGATTTTGTTTGGATAGGACAATATTGGATTTATAACTCTGAAGATAGTAACGAGCACTTTTTAAGTTTGCAGTTCAGCTACTTCTGATAGTATAAGTTTACACGCTACGTATCCGAAACAAACTAATGTTCAGTAACTTTTGTTATTTAAGATGTTAAGTTATTTTTGGACGTTTTCATGATTACACTAGATAACCAAAACAAGCATTTTGTATTGTTCAGTGACTTTTGTAAAACTGAATGTTATGGTGTTTTCGGATACTATAACGATCAGCGATTTTTGACAAAATGGTGTTCAGTTAATTTTGAACTTTAATGATGTTCATTCAATACTGGCGCCCTTCTTGTTGAGCGATTTATGGGTGATATAATGTACAGTGATTTTGAAAATCTGAATGTGGTCATCGACTTTTGATGCTGACTGTACATACAACAATGTTAGTGATCATGTCAGTTTAATAACTAATAATAAGGAATCTGTCTTATATCAGCCGCACGGCGTCGCTCTTCAAGGTTAAGCAGCGGACGCCTAGGTTGGTTCGTGGATGGGTGGACACCTATTACATACCGAGTTTCCTCCGTACCTCGAAAAGTACGTTAAGCCATTGGTTCTGGCTATCATTTGTAGATCTTTGACAGTCGTTACAGGTAGTCCGCAGCCAGTCTTACTAAGGGTACTAGTTACAGACTAAGAGCTAACAGCATAGATCGCACATCACTTTTAGGGTTCCGTACCTCAGTCGGCAAAAACGGAACCCTTATAGGATCACTTTGTTATCCGTCTGTCAAGACCCTTTTTCTCAGGAACGCGTGGAGGTATCAAGCTGAAATTAATATCAAATACTCAGGTCTGCTCTACCCCCTGAAGCAGTAAAATCAGATTTGTTAGTCAACGCGATCAAAAGATGTGACCGTTTATGTCTCATATTTTGCGATTTCTCAAGTGAATCAAAACCGTTGACCTAGAATCATGAAATTTGGCAAGATAAAATCTGAAAACCGTAAATATGTAGTTTTATAATAAAATATGTGTGGGTGCGCGAGTTCAACTCGCACCAAGTCGGTTTTATAACAAATGAGATTACTTCAGTTGTATTTGAATAAACAATAATTAAACAATTTTTGCTATCATAAACTATTGGATTCACGTTTATGAAAACACCTGACTAAATAGCTGTTATAAACACTTTGCCGGACTGGTATTCAGAGTGATTCTTACAATAGAGACAGTATGGCAAAATTCGAATCTTTAAGAGATACGCAGAAATTTCTTAGGAAACTTTAGCTCTTTTTTAACAAAAACAAAACAAGCGCGCAGAAGAGATCGAAATAAGTTTTCACAACTCTCCATCATCTGCCTAGCCTCTTCCCACCTATTTTGGAGTCGGCTTCCAGTCTAACTGGATGCAGCTGAATACCAGTATTTTCATGGAGCGACTGCCTATCTGACCTCCACAACCCAGTTAGTTCTGGGTAATACGATACCCCTTGCTAAGACTGGTTGTCAGACTTTGGGGTCGCTGACTACCTGTAATGACTGTCAAAGATCTACAAATGACAGCCGGGACCAACGGCTAAACGTGCTATCAATGGGTGGTCACCCATCCACAGACCAACCTAAACAAGCGTGGCTTAGCCTGAAGATTGATCCGTACAGCTGTTATTATTTAGCCACGAGCTCCTGTGTAACGTCAACTTTAACGAAAACTGGAAAACACGATCAACAGACTATGCGTCAAGCGAGAACATTGCCAGACTATTTGTGGATCATCATTTGGTATGTTTAGTGGAAACCTTTAACTTTACAGAAAACTTTAAAATGTAGAAATCATCGCAACCATTGCACAAATGCTATATTGCAATAATAGCTATATCTAAACAAAATGTGCCACCATTATAATTATGAAAATCCATTTTATAACACAATACATACCACGATACACAGATTCTATTATGTCTAAATTATATAAAACTTGTAACACTAATCGCCTGTGTCACGCATACCCTCGCGAGAAGTTGGTCAGACTTGTTGGTCAGCTGAGAGATACCGAACTAATATTATGGACAGAGCGGAATCCTCAGTATAATACAGCACGTATCCAGTGCATCATTGTGTTCACCCCCCCCCCCCCAACACCAAATTTCATCGGTCATTTTTTAAAATCTGCTGCTTCCTACAAAATATGTATACGTTCACGGTGATAGCTGCCTCGTTGGTCTAGTGGTCATAACCGCGACTGCTGAGCATGAGGTTCGGGGTTCGATTACCAGGTCAGGACGAAGTGTTATTGAGTTTTTCCATCAGGAGCAGCCACAGAGTTTGGATTTGTGCCCGGTTGATTGCAATAGGTTCGCCCCTATTACATGGGACTTAAACATAACTGGTGAAATGAGGGTGTGATAAATGGAAGGTAGGTGAGTATCGGTTGTCTCTCCTCTTAAAATAAGAGGTTTTAGAACTCGAAAATCGAACAATACAGACGGATAATATACCATGTTGATGTTGACATATCTAGGTTAATAACAAGATCTTAAGCTATAGAGTTCGCCTTGTCATAGTTTAAAATAATAACATTGTACTAGTAAGGCGTTACTGAGGCCAAACCACCAGCAATTTAATAAACAAATTTTAATGAGTTCATGCGAAGGCATTATGCAATAAAATGTACGCATTGAAGGTATATAAGGGTGGTCGCCCGCCTATTTTTCGGATGGGAAATCATCAAATGACCCCTCCCGCTCTGGGCAGAGCGGAAGGGAGTGTCAGACTTTTACTGACTAAAACCCATCCATGTTCCTTCTTATGCCCTTTGTGTTCCAGGGCCGCGGTATCTCTTTCGAAGTGTCCCGCAACCCTAGTGCGGACCCCTCCAGTTTGCTGACATCTCTTTGAGGCGCGCGTGGAATCCGAACGCGCCGTCGACACGGCCTGTCGTCATAAGACGGACGGCCCGCGCCTACGGTGGCCGAGAGCCACCACGTCGCCCCCGACACCTGGGGCGTCTCCCGCGGCGGCTAGAACGTGAGGTTCTCTTCCTCTCTCGTTCCGCCACCTCCTTCACTAGCATGTCAGCTTCGCAGAAGGAGGTAACGGCTTCCCGTTCCCTCTCGCTCCGGACCATGGATTGAACCAGAGCAGGATGCGAGAGGTCGGCGCCGCCAATCACCGCTACGAAGACACGGTGGTGCACCGCCCAAGCGGAGCAGGCCTCCAAGGTGTGCTCCACCGTGTCCTCCTGGCGATCCTCGCAATGGTGGCACCCGGGCGTTTCCTCCCGCCCGATTCGGTGCAGGTACCCCCCGAAACAACCGTGTCCGGTGAGGACCTGTGTCAGGCGGAAGGTGAGGGCGCCGTGGCGCCTCTCTAGCCAATCCTCAAAGAGGGGACTTATCGCCACTATTATGGCGTGCCCTGCACGGGGTTGCGACAGTCACTCTCTCCATGTCGCCATGAGATCGCGCCGGAGGTCTGTTCAAAATATACTACAGCGCCATCTATGACACAAATGAAGAACTAACATCAAATTCTTACAATGTTAAATATTATTATTATATTATGATATTAAAGTTCTCCTCGACTTAAGACCATTTTGTTTTTTATGTGAGCCTGCTTTGTCCCACTGCTGTGCAAAGGCCTCCCCCAAGACTTTCCAATTTTGTTTCCAATTTGCCCTCTCCGTTGTCCAATCCGTTATGAATGAGTCCAGATCGTCACGCCAGCGTTTTTTGGGCCTGCCTCGGTTACGACGGCTGTCTTGAAGCATCCACTGTGTGACATTCTTCGCCCATCTGTCTGGCTTCATCCTAGAAACGTGACCCGTCCAGTCCCATGTCAACCTCGCAGACTTGTCGCCAACATCGGCGATGCCTGTATTATACCGTATTAAGGTGTTGCGCATTCTATCGGAGAGTCTAATATTGAGAATGCTACGTTCCATCGCTCTTTGGAAAACATTAAGTTTGGATTTCTGAGATTCTCGCGGTATTTTTGCGATACGGAATCGCTGTAAAAAGTCGCCATGGGCAATTGCCCTTATTAAAATAAAAGCGTTGTTTGTCTTGTCGCAGATGATTTATAAAAAAATATTTTTACTTTGCTTCATGGATTCTCCATCATCTGCGTCAGTTGGTAATAGAAGAGTAAATAAAGACAACAAATTCAATTTTCCTTCAAATATAATTTAATCTTCATTAAAATATAAAAAGAATTACAAATTGCAACCATTTAAAAAAACGTCTAGTTAGTATATAAATTTCTCTTTTACTCCAAATTTGTCATAAATATTAATCTGCGAACGGTACTTTTGTTAGTCCTTCTAAGATTAAGATCTTAAAGTAGTTTTTTTGTATCACTTTAAACCAAAAAAGAGTAATAATACAACTATTCCAACGAGTTAAAATCACAGTGAGCTTATAAATATATAGCTAAAAGTAGACCTACACTAGGAACTATGTCTAAGGCTTGGGCAGCACCTCGTCCAAAGTAAGACCTTCCACGATCTGGTTGGCAATGACCAGGAGTTGCTCCTCAACTGTCTTCTCCAGGTGAGGTTTGGTGGCCTTCAAAAACTCCCGTCTGTTCTGGTTTATGAGATCGTTTGCGGCTTTACCTGTGGAATAACGTGAATTGTAAGATCGTTATAATTATTTAGCTGATCGCATATTAATACAAATGATGTAACTGTTTAGTTATCACGATTTATTACAAATAGTCTTTTTCTCGTGCCGATGACTTTATTTTGTCCGACCAGTTTTTAGTGACCTAGACTGCTCTATTGTTTCCCTCGTTTAAATCCTGTAGGGTGTAGATCGGCCCAAATAATAAAAGCACCAATTGTGTAAGCGGTCGATCTCGAGACCGTAGGTATGGTATTTTGGTTAGATCAGACAAACTTAAAGGTAGCGCTGAATATGTGTAACCGTAAAACGTAACAAAGAGGGGAAACTACACGAGATGACGAGAGTACAACTTGGAAGCAGAAATTTCTTCTTTCGATAATAGTACGCTACTAAACGTATCCAACTAGGGATCTTAGACCACGACTTGTCGCATGATGGGGCGCTATCTAGAACTAAATTGGTCAGAGTTTCTGCGGCCAAAAGTGGTGGTCGTGGCCGTGTAATGCGCGAGGTCCCTTCTGGTCACAAAGTCTTCTCAGTCAAATATTTCGTCGAGAAACCGTTGCCAACAAAAATCCTTACGATGAGACCCTTTGGCGAGCTTTATAATAGTACATGCTAAATCAACGCAAATGATAAAATGATTCGGTAATACAATAAACTGACCTAAAACCTTGTCTCCGTTGAAGAGTCCTTTGAGCTCGACCTTGTAGTCCTTGACGTTAATGTCGGCGTCAATTTTCTTGAACTTGACGTACTCCTTACCGTCCATATTGTACATCTTCGAGTGGATCGTTAGGTCCGTGTTGCAACCCACTGTAAGGTAGACAGATAATAAAATTATAAATCTTTATTGTACAGTGACAGGAAACTTCACAAACGAATGAACATGACAAGATATAAAAACATCACAGCAATAATAATTTAGGGGTATGAAGAACAAGGCGAAAAGTTCTTCATGCTCCATTGAAAAGGGAGGATCCTCCGATCAGACGGATGTTGTTCTGGTGGGCTACTGCCCGACAGTTATTGTCAGGATCATGTTTACAGGGTGGAAATGACATCGACACACAAACAGTTACCACTTATTCAGTACATAATTCCGAATGAAACTCACAAGCTTGAGCTACAAGTGATCCATTTCCTACCAGAGGCAGCCCGACGACTTTGACATCCAACTTGTATTCTCCCTCGAAGTGAAGCTTGTCGAAATACACGAGGGCCTTAATCTTCAACGTGTCTAGGTCAACACTGGAACAAGTTGAAGAAAAATTTATTAGAAAATACATCCAGGAACCGATGCGTGAATCGATTATTATAGGCTGATTAACCTTTTAATACTGGTTAACCTGTACTCTGGGGTTTTTCACCTAACCCGATTAAAACCCCTAATCGGGTAACCTTATCGAACCTTGTCTACAACCTGTGTAAGACCCGAAAATGAAAGCTACCATGCAGTTATGATAGGTTATTCCATTACTGTAAGGTTCTAAATGTATTTGACAAAGTAAAATTAGCTGTAGCCTCTGATTACTGTGAACAAAATATGAGTAGAGTAAGCTACAGAAAATGAGTGGACCTAATTTTGTTCGTAACCTGTCGTACTTGCCTCTATATAAACTGCCGAAAGTAAATAATGAATACGGTAGAAGGGTCTGGACGTATGCTCTTCCAAGCATTCTAAATACATTGCCTAAGGAAATAGCCAAAAAGCTGGAAAGCAAAAAGCCTCGACAGATAAAAAGCATTCTGAAGACTTTTTTTACCGTTGAGGGCTCGGAGGGGCGTACGTGTGGGTCCACTACCAGACAGACCTGTGAGTGGGTAACCTGAACCTAACCGATAGCGCACATCATCCTACCTCAGAAGGATTGAGCGTTATTTTTTAGTTGTAATAGTCGTGATAAATACTTTTGGAAATAAATAGATTCAATTTTTTTTTTTTTTAGTAAGTACTCAACACGCTAGCAAATAGAATTCTGAAATGCAAAATGTCAAAAGAAACATCAAGAAACGACAAAATAGTCACTATCGCCAGAACCACCACGCATAGCAAACTGTCTAGTGAACGTTTTTTGTTGCTATAAGAACTTATAGACAACGTAACACCAGCTGCCTCATACAGACGGCAGGCCAATCTGGAAATCTCGTAACCGGTTGTGGGCCCAGGTTGGTTGCCGAAGAAATAGATGGCCAAATCGAGTGTCCTTCACCCATCCCAAACACGGCCAGACGGCCAGTGTGCAGCCCAAGTAAAAACCACCTTTAGAGCCCCGCTCCAAACCTTGACGGTGGCATTGCTATTAATAACACTTAAGGCAGACAGTTTGTTCATTTATTAAAAACATAATCCTTCCTTGGCATTCGGGTAAAAAGTACCCTTGTCTATCTTCTTCTTCTTCTTTACGGGGTGTAAACGGACCCTTAACGAAACCGTCAACCAAGCATTATGTACATCAAACTAAGTAACTCTACGCAAAAAATATTGCTGAGAAACGACTTTTTTTGGGGTGAAAACTCTCGTTTTATGGTAGGATTTATCGCACTCAAAATATTGTGCTGCTAGATGGATTGAACTACTAAATTAAAACCTTTTCTACTCAAACGTGTGCGCAACTGCGCAACACAGGTAGGTATAGGCAGTCTTCAGTAGTTATTATAGTTGTGGATAGATGGCGCTAGCTGTTCTCTTGTTTTGGATCCATTTATATTTTATTACTAGCTGTTGCCCGCAACCTTCGTTCGATTTTGTTACCCATTTCAAGGTTTTCTTTTTTGCACGGAACCCTAATCTCTAAGATAAAAGTAGCCTAAATAACTCCTTCGCCAAAATCGGTCCAGCCGTTTCGGAGATTAGCTGTTTGAATCGGTTTTTTTTTGCATAACCCTAATATTTTTTCTAAAATTAAAGTACCCTATGTTAGACCTTATAACATCAGCTATCTGCCAGTAGAAGTCCCGTCGAAATAGGTCCAGCCGTTTCGGAGATTAGGTGGCACAAACAGACAAAAATTTAAAAAAAACGTGTTTTTGTCATAAGTGCCATAGATATTAGCATTTGCATTCAGTAGAAAACTGTTATTTTGACATTACAAACAGACACTTACATTTTATTTATTTGTATGTATGTAGTATGTATAGAAGATTTTTGTACTGAAAACTTCTTATAAAATAGTACACAAGCGGACATACTTTTGTTTTGTTAACCATATACCTTAAGCCCACAGAGTTAAATCGTCTCCAGCTAATTCGAACACAGTTGTTTGAAAAATTTACTGCATGGAAAATGACCAATGCTTAGTTGATGTTGAGCAGCAAAATAATGCGTCCCATCCTCCCATCAGCATAAACGTATAGTGAAACCTACGTCATACGGTTTTACGACGTTCTTTATTGCATGTACTTAACATAATACAGGATGTAAACAAACCCTTCAAGAAGAAATCAACCAAGTATTATGTTTGTTCATCAAACTAAGTAACTTTACGCAAAAATGATTGCTGGGGAACGATTTTATTTTTTGGGTGAAAAATCACATTTTACGATAGGACTCAATGTGACGCACTCAAAAAATTGTGCTATGCTGTTGGAATCATTGAATAGCATCGGGGTCGTGGAGGTGTTTAAAGTAAAAATCTTACATTTTAAAACATGTTTAAAAAACTTGTGTAAAAGTTGAAACATTGACCCCAATGTCTCCGTAACTAGAAGGTTCCCAGCTATTGCAATGCCAGGGAGAACAAGTGCCTTTCGGCTTCGATAAGGGTCTGTTTACACCCTTTATGTTAACCTTACGGAAAAAAAATCCGCTAACTATGGGGAAAATCGCATCAAAGCCGTTGCTTAGGATAGAAAAACACAGACAGACACGCAGAACGAGTATTATAATACCTTAAGATTATATTTTTTGGCAGGGTTCGAAATGATAATTATCATCGATCATTATTTAGATAATAATACATGCTAATTCATAACTTGAACTCTATCATTATCAAAAAAAAAAATATACGGATACCTAATTTCGATACCTCACAAAACTAGGTAATAGCAGAACTAGTTTGATGACATTGTGATTTTGTAAAAAAAATCCTATTATTTTATTTGTGTCTACATAAATAGATAAGCAACACTTACGTGAGTTTTTTGATAACGAAGTTGCTGGCGCCGGTGACCTTAATGTTGCGACCTGACGCGTTTAACACAGTATTGTCAGCTGTCAGCGCTTTGATCTGAAACGTTATAAGCAGCCATTAGATAAGCAGATCTACATAACTCATCATCATGTTCATCATCTTCATCTGCCTACCCTTGTCCAATGTTACTCTGGGGCGGAGCGGCAATTTTTGGTTATTCCATTGTCCTCTGTCACGCAGTATCAATTACTCCATTCTCTTTCTTATATTTTATTTTTACACGACTTCCAAAATGAGGAATTGAGGAGGTTATCAATTCGTCTGAATGTTTTTTTTAACCCTCCTCTACCTTTCCATCCATGACCATGTATATTTACTCTTTAAGTTACATGCGGTTTAGTATTACATTACAACTTTGAGCATGAAATGCCGAACATAGTATAGTAATTGCAGCACGCAATATAAACCTCATTCAACCCCAAAAATAAATATTAGGTTCTTCAATAATTAGATTCTTCAATAAAGATGCAGATCTCCAATAGAAGGTATGTGTTTCGGGAATCTTCGTCTCGCTTCAGAAATACAAACACGGTAAGACAAAAGTTGGAAGCTTTAGCGCTGTGGGGCGTTTCATGTTAATTCGGAAACGCAAAGATTTTACTGAAGCGCAAACCTTGTCTAGTATACTGTTTCACATAAAAAAACTTTAAGGATTCCTTGTTGACTACAGAACCCTAAAAATATCAAATAATACGAAAGGATTGATGAAAGGGTTGATGGGCATCAGGCAACCCTTATATATGATTGTTGATAACTACGTGCATAACAGTATGAGCAGTGGTTGCCCAGCAAAAATGGCACCAACTAACGAGGGGTAGCTCGAGAGTTACTTTGTGTAATTTATTTCATCACCACTGCTCTCAAAACGGTGCAGAAAAACATCATGAATAAACTGACATGTGCTAGAACCAAAAATTCGAAGACTTGTAACATCTACCAACCTGCACTGGACCCGCGTGGAAAAGCCCACTCCGTCTTAGAGAGTAGGCCGATGTCCCAGCAGTGGGAACATTAGCGGTGATTATGCTTTTACATAAAGTTTGAGCGTCGATATCCCTTACACCGTATACAGGGTGATTTGTTAAACGTTGGCAATACCTAAAAGGTGTGTAGTACTCATGAGAATGATCAACTTTTACTATAAGACTGACTGCTACCATAAAACCGCAAAACTAAAAATTCTGTTGCTCTATACATTATTGGTCGCGTAACTCGAAAAAATTTAGGCGACAGCAGTTTTTTTTATCGTATTTGAATTTTTTTATTTATTTATAGCAAAATATACACACCGCTTACAAGCTTGGCTTTAAAACAAATGAATACATTACCCTGTTAGGGCGCAGCAAAATAACTTAATACTAGAATATAATTACAAAGAACAGTAAAAGTTTTTAAGTCCCATAGTAAAAGTTGCTCATATTTATGAGTATTTCACTCCCTTAGAGTTTTGCCTACTTTTAACGAATCACTCCGTATACAAAACAGCAGTAATTTTTAAGCTGATTTTTATTGTACTAACCTCTTCAATAAATAAGGGATCCACGCTAGGTACACCCAGCTCTGGGATGCCGGTTTTAAACTTATCCCGGAGTTCAAGGATCGCATTCTTGGCACAATCGTCTATCGTGTTCGGGTCCCGCTTGCATAATTTGATGTATTTCGCTGGAAGAGACAATATATTTATGTAATTAATATTAAACATACAACATAATACTCGTAACACGCCTGAATATTCTTGAGGGGGTAAAAAGTGATGTACCTTTAGTACCTACATTCGCGTTTCGCCTGTTGTGTTTTAAGTCGAGGGACTTATAATAGATATTATATTTTTGCAATGTTTCTAAATATTATACAAGGTGCTGTAAACGGACGCTTCACGAAGCCGACAACCAAGCATTCTGTACATCAAAATAGGACAATGACAGCTTAAACGATGTAAATCAGGATGCCATTTTTTTTTTCAAACAATTTTGATACAGGGCGGTATTAGGCCTATATAGCTCGCCACTGATCTGTACATCAAACGAAGTAACTCTACGCAAAAATTATTGCTTGAAAACGATATTTTTTTGGGGTGAAAAGTCACGTTTTATCGTAGGACTTTTCAAACAATTTTGATACAGGGCCGTATTAGGCCTATATAGCTTCGCCACTGATCTGTACATCAAACGAAGTAACTCTACGCAAAAATTATTGCTTGAAAACGATATTTTTTTGGGGTGAAAAGTTACGTTTTATCGTAGGACTCTATGTAACGCACTCAAAATACTGTTCTGATAGTTACTTTGAATAGTAAACGGGTCATGAGGTAATTAGTAAAATATTAACAACTTGTATTTTTTTAAAGTTGGAACTTTGACCCCCAATATCTCCGTAACTAGAAGGTTGCCAGGTATGGTCCAATATAAAAAATAATGATGGCAATGATAGGGACAACAAGTGCCTTTCGGCTTCGTTAAGGGAATTTGCCCTGAAACCGAAAGGCCTTATGGCCTCCGACAAATCCTCTTGAAAACCAACGATGGGGCACAATGGTCAATAATGTAACAGAACTCAAGCGCGCGCTTATACCTTGGCCTTAGAAAAGCTTTTAACAAATTAACGCAGGAGTACGGTATGTACATAATTACATCAAAATGATGGCCCATGGACCTTAAACTTGATCATAACATAACATTGCAACGTACTTATGACACATACAATAAAATTACTTATGTAGTAATTGCACTTCACAGCACATAATGCCTTGTAATTCGCGTCAGAAACCGCACATTATATACGACAATGCCTTATTATTATAAGTAGATAAGTATGACATGTACTATCAGTTCTTGTTGGCCGGGCTGTCAGTAGAGCTCACCAGCAATACAATAGTATAATACATTAAACTAATAATACATTATACCATTGTATCGCTGGCTCCAAGAAATTATACAAAATCAAGTCTGATTATACAAAACGAAAACTGTCAACTTTTTTTAGTTTTGTTTTGTTCGCACAAAATTACGAAGTCCTTATATTTTGTATTACACCCAAGGTAAGGTAAAGGTGTATATTGTCAGTAAACTACGAGTTTTAGTAAATTGTGCGGCTAATTACCGGTGATAAGCGGCCGGGCAAATAGCGGAAAGTTCACTATACATTAGAATTCCTATTCTAGAATCCAAATATACAAGGCAAACTGTCAAATCTGTAAGATAACCTAATTATACAGATTTTATTTCCAATTATACAATCTGGCAACCCTACTGGCCCGTAAGCTGAGACCAGCTGAGTAGCTAGCTAAACTGTGGTATTAAATATGCTACTCTGTGACACTTGAATTTTGTTATACAATGTAATAAAGTAAGAACACTAGGTATTAAGCATCTAAAAGTAAAATTAATCAAACAGGAAACGAATTAATAGTTTATGTCATTTGAATAAATCATTTGATCTTGAACAAAAAAAAGCGAATATAATTGTTGTCGTTTAGTTTATTAAATTAGATGTTTCTTATTATGAATGAACTAGCTGTTGCCCGCGACTTCGTTCGCGTGAAATTTTTGGTGTGTATGTGTGAGACTGCCTCGTTGGTCGAGTGGTCGCAAGTGCGACTACTAATCATGAGGTCCTGCGATCGATGTCCGGGTCGGGCAGTGTTAAAATAAAATGTTTATTTTAATTATATAAAGTTATAACTAACGCACATGATTAGAGATCACCTTTTAAGCAAGATGCTTGTGTGACTCCGCTTTTCCACTTAACATTAAACAATGTATGCTATTGAAAAAATACTATAAATAATAGTGTTATTGAGTTATTCCATCCAGCAGCCACGGAATCTGGATTTGTGCCCAGTTGGTGGAAATAGGCTCGCCCCCTATCACATGGGACTTCAACATAACTGAGGAAATGTGGGTGTACGATTAGGTGTACTTCTGCCTAAACCTTCGGGGTTAACATGGCGTGATGTGTGAGAACTGACTGGCTGATCATAATGTGATAATGTGGGTGATGACCACAAAAAAAAAGTCCCAAACAAAATTAAATGGCGACGATATGGCTTAAAAACCGTTGATTTTGGCGCTATACCACTTTTTTTTCGAAGTGAACCATCACACGCCTTGTTGGGCACTGTTTATTCTAATACCGTTCTGTATACAACATTAAATGACTTTTTCCGCAAGCACGTGCAAGTTTTGGGCACTGAACAACCAACATATAATTAACCATGTGAGAAGCATGGAGTGCAGATTTGAATGCCTGTCACTTTTATGGTTGGGCCCTGGGATCGGTTTATTTCCGTTCAGTTACACCATGTTGTGTTACACTGTTACCCATTGGGAGAAAATATCCCGACAAGTAACACTGTAACTCAATGCCACGTTTTTTTCCCATTAATTAAAACTGTAACTCAACAAATCGCTGTATTCCCGTAAGTAACACCTTTTTGAGTAAAATTATTTTGTAATACACCTAGACTTAATGCAAAGATTATGCCACCGCAATCTGTAAACACCCGTACGTGATTTATATATTAGGCTCAAAGGCCGAAAACACTCATTAAGCGAAAAAACCGATCACATTCTGTTGATCGACATTGTAAAAGCCAATTTTAAGGGAAATTGTAACCTCTTAAATTGAAATGGCAAGTTATTAGAAATAGTGGACATGCATGGAATTAAAATGATCTCTCCTTTAGCAGCTCCGTTTTGATAATTTTATTGCCCAGCTCTGTGATACGAAGCCTGGTGCCGTTGCACAGTCTGGTTCCATCAAGGTTTCGCATCACCAGAACTGGAACTTCAACTTTACTCCCCCGTTTTTGGTGATGTTTACATGTTGAGGTATCTTAGAGTCATAAGTACTAACATAACATAACACCACATTGTACACTTAGTTCGCAATAAATGCTTTGGCTTTGACTTTGACTACTATAAAATTTCTTGAAATATGTACTGATTGATAAAATATAAACTTTTGCTTTTGTAGTGTTTTTACAGGGTCCGGGGCTTAGGCCTCCAGTGGTCGAGGCACATGTGGCCGACGCCCCCGATTCGATTAAATCAATATCTTTTTTTTTGTGTTTTTTCACTTTAGTACCTACAGTAAATGAGAAAAGTGTTTCACCATAATAATAAAGTATATTTCCTTGCTAAACAAAAGTTACCGGTTAAGTAAGGTCCGTGCCTCGACCACTGGGGGTCTACGCCACGGACCCTTTTTACAAACACATACCTAACATGAAACCTAAATGGCTTTTTCAACTAGCCGACACCCTGTATCGGTATTTAAAACTAATTTTTAAATGTAGGTATTGCATTTTAAATAATATCACATTCTTATTAATTTATTATGAATTAATTATTATTGGTATTGGTAGCGTTAATGCCAAAAATCTGGGTGATCCCATTTTCTACCTATCTTTGACTACTTGGGGCGAATTTCACCGATGAAACACTCAGACTGTCAGCTATTAGACGCGGTCCAAAAGCTGACATTTTTATTTCGTTTGTTGGGGAAAACAAACAGTGACACATTACATTAATATAAAAATCAATAAAAACAAGTAGGTATGAGCAAATGTGTTACCAACAACATTTTCCACGGAATACATACAAAAAATACAACCTTACAAACCATGCAAGTTTAGACCTTCAAACTACAATAATTTATAAAATATTGGTGTTAATTTTTTGATATATAATTTAATCATTTAATTTAATTTAAAATTTAAAGCTGCGTAAGTGATAAATTTAGCAAAGACAGAGAAAAAGAAAAAAACAAGGCATGTGAATAATTATAGCTAATCAATGACTAGTGTGTTCAAAATTATGTTTTTAAATTTACCAGCAGAGAGAGTAAACATGTCAACATCATGGAAAAGTTTGTTATAGTTGCTGGACTTGCTGGTAAGTCGACGCAGAGGTGCCCGGCGTTATTATGACACGAGCTAACGGCAAACAACGGCCGCGCACGCACCCCGATACTGTCGTTCTAGGAACGATGTAACTTATTAACCGACTTCAAAAAAAAGGAGGAGGTTCTCAATTCGGCCGGTATATTTTTTACACCGATTACGCCGAAGTTTCTGAACCGATTTACGTAATTCTTTTTTTGTTTGATGCGGAATAGTTTCGAATTGGTCCCATAAAAATTTGATTCAGGTAGGCCCATTAGTTTTTATTTTATGAGCATTTGACTCTGAAGTCTGTTACTTGTTTGTTGTTGTGGACTTTCGCATTTATAATATTAGTAAAGAAGTAAGAATAAGCCTATTACCATGAAATGTATGGTTTACAATGTAAAATGAACGCATAGAAAATATTATTTGTATAAGATATTGCAACTAAAAATAAAAATAAACTTTTTACTTTTAAAGTGAATCATTATAAGATACAGATGTAAATGCATGACTTTTAGGAATTTTCTTTGGACCTTTTCAATAACACATAGTGACATAATTGCTATGGAATATTCCATATCCGCTCTCAGATGTAAAATCTGTTCAAGTACCAAAAACAAATATAATGAATCAATTTACATTTCATAAACATGCATGAATAAATTCAAAGCTGTCTTAAATCATTTAACCTCATCCAGTGTCGTATTCGTAATTAAGACCATGAAAATAAGTAAATTATTCCTAAATATATAAATACGAGAACAATATTAAATCAACGGAAATAACCTAGACAAAGCTAGGACATAATAATATAATCTTAACATTTAGATTCTATGAATAACTTTAACATGTTATTCAGTTTCCCGAAGTAAATCGATTATCAAATTTAGATGTTATTATTACTATTAAATTATGACGCTTGTTATTATTTTGAGATGATAATAATAGCTTGGTTTTTATTGACGCTTATTTGTTGACTGGTGAACAAAATAAGGAAGTTTGAATATAATAACAACCATGATCTCCTGAGAAGGTCCTTGTGGGGAGGTAGGTAATAGGTTTTGTTATCTTAATTCACTAGTTCTTAATTGGAAGCAATTTAGTTCCAAGTCATCAGCGCAGATTTTATGTTTTAATATTTTGCAGGCTCATCATGCTTATTATGGCTTAAGTTTTGTATAGTTGACTTTACCTAGTCTATTTTTTTTTATAAATAAAATGAATAAATACAACTGTTTTTGAGTAAAATTAACAAATAAAACTTTTTTTGAATAAAATTAATAAATACATTTTTTTTAAGTTTATTTTGGTGTTTGGTTCTAATTAAATGTTTTAAACCATTTTCTCCATGTCAAACTAATTTAAAAAAAAACATAATTTTCTCGATTCTGTAATAACTACATATTAGTTCACAGAACTATCAACTCTACCTACTTTGAAATAATATTTAAAATGTAAATACTCACGTAATTCTTTAAATAAGCCGTCATTGATAACACAAAAGAAAACAAAGGAAGAAAACAAGAATCTATGTAAAGACAACATTTTGCACTGCAGGACGATTTTCTATTCGATTTATGAACTTCGTGCGTCCGTCAAAGACTCACTCGCAACTATGCCGCATTCAGAGACCAAAGATATTATATACCAGGCGCTATCCACAGCAAAAGTCAAGGTGACCTGACTTAGAATACACTAATAAAATACACACATGTATAAAAATACCAAAAAAGTTATAAGAGCCTTACAAAAAGTCTTGACGTTCGGCGATGGATCTTTGGTCAATTGGTTCTTGCAGAGAAGTTACAGTGTAGGTACGTACAAGGATCTTACGAAGCTTTTTGTTGATAAGCATTTGTGAAATTATATTCAAAACACAAGATTGCGGGTACTTTAGATGGTAAGCTACGGGCATACCGTCCATGTACAACTAGACAACACTACAAAATAAAAACTTGAAACACCAAAAGTTCAAGGGAAAGTCCTTATCCAAAATAGTTTTACTTGTGCAGGTACGGTTTTTGACATGTAAGTAGCAGTCACGGAGTCTGGATTTATGTCCGGTTGACGGCAACAGGGTCGCTCCCTATTACATGGGACTTAAAACATAACCAGCGAAGTATCGGTGTACTGTTAGGTAGCTACATCTCTGCCTAGCCTTTCAGGGATAACAAGCGTGATAGCATGTTATTTAGTAACCATATCTAACCAACCCATACCAACTGCACTTAGTCACAGTCATTGGTAATTCGTTACAATTAAAAATATCGAGATATGAAAAATCATTTCTGGGGTAATTAGAAGGAAAACTATAGTCATCATACACATGACGATTGCGGATTAGAACATTACCAGCGACACCAGCGTCAGAGGTCATAGCACAGCTAGCTGCAATGGCAGATATTATATCACTCTTTATATACATTACTAGCTTTTGCCCGCGGCTTTGCTCGCGTTAATTTAGAATTTGACATTCTATTCGGGTCGGAGCGAAAGACACGTGGCGCCATCTATTATCATAAGAACGTTATTGTTGTTTTCCTCGGGAACAGTACTTTTTTTCGGGATGAATGGTATCCTATGTCCGTTTCTGTACTCCTAACAACGTAGACGCAAAATTTCAGGATGATCGGTTCAATGGTTTAGACGTGAAGAGGTAACAAACAAACAAACTTACTTTCGCATTTATAATATTAAGTTAGGAAGGATAACATAGAATAACATCACACCTGTAATCCCCGAAGGGTTGCAAACAGAGGTGTACCTAATAGTACACCTACATTTAACCAGTTATGTTCAAGTAATAGGGGAGGACCCTATTGCCAGCAACTTGGCACAAATCCTGACTGCTACAGAAAAATTCCTGATGGGAAAACCCAATAATATCTTGCCTGATATGGGAATCGACCAGAACCATGTTGTAACATAATATCAGAACCGTAACGTCAGAAAACTTTTAGTAAGGGTAATCCTATTGGCACTGACCAGCCATTTGCAATCGTAAAACCTAGTAACACTGTCTGACCCGAAAATCGATCCCAAAAGCCCAGGCTCAGCAGTTGGGCTTGTGACCACTATGATATCAAAGAGATAACTCTGTGAAACATTCAATATTTATGTGTTTAGAACTTTAATGTTATGCAAAATATATAATTTTAATTCCGTAAATAGATCCAGGTTTGGATGCAGGATGCAGCCCTACCCTCCTGCCCGCTAAAATATTATACAAATGCAAGAAGCATCTTGTACGAAAATAATATGCAACCAAACTATAACTGTGTATGTACTTAGTAACTAGTTTAGAACTAGTTGTTATGTTATTATTTACATCCTAGACAACAGATTAAAATATTTAACCACAGTTTTTTACAACATGACGAAGCACATTTCTGAATCTGGTTAGGTTTTATCATTCTTCTGTTTTTTTATGGTTATTTATTTAAATATTTCATTACCACGTTATGACTATCGATTTCGATAAAAAATCTAGATGTTTTGGTAGAGTTGTCACCGCGTCCTAGATATCATTAACGGTAAAGGGATACCTAGGCTAAATAAATAAGATTGTTTTAACCGGATTGTGATTTTCGTGATTTTTCCATAAATAATTTCTCAGCAGCAGTGACGAAATCTGGATGTGTGCCCAGTTGAGGGTAATATTCTCTCCCCCTTATGTAAATATAGTAACTGCCGAAATGTGGGTGCGCTATTAGGTACACCTCTGCCTAACCCTTCGGGCAAATAAAGTTTTCTCAAATAATATTAAATCTATGAATATTTCAAATATAAATTACATCTGTATGTAGCATAGCAATTATTACCTAACGAATCGGGCTAAGCTGAATCCCGACATAATTGCGGCAGGCCGGTTACGTTTATTTTTAACCAACTTCAAAAACAGGAGGTTATTTCTTCATAAGACGTGAAAAACGTCAATATTCATTACGATCTGATATGGTAGGTCTAGTTATAGCAACACACATGAGAAAACATGTGTAATATTAGTCATAAGTAAAAACGATTCTTTCATACAAAAAACATCATACAAAAACCACGGCTGAATCGTTTGTGTAATACCCGTACATATTATGTTCTTTTTGTTGAGCTATATATCATAATGATAGTATCTAATGCCTTCAAGTAGAGTTCTCTGGGGGGTGGGTGAAACTAGATGTATGCCATCCTCCCCTATGAACGCGACACCGCCACCGGTCGTGTAGGGCAGAATGGCAATAATTTTAATAGGGGTAAATGGAAGCAAGTCGTTTTATCTTGGCTTCTGGTTTTAAAACAATTACTACGGAACCAGCATCTGCCTAGCATTTTCCCAACCCTGTTGAGGTCAGCTTCCAGTGTAAATGGATGCAGCTGAATACCAGTATTTTACATGGAGGGACTGCCTATCTGACCTCCACAACCCGGTTAGTACTAGGTTATTATATGATACCCCTTGGTAAGACTGGTTGGCAGACTTTCGGGCCACTGACTTCCTGTAACGACTGCCCAAGATCTACAAATGACAGCCGGGACCAACGGCTTAACGTGCTTTCCGAAACACGGAGGAAACGTGGTATGTAATTGATGGTCACCCATCCACGGACAAACCTAGGCAAGCCCAGCTTGACCTGAAGATTGAGCCGAGCGGCTGTTATTATTTAGCCACGAGCTCCAAACTATAAACTTTCGTAACTTTTTTCAGTGTTTGAGACAATGACTCATCACTGAAACCGAGTCGACCGACACGACGCGACGGCACGAATTGGTCGAAGGTCCACAAAAAGACTCTTCTAAAATAAAAACTGCCGAATAATTTTCATACAAACTCAATCCCTAAGGAACCATTTTAAGGGAAGACTTTTCAAAAATCATTTAGTGCTTCCTTTCGTTATGAGTACCTACAACATGTAAAGAAGTTTCGTGCAAAAAAACAAGCTTCTAACTAGAGCCAGCATTATATGCGGTACATTAAACTTATGTATTCTGTCACTTATGGGATGACATCCCACGATCAATGACATCGAAATACCGGGACCTCAAAATAATATTAATACTCACGGAAGATATCCCGTAAGTGACAGTATATATAAGTTTAGTTTTAAATCGTTAAAGCTTACTCGTAAAAGAGTATATGCGGTATATTATATATCTATCAGTTAGAAAATTAAAGAAGTTTATAAGCAGATTATTTGTGACCTACATGACTGTGACCAAGTATAGGGCACGCGCGGTTTTATAACGAAAAAAGACACAGTCACCGAAATTACATTTAAAAAAAATAGAAAACCATCTTGTGCCGCAATATTTTATATCTTCAATACAATAAAAAAAGAAATCGAATGGGTATTAATTTAAAAACCAGCCAGGTGGTAAATAAAACATCTCTATGAAAAACCCCTTGATTTGCTTGAAAAGAAGATAATGTCTTAAATCTACAGCCAGGTTAAAGAAAATTTTCAGATACATAGGTAGTACACCGAATAAAAATGAGTATCTATTCGTTTCACGCTAATCTGACTCTAGATGAAAAGAATCAATTAAGGCTTTTAAAGGCACCATTCCATTAAGCAACTTACTTGTAAAACTTTAACAAACCTGCATACAAACTACAACGTGTATGACGTAGTTTGAACTAGTACATTTTTCATTCAAGTGACGTGCAAATTGAACGCGCAAACGTTAGTTGCACGTGTCCTACTCAACTGTTGAACATCTCCACTTGTATGTAAGTAAAACCTGCATACACGCACTGTACACTCTTGAAAACATGTTTCCAATGCAGCAACTTTAGATTAGGCAAAGGTACATTCCACCAGTATGTTTAAGTCCGACTTAATATGTGGCGAGCCTATTGCCATCAACCGGTAACAAATACCTCGCATATACTATACCCTAACATATACTTCGTGGCTGAGAAATTCCTGATGGAAAAACTAAATAAGACTGTCCGACATGGGAATCGAACGCAGAACACCTCATGATCAGTCACTTGCGACCGCTATACCAATGAAACAGTCACAGAACAAACAAACAGAAATAATCATTTATTTATGTAACTATTCATTTTCTTAAACTATGCTTTTATTGATTCAATACGGCCCAACATCTGAGGGAACTAACGATGTTTGCTTGTTACTCTTATTTTAAAGTATCAAACATTAATTTGCGAATTAGGTAAGTATCCATTTTGTTCAGAGGACATTTTGCAGTTTTATTTGAACTCTAAAACTGGTTTTATCTTATTTAGGTCACTTCTAGGCAATCTGTAGTCTGTACAGTATCATTGACCGATTAGTTGCTTTTAATGATGACTAGCTTTATCCCGCGGCTTCGCTCGCATTTTTTAGAATTTGATAATTAATTCAGGTTGTACCTGCTCTGCTTTCTCATGATTCAAAAGACACGTGGCGCCATCTATTACCATAAGAACATTATTGTTGTTTTCCTCGGGATCAGTACTTTTTTCCGGACGAAAGGTATCCTATGTCCATTTCTGTACACCTGACAACGTATACGCAAACTTTCAGGATGATCGGTTCAGTGATTTGGCGTGAAAAGGTAACAAACAAACAAAAAATTACTTTCGCTTTTATAATATGAGTTAGGAAGTTAGGATTAGGGTTAGTTAGGATTATAAAGAGGACATCATCTTGTCCTTCCTCTTCTTTGTGCGAAACCTGTTTACATAATCATAGATGGATTATTATTATTGTGCAAAATCTTGCTTTGCTACGGCTGTGCGCACTCAGACCTGGGTCAATAATGTTTGTTTTTACTTAGTCTCTGAAACAATGATCTAAGTTGACTTAAATCTGCCGTGACGAAGTTTTCCAAAAGAATATTGAGTTTTACTATTTCATAGTTGACTTAAATCTACTTACACACCGACAAAGTTATAAAATCAGATATCTGCTGAAATTAAGAACTGTTTTATCTTAAGACAAAACTGTCAGCCAAACAGTTTATCTGTGTAGTCGTGTAGACACAATTAAAACATAGGACTCTGTAACTTTAAGAGAATACTGTGTTGTACACCATTATCTATGGTAATTCTCTCTATATTGTATGCACAGTCAAAGATGAACCACCAAACCTCAGTCATGGATCGGTAAGCAGTTCTTTTTGTTAAAAATAGACAAAAGGATGCCGTTGTAAGAACAAAATGTAATAATGATATCTGCATGTAATCAAAATTATAGCTTATTAATACACTAAAAAACCATTCGGAAGTAAAAACCACCATTACACAGCATGTTAGTTCAAAAAAAAGATTCACACGCACACGGATTACTCCTCAATTATTTAGTAAAAAACCTGATCGCAAAGTTGTAAGGTATGGTTTTGACGCCAACTTATGGGTATTACATGGGCTGAAAACATCCCCACGGCTACCAGGCAGCACGCGTTGCAGACAGACTAGATCAAACGTAGTAAATTTTTGTGGAGAATATACTATTAGCCTATAAATAATAGAGAAGTATCAAAGAAGAAGACATGCTGCGCCGGCACCAAATAATTTTTTATAAGGGCAGGAGAATTCTGATGATCTCTTAGTATTAGAAATATATTTTTCTATTTAAAGAACTAGCTTAGCGCTCGGGTTGATTTAGAATTTGACAATCAATTCGGGTTGTACTCTGCTTGTAATAATATAATTCAATCATGATTCGAAAGACACGTGGCGCCATCTAATATCATTAGAAAGTCTATTGTTGTTTTCCTCGGGAACAGTACCTTTTTTCGGGATGATAGGTATCTATGTCCGTTTCTGTACACCTGAAAATGTATAATATGCAAAATTTTTGGATGATCGGTTCAGTGGTTTAGGCGTGAAAAGGTAACAAACAAACTTACTTTCGCATTTATAATATTAGTATGTAACATAAATTGTTATTCAAATAATAATAACTTTGAAATAATTGCTTTAAATACTTTAAAAGAGGTCTTTTAAAAAAAAATACGTTGATAATTGGAATTCAAATTCCTTAATGATACCTATATAAGTAATATTTTTTTTAACATGTCATCATGTTCACTTTTTAGGATCATCTTCTTCGTGTCGACTCGAGGATTCCCATAGTTATTTTATTAAATTTGTTTCGACCACAACTCAGTCACATCAACGGCGATGGTAGTGGCTTCGGATAGGTCCCTTAAATTGCAGGTGGATTTGCACCAAGAGCAGGTCAGGAAGTCGGCCATGGTTTGAGACGAGACTCCGTAGTCGCACTCAGCTTTATCGGAATACCCCCAACGGACCAAATTGTACCTGTATTGGCCCACCTGGCTTCGAAGTCGGTTTAGAGTCTTCCAGGTGAGCCTCGAGGCTCAGCATAGGGAGCCGAAGGGGGATAGGTCTGAGGAGCCACATCTCTTTTCGAACTTCACCAACCCTCGATCTTGTCGGTTAGTGGATTAATCGACTTAAGGAAGCTGTTCCGACTCTCCAGCCTACCTCGCGGCGTCTAACTTCTTTTTGGGGTAAACAAACTAAATAGGTACAGCGATTTTTCAAGATGAATTCCCTAAAACCATTGAAGGATGATCACGACCTGTCCTTGGCACAGCCCTTATTACAAAATAGTGATCATTAAAAAGGCTAGCTCATTTAATGACCACTATTTTAGTTGTTGTTTGTTATTAACTGAAAGTATACTACAATCAGAAGAATCATGTGATCAGTGCCTACTACCCAATTATAGAAAAAATGCCTGTAGGTACAGTCAACAGCAAAAGTAGATGATCAAAATCAGAAATTCAATACTAATGAACGGAGTTCGCGTCAGAACTGTGTGGCTACAAAGTGAATTAAGTATTTGCCTTTAATTTACAATCACATACTTTTGAATCACTGCGTCAGAACTATGTGGCGTCGAAGTGATTCAAAAGTAGGTATGTGATTGTAAATTAAAGGCAAATAATTCACTTCGACGCCACAAAGTTCTGACTCGAACTCCGTTCATTAGTATTGAATTTCTGATTTTGATCATCTACTTTTGCTGTTAACTGTACCTATACCTACTTTCGAAGAGACCTTGACCATCGAGTTTAGCTTCTGGGTTTTTCCGGTAGTCATGAGAAACTGATCTGACGCATTAAAGTGACGGTATTTACATATTTTGTTTTAAAGATACTAATATTGATGTCCAGTCCATCACAGCGCATCACGGTCCACAGCTGGACGTAGGCATTTTCACTTCCGTTTCCAGTCCATTTACCTGGAGATCCCACGATACACCCGTTGTTTCAAATTCAGCAAAGCGTTCGCCGTTTACTGACACATGTCAATAAATCCTCACTTGTAGCAGGCCAGCGGCACAAGATGGTAAGGCAAGCCGCGGGTCTGCGAAGAAACGCTGCACAATATGTACACTCTGAAAGCAGTCCACGACTAATAAGGTAAGAAAGAATACATTTATTTTTACCCAATTAGCCAAGGAAGACATGACAAGTGACAATGAACAACAGTTACAAAGCGTTTCGCATTGCTACTACAACTGTCAACAGAAATGATAATACTTAGGTAAGCTTATATTCATGATAGACATGGCGTGGCGGGACGAACTTGATAAGTTTCGTCAGAACTGGAAGGAGGACGCCGGGTTCGTGAAAAATGGAAATAGTGGAAGGAGGCGTTGGCCCCGAGAGAGACAAAACCAGAACAGACTGCGAAAAAAAGGAGCCTATATTAATCCAATTTATCATTCTTCAACTTTCCGCCATGTTCGTCGCTAAATGACATAAAATAATTGCAATTTACCACCTGATTGCAATTATTTTATGTCATTTTATGATGATGTCTTATCAGCTTGTAGGTGTAAAATGCACCGTTATATTTTATTGTCTTTTAGTACTTCCGTAAATGTTAGCTTATGAATAATTTTATTTATATGTGATTCACTTATCTAATGAATATGTAAATAAATCTGAGTTTTCCATTAGGTAAATCATTGTTGCACTCTTTAAGAAATAAACTCTGAAAATTATCAAATAGAAACTCTCTGAGAAAATACTTTTCCAGTTCGATGGTCTTAAATGTATAAAATACCAAGTATGAGATATATAATTATAATGAGTTACGTCGCCTTTTATAGTTACTTACATCTATTTAGGTATCACTTAGAATAAATTTGTGAAAACGAGCTTAAGCATTTCCGCAATATCATAAAACTTCCTCTTGAAACAGGATTTCTTACACTTAATCTATTTATTATTTATTATTATTATATTATGTAGTATTTATTTAACGCTTGCCTAGGTTGGTCCGTGGATGGGTGACCACCCATTACATACCGAGTTTCCTCTGTACCTCGGAAAGCACATTAAGCCGTTGGTCCCGGCTGTTATTTGTAGATCATTGACAGTCGTTAAGGTAGTCAGTGGCTCGAAAGTCTGACAACCAGTCTTACCAAAGGGTATCGTGTCAGTGCTAGCTGGGTTGTGGATGTCAGGTAGGCAGTCGCTCCATGTAAAATACTGGTATTCAGCTGCATCCGGTTAGACTGGAAGCCGACCCCAACGTAGTTGGGAAAAGGCTAGGCAGATGATGAAGTATTTATTTAACAGTGGTTTGACTAGGTCAGTCCAATCAAGTTTACAAGCAACCAACGATGGTCTAGTCATGGTGCATGCTCGCTTGCATGGTGCATGCTTGCTTGCACGCTTCATACATAAGTAATAAATGAATAAGTTGTTTGTGAAATTATTCCAATCTAAAAAAAATTGTTCGATAGTAGGTGTTTTAACGTAAAATAATGAACTGAAGTGTATTAAATGTTGACATTTTAAACTTAGGTATAATGACTATTGATATTTTTAATCATTAGATATTATTATCACTCGGCATTTCAATGTTCGACATTTTAAGCTTAGTTTTAACAATTTTCCATATTACGATAAAATTGATATTTAAATTTTCGATGTTTACTACCCGTAGGGATTTTAATGTTCGACATTCAAATACGTACCCAAAAAAGACTACGTTTTTGTTCTTTAATTAAGTTCTTCATTTGTAACATTATTTTTTTTAACAAATTAGCTCGCTGCTACAGGGGCACGCAAAGTAGTAGTTGCTCTTGCGATATCTAGGAATTTTTATGGTCTAGATTACACGATTCTCTTGAACTTGTATATACGTCGGTGCTGACTTACAAATGTCAAGGTTATATTGTCATTCTGTAACACGATAGGGTATTTTCCTCTACTGTAGGGTGAATTTTTCATTGTGTTTTTCATGTTCAGGGAAACGTTTAAATACAGCATTCTTGCATGATTATTCATGGAATACTGAATGGTGAAAAAAATACAAGATAAATGAATTTTAAGATGTCTTTCTGGACTTTAGACCTAGTTCTTGGTTTTGTAAAAAAAAATGTGCTTTTTTAAACTTATCAAAACAAATACAGATTTGGTGTTGTTCAAAGTCAAAAAATACAGTGTTTTAAGAGTTTTTTTCGCCAAACGTCGTAAAAACCAAGCTACGAATAGTGAATTAAATCAACGAACCTTTGTCATTCATTGACTTTTACTTTTTTATTCAAACTCAAAAATCAACCATATTCATTGAAAACACCATAAATTTAATAAAATAAAAATCTAAAGTAAAAAAGTACTAATACATTAACCCTACGAAGTGCCAGTGACTCAAACCCTGCAATGTCAGATATAAATTACAATTATCGTAATAACAATCAAATATAATGAAACAAGGACATTCATTTAGTTGTCAAAAAACAAGTTTTCTCATAAAAGCATGAACTATTTTTAAAAGCTGCACAAATAGATACAAACCAGAAAAATATTGCGCTTCGTTAATTTTCGAGTTAGCACTCGCGCCACAAAGTATCCCCCCCCTCCCACACTTTGACAAATCTGAACTGATTTCCCACCGTATTCTTTAATAGTGAAATACCCTTGCGAGTTTGTACATAGGTTTTTCTATCAGGTCACCTACTTTAGTCGTGGATCGTCATTTGTCACTCAAAAGTTTTGAACAGTTATTTGGAACTGCATAGTTTGATAATCTATAATTAGCAAGAAATGAGGTTTCGCATTGTATTTGTAAACAATTACATGATCATTGAATTCGTTATGATTTGTGGCGGTTTAAGTTGGTTTCAGTGATTGATATTTTGTTCCAAGTTAGAATAAACGGTTGTATTCATTATAATGTGTACTTCGTTGTCTTTTTTTAAACATCTTCGCTTCTGTTTGCTAAAACTAACATAAATAATAATTAATATATAATAATAACATATATAACATAAACTAACATATAATATCCCAATCTTGAAAGTGCAAATTATAAGCAAGTACTTTCATGATTGAAATAACTCTTAAGTAGCTGTCATCATCGAGCGTTAATATTTTCGAAGGTAGACGATGAAGCGCATTCTTTTCCTTGGAGAACTGTACCTGCTAATCTTTAACCTATCCATTAGAATTAAAACCTGATTTGCATGTTCGTCATCGATTAGCGTCAGTAATTTATGGTAGGTAGGTGTCATGTTTTTGTATAGCTCTCTGACAACAATAGCTATGTTATTATATTAATTTTATGGAAATTAGTGCTAGTTGTCAGTATTGAGTAGTGTATTTTAGGGTACAATTTGTACAACAACGAATTGAGGTAAAATAAAAAGAATGTTCTTCTCAGAGATGTCAATATCGACCATTGGAATTCATCTAAAGTCCAGTTGAGTGTTTCCACGTCATATTTTTTAATGACATAACCTCACGCCAGTAATCCCTGAAGGGTTAGGCAGAGGTGTACTTAGTGCTACACGCACATTTCACCAGGTAAGTTTAAATCTCATGTAATAGGATTGTCGTTCATTATTACTATTCGGAGATTACTGACCTAATGTTATGTTATCTTATTTTATAATGTTAATGATATCAATACATTAAGTAGTTTGGGGTGGCGGCAACGTTGATTGGCTATAGGTAAAGACACAACACACACCTTACATACCATACGTAAACATTATTTACATTTAAGCATTATTCAAAAGCGGTTCCTCCTATAGTATGCATGAAGTTACGAACGAGATTACTCTATAAAGCAGAACTTTTATGTCATATTATTTTGCATAACAACGGATAGTACAAGCTTCATTTCCCAAAAAATCTTTTGGCAAACACTCATTTATCTATCATACATACAAAACTCATAATTTTGTAAGGTACTCGTATCTTTAGGTATAAATTTCACATCCTTAGGAATGATAAAGTAGAACCACCATATCATCAATCAAAGCATCGATCATTATAAAGCAGTTGATTGTGAAAATATGTGGTTTTTATTTCACTGTAAGAAGCATGCAAACAAGCATACACCATGCATGCAGCATGCACACAAGCATACGGCATGCATGCAGCATGCACACATGCACACTTGCAAACAAGCATACAGCAAGCTTGCAGCATGCAAGCAATCACGCAGCACGAAAGCAAGCATGCAGCATGCATGCGAGCATGCAAAATGCAGCAGGCATGGTTTCTGCCACGGCTCCAGCGCTGCGGGGCTACGCGGATTTAATTACACTCTAGGGGTAAGGCAGACGAGAGAGCGACTGTCGCAACCCCGTGCAGGGCACGCCACGATACTGGCGATAAGCCCCCTCTTTGAGAAGTGGCTAGAGAGGTGCCACGGCGCCCTTACCTTCCGCCTGACGCAGGTCCTCACCGGACACGGTTGTTTCGGGAGGTACCTGCACCGAATCGGGCGGGAGGAAACGCCCGAGGGCTATCATTGTGAGGATCGCCCGGAGGACACGGTGGAGCACACCGTGGAGGTCTGCTCCGCTTGGGCAAAGCACCGCCGTGTCCTCATAGCGGCGATTGGCGGCGGCGCCCTCTCGCGTCCGGCCCAAGCCATGGTCCGGGGCGAGAGGGGATGGGAAGCCGTCACCTCCTTCTGCGAAGCAGTCATGCTTGCGAAGGAGGTGGCGGAACGTGAGAGGGAGAGAACCTCACGTCCCAGCCGCCGCGGGAGAAGCACCGGGCGTCCGGGGCCACGTGGTGGCTCTCGGCCACCGTAGGCGCGGGCCTTTGGACGGTGAGTAATGGGCTAGCTCGCCATCCGTCCGTCTTATGACGACAGGCCGTGACGGCGCGTTCATGTTCCACGCGCGCCTCAAAGAGATGTCAGCAAACAGGAGGGACCCGCAAGGGCCGATGCCTGCCAGGGCTGCGGGACTGTTCGAAAGAGATACCGCGGCCCTGGAACATAAAGGGCAAAAAAAGGAACATGAATGGTTTATAGTCAGTAGAAGTCTGACACTCCCTTCTACTCCGCCCAGAGCGGGAGAAGTCATTTGATGATTTTCCATCCCAAAAAAAAAAGTTGTAAGGCAGACAAGACGTGGAGTCGGTTTTGCAGCGATTCGTTTCTGTCACTAACTTTTGTAGCATAACATATTGATTTCACTCACAATAAAACAGTGCAAACATACAATTACACATAACACCAGCAAACACTACAAGAAGTAGATGAAGTAAGTCCGTGACCTAGTCATTGTGTTTGACAAAAAAACTGAAATTTGATAAGCATATACTAAATACTGCCTCAAAAGGGTTCAAGATGCTAGGATTTGTTTTGCGCAATAGCAAAGAATTTTCTAAAGCGTCAACTAGAATTCATTTATATAACGCATTAGTACTCCTTGAATACAACAGCACCGTATGGAATCCTCACTATGACATCTACATTAAACGCCTGGAAAGTGTACAAAGACGTTTTCTGTACCATCTATGCTATAAAGACCGTCTGGTTAAAACAAAATCAGGAGTTATGACTTGAGACTACAACATTATAAAATGTCGTCGTTGTTAGATAGAAGACAGGTTCTAGATCTCACATTTCTTCACAAACTGTTCAATGGGGTTGTTGACTGTAGCGAGCTTCTCGGAAAGCGAAATAAGTGCACCATCTCGCTTACCGCGCAAATGTAACTATAACCTTTTCTATGTGGCGGGATCCAAAACAAACCTCGAATACTTTGCCGTTTTGCCAAGGCCTGTGCCAAGGCTCTGTAGGCGGTATATCGAAGTATCGAAGCGTAATGAGGTGGATATTACATGCAAAATGGCTAGGTTTAAAAAAGACTTAAAATAAGTCACAGTACCCAAGTCGTAATATTTTTTTTCTTGTATGTCTTTTTTTCTCTCTTATTGTTCATTTCCATTATTATTATTGTTCATCTTTTGCGTTATTCACCTTGTTTCCTTTGTTGTTTGTTTTTCTATACATATAATGTTTTTGGTTTCTTTAGATTTTTGACCTTGTCAAATTTACTGTAGGTACCTAGATTATAAGTGAACGATGTGGTTTCCTATAATTGGAAGCGCACACGTGTATTTGTCCCTGTTATATGTATACTTGCATGTAATTGTGTAGTTTCTGTTGGAGATCCAATAAATAAATAATTTTTATGCCTTATAAATCTTCGTTTGTTATGCCAAATAAATTTCGGAGCATCAAGATTCTGCCACATAGAGGGAACCCGTTACAAACAAAGCATTTGGAAACCATAGAAATGATCGTAAAATTCGTCTTTTCTTAGTTGCAATCATTATTTTACGAAAAAATCGGTTTTGAATTTTGCGTAAGTGCAAGATAATAGATATCTATAGTCGTGACTGTACCCATGATATAGGTATCTATCTGTTATTCTAGAAACACGTGTTCGTTTATGTTTTAATTAATACTTTGAATATATTGAATGCACGTGCTAATTCACGAAATTGAAAAATGTTGAGCAATAAATATTGTAGGGGCTCACAGTAATTTTATGTTGAGCTGTATATTCAACTATGCGTAGAGTTACTTAGTTTTATGTACAGGGGGTCCAAAATGGCCGCTTTAGCAGAATCATAATAGGATAATAATATGAATTACGTTTAAATTCTTAAATGGTCATAGACGTACCTACTATTATGAATTGTCACCTTGTGACCATTTTACGACCATTAAACGTAGGTAATTCATATTATTATCCTATTATGATTCTGCTAAAGCGGCCATTTTAGACCCCCAGAATGCTTGATTGACGGCTCCGTGAAGAGTCCGTCATACAGGATGGCGATTTAGTTAACTGCATCTTTTAAGGACGCGCCGTGTGTCTGTCCGCTATAATAAACAACTTTCCCAGAGAAGCTCATATCAGATTCGTGAAAAAAAAAACAATTCCTCAAAGCCTTCAGAAGGCCGCAATCCTCAACACTTGCAGGATAGTCAGAATTTTTTTACGAAATGAAAATCAGACAGTAATTTCCACCTCACACACTCGACCACACACCAGCTAATGGACACTCATCATCACTCAACCTGACCATATCATCTTCTCATCATATCACTACTCTACCGGGGTCGTACTTGGCTTCGGCCCGTAATATCCTATTAATCCGGCATAAAGCCGAGCTACATAAAAGTATGAAAAGAATAATAATATAATGATAATATCAACAACTAATAACTAACAAACAACAATAACACAACAACACAACACTGCAACCCCTGACCCCTGCTATAATAACTTCTCTGAAGCCTCTGACTCCTGAACTAGGTGTACCTGTATGTCAGGAGTCAGTCTATACACTACTACACTAAGTCCGATTCACAAAAAAAAAAGGGTTTTCATGAATCGGATATAAGTGTTTGATCTTGAAGGATGCAGGTAACTAAATCGCCCCCCCCCCCCCCCCTGTATAAAAGTAATCAACTGTTCAATACAAAAATAAATTATTGGTACTAACACGATGAAAGCGTATGGAACTGTAGATTTTTTAAATAAGTATCTTACTTTAACATAGTTTTTTACTATGATACCCATAATAAAAATACATTATGCTGTAGGTAGAAGAACCACGTGTGTATCATACATAGTATTTACAAAAACACGTGCTCAAATTGAACCAGTTACATAACCATTTTTTAAGTTAGTGAAAAACCTAACCTCGGATGACCAGTCTGGTTGCTCTAGCTCGAATGAATTGCTTTTAAACAAAAACAGTGTGTGTTTTTGTAACGTGTTTTGAAAAAAGAACATGTCTACTGAACTACGACACTACGTTAAACTTACCTAGATTATTTATAACTTAAATATTAACCACTCGTATGCCGAGGATATAGACACAATTAAAAAGTGATTGTGTCCCGTGTAGATATACGTTCCGGCATACGAAAGGTTAAAGGAACAAGCGGTGTGTTTTAAGAACTAGACAAACAGAAGCATTTGTAATAATATACCGCGAACGGTTTTTGTTATTGTAACTGCACCAACTTATTTTCAAAGGCGATACGATGTAAATATACCTTTCTTGTCTATAATTAAAAATTCAGATTTAGGGGACTACTTTAAGAAATTGTTTATTGTTTGTGGTTTCGTTTCAAGACATCAATGACTAAAATGGTAACAGGATGTCAGGGGGTCGAAAGTCTGACAACCAGCCTTACCAAGGGGCATCCATCGTATTACCCAAAACTAACTGGGTTGTGGACGTCAGATAGGCATTCGCTCAATGTAAAATACTGGTATTCAGCTGCCTTCGGTTATAGCCCGGTAGCCGACCCCAGCATTGTTGGGAAAAAGCTAGGCAGATGACCAATTATCTAAATAATGATTAAAACCGCATCAAAAATTCGTTGCGTAGTTAATAATAACAACGAGGTTTTTTTTTCTTATTACTAGTTTTGGCCTGCGGAATCACCCACCGTTTATTCTGCTCCGTACCGTCCTCTCTCGGCTTGGCTCGACGCAGCATGATGTTCCTAAATAGCTTATAACCTTCTTCAAGAATTGGATTATAATGTTCATAAATCGGCTGTAGTTCCACAGCTTGGCGCGTTCAAACTAACTATTCAGCTTTATTATATTAGTATTGATAGGTACCTATACTTTTTTTTTTTTTTGGAGGTTGGGAAATCATCAAATGACCCCTCCCGCTCTGGGCGGAGCGGAAGGGAGTGTCAAACTCTTACTGACTAAAAACCACCCATGTTCCTTCTTTGGCCCTTTATGTTCCAGGGCCGCGGTATCTCTTTCGAACAGTCCCGCAGCCCTGGCAGGCATCGACCCTTGCGGGCCCCTCCCGTTTGCTGACATCTCTTTGAGGCGCGCGTGGAACACGAACTCGCCGTCGACACGGCCTGTCGTCATACGACGGACGGACGGCGAGCTAGCCCATTACTCACCGTCCACAGGCCCGCGCCTACGGTGGCCGAGAGCCATCACGGCGTGGCCCCCGACGCCCGGTGCTTCTCCTCCCGCGGCGGCCGGGACGTGAGGCTCTCTCCCTCTCACGTTCCGCCGCCTCCTTCGAAGCAGTCATGCTAGCATGACTGCTTCGCAGAAGGAGGCGACGGCTTCCCATTTCCTCTCGCCCCGGGGCGGACCATGGCTTGAACCAGGGCCGGGCGCGAGAGGTCGCCGCCGCCAATCGCCGCTACGAGGACACGGCGGTGCTCCGCCCAAGCGGAGCAGACCTCGACGGTGTGCTCCACCGTGTCCTCCGGGCGATCCTCGCAATGATAGCACCCGGGCGTTTCCTCCCGCCCGATTCGGTGCAGGTACCTCCCGAAACATCCGTGTCCGGTGAGGACCTGCGTCAGGCGGAAGGTGAGGGCGCCCCGGGGCGCCTCTCAAGCCACTCCTCAAAGAGGGGACTTATCGCCAGTATCGTGGCGTGCCCTGCACGGGGTTGCGATAGTCGCTCTCTCCATGTCGCCATGAGATCACGCCGGAGGTCTGTCCGCTGCGCGACAATTTGCCGCGGCAGCGGAGTTTCCCCCCAGCGCTGTGCCTCCGCGCGCCACTCGTGCAGGCGCGCGAGGACTATGGCCTCCAGATCCCATGGCGGCAATCCGGCAAGGAGGCTCGCCGCCTCGCGGGAGATCGTGCGGTACCCACGGATCAGCCTTACGGCTACCACCTTTTGGGGCGCGTTCAGGTAGTGCTTGGCACGCAGCCTCAACGAACGCGCTCACACCGGGCCCCGTAAAGGGCCATGGACCGCAAGATCCCCGCGTAGAGCCTCCGGCAGATTGATAGGTATACTAATATACTAATTAATCTTTCCATATAAAAAAAACATAGGTAAGAACAAATTGACTCTGCCATTTTATTACACGTATAAACAAGTGAATTAAGTTTCAATTTAGATTTTTTTCCTTGATAATGGCGGCTGGCAATATAATTTCTAGTGATGTTTTTTAATAACTTTTTTTCTGAATAGACAATTTATTAGTGTGATAGCGAACGCATTTAACTAACTTGCTTACGAAGTATTTTTGATGAACCAAAACAACAATTCTTAATCATCTGCCTTTTCTCAACTATGTTGGGATCGGCTTCCAGTCTAACCGGACCAGTATTTCATATGGAGCGACTGCCTTGGCCTCCACAAGACCACAATCCAGTTAGTACTGGGTAAGCATAATCAGCCTTTAATGTTCCCACAGCTGGGACACACGGCCTCCTCTCTATGAGAGGGAATGGGTCCACCACGCGGGTCCAGTGAGGGTTGGTAGATGGTACTGGGTAATACAACCCCAAAATAATGATATAATTCAGATCCAGCCTGTCCCTTGGCTGCTCTCCCCAGCGACGTCCTCAGCCGAGGCTCGTAACCCACAGGGGGTGCCCCTAGCGCGCAGTCGCTTGGTTTTAAGTTATTTGCCCCTGGCTGGAGTCCTTACACTCAAGGAATCCATAGGATACTCCGGTTAAGCAGAAGCCAGCGTCATAGGTTGACCTGCAATATGACATTCAAAAAAATTAAATAAAAGGCAAGCCTGTTTCTATTAATCGGGCACAAATCCAGATTCCACTGCTCAGCTGCTTTTGGCACATGTTTGATAATATAACGCAATAGCACTACCCGACCTGGGATCGAACGCAGAACCTCATGGTCAGTACTGCTTGCGACCAGAAGTCTATCGAGGCAGTCACACTTTAAATTAGAAGGAAAACTACATCGGAAACCTTTCGTGTAAGATTCCTAAAATAGAACTGGCGATGGCGGTTTTAGACGGAGACTCTGATGTGGATTAGTCAAGTTTTTATTAATAGTTTATTCAAACTTTTTATAAACTTGTTATTATTGTTACTACTTCACAGGAAGCTACGAAATATTACACCTTCGATAGATTTAGAAAAGAAATCACTTGTCAGTTCAAACATAAAACCAATGTCTTTTTTTCAATTTTGGTTTCAATTTGACGGCAGAATTGGCTGAAAAATAACCTCACTCGACTAAAATCATCACAAATCCGACATCATTCCGGCCGTGTCCTAATAAAAGCGACTGCAGTGTGAAGACCGTCGCTTTCATTTTGTACGACGAACCCAAAGTCGTGATCGCGCCAGTCGTTGTCCGAAGAAATGAGTAAGGGATATAGAGGGCGGAAGTTGGGTTGTCAACCGTACTAATTATATAGTATTGTAAGTACTATATTTCGGGTGTGTGTACTTTAAACTGTTGAAGAAATATATAGTACGCATAAACACTATATTTTCAACACAGAAATCTTACAAACTAATTATTTATTTTAATAATTTATGAAAGTGCATTTACACTAACTTTTGATTGGTGCCCTTGTTGAGTTCACAGACGAAACTACTAAAAATGGCAGTATATTTAAAAAAATACTGAAAATAACTTACCAAATTTATTTAAAGTGGTTTCATTCCTGCTCCCTATTCCCGCCACTTAGGCATTCACAAAAACGATATTTTCGGTTATGAATTAGAAATCGCGACAAGAAAAAGACAAGTTGTATCTCATTCATTGATTCTCATTAGTTTGCTTTTGATTTACATTAGTTTAAAAATTGAATTTAATAAAGCATAATTTATGACACTATTATTTTAGACAAAAAATGCAAGAGCACTTCTTGCATTTTTTGTCTAAAATAAAAAAAAAGTTTTTATAAAAATAAATAAGTAAGAAATATACATTTTTTTGTAATATACATTTGTTGTTTGTTAGAAATATATTTTTGGCAGTACCTACTCAGTCAAAATGTATATGCCAGCTGATTTAAACAAAAATACCAATGAAGAATTTCTATATATGTGGTTTGTAATTACCTACTTACTGAATTCGTAGTAACCGTTTGTGTGTCGATGTTTCCACGACCACGTATTCGCGCGACCAATCGCTTTGCTTAGGACGCGGGGTACTACGTTTAAAATTTTCCTAAACAAAGGAGCTTGCTAAACAGGTACCTATCAGCTACAATAAAGCTACTTCTTGTCTATAGACTTCGTATATCGCTAACAATCCTCTCCTTCCTAGTTGCCTTGGTTTAGACATTGACATAATGAAAACTGGTCACGTCCAAGTGCTAATCGTCTCATTACGAAATGAAGGTTGACGAAATGTTGTGTTAGCATTATTATCTAAATCTGTTACAAGCGAGTTCATAAAGGATACTTTTTAGGGTTCCGTACCTAAGTCGGCAAAAACGGAACCCTCATTACTTTGTTGGCCGCCAAGACCCTTTTTGTCAGGAACGCGTGGAGGTATCAAGCTGAAATTAATATCAAATACTCAGGTCTGCTACCCCTTGAAGCAGGGAAAAAATCAAACTTGGAAGTCAACGCGATAAAAATATGACCGTTTATATTATATCGCATATTTTTCGATTTCATAAGGGAATCAAAACCTTTAACCACTTCTCGTTGAACTAAAATCATGAAATTTTGCAAGAAGCAATGTCTTACAGCACATGTAAAGGAAAAAATCTGAAAACTGTAAAATGTAGTTTAATAAAAAATACCTACATGTTTAGACGGAACCTTCGGTGGGTGAGTCCAACTCGCACTTGGTCCCTTTTTATTTTATTTGGGACAAGGCCGCTTCACTATTCCCAATCACTAAAACTGATAGCCAGAATTGACAGTGGCAGCTGCTAGAAAAGCGCCGAGCCAGTGAAGCTCTACGAAGCCGGACACAAAGATTAAATTAATCAGAAAAGATTAGCAGAAGAGTAAGAGGATAAACAACACTTACCTAACTTGAAAACATTCCAGAAAATTGAAAGTATAGTAGAAATTCTGCCACCATGCCACTTTTGCTGCCGCCAGCAACAGCTATGGCAGCGTTTCAGGTCTTGGCTGTTGTTAGGTGCACAAGAGAAACCTCAGCTTTTTCTCTAGAATGTCAACGCACCCATTTCCTCTAGATATAACAATAATAAATAATATAGCGCTTGATTCAGAAGGCAGTTCGTCTGGACACGGCGCGTATTGTTAGGAGGTTCCTCTCTCAAGAGCCCTGACCACCGGTAGCTCGGACCCTGTTCCCGATGCCGGTGGGCTACTATTTTTTATATTTTTAAATGTTTTTTATATTGTTTTATATTCTAATATTTAAAAATATAATTAATGTGTGTAAAGATAAATAAAGGAAAGAAATAATATAAATAAATTCTTTATTTCACAAAAAGACATTACAGTACATGATACACAACTAAGAGCATATAAAGCTTATAACTAGGTCACAATGATGTTAATACTCTGACTCCTAAACTAGGTGTAGGTATGTGCCTGAGTCAGACGTACATATAGTATTGCAAGTTTCATCTGTTTGTCAACTATTATCAGTGCATCATCAGCCTGAGGCTTGGCAGCACTGAAATACATACTGATTCATAAAAGTAATTTAATTTTTATACATTTTATTTGCACGCTTTACGGGTGAAACAAGTACCTACGAAATATTCATATTGTGACATCCAGCATGTATACGCATGTTTTGACAAATAGGGGGGCTAAAATGGCCGCTTTAGCAGAATCTTAATAGGATAATAAATCTTTACGCACAGGGTCTACGTTTCTATCCAACTCTGCTGTCTCTGATCTGCTGGAAGAAATTCTAATGAAATAAGCAACCTTTGTGTTCTTCTATCTTATGTATTTTTTTACATAAAGTGTTTTGTGCGTCAGTGCGTACATAATAAAATAAATAAGAGTGATTTGTGAATGCGGCCATTTTGGAATGCGGCCGCTAGGCATGTCCTATTAAGGAAAATTTTGATACTTTTAAACGAGTGTTTAAACTATTTTTTTATGAAAAAGTTCCACGACTCACGAGTGTTGAAATGTTTACGTTGCTCTCTTTGTGATTATATTCTGGCACTTGGGTATTTTTATGACGTACATAGATGTACCTGTTTTGATCGTTGTTACAATCGTTTGGGCCAAAGGTCTTGTTAACTAAGAGATGCTTTTAATGGCTAATCTCTACTTAATTATGCTCGTTGGTTCTGTGGTCGCCAGTACGACTGATGAGCATGAAGTCCTGGGTACTATTCCCAGGTCGGGTAAAGTGTTATTTGGTTTTACCATCAGGAATTTTTCAATAACTTGTGCTATGCCGCTACTATTAGACACCTCTGCCCAACACCTCGAGGATTACAGGCGTGGTGTTATATTATGTTAGCTCTTACAATTCCAGTACACCAAAAAGATGACTTGCCACAGCATACCTTTTACCCATACCACACTTATGCAAACATTTTTATGCAATAAATGTACAAGAATTTAAAAGTACATCCCGTGCTCCAACTTCTCGACCCAAGCTTTGTGCGTAATCCGTATTCAATTCTAAATAGGCGTCCTACAGTAACGTAGGAATCATGTTTTTGTATAATTAATTTACACAAAAAGCACGCTGTTATCCCGTGAAGCGCTCCATCTTGACTAAAATTGCATGAAGTGACGCATAGTTTCCCGCCACCCGCGCGCCCCTCCCTCGAACGGTTTTCAAAAAAATCTAGTGTTGCTATTTGCAAAAATTTTTGGCCCACCCTGTAATAAAGAACCGTCAAAGAAAGCAAAGCTGAATTCTAACTTTTGACAGTTCTAACTTCAAGCAATTACTAAACTACAGAATAAAAATCGTTTCCTAGTGTGGTCAAAAACACAAAGCTGATTTGGCATAAATTGTGATGTGACGTACCTGTACATAAGACAATAGGCTTAGCCCCTATTATGGGGGACTTATACATAACAAAATGTGCGTGTACCTACAGCCCTGCCTTACCCTTCGGGGATTACAGCCGTGATGTGATGGCTCAGCTGAAAGTGACTCATGCACCCATGTAAAGCTAGCTTCCCACGGTCCGTGATATCGCGGACGGAGGCGGACCAGCTCGCACGACACACCGTGGGAAGGGTCTCGTCCGTGGTAGCGCAGACCGTCTGTGGCGGTGCGCCGCTATCCGTCGCGAGGCGGTAACTTCAAAGGTGCGGTGCGCCGGGATCCGAGCAAGACAGACACTGGAATTATAATGTTAATTGACAACCACATTTCAGTAGCGAAGGGTCAATTTTTGTAAGAGGTAAGCCGGAGTACATTTATCTTTAATGTGATTGTATTATTTGTCTACCTATATAGGAATCGAGTTGTATGGAATCTTCGCCACTGCCACATTTACATTGCAATCAATTCTATTTTGCCCTGTTCCAACTATTAGCATATTGATGTTATCATTAAATATCTATGGAATTATTCTAAGAAATATTATAGTTGTTATGACAACATTATTGTATGGATATTTCAATCTAGTCTCCATTAAGATTTCCCATTTTGCACTTAAGCAAAAGGTTTTCCTTACTTATTATTTAATTACTTAGCTTTATCATACTATTTTCTACAGGCGACTTCACCCACGTGAAATACACTGAACTCGGCTTTAGTGTGGCTTTCCATCAAAGAAATTATTTTTGAAATCGGTTGAATAGTTTGACAGATAACCTCATACATCCAAACTTATAAACTATACCTCTTTAAAATATGAATACTCTGTATAATAAAATGGCAGATAGAGGAGCTCGTGGCTAAACAATAACAGCCGCTCGGGTCAATTTTTAGGTTAAGTCGCGCTTGCCTAGGTTGGTCCGTGGATGAGTGACCACCCATTACATACCGAGTTTCCTCCGTGTCCCGGCTGTCATTTGTAGATCTTTGACAGTCGTTAAGGTAGTCAGTGGCTCGAAAGTCTGACAACCAGGCTTACCAAAGGGTATCGTGTTAGTGATACCCAGTGCTAGCATGTATATCAGAACGTTCGGCCAGTCAAGATAGGGAGCTGGCTGCTACTCCAGTTTTTAGTGACGATTATGTGACGCATAAAGATGCCAGCCAAAGAATTTGTGACAGAACAGTTCGAAAGTTAGAAGCATTTATTTATGGCCGAACGACCTGATATTAGAACGTTCGGCCAACCTGAATCTCCATAACTGAGGACCTTAGAGAAACTGTTACTGAATAAATATTTTGTGACGATTTAGTGACAAACAACCACTGCTTTACTTTTACTCGTAATGCCACCGGTTAAAAGTAAAATTAATTTTAGTTCCTGGAACATCAGGCCGTTCGGCCAACGTAAAATCTCCGTAACTGAGGACCTGAGAGAAACCGTTAATGAATAAAGATTTAGTGACGAGACTGAATCGTACTTTTATTGCTTTATTTTTTTTTGTGACGGTCCCTTTTGTATAGTAAAATGGAAAATTTAACATATAACCTCAAAACATTGGGATTATCGATTCCTCCACAAGGAAGAAGCCTAGAGAAACCGTTCATCAATAAAGATTTAGTGACGACACTGACACGAACTTTTATTGTTTTATTTTTCTTGTGACGGCCCCTTTTTATAGTAAATTGAAAATGTAACATATAACCTCTAAACATTGGGATTATCGATTCCTCCACAAGGAAGAAGCCTAGAAGACTCGTAAAACCCCTGATGTGTTATAGGTTTTCAGTGCAATGATGTCAGTATTTTTGTTAATTCAAGATTAATCTATAAAAATGCACTATGGCGGATGGCGACTGAAATAGGGTGACCATGTATTCTAACGAAACAAGTATTTATCGACTAGGTACTTAATTACCTAAACAATGAAGCAAAACACGTATTATTTTAATTTTGTATTATTAGTGATTTTTTAGATGATAGAATCTTTACATCGCTAGAGTATATATGTTCTGTGGTCTCAACGTCAGAAAAAAAATACACCAGTATATTTGCTTGCCCTTGCGCAGTTTTTCGTGTAAATTTTGGTGTTTTTATGAGCTTTAGTTCCTGCGTATAGTCCAGAAATACCGATATTCCAGCATAGATTGTACTTTGTGAAAGTGTTAACACAGTGTAGACATATCTTTGTACCTTTCATTTATTACTTGTTATGAAAGCAATGAAACTGATTCCATCTTCCTCTGGGCTCGAGTACATTATAATAAAACAGAACCCCACAAAGGCCAGGATAAAGGTGTAATAATTAATATTTATTCAATAATATATTTTTGTTTTATTATTGCCTCATTGCAATAACCCCATTACCCAACATATATTTATAATTCGTTTATTAGATACCTACATGTTTTAGACACACAAGTTTAAAACTTGTGTGTCTAAAACATGTAACCTACCTATTATAAATATTCATTTAGTTCATTGCTTGGCGTTCAGAGGGCGCTGATCGGTAACTTCCCGGAACATATTGGTAACTAATCTGCACTCCTCATATTCCTCCGTCCGCGTATCTATTTATTTTGTTGCAATACCTACATCGTCACCTTATTTCGACGTGTTTTGCTTCACTGTTTAGGTAATTACCTACTCGATAAATACTTGTTTCGTTAGAATACATGGTCACCCTATTTCAGTCGCCATCCGCCATAGTGCATTTTTATAGATTAATCTTGAATTAACAAAAATACTGACACCATTGCACTGAAAACCTATAACACATCAGGGGTTTTACGAATCTTCTAGGCTTCTTCCTTGTGGAGGAATCGATAATCCCAACGTTTAGAGGTTATATGTTACATTTTCAATTTACTATAAAAGGGGCCGTCACAAGAAAAATAAAACAGTAAAAGTTCGTTTCAGTGTCGTCACTAAATCTTTATTGATTAACGGTTTCTCTGGGCTTCTTCCTTGCGGAGGAATCGATAATCCCAATGTTTTGAGGTTATATGTTAAATTTTCCATTTTACTATACAAAAGGGACCGTCACAAAAAAAAATAAAGCAATAAAAATACGTTTCAGTCTCGTCACTAAATCTTTATTCATTAACGGTTTCTCTCAGGTCCTCAGTTACGGAGATTTTACGTTGGCCGAACGGCCTGATGTTCCAGGAACTAAAATTAATTTTACTTTTAACCGGTGGCATTACGAGTAAAAGTAAAGCAGTGGTTGTTTGTCACTAAATCGTCACAAAATATTTATTCAGTAACAGTTTCTCTAAGGTCCTCAGTTATGGAGATTCAGGTTGGCCGAACGTTCTGATATCAGGTCGTTCGGCCATAAATAAATGCTTCTAACTTTCGAACTGTTCTGTCACAAATTCTTTGGCCGGCATCTTTATGCGTCACATAATCGTCACTAAAAACTGGAGTAGCAGCCAGCTCCCTATCTCGACTGGCCGAACGTTCTGATATACATGTGCTAGCTGGGTTGTGGAGGTCAGATAGGCAGTCCCTCCATGTAAAATACTAGTATTCAGTTGCATCCGGTTGGACTGGAAGCCGACCCCAACATAGTTGGAAAAAAGCTAGGCAGATGATGATAATAGAATGGCAGATTTCATTCCATCGGCATTCTCTACCAGTCTGAACCTTAGGGTCTTGCCAAGAAGTTTTGCATATATTAACTCAATGAGTGATACAGAGACAAAACGTGGAAAGTTTAAATAAATAAATTGCTAAAAGAAATTGCTCAGGGGTGTTGGTGAAGCACATACGGGGTGGAAAGGACAGTACAACAGTTATAAAAAAAAATGAGCTGTTCCCATCAGGCTGTTCCATACATCTTGACCGTGTAGGTACTGCACTTTTGTAGGAAACGGCTGCTTTTTTTTTAATAACCGATGAAAAGTTTCTATGTGGCACCCCGACATAGTTTGTCATCGGTTCGATCGCTCATAATGATATTACTGAATACGTGGTAACCATTTTCGCGTCAGTGTCCTTTCAAAAAGAAAAAAAGTTCGTAGATATTTATTTTTATATATGTATAGTCCAGAATAAAATAAAACATCGCAATGGCCTGGAGAATAAGTGCCTTTCGGCTTCGATAAGGGTATTTTTACTCTCATTTCGTAGTAGGTGTGTAATTCAAGTAATTACTTTAAAATACACATAGGTGTATGCTAACTAGGTTGTATTTACTATTGGAAATTAACTTGACCTACATCAAATGATACGGATCTCAAAACGTATATTATTTATTATAGTCGCAATCAATTATAATAGAAAACCTTCGCGCGTCAGAAATGATCGACAGGAAAATGATTTCTTGGGTGAGGCTAGGTCAAGTACTCAAGAAAAACATACGGCTAAGCATAATGCTGCTTAGGGATACTTCACTGTCACTAACTGCGAATCACCAATCAAACTGAAAGCGGTCAGCCTAACTGCACCCGAATAAAAGTCCAAGATCAAGAAAAGATGAAAAAAAAACAAGTGTCATAATTGCTATGGACTAATGGCGTTGATAGCTCTTGAACGCCGTTTTTCTGCTCTAAATCACATTAAAATATGTGTTAAGTAACATGCTTGCAACGGTGCTAGACATAGTACACTTAGCCTGTAGCGTTCCCGCTGCTGGTACACTGTCTCCTGTCTACGAGACGAAGTGGGCTATAATCCACCACACTGGCCTCGTGCTGGTTAGTGGATGTGTTCTAGGACATACCGGTTGTCTCTGAATGTTTTCATTAATCATCATTCTCCTGCCCTTATCCCAATGTATTTGGTGTCAGCGTATCATGTCTTCTTCTTCCATACTTCTCTATTACTGGTCATCTCAGCAGTAACCTCCTTTCTAGCCATATCGTCCTTCACACAGTCCATCCATCGTTTCTTTGGTCTTTGGTGAATGTTTTCATTTACAATTTTAAATAAATAAAGTACAAAATGTAAAGTTCTGGGTTCGAACCCACGTAATTCGGACTAGTAACCATTGTGTCACTACTGCTCCCGCTTAAAGATGCTTACTGACATGGTAATCATTGTAAGCAAGTTTCGCATCAGATTATTGAACCGAAAGGCCGATCGATCTGATACTTAGTCTTCTAAGGGACTTCTATAGGGAACAAATTGCGAATGAATTACATCGCTATGCAATTGCGGCTCCCACGTTTCTGCTGCGCATCGGATTTACAGCTATTCTGCGCAAAAACTCGCCTCCTTATTGAGCAGAGTTCGTGATAGCAGCAATGGCATTCTGGTGGTTATTGCGGACAAGTTTGACTGCCCTATTCTAAGTCATCACTTAAGGGTGCTGACTAAAACGAACTAACATAAAATTGATGTAATGTTTTAATTATTAATTGAAGAATGAATTTTAATGAATGTAACTTAATCACCAAACTTACCACTAACATGTTTCTTAATACAGGTTCTTATTATTCCTGATCCCCAAGATACAGACTAGAACGTCTAGTTTGGGGATCACCGTTCAAATTGCTATTCAATACTTGATTATTAATAAATAATTTTAATTTTTTTAATTTTAATTAAGTACTAATTCACTAACCCATATTGTTTCACAGGTCTTCGTTCCTTTGGCAAGCAATTTAGATTGATAGAGCTTCAATTATCAAAAATAACAAAACAATTTTATGACTAGTTCTCAAGATTTTTTCTCGTCAAAGAATGTACCTACATGATGTGTTGCAAAATGTATATATCCAATGTATATAACAGAGAAACCTTTGCCTATTGATTGCCAACTACTGGTTTGAACTTATTTATGATATTGTTGCTATACAATTACTATTATGAGCTAAGTGTATAGTATTAAAAATGAAGGATCATATAACTTATCTACTACTCCTTCCTTATTCGAACCTATTACCTATTGATAGAGATGATCTTTTTTTTCTAACAAAAGACATGAAGCACATCTGACAATAGGAAGAAAAATCAACTGCTGGTAGGTACCGAAAATTCAATTGTAGAGAATAATTTCAAGCGAGATCTAGTATAAAGTCACATAATAAACAGAACACAAAGCTTTTAACCCCCAAACCAAACAGACAAAGGTGTACCTATTACACAAATATTTCTCCAGCTATGTTAAAGCCATATGTAACAGGAGGCCGGACTCCTAGTTTCCCAGTATTTGTTTTTGAAACCTACCCTTTTTGTTTTTTGGGATGGGAAATGATCAAATGACCCCTCCCACTCTGGGCGGAGCGGTAGGGAGTGTCAGACTTTTACTGACTAAAACCCATCCATGTTCCTTTTTTTGCTTTTTGTGTTCCAGGGCCGCGGTATCTCTTTCGAACAGTCCCGCAGCCCTGGCAGGCATCGGCCCTTGCGGGCCCCTCCTGGTTGCTGACATCTCTTTGAGGCGTGCGTGGAACACGAACGCGCCGTCGACACGGCCTGTCGTCATAAGACAGACGGACAGCGAGCTAGCCCATTACTCACCGTCCAGAGGCCCGCGTTGAAACCTACCCTAAATTCAGGAATCCTATAGAAGATGGTCGTATTGCTAGTGCTGAAGGTACACAGAGGAAAACAATGATAGCACGTTTAGTATTTTTCTGAAGTAGGTAGGTATTCGGTACCTAAATACCTATTGTTAGTACCTACTACCTACTGCTTCCGAATGAGTTGACAATAATAATATCAACCAGCCACCAATCCAGACCCCGTGGCTGCTACTGAGAAATTCCTGGTCCCCCTTATACGCAGTCTGCACTAAAAGTATCGGGAATGGAATATTTCCACTGTTCCTGTCATATTAAAATCTTTTTAATTGAAAAATCCTTGGTTTTAAAAATCGAATACCATTTATTTATTTTAAAAAAGATTATCGGTCTTGTCACAAGGTTTTGTCAAACTTGTTTAGTCGTTGAGAAAATGGAATTGACTCGAGAAAATTCAAGAGCGATGATTTATTATGACTTTCGAAGTGGTTTAACACAAAAACAGTGTGTTGACCGGATGATTTCTGCATTTGGTGATGAAGCCCCATCCAAAACCACAATTTATCGCTGGTTTGCTGAATTTCAACGTGGACGTGTCAAGCTCAGTGATGATCCCCGTCAAGGTCGTCCAAAAACTGCAGTCAACCAAGAAAACGTTGATGCTGTGCGTAAGCTGATTGAGGAAGATCGACATGTGACATACCGCGAAATTCAGGCAACTTTAGACATTGGTATGAGTCAAGTACAAATAATCTTGCATGAACAATTAGGTGTAAAAAAGCTGTTTTCCCGATGGATACCGCATTCGCTTTGTGAAGAGCAAAAAGCGGCTCGCGTTACTTGGTGCGTCAGAACTCTCGAAAGATTCCACGCAGGATCCTCAAATGCTGTATACAACATCGTATCAGGTGACGAATCCTGGATATACGCGTACGAACCCGAAACAAAAAATCAGTCACGAGTTTGGGTGTTCGAAAATGAGTTAAAGCCAACAAAAAATTGTTCGTTCACGGAGTGTTGCAAAAAAAATGGTGGCCACATTTGTCTCCAAAACCGGCCATGTTGCGACTATTCCTCTTGAGGGACAAAGAACGGTTAATGCAGAATGGTATGCTAGCATTTGTTTGCCACAGGTCGTTTCTGAACTCCGTAAAGAGAACTGCAACCGTCGCATCATCCTCCATCACGACAATGCGAGTTCTCACATCGCGCACAGAACAAAAGAGTTTTTAGAGCAAGAAAACATAGAATTATTAGACCATCCGCCGTACAGCCCCGACCTAAGCCCTAATGGTTTCTATACTTTCCCTAAAATAAAAAATAAATTGCGTGGTCAGAGATTTTCATCACCTGAAGAAGCTGTGGACGCCTACAAAACGGTCATTTTGGAGACCCCAACTTCCGAATGGAATGGTTGCTTCAATGATTGGTTCCATCTTATGGAAAAATATGTCAAATTTCGCGGAGAATACTTCGAAAGGCAATAAATACATTTTTAAATAGTAATGTTGTGGCACTTCCTTGATTCCCGAAATTTTCAGTGCCGCCCTCGTACATTGGACTTAAACACAACTGGCGAAATGTGGGTTTACTATTGGTAACGCTTCTCCCTAACCCTTTAGGTATTACAAGCGTCAGACATGATGTTTTATCAATAATATGCATCAGATTGTAACGACATCTATACTCGCTTATACACATTGAATCATACATAAACCACGAACTATCGTCAGCAAAACTCGTTTACCTTGTGCTTTTCATTCAAGTCTTATTTCTTACTCAAAAAAAACATAGATGGCGTTCAATCAATCTATTTCATTTTAGTTCTTACTCTTCTGTAGTCAGGAAAATCCAAAACAAAATAAATTAAACAACTAAGTACCTACTACTAAAAAGTTTAACACAATATCACGAATTTTCCCCCGAAGGGTTCAATGTAACAAAAGTAGGCTACCTAGACTAATTTTCGCCAATGTTATTTGTTTTTTTTTTAGGTATACTAACATATCTGACATTGATTATGACTGGCAAAGGTTGATCTATTAGACAATAGCCTCGGTCCTTCTAGGTCATTAGACTAACAGATACAGCAGATTGTGCAGAACTAGGTACATACTGTGGATTTAACCAACTTCATAGGGAGATTAGATATGTAGAACGATAAGTTTTAACATAAACCTAAGTGATTTACTTTATTTGTGACTAGCTTTTACCCGCAGGTTCGCCTGCGTTATGGTCGAAAATTATTCCAAGGCAACGTCATAAATATAAAGTATGCACTCGGGCATAATGTATTGTAAATTTGTAATTTTTCATTAGTGAAAGAATTTTCGTAATCGGACCAGACTAGGGTTTATTCCCGGGAATTCTCGTGCCGAGAATTCCCGGGAAATCGTTGGGCTTTGTTCCCGGGAAATCAAGCTCGAGAAAAGTCGAGAACTCGAGAAATCATGTACCTATAGAAATTAAATCGCCATTTGTTGTGTTGCGTGGCGGCGCGGACCAAAGCGCAGAGGTACCCTTTGATCTCGCTGCAAGCGCTCTGCGGCGTCGTTTTGACACGTTTATTCGTGTTTCGAATCTAGCCAAGTATAGTTTACGTAGTGAGTACTTCACAGATTACGTGATAAATTGAAATCAAACAGGTAAGTCTTTTCACTTTTATTGACACATCATGGCTTTATTATTCATATTATTTTTATCAATAATATAATCTAAAAATGATCTTAAATTTTACTAGGTACGAGTACCTATCTGTTCTTTTCTATTATTTTTTAGTCAAACTTTAATACATAAAATAATTAACGATACATTAATTATATTATACTACTTAGTCTAATTATATTTCGTTTTTTTTTTGTAAAACAACAACACAAGCTTAGTTTTTAATTATTCTGATATGTTTTTCTTATGTAAGTAATTTGAAATTAATTAATGTGTCATTTTAAATTTGTGAGACGAATATTGCCAGTTGTATTGTGTGTGTGTGTACCACATATTACTTCAAGGGCTTATTATTAATTTAAATTGCGTTTGTTATAGATTTTACCGAAATGTCACTATATGATGGATGGATTTTTTTTCTAAATAACCAGCTAAAAATGCTGCTGTGATTATAATTTAATTATAAGTTAAGATATTAACGTTTTCTTTCATGTTGATTTCTTGTTTAGTTAAGAAGCCACTTTTGTTTATAAGGTCTAAATAACCAGCCAAAAATGGTGCTGTCATTATAATTATGAGTCTGAATAATATTATTTCTGTATTTTTTTAAAAAGTTAATTAGATTATTCATAAGATTTATGTTTTTGAATATAATCAATAAAAGTTTTATAATTAATTTGATATTTTTATTTGAGACGAAAACCACTAAATTTAATGACGTTATTGGAACCAAATAATATGAGAAAACGTACGTAAATTTAAATTTCTCGACAACCCGAGAAGCCCCGAGAAATTAGCCTCGAGAATTCTCGAGACCCGAGAAATTAAAAAGCTCGAGAAATCATGAACCCTAGACCAGACCCAAGATTATCCCCTACATACAAACTAACTAAGGATTGAACTCTAACAGATCTTTCCTAAAAAAATACGACCTATACCTACCTAAATTAATTTAACATAATTTTGTTTACAAATAGGTCTTCAATCCTAATTAGCACATGCATTAATTACAACAAAACTATCCTAATCACCGACTAACCGCATTCATTGAAACGACAAACAAACAAAGATAATGAATAAATGCACTGTGCACTGATAATTTGTGACCCCTGGCACGGGAGCGCGGGACAGGAACCATTCATTACTCACTCGTAGAGTCGTAGTTGTGCCATCTTGTTATCGAGATGTGGTTACACAAACTGATATTCCTCTCTTTATTCTTTGCGGTTTCCTGTGAAGGTGTGTTTTCATTATAATTTGGTATCGATTTTGTGATATTCATCAATAACTTTGCCTTCGGTTGCGACTTCAGTGATATGGTTCACGTTGTGTTTGGGTGTGATAACAATATTTGGGTGTATTTCTCTTGTGTTTGTGTTTTTTTTTCCTTTTATGATGAAGACTTTGATTCCATATCTGTTTAATTAAAATTAGTATTATGGTGTTTAATGAGCTACATAAACCACGTACACGTGCATTTGTAACTTGAGTCGTAGACATCCGCAAAGCGTTTGCTAAGCCATTCACAAGCATCTACTCTGCTATGGTTGCATAATAAATATTGCGAATTACAAATGTGTCATACATAAGAATAAGAAGAGTATTTCTACGATTTGTAGAAAGTTAAAGTATACATAGCAGTACACCAACAGATTTTTTTTTGAGTCTATCATTTTGAATTATACACTGTACACTGTTCAGTCCCAAATTGCAATTAGACAGTATTATTATTAAGAAGCCTTACAACATTAAACATAAGTTCAGCTAAAACGCCAAACTAAAGGAACTGACACAAAATGTAGTGTCGAACACAAATAATAACCAAATGTCAATAACATTTCAGATGCAGATACAGAGGAAGACACTAGTGACACAGCAATCAAACTGGCGGAGGGAGAGAAGAAGCTCAGTGGAAACATACTGAAAATGTTGGAACACTTCAAACAACCAGATCCAATAGGTCTACCGGGAGCCGAGGTCCCGGATCCATACCCTGTGCCAGACATGAAGCAATCCCTGCAGCTTGGCACGCTGTACTTCAAGAATACGGCTGTCCACGGTATTAGCAAGTTTCGCATCTTGTACGTGAATGCTGAAATTGGAGCAATGGAGGTAACTATGTTAGGTTTACTTTTTCATGCTTCTATTCCAAAACTTGAAGACACCGAAGCACTCTCATGTTATAAATTAGCAAACAGAAAAAATATACAATTACAGTTTTTCAACCAACAATTTAATATGATATCTTTTTCATTATAATAAAATGAAAGACAATGACAAGAACATCTATTCTTTATCCCTAACTGAATATTCAATTTGATTAAAAATATTAATTGTCCATTCAAATGGGTTTCAGGTCCACGCAGCGATGACAATAGATGTGTTACAAGCTCGCGGTAATTATACGTTGTCAACTTTTTTTAACAGGGCACAAGGCCCATTCACTGTCGACGTCACCGGTCTGAAGATCACAGCGAGAGCCACCCTTGGCGTAGAGCGAGATGGAAAACTCCGAGCACAAGACATCGAGATAGATCTTGGCTTTAACACCATCGCTGTCAACTTCGAAAACTTAGGTTTCTTTGGTGGAATGTTCCAAGGAATTATTAACACTGTAGGTAATTTCCTTTTCGACTCCATCAAGCCATACGTTCTCAAGGAAGCTTATACTAAAGCCAGAGTTGAAATCAACACTAAACTAGATGAAGCCGCCGGTGATATGCAGTTCCCTAACTCCATTTCGCCATTAGACATGGTGATCATTGATGTCCGAAAGAAAGTACGTGATATGCATCTGGATCCGTACCAAATCAAGGATTATAATGCTACTGTGAGTATATTCACTGTATCTCTAACCAGAACCTGGGTTCTTGGAATTTCCTCCTTTCAAAGAGTGGGCAACATAACATTGAAGATGGAAAACAATACGGCAGTAGCAGACTTTGAAATCGGCACTCAAAAACTAGAAGGAAGAACTCAGTGGGATATTTCAGCAATAGGTGGTCTTGTATCAAGAGCTGGTACTGCATCGTTCTCAGTAGAATACATCAGTGCAAGGATAATCTTGGCACAACCACTTGACACCAGAAATAAACCAATATTCAGGGACATAGATCTTGAGGTTGGCAATATTCAAGTTCGGTGCAACGGCGCAGGGACGATAGATTACGTCCTAGAATTCACAGTCAACATTTTACCAAATCTTCTAAGGTACCAGATTATGGATGCTTTGGAAGGTCCTCTGAAGGAAAGAGTACAACAGGAGTTAGATAAACTCAATGTCGAAGAGATCATAATAGAAAAATTACCAACAGTAGATCAAATGCAGGCAACAGGATTCAAATTATCAGATCTTAAAGACGCTGTGGCAGAAAAAGGTCCGTTTGATGAAGATGAGTTTTTCAACTTTTAATTAGGGTTTAGTTATTAAAAATCTTTTATCATTGTAATAAGCTCGTCTACTTATTTATTGAATAAAGTATTGTTAATTCGGTTCTATTCTATTTATTTGCTGTGTTATGATAATCATACCACAATTTATTTTATATTCTATTTATAAAGAGCAACAGTTTGAAATATGCAATTGACAGTCACCAAATTCGCCGAGTGGAAGTCCATTATTTAGTTATTTTTGTTTCTGGTAATCTTTACCCGCGTATGGTATGGTCGGAATCTTTTCCCTTTTCGTCCAGTATCTCCTATTGACAATATATATATATATATACTTTGCTCAAGAATCTGGGGCTGCTGACGTCAAGAGCAATAGCCACGACATCTGTCGTATTTCATACTCATTTATTTCGATCGAACATGTTTCAACAGCAACTTGGTAACTATGTACTACGTAGGTATCTTGGTACATCGATAGATGGCGCTAAAGTAAGCCATAGTCATTTATTCATAAACAAGTAATTTATATCTGAATTTACACACAAAAATTACACAATTACAGTATCACTACTACTTGTCGGATAACGAACGGTTCTGTACCACTGAACAATATTTAACACATTCCTAATTATTTTCAAAATAGTTTTTCAATACACTTTCTCGGAAATGGCTAATAGCACTACGATTAGGTTCAACATGCAATGTACTCGTATTTCACACTCTTGGATTTTTAATATGTTTCCGCACACGTGCGGAAATAAAAATTTCCACAGATAATTGTACTTTAACTAAGTCCAAATAAATAAATAAATAATCATTTATTTCAGATTAGTTACATTAATATTTGTGAGTAAACACGTTTCTTGCATGGAGGTCCCCACGGAACGTGTTTTATTTCCCTTATTTTTTAAGTACTAGAACTAGTAATAACTAGTTTAATCTAGCACTACATAGTTTAATCTTTAACGTAACGAATACTAAAGCGAACATAACTCAAAGCAAAGCAAGAGATAGAAAAGGTACGAGTAGAAATAGTACATTTTGATATAAGTGGGGAAACATTGTTATTGCATTCGACGCGGAATTAACACCTGAGCTGCAGGCGAGATTGTTAAGGAGTCGAGAACTGCAGTAACAAATCCCCACGAATCAAACGACGTTTTTCAATACACTTTCAAAGAAATAAAATATTAAAACGGAAAGTATTTTTGTCAGAAATTATTAGGAAACTATGATTTAATTTACTTTTTCCCCGAGCTTTGCTTTCGCCAGGTTGGAGAAGAAGCAAAGGTGTGATGCCGCTAAACAGCCTAATATGATATTTTTTTGTATTTAGAACACAAATAAATGTTAATTTGTTCATAAGAGTTCAATTTGTTTTAAATAATCATGTTTATCTATGATATTCTATATATAAACACTATTTAAATACTCAAAAAATATTTACGCCGTACAGAGGCATCTCTTTATCTGTGGATTTTTTTAATTCCGCACGTGTGCGGAAAAATATTAAAAATCCGTGTGAAATACATTGCATGTTGAACCTAATCGTAGTGCGATAGAACCAGTTTTCGAGAAAGTGTATTCAAAAATCATTTTTGTTTGCGATATTGATTTATTCATTCTAAAGAAGTTACTTAAATCACAGAATCTACAAAGAAAGTAAAGTCTGAGGACTCCAGTCACAATGCAATAGTAAAGACACAGCACAAGTGCCTGATCGATTACTCATAGCATTTAACAAAGAAGTACGACTTGAAATACGAATAAACGAACATAGAAACATAAACTCCTTAATGAAGCAGCTGAATTGATGATAATTCACTTGATATCATTTTTTTTATTTAATGTGTTACACTTCTTATAACGTGAACTAAATACCTTAATTCATAAAAAAAAAATCATAGAAGTTGCGGACACAAAAAAGAAGCGGATGAAAACGACCGACGGTTGCATATTGAAAGGGAAAATTGTCATACGGATTGTAGTATTGCCAATGCTAACACAAAGATGCATAACATCAAATCAGACATACTCCATGTTTGAGAAATTAGGTACCTAAAAAACTTTAATCGAAACAAAAGATAAAAGTAAAAGAAATAATAAGAATAACAAATGGCACACAACAACAGTCCTCCTCATTAATGATTACAACAAGCGATGTCTGTTCTGCTAATGACTATTTCTAAGAATAAGCTTGTAAACATTAATCAAGCCAATTCTGCCAAGATGCCATTATTTGTAACTATACAAATCACCTAGCTAGAACCCCAAATTATTAAACAGGAAATCCCTGGCACTATTGATAAAGCCATTGTATCCACTGATAAATTGTGACCCCTGACTCGTACGACTGCTAAACAACATATTTGGCTCTTTTTAGTCACTGTTAACACAAACCCAAGAGAGGATGTGGTTAGAAAAAATAATATTCTTCTTTGTGCTTCTCGCGGTGAACGCCCAAGGTGTGTTTTATTAGGTTATGACAATGTGTGCATCAAAATATTTATTTGTGGACCCTATATTTGGGGTTTGTGCCTAATTAGCGTGTCGTTATTTCGTGTTCTTTCAATAATATTTGGTTTTAGTGCCCTTGTTGTGGTGGTTTTGTTAATGTGTGATGGATGAGTCAATATTAGATCTTTATGCGTATTTGTCTGACGTAGGTACAAGTTTGTGACGGTTAGTTTGATAAACAAGACCAAAATTGTGATAGTGGCAATTGTGTATTTCATAAGAAATGTTACAGTTCAGATTATCGTCACATTGGAGATTGTGATGAAATTTCGGAAGGAATCGAAATGTTCTACATTGTTTCTGTGGAACATTTCGATTTAATTCAATATTGAAAAGACGTTCAACATAGCCAGCTCCTTTTTACGAGATTCGATCGAATCCTACACTACCTAAGCATGTATTTCTAAGTAGACGAATCATTTAAAATCCGTGCTCATAACTTTTCAGAATATGAGTCAGATGAAGATACGACGGAGAGAGTTCTGGCTGAGGGAGAGAAAAAGCTGAGTGACAACATAATGGTTATGCTGAACCACTTCAGGCAGCCCGACCCCGTGGGCTTACCTGGAGATGTGATCCCCGACCCTTGTCCCGTGGCAGACATGAAGCAGTCCCTGTCACTCGGCACGCTACATCTGACCAACACAAATGTTTACGGTATCAGTAAGCTTCGGATCTTGTATGTGAATGCTGAAATTAAAGATCTAGAGGTAATTGTTTCTGATGCAATTATATGGTTTAGAGTAAAATTAGAAAAATATACAACTAATGTTATATAGAGGTGTTACTTTGAATGTAGGAGGTAATCTCTGTAGCTGCTCATCCCATTCTAAAAATTCTTTCACTGATGTTAAGCTACGCTTTTGCTGATTGCCACTGAATTTAGTATACACGATATTCAAGTGGGCGTAATCGCTGTTAGAAGCTAGTAATAAATAATTGCACCTTCTTTATCAAATTTCCAAAGTCGAAATATTATAAATAGATTAAATCATATTAATTTGTACCACTTAATCATTATTTCAGGTCACAGCAGCATTTCTTATAGACGCATTGCAAGCTCGAGGCAACTACTCGATATCGTCGTGGTTCAGTTCCACCAAGGGACCGTTCACCGTCGACATCACTGGCTTGAAGATAATAGCAAAGGCTAATGTTGGCGTCGAGCGCGACGGAAAACTAAAAGCACAAGACATACACGTCGATCTGAGCTTCAACACTATTGCCACCAACTTTGAAAACTTAGGCTTTGTTGGTGGCATGGTGCAGAGTATTATCAACACTGGAGGAGCAGCCATCTTTGACTCTAGTTTACCAGCGATCCTCAAGGAAGTCTACCCTAAAGCCAGAGCTGAAATAAACAACAAACTGGAAGAAGTAGCTGGCGATTTGCAGTTTCCCAATTCTATTTCTCCGCTAGACATGGTGATCTGTGATCTCAGAACTAAAGTAAACGAAATGAAGCTAGATCCATACCATGTTCAAGATTACAATACTTCTGTGAGCGTGTTCACTGTCTCTTTGACCAACACCTGGATTCTCGGCATATCTTCTTTCCAAAGAGTTGGCAACATAACTTTGAAGATGGAAAACAATACGGCAGTGGCAGACTTTGAAATTGGTACTCAAAAACTTGAAGGACGAACTCAATGGGAAGTTGGAGCATTGGGCCTTATGTCGAGAGCTGGTACTGCATCGTTCACGATAGAATACCTAAGTGCTAGAGTAATAGTGGCACAGCCGCTCGATACGAGAAAAACTCCTGTGTTTAGGGACCTAGATTTTGATATCGGTAATATCCAAATTCGGTGGAACGGTGCTGGCACCATAGATTACGTCATAGAATTTGCAGTGAACGTCATTCCGAATCTGCTGCGGTACCAGATAATGGATGGCTTGGAAGGTCCTTTGAGGGAGAGAATACAACAAGAACTGGATAAGCTGAATGTAGATGCGCTGATTAAGCAAGAGTTGCCTAAAGTTGATCAAATTCAGGAGACTGGCTTCAAATTGTCTTCGCTTAAAAGTCAGGTAGTTGCTAAAGGGCAGTATGATGAAGATGATTTCTTCAATTTTTAAATATTGTTTGTTTGTATTTAGCAATTATGTGTATTTACGAATACACCAAGAAAATTAACATTTTGTGATTACATTTTTCTTCAAATATTGTTGTTTTTGTATAGTTGTTCAGTGAAGGTGACACAGCCAAAAGGAATCCTATACGTCCCTACTTATTCAATTTCCATTGTTTAAATTGTGATTCATCGTCTTGATGATAAAGTATAGAAGGAATTGCATGATAATTAGTTAATTAATTAATGTTTAATTAAATAAAGAACTTACGGCAAGTTCCATTCTTTGAAAATAATTGAATATTGTTTGATTTGACGGACACCTTACGTCAAAACTGATTTCGGCATTTGTTCATCACTTTTCAGCGTTTTGCTCTGTTAAAACGCTTAGATGTAGAGCTTTTTACTTGAACCAACCATTATCATTAAACTTTTTAATCGTAAATTCAGCCTAAAATTGCAGAAATTGCAAAAAAATAATAAAAGTCTATGTAGATCAAGAGGCTCACATAAAAAACATGACCGACATTACTCGTCACGAATGCATTCAAACCGGTAGTAACGGTACCGAGATTCAATTTGGCTGTATCGAGAATCGTTCCGGAAAATCATTAAAGCGAAATATCGATTAATTCACAACGGACAGGCAATCTGTATGTAATGTGTTTTGTGTATCATATTCTCTACTGTTTCCTATTTACTTGAAAATATTAGGTGCTATGTACAAAAAATGTATGGAAGCATTTTAGTATAAAATTAACTGACTAAATTAACTTTAAATGCTTTCAGCTTATCGATTTTTGTCAGTTTCATTTTTTCTTCTCCTGCATTTCTTGTTAATCTTTCCCTAACTTCTTCTTTTTTTAAGGGTAAAATATAGGTGAAATGTCACCTATATTTTACCCTTCTTAAATAGGTACTCAAAAAAAAAACATTTTTTTTTTAATTCGAAGGTATCAAAATAGGAACCGAATTGGCCTTGACAGCCAAAACTTAGAATTCACAAAATGGCGCGAGTTCAATATTCCCTTCTTATCTTGATCTCATCAAAAGCATAGGTATTATACGATATTATGCATAACAGTGACAATAAAAACCTCATTACAATCTTTCTCATTTCTTGACACAATGTTTTAAAGGTTCTCATCGCTCGATTATTCTGAAAGTGTCCGAGCTTTTGCGTAAGTTAACGATCGAATAATTTGCCGTCGATTCAAATTCATCACACGGTGTTGAAGGTAGATATAGCATGACCGAAAGTGTGTGATCTGATCAGCGAATAAATATAATACAGGTACCTACCTACATTAACAATACACATAATTAAATCTTCTTAACACCATTTCAGTAGTACATGACAGTAAGTTCAAAATTCAAATTCAAAATACTACATAATACTTATAACATAAAGTTGTTAAAAATAGAGCAAAGTTCAACCATAGAGGCATGCAAATCTCAAGCTCTTGACTATTGACTCTATCACAACATTATTATACAATTACTTGCAACAATCATTTATAATTAATCACACAAGTTTGGTAATTTCACACTGGCAAAGAATAAACATTAGCAAAATATCTTCCTTTTTTATATTAAAATTGGGATCATCCACAGCAAAATATTATTATTTTAGCAACAATTTCAGTTCGTGATGCACCGTTATTAATTGAAAAGTGGAGCTTTTCTATGAACGCATGATTATCTAATAATAACTAGCGCACAATAAACTTAGTAATTGTTTTTTTTTATACAAAGCTTTATTTTTAACGCATATGGCAATTATTTAAGTGAAACCGAGTCGTCGTACACGTCGACGTCGCTGCACGGGGCTCCTTTTTCTGTCTGCAGGGTCAGAGTCAGCGAGCCTCAAGTCCCGAGCTCGCTTCGCTCGCTCTTGCATCCTATGGTGTCCTTGCCGCAATGCCTTTGTTACGATGAAAACGCTTTGTACGCTTGTACGTTCTGGCAATTTGATGTGAAATCAGTAATGTTGATGTAAAAATATTTTATTGATGTGAATAAATTGACGGGTGTTTGTTGATGTGCATTTAAAAATAAGTCTTTAATTAAATGGGTGGCGTGGGAGGCGGGTACATTTTTTTGCACAATTAATTATTTTACATATTTAATACTTACATATGATAAACAATTATTACGACAAAAGACTTACCACCCAGAACCACTTTAAAGTTTCTTTTTTATGAAATTATTCTATAAGTAACGTATGACTACGCGTAACAAGGCAGGCTAACAATAAAAATAATTGGCATTTTTCACAAACAAAAGAAAGTGAAATGATGTGCGAAGTTCATCGAAATATTATTCTCAAACATTTCAAAGACACAAAAAGAAAAAAACCGCATCCGCAAAATTGTATAGAAAACCTTTACTGCGGTCAACGCATCTTGTGCCTTGGAGAGGGTTCAGTCTTCGACACCATTGCTCCCGCCGAGGCAGCACGCGCCGGACGCTTGCCGGCTTTAGAAAAAAAAATCTAAATTGTCAATTCCAAAAATTCAAACGTGGAATACTCCGAAAGCGCGTTTCTTCACGAATAATTTTAATGTGTATTTAATTTAATTTAAAAAAATGGCGCATTACCAAGTGTTAGTATTATTCTTCGCTGCTGTGATAGCATCGGGAACTTCAAATACACGTAAGTAGATGGAAGAAAGTAGACGGACGAGTGTTACTAACTGTGTCATTTTATTTTATTGTCTCTGAACATAAGATAGTAAGCATGATGGTTGCTTTTAAGACAGTAATTAATTTATGTTAATCCGATATGCGAATCACCTAACATAAAGCCCAGAAAAGCTAAATTTCAGCAATTTATTAAAATCAAAATCAAAATATTTTATTTCTCATAGGCACTTTTATAACGTCGACAAAAAGGTATTATAAGTATAACGCATAAAAATATAATTTGTTGAATATTATGCAATTTAACTCGCAAAAATGTTTAGAATTCCAATTAAGTATTATTATAATCTTCAAGAATAATACGAATTTCAATTAATTTGTTGGTGTATTAATATCTATAATATTATTTTTATTTAGTGTTAAGTTTCCATCATGGTATTATCAGTATCTACTAAATCTATATATGTATATATTGTATCTACTAAAATAAGTATACAGCAATACTTAGTTTAGTTACGAGTTACGAGGTGAGGTGACTGAAGAGATGACGAGCAATAGAGAAGCTTGGAAGAAGAAGAAATGCTGAGCCGACCCCAACTAAATTGGGATAAGGGCAGGAGAATTATGATGATAACTTAGTTTCGTTACTGTTTATTTAAAGTCAAAGTCAAAGCATTTATTTCAATTAATAATAATAATAATAAAAATCTTTATTTCCAGCACACAATTCCAATGTTACTACATGTTCCAACAAAGTATTACTTAAGTTTAAGTTGAGAATTGCATTTAACACAATATTATACAACTCTGACACCCAAGCTAAGATTGAACTTGTGTTATGAGTGTCAGGGCTCTCTAAGTTCACTAGGACAGTAAATACATACAATTCGGAGTTTGGTACACGTCAAACGGGAAACAAAGACATAAGGTATGAAAAATTAGACCATTACAGGCGGTTTTGAAAGTCAAAAACAAAAAAGCTAAGTTACTGTCACAGTCACAAGGCGTAATAACTTGCTAAAGTAGGTACTGTAGTAGCACATTCCAAATCAAGACACCATTGTTGCAATTTCTACCCCTCGTAATTCGCATTTTAACTGCATGTTTAATTTGAAATTACCTACAGGTCATTGCATTCATCGCACCTTGCCACATTTGCCACATGTTTCGAAGGAAGTTTTACAAGGGACCTAAGGGACAAGTTCCAAAAATAAAAAATACCAACAGCCAAGACCGGTTTTTTGACGCCAATATTCGACCTCCTTTGAGGTCAAAAGCATGATATGCAAATGTTAATGAGATCCGAGAAATTGGAGTGAGATTTAGAACAAAACACTGATAAAATTAGATAATAACGGTTAAACACACGGTACCTTAATATTTAACGTAGGAGTTAATCTTGTTGAGCAAAACGAGCAAAATCACATTCCTAGCAAATGTAAAATACAACTCCCTCCTAAACAAAACATACATTTAGACTAAGTGCTAAATAATGTAGTTGCATTAACTGAATTTCTTCGGAAAAACTGTTTGGTGAATAAATTAGTAAATACCGTAAGCAGTACCAATATTGTCGTGAATAAACTTATAGTTAAAGATTTACTTTCGAATATTGCTTATTGCCCCAAATATCAAGTACTAATTGATATTTACTTAATAAAAGTGACCATTACGAGAAAGTCCTAACACTTTCACTCTCACCTTTTTCTGACACTTTCATTTGTACCAAGGAGTAGCGAATCCTGTCAGCTATGCACAAAGCAAGATAAAAATAATCGCACATTATGAAACCAGTTGGATAAAATCATCCCATGATATTTTGCATAAAAACTTGCGTTAATCTAGGAGATTCTATGTGTACATTACAGGAGCAGGTTTGTAAGCAGCAGATAGGTACAAGGAATTTTGTAGACACGGAATCTTGATAGATGATTTTTAGGGTTCCGTACCCAAAGGGTAAAACGGGACCCTATTACTAAGACTCCGCTGTCTGTCTGTCTGTCCGTCTGTCAGCAAGCTGTATCTCATGAACCGTGATAGTTAGACAGTGAAAATTTTCACAGATGATGTATTTCTGTTGCCGCTTTATCAACAAATATTAAAAAACAGAATAAAAAAATATTTATCTGGGGCTTTCATACAACAGACATGATTTTTTTGCCATTTTTATAGATAATGGTAAGGAACCCTTCGTGCGCGACTTAGCCGGTTTTTGCTAAATTTACTAGGAAGATAATGACTTCAAATAACATTATTTTCTTCTATAGGTTCAGCGGGACCGTGTAAAACTAACTAAAATAATAGTGTATGCATGAGTTTCTGAATTAGCATAATCATTAAATGGAACAAAGCAACAAAACGTTTGGACTGAAAATCTAATAAGTGAGCAAGGCTACCTACATTTTCGTCAAAGAACTGATAACGATGAGGTCTATAACAGACTCTTAAAGATCAACATCAAAAAATTCACGTTAAAATACTTTTATAGAAAATCATACGATGAATCCCATAGAGCACAAGAGGACGTTGAAGTAACAACAGTAACGACTTAATAATTATAAGACCACAAATTATTCGTTACGTAAACTCTCAGTTAAATACGGAAGGCTAGGAGAAATGTGTATTATGGTGGTTGAGTAATAGGGATGTCTGTGCACGGACTGACGCCATGACAGTGCTATGCGATGGTAATACTAATGTCAGGACGGCTGTCTACGAAACTAGACATGCAATTCAAATAGTTTACGACCAGTCTGTTAAAAAAACTACCAATCTCTGAAGAAGAGTTCTTCATTTTCATGACTTACAATTAAAATAAGACAACTGTTGTGTTATGCAAAGATACATTCGGATATCCTATTGCAATTCTTCAAAGAATTCTTCAAAAATTACAATAAGACGTTTTTACATATTACAATAAGAGAGAATCAATTCGGGTTTTCGCCGCTTCATTAATTTATTAGTCAATATTCTATTTATAATTTAAATTAACACACAAAGCTATATTATTATAATATTAGGTATCTGAGTATCTGTAAATTATCATATAATAGTAATACGTGTGTTATTACATATTTAATTGTATGATTTAATTCTGGTGCGCCTTTGATCATGCGTGTCGTTTCCTGTGTCACGAACTCACGAGTCCCCATAAGTTCTGCCTTCACCAAGTTTCTAAGTATTATTTGGTTACTACTGCTCTTAAGCAATTAAAATAACCATCATCGGCGACGATTTCTTTTCTTACTCCATTTTATCGTGCGTGCTTGCGTAGCTTCTGCTCTCATACATCTTTTTCAACCTCACCCCCTTTCTAGCCATATCATTCATTTCGTCTTTCATACAATCCATAGCTTATTTGGTCGTCCCCTTGATTCATTTAATCTTCAATATTAACTCTGGTTGCTTTATAATTTTGGGTTGCTAAAGTTGTCTTTTGATATTTATCATCAAATACAGTCACGAAAATATCGCAATATGTAATTGGCAGCTCATTCGTCTTTCGATGTCGCAAACATATTTTTTACTATAATTTACTCTTATAAAAAAATTGCTCAACCAACGTACTTGTTAATAATTTTGTGTCTTGATCCATCGTTAACACTGTTGAAGGCATGCTTGTACTGTAACGTAGGCAGATTCTTGTGACATTCAATCATATTGCTAAACTGTCGCAACATAAATTACTGCTGCTTGCATTTCGACAAAAACTTCACTATTGTGGTCGTTACTGCTTATTAGTGTAGTGTATGTCTTAAATGTCATGTCACTTACGTTGTGAATTGTGAGAGGAAACAGCCAATACAGTAATTGAATTGGACAAGATGGAATTATTAGAAAAAATCTGCGTTGAAGATCAGCCTTTTCGTCTTGCTAATATCGCCTTTTCACGTTTGACTTGACCAGTTCATGAATAACATTTAATACATCTATGAGCACTTATGTGTATCCATAAACCTGCTTAATCCAAACTCACCATTATTTCATGTTAATTTATATCAGCCTTCAGTTTCCAACCAAAGAATTAGGTTTTATAAAAGGATGGGAAGCATTGACCGCTAAACCCTTTTTACCAATGAATATTATTTTCCTCAATCCCTGTAAAGTTAATTTGCATTCCTGCAAGATTCATATCATAAGTTTTATTATTTTAAAAGCGTTGGATGGAATAAAATAACCATAAACAGCTAAAGTTATATCTGCATCTGAAGCATAAATATCTTTAAGGTGTCATTATTTAAAGGCATACTAAGTACCATGAAACTTGTTAAGTTATGATCATTTACTTCCATCGCCATATCCGTCCTAAATATGTAAGTACACAAGTTTGTCCTTGCTAGTTATATAATCAAGTACATAACAGCCAATAATACCTTGGTATTATTGTGTTAACGTATACCTACATTAGGTTTTGTTGCACGCAACGATATAATTTTAGGCTTCTATTGGGGTCACTAGACCTACTCCGAGCGATTCAGTGCTTCCGAGGCTACTATTATAAGATAGCCTTTGTCCCCGGTCTTCAGAAGTACCTTTACCTTGACCTAAGATACAAAGATAGATTCTAGGATAATGTCTAATTGATCACCAAGTTTAGTCAAACCAGTCAACGATATGGCTATTAATATATCGATGTCATTTATCCTCCTTGCTACCTTTTAAGATAATGTGTATTACAATGAGATGTACGCCATCGAAACTAAAAGTAATTAAGCTAGAAACAAACGTAGATTTAACTTCTAGATATTTAACACCAACCAAGTCGTATGAGCGCAGACCTCTTCGAATTCAAAACCAATTTTTGTATAAATCCTTGCTAAACCGAATTAGTCAAGTCGAGTTTACAAATACGGACTCTAAAATAACCCTGGCCGATGCTGATTACATTATACCTCCAAGCTCATGGAGGTGTACCCTATATAAACGGATAAAGTGTACCACAGCTAACAGTAAATGGTTTTTGCGAGATCGAGTTTCGCGGGCAAGGTCCCGCGGCGGGTCATCGACCCGGCAGGTGCATTACAGCGGTCCGTTACTTCACAACCAGTTAAAAAACTTAATTATTTCTGACACGTTCAGCCGTTGGCTATAGGCCCTTCGTCGTACAGCTTATTACATTTGACCAACTCTAAAATAGTGAGGGCGAAAGTTTTTATATTTGACGCAAAGCTCTAGGTAAGACATTGCTGCAATTCAAAAACAAAAATATAATTAAATAACCACCGCTTTAAGAATTTAGTCTCATAAAATACAGTAGGTAATGCCAAGAGGGGACCCATTGACAGTTAAACATAATGACAAAGTGAAAGGAGTTTCAATATTAACTTTCATTTGTTTGTATGACTCATTTTTTTATTATCAACATTACTAAGCCGTTAAAAATGATTCTGCGAGTATTGGCACTTGTAACAGAAACCCAAATAGCCATGTCAGCACATGAGGATGAAATAATCTATGAAAGTAGTGCTTTTCAATTTTTATTCATCTTTAATCATTATTGGATTCTGTTTGTTTTTGACTCATTGCAATGCAGCAATTTATAGAAAGGATAATTTCCGGTCATTGAGCTAAAGTATCAATTCCAACTGCAATCGTACGATGTTTCAATTTAATCCTATAACTGAATTGCTTTGTCATTCATCTTTCGTTTCGATTAAAGAAAGCTGATGAATACATCCTTTCTCAGAACGAGATGGATCATTCTGCGACATTCACGGTTATCAAACGGTCATTCGTCATTAACCTCGTAAAGAAAAAGTTGAACAAAGAGTCTCTCTCAGAAGCATCATTGCTAAAACATTGTTAATCGCACGATCGCTCCCAAGGCTTCACTGATGCCTGCATTGTGTATCTATCAGTTCCTATTGTTTTCACAGCGTCGATGCCTGGCTACCGTTAGCTGATGCCAGTAGCATACTAATGAATATGATAGTCACCTTATTAGTAACGAAAGCGCGATTAGCATAACAGCTGACAAATAAAATAACGTGAAACATTGTTTATGGAATGTTCTTTATGATTACCGTTGGTGTAGAAGTGGGTGACACATTCATTAAACCTTGTTTTGAGTAGACATTGAGAATCTGTTCTGTCTGTGATCTACGATCAAACAAAAGAAATTTTAACAGGAAAAGCAACTCTCTTTTGACTTTTACAAATAATTACTAGTTAAACTTATGAAATCTTTTCCACTTCTTCTTCTGCCGAACTCTAAAATACCGCCACCCTCATAAGGATTCATAAGACAAACCCTAAACCAGTGTGATCAAACATTGTTCTTAATCTAAAACTTTCCTTGTTCAGACATATTCGGCGGGCGGTGTTCCCGGCGGGACCCCAACGTGGATGCCTGTTTACTGCGCAGCTTCAACTCGCTCATCGAATACATGAAGGGTGGAGCGCCCGAACTAGGCCTTGAAGAGGTATTGTTTGTTCTGAATTTGACTATCCCGACTTCCCGAATAACTCTATCTCACATTGACCAGATTAAGTCGGAAGTTTATTTCAGCACCTCCAGAATTTCTAAAAGTAAATGTTAGATTCAGACAGTTGCAAAAGTTTGCGAAAAACTTTTGCAAGTGTCTTTCAATTTAGACGGAGTATATAAACTGAATGAAATTTGAGAGTTTTTATTTTTAAGCTTACTTCATCGATAGCTTCTGACAAATATTTTTAAACTTTCCAGTCGGAACCCATAGTGATAGATGAGCTGTCAATCGCGCTGGGAGGTGGACCTGATGGCTACCGTGCCAGCTTCAAGGACATCCACGCCACTGGAGCGTCCAACATGACCATCACTAATGTCAGGTAAGACTCAAGTTGACTACTGAATGAGCTAAGCAAGAGAACTCTGAATGAATTGCCCCATCTTCCTCTTCAATAAGTTGTCTGATCTTCACTCTTTAACAGTGAAAATGCGTTAAGATTAATCACTATTTCTGTAGCGACCATCGTAGTTCGTAAGTCATGTCTTCAACATCGGCATCGTTAGTATCCATTTTACACTCCTCTCCTTCCTTTATGAAACGTCCTGGCACGTCAGTCAGTTCATCGAAATAATTGATCATCTTTTTAACCTCCATTAGGCCTGATCTATAAAGACCACATCGATAAAAAATCTGTCTGTTATCGATTATATGATCAGAAAAGGCAGAGGCGTGAAATGCATTCCGTGCAAGCCTCATATTTTCAATGAGAAAGGTGTTAAACCGTAACATCAAACTACGAAGTCAATGAAAATAAATAAGAAACACTACCGCTATCTCAACACCAGCTCAAGAGCTATGCATATTTACGCAGCCTTCTAATATTTGTTCCGTGACTAAACATATGTGGGTATGTTTTAGCACGCATAACGCATAGGATCCTAGTTAAGTTAAAATTGACCGTAAAAATTATGTGGAGATAAAAAGTTGCGCCACCAACACCTCATGTCTTTTGTCATGTAATTCCCTTACGAAGCGTTCCCACATGAAAAACTCAACAAAGAGCAAGACCAATTATACTAATTAAGCAAGTATTTGTGTTTTTGCAAGACTATTGTTACAATGTGAATTATGAGTGTCCATCTTTCCCTAATCATCATTAGCATTGGCCAAATTTTAATCAGTTTCACTCGCCTTTCCCTACGAATTAATTAGGTTGTGGATTTTAAAATCATACTCCCATGTTTTTTTGTTATCTTTTTTCTTCTACATCCTTGCATGACCCTGTGTTAATGTTTGTCTCCTCATAAACTACTCTTGCAGTTTCGCTACCTCTTGCATGTTTTACCTCTCAAGCTGCTGAAAAGCTTCCAGAGACTCTGGGATCTAGTCCAATATTTCGCAGATCTTACTTACCTACCTTATTATAATTAATTTCAAGACCACAAAATTTAAACTACCGTTGTTTTCAAAACCCACAAACACGTTGACAGTCAATATTGGAATGTTAGGAAAAGAAAATAATCAGTTAATATATTCTGTTCACGTCGGCAGACATGTCCATACAAGTTTTACCAGCGGGCCGAAGGGGACAAAGACTTGACGACTCATAACGTAAATAACACAGGGTTAACGTATTGTGATTTTGAGATAAGACCTTTGAACAACAATAGGGTTAAATGTTAATGTTGTGTTTCAAGGTTTTGAAATTCGGTTTAGTCGATACAGTTAAGATGGGACTTCTTGCTACCAACTATTGTTTGTGTCCTGTATCTTTAACGGTCTTGAAAATGTTGCAAAGTTTTAATAATGAGAAACCCAGAGACAATAATTAAGCATCATCCTAAATCGTTAGCTCAATTTACTTTATCATCATCATTTTCCTACCCTTGTTACTGTATGTTACATTCTCCCCTGTCAACCATCACGATATCATTCACTGCTTTTTCTTTAGTTTTTACTAGATCAACCAACACAAATGACATGCTTGATGAAAGTTTAGCATTCATTGTACCATGTTTATTTCTGGTAAGCCATGTACCATGTTTATTTCTGGTAAGCCATAAGTACCTAGGTACTTAAGATTGATCGTGTGAAAATGAACAAAACACCCGACAATATTTGATAATATCATTTGCATATAAACACGGAACGGTGTTCATAAAACAAATAACTGAAGTATGAGGAACACCACGGTTAGTAGTTATATTACTACTATAGCAAGTACCCATCCATTTACATAAATATGTACATAGAGTAATCTGCTACGAGTATTATTTAATCTTCATCTGCTAATGTTTTCTCTCATCAATATCTCTTTACTCACCTAAGCGTATGTTTGCTTTACTTACTTAATTATATTCGTAGGAGCAAATCAAAACATCGAGACCTCTGTACCAAATCTAAATTAAATTAGCTCCAAAACCTTTAGAAATAAATGCTCAAACAGTTTAGAAGATCTAACTACTGAGAATGTAAAGATCTTGGTAATTTTCACGTCATCTGCGTTCCTCATCAAATGTGTTTGTCTCATCACTACTCGATTATACTTCACTACGATGTTTGATTCATATTTGTATAGTAGGCTTGTTTTCTATTTAATGTTCAGACATCTTTATTTCATTTCGTTCAGTTTTTTCTCGGTATTGTATGCATGCTATAAGGCTCTCGTCTAAAGTACCTACTTCATAGAAAAAATTAAGTGAAACTGCTTAGAATGACTACCAACTTAAATTCAGGTCCATCATTTCTCAACAAGTAGCCTCGCAATAGCTAGCTCGCAGTAGCCTTGCAATACATACCTTCTTATTTTTCTTTTCGCATCGATTGACTATTCAAATCCGAGACTAGAAGGAACCAAACTAACAGAAGTACACCAACATTAAAACAAAATCCATAATTTTAAACTACCAAATGCCTGATAATATTCTTCTTGTTCCACACAGATCAGACCTGGAGACGCACCAGTTCCAGCTGACGCTGTTCGGGCCGCACATCAGCGCGCGCGCTCGCTACCGTTCATCAGGAGTTCTGCTGCTCGTGCGTGCTTCCGGAGGTGGCGAGTACTGGGGAGAATACGGTGAGTTCTTAGTCTACTATATACATTTATTAGTTAATCATTTTTGTCTCTAGTCCGAATCCTTATAAATAACCGATTGTGAATCAGCGTTGTAAGACCTTTTAGTTACCACTAAAACTTCCTTTCTTGTCTTATTCTCTTTCAGTTTCGTTTCTGTGCAAATGTTATGAAAATCATCAATTAATCTAATTATGAAATCATAATCACCACAATCTGTGTTCTCATTGTGGTTAGTTAACGCTAAAATGCGAAAGCCACAAATTTAGGTGGTGTCTATGGGCAGCATAAAACCCTTTCTACTAAGTTAGGTTCCCCCGTCTTCCGACTACATTGAAAGGAACGAAAATACGACATCAATCGCCAATAAAAGACTGGCTGGAAAGCAAAAACATCTTTGCAGTGAGCAGGCAAGGCTATTTTAAAAAACACGCTCCGACAATCTATGTAAAAAATTGTTGAACTCTCAACACAAGTACAAAATAAGATAAAATAAACTACTTGCTTGCATACTCAGGTATTTTATTAGCTTTATTAGGAAGAACCCTTACAAAGGTAACAAAAGATTACTTAACATGACTTCATAAGTTCATCACTCTTGTTTTAATTTCAGAGGGTGTGAAAGCGAAGGTGTACTTCCGCGGCGAGCCGTTCACGCGCGACGGCCGCACCTTCCTGCGCCTGCAGCAACTCAAGCTGGACTTCTCCGTCAAGGACATCCAGATGGGCGTCGAGAACTTGCAGAATAGTAACGCTGTGCTCGGTTAGTATACTACAATGATCAGTACCTAAACAGATTCAGCTAAACCTTGATTACAACGGTAATAACTAAAAAACTGCACAGACAGGAAGATAATCACACTCAACGGACTAATATATTGGTCATACAATTTATGTTGACAGTTAAAGTATATGGAGAAGTTACTGAGGTCGGTTTGCTTAAATGCTGGAATAGTTTGAGGATTTTAAGATTCAAGCAATCTTGCAAATGATCCAACCGCAACGAAATGAAATAAAAGCTCTACAGACTTTGAAAGCTTCGGTTAATATTAAGAAATCTAAATTCTCTCGCATCCCAGATTTAAGACCCCTTATCCCAATAGCATAATAATACGTTCATTTTATGAATACCACATTTCCCATCCAACAGAGGCGGCCCTAAACCTGTTCATCAACACGAACGCACAAGAACTCCTCAAAGAAATGAAACCCGAACTGAAGAGAGACCTCGCTGAGAAGATGTCCCGCTTTCTGGACAACATCCTGCAGAAGATACCCTACGACGACTGGATTGTGGACTAGAGCATAAGGGCTAGGTTAGGTTAGGTGATAGGCAGGATACAGTGAGAGATAATAATGTGTTGGTTGATTGCCATCGTTAAAAATAAAGACTTCTTGCTGGTTGCCGATGAGAACGAAATTGTGAAAACTGTAAATCAGCAAGCAGCTACAGAAGTTGAAGGTGGTCGATATCTTATACATTTTAGCTTATAGGTATAGACGGTATGATGGCAAATGCTAGAGCAACCTTCAGATACGTCTTTTCTGAAGCAAAGGTAGAAAAGCATCTTTGTTTCTAATAAAGTTATTAATGGATTATTGTAGCCGCAAAATACCAATAAAGATTATTTGATTTGGAAACATAGCAACAACAAAAAATAAAGATGGCAACCGAACTACAGCTGATAAAACTACAAAATGACAAAATAAAACTAGATATACTTATGTATCCAAGAATTACATATCTGGCAGATTTCATAAGTGTAGTTCTATAGAACTTAAATAAACTGGTGTTTGCACTAATTTAGTAGAAGATACAAATAGTTATGCATCTTGGACAAGCTTTTCTCTTGTAAAATGTAGATATTAAGCTATTTATTTAGAACTTCTAGGATACATTCGATTCGACCGCGATGGTCTGTTTTGTATTATTAGTTTTACGTTAATTTGTACAACTGTAATAAAGTATTTTAATTTATGGAGTTATTTTATTCTTATAAGTAGAGAAGAGACCAAATAACTGGTTGATAGACTATATGCAAGATTATCTATACATATAATAAATCTGTAGACGTGGCATTTCTGTACATTGAAAATGTTTAGAAAAAAAGTAGTAGGGGTGTTAAAGGAGCACTAACAGAACCCATTTCTACCATTTTTAGAATTTTTGTCTGTTTGTCGGTTTGTCTGTATGTTTGTGCGCGCATCACGTAAAAACCCCTCATTATATTCAAAATCGAAATATTGAAACATAAGAAGCATTGTTCCGAGTAACATTTAGTGTTTATTTCATCAAAATCGACCAACAGATGCAAAAGATATTCATGTTTAAATAGGTTTTAGTCGAAGTGTAGTCGGAATGGCTGATAATGAATTTGGTTTTATTTTTCCTTTTGTGTTTACTCTTTGCATGGAAGTAATAAGTACTACCTACGTACAACCCATTACGAAAAAAAATCTCTAAAAATTAAAAAAATTAAAACAAAATTAAAATTTGATAAAATCCACGACGTTGTGTGTGTGCAGCGCCGCAGTCAATTGCTCAGCCACTGCGCAAACCGCGCTGTCACATAACTGTGGTTGTGACTTCGTCGGGCATTGATGCAACTTTGCTTAAGGGTGACCGGACTGCACATTCAATTTTCAAATTGCCGCTGAATCTTGCAAGCGAAGATACGTCCCCAACATGCAACATCACCAAAAACGGGGGAGTCCTGTTGCAGCAGTGGAAGTTAAGCATATAGGACGAGTGCATAATGTCGCAGAAGCATGCATTAGAGGCGTTGAACCGCAGCTTGCAGGATATCCGCGGCAACCAGGCGCTGATGGGTGGCGTCGTTCGGCTGTGTGGACGGTGAGTAATGGGCTAGCTCGCCGTCCGACCGTCTTATGACGACAGAACACTGACACACTAGACACTGTGATGGCTAATGACGATAGTACTGCCTACCCCGTTGAATTTGTCAACTCCGTGGAGTTAAAAGGCGAGGCGTCCCATCAGCTGGAGCTTAAAGTTGGCGTTCCAGTTCTGGTGATGCGAAACCTTGGTGCAACCAGACTGTGCAACGTCATCAGACTTCGTATCACAGAGCTGGGCAGTAACATTATAAAAACGGAGTTGCTAAAGGACAGAGCGTTTTAATTCCCCGCAAATAACTTGCCATTTCAATTTAAGAGGTTACAATTTCCCTTAAAATTGGTTTTTACAATGACGATCAACAGATCCCAGGACCAAGATCCCAGGGCCAAACCATAAAAGTGACCGGCATTCAATTGTGCACTCCATGCTTTTCAGACGGTCAATTATGAGATGGTTATTCAGTGCCCAAAATTTGCACGTGCTTGCGCAAAATAATAAGTCATTTAATGTTGTATACAAAACGGTATTAGAATAAATAGTGCCCAACAAGGCGTGTGATGGTTCACTTTGAAAATAAAGTTGTATAGCGCTAAAATAAACGGCTTTTAATTTTGTTTGGGACTTCTTTTTGTAGTCCTCACCCACATTATCACATTTTGATCAGCCAGTCAGTTCTCACACATCACGCCATGTAATCCCCAAAGGTTTAGGCAGAAGTGTACCTAAACGTACACCCACATTTCACCAGTTATGTTGAACTCCCATGTGATAGGGGCCAAGCCTATTTCCACCAACTGGGTACAAATCCAGATTCCGTGGCTGCTATTGCGAAAATCCTGATGGAATAACCCAATAACACTATTATTTATGGTATTTTTTTCAATTGCATACATTGTTTAATGTTAAGTGGAAGAGCGGAGTCACATAAGCATCGCCTTGCTCAAAAGGTGATCTCTAAATCATGTGCGGTATAGCTTTATGTAATTAAAATAAACATTTTTTTTAACACAGGACCTCATGCTTAATAGTCGCACTTGCGACCACTCGACCAACGAGGCAGTCTCTCACATAAATACAACATTTCCACGCGAACGAAGTCTCGGGCAACACCTAGTAATAATAATATTTTCGGCTTGAACTTTAGTCGAAAATAATTATCATCTTTCTCTCGATAAACCCAAAACCCAAATAGCTGATGCTGCCCTTACAGCTGCTAAGTTGAAATGGAACTGGGCTGGTCACATCTGCCGCGTGTCGGAGGAGCAATGGGTAAAAATTACCACTCAGTGTATAGCAGGAAACGACAACGCGGCAGGCCCAGAAGGAGATGGCGGGATGAGCTGGACTCTTACGCAAGGGATTGGCCTACAATCGCTCTAGATCGCGAAATGTGGAAAGAGGGAAGGGAGGCCTTTGCCCTGCAGTGGGACAATACAGGCTTATAATAATAATAAAATTTCTCTCGATAATTATCTGAACTGTAGTCGTCATCTCAGTAGACACTCCCTGTGTCTTCCGAGATGAGTAAAGTTCATAGCAAAACTAAGCACTGCATCGGATCGACTCACCGCACCTCATTTTTATTACTAGCTGATCCCCATCCGAAGATATAAATGTGCATTGGAGTATGGAGTTCCGTAGAAGCGAAGAGAAGAATTGAAAAAGAAGATTACAGGTGTGTTAAGTATATTCTAACTAATCAAATCAGTTTATTACAAACACGTTGTATTTTGTAGGCAAGGTAGTTTTGGTGTGCGTTGCTTTACATCTACTACTAGCCGCCACTTCTTTATTCTTATTAAGCTGTCACTGTACTTCATCAAGCAATTTTAGCTTTTTATCATTTTTATGCTACCTACTCAGCTGGTACCTACGGCAAAGCAAAAGGAAAACTTATAATTTTAGCAGTCCATAAATGTATATATCTACGCGTGCTCCATTGCGCCTAAAACAACGAGACGATTTTGATGAATGAGGTTTTAATCGATTCGTTATTAGTAGGCGTTATTTGTCGAAGTTGGGTTTTACTCCTATTTTATTTAATTTCAAGTATATTGGGGTTAGGTGGCGTTAAGGGTAGATTAATGATTTTAACTTTGTTTTTATTTGAAAAAGAAAATGTGTTTGTGTTATGATCGTCTCCTGTACATACTTACTACATCCACCCACCGCTAGATGGCGCTCACAGGCCTATCTATAATATTATCTGATTCTACATTATAATATATCGATAAATGTTTGTTCGTGTCTCAGGCAAAATCTACATCTAAAGTCGACCATACAAACAACATTACGGCAGTCAAAGCTTTTCTTCCCGATGTTCTCTTCCTGACATAAACTCTCGGACGCGCAGATCATTTCGCATCAACACATTAGTTGCGCAAGAGTTTCTATGTAACACTTGTAAGATCTTATATAGATGTGCAGTAGATAGGTACATGTCCAGCTGTATGTTTATTATATTGTATAGAATAATGGTATTATGCCATATGCCATATGTTGCATAAGTTGGCAGATGGCTGCAACGGTAACATGACCATCTGAGGAATTCATTTCGTTTCCATTGTGGCGCTGTGAAGCTGCAAGACATAGTATGAAGCGACCTTTTCAGTAGTTCGTCAAATGCTGGTTGTTTTGCAATTAAAGTGGACTTGACAAATCTGGGATCCAGTCACTATAAAAATAAAACGATAGCACGGAAATGTCTAGTTTCGCTTCAGAAAACTTAAGTACCTACGAGTAACAATGTACGTAATTGGGTGTTATTGGGTTTTTCCATTAGGAATTTCTCAGTTGCAGCCACAGAGTCTGGATTTGTACCCGGTTGATGGCAAAAGGCTCGCCCCCTTTTACATGGGACTTAAACATAACTTGCGAAATGTTAGTGTAGGTAATGTTAGGTACCTCTGCCTAACCCTTCGGGGATTCCAAGCGTGATGGTGTTATGTTCTTTTGTTAAATAATATTTGTTGTATAACCTTTCAACTCAGCCTATCGCAGAGCACTACTGGACACAGGCCTGTCCCAAGCTGTGCCACAACATCCTGTCCTCCTCCTTCCATATCCAGGCCCTGGAGCTGGAACTGACCTGGTGGACCTTTAGTGAAACCAAAAGCGGTCTGCTACGACAATGCTGAACTTACAGCCATGTCGAACTTCCATATAATGCTAGTCTACAATAACAAAACGAAGTGTCCTAACAAATTGTTGACACAAACAAAGTTGGTGTCTATAAGCGCTTTGCAACAGCTCCGATAGTTCAGTGACAACATGTCGCAAGCGCACGACGGTGCCTTGGTAGGAGCGTGCACTTTCGCAGACGCACTCAGATTGTGCTTGACCATAGCTCGTGAGCCTACAATAAAAATATTTGCTAACGGTTCATATAAATGAACTTTATAACTTAAAAGCAACCATATTTTATAAACGTTTCATGTAAATATTTTAACATTAATGTTTCTAATTTTTTTTAATACGTCATTAGTTGATTAATTTCCTGTGATTTAAAAAAATCTAATTAAGTATTCATTTCGGGAATAGTCGTAAATATGCGTTCGTTAAGATTGCTAATTAGTATAAGTGCGATGGTGGTGTGCTGCTCTCAAGTGACGAAGACCGAACAGGAGGTTCTTGAGATTGGTGAGTAAATTATTGTTATGTTATGCATCCATATATTATTATTATATGATGATGCTGAGGACATCCTACATCCTAATGCTAGGCAATTGTGGTAAACGTCACACGTATCTTATCTTCATCACACTTCACCACCTGTGTTTATTGTAACAGTGAACTAAAAGGCTCGTTCGTTCAATCGTGGAGGTTCACGGTCTTTTTTTCAATCGATATTCTTGTTAGAACTTTACGAATTTTAAATACATGAAACTGGGAATAAGTATTTCATGCTTTTCTTTAGTATTAAGTGCCACCAAAACGTAAACTTGAAACTTTCTTTCTAGCACATTATCTTGCAAACAATGGTTTTACGTAGTTTTATCTAAGCTTTTAAACCGCATAATAGTTGGTACTATAGTGCCATTAGTACTAGGGGTATCGTATTACCCGGTAACTGGGTTGTGAAGGTCTAGTAGGTAGTCACTCTATGTAAAATAGTGGTATTCAGCTGTATCTGGTAACACTGGAGGCCAACCCCAAGCAGGGGCGGATTTGATACGTTGGCTGCCCTGGGTCTACGAAAGATTGTCGCCCCCCTATGTGCTGAAAAGCATAAAAATTAAATAAACTATAGAAATTAAATTAAAATCGAAAAAAAACGATAGTCATTTAATGATTTAATTATCTCAATCAGTATTTCAGATACCTACTGATTCTTACCATTTCTATTTGTGAGTAACAATGAATCGTTATTCAAAAATTTTCTTACACGAAGGCGCGTGGGCCACTACTAAAAAAAAAAACCGGCCAAGTGCGAGTCAGACTCGCACACCGAGGGTTCCGTACAAACCTGTAGGTATATAAGTAAAAGTTATGGTATTTTTATTGCTAAATGAAATCCATAACATAACAATGTGGAAAGCTGACGGTACCTTGTCAATACATATATGAAAACATTATGTATGTTCGGAAAAATCTTCATCTCTTTAAGAAGAGAAGTGATAGACATAATTTTAAAAATTTAAGATTTTCGGAATTTTTCCTATATGTGTACTTTATAACGTTGCTTCATGCCAAATTTCAAGATTCCAGGTCGTCTGGAAGTATCCTTTAGGTTTTGATTCCCTTGCGAGTAGTTGCGAGTTTCAAAATATGCGGCTTTAATTGCTGTATCTTTTGATTGCGTTGACGTAGAAGTTTGATTTTGTTACAGCTTAAAGATATTATAGACTTGAGTATTTGTTAAGAATTTCAATATAATACCACTACGCGTTCATGAGTAAAGGGGTAATAAGTTTAAAATTATTAAAAATATTTTTATTATATGATGTAACTAAAAATTTATGCTTTTCGCAATTTTTCCTTTATCTGTGTTATAAGACGTTGCTTCGTACCAAATTTCAAGATTCTGAGTTCACGGGAAGTACCCTGTAGGTTTTGATTCCCTTGCGAGTAGTGGCGAGTTTCAAAATATGCGGTTTTAATTCCTGTTTCTTTTGATTGCGTTGACATAGAAGTTTGATTTTGTTACAGCTTAAAGATATTATAGATTTGAGTATTTGATATGAATTTCAATATAATACCACTACGCGTTCATGAGGAAAGGGGTAGTAAGTTTAAAATTATTAAAAATATTTTTATTATATGATATAACTAAAAATGTATACTTTTCGCAATTTTTCCTATATCTCTGCTATAAGACGTTGCTTCATACCAAATTTCAAGATTCTGAGTTCACGGGAAGTACCCTGTAGGTTTTGATTCCCTTGCGAGTGTCGAAAATTTGCGTCATAAACGGGAGTATCTTTTGATCGCGTTGACTTAGAAGTTTGATTTTTTCACAGCTCCAAGAGACCATAGACTTGAGTATTTGATATGAATTTCAGCTTGATACCTCCACGCGTTCCTGAGAAAAAAGGTCTTGACAGACAGACAGACAGACAGACAGACAGACAGACAGACGGACAACAAAGTGATCCTATAAGGGTTCCGTTTTTACCTTTTGAGGTACGGAACCCTAAAAACAAATTTTGCCGCTCTAGGCCCGGGCCTACTCGGCCTATTGGGAAATCCACCCCTGACCCCAAGACAGGTGATGATAATGGTTTATTGAAATGGTTTATTAAGTACTTACAAAAGGTTCTATAAAGTGCATCGACTGATTCGTTGGTCTAGTGAACTCTAGTGGCCACAAGCCGGGTCGGGCAAAGTTTTTCCATCAGGAATTTCTCAGTAGCAGCCAGGGAGACTAGATTCGTGCCCGGTTGATGGCAATAGGCTCACCCCCTATTACATAAGACTTAAACATAACCGGCGAAATTTGGGTGTACTATTAGGTGTCTACACTTCTGTCTAACCCTTCTGGGATTATAGGCGTGATGTTATGTTAAAAGGTTCTATAAAAATAGTCAAAAAGACAAAAACCAACATGATGTCAGTAATCACACTAATAACATAATTGTACAAAGTGCAAGAGTTTGCACAAGTAAGCTTCAAGTGGTTTAAGTAAAGGCATCTAAATCGTCCGGTTGGCTAAGTAGAGCGATGGTGAATTCTGCCAAGGTCAGCCGTGCGTTATGAGATTTTACAATATTGGTCAAGTTTATACAATGTAGCAAACTGCCTTGCTTTAAATATAAGAAGTACAAAGCCGCAGCCTATGTTAGCACATATGGCTAAAGACAGTAATAGCTACATCTAAAAATCAAAAATATCAATAAGGAAGTAAAGTCGTTGTTAAGGATGTGCTTCGGGAATAATGTCCAGTCGAAGAGACGAAAGAGTGGAAACAAGGATGATGGAACTATTTCATGAAAAAGTTATTCAATGGAATTAAATGAACTTACGGGGTTTCATTGATAATTTAATGATTATACTTCTGTGGATACATACGAGTTACGGTCGCTAATCATATTTTATTCAACACGAGCGGCCCGCCCCGGCTTCGCACGGGTACTTATGTTACTCAGGGGGGATAATGTAGCATTATAATGGTGAAAGAATTTTTGAAATCGGTCCAGTAGTTTTTGAGTTTATTCGTTACAAACATACAAATCTTTTCTCTTTATAATATTAATATAGAAGTATAGATATAGCCTGACACTGACTGCAAATTGCACAAAATGTAAGAATTTTTTTATTTCCCGGGTTACCCTAGCGCTGCCACCTTAAGACGTAAAATCCACATCCTGAGACATAAACTCATCAATGAAGTCTATCGTAATCCACGCGCGGGACATAGGCCTACTAGGACTCCCAGCTGCTCCATAACTCCCTGACTTCCGCCAACTGCATCCAGTTTGCCCCACCAACGAGTCGAGTCGAGATTGCAGCTAAAAACGTATCTAGGCTGTCTTCCGTTATTTATTTTAATCTCATACAAGTCCAGTAAATATTCTTCATGAAAATATTTGACTTAGCTCGACCTTCATAGTTAAAATCCCAATACAAATAAACATTCATCATAGTGTCTAGCTCTCGAATATTCGATTCTTTGACGTATGTACCTATTTTATAAAGCAATGACACTCATGATCATCGACTTAATCAACGTTTTAATTGATTTAAATTGTATGTTGCCGATATTCAATGCCAACAATTATTTTAATGTTTTATTGCAACACACTGTATTTTTTGTAATGAAACTATAACTTGCGAATGTTGTGATGTGATAAGTATATTATGATACGATCACAAAGAAAGACCTATCAGTGAAGAGCCTAAGAATATCCTGACAGCGAAATTGCAATTTCACCAACAAGTTTATTATCAGACTGCGTGATAGTAAAGATAGGGTTGCTGGCTGGACTTCAAGTTAGGAGATGGAAAACATTTTTGCCAAAAAAACTGACTTCCAAAAACCAGTAAAAAAGTATAAATTAACTTTACATTCGGAAGTCGGAGGCTTTGTTTGTTTCAATGACTTTTGTGCCACAAACTTTTTTATTTTACACTTTTTAGGGTTCCGTACCCAAAGAGTAAAACGGGACCCTATTACTAAGACTTCGCTGTCTGTCTGTCTGTGTCTGTCTGTCTGTCTGTCTGTCTGTCTGTCTCCAGGCTGTATCTCATAAACCGTGATAGCTAGAAAGCTGAAATTTTCACAGATGATATATTACTATTGCCGCTATAACAACAAATACTAAAAATTAAAAAAAAATATATATTAAGGGGGGCTCCCATACAACAGATATGATTCTTTTGCCGTTTTTATAGATAATGGTACGGAACCCTTCGTGCTCGAGTCCGACTCGCACTTGGCCGGTTTTTAGTTGTAGTAAGTATCCCTCACAAATTCTTGCCATGAATTAATTTTACGTTGTAACTAGAAGTTATTATCAATCATGTCGTCAACACAGGCCAAGAAGAAGAAATACTAACTCATAAACTAATCGAGCAAAGCTAATAAAATGAAATGGGAGGACCGCGCGGGTCTCGTCTGCCAAATGAAAAGAATCACGTAAATTAGCCATTAATCATTTATTACACTATCCTAAATTTAAAAAAACAATTTTTGCGAGAAATAACAATTTTATTGTAACTTGGAGATAGGATTTTTTTTCATTCAAATACGAGTATTATAATTAGAATACTATATTTTTATTTTATGTAAGGATATCGAGATGTAAGTATACATAAAAAAAAGATGCTGGTGGAATCTCCTTCATTTTCTGAAGTCGGTTAATAAAATAACAGGAAACAAACAAACGCAAACGCTAGTTTCCACATAACAACAGAAGTTACCGCATCTTATTGTCTCTGCCTCTTCACACGGCCTAATACTCATTAGAGAAATTAACCTTAATTAAGTTATAAAAATGAATTCCGTCCCTTCATAAATGAAATTTGTTTTTTTCTGTCCGACCGAAGCTTCGTCTTCGGCTTCGGCAACCTTTGGCCAAACCTTCGGATTCGGTCAAAATAGGCCGAAAGGAGACTGGTCATGACTCATGACCCATAGAAAATTACTTCAGATCCGACGCTAAAGAAAGTTATCTCAGAATTTTTGTTAAATCAGGTAAAATAAATCTAAACAGTCCTCAACTCCGAAATTAGAGGCAATCACTTTGAAAAATTGCTTACAGATTTTGTTTAGGCGACTTTTTTCATTTTATCATATCTTTGGAAAAAGCATTTTTTAATTTTTATAGATAATTATGAAATATTGACTATCAAAAATAATGTATAAAATATAACAATAACGTAAAATAAAAATAGACGATTATTTCTTTCGTCTTTGGCGTGCTTAAGCCACTCTTCGAAAAACTCTATTTTACTAAAAGAGTAAAGCTATTCTGCAAAAAAAAAAATGGTTGTACTCAAGTGTGCTACATAAAATATATGTCATTATCATTTATAGACATGCACCTATAACATATCAAAAATTTAGCCTGGATACAAGAGGATACTGTATGGCTTTTCCAAGCCTGATAAGTTCGAAAACAAAGAAAAACATTGTTTTTTTTTGTGTATTCATAGATAGTCTACTTTATGCATGTATAAGACACTTTAAAATATTATAATAAGAAAAATATATTAAACATACCTTCAGAAGTAAAATCCATCACTAAAACTTTCCACAAAATTAAGAACTGCCACCATAAGACGTTAGTGCAAGTGTCGCGACAATGCAACTGACCTATTTCTTTAATTGCATTTACTTTATTAGCTTACTTTGATAAACGATAACTCATCAGTATGGAATGTTAGACGAAAAAAATCTTGGAATCAGGGGTTTAGGGGTGTTGTTTATAGGTAGAAAGTACCTATTTCCGGGAATTTGATTATGACCTTTGTCCACCTGGCTTGTTCTACGCCGGACACTGTGCGCCGCGTAGCATGCTTTGCTTGTTTGTTTAAAAAAAAAAAACACACACGTCACGTTACTTGTGTTCAATATTAAAGCATAAAAAAATAACAAAAACTTAAAAAATATATGCAAAATAAAATACTGCGCCTTATCATAAACACTGGACAATTTTAATATTTTCGCCACTGATTTCGGACATGTGCGGACGTTTTAGAATTACTTTACCTAATTTTATGAAAATTCTGACATAAGTTCATTTGTGCCGGGCCTGGAGTTCAGATGAGCAGTCTCCTGTGGCCGAACCCGAAGGATTCTAGCAAGCGCCGAAATAGAACGAACTGGTACTAATGCGCGAGAGGTCCGATCGTAGAGGCGACGCGCGTGGGGCAGATGTCCCGCATTTAATTTCGGAATGTTACCTATTATTTTTGACAAGTTGCAAGAAAAGTTTCATCATTTCGTTAAGTTGTTTACATACAGTTAACATAGACTTTTAATTGAAAAATGAAACGTTTAAAAAATCGATACATTATTCACTTTTTGTCAATCTTGCAGTTCAAGATTTTTCCTTTTGCCAAAGGTTGTGGCGATAGCCCATTTGGCTTCGGCCAGAAATCAACCGGTATCGGTTGATACACACATCGGCAACAGTCGGGACCCATTAAATAATCTAGACTAAAATCATTCTATCCAATATGGGTCCCGAATATTGCAGTCAATATGTTCCGTATTAGAATTTATTATTTGTTTTATTTTAATTATTTATTTATTTATGTACACACAGATACTTAACAGGACAATATGTTAACATAAAAGAGCACAAAGGTACTGCTTATTTCATAAGAAATTTCTTCCAGCAGACCTGCGAGAGGAAAGATGGATTAGAAAAGTAGACACAGTGAGTAGAAAAGACAAAACAAGGAAATTTAACTTAACTTAAAACAAAAATAAATCTATAAAAAATAAACATACATACAAATATATACACATAAAAAAAGAAAATACTAGTATTGTAAATATTTTCCTATACTATATGTATATACATACCTACATATAAATACAGAATACTACTGTATAGAGGAGAGGTAATGCTCTTTGACTTGCATTTTGAAGAGAAATAATGTTTTACAATGTCGAATGTTAGGCGGAAGTGAGTTCCACAAACGTACTGCGTGAACAGAGAAGGAGTAAGAATATAGTTCAGTTTTATGGGATGGGAAATTAAGATGATGCCTGAGGTGGGATCTACACAGAGCATCAGAAGGACGGGTAAAGGAAAAACGATCGCGCAGGTAGCTGGGATATGTAGGGTTATAAAGGATGTTGTAGAGGAGACATAATATGCGAGTGTTCCTACGAAGACGGATAGGGAGCCACTTGAGTTCCTTGCGGAAGTGAGAAACATGGTCATATTTCTTCAGACCAAACACAAAACGAATGCAAAGGTTTTGCAAGCGCTCAAGCTTATTCAAAAGCTCCTCGGTGGCATCAGCGTAATCAATGATCAGCTGAATCAGAGTTTGAGCTAAGTAAATTTTGGTTTTAAAAGGTAAGAAGCTCTGTAAGGATTTAAGCGAGTGGGAAGAAAAGTGAACCTTACGACTAACCTCATTCACTTGAGCTCGCCAAGACAGATTGCTGTCAATTAAGACACCAAGGTCCTTAGCTGATTCAGTATACGCAATAGTCGTGCAACCCAGAGATAATGCAGGCAAAGATGACAAGTCAAGTGCAGTGCGATAGTATCTGCTGCCTATGATCATAGCCTGCGACTTAGCAGGGTTAATCTGTAAGCCGAACGACTTGGCCCATTGAAAGATGCTTTCCAGGTCATGATTCATGGCATTGATTTCTGATTCCGCATCAGCCAGCAAGAAATGTCGATACAGCTGCAAATCTTCTGCGTAGAGGTGGAAGCTGGAGGTGATAATTTTAATGAAGATACAGTATTAATGAAGATAGAGAAAAGAAGAGAGAGAACGCCACCCTGAGGAACACCAGCAGTAAGATCACACCAGTCAGAGTAGATCTCTTCGTGTGATCTTTTATGTGTGTATTGATAATGAAATTATTTTAATGTTGTAGTAATTAAATTGCTTTTTACACTTCTGGCCTGAACTTGTTTTTTTCTTTTTAGTTTTTAAAATTATATTTAAAGTATAATTTAAAGTTAGTTATTATTAGTTATTTTTTATGCAGTCGGGTTTTCTTTTAATTTTATTTTTTATATCCTAATAAGCTTCTCTTAATAAAGCATTTATTTATCTATTTTAAGTATCAGGTATCCTATAGCGTCACCATTTAAAATAGGTACGAGATATCAAAAGTCTCGATATTTGTATAACATTCTGTAACGGAGTTGGATAACTAGGCTAACTTACTTTTGGCAAACGTTATGCAAGTTTATTTGAACTGATAACTATTTCTTAGTTATTCTTATAATTGATCTCTCAACACCTTCAAGTTTTCGCAGTCAGTTTTCAACTTGAACTAGGTATACAAGACTAGGTCATCAAGTATTATAACCTTTTTCAAACTCTCGAATCAGAGAACAGCCGTAATCGTACAAATAAATAGATATTTGTACTAACTTATGAACAAAGGCACCGTGCTCCCAAAATTACCATAGAAACAAAAAATAAACATGAGAGACCTTTAGACTACGCCACAAGAGGTCCAAACGATTTAGCAACAGACCAACACTTTCCTCCTTGCCGAGGACTCCTTGACATAGAAGCAGGTGCACCATTAATGGCTTCCTAATGGTGCGGCAGCCATAACAGTCAGTACGGATACATTGCCGGTTACGTGAGAGTTGAGCAATATTGCAGAATATCGCCGCGGGCAATAAAAGTTTAATGACTGGTGTTTATAGAGACCATACTATTAGATCGATCGTTTCATTACGCATATTATTCTTCGCTGCTATTGTGACCTTTCGCTGAGGATAAGTGTCTTTAGGCGGTTATTTTTTCCTGTTGGTGTCAATCTTGGCAATAGAAAAGAATAAAGAACGGATTGTATATATGCAACTTAAAATCGTCGAAATATGCATGCAAACATGCATCATAACTGCTCGAATTATGCAGCATAAAATTCAAGTAAGGCTAAAAAATGATGTATTTTTTAATTAAGGTAGGTACTACATATTCGGCGAAGTATTCTCATTTTTTTTTTTAAAACCGAGTAGGTACCTACAGTTCCAAATTATTGCTACTACGATTGATCCTTCTGTTCAAATTATATTGTAACTTTGAAAACGATCGTTCTACATCCACTTTAGTCAATTCACTTCACTTCTGGAACCTTTTTGTTTTTTTTTAAGTTAGACTCCAGCTAAAAATAAAGGAAATAGGCCCAAAAATGCACGATATACTGATTTTAGAAAATAAGCAGACATAATATGCAAGTGCATATATGCATATAATCCGGTGTCCCATTTGAAGAAGAATTTTTTTCACGATCGTTTCCTCCCAGCTTTAAACGCATAGGACCAGAACAGAAGAACAGACTACCATCGTCATTAGCATCATGGCTAATTTCTTTATCTGCACGAGTCAGTATCTTCTCAATCAAATTAATTTGAACAAAAAGCTACGACCGGTATTTACGACAGATCTATTTGAGGACATCTACTAACTCGGGGATCCTGCCGTTTTGCCGAAAAGATTTTGCCAAATTTTCATTACCCAAACAAATTTTAGCAACCTTTTTTTATACCAATGTAATATTTGGAATAATTTTAGTACGCACATTTTCATTTGGTCAAATGTTTACTTGGCAGATTATTACCAAGGATAATGTCATTAAGGCTTTTGGTCTTTAAGCAAATGATTTATTACAGCAAACAAAATTAAGACAATAAACGTTTAGTCAAATGATTTGTTATGACAAAAAATATAAAGGCAAAAATTTTGGAATGAAGACATAACACAAATTGATTTAATATAACGTAATTGAAATTTAACACATGCTGACAGAAACCCTAACCCTAGACGGTCGATGTCAGGGGCACCCCGAGGTTCGGTTAGTTAGGTTCCTGTAAACCTTGCAGACAGAAATAGGAGCCCCGCGCAGCGGGGATCCGTCGACCTGCTGACGGAAACGCTAACCCTAGACGGTCGACGTCAGGGGCACCCCGAGGTTCGGTTAGTTAGGTTCCTGTAAACCTTGCAGACAGAAATAGGAGCCCCGCGCAGCGGGGATCCGTCGACCTGCTGATGGAAACGCTAAACCTAGACGGTCGACGTCAGGGGCACCCCGAGGTTCGGTTAGTTAGGTTCCTGTAAACCTTGCAGACAGAAATAGGAGCCCCGCGCAGCGGGGATCCGTCGACCTGCTGACGGAAACGCTAACCCTAGACGGTCGACGTCAGGGGCACCCCGAGGTTCGGTTAGTTAGGTGCCTGTAAACCCTGCAGACAGAAATAGGAGCCCCGACCGAATCCAAATAGGAGATTCCAACTAGTTAATAGTGCTTTTGACTGAAATGGTAAGTTTAAAATTGACGACACCAAATATTTGGCTTATTTAATTTTGCGTAAAATATGTTATACGAACTGAAATATTTGACTAGATAAAAAATGGTAAAAGTACTAGTTGGTGAACAAGTTATTGTTCAAACGTTCACTTGCCAAACATAGGTTTTCGTAACAATTATTTCTAAAGAGATTTTTTGGTAAGTAATAATTTGGCAAATGAAATTATGCGAAAATTTGTTTGGGAAGTGATAATTTGGCAATTTCTTTTCGGTAAAACAAGGGAGACCCACTAACTCGTTTACCAGACACTTCCAAAACATTCTGATAATGTCATGACATTTATCTCAATCAATAACACAGATATTGCTCGAGTCAAAGGTCATTACATAGAATCTTAGTATCATGTCGTCAGATATATGAAACTATAATGAAACGTCAAATTTTCGTAACGGATGCATTGAGCAAGATCACGATGCGTTGCTCAGTGAGCAGCGAGCATCCACAAACAGTGACGCAAAGAACAACCAAGGTGAGATGAGCGTTTGGCTAATACTGTGGTGTTCCTTCTGGGCCAAGGGCTTGGGCAGTTGAGCTTAGATTAGAAAAAAATATGGTTTAATCAATATGGTCATCAGAAAGTGTGAACGACTAAAAAAAAATCGTACCTTTCAAGATCCTCTAAGCCAGTGGCTTTTCCGTGTAAATACAAATGTACTAGGCCACCTATGCAGGTACCTTCCAAAAGTATAAGAAATTAACTCAACATAACGTAATATCACGCATGTAATCCCCGAAGGGTTAGGCAGAGGCGTACCCAATAGCCTACACCTACATTTCGCCAGTTGCGTTTAAGTCCCATGTAAAAGGGAACGAACCCATCGCCATCAACTGAATATATAACTCAAGCACCTATTTAATGCACCTAACATTAAATTGCAATAATATTATAAGAAGTGATTTTAATATAAGTACGTAGGTATACTTATATACCAAAGGTTTACCATGGAGCACGTCTACTTTTGTTTCAAAATGCCATAAACTTTTAAGATCGTACTTTATGTTATTCTAGTACCGCTAGTTCTGTTTAAGTACCTGATAAAAAAGGATTCTGTTGTGTTAATATACAGGTACAATAATCATGTTTCTTAAAAGCTTGTTTTACACATACGGAAACTACATCACAACCACACCAAAAGAATAACACGTGGGCGGACACTAATTTGTATGAAAGGTAGTTTAATTTACATGGACCACTTTTTGTCGCCAAATTCAACCATGTGGGTGATATCGACCACATCGCCACAACGCAACCAACAGCCAGTAACACAAACAGAACGTAGCGTCAATGCAACTAATTCGTCCTGGACTCCTGGTATTTGTCTGTCTGCAAACACTAACCACAACGTTCAGATCGCAACTACTAGCATATCGACATTTTGTAGTTACCATAACGCAACTGCGAGAAGCAGAAGCGACACTATTCTCCATATACATATAGTAGTCTTTGGACACTATTCACACTTATCCACTGCTTGACCATCTTTTGTCCCTGCGATGTAGTTGTGGTACGTGTGAATTCTCCCTAAAAAAGATTTTGTTTCGATGTTTACAAAAACCTCCGGTCAGTCGTCTAGACACCACGTAGTAAATAAAAGTCATAAGTACCCTAGCCACACTAGCCAGTTCTTAAGGGATCTAAAAAGTGGAAAGGTTGTTTTCAGTTCACATGCTCACACTACCCTCATCTTGCCCCACCAGGGTGGATGCCCCGCCTCCTAACCAAACTCATCATTCGTTGTGAATACGCGATTGTCGCATTCTTATTATGTCGCTCAATTGTTCGGAAATCCACATAACGCTCTCTTTCAGCGCAACCGGGTTCGTCGAACAAAATGAAAACGACGACGGTCGCGTGCTCGCGCGACAATTGCTTTGGTGGGGGCGCGGACTTTCAGACTGATCTCATTTTCATGCCATTCCATTGCAATAATAATTTACTTTCTTACGACCGGACAAGTTTTGGAATGTTCGTAATTTAAAAACAGGTCAGTTATTGGTATATCCCAGTTTTGTTGCAACTCTGAACTGTAGCAACAAATTTTGAAGCGTCAACAAGCTGATACTTTAATTAAAATTGCACAAGAAAGAGAACATTGGTATTTGCTGAAATCTTAATGATAACATAACATCACGGCTGCAGAGATGTACTTAAAGAACAGTATACCCACATTTCATTAGTTATGTTTTAACTCCCGTACAGGTAATAGAGGGCGAGCCTATCGCCATCAATCGGTCACAAATCTTGACTCAGGGCTGCTACTGAAATATTCTGGATGAAAAATCCAATAACACTCTGCCCAACCTGGGAATCGAACCAAGGACCTCAGGGTCAGTAGTAGCGCCTGCTACCACTAGCTAGACCAACGAGGCAGTCTACCTATTCTCGACACCAATCCAACACCGTTTCAGTTCTGCTGAACTTTTCAGCTTAATTTCATGCTTTATGCTTAAAGCATGAAATTAAGCAAAGTACATTTCTTTCAAGTATTTACTTGTTGTAAATTCTACAGTTAGCAACACGATATAGAGCTCACATTTCAATGCTTCACTGAGACTACGTCAGAGAACAGGGGGCCTAAAATGGCCGCTTTAGCAGAATCATCATCATCAGCCTATAGTAGTCCACTGCTGGACATAGGCCTCCTCAATCGCCCACCATTCAACTCGATTCTCAGCAACTCTCATCCAGTTGCTACCAGCCACCCCGCAAAGATCGTCACTCCACCGAGCCTGAAGGCCCACCTTACCTTTGCCAATTCGCGGTCTCCACTCAAGAACACGTCTACCCCAACGGTCATCGGTCCCACGGCTAATATGACCGGCCCATTGCCACTTCAGCTTACTTATTCTGTGGGCTATGTCGACAACTCTGGTTCTCTGTCGGATCACCTCGTTCCGGATGCGATCCCTCAGAGAGACTCCAAGCATAGCCCGTTCTATAGCTCGCTGAGCGACCTTAAATTTATGGATCAGCGGTACCGTCAGTGTCCACGTTTGGGCTCCGTAAGTCATAACAGGTGCACTGATTGAAGACGACTCTGTGGAATACGCGACGAGAAAGCAGAATGATAATAGCATAATAATATGAATCACGTATAAACTCTTGAAATGGTCACAGACGCAGTTAATATTATGCAATTTTATTGTCACTTTGCGACCATTTTACGAATTGTAACGTTCTGCTAAAGCGGCCATTTTAGAGGCCCCAAGTTGACGTCGAGTTTGTGTAATGTGCGTAGAATGCAGTCAGGTATGTTAATTAGGTAAAATCCACAATCTTGTTAAATTACACTAGCAGATTGTTTCTCGTGATGATAACTGCAATCTGTCCCAGTTATGCATTTAGCAATGATTGGGTTTGGTGTCGAATTTTTTGATAAAGAATGTTGTTTGCGTTTCATTGTGCAATGTGTCTATATTTACACGAGTATTGTAATATCGATATGGTGATTGGTGGAATAGGTACTTTGTAATACTTACATCTGTTCTGTCCTTTCACTGAACCGTATTTAGCTATTCTAAGTAATCATTCTGGTATTCACTGTTCTATACCTAGGTACTTCTATCTATGCCTACAAAGGTACCAAAACTTTGCAGCCTCAGCGAGATAACGATATCAGCCCCTGAATGATCTAAGATCCCAGGATCGCCAGTCCTTAATTATTTTCTGACTAACAAAATGTGTGGAGCCGAGTACCTACCTGCAGAGAATATTGTTAAAAATTAATACTGTACTTTTGTTAGAAGCCCCTTGGAACCCTTGTCACTACAAATACATTGACCGTTTAGAGAGCATACAAAAGAGATTTATTAAGTATTTGTGCTTTCATCAAAAAGTGTCCTACCGATCTGAAGATTACCTCAACGGCCTCAACCTCTGTAAGAAGTATCAAATTTTATCCCTAACGAACCGTCGAAAAATTTCTGACGGTGTTCTATTATTTAAGATTTTAAATAATAACATTAATAGTTTGGATTTTATCCAAATTTTACTTCAACGTTCCCGGAAGGTCAAAGCGATGGTATCCACCGCTACGTGTTCCATTTACTTCCACTAATTACAGGCAGAATTCGTTTATTGTGCGTGCAAGCCGGAACTTTAATGAAGTATCTAAACGGCATGATATCGATCCTTTCGTGACAAGTGCGTCCACGGCCAGAAGGTGCCTGAGCCTGAGCTTTTTTAGTTTAGATAAGTAGTTGATAAGTATTTTGTAGGTATGTGTGATGTAAGTTTCTAGTTTAAGGGGAATAAACTAGAAACTTACATCACACATAAAAATATTAAAATATTATTCGCGGCTGTAAGACATATGTAGTTACAGAATTATAATCATCAAAATCATCAGTAAAACGCTCTAAGTTCATAAAGCTGTAGGAATGACTTTTTCTGTTTTTTTTTTTTGCCTTTATGAACTCGGAGGGTTGTATTGGTGATTTTGATGATTATAATTCTGTAACTACATACGTCTTACAGTCGCGAATAATATTTTAATCAACATACAACCTAGCACTGGCCTGCAAATTGCAAAAAACGAAAGAAATTTTGAATTTCACGGGCCGGTTGGAGCATTCACCTTAAGAATTTGTTGTCGTCCTGTTTTTTTTTTGTGGGTAGTGCTGTGCTGTTCACACCGTCTTTTCCAGTCTATTTTTTAGAAGTGAAGACTTGTAATTGGCTCTCAGTCTTACTAACTATTTTTATTCTGTTTTGTTTAGCTGTAAGTCTTCCACAGTTCATAAATAAATAAATAAATTAGTAATCAACACTGCCGGACACTTCCCGCGCGTTGGCGGAAATTTCTGCTAGATGTGTATAGCTCGGAAAAACATAACGTATACACAATTCAATACATATACATAAAAATCACTAATGAATGGATTATTTTTTTAGTTCCTTTGTGAATTCAGTGAGTGACCCTGAATTCACAAGGAACTAAACTGTTCTGTTTTGTTTAGCTGTAAGTCTTCCACAGTTCATAAATAAATAAATAAATTAGTAATCAACACTGCCGGACACTTCCCGCGCGTTGGCGGAAATTTCTGCTAGATGTGTAGGTATAGCTCGGAAAAACATAACGTATACACAATTCAATACATATACATAAAAATCACTAATGAATGGATTATTTTTTTAGTTCCTTGTGAATTCAGGGTCACTCACTGAATTCACAAAGGAACTAAAAAAATAATCCGTTTACATAAACTTATCGAAACTGTCTTGCGGTTATGTGGTCAAAACCTCGTGTACAATAATAATAATCAAAGGTTTCTATTGCGAATTTATACAAATTGTAGGTACCTATAGGTAGATTGTAACTTCTACTTTTAGATTGTAACTACTTAGTACTTAGGTAGGTACAACTTATGTTTTTTGTTTTTTATTCATCCTTAGTTCCGAAGATTACGTAAGTAGGTACCCCCACATCCAAAATACAAACTCTTTATAAGTACCTAATATTAGTACCTATTCCTAGATAACATAACAGTCACCTATCCCTAGATTAGGGGTAGACTTCGCTGGAAACTTTTAACTAATGCCTACACTTATCATGTTTCAGAAAGAATATTTGCAGCGTGTAAGAAAACGTCCGCAGACTTCGATGGCTGTATAAAGAGAGCATTTAACAAGGTGCGACCCTATTTCAAAATTGGTAAGTAAGACACTTTTTAAGACCTTTAGTACGTACGTCTTTGTTCAAGTATGTACCTGGGTAAACTGGGAGATATGATGTATTTTGTGAAACATACACTTGCCCAATCTAAGATCTTGCACACAAACTACTCTAAGTTTTAAGATGACCGCTTGACTGCACATTACATTACTAAAACTTGTACCTACAAGTTTTAGTAATGACTATTAACAGCTATAAAAGTATTGAAAGTTAATTTTTCTTCTCTCAAAAATACACAGTCGGAATATTATTAACATATTGAGCTGATATTAACAGCAGGCCTTGATAAACTATGGCGAAACATGTTTATCAACAACCTTTGGGTACAACCTTAAACCTACATAATCTTTAATGGAAAATTCTGATACGTGCATTTATCATTATACATTCACTTTTTCTTAAATAAATACTTGGGCGCCGTTCTAACCAAAGCGAATGACAGTCTCGTGTTCGTGGGCTGCCTTAGGTTAGAAGGCGGGCTTAGAAATCAGTGGACAGTGATCACAAAATCTTTAAACATTTTTCAGGCATCCCAGAAATGGGCGTGGCTCCATTTGACCCTCACTTCGCGCGAGAGGTCAAACAGACGCGGGCTATTAACGGGATCGGATACACGCTCACACTGACCAGCGTGTACGAAAGAGGATGGTCGCAGTCCACTGTCACTAAATACAAGTGAGTTTCGAAGTCCTCTATAATAGGATTGGTCCCGCAGAGTGCATAGTGTGATTTTTAATAATTTCTTTACAGTTTTTACTATTTTATTTGTCTCAACTTATTATTGGTGTATTTTGCCTGAAATAAACACAATTTTTTTATTTAATTTTTTTTAGTTCTTTGAGTTGTGCCTATTGTTGGAACTAACACTTTTTTTCAATCCAATTTTCACAGGCAATTTCACAAAAATGTTTACCAACAGCGCCTTAGTGAGAATGTTATTCAAACGTAGATCCGGGCAGCATTTTATCAACATACCTACATAGTAGTGTACACAAGGATCTTTTTTATTATTTAAAAAATATAGTTTTTCGTTAACTGTGCTACGTGAGCGAAATTAGAACTAAATTATAAAATGGTTCTGCTACACGGGAAAACTTTCGGAGCCATAATAATATGTTTACTAATTCGTTCTACTTATGCATTACTTGATTGTTATATTTAATAACTTGTTACAGAACCGACTGGGAGAACCAGCGCATAGTTTACTCACAGTACTTCCCCGAAAAATGGCTGAACGGTGACTACGAGTTCAAGGTAAATTACAGTCAACATGCCACAATAAATTAGAGGCCTGATCCACCTTTGGCCCGAGGGCACGTTTCCATCCTAGGTCATACTTACTCGGATCTAGCCAAGGTTTACCTCGAAATCTAAATAATTAGCGGATACAATTCGGCCTAATCGAATCGACCTTCCTATGACACATAATTTCATGTATGTGCTATTATCTAAGCTACACACGACAACCACGCTTGCAGATATTTATTACTGAGCTTATTGAAGGCTCTGTGAATTTCCGTAAAAATTACAGGTACAACAAATACCAAAACCAAAAGCAGATAATAAGGCCCGGACTTCACCGAGAGAAGAAATGCTTAGAAACTAGGGTGTATCCAACGAAGCTGTGCGGAGATGCTGGCTAGACCGAAACAGAGATATGTGCACAGGCTACTCACGCCCAGCTTAGCGACCGCTTACAGCCGCACACCGCTAGTCTCAGTGCCGAATTTAGGGCAGGGCAACAGGGGCACTTGCCCCGAGCCTCCACAAGGAAGGAGCCTCCACAACTTAGTTAAAAAAAAATTACATCCTTTGTGTCCATGAGCCCATCAAAGAGTGTTCAAACACCCCCCGAAATCTCGGACATCTATGGAGAAACCAACCTATCCCAGGCGGAATACCACAATTTATTATAGAGCTCGCTTCGTCCAATTCAATATTAGTTGACAGATTTACTCCTTTTCTCTTTTTTGAATGAATGAGCAAAAATAACATGATTTATTCGAAGAGGGTACTGCTTCTCTTATGTTACACCTTGTTTATATATTTATTTATTTACTTGTTTGTTTTTTGAAGTGAAAACTTCTTTAGCGGCGTTGAGCACTTTTTCTGTAATGGGTATAACCCAACCTGACCTCAACCTGACCTCCCTCAAGGAAGAGTTTTGGCCGAAGGGTGTCATGTATCGGCGTTTCCGCGGAAGGCTACGCGGCACCACGCAGCGCAACACGACGCCGTCACTTCGTGTTCAATAATTGCATATATTTGCTGGTTTTTATAAATATGTATGATAGTCAATAAGGTATATATGTTATGGGTCTTTGTTACCTGAAATAAATGATATATTATTATTATTATTATTATAAAATCTTAAACTCGCGTCAGGACACGTGACCCTGATCGAAAAAGCGTAAGACAAATTTTCTCATTCGATTTTGAACTTAACCTTCAACATTTTATGGTTTAAAATCATTTAAAGAAATTTTTAAATGTTTCCAATCAACTTTGAACCTAATGCTTTAGGGATAAAGCTGACAAATCTATTAAATAAATTGCCACCCGCCGCGCGCCGGCGCAGCGCCGCGAAACCTAGTCCTCTGGCTATCTTCATCGTCCTTAAGATTGTGATAGAACCGTGGTCTTTGGGGGATTCGCACCGTGCTAACTACGAAGGCAATTTACGTGCTATTTACAAACGTTACGTACCTGTAGGTATGTTAGTGTAGCTAAAATTCCGTATTTCCTTGCAATTTTATTGATTGACGCATAATGACAAGAGATTCTAAAATCAATAAGACAGTGTTGTCTTTGAGTTTGCAGCTTTCTTAGTATCTAGTAGCTATTAAAAGTACTTGTGAAGGCTTTTAAGATGCAAGCACAATCATGATAATAAAATAAAAAAGGAAATCGTTCAATCGCAATAAGTACCTTCCGAGTATTAAATTGCTAAACATTTTCACTAAGGCGTTTGTTGTTTGGTAAAATAAAGTTCAGTTTATTTAAAAACCTGCTTTAAAAATGATTTGATTACAAGTATTTACAAGTAAGTTAAAAAGCACGAGTGTTATTGGTATAGGAAACCGATAAATTCTCAGCTAATTCTGTAGTAAGATCGAATGTGACGTTCCTGCTTACGTGCTTACTAAGCGCCTGTGAAAAGATGTATCGCACACATTTTTATGTGCGACAGATTACTTCCACACTTTTAATTACAAATTCTTTAGGCAGGATTCAATGATAACATAACATCCTGTAATCCCCGAAGGCTCAGGCAGGGGTGCACCGAATAGTACACCCTGTTCTTTATACTGATAAAGCAATTGGTGCAAAATTATTCCCTAACCATTCCAAAATATCAAACATGCTCAACGTTAATAATCAAGTTTTCACTTCTGCCGGCACTCCCGGAGTGCAACCCGTCTTTTTTTTTTACCTTGTTTGTTTTTTTTTCGTCGGTTCCAAAACAAATTTCAGTGCCTCCACTTCTTGGTTGCCCCAGGGCCTCCACACCCCAAAATCCGGCCCTGGCTAGTCTCGTCTCCGCTGTGAGCTGCCGCCGAGTGCGGAGGCTGGGCTAAACAAATATGAGGCATATCTTTTCTGCTCAACCGTTCCCACCAAAGCGAAGCGGAGACGAGAAGTACCTATAAATACACAGCTCTCTCCTGTAGTCGTCTTCGCTTCGGTGGAGTCCGGGCCTAATGGGTACTGTCCTTTCAGTTCATTTAAACCTCAAGTTTGAATGATTCTCAGCTTTTTTATGTATATCAGAACGTTCGGCCAGTCGAGCTAGGGAGCTGGCTGCTACTCCAGTTTTTAGTGACGATTATGTGACGCATAAAGATGCCAGCCAAAGAATTTGTGACAGAACAGTTCGAAAGTTAGAAGCATTTATTTATGGCCGAACGACCTGATATCAGAACGTTCGGCCAACCTGAATCTCCATAACTGAGGACCTTAGAGAAACTGTTACTGAATAAATATTTTGTGACGATTTAGTGACAAACAACCACTGCTTTACTTTTACTCGTAATGCCACCGGCTAAAAGTAAAATTAATTTTAGTTCCTGGAACATCAGGCCGTTCGGCCAACGTAAAATCTGCGTAACTGAGGACCTGAGAGAAACCGTTAATGAATAAAGATTTAGTGACGAGACTGAAACGTATTTTTATTGCTTTATTTTTTTTGTGACGGTCCCTCTATAGAGTAAAATGAAAATTTAACATATAACCTCAAAACATTGGGATTATCGATTCCTCCACAAGGAAGAAGCCCAGAGAAACCGTTAATCAATAAAGATTTAGTGACGACACTGAAACGAACTTTTATTGTTTTATTTTTCTTGTGACGGCCCCTTTTTATAGTAAATTGAAAATGTAACATATAACCTCTAAACATTGGGATTATCGATTCCTCCACAAGGAAGAAACCTAGAAGACTCGTAAAACCCCTGATGTGTTATAGGTTTCCAGTGCAATAGTGTCAATGTTTTTGTTAATTCAAGATTAATCTATAAAAATGCACTATGGCGGATGGCGACTGAAATAGGGTGACCATGTATTCTTACGAAACAAGTATTTATCGAGTAGGTACGTAATTACCTAAACAATGAAGCAAAACACGTCGAAATAGTTGAAATAAGGTGACGATGTAGGTATTGCAACAAAATAAATAGATACGCGGACGGAGGAATATGAGAAGTGCAGATTAGTTACCAATATGTTCCAGGAAGTTACCGATCAGCGCCCTCTGAACGCCAAGCTATAATAGGTAGTACAGTACTGTACATAAATAAAATAAAATGGGTAGTACATGTGCAGTGATATTATCTAGAGTGGTAAGTAATTTAATAAGTTATGTGTGAAACTTACGCTTTATTCAATACCTTCATGTTACTGGATCTATCTATACCTATATAGCGTGAGTCTTCATAACGTGCACATATTAAAATGAGAGAAACTATGCTTAATTTTATCTAAGGAAAAAATATTTATATCTGCACTCTTCATATTCCTCCGTCCGCGTATCTATTTATTTTGTTGCAATACCTACATCGTCACCTTATTTCAACTATTTCGACGTGATATAACCTAAACAATGAAGTGTTTAGGTAATTACGTACCTACTCGATAAATACTTGTTTCGTAAGAATACATGGTCACCCTATTTCAGTCGCCATCCGCCATAGTGCATTTTTATAGATTAATCTTGAATTAACAAAAACACTGACACTATTGCACTGGAAACCTATAACACATCAGGGGTTTTACGAGTCTTCTAGGTTTCTTCCTTGTGGAGGAATCGATAATCCCAATGTTTAGAGGTTATGTTACATTTTCATTTTACAATAAAAGGGGCCGTCACAAGAAAAATAAACAAATAAAAGTTCGTTTCAGTGTCGTCACTAAATCTTTATTGATTAACGGTTTCTCTGGGCTTCTTCCTTGTGGAGGAATCCATAATCCCAATGTTTTGAGGTTATATGTTAAATTTTCATTTTACTCTATAGAGGGACCGTCACAAAAAAAAATAAACCAATAAAAATACGTTTCAGTCTCGTCACTAAATCTTTATTCATTAACGGTTTCTCTCAGGTCCTCAGTTACGCAGATTTTACGTTGGCCGAACGGCCTGATGTTCCAGGAACTAAAAGTAATTTTACTTTTAACCGGTGGCATTACGAGTAAAAGTAAAGCAGTGGTTGTTTGTCACTAAATCGTCACAAAATATTTATTCAGTAACAGTTTCTCTAAGGTCCTCAGTTATGGAGATTCAGGTTGGCCGAACGTTCTGATATCAGGTCGTTCGGCCATAAATAAATGCTTCTAACTTTCGAACTGTTCTGTCACAAATTCTTTGGCTGGCATCTTTATGCGTCACATAATCGTCACTAAAAACTGGAGTAGCAGCCAGCTCCCTATCTCGACTGGCCGAACGTTCTGAGATACATCTTTTTTTACACTAATTTCATATATCCTGGTGGTAAACTAACTGAAAGGACTGTAGGCAACACTACGTGGTCTATGGTTTACAGCCGGGCGGCAAAAATTATTATACGATTTCGTTCCCACTAGTTCTGCTAAACAGTTCTACGGTAGAACTACGGTAGAATGGGAATATTTTTTCCCATTAGTCCTACGATTTCAGGTGGCGCAAAATCGAAAACTAGTGGGACCAAAAATTCCCATTTGTTCTACCCACTTAATTTTTCAGGGTGATGCATTCGGCCTAGGCGTCCTACGCTCCGGTACCTGGAACATGACACTCCGGGACTATTCCCAGACGACGCGCATCAAACGTAATGGCACTGGAGTAGACGTGCACGTAGAAGTCGATCACATCGGGGACATGGAGATCCACGTCGGCAACTTGGTCAGGGGCAACGGAATACTCGGTACTTATATGCGTAAGATACTTTTTGACACGACTGTGTCTTTTTAGGGTACCAAGTGAGTAGATTTGCACCTTGCATGATTGTAGTTAGCACTGTAATGTATTCTGTGAAGGAATGATAATTAAGTGCTTAAAACTGTGTCACTGCACCGTTGCTTGTACTGTTACATTATTTTTCCTCTTTTTTTTTGAAGCATAGGATTACTCCGCTTTGCCACACCAATTCTTCCCACCAGTGCCAGTGGTATTAAGTAATGTTTAAATTTTAATGAACCCTGCGACGCCCAAATAGAAATTAAGCACACAGGTTGTTATTTTCAGAGCGCATGCTGGACCGCCTCATCAATGCCACATGGAAGCCAGGCTTCGCAGTCATCAGGCCGCTTATCAACGACCTGGTCAGCACAGCTTTCACAGACATCTGGAGTCATTCCTTCAAGGACTTCCCCATTGACAACTTTATAAGAGACTGATGTTGTCGTCTTACTTACTTCATAAGTGTTGAATTTTATAAGTGCCAGTTTGTAAATAAGAACGTTGTTTTAAGATAGAATAATCATCACCTTATATTAAGGGTCACCTCATTACAGGTCATATTCAGTCATCGTTTTGGCATTCGTTTGTTTTTACACAGATACAATACAAAATAAACTAGTCATCAATGTTCAACTGGCGAATTTAATTTCGTTTTTGAGTTCAGGACAAGCCGAAAGAAAAGACCGAAATATATTACATATCTCAATATTATATTTATTAAAAAATATAACCTAACTATATATATGACTTTATATTTAAATTCAATCAACAAATAACTCGCACGTTCGTCGAAACTGGAATAATCAACCTCAGTCTTTCAACACAAATGAATACAAATCAAACAGGCCTCACACCAACAACAAACGGCGCAAACAAGCGTATCGTTACTCCGAGCGTCCCTCCGCTCCCCCCGCGTCCCTCCCGCGCTCACACACACTATAAATACATATTTATAACATTGCACCTTCAATTTGTTACATTAATAACCAAATAAAGTATTACACAAAAACATGCCGTCGAAGTCTCGATTTCATATAACAGCGCTCGTTTGCATCTACGAGCAAACAGAAACTTGCCTAGTTACAACCCGTTCATCGACAATGTTCACACTAGGCTACCTCGCAGATTTATACATAAAAATAAGTACAACTACAGACAGAAACTAAGATAGAATACTACCAGTGATATCAGTGTATCCCGCTTGTGAAGACATCGTTGTAGCCAACGGGCCTACGTCGCGCGACGCTCCTCAATGTGAAATTCCAATTAGATTTAATATTGTCTGTATTGAAATACTACATTAGGACCCTGTGGACCGTCGAGCTGACGTTATTATGTACGGAATAAAATCGTTGTAACAGTAGCGCCCCACGTCGATAGTCCCACACATAACTTAGACAAACAATACCAACAATTAACTTGAGATCTCGTCAAACTATCGACGCGGAGTGGAAACACGTTAGGAGCATCCAATGTATTGAAACTATAAAAATACTGACTACTATTGTATTAGCGTAATTAACATTATGAGGTTATCTTAACAAATTACCAGATTGATTTAGACGGCAGTCTACCAGAGGCAAATATACAAGTGTCTGTTTTATGGGGGTCATTAAAAATAGTGAGGAAAATTATGTACCCTTGTGATCTACCTCTTGGTAGATTTAGTCCTTTGAACTTATTATATCGCAAAATAAAAATCGGAGACTGCCTGGATTACGTTAGTAACATAACATCAAATAATATAATTTACTGATTTCAGACATGCGCGACTACAATAAATAATTCCAATAAGTTACAAAGCTCCGGATGAAAAATGAAGAGTCAAACCTGAGCTGACATTACACGAAGTAATGCGTGTTCATTACAATGGCTACTTATGATTTTACTAAATCATTCGTTAAGAACAAAATATCGATCGATGTCAACAATAGAAGTAGCGTAAATCCTTAACTAAATTACGAGACAATTTTTGTTTATAATTTGTACTTCTTTTTCTCGTACGTTTGGCCCCCGAATTTGTGTCATAAAAAAAAATAATTTAAAAATTAAAAGGCCACCTCTCGCGAGAGGCAGCGTTATGCCGAACAAAATGTTTATATAGGCAACTAGCAACCTACATATTGTTTGCTTGTGTTCCTTAAAAATCAACACTCAGGTACCGATGTTCAGCGACTATCAAGGATACTTCACTGCGCAGTAACAAAATGGTATATCAACGAACTTGATAATATTACATTACTAGCGATTTTCAACGATGTTTAAGGAACATGACATGAGGTAACTAAAGTATCCTGCAGTAATCAAATTTCACTTTAGAATAAGGTACTTCACGAGCGCCGTTAAAAGCAAATTCTGTCTCAATGGTATGATTTCAAAAAGATATTCAACAGAGTTTGCTTTGTACGGAAACAATAACAAAACGAAAAAATAAAATCCTATCAAACTGAAATAAAACTTAATGATAACGATCTTGAAACGAAAAATGTTAAAAATTCATTTGTATTAAGATTTCAGTTCATTAAAAACGATTTAGCACAACAGAGCTGAACTGTACAGACTGTACTGTACAGATGTGGTGGAATACAATCGTATCGCGGAACATAAGCTTACCCGTTACGCAAATAATGATACAAATAAACATATAAGTGATTTAATACTATTAGCGGGTAGTCTGGCGGACGTGTTCACACTCGGTAGCGAGTAGTTCCGCGCCCTTGTGATGAACATCTCTGACGCGAACAGTCTGCGTACAGCGACGTGCAGTTATTGTTGTTGATCGAGTAACGTGATATTTAAAGTCCACGTTCTCAGTCTAATCTCGTGAATGCATCAAAATCTAAATATGTACAAATGCCTGGAAGACGCGGGATCTTGTGTTTGTTGTTACAAGGGCACGGAATGTAACTAATGTAATGTGAAAAGTAAACGTTAAAACAATGATTTCGCCCTCGTTCGTACTATGTGCACTAGTATTGCAACCAGGTTCCGCCTGCCTGTGTCCGACACTCCGCGCCTCCCTCACTCAAGCCGCTCACACACTTCTCCAAATTAACTCTAACATTAAAATTATTTTGATATGCACTTATTAATAGGTTTTTTTTTACAATGACATTTGTGCTGTACACTATTAAAAAACGGCAGAGCGGAGGCGTGCCAACGAGTTCGAGTAATGTACTTACATTACGGTGAGCCGGCTATCGCGGTATCGCACTTTGTACTTAAACATTCAAAATTATATTTATCGAAATCATAATGTTGACGTTCGCCGCGCGCCCGCCCTGCCTCCACTATTTACAATGACAACTAAACGAACCCATAATGAAACTAAAATGACAAACTCAGGTAGTAACTAAATATTTGGCAAATCAGTTTATTGATAACGGAACAACATGAAATACGCAAACGACAGGGCTAACGTGAACGTATGACGTATGGAACACTAGAGCTAGCTTTACAAGTAAAATCGAAGGCCGCTAAGATATCACCGTTCATTAGTGTGTAATATGTACACGGCGCGCCCGCCCGCGCCCCTCTGATTTGAGCGACACTATGTACACGAGCGCGCAGCGGGCGAGCACATCCGCTCGCGAGCGCACGAGCGCACGAATGTACGAGCACACGAGCGCACGAGCACGAGAGCAAGCGAGCCCGCGAGCGCGTGAGCTGGCCGCTCCACACTCTGCGACACGACACAACCTACACTATGTGCTCGCAACATGTGTGCACGGACGCATACTGCAAATTCTAGTTTCATTCTCCTACGTACATGTGAAAAACAAACTACAGAGATCGCATAAAAAACTTGGCATGTGTAATATTTACAAAGTTATATAAAGTCTTAAGGCATTGTATCTGTAGTATGCGCCCACATCGGATACAGACCACGTGTCCGCAGACAGTGGTACACAAGCAGTGGTCGTCGGCACTCAACGCAACATGCCAATAACATAAAAAAAATGAATTAGATAACTTCAAGGAACATTTTCATTATAAGCGTTCAGTTTATTAAACAGTAATGTGGGACTGTACCCGACGGGTATGGATGAAGAAATGAAATTAGCACCATGTTTTTTCAGATTGGATTGTTTGAGGGTTTCTGTTGTTGTCAACGGTGTTTAGTAAACTGATGTGTCTATAAACCTGGTGATAACTGAGAATGTTACAACACTCCGGTCAAATTAATAGTTATTTGGTACACATATCTGTGGCTTTTTTTCTAAAATTTGTTATAACGAATTATTCTACATAAAGTTACTTGACTTGAGCAACATTGTCAGTTAAAACCGGAACCTCAGTCATCTGCTTTAAACTATCATATCATAACAGCACGCGCCGGCTGCAGTCCCACAGAATGAGCATTAGTTAAATATTCGACATTTACGTCACAAATAATCCAACTAAATAATTTACGTTGCAATCAATTTCAACAACTAACTAAGAGCGCGATGTTCAATGTTCATAACCACACATTATTGCTTTTACAGAACACTCTCATATTTTACTTGACTGGTCAGTTTGTTTATATTGCCTGTAGCTTGCACACAAGCTGCGGCGTAATCTTTACGTTTCACATTTGGATGAGCTCGCATACATCGTGATCTAACTCCGAAACATGAATAATATCCGCAGAACTCAAGAATGCAGCCATGTAGGCAAGCTACTCATTATCTACTTATAATTTATTGTGAGACAAATTTCATGTCCTATGTCCTATAAACGTGCTCACCGTCACACATGCATTATACAATGTTTTCACATGATGGCATGGAGAGCCTTTGAGCGCGTTCGTTTACCTCGAACACAAATAAGTAAATACAATGATTTCCTAGTCTAGTCGAAAACAGTGTTCGGATAAACAAAAAACAAGCCCAACATGATGATAGTGTTATACCCGTAAATAAAATGGCATCATTATCATACGCGAATAACGAAATAAACTTTAAAAATATTCTTCAAAAACACTAGTTTAGTAAATGGCATTAGGTATTTATTGCTCAAGTTATCTTGGCGTTTCCCTGGCCAGACTATCGGCCTACGTAATTGGAACCTATTGCTCCAATTACGTAAGCCGATGCATGCCTCTACTAGGTATTGTTTTACCTACAATAAAAGCTAAATGCTCAACACAATGTTGCCCGCAACAAAATCAGAAGCACAACGTAAGTAAATCGTAAGAGTGTTCTGTAAACAAGACTCCAGTCGTCCCACCCTCACGTCAAATGTTCAAGGTTTGGGAACGGGTCAGACCCGTCCCAACACCTGGAGCGGTTGTCACAACTCGCCCGCAGCCGTCATTCGGTAGCCTAAACAGTTGCAGTGATGTCGAGACGAATGCAGTCCGCAGCGAGTACAGCTCAGCACTACTCGCTCGCCGGCGGCGACGCGGGCGCGACGCGGCCACGCAGGCGCGCGCCACTAGAACTCGAAGTCGAACAGCTCCGACAGGCCCTCGTCGTGGTCGAGGCAGAACCCGTAGTCCGTCGCCGACATGGGCGGCTCCAGCGCCAGGAACGGCTCCAACTCCAGCGGTTCTGAAATGCCACGGGACAACATCCATGTCAGTATGGTGTCATAATTCTGCGATTAAGTTGTTATTCTCATAATATCGCAAATGCACACCAAAAAGATTACATACAATCATGATTACATTTTGTATAAATTGTCATTGATCAACATTATTATAAAAATCACATGATGAATGTCGAAAAAGTAATAAAATATCTGTAAGGGTAGGCGCGCACAAGTTCCATCAACCGATCATCAGTCAGCTAAACATAGAAGTTTTTTAGTGATAAACCCGACCAGACAATGAATGACCTGAGCGCGCCTAATGTATTTTATATACTCTTTATACAAGAATATCAGGTGTCCCCACGTCATCATCAAACATACAGTTTACAAATTAATTATTTACAAAATTAGTTTCAAACAAGTCCCCCACCCCGACATCACCTGCAAAATCTGTACAAACAGTCAGACGGACATAAAGAGCAAGCGTTATTGGATTTTGACAGGCGAAGCAGAGGCGAAGGAAAAAATGTGCAATACTTCCTGCAACGCGCACGTATCCTTTGAACGACGGCTTTATATTGTCTGTATTGGAGGCGGCCCGCGTTCTACACAGAATTCTCGTCAGTGTGAGTCCAGCGGGCCAGGCCTGAAGGCCTTATGGCCTGGCTCGCAACGCACGCGAGATTCGCCTCAGATTGTTTGAAGCTTGAGAATTATACGAAAGTGATGGAAAGCGTGCGCGTTGTATGAATATTGCGTGTAAGTAAAAGATTTCAAACGAAAATAGTTCAAGTTTGCCTATTTTTGCTTGTAATTTTAGAATTGATACACCCATTTTGAATGTCCTAACAGAAATCAAGTTTAAAATTGACTGTGTCGGTGCTGTTTTTATTCAAAATGAGTATGAGTAAGGTCTTCGAAAAATGTCGTTTGAATTATCTGGTGATCATCTGGTGACTGGTGAAGTTTAGTGGAAGCATAGGTAACCCAATAACCTGATGAAATGGCTTAGTTGTGAGAGATGAATGAATGAAACGACGTTTCCCGAAGGTTAGAATACAGTGCAAACATAGTTAGACATGAGAGCGTTGTTACATTGGCGATGGTTGTCTGTGGAGTTAGTAGATGAGTTGGCTGTTAGTGGCGAGCGTCCGTGAGCTGAATCCCATGGTGCTACACGGAACACTGGAGCCACACGGGATACAGCTCGCGGCCGCCCTCCCGTCTCCCGAAACACCGCGACCGACGAGCCCGCTGAACCGATCATGAACCGCTGTAAGCTCTCCGCTGGGGAACGCTCACATCGACATCAACGAGGTAACGATATTGTTACAATATGTTATTCACTAGTGTTAACTTTAGCGTCTCACTGCTAAATCTTTTCCAAGAAGTCATTTAACTACTTTTTGTTTCCTCATATGAAAACGCGTGCCACTCTTAGCAGATTTCCCGAGACGCGATGTGAGCATGCACCAAGTAGACATTTAAACAATTAAAAAAAAAAACTTTTTAAAATATTTGCGCTTTTATACAAACACTTCAATTGATGTTTCAGAATTCTGTGGGAATGTTAATAGGAATCGCAGCAAATTATTTACACAATACAAAACCGAATAAATATTATTTACATGAATTCAACAATTTAGTTATGGTGACACTGTGACAGAAATGACGAAAAACTGAGCATCAGTCCTTTCGGCGGCCAAATCATATTGGATAAAACATTTTTGTTACAGTGTTAATATTAATGACTCTGTCGAGCACCAGGTAAATTAAACGCAACTTTTGCTACCTTTCACTAACAGGCCGAAATAGGCGTAGGAACTTTCATGTTGTACAAGTTACGTGTAAAACTTCAGCCTGTTTCTAAGGGTTAGTACGACCTAATTCAACAACTCGGTTTTTCTGTCGTCTATTTCTTGTTTAGCTACTTGTAAAAGATAGCAATTACCTTAGTCTAGTCAGTGCTTGACACAGCCTGTTTTAATACAGATTCAAAAACCACATACACAATTTGAGAGGCAGGAAGATGTAACACAATTCCTTCCTCTCACTGTCGTAGACTCATAGTATCGAAACAGATATTACAGTTAGTGAAGCGTTCATGATGATGACGTGAGCACCGTGATGGAAGCATGCATGTCGGCGGTATGTATGATGACACATATTCGTATCTGGATTTATATTATGTGACAATATTCGGAAACACGATTAACTAGTGAACATTATGTGGAAAATTCTGTGACTTCTTCTAGGTTCCACGTAAATTGAGAGTCTATCTCTGGCTACTGCTAGTATAGCTAGACATAGGCTGAAATGAAAGTATGTGTCAAAACCTTAGTCTATCGTGTTTCCGTACACAGTGAATCAGTTAGGGTCGACACACAAAAGCATATATACGTTGCAACATAAAAACTGCGGATATTTCCTGTTTTAGCGTGTATATTAGTTTCGCACCGTTTTTAAGTGCGTCGGCACTTAAATAAACAACCAACCTAGTGAATCCCGCTGCCGTATGACTTATATCTAATGTGGTGAGTCCTCGCGCCGGTCCGCACGGCCGCGTAGCTAGAACTCTGACTGTGATGTGACTACGACACACTTCACAGCCAAAGTGCTAGCCACGAGACGTGCGCTCTCGACGATCCCGCCTGCCTATAGCGTGACTTAGCGTACCCATGACTTGGTGAAATATAATTTAAGGTTAGACTGTCATTGAATATAGTTATTTTATTTTAGTTTGGTTGGATTGATACCTTAAGATTGAACTGGCGAAAAGAAAAGCCCAGTTAATATTTTGCTGTAAAATCTCAATGACAACTTATTTGGTTGTATTTTTTATTTTGTTGAGCCAATTCCATGGCCAATCCAATTCTGATGGCTGTCAATTTTGATAAAACAACAGCTTTATGAAAATTGACAGCCATCAGATAGAGATCTGATCGTCATCAGAGACTGATTATATCAGAGCACAGTTTCTGATCCGTAGACAGAGAATGCTATAGACTAATTGACGTAGACAGAGTATCCTATAGACACCGCCAAAGCGTGTCGCAAAAAGAGACAAAAAATAAATACGTCACGAATTTAGGGTTACCGGGTGAGGAAAAATTTACCCCACAATTTATGAGAATTGGAAATTAGTACGTAAGACAAAGCCTGAATATGCCAATGACATATCCGTTACCATCGGTACGCAAAGGCATGCGATGCGGAGAAGACATGCTGCCGAACTCAAATTAATTGCGATGAGGGCAGGAGAGTGACGATGGATGATGATGATGTGGTTCTAAATTACTGCCATTTCTGATGTGATAGTAGGTTCTGGGTTTGTGGGTAAATAATAGAACATGTTTATTTTTAATAAGCTTTTATTGATTTAACACATTATTGTCCTTTAAATAAAACAAGCTTCGTATGTTTCTAATTTTTTGCTTAGGTTCAAATCCTTTTGTTGCGTGATGTATACGCAGTTCAAAATAGTGCATGGCAATTGCCTTAATAAGTAAAACTTTGTGGTTTCCAATAAAAGGTTGACTTTCAAAATGATTATTTATGAATTCTTCTTTCTAATTAACTTATATTCTTCTTTTTAATTCTAAAAATGTTTGCTGCAAATTTTTGATGACGGTTTTGGTGTCCAATCTGTTCGTCCTGTAGCTACAATCCAATTCTGACGTAAATTATCAGGTTCAGGGAAACTGCAAAAAGTCATTAAATATTTCAGATATTTAATTAATCCTCACTGCAGAAGCCATCATATTATTATTTCCCATAATAGTGGGTAATAATTTATAGAAAAGTTGGCAACACCAACGTTTTTAGGTTAGAATTTATTAGTCTATAGCATTCTCTGTCTACGCTAATTGATATGTTTTGTCGCATTCACACAAGAAAAAGAACAACTTATGCCGATGTCGTGTAAAGAAATGAAACAGAACGATAAAATTTTTTGTTTCATCGAGCGTGCCACGTTTTTTCAAGGTCAGCACACTAGTTTGCTAAACAAAGTTTGACAGCTGACGTGCAGCTAGCCATCGTCTACCTTTAAAATACAGTTTTTACGTGTTATATGTTAAGTAATTTATGTTATATTTTGTTTTGAACAATTTAGACTTACTATTTCAACCATTTATACAAAAAAAATGGTGTGGTGTAGCGTTAAAGGGTGTAAAAGTGATAGTGGAACGAAAATCCCAGGATTGTCTTTTCATTCGTAAGTATGCCACTCTTTATCAGTTCTAGGCATTCAGTAACATTTTATTATGTTCATATATTGTGTATAATGTACGCTAGACGTACGATTCATCCTTAAAAAGCACAAAAATAACAATTATTATTCAATTATAAATTCTAACCTAAAAACGTTGGTGTTGCCAACTTTTCTATAAATTATTACCCACTATTATGGGAAATAATAATGTGATGGCTTCTGCAGTGAGTATTAATTAAATATCTGAAATATTTAATGACTTTTTGCAGTTTCCCTGAACCTGATAATTTACGTCAGAATTGGATTGTAGCTACAGGACGAACAGATTGGACACCAAAACCGTCATCAAAAATTTGCAGCAAACATTTTGAGAATTAAAAAGAAGAATATAAGTTAATTAGAAAGAAGAATTCATAAATAATCATTTTGAAAGTCAACCTTTTATTGGAAACCACAAAGTTTTACTTATTAAGGCAATTGCCATGCACTATTTTGAACTGCGTATACATCACGCAACAAAAGGATTTGAACCTAAGCAAAAAATTAGAAACATACGAAGCTTGTTTTATTTAAAGGACAATAATGTGTTAAATCAATAAAAGCTTATTAAAAATAAACATGTTCTATTATTTACCCACAAACCCAGAACCTACTATCACATCAGAAATGGCAGTAATTTAGAACCACATCATCATCATCCATCGTCACTCCTGCCCTCATCGCAATTAATTTGAGTTCGGCAGCATGTCTTCTCCGCATCGCATGCCTTTGCGTACCGATGGTAACGGATATGTCATTGGCATATTCAGGCTTTGTCTTACATACTAATTTCCAATTCTCATAAATTGTGGGGTAAATTTTTCCTCACCCGGTAACCCTAAATTCGTGACTTATTTATTTTTTGTCTCTTTTTGCGACACGCTTTGCCGGTGTCTATAGGATACTCTGTCTACGTTCTGATCAGTGATCAGTTGCTCTCAATTGTTATGTTAGTTCTTGTGATTGGTGCATCAAAATGTCTTGTTGACATAAGTTACCACAAGATTAGACAACACTGAATTGAATTAACAGTTATCAGTTCATGCATTTGATTAAAAGTTTTCTTACAGAATAAATAATGCAAATGACACTAAATTGATAATAATGTCTGTTGTGACGGGCATTCAATTTAAGGTATCAAACTAACATGAGCTACCACATACATTAACTTTTTAGGCTCAGTTCCTGTTTCTAAAGCGTAATGAATCCTCAAAATTAAAAAAAATATGCTTCAATTGTTAGAAGATGCATTTTATTTCTATAATAGTATTTATGTTTACTTAACAAGTAATAACTTTCATTGAATGATCTCAATGAGTATATTAGTTTTAACCGTAAACCGGAAGTGATAAAGGAACCGAGCAGACCTTTTGACCACAATCAAAAACAGAAGTCAAGTCAGACTTTTTCCAGCACACCGCAATCATGTGTGAGTCTATCTAGCAGGCCCCAACGAGATTTATCAACAGATGATAGCTCTTCATAAAGACAGTATTTTGTACCTAAAGAAAATAAATAAGATATATTTTGTACCTCGACAGTTTTTGATTTAATGACGTTTCCATGAAGTGTCTAGCTAGCGGGTTATGATTTTTTTTTTTGTTATTATACTTTCAGATCGCTTAATAGTGCTCGAAGTTACCAACTATTATGTATCTTACAAATCCAAAATTTCGACTTTCTGTGAGCTCTACTTTAGAAGATATTCGTTATTTAGACACACGTCCAGCCAGCGGGCCCATTTTTAAATATTAGTCTTTTATATCATACAATAGCATTAGGAGCTTGATACTATTATGTACCTTACAAATCCACAATTTCGACTTTCTGCGAGCTATACTTTAGAAGACATTCGTAATTTAGACAAACGTCCAGAATACTTCCCAAAAAAAAAATATCTCCAAATATCTTCTAAAGTATAGCGCTCACAGAAAATCGAAATTTTGGATTTGTAAGGTACATAATAGTATCACGCTCCTAATGCTATTGTATGGTATAAAAGAGTAGTATTCAAAAAAAGCCCGCTGGCTGAACGTTTGTCTAAATAACGAATATCTTTTAAAGTATAGCTCGCAGAAAGTCGAAATTTTGGATTTGTAAGGTACATAATAGTTGGTAACTTCGAGCACTATTAGGCGATCTGAAAGTTTAATAACAAAAAAAATAATCATACGGGGCCTGCTAGCTAGACACTTCATGGAAACGTCATTAAATCAAAAACTGTCGAGGTACAAAATATATCTTATTTATTTTCTTTAGGTACAAAATACTGTCTATATGAAAAGCTATCATCTGTTGATAAATCTCGTTGGGGCCTGCTAGATAGACTCACACCACAATCATAACTAAAGTGAGTTGGAGGTACGGTGGGACCTGTCTTCTGTTTGCAACTCTGGCGACCAAAGAAGTTTTTTAGACCAGGGATTGTACCACCACCTAAGCAGTATTATCAAGACGGAGCTATACAGCTCTTATTGCTTTATCTCTTTCACTGAAGTGAGATTGAAATAATACTGCTTTAGGAGGTGCTGATACAAAGTGCAGTCAAACCGAGCGGACCAGGCAGCAGGCTGCGGAAACCGAAGTTTGTAATTTTTCGGTACATTATCTCTCAAAGTCCGCTGTCTGCTATAAAGTCCGCTCGGTATGACTGCACCTTCAAATGATCTTGTGTTGAGTGTGAGCTACATGTCGTACCTGACTCCTGGTCCTCTGTCTGCAGCTGGAAGCGTCCGCCGCCCATGATGGGCGCGAAGTCGTCGCTGTCCGCTATCAACGCGTTCCGCAGACGACCCCTCGCGCCGCAACCTGTGGATTAGGTATTAATTTAAGTTGGAGAAACAGTTTGGTAAACAGTACAATAATTTAAGTAGGAAAATGTCGAGGTCGATGCTCTAACTATCGATACTCGAAATATTTCATCATCTATTACAATGGACCTGGTAATGTAGCTAAAAATATTTAAACACAACACCAACGATTATGTTTAAGTCATAGTTGTATGTTTCTGACAATCAAAATCCTCCTGATCCTTGATGAGGTAATAATATAAATAAATAAATAAATAAATATCCCTGGACATTTTCACACAGCACCATCTAGCCCCAAGCTAAGCAACTTAATGCTTGTGTTATGGTAGCTAGATGGCTGTTTTTTTTTTTTTGTAAATACATACATATTATAGATAGAAAAACACCCAGACCCGGAACAACTACTTGTAGGTCATACAAATATTTGTCCCGTACGGGAATCGAACCCGCGACATGCAGCGCAGCAGTCAATCGCTTGACCACTGCGCCAACCGTGTCGTCAAAAGGTGATACAAGTTTATCTCCAATTAATATAGTGGCCTCGTGACTCGGAAATCACGTTGAGCCGTTGATCCCGGCTGTCATTTGTAGATCTTTGACAATCGTTACAGGTATTCAGTGGCCCCAAGTCTAAAGAACCACTCTTACCAAGGGGTATCGTATCACCTAGTACTAACTGAGAGTTGTGGAGATCAGATAGGCAGTCGCTCCATGTAAAATACTGGTAATCAGGTGCATTCGGTTAGACTGGAAGCCGACCCCAACATCGTTGGGAAAAGGCTAGGCAGATGATGAATCGTAATAGTAGAGAAAGATACTGACTGTCAGGAGTGTTGAGCGAGTCGTGATGGCTGGTATGTGGCGTGTGTGGTGTGTGGGGAGTGTGCGGCGTGTGACCGGACTGCGGCGTGTGGCCGGACGGCGGCGCGTGGCCGGCCTGCGGCGAGGCCAGCGCCGCGCCCAGCGGCAGCGTGGGGTCCGTGACGCACGGCGTGCACACCGTCATCGATGACGACGACGACGAACACGAGCTCATTGGCTCCCGCTTTATTGGCGTCCTGCACAGAAAAAAACACGCATGAAGCGTCTTCTTCATTGTTCTATTACAACAAGTCTCCAGGTTATACGGTCTTCTGCAGTGTGGACCGCTCGGTATATTATAGTTACAGTCATGAAAACTGAATGTTGGGCAGGTTCCTGTGAAATGGAGTCGCATATTGCGAAAACACTTTTACCTGTGATACACAATCTATGCCAAAAAGCATTACTCTGTCAAAGGAGATGGCCAAAAAAAAACCAGAATCGCCAGAAATTTCATGTGCCGTTTTTATAGGCATAATATGTACATCAAAAATATAGAATAATTTACTGCAAAAACGACGTGGTATACTAGATATTTATTGATCAATGAAAAAATAACAATTTTTTTTAGATTCAGAAAAATCTAGTGAAGCCATGATCTATGAATTCTTTGGGGTCCGTAAATATTAAAAAATGTTATTATTACGGATTATTATATTATAATATTCTACGAAAAAAATCATATAATTATCAAATATGTATACATCAAACATCGTGATCAATCTCAAAACTCAGGATAATCTGGTAAAGCAGACGACAACCCCTTGTTGGTTGACCTGCGAGATGCCATTAAAAAAAAACGTTTTAGGTCTTTATTTAAAACCCATAGTCTAAATCCATCATCTTCTCCTCCGCCTATTGCAGTGCTTTCTTAGTTCTGGTGATCATACGTTTGCTAATGACTGGATTTTTTACCTTTTTGAGCTACACTTTTGTATACTGGACACCAATTTATATTGCTAATTAGATACTGAGGCGCGTTTTTTGGACTTCTGCTTTCTTTAAATTTCTTTCTCAGATTTAAATGTACCACCTAACGCGTGCATCTAAACCATCCAGTAATTCACTCAAACGCTCACAAAAAAAAAACATTATAATGGGCCCAGCCGTTTAGTTCAGTCACATACACATACAGAAAAATAACATATTTATAAATATTATTAGTATTTTTTATAATATATTATGTATTATAATATAATAAAGTGATAGGAAGTGATAAAATAAAAGTCAAGAAAAATCAATGAAGTATAGAGACATCATAAGATATAATAACTTTTATACTACATGGTTAAGGAGGCTGTTTTTTGAAAACGTACTGGGTTTACTATAGTGAACCCATTTTTATACATTTTGTTGCGGGTGATTCCGGTTTTTTTGTCTATGAACTTTTAGCCATGTCCTTTAGATGTTGGTGAAACTATGTCACGTAAGACTCGTGTCTTCATGGGCTCTTCAATGGAGTAGGGTTAAGGGTTAACAATTAACAGGAATAAGCTTCCTGAGGTGTGTCGAGGGCAGCCACAAGCCGACATAGGCCCGAGTAAAACTTTGGATGGGGGCAACCTATTTCTTCTGAGATGTTCTACTTTTTCCTAACAATATAAAGTAAGATAGTACAAACTCACGTGAAGTCAGCGGTTATGGAGGTGGAGGGCTTGGACTGCAGGAGCGCTATGAGCGGCGCTAGCAGAGCCTTGTTGTCTTCCAGCAGCGGGTCCGCCGGTAACTGGCCGGTCGCTACAAACATAATACACATTAGCTGACTAGTAACAACCAACTTGTGGCTTGATAGCGCAAAACTGTATTCGTCAACTCCCTGGATGACTCATCAGGGAGTTGACGAATACCGTGGCCTCCCAGTGGTTCAACGACTTGGTAACGGTTGTGAGAATCCACTTGATGCGGCAAGCACAAGATTGATCGTTGTGGCGGTGCTTGGCAGAGTCCTACGTCCAGCAGTGGACGTCTTTCAGCTGAATAATGGCAAACAGGCACAGATAAAAGGCGTGGTCACTACAAAAGAGAATGCTCATTTATGTATGGAATCCCGTACCATGCTGCATCAAAATCAAACTTTGTTTTTTATAGACTACACTGATCGTATTAACTCCTACAAAAATTATTTTTGAAAAAAAAACCCGCGTTTCAGAGTTATTTTATAAAATCGAAACTAACCTAAAAAGTAGGTCTATTTTTTCGACGCTACCAACGACGTATTTCAACACACATACATTACATTATTGCTCTAAAAACAGCGTAATACACTAATATTAGTAAGAATTAATATTATATTAATTAATATTAGTAGTTTAACGTAGTCAGTCAGTACAGTACAAACAAAGAGTATAATAATATAGTACAAATGTCAGATGCCACAGATAAGATAACTATAAACCATAGAGTATAGTAAGTGCTATAAACTAGTCGGGATTTAGGGATGTAATCGATAAATCAAAATCTTTAGGCTGAGAAAATCTATTTTGTGGCAAATAGCAATAAACCAAACTAAATCGATTTGGTGTACTGATCTTACTTAATTGTTGCTGTTTTTCAAAGAAAGCAAAGCAAATACAGCTTGGCAAAAAAGAGTCTGACGCGGTGACAGTTGGAACTAATATCGATGATTGTGGTTACTTGTCAACTGCTAGTACATTCTGTGTCAACAGTGCGTATATCCTAGTGGTTTTTCATAGATTTTTAAAAATTATCAACTTTCCTTGCGTAATTAACTATTTAAAATGAATAAAACTATTCGAAGCAGTGGCAGTGGCGACCTCATTTATTCCACACTCTTTTTTGCCAAGCTGTACATATTTGTAATTCTTGAAATGTTTTTCAAGCAAACGTTATAGTTATATATGTATAATAAACATAAGAAACGATTACTGGTTAATCGATTCATCAAAAAATCGATTCCATTGCATTCTACATCAATAAGACTATCTGTGAACGGCCAATTAACCATAGACAAAATAACTATAATCTTCTCATTTTTATTGTATGCCCTACACGTTGGAGTAATTTGAAGCGAGGCAGGTATAGTTTTTCACATAAAATAACCGTCAAAAACAAAAGCGGCCGAATGCATTTTTTCACAGGACTTTTAGAGTCCGCTCGACAGACAAGGGTTTGTTCAATTGAAACGGAACGTCATTTATATTCAGTTAAAACGGAACGTCATATAAAGGGAGTAAAACAATATCCATACTTTTAAACTCAAAATTATATTTCCAGTTCAAAAATCAAATACCCGACGCGTAATGCCATAAAAAAATATGAAACTAATTACTATAAAATTTTGGTTTTGAGGCGCGAGACTTTTTGGTACCAATTTTGGTCATTGTCCTTTGGTTGCTCAATTACAAGACAACTTCGAGACACGGATCTCCCACTTCTTGGTAATTACTCAAGCAGCTCACTCTCTCCTCATCTTCGGCGATAGATCAGAGAAATCTTGCAATTAAAATACTTTCTTCTCCAATGCAATTACCTATGAAGTCATCTTGTGCATTTAATACATTCTGACATTGTAAATATTAACTTGAACTTACACGACGCAGGCGAAGGAGGACGTTCTTTTGGACAGAGGTAGACTTCGATTTCTCCCGACATAGATTTCAAATGTATCATGAAACCTTTCTCGTCAGGGTGGGGCACCTGTAAAGATTGTAAATAATATCATATGAATTTAGAATTACAGTAATATCGAACTTATAAAAAAAGTTAAATATATTAGAAGTGAGGCAACTTAGAGGTTCTGTATTTTTGAAACCAGGCGTGTTTTTGAGTACTTCGGTTCGTACGATGACGTTATGAGAGCTTCGTGGGGAGCTAGTTCAAAAAGTGAGGGACGTAAGAAAGACAAGTATAAAGAAGTGAACTAACGCTGAGCCGGGTGTCGGGTGGCGCCTTGATGGGTATGACGGTCTGGTTGCGGAAGTCCCGGATGGAGCGCAGGTCGGCGTACGTGATGTAGGCGCGCGCGCCGTGGCCGGCCGACAGCGCGCTCAGCGCCTGCTCCGCCACGCCCACCGCGCGGCACACGCGCGCCTCGTGCGCCGCCAGCCCGCGCACCTCGCGCCGCAGCCGCCGCGCCCGCGTCGCGTCGCCGCACGGCCCGCCGCCCGCGCCGCCCGCGCCTCCCGGCCCTGCCACACAACCTCGCCCATGAGTCGCACATACTTACCGCGTGGAACCCACTGATGCTCTGATACCACCGACGCACCTTCAGACCATCAGCCGTGCTACCGGTCTTGCTAATAGCCAAGCTTTTTATCACAAAGCTAGTTAATGCTAACTCTTACTAGGCCTTCGTGGTAGCCATCAACAGCCCATTTCCCCTCACAGGGAACCGAGAGGAAGCATTATGTTGTGAATTATTGTCGTACGAAATTGTCACGAATGAACAGTTCGTGATAAAACATGTCAATGAAGACAAGATCAAAAATGAAAGTATTCAAGGCTTCTCAAAAGCACTTGCAACTGCTACTAAAGAGTGTCCTGAGAATCGACTCAGTTATTCTAGCTTTAGCCTCCACTATCTGTGTGAGTACCAAAACAAAACACAACAACACACTTGTTGCATGCCACCTTTACTGCATCACAAAAAGATCGAAAATTCTGATAACTAAATTACCTTTGAATCTGTTGGTTTACGATAACTTCCCACGTCGCACAAAAGCTTTTAATTGGTAAGAAATAAGTAGTCCATATTCTGTAATTGATGCACGTCCAACAAATTCTGCTGGGACGACCAACAGGTGGCACAATAACCAAACAACTTGCATGTTTAGAATAAAGTTTACATTCACATATTTCGTACTTTGAAAACACCCTGTGGCCACCATTCCGCCGGTCCATAAGGCCTCCTCTTTTTAACAGTTATTTTTGAGTAACAAGCGACAACATAAACAGCTGGCGATTCGAACAGCCAGGTATCAAGTAACTGTATTATGCAAATTATTATGAACAATCTGTTCATCTTTCGTATTATCAGCGATTCGTATCAACATGTATTATTGTCTTGCAGCAGTGGATTGAACTCCTACAAAGAATATTTCGCCGATATTTTAGCCCTGTTTACAGAACACTCCAAGCACCATGATAAAATCGGATATATCGTCCATTCGTTTGTTTTTTCTTTCGCATATGACTCTTTTGGGCAAAAGCGTGTTTAGAAGAAATCTATTGTCGTCTAGATCAAAGGTGTAAAGTAAAGATCAGCAATTGAATGCTTTTCATTCACCTTGTGAAAGATTGCTCATAACGTGAAACAAAATTCTCAAACTAAAGGGTTACAATCATCTCTTAATTTCTAAAATACACACATCAACAAAATGTAGCCTTTATTTATTTGTTAAAAGCTCAAACTTACCATATTTCCATTGTATATTATTTTTGGATCTCTTCTCTAATATTCCTATACCCTCTAGAACGTTTGTGATGTCGTAGATACGACGTTTTTGGACCGATAAGTGTTCTGCCGCTATGTTCAAGTCGAGCACGCCATTGGGCGAGGACTTCAGCAACGCAACGAACTTTTTTGTGAGTAAACCTAATGATGTGTCAAACCTGAAACAAAAAATATAGGTTTTAGGTAGAATGTAGATGTTGAAAGTTAGTAAACTAGTTTTTCTTTTAATGAAGTAGCTTGGATCATTTCCTTTGATTTGCTTGTTTTCATTATCGCAAGGGCGTAAGTAGGAAGTAGATTCGGTGTTTGGGACGTCTTCCGGCTGATTTCCTGAAGCCTCGGTAACTAATTGCTTGGACACATTGGTTGTTGCGAAACGACTAGTGTTTTCGATTTCGCCATTGTGAAGGTCACGGAGCGTTTCAGTTTGTTTACTACGTTTCTCAATGTAGTTCGCGATTTTCCTTGAAAACGTTAACTTTATTGCTGGAGTTTTGTAAATGACGTGTGTGTGGTTAATTTCCTTCATCTTCTATCTTCAGTGCCACTTCTATTACGTTCTCGACCACGCCTATGACTCCTGTAGCAACAAGTAGCTTGCAACAGCTGCCCGGCCGATTTCAGCACTATTTTCACGGCAACTTGGACCGGCTTTATTCGGGCGAGCCGCTATAACTACAGAAAAGCTACTCTCTAAACTGGAAATTTACCTCTCACTGAGACAAGTACCTGGAACGTTCGGTGTACTTTTTCATGGAACTGGACGGTCGACTGTAGGGTGTGAGAACTTTCACGCGTTTCTGTTTGGGTGTCTTGAAGTCGGCTTTCATGGGCACCACGTGACCCTGGCTACCAGAACTGCTCTCACTCAGGTTCAGTCTTCTTTTCACCGCCTGGAGACAAGCGAAATCACGAGTGTTATAAAGGGGTAAGTATGGATCCTTTGATATCATACTCAAGCTACTATGTTCCGATTGGTAACGCTAATAATTTTAGTAAGTTTCCTTTTACGATTCAATTAGGGAGAACTGCAAGGACTAAGTAGGTAGTGGGCAGTTATCCAATTCTAGGACAGCTGCCTAACGATATTTTGTTACACCATTTCGGCATATCGGCGCAGTGGTTAAGTATACAAGCTAGAATGCCACAAGGTAAGCGACATGTCGCACTTCGCGCCGATTGATCGAGGTAGTCAAGCAACATTTACACGTCAACTGCTGCAACTGCTACAAGATGCTGGGGTCTGTGTCGTGAATCTGTAAAAAGTGTAATATTGCCGTTGGTGGCATCCGACCTCAGGAAACCAACGAAAAGAGGGTTACCATTTGCTCCGGAAATAATGTTACTAATAACATTACGCTACTTCCCTACAGGGAGTTTTCAGGTTAGTAGATACCTACCTATCATAGGATTGAACTGTGTTGTACCTATATAAAAATATTGAAGGTATTATGCAGTTCGTTAGGTGTCATAAAAAGTATGTACCTAACTAATATGTAGCTTTACATTTATGTTTACAGAAAATGAATGGAGATGTAATGAATATCTGTCAGCATTCAGTTTCACGAATTATTGGCCGTCTCTAAATTGATAACAAACAAAATTAAGATTTTGTTAAATTCCCGTCTTCCGTACAATAAATTAATACAGTGAAGTAAGGTCATTTTCTATTTTATAATTCATCTGTACCTACTAGGTTCTCACGAAGTCATTGTTAATATGTATGGTGTTTTTGTTGCAGACAAATATTTTACGAACTGGCTTATTTTCCTGGAGTGATTGGTTGTATTGACAATACCCACATAAAAATAAGAAGCCCCGGAGAATTAACTTCGAGAAGTTTATAGAAATAGAAGAGGGTATTTTTCTATCAACGTCCAAGCAGTCATAGTGCCAGACTCACAATTCTATGATTTAGTAGCCCGGTGGCCTGGCAGTACGCATGATAGCTTTATTTACAATAGCATTGCTAGTAAGCAAAGGCGTAATACTGGAGTATTAAAAGGGGTGATTTTAGGGGACAGTGGGTATGCAGTTAGCAATGTGCTTCTAACACCATTTCTATCACCCAATTCAACTCCCCAAGAAGCATACAACAGAAGCCAAATTAAAACAGAAATATTGTAGAAAGATGCTTTGGTATCTGGAAAAGAAGATTTCCTTGTCTTTTCAAGTGGGAATGGGTATCAAGGTGGATACAGTTGTGGATGTCATATTATGTGCCTGTGCAACACAGCATAATGTAGCACTACTTATTGGTAGACGACTTGGTGCCCCATTGAACTGGGATGACATTGTTATTGTTAGTGATATTGTTGATGTGGCACTGATGAAAACTAACAGCAATGGTTTCACAGTTGAAAGGTTTTTTTTCTTAAATATTGATACTATGTAATATGTACTTGATAAATTAAAATCCATAAAGTGATAACAATAAAATTCAACGACACACCTTGTGTTCAATCAATCTTCATATTAATACAATTATATACAACTAGCTTTTGCCCGCGACTTCGCCCACGTGGATGTCGAAATACATCCGATGGGAACGTACTACCGGGATTAAAATGTAACCTATAGGTTAATCCATGTTACGGTAACAAACATAGATACATACTTTCATACCCCTTTTTAACCCTTTCTGGGGTAGAATTATCAAAAACGCTGAGACACGTATAAATCAATTTTCAATCGTCAGCCTAAACACAAAATTTGCCCGCGGCTTCGCCCGCGTGAAATTGAAAAGAATTGAAGTGTGTGCAAAATTTCAACTCAATCGGTTGAAGGTATCTGCTTCAAAATTGAGTTGCAAGATTCCACCCGAACAAAAATAGTTACATACCTTCATCCCCCTTTTTAACCCTTCGGGGGTAGAATTATCGAAAACGCTGAGATACATATAAATTAATTTTCAATCGACAGCCTGAACACAAAATTTGAAGATCCTAACTTCAAATCTGACGGACTTTTAAAGAAACTTGCATCCCCAATTTTACCCCTTTAGGGGTGGAATTTCCAAAAATCCATTCTTAGTGGATACTTACTCTTCACAAAGAACACACCCTCCAAGTTTCATGTCTCTAGGACCAGCGGTTTAAGCTGTGTTGATATATCACCCAGTCGGTCAGTCGGTTTACCATTTTATATCTAGATTTATCGATGTTCAATCGATAAAATGATTTTAGGATGCTTCGCCCTACGTATACTTAAAACTGTCATTAACTAATGAACCCTTAAATTATGTCTCTGTGACGTACCGTTGATTAACGAATTTAATACTAATTAGTTAAGTATTCATTAGAACTAATTTAATGAACCTTTCCGAATGTGGCTGATGTCTGTTTTACGCTATGAGTGATCAAATGCACAACAGAATCTTCTAATTATACTGAAGGTTGTTTTTCAGTATTTTGTTGTAAGCATGTATATCTAGACAGCAGTAAGATCACCGCAAATTTAGAGAAATAGAAACGCGCGTATTGTCTAAGGAGACTGAAGTTGAATCACTCGGAAGTATTTGGGGCAGATCTCAGATAACCACGCACTGCTTGAGACAAGTACGAATACCAGTCCATCTATCAAACGGAACAAAACGCTATTGAATGTGCAGGCTGATTTAAGTCAGTCGCGGATACAGAGGGGAATGGGTGCAATTGCACCCCCTGAAACTGTCCAATTACGTCATTAGGACAATCTTCAATTTTAAATCATCTTAATGACTGTTTATAAAAATCGTTATTAACTCATTACTACTTTCTTTGTAGATTATAAAGCTGAAGAGTTTGTTTGTTTGGTTGGTTAAACGCGCAAATCTCAGAAACTACTGGTTCGAATTGAAAAATTCTTTTAGTTTTGGATAGCCCATTTATCGAGGAAGGCTATATATCATCACGCTACAACCAATAGGAGCGAAACATCAATGAAAAATGTTGCATAAACGGGGAAAATTTATTCTATTTGAGAACTTGCGTTGCGTTGCGTGCGCTGCGTAAACGGACGAATATAATGTCCGAGGAAATTATTTCTCTTAAAAAGTCCGCGACAGCTCATGCCTTCTTTGAAGGTTGACTAACAATAACCATTTAATTTTGTATGATTTTAAAATTTGGTCATAAGTAAAGTAATGCTTTATTTGTGAAGGTGTTTTTACCAACATAGTAATAATCCCTATCAAAATAAATATGTTAGGCATCTTTAATGGTCAATTGTGACCAACATTGTCCTTTACACCATTTAACCTAGATGAATATCTTAGGAATTATTATCATAGAATTCAAATAACTCGCGCAACAAAATATCACACCGACGACGAGGTTCCATTAGAAGATGCTCTCAATGGGAAAGTACGCTATATGACGAAGCTGCATTATGATGTACAGCACAATCAACAACATATTATGTTACTGTATAACATAACATTTCGTCTGTATTTCCCAGAAGGGTTAGGCAGAGGTGTACCATTAATAGTATACCCACATTTTGCCACTAATGTTTAAGTCCCATGGAATAAGGGACGAGCCTACAATACTGATAAAAAAGACATCGCGAAGTTTGATTAAACGATTCAAAAATTCATCTCGAGGCCGAGCCAAAAAAATAGTTTATGCATTTTATCTGTGCCAGCTGCTTTCTCTTCTGCTAAAAGACGATTTGTTGCTGTGGCCAGAGAAGTGGATTCAAGAAAAAGAACTTCACATAACGGCTCTAGGTATATTAGCTAGGTGAAACCGACTCGTCGACCGACGTGTCAACATCTCCGAAACACGTGTCGAGGCTTCACTTTGAGTAAGAGTAGCAATATTATAATCTACGGGACCCGCGTATCCAAAACCTGCGCCTGAGCGTAGTTTTTATAGTGAAACTTATTAAGACGTTGTATATTGAATTAACCTGATGTCACAAAAATGTGACCCTCCCGAAATCGCTGACAAATATAGAGAAACCAATCTATCCCAGGCGAAATACTACAATTTTCGAGCGTGCTAACATCTATATAGCAGCTACATCTTATACTTTGGCACTCAATTCAATTATATTGACAGATTTACTCCAATTCTCATTTCTGAACCAATGAGCAAAAATAACTTATTATCAGAGGAGGGTTATGAAAATTTTCGAGCTCGCTTCGCTCGCTCTTGCATTCTCTTGTTTCTGGGAACTTCTCTGCATCGGTCGATAAAGTATCTACATAACTCATGAAAAAATATAACCTAGCCCAGGTGGAGTGCAAAAAATGTTCTTTGCATTCACGAGATTTATTATACATATAAATAAGCAATTTGTGGACGATAAGTCGATGATGAATTATAGACCGATATCGCTCATCCCTGCCATTTCCAAAATTTTTAGAAAATATATTTTAAACAACTCAATATTTAGAACACAATAAGATCCTCTGCAAAAAGGTTTCAGGGAAAAAAAACTATTAACATGGCAATTTATGATTTTTTATATACAGTGATGACGAAATATGGATCAACAAACCGGTGTGCAGTATATTCATATGACTCAGGCGTTTGACTGTGTACAACACATTATTTTACTTAAGAAACTCGAAGCATATTATGGCATTAGAGGTAATAATTATACTAAAACTGTTCATGACTCGAACAGTTTCTTCTTCAACAGAAAGCAAATAACGAAAGTCAGGAGGGTAAACATAACTACAAAACGAGAGGAGTCATATCGGTCGCAAGAACGTGTAGTTAGGTATGGTGTCCCATAGGGAAGTGTTCTGGGACCTCCTTTGTTTGCATTATATATTAATGACTTGCCTAAGTCCACAGAACAACCTATGAGTCTCTTTGCCGATGAGTGTAGTGACAATTGCGTGTAAAAATCGAGACGCATAAATCTGACATCAATAACTCACTAATTGCAATTATAGAATGGTTAAATTATAATAATTTAAAAATAAATTTAAATAAGACTAAAATCATGCACTTAGTCAGCGCTCAGCGCATATAATCTATAATATTAATAACATTGACGAACTTAATACAACAAAATTTTTAGGACTCATTATTGACAAGAAATTAAATTGGAAGTCACATAATAATATAGAGACTATCAGTAAGAAAATAAGTCAGCATGTGCTCTTTACAAACTGGCAACAGTTATTAGTATGATGCCCTGCTCACCGCATACTACGGCTTGGTGGAGTCCATTTTAAGATATGGTATAGTTTTTTGGGTTAACTCGACTGACCGGGAGCTTATATTTAAAACTCAAAAGCGTTGCATTAGGTCGATGTTCAAACTTGAAACCACTCAAGAGTTGCAAGCCTTATTTTCAAAAATACAAAATATTGACCCTACCTTCACTTTACATAGTAAAACATGCGATACTCAAAAGATCCAACCCTCTCCTGTTTTCTCGCATGGTAGATCGCTTTCCTCGTAATAGACGTGACAGAACCGAATTTGCCTACAACAATATGGAACGGCACTTATGCGAAAAAAGTGTCTTTTGCATGGCTCCAAAAATTTATAATAAACTTCCGAAGAACTGGAAGCAGTTCAGTGACATAGCATTCAAAAAGAAAGTAATAAATTTTCTAGCACATAAGGCTTACTATAATTTAATTGAGTTTTTAGATGAGAAATTTTTCTTATAATTACTTTTTTTTTTCAATTGTTTCTCTCAGTGACATTATAAATTATTGTATTTAATGTTTGCATGCCATTGTTTAAGGCAAACGTGATGATCTGTTTTTATACTTGCTTTAACATCTCTTGCATGCTGACAATTTATTGCTGTGTGTATTGTACTCATGTTTGTGCAAATAAATAAATGATTATGATGATTCTATTTTTATAGTAATAGCCAAAAAAAAAACTCATCAGATTCGAGGTGAATGTTAAAATTTTCGAGCTCGCTACGCTCGCTCTTCAATTCTACGTTTTCTTGCATAAATGATAATTTCTAATTCTTAATTCCCTTTCTTTTTTTATTAATGTGTTACGTATTGGTTAACTCCTACCCCCCCCCCCCACCCCATACAACAACCTAATACTGACCGGCAAATTGCAAAATAACGTAAGATTGAATTTCGCGGGCTACCCTGGCGCTTCCATATAATGAATTTTCTGGAAGATAGGTAAAATCACACAAAAATTGCCCCCTAAACGAAATCCCGTGACCGCGCCTGGTTTAAAAGTAGATGTAAGTTCTAGGTGTTTGCGCCTCTCATAGTGCACGTATTAAAAGTCGTAAAACTTCAAATTAAAGCATAATAATAAGCTTTTGGCATTTTCCGGGAACTTGACGTGCAAGACAGTCATTCAAATTGCATAAGGCATGCTTCTAACATTCACGTTTTACAAAATGCATTGCATATTTTATGTAAATTTCGCAGTTATCCGCCCCGAGGTTAAAACCTTTTTGACACCTAGTTTTTGGCGCAACCTCAAATGACAACCGCAAATAAAAATGCGGTAGACGGTTAAATTAGAAATGCTTTGTGATTTACATTTTCTCAAGTTTTTGCAAAGCATTAGCAAACACGTTTTTAATGCATTCCGTGAATTAAACTGGCAGCTTTTGCTTATGGCTTCCCTATTAGTTCTTGTCATGCAATCATGAAACTGCAAAGTGGTTGGATGGGTTTCTATTTTAACTAAATAGCGTTCAATAAATAACATTAAGCAGTAAACTGTTTTATAAACCTCTAAGGAAACAGATAGACATGACATGGTATTGTATCAAAGATAATGTGGATCTGCTAACATTGTTTTATTAAAATATATTATTATGTTACATGGAAAGAACCTAAATTTAAAGTGCCAAGATAAGTACATACGTACCTTTTTATCAATATTTTTTTAATTTAGAACACGGAATTCATGGAATGTTGCGGTCCGTTTATCGATTAAAAATACGTAGAAAGAAGTTAATGAACAATGTAGTAATGATTTGTTATGTAGCTAGCTTTGATGACGTCAGCGAACAAGAAACAATTTTATTGTTCAGTGTCATCCTCATCACGGTTACATACAGCAATTGGTTATGACTATAATTAACATTGACCAATTATCCATTAACTCACCCCCATGACTTCCACTTTGCACTTAAAAATCACTAAAAGCTTCACAGTGTCGTCACCTGATTAAAGGTAAATAAGTCACTCATATGACACAATGTTGTTAAAACATACTGCCTACCTACTTTTAAGCTAAGTTCAGACTAACAAAACGCAAATGGTTGTTCACACTAAAAGGAACGAAAAAGATAGTCATTTAATAGTGTAAGTGTCGCAATGTAAACCGGGATGATCACATCACTAGTCATGATAAACTACTACTCACTCTTAACACAAAGTAAGTCATTGTTAATCTCTTCAATTGAGCATCACTCACTACACACCACAAGAACTAAAGCGCCTACTTCACACTCCTAACACTTCAACGGAACATTTTATGACAACTGTTCTCATTTCTAAACTGTACATTGACCCCGTGTTAATTAATAGCGACAATGATAATTATCGGCAAATTATGACAAAGCGTCTTATTAATTTATTTTTACGAAAGTAAAAGAACAGAGCACACTGAAATAGTCGCGGAGAGCAAAGTGGAAGATGCACGAGGCATTTTCAATAAGCTCATGCAACAAATTCAATTTCGACAGGCAACGGGGCCAAAGCCCCTACTAAAAGGAAGTGTGGGGAGGGTACGCGTAACAACAATACATGACATAAATTAGAATCAACACAAAAGCCGAGCTCTCGGAAGGGACCTCTGGCGAAAGAATGGCAATTTCTTATCTCGAAATATTTGTGTTATTATTAATAGAGAAGTAGACGCTATTGTTAATTTGCCGGATTTGTGGGTCCCGCGCGTCTTTGTGCCATCCTGCGCAGCGCAAGTAAACCGGAGCAGATGTGACACGGGGCTCGCCGTCTATGCAGACAAAACATCCCTTCTGTCCGCACAATACTGCTCGCATCATCAATACAGCCCTAAACGTACACCGCGTAATAATAATTATGCAACCGGTACGGATCGAATAAATTACATTAACTTGATACGAGCAAAAAAATCTATTATCCCGTTTGATAAATTAAATCATCCCAAAACTTTACAAAAGGGATCCCCTTATTCTTGGCGAAAGATCAAAGTTCGCAGAAGCCGTTAAGGACAATGACCGAAAATGTGCAATACAAGTGTGATGACAGGAAGTAAGTACCTGGCCACGTGACCTCCTAGTGCTGGGCCACATGGCCGGGTGCGGGTGAACGCCACTTCACATGATATACTGCGAACATATGTGTCTCCTGTACACTTGCCGCCCGCTATTCTTGTGTTCGCTCCACACGTAACGGCCAAGTTTAAGGTTATACCTCCAGCTGGCTTTCATTAAAAATAGTTTATCATAAAGTCTGCATGCAATGTACTTACCGCCTTAAACATTAATCATGCATGCCTCATAAATTTTCTTTTAGTTCTCTTAGACTAAGAGACGAATAAAACAATAACGGTCATCCGGAACGTAACGTAATAGAACGTCTCCTAATGCGCATCATCCTTTGTACGGCCATCCATAATATTCAAGAACTTAAAAAAGGTTCAGAAATAAAAATTCATGGGTGGCCTGGTCTAGCGCGATTTGTAACCGCCTTCTTTCAATGAAACACAAAATATGGGGTGTTTTTAAAACTTGAATCAATTAAATGCAAATTTGGACTACCCAGACCCTTCGAATGAATAAAAGCGCATTCAGCATCTGCATTACCGATCGGTACCTACGTATTGGTATATTATTGAAATTTTTCGACTGGGGTTAAAAGATTCTCTAATGGCTTTATTTATCTTTAGCGATCACAAGCACAAGGTTTATGAATGGCGATTGCAAAGGTTGGCTATGCTATTATAGGCATCACTAAATTTCGTAAAGCGTCCGCCATTTTGTTTTTTTTTTCGCTTCGAATAACAGACACGTTTACCTAATAGGCAGTACAGGCGCTGTACAAACAATCGTATAGCGTGCTCGACATATTACGGATATGAAAATACAAAATCAAAGGCAAGGAAAACCTAGCTACTTAGCATTTGTAAATAATCCTAAATCCATTCGTAATCTGTCCGTTACAAATCAAGTGACAGAATTATCGAGACTGCGTTATCTATAAAAATGAGGCACCAGACTAACGTACTTTTTCCTGAATGAAATGTGTGAACTGTTCAGCCTATCAAAACAATTAAATCGTATTTCTCGTAACTATTATTTCATGTGAACTACGCCTAATCTTCAATGAAACGGACCAGTGTTACTACACTCGCTCGATTCAATAGCATGAAAAACCCGCGAAAATATAGGTGTTCATTTTATATAATTACTACAAAAAAAATCCAAATAATTACATTAATCAGTTTCAAAGATAATATTCGTAAACTTTCGATGATGCGACTGATGCGAGTAGTCGAAAGAGTGGGTCGGAGAAAATATTTATGCCGTCGAAAGCGTCGGTCCCGCGATTGGTCCGAACCCCTGTCCCGCGTAGGGTCCCACCGACTAAACACTTTTCAGTGTACCGCTACCGTTACACACTCGGAATTATGTCGTCTAGGCTCCGCCATTTTGATTTGTCATAATGATTACGAATTGCGGAATTTTACGTTATGTTTTTGCATTATTTTTGACCGTAAATTATTTTCGGTTTTATGGAATTATTCTTTTAACAATAATTTATATAAAAAATATGATGTACGACATATAATCTTCAATGCGTTTTCAATGATTAGTTGCAATGTGTATTGATGATAATAAACGATAAAAGGTAGTAGAGTAGTATTACTTGCATTAAATATGTTATCTTAGTCATGATAGGTATGGTATTAATCAACAAGTCTCTATGCATTCAAGTAAAATAAACCATAACTACCACATGAGTAGTTCGGGGAGAAACAAATGTGCTGTTGTTAATAATAATTCTAGTAAAGTTGCAAAAAATAAACCTTTGCTTCAACTTAAAATAAAGGTACATAAAATTAGTAGCAGTAACATTGCTGTTAACCCTTACATAGCAATTAAAATTCAGTAGAAGATTCTGTCCTATGTCATCCTCTTTTTGAACCTCCAGAATTCTGTTGGTCCAGTTCAATGACCCCACAGAGACCAATGACCTCATTATTATTATTTTAGAGCTCATCTGAATTCAGTCCTGTTTTTAAAAACATGCTTATTATTACTAACAAGCTATGGCAGATTTTTAATGAAAATTATGTACCATAAACATAAGCTAATAATGTGATTAAATAAATATTAAGGAAAATGTGCAATTAATACATAAATCATTGAATTATTGTAACACTGTTGCTTGTCCATGGGCTATGGCTTATATTTCACCTATTATCATCAGTTTCCTATATCTCTAATGAAATGATACTTTCAATTAGTGAAAGAACTGAAACAGTCCTCCCATTGCACTTCAAGTTATATCTTTTACATCTCTTTTCCAAAACAAGTAACTTATTTAAGACTTTCATTAACCTAACCTTATAGTCTAACGTGATTATTATGAGTCAATGGCTCATCTAATAATCTAGTATCTAATTGAGAATGTTCAAATGATTGCAAATCTTATCAAAACAACTTATAAGTAAGAGATATTTTTGCAATATGTCAACAACATTGTTGTTTGAAGTTCTGAAGACACAAGATCATTATCAACTATTCTGCTATAGGAGCCCATGAGATGTCAACAAGATAAGACTATTTTAGAATCCCAATGCAAATAGAAATTTCTCTTGAGATCTAATTAAAATTTCAGTAGAAAAATCACTGAGTAAATATATCAAAAAAATATGTATGTTTTTGAATAAAGATCTTTCCAATTCAATGACCAAATATTTTCATTCATATTATTGTTACATAATGTACCAAAATTTATTTATGGAAGTAACTTGCCTTCATAGTCACAAATATCTTTCAAATCACATACAGGAACTCCCAATGATGTAATACTAAGTCCAATGTACAATTTGCATAAAATTGTCAATGATGATGACTTTTTGTTATTTGAACTGGAATATTTTACATAAATAGAACAAGTGCAGTCTACACTAGTAAAAAGTATCCAAGTACTGAACCTGTTAGCAAGCTTGACTTTGCTAACAGTTCAATATTTTTTCTATTGAACTATTTAGCAAAGTCGAGCTTGCAGTGAAAAGACTCACATGTAATCAATCCCAAAAAGTACCATTTTGATAGAACAAACAAATAAAATTGATGGTCTGATTAACTTATTATTTTAATTCTGGCTGAATTGAATACTGCAATAATATGTGAGCTCAGCATTGCCACATAAACCACAACTGTTACCACATCCACATTTGCCACATCACAAATAATCAGCATCATAAGCAACCAATATGCTTTTTTGCTATGAAATCTCCATCCCATGGATCAAGTTTGTAGGACATAGAATACCGTTCAGTTCAGCTTAGAAATGAATTACCATTCCATACCATGTTTCAGCCTTTTTCATGATGCTGCGGGCCATTAGTAAACCCGCTACTTCCAAATTATTCCAAATACTTTGACAATCAAAGTAAACCTGATGTATTTAAATATCAGGGAGTACTCTCATTTAAACCTCTGACTGTTTAATGTCACCAATTCAACCAGTTAAGCTTCAATTCTCAGTCCCTGATATACCAAACTAAATTGAATGGGAAACTTACTTCAGACGTCTTCGGCGGTGCCGTTGGCGCCTCGCGCCGTATTTGATGCTGTGGCGTGGCGCCATAGCCGTGGTCGAGCAGGTGATAGCTGATGGGCTGGCTAGGGCTGTCGTCCAATAGTGTGGTATGCGAAGGAGACGCAGCAGCTCGTACCACCACCTCGGCCTCGCCCTCCGCCGGCCCTCGCTTCACCCCTCTCGGCATCGCTGTTAATTAACACAAATAACATGTTAGAACCATTAAACATCTAGTTTTCCTACAGTAACGCATCATAATCATCACAATTCAATTAGTGAAGAGGTTAGGGGTGCCGCGCGCGCGGAAATCACGAATGAGAAGCCTCCGAAGCGGAGTGGGTCGATAGCAAGTTTAGCAGACTGGATGTAATACCAAAGGTCCAAGGCAACACTTCCAGCTGTCCAGTTTTGCTTACGTCACTTTTTTCAACGACATTTTCCCCAAAATATCGACAACCTAGCGGTGATACCTGGGCATGACCGCTTCTAAACCTAAGTGTACACTTTCAAGGATTACGCACAAAATACCCACTATGAAATAACAATACTTACAAAAGGTGTAAGCGAACGATATCCGAATTTATAACCATAAAACGACATTAATGTTTTCGACGCGAACGCTACATTATCGAGTACTCAAAATAAAATGTCCGCCGCTTTGTTGGTCCCGAGTGAACTCGTGGACATCGAGACGCTCGATAATTTTAAGTTACTACACACAGTTTATCCAATACACATGATATTTATTCACTGATTACTTCACTCATAAAAGAAAATAATAAAAAGGTCCTAGTCCACATTTTACAATAACTTATTAAATAAAAATGCGGAGCATTGGAACGGCGACAGGAAGCTTTTCAGAACATCTGGCTTGCAAGCGACGTAGCAGTGGCGCGAACTACGTGCGCAGGCGCGAAGCGACCGAGCGAGCAACCCCTAGCGGACGCCGCTTCGCGATCCAAATTCCTCCCCTCGTTGAAGAAGCCATAAAAAATATAACGAATTTTTGAATTTCCATTGTTCGACCGGTTTAGAGAAGCGATGCGTCTCCATAGCCGTTTGTAAGCGTTTTGTAGCTACGCGAGTAATGTGATTTTATTTGAAAAGTTGCTATTGTTGATCATGTTTTGCCTTGCTTTTCTGAATATTTCACTGTATTAATTTATGAATAGTTGCTACTCTATGGACCTTTAAGATTCATGAAATAAATTTAAGGATTTACTTTTTCCAAACGGTTCGATAAACTAAATCAACAACAATTATTTCAACAGGCGAGATCTATCAGTACTTTACCATGACAATTTGACAAAACACCTATACTTCAACCAGAATTTTACATTGAAACTAAGAAACAGAATAAAGAAATAAAGTTTTCATCTTAAATTTCGTCCATTAGGTCCAGTACAAGATAGAAATTGTAGATTTAGAATGAGAAACTTGGATCATTTCTTTCGTGCCATTGACGCACTTTGCTTGAACGAACTTACACATTTTTTTTTGTGAATAATAACAGTAAATACGTTCATTGAGATCAAACCAATAAGACAAATAAACAATAAATTAAAGCATCAAAATGAGTTTCGTTGGTTTTTAATTGGTAAGGCGTATGGAAAATAAGTTATTGAAAGAATAGTGTTACTTGCTAAATTGCGTTGTATTGTTCAGTCAAACTCTCGATAAGTACACATTAAACAAATTAACTATAACAATATTTTTAGCTTGGGCCAGTTTTTTTACTAGGCACATAAATCAGATTCTCCGGAGTTCGATACCAAATAAACCTTACATTGTTTACTTGAAAAGGTGAAAATTATTTAAAGAGAATTCAGTATAGGTTTTATGATTAAAATAATAATGCTAATTTTCTTTCTGGATGTAATTTATAAATAAATGTATTTGATTGGATTTGATTATATAAGTTATTCAAGCATCCTTAATGAAGGATACGGATATCAGTGAAACCGCGAACAAAGCGGAAATGACTATACGTATAGTGAAAGATACATCTCTATCATAGACAAGAATCGTTCAGAAATATACTAATATCGTGATAAAATTAACAAATAAGGAAATACTTTTACATTTTAGTATTTATTCTAGAAACAAGGAAGAACATTTTGCTTTGAAACCGTTTATTGCTTTTCACTATAAAATAAAGTATACAAAGACGGTTGTAATTTTTTAAATGGAGTGGAAAGAATATGTTGAAGTTTTCATTGAATAAACACAACACATACATAACACACACAACAACACACACACACATAATACATTAACAAAAAATAAACATAACCGTTAACGTTAATACATTAACTAAAATGATATACGGGGATATCTACTTTACTTTACGCTTTTCACTCTTGCGTGATATTTTATAATTATGCTTAGCTAGGTATTTCCTTTCGAAGATAAAACTGATTGCTGTTCGTCAAGAACGATAAGAATTATTTTGTTAAGGGCCCAATTAAGTGCGCGCAAATGTGTTTTTTGGCACAGGCTTTAAACAAGTAGATAGACAGACCTGACTTGGCCTGGGAGAACAAGTTTCCTTCTTATCTTCTACTAAACGACGACGGTACACCGTGCATCGTACAGTATGTACAGACGCCAGCACATCAAGCTACTACAATCTGTCAAATTTCTTTAATAGATTTCAACTATATCTCTACAGCATTAGGTTCCACGTTGGTTGGGAAAATCTGACAGCCTAAAACCTGGTGACCCAAGGGCGTCACCAGGATTTAGGCTGGGGCAGAAGGGTGCGGTAAAAACAGATTTGTAAGGGTTAAGTTTATTATTTACGAATGCAACTGAAGTTCTTCTTAGAATTTAAAATGCAATAGCTACTATAAAAAAATGTTAGTGGGTACCTCGGATTGCTTAGATTTTCAATACTTATTTAAATAGGAGAAGTCTAAGAACTAAAAAAAAATTAAGCTCTACACTTATGAACAATATGAACTAAGGCTCCAAGAGCGAGCGAAGCGAGCTCGTAAATTTTAACACCCTACCTTGGACAGGTAAGAACTAGTTCGACTTTTCATTCAGGAGTTACTTGGTCGCCTTTTGGACAAATTCGAGCGAAGCGAGCTCGAAAATTTCAACACTTTACCTACATTGGACAGATAAGAATTGTTTCGACCTACTGGGGTTACCTGAGTGAGTTTAAGTTGCAAGAGCGAGCGAAACAAGCTCTAAAATTTTTACTTCTTTGCCTCGAATAAATTCAGATAATGATGTAATTTGAGATTAAAATATCCACATGCTCCATTTTTTGCAACCCTGTGTATGTATGCTATAATTGCCTATTAAGGCCTTGGGGCAAGGGGCTTCTAATTTATTTCGGCCTCTGTGTATACCGGTCCATCATGCGAAAACGTAATAGGAGGGCCAATCCAAAGGCAGAAAAAGAGGAGCCTTTGTGATAAAAGTTTTTTCGCAGGGTTCAAAGTACGAACCGCGCGCCTTGGTTTAAAGAAAATGTGTAAGTTTATAGCGGTAGTACTCAGAGGATCATTTTTAACCTAAACATAATTTAGTTTATAGTGATTCCATCATCAGGCAGGAAAAGCTATAACTAGTAAAAATCTTGAGCCTCTAGGGGGGCATCAACCCCACTCCCCCTGACGACGCCTATTTTCATACCTAATAAAATAGCGCCATCAGTTTTAATATTGCAATAGAATGAGTATTAAATTATAGCATGGTCCGATGAAAAACTTCGGAGCAGACTGGAATTTCAACCAATTAATATGCTGCTGGTCGTTGTTAGAGTTGCTGAGAATCGAGTTGAGTGCCATGCGATTGAGGAGGCCTATGTCCAGCAGTGGACTGCTGTGGGCTGATGATGATGATGATGATTAATGCTGCTGGTCCAGTGCCTGTGCAGGCAGCCGTAGCCGTGGTAAACGTAATCTTGTCAGAAGTAGGCAAATCCACCTGTAAAATGTATATCTGAAGGGTAGAAAGCCGCTTCTGCGTCAGCACCCACCAGGCACCATTAAAATGATGTACCTATTAGTCGCTAACTTGATCAGACCATTAAATGAGAATGCAGGGATTAATCCCATGCGTCGGTTGAACTCTCGCATTTAGGTACAGTGGAATTTGTCAGGAGTCTGTTTAAAGTAGACTCTAAATCAAAGCATCTTCAAAAACACACATCCGGTGTGTGTTTTTTCCTGTTTTATTTGTAAGATTAGCTGTCTGTACCTACCTACTGATGGCTTCTGAATTTACTAAATGCCTGGCACTATAGGCACTGTCACTTTTTTACCAAAAAATCTTCTAATTCATGAGACCGTGCGTATTTACTAAATATTTCACTAAGGTAAGTCTATGATGGTTTGCTGCTATAGGCCTACAAAACACTATAATTACGGGGCTCTATAAGCTGGGGTAACCTTCCTGCTTTGCTGTCATATTGTTATAAGAGGTTCAATAAATTCATCGTCAGTTGAATTCACCGACACATAGGTATCTGCTGACCTCCAAATGATTTTGTTTATTTCTCAAAGTTTTATACCTGGCAACATCTGAAATCATACTTCCCTCTACTTACTTATTCTTTCTTTTCGAAGCCGTAGATATCTACTTAATTTTTTTCGGGCATTTTTTGACCCTTACTTTAATCTCGGCGTCGATAAAACTACCCCTTCGTTATGCAGGTAGGTATTTTTTACGTCGCTCGAGGTATTCTTTTTTGAAGGTGTTATGTTCATTTGGGTACCTACCTCTGTCTTCAATTGATTATATATTATTTCACCCCATTTTTAACCAACTATAAACGCACAATGCGGGTCACTGATACCGACTTGGTGAAAAGACGATGAGCGTGTTATTATAGTGTTATTTTAGGTAGTAATCAGTGATGACAAAAACTTGGCAATGCTAGCAAGGCATGACGATGTTACAGAATTGGCGCAATTTTAGAAACATTTTGTACCTATATGAATCATTGTAAAACTGCCACGTATGATGGGCAGTGGGCAGGCTCGAGTCAAATGTAACGTGATACTGATAGGTGTGTATTATACCTATAAGCATGAAGAACATACCTAGGTACCTACCTACTTGCTTAAGTACTTACCTACTCGGAGTAAATTGAATGGCACAAAAATCTAAAATATTTGAATGATAAGCTAGGTATCATTTATTATCTATTTTTGAAATCATAGTTTACATCTGACTGAGTCATCGTAGTCAATCTAAGGGTAGCGTCTCTTCTCATCATCATCATCATCAGCCTATAGCAGTCCACTGCTGGACATAGGCCTCCTCAATCGCACGCCAATCAACTCGATTCTCAGCAACTCTCATCCAGTTGCTACCAGCCACCCCGCGAAGATCGTCACTCCACCGAGCCTGAGGGCGTCCCACCTTACGTTTGCCAATTCGCGGTCTCCACTCAAGAACACGTCTACCCCAACGGTTAAATTATCGGTCCTGCGGCTAATATGACCGGCCCATTGCCACTTCAGCTTACTTATTCTGTGTGTGTGTTTCTTATTCTCTTCTAGCAGCACGGAATCGCATTTTTCCATGTTCCTATCCTTTTCCGTCGCTCAGGACCGTTATTTGCTAGAGCGATTTACAGCGAGAGCTATCGCACGCGATGAATCGACGATGCGCTCGACAGCACCCTCGTAAGGGTACCTTTAATGGTAGGTATATCGACACATCCCAAAGTCAGTATGAGTGTGGAACCCCGTCACAGGATATGCCGCATCTTTTGTTCTGCTTGTCTGCAAGTTCCAGGATTTAAATGAGTCAAACGACAGAGCTGTACATGACGGGTCGCAATGCAACGTAGGTAATCGATATAGAAGAATAAACATCTTTAAAATTTAGGTCATCTTTTTAAAAAAACAACCTTTCTTTAGTCTTGTTCTTACCTATCTAGGTAAAACTCATGTTCTCAAATCGCCAAATCGCATGCGTTTTAGGTTTTAGTACGTAGGTACAGCTGTTCTTGCGATATATAACATAATGCAATTTTCCAACATAGTGCCATGATGGGTACGCATTCTTTGGCTATCCCTGTAACGCTTGTCATTTTTGGTTGAGGATTCTGTAAACTGGGAATTTTATTTTAACATGTTTGTGGAATCTATTCGTGTCTTCTAGATTTTATTAATATGTAGCAAGTGTCTGTAGTGTTTTAAAATTGACGATGGTCTCCTAGCCAGATAGTCTTTGAGCTTCAAAAGGCTTGCTACGAGAGATGGTTTCCAAGAGCTATACATGAATTCCTGCATGGCTGCATCTAAATATAACATTGGTAATCAGAGGACTTTTTAAGGCGAATATTTACCATGTTGTCCAAAGGGTGCGCCTTTTACTTTTAGGCCCAAAGAACTTAGGTAGGTGGTCAGTGGCTAAATACTACAAAATACCTAGTAGTTAAAAAAATGATGCTGTATTTCGTACATTAATCCACCAAATGTGCTACGAGCTACGCAAAAATCTCGTAGCATCGTAGTTTTTGGCGTAGCATGTAGCCAGCTTCGATACATTTGCTGTATCTTCTCAGATGCAGCAACCTTTTATGGATTTCGTCTACAGGAACATTAGGCTAGATACTTAGTCAAACTTCCGGGCCACTGACTACCTGTAACGACTGTCAAAGATCTACAAATGGCAGCCCCAGCCGGGACCAACAACGAACGGCTTAATAAGTTAAGCCGTTGTTGGTCTCGGCTTGTGCTTTGCGAGGCACGGAGGAAACTCGGTATGTAATTGGTGGTCACCCATCCACGGATCATCCTAGGCAAGCGCGGCTTTACCTGAAGATAGACCAGAGCAGCTGTATATTTAGTCATTTGTAGATCTTTGACAGTCGTTACAGGTAGTCATGGCCCAAAAGTCTGACAACCAGTCTTACCAAGTATATCGTATTACCCAGTACTAACTGGGTTGTGGAGGTCAGATAGGCAGTCGCTCCATGTAAAATACTGGTATTCAGCTGCATCCGGTTAGACTGGGAGCAGACCCCAATATAGTTTGGAAAAGGCTAGGCAGATGATGATGAGACCAGAGCAGCTGTTATTATTTAGCCACGAGCTCCTCAATTAGTGTACCTCCTATTGAACTTACGGCAAGTATTTAATTTAATGGCCATTACAATATGTAGCTGTACTGTGCTGTGCTGCACGTAGCACGTGGGAACTTACATACAATTCAATTGTATTTTTAACCTACTTACAAAATGTGGAGGTTACCTATCTAAATTGGCATTTTGTCGTACCCTCCGAGTATGGATGTCGTAAAAGTGAATGAAGGAGTGAGTTCATGAAATACAGTGTAGTAGTTTTTTTGCAATGTATCTATATTTGAATCATCAATCGATCCGCCAGACGGAGATCTAGATGGCGGGATCGAGGATGAGCTGGGCTCCTTAAATAAAGACTGGTACCAAGTAGCTCTACATACTTAGTTATAAGTAGGAGGCGGGTGGTGGGGAAAATATTTAAATTACCGACCCACCGCGCGCTGTCGCCAGAAGTCTGATTGGAGGGAGTTACTCTGCATCACTCTTCTATGTAGGTAGCTGTACCACCATGCGAAAATTAAGCATTAATTCCACTATAGGGCCGAAAATTTTGAAAATTTCGTTGTGCTGAACCCCGACGTGTTAGGGAATATTGGGCTAACTTTATCTGGATTTAGTAGTAGAAGACTCACATTAGATAAATCCGTTAAAAAATTGAACAATAAACCACGTAACTAGAAATCCCCGGACTTTTACGATCCTGATTGGCCACCTTGTCTGAAATGGGGTGAAAAAATGGGCGTTAGGGATAGAGCATTTTGTCTATCTGTGCTCCTCTATCGACCTCAGAATTTAAGCCACGGATGGGTGGATGACATTCTGCAAACCAGGGAAAACTGACACTTTATGGAGGTCTACAGCAGTGGGTGGAACAGTGGTAAACTATCCACCAACACAATATGAATCGGGGTGATTTGAGCGACACCTTTTGGGCATGAGTGTCCGTAAATATGAAACCACTGCATTCGCAAAGATATCTCAAAAGAGAGATTACGGTTAGCTATTTCAATATCTCAATCGAAATAGCGTATCGAAATATTGTGGGTATGTTTCAAGCCGAAGCTAAGGAGGGAAGTAAAATTGAAACCTCATTTATAATAACGCATATTACCGTATCTGTACTCATGTATTTGGAAATTAAGGATTTTTCAAATTATGGATTTTTAACGGCTTGAAAACTCAATTGGAATAAAAGGTATTCATCCATTCTTTGGACTGCGTGAAAGATTATGTCGAAGCTGCAGAAAGCCATGGCCCACTTGGAAGACTGTAAACCGAGTCCGAAGCCAGGTGGGCCGCTGCAGATACAACCTGGTCCGAGTGGGTATCCCGATGAAGCCAAGTGTGACTGCGGTGCCTCAACGCAAACTATGGCTCACCTCCTGTCCTGCACTATGTGTGGTTCCAGAGTTCTGGTCAGAAACTAATTTAATTTTAAAAAAATCATATCAATCAAATCAAGGAAATCATCGACACAGCGAAGAAGACTGCGTGAAAGATGATTATGGCTAAAAAGGAAGTGAATGTGTGACACTGTGATCACGGCTGACATCATCATGATCGCCTGCCCTTATCCCAGCTTATTTGGGGTTGGCGCAATATGTCTTCAGGCAGACAGAGAAGTACGGAAGAAAATGTAGGTACGCCAATATGAAATAATTAGTGATAAAGGATCAGTCTTCTACCCAAACCCAATACCTATTTGATGAATTGGTTTGCTCGGAAGTTAGCGCGACTTGGGAGGATGCCGATAGGTACTAAGCTATAGGTGGAGCTTATGGACACCAATGATGACGACAGTTGCTATAACGTAAGTTGCGTAACGCTAGGACCACATGGGACAAGGGTAGTTGATAAAGGCTCATTCTCACACAAAGTTTAAACATCACGCCTGTTACTTAAGGGTTAGGTAGAAGTGTTTCTAATAGTAGGTACACCCACATTTAGCTAGATATGTTTAAGTCCCAATCGGGCATCCAGAATCCAAATCTGTGGTCAAAAGCCCGACTTGGGCGTCGAAGCCAGGACTTCACGTTCAGCAGTCGTTCTTGCAACCACTAGACCAACGAGGCAGTCAAACACAAAGACAAAGGTTGAATATGGTACAGGTCCAAAGAAAAAGAGATATTAATTGAATAATCCAGAAATATGTTTTATAGAGGGATAATATTGGATCCAATCCTTGAGACCTAAATCTGATTTTGGAAGAAAATCTTATAGTCAGTCTGGTGGGTCTGTACAGCCAAACTTTGAAGACATACAAACATACTAACAATATAGTTCCGAGGAAGTTAAATAAGTTGGGTAGAATAGTGCAAAAAACCTACCTCAATAGGCTTGATGACTATTTGTAGGGTTATGGGCTGGTTTCATGTGCATGATTAGCGTTATTTGGTAGATCCATGAAACAGTGTCGGCACTTTTTTTTTAAACAAAAAAAAATGCTCAATGAATCAATAAGGCCTAACGGCTAAGTTATATCTAAACATTGATATTCATTTAACTTAACTAAGATAAAATAGTAAGAGTGCGTTACATGATATTTCTAAATGTGTTCATAATGGGTCAAAGGGTTTAGCTATAGCATACAGAATTTTAGATCAAATTCACTTTTTAACCAAACAGGTAAAAAAGTAGTTATTCAGTGGGTGCTGTCCCATGTTGGACTTCCAGGTAATGAGGAGGCTGACAGATTAGCCAAATATGCCATTCTGTTAGGCACAAAAACACGGGATATATTACCAAGCTATTCGGAAATGTTATGTAAATATAGATAAATAAAAAATATATCTTGGAAAGAACAGTTTTATGAAATATTAAAATCGAAAGGAATCTGGTATAAAAGTATACAATGTGAGCCTCCTCATATACCTTGGTTCACCGGGTCGAAACTGAATCGAAGCCAAATTGTTGCTGCGCATCGTTTGCGGTCTCATTTTATATTATACTAGCGACCCGCCCCGGCTTCGCACGGGTGCAATGCTGATACTAAATACACTACAGAAAAACTGTGAACGTTGTATATAAAAACATAGCGGCCCACTTCGGCTTCGGGTGTAAAATATATAGCCTATGTCACTCACTGAAAAAATGATTAAAATTGATCCAGTAGTTTTGATTTATTCATTACTGCCCGTGGCCCGCACGCGTTAAATTTGGAGTAAAACAATTATATTCCCCTTTCCCTATACCCTATACCATGAAGATTTCCGCTGCCGTCCGCCTCGCCGCGCCGGCCGGTGCCGGCGCAAACGCTACGTCCCGCAATTTTTAAATCTGTAATATCTTCGAAAATATTCATTTAAATCATATGCTGTAAAGGGCCATATAGATCTATATTAAATCAACAATGTATTTAAGGTATTTAATTGGATAAGGATTAATGCCGTATTGGTTAAAATCGCTTCGGAAATTAGCTATTATTTGGCGTAAAAAGTAAATGACAAAAACATGTTATTGTGGGATATCCATAAGAGATAGACATATACCATCGCGGAGTTTTCTGTAGACCTTTTTAATGTGTACAATACTTAGTACATTATTTTGATAAATCTCGTAGGGTTCAGCCTGCGTTTGCAATGTAAGCGGAAAAAAATGAAATTATTTACGACTTCACAATAGAAATCTTGAAATTATCAGTGGTTCTCTAATATATTAAGCATGTTATTATACATATAAACCTTCCTCTTGAATCACTCTATCTATTAAAAAAAACCGCATCAAAATCCGTTGCGTAGTTTTAAAGATTTAAGCGGTCAAAGGGAAATAGGGACAGAAAAGCGACTTTGTTTTATAATATGTAGTGATTAGTCTATGGTTTGCGGTTAGGACATATTCACAACTTTGCTTATCCCAGGCGAAAATCTGACTCTCCAAAGTGTTCTCACACATGTGTTGGTGGAATGTGTCCGATATACCTACTAAGAGAAACGCAGTTATCAACGCGATGAAATTGTCGGTAATGGATGTTGGAGTGTTTCTTGGTATTTTAGCTAAGGTAGCTCTGAAGCAGCAAAAATATTATATCCTTTTTTATTAGATAAGAAATTAGATTGAGTTCATTCGACTTGGGGTTATTTAGCTAAATTAGTTTAGGAAGAAAGTTAATATTTGTAAAAGTACGATGGGTTGACACCGTCGCAATTGTGAACAAAAATCCCTTAAATAAAAAAGACTAAAAAAAACTTAACTAAAGATAATGATTTGTTTCATCATTTCAACAACTAATAAATGCCCTGCATAATTATCACTTCCTTTACTTAAATATTTAAGAGACATTATAAGCATGTGCCTTAAGATAAATATGTACCAGTGTGTTTAACAGAAAATCATGGAAGTATTCAACAAAAATATAATTATCAAATATCAATAATAACAAATACTTCATACTTATTATCCTTAGGTTCATCTACAATCTGCATGGCTGAGTAAGTGATAGCCTTTACTTCGGTACCCTGTGGATGCTTGCCCAGTTGAAACTCTTCACCGTAACACTTACAAATTATCCTGAATTCTTGTGTATTAAACTCTGTGATCACTAACTTCTTGCAGATTAGGAACGGTTCAACAGAAAATAGAAACAATAGTTCATCGAGGAAGTGGTACAGGAGGCCCATCAGATCATCGGCGTTTGCTTCTATTGTATGCACTTCTTCGATCTGGACGTAAGGCATTTCTGTCATGTATGCAAACATAGCCATGCCGCACTGCTCAAATGCTTCCTTGAGAGTGTTGCCCCACGCGTGTAGCCTGAAATTGTTAATATGTATGTGTTTAATCTGTTAACATTGAATATTCTTTATTCTTAGAATTAAAAAAATAAAGTGTACTGCCAAGTTTATTTTTTTTTGGTGTTTTTTTTTAAAATATTTTTACTGTACATATTATTTTACATTTTTAAATACAAAACTAGATAAAAATAGTAGCCCATGGACCTTGTTCCTGATACCGATCAGGACATGGTCCAGACTGCCGGTGGTCAGGGCTCCAGAGAGAGGAATCTCCTCACTGTATGCGTGCCGTGTCCAGGAGTAGGTACTACTAACTGAATCAATTTAATAAAATACTACAATCTGCCCTTGACCTAGTCGCCAGATACTTGATTTTTTCATCTTTCACGGGATTCTCATCATGAGCCGCAGTGATGTTAACAATCATTGCATGGCGCTCTCAGCTATCACAAAATCAGGCTTATTTCCTAAAATAGTCCTGACCGTGATGATAGGTCGTTCCCAATACAATGTGGCATTACCGTTCTCGAGAGCTGAGTCGAGCGCATACTTCCTTATGGTATGGTACTTCATAATCCATAAGATTGTACTGCAAGGCAAGCTGCTGGTGGATAATCTTTGCTATTAAATTGTGTCTGTGCAAGTAATCGCCGTTAGCAAGACGAGAACAACCGGAAACAATATGTCGGATCGAATCACGGGGACGGTGGCATGCCCGACAGATATCAACCGTACCGTCCTTGACAATGTATTTCCGATAATTATTCGTTGTGATAACTTCATCCATTATCGCACAAACAAAACCATCGGTTTCCGCAAAGAGGTCACCGAAACGCAGCCAGGCTATGGATGCCAAGAGGTCTACATCAGACCCATGAAGGGTCCGAAAAAGCGTTCAATATCACAGGTTTGCGCCAGTTTTCGTTAGCCAAGGAGATCGGAGTGAGGCTCTAGTCCACAGAGACTACATCTGGATGCCGCGTCGGCTACAAGAAAGTATTCCCTGAGACTGCACACCTCGCGGTTGTGCAAGGTCTAAGCATTAAAGAAGCCACGACCTCTACACTTCCGCGGTATACACAATCTCATTTAAGGCGTCAAGTTCTGTCCGATTCCATTGAGTATGCCGAAAGAACACTCAAAACCAGCATGATCCAACCATTGAAGGCATACACCTTATTTCCGCCTATGTGCTCAGAGGATTCAATGCCAAGCAAAACCAAAGCAGACTCAAACTGTCACCCTGAAATATTCCTCGCTCAATCCAGCACGGCACTGATGATTATGTGGCATTCATTTATATGAATTCTTTTGATCTATCCAACACGTCGACAGATCACAGCCATGTCAATAAGGAGCAGCTTCTTATTACCGCCTACATTCCCATTCGTACATTCATTCTGAGACAGACTGATATTTGGATTGCTGTCAATATGATGAACAATTTTTGCTCTCAGAATGGTTGTAAAACTTTATGAACCATCTGTAAACACGTAATTGGTCTATAGTTTTTAGGTTCTGCAGTACTACCCAACTTTTGGATTAGGTGGGTAACAGCTGTTGTAAAGAACGATGGTAGCGACACAGTCTCTACGGATGACTGGCATTGCGAGAGGAAATTTCCAGTATGGTAACGAACGGACTGCACGGGCCAAGTCCAGTGAACCAATAGAAACCCCATTGAGTTCAACAGGCTCGTTTAACAACACGCATCCGTTCACACTCAGGGTGACTGACGGGCACCGACCAAATACTTCGCCAAAAAAAGCACTCATGGCGTCGTTATCCGCAAGATGCGCGTCAGTCACTCCTTGAATGGGAACGGGCCGCTCCCATGTTCTGTATATATTTCGTCACTCTCAAACATGCAGTTCTGAGTGTATCGATCCACTCTTCGCATATACCGACGGATACGGTTAGCCCATGCATAACCTTTGTCTCAGGAAGTCGATGCACTCTGTGACACGTGACATGTATTCTCGAGGACTGATTACAGTTCCCAGGAATACCCGCCTCATAAAGCGCATCACCTTTAGGCGTGTATTGCCCTCCCTGTAGCAGATGAGCTTCCTGAGTGCCCTGGCCTCATTAATACGACGCTAAATCCTGCACTGCCAGGCTGACACGGCAGGTTCCGGTCGAGTCGAGGAGCACTGTCAGTGTACTTTGGCTGCACAACATGCCGCAACAGCCATGGCAATACAAGATTGAGTGTGTATCACAAAGGTATGTGTATGCTTTCAATATAGTTTGGTAACAGCGCATCCAGGGCAAACACCAGTGCTCTATTTTTTTATTCATGGGCAAATGTGGTAACTGCGGTCTAAGGTCAGGCGACGTGAACCGATACTCACAAATCACCTCCTCCAGAGCACTCCTCAATTCGACATTGCACAGGTTATCTGCAGATATAGCATTTTCCTGCATGCTGATTTGCCTGCAGTAGACACATGTGTGACATTCTCGAATGTGAGAGGGTTGGTGGCACAGCTATTCTGCATTTCCGAGCGCAGCGGATCAAGTGTAGCATCATCCAACTTATGATTATGTTGAATGACAAGCACCTGACCTAACAATTGTTGGACCGAGACATTGACGGCAGGCTCAAGTACCTGAAACAGAGAGAGCATCCAACATCAGAATGCTGTAAGGTTTATTGCTCCCACTGTAGCCCTATAATATGTGCGCATCACATTTTCATTCATGGACAGCGTCCATGGAGGCAGCAACATGTTCAGGGTTGTTGGCCTTGGTGTACTAGCTCGAAAATCTTAAGATGAATAGAACTAAACAGAATTGTTATTCTAAAATAATAACAGGAAGATTATAAATAGATGAATCATCAAAATACTTGTGCAACCATTAACCTATCAGGAAAATTATTTTTCTTAAGGAAAACTAGAACTTCAAAAATTAAGTCTGTTATCAACTTCGAAGAGTATTCCTCCACTGTAGGTACGCAGTACATAATCAAGTTCTTATTAAGTAGATATTTTAACAGATAACCACTTAAAAGTTATTGTTGCATCATGTTCTAAAGAAAATATGTTTTTAGGCAAAATGATTAGTATTATACTTACTGCACATCAGCTGTGTGGTCCAAGTCTGTAATAGAACAAAATACCATAAATATACACGAATTTACTCAATTCATTTATCATAAATGTACATATTGTGATACAATTTTGTATAACTTATTTGATTAAACACAAATACTGACACTCATATTTAACTGGTGGTATCACGAAATCGTCCTCCGTCAGTCCACCTAACTCTTCATCCATTTTTGATTATTATTTCGTGCGAAAATAGATAAATTAAAATAAATTTATCAATAAAACACAATACAACAGCTACTTGACACAATGGCAGTGACACTGACAAATTGACAATGACAAAAAGTGTCTGGTGTCAAAAACTTTTTTTTTGTTTTGACCGCATTTATTTCGTATGGAAACGAAACGAAACGAGAAAACGAGTTAGAAAAACCAACGTTATTTATTACTTTCGTTTTTAACTCAATTCAAAAACTAGGGCTCTAAGAAACACCAAGTGAAAACTAAAAGCACTTTCTTCACTATTCTAATAGTTTTTTAGATTCAAAAACATTTTTAAAGTCACACTCAAAAAAGTATGTCATGTAATTTTTAGTCACACTGTCCCATAGAGGTAAGAATTCCTTATTCATAGCACTGTCCACTAAGGACAGGAATGGGTCTGTCTGTCATATTTTGACGCGTTTCGTTGACATTAACGTAATGTCAAACGAAATTAAAATAGCAGTCTTGTATTCGAAAACTGCGATATTCATTTATTTTATTAATTCAGAATAGTTTCATAGATTAGTTTTATTTTATTTTACTTTTAATCAGTGACTGCTGCCTACTGAAAAATGGACCCCATTTCAATTTTACAGAACAGAATTGAACAATTGGAAGCTAAACTTGGTCTGGCAGCAAATGCCCCAATTGATGGGCAACAAGGAGACACTGCGACCGCCAATTTGTTGAACACAGCTCAAGCTATCAACAATGCAACTGCTGGACATGAGAAGCTTAATGAAGCCATGCATATGGCCTCTGAATTGAACAACTACACTGACCCCAATTTTATTGAAAATGTAAGACACACAGGTCACACAAATATTTCACTAATAACATTGAAAGTTTTAATTCTAAATTATGTGATTTGATGTAAAAGTGGCAGTTTAAAGTTTTCTATTAGAACACATACTTTTTATTCATAGATCCTGGTGTTGTAAGTCAGAAAGATGACTCATATTGATATTATTATTTACTTTTGCAAAGCCTACTTGTTTATTATGATTAAAATCTATGTATGAGTCCATGTTGTTTAGGATAAACTTATGTCATGAATATTGTGGCAGAAAAACTGATTTGTTACTTAAAATAGTTAAATGTTATGATAATACACAATACATAAGTGTACCTACACAATGTGCACTTTTTAGTAACACCAAGATTATACAGTTTTTTTGATAACCTGTTCACAAGTTATGCTAGAATTACCCATTTTAAGCTTAAGATTGCATAAATGGTAAAATAGTGCATAATCAGTGTTTGATTTTCAGATGCAGCAGAATGAAATGCACATGCATGAAGTTGCTGCTGCAGAGCCTGTCCTCAAACATCACTGCAATTGCATGCACCGCTGCAAACAGGTAACCAAAGAGATTTAAAAGACTTACAATCGGACATTGGGAACTTCGTTTTGGACACACAAATGCTATCTACACACACCCTGACTACACTTAAGTCTGCCTAGTGTCATACACTTGCTGTGTAAGACATTATACAAACCAATTTGTTACTAAGTAGTAACAAGTATAAGATTACGATATCCTTTGTCTTGTCCCATCTATCGCTCGTAAATATTTGAACGTCCTAGCAGGTAACTAAGCACATTGCTATAAAATTGTGTCATTTCAGGAACACATCAGAAATTCTCTTTTGCACTCTCTGTAAACTCTTAGCTCAGTTCTGGGCCTCTTAATTTAGAATCTCAACTGTGAGGCCCAGCTAACTGAGTTTACAAGTCTAAACTTTAGATTGCCATCAACACACTAAGAACTTTAAACTTATTCCATTGTAGTGATTTAAACAACTTTAAAACAAACAATAAATAAAAGTTCGTCTTTGTGAGAACATCGAAGGTGTGTGTGTTAAAACGCGTAAGCGACGGATTGTGCCCGGCGCTTAAGACCTTTTCGTCGCGACGTTCACTGGTGAGACTTTACGTTATTGGCGGCGGTGTGGGTACGTACGAATCTCATTCATCCAACTACATATATATTTGAAGCAACAATAACACCATGCCGAAGTGCGATAAATGTTGCAAAACAATTACAACTAAAAGCCCAGGATTAGAATGTTGCAAATGTGGGAAAATCGTGCATGCAAATACAACATGCACCGGGCTCACACAAAAGCAAATACTAGCTATTCGTAACTCGGAAACTTTGGAATGGACTTGCAGCGAATGTCACCGACATACTCCTGTTAGGAAATCATTTATCGTCCCAGAGGAAGACGATGATGAGGTTGACGAACCAACTCCAATGACGACCACATCATCCAACTTCCCGATAGATATGAAACAATTGCTGTCAAATATTTCCAACGAGGTTCAAAAAATAGTTCAAAAAGAACTGTTGCCCTTACAGTCTTCTATTGAATTTTGCACTGGTAAAATCGATGATTTTGTGGAATCGATCAAAATGATGAAACAAAAGCTGAAAGATATGGAAAATAAAAATAACTATCTCTGCAATAAAATTACCCACTACGAAACTAAAATCTCTTCTTTAGAACAACGCTTAAACGAGTTAGACCAAGATAAACTGAACAACTTTATTGAAATAACCGGAATCCCTTATATAAAAAACGAAGAACTGTTGCAAATATCATGTAAAATTGCTGAAAAAATGAGCATAGATAAGTCTGTGATAAAAAGCGTAAAACGTTCGAACACGCACCAGAACCCAGGCGTTCTACAGATAGAACTAGGGAATACTAAGGACGTGGAATGTTGGATACGTTCCGCTAAGCAATTTAATTTGACATCAGCTGATATATTGTCCAACGTGTCCAATAATGAAGCGCCTGCCAAAATATACGTGCGATTCGCGTTATCACAGGTAAACAGAAAACTTATGTGGATGGCTAAACAACAACTGCGACAGGATTTTAAATATATATGGTTCCAAAATGGAAAAGTACTGGTGAAGAAAGGAGAGGTCGACAGTACTGGAAAAGACAAAACAATAAACATTAGATGTGAAGACGACATACAAAACCTTCTTAAAAAGAAAACGAGTAGCTCATATTAAAAACCAGCACAAAATATATCTCATTTATTTTAATTAGTATCATGGCTGTATTTAGTAATATTAAGGAACTCTTTGATTGCATTGATTTACCGACCTACGTTAGTAAACTACCAAAAAACACTTATAACATAAATGTTGTGCATGTTAACATTCGATCGTTGATAAAAAATTTCGCTAATCTTATGAACTGTTTAATCTCGGTTAAATCACGAATTGACATTGTAGTTCTCACGGAAGTGGGGAGATCGGAACAAATTGTATCTATGTATCAATTGGATGGATTTACACTGTATAGTATCTTGCGTAAAAGCAGAAAAGGGGGTGGGATTATTATCTATGTTAATAATAAGCATAAGTTTCAACCGATAAAGACTCAAACTAGACATTGTGAATGTATACTAGGTAAATTAACAACGCAGCTAAATCATAATACTATGTATATCTGTGCAGTGTATAGACCACCAAAAGAAAGCAAGCATCTGTTTGTTAATGAACTGTCCAGTGTGATTAATGTTGATTATGTAAAGAAAGGCGATCTTATTTTGTTGGGAGATATAAATATAGACCTTAAAACTACCAATAATGTAAACAGTTATTATCTGAGTAAACTTGCTGAGTGCGGCCTCGAATGTGCGATCTCAGACTTCACGCGAGTCGAAACCAAAGGTGATATAGTCACTAAAACTTGTATTGACCATATTTTCGTGAGATCTCGCCTTGATGACCTTTACTCAGCTGTTTTGGGGACTGTCTTAGCAGACCATCGCATGACGATTGTCACGCTTGCGTCTATACCTAAAGGTAGGGATCCTAAGTTCATTGAGTCTATTGATAATAAAAAAATAAAAACACTCTTAGCTTGCACCGACTGGGAAATGATAGATGAGTTAAACTGCGCCAATGATATATATAAGTACATAAAAGAAAACTTCATAAAGTGCTACAATGAATGTAAATACACTAAAAAGATAAATAACTTGAGCAAAAGAAATCGTGAGAAATGGGTTAACAATAAGATAAGGACAAGTTGTATCAAAAGAGACAAACTATTTATAAAATGGAAAAATGATCCAGATAATAAAACACTTAAGTTAGAGTACAATACAACTAGAAATAAAGTTAATAAAATGATACTAAACACTAGAAATAATTATTACAGAGAAGAAATAACAGAAAACAAAAATAATCCCAAAAAACTGTGGGAAATCTTAAATAAACTTACCGGTAAAATAGTGAAGTCTGTAGATGAGGTGATAACGAACGCTTTTTTAAATGAATCAAATAGTGAGTTGAGTATCGCTAATGACTTTGCAATGGAATTTGAAACCAGTGTGTCTGATATTGTGCCCAGGTGTGACAGACCCTTGTTGGATGAACGTGAATTTATGAAATCCCAAGATAAATCAATGTTTTTTAAAAAAGCCACACCACTTAAAATTATTAAAATCATTAAAAACTTAGATACTAATAAATCAGCTGGATATGACTCAATAAGAATCATGGACATCAAAATGATAGGAGATAAAATTGTGCATGCAATAGTAAAGTTAATTAATGCGAGTATTCAACAAGGCAATTATCCGTCGGAATTAAAAACGGGTGTAGTTAGGCCCATTCATAAAAAAGGCAAATTCAATGACTTAGCAAATTACAGACCCATAACGATATTGCCTGCCATAAATAAAATAGTTGAAAAATTTATATGCGACCAAATACACACTTTTTATCGGGAAAATGACATTATTGCCAAAGCACAGTATGGTTTCCAAAGTAAGAAATCAACAGCTCAACTACTTTCCAATTTTACTGATGAAGTTAACAACTACCTAGATGAGAAGCAGCATGTTATACTCATATTCATTGACTTCAGCAAGGCTTTTGACACACTTGGGCATAGTACACTATTAAAAACACTGGAAAACTCGGGTATAAGAGGGAAATTACTCGACTGGTGCAAAGAATACCTTCGTAGCCGAAGTTATCGCGTTAAAGTTGGTCCTAGCCTTAGCAGACATGTAAACGTGACGAAAGGCACAGCCCAAGGTTCAGTGTCTGGTCCACTCCACTATCTGGCATACGTGAATGACCTAGAAAATATTATAACAAACTGTTCCCTTTATCAATACGCTGATGACACCTGTATACTCTCTGCTAACAAAAACCTTAATTTGGCCGCAGAATGTTTGCAGAAAGATTTTACTTCTATGACTAAGTGGGCTCATGATATGGGACTTGTTCTAAATCCACAAAAAACTAAAGTTATACACGTACATTCAAGTCACATAATTACCTCCCATCCCTTTCAAATCATAGCTCATAGTCACGATTGTCTGCATAAAAGCGTACCAGATTGCCATTGCTCGCCTATAGAACAAGTCCCATATCATACTTATCTGGGATTAATAATTGACAACCGATTCAACTGGAGTTACCAGGTGGAATCTGTTTGCGGCAAGTTACGTGCGATACTCGCTAAATTTGCCATTATAAAGCGCAATATACCGTACAGAACCCTCCTTCAAATGTACACGGCTCTCGCTGAGTCGATAATCTCCTATGGACTCACCAGTTATGGACGCACATTTAAAACATACCTAGACAAAATACATAATTTGCAAACACGCTTACTGAAACTGGTTGTACCAAATTGTGTAAAAAATAAATACAGAGACAATTACACGGGGTTATTTAAACATTGCAAAGTATTACCTGTGCAAGCGCGCGCGGAGTATCTGTTTCTCATAGAACATTATGATAATAGTGACATTCAAATTCCGATTAAATATGATGTGAATACACGACAAGCCAAAACAAAATCATATCAAGTGCCACGCAAAAATAACTTCTATGGCAGGCGTACCGCTTCTTTCACAATACCCAATTTACTTAACCAAATACCTGTAGACATCAGAGACTCAATGAATCGTAAAAATATAAAGCGTAAGCTGAAAGAACATTACCTCAACTCGTTTACAACCTAACTGCTAAATTGCTAATAGCGCGTTGATCAAATCTCAGGCCATGGCATGCTAAGACAGACCCCAGAGGTCTAATTGTGTGCTTTGTTTGAATAAATAGAACATGTAATTTATAAAATAAATAAATAAATAAAGAAAAACTACAAGTCTCATTCTCAGAAAGCTGCGGAAGTTATAAGCCAAACATTTCCTGTTGCATGTTGTGACCTGGGAATCCATGAAAACATGGTTATGTTACATAGATCAAATGTTTGTGAAAAGGATCTTTTTTCAGTCAGGATTGATAAGTTTATGTAATTTGTAACAAGAAATACAATCCATGATTGTAATATATAGAGATAGAGAGAAATAGAGTATAATGAATGTACCCTAAAACTATAACACTTCTCTGTTTTTTAAAGTAAGAGTGAGGATAACACGTGACTTTGACTTACGGCTAATATGACACACATGGGTTTCTATTCTAGAAAATTAATTTTAATTAATATTGCTGATGAAAAAAAAATGTCACAAGTAATTTTCTTGCATATTTCAGGCAGGTCCAGTGCTCGAGTCTGAACCCATTCAGCATGCGGCCCAGATGCAAGAAGTAGTGAACAACATGCAAGCTGCCGCAGCTGAAGTTAAGGTCGAAGCTGAAGCTGTAAGCATTGCCATTTCCTTTATTTTATCTTTTACTTTTTATGTTAAAGAAGAGCTCTCTCCTAACACAGGCTTCCAATGCAAATGGTGAAATTACACCTGTCAGCATGATTTGCATTTTATCTATGAAAAAGGACTATTTTGTATAAAGAACATCAATGTATGAGAATGTATGCTTGTTCAAGCAAATGGATGCTTACACATGCAAATGCATCTTAACTCTGCTAATTGCAACTGATCAGCAGAACGTGCAGATGGATAAACGGAAAGAATGGTTAGGGAACTGAGGATACGTCGGGGCAACTTGCCACTCCGCGCGCTCCTTAAAAACACACTGTTTAGCGACTTCAAATTGGTTGTAGCATTCTATAGAATCCTTTCGAAGCTGGCGATGGCCACCTATTGCAGCCTTTGACTGGCGATGCGTATAGAGTGCGGCCAAAACCACCCTGCTAAATGCGTATCGATGCTGAAAAATTTGATATCACCCTAAAGAGGCCCCAATCAGTAGTTCCATACCTCAAAGGAAAAAACGGAACCCCTACAGACCCGTGACAGACGGACAGACACGCGAGTGATCCTGCACTCGCGTGTCCTCCGGACCGATGGACTTGAAATTTGGTACACTTAAGGACATAAGTATGTAAGTCGGTGACCCTAATGCGGACGTGTAACGTAAATTAATGAATTTTAAACATGAGGGCCACTTTTGGGGTTAAATTAGAAAATGAAAAAAAAAAAGTTTTGCAAACTACATCGTGTCACGTATCAAATAAAATGGGCATTGTGAGCATCTCAAATATTTTTTTTTATAATTTTAAGATAAGTTTTGAAGTTATTTAAGAAAATAGGCGAAAAAAAAATTTCTTTGCCTATAGATTACAGGAAAACCTATAAGAAAGAACCCTCTCCACGCGAGTCGCACTCGCACTTTTATTTTATTTTTTTATTTTATCAAATGGGAACATCAAACAGACGATCAAACGTCCCGGCTTTGCACGGCTGCCTATGTTACTCAGGGTGAATTTAGCTTTCCAATGGTGAAAGAATTTTTGAAATCGTCACAGTAGTTTTTCGAGTTTACATTATAAAATTTATAATGTAAACTCGAAAAACTACTGTAACGATTTCAAAAAGAAAAAAAATGTATTTTTGTGTGTGTATATTAAATATACACACACAAAAATACATTTTTTTTCTCTAGGGTAGATTACAACATGATAACATAAATAATAATGTAGCCCACAGTGCTGTTTACAGATTACCATTAATGACTAAACTTTAAATTAATTTTGTCCGGTTTTCATTTTCATTTCGAATAGGATAAAAGAAAATGCTTCTACTCCATTGGTGAAATTGTGTTAAAGAATGGAATAGGTTAAACATGTCGTCAAAGCTTACTCTTTATTTTTTCCCCACATTGAGTTTGTTTCTGCCTTAAATTAAAACATTCTTACTAAACTACCATTTGCAATTAAGGTGAATGCTCCAACCAGCCCGCGAAATTCAAAATTTCTTGCGTTTTTTGCAATTTGCAGGCCAGTGCTAGGTTGTATGTTGATTAAAATATTATTCGCGGCTGTAAGACGTATGTAGTTACAGAATTATAATCATCAAAATCACCAATACAACCCTCCAAGTTCATAAAGGCGTAGGAACAAAAAAAACAGAAAAAGTCATTCCTACAGCTTTATGAACTTAGAGCGTTTTATTGATGATTTTGATGATTATAATTCTGTACCTACATATGTCTTACAGCCGCGAATAATATTTTAATCAACATACAACCTAGCACTGGCCTGCAAATTGCAAAAAACCCAAGAAATTTTGAATTTCGCGGGCTGGTTGGAGCATTCCCCTTAACATGATCATTAACATCTGCAGGTATCTCAAGGTGTCCAAGAACTGGCAGAAACGTGCGGCGCAGCAGCTTCCGATGCGTCTGAACAACTGGCCAACGTGGCCCAGAAAGTGGAACAGGCTGAACAAAAGCTGTTCCCACGAAGAAGGAATGGACTTGACTAATAACTGTCCATGGAAAATTACGCCTATGATATAATTTATATAAATAATTTATTCATTCAAAGCTGCTGAAATTAAAAAGTATTGTTTTATATGTATTTTTCTTCAATTTTCTTTTTCTAATTTCGTAATATAAGGTGTACACCTATGGTTTTAGCTTATGTTTGCCTAGGTACAAATTATTTGTATGTTGCAACAACATTTTCCATAAAGGGGAAGATCTCGTGACCGCCAGCGTGGTACTGGCCGAGACACAAAAGCAATATGGCAAAAAAGGAGATTGGCAAAATGTGCCTCAGTGTACAAAAATAAATATGTATCTATACTAATATTTTAAAGCTTAAGAGTTTGATTGAACACGTTAATCTCGAGGAATTACTGTTTCGAATTGAAAAATTGTTGGATTGGATAGGTAGCCCATTTATCGAGGAAGGTATAAAATCACGCTACGAGTGCTACGACCAATAGGAGCGGAGCATCAATAAAAGAGTAGGTACCTACCTAGCCCGCGAAATTCAAAAAAAATCGTACGTTTTGCAGGTCAGTGTCAGGTTGTACGTTGGTGAAAATGTGTCGCGCTAGTAACACGTGTGTAGTTACAGAATTACAATCATTAAAATCATCAATAAAACCCTCGGTTTCTTTAACCTTTTCACCGCCACGGACTTCAATAGAAGTTCCAGATTTTCGTGCCACCAGCGCCACGACTTCATTAGAAGCTCTTCATTTTAACTTTGTTATAAAAATAAATTTACATTATTTAACAGGTTTTTCTTATCATTTTATTATTTAAAAGCACTGTCTAGTACCCTGTTTTGTTATTTTTCCACACAAGAAGCCCTTAATTGTCTTAAAATTGGCAAAAACAAAAACTCCGAACATTTTAATATCCCCAGAACGCCAAGGACTTCATATATAGTCGGCCAGTGATGTGACGCGAAAGTTAACACTGTTTGATTTCACCCGTTGAAATATTTAGAAATATATTATTGAAAACAATTTGAAGTCAGTAAAATATGAATTAAGATAACTACTTTATAACAAAGGGATAATGGACAAATTTCGACCGTCGGATAGGTGCCGAACCGGAATTAAATAGTTGTTGGCAATCCTTATCGATAATTATATTCCCATCTCTACAAAATAATTGGTTGTAAGCTATAAGTCCATGGTTATGAGTGCCCTGGGCGCCACGGACTATTATAGAAGACGTTCTGTGACGTCATAAACGTATGGCTGTCAAAGTCACTTTGTCATAGTGCAGTCTGCACCAATATTTGTTGCACTTTTCATTGCTTCATCAATTAATGATGTAGAAATAAAGAAATAAGTAAGTTATTGATATGAACGAAGAACTGGATAAGGATGAGCTTTTAAGCACTCTACAAGGTGGGAATCGGACTCGGGAGTATTTTGTGGAGAATGTTGGACCAGAAGACGATGATTCTGAGGTATGTCCAGCTTGATAATAATATCGTTTATTCAATAAAACATTGTACCTATTTGTGAGATTCAATACTGAATGAAAAATAAAAAATAATGGCTCAGATATCTTGTGCTTGTACACACACCATCACATGGTCTGTGTGTGTAGGTATTTTGCTGTTTGTTACGTCCGGGCTAAATATTAATTTTATGAATGGAGATTGCACAGAATTAGAAGAAATATTTGAACATTTTTTTTTTTTTGCTTAGATATATACCTAACGGTAAAAAATGTCGACTGAAGTAGTTTAAAAAATACGGGAGTAGACAAACAGAAAAAAGACCATAGACCACATCCCTAATCAGAATTGAATTTAACGTGTTCTGAGCGCCAAGGACTTGAAATGAAGTCAAAGAATGACGTCATGAAGCAATTAGAGATGTACCTCATTTCTTATGACTCTAATTGAGTTACGTATTTGTTTCTTTGATACTTATAATTTATATTGTTTTTTCTTAATATTGATACTGTGAAATAAAACAAATATGGAAATAGTTAATCAGTTTTTATTTATATCCGTAAAATTATAAATAAAACATAACTTAACGTGTATAATTTTCATTCATCGATATGACGCTACCCACATCACTACCGTTTACTATATATTTCGTTATACGTGTATAGCTTGGCGCTAGGCGAGGCACCGCGTTCTGTGTACGCTGGCGGTGAAAAGGTTAACCCCATTGAATGACTTAGTGAAATAGTTCTGTTATAGATTAGTCCAATCAACGAGGATATTTGTTATATGGAGACTTACGAAAAATTCTCCCGCCTATGAAATTTGGCATGTGATGAAATTAGGTAATACTGATTACAAATGTACAATAATCCAACAAATTTTGTTACGAGAAGTTAGGTATTTTTACCTAAACGTAAAAATCGCTTATAACTCTGTGAATATTTGCTCAGACTGAAATACTTTCTGTAAATATACGTATGTACTACTTATAATAAGTATGTAGAGGAATCCAACATTTTTTCGATTTCGGAGATACCCCAAATTTAACTTTTAACATTTTGCTCTATAACTTCTACTGAAAAATTGATCTGCTAAATGTTATTTTTTAATTTGTTTTTATATCCTTAATTAATAGCTTTGTTTAGTTATCCAAAAGATTTTCCTTTTTAAACATTTTTTTTTTTAATTTTGCTTAATTACATAATGTGAAAAATATCTCCGCGCTTTTTCATACCTTTATTAGTCATATGATTTAATATTAAAACAGATTTATCAATTATCCAACAAATTTTCGAACGTTCACTATATTTGGGAGGAAAGTTCGCTGATTTATGTTAGAACGTAAGGGTTGACCTTTACTTGACCGCTCGGAGCTGCTTTGCCACGCACTACTTTTGGAGTAGTGTAGGCGAGTTTGGTGGCATCATCAATCAATCTGGCAATCATCTATAAGAGTTAAAAAACAGTGGTAGGTATTTCTAAATAAAACAATCGGTAAGCTAGGTTAGGTAACTTAATCACTTTAATCAATAGCAACATAGATAATCGACTAGGTATAATCACATTATTTGTATTTGGTTTATATTTTTTCAATATAAGAATTAACAACACGTGCCTACAATAATTTTAGGCTTTATTATTATTTTAAACACTCTTTTGCAAAAAAAAAAACGGGCACCTAAGGAAATTTACGTTCTAAGGTCGATTTGAGTTAATTAAATGAAATTTATTTCTTTGACGTAGTCTGTATACTTATAATCGTGTAAATTAAGGCGACGAATTGTTAAACAAACTGACAATGGTCAAGAGGGGACTGAGCGTCAGAGCAGGGCGAGGATTGCATACGCGCGCTAGCTTATAATTAAAGGACGTAAGCGACAAAATGGTTTTGTTATTTTATTTAGTTAGAAATGTTATTTTGAGAAATATTCCTTCTACTATTTTAAAGAGTATGTATAGACTCATCTACGAAAAAAGTTAAGAGGCTTAAATCGGTCCCGTTTGCCCATAAAATGTGAATCTCTTTTTAAAAAGAGGTGTGTTTGATATATTTTTCTCTGTTAAAAAAGTTACCTAATCATGTATTGAAAACTAACAAAATACGGTTTTTATCATGTACTTTCAGGTAACCAACTTGTATTTTGATCCGTTTTGTATTTACTGAGAAAAATTGAGATCATTGGCGCCAAAATTTCCAATGCGTCCTCTTAATGCGCGTGAAGTGAATTCGGGCAATTAAAAGAAAAAAAATGATGGATCCTTCAAAACCGATGTACACGCCCAAACAATAAGAAGTGGTCGGCAATAAAGACAAGATTTTTTAAACTTTTTTTAATTAAATAAAGTTACAAATGTAAAAACCTAATAACGAGTGTGACCTCCTCTTGCCAAAATCACAGCTTGAAGCCTTCTGGGCATGCTTTCCACGATGTTTTTAATAACGTTTTGAGGAATACGTTCCCACTCTTCTGCAATGACTGTTTTTAGCTCCCTGATGTTTTGTGGAGCAGGTTGCACTGATCTTACCCGTCTCTTTAGAACATCCCAGACATGCTCAATTGGATTGAGGTCAGGACTTCGAGCTGGCCAATCTAAACGACGGATCCCAACTTATTGCATGTTTTATTATTATATTTTTGTAATTTTATTGTGACAGTCGCTTGTCAATGAGCGACTAAAATTATATGACATAATTGTATTTATATTTTAACTGATTTTATAATTTTATTGCTTTTTGTGTTCCCCCCTTTACAGGGCAACACAAGTACCAGTGTCCAAAAACCTCTCCTCGAGCAGATATTGTAGTCCTGACCTCCTCTTTACAGGGGTCCGTTCTTGCACTATCTGCTCTCTAACTGATATGTTCTGCACCCTGGCCATGAACTCAAAGACCCAGAGCTCTAGGAGCTCGCCGTTATCGGCGGAAAAGGCGGGCCCCTCGTCTCCTGACGCGAGGAGGAAAATTGTATTCGGAAACGATACACCTCTCGCGTCCCAGGAGGGTCCTGTTACTCCGCTGATGCGCCGAGCTCTTGTCAACGCTCCAAGATCGCTCATAAAGCCTGAGACTGAGCACCCCAGTCGCATTGCGGAGGCGAGAGCTTGCCTAAATAAGGCAAAGCTTAATTTGGGCAACTCTCGCAACCTCAAGGCGGAAATCAAGACTACGGTGCTCGAAGCCATAAACAGGCTTTATGAGCTGGTCAAGGAGTCGGAGCGAGACAAGGGCTCTGCCGCACCCGTTGCCGTACCGGAACCCGCTTCCCCTGCTAACTGCTGCGGTCCCCAACCCATCATCAGGGCAACACAAGTACCAGTGTCCAAAAACCTCTCCTCGAGCAGATATTGTAGTCCTGACCTCCTCTTTACAGGGGTCCGTTCTTGCACTATCTGCTCTCTAACTGATATGTTCTGCACCCTGGCCATGAACTCAAAGACCCAGAGCTCTAGGAGCTCGCCGTTATCGGCGGAAAAGGCGGGCCCCTCGTCTCCTGACGCGAGGAGGAAAATTGTATTCGGAAACGATACACCTCTCGCGTCCCAGGAGGGTCCTGTTACTCCGCTGATGCGCCGAGCTCTTGTCAACGCTCCAAGATCGCTCATAAAGCCTGAGACTGAGCACCCCAGTCGCATTGCGGAGGCGAGAGCTTGCCTAAATAAGGCAAAGCTTAATTTGGGCAACTCTCGCAACCTCAAGGCGGAAATCAAGACTACGGTGCTCGAAGCCATAAACAGGCTTTATGAGCTGGTCAAGGAGTCGGAGCGAGACAAGGGCTCTGCCGCACCCGTTGCCGTACCGGAACCCGCTTCCCCTGCTAACTGCTGCGGTCCCCAACCCATCATCAGTGAGGTCTTTGCTAGCCAGACTGAGCTCCTTAACACTCTCAAGGAGCACATCTCGGAGTTAAAAGAAAATTCCGAGAAACTCCGAGACAGTCTGGCTAGCAAAGAAAGTGCGGGGGAGACAACCTACGCCAGTGTAGTAGCCGTCAGTAAGTGCCACACCGGGGCTCAGGCCCTGGAGCGAACGACGCTGCACTCCGTGGTTGTCTCCTCGACACAGGAGATGGATACAGGGGCCGAAATACTCGAAATAGTTAGAAAGGCAGTGGACGCGAAGGAGGGCTGGGTGCGCGTAGAGAGGGTTAGGAAGGCCAAGGATCAAAAGGTAATCATGGGGTGCGCAACAAAGGAGGAGAGGGAGAAGCTAAAAAAGCGACTCGAATCGGCCGGAGAGAACCTCGTCGTCAAGGCAGTGAAGAATCGGGACCCGCTTCTGGTTCTTAGGGACGTGCTGTTAGTGCACAGTGACGAGGAAGTGTTGAGAGCCCTTAGGAACCAGAACCGGGAGATCTTTCACGGCCTCGGGGACGAGGAACTCAAAATGTCAGTAAAGTTTCGCAAAAAGTCGCGTAACCCGCACGTGAATAGCGTTGTGCTGAGTGTCACCCCAGCAATCTGGAGCCTCCTCCAGATCGCTCATAGGAGCACTCGAAGGAGGCAAGCTTCGGATTGACCTCCAGAGATTGCGCGTCGAAGATCAGACGCCTCTGGTGCAGTGTACCCGTTGCTTGGCATATGGGCACGGCAAATGCCTGTGCACGGAGCCAGCCGATCTGTGTAGTCACTGTGGCGGTCCGCACCTCAGGGTGGACTGCCCGGACAAACAGATCGGCGAAGCAGCGGTGTGCGTAAACTGCACCAGAGCCAAGCTGGGGCAGCACCGGCACAAGCACAACGCATTCAGCAACGATTGCCCCGTGCGTAAGAAGTGGGACGCATTAGCGAACATTAAAGTCGACGCTGCGCCCACTTCTGAGCACACAGAGATGACCGCTTCGACACAACCAGATAGCAGACGCATTGAGCGAACCACTAGGGTTGGCTTAATGGAGAACGATAATTGGAGTCACTTTCTTGAGAAAGTGGCTAAAATTATGCTGGACCGTAAGCCAACTCTAGTGGAATCGTCAAGTTGTGTCGAATCTGGTAAAACATTCTGCAGTCTTTCGACTAAAGCAGAAGTAGCATTCTGCAAATTGGCATCAATACATGATATTGACTTATATAATGAGTATATGAAGCAAATATCATGGAAAAATTAAAAGTAGGAAGACGTAAGAGCTGAAAATTTGTAGAGGTATAAATATAAGGGTAAAAGACTTAAACATGGGTAAATAATTTAGTAATAAATACAGTATTTTATTGGTAGTATTATAGTAATGATATTAGAAAATGTAAATAAACTTAAAAAGTAAACGATATTTTTAGTGAAAACAAAACTTAAATGTAATTATTAAATAGTTTATATTGTTTGTAGAATCATTTATGAGTTAAAAACAAAAGAGTAAAATGAAAAAAATTACTAGACAATAGAGAGTGGTCTCCTCGGCGTCTTAAACATAAGTCGCTAAATAAGCTGTAACAAGTAGATAAGGTCTCTGATCATGTCAGAGGGACACTGGCGGGGCAGGAGTGGTTTTTAGTCGGTTCGAGTCCGACACTACCTCCACTGTCTCACACCCTGTGAGATAATGGAGGTGTCCGTGGAGATTTCCCACTCCTGCCAAAACAAAAAAAAAACTTATTGCATGTACGCTTCCACGTCGAGCATTGTCGTCCATAAAAATGGAATCTTCCCCAAGTGCAGTCAATGTGGGTTGTGCATATGGAATTAGGACTTCCATTATGTACCGTTGTGCATTTAATGTTCCATTTTCTATGAAAACTAACTCCGTACGCTCCGTCGAATTTATTGCTGCCCAAAACATAACGGAGCCTCCGCCATAAGGAGTGATTTCTTCAAAACACACTCCCGCATAGCGTTCCCGTGGTCTTCGCAGCACTCGCCGGCGTCGGTCCGCTCCACACAAAGAGATTCTACCTTCATCAGAAAACAATACTTTATTCCAGTCCTCCAGAGTCCATGAAGCACAGTTCCGAGCAAACTGAAGTCGAGCAACACGGTGCTCACGGAGTAATTTAGGGCCCCGAGCTGGGCGGTAACTCCTGATATTGGCATCCAAAAGCCTCCTCCTGACCGTCCACAAGCTAACTTCTACTCCTCTTACTTTTTCAAGGCTCTTCTACGGGTCCAAACTTGACGCCTTACGATTCCGCAACGCCTGACTCACCAAAAAGCGGTCATCTCTTGGTTCTGTGCATCGTTTTTTTCCCGAACCGGGTCTTCTTTTGACCGAATAGTTGAACGTATCACATTTTGCCGCTAAGACACGTAAGTTTGCGAATAACCTTCTTCAAGTAGGGCTATAATTTTACCGGCCCTTATCGCTTTACATTAAATACCACTTTTTGATATGAGTGATCATATCAAAAAGTGGTATTTAATGTAAAAAGAAAGATTAAATTGTTTAATTTGCAGAAAATATTCAAAAAGTTTTAAAATATCGTAATCAGTTAAAAATCGTTTCAGCAATTCGCGCCATTAGTAAAGCAATTTTAGAATAATCCACAATAATAATTATTTTTCTTTTATTAATTTCAAATTTTAAATTTGGAACGTAAAGAATCATGCCAGGATGCTTCAAATAGCATGCCAATACATCGTCAAATTAATAAAACCTATTTCTTGTTCTTCTTCATTGAAGTAGACAACAAAATCTAAAGTGCCCGTTTTTTTTGCAAAAGAGTTTATTTTTATTTAGTTTGCTTATATTTTTATTTTAGGGTTCAAGGTTTTATTACTTATTTCTAATGAATTTATTTGTCTTACAGCAAAAATCTAATATCTTAATCTTTTGGAGCACGAAGCTTCTAAATTTTCTTGGTCATCGTCAGCAATAGCAACATAGATTGATAAATCATCTGATGCTGAAATAATCGGTTCATCTTCATCCATATCAGAATCATGAGGCTGGCCAGATTTTGAACAACATGTAAGCATTTGTTCAAATACTGTCTCATCCTCATCTGGTGCATCGCTATCATCAATAGTTCCATAACATGCGGGAAAAGTCCATCATCTCTTCTTCTGCTTGATTGTCGAATCTTTTCAAGGCCCTTTTGTGTCACTTTAACAAACCCCACTATTAGAGGTTTTTTACACAGCACACACAACTCGCCGTCGCCTTCCTCCGTCATTTTTAAACAAACGCTCCTTGCACAAGTAGGTGCACAACTGCTCCGTTTCGTACTTCGAGCGAGACACAAAGAAGATGCCGCCTGCGCGCCGCCGCCGTCGCACCGATGCGCGTGCGCCCCGCACCCCTCTTCACTCCCGCGACCGGTCATTGCTAACTGACGGCAATGCATGTACTTAACAATTATTGAGATTGTAAAAACTTTGGTATTAGGCCGAATTTCCATTGGCTTCTTGGAAAATCTATTACAATACAGCGACTCATAACTAATAAACGTATTGAATTAGCCTGAGCAATTATTCACATGACTTAATTAAGTAAAAAATAAAAAATAAATGTTTTGAAGGAAAATCTTTTGGATAACTTAACAAAGCTATTTATTTAAGGAAATAAAACCATATTAAAAAGTAAAAATTAGCCGACCAATTTTTCAGGAGCAGTTAAAGCGCAAAAAGTTAAAAGATTAATTTGGAGTAGGTATCTCTCAAATCGAAAAAATGTTGGATGCTTATACTTACCTATTCTAACTAATATATTCATACGTATACAGAAAGTATTTCAGTCTGAGGAATTTTTCACAAAGACTTATAAGCAATTTTCATGTTTAGGTAAAAATACCTAACTTCTCTTATCAAAATGTTTTGGCTAATTTGACATCTGTAATCTGTATTACCTTACTTTATCACACTACCTATTCTCACTGGCAGGGGAAATTTTCGGGTTACATAAGCCCCGTTGATTGGGCTAGATAGCCTTTTCCCAATCAAGGTAGGCTTCCGGATGCAACTGAATACCAGTGTCATGCATGAAGTGACTACTTATCTGACTTCCACAAATTAGTTACCTATATACCATAGTGTAACTCGATACGATACCTCCTGTTAAGACTGCTTGTGTGTGTGTGTTTTTTTTTATAAAACCAAAGGAAGCATAAAATTATGGGTATAGATTTTATTTATTATGTTGGTAACCTTATTTCATAGTCAATGTCAATTTGATTGACATAAATGTATTTTGTTAGTGTCGTAGACAGAGAATGCTAGTTAGTGTGGTGTGGGACCACAGATGTATATAACTAGATGACGCAAGAACACCTACTACATCGCGTGCTCGGCATAAGTATTTTATTTATACTTAACTTGGTTACTGTCGTAGCACGCTAATTTGTTTAACACAACAAAGTTACTACTCAAGAACTTAATTTTAGACATCTAAAGAACAAAAACGTAGTCTATTATGTAGGGTAACGTTTGTATAGTATTAACTAAATAGTGCTACTGCTTATGAAATCATAGTACATAGTAGGTAGTCAAAAAAATGGCACGCTTGGTTTTCAGACGGATAGTGAGTGATGCTTGCTTACTTAGTTTATATCTAGATATATCTATATCTGTGCCTGGGACAAATATGTAAACATAATTATATACTATGTACACTAAATTATTCATAAAATACATTAGCTGTAACTTTTGTCCATGACTGCTGAGCAATAACATGCACCTTTCTTATTTTTATTATAGATAACAGCCTCTGTTATAAATATCTCTCTCGTCACGTTATTTCTGGTGGAGTCCTCAGTCCAGTTTGTAAGTCCATGGTTTTGAACTTTTGTCTTGACTCGGAACGCACTAGTTGGCATTGGCAGTTTGTCAACTCAATCAAGCTTCTGTCAAACAAAATTATTAAATTGCAAAATAAAAATGGCAGACGCGGCCGTAGAAACGGCGCCCGGAGATGAAAATGACGATAGTTGGTTGTATGGTGAATCAAATCCAGATCAGGCATTGGATAAACCTACTGAAGGTACCGAAAAAGAACAGCAACAGACTGATACAGCCGACGCCGCAACAGTAAGTATAACATAACCTATAACAATGTTTGATCGAAAGTTTACGTGTGGAATGTGACTATTTAAATATTTTTAACTGTATTTGTTAACGCTCGTAATTAAACAGTATGTAATTACCTTATACTTTTGATTCGAAATCTGAATTATTATATTTTTGTACTAAAACAAATGTTTACAAGCTTGTCACTTGCAGGAAGGCGAAGAAAAAGATCAGGAGGATAACGAGGCGACAAATGATGACTCTCACTTCAACGACGAGCATTTCGCGGAGGTTGCACGCGAAGGCGATGACCGGAACGGAGACGCCGACAGTCAGAACAACGGAGACTCTGACTCGGATGACAGTGATGACATCAAAGTCACTATTGGGGAGATCAAATCGGGACCTCAATCTTACGCTAGTCTAGCTATAAAAGTAAGTAGGCAAATCTTCTTGCCAAGCTAACCTAAAGTTGTACAAGGGTTTTGTCTAAGGAGGGGGCATCATAAAAAACCTGAATTGCATCAGGTTTGCAGATAACTATAGATAGAAGTTGCCTCTAATATGTTTATGCGATGCAAGATTGTACTGGTGGATGGGCTATTGTTTGTGAGGAGAGGCTGGATATGCACTTGAGGTCTGAGCCATCCATGAACCCCCATCTGCAGAGATTGCCTTTGTTCCGGCCGACTTGGGTTCGAAGTCTGTTTAGAGATTTCCAAGTCGGCCATGGCGACTCATGCCCAGGTGGTTTTCTGTTGGAGCGTTGCAGTTGTCAGGGGGTTGAAACCACTCTCGCTAGAGATTGCATCTAGCTGTAGAGGCGCTGATCAAAATTATTATATATTATCGTTATCAAAATTACACACACCAAATAGCTTGTGATTATTCAGCTGGGATGACTTACAAAATGCTCATTGCTTTTTACCTTGTAATTGTTGTCTATGAAGAGGCTGAAAATTAATCAATGTGTGATGTTCCATAACTACTCTTTTCAGCGTGGTGTAGGTCTAGTAGCCGCTGGTGCTGCAGAAAAACCTCGCACTGGCACCACCACCGGTGGAAAAGTAACATTAGAAGACTTGGATGGACCAGGGAGCATCAATGGAGTGCCTGCACTTGAGTTCAACATTGACACCATTGAAGACAAACCATGGAACAAGCCTGGGGCTGACATATCTGGTATGTATTTGTAATAAGTCATTCTTTAACCCACATTTGTAAATTGAGGTGGTTCTATGTTAACAGTAATATAGAACCACCTCATATGTTTTATCTTGGCAGAGTTTAGAAATGAAGTTTTCTTGAATGAGCAACTACATACTTGGGGATCAGGATTGTTTCAGCACTTGACATTTATTAGGAAATTGTCATTTTTTTAAAATGACAATTTGAATAAAATAAAAAAAAGAGACTTATTCAATCTATGGCTTCATCACTTTCTCTTTGATTCCAACTGCCACTTTAATTAATCGTAAACTAGTTGCTGCCAAAAATAAAATAAATCAATCTAACTGACTTCACAACAACACATATATTTTCAGATTATTTCAACTATGGTTTCAACGAAGTGACGTGGAGCGCGTACTGCGAGCGACAGCGGCGCATGCGAGTCAACGAGGCGGGCGTGGGTCTGCACCCTGGCGCGCCGCCCCGTCCGCCACCGCCCGACCTCCGGAGACCGCCTGGTAATCAACTATGCTGTACCTACATACAAAATATGTATCTCCATTCTGGTGACTTAGGCTTCTTTCTTATAGGAGAGTGTGGGCCATAAATGCCAGAATGCCAAATTATTGATCAGGAGTCAAAGTTTTAAAAGTAGTTATATAATTATCAAAAGATAAATCGTTGTGGATGCGGGTGGAATCATTCCATTTTTACAATTTTATATTTAAATAGGTTTCTGTGGTAGGCCGCCTCCTTCCAACTTTTATTTATTGGATGTGTCCCAAGTACATTTTATATAAAGATTTGTATTGAATTTGCACTTCATGAATTTAAATAAGCTCCTTTACTAAAATCAGGTGTATATTATTTAGGTCCGAGAAATGATGAAATGATGCCACCACCAATGTCAAATAATTACCAAGCTAGAGAAAACACTATACAGGTAAGTTATCTAAATCAGTATCAAAGTTTGTATTTCAAGCACAAATAAATATGAACAAGTTATGTCAATCTATGAAGAAGTTTGTGTTAATTTAATTTTTGTACTCCATTTGTGCTGCCGTGCCTTAATACAGGTTACTGTTTAACCTAGCTAGGACGTCAGATTAACTACTGCAATTGTTACTCGTTTAGTTTTACTATTAATCCCGAAGTTGCCATGCCTATTGTAACAGACTGTACCGATTTTTGGGCAATAAATTATTAAATAAATATTAATATTTTCGGTCCAGGTGATGACTGCTGAACGTCGGGAGTACGGGCGCAGTGGTCATCAGCGTGAGATGGGAGCGCCGGACTACTTCGGCCCCCCACCCGGTGAACACTACTACCCCCCACCGCCTCATGCTCCCTACGAAGAACCTTGGGGTAAGTTAAAAAAAACATGGGATACCGCGGTGGGCAGTTCACGGTTTCAAACAGAACTGATTGTTTGGCAAAAACGATGTTATTCCGATTAGCGATTTGCTTGCTTGTTTGCAATAGTAATTGTTACGGCCATAGTAGTCAATCGATCTTGAAGCCCTAGCAGCCACACAGATGTCACACATGACAGATTTTGATCTGATCAGACCACGTAATATGAAATCATTCCCGCTACGTCGCTTCCCGTTACGTGGACTCTGGATTTTTCTTGGTTTTCAAGCATGGTCTTTTGTTTTACTTATCTTGACATGAACGCCAGAGAGTACAGTCACAATTACAATGAAATAGGACTGTGCTTTAAATTTTAGTAATTGCGCTCATCCCAGCTCAATCTGATGATATCGTCTTTTTATCTACATCTACATTTAATATTATAAAGAGGAAAAATTTGTATTTTTGTGTGTGTATGTTTGTAATGAATAAACTCAAAAACTGCTGTACCGATTTCAAGAATTCTTTCACCATTGGAAAGATACATTCACCCTGAGTAACATAGGCTATATTTATTGCTAGAAAAGATTAGGGATCCTTACTAAAACTTAAGTAACGTAACCCAAGGTGTAAAAAAGTGCTCGCATGCGCTGCGGAAACTATTGATGATAGAACAAAAGTCTGTTCTACAATATTAAAGAACATACCAATATCAACAAAAAACTTCGAGATACCATATGTCCAACTATTATCGTTATGTCAATATAACCACTTTTTACAGTTTAAAAGTTATTTGAAATACCGACAAAAATTAGACCATGTTATTCATACTTCTGTTTAAATCCTTATCCAAATAAATCATATTGTTTTCAAGGCTGTTTCAATTTATATAGATTACTTTTTGAATTGTTCAAATCGGCTACTCCATTCAATAGATATTACGAATTTAAATAGAAAAAAAATAAGTCATTGAAATAGAAAAAAAAAACGCTGTCGCCTTGTGCATGTTATTCATACCTTTTTATTAATCCTTATCCAAATAAATTATTTTGTACTCAAAATTGTTTCTATACCTGTAGATTACTTTTTGCATTTTTCAAATGGTATATTCCATTCAAAAGATATTAGGAATTTAAAAAGTCACAGATCAGCCACGACAAGGCGCGGCAGCGCCTTTTCTATGCTAGACAGGCATTGCAGCGGTGCGGATTCGCGCGGTCGGCTCCCTACGCAGCGATCGTAACCGACATTGAACATTTTTTGACTACTTTAATTGCAAACTTTTTTGTTCAAGTAAAAAAGTTCTTCTCAGAACTACACTTCTCATCAAAAAAATCGAAACACCTCGCAGTTTATGATTTGATAAGGATTATCAGAAAAATGTGTATATTTAGGAATAAATGTAAAATGTCATTTAATAGTGAGTAGTATGAGGTTTTTAAATCCTAATGTTATTGTTCTAAATTCAAATTAAGTCTTCATAGGTTTCGTATTTTGTATAATGAGTAATTTTTACCCTGTATGGAATATGAAGGAAATGGGTAAAACAACACGCGTAAATGAAAAAAAAATGTAAGAAACGTTTATTTAATAACTTGTATTCCCTCCGCGAGCTCTTATTACTGCTTCCATACGGTTCTTCATCGATCGGATGAGAGTCACGATCACATGTTGTGGTATATTATCCCATTCCTCTTGGATTGCATTTTGCAGCTGGCTAAGTGTTTCTGGGGCTGGATCTCTTGCTCGAATTCGTCTCTTTAATTCATCCCATAGATGTTCAATGGGATTCATGTCCGGGCTTCTTGCTGGCCATACCATAATGGAGATACCGACTTCGGTAAGATAATCTCGTACGACGCCCGCGGTGTGAGCTCTAGCATTGTCGTGCATGAATATGAAGTCGTTGCCAATAAAATGTGCATAGGGCATCACATGAGGTTCAAGACACTGTTCGATGTACCGATGAGAGTTTAGTGCAGGCAGCCGTGGCCCAGACACAAAGGCAAGTTCTGTCTTACCGTCGGCGCTGATTCCTCCCCAAACCGTCCACGAACCGCCACCATAGCTGACCTTTTCTTCAATGCAGCATTGTGCAAAGCGTTCTCCATCTCTTCTGTAGACCTTGTTCCTTCCGTCGTTACCATACAGCATAATTTTACACTCATCAGAAAACAGTACTTTGCTCCACTGAAGGTATGATCAAGTTAGGTGCTCGCGTGCAAAGTTAAGGCGCGCTCTTCGATGGTCTGCAGTTAATTTCGGCCCATTCGCTGGCTTATGCGGTGCCAATCCGCGTTCCTTCAACCTTCTTCTTATTGTAGAGTCACTTACAGCTACTCTTCGTACAACGCGAAGCTGCTGCTGCAGTTGAAAAGCGTTAAGGCGTCGATTTCGTAAAGAAGTTGTTACAATAAATCGATCATCTCGCTCAGAAGTGACCCGATTCCTGCCAGATCCTGAACGGCGCGTGAACGAACCAGTCTCCCGATAGCGTTTGTAGACTCTATGAACAGATGATAAGCTTAGATGCAATCTTGCAGCCACAACACGCTGACTAAGTCCAGAATCCAGCAATGCCACCACTTGGGCGGCTTCTGCGGGCGAAGTATCCATATGTTTTAGAAAAAAAAGTTTTTTCAGACGTCCCAAAGTCACAGTAAATGAAATAAGAAACAAAAAGTTTAAAGACAAGCGCTAATTTTTAGTTTTTAAACGAGAAACGTACTCCAACCCTAAATACACATTTGTCTCAAAACACTGATTAATTTCATTTATAGGATAAACAAATGAAATTCTAATTTCGAATTTTGATTTTTTTCTTCTTACTGTAATGACCAAACTGCCAGCTACACAATAATGTTTTTTTTTTTCATGGAATTAATTCTCTTTTGTAAAAAATTAGGACAAAAACAATAAAAACGAAAGTGTTTCGATTTTTTTGATGAGAAGTGTATTTATAAATTGTTTATCCACGCTTTGTATTTATTAAAAGTTCTATCCTTATTTTATCTGATTTATAAAAAAGTCAACAATATGCCTAGGAATTGGTCTCAACTTTCTAAAAGTTGCTCCCAAGCGAGATTAGCAAGAATACGACGTACAACTAAATAATGTGGTACTGCGTTTAAAAAAATATAGCGTATAAAATTAAACAACAAGAAAAATATAAATAAAAGGTAAAAATATAAAAACAAATCTTATGTCCACCCGTGCGAAGCCGGTACGGGCGCCGCTAGTTAATGATAAATTAATAATAACCCACTAAAAAGTACTAGGCTGAATTGAAGATGTACATAGACAAAAAAACTTTCTAGGTATCGGTAGGATCTTACTGTTTATTAACACAAAATTCAGATTACTTTTTTTTCAAAAATGCATATTATTACTCTTTGCAGGTCACCCTGAACCAAGTGGCTGGGCGCCAAGTGAAATAAAGGAGCTAACCCCAGGCCCGATGGGCCCGCCCGTGGGTCCGCCGATAAGCATGGGGCAGCCGCTGGGCCCGCCGCACATCGCGCCGCCGCACATGATGGCGGCGCCGCCGTACGTGTCGCCGTACCGCCCGCACCCGCCGCCGCACATGCACGAGCGGGAACGCGAACGTGACCGCGACAGAGATCGCATACGGGAGAGAGACGACCGCGACAGGCGAGACCGCGATCGAAGGGATGAGGTCTGTAGTCTAAATTTTTTCTGGTTTTTTTGGTATGATCTAACAAGTTTACTCTTAGTAATTTTGTTTTTTGTTTCACAGGAGGAAAGAGATAGAGACAGGGAACGAGAGCGGTCTCGTTCTATCAAACCCGACAGGATAAGAGAAAAGTAAATACAAAAACCGAATTGAAATATTTTTTTTTTAATACAACTTAAGTGTTACTGTTTCTAGAAAGCGATGCAGTATTATTTAATTTTATTATTGGCGTATTGTAACAAATTAACTTGAATTTTATTTACAGATCATACAGACGGGAGCGATCTCGTTCGAGGTCTCGTCGTCACAAATCGCGGTCTCGTTCACCGCGCCAGCGTGAACGTTCGCGGGACCGGGAGCGCTCTCCGCGGGAACGCGAGCGGGACCGTTCCCGAGACCGCGAGCGAACATCGCGCGATCGAGAACGAAGTGTCAAACCTAAAACCAAGGACAAGGAGAAAGTCGAAGATAAATAGATGTAAACTATATTTGTTTTTATAGCATGGGATTAAGCTGTAACGATCTTCAATAAAGTATAAGCGTACCTACTATAAACGTTTCATGTGTTTGATTTTGTTTCTACACTGCTCATCAAAAAAATCGAAACGGTGCAAACACTATTTAGGCGGCATTTAAATAAAAAAGAGGAATGATAGCATTAAAAAAAATACGCCAATAAATAGCTAGTCCATACAAAATGGTTTACCACAAATTATCGAATTTTTATCCAATGAATGAAATAAAGAGATTGTTTTCAATGTGTATTCCGTCGGGATTTCTAGATTTAATCACATTTTTATTTTAAACTAGCTTCCGCCCGCGACTTCGTCCGCGTGGAATAGTTACTTTGGGCTAACATGACTGCCCGGCTTTGCACATTGTGCGCGCAGTACCCGATCATTATTTTGCTGTGATTTTATTTTAAAACTGCGACAGCTCCTAAGATATTCACTTAAATCGAAAGATGTAAAGGGCAATTTTGTTTTAAATGAAATACTTGTGATGAGTAACGTATTTATTTGGATAAGGATTAATATCATGTTTATAAAAACACCTCCGTAAATAATGCATTATTTTAGAACAAATTTGGTTAGCATAAAAAAGGTTATAGTGAGCTAACCTTAAAAGATAGACATATGCTGTCGCGGACTTTTTTTTAGAACTTTTAAAAAGGAATAATTCTGTAATACATGATTTTTGCGAAACTTTAACCGTCTACGCAGCGCACGCAGCGGAAGCTCTCAATAGGAAAAAATATCTCCCGATTTTGAAACATTCTTCATTAGTGCTCCGCTCCTATTGGTCGTAGCGTGATGATATATAGCCTATAGCCTTCCTCGATAAATGGGCTATCTAACACTGAAAGAATTGTTCAAATCGGGACAGCAGTTCCTGAGATTAGCGCGTTCAAACAAACAAACAAACTCTTCAGCTTTATAATATTATTAGTATAGATTAGTATAGATAATGATTGTTAACTAAGCTCTGGGACATCCTACCAGAGATTTTTTCCTAACAAAACCTCGCATATAGAAGTCAGCGTGTTGTGGCTGCATGATTGCATCTTAGCCTCTCTGCTGTCATAGAGTGTATCAGCATTATCGGGAAACTGGTATGTTTACTTGCCGTCCAAGATCAGGTAGATATCGAGTCACGCCTGAGCAAGATGACCGGAATATTGCATCAGTTTCTCTAAGAAATCGTCACAATAACTCTATTCAACTGCAGCAGGGGTTCGAGGATGGGCTGTGAGCGATTCTACCATTAGAAGATTATTGGTGGAGCGTGGCTTAAAACCTCATAAACCACCTAATGGCTCAAAACTGGCGGTAGACCACCGAAGAGTGCGCCTTAATTTTGCATGTGAGCACTTAAATTGGTCATACCTTCAATGGAGCAAAGTTCTCTTTTCTGACGAGAGAAGATCATGCTGTATTGCTTATATACATACCGTAGGCATTGTAAATGAATATCTGAGCGAAGTCAGTATTACGGTTATGGGCTAACCCCAGGCTAGGCCAGCAAGAAGACCGGATATGAATCCCATAGAACACCTATGGGATGAGTTGAAGAGACGAGTCAGAGAGAGAGATTCTGCTCCGGAGACGCTTGGCCAGCTTAAATAATACAAGAAGAGTTGATAACATCCCACAACCCAAGATTGTCTCTCACCCGTTCCACGAGGAACCGCATAGAAGCATAAATTAGAACCCGGGGAGGAAATACAAGATAGGTACTTATAACCTTTTGACCGCCACGTCAAAAAAGAAAAACCGTGCCCTCAGCGCCAAGCTCTAAATTCATCCTTTAATACCTACAAAATAGTAGTGAGGGCGAAATTATACCGATAAAGCTCACGGAAAACTGACAATATTTTTTAACATGGGTTTTAATTTCAATAAAGATTATTATATCTGTAGGTGAAAGCTAAAGGACCATAAGTCCATTTTTGTCATTTTTGTTTTAAATGATTTTTATTCAGAATGCCCGTATTGATCGAATGGTAAGGACATTAAGTCCTACAGCCGCTAATTTCGCAGATGTAAAATTATAAATAACATTAACTCCCTAGACGTGAAAAAGTAAAAAATCGTATGGTTACTTAATATTGTTCACTATTTAAACAATAAATATAGATAAATGTTAAATGATTGTATGTGGGACTTACAGTTCTTTACCATAACGCTCGGATTATATTTGCGCGGGTGCATCGTACGTATCTATGGTACGTACCTACGATTCCCGCCGCGCCCCCGCGCATGCACTCCCTCCGTTTAGTTTGATTTTTGTTTCGTGCAAAACTAGACGTTCTCGAATTATGTTGTGTTGGCAATAAAGAGTAAACTTTTGAAAATGAATACGGGACGAGGGAGAAGGCTTGTTGATATGATCAAATTGGCAGGTACGTAAATATTTATCGTTATTTTTTTTTTTTAACCGACTTCAAAAAAGGAGGAGGTTTCTTATTACTTTTAAGCGAAATCTGAATGTTAACATAATGATGAGGTTACTTTATTTTGGTCGCGGGACTGGCCCTGTGGCCCTGGAACGCAAAGGGCAACCGTAGGAACAGGGTGGAATTTTAGTCAGTAAAAGTCTGACAGCCCTTCCCGCTCCACCCAGGGCGGAAGGACTCATTTGATGATTTTACAACCCAACAAGTTATTATATTTCAGATTTGATGGATATTCGAATAGTTTCTAATGTGTTTGCATTATCTAATTGTTTAACACTTTGTTGATGCATGTTGCTGTACTGCCGTCCTTACGAAAAGTGCAATAACTCGAGTTTTGCCCCAAATTGAGTTAAGTACATATTCGGAATCTGCAGAATGAGATCTATATATTCTTTTTAGACACTTTTTACGTATCTATGACGTAGCCGGTTTTAATACTAAGCATAACTGCAATATCTAGGTCGGTGCTTTATGATTTACATATCAAGACCGAAATAACTATAGATATGAATAACTTACTTACACTATTAGGTAGTTTTACTAACTATATCTGCAATAAGTATAGTTAGTACATTTGTAATTAGCATAGTTCGTCATTTGTAATATTCATTTACTAGTTATAAGTGCAATAAGTTTGAGTTATTGCATTTATAATTACCATATTTCGTAACTGTGATTCTCATTTACAAGTTAAAAGTACAAGAAGCTTGAATTATTGCAGTTATGTTAAGGGGTCTCATTACTAATTATGGGAAGAATACTAAAATTGATGTAGTAAGTACCTAGATTTATTGTATTTATTTGTAGGAAGATTAAACGAATACAGTATACTTACGCGAAATCAACTGCAATAAATTCACCATTTATTGCGTTTATAACTAGCTCCAGTGGGAGGTACGAGGGGAGTAAAATATTTCGTCTAAACGCCAGTCGCGGCTAGGCATCGATTCGAGTCGAACGATGCACGATGGAGCCATTTTCGACGGCAAGAACCTAACGTATTTAATATTACTTATTTTAAATTTATACTTATTTTATGACAATTGCGCAAAACAAAACACATAAACACCTGGTTTATGTGTTTTCTGGTAAACATCATTGAAACCTAGACTCATCATCATCATCAGCCTATAGCAGTCCACTGCTGGACATAGGCCTCCTCAATCGCACGCCATTCAACTCGATTCTTAGCAACTCTCATCCAGTTGCTACCAGCCACCCCGCGAAGATCGTCACTCCACCGAGCCTGAAGGCGTCCCACCTGACATTTGCCGATTCGCGGTCTCCACTCAAGAACACGTCTACCCCAACGGTATCGGTCCTACGGCTAATATGACCGGCCCATTGCCACTTCAACTTACTTATTCTGTGGGCTATGTCGACAACTCTGGTTCTCTGTCGAATCACCTCGTTCCGAATGCGATCCCTCAGAGAAACTCCAAGCATAGCCCGTTCCATAGCTCGCTGAGCGACCTTAAATTTATCGACTAGCCGTATCGACAGTGTCCACGTTTCGGCTCCGTAAGTCATAACAGGCAGGACGCATGATTGACGACCTTTAGGCTCTGTGGAATACGCGACGAGAAGACCCGGCGAAGTTTCTCAAACGCTGCCCAGCCCAGTTGGATTCTTCTATTAGCCTCCCTCTCCAAGTTGTTCTTACCAAACTGCAGAGTTTGCCCGAGGTAAACATATTCTCGAACAACCTCGAGAGGACCGCCATTGACAACAATAGGTCCTGGGGTGACGTGTTCGTTGAACATAACCTGGGTTTTGTCCAAGTTCACCCTGAGACCAATGCGTATTGAAGAATCAACTAGGCCATCCAGCATCTGCTGTAAGTCGTGCAGTGATTCAGCCAGTATGACGATGTCATTACGTCCCCTTGCCTCACCCCCCGAAGCAATGGGATATGCTCCGTTTGCTGGTTTGGTCACTGTGGCGTTCTCATAAAGATTTCTCAACACTTGGATGTATCGCCAGTCGACTTGGCTTCGCTGCAGAGACTCCAGAACTGACCAGGTGTCGACAGAGTCAAAAGCCTTCTCATAGTCCACAAATGCAAGACACAACGGCCGATTATACTCTTTGGACTTCTGTATGATCTGCCGCACTGTGTGGATGTGGTCTATGGTGCTATATCCTCCTCGAAACCCGGCCTGCTCCGGTGGCTGGAAGTCGTCGAGTCTTCGCGCGAGACTATTCGTGACGACTCTTGAGAACAGCTTATACACGTGGCTAAGGAGCGAAATGGGTCTCTTTAGAAGGGTCTTGTTCCCCTTTTTAAAGAAAAGAACGACTACACTCCTTCTCCACGCTTCTGGAGTTCTCCCAGAGAACATGACCGAGTTGAAAAGCTCCCGAAGCTCCCTTAATACAGGACGTCCTCCCGCTTTCAGGAGCTCAGTCGTTATCCCATCCTCGCCAGGGGCATTTCCATTCTTAAGCTGTCTAAGAGCCGCCTCGATTTCGTCTTGGCTGACTTCTGGCAGGTCTTCTGTGAAATGGCGGGTTAAGGTGGCTCTGAGAACCTAATATTCGGGACCAAGTCGAGATGCATGCGATGCGTACAATTGGCCGTAGAAGTTTTCGACTTCCGAAAGAATCTCCGGCTTCGAAACGACGATATCTCCACTAGATTTGGTCAGCTTCGTCAGGTTCTAATTCTTTTATTGGGTGCCTGTAGTTCTGAAGAAGTAACGGGTAGGTTTTCACGTCGTTCCGTCATAAGCTCCAGAGTCTCCTCCGAAAGTTTGGACTTCTTGCCCTTACGCCGCCTAGACTAAAAATATTTAATTACTTTTAAGTGTTAGGTATACGAGTATCAGACTGATTAAAACATTGATCAAATTGTTTCTTAAAATAAAAAGTATATAATTTTTTTTTTTATTTTTTTTTAATATTTACAATTGTGTACTTTATCTACTATTAAGATATTTAACAAATGAATTTAATTTTGAAATGTGTGTGTTTTTATGTGTAGTAACCGTTGATTTTACATGATGGTAATAGACTAGAATTAATAAGTAAGATAGCAAAGTGATTCCTCCTGATTATAATTGTACTTTTTTAGTTTGAAATAAAAACGATTTAATATTATTTTTTTTTTTATATAAAATTATAACTGATTTCACACTTTTTTTAAACACATCTGAACTTAGATATAATGAATAGACTTGGCTTTACCGAACACAGTTTCGGTGAGAGGAAGAAAAATAAAGTTTTGAAAGCTTCTATTAATTCATATTTGACACTAAATGTAACACCTCTGTTTTTCTAATAGTAACAAATTACAACTTTGTCGTTTTAAACTTGTCTCTTACTAATGAAAACCGCAATAAATAAGAAACTTAATGCATCTTTGCTTAGGAAACAGTTAATAAAAAAATATTATTTGCTACTTAAAAATGCATCATGTTGGTTTTCTAACCATTAGTGCAATAAATAGGTTACTTATTGCGGTTATGACTAGTAAACATTATTTCTAAATAGTAATAATACTTAACATTATAGTATTTATTGATTTTTATAGCGGGAATAAATGCGGGAACAAACATTAAGTATCACATAATATGCTCTACATTGTTATAAATCATGTAGTGAAAGTTTCAACTCGATACCATGTATAGTGATGGAGATACAAACAAAATAAAAAAAAAATCTTTAATCGCGTTTTTCTCGAAATCAGGTTTAACCTAGTTATTGCACTTTTAGTTAAGACGGCAGTGTAGGTACTTACTTATCCTTATCTTCTAATAATCTAACGTTCCGTAAATTATCTTCCCTAGATTGTGATAAAGGACCCGGGCCTGACTCGATCCCTCCTCTCTTCCTTAGAAAATGTGCAGCGAACCTGGCTGATCCTCTGACTACAATGTTCAACTATTCTTTAGCACAAGGCATATTCCCTGATCAGTAGAAAATAGCGCACAACACGCCAATCTTTAAATCTGGTCGTGTTGATGATGTTGCAAATTACAGACCAGTGTCCATTTTATGCGATTGTGGTAAAATTATTGAATTTCTTGTTCAGAAAAAAATGTTTTCTCACTTTAAAAGTATGTGGGATGATAACCAGGGCGACTTTCGCCCCAAAAAATCATCGACTATCTAGTCGAAATCGTCTAATCTAGTCGAGTATGTTTCATATATATATCATCTGCATTAGACGAAGCTAAAGAAGTTCATGCAATATACACCGACTTTAAAAAGGCCTTCGATTTGGTAGATCACGACTTACTGATTGCTAAATTAGAAAGTATGGGCGTTCATGAGTCTTTGCTGCGTTGGTGATCAAACTCAGCAAACCGGAAGGGGGGCGGCAAGAGCCGATGCCTGCCGGGACTGCGGGACTGTTCGAAAGAGATACCGCGGCCCTGGAACACAAAGGGCTAAGAAGGAACGTGTACTGCCTAGCCCGTTGAATTTCTAAACTCCCTGGGGTTATCGGGCGTGCTGTCTCATCAGCTGGAGCTTAAAGTTGGCGTTCCAGTTGTGGTCATGCGAAACCTTGATGCAACCAGACTGTGCATCGGCACCAGACTTTGTATCACAAAGCTGGGCAGTAACATTATAAAAACGGAGCTGCTAAAGGAGAGAGCGTTTTAATTCCCCGCATGCCCGCTATTTCAAATATCTTGCCATTTCAATTTAAGAGGTTACAATTTCCCTTAAAATTGACTTTTACAATGACGATCAACAGATCCCAGAGCCAAACCATAAAAGTGACAGGCATTCAATTGTGCACTTCATGCTTTTCACAAAGTTGTTGGTTGTTCAGTGCTCAAAACTTGCATATGCTTACGGAAAATAATAAGTCCTTTATTGTTGTACAGAACGCTATTAGAATAAAAATAGTGCCCAACAAGGCGTGTGATGGTTCACTTTGAAAAGAATGTTGGATAGCGCCAATTAAACGGTTTTTAAGCCATATCGTCCCTATTTAATTTTGTTTGGGACTTCTTTTTGTACCTAGTCATCGCCCACATTATCACATTTTGATCAGACAGTCAGTTCTCACACATCACGCCATGTAATCCTCGAAGGTTTAGGCAGAAGTGTACCTAATCGTACACCCACATTTCGCCAGTTACGTTGAAGTCCATGTGATATGCGAGCCAATTTCCACCAACTGGGCATAAATCCAGATTCCTTGGCTACTATTGAGAAATTCCTGATGGAATAATCCAATGACACTATTATTCATAGTATTTTTTTCAATTGCATACATTGTTTTAAATGTTAAGTGGAATAGCGGAGTCACAAAAGCATCTCCTTGCTTAAAAGGTCATCTTTAAATCATGTACGTTATAAGTTTATGTAATTATGCAATTAATTTTTTTTTAACACTGCCCGACCCGGGCATCGATCCCAGGACCTCATACTTAGTAGTCGCAATTGCGACCACGCGAAAGAGGTAGCGGGCAACAGCTAGTAAGGTACTAAATTTGATAGTAATAGATGTATTGCTATTAAATTTATTGTTAATTATTTGCTTGCTAAAATGCCTTTTCCGAAGCTGCTGAAGAATGAAAAGAATGTACGTGCAACCACACTGTAACCGGATCACTTCAATCACTCAACCCATAACCCCAATAACTCATTAAGTAAAATGAAACACCAGAAACTATTAGTATTAGGTATAGCTCGTCTAGACGTACTTCAAACTCCAGGCACACGGTTAGGGTCACAGCACACATATCAACTCTGAAAGGGATCGTCATCGTATCAACTCTAGACATTCAGTATTCATTCAGCATTCTTTGTATGAAACTCCCTATTGTAACGTATCAGTAATCGGAATTGTACCTAACGTAATCGTCTCGCCTCGGGACAAGCTAATGAACCGCGGTGCGGTGCGTGGTCAACTTGCAGTTCCCGCGCTTACGTCTTCTCTACGTTCTTTTTCCTCTTCGTCCACTGTTATAGCTATGATAGCCATCTCGCGTAATGGGAACTGAGACATAACCGTGAGCTACACTTCACGTTCAGATTGAAACTGATCTGGTGCCAGCCAGGTCAACCAGCGGTCGGCGAGCCGTAAGCGCGGTGTCGCTTAGCCGTAGCCGATTCGACGTATCGGAGCTGCTGATCCGCTTTGATTACGTGCTTACGTTAGGTTGACGCCTGTTTGACAACGAGGCGAAAGGCGATACGGTGACGAACCCTTTCCGAGTTGATGTGTGCTATGACCTTCTGGATTCGATGAAATGCTTTGTGCTTTTAATGATGACCTAATTTTTATTTGAAACATTAACATTTGTTAAACGAAACCTTTTATTATCCGCAATTAATACTTTCCGGTATTGCGCCTCCTCAAGTTCGCTGAACTATAGCCAGTCGTATCGACAGGACGAAGCTACAAGCTGACTCACGCCACCCATTGCACAGCTACGTCTCAGTGCTCCAGAGGCTGAAAAGTCGTAAAACTTTTCTTGGGTGCGAGGACCCAGCTAGCCCAATCAATTTCAACGCCTCTCCACAGCAAATGCAATCTCTGGCGAGAGCGGTTTAGACCCCCTGATAACTTCAACGATCCAACAGAAATCCTTTCACATGGGCACGAGTTGTTGTGGCCGGCTTGGAAATTTCTAAACAGACTTCGAACCCAAGTCGGCCGGAGCAAAGACAAATCTCTGCAGATGGGGGTTCATGGACGGCTCAGATCTCAACTGCGTATGCGGCGCCTCCCCACAAACAATGGCCCACCTTCCATCTTGCACCGCATTCCCTATCACCTGCACTCTTGATGATTTATTTACTGCATCAGTGAGCGGGGTTCGCGTGGCCGAGAGTTTTGGGCTAAACATATTTAAACTTTTTACCATCGATACGCTTAGAAGACCTAAATCCGGCAAGATAGTAAAACCAGACTGCGGTCGATCGAACGTCGACTAGGCACTAATAACTTCAGAACATACTGGTAATAATTCTACATCGATATAATATGGATTGGTCGTTACTAGTGAATTCGAAAAAATCGGCGCAAGCCGCCGCGCCGCCGCAACGCACCGTGTGCATGCATCTAATGCTTCATTAAATCAGTAACCAGTGTATCTGATGCATCACTAGTCAGCAACGGTCGATAAAAGCAATCTGAGCCACCAGGTGCCACTTTCAAAATCAGGGACCTCACGCATGACCGGCCGCTATCTAATTAAGGTGCAAACCCACCGCGGCGCATGCTGTGCACGGGCACGCGGCGCGTTTAACCTGCGTGGATTCATTTGTTTGACTACGTAGGGCTACTTTTCCTCTGCAGTAGGTACACACTACACACCCACAACTATGTACAACTGTAGCGTGCGAGGCCCACCGCGGCTAGTCGTGGGTTAATATTCGTGTATAGTGTGTACAGTCGCCGTCAGATATATTGTAGCAGACAAGGTGACCAAATACTTCTGAACAATTTAAAATGTCATTAAGTTCCATACACTACAAATTACCATTAATATCTGAACATTCATTACTTCATTAATATCTGAGCAGATGCTTGTCAATAATTTCTACACCTTTCGGCCAAAAGTCCTCTTTCAGGCAGGTCTGTAGATGTTGGGTTGGAACTCGAACCACGAATGACTTAAAGTTGATGTTGTGACGCGATTCCAACTTTTCGACCCTCAGCGTCCAACAACTAAACAAACATATCTGAACACTTACAACGTCAAGTGTATCTACGCAGACAAACACCAAGCTTACCTAATTCGTTACTGCGTGTTATAAAGGACGAACCAAAAACGACTATCGACTTGACTATGGTGGTTAGTCTAGTCATTTGGTAGTTTTACCTGGAAAGTTTTTAAACTGGTGATTTTATTGAGGTCAACGTGCTCTCTTCGAATTTTCACATTGTCCCCAGTGTATTGTGAGACGAGTGGAATGAAAGACGAGTTGAGATACACTGACTATATTTATGATAAACATGATTAATATACGTAATAGTGGACACATACTACACCAGAGTTCTACCGCAAAGGCATAAAATGACTATTGACTTTACCAAAAAAAATTATGGCGGTGCGAGCGGCCAAGATAAAACAATGAGCGACAAAGTGAAAATTCGAAGAGAACACGTCGAACTCATTAAAATAACCAATTTTCAAAACTCCCGGAAAAAAATCCAGGTAACACCCTTTTTGAACACCAAATGACTGTTCTAGGTATGAATACGATGAAAAGGGAATAAAAATTGTATAGAAAATCATTAGCTACAAAATGTTATAGACTGCCAGGGTCATCATAGTATATAAATTAGCAAAAGAGTTCCTATATTTATATTGTATTTAAAGTTGGAAGCACTTCCTAGTGCAATTTTTCCTCAACTACTCAGATACCTAAGACTACCCCATCTGCATAGATACACTTGACGTTCAAAGTGTTAAGATATTTTTGGTTAGTTGTGTGTATAGAAATGATTGACAAGCATCTGCTCAGATATTAATGAACTAATGAATGTTCAGATACTAATAGCAACTTGTAGTGTAAGGAACTTATTGACATTCCAAATTGTTCAGAAGTATTTGGTCACCTTGTCTGCTACAATATATCTGACGGTGACTGTACCGCATGCACAGCGTGCATGGCGTTGACAGCGTTGAGCTATGTGAGCGCCTTATAGATGTGCCTCAGGTTGGCTGGACAAATCTTCAAAATAGCTTGCATTTAACTAGGTCAATAGGTCACTTTATGTGACGGCTAAACACCCTTATTTCAGAATTTGTGACGCTACAGAATCTTAGATAATCGATCGAGAACGTGTCCAGCCATCTTGAAAAACCACTTTTCGCCGGTCTCTCAATCTCGGTAACGGAAGTGATTTTGACGACTTTTTGCATATCAACGGGCGTCACATAAATTTGTGACGGGCACCGAGCTAAAAGTTTTGTGATAAGTACAGTGGTTTAGTAGAAAAATGCAAAAATCTGTGTCCAGCCATCTTGAATTTACGTAAAAGACTTATGGCTGGCACTTCCGAATCTCAATAACGGGGGCGTTTTCGAATATGGTTCCTTTACTAATACTTGGTGACGCAATGTGTGACAGTAATAACGTTTGATTTATGGCGTCACATGTAAGGGTTTACGAGAAATTAATAAAAACTTAATGTCCAGCCAACCTGAGTTCAAGATGGCTGGACACCTGTATCTCCACTGCCTGATGATCTACGACCTTCGAAATGTGTTCAAAATGTTGTGACGGGGACGATAATGATAACCTGAAATTGTGACGGAGAAACTTTGCGTAGTTTCAAAGATATTGACCATTTAAATTTTCCCATACAAACATCCATTAATATTGTGAGGTGACCATAATTTTACATAAATAAAGGATTTCTTTTTAATCGATTAATTGGCCGGTAGCATCCACGCCTGCTTTGTATTTGATTTCCCTGTGGGAATAAACGGTTTTCCTGCAGTGAAAAGAGTAAGTATGTGTTAATTCAAAATAATAATTGACCACCAGCGCTGCAAGAGAGAGCCCACTTGTATTTCGCGTTTAGTTCATTATCTTATGTAACTGAAAATGAGAACTAAACTCGACAGCCGGCAGTGTATGTACTTTTAGAAGTGTTATCACTAATCGGAGTACTAGTAACTATTAATTAATCTGCGGTAAGACAACCTAATTTATAAGATTTAAGATTCGACCAGTTGTCCTAATAGTACCAACTTTAAGCAATAGATGGCGACACCAACATCAGATATCATGGCAGTATAGTTTGTCCTCCGACATTTTCGTGGTAGCCCGCGAAATTCAATTTTTCTTGAGTTTTTTGCAGTTATTTTTTTCGTCCGCGGAAACAAATAACTTATAGATATGTATGATGATTCTTATGGTTATAATTATGTAAATACATACTTGTTATTGTCGCCTATTGGATATAAAGTTGAAAATCTATTGAAGATTACATAGCGTTTTCGTTCGTTCCGGTTGCTAACGCTCAGTAGTCTTTAATAGATTTTCAACTTTATGCTCTTAGGTATAAAGTTGAAAATCTATTGGAGATTACTAAGCGTTCACGTTTATCGTTTGCAACTTGGCTAGGGGGCAGTTTACACGCGTGATCGCCCGCCGCCGCGCCCGCACCCGCCGTCGTCCGGTACGCGGCCTTAGGACAAACAACGTTGTGGTACAAGGCGAGGGTTACGGAAGTGCAAATGCGAGTTGATCATCGTCATTTGAAACGCCGTATAAGTACAAATAAATAAATGTGATTTTATTTACAGCAAACATTATTTTTTCATTTAAATACCTTCAGAGCATTAGTTTAGTTCTCCTGACGTAATATATACCTACTAAAAAGAATAGATATCTGCACGTAAATAATCAATAACATTTAAAAATTACATCCCCCCCCCTTCCTCACTTCTACATTCTTGTCTTCTATTGATTTAAATATCTACAGTTGTTCGTATTAGTATCACCAATACACGGATTTTCGTCCATTAAAGAAAACACCTTAAAATATACTTGTCCTACATAAAACCTACAATATTGGTTACCCTACTGCAGTGTTTGTATGGGGAAATTTAAATGATCAATATCTTTGAAACTACGCAAAGTTTCTCCGTCACAATTTCAGGTTATCATTATCGTCCCCGTCACAACATTTTGAACACATTTCGAAGGTCGTAGATCATCAGGCAGTGGAGATACAGGTGTCCAGCCATCTTGAACTCAGGTTGGCTGGACATTAAGTTTTTATTAATTTCTCGTAAACCCTTACATGTGACGCCATAAATCAAACGTTATTACTGTCACACATTGCGTCACCAAGTATTAGTAAAGGAACCATATTCGAAAACGCCCCCGTTATTGAGATTCGGAAGTGCCAGCCATAAGTCTTTTACGTAAATTCAAGATGGCTGGACACAGATTTTTGCATTTTTCTACTAAACCACTGTACTTATCACAAAACTTTTAGCTCGGTGCCCGTCACAAATTTATGTGACGCCCGTTGATATGCAAAAAGTCGTCAAAATCACTTCCGTTACCGAGATTGAGAGACCGGCGAAAAGTGGTTTTTCAAGATGGCTGGACACGTTCTCGATCGATTATCTAAGATTCTGTAGCGTCACAAATTCTGAAATAAGGGTGTTTAGCCGTCACATAAAGTGACCTATTGACCTAGTTAAATGCAAGCTATTTTGAAGATTTGTCCAGCCAACCTGAGGCACATCCTTATAGTAGTGGGAGCCCAAGCGGGGATTTCGGGATTTACTAAAGCGCGGCAGATTAATATACAGGTCGATACTTTGTATCCGGTTAAGTACCTCCACCAAATATGAGCCCCAATTATAAGGCCGCCCGTGAAGGATAAAGGATCAGATTAGTAAAAAAAAATTGATCATTAGAAATTCTCGAGCGCGTCAGATTAAGGTAGGGTGAGTTAATTACATGATAAAAAGTGTATACTCCACTAATCTGACAATTTGAGAGTGACGTAAAGAAAGGGGAGGGCAGCAAAGTTGTAAAAAAAAACGTCATCTCGACATTCTCGAGCGTAGCCAAATTTATTTTTATTTTGAAGGAAATAATTCAAGGATAACGAAAAAAATATAATCTGACGATTTCCGCAAGCCGAAATAATAAAAAATCGTCGATAAAGTTTAATGCGTGCAGCTGGGTGATGCCTATATTTCCCTCTCCGCGTTTCTACTCCTCTCTCACTTTTTCTCTATCTATTACTCTCTCACTCCGTCCCCACTCTCGATTTTATTGCCACGACGCCATCACAGCTGATCACAGAGACTCGTTCGTGGCGTATTATTTATCAACGTATTTCCAACGTTTCAACTTATTTTGTTAATTTAATATTAGTAATGTGAATTAAAGTTTATAAACATTTAATATGAGTGATATTCTCTGTGCGCTGTAGCATGGTGCGGGTGACAGTTTCAGTAACATTTCATTTCACTCTTGAAAATTGCCGCGATTTACAAATTATGACGTAGTATTTCAGCTGTACCACATTCGTAATATATTAAATTATTAATAACTGTGGTGAATTAATTTAAACCCAACCAGAATGTTCTAGTCCACAAATAAAATCAAACTGAATGAAAAATTAAGCAGTGTTATTCGTATAACGTAACGCCATAGAAGTGTTTAGTGATGGGATGTACTGCTACGATGGATAGTCGATATTTTATATAGTAAAAAACGCATATTGTGTGTAGGTCAATTTTTTATTGTTAAAAGCTATAGCCTTCCATATAATGAGTTATGGCCGTCGCGCCGATGCGCCATAGAGCAAAAAGGATAAATAATAATTTAAAAATATTTTTTTTTGTCAGATTAGGCGAATCCCTTTAGATAATCGTCAGATTATGAGACAGCACGTCTAGAACATAAAATATGAACCATATATATCTTAATCTGACGCGCTTGAGTATTTCAAAATGCCGATTTTTTTTTTGCACATTATAATAATGGCCGCGAGTTTGCGTCAGATCGAAATCGTCAGATTATTGAATCAGGGCTTTTTTTTGGTGCACTTAACACCCCCTTAGAAAATCTGACGCGCTCGATTTTTTTTTTTTTTTTTCATTTTTAACCCTTACGTACAACCACCCGCATCATGCAAATGGTCAGATTAACATACGTACATTATTAAAAATACGTAGGACATTGACGCTATCAATATCTGACGCGCTCGAGTATGTCCATGCAACACTATTTTAATACATATTTAAAAATCTATAGCCGCTTCCCCCACCGATGAAAAGGTATATATTATATAACATTTTTTTCTTTTTATCATCTAAGCTTTGCAACCTAATAAGTCTCTATGACGCTCGAGTAAATCCCCATTTAGCATCGTGGGCTCCCCTGACGGCAATTGAAGCATAGCGTGTCCGTGGTTTGCAGTGGACACAATCACATACATTTTCTTACAAAGCGAAGACTAGTCCTCTGGTCTCGAGCTGATTCTATCTTTTCAGTGTTGTTCTGCCCTAACCCTCCAGGAGCAGTAGATAATTTGGCAAAGGTTACAAGTGTGGACTTCTTCATAACAAAGAACTCGATTGATAACGATTGAAGGTGTAAGTATGTCTAGTAATAATTAAAACAACAGATTCTTTGTAATATTATTACAGAAATGCTTTATTATAATTAATGTCTAAATAGATGGATCATCATATAAATGTTATCTAGTACAACCTACAAGACGCGACGTACAGAGCCGCGATCAGTCACACGTCGCCGCTCTCGACGCCTCGACTTATTCCATCACATACGGGTTTTACAAATCATTTTGTTAACATTTTTGTACAGCCATATACAATAATTTTATTTTCAATTACATCTAAACGTAAAAAATCTTGAGGTGACGTAGGAAACTACGCTTCCTATAAAAATTAATTACACAGGGGGAATGAGGAGTAGCTACGCTTGTGACGTGCAACCGGCAAGGTAGACCTCGGGACTACAACTATCAGTACAGGACTTTACAATCATCACTATAACCTATGCGCAGCGCGGGACACTGCTGCGCCTACACACTAACATAAGCATCGCCCACTCGTAAGCGCTCGCTCCGATCATTTTCGGAGACTCATTAACTAAATAACTTAAATTAATTACATAAAAAATATACAAAAATATCATTTTCACAAAATTATAATCGACGAACTATACACTCCGGCACTAAACGAGATAAGCTATGTACGATTTTAAAGCCGGTTTATAACTTAAACGAGAGCTTGACTTGAAGAATAGTACAAAATAATAATATAATAATCACGACTATAGTGCCGATTGTCCAGAACTGCCTGCGGCATCTCTTTATCGCTTTAGAAGATTCAAGGTCCCCTAGCCCAGCTAATAGTAAATCTACAACGAGCTAAAATTATGGAAACGCCGGGGTCCATTAAACCGCAGCTTTCCTTCGATTCATAAATTACACGAGAATGAGAGACGTTCAAATATTTATACATAGATTCATACGAACAACGAATAATACTAGAACACTTAAGAGCTAGAAACGCAATAAACGCTACGCCGCGGTGACGCGACGGCCGAGCACCGGAGTCGGCGTCGACGCTGTACAACTATTGTTACAGTATACAGTAAATCGTATCGTTCTGTACATCAGTCTGCCGCTACGTATGTACAGGGGCCGCGCCCGCCAGCCGGCCGCGCAGAGCGGGGCCGAGCGGCGAGCTCTATAGTTACAAATGTACAATCGCAAATATTCACAAAATTTATAATAGGCGGGCGATACCCGCGCCGTCGCATCAGCCTACACCCGCGGACGTTTAATACTTTACACAGACTACAGCACAGGGTTAGGAGGCGGAGGACCGATGGGCCCCAGCTCCGGCGCCTTCATGAAGAACTTCTCGAGCTTCGCGATTATGTGCTTGCCGTACGTGTACTTGCGGAGCGAGCCGATGTGCGGTCGGATCTTGTGCATCAGAACCTTGCGCTGCGTCGGCTCCGCCACGTCGATCATTTTCTGTACCACGTAGTTGGCGTACTGATCCTTCATCATCACATGGAGAGCACTGTGAACACGAACACGGTTTATTATAGTAATAGCAGCTAACGAGGCCTTAAAATGTAATGTAACGATGAGGTGGTTACGTGCACGCACTTGTCGTTGAAGCCGCACAGCTCGTCGATGAGCAGCGCGCGCTCGTTGCGCGTGGCGTGGCTGACGCACTTCTCCACGACGTTGGACGCAAACTTGTGCTGCGACAGCTGCAGCACCTTCCCGCGTACGCCGGCTACCAAGCGCGAGCGGTCCTCGGCCGCGCCGTGCTCCAGCACGTGCTGCACCACGTAATTGCCGTACTGGTCCTGCCAATCACATAACATCTTATACTTGCTTCCTTTGTCACATAAACCTAGTTTAGTTTATAGATCGGGTGCATTATTTTTTTGAAGAATATAAGATGTCTTTTTCAATCTAACAAGTCTTTTTATATCATATTTTTCATATAAATACTGGGGAGCTTTTATTACGATAACGCAAGTTTGACTGGAGAAACCTTTGGATTTCCACCTATCTCAAGAACTTCCAGTAAGTTATACTGGCTTATTAGTGTTACCTGTATGAGCTGGTCGGTGTGCGCATGTAGCTCGGAGAGCACGGGCGCGGTCTGCTCGGGCGTGCAGTGCTCCAGGATGCGCTGGATGACGCGGCAGCCGTACGGGTGCGTCGAAAGCGCGTACACTTGGCCCGCGAACGCGCTGATTATGAACTGCAGAGCATTGGGCTCCACGCATTCGATACATTTTTGCACCTGAAAATAAAATTCACGTTTTAATACATATTTCTTGTAGTTTGTTGTAACTTTGATCGATGTTTTAATAATAGTGTTTATATATATATATATTTTTTTTTTATATTTGAGTTGATTGAATGAAAGGTAAATTGCGGTTTACGATGTATGACGTATTACAAAAAAACTACTTACTAGCTCTAGTTCAAACCAATTTTCGATGGAAGTTTGCAAGGTAATATACATCATATATTTTTTTAGTTTTATTATTCTCTTATTTTAGAAGTTACAGGGGGGGGGGGGGACACATTTTACCACTTTGGAAGTGTCTCTCGAGCAAACTATTCAGTTTAGAAAAAAATGATATTAGAAATCTTAATATCATTTTTGAAGACCTATTCATAGATGTATGGTTTTCAGGGTTCCCCATACTTAGAACTGAAATTCAAAAATGTTTTCTTTATTAATTTCCCCCAAAATTTATTGTTTTTTTTTCTATTTTTGTGTGAAAATCTTAATACGGTTCACAGAATACATCTACTTACCAAGTTTCAACAGTATAGTTCTTATAGTTTTGGAAAAAAAAGCGGCTGTGACATACGGACGGACAGACAGACACGGACATGACGAATCCATAAGGGTTCCGTTTTTTGCCATTTGGCTACGAAACCCTAAAAAGGAATATTTGATACAAAAGGTGTTTGGGAAAAAGTCTGTATGATTTACTTGCGTATGAACATCGGTGGTGGTGGGTTTGCTCTAGAGACAGGTTCCCTTTCAAAGCCTTTTGAAAGGACGCCAAAAGGTCATTAGAAAAACAGTACTAGTATACTAACCACGTGGTTCCCGTTCTGGTCCTTGACGCACTTGAGCACATGTCCGTCGAGCTCGCGCACCACCTCCTGTTGCTGCTCGGCCGGGATGGACTCCAACGCCTTCTGTATGACGCGGCAGCCGTACATCTGTAGTGCCAGATTCAGGACGTGCCCGCGCACCTGCACGTAATCAACGCATTATAGTCAACACGAATATTCAACTGCTTTTAATTATTAGCAATGATTAACATCTACTGATCACAGTGCCGCGAAAAACGTAATTTGAGCCGTGCGTGGAATATGATACAATTTTAAGGACAGTTTATTTATTAATAAAAATTGATGCACAATTGAATAAAATACCAAAGGAGCTGAGGTGGACTTAATGCCCGAGGACTTTTCAACCAGTCAACCTTAGGGTGCTAAAGAGATCATAATATACAGGGTTATTTGTAAAACACCAGTAACCTCTTAAGAGGTCATTGTACTCATCATTATGAACAACTTTTACTATGGGACCAAACCTGAAATCGCAAAAAAAAAATCAGCTGTTCCCTACATTTATGAACGATTAACTCGTCAAAATGTAAGGAACAGCTGTTTTTTTTTCGCGATTTCAGGTTTGGTCCCATAGTAAAAGTTGTTCATAATGATGAGTACAATGACCTCTTAAGAGGTTACTGGTGTTTTACAAATAACCCTGTATATAAATCTCGTGTCACAATGTTTGTCCTCAATGGACTCCTAAACCACTTAACCGATTATAATAAAATTCGCACACCATGTGCAGTTCGATCCAACTTGAGAGATAGGATAGTTTAAATCTCAAATTTTAGTTGCAATTTTAATTTATTGCTAATTATTTGTCTGTTATTATTTGACAGTCACAATTAACTGTTAACTCCAAATGATTCTAACAGATATCGATACCTTTCGACTGGGTTGAGTAAGTAATCAATAGATGGCGCTGCTATGGTAAATCTACGAACGTGTCATATAAGCTACATTTTAAGCGAGAAAAGAGAGGTAGGGTAGGTAGGTAGGGTAGTTTATATTATGTTCTCTTTCTTATGTGACGCAGACGAAGTTGCGCGGGTCAGCTAGTAAATTATATTTATAATTCTTAACCAACCATAGATGAACTCCAAAGATTAAGTACTTCAAGTAGTCAACTTTTCGGCCTAAGCTGTGTGTATCAATAGTCTTACCTTTTGTGCCAATGTAGTTTTCTGTTCTGTAGTTCCAAATTCAAAGAATTTTTGTATAACATAGTTTCCGAAAACATCTGTCATTAGACTATACGCAGCGCCGATTATTTCATTAAACACCATTTGTTTTTCTTGAACTGTGGCCCTTTCTAATTTCTGTTGAATAAACCTGGAAAAGTAACAAAAACGATAACTTATTAACATGTAACAAGTTCGATGTGTGATACGTGACGTGTGGTAATGGTTGGTGCAGGGATGAAGTTACCCTTATCAAGAACTGAGCTGGAAAACTAGCAAGTGATGGAAGACAACAAGCGTCTTCCTTGCATAGCGAGGCATAGCATTTAACACCACTTATCTATAAAAAAACCTTGTGGTTGATCGACGTACTTCATTAGGAATGTATGTTACCTGGAGCCATGCTGATCCTGTGAAAATTCTACAATGTGGTTGGCGAGTTCTCTCAGCTGCAGGTTAGGGAAGCGGTTGTTGCGGAAGTCCTCGAGCAAGCGCGAGCGGCCGGCGGGCGGCTTGTCGCCCACCAGCGCGCCCACGCCCACGCCACCCACGCCTACGTTCACGCCACCCACACCCACGCCACCACCCACCAGATCTGTAAACATAAAACATATATTTGATAAACTTATCACGATAGAGTAATTCCTATGGGTATCATTAATATAAATTTGCCATAATTTATAAAGTAAATGCTGCCTGAGTAATGTAAATAAACTGTTAACGTATCACTAGCGTTTATCGCTGGTACTTTAAAAATAACGAAAAGTTGTGTTATGTTGGTATTTTATGACTCGTGCTAACATAACGCAGACCTAGACCGAACTTATTATCTTACATCGACCGTTACCCATTTATTTTCACTTAACTCATGTCTGAATTGAAAAACCGCCGTAAAAATAAGTGACGTGTTAACATACAGTATTATTTATTCTATTATACATAAAATACAAACTATTTACAAATTGTACAAGGGTTTGTGAATGATAATGACGCGTAGTACAGACCTGATATATTTCCTACTCCGCTGAGTTTGCTGAGGAGTGATGAAGATGATCCAAACATTCCATTTGATGTCAGACCTTGCGCTAAACTGCTCACAGCTCTGAAAGAAAAATATTTCGCTATTCAAGGAAACGGCCACTCTCAAACGGCAAGAGTTTTGATTAATTAAACGAACATGCTCAAAATGCCGCCATCGGCATATCTGTACAAAATTAAAGACTACGGTGTCATATAAACAACGATGGCATACAATTATTTACAATATACAAGTGTCCCGCTCAAAGCGTCACCATGCACCCGATCGCGTCGCTTCTATTCTCGTTTCGGCTGCATCGTAATGCACGACTAACATCTTTGCTCTGTTTGTAAATGCGTGAGCGTATCGCGTTCTAGAATATCGGATTTTAGTCCATCTGGTATTATTCATCGGCGGTAAGATAGTTCTGTAGAAACATCTGCATGACGCGTGATCGTGCGCTCTCGAGGCTATCAGCTTTAATTTGAGACTACACAGCGCGTAAGCAAACAGCACAACGCAAAAACAGTGAACAGAAAAAAGATTGAATGATTTCCGACTAAATTTGCGAGGAAGTCTCGGCTTCGTACAAGATGCAAGTTCTGCGACGGGAAAGGGAGCGGCAACACTCATGCGAGCGGGGCGGGCAGTGCGGGCACCTGTACTTGGCGGTCTCGGCGCCGGGCGCGGCCGACACGGGCCGCAGCCCCACGGGGCCCAGCGCGGCGCCCAGCGGCGGCGACAGCGGCGAGGGGCCCCACTTGCGCGCCGCGTACTCCTGCAGCGCCGCGGCCGGCCCGCCGCCACCGAACTCCAGCGAGTCGCGCCGAGCCGAGGTGGCGCCGCCTGCAACAGGACATACCTCCGCGCTCCAGTCTCCGGGCCTACCGTGTGCGGCAAAACCGGGCACGTCGGCGCGGGCGGCTCCCGCGCCGTCGGCGCGCCCTACACGCATGTTCTGGTTCCGATTCGAAGTAGGTACTTATATACTAGATGACATAATATGGTGTGTATAATATGAACTCGACCCCGTCACTCGTGTGATAGAACCTGTTTTCTGTTAAATAACAACCACCTTTATCCAGTGTGGCCAATGCAAGTGACGCAATATAATAGTTAATGATCGAAGTTTTCAATGACAACCAGTTACATTAAAATATATTCAAAAGTAACTCGGTAAATATATTTACACCAAACCTTAGTAAAATAGTGTTAGAAAATACCATGTTTTGTAAGTGATACACCATGTATTATAGTTAGGTACAGCTTATTTTTGAGTATGATACATGAAATGCAGTTTAAGATCTTCAAGATGGCGTAATAGACATATAAAAATATGAGGAATTCAAATATTTTATAACACCTGCGAGAAAACTTGTTAAAATTGAATCCGTAAACTTATTTTTTTTAAATCTGATAAAGCAGTCAAAATTCTTAAAATGGTCATAGACGTACCTACTATTATGAATTGTCACCTTGTGACCATTTTACGAATTTAAACGTAATTCATATTATTATCCTATTATGATTCTGCTAAAGCGGCCATTTTAGACCCCCTGTAGCAAATTAGCAGCGAAGCGCTGGCGAACTCTTGCCAAAGAAAGGCGGGAAGCGTAGCGACCGTATTTTGCCGCCAACTGGCGCAAGGCGCGTAATTTCGGTACAAATCGGCCCCTCACTGAATGAGTCTGTATGGACACTCACATTTAGAACATAAGAGGCGAAGTGGAACCAAACAGTCAGCCGATCACTGTTCGCCTAATGGAGAACACAGCCCAAGTAGCTTGACATAACCACTTTGTCCTATAGGATACCTGGACGTTGTTGTATTATATTTGTGAGGTATCATTCTGAGCTATAAAGTCACAAACGATATCAAAATAAGGAAAAGGGATGGCACATTATTATCGCGCACTATTTATTACCTCTACCTTGAAGCATTCAAACAGTAAATAATTACAATTACCACGAGTATCAAGTCAATAGCTATTTTAAACAGAAAGTATGTATTACATATATACAGTTATTAGACAATGCGAGTAAAAACGAAAATCGGCTTATTAATTAAATACACTAGATAAATAGATAATAATGTTACAAGTTCAGCAGGCAAAAACTTGACCAAGCAACAGACTGACATTATAATTATTCTAAAATAAGATATTGTGTGCTTTTAAGACGTCAGTGTTTATCTACATTTATTACTTTCTTAATTCAGTAGCAACTATTTAAAAAAAACTACAGGTTACTGAAAGTAAAATAATTATTAGAATAAATTAATTTCTGTCGGTTCTACAAAACGTAATTAATTATCTGTATGTTATTAATTTATTATAAAATTCGTCTAATTGTCTACAGAGAACGTATCGTATCACGCCATGCGCAATGTTTTAGAATTAAGTTGTTATTGAATGTAAATATGAGTTTATGTACATAGAAAAATTGAACAACTCACTGTTTCAGATTTTTAATGACTTATCTATTTAAATTTTAATGATAATTATTATAATGTGATAAATGCTAGTGACACTAACATAATAATATGCGCGTCAGAGTTGATTGATACACTTAATGCCCGAAATTAAATCCAGTGTAATCCAATTGCAAACATCTATAACTCATAGAGCATGCATAGGTATTGGTCCGAACCGGCGTCACCTCATCTAGTTTTTCGGGTAACGGACGCCTTACGTACGCGGCAATTCTGTTACGTTGGTTAGACGAGTACGTTGCAGTATGGAGTTTTTTGGTGATCGGCTCGATTTGGCGCTTATCCGGTTGAACATGCTTTTCATTAGGACTGGAATTCATTATTAATTTCGGTCGTTGCGTTGTTATTATTTTTGGCTTACGCTTTATGTGACATTAATTTTTTAAGGATTGCCAAATCAGTTTTTCAACTTGAAATACTGAAAACCTACAAAAATTCTACGATCATGGAAAAAATATCAATCATAAGAAGAATTTATGTTGATTATTTTGGCCTGAGCAGATTTTAATTTAATTTGCTACATAGTGAATTACTTATGGCCTTTATGAGCTCTCTCTGGTAAACTAGGTAATTTCCCAGTACTGTGCAATACATGGTTGTTCAATGGTAGGAAAAGCCTACAGCCACTTTTGCACCTTTTTTATTAGGTAACAGGCATCTAGTAGGGCATCGGCACATGAGTACGTACTACTAGTCGTAAATTAAATCCTATGCAACGTAAATAACAAGGACTATATACTTCAGCATAGCTAATAAAAAGCTGCAACAGTGAGTTTCAAGTGGGCTTCCAATAAAGAAACGGTTGCTGGTTTTTGAGTTCTTACCAGGCTGCTGCTGCTGCGGCTGCGCGGCCTGCGGCGGCGCGGCGGAAGCGGCGGGATGCGCGGGCGCGGGCTGGTACTGGCGCGGCGCCAGCACGCCACCCGGCGACACCAGCCGCAGAGGGGTACCGTTGCGCCCGCCCATCACTAGCGAGCCGGGGTCGTAGTAGGGGATCACATACTGTCCCTGGCCGTTCACTTGCTGCTCTCCTTGCTGCGGAGTGAGCGGCCGGCGCGGCTGTTGTGCCTGCTGCTGCGCAGGCTGCGCCACGAGCCCAGGGTATACGCCCCAAGGCGCGGCAACGCCGTAGTATGGCGGTACGCCCGCTATTAATGCGCTCACATATGGCGCTCCCTCCTGCCCCGCGTTGATAACGTACGGCGCTTGTGTAAAAGCCTGCTGGGCAGCTAACTGTTGTTGCAGTTGAAACTGCTGCTGTTGTTGTTGTTGCAGGAGCTGCAGCTGCGCTGCCGCCGCCTGTCCGCCCGCTGCCGCTGCTTGCTGAGACCGGAACAATTGCTGTAACAAAAAGAAAACCATTGTAAAGAAGAGTAACCACTTTTTGATCGGTCTCCCAACTCCAAGCCACGGTTTGAAAAGAGTCTCATGTAGGTACATAATCAAATAACGCGTGTCTTAGAATGTCATGTTTAAATCAATTACGTATGCAAAATAAGAATGGAGAGCATGGTTCAGCATGGTGCTAAAATTTTCCATGTATTCCCCTCCGTCCCCTCTACTTTGTGCACCAGGTGGGACGAACGGGAATTTACAAAAATAATATTACATTTGTTCCCGATCGTCGCACTCGGGATTTCAGAGGGACGAATGGAAATATGTTCGATGATTAGTGCCATTCGTCCCACTAAATAATACTGGTTGCAACGAGTCACAGTGTGATTCGATGGGATTAGGAACCCACCCCCACCTCTGAAAGTCTGATATTGTTTTGTTGATTATAAGGTACCTAGCAAAAGTACTAGGCTAGCATAAGTTCAAGGTGTTATGTATTTTAATAATTCTGGGTAGGTAAGTAGATGTGTGATACTATGATCGAATTACCTTTTTAATTATTGTTTTCAAAATAAATTGTTCTGTAAGTTTTAATTCAGAAATAACTGTATGACATATTCTAGAAAAACTTTCGTAAATATAAGCATAAGCAAAGTGCCCGATGGTTGTACATAATTTTATTAGGGGCACAAGCGAGAGAATCGCGACGATATCATCGTCGTTGCCACGTATTTCTATCCACTCTCTTAGAGGCCGTCTCCACGAGCGAGAGAATCGCGGCGATATTATCCCATACAAATATGTAATATCGCCGCGATGCTCTCGCTCGTGGAGACGGCCCCTTAGATACAGACTCCGCACGCAAAATACGCGCATTGGACGTGGAGTTGCGGACACCAGCCCGTTATACAATACAATAGATACAGACTGATTTTAGATTTGTTTTTTTTTTTAATCATTAACCAGTCTAAAGTTATGCGGTGGGACCAATGGGAATCAAAAATAAATTAATATTCCTGTTCGTGCCACGAGGGGGGACGAAGTTGGGACGAACAGGAAAACACGAAATTCTCGATACACTCGTTTTGCATCCTACATTCTCCTATTTCTTTAACTTTTCTGATAGAGGGCGGGGAGCCTCACTGGTTCTGTCGCCCCGGGCGTCTGAAAGGATTAAACCACCACTGCTCAAAGGGTCCTCTGAGCAATACAGAGTTTTCTTATATTAATATTCTGACGACTTTAAAAGTAAATGTGCCTATGTTTTATACTCATGATATGAGCAACAGATTCGGTATTTTTTACACACCGCACTTTGATCTGGGCACGTGCACGTGCAGCTATATTTTCTTATCTATAATATAAATGTAGGGTTCTTATTATCACTTAAGAATAAAAATATGTTACCAAATTCACTAAACTTTCAATGTAATTAATAATTAAGAAAGCTTAACTGAAGATATTGCTGCGTTTTGCACAGTAGATTCAGGATTTCACACGATATAGCCGCCTTCTCTGCTGCGTGCTTTTCAAGCTCGCGTCGAACGATGTTTCGGCATAAAAGTACACAAATCTCCGCAACAACATAAACAATTAAAAGATGCGACTTTCCATTTGGCGACATGTTTACGTTGCAGCAGTTTACAGATAAACTTTAATTAGCGTAGGGACTCAAAACAGATATTTTAATTGCATTTGCCTATCCAGCACGGTTATTGGTGAAGCAATCGTGCATCGTATAGCGGTTTAATTAATAGCTGAACGTATCGTTTATTGTTTTTTGCTCGGCACAACGCGGTGCAGCGCTCGAGGGCGACTCCTCGTGAAGTGCGCTAATTAACACAATCGTTTAAAAGGTTAATACCCGGCTGTGTGCTGTCCAATGCACGTGGCCGCTGGTGCCCATGGTATTCCTAATCTAATCCAGTTATTAAAAAAATATGCTTAAACATTTTGAGTAATTTTAACATCTCCTAGGACAAAATTAGCGCAGACTGGATGGAAATGGAATTCGGCAGTTCCTGTCTCTCCTGTAATTGGGATTACAGAGAGACAGGAACTGCCGAATTCCCCTTAGGATGCGTTCACATCAAAGCGTTTAATCGGCCGCTGATTTTGAGCGACCAGTACAAAATTTATGAAAAAGAAATTTCAGTTTCCCATTCGGTGGCATTTGAACTGATGGTATATAAAATGGCCGCTTTAGCAGAATCATAATAGGATAATAATATGAATTACGATAAAGTTCTGTGACTATTTTAAGAATTTTATGGTGATTCATATTATTATCCTATCATAATTCCTGCTAAAGCGGCCATTTTATGCCCCCAGGAGAAAAATTGTATTTTTTTTTTATCCTGGAAAATCACTACAAAGTATAATTGAAATAACTGGAAACCTCGAAAGTATTCATCATTATGAAAACTTTTACTAAGGAACAAAATCTGAAATCATTTTGCTCTGAAGGTTTACTTTTTTTATGTTGTCGGATGACATCAACTTAAATGTATGAAGCACCTGATTAATTTTATGATGTACCTATGGTACCCGACAAGATTTTTTGCGATTTCTGGCTGTTTATGTACGCAAAAACTCATTTTGGTCTCTAAGTCTGCAGGACTGCATCGATTGGAGCCATAAAAATAACACGTTTTCTAGGTTAACTCTACAATTTCAGTTAGCAATTACTCATCAAGCTTAGGACTCTCTTCTAAGAGAGTTTCCTGTAGCTACAAAGATATATCTATATCAGCCTGTAGGTATATCTATAACTCGTACATTGATCCAATAAAGGGATGGAAATAAGTAGTGTATAGAAAATGTATTTATGTTGCACTGCTATGCTGCTATTTAAATAAAGATATTTGGGTAATGCACCTAGTCGTAATATTTTGAATGAAGTGAATCAGAGTGAAATAGATCCAGAGTGTGATGTCATTAGGAACGTGCGGACTCTATCTACCTGTTGAGAGGAGATTAGTTGGCGCTGTTCCAGGCCTTTCTGACTGAGCGTGATCGGTGTAAACACAGTGAGCAGAGCACGCCGCGTTCGTACGCACCGGTGCAGCCCCCGCCTCCGACGTTTTAGTATAACCCATTACTTGAGATTTTCTCATTAAAGCAGCTTTGTTCGTTAAGTTTTCAAACGTATAACCTGTGGCCGTGCGCAGAATGAAATAAAATATATCAGGTGTACCTAAAATAATATATTTTATGTACTTAGATACAAGACGTTGTATTGTTGTATTAGAACGACCTTCTTCAGCTTCAAGATTCTAGTAATCACAGCCGGGACCAATGGCTTAACGTGCTTTTCGAATCACGGAAGAAGCTCGGTATGTAATGATGGTTACCCATCCACAGATAACCTTGGCAGACGGCGCGGCTTAACCATGAATATCCGACTCGTGAGGCTGTCATTATTTAGCCACGACTCGCTACTAACTTATTATACAGATATCAAAGATAAAATGTTAAACATTTCTTAAAAAAATAACATTTCACGTTCAGTTTGATAAAATATAAGTAGACAAATAGTCTTCATTCCTCAGATCTTCATTGATCAGGTATAGCGTGCTATCCGTTCTAATTAAATTGCATTAATTAATGAAGATACATACTAGACTTAAAACAGATGCCAACGAATCATCACCATAATTTTAATTACGGTGCTAGTACATTAACCAAGCCTATTTTATTTTTCATTAGCTAATTGACATGAAATGATTATCTAACGTCGTAAAGTTTGCGTAGCCGTCACGGGTAGATCTAAAGTCTTATTCGTCGGGGGGAGTAACGTTTGATCTCCTGGTGCGGCTTCGTCCCGATTCCACGGCAATTTAATTCACTGAGACGCTGTAATTGAACGGTGGGAGACGATAAGCGCGGCCTGTACACGTGCGCAAAACAAACTAACTTGACCGCAACAAAATGAAGTCGTTCCAACTACTGTGTCACTGCAAGGTGGCACTGGTGGCAGTGGAGGAGGCGGTGCGGGCGGCGAGTAAGCGTCTCGCATTCAATTAGACGTTCAGTAATCCGGCTGCGGCGAGCTTCGATACCAATTACGGGGTTATTAGTGAGGGAACGCGCGATCGTGCTTAGCTCAACCCGGACGCCAGAGCGGTTCAGTCCGCCACGACGTTGTGATACGCTATTTGATTTTTACAAAACTACCACTGTAATGTACCGTACGACTCTTTTTTTTTCCTCAGAGCAGAATTTTAAAATAGCAGTCCGCTGTAATTGATTTCATTTGAATTAATAATATTTTTTTATTATAAAAATATGTGTTTAGTACGGGACCTGGGGTAAAGTGAAGCGATTCATCAACGGTACAGAGACATGTGGGTGCTGAGTCACTGAGTGGGCACGTGAGTGGTGGCGTCAGGCGTGGTGGCGCAGAGGCTCTCAGGCGATAGGCACACGGCGGGCGGTCGCCGCCGTCGTTAGCCATTTATTATTTACGAGAAAGATGACGAGAGGAAGAGCGCCTCAGTGCTCCCGTGAGAATCGCACGCTCCGCCCGACAGCGTCGACAAACAAATTACGCGACAAAGCAATCAATTACAAGGACAAGACGTAGTTCATGCCTCTTGAATCGAACGCTACGTCAACAAGAAGCTTTTAGCAGCGTCGACGTGGTGCTACGTGCTTCATGCAAACCCAACACCTCCAAGTTTAATGTCTTGGTAGATACTGCCGTTGTTTTCCAAATAGCGAAGAGCATCGTAAATTGAGAGAAAAGCGTTTTATGTTGTAACGAATTAGATTGTCGATCAAGAAAGAAGAAAAGGTAATTTGGGAAGGAATCGGAAACGCCGGGGTCGGGAGAGTACAACGAGATTACAGGGATACCGTGGGCCCTGGCGTGCGGCTTCCACCGCCGCGCTGTAATGCCGTCGGTGGCGTATCTTGCTGTAACGAGTTTATCTGCCCCGCGGGCTGCGACCCCGACCAACGTTCATTTCTTTTCTTATCACAGCCGAATGTAATCAATTTTCATCGCACTGATGCTATCACTGTTTTGAAACGACTTTAAGTGAGAGATCCGGCTGACTTCTAAAATAGGTTTGAAAATGCCCCAATGCCGCATTCCTAATAATAAAATGAATTGTTTTCTAATAAGATCAACGCTATTTGAATGTTTACACAATACATTTTTGAACCAAAAAATACTGGCTCTTTAATGGTGCATCCTTTTGTGCATTCTTTTTCTTTTTTTAAATAGAGCCAAATTTGCTGTATTTTTACTGTTGAATTCAAGTCGGAACCCACATTGGACGATTGCGGTTTGTACGAGTGAGTGTTTGCCAAAAACAAAGGTTCCATTTTAATCCTGATTACTTAGTTGATTGAATACCTACACGAAACAGCGCTTTCAGATTTTCAGCGAAAAGGTGGCAAAGGGCGAGGGCGTGTCTCGACTGGGCGGAGCATAGACACGCCCACATCGTCGCCGCCCTACCCAAATTTCTCCTTGGGATTTTTTATTGATATTATATAAAATTGTAATTATTTTCAAAGAAACTCTTAACAAGAACAAAAAAAAAACAATAAAGATAACTGGTACGAATTATCGTAATCTATAAATTGCTGACATGGCTACACAGTGCTAAAACATGTGCTTATTTTAATAGCTTCTAAGTAATGAGAATTACCTAAACTTACAACTAACGAACATAAATCGTTATAAGTCTAGTTTGACAATTTAAAACAGCGCCTTAACTGTGTAAAATATTTTCACTCATAATTTGAAGCTTTTTCAAGAAAATTCCTAAACCATTACTTCATTTTTGCATTTTCATAACGAATTGCGTTACTAAGTATTGCGAGTATGTTACACAATTAACCTGCTGGCTCTTCATGGAGACCCCTTCTATTTTCTTTAGTCTTTACGTTGGAACTTTCCTTCACGTAGGCCTTGTTTCAGGGCACCTTATAAACTACGTAACGCGATCACTCTAGCTTGGGGCATCAAACTACCGTAACATTAATTTCATACTCTAGCTTTTTTGATCTACGGAATGGTCAAAGATAATATTGTTACTTATGTAACAGGTAACTACAGGAGAAGTAAACAATCGTTTCTTTGGAGAATTCATATTAAATAAGGTGACCACCAGTTTATCATAGTAGTAGGTACCTAACTACAGAGAACATTGTTTCTCAATCGATTAGAAACCAAATTAATAACACTATTATTTCGGAAAAAGAATGAACGTCACGATACATAGGTACCTAAAACTACATCAGTTTTTTACATTCGATTTGGTGAAAAAAGGTAGGTAAGTTTATTAAGTCTGTTTACTTTAGTCCAATCTTTGCAGTGCCCAAAAACAAAAAGTAAAATGCGGTGTTGGCAGAGATATGTACCCGTACACTAACTCGCACATGATGATCAGTGTCTTGCAACACTGCTGACTGATTACGACTTCTCTTGAATAATAGAAAAAAGTGCTTGAAACTAAACGCATAAATTTATTTTGTCTAATCTGGGACATACACTTGAATAAGTCAACTCTAATTTAACACACCAACCCCAACGGAGCATGTTGTAACGGCATGATTCGATAAGGGCCCACAACACAAGCCGGTTTGTACACGGAACACCGTGCGTGCGGTTGGTAAAACTGTCACGGTGTTCCGTGTACAAACCGGCTTGCGCAGGCAGATCTGTGGTGAAGCTTGTGCGTGTGGTAGGCCCAATAGTGTCCACATCATCATCTTCCTGCCCTTGTCCCATTCTATTTGACGTCGGCGCAACACGAGTTCTTCTTCCATTCTCCCCTGTCAGACGTCACGGCATCATTTACTCCTTTCTGTTTTAGATCAGTCTTCACACAATCCATCCATCTTTTCTTTGGCCTTCCTCTCCCTCTCCATCCATCAAAATTCATGTCCATAACTCTTTTAGACACATGCGTTTTTTCATCCCTCCTCATTAGAGGTCCATACCAAGACACGACTTCCTTTCAATTTTTCTATAACAGGCGCCATTTTCAAACTTCCTCTAATATACTCATTCCATACTTTATCCATTCTTGTCACTCCACACATCCATATCAATATTCTCATCTCCGCTACATGCAATCGTCTTTCATCCACCTTCTTTCACAACCCAGCATTCTGATCCATACAGTACGACAGGTCTAATCACGGACACACATGACGCATTAATGAAGAGTTGATCCGATGCGTTACGTCCCGGTCCACTTCGCCATCTCCTTGGACAAGCGACCCGAGGTACAGGAAGTCGGAGCAGATCGGTATGGGCGTTCCGGCAAGAGTTATAGGCACTGGACTGGACAGACCGCCGAAATCGCAAAACAAGTATTCAGTTTTGATTCTACTCAATTTCAGGCCAACATTCTCCAGTCTTTGCCACCACAACTGCTCTGGACATCTTGGCCGCTCTTAATATAACACACCAGGGCGCCTCTTCCTGGATCTACGACGTGAGAGCGTCCATTATCACCAGGAAGAGGTAGGATGTCCACATGTCTGTTAAAAATTAAATTTGGTTAAAATTGTCGTACTGGCATAGTTAATTATACATTAGTGAGGAAAATCAACAAGAGGATATGCGGGCAAAAGGTATAAGTTCCATTCAGAAGAAAATTAACGCGTCTGAACCAGTATGACACAGAAAAGCCTCTCGCACGAGGTCTTGAGGACTCCAACCAAGTCTTACAAAGAGTTATAAATATTTTTTTTTAAATATTTACTAATTAATATTATTGTTTTATGGATTACTTACAATTTAACTCATCTTGACCGCGCCGTTGACGCAGTTACCATTATAATTTTTGTTTTATTTCGATAGCAGGAACTATCCAAAACCAGTTATCATAATAATTCTGTGCTTCCGTTTAAGTACCCACTCTTTTACACTATCTATCTGATAATCACCCATTACCATAACGCAACACCAATCCCAAGTCACCTGTCAACAATCCAAACATATCTAACCACCAATATCAACATTAAATCAACCATTTCCGGCCAGAATTCGGAACTACATAGTTTTGCGACAATCAATCATGTACGCAGTCTCTTGCTTTGAATGGGAATAACTGCATACAGTACGGTGCAGATCAAAAAATATCGTAGTATTATTATAAAAAATAAAATGCACCTCGGTTTATAATTTAGGCAAAGCGATACGACAGTAAGGCATAGGTATTTATTCCTTTATCCTGAATTAAGAAATAGGAAGCTAGTCGAGCCATCCAGAAATATCCTAGGCGTAATGAAATGAACTACATATCTATACATATAATAAAATTGTAACAGGCCGATGTCTGTACATTGCGATAGTGAAAAAAAAAAGTTTTTAGAATTTTTCTCTGTCTTTCTGTCTAAATATTTGTACGCGCATCACGCAAAAACTACTGCATGGGTTTGAACGCAGTTTTCACGGCTCTACTGTTGGATGCTTAACTAAAAATATAGGCAACATTAGATATAGTTTTGGACTAAATAGGTGGCGCTGTGCGAAGCAAAGGCACTACATTTGTAGTGGAAACTGCTTACGGTGACAAAGCTAGAGAGACACCGGTGGTGACGCCAAACGTTTTCTGTTTTAGCGATATCAGGTTATTAATATTATCAATCCATTTATATTTGATGGAAGGTCAAAACTTTAGTATCAGTACTATATGTCTATAAGTATACGTTCGCGGTTATGGACGGGTATTTATTGGTCGCAGTGGTGACGACGGTAGCCGGGTGCGGTCGAACGGAGCTTTTATCAAAATTAGCAGGCGCGCCCGCGCCACGGCGCACCCCAATCGTAAAAACACCATCACCGGCATCGCATCGACGACGGCTCTGGAGCCACACCTAGCTGTCGCTCCCTCACAACTCACCCTATACAAGTTATTATCTGTAACACACATTTATATTTAGGTTACAAAAAAATAACATTTCTACCCCATTCAAAGGCAGACCCGCTATTTAAGGGATAAGAGAACGTAACCCAGCTTTTTGAAGATGATAAAAGTTTTAGCGGAATTCTTATAAGGCAGATTTCAAGACGAATAACAGCTTGAGGACTTTAAGGGATCAGTTGGTCACAGTTAAAGTAACCGCTTGCTTCAGTCAGACACGTCCTCGGGGCCGAGCTCGGTTAAGTCACTGGGCTACGAGTGTGAGTAAATAAGCTTGACACAAACCGCATAAATATGTAACATAAATTCTTAGCACATCGACACTATTAAAGAAAGTAGCATTGAGATCTGCTTAAAGTAGCAAGCAAAAAGGGTTACAGGGATTTTGTTTTCGTCATTAGACTTTCTCTTTTACAAGAAATATTTTTGGGACTGTACCAGAAATTTTTATGAAGAAATCAGGACAGTTTAGTTTGATGCACACAAAAAGATGGTAGAACTATTTAGGTATTTATTCAAATATTTTTGTTTACCGCAGGATACGTTTCAAAGAAAAGTACCGCTCGCGATGTGTTGCAATGTAATTTTATTATCCTAGTAAACAGTAAATTTCGTAATAACAGCGTGATCCTAATTTCAGTTGAACAACAGCCTGATCTGAATGGTAATGGTCCTAAATCAATGACCGAAATGCACGTGTGATACAGTAAGTTGGTCATGCGGCCGAGGTAAGGCTTGCACTACACGCGTTGATTACAGCGCAATCTGTATGCACAGCGTTTCACATCGACAGACTCTTTTATTTACTCATACAAGAAACCCCGTTTAGGTTTGGTCAAGCGGAATTACAATAGTCATGTCAATACTCAACTATTATTTTGCTCTTCATTTGTCAAATCACTCCAGGCTTGCAACACGAAGACAGTGGGTGGAAAATAACAAACGTTGATAGAGCTTATCTTGATTTGTAAATAAACACGTAATAATTAGGTTGCTAGAGGTAATTTATGTTTGCAATTCGCTGGCAAAGTCCCAAAGACGTCCGTTGGTAAATGACACACGATAGGGGCGATTTGGCAGACGAGTTAGCAGAGTCGTTTCGCCAGCTCATAGGCCGTACCGTGCACGAAGTTCCGGAAAGTGTGCATCGGTTATCTTACGCCGAAGTAGATGTACTAAGTTATTTTAATCTACTTACGACTACTGAAATACTAATACAACAATGCGTGTTTACAGCAACTTTTTTCGACACACAAAGAAATTAAATAGCAGCAGCGCAATGGAACACTGTAAACAAAGAAGGAAACGAAACATTAAGGATGCGAAGGTGGTGAAAATGTGAATATATTACACGGCAATGTAATCACACGCACGCAAGAAACGGGCGGCGTTTTATAACTGTGCAGGAATTATTCTCCTAAAACCAATAATTCACCTTTATACACTTTAATTTTGAGCAATTCATACCTATAAGAAAAGTATGTTTCTTCCAAAACGTAGTAAATATCCTTAATTTAACAGCTGTCCGCGTACTAAAGAGCACCTATGACTTTGTAATTGTTTAGTTTATGTACTATACATACATCAAAATTATGGTAAATGATATAGGTATCTGATGTAGGGTAAACGGTAAGTGTTTAGTAGACTATGTCATATTGCTAGGCATATCACATAGAGTGATGGTATGGACATAGGCGGGCAACGAGGCCACATAATGAAGTGGCACGTTAGGACATGGGTCGCACCTTCACACCAATTTCGCGCTAACCCTTAACGCAACGACCTCCGGGCTTTTACTGCTACCCACTTGCTTCTTAGCAAACTACGGATATGGCTCTAAACTAATTCGGGTAAGAAATTTAGGAGACATTAATTTATATTATAATATGAAACAGGTACTATACATATAAGTAGGTGTATATTTGCATAAGATTACTGTGTACTGATTACTTTGATTAAAACGAATATTGTCAAATTTTAAAATTTGTTTCACGGATAAGAAAAACAAAATTTTCCTAAGATATTAAAACAGAAAGCTCATTTTCAGAAAATAAACGAAAGGAGAGTGAGCAAAGTCAATCTAATTATGCCGCTTGACGTGGTAGAGGGACAGCGAAATAGCTTCCTAATTCTCCTGTTATCACAGTTAGATAACTTTTATTTTAGAAAGGGCTTAGTGATTGTGGGCTTAGTATTACACTCTTGGAGAATTAGGTAGCATTTATTTTGTAACGTTTATCCAAATTATAAGCTTGCAGTCCCATTATGGGCTAGAACATATTTTTTTGGACCTTGGCTGTTTTCCGGACCGGATTTTGTAAATGTTCGAGGGTAGGGGAAGCATTAAGATAGTAGGGACAACCGGAATACATCAAGAACACAACTCTGTTTTATCAGAAACTGTCATACCTGTGCGCGAATGCAAGGTACACGTACACATACCCCATGTTATTATGCAAATATTGAATTAGTGAACATTTTGGGTTATTAATTTCCATCTATACAATTATTGTACTACACTTTTTCACAATCCATGAAAATATTAGTTACGATGATTTAGTCACAAAATAAGTGCAGAAATTGGTCTGCTAGAGCAAGACTCATTAGTAACAGTAATTAGCTTATTTATTAATATGTAATCTGCCGCTGTATAAGACGGTAACTTTCGAAAGCTTAAGAGGTTCCAAGTTTTATTACAATTCTCAGTTGATAGAAGGTGTTTTTATTCGTCAAGCGCATAAAGTTCAACAACCTCTAACGGTATTCAGATCCAAATTCATTAGTAAAGCTAGCTTTACGCTAGAAAAACCTTTTTGTTACGGATACATAAGCACAATGAGAAATAATTGGCCAGCTAATTTTATGTATCTCAAGTAAGGCTAGTTAGTACGTGCTCCGCAGGTTTTTTTTTGTTATATTTGAGATAATTATTCAGAGCCAGTTATTGTTTTCCAAAACCTTCCATTTAATGTCATAGTGCCATTTAATGTCATCACTATGTAGGTAGATAGTGTTTAATAAAAATATAATAAACGAGCTAATAGTAGCGATTAATGAAGGAGTCGAGGATAGTGTGCCGTTACGGAGGCGATGCGGAGACAGCGAGATGGGCGAGGTGAATGTACGCATGAAGTGTGCCACGCGCCGAGAAACACTCCGGAGTGAGTACCGTTAGTGGAACGCGGTCAAGCCAGCAGCGGTACCCGTGTCCGACACTGCCACCTCGTCACCTTTCATTCAGCTATAACCTACATTAATTTCATTACAGAATCTTACGCTTAAACTGATTTTGTGTGTTAAGGATTTAGATAATAACCATGCTTTGGCAACAAATACTCAAATTGTAGTCTTAATCAAATATGAATTGTTTCGTGTAAAGGGAGTCGTTAACGTAATTTAAAGTTGTCAAGTTTACTATACTTAGCATTTCATAATACGAGGGCTGCACTAAAAGTATCGGGAATGGAATTTTTCCACTGTTCCTGTCATATTAAAATCTTTTTAATTGAAAACTCCTTGGTTTTAAAAATCGAATACCATTTATTTATTTAAAAAAAGATTCTCGGTTTTGTCACAAGGTTTTGTCAAACTTGTTTAGTCGTTGAGAAAATGGAATTGACTCGAGAAAATTCAAGAGCGATGATTTATTATGACTTTCGAAGTGGTTTAACACAAAAACAGTGTGTTGACCAGATGATTTCTGCATTTGGTGATGAAGCCCCATCCAGAACCCCATTTTATCGCTGGTTTGCTGAATTTCAACGTGGACGTGTCAAGCTCAGTGTCAGTGTCCCCGTCAAGGTCGTCCAAAAACTGCAGTCACCCAAGAAAACGTTGATGCTGTGCGTAAGCTGATTGAGGAAGATCGACTTGTGACATACCGCGAAATTCAGGCAACTTTAGACATTGGCATGAGTCAAATACAAATAATCTTGCATGAACAATTAGGTGTAAAAAAGTTGTTTTCCCGATGGATACCGCATTCGCTCTGTGAAGAGCAAAAAGCGGCTCGCGTTACTTGGTGCGTCAGAACTCTCGAAAGATTCCACGCAGGATCCTCAAATGCTGTATACAACATCGTATCAGGTGACGAATCCTGGATATACGCGTACGAACCCGAAACAAAAAACCAGTCACGAGTTTGGGTGTTCGAAAATGAGTTAAAGCCAAATTGTTCGTTCACGGAGTGTTGCAAAAAAAATGGTGGCCACATTTGTCTCCAAAACTGACTATGTTGGGACTATTCCTCTTGAAGCACAAAGAACGGTTAATGCAGAATGGTATGCTAGCATTTGTTTGTCACAGGTCGTTTCTGATCTCCGTAAAGAGAACTGCAACCGGCGCATCATCCTCCATCACGACAATGCGAGTTCTCACACCGCGCACAGCCGTCCGTACAGCCCCGACCTAAGCCCTAATGATTTCTATACTTTCCCTAAAGTAAAGAATAATTGCGTGGTCAGAGATTTTCATCACCTGAAGAAGCTGTGGACGCCTACAAAACGGCCATTTTGGAGACCCCAACTTCCGAATGAAATGGTTGCTTCAATGATTGGTTTCATCGTATGGAAAATGTGTCAAATTTCGCGGAGATTACTTCGAAAAGCAATAAATACATTTTGAAATAGTAATGTTGTGTCACTTCCTTGATTCCCGAAATTTTCAGTGCCGCCCTCATATGTATAGACTGCCCGGCTAGGCAGCGAATTTCGGGGCAAACCGGGTGAAATCTGCAGGTACATATGAACGCTTTCATATTTATCTTTACACTGTGTCACAGTAGGGGGGGGGGGGGGTAGTATGAAAATCGCTATCAAAGTGATTATGGTCAAAATCACAAATAAATCAAACCAAAATGACAAGAATGAGATCGATGTGGCCGCTTGAGATAACAATGCTACAGACAGACAAACAGAACCTACATAAATAAGGGCTTTGAATGTTAATATATTAACGTATATTGTTTGATAGTAACGTATGTTGTTGCTTTTAAAGTTTGTTTGTTTTTGCATACGTTGTGGTTCCAGCCGCGAATCAAAGCCACAAACATGATAGCATCAATCGAGAGGGTCAATGACCTGAAATAATGTCTTCTGAAAATAATGCACATGTCGTAAACTAACGGAAGTCCATCATGATCAAGGATAGAGCTGAATAAGCTAACTGCAGTGTTCTTACTGCTTTGACGGTTGTCTGTCTTAGTCGGTTGTAACTCGAAGCCAACTTGCGGACCGGCCTAGTTCGGGTTGGTGAACGTCAGACGTCTTCGGATTTTTACCCTTAACTTAAGGCATGCCAGTTTCCTCACGATATTATCTTTTACCGTATTGAAAGCAGACGGTATGAAATAATTTCCAAAAGTCAAGTACTTGCTTAGTAATGCCTAGGTTCAAAACTACAAGGTAAAACTTTTAAGTTGTGCTAATTTCTACTGGACGACTATTGCGGCAAATAAAATTTTCGGACTTACTTTGATCTAGTCACTCCAAAGCAACAAGTACCTTGTGTTTGGTATAACAATGAAAGATGCTATTCAAGTCCTCCCTCATGGAGGGACGCGGTGGCTGCGGCAGCGTCTTGTCTCAGTGCAGCGTGGTAATCGGAGCGTTTCTAATACCCACGCTTTGACTCGGTTTCACCGCACGCTTCTTGCCTCCGTTCTTATTTATTCGTTTTGCGAAACCGTTTGAAATATGATAACGTTCATTCGATTGCCGAGCTGCTCTAGGTTCTCACGAAACTTCACACGAAGTTCTTGCAGCCAGTTCAGTTAGCTATTGAATTCCCGCGATTATAGCTAACGGGCTCGAACGGTAGACACAGGTATCATTTTACAAAAGAAATAATAAGGATAGACCCACCGATGCATAGATATGAGAATACGTAGGTAAATAGCGAAAAGCAGTTTAAAGTCGTGTTAACAAAATACGGCATTATGATAATGAGAGTCTAAAAGCGACAAATGAATATTTTTCACAATAATTACAGTGGTTGCAGCAGGTAAGGTGCGAAGCACAGGCGCTGCGGCGGGCGCAACAATTTGCATCACAAATGTGGGTGGCAGTCGCGATGCGCAGCGCGCCGGCCCGTACAGCGCGGGCGCTACGGCCGTACGGCGCCCCACCCGCATCAGACAATGTCACAATCAACACCGCGTGGCCGCTTTTTGGTCACCATGTGATTGCCGATTGTGGACCACCATAATCACCAAGAACGTATGCATTTTAATTTTAAAATCGTCAATAGAACCCCTGCAATATCAAGAGACGTAGTCGATACAATAACGCCAACATTATGCATTTTTATTTGTATCGAACACTTGATAGAAAAAGTTTAAGACGTGTTACGAAACTATGCAAACTTACAAAACGGAGTAGGCTATTGTTTTAATAATAGAAGCAGCACCATCCGTATTAAATAAGGATACAATTTTGGCGAGTAACACATACAATCAGATGACATGCGACTTGACGCGACACACGCTCAAGTTTCTGTTGGAGCCTATCATCCACGAAAAGTAAAGCCTTAAGCGAGTAAAAGTGTCCGAGTTGAAAGGCGGTGAATTAATAACGAACTTCCCCCGCGACGCGTGATGACGGCCAACACGAGTAGCGCATTAGATACCAACAGAGGAAATTTGCAAAATTCAGGCTAATTACATCTTTTTATACTTTTTATATTCACAAAATATAAAAATACGTCAAGTGTGAGTCCGTCTCAGGCACAAGGGCTCCATGGAATATGCTACCAAATATCCTCCTCCTTTACCAATAAAACCGTTTTTTCACCCGAACTTGTGAATTTTGTGGTACCACCGGTTGTTGGCAACCCCATACTAAAAGTTTTTCATTTTCATAACCCCTGCCTGGGTGCGAAGGGACATTACTTCACTACTAATGAGATAAGTATCAAAACCAATACTTTCATTGTACAATGAAGATAACTAGAGAAAATGCATAACGTTACATTATAATGTATGAATGAACTTCGCCAGCAAACGTTTTTTGATAAATCGTTAACCATCCCCACGGAACCCCAAATTACTTTTTTATTTAAAACAGTGTAAGTAACTTTCTACTTAAGATTTACCTTAAATATAAACCAGCGGCAAAAAAACTTTATGCAAATAAGATGCAAAAAAGTGTCAATTTCACCATAAAGCAAGAACGAATTAAAGTAAAACGAAGTTGTGAATAGCAACAGAAAATCGATAATGCCGTTTCCAAAGAGAAAGTGGCATGTTTGATTTAGCAGTACATTCTGGTCTACAGGGTGTTCGGTTAGAGACATACTTTAAGGAGTGTAGTCTCATGAAACTGAAAAACTTGTCAGTGGTAATAAACTCCGAAAATATGAAAAAAAAAATGCTTTTGAATTTCAGGCTAAGTTTTTAGTAATAGTTGTACATTTTCATGTAAATCTGATATACTCCTTCCAATTATTGTTTCTCGTTTCACCGGTATACCTGCTACTGTAACACTGAAAACGAAACGAAAAATTGGGTATTTTTTAAAGACTGTTTATATTAATTACAATAACTAACTGTACTACTAATAAAAAAAATACTCAAAAGATCCATAACAGAGAAGGGATAGAGGTGAAAACACGGGGTCCAGCTTACAAATTGACTCCATTTATTAAATTGTAAGTCAGAGATTCTGAGTTGAAATACGAGGACTATTTGGACTAAACGATGCAATCACTAGCGGATTTACGCGATTCCACCTTTCGTTAGTCATTGTACCCCTTTTCTTGTTATCTGATACAAGAATAAAGGTAAAAAATTGCTAACCTCGTTAAAAGTTTCTAGTACAGAAAAAAAATTGTATTAATTATGTATTTATTTAATTAAATATGACACAAAGAAGGAAAAAGACGAGGACGTAGAAGGTGGCATTGCAAGTGGATACCAGCAACGGTAAGACGTGTTCAATATTGAAATAAATCTCTAGCAGAATGACTCTGTTCGAAATTAACCGGGGCGCCGTATAAAGCTTTAGCTTGGAGGAACGGGCGGTAAAGCGGCTCTTAATTAAATCAAGTGACACGTCTCGTCGCAGGTTACCTCAATCACACGACCCCAATAAACCCATGCGCCAAACGGAAATGTTTTATATCATGTCATATTACCCATGGAAGAAATGGGCTCCTAAGGCGCTTGACTGCCTGTGAAATTCATGTCTTGTGTATCTTTCGTCTAACAACTTAATTAAGAAAATATTAAAGTTCATATATAGAAAATTAAAAAAAATAAGTCTTCTGAGAAGCCCCGTAAAATATATTTACCTTTGAAAGCAACCTTCCCGGAAACAAGCAAAAACATAGGGCTTATGGTTTACTCTGCAATACACGCTGTGTATTTGGTTGATACGTAAACGTATACAATGGCAGCACTATAAGCATAACTTAATAAGCCCTCGTGTATGCAACCCCACGGCTCGCCATATTAGAACATTTCACGTCTCATTTGCTCGAGACGTTTTTTACATTTTAGCAATAAGAGCAGGAGCTTTCGATTTCTGAATGTGTGAAAAACTTCAACATAATAAATCTTCGAACTTTTAATGATGATTTTATGACACGAACTTTTCTTTTAGGTCATGGCAAAATAATAATTTGTTCCTCATACACAATTATACTCGGTGGATACAATAAATATAAAAAGCTTTATTGTGTGATTTTCACTGTGATTTTAACTGTCAGTTCAATCGGGCATTAAGTAGTCACAGATTGGTCAATCTGTGACTACTTAATGCCGTATGTACGTAAATATGCCTATCTTCAGTAAGCCGCCATGAATTTCAATTTAAAACACGTATATTAATTACGTTAAAAGTCACCATATGAAATATATCCTGATAAAATGCAGTTGTGGTAAACACGGGCAATAATTCCGCGAAGTCGGAGAAACTCGTAAAACATCTAGGATCCGATGGTAACAATAAAAGTGGAGGTAGGCTCGGAAGCGGGAAGCGCCGAGCAAGTTGTACAGAGGCGGGTGGTTGGCTGCGCAGCGGTCGCACTCATTATTTCCATAACAAGCTCGCGACGACCGCCGCTCGCTCCCGCTCCAGAGTCCCGGTCACGGCAATTAATTAACTGGCTAAACGGTATCGTGTTTTACATTCTGATGTTTACGTAACTCTCCAGCGATAATGTCGCTGGTTATCGAAATGACAGCACCCACGGTACTCATATTAATTAATAAATTATTAACTTGGCCTACCTCACTAAAAAATTAAGAGTTTCATTATTGAGCTCGTTATGGGCACTAACGTTCTGTGCATATAGATTGCTTATTTAAATGAGGAAAAGTAAGAAAACTTTAATCAAAGAAGTAAACTGTCACATTTATTGCTCATAAGTTTAACATGGAACACTTTCATACGCAAATTGTAACGGAATGGCTACGTATAAAATACATTTTTGGTGAGCATGAGGAAGCAATAAAAGCAGTCAAAAAATTTACCGTTACCAAGGCCCGTGAATCATGAACATTGGACTCGGTATATAACTTGAATGTTAGCTGTAAATGTATGAATATTTGTTACTAATATCTGTCGCCAGCAGATGATTAGTCTCAGAATCACAAGGTGATTAATAAGCATGTCGAAGTTCGCCTGTGAACCGCATCTACACATCGGTGTCGTAACAGCTGGCAGTGGTTGTTACTTAAATTAGTTAACAATGACACATTTCGCTGGCAAACAAACAGAGAGGAGTCCTAAATAGACCGCACGCTATTCTCGACCTGCTGCCGTCACACCGGTGCGATCGTGCCGTCTGCTGACTCACGCACACCTCAAGGTAATGCTTGCGGGAGCTCCAATCATATGTGGGCTATTGTGCAGGCCACTCTGGCTCACAGGAATCATGTGTCAATGATATTATAAATACATCAGAGATTTTATTTTAGTTTAATAGTATTCTTTTCAAGGTTTCGAGAGCTTCACAACTATGAATTTGAGAAACGAAATTGCTATGCCTGATATGCAAAGATAAAAGACTACTTAAAAACTTCCGCACTAGTAGTGACTCTAGTATGTAAAACCGATCAATCTAATGTAAATGAGTGAACAAGTTTGTTCGATAGCAAGTCAAATAGCGAGAAGCGTCGGAGGCTCACGCACGAGGCATGCATGCGCGTCGAGCGCGGCCTAGTTGCGTTACGCAACCGGGCCGCGACGCTGACACACAGCAGGACATTGATCTCGTGCTTGAACTTGAAATACCGATCACATTTTATTATTTAAGTTAACATTAACACTCCTTATTAGTAACATTTTATGCAAAGACAATCTTGTTAATATTTGTAAAAGTCAACAGTGAACCCCACCGCCCATACCTTTATCATGCGCCGAATGTAGGCACAAGCAAGATTTACATGAAAATAATTTTCCAGCACATCAACGTACCAAACGCTGTCCGGAAATTGTAGGAAATTGCAAGAGAAAATGAATCCGACGGTTTGAGAGGTCCGGTTGAAGTAAAGGCTTATACGAGAGGTATTTAGGACTCGCATGCATAGAATGTAAGTTCCTACATGATGTGTTTATTTTACAAACAATAGCTAAATGAAGAAGAAGCACTCCCAAATCGACGTTAAAATTTAATTTTGTACTAGGTAATCGATTTTCTCGCAGTCTAAACAATAGCTTTGGTATAGAACAACGGCTGTAATGCCCTGCTGTCAAAAGATGAAACAAGCAAGCAACTTATTGTTTATGAACAAACACTGCATTAAACACAAAAAGACAAAATAAAGAAGTCTCCATCAATCACACGAACAGAGCCGGCGCTTCCGGACGCGGCCTGGTCGAGCGAAACATTTCTTTGAATAATGAATGTAGTTAGGTATCGTGGCCCGTAACTGGACGTGATATACGCCGTCGTCGGCCGCATGCATAATTTCACTTATTTTATGTGGTTAATTGTCGAAAATGACCGCCAGTGAAATATATTATGGCGTACGGACGCCAACACCGCTGGTGGCAGCTAATGTATTCCGCAGCTCGTACTCCGCCCGCCCTCGCCTTCGCTATATCGTCTTTGTGTACTTCGTAGCGCCTGCACATATGTATGTACACACGCTACACACTAAGCCTAATGCAAATTATAGCTATCAAACTTTACACGAAGAATGAAATTGTGTTACACATCTATGTATGTATGTTTTATGGATTAAAACTGCGTATATTCTTATGGGTTTTTTTTTAATTTTAAACATACAGTTTTAATACAGGTTCATGTTTGTTTTCTACCATTAAACCAGAGATGGTTTGTATTGGTACTCACATTCGCTAAAACAACACTGATTAATCACTATTGACCAAATATAGGTAAAAAAGAAGGTACATGATAAATATTTCGCACGTAACAATTTTAGTCGTAAACATCTATCAGTAGAAAGCCGGTTTTAGTCATGAACGTATCCCATACAGGTTGCTCCGTTTTTATATTAGTCTTTTACAAAGTATTTTCTTAGACTAAGTTGTTTATGCAGTTGTAATAGTATTTTTTTGTATTTTTGCTAAAATTTTTCGCGTTTATTTCGTCGTTTATGGATGTTGGTTCCATTGATTATTGTGGGAATTTGAAATTTCAGTTTATTTTTGGTGATACTTCTTGTTAATATTTTATGTGATATGGGTATTTGAATGCTTTGGTTATCAAATTGCTCAATTAAGAGGGCCATGTCGAGTCTAGTCTGTACTGCCAAAATTTTACAATATTTAAATAATTCAACGACATTATCTTTACATTGGTGCTTTATTTTTCTAGGTACGATGAGTTTTAAAAGTCTAACTTGCAGTTTGGAAATTCTTTCAATGTATGATTTAAATGTTCGCCCATAGCTCGTAATTCCGTAAGCTATAATTGATTCCGCTAAGGCAACGTACATTTTGAGCAGTATTTTGAACGGAACTTGAGGTTTCAAAATGTAGAACTTCGCCAGTACAGCCCGTAACTTATCACAGACTGAGTCCACGTGGAAGGTCCAGCTAAAACGATTGTCCACGACTAATCCAAGGTAGGTGTGGTGCGGTACTTGGTCTATTGCCTCATTTAACGATGTTAATGTTATTTGTTTCAAGGTAACGAGTTTATCATGCAAATAAGGATGTTTTTAAATGATATTTGATACGCATATTAGTATTTACTACCTATTTATAATACTCTTTAGATATTTATTAAATATAATGGCACATGGTCTTTTAAGAAAATTTTACTGAAGGCTTGTTTTGTAGCCGACAGATACGTTCCAGTAATCTAACTGATCTACCAAAAAATCGTAGGCTTTTCTGTTCCAGTTTAATATTTATCTCTAGAAGATTAGTCTCTTGGACATTGTAACAATATGACTAGGTATTTATTTTACGGTGTGTATCTTTTTGTATGCAAGGTATATCAATTCAATAGGTAATTCTTATAAAAAAACATTTATTTGAATCATATCATAAAACTTAAATCATAAAAATTAAATAACATAGGCACATTTTGACCGTATAGGTGTCATCCTGTCATCTTTGCAATAGCTTCTTCTATCCTTGCTTACTCCTTAAAACCCTTTTTTGAATGAACTATCCTTAAAATTTTTGTTGCTGATATTTTTACCCGATTGCCAAGGAAGGGTTATTTCTTAGTTATTGGCTGTCAAAAATGCGTAATAAAGATGTTATTGAAATAAACGTAATGTGTGGAGTGAGTAGGTACGAGTGAACTAATAATTATATTGTGATCCAACTAATTTGATATTAAAATAATAATAAATAGTCTAGACCCAGTGCGTTAACACGAAGCTAATGGCATTATATCGTGCGAAGTTTAGATCACAGTGATTCCCTACAACATAAATTTGAGGGTGTGGTATAAGTAGGTAGGTCGTCGTTTACGTGCACAATCGCAGCAGCTCGCGTCTACAATGCGGCTGCATTACAATTTTTCAAAGCAGACAAGCGACAGAGCATAACAAAAGAGCTAGGAAGTCGCAAATAAACGAGCGCTGCGGAGAACCAACTTGTACGCACACCCTGCCTACGCCGTAGCCGTAGAATCGTAGACAAGCTACACTGAACACGTGATTTTCTCGAACGTGTTTCATGAAATAATTTCTATCTTACATCTCTCAGAGTTATCTATAAGTCGAATTTTACTTCACCGGTGTTCTTACAAGGGAGCCGCTATGAATAACATTGAAATACAAAGACTATCCAATTTGTGTAATGTAAGTTTTCCACGGTAAATGTGAACTTTCAAAAAGCTAGGAGGTAAGGCGGTTGGTCGGAGTATCTCTACATTTAGCGATTTCCGGGCGCAGCGATGAATACGGAGAGATCGGGCGTTGCGATATGGCCGGCGGCGGGCGGCCCACCGCGTCTGCGTTGAACGCACGGGGATCGCGGCTACATCAACTGTGTCTAGTTGGCTACTATATCTTATTTTATTACTGGTACATATATCACATGACCTAAAAGAACTTTTTACTTTCAATAAATAAAATAAATATCAAAATTATTTTTTTACTAGGTTGAGTAATAAATCTTTGGTAAAGGTACATCTGGATGAGATTGCAGAAACTCTTTACTACATGCAAAGATTTAAGAAAAGTTATGATATTAATTTAAATGATATCAACTAGTGTGAAGTTTTTTACAAATGTCACTTTTTTTAAAGATTTCTCTTTTAATGTCATGATTTTCCTAAAAACGGAATACATACATAATGGTGAGACTCGATACGTCTACGTTTGGTTACTATGTTTAGCGCCGCAACACTCGCAACTTGCAGTCTACGCGCTACGGCGGCGCTACGGAGCTACGAACAGTTGAGCGTTTCTTTCGAATCATGATTGAATTACAAGCAGAGTACAACCTGAATAAAATTGATTGTCAAAATCTAAATTAACGCGAACGAAGCCGCGGGAAAAACTAGTATGTTAGGATAGATAAATTCACATGGTTCAAATCTTAGCCCTGTGTAACACCGGAAAATGCTATTGTTAACTCTGGTATCGGAACCAGTCGCGATGCCACCCTTTATCTGATCCGACACTGTCTCCTAATATCCAGAAGATGGAACGGCAATTTTTTGTCTCGGTGTCCGAGTAAAATTAGTGGATAGCTCTAAATGAGACGCGCCAGAGTACCACTGGTAGCTTGATCAGTCGACGCAAATGATGTAGGCACTGATTGGCATTGCGCCGCCTGAAATTCGAGGAACTTATAGCAAGTCGCATCGAGAGGGCTACAGAATCACCCATAGTCACCCAATGCACAATTATAATTCAGTGGCCAGCGGCTTAGAATGAGGAGCGTGAGTCTACATGTGAAATTTTGCGGAAGCTACTTTAACTTTCTCAATTCTACATCGAGTCATCAGAGAGCCTCCAACCTGGGCACAAGATGCACACTTGGAAACCTAAAATACATACCCAGGTCTGCAAGGACAAACAATTTTGTACTACTACTAGCAATAGTATTTTACCAAAAACGTACCTACATGTTTTTTAAAGTATTTGAAACATTATTGTTTGAAATTGAAAAACTAATTGCTGAAACTAGTACATTAAACCAGGTAAACCTACTCTAGAATTGTGTAAATAGTAAAAAAAATCGAAAGGGTTCCATAAAACACGTGTTCTAAAAACTTGCTCTCTACTTACTAACTTTGAAAACATTTTTTGGCTCTGGTAAAAAGCTCTATTTTTAGAAAAACGAATCGAAACATTGTTTCTTCTTTTTACGATGAGTCATACATTGTTTTTAATTAATTTAGCATGCTAGGTGTATTTTAAGCGCTAACTTATTAGCTTAGCTATCAATAGCAGTTAAATGCAGCTGTGCATCGCAGTGGACTGCATTCAAGCAGACCACTGGCCTACTGAATACGCAATTAGAGTGGCCACCTACTGGACCTACTGAACAATAGTATCAGATCAATCATAAAAACGTCTTTAAACAAAATGTTTAATACGTAAAATAGAGAAAGCTCTTAAATTTAATTTTCAATCGATCAGTTGATATAAAAGCTATTGCAGAGATGGATATGAATCAATTTTTAGACTGTCATATTGTTGAATGAAATATTCGACTCTATTTTGTAGCGACGGGAAAATACAGAACCCCTACCAACTCAGCTTTCTATGAATCTGTTTAAATGTTTAATTTAAATACTAGTATTTTTCTCGTTGCAAAGAGAGATGCATGTCCAAATTTCGGTCATCGATCAATTAATATGTGAAAACCTTGTGTAAGTGAATGTTATGAAAAATGATTTATAAGTCGTAACTACAACAGGACATGTATCTAACAAACTACATATAAAATAGCCTTGACGATGATAGCTGTATTAAAGGAGTGTTAGTATAATTAGGTGGAAATTTCAAAAAAAGTAGTTACAATATTCAAGTCTGTGGAATTAATCAGACGATGAGAATCTTTTTCATTATAATCGAGGAGTCAGAATAAGTATGCATGTTTTTAATGCTATTTTAAAGGTCAAATTTGAATAATAATAGCATGACGAAGAGTCGTTTGTTTTAATAAATCTAGTAATATCTAGTACCTACACAAGCTATAACTGAAGTAACAGAAAACCTAAAAAAGGGTGTTCTACTCATCTTTCTGAACAACTTTGACTGTAGAAACAAACCTGAAAACGTGGAAAAACAACGGGTCTACAATCCCACATATTTTGTTTTCGGAACAACAGATTTTTCGCGATTTCAATCACACCTAGTATTAGTTACTTGTCTTGTTTGATTCAATAAATCTTAAGTTAAACCCTGTGTTGCCTACACCTTACTACGGTACGCTTATGAAGCTTTAGTTTAAACGAATTATTTGAGTCGATTAAAAGTACATCACGAGTGACGATACTCAAGAAAATCTGGACTAACAAGACTAAGTGATGATGATAGCATTAATACAACTAGTAAACAAACTAAAGCTTCACAAATATATTGTAGGTATAATTTATTTTTGTGTCGTAAAATTCATATGGATTATGTCCATGGAAAGTAAAAATACTACTACACTGATAAATTATTTCCTCGTATTGAAAGCTCACACTTTCTGAATGTCAATGGTCACAAGTCACAAGTGTCACGAGTGATTGAACATGAATCACTTAATAACCGGGGTTTTAGGAGACCAAATGAACGAACACCTTCTAGATAGTAAATAAACAACGTCGTACGCGTACTGTACTGGTAAATAAACAACGACACATTAATAACGTAAAGGCAAAGCTCTTACAATTTGCAGTTTAAGATCTTTTCCAGCAGCAGCGGCGGCTGTGACAGACGTCGTCACTGGCGATAACCACTGGTGTAAATTGATATAACGTTTAGGTAAAAGTTTTAGCGAAACATCCGCTTGTGCATACGCGCGCTCAAGGCATGCGGCGGCTGCACCGTCCAGTGCGAGCGCCGGCTCGAGCAGGGCTCCACCGCCTTCTAACACCACCATAGTACTAACAGTATTTTCACTTCAAGTTTCAAAACACAACACTGAAGTCACTTCACAGCCGGCGAGCACGGGTCGGAGCTACATGTCTCTCAACAAGGTACGTGGCATCCGAGCGGCGAGAGTCGCGGAACTGCCGCGGCGCGCACCTGCCGCGGACCGCGCCACCCGCGCCCCTCTCGTGCCGCCTACAGACTCGTCAACAAACACCGTTGCTGCAGCGGTCGCCCTGCATCTACAAAGCTTTGCAGACTACTTTCGTCCCACTTTTCAAACTCTCAAATATAGTGACAACCGGATCCGTTCCCACATAAAAATATACAGATGCCACGTACATTGGAAATGATAACTTATACCAATAAAAATTAATATTCTCTGGAAATGCTAGCTGTACAGAAAACAGTCGTTAAATCGTAAGCAATTAAGGCAAGACAATAGGCACCGCTGAATAAGGTTCTGAAAATTAGTTCCAAGCGAGTTAGGGATGCACGAGGCGTCGTTCCATTCGCCACGTGACCAATATTCTAAAGCCCCTCCTTCTTTCAATAATTCAAACATTCCGTCTCTAAACAACAACGACTTCCAAACAATTAACGAACTCTCAATAATTAACGGTCCATAAGCAACTTGGTTTGAACTCGCAGGAACAAACCTTAGCGATAATTAGGATATACAATTCTTTAAATAACTTTTCCCAAAACAAAACGGCGAAAACAAAATGTCATCGAAGTGCGTGATTCAAAGTTGAATCCAATTTATAAGACTGTTCCCTAGAGATATTTCGAAGCAATGATAAAACTTGGAAAAATATTTCGTTTCTATCGGTCCTCTATGCCGTGTTTGGGAAAGTGTTACACTTAAAAATGTTATTTTACCCAAAAAATAAAGCTCACAAAAGTACATAAGGATGAAATTGAAAAGAAAGGCACGAGTAAAGTTATGTGAACAAGAAATGCAATAACCTCTATTAATAGTTGAGGCAGCGGCACATCTAAGAAGTAGAATGTGTATGCCGCAGAAATTAATTTGCCATAAACACTGGTATTAATAGACGCGAGACAATAAGCCAGCCCCCCGTGAACTCCTAGTCAGCGACCTAATGTTTTACAGCACGCGAGCCACGTCGTCGTCGCACCCCCGACCTCGAAAACGCGGTTTTCATTTACATATAACGCTTACAAACAAGATGATGTTACAAATCAGCAAAATATATGTGGAAAAGTTCACTTTCTTTGTTAAGCGATACGATAATTGAGCTTGGATTGGAAATTCTCGAAAAGGAGGATTTTGAAAATGTTCTACTTGTACTATTTTCAACCTAACAGATATCACTACAGATGATAGAGATGAAGATGAGAATCATAATCATAAACAAAATAAACTCTGAATAAAAAAGAAGTCAGACAGAGAGCAGTGATTTTTTTTGTGAAAAGTAGCACAAAAAACTGAAAAAATAAAAATTGTATTTCGTTTGCTTCTCCAATGCTGGGTCAGTAAAAACAAGTACTCGTAGTTTTATTCTTAAATGTAATAACTATAATTAATTTTTAAAAAGCATTAAGAAGTAGAAAATAATCACAAACACAAAATATGAAGAAATCTGCATCATCAATTATTAAACAATTCAAAGGATTTTAGTAAGTAGTTCATCCGGACAGCGACTGTCATTCTAGCGAACGTAATTAACTTTCTTTTCCTCTGCATTTTCAAGTGAAACATTTTAAATGAACTTTATAATTCTTTGGTCCCAACAGCTGGAAATTCAATGCCATATGATACAGTATAGCTAGTAAGAAAGATATTATTATACAGTCCCCTGTATAATAATATCTTTCTTACTAGCTATACTGTATCATATGATGTTACTAAAGTGCAATGCCTACACGTTTAAAATGTGTAGAAAACTTTATTTTGTAAATTACCGCTTTTTTAATTATATCCAACTCAATTTATCAACTAAAGCTTTATCTCTAAAGTTTTCATATGCAATTTGCATTGTCATTATCTTTATGAATGATGATTTAAAATGAGCATTTGTTGCAGATTTCTGCTATTATAAAATAAATTGTCCATAGCACCCTCTGTTCAATAAAAAATATTAATCGGTCGGTCAAATTAATTTTTATTCATCGTCCTATTCCCATCAGCATCACGTATGTGAAGTTGACACAAAAAACTTCCATATTTTTGTTTTATTGCGTTTAGATACGCACAGTTTTGCTAGCTAATTAAATTTCAACTAGTATAATCCGTAAACAAGCGTTACAAATTTTTTTTCTTTAAGAATAAGCGTTTTGGAATGTAATAGCAGTTATCACCTCATGTCAATGTGTAACTCAATAAATACCTACCTAATGAAAATGTGAATGTTTTGAGATCTAATGATGATTTTTCATCACTTAGAAACGTAGAACTCTTGTTTTTGTATTTTTACAACTTTGTCAGATAACAAATTTGTCCATTTAAAGCTTTAATTCCCTCTTGTTTTATCAAATTAAATTAAAACTTTGTTTATGAGTTACGTTAACCCGACAAAATATATTATTTGATATAACGTTGACCTGATGCAGTAACCAGCCTCGTCCCCTAACAACTTCAGCGGTTACTTTTGGAAGTCTTGAAAAGTCAATGACCAAACTTGGTTCTTTTTTGACAGCCACTAACGAAACTTAATAGATTTATTAGAAAATAACATAGCAAAGGACATTTAGTTATTGTTCAAGGACAACGTTTTAGAATTAGAATCTGCAGTTGGTGGCCAACAAGGTGACCTTCCTCCAGTTTGGCTTTTCATCCCATAATAATTCAACAACTAAATTCAAAATTTAACGTGTGGTATTTAGATGATGGAACGCTAGGAGTTGATGTTGACACCGTTTTGGATGACCTACAACTCCTCAAACATCTATTTAAATCTATTGGCCCTGACCTTAACCGTTAAAGTGCGAAATTTACTTCTCTGAGATTACCGACAGACAATAGACTATAGATAAATTTAATGCAATAGCCCCTTAAATCAAAATTTTAGAAAAAAGGTCCCTGTTCCTAGGTTCCCCTATTTTAGAAGAAAGTTTTTCATCGACGACAAAATCAACCATTTTAATGATATTTCGGAAAGACTCCAAAATTAATTTATATTCGGCATTCACTTTGATCAGATATTGCTGTTTTGGTCCAAATTTTATGTATGTTCTCCGTTGTTCTCCTCTTTGGAAGAAACCACAACTTTTGGACAAAATTGACCAAATTATTCGTAACACATTAACATCCATTCTTAATGTGGCCCTGGACGACCTAGCGTGGCTACAAGCCACCCTACCAATTCGTTTTGGTGGCCTCGGCGTCCGCAAAATTTCTAGTGTTAGCTTACCGTTCCTGTCCTCTGTCCACAGCACTGAAAAGCTAACCAGGAAAATTTTAGCTCTCTCCCTGGTTGACTCGGAAGTGCCGTGCTTGACCGACGCAAAGGTCGCCTGGAAAGTGGCTTGCCCGGATACAGATCGGCCCGAGAACCCGTTGTCCCAGAGACAGTGGGATGAGCCGCTCTGCAGGTTGGTACGGAATAAACTTATTAATACGTCTACCAATACTGCTGAGCGTGCCCGCCTACTGGCTGTGGGTGAGTAGGAGTCGGGCCTCTCTCTGGCTTCAGGCACTACCGTCAGCTAATATAGGCCCTATATTAGGTGACACAACCTTCCGGCTCGCTACATGTTTGCGATTGGGCGCTCTTTGTAGCGCTCCACATTGCTGTCAATGTGGTGAAGCAGTCGACTGCCTTGGACACCATGGCCTTTCTTGCAGTAAGAGTGCACAGGTCGGATTGCGCGGAACGCGAGCATTAATGATCTCATCCGTCGTGCTCTTGCCACCGCCGGGGTGCCAGCTGTCTTAGAACCCAATGGCTTGACACGCGTCGATGGGAAGAGACCAGATGGTATGACACAATAATGCCATGGAAGTTGGGTAGGACTTTGGTGTGGGACGCAACTTGCGTCGACACCCTTGCGCCATCCCATCTTCCTAGCACAGTGGGATGCGCTGGGGCGGCTGCTGCAGGTGGTGAAAACCTCAAACGGGGCAAATACAATCATTAAATGGTAGTTATGTGTTTGAGCCGTTTGGAGTTGAAACACTAGGGCCATGGGGTCCGAGTGCCCACCTAGTATTTCGGGAAATCGCCAAGCGGTTGGTCAACTCTTCACGTGACCAGGGGCCCAATTCTGCTATAACAATAGTGTCAGAATGGTCTGTCATTGATTTCATAATTGTTGATTTTGACATGTCAAAACTTGTCAAAATCAACAATTATGAAATCAATGACAGACCATTCTGACACTATTGTCGTCTATTGTAATAGCACAATTGGGCCCCAGGGGGCGGACCTATTTTTTTGCCAAAGAATCAGCATTGCCATCCAACGTGGCAATGCTGATTCCACCTAATGGTTCCTTTCCTAATGGTTTATACAGGGTTATTTTGAGATGGGACTTGAGGGCCAAATCTGGAACCATGGGTTGTAGAGTTACCCATGACTTCAACATTTAAAATAAGCTATTAGACGTAATTTCATTTTTTTTTTTAACATATATATTGTTTTTTTGACAATGTGAAATGTCAATTTGTGTCACGTTTACAATGACTTACGGCCGCGACCAGGCCACCACCGCCGAGTGCACGAACAGTCCGACACTCGACTCCGTGTCGGCTCAATTATTCACACGACACGCCCCCACCCACCGCATCATCCGCTTGCTGCCAAATTAAAAGTAAATAACGAAATGAAAACAAGCGGGCCCGCGCCGCGAGGGACTCGCAAACCTTTTACCGCTGTCGAGTAAACAACTAGATACAGCTAAACACACTTTATCATTCTATCGGCTATCTACTTGCGAATGCAGATAAAACTGCTGATCGCAAAATATGCACTTTATAACATGAAAAACCAACACTGAATACGAATTCTTTTTTGAACTTGGTATTTATTTTTGCGTGTTTCTGTAAATTAACGATTCACCTATTGCTTGTGCACTACATTATTCATCAAATGTTTAATTAATCACTAAGAACACTATTGTTTTTAACACTCTTAACCCTTAACCACTGACGTACGAATGACATTCGTCGCGGAAACCGTTTTTCGTGCATAATTTTGTTTTGCTCGAGAATGTGTGCTCGTCGTTCCTAGTAGGTTTCTAGCTGCCAGTGACGCGTGCGCAGCGGGGAAAAGCGGAAATGTGGCGCACTTCTAAATAGGTGAGTTCGACCATCTGACGTACGACATTCGTATGGTCAGTGTTAGTGTTACTTTTTTGAGTTCTTTCCTGCGTTTGGCAAAACAGAGAACCAATCGAAATATCACTGCAGATAACTACTTTCCTTCAATCGCTTAGAACTGAAAAAAAATGGCTTGAGAGAAATACCACCCGAATTTCTTGATAAAAACGAGAAGTTCATTCAACTATGTATGGTTTCACGAAAGAAAAAATCATAAATAATTGATTAGCTGCTAATATGATTTTGATCTCATAAAACCTTTCTTACTTAGGTAAGTATAAAAATGAAAAGAAAAAGTTCCTGTAGAACACAGTTTTTTTTTAATTGATTTTTTAATATCTTTTGGTATTATTTCAATACCACTACGAATGTTGGTTAATAAATATTTTGCTATGAGTATTTTTATTGTTTTATTTATTTTCGCATTTTAGATTTGAAATGTTCTATCATTTAAAAGTGAACAAAAACTCAAATTACGATGGTTGGCTGCCTCAGGGGTCTCTAAAAAAATTGACGAATCTCATTCGTACGTCAGTGGTAGTGTAATGAAATGACACGTCAGTGGTTAAGGGTTAAAGAACATCCTGATTTCATCTTTACCGTATGAAAATGACATGGTTGCTGGTACGAAAAGAATTTGGGTGTAGAATACTTAATATTGGGTTGAGAAATTGATGCTAACAGCATGTATCATCTCATCAGCCTACATCAGTCCACTGCTGGATATAGGCTTCCTCAATTGTCCGCCACTCAACTCGTTTCTCAATAACTCTCATCCAGTTGCTACCAGCCACCCTGCGAAGACCGACACTCCACCGAGCCTGAGGGCGTCTCACATTACTTTTGCCGATGCACAAACACACCATGTATGTTAACAGCATGTATGTGCCAGATGAATCAACGAGGAAAAGCAAGAGGATGTAATGATCTTAGCACGTGGGTTCTCTAATTCTGCCTTCACAGTAAAAAGGTGTGAATTACATAAAATTGGTGTTTTTTCACAAGTATTATTACATGACGTATAGGAAACAGAATAACTCTATAACCCCACGAAGTTTATTAAAGGCCACATCGTGAAAATATCTTTAGATTGTTTAGGTACACACATTGTCGGTGAAAAAAGCAACTAACAGCTAGACCGAAAAGCACTATTCTCAGCGGAGAGCAATTTCGAAGAACAATGAACTGGGATGAATAGTAGCGCCGAAGTAAAAAAGTCTATTTACATCATATGCATATTTGCTACCACAATGTAAAAATAAAGCTGCAGATACTGTGTTGTTGCGTGCATACAGAGGCGGCTAAGTAATTAGTCGCTAAGCATTGCGTTAGGATTAGATTGCTAAGCAGAAAAAACTAATATTTACAAAGGAAAGGTTTATTAAAAAAATATGTTGACACGAGATCATTAGTGGAAACATCAAGCATGTGTAGGGGGGATGTTTCGTGTAGGACAGGTGAGACAGTAACGAGCGGTCGCCGAGTCATCGTGAGCTAGAGAACAACCCCTTACGGCGAAAATTGTCACACAGCAAAGTATGTCACGGGGCTATATCATTACTTAGCTAGGTGCGAAGTCTCTAAGAATTTTGATTTAGACTTATTTCTTGCTTTAAAAATAAGAACTATAATTATGTTCTTATCTAAGAAATAATCAAAAATATGAAATCATAACGGTAATTAATGGCAAAACCCTTTTGTTTTTTTACATGTCTTATAACCTTATTGCACCAGACCTTCAGAACATGTTTCTGTTAGGAAAAGATATCACCCCCTTATACATCCCGCAAGCAACTTAGACATTTTGGTGTCCTTCATAACAAAGTTGTAAGTGATTTCAACAAAACAACATATATAATTTACAGATTTAATATTTAACTAAATAATAAATACAAAGTTTGTAGGCACGAATCAAGTTCATTAATGTGACCGTAATATTAATGCCAGATTTCTCTTTTCTCTGACTTAAGAGAAAATAACAATTATCTTGAAGTAGATACTGTTATGAGTAGCAACATGTGTTGTTAGAGGAATGTAGGAAGTGATGGTTCTCGAGCAGCAAACTGCAAACCGAGTACAACAGCAAGTTGAACGGCCGGGGACGCAGCCGAGCGTGGCGAGTACGGCTTCGCACCTAACACACATTACACTTGAACTAACTCAAACTGTCATGACAACCAACTACTGTCTTTATTAATTGTTTTTGCAAATAGAAATCTTATTTCTTTGTCGAATTCTTTAATTTATCTTTCTTAATTTATTTACTTAAGAAGAAAACAAGATGACTCATTTCTAAATCGATACAACGGCATGCTAATGAATGTGGATTATTAACAATGAAACCAAGTATATACCGTCTATAAAGGGCAACTTAACAGATTTATGTGACAAAGCATTTTATACACAACAAAACCACCGATTCGAAAGAACAATTACGCGAGTCAAAGCAGGTATATCTCGGAAAAGCGCGGCGAGATATAACAAATCGCTAGCGTAACAAAAGAGGCTTTCTCGCGGCCATTACGACGCGGCACACAGAGGAAAGCGAGGCGCGAGCACAGGCGGTGGCGGCGCGGCGGGTGGCCGCCTACGATTAGCGTATGCGGCACTGGAGGCGGCCGTGGCGTACCCCGGGGACCTGCCCAATTTACGATTGCTGCAAAGAATATCTTCGACATGGCATTTTTGCGAGCCACTAGTGACCGCTGCTAGCTATTTGGAGGAAGGCTATGTAGCACTATCACTACTTATTTGAGAAGGAAAACAAAACTCAGCATTTATCTGGATCGATTGAATAAATAAAATTTCAGAGAAGTACGAATGCAAGGTATAGACTACAGGCCTGGTAACCGTAATAAGGGCCACCATAAAACGTTACATTAGGTAACAGCGGCTTCTGGGGCGGCTATAAATATCTCCGTTCGGAAGTAAGGCCAGTGTCCCGTGGGAGGACGACACATCGTCGAGACGAGCGGCCGTGGACGTGTCGGACGAATAAAAACATCTCTCTCACCTCGCGTGCTCTTCCGAAGAGCGAACGCGCGACCTCACCACCGCCAATCAATATCACTTAGCAATAACTGCGACCTCTCCATATGTGACCATTATCTTTATATGCCGCGTTACTAAAATTACGACTGCTACTACTTCATATAAAATTCATCTTTCATTTTTATTGAGTTATTTCAAGGCTTTTGTCTTATTGGACTATCTTACTTTTTAAAATATGTAAAAAATAATACTTGTGCTTATCGTTAATCCTTAACATTAGCATAGTGGTCCAATCTGACCCTGATGTACAAATAAATAAAATTGAAGTGCCTGTTTTAAACAGTAAAATAACAGCTTTTTACTGAATGCATAATTATGAAAATATATACTTACGGCACTTATAACAAAACCATATTTTTTTAAATTTTTGCCTGTCGGTCTGTTTGTTCCGGCTAATCTCCGAAACGGCTGGACCGATTTTGATGGGACTTTTACTGGCAGATAGCTAATGTTATAAGGTCTAACATATGCTACTTGTATTTTAGAAAAAGAATTAGGGTTCCGTGCAAAAAAATTAAAACCTTGAAAAAATGGTAGGTCCGATTAAAAAGGGAAGTAATATTTTCTTACAATAATTTCACGCAAATAAGGTCGACCTTCGCATGAAATTATTGCGGCTGCATATCTGCAGCTAGTTATTGATATAGGAAAAATTATACTAATACACTGCACGAAAACAAAGAGGGTTACATTTAAGGTTATGTTTTTGCACATCTATTTAGATAACAAGACTGCGACTGCAGCTGTAACGGTTATTTTTACTCTATCTTTAGTATAATACCTATCCTATAGGTGGGACTCAGTACATAGCAAACTGGTAACGTGGCTTTCGCGAGAGAAATGTTCTTAGTTTCACTGGATGGCAGTGAAACCGAGCTTTAATATCGGCACGATGAAGCCGTTGCCCGTTCATTCAATATTTTTTATTAAGCGTTTCTCTGTTTGAAAATAGACCAGACGAACTTTTAAAGAAATAAATATTTTGCGCTAAGGTAGGCCGCCGCACAAGGGTTGCTTTAAAATTGTACGAAAGAAGCTGTGCAAATGTTACAATCTGGATGTAAGTCATTAATAATTCTTGGAAGCGGAGTCGACTGTTCCACTAGGGTCAACACAATCCCAACAAGTTGAATAAGTCAAAATCATCAAATCACCTTAGTAGGTAAAGCAAGAATGCAAACAAGGGGAGACCCGCAAATTGCTTGCGTTATTAGACGTACCTTAAAACTTTAGGGCGGGCTTAGTTTACAGAGGTAAGCTTGACGTTAGGCTAGGTGAGTTTGTTTTGTGGCCATGTCAACAACACTGCCCAAGTGGGTACCTATGAACCAATCGTTTAATAAAATCAAGAAAAAATTATTAATATTGTAACTACCTAAATAAACACTTTTATTGTTTAACTTCACCAATGACCCTTAACAGTTGTTTGTTCATATTGTTTAAGCACACATTTTTATTGCAAGAATGTTGTTCTTTTGCAACCATTTATACTGCTACCTGCATAATAATTAGACAGTCCACATCTATAGTAGCTTCGTACATAACGTGCATGTGGAGTCGATGTTAGTTAAATGTAGTCCCTAGCGGCTCAGTTTACGCTTGGTGTATGTCCATCAAATGTCACAATCAATTACCGCGACTACCCACCCCCCTCTCTATGTGGATGTTTACAAAGGTAATCAGACTGTTCTGTTTCGGCTTTAAGTACTAGCCTATCGAATGCTCCATGGCAAGAAAAAACATTTTAACGGACCGTTGCTGTAATAATTGTGTAAAGTTATACTTAAAATAGGAATGTAATTAAGTTTATTCTTGTTTTCATAACGTCTGACGGAACTTGGCTGAATAACAATCTGCGAGGCGGGTAAGTGAATTTTAAATAAAAGAGCGAGACGTCGAGGGTCGACGACGGCCGAAGCGGTCCTAAGTTTTGTCATTGTTTCTATATTGCGCGGGGCAATTAGCGCAACTCGGACGCGCCACGAGTCCCGCTCGGCCCGCCCGTGCTCGCTACCGCCAATCAAAATGCGAGAAAACCGCACTCACCCTCCCAAACTTAACTAACGTTTAAATTCATGTCGCTACATCGACACTTCAATTAATGATCGACTGCAGAACCAAAAACTGATTATTTTCGTTCGAAGAATTATTTGTATTTAAGTTTTTATGTATTTTTCTTTCTGGCGCTAGATTTCTAATATTGAAACCTTCTGAGCTTACAACTGGCTACAACATTTTAGCAGCTGTCATGGTCTGCAAATTAGCCCTACAGATCTAAGAATTGGCTATTTGAATAAGTTGCTGCTGTTGGTAGTGGCTAGTATCTTCGAGATTTTGATTGCTAGCCCCCACTCTTCACGAATTCTTGAGTTCGTCTTGAAGCCTAGTTTCAGGAAATGTTTCAATGAACTTGATACAGTTTTAAACGGCACAGACAAGTCGCTTTTCTAGATGAAATTTAATTTTCTATAAGCAACTTGAGCCTATAACAAGTTGAAAACTTGAAATGTGACATTCAATTTTTTTGGTGAAGATAATTTGATACTGCAGCCAAGATTGCCTTTTGTCTTTTGTCAAGAATTAGTGTACCTGATTGCAGGACTTGTATTGACGATTAATAACATAAGGGGTATAAATCATATATTTTTAACTGTTGCACAAATTGAGGCCCGACTCTGTGAGACCATTTCTTAGTGGAAAATCTCCAATTACACTACAAGACCCGGAGATCGCATGCATCAGTTTGGTAGATACTTGTGTGTTATTAAGTCAAGAACGTAGTGCGAATATGGTTACATCGTAGGCGGTAATTACCGGGTGGTATCCAGGAGCGCGCGCGACATCGCCGCTGCACACGGCTGTGGGGCGGTAATTACCACAATCGAAGGGGTTGGGGCACGGACGCTCTCCTGTCAAAAGGATCGCGTGCCTAGCAGCGGACGCCCGTATTAAACGCTAGCGAAGAACCCGTGCCCCATCAGATAACATGCAATCAATTTCGCGATCTACATGCCTCTACGTCGGCACCGCCCCTGGACTGACGTCACGCCGATAAGCTCATAGTGCCAGCTAACCACTTGGTACCACCTGCTCTGGCACACTTACGATTCACGACTTCAATGCAGCTTACAGATTACGTCCTTCTAACATCTGTAAAAAAGTCGATATGCTTTCAATAACAGTAAGCTTAAGTCAATCGAAAAAAGACATCAGTTTTAACTGTTGTTTTTATATTTTGTTGTCTCGTCTAATCAAGGCATTCACAGACGCTCCGGCACGAGGCTAAGTCACGCGATCGTTTTATCGCACACCTTCTTTCTGTTTTATAGACAGATAAAGTTTGTTTAAAAAGCTCGCATGTCTTTACTACATTGACGTCCTTGTCGTGACAAGTGGTGTAACCCTCGACATCCTAATATGAACAAAACAGGGCTTTTTAAAGCTGAGTAAACTAAAATTAGCAATTTGGCAGCATAACGTTATAATCATGTCGTTGTATAGGTACTCAATTTATTATATCAAGTGTTAATGTCAGTTGGAGGTGTAAGTTTCACTTTCTTTTAGTGTTCAATAGGCAAGCACTTGTTAAAAAGTGGAGAAGTCCTCCCTTTTTCAAGCTGACGACACAAATCTCTGCTTAGCATTGCTGCAACATTTTACATCCTTTTTTCAATTTGGAACTTAAGCTATCATACAAATATAAATAGATATCTTAAGAAAATCTATCTATATTAATACTGGTAATTTTACGAAATTATACGGGTCAATAATTCTAAGAATAATACAAGACTTGTTATAAGAAAAAAAACCTAGCCTATCTGATTACAAGATGAAGTTTAAAAGCTTTCAACTTTTCATCAACTTCCTAAGGGAATTCTACTGCAACCAATATCTTATAAATAAATACAACTGCGCAGAGAAACAAAAGCCAGAGGATGAGGCAAAAATCCTCGCAAGTCAATTTGATATTATGAGGTAATGGAGAGTAACGGGCATGATTTACGCGGCATCGAGAAGGTTCAGGCGCGGTCGGTTCGCGCGAGCACAATTATCGGCCCGCGGGCGCTCTCAATTACGAAGAGGCGCGCCCGTGGGAACACCTCCGAACCGACCGGGCCCAACCACAAATCTCTTAGTCTTACTGTCTTACGCCCAACCCAACAAGTTGCTATATGTTATGCCGTTCGAAAAGATAGTGCTTTCGTTTAATTATGTATTTAGTCTGTCGAACCAATTATACAATAAGGACATTGAAGCTTATTTATCTACGAATTGGGATTAGTTTTACCACAATATGAGCTTTTTAAATTGTTCACAGAATTTATTGACTACGATCAAATAATTACAAAGTTCAATGGTTATCACGCGTCAGTTAATTTAATAACACTTACAAAAAAGACCCGTTTAGCTTTTAGCTCAAGCCTTATTAGTTCATTATTGAAGAAGCAAGTTTAACAATGATCACCACCTGCCAAGCCTTTTCCAAACTAATCTCTAATACCAGTATTTTACATGGTGTAACGGTCTATCTGACCTCCACAACCAAGTAACTAGGAAACACGACGAGGACGGTACCCCTCGGTAAAACCTGATGTCAGATTTTCGCGCTTCTGATTAGTCGTAACGACGACTGTCAATAATAGTAGAAAGTGTTAATTAACTTTCAGTTGAAAGATTCATTTGTCGGATTGATTCATGAAATACGACACCGTTAACTACAAACGAGTTGTTTTTTACTTAGTTGTTTAAACGATTCATTCGATGAACGAATTGCAGTTTGAGGACGCGATCGGGTCGAGTGTCGCGTTTTAATTTGCGCGACGACACACGAGTGGACTCCGTGCCATGGTTTGCGGGGAACGCGTCGAGTGCCCTGCTAATTGCAACGCCACGCTATTCCTCGACCGACACCATCCGCATCGCTTCAGCCGATCATGAAATATGTATGTAGGTACATTCATATTTACTCATCTACATTACAAACATTAAACTGCGAACGCTTTATTTATTAACCGCTCCACATACCTACGCCTGCAATGAAATGAATAAGCGAAGTTCCATTATCTGTACAACGCGGCGTGAGCATCTCCCAACGGGCGTCCTGATAAGCCCCTGACCAACCGCAATCATATCGGTGTGAACATTAATTACCTGATTTGACACTAGCAGTGAGTGCGACAATAATCTTAGCTAATTATAATGTTAACGTGCCTGTCGGAAGTGAGTCGTTTCACTTTCTACAAAGGGACGCGTTTCGCGCTGTGTGAGACGGCGGTCTGAAGTAATTTCTGAAGAAACAAATGAAACTGCTCCCCTCGCGTAGGAAAACGCTTTGCAAACCGCGCGGCCCATGTAATCGGATAATAAAAAGGGCAAACGCGGTAAATATAAGATGAGGAAGACAGTTTTACGAGCAGCACCTAATTAAGTGGTGAACCCGGCAAGACGAAATAAATGTTTACAGTGAAATAAGCAGCGGTACCTAATACGTTCATGAATTAAATACAATATACGTATTTAGATCGAACTGATAATTTAATATTCATCAAAAATGCTAATGAAAGTACCGGTTAATCTAAAAGCACAGCAGCAACGTCTTATTCTTCTTCATATAAAAGATATATAAGCTCAAAAACGGTGAAAACTGCGAAGCCCTGAAGGGAAAATAATGTTGATAACATTATGTCTTCACTTATTTATCCCTAATTAAAATCGTATATTAATTATATATACGATTTTAATTAGGGATAGACTACTATTTGAGCAAACATGTATGTTAGATTATTTAATTACCACCATTTGTATCAAGGACGAATGCTTATCATGAATGAGAAAATATACTACTCAATTTGACGCTGATGAAGAGCAATTCATTTTAAATAATTATGTAATGTTATAGTTTCCGCAATAACAAAAGCTATCAAATACAGGAATGCTTGTGCAAATAGCGAGTGTCTGCCGAAAATAAAATGAGTAGCAGTGTTGGTTCGGGCGGGCGGTGCGCGGGAGTATTTCTGGCGCGCAGGTAGGGCGGCGCGCGCCGGAATGCGACCTCACCTGAGCGATGCTGATTCACTCGCGCTAAATCAGTGAGCTCAACATATTTATTAGACATCACCTACTTTTGATGCCACATTTAAACGGAGTATGTCTGTCGAAATACAGAGAGGCTGAATTGCTTTCATGATACATCCATCACTCTTCAGTTAATTTACAATACATGATATGAGAGATCCTCGTAAATTATGTATTGTAAATTAATTCCGTCACAAATCTTGTTCCACACTCTCTTCTTCCACATACATAGATGTATGTTATTTCTTTAAAGAAAGGCTGACAATTGCTATTCTGTATAATGAGTAGTAGGTACATAGTGCTTTAACAGCATCATCATATTCATCATGCTTTGATATCATCATCATCACTGCTGGGTTTCACCTATGCCAATCTCCGCGCTCCTGCACCTCTCACAAATTGATTGTATAGATTAGTCGTCGTAAATAAGAAATAACTAATCGTTAGAACATCAATAAAATCTTAGCAATGAATATCAAATAGCGTGATTAACGATTTATTTACAGGTCCCGTACCAATTTAAGGGTGTAAACGTTTAATTCAGAGCGGGTCGCGCGTGGACACGGGTCCAGCTCGGGGCGATTCATTAGCTCGACCGCGTCAGAACAAACAAATTAACGCGACGGGCGTGTTTTACTCGGTGATAAAAGGGCGCGAGGGCGATGGGCAATGCGCCAGCTGCGTGCGGCCGCGCGATAAATCTCGCGGGCGGCGTCGAGCGGCCCGCGACGCTCCCGCTCCATGTCGGCCCGCGGCCGCTGCAGAAGCCCCACCGACGCCGATCCCATCACTAGCGCTGCCTGACCCCCTAACTTTCTAACTCCCTAGGCGAGTCCGACCTGGATACATTCGTAATGAACCAAAAGGTCTTTTAACATACAAAAATGAATGGGTATACCTATACGCTTGTTTGCATATTGGCATTGTGAACAACAAGGTCGCAAACGTATTAATTGGCTTGACATTATAGCCATCGGTAGTGGCAGTGCTGTATTACTGTGGTTACATTAATACTACGGGAGAAACAGTCTTGTAAGTGATGTCAGTGACCGATGCCTTACATTGCGTTGCGTTGGGTGGCAGTAACGCAAGCGTCGCGCGGCGTCGTGGCGACACGCACGGCATGACGTGTGACGGTGGGAGCACGACGCGCCCTATCCCCACCGCGTGTAAATGGCTTCAGTTAATTAAGTTTAATCAGTGCCATTATGCCAGTTGTACGGCCGGCGACCATCTGCCGGCCTGTTTACGCCCCCATATTATGTTACAACAGCAAACCACATGTGGTTACATTTATTTATCAATGAAACTAAAAAATGGTAAGTGATGCACACTACATCCCTTTCCATTAACTGTATGATTTCAGTTCATTGAAGTTTTATTTGGAACTTTTTCATTTTAGATTTTTTCGACTGCCTCGTCAAAGCAGTTATTGGGTTTTCCATCAGGAATTTCTCAGTAACAGCCACGGAGTTGGGATTTGTGTCCGGTTGATGGCAATAGACTAGACCCCTATTACATGGGACTTAAACATAACTGGCGAAAAGTGGGTGTACGATTAGGTACACCTCTGTCTAACCCTTCGGGGATTAAAGGCGTGATGTTGTTTTCATTTCAGCGATTTCAAGATAATACCTTTACGTCGAAACCTTTGTTTCGACATTCAGTTTTATTTCAAGTTATGAACAAATTTTCGTATTATTATATCGTAATATGGTATTATACTAGACAATTATAATTCCATTGAATATGTGGCGGTTATACGATATGTTGTCGTAGTAAAATCAGATAACATTTTATTGTTCAACATTTTATTATACATAATTATGATTGACAAAAGATGCCATAAAGTTTGAATTACGACTGAATAACTATCTAAAACTGTAACCAAATAGAAACTCAACAAAAAGGAATCGCTAGAATTCAGACAGCGAGAACGTTTTGACCCTAGAGATTTTTGTATAACGTAAAACAGCGCGAGAACCTCTTACAAAAAATAAGTAAAGAGACACTACAAAGTTGAGGTGTTTTTACTGAAACGCTTGTATAGCTGTACTTGTAGCCTACAGCGTTTCAGGATTGGCTTATGTATAATTGTAATAAGATTCGTTTACACAAAATAAAATGCAATGCAACGTGCTTACATCAAACTAGTTCACCATGTTATGATCCGATTAAAATTTAGGTAACTTTTTCAGTTCAGTTTTGTAAACTTTTTGCAACATAGCGATTAGTTAAGTTTTACAATAAATCGTTTTTAGTGTGCATTGTCTGTTACGAATCGATAACTAGAACGAAAATAGCGGTGCAAGCAGATAGTCAAGTGTGGCGTGCTGCGCGACCATTAACGCAGCGTGACGAATCGTCCAGCAGAGAGTGGCGCGAGCCCAGGGTTGCCGTAAAACTACATCAAAACTCGAAATCTGGACTTGTAACCCAAAATTCCAGCGCAGTCTTGAGTATCTGTGATTTTGTTTGGGTAAGGAGATAGCCTGTGGAGGGTAAGTCGAAGTCAACAAATGTATGTATGACTACTTCATTGCTAGGTTAATTGTGATAGTCTTTCCTAAAACGGTTCTCGACAGATTCGACTTGCTTATTAAAAGAAAATTCAAGAGTTGTGAAATTGGACTCTTTTGAATTTGCAATATCTTCTGCTTCTTGATATTTATTAGGCAACCCTGTTTGTAGGGCGGCGCGCCAGAGCGTACCCGCGTGCCCGCCTCTCACGCGATCTTATCGCGCCTTCCGCGAACATCGCATCGCACTGCCCGCTTGTGTCTGTTCCGTGACTACCTTGCCCTAGCCAAGTTTTCTTTTGCCATAAATTAAATTTGATTCTAAAACTTTTACAAAACTTTAATTCGGGCCGTCAACTCTTTATAAAAAGCAGTTCGTTAAAAGCAGAGACAGTTTCAGGTTGACCGGGATTTTGGCTACGCGCGTAATGAGCGGCGAATCCTTTGACCGGCTGCACGGGAGTCGCGCAAACGCTCAGCTAATTAGGCGGCGTAGATCTGAAGCCGCGACTGAATTAGTGCGATTGTATTTCCAGGCTTAACGGTCTGCAAGCCTTTAACCAAACCTAACAAGTGTGCATTTTGCAGTTGGTAAAATGTTCATTGTTAACGGTAATGATATAGGTACTAACAGTCAAAAAGTCGTTACAAAAAATAAGCCCGTCGACGCGGACGTTGCCGTCATGGATCGTCGAGGGGCTCTTCAAACCCCATTGCAAATATCAGTGTGAACTTTAAATGTCACAATCGGTGATTCGTGTCGCCTAACTACGCAAAACAAAATGCCTTGGAGGGCGACAACAACACAATGGAACAGCACAATGGGCACAGTGAAGACCCTAAAATACTTTGGAAGTGTATCAAAAAAAAAAACGCCGTCTAAACCAATTCTGCAAATCCTGTCCTTGCTTAAACGATTTTCACTGAACGAAAGTCGCAGACAACGCCTGATCTTACTAAGTTAATAGACATAAATCTACGTTGCAATACTAACAAACAGTGTAGAAAACGACGTTATGTATGTGAAATTAAGTCACATAAATCATTCACAATTTCATTTTCACATATTGGGGGAAAGATTGTGTAGGAAATTGAAACACACATTGACCAAAAACCCATTGGCAACAAATATACTAATAATATAATTTCGAATAAATATCTACACCTATGGTGGATGGGACGCGGTCAAGTCAAATTATGGAAACCTTGACCGTTTAGATTTAATGATTACATCTCATTTAATTTAACAAATACGTTTGGTAATATCAAACGTGATGAAAAAAAAACAAAATTTAATATTTTGGGGTTTCTGGAGTCACAAAGCCATTATATTCCCTTCTAAAGAAGAAGAAGAATACGAAAATAACTTAGGCGATACCGATAGCGCTACCAATTAGGTAAAACGGAAACTGATGTCAAAGTAAATAAATAGTTAATTTTGCCCAATATTTACAACAAAAACGTATCGATATTTATTTTATACTTTGCTCTGATAGGTAACTTTAACTGCGCACAGGGGAGGGATATCGATGAAAACCTACCCTAAATAATTCGATCCTTCAATCCAGTTTAATATAACACGTGAATTGAAACGTGTTAAATCTGTACGTGCCTATTGAAAACTTCCGTCCCCAATTCTGTTAACAACTAACTTGTTCACAAATGGTCATGTATAGAAAAACAGCAACTTGAACACGCAACTGACGTGCAAATAACTTGGACAGTACGGCTTCTCCCTGACTGTACGTGGCTACGTTGAAATACTCGATATCTAGAATAATCATTTCACTCAAACACGCGATGTATTATAATGATTTTCAATAAAACAGGGGTAAGGCGGAAATTATGCAATAGTTAGTCGTTTAAAATTTAGACACGAGTAGATATTTCATGGCTCTCTTAACGTCAAACAAAACGCACAGTCATTCATAAAATGTAAGTCGAGAGACAGGCACAGGGTAGCGGGCAGAGCAAGGCTCATCTCATTAATCTGGGTTTGTACATTAAGCCGGGATGTGCCAATGGTGACAACGAAAAGCCTCGCTGTGGCCGCGGGTTGGCGGCAACAAATCCTTTTGTGAAATCTGCTACAAATATGTATAAAGAGATTTCTTAACGATATTGGTCGTTTTAGAAGCTCACTCTATTTTGTTGATGCCTGGACCATTAACAATTGCTAAGAAAAAAGAATTCTTTCATCAATCATTGGTCACGAATGAAGGTATTATGATTTTAATTTTGATGAAACTGAACTAAGAAAATCTCTTAAGACTTTATATACTTAGTCAATTCTTTGGCAACAGGAGAAAGTGAATAAGGATTATTTAATTTTCTCAAATTAGAACATTGAGAAGAAAATAAACAATTGTTAACAGAGGTAGTAACTATGAGTTAGCATAAATAGGCAACGGCTCAGTAAACACACATAAAATATTGATGTCGCTGTAAATTTAATCACGTTTCTGGCCACAACACTAGGTGGCGATCGCTCATGGCTATACCAAAACGACACAACAGCACAACACGGCCCAGGCGCGCAAACATAGTGGCCATTGTGCGTGTTGCTTGCTACCTTGACGGTGGAGCCAATGTTTCACCGGAGTTTGCGACTCACCCCTGAGTCAACAGCCCGTGCTGTGAGACCGCCTCGTTATTAATTATAATTATATTTTACTACCACGAGTAAATGAAGTACACCGTTTATGTCAGGGACAAAACGTACTAACTCTAGCGGAGTATAAGATCGAAAGTCAAATAACAACCGAGTGAATTATCAAAAGGGGTAGTAACATGAAATAAAACAATAGATAGCAGAGACCGCACTGTGCACGTCGTCGGTCGCGTGACTGTCTCGCGGGCGGTTAAATGACTTCCTTTGTTTCTTCACATAGCTCGCATCGTACACTTTCAAAGCCGAACATAAATCACAACTTTTGTAAAGTGGCAATTTACCTGGCGCGAACAATATCACTTATACCATAAAACCTAATGGTCGATACTACTCCACATGCCACAATTAAATGATAGACGCCGTTATCATGATATTTTTGCATGAATGACTATTTAAGTGTCTGAGTACTATGTAAATAGAAAACAACATCAGGAATATAACAGTCACTGAAGTACCTTTTTTTGTAATGTTTAGACGTCTAAACTGTCTGTATCGCTAGCGCTACATTTTAAAGATCTAAGAGGCAAATTACTTAATGTCAGAACAATTCACTTTTTTCCTGAACATGGAAATAGCAGGTGTCGCTTTGAATAGCCAATGAAACATGATACTTCCGGATTCGAAGGCGAATATAATATAATAAAAGAAAAACAAACGTCTCAATTTTTCTTTACGTTCCACTCTAATGATTGTCGAATGAAATCAATCGCTCATCAGATCCATTACATAATTTTTTATTGCTCGTTAAAGCAAAAACTGCAGTTTCGTGTTGACTAAGTTGTGCAAAATGTTTCTGCAAAGTATAACTAACAAAGCTTATAGAAATGAGAGAAAAAGGACGGTGACAGAAGTCGAGCAACGCAGTCAGGGGTTAGCAGCATAGCATAGCAGGGAGTGATGATTCGCAGCGACAATGGTGCAAGCATGGCCCAGTAATAACCTTTTTAGGTTAAAGCAATCGGAAAGCGCTGGCTCTAGACATAGTTCCTATGCTGCTGGAGGAGGAGTCCCTATTATGCCATTTTGGGTAAAACTATCCATAGCTAACCCGCACAATGCATAAGTCAGAGCTCAAGGGCATCAGACCTTTTGCTTCGTTTCGATCATAATTGTCACACATTTATACTATTACTAGTGAGTAGTTTTACTGATTTTAGAAAATCTTTTATTTAAATTGACATACACGGAACACGATTCGATCGCAAATTTCCAACGAGCTGGTTGTTTATATGATAATCTATTTCACCATTCGCTCCTTGCACGTAAAGCCAAAATGTGTACGTAATACGACGTGCTACGTGCTGTAAGTATATTCACTGCGTTAGCATTAAGTCAATAGATCTGTTTTATTGTAAGTCTAGATTTATTAAGCGGTTTGATGTTTTAGATTATGTTAACTAAATTTAAAGCAAGGTGGAAAAAAGAGTAGCTACGTTTTATTCACCAAGATAAATAGCTGTACGTGCGAGGCCAGGCGAACGATTAATCTAAGTTTAGAGAGTAAACAAGAAGGTGAAGTGATCAGCGGGAGCGTTGTTGAAGTTTAATAAGCGTTAGTTAGCGGGCGGAGGCGCGGCGCCGGCAATAAGGCGACTGTTATCTCCGGTGTGGCGGTGCTGAACAAATTATCGCTCTCGCTTCTAGCCTCGCATCTCTAATCGTTCAGTTTTGTTATTTATTACTTGGCTCGATTAGACACTATTATGTCAATAAAGATGTCATGAGACATTTATTATAGATACAACGACAAAAAGATTTAACGAATCATCTACTCACACATCCTCATTATTTATATTTATGTTGTGTTCAACTGTTATAAAAAAACCATTCACTTGCGTTGACCAAGGGATCTAAATTTTAGACCCCCCGGTGGATTCAATTATACCAGTATATCAAGAAAATACAAAGAAGCGTAAGTCATGAAATAGCTAATTAGGTTTTTAAATGTAAGCTAAGCGAGTACAACCTAAAAGCGCAACCCGGTGCATGCGGAGTGCGGACGAGGCGGGCCGTCAAAGCGAGAATAATCTCATAACCGCGGCCCGGACGACACGGCCAGCTTATACCGAGCGCCCTCAGGCTTACTGAGATCGTTCTTTGTACAAACACCACCGCGCGTTCGCGTCGCCTACATAACAAAGCTCATTACTTATTAAGTTTTAAAATTATGTAATTATTCGGTCGCTCTCCACTCGACGAGTATTCGTGCGCATCGAAGTTAACGTTACGATGAATTCCCGCAATTTTGGCTTAGCAAGTGCGGGACAATTAAGCGGCGAGAAGTTTCGCAAGTGGTTGCTAGCCCAGGTGGGTATTCTAGCGGTCCGTATACTTCAATTTCTCCGCGGTCGGTGATGCGTGGCGGCGCAATCGGGCGCGGCTGAGCGATTCCGATCCGATTCGCGGCGGCAGTTTACCTCATTGCAACATTCAACTGCGTGCCCCTTCCGACAACACAAGGCAAATGAAAGCGTCGTCACGATAACACTCAATAAAACACGATTTCAATTGCAACGCTTATTAACAAAAATACAGTTGTATATTAGACCAGTTTTTGTGTTTCAATCAGTCCGCTCACCTTAGATTTCTTTATGAACTCTTTGGTTGTACAGGACGAAAATCCGTGTTAATCAGAAACACAGGTCTATTCATGTGCAAAGTTATGGAATGTAGTTAGAGTAATTAAGTTAACAAACACTTTTGCATGTATAATTAATAATCGCTGGGGTGTACTTGTACAGTATGCATTTTAGTTTATTTAGCTTACTAACTTTATTTTATTGAACTTATTCCGTTTGGAGAATTTACTTCTAAAGGAATGTCTATACAAAGTGAATTTACATTTTTTTGGTGGGTGGGAAATCATCAAATGACCCCCCCCCGCCCTGGGCGGAGCGGAAGGGAGTGTCAGACTCTTACTGACTAAAAACCACCCATGTTCTTTCATTGGCCCTTTATGTTCCAGGGCCGCGGTATCTCTTTCGAACAGTCCCGCAGCCCTGGCAGGAAGAATTTGATCCTTATTTGGGACTTAATCGGATAGTAGAAAAATAGCCTAATATGTGCAGAATATATTTTTCAAAGTCAAGATGTTCTAATGAAGGCTAAGATATTTTTTCTTTACTAGCGTTTTTTCCTCTATTTCTTATAGTTTTGTATTTGGCCTCCCACACAAACTTGAATCATTCACACTGTAGGTGTTGGTTAGAAAATGGGGAGGATGTATCAAAAACAGTACAATGAACGTGCGGTTGCGAGGCCGAGAGGTGCGAGGTACGAGAGGACTCTACGAGCACCACACTGATTACAGCTCCATATTTAATGAGCCACTCACATGGGCTCGCAACTAGCAACGAGCCAGCTAACTAATTTCAATACGTGTCTACATATTTAATGGCCTACATGCCCAATCACTGAAAAACTGTAGTAATCTAATAACGAAACGAAGTATACAATTTTCTCGTAGGTTCTAAGACAATGGAAAATATAATGACTTCGTCAATTAGTTCATTATGTTGAAAGCGTTTGCTTCCACCGACGTTAAGTGCACGTGGAAAAATCGGGAAATCAGCAAGAGAAAGTGTTCATATGTGGAGTAGGGGCGGCGAGGCCGGGCAAGAGGCGGCGGGCGGCAGAAGACGGCCCGTGCACAGTTTAATTTCCCACGAGGTCGATCTCAGCGCCGCGGAGCGCAACCCGCGGGAATTAATTGCCAGTAATGAATAGTCAAGTGAACGTCCGTTAATTATGTACATCTATACTGAAATTTTAAGATATCATCAACATCTTCAACCAAAGTGAACACAATTACTTAAAAATATTGAAGATTTAGTAAAATTGGAGTGCTTTTTTCTGGACCTGAAAGTGACATGAGTTCAGCCAGTCTATGAACACTGGCACGCTATATTGTCTCACATAGTCGTGCTATAACCCACATTGCAGTTTTCACACGGATTGCAAGCTTGGAACAATACAGGTAGCTACTGCTAGCTTGCTAAATTGTCGCTAGCAGTTCAATGACCCTGCACTCTTGTTTAGAAGTGTAAATTGTGTCGTTAACAAAGCAATTTAAAATACTGAAAGTTTGAAGAAGTTTGCAAATACCTTGGAGAGGATTTCTTTATTACGATCGAATTCATTTGAAACCGTTTCATTTAACTTGTAATCCGTGAAATTAAATGATTCGTGACATTGTGAGCTCATCGAACTATCGCTGTTACACTTGTGTAATATTATAATTACAATTGAAACCAAAAATAATTCAGTGGATCTAGTTAACCTTTCTTTAATTGCTATTTCAAAAGAAGAAAAGTTGCTGAAGCCTTTAAAACTGTTTTCATTTTAAAGAAAACTGGCTACATAGTCATTAAACGTCAGGGTGATTCGCTCATTAGCCCGTGTCATATATTGAAGAGGACCTTTATCTGACAACCATATTTGTATGAGACAAGTAGGCAGGTCAGATTTATAAGTTCCAATAAATTGTGTGCCTGAAACAATCCAACTAAAATTCCCAGTGTTTATAGCCGGTAAGGCTTAATAAGTTACAGCAAAACTGGGAATTTGGATATGTTTTTGCATGGATATATGTATGTATAACCCGAACTTTTCTCAAGCTTGCTCATTCAATACCAATGGATGTAAAAATTTGTAGCACGCCATAACCACTAGGCGGTTATGATAGGATTCCCCAGCCGCGTGACGGCACGCCAATTCGATAAGACATTATTGATACATCGCATTGTCGGTCGATGGCAGTGTGATCGTGAAGATTCTATCACACATGTGAGCCGTTACAATCGGTAATGGTGTGTGCAGTTAAGGTGTAGGTTTATTACTTCCTCGTCGTCTAGCGGCGTGGGAACAGGGCCGGAGATAGGCGCTCGTTAGCGGGGCACGCGTCGCGACGCTCTACGGACTAACGGTAACCGCGCCACCTATCTACACTCGGCTACATTGCCAGGCGCGTATGCGACAATGCAATGCACCAAACGTAGCGTAATAACACGCTGCCTTACACACCTGTTATGGTAATTCAACAACTGCAGTCCACCATGAATAATAATTGTGTAGACAATTATTTCTAACGACGTCAATACTGGTGTGGGAGTAAATACGCATTTTATGTTGCTCACATGCTACCGACGTAAAATCTCAAATACTCAATGTATAAATGTCTTTGCGATGTTAGTAAACAGAATAAACATGATAAAATAGAAAAAATACGTCGTGTATTTGACTTACAATAAGTGCTTGGTGAGGCAATAACCCCGAAAATACCGTTTAAGCCTGCTGGCGTTCGCTGACTTTAAAGCGAGAGATTTCATGTATTTGCGATAGTAATTTTCTAAATTATTTGATGCTACACGTATGATCGTTTTTACTAATGACTGTGGAGTAGGTACTTGCTAACAATAATAACTATGTAAGGAATCGACAACTGTATCGCATGAATGAAAATATGCATTTACTTAATGCAAAAATCAAAAATGCAATATTGTACACCCTTTTTTAATTACGCTTTTTTATCGTGCAGGTTGTGTTGTTAATACATGTTGTTAAAACTATTTCAAAAGTAATTAAAACAGGAGAAGGAGAAAATCTATATTAAGTATAAAATAACAACCATATTACCTACTATGAGCGATAATGAAGGAGATGAAACTAGTCAACTGGTGCCAATAATAGCTTATTCCCATTAGAGAAATCGCCAAGCAAATAGTATGCGAGGCCTTTCCGCAATTGTCGGACATTGCCAATGTCAAACACTTCGTAATTTTGATATCAGTACATTGTATTATTAAGTTATTGTTTGCATGTAAAGATGTCCGGATTGAAACATCTTATCTGTCAGACAAGTTATAAACGGAACTAAGGTGGTGAATCAAGCCATTAAAGTTCCGTTAGTGGAGGACGAAAGATCTTATGAATGAGACTTCCGTCATTCGATCGTTTGCCTGCCCAAGTTAAACAATTTTGCCATAAATAATATTACAAGATTCAGTCAAAGATTACTATCTTTACTCCGAATAAGTGACAGAATTGTGAATATTATGTATTTGTTAAAACATGGTTGTACTAACATGCAAGCCGCAATGCGTGGTTATCTAGAACGGAACTTTTTTGGTGTTTTAGCATGTCGTTTGGTATTGAGTAATTGTGATTTAGCCATTTTTGAATGACTGAATATCATTACATTATCATAGACTTCCCATGGTGCTATGAATAAGGTGCGTCTATAAAAAGTCGACGCGTTCTTTACTATTGTTAGCCTACTCTCACGGCACGACACATGACCTGAGAATACGCTGTTTTTTATATTGACATGTAATATTGCCAAGTGCTCTGCGAATTTCCTTTTTATATTGGAAACCTCACGCACAAGAATTCCAGTTAAATGACAGGTAGGAAGTCTTAGAAGTTAAGAAAATTTTTAGAAAAATAAAAATAGAAGCTATAGAAGCTGTCGTCATATCTGTTCTAGCGATAAAACCGATGTGTTATGTTACCTTATGTAAAAATTCTAAACTTACATCTTTAATACATATGGTGTACATATTATGGAGTATTCTATTCTTGAGCTGCAGAATACTTGTTCGAAGCAAACTCGGAATGCTGTCAACACTGGAGGAAGTAGTTACTGCGTTAATTTACTTGTGACCGCTACGAGTCACAGGACCGAATAGGTAACCAGCTAACTGGAAAATTCTTTAATGTGAGAAAATTACATTGTGCCAATGTAGTCATATCTTCACATCGTACCCGTTAAAGTAATGTTTAAACTTGTTAAGCGTAATTAAGCCTCACATTAAGAAGTTACATGATTTTTATTGACTCAACGCGAAGATGCCTAAGCCACTGAAGATGAAAACAAAAAGACATCATCTCAGTTAATACACCCCATTGCGCATACTAGAACCCCTTCTACGCCGTTTCGCCCACTAAGGGGGTGATTTCTGACCTCTATACACACACCCTCCGGGGCTCGTAACTATTTTTTTTTTCAATTATGTTTTCTTCTAGAGTTAGATCGTTAATTGCAACAATTTTGTAGTATACTGATTTAAAAAAAAAACAGATAGTTATAATAATTGTATTACGGCTTAACACACTATCCAAAGAGTGTTATAAAAAAAAACAACCAATAAGATTAAACATAACAAGCATAATCTAATAGAAGAACACACATACAATCAGTTTCGACATGCACTTGGAAAAGACCAAGGTCTAGTTTAATAATGACCACACACACAACACAACACGGAGCCGAAACAGGCTCACGAAGTTGCGCAAGAATATATTTATCTAAACAGAGGTCAGATATATTTGTGTACCTAATACTGGTTAGAAAGCGAAGTGTGCATTGTATTAGGGCAAGCACGACCGATACTTCCCCAACCACTGCAACTGCTTTTAGACAGGATCTAACTAAAATTACACAGACTAGGAAAACGGCTGACAATGCAAACCGGAGCGGCAAAGCCACCCAATCGCTTTGACAGACTGCAGTTTCATGACGGATTTCTATGAAAACGCTTTCCGAAACACAAAATTAGTTCACGGACATTTCAGTTTCTTGTCTACCCAAGATAATAGGATTTTGTTTTATAAACCTATTTCTCTATTTACAGGTCCAGTTGAAAACCAGCGTCGGGCACCAGCTGCTCGGCAGTTTGCTGAACTGGGCCTATTTGGCGCAGCCGTGAGGCACACAACTTTTCCCCTAATTTTTTCTTTTTTAGGTTTAGGTTTTATTGTGTAGATTTAAGTTTTTTATTTTATTTTATGTTGTGTGCATTTGTGGCATGTGCCAAATAAATGTGTTTCTTTCTTTCTATTTGAATTCATGGTTGAAAATGTATTTGGATGATTGTTTTGCAGTCGCTGAATTCTGCGATTTACTAGCCCGTAGAAGCCTCGTTTGATTTGCTTCGATGAAATTATTCTTTCAACTATTTGAAGTACAGAAGAAGCAGGACGGCCCATTTTGACCGGTTTCACCAAGGCACAGGTATGTTGTATTTATTTATAGCTTATTATGTTGAGGTTTGTAGATACTTTCGATTGAAAAGATAGAAAGTTGCAATTCCCTGACCGCAACGCTTTGAAAACTAGGAACTGGAGTATACTGCTCACAAAAAGAGCACGCAACACTCGTTGGAATGATTTGGCAGTAGAAACTGACTTATCGTTTTACAGAACTAGTTAAGTGATTGGAAGAGAAAATAAAAGCAAATTATTGAAGAGATGCAAATATGAAAATAACCAGTCTTGGAAGTGGCAGCTTGAAAAACTATGGTTAGATTTTGCAAATAAACTTACAGGGAGAGAATTAACATGATTTTTCATCTTGTTGAATGCAAGTAATACAAGCTTTAATACAGGTTTATATTGTACCCAGCGATGGTTTAGCTGGCAATCATTGTACCAACGGTAAACAATAAAAAAACTGACCAAGTGCGTGTCGGGCCACGCACTTGTCGGTGTAGGTTTCCGTAGTTGTCCATCAAAATATGCAGACACTTCCTACGCTTCGATTTGCCTCCGAACGATGATTTTTAGGGTTCCGTAGCCAAATGGCAAAAAAACGGAACCCTTCTGGATTCGTCATGTCTGTCTGTCTGTCCGTCAGTATGTCACAGCCACTTTTTCCGAAACTATAAGAACTATACTGTTGAAACTTGGTAGGTAATAGGTAGCCTACCACTTGGCCGGCACAAAAATAGAAAAAAAAAACAATAAATTTTGGGGGTTCCCCATACTTAGAACTTCCTACGTAGTTTGCGCGAGAGACACTTCCAAAGTGGTAAAACCCCCTTTAACTTCTAAAATAAGAGAGTGATAAAACTAAAAAAAATATATGATGTACATTACCACGCAAACTTCCACCGAAAATTGGTTTGAACGAGATCTAGTCAGTAGTTTTTTTTTAATAAGTCATAAATCGTAAACCGCAATTTACCTTTCATTCTATAGCCAATATTATGTTACTTGCTGCTACGGAACCTTTCATGGGCGAGTCCGACTCGCACTTGGCCGCTTTTTATTGTAAAAATAAAAAAACAAACTTACATTTGCAATTGAAAAACCTGTGCTCCCATACATTACGTTTAGGAAAATATGTTTTAAAAGTCCATTTTATAAGTTGCTAAACTATTACTCGTAAACTTGTAAAGCCTACTTAGCTGTGATAGTTTTCCTTTTAATTTCGTTATACATACATATATACTATCACCGTGATTTTTTCAAGCACCCAAACACAATCCTTTAGCAGTTTAGCTGGTAGAGGAGAGCTGGTACACTTGGGTCTAACAAAAATTTGAACTCTAAAACTAAAATATTTCACAAACGAATCCCATAATCGAAAAAAACTAAGAACATAATATGTTCTTAGTTTTCTTATATGTGCAATTGTCAAAAATCTTCGCCACTGGATGTTACTTTTTTTTACGAAACACTAAAAAAAATGCACTTATTTTGTCGCCAAAGAAATCAATATTCCGTATGCGTAAATATTAATTCCCACTACGGAACCCTTAAATATACGTGGTTCGACTTGCACTTAGCTGTTTTATTTTGTTAGTACTATAGTAATCTATAATATAAAAATAAGTCGGGTTTTCCTTCCTGACGCTATAACTCCAGAACGCACGAACCGATTTCCACGGTTTTGCATTCGTTGGAAAGGTCTCGGGCTCCGTGAGGTTTATAGCAAAGAAAATTCAGGAAAATTAGGGTAGGTAGGGTAGGTAGGAAAACATGCATTGCAACGCATGCCGGGGAACAGCTAGTCGTACAATATATTTTATGTATTAATTGATTCCTCAAGAGCATTATGGCTCGGAGCCGCAGTCAATCCAAAAGGATCGAGACTTCCGGGAAAACACCATATATTTCTGTGTTCATCTTAGTTAGGATAAGAGAAGAAAAGTAGAAAAATATCAACAGTGGTGTGAGTAAGCACGCGACCGTTATATAATATGTATTGTATTGTATAACGGGCTGGTGTCCGCAACTCCACGTCAAATGCGCGTATTTTGCGTGCGGAAATTATATATTGAAGTATTGTTTTTGAAAATCTGTCACAGGTTCCTGTGTGACAATGTCTTTATTAAGGCGCTTCCCACGCCGGGAGTATTCGCCTGTAACATAACAGTTCTGATTTGATCATTTCATCAATGATTGAGGACAACCGAGCATTACAATGCGTAACCTGTAATGATACAGTTTGTAGCAATCATTTGTATTAAATCGAATCTTGATTTGTTCCATTACAGGCGAATAATGCTCCGGTCAAGGAGCGCCTTTAATCTCGTTGTTCTATAAATATGAATGGGCGGGTAATATACACGTGCTGTGCTATTAACTGACCTGTACATCGAAGGGCTGGTGGTGCTGCGAGGAGTCGGGCGCCTGCTGCACGACGGAGGCGCCGTTGACGAGCCCGCCGCCCTGCCCCGCCACCCCGCCGCCGCCCCCCACGCCGCCCGACGCGCCGCCGCCCACCCCGCCCACGCCGCCGACGCCACCTCCGTACTGCGCAACGTATGCTTATTAGTTACACCGACGTAAACACAACTATCTAATACGATAAATAAGACATTATTGGACGACAACGATATTTACTACTTTCAGTGCATTGTACACACACTGTTACTTAGTTACGTTACAAATGTCTTATCGCGTAGTTTTCGTGCGCAAAATATGCGCTTTGGACGTGGAGTTCCGGACACCAGCCCGAAATACAATACAAGTCACAGACAGACATGACTTAACTTGAAGTAAAGTACTTGTGTACCCAGTTTTTAGCCTAATATTTTAAAGTATGTTGGAGGAAGAGTAAAAGAGCTCGTGGCTGGAGTTGCTGATAGGAATTTTGGCTAACAGTTTGTGTCTGTGCATGGCGCATTCGCTGTGCATGACGAGAACACAAAAGAGCAGTGGTGACCCAGTGGTGCTCCGACTTACGTGATATATTTGAGGTGTGCTCGAACACAGGCTAACACTACTTTGAGTGACTTTATTATAACCACTGCTCACAAAACAGTGAAGAAGGAAACCGGAATGTCTTAGAATCAAAAATTCGAAGACATGTGTCACCAATCTGCCCCCATTTTCACAAATGCTTCGATTCAATATCAATTTTGGAAGTTGTATGTCTACGATTTCTCGCCTGTGCGCCTGCTGCTTGGTCTTTATCACACTTCCTCTCACAGAGAGCAAGCATTCAGGTAATCAAATAAATCCTTGAAACATAGCCAGCAAGTCAACATGGATTTCATGTAGAGCCCAGTACAAAACTCCTTGACATGCCTTAATTCCTTGCTACTGCTAGTATCAAGCACTACTCGCTTGTGTCACTTCTCTTTAAGGAACTTCTTTGTCTTTGAGAACAGCGATGTACACACTGGTTAAGAAAATCGCGAATCTTTGAAGCGTGTCACTGATGATAGTGGGTGATGCATTCGATATGCTATCAGCAGGGAATGCAATATTCCAGGTACTGCATTCCCTGCTGATCCCCCATGCAAAATTCGAGACGAATCTCGTTTAATATGCGGGAACCTGCGCGGCATTTGCGGGACCGAGGACAGACAAAATTGTAGTTGTTCCTATTGTGTAGAAGTAGAAAGAGCATCTTCCACGGCTGACTAACCTAGTTTGCAAGGTCAGGAGCCGTTTAGTCGATGAAACTATTCGTCTGTTAAGTTTAAAAATTATGTCTAATACTCTAACAACGTTCAATTTTGATGATGCCATCCAGTCTATTTCGACCACTGAGTTCCATGGCTTTCTAAAGTGGTTATCGAGAGCTTATGTCTCTCAATGTAGCTATCCACTTTTGTCGAAAAACTCCGAGCACAAACCGGACAGAACACCATCGACGATATTATAATAAATATATCTATATTTTATATGATCTATATTATATATTATATCTATTTTATATGATATTATATCTATATTTCGACGTACTCCTGACCTTCTGCTGCACATGACGCTCAACTCTGATTTTGAGCTTGTTTTTTCCACACTAAGTTGTCAATTTCGCCTTTTCTGTGTCTATCCTGAACATCCTTAAAATGTTAAAACTGGAAAGGTCGTGGGCACCACTCGCCTTTTTCCCTCCTGGAGTTCAGAATAGAAGATACGCTTCGCCAGTCTCTCCAAGCACTTTGGCTCGCCTTAAGACGCTTTTAATAATAGGTAATGTCACTTGTCTTTGACAAGTTTAAATTAATAATGCTTGTTTTATTATTTCTGTCATGTCTATCACCAATTTCATTCAATTTGGTACTCTTTTTTGATTTATCTATGAAGTATTGCAGCACCCCACGGGATCCTATCCTGCAAATAGCTGGAGGATCCAGCGGGATTGAGAATGGTCACTCCTGCATATACTATACTAAATTATCATGCGGGACCTTGTATCATGGTGGCGGCTGTACCACTCGCAGAGACACTCCCATGCAGAGCAAGTGCTAAACTGTACATAGGAGCGCTCGTCTTGCGTTGGTGTTCCTAGCTTGGCTCTACACTCTTGCACTCACCCTGCCTCGGAGTGTCTCGGCAAGAGTGTACTGCAGCCATCATAACACTTTGTTTTGAGATTTTCCGTCATACAAAATTTCGCATGATATGTGTATGATAAGAGATAATACTCTTACCTACAAATTTCGTTAACAGCTGCCGAAAAATTTAAAGTCAACAATTTTGGTCGTTTGCAACATAGCAACATTGATACACAACACTTTCGACAATACTATCCTAAACATGCACAAATGCACATTTGTCCACACCAAATGCCACTGTGAAGGCACTACTAAAAGTTTCTGCTCCAGCCAGTAGCTCTATCAGTCACCAAAGCATTATTACTAACACCTAATGTGATTTATAAAAGGGTACCTATATGTATAATGATTTTACTATCAGCACTTTCCTTTACGATATTTTTTCTAACTATTTATTGGTACGAAAAAGTACTCTTCATATAGCTCACTCACAATCTTGACGAGATTTGTATGCATTAAGCAATATTGTTACCATCAAAAGCACTTCAGAAATAACTTGAAACTAACCTGCTGTGTACTTGCAAAACTGTTGTTGTCGAATTGTGGATGCTGCTCCATTTGTAAAACGAGTTCAATGTGTTGATTCATAGAGTCGTTCAATGTCATACCTGAAATAAATTACTGTGTTTTTTAGTCTGCACTCTGTGCTCATGCAAATAATATTTTATGAATTTGTTACTAACCAGGGTGAATTTGTGGGTGTTGTGGATGCGGCAGACCCTGCAGAGGGGCGACACCTAACATCCCTGGATGATGCTGAAATAGACGTAATAAATGAGATTAACAACCTTATCAAACAAAAATAATACAAGTCTCAAAACTACTTAAAATTATACAACTGTTTTGGAAACAGAAAGTTTGTTGGTATTGTTGACATTTTCTTTGTAAGTTTCAGATTCATCCAAGCCAACGGCTACTTCTGGAGTGACATTGCTTAAGACTAAGTCCAAATAACACAATCACTCAATATTATCTAGTAGACACATTGCACTAGCAACACCTTAATTTCGTTAACATACTCTTTAATGCACTGATTCGATTTTCAAAACGGAAACAATTTAAATCCGTGTTATTAATTGGTGATGTGTGAACTAATAATTTTTAAATAATAGAAAAAGAAAGTATATATATTCTTTTTAATAAAACATTATGCATAAGTAAATAAAAAAGGCGGAGCAGCCTTTGGCGTTTTATATAATCCAAAGACAATACATAAGTAATGAGTAAGCAGGCAATTACCTGTGGATGCGAGAGATGCGGCAGATGGTGCATCTGCTGTGGCTGCGGCTGCGGCATGGCGTGCGGCGGCAGCAGCGGGAAGGCTTGCGCGTCGCCGTTGCGCGGCCCCTCCTCCTCCGCCGGCGACGGCTGGCGCGAGCCCGGCGTGCGGCTGCGGAACCAGACCACCGCACTATAATATACCATAAACAACATCCATGGGGGAAGGCACAAACTACACAACGCCACCTCTGCTAAGATCCTTACGTGCTCCTTTTACTTCGTTCATACATCTGTTCATAATCATTACGAGCGATTCTCATAATGTATTCGACATTATAAGGATCGCTGCCAAATCACAACAAACTCAGCAGGAGTAGAGTTAAAAAAAAACGGAAATTAGTACCCATATCTGGGGGATCACGGCATGATAAACCAGCATATGTACTGGTTAGTGATTAACATATTGTCCACCAATCCGTACTGGACCGCGTGATGAATTATTGCAGGGGTTCGACTTTGTCATAAGTTGCTTTTATTGTTACTCTTGTTTGCAGTTCAGCCATAAGTTTTACATCATTTAATTATATTTCTACTAGTCTCCTAAGACAGGCTTTGGACGCCTAAAAGGAAACCCCAATCACTAGTTTGTAAGAAAAACTTGTCAAAACCAATAAATCATTTTTCATTTTCACTGCATCCGGTTTGACTGGAAGGCGATCCCAACATATATGTATAAGTATACAGGCCGCAACTTCCAATAAGTGATTTGCCTCCTACTTTATTGACTAATGTTTTCACGAACATAATATTTTGGAAGCCGTCCTATTACGAAATAGGTCTTAGATCAAAGTATTTAAGTATTTTGAATTTTGCTAAGTGTTTACATTTCATTGCTAGTTACAGTCACGAGCAATGAGAGCAAGGGGGATTTAAGATTATGAAACTTAGCAATATTTCTTGCATCACTAGAACTAGCCTCTAAACTTAGGTACCAGATAAACCTTTGATCGCTTCTCAATCGCCACAGTTTTAACAGAGAAAATCTGTTTACCGTGTGAATCATAGCGAGCGGAGCGCTCGACGCTCGATAAAACATGGAGTGTCCCGACCGTGCGGGTACGCTCTCGCGCAGGTTGTGCGGCGTGCGGCGAGTGGCATTGACAGAGGCCATGATCCACGCGCGCGGTTATTGCCCGCCAGACCCGCCGCCGCACGCACACCCGCTGTCGCTACCTCGGTACCTCCGTCATGCGCCGAACGGTTTCGCATTCGCCACTCGATGGCCTTCGCGACGATCTTACGTATCGACCAATCGTAGTAAATTGTGTATTGATATAGATTAGATTTGACATTTGGACAGCGACTTCGTTATCGATGTTTGTTTGCGAATTAAGTACATTATCTTCTTAATTTGAATGCAGATTTTACATACTTTCCCGAGTTCGCGGCTTCTGATGGGGTGTTACTAACAGACTACTACAACTCAATCGTCACGTCTTTTGCGTACTATCACTAATCGATAAATTATGAATCCGCATCAGTCACTCGCACTTATGAATTAGAACTGTAAATTGTTATTATTTTTCATTCAACAGTTGACATTAAGATTAAAACTTTTAAATTATGATTAGTTTTCCTGCCAAACAAACAAGAAGACACCTACATACATTAAGTTTTTTATTACAGTTCTTTTACATGTCTCTAATATTGCCCATTATATTAAATAAATAACTTTGCGTTATTGGTAGTAACTATAAAAGATATGAGTCAAAAAGGAAAAAAGTAATGAGTATTTGAAGTAATGAAATAAAATATTCTACCAATCACAGGGAAGTTGGTTTCAAATATTTAAGCCTACATTGTACAACAATGAGAAGGAATAATTACGTTACACTTCCAATAAAATACTTACTTGAAAGCTTTGTCATCTTCTTGTCCATTATGTAGTCCGTTAGGTAGAGATCCATGTTCATGCATTTCGTGCAAGTCCTTTTCGAATGGAGAGGCTGACTTGTCCTCAGGACGCTCCTCAAGGACCATGCCTCGTAATCCAGCGACCACTCCGGGTACCTTTTCACCTCCGCCAGTAGCTACGCCACCTGCTTCTACGAGATGTGAATAATTAATTCTTGATGAAACTGTAACAAAGTGGTATACAATGGATATTATTATCTTCATAGTGAGTAAAATCTTAATTAAGTTCATGAACAAAATTATTGTAATATAAACCAAGAATGTACATTTTAATACGACTTTTTTACTTTTCATTAGTCGAAAATATGATTAATCTGTAAGGTAAAGCAGGGACTGGCAAAGAGTTACACAGAATTTAAATTTTGACGCAGATCATACCTGTGGGAGATCCTCCAAGTACATATTCGACCATTTTGACGCCAAGTCCGGCCGAGTCACGGGGTGACAGAATGCTGCCGGCATCGCCGCCGGGGAACGCGACACCGCGTCGTGTGCCCATCATTGGCACGCCCACATTGTGTTCCACAGCTATAATAATACCAATTTTGTAAAAACAAATAACCAGGATTTCTAGTAAAACTTAGAATAAAAGACATCTGATGAAGGGAATTTAATATTTTAATATTGTTTTCTTAAGAATCTGTTAAAATAATAGGTTCCAAACAGATGTTTTTGTAAGGGTTAATAAAAACAAGGATAATGTTTTAGATTAGCATAACAGTGTCGCCATACCTTTCGATGATATTAGAAAAATGTGGAAGAGTAACGAACCTTGTGCGGACCAGGTCGGATCACGCCACATCTGCTCAGGGTTCAACTGTAGCGGCGGCAGGTGGGGAGGGCCCTTGCTGTCGCCGCCAGCGCCGGGGCCTTTGTCCCATAGCTTTTTTGCAGCAGGTGCAATCTAAAACCGATGAAATAGTTTCTAAAAATTCATAAACCAAAGCAATGAAAACATAAATATTGTTTGCTTAAAATACAACATGGAATAAAATACTGGAAAAGCTGATTAGAGTCTGAACATCCCCGATTTTCGTACACTACAAGATTTAGAAATGATATAATAAGTATTTTAAAGTAATTAAAAGTATATTTATGTTATTTTGGCATGCATTAGCTATAAGCTATATAAAGCTACTTTTTTTAATTGACTTTTTCAACATAAATGATATAGCAGTAGCAATTATGCAACAATGGATTAAGTAGTTATTTCAACAAGCTTTTTCATTTACACATGGTTGTCAGTTGTTAGTCCAAAATCCATATGTACCTATCCAAATGTGGGTGCATGATCAAAAGTAATTGTGCCATATTGTTAACTTTGCAATAAAAGTAAGATTGTACTTAATTAAAGGATAATAATGAGAACTAAAATTAATAATAATTATTGTTTATGAGATATTTACAAAGTGGGTGTGGATGCACCACCAAATTTTTTCAGCACTAAACATATTTTAAACATCTTTCTCTCAAGTAATTAAAGAGAGAATAATAGCAACAATGTTTTAAATATGTTCATGACCTAGATCTTCATAAAGACATGCACTAAACATCAAGAGATGAAAAAATACAAGTATTCAATCTAATGTTAAGACTTGTTGGGCAGACATTTATGCAAGGGTCAGCATAGGCTCAACACACTGCCATTGACAAAGCAAGCTAAACATTTATTTGACAACACCTACAGTGCCTATACTCAGTATAATTCTAATAAACCCTTACTAAGCTTCTCAGTCTAGGGACATATAGATAAGAAACGTAGCAACTAAAGCATGAATACACATGTATCCTGCACAAAGTTTTGCTTGTACCTTGCATGCCAATGCAGCAAAGTTATTATGGCAACCAAGCTACTTGCATACTTTTGTGCATGTGTGTTAGCTTTATCTCAGCGGCTTTATGTTTTTTCATTTTATATCACAAAAATGTTGGGTTGCTTAGCTTACATGGCTATGAAAAACCAATATTGATAGACAATGTTATAGGACATGTAATCATTACTGCTTTGTTTAGAACTTGTTTCAGTGCAAGAGTTTGTTATGATCAAACTGTACCACACTTCAATGCTTTTATTTGAGTTTTGAAAAGCATGGGAGTGTTACTTGTAAGGTTTGGAAAAGATAATGGTAATGACAGATGTAAACCTGCAACATTTTAAATGTGGAATTTTGACAGGATTGTAATTCATACATGGGATAAAGCTAATAAGATGCAGCATGGGATAAGATAATAAGCTGTGCTATACATCCTGATTGTCTTATTACTAATATAACAAACAAACAGCGGCAACAGCGGACCACTCAACTTTGTTATTAAAATTAACAAGCAATAAGATGACCAAAAACTCGGTCATGAGTGCACTCTGCATAGTCTTTAACTTGAATACTTCTTTGTGAAAACTGAAGTTTTCATTTTGTTTAGTATAACTGAGCATTTGCTCATCATAGACCAGGGTCGATAATTTTTAAAACCAAAAAAAATAATAGTAGGATGAAACCCATTAGAAAAGGAGGGGAATATTATAAAAATGAAAGGAAAAATAATTTACGGGCGATCTGAGGTCGGGAAGGGGATGGGGGTGAGTTTTTAAGGGTAAAAAACGGTTTTTCTCGATTTCCGGCAAAATTAAAAGTCCTATCGAAAAAAGTCAAATGGCAAAGTTGTAGGTAATAAAAAGATCTAAAACTTTTGCATTTACAATTTTTTCACATAACCTCAAAAGCTATGTGAAAAATTCAAAAAACCAAGTTTTTGGTTTTTTATTTTTATCTTTTACAAAAATTTGTTTTTTTTAACGAAAGGACAATGACCAAAGTTGGTACCAAAAAGTCTCGCGCCTCAAAACCAAAATATTATAGTAATTAGTTTCATATTTTTTTACGGCATTACGCGTCGGGGATTTGATTTTTAACTGGAAATATACTTTTCGAGTTTAAAAGTACGATTATTGTTTTACTCCCTTTATATGACGTTCCGTTTCAACTGAATATAAATGACGTTCCGTTTCAATTGAACAAACCCTTGTCTGTCGAGCGGACTCTAAAATTAATTACAATTAAGTAAGATCAGTACACCAAATCGATTTAGTTTGGTTTATTGCTATTTGCAACAAAATACATTTTCTCAGCCTAAAGATTTTGATTTATCGATTACATCCCTAAATCCCGACTAGTTTATAGCACTTACTATACTCTATCATCTATGGTTTATAGTTATCTTATCTGTGGCATCTGACATTTGTACTGTACTGACTGACTATTGGCAATGTAAAGGTCTAAAATAAAATCGACTTTCAGTCAAGCATACTGTGGATGTTACTTTAACTCGTAATTCTTACTAATATTAGTGTATTACGCTGTTTTTAGAGCAATAATGTAATGTATGTGTGTTAAAATACGTCGTTGGTAGCGTCGAAAAAATAGACCTACTTTTTAGGTTAGTTTCGATTTTATAAAATAACTCTGAAACGCGGGTTTTTTTTTCAAAAATAATTTTTGTAGGAGTTAATACGATCAGTGTAGTCTATAAAAAACAAGGTTTGATTTTGATGCAGCATGGTACGGGATTCCATACTTCCATGAGCATTCTCTTTTGGTGAAAACTTACCTTTTTATGTCCCAAATACGCTGTAATTTATTTGATTAAAAATATTTATTTTTTCACCTCATTTTGAATTAATATCGAAAAAGCAGCCTAATTTTCAATCGAAAATTCACCCGTCAAAATATCGGCTTTTTTCAAAAAATTGGTATGGTTTCTGTTTGTTGAAATCTCTACTTTCCGATGGTGAAAAAAAATATATATGTTACTATAGTAAATCTTCTCAGAAAATGCAAAAAATCGAAAAAAACTCGAATTCATTTTTTTTTTAAGTTATTATAAATAATTTTGAGCTATTTATTAAAATTTACACTTTAATTACTCGAAAAACGTTAGATTACATGCTACATTAATAAAAAAAAATTGAAAATCAAAATGTACTACTATAATTAACAAACAAAATTAAGTTAGTAAAATTAATATTTAATAAGACATCTACAATATTTGGAGAAAGTTGTCGAATCTTTTTTAAATTATACAGTAAGTAACAAAAACCCTGTTGTTCCTTCTACCTACGTTTTAAGAATCGGTATACACACGTAATAAAGGAAGTCATTTATAAAAAACGGTCAACAAAAATAATTAAAAAAAAATATTTAATTATTAATATTTGTAAGGTTTAACTGATTTCTAGGCATCTTCTGTCGCGTCAAAGGAAGCCGCCGAGCTCGGCTATTTAGCGAAATAAAGATGTACTTGTAAAATCAGATACTCGATACATTTTTTTGAATGTGTCGATTTTAATAGTTATTTGATTTTGGCCTCTCGACTGGCCAATGCTTAATTTTTTTTAATTATAACTTCATCAATGTTGTGCTTGTAGGTAAATGTATACGTCCCTAACAGGAACAACAGGGTTTTTGTTACTTACTGTATGCGTAGGTGCCTATTTATAACTATTTTAAGATAAATTATATACCTGAGTGACCTACGAAAAATTGTAGCCCATCAAAAGTTATTTCATGGAGAAGTGGGGAAGGGGCTAGGCGGGTCTGGGTCTTACTACATACATACCTACTATTTCGTAACAGCTGTTACAACCGTTAGCCTAGCCAGTATTCGAAATACAGTACAGTATACAACATCGTTTATAAAAATACACGTGCACGCTGAGTTTGTTGAAGATAATTGTGACAAGTTTACTTAAAAAAAAAAAAAAAACTTTTCGAATCTGCATAGGAAGGTAAATACTATCTCTATTTTTATCTGTATCAATCAACTCAAACATTAAAATAGTAATATTTTCTTTAAAAAATAGTATGCTTAACGTAACATAACCTAAAGATTAAAATTAAATGATATATTAGTAAAAGATTAAAAATAATAATCTTAATTTTGCACAAACAAATTTAGTTAATCCCATGAAAAAAAAAAATATTTCAAAATACATAAAAAATATATTAAAAATCTATAAAAATATACAAAATATATATTTTTTTATATTTTGAGCTATGTTTTTTATGTCTTTTAAGATATATTTTGAATGTATCTAAAATGTATTTAAAATATATTCAAATATACATGATTTTTTAAAGTAAACTTGTCACAATTATCTTCAAGAAACTCAGCGTGCACGTGTATTTTTATAAACGATGTTGTATACTGTACTGTATTTCGAATACTGGCTAGGCTAACGGTTGTAACAGCTGTTACGAAATAGTAGGTATGTATGTAGTAAGACCCAGACCCGCCTAGCCCCTTCCCCACTTCTCCATGAAATACCTTTTGATGGGCTACAATTTTTCGTAGGTCACTCAGGTATATAATTTATCTTAAAATAGTTATAAATAGGCATCTACGCATATAATTAAAATAAGATTCGACAACTTTCTCTAAATATTGTAGATGTCTTATTAAATATTAATTTTATTAACTTATTTGTTTGTTAATTATAGTAGTATATTTTGATTTGCAAATTTTTTTTATTAATGTAGTATGTAATCTAACGTTTTTCGAGTAATTAAAGTGTAAATTTTAATAAATAGCTCAAAATTATATAAAATAATAAAAAAAAAATCGAATTCGAGTTTTTTTCGATTTTTTGCATTTTCTGAGAAGATTTACTATAGTAACATATATATTTTTTTTCACCATCGGAAAGTAGAGATTTCAACGAACAGAAACCATACCAACTTTTTGAAAAAAGCCGATATTTTGACGGGTGAATTTTCGATTCAAAATTAGGCTGCTTTTTCGATATTAATTCAAAATGAGGTGAAAAAATAAATATTTTTAATCAAATAAATTACAGCGTATTTGGGACATAAAAAGGTAAGTTTTCACCAAATTTCGTTAAAAAAAACAAATTTTTGTAAAAGATAAAAATAAAAAACCAAAAACTTGTTTTTTTGAATTTTTCACATAGCTTTTGAGGTTATGTGAAAAAATTGTGAATACAAAAGTTTTAGATCTTTTTATTACCTACAACTTTGCCATTTGACTTTTTTCGATAGGACTTTTAGTTTTGCCGGAAATCGAGAAAAACCGTTTTTTACCCTTAAACACTCACCCCCACCCCCTTCCCGACCTCAGATCGCCCGTAAATTATTTTTCCTTTCATTTTTATAATATTCCCCTCCTTTTCTAATGGGTTGCATCCTACTATTATTTTTTTTCACTTTTTATTATTTTTAAAGGCTTCTACCCTGGTCTATCAGGCTTCAAGCTTGACTCATGTTCATATGCTAATGTTTTGCCCGTGCAAATGCACAGTTAACCCAGCTTTAAGCGAGTTCCCAAGAATTCTTTCCAGTATTTTTGGATTTTTATGTTTTCAAGTAAGAACTTGTATAACACGCTGGTCTCTGTAACTCCACTTCCAAAGCAAGTTATTAGTTTCGCATTCTTTAGTTAAGAGGTGATCTTACAAGAATTAATAAAAAAGATAAAATCATAATACTTTATTCTTATTCCTCCTCTACATAATATATATTTTCATGTGGGGCACACATCACACTCCATATTTCATGCATCATAAATACAGATATTATATTATGTAAGTGCTGTAATATCTTAGTTTTGTTTATTTAAGTTATAAGTAAGGGAGAAGGAAGTTATAATAATATGATGCAGTGTCGCTATCAAGATGTAACCTGACCTGACTATTACGTAGGTATGTATGGATAGGCTTCAGTATTAATTTATGCATGTGTTGTCACTTATTATTATCATAACATGTAGTGAAGGAATGGAACACAAAATGGATAGGTAATAAAGTATATTTCCTTAAATTAACATTGTAACAAGTAAGTTCGAGCTTTGTGATGTGTGGAAGTATTATTTCAATAAAAAAAGTTGTGTTTAATGTTCACATAAAACAACAAGCAAGATCATAATTTCCAAAATATTATTGAGATACACTACATTTGCAGATATACTTACCATGAACATACAAGTGCAGATTTAAATGTGCAAGGCAACACATTACATTTTAACCTTGAGCAGAATAATTAGTTTGTTATATTTTCAATCAATTTCTTACATAAATGAGTTGGAAATCTCAACTATAGTTGTCACAAAACTACCTATTGCAGCTTCATTCATGGATTCTGCCAAATAGATTAGAATTTGATGGATCTATCAACAAAATAATATTGGTTGAAAAGAACAAAGTTGATGCAACATTATTATGAAAATGGAGAGCTTTTCATGCACATTTACAGTTACATTACTCTAAGTTGGATTAAAGTTCTACACCTCAACAAATGGATTGTGGGTACCTATTTTAGGAAATTGTATTACATAAATAGTTGAAAATCAACAATTTTCATTGTTGATGAAACAGTTCAATGTCAAGTTATATACCAATGTAATTTTTCACAAAATATTGTTTTCTATTGTCATTGAAGACCTGAAACTGTTTACAAAATGATCAGGATTTCATCAAGAAATCGAACAGGTACATAACTAACATTGTAAATAATAACTAGAAAAGAGCAGTAAGTACATGGGTAATTAATTGGTCACACCGCTGTCGCTTCAATGGCGACAATAACAGACCGAACTTGTGAAACCATACGAACATTTTTACGAAATCTATGAATGAGAGATATCATTATGATAGCATCCATGTAATACTTCATAGAAGTTCGACTTCCCACGCTACATCCCCAAAAAAAACTTAAGTATTTAAACCGGTGAACAAATTCTGAATCAGAAATGGCGGACGCCGGTGACAAGTAAACAAAACAAAAACGGACCTGTTGCGCGAAAAAACCAGGAATTCAGTAACTTCATGACTTAAAACCGGAACCAACTTGTATATTCTACTATATAAAACCATTAAACTCACCATGTCGGGGCCCATATCCTTAACATCAGATTCGAAAAAAAAGTTGCTCAAGGGTTTCATGCGTACAATCCGCCTAAAGCTCAGTCATGTACTACAACGAAAGCTTATCGTGAGAAAAGAACACTTTTTACGTGACACACTAGTTCTATATAACATATACACTAACCACAACAATTAAAAAGCACATTTCTTACACTAAAATGTTCTTAGGCTGCGAAATAACACTAGAAAGATCCAAACTCAAATAATACAATGTTGACTTGTTTCGAACAAAGGACGTACGCCGACCACAGCGCCTGCGTTAAAATTCCCCATACAAGGGAGCGTCGCACGGAGCAAAGTTTAGTATTCACTTCTGATAGATGGCGTGCAAACCAAAACTGGGTAACCATAGAACCTAAAGTTCTGGAGGCGCGTTCTTTTGATTTGAGGAACGATTTTAGTCTATGGCTTTTCGGAAGTGCTCATGGTAATAATATTCCTCAAAGCGGTAGTGTGATTTGAATTACTAATCCACGACTTTGGAGCGGAATACAGGAATTATGAAAAATAAGGAATAATTTGGTTGTTATTTTGAAACATGTTTAAAAGAAAGATTTCTATATATACACAACATATTGAATTATTGAACGAGTATACATAAAATTGGTACAATTACCTACATTAAAATTAGTTGTCTCTAAGTACACAAACACAAGTAAATTTTGATTATTTTACAATAGTACCCTTCGGGCCACACGATGGCAGCTTATATGGTTGATGGGGAAAATGAAAATAAAAACACTTCGCCAACCCTCACCAAGGATAGTACAGGCAGATTTGCTTAGTTCTACTGGGCAAGTTTTTAGTCACAACTGTTAACAAGGTATAAAGTTTTCGAACCCGAGCTTCCGTGGAATGTCCGTCATACGAATAGTTGCCCAAATAACTTGACCATGCGCGACAAACGATACGATGACGATATATCATTCGAGGAACGTATGGGGGGCGCGGTAAGCGAGTTTCCATACCACAGAGGTAAGACAGGTGGGGGACCTGCACAGTAGACGAAGCACTATGTTCTTTCGAGGTATTTACTAACTTCTGTACCGATATTTTCTCACGCTCAATACTGCCCTGGCAGTAGGAGGGCGCGGTCTTGGTTAGGAGCATTTTGTACTTAATATGCCAGGTTAGTATGAAAGCTTTCACACGTAGTCTATCGACAAAGCATACTCGAATAAATTTGATACCTGGCCAGTTTCATACAATCGGGTATATTTAGTACAGATGCGTACTAGAATGGGAATCCAAAGGGTTCCTCATCAAGCATATTCAGCATAAAAACTTTATACCCGCATGTGTAGGGCGCCATGAGAGAACGCCCAAGTTTCAGATTGGAGCTTGCGGGCAGGGGTCCATTTTCTGATTTCTAAAACAGTCAAAATATAACGGCGTTCAGGTACGTAGATTTTCATCTTATCGTACGAGGCCTGAACCAAAACGGCTCCATATCAGACTATGCGGAATTGCAGACACTTTTATTTCATGTCTAATAATATTTTTACTTTGTGCGTGTACTTTGAAAAAGCTTTACCAATTAATTTGCACTATTTTCCACCGGGTACATCCGACTAGACTGAGTTACAGTGACGGCAACAGGACCGGGTAAAAAAACTTCTTACTACGTTCCACGATACTTCCTTCCTGTTTTTTGAAATCGTTTGAATAGCTTTGTGCTTCCAAACGCTTGTAAGCTCACTTTGAAGATGGTACAAGAACGGTTGTGAAAGTTCTTCTACCTTCATTCTTTTTATGTGCATGCTTAGTCGGCGGAGCGTTTGCAAGCGGAGTTTTGGGTCCTATTCTGCGGATTGACCAAGATCGGATTATAGTGTTCTAGGATTTATTTATCATTAGTAATTTCTCAGTAGCACCCCGGTGTTTGAACGTGTTCCCGGTTATTTGCTGAAGGTTCGCCATAGCCACCTTTTACACTTGAGCTTTTAAGAGAGATACTACTACTGGTGGTGAAATATTGATCCTGTCGCCTTTATCCTAATTTATTTGATGTCGACGCAGCTCATCTTTTTCTTGCATACTTACGTTAGTATAGGCTCAGAATTAACCTCCTTCTTGGTCATATCGTCTTTCACACAATTCAGACCACATATACTTTGGTCTGCCTCTATCTTTACATTCTCATTCAACACCTTTCTTGCCACATGCTCCTACTTTCGAATCACATGTTATTGTTACTATTTGTCACCATCTTCCTGCCCTTGTCCCATGTTAGTTAGAGTAGATGCAAAACGTTTTATTCTTCCATTATACCCTGTCAACCGGCACACTATCAGTCACACCCTTGTTTTAAATATAATTCCTCACAACACATCTCCATATTTTTACTTCATTTGTTTGAAAAATTTGATGGCGGCAAAATAACGGCGACTACGAATTTTATAATCATCTACAGAACCAGCAGCACTGATTCTTTTCGCAGCTCTTTAGATTTTGGCTTTATTTCTATGGATATTTACGATCTGTTTAAAGGGGATATTGTTTTCGTGACTGAGCTTTGAAATATCACATTAATTCTGCATTCAGGATTTTCAGAGCAACATTTCTATCACCTCAAACGGTACAGTATGCTTGTATTTAGCGATCTAGATAATGCATTATAGCACCCGAACAAATGTCGGAATAACAGTTTGTCTAGTCCACAGAGTTTTGAACTCTTAAACTGTTAAGCATTATGGGGCAATGAACATGCAAAATAAGAACAAAAACAAATATGAATGTTGAGGCGCGTAAATCTATAACCAATTCACTTTATCTGGGTTATTGATATTTACGCTCCTACATTCCCGTGACGTCTGTGATAATAGTGATGATAGACAAATAGGAGACTTGTTAAATGTCTTCCAATAAAGGATTTGTCACGAACTGACATGAAGTGTAAGTTAGTTATTGCTCGAAAAGTACAAATGCGTAAGCAGGAGTGTCTTACTATTCTATAACAAAATTCTACTACCTCAACGTCCTCAGTCGATCAGCTCCTGTAATTTGCAAACAATAGGACAGGCAGGACACGTTATCAAGTGTTCCATCGTTTGTGGAACAACACCCCATTTATACTCCAGGGCAGAGTCGTCTATGAATCTCCAACTGAACACGTTTTCCTTGCTTCGGCCAACTGGTGTCCGGAGTTTATTTAAAGGCTTACAAGTCAGCCATGGCAATTCGTGTCCAGGTGGAAGATTTTTACCAAGTGGCACAAATAGGTTGGGTAGGGAAACGCTTTCCTTAGAATGTTCGCCAGTGAGCGAGGGACACACTTGTAAAATCTGTTACGGCTTTTCAGCCTTTGCGGCACACAGATGTGTTGTGTTGGAAACACAGCTAAGTTGGAACCCATTGTGGCTATTTCATTAGAGCCTGCCACCGCTCTGCGAGCTTCTGGTGGCGCTATGCCTGCCACATCCTTACTGGAGTAGGTTTGAGGCTACTGAATTGTTTGTAAATTAGTAGAATTGAGGCTCGGATGTTCAGTGGTTACTGCCGTTTTTATAAATGTACGATACCACAGCCATTTACAGATACATTGTTCTCTCAAAGAACGCTGAAATGTCTCATGTGCTTGTTACGACACCGACTTGTTATACCATTGATTCTGTCGGGAGTGTTTAAGGTGAATGCGACCAACCAACCCGCGAAATTCAAATTTTCTTGCGTTTTTTGCAATTTGCAGGCCAGTGCTAGGTTGTATGTTGATTAAAATATTATTCGCGGCTGTAAGACATATGTAGTTACAGAATTATAATCATCAAAATCATCAATACAACGCTCTAAGTTCATAAAGCTGTAGGAATGACTTTTTCTGTTTTTTTTTTTTTATGTTCCTACGCCTTTATGAACTTGGAGGGTTGTACAATATTTTTTTTCGATTTGGTTCGACTCAATTTTGGTCACGGCGGCCAATCTGAACCGAGACGAGGCTAGTACGCAGGAGATATTATAGAGTGCAAGTGTGTAGGTACACTGTACTTCCACCGTATACAAGGGTGTTCGATCCGAAATTACCGGGAGAATATCAGGCATAGAAGGGAAGGAATCAAGGTCTAAGGCGGTTAAGCCAGAGTTAGAAGTTAGTGAAAACCAAAATATAAACCCAATAACACTGCCAAACCTAGGAATCAAACCTCGGGCTTGCGACAACGAGTTCACAATACGAAATGAGCACCAATCTATACAAATAAATAAAATTAAAGTGTCTGTTTGTAGTTTCAAAATAACAGCTTTTTACCGAAAGCATAATGAAAGCAACAATTTTTTTAAATTGTCTGTCTGTCATTTTATTCCGGTTAATCTCCGAAGCGGCTAGACCAATTTTGACGGGACTTTTACTAGCAATTAGCTAATGTTATAAGGAGTAACTTGGGTGACTTCCATTTTAGAAAAACGATTAGGGCTCCATGCAAAAAAAAAACCTTGAAATTGTTAGCAAAATCAGATTCAAATAGGGAAATAATAGTTTTATAATAATTTCACGTGGTCGGAGCGGACAGCTAGTTTAAAATAAACAGTGGTTCATTAGTATCGAGAGGTTGATAATGCACCTGTTATGCGTCGTCCTCGTCCTGACTTTGGTTGGGCAAAGTGGTATTTTAAGAGAAGTGCTGCATTTCGCCAGACGTTTAATGCCATCCCTTCAGAGTTCTAGGCTCGGCTGACGTGATTAAGACTTTGAGGAATATTTAATTCGTATCTTGGCTGAATGTGAGAAGCCTTCATACACACACTATAGTATGACTGTATGCACGCACCTATAAGAATAGGTGCATTTATACCATGGCATGGCACTATTGGAGATAATTATATCATATCAAACTTTTGTTTGTAAGCTGTTTTGTTTACAAGGTTTGCCCAAACGGATTTTTGTTTTGTTTACATAATATTGAAGTCATTTATTAATCTTAGGCATCTATTTCAGTTTAGTGGAATTACTCCTGGGTGTAGGGTATTTCTCTTATCTGTAACATATGTAGATCAGTTGTATTTGTGATTCAATGAGTCAACTTTAACCCTTTACAAAAACCCACATTTAATATAAGCATATTTGGCTTAGATGGACGTTTACAGAAATACTGATAGAAAACTCACATTACCAGAAATAAAAACTGAATATGTATAAACAAAATAAAATATAGGTATAACAAAAATATTAAACACAATTATGTTTTTTTATCAAAATCTTGTGGAGTTGCTTTCGAGATTTACAACAATGCTGACTGGTGATTTATTAACCACACGAAAATATAACTATAGCAAGAGAGCTACATTTCCATATATTTGCAGGCATTGGTTCACATTGATGAATATAAGTCTTGTGTTTTGTACTTTGATTTTAGACCATTTTCTAGCATAATGTCTACAGCTTTATTGGAAGTACTAGTTCTAATTTAATGCCTCTCACGTCTTTTTACTATAAATTAAATTGGTGCACAAGAGAATTATGGTTGCTGTGTGTTAACCTACACTTGTGATGTGTGTGCCAGAGATCCACAAAACATTATAAATTCACCAATTTTTAACATAGATTACAGTGCCTAGACTGTTGACTACAAAATATTTTCATAAAATATAATACATCCCCCTGATACAGTTACACTACATAACTAATGAAGCCTTTTATTTATAATCTCAAGTAATTATTTTTTACTCAAAACTAGAAAACCAAAATGCTGGAAGTATCAATATGCAATACATTTTGGTCATTCTCTGAATCATGCATTTTCATAATAGAAGGTATGGCAAAATAATACAAAAGTGTTATAGCCTAGTCTACGATGAATACATCCTGTCCATTCTATGAGTAGGCTGAAATTCAGGAAGCATTACTTTTAACAATAAAAATTATGTGAAATAGCATAATGTATACAGACAATATTTCCTGCAACATGCATAGTGAGCAAGATATGAACTGAGAATAATAAACAAAGAACTAACATTTACCAAATTAAGCATGATGTTACATTACTTTTGTATGGAAAAATGTAATCTATCCATTTTATTAAATGGATTCAGATCTTTCCAAATTTAGGAAACATCACAACATCTGAATCATCAAACTTATCAAATTCCAATAAACACAACAAAAAGACCATTTTTTTTAAAAGTACTAAGTACTTCCTACTGTCTACAACAGGCCTGTCCAACATATGGCCCCCGGGCCACCTAGCGGCCCCCATAGGTGTTTCATCCGACCCACAAGCGATTTTAAACTTTATAAGACATCAATAAATATTGTGTGAATATTTTAAAAACTAAATTTTAGGATATTTTGCATTACATGGTCATATTTGAATTATTTTTGGCCCGGTGCGGTTACAAAAATAATAAACTTGGCCCTCCATAAAATTATCTTTGACACCCCTGTTCTACGATATATCCAGTTGTATGTAACAAGATGATGAATACTTGATATTAGATCATATGAGGTTGAATACCTCAAATATATTTTCTGCCTTATGAATAGATAGACACTAATCATGCAAATTCTTATAGTGACCAGAAATAAAGAGAGGCTTTACTACACTGCACATAGCTTCATGCAAAAACACATGCTGTCTAACTAGTAAAACAATAATAATGCACTTCTTACCTGGTTCCTGATAGCAGCAACTGGTGTCAGACCAAGTTGGTTTTGTCCCTGTTGAAGATACTGATTGGTACCAGGGGCCAGCATGCCCGCTTGACTCAAATACATGAGGTGTTCCGTGTTCTTTCCAATACCATTCATAGCTTGCATAGGATTGCCATGATGCTGATGAATGTCATACAATCCTTGCTGTCCCAACTGTGGAGCATTTTGCATGCCTTGCAACTGTGGCATCATCACTGCACTGTTCTGGATCAAATTGTTTCCAAGTGTTGGATTTTGCAATGGAGCCAACTGGGTATGTACCATATTTGTGGTCAAATGAGCTGGGTGACTCCCAATCACTGAGGGATTCATAGCTAGTGTTCCAACTGATGAAGCAATAGCCTGGTTAATGTACTGTTGTTGACTTGCTTGCGAATTTTTAAGTTGGACTTGAGCTTGCTGGTGCATATTGTTCATGGTCATAGGATTGGTATTCTTCCATTTATCTTGGTTCTGAAATGATAGTGAATAAACATTGAATAAGAATACATGTCACTAACATTAACATAAAAACATTGGTGCTAAACAATTCTTGAGATTATCAAAAACATATACATGTAATTGGCAATTTTAGGTTATATTGTTTCAAAGTTAAATGACTAATGATCGAAATGTCAACCAACCTCAACGATAGTATCGTCTCCAACGGCCCAACGCTGCTTGGGCGCTAGCGAGGGCAGCTCGCCCTCCTGTGGTTCTCGCTGGAAGACGTAATGCACTGTAGCATCGTCCTGGGTTCGGGCCTGGGAAGCGCGCGTGCCCTGCAAAGCTGCTTCGCCCGCGTCTTCTTCCCCCGTTCCCGGCCACTTCATTGGGCTACCGTGGGGTTCGAGCATTCAGTTTCACAACACTTCGATCCTTCGTAACCGTAAACACAAAATGTCTCGCGATCTACTCTTTATAGATATTATAGCGCTACTTCCAATAATAATAATACAGCCAGATGTGCAAGTAAACCGATTTACATGATCAAATGACTAAATACAGCAACCAGATCTCAATATTGAATACATTTAGCGACTAAATCTGTCTTTTTGTCTTTGTAATGACAGTAGTTTAATCACAGCACGATGACAGCCGCTAAGGGAAACCAAAATATTGCACCTACTGCAACGGTCTCCTTGACGGATCGAAACAAAGACAAGAAGTGAAATCAATGATTTCTAGGATACAAAATTACTAGATTGACGAATTTAGAACTTATATGGGTTTTACTAATGTACTAACGTTAGGATATAGCTATTAGTCGGCGTCGAAAACTGAACTGAATAAACACTCAAAATAATACACTATTCACAGAATTTCTAAACAAAACGAGCACAAATATAATTACTATATGTACACAGAACTATTTACAATGTACAATTTTTACAAAAAACCCGGTTTATGCCATTGGCTGCTGTCGATACTTTCTGATTTAGAAAAGACGACAAACATTCTTCACTGCCTGTCCGCCATAATCGGTCGGTCGGGCAGATGCGATGCGCGCGCAACGCGCAAAACTATACTATAAACATAAATACATAATGCCAGACACGTTCCTCTACAAGTATTTAATTAAATAAAAAAGTAATTATGATGCCAATTAACATGAGATTTCAGCAATAAGTTAGGAATTTTAAAGAAAATGACTCAACATTGAAAATAATCCAGCGTATGAAATATTTAGGCAGACTAAATAGTGTTAACTCTGATAACTTACCAGAAAGTAAATAAAGACAACAATGAGCACGTCTTTTGTTATATTCAAATCTGATAAATAAAATTCCCATTGAAAATTTTTCATTCCCTTTTGATTTTTATAAATATTTTTTTCTGATTTGTGTTTGCTTTGCAAAATGTTTTGTAAAAAGGATCGTAATTTAGTTGTCAAATAATCCACAGAAAGTAAACATTTCAACTTTCAGTTGTTATTTTTGCCGTGTTTGTGTCTTGCCAGCGTAAAATAGATTTTGTCAGGCATACATTTTAGGGCCTCAGGGATTTGAGATAACTGTTTGAGTTTTTTTTTTAAAGAAAGAGGATAGAATGTGTCGTTTAAAAATACTACATACCCTATAACTGCCGATGCAATAGTAAGTCCCTGCGGTGGCCCAGTGTACGGCAGATCCCAACGGTGCGACTGTTACAAGTGGCCACTCCGAACCATTGGCCGCAGACGATGCGATGGCAGCAACTGGCCAACTGCTGACCAATGCGGCCACGCATTAATGCAGATATTTAGGATTTGCGCCATAAAAGTACAGGTTGATCTTTTTTGCATTTGAGTTAGTTCGATTCCCAGTTTGGGCAAGCGAAATTGCTTTCACTTTTGCAATAATTGCCTACCTGACCCATTGAAGATGTATTTTTGTTGTTTTTAATATTTGATTAATATGGATCCTAAGACAAACATTAAAATGTACATATAATTCTGTAGTCTTTACATTGTGTTTAGTGTTGCTTTATGTATATTTTGCAAACCACTATTGTATTGGGTCTTCCTGTAATGATATGATAGTGTGTAAGTTTAATAAATAAATAAATATAAATACTTAGCTAATTTTCGATACAACAACAAAATTGCAATGCTTGAAAATTTTGCTCATAGTTACCAATTTATTAGGACTATTTTTTTTATTGTTGTACTTTTGTGAAAGTAAGCCCATTCCTTGAACCATTTCCTACTGGGAAAAGGTGAGTATCATGATCTTTACAAATAAATAAAATTGAAGTGTCTGTTTGTAACATCAAAATAGCAGGTTTTTAGTTTTTACTGAATGCATTTGAAAGTATGTACAGTACTGATAACAAATGTAAATTTATTTCAATTTTTGTCTGTCTGTTCTTTCCGGCTAATCTCCGAAATGGCAGATAGCTGATGTTGTAAGGAGTAACTAAGGCTACTTAGTTAAATAAATATTAAGGTTTTCCCAGTGTAGCATCAAATTGTGTAAATTAAAAGGCAAAATTATTATAAATTTTTATTTCACTTAAAATACATTATATATACTGCTTATATTGGTTTGATCTTAAAGTGGAGACCGATGAGGGAGAATACCAAACATTTGAGATCTTGAACTAAGTAGTAGAAACCACGGAGTCCTTCAGGATCACGAGACTGATTCACATCCACTAGTGATCCAGTTTTAGATGTGGTGAAGGAAATATGTTCTTCACCTATGACTATCTCCAACTCCTGTAGGGAAAACAAACACAAATGATGAATAACAATATTATGATGGACATTAATGAAAGAAGGAATTTAAGAGATTTCACATAAAAGTGTAATTTATTAAATTAAGCTATTAGTTGCACTATGCAAATGTATAGTGCTTCTACAAAATTAACGATTCACACAACACTGTTAGCCGAACAAAATTATAACCTAAGTTTCTAAAATTGATTGTTTATGTAAATATTTCAGGGAAAACATTATATTACTACTTAAGCCTTTAATAATGTTGCAGTACTTACTAGAACTAGTGGTTTACACAAATAGTAACAAAATTTATTTATTTTAGTACCTGTCTTCCCACTCTGTCTGGTTGTGGCCACAAACGGTCGTCTTCATGCATTATTTCCGAATCAACAATGATTCTTTTTAGCTCTTCCATTACACAAGGATGTACGTATGCTTCTTTACGAATCATTGTATCATTTTTGTAGTTGGAATTATTTGCATACCGGAGTTTGCCATCAGGGCGGAATTCGAATTCTAAAAATTCATGGCCAAATTTTCCCTTATGACCAACATAGTAACGTATATAAAAATCTGAAGACATTATTGAAGATAAATCTTGCTGGCAAACACTTTCATTAACTCAAAATCACGCCAACCGTACAGTTACACAAAAAGCAATCAAGCAAGCAAAGAGAAAATTCGGTGCAATTCCGGCAAAACGCTTTGCTTTCGTTGAAGGAATGAATGAATGAAAATGAAGTTTTGAATGAATGAATACAAGCGAGACCATTGAGATTTTTTTTTTGGTTCTTTTCGTCCCTCTTTGGGACAGGCAAAGGGAGCTGAGCCCATACAGCCAAGAGACCATTGAGATAGATACTTACTTATAGGTCTATGAGCAAGACCATAAACAACGGACCGACGTTGTAGTTCATTTCTTGAAGTGAAATAGTGATGTGCAAAACTTTGGCATTTTTTCAATAGATTTGTTTTGTGCACAATATTTTTTAATTCAATAATAATTAGGCGAGTGCGTGAAGCTATAGGAAAAAGTATTAATTAGCTACGCGAGGTGCAACCCCCACCTTCACTTTGCTTGCTAAAACACCATATTTTTTCTCAATTCTGTATAAATTGTCAGTTACTAGCTATAATTTCCGAGCGTGTTTCGTTCGCTCTTGCATACTCTTATTCTGAAAACTTTCTGCATTAGACGCATAGGCACCTGCTTACATAATTTCTATTTGTGTATGAATGGTCAAAACAAAATCGCAACTACCTACCCTATGTAGTGCTAAAATTTTCGAGCTCGTCCAGACATACTTTATTCTTTGCTAAGCTTTTTTTTTCAATTTCGAAAACGTTTGTACGTCTTTGGATTTCGATATTAGGAATTCGGTCTATCAACTGCCAAGCATGAAACGCTCCATGGCTCTCTCTCTCTGTGTAACTCTCAGTCTGTACACAGCTTCCTGCGCCGTACGTCATTGTGGACAGAACACACTTGTTATAGAGGCGGGACTTTAGACAGCGGAAATTTGGCTGATTTAAAAAGGTCGTCCAATTTGCTAAAAGAAGACGAAAACGTACAAAGGTTTTCGATATTTGAAATCGCGTTACTGAACTCAAATGGAGCTGGGCAGGACACCTAGCAAGGCGCAGTGATTATAGGTGGACTAAGGCTATCACTGAATAGCGTCTAAGAACTGGGAAAAGAAAAGTGAGTCGTCCGGCGCGCGGTGAGATGGGCAGACGACAAAGTTGCCATCGGCTGAAAAACCCTGGACGATGGATGGCATAGGATCGTGGAGATTGGCAAAGAGAGGCCTATACCCAGCAAGTGGGTGAGTTCAGGCTGTGGATGATGATAATGAAGCTTTACTTTACAAATTGATGCGATTAGGTAGCCAGTGAAATTAAAATTTTCTCACTTTTTTTGCAATTTGCAGTGTCAGTTAACAAATATGGCTTTACTGAGTTATAATCATTAAAATCATCAATACAACCTTCGAAGTACATTTGATCCCATTGGATGACTTTTTCATAAAATAGTCATTCAATGGGATTAAATGAACTGTTAACGTAAAGAATCACCAGGAAATAATCCTTCTGGCTTCCACGATCGTGATGGTCGTCCAGTGCTTTATCTCTCTAGATAAGTCCCATCAAGTACCTAGCATTTCATAAAAAAAAGTTGGTTATCCCATTAGTTGTGTGAAGTCCCGCCTCTACGATTCGACCTTAATATTTTTGTCTCATAAAAAGGGGAGTACTTTTTTCTGCAAAAAGTATTAAAACTCAAAAACAGATTACAGTTCCTCACTTCAATAATTCTTAATTCAAATACCTGACATTAGAATTCTTTTGTATTGCATTTGTTTTTTGTCGTGATTGAACGTCTGCGAACTGTGTCTGGTGTAATTTTTGGAGTAATATAAGTAAAATTCTAGATAATAGTTAGATAATTATGTTTTGCGTTAATATCTAAGCTGAAATTTTGCTTTAAGTGAAGTTTATAACTATTTCAAAGGGGCGCCTTGTGGACGCAGTCCTTTATATTCCGACTAAAAAGAATAGTTTAATGTCTTCGAAAGATTATTTCTTCGTAACAATTTACTACAAGAACTTTCGAAGAAAACATAATATTAATCTTTTTCGTCTTTGTAATATAATATCGGAGTGTACTAAAAAGCCTGTCTGAAAGCGATTTTCACGTCGCGAATAGACCATAGACTACAGAGTAGTGGAGGTATAGAAGTTCCGTCTGTCAAACAATCTTTTCTTTTCCGACCCAGCCAAGATGGGTGAGTAACTTTAGTTTGTTATAAAATAAAATTTATCAGAAAATATCTACATCATGGTTTCTCTTTCATATTAATCATGTAGCTCACAATATTGTGAATTAATCAGTGAACAAAGTTCTGTTTGTATTTCGTGTTATACACTGTGAAATCGCAAGATTGTGATAACAAGAATGGGTTGTCGGTGAAGTGTTGTATGTCAGAACAGAAATGATGATGTTTGTGTGGTACAGGTATCAGTCGTGATCATTGGCATAAACGGAGAGCTACGGGCGGCAAGCGTGCGCCCATCCGTAAGAAGAGGAAGTATGAGTTGGGTCGCCCGGCTGCCAACACAAAGGTGAGCACCTCGAAACATAACCTATTGTGACAAGTTGTGTTATTTATTTCCACCATGTGTTGGATGTTAGTATCAATCACTCCATTCTGTACCTATTGTATACGGTGCTAACTTAAATTTCGAGGTATCTATCAGTCATAATAATTCTACGTGATTGTTTTGCAGCTTGGCCCCCAGCGCATTCATTTGGTGCGCTCTCGCGGTGGTAACACGAAATATCGTGCATTGCGTTTAGACACTGGAAATTTCTCATGGGGATCAGAATGTGAGTATTTTCAATCATGTGCCAGTAGTTAGTGTGATGTGAGTTTAATGTGGATAGTGTAAGTAATATTGTTTACCTAATCTTATTGCAGGCTCCACCCGCAAGTCCCGTATCATTGATGTGGTGTACAATGCTTCCAACAATGAGTTGGTGCGTACCAAGACACTGGTGAAGAACGCCATTGTAGTGGTGGATGCCACCCCCTTCAGGCAGTGGTTTGAGTCCCACTACCTGCTGCCACTTGGAAGGAGGAAGGGTGCCAAACTGGTGAGCATCATAAAATACTCCTTTTATCCACTACTGTTTATCAACTGTATAGGTTATAAAGAGACTTTCCCTAGGCTTGGCTACTTTCAATCTAAATAAAATAAAGTCTTTGAAACTGAAATATTGGTTTGCGGTAAAGTATGAGTGTGATTGTAAAAATGCACTAGCAGGACAAACACTCCATTCTCCTTATGTATGGCTTTGAGTATGTATCTGGTCATTGCTTCTTAGTTTGTCTATAACTTAATCTTTTGCTCAAACAAAATAAGTGCCTGTAGATGTCACTGATAATTGAATATTACTGATGCTAAATTAGGTACTTATGGTTTTTTGCCTGTTTGGTTAGTTTAAAACTAGTTATTTTTTTACATAGCCAAATGATGATAGTTTGCGTGTCAGATGACTGAACAGTGATTTTTGCAAAACCTGAGGTGCACAATCATTGTAATAAACAACTTTAAATGTAGTTGTAAACTCATGATATCATATGGTGTTTATAGACCGATGCAGAAGATGCCATCATCAATAAGAAACGCAGCCAGAAAACTGCCAAGAAGTACCTGGCAAGGCAACGTGTCTCAAAGGTCGAGGGTGCGTTGGAGGAGCAGTTCCACACTGGACGTTTGTTAGGTAAGATTCATTAATATTTTATTACATTAGTAAATAAATGGTCTTTTCTCCAAGGTAGCATTAAATATTCAGTTAAATTGAACATATCTTCACACCATAGAAAAACTTCTTTGGTCATAATATAATATTGTAGTCTAATACTAAAAACAGTGAATAATAACATACATGCCTACCTCAATGATGTGATCGAGAAGTTTTGAGACTGCATCATGGACTGGTACCGTTTTGGGAACAGTCTAGCAGTTATATGATCTATTCTGTCATAGTTACTCTGAGAATTTCATTCAATAAATAAATACTTCCTTCCTAACTAGAGTATGCTTATTAAGATGCTTGTTATTTGCAGCATGTGTGGCCAGTCGGCCAGGCCAGTGCGGCCGTGCCGACGGTTACATCCTGGAAGGCAAGGAACTCGAGTTCTACTTAAGAAAGATCAAATCCAAGAAGGCGAAGTGAGATGTATGAGGTAGAAATAAATGTAAAAAAATATTTTTCTCTTTTATTTCGTAGTTACCCGCTCCCCCCGCCATCGCTTTATGCAAAAAGCTGCTCATATCATCAATCCAAGTAGACTCATAGACCTATAAACATTGAATGATATGGCCTGTGATATTCATTTTCCTGTGCAACATCTAGGTCAAAATTTAAAAAAATAATAAAATTGCAAATAATATGTGATGATTCAGAAGAGTTATGCCTTAGGCCTGCTTCACACCGGGAAAGCAGCGGCGCGGCGAGCACTTTCAGTGTGAAATAATTTTAAACAATATATTATATATATAATTATGTTGTATCATCATAATTATATACGTGACACACAAATATGTGACAAGACAAAATGATAGGTGAAATTGTGGTGCCGCGAGCGGTCACGCACGGCTGGTCTGCTGTTTCTGCGGCCGGCTCGGCTGGCCTCGTCGCGTCGCTGCCGGCTGCTGCTGGATTCTGCCGTTCCGATGTGAATCGGCCCTTACACTTTTCTTGTAGTAGGTAGTGATACATTATCTGTTCACATGCAAGCAAGGAGTATTTGTATTCGCTTTGTGGCGACCATTTTTATAGCTCGTGCTGTAAAGGCACTCCCTCACCGGGAGCAATCGCTTGTAATGTTACAGTCCAAGATTAGATTTTATACAGACGAGTACAGCATGGTGTCTAATTTTTCAATGCTCCTATCGTTTTTCTGTCACTCAGAATATCAAAACGTTCGTCACGACATAATTCATTTAAATGATTTGCTCAAAGGTTCAGAAATGAAACGGGTAGATGTTTGAGCATGACTATAATATCCTAGAATTGAGCGGGTCCACCATTTTGCCGGCCATGAGCGCTACGTGGATGTTGGCGTCCATCACGAAATACAGGAACGGGTAGGTAGCCGAGAATACGACGGGATCACGGCTTGACACGTACCCTGAAACAATAGCAATAGTTACGTGAGGCCAAAGTAAAACTTTTACCACGAAAATCGCCTTTGCAGCAGCGGTACCGTCAATATCAAATAGTTATCACAGGCGCGCAGTCAACGCTAAGGAAGGCTGCGTTTCCACCAGAGATGAGCGAGGATGCGTTGCGAGGCATGTGTGTGAAATTAACCAATCACATAGCTATAAGACCACAAGATGTGAAAAAGAAGCGATATTATTGATTAGTTTCACACACATCCCTCGCAACGTATCGTCGCTCATCTCTAGTGGAAACGGAGCCTTTTTTTTTTTGGAGGGTGAGAAATCATCAAATGACTCCTCCCGCTCTGGGCGGAGCGGAAGGGAGTGTCAGACTCTTACTGACTAAAAACCATGTTCCTTCATTGGCCCTTTATGTTCCAGGGCCGCGGTATCTCTTTCGAACAGTCCCGCAGCCCTGGCAGGCACCGGCCCTTGCGGGCCCCTCCCGTTTGCTGACAACTCTTTGAGGCGCGCGTGGAACACGAACGCGCCGTCGACACGGCGTGGAAACGGAGCCTAAGGCTGCGTTTCCACCAGTGATGTGCGAGGCTGTAGAACGGTGTGAGCATTTCCACCAGTGATGTGCGAGGCGTAGAGACGGTGTGAAACGGTGCGAGGATGTGTATCGGGCTCGTTTCAGACTCATAGAGTAAAATAATATAACGGACTGACTGCTATTTTTTCGTTCGCGTCCGTCCATAGCACACAAACTTATCTTCTTTACATAATATAAAACAAAGTCGCTCCCGCTGTTTGTATGTTTAGATCTTTTAAAGCACGCAACGGATTAATGCAGATTTCAGCAGTAGATAGAGTGATTCAAGAGGAAGGTTTTTATTTATATTGCACCCGTGCGAAGCCGGGGCGGGTCGCTATTTTATTTATTAATATAGGTACACCAACAGCTTCTGTGTACAACATATCTCTAAAGTAAAGGTTTTACAGCCAATTATTGGTTTCACAAACCAGCCTTCACAAAAATAAGTGATAAGACTGATAACATAAGAAAAAAACCGGACAATGAGTTCGACTCGCGTGGAGAGGGTTGCATACGTTATCTAAATTCCGTAAACTTCAAAACTATTTATCTTACAATTATAAAAAATATATTTGAGAATCTCACAATGAGCCCTTTCATTTGATATGTAACACGATATAGTTGGCAAAACGTTTTTTAGTATTTTTTAATTTACCCCCCTAAAAGTGGCCCCCACGTTTAAAATTAATTTATTTACGTTAAACGTCCGCCTTTAGGTCACCGACATATATATTATGTGTACCAAATTTCAACTCAATCGGTCCAGTAGTTTCGGAGTAAATTGGCTGTGACCGAACGGACCGACAGACACGCGAGTGTTCCTATAAGGAGTTCCGTTTTTCCTTTTGAGGTACCTACGGAACCCTAATAAAATTCAAACGAGTGCCTGGCTCTAGAAATGAAATACAACAATAAACTCCTAAAAAGAGTTGACTTTTAGCTTACAAAATTCAGAAAGAAAAACGGTATCGCTTTAATTTTACTAACTAATTATGACTAAAATTAAAAAAAGAGGCGAAAAGTAGGTACTAGGTAGCCTACCACTTGACCGGTTGGTCAAGTGGTAGGCTACCTAGTACCTACCAAGTTTCAACTGTGTATAAGTCCTAATAGTTTCGGAATAAAGTGGCTGTGACATACAGACAGAGAGACAGACATGACGAATCTACAAGAGTTTCGGCTACGGAACCCTAAAAACCATACTTCCCTCGCAAAGTCGCAATACATTGCTCACACACATCTTTGCCTGGTTTTGTATGTACAGACGCCAGCACATCAAGCTACCCGAAACTTCAATTTTTCCCAATCAACCTAGAACCTAATGCTTTAGCGATAAACTTAAAAATCTAATAAAGAAAGACAGATTTATAGTAGCTTGATGTGCTGGCGTCCGTCTGTACAAAAACCTCGCTTCGCTGAGCAGTTTCCACTAGAGCTGCGCTGAGCGAGGCTAGGTAAATGAAGTGATTCTATTGGTTCTTTATAACAAACACATTCCTCGCAACGCATTCTCACATATTTCTGGTGGAAACGCAGCTTAACAGTCCTCGATGGGTAAGCCTGCTCGCTACTCTCGAGAATCTCGAGAGACGTTCTTCCCAGCAGGTGGCTACGCCAAAGCATCATCAGATTCAGTAGCGTTGATTATAAGGTTCTCAAAACTGCGGTTTTATGGACACTGAGTGACGGCCATTTCTGTGATAACATGTTAACGGGTGGCGGAAGAGGGCGACAGATTGGCGGCTGGATAGCCCACCCACAGGCTCATCCTCATTCATAATGATGTCTAGAGACTTACTGAGTTAAATTCTCAACGGCCGCACACGTAACTGTACGGTCAGCAAAGACCACACAAAACATTTCAGTTTTACCTACGTGACTCATAAGCACATTGTGTTATTTTGATTTCGTTCTTTATTTGTTCAGAATTACAAAACTGAATTGTTATTATATATTTACTGTGATATATATCAGACATAAGATTAGAGTTTTTAAAAGTTTCACTGGCTACTCGTTTTCTAATATTTGCTACTCCTTCACGCTTAAACAGATTTGGATGAAAAGAGAATGACCAAAGTTGGTACCAAAAAGTCTCGCGCCTCAAAACCAAAATATTATAGTAATTAGTTTCATATTTTTTTACGGCATTACGCGTCGGGGATTTGATTTTTGAACTGGAAATATACTTTTCGAGTTTAAAAGTACGAATATTGTTTTACTCCCTTTATATGACGTTCCGTTTCAACTGAATATAAATGACGTTCCGTTTCAATTGAACAAACCCTTGTCTGTCGAGCGGACTCTAAAATTAATTACAATTAAGTAAGATCAGTACACCAAATCGATTTAGTTTGGTTTATTGCTATTTGCAACAAAATAGATTTTCTCAGCCTAAAGATTTTGATTTATCGATTACATCCCTAAATCCCGACTAGTTTATAGCACTTACTATACTCCTTGGTTTATAGTTATCTTATCTGTGGCATCTGACATTTGTACTGTACTGACTGTGACTGACTATTGGCAATGTAAAGGTCTAAAATAAAATCGAGTTTCAGTCAAGCATACTGTGGATGTTACTTTAACTCGTAATTCTTACTAATATTAGTGTATTACGCTGTTTTTAGAGCAATAATGTAATGTGTGTGTGTTAAAATACGTCGTTGGTAGCGTCGAAAAAATAGACCTACTTTATAGGTTAGTTTCGATTTTATAAAATAACTCTGAAACGCGGGTTTTTTTTTCAAAAATAATTTTTGTAGGAGTTAATACGATCAGTGTAGTCTATAAAAAAGAAGGTTTGATTTTGATGCAGCATGGTACGGGATTCCATACTTCCATGAGCATTCTCTTAATCAAGATAGCTTAGATATAGCCTGGATTAACACATAGGCTACTTTTGATCCCGGAAATAGTAGGTAACTTGACAAGGTTTTATTTACTAGATAATGGTCTAAACGTAGCATGAGGAGCTCGTGGCTCAATAGAGGGTCGATCTTTAGGTTAAGCCGTGCTTACCTAGGTTGGTCCGTGGATGGGTGACCACCCATTACATGCCGAGTTTCATTGGCATTGGTCCCGGCTGTCATTTGCAGATCTTTGACAGTCGTTACAGTTAGTCAGTGGCCCGAAAGTCTGACAACCAGTCTTACCAATGGATATCGTATTACCTAGCACTAACTGGGTTGTGGAGGTCAGATAGGCAGTCGCTTCACGTAAAATACTGGTATTCAGCTGCATCCGGTTAGACTGGAAGCCGACCCCAACATAATTGGGAAAAGGCTAGGCAAATGATGTTGGTCTAAACGTAGCCTAGGTATCTTTAGAAGTCATGAACGTACCTATCTGCAAAAATAATGTTATTTATATTTCGTAATGATCGTCCTTGCAATGCAAATAGGGGCTCTTATCATAACAATCGACGAACAGAATAAGCCAACTGTAGCCACCGGAAATAATCATCTCATGATTTTTTCAGTTAAACTCATTTATGTAATTGAAATGACGGACTATCTGCAAATCATCATTTTCATCTCGCGATTAAGCATTGAGGTCGCATTGATGTTGCAGCGGGTGATTTCCCTAATTGTCGATGGCACACGGAGAGCAGTGCGCCCGCGCATCAATGGACGCAAATGCGCGTGTCGCCGCGTTGCGCCACCACCGCGAGACAATGGATGCGGCCGGCCTGCTCTCGCCACTTGGCACCTCAGCTTCGCACTCTTTTGGTAACAATTATCTCAGCCCCTGCGCCGGAAAACGAGGACACGAAATCTGTCTTCGCGCGTTGTAAGCATATAAGAATGTGTAGGTATATAGAGCGTCGATTATAATATTGCAACGGTTTCGTATAATAGTACAAGTGGCCCTGCTGCTGCTGGTCGGTTTAAAGCTTAGATTGATACAATGTGATGATGAATGTGTGTTCTTCACGGTTGTCAGTTCAATTAATCGTGGAAAATCAATTAAGTAGATTTTAGGAGCACATCAATGTCACTCAAGGATTTTCCGGCGGCGGGCATGAGGGCGCGTCGGGCCGTGACGGCGATGAGTGACCCCAGTCTTGCGGGTGACCAAACACGCACATGACGCACACATGGCCACAGCATGTCCAGCCGACTAGCCAATTAAATGGATCAAGCCGGAACGGCGTTGGTGGACCCGGGCCTCGTTACCACGCCTCCGTTTAAACATATAATCAGGTATATTATTCATGAAGAAGTCTATCGAGGGATTTAAAAAGCTGTTTAGGTGCTTTGTTCCTTTGTTAGCTGTTGGATACTTACTATTTTTCTTCTGGTCGTCGGGTCGGTACTTGCGTATAGCGACGGACACTGCCTGTTCAATGCTTCGCACGTACACGCCCGGCTGCCTCGTCATGAGCGTGAAGTCGCGCTGTCGAGGCTCAAAAACGTCTCTAATGCCAAGCTGCAATTAGATATTCATCTAACTAAACAAGTCTATTGTCAAAAAACCTTCAGCTAGCTTGAATGCCAAAAACTAAGTAGGCAATATTGTAATACTCGTATGTGATCTTATCGCAGTGAAGGTACAAAATGCATTTAAACATTGTCAAAAAATCATATACATAGGTTAGATACCTAAGTATATGAATTTTAACAATCTTAGGTATTAGCGTAGCATTAGTTCCATTCTTAGCTTTTTATTTTAGTTACTAAGTATTAATTCCATGAGCAACTTTTAGTGTTATCCATCGTGTCATCGTGCGTCTACTACGTACTATCACAAAAGTAATTATTATGTAAATAGAGCGCGCCATAACATAATATCGGTTTTATTTTTATTACACAGTGGCCGAAACTAGGTCAAAAACTAATCGTTATGCGTACCTCTTTGATTAAGGTAAGTGCACTAGAAAAAATAGAAAAAGTACGCAACAGTGGGTGGATAGTGAAATAAAGTATATTTTTAAATTACTATTTTTGATAACACTTCTAAAAATACCGCAAATTCATTTGTTACGATCTCCAAGATAAAATTATTTGTTTTGTTACCTTCTGTAAATCTGTAGTTAAGGTCACATGACCTTTAACAGTGAAGCTCGGCACGATTCCCTTCACACGACGCGGCCGTAACACCGAGTAGATGTCCGACAAGTCGGACTCTCGCGCCATTCGGGACAGCAGCCGCCCAAGCTCCGGCGAGCCACCCCGAGTAGGTAGCACCACCAGCAAGTAGTAACGATCGCTGTCTAAAGGCAGTCTTAAGGCCGAGGCCTCCAAATGTGGCAGATAGGCGTGCTCCAGCACTGTATCGTATCGCATATACGTGACCTGTTGAAAATAATTGACCCATCATCAATTTGAATAATGAAAAGCAATGCTGTGACGAATTTATAATGCAAATTGTGTTGTTACGCTAACCATTATAACAAGAGTATTTACAATATCGCTAGGATGCGCGATTTACGACCTGGCGATTTTAATGATATGGCGCAAGAGCGTTTTAAATCAGAGAGCTTCATTAAAGTCAGGTAATAGGGTGAGCTGTGGCGGTCGCTGCCACAGCTCACCCTATTACCGGTCACCACCGTCATATTTTAAATAAATAAGTAAATATTCCTAGCAATAATCAAACTTGACTGTCAGCTGTGCTGTTGAGGGGGAAGCGCCAGGGTAGCTCGCGAAATTCAAATACGTTGACCTTTTCATAAAATAGTCATTGAATGGAATTAAATTAATTTAGAGGGTTGTATTGATGATTTTAATGATTAGATATAGTTGTATGTAAATACATACATACGAGTACGTCTTACGGTCACGAAACACAGTTTGTTCAACATGCAGCCTGATACTGAACTGCGTATTGCAAAAAACGTAAGAAAATTTGACTTTCGCGGGCTACCCTGGCGCTTCCCCCTTATCTTATAGATACCGTAACAGTTTGAGGACCCACCTGAACGCTTCTTAATCCGTTCGCTAAGAACGTTTGGTCGTCAAAGCTCGGATTAGACGCATCTGAACCAATATCATAAGCTCGGTAATACAAATAGTCGTCAATGTACGGAGGATTTGTGAATATAAAATCCACTATCGACTTCTTCTTTCGTTCAAGAGTCTCTAGCGTGGATTCATTAGCTGGTGTAACGGAATTTAATGTGGTCGTCATGACATCTAAACTCATAGTAGACATTTGTTCTGTTTGTTGTGTTTCAGTCATTGTAGTCATCACACTCTCTGTTGGGATGTTCTCTGTCAACGTTGATGTTATTGTAGAACTATCGATAGTTGATGATGGTGTTTGCGTCATATCAGTGAGAGTGGTTTGTGCTGTGCTAGTTGCATCAGGCGTGCTAGGCTGGGCTGTAGCGGATGTTTCATCAAGAGTTGTCGCTGGCACTGTGCTAGTCTCAAGAGTTGCAGACGAATCCACTTCGTTGTTTGTGGTCGGCTCATTTGTTAAGGCATTTGTGACTCGGGAACTCATCGAAACTGGTTCCGTTTCAGCCGCCGTGCTTGGCGCTACTGTCGTGGTTGTCGGTTCTGTCTCAGGGGATGGAGCCTGCGTGGTGGTCTCCGGCATCAGCGGTGTAGTCGTTATTTGTGTTGTTGTCTCTGTAATTCTTTCGCTGGTTGTTTCTGTTGTGGTGACAGCGCTCATGGGCGTGCTCTCTGCGTTTGGTGCGGCTGATGGGTTTGCAGTGGTCGATGTTGCACCTCTTATATCTATCGTACTTATTGTTTCCGCATTTGGATTGATTGTACTAGTAGTTTCTTCTCTGGTCGGGGGAGTAGTACTTGCATCTTCTCGAGCTGGTTTACTTTCTGCCGTCATTGCCACTGTCATTGTGGTAGCATCACTGGACCCTGCAGGACTCATGGTTGTCGTCGCTGAATTAGTGTCATTTGAAGTGCTGTTAGTTTCAGGTGCAAGCGTCGGCAACTGATCGTTTTCTAAATCAAAACCATAAAACCGTAGAATCTTTTTGTATGGCTCGTTAAAAGTGACATTTTCATTGTTCAACGCTAACCCCGCCAGAAATCCCTCTTCCGGTACGAAATAAGTCTGCAATGGTCAAAATTACTTTCATTGTGTAGGTATCGGATCAGCAGTTGGCACTTGGCACTTTAGAAATATCGTCTTTTAGCCACAATTGTACCCATTACTCGACAAGGTGGACATATAGAATAAGAAACTGCTAACATACTTTCGACTAGGATTTGTAAAAGGAATTAGCAAAGGCGACTTTAGGCGACATGAGTTCAAATACCGGTCTAGCGAAAGTGTGTCTAATGGGTACTTATCTAATTAGATATGTGTGTTAAATCGCGATCGATAAACTGACACTGATCAAGTATTGCTTCTAACTATCGTTAGAGTAGTTATCCGTGCCTACCTACCATGGGAAGAAGTAGTATATCTCGCGAATACAAGTCGTTATTTTTGGTTGAAGAAGGACTTCACAGCAGTCAGAGAGGTCAGACTTGAACTGATCAAAATAACGTATGGTCCATCCAACTCGCTCTAGCTAGAGGGCAGGGGCGCTCGCGCAGTCAGCTTCACTCAAACCGCGTTTGAGACCTCGGGACAATAGAAATTATTTATGACTGATTCAACCACCGGATAAATAAATATCCTATAGTAGCTATATAGGTAGGCTTATCACAGTAATTTTTAAAGAAGTTATAATGATTTTTTTCAGGGATCCTAGGCTACTTTGCTCATCGTGTTTAAGTTCACGGCCTGAAAACGAAAGGGATATTATGTGATCGAAACAATTATTAAACCTGGCCGTACTTCCTAAAGTTACAAATGAGTTGGGTACTATTTAGTCACAGATCAAAACAAAACAATAGCACCGGTGAGAGTTCCTAACGATTTGTTTATTTGGTGGGTCACATTCACAATATGCTTTTATTTAAACGGGATTTTACGACTTCAACCTACTATAGGTACCGACCCATCATAGATCTATGATACCGATAGACACATAATTTTTACGTTTAAGTAAATCTTAACTGAAAAATTCAACACACACCTGAATGACCACTTTCTATTTCTCACTAATAAATAATTAAATATTTGTAGATTCTATATTGGTAGTTTATGTAGGTACATATAATAATGATTGTTTTATATGATTCTATATTATATATTTATTTTAAACTTACTTTTAAAGTGCGATGTATATCTCTAAAGCCTATCCTCATGACATTCCTGTTCCACGGCAGCTGCATCCCGCGCTGGATCTGATACGATGCCTCTCCATCCACACCCTCGTACAGGGCCACCATGATCCCCATTAGTCCATACGGCGAGAATGCGATGTTGTTATCATTTAAAAAGTTATGTTCTGCCAGCACTTTCAAACCAAATTCGTTTGTTACATCGACCATATGAGCTAAAGGTGTTCTTCCAGTATCCCATAATTTTATTTCTATTGGAACTCCGTACTCTGACGATGCAGTCATTGTGATGCACGCGTAAATAGAAGCGGCGCGCAAGATCACGCTCACCAAACGATAACTTAGCACGCGTCCGTTAGCACGCATGTTGTCCGCGGTTGTGAGGCGCTCCGCTGACCACGGGTTACGGCTTCGGGTCCACCGAGGCGCTTGGGCTAATCTTCGTGGCTAATTAGCATTGAGACCCCGAACTTTTCGGTGAATGCCCTCGGCGAATTTGTGCGAATTGTTTTATATGTTGCATTGTTGTCCGTACGACGTACGGTACAACGTACTGAAGTACTACATGCTATAGGTACTTACTTGATTAAATTCTTGAGATTTGAGATTCTTGACCGAACGTACTGAACACCTCCATAAATTAGGATGACTTAACTGATGTTTACATTTACATTCGTGAATTGAAGATTGCTGCTTGAAAGCACTTTCTTGGATTTTAAGTCTAGCGGTATCCAGTTAGTAGGATTACTGATAACTGCGAAAAGACCGCTCACGATTCATGAAAAAATAATAACAAAATTGACATATTAATACGGAACACTTTTTGTGCCAAATAACCGCTTCACTTTAAAGCCGGTTTTGCTTGCCGCAAGCCGTGGAGGTATTCTTTTACCGGTGTAACCGTGTAAGTTATAAAATAGCCAAGAGCAAGACTACGGTCACAGTGCAAATTTTTATTTAATCATGATTAACGCTGAGGCCAAACGAGCGTAATGGTGAAGTTCACTAGAGATACTAAAGTACCGTAGAGTAAAATTATAATAAAAAAAAACGTTATACTTCATGTTCCTTGCTAAAATTGGCGAATGAAGACATCGACAACGAGTACTTTCTTACCAGACACGCTAGACCAATTTAGGGCTCAATTAATAGGACATGTGCAATAAAAAAACAAACTCTAGGACCAATGTTTAACAGATGAAGTGTTACAGACCTTAGGAGCCAATATAAGACGATCACAAAAAATACTGAGCGTAATGCGATGGTTGTTCGGAGGGCTATAGGTACGGACCGCAGTAGTACGTACTTTTATCTTTAGTCAGGTCAGGTCAGTCAGTCGGAACATTAGTTAGAAGTCATAGCATCGAAACCGCATGAGACCGATAGGTATGAGTGAGACGAAAAGGCTTGTGGCTAAGTGCACACGCACACACGCACGTACACGCACGCGCGCGCGCACAATTCGACCGATTTAGGCTAAGCGACGCTTGCCGAGGTTGGTCTGTGTATGGTGTATGGGTGACCATCTTTAACATACCTAGATCCTTCCTGGCCTCGGTCGAGCTTCAACAGTTATTGAGGCCTATCGGGTAGTGGAAGTCCAAGTCTTACTCATTGCTCAGGACGTCTGCACTATGTAAAAAACTGACATTCAGCAGCAATTTACATATTCAGATTAGAAGCCAGTTAGCCGACCGCAACATAAAAAAACCAGCCAGGTGCAAGTCAGACTCACACACATACAGTTTCGTAGCACCAAATAATATAATAAAAAAAATTTAACGCTCATTCATATGAAAATTTACACGCAACAGCCAAAACCAAATTTTGTTATTCATATTTTGTTAGCCTATGTGAATGAAAAACAAAGTTACTGCTATAGTTTGGCGAAAAAGTCTCATATCTCAAAAACTAAACATCAAATCTTATTGAAAACAATTTTTGTTGAAAGTTTTTTCACGTTCTACAAACCAATTTTTCTGGCTTTAGCAAATATTGACTTAAGAAAAAAATGTTCTAGAAACCTCGATATCATTTTACAAGAGCTGTCGATAGACATCCCACGCAGTTATATAAACATTGATGTTTTTTTTCAACCCTCAGTCACATGTATGGATGGAGAGCCTCCTTTATTTATTTTTATAATTTTCGGTCCTGTATTTTTAAGGGTAATAAATTTAAAGCTTTCTTAAAATTTTGTTTTTTTTTTTAAATTTCCTTTTTACACCTAAAAGTGGACCCCATGTTTAAAATTCATTAATTTACGTTAGGTACACGTCTGTCTTTGGGTCACCGACTTACATATGTATACCAAATTTCAACTCAATCGGTCTAGAAGTTTCGGAGTAAATTGGCTGTGACTGTAACAGACGGACAGACAGACAGACACGCAAGTGATCCTATACGGGTTTCGTTTTTCCTTTTGAGGTAGGGAACCCTAACAAAAGGAACTAGGTTCCAAGAGCGAGCGGAGCGAGCTCGAAAATTTTTTTGCGACTTTCAGGACTTACAGACGACTTACAGATAAAGTCAAGACTCAAGAGGAAGTAGGTTGCAACCAAGAACTAGCGAAGCGAGGTCGAAATTTTTTTGACACCTGGCCTGTTCTTCCTCAATAATTCTAACCTGTTCAACAGGTTAGAATTGTTGCGACCTACTGACTGGAGTTACTTGGGCTACTTACGAGTAGGTATAGACAATGTAAAGATTTAAGAGAAAGTAGACTGAAAGAGCGAGCGAAGCGAGCCCGAAATTTATTACAGCTTGCCTCGAATAAGTTGAGATACCTCCTGCTTTCTTATAAGTATGTATATAAAAATCTCGTGTCACGGTGTTTGTGGTCGCGCTCCTTCGAAACGGCTCGACCGATTTTTATGTATTTTTTTTTTTTATGTATATTTGTCAGGTATGAGAATAGGTCGTAAAGTATATTTCACACCACTAATTTCATGCGTAGGAAGGTCGCGGGGCACAGCTAGTAATAATATGTAATTAAGTAATTTGAGATCATAATGTCCACGCAATGACATGCTCTATTTTTAGGTTATTAAAAAAACTAGCTTTTTTCTACAGAAGTGCAATACCTACACGGTCAAAATTTATTTATTTATTATAACCAACTTATACTGCTTATACTGACAGTTTACACCACACATACAAGTTATTCACAACAATGGTTGAACATAACGATAAAAAAAAATCACATAAAATTTGACAAATTAGAATTACATGAAATTTATTTATATTAAATAGAATAGAAATAGAATTATATTAAATAAAATTAAAAGTAGTAATAATATTAGGAAGTAAACAATAGTTATGGTAGATGTAAGAATAAAAGTACCTAAACAAAACATTTTAAAAAAATGTATGGAACAGCTGTTTTTTTTTAAATAACCGATGAAAAATTTCGATGTGGCTCAGAATAATGTACTGAATACGAGGTAACTGTTTTTGCGTCGGTGTCCCTTCCCCCCTTCGAACCCTGTGTGCGTGTGAGTACGACTCACACTTGGCCGGTTTTTATATCCTTGAGTACATGTATGCCATAATTGCCTATTAAGGTGAATGCTCCAACCAGCCCGCGAAATTCAAATTTTCTTAAGTTTTTTGCAATTTGCAGGCCAGTGCTAGGTTGTATGTTGATGAACATTTGATTCGCGGCTGTAAGACGTATGTAGTTACAGAATTATAATCATCAAAATCATTAATACAACCCTCCGAGCTCATAAAGGTGTAAAAATGACTTTGACCTTGTAAAAAGTCATTTTTACACCTTGCAAAAAACGCAAGAAATTTTGAATTTCGCGGGCTACCCTGGAACATCAACCTTAAGGCTTTGGGGCAAGGGGCTCCTAATTTATTTCAGCCTCTGTCTACACCGGTCCAACATGCGAAAATCCAGTAGGAGTGCAATCCAGCGACAGAAAGTGTGTAAGTTTATAGTAGTAATACGAGTACCCAAAGGGTTATTTTTAACCCTATAAAATACTTTAGTTTGAGAGTGATTCTACTGTATGTACATCACAATTTATTACGTAGGTTGTACTTACTTACTTATTCTCTATCAGGCAGGAAAAGTTAGTTTATAATTTTTTATTTATAAATCTTTTAAAAATCCTGAGCTTCTAGGGGGGCTGCGCCAGGGTCGCCCCCGCACGAATAAACTTAAAATTATAAAAAAAAGTTATTTTTCTATGAAAAAATAAAAATACAGTGAGTGTTACAAAAATACAAAAACGAATCAATCGTTTGTAGGCTAGGAAACCGGAAAAGGAAACAAATATCATAAACAAAAAGGTAAGTCGTCGACTGTGACATTGGCTGTTCTTGTCTATGGCGTTGCCACTTGGTACTATTACGCGACTAAACTAAATGGCTAGTTCTAGTGACAGTTAAAACTGTTAAACACATTTTGTTTCAACTTTCAAGAGGACATACTATATTGCTAACTCTTTTTATTTATACAAAGGAGACATTTCAAATTGTATGGACTAACAACTTGATGGTTGCTGCAAAAAGGAGCGTGTGTTGTAAATCAATAGATTTTACAATTTTGATTGCCGTCCATGACGGTAATATTTTACTATATTGAGAAGGTTAACAACAGTTATCACGACATGAATTCATTATTGGTAATGCAAAAACAGATTCTGGTTCTTTAAACAATTGACGAAATTCATCGTTTCATCTGCTTCAAAAGGTCAGTACACAATCATTTTGTAACTCAAAATAATACAAATAGGAATAGATTTTAATATATTTAAGCGATACATGCATCTTTTTCGACTTAACGATTATTAAAAAATGGAAGTGTTAGTTACTTGAATCCATAATTTATACAGATAATAAAGGAAAGCTATTAGGTAATTTTCAACTACTGAAATAAAAACAAAGTATGGGCTCAGAACTTCTGGTTTTAAGTTCCAATTCAAGCTAAATAATAGCTAAGTACTAAATTTTCGGTTACTCATTATAGTGTTTATGTTCCAATTCTAGCTAATTATTAGCTAAGTACTAAATTTTCGGTTATTCATTATAGCGTTTTAGTGTAACTGGTAAGTGCAACTATATTATGTGTAACTCTCTATTGCTGTACAACAAAGATCTATAAAATATCCGTAGTCAGAACTTTAATTCAATCAAGTTAGTAGTTCTTAAGTTATTAATATTGTAAAAATATTATTTGGAAATACACAGCTATGTCCTTAAATCAATTCATAAAAAGTGGTAAAAATATGATTTCTACTGTAGAATATAGGCACACAAAAGTCCACACATTTCATTATCAGATGAACAATGTATCTGAATTATCTGGTGAGGTCTGCGGTGTTTGATTATGATCACTAAGTTTGCCTTCTTCATCTATGACAAAGCAATACAATACAGTATGTGAAACTGCATTAACTCGGGAATAGGGTAGGCTACTTATAAATCTATGATCAATGAATATTCTTTTGATTAGAAAGGTATGATAATGTAGCAATAAAATAACTGATTTGTGTGATTTTGAAAATTATATCATATCAGTCACAACCATGCACATTTGATGTGCTCAGTCAAATAGCAGAGTGCTTAGAAACTTCTTCGTCACATGTAAGTATACATCACATTGAATGGTTGTAAGTATCAATTTATTTATAAACATGATTTTTAAATAATGCTAAATATGGCCATTTAGTTTGATATCAAATGGTTTGGGTTACAGTTGTGCGTGAATCAAGACTCAGAAGAAAGAAGAATTTCTTAAGAATTGTGACAATAGTTTATGACCGTTTTCTGGTCATAAACTACCAAGTGTAGTGCTTCAAGATGGACCTTCCAGATTGCCCGCCAGGGGCAGAGGGGTATCAGGATTCTGTTACCGAAGTACCTAAGAAACCAGAGCTAGAAGAATCCTCTTGTACCAAGGTAAATAATGTTTTTTTAACTTATTAGATAAATATAATACTTAAGTAATAAATCTCAAATAAATCTTAATTTTAATGTCAACTGTTTATTATCCTCAATTGGGACACTAAAGAGCACCCCTTGCTACAGTTATGAGAGCTTAACATTGAAACATTATTCCTATTTCTCCTTTTAATCCTAAGATATTTTATACATTCTAAATTAATTACTATCTACATACCATACAATTGGTTAGGAAAAAAACAGTCCAGCTCTCAAATAATATTTAAAACTATTGAAACTGAATGCTATTAATCAATACTTCAATAAATGACCAGAACTTTTTTCTTAATTTGTAGACGAGACAGAGAGTCGTTAGCTAAAGGCTAACATCCTATGGCTAAAAACTGTGTGTGCAGGAAGTGCAAACATTTTCTGTTTCAAAGGCATTCTTTACACCCAACACCCAATTATTGTATGTTTGGTAGAAAGGTCTTCCACGCGCACTTTGGATGCCTATGTGTAACTAACAAATGTTCACACTACATGCGCGCATGAAGTCAGTCATAAAATAAAATTGTAAAGATATTAGTTTTACGCGCATTTGATAAAATATCCACATGTTACTAAAAATCAGTAAGTATAAACCCAAAATTGTAGCGGTATATTAAATGGTTATATTTACAATTATTATACATTTATTTATAATATGACTTGACATATTCTGCATGAAATAACTATTATTTCAAGGAGTTTTTGCTGGGGAGTATGCTCTGTGCCATGACCACTTTGAATTGATATTTGCAAAGAAACTATGAATATGCATAAACATTACATCACACCTGAAATCCCCAAAGGGTTAGGCAGAGCTGTGTAAAATACACCCACATTTCCCCAGTTATGTTTAAGTCCCATGTAAAAGAGGGCGAGCCTATTGCCATAAACGGGGCACAAGTCCAGGCTCCATGGATGCTACTGAAATTCCCGATGGAAAACTCAATAATACTTTGCCTGACCTGGGAATTGAACCCCGGACCTCATGCTCAGTAGACGCGCTTGTGACCAGTAGACCAAACGAGGCAGTCAATATGCAATTTTTCATATTATGCTATAAAAATATATATATTTTCTACATTTTATCCTGTAATTTATACATAAGATTTATACATACAATGGTTCAGCCTCTGAGTATGGAACTTTTATGAAAGAATGTGCTTTTACTAGATTTGTGAAGTTTATACAGCTATGTGCCCTGCCATTTCATCTGCTGATTCTCTTTATGCTCAGCAAACCTTCCTCAAAAATTGGCCTATTAAATGCAAAAACATTTTTATAAATCTGACTGGTAGTTCCAGAGGTTTTTTTTAAATATTAAATGGGCCTACTCTTGACCTCAATCTAGTCCTGTGGACAGAGATGAGGTCGACGATGGAACGAGCCAACCCAAAAGAAGCCTATTAACTCGCGACTTAAGTAGATAGGGGGGTCATTTGAACTTGGGAACACCAACACAGGCAGGGAATTCCACTCCTTGTTTGTGCGCATAATAAACGATGTAGCAAAGCGCTTCGTGCGAATATGTAGAATATCGACAAGGTATGGGTGATAACCTGCAGTACGTCTGGACTCCCGATGGAAGAAGGGAGATGGTGGAATGAATTCGTGGAGCTCTTGGGCCCACTCACCGAAGTACAGTCTGTAAAAGACCGACAAACATACAACTTTGTGCTAATGGGCCAGGCTATGAAGCTTGGTATCCACCAGCTTATTGTCACAAATGAGCCTCTTGGCTCTCTGCTCAACAGAGTCGAGTGTGGCTAATTGGTATTTTTTGGCTGAGCCGTCCCAAAGGTGACAGCAATACTGCATGCCGGACCGAACTTGAGCTTTATGTAAGACTAAAACCTGTCCAGGCTTGAAGTAACGCTTAACCTTATTTAGAATACCCAGCTTTTGTGGCGCAGTTTGAGCTTTCGACTCAATGTAGGTACCGAAGTTAGATTAGCGCATTCAAACATAAAAAGAAACCACCTTTATTTAGATTAGAATATATTATCAGGGAAAAAGTCATGACTCATGTCACCACAACATCTATTATTTAATTTAGTTTTCTTCATGGTTATAGTATTTAAGTATCAAACAAAATAATTCAAAATTAAGAAAGTTTAAGAGAGAGTTTAGAATGTCAGCTGTGCTTGAAGCATCTCTTGCGCTGATAAACTAAGTCGGAGAACATAGTATCTATGAATTAAACAAATAGCAGATTAGTGCTTAGCCAATTGTAAGCACACAAATGGAAGATACAGAGATAGGACATCGTGAGATTTGACTTGACCCCCCTTACCTCCCCCCCTTTATTTCACGTGAGATTTATCAAAATGCGTAGTTTAGTGCAAATACGTAGTACGATCTGTGCTTGATTGCGCTGCGCAATTTATTTAAGAAAAAAATTGCGTAATTATTTTTATTAAATATTATTGTGTTGTTTTGAGCCATATTTTAGTGTTGTTTACTTAAACCTAGTTTTCACGCAATTTTACACTATTTCTTGCGGGGAAAAAAAGTACGTGATATTTGACGAGACTCCCCCTCCCTCTCCCGTGAGATTGGGTGAGATCCGGCTCGACGCCCTCCTCCCCCTAAACGCCTCACTTTAACTTTGCTTCGGTACTTTATGAGTTATCCTCTATCAAACGCATTTTTTCAAAAATATTTGAAAAAATGAATAATGGATATTTCTACTAGTTACAGTGTAAAATTGAGACTTGACATGATTTTGTGTCACATACCACAACTAAAAAGGGGAAAATAAAAATTGTTTTGCAAAAGAAATAACCGACTTCCAAAAAAGAAAACACTAAAAAGTCATAATTTTACTTTCGGAAGTCGGTGGCAAAAAAGTCTATGAAACAAACAAAAGTCTCCGACTTCCGAAAGTAAGAAAAAAACTTTATTCCGAATTTGCATGGCGGTCGGTTTTTATTTCACCTCAACTACCGGGATAAAAAACGTATCCTAAATGTATCTATCGACACATACCCCGTCGTCCGTCGTAGACCCTAACTTGGGTTAGGACTCCGGTCATGGTTTAACTATATGTGTAAAATTTAATCGGTATCCGTTCAGCCGCTAAGGTGGACAAATATGACGGGCAGAGATCATTTAATTTTGCATTTATATTATTAGCATGGATTGATGGATGATGTGTAATGTATGTTAGAATTTTCAAAATATCTCTTGAGGTTTTGTAAGACTGGTGAAGGATATTCATTCAATCTTGGATTAGGTATAATATAAATATTATTAAGCAGTGTTAAGGCGAATGAATCTGCGAAAAAAAACTGTAGAGCTCGTAAAAAAAAACTGTCGTTCAAGCATTTTTTGTTGCTGTGCTTTCTCAATAAGTCCGTCTGTCTGTCTGTCTGTCTGTCAAGACCTTTTTTCTCAGGAACGCGTGGAGGTATCAAGCTGAAATTCATATCAAATACGGTCTATGGTCTCTTGGAGCTGTGAAAAAATCAAACTTCTAAGTCAACGCGATCAAAAGATACTCCCGTTTATGCCGCAAATTTTCGACACTCGCAAGGGAATCAAAACCTACAGGGTACTTCCCGTGAACTCAGAATCTTGAAATTTGGTATGAAGTAACGTCTTATAGCAGAGATATAGGAAAAATTGCGAAAAGTATACATTTTTAGTTATATCATATAATAAAAATATTTTTAATAATTTTAAACTTACTACCCCTTTCCTCATGAACGCGTAGTGGTATTATATTGAAATTCATATCAAATACTCAAATCTATAATACCTTTAAGCTGTAACAAAATCAAACTTCTATGTCAACGCAATCAAAAGAAACAGGAATTAAAACCGCATATTTTGAAACTCGCCACTACTCGCAAGGGAATCAAAACCTACAGGGTACTTCCCGTGAACTCAGAATCTTGAAATTTGGTACGAAGCAACGTCTTATAACACAGATAAAGGAAAAATTGCGAAAAGCATAAATTTTTAGTACAGTTAGTTGACGTAGAAGTTTGATTTTGTTACAGCTTAAAGATATTATAGACTTGAGTATTTGTTAAGAATTTCAATATAATACCACTACGCGTTCATGAGTAAAGGGGTAATAAGTTTAAAATTATTAAAAATATTTTTATTATATGATGTAACTAAAAATTTATGCTTTTCGCAATTTTTCCTTTATCTGTGTTATAAGACGTTGCTTCATACCAAATTTCAAGATTCTGAGTTCACGGGAAGTACCCTGTAGGTTTTGATTCCCTTGCGAGTGTCGAAAATTTGCGGCATAAACGGGAGTATCTTTTGATCGCGTTGACTTAGAAGTTTGATTTTTTCACAGCTCCAAGAGACCATAGACTTGAGTATTTGATATGAATTTCAGCTTGATACCTCCACGCGTTCCTGAGAAAAAAGGTCTTGACAGACAGACAGACAGACAGACAGACAGACGGACAACAAAGTGATCCTATAAGGGTTCCGTTTTTACCTTTTGAGGTACGGAACCCTAAAAACTGTCGTTCAAGCATTTTTTGTTGCTGTGCTTTCTCAATTGAATTCAGGAAAGCTTACCGTGTTTGAACACACTTTTCTCGCGACGGTCGATAACGAGCCAATTTTCTAAAGAATTTTCGTCGTGGCAGATTGCATTTTATAATGTGAAAGAGGTGTGATAAAGTTCCTTTTGGCTACCACCACCACTTCTGCCACCTAAGTCGCGTCTTCAACTTCCTGTAATGAGTGAGGCAGCTGTCGTTCTCTAGATTATCTTGCAGTTTATTTATCATATCCATAGGAAATACATGAGAAACTTCCACTGATATATAAAACGCCGTTCTTTGAAAAGCTCTGCCTATAATATAATATTATGGTTAGTGTGCTGATATCGGAAATTAAAGTTAATTTGTGCTTATCATAAACTTTTCCGCGTTGTGTTGCGTTACGTTTTCCTCTCATTGAGTTCATTGTTATCAGTATCACATAGTAAACGTGTGAAACGTTTACATTTTATTTCTTCGTGGCACGGTGCACAGGTAAGTATAACATAGTGAAAAATAACTTAAAAAAAAATACGTTCAATAAACGAATAAAAATAACATTGTGAACTGTTTTATTTGTTTTGATTTATCCCACTTATTAGGGCGGATCGATTTTAACTCTTACGAATTGACGGGTTTTTGGTCAGTTGTTGCACTGGCTTGTACTTGTGACGGATGTGTTATATGATAGTGATGGTTGTGGTTGTTTTTTTGTAGGCGGAGTACGAGTTCCAAGAGCATCTGAACAGTTTGAAGATCCGGCTGGAGGATGGCAACACGCGGTGTATGGTGGAGCGGCGCGGGCGCGACATCTCGGGCAAGTGGATCTACCTGTGCTACCCGTGCGCCGCCGTCTGCAGCGGCGAGAGCATCCTACAGGTGAGACCTCACTGCACCATACCGTTTAGATATCTTAAGCGCCATTTCTGATAGGGACTAATTACGAAAAACCGATATTTCATGCCAGATTACTTGCAGTCGCCTCTCAGAATTTAAAATTTCGGCATTTTATTATCTCTGATCACCACTGAACTCTAAATCCAGTAAAAATATTGACACGGTCTACAACCTAAGACGCCTTTTACCGATATTGTTTTTTTTTTGTTTTCAGACTCATATATCGGGGAAGAAACACAAGGTCAAGTTGGCGATGCGAAACGTCTGGCCCAATAGCATCTTTGACGATCATCCGTTCAACCATACTGCTGCCAAGAGTGCCGGTAAGTGCACACTTTACAAAGACTTGTAGGGGTATTCATACCGATTTACTACCTTGGCTTCTTAAATTCAACCAAGTCTTTACTTAAACAAACCTTATTCTTAGGCTTATTCTTTATTGTACACACCAAAATACAATAAAAAAAACACAGAAATTGCAATATGTTTATTGCTTATTCCAGAATTCACTTAATTATAAGAAGAACTTACTATAATCATATCTAACATTGAAATCTCCTTACAGCCACTGAAAGAGTACTACAGAGGATGGCGGAGGAGGTAGACCACCACAACAGGAATCCATCGGACTTGGATAAAAAGTACAACAAGTACAGGACTGTCACCTGCCACATCCAGGACTCCCTGGATACCGTCAAGTGAGTAAAAAGCAAAGATTTACTTGAATCTCCATATAACTGTCCTTTCGCTGGCAATGAAAATGCAGCAGGGTGCGGCTTTTCGCTGCTTCATTGTTTGATTATATGTAAATGTTGATGGATGGAGAGGGAGAGGAGGGTCAAAGAAAAGATGGATAGATTGTGTGTGGCAGTAGCGAAGGATCAATTTTTGTAAGAGGTAAGCCAGAGTACATATCTTTAATGTGATTGTATTATTTGTCTATAGAATACTGACTGTGCCATTTTACAAAGGGAATCCGGTAGGAATCGAGTTGTTTGGAACTTTCGCCACTGGTGTGAGGAATGATTTAAAAGAAAAAGGATTAAATGATAGCGTAAAGCTGGGTACTCACTTGGTAGTGTAGCACGTAACGTATCAGATACGGTATCAAGTGAGTACGTAGGCACGAGCCCGCTGCGAGCCGCTCGCGCGTGGAGCGCTGTAAGCTCGCAGTGACCCGCCGAGTGGCGGTTTCACTGCGAACACAAAGGCGGCTCGCAGTATGCTCGTGGACGGCGTCACGACCGCTTGTGTAGTGAGTACGTACGCGTGAGCTTCAAACGAACTTACGTATTCAATTATTCATTATGGAATGGACTGAAGAATTCAATTTGTCTTGAACGGGTATCGCTTTTCTAAACCTTGTGTCTCTAGTGCGAATTTGAGGTCCAATTAAATTAATTAGATACTCAAAATCTGTACTCGACATACGAGTGATATTCTTGAAATGCCCACTAATCTCTTGAGACTTCATATCTATTACTAAATTGTTAGAACGATTTTCTATCTTTGAAAATTTCACTTTGCCAAAATCGACGTGGTCTTTTATAATTATCTAAAATATTATACATGAATATGAACGCAGCACTAGCCACCATTTGAGACATGTCGTCGGCGTGACGTCGTTGCGAGCACTGCGGATCCGGCAGCTCGTAGCTAGATACGCGGAGGACCGTGGACGAGCCGTACCCACTTGCAGGTTGATACCGTATCTGATACGTTACGTGCTACACTGCTAAGTGAGTACCCAGCTTAATAGCTGACAGGGAGAATGGGAAAAAAGCGTGTTGCGCCAATATAAGTAATAAGAGACAAAGGCAGGAAAATTATGATGCCGCATCCTTGTTTGCTGACCTATGTTGTATTGGCAGGGCTCCGCTGCTGGGCGTGGAGTACCTGATCGAGCACCCGCCGGAGCAGGCGCACTACGAGCCCACGTACATGTGCACGCTGTGCACTAAGCAGGGCCACCCGCGCACCATCATCAACCACATGACTTGCTTCTGGCACCGGTTCAACTACCTCGTGAGTATATTATTAATTTAACACTTCAAGCACAAGGTACAGATGCGGACTTAATGCCATAGGCATTTTCTACCAGTCAACTTTTGGGTGATGCAGAGACAAGCAGTGGTAGGTGTATATCTGAAAATAACTATTCAATACACTTTCTCGAAAACTGGTTCTTATCGCACTACGATTAGGTTCAACATGCAATGTATTTCACACGCGTGGATTTTTAATATTTTTCCGCACACGTGCGGAAATAAAAAATTCCACAGATAACTATACTAAGTCGAAATGGGTTCAATGACTATAGTCAGCGGCAAAGAGACATGCGTCTTTACGGCGTAAATATTTTTGGAGTATTTAAATTGTATTTGTAAATTTTATATCATAGATAAACATGATTATTTAAAAAAAAAAAAAAAATGTTAATTTGTTCATAAAAGTAAATATTTGTTACTTTTATGAACAAATTACCATTTATTTGTGTTATAAATTCAAAAATATTAGATTTTTTTATTTTTCATATTAGGCTGTTTAGCGGCACCATACCTACCTTTGCTTCTTCTTCAACCTGTCGAAAGCAAAACGCGGAAAAAAGCAAATTTAATCATATTGACCTAATAATTCCTGACAAAAATACTTTCCGTTCTAATATGTATTTTATTTCTTTGAAAGTGTATTGAAAAACGTCGTTTGATACGCGTGGGCGGCGTGGGATTTGTTACTGCAGTTCTTGGCTCCATAACTCCCTCGCCTGCAGCTCGGGTGTTAATTCCGCCTCGAATGCAATAACAAAGTTTCCCCACTTATATCAAAATGTACTATTAATTGTCATCCAACTCAGCCCATCACAGTTCATTTCTGGACGTAGATCTGCCACACTACCCTGTCCTCCGCCTTCCGCATGCAGCCTGACCCAGCCACCTTTGTCTGATGTGCTAATTGTGATAAATAATTGTGTTTTCCAGTAAATTGTTCTAGGATTATCACCAATCTCTAGCTTTCCACTGCTGGCCATAAATGTCTCCAATCACACACCATTGAACTCAATCTTCTACTTAACTAAATCTACTGAAAAATATTACTAAGATAGGTTAGATAGGATCGCCAAGGTCCGTGACAGGCACAGTCATAAAAAGTCCAAGCAATACTACAAAATAGCTTCGAAATCGTAAATAAATCCTATTCGCACATTTCGTGTCATATCAGAAAACTGTCTCTATTTTTGTCCTTTATGAACTCGTTTTCACAAGTCCGTTTCCGTGTGACTTAAAACCACGTCTCTGACAAAACATAAGTTTATGAACATATACGTACAGAGTTACCTCACGTAAAGTTGTCAACTGAAAGTCTTTCACAATAACAAATGACCGTGTCCGTCCCAGGTGCGTCACTTCCCGCAGGCGTGCAGCCTGCTGACGCCGTACCGCGCGCAGCTCAAGTACCGCGAGGGCGTCAACGTCATTATGAACCGACTCGCGCAGCGCATCGAGGACAAGTACGGCCGCAAGCTACCCGTCAACATCGACAAGGAGGAATATGAAAAAGACAAGTGAGTGCCAGTGTGCAGAACTATATGTATAAAAGTTGGAAAAAAACTTTGATAAACAATGTTTCCCGCAACATCAAATATTATCGGAGTGACTGGAAGAAGCCGGTACGGACAGATTGCGGGCAAGCCGCAAACACCGGACACTGACAGAAACGTTATCTGTCAAAGTCCGGTCTCTGACGGCGCGTACACTAATTGTTCGTACCTCTACACACCGATTTGACCGAACCTGTAGTTGTGCAACTTTTGTTATACTTGCGTGTTTTATTTACACGTTGCCAGCAATACTGCAACATTCCATGTTGCTAGTAGCAGGTTTCCTGCAACCCTAAAAACATGTTGCTGAAACAACATTGTGCCTCGTGTCCTATAAATGTTTATGTGTAGTCATCATCCATTTCTTTTTTTCAAATCATTAAAAAAAATGCTTTTGTGAGATATGTTCGTAATAATGATTAATGTTTACACTAACACGTGTTTACTTCAGCCTGACAAGTCTTAAAGAGCAAATAAATTGTTTTAGGGTGCAAATCCACGAGTGGGTGTTCCGAAGCCATCACTTTTCCGAGAAGGATGGTGCTACCTTCGTCGAAGTTGTAGACACTGGACTGATTGACTCTCTATCTAAACCTAGTAAGTTCTTGCTTAGTTATTTTATTATTACATAGATATTCCGATAAATTAGGTCCAGGCATAAATAAAAGTACAATACAGAATACATACATATATAGTTAAGATAATTTGACAGCAAAGGAACTTGACGGGGGATTTGAACCTCTTTTTATAAGGTTTTATTTAACTTGCCTTGTTCGTTAGTGGGTTGGTTGGTTAGTTAGTATGTATTGGTCAAATCTTGCAACTGAATTTCAAACCAGTTCCCACAACCGTTTGAGCTGAAACTTTGTACACTTCTTTGGCTCTGGTGACACATTTTTATGACAGACGTGACTTGATGGTGCAGCCAGGATGGCCTCCACACGAAAGACCTCCTCAACGGTTAATAGCACGGACACGTAACTTTGTACACGCGTTCAATGTTGATAGATAAGCCTAATTTTCTTCTTTTAATTTTAATAAAAGCTTAAAAAAAGTTCATAATATTACTTGAAAGCCTTAAAAACTGTTTTCAAAAACGTAATAATTAAATCTCAACCGGTTGCTACTTGTACAGCAGAAGACTAATTAATTTTCGTTTTGTTACAGATGAAGAAATTAAAACAAAAACTTTGGCAAAGTAAGAATTTTTACACTTATAATCTATTTAATAATTTACAGTATTAATTCTCGACATAATGTGAAAGTTGCGTCCTTTCACAGTTATAATTACTACTTGTGAGTTTGTATCACTTTCAAAATCACCTTGATCTTTATTCCATTCAAAATAAGGTTGCTGTTCGGCCGCTGGCGAGCGACAAGATTCCACTTCCCCGCACCTCGCACGTACCTCAGGCATCGCCTCAGCTAACGGTCATTCCTTCGTAACAATGGTATCGTTATTTTTCAGAGACAAGAGAGAGCCTTCTCCGCCCGTCGTGGCCGCGCCATCGAGACCGCTGTTCAATAATTTCTCGGTAAGGACGCTATCCTTCATAGTAAACTATTAGCTCGTTAACGTAGACGAAGGAACAGTGTAAAGTTCTTCTGCCAGCAATGGCTTTCCTCTTACGTCTATACGACGCTTATGTGTGCCGGTGTGAATCGAGTTTTACAGTAAATACACTATTGTAGTTTTACACATAGCCGGCAGTCAATTCCAAGCTACTACTAATACAAGCCACTAAAGTTTGGATTGATGTTTAGTAACCACAATAGCCTAGTAAATTCACAGTTAAATTCTGATCCCCATTTCCCTTTTTTTGGAAGCAATGCTGAGCACTGAATTAACATAGAACCATAATTCGTAGATTTTGCATTATTTGTACATGTTTCCTTGATTTTTTTCTGTATCTAAGTAGAAAAATTCAAAAATGTGTCAGAAGTACATGCAAAATCAAGTGACCTCAGTGTATGTAGAACATTTACACATAATAAACAATTTTAAAATATTGTCTCGACTAATTTATTTAGTTTTATTGTGTTCTGATTTTGATTAGTTTAATAATACATTATTTTGTATTACTAATTAAAATTTTATATTGCTTGTTTTGGCACTTTTGCGTTTGTTACATATTTCGAGTATTTATGATGCATATTTCGACCATTCTAAGTTGCATATAATCCGGTCTCTAGTGAATAGTTTGTTGGGAGGGATACCAATACATCCATGTGCTGTGTGTAAAAATATAGTTTTTAATGAAGTATATTTTTTCTCAAAAGACTAATACATCAGCAACAATTCATGTCTCAATGCCATGCCAAGTTACGAAAAAGTTCCGAAGTTTAAAAGTTTGATAGTATTTAAACTGTAAGCCACGCGTACGACTCAACACAGTGGCACCACTTCCGGGGGTGTAAATATGCTACGATCAGATCGATTCATTGTAGCACAGGGCAGTATGTAAGTTCATTGAATACAGTTATAGGTCGTAAGTTAGTTGTCTGTCTGAAGGTTAATCTGGTAATCTGTAATACAGGTATTTCTACAACAGACATCCAGAGGCCGACACTGCTACCTTGGATCTGTTGTGATGATGAGAGAGTAGATATATTATCATTATTGTTGTTTTGAGGCGATTAATATCACTGATGGCCGACGCCATGTGTAATTCTGCGAATCCTATCGATGTTATTTTGTTTGATTTTTGAAGTCTATTTTTTTAGCATTTTTCTGTTTTTGTTATTTTAATATTGTATATGTACTTACGTCCTACTATCTACGAAAATAAAACATCTGCTGTCTTACCACTTAGAATTAGGTATTTATTGTTATAATGTAATTCGTGGACGAAAATATAAAATTCCCGATATGTCATGTGCGGCGTTCAGATATTATTATATGTTACTGTTCATTCGATCAAGGTTTGCGTGACCCCTGCAAAAATCTTTACTGTTAAAACTAAATTGAGGCAAAAAATCGTTGATCGAATAATCATGCAACTTATTCGATTTATGTCTTGTCAGTGGTTTTGGCGTATAACACGCAGTCGCAACCCAATCTTTTCTGAACAGACTATAGATAGGGATCCCCGTTGTCGTAGGATCCGGACGTCGTCCAACAAGTGGATTTGACGGCGTGCCCTCCGGGGGGCGCGGCGGGCGCGACCCGCAGGAGGACCCGCACACGCCCTCGCACCCGCCCTCGTCGATCTGCGAAGCACCGCAACGCGCCCCTGCTCGCCAATCAACTAATGCCGGGACCCTCTCCCACGGTTACCACCGACACAAATAACCCAGTACCAGCGGTTTCTTCCGAGACGGTTACAGTAGTCAGTCAAATGGATTTGACAGCGTCCCCTCCAGTGGGTGCGGCCCGCAGTAAGCCCCGGACTCTCACCCGCATCCGCAAGCACCGCTTGGCGCTCCGGTACGCCAAGCAGCTGCTGACGGGACCCTCTCCCACGGGTACCACCGACACAAATAACCCAGTACTAGCGGTTTCTCCCGAGTCGGTTACAGTAGTCAATCAAACGGATTTGACGGCGTCTCCCCTGGTGTCCGAGAGGAGCGGCGGCACAGTGCCCGTGAAGCTGATGGCGGGCTGCGCTCCCGCCGCGCCGCTGCCGCGCCTCGCGCTCCCCGCAGACATCGAGGCGCCAGAACCGCCGATATATTCCAATTCCGTTGCATATGTAAGGGGATATGTAACTCGATGTTAATAGTACTTTTTGATATAAGTGGGGAAACTTTGTTATTGCATTCAAGGCAGAATTAACACCCGAGCTGCAGGCGAGGGAGTTATGGAGTCGAGAACTACAGTAACAAATTCACACGCGTATCAAACGACGTTTTTCAATACACTTTCGAAGAAATAAAATATTAGAACGGAAAGTATTTTTGTCAGGAATTATTAGGAAACTATGATTTAATTTGCTTTTTTGCAACATTTATTTGTTCATAAAAGTAAATATTTGTTTTAAATAATCATGTTTATCTATGATATTCTGTTTATAGACACAATTTAAATACTCAAAAAATATTTACGCCGTAAGGACGATAATCTCTTTGCCGAGATTTAAAAAAAAAACAATCACCGCCGACTATAGTCATTGAATCCATTTGGACTTAGTATAAGACAAGTATAGTTATTTGTGGAAATATTTATTTCCGCACGTATGCGGAAAAATATTAAAAATCCACGCGTGTGAAATACATCGCATGTCGAACCTAATCATAGTGCGATAAGAACCAGTTTTCGAGAAAGTGTATTGAAAAATGTATTTCAAAACGTGTATTTCCGAAGGGTTAAGCAGAGGTTGGTTGGGTTAATTCAAATAGCGTGATAGGAGTAGTAAACAACCCCGCATTGTAGAGTTTGAGTACTTGATTCTTTTATATTACTATCTTATGGACGTCGTACTGTCAAGTTTGGGAAACCAGTGATGTTAATCAGAACTTTTAGAACTAATAGACATTAGGCAGTGGTTGGCTCAGTTCGGAAATTGGTTGGCCCGGTTTTATTCTGGGGGTCTAAAATGGCCGCTTTAGTAGAATCATAATAGGATAATAATATGAATTACGTTTCAATTAATAAAATGGTTAGAAGGTACCATTTTAAGAATTTAAACGTAATTCATATTATTATCCTATTATGATTCTGCTAAATCGGCCATTTTAGACCCCCTGGACATTTTTAAAAATCCAATGGTAATTGAATGAATTATAAATATAAATCTATGTATGCGGCTTGGCACTGAGACAGACTACACTATTTCATGTTTATAAATCAATCAATTAGCTTCAAGCACCGTTAGTAAAGTTCGGTACTTGTATTCTACGTATAATATGATTATAGCGACCGGCGGGCCGGCAAGAGCGGCGCGTGGGCTCGGTGGAGTCGCTGTCCGACATCAGCGACGAGGGAGAACACGACCGGCGGGACCCCGGCAGGGACAGGCGAATTTCAAGGTAATTTAACTTCTAAAGCGTGTTTCAGAAATGCGTGGTTCTACAGCATGTATCAAAACAGTGTGGTCATAATTTAAGTTCAGTTTGGTTACCTTTCGCAAGCGAGACTGCCGAGCATATGGTCCGGGGTGCGATTCCCGCGTCGGGCAAGTGTCATTGGGTGTATCCCTTAAGAATATGTCAGTAGCAGCCCGAAGTTTAGAAGTTGGCGGCATGATACCTCCCTTGCCTCGACGCGCACGTAAAACCGTTGGTCCTGTGCTTGATCTCTCTCCGGTCTTGTCGGACTATGTGACTGATGGAAGAGCACCTGTGCCTGCGCATACCCTTGTGCACTATATCTACCGCGCCGTTGGCTAATCTCCACAGATTGGCCGTCGTTACTGCAAATGGTCAGGAGGACAGGACTATTAAATAATAATAAATCATTTATTTTCAAGTACCATAGACTCATAACTAGTAACAAGTCTTTGTTTTAGTTGCAGTGGTACTTTTTAGGGTGTTAGAACATTATATTTTATATGTTTCATCGCCAACCCGCCTTGTGAATGCGAGGTGATCAATGCGCAGCCCTTCTCTGTATAAGAAGCGGCCTTTGCCCAGTAAAGGGGCAATATGTCATTTATTAACTGTTTTACACTTTTTTCTTTAGTAAATTAAAATGTGTTACACATTTATTTGAATTAGTTATTGTTCCAGGGACAGGCACGACTCTCTCAGCAAGGGCCGGTTCGAGCCGTACGACAAGCGGCGCGTCCCCTCGCCCATCCGCAACCGACACGCGCAGCACAGCAAGTCGCAGGAGAAGGTACATCAAAACTACTATTCTACTTTACATGTTGCGTTTCGGCATGCAATAGTGGTCATTGCCTGTTCCTCAAACAATGTTGAGGATCACCATGGTGTCGACTCGGGACGTTAAAAGACTGTATTTGCGTTTTTGAAATGAGGAACGACGAGAATGGGAACGCAACAACTATATCTGAAATAACGTAGGTGTTCCGGACAGCGCTAGAGCTCACAACCTGTCGACTTCACTGACGGTCGATCACTTCTCAACCTTATTACTTAGGGCATAAGGGTGAAAAGCGGCAGACCGTCAGTGAACTCGGTAGTACACAAAATACTCCGTGTTGAGTCGACTTGTTCTTGCCAAGTTTGTGAAACTAGTTGAGCGTTTACCAAACGTGTGTGAGGAACCTAGGAGGAACACTTACCGAATGTGTTGCAAAAAGTTTTATAGTTTCATAAATAACACGATTTTGGTTTTGTAACCAGATTTCGTTGTCCAGGCAAGACGGAACTTTTTGCAAACAATGCACTAGCATTTTTCAAACCCTATACTGTGCAATAAAGGTGTATGTTACTAAAAAGCATCGTAATCAACAGCAACAAAGGGCTCCCAACTACGAGTACAAGGTGAAGCTAGCGGAAGAGAAACGCCTCTCTGCCGAAGACTCGCTGAAGAAGACGCTGGTGTACCACGAGAAAAACCCGGAGAAGCACCCGCTTTACCCCGAGGAGTGGAAGAAGTTCTGGAACCGGCGCTACAAGGAGATACAGGCTGGTATGTACGAACATAATCATCATCATCCACTACCTGACTGCATTCACAGCAGTGTGCAGTGGGTGAAGGTATGGGCCCCTTTTTGCTTTGTGTCAATCTCCACATTTCTGTGCTTGTCCCATCCAGGCTTTATCCTTGGAAGATAATACGTTTAACAAATTGTTTCGCTTCTTGATCGTATAATTTTATAATTCGTTCAGTTTTCAAAGATCCGTGAATAAACTTTGTTTGCTCAATTTCTGCTGACCATAGTGAATCATAGTGTTACCATTCTCGGTCTTACACATTCTGCAGTAAGTTCTCAGTTTGAATCGTGAATGTCATTTCAGAGGGCAAAGACCCATCGAAGCACGACTTCAAGCCGGAATGGATCGTGTTCTGGACGACGCGCATGAAAGAACTACATGAAGAGGAGCTACGTATCCAAGTAAACGAGATCTACCGCCGAATGTGTCTGTCACCGCCCGACATGAGCAAGCGGGTGTCGGAGCCGCGTCTGACTGTTGAGAAGTCGCGCGCGCCCGTTCCGTTACGGAAATCTCCCGAACCTCGCCGAAAGTCTCCCGAACTGCGCCGACGCTCGCCCGATCTCCGCCGACGTTCGCCCGACCTGCGCCGACGTTCGCCCGACCTGCGCCGACGCTCACCCGATCGCCGCCGACCGGCCAGATACGACCGGCCTGAGCTTCGTGAGCCTTTACCACCGAGGCCACGCCTGTCGCCGGACAGACGGGATCGCAGGTGAGAAAATATGTTTAGCACAAATAAAATAATGTATTTATTGACTTTCCTTGTTTCGTGAGCCATTTCATTATTGCCATTTACATTTTGCTTGTCTTAACAGTTCTTAGCATTGAAGAATATTTTCACAGATTGTTTTGATAAGTTTCCCTAAGATATAATTATTATCTGTCATGTTGGCTATCCCAGTTACTTGTCAAACTGTTTTGAAGCTAACTTTCGTAACTACTGCCCCGCAGGTCCCCGCCGCCGCACTCGCGTCGCTCACCGCCGCGACGCCGCTCACCTGAGCGTCGTCGCTCTCCGCTGCCGCTGCATCACAAACGCACACGCTCCAGGAGTCCACTGCACAAGTAATTCAAATTCTACTACACATTTATAGTTAGTGCTTAATCATACGCTTCACTTTTAGTTTTCATTTTTGTCATACTTTCGGCATCTTTCATCAAAGTGAATGTAATAAAACACAAAAGAAGTAGGTACCTGGCTAATGTGCTAGATATGGCAAGTCGAGTTTGAGAAAGATCTCGGCTGAGTAGGGCCTCTGTCACTCATACCTGGGTGAGTTTCTTTCAGGAGTCAGATGTGTCGCCCGGGTACTGTATATTTGACCATTCACTATGCCTGCAATCTTAGCAAAATATCGTGCTTACAGCAACATTCCTTCACGACTATTTGCGTGACACATGGTAACACCCTCCATAAGCTACATATATTTATTTGGGTGTTTGCTCAGATTGACTGGCTAATCTTTCAATAATGGCAATTAAAGTACTTTTGTAAAGATTGACCCAAGATAAGAAAGGATTTGGTAGGCCTATGGTGGCCAATGGACGTAATGGTTTAAATATGTGTTTACACAAACCTACTCCCTAATAATTAGTAGTTAGTTTCCTTTAAAATATACGTTCTTTGTATTTACAAAATGTCTGTCCTTCACTAGCAAATCACGGACGTCCGTAAAAATACGCCATGGCCACAGTTGCAATAGGTATGTTATTCAGCAGCACTTATTTACCGAACATAGAAGGACATCAATCGTATCATACCCAAAAATTTAGATATACAAATACTAGACTTACGGGAAATAATGTCCTGGCCATTTCTTAGTAACACAAGCACCACCTGCAATATTACCCCTAAAGTTGCTTTGCGAATATCCAGCATGTATCAGAAAGGTGGTCATATCTAAGTGTATGGTACGGGTGCGAATTAGAATATCTTAAACTAAAATATAATAAAATATCGACATTACAATGCTTATGCTCAAAATCCCTAAAATACCTAAGACTTCCAAATACTTAATGTTATAACGCTGGAAAAACACCTAAGTAAACCTGCTTTCTTTTTTTTTCGTGTGGTTAGGGACTAACTTAGTGTCAGAGTTTTTATGCCGCCCATGGGCCTCTGACTTGGCTTTACATGCCGTCGAGACATATCTAGGTTTGGTTAGATACGGCTGAATTACCAAATGCTTCAAATATCTATAGTTATATTGTCAAAGTGCAAAATGCCTACGATGACAAGGCGCTGCCGGTTGGCTCGCTTTTTTGGGTAGAATAGAATGTTTTTAGTGTATAAATTTACCTAAAGTTAAAGGTCGTGATAAAATATCAATCCTAAAATATTTTTAATTGGCTTTTCGTATTTTAATGTCAGTAATGACAAAACATAGCAAAAAACTTCATTACTTATAAGATCCTTGTTGATACCTAGTTACCTACGTTTAACTCATTAATGATTCTGATTCAATATTCCCACACCTTTCTGATACACGTAACACGCTGTAGGATCACCATAAATCACCACTACTTTTTGGCACACAATGTTTGGCAACTGAATGATATCCTTTCTAAATATTTTTTTTTGTTGTTGTATTTAGAGAATTTATGTAATATGTAGGTAAGTACTTCTTAAATGAATGACGAACGACCTGAAGAATCCAATCCGAATCAATCTGCTGCAGATTCACATGATAGGTGGTACTAAGTTCGACATGGTGACCGTGGTCGACCTGGGTTTATTATTCACCAACATTCTGAATATCTAATATTTTGATTAGTGCATCATCTTCCTGACTTTGCCCCATTCTACTTGGGGTCGGCCGTCGGCGCAACACGTCCTCTTCTTCCAATCTCCCCTGTCAGACGACACGGCATCATTTACTCCTTTCTCTTGCATATCATTCCTCACAAAATCTTTTGACTACTACATGGGCCAATATTTGTGTACATCTTGCGCCGACGTGGTAAGAAAGGTTTAATAATATGAATCGTTGTGTAGACGCAGTCCCGCTCGCACGCACATCTCGCTGGAGTCCATCCGGCGCAGCAGCCGCAGCCCGCTGTCGCAGCGCGAGCAGCAGCGCAACCGCAGCCCCGACCACGCCTCGCGCTCGCTGGCGCCCTCCATGCAGACCGTGCTCATCTCCGACGACGAGCTCAAGCCGTGAGTCAATCAGATTTCAGATAGTTATGAAGTTTTTAACCAAACATTCAATGTCATACATGATATACTCGTAGTTCAAATTCCATTGTAACCTAAAAATTATTGCTATTTTACAAAATATGGTCATTTGAAAAAAAAAACCGAAGAGCAAGATTCATAGAACACACTCTTTGTCAAGTAAGCGTTCCGCTTAGGTTAGTAAACGTGTCATACATACACGATGCCACACCATGCGTGTGCATTGACGAAATGCCGAAACAAGGCTTCGCAGGCCATGGCGCATTTTAAGTCTCTTTCCACTTTAATGTGTATTCTAATAACAAATCTGAATAATGTGTAAGTATTCAAACGCTGTTGTGGAAGTGTTCAAAATCATGAACAATCATGGAACATATCCCGTAAGTGACAGTATAACTTTTTGTGTAAGTATTGAATTTAATGATGTACAATTACCGCTGATACAGTAGTCCTTTCCTCAACTACAGCGACGACGGCCTGTCCCCATGGAACTCTGACAATGACATCGAGTCGGTGTGCTCTGAGCCGGCCGAAAGCGTGGTGTCGCGCGGCTCTAAGGCGCGGCGCCGGGCGGCAGGCGCGGGGACGGGCGCGGGGCTGGGCCCGGCGGACGGCCCGGCCGACGACGTGGTCGCTACTCTGAGGCAGCTGGTCGCGTTGGAGGATTACTTGGGAAGCTTGGGACCCAAAATTGTTGATCTGCTTGCTGATGCGCTGAAGATGGAGAAGGTTGTTTTACTTATCATTATTCATGTTGAACTTTTGATGGCCTGTTTTACTAGCTCCTGATGTATTCTCGTTAGTTTAGTTGACAGGTTCTCACACAATTTTTAGCTATCCGTATATTACTACGTGCCCTTATTCTTTTTTTTAAGACACTTGCAGTTGGAATCTCGTATGTTGTTCTAATCCTCGTTAAGGCCTATCTGTATGCTAAATTTGTCCAGTTGTTCAGGTGTGAACAGGTAACAGAAATTCAGAGTCAATTTCACTTTATAAATGTGAAATTGACTGTACAGATATTTTCTCAAGCCACTTTATTATGGTAATTATTTACCCTATTATGGTAAAAGTACCAAACCTTCATGAAATTCTAGTAACAACCTTAAAAATGTAACTCATTACGTATACTTCGTCACCAGGAGAAAGCGAACTCTTCAGAAGAGCTGCTAGTGCGCGAGAGCGCAGTCGTGCTGATCGAGACGGCGAAGGAGAAGCTGAAGGGCGCCGTGCAGGCGGGGCTGGTGGGCGCGGGCGCGGCGCACGCGCTGCGGGCCGCCGTCGTGCGCGCCGCCGCCACGCTGCACGAGGCCGACAAGCGCACCCGCCTCAAGCAGAAGGTATGCCTGACCTAATATTGCCCATACCGACCGTCTTATTTGTGACGACAAAACTGTGTGTATTTTCCGATTCTCTTTTCTAATATATAATTCAAGTATAAAATCTACTTGTAAGATAGTAATATTACATTATAACTATCAACGTTCCAGCAATCTACTGGCCCTAGCACAACAGCAGCAGTACCAGTCGCAGTGGCAGGCGTGGGTCAAGTAGACCGCGCGCAGATAGCCCTACAAATGGCAGAAGCTTTGATAGCCCAGGGCAAGACAGACGTGTCTTCCGAAGATCTAGCAGTTCTGGTCGACGCTGTGGTGGGCATGGCCGAGGCTAAGAAGCGCGAGGCCGAGCAGACTAAGGTGGCGGCTCCACCAGCCGCGCCCGTGGAGAAGCCGGTGCTGAGACCAGCGCCTGCCAAGCAAAGTGGCACCGCGTCTGCTCTGCAAATGCTGCAGTCGGCGTACGATGAGAATGATAAGAAGTAAGTTAAACAAATGATGGAATTGAATTCTTAATAAACTAAAATGTGTAATGATTATTTTTCTGTCTCCAAATTCTGAGGTTACTTAACTTTGGTTTTCATCTTGAAATTCTATGTGTTTAAATAATAACTTTATGCTTTTGTCCAATCAGGATGGAGTTAAGCAGCACACCGGACGCCATGGACGGCCTTTCAGACTCAGACCTCGAAACCCTACTAAAGAACTTTAACGAGTTATCAGCGGAAGAGCAGCACAGCCTCATCGCTTACTTGAAGAAGTTAGAGGCTAAAGAGCCTGAGCGTGTGGAGAGGCTGCGACAGTACGTCAGCGAGGCCGCGTCCACCGCGCCGAAGGAGCCCACGCCCGAGAAGACGGAGACCGAAGACAAACCTGTCAAGACTGTGGTCCTTGAGAGCGACGACGATGATTATACTGTTGAAGAGGTACACTTTGATTTGAGTTTGTAAAGAGTATAAAGTTTTAAGCTCAAGTTTACGGCGATACGGGCCTATATGGTTTGTCGCCTCGTAATTTTACAAAAAAAAAGTTAAATTAGGAAAATACTACTATTCCCGCATTTAGTGGTGAATTTACAAAAAGAAGCAATTATATTCGAGAGCGGGCGAAGCGAGCTTAGATTTGCTTTTGACCATTCATACAGATAGACCTGTAACGACTTATAATTAAAAGCTTAGCAAAGCGTGGTAGAATTTTTTTAGCACACCGCCTAATACCTATGTTACATTTTGTTTTATCATTCAAACACATTATATTGAAGTGATTTTGTAAAAAAAGGCATACAAGTTTCAAAATAATCGAGAGATTATGAGTTACAAGGGAGAGCGAAGCGAGCTCGAAAATATAGCGCACCACCTCGGTCATGTAAAGGTGGAAGCGTCAGGGTGCCCGCGAAATTCCAATTCTTACTTTTTTGCAATTTGCAGATCATTGTCAGGTTGTATGTTGATGCCCCATTCAATAACTATTTCATAAAAAAGTCATTCTGTGGGGTTAAGTGAACTTAGAGGGTTGTATTGATAATTTTGATGAGTGAAATTCTGTAACTATATACGTGTTACTTGCGCGACACATTTTTCATCAACATACAACCTGACACTGCAAACACACCTGCTTTTTTTTTTTATTTTTTTTTTTCGGAAATTGGAAAACACGTTCTGGTGGAAATCCCAATTTTCCCGAGATTCGAACCCAGGACTGCGCTATTGCAAGGTGCAATAGCACTTGCGACACCTAGACCGACGAGGCGAGGCGGGTATGGTATTCAGTAAAGTATATTCTATCTATCTAAAATTCTCTGTCGCCAGGTGTTCAAATCAGCGACGCTGAAAGTAAAGGAAGATCAAATACGTCAAGAAATGGAAATTGTAAAGAAGTCTTTGGAGGAGATGAAAGCAGAACCGACTTCAGCGGATCCGGCTAAACTTGAGAATTCTCTCGCGGATATTACGAGGAGCTTGTCTACTAGCTCTGCCACTGACCTGTTTGCGTTAGTGCAAGCGAGCATCAAGTCCACGGCCGCCACCCCGGCGCCTCAGGCGCGCTCTCCCAGCGTTGTGGTCAGTCACACCCAGCCGAGGTCCTTTGGAGACCTGCCTGAGGAAACGGTTGCACAAGAACTGTCGAAGCCAATACTGAGTGCGCCTGTCACGACTCTATTCAATAACCAAGCGCAAGGGCCAAGACCAGGATCGACTCCCTTCCAAAGCCTGCAAGGTTTGTTGCGCCCTCCGGCACGTTTCCAACAGCAGCAACAACAACAGCAGCAGCAACAACAGCAGCAGCAACATCAACAACAGCAGCATCAAGAACCTCAGCAAAACCAACAACCTCAGCAACACCAACAACCTCAGCAACACCAACAACCTCAGCAGCACCAACAACAGCAGCAACACCAGCATCGTCCGCAACAACAACAAAACTATCAATCTCCAGCACAGAATCAGCAGACTTATCAATCGTCAAACCAGCAGAACCAGCAGAATTATCAATCGCCACCGCTGCAACAGCAAAATTATCAATCACCACCGCTGCAACAGCAAAATTATCAACCACCTCAGCAGAACCAACAGCAGTATAATCAAGGGCAGCAGCAGAATTATCAACCTCCGCAACACCAGCAACATAATCAAGGGCCGCAACACAAAATGCTACCACCGCACCAGCAACGCAACCAGCAGTACCAACCTCCACAGCATCAGCAACAATACCAAACGCCGCAGCATCAGCAGCAACAACATTTCAACGACAATAGAAACAAGCCCAATGATCATTTCAACCAAGGGCAGTGGAACCCACGCCCTAACATGGGCATGGCACCTATGAGGGGACCGGCTCCAGACAACTTTGGACCCACTGCTCCGTACAATCAGGGTCCTAGAAATAACTTCATGAATGGCAGAGGTCAAGATAACTATGATACGCGGCCTCAGATGAACCAGCAGTTCGGTACTGGCTACAATAATAATCAAAACAATTTCAGAGGTCGCGGCGGCGGGGGAAACTTCGGAGGGCCTAATAGGGGTCGTGGACGAGGATACTTTTAAATTTTGTGCAGTACACGGTCGTTAATATGGCACATCGTGTTTTAAAGATTATCATACAGGTATGTGTGACAGGAAAACGCTCAGCAACACGGTTTTTTTCTAAGTATGTGGTATATTCACGGCCGCCTACTGTAAGTTTTATTTACTCGTGAATAAATGAAGTAGCATTTGATTAAGATTACCATTGCTCCTGCAATTAGTTTTTAATATAATTAGATAGATGTATTTTCACGTAATTGTGACTTGGTATAAGACCTCAATGTATTTTAACTCTGTGTGATAAGATTTTATGTTAATAAACACTTTTATTGGATTTATTTGTTTCTTTTATGAAGTACTAGCTGCGCCCGCGGTGAAAAAGTTTGCACACGTACAGACGCCAGGACATCAAGCTACTCTACAATCAAATTTCTTTAAGGTGAATGCTCCAACCAGGCCCGCGAAATTCAAAATTTCTTGGGTTTTTTGCAATTTGCAGGCCAGTGCTAGGTTGTATGTTGATTAAAATATTATTCGCGGCAGTAAGACATATGTAGGTACAGAATTATAATCATCAAAATCATCAATAAAACGCTCTAAGTTCATAAAGCTGTAGGAATGACTTTTTCTGTTTTTTTTTTGTTCCTACACCTTTATGAACGGTGAGGGTTGTATTGGTGATTTTGATGATTATAATTCTGTAACTACATATGTCTTACAGCCGCGAATAATATTTTAATCAACATACAACCTAGCACTGGCCTGCAAATTGCAAAAAACGCAAGAAATTTTGAATTTCGCGGGCTGGTTGGAGCATTCACCTTAATATTTTCAACTTTACCGTTATAGCATTAGGTTCAAGGTTGTTGTTACCTACCTACCTACCCTACCCTACCTACCTACTTCGTTTGAATTTTGAACTATGTATGTAGCGTATGAATTTATGCTAGCTTGTACTTTCTTTTGGTCGCCATAGAGACGATTTTAGTCAAAATTCGGGAAAACCATATTTGAGTTACTTGATCATCCCACGGGGACATCGCATTTTTCCGGGATCAAAAGTAGCCTATGTGTTAATCCAGAATATAAGCTATCTTGATACCAAATTTCATCCAAATCCGTTGAGCCGTTTGAACTTGAAGAGTTACAAACATACACACATACAAACTTTCGCCAATATTAGTAATTTTGCGGACACCAGCCCGTTATACAATACAATACAATCACACTAATATTATAAAGGCGAAAGACTCTACAGATTACAACAGCAAATAATGGTTCCGATGTCGACTGCTCAACAAGAAACATTATTTCTAATTTACCGACCACCTGCACACCATCAATCAGATAATAGAGAAATCTCTTGAATTCAATGGCCCACTTAACCTTGCATTTGTGGACTAGTCGTAAGCATTCTATAGGATAGCATACTCAGCCATTTTTGACGCACTTAGTAAACCAAATTTAGAATCTACTTACGTTCTTTTTCAAAATATCTAAACCAGCAGTATAGCTGCTGTAAAATTAGAACGGATAGGTAATTCAGAATCCTAAAAGGGAGTCAGGGCGACTCGAAAGAAGTCTATAGACATATGTACACAGTACCTTATTGGTGAGGTTCTTCAGAAAGGTCAGGTGGGTAGTACTCGCAACCAGTGCGTGTTTTACCAGGTGTATGAACGTGGACGAGACAATAGGAGTATGTAAGGATCATAGCAGGTGGTGTTCTGTGGTTTATGCCTACCTATGTATTAGTCTTTAGAAAGTTGGTGACCGCTTGGGAAGAGGGGTATCTGTCTCTGTGGCGAGGTTGACAAATCTACGCTTCGCTGGTAAAAATGCTTCAAGATCTCTGTAATGTGAGCTTTGAGATTCGACTGAAGATGAACATGTCGAAGACTAAGGTCATGATCAACAGCTCACCTACTAACTTGCACTGAAACGGGAAGAAAATCACTATGTCCAATTAAGAATCTATCTACCTGGGTCAGGTAGTCTCCTCCCAGGCGAGACAAGCTAAAGAAGTGGCATGACGCACGGAAAACGCCTGGAAGAGCTACTGGTACATGAAAGAGCTATACAAGGGCGATTTACCGATCCCCTTTAAACGCAAGCTCATATTTGTCTTCTCCCCTTACTGATCTATGGTGCAGACTTGGTTTTTGACTAACATCCAGAAGTTCGAACTCAATGTTGGCCAACGAGCTATGGAACGCAGCATACTGAATGTTTAACTAACTGACCTGATAAGAAACACCATACTGCGCTCCAGAACGCAAATTGCTGACGTAGCTCATAATGCTGCGAGATTAAATGGGACTGTGTAGGCCGTAGTCCGGGCCTGCCGCCAGCACAGCTGTGGGCCCGAATATCGCAAGACTGGAGCCCTAAGACAGCTAGCCGAGGTCGCGGCAGACCGAGAAGATAACAGGACGCCGTCCTCGCGATTATTGACGAAAAGAACACCATCGAGAGAAGTGCAAGGAATGGGAGGAGGCCTTTGCCCAGAAATGGGACTAAACGGCCTAAGTATGAATGTTAGACCACGTATTGCTCAGAAACTAGAAATCGGATTCTATTAATTATTCTTTCTTTATAAGATTAAGTTATTAAATCTGTCAACTTAGGGCGTAGCACAAGTTTCATTCGTTTTCAGGATGTGAAATTATTCCGTCAACAGGTTATTCTTGGCCACCATGCACCATGTTTCTTTTTTACGTAGCTTTTAGTATGTTATAATATGCTACAGCCGGCACAGGATCTGGGACACTTGCGCGAAAGACATTTGCGTGAAGGACACATGCGCGAAAAGACATATGCGTGATTGGACTTTTGCGCGACTTAATGGCCACTAACACATAACATCACGTAATCACGCCTGCTAGTACTAGAAAGAGGACTGAGTTGAAGAAAATAGTTAGGATCGCAGTTTTTTTATTCATAATTTGAATGGGTGTTTCTTTCAGTGTTTGTCAAAATGAAAATTCAATATGCTTCAAAGGAAAACATTTAGGTAAGTCAAGTTAAACAACCATTTTAAACTGTCATATCAATTATTTTAAAAAGTTTCCTCAGCGCCATCTTTCATTTTGACCTCATTTTCGTTATCAACGACCCTGAAATCACCAAAACGAGACCCATGGAGGAAAACCCAAAAATTTTCCTCGGCGCCATCTTGGATTTTCAATTTGCCAAACACTGAAAAAAACACCTATTCAAATTAAGAATAGAAAAACAGCGATCCTAACTATTTTCTTCAACCTAGGTCATCTTCAAGTAGCGTGATGTTATGTTTACTCTACAGACCATTGGCCATTAAGTCGCGGAAAAGTCCAGTCGCGCAAGTGTCCAGTACATTTCGTTATTTAAAGTTCTACGCTACTCAACTAGTGATGTAGTTGGTTGGATGCAGATTTAATCGAATAGAGATCGATAAAAAAACTTAATACGTTTTATTTCAAGTCTCTTTTATTTTTACTCATTAGATATTTTTTATAGAATAAAACCGGCCAAGTGCGATTCGGACTCGCGCACGATGGGTTCCGTACCATTATCTATAAAAACGGCAAAAAAATCATATCTGCTGTATGGGAGACCCCTTAATATTTTTTTTTTTAATTTTTAGTATTTGTTGTTATAGCGGCAATAGTAATACATCATTTGTGAAAATTTCAGCTTTCTAGCTATCACGGTTTATGAGATACAGCCTGGAGACAGACAGACAGACAGCGAAGTCTTAGTAATAAGGTCCCGTTTTACCCTTTGGGTACGGAACCCTAAAAACTGTTAGCTTTAATTAAGTAAGTATTTATTTGTTTGGGTTTGGTTTGTTTAATAAAATAATTTTTGTTAGATTTAAGTAAGTAAAAAAATATTGTTGTGTATTTATAGGTACTTGTATTATTATGTACATACGCCAGCAGGTCAACCTACCCGAAACTGTCGGATTTTTCCGAATATCATCCGTATTTCTTTATTATGATCAAGTAGCGGAATTTACTCGGCAATCGATTCCAATTGGATTTCAAATTACAAGTCTTGTTTTTTCGGCCCTAAAGCAAAATGAATCCTATTCTTGGAGAACTAAGGTACATTTTAAAATGTACAATCTGTGACATAGGCTAGTTGTGACTACTAACTAACATTAAGTCGCGCAAGTCCATTTGCGCAAGTGTCTATGCGCGCGCAAAAGTCCATGGGCGCATGTCTTTCGCGTAAGTGGGTTCGCGCAAGTGTCCTGATACCGCCGGCACACAGTTTGACACAGTTTGTTCGTGTTCATAAAAGGTATCACGCGACGCAAGAAATAAAACAAAATGTTAATACAAGAATATTTTATTATTATTTACAGCTTATAATACTTAACATGATTCTAATTCTAACAAAAACTATACAAAAGCTAATACACGCCCATCTCCAATAGCGCATCTATTTGCTCAGTCTCAGGTAAAATGTCGATTTCGATTGGTTCAGACTTTACTTTGCTGCCTGCTTTAGAGTCTATGCTGAAGAATCGGAAGAGTTTCGACAGGTTTATGATTGAGTACGCGGACTGTGCCAGCCAGTCTTCTACAACCATCTCCTTTAGCTGCTGAAACGCATTCGAGACTTGAGGCGACATGCGAGTTTCTGTAACAAAGTAAAATGGATTAGAACATGCATATTATACAGATTACAGGTGTAAACGGATCACCAATCCCTTCAAGCAGCCGTCTCTCTGTACATTAATGTAAGTAACTCGACCCAAAAAATATTGCTGGGAAACGACTTTTTTGCGTTGAAAAATCAAGTTTTACGACAGGACTCAATGTAACGCATTCAACACATTGTGCTGATGGATGCATTGAATAGTAATACTAGTAGTATAACATCAAAAACTTGTTAAAAAGTTGGTATTTTGACCAAGATCTAGTGCCTTTCGGCTTCGATAAGGGTCTTTCTAAACCCGTATGGGTTTAATAAATTCACAAGTTTTAATAGTATTAAAACTACGTAACGTACGTACGTTACATAACTACGTAATTAATATGTTGTGCTTACTTGAATTAGTATTCTTGTTCAGATCGAACAGGTACAGGAAGAAGTTAATTTGCAAGTACAAGTCCTTTTCAGTGTACTCTCTGAACATAACGCCTTTCTCACATAACCTGCACAGAGGGTATCCGCCTGCGAAGGTTTGCGGCAGTCGCGCCGTGCGGTGCCCGCATGCGGGGTCCTCGCAAGACAACCAGCCCGTGTAGTACTGAGCGTGGTACTGACGCACTTGTAGACTCAACTGGTTCTGAATACTCGCCAGGTAATCCACAGGCCTCACATTACACTTATCATTCTGACATTTATCTAAGAATGTTACACTCTCTTTATCCAACTTTACAACTGTTTCTCTGATCTTGTTCTCAGTTTTACAATGCTCGTTGATGCATACAAACACAAAGTCTTTACACTGTCTGTACTTTTCTTGTTCATTTTCTACTTCATAAGTTTCTGTGTTTGAGTTATCTCTTCTAACTATTTGTCTATATCCAGAGGGATCGAGACCGAGGCAGTCGGCAACTCGGGCCGGGTCCATACCTTCGATGGGTTCACATATTCTGGATATAACAGGATGTAACTGATGCGCTAAGTAATATTTGAAGTCAACTTTGAGATGTTCTAAATTCTTTAGCTCTTCAATGTGATATGCTCTCTGTGTGGCAGAGTGGGCGGTGCCATCTTCACAGATGATGTAAGGCACTACATCTCCTTTCTTGAACCTCCTGCTGTTTTTACTGTTTAGTCTTAGAGCTACCTGTACGTGAGGCTGCGTGTTTTTGTCGGCGTACTCGTTAGGGTTCTTTGTCAGTTGTTTCGTAATTGTTAACAATGAAAGTGGCATTTTACCGTTCATCAAATCATCCTTGAGTTTGTTCAGATGCGTTTGAATGCTCTCAAGTCTCTCGTCTGCTGATTGTTCAGACAATATCTGGCTCAATATGAACTTTCCGGCTTCTGCGGCCAGCTGGGACCAATCACGACGAACAATATCCAAACCTTTATGTTCATGTGTAAAGACAAACTCACCAGCTTTGTTCTTGGTAACTAATACGGCTGCATACTTCTTTTTTTTCAATAGAAGCAAATATCTAAACACGCCATCTATGTCAAGTTCTATTTGTCTATATTTCTTGTTGATCTCTTTCTTAAGATCAACGCCGATCTTGAAAACATTGTCATAATCTAAACAATTTGTGTTGATCATCAAACTGTCGGTATCTCCGTAGACTACGTCGTAATTTGCTTTTTGTACTATTTCTTTGGTGTCCATGAGAATTTCTCTGCCTTTCATGGTGACTAGGGCTGCGAGGGGCTTTGCGTAAAACCTCGAGTGTGTGAAACCGAGACAACCATACATAGAGTTAGCTGTGAGTTTTAAAGCCATTTGTCTTATGTTGTACTGCATGTACTGGTCCTGTGACAAGTCGGGCGTCTTCATCAACTTCTTGACCTCTCGTCTACTCTCTACAAGCTTTCGGATTTGTGTAGGAAGTACCCCAAGGTCTGTGTTACTCTTTGGCAATATGAGGTTAGCGACATCCTCATCTGATGATCCCGCGGCCTTTCTTTTGATAGTGGTGAAGCAAATGTTATATTCTTGAATAATGCTGGGATACAAGGAATTGAAGTCCATGAGAAGAATGAGTTTGTCATAGAAGCCTTTCTTGGGATCTAAAACGAGACCTCCAGAATATGCTGCTTTTTTCTTCCCTTGCTTTTTGGATACATTGGTGGCACCTTCCTCCTGCTCGTCATTTTCATCGTCTGCTGCGACTCTTTTGCCATAAACTTTGTCAGGTACGATATAATTCTTCTCAGTGAAAGCATGGAGTAATAGAAACTCGTTTCTTTCTGACCTTCCACCAAGCAAAGTTCTAGACATTATATTTCCGGCAATTTGAGTAATTTGCAATGATAGCGGTATGACGTTCAATTCGCACATCATTTTGAGTATGTAGGACGCATCTTGCATACTTAGCGAAACTAACTGGAACAAATCATTACTGTTCTCATAATATCTGGGCAGATCTTCAAGCGCAACCTCTACGCGTTCGCCTTCTTTCATCTTCAGTACATTGACACATAAAGTGTCGAGGTCAAAGCTCCTGGACCGTATTACTTCCATCGCAGATATCTTTATGTCGCAAACCAAGCGACCGAGAAATGCGTCCTTCGCTGCGTACTTCTTTTGAGGAGCGGTGGACCTCTTGAGTCGTCCCAAACGAGACCAGTTAGGTATATGGAGGTCGAGAATGTTCCCAATAAGTAGATCTTGTTGAAATCCCTGTAAGTCATGGCCAATAACTAGATCTGGGTCCATCTTCCAGAACTGTACCATGAAATAGTTGAGTAGTTCGCGTTCAGTGTCACATTTGGTCAGTTTCGTTGCTTTGTACTGAGGTAGAGATTGTTTTAGATCCAGGGGCCAGATTTCATTGCACTTTGTCATAACTGAAAAATATAATTTCAAGATTAGATGCTAAAACGGCTTTTAAAGACTTGTGGTCAGTTAAATTGTTAAAGAATCATTGCTTACCACAGAAATGTTGTTGAAACGGCGGGTTCGGCGGCGGCTTGTGTAAGTGAAAGTTGGTGTGTGACAGACAACTGAGCATCAAAATCTTCGTCTTCCTTGTTTTAGGGTCCATCGTAGTTCTCATGTTTATCTGAAAAATACAAACTATAAAATGATACCACGACCTTACAGGCTCTTTTTACAAAATCGCAAAATAACTAAATTTAAATCTACATGTTTGAAAGTTCGTTATGGTAAATTACAGACACCAGGAGGATTCTATCAGATTTTAAACTTTAGGACACAATAATTAGACAGTCTCAAGGGTACACAAGATTCTTAAATGGAAGCCAAGGACCTTGTTATCTTGTAACCTAGTTTACCAGTCAAAAAAAAAAAAAGAAAAAAGTTACCCAAAAAAACGAAACTAGTCAAGTAAAACAAAGGGCTGTCTACTCACAGTTGCCACAACAATAGGGGGCGGTTCCAAGTCCGCCCCATCCCTGATAACAGAAACATGTTCCATCTTGTCACAAGCGGCCTCTAGCTTGCACCACGACACCTTGGCTTGCACCTGTTCCGGCTGCTTCACCTCCAGCCAGCATGGGCCCTTAATCTTACGCTCCAGCAGGAAGGTTTCCAGCGAAGAGGTCGTCGCGCCGAAGATGTGGGAGAACGTTAGGTATTTCTTGTCTTTTGGAGGCGGTGGGAAGGTGGCCTAGCGGTAAAAAAAAAAAATGAACTTATTCATACTAATCATAATTTGAAAGTTATGCTAGGAACAAATTGAAAAAGTCACAATTTTGCCAGCAACTACACAACTTATTTGCACTCAGTCTGAGCAACGTATTTGCAAAACGCATTTGAAAGTGATACCACGACCTAAGACTCCTGTTCAGAAATGGTATTTCACTTACTAGGGCACCAGGACTAAAGCAAGGACAGCGAAAAGGACGACACACGACGACAGACATTCGCCTCCTTTCTCTTTCGTTCCGCTTCGGACGCCGTCAGTCCGTTTCGATGAGTGTGGACATTTTTTTTTACACTTACAGAATATCTAACTTCCAGGTAGTCAGACTGTGCTGGTATGTCTGGCAGGTTGAAGCAGTAGTTCTTAGTAACCTTCCTTGACTTGAACTCCTTTAGTCCCAGGTCACTGGCGACAGCACTGTTGAACTCTGCGTACATGTCCATCATTGTCACTTCTTGGTCTGTCGCCTCTAATGTTACTGGGTCCAGTTTCTAAAACAAATATTAATAAAAACTCATGTTAATATTTAAGCATGAAAAACAAAAATAAATGGTAAAATGTTCATATTTGTTATTTAATTCCTTACCATTTTCCTAATTCAATATTACAGACATGGAAACATATTATAGGATTTAGGATTACAAGGTCTAATTTAGAGAAGTTAAAAACATTAACAATGTTTGCTATTGTTTCACCATTTTACATTTATATTAAAACACATTAACTACAAGAACATGATAGAAATGAATATTAGGCTTCAATACTTACATACTCCCTTGGCAACAGAAACATTTGCCTATTAACATTCTTGACCACCAGACAGCAAGACACACAGCCTGCCTTCTTATTAGATGGGTTAGCATACACCTTCCCAAACAGATACACCACCCCTGGCTTCACAAATCTGTCTTCCCAGGCATCAAGCCAGTAGAACTTTAATACCTTCTCCCCATTCTCATTTGTATGTAGAGGCAACTGTCCATCTAGCTGTACTGTGGCTGCCACCTGGTTCTCACCCATTTGATCAGACCAGGTGCTTGTTAATGGCTTCAATACTTTAGGAGATTCCTTATTTGCCACAAATATGTCAAAATCTTCATTTAAAAACTCCTCGGCAACATCACCAATAGTTTCTGCAGTGCTGGGTATCACTTCCTTCTTGATTTCCTCTGGTTTAGGGGCAGCATCATTACTGAAGTCATCATCAAAATCCAGATCTTGTGTCTGAAACTCTTCAATGTTCTGTGTGGCTGAGTCTTCCAGTTCTTGCTTTATTTCTCTGTCTATTTTCCATTCTGGTTTCTTAGAAGTTGGTTTTTCAGTTGTAGGTTTAGATGTTTCACCATTTTGTACCTGTCATGTTGGAAGACTTTAGTAAACAGTCATATTTGTTAGACTATTCTGGAAATAGGAGATGGAGTTGATCATATTGGGTGATAATACTAAGAAAGAGTAATGCAACAAATGATTAACTTACTGTTAATTTCTTTTCAATTGGTTTATCTGGGGATATCAGGTTTTCTTTCTGCAAAAAAAAACATTATTGAGCAAGTTAGTAGACAAGATAAAACACTGCTACTGTTAGAGGCAACAATTTTTTTATATTAATTTGCATAAAGAGACATGCGTCAGACAATCAAATTAAAAACAAAAAACTCACATTTTCTACTTTTACAGCTGGTTGTTCCTTGGTCAGACTAATGGTAGTAGTGGGTTTTTTTGCAGCTGAAGACAAACTTTTGAAGTAGTTCTGTGCATCCCTCTTACTGGACTCCACTATACTGGCCTTAGTGGCTACTGGCTTTGGCTTCAATGCTGTTGATGCATTACCATCCAAGTCAGACATGATGTCTGATAGAATGTTGTCATCTGATGTTTTCACATCCTGAAAGATAACAGAGAATAACAATATTTTTATACTGCACAGGAATTTCCAAGTACATTTGCAATGCCAATATGGGAGTCATACTGCCCCTGCATGTGAGACAAAATGTTAGTAAGACTTCATAAGAACACTGATACAGTGTTTAACAAAAATTAAGAACCGAAAAAAAAAACCGCAAAAGTTATCCATAGTTACAAACTGATTAAGAGGGAAATGTAATAGTAATGATATATGGCAATACCTCTTTCTTCTTAGTAGGCATAGATCCAAGAAGATTCCTGATATTTCCTTTAGATGTAGGTGCTGCAAGTCTTGCTTTTCTCTTTTGACCTCGTCCAGACTCTTTGCTGTTAGATGCCACATAAGTGTCTTCAATCTCATCATCATCAAATATTTCTCGGCCATCTTCCACATAACCAGTACCTGGGGATTTATAAAATGAGAAAATGGTTTATTTAGAAAGCTTTTTTCTACAAAACTCAGCAAACTTTACAAACTGAGAAGTAAACAAACATTCAGTAAGCTTATGATTACAATAATGCTAGTGTCTATAGCGAAAAACTACAACATTATTCAAGAAATCATGTACGTACCATCGTCTTCAATCCAGTCATCTTCCTGCCGCTGCATCACCCGCTCGGAGTACTCCCTCTCGTCCACCGTGTCGTAAACATTATCCATCTCGTCCACATCGTACTTGTTCTTCACGCCCTTGCCCTTCAGTTGTTTCAGCCTCTCGAAAGCTGACAAACGGCCGTGCTTGTCCACTTTCTGCCTCTTAGCCCTTTGACCAGCTGAAAACAAAGGTTACAATTTGTTTCATTGAACAATACATTATGTAGTTTTAATTTCATAGACTTAATCTTTCACGTCCACTGAATTTACCTAAGGAATCTGCCATGTTTTGTTTATTATTTCATTCGCACATTTACAGTTTTTAATTTGTATAGAAAGTCGGCGAAGCTCGACAGCACTTTTGATTGACATTTAGATCGGCGGGAAAACAGGGAAAGAAAACAAAACGGAAAATAGAGATGGGAATGGCGGATATTTTGTTTATGGTTAATATTTTTAGTGCGAATGCGATAATGCCACACCTCTATCCTCCATGTCCAAAACCGTCCAACCCAATTTCGCGCCAATTTTATCAAACTGTCAACAAAGTGGCCGGACAGCTTTATTTGTTGAGAAGATATTTTACAAAACTTGTAACTTGTTAAACGTGAAAAGTTTGTTTAAATAGATTTTAAAATGGCTATGCGCGACTATGCAGCAGATATTGGTAAGTACATCTTCTGTATGGTTATAACTTTGTTTCTGTTTGTAGTCTAACCTAAAATAACAACAACCAAACATCGATGTTTCAGAGGCATTCAAGAACTTCTTTGTGGACTTTTGCCAAACCGACGATGAGGGAAACAAGAATTTCAAATACGCTGAGCAGCTCACCAGGGTTGCACACAGGGAACAAGTAAGATCAGCATTAACTTGTAGTAATAATTGTAAAACATGATCTTATGATTTTACTCTAATAAATAAACTTCCGACAGCAGGTCTACGAAGTAATTTTTTGTACATTGGAAAACAATTCTAAGGCTATGTTTATATTTCATAGCTGCAAAGTTTTACTTTGTCTAATTCTTAACAGGGACAAAATGTTTCAGAATGCCTTTATTGTGGAGTTGGATGACTTGCATGAGAGCAACGAGGAGCTTGCGGAGGCCGTGAGACAGAACACAAGACGGTACACTAACATGGTGTCAGATGTTGTGTACGAGATGATGCCTGATTACAAACATAGAGAGGTACCAATAATACAAATTAATATTATAAGAGTAATAAAAAAACAAAATTATTATTATCAGCCATTTGATCTCACTGCAGGGCGAAAGCCTACCTTTTCTCCAGGCGCGGTCCCAGGGGGGTGTCACAGGGGTCATGACCCCCCCCTAAAATCATACACACCAAATTGACAAGCCTTAAGATACCATTTTTCGCATATAAATTTTTAATCTCCTGCTATTCGTTAAATGCTACCGTGCGACCGTGATCATGTTTCTGAACTCATTGATTTAAATAAAATAAATAGAGGGCTGGCTCGCTTCGCTGGCTCATTGTGTTCTCTTCATCTTAAAACTTGAAAATCTAACAATCTCAGGGGCAGGGCCGGGCAGGCAGGGGTAGTGGTGAAGGTTCAACCCCCCTGAAATCTTGGACAACTATAAAGAAATCAACCTATCCGAGGCAGAATGCTAAAATTTTCTTGCTTGTTTCGCTCGCCAATACATCCTATGCTTGTTAAATTCTGCAAGAGTTGACAGGACCCTCTTATTCTCTTATGGGAGTGGTGCTACAATTTTCCAGGGGCCGAATTCTGCTATTACAATAGACGACAATAGTGTCAGAATGGTCTGTCATTGATTTCATAATTGTTGATTTTGACAAGTTTTGACATGTCAAAATCAACAATTATGAAATCAATGACAGACCATTCTGACACTATTGTAATAGCAGAATTGGGCCCCAGTTCACTTCACTTGCTAATACAACCTGGGGGTCTAAAATGGCCGCTTTAGCAGAATCATAATAGGATAATAATATGAATTACGTTTAAATTCTTAAAATGGTCATAGACGTACCTACTATTATGAATTGTCACCTTGTGACCATTTTACGAATTTAAGCGTAATTCATATTATTATCATAGTATGATTCTGCTAAAGCGGCCATTTTAGACCCCCTGTACTTATTCAATTCTCCATAAGTTGACAGAGTTCCTCCTATTCTCATTCAAAGGGTGCAAAAAATTTCGAGCTCGCTATGCTTACTCTTGCATTGAAGTATCTACTGTATAGCTCCTGTATGAATGGTCAAAAGAAAATCTAACCTACCCAATATAGTGCTAAAATTTTCGAGCTCGCATTGCTCGCTCTGACATTCTTCGTTTTTAGTTTAGCACCCCTCCCCCAATCCTGTAACCCATCCCAATCAAATTCCTGGCTATGACCCAGTAGTTTAAACCCTGACTGACAAGGTGTAGGTGTACATGTGACATCCACCAACCCTCTGGGTTGTGACCCACTCCCTCTCAGTGAGAGGAGGCCTGTGTCCTAGCAGTGGGAATATTATAGAGTGATTAAGTTCTGCTATTCAATTTATAGTGGAAAATGGGGTTTGTGAGGATGCTACTAGCATATTGTACAGTTACTTACATGGTCACAGTCTAGTGATAATAAAAAATTGAAATACTATTTGTAGGTGGCTGCCAAGGATGCTTTGGATGTGTACATAGAGCACAGGATCCTGCTGGAGGCAAGGAACCATAGGATCCCCGGAGAGATGCGGGACCCACGTAACAGATACCCACCAGAACTTATCAGGAGATTGTAAGTTTATGTACAGTTTAGTTCCCAGAAAGGTGGTACAGAATATGGTCCTATGGCGTTATACATATAGGACAACATGAGCAAATCCCTGTAATTAAATAAAAAATGAAGCAATAATTAGTTAGGGCTTCCATTTAGTAATGTGTTAAAATTATTGTTTATTTAACAGTGAGGTTTACTTCAAGGACTTGTCCTCATCAAAGTCCTTACCCATCAGAGAAGTCAAGGCTGAGCACATTGGCAAGCTGGTGACAATCAGAGGTAAGGTTCACTCTCATTACTTCATAGTATAGTCAATGTCCTGCATTACCTAACCCATTTTACAGCAAAAGAGGGGAAGACAGATCAGGTAAAGCAAGGGACTGACTGTCCTATTTTCTAGGTCTATTCGTTTTAATTAACCCCTGTTTGTTCAGGTTTCCTTTGATTTATTCTTTCCTTCTATTTCTCCGTAATTACTGGATTGATTTATGGGATTCTTTTTTATTTGTAAGAGGCAGCCCGCGCGCATCCCGCGTGGTCCCGCATAAATTTTATTCACTTTGAGTAGTTTTCGTATATTTTTTTCCGTTAGTTAAGTTCTTCTAGTTACAATGTAAAATTTTTACAGTATGATAAGAATTTTGTGTGACTTATCACAACTAAAAAGGGTAACACAAAAACTTTATTTTTCTAACTTTCTTTCAAAAAAAAAAGATTTTTCATACAAGTTACAAACTCACAAATTCAATACAAAACACACAAATATTATGTAAAAAGTAAGACATAATGATCTCCCCTGCCAGGCATAGTAACCCGCTGCACGGACGTGAAGCCGCTGCTGGTCGTGGCCACCTACTCGTGCAGCGCGTGCGGCGCGGAGACTTACCAGCCGGTACGCTCGCTTCAGTTCACGCCGCCGCCCTCGTGCTCGGCCGACGAGTGCCGCCTCAACAAGACGGCCGGACAGCTACATCTGCAGACCAGGGGCTCACGGTTCCAGAAGTTCCAGGAGTTGAAAATTCAGGAGCATGTAAGTTTTATTCATAATCTTGTGAGACTTACCCACATTTTTAATGAGCTAATGATGCTGATTAGTATACTATGGAAACAGTTTCCAACTTTTAAGTAAGAGAAATATTCTAGTAATAGAATAGGGTTTAAACTCTAGGTAAAATTTAGTGATCGTAGTTATTTTGGCCAAGCCTGGCATTTTTTACAGTTGTCATACCAAATCTCTATTGTCCATTGTTACTATTGTGCTTGCAAAGGGACTGATGAGACATAGTGACCTCAGTTTACTTTAAAAAAATTCAATATCTATCTTTGGTAGTCTGTATGACATACTAAGGTCCAAGGTGCTAAAGCACTACATTATTACAGTCTGACCAAGTGCCAGTGGGCCACATCCCGCGCCAGCTGTCCGTGTACTGCCGCGGAGAGACCACGCGTCGCGCTCAGCCTGGAGACCACGTGGCGGTCACTGGCGTGTTCCTACCGTTGCTGTCCTCTGGCTTCCGGCAGATCGTGCAGGGATTACTGTCTGATACATACCTGGAAGCACATGTGAGTACACTTCAAGTCATTGACTCGAATATCTATTATTTTTTGTTTAACCGTGTGTATATACCGATATCCGTCACGTCTGTGGAGTTTCGCTTCAATTAATTTTGACCTTCCGGATGGCAATATTAACTACCATAAAGATTATAAGACGGCAGCTTCGTTTTTGCACCGTTCACATACGTATTTTCGGAAAATCAAAACTTCTTGGGTTCAAAAAGATAGCGAGTAGTAACATTAAATGCTGGCTGTATTTTGTTGAGATATGTATCAATTTATTATTTTTATTCACTAACAGATGTAACTAATTCTTTGTTTTTCATTCGTCTAGTCCGTAAACTGTCTAAACCAAGCAGACGAGAGCGAGTTGGCGGAGGCGTTAACAGAAGAGGAACTGGCAGAGCTAGCCGATGAAGACTTGTACTCGCGCATGGCTCGCAGCCTCGCTCCCGAGATATACGGCCACGAAGACGTGAAGAAGGCGCTGTTGTTACTGCTCGTCGGAGGAGTGGATAAGTAAGTAACTTAGTTATGTATCCATTAATAACCAAAAACTACTAGCACACTACCAAATGGCTATCAAAATATCAGGACTGTTTTTAAACTGTAATAAAATTTAATGGCAAACTTCCCTTCATCCTAATCTTAAAACTTGGAACCTCTCCTCTTTGTCTAAAGAGGTCCAATCAATTCATCAAAGTAACTTTTGCTCTATGACCATTTCTTGTGTTAATTTAACAACTTATTTATGTTAACACACTAGAAACGGGATATTTACCATGTACAAACAACAATGTTTTACATGTACAATGTGTTGGACATGGTAAATATCCCGTTTCTAGTGTTAATTATAATGTTAGTGACCATGACAGTTTAAAAACTTATTTATGTGTTTAGACGCCCGAACGGTATGAAAATCAGAGGAAACATCAACATCTGCCTGATGGGCGACCCTGGTGTTGCCAAGTCTCAGCTTCTCAACTACATCGACCGCCTTGCACCGCGCTCACAGTATACCACAGGCAGAGGTTCCTCAGGTGTTGGTCTTACGGCTGCTGTCATGAAGGTAATGAATCTAGTCCGAATAAGAAGGAGCATTTTACTGTGAGATCATCTTGTAAATAGCTGATATTATTTAGCCCAAGGTATTAGTAGACAAATTATTTAACACACGTGTTTTGTACACAGGACCCATTCACCGGCGAGATGATGTTGGAAGGCGGCGCGCTGGTACTGGCGGACCAGGGCGTGTGCTGCATTGATGAGTTCGACAAGATGGCCGAGAACGACCGTACTGCCATACATGAGGTCATGGAGCAGCAGACCATCAGCATTGCTAAGGTTTGTGCCTAGATTTTCTGGGTTGTAATGATATACTAAAACAGTGAAACTGGCTCTGAATATTTTTTTTTTTTTTTTTTTTTCTCTTTGGTGCTAATTAGGGCTTTCAAATACCGGATTTTTTCAATACCGGTATCAATACCGGTATTGGAAGTCAATACCGTGATCACGGTATTAATACCGGTATTGAACGTAAGTTCAATTAGGACGTTAATAAAACCATTAAAATACGATTTTTTATTTTCAAATCAGTCTTTAAATAGCTCCCTTATAAACCATTATTTTTAGGTCGTTCTGGAGCCGAATACCATGAATTCGATCATCGAACGCGTAACGATTGGGACTATTTTTTTTTCAAAAAATAACAATAAAAAAAAACACGCAAGAATAAATTTCATGTTTTTTTTTTTAAATAATGAGAACTCAAATCCATATGTGTGTGTAAAACGTATCCACAATCGGCAACACATGCGAACGATACCCATTGAAAAATTCATTCATCGATCGATTCTCATTATTTCACAAAAAAAAACATTAAATTTATTCTTTCGTATTTTTTTAATTGTTATTTTTTGAAAAAAATAGTCCTAATCGTTTCGAGATCGATGATCGAGTTCATGGTATTCGGCTCCAGAACGACCTAAAAATAATGGTGTATAACAATTTGGTAGACTTTGTAAAGTGCATTATGAAAAAAATTTAAACTCCTATTATCGAAATCTCATCATTATAAATATTTTTTTTTGACGGCACGGTTGGCGCAGTGGTCAAGCGATTGACTGCTGCGCTGCATGTCGCGGGTTCGATTCCCGTACGGAACAAATATTTGTATGACCTACAAGTAGTTGTTCCGGGTCTGGGTGTTTTTCTATCTATAATATGTATGTATTTACAAAAAAAAAAGTATATATTTTATATGTAGTTTATCAGCCATCTAGTTACCATAACACAAGCATTAGGTTGCTTAGCTTGGGACTAGATGGTGCTGTGTGAAATGTCCAGGGATATTTATTTATTTATTTGTAGAAATGTAAGTACTTATAACTTAATTAGCTAGCAATCATTTGGTGTTCATTTTAAATTAAATTAAAATTAATTAAATTCATTCATTTCAGGTCTTTAACACATATAAAATTAAAAAAGAATTAAAAATTAGAAGAATAATATAGAAAAAAAAAAAGGTTTTTTTTACAATTTTTTATTTTAGAAACATTCTTGTATTTATGCAATAAAAAGTACAATCAATCTAAAACTAAACAAGTAACAAAATAAATGTAGCGATAATAAAACGATAATATCTAGTATGTATTTTATCAGATGTAGGGTTTGTGATCATCAAGCTTGTGCTGGTGACAACAAGTGAGAGAATAAGATTAGGACGTCTAATGTTTGTAATACCGTGATCACGGTATTGGGGCGTCAATACCGGTATTGACAAAAGCCCATATTAAATTCGTGATCACGGTATTACGGGATCCCGGAATACCGGTATTGAAAGCCCTAGTGCTAATCTGCAATCAGTTGTCCACTATAAGCAGATATGATGTGAGATATTGTCTGATCAAGTGCATCCTCCAGCGAGGATGGCTACTCTTTGTATATATGACATTCACTAGAGTATGTCTTTTCTCTTGAGGCGCTTTTGATAACTGCGCTTAATTAAACTTGCTGCAAGTATATTCGGGTGATTTTCCAGCCGCTTCTGGTATTTTTCTGTTGAGGCCTGGATTTCCTCTTTTACAGTGGCTATATTTAGTTGTGAATGGATTTCAGTGTTTGTAAAGAACCACGGAACATTAGCCATTGTTCTTAATATTGCGTTCTGCATTCTTTGCAATATTGCGATGTTGGAGTTGCTTGCACTTCCCCAGAGTTGAATGCCATAGGTCCATGTTAACGCTTTCTGGATGTTTACCACTATTGAATATTGAGCAACTGATGTAAGTTGCACCTACACAAGTTTCAGTATACATAGATAATATGGTTTGTCAGTGTGGCTGTCAAGTCAGTGTTGGAAAACAGTGTCTACTATAAAATAAAAACGCTTTTCATTCATTTATATACAAGGCGTAAACGGACCCTTCATGAAGCCGTCAACCAAGCGTTCATCAAACTTAGTAACCCTATGGAAAAAGTATTGTAATAATTGTGTAAGTAAGTAACCATATAGAAATGACTTTTTTTTGGGGTGAAAAATCACGTTTTACGGTAAAACTCAAGGTAACGAACTCAAAACATTGTGCAGATGGATTGATTGAGTAGTACAGGGGTCATGGAGGTATTTAAAGAAGTTATAACAAAAACTTGTATTAAAAATAAGTTGTGTAAATGTTGAAACTTAAATCTCCAATATCTCTGTAGCGGCACTACAAAAAGTACTACAGCAACATTGAACAAAAAGTACTACAGCGCCATCTATGACGCAGAGGACAAACTAAACATCGAAATCCTGCATCGCGCAAGTAAAATTATTCGCGACTTAAGACACGACACAAGAACCCGACAACAACTGTTGGGCAGTAGCCCACCAGACATAACACCCGTCTGGTCGGAGGATCCTCCCTTTTCTATGGGGGTTGAAGAGCTTTACACCCTGTTCTTCATACCCCCAAATCTCCATAACTAGAAGGTGGGTATGGTCCAGAATAAAATAATGTTCGCAATGACGGGGGGAACAAGTGCCTTTTGGCTTCGTTAAGGGTATTTTTACACCCATTATGATTTGAGAACTCAATCAAATAACTGAATCCTTTGTCCCAGGCGGGTATAATGACATGCCTGAACGCTCGCGTGTCGATCCTAGCGGCCGCGAACCCCGCGTACGGCCGCTACAACCCCAAGCGGACCATTGAACAGAACATTCAGCTGCCCGCCGCGCTGCTGTCGCGGTTTGATCTGCTGTGGCTCATACAGGACAAACCTAACCGGTATGTAGTGGTGTATATTACGTAGAATGATAATAATTATGTTGGTGGCTTGGACATTATTCGGGGAAAAAACAAGGCTTCAGTGTTAAGGGCATCAGAAATGCCAGAGTTTGAGATAAGGTTTGTGCTGTTATTCCTTGTTGAAATTTAAGCTAGAAGCACACGCATATTGGGAACCTCCTAGGTTCCATATCACATATCTTAACTTTGAATTAACATTTAACAACTAGGCAAGCGGCGATACTGTCGCATTTAAACATTACTGTAACAAAAATATAACGATTGCCTGGTTGCTATAGTGAAAAAGACTTGGAGCTAGCCAAGCACATAGCCTACGTGCACCAGCACTCGACCCAGCCGCCCACCGCCGTGCGCGCGCTGCCCATGCGCCTGGTGCGGCGCTACGTGGCGCTCACCAAGAGGAAGCATCCCGCTGTACCTAACCATCTTGCTGATTACATCGTCTGTGAGTATAATACATTATACCTAAGTTTCAAGTTATCAAATCAGCTTTCGTTAGAGATGAGGGTGACTGGCTGGGCGCTCTCCTAGCTAGAGAGGTGGAAGGGAGGAACACTATGTAATTTTAATCAGTATGAATCTTGCATACTGGCGCACGCGGTGGTGAGGAGTTCAATCAAAAAAGTTAACATGAACAGTTTTTATTAAACTTTTAATATCCAAAAAAAAAACGATCCAATTTAGTACATCTGGTTAGATTTTTGAACGAATACAAAGACAGAAAGATAGAACTCAGAGACAGAATGAAAGTATGTATTTAGAACCCATACAAACGTTTTTATGTATATTGTATTACCTGTTAACTGGTTTGTGGAGCATAGGTAGGCATCAGCTCCATTTAAGACACTGGTATTCAGCTCCATCTGGCTAGACTAAAAGCCCATCCCAACGTGTTTTGGAAAAGGTTAGCCAGATAATGATATTCATGCAAAATTTAATAATTTATTTGAGAAAACATGCACAATAACATGTTCTATGTCTGTAGACGTAGGACAAACTAAGCCAGTGCACAGTGAAAATAAAAAATAAAACAACATATTTACAAAAGGAAGTATACTAAATGTAAAAATAACAAAAGAACAAGCAAAACATAGGTACCAATAAAAGAGTAGAAAGTGTCGGCAACAGACGAAGTTATCTTTCGTTCATCACCTCACAGAAACTCAAACATCCACGACATACATCTACCCATCTCGAGGCAAATAAATCACACTCCGGTGTCGATGTTAGAAGAGTATTCAAAGGAGAGTTAGAATACGAAATCTGAATAATTAATCTTTTGTTGCAGCATCATATGTAGAGCTCCGTCGCGAGGCTCGCAACGCGCGTGACGTGACGTTCACGTCGGCGAGGAACCTGCTCGCGATACTACGACTGTCCACCGCGCTTGCCAGGCTCAGGTAATTTACATGTCTTACTTTTTTCATATAAACTTAGTCTGCGCTTGGAAGCTGTCAGACGACGCACATAGGTCGATTTTAGGCATTTAGGCGGTCAAAAATATTTTACAGTGTATTTTGCTTTTTTTAGCTTTATTTTATCATTTAGTGTTGTTCTTTGTGTAATAAGCATGTTTTACTGACGAAACACGGAAATAATTCAACAAAAATTAAGAGTATTACCATATTTTTATTATATAAGTAGTTATAACATTTTTTTGTATTTGTATATATGTATTTCAAAATAATATAAATCAGCTTTACACTTTATAAAATTTTATAGAAAAAAGCTATTTTATTTTTGTATGACTTCCAATCTTTAAAAACCTTTAAGTCGGAAATTCGCGGCCATTCGCACTTAAAATATGTGTCGTAAACTAGCCTTATATGTAAAATATTTAAAACCAAAAAAAATATTTCCCGAGAGAAGGCGATAACATAACTTAATTATATTTGAACAAAAAAATAAATTGTTTATATACCCTCTTTTAAAATTGAACCGATACTATAAAATGAAGTTAACACACTTAAAATACATTAGAATATAACAACTCATACCTGAATTACTTGAATCCATCACAATCGTTACGAAATATCAAGTAGAAAACACTAAAATCTTTTTCTTTAATTCCGTCAATTGAGATCGTGGAGAACAAAAAATTACAATTGCGTGAAGATCAAGTTCGAACCTGCGCTGTCGCAAGCAAACGAGGCATGTTTAGTAGGTGGGGGGAGTAAATTCTTGTTACTGGTATATTTCTCTTTCTATCTTAGCCATTATTGGTTGATAACCTTTTCATTTAAGAAATTGACTTATGACCGGCTAATTTTTAATAATCGACGTATGTGCGACGGCGTCGCTGTCACTGGCAGACCTTGTTAGTGTTCAGTTTTTATCTTGAATTTTTCGTTCGAAACCTGGAATTCCATAAATTTTGATAATACAATAATGATATTCGCTCAGCAGCGCTTTCCCCTTTGCGCCAACAGTTATAGCCCACAAGACAGGGGCAAGGAAATAAAATATTGCTAATCAATGTTTGCTGTTTGTAGGTTGTCGGACGTAGTGGAGAAAGAGGATGTTTCTGAAGCTATCCGTTTAGTGGAGATGTCGAAACAGTCCCTGTCACCTGTTGATGAAAACGTGCAAAGGTAAGATAACAAACGAAAAACACTTAAAATATAAATACAAAATAAAATTACACTTACACAGATGCAGAACATGTAAAAAAAAACCAAAAAAATCTAAACACATGCCTCAAGTAGCTCCTCTTCGCCCGTTACCTTACTTGAGAGTGATCGTGTGTTCGGTTTGCGCATAAATTCGTAAAAATTGTATACGAGACTTTAGATTTTAACAGCAAAGTGAAAGTGACCAGTTTTGCTTAAAACATAACTTAAAATATTAATTGTTTTTTGACTGAGCGCCGCAGTGCTTATGCACCGAAGAACTAACTCGCCGGTTTAGCCCCGCCCACACGCAGGAGCAGGACAGTCGCCATAATTGCTCTCCCGCTTACGCACCACGCGCCTGAGTGCTTCTGTGTACTACGCGCACGCACCAAATATCCCCAAGCCAGTCGACGTGTGTGTCATCGACATTGGACTGCGTACAATGCCTCGCACTCAACGCTCGCCTACCGCTTCGCCATCAGTGAACTCCAGTGTACTGCAAGCAAAGTCAGACTCGGATATACCCGCAGCGGTATTGAGCAGCCCAGTCGGTAATGTTAACACAGCGTCGCGGATCAAACGGCCTTGCCCTTATTTCTCGCCTGGTAATGAACTTCAAGACCTAAAGAGCGAAATACTACAAATGTTATCGACCTGGAAAAAAGAACAAGAGGAACGCCTTACAAAGCTCTCTCACGATCAAAATACTTGCCTCTCTAAATTGGTCTCCGAAATAGCTGAACTAAAATTACAGAATCTTGCGATACAAAAATCAAACGGCGACATAGAGAAATCTATTACATTTATCACTGAGCAGTACGATGATATGATTAAAAAAATTGATGCTTTACAAAAAGAAAACCAACTACACAAAGACAACATAAGGAACTTGGAAATAAAGATTCAGGATATCCAACAGCTTTCCCGGCCATCGTGCGTCGAGATCCGCAACGTGCCTGCTGTAGAGAATGAGTCAGCATCAGATTTATCGAGTATTATCAGCAAAGTCGGTGCAGCAGTTAATGTGACTCTCAAAAGCACCGAACTACGCGATGCATACCGCTTACCCGGGAAACCAGGCACCGTCAGACCTATCATTGCGGAGTTCACAAATGTTCAGATTAAAAACAAAGTCATCTCAAGTGTGCGTGACTTCAATAAAAACCACCCCAACGAGGGTCGACTGAACACTAAATGCATTGGTTTACCCGGCGATCGACGTCCAGTATATGTTGCAGAATATCTTCCCGCAAGCTCCAGGAAACTGTTTTATGCTGCTAGAGAATTTGCGAAACAAAAAGACTACAAATTTTGCTGGACGGCAAATGGCAACATTTTCTTGCGGAAAATTGAAGGAGCGAAACAAGTTCTCGTCAGATCAGAGCAAACTCTACGCAATCTACAATCGGACATAAACCAATGACTGTATAGTAGACTTATTTACTTATCTGCTTATTACCTACACTATTTTTTGAATGAATGTAAAACTCACAGATCAAAACGTAAGTGCTTAATTTTTTTTATGAATTGTATAAATAATTTCCTTTTGGTTACGTTCTCACACAAACTACACAATCCTAACATATGTGTTATACCAATACATCTAGCAACTCTACCCTATGAATTAAACTCACATTTTCTTAAGCTTATTAAACCTCAGTACCCAATACATTTACACACTTGTTACTCAACTTATTTACACACTCATTTATACACATATTCTTCAACTTTTTTACAAACTCACTGTCCAACTTATACCATAGTTATAATTCCGTATCAGTACCGAATACACAGAGTTTCAAGTAATTGTCCCCTGCTCAACTCATTGCGTCATATAATAGTATTTCAAGCTAAATTTTCTAATGGCTAATGTTGCGCAAGTTATTGATGACATCGACAAAACGGCCTTCACAACAAGCATGAAACTTCATTGTATAGATGACTGTAGGCTGCACTTGGGCGATATAGGAGGTCAGTACTCGGTCGTGATCCAAAATATACGTAGTATTAAAAAGAATTTCGATAATTTCCTTGTTCTCTTAAGTCGGCTGCACTTTTCACCTGATATAATTATTCTAACAGAATGTTGGCTTGACGACATGTATACCTGTTCCGAAATTAATAACTACGATTATCATCTTTCCAAAATCTACCTTAATCAAAACGATGGTATAGTCGTATATACCAATTCATCTCTTCAGGCCTCTGTCATAGAACCATCCTGCAAAGACTCGAACTGTTTGGTTGTTAATGTCGGGAACGATCTATCTCTGATTGCGATATATCGATCTCCATCATTTTATAATATTAGTAACTTTTGCGAATCATTGACAAAACTGATGGAGTCGTGTAAGGCAACCACGAGTGCTATTGTTGGGGATCTGAACATTGATATCAAATCAGATAGCACTGACAGGCGCGCCGCTGAGTACCTCGACTTGACTGGTCACCATGGTTTTTTTCCAGGACACACTTTGCCAACGCGTGGCGACAACTGTTTGGATCATGCTATGCTTAAGACTCAGAAGCCGGCAACGGTTATTGTGTGTGACACTGGCATAACAGATCACGAGACGGTTGTCTTGGGCATTCACAAAGAACTAGCTAGGACCAAGGTTGAGAAACGTCATGCACGAATCGATTACATAAAATTAAAAAAGGATGTTGAAAACGAATCTTGGGATTGGCTTCTTGAAGAGTCCAATGTTACGATTGCATTTCAAAAATTCGTCGAAACACTCTCGACTAAAATTAAACAACACACTACTAACCGTGTCTGCCGTAGCTCAGACGATATTATCAAGCCATGGATAACTAAAAACCTCTTGAAGTGCATAAGACGACGTGACCTTATGCACATTAACGCAAAGAAAAATGAAAATCGCGACAATCTTGTCATCCAACAAGAATATAAGAAGTATCGGAACTATTGTAACAATATATTAACAAATCTGAAACTTGACCACGACCGTAAACTTCTTATGGAAACAAAGGGTGACTGTAAAAAGTTATGGCATGAAATTAAGAAAATTTGCAATATTAAAAATAAAAAAAACGGAGAGACTGAGCTTTTGTCAGACACCGAAAACCCTGCATCCACATTAAACAATGTGAACGATTACTTCTCAACTGTTGGCCATAACCTTGCAGCAAAAACACTCAGTCAACTGGGCTTAACTGAAACTGAACTGGCACGAAGCAATGAGCAATACAGTACTGTCAACCCCGGCACAAACTCTTTCTTCCTTGCTCCCACTGATGAAGAAGAAATATTTTCAATTATTTCCCATCTTAAAACGACGTCTGCAACAGGTTACGATGGCATTAATAACACATTTCTAAAACAGTGTTCACATGCTTTGATCGGCCCAATTGCCTTCCTGTGCAACTTAAGTCTAACTTCGGGCAAAGTACCTGATTGCGCAAAGATTGCGAATATATGTCCGATATTTAAAAGTGGAGATCCCAAAGTCCCTTCAAATTATCGACCGATTTCTCTGCTTACATCTCTTTCAAAAATCCTTGAGAAAGTTGTGAACAAGCGTCTACTCGCATACCTAGAAAAAAATAGATTATTGTCGGACAATCAATACGGTTTCAGGGTTGGCAGGTCCACGGAGGATGCAGTAGCCAACTTAGCCGATTATATATCCCTCAACCTTGGTCACGGACAGGCATGTACTGGCATTTTTCTGGACCTCGCCAAAGCATTTGACACGATTTCTAGGGAAATCCTGATTAAAAAAATGTCACTCCTGGGAGTTCGTGGCGTTGCTTTGGACTGGTTTACCTCTTACCTGAATGATAGAACCCAAAAAGTCATCTTAGGGGAATATTCTAGTGACTCAACCATGGTGCATTTTGGTGTGCCGCAGGGAAGCGTACTGGGACCTACCCTTTTTATTATCTATATAAACGGACTATGCGCCATGAAAATTCCCCAAGCCAAAATATTTACATACGCCGACGACACCGCTATCGTTTTTTATGGGAAGACGTGGGATGACGTTCAGGTTGCAGTTGAAGCCGGGATCAAGGCTGTCGCGAACTGGCTGCAACATAATCTCCTGACGCTTAATGTAGACAAAACGAAGGCAATAAACTTTGCAATCTCGAAACGCACGTCCCCTAGCAGTGTTGCTTGTCTACAGCTACACTCCTGTTCTAGCCCAGAAAATTGTACTTGCCCACATATAGAACAAACAGATACGATTAAATATCTTGGAGTCTTTGTAGATAACCGTTTGTCGTGGTCCACACATCTGAGTGCTTTAAGGGGTAGGGTTCGTAAGATGCTCCGTATCTTTAAGCAACTGGGTAAAATTGCCGATGACTCAGTTCTAAAGATGATTTACTACTCTCTGTGTCAATCAGTCCTTAACTACTGTATAATAGCATGGGGTGCGGCTGGCAAAACCTTATTAATAAATGTTGAAAGAGCTCAGCGAGCTCTGCTTAAAGTTGCCTACCGACGACCGTTCCGGTACCCCACTAACACACTATACACTGAAGTGGGAGTTCTTAGAGTCAGACAGCTTTACATCCTGTCTGTCACTCTAAGATTTCATAAAACGTCCTTGAGCACTTGTATCCTGTCAAGTCGAAGGATACATTGGGAAAAGGTGCGATGCCGTAAAACAATCGGTAGAAGGTCTTACGGTTATATGGGACCGCACATCTATGCGAAACTCAATGACCGACACAAAATTCTGCAACTAACACTAACTAAATGTAAAACTACGGTAACAAAATGGCTTCTTACTCTTGACTATGACTTAACTGAAAGTATCATAGCCTAATAAACGCACATACATTTATATATTTAAGTATTACTATAAATCACAAACTTCACTCTCTCACAACACCAACACGACTGTCTTAATTCACACCCCCCCCCCATACACACACACACACACACACACACAACACTCATACATATAATTATTATACATATCACGACACACATATCTTACATATCTTAGGTTAAGTACGAGTAAATTAGATTAGATTTAGGAATTTATTGTAACGGATATATTATTAGTGTAACAATAAAAATGTAACCGGAACGAAGGAGCCTGGAACTCACGACACAGGGAATCCTAGTGTGAGTTTCAGGAAACAATGCATCGAATGTACTTTTTGTAAACAATAAATTATTCTTATTCTTATTCTTAAGTAACTACACTACCTGCGGTCGTTGACGCCAAAATATCATTAATACACATTTTAGTTTTAACATGTTTAGACATTGTTGGGTACCAATGTCTAAACATGTTACATCACGTCTGCGGAGTTTCACTAGCTACAGTAATTTTAATGTGTATAGTGACAACTTCATCCTTAATTATCTTACTCCACCACCCTTAGTAGCGAAAGCCTAAGGTACTAGTATGAAGTCGGCCTTTATACCTTTCTTGTGTCCAGGGGTATAAGTTCCACGGACCGAATCTTCGCGATCGTGCGCGACCTGGCAGGCTCCAACCAGACCGTCAAGATCGCCGACGTCATCGAGCGCTGCGTCGACAAGGGATTCAAGCCTGATCAAGTATGTTTACATTCATCATCATTTCAGCCCGGAATCACTCATTGTTGGATATAGGCCTCCCCTTTCTTCTGCCACTCTTCTCCGTTTCTCGCGATTTTCACGATATCGTCAACCCAACACGCTTTTGGATGGCCCTGGTTTCTTAGGCTCAACCTAAGTTTACATTAAAAATAAACTAAGGATAGGATGGCTTGCAACACAAACCACTAAATACTTTTACCGCTGGAAGTATTTTATACATCGTTCTATCTTTGCGAAGACATTCAAATATTTTAAGTTTTTTAAATCTCTCTGTATCTTTGAAATTTTCGAACGATTACGATTGACAGAAACAACGACGATTTCAATACTTCTAGAGCCAAACGTATTTAGTGATTTGAGGTCCAACTAAAGACCTAGAGTTAATACGACCTCTCTGTGAACGTTCTCTTTCGTATTATCAAATTCATTTGGCGGGCTAGACTAAATTTTCGAATCCAATGCCAGATTGATGTCTTATAGACTTGTACCAAAACACACATTCATCATTTCAATTTCCCGTTAATCCTTAAAATTCCTCTGTTGTGGTACTTTTATTGTTATTTTTCCTGGGTTACAGTACCTATATCTCGGAGTTCAGTGTGCCTCTTGGCAAAGGCCTTCTCTAACGACTTCCATTGGTTTCTGTCCTTTGCTACTTTTCTCTAGTTTGGACCTGCTGTGAGCTTGAGTTCGTCATCCCATCTTTGTTGTCGAAAAAAAACACACATTACGTCGTATCAAATATTTAAAGTTTTCCGTTTCCTTCTCAGGTGGACGCTTGTATCGAGGAGTACGAGAATCTCAACGTATGGCAAGTGAACCAAGTGCGAACCAAGATCACGTTCATGTGATTGTATGATGTACACCTACCCACCAATGATTTGTTTTGTACCTTTGAACTTTTAAGCCTTTACTAGTAATAAGAGTTTATCAAGTGTGCCTTTTTCAGTGTGTGCGATTATCCATGATTTGACTGTGAATTATGATTAATTAATGATTAGTAAAGTTATTTTTTAATAATATGGCGTTTCATTCGTTCAGGGGACGATTTCTTTAATAATTCCAATACTCTTTTTTACGTTTTATTACCTACATTTTTAAGTCGAATACATTTTGTACGTAGAAAGACTTGTTTCGGTAATGTCAGTGGCGTGCAGTGGTTCTCCACGGAAGGTAGGCCACGCATACGGATACCGAAAAAAAAAAAAAACTTCGCGCAACATCACAACGTCGCTCTACTTATGATGACCCTAAAGTAGTCACATTTATTGATTTATAAAATTTGAAAAAAAAAATTGAAAAAAAAGCCTGTAAAAACAACAGTATGGTGGGGGTGTAGGCTAATATCCAGTGAAAGAAACAATAGTTTTATAGCACAAACGAAATCAGATGAACACACAACGTGTAGAAGCTAAGGATGTAAGTACATTCACGTGATTATTGCCGAAAACGCGTGTTATAAAAGTTATAAATACAAGAACTCACCACATTATTCAAGGTTCTAATCACGATTTTCTGACGATTCAAACTCAGTCACAGTCACTCAAACTCGTCTCGTATCTTTATAAATAACTTAAAATCATCAAAATCAAATCAAGTTGAATCTTAACATTAAACGATAATACGAAAACTTACTACTTTGAACTTCTAACAAACACACATTATCAGAGCAAACTTCACAACAGAACACCTTTTTTAAGTAAATAAACAAACAATAAACAACAAATTACTTTTAACTGAGTACGTTAAAAAAAGCAAAACATTCAAGATCGCGGATACACAAATATGGCTTCTTTAGAAACCAAATAATAATTGCATCATTTTGCCGGATTGCCACAGTTATTTTCCTAACTTCCCAAAAATCAAAGCGAAATTTCACAAAATTTTGGAAAAAAATAAAATTCATGTATTTTTTTACTATTTTAATAGGGCTTTTGCTATTCCTTATAATTTATATTTTTTTTGGAAGGTTTATATTCGACAATACCACCCTGTTTTTTTAATCGTCTCTAGTAGTCATTATGGAAACGATCGTTTCTGTGTGTAGTCTGTTTCTCGAATTCCCCGCGATCCGGGGGAATCTCCACAAATTGGTAACCCTGCACTGCATTTCATTCATCTTGACTGGCACTTCTGATTGGCTGGCCTTCAAGGCCAGCCAATCAGAACTGCGCTGGCGGTCTCCTTACGGCGGAGTTCCCGCCCATAATCTATACGTGTGTGCCGTTCATACACACGAAAATATGCACCAGTGTGCGTAAATTCATCAATGAGTCGATGAGAAATGAAGGCAGTTCGTTTGGTGGCCTAAGGAGTAGTAGCGTGTGCCCGTGTGACGTCACACGGGCGCGACAAGTTGCTATAAGTGTTATAACAGGAGTTTTAACTTTCTTTTTATATTTTGTATTTTTTATTACATGATTGTTGATTTGTTGTAATAAATGAATTTGGCTAAGGTAGGCTAAGCCTATTTGCCTGTATGGACGGCACGCCCCTGGGTAATGTGTATAAATAATAGTAAAGAAGATTTTCGGAATTCATTTAGACATTTCCTTGAGTCCATTTCCGTAATACGCAATATTATAGCAAGCAATTTCCGTTTAGCTCTTTACTCTTCCACTAAATTACAACAATTACCTGCCCTCATAAAGGGAAAAGTTGTTTTTTCGCGTTCCTGCCCTTTTCCCGCTACCGTATGACCGTAAGGACATGGGTACACTGCCGAAAGTGGCGTAATAAATTTGTTTTCCCCAAGTTTCTCTTATGAAAGTAATATCTTAGCGCAGATGTAAGTATGGCCCTCTCCCGTCGAGATTTGTGACGAAGTTGTCCCGACAATGCGTTCGCTTTTATTATTTTGTTTTTCAGCAGACGCTAACTTTTTGATGGCGTTATATTGCAGGAGTTTGCACGTAATACGTTTTATTTAAGCTGTAAAATATTTTTCTTGTACTTGGTATGCAGGCATGACATGGCAGGTTTTGATAAAAAAAACTACTTAAGGGTCCCAGCCGCCCCCCCGCTGACGCAGAGTCTCCGGCCGCAGCTCGTGGAGGACGTGGTGAGCGCTCTGTTCCCTTCGCGAGGGGAACATCCTCCCCCGCCTATGGCTCCGCCGCTTGCGGTGCCGGAAGCGGACCACGATGACGATGACGACACTCCGGAGGTGACTGGGGTAGACCTGAGAGTGGCGGTAAACCGGCTTAAGGCCAGGAATACCGCCCCGGGACCCGATGGCTTACCTGGCAAAGCCTGGGTCCTGGCCTTGCAGGCTCTCGGGCCCCGACTGGAGGGGCTCCTAAGCGCATGCTTGGAGAGAGGCCAGTTCCCGCTTCGTTGGAAGACAGGGAAGCTGGTCCTCATCCGGAAGCCGGGGCGCCCTGCGGACTCTCCGTCCGCATACCGGCCCATTGTGTTGCTCGACGAGGTGGGCAAGCTCTTCGAAAGAGTAATTGCAAACCGCCTCGCCGGGCACCTCGCGGGGATTGGGCCGGATCTTGCGGACAACCAGTTTGGTTTCCGCAAGGGGCGCTCGACGGTGGACGCCATCATGCGCGTGAGAGCCCTCACGACGGGGGATGCGGTGTCCAGGGGTGGGGTCGTCTTGGCGGTGTCTCTCGACATCGCCAACGCCTTCAACTCCATGCCCTGGAGCTGCATTAGGGAGGCACTCCGGTATCACCGGGTGCCGACCTACCTCCGTCGTGTGGTCGGGGACTACTTGACGGACAGGTCCGTCATCTATCCTGGTCACAGCGGAGAATGGAACCGGCGAGAGATGTCGTGCGGTGTTCCACAGGGATCGGTTCTGGGGCCGCCCTTGTGGAACATCGGCTACGACTATGTGCTGCGTGCCGACCTCCCTAGCGGCGTCAGCGTAGTCTGCTACGCTGACGACACGCTGGTGCTGGCGCAGGGGAGGTCGCACGAGGCGGCGGCCGAATTGATGACACGCGGGGTTGCGATAGTCGTTGAGAGGATCCGGCAATTGGGTCTCGAGGTGGCATTGCACAAGTCTGAGGCCATGTGCTTTCATGGGCCTCGGAGCGCGCCACCGTCGGGATCCATACTCACGGTAGGAGGGGTTCCCGTCGGCGTCGAGTCGACGTTGAGGTACCTCAACGTCGACTCGACGTACCTCGGACTCGTCCTCGACAGCCGATGGAACTTCGTGGAGCATTTCCGACGTTTGGCTCCCAGACTGGAAAAGGCCGGGGCTGCTTTCAAGCGGCTCCTGCCCAACCTGGGGGGGCCAAACGCCTCCTGCCGGAGGCTCTATGCGGGGATCTTGCGGTCCATGGCCCTTTACGGGGCCCCGGTGTGGGCGCGTTCGTTGAGGTTGCGTGCAAAGCACTACCTGAACGCGCCCCAAAAGGTGGTAGCCGTAAGGCTGATCCGGGGGTACCGCACGATCTCCCGCGAGGCGGCGAGCCTCCTTGCCGGATTGCCGCCATGGGATCTGGAGGCCATAGTCCTCGCGCGCCTGCACGAGTGGCGCGCGGAGGTACAGAGCCGGGGGGTAACTCCGCTGCCGCGGCATATTGTCGCGCGGCGGACAGACCTCCGCCGTGATCTCATGGCGACATGGAGAGAGCGACTATCGCAACCCCGTTCAGGGCACGCCACGATAGTGGCGGTAAGTCCCCTCTTTGAGGAGTGGCTAGGGAGGCGCCACGGCGCCCTCACCTTCCGCCTGACGCAGGTCCTCACCGGACACGGATGTTTCGGGAGGTACCTGTACCGAATCGGGCGGGAGGAAACGCCCGGATGCTACAATTGCGAGGATCGACCGGAGGACACGGTGGAGCACACCGTGGAGGTCTGCTCTGCTTGGGCGGAGCACCGCCGTGTCCTCGTAGCGGCGATTGGCGGCGGCGACCTCTCGCGTCCGGCCCTGGTTCAAGCCATGGTCCGGGGCGAGAGGGAATGGGAAGCCGTCGCCTCCTTCTGCGAAGCAGTCATGCTAGCGAAGGAGGCGGCGGAACGTGAGAGGGAGAGAACCTCCTCACGTCCCAGCCGCCGCGGGAGAAGCACCGGGCGTCGGGGGCCACGCCGTGATGGCTCTCGGCCACCGTAGGCGCGGGCCTGTGGACGGCGAGTAATGGGCTAGCTCGCCGTCCGTCCGTCGTATGACGACGGGCAGGCCGTGTCGACGGCGCGTTCGTGTTCCACGCGCGCCTCAAAGAGATGTCAGCAAACGGGAGGGGCCCGCAAGGGCCGGTGCCTGCCAGGGCTGCGGGACTGTTCGAAAGAGATACCGCGGCCCTGGAACATAAAGGGCCAATGAAGGAACATGGGTGTTTTTTAGTCAGTAAGAGTCTGACACTCCCTTCCGCTCTGCCCAGGGCGGGAGGAGTCATTTGATGATTTCTCACGCTCCAAAAAAAAAAAAAAAAAAAAAAGGGTCCCAGCCGCCGCGGGAGGAGAGGCACCGGGCGTCGGGGGCCACGCCGTGATGGCTCTCGGCCACCGTAGGCGCGGGCCTGTGGACGGCGAGTAATGGGCTAGCTCGCCGTCCGTCCGTCGTATGACGACGGGCAGGCCGTGTCGACGGCGCGTTCGTGTTCCACGCGCGCCTCAAAGAGTTGTCAGCAAACGGGAGGGGCCCGCAAGGGCCGATGCCTGCCAGGGCTGCGGGACTGTTCGAAAGAGATACCGCGGCCCTGGAACATAAAGGGCCAAAGAAGGAACATGGGTGGTTTTTAGTCAGTAAGAGTCTGACACTCCCTTCCGCTCCGCCCAGAGCGGGGGGGGGGGGTCATTTGATGATTTCCCACCAAAAAAAAGGGTATAATAATTATCGTTTATTTTGTTACTTTAGGTTGATCAGTTAGATCAGGTAGACAGTTGATCGTAGGTAGGTGAGGAGATTGCGAGAGGGAGTCATGATATACTTTTGTCCTTAGTTATTGTAATCTGTACCAGGGGACCAATTGGATCAATTCCGAGTATTCATCCTTTCGTAAGTTGTATTGGATTCTAAGAATAAATTCAGGGTAAGTATAATGATCTATCCAATTTATTATACAAATAACTCACCTAGTATTCAATTAATGAATGACTATGATTCATCTTTGCTTTGATGCTGACTCAGTGACTAAATACAGACGTCAGCACATCTACTACAATCTGTCAAATTTCTTTAATAGATATTCAACTTTAGGTTCAAGGTTGATTGGGAAAAGCTTGATGTGCTTGACGTCTGTACCTACGCAGACAACGCAAGGCAACATACTCGTATCTAAAATATAAGTAAGTCCATGTACCAAATGCAATTCACACTAAGTATAATCAAGTACAAAGTAGTATCAATTTTGCTCACACAAACAAGTGTATTTTATTTTATTCAACTGTAACGCAATGGCATAATATAGTAGCTTATAATAATTTAGTGTTCTAAAAGCGTCTGCAAGCCGACATTGCGCGCCCTCCAGACAGATACGAAAGTCCTTTACACCATAATGTAGAAACAGTAGGTCTGTTTTCATTAGGAAGGTTGTAATAGGTTATAGTTACTACATCATCTGCCTAGCCTTTTCCCAACTATGATGGGGTCGGCTTTCAGTCTAACCGGATGCAGCTGAATACCAGTATTTTACATAGAGCGACTGCTGATCCTGACCTCCACAACCAGTAAGTACTGGGTAATACGATACCCCTTGGTAAGACTGGTTGTGAGACTTTCGAGCCACTGACGAGTTACTTCACTCCTTTAAAGTATTGCCCACTTTTAACTAATTACCCTGCGCCCTGCCCCATTTCGAGTTTTACAAGCATCTAGAGGTTAGAGCTATTTAAAACTTTAAAACGAAAGTGAACCTTCTCTAACTTTTTTGTGCTGACTCCAAGCTCGTAACCCATCATGTCTGCCACGATCCTTTATTACAGTGCGATTACGACTTTTCATTCACTCACTGCTGACACGAACGAAAGAACGGATCTAGTTAATTACGGACCCATTGTGCTGAATAAACACGATCATGGCCTGAAGGTATAGTTGTCGTATCAGCATTCTGTTTCGCAATTTATTACATCGGTAATGTTGAAGACAATTACTCTCTAAATGCCAAAACTTTTTCTAAAGGTGTTCCATGCAGTAGTTACCTCTCTCGCCTCTCCCTGCTGAAAAAGAATCACTGTTTATTATAAATATATCAGTAGATATTCCGGATTTGTACCCGGTTGATGGCAATAGGCTCGCCCCCTATTAGATAGGACATAAAAAAAAACTGGTGAAATGTGGGTGTGTACTATAGGGTAGCGAGAAACAGAGCGTGCTGCCAATCGCATCGTCGATGCTGCCGCGTGCGACAGGATTCCCGCTCTACCAAACAGCATGGAAAAATTCGATTCAGTAGGTACTGCCAGTGCCAGATGAGCTCTGCCTAACCCTTCGGAGATTATAGGCGTGATGTTATGTCTTATTTTCGTTCTAAAAGAAATAATTCATATGAATGTGCTATCGCAATTGAAAATGTATGGCGACCTCGATCACATAAACGTTTGTATAAACCCGTTTGGTATTCATATCTCTCTTGATGTGTTTGTGTGTGTATGTTTTTGTGTGCAATGTAGTATGCACACTGTATACAAACTGAATAAACTGTTTTCCTACGTAAAGTTTTAAAATAGGAAGCATTGATGAATAGACGAGATTCGTAGCAAATTCGAGGCATGCATTGTCAGTCTACAAGCGTAGCACCTATTTTTGTTTCTTTGAAGATAAATAATAATTATTTGTAGGTAAAGTACAGACGCCAGTACATCAAGCTACTACAATCTGTCCAATTTCTTTAATAGATTTTCAACTTTATCGCAAAAGCATTATGTGTAAGATTGGGAAAATTTGATAGTTTCGGGTAGCTTGATGTGGTGGCGTCTGTACTTTTATGTATTAATCTGGATTTATTTTTCAGCCGTTAAGTGGTATTAATGTAGTGAAAAAGTTGAACTTGTTACTGAAATGGTTGACTGACTTTTGTACTAAGTATGGAAACTGCAGGTTCGTACAATTTTTGTAATATCTTTCGATTAAAAAGCAATCACGTAGAAAATCCTTTACAAGTCACAGGTACTACCACACACAAAAGTATTACTACATCTATCCATGAGTACCTCTTTACAGGTAGCAAAAAAAATGTTTGAGTTTGAGCGATAGGTATCCGAAATCAGGTCACGAGCCCGAAACGGATTACATACTCGTGAAGTTTGAAGAAAGGAGGCTTCGTGCGGGCCGAGACATTGCGAAGTTCAAAGGTGAAGAGTTCCACCCTCACCTGAAACCGGGACGCGTACAGGGACGAATTTGAGACGACCTTCAATGCTTGCTGACTTGCTGGTGCATCTATACAAAAATATAATTGAAGTGTCTGTTTGTAATTTCAAATTAACAGCTTTTTACTGAAAGCATATGAAAGTATGTATAAACGGTACTTAAAACAAAAAACACATGTTTTGTTTGTCTGTTAGTTCCGGCTAATCTCCGAAACGGCTGGACCTATTTTGACGGGGCTTTTACTGGCAGATACCCCATGATATAAGAAGTAACTTGGGCTACTTTTATTTTAGAAAAAGTATTAGGGTTCCGCGCAAAAAAGGCATTGCAATTTTTAGCCAAATCCAAAGATCAAAACATTCAAATAGGGAAGTAATATTTTTATAATAATTTCACGCGGTCGAAGTTAACTTTTAAAACCAACAATGAATGACTGCGAAATAAACTTACTCGTACGTCTACGTACCACAATTGCATAGAATGGTCTACTATAAAAATAAACACCCAAGCGAGCGCTAAAAATTTTATCTGCAAGAAAAAGTATTTTTTATAGAACTAACAAAACGTCTGATAAAATAAACTTTACACACTGAGCCGCTAAAGGAAGGAAAATAAAGGAATCCGCGAATTATTTACAACAACCATTTATTTAAATGTAAAAAGAAAGCAATTTAAAAAGTTTTATGACCGGAGCGGGCTGGCCGGGGCTTGTCGGGGCCGCCGCTCCACGTATTGCATATGGCCCTGCTTGCTTCCCCTACCATGAAAACTTTTCTTTGATTCCCACTTCGACACTTCCCCGGTCGGCCGTTAAACTCGTGAAATAGTGAGATTAATTACACGAAATGTTTAGTTTAGAGTCACAGGATCGTAGGATTGAGTTTCGGACAAGCGCCATTTTTAAGGTTTCTCGCTGTACGAAACGGAATGCTCATTAGCGAAGCCCTGAACTGAAGGTAAAGCCCTTCATTTAATTATATTAATTTTCTGGCTTATTTTTTGAAGGTACGGGTGATAAGTATGTAGAAGAAAAGCAATCACGATTTTGAACTTAAATGTTAACATTTTATGGTTTAAAATTATTTGGAAAAAATGTACAGTTTGTGGTAACTTGATGTGCTGATTGTACATGGTAGTTCTTGACTGCAAAAAACTGACTTTAAGGTGAATGCTCCAACCAGGCCCGCGAAATTCAAAATTTCTTGGGTTTTTTGCAATTTGCAGGCCAGTGCTAGGTTGTATGTTGATTAAAATATTATTCGCGGCTGTAAGACATATGTAGTTACAGAATTATAATCATCAAAATCATCAATAAAACGCTCTAAGTTCATAAAGCTGTAGGAATGACTTTTTCTGTTTTTTTTTTGTTCCTACACCTTTATGAACGGTGAGCGTTGTATTGGTGATTTTGATGATTATAATTCTGTAACTACATATGTCTTACAGCCGCGAATAATATTTTAATCAACATACAACCTACCACTGGCCTGCAAATTGCAAAAAACGCAAGAAATTTTGAATTTCGCGGGCTGGTTGGAGCATTCGACTTCTGTGCTCCAGTTCTTTATGTTTGTGCATATTTGCAGGTAATTCAAATGGAATGTGTGTACATATAACTTTATAATATTATAAAAGAACAGATTTGTATTTTTGTGTGTTTTGTAACGAAGAAACTCAAAAACTACTTGACCGATTTCAAAAGTTCTTTCACCATTATAAAGCTAAATTATCAGGAAGTGACATACGCTATAAATTATATTTATATCATGCAAATTAGGACAAAGTCGCGGGCCCGCTTCGCCCGACTTTGTCTAGTATAACTTATTTTATTCATGTGTTCATCACTCCGTTCTGCTAAGCTAATCATATTCCCACGCACATTTTTCCAAAAGTTTGAAGTAACTCAAACAAACTACCGAAGCGGCTGAAAATTAAAAGTATAAATAACTGCTTTACTGTGAAACAGTCATTTTCTTCAACGGGTGTTGAGCGGACTTTTGGCAATGATTAATGACGCAAAGAAAAAGTTTTTACTTCGGCTCGAGTTACACCTGGCTTCCGTAAGAAAGGTACGAAAGTGTTGCCATGGCGGAAAGTGTTTCGAACCAAGTTTCGAACTCATCATTTACCCTTTAGGTAAATGTTATGGCAACTTTTTTATCAGTGGTTTCTTTTTGCGGGGAATTGAGGCGTTTGAAAAAGTTGCAGTTATTATATAATAAGTTTAACGTGATTTTGTACCTCGTTGATAGTGAATGTGCTGCAAAAAAACAATGGAGAAAATCTAATATGACCCGGAAATAGGTTGTAGTGTACCGCATTGTACACTTCCTTTATATTTTGTGCTTTCCCACGAGACTACGAAAGAAAATAGATAAGGGAAAAAGGCGATTGTTTTCTGTACTCACCTTGTTTGTAACTTTTTTCATGTGATCAATGAAATCGATGTTTTATTCATTGGACGGTGGTCATTTGTGAAACACCGTGTCAATGTGGCCGACTGAAAAAAGCATAAAAAAAATTTTTAGGCTGGGAGAAGCATAATCATTATTTCATTTACATGATCAATATTAATCCATTATGTTGGTACCTACAATTTACAAAAACTCGATTTGCTATTACTAGTGTATGCAGAATTAGATTAGAATAGACTTATACGCGTTATTAGGTAATGCCACAGATCCCGAGATGACAGATCTGTAAGAGGCGGCATCGTTAACACTTAACATACAAACTCAGGGACAGTGGGTCGTATATTAATACAAGTACATATATATTTTTGGCGGTGAACCTGTGGTATATCCGTCATTGACCCTTTTCTTATTTCATTTAATTTCATTTATTTATCAGAATAATGTTACAATTGGTCTTAAAATTATCACAATGTCCAAATTATACTACCGTTTTCGGCGTAAAAATATTAATACATTAGGGAGTATTATCAATTATTTCATGAATACATGTCAATGTTCATAAATTAAATTTAAATAAAATTCAGCGAATCAGTTTAGTTAGTCCACATATTTTGATGGGCAACTACGGAACCCTACATTGTGCGTGGCCCGAAACGCTCTTGGCCAGTTTTTTAATTGGTCCATGACAGAAGCTGTGAATTTTAATTTTACCTACTGCCGTCTCTAGAAGCTGTCAGAGTGTGATTCCGTGCTCTGTGGGTTAAAGCGTTTATATTCAAAACTGTTTTACATAATCTGGGCCTAAATGAGAAGGTAACCTTGGCCTTGGAAAAGATTGCTGTTTGGGTGGGATGTAGCATCATATGTGTGAGAGAAGCGAAATAACTGAAGTTTCCCCAGGGTACCTGTAAGTAGTTGCTACTGCTTCTATACGGCCAGTGTTTTACGGCAAAAAAATCCACTCTTCCCTCACGAGTGTTTGAATGACTTCCAAGGGTTGCTGAAACATCAATCAGATTAATGTTTGATTGTTTTGAGGTGTCGAAAACTTTTTCTCTTCCCTGAAATCCTTTACAAGACTAGCTTTGTATCTAATTCTTTCAAAATTGGATGAATTTAGACTTTTGCGTTACATCTTTTCGACAAATAAGTAAACTAAGTAGGTACTTAAACACCACTTAACGTTTAAGAGCGGGTCAATGATTTGGGAGAGCTTTATTATTCTTACTTTGTATGGTAGGTAGCTACTCTACATAATTATTTAAGTAGACAAAGAGAGATTTTTCAGAACAAGGAATTAATGAGGTAGATATCGCCTAGGTTCTGTGTTTTTTACGTGATAAGATTACAGACATAAATGATGAAATGCTTATGTTGAGAAGAAAGTTCACCGGAGAATATGGCCGTTTATCAAGTCCATCCCATTATTTTCGTCACTAATACTGAGAGCCTGCCAGTGACAATCGATTTCAAAGCTTTTCCATGAGTTTTCCTATTTGTACAACGGGATGCCACACGGAGCACAAGGATCTTTGAACTTAGTCACATTTGTGAAAGTGTTTCATGGAATTGTAATGAGAAAACTAGAAGGTTTCGATTCTAGCCACACGCCAAAACATTCATGTATTAAGGCTTTTCGATAGCTTATCTCAGTCCCATATATTTTTGCATCTTTTACATCCTCGTTATTACCTATAGAATGTCAGTTTGTGTAGACCCCCAGGTTTTAAAGTTTTTACACAATAGTTGAAACCCGTTACCGAGTCGCAATTACCGGTCCATTGTGCGGGTATTTCGTGATTGTTTCAAAAGATATAACGTGTTACGACGACTTATAGTTCTATTGTTTGCAAGTTCTCTTGATCATATTTTACAGTGCATGTACACACGGCAACAGAGATAAGTGTTCACGCAGAATATTATACACGTGATTCCTATTTGAAAACTTTTGCACCTGAGAGTTTGAAAGACCCGAAGAAAATAGGATCCATCAGACATAAATTGTTATTGGGGTTTTCACAGTAGTTGGTAGTGGTCTTAGGTGCAGTAGTTGTTGGAAGGCCCACTTCTAACATTGGATGTCGATTTGTATATCGTTTTCCTTCGTATTTCAGTAGAGATTTGACGTTCTCCCTGCTATCCTATCTTTAAAATCATCCACCGTTGCATTTGCATTTTTCTCTTTCAAAGAATGTTTTGACCATCTGACATAAAATTATGGCGATACTTTCTTTCAGCGAGTGCAATGCCTGCGTTTTGCTAAGCTATGTCGTACCCTGTACACTTGACAGTTTCGCTGTTAGTACACTAATATACTTGTACCACCAGGCTTGTACCTACATGTATTAGTTGCTTTGTTATGTCTGGAGTTTGTCGGTCGCTGGCTACGGATGCTCATTGTGAATGAACTCAAATGTGAGACGCGTCGGGAGAACGTTGCTAATGTATGCCCAATTGTGGCGAGTCAATTTACTTGAGCTGTAGGTCATTGGGTTGGTTGTGAACTTGTGTTTAGATAATATACGAATGAATGCAGGTTTGGACTCAGGTCATGCAGGTTTGCAATGCCGTGCCACCAGAAATTCAAAAGTCTAACCTTAATAGGAAGAGACTGGGATTTTTAACTAGTCCTGTTGGCATTTGCTCAAGGTGTTTGTTTTAGTCTTTATGACCAACGCCCAAGGCGTCCTTGAAGCTGACGCAATTCTTATGAGATATAAATTCAGATGATAGTTCTAAATCACGTCGTCTTTGGACTACAAGAGTCCACAATACTAAACAACTAGCCGACACTTGACTCATAAAATGGAATTGCAGATATTGTAATTTTATTGTAGACGTGAATGAAATAAAACAGTCAAACTTATTTGAATAAAAATGCGTTTTATCCCGACGTTAAGACAAGTTTACAAATAAAGGAGAGTCCTTTCATCTGTGGAGCAGGATCGCGACTGGCTGGAATGCGCGGCGGATCTCGATCGCGAGGCGCAGGCGCATGCCGCGCGCTAGGAAACTAAGAAGGTTCGGAAAGCTTACTCAAAGAGCTGAACATGCAACCCAATTATTAGAAGAAATGATTTACGTATCGCATAATCTGGTGTGCTGTCAGAAAACTCAATTCTGGATTTATCTGGCCTTTGTACATAAGCAGTAACATTGTAACAATAATATTTGTCAATTTGTGTCCGAAAAAGAAGAACAGCAGTGATCCAGAGTAGGAAGAATAAAATGAACCACAGCTGTTTAAATCGGAAGCTTCCTACAGTTCTTCGCGATGTTTTTATGTCTGCTGCTAGACATAGGCCTCCCCAATAGGTTACCACACCATTACAAAAAAAAACCGGCCAAGTGCGAGTCAGACTCGCGCACCGAGGGTTCCGTACAAACCTGTAGGTATATAAGTAAAAGTTATGGTATTTTTATTGCTAAATGAAATCCATAACATAACAATGTGGAAAGCTGACGGTGCCGGCGTTGCGGCTTTTGCAAATTTATGCTTTTCGCAATTTTTCCTTTATCTGTGTTATAAGACGTTGCTTCGTACCAAATTTCAAGATTCTGAGTTCACGGGAAGTACCCTGTAGGTTTTGATTCCCTTGCGAGTAGTGGCGAGTTTCAAAATATGCGGTTTTAATTCCTGTTTCTTTTGATTGCGTTGACATAGAAGTTTGATTTTGTTACAGCTTAAAGGTATTATAGATTTCAGTATTTGATATGAATTTCAATATAATACCACTACGCGTTCATGAGGAAAGGGGTAGTAAGTTTAAAATTATTAAAAATATTTTTATTATATGATATAACTAAAAATGTATACTTTTCGCAATTTTTTCTATATCTCTGCTATAAGACGTTGCTTCATACCAAATTTCAAGATTCTGAGTTCACGGGAAGTACCCTGTAGGTTTTGATTCCCTTGCGAGTGTCGAAAATTTGCGGCATAAACGGGAGTATCTTTTGATCGCGTTGACTTAGAAGTTTGATTTTTTCACAGCTCCAAGAGACCATAGACTTGAGTATTTGATATGAATTTCAGCTTGATACCTCCACGCGTTCCTGAGAAAAAAGGTCTTGACAGACAGACAGACAGACAGACAGACAGACAGACGGACAACAAAGTGATCCTATAAGGGTTCCGTTTTTACCTTTTGAGGTACGGAACCCTAAAAAGATAGTGAAAACGTCCTTAATTTAAGTGCTCTGCACACTTTTCAACCAGTTCCTTATTTCTATCATTTCGAGTGTCGAAAAGTGTCAAGACCAAGCGACATTCTATTAGCAAAAACTATGATGGGAAAGTCAAAAATCCATGGGACAGCTGACATCGTATTTGTATCCTAGCGAAAAGCTTGTACGAATCCTGTCTTATCTTTTTAAGTCGAAAGAAATACAAATCGCTTTCAAACCGATTGCCACTTTTCTAGGCCCTCAGGATACCACCCCTTTCTAATTGATGAATTCGGAGTAGTTTCTCTGAACTTATCTGTAGTGCGTTCAAGCGCAGGCTGTTCCCGGGGGACAACGCGTCGCCCGCGCACATTCCTGCCGCCTTAGTCACACAACCGTTGGATTATCCGCACCGAATCATGAGGAGATGGTGCAGAAGGTCTGGACTGCTTTGCTGGATTACAGAGGATTATGCAGGTTAATTTCAAGGAAATCGTAGAATAGAAACGAAAGCGATTTACTTATTTAATACTTGACTACTGTTGTACAAGAACTGTCTATTTTGGACTTGGCCTAAACGGAGGTAACCATAGTTGGTTTTAATTCTAAATAGGATCTCGATCTAATTAATTTTTTTTTTTAATGAAGTCACATTGTAATAATTGGGGGTGACCTTTTTGGTGCTAACCGCCGAGCCCTGTCACTATCATTTTCAGTTTCATCACTTTTTATGCACTGAGGAGATAGACTTTGTAAGGTGGTCAAACCGTATCCTCTATCAAATCGTCCTTCGCCAACGTAAACAAAGGTACACAAACCTACCATACACACATTCCACATCCCACGGATGTAAAGCCAAGAGTGGAACTTCTCAACGTTACCCCCAGAGATTAGCGGCTATAGAGATCTTATCGGGCGGGTCCGGCTCGAGATAATTACACGCGTATGAGGCGGCGATGATTTGTGGGGCCCTTCCGTGAACCCGCGCCATTCAGCCACGGACTTATATTAGATTGTATTGTGACGGTTTTATTGTAATATTGTAATTCATAGCTTGGACGCCGTGTGAATTTAGGAAAGTATTTCTTTGGTTTAGCTACGTGAGTGTGTTGGTAGTAGACCCTTAATTCTGTGGTAGTTGAGAATAGTTAGGATGATTGTGAAACGTGCTGTGATGGGTCTTGGTTCAGGCCACGAATATCACGTCTGTAATCCACGATGGTTAAGTAAGGTAGATCCAAACCTAAATTTCGCCTGTTATCTTAAAGTGCCACGCATGTGATACCCCAGAGATAGTTACGCTTAAATTCGTAAAATGGTCACAAGGGGACAATTCATAATAGTAGATACGTCTATAACCATTTTAAGAATTTAAACGTAATTCATATTATTATCCTATTATGATTCTACTAAAGCGGCCATTTTAGACCCCCTGGTCTTACTAAAGGGTATCGTATTACCAGTACTAACTGGGTTTTGGAGGTCAAATACGAGTAGGCAGTCGCTCCATGTAAAATATTGGTTTTAAGCTGCATCCAGTTAGACTCGAAGCCGACCCCAACAGAGTTGGGAAAAGGCTAGGCAGATGATGACGTTGTAAAGAAAAAGGAAATAAACAATAAGGTTGAAATTAGAATACAAGATGTAAGAAAGAGAGTAGTCGTAAAAAGTGTGACTTGTAAAGTAAGATGCCTAGGTTAGCTTAGAAAGTTAGCTTTGGTCCTTCTGTGAAACCGTCATATCTCAGAAGGAGTCTGACAGACCCCTGAGACATCGCCGGAGGACAACCATGAGAATTTTCCATCCGGGAACAAAAAAAAAGCTTAGAAAGTTAGGTTAGGTGCACCTCCAGTTGTCATAGGATTGTCACAACCAAAAACTGAAACCACTAAATCACGCATCCGATCCTTAGAGTACCATATTAGTTTTAACTGAGATGACGTTAATCAATCACTAGAAAATGTAATAAATAGGGGCTTCAGTTTGCACAACCAAGCAGTTTCATTAAAAAGTCAACCCAACGACCGGTCAGGATAAGTCTAGGTCTCAACCTAAGGATTGAATTTCTTTACAATAGATTTTGAGTTGAACCCAAAACAGTAAGAAACGAGAATACCTATCTACCCTATTTTCATCGAATGTCCTTCATCCTTGTCTTGACCTTTCTCTACAGAGTGGTTGAAAGTCAATCAATGTTACGTAAAGAAACTTTTGGAAGCACAGAGACAGAAATAGAGGTTCCGGTGCATGTGTTATTCATCTGTCGACTGATCTGGTAGTGCAATATATAGGTATGAGTGCTCGCAGAGGGAATAGACTAATAAAGGCCTAGCAAAAATATCGATAGTGGTATAGTCAAGGCGTATTAGATTGGGATAGGCTGCCGATAAACGGTGGAGTCATTCTCTCCTGGCCCAGATCTTGATCCAAATGGGAACCTGATGCAATGAAGAATAATAATTCATAGACCGTAGTGAACATTTGATAATCTGATGGTGTAACGGAGTCTCATGAATTAGGCAAGAACCTTATGAAAATAAGCAGCGCTCAGCAATTACACTGTATAATCTTCTTCCTCGTGTTACTGGCACGACATTATACCAAATATTAGCCCAAAAGTTTACCACTTGCAAGACATCATCGGTGGCTGTTGAGGATATGAATTAAAGTCTGACTCGCTTAGATTAAACTTGGTTCAATACAGACTTTGGTTATAAATTATAATGTAGTACTGGCAGCAGTCAGAGTGACCTCCACGTTGACTGCATCTCAGAGGGCAGGATAAGGTAGAGAGCAGGTCAGAGGGCAGGTAACTGCATAATGAACGATAAAAGTTACGTTTTTAAAAGATTATATTTTACAGAACATGACGTTTACGAGCCTCCCAACCATTACGCTTTGCCCTTATAATAAGAGCTTTCAATGCTTTCGTTGCTCTAATGTGGTTGCCCCTAAAACTTACCCCTTTTAAAAACTTAATAACGAAAGCCTGTTTAAAAATGTAGACTGTCGCGGTTGACTCAATTATCCTTGCCGTACCCTCTGCAGAGCACAAAGTGGCATAGGACAAAGTAATTAAATAGAAATTAGACCTAACTAAGTAATAAACGATGGGCTTACCGCGGCTAGACTGAGCTGGGCTGTAATTGTTGTTCGCACAAGGCGACCAATCAAGCTATACAAAACCAGTTTATGCGAATCTCTCGTTGTCAAGTCGTTGTACACAGGGGCGGATTTCCCTATAGGCCGAGTAGGCCCGGGCCTAGGGCGGCAAAAATTAGGGGTCGGCAAAATTTGGTGGTATTTTTTTTAGTATTTGCCACGCGCCTACGTGTAAAAATTAAAAAATGTGTCCATATAGCATCCCGCAAAAAAAATTACTTGAATGGCGATTACGATTATTAGAACTGTTGCTCATCCAACTGAATCTTTGCTTACTAGTTAAGTTAATTTCAAGGTGATTTTCGCTGCCACTAATATTTACGGTCGAAAATGAACGAGGACAGGTGGAACGCTCTAGCTATCCTCTGCATCGAATCACAGTTGCTACGGTCTTTAGATTGTGATGATTTGATAAACAAATTCGCTGCTTAGAAAGCCAGGCAAAAGACAATTTGTGAATAACGATTCATTGTTACTCACAAATAGAATCTAAATGGTAAGAATCAGTATCTGAAATACTGATTGAGATAATTAAATCATTTACAATCAATCGTTTTTTTTCCATTTTAATTTAATTTCTATAGTTTATTTAATTTTTCATACTTTACAGCACATAGGGGGGCGGCAATCTTTCGTAGGCTTAGGGCAGCCAACGTATCAAATCCGCCCCTGGTTGTACGGGAAATCTATACAAAGTGAGCCCATGTTATGTTGGAAATTAAAAGCTTAATGTGTCACCGTGAGTACATTCTTAGATATTTTACAAACTTATGCCCGTTTTCACCAAGTATTACTAGGTAACATCTAAATGCATACCTTAATGAAAGCTGTGTACGCTGTGATTTTCAACAAGCAATAATATTACGGCGTTTATTTAGCTAGCGCTTAGTGTTTGTGAAAACAGGCATTAATAGAATGGTCTGAATTAAACTCCGAAGCCTGCGATGGAATGAATCGAGGGATTATAATGACACTTGTCCTAGGCAATACGTTTTAGTAGAGCCCAAGTTATGTATCAAGTTGAAACTTCTTCTGTATTACCGTTAGGTATGACTATTGTTCAAGAAAACAAATTAAAGTAGTTTGTATGACAGTATTATCTACCAAAATCTATTTGAACAATTCGTGGAACTCACGTAAAGCCTTACGTGAGTTCTACGAATTGTTCATTTTCAGCACCAATAATTATAACATTACCTAGGTTTAATTAGTAACCATTTAACCAACTAGAGCCCATATAAAAGAACCTTAAACTGCTGAAAGTTACCTGAAGTTCTCGTGTTGTAAATTAATATTTAATTACGATGTTGTTATGTTTTGTGAAGGTACTCTCGCGGCCAGGGGGCCTATCATCGCCTCTTAATGCAGTATTATGTTAGTACAAATTTAATGTGGGAAAGAGATGGAGCTAGATACCTGTAGATCCATCTCTTTCCCACGAGGAGTACGCAAAGAGGTGGAACTATTCAGGAAATACTCTTAACCGCCTCTGTACTCTGTGCTTTAAGTGTTAAATAAATAAATAAATATGATGTACTGAATAGGTGTTAAGCGTTTGTGCGTCGGTGTCCCTTCCACCCTGTATAAAGAGTTAGTTCATATTTCTATAACCTGTGTGCCCAAAGCCCAATGGGACTTCCCCTTGGCAAAAATGACTTACTTCGGTACAAAATTACATTCACTATTTAACTCTTTTAGGGGTTGAATTGACAAGAACCCTTCTATAATGCTCACTTAGGTACCTACAAAAATAACTCTCAATATTTATGTCAGTCCGTGACTGAATTGAATTTAAGATTTTTATTACGTCATAGATGTCTATAATTATCTACAAAACTATTATCGCAACTATAAACAGCTCCTATGATATCGGTGACGTGACTACATTGTATGCATGGTATCTGATGAAGGAGCATTACGCGTGGTGCCGACGCGACGCGGCAAATAAATGACGCCCATCCATTGAGGTGTGATGATGGAGTGGTAATGTCCGCTCGTGGTATCTTCGGGTGTATTATGAGTGGTTTATTTTGTATCTATATAAGGTGACTGGTAATTAGTGACCGATACTTATACACGTGATTGGATTCATGATAACAAACAACTTTCCCAAAGAAACAATGTTTTTTTATATTCACTTTTATCACAATAAACACAATAACTCAGCCGTATGAAATGCGCGCGCGCGCCTTCGACCACTATCCACTGTTGCACGGTAAGATAGTACCTAATGAGACAAAACGGCGGCGGCATCACGCGGCTAACAGCTGATAGGTTAGAGGCACAATTTCATACGGCTATTGTTTTATTGTGATTAGTTTTTTTATCACATGTTAAAGTATCGGTCACTAATTACCAGTCACCGTATATATATGTGCGCATGTACTGCTCTAGTAGTGCTCTCGTGTTGTTGAGTTAATTTGTTAAGTTAATTTTTTGATGGCTGTAAACTTAACGCATCAAATTCAAAACTGCGTGCGCCTCATGCAAGAAAAAGTGCGTTTTGCATTCACTGAAAACTACTGGGTACTAAAGATGCCTCCATATTATAACTAGGTGCCAATCATTTAAAAACTCCGTCTGGAATGTGATCCTTTTTTTTCAAAATATTTCAGATGTTTTTTTTGGGACAAGCTCGCCGCACTATCACCAAACCACTGCAACTCCTGAAAGCCAGATTCAACAGTGGCGACCACCAGAAAAGCGCCGATACACTGAAGCTCGACGAGGTCCCAGAGAAACAATTTAACTGTCTTGGATCCCGCAACGAAACTTAATCAGAAAATAATAGCGGAGGAGTAGTAGGAAAAACATAGTTTCCACTTCCCTCTATATCAGCAGGAGACAGAACAAAACAGATATAGTATGCTCAGCATGAATGATTTAAAACCAGGTCAAGTAATATTAATAATTACAAACACTCACTGAAATAAAATTCAACATTTGGTCCCTATAAATTCTTGTAGCGTAATATTAAAATATGAAAACAGAATATAAATCAGAGCGAACAAACACAACTCGACCTGAAGCGTAATCTCATAATCGCCGAATTGTAGCATAAACATTTTTCGCGCAATGAAAGCAAATAAGAGCAAGCCCCAAAAACGGCAGTAAACTGGCGAGTAAATAAAAAGAGAAACAATATCTTAAACAAAGTGCTTCTTTGTTCGGCAGCTTCAAACAACATGTCTTCCTTCATGAGTTAGGCTCCAAGCACGCCATAGTTTTGGTGCGGCCATCGCGATTGGCGAATGCGCCGCGCCGAATCGCTAGCTTACAAAAAAAGACGTCGATACCAGAACGTCGATGGCACTTCGACGGGTTGTAGCACGCGGCGTGACATGAAAACTTGTTTGTTATCACAAAATCTGAGGACCTGTGCACTGTCAAAACCAAACTGTTTGTACAGCGTGGGCTTTTAGCTTTTCAGAGAGGTTTACGTTCAGCTTTAAGGTGCAATGATCATGTAGCATGGTGATTTTGTTTGTGTGATCCATTTCTCTCATCACTGCATTGTATTTATTACTCGTATCCTTGCGACGAGTCGCAATACGAAAAACGTCTCACATGTGCCCAAAGTCTTAGTGGCCGAATTTCTTTCACCGTTCAGCGCGAAATTAATGAGTCAGCGAACCTGACAATAGGAAAACATTAGTAACAGTAAACTGGACGGTCGCTATGCGGGCTGACGTGAGAATATATAGTCGCTGGTTCTGAGCTCAGAGCTCTTGGAGTCTCGGCCTATTGAGGAGGCTGCTTTACTAATGAAGTGATCCCTCTTACGTGACAACAGTAATGGCCGGTGGGAAAGGACGGTGTTGCTAAAGTATCATACCCTATGAGAGTCCCATATATAGTTGTATGTACTATGTATGTCCAGAGCGAACGGCCCTCTACTTACGAGAGTTGTAGTGGGTCGTGGGCTCAATCCCTTATAGGCACTTCGCGTAATTTATTTCATCACCACTACTCTCAAAACGGTGAAGGGAAACTTAATCAAGACACCGTCATGTCTTAGAACCAAAAATCCGAAGACATAAATGTAACATCTACCAAACCGCACTGTGCCCACCCGCGCAGTGTATGGTCCACTCCTTCTTACTGAAACGAGCTCTGTGTACTAGAAGTGGTAATGTTATAGGCGGCTTTTGGTGAGCGCGTCCACTTTTGAGAGCCTCATGAATGCTACTGAGTTACTGCAGCCCAAGTAACATGCAAAAAATACCATTACAACGAAAAGAAGAAGATTATGAGTGTTTTTTTTTCGCGATCTGTAATCCTAATCCCTGAGTCGTCTTTTATCCCATTGATAGAGACGGACGTTCCACGGTTCCTCGAAAATCCTGCTGCCAAAGTGAAAACGTGTTTGCAAATAAGTATGACGTATTTATCAGGGTGTCACTGCCACCTTGCTATCTAATCTAATAGACGCATGGTCGACTGTTCCTGCATCAAAAGATGATATGAGGCGTTTTATTTCTCACGGACCACCCGGTTCAATAACATCGTCGTTAATATTCTCCAGTCCGCCATTTTATCCTGGTTTTGTTGCATTTAAGTGCAGTGACATAGTTACAAGGAAATATTCACCGTAATAATATCTTTTTTGTGCGCGCGGCACCGAGCTTTTGTTGAACAAGCTTCACTTTTGTTTTTGTGTTTCTTCAAAAGAATTGAAACCATCTCGATGGCGTTTTAATATTTTGTAGAAGTTGAGAGCTGTTGATTGTTTAGTGGGGGTTAGGAGTTTTTATTGTTTCAAGACAAAATAACTAATTTAATACGGTTTTATGAAACATTTGCAGTGAAAGTATTACTTAATTTTATTTCATTTTTAAGTAATTTTTAGGGTTCCTTTTTTACCTTTTGAGGTACAAAAGGTAAAAAAAGGAACCCTTATAAGATCACTCTCTTGTCCGTCTGTCCGTGTGTCACCACCGATTTTCTCAGGAACGGGTAGACCTAGCAAGTTGAAATTTATACCAGACTAGCGACCCGCCCCGGCTTCGCACGGGTGCATGTATTATACATAAAAACCTTCCTCTTGAATCACTCTATCTATTAAAAAAACCGCATCAAATTCCGTTGCGAAATTTTAAAGATTTAAGCATACATAGGGATATAGGGACAGAGAAAGCGACTTTGTTTTATACTATGTAGTGATACTGAGGTCTATATTCCCTATTAGGTGTATAAAAATCAAGTTCCTGAGTCAAAACGATAAAAAGATATGGGCAAATTTAGATTTTCGCGAAAACTTGTAAGTACCAAAATTTACCTTCATTTTCAACGTTTTTATTTTTCGGAATTTTCCCTTTACTTGTGTACCTTGCTTTTAACTAAAATTGACAATTCTAGGTCAACCGGAAGTACTCTATAGGTTTTGGGTCGAAAACCTATACGGTAGTTCCCGTTGACCTAGAATCATAAAATTTGGCAAGAAGAATTGTCTTATAGCACAAGAAAAGGGAAAAATCTGAAAAGCGTAAATATGTAGTTTAATAACGAAATACCTACAAGTTTATACGGAACCCTCGGTGCGCGAGTCCAACTCGCAGTTTTTTCAGTTTTTTATTTTGAAACATTGGGAATTTATCTGTCGTAAGGGCCCATCTTGCCTGAAATAAATTAATTTTATTTTATTACTCGCAATGAAACGGTAAAAAAATTAAACTGGACCAGACAAATCGTTTTGATGAGTGTTGAAAATGTTGACGTGTATTCTAATTATAAAGGTATTCGTATATTTAATTTGTGCACCAAGTAAATTGCCCAAATACGCCACAAAAGATTTAAAACCCATTCATCCAGTAACTATACGATTGTGAATCACTAGAATGTCGGAATCGTTTTCAATGTATTGAATTCGATTAAAATTCCTTTCGTTGTCAAAAATTGAAGCTTCGTATTGGAATGATTAATTGGTTTGAAGTTGTCGAGTAAGCGAGTGATCAGGTAAGGTTTCGGGTAACCCATTAGCATTGAGGGTTGATTGTGAGCTCATCAGGTGCTCTCCTTGGAGGTGAATGATGACGTGGCGTGTTTGCGGATTGGTGGTGATGCCACACAACTTGGCACTTAACTGGCTATTTGATTGCTAATGGGAGTGTGCGTCTGAATGAATAAGGAAGGAGGTTTCAACTTTGTTACATTTTCATGAAAAATCTGGAATGTAACTGCGTATGATAAGGACTCAAATGCTTCCGAAATAGTCATTTTGCACATGAATGTAGTCTAACTACTTAAGTACGTTTTCTAAAGAATCGTCTGTCCACCTGTCTCCTTTCTCGTTCAGACAAGTAATCCGTTTTAGAAACCTTAAAACTAAAACCCTCAAATAAGAACATGGTTAAGCTGATAAATATTTCTTTCTATATTATCAAGTCTACAAGTTTCACACGTATTGAGCACCGTGTAACCGTCTTCCCGGGTGATCTAAGACTTGTTTTATTTGTGAACATTTTTCACGGTATCACCGGCCATTGTACACGGTTCGTTTTTTTCTCTCAACTTATTTTTTACTTCAAAAAGTTTTTATGCGTTTGCGCCGGCCAGTGCTAATCGTTTAGACTTGTGTCGACACGAAGAGACACGTCTCACGCGATTCTAATTTTTAATATATAGGAACCGTTTAATTTGATTACAATTTATAGGGGTGTTTGGTAAGGAGGTTAACGGATGAAAAGGTAAGAACTTAAATATTGGAGATAACATGTTTTGGACTCGGTTGACAGGAGGCCCCAAAATAGGTGCGCGGTATTTTTCTAAACTCAAGTCTAGATTTATGTTTATCTGAAGATGTATTTAGGATAAGAAAATGATTTTCGGAATTTCCTGCATAAATGATGAACTACATAATTTGCTTCAGTTTACATCTTCTAAATCTAAACCAACCTTAAAACCCACCATAATCACCCATCGAATAAATATAATACATTACCCAGTAATTCAAGGAGTCATTCACAAAGAATGCTGGCTACATCTAAGGATGCGCCGGCGCTGCTACATACAAAAGACATAAACGCACTCAAGACATGCCTCCGTTTGCACCCCGCGTGCAACTGCACCGAGAATTGATATAATTTCCTGTCTTTTATTATGTATGCCATAAAAGTGTACCGCCAAAGTGCCTCATATAATAAACACTGTAAAGTTTAGAATGTGGCGCCTTCCGTTAGGGTACAATAGGGATAAGGAATAGTTTTTTCAGCGCGAAATATTTGTCAATAATAAATGAGACGTCCCTTTTATTACCAGTAACAGTCACGGCACTGCTACGGCCGGAGTGGCTGTGGACTGTAGTTTGGGACCACATAAATATACGTAACGTGAGGTGCAATCGACAAGCGATACTGGGAATGTTTATTTTACCTCATAATATGTGAAGGGTCGACTTTCAGTCTAACCGGATGCAGCTGAATACGAGTATTTCACATGGGGCGACTACCTACCTGGCCTTCACAGCCCAGTTAGTACTGGGTAATACGGTACCTTTAATAAGACTGGTTGTCAGACTTTCAGGCCACTGACTACCCGTAACGACTGTAAAAGATCTACAAATGACAGCCGAGACCAACTTGACGTGCTTTCCGTGACACGGAGTAAACTCGGTATGTAATGGGTGGTCACCTATCCAGGGACCAACCTAGGCAAGCGCGGCTTATTCTGAAGATTGATCCGAGTGGCTGTCATTACTTAGCCACGAGCTCCTCCGAATGTCTATGTTACCTACTGAAACCAAAAGAATGGCAAATATATTGATTAAACAATTTTAAGCACAGGTATGCTTACTTTTTGTAATGGATTTATCTAGGTATAGTAAGCGAACTACATAGGAGTTATTAATGTACAGACGCCAGCACATCAAGCTACTACAATCTGGCAAATTTCTTTAATAGATTTGCAACTTTGTAGCCAAAGCATTAGGTTCAAGGTTAATTGGGAAAATTTGACAGTTTCGGGTAGCTTGTTATGCTGGCGTCTGTACCTAAAGAGAGTATCAGTGACACAACCCAAGTAACACAGGAAGCATTTTAAAATACGAATAGTAAACTTATGTAAAACTTAAGGTCCGTATAAACTCATATAAAAGTTCACCGAGCGTCTTGATGCTTTATATTGGTATTTCAAAACCATTATGATGCTTTACAATGTATAACGGTTGGATAATGGCCTATCAAAATGCTTTTGTAAAACCTTTAGTTTTAGTGAAGCCAACCACAATGCAACTGTACAGCTTTCAGCTGTTTTTAGTGTCTTAGGGTTTACAATAGCATTGTTAAGTAGTAAGATAATGCCTATTGCTGTTTAATAGCATAAACCTGTACCATTATAATGCATCGTAAATCCAGTATACAGCTTTCAGCTGTTTTTAGTGCCTTAGGGTTTACAATAGCATTTTAAGCAGTAAGATAATGCCTATTGCCGCTTAATAGCATAAACTTGTACCATTATAATGCACCGTAAATCCGTGATACAGCTTTAGGTTGTTTTTAGTGCCCTTTGTTGTGCTATAGCACTTTTAAGTGCTAAGTAAAAGCCTAATACTGTTGAACAGCATAAACGTGAATCAATATAATGCTTGCATTTTTAAACATCAACTGAGTGCTGTTGTGCGAGTAACAGCTCTTTAATCAAATACACGTGAGTTATTGTAATGCGTAAAGCTATATATACATTCACTTTACTGTATTCTTAAAACCATTTGTCGGCCATATTGGGGAAAAGCACATAAAATATAATATGTGTATACATCAACAAATAACAGCATTTTTTATGGTGTGTTGCCTAACCGTGTGTGTAATGATTATGATAATTATGCTAATAACAAAATTAAGTTGTGATTATTCAAGTAATACAAATTCTGAAATGAGTTTTATTGTTTTGCTCAAGGATCCCCAAAATTACTTTCAAGCAATGGCACAATTTCAGTCTACATCAAGTCTATTGGTTTATCGGTGAACCCTTAGAGAACTACTTTATAGCCAATGGCACTACGGTGGTTCATCAAAAGTCTTCTCTCTGGCCTCTAGCTTAACGATTGTTCACGTGTGACTATTTATACTGCTGACGGCATTAATTGGCCTTTATACAGGTTCACCGGGCTATTGTAGACTCACGCCATTTTGAAAATATTTTATAACCAAAAAATATTATCATTCGAACCTATTTATAATAGCAATAGACCTTTATCATAATGATTTAACTTAATTTAATACTGCCCAATCAATACTATTACGTTAATTATGCAAAATTCATTCTAGACTAGGAATAAAAAATTGTTTTGATTATTTGATTCATATTTTTATATAACATTTTATATCAAAACTACAAAATATCGAAGGCGCGTGAAAATTTTCAATGAAACCTATATAGATATTTACAGTAAACTACATTGCGTTTAAAATAGGCATGAAATAACAAAAAAGTCAAAAACTTAGCCAGTATTATAAATTTTATTTTAATGCAAATACAAGTATGGTGTCACTCAGTTTTGACGATCTTCGTCCATATTATATTGCTGAACAAAGTAGTGAAATTACAACGTTAATTGTATTATAACATTTGTGCCATGGTATTAGAGATGTTTTTGCAATGATGATTAAAGTTCTACCTGTGAACACTTAAATAGCCTCAATCATGCTTTTAGAACAATCTTATGCTATTCTAATGCTTTTGTAATGTAATTAACATCTTCATTATCAATAATATTGCTAGTATAATGTTTCTGTAATGCGATTGGCAACTTCATTGACCGTAATAATGCTTCTATAATGCGATTCGCAACTTATTTGGTCACAATAATGCTAATATAATGCGCCTGTAATGCAATTAAACAACTATTTGTGAACTTATTTATGATCTAAAGCCGTATAATTTGTGCCCAAATTAGCATTACAGTAGCCGTATAAACGTTTGTAATGCTATCATAGAACTAACTCAAAATGCGAAAACGATACAGAAATGCTGTAAGTCGGCCGATATAATGCTTTTATGTGTTACTTGGGAACTTTGCACAAAAAAATTTTCTTCAGTAATCCGTTTACACAGCACGGGGATTATGGTTATTACTTATTAGTTAATTACCACACTAAGTAACCTTCGAAAGGAATACTTATAAGATTTAAGCTAATTATTACTACGCATTACGGAGGTGTCGATTGATACATGTGAACATTAATAAGCGTACCTCTCGGTTTTGTGCCTCTAAGTCACCAGAATATCTACTCTAGCTGATATAATATTGCTGATATACTTGAGGAGGAGTTTTTTTAATGTAATTTTTTTGGTTAGTTACAGTCGCCAGCGCATCAAGTTACCACAAACTATCTCTCATTCGATTTTGAACATAACCATCAACATTTTATGGTTTGAAATCATTTGCAGAAAGACAGTTCATGGTGGTTCGTCGTGTCGTTCGGGTAACGTGGTGTGCTGGCAACTGTATAATAGGTTTTTTTTATCTCTTCTTGTTGATGGCTCGTTTAGGCACCCTTACGTATTATACTTGTCCAAATAAGTCTATAAAAACTTCTGAAAATTCAAATATTCTCTTTCAAAAATTTCTCCCGCTGCCGCTTATGCCTTGTTCACCGTCTTCTCGCTAACAATAGTGACGCGGCGGGCGGCGAGGCGTCCAAAGAGCCTCAATGAACGTACCTGGATTATCTATCGGTGATAAATTAAAAATATGCCATCTCCACGCATTCATCATCCCAATGGGTCAGTTTCGGCGCTCTACCATTGTCTATTACGAGAAAAAAGGTTAAAAGACGAAGGCTGGTTGGTTTATATATGGACGCTTTAGTTTCGTATGCAGGTCGTGAGTCCATCCTTGACATTGGAAATTGTACCTTTTAAAACATTTAATTATTGTGTTCGGTATTCGAAGCATGTCTACCTCATTATATTCGTCATATCTCAGAACATTAGGTGAGCTGTGTAGATGAAAGATAAACTATTTATGATACAGCCATAACTTTTACGATTTAGAAGTTGTTAACTTGATTATTTTGATGAAATAAATTTTAATTACTTTGTATAACTTGTGTTTTGGGAGTTCATGGTTAATTTGTCAATTGTTTTCGAATTAATTGTGAGAAAAACTTAACTACCTGTGAGCGCTTCGTCGATTCTTTTCAAAAAGCATTTATACTCGTCCGATGTTATTGCATTTTTGGCTCTCGATATTTACCTGTTAACTGTATTTAAAGAAAATAAGATGTTTCCTCAGACACATTCTTCAAAGTGTTGTTACGGAAGTTTTCAGCGGAAATTCTTTAGTCAAACCACTTGCTTATCCAAATGAGGACTAATATCGAGTCAATTTAAATCACAATAAAAGTCAAAACAAATTGTGCTAATGTTTTATTAAGTATAGCGTTACATGAGCGTTGAGCAGCCGCTCACCGTCATGTCTCACCGTGGATGAGCGACTAGTGGCGGACGCTCGATAGGCGTGCGCGCGCATCGCCGCAGAGCTACGACACGCTACCACTGTCTCGTTGTCTGACGAGAACGCCACAAACAACACCGACACGTAAAAAACTACGATACCTACACTTTTTACTACACTTTACAGCCATATAAAAAGCTCCGACAATCACCGATTTGATGATTCGTACCAAAATTCGACAATTCGCAACGCTCCAAGCTATTCGACAATTTTAGCAACTTTTTAGTTTTTACATCTTTAACATTTTACACGGCTCGTGACGTCACCTAGATAATTGTCCGATCGCTAAATTAATACCAGTTTCGGAATTCAAAAAGCTTTATTTTATTTCAGTTCTAATAAAAGTTGTGCGCGGTGCGGTTGGGCGAGCTCATTGGCTGTCTCGGCCGTCAGTCCGGGAAGGCGCATCGATGAAGGAGCACGCGCCGCGCTCTCCGGTCGACTCGACGAACGCGCGCTCGCGAGTGTACAGAACTGAGTTTATTTGAGAACTTTGTTTTCGTCTTTTAAGTGTTGGTGACCATGAGGTGTTTAGTGGTTATGTTGTTGATGGTGGCGAGTGGGAGGCTGTCCTCAGGCGCCGGAGTGCCGTGCGCCCTCTCCGGCGAGTTCTTCGTCAGGCACAACGTAACAGCTGATGATAACGATGTACCAGGTGCGGTTATATAAACACTCTAAATGTTCAGAGACTCTGACTGAAGCCATTGATGGAAAGTTTTCAGATGGCCAAGTTTTTTACTCACGAATAAGTTTTGAAGGCTTTAGATATTTTTTTCCAATGTTAACCTGAGTTTCTATTCAGAAAATTGTCCTAAAAATTCTAAAATTAGACGAAAAGTTTCACAATGCATGTGGAGTCCTTAATTATCAGTTAACTCTACATACAATAAACTATTACTAAGTGCAATGCACTAGTAGATTGCCGAGTTGAGTTTCACAGTACTTACTTATGACATATGTGTGTGCAACGATACGCATATTGCACGTGATGTATAAAAGTATAATACATTGTTTTCCGGTATTAGGGAACGCGTACGACTCCCCATAGAGTCGTTAGGCTGCGTTTTGCAAGCAACGGAAAATCCAGTTTCATCCTTCCCCCTTGCTGTATGTACAGCTCTTATTCTTCTTGATTACCTTTTTGATCTCTGTGCGTATTCCCTTACTTATGCATTTCGACGCTAATGTCAATTTTCAATAAACATTGTTCTACGTATTTCTTCTTAGTACCCTGATCCTTTTACTACCTACCGCGTGGTACTTTAAGCACCCAATTTGCGGTACTTTAAGTGTAGTTTCTACCAGTAAATGGTAATATTAACGATGGTATTTGCGACTGATATTTCCTCTGGAACACACTGATGTTTAAGAGCTCTCGTAGTTATTACAGGAGCGCTTAACTTAACTACAGTCTTTCGTTTAACTTATGTTTTACAACTTGCGTTTTAGGGTTAAGAGTAAAACTTCTTACTTTAATGACTTCGTGTCATGCTCAACTTAAAACATTTCAAGATATTCCATTATATTAATTTGTTTGTTTCCATATTCATTTGTTTCTGCCTTTTGAGTTTGAGCAGTTTCTCAAATAGCAGCAGTACACGTAGTAAGATGGCCGAAACGGTAAGTTATAAATGTAGGGCCCTAGGGGATACTAACGTAATCACTACGAATTCCCTGATTTGCTAAAGTAACAGGAAAAAACAGAATGATACTCGTATTGGTGTCCAAACTTTCCCTACTTCGATCCATCTTCTTGTTTTTGGGATTGTAGCCGCTATTTACTTGTTTCTACCATCTACCCATTTCTCTTTTCTCAACTGGTGGTCCAACTTCAATTCTTGTGGAGACTCTCCGCCCATTCTTAGCATCCTTAATCTTTGTTCACTATCCAGTTGGCTAACTTTTCGCACTCATCTGGATTTATTCTTGCTCGTAGTTAAAGTGAGTGTCATATTTTAGTGGGTGCTTCCGAACCTTCTACTTTAATTTCCTCGACATGGAATTCTTTAAATTCTCATTTTGAATTTGCCTATTAGGAGATACTTAAATCGGAAGTGTTGGTTCTTGAACCAATCGTCTCTATATTTTGATATACTTTGATAAACGCAGCTCAACACAATCAGCATGTAACATTTCCACTGCGAGACACAAGCCTCCTCTCTCTGAGAGGGAGCGGGCCATACTCCACCATGCTGGCCCAGTGCGGTTTAATGGATATTGTATTCTACAGCTCACTCTCTTCAAAATCCATTTACCCTTTAACTAGGAAAACCGCAGTCCAATTAGAATGTCTTGGTTGGATGATCACATTGATCACATAGCGGTGTCTCGAGTATTAACGGATGATATCGATATCGTCTAGTAGCCTGCGGGAGTCGGGTGGCACACACGCGCCACTCAGCTGATCTCCGATGACACCCTTATATATCAGACGGACTTCGGTACCGTAGATTATTATGATTGCTGGGAGACGGATTGCCACGCGGATTGCAGTAATGAGTCAATAATTAACTCATTATGAACGCTTTGACAAACTGCCCCGAAAATAGCTAACTTTTCTGCATCCTGCGTTTTCGCTTTAGGGAACGAGAGGCGGAAACCTGCTGTTGCGTTTGACATATCCGCTTCTAAACGATCATCAGTGATTTGAGTTACGAACAATACTGTCTCTACCTCTAAAGACCAGAATTTTCTGCCCAGCATTGTAAACCAAGAGCACTGGACAAGATGTACGCTGCCTGCCAGGTGCTTAAACGAATAAAGAGGTCGATTTCTCTCCATTCTACCCAATCAGTGTCATCGCAGACTGCCAGGCAGCGGCAAGGAGCTTTACCTTTTTTGGAAGAATCATGTCAAAAGCTACGCTGCGCAATTTGCATGCTGATTGTCAATGATTGATGTCAAATTGTTACTGATCATTACCAAATTACATGAATGAAATAGTTGCGGTACCTAAATCAAAGTTGATCATTGTTCAGCTACGTGATGAGACAATTTAATTTTGTTGTTCGCTCATTGACAGTGTAGTAACAATATGAAAGATCATAGACAAAGTATGATCATTACGGACGTGTAACAGATGCGATATTGTTTTATAACAATACTGTTTAGATTGTAGATAGCTGTGTTTACTCTTATCAAGATTGACTCCTTGACTCCGTCAACAAAAAGAAAAGTATAAGATGTTGGAACATTAATTTGAAGCAAAAGACGAATTTAGTCAAACGAACCCTTAACTAACTAACTGAACTGAACTAGCATCAATTACACTGTATTTACATAACACCTGATACCGTTTGATTAAGAGTTAATATATACATTTTATGTAAACTTACATAAAACATTCCCAGACAGATAATGATTGACATGAATCACTCGGTAAACATAGTGGCAACACCAACGTGATAGCCAAATGAAGTAAAAGGTTTTAAAATTAAAACGTTGTATTCCACCTGTCTGTTTATCGGTGGCTCCCGATAAAAACATCGTTACTGTCCCTCAACTCGTAAAACTCACATCAGTCTTCTTGTTTGAGGACATTTTTAACTGCTTCGACTATAACATTAACGCTGCAAACATAACAGTGGAAAAAAATGTAACAATAAACAAATTATTAGGTACATGAGGCAGAAATAATGACGGCAACTGTCCTCTACAAATTGAAGACCACCACGAATGCGTTAAATTAAACAACAATAAAATTAATGCCGGAATAAAATTATGATGAAAACTGACAACCTGGTAACAAACAAAAGTAGTATCTACTTGGAAATTCATGAAGTATCTGCAGTTGTGAAAAAGGAAATGGAACAAGCTTTATGGTGACATTTGAATCAATGGCGGCCGCTGCCCGCTGGGCATTAAAAAAAAAGAGTAATGGCATACTGATTGAAATCTAAAAATATCTGTAATAGGAGGTTGGCGATGAGTATAAAACCGGCCAAGTGCGAGTCGGACTCGCGCACGAAGGGTTCCGTACCATCCCTACTTATATATTATAAATGCGAAAGTAACTCTGTCTGTCTGTCTGTTACGCTTTCACGTCTAAACCACTGAACTGATTTTAATGAAATTTGGTACAGAGATAGAGTTGACCTTGAGAAAGAACATAGGATAGTTTTTATCACGGACTTTTGAAGAGTTCTCTTGGAAACGCGATATAACCAAACTCGACGCGGGCAAAGCCGCGGGCGGAAAACTAGTTACTTATCTATAAAAACGGTAAAAAAATCATGTCTGTTGTATGGGAGCCCCACTTAAATTTTTTATTCTGTTTTTTTAGTATTTGTTGTTATAGCGGCAACAGAAATACATCATCTGTAAAATTTCAACTGTCTAACTATCACGGTTCATGAGATACAGCCTGGTGACAGACGGACAGACAGACAGCGGAGTCTTAGTAATAGGGTCCCGTTTTACCCTTTGGGTACGGAACCCAAAAACCATGGTATTAGAACGCAGCAGGTAGTAACTTCTAGTTGTATTTTGTAGTTAAACTGAAATTACTTTGCTTGTGCTCCGTTTTAAAACCGTTCAAGTTTTTCCTTTACTTCTTTTAAATAAGTTCGTGTTGATTCTTCAACAGTAGTTAGTATTATGATGATTAATACAAAAAATGTGCCAATTCAAGTAATATAATTATGTGCGTTATGTAAATAGATGCCCATTGTTTTAAAGTATGAGTACGTGTTTCATGTAAACCTTCTGTTACAGGTAACAGTCCATAGCTCTGTAGAAATACGTACTGTGTTATTAAAATAGCAATAAATTAAGAGTCAGCTGTTCGCTATTCGACACCCGACCCTGAACCTCGACCGGTCTGCATGAATGGAACAATAACACTTATTATAATCACACAGTATGTACATTATTTTTGCGCTACATAACAGCGGGTCGCATGAGCTGACGCGACGCCGATACATAATGAATTCCGTACAGTGTACGGTGTAGCTGTGGACCGCAACTCGTACATAATTTATTAGCCGATCACGTCGGTAAAAATAAAGCGAATTTACCTTTTGCGGCCTAACGAATGGGGGCACGCGACGATTTTTGAATATCGAACGTATCGAGTACCGATTCACGGCATCGTAAAAGCTACTTAGGGGAAAGTCACGAAAAATTACGTGTCTGGGACGGAACCGCTAGCGGCGCGGGGAGGGGGCGCGGGGTGAATGGCGGCGGGTAGGCTTTGTTGCTCGTGCTGGCATTCCTCGCCTGGGAACCGGGAACGTTGCGCCCCCCGCCCCTGCCCGCGGCCGCGGCCCGCACCTGCCCTCACCCCCGCCTGCATTCCTGCCCTCTCTCACTTTCATTGTTCCCGTCGGCGCGGGAGGTCGCCGCCGCGTACAAATAATGGAACCAGTCGTTTTAGTGGGGACGACTTGTTGGCTCACTCCAATAAACACGTCTGACCTGTCCATAAATGACATTTAGGGATACACTTGTTAATTCCGTGGCGCTGCCCTGCCCCCCTGCCCGACCCCGCTACTATTAACTGACTTGTAATTTAAAGTCACGGATGGTAGTTTTTGTTATCCAATTAACTAGGAACACTAATCATATGTTTGACAGTTAACGGTAACGTTTTGGAGCATCGCGGTCGGGGGCCGGGGGGGCAGGTGCGCGGGCGCATCCTAATGAAATCATCCCCAATAACAACAATAGAGGTGGCCATTATTATTGTAATTTATCAGAAGGGTCCGAGGCGTTAGTCATCGTTGTTGCGCCGAATTTTGATTCATTTCGGATGCTCGGAATGCCATTGTGGGCGCCGCCATTACCTGAGCGCAGGTACACCCACGGTCGTGGCTAGCAGGCGCAGCCTTACTTTTGTTTATACGTTTTGACAAACTTTTGTGCGTTAAAAAGTGTTATTATCAACAAGGGTGGCACCCGGCCATTGTGTGCTATCTTTGTAACACTTGTTTCCCTTTGTCTTCTCAGAATCGCTTCTGAAGCGAAACGTATCTGTATCATAATAACCATTAACCGGAATAAATTGAAGGAATATGTTAAAGATGGTAGAATTATAACGGAAGTTGCGTCTAATGGCCATTTATACTAAGAGCTTCCGGTGGGGGGTAGAGTGATTGTTATTCATGGGACACATGATATACTTTCCTCTGATCTAGTGTCAATGTGTTTTGATACATATATGTATATATATATACAGCCGCCATTTTAAAGAACTTGCTTAGTTTATAGCGTGATTACGAGCAATTAAAGCGTTAACAGCTTTTTTTTATTGGACAACTGTCTGAATGAATGGCGAGTACGTTTACATAAATATGGAGGAAAATATTCCTCATCATTAACAATTATTATTATCATTATCGTCTATTCAAAACATTCGAGAATTTGATATAGAAGTAATTGAATATAACCCGATCAGTGAGCTGTATTCTAACTATTAGGGATTACATTGATTTCGGTGATACACTTGTGCGGGTTCTCATCGATCGGGGAGTCCCAATCTCCCAATAGAATTAATTAAAGTACGATAAGACAGTTGTGCTAATTATTCGCTTGGTCCAGGAGACCGTTTGTATCTGAGAGCGGTAGGCGAGGGTTATCGCCAAGGTTCACAGCGGGCATACTCTCTCATAGGTATGTACCGTACGATGTACCGATGTTAGATTAAATAAAGGTTAATTTGTTCTTGTCGCCAGACAAACATATTTGTTGTGACGGCGAAGAGAAATATTTGTGAGATAGCGCAGAATATTTAGAAGTCACCATTTTCAAATCCTAGTTAAATTATAGCCTGTTGGATATTATCTCCTGTGTGGAACATAATTTTCGGATATCGTTAGCAAGGGTTAATACCCATCGATCGGCCCTTCAGTTTAACCCTGTGAGTCATTGTGGTCGAAGTAATCGGAGACGGGAAGCCCCGAGCGGTCCGATGTGAAACCGATAGTGTTCGGGTCACCTCACTATCTGACCGAGGCGACGAGTCCGACGGGCCCCGACCACCTGTTCCTCTACTACTTACTAGGAAAGGAGCAAGCAACTTTGTCCCTACAGGAATAGGAATTTAGGATGAATGGATAGTCGCGAAAAGGTATCAGTCCATTATCAGATAGCACTTAGCTACTGAATTCGGTGTCCAAACACCGATTAGCCTTCATCACTTGGTCTTTAAGGGAACCCATCACCAACGCAACTACCACACGGGGCCGTAATATTTTAGACAGTTGTCTTCTCGAGTGATTATAGATTTCTCGCATTGGAATTTTAGCTCGACTTTGCAGATAATCGAAAACAGGAACAAAAGTTCGTTGGGTCCAAAGTCGTCAAGAATTTGGTTTTCGAGCCTTGGGCACCGTTTAAAGATGATCCAATGTTGAAGGCCGAGGAGCTAAGTGCCATAATATGATTGGGAAACGGGTTCTCCATATGTATACTTATCTCCATTCATCTTTTACTATCATAATTGTTGGAGCGTCAGTAAAAACCAAGTAAAGGATCCTAGTAAGATTTCACGATCGCTGATCGTAAGCTCCATCGTGACCCAAAAACTAATGAGGCCTTAATGCCTGATGCTAAAAATATTGACATTTAAGCGTTTATTTTGTGGGTGAAAATATCAAAAGAATCCTTTGATCTTTTTTGATACCAGATATCTGCTGGATCAATTCTTCGGGATTGGTGGATGGAAAAAAGAGCTTCGTCTTTCACTCAGTTTATACATTTTGATAACAGTATTAATAGATATGTAAGATTTTATTGCTTTAATTGCTTCAACACTATTAATTTACTCATGTGTTACCTCCTGCATCCAATCGCACAGGGCAATGACCGTTGACAGTATATCCTTTGGTCTATATAACGCTTCTTCTGCCCTTTTCGATTACTTGCAATAACTGCTACGGCGCATGATCATTTCGACACTTTTGTATATAATATGCTATATTTACCACCAAACTGCAGATCCTGAGTTCATCCTGTTAGTCATACACACTATAAACAGTAATGTGTGAGCTCGTTTTAATTCGCTCGTGTCCGCTCCGTTTCCGATAGCGATCCGTTACTTACTTCCCAACTAAATGTTCGCTTGCTCTATGAACATTATTTGAGCTTCGTTAAACTTAGTAAACTACTTCTAATCTATTTATTTTCGCCTATAGTTCCCGGTACAGACATCTTTGTTATGATGAAGGTACCTGTTAAAATAATCTCTTTACCTGTGAGTTGTGACTAATTTGTGTCTCGCTGTTGACGCGACAAAAGCTCTTTTACTTTTCTCTATATTGTTAACTTGAACTTAAGATAATGTTCAGCTTTTTACATTTTTTTTATTATTTAAAACTGTTGTTTAAAACGCTCTGTGGTCTGTGAATAGTAATTTCGGGTCTTGTCTGACAGAAACTTGACTTAATTACATAAGTCTAACATCTTAATTAACACTGCTCTATTGTTAAGTTTTTTTTCTGGGTAATTACGTCACGGTACGTTCAATTTGGCATATTTTACAAATTTCTGAGATAAAAAAAGAACTTTTTGTTCACAGCTCTTTGGAATGCTAAAAAGCTGAGATAAAAGGCCCTCAAACACGACGTGTTTGGGTTCGCACCCACGAGTCCCGTAACCGGGTTATCTTAAACGAAAAATGAATTTCAATAACGTTCTCACGGCTGCAAATCCCGGGGCCCATTCAATCTATCTATTCAACTGGGACCCGTCATTTTCTGTCGAATTCTTATCTTCAACGAGGTATGATGGTAAGTTCCGATGGTGCAGGAAGAAGGCCATTTCAGTGTCATGGATTAAATTAATCTAATCAAGCGATAAATTGACTGGCTGACTGCGGGTGCGGACCCCGTCGTACAAATCTCGATGGCAAATCGCTTCTAAGCGAGTCATTTTTCTGATTGCTTCCAGATACAGGGTGATCCTTCGAACTTGTGTGTTTATTAGATGCCCAAACTGGAGCGTTATGCATTTGTTTATTTATAACACTGTATCATGTACTGAGGACTATTATTAGTAGAGGTACTTAATGGGCAGAGGTCGTTGTCCTTCTTTTTTGAACCGTTCTTAGGCCAACACCGAATGGTACATCATCGTCATCATCATCCATAGCCCGACTTCACCCACTGCTGGGTATAGGCCTCTTTTTGCTTGTGCCAAGCACCACGCTCCTGTGCCAGTCTCATCCAGGATATTCCAGCAATGGCAACAATGTCGTTTGCCCATTTCACCGCCGGACGACCAACATTTCTCTTTTCATTTCTCGTCAGAATCAGAATCAGAATTTATTTTATTTCTCTAGTTTCAATATTACATATCACTTAAATATCTCATTTTACAATTACGTGTTTCATTTTGTCCGTAGAGTAGGAGCTTTTGAAACCTATCCTGGTCGTTTCCTCTATTACTAGTGCTTAGTCAGTTCTCGTCCTTGGACGCCACTCGGTCACAGCTTTACTTTGATTTGAGTTCCATAACGCGATTTCCAATATCGAAGACCTTCGTAAGGCTCCGGATTTCGACGTTTGGAACTCGTTAGTTTTATGCCGAGCATGGAAATCTCCATGGCTCTCTGTGACCCTGACTCTGTAGACAGCCTCCTGTGTGAGCGTCCACGTCTCAGCACCGTACGTCATGGTGGACAGAACACACTGATTATGGAGACGGGTCTTCAAGCAGTGTGGAATTTTCGCCGATATCAGAACGTCGTCCAATGAATGCAGCCCACTCTAGCTGGATTCTTCCCGATACCTTCTATGGTTCAGTATGAACTAACTACTGCAAAAATGATCATCCTAATTTAACATAATACGAAGTAGTTTAGGATTAGTCCATTTTCAGTAGTAGAAGTTAAGAAGTTATATGAAAGAAAGAAACAAAAACGTTTCAAATAGCGCAGTAATTTCTGTAAAAACTTCCCGCAGGTAGTGGTAACATATCACCTCTAACTCACAGAAGAGACAGAAGAGACATCGAAATTCAGCGCGGTTCCAGAGTAACTTGGAGTGTAGGAGTTCACATGTATCTTGATAATTAATTAGATGTACTCTGATAAGTTAGAAGTTCGGCACATGAGCGTTAGTGGTTAGGGTAGTTGCAGTTACGTTCATACCGACGGCGACGGTATAATTATGCAGACTATTAGTTAAAAGATGTTTGATGCAGGACATTAGTTTTATCCACCGTTTAGAAATAAAGCTGTATTGATACTGTTTTTATTTATGTTTAGGCAAATTGTCCATCAATTAAAATTACCCGTCTATTCAAAACACCAGTCATTCATTGATAGTTGTATAACAAGCATGGCAAATTGACGTAGGGTGTAATTTTTTCAATGGCATTATTTAATTTTACTATTTACTTACCCATAAAAATAAGCATATTTCGAAGTTACACCGGGTTCTTTTTCCTACATATAAATCAATGACGTCAATACTACGAGTAGAATATTTATATCAAATTAAAATTGTTATATCTTATTTCTAAACTTATACTGTCACTTACGGGATACCTTCCGTCTTGTAGTTTTAAACCGTGAAAGTTTAAAACAGTATCTTATTTCTATGTATATCTTCAATCCATTAGGAACTGCTCTTTCACAAATGTATCTCTTCCGATTCCATTCCATTTGATGTCTGATCCCTGTATTCAGTGAAATTCAGTGGCCTTGAATTGTTTCGCATTAGAGAGCGCGTACCTATCGGTCATGTGTGTCTCACCGTTTTCTTGTATTCGCGTCCGTTCGACATAAATATATATTTAGAAGATCCGGCCGCGTCACGCTGCGAAAACCACATGTGCGAATATTATCGTCTTTTGAAGAGTCGCGTTTACCTAGCACGAGATAATTATGTGGAGGGGAAAATAAATATGAACAAATATCTTGAGAAATAACTCCTCAAGACATTAAATACATGGCAGAATGTGGAAATAGAGTTTTTTTTGGAGTATCACGTAAAACTCAGAGAAAGTATAACCAAAGGGACCCAATTACTAAGCCTCCGCTCTCCGTCCGTCCGTCTGTCTGTCAGCGGGCTGTATCTCATGATCCGTAATAGGTAGACAGTTGAAATTTTAATGGATTGTGTATTTATGTTGCCGCTATAAGTCTATAACATAAAATTAAATTAGAAATTAAAGGGGACCCTCTTACTACTATAGGTCAGAACCCTACATGGGCGAGCCCGACTCGCACTAGGCCGGTTTTTTCAGTTGAATTCGTGTATTTCCGAACATCACTGAAATTGCGTTTTCCAACATTCAAATAAAAGATAGGTGCAATACAAACTTCTCCTGCTATGCTAAGTGCATGTCTCCATAGGTGTGTATGAGAAGCTATAGCATTCATGTATGTACATACATAATGGAGCACGACAGGTCATATGCCTTGTAAATCAGTGCGTGACAAGTCACTTCGCCGATCGAATTGTCACTCGATATAATATTGCGATAACTCGAATACTTCGTTCCGATTCACTTCCCGACGGCAAGCGGTATCGATTCCTGCTCTCTTTTGTTCGATTTTTAGATACCCAGGGTGGAAAGCTGAGGCAGCGATCCTACACTACATTGCTTCAACATAAATTCTTACAACAACTATTTCAATGTTACGTCTGCGATCTCTGAAAATATTTCTCTCTTTTCTTGCTCTTCTGAAGTAATAAAATCGTTTTTATACAAGTCTAGTATTGCAATACTTTCTTTTACATATTTGATAAAGCGGACGTAATAGAGAAAACGTGAAGGTCCCGTGGGAAATCAAAATGAGCACACAAAGATATGGTTTGCATTTGTGGAATACAAAGTAGTTATAAGATTTGATTGTTGCGGACAACCAATCTCCAAGTAAATAAACCCTGTTTAACAATGTAAAAGGGGAGTTATTTATATAAAAGGCGTGTTAAGTAATGTGTGCTCAGCATGCACGGGACGAAATGCGGCTTGAATGCACATGACTTACAGCATTACGAAGCGACTGCCCTATTTGGAAACATTCGATTTGCACTTACGACGCGCTGCATAATTCCCGGAATTTATGGTAATTGATATGTGAGGAAGAGTTCTACTCCGATCTAATATATATTTATGAGGATAGTTGAAATAAATTCCAAATACGTCGAAGTTTTTACGACGGAAGCACTGACTGAAGTGACAACACCAGCCCGGGTCGGATTTATGGGCTGTATCTTACGCCGTGGCCTACTTCTCCGGCACCTTGACCTTCCGGAGTTTAACAAATATTTGGCAGAAGGGCGAGCTTCGCCCAGCTGGAGCAGTAATATATTCCCCGAGTGTTCCACTTTCGTCACGTTGCAAGTGCCTTGAACTTCCTCCGGCCATTTTGCTTCATTCAGAAGGCACGTTTTAATGTGTTTTGTATCACGACGTTAAATAGCATATTCATCAAATCAATGAACGAGCGTTGCGTAATGTGGACCCGATTAAAACTGCCAACTAATCGAATAATTTAAATCCATTTGGCTCGAACTCAACAGTGTCCGTAAACGATTCAACGTAAATACGCTTTTTAAGGACGGCCTCACATTTCATACTGAAAGTGTTTCGTGTCGGGTTTCTCTTACGTTTTATTTCTGCAGAGTATTAAGTTTGAAGTGCTCCGTTTAAAAAAGTGTTCGTTGGACATCGCTATCGCCCGACATGTCATTTTTCGGTAAGCCGAAGCGGCAGCGTTCACAAGTTTTTGCTCTTATTCGGCGCTCTATAAAAGTTCCTCTACACCGCTGAAACCGTAACGACATAACTATAAAGCCATGCACACACGCTCGCACTGGACTTTTTATGGTTCCTTGGAAATGGGGAATGTATTTTGTATTTAATTATGAAGGGTCCGAAATTAGTTAGATGAGAATAGACATGTTTAATTGTTTATCAAGCGTTTTGACGTAATTAACTTGCAATGCAAGCTCGTAAAATATGAAAATTATAAACGCAATCTGCATATTTTATGTAAAACTTCACTGACGTTTATCGTAAACAAATAAATATGTTTTAATATTGCATATTGAATGCAATTATGGGAAAAGTAACCAAGAGATCCAAGAAAATGTATAGAACAGAAATGAATGCAGCATTTCAGTTTGTTCAAGAAAATTGGAAATCTTGAATGGATTAAAAGAAAAAAATCTTTAAAAATCGATAGAAAATCTTTTAAATAAGATTAGGTAGTTTTACACCCAGTGACCTGAAACTATTTAGAACTTCAGCACCTTTCATCAGGCCTTATAACTAGTTACACTATACATAGTATCTTCTATTAAATATTCTAAGCAATGCAGATTCTGGTTTTGTAAGATATGCCCTTAGTGACACCGCAATAGTTGGCTGGCGTGGAAACTGAATTGTTGTCGGGCGGCTAGGTTGCAAGCCTCGGTAACAATGCTAATGAGTCGTCTGCCCGCCGACAGATGTCGCCTGGAGCGACACGGCCGGTAAAACAAACAGGCGCGGTGTTGTGTACTGCGTCTTATTTTTAACAGACTTCTTTATGCTATCTAGTGTTAATGGTAGAATCTCGACGAATACTTAAATCGACGGTTAATCTTGGTGATCTTGCTGGTGGTGGACCTTGGTATTTTGTTAAACATTTAGCTGTTTTCATGACTTTATTTCGCAAAAAGTGGAAAATGTAGAATAGGCAGTTTTCATAAGCGTATCAGTCTCTTCACGTCCGCAGCCAAACAAGGCCTTCCCCATATATGTATTAGTAAACGAATTCTGGTACCTATACATAATGTACCTAACTACATTATATACCTAATCGATGTAACTCTGAACACGGCATTAGACAGTGTTCGGTTTACGTAACCTCGGCAATTTTGTTCGATACGACATCCATTATAGATGTACAGCCGAGCCGGGCTTTAAATGAGATTGATTGAACTTTCCGATGTTTCAGGCATTTCAGGCATCAGGCGCCACGTGTGAAATATGGCTATTTTAATTGTAGCAACCGTAGGTATACGTCGCCAAAGTGGTTCAAACAGTTTTTGTTACTGTTAAATCCGAAAACCTCGAAAATCACCGGGTAGATCATCAGTAGGTACCGCACCCACCTAACTCTTGAAGTAAAAGAATATTGAAGTTGACACATGTCCCATACTTTGAAGCCGGAATAAGTTCAAAAGAGATAATTTCAGAAAACAGCAAGCCAGCTAAAGAGACTTCTCGTAACCCAACACGAAAGCTGTCAAGTTCAACAATGAAAATGAACCCACATTTTCCTTCTCAGCTCAGTTTATACAGTGACGGCAACAGTCAGGAATGTCGCAGGCATTTCGTAATTGAAAGTCTCGCAATATTTGTTTAGCGAGGGCCCACGAAAACGTAGGGTCACCGTATCAATCTTCGGCGCGGTTGATCCGGGGCTCCGGGCCGCCGCCGAGGTGTCGGACTTCTTCTATCAATATCAATCAGTGTCGGTGAAGGTCGACGGGCGCAGTGTTGCTAGACGTTTCGTGACATGTCCTGATTTTTAAGTTGCGCTGCGACTTGTCTCTTTATGTAAATGACGGTTTGGAATGTATTAGAACGGTCCGGGTTGCTCCCATTATGGATGTCCTATCGTTTTGACCGATTTCTATTCCGGACAAAGCGGTGGACATTTGATTTGATAAACATGGTATATTTTTACTCAAAGAATTTTAATCGACATTAAACAAATGTTTACTTAGCTAACCATTGAGGGAGCAGAAGTGTGATATAACAGAACCCGTTTCGCTTCCGTTGGCGTCGGCGTCTCAAACCAACAGTAACTTGGATCAAAGTTCACCACAATTACGTGGATACAAGTAGTTCGCCTGCCGCCCACGAGCGCTATAAGAGCCCATTTTACCAAGTTAACTATAGTACTTGTTGTCCCAAATGTTCGTCATTGTGGGCACTTGGCGGCACTTGGGCCGGCGATGTGGGCCGCGAGCTGACGTGCCGGGGTCCCACGGTCCGGAGCCACGCGGCCCCGATCAAAGGCGACACAGCTCATTTATAAAATTGACACGCGTTGATTTTGACGTATTTGGTTCGATCGTGTCCGTCCGCTCTTAACTACAAATGTACCTGTATGGTAGCAAAGTTTGACTGCAGTTTTTTTCCACGTATCAACTGTAAATCAATGATCATGAATGATGAATGAATAAACTTTATTTAATTACATAGAAAATAACATTAACAATTAGGTAATAAAAATAAACACTAGTTAACAATTATCATCAGAAACAAATAAATAATTCAATCAAATCAATAATAACTATTAAAAATAACAACAATCATTCATCATTCTCGTCTGGCTAACGGCGAGTACTTGCACAGGCACAACCAAGTAGCCAGGATTATTCACCAGAAACTTGCCTTGAAATATAAACTTGTGGAATCTGAGGTACCGTACTACAAGTACGTACAATAAATAATTCAATCAAATTAACAAGTTATTGTTAAATTGATTGAATTATTAATTGGTTTGAATTATTTGTTTATTGTTTTTTTTATTTGTTATAACAATAATCATTAACAATCAATAAATAATTCGATAAAATTAGAAACAATAGTATTAGGTAATTAGCGAATAGTTTTCACTGTTACTTTTGTATGGACCCCCTCCGGGTAAAAGTCTCCTCCAAAGATTTCCACTTCTTCCTGTCCTCAGCATCTCAGGCCATTCTCGACCTACTGCCGCCACTATTTCGTCTACCCATCTAGAACTAGGTCTGCCTCTCAGTCTGGTACCACGAGGTTCCTTCCGTTTTGTGGTTTTTAAAGTCCACCTGTTATCAGTGTACCCAGCCACGTGACCTTCCCAATTCCACTTTTTTAGTAGAGAAAAAGTTAGTCGTCTGTTATGCTGGTTTTTTTTTGCGGATGTCTATATTTTTTACTCTATCTTTTAATTTTAAACACAGGTAAATTCTCTACATTCTTCTTTTAGTTGTCTGGATTTTGTTTTTGGTTCTGAGGTCGAACGTCCAAGTTTGGCAGCCGTAGGTGAGATATGGTAAAATTTCTGAGATAACTATCTTCTTGGTAGGTAACGGGAACTGCGATTTGAATATTTCCTTATGAGCGCAGTACTTTTTCCAGGTGATTGCTACTCTACGGTCTACTTCTTCTGTATTTCTTTATTTGCTGAAGGAAATCTGTTTGCCTAGGTATATGTATTTTTCTACGAACTCAAGAGGGATGTTATTTTCAAGATAGGTGACGACGTGTGGTAGTTAGTCATGACTTTCCTTTTGTCTAGATTCATTTCTAATCCAACTGTAGTGCTAGCTTGCTGAAGGCCGTTTAACATGCTGTTTAGTTGATCTGAAGATTTTGAGAATAGAATAATGTCGTCGGCAAACCTGAGATGGCTTTGGAAAATGTCCGTCAACATTTATGAATGATGAATGAGCATCAGGTAAATTGATTAGAATTAGAAACGTAAGTTGAAATGGTTTTACGAACATCAATTTCTGAAGCGATTTTCACACCAAGGCGTGTTCTGGACGTTACGTACGTATCGAATTAACATAATTAAAATTTAGTCAAGTTCAGTAATTATTCCAAATTACTGTAACGGGCCATAGCGATACGAACACGGACCAAAAAGTCATTAACAATTAAAATTATCGTCATCCAAATGACCATTACACAACTGCCCAAATGTCTTTTGGTCGGAAACCATTACCGAGTAACGTAAAGCAAGGAATTTTCATTAAAAGAAATTAATATTCAAGATACATTCGTTTTATCTGACAAATTTGTCACCATTACCCGACATTGCCTATTTAATACTAATAAGGGCGATTTGAAGTATTTTTAAAAGCTATTGGAGTAACAGCATGTTTGTGTGGGCGACTGGAGAGGCTTGCGACATGCCTTCGTACGCATTCACGACACGTTTCGAGTTATTACCGACGCTTGTTCGGGTGCTTTCGTGCTTTTTCGGGGTTTTGTGGGCACACAAATGCGTTTAAGTAGGTGTTGAAAATGTCGAGTTACACTTTTAGTAGAGAGTATAAACCCGTCCCATACCTAGCCACTGTTTTATTTCTCACCATTAGCGTATAATGTCCGATACTCTGTGATTTCGATTCCGATGCAATCTTAGGAATTGGAAATTAACCAATAACGGTTGGTCAGAGCTGATTTGTTTACTTCAAATTGTAGGTTCAAACTAACACATTCGAATGTGATATAGGGTCGTTGCGTGAGCGGCTGAGGCGAGGGGTGGGTGGCCCCCGTTTCTTGGAAATATGTCTGCTCAATAGCACGTGCCCTACTGTAGTACCGAACTATACCACTGAACTTACTTACTACTGAAACAAAGCAAAGACAAGAACTTGTAGACATTTGGCCCCCTTCTAATACGAAAAAGATGACCAAGAAAAGTGCCAATCGGTCTCAAAGTGTAGCATTATCAAGAATAAGGAAGCTTTTAGGTAGGTCATGTCAATCTCATAAAATTTCGAGTTTTCTTTAAAGTCACGTTCATAGCCGCTATCTCTAATCAAAGAAATTCAAATGTTTCCAAGCGATAGACGGGACGAGACGAAGAAAATCGTACATAATCCTTCTTTTAAATCTCTTTGTCTCTAATAGAATGTCAAGTTGTCTAGACCTATGTATCGTTGTCGTGAACTGTTTTTCATTTGCCGTTCTCATATATAAATCAGATAAATGTAAGGCTCTATTACAATTTCTATACATTGGTCGATGGCGACACGTTTACGATGACTATCTATACCATTATGCTTGATCCACTATTCAATTGAAAGTGCGCTAGTACAGCAACGTGTAGTAATAATGCATTAGGTTTAGCAACTGTCGCCCGTGTAAGTACGTCAGGTCCCAAGTTCCGCAATAATCTATTTTCCTCCAACGTGGCCTGGGTTGTAAGCGGCTGAATTTATTCCTTGTATCACGCTGGAAAGAAAATGTGACTGGTGTATTATTAAAAGGAACATTTTACTCTGAAAATGTGGGTAAACGGTGCCTCTTTTACAGAACTTATGTACATAAGTACTGCGTAGCGTTACGTCTGTAATCTGAATACGTATTTCATACCAAACGCGGTTATACCTTTTTTTTGGTCACTGATGTCTGGGTTCAAAAGAAGTCAATTCAACCAATGGCAGGCCACATCCTGGACCAACATTAGCGACTTTTTCTCACAAAAAATAATCATTTCTTACGAGTGTAAATGACACGCGGTGTTATTTGTACAGCAAAGCTATATTTGTGACCACACCAACTTCTTACAGGCCATTGACGCGACAAAATCTATCTCGCATTTAAACTATTTTTTGTGTCTATAATATCAATGGTCGCCGTATTCCGTATCCGCCATGTCTGCCTGATTGATTGACAAATCTCAACGTGCACAAAAACTTAACACGATCGGATGATTATTCCGTCGGATTCGATAGCTATAAACATATTGTAATAGTCGATAGTAATAGATTTTATGTTCATTAGTAAACATGCTAAATGTATCGTTGTGTATGTATAGTATGTTTGTTATTTGTTACATCAATGAGAGAATTATGCACATGCACGGTGAAGGCTATTAGCATTGTAATTTTCAGTACGCGTTTTATATTTTTTGTGTCGTAGTTCTCAACGTGGTGCGAATTTTGTGAATACTAATGCTCTCGATTTTTTTCTATCAATCTATGTAGCTTTTCGCGGTTGACTTTACAAATTGACAGGTAGACATAGGTCTTTCGAAAGGTGTGTCACAACACGCCTTCCGCATCGACTACAGTCGTCATGTTCGATATTTGTAAGCTTCAAGATTTTTATAAAGTCAATGATGTCCCAGTACGCAGTCAGGTATGTATTTTTAATATTAAAAGTAACAAACAAATAAATTGTATTGTATTTCGGGAAATCGCCAAGCGGTTGGTCGACTCTTCGCGTGACCAGAGGGCGGGTCTATTTTTTGGCCAAAGAATCAGCATTGCCATCCAACGTGGCAATGCTGCCAGCCTTCTGGGCACTTTTTCTGTTGACAGCGATGCGGACGAATTTTGACGCCCTGTAACTCTTTTCTACTTGTACTTATTTATTACTATTATAGTTTTGTAGTTTGTAAATAATTTAATTATCTTTGAAATAAAGACATCTAACAAACAAATATATACCATAAAAACCAACAATTATCGAGTTAGCAAGCTGTATTGCATGTTCCAATAGTTTCTATCATGTTGGTTAAGGTCTTCGTGAACATCTGTTATTCAAGCCTTGAGTTCAGCATCATATTGTCTACAATATGTTTCATGATCAAAGTCTAGCCGCCACCTAGAGATTCTCATGAAAACTCACAAGCGTGTTCAGCAAATAACTTTATAAATTGTTTATTAACTCTGCATGTAACCAAATAGATTGCCAAGCAAGATATCACGCAAAAAAACTTAACAGCTGAAGAATAGTCGGTCGAATTACATCCGAATGTCAAAACTCTTGTACATTATAAAGTAATGTTTTATAAATATTATAAATGACAAACATATGGACAGCTGAAGTTCCATTAGGCTTTGTCGAAACGTTTGGCAGTGATCTCATCTCAATTATAATTTTAATAGTGTCACATGATCTGAGTTATTATTATCACATTTGAACCTTTTTACAAGTACATTTCCATATCAGGGATTGAGTCATTGATAATACAAAAAAAAGACACATACGTGTAAACTGACAATTGATTAAACAATCCCCGGGTCATCATTTTGTTGATAAAACAACTCCAGTAATAGACGTTTAGGTGATAATTTGCGAATGAAGATCAACGACCGAACTACTGTTCGGGATTCAATTGATCGTGGGCGGATATCCTTCATTATTTGGCTATTAACACTTCCGTATCTCGCAAAACTATCTTGGATTTATTTCTTAAAATTAATTTGCCGTTGTACGTAATTAATATCATCTTAGGAAGGATCATTCTTTGGAAGCCAACAAAGTGTTAATGCTAATCTCCGTTCATAAAAAAAGTGTAATTTCATTTGGTAAATCTAATCATCTGTTACCCATTTGACAAAGTTACAAAACAACGGGACTATTAAAGAACTATAGTATATGAAAACCAGCAATTATAACCATTAAAATAGTAACCTAGAGTGGTACTTGATGAGGATCTATACGTTATCCTTCCTCGGAGAGCAATTTGTCGAAACAAGGATAACATACTTCAAAAGGATTAACTATGTATTTAATTAAGTAGTTCTAGTACATTTTATACATTTAGAGATAATATTTTAGTAACATATTTTCTAGCTAAAATATAGCTTAATCTACTTTTTAATTTGCCAAGGTAGTAACGTGGACTTTACGAGTTGTGCAATGTAGTCTTAGGACGAATTCCACTGCTGAAACTGAACGCGATGGGCAAAACTAAACTGCGTTCAAGTGCCAGTCAGGGGTCAGTGGCAATATTCCACAAAAATAATGACATTGACAGCTCTCGAACGCTTTTAGATAGGCACTTGGATACTTCGACGACCTTGTGTTACGCGTAAATTGTCCCAAAGTCCGATAGATCTTATAAAGCAATTCTCGCCTTCTACGAAAAAGAAACATTTCGTAGTTGGTCATGGTTCGCAGCCAATTTTTCATTTACAACCGTGTTCGAAGTTGCGGAGCACCGCTTTCGGCGATTGTTCAGACTTCTCAAGTGAACTTCGGAAGAACTTGCCCATTAAAAAGTTCTCTTCTCGTGTTTACGCTGATAAACTTGGTCCGCCATCAACTTCTTTTACTAATTATTATTGGGGTTTCTTAGTGTTTGTATAGCGAAATGATTTACGATTCTAGTTGTTAAGTTTTGTGTTTTTAAATACGTCGTGGTTTTAATCGTTTATTTTATTAGGTCTAAAATGTCTTCACATGAACCTACGTCTACGTTTACTTGTATAACGGTTAATTGGAATTGAATATTTGCAGCAGGATTCTTAATTAATTAAGATTGGCATCTTCCTTTCTTCAAGTCTTGCTTAAGTCCTTTCTAATTCAGTCGCCAACTTACCCGGGACGATCCTTCGACTTTAAATGAGATTCATAAAATAACCGTGTTTTCAGCATGAAAAATTATGAAGACATGAAACTTAAAAAATGTTGAATTATTCATTGAAACCGTTAAACTTTAGAGGTCAAATGAGAAGTTCCTTTTAGTCGGCAGTTGACGTTTTAGAAATTCACGAACTTTTCGCACGGGATTTGGCTTCACGCAAATGAGGTCGTCATGATAACATTTTTTATTTCGTTGGTTATCCTTAACTTATTAACGGCGTGTTTTTTTTCTTTTGCAGGTAATTTATTCAACTAATCTCAAAAAGAATCAGCTGACAAGTGTAAGATATATTTTACAATAGATTAACAACTTCACACAGCAATGGAGTGGGCAGAAGACGGAAGACACACTTTACCAAATGGTAAAGCCTTGACTGTAAATTCGACTTTATGGTCTTTTAGAAAACCTTTCCTCCATAAATTGAACATGATCATGGCAGGTTTAAAACAGAATTTGACTTACAAAACCAACAGTGTACAGCAGATAAGAATTTATGGCTACAGTCTAAAGTTCTTGTAAACGAATGAAACGTGAGAAGTTTATGTAAAAGGTGTCGCAATATATCTGTCACACGAAAATAACCCTGTTACGAAAATCGATAGTTATATTAACTTAACTAACTCCAATTAATGTACATTTTTAACGATCGCTTTAAAGTTACGAGTTACAATTTGTAAGTGCGTTAAGTTTTACGATGTGAAGGCTTTCTTAATGTGTTCAGCTTCTTGTGATGCAGATAATACATATAAATGATTCTGCATTCAAGTAGAGTTACTGCTATGAAAGGCCACATGTATATGGTGAGTTAAAGTCAATGGAAATCTTTAGATTTTATCTGAACAAACGGTTAATCAATTCCAAAGTAGGTGGGCTTTCAGTCGCTCTACAACTGTTTTTCTGGCTAAAGTAGGTACTTTTATTGTTTGACAAACAATTATTTAAGTGGCTTGCATATTTGTCAAACTGACTAGAATTTTAAATAAATGGGATAACACAACAATTTAGATTAAAGTAAATTTATTTAACGCTTAACCGTTTTGATATAAATTTATGAGGCCACTTAAATGGAAATATATCCATTTCTGTTTGTGAATTAAAATTGAATATCTGAATGGTATAATATTGGAATAGTATCGGGGATATCCGACAGCTGATCACTGTTATATCTCGCTTGTATTGATTTGGCTAGGTAAGCAGTACCGCCCACTTCTCCGGTCTCAATTAGAATTGGAATGCATTAAAGTTTTGGCGCAATTGATTAATTATTATCGCCAAATAATCTAACTTTATGTGGCAACCGTGGAAGTGTATGTCTGAGAAATATTAGCTACTTTCTGATATGATTTCGAATATATTTTTGCACTATTGAAATTCAGATAAAAACTCAGTTTCTAGTGTTATTGTCTGCAAATCGATTGGAAAACGCAACCACATAAAAATGTGCTGCTTTGAAAAGATGAAAAGTCTTAAGCTTTTAATTAACTTAATCAGTTAAGTCTTATTAATTGTTAAGGCTAGGTATTTATGTTATAATCCGAAGTCCTAAGTTTAGTCTGAAGTTCAAGCTCAAGCTTCTCTTTCATTATAGCACGAATATGGATTTGTATAGTAGGTATATTATGTATTAAGGATCGGAAGGTGACGTTCTGTCGTTTCCGCCTACCCCCATTGCAAAAAGGTGTGAGTTTATGTATTGTGATCGGTAAACGCGACAGCTTCTTCTGATTACGCGGATATATCGTGATACGGGGCATCGTTGTGTGGTGCCGCATTCGGACTCCCACGCGCATGCGCCTACGCCTGCCATGGACGGTCAGATTACTTAGTATGGGCTTCGTTTACTGAGGTCAACTTTCGGATGGCGTTAATAAGATGTTTATTTATATGAAAATAGTGGGCGAAGCGACTAATAATGTGGTGAAGTGACGTTAAGTGATTGGTACCACCCACTGTAGGTACAGTCGCCAGCACATCAAGCTACTACCATCTGTCGAATTTCTTTAATAGATTTCCAACTTTATCTCTAAAGCATTAGGTTCAAGGTTGATTGGGAAAATTTGACAGTTTCGGGAGTGCCGAAATTCCCAACTGTGTGTTAAAATGACTTTTTATGTCGTTTAGCAATGCGATCCCAAGATAAGGGCTAAGGTAGTTAAAGTTTCGAAATTCTCCGGTCTCGACATCTTGTTAAACTGGTATTCAACGTATTAATTTGCACTGTAATAGAAATATCTGGTTCTATCGATTGTAACGCCTATTTACCGATTAGATCCAATTTGCACTTTATTGAGGCAGATCGACGATAGTCTAATTTATAATTTAATCGAATCAGCGGCCGGTTTTAGGATCATGTCATAAATAACTGAGCAAATAGTAAGTGCTGGTACGAATTTTAAGTTGAAGTCTAAAGTCCGGTTCGGGAAAGGAGGTTGCAAGAGCATTTGGACGACACGGACAGCATTATGTCGTCTTTTGCCATAAGCATTGATAAAGGTACTTGTAACATTGACAATCGTTTTGTGAAAAATGTATAACAACAACAATATACATTTATTTTCAGGTTATTTTGGCCCATAGATATGTATATACCTTACGGACTAACATACATATGATAAAATACAAATTGTGTTAGTTAATAGAACCTTAAAATAGACAGACAAACAATAGATAAACAACAACAACACACAATTGTTGTTGTTGTTCATCTATTGTTTATCGGTTTGTTGTATCAATAGATAGAAAACAATAGATAGTTTGACAGACATACAATTCTAGTGTGTAGCTAAAGTTCATGGTGCAAGTGGTTGGTTAGTTCTTGGTTCTTGGTGAAACCAGGAAATGACATACCTACAGCTTGTTTTAATCCTCCATGCAGGCCTATAGTAATAAATAACCTAATTAAAACTCATACATTAAACACACGTCGTCCTAATACTCCGGCACTCTCATCACAGTCAAGTGTTGCGCCCGCACTGACCTTTTGCGAGACTAGGCCGGGTGGTGATGGAACATCGCCAAACTTCGCAGTGGACTGAATGCTTTGAAGTCGCACAGGAAACTGTTTGTAATATCTATTTATTGTTACTTCTAAAAACATTCAAATATACTCAAAAGAAAGTGAAGACTAAAACTCCAAATAGATCGGCGCACAAAAAGATAAAAAACTCGTAATCTTTTCGCTCAAAAATTGCTTGTCGTATAAAATTCTATTCAAGAGAGTTTTCTCGAAGGAATCGTCTCACAATGGGTTCCGCACAATGAGTATTGACTTGGAGGAGATCGAATAGAAAAGTACTGTGACGTCAACAAATATGACGAGAAAAGAATAGCAAGGATGGGACTGGTTTCTGTGAACCGAGCTGCCTCTTGTCCTTCATACGGCAAATCTACGGCCATGGGAAATTAAATCGGAAATTTTTGTACTTTAATAAGATAAGCCGATTTTGCAATCGTTAGCTTTTCTCTGTAGGACAACACAACATTTTGGTTTGATATAATTTCAAAACAAAAGTCGAAAAATGGCCTTAAAAGTCTTCTAAGTAATATCCTATAGCAATACTAAATTATAACATGGGCCTAGGAAATGGACTCGATTGGATGGAATCGACAGCAGGATTTTGTTATTAAATCAGTAGACATTGATCGCCATTTTAAACACGTGTAGAGGATAGGTACACTACCCATTGTAGTCATCATTGTAATGTAATGAATAGTAATCAATGATTTCATAATGTTTTGTTATAAGGTAGGGAGATAATCGACATCTACTTTTCTTTGGTTTTTGTTTTGAAGGTTTTCTAGATTGGCAGCTCTAATTTATTTATTTGTATTTTATGTAGTGATGGTACATATGTACATAGGCAGACTGAATACCATAAGGCATTATCTACCAGTCCTTTGTCAACTCTTCTGTTATTGTATGATCCAAGATTGGTCTCCATAATTTATTAAAAGAGGTCGGCTTAGTCAGCTTTCCCTAAGGTCATAGCGTGATGTGGTAGAATACTTATGAATGTTTTCAAAATAAACAGTAAGTTACCTTTACGATGCTCGCATTGAAGTTTTAATTTAATCTAATTGAACGTGTAATCCGATCTGCTTTTGAAGTGCGTCATCCGTCGATACACGATACAGTTGTTTCTAATCCTCATTATCGCGAGCGTAAGTATTCATTGACTAGTCACCGTGTTTTGAAACAATGACTGTGTTAACATAACCTACAATGTAGGGCTTGCACTGAATAGTACGCGCCTACAATGTTTTAATTAATAATAATCGTGTCATACAAGGAACAATGAGGGTTATGTGGCTATAAGTATGTGTAACTGATTTGATTGATTTGAAATGTAAATAGTTACTGCAGTAAGTTTCTAATAGATGTTTGGGGAAATAAATGTGCCTAAAGATGCGGAACTATGATCGGAGTGAGGACAGGCTGCCCAAAATATGGTGTTCTGAATCTGTACGATCGGAATCCAATAATCAGCATGGAGCATGCACTTTATTTAATCAATATTATTTTAATCCAACCTCAAGTGCCTATTAATAGTATTAACCGGTACTTACTCCCAACGTGATAAGATACAGTGCACAGATAAAGTTTATCACAATCTAAGTTGGAATTAGCATTATTCACTTCAGTATTCCGTAAGTACTGTGATAAACTTTAGTGACGGATTGTACGTGCAGCGTATTGCGAAATGTGTATTGTGTTGCATTCACCCAGTGACCTTTCATACAACATCCATACAGCTTCCATACAACATCCATACAACAATTGATGTCACTGACTGCAACTGTCCTCTAACAAAATGTATTTTATAATTTCCCTGTGGTTGCCGAGTCTTAAACGTTGACATTTTGCTTGTTCAGAATTCTGTGCGAGTCGCTTGTAAAGATCGGTGTCCTTCTGTCGTATGTTATGTGAAGTTAACAAACAACTTGAAGTTGTCGAGTTTTGTCTGGTATTTGTTAATAGAAAACGTATTTAAAGTCTTGTTTAATTTGTTTTTTAGATTTTTTGCAAATGCACGCCGCAGTTCCATTTATGATATTCTCAGGTAAAAATATTTTCCATGTTGCAAAAGAAATTCCTCATAAACGACGACAATAATAAAATCATCAAGTCGGCCGTCGCATTTCCGTGTCGCCAAACGGATAATAGCCCAATCATGTGGACACGCTACCTCGGCCGTGATATTTATGGCAAGGACACATCCACACACGAGCCTCACACGTAACGATGAGTAACTCATTACCTAATGTGAACAGCGCCTTATAAGATTTTCCTCGAACCTCATTTCTTGTAAGGGTTTTCGAGATTTAGGGAAAATAATATAGATTTATATTGGATGCTGTTGGTCACTAATGAGATCATAATGAAAGGAAGGTGTTATAACTAGTTTATATATTTTTGTGAGGGACATTTAAAAACGATTTTTTAACGTTTTATTTGTTTGTAACATAACATCACGCCTGTAATCTCCGAAGGGTAAGGCAGAGGTGTAGGTACCTAATAGTCCACACCATGTATTAGGGGGCGAGCCTATTGCCATTAACCGGGCGCAAATCCAGACTCCGTGGCTGCTACTGAGAAATTCCTGATTCCTTATTTTGGGTAGCCCTCTCATGAGTCCCACTGCTGGGCAAAGGCCTCCTCTTCCCCATTCCAAACCTCATTCGTAATATTACGATTGTGATTTCTGATGATCCACAAACTAACCGGAGCTTGTATCTTGTTTCTCACGAGAAATTAGGTGATATTTCAATATTAATAACTTTGCCAAGTTTGTCCTTTCTGTTGCTATGTAAATTAGTTAAGGACAGAAATAGAGCTGTATTGATTTAATTGACTGCTTTGTTCCACAGCTGTACTTAGGTCGAAAGTTTCCAACTAATGTCACCAGCGCGAGTGTTGAACCCGCTGTGAACTCATCTGCATTCGCAGGGTTAGTTCGTTACAATGGCTAAACATTTCACAATTGTGTTCGCACTAACTAGAAAAACGAATGAAAAGCTCAGATATTTAACTCACTTTTTATTAACCCCTTAACTGCAGTTGCTGCAGTTCAAAAGTAACAAAGTAATCTGGCAAAGTACGAGTAGTTTCATTTCAATTGCTCTTACTTTTACACAAGTTGGAAAGATATTCCTTCTTACATTTTTGTGAATGTTTAACTAATATTAAAAAGCACTTATCTGCATGGCTTTACGAGTTTGCAACAATGCTTCCACGTTCCTTTGTGGTCGATATGACGAGCGAACAGCATAATAACTCGCTATATACATTTAGAACTAGGTTTTATCGCGGAAACTATAATAATGGCTGTTTAGCTGTAAAACTTTTACATTACCGGGTTAGATGAGTTTAACGCAGCAGTTTTTTTGGAAAACTATGCCGTGTGCTATAATTTTCTGTCAGTATTTTGTAATGGAGGAAGCGCTTCACATTTTTTAAAAGAACAAAAATTATTTTGTGCTTCAAATTAGGCTTTATTTTGATGTTAAAAATGCTATCTGATATATGCCAGCCATGAATGCCCATAATCCGGCATTGAGTTACGTAATAGGCATGGAGGAAGGTCACCCTCGTCATAGCTTCATAGTCAACTAGTTAATGCGAGCGACGGCACAGGAAAGAGTTAGTTACTCATAAATCCGTTTCTTGCGATATGGGTTAGTAGCGGCACGCCGTGTTACCAACCACGGGACATTCGACACGCAAGCCGGCCGGCGTTTTAGGGTTATTTATGTTTTTAACCTACACTGTAATAATGTCAAACTATTTATTTAATGTGTTATTTATGAACCGAGTTGGCGTTGATGTATTAAATCGATATGTATTAAACTGCAGCTGTCAACATAGTGTGAATTTGTAATTAGTTAATAAAATGATTAAATCGACTGTATGTACCGCGACTGCGTGACTTCGTGTTTTTTTTTTACTAACCCGCAGAATTTAATGCAATACGAAAAAAGCCAATGAACTGTCAAAAAAAAACTATGAAGAGCGTATTAAAATTAAAAAAAAACCGGATGCTCCACATCTATTTATTTGCGTCTACCATAGTCATTTGCAATAAAACTTGTCTACGTTCTGATGAATCGCGAATTCGCTAGACAGGGTCGCCGACCAATGTTCGTATGACTTGAAACAGTGAGGCCGTGATGCCGTGATGAGTCAGTGGCCATCATTCTGCCGTCCATCCGTTGGCACTCCCCGCCATTTAAGTGCTACGGACCGCTATGAAATTTTACTAGCGCAATTATTTTACCGACCGTAGGTAAGTTTAGGCAATGTTACAAAGGATGTCTTGTTGGCTATTAAGTGCGCTGCTATTTTGAGTTTACTTGAATGTTTGGCGGGACTTTATCGGTAGGTCTTTATTAGCAGAGAGAATTCGTCGTTCGATGGTAATATTCAATCAGAGTAAGATGTTATTACTGAAAGGTTCAGAGAAATTAATTTCTTTTTCTTCTTCTTCAACCTTTGGCCACCCAATGCTGGGTGTAGGTTTCTTCCGAATCTCCCCACTTTTGGCGGTTTTGTGACATGGCTATCCAAGTATCCAGTTTCTTCCGGTCACTTTAACGAGATCGTCTGTCCACCTAGTCCCGAAAACCCCTGGAAACTTATTTACAGTTCAGCATTAGTGAATTATCTGAGACTTCTAATTATAAATGTCTTATCTACCTAGGTATTAATTATAGAAACATTCGCGATCTAATAAGATTCCAATCTACGAAAGTTTGTTTAATAATTAGCGCTTTCCAGAGAAAATTGTTCGAGTGAACAGTTAGTATTTCTCGCAAGGAAATAGTTGCTTAATCAACATTGTTGGCTGGATAGTCGCGCTTATATTTATTGTGGCAATCGGCAGCCCTTTGCTCACGCATATATGTGAATTGTTAAAAGAAACTATACAAAAAGAATCTACACTATCTAAACAACACCCACTATTCATTTTTGGGAGGCGTGCCATCGATCTAAAACTATCGATTTATAAACATGTTGAGCGATCTTACACATAATAATATATTGTTATTCTATTGTGGTCATTGTGATATTTGAGATAATATGATAATAAAATGGTATATTTATTTTCTAAATCGGCTCTGTTATCGCCGTTAGTTTTATAGCCGGGCCCACCTCGGACGATGGTTGTTGCATCACGCCCCTCCGCACTGTATTTAAAGTCACCGCGTTTAATGGCACAAGGAGTGGCCAATTTGATGAGATTGTAAAGAACATACAGATATATTGCTACTATATAATCTTGCGGCCGAGATTCTAAAGTGAACAACACTATAAATCTTAGACAAATAAGTTTTACGAACGGATTTTATGCGAATATTTAAACGTTATCTAAGCGAGAGGCTTGCCTGAGGATAATTTACAACTTTGAACAAAGAACTTAATGTTTATTTACTCCGTTTAGTAAAAAAGTTCTTTTCTAACCTTTCTTCATTTGAAGTTTAAATAAATTGCCTTTCAGGGAAGTCTTAAAGTCGGCAATTTTATGTGCCGCCCTCAGCCAAGTAGGCAGGCGGCCGGCGGTAGGAGGGCTGGCTCTCATTACCATGCTCGGGGCGTCTCGTAAAACACTGATTTTATTAATTTCACTAGAGCAATTCTGTCTGCGCAAAGAATAAGTCACCCTCTTTCTTGGCGTAATGTTATAAAAGGTGTCAGGGGGGCGAGTTCCCTCATTTTCTCGTGTTTTATCATCAATTTCGTGTTGCGCGTGGCGATCATGACAATTTTCCACGATTTGTCCTTCAAAGCGACGAGGGAGGATTTCACCGTTAACAAGCTGGTATTTATGTTTTTTTTTTATGATGATGGTGGGTAACAAATAAATGATTCCGTCTTTATTTAAATATGCTATTTGCTTGTTAACTTTATGCAGTCTTTCTAATGTATATACCTGGTAGACTTGAATATATAATTGTTCAAGTCTACCAGCAGTTATTCATCCAATTACATTCGCTCTAACAACGAGTAGGTCTAGCTAATGAAACGTTACAGCGGATGCTGCGAAGATGTTAAAATAACTGTAGCAGCCAGGGTTACTAGGTAATTACTTTTATGCTAATACTTCACACTTGTGAGGTTGTGCTGTACACGTTGGTAAAGTGTCAACGGGACAGTGTGACGGGACGAAGTGAAGCGTCACGCTATCATCTTGGAAATATATTGGTGTTCGTCCGTAATGGCCGGAGGTAGGGCGAACGCGCAGAGTAAATGTAGGTACCTACCTAATATAAATTCGAACAATTTTAAAATTGAAAATAGGTAGTTGTTATGTTTTCACCAACAAAAGATAGGTATACACAAATCATGATATTTAAATAATGGACAACAAAAAGTATTACGTAGGTGTACGTTTGTTAACTTAGTTTCATATGATGGGTGATAGGTACTAATTTTGGTTTTCGTCAAAGTTGATAAGGTGATTGTCTATAGATACCTATTTTGGTCATTTGAATATGATATAAAAACCATTCCTATCATTTTAATTAAAGTTTTTTTTTTTGTAGTTGATAATGATTGACGTATTATTGGTAGGTATTTGATATCGTTATATTTAGATTTAATTCTAATATGCAGAATGACGTAAGTAACTGTTACGTTTGTATAGTAATTATTTTAATATTTACGTTTAAGTTATTTTAACACTTTGAATAAGTTTTAATTCGAGTTGCCATTACCTATTTAGGGATAGAATAAATATACAGTCCCTTAATTTATGAATATTCAAGTACCTAATACTCGCTACACTTAAATATTTTAAGACTTTGTATTTAACTAGGCATTCTAAACCGCTTATGTAACTGCCTAAATTAGGATAATTTTGAGGTCCAAAGCAATCAACAGAATTCTGACATAAAATATTCAATACGCCTGTTAACCCCAAATTGGTTGGCAATACTGGCAAGCATAACGGACTCCATAAAATGAGAGGTCAATTGTTTCGTTTTCCATTTTTAAATATGATATGACCAATCATCGCAACTCCTGCGTCGATTCTGATTGGATCGACCTGAAGTGTTGCACGAGCCAAGACAAATAAAGACACATCAGCCTATTAAATGCACATTAGGTGCACTCATCAGCACTTATTAGGTACCACCCACACGCCCAGAGCATCGGCCTCAGTAATTCGACTTAATCATCTCACCCACTGCGATAATAATTAAAGTATTAAACCCTTGAGACCATTCGAGCAATCACTTTATGTTAATATCTTCATTAAAAACGTCTACAGATTTAAGTTTTTAAAAAGACCGATAAATATACTGTTGTTTCTGCGCTTCGTGAATTTTACGAGACTGACTTTTGACCTGGACTATCATTTTCCACTTGGCAACCAGTGGGTGGGTGAGAAACACCAATCGGTACGTCATTAAAGGTCTTTATGAGTATCTGATAATTACAAGTTCCCATAAATGGTTAAGAGGTGTCATTATTAGCAGCTTATTACACTGCGGGGCGTAAAATATTGAATTAAATTAACAGCTGAAGGCGTTATACGTTTGACGAAATTGTTATTACAATATTGTGATATTATGGTAGTATTATAAATTTATAACCCCTCTATAATAGGCAGGTAGGTATGTGCCCAATTTAGTGCTCTTTACAAGGTATTTCGAATCCTTTTGAGATCCTAAATTCATATGAACTCTTACGTAAACGTAACTTATTATTTGCGCCAAAGTCTTTGTTCTCACAAGCGTAAACTCTCTGGTTCTTAGGTACGATTCGTCAAATACATATGTAAATGTAATAACACAATTCTCACAGAGTTGACGTAAGCAATCACAGCCCAGTTCTCATATATTTACCAAAGGTAATTTCTTGCCCAGACATCATTTATTTACCTATATAAATATGTAAGTGGGGTTTGTTTAGGGCAAGTGAAGGGCACTTTGGGCTCGCAGGACGGGAGGGCAATGGCCCCGTCTTCATGACTGTCATCATACCTCCCTGATAATTCTTTCTAAATGTTTCAGTTTACGAAATAACGGTAGCATTAAATTTTATAACAGTCGTTATGGCGTGCAATGTTTTAGTTCTTTTGAATTTCATTGTTGTGTACAAAGTGTACATAGGTAAAAAAGGTACTTTTGTGTGTGACGATACCTACTCTCAATGTTTAATGTGGGCATTGAGGTGTTTCATGTATTTTGAATGTAGTGTCCAAACATTTGTTCACTATCGTTACAATCTAAAACATACATTTCGCTAATTGTTATTGCTACTCAATCACATTTAAACTCCACATTCTTAATTATGGACATCTATTCAATTTGTGATGAACCCAACGTACATTATTGCGAAAATAATTAGCTCACATATTGCCCCCAATATACCACATCGACAGAGTGAGCCAAGTTCGCGCGTGAATTATCACTCGTCATTATGTGCGAACGATTTAAATAAGATACTACGAGCAACGGCGCGGCGGCGGCTTATCCTTTGAATTAAATTAAAACAACCCTTGTCAGGCGCGCCGCATATTTCACAACACATACAATCTGACACCTCGAGCCACGACGGAGAACCCAGCATTAAGATAACTCAGCCCAAAGGAATTTTATGTAAATTAGCCACATTTTTGTATTTTGTTTTTATATTTTTGCATACCTGTTATAGGCCACCGTGCGAATGCAACTAATGAACTTAGTTTTTTTTTCTTTGTTCCTGTGCTTGTGGCGCAGCGGCAGGCGCCGCTCTGATCAACGTTTTAATTAAGTGTTAATAAAAGTGATTTATGCATTTTATCGAATCTGTGTGAATTAGATTTGGTTGTAATTTGATTTTTATTACTTTAACGAAGATTTCGACTTCAAAAAACAAGGAAAATAACCACAGGCAATGATATACCACAGGTTTAATTAAAGTGTTTGTCTGGTGTGTTCATGACATTTTCTGACACTTGAATAACGCACTGTCAGAAAATTATGTGACTTCGCTTAGCAATCGTGATTTAGTCTTTATATAAACGCAATCACTGAGCAAATTGTGATGATAATAATCTGTATTCAAATTGACGTTGACAGTAAAAACTCAATATAACTCTATTTCCACAGCCTAATAACTGCAAAAAGAACCGACATTGACATTCAAATTTTATCAATGTAAATGAATCTGTCAGCGGTACAGAAAAAAACGTGCAACTAGATGTTAATTGTGGACGATTACCGGGAGCGTGACAGGAAAAGCTGACCGATTACATCGAGATGTGGATCGTATCGCCTGTTCGTGGAACAAGTAATTATTTTATTGACGTAATGGGGTACAGACCACAGACAAACACCCACACATGCACCGCACTATTTTAGCGGTTTTATTATGTCATTACACGGTAGTCATTGTTTTTTAACGTAATGGGTGTGGAGGTAAGCAGTTTGTAGTGTGGGTTGATCAAATCATTGTGTTGTATGAAACAATTAGTGTAAATATGAACAAATTAACGTGTGCAGGATGCAAAATATACATAGTTCGCAAATAAGTTGCTCGTGTTTTCTAAAGCGTGCATTTTTTGTTCATGTTAGATGAACTTTTTGATTACAATACTAATAATACCTCAATTTGAAGATCAGGCTGATAAAAAGACGATTAACATTCAACGAATCGGAGCGTCTACAAAACAATTCTGCCATTATGCATGAAGCAGTTCACGTAAACTCAATTTGGTAATAATATTATTGAAAGTGAATTGCGTTTTTGTTTAATCATCTAGTGGTTGCAAGCGTGATAGCTGAACATTAGGTTCTGGGTAAGTGTAACTGTGTAAGCTGAACATTAGCAGCCACGGAACATTTTGCCCAGTTGATGCCATTAGGCTCGCTATAACATGAGAATTAAACTTTACTGGCAAGCTGTGGGTCACCTCTGCTTAACCCTTAGAGGAAAACAGGCGCGATGATATGGTATTAATGAAAGTGAACCGTGACGATGGTTATTCTCAAAACAGTTACAATTAATGACAGGTGCGCGATAATTTATCACGGGACGGGTAATTGGGGCCCGAACACGGGACGATCGTGATTCGGAATTATGGCGAATTATATATCGAAGCTATTTGTAGTTGTGTTGCACAATACTAAGTAATAACAGTCGCTCGGAACAATCTTCTGGTTGCCCAGGTTATTCTGTGGATGCGTGAGCACCCATTATATACCGAGTTTCTTACGTACCTACCTCGGAAAGCACGCTAAGTTAGTCCCGGCAGTTTTTGTGATCTTTGACAGTCGTTACAGGTAGTCAGTGGTCAGAATGTCTGACAACCAGTCTTTCCAAGGGATATCGTATTACCCAATACTAACTAGGTAGTGGTGTATAGGCAGTCGCTCCATGTAAAATACTAGTATTCAGCTGCATCCGGTAAGACTTGAAGCCGAGAGCCCCTTAATATGTAGTTGGGAAAAGGCTAGGCAGATGATGATTGTAGTTGTGTTGCACCAAAGCCGTTTGTTAAACGAGGTTTCCAGGAAAACGTGAAATCTACTTCATCTTGAGTAGACGTGAAGTGATTGTTTGTTGCTAAAAGGCAAAGGAAATGACTAACTTGAACTTACTTAAAAGGTGTCAACGAACTTCTTATTAGTTTTGCAAATAAAGACTTATCGGTGATTCATAGATGGCTTGGCTAGATAGGTACTAAAAATATCAACTTATAAAAAAAAAAAATCGTGCGAAAAATGTTACCATATAAATAATAGTATTGGTCATAATATTTGACATTCTGTGAGTGACTCATGCCAAATTAAGTAGCGGAACTGTCTGATGAATATAAAAGCTAGACATACGTTGTCACTATGGGGCTGTCTCCACGAGCGAGAGAATCGCGACGATATTACCGTCGTTGCAACGTATTTCTATACACTCTCTTAGAGGCCGTCTCCACGAGCGAGAGAATCGCGACGATATTATCGTCGTTGCAACGTATTTCTATACACTCTCTTAGAGGCCGTCTCCACGAGCGAGAGAATCGCGACGATATTATCGTCGTTGCAACGTATTTCTATACACTCTCTTAGAGGCCGTCTCCACGAGCGAGAGAATCGCGGCGATATTACGTATTTGTATGGGATAATATCGCCGCGATTCTCTCGCCCCTATGACGTTTGTTTAAGTCTAGTTTAAACACATTTATGAAAGTCGTTCTCTGAGTCGACTTTAAAAGTAGACTAAGGGCAAAAGGACAAATGAAATTAAACGCGATAAACCCCGTTCGAGAACTGTCAGTGTTCCCTAGCAATGGTGACACTGACAGCTACTGAACGCAGTCTAGATGAGCTGATCGCTTTAAGGTTAATTCGTGAATTGTGCCTTCAAGTATCAATTTAATATCGTATCGATGGAACTCCTTTTTGATGTTAATCAAGAAGAATAATTAATCCATAAACTATTTACCAATAATTTTAAACACAATCATGTACCGTTATATTTATGTACTCGGCAAATTATACGCAAACATAGAAATAGGCGTGTTTGCCGATTAAATGATGTGTAATGATGACAAACAGGCGGTCAGTATGTGTGCTAAGGCCACGCTGCGTATGAGCATTCGATCTGCGGCGGTTACTGCTGCGCGCACTCAGGCGCAGGACGCGCAGCTGTGTTCGCACTGACACGGTGATGTAAATTAGCTAGATATGTCCGAAAGATACATTAGTTTGTTAAAATATTGTTAGATGAGAGCAAGATGATTTTAGATAATATAAAAAGACTATCAGTAAGTAAGGCTAGAAGTTAACAACATAACCTCACGCCTGTGGTCCCCGAATGGGTCAGGCAGAGGTGAACCTCTGTAATAGCATACCCACATTTCACTAGTTATGTATAAGAAGTGAAGTGTTTTTCAGTTGTGTTAGAAGTTAGTGTCATAGAAAAACGCAGTTCCATGTTGGAGAGTCCATTTAGCAAAATTATCCACAATACCCAGGTTGATACGTTACACTTGTATCGACATCGACATACCACTTGGCTCTTGCTGATTCTGATCGCGTTGTCCAGTGTAATCCAGTAAATGTCTTTGCATGTGAAAGTAACTCTTGGTTGGTACTTACACAAAAGGTTTAACAATTTAAATGACACGACATCTGTAGGTTTGTGAGGTACTACCAAGTTCACTGACGACCACTTTTCAACCTTATTACTTAGGGTACAAGGGTGAAAAGTGGCTGCAGACCGTCAGTGAACTCTGTAGTACGTAGTACCTATGTATGTATGTAAAATTAATAAACATTCTAGTACATGTTTTGATAGTTAAAAAATTATAATAGTGTTGTTTTTAGTCTAGCTAATGATGTCCGTTTTAATAACGAACGTCACATTTTTTCCTTTTTTTATTATAATTAATTGCTGTTTGCAATCAACTGGTGTTATATTATATTCATTTAAGCATAATTAAAACAAACACGTTGTTAATGTATGGTATCATAGGTACATTGATTTATGATTATAATAATTAACAAAATATTGGAACAAATCTGTTTTAATTACTGTTTTGTTTTTCTTTCAATTAAAACATTTGTTGGATGTAGTAAGCTCTTGTATTTTTAATTAAATAATTACTTTGGGCGCTTATTTATGATATTGACATGAGGCGTTGTCGGTAAACATTTTTGAACTTGTTTTACGATAATGTTTAGAAAATATACAAAATGGCGGCGTTACTTTCGAATACAGCCACGCGCCAGAAGTCTCTTTTGTAATTCCATACAGGGTGAATTTTTCAAGTGTAGATGGGCAAATCTGAAACTATGGTAAATAGCGAAAAATACTCCAAGCAGTCTCGAGCCGTGCTGAGCTCGTGATTTTAATGAGAAATAAAACTGCATCATTAGACTTTTGATAAATAAAAATTCCTAGTCAGGAATCGAACCGGTTGGTTTTGAAAAAAAAACACACTGTATTATTACGATAGTGTCGCTAATAAGGATCAAATTCTTTGAAAAAATGACATGGCACAAATGACACAAACGGCATTACTTCCCACTTGAAAAATTCACCCTGTATATTAGTTTCATGGACAGCTGAACATTTTTGATGATTGGAAACTCTCTAATAAGCCAAGAAACGAAGTCAGGACTAAATTCATTCGTTTCTTGGTTGGTTGGTTTGATTCTTGGTTTTTTAGTTTTTAGTGGTCTAATAGGTTAGACAACTAAAATAACAAATCATGGAAACATTTTTTGATGTCTATGTCTTTGTATAAAGTGTACTTAGGTAGGAAACATTCTTCGCACCCCCTACCCTACTAATTCTGTGATACAACGGTAACAGAGTAACAATTAGTTTTGTTGTACTTTTCCCCAACTCAAACACGAGCCTTCGTGGGATAAACACAGCTGTAACTTGGAACAACGTGACTATAAACATAAGTGAACAGGGGTCTACTTTAGTATACTTAGTTACAATGAAACTGGTTGTCAACGGGGTATCAGCATCAATATAACATAACATGACCTCTGTAATCCCCGAAGGGTTAGGCAGAGGTGTAGGTATACCTAATAGTAGACCAACATTTCGTCAGTTATATTTAAATCCTATGTAATAGGGGGCGAGCCTATTGCCGTCAATCGGGCACAAGTCCAAACACCGTGGCTGCTATAGAGAAATTCCTGATTGTTAAACCCAACATCACTTTGCCCTACCTGAGTATCGAACCCAGGACCTCATGCTCAACAGTCGCTCTTGCGACCATTAGACCATCATTACTTTTTAATATTATAAATGCGAAAGCACCTCGTCTGTATGTTTGTCTGTAAACTTTTCACGTCATAACGGTTCAATGGATTTGGATGTTTTTTATAAGATAGGTACTTTCTGTGCCGGTACTTTCCCGTGGGATATTTCCGAACTCCGCCAGGTGAAGCCGCTGGCAAAAGTTCCTTTAAAACTAGTAAGAAAATACTTATGTACTGATTTGAAATTGGGGATGCACGAGGACCAATGTGATTTAGGTACTATACTTTTAGCAATAAAGAAAAATTGATGCAAGCGTAACCTGAAATCTTCATTGAACCGAACAGAACATAGTGGTGATTATGACTGTTTTTCTCTTTCCACGAATGCCTTTGCACACGTATATTAGTTTTCCTATGTTTATTCTTCTTATAATATCGTAATGATTAATAGAATATACTTGTAGAATGTAATTATGAATTGGTATTGTAATGTGCGTGAAAAAATGTTATGGTATTATGTATATTGTTATTTTGGGAACTAAAGGCTTTATTTATTCTTGTTCTTCCTCTCTCCCCCATTTTTGCTAGTTTTTTTTTAATGGTTGCATTCTGTGTACATTCCAGTATAGTTATGTCGGTGACGGCGGGCGATGCGTCGTTGATTGCCAATTAGCAGGGAGCCCCAGATGAACAGTTTTGTGAGGTTCCAATTAAGTACTGCTGCCTATCAACATAACATCGATGTATTGGCCGGTTTGTAACGGAAAGATAAATTAAAATCTGTTGTTTTACGTCGCCTGTATTCCTCCGAAGGGTTAGACAGAGGTGCGCCTTTAGAACACCTACACCACCCTCAACCACTTCGCTGATGAGTTGTCATACCTAGTATAGATGAAAACAGCATGGCTGGTGACAAATGATGGTACAGGCCATATATTTTTTTTCAGAAAAAAAAAGAAACTATTAATTTCACAGTAAACTACTCCTTTTCATATTCTTCGCCTGAGAGCTCTCTATTTGCAAAATAAGCATTCGCGTAGAAACAAAATGGGAGCTTTTTTTTTTTAAATAAAAATAAATGCAAAGGACTTCTTTTACTTCCGCTATTCTGGCTGGTCACTATTACGCCCTATTTTTTATGTGAAATCATACCCTAAACATTATGTAAGAAAGTCCTAAAATGTCCAAAAGGAAAGCAAGAGCCTTTATATTCTTTTTACGAGCGGCCGTAGTAAGGTAATATCGGGCTTTTGTTGTAAGAAATGGGACTGCACAAATTGAAATTTGTGCTATCATAGAATCCAGCAAACAGCCAAGGACCCTACAGATTTACGACGTTCCAAATTCAAACGAGAATGTTTTTTTTTTGTTTTCGGCTAGGGGCTAAACTATTTGTCATTGATTTTGTCTATGATAAAGGATTTCCCGGAGTTTTATAAAGACATTTTGATGAAAATAATTGGACTTTTAAGTACTCCGTTCCTTTTAAGTAAATATTGTAGATATCTTAAGCCCTACGAACGCGTTTCTTTAGCAATAAAGGAGAATATTAACCATATAGTTCGGTACGGGCCCCTTCGGGGGCTTGACATACAAACCTCCGCTGGCTCGGTATCGGCCCCGAAAGGGGCTAGCATTTTAGTCATACGTCATCCTCATTATTTATGATAATATTTAATATTCTGATAATCAAATACTATGAGTGTGCGTTAATTAAGAGAGTTGGATAAAAAGCTCATATGTCAACGCCATTAAAACTTCTGTATTTAACGCGCAAGTTTCTTAATTTCACCTTACAAAATCCAAGTGCGTAAATACGGTCATCGCCATTTTGACAGCAGTGCTGGCCGAGGCTAAAAATCATAAAAAATGTGGTTTTCGGACATCCAAACTCCACTTTATTGATAATAATTAACTCGTCATTTAATTATGTGACGAATTCATCCATAGTTCAATTTAAATAAGCAGTGGTAATGATGAATTTTGGTATCTAAAGTCGAAGTTTCGCGCCAATAGTGCGTGTTTACATTTTTATTTTTCACATTATATCACACAAACGCATAAAGATTCGATAACAAATGTGACAAATATAATTTCAAATATTATAAACAACATGAAAATGCCCAGATCTTAGCGTAATTTACTAATTCAGGACCAATAACACGTAATATTCATTACCACTACTCAATTTGTATTCGAAATTGACGGCCATATTTTTTTAAAAATTATTGTGATGTGTGAAAACGATTATTTCAATCGATTCTTGTTTTGTAAATTTCGATTAAATCGAGTAATTAAATGTAAGGAATTTAAGAAATCGATAGATAGAAATTAAAATAATTTTGTTTTAAGCGTTAAATACAATAAAAAATGTTATAATATTTTTTAAAGCTTTTATAATGCTAATCTTAATAGATTTTCGTACATTGTAGGTATTAAACCGATCCAACAATAAACAGAACAGATTAATCTATGGTTAAATTCGCGCCGATTTTGTTTCCATGTCAAAATTTAAATTAGGAATGCACTCGCTGTTCCAATTTATATTGTATATATAGTTACTAGATAATTTATTGTAATTTTTTTTTCTATTGGTTGGTTGAATATAGAACGCCAAGGATCTTGGTAGGCCATAGTGTTTGTTTGGTTCCCACCAAGGTAAATTATATTTAGTCTACAAAATTGGGTTATGGTTAGATGGATTGGTTATTAGGTATTCACTATTTACAAATACTTTTTTTTATCAGACAGTTCTCTCCCACTGCTGGGCAAACCTCCCCATGGCTTTCCAATTTTCTTTATCTTTTGCCTTCTCCGACCAATACTTTTAATCGTCATTATTTTTTGATGCGTAGATAAGCTTGGTTTAGTAGCAACCCCAAAAACTATAAAATTGTGTTTTTAAGAAAACTTCTAGAAATGCGAGTAGGACTCTTGCCCTGAGTATTCTGTCTTATATCTGTTCACGGCCTCACTCAAGTGACACGGCCCACGGCCTATGATGGATAACCTGAACTTTGCAGTTGTAAAAAGAGGTTTTAGAGTGGACAGTGAACCGCTTTGAAAAAAGAAAGTAATGTTTATTTAGGATACGGCCTATGCACTACTGATTGCGAAATATAGGACAATAAGTTTGTCGGTCGTCGTCACCGAGGCAGGCCCAAGAAACACTGGCGTGACGATTTGGACTCACTCGTTCTTCACTGATTGGCAAGAGAAGGCAAAACACCGAGAGAGTTGAAAAGGTATGGGGAGGCCTTTGCCCAGCAGTGGGAAAGAATAATCTAAACAAAAGAAAAGTTGGCCCAACCTAACACAATAACCCAACCGTACTATACACAATATTGTAGAATAAGTAATATGATGTATCTTTGACGGATCAAACTAATTTTTTATTATGCCTACCGAGATCCTGGGCATTCTATATCCAACCGCCAGATATTCATCATCATCTGCCTAGCCTTTACCCAACTATGTTGGGGTCGGCTTCCAGTCCAACCGCCAGATATTAGAAAACCAAATTCACAATAAATGATGTAGTAAATTAAAATACTTTAAAATGGTGAATTGCGAGCGTATTCTTAATTTAAATTTTGAAACAAAAATCGACGCGTATTTAGCCATAGGTTCTGTCCGTGCTTACAATTAAATTGAAAATCGATCCATTTTCAGGTTTTTCTTTGTTTGAACTGTGAGACTTATTTCTTGCCAAATTTCACGCTGCTAGTTCAACGGAAAGAAAGATCAAATCATCAAAATGATTACATAGAATCAAGTTTTTATTTTATTTTATTACTTATAAATCTCCTTCTCTTGAAGTCAACCAAAAGCGTTGAATAATTACTAAATGAAATTATTAAAAAAGATAAAATTAAATGATTAATTATTATTCGAAATTATACCAAGAATTCAGTCTCAACTCTTTTTTTTTTCTAAACTCGATTTCATTGCGAGTATCGATTAGGCTGAATACCACTTTTTAATCGTAATGATAAAACTTGGGTTTCGGTCAGCACTAAGAAGTGTCATTTTGCAACACTTTCAACATAGTTTTTTGTAATATTTGTCAAGACTTTGATCGTGTTTTTTTATGAAATTATGTATGAATAATAGCAAAAATAAGAACGCAGATAGAATGTTACTGTATTTATTTTTCCTTTTCGAGTTTTTTAGCAAACGAGAAACTTGTCTATGTACATTATTTCCAGCGCATCTAAGTTACCTATTTTTTGGAAGCGTGCCGTAATATGTATTTTACACATATTTGGCAATAGACTGACGCCGTTTTACCAACCTCAACACGGTATTGAAGATATTTAACACAAACTCATCGTGTGAAACAGCTGCCGTGACATATTTATCATCATAAAATCGAATGCTGAATGTTCACGAAAATTCTTGAGTTTCATGACAAATCGCATCACCCCCACCGATTCAGCTGGTGTGTCATGTGTCAAAATCTTGTCGAGCAGAGTGGTTAATAATCTCTTAAAGGAAATGTCTGTCCACCTAGCCCTGCGGTCAACAAAGAACTAATTAATAAAACAAGAACATAACTAATGGACCTACCCAGTTATTATAATGACTAGTGCGTCGCGCGGAGTATGATATCAATCAGACATCACCAGTAAACTGTTCTTTGAATATTTATTAGATTCTAATACTTACATGTGTGTTATATCAACTGGCGTAACTAGTATCACGAATACTACATGACCAATATATCTTGGTATGCGGGAAAATAAGGAACTAAGTGTCAAACATTTGTGTTTGACATTTACCTTAGCAAGCAGCGCCACCCATACTGGTCATATTATTTTAGTCACCGTGAAACAACATAAACTTGGAAAGTCATAGATAATAACTTGTTTTATTGTCTGAAATTACGCCTCTATACAATTATCTAAGTTTCCAGCAACGTATGGTATAATTAATTTATGTTTGCGTCAAACAAGACTCATGAATATGCCAGCAATTATTTACCAACTGCCTACCTTGTTAATTACGAACATATAGACGTAATCATAGAGTTATGATTATGATATGATGAACTTTTTAAACAAATCTGTATCAGGCTTTGCGTAATGTTGCATTTAGGTTTAAAACAAAGGTCCTCACAGATAAAACATCGAAGTAGGTACCTTCTTTTTGAGGCATTCAAATCAGGCTTCAGGAAAATTAGCGTGTGTAAAAAAAATACCATATCTTTTGTATGCTTAGGCACTCAAAAGAATGTCATTTAAAATGAATGGCAGGATATAACGAAGAAAGAGTCAAAAGCTCAGACCGCAGCTAAAAAGCTGGGCATCCTGAATAAGGTGAGGCGATACTTCACATCTGGACAGCTTTTAAATTTGTATAAAGCACAGGTCCGTTCCTGTATGGAGTATTGCAGTCACCTGTGGGATGGTTCAGCAAAATACCAGCTTGCTGCACTTGATTCGGTGGAACGCAGAGCTAAAAGGCTCATAGGCGACGAGTCTTTGGTAGCAACGCTTCACAGCCTAGCTCATCGGCGTAATGTCGCCTGCTTGTCGGTCTTCTACAGACTGTACTTCGGAGAGTGTGCGCAGGAGCTCCACGATCTAATCCCACCATCACCCTTTTACCACCGGACTAGCAGACGTACTGCGGCGTACCATCCACACTTGGTTGATATCCCGACAAGTCGTACTCGGCGCTTCTCCTCCACGTTTATTATGCGCACAGCCAAAGTGTGGAACTCTCTGCCGGCATCTGTGTTCCCTCCCACATATAACCCGTCTGCCTTCAAAGCAAGAGTGAACAGGCATCTTCTGGGCACGCTCGTTTCATCATAGACCTCATCCATCGCTTTCCACCAGGCGTGATCGAGGTCAAGAGCAGGCCCATTTTGTAATAAAAAAAAAAAAAAAAAAGAATATAAAATAAATATACAATAATACTTGTGCTGAGTAAATAAAAGTAATCAGTAATTACTTGCACCGACTTTGTAAATAACGTACTGATATTCTTATGACAACAAACGATATACATATCTGCTGGACGTAGGTAAATATTTTTATTTAGGTACATTAAGTGCTCTGCCATATGGGGCATGCATGACGTTGTATGCTGAATTGGTGATTGATGTTAAGTTTAATGTCCTGAAAAATCTATAATCGACTTAATATACGTTGCGTAAAGTTCAAAAAGGTTTTTATTACTTTTTTGAATCTAACACGATATTTCTAGATATTGAGGCCTATTTAATCGGATAAGTCGTTAAGCTCTTTAAAAAAAGAAACAGAAAGATAAATATCTGAGATTTGTTGAGCTGTCGTCATCTGGAAGTTTCTCTTATTCCTGTATTTTCACCGACTTCTTTACCATTCAAATTAGAATATAGAGATAGAAAATACCATATCACTTGAACACCTGTTCGTTGCAACACCATTATGATCAACACCTATGACGGTATGATGACGGTACCCTGTACTTACATGGAAGTGTTTCGATCTAAAGTTTACATCGAGAACTTATCGTTCACTAACCTACGCATAGAGCCTATGTTACGGAGAAACTTCGATTGAACCCTGCGAAGTGTAGTTACTACGGCATGTGTTTCTTGTTATTAATATGAATGTTTAGATTAATGGGTTTCCTTCTACAGTGATCTGAGCCAATTATTATGATAATTCGCCTGAGATTTAATGTGATCAGTCAAGGAGATTAACTTGTCATACTATGTTATCATTGTACGTAGGTACCTAGGTAATTGTTGTATTGATTATCAAGAAATTAGTTTTTAATCGTTCTTGACTTAGTATTGTAGGTAGTAAAAATATATAAGTAAGTCAATTACAAAAAGCGATCTAATTTTCCATTCAATTTCAAAAGCTTTAAGGAAGATTGAAATAATTATTTCGAACGACCATTCTATTCGTAAAGTGTGTACAGTCGTTTACAAAAAGTGTTTTAACAAAATCCGGTTCTTCTGTTGTGTCGGGTTGTAGCGTATCATTAACAACTGTCAATGCAATCTGGCGTTGGTTCAAGAGTGTCAGCGAGTGTCGGCAGTGTCGTACAACTCGATTGTATGAGAAGAAACCCTTCGGAACGGTAATGACACTCTCGCAGTCTCGCCAAATGACTCGCTGATGTCCATTAAGGAGTGGCCTCTAAGATGGCGACAGTCCAGTCAGGTGACTGTGAAATCTTTATTTAGTTAGTTTTCATCTTACTTCAACGAGCAATTATTAAAGTCTGGTCATACTTAGACATATAATCATGCTGTATTAACTCTCCTATTTGTATTTGAATAAATTAATCTCATTATAAAAAATATTTTAATTTGCACATTATACCTAATCACGCGCTTACGTAATGTTTTTTTATGTGCAAAGATCTCGTTTGTTCAATTTTCCGTTTGCTTAATCCTGATCTGTATTGTAAATATTGTCAATTAAATATTTGTATTTTAGACGGACCGTAACCTATTTACAAATAATAAAACTCTTAGTTAAGATAATAATCGATCTTCGTAATATTTTATCTCTCTGCACTTGTTAAGGAAACTTATTTTATAACTAAAAAATATTATAATCCACGAGCTTGTCCGCTCTCTTAGGGCACTGTTTAAATTAATGCGTCTCTCAATGGAAAAGTTTCCTTGGACGTCAAAGAAAAAACGAAGAAAATGTCGTGACGCGAACAAAAGACGGCATTACCGAAATGGAAGAGACTAATAGTATTGCACCCGGAATCTGCACGGTCGTGTCTACTAAATGGATTAACTGTGCTGTTGACAGATTTCATCTTTTTATTTTGAGAGGTAATTGTTGATGTTGATTATGACGTCCAAAAGATTTAATGGAGCATTTAATTGCTCGTGAAAAGTGGAAGGTGTAGGTAAAATCCTGCTGAAGGATTAAAATATTGGTGATCAACTTACGTCAATAGTTTAATTAGACTTACGAAAACTTGCTTTTCGTAAATTGGTAAAATATTGGAAGAGTTTTGTTATTAGGCGGTCCAATTCAAAGTAGCTCTCTTTTTTATCATAAAAAAATTAAAACTTCTTTTTCAAAATGTCAAAACAACAGCAATATGTCAATGCTGACTTGGCCCCCGCACTAAAACATCGGCATCACGAGCAGTGGGCGTCCATTACGTGCATCCACGTTACGTGTGCCCGAAATAACGTTGTGAATGAGAAAGTTTACGTTTATTTATAATACGCAGAGTTTCCCCGCGTTTCCCCGACAGTGATGCACCCACTTTTAAATGCCAACTCATTTTTATTTAGTGATTTATGACATGGATCGAGGACCGTTGGATGCGATTGTACGTGAATAGATCGTGTTTTAGTTTAAAGCGCTTCGTTTACGATAGAGAAATAAAGCTTTATATTTCGATCGATTCTCTGTTGATTAATCTATGTAGAAAGAAATGACTATAGTAGCCTTTGATCAGGTTAACTTCAGGTATTAAAACTGTTCTGCGTGTTGTTTGTTTCTTGTTGATAAGACCCTCAATGAAAATTAGCGATAGTAAAGAATTTAATCACATACCTTTACTTACGAGTAAATGTAGAGCTCCTGATATACCTACGTCATATTCAATGAGAATTTGTAATCTCGTTTTTTTTTGTAAACAAAGTGATGTCAGTGTCAAAGTGACTGACCCAACATTTTTGAAGGTGATCCGTCAAACTAAACAGAACTAAGAGAAGAATCATGGATTAAAAACTGTAATTATAGTAACATGCCGACCTCGCATCTATAAGTAAAGTATGTATTGCACTTTAAGTGTGTAACTACACACTAGGTGGCGTGGCGTTACTTGTCAAGAAAATATGCATCGAGATGTCAAACTTGGTACATTTATTTTAGTGCTGTGTTTCCCCGCCTGCACAGATAAGTGGTTTGAAGTGTAGGTATTTAGATAATGTAACAGCTGTCAGAAAACCGCGGCATGAAATGAAAACGGCTGAATGAGACTTGCCGGATATATTACACTGTGCCTTTACGACATGGTAATGTCATTTGAAGGCCCATGGGAGAAGTTTTTGTTCTAACCGGTAATGTTGGTTTCGTGTAAGTACGAGTATTTTGTTTAGATCGTTAGGGAAAATAGTAATGTTTACTATGAAAGCCACTATAGATTAATGAATTTGCATCTAAGGACAACTTTAGATCGCAAATTTCAGTTCATGTATATGTTGATTGAAAGCTGACAGATTTCACATCGACCCTACATCTACCTAAGTTCATGTTGAGCATCGTTCTACAATACGAGCCTTCATTTTGAGACACGTGAGTTTCTTCTTCTTCTTGCACGACAGGATTTATAATTATCATTAACGGGATCCGTCAGTAAACATGGTAAATATCCCGTTTTCAGTGTTAATGATAATGTTAGTGACCATGTCACTTTAAACTAGTATTTATAATTTTGTCGGACCAAAGCTTCGCCACATCCACGGCGACGTAACGCGTCGGGCACATAGGGTACGTTAAGAAGGGTAGGTTAAGAAGTGGAACATAGTTTCTAACTCACACACACACACACTACACACACACACACACACACACACACACACACACCACAACATACTAGCCATACTACTAAACACACATACTACTACTACTAAAGCACTGAAATGATCTCATCAACACATTAGTGGACTATGCAGTACTAATTCAATATAAGAGGACCTCTACTTATCCAACTAAGACTGCAGTCAAGTTACGATATAAATACGAACTGGGACAGGCAGAGCTATTGACCGTCTGTAAAGGAGTAGACTCATAGATAAGGCGACGTCAACAATAATAGCGAGTAAATGTTTATATTATTGTTATTTGTGAATGTTCTGGACGTAATAATAGACTCGGTGCAACAGCTGGTCTCGTTCTTAACAGCTGTGGACGATTCGCACTTGCAGTTCGTTTTAATTGAATCTTAAATGTCTTTTCATTGACGGTAAGCAAAATAAATTACTTTTTTGCTGATTTTATTGATATTTTATTTCTATGGAACCGATAAAAGGGAGGCCTCTGTCCTACCTGCAGTGGAACACATAAGGCTCATAATAAAAAGTAATAATAACTAAACATATCGAGAGCCATTTTATTAGACGATCGTAATGTATCGGATTAGTACCGCAGTACTTGTGTACTTGTGAAATGTGTCAAGACGATAGCGATGATGGATGGTCTAATATCTCAGAGCACTTTTACAGAATCTTGTGGGACATGTATTTAATGACGACATGTTGTAGACGACGTCTTACAAACTATTAGTTATCGTGTACTTAAACGAGAAGAGATTAGCACGGTTGTAGAGTGTGGCGATGAGGATTTGTCAAACGCTACTGTTTACCCGACTGCGGCAAAGAAAAATGAGGGTTATGATTTTGATACTACTTTACCATTACTTTGGGTGATTCATTCAGATCACAACTTTAAATTCTCAGTTCAAGAACTGGGTGGGTGTAGCATGTAGTTATAAATAGGTGCTAAAAGGCAACATAATCTGCTTAGCCTTTTCCTAACTATCTTTGGGTCGGATTCCAGTCTAACCGGATGCAGCTAAATACCAGTATTTTACATGGAGTGAATGCCTAAATATCAATCAGGTGCTGAAAGTATTGAAGAAAAAATCAGGGACAAAAGTGGCTTGACTCGAATCATGAACTTAATACTGGTAGGTATATTCTAAGACTTTTATGAAAGGAAAATCTCCAGTATTGTGGAAATAATCTTCGTTAATTTCCCGAGAGACTGGACTTGCACTAGAGATAATAAACTGTAATATGTGTTGAAACTAAAATGTGTGTGTGTGTAAGCTAAAGAGCATTTCGTAGAACTACTATTACTCTATTCTCCACAATTGGGAAGAAAAACTAACTAATGCATTTTCATAGAATAATTTAAAAGAATTCTAATTTAAAAGAATTTAAAATAATTCATTTTAAAAGAGTAACCATGGAGTTTCTTGCCGGTTCTTCTCCATAGGAAACGACCAACCCGAACCGTGCACCTTTTTGTCGACGTTTCATAAGTGCCCATGTAGGTCTATGTGAAATAAAACGTTACGTGCAGGTGTGTGTCCTGAGGCATCTTCCCTTGGCACGGTTGTCTTTGTAGCAATGTGGTGAGCTCACTAGGAGTGAGGTGCATTGGTAATCAGCATGCATTCGGCTCTGAGCACCTGATTAATGAGTTGCACGGAAAAGTTGGCACGTGTGTTGTAACTTTTATGTGTTATGTTGTATGGAGGTTTGTGTGATGATTTTGTGTATGTTTGGATGGGGGATGGGTCTAAAAATTTGTTTAATGAGCTATTTCCTCAGAATTATTGTATGAGACTCTGCTGCATCTCAACTGCGTCAGATAATTGAAATAACAATCCAAAGGATTTTAAAATCAATTGTAATGTAGTGATTCTTAAATTTTATAAACATCGACTTACGTAGTTAGCTTAAATAGCGCAATGCATAAATATAGCATAATCAGCCTATAATGTTCCCACTGCTGGGACATAGGCCCAGCGCAAGGTTAATGCGGGCGCGGTTTGACTCAGTGAGAGGGAATGGGCTATAAACCACCACGCGGGCCCAGTGCGGGTTGGTAGATGTCACATATCTTCGCGTTTTTTGGTTCTGGTCATGCTGGTTTCCTCACGCTGTTTTTGAGTGCAGTGGTGATGAAATAAATGCCACAAAGTAATGCGCCTGCTTGGGTTCGAAACTAAGACTTACTGCTCGTAAGTTGGTGCTGCCACCACTGGCCCATCGCTGCTCTAATAACGCAATGAATATTATTGAATTGTCGAAATTTTGGACACTAGAATTGTCAGTCGTTATGCAGTTACCCCGCTGCACAGTTCGTGCGAAGCAGATTCTTCAGTGACCAATACAAACCAAATGTTGGTAGAACTTCCTAATTTGATTAGTTGGTGTGTAGTGTGTACACAAATACTGAAATGATTCAAAATGTGTCTTTTCACACATTCGTACTAAGCGAGACGTAATAAAAATTCATTCACGAAATGAAAATACATTTGTATTTCAGTGATTGAAACGTATGAATAGTCTTCAAAGAAACAATTTTAGTGTCGTTTTTTTCACTCGCTTGCTCATCCACGTGGGCAGTAAATACTGAAAGCAATATTTTGTAAAACGAATCATCTTCTGAAAATACTTCAATACTCAGAACCGAGGTTGTTTTCTTGTTTATAAAACATCGTTCTAAAAAAAATACTTTTTCTCTTTTAACATCTCGGAATTAATTAACAGGACGCAGGTATTTTGTTTTTAATTTATTCTATTTACACTACAAATATCTCTGAAGATTCAATTGTTTGTTAATGTTTTTAACAATATTTAAATCATTAAATTCATTGAAATATATATAATAGCTTTTGCGCGTGGCTTCGCTCGCGTTGTTTTAGAATTTGACAATCAATTCGGGTTGTCCTCTGCTTGTAATAATATAATTCAATTGGTGTGCATAATGCCATGGAAGTTGGATAGGCCTTTGGTGTGGGACGCAACTTGCGTCGACACCCTTGCGCCATCCCATCTTCCTAGCACAGTGGGATGCGCTGGGGCGGCTGCTGCAGGTGGTGAAAACCTCAAACGGCGCAAATACAATAATTTAATTGGTGGTTATGTGTTTGAGCCGTTTGGGGTTGAAACACTAGGGCCATGGGGTCCGAGTGCCCACCTAGTATTTCGGGAAATCGCAAGCGGTTGGTCGCCTCTTCACGTGACCAGAGGGCGGGCCTATTTTTTGGCCAAAGAATCAGCATTGCCATCCAATGTGGTAATGCTGCCTGCCTTCTGGGCACTTTCCTGTTGACAGCGATGCGGACGAATTTTTGGACGCCCTGTAACCCTTTTAAGTGTACATATTTATTACTATTATAGTTTGTAGTTTGTAAATAATTTAATTATCTTTGAAATAAAAATATATATATATTCAAGCATGATTCGAAAGACACGTGGCGCCGTCTATTATCATAGGAACGTTATTTTTGTTTTCCTCGGGAACAGTATTTTTTTTTCGGGATGAAAGGTACCCTATGGCCGGTTCTGTACACCTGACAACGTATTTGTAAAATTTCGGAATGATCGGTTTTGTGGTTTAGTTGCGAAAAGGTGACAAACAAACTTACTTTCGGATTTATAATATTATCAAGTAAGTAAGTAATTAAAGTTAGGATTATGTGAATTGTCTCGCTCACTCACTATCCTAAGTCTTTATCGATCCATGTGAGATATGCGAGCTCACTCGTCTCAATATAACACTACTTCAGGCGACCTAAGTACGGTGAGGGCTCATCTAGCGATTAAAATCTTTAGTTTTTGCTGAATCTGTGGAGAACGATGTTGTTTTCACATTTGTATAACTCCTTATATTTTTTTGTAACATAATGTGGTGTAATTGTTGGTATTTCCGAATACATAGAATGAAAATAGATGTCAATTATTTCAACGTACATACTCGTAAAACATATCCGATAATTTCGTCGGTTACCACACGTAAAACAGACTAAAACAAGTTGTTTAACTGGCTCCTCATACATTTGCTCGGCAGTTCACAAGTTGTCGATGACCTATTTATATCGATAACATGCACCACTTCATATTGCTGGGCTATTTTATTCGAAAGCATTAGTTTGCCGAGTGGAACTATTTGTAATACGTATTTGAACATAAATAATGGAATTGCAGGTGTGTTCTACGTTATATTTTAGCTCCATGAAAGAGACGACTGAATACCTAGTGTATAAAACATTCTTGAATTTATTCTGATGGTTGCAGCCAACCTGGGGGCTAAATAATAACAGCCGCTCGGGTCGATCTTTAGGTTAAGTCGCACTTGCTTGGGTTGGTCTCTGTATGGGTGATCAGTGTGACCACCCATTACATACCGAGTTTCCTCCGTGCCTCGGAAAGCACGTTAAGCCCTTGGTCCCAGCTGTCATTTGTAGATCTTTGTCAGTCGTTACAGGTAGTCAGTGGCCCGAAAGTCGGACGACAACCAGTCCTACGATGAGGTATCCTATTGCCCGGTACTAACTGGGTTGTGGAGGTCAGATAGGCAGTCGCTCCATGTAAAATACTGGTATTCAGCTGCATCCGGTTAGACTGGAAGCCGACCCCAACACAGTTGGGAAAAGGCTAGGCAGATGATGAGTTGCAGCCTACATTCGGAATTTCTTTCGTCCCGTTTATAGAACAGAGTTTAAACTCCATTAAAAGGTGTTAGTTCTCTATTACAAGTTTATTCCAAACTATAGCCACAAGCGTAAATACTAGAAAACAGCTATTAATTCTCTTAACACACGAACTTACGCCATTAACACATTCAGGGCTGGTATAATATTTCTTCAGAATAACGTGAAGAGATGAATGTTCGCTAATTGTTATGGCTGCTTTTCCTCTTGTATTGTTCATACAAGAATTCTACTTAATATGTCCATTCCTTTTGTGCAAAGAACTCATTTGAGTCAGCTTAATTCTGTTAAGGGGTTTTTATTGCCGGTTTTGTACACTCGAATTTCATCAGTAGTCCTATTAAAGCGTCAATGGACACTGCACTGTATATTTTCTTTCTATTAATTAGAGATAGAAGAATGCTATCAAAACTCTTCCATTGCCTGGTTTGTTTAAAACAAAATTCTTCAAAACATTGACGTAAGCGTCAATGGATACTGAAAGTTAATTATTTCCGCCTTTCAATAAAATCCATTAGTCTCCGAATGACTTATCATTCTTATCAATATCACAACATTAATGTAAAGCCGGCTTCCTGTGTAAAAGTAGGGCAATTACCGACACCTCAGAACCGCGTTCGTTTGAAAAATCACCGCGCCCGCTTTCAACTGCCTTCCATTTTCTGCTGCTAACGTCTGGGGAAAACTGCGGAAAAATGATGGATTCTTGAGCGAGATTTTATTATTTGAAGTGTAACATTACCTATGTTAAGATATTTATTGCTAGCAGCTACGTCGTATATTTTAAGGAAAAACAGACTGAAAATAATGTTAAGCGGTTCTAATAGCGTGTTTTTCGTACATTTGGTACTACTAATATTCGTTGTATGAAGCTATTAAGTACATAATGAAATTGTCAGCCGACTAACACCTCGCAACTCCTGTCTGTTACTGTAATAATGTTTCACAAACAAACCTACATACACGCTACGACCTCATCTCATAACTTGAACTAAAAAGAAACCTTCATTGACGACTGTTAAAAAAACTTAACTGGCTGAAGTTCTCGAAAAAATTGTTTAGATGACATAAAAGTGAAAAAAAAAAATTGTATCAATTTGTTTTTAATTTCATATGGCGTTTTCTTGTTTTTCATGCAAGCGGCCTGTTTTATTTTTTAGAACTTAGATTGAATGCAAACTTTTATGTTTGAGAACCTTTTTTAAGTTTTTCAATAGATTTAAAAGACGTCATGGTATTGTTATGAAGGTTAACTTGACAACGAATGGGAAAATTTGCACTTTCAATCAATTAAATCAGCTTTTCTTGCCAAGTTGGGTAGGTAATGCATCTGATTTTATACTTTACATACAAATACCTATCTTATGCAAAACAAACTTTCTCCCGATTACCAAGCCGGGATTTACCGCTGATATTCTTGTTTGTCTCATCACCCTGGCCAGCTGCCAGCGTACACTTTCTACGTACCACTTTATTAGTACTTCCTCCTTCCAATGTACTGTCGACAACATTTGTCCGTGCACCAATGATTTTGAGTTTTACATTATTTTGGTTATTGTATTATAGCACTGCCCGACTATTTACTGCTTTAATGACAACCGAAGAGAGCTGTGAGCTGTGTGTGTGTTCGTGTGTGTGCTGTGTGTGTGTGAGCTGTGTGTGTGAGTGAGCTGTGTGTGTGTGTGTGTGGTGTGTGCTGTGTGTGTGTAAGCTGTGTGTGTGTGGGCTGTGTGTGTGTGTGTGTGGTCGTTTTATTTACATTCGTTATTCTTATCTGTAGAATGAATAACGTCTTCAATTTAATTACATAATATCTCTATGCTCTTTTTTTCACTAAGATCGTTACGTCCAGTCATAAAGAGCGAGTGCTTGTACCCAGCTAGTACTAACACATTATCATACCTGCACTATTACTAGCTACTTGTACTCGCTGGTACTGGCTCGAATAATGGCCGCATTATCATTAATTATCATTCATAGTCGATGTGAATGTTGTGCGCATATTAATTGATATGATATAAATAATGCAGGTGAGATTAAACGATGCAACTCGTGTTCCCTTGTTGTTTGTTTTATTGGAATCGGATTTAATATTCGTTTTGCGTTAAATTTTCAAATTATTTTCGGCAAGCATGGTTAAGTCTTCAATTTAAATTGAATTATATTAAGGACTATAATATTCTTTAAAGATAAAAGCATCTAAAAGTAGAAAAGAAAGTGCTGCTACTTATCTTGCAACGGGAAATAAAAATAGGAAATCTTGCTGTACTTGGTCTGAACCAGTGTTGTAAAACTCGTCGTAGTTATCTGTAGGTAGTATAAATTAGCGGCAGATTTATATTAAAGCTAACTCGGCCCGACCTTTTGGCATTTAGGATTCCACAACCTATCATACTACCTAGCTGTTCTTGCAAGTCTTGTATTTTATTTACCAAAGCTTTCCATAAACTAATTTCACTGCAATTTAAATACATTAAGTAAAATCACTTCATCAACTCGCACCCATTTTCACGAACCGTGTTACAGTTCCAAGTTCTATTAACACATCTAGCGCCTCTAGACTTTGTCAATGGCATACCCCCTTACTTTTCTGAGAACAAGTATCTTAACTGCATTCGCAATTTAGCTTCCAACATTGTAAACAAATGTGTTCTTGGAAAAACCACTTTAAACTTAACGCATAAAGTTCAAATTGTGCTGAAACTTTAATTTTTTATGATTGTTTCAATAAAGCTAGTCGTTTCGAAATCACCAATATCTTTATCGTCTCCTTCGTGACTTTCTTGACAGAGCGGTCGTGGTCATAACGTGGCAACTTCTGTAGAGGGTTGATATTTATTTATACCAGTATAAAGTTGATATTCGTTTAACTGGATATACCATTCAAATGGAAACAAGGGTTTGTCTTTACTGTACCGACTTATGCAGTTCCCAAGTAAGGCTGAACTTTTATTAGCATTAGTTCCCATTCAGCTGAATGGTTTTAATTACACTTAGCGCTTCGCGTGCCGCGCATAGCGAAGCATGAACGATATGGGATTTAATGGGATAGATGGGCTGAATGGAGCGCCATATTTGTCATGAAGGTTTATTCTGCAACACATGATGATGAGACTAATCAGTCTATGGAAAAAATCAAAATGGATAGAAATTGAGTTATTTAAAAATGAGGTGATGATCTGAAGTTTCCTGAGAATTTGTTCCAAAAGCGTTCGTTGCTAAACATAATTATACTCATAATCAACACGATGCCTCAATGAACAATAGCATGTGTCAATGTGTCGTTAATTGAACTTTGTGAAAAAAAAAACTATCATCGTTACATAGATAGTTCATCATCTTCCTGCCCTTGTCCCATTCTTTTTGACGTCGGCGCAACACGATTTCTTCTTCCATTCTCCCCTGTCAGACGTCACGGCATCATTTACTCCTTTCTCTTTTGATATCAGTCTTCACACAATCCATCCATCTTTTCTTTGGCCTTCCTCTCCCTCTCCATCCATGAACATTCATGTCCATCAGTCTTTTAGTCACTTGCGTTTCATAGATAGTTAACGATAGTTAACGTTACAAAGATAGCTAACGCTAAAATAATGACTTTAAGCACATTTCACACTTACTAGATGATTATTATCACCTCGAACTTAATACGATCAGCTATAAAAGTTGCACAAAGTACTTCTAAGTTCTTAAATAAAAACTGCAGACGATATTCAACCCTATTACAACGTTTGAACTGGACACATGGCTCCAAGTCCCCGTCTCGTCGAGTCAACACCCTGCAATCCGCTCGGGTTACTGTCGGCAACGGGTCGGGCATTCCGCGATCGAACTTCGCTCCTTTGACTGGAATTCGAGACTGGAAGACTTTGGGCTTGATAACGGAGTAGTTTTGGGTGAGTGAGTGACTAGGTATCAAAGCACGTTGGAGTGGAAAAAGGAGACTCGCGTCCCTCCTGTCTCTGCAAATCTTTTCTTATACCTGTACTTAAGAGTTATTTATACGTAACAACAGATTACGAGGAAATGATTAAAAAATAAATAAGTACCAAAATTCAAACTGCTGGAAATCGTGGTAATCTTCAAAGTAGTTGCGTTTCTTGTTCTGTAAACTCGACAATTTAAAAAAATCTTTCTAATCGACTTTCATTTAGCGGAAATTAATGAGACTCTTGTAATATACCAAAATAACAGTACTATAAAAGTGTACAGAAACCAAAATGCACCCGCTAAATGCCCATAGAATTCTCCACACCAACAAAATCTATAGGCGAAAGTACAGTTGAACACAAAAGGCCCTCCACCATTAACGAAAGTCTTTCATTCGCGTCCATTAAAAGACAAAGGCAGTTATGAATGACGGTAACGCAAGGAGGGTTAATGACGTCACTGAGTTAATGATGTAACTGGCGGATACGTAGGATAATTAATTGAAAATCGATGGCTACCTTCCAGGATATAAAATGTTCTTGCTTTATTGACTCTCACAGTAAGATTAAGTAGAATTTTCAGTCTTTGGTGGAAAATGCGACGTTGGTTAAAGTTAAAGTGAAATATTTATGCACTTTTCTTGACGTAGACTTCAATCTAATGTAAAAAGATATAAGATAATAGAATAATATCTACTTGATTTTATGGTTAGATACTACGTAGTCTACGGTTGCGTTCTAGCTTAGTTTAAATTATGAGAGCGTCAATTATCTATAAAGCTGAAGAGTTCGTTTGATTAAACACGCTAATGTCAGGGACACTGGTTCGAATTGAAAAAATATTTTAAGTGTTGAATAGCCCATTTATAGCAGAAGGTTATGTAGCTTAAATAACAACACGCTACGACCAATAGGAGCGGAGCATCAATGAAAAATGTTGCAGAAACGGGGAAAATTGTATTTTTATAATAATACAATAATTTCACGCGGCCGGCAAGAGCTAGTAAAATATAAATTGTACACTGTCCAGTAGGTAACTGTAAAATTAGTAATTTTGGTTAGTAACTAAATCATAAAGTGAAAGCACTCGGAAAATCTTTAAGTTTTGAAGAAACAGATAAGCAAGTAAAATTTTCTGAAGTTCTGAAATCTGGATTCAGTCGAAGTTTCAAGAAGATTTACCGCTTCCTCTGCCAAAGCCTTTTACGCGACCACTAATGAATTTGCAACACGCTGTACTGTAGTAAAAGGGTGAAATTATAGAAGATTGCTTGTATATTCCAATAATCCAATCAACATCGTCGTACCCTTTTCTAAGAAAATTGGTTTCGGATTTCAGTCTAACCAGATGTGACAGAATATTATAATATCTGATATTTATTTATATCTTTATGCAATACATATCAAGTTTTACGTGTACTTATCATAGCTTATTAAACAAGTTTTTTTTAAGGGGGAAGTGTCACACGCCGTGATGGCTCTCGGCCACCGTAGGCGCGGGCCTGTGGACGGTGAGTAATGGGCTAGCTCGCCGTCCGTCCGTCGTGTGACGACGGGCAGGCCGTGTCGACGGCGCGTTCGTGTTCCACGCGCGCCTTAAAGAGTTGTCAGCAAACGGGAGGGGCCCGCAAGGGCCGGTGCCTGCCAGGGCTGCGGGACTGTTCGAAAGAGATACCGCGGCCCTGGAACATAAAGGGCCAATGAAGGAACATGGGTGGTTTTTAGTCAGTAAGAGTCTGACACTCCCTTCCGCTCCGCCCTGAGCGGGAGGAGTCATTTGATGATTTCCCACCCCCCAAAAAAAAAAACTAGCACTCCGGGAGTGCCGGCAGAAGTGAAAACTTGATTATTAACGTTGAGCATGTTTGATATTTTGGAATGGTTAGGGAATAATTTTGCTCCAATTGCTTTATCAGTATAAAAGTACTATCATTTGTGGAAGTGCCCTTAGACTGCCTTAGTACGGGAACCAGTGTCGCCAAACTCATACACTTGCAAATTAAAATGAACATTCCAATACACAGAAAACGATAAAACATAGCAATGATGCAACTGTAATATTTTATTTATAAACAAATTACTGTCCTTGAAAAAGCACTAACTTATTATGTATAATTCTTATTTTCGATTGTGGTTCAAAACATTGTTTGGTACTATGGTGAATACGGGTTTCGAAGTAATGCATTGCGATTGATTTAATGAGGAGAGTTCTGTGATTCCCTATAAAAGGCTGACTGTCGAAATGGTCATTAATAAATATATTAATATTGGTACGTGTGCATTCCTTGTAACACGATAATATAAGTGTTGACATCACATTTTTCTCATTAAAAAATGAATTTCCTTTATGTGAACGCGCTCGAAATATCTTTTCTGCCAATTCACAGACTTTATTTAAGTCAGTAGAAGGATAAATAAGGCCTCCTTTGTCTCTTCTAACAATGATTCCGTGATACTTATCTGTGATCAAAGCCAAAAGACAATCCTCACATTTAATAACTTTCCTCAACTTTCTTGCAATAAAACCAGCAATATAGGTTATTATTTCTTTAGAATAAAGAGTAAGCCTAGAAGGATCTGTTAAATAATCATGATCTATGTTGATCATAGGATCACATCCTAAAGATTCATGCGGTAGCAGCAATCCACAAGTTTCTTATTTCGGGTTTATTCGGAAATCTGAAAATTTAATAAGATTTTTTATTATCTTTCATTTTTTGCGTCAGGTGAGTGCAGTTATACGAATTAAAATCGTATAATACGTGTGTTACTAACATAGATTTTAAGTAGTGCGTATTACTAATATCATATGAATCAAGGTCGGAAGAGTATTTTTTTATAGACATTGCATTATTCGGTATTACCCATATTAAAGGGTAAATTCCCCGTCAAAAAGTGGCAACACTGAATTTTGAGGTAAGATAATAAAATTATTGCAAAAATCACGATTATACGAGATTTATCCATTAAACGAATTAGTTGGTACATTACTGCGACTATTTTATGAGAAATAATAGGACACAAAGCGATTGAATACTTAAAAAGATCTAATACTTACGAGTGAAAGGACAGTCCAGCAATCTTCATCAAACTATCACTTTTACAGTTTATTACACTGCACCTTACCATTTTGCACAGTTGCACAAATGTACTGTTGTCGAATTAAGCTCGAAAAGATCATATAATGTGTATAATTTCGATGCAATTGTTAATAAACAAATTGGATGTCAATCTGGTACCGCCACAAACGTCAAACTTGTTGTGCACAATGATGTGCTCAGCCGACACGCGATAAGGGACAGAAATATTTATACTCTGTCTCTTTTCTTTGCTTGTGACGTTTATATGTTCTTCTTTTTCTTGTGCGAATGCAAAGGAAGATATCCAGCAGTCTATAGAATACTCTGTCTACGGTTTTTTCTATTCCGTGTTTATCCCTAAAGCATTAGGTTCAAAGTTGATTGGAAACATTTAAAAATTTCTTTAAATGATTTTAAACCATAAAATGTTGAAGGTTAAGTTCAAAATCGTCTACTCTCCATCCGTCTTACGCTTTTTCCAAATTTCTTTAAATGATTTTAAACCATAAAATGTTGAAGGTTAAGTTCAAAATCGTCTGCTCTCCATCCGTCTTACGCTTTTTCCAAATTTCTTTAAATGATTTTAAACCATAAAATGTTGAAGGTTAAGTTCAAAATCGTCTGCTCTCCATCCGTCTTACGCTTTTTCCAAATTTCTTTAAATGATTTTAAACCATAAAATGTTGAAGGTTAAGTTCAAAATCGTCTACTCTCCATCCGTCTTACGCTTTGTCACGTGTCCTGACGCGAGTGTCCTGACGCGAGTTTAAGATTTTTATACCCATTACAGAACAATTTTTTTAAAGTGCTCAACGCCGCTAAAGAAGTTTTCACTTCAAAAAAAAAAAAAGGGGGAAGCGTCAGGGTAGCCCGCGAAATTCAAATTTTCTTTTTTTTTTTTGGAATTTGCAGGTCACTGTTAGGCTGTATATTGAACTAAATATGTTCCTGTCGCAACAGGAACATGTATGTATTTACAGAATTATAATCATTAAAATCATCAATACAACTTTTTTTATGTTCATTTAATTCCATTGAATCAATTTCGCGGCTACCCTGGCGCTACCACGTTAAGTATATTTTCAGTTTGTTGATTTCAGTTTTAGCTGGTGGATATTCTTTACAAGTACGAGGTTTTATGTTAGAGTTTTGGTCGAAAAATGATAAAGGGGATTTTCCTATTAAATAGGTTCGAAGTTTAAATTTTTAATGTGTTCTTTGTGAATAGCAATAAGTCTGCCTTAATTACATAGGCCCTAATTTTTGTGCAATTTTAAATGAGTGAACAATATGTCTTATTCTACATAGTACACACATTCAGTGAGGCCGGTGCTCCTTTTTAAGAATGTCTAGTCGTGACGTACCGTATATAGCGAAGTTCATAATAGAAGTTATTCCCAAATAATTAGCATATTGTCGCTCACATTAATACAGAAAGTGCATAGCTGACGGACATTGAATATTTTATGTCCAGCCGGTCACTTCACCAGGCTCTTAGTTGATTGGTTCAGCTTTATTCAAGAACGTCTAGATATCTCGACAAGCGAATATGATACTTGGATCCACTTGCTATGAGCCCAAATTCGTGTGTTAAGGATGAGTGTCACAGGACACGAAAGGTATTCGCAATATTGAGATGGAATAGTCTTCGTTAACGGTCCAATCCTAATGTTTCCTGTTTTAGGGCAATCATTCCCATTTTAATTTGAAATCCTGATATTTTGTTTTGTACAACTCGTTACGTTTGCGTCCCTGTTGGATCAAATTCCTTTGTAAGGCGATTTGTTTCATTAGGGAATCTGAAAGACACGAACGTTTTGGAATAATTCAGATTATTGGAATATTTCGGAATTTCCGTTAAAATGATTTGGAACTAAGAACATAATCGCTTGAAATCTCGAATTATTAAAGATAGTGATCACTTTTAGTACTAAACTAACCTACGTATAATTCCTTTTAATAGCAGTTCGTGACTAGTAGTAATAACATTGTCATTCTATCTGTTCAGTAACCGCCTTTATGTTACGTTTTCATTATAACTCGTAATGACTACGTTTAAAACTGAATCCGCTGATTAAGTTGGGCCATTGTTTGGTTTTAATTACCGGCCGGTTTCGGTAAATAAGTAGCAGGAGCAATTCATATCGATCGTGCCGGGTCCGGGCAGCGTCCGGCCGTGTCCGCCGGCGTCAGGTGACACGATACACGCTGACAGCGCGCTATCTGACTGGACTTTGTCAGGATTACACGGAGATTTGTGGCGTGTTCCCTGCTGTAGCCACCGTAAATTATTACCAGGCTGCAACGTTTGGTTATTAATAAATCAATTGTTTTCCAAACAAATACCCGCTCGCGTCTATCTATCAATACATCGGATGATTATGTTGAAACTTGAATTATGTAGAAACTTACTTTTATATTCTCAGTTAATAAAACCTCAATCTGTATCGGGCGCTCTTCCAAACCACGTACGAAAACATGTCGAGTTCACAAATTGAGATTCTGCAGTCGTCGGCGAGTGTACTTTGGTATTATTTTGCATAATCCCGCTGTAAAGTGTTATTAGTCAGGTCGCAGCGTGCCGCGCGCCGCCGCTGCGTCTGCTGCATCACTGCATGCAAGGGAAAAGGCAACTAAGTAGAAAATCAGATGTCTGCGGCGACCGGCGACCGTAACCTGATCCGCAATCACAACTAATTTAACTCAATCAACAAACGACAGCCCTTGACTGTAACATGATTACCTCTCATTAAACCAACCGGAGCTTTATAAGTAATTTGATATCTGCTTGATCGTGAGCTCAGATAAAGAGCTTTTAATGAACGTCTGGACAACATTTGTCCGTTGTCCCGCTCCTAGATGATAATAACTGATAACAAGTATCGTTAACACCAACGATAAAATGTTAATTAAAACAATGTTAGTTGTTCTATGCCCTCAAACAATTATGATTTCTACTTGACGGTTATTCGTGAACCGAACCGAAGTCACGAGTGCACTAGATTTGATTGGGCGAAAATTGTTCGCGTATGCACTCTCGAAATAGGGCAATCCACCCGCAGAGACAATTGAAATAAAACGTCAGTGCAGCCCGAACGGCCGATTGCAAAAAGCTGGAAGCGAATCCCGCGTCACGCTAAATTAATTCTTAATACAATTTGGCAAGGATTGTTTTAGCTCTGGCGCGTTTCGCGATGATGTCATTTGAGCGCGCAGGTCAAGCGCCTACTTCGTACCGCAGGTTCTTCTTTTTGTTCTGCCGCGAAGAGTTTTATTTTAAATCTGTAGCTCTAACGAACCGAGCTCTTGTTGCATGCGACAGGCTGGGCGCGTGTGCAGCTGTCATTTTAGCCGTATTAATCGTTATCACTTTTCGCCACAATACTGCATTGTCCGGCTTTTTCTCGACGATTTTATTATTCGTGTTTAATTGTGAAGTTCGGCTGCGTTTTATATCATGCAAAAATATCGAATGCGCGGGGTGTGGGTGCGGCGCTCGTGCGGACGCGGCGCGCGCGGCGGGCGCATTGTATTCTTATGCCGCATACATTAGCGTGCATTCTCACGAACGGAACCCGTTCCTCGGCTCGGGCGCGCTCCTATCTTGTTGTTCCTTTACAAATCTGCGTGCCTCGTATCGCTTAGTTGACTTTTTTGCACGGCGACGGACGTTCAAAAAACTCTGCCTTGTATCGAACATGCCGCGGAGTCTGGTTGCCATGCGCGCCGTATTAAGCGTTAAAACATCGCTTATATTGTCCGTCGTTCAATTAAACGAAGCAAATGTTAAATCCAGCGAAATGACAGCAATAACTGTCGTGTTGCGTTTTATTATAGAAAGTTAGCCGCAGCCATGTTAAAATTTATCGTTCCATTGTCAATAGGAGCGGGCGGGGGCGGCGGTGGGGCATGGGGGCGCGCTCGTAAACCAAGTTGGACTAAGTCGGTTGATACATTCGCGCTAATTGTACTGTAATCACGTCGCGTGTGTTAAGTTTATAAGTTATCGTGTAAAGGAACATGTGCAAACGTTCTCGAAATAATTTAATGTGTGCGCGGCGGGGTAACGACACGGGGCGTGCTCTGACGCTAATTTCGCATGCGGCGTCGTCGTCGGCGCGAACGCATATAACTCGACCAATTTAGACTTGAGCCGGCGCATGCTCCGCGCGCCTCGCCATACAGTCTGCCCCTCGCCGTGTTCATATGTCAGCACTCGATGATTGACGCGACTGCGACGATCTTCTAACATTTTTTTATTTTATTTTTCCAGGTAATTGGCGAATGGGGAGTTAAATATCAAAGTAATGGGAATGAATGGCTGATTCATGTACCTAATTCACAATTACGTGTCTGAAGTAAGTGAAGATTTGCATGTCGTGGAGCTTTTTGTGGAGATAAGACTTCTATTGCTGCTGTTTAATTATATGTATTATTTTATGAAGCTTGTTTCCATGAAAGATTGCAGTTTGAATATATATACGTAAATGGAAATCCAAGAAATTATTACAGAACTGTACTTTTTTGATCACGTGAAACGAACATTATAATTTCTATATCTAATTGCAACTTTGAATTATTAGTGTCTACGTAAATTATTACAAATAATTAAAAAGCCTGATTTACTCATATTTTACCACGCAGACTCAAAATCAAAGCATTTGTTTCAAGTTGGCCAGTTACCCGGCATTTTTTGAATTTTCGAAACAATAAAATGAAGCTTGTAGTCACAAGGCATAATAACTGTGTAAGTACTGTACTTGTAGTTGCCCATTCCAAAGCGGAGATATGGAGAAGAATGAGCAAAAAACTCCATGGACACTTTTTAAATCAGAATATTGTTACAAAACCTTGGTTACATCATTCATGTTGAAATTCTACATTATGTGAGAATGATGTGCACATAAAAAGTTCTCATAGTAAAAACTACCTTTAAAAAACGCAGTCTAGTTTCGTTGTTTCGTCGAGAGTTACTACAAACCAGTTAATTACTCCACAAGTGTGTAAAAGAGCTTCAACACAGCTAATTACACACAAGCGTCAACAATTCAGCACATTCTACTAAAGTGTCACTTCGTACAATTTCACGGGGACGGCAAATAAATCCTGGGAACGAATATACGTGTCACCCAGGGATTTAATTAAGAGACCTTAAGTGGTATAATTAAAGGCACCGTTGGAAGAAGGTGGCGCGGTGGGGTGTCCCCGCAGCCCAGGACCCCGTGCTGGGGTACAGGTGTGCCCTGTATATGGAACGTTATTTGTGTTATTCGCAACATTTTTGGACGGCGCAAGTTAATTAAGATTGTTTCTTGTCATTATGTTGTGAGAAGTAGTGTGTGCGTAAATTATTTTATTGGAGTTTCGGAGTTGTGTCCATGCGATTTTCAACTCTATTATTAAACGAATAAGGTCTATTCTTGCTTAGTTTTTTATGTAGGAACGGTTGTCATTAATAAATTGTTCCCTACGTTAGATAAATGCCGTTCAGTATTTTAATTTCACGTTGAATATGCCTTTGAAGTGAAGTTCGCTCAGTAGGTCTCGAAAATGTACCTATTATTTATAACACGGAGTACTCATTTGTGATGAATGAGCTTTGTATAATAAGGAAATATGCAGTCACTCCGTGTAAAATACGACTGAGAGCCGACCCCAACATAGTTGGGAAAATGCTCGGCAGATGAGATGATTGTATAATAAGGAATCGTGAAGTAATTCTAAAATACATATATTCTAAATAATTTTATTCCTACATACAAATTATGTAGGAATAAAATTATTTAGTAGCAATTAAGTAGCAGCTATAGCAATCTGGAAGTAAGTATTCCATTTAAAGATGTAGTATTTTTCCTCTGAATAAATTACTTTGAGGAAAAAGGTTCATAAAACCTATAATATCTCCTTTGAGTCGTCACGGCACCCAACGTTGTAATAATGTGTAATTAAGTCATTATTTCTAAAACATTGTACATGTAAAATTACTTTTCAAAACGGAAATAGAAGACTATCATTTCAATTGTCCTTGTAGAACTTAAATAGAACGACCTTGAATTTTAGTATCTAATAAGGCTTTGGTTCTCTTCTATATTAATGTAATACCATTCATTAAATTATTAATAAGTAAAGTAACGTAATTTAAATGTTGAAATAAATTAAGTGTATTGTGTGTACATCCTAGTAATATTACCTATAAATGCGAAAGTTTATGAGAATGGACGGCTGGATGGATGGATGAATGTGTGTTACTTTTTCACGCAAAAACTACTGAATGGATTTGGATGAAATTTTGCACACATACTTTTTATCCCGGTAGTATGATCCCGGACAGTTATCGAACTCCACGGGCGAAGCCGCGGGCATAAGCTAGTAAAACAAATAAATAGAAAAAAATCCAACGTCTTTATAATCACAAACTTTTTTGTCTCGTTGCTACGCGGCGTAGCACCGTAGCTCATACTCGTAGCCAGCGGCTCGTAGGCCTGCTACGGTCGATGGTGTAGCAAACAATTTTTCATTACTGTTCAGATTTTCTGGAATGTATTGAATATGCTTGCTCTCCATGGAGTCTAGTATATCTTGACACCTCCATATAACGCTGTTGGTGAAGGAAACTGTCAATATTATGTCATTTTCTGTACATTTACATGTAGTACCGTATTTCAACGTGTGCCAAGTTATAGTGGGCATCCGTATTTGTTTTACGGCCTATAAGGGATGATGGACGAGGCGATACGGATCCATTTCCATGAAATTGCACTGTATATTGATATAAAGATTTGTGGGATATTATTTTTGTTTCAATTTCACGATGGGGGCTCTTGAACGTTGGTCGGACGGAAAAGGTTGTAATATCAAATATGTTTTTCACTCGTTTTGTTATTTTTCCTGTTTGTTGTAGGGACAGTATAGATTTTGTTAATACATATAGGCGCTCCAAACTCATTCCCAGCTGGACCCGCATGTTTTTTTTTTTATTCTGATAAGAGATTTAATATTATTTTATGATTATTTAAAAAAAAAAATATGTGCAGCTTTTAAAATGGAACAATAATTTCTCGTGACTCTATACTTAAATAATCTGACTCACACTAAAAGTCTTTCATAATAATAAGTTTTCTAACTCAAGTTATATTTTACAACACTGCCACTAACCACAGTGAAACAACAAAAGCTTGTGAGTTTATTTAGTGGTAGTCAACATCAGCCGATCGATGCTTACATAAGGGATTTACCGACACTAGTAAATAAGGCTAGGCTTTGCCCCGCTTCGTGTAAATAAAGACTTATGTACTAATACTTAGGCACATAGCCGTTACGAAACTGCTTTGTCTGTCCATCCGTACGTCCTATTTAGACCCTTTATTTACTCACTTTAGAGTTTACGTTAAAAATTCATATACTGTTTTGTTGATTTGACGTACCCTGTGATTTGAATAATGAACATGTTTCCAGTTTATTCTTATAGAATAATAATATACAGACTACATACACAATAAAACAAAAATAACGATAAAAAGAAGACTTAAAGTAAGGACCTATATATGTATGTATATACAACGACGACAATAGGACACTTAGGCGTCACAGTAGAATAATTAAACACAAATATTTACAAAAAAAGGACTAATTTACTTAAAATTAACAAGAGGACGCTTAGGCGTGTTAGTATTAGTACTCCTCCACATCGCTGTCATCCGGAAAAGTGCCCAGGAGACTGGCAGCATTGCCACGTTGAATGGCAATGCTAGTAAACATTATTTCAATATTAATGTTTAGTATGTCTAGAAGACCAACACAGTCACACGAAAGTATAAATAAACAAAAGAAAATATGAAACGAAAAGTACAAATAAAAGAAATGTCTCCTTGTTTAGAATAAATACCGTTTTGTTTATTTGACTAACATTTTTGATATCCCGTAGCGTTTAGTATAAAAATTATTTCAAGCTAACTTTGACGATGTTATTTTCCAGAAAAATAGAGATTATCTCTCCAAGCTTTTCAATTATGTTGACAAGCATCAAGAAAAGAAAAATCAAGCAGGTTTCACAGAAAGAAAACAGACGAAATCTTATTCTAAGTAACCTTACTTACAACAGAACATTTTATACCGAAATAAAACATTTTTTCCAACGAAAGCCCAAAGAAATTCATTACATTTGCTCTAATTCCTCTAAGTCGAAATAAAGTAGCTAGATTAAAGTCAGTCTTCGCCTAAGTAATGAAATTATTAAAAATATCGGCCTCTTAACAGACTTATAACGGAGCTTCATAATCCTCTCAAATGAGTGGTAGGTACGTACTTAGCTTTAATAACGATCGCTTGGATATAACATTTTATTATTAATTGTCAAGTTTTCAAAGTAGGTACCTACGAAGAAGGTCAAAAGGTTTTACGGCTGTCTTGGCATTGAGGGTTTATTATGCCCTAAAACAAAGATCTAAAAATACTAGATCCGCTCTCTAGAAACATAACAACAAATTCGTAATAATAATAAGAATAACTGACCTTTTTGTTTGTTCATCGGAAAGTGTAATGTAACTTTAACTAATGAGTCAATAAACGTTGCGTTAAGTTGCCTTGTTCCATTGACGTGTCCTGTATTTATCACTGGCGACGAGGATGGGTTCCTAGTAAACGCATCCGGCGTACGTGTATAATGAGGTGTATGAACGTGGACGAGACGGAAGGAGTATGTAAGTATCGTAGCAGTTAGGATTCTATTGTTTCTACCAACCCCCCAGAGGCCCATGGCCGGCATAAAAACTCTGACACCAGATTAGGCACTAACCACACGATAAAGAAAGACCTACACCCCATCATGCTCACTCATACTGAAAATTGTGTCTGTTATTCCATGCGGGACGTGCGGTCTTACTCTTCTCATTGTGAAAACTTTGTTGCACTCGCGCGACCGTAGTCACATCTAGTGATTCAAATCTTTGCCCTACCTTCGGAGAATCCAATTTATAAATTACTCGCCGATATTTTATGCGATTTGGCGTGAGGGAAATATCCCACTACCTTTTATTCTATGGTGCGGAAGCTGTCTAATGAAATGTCCGAATTATTACTATGTTGTTTCAGATTTGTTTCGTTTATTGCTTAGTAGTAGGTATAATTTATCTACACAAATCAATAAAATTGAAGTGTAATTTTAAACTAACAGGTTTTTACGGAATACATATGAATGTAGACGGTACATATAACAAAAAGTATCTTTTGTCTGTCTGTTTGGTCCGGCTAATCTTCGAAACGGCTGGACCGATTTTTACTGGCAGATAGCCGATGTTATAAGGAGTATTTAAGCTAATTTTATTTTGGAAAAAGAATTAGGGTTTCGAGCAAAAACATTAAAATTGTTAACAAAATCCGATTCAAATGTGGAAGTAATATATGTTTATAATAGTTTCACGGGGACGACGCGACGGTCACGGGGCAAATCAAGTAATCATGAAAAACAGTCCGTTGTTGATTTTTGCAACAAAATATTGAAATAAAGTTTATTGTGCATTGGATACTTTGTGCAAAATATGTTTATTTGCGCCTAATAAGGTGTAACGTCTTGTCCTATTGAAAAAAACAATAAAGCGACCTTAGTTCCGATTTTACTAGCTTTTCAGTTAACGAAATTAAAGTGTATTTCTTTCATCTAAAATAATACACATTTATGTGAAATATTTTGTCACTTAATCAAAAACATTACTTCGGGCCACGAATTCCATTTAACTAATATAATATATTATGTACATTTGCCTCTGGCTCCGTATGTAAGTACAGGGAATTTAATTAATTCTCTTGTGACAAACAGAGCGCAAAAATGTATAGGATTTCGTCTTTATGTGCCTCTCTTGAGATTTCCTCGCCTTTGATTTCCTTCACACATACTTGGTATGTAATTTTGATGTTAATTTACATGCCACAATGATGAAAGAAACATTTATTTGCTAGTGAGGTACAATATAATTAAACAAACCTCCCCATGTGTAAACTGTACTGAAAAGAAAAAAACCAGCCAAGTGTGAGTCGGACTCGCGCACGAAGGGTTCCGTACCATTATCTATAAAAACGGCAAAAAATCATGTATGTTGTATAGGAGCCCCACTTAAATATTTTTTTATTCTGTTTTTAGTATTTGTTGTTATACGCGGCAACAGAAATTCATCATATGTGAAAATTTCAACTGTTTAACTATCACGGTTCACGAAATACAGCCTGGTGATAGACAGACAGACAGAAAGACAGCGGAGTCTTAGTAATAGAGTCCCGTTTTATCCTTTGGGTACGGAACCCTAAAAACTAAGAAAGTTTTCCCAAATGGGACCTTTTGCAGGCACTTTTCAATTGTAATAAATGACCAACTTAGTTGAAGTTGCTCATTTCCTGCAATCCTTATGGCTTAAAACGGGAAGGTTGGACAAATTTAAGAGCAGTAAAAAAGACTGAGGCTAACTCTGCAGTTAGTTTCGTTTGACACTTAGGAACTTCTTATAGTGTCTAGTGTGTGGTTGATCTTCAGGTTAAGCTGCGCTTGCTAAGGTCGGTCCGTGGATTTGTTACCATCCATTACAGGCACGTTAAACCCCGGCTGTCATTTGTAGATCTTTGACAATCGTTACAGGTAGTCAGTGGCCCGAAGGTCTGACAACCAGTCTTAGCAACGGCCAAGGGGTATCTTTTTACCCAGTAGGTACTAATTGCGATGTAGAGGTCAGGCTAGGCAGATGCTCCATGTGATGAATAAGTGTCGTTGAAAATTTAAATTGAGTCCTCAATTGAACCTTAACATTTTAAGAGCAGAATATTCTTATTATTTTTCGTGTGGTTAGCGCCTAACCTGGTGTCAGTCTTTTTATACCGCCCATGGGCCTCTGACTTTGCTTTACAATCTGCGAGAAATATCACTGTGGCATGCTGGTTTCCTCACAATTTTTTCCTTCACCGAACATAATTCTCCCACGAATCCGAAAAATCAGACGTTCGTGTCTTGGGTTCGAACTCGAGACCTATGACTTGGCAGTCCGACGTCACACCACTAAGCTATCACAGCACAAAATTGTTATCTAGACATTCAATCTGAAAGAGATCACAATTTCTTCGCTTACACGTGTGTACATAATAATGTGTGGGCCGATAACCATCACGTGAGCTATTATGGGGCACTTTCCCGATTGCCTGTCAATACAATAACGAGGCGTCTTGTTCCGGCCGACATCCATTTTCATGTAGCAGCTATATACGATATACGTAGTTTTACAATGTAGCTACATTTTCAGAAGTAAATTTAAAGAGTTATATGGATAATGTTGTACTAATCACCATCTGTACTTATCATCATCATTCATTTTTTTATTGATTGTCATAATGTCTAACAAAATTGGTTTAATTAATTGAATTTTAATTAGTAAGTTTTCATTTATATTTGTATATCGGATTTATTTAACAATTAACTGTGTTTGTGTACCTAAATAAGTTTAATCTGTTTTGTAACTGCATTTCCTACTCCTATGTTTAATGCATGCCGTGGTAGCCTTTAATTTTTTTTTATGTTTTTTTTTAATATAATTTTAATTTTTTGTATGATTGTGGATGGGTATAAGAGTAGAGGAAGACCAAAGAAAAGATGGATGGACTGTGTGAAGAATGATATGGCACGAAAAGAGGTGTCTGATGAGATGACGAGTAATAGAGAAGTATGGAAGAAGAAGACATGCTGCGCCGACCCCAAATGAATTGGGACAAGGGCAAGAGAATGATGATGACTTTGATATAATTTTGTTGTAGGTACCTAGTGTTAATTTAACCATTTTTTTGTGTTTTTGTCCTGTGCAGGCTAATAAATACTTTTCTTTCTTTCATCCAATCTAACGGGATGTTTTAACAAAATACCAGTATTTTACATGGATCGACTGACTATGACCTCCACACTCCAGTTACTGTGATTAAGGAACATTCCTTTCAATGCATATTAGTCTGAATTTTGGGATATAATAAATTTTGTATAACTTTCAAAACTTAATAAATAGAAAAGACGCTGCTTAATTGTTGTATATAATTATGGGGTCCTAAATTAAATGCAAATTCTACAAGTTATGTTTATCATTGGCGAACCAATATAAGATGTATCTGGGACTCCGATACGACAACACTTTTCAAATCTTAAATCTACTTAAACCGATATTTCTCAAACGTATCCCGGTAATTTACATAATCCAGTGCAAATGTGTCCAGTAAAGCGCATTATATACGCCGATCTAATATTCATAAGTCCTTCCACACCCGTGTATAATAGCCCCGTCGAAATAGCTCCGTGTAAATAGCCCGATGTATAATAGCCCCGTGAATGTGGCGCACACTGCTATGATACTCAACTTTCAGACCGGTAGCGGTAGAACAGGGAATGTTGGACTTAGTTGGTTTTGAATTGAATGAAAATTATTAACACTGGTTTCCTGGTTGGCTGTTATTTATTTTGAAATAGTATTTACCTGTAGGGAGATAGTTTTTAATTAAGTTGGTAAAAGTTTAAATAACAAGATATTTTATGTGTAAAAGTTGTTTCCTTTTCGTTTTATTAAAAAAAAAAACATTGTACCGTCCTGAGGCTACCTGCCTTCTCATAAGAGATTTCGTGGTTTAGCGTGCCCTTTCTAGTATACTATAAGTTTAATATGTATAAAGTTTATTAAGAACATCTAAAAGGGTGTGTGAGTGAGATAAAGAACTCCGCTTATTCTGATCAAAATCATAATTCTCATAATTTTGATCCAGGTATTAAAAGCCAATATAGCTGGCTTATTTCATAGGTAAAAAGCACAAAAAAAATTCAAAACTATATTGGAAACTCAATAACGGCTGGATAGCTCATATCCAACTTTCTGACTATTCGGCTTCCGAAGCTTTCAGCGGGCTATGGAGGTCCAATTATAATCCGACTTCTTCTTTTTTTTTTCGTGGCAAAGTGCTTCGGAACGTGAATTTGAATATGTACTTATCAGATTCACGTCCCGAAGCATTTTCGTTTTTAGGAGGAAATGCTTCGGGACGTACGTGATAAATAAATAACGTGTAATTTTAACATTATTCACAGTATTGTTTTGTGCATCGTCCGTACAATGTTATAACGATGCTATAACACGTCTCTTTTCTCATCTCTGACTTGATATTTCAATATCCGAGCGCGACATTTTCTTAACATTTTCTCCCGTGTAAGCTTCGTTTTTCTTTGTCTTGTCTTTGACGTGTTACATAGAGGACTTTTATAGGTATATTTGTGCCAGTGTTGGATTAAAGGTTAATTGGAAACATGAGTATACAGTCACTAGTTTTAAACTAGCTTTTTGTCAGCATTAGAAGTGGTGAAGCGTGAACTTTTTATTGGACTATCGTTTGTGTCTTTTGTCGTTCAAAAATGTTTGATTCTCAATCTGCGTAACATACATTATTTTTAGGGTTCCGTACCCAAAGGGTAAAACGGGACCCTATTACTAAGACTTCGCTGTCTGTCTGTCTGTTTGTCTGTCTCCAGGCTGTATCTCATAAACCGTGATTGCTAGAAAGCTGAAATTTTCACAAATGATGTATTACTGTTGCTGCTATAACAGCAAATACTAAAAATAGAAAAATAAAAATATTAAGGGGGGCTCCCATACAACAGATATGATTTTTTTTGCCGTTTTTATAGATAATGGTACGAAACCCTTCGTGCGCGAGTCCGACTCGCACTTGGCCGGTTTTTATTTTATTTTGGTTTGCATTTTCTATAGTGAAACTTACGTTTTACTGCTTTCATTTCAATCATATCTCTAATTAGGTGAAATCAAAGTCAATCAGGTAATCAAGTCGGGTTTTTGCGGTCCACTGCTGGAAATAAGCCTCTCCCAGCTGCACCACCACACCTTATCCTCAAATTAAAGTAACTTTCTTGAATACAGTGATTATAAATACTTTACTAACCTCATTTAAATTGCCTACCTAGTTGCAACTAACTACAATTAGCAGTGGATTTCACAGCACTATAACATGTTTAAATTCGATCGTGTAAAATTAGTTTTCCTGACTAAGTATGAAAACCGCAAGCTCAATGTAACAGCAGATATTGTTAAAGCTCACTTGTTTAATTACTGCATTTTGTGCATAGTTTTCTGGGTACTGCTTTTAGTAAATTCATTGGCGGTTTGAAGTAAAATGGATGATTTTACATTGTTGTGTGAATTCTAGGTTGTGGTATTTGGATTTTGAATTGATTGTGATAGTTCTACAATCTTGTATGGCTAGCAAGGAGTAGACTACTGAGATGACGAGTAATAGAGAAATATGGGAGGAGACATGCTGTGCCGACCCCAAATAAATTTCGAAAAGGGCAGGAGAATGATAATGAGTTCTACAATTTTGTTATTTCATTGATTCTTGTAGCAGTGTTTATTTTGTTTGTTTTTATGATTTTCACCAAATTATAGGCTGGTATGTACAGACGCCAGCACTTCAAGCTGCTACAATCTGTCAAATTTTTTTAATAGATTTTTAACTTTATCTCTAAAGCATTAGGTTCAAGGTTTGTTGGGAAAATCTGACAGTTTCGGGTAGTTTGACTGGCCGTTGACTTGCTGGCGTCTGTACATACATCCATAGTTTCCTTGTCTTATACAAAGTTTCCTAATAGTGAGTTGATACTATTAAATTGATCAATACTTAAATTAAATCAAATGGTAGCAAAGAAAAAATCGAAACAACTAATTTACAAAACAACAATCATTTTAAAATCTTATTTACCGTTAAATAACATCAGTTCTAGAAGTTTCTCCAACCTCGAAGGCTTCATATTTACAAAAACACAATATTTACTGGTAAACGGTTTGCGTGCGTAACTTAACCCTTCGTCAGCGCAACGAGGAACGCGTATTAAAGGGTTATATGATACTTGTGATATTTGACACCTGTGTCTGTGTTATACTTTGGCGTGTCTCGTGTTGAGAATTCTCTTCGTTTTTGTGTATTGCTTATTATTTGGCACAGTTTAACTATGGATACTTTCAATGGGTATTCATTTGGCGCTGGTTTTACCCTTTTTCTACGTTGCTTCCTAAGTTTCAATAACACTTATTTTACTGTAATTAAAAGATGAACGCGAAATGGTATGTGTTATTTAAGTAAGTAGTTCCACAGGTGCCCTGTTGTTAAGTGGTGGTATGTAGTGTCTGATACCTGATATATATTAATTACTAATTATCTATTACTGAACGCCTACAAACATAGTTACCTGAAGACAGAATGTGTTTTCAAGTAACTATGTACACAGTAATAATAATTATATGTGAGGTGTTTCCTCCTCGCAGATTGGGTCCTATTTCGGTCGAAGTTAAAATCTTGACTAGAAGAATGGAATGTGAAGTCTGGCAATTTGTTTCTTAATATAACATTCATAAACAGCAACGGTGAAGGAAAACATCGTGAGGAAACCGGTACTTATGTCGTAGAATAAAAAATTCGAAGACATGTGACATCTACCAACCCGCACTGGGCCCGCGTGGTGGATAAAGCCCATTCCCTCTCATAGAGAGGAGGCTGTGTGTCCCAGCAGTGGGAACATTAAAGGGTGATTATGCAAACGGCAAGGCCTACGTAAAGCAACATCGCCACATCGCCATTTTTTTTTGCGACAGCGCAAATATTCCACTAGCTGCACACTGTCTGTCACGGTGACGTCTCAGACGATATTACAATAAAACCGTTTCTACCGGTTTCTACCAACCCCTTACTTCCGATATGTAATGCGATCGTAACGAGATCGCTTATCATCGCACGGCAACACCATACCGCACCGCACTAGCCGACCAAGCCATTACCAACCATCTGCCTTTATAACTAAAGGTTGTAATCCAATGAATATTTGGAAGAAATTACAGTGATACCACATCATTGCACTAACCGAGCAAGCGATTACCAACCATCTGTCGTTAGGAATAAAGTTTGTATTTCTATGAATATTCAAAGAAATTACAGTGTATGTATTAGGTTCGCGTGTTTTGTTTTCCGATGTTTTATTGTCTTGATCGTCTGTTGATATAGTCTAAGAATGGGTTGCTGCATGTTTAGCTGGTAATCATAAAAGTTAAGGGTCCTTAGCTTATGTTTTTATGACTTTGATTTGCGAAAACTGTTATAGGTTTTCGTACAATGGGGTTTTGAAAGTAGAACGCTCCGATTGGGAAGGAATGTTCAATTTTCCATGGTTTTTATTTTTGTGTTATGTATAGGTTAGTAGCGGACGATTTGCTATTAACCATTAATTAAAATGGTGTTCTACTCATTAGTTATTTTGTTATCAATGACTTTTATCGATGAATAGGGCGATTTATTTTAATGAAGTCTAGAATAGTCACCATTCATTAATGAAATTCGACGAGCGATATTCCAATGAATAAAATTCTACCGTCACGTAGCAAGTAAAGCAATAACATAACATTAAAACCACTAATTTCCACCGCTAGGTACAGGAATACTAATGTTCTAGTTAAAATTAAACGCAATACTCGCGATAATCGTAGTTTGGCAGAGGCACTCGACGCTAATGCTAAATGCTAATGTCACTTCCAAACGGTTTTACATAACTATCCGGATATACAGACACATATGTGACCAATCGACTTAAAGCCCGGCAAACACAGACCTCTCAGATCGAAGAAAATTGTAGGTGATACGGGTCTGGTTATACTGGTTAGTGTTAATGTTCCAAATGAATTCTATATACTGGTATAGTCCTATCTTGTAGAGATCTGAACTGTCTTGAACTAATCTTAGTAGTTATACGGATATATATGTTGTATACCTATGTAGGTACGTCTGTGTTTTCTAATTTTACAGATAATTGTGACTTAACTCTGGTGATTAGTCAGGTTTATAATTAAGTAGGTAGATGTAATCTGAATGTTGGTTGCAATTTATTTAATAACCATCCATTATCTACTAATCGGAATACACTGGGACTAATAAAAGTACGTATTATATACTGTAAATAATTTAACCGTACACTTCAACCAACTTATCTGAGCAGGCGGGAAAACACAGTACTAAAATAAATGTATCAACTTTGACATATAGCAACACCATGTTGAACTGCACACTTGAAGTGGTCATACTATACGTGGTGACAATGTGCAATTGTGCATGCCTATGTCATTGTTTTTTTTTCCACCATTGTTAATGTTGTGCCAGCCAGTTGTCAGTTGATAAAAATAAAGCAGAAACATGCGCTAATTCAGATACGGTTCCGTATATAAAAGATTAAAGTATAGTTAACGAACCCAAACAGTAACGTTTATACAATATTATAGATGTAGAGAGGCATACCCGGCCCAAGCGAACATTAAATAACGTTGCATCTGTTGTCACAATCTCATCAGTCACAATTTTTACTCCGTGTTAAATATTCGCAAAATAAACTGGTCCATGTCTATTAGGGTTTGAACTGAAAGTATAATATATTTTAAATATTATATTATAATTAATACTAGCTGCGCTTGAGTCTAATAAAAAGAAATATCGGCTAGAATAGCCTAGATTGTGCTCCTATAAAGGATAGTTTACAATCACTTACACCCCGATTTCTGTGCGGTTAGAATGTAACCCCGAAGTGATTTGTGAATTAGGTTGTGTTCCTGTACGTGACACAAAAATAGACGTTCTTAGTATTTTCAATGGAATCGATTTCTATCTGTGTTTTGGTTGGTTAGAAACAATGAGTAACTTTTTGTGAAAATATGCTAATTAGCTAATGCCCGCGGTTCAGACTTCTTTAACCTTTTGAACGGTAGGGGCATAAAGGTAGGCGCGTGTCCTCCACGCCAAGCCATAATTTCACCTACCATTTTGTCACATATATTTGTGTCCTTTGGTGCTTGTTTAGTGGTTGGTTTAAACCTTAGAAAATAGCCAATCTAGCTGTGTGCACAAATCGCATTTTTGTGCCAAATCGCATCGCCAACCATTTTTCGTAATAGTAATAGAGTAAAATCTTTGCTACAGCTGCCGTGCATACTAAGATTTCTCTATTCACTTTTCTCGACCCCGTATCATAATCCAAGTGCACCCATATCTTTCCTGGTCGTTGGCACAATATACTGCCAGTTTTATCGGGGGAGAGTCTAGACACGTGTTATGGGAAAGTATACGTAGCTGCGTAGACCGGCTTACATGGCGCGGCCAGCAGCCACCGTGTAGTACACTTCAACAACCTTATCTGTGCAGGCGGGAAAACACAGAACTAAAATAAATGTACCAAGTTTGACATATCGAAGCATTTATGCTCGACAAGCAGCGCCACCTTTAACTGCACACTTAAAGTGGTTATACTATAACGTATTTTAAGGGATTGTACACAGGGGGGTGTGCTTTTATTTTTAATCCTGTCGAGAACCTAAAGTGAAGGGGTGATGTATCTGAAGTTATTTGAAAACAATAGGTACCTAGTTATTGATGAAATGATATTTATTCTGTCGTTTGGTTAACATACCTACAAATAATTAGACATCAAAAAGAAATATTACCTACACGACGTACGAAGTGCAAGTTGTATTCTCATACCTCACCAACTATTGTTGTTCCGTTTCCGAGTGTTGGATTTGTTTCCTGAAACTTTTTACATGATATTTAGATAGTTATAACACGACATTAATAGTTACATTACAAATACCTAGCTTTATTTAATCAAATGAAACTCCTTCAGAGTCGAACTTACATGGCATATCTACAGTAAGTTTACCAATAAATCGAAATCACGATCTATGGACAGCCAAGCAATAATTATAATTTCACACAGCCAAACACTCAACACACACCAATTTATAATTATTCACAATCACTTAGTACCTACCTAACACAAAGTGCGCCCGCTTTAGGGTGCCCGCGTGAATGTGCACACACCGCACTCGCCAGGGGTGGTCAACACGGGCAGACACCACAATCGCGTATTGTGCTTATTTTAGAGCCAAGCATACGGCGCCGGGCAAACGTACTAGGGATGCACTATACTTGCATTTGAATCGAAACTTTGAATCGATGCGATACTCCGATATTTTGAATCGCAACTGAGCGATACAATTTTAGAATCATATCGAATCGATCCGATTATCCTAATATCGGATCGTATAGTATTGTCCTCTCCTCTGCTAAGTTGTTCTATGAGAGTCTAGGTCCCAGATTCTAGGATAATGTAGTACGAAACGATCCATTCATACCGGCACCGGTACTTTTGTATCGATCCAAGCATTTATCGTATACGTTTGTATCGATCCAAAATGATGAAGTATTACATCCAATATATCGAAACTGTAAAGTATCGGATCGAATCGTGCATCACTAAAACGTACCCACATTTACCCAGATGCTATAGCATAGTGCTTATTGTATTCATGAAATTTGTGAAAACGGTATTTATAGTCTGAAAAGTAAATAGAAACGACAGCTTGTAATTACTCGGGCTCGGAAAATAACTTCGAGATTCGAGTGTGTTACAATATAAATGAATAAAACATTAAAAAACAGCTTATAATAAAATGAAAAGAAGAAAATTAAGTTAATCTATGAACATTGAACGCGTATACAAAATTTCGTGTCTGTGCTTATTTACGTCGAGGAGTTCTCTCGTGAGTAGGCGGTCCTGGTTGCAGGTTCTAGTCATATCTGTCATAAAAATGCATTGTCACCAGAGCCAAAGGTGTGTGTAACATTTCATCTCAATCGGTTAGGAGGAACTGGTTCGAAATTCAGTTGCACGATTTGACCAATATTTACTAACTAACTAACAAGGCAAGTTAAATAAAATCTTATAATTTTAAAAACATGTTTTTAGGCAAACGTTTGAAGGCACAATGAATAAATTCAGAGCCTAGTTTATTCCACTGGCACTTTGTATTGACAAAACGTACGCTCAAATCTCAAGGGCCGTTCTTTTTCGAGTTCAACGTGCCCAGTTACTTCGAATGTTTTGACAAGTTTTGCAAAATCGATTGAAAGTTAGACCGAAGTCTCTAGACGAATTACTTCTTTGACATTTAAAACTAGTACAAGACCAAACCAATTTTCAAATATGTATATTATTTCACGTTATGTACAAGTATTCCACGCCTTGATTTTTTTCTCTTTGAAAATTGAACTCTAGTCGGTAACTGATAGTGCCTTGCGTGTTAGCGTAGACTTTATCATTGTCTATGCTATTTCAAACTCGCCACACCGCTTTACGCGGTGTTATGTGCCATAAGCTTACCGCCATTACGATTTGCATACATGTAAAGGTAAAATTTATTGTTCACTGTGGCTGTTATAACTAGTCGTAAAATTTGCCATTAAATTAATGGTGATGTTATTAGCTATGTACCTGTTTCGAGGACTGATGACACTGCTAATGATTCTATGTTATGGGTACTTAAAATGACGGAAACATTTATAATTCCTAGTTTATGATGCCTTGCATGGCCTATTCATGGGATAAAAATTCAAAATCTAAATATTTTATTTCACATAGGCCTACATGGGCACTTGTCTTATAAACCGTTGACAAAAAGGTGCACGGCTCGGGTTGTTCGTTTCCTATAGAGAAGAACCGGGAAGAATCTCCCTGGTTACTCTTTTCAAATCATTTGGAAACAACAATAAGTCGTTGCTTACCTACTACAAAAAAAAAGTAAAACAATATAAAAAGTTAACAAGCAGCTGGGAATCTACAAAGCCTGCAATGTTCACACATTCACAAACAATCGGTAAAAAAGAATCTATACAAAGGTAAGAAAATATTGTATAATAATATTGTACAAATTAAACAAATAACACAAATATTGTCTTCAGTGCTGTAACTATTCTGAGCAAAACATGTAGAAATGATTTGAAAACTATTGTAAAAAATCAGATTAGAAAGAAGAGAAAAAATGAGATTGAGAATAGAGACATCCAAATATTATTAAAATGCTTTCCTACACGAGTAGTTGTTAGTTAATAATAGTATTTAGATAGTAAATCAGCAGAAGCCTACAATTTCATTATCATTCGAGAAAAAAACTACCGTAGTATTGTTACAATAGTAAGAAAAAGGGTTTTATTCTAGAGTACTTGACAGAAGGAAAGCTCTCAGAAAACTCATACAATTTGGGCAGACTGAAAAGAAAGGACATCCTCGTTATTTGTACCTACGTTTCTTTTTTTTATCCTTTGCCTTCTAAATCAGTATTGGATGAAATTCAATTGTCAGGGACCAGGGATTCTAAAACTAAAACAAATCACAATCGAATAATTTGAAGACGGGTGACGTTGGAAAACAGAATGACTAAAAAGGAAATAGGTATGAATGAGGTTTTTAGCTATTCATATTCATGTTGCCTATTAAGAAATAAATACGCAATAATGGATATCGCCCCTTTAATCATAAAACGAAATAACTCAAAATTGATTTTTTTTGGGAAAATGCATTTAAAGTTTGACATGTTTACAATCATGGCTTTAATTTATCACAAAAAAATAAAGAAATGGCTTAGGTCAGTTTCATAAGTAGATATAGCTAGCTTAACTAATAAACTACATGATTATCTAAAAAACAAAAAACAATTTTATCAGGAAGACACTTAAATCAAGAATTCAAAAATAAGTTCGTAGTTAATTCTCTTTTCAATAAAATATGTAAACAAATAATTATTTTATAGAAGAAGTAACTCAAAGTGTTGCAGTTTTATATTAAAATCATCTTGCAAGTAGACGAAGTATTTCGATTTAGTGCATTGTTAAACTAAGAAGCATTAACTGTCAGAGAAACATTCCTTATTGTTTCTATGTTCATTTAAATTCACAAATGAAATTTATGTATTTATTAATAAAAAAAAGACGGGTTTCTTCTTCTTAACTAAATTTATTACAAAAAAATGTGAAATTGTTGTAACTACTTATTGTAAAAAAAAAACACAAAATAACAAAAGTCTAAGTTATAAGTCAAAACGAAACAAAACTCTATATAAACATGTTCTTCTATATTTATTAAAAACGAATAAAATTGTATTCTAGTAATCAGACTTAACTAATTCTTTTGGTTTTATTATCACAAAAAAATCAACTAAAAAATGAGATCAAACTTAATCAAAATAATTATAAACTTAAAGTATCGTATTATAAAATCCTGCATAAAAAGAAGGGATCAGAGCTTTTGCGATAAGCTCTTTTAAATCTTTTTTTTTATTCGCACTAATTTCCTGTTTCGTGGAATAGGCTCGCTGTAGTGATATTTCTGTTAGTGCTTTCATTTTTTTTCTTTTATTTCTAACATCAACTTCCTGGTAATTTACTTGCTTATATGACGTTTTATAGAAAAATGCGGTAGCGTTTTGTTTGCTAATTTTTAAAATTTTTATGTCATTCCAGTTGACATTCTGTCCATCGCTATTCGTTGTAAAATTATACCCCCATTCTTCTTGTAAAGTTTTAAAATCATAAAATGATTCGTAATCCAGTTCATGCACCATCAATGGAGGTTTCGATTTTTTTGCATTTTTTATAAGAGTTATGTACTGATCGGGTGTATATATAGGACCAGATTTTAAATTCTTTTTCACCTCCCTCTCGATGAGGCTATGGACGCTATCAGCCTCGTTTTGTGTATGACCCCGTATTAGAAATTTATGTGTTATACTTTTTATGTTTAATGTTTGAACTGCATATAAATACAGTGAAGTAATATATTTATTTTTGTTCTGTCCGCAGCAGTTGTCGGAATAAAATATAACTTCCTTTTCATCATCGTCTTCATCGCTTAAAGCTTTCAAATATGCCCATACACATGAGCCGATCTCAATGGCGCCACGTTTTGCATCACTCTCCGACCAGAAATAACAATGCACATTTTTATATGCTACATTACAGTCTTTTCCAGTTAGCTCCGTCACGGTTAAATTATAACAATTAAGTTTAGACTTATAATAAAAAGAGGAAGTATCGCCTTTTGGGCACTGTAATACTGCCTCTAAATCATACACAGCTACTCTGAAGTTTTTATTGACTTTCATGCGATCATTCGTCTTCTCAAGCCTACTACAACTCTTTTCTTCCAAATGAGTGTTATATTTTTCTTCTAGATCTTTCTTTTGATCAGCATTAGAATTATAGTATGAGTTGCAAAGATCACATTGATCCTTTTTAGGTTGGAAAAAAGAGAGATTAAATTCAGATGTAAATATTTTATAATATGTTATATATGTACCTGCGTCTTTATTATTTTGTTGTTGGTTTTCTTTAAAATCGTTGTATAAATCTTTAATAGTTTTGCTGCCTTCTATATATTCCTTTGTTGAAGAAGCTCGTACGTAGTGAGATTCAATTTTAGGGATAGAATTTATGTGCTGCTTGATTGCAGCTCGTAATTCGGGATCATTTTTCTTATGATTTTGATGTCTTCCTCTAAAATCATTAAGAGAAAAATCATTGTCCTTTATTTTATTTTGTGTCGTAAATATCATACGGTCCGAGATGTCTAATGTGGCTTTATAAAAAGTTTTGCAGACCCTAATCATAGTGTTGTCGACTGTAAAATGAAATGCTTTGTTATTGTGCCTAGGTCGATTAGAGTTCGTGTATTTGTATTTAGGCTGAACATCAATCATAGATGCACTTATGAACGCTCTTTGTTTTGCCAAATCTCCCAAATCCCAAAACTTCCGAAAGAGTTCATATCTGCTATCTGTATTTATTTTTGTGGTGCATTTAAGCCTGCATTTTTCTGAGCAAGGTTCTTTGAGACACCGGGCTGGAATACTCTTCTGTGTTTTCGACATGGAAATGTATGATTTTCCCCTATTACGCAATCGTTTTACTTTATTTTGTTTCCATTGGGATGGATTTTTGGTACGTTTGCGTCCCTTTTTTGGACTCATACGCGAATTTGATGAACTAGTAGAAGAAGAGCTCGACTGGCAAAATATATAGTTCCTCTTTCTTCTGGGCTCCATGTCTGTAAATGTCGGATCTGTATCACTGAGGTCTATATCACTTTCGTCGGTATATACTGGAGATGTATAATAACTTTGAGTATTCTTTAACTCCCTGGGATGACGATTTAGTTCCTGAAAGACAAATTAACATTAAAGTTTAATTTTAAGACAATGTCTATTGAAATAACGGCAAGTCTTTGTCTTTTTACATATACCAGTTAATAACTTACATTATTTCTATTCTCAAGATACTGTTGCTGCGGAGGAGTATTTTCAATAACGTCATCGTCGTCTGTTTCATCAACAGTCACGTAGCGTCTAGCAGTTTGTGTGGGTGACCGAGGGATGCTTGATTGCGAACTATCCGAGTCTGAACTTGAGGACGATGAGCTCGAACACGAATTTGAAGATGATGAAGATTGACGAACAGTATTTTCTTCATTCTTGTATTCTGCGTCAGTAGTTGTGTATCGTGTAGTATTATCTTCATGGTCAGACGACAAGCTAATGTCACTATCAGAATAAGGCACTAGATGATATTTATTGGATTTGGCTTGTTCAAACTGAGCTTTCTGTAATTAATAAATATAAAATTTTGATGAGTACTTACTAAATATTTTTCCAGGAATAAATAAACTGAAATGTTTTCATTTAGTTTCTCGATAATTTAATCATTAGCAATTTCTACTCACTGTTATAGCTACTTCATTTGTTTTATCGAAGTGTTCTATTGATTCCGCAATTGTTTTATCCTCCGTTTCAATAGGGAAATTTTGTTCATTTTGTACCTAAAATAGTAGAACAAAAACTAGTTTTAATAAGTAATAAGAAATAAATAACGTGGTTTATAATTAATAAGAACAATGTCCTGAGTGCAGGCTGCTAATACAGAACTATTTTTGTCTCGACCTGGGAATCTGACCAAAGACGTCAGACAATAATAAATGTGGGTACCTATAACTGCGCTCTACCTCACACTGGTAACGCACCCCACCTCACCATGCCACGCAGGTTTCGTAGAAATTATCACGCGCACAAGTCATGCGGGTGTGCATACGTCTGTTTATGTAGTGGTAGACATAAATCGCAGTTTTATAAATTAACCACGTCTTGAATATAGGTAATTGGCAATAATTATTAATTAGGTACTCACCTCGTAGTTGGAATCCTTATTGCTATTATTGGGTTTCTCATATTCTAACCCAAAGTCCGGTGAAGGGTTTTCACAATCCGGTACTTTACTTTCCATCAGTAACCCCAAAATTTTTCGTGCCCTTGAAGACATTCTAAAACAGGACAAAGAGTAGGTACTTGAATATAAACTCCTTCCAAGTACTCATTATAAGAAAATAATTATTATACCCTTGTTAATGTTTTAATTTATTAACGGCACACATTATTTTACTAAAATAGTAAAATAACTCTAAATGAAAACAAAGTCATACCAGACAAATTAACAGTAAACTGGAACAAACCAAAAAAATACTAAGTTTTTGATAAATTATAGTACAATACTGGAATAATACATAATCTAATTTCGATTTGCTTATGCATTTTATTATAAAACTGCATCAACTCGAAATTGTGTCGTAATACGTAATTGTGTATGATAATACAATTTATACAAAACTGAATTAAGTCAAAATACTAAGACACAAATTACGTCTACATTTCTAATAAAGAGTAATAACTCAAATAAATTCACTTTTAGAATAAATAAAAGCTTATAAAATAATTACCTGATAGCAAAACACCGATTTCTTTTGGTTTTACTCCGCTTTTTTATTTTTTTTCCGAGAACTTACCTTGAGCAAAGTCGGTGCATCACTGAATGGATCACTTTACCGGTACCAACTTGTTCGAGTTCGTAAATCAAAAAGAGAACGATAGTCTTCTATCTCTGTCATTTTCATCGTATCGAGTTGGCTGTTGGATTGTACGTGTTCTCCTTTTGAAGTTAATTCACTTTATGATAAAAACTCGAAGAATGTAAATTTTGAGTTGTTTCGTTTTATGATTAAGGGGGCGATATAATTAATATTGCGCCGTGTAATAATTTATCCTTTCAATCGTATTCAAACGAAGATTACCTTTAATTGTCGATAGAACCATTTGCATTTTAAATATTCCTTGCGGCAGCCAATGTCAATTATACTAAACTGCCAACATTACCGTTCACATGCACGGGATTATAGCCTTTATATTGTGTTGAATAACCTTTAAAATGTTAAATAGATTATAAATAAGTGTTATTCAGTGTTGCAGTGCTACGATAATGCCGCATAACCGTTTCGCAATGGCTATAAGAGTGGAAAAGCATGCAAGCTCCGATAATAGGAAGATATAATACTTTTTCTATGCAAATGTTCCTAACCTTGACTTTTATTTCTTTGATATTTCAGAGAATTATGAGATCTTTTCGATACGCCGTTAGTGCTTAGTCATGTAGAATAATTTATAAAAAAAAACCGAGTTGTAAAATGGCGTTGCGCTGACACGCTAGTCTTGTATCATAAATTAAGTGTTGCACCTAATGTAATTAAGATTATTTTCCATAGTTCATAATAAATATTTTAAAAATAATGTTTTGAGGTATGCAAAGAGCGTTTTGTAATAAATAAATGTGGTTAGTGCTACATAATTAATAAATTTTATACGAGTAAATAAAGAATAAACAAAGATTTCAGTATTTTGCATTGGTATTCGTTTGTATCTTGGTACAAGATATTATTGGTTCCCAGAAACCTCGATTCTCACATAGTTGTGAGCTTTTACTTTTATGTTATGTAACTTTTAAAAATAAAATCAACCTAAACTTTGCCTATGTTTTTCGGAAGCATAACATTTTTACGAACATAACTAAGCGCCTTATGAAATAATAAAATAGACAAAGCCGAAGTAATAAACATAATAAATAGTGAGCTGTTAATACATTTATTGGGAGTTCAGTAATATTGAGCTCGTGGCTTGCATACGAATGAAGATAGACCATTACATAAGAGGACATATCTTAGGATGACATAGCTTGTCGTGAGAGTCTTTCTTATTCCGAAATTACTCATTACTTTCTCACATTTTTGTTGAACTCGACCACAAATTATTAAAAAATATATCCTGGCTGCAATTCCCATTCACCATTTTTTTCCGGGTACCTAGCAGTAGCGAAGGGTCAATTTTTGTAAGAGGTAAGCCGGAGTACATATCTTTAATGTGATCATATTATTATACGTCTATCTATACTGGCTGTGCCATTTTTCAAAAGGAAGCCGGTAGGAATCGAGTTGTATGGAACCTTCGCCACTGCTACCTAGTCAGAAAGAAAATGTCGACTCCATCTAACTCGGGTTTAAAATATGGAAAAATGATTCTGATATTCCGATTTATATTTAATTACACATACACACACAATACATTATACATACATACAATACATTACATTATCGTTATTATTATTTGTGTTATTTTCATACATTATATTATTTTTACATTTAATTTCTGATGAATTAACAACTAAACATTTCATATTAAAACATAAATTCGAGTTCGTATTTCAATATTGACGGTTACTATTCTACGTTACATGTTGTTCTAAGTTAAAATTAGTGGCAAAGGAAATATTATTACAGTGCACAAATACACGCTTGCACCGGTTAACACCAACGTGTTGATATTTACCACTCCTGCTGAGAGAGTTAACGCACGCCACTTACCGATTTACTACTGATTACTCGATATAGCTCTGTAGTGATACTAACTTACACTAGTAAAACGGCTTAATCTGATTTGTAATGTATCAGCATTATACTTGTTTGAGGAAAATATTCGATTTTATTTAAGTACAACAAAAAAAAGTCGTGGAGGTTTTATTCCAAAATTGATCTTAGACAATTTGTAATGCTGGCTGGAAATGTCGGTATAAAAAAAAAATTAAATGTTGGCAGTAAACGTTTTCCCGCTTTTAAAAAGCAGTGTTAAAATAAATTATAAGTCTCAAAAGCTTTACCAAAAAACTATTAGGCTAACGAAAAAATATATTAGTCCATAAAAATGAAAATTACTTTATTTCTCGGCCGGAAAAGTCTACAAGGGAGCAGTAGTAAGTGTTTTCACATTTAATGAGCGCCATATTTATTTATCGTTACTTCTGGCTGTTGCCGCGCTTTGCTCTTCACACTATCGTTAACTGGATGGTATACAAACATTAGGGGAATAGAGTTCTCGGGCCTACACCATGCAATTTGTACTTAACTTTGTGTAGGACTTTCGTGTGCTTTGCTTCTGTAATCTGTTCTGAGTTGAGTAGCTTACGTTTAGGTTAGCGATCTTTACTTTTATCTTTGTTTGTGTGCAAATTTCAAAGTAGCTTCATATTTATATATGATTCTGGTGTGGGTTCATCTTATTAAGTATCTTAAGTGGTTTGAAAGACAACTTTTTTGCATCTGGTCTTGTAAGATATATATGTATAAGGGTAGACTTGTTTATCAAGTTAAGGATCTCATTCATTCAAAATATTGACCTAAAAAGTAACGGTGTTACTTGATTATGTCTATTCCTGTTTTGCATATGTTGATTAATTAATTATATCAATTATTCTGCAGTCAGAAAACCCAGACTAATAGATAACATGTAACGGTAATTTTATCATTCACAAAATCTAGACTACTTTTTATTAAGAGTTATAAACTAATAAATTTATTTTTTTATTTTTATAACTCATTTATTCGGCACACCTGTGTTAGTCTATTTCTTATTTTTACAATTTTACACGCAGGTATAAAGCATTAGAGATAGCCGAAGGCATAATCAAATAATCGTAAAAAGAATTAATGGCGGATGTTGTTGACGTTACATTTTAATTTTATTGCGCTTTGGAGACAATTACGTGGAATATTCATGAGTGGAAACTATATTAGTGGTGGTCCAAGGCCCACGCTGCGTAGGCACGAAAAAAAATGTCACCACATCGTGAAGCCACGACCAGTCTTCGAAGAAAACGGTACGAAAAGCAATCATTCAAATTGCGGAATGTAAACACAAAGGAATACCTATGAACGCTGGTATGTTTTCATCGTTTTTAATTTCCATGTCTCATTCGTTTAACGTTTTTATTTCTTTCTTGATAGAACTGCTTCTGTAGGTATGCCGGACACATTTGTCACCTTGTCCTCACTGCGTTCGATCATGCCAGACGCTCACACCTTCAAATATGAATCAATTCGTCGCCGACGTAGGTACAAAAAATTTCATCATACACATAGTTTGAAGTACCTACAGCCGTCGGTCATCCGAATTTAAATAACATTCAGTGATTGACGACTCCAGAGAAACGGGCTGAAGACGGTTTTATATAAACACTCCAATGTTTATTATCGCATAACCGTCTCGAGGTAGTATCAATTTGTTACTAGTTGTTATTCATAGTAATCCCACTTTTTACTACCACTTACACATTCACAAATGATTGATTGGCCAGTCGTTCTAAACCAAGCCAGCAATTTACCGAGACAACTTTATTACCGATCTATTTGCCGTAAATGTGGTATTAGATTTATGGCTCAACTTGACTGTACTAACACCGGGCCACTGTTTAGTTAGCGGACAGTAGTTGAGGTGGAAACAACGGAATAATACTAAGAAATGCAAAGGCTGCATGCATCAATCAAAATTGACTTGTTTATAGCATCTCTATGATCTTGTTGTAGTGTTCGACACGACTTTCGTGCCTGCAATCATCATTTATCACCTTTGTCTTGTAACGAATGTAGGTGTTTCCTGCTAATCGCGGAATCTCATTATTTATCCAATTTATGTAATAGGTTTTATAGATGTGGGTGCTGTGTGCTAGGCAGTCGGCACCGTTCAGTCTGGAGGCGCGGCCTTGTACCGCAACAGCTGTCGACCGAGCTCGAGCACTAATACCGAACATTACATAAGCCACTGATATTATTGAACCACATTACTCTTGTAGGAAACTTGCAATTATACTGGCTTTGCAGAGATACAGTTTCTGACATAAATTCAGATAACAGTAGTCGATATCGGTTACAGGTCTTTTGCAACGAAATTAATGCCAGCTCCTGTAATATGGCAAGTTGTTGCAGTGCATTAAATTGTCCACGTAGCCGGCAACACAGACGGCAACAGAATAAAGTGAATTTTTATCAAGATTTATAGTAAAAAGAGCTCGTGTCTCGGTATTCAGCGGGGCGTATTTGTGCGCTCTCGTCTAGCTGTCACACAACAATGCGCCGACGCAGCCTTGAACCTGCGGCGGGCGTCGCTCTCTTACACGACATTGTGCCAAATGTAATTTAATATACATGCTTATATATAAACGTACATATCACTGCTATTGACGGAGCTAGTTAAAATGTTTTCATCACTAAAATGTCTTTTTCTAGTCAGTCTGGAACGAGTCCAAAGTAAAAAACGGTAATTGTAATCTAAACGACAAGACTTTTCTAGGAAATGTGGTTTCATTTGATTTAATAATGAGTTAATGTCTTCGGTGCTGAAAGGTTGCTATTATACGAGTTGAATAAAGAATGATTTAATGGCTCTTTTTCAGGAGGAACAATTTAAGAGGAAAATTGGTGGAAAGCTTTAATGGGTTTTATGATTACAACGATGCTTTTTTTTTGCAGCAAAGAGAGTTAAACTAGATAGGTACTCCAGTTATTCTATTCCTATAACCACATTTCTTACAGAAATCAATCGATAGAGCATTCAACCCCTTGAACACTACTATCCTTTGTGTTTGCAATATTAGAAACAAGTAGGTCGACTTATGCCACATTTACTCCTTGGAAATAATTTAAACCATAATTTAAAGTTAGTGATCTCTAAATACTACCACAGTTTGAGAACTCATTAATATTATAATATTATCTTTACTCGTGGATTTGGTTCATTTAGAATTGTTTACCTACTCTAGATAATGTTTGGTGAACGAGTTAGATTTGAGACAAAGTAAATGATTATGTAATAAAATGTAATTAGATTTAACTGAGAAATATTTCTCATTATTAACACAGAATACGTTAGTAGGTACTTTAATTTAAATAAATTAAACTAAGAAGACACTAAACGACTCGGACAACGCAATAAAAAGCCTAGCACATTCGTCACATCCTGTGATTAACCGAAACATAAATTTCGATATTTCAGCGAATATTAAGTTCTATTTCTACAGCATGATGTTTTGTAGTCATATAAATGTGTTGGCATACCACAACTAACCAGATGATGGTTTTTACGCACCGTGTACAATGGCAGGCTGGCCCATGTTGGACCATGTCCAACGACAACGGTTGAAATACGTCGGGACCACGCTCGCGACACTTCGTTATTGATATTATATTATTTACTATTTGACAACCTAGTTAGAGTTATTTAGACTAGAGGTCTGGAGGAGCGTTCATTAACACTTTATCTTGCGTCATTTATTGTGTCAATGTGTCTCGTATTTAGATAATGTGTTGATTTATCTAAATTAGGAATGTTGACACTTGCTATTTATAGTATTCTTGTATATTATTCGTATATTACAAAAGGAGAACGGGTAACGGGTAACGGGAGAAAGTTTGTTGATAGGTTTTGCCAGACCATAAGTTTGTTGGCTCCATACCGATATGTCTGGTTAGTTCAGACTTCCATCATTTCTGCAATTTCTATGTGGGAAGTTAAGCAGCTGACGCTAATGGATGTCTGTCTGTCAGTTGCTATGATATAATCATTGTAGTACAAACATGTCTACTACGGGCTTTAGGCTGATGATGATTATTTTAATATAGTGTCCTTAAAATTAATGTGCGGTCAGCTGTGCTGTAAATGTAACAAGAGTAGTTTGTCTAGAGTCCTAAACTATACCTACATACCTGCATTGTAAGTCCATAAAAAAAAACAATCCATTAAAACCAAACTCTATTACAAAACATATAATTATTCCTATAGTCCGGGAGTTCGTTAATAGAAGTAGTGATCAATGCGAGTGTTTCGGAGGCTGTTAAGTGGGCGGTACCCTCATCACAGCGACACCTGTCACGCGACCTCACTCCACGACAATTTACCTCTGACCTCATATTAAATAGTAATTGGAAATGAAGCACTACTTCACTGCCCTTTGTGAGGAATCTGTGGCTATCTACTTTTGTGTACGCTGGAACTTTGGCGCCAGTTATGTGTGTATTTTTTTCTTTTTTATTATTTAATACTATATTACAACCATTTTGAAGAAACATAAACATACCAACACAAACCATCGCGGGTTTTACAGCGGTATGCCAGACACGGCAACTACGTTAAAATTGTTCAAATAGGTATATCATTTCATTGCATTCTTTTTTATGATATTTGGAGACATAATTAAATGTCAAATATTTAATATTCATTTTACCAACCAACAATAATGATACAAAGAGAATTTAATTAACTACGTGCTTTGGCACAATGTTTCGGAAATAATGTTCGCGGTCGAATCCCAATTTATAAAATACTTCAACAACAACCGATATTCAGCCAAATAAATCCAGCTACCTTTTTGCCTAACCAATTATTTGGATAATAATTTCCCGAATATTTCCGAGAGGGTTGATTCAATACATAATTACCAATAAAACGGATCCAATCAACCGTTTCGGGTAATTTATCATTGCAATACTTAATAAGACTTTACACACATCAACTTCAACTGTTGATTTATGGCTTTTGTTGAAGAGTTACCACAATTTCGTGAACGTCACGTAGTGACACGTATTGGAGAGCCGTCAATGAGATTGACACCAAATATTTCAAAACTTGAGGAAAGAAGATCCAATAAAGTTGTAAATAGCTAGCTCCTAAACTAGATACTACCTAATAATATTGTGTTCCTATTTCGTACGCAAAATACCATAAAGTAAAGAAATTCAGTGTGCTTAGTCTCGTGAGTTACCTAATTATGTAGGTATAGGGTCGGTTAAAACACCCAGAAAAATGTTTTTATTTTGTTACATTTCAAATAACTTATTCTAAAGTTTTTCTTTTATTTCCAGGTCAAATATGCGGCGGGCAGTGCTGTGGCCGGGGGCGCGAGATCCAGGTGCAGTCCGCACTGCGGCGAGCTGCCGAGGTCAGCACGACCGTGCCTATCAAGAGGACGGCCAGGCTGCTGCTCAATACCAAGATATCGTTACAAGGTAAACAATTGTGTTACTGATATGATTTACAAAATAAACATCACGGCTGTATTTTCCAAAGGGTTAGGTAGATATCTACCCATAGTGCACTGCATCCATATTTAGCCAGTTGTGTTGCAACTTAAAAATTCCCGAAAGAACAACCCAATAAATGTTGCTGTTGGGTTTTATATAATTGCCAAAAAATACGGATAGTTCGACGAGAACGGAGTGCGCGGATTGTAGTACTTAGTATGTTCTGTTGTTCGAAACACGTAAATTAAATTGGAAATTAGTAAATCAAATTCAGTTTATAATAGTAAGTTTTAACAGAGCAAAGAATTTTGGCAAAATCAAACAAAACGAACTACTTAACTGTTTTATGCGTATTCAATGCACATCCATTGAGCAATAGTTTCGACACAGCAAAAGGTAAGTTGTTTTTTTGCGTTGCCAGAACAAAATAAGAACCTCTCAAAAATACACTCGCACTTTTTCTATTCAGTTTTTCACCACCCGAGACCTGTAAGGAAATCGTGAATGAATGAATGCAAACACCAAGACATCTTAAGTCTTAAGCTGGCTCTTACCGCACCTAGCATCTAAATCCGAAGTACCTAGATTAAAGGAACGCTTGGTTACTGGTTATGCTCTAGTTGTTGCGGTAACCATCAATATTGAACGAGATCAAAGTGGACGGCTATGTACGGAGTGGTAACTATTGTAGTGTTGCCATTAACTTGATTGCAGGGATTTCGTGTAATAGATTTGGATTTAGTGCATACCTGCACTGATTACAATGATTGACCATAGATATCGAATAGAATATAATAATGTAACGCATATCTCGGTTTCAACTAAATTATGAGTAAGTTTGGAAGCTTTGAATGGTCAATGGTATATTGCAGGTTTTTCAATAAAATTGAAGCACTATTGGGAAATTGGTTTATATTTTAGTGTAAACCAGTCTTACCAAGGGTTATCGTACTACCCAGTACTAACTGAGTTCTGGAGGTCAAATAGACAGTCGCTACATGTAAAATACTGGTACTCAACTGCATATTGATAGTCAAAAACTCCATTCAAATTCCATTCACAAACCACATTCTTGAATGAAAGAAGCTTTAAAAATAGCACAAATGCATTCATTTATAAATTGTATACATGCATTATACAATAAACACTATCTGTAACCTCATTGTACGCTCGTTATAAAAGGAGACGTTATTGAAAGACGACTGAGCGCATAGATATGTTTATTATGTTAGTGGGCAAAGATCAACCGGCACAGTAAGCAGATGCGGCATATCGTGTGGCACACCGAGCCTACCGCAACTTGGGCCACGTTCCCCGTGCCCGTAGCACTTACAACAATAAATATGAGAAAGTAGAGGCGGGCCCGAGCCGTGTGTTCGTCGGGCGAACAATACTTGTTTAACAAACACTCCCTACGGCCGACAAATTGGGCGCTTTATGTAGACCCTTACACGCTTTTAATACACGTGCACCCTCATAAAAGATAATTTGATACACTAGTTTTTACACGAAACTCTCGACAAATAACATTCGATACACGATTCATTGATCCTGAGATCGATTGAAGGAAAATTGATTCGTAATAATTTCCTATAAGCTCCACCTCTATAATTGCCTCTGGTCATTCGTTTTTTGAAACTTGTTCTACAATTATCTACATGGACTAGATATAACGATAATTAAAAATTCGGTTTAGATTCGAATCTATAAAAGGTAAGGTAGGTATAAAAGGTAGGTTTAGAAAGAAAGATTTATAGCACATAATTTAAATTATAAATATGTTCGACATAAAATCGTTCTATAAATAAATATATAACGATTTTATTGCTGAAAATGCTGACTCTATAAACTCACTGCTATTTCGACATAAATATTTTACTGTGTATTTTCCAGAGATGGGCACAAAAACTTACTTATTCAGCGAATGAACATAATAATATAACTGCATGTGCGTGCAGTGTGCATACATTATAAAACTAGTAATGAAGACGTGACCGTACATAGCATTAATATTCATAGAAAAATTACAACAATTTTCCCGCACCTACTTCTGACACAGATGTTGGAAAAGCTTATTTTAGAGTTTTTATGTCTTTGCCAGTTCTAACCGGCCGAAACTAAAGCAATTTTAGTTGGAAAACCTAGTTTTTCTCATAGATTTTACTTGTGTAGGTACATTATCAGGCATATGTGTTACTTTTGCGCAACATTCAAGAAAAGAAACGAAGTAACAGAAAAAGTTTAATTTGCACTTGCTACGTTGCTAGAATCTTGTATTCCATGCGAGTAAAACCTCTTTAGAAATGGAACACTCGAAAAATACTGGCCGGGACTGACAAAACTGGAGGGTTTTGCTAGTGCTCTTGTGGTGCAGGCAGAGTGAACGTGGAACTTGTGCCATCTGTGTGTGCTAACAACAACTAAGCGCTGCAGACGGGGGGCAAACACTGACTTTGAATTTTACACGTTGTCATATTTGCTGTCCCTAGGACGTTGATAAGATTCAAAAAAATATATAATAGTTTCTAATACGCGATGATCTTCGCAGTGTGGCTGGTAATAACTGGATGAGAGTTGCCGAGAATCGAATTGTTTGAATACGCCTATGTCCAGCAGAGGACTGCTGCAGGCTGATGGTGAATAGTTGCTTAAAAATAAACACCTTTTGAAATATAATATAGTCTGGGAAAATAGGAAATGCATAGATCCAAAGAACCATCAATACGGCCAGCCAGTATAATTATTGTCCCAAAGGACCACTTAAATGTATTGGCCCAATAAACGCTGTAAGAACTCCCAAAAGGTTATGTCACTCACTGCCCAAACAGCGTGTAATCCATGCATATATTCGTTTGATGAATGACCGAAGCATTTGGCCTTTAGAAAATTAATTAAATTGTGTTTTCCAATAAATGCCACACGATTTACTACAACGGTCGTAAATAAATTAACAGCCATATAAGGCTTATAAAATGCTTAGGATTTTCTCTGGGAACGGTCGCAGTGACCTATCGGGTAACTAACGACTGTTTTCAACAATCTATAAACTGTAGTGTTTACGCTAAGGACCAGAGACAACATTTCTACAAGAGTTCCATAAAGAATATATATGCTAAATATACTTATTGTAATATGTGTAGTAGAGTTTACAATTTATTGTTATTAAACAGTCGGTGTGTTGTTGGTTGGGTAGAAACGTAACGTAGATATATCTAGTGCCAAGCATTGACTAACCCTCGATTAATCTTTGTTTAACACGCAAACGAGCATAATATATAGCCCAGTCAAATAACATACGCAACTAACAACAGCAATATCTGCCAACACCGACTTGCAATCAGATGGTAAGTATTTGTTATTGATATCCTGCAGCCATCTGTAAATAGGTTCTTTCATCTTTTAAAAGAATCTTCAAGAGCTACTTACCTGCAAAGTACTCTCCAAAGATTCAACACGAATGGCGCGTTATTATCTATAAAAAATATAATATTGGGTGCGACGACCCCGCGACTAACAAGTATAAAACAATGAGCTCAACCCCTGCTCCTGAGAGGAAATAATCAGAGTGTGCTTCACGCGGAGGGTTCCCTTTTATACCATTGTGGAGCGAATGCCTAAGGGCCTCCCCGACCACACGCACGGACCCTCATTAGAGCACTAAAATAATTTACCTTTGTGCTTTATGAAGGTACCCCACATTAACGTTAATACAGACCATTTAATATTAATAGAGCTGAGTACTCATTAACAGCTCTTGTCTCATGCTTTACTTAAACGGAACAGTGAATTTGGTAAACTTTGTATAGGTACCTAAGTTTGTTGATATCCAAAGTAACCCTTTTATACCGTCTAGTTGACAATGCAGTGTATTGGTCCTATTCATCCAGCTGTGTGCTCGGGTACGGGGGTCGGGCTGGCCACCATACATAACCACTGACAGGATATAATCCTCACTACCGACAGTATGAAATTTCCTTAAACGTATTTTCTATAGTGTGCACACCTCAGATTTATTGGGTATGAAGATACTATCCGCCCGGCTATATGAACCATAGAGACTCACGGTACAGACGGGGTTTTCTTAAGACAAACTTTGTTAAATCTTAGTTCTTTAACATAAACATAGATGAGACGTTGTATAAAAACATTTTAAGATTCTGGAACTACCTATCCGAGGGTAAAAAATCTAGTCTTTTAGCTAAATGAATTTAAAGGGAGGTTATATATTTTCCTTAGCAGCTCCTACACAATCTCGTTTAAATTCACTTTGCCACGTCTCAATCCTGTCTAAATTACCGTCGCTCTGGCGTGTCGTTACTATAGTTCAGTCCTGCTCCACGAGACGAAATTGCTTAAAACGCAAAAAAACTCTTAGCTTGGGCTTGACGAACTTCATTTGTTAAAACAACCTCTGTAGCAGAATTTGCATAACTAAGTAATTAGTCCACTCTCCGCAGACTATTCACAGTTTGAGCTGCTGTACTGTAATGAAATATAAGATTCTTTAACTAAATGACTTTTAAGTACCTGTGAGTGTTAAAAGCGTGGGCGGTGAAAAATGTCACGATTTTGATGAAAGGGCGTTAATTGCAAAGGGCGCTTAGTTCGTTGATTAGGTCAGCTTTATTTACATACCATTTTGAAATGTAGCGAGAAGAGGGATAATGAATTAAAAGCATTTCTGTTGTCGAGGTGCTTTTTCTTTTTTATTTCCCAACCGTATTATTCATTCGAATTAAACATTTTTGTTGCGCCTTTTTTAATTTTTATATTAATCTATTTCCTGCCAGATTTTACTGTTTTGCTTTGTATGCCCTTTTTATTTACGGCCAGAACTCAACCCGTTTTATAAGTACAACATTTGAAGATAACGTGTTAGCCCTTTTGCAAGCATAGCTGTAAAATATGTAGTTAGGTTAAATGTGGCCAGTTCGGCGGCCCCTGAAAAGGGCGTCTGGAGGTCTCCCTCTGAACAGACGAATGACACTTGTTATTTATTGCGCAGCCCGTGCCACTATAAATTAAAGAGTTACAGAATATAAACTTCTCGATTCATTTATAGGAGCATTAGTTTAATCACGTAGCCATTTCGTTTCCGTTGAAAATTGCAAATCCAGGGATGTTGTTACTTAAAGTCAAATACTATAGTGGTTATATTCTCTATGCTTAAAGTGTAAAAAATTACGCAAAGATTTTGGACCGCAAAATCCCTCTATGGTTTAAGTTAGGAAGCCATGCCAAGTCATTATCTAAATACCTACTTGCGTCGTTATGATGGCAATTTTCTTCAGGTTGTTCAAGCTGAGTCTAATGAGGTGGTGAACCTTCTGCCCCTGTTCTGCGGAACAGTACCTTCCGGATTTTCTACCACGAAACACTGAATGCGGGGATTTGCTGTGAAGCTCCGCGAACTGTCATCAATCCTCTATTGTGCAGGTGGGCACAGTGAGGGTTACTTTTAAGTACTGTCTATAGCTCCGATGACAGTTCACCAGAAGTTCAGGGCAAATTGAAAATTATTCCTTTTGACGATTCACCAACTGATAAATTGAGGTATCCTTTTGTTGGTTACAGTTTCTTTTGGTACCAAAATCTATGTTGTACCTGTTTTCATCACAAAAACACCAAGTCATCAGAACCATATATTTTAGTAATAAAGTAGATCCTAAGCCTCAATTTCCTCACTCATAAAGACAAAATATCAGTTAACTGCCTCCTAAAATTAAACCATGTGACATGTTACTCCTCGCATTTAATCCTTGGAGATTTATAACTAGAATCATAATGAATCCTTCAAGCGTACGGTTCAAGGTATACATGTACGTACGCGGTAAACGCCGCCGGCTAAAAAGCTTTTCGTCAAGCTCCACAGATCAAAGGATCTTTTGATCCTTCGTAGGTATAAGCATAGTAGGCTTTCCTTACAGTTTAAACAGACGGCCACTCGGATTTACTCGTAGTAGCATTTTGATAACAGCTCTTCGTTATTTAATTAAAATTATCTTGTAGTAATCTTGTATTGGTAGGATAACGTCGTCTTTGAGGACTTGATATGTGTATGTTCGTAGGAATGCGTCGAGGCGTTGATCCCGCGACTCGGCCCTGCATTCCAGTGAGATAACACGAGTTACTCTTATAACCGAGCAGGTGCCACAAACTATGAGACCAAATACTCGGGGGATGTTTAACCAGCTAAACGTATTTACACAGGCTCTGTTAACATTACGTCTAATTTATTGTACACAAACGTTTCGTAACTACATGTATCCAAATTTTGGGAAGACGCAATGTAAATATGTACTTACCCTTGGAGGTTTCACTTACATATGAAATAGAGTTTAGGTGGTTACTGAATTAGAGTCTATCAATCAAACCGAAATTGGATTATGATTTAAACTTGCGTGGTGCATACTAATACCTCTGTCTTGTGTTATGTATTTGAATGTCTATAAAATTATTATTTTGTTCCCAACAGACCACCTAACGGGGCTCTCACACTCGTCGCAGAACAAGACTGCGACTCTCTTCACCCAGCTGTACCGAGGACTCGCAGCGCGGACGGTCCAGCCCCTAGCGAACTTATACGACGACATCCGAACAATCCTCCGAGCCGAAGGGGACCTGACCAGCGAAAGCCTCAGCGCAGGTCCGCCGAAAGACTTATCAGTCACCACGAAGACTTTCTTCAGGGACCTGTTCCCTGTAGCCTACCACAATGTGCTGAAGTTGGACTTGAAGCAGTTCACTTCGGAGTATGAAGTGTGTCTGAAAGATGCTTATGACGCAGTGCAGCCGTTTGGGGATGTGCCGCAACAGGTAACTTACGCTTGCTAACTATGTAGATTATGTTTCGAGAATGTTGGTGTCATAGCTTCATTAAAGTGGTCTGTGACAAACACACGTGTCTATCAATCGGTTTTGTATAATTATGAGACGTGTGGTGCGTTGTTGTACAAACGTATTTCGTTTCAGAAGTTCTTATCTCGTCTTGCAAAAATTTAAATATTTGGTCAAACTGCTCACGTTGTTTCTCAACACAACACATTGACAAACTCCAAAAGCATTTAAGTACGTTAATTTAAACACCGACGGTGACGTACCCTAAAAGTAAAGGGGGGGTATGTTATGCATAAACTGTAAGTAAAATTTAAAATTTCTTAGCAAATGCCGAGAGGCACGCAACGTTAGGCGAACAGGTAGGCAGTAGGTTTCGGTCATTAAAAGTAATGGTGCATTACACCTTTTGCTCGAGTACTGGCATGTGCCTTAATTGGGTTAACCTGGAAATTATCCGAATTAACCTGTGCCTTGCAGTGTCATGCTCAAACCGGGGTGAGATAACTCACTTTTATTTTATGCTATGAAGCTTCTTACGTTTGCATAAAGGGAGAGCTGGTAATTTTTATGATTTAAGCTCTCTTTACTGTCTGTTCCGTGTATAATAAGTATTTGAATGTCAAAAATGGGTTATGGTTTGTGCTCCATGGGACAAGTACCTATTTCTTTAGTTATACTGGCATCAAGAACTAACAATAGTATCAGAAACATGTCTAGATACAGTAATTTTCTGCTAATTTCGTAATATTAAGTTTACTAAAGATTCAATAAGCCCGTCAGTGGGTCGCGATGTCGCAACGAAGTGTCTTTTGAGAGGCGTTGCATGCAGCAGGACAAAGCACAGTGTGCATAGTATAATGAGTACTATTGCGGAACACTGCAGTTGTGCCATCATGAAATATTGTTGGAACTGAGATAACACAAGCATTTACATAAAACAGAATGCTTTAGGTATTCTAAATGCAAGACAAGATGTTACAAAACTACTTTAGACGGTAGATGGTGGGGGGTGGGTACAGGCTACAGGTAACTCATACTGACAAACCGTTCTCATTGCTGCGACATTGGCCTTCTGTCTATGAGACGAAGTGGGATAGAAAACCATGCGGGTTTGTGGATGGCACTGGCACATGTCTTCGAATATTGTTTTTTGGGAAAATATCTTCGATTACGATATTTTCCTTCACCGTTTTGAAAGCAGTGGTGATGAAATAAAGATACAGTAAAGCTCAAGAATTTTCCATATTATGTTTTTATGTTTTATGGTTTACACACATGTAATAATATAGGTGGTACATAGATTATTTTTGAAAACTTACCCAACGCTTATACAGAGCGAATGAGCGCAAGCCCGGAAATGAAACACGCAGAGTGCGGAAGTGCGATAAACGCCTGGCCCCATGTAACTAAATCCTATTCACTATTCAGAGATTTTCGCGTTTATTTATTTATATTGCTGACATATAAAAATGACGGACGCTTAGCGCTTCTTACAGCGCCGGTGGCCGGCTCGTAAAGCGCTAAATCGGATTTATTTCAATGTAGCTGTCGCCGACGCCATAATAAATCATTTCCTAGTTATTTTAACAAGTTGGTCGGGAAAATTGTTTGATACTAAAAGCTTTTCTATCACTTTTGTAAGAGCGATGAACATAATTTTAATTGGAATATTTGATTTATTATAATTTATTCGTCATCATCACTCGGTCACGAGACCTCCCTGTTGAACGTAGGCGGTTTTTAACTACCGAAACGTGAAACTTCCATAAAATGAGATTTCTATAATCAATTAATCTGTCTTGTCAACAGCTGGGTACATCTCTATCGCGGTCACTGGAAGCGGCGCGTGCGCTGCTTCAGATGTTGGCAGTAGGGGCCGACACACTGGCATCCACTGAACGAGTGCTGGCCAGTGGCAGTGAGAACTGCGCTGAACGACTGCTACGGGCAGGCGGGTGTGCACGGTGCGCAGGTCATGACGTACGGCCTTGCAGGAACTACTGCCTCAATGTAGCTAGAGGGTGAGTACCTATTCTTTTTCTCTCGTATAGGCATAACGAAATACATACTTGGCTCTACCAAAGCAAAGACGAGCGGAGCGAAGAGGAAACGTGCTGGAATCGACAAATCGCATTGTTTCGTCTCTCTTGTTATAGATAAAATCTTGCAGATTTTCTCTCCACTCCACTAAATCCACTTTGGTGGAACCCGGACTTTATGAATAAATCATGCTGTGGATATAGGCCAGTTACCATGAAGTAACTTGGTTGACGACCCTATAGTCTAAAGGTAAAGCGCTTTGGCCACGATAGATTTTCTCCAGATTCAATTGGGTTTTACTCAAACTCTACGAATAATGTCCTAGCTAGTGCCAGAGTAATCTCATAGCTTGATCACAAAGCCTATAAAGCAGCAATCTCGGACAAGGTGCTTAAATTATGTAGTTCCTCTTATATTTGTATTGTGAGCTGTCCAGTATTACTTTTAACAGTTTTATTTATGCTGTAAGTATTATCTTTATAGAGCTTTTTTGTTAAGATAAAACAGTATTTCTTCATGGCAGTGTCCACCCATTTATGCTGTTCCGAATCGCGTCTACACACTGAACTAACCATGTTCCCTTTACCAATTAGGAATGCTTTCGGTAACGTTCAGCCCCCATTCCACTTCGTCTAGCCATGTCCTGTGTATCAAATTAAATGCATTCACTCTTCGTCTTGACCGTTTCGTCCGAAGTCAAACTTGGGAGACTTGCAACGTTAGGTACTCCTTTATAATTTGATTCTAAACATTATACGGTCCATGTCTCTCTGTACTTCTAATTTGTGCAAACAACGTCTCTTGTGCATTCACTAGTGAAACTTTCTAATATTGTTAGTTTGGAAGTAGAAAATTTAATTTTCAGAGACAAAATTTTCATCTATGTGGACACTGGCGGCCGAAACTTAATGTTTTCTATGCACATACATAGGTCCTTGAAACAATTTTATGTCTGACTGAATGACAAGGCACAGTAAAAACCACAGACACTTGATTGATCTTTAGGTGGTCTAGCACTAAAACATTTTTAAAATAATGCCCCTACAAAGAGGCTTTATGGCAAGGTTTGTTTGCAAAAATCTATTGTGTTGTGTTTCCAAAGACTAAGCCGTAGACTGAAACTGGTCCGCAATAATATTACGTAAAGTAATTGTTTAAAGCCTAGGCATTTCAAACTAGAATTGCTTCAGAATGTTAGGGCTGGTCGCGTAGGCACGTCAGGATTGCGTGCTATTGTCAATAAGAAATATACCGGGAATGCGCCCATGGTGTCGCTTGCTATACAATCGGTATTACAAACGGAAACTCCGGGTTGCCAAGAATTCTTGCTATGGTATTCTCACTTGCAGATTCATATTATATGAACGAGTTTTTTACTGGCAAAATGTGGGTGTACTATAGTATAAATCTGCCTCATCCTTCTGGATAACAGTCGTGATGTTATGATTTTTATGTAAAAAGAATCGAAATTTTTAGAAACTTATGTAATGTTTACTTTGATCTTTTGGTTTCATACTTACGTAACTTTGACGAGTAAAAATACCAACCTATGATAATAAAAAAAACCGGCCAAGTGCGAGTCAGACTCGCGCACCGAGGGTTCCGTACAAACCTGTAGGTATATAAGTAAAAGTTATGGTATTTTTATTGCTAAATGAAATCCATAACATAACAATGTGGAAAGCTGACGGTACCTTGTCAATACATATATGAAAACATTATGTATGTTCGGAAAAATCTTCATCTCTTTATGCGGCTTTAATTGCTGTATCTTTTGATTGCGTTGACGTAGAAGTTTGATTTTGTTACAGCTTAAAGATATTATAGACTTGAGTATTTGTTAAGAATTTCAATATAATACCACTACGCGTTCATGAGTAAAGGGGTAATAAGTTTAAAATTATTAAAAATATTTTTATTATATGATGTAACTAAAAATTTATGCTTTTCGCAATTTTTCCTTTATCTGTGTTATAAGACGTTGCTTCGTACCAAATTTCAAGATTCTGAGTTCACGGGAAGTACCCTGTAGGTTTTGATTCCCTTGCGAGTAGTGGCGAGTTTCAAAATATGCGGTTTTAATTCCTGTTTCTTTTGATTGCGTTGACATAGAAGTTTGATTTTGTTACAGCTTAAAGGTATTATAGATTTGAGTATTTGATATGAATTTCAATATAATACCACTACGCGTTCATGAGGAAAGGGGTAGTAAGTTTAAAATTATTAAAAATATTTTTATTATATGATATAACTAAAAATGTATACTTTCCGCAATTTTTCCTATATCTCTGCTATAAGACGTTGCTTCATACCAAATTTCAAGATTCTGAGTTCACGGGAAGTACCCTGTAGGTTTTGATTCCCTTGCGAGTGTCGAAAATTTGCGGCATAAACGGGAGTATCTTTTGATCGCGTTGACTTAGAAGTTTGATTTTTTCACAGCTCCAAGAGACCATAGACTTGAGTATTTGATATGAATTTCAGCTTGATACCTCCACGCGTTCCTGAGAAAAAAGGTCTTGACAGACAGACAGACAGACAGACAGACAGACAGACGGACAACAAAGTGATCCTATAAGGGTTCCGTTTTTACCTTTTGAGGTACGGAACCCTAAAAAACACTTCGCATTATTTTGGCAGATACCGCTTTAAATCTAATCCACTACCTTTTGAAATCCAAACGAAAGGTAGGCTACTGCAAACACGTCACTAATTAAATTCGTTAACTTCTGTCAAACAAAGAGATTTTAACTTTAACGAGTCCCGAAACTCGTGAGAAAACTCAACAATGAGGCGGACCCTATTCAAAAGTATGCCACAATCTGTGATGGATCTATACTGCGGGAGTTTTCAACAGGAATTCAGTGGCTATAAAACAGTAAAAACGAGATACATTTTTGTCATAAATATCTATTGTTTTTCAAGTGCATAAAAAGATTTTTAAACGAAAAATCCATCACCGCCTGGCCTTTTCCCAAGAATGTTGGGGTCGGCGTCCAGTCTAATCGGATGCAGCTGAATACTAGTATTTTAAATGGTGCAACTGCCTATCTGACCTCCACAGCCCAGCTATTGGAACGAAAGACTTTCGGTTTTATAACAAAAAATCCACATATTGCGAAAAAAACTTTCTCGTCAAAATCAAACCCGCTGTATAAAACCAACAATAAAAAAAAACAACCTATATTTCTATTCCACTGTTTTAACTAGGTTTAATCTCGTAATTGTATGATGATTGATGTGTTTAACGGTGACATTAAGTGATCTCTTGATCTTCATCTCCAAGAGCAGTGCCACTGGTTTGTAATGTCGTGTGTTCTGCTCTATTGACTTAAATTGGCGCTTGGTCGGAATGCAACCGCCATCCCGCATCGTCACACAAGTCATCCGACCGTGTAGGAAGGTTGACTGGTCCATATCGTTTGTAGTTCTAGGAAGTTTTCAAAACTGATGAAATAATTAAGACAAATGTCTTTTAAACCATCAATTTGAGACTATTTTAGCATGACAATAAGTATGGATGGACTGTGAAATCTGAAAGTGACAGCCCGTCATACTAGTGGGGTATCAAGTTACCAAGTAATTGTATTGTGGAATTCAGATAGATAGTCACTAAAATACTGGTATTTAAATGTTTCCGGTTAGACTGGAAACAGACTCCAAAATCAACAAAATCATCAGCCTAGCCTTTTTCTATGTTGGGGTCGGCTTCCAGTTTTACCGAATGCAAGTGAATACCAGTATACAAACAAACAGACACAGAAACAGATCCCAACATAATTGGGAAAAGAATAGGCAGATGAGGGTGATGATGAATTAATGACTAAGTGTGGACAAATAAACAACACCACTTAACATAATTACTAACAAACTACTGTTTTCACACTAGTTTAAAAACTCAATAGAACCAACAAAACAAACCTTAACCCCGAATAAATTCTCATAACATGAATCCCAAACACAAAACGAAGCTACAGTTCAACAAATAGCATTTTTATTTAAAAAGCTCAACTATGCACAGTAAAATAAATTGCAATTTCATTTAAAAAAATGTTCAATATCAGTTGTGGCGGGCGAGGCAAGTAATCAAGGCGAGGCGAGTAATATACTAGCTTGATTGATGTACACTTGTTTCTAGTCGTGCGTGCGGATTAATTGCAAGCGGTGTGCGGGTGACCCACACGGCTGTGTATCTGAGAGTCGGTGTACGGGTGTACACCAAGCGTGTTGCTGTGTGGATGAGACACGGACTGTGTGCGAGATCTGTAGAGGACTGGCTGGATTTGAGAGGAATTTAATGTGGGACTGAAAGTTAGGGTGGTCAGTTTATACTTATCTGGGATGCAATCTCACCGTCTGTTTTTTTTTATATTATTATGCTTATTAAGGACATGAACTGTATGACGACTGCGATGACTGATTTGATCTCTTTACCCACTGAACATGGCCTATTCTGTTTGATATAGCTACCTTCCTTTGAGCTTCGATTTTATGAGTACTGCCTGTTGCTATGTGAGAGTTAGGTTCTGAGAATATCAGTGCTTTGAGCCAAGATTTTAGTTAACTGGAATATCTGTGCCGAGCTACGAGTAACACTGGCTGGGAATTGAGTTAATGTGTCCTACACAGGCTATACACAAATCCTAGTGTCGTATTCCAGTTGGAAATGTAAGATACTGTGGGTATACAGCCCAGTTGGCTATTGTTTTACGTTCCAGTATTGAACTGGGTTATCCGAAAGCATTTCTCGAAGATTTTACTCTGCTATTTCCCGGAAGAGCCATGATGGACATCCATCCATTATACGATTATTTATTATTTTATTTTATTACAATGGCCATTGTTACCTCTACGGGTAGAACTAGGCTGGGGCTGGTGGGGATTAGCACAAGAAAAGAAGCCTATCTATGCCTAATTGCCCAGCAGTGCGTGGAGTCGGGTTGCGGATGATGATAATGAATCGCATAATACCAAAGCAAATAAATCTAACTAAACCAAAACTAATAGCGAAATTCTACAAAGATACACGTGTCAGTTGCGAAAACCAGAACAGCTAATGCAAACTCTATCAATTTAATCAAACTACAAAATGATCAAAGCACTCGTATAAACTTGTACAAAATGTAACACTCGCTCGTTGTTCAAAGAGGCTACAGTGCAATCCATAACAAAGTTGATCAAAAGGAAGCTAAGGATGGCACAGCATTTGAACTTCCTCCGCAAACGCAACAAAGTGAAACACGGTCAACATTTTACAAGTCTCGCAGACAATTGGAAATACTGCACTCTGTAAGAAAACGTATAAAAGTTTTTTCATGTTTTACTATCATTGCAGAATAGAAAAAGAAAACTTAACTTTCTGGTCATATATTACTTTCTGTTTTGTGATAAATGTAACAATTTTATTATGCTCTTTGACAATGAACAGGATACACTGTCTTTTGATATCCAGCAAGTCCTGAGGGTACATCAATTAACAACTCGTGGCTTTAACTATTATTATTTTCTACTAATACCTTTTTTACCTTTTCTGAATCTTCTGTTTATGATTTCGAGCCAAGACTTGGACGAAAAGTTTTCATAACATTTTTTTCAACAGGTGCATAGGCTCCCTGCTGTCCGAGCTGGACGGTCCCTGGGCGGGCTACGTGGAAGGTGTGGAGAGGCTCACCAAAGTAGACGCCGATGTCGCCCTCAGGGAGCTGGAGACCAAGGTGTCTAAAGCCATCATGTACGCGCTGGAGAACAGGGCTATCTCCGAAAACAAAGTAAGTTTAGTAAAAAAAACCGGCCAAGTGCGAGTCGGACTCGCGCACGAAGGGTTCCGTACCATTATCTATAAAAAAACGGCAAAAAAATCATATCTGTTGTATGGGAGCCCCCCTTAATATATATATTTTTTTAATTTTTAGTGTTTGTTGTTATAGCGGCAATAGTAATACATCATTTGTGAAAATTTCAGTTTTCTAGCTATCACGGTTTATGAGATACAGCCTGGAGACAGACAGACAGACAGACAGACAGCGAAGTCTTAGTAATAGGGTCCCGTTTTACCCTTTGGGTACGGAACCCTAAAAACTAAAAAAGTTTTTAAGATGTCTGGCACGATAAACCAACCGTTATCTAAAAAAAAAAAAAATATTAAGATATCTTAAATAACTACTTAAAAATTTGATGATTTAAGCCAAGTTAATCTAACACATTAAAGCTAACATAATATTTACATACAGAAGCAATTTAAAAAGATAATCATAGCTCGATGAACAGGTCAATCTGATCAACGCCCTCTTTCTAATTGGACAACTTTCGACTTCGGTTCAACATGATAATTTTCTCAACGATAAAATATGGCTCTAAATTCACAACGGCTGGCTATAATTTTGTTTGATTTACCGGTGCAATGGTAGCCAACAGAAGTTCGCTATTTTAGCATGAAATTGCTGTTAGAACTAGGAGCTATGAAATGCGGCACCGCTACTTCCCGCTCATAGAGCTATCAAATTAGAGAATATATTCTAATTGAACACGAGAACTTGAATAAAATAAAGTAGCCGGACGCGCCCTACAGTTTGGCAGCTCGCCACACGTGCCCCGAATACCTCCACGAGACATTTCAATTATTCCTTAGTTACTGCTGGTTCCAACTGAAAGTGCTGTCGACGATTTGCATTCAGCTATTTACGTACTAAAACTCGATCCGAACAAGAATTCAATTACTTAGAACGGCGATATCTATTTGCCAGTCGTATGGTGAAGCATCTTACTATGTTTACAAGGCATTACGAGACCATAAAAAGTTAAAAGCGACGTAGGCCGGCTCGGGTCAGCGGTGGGCGCGGGTCGCGAGCCCGCCAGCCTGCAGTCCGCCTGCACCCACCACATACAACAATGAGAAATTGCTTTTACACTAACTGTGCTTTCTATCTTCGCATATAACGTTCAAAGTGAGTTAACGCCACAGTGATGGGTGGCGGTCAAAAGTCTAAATCAAAACCGATTATGGATTACAATGAAATATTACATTCGAAATTAAATGCTTTTTCTCAGTAATATCTGTAGATTGATGATTTGATTGAATCAATTGACCTATCTCGACTACATCAAAGATCGATTTCCGAATAAAATTTGTGGCTTACCTCAGCGTCGACTTTTAGTATTATGTCCTTACCTAGATGCCAATTTCGTTCGTTACCCGTCACTCGTCTAATGTCGCTCACAGCTCGTGGATTTAAGCGCAGTCCAGAATGGTTCATGGTCGTTTTATCAGAAATAACGAGGCTCATAAAGACCTCCCTTTATTTAGCGGTATGCATCCACAGCGCGTTAAAATATCACATAACATGCGTTTCGCTTCATGAATATTAATACTGCAGAAATATAACTTACGGTTATTGTAGGACGACGCTTTAACATCGTACTTTCATTTACTTTACGTCTGTTTTAATAGCACGCAGTAAAATAATTTCCAAAATTAACTAAAAGGTTTTGTATTTTAAATAGTGGCTGTTTATATCGCAAGACGTTTATGTAGCAGACAAATTCGGGCAAAATGTACGTAGGATACATCCCGTTGACTCACACGTGACAAAACACCTATATCTCATATAGTTATGTCACAGCGCACCTCGGATCAAGGACACCGTTTCCGTCTTCCGGCTTAATAGGTTCATCTGTATACAACACCGTTTCGGAGAGATTGACTAACTCAATCCGAACACCAATTTATTTTAAGCGTAAAGTAAAAAAAAAAGAAAAAAATGCCGCTCAGTTTTTTCCGTGAATATTTTCTGAGAGAGAAAATATTTTATTTTGTGTCCTCTCCCATAATCAGCCGTGGCAATATTGCCAATATAGGTAATCTTGTTTCGGTCTCAATCATTTTCCTCGTATACAGACGGTTGATTCAATAAACTTGTGACAGCATACGTTTGTACCTACAGGTTTTATTTACTGGGACAGCTGATCTATAACGTTAGCTAGATGTTTATGAAATGTTTTTTATTCCGTACTGTTTGTATGGAAAAACAATTGAGAAAAATAAATAACGAGAAAACAACGAAACATAGAAAAAGAGGAAGAATAGATAAACATGCTTCATCCGAGAAATTGCTAATGAGCGCTTAGTTAATTAAAAGAGAAAAAAGTAAAAAAAAAAGATTGCGTGTTTACTGAAATAGGTACGTATTGTGTGCTGGTGGAAGCTAAAGTCTGTTATCGGGATAAAAATAACTTAATTGAAGAAAGAACTACGATCTTTTAATACTAGTTTACGTAATGATTTAGGATGATAAAACGATTAGTAGGTACCTACTCGGCAGAATCAATTTTTATTTAAGTTTAAAATACTTTCAGAATTGCAGAATCAATAGGATATAATGATAATAATATGAAACACATCAAAATTCTTAAAATGGTTACAGACGCAGTATATATTAAGAATTGTCATTTACCGACCATTTTATGAATTGTAACGTAATTCATATTACTTATTATTACGATTCTGCTTAAACGGCCATTTTAGGCCACCAGGTTTTTCATCCGAAAGACTTAGAGTGAACTCAGCTAGGCGTACCGCAATAAAGTTTTTAAATCCTGTTTTATCGCGCGCCCGTAGCAATATAACAAAAGATAAACGACGCTGAATATAACACACTTTAGCTTTATTACCCAGACTTTGGCGCTGTATAAAAACTTTTCACTTACCAGACAAGTCCGACATTGTACCCTAGACTGGAGGTTGTTGACTTTCAATCCGCACTACATAACTAGTAACTACGAAGTCGACTCGCCTTTTAATCAAGCAGAATGAGCTTGTATTTGCGAAAGAAATTGTTGAATAATAAAATAGTGGAATGAAAGAGAAAATTAACACTGTGGGGTATGTAGAAAGTTAAGTACGGAAAAGTTAGATGAATTGGTATTAGTTTTCCAATTCAATTTCAGTTTCGAACACTAATCAATTGGAGTATTCATGAGTTTATGTTACTATTGCTTAGAGTATTTAAAAGTTAAATTAGGGAAGGTGTTATACCTTTTAGCTCCGGACAAGTTAATAGATAAATTATTATTGTAAGATTCTTTTTCGATTTTCCGATACTCGGATTTGCGTCGGTTTAATAAATATCCCGTCTTGCATCCCGTAGGGAAAAAGATATGCATTTCCCCCTATCTCTATCTCCTTTTTCTCGTTCTTCGTCTGCTAGTTCTGCTTTGTGTGTTTGATGGATGACATTGTGTATTTAGTGTGTGCGAGGTCGATGTATGTTGTGTGACAGATAATTGCTATGGGTCATGGGTCTACTGCGTGTTATGTTTGTTGTGTGTCTGGTGTGGTGTGCTCGGGATACGATTAACAAACACAGTGTCTCCCAGTCCTTACTGAATATGGTGGTCGTGTGGTTGTTGTGTTCAGTTGGTCTATGTATCTATACTGATACTGATACTGTTAGCCTGCGTCAGTCCACTGCTGGACAAAGGCCTCTCCCCATGACTTCCAGTTGTTTCGATCCAGGGCTAATGTGGGCCACTGGTCGTTGGTTTTGTCCAGCTCGTGCCGCCATTTTCTATGAGGTCTGCGCGACGCCTTCTGTATCTATGTAAACTTTTATTATGCCTGTAGCTCCTACTACTATTGGGATCACTGTGGTTTGCGTATTCCATAGGCGCCGAATTTCTGTCATTAAAAGGTTGTATTTGCTTTTTTTCTATTTCTTTAGCTCCTTTGCTGTAGTTTTTATTGTAAGATAATACATTATCCATTATCATCGAACATTTCAATATCATGTAAAGTGGGTTTCAAAAGGCATAAATAAATATATGTGTCGGATCCGGTCATTGGTACGGACTTAAAATGAATCGCAAGTACGCCAGTGGTCACATCACGCGACCTTTAAGCTACCCTCACCACTGCGTATTTCGACAGAGCCCTGATGTCTACAGCTCGGAGGCAACAGTGGTCAGTGGAATGTCAGATCGCAGCTGAGTTGAAACGTCCTGGAACTGTACCCCGATTCATTGTGCCCAGTTTTATTGTGTTAAGTTGTAATCTCAAGTAATTTGTTAGTCTAAATAGAAACAGTGTATCGCACCCAGTGTAGTTTCATTGCACATAACACATCTGCTGCTCACATGATGTACTTGCCTAACGAAATAAATCCTGTCAACCCGACATATGCATATCGAAAATCAACAGAATATAGAAAGATGATAATCATCGGCAAAACATAGATATACTTGCAACATATTATCTAGCAGTAGATCTATGGATCCCACACGGCGCAGACGTCACGTATCTGTGTCAAGAACTCAACACCGGTAATCATCGCCTCTCTTCGCTTCCTACGGAGCAATTTACTGGTTGTTCGCTAATCATACCTCGGCTTATCTCCCACCCACTGAGGACATGTGGTAATGACTGGATAATACCTATAATCATATAAAGAAGATTCATCTGAGTTAGATTTTAGAAATGCTTCAGTGAATCATCGTCATTTGTTTAGCATTTTCCGAATTAGGTATGTTGGGGTAGGATTCGTCTACTAACCGGGTGCATGTAAATCACTGGTGGGTGGGTTTTACATAGTGCACCTATTTTCAAAATGTATGGTGTATGTTAGAGTCGTTTTTTTTTAATATTTTGTAAAGTTCACTTCGAACGAAAATGTGAATGTACTCCTCGATACCAGTCACATTTCCCTACTCTGTGTAATTCCGTTGCTGCCATAACATGAAACTTATGTATTCGGACCAGCACGGCAATACCATTCGATTTAATCACAATATTTTTGGAAACATAATATTTTATGCATTCAGCGTCATCCAATCGCTGAGACTCAACTTTTCCCGTTATTGTGTAGGTAAGTTCTGAATTACACACGTATTCGTTTTATCAGTACATTTTCGCGTAACAGTAATTTCCACCCATTATTTATCGAATGTTTTGTATAACATTTTCAAGCTCTCATCAAACTTGCTGAAGACGTGATATCCATATAAGGTACCGTGTCTGTCGGTCTTTTGAAAATTGACATACTGACAGATAGTCCATGATCTGGTAGGGTATGGTCATACGATACTTTTTAACCCAGTAGTATGATCTCGTGGGATTTTGTCCGAACTCCAAGCGGGTGAAGCCCTGGACAAGAGAGGTAGTGTCATCGACACACGTCGAGTGTTCCGTAGTTCATATGAACTCAGTCCATGTACTATGGACCTCTTCTTGTATAGTGAGACGCCGGTGCCCGCCCACGCCAGTGCGTGCTTTCACCTCGCGAATCGCAGGCGCAATGTGCAGACGATAGCGAGGGAAAATGCCTGTGGAGTAAAATATTTTTAGTTTCATCTGTAAGGCCTTTGAAAGTCTGTATTTTAAGACTGACGGTAAATGCAAATGTTAGGTGTAAGATACTTAATTCATATCGATGGAGACGATACGGAAAGAAGCATTTTAATAGATGGCAGGCTGTGTTCTGTAGTTCTGGCATACCCTTATGGGAAAAAGTGAAGTAAACATCAACAATTCAGGCGAGCGTTATAATTTTCAGTGCTTTGCTAAACTTAATTTTTTAGTATTAATTCAATATTATTATGGCATTCCATTTACCTGAAATACTATGTAATTCCACTAGTCTAAGGGCTATTAAAGTCAAGTTATTTATATCAGGTCGTGACTGCCCTGTGCCTATAAATAACCTATACATTACTCAATTTGTTTTAAATTGAGTACCAAAAGTTTGAAAATGTAAACTATTATATGCCGCCACATATCACGAAACTCGATAGGTATACCGAAATTTACAACGTTAAAGATAACATGTAACGTGTAAAGCTATTAATATTAATTTCTCAACGCATTTTCCCGGCGCCTACGCATATTAAACAGTATGGCACACGACCTTATATAAAATGCTTATAAAATTGGGTAGAAAAGTTCAGAAGAGCCACTCTCAAAGAATACATATGAGCAACCTAAGCATACTTTCTCTGAACAACAAATACACGTGTAAGTTACTGTGGTTACGGTAAAGTCTATCTTCATGTTAGCACACTGCAGAACACAGGCTATGCAAGTTTAGCATGTGTTCCGTAGTTTTCGTGAACTTATATTATTGCTCCACGATAAACCTCAAGTTAAAGCCAACGTTGCCACTTGTAAATACAAAACGTTGTATGATACTCCCGAAAACTCCTGTTTTCCTAATTCTGGTTTTCCAAAAGTAGCACTAAAATTAATTTTTCAATTACTTTTCGTGCACTATAGGAAGTGAGCCTTCTAAACCTTCCACATGATACATTATTAGTTAGAAATGTGGGTTTGGCGTGTGGCAGATTATACCGCTCGTGTCTTGGGTCATGACTTACGTGGGCGAATACTTAGAACCTCGATACGGCCAATCGCAGAACTGATGTATAGTCCCACCGACTTTATTTATTGTAATACTCCGACTTGTTTATGAAACGACTTCTGGTTCTGACGTATTTTTTATTAGGACTTATGATTAATTAGAATTGTACTGTTATAAAAGTTTCGCCGCGATTGGTGGGCAGTTACGTAAATAGAAACGTGGAGTTGGGTCGTAAAATAATTAATGGTATTGTTGTAATTAGTTTTAGTGGGTTACGAGTTTTGAAGTGGGACTTAAAGCAGTTTTATGTCGCGTAATGGGCACTTTACTCCGTTTCGACTCTGCTTATACGGCTGATTTACCCATAGACTGGTCATTTCAGCCCCGAAAGTTTTGCCCTGAAAGTCAAAAATATTTTTTATTCTAAAATATTTATTCGTGACACATAGGTAAAAATAAAAAGGGCACTTTAGGAAATCATTAAAATAAAAAAACTTAAGGACACGGAAACATACTCGTACTAATATTGTGGGTACCCATGTACGGACAGGTAACGTTGGGTTGACTCGCCGTCTATCGGTTCATTCAAAGCGGAATATTTCTTATTTATTTATTACCTTGTCCTCAGTAGCAAGTATTACTTGTTACCTATACCGTATAGTAATGATTACTATTAATTAAGTAAATTATCTGCAGCCGAAATTAATACGAATTAAAATTAATCATCGACATTCACGGTTATTAGCTGATATTTAAACACTTTTAATTACCCAATATCTATTAAATAATTAATTAAATTTATTTTATTTCCTTCGTTTTAGTGTTATTTATGGTATCATAATATTACTTAATAGGTAATTTATTAGCATCTGAAGAAATATTTTTGAACATCGATTTGAACTTGAACAAACAAAAGCATTACGTTTTCTTACAGAAGTATCAATTATTTGATTAAATACTACATCAAAGGCAGTATAATTATCACCTAATAACAAAGGCCCAGTGAAGTCAATGGAGAATTTACCTATTGAGCGACTATTTACCGCTTTAAAGCGCTAATCTGCGCTGAATAGCAAATGTCACGTTTGTCTGTTTATCTGTGCACAATGGCCAGTGACATTACATAAAAAATGAAGTACATAGAATGAAACTCTTTGTCCCACGCTTTGTCTCGTACGTTTTTCCACTAGGCTAGTAGCTAGCATGGCTTTTCATACATAGGCACATGCTTGTAGACCTTGTGGTCAATTTAAATTAATTGTAATTGCAAGTTGCATGCGAACGGTACATATTTTAGTACCATATTTTAGTACCATATTTTAGTAGTTTGCACTGCCTGCAATCTGCAGTTAAAGAGGGTCTAACGCGAACTTTTCTAACAAACTAGTTATTTGCCGCTTTGAATATGGTTTTCCACAAATCTTTTGAGAAACTGAAGCCACAAAACCTTCACGAAATAAACACAACTTTAAACCACCTGCTAAGAAGTTGTTAAACTTAATTAATTTGGAATAGGCAATCGCAGGGAAAACTTTTCTTATTTTCTATTAAGTAATCTTCCGGGCCGGCGCGCCCTGTAATTGCCTCATTTCCCACAAATGGCTCTCCCAAACCATTCAGCGTAAAAGGACTATGACGTCACACTATCTTTTTTTTTCTATTGTCGTTTCTGACGCAATGATTGTCACCTATTCTGCCAATTTGTTGAAGATGGTCGTCGTTTATTGATTGAGTTAAGGATCAAGATATATATTAAAAGGAATTTTGTACGGTATATTTTTATGTAGGTACATATATTTGGCCATTTTATGGTTGTGTTTTTAATTATTTATAAAAGATCGTTCTGATTTAATACTTACAGGAAATAATCAATAGCACGGAGCAGAATAAATCACTTGCAGTAATTTATGAGTGCTCCACGCCTTAAGTAAAATAGATCGTAATTTTGAGCGATATTAACCTAACCCAAGTAATAAATTTTACCACACTTAGATGCATTTCACGACTCTAACATAAGATACGTGCAATTTATAAGATTTGCCACCAAACAGGTTAAGTATAATTATCTTATACGGCTCGAAATATGGCTATAGGTGTATGGCCGATTTATGATAGGCCATTTATATGACGGCCTTACGTCTGAACCTAAAATATTTATTGTCATGTTGGGAGCACCTATAAAAGTGCCATTTATTATTTATCTCGTACAATCTAGTTATACAGACGGGAGCAAAAAACGCGAGTTAGACTGCGGGCCGGATTGCTTTTTGTGATGTTCAGATGTGATATGATTTATGTGCTCGGCTCGCCTTGTTTATCGTGTTTTGGGATAAACAGACCCATGTTGGTATTACTTTGTATTATTAATGTGAAATTATGGGTTTACTTTGTATAACATGCCTGATGGTCATGTCTCTATGTGCAGAAGATACTTTTTTGGCCCAACCGCCAGTTTATGTTCGAAATCTCATTTGATACGTGTAATATTTGATAAGAGCCACCTTTAATACATTCCATAGGTTTATTTATTACCAATACAACTGTAATTTAAGTGAGTACGCGATAGGCATATAGTAACACAATTCTCCAAGTCACAAGAACAGATGTCATTCATAAAAAGACATTCAAATTCAATGACGAGCTGCCTTGACACCGGATGTTCCGTTTTTTGTACCTCCTCCTGAATTATTTAACACTTCTTTCATATATTATTGCGTTTTATATTCTGCTAATACACCGGTATAGTATTACGTGCTTATTTTTATACTAACATTATACCTAATACGTTTAACGCTATATTGGTTCGCCGTAGTCATAAGTGACGAACACGTCACTCTGTCTGTCACTGGGTGTTCCAAAATTAATGTTTCTAAGTTGAACACAACAGGGATAATCATACTACAATCACTCATCCAAACTTATTATAAATATGTTCCAAATCCAGCTTAGCTGTTATAAATTAAATAGGTCCATGACTATTATAACAACTGTGTTCTATTGTAACTCTACGACTAAAATGAACAATGAAACAGAGCTTATTACGAGTAATTTTAGATCATTACTCCTAAGTTCTACAAAATATAACATTTTCAAACACACTGCACAATTGTGGATGAGTCATGGCGAACAAAGACGATATTATGTTACAATTATTGTAATTGTATAATATTTATCGATTAGCTATACAATGCGTTAGTCATTACAGTACAGTTCTCTCACAGTTAATTTACTAGGGTAAAACCAGGATAGATGCCCCACTTTTTGAAAAAGCCTCCTAATTTTAAAACTGTACGTTTTTCATGAAGAATTTCCATCAATGTAATTAGTTTGATCTTTGTACTAGCAATACGACTCATTTTGGTTGATCTAACATTATTTGATTCTGCGTAAATTGAGTTTTTGCAAACCCCTTTTTTTTAGGATAGATGCCTACCTATATGGATAGATGCCTCACTATGAAAATGCTAAGGAGGATAGATGCCTGTGATGTATGATAGACGCCCTATAGACTAAAATAAGTACAATACACTGTTTTGATATGGTTTATTTGTAATCAGGTAATAGTATTAACGGTACTCTTAAAAATTATTAATTAAACTAAATTTAATGTAACAAAAAATAACTTTTAAATTTTAATGTGCATAATCGTAACTAGGTAATTGAACATAAAAGGTATGGCAGGCAAGATACCATTTTTTAAAATTTTCAAAAAATCAACCACAATTAAATGTTGTCCTTATTTTAGGCTGAATTGGAAAGTGCTTTCAGTTTGCCACATCTTGAGCAATAATTTCTAAAAAGTGTACATACTTCGTGCAGCCACTTCTGGCATGATATGCACCGCTATTCTACAATCAGATTTTGACTTCGTATTTTGATAGTTATCAAAGCATTCTATGCAATAATAAAAATTTTATCAAAATAAAAATAATCATTTTAAAAATATGCTAACATGCATACAGCGTATGGGGGATATTCGCCCCTAAGGGCACCTATACTGCAAAAAATCGGGGCGACTATCCTTTTTGCTATGGATAGATGCCCTTTTATTTTTTGACGTATCTAAATACAAAAGTGCAATTATTATTATGTAGTTATAAAGTTAACTAACCAATGTATGTATATAATTAAAATAGAACAGAATTTATTACTATATAAAAAGATATGTAACAGTAAATTCATACGTTTGAAACTTTGAAGCGTTCGTCCTGTTCGTCGCGGAGATGATCGCATGTACCAGCTAAACACGTCAATCCCGTGCGATGGTCTGCAGGGCACATAGGTGTGGGGAACGTGCGCTCTATTTTTAGACTATTAAATCTGTGTTGCGATTTTGGGAAGTTAGGTTTTTAGAAAATGGGGCACCTATCCAACTGCGGCATCTATCCGGGTTTTACCCTACTTTATAGCAACGTAAATAAAGTTCACTGTCACATTGGTACATTTTTCAGTGAAAACAACCCAACACCAACCTTATACGAACGACAATAAAGATCAATGTTTCATTGACAGTGATGCCAAGTCAAAGGTAAAACAGCAATGAAAGGACTATAAATGGTAATCTAATAGACAGAGTGACGTCCAATGAAGAGCCTGCCACAAATAGCAGTGACGGACACACGTATAAATTTATAATTAACGTTTAATTAATGACTGGCCAGCGAACCAATTAACAATGGATTCATTCATATAGTGTCCAATTGAAATACTGTTGGGAGGCTGAAAGTAGTGCAGGTAGGTACTGAAATGCTGGTTTAAATTTTGTCAAAAAGAGGTTTTGCTTATGGTATAAGGTACTATCTCAGCTTGCTAGAATTGTTTTACAAGTAAAACCTTTACCCATCGATCTATGCGTTTAGACTTCCTGATTCAAATTCGCGAAGCGTTAAAGTATATGAAAAATTACCATGCTAAGCCATTAACTGAGTAATTATTAGCGATTTCCGCAGATATGTTTTTAGAAGCAGGCCAAAAAAATGTAAATTAGGCTTTAGTGTGAAATGGAGCCATCACATTTTAGGTATTAATTATGTATTCACTACCATTGCCTTATCTATCACATTCTTTGTCTACATTGCCATTTGTTTATCAATTCTTTAATTTTTTCCTAAAAAAAACTTTAATCGCTAAAAAAAAGCAGTTACTTTCAAAGCAAAACTACAGTTATTCTACAGCTGTTTCAATTTGCGACCATAATAACTTCTGTCTATCCATTAATCGCGATCCCAAGCGGTGCTTTTATATCGGTTTGAATTATCTAGCTTCTTTAGTACTGTAATTACTTGCATGCCCACTGCCCACCCGCGGCAAGCAAATTCTCGCGATTCTAGGTACAGTTGAACAAGTTATTACCGTCGCGGGCAACAGCTAGTACCAACTAACTGTTGCCCGCGAACTTCGAACCTTCGTTCGCGTCAATTTAATTATAAAAAGATGACTTCCCTTTTTAAGTCGAATTTTGTTACAAATATCAAGGGTTTTTTTTTGCACGGAACCCCAATCCTTATTCTAAAATAAAATTAGCTTTAGTTAACCCTTATGATACCAGTAAAAGCCGTTTCGGAGTTTAGTCGTTTGAATCGGATTGAAAACCATTTCAAGAGTCTTAATTTTTTGCACGGATCCCTAATTCTTTTTCTAGAATAAAAGTAGCCTTTGTTAGACCTTATAGCATCAGATATTTGCCAGTAAAGTAACTGGAATAAACAGGCAGACAGATAGATAGAGAGATAAAAAATTAAAAAAAAAACAAAAGTGTTTTTGTTAGTGCCGTATTTATTTTGCATATGCACTCAATAAAAAACCGGCCAAGAGCGTGTCGGGCCACGCTCAGTGTAGGGTTCCGTAGTTTCCCGTCCGTCACAATAAGTGTTCCCACTTATGAGTTTAAAGGTGGGTATCCATACCGAGAACCTATTTTAATAATTATTTTTTTGTTTGAAAAAAGATACGTTCAGGATAATAAAATATTATGTAAACGAAGTTAAAAAAAAAATACGGGCAAATGAAACTTGACCTCTGGATTGTATAGGCGCTCATACGATTCAGGGACCAAATTATATTGGTTAACTGCAGTTTCCATCTGTTGTTTCCATCCAAGTTCAAAATAATTTTCCTAGAAAGTCCTTATAAAGTTCTACTTTTCAGATTTTTTTCGTATTTTCTAAACTTATGGTTCAAAAGTTAGAGGGGGGGGGACGCTTTGTTTTTTACTTTTGGAGCGATTATTTCCGAAATTATTGACATTATCAAAAAATGATTTTAGTAAACCCCTATTCATTTTTAAATACCTTTCCAACAATATATCACACATTAGGGTTAAAATTAAAAAAAAAACACTTCCCACTTTACATATAGGGGGGCTACCCTAATAAAACATTTTTTTCCAATTTTTATTTTAGCACTTTGTCGGCGTGATTGATACACATATTGGTCCCAAATTTCAGCTTTCTAGTGCTAACGGTCACAGAGATTAAGCGAGGACGGACAGACGGACAGACAGACAGACAGACAGACATGGCGAAACTATAAGGGTTCCTAGTTGACTACGGAACCCTAAAAAGCTGTTATTTTGATGCAAAAACACTACACTGCCAATGTTTTTTTTATAGTGTCTGTATGTTGCATAGTGTACGTATGTTTTTAAACTTCAGGCCTTTCACAGTTATTATGACTTGTGACTGAGACTGTAGCTTCATCTTTTTGTTTTTGACAATTCAAAAGTGCATGTTACTGGTCTATTTAAAATTAATGTTTTGAGTTTGAGTTTAATAGTAGTTGCAATTTAGCTACCTGCATACCAAAAAGCTTATTCGCCTGTACAGACAAGCAGATATAGGTTTTTTTTATTCTTTTTTAACCAAGGCGGTACAATCCGGTTGCGGTCGTGCAAACTGAATGCGTTAATGAATATTTACTATATTTAGTTGTCGGTGCCTTTTTATGCCTGTCTTGAGAGCTGTTGGTAAAAAATCAGTAATTAGCACATAAGGTTAAGAGTTTGTGCCGACTATCTGAGTTTTGGACTGTTAAGTTTTAATTGCTGTCTGCTTTTTGTTGTAGCAACTTTATTACTTGCACTATCACTGTTCATTATTTAATTAAGGTTTTAATTTCTTGTGGTGTTTACGTCAGTATGTTTCGCTTTGTTTAGCTTAATCGCTGTGTGGAAAACAGTGCTGAAAAGAAAATATGAGTACTTTAACTTGTAAAATATGAATTATATTAACTCATATTTTGTGTCAAAAAAGTGGCTACACTTCAATTCACTTCATTTTCAGTTGATAAAGTCTTGCAGTTTTCACATTTATCGTGATTGAACATTTCTTGCTTCACTTTGTGGAATATCGAGAAAACCTGTCTGTAGAGCTTGACACGAATATATCCCAATATTAATAAAAGCAGTTATATAGCTACCCGTTCTATGTATGTGTTCACGACAGATGTCACAGTCGTAATAAAACTTCGTCCTGCATCCTGCGGGATTCATGATATTACTCCTAAGTTGCGGAATCTTTGCGTAGCTAACTTTGCTTGGAATACATAAGATATCAAATTCACATGGGAAATACTGATTTTCTTCTGCAGCTGCTAGACGGAAAGCTTACTAATAGCTTTATTTGGAAATGGTTTTAATGGGGGGTTCGTGGAAATCGTTATATTAGGGAGTTTATGCAAACGGTAATAATATGATTCTGGCCTATTTTGGATTCCGAGTTTCACAATCTATTTCATGGATACAGTGCTGCTTCTTTTTTTTAATACAATTTCATAAATGTTTAACAACGGCGGCGCCTTTTTGTCAATATCTTTTAATCACTAAACAAGTGCGAGTTGGACTCGCGCACCGAGGGTTCCGTATAAACTTGTAGGTATTTTGTTATTAAACTAGATATTGACGGTTCTCAGATTTTTCCCTTTACTTGTGCTATAAGATAATGCTTCTTGCCAAATTTCATGATTCTGGGTCAACGGGAACTACCATATAGGTTTTCGACCCAAAACCTATAGGGTACTTCCGGTTCGCCTAGAATTGACAATTTTGGTTAAAGCAAGGTCTTACAGCACAAGTAAAGAGAAAAATCCGAAAACTTGTAAATTATGGTAAATTTTGGTACTGACAAGTCATCGCGAAAATCTAAATTTGCCCATATCTTTTTATCGTGTTGACTCAGGACCTTGATTTTATACATCTAATAGGGACTATAGACCTCAGTATCTGGTATAAATTTCAACTTGCTAGGTCCACCGGTTCTTGAGAAAATCGGTGGTGACACACAGACGGACAAGAGTCTCGGAGACGGAGAAGATCTTATAAGGGTTACTATTTTTACCTTTTGAGGTACGGCACCCTAAAAAGAACCATGCAGTATTGTACCTCTCCTATAAAGGTCAAGAATGCCTCTTAGCAAATTGTGAAAACATTTACAATTTCAAGCACATTTTAAACTGCATTTCGAAAGAATCCAAACATGCCACATGTTATAAATAGCTGAAAAATGTAAAACGTATTCACGGTGGCGTCTCCTGGTGGTATTATCTCGTACTTTTTGCAATAATTGCGTCGGAACTATGCGCCTATTTGCGTCTGAGTTGTTGTGGTTTATTTGCGTGTCGCGAGTCGTTGAGGCCGTTCACTCGCCGGTCGGCGCACGCGCTTGTAATGTAGCACTCCAATATATCTAGACTAGAGATGTGAGTGAGGACTGGAATGTTACCATGGCGATTGTATCGATACGTGTAGCTAAATGTAATGAAATGGAAAAAGGATTGAACAATGATAGCGGGAGACCAACCCCAGAAGTACTTAGCTGACGAGTAAACGGGTTACATACGTATGAAACATGACACTAGCTAACCGACTCCTACCTACTTCATTGTTGTTAGTATTAGTAACTTGAAATGATGAACAAGTTAGTAACGACAAATTTTACAGCCATTATACATATCTATACTATATATTATATATTTAATTATTATTATATATATTATAATAATATTATAAAGCTGAAGAGTTTGTTTGTTTGTTCGTTTGCTTGAACGCGCTAATCTCAGGAACTGCTGGTTCGAATTGAAAAATTATTTTTGTGTTGGATAGTTCATTTATCGAGGAAGGCTATAGGCTATATAACATTACGCTACGACCCTTGGGAGCCGCGCAGCGTGTGACACCGCAGGGAACAGCTAGTATTTAACAAAAGATCTTGTATCCAAATATATCGACATAAGTGCTATAGTTTTAAACCGATCAATACAAGTAACTCTATAACGTATAGATGCTCGTTCACCGGTTATTCACACCTCTATACCTGATCCTTCCCGTGATAATCCAGTGACTGCAGCGCTCTGCAGCGGTATCTATCCGCTGACAAATGACATGACTGTATCGAAGCTGCGCCGTCGTTTGTCTTCATCTCAGCTGGAACACGCTGGAACGCGCGCTGATTACATCTCACTTTTTGCTAGTTATAGGGATAGCGGTACAGCATTCCTTGTTTGCGTTTACGATCACGTACACATAATGTTACTGGTCGTAATGTTGTAGAGAAAATTATACTTGGATTTGAGTGCGAAGTTATGATTATTCCTGTTATAAAGCTCTTTCTAACTTCGACCTTATTGCTATTATGGCGATATAGGTTTAACTATTCAAATGTTTTTGGAATTCGGTTTGTTGTTCGGCGTTCCAATTCTGACTCTTAACGCGACAAAAGCTTAACGTGCTCTCTATATTTTCTCATTCCGAAGCGTAAAAGATCAATCAGAAACTAAAATCAGCTTGCCATCACCCTTTAAAATACTTTAATCTTTATCTTCACACATGTAACTAACCAAAACCTCTTTATTCCTAGGTGCGTCAAGAATGCGGTCCCCCAGCCACAATGGAAAGCCCAGCCCCTTCATCTACACAACCCACACCAGGTTCAATTCGCCGGGACAACCTTCGGGCACCTCCACCAGACACCGAACTCCTGCAGTTCGCTGCTACCCTCGCCTCCACGAAGAAGCTGTTCGCTGGCCTGGCTGATCGGTTGTGTGATGAACCAGACTTTGCAGCAGACGAGAATGAGCGCTGTTGGAATGGGAATGCTGTTGCAGAGTAAGTAACTCGTAGTTCTTTTGTTTTTCTTCTTGCTGAGTAGCTCTTGTCTTGGAAAGATTTGACAGCTAGCAAAAGTAGTGAAGTTAACTGTGAGCTGTGGTCCAACGTACTGTGTAAACAAGAATAGTTATTTTAATGGGCAATGCTTCTTTTGTTTAACCAGATGAATACCAGAGCCTCTTTGTCTATAGTTCAGGAATAAATGATTACTTTTGAACTAAATTCAACTTTAGTGTTTGAACGGTCCAGTTAAACTACATTCATATTTAATAACGTGGAACGTGACATTCACATTATGCTAATCTCATTTCAATTTGACTGACAAATTGCACGCACAGTTCAAAGCGGACAGTTTGTCACATACAGATCTAATTATGAACGTTCTATTTCTATAATGCCTCGTTGGTCAAGTAATCACAGTTGCTACTGCTTAGCATGAGATCTTGAGTTCGATTCCAATTTCGGGTAGTGTTATTGGGATTTTCTACCAGTAATTTATAAGAACAGTCTGGTTTTGTGCCTGGTTGGTGGCTCGCTACTATAACATGGGATATAAACATAACTGGCGAAATGACGGTGCACTACAGAGTACACCTATGTATGCCTAACCCAACGGGAATTACATTCGTGTTCATAAGGACCTATGTTCGTATGTGATTCCATAATGTTACCTATTTCATTTTATTGTCTAGCTATACGAAACCCCTGGTGTCATCGGCCTCGCTGAGCGACCAAAAGTACAATCCCGAGATTACCGGTAGTGCCCCACAGGATTCAAGAGTAGCAACCTTAGCGGACAGACTGCAGCAAGCCAGACAGGTAAGAAACATGTATTTAGAAGTTTTAATAATATGTACTTTTCTATGGAGCTTTTTTAAATGTGAGTTGTGTGGGGAATTATAATGGAAGAAAAGGAGGTTAGCGAGACTGTTAGTAGAACAGAATGGAAGAAGAAATGTGTTGTGCCAACCCCAAATTACAAGTGACAAGGGCATGAAGATGATAACGATGATGTGTTTTATACAAGGGATATTGGATGCGGCAAACTCGCGAAGGAAAAATACATTAGCGGCGGTCAGACTAATAAAAGATTATCTTGTATATTGGTGTCTAACGCGTAATTTAATATAAAAACCATCATTATAACAAGGCAGCTAAAAGTCAAGTGCTTCAATCAAATAACGATTTAAATGGATATATGCCATCATGACACTTGTCGTCTGAAAATCGTTGTTTACGGTAGCCATAATGGCAGCGCACAGTATAACGCAAGCTAAATATTGTGGTTGTGGGTGTATGCAACGGCACAGGGGCCCTGGGGCTATTTCAAGAAAGGTAATTAAAGCAAAAAAAAGAAAAGCAATAATAGTTCTATTTAACATTCAACATCTCTGTAACCAGACGGTTCCCAGGTATGGTCCAGGCATCAACGGTTTGGTTTAGAACAACGATATGCTTACAAAATATATTTAAAACAACGCGGCGCCAAAGAGTGCATGCCAAGACAGCTGTGAATGGGGTCACGATCCTCGGCAATGAGTATTACAACGCCGGATGACAAAATGTCGCGACACAAAAATTATACATTATTATTTCTAGGAAGCTATCCTAGAAATAATAAAAATATATCCTGGGCGAGCCATTGTAGATTGTAGTAGTGTTATATCAGGGCTGTTATAAACTCTAAATAGAAATATATGTATATGTGTTTATTAGAGAAAATTTCCGCTACGCCAAGCTACTGCAAAATCCCTCGTTAGATACCAAGAACGGAAAAGACATTTCCGCGAAAGGCATTCACGCGAATACAAGCAAATAAAGATACTTGCGCAAAGGGACATTGCCCAAAACAAACCGCGCAATTCTACCAGATCCCACGTTTCAGTAAAGAACCATGTTTTGCCTCTGACAAAACGATGACAGAAAAGTTATAAACTTTTACAATGCTCAAAGTGGTTCCAAACTACTAATGTAACGCCAAGATTTGTAGATAAGAAACAGGTTCTAGCTCAACAGGAAGGAAATGCACAGTTAAAGATGTCGTTAAAAGCGTTAACTTGTATAATGGAAGAAGGGAAATACTCGGGGATAAGTGTTTGTGGGTAATTGACATCGGTCTCTTTGTTAATTAGCTACTTAAGCCCGTTTATAGAGAGGGGTTTCATTCAACTCCAGAAAAAAAATCAAGTATCGCTTCCCAGTACTTTGATTGCGCAGTTCAAGCAAAAAGCATAATTGAAATTTTCTACAAAATAAATCCTCTGTTATGGGCTATAACCAAGAATTTATGTTTTGTTATTAAGAAAACCAGGAACTTATTGTAACTGGCGAGAATTTAGCTTTAAAATTTGATACATGATCCCGTTGCAACTGGCTTGGGTTCTGACAATCTATCAATATGTTAACTGGCTCTATGAATACAAATCCTCCTCATATTATGACTTCTAATTTTTTAACCATATGCCCCTAAAGCAAGCACTAGGTCACATACAGACCCATTCTTCGTGGTGGGTTAGAAACAGACCCATTCTTGAATAACTTGTCGCCATTTCCCTTTTGCATATATTTTTTTAAAGAAATATTTAATTTAAAACACAGCGATTCCGCCACTTCTATTTTCTACTCTTTTTCATACATTAATTTTACATGCAATTTTGATATACTCCAATCTCTTATCTTCACTTTCCGTCCACAGTTGCTTGTCTCATACTCTCGCAGCAAGGAACTCTCAGCAGAAGCCTTCATGCAAGGCGACGAGGCTGGAGAGGAAGGCTCAGGATCTGGTCGCAGCTACCCTGACGACTACGACACCGAGGGTTCGGGAGACGACGGCTCTGGGGAGCACGATGGACGTGAGTATATGATGGTTATTAGATTGTAAAGGATATGGTAGCGTGGACAGGGGAGAATGGAAGAAAAATACGTGTTGCACCGACCCAAGGGCAGGAAGATGGTGCAGGTTGTGAACGTTAGCGGCCTGTATGCCAGCTGCGGGATCGTCATAACCTGATATACTAATCTGCGAAGCTGATCAAGAAATTTTCAGTCGTTTTGCAACATTCTGGTATATACCAGAATGTTGCAAAACGACTGAAAATTTCAGAGATTTTTTCGTGATTTTTTTTCTGAGATTTTGGATTTCATAAAACCAGGTCTGAATACAGGCCTGGTTTTATGAAATGATCTGACTTCTGAAAGCCCCAAAAAGCCCCATAATCTTCGCCTTTAAAAAAAAATGAGATCAAAACATGTTTTTACGCTTGGTGACGCTATTGTGGCATACTTGACATCAGTGGTAACATTGCTACATTGATAGCCTGGAATTCTCCAGTAGTCCAGAACTGCCTAGATACACACCATGCAGCCTGTCATATAAAAGAGTTATTTCTGAAATCCATCTTATTGTCACAACAGAAAGCAGAACGTACGCCAACGAGACTCCCCCCGACTCCTCGACGCCGAAGGTGTTCAACGGCGCGACACCACGCTCCACCACCTCAGTGCTGGTGCTGCTGACGGCCGCACTGCTCGCTCGCCTCACCTAAGCCGCGCGCACACACGTAAGAATAACCATATCATTTGTATGACGTCATGAGTGAGCGTGTGAACGACTGCCACTCGCTCGTGCTGTCCCGCTCACACGCACGAGTGGCCCGATCTGCGAGGGAGACGGGTGCGCGAGGAACTTATTGTAGTGACGTAATAAAAGACACGTGAGTGATGCGTAGTGCGACCGTTCGTTGTAGCTAGTCCTGAACTACGGTAGTATCCGATGCCAGATTTCCGCGTATTTACAAAGATAAATAAGATTTTATAATTAAATCTCATACCGATGCACGCGACAATCCGAGTCATTTAAGATATTTTAACGTTTGTAAATGTACAGTGCATATCCCAGTTAATGTACAGTGCATATCGATGATGTCTTCATTTTGTAAATATTTTTTTTGAAGATTCTTCTTAGAATTAGGTGGAAATATACATTGTAATGGAAGCTTTACTATACTTCTGCATTTAAAAACTTCGAGGTGATTGTGAAATTTATTGTCATAATAATAATAAATTATTTGAGAAATCTTTAATCATTGTTGAACACTAGCTGATTGGCAATAATTTTATTAAGAAAAATGTATAACGATTAGAAGCGAGTGATAACTCTTAAATAAGGATTCTGTGTACAGATTGTGTAAATACCTGAAATCCTACTGGTCTAGGTGCTTAGCTAGTAAATATATTTCGTTGCCATATTAATATTACGGATATTATTATTTATAATATTAATTAAGTCATAATTTAAACTAATATTATGTTATGTGATACTGATTAGTTCATAAGTTGAAGCACTCGTTGCATTGTATTCTGTTTTTAATAGAATTGGTTTATTAATTCATTACATAACACGAATTTAAAATCGATCATCTAAATGCAAAACAAAGTTCCACCATTAACAAAAAATATAAAAGATATTATTATAAATAGCTGTATGTTTGTTGTCTATAATTTATTTACTGCAGGCCTAAATACCCATGTTTATTCTGATATATAAAAATATTTAGTTTCAATATCAATAAACCAGTAATGTAGTAAGAAACAAAATGACAAGAAAAAAAATATAAAATAAAAATATAAGTTATATGTAGCAATAAAGTACGTTTGTAAATTGCTTTAAAGATTATTGAATATATCTATAATAAAGTGTTGCGGTCATGTAATGGCTGCGTTTTGTATGTATCGTAGATATGGTTTGTTGACGTGAGGACCAGGATGGAACGTTGGGACATGTCGCTACTACTGATGAAACTTATACAGGGTTCAATTTTAACGACTATCCAAACTTTGCGTGGCACTTCATAATTTGTATCTTAGTTTGGCAAAACTATTAAAAAACTACAAGAACAGAAAAAGAAAACAACATCAATCCGTAGAAAAGAGAATGGGTCTTGAAGTATCGGCATCTGCCCCAAGGTCCAATAGCCATAACTGAAAAGAGCTCGAGAAGTCGCCATAATAAGAAATGTTCTTCTTAAAGTGATCTATCCATTGGTAGATATCGCTATATGACGCTGGGGTGATTCTGCCCATTCTCTTTTAGTAATTAATGATTGTTCTTTAACTCGAATGCAACGACATAGTAATAATAATTTTTCCTGAAACATTTTGAACATTCAGTGCTCATACCAATTTTTCGATAGTCATTTAAAAACAATCCTGTATATTGAACAATAACAGGTTTTACCTCGATCTCTTCACGTTTGTTCGCAGCCTCTTAGCTTTGGCCGAGTACCTCGAGTATGTTGATCACTTTCAAGTGTTTGTTTAGGAAGTTCTGCTCTTTGGAACAAGGAAATAACTTCCAACCTTGACCGACATTAGGTACTCGACGAAAATTATATAATCTGCGGTCAAGTAGACCACTTTATTAAATTATCTGTTTAATAGAGAATTTAGTAAATTCACATTAAATTAATTTGATATAATGTTTTTTTTTTAAATCGAAAACTATCCTATAACTGAGGTACAGCCACGAGTACTAATATGTAATCACGAAGCAACTTTTAAAAGTGTACATGTATATTTTACGTTTGGAAGCCATATTATGATAGAGGTCTCGAGAAAATTGCTTTAGAATTTTGCTCAGTGTATAGGTACATATTAGTGCTCGTGACTGTACACCCTGAAACTGAATTAATTTTCGTTGTTTAAAAAAAATAGTCAGAGAGCTCGCTATAAAAATATATTGTTCGAATAAAGTTTGGAGCACACATGCGACTTTTGTTACGCTATATTTTATCTGCCACTTAGATATTTTATGATTATAACAAAGGATTTTGTTTTACGATATCTCCTGTCTTGCGATCGCACATAAGATTCTATAGGTACTTACTTCAGGCATGTATCGAGCGAGATCAACAATTAATTGTGTGTAAGGAAGTTCGCGTACTCCCATGTTAAAATGCCAGTCTATTTATAGTCAATGAATAAACTGGTACAAAGAAAATAAGATTTGGTCTAATAATCATAGACCATGTCTTATTTTAGTGCAGAATGCAACATCCAACTCTCGTATTCGGTGCGGTCCTTTTAGTTAGAAGGATCTAGCGCCGACGTTTCGACCGTAAATAGCTATGGTTGGATAATTATCAGTATTTAACGATGTGATAATATTGTGATCTCTATATGCCCAAAAGTAAGCACATACAATGAATTGCGAACGCGGAGCGACAAAAGTCGCAAGTGTGTATACGCTCAAACTAATAATAACGTATCGCTTTTATAAAAGCGACACAAAGTGTAGCGACATGAAACCCAAAACTCAATGTAAATATTGTTGGAGAGTATATAGAGTGGAACCGAGACAATTGCTGTTATATCTGAGTATATAATATGGAAATAAATTCTGTACTATACGCGTTCTTGTTTTATTGACAACCCTAAAAGTTTTATACAATTTACATATTCCTTCCAAGTTACGACCTTACTCCTATTCGTTTTTATGTTCACAAATATCGCTATGTCGACGTAAAACCAGCTAGAAGATTTATTTCATATACCTAAATCATTTAGTTTTCCCATGCACATGAGACTTAAACATAACTAGAGAAACGTGGGGGTACTACTATAAGTCTTTTGCCTAATCCTTGGAAGAAAACGGGCGTGATGTTATGTTTAATTACTTAGGTACGGAGGTAGGTACATAATCAAGTTCCCTCCGTACCTTAATGATTAATTTATTGGCTAGTAACAACATCCTGCATTATTTATTTATTTATTTTATTTATTTAATGGCCATCACCCTGCAATTTCATCGATGATGAGTGAAAATGTGAGACTTTCTGAAAATATGAATATATTCTTAATTAACGTGACATTCAATAGTAAGTACAGTAAGGGGATACTCTGACTACAGTTTTTGTTTAACTGTTCATCACATTTTGGTTTCAATGATAAAAAAGCAGGTAAAAGTATTCCAATATATCACTGGGCACCTACTTATCTCTTCACAGCGTCCAGTGTAAAGTAAATAATGCAAAAACCTTGTAGTGCTAAAGTTTTAAACGCTAAAACGTGTTACTAATCCTTTTCATTTTTAATGAAACTCCAACTCTTTTGTAAAAATACTGACTCATTTTAAATTTATTTTGCTGCTAGTGTTCCAAAGCCCGCTTTGTTTAAAAGGTTTGTTTGCATAAGCGGTACATAAACCCAGCAAATGGCAAGTTTCTTTACTACATTTTTATGTATAATATTCTAAATTAATCACGGCATCATGGCGCAAAGTTTTATCTGAATTCAGTACACGATTCTAGAATCTATACTTCCCAGCGATGAAATTATTAGTCGATTATTAAAAACTGCCTCGTTGGTCGAGTGCATGTTGTAGTCAAAGTACTTTTAACTAGCAAAAACAGTCAAAAGTAGTTTTAACCGTATGCTTTCGACATTACTTTTCACTTAAATAACAGTTAAAAGTATTTTTGCCCAATGGAGCTGATTAAAAGTAGTTTTGACTAACTGATTCCGTCAAAAGTGGTTTTGACTGGTTATCTCAGTCAAAAACTCTTAAAAAGTTAAGGTGGTCGATGAAAATAACAAAAAAACGAACCTATCAAGTTTTATATTACGAAATATTAGTAGAGAACGTGCTGATATTCATTCCAACTAGTTAATAGTGCTTTTGACTGATTCTTTAGCAGTTAAAACTAGTTTTGACTAAGAGCGTCAGTTAAAACAATTTTTAACCGCAGTCAAAAGCACTATTAACCAATAATTTTAAGTCAAAACCACTTTTGACCAACCTGTTCAGTCAAAATTACTTTTGCCTATTTTATTCAGTTAAAAGTACTCTTGACTGGTTAAGAGTTTTGACTGCAACATATACATATATGTATTATATTCAGAACATTTAACCAAATACCAATAGGTAAGACTCAATTACATGGATGCATCTTTTCTAAGCACAAATATTAATTCGGTCAAATATGGAGAAAATCACATTAAAATAGGATATTAATAAATAAGTTTTACCTATGAAATTCAGAACAAACGAAACGTCATTTCATATTTCGGATAACTATGTGGGAAACCTATGAAAACTATATACACTACATGTTGACCTGGTTACAGCAACAGAGGTTTACACTATACACAAAGAGTCGTACTAAGTACATTGTAGTAACGATAAAAGGACGTGCAGCAGATATGAAGCGTTGCATACGACGCATTGAGAGCGCAGCAGTCACGGAGGAGTTACTAAATGGAGTACTCAGAAACTTAGGTAGTGGTAATACAACTGCTAAGACTTTCAAGTGACCAGACGAGCGGCGAGCATAAAAAGCTGAATTTAATGGAAAAATAAAACATATAGTAACTATGTACAATTCTGCATTGTGGAAACAATAGGTAAATAGTTAATGAAAACATAACACCCTTTTTTGAATACTTCTTCTTACTAATTGTAATACCTACGCGCTATTGCTTTCATAAATATAACACATTAGACAGTAATATTATCATAACTAAACTAGGTGAATTCAGTTTATTGGTGTAATTGCAACTTTTTCAACCCATGTTGCGAAAGCTTACGCTTTCGCGGATAAAAAAGGATAAAAAATCTTTTGTCATAAGTTCATCAGAAACTGCCCCAGCAATTAACAGCAAATTATATAATCAGTTCCCATCACATTTTCATTGATAATTCACACACTGCTTTGCTAATATTACCACTTCATTCCCTCCTTCCTCCATGGCAACACGGTGTCCCCATTTCGGTATATTTTATTCATAGAGCCCATTGTATGCAGTCGGCAAGCGTCATAATAACACCCGTAACGTGCGACTCCACCAACACTTTTAACATTATGAAACTAACATGCAGTACATTCATATGTATATGCTTTACAAATTCAGTATTTGGTGAATAAAACAGTGCACTTAGACAGATTATCCACACAAAAATAGGAACTGTATAATCCTGTATTTTCCACACTCCTTTTTAGTTTTCCTAACTTAAATTGTATTGATCCATGACAGAAATATGTAGTTCTGTAATGGTAACGTCTGACCTCTGCGACCTCTTGGGGATCCTAGTTTTTACCAAAAACAAATAGTTTCGACATTTTCTTTACTAGTTCTTGTGCTCCCACGGGAAGTGCGTGGTTAAATCAATTTCTTTGAGACAAGAAAAATAACTAGGCTTAGGATGAAAACCCTAAAAGTTACGGATATTGCTTTTCTGGGCTAGATAGATCCCTTCGGTTTTATCCAATACAATAACTATCAGATACTTTTACAACGAAAAATAGTTCTACCATCCAACGGGCCAGAAGAATTTGTTTCTAATACCCGATAAACCCTAATGTATACTAAACAAAACGATCCGAACATAACCCGTAACCAAGATTACTTGGAATATAATAAAACCGAAGCGAAAGTACCACATAAGTAAGTTCCAATACATTTGGTATCTCTTAGTGTATCGTCTGGGAATCGGGCAATCGAATCGAATAACGGATAGAATAAGTCAAGAGCTGTATCAGACGCCCATTTCACGGATCATTTAGCCCGAGGTCGAGCGACTCCACTCAATTTGTACAATTGCTTACATGAGCCCGAGAACGCAGAGTAGGTAGGAATGGAGTGCTAATGTACGGGTCAACGGTGCAGTAGGGTTAGCCGGATTCGATAACTCGAAACGTGGCTGTACTTGAGTGTCACACTAGGTAGTGTACCACTCAAGTACAGCCACATCCTCATTATCAGTATCACCATTATTTCAGTCCTTAGAACTGCAATAGAAAAGCAGAGACGAGCGGAGTGGAGAGGAGAGGTGCAAGATTCGACCAATCACAGGAGAGACGAGAGACGCGATGTGGATTTTAACTAATGTTCGACTTCCGCACGACTCCTCTCCGCTCCACTAGTCTTCGCTTTGGCAGAGACCGGGCCTTTTTACCCGACTAGTAAGAAGGACTAGAAAGAAGGAAGAGTTATTATATTAGCAGTCTATGTATGAATATATGTTTGTATTTACGTATGTTTCTCCGTAGCGCCTAAACTATTCATCCGATTTTGATGAATTAGGTGTCAATCGATTCGTTATTATAGCCCAGATAACATAAGTAACATTTTAACCGACTTCAACGATAGGAGGAGTCGATTTTACCTTGTAAACCCTGAATTTAATTAGAGCGTGATTTTCCAGTAGTCGCGTATTTTTAGTTGTTGTATACCACACAAGTAGGGTTGAGGTCAGGGCTGAAGTAGATGGACACAGACAGACAAAAAATCTACGACGTCGATGAGTACATTTATGTTGGCCAGCTAGTTTCCTTCAAAAACAGCCAAGACAGAGAAATCAACCGCCGAGTCGAGAACGCCTGGAAGAGCTACGGTCCATGAAGTCACTGATGAAGGTTGACTTACCTTTATCCCTGAAACGCAAACTCATCGACTTGTGCATTCTGCCCATCCTAACCTACGGTGCTCAAACTTGTTCCTTGACCGAATCGCAAAAATCCAAACTCAAGGTTTGCCATAGGGCGATGGAGCGTAGCGTATTAGGAATTAAGCTCAGCGACACAATTCGCAATATCACAATATGCTCCAAAACTGGAATAGCTGATGTGGGGAACAAAAGTGCTGGGTTGAAGTGGTATTAGGCAGACCATGTCTATAGAATGCATCAGGACTGATGGGCCAGAGTCGTCACACACCCACGCCTGAAGACGGGCGGGCGGACGGGCGTTGTCGCCGAGGGAGGCCTAGAAAACGCTGGCGTGACGACCAAGAGGCATTTATGAGAGACTGGCCAGAGAAAACCGGACGGAGAGAAAAATGGAAGGCTATGATTAGGCCTTTGCCCAGCAGTGAGACAATAGAGGCTAAGTAAAATAAAAATACCACACAAATTCTTGTTTCCCCATCGCATACTAATACTCTATAACACTCATATCTACATATTACGAATTTCGATTCTCTAATAAACAATCCTGAAGCTACACCATTGTGATCATCCAGACTTTTTGTATAAATATCCGTAACATTAACACTCTATTCGTAATACCTCCATGACATTCTCTGGCAGTAGCAGTACCTTCAATGCTTTATCTATAATCAATACTCGCTTATTGGCTTTCAATTCGATCGCGGAGTTGCATCAATCATATTGCGTAATCTTGCAAGTAGTAAAGCATGTACTTAAGGTCGTGTCGTACGAATGCAAGATGTTTTGAGGGCTTGTTTTAAATAAAAATAAAAAACAATAATATAGATTTGATTTTTGAAATATCAAATATACGTCCTAACAGACACAGAAAAAAAAACATTGAACAAATAACATTTTTATTTTACACTAAGAACTGGATACTAAAGTTTTGTTTGTACAGAAATTGGTACTTAACAATTTCTGAAGTTTCAAAATTTCGACCTCAAAATTTTTCAATAGGTACCTATTTAAAAAGTTCGCTAAGGTAATTCCTGAAAATAATATTATAGAGGGCCTAGAAACGTGAAAATCACTTTAATATCATTTCCTATTTCCACAACGACATTGAACAAGATTGATGCAAACTTTTCGATAGCTTATGTCGTGTTTGACATTTCCACAAGAGTTTATTGCAGATAGAATATCATTGTGTCCAGGCTCCCAGTTTTAGGATCTATAAACTCTTTGCTATCAAGAAAATACGAGCAAACAAAGTAGTGAGCAATCACTAGTTAAATAAATTGGAAACAATTACCGTTGAATCAAAATGATTGAATACAGTTGATTAATAGATTCCCGAGTTATTGACTAGCGATGTATGCGAAACATTAGTTGAAACATGTTTAGATGAATATTACCAACAACGTTCCATCATGTTAGGAATGTTGATTTAAATGATGTATTGATACTTCATTTATTCGTACGCAGAAAATGTTTGTGCGAAACAAATATTCGACGCTTTTGATAATAATTAAAAAAAGCGACCAAAGTACGAGTCGGACTCGCCCATGAAGGGTTCCGTAGCAGCAATGTTTTTATTTTATTTTTATATTTGAGTTGATTGAATGAAAGGTAAATTGCGATTTACGATTTATGACGTATTAAAAAAAACTACTTACTAGATCTCATTCAAACTAATTTTCGGTGGAAGTTAGCAAACTTTATTGTTTTTTTTCTATTTTTGTGTGAAAATCTTAATGCGGTTCACAGAATACATCTACTTACCAAGTTTCAATAGTATAGTTCTTATAGTTTCGGAAAAAAGTGGCTGTGACATACGGACGGACAGACAGACAGACAGACATGACGAATCCACAAGGGTTCCGTTTTTTGCCATTTGGCTACGGAACCCTAAAAACATTAAGACAGAGAGAACCCTTTGTTTACCAGATATGTATGTTTATATTCAGAATATTGAATACCAGTAGCCCAACCACGAGCGCACACCTAAACCTAACGTAAATACGTACATTTTAAAATTAAAAATACTCGTTTCACTTATATTATTTTTCCTAATTTTAAGAATTTATTCATATCTATGGATGTTACTGATTGTGCTTGTTACAAACAATTTTACTAAAATGCTCTATGATAATCGTATTTTCGATTAAAAAATCGACGTATTTACGTACACCGCGCGCTCGTCTACGGCCTCAGTTAGGGCTTTGATAACTTAGGCGATTGCAGTGTTTTTTACTTTTTTCATGAAATGCTTTTTAATTCAAGTAAAAGCTCATTTCATAATAATATAGGATATCTTTACATATTTACAAGTCCCAGAAGTTTTCGAAAACCAGATGGCCCTAACCAACTTCACTTAAACTAGTACAAGACCTTACAGAATATGACCCGCGCTATAAGTCAAGTCCAATCCTAATCATTTCCTAGAACTTATGCTAGACCGGTACCTCCTAACCTGCAGGTTACAGGCTACATAATTCTCGCAACAATTAATACTTCAATCTACGGTATCTAGGATCAGTCCTGTAGGTCAACTGGTGTCAACACGAGACTGTGGCTTCCGCGAAACGCAGCCAAGTTACGGGCACAAAGCCCTGTACAGTCCTTACCAGTAATTTACTTTCACCCTCGCATCGCTGTCAAAAACACAATGATCTTTATGCTCGAAGCAATAGGGTTGCTGTTAGGTTGCTATAACTGAAAGCAGCCTGGAGAAGACTGCTGCTGGCCCAATGGAAACGGCCTCGCCTTACGTGTTGTAGTTTTTGGCTTCGAGGCCCAGCGCATTACTTTATGTAATTTATTTCATCACCACTGCTTTCAATATAGTGGAGGAAAACATCGTGTTTAAACCGGCTCATCGTAGAACAAAACATTTGAAGGCATGGTGACGTCTACGAAACCGCTCTGGGCCTGCGTGGTGGATTATGGCCTATTCCTTCTCATAGAGAGGAGGTTTGTGTCCCAGCCGTGGGAACTATCTATGCTATCTATCTATGCTATCACTGGAAATTTAAGAATTCTTTATTTTCGTGCTGGAAAGGTAGCTGTTTTACTGCAGCAGCTGGCAAAGGTAAAATTAATGTGATAGGACTGCTGTACATTGTGCGAGCGATTTCCATAGATAAAAAATATTTTGATTAAAAAAAAACGTTGCCTCGAGTCACACTATGAGTTTCTGCTGTATCGTGGGTGAATTTACAAACATTTAAACTCACATAAACAAACAGCCAGGGGGTCTAAAATGGCCGCTTTAGCAGAATCATAATTGGGTAATAATATGAATTACGTTTAATTTCTTAAAATGGTCAATTCATAATAGATGTACTTAACATATATGACCATTTTAAGAATTTAAACGAAATTCATATTATTATCCTATTATGATTCTGCTAAAGCGGCCATTTTAGACCGCCAGACCCGAAACAACTACCTGTAGGCCATATAAATTTTTATTCCGTACGAGAATCGAACCCACGACACGTGGCGCAGTAGTCAATCGCTCAGCCACTGCGCCAACCGCTCAGCCATTGCACCAACCGGTCTTTATATCTTTGACGGATGTCATAGTCTATGGTAGATTGGCAGTCGTGAAACGGTTGCAAGAAGCAATCAATATACATAAAAGACAATACTGTATCTGAGAATCGTAATAAAGGGATACAGATCAAATGGTGATAACGGGAAACAGTAACTGGCACAGAGACTAAAGGTGTAACATTTAACTAGCTAAGATGATTTATTTTCGGATTGAACGTACGGAAGAACTGGTATAAAATAATGTAGTCAAGAAAATGTATTCTTTGCTTACAACAACCCTGACATTTTTCAGCCTCACTGTGTTATCTGGAACATTATCTACATACAGGGACAAGGAACAGCCCTCCGAAGACTGATGAGGTGAATTCAGTATTTCATACTAAGATGACCGGTACAAGACATTATTTCAGGAACGTTATGGGAATCCAATCAATTTAATTTGTTTTATTTCCTCATACGCAATGTATTGTTACCGTGGCTAAAGGCACGTAGCAATCGGCAAGCGCGACGGCGAGTTCGATGAACTCTGTAGCTAGGCAGGAAGTGAAAAGTCGTTCGTTAGAGAATTTCAACATCCATTGTTGGTTTTTTTTAGTTTAGCCGTATTATTTACATTAATGGAGTGCTTCGTAGATAATGTAATTATACATTGAAATAAAAGAATAGTTACTGCAAAAACGATAAAAAAAATGAAAATTTTCCGAAGAATTATTCCGGTGGAATATGATTCAAAATAAGGAGTTGAATGCACCCTGTCAGTTTGCAGAGGGTAGTCCCTTACATCCTGTACAGTATCATACATACATACATAAACTCAAGCCTTTTTCCCATGGGGGTAGGAACAAAGTATCGTTCGGGCTTATTATCGAAACAAACGGTTCAATTTTCCAAGGCACGACGAGCTCATCATCAATGCAGGTTACCAAACTACAGCAATGAAAAAACAAACTGTCCGAATTGGAGTTCATCAAATGGCTAGATAATGTTGTAACAGAGTCCTACTTTTATTCTAACATCTCTATTTGATCTACATATTCTACATAATATTCAAACACCTACACCTACTTGTTCTTCTCAAAATCGGAGCTTGCCCGTACCACGCAAGAATAGCGGATTTCGTGACCTCAGGGTCAGTTCCCTCACATAATATTAACCACTAAAGATAAACACAAGTTATGACAAACCTATTATAGTTAAAACGTTTTCTAGGAAGTGAAATGGCAATAAACTGTGGAGTCCAGCCACAAAGTAACGCGGGGCTAGAGTAAAAGCTGCATTATGTCGCCTCGCTTGTTCTATGATAAATAACAAGATGAGAATAAAAGCTAATAGCTTAGATTCTTTGAAGTAGATGAGAACTAGGAAATAACGTTCAACAAACGTATCTTCTTTAACCTAGATTTGCATTGAACATCAAATTATAAAGTCAATTTTGTCGCGATTCCTATGATGAGCATCCAATGCGCATTGCTGTCGGATAAGACGTAGTCTGTGGTAAACTGAAGCATAGGTATTCTTTTTATGAAGTAGACACCGAAAAAAAATTCGAAGTAAAGGAGAACCTTTCATTTATCGTCAAAAAAAAAGACATGATGTGTGAATTAATGATTCGAATGGTAGAGGGAACCAGTGTCAGAAAACCACTGATTATTAATTGTCACGTTGTAATGTTAGCAGACCGTACAAACCGCAGTGATTAGTCAATGTGCACAGTCGCGTAGTCAGCTGTTACTACCGCGGGCCGCCATGACAGGTGCTTGCGGCTACCGTGTCTGGACGCTGCTTGCTATGCCAAAAACTAAGCGACTGGAATATTGTTGGATATAATATGAGTTTCGAATAAGTTCAAATTTTCTATTAGTATTCATTGCAACTCCAAAAAAAATTGAGGCGCCTATACCTCAAAAACTGAGTAGTCATTCATTTAGGTCATTCCGTTTTAAATTCTTCAGTATGAACAGCGATTAATCAGCAGAGATTTACAATAAGTATAAAGTACAAATTAAGTACAAGTGTTCGGACATTTATACTACCGCCTATTGTGAGATAAATTATTATTTTAGATAATTTACAAAGCTACTAAAATGTGTCGTTAAAAATTATTAAAATACCGTTAAATGTATTCAAAACTAGTAATTAATAACAAGTAACATCTCAGTTTGATACCAACTTATCTCGAAATAATATCTAAAACAAAAAGCCTTGCCGACAATTATACGAAACGTCAATAATTTTACGACGTGCATTCTTAATTATAATTAGAAAAGAATAATTATAATGAAGTTTATCATGCTTATCGGCGATAAAAACAATAATGTTAAATGTTGAAACTCTTTAGATGTATGTGCCCCGCGGCGAAGTTACAATGTTGAAGTGAATGATATCGTGTGGGATGAAACACGGTGTATTTGTGTATTAGTTACTTAGAAGTAACAATTTCAATATATTAGTATTCCGAAAATGTTACTTGTTCGTAGTAAAATTTAGAGATACAATCGAGAGACAGCTAAAGTTATTCGAGAGATTTGAAAACCTTCCATGAAACCTTTACAAAAATGTTAAGTGCATTGCTACACAACAAAACGTCATGCCTATAATCCATTCCCATTTTGCCAGTTTTATTTTCAAGTCCCATATAATAGGGGGCGAGCCTGCAATCAACCGGGCACAAATCCAGCTTCAGCCAAGGGGCTGCTACTGAGAAATTCCTGATGAGCCATTAACCCAGGACCTCATGCTCAGCAGTCGCGCTTGCGACCACTACACCGAACCTAAACGAGGCAATCTAGGTACTAATATCCTCTAGTCCTTGTAGTAATATCCTATAAATCCTATTCAAAGGTAAAATTATGGAAAGATGCATCATCCAGACTAAACCGCTCGGACCAGAACCATAAACTTTTGCAAAAGAGTTTCTTGTTTAATGAAAGTAAGATTTTTGAAAATTCCTCCTCTCATCATCATCACCTGCCTAGCCTTTTCCCAACTATGTTGGGGTCGGCTTCCAGTTTAACCGGATGCAGCTGAATGTCAGTATTATACATGAAGCGCCCGCCTATCTGACCCCCACAACGCAGTTAGTACTGGGTAATACAGTACTTGGAAAGACTGGTTGTCAGACTTTCGGGCTACAGACTACCTTTAACGACTGTCAAAAATCTACAAATGACAGCCGGAACCAACGGCTTAGCGTTCCGAGGCACGGAGGAGACCCGGTATGTTATTATGATCATCCATCCACACTTTAACAGTCTAGGCTAGGCTAGCGCAGCTTAGCCTTGAATATCAATCTATAGTGCTGTTATTATTTATCTACTAGCTCCTCTCAAATTCATCCTCTAATGGGTATAAATAGAGGATCAACGTTTATTTGGAAGTTCGTGATTTATCTCGTTGGGATCCACAAGGCAAACAGCTGTTCTTAGGTAAAAACATCTTTTAAATCTGTGGTACCCACAGGGGGGCTACAGGATATTCCACGTACCCATATTTTAATTTACTTCACCTATTTCATCCTGGACGGTTTCCACTCCTGAGGGATTACAGGCGCGAAGATGTGTGTCAGGTAAATAAAAGACGTCGTGTCTAAGAGTGTTTATACAATGTTTTGTTTACATACAACGACGAAGGAGATATGAATAAGGATCGAAAATGTTCTGAAACAATTTCGAGTATGTTAACGTAAGTGTAGAAAAAAAATATAGCGCCTTTCTACGACGCCACCAGAAGACCACATACAAAAACCCGATAACAACTGCTGGGCAGTAGACCACCAGGCACCTCCCGTTTCTAAGGGGGATGAAGAATTTTACTCCCTGTTCTTCATACCCCTATATATTTATACAGCGCAGAAAGGCGTTGTGGAAGTGGAGAAAGTTTTTCAGTTTGATGCTCCGATGAACACCCTTAAAATATAACCACCTTTCTGGTATAAGCTGTATAAGCACGTTTATACAAGGTAGGATTGAAATACCTGGAAATCTAAAAAGGGGGTCATTTATCTCACGAAAATAGTAATCTGAGTGTTGGGTTTTCGGTATCCTAATAGATCACGTTAGTATAGAAGGTAACTATATCGTGAACGCTAAAACCATAGTACTGATCATTTATTTTTTTAAAGAAGTCCGAAATGTTAGCTATCAACCGTCGACACTGGACAGCAACGCATTCAAATCTAAAACCCATGGTATCTCCAAATACAATGACCGTAGGAGGTCACAGCATTGATTTTGGTTGACACCAGTTAATTCTTAACTACCGTCCGTTCGTGAGAATCACGCTGCCCAACAGCTCACGCCAGCACTCGATGATGGATGACGTGTCATTGCTCAATATTGCTCGTTACAGCATGGCCTGACGCGTCTCGAACCCTGCGTGTTATGGTAACGAGTGTCGCACCAATTATATCTGATCGCTGTCACATGTGCCGCCGTGACAGCCCTACCGTAGGGTTGCCGCGTCTTATATTAATGTCGTTATGTTTTACGTCGGGCGGAAGGGTTTATGGTGAATTAGCTTTGGGAAACTGTGGACGGAAGCAATTTTGATGAAATACGGAATAGAGGTAGTTTAGTCTATGGAAAAGAGGCTTTTATAGTGAAAATCAGTAAGTACAGATAGATATGCTGTAACATGATAATATTGTAAAACCAAATCATTTTAAAATAGTAACCATGGAGTTTCTTGCCGGTTCTTCTCCATAGGAAACGACCAACCTGAACCGTGCACCATTTTGTCGACGTTTTATAAGTCCATATAGGCCTATGTGATTTTTATTTTTATTTTTGAGATAGATCAGCACTTCCACCATTCATTAACTCTGTCTTTATTTATGATAAGCTTTTGCTCGCGGGTTCGCTCCCGTTATGTACGGAAATTAACCTACGGTAATATTTTAAATGTAGCCTATAACACTCAGGGATAATGTAGCTTCTCGTTAGTGAAAGAATTTTCAGAATCGTATCTGTAGTTCCGATAATTACAACTAACATACAAACTTACAAACACAACTCTTTATAATATTAGTATAGATAAAAGCTAATAACTAACTCTAAGATATTCAAATATCAATTTATCGGAGAAACTATAAATTGATTTCAGTAAAGACCTATTTGGAATTGTAATTAAATATTCATGGTTCAATTACCAAGAAGAAAACTACTGTAAACTAATTTTATTTCTTTTACTACTGAAAATAAATCCAACAGAGGTCAACGGTTTATTCTCAGTCTTACAAAAGTTACACAAATCGAGTAGAAGATTTTTAGAATACGGTGTAGCGTATAACGGTCAGTTTAATGACTACTACTGCTTGCTACTACTTGATGTTGATGCCTTCTAGCCGATTTCGGCCACAGCGTCTGCATTCGATGACTTTCTAGGGTGATTATCGAGAGCTTTGGTGTCCTGCTTTTCCATGTGCTCTCAAGTGGCTAGCATATTGACTACTTAGAAGGCATAAAACCAAAGATTTGAAGTCAAAGCGACATTCAATTTGCAAGAGTGAAAAATGTATATTGGATTGACTTATGCTACCAAAAGCTTACGTGCTGCAATTCTGTTGAAAGTCGCTGCAGCAATACTCTTTGAAGACGAATGCTATTGCCAGTTACAGGCCAACTTGATAAAGTGTTAAGGATAATATCAATATTACTACAAACCTTAACCTTTATTCGCACACATAAACATTATTCCGTGGCTTTCTAATAATCCCGCCAAAGATAACGACCCAGCAACTCCCTATAGACACAGAGCAAATAATCAAACTTTTCCCCTAACTTATTCGGAGCTAATCTTTCGTCTGAATCCGATTCAATTCGCGCGCGAGACTATCTGTCGTCGGGAACAACGAAACTTGGAAGATTTGCTTCATTGAACCTTTGGAAAGACCAAATTGTTGCTGGAAAGTGATTTTAGTTCGTTTTAAGTATGTGGCGCTTTTGTTACAGCCGAGAATTTAAGGGATTTCTTTGCTTTTTAAATTCAATTAAGTCTCCAACACTTGCCCAAAAAGTAAATTGCATTAAGTGAAGTTAATACTCAGTAGTAGTAGGTTTCATCGTAAATTAGTCGTGTTAGGAAAATTATTAGACTAGTAGTACTTCGTTCGCGTCACATAAGAGAGAAAGGGTTAGAGAGAGTAGGTCTTAGGCACCTATAATACAATTCTAAAGAAGCTGAAACTTTCTTTGTTTTATCCAAGAACCACTTGAGTAGGTACCATCATCATCTTCCTGCCCTTGTCCCATGTTATTTGGGGTCTTCTATTCTCCTCTGTCAACCGTCATGCTATCATTGAGTACCATTGAACAAAATTTGGTACCTACTTGATCATTATTTTGCTGCGGAGCTGTTTTAAAACTTACTGTGATATCTCTATTGATATATTCATCGAAATCTAATAATGTAAGGGCAATTTTGTTCAAATTTAAATACCTACTTATGATTAATAACGTATTTATTTGGATAAGGATTAACACCATGTTTATAATAGTACATTGTTACCCTAGGGGTGAAAGTAACTTATTTCGTCCCGAGACGGGATTTGGCGCCAGAACGAAGTGAGGACGCCAATAGTTCGAGGAACTAAATAAGTCTTTAACCCGAGGTAAACACTGTACTTTTCATTACGAATACAAGGAAAGTAAAAATAAAAACATGAATTAGCTAAAGAAAAATGAGTAAATTGTATTTTAAATAAATCAACAACTTTGGTGATTTGGTGAGATAATTTTATTTCCACTACCGCTTTAGCCTCTTCTTTTATAAAATCAGGCGTTAAATTCATATCCGAATCAGATGAACTCATTTTATACTAATCTCTGCTATACGGAAGTATAAACAAAACTCTAAAACTCGAAAAAACAAATGAAGATCGGATTGCCGCTTTCCCGTTTCCCGCCTATTTGGTTTTTTTTCTGTGGCCGGCCAGCTATTCAGCCATTTTTTATTTTCATCATTGAAAAAATGGTAAATATTTCGCCCAAATCTATGTTATTTTAAAGAAATTGTTGAAACTAAATTATAATAAAGTAATTTAAAAAATATATATTATTTAATCAATACTTTAATTTATTTAAATTTACATCGTGGCTGTATAGAAAGTTGGAACATGGTTCAATAGAAATGTGAAAATAGTTTTTTTTAATAATTTGACAGCTGTCAGTTGAAAGCGATTCTCCCTAGGGATGAAAAGTATTACTTTCATCCCGCTCCTCAGGCAACTTCAGACCTACATTCAGAGTATGAGTAATGAAAAAACACTTTTCAATGCATTATTTTAGAACAAAGATTACCAAAAAAACAAATAACGAAAAAATATACGCCTGTCATAACAAAAGTGAATTAAATAAGTGAACTAATTTATTAAAAATAAGTTACCATGATTTTAGTGTTGAATGGCTACTAGGGAGGTACTAAATGAGGCAATTGTGCCCAAAAATGGCAAATTGCAGTCGGGGACGGTTCCTTGGAATAGTTCTTGACAGGTCCCCGGACTTCAGTTTCAGGTTCTTTTAGTTCACTTTTTTAATTTACTTTTTGATAACGCAGGCGTGTTTTTTATTATTTTTATTATTTGTACATTGAAATCGGTTAAGCCGTTTAGAAGTTATGGTGGAACATGCATAGGTACATGAACCCTGAAAACATAACCTCCTTTTTTTGGGCAGTCGTGTAATAAAAGTGAGTCATCCTTAAAAGATAGACATATGCTATCGTGGACTTCTTTCTAATTTTTAAGAGAAACCATTCCATACATGATTGTTGCGTAACTTTAACCGTTTACGCAGCGCACGCAACGGAAGCTCTCAAAAGGAATAAATTTTCCCCGTTTTTGGATCATTTTTCATTGATGCTCCGCTCCTATTGGTTGTAGCGTGATGTAATATAACCTTATTATATAGCCTTTCTCGATAAATGGGCTATCCAACTTTTAGTATCTTGATATCCGTATTACTATAATGACAATAGTAATACGACTAGAAATACAATGGACTTGTTCTAACTAAACTAACTATACCAGTGAGTGATTAAGTTGAAGCCCCTAATATGATGACAATATCAGTAGATCCGGCAGGATGTGGCCAGACGTGTGAACGTGGAAGAGACGGAAGGAGTATGTAAGGATCGTAGCAGGTGGCGTTCTGCGGTTTCTGCCTACCCCCATGGGAAAATAGCGTGAAAATGTATGTCAATTGATCAGATATTCAAACACTATTTAAAGCTTTCACGGTTACTAAACTTATACTGTCACTTACGGGATATCTTCCGAGTGTCATGATTGCGGGTTGACTGGAGAATGCGGGTTCATGGCGCTTGCAACAGCGTCGAAATATCGGGAGCTCAAAATCATGAACAATCACGGAAGATATCCCGTAAGTGACAGTATAGTAAGTTTTGATCAGATATTGTTATAAGTTGGTTCAGTGAGTCATCCATCCCCAGATCTCCAGTCCTAGTTAATCTTGGAAAAACGCCGTTTCCTAATATCACTTTGAGTCTAATATCTCGAATTTTATTTCCTCCTAGCCCTAAAACGCGTGCGAACCCTAAACATAGGAAGGACGAATCCATTACGCACACGTCCCAGTTTAATTTGCGCCCATTCCGAATAGTATTGTATTATTTATTGCCGTTCAATCTATTCTGTTAGTACGACAACTGCTGAAGGTTCCACATCGTACAAAGTCTCATACTGCCTGAGGCGACGGTGCCTTGTCTACGAGATCTAGTTTAGCGAGAGCTAGAGGGATCTGGGATTCTGTTCTAGTATAGGTATGAGTTTTAAAACTAATAGGACAGTCGAAACATACTGAATGTTGCCGACATTGTGGGCTAATCCGTTTCGTAAAACTGAATGACTGATCGCAGCTGGATACTCCCGAAAATCTGACCGCCAGAGGTCAGATACCTCTCTCGGTCCTATTTTAAATACTGATGTCCAGCCGCAACCGCTTGGACTGCAAGCCAACCCGAACATAGTTGGGAAAAGGCTAGGCAGATAGCATAATTATGATGATGAGGCTGGCTCTCCTTGAAAACAGAAGTCATCTACATCTACACTTAATGTTATAAAGAGGAAAAATTTGTTTTTTTGTGTGTGTGTATGTTTGTAATGAATAAACTCAAAAACTACTGTGCCGATTTCAAAAAATCTTTCACCATTGGAAAGCTACATTCACCCTGAGTAACATAGGCACCCGTGCAAAGCCCGGACGAGCCGCTAGTCCATAAATAAATATACCAAGATATTACCTATAGGCTTTTAGTAATCCATGTAAATTACAATGTCTTTGAGGTAAACCTGTGTGAACGTTATAGCGTTTCCTTCTTATGCTTATCAATTCTATAAAATAGTGTTTTACGAAAAGGTCACCCTCGTATTTGCTTTCCGATTCGAATTAGTTACCCGAGTATAAATTATAACTTATTTTGCAATATTTACCCACAGTCACCAAGGCTGCCAGTAAGTCGAGCCGATTGTTCGCCTTGCTAATTCTGCCAACTGGTTGTGTCCAATATCAATTGCAGCGTTGCAACACTATACTGCACACCTCCTATTGAGCGCCACATTCTAGTACAAGTCAATTAACCATTGACACTCTATTTTATTTATCACTAGCGGCCCGCCCCGGCTTCGCACGGGTGGACATTTATTTTTTCTAGTAATAAATATAGCCTATGTTACTCAGGGATAATGCAGCATTGTAATGGTGAAAGAATTTTTGTAATCGGTCCAGTAGATTTTGAGTTTATTCGTTACAAACATACAAATCTTTCTTTTTGTAATATTAGTGTAGATTTGAGGGACGTGCGACGAGAATATTTTACTTATTTTATGAGCAACGAATCGGATATAATCGGCAGAAATGTGAAGGGTTGGAGATTCCTGATATAGATTGACCTTTAGGATTTTGGATGCGTAAAATCGTCGTGGTGAACTTATATTTTCAATAATTAAGATTTTACTCAAATTCAAATATTAATTATTGAAAGCAGCAGATTGAGAAGCTGTAATTATTTAGTCGTGGTAAAGTTTTATTTTAAGTTTTGTTTTGTGTAGGTAGTGAGCCGTAGGATTGGTCGTATAAAATCGCCTGCTCGAATAGACAAGCAAAAACAATATAGCACTACTATAGCCTTACTCTGTATGTTTTAAGAAAAGAAAATATGGAAATTTATAGTACTTAATATCACTATTTGTCCAAGAACTACTATAAATCTTTACTTATTTTAAGTTTAAGGTATTTTTTTCTTGTTTTAAAGTCAATAAACAAACTTTTATTTCTTTCTTCTTTACTATGTTAAGTGTGTACCTAAATAAACTGTTAAATAAATACTTAAAGCCAATGAGGTTATTGATTAAAGCAACATTATCACGTAATGCAACTTATCTCACCAAACAGCAATTAATGGCGTCTATAAAAAGAGGCGAGTTGAGTGAAAACCTCAGCGGCGCAGTGGTGAGCTGTGAGCAATCCGTGGTACTTTACGACAGTCCCGCGTCCTCGGGGCATCGTATAAATGAAGCTGCCATCATTGGATATGGAGCATTGGGAAGGATAGTTCCGAAGGCCAATTTTTGCTAGCAACAAATTGAATAATCGAGATCTCAGATTGTAGAACCTTTGCTGAACATCAGAACAGAATCTTAGTTGCCAATTTGAAACCCGAATGAACGCCACTGAAGCTGCTATGAACATAGCCACCTAAGTCCACCTAGGATCCTTCTGATCTTAAAAGTACCATCAGCACGAAAAGAAGAAGAAATATTTGAAAATTGAAAAACTACACTGAAGTACATAATGGTTCTTCGACTGGCCAAAAACGACGTCACTAAAAAGAATAGTCGGAACGAATTCCAAATACTACAGAATTAATCAGTTATATGAGAATAGCTCAACAAAGATAGTAGCGGAACTGACTGCCCACAGTGCCCACGGTGCATCGGAGTTTTTTAATTTCGTCGAAGCTTTTTCCATTGCCTCGCAAGAAGCAAATTAAGTGAAAGGAAGACGCGCTATTGGCCGTATGCCATCACAATACTGTGATGCAATATTTCTTATAGCTAGTCTCCCAATCCAAGTGTCCAGGTGATCTTAGCCGTGGTCCTTCTGCGGCTACCTCCCCTCTGCCCCCAACCGTAGTGTCACGGCTGAATAATGAATGAGAGATCCGCAACCGTCGCCGTCGCCCGCTGACGCAGAACTGTTATTTTATTGTGTTGCCAGTTCATGAACACTGAGCGTTATGGAGATGTGCAGGAGTACAGAGAGAACGTTATAAGATGTCTGAGAACTGGTGAGGGGTGCCTTGGCAACAGCAGGAGAGTAGGAATGTGGTGGAAAGATTATGAGTCAAATCGATGCCCCAGCTAGCAGATTCTTTGTGAGCAAATAAATGACTACTCTATTCTATTCTATTCTATATTATTCTATATCATTCTATTCTATTCTATTCTATTCTATTCTATTCTATTCTATTCTATTCTATTCTATTCCATTCTATTATATTCTATTCCATTCTATTCTATTCTATTCTATTTGTTGACTCGTCATATTGCTCTTGACAAATAACCAAATGTTTCTTAACGGCTGCTTAGGTAATTTTTTATCATATTTCGATTTTTTTCCCGGACACCTGTATGATGTGGTAAGCGAAGAAAATGAGCCTGTGAAACGGTATCCTGTAACAGTATGAACATAAAAGAATTCTTAATACACGAATTTTAAAGAACAGTGAATCTCTTCCCACGTATTCTCACATCATTACACAATTTAACTCCAAAACAAAGATGGATATCTTTCAAAAACAATCAATGTATTTATATCACAAAGCTTGCACTGTTTGCCGATCACAACAATGAGTACAACTCCATTCTTCGCGGCTGATGACGTGCACCCACGGGAGACGAACAAACCACTCTATTAGGACCCGCCTGTACTTCCTCGGATGAGCCTAAGGCTTATTTACATAACTTATGTAACTCCATATATCAGTCAGAAAGTGAATATCGTATCTTACGATGAATTAGTAACTTGTATCGTTGTGTTGTGAACAACCAGGTATCAAGTAGGTATCATTATGATCATTTAGAACATTTAGTTTTGCTAGATTTTTACTATCCAAATCAACGTGCTGAAATCATACTATTAGAATATCTGTCAAGTCACGTACCTACTCCTTCTCTCGTGTCGTCACGAACTTAAAACTGAAAAGTTGTGCACAAATGTTATGTAATTTTTTGTTCTATTAACCTAATATATTTTCCAGGCTTTTTCAGTTTTATATGACTTATATTTCAGTTTCTCCACTTTAGTGATTTTGTGTAAAATGCATACTTACTAAATAGATCTTAATAATTAATATACATTTTACAGAACAGAGGTAACGAAAAATCATCTAATTTACTCCCTTATAATACTGTAGCCATGTGAAACAGCCTTACGTAAGGTCAAAGTGGACTGGTGGTACGTGTCGCCCACCCGCAAGCGATCTATTGTCTCTGGCTTATCTCAACATTATTTATAATGACCGAGATAGTGCATTCGCGTCACTCCTACGCACCTACAGAGCACACGCAGGTTCTAAACTATTTTTATAGCTGAAGTTTAAGAGCTGTTACAATTGAGGTTATGGGTTTATTATTGGTGGTCATGGGCGCTTTAATGGTTGGTAGCAAGCGTCGATGGATTCGATCAATTCCCATGAGGAAGTTCAATTGAAAAATTATTTGGAAAAACGAAGAAAAAATAGGGCTAGCCAGTATTTTGCTAATATTTCCTAAAACTTACAATTACGTATTAGTCGAACCGCGTATTCTGAAGCCGCTTTCAGTTTGTTTTTACAAAACTGAAAAAATGTTTCGATAAGTGCCTGAATGCGATTGACATGATTGTCGAAACTCCTAACTGATCCGTCTTGAAAGACAGTTTTGTTTCTAGCAAACTTGCATTACTAGAAAGAAAGACGGAAGGATTTTATTACAACAGTAGCAGCCAAGACTTTATTCGTGGGCCCACAGTGTTTTTGTCCCACTGCTGGGCAAAGGCCTCCTCCATAGCTATCCAATCTTCCTCGAGTTTTGCCATCTCCGAAACAGTTTACTGAATAGAAAATAAAAACGTATGCTGACCTGCGAACAGTATCCAGGACCACAAGTTTGACAGCACTTCTCCCAAACATTAGTCACCAATTTCTTGATTTCGAATACAATCAAAGAAAAATCGTCAAAGCCCAAATTGATCTACAAATTTGCTAAAAGCACGTGTAAGTAAAAAAAATATTGTAACCGGACATGTAAAAGCCATAAAGAAAAATTTGACGCCGAGATAAAACCGATTTCAGCCGAAAGAAGCCGATTACAGCCGCAGTCACGCGCCGACTTCAAGTAAAGAGAATATTAATACAACGCTTACCACACCTTGGCTTGTACTGCCATTTATTACTTTATACATATTTAATAGACCTTTACCTGAGGTGTAAGAACTTAATGGAACGTTAGATGTTCGGAAAAAGGTTGTATTGATAAGGTGTAACGAAAACAGCAGGAGAACCTTATTTTCCCTTGAGTAAGGTAAAAACAAAAGAGAACAAAATTAATGAGAGTGTAACATTGGCGTTAACTTATTGGATATTAGATATTTACGAAGAAAAGAAATAAACAACACTAGTATTAGACTTTGGAATTGCTAGAAACGATTTTCAACAAGTGTAGCAGCAGAAGAAACCCAAGAGGTATTTCTAGATGTCATGTAAAGCCAAGTCAGTGGTCCATTGGTGGTATAAAAACTTTGACACCAGGTTAGGCATCAACCGCACGAAAAAGAAAAAACAAGAAGAAAATACTAAGTACGAACAGAGCTACAACAGTGATAAGAAAAATACAGAAAGTGGAAAACCTTTCTAAAATAGCTTCCAATCGCTGCAAAAAACATAACTCTATTCAGCAGAGAAAGCTTTCAACACAACAAGAAATAAGCCCAAGAGAAAATCATTAATTAAAACTAAACATCTAATAATGATGAAATGCCATTTCGTGACGACACGCGCGCGCCGTGGGCAGAACATGGCGTCTGCGCCGATGATAAATATAATAGCCGAGCAACGGTGTTAATTGACATTCGAACTTTAAAACTATCCAATGGCGGTTTAGTCGTAAAAATGTCTCCTCCAGCAGCCCACACTTCAATTTGTTTCCCGGTAATGCGCCATGACTGATTAATGCCTTCGTAAGTATAATGAGACGAGTCAGATGATACGTAATCAATAATTGTGCGCGTGCGGCCAACTACTATAAGTCAGGGACGCCCACGGGTTCTGTTGTTTATGGCATTTTAGTTTTTAGGGTTCTGTAACCAAAGGGCACCCTTTGGTTAAGGGACCCTATTAATTGTCCGTCTGTTACGGGACTGTATCTTTTGAATCGTATTAGGTAGACAGTTGAAATTTCTCCTGCCACGTTGGTCGAAAGCGCGACTGCTGAGCATGAGGTCCTCGGTTTGATTCCCAGGTCGGGTAAAGTGTTAGCCACGGAGTCTGGATTTGTGCCCGGATGATGGCAATAGGCTCGCTCTCTATTAAATGGGACTTGGCGAAATGTGGGTGTAATCTTACGACTCGATCGACGACGACAACGATCCCAGACGGGTTACGTTCTGGGATTTCAGGCGTGATGTTACATCATGTTGAAATTTTCACAGGATGTGTAAAAATAAACACACCGCCGCTATAACAATAAATAATAAAAATTTAATTAACCCTTTTAATTAAATATTAAGAAACGTGTTTTAACGGCGTTTTTTCGATCTATTCTCGATCATAATGGTGGTACGGAACCCTTCGTGTGCTAGTCCGACTCTTTTATTTGAATCTTTTGTTTTTCGGTGACTGATTGGGGCTTAAGTATTTCGTGTCTATGCAAAGTCTTTTGTCCCAAACAACTTCAAACAAGAACTACTCGTACTTTGCTTAAGTTTAGTTTCAAAGATCCTGTAGGAGCAGCCATTTAATTAAAGACAGTGTAGAAAGGGGCGACGATTAATTGAGGATGTTCCAGTCGCAAGATTTTTGTAGTTTTAGGCGGGTTCTTTGATATCTTGAAACAAAAAGTAACGCCTGTTTAGTTGTTTGTTTGATTATGTACGGGGTGGAAGACACCACGTATGTGTATGTATGAACTAGTATGAAGTCGTGGTAACCGTATTCGCGTCGGTGCCCCTTTAGAAATTTTTCATCGGTTATTTTAAAAAAATCAGCTGTTCCATACATTTTGACCGTGTAGGTATTGCACTTTTGTAGGAGCCCACATGAGGCTCAGAATGATGTACCCCTTGATGTGTCCCTTCCACCTCGTATGTTATGTTATGTTATGGACGTGGACGAGGCGAAATGAGTATGTCACAATCGTGGCAGCTGGCGTTCTGTAGTTACTGCCTACCGCCATTGGAAAAAGACGTATTCGTACTTTGGACCGGAGTCGATGGAGGCAGATTGTCCGTTGAAGGGGTCCGGTGACCACGATCCTCAGTAATGAGGGCCGATTGAAGAAAAAGAACGTAGTCGTGTTCACGTCTAGGTGTCGCTCGTGACCTTCGTCCGCGTGAAATTATTATAAAACTATGTCTTCCTTATTTGAATCGAATTTGTTAACAATTTCAAGGATTTTTTTTTTTTGCACGGAACCTCATCCTTATTCTAAAATAAAAGTATCCTAAGTTATTCCTTTTTTTTCGGATGGGAAATCATCAAATGATCCCTTTGGTCTCGGCGGACCAGAAGGGAGTGTCACACTTACAGCAGACCTCCACGGTGTGGTAACAACCTGGCATCCCCCCCCCCCCCCGTGATTCGATGCAGGTTCCTCCCGAAACAACCGTGTCCGGTGAGGACCTGACGGAGGTTTATTGTGGCGTGCCCTGCACAGGGTTACGACAGTCGCCCTCTCCAAGTCACCATATCCTAACTCCTAAGTTACTAAAGTAAGCCTAAGTTAGTCCTTTTAACATCAGTTATCGGCTAGTAACAGTTCTATCAAAATCGGTCCAGCCGTTTCGGAGATTAGCCGGAACAAACAAATAAATAGACAAACATTTTAAAAATCGTCGCTTTTTTATAAGTAAATACCGTAATACTTTTCAGTCAAAAGCTGTTATTTTGAAATTACAAACAGACACTTCAAATTTATTATTTGTATAGATTAAGTTATTTATGTTTGGGTTGTCCGATTACTTTCGTACTCGAACGTAGCTTTCAGTTCTACAGCTCATCACGCTCTGAAGTCGCGAGTTGAATACTAAGTATTTAATGGAATACTAAAATAGTTCGAATTATATTTTTCAAAATCAATTAACTATCTTTAACCTCAGCTCTACCTTTGTGAAAGATATTATTAGAAGATGATTAAATCTATTTCCATCTCAGAAGAATGTTCAAGTCCTTAAGAATTACTTATTGATGGCGATCGAGGGCTAATCCCCAAAAGTTTTAATTGCGAGGACACTCGCCGAGCCCCACTCAGACTTATCTGGGCTCTAATCGTCTTAGTGCTACCAAATTGGAGGTCCTACATCAACAAATCGAAAACTAATTCAATCACTAGTGGGTACCCGGAGTTAGGATTAAGAATTACTTCTTCTTTAAAGTTGGTCGCGCTACATAAATACCGAATGTAAATTGCTATGTTGGTTTTGCTTTATTTCGTAGTTCATTAATAAATAATATGCTTAAATAAAATTGTAACATTGCTTTTTTTATTAAAATACATGAGAAAAGACACCTATAGTATATTTTGATACAAGTGTGGAAAGGTTATCATTGCAGCGACGTGTTGAACTTCACCACGTGTTGAAGATCCGAGAACTGCAGTGACAAGAGACAAGTACCCACGTGAATGAAACGACGTTTTTAAATGCTTACACGATTCCTGTACTATTTAATGCACCCATCAGCACAATGTTTTGATGATGGATGTGTAGCGGCACTACAAAAAGTACTACAGCAACATAGAATAAAAAGCACTACAGCGCCATCTATGACGCAGAGGATAAACTAAACATCTAAATACATCTAAATCCTGCATCGCGCAAGTAAAGTTATTCGCGATTTAAGACTATGTAGAAGAACCCGTCAACAACTGTCGGGCAGTAGCCCACCAGACATAACACCCGTCTGGTCGGAGTATCATCCCTTTTCTATGCGGGTTGAAGAACTTTACTTTACACCCTGTTCTCCATAAGTACCCCCAATGATGCATTAAATAAATAGTAGCTGAAAAAAAATCGTTTCCGTGTACTAAATGCTTGGTTGACGGCTTCGTGAAGCTTGAATGTTGATTTCATTAAAAATGTTTTAAATTTTATTAAATAAAATTGGTCTCCCCCGGCATTCCGGTCACTAATCTTAAATTCCGGACCTGTCTGGAAAATTCCTCTGTCCTTTTTTTATTACTAATAACAAACTCGTCTCAGCTTTACACTTTCTTAGTTTTCAGAGAGCTCGACCAAAGGCCTGGGAAAAGAAAAAAACTGGCCATAAACAATCACTACAGTTCCAACAAAAGAGGAAGTATTTAAAAAAAAACAATTATTGTTTGCTTCTTTTTTCAAATGATAGCGATAGAATGCATAATGATACGCACCGTGAATTAAGTGCGCATAATAGGAAAAAGCTGTCAGCAAAAAGCATCATATTATTATATAATACTGTCAGACTAAATGTCAAATGGCGACCAGAGTCACGTTTATCCTAGAAGTGTGAGGCGTATTTGCCATTATTCATTCTTGTTGTGTTCCCCGGTCGGTGCGGTCGAGTATTATTTGAGTCCATCGCCACGCAAAGAAGAACTGATTTGACAAACGTTCATATTATCAAACCATCCCTCTACTATCACAATCTCTTGCCAATCCATTTTAATCGTGCCACTAAATTAACTTGTAGAAAAACATCACAACCCATTTTCTCAAATGAATTTCGAAATCTTTTCTCTATGTTATAAACTCGTCACCATACTCCTCATCTCGTCAGTTTCACGGCCCGCGTGTTTCGCAGACGCTCGTCACGTACCACGCACCTCGGGACGTGCTCATACATAAATAATATTATAAGACTTATGTCGTATCTACGCGGTACCCTACGTACATGAGACGTTTCGCACAAATCTAGCCGAGATCTGTGAGAAGCCTGTTGTTGATTTGAATTGAAATTTTCTTAACAATAGTGTTAGCGGAGATAGAATACTTGCCTAGAATATAAGACAATACGTTGGTGCGTACTTATGTTGGTGGGTACCTAAGTTGGATAAGTTTCAAGTTACACTTAAGTTGTGTTGTTAATTTGAGTATATATATCCTTTTTATAAGAGTACGATGATTTATTTATCAGTAAATAGTACCTAAAGTTATCCAAGTAGCGTCCCTAGATAGACGATAGATAGATAGACCTTTTCCCCAACGTGCCTGATAGACCACCAAATGTTTCACAATCTGCAAAGTTAGCGACACTAATTGGAGTAACTGAGAGATGATCGTCCGGTAATTGTTCTTCGTTAACGTTAATTGAGCTTTGATTGATCAGGATCATGTATGATCGCCTGATCGCGTCTGGAGGGGCAATCAGGAATTAGTTACGGAGCATGCATATGAGAATGTGGACGTAGCTTGTATTTGCAATTGTTGCAAATGCAAATCAATCAATTAGCTCAGCCTTTCGCAGTCCATTGCTCCTGAACTTAACCCTCAACTAAGTTTCTTTAATATGTTTTCAAGGCAGTAGGTATGATAATTTTCATTTTAACCTGGACTCACCATGCACTGCTTTATATCGATCCCAGTTCCTTTCCGTCATGCACCTGGGAAATGAGCGTCTCTCGTCATTTGACCCGCGAATTTGACGACCCATTTTGGGGAGTTCTCGGGATATTTTTGTAACACTAACACAAGATCAGACGGACCACTCAGCGCAAAATAATGCTGAAAAACACTAGCTGCTAATACAGTCATAGCTTTACTCAAATATTAGACCAATTCCCGCACCCTATACAAACAGGGTTACTATCCGACTCGTATAAAAACATAACACAAATCGATGCATTCACCCTTCGACCAAGAGTATGAATCGTCCATTTTATCATAAGGCAACTTAATATCCCCATATCGGGCGGATATTGACAATCGCGCGGCGTCATTCGGTATTCAAATAGCTTGGCATTCGGCCTCGGCCTCGCCCATCGCTTAGTGGATCAGAGGCCGAATGGCCGATAGGCTGTAGGTTCTTGTTTGTGGTGCCGTTTTATAGATGCTTGTTGAGGGTTAGGTAATCGGGTGATTTGGGGAATATTGAAGGGAAACTGGAGTTACACCTTAGTTAAGGTAGATTAAGGCAATAGGCTAAAAGAACATAGATCTGTTTTGGAGAATAGGTATTTTGTTGTTAACAAAACTATATCATCATATAGTATGTCTGTTTTTCCTAATTAAATAACTAAGATCCACTCATGAGTTCTTAGACATAGTGTAATTCTATCAGCCGACGATGGAAAAGTGAAAAATGTATTGGATTGACATACGCTACTGAAAAGCTATGTCCATCCCTTTGAAAAGGGCTGTAGAAATATTAAATGTTTTGAAAGCAGCTGCCACGACTTGTCTTACCCATTGAAATAATATATTGAAGATAACCCCTTGGAAATTAGTGTCACTATAGTACATATTGATATAAGTGGAGAAACTTTGTTATTGCATTCGAGGCGGAATTAACACCCGAGCTGCAGGCGAGGGTGTTATGAAGCCGAGAACTGAACGCGTATCAAACGAAATTTTTCAATACACTTTCGAAGAAATAAAACATTTGAACGGATAGTATTTTTGTCAGGAATTATTAAGAAACTATGATTTAATTTGCTTTTTTTGCTCGCTTTGCTTTCGCCAGGTTGAAGAAGAAGCAAAGGTATGATGCCGCTAAACAGCCTAATATGAAAAATAGAAAATTCAAATATTTTTGAATTTAAAACACAAACAAATGTTAATTTGTTCATAAAAGTTAATATTTGATTTAAATAATCATGTTTATCTGTGATATTCTATTTATAAACACAATTTAACTATTAAAAAAATATTTACGCCGTATCTCTTTGCCGAGATTTAAAAAAAAAACAATCACCGCCGACTATAGTCATTGAACCCATTTGGACTTAAGTTTATGTGTGGAAATTTTCATTTCCGCACGTGTGCGGAAAAATATTAAAAACCACGTGTGTGAAATACATTGCATGTCGAATCTAATCATAGTGCGATAAGAACCAATTTTCGAAAAAGTGTATTGAAAACAATTTTTCAACACACTTTCTCTAAAACTGGTTATTGACTGACATGTCCTGCTCACTCCCGTTTAAGTGAGGCAGCCTTTTGAGCCTCAACGATTTGCGTTTTGGAGCGCAGTGTAGTGTTTCGAACATGGTCTGTTAATTTTACACCTAAGATACTACGCTCCATAGCACTTTGGCAAACCTCGAGTTTGAACTTTTGGATGTTAGTCAAAGACCGTAGGTCAAGACGGGGAGAATACACATTGTATGTCCATTAGCTTTGCTTCAGGACATGGGCAGAGTGCCCCTAAAGTACTCCTTCATGGACCAGTAACTCTTCCAAGTATCTTCCGTTCGTCTTGCAATTTCCTTATCTTGCTTTGCCTGGAAAGAGATTACTTGGCCTAAGTAGATATATTCTTGGACATAAGATACTGAATAAATTACTTTTATTGCCTCAATAAAAACCATGTAGTTGCCAGACATAAGTGTCATAAAATCTTCTAAAACACCAATCTTCAATCGGTATTAGATATTAAACCAGACATTATATGGGTGCGCTACATCTCAGATCAAAGATCAAATTCCTTTGAATGTAAATGCTAAAATTTCTCGGTTACGTCAGGATAGATCTACCTTAGAGTTGAGACTGTCTTATTTACCATTAATTATAAGTTTTGTATTATAATAATGGCTGATCCTATTCTTATGTTAATACTGTAGTCGCCGTTTCACTTTGAATTGTAAATTACCTTTACAACGATACTATCAGGGACTTTATAACAACAGGTAAATGTCTAATTTAGATTTTATTAATATTTTTCAGCTTTGTAGTTACGTGAATGATTAAAATTGGATTAACGGATTTTTGATGAATTCATAAGTATAGTTATTTTACATTTTCAACCCGTCATAAAAATGGGTATAAGCCTTACTCACTGCTATAGCTTATCATATGGTATGTACATTATTTATTTTATATTTTATAAAGCTTACAATTACTATGCTTTGCTTACTTTTGCTTTATGTTTTTTATTTTGCTTGAATGTTATTTCTTTTTTTATGTATACATGCACGTCATGTCCCTGCGACAAACAAATATATCTTCTTTCTTTCTTAAACCGGGCACGCGAAATAGGTGCTCTTGCGTTATCTAGGTATATCTATATCAGAGGGTGGGATTCATCATCATTATCATAACTTACGCCAAAACACGTCTACAACTGCACAAAGGCACCTAACAACAATCCGGCCACGTTGACATCCGGCCAACGGACCTCTCAATCGTAATTGAAATATCCACAATTTTGAACTTCACTGTGACTGGAGCAAGTACTGTTCAAAGTTAGAATTAGTCTGCTTCTCAAGATAATGATATTTAAATCGAAAGTTAACAAAAGGATTCATTCTAACAACAGAATTTGGAATATTGTTTGCGATCGGGCGAATATCAATCCGCCGAATTTAATTGAACTGAAAAGTCGACCGTCCACTGCCAAGATGGATGTACACGGAGAGGTTTTCCAGTCGTAGGCTGCTGGGTAGCGACGTCTTATGTAAACTAATATCAGGAACGTAAACCAAAGATAACAATTTAAAAATATCATAAATGCTGTTACTATAAGTTTTTAAACTGTCATGGCCACTAACATTATAATTAACACTAGAAACGGGATATTTACCATGTCCACTGTTTGTTTTGCGGCGCTGTTTCAACCACCATGATCACGGATAAACTGAAGTTATTGCGGATGGGTGTTTATGAGCAGACAAATAAGGTCTACCCTCTTTCTTGTTCGTTTTTTGCACTCAGTACCGCTACCGCTGTCACTCGCAACTCGATTCTGTTCCCGACACACGAAACTCACTGTGTCCGCTCGCGAACTTTTTTCGGCACTTGTTCGGTTTTTACACAGGTGAACCACTGGATTCCATGCTCTCGACAGTTGAAACCCACCCAACTAGCATTTGAACAACTTCCAAGAAGTGTCCCAAGATCTATATTTTTTTACTCTTTTTGCATACTTACAAGCAACTGTAAGTGTCGATTTAGGGCGCACTTTATAAGAGAATTCTCACTTAGAGTCCACTTATAACGCTCTTATTGAAGATTACTTTACACTTACAATAATCTTGTTACTGCTGTTGTAATACCAAAACAACTTATAATGGTTTTATTGGCATGGTTTGAAGGAAAATAGGCCTTAGAGCGTTCTTACGACTGCTCTTGTAAGTGTAATTCCCCTTATTTTGCTCTCTGGAAGCTCAATAAACGAGTATTTTTTAAAACGGCAAAAGATAAAAAAAAAATTAAAATAATTGTCAACTCACGTAAGTACCTATTATTTGTATTAGTAGAATTTTTATTTCGGGCTCGGAACAGAATCAAGTTGCGAGTGACAGTGGTAGCGGTACTAAGTGCAAAAAATGAAAAAGAAAGAGGGTAGACCGATTTGTCTGCTCATAAACACCCACCCGCAATAACTTCAGTTTATCCGTGATCATGGTGCTAGCAACAGCGTCGAAATATCGGGAATTCAAAACAAATACTGGACATGGTAAATATCCCGTTTCTAGTGTTAATTATAATACTGTTACTGTTAGCCTGGGTCATCCCACTGCTGGGCAAAGGCCTCTCTCCATGACTTCCAAATACTTTGATCCAGGGCCAATGTGGGCCACTGGTCGTTGGTTTTGTCCAGCTCGTCCCACCATCTCCTGCGAGGTCTACCGCGTCGCCTTCTGGCTATGTCAGGGCTCCACATCGTGGTTATATAGAAATATATGTATAACTAAATTAAAAATATAACTATTAGTACTTTAAATTACGTTAATACAATCGTTCGGTAAATAAAACGCAGGCTTTGTTCGTAATCTCCTTGATACGAACTCAATACATCATTTTCACTCATTCATCATATTTAATAGTCATTCGTTTTCATTATTTTTAATATAACACAGACAGCCAATATCACCACATCTAGAAGGTATTGATTTATCCTAGACTGAAATAATTCTAAATAATCTCTCCTATAATATTGTAAGTTAGTAAATAATTGTAAGATATTGTCTGCGGTTGTCTATGTAAACTATCTGTTAGTGACAGCTCGAGGTCTCCGCATTTAATTTTGCAATAACTTACAGACATTTCGTTCTTATCAACTAAGTCGAGGGCTTTTTGTACGAATTTTCATATCATAATCCTAGTTCAAATTACTCTTGAAGAGGCAACGTTGTTCAGGATTAATTACTTTTTCTCAAAGGGATCTTCGTGAGCCATTGGACAGTCAAAGATGGAACCGTTCGCTGTTGGAAATCATCCTACTTGGAGTTTTTCAAACAAACCAAATCAATTTTTTTTGCAAGCATTTTTCAACACAACCTGTACCTAACATATTTAGCTCCTATCTAGGTATGTATTTAGGTCCCAGTTCTTAGTGTCGACCTTGGGTACACAATCATTTAAAAAGTACTTGAGTCTGATCCTCGGCCCATAAAACGTAACAAAACATCCAGTTACAAGTTTACAAGTACTGTAACATTAGAACGAGGAAGAGAGAGTGTAACGTGATATTTATTACTCCAATTAGGGACAACATTTGTATGGATTAACTGCCACTAATCACGAAGCAAGGGCATGCTCGTTTTTCAGTGAAACAAATGCGTACAGGCACATTGTGAAGTGTTAAGATACCAGCTTTTGTGCAGCACTTGGTTAGAACATACGAATTCATTGAGTAATTTTGCTGATTATTTTTATCTTTTTTTGCAAGATTTTGCCCTATCAGTCAGGAAAAAATATACTTCTCATTTAAAAACGTAGTCTTGTATGTGCAGAAGAGAATTTGCTACTGTAGCAAAGCACTGTAAACCACACAGCTAAACCACAAATTAAGTTAAAACCAAATCTGACCAATTATAATTAGATCACAGCCCACTGCGCAATTTAATTAGTGAGCCAGGCCAAACGCCGAGACAAGGAGATGGCGCCAAAGATAACCAAAGCGAACCTAACAGAATAAAAACTATTCATAAGAAACATCCAGATTTAAATAAAAGAACTGTTGATAGAGAATTAGCCTAACGAACTCAAGATTCACAAGTTCAATTTAATCTGTGAGAGGTCACAAAAAGTAATTTATTTCGCATACACTATATTCTGAATTAACACTACAATAGTATAATTTAGAATCTGAGTCACCTATACCACTTAACCTTATGAAATTTATATGCTTTTACATATGAATATCTACTACCGCTTAGGAAGTACCGCTGCGAAACCGGCACGGTGCGCCATGGGGTCAAGCGATCACGTTTTCTATAAGGTATGGGGCCATCGTGTGGTGGGCCATAATCGCCCACGACGATGAGGTGGAACATTCTATAACACAAAAGATTGTATAAAATATGGGCGTAGAGAGTTCATAATACAAAGAGGTCACTATTTAAAGAATTTCGATAGCACGTAGATGAGACAAGATTTTCGCAAGTCAAATCACATTGGATTCTGTGACAATATTACAGTTTTGTTTAAAGTGGTAATAATTGTTTTGAGCCATGTTTTGCAGTAAGCCGTCAGGGCTATGAAGCTTATATTATGAAAGTTCAATCATAAAATTGGAATAAAAAAAAGACGGGTTGCACTCCAGGAGTGCCGGCAGAAGTGAAAACTTGATTATAACAACGTTTTTTATAACAACGCCCTCTAGTAGCAGCTAAAAAAACTGTCGCGCCTACCAGTAACAGTGTTCTCTGTATCAATGCATCATTTTAGTTTTCAATATCAAAGATAGATGGCGCTTTGTGCTAGCGCCATCTACCAGCGGTCTCTCACAACAGTTACTCATTGCATTTGCTAATGTACTTTCTACTACATTCTACAAGATGTCGCTAGGAGTTATAAAACTACGATCATGTTCCAAAACATTTAAAAATTTCTTTAAATAATTTTAAACCATAAAATGTTGAAGGTTAAATTCAAAATCGTCTACTCTTCATCCGTCTTACGCTTTTTCCAAATTTCTTTAAATAATTTTAAACCATAAAATGTTGAAGGTTAAGTTCAAAATCGTCTACTCTCCATCCGTCTTACGCTTTTTCCAAATTTCTTTAAATGATTTTAAACCATAAAATGTTGAAGGTTAAGTTCAGAATCGTCTACTCTCCATCCGTCTTACGATTAGGTCACGTGTCCTGACGCGAGTGTCCTGACGCGAGTTTAAGATTTTATACCCATTACAGAACAATTTTTTTAGAGTGCTCAACGCCGCTAAAGAAGTTTTCACTTCAAAAACAATGTACGATTAGCTTTGTCGGAACATCAAGCACTGGAAAAGTAGCTACTATTTTACATTTTCCGTATCTCTAGCAATAAAAAGACAACAACACTATGAACAGTAGAACGTTGCATTTTAAAATTCCGTAACCAGGCAGCCATCTTTCTTTTTTATAGTCTGCACGTTGCACTGAAACGCTAGGAACTAAAAACGCTTGAAAATGCCTCAGAGGATTAAATTATTTTGGCTGGTTTATGAATTTGCATTTATTTATTCGTATATATAATCTTCAAATGATTTAGCAAAGTTTTGATTCCCATTATCAAAACTGTATTATAATTTTTGTTTAAAAATAAACGCGATTTACTTTCAACATAAGAATCGTATTTCAAATACCTCGAGACCTTTTAAATAAGACTTTTTATAATAGATAAGACACCTTGTCTATTATACGTCTAGTGTTTAAAATTATCTGCTTCTGAAACCTGTAAACTGAAACTTGGCTTTGAAACGTATCTTAACTTTTGGTCCCTAGAGCTGCCTATAAAATCGATCACGGTTAAGTATATTCCTTTGAGGTTAAGTATTTCTTAAAATAAACCTTTGAACTAGCTTTGATTAGAATTATTTTCACTGAGCTGAAAGACACTTTATAAATATTCGAATATTCTTGTTTGAAGTTTTACACAAGGGTTTTAACTCATTCTAATTTGTTTTCGTGAATTCGTACTTTAAAGGTTTTTTTTCGACTGCCAAACATTGAAAGCATCCAGAGCCAGAGACTTTCCGAATCAACGCAACACTTGAACCTCCTTCATTACTCGTCAGCCTCGTCCATACTGCGACACAAGTTGCAATACAAGTATCGAGACTTATGCCAGACATCTCTGTAACCTTTTTAATCCATAATATCCGATACTTTTGTATCAGCCGATAGAATTTGGAGACATTTTGCCGAAATTATGTGCCGATTTGAGACTTATATTAATTTACTAGCTGTGCCCGGCATGCGTTGCAATGCACCTTTTTTTACCTTACCCTACCCTACCTACCTACCTACCCCCTTATCACTAAGGGGTATGAAAAATAGATGTTGGCCGATTCTCAGACCTACTCAATATGCTCACAAAATTTCATGAGAATCGGTCAAGCCGTTTCGGAGGAGTATGGCAACGAAAACTGTGACACGAGAATTTTATATATTAGAGATAAATCCATGTTTTCTCCCGATATTTTCCTTCACCGATTTCCAAAATAAACTTTGAATGATCCACTTTGGGCAAGCGTGGATCAAAGCTTTCTCGAAATGAGAAGAAGCCTTTGTCCTGCTGTCAGTAATAGGCTGAAATTATTATTTATGTACCGATCATTTGTAATTGTTCATCTTTAATAAAAACAGTAGGTATGTATAGTCACAGTACTTTTGACCAGCACTTGACCAGTTACTACAATCCACAAGTGAACGCTGTCATCACCTCCCATCTGTCATCTTGACGTCATCACCACAATGGTCAAGTGGCCGTTACTAACGTGACGTTGATTGGTAAGTAGGTACAGTTGTAAACAGAACTGACTGCTCTCGAAGTAAGATCGCGACCAAAATGTTTGAGCTTTGTCCGCTGAGTAGTTCCGGAATTATTGAGGAGTTTTCACTTGAGTTTGTCACTGAATAGGAAGGTATCGTAGGTCAACTCGTAAACAAAGGTAAGCGGAATTACAAATTAATGGATGACGTAATATTATATGTGGGACAGACATCATCATCATCCGTCTTTGCTTTACCCATCTATGCTTGGGTCGGATCTTAGTATAACAGGATGAAGATGAATATCAGTACAATATCTCGTACTATTAAACAATGTGTTCTTATTTGAAGCCAGAGATCACAAAATGCATGATTTTTTGACCCTGTTGAACAGATTTGAGCGCTGGGACGCAGGAGACATTGCCTCAGCTCTCTTTCACCTATCGATATATCTTGTGATACCTACAGGAATTCCTAGTGTGTACTAGACCCAGGGTTACAACGATATATATTTGTGCTTTGAAGTGCCTTACTTCCGTTTTTGAATCGGATTTTGTTACCAATTTCAAGGTTTTCATTTTTTTGCACGGAACCCTAATTATACTTATGTCAAAATCGGTCCAGCCATTTCGGAGATTACACGGAACAAACAGAGAGACAGACAGTCAAAAATTGAAAAAAATGTGTTTTTGTTAAAAGTGACGGATATAATTATTTTCAAATGCATTCAGTAAAAAGCTGTTATTTTGATATTACAAACAGACCCTTCAATTTCATTGATTTGTATGTATAGATATAGATATCGATGTAGGAACAAACTAACTCATCAACTAAGTTAAAATTAACCAACACTAACCTATTTCGCCACTCTATAACATTGTTTACCCTCTAAACCGATTACAGCAATGGTTTCCATCCCCAATCCCGCAGGAACGCTGCAATTTGTCAGTCCCGCGATTGTATTATTAAGAGCATTTAGCGTAACCCCGGGATCCCATTAGGCCGGCGGCACCACTCTAGATGCTATCAGCGTTTAGACCGGACAATGCGGAATTGAAAGTAAGGGTCATTGGACGATGGACAAATGCGATCAAGACGATTTGTCTCCTCGTTATGTGTAGGCTTATGGCATTACTACATATCAAGTTCTAAGATGTTTAAAACCTATTCTACAGCATCGTATTGGATTCGATAGTTTTTACTTTAGATTTATCGCCATTTAAGACAATGTGAGAAAGAGGTGTTGAGACAATCTGCATGCGTACCGCGATGGCTGGTTTGAGGAGGCGCGAGAAAAGAGCTCGTGAAAGGAATTGGAGGATGCCTTTGCCCCGCAGTGGGACAGTACAGGCTAAAAAAACTATATGCTTGGCAATTTGAGTAAATTGACATTCGCATTGTAGGTATGGGTTGGTTGGTTGCAATACTTTCATAGAAGCCTAAAAGCTTCGCGTGCCCTTACATCCAACTACTCTTCACGATGTTAGGGTTTCTGAACAGTTTGCTTGCCTTATTAGGCTTGCCGTATTGTTGGCCCCCAGGCACGCCAATGTCTGGTATACCTAGGATTAACCTAAACCTAGTTTACCCTTATTTTCGAAAAGTGAAAACTTATCCTGGAAATAATCTGTGTTCAAACATGTCAAACAGTTACTATTTCGGCTAGCCAAAATAGCTAAATATATTTGTGTTCCAGGTTCTCAAAATCCAACCTTAACCCTCTAACATAAACATTACTAAACAAGCTTAAAGTTCAAAAAACAAATCTAGAACGTTAGGGTAACGAGGACAAACGAAATAATGTCCTAATTAAACACAAACTCCAGTTTTATTCCTAACTAACATACATGCGTTTCATAAAGTAGTTTCTTAGTAAATTACACGCTTTAAATATTAACTCGTCCACAAGGACGAGGTTTCCAGTTGTGGCTTAGTAATTAATCTAATGAGGTAGGTATAGCAAGAACGCACAAAACATCGTGAACATACTTTTAAGTTGCATAGACTAACAAAAATATTATTAGTATGTATATTAAGGTATTTAATCTAGATAGGTCTTTATTACCTGAAATTTATGTATTCGAAAAAAAATAGGTACGTACTTATATTAAATAATATAAGGTAATTCCAGATCACAAAGAGCCTATCAAGCTCAAAGCTTGTTCCAGACTTTAGCCACGATTTCTCAAATTCATATTACCTCGAATACTTAACCAAAGTCTACAAAATTATTCCTAGAACTTTACGAACAACTCCCAAAATCGTAAATTCGTATATTTAGCGTAACAAAAATGAAAATGAGCACGCTTTGTTTATTCAAAGAATCTTTAACGGCTTCCACGCAATTAATTCGCGGCCACAGAATATAAATCACTTGAACAAAACACTGGGAGCACTGCCGTTAATTACTGAATGCGGTACAATATTTTAATATCTATATTTACATCTCGCTAAGTCATGTTTGTGATGCTGAAATGATCTGGGGGTCGCAAACCCACTTGCTATTGTTGCTTCTGAAAGCTCATTGTTGGTTGCCCTATATTGCTTCTTGCGTGCTTCTATACTGTCCAGAGGTTGCCTCATACAGGGCAAAGTATTACGGTAACCCAGGTACTCTCCGCGAGATCGTCACCAACACCAACGAGCTGCTGGCCTTTTTCGGGGAGTTGGGTGGATCGAATTATTTCCCAGCCGTACGTAATAGATTTTCTTGCTAAAATGTATATTAATTAACGGGTAGGCACGTCAGCTTCTTTTTATGTTGATCAGGACCTAAAATATAACTATTATATCTTCATTATTTTCTCTAGTTATACAATTTGCGTACAGACAGGGGTCGACGTTGTTGATAAACATTTAGATAGTTTCGTGACAACAAAAAAACAATATGGCGACGTTAGTTCCGACTCATTCTTATAAAAAATCTCGCAAAGTTCTATTTTAGGTCCAGATTGATGTCACCTAGACCAATACTTTCGAATCACTAGTATAAGAATCTTATCATTATCAGTGGACTGTAAAAACAAAACTTTGCCAAAAATCATGTTTCCATTTTGACATGAACTTTCTGCTCAAACTTCGAGGAAGCCGTCGCTCATTGTTCGTTCAAATATTAAGGGGCACCTCAGGGGAAATGCGACAGGTAAATAAGAAACTACGGAATACGGAGCTGACTTATTTGTGCTCTTATTTCTATCCTAAATATTTCAGCCAGAATTTAGGTTCACGATAATAGAAACAGTTATGTTTATCTGAGAACTTAATGTTTAAGTTTAACGTAAGTATAATTCAAGGAAAATTCATTTTCAATTGAAATATAATATAAAGAACTTGTGAAACGCTACTTCTCTAGTGCTGCTAGTGAAATCCACAATTTTTTATAGAAATTAATTTCAAAGGTACCCATACCATAAAGTAGAGTTTGATAAGTTTTCAACTTCACATTCAAAATTCAAAAACCGGAATGTTACTAAAAAGTTTTGATATCTCAATCTCATACTCCTTGCTTATCTTTAGGAAAATCTTGTTACTTATACAGTTACGGCTAAAGATGGGTGTGAACATAAACTTAAGAGTAGCCGGCTAAACTTAACATAACCTAACCTAAGTTTAGCCGGCTAATCTTAAGTTTATATTCACACCCATCTTTAGTCGCAAACCCTAACCCTAGACGGTTGACGTCAGGGGCACCCCGAGGTTCGGTAAGTTAGTCTGAGTTTAGCCGGCTAATCTTAAGTTTATGTTCACACCCATCTTTAGCCGTAACGAACCTCGGGGTGCCCCTGACGTCGACCGTCTAGGGTTAGCGTTTCCGTCAGCAGGTCGACGGATCCCCGCGCAAAGTTTAGCCGGCTAATCTTAAGTTTATGTGCACACCCATCTTTAGCCGTAACACATTATATAGTTCTTCTGCGTAACATGCATGACATAGAAATCGAACTTTTGCTTTTTGCACATTCTTGTCCGTACTCCCTAGATAGTGTACAGTTACAAACAGCGGGTAATTTCGAACAGTGAGGAAGTTATTAGAGGCAGGTAGGCTGCGGCGCGCGGTGCCGACGCGACGCACGCCGCTATTTCACACATGTACCTAGAAGTTTTAGCACTTCCGACCTGCACTGTACCGACAACTAGGAATTTTACACTGAAAGTGAATAGGAGTGGCTACCTACCGTTCTTTGAGATATATAGAATCAAGAAACAAATTGGTTATGAAACAAACGTAACTTGTTATCCCTGAATGGTTAGGCAAAGGTAACCTGTAGTACATCCACATTTAGCCATTTATATGTGAGACCCATGGAAGAGGGGTGAGGGCACAGATCCAACTCCAAAGAAAAAAACCGGCCAAGAGCGTGTCGGGCCACGCTCAGTGTAGGGTTCCGTAGTTTCCCGTCCGTCACAATAAGTGTTCCCACTTATGAGTTTAAAGGTGGGTATCCATACTATCCATTATGTTCGCGATCCAGCAGCGCTCCGCGCTCCTGCAACAGCTCCCGGTAGTGGGTACGTGCGCGAACACGGAGCGTGCAATATTGCACGCTCCGCGGCAGTCGTTCCGACTCGTGACGGTTTTTAGCGCGAACACAAAGGGGAGCGCAGTGTGTCAAAGGGGAGCGCATGTAAAGGGCGCGCGACAGATCCATTGGATCAGTTGCTGGAGCATGAACATAGTGGTAACCCAACTTAAAAAGGCTATTTGTTACGGAACTCTAATAATTACGGAACACTAAAAACGGGCCCACAAAGGACGGTGATAACTAAAAAAAGAGTTATAGATTCCAACCACACATGGAAAGTTCGAGAAAATGTTGTCTATTTGAGTCCCACCACGAGTAGTGGGTAGGGGTTGTAACATGGAGTGATAACCAGCGTCATTTAGTAATTTAAATACTGCAGTATGGCTGTTACTAAGGTAGTCTTCGTTAAAATCTCCAAATATAATGCAAGAACTATTATGCGACAATAAATTATTTATAAAACCCACTGCGACGCTGTTGGGGCATTTGCATGATCTATATAAGGCTACTATTTTCACATTATTTACTTCAAAAGATACTGCTTCACAGTGCTCAGTTCCGGAAATTTCACTGTAAGATCGTGGGTTGGAATATTCTAGATTATGTTTGATCATTGCAGATACACCAAAGCCGGGGTTGCAGAATACTGTTTCGGGCCATTTGTTCGAACTATTTCTTCAAAATTATTCATATTGAATAAATCTTGAAGGCAACTCCAAGTTTCTACGGCTAAATAAATGTCGCATGCCATCATCTGCGGATCGGTTACTACATCCTGCAAGTGTTTACGTAAAGATTGTACGTTATGGAACATAATTTGGCATGAACTGCGGGGTTAATACATAGACGTGCCAGAAGTTTTCGATGGTAATTTTGAATTGCGAGAACCTATTTTAATAATTATTTTTTTGTTTGAAAAAAGATACGTTCAGGATAATAAAATATTATGTAAACGAAGTTAAAAAAAAAATACGGGCAAATGAAACTTGACCTCTGGATTGTATAGGCGCTCATACGATTCAGGGACCAAATTATATTGGTTAACTGCAGTTTCCATCTGTTGTTTCCATCCAAGTTCAAAATAATTTTCCTAGAAAGTCCTTATAAAGTTCTACTTTTCAGATTTTTTTCGTATTTTCTAAACTTATGGTTCAAAAGTTAGAGGGGGGGGGACGCTTTGTTTTTTACTTTTGGAGCGATTATTTCCGAAATTATTGACATTATCAAAAAATGATTTTAGTAAACCCCTATTCATTTTTAAATACCTTTCCAACAATATATCACACATTAGGGTTAAAATTAAAAAAAAAAACACTTCCCACTTTACATATAGGGGGGCTACCCTAATAAAACATTTTTTTCCAATTTTTATTTTAGCACTTTGTCGGCCTGATTGATACACATATTGGTCCCAAATTTCAGCTTTCTAGTGCTAACGGTCACAGAGATTAAGCGAGGACGGACAGACGGACAGACAGACAGACAGACAGACAGACAGACAGACAGACATGGCGAAACTATAAGGGTTCCTAGTTGACTACGGAACCCTAAAAAACCAGAGGATAAACCCCAATAACACTTTTCCCGACCTGGGGTTCGAAACCCAGGATGAATCCTCAGGAGTAACGTTTCCAATCAGTAGACCATCGAGTTAATCCAAAAAATCTAGATACGTACCTACATTCAATTCTCAGGGCGTTCATCACGTCCTTCAAGTATTTTCATTGAACTTCGCTTTAAAGAGGGTAGGTAAACTAAGTCACGTACTCGCGTCTTCATAATGAAAGTCTACCTCGTTACAAAATCAGGAATAAATAACTGTTCAAAAAGTCCAGTGTGAATGAAGTTCGACGAAAAGTTGAATAACTTCGTCAGGGATTTTAGCTTTTGACAGGATTCTTATTTTAAATACAAGAACATTATGCTGAGGAAATAAAAAGTAAAGTAGAATAAAAAGTTTTACTAAAAGTTCTTGCTGTCATTGTTTTCCGTTTCACGTACCTATTACCTAACCTTACAATTCATAGGTACCTACTAGGTATATAGGGAACGAGCCGAGCATTGGTTTATAGGTTCTTCAAAAAAATCAAAAGTTTTTTGAGTTTGAAGAGCCTTAAAGTTTTTTCTGATAAGCAGCAGTTTTTGAACGTAGTCCAGAAACGTTTGAAACAGCTCGGGTCGCGTTTTTCGCACTAAATTAGTTTCTAAAACATTTACACCAATTTTTAACTGTCAAATCTACATGACTAACCTCCTTTGAAAGCTCGTTCGTTATCACAGTCGAAAAAGCTCTTTTAGCCAAAACTACAAATAATATTTACCGGTTCTTACAACATTCAAAACATAATAAGAAAATAGGATAGGTAACCAATGCAAAAAACACAACAATATCTCCGGAACGAGTTTACTTATTCTATTTTAATTCTAGTATCCAAAACTTAACAAGCCATGTACCGTATTTTGTTCGAAAAGAAAGAATAAGAACGTTGACCCCTATGTTTATTATAGATTGGGCAAAAAACCGTAACGAATCGTCTATGATTATACCTAGTGTCACGCGGCTAACAATGGATGCCATTTTAAATTCATAATTGTTTTGTGCTCACGAACGTTAAAAGCAAGCTACGAGAATAGCTTGAGAGGCGGTGAAATTAGACACAACTTCAACTTTAAAAATTAGAAACAAAAAAAACGTTCGCGATTTTTACAGATTGAATAAATATGACATGTGTCATGTGTTGTCAAAAACACCGCCAAGATTAAATTAGTAATTGGTGCTTTCATGTTTTGATAACAAACACAGTATCAATCTGAAGGTCTAATGATAGTTTTATCACTGACAAATCATATCACATTTGGCAATCTACAAACAGTATTTTGTATGAAATAATTGTGTTTCCCTTTTCTGTCACCAGACAACGCTAGTTCAGTTACATTAACTCGGTTCGAATAGGTTTAAAAACACGTTCATGATTTTTATCGCAGAACACAAAACGTTCCGAAATTCCCAGGTTGTGTTAGAAAAACATGCGAAGCCATTTGTTAATTTTTCGCCGTAACGCGGCTTACGCGGCTACCTTTTTTGGTAGAATTTCCTTATTTTTGTTAAATTAAAGGCTATTCGAGCAGGTGATAATTGCTTACCTACTTAATTGTGTTTTTTGTATGGTGTTTTTTAGTTTCTGCTTCGATTTGTGGGTTTTGTCTTAAACGTTTTTGTATGTCTAGTTTAAGTCTTTGAACATTGAAAACTTGAATGTAAGTAGGTAGTGCCATTTTTGCGTTTGAAAACATGTAGGTACTATTAGGTATATACCAACTTATAAGACATGATAATTATGTCTAATGGGGGCTCTCGCGTATAAATTCGCCGCTAGAGGCGTTCGTATAAAGTATTGTCTTCAGAAAAATGTCAGATTTCATAGTATTCGCGCGTTTCTCGCCTTTTTATCACGTATTTTTCCTAATGTTCAAGGTTGTGGTCAAGATTGAGCCATTCCTGATTTATTATGAATTGAAGATTTTAAGTAGTAAACTAGGATCAAATTTGTTAGTACCTACTTGGAGGAAGAATGATTTTTAAATAAGTATTTCATGCTTGTTAATTTTAGGGACCTTATTGTAACTATGTATCTGAACTTCACACTTTGTGGTTATACGTAATAAAACAAACTTTAAAGTATAAAATAGAATTAATGAGGACCTTACTCGCCAGTAACGCCATCTAGTGAGCTCAAAAACGATAGCCCTCATTGAACAGGAAAATACTGACTTTATGTCTAGACATTGCACATGAGTTCAACGCCACTGAATACGCATTAACTTTTACTACGGTGAAAGATTAAAGTCTAATTAAATAGCAAACGTTTTATAGTTGCACAATCAAACGATATCATCCGCATCGAGTTTCCGTTACAAACACATTAATAATTTTACAGCCAATCAAAATACTAGCTACTGAGACCTTTTTATATTCTGGCAATTATCATATTATAAAAATTAGTGTTACCAGTGACCTATAAGACGGGTTTATATTTCAGCTGTCACAGTATCACAATATTATTTATCAAACAGACGACGTTTGAACGCAAAACGTTCCGCGTCGCCTTCGAAGCGACAGAGAACATAAAAACGTCAATAAATTAGCATAATGGCTTTCACAAATTACGTTATTGTATAAAACATTCAGTCAGGAGCTCCGTAATGCGGCCATATTTCATATTGTCATGTGTGACAGAATAACCCGACGATATATTATGTCGCTCGTGCCGGCGCCCAAATGTGACCAATAATTCATATTATTTTTAATCAATACTTAAACACGATGTAGTGAGCTTAATTGTATTTAAAGGTATCATTTAGACTACAGAATTATATTATCTTTTTCATCTTCAGAATGTGACTGGGCGAGTCAACTCATCAAATGACGAGTGAAGCTTTCATTAAGGAGGTCTTTAGCCGAGCCATTTGCACGCGGCTGTAGCAACATCGTGCGCAAGAAAGGATAAGATTTCCCTTCCCAGCTCGAATTTATGATCAGACAAGCAAATTGAACCCCATTTGAACAGGTCTTTATATTAATTAAAATCTCGAGTCGCTGTCGACTGGATCTAGTTCCATAACGAAATTTACGAACACTTATCGCTGGTCGATACGACAATAACCAACCGAATTGCGCAGGCTCATTATTGGCGCGATTATAGGACGAGACAATCGCAGGCACCGCGCATCCGCCACCGACCGGTTGCGTGCGTGTGCGACGCCCATAGGTACCCAATTAAACAGTAATTTCCGCAAATCGTTCGACTTCATGTTTTTATACGCCATGCACTCCAGTTTAAGATGAACCCTAGTTCTTGATACCCTTCTTGTAATACAGGATCATCTTACACCAGTCGCGTTACCATAAATGAGAAGGAGTGTCAAATAAATTGAAGATGCTATCATCCGCGACATTTCTTGATCCATTTTTAATGACGTGTCATAGTCATGGGAATCGTCACTTCAAGCTATCAAGCAGTTCCATCCGGGCACCAAGAATTTACATAGAGATACTAGAGACCCACACTAGGCATCGCCCGGGCGTAATTTACTACAAAAACTGCAGCAGTGAAACCTATCGGGTGTTAAACTGTCCTATCTTTCAAGCTGGAACCAACCACAGAGATTCATAAAATTTTATTGAAATCAGTTGGGTGTTTTCGTAGATTAGCGTGTACCAACATAGTGACACGTAATTTATAAATAGGTACTGTGTTAAGATAAATAAAAATTAACCACCACATGTATGGCGGAGCATCATTTGAGGACGGCTCGACCGATTCGGCTGTTTTTTTAGGGTTCCGTACCCAAAGGGTAAAACGGGACCCTATTACTAAGACTTCGCTGTCTATCTGTTTTTTCAAAAGTGTCCCTGTAAATTTTACACTTTAAAACACAGACATATTTAACTGGTATCGACAAAATGCCCTACTAAATAATAGTTTAAGTGTAAAAACTTGTACTATTGCATGCTATATATTGGCCAAATGTGTGTTACTAAATATTTATTTAAGAACTTCATGTACCTACCATATTTGATGCAATAAATGAATTGAATTGAATTGAATTGCCTGTCTGTCTCCAGGCTGTATCTCATAAACCGTGATAGCTAGAAAGCTGAAATTTTCACAAATGATGTATTACTATTGCCGCTATAACAACGAATACTATAAATTAAAAAAAAAATATTAAGGGGCCTCCCAAACAACAGATATGATTTTTTTGCCGTTTTTATAGATAATGGTACGGAACCCTTCGTGTGCGAGTCCGACTCGCACTTGGCCGGTTTTTGTTCATAATTGTCAGGACAAGATTACTAGGAAAGAGAATATTGTTAGGTTTGCTAATGGCACTTCTCATTTTTTTCATTAGTAAATTGCATCCTTCCGAACATTAAGATAAGAGGTAGGTACATGATAATATATGCAGTTACGTGCACAGGGCATGTTAATAATGTAAGCAGGCGGTGTGCTGGTCATCCCTATAAGTACAGGTAGATATGGTGCCGTTTGGGTTGTCGTGCATAATGAAATAGTATCGATTGGGACGACAGACAACCGCCGACCTTGGCTGTGTCGGTATGTTTGGTTCCAATTAATTATTCGAACTTGGGTCAAGAGGTATAATTGAAGATATCTCCATGGTCATTTCCATGGGTAAAAAGGGTCGCGGGGTTACGTAGTATAGTATTTGCTGTACCTATGTGTGTCAGACAAGAATATTAGCATTTTCCATGATGAAAAACGCCTGCATGTAGGTACCATCTCCGAGCCCAAACGCCAATTAAATAGCCAGGGTGACTTCCAATCTGCCAGGGCTGCGGGACTGTTCGAAAGAGATAAGTACCGTGGCCCTGGAACACAAAGGGCAAAAGAAGGAACATGGATGGGTTTGGGTTTTAGTCAGTAAAAGTCGGACACTCTCTTCAACTCCGCCCAGAGCGGGAGGAGTCATTTAATGATTTCCCATCAACTTTCGCGTAATTATTTTGTGCCTACACTGTAATACAATGATTGGATCAATGCTTATTGCGATTAAACTATTGATATTTTTGATTTACTAGATATTTTTTTGAAAAACGTCTTGTAATGTCTGACTTTAACAGAAATGGGGTTCGTCGATCTTCCATGAATCTACGGTCCCTCATTCTTTATGGTAACTTCTTCTGGTAAGCTTGTAACAAGTATTTTAAGCATGCCTTATTACAGTGCAATTAAATTTAGCGCTTTATTACTCTGCAATTATGGGACGAATAGTAAAAAACCGGACAAGTGCGAGTGCGACTCGCGTGGAGAGGGTTCCGTACGTTAATTATCTAAATTCCGTAAGTCGTTTTGAATCTAAGATTTTTTATAGGTTTTCCTGTAATTTATAGGCAAAGAACTATTTTTGTATTTTTTTCAAAATTTTCGGCACTGTAGTTACGGAGTTATGGAGGGTGTCAAGTTAAGTGGGCATTTTCGCCTATTTTCTTAAAAAACTTCAAAACTATTTAATTTCAAATTAAAAAAAAAATGAGATTCTCACAATGAGTCCTTTCATATACTTAATAATTATGTAATACGATATAGTTTGCAAAACTTTTTTTTACATTTTCTAATTTAACCCCAAAAGTTAAACGTTACTTATTATATTTTTAAAATTCTTTAATTTCCGTTACACGTCCATGTCAGGGTCACCGACTTACATTATGTGTACCTCAACTCAGAAACCTCGTTTTTTCCTTTTGAGGTACAGAACCTTAAAAACCATAAAATCATTAAAAGATGTTACCATTTCCGTCGTAGACTATCCTAAGAAACTGTGACCAAATACAGTAAATAGTAGATACCTCTTCATTGTCTCCTATTAGTGCATTACGAGGTACCCAGGTATGGTCGAGGACAGGTCATATCGCTCACTATCTTGGAGTTTAACGATTAGAGATACATACATACAATAGATGAAAGCAGTATTTCCACTAGAAGCAAAAATTTTAATAGTTACCTACAAAAAACTTAAAAATGATCACGCAGTTAAAATTTCTTGCGATGTTTATCACAGAACATGGAGACGTTTCGTTGGCGCGTTTATCTTTATTATTAACTTGATTCGGCCATGGAGAAGAGGCCTGGGTTTATGTATGTATATGATCCGTCTAATATATATGACTACCTACATTCGAAATAATAAAAACCGCAGAGATTTCGTCAGGAGGTAGTCGTGATTTCTGTAGCCAGCAATAAACAAACAACGGTCACCAATGTGGTGGTAAGTACAGTGATACTGGCATTCAATTGAGAGGCAATAAGCCAATAAGGAGCTTCGTTTCAGGAGAAGACAGTAAAGCGTTTCCAAAACACTGTATTTCACCTTCTGAAAGTTACCGGTAATGTACCTCTAAGGTTCATCGGTTAATGAGTCATGCACTGTACTTGGTCATTGGACCTCCTCGCTGCCCGCGGCGAGAGTAACTACGACCGTGTTAGGCGAGGTTCAGACAGCACGGAATAACAACTGGTCACGCAGGCTACCATCTGCACTCCGCTTAATTAAAGAGAAACATCACTAGTTTACTTTGAGCTAAGTAAGGATGAGAAAATGTTTTATTATTTTATTAAATTATGATTTTGTTCTGAAAAGGGAGATACTTACTAGATTGGCTGTAGATGTAGATATAGTGAAGTATTCGATCTCTGGCTAGCTACTGCGGATCTTAGCAGAACACGGAAATCTTTGTTTCGGTATTATTGGAATCCTCTTGTATAAACATTCTCTTTGTCTACATAGTGAAACTTATCTTTACATTTATACACATCCATGGAAGGTCGGCCGGGCTATCCGTACCTAATCCACCATGCGGGTCCACTACAGGTTGGTAGATGTCAAATGTCTTCGAATTTTTTGTTTTAGGATATTTCAGTTTCCTCACAATCATTTCCTACACCGTTTTGAGAGCAGTGATGATGATATAATTTACACAAAGCAAAGAGCCTACTTTGGAAGTGGTGCAATCAAAATCATAACTAACCCAGACAGGCGTCTGGGGTTCCGTACCACTTTTAGCCCTTCACACCTGAATCAGAAAAATAAAGTGACTACACTGGCACACATAAAAGCTCCATTATTCACTAAACCACATTTACACATATACAATAAAAACATAAAATATATAAATTTGAAGTACCTACGCAGCAATAACTTTAGTGTTCCCGCATTCCTGAGCTGGTTTGAAGTGTATCTGCGCAGGAGTCGATCATGCGGGCTGTGTTGCGCGAACGCTGACAGGCGCTTTTATAGTCTTTTTAGTTTTACACACAATTTATTGAACTACATGTTGCTACTTTATTGCTATTTTATGTAAAATTCAAAAGGTCTATAAATTAATGTTTTACAACTATTTTCTTCTTCTACGTGTGGTTAGCGAATAACTTGGTGTCAGAGTTTTTATGCCGCCCATGGACCTCTAACTTGGCTTTATATACCGTCGAGAAATATCTGTCAGGCATGCAGGTTTACAGGAGGTGCCCGCAAGGGCCGATGCCTGCCAGGGCTGCGAGACTGTTCGAAAGAGATACCGCGGCCCTGGAATACAAAGGGCAAAAGAAGGAACATGGATGGTTTTTAGTCAGTAAAAGTCTGACACTCCCTTCCGCTCCTCCCAGAGCGGGAGGAGTCATTTGATGATTTCACATCCCAAAAAAAAAAAGGCATGCAGGTTTGGTTTTCTCACTATGTTTTCCTTCACCGAAGCAAGTGATTATTGTACAATACGCACATGAATCCGAAAAGTCAGAGGTGCGTGCCTGGGTTCGAACTCAAGACCTATGAACTATAACAACGCATGAACGTCACGGCGGCCAATCTCAACGGAAGTAGCCATCGGCGCGGGAGACATTATAGTAGGTACACAAGTGTATGCGCAGGCACAGGTGCACTCTCTCTTTCCTCACTCACATAGCCCGATGGGACGGCAATTCGACACGACCGGAGAGAAATCAGGCGCAGGAGCAACGGCTTTACGTGTGCACCGAGGCACGGGGGGCGTCATACCGCCAACTTCAAAACTGCGGGCTGCTACCGTTCCTCGGTCGCCACCGGTGTTTCCTAATGAAAAACCCCGAAACACTGCCCGATCCGGGAATCGAACCCAGGACCCCACGCTCAGCAGTCGCGCTTGCGACCGCGGGGCCAACGGACCTCATCCTAAGATTTAAGAATTTTGGCTGTTTGAAATGAAAATATTCAGTCCATAATAATAGGCCTTCAACTTCTCGGACGTGTCTGAACAGGAGTAATGCCGAAAGCGGCAATTGAAGCGGAGACATCAAACTTTCAAAAGTTAATTAAAAGAAATAACATTATCTTGCCCATTTTAAGAACAAAAATAGGGCAGCTTTCATTCTACGCCCATATACGTTAAATTTTCCAAGAAAACTTTCTTAAGTGACATAGCAGAGCAAATATTTAATACTTTTATGCCAGTCCCAATACAATAATTAATACCAAGGAAATTGTCTGAATGTGTAGCGGTAAGGTTTTACCGCTACAAATTCAGACAGAAAAAAGAGCCCGCGAAAGAAAACAAAATGTTGGTTAACATTGTTTTTGTTTCTCCTTTTTGACAATCTTGTAACCTAATTACTAAAATTGATAATGATCGACATAACCTTATTTATTTATGTTATGAACTTATGACACTGTTTATGCAATGTTGTGTGGAGTGTTCTACACACCTGCTCTTGATCTACATAATTATCTTTTTCAGCTTACCTTACTTGAATAATAATTACAAGGGTAAAAATTTTCATCGTTGAAAAGTGATAACTTTTCCTGTGGTTGAGCCGGGTCACCTAATTCTTAAAATAAACGCCACAACTAATAATACAATACGTAAATTACTCCAGTTCTAGTTAAAACACATAACCACACTTCCCGAACATTATGAAGGAAACTCTGGAACATCCATATTTACAGCTTACGCCTTGTAAGTGCACAATGAATTTGTTGATACCTACCCGCTGTGCTAGACACACCCCGTCTCGACGTCGTAAATCTATTTAATATTTGTTTTTGAATAGTAGGTCCTTAATGCTGTTTAAATGAAAATGGATAGAACAAGCATGATTTAAAAATAGAAAATTCTTATGAAAAGGCAATGAACGCAGGCTATGAGTCATTTGATGATTTCCCACCCTCCAAAAAAAAAAAAAAAAAGGCTATGAACAGGATGATCTGGCAGGGAACTATGACGACGGAGTTTTAAACATATTAATTAGGAATTTAATTTAACAGACCCAGCAAAGTTATAAGATTCAGAGTGACACACAAATAAACCACAACTTAGAAAGTTTTAAAATTAAACATCGCGTTTTCAGCTATAAAACTTTCATGTCGTCCACAGCACGAAATAGAGGGATCTCCCATGAATCAATACTCAATCAATAATTAATCGCATTCGCAATAAGTACAGCTTAATGAGACCTATTGGGCACGCAAAATAATCGTCTACGCTAGAAACGAAGTACAAATAAAACATAATTATCTTAAAAATTATACCGTGGTTTCCGAAGTACCAAATAAGCAAAAGAAACAAATGAACGTGTTATGTTTCACACGCGCTGCTCCTTTGTTTCGTTTTTTGAAACAAACCTCATTTTTATGTTGGGTTTTTTTCTACAAAAGAGAACTTTTGTATAGTGTATTTTGTAAAGTATTGTGTTGTCTTTATACATGGTGTAAAAGAACCCACCATAAAGCCGTCAACTAAGCATTCTGCACATCAAACTAAGTAACACTGCGCAATAAATTATTGCTGGGAAACGAATTTTTGTTAGTATGAAAAATGACGGTTCCCGGTAACGCTCAACGTAATGTGTTAAGGCAATTTTAGACAGGGTCAGTGCACAAGTCAGTTATCGGCGCCAGTGCCAGCGCCTAGACTGGCTTCCAAATATTCGTGTGCGAATTTACAAGCCAGCGCTGACTGGATTGACTTGAAATCAATTTATTAATTTTGGCTTGTCTCGATTTCGGCGCCAGTCACTGGATCTGTCTAAATCTACCTTTGCTGTGTAATGCATCCAGCAGCAACATGTTTTGAGTGCAAATCATTGTACTGATTGATGCCATAAATAGTACGGGGGGCTTTATTTTAAACTTTATACTTTATTTTAAATACCTCTATAGGTAGGTATTTAAAATAAAGTTAGAACATTCAAAACAACTCTGACTTTTAAATTATCCATAATTAGAAGGTTCCCAGGTATGGTCCAGAACAAAACAATAATCGCAATAACAAGAAGAATAAGTTACTTTCGGTTTTGATAATATAAGGGTGTTTTCACACCTACAAGTAAAATACACAATACATTAGAGGCGACTGCTTTTTCAATATCTGCCGTACATTCCATTCATTCCATCTTACTTGTCTAAAGACTCTCTCTCAATTTGATGGCTCATAACTCAAACTTCGAAAAGTGCATGTCAGGCTTTGCCTCCAAGCCGTTTTTGTGCCAAAGTTTCACAAGTTACAGCGCTAAATGCAAATTTATGACTTACAAGTAACAAAGTTATAAGCTTAGCTAGTGAAATTGACAGTTTAAAAACTTATGAAATATAATTATATGAAGAAAAAGTATGAAGTTGTTATGTTGATTAAAAGTGTCCTGTGCCAAAAGGGGTTTAACAGATCAAAGATTACGTTAACGGAGACCTTTTTGAGCACGTCAATATTGAAGGCTTATTTCGTCTTCATCTCCGTTCCTTGAACAGTACCTAATAAACAACACTGTTATAAAATCGCAAAATCACATAATAGCCATTGAAGCTCTCCAAACGCGAGTGGGAAGCAATGATGAGTGTATTTCCTATCTTTAATGAAGCGTCAGTACATAATATCTACTCCCACGAAGAGCCCAGACGCCCACAGAGATGCAATCTGATGCCAGACCATTGTTCATAGTTCATACTCATTAACAGAGAAAATGCCCACACAAAATATACCAAAAACGAAAAACAAAATTTCAATATTAGGTCAAAGACCTTCCATGTACTAGGGGCGCATGATTCACAAAGAGGAGGAAGTGCCGATCCTATTGTGGGTAAAACAAACCGTCAATAATCATGATAGATGAAATATGAGCGTTGAAAGGATATGTTATCGGTCGAAGCGTGTGAGCTGTGGCTGTGATGTGTGCCGTGAATGTGCATTCACTTGTAATTGATAATTCTTTTAGGATTGAGATTTATTGGTTACCAGATAGAGCAATAGAGAATCTCAGCCAGCGAACCGTATAAATTACTCGATGTAAAAAAAAGATTCTTCAATCATATAATAACAAGTAGTTTAGTTTTTATAAGACCTGCTCAGTCTTACTGTTCTACTCTTCTGTTAGCTACTTACTGTAAAAAAAACCTATTTTATACCTACTAAAATAACAGCTAAGTATGCCTAAGAAACTTTATGCAGCAGTACTTCAAGAATCCATTAATGCACGTCACTATGTTTTAATTAGGTCACGACATCGCAATAGGGCCAGGTCAAGAAACGTAATATAGTAGCTTTTTTTTCGTTCCTTAAAATCGGAACTCCAGCTCTTAGTCCCAAGACGTACAAGACATATGCACGCCAGAAAACTGATATACCTGCACTATCTAGCGCGCCTAACTGCGACTGCAGTAACCTTTCGCCTGCGACAGAGTCGTAAAATTAACTGTCGCACAACTTTCAACGATCACAATAATGCTACCGTCATCTACGTAGACTGTTACGATGGACGCCGCGCATTTTACCTTATAAAAAATTCAAAACAGAGGCAGAAAGTTCATAAAACTCCGAAACTACAGCTTGACCTTCCGATTCTTACGTGGCGATAAATTCTCCATTCTATAATAGATTGAATTACTTTGTTCGGGCACGTGGATGCTGTGATGCGACAAATGTCAATTTTGGGTGTTTCAAAAATTGTGTTAATGTGGTCTCAAGTGGCGGGCTGGTAGGCCCTCGGAGCGCGGAATTGCGTCGCTCGTAATTTTAATATTTATGCCGCGGCCATCTTTTCTCTGCCACTGCCTGTTGGACTCGCGACTATATCTGTTTTTATTGGTGCTTATTTTTTATATTCGTGCCGAAGACTTTTAAACTACAGATCAAACTACACAAACTAGAGAATTTTGTTATTATGCCTGTCTGTCGACATTATATCCAAGTATTTATTCACTATTCTCTTTGTATATAATTTACTCGCATAAGCTTACAATTCCAATTATCATTCCTCAGAAATCTACGAACATTACAGTGCTATGTTAAAACAAAATGTTTGCTCGAATTTAGATTAAAACTATTTACGTGCTTGGGGCAGGTTACATTAAATTAGAAGGCAGCCTGTTACAAATAAATCTATTTGGAACTGGAAATCAAATGGCGTGGCTGCGGTAATTGTGTCGTGGTTAATCGCTTCAAGCTTAACTAGATTTTCTCTAACGTTTGGAGTTTATTTATGAGACTGAGTGTTTGCTACTAAATTATCTTGCTTTAGGTACTTGTCTTTCTTCTACTGAATTACCTATTTCTCCTGCTTCATTACCTTCGTCGTGTTTCTGTATGGTTAAATCGCCAAAATCATTATCTACAATAAATCAGTCTTTCGTCGGTAATCTGAAACAGGGTTTATTTCTCTATCTCCTTATTAATGATCAGTGGGGGTCGCCGGTGATTTCTCAGCGGAAGAACACGTCAGTACCCATCTAAGCCGACCATCTTGTTTCTTGCTCCCACGAACGACGTTAAGCCGACACATCCTTCTTAACAAACTCTAATAGGCATTAGGAAATCATAACGAGCTTTAATTATGCAAATAACTGAGAAATTTATTGATGTAAACTAATAAATTTGTTGTCTAAATCCCTAATGTGTGATAAGATTTACTTTATTGCTACACGGAACCAAATTAGGAAAATATCTTTTATGCTGTCAACTTCTTTAATTGTCTGAAAAGTTCAAAACATGCTAAACTAGGTTAGTAATAATTTTAGCACGTATTTCAATCATGAGATCAGAAAAAGGGATTTTTAGAAAAGTATTTTTATTTCGTCGATTTAAATGGCGGGTTTGGTGTCGAGCCGCATAACTTAGGACCCAAAATAAAAATATATAACATCGGGCGAGTCATTTAAAACGTGATTCACGTGTTGTTGTCCCATCGCGATATAATGTTGCACACATATGAAATTACAATGCAAAACGTACGTGGTTTTATATCGATATCGAGATTCCGCGACAGATAGCGTCTTTTGAGCGGCCAGCCGAAACGGGTTTGTGGCCAAAAAGTGGTCCCCAAGTCGTTATCCCCATCCATTCAACCTAAGGCGAATGTCTCCGCGCGGACGTTTTTGTAAATCGGGCTCCAATTCAATTTTGTAAAACATCGTTTTAGTTTTTGGGTCTAAATGGACGGCGATTCGCCGCAAATTTTTATGTTCGGGCGTCTGGTGGCGGCGCGGCGCCAGGCGACCAGGACCTGTCAGACCCAACACTATAAATTGAGGAGGATCGCAAACTGGTTGCTACTCAAATTCCTCTTGCCTCTTGTTACACCCACTTAAAGTATTCAAATGAGTCTCCAAAACAGAAGTAAAATGCAAAATTATGAGAGATCTACTGCGGAACGGCTTGTAGCGCGATTTAACACGGCGATATGGCTAGTTTATTTGGTAGCGTTACTATGTAAACCGTTATTATAGATTTCCATTATATTACTATAAATATCATTCTTATTTTTGTCAATATGGTCGTTCTCGCTAGATTGGTTTGACAATTTGTATTTACAATAATTTGTCATAATTTGTTATAAGAATTTGTCTGGGTATTTTTATGTTCATATAAATTCCAATCCTGTATTTAGAAGTTTATTTATGTGTTTGCATATTTCGATGATTATTAACGATGTCCTAACTCCTATGGTGTTATGAAAGGAAAACCCTTTGAATGGTTAAATCCGATAGTAATACTTACAGTGGGACCTGTTTCTTGTGCGACTACTATTTCCGGCCAGTCATCAACGACCTTTCAGCGTAGATGTAGATAAGAACTGCTATACTTTATTGACGAATCATCGTAGATAATATATGAGCACAAGTACAAGTGACTCTATAAAAGTTACATGACACATAACATGAAGCTTATATTCCTTGAAGACTTAGGCAGAGGTGTACCCTCGTAGAACATTCACACCCAATACGTTAGTATTTCCAATTCGTAAGTGTAATAATTCGATTTCCATTTTAAAAATCGAAGTTGAAGTTTTAATTATTTTACATAAGTACATTATTTTTACAACCAATTCAATCGTTTATTCTTATTTAATAACTAAATTACGGCAAAATTCAATTCAAATAAGTTATTTACGATTTTTCATTGCAGAAAATGAAAAACTATACAATTAGTTGCAATTGCAACTAAAGGCTAGACTAAAATTCTAAATACAAACGTTAATAACGTCCGTTCCGGCTGTCATTCCATGCAGTTCCTATTTCCATGTGCATAATACATGTAAATAAGGCGTTAATATCCACGGATTCAATAAATATCCAAGTCCAGTATATTACAGGCCGGATCACATAATGCGATACGAATTCCGTTATTTGAAAAGCCATTTCATTTTTATTACTGGATCGGGAATCGAAATGAATAAGTTCAGGTAATGGGGTGCGAGCTTCGCAGTCTTTTATGATAGAAAAAAAGCTTACTTATTTATTTAGTTTGTTAGACTTGGCTGGACTGGGTCGCATTGAATTCTTATGAAAGATGGAGGTTAAAAAATGCCGCCAAGTCATTAATTAATTACTCTTTAAATGTTAAGAGTGTTCTCGGTAAAAAAATTCAATAATCATAAATTCGGTGCATGTGTTTAAAATAAGCTTTATTTTTGATAACTTTTGTCATTTTTCAATGTTTTATTCTATACAAATACAATTTAAAGATATGCTTAATGTGATACTGAAATTAGTTTTTTACAAATCCCAGGCAAAATGGAGTAATTTCACTTTAAAAATCCCCGAATTTATGATTTTTACCGAGAACACTCTTAACTTTTTAACGATTTGCTCTTCTGATGTACTTGCCGTAGATAGGCGAAGCTTTGTTTCTGCTTTATTTTAGGACTGCGTTTAATTTTAAATTGTTTTATTTTATCTCATTTTGATTGAAGAGATAAACGGGATTACTAGATAGATACTTATGAAAGTTTTATGTGCCTCGACTTCTGTTTAAATTTGTATCTTCAGACATAAATGACGTAGATAATTACATAAATGTTAAGTGTTGTAATTTTTTTTATTTAGGCTCACAGTAATTTGTTTGTCCAGGTATATTTTGTCTCCATACACCCGTGAGACTGTGAATATGTACATAGGAGCTCGTGGCTAAATGACAAAAGCCGCGCGGGTCCATCTTTAGGTTAAACCGCGCTTGCCTAGGATGGTCCGTGGATGAGTGACCACCCATGACATACCGAGTTTCCTCCGTGCCTCGCACAGCATACAACCATTAAACCATTGGAACCGGCTGCCATTTGTAGATCTTTGACAGTCGTTACAGGTAGTCAGTGGCCCGAAAGTCTGACAACCAGTTTTACAATTAGGTATCGTATTACTCACGACCCTAACATAGTTGGGAAAAGGCTAGGCAGTTGATGTCACCTGTCAGTATCAACTGTAGCAACCCATCAATTATATTAACATTTATGAATGATATACACTACTATTACTAACCGAACACTCGAATAGCGATCTGATTTAACCCCACTTGCACCGCTGCGGTGAACCGACACCTCACATAAGCACAATCAGCAGAATTGAAGTAGTTGGCTTACTGTACGAGTATCTAATGTAGGTATCTTTAGTAACTATCAGTGGCAAAGGGTGATATTTTGAAAGAGCTAAGCCGGAGCAAAGAAAAACTGCTTACCTAGGCCGGGCGCGGAGACGCAGTCTTGAGTCCTTACCGAAAATCTGTGATTGGGTTCCTGGCTTTAGTCTTGTATAGGACGTGTAGTGTGTCTTCAGTCCACTTTCACTATACGAGTACGTGTAAGCACTGATATATTGAAACAATTTGTTGCAAGTACTTATTATAAAATTAAACTAGACAAAACTACAAGGCTACTGACTTATTCTACCACTTATAGTCTAAAGCTATTCGTCCATTCTTTCTCACAAACTACGCTAAGACATTATCATAAAATAATAATAATATAATGATAATAATATCTTAGGACAACCAACACACCGCCATCTGATCCCAAACTAGGCAGAGCCTGTACTATGGCAACCAGACAACTGATAAACATATTTATATATTTATAAATACATACATATTATAGATATTACACACCCAGATACAGAACATACAATCGTACTCATCGCACAAAGATTTGTCCTGTGTGGGAATCGAACCCACGACCTCCGTCCTAGCAGTCAGGGTCACTAACCACTAGACCAACAGGCCAATCGAAAAGCCGGGGTGATTCTTAATTTAGTAATGAATGTTTAACTATGTATTACAACAGCAGCAAGCAGTGGCGTATAGCTAGTCCTAGTAGGGCCCTGTATCAATTTTTTTGGGGGTCGTTGGAACCCGAGTGCGGCGGAGCCTAAAAAGAGGAGAAAATCAGTGTGAAACAAATGAATTTTGCAAAATTAAGAAAATAGCATCCTGACTTGCATCGCTTTAGCTGTCATTCATTTTACTAAGAGAATGTATGAGCAAGCAAAGTGAAACAATAAATTGTGCAACTGCGATCATGGCTCTTAGGTCCGTATTACAGAACGTCACTCAATACTCAAGCATCATTTAAAACTAGTTTCAACCAATCAAATGGCTTGAATCTAGTTTTAAATGATGCTTGAGTATTGAGTGACGTTCTGTAATACGGGCCTTAAAGGCTAAGTCTTCAATGAAGAGCTAGAAAATTCTAGTGCATCTTGAAAAGGTTTAAGAATTCATCGAAAAGCCAGCGAAGCAAGCTCGAAAAATTGGAGCTTTCTGGACAGTGCTAAGTTACATTTTCATTTTATCTTTTACCAAGAAGAATCTTTGAGGTTGTGAGAAGATTTTATGATGGTTGTCCTCATCAGGGGCTCTTGTTAGTCGGGGGCCCCGTATCATCGATACGGCTGATACAGCGGTAGCTACGCCCCTGGTATTACAGTTTAGTTACTATTTATGAAGGTAGCTTTGGAACTTTGAAATGTCTAAATGAGGTACTCGTATTATCGATTCCGGCGCCCCAGGTCAGACTATGCCCCTCCAGCTGAAATGTCCCAGGTATCCTTTCTCCTGCACGCTTGGCGATCTAAACAACCATCTGACGTCGCAGTAAACGGGCCACTTACTGGGCCAAAACATTAAAATGTTACTAGTTGTTGTCCGCGACTTTGTTCGCGTGTTTGAGTAACAAACATCCATCCAAACGAGTAGCGAGCGCAGACGAGTTTTAATAACACGTCATATCACACCTGTTCTTCCCGAAAGGTGAGGCAGAAGTGCACGTATAGTGAGAAAACCCATGTTTGGCCTGTTATGTTTAAACCCCATGTAGGTAATATGGCGCGAGCCTATTGCCATCAACGGGACACAATCCAAACTCCGGGCATGTTACAAAAAAATCCAAGAGGAAAAACTCAACAGTACTTGGGAATCGCACTGAGCACCGACCTCCATGCTGTTCGACGAGCTTTAATAAGTACCTAATAATAACTAGAAATTACTTTGCATCTGCTATCTTATAACCATTTACTTAAATGACTTCATACCATTAAGTACTAGGGCTCCATGTAATGGAGTAGTTAGTAGAAGTACCTATCCTACGGTAATGTCAGTAGCAAGCTACCAAGCCCTCTAAAAAGCACTTCGGAATATTATTACTCACATTAAGTTCAATATTTGAATCTCATTTGGCCGCCGTCGGCCGACACGCCAAACGATGTTCAGTGAAGGGGCCATTAATAGTATCTCCAATACATTACCGGGGTATGAACTACTTGCATACTGATGGACTCGGTCTTATTTCACTTTGCCAGAGTTGCATTGCAGTTTTGATAGAGGGTACTGACCCGACGAATGGTGGGATCCTTAAGGATCAATTTAAGGCCTTTTATAGAACCAATAAGGCGATCCTCACTTTCTCACACGATGACACGACACCGCTCGTCCGCCGGGTCGGGCGATAAAGCGGATCTCACGTCGCATTGGCTTGTATGAAATCCGCGGGTACACCGCCTGAACGCGCGGACGAGCGGCGCTCACCACTTCTCCGCGCGGCGCCCCACCATACATTTTTAGGGTTCCGTACCCAAAGGGTAAAACGGGACCCTATTACTAAGACTTCGCTGTCTGTCTGTCTGTCTGTCTGTCCGTCTGTCTGTCTGTCCGTCTGTCTGTCTGTCTGTCCGTCTGTCTGTCTGTCTGTCTCCAGGCTGTATCTCATAAACCGTGATAGCTAGAAAGCTGAAATTTTCACAAATGATGTATTACTATTGCCGCTATAACAACAAATACTAAAAATAAAAACATTAAGGGGGCTCCCATACAACAGATATGATTTTTTTGCCGTTTTTGTAGATAATGGTACGGAACCCTTCGTGCGCGAGTCCGACTCGCACTTGGCCGGTTTTTTTATGGTTGTGGATCAGATCATCAATCTGAACTACTTTCTCTATAGGACCTACAAATAATTAGCTATCCCATACATTTGGGTCGAGTAGAAACTTTGTTTCGGACAGCTGATTGTTTTTTCGTGATTTCAATGATGGTGCCGTGGAGAAAGTTTGGTGGTCTCTGTACCCAACCCTAAAATATGACCACATATTGCTGATACACATGCTGTACCTCGATAGGTTCTTAGATCAAACATGCAAAGGGCCATTTTCCACCAACGTTCCCAACTTGCGTGGGAGCAAGATAAAATTGAATTATGACAAACAGCTATCTTTATCTTGTTAACTTGGTTACATTATCGCCACCAAGCAATAAACTAATGCACATTGCATAGTTGCAGAGGCTTGGTTTACATTCGCCCTATCACGTCCAAAGCATTTATAACCAGTTCAATAAATGAAGTAGTCGTTCCCTTGTAGGAATACCAATCGAATTTGTGACCGTGTCATACGAAATGCCACGCTACGCTACATACTCGTACCGGCGGGCGGCGGCGGGCGGCGGGTACTCGTACTCGTGCGGTGTGCTACGTACTCGTACCTTGGGAACAACTAAAATGTCGACGGTATTAAATGGGAAACTTTTTGTAACACATTTAAATGTCCACTTGCACCGCAACTCGCAAAATGCATTGCGTTTAGAGCTGAACACATATACTGAACACATTATTTTTTTTACAACATCATTCAGTCTTTATCATCTTCATATGATTAACACAAACAGAGCTATATTTGAAATTAGTATACAGGTAAACGTAATTAGCGATTTTTGGTGCAATCGGGCCTTATTGTGACGTAAAAGATGTCTAATCAAGTTTAATCATTCATGTTATAATATTTAAAATTGGCCCTTTGTGACAGAAGAGCACTCGATTCCGGTCGTTTGACGAAGGCTATTAACTTTTCGCTGACTTGAGAATTCGCTAATCTGGATTTTATTTTGGTTCATACGATCCCGGGAATTTGCGTCTCATGTTTTCAATATATGTACTTGTTATACTTACTTTTTTATTATTTCAAAATGCATAGGTAGATATTATTTAAATAGGTATTTTGGAGACAGAACCATCTAGAAAGATATAATAGAGCACAACATTGTTCTTTTTGGCACTTGAATGACATTGCAAGGAGGGCGCTGATCATAAACAAGATGACTGCGACATTTCTGTCTATGGCCATGCGGCAAAAGAGCCTTGCAGCCATCTTGCAGCACAATAACTTCTTTATAAACCTGACATTACAACATGACAATTCAGTCATCCTGTCTACCCGTGCAACGCGATAAACTAATGTCTTTATTCAAATTCTGAGATAAAGATATTTCATTTAGAGATAAAGCCTACGTGTGAGGTATTAGATTGCCTAAACAAATGGCCACTATTCATCCAGACAGATGTCCCATGCAGGTTGCGACATTGGTCGACGAACAATTAACCGGGCCCAAGGTGCATGTGTCATTTTTCATTCTAAAACTCGCATTTCCGCCGCCCACACAAGCCGAACTAAACGAAATATAAACGAATAAATCTGGTGATGTCTCAATTTTAGGGCGTGTGTGGCGCTTTTCTGCATAACTGTATCTTATTTTAATATTTAATTTGAGGTGAGTTTATGTGTTTTTAGATGAGCACTATTGTTGTGTTGAACTTGTTTGTGACGCCTATTTTAATCGTACGAGCCATCTTTCTATTCTAATTTTTCTTAGTGACGAGAAGTAAAGGTGGTGTAAAATGTTTTCCAGGGTTGTATTTTCGTGCAATAGCTACTACAGACGCCTGTACCTACAGTTTCCGATATTGTGCTGTTGTTACTGTTGCTCTAGTAGATATTCTCCAAAATAGCAAGTACACTGAACGGTCAAAGTCGAGAAACGCCTGACACACTCATACCTAGATATACCTTAGTTTACTGTAAGCAAAAAAGAGATGCCCACAGAGAGGAAACATGTGTCTCAAAGAACAATTCAATAAAATAACACATCATTACTGTAAACCAAATCCAGTTCCACAGTTCGTATTACACAAATGGAGACATAATTTAGTTCCCGTGATGTAATTTACAGAAATGTGCGACACATATTGCTGTAAACGCTAAACTTTAAATGTAGATGTCGACTGTGTGTTATGTAATCACGTTCTGGAGTGATTGTACCTATATTATGTACTGCTTGCTTGTTCTTGTAATGACGTAATTTAATACATTACGCGTGTGTATCGTTTGAAGGAGGTGTACATACTTCGGTAGGTATAATATCGTAGCACCCAGATCAATGGCGACTATATTGGATTCCATAAATCCTTCACTATTAAATGAGCAAAATTTTTACTATATATTTGTAAGAAATCACGTTCTCGAAAACGGCTCTAACGTTTTCGATGAAAGTAGCAATATAGGTGTTTATGGGGGCGAAAAATCGATCTAGCTAGGTCTCATATCTGGGAAAAATCGTTTTCTCTATTTACACACAAACGTAGCAAACTTGTCCGTATTCTTTAGGACGGTTCAGTTCACAATTAAGAAGACAGCCTAGTTAAACCTAAAATAAAATCAAAAAGAAATGTGTTTATCTGTTTTGCTCGTAAATGAAGGGTTAAAACCGTGTTCCTTCGTTTACCAAAGAAGCAAGTTGTTCCATCAATCAACAGCAATTCCTAACAGTTTCTTAAGGACCAGAATAACCCCAGATTATGAAAATTTAATGGCTCTCGTTTTGACATTACTGCAGCATTCACTTTGTGATTAATATATAGCAAAGTTGAGGACTACTTCGAAGTTGTATCTGTTTCGAAAACACGATTCCGTAACATTTTCTCGATAGTAATATACCTCAAAGCTACCTCTAAAATGAATTATAATAGGTCTTTAACTATGAAATTGCCGTTTTTTTCTCACATTTTGTTCTGTATGTAACTTTCAAGTATAGTTCAATTTTTTCCTAATTTCATTTTTATTGCATTAATTGTTAAATTACGTACCGTATAGAGTTCAAAAACCGTACTAGTAGTTGCATATTACCTCATAGGGTATTGTGTCAAAACACCTATTTCAATGTGCTTTCGGTTTCATTACTACAAGTAGGTATATTTTTGTCATAGACTGTGTTTTGAGCGCAGCTTTTTTCACTCTAACTATTGCAATTGCATCATACATAATCGGTTCAGAAATTTCCAAAAAAAATAAAAAATGTTAGTATAGAAATATCACTTTTCACGAAATCGTCCATACAAATCGTCAATTTTATACTTTAACCCCTAATAAATGGAATACATGCAATTAAAAACTTTAAATTAGGTCATGAAACTGCATCAAACATCTCGCGACCTACCGTTACTTCAATAGGTTTACGTCAAATAATTAGCAACAAATTACCCTAGAAACTAAAGACAATTAATTCACCTAATTATCTTTAATTTTTAACAATAATGTTAAGATGAAAAGTGCATGGGATTTTATTGTCTCATAAAAATTTCATGTTCCTGTCTCGTGCGAGCTTTGGCTAAGCCTCCCTTGGCCCATTTATCTTGCAACGGGATCATTACTGTCGCAATTTATTACAACCACTTTGCGATCTTAAAAACTTACATTTAACGATATTGTTACTTGATGCTACAGTTGACGTGTTTATTTAATGAAATTTTCGATGAAAATGGACGGCTTGTTGGTAGCATTTAGATATATTTATTCAAAATAGCAAATGCAACGGTGCGGTACATTTTACATGACGTATTTTAAATTACGCTTTTACCAATAGATATATTCATAGTTATTTTAGTTAGCTATAGGTATCCATTGGTTTGCAGTTTAACCTGAAATAAATGTATTACCTTACATACATTTATTTCGTAGTCACAGCATTCGAGTAGAATTAGAAATCACAGCCCACGTTCATGAAACAGCGTTTTTGTTTCGTATCCCTTTTCTCATACTCACTCACTCACACACTCACACACACATGCTCAGGTAACACAAACTCGATGTTTTTGTTAAGGCCGGTTCGCACGGAAGCATTAGGAATATTAATTAATCATGAAACTGTCTCGCGGCGTCCGGTCCGGACACGAACATAATGCCGTCTTCTCGCCGGACGCCTCGGACCCCGGACAGGCGGACATGTATTCACGCCGAAATGTAGCGAGCATTAGCTTTGTACATCCGTTGATGATAACGTGAAACTCGATAGTTATGTTATGGTAAGGCTTTTGTGGTATCATTTTCATGTTGATGGAGTAATCACTGACCATTCGTATGAACCCAGCTCAATATTATATTTCTGTTGGTAGGTATAAGTTATATTTTATCTTTCCCTTTATATTTATATTAGTTTTTTATTATACCATTATGTGATTACGTGACCTTACGTGACGAGGAAATCTAGATTATATTCATGTGTATGGGTGATGTAGGAACAAATAGATCTTTATCGAGACTTTGATAGCTTTAGTTACGCTATCGCAAAAAGAAATCTGTATTATGGATGAAATTTCACAAAAGGCAGTCATTTACAGTCCAATATTAACCCTGAAACCAGAATTGTATTATTTGCTTACGAAAATAAGAAATCAAACCGGCTGCTATTTAATGTAGATGAAATAACCAATAAGCGTAGTTTCAGCACCAAAAACCACCCTTTTTCACGAATTACTCCCCTTTCACAGAAAAACCACAGTAAATCAACACGAACAGTATAATTCAGTACAATTCAAAGCTGATCTCATTACACAAGCGACACGAACAATAGACACAGTCTATACTCTATGGGCAAGGCTGCCTCGATAAATTTCACCGCCACACTATCGCGCCAGCTTCCGCCCCCGACTGGCCCACTATCGGCCAGCCATCGCCAGTAACTGTGTACCAACTTAACCAGTCGCTTGTTTACCACAATTAGTTTTGCACTTATTAATGCTGATATTCTGCCTAACTAGTTTGACTGGAAGTGGAAAGTCGACTAGAACTTGCTTGGGAAATTCTAGAATTATCATAGTTGCCCTATTTAATGCTCCGATTTGCGTTAGGGCGAAAAAACTGTGTCCTTTTGAATACAAAATACGTAATTATATGAAAAGCTTTGTCCATAATATTGATGCCAAACGCAAAGAAAACAACGGAATGTAAATAATCTAATTAATTCGTATCAAAGCTAAAGTAAAAAGGGAATACTAAAGCGGCCCAAAACCTGAATACGTAAACATGATACTTCATTATCTTAATCATGCATAAGTATGTGACCAAAGTTTCCATGTTAACCCGATAAGAAGAGATTGCAAAAGAAACGTTACTTTTATCCCTGAAGCTTATGTTCATCAGGCTTTATTAACACACTAAAATAAGGATATAATTATCAACAACAACATGAAATAAAACAAAAAGAAACACTTATGAAGTCGAAGCCGCATTTTTACTCTTATCTTTAATGAATACATCTTGATTGAGCCTGTCTGATAAGCTAACTATACATTAATTAGTATGGTACGTCAGGTGGGGGTACCCGTACGACCGATAAATATTGCCGCTAATAAGCATAAAGTGCCTTATGTTTGAACAAAAAAAAACACTGCATCCGCTATCACCATGTCTGTACACAAATAATGGTGGTCATTCACTTCACCATATTTTAGTGACGCTGATAATTTTGATAGTGTTACTAATTAATTCAAATCGTAAATTCCTACTTGTTAAGTTAACAAATTCAATTAAAGCTATAGTAAATTTAATAAAAAAAGTGATAAGTTTGCGTGCATATCTTAGAACATAAGAAACCATAATTATTGTACACAGGTTTACCTCCCAAGCAGGTTCAAAAGTCAACGCGCTCAATCCAATGGTACATACACTTAGGTAGTTAATAATAGTGTCGAGCTACATTACAGCACAATTTACAACATCGCACCAACCAAGCGCTTACTTTTTTACATGCATAACCTACTTGCAAAACAGTAATAATACTAATGATCCTGCATTGCGAAATCACCAGAAAGCCTTCTAAGTACATAGGTAGGCAATTTAGGCGTATTTAATACCAGCTCATCTAAATTCTGCATATATTTCCGTAAGTATATAAATACGCGGTTACATTAGCATATAGTGATGGTTTAAGTTTCAATCACAGAGTAACAGAGTTGATTAAACGTGTGTGTGATTGTGGGCCAATTTCACAGTGAACGGGCTGATTGCAAATAAATCTGAATCGTAGCGGAGCCCCGCGGAGCAACAGCGCGAGACACTTATTACGTTTGGAGAACATTCAATAGAAAAATCTACGCGAGATATACTGCTTAATAAGGTTTCGTGGTGAGTGATGACGGATTTTTCAACCATCGGTACTTTTATGTAGAGAAAAATCATGCTTTACATTTATAAAGTGTAATCCATATTCGTCCAAACCAAAACCACTCCAAGATGGTATGTGTATCACTAGATTGTTTACCTCATCAGTGAGTAATTAATACCATAATTCAGTCACCAAAATATCTACTACTTCCAACTAGTAGGCTAATATGAAAGCCCATGGTTTTGACGACTCAGGTGCTTTCAATCATTATAAGTCGGAAGGCGTTGGTGTTCTAACACCTGCCGAAATTAGTTTGTATTGTCATTAAACTAACTAATTAATTTACGGCATCGAAGTAATGTTATAATCAGACCTGTCTGAATAATAACCACGACCACGACTATAACGAAGTAAACTACAGGCAAACTCTATTCAAGTCTCAGATTCAAGTATAATAACTGAAATGTTACGCCTGTCAACCACAGAACCCAACTAGTAATCAGACGAAGTTTGTTTTACGAAAAACTTTGCAAAATATGATCCTGAGAAAATTTTCGCCCGTTTGACCTTTTTTACAAATTCGACAGACGTTAGCGGTCAAACGAGGTCAAGTGAAATAAGGCAGTATTATAATTTTAAATGTGTTGTAAGATACAAATAAAAGGTTGCCATAAAAAAATAAAAGGCCGCACAGTGCGGTTCCTTGACCATGCGACACCGCCATTGGTTTTACGAGGCCGCGAAATTACCTCCGCTTATTAAAATACGTAAGGCACAAAAACTCACACCATTGCCCCTTTGTCGGAAAAAAATAAAAATTATAATTAAAGCAATAATTTTAAGTTAAAAATGTTAATTTCTCAATTAATTAAATGAAGTAGGCGATAAAATCGCCAATAAAATGAAAATTGTACGTACTTAGGTATTTTTATGGAATCGATTATCTTAATATTTATTTGTAGATCAAATTAGAAAATGTTAATGAATGGGCGATGCTCATTGGCGGAATAGTTTGAAATCCGATCACTTGATATCTGACTCCTGGATCGCCATCAATCATCCTCTAAGAAAATATGAATGTTAGCGATGTGGAGTCGAGTTGAGCTATGTTTTTATAGGAACCTTTGAAATATAGAACGTGCTTATATTTCTGGCCGCTAAGCTTAAGTGAAGCCGGGCTTCGACCACTTATTTTAATATTCTCTGGCCATCAAAAAACAACTTACATAGACGAGAGAAAACTCGACACGAGAAGCGAAAATACAGAGAGGAGAGTAAATGTGAAATCCATGTAATAGTCGAATGTCCTCGGACGAACACAAAAAAGGCTCTCCTAACCTTTAACATTTTAGGAACACGATGCAAAAACCCTGAATCTGTTCGCCAACCTATCATTTTGTATTCTTTACGTAATATAAGGTTTTCCTGATAATTTTCTTCTGTTAGCTACGTGTTCCAGACATGTATAGACAAAAACTTTTTGGAACTTATTTCAGAGATCTCGTTGTTTTCTTTTTGTTTTACCAAGAAAGCTTTTTGGAGGTGTAAGTCTGATAACTATTACATTATAAGCATGCGTAGGTACTCGTAATTAATAATGTCTGGCTGTTTGTGTATGTGAATTTAAATGTCTGCGCATTGTGGGTGCACAGGAGAAATTCTAAGTGTGGGGCAAAGTCTTTAAAAATATATATATATTTATCGAAATCCTGAAATAGTAAGGTTTCGGTCTTTGTTATTACTTGATTCATTATTGATTACTTATAGATCCGTCTTTAAAATATACTAAGTGATCTGAAAAATTAAAGATGTGATAGTTTACAGCCCCGCAGACAGATGGACAAACTGCAAGAAACCGTAGGCTTAGGTAGGTTTCATAACCAAGGGGGTTGCTAGGCAACAGGGCCTAGCAACCCCTTTGGTTACGAAACCCTAAACATGGACTCAATGTATAAGGAAAACCTCAAGGATTCGTTGTAAAAAACAATAAATGTATACTAACTAAACTGCTATTATTAAAGTTACCGGCCCGAGTAGCGAAGCCTATAAAATACGTAAAATATCCGTAATACACGGCGGGCCAATGAAAACGGTACAGTATGCCCACCGGCATGTGGGCATACTGGGCCGGCAGTCTCGACATAGATACCGACATTGTCGCAAACTTTTGGTCGCTTAATACGAACGAAAAAATTCGGTTACAATAACGCTGTTTGCGAGAAACGCATCTTGGATGTTAAGACTTGCATCTCTCGCAAGCATCGTTATTGCAACCGATTTTTTCCGTTCTTATTAAGAGATCGAAAGTTTGCGATAGTGTCGGTATCTATGTCGAGACTGCCGGCCCTGTACTGTACTGATACGATGATAGAAAATAAATAAATAGTCAATTTACCACACACTGTACAAGTTGTAGAACTCACTGGAGGAAATTAAAGTTATGTTGTAGCTGTAAGGCGAACCGAGTAAAGTCTCTGCTGTGTACTGTACTTTACTACTTCAGCAATGAACTCGATCAACGTAGCGCTACGTTCGTCGTGAAATCATTCAAAAATTATTTAAGATTTCAGGAGAGTCACACATTTGTTATATAATATCATCTCGAACAGAATCCATGCCAAGAAGCCTACATATTTGCAGTCCGCAAATAGAGTTCGCAATACACGGTAAGTATCTCAGCTGTTCGAAGTGGAACTTCTTCAAAAACTTTGTGAATGAAGCCCCCAGGCTGCTGTGCGTATGAAAATTTAATTGAAATCTACTCGACATTCTATCTCAGTGTACTTTAAAGTGCATTCATTTGCTTTAACGTAATGTCGTAGCAGATAATGCGCATAAATAAGTTACGGTTATTTGCAGTTACTTTTAGCGAGTTTCACACGAACCGATATCTGAAGCAACCGATGCAAGTTCTATGTACACATGTTCGCAAGCTTTCCTTGCGAATTCGTGCATAACTGTGCGTAGAGAACACAGCTACGTAGGTCATAAATCCTAATCCTATCCTAACTAACATTAACTATTAATTACTTAATATTAATTTATTAATTAATATTATAAATGTGAAAATAAGTTTTTTTGTTACCCTTTCACGCCTAACCCACTGACCTTCCTGAAATTTTGCATATACGTTGTTAGGTGTACAGAAAAGGACACAGTACCTTTCATCCCGAAAAAAATACTGTTCCCGAGGAAAACAACAATAACGTTCTTATGATAAAAGATGGCGCCACGTGTCTTTCGAATCTTGATTGAATAATATTATTACAAGCAGAGCACAACCCGAATTATTGTCAAATTTTAAATTAACGCGAACGAAGCCGTGGCAAAAACTAGTTCCTTATAATGACAAAGCGTTGCTACACGCTACACGCGTAGCAGGCCGCCTACGCGCGTAGCAGTACGACTACGCCTGGTAGCAATGCGCCTACAGTCATCGAGCTTTTACTAAAGATACAACAAACAACATTTTTAATGCAGTGCTCACAGCCTCGCAGGCCGAGGAATATGTGATGGGGAATCATAATCACGCAATGGTTTAACTCAATTTTTGGGACTCTGCTGCAACTACCAAGTGTGAATCCGCGCTTAACTTAACCGCGCGTTTGCATCCACAAATATTTATATTTACCAAACAAACCTATGTACAGAGAAAGGCTATACATATTAATGAAGTAGCAAATCTGTATACCATGGGGACTATTTGCACCCATATAAAGTACCATTTTATTCAAAATAGTGAGGTTAAGAGACATTTACTTAAGTTATACCAAAACGAATGTTCTTGTTACGGCAGAGGACCGTAGTTTCAGACCTAACTCTACGGGTACATCGAGCAAAGAGTAATTGGATTTTAAGGAAATTACTAGGTTACCTAATAATAAACCCGAGTAGTAATTGTACTAGAGGAATGGAGAGAGACCTGAGAACTAGTTTTCTTAACTACTTTTGTTTTAATAATGATGGCTGGGTAATAACTCAAATACCTAAAGCCTATTGTAGTTTCCAAGGTAGTTTCATCGATGTGCCACATGTCGGTGGTCTCTGTTTTCCGTGAGTAACGTTAATGTAGTGATCTACTTCGAGTTTTGCGATTCTTTAATCTATCTAAATTCATCACACGCATTTATAAAACATAGCCGCTTTTCGTCTTTGTGACCGCTTAGATCTTCTAAACTATGAAATTTGATGCGGTTTTGACTCATTTGACACACTACAGAGCAGTTACTTCTCGTACCTTCGTAATATTAAGGAATCCTTTAGTAGTTCATGACTGTATCACCCGACACATCTACGTTCACACCATCATCCTATCTCTCCCCACACACTACACTTACACACATCACCTACTCATTTCACCTGCACACTTCACAGGACACTTTACTTCACACCTCTTACACTACACTATTTCTAGTTTTCTTTTTTTATGTTAATCAAGTTTAAATATGTCTGCTTTTTCCCTTCTGCAATAAATCGTATCATAATAATAAATATTTATATTGTATTAAATTTAAACTACATGTGATTCGGGGTGAGGGCCTGGGGATCCGTCACACAGGGTATCCTAGTATGGACGCCAGTCTCTCACAAAGGAACATATATTATGCATTTTGTTAAAATGTTATTTTTACAATTGTACTCATTATAACTATGTGAACCTTTGTGAAGAGAGAAAATAAAGATATATTATTAAAGATATATTATTATTTGAGAGTCCCGAAAAAATGTGTATAATTAATAATTGGGAACTTAAATACTGGGTGGAAGGAACACCGCGGCACAAACGGTTATCACTTATTCAGTAGGTACATCATTCTGAACGCCCCACATAGAAAAACAGCTGTCATCGGTAAAAAAAATCAAAATGTATGGAACAGCGGATTTTTTATTCATTAAGTTTATGTTTTTTATGCCATTTTCATATTTTGTTTTACCTATTTTTAAATGTCTTCAAATAATTAATTTTAAGTACTTGTTTACCTACTCCCAATTTTAACTTTAGTATCTTGACTAAAAATTTTGCTTCTTATAGAATGTTATATAATTATAAGCCGGAGAGGTGATCTGTAACTCAGGACCTTCCTACTTCAGACACCTTTCTCGATATAAGATTGTGCATATACCAGCGCCTGTAAATTCTGATGTCGAGATAAATAAAGATTTATGATTATGATTTATTTAATTACCGATGAAAAATTTCTATGTGGAGGGGTTCATTATAATTTACAAAATACGTGATATAATCGTTTGTGCGTCGGTGTCCAGTCCACCCTGTATATCAGAGATCCCAATGTTTAGACAAAGTCAGCATAGCCCCGGTGCGAAGGAGGGCAAGTCGCTGGTATAATTTAAAAGAATATGAAAGGTACCCAGGAGCTTAAATGAAATCCGACAGCTCTGTGTGTAGGCACTGCTTCTTGCAGAACATCTTCCACTAAGAGACAATTAAATAGCTATGCCCACGCACCCATTACTATTGGGCAACAATACAATTAGGCTGGTTTTATAGTCACGCCGCTAGACGCGCCGTTGGGCAGCGCGCTGTTGAACAGGAACACCGAACGGCGCTGCTCAAGCGCGCGAATTTGAAACGCTACTACTACCCCAATACATATCCGAGCGCGCGCGCTCCCGACGGCGCTGCTGAAACGCGTGACTATAAAATCAGCCTCAGTGTTGTTTAGACAATGGACGCTTGACGTCCTGTGATTGATACTCAGTGGTATACTCTCATCCATGCCACAGATAGCACTAAATATCAACCACATACATACATAGCGGCACGTTGCACCCACACATACACAACACTGATTTAGGTGGAATTTAACGGGGAAACAAGGGGAGACTCGAACAATATTTCACTAAGAACTTTTGTAAAATGACAGTCGAGAATTTTAGAAAAAGTCCGGTTTTGAAGACAAAAGGGTGTCTTAGTAACTCATACCTGTATCACCTGTATGGCAGTTTCCTTCCAAAGCCAGATGTGTCATATTCACGCTGTACCTACTGTATTTTCACCATTATCGAATATATTATTGGCTTATTATGTACCTAATAATATTTTAAGTCGTTAAGTAGTCAGCGGCCCGAAAGTCTGACAACCAGTCTTACCAAGGGGTATCGTATTACCCTCTAACTGGGTTCTATCGCTCTATGTAAAATATTAGTATTCAGCAGCATCCGGTTAGACTGGAAGCCAACCTCAACAAAAAAGGAATAGGCTAGGCAGGTGAGGTGAGGATATATTTGCGCACCTCGCATTATAATGCAGTGCACCTTATGAACCTTTGTACCATCTTCTGAACCTGTGTTATGCAAATAAATGATTTGTATTTGTATTTTGTGATGATGTACATAATAATATTTTTTAATACACTTTCTCGAAAATTGGTTCTTATCGCACTACGATTAGGTTCAACATGCAATATATTTCACACGCGTGGATTTTTTATATTTTTCCGCACACGTGCGGAAGTAAAAAAAATAACCAGATAACTATACTTATACTAAGTCCAAATGGGTTCAATGACTGTAATCGGCGGTGATTGTTTTTTTTTTAATCTTGGCAATGAGATATGCGTCTTTACGGCGTAAATATTTTTTGAGTAAATACTCAAACTCAAAACTTAAATAAGTTGTGTTTATAAATAGAATATCATAGATAAACATAATTATTTAAAACAAGTATTACCTAGTATTATGATCAAATTAACATTTATATGTGGTTTAAATTCAAAAATATTTGTATTTTCTATTTTTCATATTAGGCTGTATAGCGGCATGATACCTTTTCTTCTTCTTCAACCTTGCGAAAGCAAAGCGCGGAAAAAAGCAAATCAAATCATAGTTTCTTAGTAATTCCTGACAAAAATGCTTTCCGTTATAATATGTTATTTCTTCGAAAGGGTATTGAAAAACGTCGTTTGATACGCGTGGGGATTTGTTACTGCAGTTCTCGGCTCCATAACACCCTCGGCTACAGCTCGGGTGTTAATTCCGCCTCGATAGCAATAACAAAGTTTCCCCACTTATATCAAAATGAACTATATATAAGTAGGTGCTCAAGGATTCTTCAATAGGCACCTACTGTCAACGTCATTGCATCACCAAAAGATCCTTACAGCACGTTCTGTGTGTATTCGCTACCATCGAAACAAGTAGTAGAGGATCAGTATCGAAGGAGTAATCCATGCAATACTGGTGGAGATTGGACTCAATTTAAACTGGTGGCGTATCACATTGTTCATGCGGATATGCGGGCCGGACCGCCGGACCGACCCCGACCGATGGACGGGCCATGATTCTCCTTCGTCGTTCGTTACTCGACCGTGCTATTAACGTCGCCACTATGAATATTTTACCGCACAAACTATTTAAATCACGCGCATATAGATTGGGGTGCTTACTGAGATATAGGAGAAATTTTTAGTTTGTATATTATGAGGAGTGTAATAAAGACATTACAATAATTGAAAAAGTCTGCTTGGAGTCAAAACATTGACACTTTTATACATCTGCATTGTGCTCCATAATAATGGCGTGGTACTTCTTTAAGTGCGAAAAAACTACGAATTGAAATAAACATGAATACAGGGTGCAACGAATCCTACACGAAGCTGTCAACCAACCACCCCATTCATCAAATACAGTAAACTCTACACAAAAAATGTTATTGGAAACGACTTTTTTTTGGGGTGAAAAATCACGTTTTACGGTAGGACTATGTGAAACGCACTCAAACATTGTGCTGATACATTGAATAGTTCGAGGGTCATGGAATGGAGGTATTTCAAGTAAAGCTATAACATTAAAGACTTGTGAAAATGTTGCAACTTTGACCCCCAATATCTCCGTAACTAGAAGGTAGCGTCCAGAACAAAAAAAAATCGCAATGATAAGGAGAACAAGTTTCTCTCAGCTTCGTTAAGGGTATTTTTACACCCATTTATGAAAATACAGTCACACAGCTATATAACAAGATCTTTGCGGTCAGCAAAATAGGCAGTTTACTAGAAATTTTAATTTAAAAAAAGGCTTAAAAGTCTGACCACAACTTACTTATTAAAATAAATTATTTTACTTTGAAGAGGTTTTGGGATACCGAAGATGGGATTACCCTCTCTAGCGGTCGACCGAGATTGCGAGGAGAGTAATACCTACTTAAAGTGATGATATAAAAAGCTCCAGCTTATTTTCTGTAAAAATCAGCCAAGACTTATTCTACTTCCATAATATTACTGATCTGGTTTGACGCAACGTTAGTTATATTTTTCACTTTCATTACCAAATACCGTAGTCCGTACTTAATTTAAATGCTGCGTTGTTCCGCATTTTTCTATGAATATATTTTTCTATAACAATTATTTAAAAAAAAAAAAACATTTTGCACCCCCTAACACTACATGGTACGTTATTTCTTCATCAGTCTTACCGCCAAGGTGAGTGGTGTGAAATTGTAAGTGTTCCACGGCCTTAGTACGGCCTAGCCGGCAGCGATTTCACTAGATAGGTATTACGCGGTTTTAAAAACAGGATTGAGAGTCTGTCTCAAACCTTGATAAAAAGAAAATCTTCCATGGAAGCTTCCAAAAGCTTTAAAAGTATCACTTTATTTTCTTGCCGAAGATAAGTTAGTATCTATTGAAAACGTAACTTTAACGTCCAACTCCAAGTCCAACAACTGTTACAGGAGAGAGAAGAGAGTGAAGTGGAAGTCTATAAAGTAAATAGCAAAATCTGTAGCTTAAAACGAGAGCTAGTAGACCTACATCAGCAATACTTGGACATTGTTGATGAACGGGATCAACTGAAGGTTGTCACAGCTGGTTTTACAAATTGTAGTAACTTGTATGAGGAGGCTTTAAATAAAATTAGGGACCTAGAAGATAAGTTAATTCAAGCCAATAATTGTATATTGAACTTACAAAAAGAAAAAGAAGTTACTCAGGTTAAAGAAACAAACCTCTTATATAATGAATTATTAAATAGTAATTGTATCCCACCTTCCTTAATAACAATTGATCTGACTGAAGATTCCTTTCATAAACAGAATTATTCAGTAAGCAATAATAAAATTAAAAAATATGCAAAACTGAATAGAATAATTAAAAAATGTAATCAATTTAGGAAACAGCATAAACGCTTTTCTAAATATATTCCAATGAGGAAAGAGCGTGTTGATTTAGTTAATAAGTTAGATAATTACCAAATAAAATTAGAAGACAGTATAAAAATTTATGAAATTGATACTCAGCATTTGCAGTCTGAAATACAGGTACTTCAAGACTCACTTAGTTCCCTTTCTAGTAGGTATGCGAGTTCTCAGAACCAAATAAGGGAACATATTCTTGCGGCAAGTGAGTTGGTACTGTGTCGATGTAGTTGTCAAACAGTTACCAACCATGATACTGTCCAGCCTGAGGTAATGGAGGACCCGTCCGAGGCTGAAAATTTATCTCAGGACTGTATACTCAACCAAGAAACAAATAATATTACACAAGATTATTTACATGTGGTACAGCCTGAGTTACATGATAGTCATGACTGTTCTAACTCAATAATGTTTTCAGATAGTATAGGAAGAGGTGTAGGTAAATTAGTAAGTTATAACCTGAGTTTTTCCAACCAAAATCATTGTATGCCAGGGTCAACATACCAACAGATAATGGCATCTGTAACTAGAAATGTTTATAATGTTAATACCGATATAACAATATTTATAGGAAACAGTTCAAAACTTACAAAACAAGATATCACAGACAGTGTAACGGAGTTGTTAAAGTTGAATTGTCGTAAAATAATATTGTGTGCTTTCCCATATTTTGAAAAGTTGTCAAGCAGGAAAAACAATTATATTCACATGCTGAATAAGCATGTTCATTTTCTAGTAGGTCACTATAGTGACAGCCTTATATATCTAGATATCAACAGTTTTGTTGGTAAACTTAAGTCGACACGGGGTAAAGTGTATCTACCTATGAGTTGTAGACACAAAATAGCTAGGCTATTAGTATATAATATTCACTCAGACATAAGTAGTATGTCAATGTTTACTTCAATTATTAACACTGCGACTATTAGTAATAATACTAATAATTCTTTTTTCAATTGTGTAACTATAGGAGATCCTGGAGTGGGGTCCACTAGTAGTAGGATCTCATTGCCTTGTGATGGCATAGGAGTCTTGGGGCTCACTCCGGATACTCATTTAAACTAGTTAGTAAGACAACAGAGGGTACCGGTAACATTGATGTTACACCGATCAACAACAATATACTTGTATCTTCTTGCTCTCAAATAGCTAAATGTAAAAAAGGGGCTAAGCAGAATTCCATGCAATTATTTCATCAAAACATTCAAGGTTTCTCTTCAAAGCAACTAGAAATTGAATTGTTTTTAGAAAAAACAAAGATTGAAATTGTTTGTTTCACTGAGCATTGGTTAAAAGATTATGAAATGCTAATTAATTACGCAAATTACAGTGTGGGGAGTTGCTTTAACCGGAAAGCTAAGATTCGTGGGGGTTCATTAATCTTAGTTAAAAATTGTATTAAATTTAAGACTCGTAGTGATATTGTTGATCTATCGGTTGAACATAATATTGAGCTGTCTTGTGTTGAGCTGGATAGGCATGTTATAGTGTGCGTTTACAGACCCCCAAATTATCAAAACTACTCTATTTTTGAATCGGTAATGGAAGATACTTTAGCAAAGCTTGCAACTGGTAATAAATCACTGGTAATCTGTGGTGACTTTAATGTTAATATTTTAGATCAAAATTCAAATAGCAGTAGATTATTACATCTTTTTAAATCATTTAATTTGTTAAACGTGTTTTCGGAACCAACCCGAATTACTACAAATACTGCAACATGTATTGATAATGTTTTTTGTTGCTGCGACTACTTGGATAAATCAATTGTAAATTACCTTCCTTCTGATCATAGCGGTCAAACCGTTGTTTTCGAGTCCTACACACCATTACAAAAAATTCAGATAAAGTCCAGACAAATGTCACCCAGTAATTTAAATAAATTTAATAATAACTTAATTAGTAATTTAGGTATTCCGGACCATATTATTGAAAATGTAAATCACTTTTATGAGGAATTCTTTTCGGTAGTTTACACCGAGTTTAATAATACATTAAAAATTAAAACTAAATCTATTTGCCCAAAGTTTATGTTCAGTGACTGGGCAACTAAGGGTATTAGGAAAAGTAGGGAGCAATTGTTTGAACTGTACGGCCTTAAGCCTTACATCAACTCAGAAACTTTTAATAAATATGTTGCAACTTACTCTAAAATTTTTAAAAACACTTGTAAGGTAGCTAAAGCCTTATTCATTAGCAACAAGATTAAATCCGCCGATAATAAAATAAAGACGGTTTGGAAAATTATCAATAGTGAAACTAATAGACACAAAAAATATAATAATGATATCACACTAGATACTTCACGTGGTCTTATAAGCTCTAAAAACGAAGTTGCTCAAGAATTTGTAGATTTCTTCACTAGTATCCCACTTAAAACTACTGAAACCTTAAATTCCTCACCCTTGGTTTCTATTGATTTGTTGAGAGCGAACGTTTCAGCCTGTCCGGTTGAGTTTCAATTTAAGCATATAAACCCCATCACAGTCATTAAAGCTTTTAAGGAAATCAAAATCAAATTAACTGAAGATCTATGGGGAATGTCCATTAAAGTTTGTCAAGCTATTATTGAGACTATAGCACCGTTCTTAGCCTTAATATTTAATTTATGTGTGGACCAAGGAGTCTTCCCGGACCTTATGAAATACAGCAAGGTAATACCACTTTTCAAATCCGGGGACAGTAAAGACATCAATAACTATAGACCCGTATCCGTGTTGCCGGTTTTCAGCAAGGTGTTTGAAAAGGTAATGCTTAATCAAATGCTCACACACTTTAACACCAATAAAATCTTACATGAGAAACAATATGGTTTCACCAAAGGACGTTGCACGACTGACGCCGGTGTCACCTTATTAAAACACATATTTACGGCGTGGGAAGAGGCACAAGATGCCATAGGAATCTTCTGTGACCTCTCGAAAGCATTTGATTGCGTAAACCACGAAACCCTACTCTTGAAACTTGAACATTACGGTTTAGGGAAACTTGCGCTCAGTTTAGTTAAATCGTATTTAAACGATAGACATCAGCAAGTACAAATAAATGGTGTCAATTCAATGGGTTTAAAAGTAAGTATGGGTGTACCGCAAGGTTCGATATTAGGTCCTTTCCTCTTTTTAGTCTATATAAATGATCTACCCCATTTATTTAAAAACCAACCACAAATGGTGTTGTTTGCTGACGATACCTCTTTAATATTTAAGACAAACCGACGTGCCACAAATCTTGACGACGTAAATAACGCCCTATTGCTGGTCCATAATTGGTTCACCGCGAATAATTTAGTATTAAATGGGAAAAAAACGAAGTGTATAAGATTTGCTCTACCGAATGTCAAAAGTAGTGATAGTGACATAGTATTGAATCAAGAGAAACTAGAATTCGTCGAAAAAACTGTTTTCTTGGGGATCACGCTCGATTCAAGGCTTCAATGGGGTCCGCATATAACTTCTCTTGCAGGACGGCTGAGTTCAGCAGCATATGCTGTTAGAAAAATCCGTCAATTTACTGATGTAGACACCGCGAGGCTAGTCTATTTTAGTTATTTTCATAGTATTATGTCATACGGTATTCTACTATGGGGACGGGCTGCAGACATTGAGTCTATATTTATTCTGCAGAAAAGAGCTATCAGAGCCTTATATGATCTACGTAGACGCGATTCTCTAAGAGAACTGTTTAAGGAAATTAACATCATGACAGTACCTTGTCAATACATCTATGAAAACATCATGTACGTTAGGAAAAATTTGCATTTATTTAGTAAAAGAGGTGACCGACACCACTATCATACTAGAAATAGGGACCAACTAACTCAACCAGGTTTCAGGCTAGCTAAAGTAGACTCATCTTTCATGGGGTACTGTTTAAAATGTTACAATAAAATACCTCCCCACATTCTACAACTGAATGAGACGAAATTTAAATCTTGTATAAAACGCACACTATGTAGGCAAGCATATTATAAGTTGGGGGATTACATTGATGATAAAAATGCTTGGCTCAATGCTGGTCCTGCTCCACAACCATAGGGGCAAACTAATTGATTACCATGTGAAGTTATTGTGGAAGCTGCAGAAGATTGTAAAACTATCTTTGAATTGTATAGATTCAATCTCTTAGTATTATATAATCGCATAGCACATGTGTGAGTACTATGTACTGTAAAGCTACCATTTACATTTAGTTATCTTCATTGACTTGAATGTGCCCTGGTGGCTGAGAGAATGTCATGCTCACACAAATGTCTCGCTGATGGTGGCGGGTGTGTCGGGTCATTTAGTTCCCTTCAATGTGGTTGAGTTGAATGGCGCTGATCCATGCGTCATGTTCGTGAACGGGCGCTGTCAGTTGGGACTGGTCATCTCTTAGCTGGCACGGTTTATTTTAATTACTTTATTTTTAAATTGTTAGTTTAATCTTTTACTCTGGACGCTCTTAATGTGCACGTCTTTGTACATCGTTCTCACATATATGTATAATCTCAACATGAATGATGTAACCAAGATTTTGTAACAATATTTTGATTAAAAAGAGTGTCCATGGAGTTTCTTGCCCATTCTTCTCCATAGAGATCTACGATTTGGAATGTGCAACTACAGTACTTTCGCAAGTTATTATGCCTTGTGAATGTGACTGTAGCTTAGCTTTTTTGTTTTTGACTTTCAAAAGTGCCTGTAATGGTCTAATTGAAATAAATGCTTTGAGTTTGAGTTTTGAGTTTTAACAATCTTGATATATTTTATGAACAAACAAAAGACATGGGAATGGCTGTGGAACACATCCTTGTGACGTCAAGTTAAATACCAACAGACACTCAAACTGACTCGAAAGGGAAAAACGATCACATTTTCAGAAACCATAAACGTTTTTGCCAAACAATTCACATATTGAGTGTGAGATTTAACCGAATCCGATAAGCCGAAGTAATCAACAAGTTTCGGGTCCTCGGCTTGTACTAACGAGAATATCAGATTACATTTATAGCGAATACCAATCCGTCGCGACATTTACATATTCATGATTACTAGGCACGTATTCATTCGTGCGCAGATCGTAATTATCGCAGGCAGGCGTGCATCGCATGACAAACGGCGCTTACGAGAAGATTCGCCCACACTAACTTGTCCCTTTAAAACGAGGATCATTTTTGACGTAGGGGTCGTCAAAAATGATCGAAACGTATTACGCGATTTGTTCGTAAAAGGTCTAAGTTTCCCCAAATCGATAGCAAACTTCTTTCTTCTTTGAAACTGAAAATGTTGAAATTAGGCCTTTATATAAGTTTCTTGTTTATACAACTTCGGAAAGGAAACTCGGCTCCCTACACAGTAATTGGTTTTAAGTTAGATTCTAATCTTTCTCGGAACCAATTACTGTTTTTTGTTAGAACAAAACATCTAATTTGGAAACCAAAGTGCGTAACTGCGTAAAAGCGACATTTCTTATTAAAATTTCGTAGAACGAAAACAAACACCAAATGATTTTTTAATAATTAATCTCATTTTTATTAAGGCGCTAAAAGTTGCTGGCATAAAGCTGTGAACACATTTGTCACACTATAAAATTCGGGAGTGAAGTAATTCGCGAAGCGTGTTCGAAATCTGTTCTTAGCTTAAAGCGGAACCACAAAAGTTCGTTTGCCGCCTCCGTGACGTTATTCAACGCTATTGAAATTAACATTAGCCTCAGGAGACGGCAACTTCGGCTGGCTAGCAATTAAGACTCGCGCATAGATAACACTTTAACTACTTTTGAACATTAACATCTCATCTAACGAACCAACAAAGTTCGTTCGCGTTATGCTCTGCCGCCCCATATTTACGATGAACTTTATGTACCTATATAAACGATTCGAACGCGATTTATTGATAAGATGCTTTCAGAGCATGATTATTTAAATGGATACGGTTTGTAACAAAACTTACACTTTCACTTACGGGATATCTTACATGATTTTCAATTATTGTGATCTCCCAATGACAGTGTAAATTTATTTAAATGGACGCTTCAAAAACTTTGCATTGTAGAAATGGATAAAAGCGAGTGAATTAAAGGATGTTTGATGTCATCAACCTTAAGTGGCTTTTCGACCCAGCGACTAATGTTTTTTTACCTTGAGGAAGATCCCTGAAACATACACCAGCACGTTACAGGCACGTGGATGATTGATTACGAGTAGCATGTCAAAGGAACATCTAATTATTGTAGAACGTTATCTTACATCTTTGTCTACCGTGTTAACGAGGACTAAGCACGCTTCGCAAGGTCTCGACGCAAGTATGTCAGAAAACTTGCATTGCTTTTACAAATGCTAAATTAGGTTAATTGGAATTATGTCTTATTTAACTACCATAGTCATAGTCATTTATTTCAAAACAATATATATTATGTAGAAATTCCATAAAATAAAATGTAAAATAATACAAAACAGCACCACTAACATTACGATTGAAAAAACATAATACAAATAGAATAACAAATTCTAAAAACAAATTGTGTTAAAAATAATAATAATATTTCATCTAATTTTCGGTGATAATCATTAATAAAAATAGAATGTCAAATATAAATAAAAAATAAAAAAGGTCAAAACAAAAAAAAAAGGTCAGACAGGTCAGGTCAGGTCAACGGACGAAATTGCCGAAGTTTTTGCAAAGGACAGAAAGCCAGCGCGTTTCGGCCTGATAGTGACTAGGCACAAGTAGCAAAATAATGTCATATTTAAATGGTACAGATGCCAGCAGGTCAACCTACCCCAAACTGTCAGATTTTCCCAAACAACCTTGAACCTAATGCTTTGGAGATAAAATTGAAAATCTATTAAAGAAATTTGACACATTGTAGTAGCTTGATGTGCTGGCGTCTGTACAATAACGTTTTTTATTTAACTTTCAGCCATATGAAAATGGTTTTATAATAACGTGTAAAACGTAAATATAACGCAGGTTTGGGCGCAGATTATATATTTAACACTAGCTTCCGCCCGCGGCTTCGCCCGCGTGGTGTGTTGATAAAAAGCAGCCTATATGTTAATCCAGGGTATAACCTATCTACATACCAAATTTCAACCAAATCGGTCCAGCCGTTTATGCGTGAAAGAGTAACAAACATCCACACATCCATTCTCACAAACTTTCACATTTATAATATTAGTAGGATTTATAATATTAGTAGGATTTAAATCGTGTAAGGGTCGTTTTGCAGTCGCGTCAACGACAATAACGTTGAGTAAAAATCACGTAGACATTGTAAGTTTAACTAATAAGGTTTGTAATAGTTTCTAGTAACACTCTTACATAACTATATCATCTTATAGACGTTTTGTTAGGGTAGTGATCGGTCAGTGGTGCAAGCTAGACAATTTTTGCGACAATTTATTATGTTGTGATAAAACTTACAAAACATAGAATCATTATTATTTTTTAATTTAATGTGAAGAAAGCTTATCGTGGTGGAAGATGAAGAGCGGTGACTTATGCATGGGAATTTAAAATTTTCGATGATATGTATGGTTATCTTTGTTAATATTTTAATGGGTCTTCATAATATTGGTGTTTCAGTATTGTCTACAAAAATAAAATACATTAATTGCCCCGTACCTGCTGTCCCCATTATGCCCCTTTAAGTCTTAAATAATGAATTTGTTAATTTGATCATAGAACTTATTTGTTTTAGGTATACTGGTGTTGACGACGATAACTCAGAAGAAATTCATGTCTGCTTTTTCTGTGACGCAAACTAAACATGTACCCCGTACTGCCCCGAATTGGGTACCCTATACTGCCCCAATCCTGCGGCACGATAAGGTTTTCATAAGGGTTTCGTAAAATTTAATTTAAGACATATCTATTTGATTATTTACTTTAATAAATTCTACGCCAAATGGTAATGTAATATGTAACCAAAGTGTTGTGATTAGTTTTAATTATTAAAAATATTAAGTTTATGCTTGTATTGTTTATTACTCTTAAAGTCTCCGTTATGCCCCCCTCCCCTCACCCCTACATATGGCAGATGGCTCATACTACGATCGTCAATCTAGACTGGTAGATGACAATGTTCTTGGACATTGTAGCGTATAGCGGAACGCCTGTTCATCGATGAACTGTCTAACATAACCGTCGTCGGTTCTCTTCATAGATTTCCAACAGTTATATAATTCAATAAAACTTAGATAATCCATGCAGACTAGCGCGAAAAAGTGGCACAATGAAATTGAAGTCGAATATTTCAGCCGTAGAAAAACTAAATTTTCTGATATAATCCGGAGCACGTCTCGCTCAGATCCAATATATTGATCAGGCGGTATATCACGTCATGTTTTTTCATTACTACACATAGAGAAAACTTTATATTCGCTATTTCTTCGCAGCGAAATTCATGAACGTACGATGTTCGCACTTGGGGGAAATTGATCTCAGTATCATGGTAAGAAGCTCGAATGTGAATAGGTATTACTTATAAAGAAGGTAATTTGGGAAAATAGAGGTAATATTTGAAAATTGGAAAAATATCGACGTATTTTTGCAGTGCATTCGATTCGGTTTATTTCATCCCTATCTAGAATGTTTTTGACATGCAACGCGTTTACGTATTGGACTCGCTAGCCGTGTCGCTTCGCTTCATGTCAAAATTGAACACGACTGGAGTTTTCGATCGTTTACTAGCGTATCATGTCCTAGAACCAAAAAGTCGGAGACATGTGACATCCACCGACGCCCACTGGGTCCGCGTGGTGGAATATGGCCCACTCCCTTTCGCAGATAAGGGCTTGTGTCCCAGGCCCCAGCAGCTAGAAAGTTATAGGCTGCACGATTATAGGTACCTACCTAGCTACTATTGGTGAATCGTAGGTTCAATGGATCTGTATGAGCAAAATGCTCCCACTAATTCTAATGTCGTGATACAAATTCCGTTTGCCAGCAAAAGTGTTGATTATTACAATTTTCCTGTCATTGAATATTTATGGAGGGATGATAAGGTCACCGGGATATTTTAGGAAGTTATAAGTAGATAGTGTTCAGTTCAAGTGATACGAGTGAGCGACATCCCTTTTTTGTTCATAACCCGAAATATTCCAAAGGCTTAGAAGAGGGTCACTACGGGCATTATGATGTAAGGCTTGGGGCATTACATTATACCCGGTACCTACCACAACAAACAGTTAGGAGACTTATCACTCTGTCCTACGTAAGCGGCTTAGCTCGGAATGCTAATCAGGCAGGAGTACCCGGCTCCGACCCGGGCCGGCTCCCGCCCGGTAATTACTACTCGTCCGGTTTGTCGAGTTAATTAATCAGTGTACGGACAACTACGGATAATGAAAAGACTGAATTACGATTCCGAATGTGCAGCGTTTGATTAACGATGTTACGTAAGCTTGAGTTACTCAAAATGGCGTCCAGCTTTCTGGTACTTAATACGATTATGATGGTTTTGATTTAATGGTAGTTTTTGGAGTAAGCTTTTCGTTGAACACGCGTCGTAAATTGGCATTTGCACAATAGCTTTCGAATCCTGAATATGAAGTCTTTAACTACTGCGGCTTTTTAATTATAAAACATACTAATAGGTATTACGTAGCTGAAATTTGCTGATTAATATCTGATAATGATGACAATGATGGATTGATGGGCATGATTTTTCGTAATCTTACAATTCAGTATCCTAACTCTATAACAACCTGAGGAAGTAGCCCAAACCAGCCAAAACCGCTGGTCCTACAGACATGAAACTTGGAGGGTGTTCATTGGAGAATTTTTGGGAATTCCAAAAATCCTTTCTTAGTGGATACTTACTCTTCACAAAGAACACACCCTTCAAGTTTCATGTATGTAGGATTTTTTAGAGGATGGAAGTTTATATGAAAGTCCGTCAGTTTTGAAGTTAGGATCTTCAAATTTTGTGTTTATGCTGACGATTGAAAGTTGATTTATACGTATCTCAGCGTTTTTCATAATTCTACCCCAGAAAGGGTTAAAAAGGGGATGAAGGTATGAAACTATGTTTGTTACCGTAGCCTGGATTAACCAATACTACCTACTAGTGGTTACTTTTTAATCCCGGTAGTACGTTTCCGTCTGATATTTTTCAACATCCACGCGGGCGAAGCCGCGGGCAAAAGCTAGTTTGATATAAGTAATTCGAATAACACACTTAGGAATGTAGGTAACTACCTAAATAAAATTCAATCTGGCACCTATTATGAACGAAAAGCTTGAATATTTTAGCTATCATGATTAAGTAATAGACAACAACATGGCTCACATCAATTGGCTCACAGATATACATAGATTTCTGCGCTGGCTACTGTTAAAGTACTAATTAATTATACTAATAATTTATTAGAATGCTTAGAAATTTAAGGGGAGAGAACTTCGATCAATTGATCGAAAGGAGAGAAATACAAAAGAAAAGGAGTTTGCATTAAAAACGAGTTAAAATAAAACTGGTCATGTTGCCTGTAATTCATAACAAACACCATTAATTTTTAACACTGCTTTACTGTTTCAATTAAAAAGAAAATCAGTTTCATCTTTTCATAGGCATTACTTACCTACTTAGTTTTTTCGAGAACTTCAACCAGTATTGTATTATGTATGACTCATTGACAAATGATGTTTTTGTTACGTGTTTTACCTCAAACTCATTGGTTAGTTGAAGCTAAGGGATGAATGAGATCGTATCGCCTAGGTTTGTTTGTGTAACATTATTACAGTGGCGAGCAGCCGTATGAGGTGGTCGACCGACACAGATTTATACGCGCCCTCAATTCTCTAACAGCTTCAAATACCGAATTCACTTAGTACAAATCCAGAGAAAAGCTTAATTGAATCAGAGGCGCATAGAGGCCTCCAAGAAGACTTCCGTCCCTGCTGGATCTGTGGTTTAATATAAGCTTGAAAGTTTAACAGAAGCTGTCCCATAATAAGTACTAGAAAATTTGATCCTTTAAATGAAGGTATGCAATGAAGATCTCATGCAGAATGCGGCACTTAGGAAAAGTTATGGACCATAAATTTTGATAGATATTCACGAAGCACGTCCATAATTCTATGTAAATAAGTAGCCTTGCATCCAAAGCATAGACGTTTATTGCAAACACTAAACGTAGGGAAGGTATAATGCCTAATAAATATAAGTCAGCGTAATATTTAAGCATTGAACTAAAGTATTTTCATACGTTCTTGTGTTTCAGCTTATACGACTACGTATGATGATTCAAATGGCTTCCTTGTGATGAATTTTGTGTTTGGAAATTTTTAGGACCTGCAATTGGAACCAATTGCAACCAAGCGCGTATCCACCGTTGTGGGCACGATCGGCATGCCCCCAACCCTAATTGAGGTCGATAGTCTGATGTTCTACACAAGGCCTTAATAAAATTTAAAACATATAGTAACCCTAGTTTGCTCTTTTTTTTTTAGATGGGATATCATCAAATGACCCCTTCCGCTCTGGGTGGAGTGGAAGGGAGTATCAGACTTTTACTGACAAAACCCATCCATGTTCCTTCTTTTGCCCTTTGTGTTCTAGGGCCGCGGTATCTCTTTCGAACAGTCCCGCAGCCCTGGCAGGCATCACGCGCATGACATTCCAAAAATCTGAGACTTTGTTGCCTAAGTCGGCAAAATCATTTCATTATCTGCTATATAAATAAACGGTAAAAATAAAGTGTTATAAATCGGAGACCTAAGGCATTTTAATTGATTCCAATTGATATTCGTACGGGAGCCATGGGATATTCTTATTCATTTAAGATGATACCCTTCGTCTGCAACAGAGCGGTGGAACTAGGGAATTTGGAGGGGAATTAGCATAGATTTCAATATTTAGATAGCTAACTTAATAATTATGCTGCCTTTGGTTTAGAGATTTCGTAGCTTTGTAAATGAAGTACCTACCTAAGTATGTAGACCACTGTGAAATTTGGCGTAGGTACCTACCTAATACCTAGTAACTATCGGTTTATCATGATCTTCCTGCCCTTGTTCCATGTTACTTGGGGTCGGCGCAACAAGTTTTTTTTCTTCCATTCTTCTGTGTCAACCGTCATGCTATTATTTACTCCTTTTTCATTCATATCATTCCTCACACAATCCATCCATCGTTTCCTTGGTCTTCCTCTCACTCTCCATTCATTAACATTTTATATTCATCACTCTTTTAGTCAGGGACGAATCGCCTGGATTCGTCCCTATCCTCATCACATGTCCACACCAAGACAAGCAAGACAGTCGAATCGCTTTCAACTTTTCTGTAACTGGCGCAACTTTTAAACTTTCTCTAATATAAGTACTCGTTCCTTACCTTATACATTCTTATCACTGCACTTCAACATTCTTATCTACGCTACATGCAATCTTTTTTCATCCATCTTCTTCACAGCCCAGCATTCCGATCCATACAGCACGACAGGTCTAATCACGGACTTGGATATTTTCCCCTTTAGCTTGAGGTGCATCCGTGACCAGTAGCCATTTTATCCATCCTGAGTTGATCCAGCGCGTTACGTCTCGGTCTACTTCGCCATCCCCTTGGACCAGCGACCTGAGGTATCGGAAATCGAAATAGATCGGTATGGGCGTTCCGGCAAGAGTTATGGGCACAGGACTGGAGAGACCGCCGAAATCACGGAATAGGTATTCTGTTTTGGTCCTTCTTAATTTCAGGCCAACCTTCTCCAGTCTTAAGCGTCTTTGCCACCACACCTCCAATCTGCTCTGGACCTCTAGGCCACTCTCGGCAACCAACACAATCTCGGCGGCAAACAGCATAGACCAGGGAGCCTCTTCCTAGATGTCCGACGTTAGTGCGTCCATTAAGTATAGGTTTATATGGAATAAATATAGGTTTCAGTCAGGCGCGGAGCCAGCCCTCAAAATAGGTTGTGATTACGGCCGCCCTAAATTCGCCAAAGCGATGTCGAATCAAAAAAAAAGGGTAAAGTCTTCGTGGAGTGGTAGTAGTTTAATGACGAATTTTACAAGAAGAAACTAGTAATAAGCAAGAGCAAGGGCAGCTCAATTTTTTTTGCACCCGCCTCTGATAAGTTAGATTTTCAGAATAATTAAAAGACTGGATTTCAGGAAAGGGCACGGCGAGCTCGAAAAATTTTAGCAGCTCTCAAATCAAATCTAATCATTTATTTTTGCAGAAAACACTGTTATAATGATATGTTTCAAATGATTCAACACAATTAACAGGCATAAACACTTAGGTTAAATAAAATTATAGTAAGTACAACAATTACTTATTAGCTACATAGTCGTATGTAGTCATGATTATGTTTATGAACACTGCATAGTCATTAGATACGTACTTCTTATATATCATTAGTCGTCTTTTAGATAATATTATGTGGTATGAATATTCGTATAGGATTAACTTACAATAATAGCCATAGTACATAATTATGTACCTATAATAAATACCCATAGAATTACTTCTTCAATCTTAATAGGGTTTTCAGTTGTAATAAAAAAATGCTTTACTGTTTTTTTTTACATTTAAAACAATATAAGGGTATTTCTCATTTTCCAAAAAAAATACTGTGATCCTAAATTATCTAACTGGTTGGAACTAAATGATAATGTTGTGCTTGGTGATATTAAAGTATATTTATGATACAATATTTTAGAGACAAAAAATGGTACATTTAATGCTAATTTTATTTTTTTTATATTTTTTTTTAAACACAATTGTCCCTTCCGTGGATGTGATCATACAGGTTTTATGAAGAAAAAAAAATGCTGTGTTTTATCTGTTTCTGTGAATGTGAAAAAAGGTAAGCTAATAATATCTTAAATGTATTTACACGGTAAATGTAATAACATATTTTAAGAAGCTACTAGAAGATACATAAAATTTTCTCATAAATATTGTGATAATTTTTTTTGTCACTTCCATGGATCAATGTCACACCGGCCATGCCAGAAAAAAAACTCGAGCGTTTTCGAACGTAACTGGCCATAAACAAGGCCTGAGACGCCATCTTTTTATTTCAGTTATCAGTTTCTACCGGCGGCGTAACATCTGTGTGAAAATAAAAAATAAAAGTTCATTCTTAAAATTCGTCGAGCATAAGAAGTCACATCTGTGTAGGTCGTCAAAGGTATGTACTTTACAACTATGTTATTAGGTTGTGTGATTTTAATGCGTTTTGGTGTAAAAAAAACACGTGGCTAAACATGCACATTCATTCCCGATTTGGAGGTTATGTAATCAGAGATTGAACAGACAAAGTCACATCCGTGGAGGTCACATCCCTGGTTCCATGGATAAAAATTTGCCCATGGAAGTGACTGCTATCCACAGAAGTGACTTTGTATGGAGAGATCTTGTGCAGGTTTTACGGTGCGAACAGACTATGTAACATTGTTATATAACTTGTGTTTTATAACAATGTTACATGGTCTGTACGCACCGTTAGGGTGGTGGTTTTGACGTTATTATTTGGCTTCATGAAAAATATTGCTATTTTCCATTTTAGATGGGGAAACCTAAAACTAAAAATCGCCCAAAAACTGCGGAAGAGATACGTCAGCAAAAGCGAGTGTGAGCGAAGGCGAAGAGCTCGCATAAAAGAAAATGCTGCGTTATACGAAGCTTCTAAAGAAAAAGATAGAGAACGAAAGAAGAATAAAGTGAAGCTTGTAGTTGATATGACACCTAGAGAACATCGGATGCAGCAAAAACAGTGGAGAGAACGCAAATTAAGGAGTCGATTGAAAGAAAAACGTGCTAAAATCTTATTAAATCATTTAAGAGAGAACACCTCAAACTACTGATGATGAGGCAGTTTTACCCATCCGACCAGAATCAGCATCTATCTTAGAAAGCGATCCTGAGATAGTGGCCCGTCGACCGTCTAATTGTGACAGTGATGTTACCACATGCTCGGAATTAATTAGATCGACACCGCCAATGCTGTCAGACCTTAGGTCCAAGCTCTTCACAATGTGGGACAGTGAGCCGACAAAAGAAAAAAGGTGTACAAGCATCAAGAGTAAGACGTGAGTTATCGAATTTGATAATAAAAAAACAAAAACAGACAATACAGGCTATGAAGAAAAAAGTACATACCTTACAAGTGAAGTTATTGAGAGCAACTGAGAGAAAGAAATACATGGTTAGTGTTACGAAGAAGAGAAGCCCTCTCAAGGTAAAAACAGAAGTATCAAAGCCAAAGAAACTTCGGACAGCCGTTACTAAATTCCTTCAAAGAGACGACAATAGCAAAATGTGCCCCGGAAAAAAAGATTGTGTCACCAAAAATAAAGTAAAAACCCTGTGTTACATATTCATAAGATACCTAAATAAAAAATAAATAAATGATACAATATGTAGTAGAACCTTTTATTTTCAAAATATTATTTATTTGGTTTTTCCATGGACAATATTTATTTAGATATTGTCTCTTCCGTGGATCTGATGGGGTCAGTTCCATGAAGCACGTTTCTTCAACCTTTTTTATATACTCATTAACATAAATAATAGATTTTTAAATGATAAAATAGTAGAATGATTTATTTTAAAAACATGACTTCATTGATCTTTCCATGGACAATATTTATGTACGGATTGTCACTTCCGTGGATCTGGGGTCACTTCCATGGAGGGCAATTTTATTTCAACCCTTTTAATTGAATATATAAAAGACTGCGAGCTCGGAAAGTATTTTTTATATGACAACCAAGACCAAATCTGTTATAATGCATCATCAATTACATTTGAGAGAGATGGCCGATGGAGCAAGGCTTTGACCGAGTGGTGGCCGAGGTTTGGCCAAAGAAACCAGGGCCGTCCTAGGGCTCGTTGGGTTGACGATATCGTCAAAGTCGCGGGAAACACCTGGATAAGGGACGCACAGAACCGGGAAGTGTGGCAGAAGAAAGGGGAGGCCTATACCCAGCAGTGGGTGATTTCGGGCTGACATGATGATGATGATGAATTACATTTGAATACCATTTTCAGTAGATTACATTTTATTCTATTAAAAAATGAGAAACACCCATAAACCAGATGGCTCAGTTTTAAATTGCATGTTCAGTTGTACAAGTTACAAGTAGAGCGGTCGTAATAATTCTTGCTCAAAACATTTTAAGAGGCGCTCGCGCTTCGCCACCCGTTATGACTTCTGCAATCAAAGTTTCACTTGCTCCATAATTCCCAACCGTTAAGTTAGTAACAACTTCCAAAACACTTTTAAAGACTTTTAATTAATAGAACTCGTGCAATTCGCGAAACCATTAAGAATAATGAATTAGCTTCTCTTTGAGGATAAATACTAAAAAGGGACTTATTTATTAAGTACCTGAAAACTTCTCAAAAAAGAACATCGGAAAAACTGTAAATGGAAATCGATGAAACGGAATTGAAAATAGCGAAAGGTTGGAGACGCCGCCTGTAGTTGAGGGAGTAAACACTGAACTACCGAGTGTTGGGAAATTAGTAGGAAATTAAATTTCACGACTCCTGCCACGCCGCGCGCCGCGAGTCCGCGACACTTGGCACAAACGTTGACACGGCGCGACGCAAAACTGCGCGAGGCTGCTTCTGGCGTTCTTTACCTATTGCAAAATATATTTTAAGATGTAGTAAATAAATGTTTGGTACGTACTTACCTGCTCTAAAACCGTTTTGGTTGCTTTTTAATCAGGAGAAGAACAGGCCACAGCACTTTTCCCTTAGGTGCTTTCGACATAATAAATACGACCATAGAGGAAATTGATAAAATCAACGATGCGATTGTCAAAGATAAGTGAATTTGAGTGTATACTTGGTGAAGTATTCAATCTTGACCTGGAACTTATTACAGTAGGTATGGGACAGTGACGGTAGAAATCTTTTTTTTTTTTTATTATTATTTTCATCCCCTTTGTATTGTTAATTTAACTTATTTTAGGTTAATCTGGAACAATGTGTAGGTATATTCTATGCATTTTGAATTGGGCGTTGATAGCTGCGCCACAGTATTTTACTTTTGTAGCTATCTTCGTTTTTCCTGTGTACCCTGTTAACTTAAGTTGTTCCAAATAAATTATTATTATTATTATTATCTAAGTAAACAAGTAACTAAGTAGGTATTGGATATTTAAAACAATTAGGTTAACCCGAACCACTTCGTACCTAAGTCTTCTTACAAAGTCGTAGACCTGCGACTACATAAAAACAGAGATGATATTTCTCGAGACGGCTACAAACGTTCAAGACTCAGTTGATTGCAGCGACATAACAAGCTGTCGTCGGCAAACTACTTATCTAAATTAAACTCTTGGTCCTGGCGGGAAACTGTTTCTTTGCCGCACTTTACTTCTTACTACACACACAGACACAGTACCTACACAACTCAACAAATATTACTAGGTACCTATTTATACTGAGCCAGATAGAAGTACCTACATAATATGTTCATAATTTCTATGGAAAAGACCATAAAATCTATGAACTGAATGTTAATAATGTGACCTAAGTAATATATCTGTAGATACCTATGCAAAGAAAAGTTTTTTCGAGGGGTGTTACGACGAAAAGCTTCTACCGTGGTCCCTATACCTATCTTCTAGTCTTAAACGTGTGAATAATAAGATAAGGCATAGAAGACCCCAATCGGGGAACAAACCTTTAGTCGCAATCGGTTTTTTTTTAAGGAAATTTGAAAATATCGCCAAGTAAGCAACGAAATGCATGTTGTTGATAGTCAAAATTGTTACACAGGATAAGGATACCATCAAGTAAGTAGATAGGTACCTAAGATTTTAACGAACCAGGCGTAAAGATAATTTACCTCCCCACATTCTACAACTGAATGAGACGAAATTTAAATCTTGTAAAAACGCACACTATGTAGGCAAGCATATTATAAGTTGGGGGATTACATTGATGATAAAAATGCTTGGCTCAATGCTGGTCCTGCTCCACAACCATAGGGGCAAACTAATTGATTACCATGTGAAGTTATTGTGGAAGCTGCAGAAGATTGTAAAACTATCTTTGAATTGTATAGATTCAATCTCTTAGTATTATATAATCGCATAGCACATGTGTGAGTACTATGTACTGTAAAGCTACCATTTACATTTAGTTATCTTCATTGACTTGAATGTGCCCTGGTGGCTGAGAGAATGTCATGCTCACACAAATGTCTCGCTGATGGTGGCGGGTGTGTCGGGTCATTTAGTTCCGTAGATTAGTTCCCTTCAATGTGGTTGAGTTGAATGGCGCTGATCCATGCGTCATGTTCGTGAACGGGCGCTGTCAGTTGGGACTGGTCATCTCTTAGCTGTCACGGTTTATTTTAATTACTTTATTTTTAAATTGTTAGTTTAATCTTTTACTCTGGACGCTCTTAACGTGCACGTCTTTGTACATCGTTCTCACATATGTATAATCTCAACATGAATGATGTAACCAAGATTTTGTAACAATATTTTGATTAAAAAGAGTGTCCATGGAGTTTCTTGCCCATTCTTCTCCATAGAGATCTACGATTTGGAATGTGCAACTACAGTACTTTCGCAAGTTATTATGCCTTGTGAATGTGACTGTAGCTTAGCTTTTTTGTTTTTGACTTTCAAAAGTGCCTGTAATGGTCTAATTGAAATAAATGCTTTGAGTTTGAGTTTATGAAAACCAACGAAAACTGCTTTTGCTATAAGACGTTTACCTACATTTTTGCCAACCCCTTCGACGTCCAAAAACATGATATTATGACACTTTTGGTGTACCTACCTACATTTTTTGGAGGTGGATACCTAGGTCAGTTTTGACCACATACGGAACTATTGACACCTGAATCAAAAACTGCCCTTTAGGATGTTGCACATTGCACGTTATGTTCGGTGGGTCAGCACATTCAGCAGTATTTGTTGAATAACAAAGTCGACCCAAAGCGATTACTACACAATGACATATTCTGCTGCTTCGACATAATCTACGCTGAAAAATGTTCAGGTCGGATCGGCAGAATTTGAGTTAAGCCGAACCGTTTATCTCCGAACGAACGAACGATTTCTACTTTAAACTCATTGGATTTTGCCGCCCTTCAGTGCCGTATCTTGCAAACCCTAACATGTTTGTAACACGAGTGTTCAGTGTCAAATCAATTGTTACCACCGTGGACGCGCGGTAGACATGGGCAAAATGTATCATTGAAAAGAAAAGATAGATATGCATCTTTCAATCACTCGGATATGAATCACTCTTTTATATCTTTGTATCAGTATGTATCAGTAGCTCATTCGACACACGCAACGCGTGCGGCTCACTCATTCCAATAGATATAGTGATAGGTTTTTTTGTTTGCTCCTTTCGGATATATTGAGCGGTTGCGATTGAACATTTTCTTTCTTTTCGTGCAAGTCGGCAAATGAATATAAATTTTAAAAATAACTATAGGTACTTATTGTAGGTACAACCTACTTCTATTTCCATATATTGAATATATCAATAGTTTTTGTACTGACGTAGGTATATCAATTTATAATGGTCAAACACTTATTCTCGGTATTGAGAAAGTGCGACAGAACATTCTAATTACGGAGGTGCGAAAGAGATGTATTGACTTTCCGAAGAGACGCCGTGTCACCTGCCGCTCATGCTTGTGCGACACAGATACAAAAGGACGACGATTGAACGAGTTGTAAAAGATACACTGATACATTCGGATTTGAACTGATATAAAGAGTGAGTGATCAGAACGGATTGATACATATCTTTTTTATCTATCATTCCTGAGTTACCCATCTCTAACGCGCGGTTGACCGTACAATACATTGCACTATCGGAAAACGTGCGCTCTCCACACCCTACATAGGGTACCTGTTCATTTGACTAACCTAAGTATAACGACCGGCGGATAACAATCTGAAGCGCTACCGGTAGCGGTACGGCCGATGGCCTGCTAACCTAAATATAGGCTCTTTGATGATGTACCTAGTACCTACCTACACTATTGTGGATTTATAACCAACTTAGTATTCTCAACAGTTACAACCCGTAACTTAAAATGTGCTTAGGTAGGTAGTTTAAAAACTATTCATTTCAGTCCAGTTGGGTACAATATCCATGCTTGTCCATGCGAATAGACCCCAAGTCCCGGGATTCCATAATTTTTCAACCATGGACAGTCTATGGAATGAAGACCCAAACAAATCAAAATAACAAGGTATTACATGAGGTAGGTTCAGTAGGTTGTACCTATCTTAATTTTCTCAATTACCAAGTATTTTACCAAAGACGGATGATGGGTATTATGTACCCATCTACTCACATTATGTTCATGCTCATTCGGGACTTACAAAGAAAAACAAAAAAATGCATCAAATATAACTTTATTGGCATTATAAATAATATTTATAAAGTATTAATTAAAGATATAACCATTTGTTATAGCACGATACATTATTGTACATTCTCCATGTGCATTGCGATCGATGCTCGTTGAGACAACTGTTACATAAACTTAACACCAACTTGACAATTTAAGAATAGTTTTTCTAACTCATTTATCACTTAAAACTCCTAAAAATATAGGCCACATGTTTTATAAATTAATTTGAACTTACGTCATGGGTCTTTGTTACATAATATGGCGCAACAGATAGCCAATGGCGTCGACATGAGGTATTTAAAAAATGAGGAATGGAAGACTGAAAAATGTGTTATAAAAAATATACTAAAAACAATCAAGTCTAATAAGCGCCTTTATTACCTACGGTAATTTCCAGGCTATTTCTTAAACAATGATAAAGCTTATGAGATCGATCAGGTGTTGACGATGTTCGTAACGAGCCCGGCGGCTATAGTGGTGCCGGCGACGCGCAGCATCACGCGGCCCAGCTCCTTCACATCCTTGTAGCGCTCCACGCAGATCGGACGACACACCTCTATCTCGACCACAGCCACACAATTGTTGCCCAAACAACGAGGCTTCTTCTTCACCAACTCCCCCGTACTTTTGTTCAACAATGACTTCAACTTCACAATGTTTGCAGACTCAACTAGTGATTGATGATGAATAAGTACAGGAAAACCTCTTGTGATAGGAACCTTAATATTAAAAACGACTATCCTGGCTTCAAACCTTGTGGTGACAGGTACTTGTTGGATGGGGTCACTCAGCACATACCCAACAGACACATTCTGCATGTCTACTCCTGTTAATGTCACACTGACTTGGTCTCCGGCAAATGCAACATTAGTTGTCATTTCATTGATACTTATATTTCTAACTTCAGCCATTTCTTTAGTGGGGCATACTAATATCTTGTCACCTTTATTGATCAAGCCATTCTCAATGCGTCCGGCGACACAGAATCCTGAGCCAGTCCCTTTATAAACATCATTTACAGACATACGTAAAGGTTTTGATACAGGCCTCTCGGGTACATTAAATTTATCAACAACATCTAGTAAGCATGGTCCATTATACCATTTAATTAGTTCTGCTTCAGCTGGAGGCTTCACCAAGTTCTCTCCGGTCAACCCAGAGCAAGGTACGTAAGTAACATCAGAATCCTTAAATCCAGCTTGTTTCAGGAAAGCTTTCAGTTTTTTAGTGATCTCGTTAAACCTCTCTTGAGACCAATTATTTGTGTCCAATTTGTTTACAGCTACAGCAAGTTGACTTACTCCTAGTGAACGCACTAGCAGAGCATGCTCTCTGGTCTGACCTCCAAAGTCAAAACCGGACTCAAACTCACCTCTGGTAGCATCAATTACAAGTAGAGCAACATCTGCTTGACCTGCACCAGTTATCATATTAGGGATAAAATCTGCATGACCGGGTGCATCTAATATAGTCACTCTTTTTGTCTTTGATTCAAATTGTGCTCTTCCTACATCCATTGTGATGCCTCTGACCCTCTCTTCACCAGTTTCGTCCAACACCCATGCATACATGAAGCTCTGTTTGCCAATTTTCTTGCTCTCTTGTTCATATTTGTGCATAGTTCTTTGACTAACTTCTCCAAGTTCACAGAGCAGCCGGCCCATCAGGGTAGACTTGCCAGCGTCAACATGACCAATAACAACTATGTACAAGTGGTCTTTGTCTGATCCTCTCTCATTTGCATACTGTGTGTTGGCATCCAGTTTGTTTTCTTTCACTTTAGGTGTTACTTTAATTTCATCAGCTTGATCAGTCTTCAATATCCTTTCAGGGCAAGGAGATTGGTCTCTGGGGGTTTGTGGACGACTACCAGAGCTGCCATCCTGTCCAACTTTAAACCCTTTCACTATTCCAACATTCTTTGGTTCTACATTGGTAGCTATAACTTTTGGAACTTTGTCTACAGTAGATATAACTGGAGCTTTTAAAGGATCTACAATGATCACAGGCTTCACAGGTTCTGTTTTAGGAATCTCAACATCTCTGCTATTTCTATTGAGTATTTCATCAAGGGACTTACTGAAGTCAAAATTGTGCTTAATAACAGTTTGTACGAGGATGTTATCTGAAACTGTTTCGCCTATAACATTCCTAAGTTCGTCTAAGCATGACATGAGCTTAGCTTCATCCTCTTCGTCGAGGTTCAGACTCCGGAAGTCCATAGACTCGCGTCGCTCGAGTCCGGGTTGACTTGTATCTGCTACACTATCTTCTTCGGGCTCTTCTTGTATATCATTGTGGCTCTGCAAGAGATCTACCTGCTGACTACGATTTCGGTCATAAATCCACTGTGATGTGTCGCTCGGCGACAGGCAGCTATCATCTTCAACAGAATATCCGTAAACATCGTCGTCGTCGTAATCTTCGGAATAACTCCTATTTCTAATATCGCGGTGACGAGCCATTGTGAAGACTCGTATCAATTGTTCAGGTTTTACTTTTTAGCAAACATATTGCGAGATAGTTTAGGAAAAATCACACGTTCCTAAAGAAATCCTTTTTGACAATTTTTTCGTTCAGGGTGACAAAAAACAGTATGACACATGCATGAAAACAATACGTTCACATTTTGGAAATAAGTTTTCTATCACTGAAAACTGTTTAACAATTTTTGATTTTAGAATAGCTATTATTGTTCAATCATATGTATGTGTGACTGTGCAAACCATTTTTTTCTATATAACAAAATAAATGAAAAATTGCTTTACTCAATCTGTGAAAATTAACTCATTCGGAACGCAACTTTATCAACGTCCAGTAACTTGTTCAGAAATGAATTAAAATATTTGTGGTTAGTAAATTCAATTATGAGAAATGGAAACAAAAATAGAACTAAAGACGTTTACACTAATGCATTGAATTAATTGTATGTTTCGTCACTAAGCCTTTTATGCACAGTTTTTTTATTGTTATTTGTTTGAACTATTTTTCCAATTTCCGAACTTTCATTGCTAACGTCATAGTTTCTGTCAGGTCAGTCGACAATCGTCATGTCAGTGAGAAATTGTATCATCTGTCGTTCATGATCATCAATTTGATTGACTTCGTCGTAAATGAATAAAGATTTACGCCTACTTTTATTTTTTATTTTTCAAGTTATTTCATTTATTTATTAACATGAAAGTTGGTTTTCTGATATAGTTATTTATATTCAAAATTGTTTTGTGATTCGAGCTATAACAAACCTATAAAGTTTTAGACCCTTGACCTAGTAAAACATAGTCAACATGAAGAAGAAGGTGCGTATTCAAATAGATAAACTTGATTTTAATCGTTTATTTTGTTGTTTAATGGAAGAAATTTCATCAGAACTGAAAAGAACTCATGGTAGTTAAGAGTATTTTTCATAACTGTCTTATCATTCCATTTTCAGGTATTGTTGATGGGCAAGAGTGGCTCAGGTAAAACGAGCATGAGGTCTATAATATTTGCCAACTATATCGCTAGAGACACAAGACGACTGGGCGCAACAAGTAAGTTGTGGTTTGCAATTTTACACCCTTTGAAAAATTTTCAAAAACAAAAGTCTTTTGTTTAAGTTTATACAATACAACAAGAAATGTAGGACAGAGAGTCATATTTGTTTAAATGTTGAGTGAAATTATTGTGAAATGTAACAACATTTACCAGTTTGATGTATTGTTATGTCAGTTGACTCATCCATCATAGACTGTAGGTGCATAATTATGTAGTCTCCCTCTACCGCCCATGCATGCCCACAATACATAGCAAATATGATGCACTGAAACTCAGCTCTAAAATGAGTGATTATGTAAAGTAAATATGTACATCCACTCTAATATTGCATAAGGAATTTGAAAATATGCAAGCCTGAGATTCTTCTGGGGCAATGGCAGGAGAATAATGATATTAATTTCATTATTACAATAATTATAAACCATGAAATAAAAGCACTAAATGGTATGGTATGTAATTATGTATGTATGTACAGTATGGGATTTGGTGAAGTGCTTTAGAGGCGCTCGGGAGCAAGGACTTTAAGTTATTTTTATCGGAAATATCCAATTTTCTTACAACATCGAATTCACCTTGGCCATAGAAATCATTTGTACTCTGAAAAACATGGCTCAACAACACGTTTATAAGAAATGGGGCCTTAAAATATTAATGAATTATTTATAAATTGCTCATAGAGCCCTTAAACGTATACGGTGTACTCAAACTCCAACATACTGCCCCTAAGGCGACACTCTGACCAACAATTGCACTTTCCATTCCAGTTGACGTAGAACACTCACATGTCCGTTTCCTCGGCAACTTGGTCCTCAACCTGTGGGACTGCGGGGGACAGGAGGCCTTCATGGAGAACTACTTTGCATCACAGAGAGACAACATCTTCAGGAATGTGGAAGTACTGATCTACGTGTTTGATGTTGAGAGCAGGGAGATGGAAAAAGACATGCATTACTATCAATCTTGTTTGGAAGCTATCTTACAGGTACTTATTTACTTTATTTTTTAAACTGGTAACCAATTTTCCCTTTGCCCTAGCATGAAAATGACAGCACAGTGATTATGTGACTAAATGTTACGACTGCAGCCATCAGGCCAATAACACAATAGAATCGAAATAGCCATCAGGCTTGAATTGATTTCAATAGACTTTAAAATAAGTTCTCCCGCTTTGTTCTAGGTGTTATGCATGTATTATTCCATTTCAAATCACATAATATTAACATACACTGAATCCAATCACTAAGCAAATACTTGATAATGTAGCATGCAGCTGTAACTGGTTTATCAGTGGAAATAATAAACAAATAGCAATTATGCATTGATTGAATTGAATGTCTAATGTTATGTAGTGTGTGACTTTATAAACATACATGTGTACAAATATTGAGAGGCCTATTTGTCACATTGGGTCAGTAGATGAGTGATCTTTGCCATCAGAAGAATAAAGTTATAAAGTGGATATCGTATTACCACATATGATAATTTCATCAGGATTACATCATCCATAGAAGTTAATAGTGAGTAGCACTTGGCAGAATAATAGGATACCCCTTTGCATTGTATAAATTAATAAATAAAAAGTCAAGTTTATTTCTAATCTCATTTAATTTACACACTTAACACATTAACTTATCCTAGTTAGTAGTGTTAGTTTTTATTAACGGTTGCGATGTAGCCCCATTATGGGTAAAGGCTTTCTCCATCATTTTCCCCTTTTCGAGGTCCTTGACAAAATTTAGCCAGTTAGAGTCATAAAAAAAAATAGAAAAAATATGTCCTAGACATAATTCAGAATTCGCCTATCTTGTAAATATTCTGGCAGCAGAAATCATTAAATCAGTTAACCAAATATTTTTTCGAAAAAAAAACGATTTATTCCTTCCCTGCCTTTGAACACTACCAGACTGATTGAAAGGTTTATCACAGTTATGTTATTTTTAATTCCGCAGAATTCTCCAGAGGCAAGGATATTCTGTCTAGTGCACAAGATGGACTTGGTGCCAGAGGAACAGCGCGAGGAGATCTTCAAGGAAAGAGAGGAAGATCTGAAGAGGCTGTCCAAGCCACTCGAGTGCACCTGCTTCAGGACTAGCATATGGGATGAGACTTTGTACAAGTGAGTATGCTTCTAGTATAAAAGTACTAGCTGTGCCCGGCATGCGTTGCAATGCACTTTTTTACCATACCCTAGCTACCTACCCTTCCTACCTACCCCACCTACCTATCCTACTTACCTACCCCACCTACCCTCCCTAGCTACCCACCCTACCTACCCACCCTACCTACCCTCCCTAGCTACCTACCCTACCTTACCCTACCTACCCAACCATCCTACCTACCCAACCATCCTACCTACCCTACCTACCTACCTACCTACCCTACCTACCTACCTACCTACCCTACCTACCTACCTACCTACCTACCCTACCTACCTACCCTACCTACCTACCCTACCTAACCTACTTACCTACCCTACCTACCTACCCCCTGATCACTTAGAGGTATGAAAAATAGATGTTGGCCGATTCTCATAGATACCGGATAAGCACAAAAAATTTCATCAAAATCGGTCAAGCCGTTTCGGAGGAGTATGGCAACGAAAACTGTGACACGAGAATTTTATATATTAGATAGTTTTTACAAGCTTTTCAAGTAACTATACTTGTACACAGGTTTATTTGCATTGAACATGCATTAAACATAGAGAATCAAATGATTTCGCATTTTTCGATTGATACAAGCGTAGCAGTTGTCCGTCATGTCGCATTTAATTCTGAATTTAAAGTGAGAAGTTGATGGCAATAGTCTCGCCCCCTATTACATGGGACTTAAACATAACTGGCGAAATGTGGGTGTACTATCGGGTACACCTCTGCCTAACCCTTCGAGGATTACAGGCGTTATGTCATGTTATGTTATTAATATAAATGAATCCGGAAGTAGTATGTAAGGATCGTAGCACGTGGCTTTCTGCTTATCGCCACGGGAAAAAAGTGTGAGTTTATGTGTCTATAAATATGTAATGTAGAAATACAGACATTTTTGAACGATATTCACAGCTATTTCTGTTTTGCTTATTGTATATGATAAAACAGTGGGACTTCACTACATCGACAATTCCTGTCTAAAATTAAACTACACAATTTACCCATTTTAATGAATAAATCGGATGAATAAGGAAAAAGAAATAGCAACACTAATTATCCCCTATGAAACTGCAGTACAATTTCCCTAGTAACAGTCTTAGGAAACGCCTCCCATGCTAATATAACGCGGTATAAACAGTCGCGACTCTTATCGCCAATCTGCGTGTCGGACGCGAGATTGCTGCATTTTTACGATTGTGCAAGTACCATTTATAATGTGCTTGTCTTAAGGTTATAAGATATGGTGTAGGTCGGGAGAAAGACAGCTGATTTTCTACCTTTACGAAGGTTTGATCATGGTTAGGTTAATCAATATCATAATAGTTGATCTGGTGGTTAGATTTTTATCCAAAAATTACAATAAGCTCCCTACTTTATCAATCGTCATTTGGATCGTTATTCATCATCATTGTAAGCGAAGTTCGAACATGATGTATCGATGATACATTCATACACTGCCAGCCGCCTTTACCTACAGAAAAAACAAAATACCACATGCTACAATCCTTAGTTCCTACTTCTTTGGTTCGTCAACAGACGTAAACCTTGTCACAGACGTGCGCCACATTATATTGCCCACACACACGGGTGGTCTGCCGTGTAAATTAGGGGGAACTAATGTTCCTAAATTACTCTGAATAGCGTCCGATTGGTGAAAGAAAAAACTTTTAAAAATGTATATGTATTATTTTCAGGGCGTGGTCGAGTATAGTGTACAAGTTAATACCGAACGTGAAGGCATTAGAGTCGTCGCTGAAGCAGTTCGCTGAAATCGTAGACGCAGACGAGGTATAGTACTCTTTACATACTTCTAAAACGACAATAACAGCCATTGATCTTCTTATGAATTACAAAAATGTGCTATTAGAACAACTGAAAATTTATTGAAACTGCTACTGCGGCATCCGGCCTCCTTACGGTGGGAGGGAGTGGATCGTAATCCACCTCGTGAGTCTAGCGCGGGTCGATGAATGTCACGTCTTCGAATTTTTGCTTCTAGGATGAACTAACTGTTTTTCTCGCCGTTTCCTGCTGCACCGGTTTGAAAACAATGGTGATGAAATAAATTAGAAAAAGTGAAAAAACGATAAATTATAGAATCGGGCGTTACTTTGCGGATATCCATGACATTTAATTACTTAATGCAAAATATTTAGTCCTTATTCCGCGCAAAAGATCCAGGCGTGGATGCAGGACGCAGCACCGCCCTCCCGCCCTCAAAAATTGCACATGCAGGAAAAGCAATTGTAATAAGCATGCCTTGCACCAAAACCTACACTCGACACGTGTTCGCCCCTCCACGGGGCATCCTTAGGAGGTGTGTTGACTCGACAACCGCCCGGGCGCGAAGACAAAGTGTCAACTGAGATTTCGGGGCCATACCATTGTATTCCCGCTCCACTTCTTATCTGACTTTGGCGAAACCCAAAAAAGGTTGTGTTTGACCTGATGTATGTCCATTTCTTTGTTCCCTCATAACTACTAAACAGATGTACCGATTTGGATAAATTATTAATGCGTCGTTAGATTCGTCTTGGTGGCGCGAGTGATACAGATTACATTAAAATTTACATATGTTGACGTTAGTCCATTTTTTTCTTCGCATCATCTGCGCAGGTTCACGCTGCTGTATCAGACAGCGGAACATGTTCACCGAATACACCTCCTACTCCTCAGGTGCTGCTGTTCGAGCGCGCGACGTTCCTGGTGGTGTCCCACTGCCAGCAGCGGCCGCACCGCGACGCGCACCGCTTCGAGAAGGTCTCCAACATCGTGAAGCAGTTCAAGCTCTCCTGCTCCAAGCTCGCCGCGCAGTTCCAGAGCATGGAGGTCGGTACTTTGACCATCTGCTGTCTATGTTTATTTACTAGATAGATCATAAACATTTTGGAAGAAGTAAATTTTGCAATGCTTAGGATGTCACTGCTGAATAAACGCTTTTTCATTTATTTATTGTTACTTAGAGTTCAGGCCTCGCGTTCGTTTTGTACCGTATTAATCCTGTGACTACCTTCTCAAATGTCGTGCTGTTAAAGTAATCTTTTGGCGCATGGTCAATAATGATACGCCGCTATTGTGTTTTCAATACATTTCACAATTTTCAACAACTCCCACTGTCAACGTCATGTAAAATGTAAGTGTCAAAATAAATGAGCCATGTAGTGCTGTATGGGTCACAACATGTTGTCTCATCACATAGGTGGCTAGTGTGCGATGTGATTACTCTTCCTCTACAATTATTCGCGCCCAGAGAGTCAAAGTAAAATCAATAGCCTAGCTGGAAAGTACTGCAATGAATTCTGGGACATAGCCTCGTCTCAGAGAGAACGGGTTTAACTTCTATCATAAATTAAACTATAATTATTCCATTCTTTACTCTAGGTCCGCAACAGCGTATTCGCGGCGTTCATAGACGGGTTCACGAGCAACACATACGTCATGGTAGAGATGTCAGACCCCAAGATCCCGTCAGAAGCGACCCTCATCAACATCAGGAATGCGCGGAAACACTTCGAGAAGCTAGAGAAGGTGTCCTCCAGCGCCCCCAGCCAGTACCAATGAATCTGTGCAAAAATGTCTGTGCAACTGTGCAAAATTGTGTGCAATTGTGCAGAACTGTGTAGTTAATTATATTATTTTCAAGTTTGAGTGCAAAGCACTGAGGTCTTGCCAAAGCAAGTGATAGCCCTTTTTTTGTTATGCTGTGTGGATGTGGCTTAGGATCAATTTGTTAGCATTATCGCCAGTTTTGTTACACTTCTGGTGAAGTAAAGATAAGTATGGTTTGTCAAATTGCTCGATTTTGACGATCTTTGATAAGTAATTGAACACATGTGCGATTGTCCATCGGATGATAGACCACATGTCTATTTCGCATATCGCAATATGTGTGTGCACAATAATCTTTGTGCATGTGTACTTATGTATGTGCAAACTGTGCAATTGCTATCTGTCAACTGTCATTGTTGATCGAAAATAGTCGAGTCATTTTGTAGCCGCCCTTACGGATTGTTGATTTAGGAAAAATGTCGTTTAATTTTGTTTAACATTATTGCACAGAAGTAACTTTTTCTTTAAACTCATTTTGTAATTGCTGCATAATAATAACATGATCTATCTGAAGTACAAATGTACCCATATCATACTAAACGCTGCTACAGCCAAAATAATAAAAAAAACATAAAAATATTCTGAATAAATGGGTATTTTATTTCAGTTCAAATACCAAAGTTTCAAAACTTATAAAACACTGAACTCGTTATTCCCAAAAACTGTTATTTTTAGGTAAGAGATTTAATTTAATAACATAATAATTTTAAGTTCTGTAAAACCTTGTAAGCTCAAATAATGTAACTACACACTTTGAATTGACTAAATAACCTCGAAATCAGAAAGTAGATTTATTTAATATTTAAAATCAAAGGAGAATGGTTGTTATTTTTTTCAGTCAACCAATCCTACTAGCTTACAAAATATTTCACGGCAGATTTTCTATCCAGACGTACAAAAAACGAGGGTAAGTGTAAATTGTGCCACGAAAAGTGTCCCGCACCCGTAGCACAAAGTGTTACAGCGCAGCAAACTTGCACACTGCTAGGCTGTGGGCCACAGGCGTGACGTGATCAGAGTCGGAATAGATAGTTTATTCGACTAAACTTTAAGAAAGTATGTAACATGTGGATACTCGTTATATCTTCTTGTTTAACCTTTGGCCACACAATGCTGAGTGTAGATATCTTCCAAATCTCACGACTTTTGTGATACCCGTTTTACCTCCCTCTAATTTAACGGTTATATTTCGGAACTTAAAAATCATTCCAGGATTTTATAGGGAGGTTTTATCCACTTGTAATCTTTTCCCTGATACCGTCTACCTTGAATTTTAGAAAAATAAACTGTTCTTATTCTGATGTCTAGATATGATACACCCACACCATCATCGCGCTACTTCTGGCTCGTTGTCAACGACACTTTTATCCTTTAATAAATGACGCAATGTTACTCTCCAACAGACTTTACTGTTCGGGATGTCCTTTAAAACCGTGCTATAACAAATGGACGAAGACAATACTTAGCCAATACATTTATTGGATAAAATATATTTATGCTACAGTGTGGTTTTCTTCTAAAGCAAAGTATTTAACATACTTTGTCGTTTCTCTTACGTTTTTAAAATTTAACTATGAATTTGACAATATATTTCGTTCAAAAACGAAAATATTTTATTATACTTATATTCGGCTCTTTTCATAAGTCGCAAGTGGGCGTGTAAAAAAAAATGATGTAGTGAATAAGACCACAGTAGCGGTCACAAGTGGTCCGTCTTTTGTTGACAAGTTTAGATAGAGAGAATTTTTCGTTTGTGATCGTAATATATGTACAATCGGAGACATTAATTGCTAAACAAATTGACACTCGCAACTTTTCCGAGTTGTCATTTCACACAACTGTCAAAGAACAACTATTTGACTGGGTAGTCCATTTATTTAACAATTAATTTCACTGACTTTACTTGAATGTAGTAGGTACTTCTTAATAATTTAAGTAATACTTATTAATCGTCAGATGAGATAAATGCAGCTTAACGGTAGTCATTAGCATGGCGATCCTTCCCCAAACGAACTCTTCCAAGAGCTGTGATTCTACTAAAACTGTAGTAACTACTTTACATTTGTCCACCAAAACGCTCTCATACTAGCTGAAACACTAACTTATTTACACGTATACCATCGTTAACCATATTATGTAGAAACTGGTGTAGACGGTTAAAATCTGCATTTTACTTTATTTCAAAAAAAGAAACCTTGTGGATTGGGTTCCTGAGGGTTCCCGCCGACCACCGGCCGTTTCTCTAGAGGATTTTATGACGACATTAAAAAATATACTTTATATCAAGTCTCATAAAGTGCATAGTTGGATGAACATTAACTGTTCGGTTAAGTTCTCGAGCGCACTCATGAAGCATGCGTTGTTTTGAACTTCGTGGTACTAATACTAAAGTCTATTATTGACTGTCAAATTCCTTTGCTCTGTACTCCTCTTTGGTTAGTGCTGGGAGCCAAATTATCGTTATTTCTTCAGAGTAGACACAGACAGGAAGCCCAATCAATTCACAATTTGATGTCTTTTATAACCCATGTAGATACCTATATTACTATGTTAAAGTAAAGTTGCTGCGTTATCGTTTCTTTAGGTAAGTGTAGGTAATGTAACTGTGATTTTGTTAGGATTACAATTTCAGCAAATGATGTGGTATTACGATCTCATACTTCAAAAAATGATTTTACAGACATTTTTAAATTACCGGCTTTCATGTTTATGCTTATACTCAAATAGGTAAGTATCTGTTAATAAAATACTTAAATCTATCATTAACTGAAATTGTATTCTAAAGAAATATTTTTATCTGTTATAGTATAATTAAGAACGTTTGTAAGAACTGTCTATTTTTGTTCATTTAAATATTCTATGATAGTATTTATTGCAGTACAGTCAGCATACAAGACTAAGTTCTATGTATCCGCTATATTTATGTTGCACAATTGTATGGTCAGCAACATCAGTTGCTGATTTTAAAACACAAGCCTATTATTAAAAGATTTTTATAATAACTTACTGAGTTTGAAATTGCTTCCCCCACTTTAAGGAGTCCCTATCAATTTCGCGGAACTTTTTTAAGCGCGAATTTCAGTCTTCATTTTTTTTTCATTATCTCCAATGTATCCCACAAGTCTAAATTAGTGGTACTAAGTCTAAATTGGTTCTGTAGCGTAACCCAACTCCCTCAGAACGTCGTTAATAAGTTTAACTGAAAGGCTAAAAACTGTCAAATTTCTTGGCTTTTACGAACTTAACTTCAGCAGTGGGCAGAGAAACATTGATTCCACCTTTGCGTGACATCCATCATTAGTACAATGAGTGGACGTCTGCGTTGACAAGGTCAGCTGGTCAAGTGCCTCATATTACGGACTGGCGGCTCTGACATTGTTAGTCCATAGATATACCGCGTCGAACAAACACTGACGATCAACAGCTGACTAAAATAAAGAGCACATATTTGATATTGTGATATCTTTTGATACACATAAGTACCATACACATTACACACCATGCTACACCTCTGCCTAACCCTTCGAGAAAAAGGCGTGATGTTATGTTATTGGTGTTTTGCAATCATTCCATAACCTTATTAACCAAAATCGATAGAGTATCCCTTTGTTTATTTTTATTAACTTACATATGATGGTTTGCAACAAAAACACATTGTATAATTCAGCAATACAAAGACACAGCTTATCGTTTATCAGAAAAACAAGTACTCACTACTTTTCTTCGTCGCGTCGGCGTGAAATAATTATAAAAATATTACTTCCCAATTTGAATCGAATTCTGTTAATAATTTCAAGGGTTTTAACTTTTTTGCATGGACCCCTAATCCTTTTTCTATTATTTACTCCATATAAAATCAGCTATCTGCCAGTAAAATTCTCGTCAAAATTGATCCAGCAGTTTCGGAGATTACCCAGGCACAAACAAACAGACAGACATATGCTTATACTTACATATTACATATAATTATGCATTCAGTAAAAAGCTGTTATTTTGAAATTATAAACAGCCACTTCAATTTTATTTATTTGTATGCATAGATGTTTCATAATGAAAGTTACGACCTCTCGAGACTGGCCACAGAGTACTTTTATTATGGACTGGCCAGATACAATAACGATGACTTGAATTCATTCAATATTTTATAAACACTCTAGATGACTAGGGCTTACTCATCATTCGTCGTAGACGATGAAACTAAGGCTGTGCGTACATTATTGTTATATCTACACATGAACAATTAAAATTAAATAGATACTAGACTACAACTATTAACAAGCAGCCGCTCCATGTTCAATACTGATATTCGGTTGCATCCGCTTTGACTGGAGGCCGACCTAACATAGTAGGGAAAAGGCTGGGCAGATGAAGATGAATTAATATCTAAGATACTTTGAACTTCTTTCAAGACTACTGGAACAAGCGAAGGGTTACCAAAATATTAAAAATTTTAGATTTGTAGATATATGTATATAAATTTTACAACTGTCGAAGATCTACACTGGTCATTCTATTCTGAGATTAAAAATCTGCGTCGATGATATCCAAAAGCAATAAAAAACCTCGCGTCGTAACAGCTGCGAACTTGATTCCTCTCAGCCTCAAGGTCTCGGTCGAGTATGAAGAAAAATTACGATAAACTACCGAGTTATTATTATAATAGTGTGACCTTCAGCTCATGAATTATTCCATAAACAGTGGAATCTGTTATAGATTCGCACCTTTTATCTATAGGTATCACAGAAGGCTCTCTGTGTTCGAAATAACTACATAAAACTAACGAGCTGATGCCGGTGGCTTCGCCCGCGTGTATGTGGTAAATTATATACTAAATCCTTCCTCAAGAACCACTCTATCCATTGGTGAAACAGCAAATCGGTGGAGTAGTTTTTGAGTTTATCGCGAACAGATAGACACACGCGGCGGAGGACTTTGTTTTATATTATGTAGTGATTAGATTTTTGTGATACCAACCCATCATTAGCCAAAATTCCTGGAGAAACATATTCACGGTGGTGTCCATATTTTTTTTTTTTGTTTTAATGTAAGATGAAAGATAACCAGGCTCCTGTCATCCTGTCAACGCTTTTAGCTTCACCATAACAAAATTAACAAGTTCGTCGTAAATTAGAAATGACGTAAAATATACAAGAAGTTGTGGAACCGAGTGCACATAGCACACGTCTTGCCGTCTTGCGCACGTTATCGGCACACGCGAGCTGACTGGTTTGCAGTGAGCATTCGGCGGCACAGACTACAGTGAGACTCCAGCCTTACCGCAGTTACGTTCAAGGTACGTGATAGAAAGTGCACTTCTGAGTAACGGTACACTAGGATAATTAATTGTATTACCCATTGTTTCTTGCGATATCCTGCGCCGTGTGATTCCCCAGTGCCAATAGTCGGTGATATCATCACAGTGTAGTTGCTGTAACTCATTGAGCTCATTCAGTCGACAGACGCTACACGAGTAGGTGTCGTGGTGATATCTAGTGTAATTTCGGTGTCCTTGATTTGTAACAAGGTTAGTTATCGTTTGTGTTATTCTGTAAATTGTGACGCAATCTTTTTTATTTAATTCTACTATAATCTATTATAAAAGTATATAAAGCTATTGTATGTAGAATTTAGGTAAGGTATAAAACGAGTTGCTTGTTTGTATAACATATATTTATTTGCACATTTATCTAACGTGTGAAAACCGGCACCATAGTCATTATGTGTTTTACTATCTGATTGTGACGTTACCATTATATGGTGTAATAGATTTTTGTTTTAATTGAAAGGTTTTGATGGGAACGAACGTGATAAGATATCCCTTGGTAGCTTTAGCGACAGGCAACTACATACTATAATACCTATACGTGTTAGGTACGTGTTTGCTACATAGCTATACGTAGGAATGATTTTAGGAAATCATTTCACTTTCACATTTTGCATTTTCCTGTTTATGTACAAAACTCTACCTAGCCTACCTAGCTAGGTACAGTTTTGTACTTATACAGGAAAATACTTAAGATGGAGATACGTCGACTAAACATAGACGGCCGTGAAACTCGCGTAACATTTAGGTATGTTGGTTTTAATAGAAACGTTAATACTGGTTTAAAATAGATGTAGGTATCTTGTCTATCAAATATCTTGGCATATTACTGTTATGTGTTTTCTTATATATCTAACGTGTGTAAAAGACCTAAAAGCGAGCGTCTTGGGAGTTAGGGGTCCCAGTTTTGGCATTAAATAACACAAAATTCTATGACCCTCGTTGGTCACTTTATAATAAAAGTCTGTAAACTTCATGTAACAATGCTGTTACAGAACATTGCATATTTGCCGATTAGATATAAATCGTTTCCTTGTCAGCGACTTATCGTAAACAGATTTACTCGTTGCCCGTGCCCGATAAGGCTCACGTAGACACTCATGGTTTTCCACTTTCTAGTTTGTACGAGGTAGGAAGGATCGTCTTGGCGCCTTAAGCTAAGTCGTCACTGCATCCTGACTGAGACTAATACGATAGTTAGAAGAAGAACCTCACAAACACTTTCTAAGCAACTTTGGTTGCTTAGAAAGTGTTTGTAAGGGAGCTCAGAGCGTGGATACGTGGAATAGCCTCCCAGAGGATGTACTCTCAGCCCAAAATATAAACCAATTTAAAAATCGACTAGACAAACATATAAGATAATACTTCAATAAGAAAATCTAGTGGGGAACAAAACAGGATACAGGCAGCTATCCTATCAGTTGTCGCAACTGCCTGCCTGACAATAAATAATAATAAAGTTTGTTTCCAACTCGGGAAACGGGGGGAAACCTTTGCAGCAAATACCCCACAGCAAGCCTTTATCAAGGATTCATGATCTGATCAGCACTCACAAACAAATCCAATTAGCTCTTATAGCTACACTTAGAGATAGAATAGACCAACTTTGTCCAAAAGCTGTAGCTGTTTATAATCCCCGAGTGTTAAACTGTCACAACTATAAATACTGCAATTGAAGTGAAAGTTGCACAAATATTGCCTATGTCTTATGGAATGCAGTTTATCTTTTCGACAACTCGTTTCAAAAAACATATGATGATGGTTTAACGTCATAAACTCAATGACGAGGATAAAAACATGTTTAATTTCCTCATTTCAGACGCAGACATGTCGCAGGAAAAACCCGTGTTCGACTATCATGAGGAGAGTCAGGGCGAGAAGCTGATGCGCAAGACCAAGGAATCTCCCTTTATGGTCGCAGGTATGTAGACCTTGTTGTTATGATAGCCAGCCCAGCCCATACTGGGCCGCTGGGCCCGTCTCGTGGATTGTGGCCCACCTCCCCTCACAGAGAGAAGGCCGGTGTCCCAGCAATAGGAACGTTATAAGTGATTCTATTATGATGATTAGGAAGAATACGTTAGTAAGGAATTGGCAGTGGCAAAGTTTTTAAGAAGTGGACAAATATTTTGATTATTAGAAAATGGATTCTTTCTCTCCTTTCAAAAGAAGTCATCGTATTAATCCATTCATGTTAATCTCTCGTGATTGTCTCGTACAACCTTGTCTCACCTACCGAGCAATGTCGTTTTAGGATAATGGATAAATCGGTAAACCGATCTCTTGCATACTGGCAGTTCACAACATGGGAAAAATCTCTTATTCCAACTTGTCTAGACGCAATGTGTTACGGTGTTTGCGACGAAGATTGATAGTGATTGAATGATCTCGTTACCTAGGAACAGTCGAGGCCACAAGCCCTTAAATAGAGATAAAACGCGGCCATAAACCTTGTGGGTTGCCTTGTCGTAAAAACGAGAACAGAATTAAATGTAGGCTCAAATTCATTTATTTTGTGAACATACTAAGTGAAAACAGGTGGCAAAATTCAGTAACTATCTATCTTTCACCGGTATCTAGGTGTTTCTCAAATTAGGTACAGAACGCCAGCACAAATCACCCTTGATCGTAAGGCTTTAGCGATAAAGTTGAACATCCATTAGAAAAAATTGACAGATAGTAGCTTGATGTGCATGAAATTAAATTTCAAAAAATACAAATTAAAAAGATGATGTTGAAATTACATCAAAAAAATAATATCAATAATTAACAATACAGTTTGGTTCACTAAATAATTAAAATCGTCAAATAACATAACATAACATTACATAAAATGTCAGCTATGTCAATATTGAAGTTAGTAGTAGAACAAAACAAAGGTTATCCGTAGCAGCTATGAAGATGATAAGATAGTTTTATTTCAGCCAGTGACGTAGCTGAAGCCAATCAAGTGAACGAAATGAAACAATATGTTCGCTAAATTAGATAATATTTATATAGTGGTCAATTTGTCTAATGGAGTTGTAGTCAGCTCTGTCGGCATTGGCTGTCTGCTAGTTTTGCTACAAATTGTAATACGGCGGCGCAGAGCATCGTCGAATGACGGTTGTTTTCACTAAAACTAAGCGGCACTTAATATCATTTAGATGTTTTGTAAGTGGAAACTAATTTTGTTTAGAAACTTCGGCCCTGCAGGACGTGTCTTAGTCACGCAACTCATACTTTTGGGACTGTCTCCTTCTTAAACTAGATATTAAACGTATATAGGTACAGACCTGCGGTGTATTTTTTCCCGCTTTCGATTAGTGCTGGAGTTATTTGAGACAGATTTATATTTGTAGGGCGAGTACCTAGGTATGGTTAGGTACAATAGGTACAGTTAACAGTATAACTATAATAATTCTTTAGTTGTGACCCACTGCCCTTACCCCCGTAATAAGTTGTGTTTGCTAACTACCTCAACTTCCTCACCACTTTGACAAACGATCGCAAACGCGACAGGACAGCTGAGCATGAGGTCCTGGGTTCGATTCCCGGGTTGGGCAAAATGTTATTGGGTTTTTCCATCAGGAATTTCTCAGTAGCAGTCACGGAGTCCGCCCGGATGATGGCAATAGCCTCACCCCCTATTGCATGGGACAAACATAAATTGCGAAATGTGGGTGCACTAATGGGTACAACCCTGCCTAAAATTCTTCGGAGATTGCAGTCGTGATGTCATGTGTTACTAGTAAAGATTGTAATTTTTTATTTCACAGCCATCGCCGGTTGTGTGGGAGCCGTTGGATACGGCGGCTGGGCTTACAAGAACCGCGGCGCGATGAGCACTAGTGTTTTCCTCATGCAGTTCCGAGTGATCGCACAAGGCACCGCCGTCGGCGCCCTCTGCGGCGGCATGCTCTACACCCTATACAACAACCACTTCAACAAACCGAAGGAAAACCTCGCCATATTACCGAAATCTAACGAGCATTAAGTACGAGTCATATTAAGTTGTAGAATAATTAGGTGTTTAGTAATCTTATAACTCATGTCACTGTGGCTACTATGTGAAGCCGCTGAAGTGGTATTCTTAAATTGCGATACGATCGAAATACATCAAGTGCTACTGGGTGTTCCTTTATAACGTTTCGTTTTTATTTGTGCAAGATGTGGGTAGTCAGTACCTACACAGACACGTAACAATCATAGTGTTAATCACGGTAACGTAGTTTATTCAACACTCGTATGTGTTAAAGGTAAATAAATGCTACCCAAGTGGTTCTTACTCATAGATAACAATGATTGTAACAGTGCATTGAATTGAATGTTCCTACCTTCCAAGTGTAGTTCTTTGGAAATCGAACATTAATTTTAACAAATCAACAGTGGTGCCTACTAACTTGTCAGTGCGGTACATTACACACTGTTATCTTTTATTTAGAGCTCTCGGCTATCTATCAATTTCGTAACTATCGTGAGCATCCAATAGATTAACGACGTCGAAGGTCGGTGATATGGCGGCAATAAGTTTTAATAAAGGAGATATTATTTATTATTAGCTCGCAGAGCTCGGCATCAATATTACGATGTAAAGGGATGAGATTATCTATGTACCTACATGCATCCTTTCTTTACAAACCCTGCTGCTCCATGCCTTGTAGCAACGCTTTTATTTATGTATTAATTAATTGTAAGTGGCGTAAAGTGAATGGCTGTGCTAATTTATGCGTTCTGCGTTAATAAACGAATATTATTGCATGTGTTGAAATTTTTGTTTTACTTCATTCAGCAAGCGACAAGGTAGGTACCTAGCATCCCAAAAAAATATACCTACTAAAATAAAACAACTGGGTGGGATCCATTCCATATTTTAATAATTTTATGTATCAAATGCATCCCGCCTGCTTCCAAATGTGCTTGGTATTTACTTATCAGTCAGGTTTTTTATTTCCTGTTTTAAGTAATGTGAAAGATTTCGCAGACGAATCTCTATATATAAACGATTTATCATTTCGATTACTTTTACACGTTAAAAACTATAGGCGATCATTTATGCACTTTATCACCAGCTTGATTCCAAGTACCTACCTACCTAGGTATTGAAAATGTAAGTGAGAATAGTTGCTATAACCAACTTTAAATCGATAAAGATACTTAATGGTAATTCGAAATGATAATGATACCCCACTTAGCATAGTTCGTCGACTTTTATTTCTTGTTTTTTCACAATATGGCTTCTGGTTGTCGCTATATTGAATTTTGGTCACCTACTGTCATATCTTTAGTGACACAGTGTCACTAATAGCTAAGCGAACAAACCTAAGCGCGTGTCACCCACCGACCGCGACACTCGCAAGATTTAAGACAAATCGATTGACGTTTAAGACGATTACAACTCTTCAAACTTTTTGAATAGTTATATCTCAGATACGGTGGCTCTTAGGAAAAAAAGTATTTGGACATTTTTTATAGATAATTATTTGATCTACAATTATTTTTGTCTGAACTAATTTTATGATAAAACTTACCTACCTTAAAACTTATTTTATGTGTTTTGAACAATCCTACCAACTTTGAGCTGGGTGCGAGTTTTTGTACCTTCACTCCTATTTTTTGGTCTAATTTGACCGGACTGGTTAGAATAATTAAAATCACGCACGCGTTTAGATCGCCTCAAAGGAAAAAACATACATAGGCTGATAAACACATTACCCTACTTTGGGTCGCGCAGTTGGGTAAAAGAAAATTTCAAAATATTTGATGAGTGATTTTATTTGAAACAAATAACAAGAAATCGAGATAAATGCTAAAATTAAGGACAGGTAATCAATCATAATTGTATCACATATTATTACAATATAACATAAGCACGCAAAGCGAAAACAATGGCAAATTAAATGTACGTACATACATAGACATCAATAATAGTATAATAATGAGACTGGGCAAAGTACGTACCGAATGTATATTATTCAACAATTATACACTAGGTAAGTTTATAAACTGAAAAGGTAAGTGTGTGTTGCAATTAACCTTAAAAGTGTTCATCCGTTAGAATCACGAAAATAAAACAATTAGGTATGTATTTCATTTGTAGATAAGATGTATACCTACCTAACTACGTCATATTATTTGATTACTGTACTGTAATATATGAATTTAAATTTGAACTGTGTAATCGTTTTTTCAGCCTGTAAATGTTTTTAGTCATTTTTCGAGATATTTAACGTGTTTTTTAGGATCAAATCTGAGATATTTTTGGTTTTTCTCTGACCAATAAAGAGATTTATGTTCTAAAACACGATTGATATATTAATAACTTGTTTATTTTACTATAAATTATTTAAAAAAAAAGTGTTTATGAGAAATATACTAAAATATTTTCAGCCACTAAATTATGGAATTCTAAATAATATTACGTCAATATCTCACACACAAATTAAACAATTAATTGTTTTATTTCAGTCGGAAATTATACATTTTTACTCCAACTTGATTTTATTAATTCTACATAGATAAACAAGCGTGAGCTCAAGAAAAAAACGGAATTACGATTTATTTATCTGAGAAGACAGATCTGGCATGGCATTTCTTACCCGCCCAAAAATCACTATGTCATTGTTAATAATTATGTTATTAAATAATAGTGACAGAGACTCATCCTAAATTACACAACTCATAATACTGACATTTTATAGTTTTATAGCAATATACACATAAAATAAGACAAAATATATTAGGCAGTAACAGTGCACTAACATGGTTGGTTACATTAATAAAACAATGTATTAAATTACTGAAACAAATTTATCTTATAATTTTGTTTCGACTTTCTCTTCACATGTTGCCACAGTCTGCTGATATTCAATATTTCTACTTTAAGTAGTGCATTAAATATTGCCAATCTTCTTTTCAAATGACTCACAATTCTCTGCTTCATATAATAAATATTACTCTAATGGCTGATAGGGAATCTCCTGATAGGAAGCAGGGAACCAAAGAGAACATGCTGAACAACTGGAAACTTTCCCAAAACCTCTTTTTTGTACATTTTAATGAGACCTTGATTGATTTTGGTCCAAGAGCCAACACCACTTATGCTCCACAATTGATTTGAATGCTCTGCAAAGGGACCCGTCTTCACTTCTTTAATATGCTTAATACATGATAAAAACATGTATTCATTGTGATATTTTTCAATTAAGTCTTCCTTCAAGAACTTGGCCGGTGGATATATTCTTGGCTGATCTATAAGTTGTGAGCTACCCCAAATAAAAGGTATGAATTGGTAATCATCCAAGCTCCACACACCATGACTTCCAGCTGGTTCCATTCTATATGTCTTTTGCAAACGTCTGACTATACTCAAATATTTATTGAAAACCAAGAATACTGTTGCCACATTATCTTCAGCTACTAAATCACCTATCTTATAAAGACAACAGAGAAACATGACAAAGGCCATCTCATGGCCTGTTCCATAATCAATCCTTGTAGAGTTACCAAAACTCTCTTCCAAATAAACTTTGACTTCAGGTATAGCTAAGTGTATCCTGGGATGCAGAGCATTTTGCAGATATAGTGTACTGTTTAGCTTAAGTTTGGAAAGCCATGACCTGAATGCAATATTACCAAATCTTTGTGGCTGCTCAACAGGTGGAAATTCATCAGTGAGTTTATCAATTAAGTCAAGTATGTCTAGGAGTTTCTTTACATTGTCTGAGATCTTACAGTCTACCGATAGTGGCTTGGCCTTTATAGCTTCATTCAGCGTAGCTATGAAGCCCGTGTATTCCATATAAGCTTCTGATTTCTCCCATATAGCCATGTCTGTGAGTGTTTTAACTGCTTTCTCAGGTTCCAGAAACCGATGGTTAAGCGGTAATTCTTGTGGAAGATTTTCATTTATCCCTACATCACCAATAACAGATTCAGCATTCATCTAAAACAGGATAATAAAAGAGTGAAATATAAATAATTTACACACTAATTCTATTTCTCTGAAGTATTTCATTCAACATAGATTTTAGACCTTCCCATTGTAGAATTATCTACATAAGTAAGAAACTGTTTTGTGTACTGATACATATCTAAATGATTTAGATAAAAAGATAGGCGCGCCAAATAACATTTACTACCAGTAACATACATAATGTCGTGTGTAGGTTGACCCACAATAATTTAGTATTACCTCTGTGGAACAAGTCCGCTGCGGACACGATAAGCTTCGCTAATGAAGGTCACAGATGTCAATCTTAGTTTAAACACATGCAACCCTACTTCTTTATTTTGTATCATTTTATGAACAGTGAAAAGCTGATGTGATCGTGTCAATACTGTAATCATGGAAAAAATACTAAGAGGTATTATGAGATATCGTGTTTTAGATCGTGCGAGCATGGTAAAACAATTTCAAGAAGTAAAAGACAATCCTACGGTAAGTTCAATTTCTACAGACCTTTTTATTCTGAATTGCTATTGGATATTAAATTGACAAATAAAAATGATGGTATAATGACTTTGCACTAATTAATAACTGTTATTTTGTGTTGTATACGAATAAATTACGGTATCTTCAACAAAATTATTGACGAAAATTATATTTATTTTGACATTTCATTCACTCTCACTGACAGATAAAGATAAGGTTTGCGTTTGTTCGTTCAGTTTCCCATCAATCAATCAGTGTTGCCAGGGCTCTTGAGTCGTAAGTTACGTTTCGTTTCCAGAAAAGTTACATTTTTGCTGCATAAGTTACATTATTGTTTTTTTTTTTAATTTACGTATTTTTGGGGTCGGACGCAAATTGAAGTCAGCAAAATGGCGGAGTTTAACGGAATCTATGATGTCTAATGGTGTATTTAATCTTATGATAAAACAGACTGCATTCTTATGTTTTATTTGTTCGCAGCGCCATCTTCACTGTTGTTACTATCTAGTCTAGCACCCAACTTATTAGTTGAACCAATTTGTTAGTTTTACACTGAACTACTAATATACGAAATCACAAAACATTGTCAATTTGACAGGCTTACTACATTGAGACAAATTGACAAAAAACCAAAAAATATTGTTAGAATATAAATAGCGAATTGAGGACAAAAAAAAACATCGAATCCACCAACCTGGCATTAGTTTTTTTAAATATTGTAATGTAATACTCGTAGAGGTTTAAATCACAGTAATAAAAAATCGTTGATTTATTTCCCCACTTTATGTAGATATTAACACAACGAAACAAAACAAATCACAATCAGCCATGTTTATTTACTTTTTACCGTGAACGGCGCGAAATCGCGAAATAGGAAACGTGCGCGCACACGCTTAAGCAAAATCAAGTTTTAACACCTGCAAAATAAGTTTCATTTTGTCATGGCGCCTTCCATTCAAAGCCATCTCTAAGTGAAACACTTTTTAGGCGCGCCAGTTTTAGGTGCGTTCAATTTGGATGCGTTCGTAAACTGTTTGCAATAAAAATCTAGTATTACAAATCTCTTTCTTCTCAAAAGTTACGAAAATTGCCTTAAAAGAGAATGCTCATGGAAGTATGGAATCCCGTACCATGCTGCATCAAAATCAAACCTTGTTTTTTATAGACTACACTGATCGTATTAACTCCTACAAAAATTATTTTTGAAAAAAAAACCCGCGTTTCAGAGTTATTTTATAAAATCGAAACTAACCTAAAAAGTAGGTCTATTTTTTCGACGCTACCAACGACGTATTTTAACACACATACATTACATTATTGCTCTAAAAACAGCGTAATACACTAATATTAGTAAGAATTACGAGTTAAAGTAACATCCACAGTATGCTTGACTGAAACTCGATTTTATTTTAGACCTTTACATTGCCAATAGTCAGTCAGTACAGTACAAATGTCAGATGCCACAGATAAGATAACTATAAACCATAGAGTATAGTAAGTGCTATAAACTAGTCGGGATTTAGGGATGTAATCGATAAATCAAAATCTTTAGGCTGAGAAAATCTATTTTGTTGCAAATAGCAATAAACCAAACTAAATCGATTTGGTGTACTGATCTTACTTAATTGTAATTAATTTTAGAGTCCGCTCGACTGACAAGGGTTTGTTCAATTGAAACGGAACGTCATTTATATTCAGTTGAAACGGAACGTCATATAAAGGGAGTAAAACAATATTCGTACTTTTAAACTCGAAAAGTATAATTCCAGTTCAAAAATCAAATCCCCGACGCGTAATGCCGTAAAAAAATATGAAACTAATTACTATAATATTTTGGTTTTGAGGCGCGAGACTTTTTGGTACCAACTTTGGTCATTGTCCTTTAAAAATTACTTACATGTTACGCGAGAGGGTCAAAAGTTACGAAAAATGTAAGAAATGTAACCTTCTGGCAACACTGCAATCAATACCAACCTTACAAAAAATAAACTGCGTTCAAAATGAAAGAAAATGGAGGATCCGTTTTTGTTTAGGTGAAAGTGCCGGGTAGCCCGCGAAATTCAAAATTTATTACGTTTGTTGCAATTAGCTGGTCAATATCAGTTTTATGTTGATAAGGCTACCCACTGACCGCCAACTATTTTGGGGTAGGCTTCCAATCTAACCGGATTCAGCTGAATACCAGTATTTTACGTGGAGCGACTGCCTATCTGACCTCCACAACCCAGTTAGGTAATACGATAGAAAGATGATACAGTCATGTGTTGATCAAAATATGATTATGATATAATATGGCTTTACAGAATTGTAATTATTGAAATAATCAATACAAGTTCATTTAATGACTCTCTCATGAAATAGTCTTTCTCATGAATTTATTTTATTCATAATTATCTTTATTTGCATTCGATAATGTGTGAAGATCTTACAATGTGCTTAAAGCTAAGGTACAACTACGGACCCTGTAGGGCACAGAAAAATTATCAAATTAATTTCGCGGGCTACCCTGGCGCTTCCACCTTAACACGACAGAATTTTCTAGATGGTAGTTTATCTACCCCTACTTAGATATAATGTGAATGTTACTGTAACCACAATCATTATTTGTGTGCCTAATGTTTGCATCCGCATTTCCTCTTGTATTAATTTAGCATTCTGTTTTCTACCCCAGCCTAAAGCAGTATTTTACACATGCATGGACAGCAGAATGATTCCGACAAGGTTCACAGAGACTAGTGTCGGCGATATGTTTGTTGGTTCGTAATTAACTCTATTCTGAAGTCTATAACTGTCTATTGTTGTTTTCAACTTCAATCCCTTATCATAAATATGAATCTTTATTTATTTCAGTGCGGAACGCTGGGAATGTAGTACCTCACTCGCAGTACTTTGTTGATGAGATGACTAGCTGCGAGCCAGCCGCCTTAGAGCTTGGTTGTATAATAAACGATATAAGACACATTATTGTGTGTGGCCACAGCGACTGTAAAGCGATGAATCTTCTGTATAAGCTAAAAAGTAAAGAGGAATCGAGTATAGTTAGTATCCCCATTAATTTTTAAAATAACAAAGGTATGGCTGATTTCATAATAGTCGGTGTAATACACACTTATCCCAACCCCTTCAGGCACGGCAACGACGGCGTGATTTTATGTAAGAATTGTATTATAATTATCATGTGATCATCTGCAGTGATAAACGAAGGAAAGAAAAACCCCATATTTAGGGGAAGCACAAGTTGTACAGCTTGCAGTCGGTTTCGCCACTTTGTTTCAGCAACATGGAATGTTGTAGAGTTGTTGACTTGGTCAGGTTTCCACCTTTTTTACAATGAATACGTATGTGGCTAACATTTCACTGTCATTTCAGGAACAAAGGAGACTGTCTCCTCTTAAATCGTGGATGTGCACGCATGCTTACACGAGTTTAGACAAGTTCTTGGCAATGAAAGGTGATTTTACAAAGCCTATACTTTTCACGGCTGAAACACCGCAACGAAAATTCGTTGCCTATATAGACCCAGACAATAGATTTTGTATAGAAGACAAACTATCACAGGTAACATAACACTACCGAATTATTTTAACTTCTAAATCAACTTCATATCCTGAAATAGAGCTTTGAGGACCGAAAGCTGCATAATATTAACAGCAAAACTGCTGACTCCTGTCGGGATAATCGTCAACCTCACCGTCTGCAGTTTATAAATATTTAAGGGATATCTTGGACAACCACAGGAATTCATTTTTGATATGGGACTTCTGGCATTTTACTGTAAATAAAAGAAGTACCTAGAGAAAATTCTGTTTGTTCCTTCTTAACTTTGTAAAAATCTAAAATACGTAGGCGTCTTTCACTGCGTTCTATAGTTGCTAATAAGGACTTCCCACTGTAGATCCTTATTTCAGCTTAAATAAGGATCTGAGGATCTAAAAAGACCACTTTCAGCAATTCCTCTAAAATTAATTCATTTTCCGAATTCCCAGCAGACCTACATGGTTCCTAAATGTCTAATGACGATTTAAGAAAGGCTAGTGGGTCATAGTTATTTTAATATTTTCAGGTGAACACTCTACAACAGTTACAAAACGTCGCATCCTATGGAATGCTGAAAAAGCGTCTAGAGAAGCACGACCTCCACATTCACGCGCTCTGGTTCGACATCTACACCGGGGACATTTACTATTTCAGCAGGCGAGCCAAGCGGTTCATCATCATTGACGAGTCATCTTACGAGTCGATATTGGCTGAAGTCAGGAGATTTTACTCCTAGTACCTTTATTATACTCATTGCTCAGCATTCTCGGTCTCGAACGTATTATTTTGCCTGCATTTTTCTCGGTCACATAGTCGGCATCACCAACGACTTGGAAAACAGTAAAAGTCCATAATGGGCCAATGTTTTCATAATACTATGATAAGTAATATGATTGATAAATGTATAAAATGTATTTACTATGTAGTTTCGGAGGTTAAGAAGCGCCTCATTGTGTAGCTTTAGTTAGAGCGGTACGGTTAGTAGAAACGCGAAAAATTGGACGCAGTGCACCTGGGAGACGATGTTCCTACTAAAATTATAGATAAGTTTTTTTTAAATATTGGTTGGCACCGTGCCGTGTTGTCAAATACGGGTGTTATTTATTTTGTAAAGATTGGAAACACTAAAATAACAAAATTATATAGAAATACAATTTTCCACATATTTATCGTAGCATAAATCAGAATCAAATATCACAATGTTTATACTTAAATAGAATAAAACAAGTTTACTCATTTTGTAGCCAAGTACAGTCAGCAATGAAAGTCGTCAACAACACACAACAACACTTCTGGTTTAAAATAAATCAGAATTTAATCATGTATTAAATGTATTCACATAAATCAGTGTAATGTATGTACGTGTATGTGGTAACCTACTTTTGTTGGTGACTATACAGAGTGTAACAAGTTACCAAGACCCTTAACGAAGCCGTCAACCAAGCATTATGTACAGACGCCAGCACATCAAGCTACTACAATCTGTCAAATTTCTTTATTAGATTTTCAACTTTATCGCTTAAGTGGTAGGTTCAAGATTGATTGGGAAAATTTGAGTTTCGGGTAGCTTGATGTGCTGACGTCTGTACATCAAACTAAGTACCTATGCAAAAATTATTAGAAATAACTTTTTTTGGGTGAAAAATCACGTTTAAAGGTAGGACTCTATGTAACGCACTCAAAATATTGTGCTGGTGGATGGATTGAATAGTACGGGGGTCGTGGAGGTATTTAAAGTAAAAATCTTACATTAAAAATAAGCATTAAAAAAATGTGAAAATGTTGGAACTTTGACCCCCAATATTTCCGTAACTAGAAGGTTCCCTGATATGGTCTAGAACAAAAAAATATCGCAATGACGGGGAAACCAAGTGCCTTTCGGCTTCGTTATGGGTCTTGTTACACCCTTTACTATAGCTAACGCTTATTTTAAGATTGCTTTTATGTGATTGTTTTTACTTTAGTTTTAAGATTTTGTATACTTGCTTAAAAATTTTAATAAGTAAGGTTTTGCTTAGAAGTAATTATTTAAATTAATATCATATTGTATTTTTAATGTCTTGCCTTTGATTTTGGGACCAATAATATAGTTTTTGTTACTTATCTATTTCGCCCCGACCTAATTATTTAAACTTCCCCTAACTTGACCTTTTTTACATTTGTGTGCATTGAATGCAGATAAAATTAATAAAAATACTAAGTATGGTGGTGCATCATGGTTCTTTTGGCGCTTGAATGACATTGTCAGGAGGGCACGGTTGATAAGCATTTTTGAAATTTTCTGTGGAAATTGTATTGAAAAAAAAATCCGACTGTTGTTCATTCATGCCTACGACATTGGTGTCGTAGACTCATGCGCAGTTACTCCGTAGCGATAGCATTTATAAAATGCGTGCGTAGCGGATTAATGGGCCAACTAATTGTCATGGCCTTGCTTTGCTGTAGAATTTATACCTTTTACACGTGCCCTTAAAATTACCTCATAGAAATCGATCACATGCCAAATTCTCGCTACGACGACGTCGGTGTAATGAAAGGGTAACTGAATGAAAAACCGAGAGTACTAGCGATAAAAAATATTCTTAAATAGTAAGAAAATGTATAAACTTAGATCTATAACAGAAAAATACTTAATTAAAATTTAAAACAACATTAAGGTCTATTACCATTTCTGAACAAAAATTGTCACGATTTCCTATCGGTTTATGTATTCTACTCTTTGGTCATTTAAATTGATTGATATGTCAATGTCAAGTGACGTAATCCATTTTGACAATCGTAACCTTCAGCAGTTTTGACGGTTGCTGAAGTACAGCACAACCGGGGAAGTTGGAAATTTTTCACGTTGGCCTACGTCACTACATTAATGTTTCATCCTTTTCCATTGATGAAAATCAGTCGAGACAGAAATAGATTGGCATTGAAAAGCAGCGGAGTCAGGATTTTTCTTTCAACAGTACAGTAGTAGCTGTCACTCTGTATGTAAGTGTCCATGTGTAATTGTGATGCAATATACGTATTAAATGTTCTAAGTTATATAATTTTGTGAGTGGAATAATTGTTAACAGATAAGTCTTGAAGATAAATAGGTAATAACATATCAAGATCTCAGCTGTAACCTTTGATAGGAGAGAACTACTCTACTCTTTATGATACTAATCTTGACAAGCTGGAGCCAAAATAATAATACAGGATTGAACGGTTGATTCCCTCATTTTCAAGATGCTGTATCCGATTTTTAATGAAAGGAACCTTCAGGGAAATATGTACCCAATACTAGCTCCTTTTTATTATAAAATGCACATTTAATTAATTTTTTTGTATCTGTTCCTTTATTTTGGTTGAAGGTTATGTATTTTATGTTTCAGGTGCACAATGTCGAATCCACAGAAAATATTTGACTATAGAGATGAATCTCAATCAGATAGGCTAGCAAGGAAGTCTAAAGATTCACCATTTATGATCATAGGTAAAAGAAAATCTACCTAACAATAAATTCATTACCTAATTCAACCATGTTTTTGTCTAATACTAAACAGGCTACATATTATAATAAGTACAGTACCCAAGAAACAAATAACAATCATTGAGAATGAACTCTTGACATGATAATTCTGTTATAAAATTAATGCAAGTTTAATCATTTCAGGTATACTGGGATTATTGGGTGTGTGTGGTTTTGGAGCATACAAATACAAGACGAGGGGTAAAATGAGCACCAGTGTGTTCCTAATGCAACTAAGAGTGGCAGCCCAAGGCACTGTAGTGTCAGCACTAACATTAGGACTAGCATATACACTTGTGAGAGATCATATACTAAAGGATGATAAGAAGAAAGAATAATTTTATAAAGATTATTTAGCAAAATTTTATAGGGAAACTTTGTTACTATTTAGATACCTAAGGCACTTACATGATCAAAAATCTCATAATCTAAACTCAAAATCCTACTTGTATAATTTTAACATCATGTTATATACCTACTTATTGCAAGTTTCCCTAGCGCTAGCATAGTTTAGGAGCTAATTATGTTCTGTGATCTTTTAGCAGGTATTAATTTACATGTATGTAATAATATTTTATTTATTGGTTAAGTTATTACATAGTAAATAGTACACACTGGTCTAAATTTGTATTCTGTTGGATCGTATTTGTATTTTGTTAAACAAAAAGGATTTTTTTGCTGCCAGCTATCCACATAATGTGTTTTAAAATATGCAAGTCACAAGGTAATAATAATTGCCATACAAATTTTATTTTACTATAGAAATAATAAGTCATTGTTCTGATAATATTAATCTACATAGCAAAGGATAGTTAAAAAATACATTAATCTCGAATAGAAATAATAATATGAATCTGTACTTAAGATCTTATGCAATGTTGTATAGTTGACAAGTGAAATTGTGAAAGCAATAAAAACAAATGTTGTGGTATATTACCTTGTTTGCTCTATTTCTTGAAATAAAAAATAAAAAAAAAATAGATTTTGACTCTTATTGATTTATTCAAAAGTCCAAACAACATCATTAAATTAATACAAAAATATTTGCTTCACTAAATTTTTACATTTCACATAAATAAATATATTAACAAGCAACAAATTAACATTCAATCACTTTTACTACAGTCAGAAGTCTTTTTCATTCTCAGACTGAACGTAGGAATGGTCAGGTCATCCTTATCAGATGTGGAATGATTTTTATTGGAATTTGACGTCATTTTAACCGATGACAGGTCATCGGCGTTACTGAACAAGCCATTAGACATGTTCGAACTGGAGCTCGAGCGGTACGTCAGGGACTTGAATAGCTGGACGGGGGTCGAGGTCCGCGCTCTGTTAGTGCCGCTGCGCGCACTCTCTGTGGAGCGTTCATTGCGATTTACCTGTGATGATTCTTTCATTTCCTCAGGTATTTTTGTCTCAAACAAAGACACAAACTCTTCTTGAGTATCATTAACATTTGATTTATTTGTAAAGGTAATTTTCTTAGCTAATTCCTTTCTCAAAAATTCTTTAACGGTCATGGAGTTGGAGAAGGTAGTTTGCTGTTCTGCATTTTTTGAATTGTCCACAGTATTCTTATTCTGTGTGCCCTTACATACGTTTCCTCCAGATGAAACAGAATCTGAAACTAGGGCTGGTATTTCCTGGTGAGAATGTTTAGTTTTAAATTGAGTTAAGCTAGAACTAGAGGTGTTTGAGGATGACGATAAAGCCAAACGCTCCTTTGTCTTTTTCAAAGTGGAGGATGCCCAGCCCATACCAAGTTTTTTAAAAGCATTTTCTAGGTCAGGGTTTGAAGAAAAGCTCAAGGTATCCGACGTTTCGGCGATATTTTCTTTATTTTGTGTAACAAGATTCGATTTCTTCTTACCCCTCCGTGCTTTTGTCAAAGCTAGCATGGATAACGTAGATTCTGAAGAAACGGTAGTAGAGTTAATATTGGATGCTGTGTCAAATTTGAATGGTTCAGTAATAATTTTTCTCTTCAATAATTCTGCTATAACATCTGGTAAACTACCATCTGAATGTAAAGAACTGATGTCATCATGAATAGCATCATCTCTCTGTAAATCGTCCAAATTGGAACCTTCGTCTGGTGGCTCCATGTTGTATTGTTTTGCATATTCTTGAATACTAATAAAAGGCTCCAACATAATCTCATTAAATTGTTTTAGATCTATCATTTGGAACTTAGAATCGTCTGACGATTCCGTTGACGAAAATTTATAAATTTTAGATATATGTGATTTAGTTTGAAGCAAGTCAGGGTTCATCGAGGATTCTTTTCCAACTTCACTTTGGCCGTTTTTTTCTACAGCTTTGTCCCCAGGCCCAGGGGATGATCTGTTAGAATTTATGGAAGCCTCTTTCGCTTCGTTGCGCGCAGATTGATTCTTGTGTTTCGTACTCATAGGAGAGTCTACTTCTATGACAGTTGATAGTTCGTGCGGAATTATATATTCTTGTCCATGTTTTAAACTAAGTCGCGATAAAGCTGGTGGTGGTTTTGGTCTACTTTTAACCATCATTTCCGCCGTATTTTTAGATACATGTAAAGGCGAATCTAACTTTTCAACATGTTTTGGGCTTTCTGGTAAATTCGGCTCTGGTGCTTTAAAAGCTGGCTTGGGAATATCTGCCAAGATATTAATATGTTCAGGCAGAAGTTCGTTTTCTTTAGAGTTTTTGTTATCCCTATTAGATTCAGGAGATTTCGTTTCCATCCTCTGTGGAACAGCGTTATAGTCGAATGTAATAGGGCTTACCACTGGCTTATCAGATTGAGAGTCAGTTGATTCTGCAGATGAAATTTGACTTTGATAAGCCATTGATTTGTTTTTTCGTACCTCCTCTAATACTTTGGCAAGGTTTGATAATCTTTTAGTACATTTTTCGGTCAAATCCGCAATTTTTTCCATGTTTTGCAATTTATCTTCTGCTAATTTCATAAAATTTGTATCAGTGTTAACATCAATGTTTTGGGTGGTCTGCGTAGACATACTTACGGGAACATCTGTTGAGTTGAATTGTCCAGTTGACTCAGAATCGACTGTTGTCTCCGTCGCAGTAGCTTGATGGCGCTTCGAAAGTGGTGTGTTTCTCTTTTTAGGGGACTCAGTTCTGGTGCGAGTTTTGAATCTTTCAGTCCCGGCAGCAGAATCTTTCGCTGTAGATTCTGAATCATTGAATCTGGAGGATGGCTCCATATAAACCTGTCTCGGTGTGGGTGGGCTATTGCAGCGTGTTCTTTTGAAAGACGAATTACAGTCTGCACGAATTCCAGCCAGTTTGTTTTTACCGTCAGTCGACGACTGCGACGCGGATTTTTTGTACTTTCGTGGACCTGTTTTTATTTGCTTTAGCAAGAGTTTGGAAATATTTAAGGACTTTACTTTGTGTACAGGCTTTTTGCGGAATGTTCGCGATGAAGAATTTCTCAGATTCCTGCTATTATTAGCAACTGAATGAACAACTGAATTTTGTGTCAGTTGCTGTTCCATAATTTGCCGTTTTATCAAGTTTTTTATTTGTTCTAAAGATATCGTATTCACCAGCGAAGATTTTCTCTCATCAACATTAAATGGGACATTAATTATTGAGCTGCCTGGAGTGCCTACCGAGCTACATTCTTGATCTGCTACTTCAACTGCTTTAAGCCCTTCTCTATTCAGAGCCAATAATTTATTCACGTAATCTCTAATAATGGGATTTAACCTAGATTGGTCGGGTTTTCTATCCCGACAAGAACTTGCAAATTTATATCTTTTACCTGAAGTCAAATCAATACCGACGTGCGTATTAGCGTTTCGGGACGATTTGAGTCTTTTGTTTCTATGACAATGCCCTTTTGCATGATCAACTTTTCCACGATTATGATGTGTGCACATTGGTTTGTCAATAGTTGTCCTTTTGCAGGGCACATTTTTTTCTTTTAGAACATCATGAGCTTGCTGTCTTTCAGGAGAATTATTTGCTGTATTTGGCGGTGTTATAAATCTTTTACTTTCATATTTTTTATTACAGTTTACCGGTACATTGACTTGGTGTGGTCCCTCCTTTTTAGCGTACATACATTTTCGGCACTCGCAGCCAGCAAATTCTTCGCGGTATTCCTTTCCAATTAGTTCAAAAGTGCGTATTGGATCATATGCTTCTTCTTCGGTCGTGGCATAATCATGTCTTAAGAATTGTGGTAAAATCATTTCTGGGGGGCTCATATAAGCAGTAGAAGTCGAGGAACTCATGTGAAAGAAAACAGGTCTATGTACCGGAGAGCTTAAGGTAGTTTGAGTGTATGTAGTTGTCGACGGTCTACGGAGTGGGTCAATTTTTGTTTCTTCGGTTAAAGTTGTATGCACGCCTTTTTCGCGCATATCTTTTTTATTCTCAGAAGTAGATTGTGTAAAAAATACATCATCACTTCTTTCAGCAATAGTTTCGATGTGACATTTTTCATTATTGTCAGATTGAATATTTGGTTCTTTAGAGAAGGCATTTGTGGTTGTGGGATCGGGTTGAGGTGGTGTCTTAGAGGCCTGTTGATCAATATCATTTCTATTGCCCAAAACATTGCGTCTGTCTTCATTAGAAGTGAGCTGTACATCGTTCACGTCGGGCTCGCAGCTAGCAGGTAGATTGTTTTCATTGCCACTATTATGGATTTCCTTACCAGATTGTAAATTGTGATCGAGCACTGTATTTTCATCAGGTATTTTTCCTTTTGGCGGTTTATCTTTCTTTCGAAGTTGTATGACCACTTCGTAAGCATTATTATTAAGGAGCCCAGAAGAATCTATGAAGAATTTCCCCGCTTCATGGCCAGTTTCGTCAACTAATTTAATATACCCACCTTCCGATGAACCGCCTTTGTCGTTGGCGACTGTTACATATGAGGATGTTGATGGCACAGAAGATTGCACAGACGGAGGAGGGTTGCTCGGATTTTCTTTGTATTCGCTGGGCCACTGGCTCTCGTTAGTTGTCCTAAAAGTGATCGTTTTATATTATGTATCTGTTATGATATAGGATCTCCTATTCCCGTAAAGGATTTAAAAAAAGGACTGTTAAATACTTACGTTGCAGGTGCAGAACAATCGCCGCTTTCCCAATGTAGGAGAGTACCTGAAAAAATTAAAATAATACAGAGTGTAAACGGACCCTTCACGAAGCCGTCAACCAAGCATTCTGTACATCAAATTAAGTAAGTAACTCTGCGCACAAAAATATTGCTGAGAAACGATTTTTTTTTTTTTAATAAGTACATGTTTTTAAAATTATAACTTTAAAAACTTGTATTTAAAAAATACTTTTGCAAAAGTTGGTACTTTGACTGCAATATCTCCGTAACTAGAAGGTTTCCCCCAGGTATGGTCTAGAATAAAAAAAATATTGCAATGTCGGGGGCGAACAAGTGCCTTTCGGTTTCGTTAAGGGTACTGTTACACCCATTATAAATAAAGCATCGCACACATCAATGGAATACGACTAGCTAACTGATAATACTAACCTCGGTTACGATGTTGACGTTTGCATGGGCTCTTAGAGTGACATGATCGAAGAGGTATTTCTTCAGACCGCGCAGCTGCCACCTTGTCAGGGGCGTCATAGTAAATCGACGCTACGTTGTCCCTGGACAAGATATCAATTATCTTCTATGTTAACTTTCAAAGTTGCGCCAGTTACGGAAAAGTTGAAAGGGAATCGGTTGAAGAGAGTCGAAAGTAGAAAGGGTGACGAGGGACGAATCGCATGTGACTAAAAGAGTGATGAATGTAAACGTTGATGGATGGAGAGGAAGACCAAAGAAACGATGGATGGATTGTGTGAGGAATGATATGTAGTGTGAAGTAAATGATAGCGTGACGGTTGACAGAAGAGAATGGAAGAAAAAAACGTGTTGCGCCGACCCCAAATAACATGGGACAAGAGCAGGAAGATGATGATGCTAACTTTCAGAATGCACCCTGCATTCTGAAAGACTCACATAGCTATCAAATATTTCTTCGTCTTGATAAAAAAACAATATTATTGAATGAAATGTCTCTGTGTTGCACTAAAATATTGATTTTGAATTACAACAACCAATAATATTGGCCATTGTAATTAAAAACGGGAAATAATAAAGCTTCCGAAAAACAAATTAACTTCTAACGATCTGTGGTTGACTGTAATGCTAACGTTGGTTAAAAAGGATTACCGAAAAATGAATATAAAATTAACCGACCAAAATGTTGTATTTAACAAACAAACATGACCTTACTCAAATTACAATTATACGAAAAATAATACAACTAAATTTATAAAAAAAAAACCAAACTACCGAAAAAAATACTGTTTCCGAAAAAAAAATACTAAGTTTCCGACAAAAAATACTAAATTTCCGATAACATGTTCTTATAAAATAATCGTTTTCTTAAGTATAATATATAACTAAGGATGCAAGATCGAGCGAAGCGAGCTCGGGACTTAGGACACCCCTACTCCGGACAGGTTAGGTTCGAAGAGGATGGCGGGGTTTTGAGAGCGAGCGAAGCGTGCTAACTAAGACCCCGCCATCCCCTTCGTGTTAGGTTACTATATACCCTGCAGACAGAAATAGGAGCCCGTCGGAGAGGGCTACGTCGGCTACGCCTTATTACAACATTTGGATATTTATCTTAACGTTGATTTTATTCCTGTTTTATTTATTTTATAGATTAATTCTAAATTGATAACAGGTGAATTACGATGAAAACTGTAGTTTTCGGTAAAACGCAATTAAGCTGGTGGAAAAATATTACGTGAAATGGTCGTTGCAAATGCTGTATTCAATTTCGGAATTTTCAGTATTTTAGTCGGTCGTTTCTTTGTCCTTCCAGCTGTCGGAACATTAGTATATAAAGCAGTTAATTTCATATTTTGATTATATATAGCTCTATATTTTTTTCGGAGCTTTTATTACTACCCATTAAAAACTAAATATCCAATGATATTGAATTATTGTGCAAAAAAGCACTTGAAATCTTTCAAAATGGTTTTTCTATGCTTAAAACTGTTGTAACATCGAATTCAGTTAGTGATTTTAGTGCAACAAAGAGAGACATCGTAATTTTAATTCAGTAATGTTGATTTATATCAAATCAGTGAATCATTTGAAAGCTATGTCAGTGATCTATGCCCTGACAGTTCTCTGTGAGAGAAAGTTGGCCGATATCGTTAGAAAATATTAAGAAAAATGAAATAAAATTGTTAAAGAGTTTTCAGTGTTGTTTAAGAATTAAAAGCTACTAGTCTTGACTTAGTAGCTTACTTTTGACTATGAAAGTGTCTTTCCATAAAAATAAATAAAATCGAAGCGTCTGTTAACACCAACAAAATAACAGCTTTTTACTGAATGCCTAAGAAAGTATATTATTATACGGTACTTATAACAAAAACACTTTTTTTTGTTCTGTCTGTTGGTCTTGCTGTTTGTTCCGGCTAATCTCCCAAACGGGTGGACCGATTTTGACGGGACTTTTACTGGCAGATAACTAATGATTTTATGTTAGAATTAGGGTTTCCGTGCAAAAAATTAAAACCCTTGAAACTGGTTCAAAAAAGGAAGTCAAATTTCAACGAACGAAGATCGCGGGCAACAGCTAGTTCGAAATAATTGCAATCGTTTTGTGTAATGTATAAAAACCGTTAAGCACTATGTGTTACAAGACTACACTAATACGATCAAAAATAATACACTATAACATTCATTACTTATTCAATTTTAATACAATTTTCAACATATTTAATTTACCACCAAGGTTTGCGAGGCGCGGTAGACTTCCACATTTCAACATTAGTAGTGCAACAACTCATCTTGTAGCCTGCCCTGCAGAAGGATAGGAATTGGTAATAGTAGGGAAGGAAGAGGGATGGGATAGAAACATTAATTATAAAACAAACAAACTCACCCCTGTTGCTCCACCATTTTGTAGATACCTGAAAAATAAATAAAATTGTTTAAAAACATTGTCTTTACATTTCAACAGCTAAAACTGGGACTTCTATTTTAACAGACATTAGGTTACTTGATATGTATATTGGATGGATTTAATGGTAAAAGTAAATATGATAAATTAAAAGTACCTTCATTGAGTTGTTCAAATGACACTGCATTTTCAGCTCTCTTGTTAGTTGTATTTTCAGTTGCCTGCTTCTGAACTTTTCCAATACATGTCAAAGATTTTGCAATTTCATTCAAAAGTTTAGTTTGCTTTTTCGATTTTTTTGTAGTTTTAGAATCCAGTACTTTGTATATTATTATTCTCTCAGCATCAGATAGATTCTGATTTATTTCTTTAGCATTTCTATGTTTCCTTTTCTTTTCAACTCTCATGTTAATTAATGAACTTGTGTCTGATGTAATGGAGGAGCTATCAGAAGATTCAGCCGTATTCTTATCTATTACTACAGTTTCAACTATTCTTTTGCCAGGTGGTTTGTCCTGCGTATCTTTAGTTGGAGGCGTGTGCTTATGCCGTGACCTGTATTCATGGTAGCTATCAACTTGGCTAAACTTGACGCTGTTGCCAGACTTCCCCTGTTTCACTGTATTAGGTATTGCGTGGATGGCGAGGTTGCCGTCAGTCTCAGGCACAGGCATCCAAGAGTATTGGAAGTCTCTGCTATCAAAATTTTCATCCATGTCATGTCTTACTGGAGATTTGGAATGGTTGCGAGATTTCTGAAATTAACGTATTACTGTAGTCAAATTGAGAGAATTTGTAATGGTATAGTTTTATCAATTTAATTTTTAAGTCAAACTGAATATTTACCGAACAGTTATGTTTTTTACATTCCTTTTCTATTTTCTTGTATTCTTGTTGCATCTTCTGCTGGCGACTCTCATGCTGCATTTCCTGCCGACGCTCATCCATATACGCATTTTTCTAAAATAAACCAAACCATAATAAATAAACCAATAATAAACCATTACCTTTGCAATTGTTCTATTATTTATAGAAAAATGAGTATGGAAGTAACTGTTTACTAATAAATGTATGGAATTTAATACTGCAAAAAATGTACCTAAAAACTTAGTCATACTCACAATAACTTTACTGCAGTTCTCCTTCGGCAAGGAGTTCAAGAAATTGATAGTGTCCTTATACTCTTTCTCAACATTTTGCTTAGTCACTGCCACCTTATTCCTCATATCCTGGACTTTCTTCTGTTCTTTGTTGTTAACACTGAGGGCTGACACCTCCCTCATGGCCTGGGAGTAGGCATCCTCTTCAGACTGCAGGTCTCTGACTACAAGCCTGTCACCATAAGGCAAGTCCCTGGTGTCTCTAGTGGAGTGGTTGTACATTAAAACAGAGCTCTTCCTTTGAATATGATTTTCTCGCTCTGGAGATTTTCTGATATTAGCTTTGTTGTTAGAGGCAGGTGCCTTACCTGGAACTGTCAGTGATATTATAACTATCTTGATGTTTTTATTAATTTCATTGAGTCAAATTCTGTAAGTAAGCTTGATGCATGTCTTTACAATAATACATAATGAAACATTTACATTGGGCAATGAATACAAGAGTACATGATTAATTAAATATTATGATACAAGTGAAAGCTGAAATAAGATGTATGGATAAATGGACCCAACTCCGATGGATTACAAAGCCACCATTGCTTATTACTTGCATCACAATTTTGCTTACTAATTCCTGGACCAACTTTACTCCTCCTAAATGGGCTTCTCCCTCTTACAACTGGGCTTGGTTGTATATTAGCTTGCCGCACAGGTCTTATGGAACTAAAGATCTGGTTAATTTGAGCATTAGTCACAGATTGAAACTGTGTACTAGGTACAGGACTATCATAGTTAACTTTCTGAGAACAAAATTGGCAGTTCCTTTCTGCTCTCCAAGCTGGCACTGGAATGATTTGTTGGTCATGCACTTGGCAAACATTAAAAGGAATACCTTCAGGCTTAGTAGATCTTGTGCGTTCTATTGTCTGTTTCAAGCTTTGCATATCATTTGATGACTTCTTGTTTATGAATGTTGGTTCAGTTTCGCGTAGGCGCAGTTTTCTGTTCTGCAGGTATTCAGACACAATTGTCAAGGAAGGTCTTCCTGGTTCTCTTTCTTTCATTTCATGTGTATGCTTGCCTCGTAAACTAGATGGCATGTCCTTGCTGAGGGCAAACAAGTCTGGTTTATTGCTCTTGTCAGCTTTACTTCCTATTAAGTCATCAGAATCCTTAGGAGTGTCTTTGTCTGTAGGAAGTGAGAGTTCTGGCACAGGTTCCCACTCAGGTATGGTCGCCATGTCCCACTGAGTGGCCATGTCACTTGTCTTCACAGCCTCTCCTTCATTGTTACTTATTCCTGCATCTTTGTTGCTTTCCTTTGAGTTTGCAAGCTCTGAGGAATTCCCTGCCTTTTGGGAAGAATCATCAGAAACCTTTGTGCTTGAGGATTTGGACAAAAGCCTATTAGCTACCACTGATGACTTTTCCCGGCTTATTACATTAGCAACCTCTCTGTGGGACAGAATAATGACAAAATGTAAACATACAGTTTTATTGAATTACTAGCAATTCGCCCGCGACTTCGTCCGTAAAAATTGTGATAGCTCAGCTAATTTGCATGATATAAATATTATTTATAGCATAAACTACTTCCTGATAATTCAGCATTTTATTCATGAAAAAATCATGAAAATCAGTCCAGTAGTTTCGGAGCGTATTCGGTACAAACAAAAAAATCTTTCCTTTTTATAATATTATTGGTATAGAAGTATAGATACAGATAATTAAAAGTTTTGTTTATAGTTCTTGTTACACCAATTTATCTACATACATAATCATTTATTTACCTACAGATTACATTTATTTAGACTACAGTATATCCCTTGGTCTGTGACTTATATATCTGACATCTGTCATAACTGTGAGGCATTTCCCATTCGGCATCTTTATAAAACGTTTTTTTCTCTTAAGTTACGATAGGTGGCTCTTATTCAGGTTATATACTATCTATGTGTCAAATCTAAATACGGTCAGTCGTTTTGGTGTGAAGAGTAACAACATCCATCCATCCTAATGAACTTCCACAGATTCTCACCTGGCTTGTACTTTTCGGTCCAGTAGTTTTTTCTGTTGATCTAATTTCTCTTGCTTTTTCTTTCTCAATTCAGCTGTAGCCTCTTTACCCCGCAACTTAGACAAGTCTGTCTTTGCTACTTCATCTATTAACAAAAACTTACATCTTATCAACTAATTTCATATTTGTTACTCACTCCCCTTTATTGGGATATCATGCAATAAGATTAACCTTAGATAAAATACTCTTTCCTGATTTGTTCTCATCACCAGTGGTTGTGGTGTATTTTGTACTTCCTGTTACTGTACTTCCATGATTAGTTGATGAGATCAGAGCAAAAACCACATAACCATATTCGCACAAATGTATTGTGCGAATATGGCCATTTCTGGTGACAATCGGTTAAAATTATTTGTGATTTTGTACTGAAACTGGAATGATAAACATATTTCTAAAATTATTTGTGTGTTTACATAGCTCATGAGGCATCTTTTAGGTTTGTAAAGTGAATGAAGGGTCATAGCAAAACCATTGTAAAAATTTCATTTATGTACCCACTAAATTGTAATTTGTTTTTAATGGTGAGAATTAAACAATTTTTATTTTATAGTATATTCCCAGCAAAACACTTCATGCGTGGGTACAGGTGTAATTAAATTTGATGCAGGTAGACCAAGGTTAGCTTTCACTGGTTTTGTAGAAAGCAAGCTGCACTGACCCCAATGACTTGAGCTTGAGCAGGATGATAGGTTTAAAAAACGTCGACAACGTGCGTATTGTACGCATAACACGCACTTTGGACGTGGACTTGCGGATACCAGCCCTTTAAACAATACACAATAGGTAAACCATAAATATGATTAACCTATGGTGCTAATGATCACAACAGCATATTCCTACCTCACCCCAACTTACCTTGCTCAGTGAATTCGGTAGCACTATGATGACTCGCGCCAACGTTTTCCAACCCTTTCGCATACAGCACCTCCAGTCGCTTTACTAGTTTCTCTTGACATTCAAAATATTCCTTTTGTTTCTTCGCGTCTAGATCGACGACTTGTCGTAACTTTTCAACCTTGGCGCGCTGTCTTATTTTCTTTGCGATGTCTTTAGACTGCTCACGGACCTAAAAATTCTCGCGCATTGTTTACTTTATCGGTACTTGACTAATTTTTTTATTTATAAATATACTTCAAAATAACAATCATAACATAATTCAAACCTGTTGAAGTCTCAGCTTTCGTCGTCGTAGAAATTCATTTGTTTTTATAGCTTCGGTCTCTGAAGTCATCTTGACATTTGACTCGGCGAAAATAAGTTTTTATTTACATTTCTAGCAAAATTACTTAATCAAATAGTTTGTCTATCTTAACTGCAATTAAATTAACGAATTAATTAATATGTACTCCAATAACATTCAAAAATCAAACAAACGTCATCCAACGTATTTGATGATGACAGCAACAGAGACAGACCTAATAGCGTTATGGACTATGGACTTAGTATAATAAACTGGAGTGAGCACTCTACCAGAAAAACGTGACGAAAGAGATATTTATAACAGAGGCGTTTGTCTCTTTCTAATAGTGTGACCAAGCATTTTTATAACAAATAATTTGTGTCCAGTTTACACATCAACGGTTACTTAAATTAATGATATAATAATTTATGAGAAGAAAAAAGAATTTCGTTGGGAACCATGGCCTTTCCATTCACTCTTTTAATCTTTTTCCGTTTGCTCTGCAAAATTGCTGTTTGGGTATTAAAAAGGAGGGAAAAAAACTCAGTGTCACAATTATTTATTCAAATTATTAATTAAAAAACTCTTTTTTGAAATAAGCTTTTATTAAATGCACTAAAAAGAATATAATATTTTTTTCCTTTAAAACTTTTATCATCAAACTTTTGTCATTACACAATTTGTGATATAAAAGCTTGTCGCGAAAATTTTAAAAACTGAAATCAATCAGATCAAGTTATTTAATTTACTTCTTATCTACACTGGTAAATCTTGAGGAGACGATTCTGGTTGCAGCATAAAGTAATGTCTGTCATGAAAGTGCGTTGTCACCAGAACCAAAAGGTGTGTGCAAAATTTCAGCTCAATCGGTTAAAGATAAACAGTTTCTGCTGTAAGCCAATTTTACTGCCTAAATTTTGCAATGCATTACTTTTCGCATGATGGAATATGTATTCTTAAATTTAAATACGAATTAGCCAATGGTTTTACCAGTTCTAATATTGTACGTGTAGTTCATCATCCGTTATACATTGGATAGAATGTGATGGACTAATGAGATGATTGAGTCTTGTTTAAAACATTAATTGTTTTAATCGCATCAAAATGTTGTGTTTACTGGTATTTCGGAATGAACAATGAGTTAAATCAGATATAAAAAACTTTTCACTACACTTTATAACCTTATTTTTAGACCTCCCCTATCAATAAAGGCTAAGCTAACAAACGTAAATAATTACATTATGTTGAAATAGTTCAATAATGCGATACCTAGGGACAAATTATATTTCTCATACGCATAATGTTAATAGTTTTAATGAAAAATACACGAACGCATAAGTCTTTCGTCTGCAAAACATCAGGCATGGTCACACTAATCATTGTTATTAAACAAAATCTATTATATTCCTTACCTGTGAAATGATATGCGAACAACCACAATATTATTCACCTTAAATGACGTGATACAACACTTTTTAACCATTTTCACAGTAAAAATAAAAAAAGAACCCTAGTTTAATCTTACAATTTTCTCAAAACAACTTATGACGTCAAAAATGCCGCCACAACACAATTGATAACAGATTTCAGTGTTATCATAATGAATATAGCTTCCAAATAATCATATTAATATGTCGGATCCAGTCATTAGTGCGGACTTGGAATGAATCGCAAGTAGCGACATGGCCAGTGGTGACATCACGCGACCTACTTACAAGTCTACCCTCACCACAGCGTGCTTCTACAGAGCCCTGATGATTACAGCTTGAGGCGAGAACGACGAGTTGGGACGTCCTGGAACTGTACCACGGTTCATTGTGCCCTGTGTTATTGTGTTAAATTGTAATTTCAAGTAATTTGTTAGCTGATTAAAAACAGTGTATAGCACCCAGTGTATTTTCATGGCACGAAACCCATCGTCCTCCCACATGATGTACGAGCGTAACGGAATAAATCCTAACAATCCGATAAATATTTGATTTTACTTAAAATAAATAAATTCGTATTATCTACAGATTGTAAACCTATAAAAGAAAATAATTAAAACTTATCTTAAAGCAAATATACATAACTTATTTTACTTGTAGTGTGAGGTGACTGTCGGTGTAATACTTTCTACCATCTTTATCATTTTTATGTGTTGGCAATTGAGTGAAAGGGACGAAGGGCTCCCTTATGGCTATCTGTCTCGCCTCGGGTATGAAAGCTTAACAAAAGTAAACCTACGGTACGGCGGCGGACTGACTCTTATGGTACATTTTTGGTGTGTTACGAATTTCGTAGTACTCAGTCCTGTTTGTATATAAGTCCAGCGACTACTCGACTAGTGAGGCGAAGCAAATGCAACAGACAGCAACATTCTTATCGAATTTGAGTCGAGATTATACTCTTATGAGTCGACTATTTTAATCTAGTGTTTCTTATTGTAATTTGATCCGAAACGGGATAATCCGAAAAATAATTACATAACTCTGAGTAGTATGTGGTACTATCATTATGATGAAACAATATTATTTCGATAGGTTTTTCCCGACTACCCAAGAAGAAGGATTGTATTTTTACGAGTGTACATATAGTAAAACCTATTATTTAGTATGATCGTATTTGAGGTATAAAATATAAGGGTCTAAGGAGAGGTTTCAAACTACTTTTATAAGCAATGTGTACGATGACGTACAGAAAAAAAAAAGAAAAAAAGAGAGAGACAAAAAAGTATCGGGAATGGATGATTTGTTTATGGTTCCAAATTCATTTCTTTTTTTGTTGTTATATTGGCACAACTGTTTTCCATTTTGGCGCGGAGTTTGAGTTGCATCTGTTATTTAGAATAAATACAGTGTTGTTTTTAGTAAGATCATAAATCTAGTGTGTATTGTGAATTTCATAATGGACATTTGGGGGTATGAAGAACATGGTGTAAAGTTCTTCATCCCCCATAGAAAAGGGAGGATCCTCCGACCAGACGGGTGTTATGTCTGGTGGCCTACTGCCCGACAGTATTTGTCGGGTTCTTCTATATAGTCTTAAGTCGCGAATAACTTACTTGCGCGATGCAGGATTTAGATGTATTTCGGTGTTTTAGTTTATATCTCAATAACATATTTTTAGACTTTTTCTCGTAAAGAGTAAAATACACTACGCATAAGGGTCAGTGGGTAGCCTTAGGGGCGGATTTCGCATAAGCATTTCATAGTTGGAATTTCAATACCGTAGTGTATTTTATTAGTTTTAGCAACGCAACCTTCAAACATTCGCAACATTCAAATTGTTTTTCAGTTGACATACTTTCGCAAATGGTTAATTGTTCAAAAGCTATGGGTTTCCAAGTTAATATGCAAGTTCCACCGGGTTTTTCATTTTTTCTTGCAAAGTTACTGAGGTGTTTAAGTAAAACAAGCGTGTGGCTAGTACCATGGTTTATTGGGGACTGTCCGTCCTTGACACGACCGCCGCATCGGCGCATACGCACTCACACATAGACAAACATACATCTGGTACATGGTACATCACACCTTCACCCTTAATCTAATCATCCTTATATTTATATGTACTTATACAATTAAGAACTTACATAACTAACAAAAGAGGAAATATTACTTTATCATATCTTATAACTATTAGGTGGCTTATTCGTTCTACATGCCCGGATGGGACGAGACTGGGTCGGCTCAGGAAAAGGCAAAGGAGTCTGTTTTTGGTTCGACACAATCATCAAAATGCTCTTGTTCCCCGTCACACTGAGGTTTATTTGCGGCGGCTGAGTCGTCGAAGTTCCTGGGCGCTTCCTGGTTCCCAGATACATCTACCATCTCTGGCTTCTCTCTAACCGGGCTAGAAGGACAGATTAATGAACTCCGTATCCGTTGCTTTAGCTGATCAACATGTTTACGGGATTCCCTACCTAAAGCATCTACTACTTTGTAATCGGTGGTTTCCATCTTTTCCGTTACTTTCCCTGATAACCATTTATCCTGTCCCTTGTACTGACGCAACCAAACTTCATCCCCCGGGTACAATTGACGTGACCCAGTTGCGCCATACTTTTGTTGTCGCCCACTGAGCGTCCCTAACTTTATTGTCCGTATTAGGTCTCAGGGCGTCGAATTTAGTACTCAACCTGCGGCCGAACATGAGAGACCGGAGTTTCACCTGTAGTACAGTGTTCCGTGTTCCTATAATATAGGAGGAATTTATTTATAAATAAAGGTATGTTTAAATTTTCCCTAATGGCCTTCTTAATCACCCTTTTCACTGTGTGAACTGCATTCTCTGCTGCCCCGTTTGAGGCAGGGTGATATGGTGCTGAATATGTGTTCAATGCCATTGGCATTAAGGAACTGCGAAAACTCATGGCTTGTTAAGGGTGGCCCGTTGTCCGAGACTATTTGTTTTGGTAAACAAAAACGTGCGCACACGTCACTTAAAACGTTTATTGTGTGACTAGCCGCTGTACTAGGTACTTGACTAACTTCTAGCCACTTGGTTCTAGTGTAATGATTTTGTAAAATAATAATCAATAATTATAGTTCTTTCCACAAGCGACAGATGGCGCTAGTGGGCGCACGAATTTAATACATTCATTTTAGCTATTATTTCTAGTTGAATATAGATTATTAAGTTTGTTTATGTTTTATAATTACTAAATTATTATTATTTAAATTAAAACATTTATTTACTATTAATATTAAGCGTTAAGGTGAATGCTCCAACCAACCCGCGAAATTCAAATTTTCTTACGTTTTTTTTCAATTTGCAGGCCAGTGCTAGGTTGTATGTTGATTAAAATATTATTCGCGGCTGTAAGACATATGTAGTTACAGAACTATAATCATCAAAATCACCAATACAACCCTCCAAGTTCATAAAGGCGTAGGAACAAAAAAAAACAGAAAAAGTCATTCCTACAGCTAATATTAAAAATTAAATGTAGTTAAAATATTAATTATTTACAAACTATAATAGAAATAAATATGTATAAGTATAAAAGGGTTACAGGGCGTCCAAAAATTCGTCCGCATCGCTGTCAACAGGAAAAGTGCCCAGAAGGCTGGCAGCATTACCACGTTGGATGGCAATGCTGATTCTTTGGCCAAAAAATAGGCCCGCCCTCTGGTCACGTGAAGAGTCGACCACCCCTTGGCGATTTCCCGAAAAACTAGATGGGCACTCGGACCCCATGGCCCTAGTGTTTCAACCCCAAACGGCTCAAACACATAATTTGCGCCGTTTGAGGTTTTCAGCACCTACAGCTAATTAAGTTGATAATTAGCGTCAACGTCCTGGTTACGCATTCTAATGGTTGCCGTTTTGCCATTATCATTAGGTGATCTACGTCGATACGGATTGAACGGATGCCCGTCATTGCCCGTTATTGTGTCTGAAGTCAATTGCCTTTTTTTTTTTTTTTGGTGGGTGGGAAATCATCAAATGACCCCCCCCGCTCTGGGCGGAGCGGAAGGGAGTGTCAGACTCTTACTGACTAAAAACCACCCATGTTCCTTCTTTGGCCCTTTATGTTCCAGGGCCGCGGTATCTCTTTCGAACAGTCCCGCAGCCCTGGCAGGCATCGGCCCTTGCGGGCCCCTCCCGTTTGCTGACAAGTGTAGTCTTAACGGGATAGAGCATATCCTATCTCCTGTATACCACCCAGCTAGTAATGGGCAAGCCGAGAGTTTTGTGAATGTGAATAATAAAAAAGGGGCTTAAGGCTATCATTTCGGAGGGCTGTAATAACAAAAATATACATGGTAAAATAGCAAAATTTTTATTCGATTACAGGAACTCAAAAAATAGTACCACTGATAAATCACCCGCGGAGTTAGTATTCGGACGTGCCCTGCGCTCGCGGCTGGATCTATTGAACCCTATCGCACAGTCACCTTCTTCCACAGATCTAAGTATCTAACTCGAACCGTCGCACACAATCAGTTCTTACAGGGTAAATACTTCCGGGGTAAACACAGAACAGACTTCAAAGAGAATGACAATGTTTGGTTATCTAAAAATACAAATAGGTAAAATTTCACTTGGATTCAAGGTATCATAAGAAAGAAAATCGGCAATGTTATACATATACTTGGTATACGTGCCACATTAGGATGCGAAGGAAGTTACATTGACCAAATAAGGACAAGATGGGCTCTTCACCGACTCACGACCAAGACTGGGACCCAGACGTGTTGCCCGATGCGGCGCCGCCTAAAACTTCTCACCCCGACCCAATGACGCAGCTTGGAGGGGGAGAAGAACCGGGAACGGACCATGGACTCGGAGCGGCATCGCCGGGTAGGTACTCAGGTGGCCCCGCCACACGACGCCGCTCATAGCCAAAGGCGACAGACAATTAGTCCGATCTTCACGGTACCGACCGCGAGCCTGAACGGCATTGAAGATGATAACAATGAACCAACTGATACCACCATAGAATAAGTAGTAGTAAAACGTAATAAGTAGTTTTAATAGTAGTTAAATAGGTTAAGGTCAATGCTCCAACCAGCCCGCGAAATTCAAAATTTCTTGCGTTTTTTGCAATTTGCAGGCCAGTGCTAGGTTGAATGTTGATTAAAATATTATTCGCGGCTGTAAGACGTATGTAGTTACAGAATTATAATCATCAAAATCACCAATACAACCCTCCAAGTTCATAAAGGCGTAGGAACAAAAAAAAAACAGAAAAAGTCATTCCTACAGCTTTATGAACTTAGAGCGTTTAATTGATGATTTTGATGATTATAATTCTGTAACTACATATGTCTTACAGCCGCGAATAATATTTTAATCAACATACAACCTAGCACTGGCCTGCAAATTGCAAAAAACCCAAGAAATTTTGAATTTCGCGGGCTGGTGGAGCATTCCCCTTAAGTTAATTTCCTAGCTAGGGATGTTATATCATTATGTACCTGCATAATGTCGACGGATGCATAGTGTAGAAGAGCGGGCTGCGCCCCGACGCAACCGCCGCGCGGTACCTTCTTTAAATATATGATTTAGAGTGCCACCAACTAGCGAGTTTGATTGACCTTCGACACTTCCGTATCAAACAGTCCGAATTCGAAACTGCACATTTTCGTAGGGAAAACTTAATTTCATTATACATAATAGTTTTTCAAAAGCAAAATCAAATCTTTATTCGTAAATGTAGGTTTCATTACAATAAGGTTTTATAATAAGCTTTTCAGTTCGCTATATTTTACTCGAGAGCAAACAAATAATAATAAAGTTCGTTGTGTCGAAATCACAGACACATTTAAAATTAAATACATCAAATACTTACATACTAACACACAATTCCTTACGAACTAACAAACAATTACCAATGGCAAAATAATAATAACTAAACAAGAACCGAAGACAGTGTAACTTAGAATATACTTAAATCTACATTGAAAACAAGAAACAACCATTTTAACAATATCTGAACCAATGAGGAGTATAAAATCATTAAATTAAATATCAATTAAAAATTGTTTCAATTTCTTTTTAAACATATTGTTATTAAGGTTTTTTATATGTCGTGGAATTTTATTGAAAATAACTGGAGCATTCGATAAATACTTTTACGTAGGATGGCTGTTTTACTGCGATCAACACAAAGAATGCTGGAATACCTTTTCCTTAACCGTGGATCAGCTGGTGCTCTTATTTCGAAAAGCTGTGGTTTTGTCTTAAAAATTATAAACATTTAATGAAATCAAATATTTTACTTTATTGAAACTTAACCATATATCGCCTCCTAAGTAATCGCCCAGCCCCCCTGCTAATCCACCTACTAATGCGCAATTTAGACCACCAACCCCTTCTTTTACAACGTTTCCTCTTTTTTTCTGTTTAGATATAAGTTTTCATTGTGTAGATTTAATTTTTTTTTCATTTTTTATTTTATTTTAGGCTGTCTGCATTTTTGACATGTGCCAAATAAATGTATTTTCTTTATTTCTTTTCTTCCTTTGCCACCACCACCTCCTAGTCCACTACTCCCTCCTAGGCTACCAGGATCCTCCCGATCCACCTCGGCCTATTCCACAATCCACCACCAAGTTTTCCATCCAGTCCACCGCTTAATCCGCCATCTAGTCCACCACCTAGTCCACCGCTTAGTCCACCACCAAGTCCACCACCTAGTCCACCGCTTAGTCCACCACCAAGTCCACCACCTAGTCCACCGCTTAGTCCACCGCCTAGTCCACCGCCTAGTTCACCACCTAGTCCACCGCTTAATCCACCACCTAGTCCACCGCTTAATCCACCGCCTAGTCCACCGCCTAGTCCACCCCCTTGTCCACCGCCTAGCCCACCACCTAGTCCACCGCCTAGTCCACCGCCTAATCCACCACCTAGTCCACCGCTTAATCCACCGCCTAGTCCACCGCCTAGTCCACCGCCTAGCCCACCACCTAGTCCACCGCCTAGTCCACCGCCTAGCCCACCACCTAGTCCACCGCCTAGTCCACCGCTTAATCCGCCATCTAGTCCACCGCTTAATCCACCACCTAGTCCACCGCCTAGTCCACCGCCTAGCCCACCACCTAGTCCACCACCTAGTCCACCGTCTAGCCCACCACCTAGTCCACCGCCTAGTCCAACACCTAGTCCACCGCTTAATCCGCCATCTAGTCCACCGCTTAATCCACCACCTAGTCCACCGCTTAATCCACCATTTAGTCCGCCGCCTATTTCACCGCCTAGTCCACCGCCTAGTCCACCGCCTAGTCCACCACCTAGTCCACCGCTTAATTCACCACCTAATCCGCCGCTTAATCCACCACCTAGTCCACCGCCAAGTCCACCACCTAGTCCACCGCTTAATCCACCGCCAAGTCCGCCGTTTAATCCACCACCTAGTCCACCGCCTAGCCCACCACCTAGTCCACCGCCTAGTCCACCGCCTAGTCCACCGCCTAGCCCACCACCTAGTCCACCGCCAAGTCCACCACCTAGACCACCGCTTAATCCGCCATCTAGTCCACCGCTTAATCCACCATTTAGTCCGCCGCTTAATCCACCACCTAGTCCACCGCCTATTTCACCGCCTAGTCCACCGCCTAGTCCACCGCCTAGTCCACCACCTAGTCCACCGCCTAGTCCACCACCTAGTCCACCGCCTAGTCCACCACCTAGTCCACCGCTTAATTCACCACCTAGTCCACCGCCTAGTTCACCGCCTAGTCCACCACTTAGTCCGCCGCTTAATCCACCACCTAGTCCGCCGCTTAATCCACCACCTAGTCCACCGCCTATTTCACCGCCTAGCCCACCGCCTAGTCCACCGCTTAGTCCACCGCCAAGTCCACCACCTAGTCCGCCGCTTAATTCACCACCTAGTCCGCCGCTTAATCCACCACCTAGTCCACCGCCTATTTCACCGCCTAGTCCACCGCCTAGTCCACCGCCTAGTCCACCACCTAGTCCACCGCTTAATTCACCACCTAATCCGCCGCTTAATTCACCACCTAGTCCACCGCCTAGTTCACCGCCTAGACCACCGCCTAGTCCACCACTTAGTCCGCCGCTTAATCCACCACCTAGTCCGCCGCTTAATCCACCACCTAGTCCACCGCCTATTTCACCGCCTAGTCCACCGCCTAGTCCACCACCTAGTCCACCGCTTAATTCACCACCTAATCCGCCGCTTAATTCACCACCTAGTCCACCGCCTGGTTCACCGCCTAGACCACCGCCTAGTCCACCACTTAGTCCGCCGCTTAATCCACCACCTAGTCCGCCGCTTAATCCACCACCTAGTCCACCGCCTATTTCACCGCCTAGTCCACCGCCTAGTCCACCGCCTAGTCCACCACCTAGTCCACCGCTTAATTCACCACCTAATATGCCGCTTAATTCACCACCTAGTCCACCGCCTAGTTCACCGCCTAGACCACCGCCTAGTCCACCACTTAGTCCGCCGCTTAATCCACCACCTAGTCCGCCGCTTAATCCACCACCTAGTCCACCGCCTAGTTCACCGCCTAGACCACCGCCTAGTTCACCGCCTAGACCACCGCCTAGTCCACCACTTAGTCCACCGTTTAATCCACCACCTAGTCCACCGCCTAGTTCACCGCCTAGTCCACCGCCTAGCCCGCCACCTAGTCCACCGCCTAGTCCACCGCCTAGCCCACCGCCTAGTCCACCGCCTAGTCCACCACCTAGTCCACCACCTAGTCCACCGCTTAATCCGCCATCTAGTCCACCGCTTAATCCACCACCTAGTCCACCGCCTAATCCACCGCCTAGCCCACCACCTAGTCCACCGCCTAGTCCACCACCTAGCCCACCACCTAGTCCACCGCCTAGTCCACCACCTAGTCCACCGCTTAATCCGCCATCTAGTCCACCGCTTAATCCACCACCTAGTCCACCGCCTAGTCCACCGCCTAGCCCACCACCTAGTCCACCGCCTAGTCCACCGCCTAGTCCACCACCTAATCCAACGCTTAATCCACCACCTAGTCCACCGCTTAATCCACCATTTAGTCCGCCGCTTAATCCACCACCTAGTCCACCGCCTAGTCCAACGCTTAGTCCACCGCCTAGTCCACCACCTAGTCCACCGCTTAATCCACCGCCTAGTCCACCGCCTAGTTCACCGCCTAGTCCACCGTCTAGTCCACCGTCTAGTCCACCGCCGAGTCTACCGCCAATTCCATCGCCTATTCCTCCGCCTATTCTCTCGCCTGTTCCCCAACGTCTTGTACTTTGACCTCCACCACCTTCCTGGCAACCATCGTACCGTTTTGAACCACAGTATATGAATATGTTTACCAGTTTCATGATAATTGCATCACTAAGCACTAAGTGTTGGGGACTGGAGTTTCCCTTGTCATCGAGAAGTTTAGCTAGTTGCAGTAACGCATTGAGGTCTTCCATTGCCGAGCTACAGGAGTCATATCGACATCGAGTTAGGTACACCGTCCTTGTTGGGTACAACCATTGCTGTGCCTGCGATACAAAAAAAATAAGGTTTACTTTTTGTGAAGTAACGTAAACTCGTTTTGAAAAGGAATGATATATAAAAAAAAACTTGTAAATGAAAAACAAAAAGAAACTTACCCCACACAGACGGACAGAAAGGATTACAAGGAGACAGGTAATTCGAACGTAGAGCATTGTTCACACTTAGTTTAATTGTGTGTCATTTGAGCTAGGCTTTTATAGATTTGCTTGCGACATAAGTACATAACGCGTAGGTAAAACCTCATGTACCTAATTATAATTTCGTTAATCTTAACAATGCCAAATTAATTGGAATTAAAAACTAAGCTATAGTCACATAGTAAGTAGGCCAAATCAATGTGTTTAATTTTTAGTTTTAATAGGTCATACTAGGCTAGGAAAGTTTTAAATAAGAATGTGGATGGCTCTATGAGTAGAGGAAGAACAAAGAAACGATGGATGGACTGTGTGAAGGATGATATGGAAGAAAGTATGTGAGTGTTGAGATGAGCAGTAATAGAGAAGTATGGAAGAAGAAGACATGCTGCACCGATTCCAAATGAATTGGCATACCTAAGGACTAGGATCCAAGCTTAGATATTTTTTGACTTTAGAATTTCCTAAATCATTCTTAATAAGGAAGTTTATTATAATTTCTACACCATGTACCTTTACATATTATGTGATTGATACGTAGGTACATATATCTTTGTTTGGGATAGGAATAAAAAAATTATAATAAACTTGCAAATTATGTAAAAAGCAGTGTAACCTCTTTACACAGTTTTAGGAAAAAACTAAAGGAATTCTTGATAAGTAAAACCATAGTAAAGCCTACTATTCAATCAATGAATTTTTTAATGATAAAAATACTGGTGATTACACCCTTAATAAGCTATGCCAATGTCTCAATTAGTAATTTAATTTTGTGTGACATCAATGACTAATTTAATTAGTATGAAATCAATGAATAATTTAATTAGTATGAAATCAATGTACCTATTACTTAATTTTTATTAATATGACTGTGAATGAACAACTACATAATTACTATTATAATTATGAACCACTATGCACGACAAGATTTTGACACATGACACATCAGCTGAATCGGGGGCGGGGGGGTGGGGCTGATGCGACTTGTTATGAAATTCAAGAATTATCGTGAACATTCAGCATTCGATTTTATGATGATGTATATGAAATAGGTAACTTATGCGCTGGAAATAATGTACATAGACAAGTTTCTCGTTTGCTAAAAAAACTCTAAAAGGAAAAATATTAAATACAGTAACATTCTATCTGCTATCTTATTTTTGCCATTATAAATACATCATTTCATAAAAAACACGATCAAAAAATGACACTTCTTAGTGCTGACCGTAAACCCGAGTTCTATCATTACGATTAAAAACACTAATTTTAAAAAATACGTGAAAAAAATTAACTTAAATAAAAACTAAAGAAACAAGCCCGTAATTTAGAAAATCGATACACACATAAAACAAATCATATATTCTAATGCAGAACAGAACGACTCACAGTCCCCCCTTGGGAAGATTTGATTGGTAAAATTTGAATTTCTTTTCTTTCTTTTTAGTTTAAATTTAAGTTAATTTTTTCACGTATTTTTTAAAATTAGTTTTTACGCAGTCGGGTTTTTTGTTTTTCTTTAATTTTTTATTTTTATTTAATACTGCTTAGTTACGATTCATTGACTACGTTATAAGATGGTTAATTTCGCAATCTAGTCATTTCATTGAGGGAGTTAATATCGTGGGTATTATTAAGTAACTTGCGGTGGTCTAAACTACTGATGATGACTACTGATGTGCTCAAAGCTACATATGCTTGACCTTTAGCAAAAATGCGTGAACTTAAGTCAACCACAGCTCGGTCCAAAGTAGTTCCTTGGAGCTTGTGTACAGTTACACCCCAGCACAATATCAATAGCAACATTTTTCGCTCTATTTTACCCTGTCCGCGAATTGCATCGAATTCTGTCGTCGATGGTTCGATTCTGACTCCTGGGTGAATTTCAACAAATGCCATTTTTTTTATCATATCGGTGAACTTTTTCATTTATACTTTTTTTGTATATTTTTCAGGTTTTATGTAATCTTTAGGATATCAAATATCCCCAAATTAAATATCATCAACGTATCATTTAAGACTAAGGAGAAAATTCAGTTTGAATTCTGGTTTCCACCGATATGACAAACCGACACCGATTATTTTTTCTGTACATCGATATGATAAGTTTATCCACCGAAATGATGTACATATCCAGCGATATGATAATCTATCCACCTTTGAACATCAAAAAGGAAATGTTTAGTAGGTACCTATATGTATATTTTTACAAGGACGACTTAGAACTGAAGACCTGAACTGAGGGTCTTATGTAAGTAGGTAGATCACATCCAAAGAGAACTGAGTTCTTATGAATCCAATTAAAATATTTTTTTTGAAATTATGTATCTATTTTATTATATTTACTTTCTTTTTTCATTATATTTAATATAGGTACTTAGAATTTTAAAAAAAGAATGTTTATTTTTATTATCATTGTCTTCATTAATACGTTCAATTGCTCCACCTGACCATCATCATCTCAGCCTATAGACGTACTTTACCGAATACAGACCTCCCCTAATGATACATTTATACATCTTCTACTACCCAGTGGTATCGTGGTAATGATTTTGGCAGTCTATGTAGGTAAGTATGTATAAAATGCATGTGTTTGTATGTTCCATTGTTTCACTTAACGAAATGACACGGGATCTACCAATATGGTAAAACGACTCACCGAAATGATAAAATGATCTACCGATATGATACAGCAATCCACCGATGTGACAAAACTGTGCGTTGATCATGAATCAAAACACCGATATTAGAAATAAGACACCGATTGATTTTTTCTTATCATTTCGGTGTAAATTATCACATCGGTGGTAATAAAGACCACCGATTACAGCGATATGAGAACAGTGACGTGAGAAATAACACACTTTTTAGAAAATTAGAAAAAATGCATAATATCTAGGATAAATTCAATAACAGTCAATGAAGCTAATTCACTTACTACCTCTGTTAGAACCAAACAACAATAATAATACTACTCATTACACTATAAAAATGCAATCACCGATAATATAAAATAATTGTCCGGGAGCAACTAAAATGGCGTACTTACGTTATTGGCGGGAATATGAAGCGATTTGACACACTTCCGTCCTGACTGCGCACTAGCAGACACTAACGAGGGAAATAAAATTGGGGTGGGGACACTTTCAGACTCGTCGATGTAAAGTTAGGTTTAAATTACTTTTGTCCAGCGATATGAGAACATTTTTCAGGACAAGTACGTTTGTGCCTCTCAGTAATAATAATCGTTAATTATGTAATAAAATATGCTATATAATAATAACAAAACTAATATTCTAGGAAATAGAATAAGTTATATACTTAACTTACTTATTTTTATTAGTGTATGAGCTTTTTTGTTTGTAAAAAAAGTAGAGGGACAGCACCGATTTGAAAAAAATAGAGGTTAATGTATTTATTTCTTACCTTTGTAATAGTCCTGGGCAAATTATATTTTTGCCACAACCCAATAGCTATCTATTGAATACAAAAAAAATAAATTCAGAACAATATTCCTTTTTTCAAATACTAATTTCACCGAAGACAAAAAAATAAGTCATTTGGGAAATTCACCCTCCTACTCCAGGAACATTGTTTTTATTAATTACTTTGTCGTCAAATTCTATATGAACCGCCTGTGGCAATTCTCCGGGTTTCAATTGGTCCCTTCGAAGAGCTGGCCACTCAATTGTCCTTGTAACACCCATTGCTCCGTTAACAAGACCATGGGTAACATTCGAATTTCTTCGTAACATAACTCATGATCCTAAACCGTATGTTAAATATTTAACGATTCCTCCAGTTTTGTTAGGATCATCAGAAACATACATCTTTCGGTTTTTGACCATATGTTTTCGATTCTACTGATATATCAACTGCATGTAATTTATACAACCTAGTAGTTTTTGCCAATATAGTTGTCATCTTTTGATTATGTTCATCGACCTGTCTAGTAGTGAATCGTAATAGTTTTGGTGACAGAAATGTAATCATGATAACAAAAAACAATAGGAATCCAAATTGAATATTTTAAAATGTACGTACGTACTAAAGTCAGTTAACTATTCTCTTAGTGAGCTAAAATCAGTTGTAAAGTATGAAAACTTAAATCCATAACAAAGAATTCAATTAACTTAGACGCGGAGAATCTTAACAACGCGATTCACAAACGTGCATCAAATGAACAACGCCATCTATAGAGCTTGGTGGTACACTTTTTTTTACTCGGCGACTTGGCGATGTGTAAAAGTTATTTTTTTACCAAAAATATTTGTTCTTCATGCTTTTTCACTGTTTTTTTTTGTTTGCATATCGTTTATACTTGAAATAAAAACTTAAATCAATAAGTAAGAAAATTAACGAGAATGATTGTTTTGTTAAACAACTTTAAATCGTTATATATCCTAAACTATTATTTAAAATGAAAAATGATAAAAGGAACCTAAAGATGATTTTAAAATACCTATTCAACGACACCCCATTTGACATAGTTCATCGACTTTTTTTTTTCATTTTGACAAAATGGCGTCTGGTTGTCGCTGTGGTGAATTTAGATTACTGTCATGTCTTTAGTGACACTCGCAAGGTTAAGACTAATCGATTGACGTAAGAATTATCAAAATCGGCCTACGCATTTGGTCTCTAGAACGCCACATAGAAACAAACATACATACATACATAGACTGATAAACACATTATCCTCCTTTGCGTCGCGCAGTCGGGTAAAAAGTGGCATTCAGCCTCATCGATACTCGCAATGAAATCGAGTTTACAAAAAAAAAAGAGTTGAGACTGAATTCTTGGTATAATTTCGAATAAATTAATCATTTAATTTTATCTTTTTTATTAATTTCATTTAGTAATATTATTCGATGATAAATAAAACGATGATAAATTGGAACAGCGAGTGCATTCCTAATATAAATTTTGATATGCGCGAATTTAGCCATAGATTAATCTGTTCTGTTTATTGCTGGGTCGGTTTTAATACCTACAATGCACGAAAATCTATTAAGATTACCATTTTATAAGCATAAAAAAATAATATAACATTTTTTATTGTATTTAACGATTTAATTTCTATCTATCGATTTCCTAAATTCCTTACATGTATTATTACTCGAAATTTACAAAACAAGAATCGATTGAAACAATCGCTTTCACACATCACAAAAATAAAAAAATAAAAATGGTCGTCAATTTCGAATACAAATTGAGTAGTGATAATTAATATTACGTGTTATTGGTCCTGAATTAGTAAATTACGCTAAGATCTGGGCATTTTCATGTTGTTTATAATATTTGAAATGATATTTGTCACATTTGTTGTCGAATCTTTACACGTTTGTGTGATATAATGTGAAAAATAAAAATGTAAACACGCACGATTGGCGCGAAACTTCGACTTTAGATACCAAAATTCATCATTACCACTGCTTATTTAAATTGAACTATGGATGAATTCGTCACATAATTAAATGACGAGTTAATTATTCTCAATGAAGTGGAGTTTGGATGTCCGAAAACCACAATTTTTATGATTTTTAGCCTCGGCCAGCACTGCTGTCAAAATGGCGATGACCGGATTTACGCACTTGGATTTTGTAAGGTGAAATTAAGAAACTTGCGCGCTAAATACAAAAGTTTTAATGGCGTTGACATGAGCTTTTTATCCTATTCTCTTAATTAACGCACACTCATAGTATTTGATTATCAGAATATTAAATATTTACATAAATAATGAGGATGACGTATGACTTAAATGCTAGCCCCTTTCGGGGCCGATACCGAGCCAGCGGAGGTTTGTATGTCAAGCCCCCAAAGGGGCCCGTACCGAACTTTATGGTTAATGCACTAGCTGTTGCCCGCTACTTCGTTCGCGTGGAAATTTTGGTGTGTATGTGAAAGAGATCGTTGGTCGAATTCACAATTGCGACTACTAAGCATGAGGTCCTGGGATCGATGCCCGGCAGTTTAAAAAAAAAAATACATAAAGTTATAACGCACATGATTTAGAGATCACCTTTTAATCAAGGATATGCTTATGTGAGAGACTGCCTCGTTGGTCGAGTGGTCGCAATTGCGACTAAAGAAAGAAAAGAAAGAAAGAAAACACATTTATTTGGCACATGCTACAAATGCACACAACAACATAAAATAAAATAAAATCATCATCTGCCTAGCCTTTTCCCAACTATGTTGGGGTCGGCTTCCAGTCTAACCGGATGCAGCTGAATACCAGTATTTTACATGGAGCGACTACCTGTCGGACCTCCACAACCCAGTGTTAGTGCTAGGTAATACGATACCCCTTGGTAAGACTGGATGTCAGACTTTCGGGCCACTGACTACCTGTAACGACTGTCAAAGATCTACAAATGACAGCCGGGACCAACGGCTTAACGTGCTTTCCGAGGCACGGAGGAAACTCGGTATGTAATGGGTGGTCACCCATCCACGGACCAACCTAGGTAAGCACGGCTTAACCTAAAGATCGATCCGAGCGGCTGTTTTTATTTAGCCACGAGCTCCTCAAAATAAAATAAAATAAAATAAAAAACTTAAATCTACACAAAAACAACTATCTAACCATCCATCCATCTATCTATGTTCATGTGTTTCTGTACTCGTTTTTTGTAGTTATATTATTACGTGCCTACATTATTTTAGAAATAAGATCTTCTGTGTACGGGAATTTATAGTCCTGATTATAAACAAAAAAAAAAACACGAAAGAATAAATTTATTGTTTTTTTTTTGTGAAATAATGAGAATCGATCGATGAATGAATCTTTCAATGGGTATCGTCCGCATGTGTTGCCGATCGTGGATACGTTTCACACACACATAATTATGCATTTGAATTCTCATTATCAAAAAAAAAAAACATTAAATTTATTGTTTCGTGTTTTTTTTTTATTGTTATTTTTTGAACAAAAATAGTCCCAATCGTTTCCAGTTCGATGATCGAGTTCATGGTATTCGGCTCCAGAACGACCTAAAAATAATGGTGTATACAGCCAGTTTTGTAGTTTGGTTTTTACATCGTGTTTGTTTAAATTACTTATTTGGATATGCTTGTTGATCCTTCTGTAAATGAGTGAGCTTATTACATAAAGCTGGCGGCCAGCGAAAGCCGTTTTGTGAGAGACAGATGGACATGCAGATTTGGCTTTGCGAGAGTTTGACCTGATGGAGGAACCTGTCTATGCTTCCTGAGGGTGGCATTGAGCACAAAGAGCTGCCGCACAGTAAGTACCCTGCATTCCGCATACAATTCACTTGTGGGAAATCTATACGGCTTGCAGAGCATTACCTTGAGCACAGCCGTCTGGGCGCGCTCCAACCCAAGTAGTTTGGTCTAAGCGGTTACACCCCAGACCGGAATGCAATAACTGATGACGGACTGGCAAAGTGCAAGATACACCATTTTTAATGTTTTGGAATCAGCGCAATGCCTTTATAGAGACTTAAAGATATAAATAAGTTTCCTGACCCTTGACGTTAGGCTTACAATTTGAGAGTACCACTTAAGTCCGTCATCAATCACTACACCCAGGTATTTGGTTTGACTGACACAAGATAGTGCTGTACATGAACATGAAGAGGAGTCCAAACAGGTATGAGCAAGAACATTTATATCGGATGGAGCTTTGGTCCTATGACTTATATAAAAACCGGCCAAGTGCGAGTCGGACTCGCGCACGAAGGGTTCCGTACCATTATCTATTAAAACGGCAAAAAAATCATATCTGTTGTATGGGAGCCCCCCTTAATATTTTTTTTTTAATTTTTAGTATTTGTTGTTACAGCGGCAATAGTAATACATCATTTGTGAAAATTTCAGCTTTCTAGCTATCACGGTTTATGAGATACAGCCTGGAGACAGACAGACAGACAGACAGACAACGAAGTCTTAGTAATAGGGTCCCGTTTTACCCTTTGGGTACGGAACCCTAAAAAGGGATGAAGTTGGTTTTAGCCAAATTAAGTGATAGAAGGTTATTCTGCAGCCACCACACAACCGTATGTAGCGATTGTTCTGCATGATATGTCCATGTATCCCCATATACTACGATCGCGGTTTCGTCAGCATATGTGAATATCTTGGGGGGACAAGCTAGGGTATGTTTGGTGGGAATCGCTGTTGGTGAGATCAGCATTACCTATAAAGTGCCAACAATACTTTCTGCTGTACTCGTGGCGGAGTACCGTATAAAGCATAACTCTAGCCAGTCCGAGTCATCCACGTCGCCGTCGTTCTCCCTGAGACCTGCTGCAACCGCGCCACCGCGCGCCCGCCACCTCGAGTTGCAGCTGAGCTAACGGATGCAGGGCGCAGGGCGAATATTTTGCGCCTTAAAACAAAATCGCCTCACTAGAGAGGATACCCGAAACAAAACCGAGCACATCCGAAGGCTCTAAAGCGGCAGCTCCGCTATCGGATTAAGACACAGTGGGCTAATCACCTGCTTGCCCGACAATAATTGATTCCTGAAACTGAAACAGATAGAAACCGGACCGATCTTTTACTGACGACTTTTGTTGCTCAGGTGGGAAAGTACATATTGCAATATTACAAAATCCTCCAGAATTATTAAGATCACTGCTAATCGGTGACCATCCACAGTCAAAACATTTCTTGGACAACATCCGTTCATACAATAATGCCTTTCAAATGACATCTTTTGGTACGAAACAGATTTCAGAAGGCCCATTTATGCCAACATTTAAAGTGCAAGGCCAAGTTTACCACCTTATTGGTTCATTATTGCCTGAAAATGACCCCAAGTTTCTCCAAATATATTTCGTATCGAATTATCAAGATCAGGCAAATATTAGAAACCAAAACTTTCCACAATTGAACAATTGTCACAGTTTTAAATCTGCATTAGAATCTATCCCCCCTGGACAAAGCCATAGTTATAAATTTGTGATTGATGCTGATAAACGACCCGCTACTGGGATTTTCGATTTTGACGACCTCGTTGTTGCTGGCATAAGCAACGGGATCCGCGTACGAAGTCGCGGGCAGAAGCTAGTTTTAAATACATATGGAACCAGAATTAAATATTGTACACAGTTGTAGCTAAGTTACAGTGATCCTTTATCATAATCAGCTGAACCGATATTTCACCTGTGACAAACAATAATTTTCAAGTCAATCGACCCCGAGACTAAAAAGTTTCACAGAAAATTCAACACCCATTTCACCCTCTTAGGGGTGGAATTACGAAAAACCCATTCTTAGTGGATAGGTATCCACTCTTCATAAAGAATGCACCCTCCAAGTTTCATGTCTCTAGGACCTGCGGTTTGGGCTGTGCGTTGATATATCAGTCAGTCAGTCAGGACTGAATTTTATATGTATAGATAGATAAACGTTAAGGGTCATAAACAAAATAAGACACTAATTTTATGTATTTTGTTTATTTCATTAGGATACCCCTCCCTATGCAAAAAAATGCACTTTACGAATTAAGAGGATTGTCAATGTGTTCATTTTAATTAAGGAATTACTTTAATATTTTTATTTGTTCATCCAGAATAAGTTACAAAAAAAACTTTGTTCTTTAATCTCCTCCGAACTCGAAAATGAACATTTTTGTAGGGAAAACTTAATTTCATAATAATAGTTTTACAAAAACAAAATTCTAAACATTCAATGAAATCTAATATTTTACTTTATTGAAACTTTACTTATTTTAAGCGTGATAATAAAATTGATATAGAACTCAGACACCTTAATCACCTCCTAAGTAATCGACCAGTGCTCCACCTCCACCTGCACCAAGCGTACCTCCCAGCCCCCCTGCTAGTCCACCTACTAGTGCGCCATTTAGACCACCAACCCCTCCTTTGCCACCATCACCTAGTCCACTACTCCCTCCTATGCTACCAATGCCTCCCGATCCACCACCCCCGCCTATTCCACTCCCTGCTGCACCACCCAGTCCACCAACTAGTGCACCGCCTAATCCACCACCAAGTCCACCATCTAGTACACCACCTAATCCACCACCTAGTCCACCGCCTAATCCAGCAACTAGTCCACCACCTAATCCCCCGCCTAATCCACCACCTAGTCCACCGCCTAGTCCCTCGCCTAATCCACCACCAAGTCCTCCATCTAATCCACCGCCTAATCCCCCGGCCAGCCCACCAACTAGTCCACCGCCTAATCCCCCGGCTAGTTCACCACCAAGTCCTCCATCTAGTCCACCACCTAGTCCACCGCCTAATCCCCCGGCTAGTTCACCACCAAGTCCACCAACTAGTCCACCGCCTAATCCCCCGGCTAGTCCACCAACTAGTCCACCGCCTAATGCCCCGGCCAGTTCACCACCAAGTCCTCCATCTAGTCCACCGCCTAATCCCCCAGCTAGTCCACCACCAAGTCCACCATCTAGTCCACCACCCAGTCCAACACCGAGTCCACCACCTAATCCCCCGCCCAGTCCACCATCTAATCCACCACCCACTCCACCACCTAGTCCACCGCCTAATCCCCCGGCTAATCCACCACCAAATCCACCACCCAGTCCACCACCTAGTCCTACGCCTAATCCTCCGCCTAGTCCACCACCAAGTCCACCATCTAGTCCGCCACCTAATCCACCACTTAGACCACCGCCTAGACCACCATCTAGTCCACCACCTAATCCACCACCTAATCCACCACCTAATCCACCACCTAATCCACCACCTAATCCACCACCAATTCCACCACCTAATCCCCCACCTAGTCCACCGCTTAATCCACCGCCTAGTCCACCACCTAGACCACCACCTAATCCCCCGCCTAGTCCACCACCTAGTCCACCGCTTAATTCACCGCCTAGTCCACCACCTAGACCACCACCTAATCCCCCGCCTAGTCCACCACCTAGTCCACCGCTTAATCCACCGCCTAGTCCACCACCTAGACCACCACCTAATCCCCCGCCTAGTCCACCACCTAGTCCACCGCTTAATCCACCACCTAGTCCACCGCGTGATCCAGTGCCTGGTCCACCGCCTAGTTCGCCGCCGAGTCCACCGCCAATTCCACCGCCTATTGATCCACCTATTCCCCCACCTCCTGTACCTTGACCTCCACCACCTGTCTGGCAACCATCGTAATGTTTTGGACCACAGTTCTGCGTAGCTGTGTATATGAGTGCGTTAACCAGTTTCATGATAATTTCATCACTAAGCCCGCTATTCGGCGGGTGTTGGGGACTGAGGCATGCCTTGTCATCGTCATCGAGGGCTTTAGCTAGTTGTAGTAACGTTTTGAGGTCTTCCATTGCCGAGCTACAGGAGTCATATCGACATCGAGTTGGGTACACCGTCCTTGTTGGGTACACCCATTGCTGTGCCTGCGATACAAAAAAAAATAAGGTTTACTTTTTGTGAAGTAACGTAAACTCGTTTTGAAAAAGAATGATATGTAAAAAAATAACTTGTAAATGAAGAATAAAAAAAGAAACTTACCCCACACAGACAAAGGATTACAAGGAGACAGGTAATTCGAACGTAGAGCATTGTTCACACTTAGTTTAATTGTGTGTCATTTGAGCTAGGCTTTTATAGATTTGTTTGCGACATAAGTACATAACGCGTACGTAAAACCTCATGTACCTAATTATAATTTCGTTATTCATATCAATGCTAAATTAATTAGAATTAAAAAATAAGCTATAGTCACGTAAGTAGGCCAAATGAATGTGTTTTATTTTTAGTTGTAATAGGTCATACTAGGCTAGAAAAGCTTTGAGTATAAATGTGGATGGCTCTATGAGTAGAGGAAGACCAAAGAAACGATGGATGGACTGTGTGAAGGATGATATGGAAGAAAGTATGTGAGTGCTGAGATGACCAGTAATAGAGAAGTATGGAAGAAGAAGACATGCTGCGCCGATTGCATATGAATTGGCATAACTAAGGGCAAGGCTCCAAGCTCAGTCCAAACGCCTCCTGCCGGAGGCTCTACGCGGGGGTCGTGCGGTCCATGGCCCTTTACGGGGCCCCGGTGTGGGTGCGTTCCTTGAGGCTGCGAGCCGCCCACTACCTGAACGCGCCCGAAAAGGTAGTAGCCGTAAGGCTGATGGGTACCGCACGATCTCCGGCGAGGCGGCGAGCCTCCTTGCCGGATTGTCGCCATGGGATCTGGAGGCGATAGCCTCCACCTTCCACCTGACGCAGGTCCTCACCGGACACGGTTGTTTCGGGAGGTACCTGCACCGAATCGGGTGGGAGAAAACGCCCGGGTGCTATCATTGTGAGGATCGCCCGGAGGACACGGTGGAGCATACCGTGGAGGCCTGCTCCGCTTGGGCAGAGCATCGCCGTGTCCTCGTAGCGGCGATTGGCGGCGGTGACCTCTCGCGTCCGGCCCTGGTTCAAGCCATGGTCCGACGCGAGAGGGAATGGGAAGCCGTTTACCTCCTTCTGCGAAGCAGTCATGCTAGCGGAGGAGGTGGCGGAGCGTGAGAGGGAGAGAACCTCACGTCCCAGCCGCCGCGGGAGAAGCACCGGGCGTCGGGAGCCACGTGGTGGCTCTCGGCCACCGTAGGCGCGGGCCTGTGGACGGTGAGTAATGGGCTAGCTCGCCGTCCGTCCGTCTTATGACGACAGGCTGTGTTGACGGCGCGGTCGTGTTCCACGTGCGCATCAAAGAGATGTCAGCAAACATGAGGGGCCCGCAAGGGCCGATGCCTGCCAGGGCTGCGAGACTGTTCGAAAGAGATACCGCGGCCCTGGAACATAACGGGCAAAAGAAGGAACATGGATGGTTTTTAGTCAGTAAAAGTTTGACACTCATTTCCGCTCCGCCCAGAGCGGGAAGAGTCATATGATGTTTTCCCATCCCAAAAAAAGGCTCCAAGCTCAGATATTTTTTTGACTTTAGAATTTCCTAAATCATTCTAAATAAGGAAGTTTATTATAATTTCTACACATAAATATGTGATTGGAACGTACTATATCTACATAAATACAACTCATTACCTAATAACTCGGTCGTAATATTTATGTACGAGTAATGTAAACACTACCTGTTTACCAATCATCATTGCTTTTTATTGCATTAGGGCAACTTTATCTATGAACTTATTACAAGTACTACTGATTTTCTGTAACCATCTAGATTGCGTAATTTAGATTACTTATGTCTGTATGAGAACGTTAAAATTTTAGAATTTCTGCTTAAAATGGATACTGGACCAAAACAGAGAAGGGAGATGAATCCTCGACATGGAGCTAACTTATTCTCGATCTTGACATTCGGGTATGTAGGCAACAATTACTAAGAGAACAAAAAAAACGCATTTTGGTTGTGCTCCCCCCAGCTAGATGTAGGTACCGACAACCTTAAATAGGTGGCTGGCTCAGATTGGACGTGGAAGGTAACGGCCGTGGTATTGTAGCGCAGACTGGGAGAGTAATGTCAAACAGTGGCATGAGATAGCCTGACTTTATTTTCGAAAATCGTGACCGGAAAGTAGCAATGCAGATTTTAGTAGCACGCTTTCCAAAACCGCATTTGAAAACTTTAATTTTATGCTGTTCGAGTGCTCGATATTTGGATCAATGACGGCTATATTTCCAACAGAAAAGCTCATCTGCTAGGTCTAATGTACCCACATTTAAATGACATGTTTTTCTAAAGGTGGACGTTAGAAACATTTAAAATGGGTTACAATCGCGATATTAGAGATGCTGATCTCTATGCACCTCTGCCTGAGCATCGCTCCAATGTGCTAGGTAACAAGTCAAAATATTTGTACACGAGTAGGTACAGGACCATCCACAGCTGTTTAAAGGAATCTGCTTAGGTAACTTTAGTCTGGAAAATTACTTACTCTTTTTCCCAAAGGTTCTTATTTTTACTTTTTTTCGTTTGTATATCCTCATGGGGTTGGCGAAGGAGTAATACTCCTACTGACTAAAACCACACGGTGTTCTTCGAATATTTTGGGCCGGGGTGCTGGAGTACTTGGGCAGTTCGTCACGCTCCCCCGGTACCTCTACCGGTAGTAAGTTCTGCCAAGCCCAGCCAGTTAGAGTTATACGTCCCGAGTACCCCAGTACAAACCTAATTTCTGTAAATGAAGTGAGTCCATCAATCCAAAGATAAAACAAGAAATTAGAATATTGTCATTTTTAAATTTGGTGTAAGTCGATTTGAAAACTAAATGAGGTCCTAGCCGACTTCTCTGACAAAAAAACACCGAAACGAAGTCAGAGGATATAGTCGTGACCTATCGAAGCTGTCTAAGATGAGGTATAAGCTTCGATCAGTAGGTATCTATGCACAGATAGACAAATTTAGATAAGTTTAACACGCGCCCCCCATACTTTAGGTGATGCCGTACAAAAAGCATGGAACCGTGAAGTGCAGAATGCTCGGCGGCGCGGAGAGAGATGCATGCCAAGTCTTTGGAGAGTTCTCTTCAAAGTGTTCGGGACGGAACTTATGCTGTATGGTCTTATCCTGGCTGCTATGGAGTTTTTAATCAGGTCAACCTCTTCCACCTTCATCCTTTGGTATGGTCCCGTTCACTAATAGGAAGATGTTCGGCTTCAGAAGCACTATTCTTAATTTTTCCTCACTGTTTAGTGTTAAGAGGTCTTAAAAATACGATTGTGATATTCTTCAATACGTCCATTTTATTCTACGCTGAATAAAATGAATACCAAGTTACTTAATCTACCGTTTTATATCAATAGGTTGCAGCAACCATTATTTCTTGGAATGTTGCTGCGTTACTACAGCCCTGTTGAAGACGATTATAATGTGTAAGTTATTTCAAGTAGGTACTTATACTATAACAACATGTAATAAAGTAGTAAGAAAAACGATGAACGCGGGGAAGACAAATTATTTGTATTCCAAAATATCACATAGGTACTTAGATTAATTTTTCCGAAACTTGTAATTTAACGACTGTCCAGGATGCTAGACCTCAAATGCAACACAACCTCCAAAGTCATATTTTTATATAATTACTAGCGACCCGCCCCGGCTTCACACGGGTGCATGTATTATACATATCAACCTTCCTCTTGCTTGAATCACTCTATCTATTAAAAAAAACCGCATCAAAATCCGTTGCGTAGTTTTAAAGATTTAAGCATACTTAAGGATATAGGGACAGAGAAAGCGACTTTGTTTTATACTATGTAGTGATGATGAACTGTATTATCATGAATCTAAAGTCATCTAGGTATTTTAGTTTAACCTATCACTATCATAAAAATGTACCTACTACTACTACTACTACTACTCTGTCAGGAATTTTAGGAACAACTCGACGTACCTGTATCGCCTGTTCTCGTACTACAACGCGGAAAGCACAGTGTCCTGGGCCGAAGCCGTTTTCTTCGCGTTCGGCATCATTTTTTGCAGCACCTTCAACATCATGGTGCAGCATCCCTTTATGATGGGAGCCATGCACATGGGCATGAAGATGAGGGTTGGCGTTTGCAGTCTTATTTACAGAAAGGTATTTTAAAATGTGTGTTAACTCAAGTGGCTTCATGGTAGTGTTCCCAGACCAATGATTTTTTTCCCGGAGATTCTTTCATTTGAAGGAAATTTCCGACATTTGAAAACAGTCCCGGACTTTTTTCTTTTAAATTGTGTATTGACTCAAATCAATAAATTTAATTTTATTAAAATCTATTTAATTTTATTGTCATGTTTTTATTATTCTCTCATTTTTCGAAATTCCGGACATTTTAGAATTCCCCCCGCATTCCTGACACTGAACTTAAATTCCAGAGTTGTATGTATGCCAACCTTACTTTATGGGTGGTCTCATTGCTAGTAACACAAGTGTCGTGACTACCGTACCGAAAGGCGCTGAGTAGGTAGACCGGGGGTGACACGCAAGAATCCGCTAGATGTCTCATAAGGATTGTTATCAATAGGTATTTTCAGTAGATTTAAATTATTAATCACCAACCGTATGTTATGGTTTCAGGCTCTAAAAGTTAATATCCAGGCCACATCTGAGAGCAGCGGTGGCCTGGTCCTGAATCTAATGGCAAATGACGTCAACCGTTTTGATACCGGACCACTCTTCGCGCACTATCTCTGGATAGGACCGCTAGAAACTGCGGTAAAATTCAATAAGTCTTTCGAAATAAAGTAACTAACGACTTTTTCTACCTCTGTTAAAATATCTACAATTTTTACAGATCATGACAATTTACTTGTACCGGGAAATGGGAATGCCAGCTGTGTATGGATCGTTGATCATAATAGCAGTTATTCCGTTTCAGAGTAAGAAAATAAAAAAAACTTTCAAAATCCGACTAAGAATTAAGAACTCAGGACACATGAAATACAGTTACTACATACCATCGCGCCTGTAATCAACAAAGGGTTAGGCAGAGGTGTACCTAATAGTACACCCACATTTCGCCAGTTATGTTTAAGTCCCGTGTAATAGGATCCTATAGACATCAACCGGGCACAAATCCAGACTCCGTGGCTGCTACTGAGAAATTTCTGAAGGCCCAGTAACTTTGCCCGTCCTGGGAATCGAACCCAGGACCTCGTGCTCAACACTCACGCTTGCGACCACTAGACCAAAGAGACAGTCACTACAGTTACTATTTGATATATTATGACTCGTTTAAGGTCGGGGAAAATGCTTCTTCGTATTTTGTATACAAATTTAAGACATTTTTTTCAGTTTAATTGCAATTATTAAAATATATATAATGATGTGCCATTTTGTTCGATAGCTTGTTGCTATCTTGTAGGTAGTGATATAATCCCGTTGCTGTAAAAATCTTGGGATTTTTGATTAAACAAATGCGACAAGTAGTTTTGATAGTTTTGATAGTCCTCTCTTGAGGTTAAACCTTCATCTTTCCAAAGAATTCTGAAGAGACCGAAATACCTGTATTGGGAGACTCTCTCAGGATTATATGACTTCCCAACCAAGCTCTCTTAATATTTGATTTGTGGCCAAAGATGTGTGTGGTATGAAGTTAACATGGTGAAAGCCCACTCCTTTTCTGTTGATCAATTCCAGCCGTTTTTTCTCAATATCTTGCCTGAGTCTCATTAGTTGTTGGCAGTAGAGATCCGAATCAATGGTTTTTCCCGGCGGTAAAAGCTCATAATGAACGATGCCCTTCTAATCCCACCATACACACAGCATCACCTTATTGCGTGTTAATCCGGGTTTCGCTACAGTCTTTGGAGCTTGAGTACCCTTTGAGCATGACCTTTTTCGCAATGGTTCGGTTACATTACGTTTCAATAGAGAATCGCAGATGAGTATACGATTTATTAGGTTTCTTTCAAAGAGCACCCAAATATCGAGCTTTTTTGTAGAGCCAGACTTTTTCAAATGGGTCAAAACTGTTTGTGGTCAATCCTCAGCTCCTTAGCTATGTCGTAACTACTAATGTGCCGATCTAGCTCCACTTTCTCAAAAATGGCAACGACTTTATGCGTATGGGCGACCAGAGCGAGCTGCATCTTTGACATCAAAATTTGAACCTGAACCAACTTTGTGCTACTGTTACTGACACTTAGGTCCATAAACGTCACAAGTTTTTTTCACGGCTTTATTAGCATTTTTCCCTTTTTTTGTTCTTCGTTAGATTCACTCATTTTGACGGACAGGAAAACAATTGAAAAATCGCAGGAAAGCGTTTTATTCTTTTTCTTAGGGTGTTACATCGTCGATCGATCGAAGGTAGAATGGATTAGTCGATAGAGAGTAATTATATATCGATCGACGTCGACTAATCCATTCTACTACGAGTACCATCGATCGATGGGATCGATCGAGTGGTGTGGTAACACCGTTAATGTAATATATTTTTCAATACACTTTCTCGGAAACTGGTTCTTATCGCACTACGATTAGGTTCAACATGCTATGTATGTATTTCACACGCGTGGATTTTTAATACTTTTCCGCACACGTGCGGTAATAAAAATTTCTAAAGATAACTTCTAAAGATACTTAATCCAAGCCCAAATGGAACCCGAGATTGTTTTTTTTTTGTAATCTCGGCAAAGGGATTTATTTATTTATTGTCCTATCTACAATTGTTACACTGTTTATCCTAATAATACAAGCACAGTGTACAATATGATGCGATAGATACAGCATGCAAAAAAAAAACTTAAAAATAACATTAAAAAAAAATACATTATTAGTGCAGAAATATAACTTTCAACAACAGTGGGTAGCTTTAAAAATACAGTAAATACAAAGATGACAGAAAATAAAGAAATAGTCAAAGTCAATATGGTGGTTAGTTTAGATGGACTTGGCGGTTGAATTTTTTAACTGTTGTGGAAAATGGATCTATTGATTCATTGCAATTATTAAGAAGCCTGCAAATTCTTTTTATAGGGTGACGCGGATAGTTGTGGGGTAGGTTAAAATTAAACTTGCTTAACAACTAGGGTTACTCTATTTTACTCTGAAGTATTTTAAAAAGAAAAACCGGTCAAGTGCGAGTCGAGGTGCGGGAAGGGTTCCGTACCATCGTAGTAGGAAAGTCCCCTTTTCATTTTTAATTTATTTTTATTATTTGTTGTTATAGCGGCAACGGAAATACATCATTTGTGAAAATTTCAGCTTTCTAGCTATCACGGTTTATGAGATACAGCCTGGAGACAGACAGACAGACAGATAGACAGCGGAGGCTTAGTAATAGGATCCCGTTTTACCCTTTGGGTATGGAACCCTAAAAATTAAACCTATATTATTTCTTCGTTTTTCGATGACTTCAGTCATGCTAAATTTTTGAAGACGTTTTGCGTAGCTCCGAATTTTTTTGTCTAATCCCGCAGAATAGGCAAGATGGTTTTAATTTTTTTTATCCTTCTAGAACCTCTCTAACCTAAGACCATGTGTTGCGTATTGGGGACGCCATGCAACCGCGCAGTATTCCAATATAGTACGAACGAGACAGTTAAAAAGATAACTTCTTAGTTTTAGGCTTGCGAAAACATTTAGCGTTTCGTAACACGAAACCGAGTGTCTTTGAAGCTTTTTGAATAATGCTGTCCATTTGGGGAATACATGTTAATTTACGATCCAGAAGGACTCCTAAATCTCTCATCACATCAACTTTACTGAGGTACCTACCATTCATGCTGTAATTAAAATCAATGAAGTTAGCTTTGCGAGTAAACGTAATTTTTGAACAGTTTTCGACATTAAGTTGCATATTATTATCCTTACACCAGTTTAAGAGTCTGTTCAAGTCATCTTGAAGTAATGTTGAATCAGCTAGAGAATCTATGACGCGGACTATTTTCAAATCATCGGCGAATAGGAATGGCGTGGAGTTAAGGAAGCAATAAGGTAGGTCGTTTACAAAGATAATAAATATTACGGGGCCAAGGTGGAAACCCTGCGGAACACCAGAGGTTATGATCATGGTTTCTGATTTATAGCCATTGGCCACGACATAAAAGGATCTATCCGTTAGGTAGGAGTGCAGCCAATTAAGAAGAGAACCAGCAAAGCCGTACGCAGCAAGATTTTGAACCAGCACTTCATGAGAAACTTTGTCAAAAGCCTTGCTGAAATCAGTGTATATGGCGTCGACTTGCTGGTTCGAGTAAAGTGAAGCTGCAATAACCTCAACGAAGGCTACTAGATTACTGCAGGTGGATCTTGCAGCAGTAAAGCCATGCTGGTGGTCTGACAGATATTTACTAAAATAGTTTTTTAAATAAGGGCATACTATTGCTTCAAAAACCTTGGCAAATGTCGGAAGGATGGATATAGGACAATAGTTTCCTACCAAATCATCAGCGCCTGGTTTATGAATCGGTACCACTTTGGCCAGCTTCCATTTTTTAGGGAAAATACCAGCGCTAAGAGATTTATTAAAAATCAAGCATAGGGGGTTGCCAGTTGGTCAGCGCAGGTTGCGACAAAGTTAGGGGGAATATCATCGCAGCCGGAACCTTTGGATATGTCTAAGCTTTTGAGATGCTTGGCTATTTTTATTCTTTGGAATCTGTATCAAGGAAAAGCTGTCGGAGTTGCAGAGAAGGTTTTCAAAGAAAAGCGAAGTTTGAACTACGTTGGGGGCATGGGTAGCTGGACTGTACACTGAAGAAAAGTAGGTCCCGAACATGTTGCACATCTCATTGCCATTACAAGTTTTGCTGACGCCATTTGACATTGAGGTTGGATAGGCATTAGGCATCAGCAACACCCCGCTTAGACTTAATGAAGGACCACAAAAACTAGGGATACGTTGTAATTTTCTGTTCTATGCTATTTACGAGTATATAGGAGTTGTAACATTGAAAATTATTATTAGTATTGAAAAACGTCGTTTGATACGCGTGGGGATTTGTTACTGCAATTCTAGGCTCCGTAACACTCTCGCCTGCAGCTCGGGTGTTAATTCCGCCTCGAATGCAATAACAAATTCACCCCACTTATACCAAAATGTAGTGTAATACTATATTGATATTAAAACCAGCCAGATACAAACAGTACAACCAAAGAGATTTTTCTTCGATTTCATACATACAAAATACGAAAAGACTTTTTCCCCGACCTATTATTTGATAATAATTGATAGATCAAACGCATTAGGGGAAAGTTAGGCTCAGACAGATTTAAACAACTTCTGCACCTACTTCCTACGGACAATGTCAGAATAATCTTTCTAGAATGGTTTTATCATTTTAAATTGTTCCAGTATTCTTGGGAGTTAACACTGCTTACTACAGACGAGGAACAGCGGAGAAATCCGATGAAAGAGTAAGACTGATGAAAGAAATTATAATGGGAATGGAAGTGATCAAAATGTACACCTGGGAGAAGCCGTTCAGGAAAATTATTGATACTGTTCGACGGTTAGTAGAAAAGACATGAACAAATGCAGTTTTAGTCACTTTAAATCAAGAATTTTATTTAACAACTAGTTACGTAGCAATACTGATGGAGAGTCAGTTTAAGGTTCCTAGATGTTAGATTCTTGCTGTAGCCTAGCAAACGAAAAGATACCAGCACTGAAAACAATTAAAACAAATCATGATAATAGGTAGAAAATCGAAACTTTATCAACAACATGCAATAAATATCAATAATCAACATTACAAATAGTAAAACCCAGTTCTCCTTATCACTGACAGCCAAGAAATTTTCTACATAAAGATGACATCATACATTCGCGGAGTGATCATGTCCTTCATCATGTTCACGTCGCGTTTCGGTATCTTCATCACCGTACTGCTCTACGTGACCTACGTCAACCGTATCACCGTAGAGAATGTTTTCTTCCTCACTTGTTACTACAATATTACGAAGCAAACTATGACTTTGTATTTCCCTCAGGCCGTTGGACAGGTAAGCGAATGCTGTTCGGCTTCTTCTTGAAAGTTTATAATTATAGTCCAGGCTTTTATACAGTTGTAGTTGAATTAGTCACCCACTAGTCGCTAGCTATCTCTTTGTCAATGGAAGAAACACACGATGATCCCTTTGTCTCCAGATGCATGCCTTACTATGCCTGTTATTTTAGATAGCAGAAATGAACGTAGCGGTACAAAGGATTCGGGACTATTTACTGAGTGAAGAATGTAGTCTGCCTTCTAGAGTGCCTGCCACAACGCAAGAAGCTGCTTCACCGACTAGGAAGAAACGAGTAACCATTATAGGTATTAATTGTGATTTGTGGAGTATTAGACAAACCACTGTCTCATTTCTAAAACCATTAACAAACCTATGTGTTTTGTAGAACCTCAGCAGAATATGACAGCAGCAGAGGCGACTGAGCCCAGCACTTCAAAGGATAAGGATTATCCGAAAGAGAAAATTAAAGGTTCTTTGCAAAACATTTCTTTTTCGGTGTTTGTCTTTTTATCATAGGTGATAGACGTTATAGAATAACTTGTTTGTGTTGTGATACAGAAATTCGAACGGATCAAATCACAATAAACTTTGTCAATGCGTCGAGCAGGTGGCTCAAATCTTCGAATAAAAACGACGTTATAGATTTGGAATTGTCGGTAAGATTTCACTTCATTGTTCCGTCAGTATACTATTCTAAAGAATGTGCGAGAGTAGTTTGATTTGTTCATTGATCGATGAGGAGATGAACTATCCAGAAATAACAGGTCCAGCAAAAATAGTACAACTTTGTCTATAACTAGAATTCTAAATGGTCAAACTTCGATCGAACATCCTAGTCGATAAGCTTATATCAAATTCCAGATTTTCGCTGGCTCTTTAACAACTGTGATCGGAGCAGTAGGCGCAGGCAAGTCTACGCTACTGCATATGGTTCTGAACGAGTTACCGTGCACCAGTGGAACTATGCAGACTAATGGCACCGTCAGTTACGCTAGTCAGGACCCATGGCTTTTCGTTGGTAAGGCCATTTATGGTAATGCGAAGTAGTAACATTTTTAGATGAAAGCATGATTAAAGTCCTACTTTTACAGGGTCTGTCCGACAAAATATTCTGTTTGGACAATCATTTCAAAAGCAACGGTACATGGAGGTCTGTAAGGTGTGCGCATTGGAACGAGACATATCTCTCTTTCCTCATGGAGACAAGACTATTGTTGGGGAGCGCGGCGTTTCCCTCAGTGGAGGACAACGTGCTAGAATTAATCTGGCCAGAGCAGTCTATAAGGAGGTAACAACACATGAAACAATTTATATTTAAGACATTTAATGAAAGCTGGTATCGATATATGAAACAAAAATTACTGTTTTAGGCTGACATTTATTTGTTAGATGATCCACTTTCAGCTGTGGATACTCAGGTCGCAAAACATATATTCGAGAGATGTATTAAAAGGTAAACGTATTAACGTAAGATTGCAATAAGAATTAATTATAGAGCCAGATTGTTTGAAAGTAATTCAACTTCGGATTATTTTTGTAATCAGATACTTGGTCAACAAGACAGTAGTCCTGGTGACCCATCAACTACAGTTCATCAAGTCAGTAGATCAAGTTGTGATCATGGACAAAGGAAAAATAATTGCAAACGGAGCCTTTGAAGAATTAGACGTAAATACTAAATACACTTTTCACAATTACATTATAGGACTTCGGGAAAACAATGTGAAAATCGTCAAAAATATTGTGTTTGTAGGAAAAAGAACTGAAGATAATTCAGCTGATGCACGAGAAGGCGCGAGAAGTGCGCGAGGAAGATAATATCGCCAACGTCCAGAGCGCGTCAGTGCTGTTCCAACCCAGCACCCTAAGCTTGCACAGACGACATTGGTCTATGATGATGGACCAGAGCGTTGCAGTAAGATGTCTAGTTATAATTATTATTGCAAACCCATAATTACATGCTCCTGCGCTTTACTACCTATCGCTCACTATTTTCTTGATAAAGAAATGTACGATAAATGTAGGTCCCTTGTCAAAATAATATACATAATAGTCGACGCTGACTGTTTACATGACAGCAGACGAGAACTCTCTCAAAAAAAACGCATTTCTAGGTGCTCGACTCGCTTCTCGCTAAACGAGGGCGATGGTACGGTGCCGATTCATTACATATTCGGTTCTGACTTATTGATCTTCATAATAATGTTTCCAGGATCAAAAGCCTGAGGCAGAGATACAAACGACTGGTCGAGTGCACGGGTCTGTGTACCGCGACTATTTCATGGCAGGTGCTCCTTGTTGCTTCGTGGTCATCGTTTGTTTGCTGTTCCTACTGGCGCAGTTCTGTGCCAGCGGTTGCGATTTTTGGATCAGTCGATGGTAAGGTTCAAATAGTTTTAATCATTCCCTCCCCGTTCGTGTGACAGAGTGGAAAGTCTAAGAATCTAATGCAAAAAAAAACATCTTCCCAGAGCCGTTATCAGGTAAAGTTACTTTAATGTTTGATATTATACTTCCTTTCTTTATGTTTTCAGGAGTAACACCGAAGATAGATTATCAGGCGACGCAACAATGGACGTTCTTATATGGGCAGAACAGGGTCTGGGACGAAAAGAATTTGTGCTCATTTTCGGCATAATAACATCGGCGACAATCGTAGTCGCTTTGATACGATCTTTCTTCTTCTTTTCCTTGTGTATGAAATCTTCCATCAAGTCAGTATCAAACAAATAAAACTGTGTAACTAATACTTTCTTTTTTATCTTCATTATTATTTCGTTTCATGTTCTAGATTACACGACCAAATGTTTGAGTCAATTTCGCGGTCTCCAATGAGTTTCTTTCATAGCAACCCATCGGGACGCATTCTCAATAGATTTAGCAAAGACATGGGAGCTGTTGATGAAATGCTACCGCAAGCTATGCTTGATTGCTTTCAGGTAAGAAACGTCAATCAATTGCTAAGGTTCCCAAATAAAACCTTCGTAGAATTTTCGAGGGTGCTTAAAGTAGAAGAAAAGATTATTTTTATTGGAAAGTCTTATTAAATTACTTCATACTGTTTGAAAGAAGGCATAAAAGTCTATTCATTTTTTTTTTCAGATAATATTGAACCTTATAGGTGTAGTTATCGTCATATTGATGACAGACATTACTCTCCTAATTCCGATCGCTGCTGCGATGGTCATATTCTACATCTTTCGAGTAATCTACATTAGGACCACTGGAGCTGTCAAACGTTTGGAAGGAATCAGTAAGTAAGCCATTGCTTAAAATGAGAATAGGACTTGTAAAACTTGCTACTTGCCCAAACAATCCTACTAAACTCCTGACGCATTGCAGTATATATCCAAAAAATTTCGATATAGAGAAAAGGCCTAGGAGGCAGGGTGTTTTCTAAAAAAATGTAGTCGGATTGGTCAGCAGAAGATTCTCCGTCTCACTTCTGTTTCTGCCATGGTTTGCTATCATAAAATACGGTGGGTTTTTTCTAGGCTTTGAACCCACATTGTCTACGAAACATTCACTAGGATCATACTTCTCTTAATTTAACAACATCAACATGTAAACTTGGCTTAGTATCAAAAACAATTCTCACCAGCTCGCAGCCCAGTATTTGGTCACGTGAACGCTACCATTCTTGGTCTGGCGACAATCCGGTCGTTCGGCTCCGAGTTCCTCCTTGCTGAAGAGTTCGACCTTCACCAGGACTTGCACAGCGCCGCGTGGTACCTCTTCATCACTTGCAGTAGAGCCTTCGGCTACTTTCTGGACCTCATTTGCTTACTGTTCATCATATGCGTCACTTTTAGCTGTTTGATGAAGACGGGTTAGTAAGGCCCACTGGGACCAAAATAACTAATTGAATTTAGTGCTGAATGTATGTTAAAAGTCGTTGTCTCTCTGTCGCTTCCTAAGAATTGGTATAAAATAGAAAAGGGCTTTATTCGTTTAGCGCTTTTTGTGATTTGTTGTGCTAGTAAGGCTTAGAGTTTCTAAGGTTTTATATGCCATCTCCATGTCACTTTATTAGGGATATCTTATGTTACAATAAATCTGCTGAATACAGCCTGACAATAGAGGGGAGCAGAGCCAAATAGATTTCAATTCACAGTGAATTAACCAAAATTAGCACCACGGATATTTGTTACCTGTATAGTCCTGCTTTTTGCAGCTTTATATGCCTTGATTCATCTAACTCTTTACTCTACCTACATTTCAGACATGGACGGCAGTAACGTCGGCCTAGCAATCACCCAGTCCATATCCCTAACTGGTATCTTCCAATGGGGGATGCGACAGTCAGCCGAGATGGAGAATCAAATGACCAGCGTGGAAAGAGTTTTGGAGTACACCAAGATACCACAAGAGTCTGCATTAAGAAGTGTAATGAAACATTATTAATATTGACGCATCATCTGCCAAGCCTTTTCCCAACTACGTTGGGGTCGGCTTCCAGTCTAACCGGATGCAGCTGAGGACCAGTATTTTACATGGAGCGACTGCCTATCTGCCCTCCACAATCTAGTTAGCGCTAGGTAATACGATACCCCTTGGTAAGACTGGTTGTCAGACTTTCGGGTCACTGACTACCTGTAACGACTGTCAAAGATCTACAAATAACGGCCGGGACCAACAGCTTAACGTGCTTTCTGAGGCACGGAGGAAACTCGGTATATAATGGGTGGTCACCCATCCACGGACCAACCTAGGTAAGCACGGCTTAACCTAAAGATCGACCCGAGCGGCTGTTCTTATTTAGCCACGAGCTCCATTATTTATATTGACGCGGGGTCTTTTAAAAACTCAATCAGAGCTTGATAGAACTTCTTCACGTGAAGACATACATACTTACTAACACCTTATTTTGTCAGGCAATCATCCAGTCTTGATGATTGTCGGTGATTTGCTGGAGGAAAATTCAGCAAAAAAAGCTCGATAAGAGTTACTTCCTAATAGCTTAGTAATAGTTTAGTGAAACGAGTATGCCACGTCATGAAAATCATTTCGAATGAATATTAATTTGGCAAAATCTAACAAAAGAAATTCTTTCTTCTAACATTTACATGTTGTTTTACATTTGTAGCCCCAAGAAAAGAAGCCTCCAGCCGACTGGCCTGCAGAAGGAATGATAAAGTTCGACAATTTGAGCCTGAAGTACTCCCCGGACGGAAACTACGTACTGCAGAGGTTACAGTTCACCATACAGCCACAGGAAAAGGTAAATACCGTGATCTCCTAAAAATATACAATTTCTTTCATTGAAAATTGCCAGAACCGAAAGGAATTTTTACGGTTCCGTTGCCAAATGGGTTTCTAAAATACATTTTTTCTTAAGTATGATGATTTATGAGATATTTGCTACTAGAATCGTAAAAATAGTGTCAACTTCCCTCTAATTCTTAAAGTGAAAAGAAGGAAATATCTGAAAAAAAATGCAGAACGTAAAATAAAAAGAACTTTCAACGAAAATTTGTTTCAATAAGATTTCATATTTCGTTTGTGAGATATGGGACTTTTTAGTGAAACTGCAGCAGTAACTTTGTTTTTCTCAAACTATGAAAAAACGAATTAGTTTTGTTGTTGACAAAGGAATGAGGTTTAATATTGTTTATTTTTAATTATTATACAGGTGGTCGGTGTTTTTGTCGTCGTAAAGCTTTGCAGCGAATTAATAATAACTTTACGCTTCTGTTTTGCTCATCATTCTAGATCGGTATTGTTGGTAGAACAGGCGCAGGCAAATCATCAGTTATCCAAGCCTTGTTCAGACTGGCATATTTAGAGGGAAACATCACTATTGACGGAGTAGACATCACAAGCATTGGACTACACGATTTGAGAGAGAAGTTATCTATAATTCCGCAAGTAAGATGTTGGAAACCTAAATTCTAAGAACTATTTAACCTTCACCAGATAGATGTGCGTTGAACTTCCCCAATGCAATCTTTCTAAGTGTGAAAAAAATGGAGAAAAATCTCCCTGAACTAGATTAAATTTAAATGTTGTATGTTTTCTAATTTTAGGAACCAGTATTGTTTAGCGGCAATATAAGAAAGAATTTGGATCCATTCGATCAGTATCCCGATTCAGTGTTGGTAAAGGCTTTGAACAATGTGGAACTTCCGGCTGAGGGAGATGAAAGTTAGTAAATACTTGCTCTCTTTGGGAGAAACCTGTTTTAGGAACATAATTTGGGTAATGATGCTATTGTGCTACGACACAATAGCACCCTTCACTCTTCTTTGCGCACGGAATTCAGTACCGAATGTGCGCCTAGATGGCGTTGACGTCGAATTAGATCGCGCTATCGTTTGGTGCACGGCGTTTGGTTAGGTGGCTCGGAGCAAATTGTTCGAGTTAACTTTGCGCAGAGGCAATATCGTAACCAATGAGGTTAATCCGAGGTGCGATTATTGCTAGTTGAAAACTTTACCAATACCCCGCCGTGTGGACGTGAAATACCGTCCGCGATGGCAATTTTTGAATGGTCGTAATTGGCCTGAGAATTCCTAAATATAGGCACTGGACTACCATAGATAGGTACCATAGGTGCAATATCATGAATATTTCGCGATATTCAATTGGCTAATGTTTATTCTAAAATTGCAGAAATAGAGAAAATTGTGTGTTCGTTGTATACTACACGTGCTACTTTAAATAAATAACACAAATAGGGTTATATTATAGTGATTACAGCATACAGTCACGCCTGAAATCCCCGATTTGCTAGGCAGAAGTGTGTAATTTGGGTAGCACGCCCTAAGCACACCCAATTTTACCGGATACGTTTAGTCCCATGTAATATTAGGCAAATCGAGTAAATTTTATATTTATAGGTCCCCTCTACAAGGTGGTCTCAGAAGGCGGTTCAAACTTCAGCGTGGGAGAGCGTCAGCTGGTTTGCCTAGCGCGAGCCATCGTGCACAACGACCGCATCCTAGTGCTGGACGAGGCCACGGCCAACGTGGACGCGCAGACCGACCAGCTGATTCAGACGGCCATCAGACTACACTTCAGAACCTGCACCGTACTTACTATAGCGCATCGGCTCAATACTATTATAGATTCTGATAAAGTAAGTGTTTTTTTTTAAAACGGGTGAATAAATGGAGCCGTATAAAAGTGAACTATTAATTTCTTCCAAAATAAATTAGGGCCCCGAAGGACATGTCTCATGAAGGGATGAACTGGATTCTTAGAAGATTATGCTATCTAGGCTTAATTAATATACAAATTCAAATATTGAAATTCCGGAACTCATAATTCAGACAAATCTTTATTCTATCCTACTATATAATACTAATAATATTGTAAATGCGAAAGTTTGTGAGGATGGATGGTTGGGTGAATGTTTGTTCTCTTTCAAAAACTACTGACTGGATTTGGACACAAGATAGTTTATAACCTGGATTAACACATAGGATACTTTTTATTCCGGTAGTACGATCCCGTGGGAGTTTACCGGACACAACGCGGGCAAAGCCGCGGCCATAAGCTAGTAATCTAATATTTTAGAAAATGTAGCGACATCAGAACAGGGTTTTTTAGGCAACAAATAGTGGCGGTACTACTTTTATAACTATGAACATCTCCTCAGATATTAGTACTAGACGGGGGCCGTTTGATGGAGTTCGACCACCCGCACGTATTGCTGCAGAACAAGAGGGGATACTTCAGTAAGATGGTGTCAGAGACCGGACACACTATGACAGCCATGTTGCACAAGCAGGCGGCACAGGTGATCTACTTATATCTCACAAGATCATCTCGTATGGCTCACACGTAGTAACAATGAGATGAGTTAAGAAATTTGGAGCCTTGTCCATTCTGCTCCATAGAGATTTACGCTTTGGAATGGGCAATTACAGTACTTTCACGGTTATAATGCCTTGTGGCAGGGACTGTAGATACATCTTTTTGTTTTTGACAATGAAAAGTGCCTATTTGAAACAAATGCGTTTGTATTTGGAGAAGGCTGGCGTATCGTACATAAAATAAACAAAACCGCCCAAAATACTTGAAATATGTAGGTGTGTAATAAATATCATGTTATGTAGTTTAGGAGGCATTTTACAGGCCAGCTTGCTTAAAGCATTCGTATCAGTGTAGACTTATTTTTTTTTTGTAAACAAACCGCACGCATTAAGGTACTTACTTTACGCTTGACCGAAAACATTAGCACATGTAATTGGTTTGAATTAAAATAATTTACATTTCTTTCAGAGTTACAATAACATGCAGTCCGGGAACCAAATGAAACAGACTGAAAATGATTAATTTTATAACTGATATATTTTATACGTAACTTATTTTATAATTTAACTTTATCTTATAGTATGAATTTTAAATAAATGATTTTTAAATAATAACACACGGTTTATAAAGATACAAATATACCTTAGACGTAACATTTCATTGTCTTTTACGTGGTAAAAATCATATAAATCAATTATTGATTTAGTTATTTATTGCACTAGGCATGTAAATTCAGAGAAATTGTTTGCTAAGCGGACTTGACTACCAACTTAAATACTCCGCATATCGTCGGGGATAGTGCAAATCCGCGTATCTAGCATTAGTTAATTCCGCGTATCTGACAAATGTAGCCAATTTTCAATTTCGCGGGCATTCCACGTAAGATCCCGATTGGCAGCCAATTGTAATCTATGGTAAAAATATAAAGAAAACATCAATTATTACCATCCATGTAAAAATGAGGCCATTTGCCCTTAAAATAACGATATTAAACAGTTTTAACCTGCCCCTGTAAAAATTAGATCTAATGCAGATACGCGGCCTTTACCTATGGTACATTCGCGGTTTTATTGTATTTTTGTATTAAAATCCCCGACGATATACAATCAAAACCATCATTCTAAGACAGTTGTAAAAAATGAAATCAAAACACGGAAGACTAAAATAGGTATGAATGCGCTTAACAATTAATTTCCCTGACGATACCTATATGATACAATTAACAAATAATATACATAATAATTGTTAAATAAGGCATTTAGTCATACTATCGCATAACAATACTATTAAAGCTTTTGGTCTCAAACCAAATATATCTACGAGTATTTAATAGCTATAATATGTTCTACACATACAAACTATTGTAATGTATACGTTACACAGTCTCCATGTTACAGTTCAGGCTCGCTAGCTGTAGCTCCATCCGTTTCTTGAAGCCAGCCACAATAGTGTCCATCCGTCTGCGGATCAGAGACAGGTGTATGTAGAAGCTGCTTGATTAGCACGTAAAGTATCGGTAAAAAATGGGTGTGTAGAAGACAGGGGTGAATCAAAATAAAACTTTGGTCGGGAACTTTGGATTCTTCTCCATGAGATTACGATTTTGGAATGGGCAACTAGAGTCTAATCACAGTTATTATGTCTGTGGCTGGACTGTAGGTAGCTTATTTTTAAGTATGCAAAAGTGCCTGTCACGGGTCTATTTGAAATAAATGCTTTGAGTTTGAATCTATGAAAGTTCATTACTAATAAGGCCTACACAGTCAGTACGAGACTATCAGAGATAATGTTGATACAAATGTGAAAAGTGTATTAGATTGACATAAGCTATAGAAAAGTTATGTTACAATAATGGTGTAAAAAGCCGTTAAAGAAAATATATGAAACGATTTGTTAGCGATTTCGACTTTTTTAGATCCTTAAGTCTCTCAATAGTTTACAATTGAATGCAATTGCATTGATTGTTGCAATTTGGCAAAGCAAAAAAACTTTGGTGATTATTATCGTTCGTCAGCACAAAGACGACTCAGGGATACTCGTTCCTCTATCGTGATCCTCACTCGAAGAACTCTATACAGAGACTAATCGGGAATAGATTAATTATGATTGTATTCATTTAATTGCTATTGTACCTTTTTTCTTCTTCGCTTTCGATTTGTGGGATGCCAGCTAACGCTTCCATCAAGTAATTTCTGAAAATTTAAAACAAAATTGAAATAAAAAATGTTTATGAATGTACTACTGATTTTCCAAGTATGATCAGTATCTAGCATAAGATTCTGACGCCCACTGTGTATCTGTGTGAGGAGTTCGCCAGACTGTACTGGGGTCCAGCCTGGCCAGCTCCTCGCAGTCGCTCGTTATAGCTACACTACTCACTCGGCCTTCCTCGTGAGATGTTCGGCACACGCCACCTGCAGCAGCGTGTACTCGAGGCGCGCCTGGAACACGGCGGCGGGGGTGGCGGGAGGGGGGGCGCAGGCGCACAGACGCGCGAGCTCCTCGCACACAGTCTCGCAGATGTCGCGCACGTAGCGAGACGATGCCGCGCCGCATACACTGTCCACCTAGAAAGAATACGTCGAAAGATGTCAAAACACTTTCAGTGATCAATGTAACCTAATCCTGGCTGGTTGTGCAAAATCTTTCGTGCCCACCTGGGGTAGAACTGAGGTTTAATTATTTGTCGAAAACAACAACGCGCGCCTCTCAGGAGGAACTACATATTTACAGGGTGGAATTTTAGACGGTTTTACTTTAGCTAAATAGCGGTTAATATCTAAAGTAAAATATTACGAGACCTTATTTTATTTAAATTTCGATCTGCATTCACAGATTTTGAAAAAAGTGTACAAAGTAACTAACATAGTTAATAAGTGTGTAAGTGTAGTGTCAGCACCAATTTTCACAAAAACTTTTACGTTACCAATCGATCCTGTTGGATCATAAAACTTTATGGGTCCATCTGAGGTTTGACAACTAGAAAAGTAAGAAATCGCAAAAAAAAGGAAGTACTGACCAAAATTGAACGAAAAAATAAGATAATTAGTGACAGACTGAATTTTAATGAATTCGCGTCATTTTTTTGCTTCAAACTCAAGTAATTTAGAACGGTTAGACTTGTTAAGAAGCCTATTTTTTAATTATACCATGGCTTGGTATAATTAAAAAATAGGTTTCTTAAGATATCCGTATCGGTTATCCGTAGTAAAAAGTTAGTTCAAATCTCATTTCTTAAGAGGTAATTAGACTGGGTGCCTTTAGTTAACAAGGCCAAATGTTGTATTAATGTTTCAAAACTTGGACCAAACAGGCAGCCATCGGTTGTACCTATTCTTACATTTCTTACAAACTGTACGCAGAGTAGCGTCTAAATTATGTTTAAGGAATTCTCAAGCAGCGGGATACCTGGAATCCGGGAAAATACAAGGACTTACCTTGGTTGGTTATAGGAATTCTCAGGCCAATTACGGCCATTCAAAAATTGCCATCGCGGACGGTATTTCACGTCCACACGGCGGGGTATTGGTAAAGTTTTCAACTAGCAATAATCGCACCTCGGATTAACCTCATTGGTTACGATATTGCCTCTGCGCAAAGTTAAATAATATAGTTCGCTCATCCGACCCAACCAAACGCCGTGCACCAAACGATAGCGCGATCTAATTCGACGTCAACGCCATCTAGTTGCGTTGTTGGTACTAAATAAGTTTGCGGGAAATTCAAAAAGTGTGAACATGAAAACAGTGTTCATTAAAAATCAGAATTGAATGAACACCGACAACGTAAATAGATGGCCAATGAATTAATTGTTTCACTGCAATTTAATGTTTTCAATAGATCATTATTTATTTTTAAAATTTTACCATTATAATATGTAAAAGCAATGTGTTTTAAGTTACAAATATCAGAAGAAATGTTTTGATGTACGCCTTATTCGTCTTTCTTACCGCTTCTATTTTAACTTTTTACAATTTAAATTTAATTATCACAAAAAAAAACATAACATGACCCTTGTAATACCGGAACGGTAAAGCAGAGGTGTACCTCATAGTATACAAACTAATAATAAAATGAATTACCTCAGCATGTACAGCAATCAGATTGTTGATAATCTCGTAGACATAAGGCCTGGCATCATCCACAACTGCATCAGCATCAGTCTTATGTCTTCCCATATCCATGCTTGGCTCAATGGTACCCACTAATGGATCTCCTTTGTGCTCCAGGTACGTTTCAGCAATAGTAGTCTCCAGGGTACTGAGGGCTTCCTTCGTGGCTAGGAGAGCTTGCGTCTGTTTTGGGAAGCCGAAGCTGGAAGTATAATAAGGAGGAATTAGTGGTAAAGATTTTGCTGCAGTATAGTTTGTAGCATACTCGACGGTTTATGTTGCGTCCGTGCGTGAACTGCACGGATTGAGATTATTTGTTATTATTGTTGTGGTGACGTTATGGAACTGAAATGGAGTTGGGTAGGACACTTAGCAAGTTGCGGCGATGAAAAATGGATTCAAGCTGTAACCCTAAGTGGCGTATAAGGACTGGAAAAAAAAAAGTGGTCGTCTGGCAGCGAGATGGGCAGACGACATAGTTGCCAACGGAGGAAAAACCTGTATGAGGCTGGCACAAGAACGTTGAGATTGGCACAAAAAAAGAGACCTATACACAGAAGTGGGTGATTTAAGACTGGGTGATAATGACCATGATGATGTAGAGATGCTAGCACCACCGGGCAGTAAATATTTCGTAAAAAAAACCCGTTCATTCAATGATGTTATATAGTACTAGATCAGCAGTGCTCGCCGCCAAAGCGTTGCCGGGTCGTAGATGGCCACAGCCTTATCTGACTTCAGTTGTCAAGTTGACGTCAAGTGAGCGATTGCTTAGAACTAAAAAAATTACAAAATGGGGAAATGTGCGGTTAAAATTTGCATGTCACGGTCTCAAAAGATGAATAAAACATGTGGTGTTACATTTCACAGGTAAGTTAGCTAAATTTTCTTCAGATTAACCAAAAAAACATGACGAAACGAAGTCAAATTTTTAAACATGTTTATTGTCATCAGTGTTACCAGTAAAAACGATTTTTATTTTGCCAGAGACTTGGGAGTTTAGTGAATGACGAAAGTATGTTCCTGTAAGTCTTAACTATTACTATAGTCTGTTTGGATTAAACAAAGGTATTTTAATATAATTATTCTTATTAATATTTTAATATAATAATTCGTTACAGATGCATGAACTGGTCACTAGAAAGGCATTCCGCGTTGTCAGTTCCTAACAAAATCCTGCTCTATAAAACAGTCCTTATCTATTTATATGGACACAAGAACAAAGTGACAAGTAAACGCAATGGACGTGCTCTTAGATATAATTTTACTTTTAGCAAATTAAGTGAGATTAAAATTGCTTATTAGCCTTATTAGGCTAGATTGTAGTATAATAAAAAAAGATAAAAAAAAAACCATTTTGAACAATAGTTATTTTACACAATCTTAATAGTCTTGAAATAAAATATTTACGTTTACGCATTTTTTTCTTCCTTTGAGTACATAATCCATCCATTCGTCCATTTCTTTAATTCTCAATTGAAAGATACATAATACAACCTTTCATAGTAATTGATTCAATAAATACCTTCATTCATTCTGGGGAAATTATGTGGATCATTGGCAACTCTGACCGTTCGTTCGATAACAATGTCTTGGCTCTTTCCAATATCATTAGTTTGCCGGTAGAAGAAATGAGACAAACATATTATTTTGACAGATGACATAATTTATGTATCCGTTTCAAAGCTACGACTTTAAATTCGTAAGTGGCTACGTTTTTCTAAGAGTTGTTAGTGGGACACTGCTCCTCTAGTATTATATAACCTCATTGCGTTCATTACTCAAAAAGCTTAAACCCAGGGAAAATTAAATCCCTGGTATGCTGGAAGAGATTTCTTTAGAAATAAGCATCACCTTTGTACCTATTTTTTCTGTTCCTTTCTTCTTTTCTGTATTTAGTGTGTACATAACCTGTTAAATAAATAAAATAAATAAGATTCCAGAAAGACTACATACTTATCCACGGCAGTGGCTATGTTGGGCAGCGTGACGCGTCTTGTGTAGTGCGCGTTAGCACCAGCGACTAGGAGTCGCGTCTGCCAGCTGCGCGCCGCCGTACTGCCGCCCTCCTCCAAGCGCTGCTCGAGCGCTACTGACAAGTTGCTGTTGTTGAACTCCTGGAAATAACAGAACGCAAGTGGAGATCAGTGATCAGTGGCGTATGATACTCCCATGCCTCAGTGCGCACGTGAAGCCATTTATCCTGTGTCTGATCTGTCTCCGGTCATGATCCATCGGACATTGAGAGTTAAGGAACAGAGAGTGTACTTGTGTTTGTGCACACACTTGTACTCTGTATAATATTTCCCGAGTCTATGGCTAGTCTCAGAGTCTCCACCGAGATTGGCGGCCAGGAAAAATGTCAACTAAGTATATTATTTTGGGGCAATGTTGCTAACTTGATATTTTTGTTCCCATGATATGATAAGTACAAGGACATATCCACCGCTAAAAGAGGTATACGAATATTTTCAAATGAGTTTACACTAAATTTAATATCACTCATATACATTGACGAAATGACGAGTCCTGATATGAAGCCTCTTTATGATTTATGTGTGTTTAACTTTACTATCTTGCTTGTGAATGCGATTGCTTGCGTGGCAAACAAAACCAAAAACTACTCGTGCGTTTGGATTTAATTTTACTTAGTATTTATTGCTTAGAAGTTTGTTCTTTCACTGTGCTACTCCCTAGATAAAACTCTAGGAAGTACCAAAGGGCGTGCCTTTTTGAGACTTTTCTATGTTACGTTCAAAACGTGCTGTTTCCAGCCTAATTGAATAAACTTTAGATTTATTAAGTGTGGAATTATCCGCACCTACCAGTATACATGCAATAGGCCTCCAAGAAGAAAGACCTCCTCTGTGGTCAATATGCTTATGCATTTAGTTAAAGAAACACTTAATCATGACATTCTACTCTATCACCCAAGGAATAATACAACATACGGCGAAAACTATTATTTCTACCATTTCTCTATATTACCTGATCATCATGATTGAGCGCCAGATCCTGCAGCACAGCCACATACGCCAGCAGTATTTGCTGCGTATGTTTGAGCAGCGTCGCTGCGGGCTCACTGCCCTCGGCCAGCAGCGCGCTCTCGCGCCGCCCGCTGCTCACGACGCACTTGTGGATCGCTGAGAACGCCTCGTTCAAGTAGCTCTCTAAGAGGTGTGGCTGGAAAGGTCAGGAGCTTTGTTAATGAAAGTATACCCCTTAGGTGGTGGTTCAGATCATTAAACAGGACATCTTCCTCTAAGGAAAATAGGTAGAAAAACTTCATACTAATTGCACCAGCAGATGCCATGTTTCGTATGAGTAGTCCAAAAAAAATAGTTTTTACATGTGAGCTCGCTGTAGAAACACCACCATGCCGTGGGCAACAACCTGCTACCATCTTCTATACTCACAAGGTTAGTAATAGCCCCGTAGTCGGAGAAATCTTCGATCTTCCACGTCTCCTTCTCTCCGAGCCCTTTCACCCGCTTGTGTGCGCGCTGCAGGAACACCGCCATTCCGTGTACGCGGTAGTCGAATATCACTTTCTCGACTATGCTGAGAGGCTGGGGATAGCGAAAACGGAAATTGTTTTGCTAAAAATCGTCGAAGACAAACAAACACAAAAATTATCAATACATGAATAGTTATTTAATTCAGTGCATAATTATACGTTGTCAGAATGTTAGCATTGAGTGGCCAAAGGTTGAAGAAGAGAGAGAAATAGAGAATTTGAGCGTTTTCTTAAAGACTGTCTTTCTTTTGCAGTTCAAGATTAACGGTGTCTACTTTATATGCATAAGTAGATTACAGTCACTGCAGAGCAGCGTATTTACTACTTTTTCGTTAGGTATTCTTTGAATGGCTAGTTAAATATTGTATTCTCTGGCCAATTACGGTCATTCAAGAATTGCCAACACGGACGGTATTTACTTCCACCAAGCATTCGAGGTAAATAAAATGGTTTTTTAACCGATTATAACAATCATTTAAAAATGATAAATCCAAACTATTTAATACTATCATCACAACGTAGTCCAGGAACTACAATTCGATCAATGCAAAGAGATTTAAAATACTTAAAGAGCGGAAATTGGGAATATTTTTATACAAAAATTTTGATCCCGATCGTTTTCGATTTTGACACACGAATGCTTCCTGACTTACCAAGTAGTTACAAGTAGTGGATTTTCTTTGTCTTGTCCCGTCTATTGCTCGTAAATATTCTTTGGTTTTGGTCAGGCCAATTGCACCCATTGTAAGCAGTGAGAAAAATGCATGCTATTATCCCTTTAAAATAGCCATGCTACCGGGAAAACACATGGACTGACCTTAGTTGGTTTTAGGAATTCTCAGGCCAATTACGACCATTCAAAAATTGCCATCGCGGACGGTATTTCACGTCCACACGGCGGGGTATTGGTAAAGTTTTCAACTAGCAATAATCGCACCTCGGATTAACCTCATTGGTTACGATATTGCCTCTGCGCAAAGTTAAATAATATAGTTCGCTCATCCGACCCAACCAAACGCCGTGCACCAAACGATAGCGCGATCTAATTCGACGTCAACGCCATCTAGTTGCGTTGTCGGTACTAAATACCGTCCGTGAAAAGAGGTTGAGGTGTTGCTCCAAAACCGATTTGATACGAAAAAGGCCTCGATAAAGGGGAGTCCGAGCCATTTAAATAAATCACATAACAAAAACAAAATGACTATAATATAACACATTACATCATGCTTATTCTACGAAGCCAGAGTTAGGCAGAGGTGATTAATACACCCATATTTCGCTAATTCCATTCAAATCCTCAGCAAAAGAAGGCGATCCTATTTCGAAACGGTAACAAATGGAACGAAAAGGGACTTATTTTGGACACATACCTGTGACGGCAGATCTAGCTTGATGAGCGAGTCGTAAGCCTCCCTCAGATGCCTGAGGTTGGCGACAAGACGCACTCGCAGCGCGTCGGTCGGCACCAGCTTCCCGCCGCCCGGAGACAGCAGGCATGACCGCATGTGCTCGGAGAATAGCTCCACTGCTGCTATTATCATCTCCTAGAATAACGAATAGGAGGTGTTTAACATACGCAGCGTGAAAAATAGTAAAAAAGAGAGAAAATGTATAAGGACAATGCAACTTATTGGATCAAAATTTTAAAACACACTGTCCAGAGATGCGACCACTGACAACAATTTATAGATCTTATCGTAAATAAAAACTACTTACTGCAGCGGCAAATAAACCACTGCAAAATTAATTCGAAATATTTTTACTTGTTCTAATGACCATTTCTTTTTTTTTGCTATCGACATTATGATCCATCAATAACTATTGGTCGCAACTCTGGCACGCATCTTTGTATTTTTTGGACCAACCTTGCTGAGCAAACTTACATTGTCCTTTGAGTTTGACATAATATTATTGGCATTGTCCTTTTATATCGTCGTAAAACTATTTTACCACAGTCATGGTGATCACACGGTGCCGCGGAATCTTTCAGATTCCAGGAGAATTGAAAGAAAAAGTTGTCGTTATATAGCAACCAAGATGTCAATCAATTGTTAAAGTTATCCAAGGCAAGTATAACAGGTGTGGAGACGTCCGCGTAATCGAGTCCGTAACCGATTATTATCACTCTGAATATCAAACACGTTCAGTTTTCCTTTTTCTTGACCAGAATACTTTCCAACTCTCCGCAATCTCGACATTTTACAGTACTGCTACTATTGTGCATGGTTATCCAGTGTTTGGCTACCGGTTACCGTCACTTTAAGGGCACATTATATATTCATTTCTATCGACAAATATCCGTTTATAAATACTCCTAACCCCACACCCCGCGAATGGCAGCCATCTTGTTTTTTTAATCGCTTGATCTAGGGTATTTTCAATGAAATGTTAATATCTTTGAATATAAGAGAGCTAGAGACGTGCAAATGATGTTTTTTCATATTTAAACGCTGGAATTAGTTTTTCATCAAAATTTTCGAAATTATTCATCAAAATTACTTATTTTTATACATTTTCTACTCTAGTGCAAAATTAACTCCCGATTGTTGCGTATGTGTTTATGTTAAATAAGAAGTATTTGAGTCAACCTATAAAACGATATTAAAATATTGTCTCAACACCAATTGTTTTAATAGTTATAGCTATTTGAACATAGCCTTGTCTCAGCGTATGTCCACAATGCAGCAGGTACCTTGAGCTCATGTTGGCGCTGCGTGCTGTGCGGCTCGCCGGCCAGCTCGCCCGCGAAGTAGCGGCGCGCGAGCGGCCACAGCGCGTGCAGCTGCGCCGCCAGCGCGCCGGCGGCGGCCGCGCACCAGGCGCCGCGCACGGAGCTCCAGCCGCCCTCGCATTCGCTCTCCTTTATTTTGCGCTTGCCTGAAAGTAAGTATTGTTACACTTTGACAGTGTTTCAACTATTTCCGACTATACAAATAAAAAAGTTCCCTGGACCGCAACTACGGGAACAGCCGACGACCTCTAAAAACTTAGTAATTTAGCATACACATCGTTAACGCCGTGGTGTTGATTGTGATAAAATACACGGTGTTTGTTAACAGAATATAATTTCCAGGCTAGTATTAGGAACAGTTAGTCTAACAATCAAATAGTGTCTATTTTCAGTATGGGATTATTTAATTTAATCTTACGGCGCCAAAATAATGAGTCGTGGTCTTTGTAATAGTACATTACGATATTAGTGCGTTAAGATGGTTATAACATGCGAGGCAGAATTTCAGCCCGAGCCGAAGGCGAGGGCGTAATTGAGCCGAGCATGTTATAACCAATACGCACGTATATCGTACGACGTTTTTTAACACATTTGCAAACAGAAAAAACAAGATATTCACAATACAAGTACAAAGAAAAGAAAGGACAATGACCAAAAGTGAAGTTGAAGAAGTGTGTGAAGTGAAGTATGTGAAGAATTCTTGAAAAACATTTCAAGAATTAAAAATATGTATTTGCTTTGCTTTCTTTGAATAACAACAACAATTAAGTAAGATCAGTACACCAAATCGATTTAGTTTGGTTTATTGCTATTTGCCACAAAAAAGATTTTCTCAGCCTAAAGATTTTGATTTATCGATTACATCCCTAAATCCCGACTAGTTTATAGTTATCTTATCTGTGGCATCTGACATTTGTACTGTACTGACTGACTACAGTGACTACGTTAAACTACCTTTGCGCTAGCGAAAACGACCGTCTATGTTTTAAGAGTTGAGATTGAGATTTGTAAATTATTGAACTGTGTGTTGAGAAGTGCAACTTGTTTGTATTTTGTGAACTTTTTTCTGTGTATTCATTTATGCAAATATGTCGAGTCGTGGGGTCGGCCGATTGACACCGTCATTATCCATTCGACGATGTATCAATTGTTCATTTTTGATACCCAGAAACCTACCTACACATTCATTAGAGCACGTGTCTACTCCTATGATTAACTTGTTACAGTCGTGGATAACTCCTACTCAAGTAAGCAGATCTTATTTTACTCTTTGAATATATACTGTCAGGCACCTTCTATTTCCTGACTTACCATCTCTGACTAATCTGACAATACCATCTCCACCACGTACCATCTTACAAAACATTTTATATAATTAAAAAAATATTTTAGAATCGCACAGAAGATAGATTATTGTGGCGTAATCTATCTTCTGTGCGATTCTAAAATATTTTTTTAATTATGTAAAAACAACTTTTTAATTGATGGTTTTTATTGCAGTTGTCTTCAGAAAGTGTGCTCTGTACAGAGTGTTTGACACTGCTTCAAGATCGAGCAAACACAATCAATGGAAGTTTATCTTTGCCTGCTATTGGTCATAGAAGATTATGTTTTTCTTGTGGCAAATCTGTTCTACATGCTACTAGAACATATCCTGTAGGACAAGATCGACAAGAGAGAAACATTTCAGTTAGACATGTTCCGCTGCATCTGGTAAATATTTTATTTATATTGAAATATATAAAAAAGTAATTCAACTTCTTATTACAATTACTTCTTGATCATTATCATGTATTCCTAACAGTTAGATCACATTACACTTACATACTTTTGTATTACATGTTTAATCATGTTATTTTTTTAGATCTCAAGAATGGAAAGAGTATGTGCTACTTGTTGGAGCTCAGCTACAAGAGAAGTGCAACGTAGTGATCAGCATGACCATAATCGCCCTGGTCTATCAGACAATATTTTGCCAGACGCGGGATCAAGTGGGAATCTCAATATTCCTGAGCCGCCTCCTCTTTCACAACAAAACCTACACACTGCTCAAGTTAGATCAAATCCAACAATTTATGTCTTCTGTGTATAAGCGTGCTGCTAGCACATCCAATCACTGAGAAACAGAACGTTTACTGGTACCCTCATCTATAAATGATTTGTTATTGCTTAATTATAAATTCTATGTGCCGCCAGCAGCACGAATCTATTGTCACCACCTGGATCATGGCCGTTGGAATGAATTAACTTCCCAGTTAAGAGATTTCCAGCAGGCAAATCGGTCTCGCCTTGTTACTATGTGCCGCTGGGTTGTGGAAGTGGTAAATGGGAGGGTGAAAAGGGATTTCAGACTCTTGCGTCATGTTTTCAACAATAAAGCGGCTTTGCACCTAATGGATGATTTTAGAGGCTCTTGTGCCCTTATTAATAAGTTCCATGTTGTCATAGAAGACCCACCAGAAGCCTTGGAATATGTTAGAATAGCTAAAGAGAGGCTTTCACTAACAAACCATTTGGCAACTTACGTTGAACAGGAATATCTCAATAAAAGGAGAGTGAATTTTCAAATGATTAACAGCAATAATCCACATTTAGACGGATTTCCACAGTTGACCATAACCGATTTAAAACGGTTAGCTCTTGGGACCTATCAGTTTAAACAGGCTAGATCGTATTATGGGGAACACATCCGTCGGACTGGGATGTATTCAGTTGAGGTGAATGATAATATTGATGATGATATACCCTTGATTTTAGGTCTTAATAATTACCTCTTAAGAGGCGGATTAAATCTAAACATGTAAACAGTCGTACTTATCACACCTATTTATTGATTAGCAGAGATGATGCTGTGGCCAACACATTAGAAACCATAGTAGGTTATTGCTGCAGCTGCCTCGTTGGTAAGCGAACAGTGGGCTGCTGTGCTCATGTGATGACCATAGTCTGGTATTTGAGCTGGGGACGGTATAATGACGTAACTGCGCCGGCAACGGCTTTAGATGATTTTTTTCAGGAGTATGATGTATGATGAAATAAATATTTTTGAATTTGAATCGCTATTAAAAAACTCAAATGAACTTGTTTGTTTTATTTTTTCTATAACTTACCTAGGCGATTCACGACAACAACATGAGCATGAGGAATAGGGTCTGTCATGAATAGTATCCTAAGATTATTAAAGAGTTATTGTTCAAGACTCTCTCTAGGCTCAACGAGCATTTTTTTCAGTCTGTCTGTTCACCCTTATGATAATGTTCTATAGGTACTGGTGTGGTAGCGTGATCGTGGTGGCGTCCAATGATATAATACCATTATATACGTTACCCGCTCACAGTACTGGCAATATAAAAGTCTAAAATAAAATCGAGTTTCAGTCAAGCATACTGTGGATGTTACTTTAACTCGTAATTCTTACTAATATTAGTGTATTACGCTGTTTTTAGAGCAATAATGTAATGCATGTGTGTTAAAATACGTCGTTGGTAGCGTCGAAAAAATAGACCTACTTTTTAGGTTAGTTTCGATTTTATAAAATAACTCTGAAACGCGAGTTTTTTTTTTCAAAAATAATTTTTGTAGGAGTTAATACGATCAGTATAGTCTATAAAAAACAAAGTTTGATTTTGATGCAGCATGGTACGGGATGGAATCCCGTACCATGCTGCATCCATGAGCATTCTCCTTTGAGAAAAATGGCGCGAGGATTATTTTCTGCCGTGGCTGCGTGAAAATGTTGGCAAAGACGCTAGAGCATGCAGCCAAGTTATTAAATGACCGAATAAACTGTTTTTTATTTTATTTTAAATAAACTCAATCTGTGAATGCACACTGTTGCTTTCCCGCCGTTTTAACAGCGCGCTAGCGCTGCCTACTGACTGGCGCCGCGCGGCGATTAGTTCGAAATTTGAATAGCAACAGCGCGCTGCTCACTAGCTGGAGTCGTGCGGCGGCGATCACTTCCATATTTGAAATGGCAAATAATACTGTTATGGAATTTGTATGGACTATAACTTAACTATTTGCTTTGGTAACACACGCGTTTTTTATGACCCGCTTTACATATTTAAAACCGGTGGAATTACATCAGCTTTACGAGCAAGGGTGTTAAAAAAGTAGATTCCAGTTTGGGAGAAGAATGTTTTTGTAGAGTACAACAACAGGCAAAATCTTCAAATTACGTACCTTTCTCATTGGACTCCAGTTCCTCCTTCTGCTTGAAGTGATCTTTGACCTTGTTCATGAGGCTCATGAGGTACTCCTTGCGACTCGTGATGGCGACCCACGCCGCGTCACCCTCCCAATTCAAACTTATCAATAATCTGAAACATATAGTTTGAAGTTTGATATACTCTCAAAAATCCCAAAAAACTTTAGCCTATAAGATATTTCATGAATATCGAGAAATACCTAAAGAAACTCTGACAATTTCAGAGAAACTACAAATGCTATTATTTAATTTATATTTAGGTAGCGTTGTCATCTTAAATGCTAGATGAAACATAGTCAATGGAAGGACCATTGACTATGTTTCATCTAGCATTTCTTCTTTCTTCAGTCAGGACGTTTTTATACAACATATGTGGTTGATGCTACACAATATTACAAAACACCTTACCTAATATACTTGGTCTGCTCCTGAACATTGATAGGCATGGTTTTCATTCTCGTGTACAACTTTTCTTTTAAATCCTCTATTTTCTTGTCAATCTCGGTTAGAATTTTTTGGAACAACTGAAAACAACATTCTTATTGTGAAGTAAATGTTGTGCAAAAAAATTACTTAAGTATGATTACTTTGTTTTAAGAGAGATGACGGCAGAATGGGATGTATGGAAGAAGACTTGTTGCGCCGCTCTTAATAAACAAGTAGCTATGGGCACGACGATTATAATTAAGATCTGACTTCTTACGATCCTATCTAACTCATAACTCATTTTTTCAGGCCTCTCTCCACTAACTAATATTATAAATGCAAAAGTGTGAGGATGAATGTATATTTGTTCTCTTTCACACAAAAACGGCTGAACGGATTTGGATGATATTTGGCACACAGGTAGTTTATAACCTGGATAAACACATTGGATTTAAAATTACGCTAGTGATAAAATAAAACCAGTTTCAAAACAAACCTTAACATCAGTATTTCCAAACAGGTTCTTCACTCTAGTGTAGTCATTGACCACAAGATCATACTCCTTCTTCCGAATGTTCCTGTCTATGGACGCAGGCAGTTGGAACAGGAACTTGTGTCGCGTCAACAATGAGAGCGCCTCGCGGGTCTTGTCCGCGTTGTCTTTGCGAGACAGAATCTCGGAGAAGAGCGAGTCTGCTAGAGTTATCGATTCTGAAACGAGATAAAGTAATAGATGTAAAGTAAGTAGTTGGTTAGCTAGATAAAAGCCATGACAGAGTGGCGTACAAGAACTAGGAAATGAAGTGCTGACTATCCGGCGGCGAGATGGGTAGTCGACATTGTTGCCTTCGTTGGTTAAGATTGGCACCAACAACGAGAGGCCCATACACCGCATGTGGCAAAGATCTAGCAAATTAAAAAATTGGTAATTGATTCTTAACTTTATTTTAAACATAAGTTTACTAATTTTTGCTGTGCCTTATTCCGGTCCGTAACTATACCATAGATTTTCATTGTGATATATTTAAACATTACATTATGGAATGTAAATGAAGATATGAATAGATTTCGGTCCTCGTAGGGGTCGATATAATTGCCGCAAAGCATAATGTATGTGGACAACCGTTTTATATGACAACTGATGTCTCGTCAACTCGATCGACGTCGCTAAATCTAGAAAAAATAAGTTGTTATCAAAGTACTTAGGCGTGCTTAGTGCTTAGGCTTGTATTTAGGTTCATTTCGCTCAGTAAGAAAAAATATACTAATGCCTTACGTAGGCATTAATATATTTTTTCCTACTGAGCAAATATACAGAGAAATATACATACCCTCAATAGAAGCTTGTAGACTAGGCAATGGTTCTTTGCCATTCTTCCTCTCATCCTCTTCATACATATTCTTGAGAAGAACAAGCCGATCTAGTTGGTCCATCACTGCCCCGGTGTTAGCCTTCAGGAAACTCAACTGCCCTTCCTTTTGACTCTCCACCTGAAAACATCAGCTGCTTTTTTAGCATAAGTCTTTCAAAAGATGAGATATTTATTTAAATATTAATTCATAGAATCATAGCAGACCAAAATAATCATGGTGTAGAAATATTTTTCAGATTAGAAGTGTCCATGGAGTTTCTTGACCATTCTTTTCCATAGAAATCTATGCTTTAGAATGCGAAAATAACTTAATTGTTCTTGCGGAGTGACATCTTGACAATTGAAAAAAGGCATTTTATATAATAAATTGATAAAATAGTCTTAGCGAATTATTAAAAACAAACTATGAATGAAAATTTCTGAACACCATAATAATAACTTCAATTTTGACACATCATTTTGAGTTTATTGTGTAAATGTTCCTTTACATTTTTATTGGTTTTTTTTTTAATTTTCCCCTGATAAAGAATTGTACACTGTACATAAATAGGCAAATATGGATTGTACATAAAACACCAACTTTAACAACTGGTAACACTGCAAATAAAAGATTCTCATACCTTTCTCTGAAGAAATACCATTCCAGCTTTGAGGTCCTCATACGAAGTGCTGCTGTGATGTTCCAGCAGATACCAGCCAGGCTGGAAGTTATCATCGGACAGCTTGCCAGAACTGAAACATGATGTAGACAGATTTTTAGCTTTCTGTTTGTTTGACATTTATTTTGTACAATTAGGAGAAGGGGAGGGGCATTTCCCTCATGAGAAAAACAATGGGTTTATGTATGTATGTTATATGGTACATAACAAAATAATATTTATTCAATACAATATTTAATCATCTACCTTAAAAGCTACTGTGTTCCATGTATTTGTTGTGAAAAGGAATGTTAAATAAATCCCAAATTATAGGCTTTTATAACATCAGAGAGATTTTTTTTCTAATGTACACCTACCAGTTTGTCTCTGCATCACTCAAAGGTTGACTGGTAGAAAATGCCTATTGCATTATTAAGTCCGCCTCTGTACTCTGTACTTGAAGTGTTAAATAAATAACAAAAATTTGACAGTAAATCTGTGATAAATATGTTTATTCTACTTACCCATCTGGGAACATTTCATTCAGCTCTTCCTCTGGGAACTTGCAATCATCACCTTCAGTGGACAGCCCCAGTGGGTCAGGTGGAGTGTAGGCTGTTGGTGACATGGGTCTCCGGCCCCATGGCAGTGTGGGTGGGGCAGCTTCCTCAACCCATACTGCACTCTCCTTTACAGGGCCTATTGATTCATGGTATCCTGGAAAAGTAATGTTTAACACGTTAACCGCCGTAGTGGAACGGTCAAAATTTACATAATTTTTTTTTGGTGCTCCTGGATTTAGTTTAATAAGACATGGATTTATGTCTAGTTTAGGCTGCAATCGTATGTATAGTTTATGAAATAATCACAAAAAACCCCATGAGGTCACCGATGCCCTACGCGGCGCTGTGATGTCGAAAATTGCATTTACGTTATTTTGGCGCCAGATAGGCCACACCTCCGGTCACCCGACCCTGCAGTCGAATACTTGCACTCAAGTGAGATGCACGTCAATTTGTTTTTTATTTAGTATTCGCATTATTAAGCTACGTAAAATGTTTAAAAGGAATAGTTATGTTGCACTTAAAACCCAAACCTCCGCATCCATGAACGAGTTCGCCGAAAACTGCAGATTTTTCTATGTGAATCTAACAAAGGACAATGACCAAAGTTGGTACCAAAAAGTCTCGCGCCTCAAAACCAAAATATTATAGTAATTAGTTTCATATTTTTTTACGGCATTACGCGTCGGGGATTTGATTTTTGAACTGGAAATAAACTTTTCGAGTTTAAAAGTATGAATATTGTTTTACTCCCTTTATATGACGTTCCGTTTCAACTGAATATAAATGACGTTCCGTTTCAATTGAACAAACCCTTGTCTGTCGAGCGGACTCTAAAATTAATTACAATTAAGTAAGATCAGTACACCAAATCGATTTAGTTTGGTTTATTGCTATTTGCAACAAAATAGATTTTCTCAGCCTAAAGATTTTGATTTATCGATTAAATCCCGACTAGTTTATAGTTATCTTATCTGTGGCATCTGACATTTGTAGTCTGTACTGACTACCTACGTTAAGCTAACTTTGCGCTAGCGAAAACGACCGTCTGTGTTTTAAGAGTTGAGATTGAGATTTGTAAATTATTGAACTGTGTGTTGAGAAGTAGAACTTGTATTTTGTGAACTTTTTTCTGTGTATTCATTTGTGCAAACATGTTGAGTCGTGGAGTCAGCCAATTGACACCGTCATTATACATTCGACGATGTATCAATTGTTCATTTTTGATACCCAGAAATCTATCTACACATTCATTAGAGCACGTGTCTACTCCTATGATTAACTTGTTACAGTCGTGGATAACTCCTACTCAGGTAAGCAATCTTATTTTACTCTTTGAATATATACTGTCAGGCACCTTCCATTTCCTGACTTATCATCTCTGACTAATCTGACTGTACCATCTCCACCACGTACCATCTTACGACACATTTTATATAATGAAAAAATATTTTAGAATAGAATCGCACAGAAGATAGATTACGCCACAAAAACACCTTTTTAATTGATGGTTTTTATTGCAGTTGTCTTCAGAAAGTGTGCTCTGTACAGAGTGTTTGACACTGCTTCAAGATCGAGCAAACACAATCAATGAAGGAAGTTTATCTTTGCCTGCTATTGGTCATAGAAGATTATGTTTTTCTTGTGGCAAATCTATTCTACATGCTACTAGAACATATCCTGTAAGACAAGATCGACAAGAGAGAAACATTTTAGTTAGACATGTTCCGCTGCATTTGGTAAATGTTTTATTTATATTGAAATATCAAAAAAGTAATTCAATTTCTTATTACAATTACTTCTTGATCATTATAATGTATTCCTAACAGTTAGATCACACTTACATACTTTTATTAAATCTATAACCCATTGCAAAATGTTTTGTATTACATGTTTAATCATGTTATTTTTTTAGGTCTCAAGATTGGAAAGAGTTTGTGCTGCTTGTTGGAGGTCAGCTAGAAGAGAAATACAACGTCATAATCAGCATGACCATAATCGCCCTGGTCTATCAGATCATATTTTGCCAGACGCTGGATCAAGTGGGGATCTCAATATTCCTGAGCCGCCTCCTCTTCCACAACAAAACCTACACACTGCTCAAGTTAGATCAAATCCAACAATTATGTCTTCTGTGTATAAGCGTGCTGCTAGCACATCCAATCACTGTATATTTGTTAATTGTTTTGAAACAGAACGTTTACTGGTACCCTCATCTATAAAGGATTTGTTATTACTTAATTATAAATTCTATGTGCCGCCAGCAGCACGAATCTGTCGTCACCACCTGGATCATGGCCGTTGGAATGAATTAACTTCCCAGTTAAGAGATTTCACTGGTAGTCAATTTGACGCAATCATGAATATAATGCAACGAGCTGCCAATTACCATATAGATTTCTCAAATATTTTAATTATGCCTACATATTTATGTCACTTTTGGCTTGGCATGAACTCGGATCAATTTTATGATTTGTTAAACTGTATACCAAGTCTAGCAGGACAAGTACCGAATGCCACGATTGCATTAAGCATTTACTTAGTTAAGCTGAGAACTGGTGATAGTAATGAAAGATTGGCAACTCTCTTTAATAAATCTCGTGTCACCTTAGAACGCTTAATGAATAAAGCCAGACAATGTTTAATTAATGAGTTTCTTCCATTGTACTTAGGATTTAATCATATGACTGTTGAAGATGTTGCTTCTAGAAATAGAATAATACCAGAAGGATTATTTGGTAATCCTGATTTGCCACCTAATTCTAAACCAGCAATAGTAATATGTGATGCTACTTATGTATTTATTCAAAGTAGTTCTAATTACTTATTTCAAAAACAAACATACAGTTTGCAAAAACTGGATAATTTGGTCAAACCATTTATGATAGTGTGTTGTGATGGTCATATTGTGGATTGTCTCGGGCCATACAAGGCGACCACTAATGATGCTGCTATTACTAGTTTAAACCTACGTGATGAGGAATCTTGTTTAAGATCATTTTTCCGCAGAGGTGACGTTTTCATCCTTGATAGAGGATTTAGGGATGTTATTAATGAACTCCAGGGATATGGCTTTATAACACATATGCCAGAGTCTCTACTTGAGAATGAATACCAATTAACAACCCAGCAGGCAAATCGGTCTCGTCTTGTTACTATGTGCCGCTGGGTTGTAGAAGTGGTTAATGGGAGGGTGAAAAGGGATTTCAGACTTTTTCGTCATGTTTTCAACAATAGAGCAGCTTTGCACCTAATGGATGACTTTAGAATCTCTTGTGCCCTTATTAATAAGTTCCATGTTCTTATAGAAGACCCACCAGAAGCCTTGGAATATGTTAGAATAGCTAAAGAGAGGCTTTCACTAACAAACCATTTGGCAACTTACGTTGAACAGGAAAATCTCAATAGAAGGAGAGTGAATTTTCAAATGATTAATAGCAATAATCCACATTTAGATGGATTTCCACAGTTGACAATAACCGATTTAAAACGGTTAGCTCTTGGGACTTATCAGCTTAAACAGGCTAGATCGTATTATGGGGAACATATCCGTCGGACTGGGATGTATTCAGTTGAAGTGAACGATAATATTGATGATGATATACCCTTGATTTTAGGTCTTAATAATTACCTCTTAAGAGGTAGGATTAAATCTAGACATGTAACCAGTCGTACTTATCATACCTATTTATTGATTAGCAGAGATGATGCTGTGGCCAACACATTAGAAACCATAGTAGGTTACTGCTGCAGCTGCCTCGTTGGTAAGCGAACAGTGGGCTGCTGTGCTCATGTGATGACCATAGTCTGGTATTTGAGCTGGGGACGGTATAATGACGTAACTGCGCCGGCAACGGCTTTAGATGATTTTTTTCAGGAGTATGATGAATGAATGCGTTAGTGTAGGTAGGTAGGGTAGGCAGGTAGGGCAGAGGTAGGGCGGGTAGGTAGGGCAGGTAGGTAGGGTAGGTAGGTAGGTAGGGCAGGTAGATAGGGTAGGTAGGTAGGTAGGGTAGGTAGGTAGGTAGGGTAGGTAGGTAGGTAGGTAGGGTAGGTAGGTAGGTAGGGTAGGTAGGTAGGTAGGTAGGGTAGGTAGGTAGGTAGGGTAGGTAGGTAGGGTAGGTAGGTAGGTAGGGTAGGTAGGTATATAGGTAGGTAGGGTAGGTAGGTAGGTAGGTAGGTAGGGTAGGTAGGTAGGTAGGTAGGGTAGGTAGGGTAGGTAGGTAGGTAGGTAGGGTAGGTAGGTAGGGTAGTTAGGTAGGTAGGGTAGTTAGGTAGGTAGGGTAGTTAGGTAGGTAGGGTAGGAAGGTAGGTAGGTATGTAGGTAGGTAGGTATGTAGGTAGGTAGGTATGTAGGTAGGTAGGGTAGGTAGGTAGGGTAGGTAGGTAGGGTAGGTAGGTAGGGTAGGTAGGTAGGGTAGGTAGGTAGGGTAGGTAGGTAGGGTAGGTAGGTAGGGTAGGTAGGTAGGGTAGGTAGGTAGGGTAGGTAGGTAGGGTAGGTAGGTAGGGTAGGTAGGTAGGGTAGGTAGGTAGGGTAGGTAGGTAGGTAGGGTAGGTAGGTAGGGTAGGTAGGTAGGGTAGGTAGGTAGGGTAGGTAGGTAGGGTAGGTAGGTAGGGTAGGTAGGTAGGGTAGGTAGGTAGGGTAGGTAGGTAGGGTAGGTAGGTAGGGTAGGTAGGTAGGGTAGGTAGGTAGGGTAGGTAGGTAGGTAGGGTAGGTAGGTAGGGTAGGTAGGTAGGGTAGGTAGGTAGGGTAGGTAGGTAGGGTAGGTAGGTAGGGTAGGTAGGTAGGGTAGGTAGGTAGGGTAGGTAGGTAGGGTAGGTAGGTAGGGTAGGTAGGTAGGGTAGGTAGGTAGGGTAGGTAGGTAGGGTAGGTAGGTAGGGTAGGTAGGTAGGGTAGGTAGGTAGGGTAGGTAGGTAGGGTAGGTAGGTAGGGTAGGTAGGTAGGGTAGGTAGGTAGGGTAGGTAGGTAGGGTAGGTAGGTAGGGTAGGTAGGTAGGGTAGGTAGGTAGGGTAGGTAGGTAGGGTAGGTAGGTAGGGTAGGTAGGTAGGGTAGGTAGGTAGGGTAGGTAGGTAGGGTAGGTAGGTAGGGTAGGTAGGTAGGGTAGGTAGGTAGGGTAGGTAGGTAGGGTAGGTAGGTAGGGTAGGTAGGTAGGGTAGGTAGGTAGGGTAGGTAGGTAGGGTAGGAAGGTAGGGTAGGTAGGTAGGGCAAGTAGATAGGGTAGGTAGGTAGGGCAGGTAGATAGGGTAGGTAGGTAGGTAGGGAGAACGTCTGGCGGCCAAAGGCGGCGTTGGTGAGGTCCTCCGTCCAATGCAGGACGATGGCGTCCCTCGCCTCCTGCCGCACGGCCTGGAGTGGACGGCGCACCGGAAGGAGCTCGGGGAGCGCCCCGTCGCCGAGGAGCGGGAGGCCGTGCGGCAGGAGGCGAGGGACGCCATCGTCCTGCATTGGACGGAGGACCTCGCCAACGCCGCCTTTGGCCGCCGGACGTTGGACACGCGCGGTCCGGCCCTGCGGGGCTGGCTCGAGCGGTCCCACGGTTACCTCTCTTTCCGTCTGGCGCAGGTGTTATCCGGACATGGTTGTTTCGGATCGTACCTGCGCCGGATCGGGAGGGAGGAAACCCCGGCGTGCCACGACTGCGGCGCGGCGGAGGACACGGCACAGCACACCCTCGAGGTGTGCCCGGCGTGGTTCGAGCTGCGCCGCGGTCTGACCGCGGTGGTCGGACCGGACCTCTCGCTTCCCGGCGTGGTCGACGCCATGCTGGGGAGCGAGGAGGCCTGGTCAGCGGTCGCCTCCTTTTGCGAGGACGTAATCTCGCAAAAGGAGCTAACGGAGCGCGCGCGGGAGGACGATCCTCTCGCCGCGACGCATCCGCAGGCGAAGAAGGGGGAGAAGGCGTCGTGCCCTCCTCCTCATGGTGACGGGCGGGCGGCAGGTACGGGGGTGCCTTCGCCCGCATTGCACCCGTCACCTTCGTCGGTCATTCCCGACCCCCCACACCCATGAGGGTGTGAGGGGTTGTCTTGCGGGGCAATCGTCGGCGGAGGACTGGAAGTAAAGGCTGTGCCGGTTTCCCAGTCCCCCGCCACTCTGACGAAGCGGGAATGCGCTGGGTCGTTTTAGTGGGTATACCGGGTCCGCCCGGGGAGTCCCACATACCCCTCCTGTCCCCCGATGGGAGGGTATGCGTAATGCATTTTTTCCCAGCGTCAACAAAAAAAAAAAAAAAAAAACTGGTGCTTTGTCAGAAAACCTCCTCGGGGCCCAGTGGCTGCCGGTCCTTCTCGATACGTCTGGAGGGAACAGCAGCTGCTGGGACGGTGCACCCTGGGCGCGGCAGTATCCTTCCCCGATGAATGGGAAGAGATTCCTATTCCTCGGGGAATGTTACTGTCGTGGCCAATATTCTGACACGGTGGGGCGACCTCCGCGCGACCCTCTGAACCGCAGAGGGCGCAGTGGAGGAGCAGGGGCGGGCTCGGTGTGCCGCCGGGCGTTGGGCGCGCTCGGTCCGGACAGGCGGGGCTGGCTCGGGCGGTCTCGCGGGATCCTCTCTTTCCGTCTGGTGCGGGTGTTGTCTGGAAACATCCATGCGGGGGGGGGGGGCCTACCGCGACAGCGGCGCGGCGGAGGACACGGCGCAGCACACACTCGAGGTGTGGAACAGCTAGTTTTAAATAAATATTTTTGAATTTGAATCGCTATTAAAAAACCCAAATAGACTTGTTTGTTTTATTTTTTCTATCACTTACCTAGTCGATTCACGACAACAACATGAGCATGAGGAATAGGGTCTGTCATGAATAGTATCCTAAGACCTATACCTGCCTCGCTTCAAATTACTCCAACGTGTAGGGCATACAATAAAAATGAGAAGATTATAGTTATTTTGTCTATGGTTAATTGGCCGTTCACAGAATAGTCTTATTGATGTAGAATGCAATGAAATCGATTTTTTGATGAATCGATTAACCATTAATCGTTTCTTTTGTTTATTATACATAGCTATAACGTTTGCTTGAAAAACACTTCAAGAATTACAAATATGTATTTGCTTTGCTTTCTTTGAATAACAGCAACAATTAAGTAAGATCAGTACACCAAATCGATTTAGTTTGGTTTATTGCTATTTGCCACAAAAAAGATTTTCTCAGCCTAAAGATTTTGATTTATCGATTACATCCCTAAATCCCGACTAGTTTATAGCACTTACTATACTCTATGGTTTATAGTTATCTTATCTGTGGCATCTGACATTTGTACTGTACTGAAGTGTACTGACTGACTAGACTACGTTAAACTACCTTTGCGCTAGCGAAAACGAACGACCGTCTGTGTTTTAAGAGTTGAGATTGAGATTTGTAAATTATTGAACTGTGTGTTGAGAAGTGCAACTTGTTTGTATTTTGTGAACTTTTTTCTGTGTATTCATTTATGCAAATATGTCGAGTCGTGGGGTCGGCCGATTGACACCGTCATTATCCATTCGACGATGTATCAGTTATTGTTCATTTTTGATACCCAGAAACCTACCTAAACATTCATTAAAGCACGTGTCTACTCTTATGATTAACTTTTTACAGTCGTGGATAACTCCTACTCAGGTAAGAAGATCTTATTATTACTCTTTGAATATATACTGTCAGGCACCTTCTATTTCCTGACTTACCATCTCTGACTAATCTGACAATACCATCTCCACCACGTACCATCTTACAAAACATTTTATATAATGAAAAAAATATTTTAGAATCGCACAGAAGATAGATTATGCCACAAAGGGTAAAAACAACTTTTTAATTGATGGTTTTTATTGCAGTTGTCTTCAGAAAGTGTGCTCTGTACAGAGTGTTTGACACTGCTTCAAGATCGAGCAAACACAAACAATGAAGGAAGTTTATCTTTGCCTGCTTTTGGTCATAGAAGATTGTTTTTCTTGTGGCAAATCTGATCTACATGCTACTAGAACATATCCTGTAGGACAAGATCGACAAGAGAGAAACATTTCAGTTAGACATGTTCCACTGCATCTGGTAAATATTTATATTGAAATATAAAAAAAAGTAATTCAACTTCTTATTCAAATTCAAAACATTTATTTCAGACTAATTAGGTCCATAGAGTGTTAGTAGTACAATAAGATGACTTAAAACTATGTTAGTAATTACACAAACACAACAAATAAGAGGAAAAGGCGCCAGTCAGCCTATAATATATGCAGCAGTAATATATGCGCCAGTCAGCCTATAATTATTACAATTACTTCTTGATCATTATCATGTATTCCTAACAGTTAGATCACATTACACTTACATGCTTTTGTATACATGTTTACTTAATCATGTTATTTTTTTAGATCTCAAGAATGGAAAGAGTATGTGCTGCTTGTTGGAGCTCAGCTACAAGAGAAGTGCAACGTAGTGATCAGCATGACCATAATCGCCCTGGTCTATCAGACAATATTTTGCCAGACGCTGGATCAAGTGGGGATCTCAATATTCCTGAGCCGCCTCCTCTTTCACAACAAAACCTACACACTGCTCAAGTTAGATCAAATCCAACAATTTATGTCTTCTGTGTATAAGCGTGCTGCTAGCACATCCAATCACTGAGAAACAGAACGTTTACTGGTACCCTCATCTATAAAGGATTTGTTATTGCTTAATTATAAATTCTATGTGCCGCCAGCAGCACGAATCAGTCGTCACCACCTGGATCATGGCCGTTGGAATGAATTAACTTCCCAGTTAAGAGATTTCCAGCAGGCAAATCGGTCTCGCCTTGTTACTATGTGCCGCTGGGTTGTGGAAGTGGTAAATGGGAGGGTGAAAAGGGATTTCAGACTCTTGCGTCTTGTTTTCAACAATAGAGCGGCTTTGCACCTAATGGATGATTTTAGAGTCTCTTTTTAGAGTCTCTTGTGCCCTTATATTAATAAGTTCCATTTTGTTATAGAAGGCCCACCAGAAGCCTTGGAATATGTTAGAATAGCTAAAGAGAGGCTTTCACTAACAAACCATTTGGCAACTTACGTTGAACAGGAATATCTCAATAAAAGGAGAGTGAATTTTTAAATGATTAACAGGAATAATCCACATTTAGACGGATTTCCACAGTTGACCATAACCGATTTAAAACGGTTAGCTCTTGGGACCTATCAGCTTAAACAGGCTAGATCGTATTATGGGGAACACATCCGTCGGACTGGGATGTATTCAGTTGAGGTGAATGATAATAAATAATTGATGATGATATACCCTTGATTTTAGGTCTTAATAATTACCTCTTAAGAGGCGGATTAAATCTAAACATGTAAACAGTCGTACTTATCACACCTATTTATTGATTAGCAGAGATGATGCTGTGGCCAACACATTAGAAACCATAGTAGGTTATTGCTGCAGCTGCCTCGTTGGTAAGCGAACAGTGGGCTGCTGTGCTCATGTGATGACCATAGTCTGGTATTTGAGCTGGGGACGGTATAATGACGTAACTGCGCCGGCAACGGCTTTAGATGATTTTTTTCAGGATTATGATGTATGATGAAATAAATATTTTTGAATTTGAATCGCTATTAAAAAACCCAAATGAACTTGTTTGTTTTATTTTTTCTATAACTTACCTAGTCGATTCACGACAACAACATGAGCATGAGGAATAGAGTCTGTCATGAATAGTATCCTAAGATTATTAAAGAGTTATTTTTCAAGACTCTCTCTAGGCTCAAGCGTTTTTTTCAGTCTGACTGTTCACCCTTATGATAATGTTCTATAGGTACTGGTGTGGTAGCGTGATCGTGGTGGCGTCCAATGATATAATACCATTATATACGTTACCCGCTCACAGTATTGGCAATATAAAGGTCTAAAATAAAATCGAGTTTCAGTCAAGCATACCTACAGTGGATGTTACTTTAACTCGTAATTCTTACTAATATTAGTGTATTACGCTGTTTTTAGAGCAATAATGTAATGTATGTGTGTTAAAATACGTCGTTGGTAGCGTCGAAAAAATAGACCTACTTTTTAGGTTAGGTTCGATTTTATAAAATAACTCTGAAACGCGGGTTTTTTTTTCAAAAATAATTTTTGTAGGAGTTAATACGATCAGTGTAGTCTATAAAAAACAAGGTTTGATTTTGAGGCAGCATGGTACGGGATTCCATACTTAAATGAGCATTCTCCTTTCAAGGTAAACGAAAACCATTGTGCGCACATATTCTACAGCGCCGCAGCGGTCACACACATACACAAAATCTACGGAGTAAGTGTCCTACGGCTCACTAAATAGGTTTGAAAACAGGTCTGCCTTGAGGTCACCGGTGACCTACGAGGCGCCCAAATACTGAGCAGGGTCAGGTCACCGGTGACCTACGTGGCGATGAACGTGTTAAAGTGTTACTTCATTCATTTAAATTTCTTCTTTAAAGTTTCATAACATATAATACCTTGAATATGATGAGTATTGAGATTTACTAAGTCAAGTCAAGTGGCCCTGACTGTACTACTTTTACTGTTCTACTTATATTAAGAAAAAGAGCAGAGAGAGAGAGAGACAATGGAGAACACTGACTTTACTGTTAAATTAAGGTAGGAACACAAAAACAAAAATGATTGTTTACCTCTAAATTGCACAGTGGAGGTTCCTTCGCCACCAGAGCGAGTAGTTACTATAATATCTCCCCGACCCTTGCAGGGCCCCGAGCGCGCCACTATTTTGTTCTTGCTCTTCCATTCGCAAGACAGTAAGCAATCGCAGCCGCAAATCTTTAACCCTGTGATCAGTAAAATTTTATAGTTACGCCCACCTTCTAAACTTCGTTTTTGGTGGAATTTAAACTCGGTAATTTTAATTTTGGACAATAATGATAGTTGTAGATTACATACCTATTAAATCTGTAACGGTAGTACCCAGAAATTCTCCACGTATCGTAACCCTAGTTCCAGGAGGTCCTTCTTTTGGAGATATTCCTGTAACTACAGGTGGTGGACCCATATTTTAAGGCTTTAATAGATTCAGATAAAGTACAGATGTATTTTGACTGAATACGTGTTATTTTTATACTTTTACCATGTGTATTTAATTGAAATGAAAATATTTTTAGAGAAATCGTAATCTCAAAACAAATCAGATGTCAAATTGACATGATTGACACTACATGACAGCAGATCACAGATGTACAAGTTTTTTCTTTTACTAGCGAATATTTTTACAAAAAAAATCGACTAATCTGTTTATCCCTAGAGGAACAGCTCAATAACCGTCTTTTTAAAAACAATCATCAAGTTGACCTTTTCTTTCGAGCGTAGGTTTTTGGACGCGAATCAAAATGTCACTGTTGTCAAAAATGTCAAATAAATCATTCCCTATTCATTCATTCATCATCATGTGGGGGTGATCGAAGTGGGGTTTATGGGGCGTATCTAACAAAAATTAAAACTGTAATTCATTAAACTATCATGTTTAAAAGTGACCACTAATCCAGAATAGACGACACCATGGCTCAATCTAACTTCAGGTACTACGTTTACCATATTATAAATATTGATAGTAATTTAGCATATTATTATCATTGTGTTTGTAACATTTACTTTTGCTTTTAGTGCGGTCGATGAATACGGGTTTGAGAGGCATGAGGACTTCGATTATGAGAGCTATGAGGACTTCATGTCTAACTACTTGAAGGTGCTAGCAACTAGGGCGCAGAAATGGTCCACGCTGCTTGGCGAAGGAAAGTCGGTCAAACGCACCAACACTGTGAAAAGATACGTCCGTAAAGGAGTACCTAGTGAGTGTCTTTCTTTGTTTACATTTATATGCCGTGTGAATTTTACCGCACTTTCATTTTTGTGTCTTGTATTTAAAATTAAAAAATACCATACAGTGTCTAGAACTTGTTCTTAATGTAGGGGAATTATTTTCTTGTTTTAATTTATAAGTGTTACAGTTATTTAACCATCAACTGTAACTTGATTTTGAGCAGTTGTAAAAAAAACTACTCTTGTTGTATTGTTTTCTGAGACAAACTGTTCACACTTGTTATTTCATGTCTACATTTTGAGGAAACCTTACAAAATGTAGTCAGCTGTGATACCTTTATATGCATAACTTACAAATACTCCAATTTCATAATATTATAATAACACAGGTACTTCCTCAAACCTTGTGTTTCATGAAATCCAAATACAAAGGTTTAATTCATGAACTAAATTCCACCAAATTGTCATATTTTATAGGTGAGCACCGACCATCAGTATGGATGGCTATTTCCCAAGCAGAAATGATGAAAGAGCAAAGTCCAGACCTCTACCAGAAAATACTAGATGGCCCATTTGAAAAGGAGCTGGTTGATCTAGTGAAGACTGACCTGCCTCGCACGTTCCCGGACAACATATACTTCACTAAGGAGGCCAACCATCAGACACACTTGTTCAACATACTCATAGCGTACGCACACAACAATAGGGTTGTTGGTTACTGTCAAGGACTCAATTATATTGCAGGTGAGTTTCTTTTTTATGATCAGATTAATTATTTGTGATGGATGGATTGAGAGGGAGAGGAAGACCAAGGAAATGATGGATAGATTGTGAGAAGAATGATATGAAAGAAAAAGTAGTAAATTATAGTAATGACATTTGACGGGAGAATGGAAGAAAAAAAATGTTTTGCGCTGACCTCGAGTAACATGGGACAAGGGCAGGAAGATGGTGATAAATTATTTGTAAACAACACAAATAACATTATTTCAAGGCAATGAGATAGGTATTATAATAAAAATAACCATGAGCAATAAATAAACACAGTTCTACAAACATCTATTGAGATTCTCTTATAAATTAATTAAACACAATCTATGCCTCATCCTCGTCCTATGCCTCGTTTTTCCATCAGTAATATCTCAGTAGCAGCTGTGGAATATGGATTTGTGCCCCATTGACGGCAACAGGCTCGGCCCCTTTTACATGGGACTTAAAACATAACATGCAAATTGTTGGTGTACTAGTAGGTACACCTCTGCCTAACCATTCGGGGATTACAAGTGTGATGTTTTGTTGTAATTATGATAGATGAAGATATCTATACTGACCCAAAGCTGTTCCTATTTTTGACCCTCATGATTAGAATATGACTGTATGACCTTTCCATACCTGCTTTTCATCCTAACCAGTCGCCTTGAACCTATTACCTATACTGATTTTACATTTGGTTGTTAAATTCATGTCAATAAGTCAGGTCAGCTAGCCAAGTGGGGCCAATTGGTTAATTTTAAGATATGACTAAATACTGATGTAATGCATTGGCGCTGAATATAATGTCCTTAAATTTTCATTTAATTGATTGAAAGTTTTATTAGAGGTAGGTAAGATAAATGAAATAAATGGCTAATACTCAATATTCAAAATCAATGTTACTTGTCAATGAGTAACAATTTGGTAAACAAGACCATGTATGTAATACAATTCCTTATACAGCTGCTAATGAGGACAGCAAACATTCATCAAAAATCTACAGGCAGTTGTTAAAAGTTTATATTATTTCCCTCTACTCATTTGTTATGTAATCATTTACCATGAACTTGCTAATGAGTCCATAATCCAGCCTATTCACAATAGTCCAAGGTAACTAAAGACTTATTTCATTAACCTAACTATGGGTAACGAAATAAGTCTAAAGTTACCTGGAAGTCATCACCGAAGTTCATTAAGTAAATGAAAATTAAGTAGTCAATTATAACTTATTTAATTCAATGAACTAGTTCATCAGTCAACTCTGCTTGTGTAGATTGAACAATTACTAATGCTATTCCCACTACCCAGAATTAACTTAATTACCAAGTCAATTAACATAATACCACATTATTTTTGTCCACTGACTCGTCACACTTATCTGATTAAGATAATAGGATAATGGATTGCCAGAATTATGTGTTGTTGTTATCATCGGCCGGCAATCTATAGATAGTTAAATAATAACTAACTATATACATATTAAATACATATAAAGGTAATACGTAACTATTAGGTTCAATAATACATATACAGGCTGGTGATTTAGTACCTGCAATCTGGATCTTTCAAAGGAGCTTGTGGTTAAATAATAACAGTCGCTCGGGTCAGTCTTCAGGATAGCCGGTCCATGGATGAGTAACCCCCCATTACATATCGAGTTTCCTCCGTGCCTCGGAATGCACCTTAAGCCGTTGATACCAGCTGTCAACTGTAGATTCGTTACAGGTAGTCAGTCAGTCTTACCAAAAGGGTATCGTATTACCCAGTACTAACTGTGTTTTGTAAGTCAGATAGGCAGTCGCTCCAATGTAAAATATTGATATTCAGCTGCATCCGGTTAAACTGGAAGCCGACTCTAACATAGTTCGGAAAAGACTAGGCAGATGATCCTTCAAAAGGAAAAAAATCATATTCCCATACAACAGTAGACAGACTATTAAGATGCTTTTATGAACAGCATTTTTTTTTGAGTGTCTTTGGCAAAGTGTTTAATATGACAGGTAGACCTCCTCCATGAAGGAAACAGGTAACTAAATCGCCACCCTGTATATGTATGTATGTGATAGTTTATCAGGGATTGAATAATATGATACACGTGAATGTTTTTTGGTGATTAGGCAGGATTTACTTCAAACAAACATTGAAATTGTCATGAATGTAATTGATAGAACCAATTAACTAGAATTGAGTAGAAAGCCTTGATTGCGTATGCGTTAATCTCTCATAATGCATAAATTATATCTAGTCTTAGTACAGCTACAAGGCTGATTCTCAATAAGACCTAGCTGTACCCGGGTTGCGTCGCAATGCCACGAAAAATTATAAAGGGTTGTATGATTCTCCGTGCCAGGAACCTTCGCGGCAGTACACAGAACAAACCCACCAAAGTTTAATCATAATCGGATCAGTACTTTAGGAATGTATGGAAGACAAACATTTTATTTTTAACTATGCAGATCTTAACTTTTACTTTAATCATGCTGGAGAAATGTGGGTGTACTTTGGGTACTTTGTACCTCTGCCGAAGGGTTACTTCGGGTATTACAGGCGTAATGTTATGTTATCTTAACTTTTTTGTGTTACCTTTCAGGTTTGCTGCTACTAGCAACAAAAAGCGAAGAGACATCATTTTGGCTGCTGAAAGTACTTGTGGAGAAGATCCTGCCAGACTACTATACGAGGACAATGGATGGCCTCATTGTGGACATTGAAGTGCTGTCGGAACTAGTCAAGTCCAAGGTGCCTGATGTGCACCAACATGTTATTAACTTGGGTATGTAAAAACTTAATTCAAGTTACCGAGAATTCTTGGCAGGCCTGCATTTTTTTTTTTATATATTTAATGGGCCTACTCTAAACAACAAACTACCATAATCACTAAAAAAAAAAAAAAAAATATTGTTTACTTCTTCAACAAGATTACACAAATTTGTTTGTGATTGGAGCCTCTCTTGACCTCAATCTAGTCCTAGAGGACAGAGATGAGGTCGACGATGGTTTTAATTACTTGGTTTTGAGTGCTAATGAGATTAAATCTATGCTGCTTATTAAAATTAAAGGCTAACTTTGCCCGCATTGAGGTCGGAAACTATCCTAAACCTCGGTCATGGTCCACTTGTGTGCCGAATTTCATCAAAATCCGTTCAGCCGTAGAAGGCTAATGGAAAAACAGAGTTATACTTTGAATCTGTATGACTTTATCTTTTAACATAATCCTATAATCCATGTACTTTGAAGTAGTTTACATCCCACAGTTATGCTCAATCTGGCATGTATTGATAACAGCTATCTTTTGATAGCTATTCTGAGATATGAAAAACAATCATACTGTACCTTGCATGTTACGAAATATACGAATGAGTAAGGCTTATTAAGGATTTGAAACAAAGAGTATCGGGCCATTGCTGGACAAAGGTCTCCCTCATAGCCTTCCACAACCTGTTTATATTTCGATTATTATCCATTTAGTGCAGATTTATTGGAATTAAAAAACATTTTGAAGATCTCGCATCTATGTAGCACATTCCATGGCCATTTTCTAACTACCAAAAACATTTCCAGGTCTCCCATGGGCCGTAATAACCACCAAATGGTTCGTCTGTCTGTTCGCCGAAGTCCTCCCCATAGAGACGGTACTACGGATATGGGACTGCCTGTTCTACGAGGGCTCCAAGATCCTGTTCCGGGTGTGTCTGACGCTGATCAAGAACAACCGAGCTGAGATTATGTCGTGCAACGACTTCACCTCCCTGGCAGAGTGCTTCAAGGCTATCGTGAAGAACGCCAGTGCACTGCACTGTCATGAATTTATGCAGGTTGGTTTGGGACTTTCTGCTAGTATTTTTGTGAGGGAGTTATGTGTGATAGGCTAGACTTATCATTCAAGTTATAGTAACTTTAACCGTCTACTACATGATCACACACACAGTCAATCTAGTCCACTATCAGGTTTTCGACTGTACACATTGGGATCTCTAGATACAGTAATATTGCAAATATTTGTATTTCTATTATAATATTTCTCGGCACATCTCGAGGTTATACTATTTCTAAATCAATGTTTTTCTTTTCCAGTCTATCTTCAAAGTACCTGGCACCCTATCTAACGCAACAATAATAAAGTTGCGCGCGCGGTTCGCGAAGCAGCGCCGCGAACAGCAACAGAAGGAGCCCCCGCGGTGAACAACTCGCGCCGCTCCAGTCCTGATCTCAAACACAACCAAATTGTACATCATACACTACTTATAAACAAAATATGACAACATTTATTTTTGATCTCTATGTTAACAACAAACAGAGGTCTACTCTTCATCCCAAGAAGTTATGTTGCCCCACGATTATTAGAATATTTCAAATATTAGCAATACGCTATTGAATTATTTACATTGATAGCTTGCAGAATTATTTCGAAGGCTTTTTTGTATACGGCGCAAGTTTTATTCGCCCCTAATATCAATCAAAAAAATATATTTATCTAGCTTGTTGCGATTTTGTACAAATCTTACTAGTCTATAATAGCCTTGCATGTTTAGTTGCTATTCATACAAACCAGCGAAGAAAGAGTTTATGTGACAATACTTTTTTTTTATTTCCTACAGTCATGACAACTTCTAAGGCTAACGTACCCACATCATCACTGAAACCAATGATTGATCCTCTTGGCGTATTTCATCTAAATTATTGGTTACATAATAATATGTGGATTTTATATCATTGGTTGTTGATGATATAGTGTGTTCTTGGCTTTATCTACATATTTGAAAATGTCTTTTGCAAAGTTAGAATTAAGTTTTAATGTTGTTTGGCATATCATTAAAGTATTTTTGTTATTAGTATTATTTCTGTTGTTTATTATTGTGTCGGTTTTTATTAGATTTGTACCTATAAAAATAACTTGTAGGGTATGAACAAAAGTAAGCATTTTATTAGTTAGTTTCTAAATTAAAAAAAAACAATGATATGTTGATCAAATAACTTGTTACTGCCATTTGCAGAAGCAACATTGAAATTATATTTATTACACAACAATGGGATTTAGTTTCTTTGTCAATAAAAATAAATTGTTAGTTATTAGTATAGGTTAATTAACTGATATTTTTATAGTAATATCTAGTTTTTAGCTTTGGCAACCTTATCAATTGAAGTTTTTTACTTTATTTATTTGCATATTGCATAATTATATTTTTTCTATATGTCATTTGAATAAATTAGGTGCTAGGAATTATATGTATTTTAAAAATATTTTAATGTACGTAATTATATACAATTAGCTATGAAAATCTGTAGTCTATGATTGAAAACTTACATTAATAGTTCAACGAAATTAATCTAGACCCTAAGTAAATTAACTTATTCCTGCTAGAAAATCAGGAAATTTAATTAATGTATTTTTTTGACAATATCTAAATTTCTGCTTGAATTCATATTTTATCTTCGCAGAACATAGTTCTATGCTAATTTAACCTGTTTTAAATGGCTTGAAAAATATTTTGTTAAGCAGTTAGTAAATTATTTGCTCAAAAATTATCTGTGTTAGGTATGTGTGTAGGATTTATTGCGCCACTAGAATATTTCACTTTATAAAAATGTAACCCTTGATATTTCGTTCATGGAACAGATTGCTTGCCCATGTACTGGAAATTTAATAGTTTTTCTGCAATCTGTAATGAGCTTAGGCCACTATCTACCCCTAGGGCCATTGTCATTTAGTATCACATGTGGACAATAATTTTCACATATCCATTATCTATTAGTAAACCAAATCACAGAAACAGTTTTAGTATCAAATGTAACTTATTGAACTCAATGAAATCAGAAATACATACATTATTTGCACTTTGTTCAAGAAAATAATACAAATTGTCTTATTCAGTAATATATTTCAAGTTCTCAAATAATAAAGATCATAGAAATCATTAAAATTCAAAGATAACTAGTAAGTAGGATTTATAAACTGTATTTTATCGTCAAATTTCACTTACATTTTATTATAGAAATGTGTAAATGTATTTTTGTAAAATACACTTTTGATGGTTTCTCTCTTGGATCCTTGTGTATGTGCTGTGATTAGCAAGCTGTTCTGCCTGATCCCAATTAACCATGTTAGGATATGCCATAATACATGTTTGGATGTTCACTGTGACAGAATAGACTATTGAGATGTTCAACTGAATTTTATTTATATCCTTAAAACATAGTAACAATATGTAACTAGTCGTCCAGGTAATAAGCTACATGGGACTACTGAATTAATTGTTCTAATTTGTTATTCCTCTATTTACACACAATTTTCACTAAAACAAGACATTATGACTTTCCACCATCTAACAGGTCTTTGGCTTGATTGATCTTAGCTGCAATTAATGGTGAGCCTCCTCTGTCCGGATGGTTCAGTAACATAATCTTTCGATGTGCATCCCTTATCTGCAAAGTAATAACAAGAGATATAGTACTAAATAAACCAGTGAATACCATATCTACCACACTAGTCATGTACTTACTTTAGCTTTGTTTGCCGTAGGACTCACACCCAGAATTAAAGCGGCTTCTCTTTTAGTCATTTTCGATTCAAATCCCCCTTTATAATATTTGGAGTTTGCTAAACTTTCAGCATCGAATTTCGGTAAATTTTTAACAGCTTCGGCGAATTTCGAAGTGGCATTAGGCATCTGTCGGAGCACGTAGCGGCCAGCAAATCCAACTGCTGCCATCCCTAGGCCCGCTAAAATGACTGAACTTGCCTGTAAATGTTGAAAAGACGTGATTTACTGTGTATGAAAAAATTGGGTCAACAGACTGTAGGTTGCAGTACCAGCAGCACAAGGATAGCTGAGCTGATAGATGGTTCTCTCGAACAAATAAATCAAAGGTTTACTCATTATTAATCACGTAAATTCTATTATAGGTTACTTCTAATTATTTATTAAAAAATTGGATGAGATGCATACATACCATTACTGAAACGAATTATTTTCACCTATTGTACTGTATAATAACTAAGAATTTCAAGAACTACACAAACATACTTCTTTACCTATATTTCACCAAAAGTATAGAAGTTACAATATTTTGAGCAAAGACGCATTTCACTCAGTGATTTTGACAGTTTCTAGTGAAGTGAAGGTAAAGAGTTGACGTTTACGGTTTCTATTGTCAATGGAAAGGGTTACGAATAAGGTTTCACATCTATGAACAAATCGACTAAATTTTAATTGATTCCCATTATTGCTAGGCCGCGCTGAGGTGGAAATGATTGCGTGACGGTTGACAAGTGAGAATGGAATAAAAAACATGTTGCGCCGACCCCAAGTAACCTGGGACAAGGGCAGGAAGATGATGAATACTAGGAGGCCGCACTGCGGATTCAGAGGTGGAAATGATTGTGTGACGGTTGACAAGTGAGAATGGAATAAAAAACATGTTGCGCCGACCCCAAGTAACCTGGGACAAGGGCAGGAAGATGATGAATACTACGAGGCCGCACTGCGGATTCGGTCGGGCAGCTTACGATCACAATATTTTTTGACATCATCAGGAAGTCAGTGTAAGCGTAAGCATTGGCTATTTATTTGCCATCTTATTCTTAACGTATCGATGGCAATCTAAATTGTTTCGGGCCAGAACTGAGCCACGAGTTTGGCGCTTTCAGTTGCGGTTGCGTCCAACAGTACACGCAGGACACGATATTAAGAGCCCCATCATTTGCCATGACCGTAGTGCATATATCGCAATGACGGGGAGAACAAGTGCCTTTCGGCTTCGCAAGGGTATTTTTACACCCATTAGATAGTTTACAGTTACCGAAGGCACTAAAACCCGCAGTGTGGCTTCTGACCCAAACCTAGAAAACAAACAAGGCACAAAAAATATTGGATAAAATCTTAAATCATTAACATCATCCAGGCAGTAGGATCTCAAACCGGGTGTGGTCCCAGCCTAAGACTGGGGGAGGGGTCACACAGGGCCGTAGCCAGGAATTTGTTTGGGACGGGTTACCCCGAACAAAAAAGGAGATTCGGGGGGGGAGGAACTACTTTTGAAAAACGAAATTATATCAACCAAACTTATATTGTCACTTACGGGATATCTCTATCTCTTCTGTGATTATTTAGATTTTTGTTCATCATTGTTTTTCACCGCCTCCGGTTCTTTGATGCGGCATGAGACAGTTCACTCCGTTTAACCGATATTATGAACTGCCGCAACTGCAGTCAGGGCCCAATCACTGGATCGAATTTCACAACCCACGTATTTTGTCAACGGACAAAATATTACTTACCAAGGATGACAAGAGAAGCAATTGAAATCAGAAAACATAAAAAATTCAATCGAGAGGATGGCTTCAAATTGTCAAGTACAAGTACGTCCACGTTTAGCAGCCGACCCACAAAACCTGGTGATACTGTGTGTTTTGCCGTGCGTTAGTGTCGAGTTCAAGTAGTACGTGTAGCAAAAGACAAAGAAAGAGGGTAAACAGATTTGAATGTACCTAACAATTTATTTTCCATCCACCCGCATTCTCCAGTCAACCCGCGATCGTTGCGCTTGCAACAGCGTCGAAATATCGGGAGCTCAAAAATATGAACAATCACGAAAGATATCCCGTAAGTGACAGTATTAGTATGGTTTTAAACCGTGAAAACGTAAAACAGTGTTTATATCAACCATCTCTGGATTTACCCATACAAAATGATCATGGATGCCTACAGGTTTATTTCCGAGGAGGTGCATGTGGGTACCATGGGTATAGGTTAGGTTTCCGTTTTTCGGTGTCGTTTCATGCAAGGAATAATTTTGTCGACTTGTTTCAAAAAAGCTTATCAATTGATAAAAGTCTGATTTTGGGGGGGTCATGACCCCTGTGACCTCCCCCCCCCCCTAGGACCGCTTCTGCCTCAAACAAATATTGCATATGAACTCCATGGTGAAGATACCATTTTCTTGTCTTATTTTTCTTCTGGCCTAAATTCTGACTATACCTAAGTTATTTTATTCCGGCTATATCTAAGTTCATTTATTTTGGTACGCATTTTATAAATTTTAAATTAAAATCTAAAACAAAACGTTAACAATATAAATAATAGTGTCTACTATTCTTTACTGATATCTGTAACAAAGTCCAATTAAGCTACCGGTGGTCAGCTCTAGAGAGAGGAACATCCTCCTAACCCTCCTCCTAACTACACAAGTCGTGTCCTGGAGTGCCGCTTTCTGAATCAAGAACTTGATCCAGCTGCCTAATAACGAGAGAGTATCCTCAGGTACTGGTCGAAACTCTTGGCAATTCGAATAAAACGACTATCGACACATAGAACCATAGAACGCTGAGTTCACATCCCACATGTCGACCTCTAACTTGATTTACGAAATGCCTCTAACAATGACAATCCATCAATCAGCCAATTATTAATTTAGTTCGGCCTAGATCTGCTTTTTCCAACGGCTGATAACTTTTATCCTTGGAATAAAGTCAAACATAATGGCCAAAAAATTCAATTTTTCCTCGATGTAAGTAAATTAACTTGTGGTGGGAAAATTCGGGTTAAGATTTAAAATTTAGGTTATAGAATGTATATTAACTTTACAGAATATTATAGATCAAGATTATAGAGATGCCAGAGCATTTTTTCGAAAAATAAGTCGACTAAACGAAAGTGTAAAAATAATACTGGCAACACGACAGAGTGAACCGAAGTGACCAGCTAGATAAAAGTTTATGAAAAAAATTGGGCCTTTTCGAAGAGGTTCAACATGGCAGGAGATCAGGCGCAATTTTACCAGTTACTAAATACTTTATTATCAACCGATAACGACTTGAGATCCCAAGCAGAAGTAAGTACTTATTGTTTTTAATGTTTTATTAGAGTAATTGCGAAAAAACGTACAAAATGACCGGCCTTTATTGTGAACATCTTCTGCTAGCCTCGTGTCAAAACGTGGTCATGGAGGATTTTTAATGTTACTTCTAAAACAATGACAAGTATGTTCTAATCAATTATACTTTAGTAACTCGCAAATTTCATGAAAAATTTAATAACGCACAAACCGTGCAAGTTTTTTAAATAAATCTCTTTATGTTTACATTTATTACTAAACCGCTTCGAACCGCCTCTATTGTTGCGGCGGCGGGGCTAACGTTCAATCGGCGGTACACATGTGGTCAAAAAGTCTTAAAATATTTGTTGCAATATTTTTTGTTGATTATGCTTAACACTAATTTTCATGAGTTTGAACTAGGTGAGGGAGATAACGTAATATCTAAGTAGATTATTTAAGGGGCAAGATCAACCTAAAAATAAAATTAAACAACAAATAAAAACAACTCTGTCCTAAAACATCACACTGGAAGAATTTCTGAAAACAAGGATTTGTTTTTTGATCCTATGCTTTGTACCAAAAAAAATCGATATAATTAAAGCTATCAATATCAGTTCTTTTTAAATTACCTTAAAATTCTTAAACCATGATTTTACTGACGTTTTTATTTTTATTGAACAGGAAGCATATAATAATATTCCGACTGAGACAAAGGTGGTACACCTGGTGGGCGCTATCCAAAATGCTGATGTTGGTGAAGAAGGACGTCAAACAGCCGCTGTGCTGCTCCGTAGATTGCTTAGTGCAGAGTTCTTTGAGTTCTTCCCAAAGCTGCCAGTGGAGCAGCAGACAGTACTCAGAGAACAGCTACTACTTACACTGCAGATGGAAGTGACCCAACAGCTTCGGCGAAAGGTCAGTTTAACTATCATAAATATTTTTTTAAAAACGTCAAAGCCAAAAATAAATATGTTCATGTCATTGTTGCACAACATTGCTTTCTGAAAATTAAATGATGAAAAAAAAAAGCAGTAAATTTTTGCTTTAATTTCATTAGTACTATGATCAATACTAACATATTTGAACAATAAAACTGCACATTTAACAAAAACTTGGCACCAGCAGTGACTTAGCACTCTTGTCTTTGAGTCTGACACTTGACACATAAAGGTTGAAGTGATAGACTTCTTAGGATGTCTCAAAACTTAGCCATTTAGGTCAAGACTACAATCATAAAGCATAATGAATTTTCTATTCAATCTTTTTTATTAAAGATGAAGCTTGTTGTTTTATTAAATCCTCTAGCATAAAACTAAGAAAATTATCTTAGATCATAAAAATCATTTTCATCATGAATATAATTTTATGGTATTAAAAAATACTATCTACAGCATATGCAGGCTTGCATTAGACAATTTAACCTTTAAAGTAAAATAACAGGGCATTCACAAAAACTCAGTTTTTCTTCAGAATTATCAGATGTTTTATGTTAATTGCTCTATTGAGTCATGCACTGAATCAGTTAAGTAGGTACTCTTAATCTAATTTCATTTCATTCTATGTATAGTACAAACTAGGTGACTCACCCACATTCCAAGTGCCTACTATGAAGCTTGAAGCCATAAAAAAATCATCATTAACATAGATTCTGTTGGCTTAGCTGTACCACATCATTCACAGCAATTTAAATATGTATTTGAGGATATTATAATTTAAGTAGCTGTTGCCCGCGATCTTCGTTCGCGTGAAATTATTATTTAAAAAAAAAATTGTTTTTTAATCGAATAAATTTCTAGGGGTTTTACTTTTTTTAAATGGAACTTTAATTCTTGTTCTAAAATAAAAGTAAGCCTTAGTTACTCCTAATGACATCAGCTATCTGCCAGTTCAAGTCCCGTCAAAATCGGTCCATCCATTTCGAAGATTAGCAGTTTGAATCAGATTTTGTTAACAATTTCTAGGGTTTTAATAGCTTTGCACGAAACCGTAATTATTTTTGTAAAATAAAAGTAGCCTATGTTAGACCTTATAACATCAGCTATCTGCCAGTAACAGTCCCGTCAAATTTGGTCCAGCCGTTTCTGAGATTAACCGGAACAAACAGACAGACACAAAAATTGAAAAAAAAGGTGTTTTTGTTATAGTAACGGTACTATAACAAAAACACCTTTTTTTTTCAATTTTATTATTATGATATATATATAATATAATATGTATTCTCATATGCATTCAGTAAAAAGCTGTTATTTTGATACTGCAAACAGACACTTCAATTTTAATTATTTGTGTAGATATAGATTGTTAAGAAGTAACGGTGCACACTGAAGTTACTTTTTATGGGGCAACATTTTCAATTAGCAGCAGGCAACATGAATAACAAAAAGATTTAGCATTGTGCAAGATTTAGTTTATGTATGTCTTCTTGTCTTCAAGTTAGTCACGTGAAATTATAAAACCGACTCATAGTGATTTCGAGAAAAGGAGTCTTGCGGACAGAATTTCGATTTACAGAGGCCGCAAAGTTTACATATTGATTCTTCGAGACATTTGAAGTTCGACTTAAAGAGCGTGATATGTATGAATAGTAGATCACAGGGAAATCATATTCAGTTTGAGGTATCACGTCTAAATAATTCTACTTATAGGGTTTTTTGTACTTCAACGGAAGGGAATAATCAATTTCGTTGTCTTACGAGAGGATTTCGAGTTAATGGGGTTCGAGTTAAAGAGGTTCCACTGTAGAAAGTTAATATTATGTTGCAAAATGTGGCTCTATAAAAATTAACTTCTGTGTGTTTGTACCTTAATAAATAGAAATTGTATGACACTCAGATTCCAGTATCTAGTTGTTGCATCTTCACATGTGAACTATAAGAATTAGATGAGGGTCGGTCAGGGTTCTACTTAGCTAAGTTGATTTTTATCACCAGTACTTGTGTACTTGAAACTTTGCACTGTGTCATGACTAGGGATCAGATATTCAGATGCATATTTACCTAAAGTCAGAGTGTTGACTAGTACAGAGTGCGAGTTTGAGCACCAAAATAATCATTATTCCAGTCATATTATTATTAACTGTTTATTTTGGTCAAAAATCATGTTAGTAACAACAAAAAATACTACAGACAAATGGTATATTGTTGTATGTTTTTTTTTTTTTAAGAATGTCCTGGGCCATGATTATATTACATTTTGCATGCCGTAAAATGTCGATGTCGGAACTCGTATAAAGACGCGCATCAACTAAAAAAAATAACCTAATATATAATTTATATATATGTATTAGGTACGGTCAGGATACGAAATTGTATAATTTTTATCGGATTTGGAACATCATGATATTTTACCTTTTCATTTTAGCACATCATTTACGTAAACATTTTTCTATAAAATGTATTACTGCCAGAATGTGCAATAATAAATTGGGAATTCGCTAACACCATCCTCATAATAGGATGGAGTTTGATAGTATCTCTCAAGACATTTACTAAATTCTATAAATCAAATTATCTTGTACTAGCTTATGCCCGCGGCTTCGCCCGCGTGGAGTTCTGTAATTGTCGCACCGGATCATACTACTGGGATAAAAAGTATCCTATGTATTAAACCAGGTTTTAAACTATCTGTGTGCTAAATTTCATCCAAATCCGTTCTGTAGTTTTTGAGTGAAAGATTAAGAAACATACATTCACAAACTTTCGCATTTATAAGAATAAGTAGGATTTTATGAGTGAACCCTTAATAATTTTTCCTCTGGTATTTAAAACAAAACCTAATCATTACAAATTTTTCCCATTAGATCTGTGATGTTGTATCCGAGCTGGCTCGAAACCACATAGATGACGATGGCGTTAACCAATGGCCAGAATTCCTACAATTTATGTTCAATTGTGCTGGTGCTCAAGACCCCAACATCCAAGAGGCTGGCATTAGAATGTTTACGTAAGTTATTACATTTTAGATTAAATAGACAAGACTAGTCTGACCGCATATCGTCTTCGGCAATTCTTGGCCGAATGTGTGAACTTGCTTTTTTGCCGGAAAAAAAATCTTTTTTGTACGGACACTTACACCCGTATTTATAAACAAGTCAAAGTTATTACTTGAGTAAAAGTAATTACTTAAGATACTATTTTTCTTCTGTAGTTTAGGAATTGCTTGAAGAAAGAACTGTCAAAAGTTAAAATTCTTAGCTTTGCTTTTTTATGGTTCCTGCTTTGTTCAAATTCTTGTGTATTGCATAAAAATGGTTGCTTAGGTAATAACTTGAAACACAAGTAATTACCTACTTAAAATTGACTTTATGTTAGAGTGTATAAGTACTCAATAAATATTTAATACATAAATTTATTTTAAACCTTCTTTGTTTTATTTAAAGTTTGGCTCAATGCCAAGTTTAATACTTTATTCTAACACTAGGTAATAAATATAGCTTATTTAATTGATATTGGAGATCAATTAGAAGAATTTGGTCAGTATATTGTGTAAACTATTTAAACAGATCAGTGCCTGGTGTGTTTGGGCACCGTCAGAATGAGAACCTGGTAGTGATCAAGCGCATGCTGCTGACCGCCCTCCAGTCCACGTCGGATGCTCTCCGCGTGCAAGCCGTGAAGGCAGTGGGCGCGTTCATACTGCTTCACGACAAGGAACCTGCCATACACAAACATTTCAGTGATTTACTCGTCCCATTGATGCAGGTGGGTTCATACTTGAGAAAATGATGGATTGGGTGTTACCTAGTTAACCGACGCGCAATCGGCTTGAGCTAGTCAGCAAGAGCTTTATGTCGATGTAATAAAAGCGAAAAAGTCATCATTAGCCTTGTTTCGGTACGGATTACGCGAGTAGACACCGCGCCGAACTAAAAATGTCAAATAAGTGATATAAAGTACGGTTTTTAATTCTCATTTCTTATTTGCCCTATGATATTCGGATTTAGCTTTAAAAATTGGAAATCTCACTATTATTGGAAAAGTTTTAAAAATTCAGTTCTTGGACTCTTTCTTTGGTTCTTGTTATAATGTCTTTCAATAAAAAGTAAATTGGAAATCATAACTTTATAGCACGCAATTTGTATTGGCCACTTGTATATTCAAAGCGCCATGAATTCGACATTGAATGATCACAATTGGCTCTATTTTTAGACTGACAGTGCTTGATAGTTGATTTTTATCACTCCATTGTATTGATACTGTTAGAACTTGATATCGAAACTGATGAATGAGACTTTACGGTCTCCAGAATCTGAGATAAACGTGCAAATAATAACCTTCCTTGTTTCTTTTACAAAAACTAAATTTCTCTTAAGTTAATCAAAAATGTCGAATTCCACATTTACAAACACGTAGATTATTGATTTTATAGTTTTATACTTAGCAACGGATGTTTCTTTTAGCTGTAGCACATCATTTACGTAAACATTTTACTATAAATTGTGTTACTGCCAGAATGTGCTAGATTAAATTGGGAATTCGCTAACACCATCCTCTCGATAGGGCGGAGTTTGATAGTACCTCTCAAGACATTTCTTCTATCTTATTAAGTATATGTAATAAAATGAAATATGATCTTTTCTAATATGGTCGTTTTAACAGGTTGTAGTTCAGTCCATTGAGAAGAGTGACGATGATTCAGCCCTGAAAGTGCTTATTGAGCTCGCCGAGTCGGCTCCGAAATTCTTGCGCCCACAATTGGAGCCCATCTTCCAAGTCTGCATAAAGGTTGGTAACTCATTATCTTTTAAATCCTTCTGTTCTGGACAGAAAGTGCTTTGTGGGATCCTGAATTTTCGCCCATCGAAGCCGATCCAGACGTTGCGCCGCGTGTTGGATCATGCGTGACTTCCCACAAAATGTACTAGGAATATTATCGGAATATATATATATAGCTAGATCACGTCGCGTCTGTGTGGGAGGAGCCTTAATGTTTCCATTTATTTTGTAGATTTTCGTCCATGACGCAAATAATTTGGCCTTCAGCCGGGTGATTCAGTTGACTTAATGTAATTACAGCGTAATAGTACAATAAATTGGGTGCGTTTTGATACAATGAATAAAGATAAGAATATTTACTTTGATGATAAACAAAAAATATTTGTTTATTATAATGCTATTTATGTAAATCTTTTCTTTTATTTGATCATCATTTATGGAATATAAATAAGAGTTCCATGCCATTCTGATACATTTTGCTACTACATATAATAATTTGTAATATTGTCTTTTTGGCTGTGTTCATTTGACACAGCTATAAACAATCTTACTAAAGAAAACAACAAGAAAATTAGCACTTTGTGTTCCTTATACATTTGAGTGTCAGTCCCTTGATAACATTCTTTTAATTAATTTGGCTCCTAGTGTGACATGAACACGCGCAGTATTGAACAATGTGTATCACGCGTGTAGGTTAGTTGTTTGAATTCTTTTTTTTTTCTGGCCGATGAGAAAACAGCTACGTTAGGAAATTATCGCAAGTGCGAACGCTGAGCAATAGGCTCAGGTCAGCAGTCTAGTGTGAATTCGTGCCCCTTGTCCACATAGGTCTAACACATATCTGGCGAAATGTGTGCTTATATATATATTATAGCGATTTTAAGCCCTATTTTAATAGTAAGGCTGTAAGGCTTCGTTACTTGTTACACAATACAGTAGGAGTAAATCGCTTTTGAATTTTGCGAAGTGTATTTTTATTACTCGTGTCTGCCTCTATTTATTTATCTAAGAAGAATACCCTAAGTTATGGGAAAACTGCAATATTAATTTTTTCTCATTGTTAGGTGGTAGGCGACAAAAACTCGGAGGACAACTGGCGTCAGTTGGCCCTCGAAGCAATGGTTACGCTGTGCGAGACGGCGCCCGCCATGGTACGCAAGCAGGTGCCCAACGGTGTGAGCATGCTGACGCCGCTGGTGCTGGAGATGATGTGCGAGCTTGACGACGAGCCCGACTGGTCCATGCAGGACGACGCCGCCGAGGACGACAATGAACAGTTCGTAAATTAACATCTTTATCTAACAACTATTTTATAACTTTTCTAGCGTCCCGCTCCTGTTTCACACGGCGCCAAGCTAGACCTAGTATATTCACAAAATTTAAATGGGTTGGGTGGTTTCGTAGATTAGCGTGTACGAACATTAGTAATATGTAATTTTTTAAATATTATTATTAAGATTATGATGCAGCTTACTAATATTTCTGACAAGCACGTTTGCTTGTGACTCGATTATAAATTTTCAATTTAAATTAGCTAGCGAAACTCGTCTGGCGTGACAAACTATTGATTTTTTAGGAACATTAACCACATGTTACTTGGAATGGTCATTTAAAAATCCGTTTTTCTTACCATAAACAGAACAAAGCAAAATAATAATGAAAAAAAAAACCAAATCAATTTAATTTAATGTTTGTCTGTGGAGTTTCACTAGGTAACTTGACCTTGTAGGTATTCAGACTTGTAGAAACAGTTACTTTTTAATATCTAACCATATTGTAAGTTTCTTTTACCCTGGCTTAGTCTTGTGATACAGCCACAGAGAAACTTACTAGAGAAAATAACAAGATAATTAGCACTCGGTGTTCCTTATACATTTGAGTGTCAGTCCCTTGATAACATTCTAACCAACCACAAACAAACAAAAATAGTTTCACCTACGAAACTGAATGCTAGCACATGTAAACTGTGTTCAAGAATTGAACCTATAACAATCAAACTTTTATTCAAGCAAACCAAAATGGTTTCAACATAATTAGAACTCCGTGGTATCATGGTTTTGGAATATTGACACTGACAGCTCTTGAACAAGGTTTAGATGCGCTGATCGCGTTCAGTTTTACTGGTGAAATTCGACCTGAATTACCAAAATATCTGAACTATAACATAAATAACCTTCACAGGAACTACGTAGCCGCCGAGTCAGCTTTGGACCGCATGTGCTGCGGCCTGGGCGGCAAGATCATGCTGAGCCTGATCGTGGGCCAGGTGCCCGAGATGCTGCACCACGAGGACTGGCGTCGCCGCCACGCTGCGCTTATGGCCGTGTCGTCCGCCGGCGAGGGCTGCCACAAGCAAATGGAGCAGATGCTCGACCAAGTTGTGTCTGCTGTCCTCAACTATCTTACTGACCCGGTAAGATTTGTCAATTTTGAAGTCTATCTGCATGTTTTTATGTTATCTAAGCTCATTTGTAACACAAAATTCATATCACAGCTGTTTTCCTGGTTAAAGGTTAAGTAAAGGTAAATATTTATAGCATCCCTAGCAGCTCATTTTTATGTTTCAAAAGTCATTAAAAAAAGTCGGTAAAATAAAATCCAACCATTGTCAATGACTAGCAAGTTGCATTCCACAAGCACGCTCGCTCGCTTTATTTTAATTAAATAAATAAATAATAATAATACGCGTCAATCGTTGTAATTTAATCCTATGTTAATAATGTTTAAAGTCACACGTCACTGCACTGCACACTGTTTTGTCACCCAATGTTCGTTAGTGATATAACCATTTCTAAGGTTACATCGCTTCCATAGCATTGGCAGATTAAATGTGGCATTTGCTCCGTTTCTCTCTAGTTCATAGACAGTCATGGATCTCAGTTCACAAACATTGCAACTTAACAAACTAGAAAAATGTTCACTTGCTGATCTTATTTCACCTTCTGATGATGGGGACTTCAATAAGACATTTGAATCCATGTTTTGATACGACAACGTTTTCACAATGATAACGCGCTGCACCATGCTTTTGTACTGTCCATTTGAGTGTTTACCATGCCATTTGTCAGTCTATAAACCTTCACAATGTAAAAAAAAACCTAAAAAACCCGACTGAAGAAACTGAAAACCATAAAACAAGCACATTTTAAATTAAACAAAAGCGTTTGAATATAAAATTGTGAAAATGGAATGGGCGCTTCCAACTTTTGTTGTGTCAACTACTTTTTTTTATTTCTTGCTTTTTGTTTTGTAACGTGAAAGAATTTGCAGACGATTTAACTTTTTTATTATATGGGGCGTCACATGGCTATGCCACACGACAAGAAAGTACCTTAAATTTTGTGTATATTAAACAAAATTTTAAATAAAATGTTAAATTTCATGGTCTTGCTTTTTTTAGAGGGTATGTTATTAACGAAGAAAATAATCCACTCCTTCAACTATTATCTTGTTTTTTTATGCTATTTAAAATAGTTTTTTTGTCACATTATTGGCAGGTTGGCTTCTTGGTTTAGGCAGGTGATCATTTAAAAATCTTTAAAATAATATGTGATTTTAATAAATGATTTGTCACGTCGAATTACTGTTAAACTTAAAAGTTGTACAAATTTTTGTGATCACCCTTTAAAACTTCATTTTGATACCCCACTTGATGGTATTGGAAAAAAAAAATTCGAACGCTACGATATGGCACCCGATATCCGCCATTTTTCTTTGTTTTTCATTTCAATGTAACCAGTGATATTCTCGCCACCAAGACGAATCTAACGACGTATAATTTATCCATATCCTTTCATCCGTTTAGGAGTTACAAGGAAACATAGAAACAGACATATACATACAGGGCAAACACATAACCTTCCTTTTGGGCTCGCCGCAGTCCGGTAAAAATAAACAATACCAATGTAATTGTTCCAGCACCCTCGTGTTCGTTACGCCGCCTGCAACGCCGTGGGTCAGATGTCCACTGACTTCGCGCCGGTGTTCGAGAAGAAGTTCCACGACAAGGTCGTGCCTGGCCTGCTTATGGTGCTTGATGACAATGCTAACCCCCGCGTGCAGGTAACTGTGAACATTAGACATTTTACTCAAAAACTTTTACAAAAAACAAGCATGTGTTACTTACCGGCTCATAAACCAAGTACGAAAAAATTATGTCGTCCCGTTTGACCCAAGGGAAAACATCAAAAAGATAGTCGTCACATACACCAGAATGTTCAGCAGTGAGTAAACAACTGAAGGAGTGGCTTTCAGTTGTTATCTTTGAGAGGGGGAATAGACTTACAAAACCGCGAGAAAGTTAATTTATCTATGTATGGTGTATATTCAAAATAGTGTATTTTTCTGTTCTCACATCTTACTTTTTTCACAGGCTCACGCGGCTGCTGCTTTAGTAAACTTCAGTGAAGATTGCCCGAAACCAATTCTGACCCAGTACCTTGACGCCTTGATGTGCAAGCTGGAAGTAATCTTGACCACTAAATTCAAAGAGGTAAGGTTTATAATTGTATGTAAACTTTTTTTACCCAATGTTCGTTAGTGATATAACCATTTCTAAGGTTACATCGCTTCCATAGCATTGGCAGATTAAATGTGGCATTTGCTCCGTTTCTCTCTAGTTCATAGACAGTCATGGATCTCAGTTCACAGACATTGAAATACATGAATAATTTGGAGTATGTATTTAGCAATATTAAAATGTTGACTAATCCACATTATATTATTATAGCTAGTGGAACGCGGCACTAAACTGGTGCTAGAACAGATAGTGACGACGATCGCTTCTGTTGCCGACACGGTGGAGAAAGACTTCGTGGTTTACTACGACCGCCTGATGCCCTGCCTCAAGTACATCATCGCCAACGCCACCACTGAAGAGCTCAAGATGCTCCGCGGGAAGACTATCGAATGCGTCAGTCTTATTGGTTAGTTTCACTATATACTTTTTGAACAGAAAATTCGAAGTTTAATGATGCCGCCGTGATCAACAAAGCATAAGCCTCTTAGGGATCCTAAAATTCTTTAGTCTCATTTTGGCTTTTAGCTGTGAGCAGAAAATCCAAGATTAGCTGGAAAGAACCCTAGCAACAAATGACGTAGAGTGAAATAGTAATCTTATGTCATAAGCCAATTATTGCTTTCCTATTTTCCTAGTCCTCTGCTATACTTTTTTGATTAATTTCGTTGCGGGATCTAAGACAGTTATATTGTTTCTCTGGGACTCCAAGCTTCATTTCATCGCTTTTCTGGTGGTCGCCACTGTTGATTCTGGCATTCAGGAGAAACAGTGGTTTGGGAAAAGTGTGGGGGGCTTGTCCCATAAGAAAAAGCCAGTTATTGCAGATTCGGAAGTTGTATTTTCAAAAATTTATTACCTTTGGTGTATAACATAATAATTATGTACTCGTGTGTTCGTAGGTCTGGCCGTAGGTGAAGAGAAGTTCACATCAGACGCGTCAGAGATCATGGACCTGTTGCTGAAAACGCACACGGAAGGCGAACAGCTGCCCGCCGATGATCCGCAGACCTCTTACCTTATCTCCGCCTGGTCTCGCATCTGTAGAATTATGGGTATGTACCCTCATTTTGATGTACAATAAAATATATTCGATCTGTTCCGAAATATTGTAGCTTTCTACCACTGACAGATGTTTTGCATCAGGATCAGTATTTCTACTTCCCAGAGGGCTTTTACAATCAGACAAATAACAATACTGTTACATTTAATAGTAAATTGTTACATTTCAGTGGAACTATTAATTTATTGTTTATCTTATACAGGCAAGAAATTCGCTCAATACCTGCCCATGGTGATGGAGCCGGTGATGCGGACAGCTGCCATGAAGCCCGAGGTGGCGCTGCTCGACAACGATGACCTGGAGACCATCGAGGGAGACCTCGACTGGCACTTCGTGACCCTCGGTGAACAACAAAACTTCGGTATCAAGACTGCCGGTAAGATTGATTCATTATTTCAACGTATTAGGAGTGTGTTTTTCTTTCTGAAGTCGATCCCCACAGGAATAAAAAGCTTGGTTAGAGATAGTTTATGGACCGAGGTGACACTTCTCCTCGAACCATCAAGTATCTGTATGTCATAAAAAACACAGTGTTCCTTGCTGCATGAAAAAAAGCTGATGGCAAATGACGTCATTTCTAGCTTTTGTTGGTATAGCTTAGTTTACAGCACGAAGTTATTCAGGGAGTACTGAGCTGTTTATTTATTTACATCGTTATTTTCAGGTCTCGAAGACAAGGCATCCGCATGTGACATGCTCGTATGCTACGCACGCGAGCTGAAAGAGGAATTTGCGGAATACGCCGAAGACGTTGTGAAACTAATGGTGCCTATGCTGAAGTTCTACTTCCACGACAATGTTCGCACGGCTGCGGCTGAGTCACTGCCGTACCTGCTGGAGTGCGCGCGCATCCGCGGCCCGCAGTACATCCAGGGCATGTGGGCGTACATTCTGCCAGAGTTGCTCAAGGCCATCGATTCGGAACCAGAGCAAGAGGTGCAAGTTGAGCTGCTCAACAGTCTCGCTAAGGTATGTTCAGCCGTATTTCAAAGACTAAGGTCACATCTATAGTGAATAGAGAGAATTACTATAGGCGTTTTTTTTTTCAACTTCCATCCATTCGAACATCGGTTGGAACGCCGTCTCATTTAGTATAGAAATTACCAAGCTTACACGAGAATGAAGACTAATCTCATTATTATGATTTCAGTGTATTGAACTGTTGGGCGGTGGTTGTCTCCCAGACGAGATGATGGCCGAGGTGCTGCGCATACTAAACAAGTTACTCACAGAACATTTCGAACGTGCCACAGAGCGCCGTCAAAAGCGCGCTGACGAAGATTACGATGAGGTGGGTCACCCAACTCAACATAATTTGGGAATAGCTAATAATCTGAGTTAGCAGTAATTTAAGCCGTATGGTTTTTCTTATTAAATGTTGTGTTGCAGGTAGTAGAAGAGCAGCTGGCGGATGAGGACAACGAGGATGTGTACGGGCTATCCCGCGTGGCCGACGTTCTGCACGCGCTCATGTCGGCGTACCGCGAGGCCTTCTTCCCGCACCTCGACAGCCTACTGCCGCACCTCGTGCAGCTGCTGGCGCCCGGCCGCCCTTACTCTGATCGCCAATGGGCCATATGCATTTTTGACGACGTTATTGAATTCGGAGGCAAGATCTACAGAGTCGATCCTACTTAACACTAGTGCTGGCATCGTCTAAAATGACCCATAATTTATAGTAAGGTACGAATGTCCCCAGGTCCCGCATGTATAAAGTACCAAGACATATTCCTGGAGCCGATGCTGGGCGGGCTGCGCTCGGCGGAGGCGGAGGTGCGGCAGGCGGCGGCGTACGGCTGCGGCGTGCTGGCGCAGTTCGGCGGCGCCGCCTTCGCGCCCGCCGCCGCGCGCGCCGCGCCCCTGCTGGCCGCGCTGGTGGCCGAGCCCAGCTCGCGCGCGCTCGAAAACCTCAACGCCACCGAGAACGCCATCTCCGCCGTCGCCAAGATCATCAAGTATAACCACTCGCAGATCGACAGGGATGAAATTATTAGGCACTGGTGAGTACGCACCCGAATTCATTCGGGATAAAGCTTTTTAAGTCTGTCCTTCACAGGGTGCAGTTGCCTGAAATGTAATAGTTCAGAGTCGAACATTACACCCCAGTGAGTGGAGAACCGACCATTACAATACGCTGTATGGAAATCAAATCTCTCTAACCTTTATGTAAAAGTGCTTTATCTTATCCCATTGAATTTATAAGTTTAGATTTCGTGGTTTTCTTTTCATTTTATTTATTACTAGCGGCTCGTCCCGGCTTTGCACGGACTATGTTACTCAGGGTGAATGTAGCTTTCCAATAGTGAAAGAATTTTTGAAATTGGCTCAGTAGTTTTTGAGTTTATTCATTACAAACATACACACACACAAAAATACAAAATGTTCCTCTTTATAATATTATTTATTATGTTAGTTAGAGAGATTTGATCCGTATGATCAACCCTTTCGATTGATGTCATAAAAGTACAGTTGTAATTTTTTTTTTTATTTAAGTCAGTTCTATTCCCGAGAGTGGCAAGCGAATTTTCGAAGCGCCTAATATACAGTCTAACAACCTTGCCAAATTGGGTACTAAACTCAGATTTTTATTTGATAGGCTCACATGGTTGCCAGTAACAGAAGACACAGAAGAAGCACCACACGTTTACTCTCTACTGTGTGAACTAGCAGCAAGTGGGCACGCAGCACTCGCGTCACCCGACGCGCCTAAACACGTAATCGCCACACTTGCAGAGGCATTCCTTAGAGACGCAGTACCCTCGGACAACCCAGTTTATGCGCAGATGGTAGCTCTCGTCAGGCAAATACAGGTAGGCATCTCCAACAACTATTTCAATATAATATTTGATAAGTCTCACAAAACGCACAGTATCTCAAAAGCGTGTTGTTGCAGAGCAATGCGGAGCTATTCAACGCCGTGCTGATGCAGCTCAGCAGCGAGCACAAGGAAGCGCTGCAGCTGGCGCTGTCCACCTAGTGCCGCGCTACATATTTATTCCGCCACGTCACTCTCTCGGCACCCTGCGCTCCTCCGTTGCAGTCACGCTCGCCTCATCACGCCCATTTCTCGCGCATCACTAAAACATTGACCGCCTTTAAGCCAACTATTACTATGTGTATAAAGTTGTATGTTGTAATGATTGAAAAATATATCTCTTTTTTGTCATTTAGACGAGTTATAACGCAGTTTCATAAAATGACTGATATCAGATAAATTATAATATTGTAACTGTATTTAACGAGTTGTTCTTTCCTTTCGAGGATTATTTTTCTTCGATCTCACTCAGCAAAATACCAGTTGGGCTAACTTAAATTGCTGTGATATATTTTTATACAAATTTTTGAAGTTACTTCATGCTTGAGCCATAAAAGTGTTAGTACCTCTTTGAGCAATATTCATTGTCTTTATATGTAGTTGTTTTTCTTAAATGTCGGTATTTTGTAAGCAACTATAATGGGGATGGTCCAATTTTTTATAAAATGAAAAAGTATTTGAGTGGTTATCGACGTTATATATATAAAAATGTTAAGCATAGACGCAAAAATATTATTACAACTGTATAATTATGTTGTATATTATGTGCGGGACAGTGAAACATACGGGAATATTGTTTCACTCACGTATATTCGCTATTTTTATAACCATAGTTATTTCTTGATAGAATGTTACATAATGTGCTCTGTTGCGTTATGCTTTAGTATAATCATTTTCATAATAGAGAAATGTTCGTGAAAAATTGAGGGGTCTTGTATGGAAGCAAAGACTGTGTTGGGCTAGCCCTAAAGGCAAGCAGCTATGTTAACATTTTAGTTGTAGAACATTTTTCACGTGTTCTTTCTGATTTTTTATTATGAAAATAAATGTTTTGGAAACTATTGGGCCGTCTGCATTTACGTTTTATTATATAGTTTGCCATATTTCGGCTATGATGGGAACTTGGTGGCTGTTTCTCGCAATGGACGAGGCGTCATATCTGTTTATAAGGTATAATTTTATTCAATAAATATATATAATTATTATATATACATTTCTTTGTTTAACTAAAATAAAAGTTATTTGACATTAATTTGCTTGTTTTTGTAGAAAATATTGCACTAGTTTTCAATTAAACAGAAGTATTTCTGGTCCATCCAGATTCTAGGACAAATTGTTTTTGATATTTAGGTCTCTTACTAAATGCTTGTTTTTGAAACATCCCATCATTATTTATCGTGCCCAGTGAAAAGCTATGATTTTTATTAGGAAATGGCCTTTTGTGGTATAGAAGCCCCCAACCCCAAGCATCTTGCTTGAGCCACGTAAGGGTCAACTCACACCGAAAGAGCGGCGAAGGGCAGCGAAGCGCGGAGTCACGGAGTCCCGCGACTTCTCGAGCATTCCAGCGACTTCTCGAGCAGTCGCGGGAATCCGCGCGCCTTCCCGAGCCCACCCGCGATGAATTCATGGGTCGCTCTCCTATGCGCAGTTCAATTTCAACAAAACTCGAGGAAACTTGTGTTTAAGCAGTGAAAATGGGTATTTTGGATTTAATTATTATTGCACATATAATTGAAGAAGAAGAGGAAGAGGCCGAAGAGATAAGGAGGGAAAGATTTAAAAGAAATATATGGTTCAATTGTATTGTTATTTATCGCTCGCGACTGCCCGAACATTCTCGGGACTTCCCGCAACTTCTCACGCAGTCGCACGGCTCCGTTTATGGAATTCCCCAGAATTCCTGCGGCGCCGCGGGCATCCGCGCGACTCGTTCGAGTTTCTCATGCGATAATAAGTATTATGGTAATGATAATAAAGTTAAAATTCATATGAAACTGAAACTGCGCTCCGCTTCGCTGCCCTTCGCCGCTCTTTCGGTGTGAGTTGACCCTAAAGCGATGTCATTATTTGCAGCACGCAACGAGAGAGGGAGTCCTCCGTTCATGGAGCAGCCGGCAGTGCGTGAGGAACGTGCCCCACCTACAGCTATCTATATATAACCATTTTCTCGCTCAAGAATCGTACAGGAAGATTATAGGTGGGACCTATAATCTTCCTGTACTGTAAAAGAGATCTAAATATAAAAATCCCGCCGACGAGTACTCGGTTGCCGCAGCGACGAGAATTACTATAAGTCATAGTGCCTGCGGACACGCACATTAAAAAATTTGAAACTTCTGTGTGGGCACCTTATTATAGGTTCTTTTTTGTTAGGCAGTCTTCTAAAAACAATTGGATACTAAGAAAAGTCTTTAGTGGTGGCTTTGGCAAATATGAGGTAACAAAACTAACAAAGTTGTACTAAATAGCTGCTAAGTTACGTCGTACACGTCGCTCTCCAGTCCTCTGATTGACGGGTAGAATACTCGATAAGACTATCGACACAACATACAGACGCCAGCACATCAAGCTACTACAATCAGTCAAATTTCTTTCTTGTCGCATGACCGGCTGCTATCGTGAACAAAACTGGTCGGACGCCTGGTTGTGCGACGAAACTTACTTCCTAGTCGAAGCTTCTGCGGCCAAAAGTCACGGTCGTGGCCGCTTAGTGCGCGCGTGTTCCCTGATACTACATGGTACCTCCTAATAATACCATGGTTAATAAAGATAAAATTAATAGAATTAATAAATGGTTTTAGGTCCCAAAACAAAATAAGAGGGCCTATTTTAACCTTAGCTAAGTTGGTAACTCAGCAATTCTCTGGTATAGTGTGTCCTCATTGTGTGGAAGCGACAGGATGGGCCCCGAAATTCAAATTATCTTAGGACTTTGCAATTTGCACGTTTATTCATTTTATAACATATCGTTTACATTTTTAAACATTCCTACAGAAAAAAGAAATAGTACCCTACGAGCATCGGGAACAGGGTTCTTGAAAGAGGAACCTCTTAGCAATAAGTGCCGTGTACTGAAGTACTGCTTTCTGAGTCAAGCCCTAGTTGATCCAGCTACCAAACGAGAGCCTCTTCAGATGTTGGTCGAGGTCATTGGCTATTAAGCCATTGGCCAACAGGACTAACGTCCCATATGTCGATAACGTCGCGAGCCAGATTGTGGTTTAAATTGTTTATCTTTAATTACTTAATAAGGAAAAATGGATAAAGTGGTTCATGGTTCTTTTGGCGCGTGTCCATAGTCGAAACTAACGCTGATAGTTCGTTTTTCAATACAATTTCCACAAAATGTTTACTAATAGCACGCCGTCCTGACAAGAGAAAAAATAACCCTGCTATACTTTTAATCTTGGAAAAATTGAGATATGTCTAAAAGGTTCATTTTTCATTATTAATACTAAAAACTAAAAATAAATTACAATTTTATTATTTATATAACAAAAAAAAACCGTGTGTAAGCAGTAATACAGCGCTAAATATAAGTTGATACTAGGAACAAGTTGAGAGGTCTTATGTGTGAGGAAGAAACCCCAGAATATTCTTATTGTCTTGTTGCCTCGTCCACGTTCATCTGGTTATCGTCACGCCAACCAGTGGCGACTATTACGCATCTCTCCTGCCTGAAGAACACCTGAAAGTGCTGGTGCGTACAAGCCTGACGCTGAGTGCGCGACGCCTGACTCCTAATCACCGGCAGCTGTTGCCAGGATTGCGCCGCAATGTGGTCATTGGCGACGCAGCGCCCTGGGCCCCTAACGCGACTACGCCACTGCCGGTTTTGTATCCAATCCGTATGGACTGAGTGTTTTTATATTAATTTAGTTTATTATACTTATTTTGTTTAGTTTCTATTTTAAGTTTTTATGTATAGTAGCAGCAGCGATGTGGTGGGTGATAGTGCATGTCAATGTTCAACATCGCTGACGAACTGACGACCCTGGAGAGATGCCCGCTTTGTACCCAAGCTCGGTTTTTAAAGGTAAGCGGGGTCTGAATGTGCATATTGGGAAAGTGCATAAACTACAAAAGGTGGGTACACCACCTCAGACCCTGTTTTAACACGCTCACCTACAACACAGGCAATATCCTCTTTTGACCCACTTTGAAAAACCCTTTCAAAATTCAAAAACTCCGTTCCTGTACTAAAGCGAGTTCCTCGAGGCGCTAGACCGCTAGTCCCTTATCGAATTCTTCATGTGCAAAAGAATTTGGCAACCAAAACATCCTTAACATCACAAATTAAAGAAAAGTGTAACATTTCGACTCAAGGTTTAGACACGAAATTATCGACGCAGAGAAATACCTCTTCAAGAGGTATATCCCACTTGGTGGGAACCAAGTTAGGGGAAGGTGACATAAGTGGAGCAGCCAGGATTCTCTTCAGTAGCGATGTAGTGGCACCGTACTCTCTAGAAACACTCGCAGCTCTGGAGACCAAACACCCTGCCCCAACAGATGGCCTTTCTTTTCCCGATCCTACTGATTCAGACATACACTCCCTCACCATTATAGGTCGACAGTTGGTCACAGCCGTATGCTCATTCCGGAGCGGCACCGCCGGCGGCCTCGACGGCCTCCGTCCTCAGCACCTAAAGGACCTTATCTGTTCAGGCGCTGAGGAAGCTGATGATAACCTACTCTTGAAGGAGCTTACAGCTCTGATTAACCTCATGCTTTCCGGCATGGTATGTGAGGCCGTCATCGACGTCCTGTACGGGGCAAATTTATGTGCCCTGCGCAAGAGGGATGGCGGCATTCGTCCATTAGAACCCAATGGTTTGACACGCGATGATGGCAAGAGCCCGGGCGGCATGTCTTTGTTTCCATGAAAGATGGTTAGGCCTTTAGTGTGGGACGCACATGTGTCGATAATCTTGTGCCATCCCTTCTTCCTAGCTCATCGTGCTGTGCTGGGGCTGCCGCTGCGGCTGCAGAGAACCTCAAGCAGCGTTAATATAGAAACCTTATTGGAAACTATATTTTCGAGCCGTTTGGGGTTGCAACTGTAGGACCGTTGGGTCCGAGTGTTGTATGCCTTTTCAAGAAAAGTTCAAAAGGCTTAGTTGCCTCTTCTTAGCGTTGCTATACACATACATACGTGGCAACGCCGCCAGTCTCTTGGGGACATTACCAGTTGACAGCGTCAGCGTTGAGGAGAAGTTTTTAAAGGCATTGTTTAGTTTATTTTTAATTTAATTACTTATGGTTATTTTAATTTATAAGTGAATATAATATTGGAAATAAAAAAGACTAAAAGCAAAAAAAAAAATAGTAATACTTCCATGTGACCATTTCGGAGTTTGATTGTGCAACATTGAATGTCAGTGTCACACACAATTCAATTCAAAGCAATGGCAATCGTTCTGGCCTGTCAAAGTTGAGTGTCGTAACATTAAATTCTCTATTTACTTTAACCTGTATTTGATTCATATATATGCTCTAAACTTTTATTTCTAAATTACTGTAATGCAGACTAAAGCCACAAAAAACCGCAGATTGTCACTTTTGTGAGTACTTTATTAGAAAAATCAACACTTCGTCGTATTGAGTTGAATTTTTGTTAGTCTGCGATTCGTAACCGTAAATCAAATAGGTGGCTTGCCGCTCACACGTTGTGAGAGCTCTATGCTTGGGCAGTCGAGTCGTCTTATAAGATTACTGTTACTTTCTTCCTAAAAAGATAACAAAGAGTGCGCCTTATTGCTCTTAAGTGAAAAATAAGAAGCAGCCAGTTACGCCGGCAGGCAATGTGATAATGTCCCGCAAGAGATCCCGGCTCAGCAGCGAAGAAGAAATGAGTTCCAAATTATCTGAAGGAGGAGGTACTGAGGGGCAAAATGGCAGTGAGACCAGTATAGTCAGTGGCACCAGTCAGACGGCGATAGATGATTTGCAGGTTAGTACCATACAGCATGCTATCATCACAACATAAGGGTTATCTGTGACTGCATGAAGGCAAGATACAATATCACAATATTATGCTTTTCAAAGAATAATATCTACAAAAATGAGTATACAACTTATGCAACCACAGTACCTACATAGGGTAAGTAACAAACCATTTGAGTTAAATTGCCATAAATTGTTATCCATGACAAATCATTGCAGTGTATGAAAGTGGTGAGCAACTACATTACCATTGTGCCTTTCAAATCTGTGATTGTGTTACCGTCTGTGTATGCAATATGGTTCAAATTGCTACAGCCTGAAATGTTCTAAGCAATCGTCACACTGTATTGTAATCTGTCTAGGTATACAATGTCCATTGAGAGAGTGATGATGATTCACTGTATCTGTTGCATGAGTATTATGAACAAATTTTCACAAGAACTTGTCTTTGTTGATGATTGTTATAGGAATAATATTATGCACTCTCTGTTCAGTATCTCATCACCAAATCCATTCATTTTTAAACAGTAATAAGATCAATAATTATCTTCCTGGAAAAATGAATAGAATGTTAGAATTACAGTGAAAATGCAAGTCCATTATGCATTCTGTTAAGTGGATCAGTGCTTATGTAGTTCATTGCTCCAGTAACCTCATGACATAATCAGTCAGCGGGCACAAGTGGGCTGAGGTTAATCCAATATATTATAATTAAACATTTGTGCACATATGGACCACTTATTCCACAGTACAAGGAATTCTTCAAATCTCAAGTGACCAGGTCTCTTCTAGTCAAGCATGGACCATTGGCAATTAAATTATTGCTTATTATCTTTTTGAATAAGGGCCAATTTAGTTATTATATTTGTTTAAACTTCATGCACAAGAGTGGTAAATGCTTAAATAGACTGACTGAATGCCCCAAGGCATTCTCTACCAGTCAACCTTTGGGTCAAATAGGACAGCATTGTGATAGAGTACAAAAAATATAAGAATAACACCATTTTGTTAATATAAATTGATATACATAAATAGATAAATTATAGGAATATTTAATATAATACATTTAAATTATACCATTAGGGATAGTGGGCAAAGCATACCAGCCTATTACTGTCCCCATTGCTGGGCACCACTGATCACCACACTTACGGGGTTTGGTGATTTAAAACTTATGCCAAAGCAAGCATTCAAATTAAAAACAGATAAAAATGTTTCCTGGGTGTGTCACCAATAAACTTGTTTACTGAACTATGTGCGCCCTTATTCAGGGAATAACCAAGACTGAAAAATATTATATGGTCAAAAAAACTTTATCAGATGACTAACTAACACATAATCACATTATCATGTTAACTGTGAAGATTATCTTAATTATAGCCTCTCTATCATGTAAGATACCTTATATACCGTAAGATCCCCAATTATTGGCACTTTAAGGATCCCTGTTCAAAGAAATCGTAAAAACTATCTTTATAAAGTGTTGCCAGAAAAACAAATGTATGTAAAAGGTAGAAAAATAGTTAGTAAACGTTTTTAAATAAAAGCAAAATCTACTAGATACCTCTTTAATAACGTTTTTATTTATTAAAAAAAAATAACACTGTTTTCCCAATTACTGGCATACTTTGACCAGTTATCTGCATAGGCCTAGTCCCATTTATTGGCATTTTAGTTTATTTAATAAATATAGGAAAATAGTATGTAGAAAACAAGGATGAAGTAAAAAAGACTAATAAATAAGTAATCATTTATATCTACATATGTTTTTAGTTAGACACCTAGCTTTCTTTAGCAATCATTTGGTTCATAAAAAGTATCAAAATCAACATTTAGTAAAAATTTTAGGACAGACAACAATAAGGTATACATTTATATATTATCATTAGGCAATATCTTAAACTTAAGAGATCAAGTAGGAACTGAATAGTTACATTTCTAAATTAACGTTATAATAATGGGTTCCTTAATCTTCAAATTCAGTCAAAAACTTCTCTATATCAGCTGCTGTGTATAAAATCTTGTTTTGTTTCTGATCTTTATTATCAGGTGTCAAAATTGGCGTAGTCTGTATCATTTTCCTTATCGTCTTCTTTTTCATTTGGTGTATAATCTTCATTTGCAAGTGGGGGTGGTATTAACGACAAAGCAGCAGAAGTATTCAATTTTTCTGATAACATAAGTTTTTGCACATCTGTGTTTACTCCTTTGTAGTCCTTCTTCATTTTTATCTTAGAGTTTTGTGCCTTTGGTTTTGTCGGTTTACTTTTTGCTTCTAATTTCTTTTTTTCCCTTTCTTCTTCTTCATGGTTAAAAAAGTCGGGTACACTGAAAATAAAACCATAACATACGTAAGATGACCAATTATTAGCACATTTATGGCCAATTATTGGCGGTAGTGGTCATAATTGGTAATTTTGCAGTTGGCACCGGTGCCAAGATTTGGAATAATGCGTTTTTATACATGTATTCATTAATGATGCAAAATAAGGTAGTCAAGGAATACTATAATTCACTAAATAAACCTCTGAAAAAATTAAGTTCAAAAATCCATTTATTGGCATTAGTGCCAATATATTAGAATTCGGTCATTTTTGTAATACCAATTGTTGGCACCTGGATAAAATAATAAAAACAATAAAAACCATGGAAAAAATATGACAAAAACGTAGAATAATATGTGTTGAATTTGCTATTCATGATGAATCACAGTATAAAACACTTTATTACTAAGATTTGATGATATAACAAAAGCTCTTACCTTAACAAAAAAAATAGTTTTCACATACTAGATCGAGATACGCTCAGCTGTTGCTATCCTTCTGACGCCAATATAAATTCTTTTTTATTTATGTGTTGCCAGTGCGATAGCTCAAGATTCTACTACTCTATTTAAATAAGTTGCAACACCGCGAGATTAGATGTTTTCTTATAAAAACGGTTAAATCACAGAAGTGCCAATAATTAGTGGGGTGCCAAAATTAGGTCACTTTACCCTAGATAGATGTTCTATTTGAAGCATCTATTTGCAGGGCTCTTTAGATGTCATTAAGTTATGATTGCTCTTGAGATATGAGAAAATGGTATGCTTCATACTAAACTGCAAAATAATCTGACAAGAATGCTATGAATGTATGCTAATGCTGTGTACTAACTTTACTTTTTCTTGCATATGTGTGGAGATTTTTTAACAGTCACTGGAATAGCCAACATGGCCATGTGCAACCTCTCAATTTAGGTGCCTATGCAAAATAAAACCTCTTTTCCTTATAAAAATCACAATTGGTATTATCGATTTTCACAATGTTCCAGGAAAACATTATAATTTATGTGATTGCATTTAAACGCGTTGCATGCCGCCAATATGGCGCTCTGTGCATAATAAAAACATGCTGGACACTACTTAACATGGTAGTAGTTACCTTTAAATATTGTGGTTTCATTCTGCAGGGAGGGATATGAAAATGAAAAAATTGAGAACCTCCTCCTTTTTTTGAAGTCGGTTAATGAATCAATAGTTTGGGCTCGCCGCCAACTATGTGGCGTGGCGTGATTCCCGACCGCGCCACTCGTATGAGTACCTCTCCTACGCCGCTCTACGCTGCACATACAAATACGCTAGTTGACTAGCTAACCAGCTACACCAATCAACAACACAACTGCCAATTATAATTTATAGTACCACTGCATGCACATAAATAATCATGAATAGTCTAACTATTCCGAATCCAACTGATTACGTAGTATTCTTTCTTGGATTTCCCATCGGAGCGTGACGGAAGTAGATTGTAGTTTGTTATTTTTATCTAAAAAAACCCACGCTTTGTCGATTGCCAAATCCAGTTCATAGGGTAACAAACAACGAATAAGTATGTAAGTCTGTAGTTCTAAAAAATGCGAGCAGGAAACTTTACACTCGTGGTTTCGTCAAACTTTCAAGTAGGTCTCTGACTACATTCAACTCTTTTCTGTAGTTTCATCTGCGAATTGCGGTGACGTCACAACTAATCTTTTTTAAGTACAAATAAATAAAATTGAAGTGTCTGTAATATCAAAATAACAGCTTTATACTAAATGCGAAAATATTTTATACGGTACTGCGGTACATAACAAAAACACATTTATTTAAATTTTTGTCTGGCTGTCTGTCTGTTTGTTCCGGCTAATCTCCGAAACGGCTGGACCGATGTTGACAAGACTTACTGGCAGATAGCTGATGTTATAAGGTCTAACATAGGCTACTTTGATTTTAGAAAAATAATTAGAATTCCGTGCAAAAAAATTAAAACCCTTTAAATTTTTAACAAACTCCGATTCAAACGGCTAATCTCCGAAACGGCTGGACCGATTTTGACGGGACTTTTACTGGCAGATAGCTGATGTTATAAGGAGTAACTAAGGCTACTTTTATTTTAGGATAAGAATTAGGGTTCCTTGCAAAAAAATTAAAACCCCTGAAAGTGGTAACAAAATCTGATTCAAAAACGGAAAATACTTTTTATAATAATTTCACGCGAACGAAGGTCGCGGGCAGCAGCTAGTACAACAATAAGACGGAATAGCGGTTTATGCTCTGCAGCTGTGCATGCTCTAATGAGTGCGGCATTGATAAGACGTGATAACGTTCTCCACGCAAGTAAATGAACGAGGTAAGGTAATGTACTACCTGTCTACAAATATTTTGCTGTTAGGAGTTGAGATAAGAACCGTACGGAGGCTAATCAGTAACGCCAGAAAAGCAAATCGAATCATAATAACAATTGCGTAACGCACTTGACGAAATGAGCCTACTTTATCGTCAGCTCGTCAGTTAACACGTCATCGGCATGCAAGCGTGTCGTGTTCATGCCATGAACAAATTGAAACATTCATGAACCTTTATGAGCTCACCTAGAAGCTAGAAGCGACACTCCATAAACAATCAGTTTTAAAAACTAAATTTATAAAATTCTCGTTTACAAACTAGTTCTTCGCTAGACTGTTTCATCTTCGTTGATGACTTGCATCCTGCGACGATTACACTTTGTACTTAGCTTATGTTCAAAATTTCAAATCCCATTGGAACGTGGGACAGATAAGCCTTGAATATTATTGCAAAATCGTACCTGAGACCTGAACCGCACTCTCAGTTCAAAATGTAGACCCACGAGTATTATTGGCTACTAGCTATCTGTAATGAAATCGTTTGAGTGTGTCATGACAGTGTTGGCAAGCCAGCGCACTGCTGTTCTCACTGCTCCGAGACATTCGCTTGGCGAGTTGGCGGCCACCACTCGGTTAGTGGGCCGGTCGTTGCCTTCGAGTCTAGTGAGGGCAACCTATATTCTAAATATAGAAAACAGGTGATAAACCAGTGAAATTATCTTTACCATTATTACTACACTACCTAAATGTGACTTTGATCCCATCACACGTGTCGTTGTTTACTTCATGCTATCAAACATCTGATGTAAACTTTGAAGTTTGAACTACCAAAATAGGTGGATTTGAGTCATGTTTTGTCAACTGAGACAGCATGACTAATATTCATTGATCACGCGTGTATATCTTATCGTATAGGTACATGTACAAGAACGTTCAAAAAGTTAAGAACCGAATTAGGAGGAATAGCTTAATCTCCTTTATTTTTAGCCGTTGTGTAGAAGGTGACTTTGAAGATATTTTTAAACGATTGGTTGTGACCATGTGAAAACAAAAACAAATTGTAAATTAACAACATGTTTACTGAACACGTATTTTGAGGATGATTTGAAACATTGCAAGTAGGCACCTAAACAAATACAAAGAAAATCCTAAAGATGCAAAGCACAATACCTTGAGGGACGTAAACCCTCCAAGAAACTATATAAACGAGGATTCATTGGAAACGTCACACACTCGGCTCAACTCGGCTGTCTCTGTAAAATTTAAGGAATTCGAAAGGCTTACTCCTTCAAGGTTGCTAACTTTAAAACAGGCGAGGAGGAGGTTGCTACGTCAGAAATCTTTGGATGACCGCACGCGCATGAAATGTGGGAATTGAAATGAGAAATTCTGGAGATTCGGGAGGTCCAAACTAGAAACGATAATAATCGCTAACTGAAGTAGGTGCCCCAGTACCAGTACTTTGAAATGTGCACAGTAAGTGACTGTTATCGGAAAATCGCAATAGTACTCGTACATTTAGTGCAAACGATCGTTATTATTGTTAGCACCACTTAGCCAAGCTTGTTAGCAACTTCTAACATCTGACCAAATAACATACATTCGTACAGACCTTAAATAGAAATTGGATGTGACATTAAGATTTTAACCTTCCTTTCCATCCACTGAACAATTTATTTGCGATTCAAACGGCACAGTCTACACAATAATTGAAACGAGGAAGTTAATAGTACATCCAAGTCACGTACTTCAGGTGTGAGTACCCGTATGTAGAGTACCGTACTTGCTAATTACAAGAATTTCTACAAAACAGCTGTCATTTTAGCAATAAGTACTGTCATTATGCGCAGGATGTATGTGTTTTAAAATAGACGGGAGAATTTGTCTGGCCGTCTGTTTGTCAATTTGTTAAAAGTATTTCAAAATTGTGCAGGCGCAGTATTTGTGTTGGTCGAGAATTGCATTACTCCCATTGATGTCGATCAGATAATGGATAATACTGAATCAGTAAACGATGCACTCGCAGCTCGTGCTGCGCTCAGTGCTTGAAAATAAGAGGCATGATGGAATGTAGAACAAGGACACGTTGACACGTTAAACAAATAATATACACAGTAGTATGAAGCGTATTTCGTAACATAAAAACGATCTCGGTATCAATAATTTTGTAAACCATGAAGAATTCCGTAAAATTAAGAACAGGTTTTGTTGCTTACCGTCCGTGAAATTGTTTAAGGGGGCATAAACAAAGGCTTCTGGCTTAGCAGGATATAAAACATCATGTAACATTATCCGTAGAACTTTATCATACACATTCCTAGCTGTTAATAGGGTTGGTTGTCAACATTCTTGGAACTAACGTGCCTTCAGAGACCCATAGCAATTAACAAATTAAAATGTGTCATCACCGCTATACTGTGAAGACATGTTGATATCATACAATGTACTCACATGTTATCAACATCGTACGATGTTGTGATAAATGCTAATAAACGGATATTTGTAATTAATTGTTATGCAAACGATTTGAGCTGAGTTTTTAATTCTGGTCTTATTTCCTAACTTTCATCAATGTCATCTGGAGTTGCAGCACTGCGTGGGTAAGCTATTGAAATCTTGTCTATAAGCCGTTTAATATATTTATTATACATATAATTTAACCGAAATAGCCTCGGCGTTATTTAAAAGTTTCTCCCCGGAATCACCCCTTTTTTTCACCCCTTCTGTTAACAGTTAGATAGTCAACCTTGCTGCAACTACGTATGACTTGCTGATGTAAAACTTAATTCAAGTGTTAATGAGTAAAACCGGACAAGTGCGAGTTCGACTCGCGTGGAGGGTTCCGTACGTTAATTATCTAAATTCTGTAAGTTGTTTTAATTCTAAGATTTCTTATAGCCTATTTATTTAAATAACTCAAAATTATAAAAAAATATACATATTTGAGATGCACACAATGAGCCCTTTCGTTTGATATGTAACACGATAAAGTTTGCAAACCTTTTTTTCTTTCATTTTCTAAATCCGGGGGGGATTTAGAAAATGAAAGAAAAAAAGGTTTGCAAACCCCCATGTTTAAAATTCATTAATTTACGTTAATCATCCGTCATTGGGTCATTGACTTACATCCTATCAGTCTAGTGGTTTCGAAGTAAATTTACTGTGACAGTCGGACAGACAGACAGGCACGCGAGTGATGCTATGAGGGGTTCCGATTTTAAAAATTTAAAGGAAATACATTTGGCGCACAAAATGTTTCCTTAGACGAATATGAGTCGCTTGTTCGTAAGCAAGCAAGAACAGCCGACTTAGCGCTGTACCAATCGTGCGAGTGGAATTAAGCCCGTCTGGTCTAAGTGCATTGCACACTGATTATTTGCTAGGGTCGTCCGTGGGCGCCGTCGTCGCTCGTCGGTTTGTGAAGTAAAGTCCCCCCGCTCGGGGCGACTCGTGGATCGTCGCGTGTCTGCCGAGCCTCCACGTCGGCGTCGCGCCACCCGGCATCGACCGCCCCCGCGCCCGCCGCGCACCCGCTCGCGCCCACCGCTCGCACCAGTAACATTCCTCACGACGACTCCGTGCTTCATATCAGTTTAGTCACTCGTATAGTTTCGTGGAGTTCGCGTGTTCCGTTGTTTACCTAAAATACCGGTCAGCAAATACATAACCCGAAACATAGACCACTGAAAAAAAAATTGCGGTTTGTCATTCTATAAATCTTCAGTCAAATTTGAAGTTAGTTTATTTTGGACATATAATACTTTTTCATTTCTTAGAGATATTTTTAAAGAAATAAAATTTTAAATAATTACGCAAGTTCCTATTTAATAGCTTTAATATTTCCGTACATACAAGTTATTAAGTTCATGTTGAAAGACAATATAAAATAGTTGATGATGTCAGCGTTGACGATAACCACGACGCTCACGAACGGGCATGGGCATGTCAACGGTCAGCTGGAGACTTCCCTCAATGGATACAGAAAAAATGGATTTGTCAAACAGGAAATCAAAGATCACACTGTAAGTACCTCTATATAATCATAGCCTTCCTTATTTGCCGGCGTAACAGCTTTCTTTACGGACCATTCGCGAGTTGTTCAATGTTTACATTATCATCACACAGTTTGACTTCTTCATCAGGTCACTTTTGTATGGGCGATACACAATGTGGTACATAGATCAGTTAGCTAAACCGTATGTAATGGAAATCTCTGTGAACGATAACTTGCAGACAGACTACATTGTTTGCTCGACTATGAGTGAAAGTTACAGCTACCCACTGCACCACAGAAGGTGGTCTATGTTTGTCTACTCCATAGAAAGTTCGTACATAAATTCTCGGACATAAATAAGGTTAAGTGCATAGCAAATAATTTATATTCTTTATAATATAAACAGTCTGCTTGATGTACATTCGTACAATCATCTTAAGTTTCTAAAAAATACCAGTGAACTACAATGCAGTTTAATTACAGTATAATAATATGTAGAATTTAAATGACTGCCTCTTTAACATCTATTAGTTACAGACATAAAAAAAAATTACATTCTGCCTTCATAACAGTCACTTTTATTACACTTTCTAAATTCAGAACCCACAATTTTGACAAGATGAAGAGTAGGTACCCATCACCATTTTGAACTTGAGAACACGCTGTGAAACTATATGCACCAGTTAAATTGCATCAAAACCAAGTGCAGCCCTCCCTTTGTTTGTGGGTACTTTGCCGGATTAACGAGTGCTTTTCAAATAACTTGGACTGAGGCAGTATATCTCTCTTGATCTTTCTCCTAGACTGTGTGAAATTTTTGAGCAAGATAGATGCAGTTTTTATGAGCAAAATGACATAACTGATGACAATGACAGATGGGCCTTACAGGATTGATCAACATCGATCAAACATTTGAAAATGGGCCTTAGAGGCCCACCCAACATCGCAAAAGATATTCTAATTTGGTATTAAGCTTATCCTTGAACGATCCCAGCCGTACGACAATCACATTAGGAAGGAAGGTACTGAGAGCAATCGTTCCTTCCAAGTGTTAGTTTGAAAGTTACAGCGGTGACGAAGAAGTCAAATAACAATAGCCATGCTATGGAGAAGTGATGGAATGTATAGCATTACGGAGCATGTTAGAGATAAGAAACGCCCTAAGAAGATATTAGAGGAAGGACATAACTAAAACTTAGATGTACATGGATAGAACGAAGCTAAACTAAGGATAATTCTGGAAGAAAAAGACATTGTACTGAACTACTAACACAACGAGCCACTAATAAGGCGGGACGATGATGTTGTCTTTATACACAAATATGAAGTAAAGTCCTGAAGTAATGATTTACATGTTTAAGTAATGTTTGACGCTCCAGACCATCTATTGGCGTTTAGTAAACATAACGACCATGATGATGAAGTAACCTATACTTTATGGTCAGTGCTGTTAACGTAAAACTGTAATTACAGTAGTTGAATTGAATACATCATTGGTCAGACGACTATACAATTACGTGGGATAACGTAGGTGTTTTGATGTTGAGCGGGAATTGACTGATCTCCAATGCGGAACACTGTTAAACGGATTTAGATAATAGTTTCCAACTTCAGGCTCCAAAACGACATTCACGTGAAGTCTTACGTATAATTTACATACAGTTTAATTACACCTGCGAGCTACGTCACTCACCACCAACTAAACAAACCTTGTAATTGCTGACATGACAAGTTGGTGCACGTACTAAACAGAGTTATATTATGTTGAATATCTAATATAATCCTTACTAATATTATAAATGCGAAAGTAACTCTGTCTGTCTGTCTGTCTGTTACGCTTTCACGTCCAAACCACTGAACTGAATTTAATGAAATTTGGTACAGAGATAGAGTTGACCTTGAGAAAGAACATAGGATAGTTTTTATCCCGGACTTTTGAAGAGTTCTCTTGGAAACGCGGTATAACCGAACTCGACGCGGGCGAAGCCGCGGGCGGAAAACTAGCTATCTATAAAACAGGTTGTTGCCTTGCTATCCAAGGTTGCTGTTTCCCAAGTGTTGTGATTAGATTACGTATGCAGTCGATTTCTTCACGCTCAAAATAACCAGGTTCAAGTTCTATGTCACTGGATGTGGATATCGAAGTTCTTCGTTTATTTTGGGCTCGAGTTTAATTTTACTGCATCCAAGTCTCTTAAGACCTTGGCGACTAACTCAGAGTTTGTGCAATTGTGACGCGTAAAACACCTTTGTTTTCGGTTGCCTTTTCATACTGAAGGTTACGAAATCTTTTGACGTCAATCAGGCAGCATTCTCCGACCACAACCGCGGTAATCGTAGTAACATTTCTCGCAGTAAATTTCAAATATGTCAGCTGCTGGTAATTTATAACTTGGATTTGTTCGAAATGGGCCAGACCGGCTTTCTCATTTTGATCAAGTTTATAGCTAAGACATGGTTTATCAACTGGCAACTGGCTGGCAAGTTTTTATCTTTGAAGTTTTAATAAAAAATAAAACTTAATTGGTCATTGTTCGAGTACGTTGTAAGTTTTGGAATCGTCCCGTGATTTGTGAGAAACATGAAGCTTCTAGTTTATGGCAAGGCCAACGAATGATAAAACAGTTATTTTTTTTATGCAAGGCTCGGAATCATATAGCGTGACTGCAGTGCTTATGCATACAATGTTCATTATGAATGGTATATAATTTATTAATCATCTTTGCCACGTACAATAGATATCCTAGCTTATGAATGTGTGAGAATACTTCTTTCAGGAAACAAAACGAATTCCATTCATGCATTCTTTATGTCAGGTTTTCTGTCTACTCTTGAATGTTGTTTATTGATTGTGATTATTGTAGGTTTCCCCGAGCTATTAACATCATTTACCCTAGACGTTTTCCTTATAGACTATATACATATGCAGATATGTACACTCTTTTCCTTTTAGATTGACGTTAATCATATAAAATGTAAATTACCAAAGAACATAAAAAAAAACTACAATACATTATTTAACATGCTTCATGCTTCTCTAGCAGAAACATATTCTAGCTTGGCACGTTTTCACGTTATTGTGTCTTTTACAATATTATCTAGCGGCTATGCCATATGCTGCCTCCCAGATAGAGGTCTCTAATCAAAAACCTACGCCAATGCATTCCTGACTCCATAAATTCAGTGTTCATTGTATCGCTAACTAGTCGCCATTACCTCTTGCTTGAATGCCAAAACGAATGAATCACTTCGAGTGGTGTCTCAACCGGAGGTTTGAGCTAAATACGGTGCTGCCTAAACTGTAACCGCTGCCATTGAATTCTAGAACGTTATACAATCAGCTAAGTAATTGATTAAGTTTTTCACGCTGTACTGACTTTCGATTAATTTACTTACGTCTAAACTTGCAGAATATTCTCATAAATGGAGTATCAGGTGGTTCGTTATTGAAATTATTTTCCATAATAATGTGGATTTTTATAGTATGTTGTGTTTTAATTCGGTATAGTTCAATTACAATTTTTTAACGATTTCAACATGAACAGTGACCCCTAGTTGAGGGGCTATCAGTGGATTTATTATTTTTTGTTTTATAAAATATCGTCGTATATCCGGCTCACACAAAGGAATCTTCCGCGTATCTAACTGAATATCTTTTGTTTATAAATTGATCATAAACTAGATGACCTGTCAATGTTGTAACTTCGAGTAGGTAAATAGTATTTGTAATTTAATTATTTTTAACTAATTTTGTATTTGGAGTTGCTGTAATGAAATGTATGATGACGCAAATGTTATTTACATTATAGGTACATACATTATTATTCATATGACTAAACTGGACAGCCAGTTGGGTAACCATAAACGAAGTTTCCTTAGGGAAAGTATTAGGAATTTTTTTTAAACAGTTCTGTGTTATACATATAACATGGAATTAGCTCCATGTTAACACATGGAATCCTTTAAAACTCTTCTTTGCATGAACCTCATCGTGATAAAATTCGTAAGATCTTTTAATATTCAAATTACTATTCATTTTATGATATTTAATAATAATATTAATGGCGAAATAAAATTAGCACTGCAAGTAAATTACCAATTAAAAAATTGCTATAGGAAGTTTTAAAACACGATTATGAGGTTTCTTCGTGTGTAGGTTATTGTGAGTTATCGAACGACTGTTCAATAGGAATTATGAAAGAATATTGATTTGTAGTTATTTTCTCAGAAGTCATTATAACTCATAGACTCGCCCCGTAGACAAGGACGTTTTTATACATCAACTTATTTATGGAATAGATTAATTAATTAACTTCTTAGTTATAAATGGTATGTACTTGACTTATAAAGTTATTATTATATGTGTAAACATGCTTATTACAAAGCTAATTAACTGCAATTACACGAACAATCAATGTCAATGTAATGAGAGAGTTTCAGCTTTTAATAATACGTGTCTGGCTGTCTGCGACTAGAAAAGACTTGCAATAATAATATTTATATTTCTCAGTAGGTAGGTATTCTAAAAAACCGGCCCAGTGCGATTCGTACTCACACGCGCACAGGGTTCCGTGGCACCAAACAATATAATAAAAATATTTTGAAGGCTCATTCATAATTATGTTGTATAATGTATTACATTCGACAGCCAAACTAAATTAGTTTTTCATAGTATGTTTATGAAAAACAAAGTTACTGCTGCAGTTTGATAAAAAGTCCCATATCTCAAAAAGTAAACATCAAATCTTATTCAAACCAATTGTCGTTGAAAGTTTTTTTGCGTTCTACAATCCTAAATTTTTTCAGAATATTTGGACACATTTTACCACTATGGAAGTGTCTGTCTTAAAAAATCCTTTTAGGAACTTCAATGTTTTTATAGACCTATCTATAGACATCCCGCACGTAATACAGGTTTAATGTTTTTTTTTTAGTTTCAGATCCATATATTATGTGAATCCCATAATCTTTTTTTTTTATACACTTCTCATCAAAAAAATCGAAACACCTCGCAGTTTATGATTTGATAAGGATTATCAGAAAAATGTGTATATTTAGGAGTAAATGTAAAATGTCATTTAATAGTGAGTAGTATGAGGTTTTTAAATCCTAATGTTATTGTTCTAAATTCAAATTAAGTCTTCATAGGTTTCGTATTTTGTATAATGAGTAATTTTTACCCTGTATGGAATATGAAGGAAATGGGTAAAACAACACGCGTAAATGAAAAAAAAATGTAAGAAACGTTTATTTAATAACTTGTATTCCCTCCGCGAGCTCTTATTACTGCTTCCATACGGTTCTTCATCGATCGGATGAGAGTCACGATCACATGTTGTGGTATATTATCCCATTCCTCTTGGATTGCATTTTGCAGCTGGCTAAGTGTTTCTGGGGCTGGATCTCTTGCTCGAATTCGTCTCTTTAATTCATCCCATAGATGTTCAATGGGATTCATGTCCGGGCTTCTTGCTGGCCATACCATAATGGAGATACCGACTTCGGTAAGATAATCTCGTACGACGCCCGCGGTGTGAGCTCTAGCATTGTCGTGCATGAATATGAAGTCGTTGCCAATAAAATGTGCATAGGGCATCACATGAGGTTCAAGACACTGTTCGATGTACCGATGAGAGTTTAGTGCAGGCAGCCGTGGCCCAGACACAAAGGCAAGTTCTGTCTTACCGTCGGCGCTGATTCCTCCCCAAACCGTCCACGAACCGCCACCATAGCTGACCTTTTCTTCAATGCAGCATTGTGCAAAGCGTTCTCCATCTCTTCTGTAGACCTTGTTCCTTCCGTCGTTACCATACAGCATAATTTTACACTCATCAGAAAACAGTACTTTGCTCCACTGAAGGTATGACCAAGTTAGGTGCTCGCGTGCAAAGTTAAGGCGCGCTCTTCGATGGTCTGCAGTTAATTTCGGCCCATTCGCTGGCTTATGCGGTGCCAATCCGCGTTCCTTCAACCTTCTTCTTATTGTAGAGTCACTTACAGCTACTCTTCGTACAACGCGAAGCTGCTGCTGCAGTTGAAAAGCGTTAAGGCGTCGATTTCGTAAAGAAGTTGTTACAATAAATCGATCATCTCGCTCAGAAGTGACCCGATTCCTGCCAGATCCTGAACGGCGCGTGAACGAACCAGTCTCCCGATAGCGTTTGTAGACTCTATGAACAGATGATAAGCTTAGATGCAATCTTGCAGCCACAACACGCTGACTAAGTCCAGAATCCAGCAATGCCACCACTTGGGCGGCTTCTGCGGGCGAAGTATCCATATGTTTTAGAAAAAAAAGTTTTTTCAGACGTCCCAAAGTCACAGTAAATGAAATAAGAAACAAAAAGTTTAAAGACAAGCGCTAATTTTTAGTTTTTAAACGAGAAACGTACTCCAACCCTAAATACACATTTGTCTCAAAACAGTGATTAATTTCATTTATAGGATAAACAAATGAAATTCTAATTTCGAATTTTGATTTTTTTCTTCTTACTAATGACCAAACTGCCAGCTACACAATAATGTTTTTTTTTTCATGGAATTAATTCTCTTTTGTAAAAAATTAGGACAAAAACAATAAAAACGAAAGTGTTTCGATTTTTTTGATGAGAAGTGTATTTGTATAAAAATCGTAAAGCGGTTTACATAATAATTACATCTACCTACCAAGTTTCAACTGTCTGTTCAACAGTCCTAATAGTTTCGGAATAAAATTGCTGTGAAATACGTTTGCTGTGGGTTCCGTTTTTTGCCATTCGGCTACTGAACCCTAAAAAATGGCTCCGCGTATCACTGGGCAGTTTACCTCACTCATCAGTTTATTGAATTCATGTTCTTTTTTGAAATGATAATAGAAGAAATACTTTAACCAAATACTTTAATTAACCAATATTTTTTTGATTATTTCCGCTTAAATGCCATCATAGAGAAGTAATTGAAAATATTATGTTACCATTAACCGAGGTGCATATCTGAAGGTTAATAATTAATTATTCAGACAGGTTACTCTAGCCTGAATTAAATTACCTAAGTGTTTGATATGAACCCACTGTTGTCAACCGCCATTATTTACAAAAGCAAGCTAATATCTTTTCACCTCAACAAGTGACATTGAGTGCAAAGGATTTCACACCTTAAGAACTGGTATTGACGCAGAAAGTTGCTATCTCAAGCGATACTAACTAATTATTAGATTATTTTTAAATTATTATATTACGCACATGGCGCATGTATAATATTCAGGTAGACACATCAGAAGATATTAGTGATAGTAGCTCCTGATTATATTGTAAAATAGATAAATTATTTATTAATTTTCGAGTCATAATCAATCATGTTAATAATTTTAGCCAGGTGTGATTTCAGCTGCCTACGTTAATTACTGTTGTACAATAATTCATCATCATCTGCCTAGCTTTTTCCCAACATGTTGGGGTCGGCTTCCAGTCTAACCGGATGCAGCTGAATACCAGTATTTTACGTGGAGCGACTGCCTATCTGACCTCCACAACCCAGCTAGCACTGGGTAACACGATACCCTTTGGTAAGACTGGTTGTCAGACTTTCGAGCCACTGGCTACCTTAACGACTGTCAAAGATGTACAAATAACAATCGGGACGAACGGCTTAACGTGCTTTCCGAAGCAAGAAGGAAACTCGGTATGTTATGGATGGTCACCCATCCACGGACCAACCTAGGCAAGCGCGGCTTAACCTAAAGATCGACCCGAGCGGCTGTTATTATTTAGCCACGAGCTCCGCCGTACCGTAACTGTTGTACAATAATTATTATTATTTATTGTATAAATAAGCTTGAAAGTTGCAGTTGCACAGTTACAGGGAAGTTGAAAAAGAATCGACTGTCATGGTATTGGTATGTGATGAGGAGGGACACCAATCGGATGTGACTAAAAGAGTGATAAATATAAATGATGATGGATGAAGTGGGAGAAGAAGACCAAGGAAATGATGGATGGATTGTGTGAGGAATGATATGAAAGAAAAAGGAGTAAATGATAGCATGACGGTTGACAGCGGAGAATGGAAGAAAAAACGTGTTGCGCCGACCCCAAGTAATATGGGACAAGGGCAGGAAGATGATGATTGTATAAATAAGCTTATTGATATTGTATGATTGAACTGATCTTTCTCTGCCTTCATCGAGAAAACGTGTCCTAAGAATTGTGGCCTGACTTTCCTTTCATAGAGTCGTATTTCTTGTTCCAGAAGTTCTACTTCTATCTTTGTCCTATAGCAGCATGACCATTAATAATAATTAATATCCGTACAAACAGTTTGTCCCTTCCCTTCAATGCATCGGGCCGCATAGTGACAGGAGTGTCAACATGCGGCCCATTCGCGTTGCGACGACTTGTCTTTGCGGCCTTCTCTAAACTCAGTCATCTATTAAAAAAAATATTTAAATTGTTTTAAAAAGAAAGTACCAAGCCATTAACGTAACGTATATAAAACATATAAAAAATGCGATAAAACTACGTGCCACTCCATAAAAAAATAAAACCGACTCCAAAAACACAAAAAAAGTGAAAAATAATTTTTGCTTCAGAAGTCGGTGACTTTTGTTTATTTGATTCAGTTTTTTGTCACCGACTTCTGAAGCAAAAATTATTTTTCACTTTTTTTGTGTTTTTGGAGTCGGTTTTATTTTTTGCAAAAAAGTTTTTTTATTTTTTTTTTATTTTTAGTTGCAATATTCCATAGAAATATTTTTCATCATCAGACCTGTAATGGCACTTGTAACCCAGATGGTTGCAAAGTTTTGATCAATATACATGAATTAAGTCCAAACGCAAGGTAGCTACTGTAAACAGTTGAGGAGTTCCCTTAACTATCCTTCATCTTCATCATCAGACCCCTTATGACAGTCACAACCCATCTAGGTGTAAATTTCTCATCAATACAAATTAATCAAACCCAAACACAAGGTAACTGCTGTAAACCGTTGAGGAGTTCCCTCGACTGTCTTTCGGTTCCATCATCAGAGCGACTCCAGACCTTCTTTAAATTGTAGTGCTTTAAAATACTTAATTAAAAAATTTACAAACGCACTAGTCGCCACTACAATTTTTGAAAGCTCCCCTCAATTTCTCTTGGATGCCATCATCAGATCCCGGTTTCCTTATCATGGGACCACCCTTAAAGTATCTCCTTTCCAACAAAAAAAAAATTATCAAAAACGGTTCATAAACGACGAAGTTATCCGCGAACACACATAAAAAAAAAAAAAAAAAAAAACATATATACGGTCGAATTGAGAAACCTCCTCCTTTTTTGAAGTCGGTTTAAAAATGCTTGGGTTCATTGTGCAATGTTTATACAGCTGGTTTGAATAGCTATGTGACCCGAATTAATTCTAACGAGAACGATGCGATTACTGCGTCTCGTCACGACATAAGTAAAAGTATTGTTGTTGATGATCACATGATTGTCCAGTGTTTTAATTGAAGTGAATGCCGGATATGCACTAATGCAAAAATATATAATATACAAGGTGATTGGAAGATGGGTGCAAAGCTTTAAGGCGAAGATAGTACAGACAGTTTAGAACAATTTAAGCCATGGTTGTCTTAGACGAAGTCTTACCATTTTTTATTAACCTAATTTTTAAGATTTTTTTCGAAAATTGCCAAAATTTTAACTAAACTGGTTATTTATAGCTAAATTGAATGATAAATGAATTCATTTTTATTTTATTTTATTAAAGTAATGTGTAAGCAATCTAGCAAAACATGTTTTAGGCCTCTGTGTCGTTAGACATTTTTTTTACAGACATTTAAAGTTCATATAAATTAAAAAAAATCATAAATCATTTTTGAAAACCTTATTTAAAAAAAAAACGAAGTGTGCTTTTTTTGTTCAAATATTTTTGAAAACATGCGTGATAATCGCTCTTTCCTTTGAGGTATCATTTCCGAGGATATTTTACAAATTATTGAAATTAGGATCTACAAACCAATTTGAGGGAGAAATTTTAAATTTTAGGCAGACTAATTAAAACAAAATTTTTGCTTAAAGAACTTACGCTAAGCTTACTTTATGTGTTCGAAATGATAATTACTTCAATTTTAAGAATTTTTTGCACATGCCAATTTAGGGGATTATCTAAACAATGGCCGCCGCGCGTAGTGCGGCACATGAAAGAACCGAATTGAAGGGATTATCTAAACAATGGCAGCAATGCGCGCTGCGACGGCATTTCCAGGTAGAACGCCCAGTGAATAGAAAATAGCGATAAATACGTTGGTTTTTAAAAATACAGCAAAATGGTATTAGTCACTAAGGCAACAAAATCGTGTTTTTATTTAATTAGGGTTAGTCAGTCTGTGTTGAAGCGGTCACATCTTTTACTTATTACAATTAGTTGAATTAGTCAAACTACAGCTGCCCATGTGAGAGGACGTTGTCGTGTTGATTCGCAATTTACCGTGTTCAGTTGTAGCCCTTTGCGTTCCTGCACGTGTTGTTTGCGTTAGTTTTGAACATTTTTGTTTCACCGTGTCCAGTCGTAGCCGCAAGCTCCTGCACGTGTTGATTTTTGAGTTGTGTTGAGTTGACATTTAGTGCGCTCCTACGCCGTTTTTTTTAATTGTTAAGTAGCTATGGCTACTTTTTCCAATCAGGAATATGCGGATATCGTATTTATGTATGGCAGAGCAGATGGCAATGGATCCTTAGCGCGACGGATGTATCAAGAACGCTTTCCGAATCGCAGGGTACCGAATGTGCGAGTGTTTTACAACACTTTTCGTCGACTTGCCGAAGTTGGGTTTCACCGCGTGGAACCTGGAGTCAACCCAGGCAGACATGAAACTGACGTCGAAGAAAACATTTTGGCAGCATTTCAAGCAGATCCTACTACCAGTACCAGAGCCGTAGCTCAAAATCTAAACATTTCACAATGGAAGGTGTGGCATACAATGCACCAAAATGACAAATATCCGTTCCATGGTAGGGGTGTGCAAGGTCTGGAAGAGCAAGATCCCCAAAGAAGAATACAGTTCTGCCGTTTCCTCCTCAACAGAGACATCGAAGATGCGTGGTTCCTGAAATCAATCTTGTGGACGGATGAAAGCAAATTTTCGAGGGAGGGCATTACAAACTTTCATAACCTCCATGAATGGGCCGACAGAGACAATAATCCACATTTTAAGAAGCGAGTGTCGTTTCAGGGAAAATTCTCTGTCAATGTATGGGCTGGAGTAATTGGCAGGACATTGATTGGGCCCCACTTCTTACCGGATAATTTAAATGGTGAAAATTATTTGCACTTCCTACAATTCGATTTACCAGTTCTGATAGAGGAAACCGGTGTCCCGATATTCGAAAGAGACCGAACAGTCGTCTTTCAGCAAGACGGCTGTCCAGCGCATTGGACGTTAAATGTAAGGGAACACTTAAATAATTGCTTCCCTGACAGCTGGATCGGCAGAGATGGACCCATCCCTTGGCCCGCTCGCTCACCAGATCTGACCCCGCTGGACTTTTTCGTGTGGGGCCGGGCCAAGGAACTGGTGTATACGAATGTTGAAATAAACACGAGAGAAGAATTGATGGAGAGAATTAATTCAGCGTTTGAAACGATGAAACTGGAGATGATGTTGAAAATAACAACAACAGAAGTGAGAAGACGTAGCCGTGCTTGTATTAGGAATCATGGCAGACATTTTGAACATGAACAATAAATAATTTAGATTCAAATGTTGTTTTAATTACTCCGCCTAAAATTTAAAATTTCTCCCTCAAATTGGTTTGTAGATCCTAATTTCAATAATTTGTAAAATATCCTCGTAAATGATACCTCAAAAGAAAGAGCAATTATGACGCATGTTTTCAAAAATATTTGAACAAAAAAAGCACACTCCGTTTTTTTTTTAAATAAGGTTTTCAAAAATGATTTATGATTTTTTTAAATTTATATGAACTTTAAATGTCTGTAAAAAAAATGTCTAACGACACAGAGGCCTAAAACATGTTTTGCTAGATTGCTTACACATTACTTTAATAAAATAAAATAAAAATGAATTCATTTATCATTCAATTTAGCTATAAATAACCAGTTTAGTTAAAATTTTGGCAATTTTCGAAAAAAATCTTAAAAATTAGGTTAAAAAAAATGGTAAGACTTCGTCTAAGATAACCATGGCTTAAATTGTTCTAAACTGTCTGTACTATCTTCGCCTTAAAGCTTTGCACCCATCTTCCAATCACCTTGTATATATGCAAAAATGTTTGCCTGCATTCTTCAAAACTGTGCTGTGTGCTGTGTCGACAGATATAATGTTATGCATTTCAACAAATTGTAGACAGTTGGTACATACAACTTTGCAACGCTTTGCTTGTTGTTTACTTTATTATCTTTGTTTTAAAGTTATGTAAAGTTTACTAAAAAAGCTTTCAGATTTTCAGCACACCACTTTCGAATTGTCATGCTGGTGTCGTTAGCTTAAGCGTACTTATGTAAATATTGTGTATAAGCCATGCATATTTATTTTTCCGCATGTAGAAAGTCTTCTTGAGTGTGAAACAATATTATTTGTCGCGTAGTGAATACGCTTAGGTAGGGTAATGATGAGTTGCTTGAGTAGCACTGTTATGTTGCCAAGATTATCGTTCGATTAGACTTATTATACAAAGTAGGTACTACGTACGACCACTTGTAACTCATTTGAAACAGTAAAAACCTACCTAATTTTAAATTTCCGAGAACTCAATAATTAATCACTGGCACTACTATGAAGGACTAAAAATGTTTACAACATCTGAATATTTTTTCCGCTTCAGTTTAAAGGTGGCTCTTGAATTCTGAATGAGCTATTAAATTAATATCAATATAGAGTAATCAGTGTCATTTGCATAAGCATGTCCGCTGATAGAGGCGCCCCGGCACACTCATGCGCGTTTAGATAACGCGCAATCAATCGTTGTTGTTAATCTATGCCGCCGTTCATAGCGCGACGTCACATCACGCCACTTCATTATCATTACCGTTTGAACCTTGACGCCTGAACAATACAACATAATCTGGTTTACTCATACTTACACAACAAAATAATTAATGAAGACAAAAACTATACTCTTAATTAATTACTTTATAACAACCGCAAATTAAGATCCCAATTAAATACTATCTGTTCTAATCATATGTTTAAGCGCACCAATATCATTCATCGTTACATTCATATCTGATATGGAATCATTCATTACAGATTTGGAGTAGGAAAATAAATTGATTTCTTAGAATTTTATTTCAGCGGCCTTACAATCATTTACCGAAAGTGTAGTTTGCTGACATGCAGTATTAAAAACAAATGCTAGTATTAATGCAGCCCGCATTAAATTATTCTTGATCTCAATTTGCATTCGCTGTATTGTGTTTTGTATATGCGGCATCTGTACTTTCAACTTGATTATAAAGAATGTTCACCCCATAGCTGTTTATCGTAACCAATTTCTATTTTTAGCATTACCTACCACTTTAACATTCAACGGTACCTAATTAAATATTTTCATTTCTTGTTACAGTCACTAAGGCAAGCGGCACCATTCAGTACAGACCCTGATGCAATAGCAGAACGGGAAAAATGTCACTATGGTCGTATCCCCCGCGCAGCAGCCGTGGCGGGCACAGCCCACCGCAAGGTGCGCGTCTACTCAGACGGCATCTACGACATGTTCCACCAAGGACACGCCAGGCAACTGCAACAGGCCAAGACAGTTTTCCCCAATGTATACCTCATTGTTGGTGGTGAGTACGTCCCTGTGTTATTCTGCCTCGCCCGTATGTACTTATTGCATCAAAACATTCAAGCCTGACTCATCGAGTCCTCGCGCATGGTATGACTCCGATGCGTAATGTCAGTTTAATGATAGCGACAATCGAACTATAGGCTATGACGTCTCTTTAAGTAAACCATTCATGCAAGATTAATAGGAACTAACACTTTTAGACACGAACTATATTAGTTCACCTCAACACCGTCGCGCCAGCGGCCCACAAGCTACAAATAACGATGTAAATAAATAATCGTTACGTTACCGTAACTAACTGACCGAGTTCCGATTAAGTGGTAGCTTTGTGTTCGTAGTACGTACTGGTACAAATAGACTGTCCTTGGACTTGTATTCCTAAAATTAAATAACCATTAGCAAAGTACCTGGATGCAATAGTAATCTGTGACAATAGACCGATGATTACGAGACGAACATTCACCCCAATTCCAATATCAATGTCGCTTGAAACAAAACAATCGCAATTTTTCTTCAGGGCAATTTAGTACTCAACGTATTGAATAGAAAAGAGTTTAAAAATGCGACGAAATGTAATTGAGATAACTATTACATTATATGGCGAGTGCCAAGTACCAATCTTATTTTTAATGTAAACAGCAAGGCACCGTGCAGTATGCGGCCTACCTGGCATAATGCCGTGTGGTTCTACAATAATAAAATAAAACGATTCTATTGGTCCCTCAGTCGTACGATACATGACCAATCGATTACGCACGTGTAGCAAACAATACGTAAACAATGCGATTCAGATAATAAATAAATAAAATGCCCCAGTCCCTAAACTAATTAGCATTTAGCGATAATACTGTAGGCACTATTAAGAATAGTCTGTTTATGTTTAATCACCGATAAATGGATTAGTGTAATCAATTGTACGTGTCCTTGAAAGCGGCCACTAGCCTGCGATATTTAGGTAATCAGACAGTCATTCCCAACCTTAGCCTAAATCTCTATTATTTTTTTTCTGTTTGCTCTAATAATATGTTTGCACTTTTGGAATGTTTTGTTGTAGTGAGTACCATGAACTACCCGTTAAATGACTATTTAAAAATTTACCCAGTCGTACTAAATTCGAACCATATTTTTTTGCTGAGCGTTAAATCAACGGGCCGCACGGTATGGCCAGACAGGCCGCATGTTGAGAATCGCTGACCTTACAAAAATACTACTTGTAAATGTGTAAATTAATTTTATTATCAGGAAGGAAAACATTGGGGAATTTTATCAGATACGTGAGATAATAACTCTAATTAACGACGTAATTCACGTAGTGTACGCCGATTCGTCTACCTAGATGACTCACCATACTAAACTTCCTGCCCTAGTCTCACATATAAATTTATTGGGGTCGGTCGGCGTAACACATTTTTTTCTTCCATGCTCCTCTAAGCAGTCGTCATATCATTTACTCCTTTTTTTTCATGATGACTAATGAGGATTTATTTCTATTTTTACAGTATGTAGCGACAATCTGACACACAGTCGCAAGGGGCGCACAGTCATGACGGAGGAGGAGAGGTATGAGGCGGTCCGGCATTGCAGATACGTCGATGAGGTAATTGTTATTTGTGATTCTCTTCATGTCCTGATATACACTACTGAGAAAAGGGACTTCGCATTTTAAATATAAGACATGATAAAATGGACATATCACAAGTAAAAAAATGTTTTCTTATTGGAAGGGTTATCGCAATCGCAAGGGTTATTTAAAAGAGTGTTCACCCTAATTTAGTCTCAAGAATGGTTTGGGTTTGATGCACGAGTTTAAATGGTGGCGCTTGAACTAAAAACAATCAGACCAATGGTCATTAATCATCATTGCTCTCAATTATATCTTTGACCTCAACGTCCTCAACTCTATTCTCAGAATCATCGTGCGATAGATGCTTTAATTTGTTTTCACAATAGGTACAATACTTGGTAAAGAAGGTTGCAATATCAGATCACTATAAAGTTCAAGTTTGCTTAGCAAAAATATGTATTGTTGAAAGTACAGATAATTAATCATTAACACGTTTCTCCTAACGGGTAAAGTTTATACGGTTCATTTGACTGCGTCAGTTGTGTCTGACCTCTAAGTCGCATGTGTACCTAACATTAAGATGCTGGCTCAAAGAGCTCTATTGTGCATTTAAATGGGGGAAAATCTAAATAGGTACGGAAAATCTCAAGCTTAAAACTTTTTTTTGTTAGTGCAAGAACACGTCCATTTGTCGTCATACGACTATAATTTTCTGCACGATATTTGTCTGATATGCGCTTGCGCTGAAATAAGATTATAGGAATTTTGTTATTTGGAATCTAAATCTGAGGTACCTACTTACCTCACAAAATGCGGATGTTACCCTGTTAAACATAAATGCCAGTTCAACAAACTTCGCTGTTTAAAATTTAAAATGATTTCTGGTATAATCTTAATTAATCCCAGTTTGCACTTTGTTCTGCTCTTTGTTTAAAAACCGGTTGAAAATGACAAATGTCAAGGTCATCGATCTTATGCATATTTGACTAAAGAAATATTTCCTTTCCAACATGATGAAATAAGGAATAAATAAATCGACATTTACACACTGCTTACGTAATGCCTGTATAATATATGTATAGCTGCATATAGCTAAACCATTTAAGAAAACGTGTTCTTTTTTTCTTCCGAGTAAGTACCTACTGAGCGGCGAAATAAAGAACTAAAGATTATTATGATAATTTGTGCCCCAATCACGTCCAATAAAGAACAATTTGACCCGCACTGCGAGGGCGAGGGTATTTCAAGTTATACTGACGTCAATGAAATGAACATATTAATATTTGTTTTTAAAAAGAAGAAAGATCTTTTTTTTTAAACAAATAGGAATTATTCAGTATTTTTTCCTTGTTCCGCTTGAAAGATACGTGAAACCTCTAGAATGAATATACAATTTTTGAATTATTGTGCTCTTTCACCGTCACGGTAAATTCAAATTGCATTCAATCACTGCTTACGGTCAGGCTTCTAAACATAAAATACTACAAATAATCTTACTGTAAAGTACATAATTTATTTGAAAAAAAAAAACTGAAGTATTGTCCTCATTTTGAGCATAACAATAATGAATGCACCGTTAACTAACAGCATTTGACTGTAAAGGGGCGCCGCGTCTCTCATTCATTACTGTATGTGTTATACTAAATCTACCTATGTGCTACTCATTTTAATTTGAATACATATCCGCACTTTTTTGAGGCGCTAAACTTGCCTCTTTTTTGCACAAGTAAAAAAAATGTAGTTACTCAAGTTTTTATAGGCAGTCTGTCAGTTTTAATCAAAACATAAAGCCGATACCTAACTAATTACAGTACTTACGTCATAGCAACTTGATGACTATTCTTTTATAACTCCATGAATAAGCATTTTAAACCGAAGGTTGGTGGTAGACAATGGCGGGCACTTCAGTTTTCCAGATGGATTGGAATAACTTCCTAAAATGCAAATAAAGTGAACTTTGACACCCAACACGCCATATTATTTAAATCGCCTTCGACATTTATTCATTTTATTTTACTTCACATAAAATACGATAATACTAAAAATTAATTTCCATAATATCTCGCTATAAATGAATAAAATTATGTTACACTATAAATAAGAGTGTTTAATAATGGTCTGTCGACACCATTAGAGTCTGGGTCTTCCGGAATTCGGGTACTCTGAGCTCAATGACCTATCAGGGACGGATAAAATTGGTGTCATAGGTTCATCATAATGAACCTATGGCACCAATTTTAGGACTAGGTTAAACTACTGAACGGATTTGGATGAAATTGGCACATAAATAGTTTATAACTTGGATTAACCTATAGGATACTTTTTATCCCGGTATTATGATCCCGTGGGACAGTTACCGAACTTCACGCGGGCGAAGCTGCGGGCATAAGATCGTAGCTAGCATAGTGGTACAGTTACAGGGAATTTCTGTGAGTATATCTGATTCAGACTCCCGCAGACAAGCGAAGCATGGCACACCAAGACTGCTAATGGCGTTGTTGATTCAGATCCACTTTTGGCCTAAAAAAACGTACATCGTTTAATATTTCCTCGCGTGTTTGCAGGTAGTTATGGACGCGCCGTGGGAGTACAGCGAGGAGTTCCTCGAGAAGCACAAGATAGACTTCGTGGCACACGACGACATTCCCTACACGACGGAAGACTGCGAGGACACGTATGCGCTCATTAAGACTAAGGACATGTTCGTCGCTACTCAGAGGACGGAAGGTACGTCGAGCTGTGCTTATCATTATTCTTTATGTATTTAACCCGGTTCATGAAGACCGTTTATTTTGGGCTCTATGCCATTTCGTAAAAAAAAAAATATCTTATGTAGAAACTTACAATTATAAAAATGTACAGGGGGTCTAAAATGGCCGCTATAGCAGAATCATAATAGGATATAATTTAAACATAATTCATATTATTATCCTATTATAATTCTGCTAATGCGGCCATTTTAGATATTTGTGCACACAAATGCTAACATAGTTATAAATAAAGCAAAACTGCGATCGGTACCAATACGTTATCATAGATTGCAACTTGTGTATGTTGATGATATAAAAGTCTTAAAGTAATGGTTTACAAGAAAGACTGCACCTGTATAAATGACCTTTAACGTAGGTAGTCATGAATAGGTAAGTAACAAAAAGCCACCTGTTTCGTCTTAAAATATCTTTGAATGCCTATTTTTTTTGCAATTAATTAAATTCGGTCTGAAAAGTGATACCTAACTAGATATCAACTTTACACTATTGACGCACGTTTTGTCGTACCTATTAATGTTCGTAGGTGTTTAAAAAGCAGCGCTCTTGGAATGAAAAGTGAACCATAAATAATACGGCTAATGCAAAGGCAATGTTCTAAATAATTGTTTGTCAATCTTGGTACCTAAACAAACATTCCTTAAGTTGATAATTCGCAGACCGCATTCACTTTACGTGGACTAATGGAGTATTTAGCCTTTTATGGTCATTTCAATGTATGTGACACAGTTAAGATTGGCGGGCCGCATATATCACTGGGCCGCAGTTTGAGAATCACTGGTCGATGTGTGCAATAATTGTGCATGCCTGAGTAACCGTCAAGGTGGAAGGTGGCAATCTTCTAAAGTTAGCTAGAGGTAAATATCCCGTTTCTAGTGTTAATTATAATAGAGGTCTATAGTCCACACCTTTCTAAAAACGGTGTGGATCAAGCGTGGCCAAGGTTTGGTCTGTCAAATCAGTGGAGGCCGAAGAGAATACATTCAATTATGCTGTTGTACGATAGTTCATCAGTATGATGAGGTAATATTTGCTGGCTGACTGTAGTATGTCAGCTGAAGTAGGTACCTAAAATTGGTTCAGTTTCAACACATTTGGAAAACCGCTATGCTATAATTATGCGGAAAAGTACTAATATATTTTGTACAGGATCTAAACTAGGCGTATCATACGCCTCATAACTGTAATGGTTGATTTAAAACGTGTCATACTTTTTAGCGTGATTTTATACGTACTTCAGTCTAATGTCTTAAATATGTTCGAAAAATGTACGAAATTGTACGCTAAAAACAATGACTGACCTGACTTCACAGAAAACAATAATCAACGTGTCGTCGCCAGGAAGTATTCTTTCTAGCGCTCGCTATATATTTCACTAAGTAGTATTCCACTTTTAGACTTTGGTATGGGTCAAGAAAAATATACGCAGAGTGTATGTTCAATTCCTATACAGTCTTGGGTACATCTATGGTCGTAAGTATATTAATCGGGTAGTGAAACATTTTTATGGGCTATTATTTTGCTATGGGTACCGTACCTACTTAAATAATTTCACAAATTTTTCAGATTTTTGTTTTCTGGGAAGTCATATAGTACCTACATTCTTTTTTAATTTAACGTACCATTTCGTACATTTTTCGAACATATTTAACACATTAGACTGAAGTTCGTATAAAGTCATATCACCGCTAGAAAGTGCGACACTTTTAAAAGTCCTCGTTAAAATTTCGTAGCATTATTTATTCATTTTTCTATGCTAATACTGCCGGAGTACATAATTCGCTCCCCTGCAAAAAGTGTTATAGTTATAACATGTCTCCTCATCAGAAGCATAAGGTCGAGTGTACAAATACAGCAAGTTTTGTACATGTCCCATGCTTCTGATGTCGAGCGAGATCATCTATTTGAGCGTATGATTCTACCATTCCAACCTATTCCAAATCTACATAACATAACTTAACATCACGCCTTGTAATCTGCGAAGGGTTAGGCAGAGGTGTACCTAACAAGTACACCCACATTTCGCTAGTTATGATTAAGTCCCATGTAATTGGCGCTATTGTCATCAACCGGGCACAAATCCAGACTTTTCTCGATTGGCTTAGGGCAGAGGCCCACCGACATTTTGCCAGTTATGTTTAAATTTTAATTCCAAATTTAACGTGCTGTCTTGATTGTTCCAGGCGTATCGACATCAGACATCGTGGCGCGAATAGTGCGCGACTACGATATCTACGTGCGACGGAACCTGGCGCGCGGCTACTCCGCCAAGGAGCTCAACGTGGGCTACCTCAACGAAAAGAAGTTCCGTCTGCAGAACAAGATGGATGACCTCAAGGAGAAGGGCAAAAAAGTGAGTGGAATCCTGTCTGTCCATAGGTACTAATATTATAAACGCAGTCTGTTTGTTATTTTTTAACGCCTTAAATGCTGAACGGATTCGCATGCAATTTTGTACATGGATAGATCATGACCTATCTTAGGACATACAGTTCCTTGACTAACAAATATCGCGCAGTCTAGAGAAGATGGGTTCCTTGTTCTATAAGGGGTGTGGAAATGCATCCTAATAGAATTTTTCGAAATGTCACCGGTGTCCAATTCATCGTCGGGTTGATTATGTATTGCGCGTAGATTCTGGAAGAATACTGAGCAAGTTTTATGCTCGCAAACCTGTGTAGAGTTCCGAGATACTGCCCGATGATGGTCGAATGTTAACATTGAGGTAGCGTCAGGGTAGCTCGCGAAATACAACTTTTCTTAAGTTTTTTTGCAATTAGCAGCGGTCAGCGTTAGCTTGTATGTTGATTAAAATGTGATCCTCCTGTCTTGATGATTTTAATGATTACAATTCCGTAACTACATACGTGATTTAACGTTTTACGGTCGCGAATCATATTTTGTTCAACATACAGCATGACACTGACCTGCAAATTGTAAAAACCTTTAAGACAATTTGAAGTTCGCTGCGGTAGCCACCGAATACCGCGTGCGCCTGTTCTCAAAACATGTTTCTATCATCTCAAATTAGGTAATACCGATATCAAACAAGTTCGAGACACTTAACCTTGTATTATCAATTTATCACTAACAAAAGCTTTACATAGTCAACGTTCTCTTCGCAAAAATAGCAAGATATCGCCGATAGACCGGCTGACCTTGTGTCGTTACCAACGGCCCGGGGACCTGTTGCCCATTCAACGAACTTTTTCACTAAACAACCGAATCACGGATGCCTGGAGTTATTGAACTCGATCAAGGTTGATACGATAGGGTGAATTGTTATTGAAATGTTTCTTTAGTATGTGTGGATTAGTGTCCTATTCTATTATATGGCACTTGAACATAACTGACCATATGTGGGTGTAATCTAGGTAGGTATACCTCTGCCTAACCGTTCGGGGATTACAGGCGTGATTTTATCTTGTGTGATAAGAAATTAAATAATGATTTACTGTCTGAAAGAAAGCTAGATGTTTCCACATGAGTCAACAATTGACTTTTGTTGATATACCTAATTTAGTAGTTGACTAATAAATACGCAGTTATAGTAATCAGACTCAGATATAGATTGAAATCGCTATCACGCAGTTAGCAGGCCTACACAATACTTCTTTTATTTAAGAAACCTTCGTTCCTATAACATCACGCCTGTAATCCCGGAAGGGTTAGGCAGAGGTGTACCCAATAATAACACACCCACATTTCCCCAGTCATGTTTGAGTCCCATTTAATAGGGAGCGACCCTATTGCCATTAACCGGGCATAAGTCCAGACTCCGTGGCTGCTATTGAGAATTCCTTATGCAAAAACCCAATAAAATTTTCCCCGACCTGAGAATCGAACCCAGGACCTCACGCTCAGCAGTCGCTTGCGACCACTCGACCAACTAGGCTTCATTCCCACACTACAATAACTATAACTTTACCGACACTTCTCTTCCAGGTGATGACAAACATAGGCGAGAAGCGAGTGGACATCCTAACGAAATGGGAGGAGAAGTCTCGTGAGCTCATCGACGCGTTCCTGCTGCTCTTCGGTCCCGACGGGCGCCTGTCCAACATCTGGAACGAATCCAAGGGCCGTCTCATGCAGGCGCTCAGCCAGCCTCCTTCGCCGCGCAGCTCCCCGCCCCCCAGCGAGAACGGAGACGCGCATGGAGATGAACTTGATCACAGGTACTACATGTTTGATTGGTTTATTGTAGCTTTTTTTTTTAATTTCGATTCGGCCACCTGCATGTACCAGGGGGGTCAATTCTGCCCGCGATAATAAACAGCTTCGCTATTAAACTCATATCCGATTCGTAATACTATAACGAGTAGAATCACCCACTTGAAGCTTGTGTTTGGCGACTATTTCACCATGTTCGTAGATTCACGCTTGTTTAGTTTGTATAGCACTTAGCAAGTTAGCTGTGCAAAGTATTTTTGCCTGCTATTCTGTAATACGTCTTGTGGTGAAATGCGGGGTGATTTAGGGGCTTCCTCTTTGTTTTTAAGCCTTCTGCCAGTTTCACTCACGGCCTACTAAGAATAAATGAGACAAAAAAATCACAATCGATGGTTTATTTGGAGCATAGTTTGGTATTGACAAACTATAGAGAAACAGGCCACGACAACATAAACAAAAAAAAAAGTTTATCTTGCTATGAGCCTTGCCTCTTTGATGTGCAGTGACAATATTTAAACTTCAGCCATTTTCTCTTATGAAAATGTAAAAAAAAAAATAGAAAAAAAAATCTAAATGAAATCTTTTCTATTTTAGCCGGAGTTCAGTGTCACCGCCCCCGCCAAAGTCCCGGCGCTATGAAACCCTCTATGAGCCACAAGCAGGTAACTGGGTAATTATTGCACCGCTTGTCTTAGCTACTGTAACGAGACAGTACACCACACTCACACATGCTGCCAGGTGCCTACAGCATGCTCGGACAGCCACGAAATCGAAGCCTATTTGAATGCTCAAGAAGTAACTTTAATCAGAAAGTTAGTTGCATGTTCCATAGTGTTGAATTTTAGGAAGAAAAACACTGTTGAAAACATTGTTATCATTTCAAAACTGATGTGAAAACAATCTAAGATCTTCACAAAATTATTATAAAATTAAGAACTCAAGCAACTCTGTCATTTAAATAATTATGTTCCTTTAATTTGTGTGCAGATTTCTATGTTAGACAATTCATTCTAGATTTTAGTGTGTAATGGAGAACAAAATTGCCATAAAGTGCCTTAAAGTGATGTTTTTTTTTTTGCTTTAGAAAGAAAACAGTAGTCAGCGTGCATTCAAGCCGTAACCAAAGTAACAAAAAATAACATTTTGCTTTAAGTAGTGAGAAAGAGAACGATATTTGCACTTTTGAAATGATGCTGGCACAAGTACTCTGACGACGTATGTATACTCTTGGGCTCTTGGCCACTAAAAACAAAAATGCGTACTAATACTCTATGATGCTACTACTCTATAATTTGTTACATTATTGCCGTTGAGTGAGAGTTACACAGAAGACTCATGTTAAAGTTTGTCAACAGATGCATCGAGCTCTGACTGTGCTGGCGACTCGGAAGCGGCCGCACAGCGACAGCTGACGGACGACGGCTCCGACGAAAGCGACGACGAGTACCAAGACACCAGCCCCTACCTCTAGACCATAGACACAGGATAGTGGCGCGACCACACTATCGTGTGTGCCGTCCACTAGCAGTCAACAAGGAGATTCAATACGACGCCGCGCGCGTCACGGGCCTTTCTCGGTGTCCTCAAGAGATAAATTATAGTGTGCATTACGTCGTTTAAATTTTGTATGCGCGTTGAGTACAAGAGCGAATGTATTTAATATTATGAGATCATAATATGAAATCTTAAAACCTTAATCCTATAGTTATTTATTTGTCTTTTTAAGTAAATTTAGTTTCCTTCTCGCCCCAATAAGATTGCAGGATGGCTGCATGTTATTAGCATCTATAAATACCATTGTGTAAGATAACTGGTGCAAAATATATAGTTGAGATATTAATTTTATTTATAAATTAGGTGACACTTTTTGACAGTCGATTAAAAAGGTGCTTATTAATGATTATTTTGTTTTATTTAGTAAATTACCAACGAAACAAGGACAAGTGAAGATACGGTACACAGGCACTGTGCGGTAGAAACATTCGCACATACTGCGTCGGAACTATCCCTGCTTAACATGACATCACGCCAGTAATCCATTCCCGAAGGGTTAGGCAGAGGTGTACCAAAGTACTGTTGTTACTCCTAGGTCACCAGTTATGTGAAGGGGCAAGCCTAATGCCATCTACTGGGTACAAATTTATCCCCATGGCTAATGAGAAATTCTTATAGAAAAAACTCACTAACATAGCCTGACCTGGGAATCAAACCCAGGACTCTATACTCAGCAGTAGCGCTTGCAATAACTAGTCTATCAAGGCAGTCTTTTAAATGTTTTATGTAGGTTCAATCGTAGATCTATGGGTTGAATATAATCATGATATATTAGATAGATATAGATCTACGATTGAACCTGATCAACCCTCGAAAAGAAGAAATATTTGGATCAATCGTCATAAACTTCACTAAGCCGCCATTAGCGATCATAGCCTTTTTTTTTTTTTTTTTTTGGAGGGTGAGAAATCATCAAATGACTCCTCCCGCTCTGGGCGGAGCGGAAGGGAGTGTCAGACTCTTACTGACTAAAAAACACCCATGTTCCTTCGTTGGCCCTTTATGTTCCAGGGCCGCGGTATCTCTTTCGAACAGTCCCGCAGCCCTGGCAGGCACCGGCCCTTGCGGGCCCCTCCCGTTTGCTGACATCTCTTTGAGGCGCGCGTGGAACACGAACGCGCCGTCGACACGGCCTGCCCGTCGTCATACGACGGACGGACGGCGAGCTAGCCCATTACTCGCCGTCCACAGGCCCGCGCCTACGGTGGCCGAGAGCCATCACGGCGTGGCCCCCGACGCCCGGTGCTTCTCCCGCGGCGGCTGGGACGTGAGGAGGTTCTCTCCCTCTCACGTTCCGCCGCCTCCTTCGCTAGCATGACTGCTTCGCAGAAGGAGGCGACGGCTTCCCATTCCCTCTCGCCCCGGACCATGGCTTGAACCAGGGCCGGAGCGATCATAGCTTCGCGTACACAAAAGAAAACGTCGGGGCATTTTGTTTATTAGGAGTCAAGGATAAACCTTTCACCTCAGAACATGCAGGGAATCATGCACGAATCAACAAACCTGGCCAATAGTAATTCGCACCACTCAAAGGTAGGTTTGTTCAGTAAGGCAATATTTATGAAATCGCAGAGATGGCTATATGGTGTGAACCTCAAAAGACACTGACCAAATATTAAAAATAAATAGAGTGTTGCATGATTGTGTGCAATTTTCAATCAAAATAACTAGTGTTTTTGTACTTTTGCATAAAATTAGTTTTGATAAAAATGTGCTTAGCTTTTTCTCAAACCATGACAATGTGGTGTATGTTACCCCAGCAAAGAAAGTGGTTCCTTGAGTGGTATGAGTGGAGCGTATAATTAGTGTATAATCTACTGTGAATGTGCACTACTTACATAAAAAATTGGTGCGCTATGTCGCAAAAGCTTGTGTGTTTAGTCAAAAAAATAATAATATTGTATAGTGAAAATATTCAGCTTAGAATGTTTTGCATTAAGGGGAATGCTCCAACCAGCCCGCGAAATTCAAATGCTGTATAATGACTCTGTTTTTTTTTGTTCCTACGCCTTTATGAACTTGGAGGGTTGTATTGGTGATTTTGATGATTATAATTTGTAACTACATACGTCTTACAGCCGCGAATAATATTTTAATCAACATACAACCTAGCACTGGCCTGCAAATTGCAAAATACGCAAGAAATTTTGAATTTCGCGGGCTGGTGTGAGCATTCACCTTTTTTTTTTTTTTTTTTGGGGGGTGGGAAATCATCAAATGACCTTTATGTTCCAGGGCCGCGGTATCTCTTTCGAACAGTCCCGCAGCCCTGGCAGGCGCCGGCCCTTGCGGGCCCCTCCCGTTTGCTGACAACTCTTTGAGGCGCGCGTGGAACACGAACGCGCCGTCGACACGGCCTGCCCGTCGTCATACGACGGACGGACGGCGAGCTAGCCCATTACTCGCCGTCCACAGGCCCGCGCCTACGGTGGCCGAGAGCCATCACGGCGTGTGGAGCATTCACCTTAAGTAAAAATAAAAAAAACCCGGCCAAGTGCGAGTCGGACTCGCGCACGAAGGGTTCCTTACCATTATCTATAAAAACGGCAAAAAAAAGTCAAGTCTGTTGTATGGGAGCCCCACTTAAATATTTTTTAGTATTTGTTGTTATTATTTTCTTAAATCTAATTCTGTCATAAATAAGCACAAATAAAGAGCTATTCTTGTGTTTATTCTATAGGCGCACATCATACCATGGTTTTAGAGGTAGGTACCTACACGATTCTGCAAAACGTTACTCCAGCAGGAAATACAATAGGTATCGCGAAAACCTGAAGACGTATAAACTATATTTTCGGTGTATTTTTGTACACAAATATAAGCTCTCTGGCCATGCACAATTCTCTCTCTGATCATTCACTTACAATTTTCCTGCTGGACAAACGTTACTTTTATTCCAAAACGTTCTCTCCGCGACACTTTTCCTGCAGCACATCAATGACCTTCTCGTTCCGGTTATTGTTGGGTACGCAGACGACAGCACTGTCATGGAGAGTTATGCATCCAGCGCAAGTGTGCCTGTTCACCGCCAAAAGGAGTACGTTCAATCTGGCTCCTACTTTCCGGGGTACATCTGTACCAGTTACCGACAGCCTCGAGCTTCTTGGTACGAAGTTGAGTGCGAATCTCAACTTCGGTGCCTACATTGAGTCGAAAGCTCAAATAGCGGCAAAAAAGCTGGGTATCCTAAATAAGGTTAAGCGTTACTTCAAGCCAGGACAGCTTTTAGTCTTATATAAAGCTCAAGTTCGGTCTGGCATGGAGTATTGCTGTCACCTTTGGGATGGCTCAGCCAAATACCAATTAGCCACACTAGACTCTGTTGAGCGCAGAGCCAAGAGGCTCATTGGTGATGATAAGCTGGTGGGTACCAAGCTTCATAGCCTGGCCCACCGGCGCAAGCTTGCACGTCTGTCGGTCTTTTACAGGCTGTACTTCGGTGTGTGTGCCCAAGAGCTCCACGAGATCATTCCACCATCTCGCTTCTTTCATCGGGAGTCCAGACGTACTGCGGGTTATCACCCATTCCTTGTCGATGTTCCACACATTCGCACGAAGCGCTTTGTTACATTGTTTATTATGCGCACAGCCAAGGATTGGAATTCCCTGCCTTCGTCGGTGTTCCCAAGTTCATATGACCCCAATCTATTTAAGTCGCGAGTTAATAGGCTGGTGTAGGTTGGGGTCGTTTCCAGTCTAACCAAATCTGGCGAGAGTATTCTGTGAACCAGATACAAATTCAACTGAATATCAGTATTGTACAAGGAGTGATTGCCTATCTAACCTCCACAACCCAGTAACTGAGTAATACAATACCCCTTAGTAAACCTAGTTGTCAGACTTTTGGGCTTTGACTACTTGTAATGTGCACATTGTTATAGAGACGTAAATACACCCACATTGGTACACACTCAAGGACTTAAGGTCATATGAAAGAAGACAAGTGTAAAATCAGATTAACCACTCATTTGCAGAGTATATAGACACAATTAAAAAGCCATTGTGTCTCGCTTAGATCTACGTTCCCACACACAAAAGATTAACGTGTGTTAATAACAGTGTTAATTAAAAAACATAATATTTATGAATTGTTCCAATTTTATTGCAAAATTGTTTAGATCAATAATATTATAAGAAGTTAAATAACATGATGAAAAATCTGTTAGTAAGTGCCATTTATTTAGCAAGCAGAAGCATATTTCATAATTCTGTAAACAGCCTTACGAGCCATTGCCCGTATATTTTATACATAATATTATTATTTCAAAATGGATATATTTACAAAATGTTATACAAAAGTGATTCTAATGGAAGAAAATCTTGAATGTACTGTACTTTGTGCTTGAAGTGTTAATTAAATAAATAAATGTATTATATTAACATCCTCATCAACTGTGCAATAAGTATTACTGTTTCTTACATAGAGAAAAGTACATGGCTATGAGATATTGAACTACATTATCATTATTAATGCTTACTTCTAACACTTATAATATTACCATTGAAATGCCTCCATGTTATCACAATGTTCATAAACACAGACTTATTGGAATACACTTTGTTCTTGTACTTAATCTCTAATAGAACATTGACCCTCATAGTTCTGACTTGTCAGAGTTGCCTTGCTCACCCTTAGAAGTGGTCAGCTGCTCAGCCAAGCACGAGTCATCAGCCCCCCTCAGGGCATGTTGGGTACACAAGTGTTTCGTTAGAGCAATCTCTCCTTGGTGGTTCCAATACCAATCCTCCACTGCAGCTTCATTCTCTTCCAGAAGACTCTCACATTGTGTTTTCATGTGAGTTATCTCAGCAGATGGCTTATCCCACAACTCAAGTGGAATACCAAGATCCACTTTCACCCCCTTGTCAACCAGTCCGTGTAGAGTTTTGAACGTCTGACTCATGCCTTTGGCAAACCTAGTACTATCCTGACGTTCCTTGTGGATGTTATATTCTAGAATTTTGTCACAAACGCCTTCTAACGATTCAATTAGTCTCAGCTCTGATTTTTGATACTTCGTCTTCTTCTTAGGTTGCACGTCGTCGAGTGAGTATCCAATTTCGATGACATCGTGAACTTTGCCGGTTTCTTCGAGCCTACCTTGCAATTCGGTAGCTAGAATCTTGCAAACCTCACACCGGTTTGCATATTTGACGCCTACGTCTTCTTCTGACTTGACCTCTGTTTCACCATGACATAATATTTGAGTTATAAATATAAAGTATATATAAATAACTTTGAAAAACATTTTCCAAATTTTAAAGTAAATTGCAATAAATCTAAAACTTATTTCAACAAATCTGTAATCTGTCAACTTATGACAGTGACAGGTATGTTTGACTACTCAAATTTTCTGTCTTCAAACACATGTCTTTTGCCGTTAGATGGGACTGCTAAAGACCAATTTTCTCTAGTGGTACTAAAAGGAGAAGATTAACGTATATCGATTATTTTATTAGGTACATAGTTACTTCAGGAGTTTGTCGGCTGTTTTCAGTTGCGTTTAAAACCGGATCGACTCACGGTCACGGAACCGTGGAGAATGGAAAACCAAACGAGTCTACACCTACCCACTCCTAACGGTGGGTGACACAAGAGTGGATTTTAGACCAATAAAATTATACTGTAGATGTTTTTGCGAAACAACATGCAGAATCGCAAAATGAGAATTTTGTATCCTGCTGATCTGATAGTAAGGAAATTGCATACAAAGCACTAAGCAACCAAGCCATTTTAATTGCACACACTAACTATGTACTTACTGTATTTTTACTACTTTCACACTTCTAATAATTGCAATCTAGACAAAAGATGATTTGGGTATTCATTGCATAGTCGCCAGTTGTAGAATAAAAAATCAGTTATTTTCAAAGTAATTTTAATTTTGTGGCAGTAAAGAAAACAAAATATCTATCAACAAGTTTGTATTTCATATTGTGCTTCTTTATTCAACCATTCTATCCATTGATCATCTACTTTCTTTTCTAAAGTAACTTCTTGGAACACTTCACTTATGGATTTCTCTTGAAAGCCTAATTTGTTAAACATTTTGATACTGATATCATTGGTCAGAGATATTTTTGCTTCAATTAACTTTAGGTTTATATGTTGAATCCCATAGAGGAACATTAGGATCACAGCTTCCCATCCCAACTTTTTGCCCCGAGCTGATTCCTCTGCTATCATTATTTCTATTTCACCAGCTGCTAATTCATTGTCTGTTATGAATATGTTTGTGTCTCCAATCATTGCTTCTAAAAGAAAGATGTTTAGATTTAAAATATTTGATAAGCTGTCACTGTTGATATTAGCTAGAGACTGGTCTGCCCTGCATACCTGTTTCATCAGTATGTTTATCAAACATGTGTTTGTCTAATATTATAAAAGTGCACTCTGAAAAAAATTGTTGTTTTTATTATATTAATCATTCGAAACGAAAATAAGAGCTTAAATATTCAATATCTATCTATAAGGCTAGCAGCCGTAAATACTATGAATAAAACACACTATCTTCATCTTCACGCCATGATTTTTGCATTTCATATTCCTCATCCAATGTCAGTGGTTCAGATGCCGTAAGTTTCTGGAGTTCTACGGACTTCATCCATTCGTGGTACCTGCACAAACAAAGACATTCAAACATTACGGGCTATCTTTTTAATCTCTTAGTGCACAAAGTTACGGAGGTTAACTCAGCAATTAAACGGGTACATAATAATAAAAAAACAGAAGATGACCACTTACCTGAGGACATGATATTCTCTGTATGGTACCAGTATTATGTTCCGTCCAATAATTCGAGTACTGCTATTCAATTTCATCTTCAATTTAGTTTAATGACGATCTAACATTTTGTTTGTCACAAGTTTATTTTTCGAATTTTGACATTTCATTTAAATCAGCTGTTTTGTGAATGCTGTACAAGCTGCAGTTTTTTTTTTTAATTAACCCCTAATGGAAGGCTATAGTCTTTCGACTATATTGCCTAGTCTTACGTCCAAATAAATATGCTGTAGTGCCTGTAGTACCTATTACCAAAGAGTAGAATACATAAACCAAATTGGAACCTAATACTAAATTAAGTCTAGCAACGGTGAGCACTAGTGAAACAAAATAATGTCACCCAGCACCCAGCTCCTGTTTATTTTATTGTGTTGCCTTTTGAACTTGACTTATTGTCCAATTTTGCCTCGATCAACAAGATTCTACCAAAAGTCCCAAAATGCCTTTTTTTTTTCATAAATTGTGTTGCTATTGACAATAAAAATCTGTGCTGTCGACACTGTCACTGTCCTGATCCTCACCACAAAGTTACATGCTCTGTGCTCACCACAGATGACAGAATATCACTCCACAGTTCTGTCAAAATCGGCATCCATTGTTGACGTCCTCTTATCGGATTCTTATCGTAGCAAATGTTTTATCTTATTTTTGCGTTGCCCTTTATAATCGTTATCAACAAACCTACCTAGCGTATGAGCTGACCTAGTAATACATATCTTGGGTTAGATCAAGTTAATTCATGGTTTTTGTGTCAGCCTTTACTTGAGTAAGTTATTGTTGTTGTTTGTTCATGTTTCAGAAGAAGTGTTTATATAAATATGTATTAAACCGTTGCAATATGTTAGTATTTATTAAAGTGGTGGCCTATTTTCCAGGAATCTATTTAAAATGAATCAGTATCAAACAGAACGACGTCTTTGTTGGAGCTACTTGTTCGTGGCCGTGTTTGTCGCTGTGTCAGTTCTATGCATTGGGATACCGTACAACCACTGGCGCACGACGTTGGACGTCTGTCCAGGCGGATACTTCGAGAACACGAACTGTGGCTGCATACTGTATGGAGTCAGCACATACCAGTACTTCAATGGTGGTCACAACTCATACTGCCTGTATGCAGTGTTCGCGCCGTTGCCTGTTTTTGTTTATGCTGTAGTCATGGCACTGTTTCATATGTACAGAGTGTGTATCAATAATGTGGGCCAGTATGAGGATGAGAAATCTACAACCATGGAAGAAATGTAAGTTCTCTTTTAATTCCCAAAATTCTAATCTAACTTCTCACTATAAGTTGTTAACATTATGACTCATTGTTTCAGAGAGGGTGAGTCAATAGTAGTGAGTACTCGGACCAGGGTGAGTAGGAGTCATGACTCGGTCATCTACTGCTGGATCCCCTCATCATGCATAGCAGCTATGTTTGCTGTGTACTCTCTAGTGCATGCTGCTATTTTGACTGCTGGCTTCCTCAGGACCTGCACACAGTACAGAGGGTACTTAGTCAGGGTAAGACAAGTTATTTATTATTTGTAGAGATTTAGCTATTTAAATTGAGCATTATGAAACTGATAACACTAGGTGGATTTTGTAGTCATCAAAAGTAAAAGCCTCTCTTCTATTGCAATCATTCTCTATGGTTATTTACTTCCCCAGATTCCTGAGCTTTTGGTCCAAAGTTTACGATACCTTCCTGTTCACATCTTACTATTATTATCACTAGCATTAAGATGAGTAATTGCTTAAAAGAACGATGTACTGCCTCAGAAAACATTATTCATTGTCTTTAATTAAGAAGTCTCAATTAGTTAAAGTCGAAAAACAAAGAAATTGGCAACCTTCATAATCACTTAGCAGTAATTATGACTGGTAATCGTGTTAATCAGCATAATTCTCATTATCATGTAATTTACATAATTATTACAGGAGCTCCGTGCCACTGGGGACCATGCGACCGCGATACACTTTCGTCTAGCATGCCAAGCGATTTACGACTTTATGGACTACCTACAGAAGGACGCGCCAAATAGCCGCAGAGGTGACTTCATTAACACTGGTGTGACTTTACAATTAGCTGTCATCACCGCCTGGGCGGCTGTGGGAATATGGGTTGCAATTGTTGTGTTTACAGCCTTGAGAGCATTTAAAGAGCGACATGTACTGACATGCTGCGGCAACTGAAATAAACCATAGATTTTTTAAAGTAGTATTCAGTTGTAAAGATTTTGATAATGCACACTATTAGCTTGGTAAACAGCTGATGTGGCATTTAAAAGGAAAAGCTAGTGCTTTTTGTTAGGTAACAAAATATTTTTTACTTATCTGTTTTACAACAATGAACAATTCGAGACTTGGATTTTGCCGCAGTGCCTTGAAATACGAATATTTAAGAACAACGAACTTATGATAGATTGAACTTCCCACAGTGTAACTTCCAATTTATTATAAGTATTACTTTATTACCAGATAAGCCATTGATGTACGAGTCAAGTAGCGAAGACTGAGCTTTAACCCATAATGTTGTATTTTAGCTTTATTAGCATCATAACAAATTAACATTCCACCGAACATGTAAACCACTTACTTACGCAAGTAGTTGTAGCACAATTTTATATTTTTCTTATTACCACTTTTTTGGTATTGTGACATATTTTTATTGTATGTATTAGTATTAGCAACTGTTAGTGAAATTTTCGTCCATTTGTCTAGATTTCAAGCTATGATTTTGATTATAGCACAATTCTTATATTAAGATTTCTACAGAAATCGCTTGTTTATTGCAAGACTGTCATAACTAAAAAAACCTAATTTTACAGGAGAGTGATTTTAAAGTTTTAATTTGAGTTACACATCTAAATTACAAATAAAGTACTGGCAAGCCTTATCTCATATATTTGTGCATTTCTGTACTTGTAAACGCATATACTAAAAAATATATTAATATTGTCTTTGTCTAGTAATAAATAAAAAACGAAAAGTAGTCCTCACTTGTGTCGTTGTTGTAAAAAAAAAAAAAATTAAAAGTATTTTCCTAAAATAAGTCATTCTTACACCACAAACATATTATGCGAAAATTCGTTAGTTAAACAAATAATGACAGTATTGCAGAAAAGGTTGAATTCATTTTAATGAAATAAAACAGTTTCTACAGGTTTTAAACTTTATTATTTAGTTGCAAAATAAAGAAAAATAATCAAAATTATATAAAACTTTTTGTATTTTACCTACGTACTTATTAGAAAAATATATTAGAAACATTGAACAATATTTTTGTTATATTTTAAAAGTAATCGAAAATCAGTTTTTATTACTAATGAAATCTTTAAAATAAGGAAAGAAAATTGAAAAATAAATCAAACGTAGAATAAAAACGAACTTCTTAACATAAATTAACCATGTCTCAGGTACTCATTATTTAACAGCCTCATAATTTCAGTCTATAATCAGATAGTTAATCAGTCTTCAAGAACAATCCTATAAAATCAATAATTGAATGATCTTCATGTGTTAATTCATGTACTTTAAAAGGCGTTCCCTTCTTCTTAGCCATTTTTATAGCAGATATGAAAGATTCTGGTGTATAAAGAGGCCCACTTCTTTCTTGACGTTTAACCTGGCGTTCTATCAAGGAATGAACTGCATCCCCTTCGTTCTGCGTATGACCTTTTATAAGGAACTTATGAGTAATTTTGTTTATATTAAGTGTTGTAACAGCATACAAATATAGGCCTACCATAAATTTGTTTTTCTGCTGTCCAGCACAGTTGTCACTATAAAATACGATTTCCGTTTTTCCAGCGTCACATGCTTGTTTTAAATAGTTAAGGACACAGCTTCCTAGTTCATTTACTCCCCTATTTCCATTGGACTCATCCCAAACGTAGCAGTCTGTTGTTTTATTTATAATGTCATGGATTGTGAAATTTAAAACATTTAATTTGCATTTATAATAAAATAACGAAACATTTCCTTTAGGCAATTGTACCACAGCTTGTAAATCGTAGACAGTAATCAAAACATCACAATCTGTTTTACTTTTATCATTTTCTTTCTCTAATCTCGACAGCCGCTTTTCTTCTTGATGTTTTTCAAAATCATCTTTTAGTGATTGTTTTTCTGTTTCATTAGCCGTTTCATACACATGACATATTTCACATAAATCTTTTTTAGGCATGAAAAAAGATAAGTTGAAATCTTTTGTAAATGTTTTATAAAATATGGCATAGTTACCAAAAGGTTTATTGTTGATTTTACAATGCTCTTCATAATCTTTATGAATGTCTACTATGGATTTGCCACCATCGATGTACAACTTTGATGTATTTGCTCGGCAATAATGACTCTCAATTTTTGGAATAGCTTCAATAAAGTCGCGTATTCCCTTTTTGATGTCTTCATCAACTTTTTTTTGCTGTCCATGTTTTCCACGTCTATCTGTCTCTAATAATACACCAGCCACTTTATTTTGTTTTTCAATTACAGTACGGATTGGTCGGTCATTTATGTCTAGTGTGTTTTTGAAAAATGCTTTGCAGACACGAATCTTTTCTCCATTTTGAATAAAATAAAATGCATGATTGTTATCCCTGGGTTTCCTGATACCTCCAACACGAATATAACGATATCGTGGCTGGACAGTCTGCATACAGTTAGAAATGAACTGCCATTGTAATTGTAAATCACCCAAACCCCAATACGAGTTGAATATAGCCTTTCGATCATTATCGTTAAATTTCTTAGAACATTGCAGTTTACATTTTTCTGAGCACCCTGGTTTTATATTTCTCTCTGGTCTTATTTTTTTCATTGTCGTATTTATCTCATAACACTTACCAGTATTTCTGGCTTTTTTCAAAATATTTCGGCGCCATTTATCCTCTCTCCTGGAGCGCTTCCTCCCTTTTTTTTCAGGAGTATTAGAAACTGTCGTTCTTTCGTTGAGAACTGTAGTTGTATGCGTCGACAACGATTCGTTTTCAGAAGAACTATTGCCTTCTGTATCAGGTACGTAATCGCGATCTCTGTCAGAATCATCACATTCTTCTTCGGGATCAAATAAAGGTGGTTTGCTAGTAGAAGCTGTCAAAAAAAAAAGATAAAATGGTAAATAAAATGGTAAAAAAAAGATAAAATGGAAATTATCCTACAAAGTAATTTGTATAAATTCCAAATTCTTGGCGATGGCTGTGCCCTTACCCTGTAATGGCGGAATTTGCTTTTGAGTGCTTCTGTTTTCAAACTCCGTTTCGTCTTCGCTTGATGAATTAGATGAATTTGAATCAGATGAACTTGAAGAACTAGAGCTGGACGAAACAGAGGATTGGCATTTATTTTGTCTGGGCAGTTGTGGCATTGTTACTTCCGGTAATGGAATTTCTTTCTCCATGTCTGTGCTTTCTTTTGCCTCAATAAGATTAACTAATAATCGCCCGCGCGACGCCTAAAACAAATAGGAGAGAAACAAATAACATCAAAATAATATTTTGTTTGTTACAATAGTAACACAACTCATAATAATACTTAAAATATATGAATGTTTTCTGTAAGAACGGTATAATTCAAAATATGACTTTTAGTTTTCAATGTTGAAATGCATTGTTATTATTACAATAATGACTTAACGATAAATAATACAAAAACTCCCTTAGTTTTACTTGCAATAACGTCATTTTGTTTAATAATACAAAACAATTTAACGCAGTTTATGTTGCAATAGTGTCATAATACAAAATAATTCCATATTGTATAAAATGATTAATGTGAAAATAGCTCTTACCATTTGTTGCAAGAACGTATTAACTCCAAATATGACGTCCTTGAGGAACACGATGCGTGCGTCTGCGTCAACCACTTTTGAGTAACTGAGATAGCACTATATTGAAACAAGCGAATGCCGCCGCCATGAGCGTGCAAAAACGACAGTGTAGCCACCTAGCGGATTCCAGTGAAAGGATCTTTATGACATTCTAGTACTAAAAAATATACTAATCAAAGAGTATTTTTTTCACATACTCCGAAAATTCCGTGTTTTTGAGATATGTCACTCTTGCAATAAACAAGCGAAATGTACATTTTATTGTATTATTCTTTAAGTATGTTCTTAAAGAAATTGTCGTCCATGTGCCGTCCAATTATTGTACTTAGATGTAAGTTATATTTTATTTTTTAAATGTATTTTACTACAATCAAATCTATTAATTAATCATTTTACAAAAATAAATTATAAAATTGAAATGTACTTTTCTTATTTTCTTTCCTTTTGTAAAGTTTGTAATCAGACTATAAGGTTTGCTGTTTATATAGGTTTTGTTTATGAGCCAAAAAACACCAAAATATATCACATAAAACATTTAATAGTAAACATTACAAAAACAACAACATTATACTCTAGCATTTATTCTCAACGAATAATAAAAGTACCTAAGTTTAGGGATTTCTTGTGTAATATCAAAGACAACAAGACTTTTAATTCAATCGAAGTCACTTGGTATCAGCTGCCTTACAGACAAAGAGTAATGGCAAATTTTCATAGAGATAGGTTATCACCTCGAAAAAGTGGGGAGAAACATATCTTTTCGAAATGTCTTGGGTGCGATAATTGTCTATGCATATTCTCGGGTGAGGAACTGTCTCCGTGTAAACAGGCCTTAAACAGTTCGATTACACTTTCCACACAAACAGTACACTTTGCTCTGTGGCTCATTAAATACAACATCAATATTACTTACATTTATTTTGTGTAAAACAATTGAAATAGAATTTGTGACTTATAAACAAGCTAAATACTTTGTAGAATAAGTACATTTATAATCAGAACAGCTGAATCATCGCGCAAATTTTTAATTTCATACATTCAGACAAAATACCTTGTGTGAAGAAGATTACAGTATAATGTAAATAGTAAAATACTTAGATTTACACAAATATTCAAGATAGGCCTTCTCTACATTATACATAGTCATATAAAACTTGGCTTTTAATAATATAAAGTGGGGCAAAATTGTGAGTATTCCTTTGGATTGTGTGCATCATATAGTTTTTCAGTGTAAGGATAAATTTTATTTTCTTTTAAATATCTTAGATTTAAATGAATTTCAACATTGATTAAATATATGCTGAAGTCTATTAGGTATATCAAAATATTGCAATTTTTCAACATGTCTCTTAAATATTAACTAATTCTTTACAACAACAATTTAATACTTTATCAAATGTTCATAAGAAGTTTAGGCATCTTCTTAAAAAATAATCTCTTTAAAGGAGTCTAAGAAAAATATCAATCACCATTAAAATCAATGAAACGTGTCCTAATACAGTCTTTACAAAAATCGTGTAGATTTAAAAGTGGACAGATAAATGGAAATCACAGGTGTCATAATATGGAATGCATCTGACACACACCCTTTGTGTTAATAAAACTGTTAATTGGTACTAGTGCATTACCAATTTCTATCGATTTTATTTAATTGAATAAAAAGTTTGCTATCAAATGCACCATAAGTCCGCGCGTATAGAACTATGGGATCAAGGTGAACTTGCTCAAACATTCACTATAACGTATCGTCGAGGCTCGCCCTTGGATGCCGATCCACAATGAATTAAAGTGTTCTTCAATTTATTAGTATATCTCTAGTGTAGACAATATAAATATCCAATAAAGGCAGATCGAAATACGTATAATATCAACGTGAGTAATACAAAAAATCTAATACATAAATTGAGTAAATAGCATAGTTTAGTCACATTTAGAACCATTCAGCCTGTTAAGCTGACCTAACATCTATACCGTCACAATAAGCTACATTTTGGCATATCATTACTACTTGAGTCTTACAAAATAAGCTTGTGATGACAAATTGTAATGAAAAAGAGTGTCTTCTGAAAAATATCCCAGGTACTAAGATTTTGGCAAACATGATAACTATGGCATTGTGACTTAAAATAATTGTGTTTCGAAAAACAAAAGATCGTTAAAGAAACTACCACTGTACAGTGTGTAGAGTATAGTGGTAGTTTATGTGAAGATTCATTACTGTAACTGGCAGATCTTTACCTATGTTACACAACAATCACAGAATTCCTTCAAGAGGGTGTGACGTCATAATTTCGAGCGCGATCTGCAGTTTGTCTACTTTATTTATAAGAAATTGGACACCGCTGATGATCTCTGCAGACATCATTTAACGATTACGAAACGATCATCGCTTACCTTCTTTCCAACTATGTTGGAGCTAATCTTACAAAATGTAAAAATACATAAATAAAAGATAATATTCGACAAGTTGCGACTTCACTTACACTGCAACTGGACTTGGCAATATACTTCTTATACGTACATAAATAATAGTTGTTGCATTGCGCGAACAACCATTGTAATTTAAATCTAATGTAAATGATTTTAAAGTCACATGATGCGGGTTCGTGATTAGCAACGACTATAATGGTTTACTTGTCATTGCCGCATTCCGCCTCCCAGTCGTCGGATATAAACTTGGTGACGTGCGCACTAAATTGAGTGTAAGTACATGGATCATCACAGAACGGTAACTTCAGCTCTAAGGGAACTTCCACCTTTGTGTTGTTGCGGTAGAATGTCTGAAATTAGAAAAACGCGACTTAAGGATAGACCATACTTATCGACGCAGAATTGGGCCATTCAGAGCGAGGGTACAGAGTGAATTTGCCAAGTGGCCGTGGATGGCCAAATCCGAAACCATGAGGAATACTCTAAGGACTCTCGGGCCAGATTTTGATGAAAAGTAAAACTGCATCATTGGAATTTAGAAAAATCAATATTCACAGACAGGAATCGTACCCGTTAATTTTGGAAAAGTACATACACTGTATATTACACCACTTGATGTTGTCGCTAAAAAGGATCAAATTCTAGCAAGTCTTTTTGGAAGTTTGGAGGACTTCATATTGTAATGGATTGATGGCACGGTTGGCGCCCTGGCTGAGCGATTGACTGCTGCGCTGCGTGTGGCGGGTTCAATTATCGCACGGAACAAATATTTCTGGGTGTGGCTGTTTGTGTATGTGATTTTAAATTGTAAACGCACTGCACACACAGTGTGTTTTTAAAATAATAATAATTAAAAATAAATGTATCCAGAACATACCTTGACAAAGAACGCCTCCTGCTCAACATCCTCATGCAGCTCGATGACGATGCTGGATCCGTACTCCGGCTCCAGCAGGTCGTTGAACCCGAAAGTGCGCCAGACGGACACGACAGTGACGTCGTGTCCTGAGTACACGTACAGAGAACGGTCCACGTTCTCGCCCGCAACTGTCTCGTCTAGGTAGTGCTTTATTTCTTTCAGAAGCGGCCCTATGAAATTACATGGTGAATTTCACGCGTTTGTAATAATTGCCAATGGTATTTTAGGGTATTGGGAGACAATCATCGAATTAAATTGCATTTCGTCATTATCATCATCCGCCTAGCCTTTTCCCAACTAATTTGGGGCGGCTTCCAGTCTATCCGGATGCAGCTCATGCAGCTGAATACCAGTATTTTACGTGGAGCGACTGCCTATCTGCCCTCCACAACCCGGTTAGTTCTGGGTAATACGATACCCTTTGGTAAGACTGGTTGTCAGACTTTCGGGCCACTGACTACCTGTAACGACTGTCAAAGATCTACAAATGACAGCCGGGACCAGCGACTTAACTTTGCATTTATTGTTATTGAAACTGGTAATGCCTAGGTTTTATGCAAGGACCTACATTATATCTTTAAGTGTTTAAACTATTATTATTACTACTCACCAACTCGTAACCTCTGCAAGGTTTCATTATAAGACAGCAACGCTAAACTCAGCATAAATGGCATTCGCATTTTACTAGGAAACACAGTTCTCGTCCATTCCGGCAGCTTGAGGCCCGCCTCTTGCTCAGTTAGGAGTGTGCTGTACAAGAAGTCCACAGGGACAACACTGCGCATGCTCTGATTCGTGTGTTTACTCAAATAGTCGAATAACTCTGTAAACTTCGGATCGGTATTCTTTTCAGCCACTTGCTCGTCATACATCGCCTTCCATACTTTGCAGGGTTTTGTTGCTGCGACTATCTGAAATGGAAATTATATTGAGTTAATGTTACACTGTTTTGAATATTTAGCGCTTTATTTCGAGATTGCAGTTTGCGATATGGCGGGAGCTCAGTAAATACGGGTTCATGAATCGGCACGCTCCGCTTCTGTTGTTGATACATTATATGGCTGTACTGTACCTACGTCATTATTTCGTTTCAGTCTGTCCTGCTGCCGTCGGCGTCGATACGAAATTGTTGTATGAGAATGAATCTACATCGCTTTCGAGATACAGCCGTGATGAGCTTATTATTTATTATAGCTTTTGTCCGCGGTTTCGCTTAGAAGTCGGAATTAATCCCACGGGAACATCGTTCTCGGATAAAAGTATCCTTAACTAACCCAGGACAGAATACAAATGTGAAAGACGTTAGAATAATAATAATAAAATGTAGACTTGCGTACGTATTTTTATACCGGACTGGCGTCTCCACTAACTAATTTAGACAAATAAATGAAATTGAAGTGTCTGTTTGTAATATCAAAATAACAGCTTTTTACTGAATGTAAGTATATGAAAATATATACGGCACCAAAAAAACTTTTATTTTTGTCTGTCTGTCTGTTTGTTCCGGCTAATCTCCGAAACGGCAGGACCGACATTGACGGGACTTTTACTGGCAGATAGCTGATGTTACAAGGAATACCTTTGGCTTTTATTTTAGAAAGAGAATTAGGGATCCGTGCAAAAAAATAAAACCCTTGAATTTGAACAAAATCCGATTCTAAAAGGGAAGTAATATTTTTTTTATAATAACTAGCTTATGCCCGCGGCTTCGCCCGCGTGGAGTTCGGTAATTATTGTCCCACGGAATCGTACTACCGGGATAAAAAGTATCCTATGTGTTAATCCAGGTTATAAACTATCTGTGTGCTAAATTTCATTCAAATCTGGTCAGTAGTTTTTGCTTGAAAGAGTAACAAACATCCATCCATCCTCACAAACTTTCACATATAATATTATAGTAGGATTTCACGCGAACGAAAGTCGCTGGTAATTTATTATTTGCTATAAAATATTTTTCTTGACATACATTGTCCAGTTCCTTGGGCAGAGAGTGTACAGGTACGGGCTGCCACGGCAGCTCGGGATGCCACATCTGCCTTTCGGTGGGCGGGTACAGCCCCGCGAGGAACGTGTACGCGCTCATGAGACACCGAGACTTGTCGCTGCTGCGGATGAACACATCCTTCTCACAGTACTCCTCAGGGATGAAGTTGGCATAGTAGCTTCTGTACTTCTTGCCCAGCTCGTACAATTGAAGCTTGCCAGCCTAGAAAAACCATCAAAATGAATTTCATTCTAAAACAGAGGACAGAGCATTTGTAACTTTTCTTTCCAAAGTTTTAGATACTATAATTGCTTTTTATGACAGTGTTAAACTGACATTAGTATTTTATTTCATCAAACAGCAGTTGTTTACATTAGGTACTTAATTAAGTTTTCTTATCTTAACTCAATTTAACAAAGAAGTCTTATTATCATACATGTTTCATCATGTTTAGACCAATAATTATGTGGTAAAAGTTATCGTAATAACTTCTGATGTAATATTAAAGACATCTTGGTGGTTTGTACTGAATGGATGTGTAATGTAAAGCATCCAGCTCACGGCGAGGCCTATGTCCAGTAATGGACTGGTATTTGGTGAATGGAGATAATAAATAAATATTTACATATGTACTTATTGCTAATTTCTATAAATGAATCAAAGCATTATCAGTATTTTAAGTCAACATCACCAGTCCTCTGTCAAACAGCTATTTAAAAAAAAAAAAAAAGACGGGTTGCACTCCGGGAGTGCCGGCAGAAGTGAAAACTTGATTATAACAACGTTTTTTATAACAACGCCCTCTAGTAGCAGCTAAAAAAACTGTCGCGCCTACCAGTAACAGTGTTCTCTGTATCAATGCATCATTTTAGTTTTCAATATCAAAGATAGATGGCGCTTTGTGCTAGCGCCATCTACCAGCGGTCTCTCACAACAGTTACTCATTGCATTTGCTAATGTACTTTCTACTACATTCTACAAGATGTCGCTAGGAGTTATAAAACTACGATCATGTTCCAAAACATTTAAAAATTTCTTTAAATAATTTTAAACCATAAAATGTTGAAGGTTAAGTTCAAAATCGTCTACTCTTCATCCGTCTTACGCTTTTTCCAAATTTCTTTAAATAATTTTAAACCATAAAATGTTGAAGGTTAAGTTCAAAATCGTCTACTCTCCATCCGTCTTACGCTTTTTCCAAATTTCTTTAAATGATTTTAAACCATAAAATGTTGAAGGTTAAGTTCAAAATCGTCTACTCTCCATCCGTCTTACGATTAGGTCACGTGTCCTGACGCGAGTGTCCTGACGCGAGTTTAAGATTTTATACCCATTACAGAACAATTTTTTTAGAGTGCTCAACGCCGCTAAAGAAGTTTTCACTTCAAAATATAATGATGCCTCTCATTCCCAATAGGTTAAGCATAGGTATACCCTAATAGTACACCCACATATAGCCAGTTGTCTCTCAGGCCCATGTAATAGGGGGCAGCCTATTGCCATCAACTGAATAATTCCTGATGAAAAAACCCAATACCAATTAGCCTAACCTGGGAATTGAACCCAGGCCCTCTCACACTGCAGTCACGCTTGCAACGGCTACACCAATTATATATACTAGTACTATACTTTTGCTATGATATATTTACTTACATTAGTCAAACTGCCAAGTCCGTCTGGCCATTGATAGTTTTTGTACGGGTCACTGTTGTAGGTCTCTACCGGGGTCCTGGCTCCATGGCGGAACAGCTGGCAAATTCAAGTAATAATTAATGTTGCGTAAAAGAGAAATAAGAAAATCAACGGAGGACAGAAAATTCGTAAATTACTTTTTTACATGTCTAGCTTATGTCTGTGGCTTCGACCACGTGGAATTCGGTAATTGTCCCACAGGATCCGACTACTGGGATAAAAATTATCCTATGTGTTATTTCAGATTACTAACTATCTGTGTGCCAAATTTCATCCCAATCCGTTCAGGAGTTTTTGCGTGAAAGAGTAACAAATATCCATCCTCACAAACTTTCCCATTTTTATTAGTACTAAGATATTATATTCATGAAACCAACATTGATTTACATTTACTTTTAAGATTACATAAACACATGAATTATTACGAGTTTAGTTGAGACTAGGTCTTAATTAAATTCTAAAACAAGATTTTACAATATTTAAATTAGGAAAAATTGCAGTGGCAAATAATAAAACCTGTTCAATACTTACAATAATAACAAGACGTAGGGTCTTAGACTCGTAAGGCAGCGTCTCACTGAGCACACAATAACCGAGCAAGCAGCTAAGCACTGCTAGTCCAAGTACCACTACAGCAACTGTAGATGACCGCTTGGGGATTTGGTGGCATGCTGAGCGCTCCACCTTAGGCGTCGAAGGCCTACGCCATGTATTCTCATCGTTATCATACTCCATTGGCACTGAGTCGCGAATAATTGAGTACATAAATAAAGCTATACACAACAATAGACAAAAGTTCTAAACAAGTGGAAATATAACCTTGTGACGAATGAATGATACTATACTATACTGTTACTACAAATTCAAAAAATGGCACTTATCTCCTACTACAGTACATGTTTGTTTTAAGTTTTTGCTTTCACATTAAGAAGAAATACGAGTATCATTGAATGTTTGGGCACTGAACGTTTTTGTGAATACCTCTATTACACTGCACGTGATCTGGTTTTTAGTTTTTAAATAAAGTTAGAGTTAGAGAGCATTAATGCTGAAGTACGCAGTCTATTATGAATGACAAAAAAATAAATTAATTAACAAATTCGAACCTCGGTTCCTTCCCCAGACTGATTAACTTTGACGTTTGTCTTCTGACATTTTTTGACAGTGGCATTGTATTGACATTGACAACTAGTTTGGTATCCCACGGGATCATAATACTGGGATAAAAAGTATTCTATTTGTTTATCCAAGTTATTAACTATCTGTGTGCTAAAATCCATTCAAATCCGTTCATTAGTTTTTCAAATATCCATCTATCCTCACAAACTTTCGCATTTAAAATATTAGGAAGAAGTAAGATTTGTTGTTAAAGCGGCAACAGAAATACACATTCTGTGAAAGTTACAACTGTCTACCTATTATGGATCATGAGATACAGCCCGCTGACAGACAGACGGACGGACGGACAGCAGAGGCTTAGCAATAGGGTCCCGTTAGTCAACCTTCTGGTACGGAACCCTAAAAAGTAATAGATGATTTTCATCATTTTAATTAAGAGTAGTATACCAATTTTGGAGTCAATCGACCCAGAGAATAAAAAGTTTCACAAAAAATTCAACAACCAATTCACCCTCTTAGAGGTGGAATTTTGGAAAACCTTTTTTTAGTTGATACATACTCTTCACAAAGAACACACTCTCCAAATTTCATGTCTCTAGAACCAGCGGTTTAGGCTGTACGTAGTCAGTCAATCAGGACTTTGAATTTGATATTGGCGGATGATTTTGGAAAAAACTGAGATGTACACGTTTCTTATAATTTTAACTGAAGAGGTTTTCTGGTTGTACACAACTTTTCAAGTCAATCGACCCGAGAATAAAAAGTTTTACAGAACATTCAACCCCCCTAGTCGAAAAACCCTTTCTTAGTGGATCCAGATTTTTCACAAAGAATACACCCTCCAACCGTCTACGTGAGTTGCGATTTGCGAAGCCCTAATTGACTCTGTTGTCCTGTTGGGGGATGATTTTGAAGAAACTGTGATACACGTGTCTCATAATTTTAATTGAAGTGTGTACACGAATATTTGAGTCAATCGAACCAGAGAATATAAAGTTTCACAGAAAATTCAACCCTCCCATTTCACCCTCTTAGGGGTTGAATTTCGAAAAATCATTCCTTATTCCTTGTCTACATTGTAATTTGTTGTCCTTATCAAGCAAACAATTGAAACTACCGTGTTTTACTAAAGTGTTATATAGAACTAATTTACAGAAATAAATATGATTTCAGCATCGTTAAGCAGAAAGCGACAACCGGCATATTTTGCGAAAATGATTTATAATGCCCATGGTGTTAGATGAGACATGATTCGAGACACCTTATGCAGAGACAAGGACAACCAAAGTCCTAACATTAAAGAAAATCGAAATTTTAATTCGTCGATTGAGACCAATTACCGTTATCGCCCATTTTTATGCCAAAAGCGATCAACTCTAGCCTCTGGTTTAGCTTATGACGAAATATACAAACAATATTTTAACAGAAAGCGACCGTCAGCATTGGCTTGCTTCCGTCAAACCGGAACGTCATTCCAGACGTCAGCCTGTACGAGATTGGGATGCCTCGGAAACAGCTTAAAAACAACAAGGCACCGCTTGATGATGGAATTACAGCCGAACTCCTGAAGGCGGGTGGTACTTAAGGACCTACAGAAGCTGTTTGATTCTGTCATACTCGAGAGAAAATGCCACAGGCATGGTGCAGGAATAATCTTCTTGGTGGTACTCTTCTTCGAGAGGGGCGACAATGCCCGGCTGACAAATTGTAGGCCCATCTCACTTCTAAGCCATGTCTACAAGTTGTTTTCAAGAGTCATCACACGCAGGTCAGACGATTTCAGCTTCAGCTTCCCGTACAAGCCGGATTCCGAAAAGGCTTTAGCACCGTAGACCACATAATATATACGCTACGGCAGGTTATACAGAAGACCGAAGAGTATAACCTGCCTCTCTGTTTAGCGTTTGTGGACTACCAGAAGTCCTTCGATACGATCGAGACTTGGGCTGTACTGCAGTTTCACCAACGGTGTCTAGTCGACTACCGGTACAAAGAGGTGTTGAAGTGTTTGTACAAATATGCCACCATGTCAGTCCGACAGTCCGACTTCAGGACCAGACCTCGGAACCTATACTTCTGCAGCGAGGCGACTGGGAGACGTGATATCTACGAAACTGTTCACCGCTGCACTGGAGAATGTCAAGTCTGGACTAGAGAGGGCTAGGCATCAACATCAATAAAATTGCGAGTACATCACTCACACTCTGTTTGCCAACGATATTGTTGTCATGATCAATGATTATTGACATAACGATCCCGCATGACGACAACCTCGTGAAAGCCGGGAAAAATAAGCAAGTATTTTGAGTTAGCCCGAGAGGTTGTCGACATGTGGGATGTGGACTTGGACTGAGCAACCATTGTGCCGATAGTTGTATCAGCCAATGGCTTATTGCCAAGAGCCTCAACCAATACCTGAGAAAACTCTCGCTAGGCAGCAGGATCAAGGGCTTGATTCAGAAAGTGGTACTCGTGGATACGGGTAGTATTGTTAGGAGGTTCCTTTCGCTGGAGCCCTGACTGCCAGTAGCTTGGACACTGTTCCCGACACCAGTGGGCTACTATTTTTTACATTGATTTTAGGAAAAATGTAAAAAGCAAGGAAAAATATAAATAAACGAATTTTAATGATTCTATAAATACATACATGTTACGGTAACGAATCATATTTGAATCAACATACAACCTGACACTGATGGATGACTGACCTGAAATTGCTTAAATCGTAACAAAGTTTGAATTTCCCGGGCTACCTTAGCGCAGGAAGCTACATAAATTGTGGGAACTATGGATGGGAATGGGAAATGGAAATAACGGAATCGGATTGGAGTATCGGACCAAAAGTACTCTGTGATCCATGTGATCGGACCGAAATCTAAACGTCAATGTCAAACACAACTTGAGAACAGACAGAATCACAGAGCATGTAACTTTCGGACAGAATCAGATTAGTGCGCGTCAGGCCGGCTGTACTGCTACGAGAAATTAATTTTTATTTTGTTTCAAAAGTTTAGGAAATAAAAATCATAACTTTTATATGACAATACAAGTTAAAGGTGAGTAGTTTAATATTGATTACAAAAAATCCGTAGCAAATGATGTATTCCACCACCGGCAAAGTAGAGCAATTACTTGCTGTAAAACTTTTCTATTGAAACTTTTGGTAATGATAAAAGGGACTGAGTTTAATGTATACTGAATAATAAATACTCATCTCCTTCATCGCTATACATTTTACTGATAATAGAACATAAATATCCACTTATCTCTCAGTTGATTTATGTTAATGATAAGTTCCGTTACATCTCCTATCGCGTAAAGTAGGCCTAAACTATAAATTTTCCAAGAAAAGCCGGTTGAACATTTGTGGTGCAAATGATATCAACCAGCTTTGATATAATATAATATAAATTAATACACTTTTATTTATTACTGACAATTTACTGTTCCTTTTAAATGAGATAATGGGGAAAATATAGAAGATTAAATAAAATAAATTAAACAAATAAAAGTTTATTTCGGAACAAAAAACTAAACTATTTCCCAACTTAACCACCCACTATTTTATTATAATATCATCATTCTCATGCCCTTATCCAAATTTATTTGGGGTCGGCATAGCATGTATTCTTCTTTCATACTTCTCTATAACTTGTCATCTCATCAGATACCTCTTTACTTGCCATATCATCCTTCACACAGTCCATCCATAGCTTCTTTCGTCTTCCTCTACTCTTATACCCATCCACATTCATACGGAAAACTTTCCTCACAACATTTAATCCTCATTCCTCCGCATCACATGTCCATACCAAGCCAAATGATTACCACACAACTTTTTCGATGACTCCCAGGTAATTGACTTCGTCAGCTAACTGGAGATCTGTGTCGAATAGTTTGGGTAGGCGATAAGGGCCTATATTCTAGTATAATTATTACAGACTAGTACTACAGTCCACATCACCCTCGCAGCACAATGCCTTTCTTCAGTGGAAGATGTCTGAGCACTGCCAAGCTGGTGGGCAAGACTGCCCTAGTGACCGGCTGTAACACGGGCATTGGGAAGGAGACTGTTCTGGACTTTTATAAGAGAGGTTATTCATAAAAATATTTTATAAGTTTCTGATTCTCACCATCATCATGAAAATGTATTAAGTATAAAAATAAAACCTTATGGAAAAACAACATCACATTACACATGCAGTAAAAAAAAGTAATGATCATAATTATTTTCAAAAGTACTGGCTGCTTGGCTGTAAAATAAAGGTGTGTTAAAAAAAAATAAAGAAGGTAGCTTCAACCTCAGATTCATAATGCCTATACAATCAAACAATGAATAATTAATATTCTAATGTGTTTTTCCCTTAACCTTAACCAGTATCTTAAATTATACTCAAATACAGACAAGTAATGAAAAAAACATTCATGAATTCTTTACTATTTATACAATTGGTGTCATAATGTAAAAGTTTTAATACCATAGGCGCCAAGGTGATAATGGCGTGTCGCAGCATGGAAAGGGCGGAAGAGGCGAAAACCGATATTGAGAAATTGTGCAAGGATTTACCAGATACTGGCAACATTGTACTAGCAAAATGCGACCTTACCTCTTTGAAATCAGTCAGAGACTTTGCCCAGAGTATTCTAGATACTGAACCCCAGATTAATATTCTCGTGAACAATGCGGGTGTCATGATGTGCCCCAAGAGCGAGACAGAGGACGGGTTTGAGATGCAATTTGGAACAAATCACTTGGCGCATTTTTTGCTGACCATGCTTCTGCTGCCGCGTATCAGGAATAGCACGCCAGCGCGAATTGTAACTCTTTCATCTAGAGCACATATTAGTAAGTTTAAATATTAATTAATTTCAGAGAACGCCCCATGTATATTCTAACGATTTTTGAATCGAGAATATAACATTTTGGTTTACATTTTTGCAACAATTTCTGCACATGGCCTACAGAAGTCTCTCAAATAAAAAAAAACAATTGTCTTATATTAAATTTTAATGAATCTATTTCAGAGTATGGCATACATTTCGAGGACTTGAACTACAAGAAGCGATCTTATAATGCAGCAGAGGCCTACTCGCAAAGCAAGCTTGCTAACGTTTTGTTCTCCCGTGAATTAGCAGCGAAGCTAAAGGTAATAGATTTGTATCAATCATAGATTTTATTTCAACAATTATAAATGAAAAATGTGACAATGGCTAAAAGGGTGATTAATTTAAATATTGATGTATGGAGAAGGAGAGGAAGACTAAGGAAGTGATGGATGGATTGTGTAATGGACGGATGACAGAAAAAGTAGTAAATGATGCCGTGACGAATGGAAGAAGAAAACGTGATACGCAAACCCCAAGTAGAATGGGACAACAGGAAGACGATGATTTAAATAAATTTTATGAATAATAAAAAAAATATGGCAAAATTTTTCTAAGCATCGTCATTAAAGCTGTAAAAATCGCCTATCCTTAGTAAAGTTCATCCATTCTTGGATGCAGAATACAGCCCTGCTTTCATACCCGCAAAAATATGCACTTGCTGAAGGTACAATTATAATGCAACCCAAGTCTATACCTACACCTATATTTAACACGCCCTTCGTCCCTTCATCTGGACATGATGACTCACGCAACATTCGCGTCATTTTTGTCTGGATCATGTCTAAAGCCAAATACTTTTGAAAAACCTTGTACTGGATTCATATAAAATACTTTTTATGGAATCAGGCGTTACTTTGCAGTAGTCCATAATAGACTTCCGCAAAGTAACGCCGGATTCTATAACTTAATATCTTACTTTTTTTCACCCAAGGAGCACAAGATCGAAGGCATCAACACATACAGCTTACACCCGGGTGTGATCAAGACGGAGCTAGGGCGGCACCTCGACGAGACGCTGTTCTGGGGCGCGCGCCGCATCATCGGCTTCGTGCTGGCGCCCTTCATCAAGTCGCCCGAGCTCGGCGCGCAGACCACCATATACTGCGCCGTGGACGACAAGTGTGCCGACGAAACTGGGCTGTATTATAGGTATGTTGTGTAGTTGTTATAAATGTACTACCGCGCTCACTGAGTCTACCACTTTTAACCCTTATGCCCTGAGTAATAAGGTTGAAAAGTAGTCGACAGTCAGTGAGCGCTGTAGTACGTTGGAATTATATTGACGTACGCTTTCACTGTAATTTAAACTTTAGGTCAATAAAGCAAGAACATCATCAGTGCTTCTAAATAATATTAGGATACTCAATTACCCACTGCCTCGTTGTTCTAGTGGTCGCAAGCGCGACTGCTGAGTCCTGGTTTCGATTCCCGGGCCCGACCCACTTGTGAAAAAATCGGAATTTGAACCCCAATATCACCGTAACTAGAAGGGTAGAATAGGTATGGTCTAGAACAAAAAACCGGCCAAGTGCGAGTCGGACTCGCGCTCAAAGGGTTCCTTACCATTATCTATAAAAAAGGCAAAAAATCATGTCTGTTGTATGGGAGCCCCACTTAAATATTTTATTCTGTTTTTTAGTATTAATTGTTGTTATAGCGGCAACAGAAATACATCATCTGTGAAAATTTCAACTGTCTAACTACCACGGTTCATGAGATACAGCTTGGTGACAGACAGTCAGCGGAGTCTTAGTGATAGGGTCCCGTTTTACACATTGGGTACGGAACCCCAAAAAATAATCGTAGTGACGGGGAGAACAAGTCCCTTTTGGCGTCGTTAAGGCTATTTTGACACCCATTAGATTGTGTCGCTACATCATCCGGCAGAGAAGTCTGTAATAGAGCATTATTGCTGCGGTTTCAGTCGTCCTCGGAATTGTTCCTTAATGATTATTCTGCCTCGTTGGTTCGATTCCCGGGTCGGGCAAAGTGTTATTGGGTTTTTCCATCAAGAATTTCTCAGTAGGCTCGCCCCATTTTACATGGGACTTAAAATAATATTTACATATAAACTCTTTATTACATGTTATAATAAAATAACCTCTGCTCTTTTCCAGTGATTGTGCAGTAACCGCTCCTGCGGCCAAGGGCGCAAACGACGAACACGCAAAGAAGTTGTGGGACATGTCCGTCGAGCTCGTGAAGTTAGGAGACTTCGATCCGTTCACTGCTAATGATCCGGGCGTCAAAACTGTTTAACTTAAGTTAATTATTCAGTTATTTGAAGTTTCATAGATATAGCGTGACAAGGATATTTTGGCACGTGGCTAAAATCAGAACTAACACTGGCTACTGGCCACCTCCATCTTGTTTTTCACGACATTTCACATAACGATTTACCCAATAAATTAATAACAATAAAAAAATATTCAGTTCGCATAAATAACTAGTAAAAAAAACATTTCCAAGTATTCCCTGGACTCCACACTAGGATACCCTGTGTCGTGGGGTCCCGTCTCTTGCGAAGTAGATAAGGCTAACATGTTAGCTTTAACTGAAATAATTACAAATAAACGGAGAGAAAATTTTGATAAAGAAAAATAATTAAGTGAACAAGCTAAAAATCAATGAATGATGATGAATGATTAACAACACCGCCCCTCTATGTATAAAAAGCACTTGAGCGCCAAAAGATCCGAAAGAAGACCACTCGGGTGCTAATAAAAAATAAATATTTTGCATAACATTACATGTCATCGATTTCCGCAAAGTAACGCCTGATTCTATTACTTAGCCGGCTCAGCATCGCCTCAAGTCGAGCCTTGAGCTTTGAGTTTTTCTGTCTATGAAATTCCAATACGCAATGCACAATAAGCATCGTAAAGGCATTGGTAGTCAAAATGAGGTGAGGCGTTGCTAACCCTGTGCAGTGCTTATAAGTGTGTGTTGAACTTAAATTACTAAAAGGAGTCCGTCCAATCTAAGTGAGGCTTGTCCAGTGCAAAAAGTTATTTATGCATCCAATTGCATCCAATGCAAATCGTGCTTCATGTGCTATTTATTGATTGTCGTTCATTTTAAGGAAGACTTTAAATAATGTGTAATTATAAGTAATATGATTGAATAAACTGTAAAGTTTTAATACTTACTTTATATTATCTAATCTGAGATTAGTTAATGAAACTATTTAGTCAGTATTTATGAACATTCTTATACTCATTATCTATATTTATTTTTACCTTAGAGGTCGTCCATATATCAACGTCACGTGAATAGAATGATTTTTTCTCCCTCCCCCCCCCCCCGGCCTTGTCACAGCTGGTCACATTTGTGAGACTCCCCTCTCCCTAGTGCGACGTCACACATTTTACAATTTTATATGTTCATTCATAATGATAGTTGGAAATTCAAATTTCAATTTTTCATTTCAGTTTTCAAACGTGTTTTAATACTTAGATGTATTAGATTCTGAAATGATGTTTGAGTGTCACGAAATTTAGGATCCGTCTCAACCCTTATCACTCAATGTTACACTTCGTCGACTCCCTCCCCCCTCCTTAACGTGTGACGTAATTTATGGATGGCCCCTTAGCTATTTACTATAGAGCACGGCATCGCTGCGCATGCAACGTCTGGAGATGGTATTACTAATAAAATTCGTGGTGGCGCCGAAACTTCTATGAACGCAGAACTTATGTCCCATCACCTTCCCATGCAAGCCGTCAATTTCTATGTGACTGTGACGTAGTGCAAGGAAACGGTGACACGCTTGGTTGTATGGAATGGAAAATGCCACCGAAGTGTCTCCATGTTATCCATGTCTCTATTTACCTATGTTCTCAACCAAGACTCAAAAATCTACTCCATTAATATTAAGTGCAATTGAAATTCTGCTATACATTTATTCGCATTTATAAAATGTTTACAATTTTTACTCTGAAATATATTTGAATATTGTTGAAACATTATTATTTTGTATTATTTATCAAAATATGTGTATATAATATGTGTTGTGTGTGTGTTGTCCCTTTCTTTTGCTGGTTGAAGGAGAAGCAAAGGTATGAAGCCGCTAGACAGCCTATTATGAAAAATAGAAAATTTAAATGTTTTTGAATTTAGAACACAAATAAATGTTAATTTGGTCATAAAATATTTTTTTTTTAATATAATGTATGTTACAGTCAAAACTCTTAACCAGTCAATAGTACATTGTTACCCTAGGGGTGAAAGTAACTTATTTAGTCCCGAGACGGGGTTTGGTCGAGGGACAATTAATTTTTGTGAGAAGAATGCATGACTGTGTTACATAATGACTGTGGCGGTCAAAAGGTTAAATAGTGTAAGGGTCAACTCACACCGAAAGAGCGGCGAAGGGCAGCGAAGCGCGGAGTCACGGAGTCCCGCGACTTCTCGAGCATTCCAGCGACTTCTCGAGCAGTCGCGGGAATCCGCGCGCCTTCCCGAGCCCACCCGCGATGAATTCATGGGTCGCTCTCCTATGCGCAGTTCAATTTCAACAAAACTCGAGGAAACTTGTGTTTAAGCAGTGAAAATGGGTATTTTGGATTTAATTATTATTGCACATATAATTGAAGAAGAAGAGGAAGAGGCCGAAGAGATAAGGAGGGAAAGATTTAAAAGAAATATATGGTTCAATAATTGTATTCTTATTTATCGCTCGCGACTGCCCGAACATTCTCGGGACTTCCCGCAACTTCTCACGCAGTCGCACGGCTCCGTTTATGGAATTCCCCGGAATTCCTGCGGCGCCGCGGGCATCCGCGCGACTCGTTCGAGTTTCTCATGCCATAATAAGTATTATGGTAATGATAATAAAGTTAAAATTCATATGAAACTGAAACTGCGCTCCGCTTCGCTGCCCTTCGCCGCTCTTTCGGTGTGAGTTGACCCTAATTGGCTTCGGCCGTTTTATTTAAATAAATAAATGGAATCGTGGCTGTATAGAAAGTTGGAACATGAAATGTGAAAATAGAACTAGTTTTTTTTTAATAATTTGTCAGCTGTCAGTTGAAAGCGATTCTCCCTAGGGATGAAAAGTATTACTTTCATCCCGTTCCTCAGGCAACTTCAGACCTACTTTCAGAGCATAGAGAATATTAAGCTAATCTGTTCAATATCTCATCATAAGCTATTCTAAGCACACAGCTCACCATCGCGGGCCGGGGGACGGGGAAGAATGCGCGGCTGCTATTGGTCAATTTGCGTAGGTACGCATATCGTTAGGGCTGCTCTACTTGATAAGGAGAAAATAGTCGATATCGATAAAATTGATTTTAACATAATGAAAATTACTCGAATTAAAATTGTATAGATAATATTTAATCAAAATCAATCAATAATTATGTGTGTGACAACAGCATCGAAGTAGGATTTCGTTAGTAGTTCGTCACTGGCGGGATAGATGGCGTTACTGTTTTTTTTGTTGTCGTACAAATTTCGCTTCGTTACTTTTTCTTGCGGCATTAATGCCACGACACTATTATTGATTTTTAAAATGAATTAATTTGGTATATGTTTTTCGAATTAAAGTTTTAGGGTCCTGACTGTTCTTTGTAAAAAATGACAAACGAGCGTCTACATATTTCTGAATTCTGCATCTTGCTAATTCAATTAAATGATTGGTTGATTCTATTTCAAATTGATGAAAATTATATCCGGGAATAAATTATACCCAATCAGAGATTTTAAAATCGATCTTATAAAATAATCGGTATTATATTTCGAAGACAAAACTTTCGAACCACTCTCGTTGATCGTTCACTTAATATAAATTTCACAACAACGGCAAATTTCTATTACTGATGGATCCGTATACCAATCAGCGCCCAAATGCAAGTTTGCCAATGGAAAATGTAGCCCGCCATATTATATTCTACCACTTTTTTTTCTTCACTTTTACACCAAAGAGCTCAAAACTATAAAGTGAAAAATAGCTACACAAAACAAGAAATAGAACATTATCAAATTCAAGTCGGTTAAAAGTAGATAGGTATTTTATTGCAGTATTTGAATTAAATAAATATTATTTTAATTTTACTACTTATTTTCGATATCGACTTCAACTATTAAAGGTAACAGCACTGATTTTTACGATAAACATACAAAGGGAAACAAAGGGATAGACGTATTAGAATTGCCTGATGAAAGAAGAAGATAGTTACAAAAGACATCAACGAGATACTCAAATTTTGTGCTGTTTCACCCAGCAACCATTTTAACTAGACCCCTGCGGTGGCTCATAATCTGATTAAATCAAACATAATTTTCTTTACTGTGTTATTACCGATGAAAAGTAATACCATCCTTTTTGTAATTCGATGTCTTGGAATGTTTCCCACACCACTTCACCGCGCATGAAGGCATTTTGATACGTTAAAATTGCATAAAAAGTTATACCTACACTTCTCATCAAAAAAATCGAAACACTTTCGTTTTTATTGTTTTTGTCCTAATTTTTTACAAAAGAGAATTAATGCCATGAAAAAAAAAAACATTATTGTGTAGCTGGCAGTTTGGTCATTACAGTAAGAAGAAAAAAATCAAAATTCGAAATTAGAATTTCATTTGTTTATCCTATAAATGAAATTAATCACTGTTTTGAGACAAATGTGTATTTAGGGTTGGAGTACGTTTCTCGTTTAAAAACTAAAAATTAGCGCTTGTCTTTAAACTTTTTGTTTCTTATTTCATTTACTGTGACTTTGGGACGTCTGAAAAAACTTTTTTTTCTAAAACATATGGATACTTCGCCCGCAGAAGCCGCCCAAGTGGTGGCATTGCTGGATTCTGGACTTAGTCAGCGTGTTGTGGCTGCAAGATTGCATCTAAGCTTATCATCTGTTCATAGAGTCTACAAACGCTATCGGGAGACTGGTTCGTTCACGCGCCGTTCAGGATCTGGCAGGAATCGGGTCACTTCTGAGCGAGATGATCGATTTATTGTAACAACTTCTTTACGAAATCGACGCCTTAACGCTTTTCAACTGCAGCAGCAGCTTCGCGTTGTACGAAGAGTAGCTGTAAGTGACTCTACAATAAGAAGAAGGTTGAAGGAACGCGGATTGGCACCGCATAAGCCAGCGAATGGGCCGAAATTAACTGCAGACCATCGAAGAGCGCGCCTTAACTTTGCACGCGAGCACCTAACTTGGTCATACCTTCAGTGGAGCAAAGTACTGTTTTCTGATGAGTGTAAAATTATGCTGTATGGTAACGACGGAAGGAACAAGGTCTACAGAAGAGATGGAGAACGCTTTGCACAATGCTGCATTGAAGAAAAGGTCAGCTATGGTGGCGGTTCGTGGACGGTTTGGGGAGGAATCAGCGCCGACGGTAAGACAGAACTTGCCTTTGTGTCTGGGCCACGGCTGCCTGCACTAAACTCTCATCGGTACATCGAACAGTGTCTTGAACCTCATGTGATGCCCTATGCACATTTTATTGGCAACGACTTCATATTCATGCACGACAATGCTAGAGCTCACACCGCGGGCGTCGTACGAGATTATCTTACCGAAGTCGGTATCTCCATTATGGTATGGCCAGCAAGAAGCCCGGACATGAATCCCATTGAACATCTATGGGATGAATTAAAGAGACGAATTCGAGCAAGAGATCCAGCCCCAGAAACACTTAGCCAGCTGCAAAATGCAATCCAAGAGGAATGGGATAATATACCACAACATGTGATCGTGACTCTCATCCGATCGATGAAGAACCGTATGGAAGCAGTAATAAGAGCTCGCGGAGGGAATACAAGTTATTAAATAAACGTTTCTTACATTTTTTTTTCATTTACGCGTGTTGTTTTACCCATTTCCTTCATATTCCATACAGGGTAAAAATTACTCATTATACAAAATACGAAACCTATGAAGACTTAATTTGAATTTAGAACAATAACATTAGGATTTAAAAACCTCATACTACTCACTATTAAATGACATTTTACATTTATTCCTAAATATACACATTTTTCTGATAATCCTTATCAAATCATAAACTGCGAGGTGTTTCGATTTTTTTGATGAGAAGTGTATTTCTAAAAATTTTGTGTGCACACACAACAATTGGACACAACTTAAATGGTTACTCGTACCGTGTCCGTAGCCTATACATAGGCGACAAAATACAAATAGTTTTCGAGCGCCGGGGCACTGTATGCGCAGTCAAGTGGGTCTTTGTTTCAGAGTATGAGTAATGAAAAAACATTTTTTGTCATTTCATCATTATACAACAACAAGTTTACCAAATATTTCACTTAGCAAAATAATTATCCGATTGTTACGAGGCCAACCTGCAAGCTCAGCACATCGTACCGACAAAGTGACCGTTCGTATTACGACACCGCGCTTCAGACGACGTCACCGACTTGTCATCGCCTTTTCTTTACCTAACTTCGGTGGGAACGGACACTGATATGTTAAACCTAATTCATAAGAAACCAATTTTATAATTTTTCTGTAATTTTTGAACCTTCCAAATATATTTGGTAACCTAAAAAGGACTTATTGAACATGGAATAGGTAATTATAACTTTGACCTTATTCTATTGGACTTATGGAAAATCCTCTGGCCTCCCCTACCATTTTTTTTTTAAACGTTGGTTTTTTTTAAACACTAGGAATTTCTCCTGTATCGTGGGTGCATTTACAAACATTTAAAATCACATACACACAGCCAGACCCGGAACAACTATCTGTAGGCCATACAAATATTTGTTCCGTGCGGGGATCGAACCCGCGACACGCATTTGTTACGTCGGTTGCTTTATGAGAACATTCCAGATTACGTACGAGTCTCGAATGTTCTAGCAAGGACCTAGCTCTCTATCTAGAATGTTATTTATTTATTTAAACTTCATGTACAACAGTGGTAGGTACATGATAACACATCATATAAAGAAATCGCAACCAGGGATGATAAAGTATTATGGGAAAATGCTATTAATCTGCTTAGGAGTTTTCGGAATCGGATAATTTACAATAGCTGATATTTTATCCGGGTTTGGCTTCACTCCGTCTGTAGTAATTATATGACCAAGATAGGGTGTTTCATGTTTGAGAAATTCCGACTTATCCATCTGAATTTTTAAATTTGAATTTCTAAGACGTTCAAATATGGCGCGTAAATTAACTATGTTTTTGCAAGGACGTTGAAAATATCAAAATATCGTCCATGTATGTGGTACAATTTGACAATCCGCGAAGGACATTGTCCATCACACGTTGAAACGTAGCCGGAGAATTTTTTAATCCCATGGGCATTCTAACACATTCAAAATGCTGTTTTTTGAATGCGTTAGAAATATAGCTTAAAGAGAATAAAGGAAGAAAGAAATAAAGCTTTTTCGAACATTTGGAACCAACAACGTGCAGATTGTTTTAATCCATACAACGATTTGTTTAATTTGCATACTAAATCATTTGCATTTGGGATTCCTTCAGGAGTTTTCATAAATATCTCTTCTTTTAATATCCTATTTAAAAATGCAGTTTTTACGACCATATGGTGGACTAATAAATTAAAATGATTTGCAAAAGCTAATAAGAATGTAAAACTTGAGATTCTTGCAACTGTTGCAAAAGTTTCATTATAATCAACTAAATATTCTTGACTAAAACCACGAGCTACTAAACGAGCTTTATATCTTAGTGGTTTTCCAAACTCATCATTTTTTATTGTAAACACCCATTTACAATCGATGATATTTCTATTTTTGGGTCTTGGTACAAGTGTCCAGGTTTCATTATCATTAAGTGATTTAATTTCATCATTAATAGCATTTTTCCATAATACTTTATCATCCCTGGTTGCGATTTCTTTATATGATGTAGGTATTTTGCATATTATAGATTCAGCGTATAGCAAATAGTTCACAGAAATATCATCTTCATTTTCGTTATAAGATACGGTAGGCAAGTTTTTAATCCTCTCACTTTTTCTGTGACCATACTAGTATGAAGCCACTGAAGCCAGTTCATTTCGAGACAAAGTCAACTTATTTTGAAATGAAGAACTGTTTTGACGCATATCTGTTTCACTTACAGATTTATTAGACGATGGATCTAATTCTACTGGTATTTTGTCTGTTTGTTTACACATTTTCTCTAGATTGTGTCTCTCAAACTTATCAGAGTTAATACAATTTTCAGGCAAAACTCTGTCAGACTCCGAAGGTCTGTTTAACATCAACTATCACATCTCTGACTTTTACAAACTTTTCGTCTACCACATTCCACACCTTATAACCATTCGGTTCATAACCAATTAATATCCCTTTTAAGGATTTTTCATCGAATTTGGTTTTTCTTGTTTTATTTACAAAATAAACAGTTGAACCGAAAACCTTTAAATATTTAAGTTGTGGTTTTTTAATATTCAAATGGTGTGTTAGCTGTTTTCAGTGCTTTTGTAGGGCTGATATTTATTAAATATGTAGCTGACAACACAGCCTCGCCCCAGAACGTTTTGTCTAATTTAGCGCCAGATACCTACCATGGCTCGACTTCGCTCTGTTATAGTCCTTATCATTCTTTCAGCAATACCATTCAAAGCAGGGGTATGCGGCACTGTTAAGTGGTAACTAATACCTTTTTGCACACAGAACCTTTTTTCATTTCATTTGATAAATATTCACCACCATTATCACAATACAAATTGACAATTTTCGAACCAAAATGAACTTCACACTTTGCAACATAATCTCGAAACGTAGCAAAAACGTCTGATTTATGAGTTACTAAATATGTCGCACAATAGTGTGTATTCGTCGACAAAAATTACAAAATAGTTTTTGTCGTCAAGTGTTGAAGGAGAGACAGGACCACACACATCAGTATGCACATGTATTAAATAGAGGTCGTTTTATTATTATCGACTTAGATTTATTAAATGGCAAACATGCTGGTTTTCCATTTATACAAGCTTCACATAATTTTATTTATCATTTGGTGTAACATGATTTATTTGTTCATCTATACATATAATAAAACAGTAAAAACTGTGTCTGTACATTGAATATATTAAAAAAAAAAATGAGGGGGGTTTAGAAACAGTAATAGAGCACGAAACCAAAAAAAAATTCTGTCTATTTGTCTGTGTGTCTGTTTGTTTGTACACGCTAAGCTTCGGAACTACTTGCTTGACGGATTTGAATGATTTTTGTTGTATAGGTATAAAGTCTGAGCAACATATAGGCTATAATTTATCTTGGAAACTTGAACACCTGATGCAGAACCGCAACAGACCAGCTAAACTATAAGAGATACAAAAATTTAGCAAAAATTGTTTCACGTGATGAGCATTTTCTGCTAAGAGAATAAACTTGAAGATCTGGAACAGCTGATATGGAATTTCAAGAGCCCAGCTACACTATAACCTATATAGGAATGATGTCTTAGCAAGAGTTGTTCAGCCTGATGAGCACTCTCTGTTGACGTACCTATAAAGATTGTAGATCAAATCTGGAACACCTGTTGTGGAACTCCAAGAGTTCACTGTATAATTATAAAATAACAAAAGCTGGGAGTACCTCCACGCGGTGAAGGCGGTGAAAAAGGTTAGGCAGATGATGGTGTACACGATATCAACTTGAGACCCCTTATCCATAGTTTGTGTGTGAGAGACAAGTTTGTAAACGCAGCTAGATTCGAAACAGTCGAGTTAATCTTTTGAACGCCACGGTCGTGTATAGCGTATAGCCGACAAATGAAAACGTACCCAACACGCCACCGTCGTCTATAGACGGCTAGAAAACGACATGTTTTTTAGTACTAAATAGATATACCTACTAAATTAAGTTTTTTGCGTTACTTTGTCCTGTTATTTAAAACTACATTATAATTAACGCAATTTAGAGGTACGTGTTCTTCTCGTTATAGAAGGTCAAAGTTATAATTAAGTACCTATTACCAATATGTCCTATTTGACCCAAAGGTTGACTGGTAGAGAATGCCTTGTGGCATTAAGTCCGCCTATGTACCTACCACTGTTGTACATGAAGTTTAAATAAATAAATAACATTCTAGACTCTTATCTTAAAGACAGGTCCTTACTAGAACATTCGAGACTCGTACGTAATCTGGAATGTTCTCGTAAAGCAACCGACGACGTAACAAATGCGTGTCGCGGGTTCGATCCCCGCACGGAACAAATATTTGTATGGCCTACAGATAGTTGTCCCGGGTCTGGCTGTTTGTGTATGTGAGTTTAAATGTTTGTAAATGCACCCACGATACAGGAGAAATTCCTAGTGTTTAAAAAAAAACAACGTTTTAAAAAAGAAATGGTAGGGGAGGCCAGAGGGTTTTTCAGCAAGCATATTTGGCATGAAAACTTGACAGCTGAGTCGGTAAGGCGTGATGAGAGAACCCTAAAATCAAACTACTTACGAAAAGTTTCGTATAGGAGCACTTCAGCCAGGAGGTCACTTTCAGTTTTCAAAAAGGGCTAAAAAACTAACAACGGGCTGTTCAACAACGTTGATTTTAGTTCATCGAATGGGGCCTCGGCCTGAGCCCAAACGAATTAAACAGGCAAAACTTCTCGAAGATATTGAGGCCTTTTATTGGCCTCGGCGTTAAAGAAACTTTGTTGACTATAAACACGTTTATTCGCGCGCTACATTTACATCAAATTAGTTCACAGTTCACGTAAACACGCTTCGTAGTGGCGACAATGCGATTAAAACGATAGAAATCGTAGTCAGTCCGGGCCTTAATGATGTGACTCAGGTTGGCTGGACAAATCTTCAAAATAGCTTGCATTTAACTAGGTCAATAGGTCACTTTATGTGACGGCTAAACACCCTTATTTCAGAATTTGTGACGCTACAGAATCTTAGATAATCGATCGAAAACGTGTCCAGCCATCTTGAAAAACCACTTTTCGCTGGTCTCTCAATCTCGATAACGGAAGTGATTTTGACGACTTTTTGCATATCAACGGGCGTCACATAAATTTGTGACGGGCACCGAGCTAAAAGTTTTGTGATAAGTACAGTGGTTTAGTAGAAAAATGCAAAAATCTGTGTCCAGCCATCTTGAATTTACGTATAAAACTTATGGCTGGCACTTCCGAATCTCAATAACGGGGGCGTTTTCGAATATGGTTCCTTTACTAATACTTGGTGACGCAATGTGTGACAGTAATAACGTTTGATTTATGGCGTCACATGTAAGGGTTTACGAGAAATCAATAAAAACTTAATGTCCAGCCAACCTGAGTTCAAGATGGCTGGACACCTGTATCTCCACTGCCTGATGATCTACGACCTTCGAAATGTGTTCAAAATGTTGTGACGGGGACGATAATGATAACCTGAAATTGTGACGGAGAAACTTTGCGTAGTTTCAAAGATATTGACCATTTAAATTTTCCCATACAAACATCCATTAATATTGTGAGGTGACCATAATTTTACATACATAAAGGATATCTTTTTAATCGATTAATTGGCCGGTAGCATCCACGCCTGCTTTGTATTTGATTTCCCCGTGGGAATAAAAGGTTTTCCTGCAGTGAAAAGAGTAAGTATGTGTTAATTCAAAATAATAATTGACCACCAGCGCTGCAAGAGAGAGCCCACTTGTATTTCGCGTTTAGTTCATTATCTTATGTAACTGAAAATGAGAACTAAACTCGACAGCCGGCAGTGTATGTACTTTTCGAAGTGTTCGAATCAGAGTACTAGTAATTATTAATTAATCTGCGGTAAGACAACCTAAATAAGAGTTAAGATTCGACCAGTTGTCCTAGTAGTACCAACTTTAAGCAATAGATGGCGACACCAACATCAGCTATCATGGCAGTATAGTTTGTCCTCCGACGTTTTCGTGGTAACCCGCGAAATTCAATTTTTCTTGAGTTTTTTGCAGTTATTTTTTTCGTCCGCGGAAACAAATAACTTATAGATATGTATGATGATTCTTATGGTTATAATTATGTAAATACATACTTGTTATTGTCGCGAATCATATTTTGATTTCTTTTAACGAACGAACGCAAGAAAAATTGAAATTCGCGGGCTACCACGAAGGATTATTCTGATAATTAAATAAACAATACCTAGCTGCAACTTAATAATATTTAATCACTACTGACTCATTTCTATGAATTAGCAGCATGAGCGATTTTAGTGCTCATGAGTGCGTTTCGGAACGGCGCGGCGGTAAAACAACGTTGTGGTACAAGGCGGGGGTTACGGAAGTGCAAATGCGAGTTGATGATCGTCATTTTCGCCATTTGAAACGCTGTATAAGTACAAATAAATAAATGTGTTTTTATTTACAGCAAACATTATTTTTTCATTTAAATACCTTCAGAGCATTAGTTTAGTTATCCTGACATAATATATACCTACTAAAAAGAATAGATACGTAAATAATCAATAACATTTAAAAATTACACCCCCCCCCCCTTCCTCACTTCTACATTTTTGTCTTCTATTGATTTAAATATCTACAGTTGTTCGTATTAGTATCACCAATACACGGATTTTCGTCCATTAAAGAAAACACCTTAAAATATACTTGTCCTACATAAAACCTACAATATTGGTTACCCTACTGCAGTGTTTGTATGGGGAAATTTAAATTATCAATATCTTTGAAACTACGCAAAGTTTCTCCGTCACAATTTCAGGTTATCATTATCGTCCCCGTCATAACATTTTGAACACATTTCGAAGGTCGTAGATCATCAGGCAGTGGAGATACAGGTGTCCAGCCATCTTGAACTCAGGTTGGCTGGACATTAAATTTTTATTGATTTCTCGTAAACCCTTACATGTGACGCCATATATCAAACGTTATTACTGTCACACATTGCGTCACCAAGTATTAGTAAAGGAACCATATTCGAAAACGCCCCCGTTATTGAGATTCGGAAGTGCCAGCCATAAGTTTTATACGTAAATTCAAGATGGCTGGACACAGATTTTTGCATTTTTCTACTAAACCACTGTACTTATCACAAAACTTTTAGCTCGGTGCCCGTCACAAATTTATGTGACGCCCGTTGATATGCAAAAAGTCGTCAAAATCACTTCCGTTACCGAGATTGAGAGACCAGCGAAAAGTGGTTTTTCAAGATGGCTGGACATGTTTTCGATCGATTATCTAAGATTCTGTAGCGTCACAAATTCTGAAATAAGGGTGTTTAGCCGTCACATAAAGTGACCTATTGACCTAGTTAAATGCAAGCTATTTTGAAGATTTGTCCAGCCAACCCGAGTCACATCCTTAATGAGCTGTCATTAACGCGGCCAAAGCGCGTATTCTACCTTACCTCTACTACCTTATACAATATGTATAAAGGCTATAAACTAAGCAGTTATTTAATCAGTATGAACAACAAAGTAATGTGGTCGTCAGCTAATCGACATAGTGTGAATAAATAACCGTAAAGAAATACTACTAGGATCAATGATGGATTACTTTAGCGGCTGGTGTAAAAGCGAGAGAAGACTGGTGGGGTTCACTATCATAGTGACAGGTAGCAACACCGGGATGGGCAGGGAGACAGCTACCGATTTATACCGAAGAGGTAAGTGCCGTTGTGAAGCTTAATTGAGTACTTACTTAGGTATCAATAGGCAATTTTAATTATCGATCGATACAATTCACGAAGCCTTTTTAACTTTCACGCACTTGGAAGCATTTTGTCGATCACTTTGTAGTTTTCAATCATTTGTATACTTAGAAGGAGTAATGTAATAACCGCACAACCTCTCGTGTGGTGTCTTGGACCATTCCGCGACCAGATATTCGACATGATTGTATGGTAAAACAAAAAAAAGTTCTAAAGTTACTTTTGAAACAAATACATTTGGAGGCCAGGGCCGCTCCTTTTTAACCGACTTCAAAAAAAGGAGGAGGTTCTCAATTCGGCCGGTATATTTTTTTTTTTTTTTTTTTTTTTTTTTTATGTATGTACACCGATTACGCCGAAGTTTCTGAACCGATTTACGTAATTCTTTTTTTGTTTGATGCGGAATAGTTTCGAATTGGTCCCATAAAAATTTGATTCAGGTAGGCCCATTAGTTTTTATTTTATGAGCATTTGACTCTGAAGTCTGTTACTTGTTTGTTGTTGTGGAGTTACTTTCGCATTTATAATATTAGTAAGGAAGTAAGAATAAGCCTATTACCATGAAATGTATGGTTTACAATGTAAAATGAACGCATAGAAAAAAATTGTATAGGATATTGCAACTAAAAATGAAAAAATAAAAAAAACTTTTTTGCAAAAAATAAAACCGACTTCAAAATCACAAAAAAGTGAAAAATAATTTTAGCTTCAGAAGTCGGTGCCAAAAAACTGAATCAAACAAACTAAAGTCACCGACTTCTGAAGCTAAAATTATTTTTCACTTTTTTGTGATTTTCTTACATCAATTATGTTCCTCAAGTAACAGCACATGAATATGTATCCTCTTTTGCAGATGACATAGGTACCGGTTATTGTACCAGACCAACCAGACATTACATACGATAGATTCAATAATGAGCTGGCTAAAAGACAACAACATAACAGCCAATGTTTCTAAAACCAAAATATAACAATTATCGAATTATAATGTTAATTATTCAGAAATTTAATACACACATTGACAAAAACTACATTATGTCTGCCTCTCAAAAGTAGTAGCCGCGAAATTCATATTTTCTTACGTTTTTTGAAATTTGCAGATTAGCGTCAAGTTGTATGTTGATGAAAAATGAGTCGCGCAAGTAACACGTACCTATATAGTTACAGAATTATAACCATTAAAATCATCAATACAACCCTCTAGGTTCATTAACCGCATTGAATGACTTTTTCATGAAATTGTAATTATAACACGATAATTCTAAGCAGATTTTAGCAAGTGGCGCTTGTCCACCGGGATGCTGGCAGGATGACAAAATTTATATTTTAATCACTAATGCGAGTTGTTAATTCCAAAGTAATCTTTGGAATTAACAACTTGGGATTAACATCAGTTTTAAATTAATTTTGTTCTGCAGGCGCCTGCGTGATAATGGCGTGCCGTAACATCGTTACAGCGAAGCAAGCCAAAGATGATATAGAGCAATCAACGCGAGAATTGGCGGGCTCAGGGGAGTTAGTGGTAGAAGAACTTGACCTGTGCAGCTTCGACAGTGTTCGCGCGTTCAGTGCGCGCGTGACGTCACGCGGGGGTCGCGTGCGCGTGCTGGTGTGCAGCGCCGGCGTCATGATGTGTCCCGCGGGCAGGACGCGCGACGGCTTCGAGACGCACATCGCCTCCAACCACCTCGGACACGCGCTGCTCACACTACTGCTGCTGCCGCTTCTCATACAAAATGCCCCTTCGAGGATTGTGTTCGTCTCGTCTCGGTTGCACCAATGTAAGTTAAGAATATGTTGAGTGAGGTACGACTCGTTAGTCGCTACACTGTGCCCACATGGGCTCGCATTGTGTACAATCCGCAAAGACATTTCTGCATGCGTCCTTAAGTTCACCGATCCCTTTGTGCAATATGTTTTTTTAAGACATAGTTGATAATGTTGCAAATGCTAGTTATAACTTATACCTAACTTGCAAATGTATTTCAGTTTACAAACTGGATCTAGATGACATCAACTTTAATGATACTCAGTACACCCCACTGCGAGCTTATGCAAACAGCAAAATAGCCAACATTCTTTTTGCCAAGGCTTTGGATCTGAAACTAAAGGTATGTAGGTAGATGATAATACATACATAGGTACATTTCATTGATTTTTTCCTTAGGGCAATTTTAGGCCTTCCTATCCTTAAACTTATACTATTACTTACGGGATATCTTCCGTGATTGAACAATCTAGCAACTCTACCTACAATGTGGCGTGGTATGGCCTGCCAGCTTGGGCGATTTTCTGTAAGCACCCGCCAACTAAGACGATAAATGCATCAATATAATATATATATATTCGTAAGCTGGGGCATAATAATGAGTATGTGTTAATGTCAAAGCAAAGAGTGCAGGTGATTACTAACTATGTCCTACATTAGACACTCATTTGTATTCTATTAGGATATTATGCGAATTGCAAACTACACTCGGATACCTTTCCAATAGAATAATTTATTAAAATAACTAAGAACCTTTGTTTGTTTATATTTATTTGAGGATTTAATTAGTCGTTGTCGGCTCTATAGGTATTACCTAATACCTATCCCCTTTTATCGCACTGTAGCTCGATCCACCTCTCCTTTAACGCATCCTGACGATGCTCAACGCGCTCGTGGAGACCAACCCTGGATGGGACTTCTTGCTGATGAATGGAAAACGATAATGTTAGAATGTTTGTGTTTCTGTGGAAAGACATGGCATGGCTTATGCTGTATTAAATAAATAAATATTCTTGTGTACAACTTGTCGATATGAACTCAAAATGAGAATGACTCTTCATTTGTACCTAATTTTTTCATTTCTTTAATAGTTTTATTCTAGAACTTGTCGATATGAACTCAAAATGAGAATGACTCTTCATTTGTACCTAATTTTTTCATTTCTTTAATATTTTTATTCTGAATCTCCATAACAAAAAACATAGGCACAGGGGGGTCTAAATTTAAAAAAAAGGGGGTCTAAAATGGCCGCTTTAGCAGAATCATAAAAGGATCATCATCTAGGAAAGCAGCGTGCCGAAGGGCCAACATACGTATTGCTGGCTGCTTGCCGACTGTTCGGAACCCCAAAATAGAATTGTAAAGAGAGTAGGGTTATAAGGGCAAGCGAAGCTTTTAGGCTTATGTGAAAGTACCGCTACTAAAAGGGTGACATTATGACTACCTGAATTTCAGGAGCACGGTATAACCGGCGTGTCGACGTACAGCCTGCACCCGGGTATCGTGAAGACGAGCATCGGGCGGCACTTCCCGCAGACGGCATGGAGCATCGTCACGCTCGGCTTCCAGAACTTTCTGCTTAACTGGTGCTGGAAGACGCCCCGGTGTGGTGCACAGACCAGCATCTACTGCGCCGTCGATGAGAACTGCGAGAGTGAGAGTGGGTTCTATTACAGGTTAGTATCACACCTGTATTTCCTCGCAGATGTTTACAACGAACACCCACATTTTTTTAGGTAAGTACTCGTTTATATAAGGCTATAGGGGGTGAGTCTATTGCCATAAACTGGACACAAATCTAGGATACGGCTGAGAAATTTATTTAATGGAAAAACTCAATAGAAAGAGCAGTCCCATTTCGTAATAAAAAAAAATTGTATTTGACCTGAGAATCGAACCCAGAACCTCAAGTTCAGCAGTAGAACCACGAGGAACAACCACCTGTTAAATTCGTTAGAGGGTTTGCAGATTAGCATATTTTTTGCACTTAAGGGCTCTTAACGGCTCTCGCGGTTTTTGGTTTAGTCAAGGTAAATACAGTAGCGTAATTGCATACGAATATTAACTTAACACACGGTATGAAGGTATTTTGCGTATTTTGAATGTAGACTGTAGACAAAAAAAAGGGACACCCGGATGGAACGAAGTTCTTTTCGATTAATTAGTGAAAAAAAAAAAAAAGCCTTGGCAGTCGTTGCTTAACCTTGATCACCCATCCACAGACCAACCTTAGCAACCGTTGCTTAACTTGGATCACCCATCCACAGACAGACTTTGGCAGTCGTTGCTTAACCTTGATCACCCATCCACAGACCAACCTTGGCAACCGTTGCTTAACTTGGATCACCCATCCACAGACAGACCTTGGCAGTCGTTGCTTAACCTTGATCACCTATCCACAGACAGACCTCGGCAACCGTTGCTTAACTTGGATCACCCATCCACAGACAGACCTTGGCAGTCGTTGCTTAACCTTGATCACCCAAAGACGAAACGAAAATATCTGGCTTGCTTTCTACATATAAGAGAGAGAGAGAGAGACAGACAGAGAAACATGCGCACGCCGCACGGCTTACAATAGCTTACTATAGCAAAACACATTACCCTCCTTTGCGTCGCGTAGTCGGGTAAAAAGTGTCGTTACAACTTTTCGTCGGTTTTTTTTCGTCCTTTACGTCTAGACAGTCTAGACTGATTCTATTGTTAGCTTGACTAAAGTCCAAGTTCACTACATTGATCTCAGACTCGGAACTCACAAAAAACTGTTTTAATTGATTTGGAGACATAATTTTGCGACGCGTACAAAATGTTGTCAATGATTTTGAAACACACATAAATTATGCGATAAAACGACTAAAAGCTAATTAATTTGCGATCGTCACTCATAAAGTTTTCGTCCCTCGGCGAAGGTGGTCCTGATCTCTCCTGGTTGGTCCTGATCTGATCTCGTTTGCGGGGCGAATGGCCAAAGATTGCACAGTATAGAGAGGTTTGGACGGAGAAACGGGAAGCCTTTGCCCAGCAGTGTACTTGTCCTTATTTATTATGTTGTCTTTTTCCAGCGACTGTGCAAAAAGTACACCTTCGGAGCAATGCCAGAGTGAGAGCGAGGCGGAGAAGCTGTGGAACGTGACCATCGACATGCTGAACCTGCGCGACTACGACCCTTTCACACAGGACTCATCGACACTATTGAAGAATTAAACCACGTTCGCAACTCAGATTATAAACATGTAAAAAAAATCACAAATCATCAAATCACTTTAGTCAGTCCCTACACGTAAAGTTCAGCTTGCAATAGAACTTCAAATATGCTCATGAATTTTTCAAATAGTTACTTTGACATCAGCTTAATTTACAAAGATATATACATTTGACATAAAAATTAACAATATTATACAATTAAAATCTCAGTTATAACCAGCACAAACATAATCAAGTAAATAGTCTAAATTAAAATTCTAAAATTACAATAGCAATGACTAACAAGACAAAAATTAAAATTTTAATCACAATACACAAAAATAAATAAATGCATTTGTATTTTTTTTATTTAAATGGCACTACTCTTGACCTCAGTCTAGTCCTGAGGACAGAGATGAGGTCGACGATGGAACGAGCTAACCCAAAAGACTATTAACTCGCGACTTAAATAGATTGGGGTCATATGAACTTGGGAACACCAACGCAGGCAGGGAATTCCACTCCTTGGCTGTGCGCTTAATAAACGATATAGCAAAGCGCGTCGTGCGAATGTGTGGAACATCGACAAGGAATGGGTGATAACCTGCAGTACGTCTGGACTCCCGATGGAAGTAGAAGGGTTTACATTATACATAACACCAAGCCCCCGAAGGGTTATGCAGAGCTGTACCAAACATAGTACACCAACATTTCGCCAGTTATGTTTAAGTCGCATGTGTGCCTACTGCCATAAACCTGGCACAAATCCCAACTCCGGGCTACTTCTGAAAATCCAAAACCACTTTGCCCGACGTGGGAATCGAACCTAAGACCTCATGGTCAACAGTAGTGCTTTTGACATTGTCCCATTTCCGCAATGCTCCTGGCTGACCACGAAGTTACGCCAGGTAGTGGAGGGGGTCGGAACGTGAGAGGGAGATAGCCTCAGCCTCACGTCCCGGCCGCCGCGGGAGGAGAAGCACCGGGCGTCGGGGGCCACGCCGTGATGGCTCTCGGCCACCGTAGGCGCGGGCCTGTGGACGGCGAGTAATGGGCTAGCTCGCCGTCCGTCCGTCGTATGACGACGGGCAGGCCGTGTCGACGGCGCGTTCGTGTTCCACGCGCGCCTCAAAGAGTTGTCAGCAAACGGGAGGGGCCCGCAAGGGCCGGTGCCTGCCAGGGCTGCGGGACTGTTCGAAAGAGATACCGCGGCCCTGGAACATAAAGGGCCAATGAAGGAACATGGGTGGTTTTTAGTCAGTAAGAGTCTGACACTCCCTCCCGCTCCGCCCAGAGCGGGGGGGGTCATTTGATGATTTCCCACCCACCAAAAAAAAAAAAAAAAAGGTAGTGGAGGGGGTGGGGATGTTCCGTAGGGACAAAGTCGTGTGAGAAGAGCAAGTGGGTAATAAAGAGTACAATTAAAAAAGTGTTATTTTTATTATTACTCTTCCAGCCCACAAAAAAACCAACCATCCAATCCAAATCAATCAATAAAGGGTGCCACTATAAAGTTTCTGCTCTGGTTGTGAATAATCGTATCGTAGATGCGGGGCTGAACAGACGAGCCCCTATATTTGTATGAACACAGGTCTCGTTCATATCTGGGGCTCGTCGTGTTCATATGAGAGTAGTGGCCTTACAATAGTGCATTGAATCTGAATATGATTCTTAAAGGAAGACACGTTCAATAACACAGGTGGCGGTTCGAAGACACAGTAGGTTACTAATATGATGAATTAACTAATGATCTCATAAATCCATTAATCAGATGCAAGGCACCAGCAGGCAGGCCAGTAAATAGGTTTAGGGTGTATTTATATTTATAGGTGTAATACCATATATTAACATCAACTAAACGTGTGAGGGATGACCGTACAAAGAAATGCGTTCAGTGAGTGGTAGGGCGCGCAGCGGCGCTCGCGCATCCGGGTTCGGTACCCCGAGCTCCGCGCCCTTCCCGCTGTTGTCCACGCATAATTATGTCAGGCGCCGATAGATTCTAAGAACCCACGAATTATCTTGATTTCTTATATCACGGTAAAAATAACCTAGACCTGTTTGATTGCTCATAAAGTGGCTTTACTGCATAAACTTGGACAGTTTTGGACCCGATAGGTGGCGCCAAACGGTGTAGTGCCGGGTCACTAGCTAGCATTAGTATAACGGGTACAACAAGACCCCTAACAGGGATATTTATTATATTTATTTATTTATTTTCAATTTTTTTTTTGTTTTTTAAAGTCATGTTTTTAATGTAAGAACTTTACTTCCGCGATCCCCGTGCTATTCAATCCATCTAGCAGCACAATGTTTTGAGTGCGTTACATTGAGTCCTACCGTAAAATGGACTTTTCACCCCGAAAAAAAAAGTCGTTTCCCAGCAATAATTCTTGCGTATACTTAGTTGCTTAGTTTTTACAGACATAATGCTTGGTTGACTTCGTGAAGGGTCCGTTAACACCCTGCAGATGAGAGTATGAAGTAGGACCGATCTGTCTGCTCTAAGAATACTGTCAATGGAAGAAGAGTTAGCTTTAAAAACAAGTATAAATCCTTATTACAGGACTTTAGCAAAGCAAAGAACCGAAGGGAATTAAGTTTGTAAAAAATTACGCAGGAACCAAAATAAAAACAAACAATTAATGCATTTCAGTTTTTCTTTTTAGGGTTCCGTACCCAAAGGGTAAAACGGGACCCTATTACTAAGACTTCGCTGTCTGTCTGTCTGTCTCCAGGTCCAGGCTGTATCTCATAAACCGTGATAGCTAGAAAGCTGAAATTTTCACAAATGATGTATTACTATTGCCGCTATAACAACAAATACTAAAAATTAAAAAAATATATATAATTAAGGGGGGCTCCCATACAACAGATATGATTTTTTTGCCGTTTTTATAGATAATGGTACGGAACCCTTCGTGCGCGAGTCCGACTCGCACTTGTTTAACTATCATGAATGTGTAGATAAAAAAATATGGTAGGAACTCCGCATTGATCTTGCGAATAGGTAGCAAAATATGGCAAAATAGCCCTCAATCGATATATTAAAGAAATAACGGATGAGGATCCAAACAGGCATCTGTAGACCCCGAGGAAGTAAAGCTCGTTACTAAAGTTTGATAGGCTCTGCCAAATAATGATGTTTAAGAAAAAAGAAAATGACAATTTTGATAAAATTTAAAAACACGTTTTTAGGCTTCTAAGAACATCCGTTTTTATTGCGTTAGCAAGTCTTACAATAAATAGTAAGGTAGTCAGTAGGTACTTACCTATTTTTATGATTCTGCTGAATTCTAGAAAAACCGAGTGAGTGGTTAATTTTGCCTGTGAGTGGATTATTAGCACAATGGACAATTAAAATAGTTCTCACATTGTTACAAAATTATAATCCATTATGTATATCCAGTGGTTAAGTCACTGTCACAAGGACATTATTTTCCAGTTTTAGCATTTTCTACATGATGTAGATTAATAGATTTTCAACTTTATCTCTAAAGCTAGGTTCAAGGTTGGTTGGGATAATCTGACAGTTTCGGGTAAGTTGACCTGCTGCCCCTGCTGGTGTCTGTACATCATAGTGTACATAACATACCTCCATGTTAGACCACAGTTACGGATTACGAAACCACTGTTTGTGTATGTTATACCAATAAAGAGTATGATAGGTACCAGTACCTACATATTTACCAAAAGGTCTTTCCTTTACGAAGGAATGAAGCCGCATTTTGCTATAGACACAGAATATCGTTATCGACTAAGTTTGGATTTTCTCACTGAAGTTGGTTTCGTCGTTGAAATAAGTAAAGTTTGTTGTCGGTGTAGCAATGTGGGTGTACTATTAGTATGATGCAAATAAATATGATGTAAATTGCGAAGTAAATTGGGGCAATAGGAACTTGAGTCAAATACAAGAATACAGGGAATCTTGGCATGAGCAATTGCGGTTAATTGATTTTCCTCATGATTTTATTAAGTGTGGGGACAAAATATGTTGTATCCGGAATCAAAACACTTACTTGATGAAATAATATGTATTGTAATATAGTGGCCGCCCTCCGAGAATCTGCGAAGGCTACATATCGGGGAAATAGGCAACATAAGGGTAGGCGTGTAATGGGGTGGAACAGGCATGTGAGTGAAGTTCACGGGACGGCCAAGCTAAAGTTCCAGGACTGGGTTGATCATGGCAAGCCGAAAACAGGAATAATTTATGAGGCAATGTGCGAAAGTAGAAAGATTTTTAAATCACGCTTGAAGTGGTGTCAAGAATTCAAGATCATAGAGAACAAATTAAAATGGATAGGTTAGCGACACTGGTGTACAGATAAGAATTTCTCTAATTTTTGGAAAGACACTAGAAAATTGAACTACAGGCCTGGCCTTCCCGTGAGTGTTGAGGGTCATTCGGATCCTGAGAACATAGCTAATGAATTTAAAGACCACTTCTTTGATAAGTCACCACTTGGTCCGTCGGTGTCGATGCTCAATACTGGATCCCAAGGTGTGGGGTTGAACCTAAAGATTTCAGCAAAAGTGGTGGCTCAAGCTATTCGACATACGAAAAGAGGAAAGTCTCCTGGCCATGACGGTCTTAGTATTGAGCATCTGCAACATGCCGGACCTCACATTGCACGAGTACTAGCTATGTTTTATGCCACTCTTACTTGCCGGAACAGTTAATGAAAACTATTGTAGTGCCCAAAGAGAAAAATAGAACGGGAGACATTTCTGACAAAAATAATTATAGGCCGATATCTTTAGCGACTGTGGTGGCTAAGGTGCTTGACAGTGTGCTGGATGCCCAATTAGCGGAAGCTATAGTTCTGCATGACAATCAATTTGGTTTTAGATCACAGCTGTCGACGGAAAGTGCCATATCATTTTGTTTCCTTCAAAATGATCGAGTTGAATGGTGCTGAAAATTCAAATAGGATTTTTTTTTTAATTTTTATAATAATAATATGACGCGGGCCAAGGTCGCGGGCAACAGCTAGTAAAGCATAAAAAAAAACTTTTTTGCAAAAAATAAAACCGACTCCAAAAACACAAAAAAGTCGGTTTTATTTTTTGCAAAAAAGTTTTTTTATTTTTTTATTTTTAGTTGCAATATTCCATACAAATATTTTTCATCATCAGACCTGTAATGACACTTAATTGTAACCCAGATGGGTGCCGATCAATATACATGAATTAAGTCCAAACGCAAGGTAGCTACTGTAAACAGTTGAGGAGTTCCCTTAACTGTCCTTCGTCTTCATCATCAGACCCCTTATGACAGTCACAACCCATCTAGGTGTAAATTTCTCATCAATACAAATTAATCAAACCCAAACACAAGGTGACTGCTGTAAACCGTTGAGGAGTTCCCTCGACTGTCTTTCGGTTCCATCATCAGAGCGACTCCAGACCTTCTTTAAATTATAGTGCTTTAAAATACTTAATCAAAAAATTTACAAACGCACTAGTCGCCACTACAATTTTTGAAAGCTCCCCTAAATTTCTCTTGGATGCCATCATCAGATCCCGGTTTCCTTATCATGGGACCACCCTTGAAGTATCTCCTTTCCAACAAAAAAAAAAATATCAAAATCGGTTCATAAACGACGAAATTATCCGCGAACACACATAAAAAAAAATATATATAATACGGTCGAATTGAGAAACCTCCTCCTTTTTGAAGTCGGTTTAAAAAAGAAACGATCAAACGAGGTTTGGAGGTTGTATTAGATAGCCCAATTGTTGAGAAACAGCGGTTGAAAACGCGGGCCACAGCACTAGCTGCTGTGGCCCGCGTATAACATCTAAAAGAATGGTAAGAGTAAGAACACAAAAGAGGGGTCGATCAGACGGTTCCTTCTGACGTAATTTCGGAGGTAGCATGAGCAATGACTGTGGGCATCCTGAGGTCAGGGTTGACTTGTGAGTATCTTGACTTGAGTGCACTGTGTGACTGTGAAGGCGATTTGACTGACCTGAGTGATTTAACTTAATTAGTACCTTCACTAGCCTTAGTTAGGTACCCTTGTACTCGCACATCCCGGCGTATACCTACCACCAACTTAGACCAGCTTGGTGGGACTGGTTTCCCTCGAAACTACGGACCCCGATGTAAGAGGTCCTGGGTCGAGTATGTATGCAAAGTCGCAAGAAAATGTTGATAGCGCGATTCAGAACTCCTTTGTTAAGGTCCGACGTATGGCTGGGGTGCCTTTGTTGTGTAAAGGGGGATCTGAGTGACCCCTATCGTATATATAGCTAAGTTATTTGAGAAAATATGGTATTTTAATAAGAAAGTAAATATTAACATTGATTTTACTTAATTTAGTGTATTTACTTCTAATGTGCACATAATTATGTGATAAAAAACTGTAGACAAATACGGGGTTTGAACCCGCGACCGCTGTGCGTTTAAGTCAATGCGCTTAACCACTACGCCAAGCGAACATTTGTGTTGTTGGATAATGGATGGAGGGAGTGGGAGACCTGTGACCCACAGTAGTAAAATACAGGTTAATTATTGTTATTTTATGTGACTGTATGTATTTCGACTCTTGTAGGGCCTGTCTCTTTCTTTTGGAAGGTAAACAAGGCTTTATTTCAATGAGACATTAATTGATGTTCACATTATGTCAGCACAACTTTGGACTCCGAAGTGCATGATTTTAAAGTGCAAGGCCCTATCTGTACATTACTTGATATCCTTGGATCTGTTTCTTCAACTCAGTTACTCGACTTCACGTTTCATTGTGTTTACTCAGCATGTTAAATAGTGTCTCTCATAAGGTAGTCCGCATCGTAACTTTACTTGCTAAAAATATTACGAACGTGCAGTGGGTTTAACAAACCTGAACTCATTTTGAAACAACGATAGTAGAAGCTCATAGTCTACGTAAGTACCTACGTACCTACTTATTTAATTTTATTTCAATGACGTTATAGCTCTGCTATTAATTCAATTATAGGTTTAATGTAAAAATACTTTGTAGTTCGCTGCCAATGTGACATTGACCTGCCTAGTGCGTACATTGTTGTTCGACATATCCATCAGCCCGCGACACACCTAACTAGTTCGCCGACAGGTCGCCTCTGTCGCCGCGTCACGACCTCGACGTTTGATCAAACAATTTGGAGGGGAACACATTTCGTAATACTTTACGCAGATAAGCAATTAACACATATTCTTTTTGACACGAAGATCTACAGTGCTATGGATCTAGCACGAATGATTTAACCGCGTTAACGTTCGCAACCCTACGAAGCTACGATTAATAATCGCGAGTTCACCTACCATACCATCGTGTAATCAATCAGTAGGACATGGCATGCGTAGCGGATTAGAGTGTGTTTGTGTTTATTGATTTAGGTAATAGGTACCAATCTGTGTTTTCGCACATCATAGTTCAAGATCCGTTTTATCAATAAGAACGTGTAAGATAGTTGTGACTTTATCTGCTTTACTTTTCGTTGTTTAACATTGTTTTAGATACAATTCTGTAGTTTTCTATGATGGATTACCTAAGCGGCTGGTGCAAGAGCCAGAAACGCCTGGATGGATGCACGGTCATCGTCACAGGCAGCAACACTGGCATCGGCAAAGAAACTGCTTTGGATCTTTACAAGAGAGGTAAGTTATTATTTGCATTAATATTATTTTAGTTAACTTATCTGGGTAATCTGGAGCGAATGAATGGTTCTTCTTTCCCGTTCTGTTAATTGCCACCATATTATTTAGCGTTGGATATGGGAATACCCGGATTGTGGAAAGAGCATAATTAGGTATACCTAGGTATCTATGCCCCGCATAATGTGGTGTGGTGTGTTGTGTAGCCTTTCAGAGAAGACAAGTAAGTTGTTGTTTTCCGTAGACAGGAACGACGAGGCACATTTTTAACATACTTAAGTATAGGTACCCTACTACCTTATTTGTAATTGTGAAATGCAACTCTTTTCAGGAGTGCACGTAATAATGGCTTGCCGAAACGTGGAAAAAGCTAAAGCAGCTAAAGAAGATATAGAAAAACTTTCAAAGATGGAGCAGGGCACTGGAGAGTTAGTGATAGAGGAACTTGACCTGTGCAGCTTTGATAGTGTTCGCGCGTTCTGTGAACGCGTGACGTCACGCGGGGGGCGCCTGCGCGGGCTGGTATGCAACGCCGGCGTCATGATGTGTCCCGCGGGCAGGACGCGCGACGGCTTCGAGACTCACATCGGCTCCAACCACCTCGGACACGCGCTGCTCACACTACTGCTGCTGCCGCTTCTCATACAGAACGGTCCGTCAAGGGTTGTGTTCGTTTCATCATACGTTCATGCGAGTGAGTTTGAAAATAACGGAATATCCAAAATCTGCCTAGGCTTTTCAAGTGTTGGGGTCTGCATCCAGTTTAACCGGATGCAGCTAAATAGCAGTATTTTACATGGAACGACTGCCTATCTGACCTCCACAACCGCAGTTGGTACTGGGTATGGGTAATACGATACCCCTTGATAAGACTGGTTGTCAGACTTTTGGGCCACTGACTATCTGTAACGACTGTCAAAGATGTACAAATGACAGCCGGGAACGGGGAACGGGACAGGAAAATCGGTATGTAATGGGTGGTCACCCATCCACGGTACGGACCAACCCAGGCAAGCACAGCTGAAGCTGAAGATCGTGCCGTGCGGCTGCTATTATTTAGCCATGAGCTCCTCGGCTTCTCGGCTTCCAGGCTATTCTAAAGCTAACCAAATGATCGACTAATAACGGGTGATTTTGGTATAAAACACACTTAACAATGCCGATAGGCCTGTCCTGTTCCTGTCATTGCATTTTTTGTACGTATTTATTGAAAATCAGACTTCCAAGGTTTTCACATTTTTTTAATACTTACCAGTTTTCAATGTTATAATAACTTTACTTCAACTACCTCGTTAGTCTAGTGGTTACAAGCGCGACTGCTGAGCATGATCCTAAGGCTGGGTTCGATACCCAGGTCGGGCAGACGCCAGACGGGTAGTGTTATTGTGTTTTTCCATCAGACATTTCTCAGTAGCAGTCACAGAGTCTGATTTGTGCCTGGTTGATGGCAATATGCTCGCCCCCTATTACATGGGAGTAAACCTAACTGGCGAAATGTGGGGGTAGGTACCTACATACCTACTATTAGGTACGCCTCTTCTCTGGTTCTCTCCCTAACCCAGCGGGAATCACAGGCGTGATATTATGTTATGTAACTTGACAGTAAATACGGATACCTACACCCATCAACATATTAAATACCTACTAGTCTTTTGAGAGCGTTACATTGAGCACTTAAGAGTGATTTTTCACACCAAAAAACAAATCGATTCGTGGTCGTTTCCCAGCAATATTTTTTGCGCAGTGGTAGGTACTTAGTTTGATGTATAGAAATTACCTATAGAATGATGGCTGACTGCTTTGTGATGATGAGTAGTACCCACTAATATACCTACCCTAATATACATAATTTCTTAGTGATAGCGGTTCCCCTTTTTAAACAAAGTTCTGAACTACTTATTGTAAAATATGCACATTTACCAACACTAATAGATAGTTGACTCGCCAACGCACCACCGCACAGGCAGACAGTCCGACAACGACTGGCCCCCACCACTCGGAGCGGTTCTTATAACCGAGCGACGTGAGCGCCCGAGGCAACGTCACAATACTACATACACTACATCCCTTCCTTGTTTCAACCAGAAATATTAATAAGACATTTAGTTTATTATTATTATTATTATTTTTTTTATTATTTTTTAATAATAATTTATTGACATTTCTGGCATAACAGAATCACATCACAATAATATCTAAAAATCATTTTATGGTTTAATTTAGTATTTCCTTTTACCCTTCCTCTTCTTCTGTTTCATTTTTTTTATTCATTTTTATCTTCTTCTATGTTAATTCTTTCTTTTCTTGGTCTCGTGTCTCTTACATCTAAATCTTCTGGTTTATGTCTCCTGCCACTGGTACATTGTCATGATATTGCAGTTTCAAAAATAATTCTGCAGGAGTTTTACCTGTAACACTATACATACATACATATATACATAGCCAAATACTCTAACAAAGCTTCTTGACAGTTTTTTAGGATCCACTTTTTTTTCTTTTGAATGTCGCGGTTGTTACGTTCGACTTCTCCGTTCTGTTGAGGCCAGTATGGTACCGTATTATGCAAAACTATATTTCTTTCAGTATAGAATTTTTTTAAATCCTCGCTGCAGAACTGTCTACCAGTATCAGCTGTTATCGTCATTGGGTTACCAAGTCTGCTAAGAATCTCTTTTAGAGATTTTATTATGTCTGCACTGGTAATTTTACGACAAATCTTCACTTCCTTGTATCGACTGAAATAATCGACGATTATCAATATGAGACAAGACATGAATTGTGATACTCAAATAGGAAGTCGAAACTGTCTCTCCTAAATACAGATTGCTCAGCAATCTAGCTAGGAGAGCAGCGATATACTCAGAAATTAGTTGTACCTACCACATGTAACTATTAATGCATAGGTACTTTGTAAGGCCCCTCGTGTACTACAAAACCTTTATGTACCTAAATAAATTATTATTATAATATGTAATTGCTGCTTGGTAAAGGGCTCAAAAATCAATACATGTATCTACCCAAGGTTCGCATGGTAACGCCTGTCGCTTCAATGGGTTTGGAGGATTTGGACCTGAAACTAACGTACAGCCTTTGCAGTATTTGACCAAGTTCTCAGTTTCTTTGTCAAATCTAGGCTACCATACTTTGGTTCTTAGTCTCGTCTTCATTCATTAGGACTATTCCTGGGTGCCCTTCGTGAGCAGCTGTCAGAACCTGACTGCACATTTTTACCATAACAGTTCTAGTTCCTCTCAATAAAACTGAGTCGTAAAAGCATAATTAATTACCTCTTCATCCCATTTGTTTTTTATACAGGCCTTCCCTTACTTTTAATATTTGCTTGTCTTGCTTTGATGGCTCCATACGAGTAATTTCTTCCAGTGATACTGCTATTGGCTTGCTTGCTTCAACAAGTTGGTGTATATGGTTTTCCGACTTGTCCTCAGACGTTTTATTTAATTTATACAATCTTGATAAACTGTCTGCTATATTTTCTTTGCCAGGCTATTACTTTAAATGTATATGCTTGAAGGTGTAGTATCCACCTTTCTATCCCTGCGCATGGTTTTGATTTAGGACCGAATATAACCTCGAGTGGTTTATGGTCGGTCACTAATTCAAACTCTTTCCCAAAAAGAAAAACATACAAATGTTCCACAGCCCAGACCAGAGCTATGGCTTCTTTTTCTGTCTGGCAATATCGTCTGTGTCCGGAGACCATACGCTATAATGCGAGGTCCATGATCATTAATTTAAACTAATACTCCTCCTAGTCCTAGGGGATCGTAGCAAAATAATAACAGCCGCTCAGATCGATCTTTAAGTAAAGCCGTGCCTGCTGTTAGTCTGTGCTAGTTTGGTCTTTGGATGGGTGACCACCCATTACACATGCCGAGTTACCTCAGTGTCTCGGAAAGCACGTTAAGCCGTTGGTCCCAGGTGTCTTCCTGTGGTATGGGGATCCTTCTTAATGGTTGAGAAATTGGTGGTACTTCCTCATCGATTGGTACCTCCACTAAACATCCTTGAACTTCGGAAACTCTGTTTTAGTGTCCATTTGGTCGATTTTTAATCCGATTTTAAGTACACGCATAGCATGGCAGTTTCTTTCCCAGCAGATCTCGAGTTCCATCAGCGATGACGTAAAAAGTTAATTTTCTGATCTACTTGCGATTTTTATATTTGCATCAAATGATCCAGGTCAAGGGAACTCTTACTACCATAACCATAAAAAGTCTTATTGCAACTGAATGTAATATTATCCCAGGTAAATATTGTCCCAGGTTTTGTTTGTGATCAAGTTGCGTTTACTAACATTTTAACCTTCATTCTGCCAGTATGGCAATCTAACATACTGTCATCATCGATTTTGAACACATATTGTACGATTGCGGACTCTGTTTGATCTAGCTGATTTGTATCGTTTCTTTTGTTATCTCTTTTCATTTTTTATTTTATTTTCGCTTTGTTTGTTGCTGTTTCCCTCATATTTCCTTTTATTCATTCTGTCTCGTGTTGTCTTGTCTCATTGCCCTGCAGAATTGTCTAAAATGTCCCTTAGCCCACATTTGTGGCAATCTTTTTCTTTTGCTGGGCATTTGCTGTCTTGAGACGCGTGTCCTGCGCTCCCACATCTTCCACATCCTGTTTTTCTTTTCAACATCTTATCATTATTTTATTTTCCGTTATTTCTGTTTTCATATTCTTTACTCTGTTTATCTTTTCAGTTGATGTGCTGCTTTTCTCGAATTCTTCGATTTGTCGACTTACAACTGCAAGAGTATTTGCTTCAACAATTATATTTGTTAGTTGAATTCTCTTTCTAAGCTCTTTAGAGTAACACTTTTCTGTAATTTGATAGATTATTTGATCGTCTTTGTCCATAAACTGACATTTGTCTGCTTGTTGGCTAAGCCGTAAAATAGGAATTTTTCAAAGTTTTCATTTGCCTCATGTTTGATCAATCGAAAAAGGTGACGTTCATAGATCTTACTTTATTCGGGTAGAAAGTATGCATCAAGTTTGGCAATAGCCACTCTGAAGATATCCACTCCATCTGCTGGTGATAAATTTTAATCTGGTATATTATAGAACATTTCCTGCAATTCTAGTCCACCAAAATGTAGCAGCGAAGCACGTTTCTTCTCAGTACTCTCGATGCCAGCAGCTTCCAGGTCGATCAAAAGCGCCTGCTTCCAGCGCTCCCATCTCATTCCTACTGATGAAGGTTCCCCCTCACAATCAAATTTCTCTAACGTGAGATGAGAACTCATATTGTTATTAATTACCTGGAACCAATAAATAAAGGGTTTGCACTAACTGGCAAGGTTTGTCAATTAAATGACCAGTATGTACATAAAAAGTACCACCACTGCTGACCTATTTTTCCTTTGATAACTGTCATTTTTATGACCAGTAGGTATTTTCTACTGCTATTATTGTAATTATCTAATGACTTGTCAATTTAATGACCAGTAGGTATATTCTACTGCTATTATTGTAATTATCTAATGACTTGTCAATTTAATGACCAGTAGGTATATTCTACTGCTATTATTGTCATTCTTTGATGACTTGTCAATTTAATGACCAGTAGGTATACTCTACTCCTATTTTTGTCATCCTCTAATGACTTGTCAATTTAATGACCAGTAGGTATATTCTACTGCTATTATTGTCATTCTTTGATGACTTGTCAATTTAATGACCAGTAGGTATACTCTACTGCTATTATTGTCATCCTCTAATGACTTGTCAATTTAATGACCAGTAGGTATACTCTACTGATATCACTGTCATTCTCTGATGACTTGTCAATGTAATGACCAGTACGTATACTCTACTGATATCACTGTCATTCTCTGATGACTTGTCAATTTAATGACCAATAGGTATACTCTACTGATATCACTGTCATTCTCTGATGACTTGTCAATTTAATGAACAGTAGGTATACTCTACTGATATCACTGGCATTCCCTGATGACTTGTCAATTTAATGACCAGTAGAAATGTTCTACTGCTTTTTGATTTATTCTTTTAGAACTAATCATGTAACAGATATCAAATAACTAAGCACGAGGTCCTGGGTTCAACTTCCAGGTAGGTAGGTAGCTAGTGTCACTGAGTTTCTCAATCATGAACCTCCCAATAACAGACCGGAATTTGAACTAGCATCCGGTTAATGGCAACAGGCATGCTCAACGTAATTGGTGAAACGTGGTTGCATCACACATCTCTGCCTACCCCTTTTGGGGAACATAGGCGTGATGTTTTGTTTATGATAGATAATTAAATCAATATGTGTTTTCCATAACCATGTTTCATTTTCCATGTTTTTTAATCAGATTTTCTTTTTATAATAGTTCTCAAATCATTTCAACACCTTTTGTTCAGGATAGTTGCAGCACTGATGACAATATTTAGTCTTTTATAATATTTTCTTGCCTTTGTATATATTACTTTTAACGATTATTTGTGAATGTGTGAACAGTGTACAATACAAATAGTTTATTTTATTTCACAAGGTTTGTACTACATAGCTAGTGATAGAAGTGTAGGCCTTGTAGATTCCTAGAGGTGTGTTTACTTTTGTTAACCTCTTATCTTGTTTTCCGTTTTTTGTGTAGTAAGCAACGACTTATTGTCGGGCCTATGCTGTCCCCTCATACTTAAGTACGAATGCTGTAACATGATAATATTGTAAAACCAAATGATTTAAAAAGAGAACCCATGGAGTTTCTTGCCGGTTCTTCTCCATAGGAAACGACCAACCAGGAACCGTGCACCTTTCTGTCGATGTTTTATAAGTGCCCATGTAGGCCTATGTGGAATAAAATATTTTGATTTTGATTTAAAAACCAAGATAGTATTTGAATAGTTGCAAAACAATACATTAACAAACCACTTTTTGTTTCAGCCTTTTAATAATATTTTATTTACAGTTAATATCTCTAATGAAACATTCTTATTCAATTCAGTTAAATTATTTTAGCTGTAAAAAGTCTATAATTACTTTTTTACAACTCTTTTCGTATGCACAGACAGAAGACTTACTTGTTGTCTGCAAGTAAATTGCTGACACACTGTTTTTTTATTTTTATTTGATGTATGTTTTAATTTCAGTACTTTACTTTTCATTGAACGTTAATTTATTTATTTTAAGTAGATATTTATGCACCTTGTGGCCTGAAACACAGGTTCAACCTAGTTCAGGCAATAATCAACTGTGCTCTATTTTATTTGTTAAGATATTTCATTGTAAATGTACCTCTTTTTATAAATAAACGATTATTATATATTCTAACGTAATATTCATAATTTGACTTTTAAAATGAAAGAATATTTCGTATATTTCTCCACGAAATACAATTCTTAATTATTCTAATAATAAAATTTAAGAACTCACGGCTTTTCTCCCCTTTTTTTCACCTCGTCGCCAATGTAAAATATGCACATTTACCAACACTAATAGATAGTTGACTCGCCAACGCACCACCGCACAGGCAGACAGTCCGACAACGACTGGCCCCCACCACTCGGAGCGGTTCTTATAACCGAGCGACGTGAGCGCCCGAGGCAACGTCACAATACTACATACACTACACTTATCATATATTTTTTTCTTGCTTTCAGAACACGAACTAGACTTAGATGACCTGAATTTCGAGCGGAAGCCATACAACGCTTTCGAAGCATATTGCAGGAGTAAGGCTGCCAATGTACTTTTCGCCAGAGCTCTTGCCAAAAAACTGAAGGTAAAATTAGAAATAATGTATCCGATTTAAACGCAGTCAAAATAAACACCCACACAGTGAATTTAGTTTCTTTAATGATTCTTTGGTAGAACACAAAAAATTGTTTTCGTAGAGTTTTTGCGGGACATTTAAGGATTAATGCTTTCCTAAATTCACTACACACAACAAGCTTGATCTTACGAATACCGTTTCATACCCTATTGTGTAGGATAGAGATCAGCATAGGCAAAGAGTAGAATACTTATACTTACCAAAAGGTGCTAGGTCGCGATTGATTGGCATTGTCAGGAAACCGCTATGGGTAACTAAGAATTGTAAGAATACTTTTTATTATTCAAAGGTAGGTAAACATTTGTGAAATTGTCTGTGGAAAATTGTAATGAAAAAGCATGATGGCGGCGTTAGCTCTCATCATAGCCACGCGCCAAAATATCCATGTTCGACTATACCAACATTTTTATATCAATATTATTCCTTCTTTTTAACTACAGGAACACAACATATCAAACGTAACGACATATAGCCTGCACCCGGGAGTCATTCGCACGGAGATCAGTCGTCACTTCGACGAGGCGCTTGTCTATGGCACGTCGTTTCTGTTCAACAACGTTTTCGGCTGGCTCGGGTTCCTGAAGTCGCCGCGGTGTGGCGCGCAGACCTCCATCTACTGTGCGGTGGATGATGCCTGTGCGGAGGAGAGCGGGCTTTATTATAGGTACCTACTTATTGAAGATTTCAGAGTTTATTTATTTATTTATTCATCAAACAATTAACATTGTGTTCGAATTTTACAAGATAATTACATTTCAAATCATAACAGAATCAATAATCAAATACATATAAAGCAAACAAAAATAAAAAACAAAAATAAAACTGTCATCAATCAAAAACCGTTAGTATTTTTTTTATTATCCGTCTCTTGCGTGTTCTGTTTCACTAGAGAATCCTGCGATTTATGACCTGCCTACTGTATAGGAGATGAAAGATTAAATACTGACTACGTTGGTCTCGTGGTCGTAAAAGATCACGCTGAGTATGATGTCCTGGGTTTGATTCCCAGGTCATTCAAACATTCTTGGGTTTTAAACCTTTTCGAATTTCTTAGTATAATCAAATCTTATATTGACAGTCAACAACGGTTTTAGGACATAAATTGGTTATTGTTTTAATTAAAACTTACGATAAACTCTCTTCTGTTTCAGTGATTGTGCGGTGACCAGGCCATCTAAACAATGCCACGATGGTGCGCAAGCTGACAGACTCTGGGACCTTACAATTCAGGCGTTGAAACTAAACCTGGACAAATATAATCCTTTTGGTGAACAAAATCCTGCAGAGGACGTATTTTTATAGGGTGTAAATATTGTAAATTGTACCCTTTTTATAGTAGCAGGGAAATCCTCGAGTAGGTATACCCTCCGTCTGGGGTGAACGTAGGGTTATGTCGGACTCTAACCGACTAAAACCCACTGTTGCTACTACTACCATGAGTCTGGGGCCCGGAAGATACAAGTACATTCGCGAGCACCCCCGACTGGTATCAGATAAGTCAGTCAATTCATATTATGAATTGACTTGGGGGTATGAAGAACAGGGTGTAAAGTTCTTCATCCCCCATAGAAAAGGGAGGATCCTCCAACCAGACGGGTGTTATGTCAAGTCGTGAATAACTTTACTTGCGCGATGCAGGATTTAGATGTGTTTCGATGTTTAGTTTATACTCTGCGTCATAGATGACGCTGTACTACTTTTTGTTCTATGTTGCTGTAGTACTTTTTTATAGTGCCGCTACAGACTTTACTGATGATGGTCTGATGGTCTTTTGGTGCTTTATTTTCTTTGATGAGATGCTTCTTTTTCTTCGTAATACTATCCCGTTTTCGACGCACCTAGAACAAATTAATAGCAATTATGAAGTGGGGTAATGAGAACCATGCGGCTCCCATTACCCCAAATACTCATTTTTAAGTATTCATACAGGTAATAACCTGTATTTTGAGACTTATACAACACTTACACTAAAATAAAACAGGTTTAATACTCACAATTTGACCTTGAATATCGTAAAAAATTAGATCGATCAGCCGAAAAACCGACGTGCGGTCTTTTTATGCGTCAAAAGTAAAATAAATAGCGACGCGACACACGGAGGGTCTCCCGCGGCCTTCTGTACTACGGCAAAACAAATCTGGATCTAACTTGATGCGATTGCGTGACTCCGATTCCCCCGTGTTCCCCTACATATTCACAAGTACAATTTCTACTAAAAGAAATTACCTGCTACAGAAAATTGCCTAAGTGACTACTAAACTAAGCAAGTAGGTATTACTTGATATGAATGTGACTGCATAGCGTATTTTAAGTATTCAACATTGTTTGTACACCTAACTATTTTTAATAATAAAGGCTTTATTTGAAGATTTCTTTTAACTATTTCAGAAGTCCAAGGTTCCCAATAAGTTCCATGGTAAACCCATTTACCCATACTTAGTTATAGTGCAGCACCACAATATTTTGGAGCGGATTCGATTCCCGCTCAGTTACCATCAATATTCGTTTTACCTAGTATTCTTAGATGTTTCGTTCCGGGGTTGGATATCATACATATTTGTAAATAAAATCGATCGATACGATATTTTTCTTGAGAAACAAAGGAATGGCTGCGAACAAAGATAAAAATATTAACGTACATATCATTAACACTAGAAACGGGATGTTTACGTGTTCCTGATATTTCGGCGCTGTTGCAAGCACCATAATCACAGATAAACTGAAGTTGTTGCGGGTGGGGGTTTATGAGCAGACAAAACGGTCTACCCTTTCAAAACAAACAGTGGAAATGGTAAATATCCCGATTCTAGTGTTAATGGTAATGTCAGCGACCATGACAGTTTAAAACTTATATAAACGTATTTAGTGTGTATGGGTAAACAAAGTCAAGAAAAAGTACATCACAGAATCTTACGCAGATATACACTGTTACCATTTTATTATGTACTGATCCTGATTGGATTCCACTTGTCTGGCCTCTGCTTTATTAGCTCGTTAGTATCTTGGCTTATCGCAATTGGATTTAAGATCAGAGCCTACATTTTATACGTAGGTAACACTAGAGACCCGCTTCGGCTTCGCACGGGTATGGGGGATGTATTATACATACATATAAACCTTCCTCTTGAATCACTCTATCTATTAAAAAAACCGCATCAAAATCCGTTGCGTAGTTTTAAAGATTTAAGCATACATAGGGATATAGGCACAGAGAAAGCGACTTTGTTTTATACTATGTAGTGTAGTGATATGCTTGGTACATCTGCTAAGAGGTCCCAATTAGACGCTTTGACCGTTTACACTAACACGAAGCGCCAACTGAACGGATGCCTAAATAAATCGCAGTGAGAGAATCCAAAGGCGCGCTTTTATATAGAGAAGCATTCATTTAGGTTTCGCTTAATGTTAGTGAAGATGATAAAATCACGCTATTCCAAAGGATTCCACTGAGAATAGACAGAAACACGCCGACATTGATGGCAGAATAAGAGAAACATAAACTTAATTTCTAAGATCCCTCTGTACCTTATTTAGGCAAATAAATGATTTTGATTTTTTTCAAGATTCCAGTTCAGTAGGTACCTCTACCTACTAAATTACCTAAAACTTGTGATGGAGTCGGTTGTTATCTCAAGTTATGTATCCAACTTATTCATTCACGAACTTATTTCATTTAATTGTACGAACGTGGACGAGGCCAGAGGAGTATGTAAGGATCGTAACAGGTGATCTGTGGTTTCTGCCTACCCCCATGGGAAAAAAAAGCCGTGAATTTATGTATTTATCTATATTTCAATTGAGTGAAGAACTAGTTTTGTTAAGAATAGTAGAGATAACTACTTGTTAGCTTTTCGTTGAATAATTTTGAACAAGGCCATAACCGTCAAGGTGGAAATGATTTGATAATATGGTTGAATATGTTACACACGCTATTCTAGTAGGTTCAAATGTTACGAATATTTCGAGATCTCGATAGACTGGTATTCAAATTGAATATGTGAAAGTAAATCTGTCAATCTTTTACCTTTTACCCCTTTATTACGCGTTTTGATGAAATTTGACCCAGCTGACCTGGCTTAAGTCCTTAGGACAATGGAATTTTATCCCAGTAGTAAGTACTTAATGAATGAAATGTTTTGCAAACTATATCGCGTTACATATCTAAAGAAAAGGCGGTGTAATTTTCTCAATTTTTTTTTTATAATTTTAAGATTATATAAATAGTTTTGAAGTTATTTAAGAAAATAGGCGAAAATTGACTATTCCCCTCCAACATACACTTAATATTTTTGAATTTTTTTTTATTAAAAATAGTTCTTTGCCTATAGACTACAGGAAAACCTATAAGAAATCTTAGATTTAAAACATCTTACGGAATTCAGATAATTAACGTACCTACGAAACCCTCTCCACGTGAGTCGAACTCGCACTTGTCCGGTTTGTTACTTTTTTACATAGTCATACAGGTATAGATAGGTACACCCTTTGACACATTCATTACCCTAAAATATTTTCCAGAACTATAACATTTTTGATTTCACAACACAACACGTAGGAGTGCGCTCGAAATAACAAATACACACATTGTTTCATTGCATTTATTTCTTTTAGAATAACTTGCGCAGACAGGTGGGACCTACAATAATTAATTCAGCTATTATATAACACAGATCAATATACTGTTATGTATTTGCGTTTGGCTGTAGACACGTAAAATACTGCAAAATGTAATAAATAGGCTACAATGCACTACAAGCGTTGGCTGTACTATTATCAAACATCCGGTATTTAGTCGCAGAGTCACACTAACACAATATCATACTCGAGCAATCACAATAACCATGATCAAAAGCTAATCAGATAATGTTATAATAAAAACATTCATGTAAATGCTTCCAAATGTATAAATAAACATTGTCTACTTAAAAATAACATTTACAGTAAATAAACTATAACGGCACTTAACAGATTTAACCCTTGGTTTTCTCAAATACGCTCATAAATATATAACTTATACATACAGGTGGAATTTAAACAACTCCAATAATGAATTTCGTTTCAGAATTATTATACATAATTGAATGTACCTACACAGTTTAACTGACTAAGAACTGAAGTTATTGAAACTTTTACATGGATGAGTAGTGACATATTTAGTAAACTGTAGCATGCCAGCAGAGTCATAAGTTCATAACATTGACTCCAGCGTTCACTTTCATTGTTTTCCTTTGGTGTATATGTACATACATGAAACAAGGTACACGCTGACATGATTTAGCAGAAAACAGATTCATCTGTTTGTCATTTTTGTGCTCAGATGGCATACTGAATATTTACACATGTATTCTCAAGAAATATAAATATTTAGAAACAAAATAAATAACAATTTGATTCAACAATATTTGAAACACAGATAAATAATATCTGTACAAGATAAAACAACTTGACTAGGAATATGAAATTTTTCTTAAAACTTCATAAGAAGCATTTATGATACCCCAACTTAGAAATGCACGGGAGATGTTCAGTAACGCTCCGTGGTAGAAGTTGGTGAGCTTAGAGCCTCGCTTGTGTAAAATATATTTAAACTCATATACAATTGTCCTGTGAGGACCACCAAGTTCACATTGCATGGCAATTTTAATAACATTCAAAGGATAAAATAGTGTGCTGAGAATTGCACCAATTGTAGCTCCTGCCAAGAAGTTTTGTAAACTTTGATAGAATACCTTCTCCTGCACTGGTAGCCTATCACGCACTTCGTCACGTATTATGAAAAACATTGCATTGGATGGGCCATTCCTAAATAATATTGGTATTAATCCTCTGTAGAATTCTTTGACACCATAGTGCTTGGCAATATGACTGGCTGCGTCTGCAGTATTCTTGAACTCTTTGTGGTACTTTGGATGTATAAGTAAGGTTTGTATCCTCTCAAAAGGCATGAGTGTTGCTTCAAAAGCCCCGGCCACCATTCCTGCACATGTTTTTGCTAAGTAAGGATTGACTTGGCTTTCTAACAGGGGTTGTAGGCATTCGTCATATACTCCAAACATTAGGGACATTGACAGTGATCTCTGCATCAACGGAGGCAGCATGCCACGGTAGAGGAAAGCCAGGCCTTCCTTTCGCAACTGGTGTAACGCAAATGTTGTTTCAACTCCATGCATCATCTGGAACATGAATCACAAACACCATTATAGCCATTTCGGTTTCCTTGATTTACACATAAAGTACAAGCTTCTTTTCTAGCACTTGTTTGCTCAATGAAATACTTTAAAATTATAACATATGATTAAAGTCTTCTTTAACCTTTAGTGTGCTGGAATGTAGATCTAACGAGACACAATGGCTTTTTAATTGTGTCTATATACTTGGCTTACGGGTGGTTATAATTGCTAAAATTTTAAGTATGCATACAAACATTTTGATAAGATAACCTTATCGGTGTAGTGATAAGACCTGCCCCCAGAAGTTTTGATAAATACCTTTGGTCTGTCTTAAACTATATTTTGTATTGTTATGCATGCTACAATATTTTTTTAAAGAGAGTTTGCAGTTTTGGAATATATTTTAACATTAAGAATAATAATGATTGACTACAGCAAACAAAAATATGAGTATTGCGACATTGATCAGTACAAAAGTTTTTCAAAGGATTTTTCCCATTTAAAACAATAAGTTTTCCTTATTATGATTAATGTTTTGTTTAGTTTTTGTGTGTATGTAAGTAGCTATAGAAATAGGACTAGATGAATCAGCTTTAAAGTTACCTGTCTAAATATGAGTTTATTCAGTGGATAGCTGATCAGTATGTTGCAGAATGCAGAGCCTCCTCCACACATAAACTCCTTCCAGTGCTGCGGCATGCGCGCGCGCACTGCGGGTACGGCGACGGTGCCCTCCCCGAGAGACGCACCCTCCAGGAGATTCCCTTCTGACATTTCCTGCTCTTTGATTTCACATGACATTATTTTTTGTCTTCCATGATCTGTAAATAAAAACACTGTTATTTCACTTTCATACTTTTTCTTCAAATACAACGTCTATCAAGAAAATAATTATCAGTAATAATAGATACGATTTATTGATAAGATCAGAACTGAATGAGTGAGTGCAACATAAACAACTTCAGTGCACCTACCTCATAGTGAATTATAGATAATAATTTAGGCAATTTAGTTACATAATAGTTGAATACCTTACCTTTCACGAACTACAATTAATAACTAAATTATATAAATTGTTACGTGTTGGATGAAGAGCTAGTGGCTTCATTCTTATTTCTTAATACGTGGCATCTACACTTGTTATTTATCAAAACACTATTATTTGAGTGTTAATTAAATAACTGAAAGTTATATTATTGGTTATTTTAAATTTAATAATAAAAATATTTTTCATTTAATCAAAGCGCACATCTCGACCATATGCAACTTGACAAGTGACAGCATAATGACAGTGAGACAATTTGACGTGTTTGACATAATTGCATTCTGCAAAGTTTTGTAGTTTCATGTGTGCTTCAAGGTGATGGAACGCGTTTCAACCGCAGTCATCATCATCGTCATTCTCCTGCCCCTGATCCCAATTTAATTGGGGTCAGCGCAGCATATCTATTTATCTTTTTCTTTCATACTACTTGTCATCTCTATCTCGTTTCAACCGTAGACAAATTAACGTAAAAGAGTAGTATTCAAACTCGCACAAACATTTCCACACATTATTTATAATCTGTGATAACTGACCGAATGAAAAGAACGAATATCAGGCATTCAGTGCCAAATGCAATGTTCTGTCAATTTTACCAATATATAAACATGAACTAAACTGTTTTTGATTTAGTTTTCCCATTGTATTTACGAGTTATACAATATAAAAAGGATCTGAAAATTTAAAATGGCAGCGGTACTTAAAAAGAGAGCATTGGCGGAGTACAACAAATCCTTCCAAGTAAGCACCTAACCTTAGCTTACGGCTGTACTTACCCTATTTGGTTATTTGAGTTTATTCAATTAACAACTTGTTTTCAGGATGGTCCTCCTACAAAGAAGTTGCACCTCGTTAAGAAGCCGCTGATAGGCAGTTCGGCCGCTGCTTTTGTTGGCCTGTTAGAGAAATGTAAGTCTAGTGACGAGGCATTACAATTACTACTGCGCATCTCAGATTGTCTACAATTCCAAGAGTCTGATGTGGAGGAGGCTATAAAGAAGCTGTCCGAACACTTCCAGTCTGAAGAGGAAGCTGTTGTGCGTGTGAAAATACTGTGGTTGTTCTGTGATATTGGGCTGGAGTGCCCCGGAGCCAATTTGAGCAACCTGATTGACGAGACAGCTCATTTAATTAAAAATGAAACTTCCCATAAGGTAAGAGTTTCACCCAAATCATAAGAAAATGGGCATATAATTACGATAAAACAACATCAAATCATTTCAATGAGCTCCATGTTCCTATAATATTGTAATTTCACTGACAGGTTATAGCGCAAGGCATAGCCACTCTACTCAAACTTGGCAATAAGCTGAGTGATGACAAGATCCTCATGATGCGCCTGGTAGCTGTAGCCAAGGATAACCTGAAGGACACCAGCCATCAGGTGAAGTGCCGGTGCCTGCAGCTGATCAGTGAACTGTACCCTATACACTCTGAGTCAGAGAGGACTACAGAGATGGCAATAGAAGCTGATGCTATTGTGAAATTGCTTGGTGATTATTCACATGCTGAGGTGAGTTAATGTTTGTAACCTTGAAATTACTGTTCAAAACATGATGATGTTGGTTTTAATATTATGTATTAACAAGTGTTTGTGTGGTATATACTAAGACTAAAGAACCAGAGTACTGAAAAATCATGCTCTAATTAAATTCGGGGTTTACAAGGTAAAATTGACGACTCCTATTGTTGTAGTTGGTTAAAATCAAAATATTTTATTTCACATAGGCCTAAATGGGCACTTATAAAACATCGACAAAAAGGTGCATGGTTCGGGTTGGTTGTTGCTAGGAATCTACAAGGCCTACACTGTTCACACATTCACAAACAATCATTAAAAAGAATCTACAAAGGCAAGAAAATATTATAAAAGACTAAATTAAACATGTGATACAAATATTGTCATCAGTGCTGCAACTATTCAATAAAAGGTGTTTAAATGATTTAAGAACTATTGTAAAAAAAATCTGACTAAAAGGAAAAGAAAAAAAAATTTGAATGTTTGTGTAGTTACAGACATCCACATATTTGTGCCGTTTATGAGCTACCAGGGAAGCCGCATGCACAGTAGGAATTAAAGCCAAACCACTTTATCTTCAACATAGTCCTTGATTTTGTAATATGTTTTTTTAATAAAGACACATTTAATGTAGTTTTTGAACTTTCCATCGGTCAGTTCTGTAACTGACTTAGGTAATTTGTTATAAAACATATACTGTTTATAAGAAAAGACTTGCTAGTTTTTGTTAACCTGAATTTGGGTATTACAATTTCGTATTTACTGCGTGTATTAATATTATGGAAGTCGTTTCTAATTTTGAAAAGCCCTCGGTTTTTGCGGAAATATAAAATACATTCTAGGATATAAAGGGAAGGCAGAGTCAGTACATCGATCTCTTTAATTTTTTCTCTGAGGGACTCGCAAGGACCCATTTTATAGATCGCGCGGACTGCCCGCTTTTGTAAAATGCAAACTGAGTCAACGTCTGCCGCCGATCCCCACAGTAGAATGCCATAAGACATAATACTGTGGAAATAAGCATAGTATATTAACCTAGCTGTGGCTACATTAGTTAACTGCCTTATTTTCTTTACTGCATATGCAGCTGAGCTTAACCTACCCGAAAGAGTTCTAATGTGCGGTCCCCACTGCTATTTAGAATCGATAGTAATCCCTAGAAATACAGTTTCCGCTATAACATGAAGATTTTTGCCGTCAAGATTTAAATTTAAATCCCATTGTGGTACATTTGGTAAAGAGAACTTTAGACATTTTGTTTTGTTCGCATTCAGTAAAAGATTGCTAGCTGGGAACCATTTCAAGAGAACAGTTAGACTTTCGTTGGCATGTAAGACATCCGTATCCTTTCTATCTATTTTAAAAAATAGTGAAGTGTCATCAGCAAATAGAATTATATCCGATAATTTGGCCATCATCAACATGTAGCCTATGTTACCCGGGCCATAACAACGAACTGATTGACACCTTAATCATCAAAATCGAATGAATAGTTTAGGTGCTATGAAGGAACATACGTTAATACATACATACATAGACTGCTAAAATCATAACATTGCTTCGCCGTAGTTGGGTAAAAAGAAAGTCACTGTACTGAACTGAGTTCTATTAAATATATAATAACTAGTTAGTACTAGTGATACTGGTTACATGTATTTATGGCAGATTGAATAACCACTGGTAAATCAATATTGTATTACTTACAATGGTATACATTTATTGATATTATTTTCAACTTTATTTCAGTATAACAAGGTAGATTTTGGTTAACCACCGAATGTCGCTCTGCAGGACTTTGCATCAGCTCTTATTATTGAGTCATAAACTTTTTTCTTCTTTTCAGGATGCCAGAGTGCGTTCAGGAGCATTCCAGTCTCTCCTCACTATGCATGAGAGGGGACAGACACTGAGCGCAGACCTGTATGACTTGGTGTGCATAGCTCTGTCTGATGACTATGAGATTGTGAGAGAGGTGGCCCTCAAGCTTGTGTGGGTGCTGGGCAACAAATATCCTGAGAAGTAAGTGTTACAAATGTAGTTAAAAAAAAAAACGAACTTAAGTATTTGTCACATTTTGTATTTTTTATTTTTCATTCCGTCACATACTCTCTTCCTTCACGTAAGTTTGGTAGAAAAAATAAAAGCTGAGTAAAATTTTGTGTGTAACAATGATGCTTGGCTAATATACAACTGGATTTAGTCTAGTATCTTGCACTTCAGCTATCTGCTTAAGCTGATTAAAAGACAAGTTGTTCGCTTTGGTTCGGACGACGCGACTCGATATCGCGTAGAAGTATTGGTTTTTATTGCATAGACAATTAGACATAAAGTTCTTTCTGTCCGGCTCAAACCGATTCCGCGAATACAATACAATAAAAACATCGCTAGAGATCGGAATAGATAGTTTATTTGACTGAACTTAAAGGAAGCGTGATACGTGGATAATACCTCAAATTTAACAGCTTTATTACGACCCTTAAAAATCATTCTGGGATTTTATAAAAGGTATAATCTACATGTTACTTACTTCCTTGAAGTTATGATATTTCGATCTCTGATCATCACCCACATGACTAAATGATCTCCCCAGCACAATAACCCTGTGCGACGACGAGACGACAATGCGCCTGGTGGACGACGCGTTCGTGCGCATTTGCTCGGCGGTGAACGACCTGTGCATGCAAGTGCGTGCGCTCGCTTGCACGCTGCTCGGTACCACCCGCGGTGTGTCCGACCGCTTCTTACTGCAGACCTTGGATAAACAGCTGATGAGTAACATGAAGGTTGGTATCTTTCTTTTAGCTAGTTTCTGTGCAAAAGTTGAAGAAGAGGACAGAAACTTGTTGTAATTTTTTTTTTAAATTTTGTAGTTTAGTTTCTGAATGGCATAAATTACTCTCTGGTTACCATCAAGGAAACAAATCAACTTCTGGATGTTTTGCCAACTTGGCTGACCTGGAACACTAAGGGGCTCTACTTGCATTGTTTAAAAAATATATTTGGTTCTTATCTTATCTTTTTATGTGTTGTTCCTTCCTAATTCGTCTTAATATGGCTTCAATGTGCTCCACATACGTACAGAAAAAGCGCACAGCGCACGAGCGCGGCGCAGAGCTGGTGCGCAGCGGCGCGTGGGCGTCCGGGCGGCGCTGGGCGGACGACGCGCCCGGCCAGCTGCTGCACAGCGCCACCGTGCAGCTGCTGCCGGGCGGCGCGGCCGGGGCCTTCGTGCATGGCCTGGAGGACGAGCTCATGGGTATGACACCGATAGGGCTATGTCATGGCAGTTAAACTTGCTAACAACTTCACTGTAGCCACTAGCTCTTCCGAAGCAGCTGCAACCGCAATGGTGGACCACCACGACGCGACTAGTTTCTATCAATTTGCTTCCGTAGATGACAACGTAGGCCCCTGTCACCAACAATGGTCTGTTACACGGAACGAAATTATAGTAAAAAAACAACAAAGAAGAGAAAATAGCTGTATTAGTAGCTTTTCTTCTCTTTTTTGTCCTGCGATATCCTATCTTCAAAAACACAAGCAAGACATTTCTTCGTGGTCTTTATTTTGTATCTTTTCATTGAAATGAACAAACGCGACTGCTGAGCGTGGGGTCGGGCAAAAAGTACTAAGTTTTGGAAGTTGGCGGTATGATACCCTGTGCCCTGGGTAGCACGTTAAGTGGTCTTGCGCCTGAGTCCCCCCCCCCCCCTGATTACCGTCCACTCTATGAGAATAAAAGGAACACAGTGTGCACCTGTCTGCGCACACACTTGTGCACTATAATATCTGCCGCACCAATGGCTAATCTCTGCTAATGGCTCGTTTACATTAAGTCAGTCACCGAATGCGGTGACCGCAATTGGTTTAACCGAATTGATTCATCCCCATACGGGCTGCAACCGAATCAGTCAAAACGACCTAATGTAAATGAGCCATAAGATTGGCCGCCGTGACCGGAAACGGTCTTGAGGATTATTATTATTAAACTACTTTGTTATCCCTATCCAGAGGTCCGTACAGCAGCCGTGGACGCAGTGTGCCAACTGTCGCTAGAGAACGTTGTGTTCGCGACCACCTCGCTAGACTTCCTGGTTGACATGTTCAACGACGAGATAGAGGACGTGCGCCTGCGAGCCATCGACAGTCTCACGCGCATCGCGCACCACATCGTGCTGAGAGAAGACCAGCTCGAGACTATACTGGGAGCCTTAGAGGTGGGTAGTAGCAGATGATAGTTGTACTTGTGTGAGTGTACCATCGACAGTCTCACGCGCATCGCGCACCACATCGTGCTGAGAGAAGACCAGCTCGAGACTATACTGGGAGCCTTAGAGGTGGGTAGTAGCAGATGATAGTTGTACTTGTGTGAGTGTACCATCGACAGTCTCACGCGCATCGCGCACCACATCGTGCTGAGAGAAGACCAGCTCGAGACTATACTGGGAGCCTTAGAGGTGGGTAGTAGCAGATGATAGTTGTACTTGTGTGAGTGTACCATCGACAGTCTCACGCGCATCGCGCACCACATCGTGCTGAGAGAAGACCAGCTCGAGACTATACTGGGAGCCTTAGAGGTGGGTAGTAGCAGATGATAGTTGTACTTGTGTGAGTGTACCATCGACAGTCTCACGCGCATCGCGCACCACATCGTGCTGAGAGAAGACCAGCTCGAGACTATACTGGGAGCCTTAGAGGTGGGTAGTAGCAGATGATAGTTGTACTTGTGTGAGTGTACCATCGACAGTCTCACGCGCATCGCGCACCACATCTTGTCACGGGTGGACGATTCACTTGACAGACACGATCACGGACATACACCCATGCATGACCAAACTACTATCATCAAAGTTCCGCGAACAATACAACTGAACTAGTAATATCGTTTACAGGATTATTCCATGGACGTGAGAGAAGGCCTCCACCGGATGCTGGGCTCCTGTACCGTCGCGTCCAAGACTTGCCTCGAGATGTGCGTCGACAAGATATTGGAGAATCTCAAGAGGTACCCGCAAGTAAGTCAATATCTATTATATATTTCTGTTGTATTTTATCGCCCCTTTTTCGACGTTTGCATCAATTCTATTTCATCCTTGTATAGGTTTTTAAATGTAACCTATGTCCGAAGAACTTTGATTGTGAAGAACTTAATACCAATGACAACCCGTTTTTAAATATTCAGCTGTCGCGGATTGCATTTTAAGCCAATTTATACTTTTCGGTGTGACTAATCGCATCATAATGTTGGCACAGGACAAGCGCTCGACGTTCCGCTGCGTGCAGCGCCTGGGCAGCTCGCACGCGGCGCTGGTGCTGCCGCTGACAACGCGCCTGCTGGCCGTGCATCCCTTCTTCGACATGCCCGAGCCTGACGTGGAAGACCCGGCCTGTATCCTTTATAGTAAATGTTAAATTTATGGACGCTAGTGGAGGCGCCAAACTAAAGCATTAGAATTACGGTACTATATTATTCCATGTTTTCTGGCTTACATGGTCATGACCTTGTTTTCTATATCAGATCTGCATCTATTCTGCCGCATTTTCGAAACTTTGATTTGTTTTACGTAACATAACATGTGGGTGTAGGTACAACCACATTAAGACTTTTTTATAATTTGAAAATCGGTAGTTCTCTTGGTTGATTTTTTTTTAAATATCAAAGTAGACTTTCATTCTCTACATTTTGATCTATTAGATTTGTACATTTGACTTTCGGCTTAAGCTTCAGTTCAGCATACAAATTCTGGGATGCGTCCAGGAAAGTAGAGTTTATTTCAGATCCAAAGTATTGTATAATCATAAATCCTTGACCAGCTATCAGACATGTGCGTACTGATCCTGGTACTGAACGCGGCGCAGCATTGCACCACGATGCTGCCGCTGTTCGAGGAGCACACCATCAAACACTACACGTATCTGCGAGACACCATGCCGCACCTCGTGCCCTATCTACCTATAGGTGAGCAGTACATTAATAAACGAAAACATGTCAATTAAAACAACCTAGTAGGAGTCATCTCCTTCTTCTCTGGATGTTCTCTTTTAAAGCAAGTTTTCGTCTGCTTTGAAAAAAATTATTTGTTTTTTTTTTTTAAGTTGACCACGTGGCTACTGTAGTTGCGGGATTCACTCGTTCTGATTCCCTATAAAATGCATTTTTCATGGATTTGTACGCAAGGTTGGTGAAGGTGCTTCCAAAAGCGACCGACCCCAACGGCAATCGCTGTACCAGACCGCAGTGCCGCAACCGATTCCTATGTAACTTTATGAAAACGTTTCCAAAGATATCGACATTGCTGGCTGTCACCGTTTTAATAGAAGTACCTAGACGTACAGTAATTCCCAATCTTTATGTCAGGTGACGCCCAACAGTCGAGCGCGGAGAAGATCGAGTCTGCGATGGACGACAGCGCGGTGCGGCGCTTCTTCGAGTCCGTGCTGCAGCACATCGACAACGTGACCCTGTCCACCGGCGTGCGCCTCAACATGCTGCAATCGGCTGAGGAGCAGCTTAACAAGTCAGTATATCGGTATATTCTAACAAGTCAAAAGATTCTTTACCCGACCACGGCAAAGCCAAAAGGAACGAGTTATGAATTTTACTGTCTTATGTATGTATATCTGGAACATTCATTTTTTATGTTCAACAGGGGCGCCTGAACTGTTGAACCGTTTTTCATGAATGAGGTGTCAATCGATTCGTTACTCATAGGCTACACTTTAGGTGAACAAAATCAATATGACGGATGTTTCATCCAAAAAAGGAGGGTTCTTTGGGTACATAGTTAATTTAAATTGATTAGCGAAACTTCACGAACGTAGCTGTTGACAATAATAATGGACAAAACAAAAAGTTACTGTTGGTCTACTCATCTCTACTGGACAAAAACCTCGCCCCATGACCTCCAGATCTATCGATCCAGGATGTAAAATACAAAGAATTTTATAATATTTTAGGCAGAAATTTTAAACAAAGAGTGTCTATGTTTAGAGTACAATCTCAACCAAAAATGTATGGACAGACAATTGGAACATCGCCTTAATTTCTTTTATTTATAAAACGTCTTCATTTTCCTTAGACTCGCGGAGATGGAGCCGGCCGTGTCAGGCGCAGCGCAGTTCACGTCAGTGTTCGCGCGCTGCGTACTTGCTCTCAACACAGCGCTACACAGCACCAACGGACCGCCCTCGCATGCGCTCGCACATCTTACAACTGACTGCCTCAGGTTCGTTACGAATTTACTGTTGTAGTTTCTTTCTGGCATAAAAATTATCATAATGGCATACGGTAACAATGTAACTTTTAAACAGCAAAAGAATTTTTGTAATCAGTTTTATAAACATCCATACCAATATGATAAAGGCACCACCATTTCATGTCTTAAGAGCAGAACGTTTTCGAGACAATTTGGCACACTGACCTGTTAGACCGTGATCTTGGTTAGGTCCTAGGATACTATTAATCCCGGTTTTAGGTTCCTGTGGGGTAATTTTCGACCATCATGCGGGCGAACCCGTACTTTTACTATTTAGAGGAAAACTAACTCACATATTTTCATCCCTATCTCACCAGACTACAGCACCAATTCAGCGGCGTCTCCGAACAGGAAAGCGCGTGCGTGTGGCAGCTAGCGCTCCGCGTGAGCGCGGCGCGGCTGTGCGTGCCGGCCGCGGCGCCCACGCACGTGGCCGTGGGCGCGCCCGCCGCGCTGGCCGGCCAGGCCGCCGCCCTCTCCGCCGCTGCAGCACTCACGCATCACGCCGAGCTGCTGGATAGACTGCTGGCTTCTGCAGGTGAGTTGGATGGGTGACCATTTCATACCCAGTTTCCTCCTTGCCTCGGAAAGCACGTTAAGCCGTTGGACCCGGCTGTCATTTGAAGATCTTCGGCAGTCGTTGCCGGTAGTCACTAGCCTGGCCTGGCCTAGTCGTGACAACCAGTCTTACCAAGGGGTATCGTATTACCCAGTATTAACTGGGTTGTGCTGTAGCTCAGATAAGCAGTCGCTCCATGTAAAATACTTGCATTCAGATGCATCCGGTAAGACTGGATGCTAATCCCTCTAACTAAGCATTCTTATCTCAGCAGCATGCAATTACCTACCAAAAGCATATCCCATTACGATAGTTTTTCAATAATGCCATATTTTTGCACGCAGGAGTGGAGCCTGACCCGTTCACGATCGCCGTGTTCCGGCAACTCTCAATGAACGCGGACCACAAGCCGGCCGCGCTTGCTCGCGCCGTCTTACCTCTGTTACAGTCTGCGCCGTTGCCTGTTATACCTAAACCTAATATCAAGGTATGTCATCTTGACTTGCAAAGATGACCATGTGTAAGAAAGGAGTTTTAATATTTCTGCCTAACACCTCCAAATTCAATTCAAAATATTTATTTTAGCATAAACCTATATGTGCACTTATGAAACGTCAGAAGCTAGGCTAGGTACCACGGTGGGAATTAGCCGTTTCCTATGGAGAAGAACCAGCCAGAAACTGCGCGATTAACTAACTGGCGCAACTAGTTTTTACAAAGCGGAATTCGCGAACTAATCCCCCACCCTCGATTGTTCTTATCGCAGATATGTCCTTCAATTCTGCTTTTAGTTGTGAGGGTAACAACGAAAATTTCCATGAGCAACAAATAAACTTCCTTTAAAATAAATAATGTTTCTTATGTCCAGATCCGAATGTGCACAGCCAGCATCTTGGAGCCAGCCGCCGACAACGACACGGTGGTGCGGTTCAGCGCGGGGCTGGTGGCCGGCGTGGCGCTGGAGGCCGAGGTGCTGCGCGTGCGCAACCCGGCGCAGCTGCGCGTGCGTGTCGCCTACCCCGACACGCGCGTGCACGCGCTCGTGCCGCACAAGGACCATTTGCGCCCGCTCGACCATCAGAATACTAGTGAGTGGGAGATATTTACTATAGCTGGGTCAGCCACACTAGAATGGTTGTCCGAGTAAAATCAACCTACGTAGTTATCCTTATTAGCCCTAGACCAGAAGTCAAGTTTGGCGGATATGGGGAAAGAAACTCTTCCCCAGTAGTGGGATGATTGCTCACAGTAACAATAATTACCACTGTCCTACCTGTTTAATAGATCACTATTTATTTACTATGTGTTATTTTCTTTTGCTATCCTTTGGAATCGAGCAACCTGACAATGCATTTTTTTATTCAATTTAATAAATAATTAAAATTTTTAATTTTAGAAATAGTTCAGTTATGGAGTTTTATAAAAAAAAAACTACATTCCAGCTAGCAAAAAGCATAACTAATCTTGTGTATCAAATTAAATATTCTTAGCGTGTCGATGGCAAGCTAAATTAAATTGGCTCAGAATAAGGCGACGATCGAATTAAATCATATTTTTTATTCAAACAGATGACGATGGCACCCAGAACGTGCGTCTTCTAACCAAGGTATTAATATCGCACGGCGTGTGGACGGAGCCATGCGGCGTGGACATCTCAGTATGCCTCGCGGTAGAAGAGGGCGGCGGCCGCGAGCCAGCGCAGTTCATCGAACTGTGCCGCGCCGTGCGAGTCACTGTCGCGCCCAAGCCTATCAAACGAGGCATATAAACCATACACATGAAATAGGGGTTCGAAAAGTATTCATTACGGAACTCTTCAATGGGGAAGGTAACTGTGGCGATGGCCTATCTAGTTCCAAACATTGTCATTGGTTGTAAATCTGTTTGTCATTTTATATATCAAAATAGCTTGACCTTGTTGGTCAGATGGGCAATTTGCTATGGACACGTCTTCTGCAACGAACTTAACTGACCTTCCCCATTTCAGAAGTATTTTAGGGAGGAGTGGGAATGAAAAGTTAATGAGGAGTAAAGTGAAGAATAAAGTACATCTCATAAAAATATTTTATTTTGTTATGTGACTGTAAAAGTGTGCAGGTTCAAGAATATTATGTTATGGACTACCTAGAAATAAGAACAAATAAAGTATTGATATATAATTATATAGTATTTTTATTTTATTTACAACTTTTACAACACAGCTTATATTGTACCTCATATTCCACATGGCAAACTTAGAAGTTTCAACTTAATTTCAAAATCACAATACTTATCTTAAAAATATGTTAAGTATACATTTTTATTGCAGGGTTAATTAAAATATTAACTTATTTCATAAATCTGTTTTTCTAATAAAAAATATAGGGTTTTTGGCTCTTAGGAAGAAAATAAGTTTACTTTATCTTACGAAACAGTGTCCTTCTTGATCCTGTTTCTTGTAATATTTTTCATAGGAACACTATCTTTAGGAAATTAGGATAAGGTTTATACAAAAGTCTTCAAGCGAAAATGGAAGCAACTAGAGGTAATTGAATATTTAACATGCAAATTAGGTATACAGCTGCTGAATGTTATCCTCTTGAATGCAATTACAGACAGTCACTCCATCGCTATTTTGTTTTACTTCTTCTATGTCTCTCTCTTTCTCATTTCTATCATTCTCATAGCAATCTTTTTTGCCTCCAAATAATTCTGCAACATGCCACTTTAGGCAACCATATCTCTGGACAGTTTTTGTTGGTTTAAATGTTCTCTATTCATAAATGCTAGTTTCATTGTATGCCACCACTTTCAAGAGTAATCAAAATGGCAGTGGGGTGACCATGCCTCCAATGAAGAAAGTTCAAACCCCATTTCATTATATCTTGGGAAAATCTGTGTTTCAGGTTTCAGCATACTAAGGCTTAATTCTTATGTCTATTCTATTCCTTATCAATAGATAGCAGGTCGGAGCGAGCTATACAGTTGTGTATTAGCTGCTTGATGCCTGGCATCCATGTGCCGACAGAGCTCACATGGTCTATCATCAGTGCTCTGTGTATGTCATCTGCTTTCCTTGGAGTGTCATCCCGGAGTGCTGCAACCAATTAATTAATACATATTTAACTGTATAATTATAATAATCAACTTTATTTCAAAGCAAGGAAATTAATTAATAAACTCAATTATATATTGTTAAAGCCATGTCATACAGCTATCAAAGAATTACCATTCAGATTTGGATTTATAGACTAGTTATATTGGTAGTCAATAATTTCTCTGACTTTACATCGCTGAACAAAGGCCTTCCAACATAAAGGTGTTTGTAGCAAAACAGTACCAGTTCATTATTTCCTTTTTTGGGAAAGGGCTTATTTGTATATTGCAAAAGAGTAAACTAATTTGTATTCTATTTAAATATTGATGAGCTATTGTGTTATTTACAATGAAGAATTTAGTTACATAAGTTTATCTAAAGCAAAAGTAATGGAACATTACATGAATGTTCACTGCTTTACGCTCAATGCTCTGGATGTGCAGTGTGCATGAATTTAAGTCTTGGCTGTAACAATAACACTATGACTCAACAGTTAAGATTACTCACTACAATAACAGTGCACTCAAATTAACAGCAATTTTGGGTGAATTTCACCAATGAGTCACACTAGACTAGACCCTCGACAGCATTTAGTTTCATTACTGACATTCACTCAAGATAGTTAAAAACACAAATATGACAAAAAAAAAGAGTAAGGGCTCACCATATGCCAGGTTCTTCATTTGCACAAATATCCTACTATCCAATTTCCCAGCGGACCACATTTGCTCCATCACCCCTATTCTTCTTCTGATATCATTTGATTTGGCACCAAGCTCTGTACTGTTGTCTAAGAGCTCTAGTAGTATTCCCTTCACTTCCCTCAGAGTATTCTCACTGTCCACATCCACCTCATGTGGTTCTATCCTTGGAATCTGAATAGGCGGTGCAGGAGGGAATCCTGCAGGCATTGCTGGCAGGTTCGCAGGGGGCATAGCACCTGGACTAGACGTGGCGCTCGACAAGGGAAATGCCACTCGTTTATTCAAAATATTTCGCGGTTTATTAGGTGTGGTCTGCGCATTGTATGCAAATTTCGGTGGGTCGTTCCAACCAGGGTCAATTGGCGCTGCAAAAAAGAAATGACAGTTTGTTAGTAAGATGACCCTATGAGGCTATGGTCGCTATTCATTACGATGATTTTTTTATTATCAATAACATAATGTTTTGGTTACGTACCTTTAACACCTGTATTGGGAGTATAACCGCTGCTGTTCATTTTTAGATAACAAAGAAATCACAAATACAAACAATGAAGAACGACACTTTAATTTGGGCCAATTTTATCTTTACAATATGCTACAAAGATAGCAATATTGCAAAATGTTGCACAGTTTCAATTTTCAGTAAACTGCAAGTTTTTGACAATACGATTGATTGAAAAACTGACAGAATGACAGCTGACAATCATAAGCAGAGGTAGTGAACATTTCTTTTATATGTATAGCTTATTCAGGGACTTCTTCTGGGCACTTAATTATTCCTGCATGGATAATATTAGCAAAGCAAATGAAGCGAATTCTTTGCTCCCTGCCTCGAATAGATTAGCTATTCATTCAAAAATCGAAGCTAGTTTATTGCTTTACGCAGAAAAGTTTACGAATTCACTGTGACGCTGTTGGTTGGGACAACAACTACAAAAAAAAGGGCCCCATAGACCATGCATCAGGAACAAAGTGGCCAACAAAAAGAGGCTGGTTAGTTTGAGCTAGTACTGTAACTTACAGTACTAGCTCAAACTAACCAGCCTCTTTCCAGCTTCCAGTCTAAAATCTTACAGTCTGTAAGATTTTAGACTGACTGACCGCATTCAAATGCGAGGCCAATGCAAGCATGTCTAGGGGCCACTAACTGATTACACTGGAGGCGAACCCCAGTATTATTTTGGAAAAGGCTAGGCAGATGAAAAGTGGTCACTGACTGAAGGGAATCGCCGAAACTGGCCTCGTGTGTAGTACACATTAGGATGTCAGATTCAAACAGAGTTTGTTCTGACAACATTGCCGTAGCTTGTCAATTTGACATTATCATTATCACTGTCTGCTCAAGCTCAAGTCAAACTGCGGTGTGTGGATGTGAGAACTTTTTAGGCGAAATTATGGCTTTTTCAACAAATTCCCACGTATTTAGCAGTGTTTTATCAATTGTATTGTTCACCCTTTTGTCAGTACAAATCTCAGAAGGTATAGTTTGTTACAATTAATTTTATTACCAGTTTCTAACGTACCGCAGTGATTGTTAAAAAATTACGTGGCCTTTTGTTATGGGAGGATACGCGATTTAGATTAAAAAACAAGATGTTATGAATTAAAACATAATTTTTAACATTGCTTAATTGTGTTTCAGGTTCAAAAGCAGAATTTGTAACATGCGGCACTATTCTGAAGATGGTAAACACGGACCTAAGATTACGACTTCACTCTCACGACGTGAAGTATGGCTCGGGCTCCGGCCAGCAGTCGGTGACGGCGGTGGATGTGTCTGATGACTACAACAGCCACTGGTTGGTGCGGGCGCCCATGGCCGAGTCGTGCAAACGCGGGTAAGTGCTACTAACATGATACAGCTGGTTGTAGATAAATAACTTCTTCTTCTTTTTATTATTAATCTTTCAATCTTGATAAAGCATAAGGTTTATTTCCCATTGCATTTCATCCTAGTGTGTGCCTTTTCATATTTCTGTCTTAAGTTTTCATTAGGTACTTTCTGCTTCTTAAAATTATTTGACAAAACTAGAAATAGTGCACTAACTGTCTCAATAACTACATTGCAGAGTTCCCATAAAATGCAACACCAACATCCGCCTGCAGCATGTATCAACCAAGAAGAACCTGCACTCCCACTACTTCTCGTCCCCACTGTCGGGCAACCAGGAGGTGTCATGTTATGGTGATGAAGACGGCGAAGGAGACAGCGGTGATCACTGGACTGTGGTGTGCAATAATGACTTCTGGAGGAGAGACACTCCTGTGAAGTTTAGGCATGTTGATACCGGAGCGTAAGTATCTCATCTTTGCTCTTATTGGGTTTCACAAGACTTTTGGAGCTATAAAAACTGCAAAACCAATGAAAACAAGTTGTCATCAGCTGTTAACCCTTTTTCTATGTTGGAATTGGCCTCCAGTCTAACTGGATGGAGTAAAATTTCCAAAAACCTTTTCATTGTGAGATGTAGTAGAGAATCAGTCACCTTTTATAAAAGAGTACATTCTGGGGACCAACTATATCAACAAGGCAACTTCTATCTTACAGGTTCCTTGCTGGCTCTGGGCGTACATTTGGGCGACCAATCAGCGGGCAGGGCGAGATTGTCGGCATCAACTCTCAGTATGGCGCATACACCGACTGGCAAGCCAAAGAAGGACTCTTCATCCACCCCGGTGAACTACTTCCGCACCAGCACGCAATACATTCTGAATTATAATTGTAACTTATTATTTATTGTGTAATAAATGTTTTGTAATTTTATTAAGTTGTATAATCAGGGTTTGTTTGAACACTCATGTACATAATTAGGGACAAATTGATGTAATTTGTTTACATGCCTGTACTTATCTCAAGATTCACTAATTTCAGTTTTATTTTCAATGTTTGATTCTTGTTGGTCAGAACAAATGTTTTACTTTTTTAACAGTAAAGAAACCCTTAGTGGTAATGTAGCTGTGAGAGGCATAAGGACATTTTGCTAAGTCATGTTTGTGGTAAATCTCTTGCTATTGTTTTCCTCATTTCTGAGTAGTCATGTCAGCAACAAAGTTCCTAAACTCACAACATCAATGCATTCCAATTTTTTGGCAAGACTATGGTACAGTCACTGTAATTTATCAACTCATTGCTGTCTTATAAATTAGCAATATGACAATTTGACATTATAATAACATCAATATGGCTGGAATGAATAAAAATAATATGAAAGAAATAAGAACAGTTTTATTTATCTAATAACTTTATTGTCAAATAGTTTGTAATTATATTATACAATGAGTGAGGTAACAGACCCCTGAGAAACTTGTTACAAATTACAAGTGCTTCAACACCATCGAATTTGTAATAATACTGTCGCTTCGCATCTCCAGCTTGTGAGATTTTGGCGAAATTTGGAAACATACTGTGTAGTGTCATTGTCTTCTCGATGGTGTATATAACTGTAAATCAACTAAAGGTACGGTCCAACGCATTCACTATGCGTAAGTTGAACGCTTTGATTTGCCCGTGTCCGTAACCATGTTTTTTATCCGATGTTACTGAAGCACGGAAACAAGTTATAAAAATATAGTTATAAAACTAAATAAAAAAAAAACTCCAAACGCAACCCGCTCGCACCGCAGCCCTCAGTCATGGTGCTCTCAATCAACCACTTACGTCAAGAGGTTCTACCAAAATTTAACTTATCTAACGTATTCACGAACGCGACAAGGTGTCTATCATAAGAATCAATGTTATGAATTAGACCCCTAACAAGGAGCTCCACACACAGCGCGGTGCGGCGCGTAGCGGCTTGCTTTAGCGTTTCCTATAAAATCAAAGGTTTGGGTACAGTCATGAAAAATCAATAGTACACACGTGCACAGCACTGCATCGCGCTTGGTATGTGCAGCTCCTAAGGTAACGAGACAGACGGGAATAGTGAAGTTAAATACATATTCACTATTTTTACATCTACTTAGATATTACATAAAATCTAAGATGACAGATAGTGGACAGAATATATTGTCCTAAGTTTGAGCAGCAGTGCTCTAGTAGTGAAGGTAAATTATATTAGCATCAGGGACCTTGCGCTCCACGCGGATCCAATCGGACGCCATAACAACCAACTCGAACGTCTGGCCGTCCGACCTGTTGCGGTCAAACTTTGTATACCTTTATTTTGCTAGTCCGCATCTTGGTCAGAACCCAGAACAGTCATGACCGACGCCGCGTAGTGCGCCATGTCACCGACAATGCTTACAGGATATTTTAGAAGGATACTAAATAAATAATTTAAGAGATACAATCGGTGGACATAAAAGTATTTCTTTAGAAAAAAAAAACTACTGAAATTGATTTTTGAGACGAAATAAACTTTAACAAAATCATGTATGTGGCTAATAAACTAACAATTAAAACAATGAGCGTAGAATCACCTTGAGTGTACTAACCCTATGCGTAAAACATGAATCTCGCGCGAGATTGTCTAATTAAGTGTAGGCAATATTAAATTCATTTAATTAATTGTAATGTGTCGAGTGGCTACTAGCAGAGTTTGTTGGCTAATACACTGTTCAGTTTCTCTAATGCGTACGTGAGATTCGTGTATAGCTTCTTATCACAGCCGTGCTCCTCGATAGTGCTGAAGCGGAACGTTCGGAAGTTCTTTTCGACGTCAATGTATGTGACGGCTTGCATGAGCGGACACAGGATTATCTTTGTGTGGTCTTGGAAGTTAATCTGTTGGGTAAAAGGGATTATTAGAATATTGCAGGGTAAATTACTATTGTAAAATAGACTTTTAGTGAACAACATTATGCAGAATTGCAGAACCATCACGCCACAACATTGCCTCTTTACCATGAAGTTTAAATAAATATTTTTTACCTGTAGTGTTCCATTGGTCAGGTACATGATGACTGCCAGTGTGGTTCTGAACCACTGGTGCAGATGCGGTAGTCGAGACAGTCCGTCACTCTCTCTCACTGGTACCGATGCACCTACAATAAACAATAAAACATTACTAATGCATTCAGGGAAATGGATATCAAAGAGGTGATCATAGATAGAAACGCTAAGTTCAGGAGATGACACTTGCGAAGCAAGAAGCATGCGCGCGCCCGCTTTTCGTCCGTCCCTGTGACTCGTGCGTGGTATCATGGCATACTCTATTTCGTTTGTTTTTACCGCCGTCGCGTGTCCCTTCAGAGTTAGCCTCGTGACCAAGTGTTAAGGTTGCTAGATGTATTTTAAGTTGTATGCAAAGTGGTGATAGTTTACCAGCTTTCATGAGGTGCTCAGTCATATATCTTCTGAAGTAAGTGAGGAGTTTCATCTTCTTGTCAAGCTCTTGCGGGTATTCGCGCATCGTCATGTACTGCTCCTGGCCCTGCCGGTTGATGTAGTGCACGTTCCTGAACGAGAGAGAAAACCGTTAGTCCGAACCGACATTTTGTAGATTGCATTATAATCAACACTTAAATACGTAAACACTAATGAACACTTCTATAAGATAGACGTCGACTTTGTTGTTGTTTTTTGCTGTCGTGAAGTCGTACGTAGTCGTCGTTCGTTTTTTTTTTAAACCAGTATTCAAACAGCAGAAGTAAAAAAAGGCAGTTTTCTAGCCGAAGAGTCGATATTAAGTACTGCGACTTGCCGTAAGTTCTACTTCTGAAGATTAAGATTCACTCAACTATTATTTTTCTACGAGCATACTCACAGTCCATTAGCCAGCATGATAAGCTTGGTGGTATCATTAAACATGACGCCGACGCTCTCGTCGCACAGCTGGTAGCCGAAGCCGTATTTGTCGCTGTAGTCCACCCACTTACCCACCCAGACCAGTGGCTGGGCCGCGGGGTCGCCCAGCTCGTCTGTCAGGCATTCTGGACGGCATTTCAGCTATGGAAACAGTTCTAAGTTAAGTGAAGTTGCATTTATTGGTAAAATATAGGTGCAGTTGTAAGATGGTTGATTATACCATGAAGGTAGGTGATAACAATTCGCAGCGGCCACGTCGCCAAATCGTAATGATAGACCGTAACACCACTGTTTTTTATGTAACTCATAAAATGGTGTTAGGCGGCAATATCGACTTCTAGGTAAGCTTTTTTAAGAGTACCTTCAACATCCTTTATTCAAGTTATTCAAATTAGAACTGTCTTCTTAGAAATAATTTCATTGTCAATGATTTGAATTAGGGTCAAACAACAATATTATGGTAAGTGATGATTGTTCTCAATAAATGACAATAGCGACTATGATTCAAATAAATGAGGTCAATAATCATTTATAATTTTGCATAACTGGCAAAACTTGACAACTCTGTCTAGCTAGACTCTAGGCAGAGGTGACAGTTCTACAGTGCTAAGGTAGATAGACCTTTGGCCTAGAGAGCAGGATGTTCAAACTCTATCAAACTGTTTGTAGTCCAGCCAGAAAGCCATTAACGAAAATGGAAAAGTCAAAAATGTACGGGTCTGTCTAAGGTTTATATAGAAAAGCTTATGTAAATAAATACTGTTGAAATGCGGTGTTGAAAATCAAATTTAAAAGCGGCTTGTCTAGGCCTGATGGTCGGTGTCACGTTCTTACCTTGCTGACAAGCAGCGTGTTGAGCTGATCGCGCAGTGCGATAAGGTTCTGTCTGTGGGACGTGGGCTCCACAGCGCGAGGCTCCGCGGCGATCATGTCGCGTTTCACTGGCGAGTCCACCGCCATCGCCACGTGATCTAGAACTTTGGATGTTTTGTATGTGTTCTCTTCAATGGGAAATATAAAAGTTGATGAACTTCTATACTAATGAATGATTATGAGGATGGTATGTCACTCAATAGTGCAGTTGGCTTTATTGATGATTTTAATGAAATATTACGATTATACGGCGCGGCGGTCTTATTGCTAAATAGCAGACAACCTTTGGATGGACCATTGATGGATTATGAGATGGATCTAAAACTATTAAGAACCATTATCAGTCTTAAAGAAGTTTTCTTTTGTTATAACTATACGACAGAATATGTCCATCAGTATCTGTATACTTACCATTAGTGTTAACCTCGTTGAGTGGCCTGCGGTGCAGCGCGACGCCCTCGAGCTGGTCGGTCCTGGGCGCCGTGGTGAGACACGAGAGCGGCAGCGCGGCGGGCATGATGCCGGCCGCGAAGAACTCATGCTGTAGGAGTTTGTCTACGGATGGCCGCCGCGCGGGATTCGATTGCAGTTGCAGCACTATCATTGATGCCGCTGGCTTGCGGAGCGATGATGGGATCCTGTGTGACGAGTTAGTTTTTGATGTATGTTTTCGGATGTTCAAATTCATTTGTATTTGTGTATTAGTCAATGAGAGAATGGACATTGGAGTTTTAAAGTCAACACAATGATAAACATTATAAATTAGACACTTGTTTCACATAAGCTTTTTAACATCACACTGACGAATGAAGTAAGTTTTAGATGCACAACATTAATAAAGCAACAAGTACAATTGCCTTTCTCGCCGATTAGCAACAGTATGATCTTGTGGTTGTTACATGTTACAAACGAGCAGCGATACCATCACCGTAAGTGCTGTAACCACCTGTATCGCTGGTTGACGGTATTATCGTTGACTAACGCGCTCGCGTACCGACTACCCAACGAATGCCAGGGGCCCGTGCAACACACGCTCATCGCTAGGTGCACTCCCTCGCTAGTTGACAATACAAAGTAATCCTTCATTATTTATCAAGTAAGTTGAATGGCGGGGTTGTCGATAGCTAAATGGGCTGATAAACTAATTTGTTTGCAGGTCCATAGGAGCTGTGTATCTTTGTAAGACTTAAAAAGGAAAGTCTTTAACCAAAATTGACTTAAAGACTTGTAAAGAGTTGTGAAGATTGTCTCCAGATCTCCACTTCTACAACATAATGTGCTTTACTCAATTATACAAATTATGACTAATGTTACTTAGTTCACATTAAAAAAATATTATATGTTCTTATGAAAACACATACTGGTTTTGCAAAGCCACAATTTTATAATTCAGAGCGTAAACGCCGCCAGAGCCCTCGCCATTATACCTTGGTTAATCCTATTAGAAATGGTGCCAAACAAGGTAATGTAGAAACAAGGTTTTTCAACACATGTAAGACAGGTGATGAATTATTTATTTGAAGTTACATTGTCTGATACTTGGATTTACCAAATTTATTTAATAAGATCAACATGATGAGTGTTGACCAGTCAAAGAATTTTATGCTTAGGCGAGTTCAAGTGGCCATTTGGATATTCCATCAGGAATTAAACAGTAGCAGCCTGAAGTCAGGAATCGCGGAAGGCTACCACATGAAAATAACTGACGAAGTATAGGTGTACTAGAGGTACAGTCACTAGCACTGACACATCAAATTACAATCAATACTGTAAGAGAAAATCACTTTTAAAAGTTGCTCCGTGTGTTAGTGCTCATAATTGCACACCTCTGTCTAACCTTTCGGGGATTACAAGCTTGAAGTTATGTGTTGTGTATGTACCTGTATTCACACTGCTTGATCCTCTTGTAAGTGTCCTTGAGCGTGGACGTCTCAAACGGCGGCTTGCCGACGAGCAGCGTGTACATGATGCAGCCCAGGCTCCAGATGTCCACTTCGAAGGAATGCCCCTTCTTCGTCAGTATCTCAGGCGCTATGTAGTTGGGTGTGCCGCATAATGTCTGTTTTCTCTCTCCTGTAATGATGACAAATAAAAAATTAACAGGTGTGAATAATTAGGTGTAAGCACTAAGTTATTTTCCTCAAACGTGCAGTTGTCTTTCCCGAAATGGTATTTATTGCTCATAAAACGTGTAAAAGGCCAAAATGATGTGGTTTAATGCCAGAATCTGATTGAATACAACATCCCAATAATTAATTATGTCCAGGTCAATGAACTATGAAGGCAAAGATGCCTTGAATATCAACAAATATGTAAATGAAATCAACTCTTACAAACCTTCATATTCAATCCTGGCAGCAAGTCCAAAGTCTCCTATCTTAACATGGAGGTCATCATCGAGGAACAGGTTCCCGAGCTTCAGATCCCTGTGGATGATGCGCTTGCTGTGCAGGTACTGCACACCAAGGAGTATCTGGTGCATGTAGAACCTTGTCTCTGGCTCAGTGATTGCTTTTCTTCTCTTGTGCAACTCCATCATTGACTGTAGGTAAAATTAAGAAATTAAATCTTTTGCAACATCCTTTAAACCTGTGTATAAAATTAAATTTCTGTTCTGATGATATAAATAACATCTTAGGATACTTTTTTACCCAACTGCATCAGAAGGAGGGTAATGTGCTACTGAGAAAGATCTACCAAAACTATGTTTGTCACCGCATAAAGCATTGAGTTTAACTAATTTGAATATACATTGTGATACTTGTTTTTCCTTTTCATTTCATTATTTTTAAGCAGTCAGGTTTTTTGTTTTCATAATAATAATTTTTTACTTGCTGTTTATTCTAAACTTTGTGTTACCATTAATTTTACTTACATAAAATGGTCTACAACCTTTTACATTCAATTTTCCCAAGTTAGATCAGTCTAAAATTAGAAGTAAACATGTACAAAAAAATGTTAGTTTATAGCAAATCCTTAACACTTTTGATTAAATAAATTAGATGTCCCATACCAAGAGCATGATAGTTATTTTATACAACAGCAGATTGAATACAAAATGGTTGAGAAATCAAGTTTGTCAACTTACCCGTCTCTTACACAACTCGAGTATGATATAGATATTGAGCGAGTCTTCAAAGAAGCTGTGGAAGCCAACCACATGCTTGTGCTGCAGAGAGCGGTGGATGGAGATCTCCTGAGCCATCTTCTCCTTCTGGCTTGACTTCACCATCAGTTTCTTGGAAACTATCTTCCCCGCCCATACCTGGTTTGTCTGGATATCTTGGATCTCGTAGCATTTTGCAAATCCACCCTAGAAATTTCAGATTTATTTGGATTATGGATAACATTAAGATAGTATGAAGGTTGAAATTAGTTGTTGCTGTGAATTTTATGAATGAATGCTTTGCAACAATTGATGTGTAGTTTTCATTTGATAGATATTACAGCTGATAGCAATAGATTATAATCTTAAACAACTAAGACATATGGCTTGTTATTAATTATCTTTATTTAAGCTAGATGAGAACTCTTAATTGACGCAATTTCATGTTAACCTTAGTTACAATAACGCAACTTTAAGTTTGAGTTTTCTATGAGGTGTTTGTAACATTTCTTTTCTAAGCTTATTATTGCCCAAAACATTTACAGAGACACTCCCAAGTTAATAATATAATAGGGAAGCTTGAGATAAAGCCTCAAAGCATGTTATTATTGTACATTCGTTTTGATTTGCAAAGTTAACAGGGTGCACCTGTTGCCCAACTTGTGTTGCATTTGAAATGTAACCGACAATTACGTTTTTTCTCAAAAACAGCAACTAAGAACATAATTACGATCACCTTTCATACACACAGTTAACCGTAGGGCTAATGAGTTATTAATTATTGCTATTTTAACGTATAACGGTTTCGTACATTCATTCCGATTTTTCTAACATGCCAGGTGCGAACATCGTTGGGAGTTTTGACTTTTGAGTATTCAGATCGCACAAATTCCTCACATAGACTGTTGTATTCTAAATATACACTCTTAAAACAAATGCCAATGTGATTATTGAAAGAAATATATTGAAACTTACCTTGCCGAAAAATCGTAACCTCTGATAGGTGCAGGTCGTTTGGGGATCGTGTATAATTTCCGGAATTTCCTTCTTTTCGTCTTCTTTGATCGACGTCATTTTAAACTAGCTTAAAATATAAAATTACAAGTCAAATAAAGTTATGAATAACAATAAACTATTGATGATTGTTGACAAATTCACAAAGGAGATTTCAAACGGCCATACGTTTGAACTTTGAAGCAGCTTTGAAGGCTGTTTGAACGGTTTGAGTTTTTTGGCCAATAGCAGAATAGCATTTTCTACCCTAGGTTGCTACTGGCAATTCTGTGATTTCTACCAAAAATGTTTCCTTTTTATTTCACCTGACAAAGAAAAGGAAGATATAAATTCATATTGTTTTTATATTACTGTATGAACTTAGTTTTATTCAAATGAAGAAGAAAGAAGAAGACTTTTTTTGGTAAATATTTGGTTTGTTTTGTTTATAGTTTGTAAGTTATGTATTTTAGATCTTAGATCATAAAAATATATTATTTATAGAGTAGTCTACAATTTATGCTTCATGTTTTGGGGGTATGAAGAATAGGGTGTAAAGTTCTTCATCCCCCATAGAATAGGGAGGATCTTCCAACCAGACGGGTGTTATGTCTGGTGGGCTACTGCCCCGACAGTTGTTGGCAATGTCGGGTTCTGCTAATTATATTCTTAAGTCACGAATAACTTTAATTGTGCGATGCAGGATTTAGATGTTTCGATGTTTTAGTTTATGCTCCGTGTCATAGATGGCGCTGTAGTACTTTTTGTTCTATGTTGCTGTAGTACTTTCTGTAGTGCCGCTACAATAACACAATTTAGATTAACACAAAATTACATCACGCTTGTAATCCCCAAAGGGTTTATAGTACACCTACATTTCGCTAGTTATGTTTTAAATCCCATGTTATGGGGGGTGAGCCAGGTAATTTACATTAATTAATAAACTTAAAAAAATTAAAGAAAACAATTAGTAGAAGCTGCAATTTTGTCTTGCAACACTTTTTACAACTGTTTTTATATACCTGTCTCATTTTTTCTCATGCAAAATGAACGAGATAGATATTTAATATTTTAATTTAGCGGCAAAGATACTGCATTTGAAAATTCCGTTACTTTTTGTAATGTTAATGGTTTTTAATTTGTATTTCTTTAATTCTGTGACAGGAATATTACAATTTAGAGCGAAAAATAACTTAGAAATGTGTGATTATCTACAACTGAAATGTTATCAGGCTTTTACCAAGAAAACTTGAACGGGTTTCGCCATTCTTCTTTTGGCAGACAATGGCCTCAGCCCCTCAGGCCTGGTCTTAAGAGCCCAGGGGGTCTAAAATGGCCGCTTTTGCAGAATCATAATAGGATAATAATAAGAATTACGTTTAAATTCGTAAAATGGTCACAGGGTGATAATTTATAATGTTAGGTACCTATGTCTATGAACATTTTTAAGAAAAATTTGACCATTTTTATTTGCATTTATTTCAGGTACCTATATATAACACCCATTGCCAAGACATAACCAATAAAGGTACCTATAGTATCAGGATATAGGTAGGTAGATTTCCTGTTTCTATTGGAAATAATCAACAAGAAGCAGACCTGCCGAGTGGCCGTTTATCAAATACATATTTATCACCGTTAATCGGACACAATATATCTCAATAGATTCTTTTATAAGGGACTTAAAATGAAAATTTCTCGATACCGCATTGAATTGTCTTCTTATATTAGGTCACGCACGGTTATAATCATCTAGCCCAGTTGCTGCGCTGTCTTAATAAAATAATGTAACTATTTAGATTGATTAAAAATTGAAGTGTGTCACAATTGTTTACATACTAATATTTGTATTTGCGAATGCGGTGCGTTAACTTATTATAATTAGTTTATCTGGCCATATTCACTGTGGGTGTGAGCTCACTTCCTGTTACACAGGTCTGCAATGGTTTTCCTCTATGAAATCGGAGTAACGTTTTCCATAGTTTCAGATGTGCTGATTACGAGAAAAATAATAAAAAAAATCCATCACGTCAGGATTTTTTTATATTGAATATTTAAGATTGTACTGAAAAATGTCTTAGCGCCTACATTTTTAAATTTATAAAATTACTTCAGCTTAATTTTTATTGCATTTAATTAGTGTAAGGGGACATAGAAATTAATCAAAATCAGTAATTTGTTAATTACTACATAATGAGTTTAAGTAAATCTAAGAGAAAATCTAGGATCTAGGAGAAAATCTAGGAGCCGTTAGCGAAGAACAAGGCGAAAGATTTCACCAAGATTTGAAAGAGCTTGAAGTCCAGAATCAAGGAAGATGGAATACTAGCATGATGGCGGACTATTGTAGGTTATTGAAGCGCGACGATCCAAACCAGAAATTCAAGCAGAAATTGCACAACCGAAGCTTCCAGAAAAAAAGGACCAGGTTCCACAAATAAAATTTACATGTAATTTAGACTAGTAATAAGTTGTTATTATATATTAGTAGTTTTTTAAGTTAAAAGTAATGTACTTTTTTAAAAATATATTTTTTTATGTGACAACTTGTGTTTTTTTCCTATTTTCTATCTCTACCTTTTTTGAAAAATCTGGAGGTGATGGAGAAAAACTAAGTACATATTCGTAATTAACGCACCAAAATACCCTAGAATCAGCTATCAAATTCCCGAGAGGAAGTTATGACCCTCATTTTGCAGACCTGTGTTATAGAAGCTAAAGGGCTTTTTTTAGGGAATCTATTATCCTGTGGTGGTTTCCGTTTGTAACCTTCCATTGAATAACACTAATTATCCTTCTTTTTTTACAAACGCTTCGCTTATAAGATTAGCCGACAGCCATTTTTAGGGTTCCGTAGCCAAATGGCAAAAAACGGAAACCTTATGGATTAAGTCTGTTTGTCCGTCCGTATATCACAGCCACTTTTTTCCGAAACTATAAGAACTATACTGTTGAAACTTGGTAAGTAGATGTATTCTGTAAACCGCATTAAGATTTTCACACAAAAATAGAAAAAAAAAACAATACATTTTTGGGGTTCCCCATACCTACTTACAATAGAACTGAAACTCAATTTTTTTTTTCATCAAACCTGTACGTGTGGGTTTGGCTATGGATAGGTCTTCAAAAATGATATTGAGGTTTCTAATTTCAGTTTTTTCTAAACTGAATAGATTGCGCGAGAGACACTACCGAAGTGGTAAAATGTGTCCCCCGCCCCTCTGTAACTTCTAAAATAAGAGAATGATGAAACTAAAAAAATATATGATGTACATTACCCAATGACGTATACATTACCATGCAAACTTCCACCGAAAATTGGTTTGAACGAGATCTAGTAAGTAGTTTTTTTTAATACGATTTCTATTATTATAACATCGATCAAAGTTACAACGAACTACAAGAACTTTTATATTATGTTACTTGCTGCTACGGAACCCTTCATGGGCGAGTCCGACTCGCACTTGGCCGCTTTTATAGCTATTTGCCCTCGGCGAGATAAAAAAGTGCTCAACGCCGCTAAAGAAGTTTTCACTTCAAAAATCCTCAAGCATTATTTGACGTTTGGCGAACAAATTGGTGATCTCGGCAGATATTTAGATAATTTGAATCATCATTACCTACATTTCACACACTGAAGGTGTTGCTAATTCCTGCTGCATTCTTTTGAGAGAAATACTTAGTCTTCCTAATGTCTACTGCCTAGAGTCCTATACTATGTTGGCATCGACCAGTCTAACTGGATGCAGCTGAATAATAAAGAAATTTCTTTATTACGGGAGTGGATATGAAGATTCGAATGACGTTATTACCTCTGCCTCTCAGAAAAATGTTGTACCTGTATTTCAGTAGCCAAAACCAAAGTGTTACCAATGACTACCAGTATTTTACATGGAGCGACTGCCTATCTGACCTCCACAACCCTACTTTCTGGGTAACACGACAAGCAGCTCCTGCCGAGACAAATAGTGTTAACCACCGTCCACCCAAGGGCTCTTAAAATAAAATCTTGCGATTGAAAATAAAATTTATGCGGATCAAACCAATGATCGCGAAGGCCATTTAAGTCGCCAAAGGGCATTGGATGTCAGTTTTTGAGGAAACTTTTCAATCACAGTGAATTGCAGTGATGCATGCTCACTTCCACTTAGCTTATCAGGTTTTTCCGATCTTGAACTTCTAACTAGTATTTTTGTCAGAGTCTAAAGCTTAAGTGAAAGCCTGCGAGTTGGGAGCAATACAGAAAGAAATTTTGATATGCTTGTTAAAGTCTGATATAAGTTTATTGGGAACTAGCTTTTGCCCGCGGCTTCGCCCGCGTGGATGTCGAAAAATATCCGACGGGAACGTACTACCGGGATTAAAAAGTAACCTATAGGTTAATCCAGGTTACGGTAACAAACATAGTTACATGCCTTCATCCCCGTTTTTATCCCTTCTGGTGTAGAATTATCAAAAACGCTGAGACACGTATAAATCAATTTTCAATCGTCAGCCTAAACACAAATTTTGAAGATCCTACTTCAAAACTGTCGGACTTTCATATTAACTTCCATCCCCTATTTTACCCCTTTAAGGGTGGAATTCCCAAAAATCCTTCCTTAGTGAATACTTACTCTTCACAAACAACACACCCTGCAATTTTCATGTCTCTAGGACCAACGGTTTGGGCTGTGTGTTGATATAATTATTATATCACCCCAGTCAGTCAGTCAGTTTACCATTTTATTTTTATTTATATATATAAAAATAATATATTGATGTAGATAGATGACTTCGTAATTCTCTTTATTTCTTCTATATTTTTATTTTCTGGGCCGTAACCTTTTTTCCGACGTCATCACAATCACATACAAATATTTTTACCCCCTAAGAGTTAAATTTTTACAAACTTTGACTGTCTTATTTATTTAGATGTATTTAATCAAAAGCCTAAAAATAAGGCGCGGGACAAATACAACAGGCACCGGGTGGAGGTGAGGCGCGGACGCAGCGCGGGCGCGACGCCACTTCTTTGATATTTCATACAACCGCGTCGCGTCCGCGAGATGACTGAGATGACGTAAAAAAACGACGTAAAAACAACTTTCATCCCCTTTTTTTTTCCCGGGGTGGAAAATCCACACGGATGTCCTCGGAGGGGTCTGTGTATGGGCTATGGACTCTAACCGACTAAAAACCACCCCGGTGTTCCCTTCCCACACTTGGGGGAATCATGGGAACTAGTGCGCCTTCCACGATCCCCGGAACTTTCATCCCCTATAGCAACCCTTTACAGCCCTTTTTACACGACTGCCCAAAAAAAGGAGTGTTATGTTTTCAGGGTTCATGTATGTATGTTTGTGAGTTTCTTTATTCCACCATAACTTCTGTACGGCTTAACCGCTTTCCATGTATGTGGTCTCGTTAGAAGCGTTGAGTTATTCCGGGTAACATAGGCTAGTTAACCATGGCTCATGAAAAAATCGGAAATATTTTGTATTTTCATGAAACTTGGACTACTATCATCGTCTAGAACTTGCTTAGTACATAACAAAAATATGTAACAGTAGTATTCAATACGCATTCGTTCACTAATAACAAAAGAAATTTAAAAAAAAGTAGCCTTTAGTGATAAAACTTTATTTTTGGAAACGCACAATGGTTTCCAAAAATAAAGTTTTATCACTAAAAGGTTTTTAATTATTTGTTTTTTAATTTACATAAAACAAATAATTTAAAAATTAAAAAAAAACGCCCGCCATGTCAAAAAGTGAAAAAAAAACAAGTTACATGATTTTAGTGTTGAATGGTCACAAGGTAGGTATTAAATAGATTATAATATTTACTGAAAACCAATCTATTGCAGTCGGGGGACGGTTCCGTGGAATAGTTCTATACACGTCCCCCTCCCCCGACTTCGTTATTTTAAACTTTTTAGTGTTTTTTGGAAGTCGGTTTTTTTTAGCAGAGTTTATTATTTACACCCAATTTTAAATCTTTTTTCTTCCCTGATTAAGGAATTATTTCTAATGTAACGTAGACGTTTATCAAAGTTAAGTCTAGACTTGTAAGAGTATTCTGACTGATTTCCACTACCGATTTCAGTCATTGACATTAGAGTGATTCATAAGTCGCTGTATCTCGCGGTCAACTTCCTGTCAGAACTCAGAACTACGATGTAATTTTTCGCAAATCACTCGAAATTTAATAATTTTAAACGGCCTAGGGGTTTCCCTTAAGGTCTCGGTTGACGTTGGTATTAACCAGATACTTAATATTTGCTGAGTAATTAAATCGAGCCAATACCTCGATGTCCTGAAGGACGCTGATATTGAGAGCTTTAAATACCTAGGTGTCTCATGCGAATCACTGTATAAAAGCGTTTGTTTGTCGTAATCAATGTCAAAGGCAGGCAGCGCCGTACTCGTGGCCGAGTTTGTGCAATAATTGTAGCTTGTTCAATTAAAAAAATAAATACGATTTTGAACGAACAGTTACGCCAGTACTGGTGGGCTGCCTTTAGAACATCATTAAAAAGAAAAGTAAATTTTCAAAAATGGAGTGTCCTGGTTACTTTTTGTTGATTGGTGTTCTGTTTTTGTTAAATATTGAAGAAAGTTTTCAACGTATGTGGGTGACTACCGATGATTGTAAGTATTAGTAATTAATTAATTAATATTATTGGCATCAATACTTAATTAGTTGTATTAGTTGTCCTTGACATGAACTTCGGTGGGGCGACTGATTATTGTTTGCTTTACCTTCGTGTATCGAACATGCTAAGAATGTTAATCTACCTTAATTTGGAGGGAACGTCCGAATCATGAAAAATGATTGGGTTTCGTGTAGATAATTCTTAACTTCATAAGAGCCGAGAAGAAACTGCATAACAAACGAATTAATTTGGTTTCACGTAATTGAAGGCAGTGTAGGATTAATCTTGTGTTTACAAAGTCGTGCTTGTGTAGTTATAGTTTTTAAACTTGTTTGGTTTTTGTAGTAGTTTGCGAAATGCCACCGAATTGGAACTTAGTGTTATTCACGCGTAATTATGTGAAGTTATGATAGTTAAAGATGTGACTGCAATCATTTTACTTTGTCCTGTGTTTTGTTTTCACGGAGGTAAGCAGTTCTTGCGGGTTTTCTAACTTTTATGTAACTAATATGTATTTGTATCTAAGGGATTTTCTGTGACAATACCTCGACTAGGTACGTTATCGGTCCTTATTTCTACTCGTTTTGTGTAGGTACCTAGGTCCAGACAACAGTAAAAGAAGAAACTAATTAAACCTATTTAAATAACCATCTGTTTATTTGTAACTTTTACCAAAAAAAGGCTAAATACTGTAACTAACAAAAAAAATTATAGATAACATATAAGTACAAAGTGAGCTAAATCAGACAGTCCTAATTTTATCTGCGACTAAAATGACTCACAATAGATACCTACCGTTTTCAGTGCGAATAAACACTATAAACAAGAAGTGTCTAGTAATGCCATAGCGTTCTTTACGTATAGCCTATAAAGGTAGGTAGGTACCTAGGTAGGTAGTTAGCGTATTGTAAGACACTAATTTTATTCATGGCATGCCACAGTCTCATGATGCTTTACGATAGTTGTTGATTGTGTGAGAACACATAAATACGTTTTAATATCTACTTACAAACAACCACCATAAAAGACTGAATTTGTAAACATTTACACAGGGTGTTCACATTTTGAATTTACACAAAAACACGGGTTTACGAACGAAGCATTATCTCGTTTGCTAACTAGGTACTAAGGGCGAATTTCACACGTGGAAATGAACGCGATCAGCACCTTTTAATCACGTTCAAGAGCTGTCAGAGCCAATATTAGGTGACACTGGCGCGTTGAACGCGGATCAGATATGTTGATAAGGTTCAGTTTTCACCAGTGAAATTCGCCCTTGTACATCAAACGTCGTTTAAAAATAAACTGGCAAATTTATTTGCAATAAGTACTGCATACTGGTTCGATTTTGTGAGGGTCGCGGCAACGAAAACTGTCTATTCGAAGACAAACTCGTACGAGCGCATCGCGTGCGTCTGGCTGGCGTGCAGCTAGATACTTCGCGGGAAACTGTCCTTATTTAAAACGTCTTCACGGCATTACTTGGTCGAGGTCAGGAAAATGTCGAGCTGTCGTCGTGGAAACTGCGCTCGTTTTCATACAAGGACGCATGGAAATAAAAACGACCACGCAACGGTGAGACCAGGTTTTCACCAAAGCGAAGATGAGCTCCGCTCCGGTGCGGAGATGTGCAATATTCGAACATTCACAGGGTAAACGAGGGACGCGATGTGTATTTTAACCAATGTGATAGTTTTCCCGCACGTCTCGTCTCTGCTCCGTTCCTCTTCGATTTGTTACGAACCGGGCCTGATGCAGGTCGAACACCACGTACGATGGCTTCGTAATGCTTTCACATTCTGACTTTGTTTTACGTATGCTACATTTCTCACCCCGCTTGAACAAACAGCGTTGACAGATGACCCATTTTTGTATTTATTGGGCTACTTTAATGACCCCTTGTCGTGTGTAGTTTGAATAGGTAGTTATTTTATTAAGATCTGAAATACCATGCCCATTTGTAAACATCGAAGTCATTTAGCAGTGTGTTGGACAATTTCCCCTTGGTCTATCAAACTCTAACAAATTGAGGCATAATATGTAGGTTTTCCTTCACTGACTTTAAGGAAAACTGCTACCTACCTGAACAAACATGTTTATCTGCATTGTCAATAAATGTAAATAGAAATATTTTCCTCCATTTATTGACAAAGAATCGAAATTCTCACAGTACGAATTGTGTTATCCTTGTTTATAGGGAAACCGGATCAAACCAAACCCACATCCTCAGTGTCCATTTTCCCCAGAAATACCTACCTACTATAAGATACGAGCCCTACTACATTTTCTAATATTCACCTATTTTCAAGTTATCTTTTTAATCTTAAAAATTTGTTTATGCAGTGGAGAATCACATAAACCCGGAGGACCTGCAGGAGTTTTTGCACATGAAGACGAACATCAGCACCACTACAGAAGCTAACCTCTCCGATCGTTACTTAGATTTTGCTGACCCCATGGTATGTTCCACCTTTTGTTTTTTTTTTAAGAATAAAAGCGAAAAACACGTTAAAAAATAACAATGTAAACAAATGTAGTCTTTTCGCAAACATAAAGAAAAATGACAGCCATCCAGCATAATCTAGATAATTCTTGTATTCCATATAGATATGTACAGTATGACCCCTTCACAGAGCATCTTATACATATAATACTGGTAGACCACTTTACCAGTATTATACAGGGTGGAAGGGACACCGACGCGAAAACGGTTACCACGTATTCAATACATCATTCTGAACCCTGACATAATTAATAAACGAGTCGGACTCGCGCACGAAATATTTTTTTTTTAATTTTTAGTATTTGTTGTTATAGCGGCAATAGTAATACATCATTTGTGAAAATATCAGCTTTCTAGCTATCACGGTTTATGAGATACAGCCTGGAGACAGACAGACAGACAGACAGACCGACAGCGAAGTCTTAGTAATAGGGTCCCGTTTTACCCTTTGGGTACGGAACCCTAAAAATCAGCTGCTTCCTACAAAAGTGCAATACCTACACGGTCAAAATGTATGGAACAGCTGTTTTTTTAAAAATTACCAATGAAAAATTTCTATGTGGGAATGATGTACTGAATACGTGGTAACCGTTTTCGCGTGGTGTCCCTTCCTCCGCGTATGTGATGTTCTGTGACTTTAAATTTTGCAGTTCACGGTGACGCTGCTGCTTGTCAAGAAAACACGTATCGATAATGTCAAACTTCGTACATTTATTTTAATATGTTTTCCCACCTGTTTTACCTTAATAAATGGCTTAATTATGTATTATTGCATTATTAGAATTTCGATTCTGTGCTGAGCCGAGTGTTGCAAAACCAAGACACCTCTTTCATAATGTGTCGCCTAGTGGAAACCGTGGAACTGAAAACTGATATTGTTCGTTTACAATGTTCTCATAAAAATGATCCATTACTTAAACATGACGTGAAAATATTCAGGAAACCACGACCAATCTTCCAGTGCCCGACATAGTGGACTGTTTCGGGCTGGGTTCAGTATTGCGGTCGGTGATGAGTATCTTCAACATGAAGCCAGATTCCGTCAGCTCTGTTAACACGCAATTCTACTTCATGTCACGAAATATGAGTACGAGGGTCCAGGTAAGGATAACTGCTTTCTTTTTCTTCATAAGCTGCGGACTTTGTTGCAGATGTTTCGATGATGTTGATGTATTAAGGTACATTATTTGTCAAAGTTCGGGGTCTGGAGTCTAGTCCGGTCGGTTTGAGTACACCTTTAAAAGAATATGAACAATCCAAAATGGAAAACATAAAAGAAGAAAAAACTGCTTGACTTTTACGTTGTTGATTTTGAAGACCAACACAACACTCTGATTGCGTTTTCTATCACAATCTGTAGTTTTTTTTAATGAAATTCCTAATCCATTCCGCCAACCTAAATAACGCAATGAATTGTCAAAATGAAGGGCATTGGCATTGTAAGCGTGTTATACAATTACCCCGCTGCTTCTTTGCTTCGATACCGACAACTTTAATTTACCACACAAAGGCAGAAGACAGGAACGCACGCTACAAGATTAATTGTTTCCAGGTTATGCTCGGACCTCAGTTCGGCCTCGAATGGGTTGACTTCAAGCCCAACAGGAAGACAGTGCTGATTATACATGGGTTTATGAGCCACAGCAACGCGTCTTGGGTCAATGATATGGCTAAAGCATTTCTGGTTTGGGTATGTTGAGTGTCATTTAAACTAATATTATAAATAAAGAGGTACCTATTTGTTTGTATAAGTTTGTATGTAGAGGGTAAACTCCTGAACTAATGATCAAATTCTAAAAATTATTTCACTGACAGAAAGTCACATTATGCGTGGGTGCTATATACTTAGCAGTAGTAATAAAGTTAGTAATAAATTTGCATTAATCGATCCGATTAATCGTCCCTGCTCTTACCATTTTAGTCGGAATCACGGTTCTTCTTCATTCTCGTTTCTATTGAGGGTGCTATGAATTGCTCCTGTTAGAGGTAAAATATCTAGAAGTGAAATTACTAGAAGCGAAGGGAAAGTCAAAAATGTGTTGAATTGACATAAGCCATGTCTGTTGAAAGTCACTGTAGAAATATGAAACACTTTGAAAGCGATTTTACTGGTCTAGACACCCTGAAGATTTTTAATCCTGACATCGACCATTCTTCATTTTGTTTTTTATTTTCAGGCGGATGTTAATGTGATTGCCGTAGATTGGAGCGGAGGTGGGAACACCTGGAAGTATTGGAGGGCAGTTGCGAATACGCGAAGAGTTGGCTCCGATGTTGTTGGGTAAGGGGTACTAAACAACGATCCACTACACAAGATGTAACATAATAAACGCACTACCTGAAGGTTGTATTGTATAACGGGCTGGTGTCCGCAACTCCACGTCCAATGCGCGTATTTTGCGTGTGGTTTACCTGAAAGTTATGAATTTCCAAAAGTCATAGAACAGAAATTGTTCAGTTTTATGGTCTAAGTCATACGGTTGTTTACGAGAGGTTGTGCCTTTATTCTGTTACACCTTGTTTATTTATACACTTTCAACAGCATGGCCAAAATTCCAACATGCTGTTTGGGGTCCTTCGAGCCGAATTACAAGCAGTGTGTTGGAATTTAGAATTGCTATCTTGTGAAGGTCCAGTACTCATTTCGTCAATGTATAGTGACCGCCAAACAGTCTAATCATTAGACTGTTAACTGGTAAAACAAATCTACCATTAGACTAACGGTAGATATTTTTTATTTACGTTTTTTTACATTTTCCAGTTTCATGCGTCAGTTGATTAATGCAACTGGAGCGAGGACTAAAGACATGCATTTCGTCGGGCACAGTTTAGGAGCGCACATCGTATCATATGCATCGTATCACCTGGGAAGAATTGCCCGAATTACAGGTAAGCATATCTGTGCATAACAACCTCTTGCAGAGCGTCTGTATTTAATTTTGTCATATCTTGTTGATAAAACTGTTTATCATCTTCCTTTTATATTTATCGCTCATTCAGTCACTCGAGTTTTGACTCTCCTCGTTGCATGTCGACATCAATCACCAAGTTGGATACTTTAAATTTTTCTGTAACAGTTGCCAGTAGGACTATCGAGTTAAATTACGTTCTCAGAAACAACTTAATATTAATTTCGTACTCTTCCATGCCATTGTTGTCTCAGGTCTGGACCCCGCTCAGCCTTGCTTCAGGACCACCGACCATACTGAGCGGCTGGATGAGACTGACGCAGATTATGTGGACATCATCCACACTAACGGACGATTACTGTCAAAGATCGGTTTCGGCTTTCCTGAACATATTGGTAAAGGTTTCTCTTTTATAACTTACAGCTGGGTTTATCAACCAATGTTTTTATCGAGGTTTTTGACTTGTTACACAATGTTTCCAACTACAAAATTATTAGTTTTCTTTTTGTATTTCAGGTCATGCAGATTTTTACCCAAATGGTGGCATGAAGCAGCCGGGCTGCAAGAAAGATTCAATTTGGTCACGGATACCATTTTCAACAGGTAAGTTTATCGAATTTCGATTTAGCTGGATGGAAACTTGGATTCCATCATCGGTTTTGCGTAGAGCTGTTTTTCCCATGACGCATTACATCATCTTTAGATTGCCTGTACACACATGTAGTAATTTTGGAGTTACGATTATAGCACATCGTATAAACACTACCGAACAGCATCACCTCACCTCATTTTAATTAACTGATCCTGATGCCGTAACGTTATAAGTTTAGTGTGTACTGCAGTATGGAGTTTCATCAAAAGAACGGTTCGAGTAGAGGCGATGATGATTCGTCGCAGTGAGCTTACTACTAAAATTGTTCGCTAGTCAGTTCTTGAACCAATTTGTTTTATTCCAGAACTGCAGCAGGCTATATGCAGTCATGGACGCGCCTATCTGCTGTTCACTGAGTCGTTGATTAACCAAAACTGCACTTTCAGAGGACACAAATGGGACTTGACTTACGAAGGGTAAGTTTGAAACCCGTGAGGTTTTCCTGGATGACTTAGAAACGTTTTTGACATCCGAATTTCTTTAATCATCATCATTCTCCTTCGTCCATACTTCTCCATTGGTTACCATCTCAGTAGCAACCACCTTTCTAGCCATGTCTATTTATCATACAGTTCAACCATCGTTTTTTTGCTCTTCTCCTAGTCGTATTGCTATCCAAAACTTTCTTCACGATTTTTTCTTCATTCCTTCGCCTCATATGCCTTACCATTATCATTGCAATCGATTACCACACAACTATTCAGTCACCGGTGCCATTTTTAGACTTCGTCTTATCAAATAACTTGTCCCAATATCATTTCTCTCTTATTCATGTGCGTATTGTATAATTATCACTTGCTTCAGTGAAAGAAAACTTTGTGAGGAAACCAGCTTGCCTGAGAGATATTTCTCAACGGCACGTTAAGCCAAGTCAGAGGCCCATGGGCGGCATAAAAACTCTTCCACCAGGTTAGGCACTAACCACACGATGTAGAAAGAAGATTTATCTCTTGCTACTTCTCTATGATCTTGTATTATTTCACCTTTCAGAGTAAACACGAGTCTAAAGGCGGCTTGTGACAGAGTAGACTCATGTTCGGAGATGGGCATCAGGGCTATCGGCCTGGACATACTGCCTCGCGCGAAAGGATCCTACTTCGTGCTCACCACGGACAAGGTGCCTTACTGTCGTAAGTTCAATCTTATCTTTAACACGATTTAATCATCAAAAGCAAATTTTGTCTCTTATAAAACTTGTTTGTATTGATACCTTATAGGTTTTATGCGTGGCTGCTATTTTGAAAATAATATAAAATGGTGGAACTACAAATAGGACTACAAAATTCAAACCCCTTTCAAAAATCATATTTCTTCTTCTCGTTTAAAAAAAACAACATGGTCTTGTTTAATATACCCATACAAAAAAGTAGTTTTCAAAACATCAGTAATTAAATGTAGTATTTTTATTTAATCGCAGTGAAGTACTCGCGTTTTATCTCTGTTATAATAATCAAGGGCATGTAATGATTTCCGCTACGTTAGCATCATGTCAAGTACGGTTAATAACGATTGTTCTTGCAGCTGCAAATATGTATAAACATGGTAACCGTTTTCACGTCGGTGTAGCGACACCGACGTGAAAAAGGTGACGGGGTATTGTCATCTGCCAATCTGATGTATGAATAGAAATGATTTCCTAGCCTTTTTCTAATTTTATAAGTTAATATATGACATGGCTTCCAGTCTAACCGAATGCAGCTCAATAATATTATTTAACATTGTTGACTGTCTATTTGATTTCCACAAGCCAGTGTAAGTAATAGCTCTTGACCTGGAACTCGCCAGTTAGAAAGCTTTGGATGAAGTCTACGATAGAGCGAGTTAGCCGAATGCAATTAGACAAAAATATGCATAAGGAAATTCGCGACCAGCGAAATATTTTGTTTTCACATTCTACCACATCTCTAGGAACTCAATAAAAAAGTCTCATGAAAATCCGACCACTATAAACTTCGTCCCACTTAATGTCAAATTGCACTCGACTAAAGTGTATTTAAAATATCCGTTTTGAGTTCAGCTTTGAATGTTGGTGGGCTATTCGTAGTGGGAACACAGACACTGGCAGGAAGTACCACAGTGTTTGCACTTCTACCAAATTTCAAAAATCATTGTTTCTGGCAGTCATACGAAATGTACCTAAATCATGAGGAAACAGTGGAAGAACGATATTTTAATTACTTACTTTACTTTTCAATACTTGTTAATGACTCGTGGTGCAAGGAGGCCATAGTCCCAAACAGAATAATCATTAAAAACTCTTTCTTTTAAGCAACGGAATGGGAGCGTCGTCAGCCACAACGCGAGTTACTGTCAGACCTTGAAAGAGGGTTCCGGTTGGACAGGTTGTATAAGACAACCACTCCTGCTCCTACCACAAACTCTGCGTCCTACGCGGACCCCATGGGCAAGAGTCTTGTATTGACTGCTTTAACCACCACCACGCAAAGGAGCTGGTTCCAAAGATGGTTTGGGTAAACAGGAAAAATATAGAAACATTTTTAAAGACACGACTTGATGCAACTGTAGGACTGATGATTTTATAATAAATAATGACTATGTATTTTTTAGGTACTTATTTACTAATATAAAATTCTAGGTAAGCCAAATGTTCCATGAATAGGGTCTAAATTAATAATAATTTAAAAAATGTTGTTGACTGCCAAGCAGCGGAACCGAAAAAGAAGAATTATTATATGTATACGCAGGGTCGTAGGTAACATAGCTTATGGTACAGTCCACCTCAAAAATGTTTAATTTCGTCGAGAAAAATTCATTCCATTATCTTTGTTTTGTACCACAATATTGTAACAATTTGTAGCTACAAAACATTTTACACAAATAGTAGACAATCTAATGAACTCTTGTTGGTGCTTACATTTTTTGAGGATGACTGTACTTAGATTCTTGGGGCTGGCCAGTATCCAGTGTTATTTTGTACATTTTAACTAGTGAAGGATCTCGATTGTTTTAACTAATTGAACAAAATATCGTCGCTTGCCTGTAGTTTATTGATCATGTACTGATATTCTAGTTTTGTATTTTTATGTTCTTATACCATTGTTTTTGTATTTTGTAAATATGTATATTTATTGATACTCATAGAAATGTTAATGTATTAATTAGTTTTATAAATATTATGACATTTTTAATAAAAATATTACTTTATACATATTTACGCTTGGGTTTTATTAATTTCAATATTTAAAATGTCATCACACAAAAAAGCATTTTACTTGTATTACAGGATGATTTAAGTACTTCAACAAATTAAATATTTTTATAACAAGTAGTTACAGTAGCATTACATATTAACAAGCTACCATGCACATAATCGTTACCTATTAAAGCTTTTAAAGTTATTGCAGAGCTTTTTAATCATACCCTTAGTGAGCACGCAATAGTTTAGTACAAGTTATAGTAATAAATCACTAAGTTAGCAAGTTTAGTGTTTCTAAACTTGTGTAGTAAAATGTTTGGGCCCTGTCACGAAAATGCGGGGCGCTGAAGTTTTACAACGTCTCAGGAAGAGTTTTATATTCTTTGGAAGAAACAGCGGCGTACATGGTCTGCATTATGTGTTTGAGGGCCATAGAAGTCTGCTTTCCAGGTATACCTTACTATATCCTGGATTTCTTTTTGCTCCTAATTCATACTTCACTTTCTCTACTCTCTAAAACCTCCTTTCTCCTGCTATCTTTGCTGTGCCTGACAGGGCCATAAAGTTACCACCTAAGTATACATTGTGGAATGCAATAAACGATTTAGTATCTATAATGTTCTATTTTTGCAATGTTGATAATGATAACATGTTATTAGAACAAGCTCAACGGTGTAGTATCACCGTTTGGTCTTTATGTCGAGTAAATCGGATATTGTATCATAAATTCATACATGTCGGTGTAATCGGTGTGTATGTGCCTGACGAGCGGAGCGGCGAGGGACGTGCGGGCATCGACCAACTATTGCAAGTCTGGGGGTCTAAAATGGCCGCTTTAGCAGAATCATGGTCTCAAATGGTCATAGACGTACCTACTATTATGAATTGTCACCTTGTGACCATTTTACGAATTTAAACGTAATTCATATTATTAAATAAATAAATAAATATCCCTGGACATTTCACACAGCACCATCTAGTCCCAAGCTAAGCAACCTAATGCTTGTGTTATGGTAGCTATATGACTATGCTAGATGGCTGATAAACTACATATATACATTTTTTTTTTGTAAATACATACATATTATAGATTGAAAAACACCCAGACCCGGAACAACTACTTGTAGGTCATACAAATATTTGTTCCGTACGGGAATCGAACCCGCGACATGCAGCGCAGCAGTCAATCGCTTGACCACTGCGCCAACCGTGCCGTCGTAATTATCCTATTATGATTCTGCTAAAGCGGCCATTTTAGACCCCCTGCATGGTCTCCGCTCCGCTCGTCTCCGCTTTGCAGGACGGTTAGGTTATGTCCTAACCCAACAATTGAAGTACTACAGCAACTTTCTTGGCTTCAGGCTATTCTGGCTGTTGATACTGATAGTGTCTCTGGGTTGCGTCTACCTGATGATGCAGCACACAGAGGAACTCGGAGTACACGTGAACTTTACCCCTGACACCCGCTATCTGAACTGGACCACTACGTTCCCAGGAGTCACGTTGTGTGAAGAGCATGCCACTAAGTATGCCTTGCGGAGATTTGATGCTATGTATCGTAAGTATGAGGACGGTAACATTATGTCTTTATCCTTTCTACATAGATAAGCAAGCCTATAAAGGTATGTAAGAAGTAAGAACACATTATAAGGGCCCAACTGACCATAAAGAAGAGCTGCTATCTTATAAGATAATATCCAGACTTAGATAACTAACATGTCTGTAGCTGATATTTTAAAAAAATATATATAACACCATGCTGAGAGCTTTTGGCCTCGTACAGGACCAATTTCAGTTCTATCTTCTTATGTTTACTTTTTTATATTATTTTGTTTCCTTTATTTACTTTTTTGTACCGCTTTCTGAATCAAGCCCTTGATCCAGCTGCCTAACGAGAGTCTCCTCAGGTATTTATCGAGGCTCTTGGCAATTAAGCCATGGGCTGATACGACTATGGGCACAATGATCGCTGAGTCCACATTTCACATGTCGACAACCTCGCGAGCCAAGTCATTAGGCTTGCCTCTATTACATGGGACTTAAACATAACTGGCGAAATGTGGGTGTACTATTAGGTACATCTGCCTAACCCTCCGGGGATTACAGGCGTGATGTTGAGTTATGTTAAATCCCTTTTCAGTTCGTCGTCGATAAGGACGTTAAATCATTAATTACTAGTAATTTAGTTTATTGACGAAGAGTAGGCAGGTAAACCCAAGTTTATTTACATGTTTTGTTTTCCTATTACTCACTGATTGCGGTTAGTTTATGTGCAAACCCTTTAAATTCCTTTTGGGGAACCTTCGCATTCATATTTGTGGACAATCTTGACTTAATTAAATGCGTCACAAATTAGATATTGCGGTTACTGTGTTAATTCGCAGTTCGCAATGCTGCGGTTCCAATTCAAATAGGGCAAACTGTTGACTCATAAGTAGGTAATTGTTGCTCATTACGATACCATAATGAGATGTTTAACTATGAAAATTGCACGTAAAAACCTATTCGTTTTGATTTGTGCACTGCAATATTACATTCTTATCCATAGAGACTTTGTTCGAGACTTCGAGCAAATATCGCCGATTATATCGGCCATATTTTGAATTTTAACTAGTAGCTAGTAACAAGAAATTACTTTCATACAATAGCGGATCTACTTAAACCCCTCAACTACGATCACCGACGGTATTTGGCTGACGTACTGTTTGCACGCGGAGAGTGTAGCAGCACGCATTGTGTGCCCTGTGGCACGACCGTCGCATGCGATGTACCGTGGAGGACCATCATCGAACATGTAAGATTACCTATCTCACCAATAAATTAGCTAGCGAAACTGAACGCGATCAGGACATCCAATTCCAAGCCGGGTTCAAGAGTGTCAATATTCTAAAACAGTGACACTCACAGCTCTTACGTGATTTAGGGATCACGCGGTCACGACCATGACTTTTGGCCGCAGAAGCTTCAACATCGGTGCATCGGTTGTCCGATCAGTTTAATTCAAGATAGCGGTCGGTCATGCGACAAGCTGTGGCCGACGCCGCGTCGGTCCCTGAGATGTGCTGATCGTGCTCAGTTGAGTTTGTTTTCCTGAACTATCTATGACTCTCATTGGTATCTGTAAGCTGCTGTTACTCACACGCAGTGACTAAAGCGTTGTCACTTTAAGGCCAGCGCACACCGGGAATGGCAGGGAAGAGCATTTTGTCTTTACCCTCATTGATGCCTTGGGATCTCTAAATATTGGAATCTGTACCTTGTTACCACTAGCTACGTATGTAATTACGTTTTGTAAAGTTTAAATGCTCTGCCCTGCCGTTCCCCTTGTGCGCTGGCATTTAGTCATTGCGAGTCGCCAAGTAAGGGAAATGCTGTATTGTCTAAACAGATAATGCGAGTAGCTTTATTAGTCCATATCAGACCATTAAGGGTAGTACGTTCTAATGACCTTCTGTAAAGATTGTGATTAATATAGGATACACATTACACAAAGGTAACTTACAACCTCTTTACAGAAAGAGATCGAAATCATGGTCTAAGTATAATAAATCTATACCCAAGAACTTTATGAGTCAGTAGGAACAGGAAGTCAAGTATCTTTGAGCTAACAATCAAGGTGTGTTTGCACACGGATTGTCATCTGTCTGGCCTTATTTAAAACTAGCTGTTTCCCGCGGTGTCACACGCTGCGCGGCTCCTAAGGGTCGTAGCGTAATGTTATATAGCCTATAGCCTTCCTCGATAAATGGACTATCCAACACAAAAAGAAGTTTTCAATTCGAACCAGCAGTTCCTGAGATTAGCGCGTTCAAGCAAACAAACAAACAAACAAACTCTTCAGCTTTATAATATTATTATATATATATATAATAATAATATAATATATATATATATTAGTATAGATATGTTGGGGTTGCGTTCAGTCTTACGCATACGGTAGATTTTACATATATAAATTACATAGATTTTGCCTTCCGGTTTTCTATTTGTTTCAAACTTCAAAATGACCATTGATCAATTTTATCGAATTTAATTTTGGTCAAAATATTTAAACACGTGCATAAACTATCGTCTAGTAATCAAGTTAATATAGCTGTTACGTACCTTCAAATTCTCAAAGAGATTATTCATGGTTGATCCTCCAGGTGCACAAAAGCTGCTCAGAAATGGTATCCGACTGCAGTTACAACGATGCCGTATTTCCATGTTGCGAATATTTTCGTGTAGTGGACTCAGAGTACGGGCCTTGTTTCTCCTTCAACACTTTACAGCACAAGTGAGTTAGTGAGCAATCTAATCTATACCTATACAATGATAAGATCATCGTTCAGCTGATACGGGCACCTAATTGCGGAATATTGTTTGTTGACCTGTTTCAGGGGAGAAAACGGTTTGTTCGTTGTGAACATGACTACTGGACCTGGGGTGCTGATGTTTCGGTTGCTGTCTCATGCTGAAGTAAGGATTACCTAGAGTAGATTTTGATGTGGCTTTTCTTGATTTTCGTGGTCACTCCTCATGGCTGATTGATTATTTGCCTGATAATTACATCAAATGATTTTACGCCCAAACTATAAACAATACTTAAAGTGTTTTTTAGGGTGCACACCGAAGTTACTTTTATACACAGCGAATTATAAAAAGTTATAGCAAATACACTTTGTGTTATTGTGTTGCAAAATGTTGCTTTACAAAAAGTAATATCGGTTTGAATGCATCTTAGGAGAAAGACCAATAGGTAGATCATAGGAAATCATCAAAATAGAGATATAGAGAAGTTGCATTACAGATCAATCAATCTCCATTCTAGATATCCATCCACAGTCCCGAAGAGTTGTCGACGAACAACTTGGATGTCAAGCTGAAGCACACCGTTCACACGTACAGCGAGAACCGGGTAGGGCTGCTGTTCTCAGTGGTGGAGATCGTGAACGATGCCCAGCTGCAGCAAGAGAGCATTGAGGATAGGGGGTGCCGGTACCTGCATGAAGTGCCTGGTGGGCTGATGCATACTTATCCGGTAAATTGAGACCGTTTCAGGAAGGGCTAAAACTTCTGTACCTACTTAATTCAGAGCATGAAAGTCAGTTTATAACATGGCCGGTTTCTTCATGGTTATCTATAGCATAGCCGTCTCATGTAAATCGTTGCTCAGATGAAAACCATAGATTTTTCATCACTCTTTTAATTGACTTAATTACTATCATTATCTCTATTTATCTATTATGTTCCTGTCATGCTGAACCTTTGTGTTATCAATAGAATTTACACATAACATAACATCAAGTCTGATATACCCAAAGGGTTAGGCAGAGGTGTACCTAATAGTACACCCACATTTCGTCAGTTATGTTCTTTTAAGTCACATGGGACTTATAATAGGGGACGAGCCTATTGCCACCAACTGGGTATAAATCCAGACAGTGGCTGCTACTGAGAAATTCCTGATGGAAAAACCCAATAACAGTTTACCCGACGTGGGAATCAAACCCAGGACCTCATATTCAGCAGTCGCGCTGCACTAGACCTACGAAGCAGTCAATAGAATTTAAGTTAGTCAATTCATCCTTTTATCTTGTCGCATTTGTGTTTATGAGTTATTTTCTCATAGAACAATGTTGTGTATAATTATGAAATGTACATTTGTACTTGTCAGGTGTACTCTTATGGAGCCTGTCGTTTAGCTCAAACCACTAAGGAGTTCTATCAACATTGCGGATGCGTACACCCTGCTCGAGACTATTCCTGTAAGTAGCGCCTGTGAATATATCAGCATTTACTCACTCACTATAGCGAACGCCATCCGCACGCATATTGATAACTTTAATTAGGCGCTGTAGCTTTGCCGGTTTCACGATATTCATTACCTATTAGATAGAGTTATATGAACATTGTTAAAATATAGTAGTCTATAATTTAAATGTTTCGTAAACTTCTTTCTGAAATAATATTGTTACGTCGCGTCGGTTGCTTTACGAGAACATTCTAGATTACATGCGAGTCTCGAATGTTCTAGTAAGGACCTGTCTATAAGATTAGAGTCTAGAATGTTCCACTATAGAACTGTCTAGACGATTTGAGAAAGTTTTAGAACTATCTTGAAGGACAATGTTCTACTATGGAGCTATCTGGAAGATTCGAGAAAATTGTGGAACTTTCTCGAAGGGTGATATTCGACTATGAACTGTTAAGAAGGTTCCTGAAAGTTGTGGAACCTTCTCGAAGAATCGGTCAGCATATAAATAGCCGTCGTTTGTGCGGACGTAGTCAGTCTGATTTTGGCAACACAACGAAGCGAATCGAAGTGTACTAGAAGTGCGATATTGATCAATAGTGTATGTGATTCAGTTTTACCTAAGTGTTTTGTGATTAATAAAATTATTTGTTGTTTAATCGGTTGTATTTAATTTATCCCATACCCAGCTCGTAACAATATGTACTTGATTTCAGATGAAAAGATTTTCTGCAATTACACTGGAATCAACTGTTGGAATGTATATGAAGGTATGATATGTGCAGCACAACAACTTACATGGTAGGTAAAAAAATGACATGAGTCTCTTTTTAATCTTCAGCCCATAAAGCTAAAGCAGGCGTGGATAAGAATGCTAAAGACGTCTGCGTTCCTTCATGCGTCGAGAGTGAACTTAAAACTATACATTACACAAAGTAAGCTATTTTACATAGGTACAGTAAGTTTATACAAAGGTCAAGGTATTTTCAGGTACAGTTCATGACAGATCCGAGGACCTCGTGGCTAAATAATAACAGCCGCACGGTCGATCTTCAATGGTTGACGCGCTTGCCCAGGTCGGTCCATGGATGGATGGGCGTCTGTTACATGCCGAGGTTCCTCCGAGCCTCGGAAAGCTGTTGGTCCCGGGTGTCATATTATGTAGATCTTTGACAGTCGTTACATGTAGTCAGCGGCCCGAAAGTCTAACAACCAGTCTTACTCAGGGGTATCCTATTGCCTAGTTCTAACTTGGTTGTGGAGGTCAGATAAATGGTAAAAAGAACACTTTTTTAAGCCTTCACGGTTTAAAACTAAACTTAAACTGATACTTATACGATATTTCGATGCTGTTGCTATTTCCAGTCATTCCGCGATCATGTCGCTTGCAACATCGTCGAAATATCGGGCGCTCAAAATCAAGAACAATCACGGAAGATATCCCGTAAGTGACAGTATAAGTTTGGTAAAAAGAATGCTGGTATTCAGTAGTATCCAGTTTGACTGGAAGCTGACCCCAACATAGTTGGGAAAAGCCTAGGCAGATGATGAGGTTATGACCGCATCCACTGAATATCTCACCTTGAGTAGCCAAGTCCTGACCTTTTACATAATGATGTCTGCATGCTTTTTACTAGGACGGGTTTTCAGAAAAGATCTTGTTACATGAGTTCCAGACTTTTAATGGTTACAGGAGATGGGTAAAGGATCAACCTGGTGTAGGTACTCTTGTGGAAGTCAAAATGGTCTCATTGCCTACACTACGGTACCAGAGGAACTTGATAAGAGACAATTTGGATTTAGTTGGTGAGTTTGACCTTTTTTTAGGGTTCCGTACCCAAAGGGTAAAACGGGACCCTATTACTAAGACTTCGCTGTCTGTCTGTCTGTCTGTCTGTCTGTCTCCAGGCTGTATCTCATAAACCGTGATAGCTAGAAAGCTGAAATTTTCACAAATGATGTATTACTATTGCCGCTATAACAACAAATACTAAAAATTAAAAAAAAAAAAATATTAAGGGGGGCTCCCATACAACAGATATGATTTTTTTGCCGTTTTTATAGATAATGGTACGGAACCCTTCGTGCGCGAGTCCGACTCGCACTTGGCGGGTTTTTTTTGCGTACGTTTTAGCATGTTTGAATGAAAGTAGAACCTATCCCAACATAACCATTGGTGGCTTTCTAATTATCGTATTCTTTTTTTGTATTTAATACTAACTATTGCTCGCGACTTTCGTTCGCGTGAAATTATCATAAAAAACTTCCCTTTTAGAATCGGATTTTGTTAACAATATCAAGGGTTTTAATTTTGTTTGCACGGATCTCTAACCTTTTTTCTAAAATAAAGTATAGTAGCTATCTGCCAGTAAAAGTGCCGTCAAAATCGGTCCAGCCGTTTCGGAGATTAGCCGGACACAACAGACAGACAGATAAACAAAAATTTAAAACCAAGTTTTTTTTTGTTACAAGTACCGTATAATACTTTCATATGCATTCAGTAAAAAGCTGTTATTTTGAAATTACAAACAGGCACATCAATATTATTAATTTGTATAGATTATCATATTGCTTATTATTTCAGTGACTGTCGGAGGTATCGTGGGACTGTTCTTCAGTGCTTCCATCTTGAGCTTGCTGGAAGTATTCTATCTTATTCTTCGACCACCTAACAATCAATAAAATTAAACAGATCTATCATACTATTTTTTTGTCCTCACGAATTCTCATAATCATATCTCCTACACCATATTTCACTGGTTGCTAGAACGACCAAGACTATTGTTATAGCAACGGATAATGTTTTGTCGATAAGCAAAGCTTTGATGGCGATAACTTCCCATTAATTTACTGAAGTGAGAAAATTAAGAGAAAAATAAAAAAAAGTATCTACATTTAGTAGCCATGGGTAATACTGAAAGTAATGTAACTAGCGGGGTAAAGAAACAAGCGGGGACTTCGCAGCAGAAGTTGTACAAACTTGTCGATATCAAAGGTAAGACAGCATTCACTGCATATGGCTCATCATCATCATTCACAGCCTGATTCATCCACGGCTGGGTATAGGCCTCTCTTTTCTTGTGCCAATCTCCACGTTCCTGTGACAAGCAAGGCGCAGTGATGACAGGTGGACAAAGGCTGTCACCGAATGGCGTCCAAGAACTGGGAAAAGAAATGTGGGTCATCCGGCGGCGAGATGGGCAGACGACATAGTTGCCATTGGGGCAAAAACCTGGATGAGGTATGTTGTAAGTAGCTGGTAAATGGTCTGTAGTGAATATATCAATAGTGATAGATGCGATGATTATGGCATTTTTAAGAAAACGGTTTTATGCCCGATTTTTTCACATTCACTAAGCGATACGTAAATGGGTGGTGCCTATACGCCCTGTTGATTTTCTACGGTCAGGTTTAGGCGTACATTTAGGTGTTTCCTAGTGTAAGTGGTAACGGGCATATAACGCATGGTAAAGAACGAACTCAAAGTTACAACTATGTAAGTACATGATCTATTTGTGCGAAAAATAGAACAATATCCAATAATACAAAGTATCGGTGAGTTTGATGTCAATTTAAATTCGCTGTCACCAGGTGGCGGTCTCTTAGTAGATATGATGAAGCGAGCTCTCCAGAACAAGCAGTACGCAGAGATAGATCACGCGATCAAGACGAAGGTGGAGCCCTTTCTGTACAACAAGGGCAGAGGCCGGTACATCCCCGTGTCGCATCTAGTGCTGCTGAGGAACAAGGAGCGCTCCAGGCACAAGTTGGTAAGACAAACTCATCTGTTAGTAAAATTAAACTGCATTAAGTATATGTTTATTAAAAAAATATAAAACTATGGCTAAATAAGAAGATTGGTGACTGCACTCTATGTTTTGGTTAATATTGTCATCAAAGATCTGGGATAGAATAGAATGTTACGTTATGTATACAGTACACCATACAAGTAACATTCATAAAAGAAAACATTTCACATAGGGTGACACTATGGGCGGTTTTATCACTAAAAGCGATCTTTTCAAGACAACCTTGGACAGCAAGAGGTAGAGACAATACTGCAGGTAGTCAGTGGTGTACCAATTACATATCAATATACATATGTAATACATAAGGCATACAAATCTATGCATATAAATATATACAAAATAATAATTATGTAGCAGAGAACCATGTATAGTGATGTTTATGGAGAGAGGAAGTGCTTTTGACCATATTTTTGAAAGAGACAAGGTTTGGGCGCGCCTTACTGACACCGGCAATTCATTCCATAGCCGCACTGCTTCGACTGTAAAAGATTGTCGTAGAAGCTAGTAGAATGCGCAGCATCTCTAGTCTCAGGCTTTCCGATGGGGTATTTATTTTAACACTTTGATCAGACGTTTGGAGAGTTTTGTTCTGGGAAAAAATATAAAATCAGAAACAAGGCTCAGTTAACTTGAATTTCCCACTGAGGAGCATTTACGTGCCATGTATCCATATAAATCACTACATAAATTATCCTTGGAGTATAATCCTGTAATAAACACATTTAGCAGGTGTTTTGGTAACCGCACTAACGATAATTCCTGATAATTGAGCTTGCTTTGCATTGTTTGCCGTGACTAAGTAATTTAATACATTACCAGTCTTGTACCACTTTTTATTACTATTACTTTGTTCAACATGTCAGCAACATGATAAGAGACGACTTTTCTTTTTACAGTTACCTCCTTTGCGGAGTATGGAGAACCCAGATGAAGATTTTGACGTGGAGAAAGACTGGCCCCTGGTCACGCAGGAAGAATATGACGCCAACCCATCTGGTTACAGGGAACTCTGCTGGGATCTCAAGGTGACGAAAAACAAATGCTTTATCAGGATGGTTCGCCCAGATGTGTTTTGATATATATCTTGTGGGCGCGTTCGTTGAGGTTGCGAGCCAAGCACTATCTGAACTCGCCCCAAAAGGTGGTAGCCGTAAGGCTCATCCGTGGGTACCGCACGATCTCCCGCGAGGCGGCGAGCCTCCTTGCCGGATTGCCGCCATGGGATCTGGAGGCCATAGTCCTCGCGCGCCTGCATGAGTGGCGCGCGGAGGCACAGCGCCGAGGGGAAACTCCGCTGCCGCGGCAAATTGTCGCGCAGAGGACAGACCTCCGGCGCGATGTCAAGGCGACATGGAGAGAGCGACTGTCGCAACCCCGTGCAGGGCACGCCACGATAGTGGCGATAAGTCCCCTCTTTGAGGAGTGGCTAGAGAGGCGCCACGGCGCCCTCACCTTCCACCTGACGCAGGTCCTCACCGGACACGGATGTTTCGGGAGGTACCTGCACCGAATCGGGGGGGAGGAAACGCCCGGATGCTATCATTGTGAGGATCGCCCGGAGGACACGGTGTGGAGCACACCGTGGAGGTCTGCCCCGCTTGGGCGGAGCACCGCCGTGTCCTCGTAGCGGCGATTGGCGGCGGCGACCTCTCGCGTCCGGCCCTGGTTCAAGCCATGGTCCGGGGCGAGAGGGAATGGGAAGCCGTCACCTCCTTCTGCGAAGCAGTCATGCTAGCGAAGGATGTGGCGGAACGTGAGAGGGAAGAACCTCACGTCCCAGCCACCGCGGGAGAAGCACCGGGCGTCGGGGGCCACGCCGTGATGGCTCTCGGCCACCGTAGGCGCGGGCCTGTGGATGGTGAGTAATGGGTTAGCTCGCCGTCCGTCCGTCGTATGACGACAGGCCGTGTCGACGGCGCGTTCGTGTTCCACGCGCGCCTCAAGGAGATGTCAGCAAACAGGAGGGGCCCGCAAGGGCCGATGCCTGCCAGGGCTGCGGGACTGTTCGAAAGAGATACCGCGGCCCTGGAACATAAAGGGCAAAAGAAGGAACATGGGTGGTTTTTAGTCAGCAAGAGTCTGACACTCCCTTCCGCTCCGCCCAGAGCGGGAGAAGTCATTTGATGATTTCCCACCCGGAAAAAAAAAAATAACATAACTTTTCGAGAAATTATCATGTTGCTGAAATTAGTTTTTTTTAAACCGCCTTTTCAGTAAACAGTCTTGTTTAAAGGGCACTATAAGGTTTTTATAAACAGTCTATTTCGAGACTAACTGTCGCGTTGCTCTAGTGGTGACAGGACTGATGGTCCTGGGTTAAAATCGATTCACAGGTCGGGCAAAATGTTACTGCGTTTTTCTATCTGGAATTTCTCAGTAGTTGCCACGGAGTCTAGATTTGTGCCCTATTGATGGCATCAGGCTCGCCCCCTATTACATGGGACTTAAACATAACTGGCGAAATGTGGGAGAACTATTAGGTACATCTCTGCGTAGCCTTCGTTGATTATAGGCGTGATGTTATGATTATATTATGTACGGGTCTATTTCGAGACGAAAAAGAAAACATGGAGCGTTATTTCTTTTCGAGCAATGTCGACATCATCATCTGGGAAAAAGCCCAGGCAGGCAGATGAATGATATCGATCAAACGCACGGAACAAACTTTAAAGACATATCAATTAGGAGTTATCTTGCTGATGAAATAATTTGGCCTTACTTTTGCTTGCAGGAACGAGGGGCTGTAGGAGAGACCATCCTCCACCTTTGTCTGCTGAACGCCTCCTCGCTGTTGGCTAACCTGGCTAAAAGACTTCTACGGTTCTATCCTAAGCTCATCAACGACGTCTACATGGGTGACGAGTATTGCGGTAAGCAGAGCAATAATGCACGGTAGTAACGAATGTACCTACATACTTGTATCTCCCGGGGCCCCGACACATGGTAGTAGTAGCAACAGTGGGTTTTTAGTCGGTTAGAGTCCGATATGACTCTCCGCTTGCCCCAGACGGAGGGTATCCATGAGGATGTTCCCACTCAAATAAAAAACGGGAAGTAACTTTGCGCGCAGCAAAGACCGTTTTATGGGCGTGTTTATTCTAGAGTGCCGGCAATTTATTATTTTAGGTGAAAATAAAATCACTTTAATCAGTGTTTTTTTTTGCTTGGATATCTTTGGTTAGACGTACTGCAGGCTGTGTTAAAATTTGTCCATCTATTTTAATGGGACCTTATATGTATATTAAATGCAGTAGTACAAGGATTTATTGGCGCTCAAATGAGCGATGAAATAAATGACAGGGAGTGTTGTTGGATGACAAAAACTGATGGCGGCGTCAGTTTTGATCTTTGTACTATAATTAATTAATAACAGGTTATTCGGTGGAAATAATGTTTTTCCCAGTCCTCCGCTATTATTTTCTGATTAATTTCGTTGCATGAAAAATTGTTTGTCTGGGGCTTCGTTGAGCTTCATATGTCTCGGCGCTTTTCTGTGTGATCCTCTCCAGCACGACCATGGATGATTACCTTAGTTTTATTGCGGTACATATTCATGAAAAAATGAGTACTTTATTGTACCAGCGACTTTAAAAAATGTACTCACATATGTTCGCTGTTATAACATATCGACCGTGGCCGTGCTAGGTAGAACCTTTCTGGCACGACCACCATAGATTTTAGGTATTTTTATCAACTTTAAGATGAAAAGTTATATAAATATATTGTACTGAAATGTACTCCATCTATTTATATAAAAATGAATCCCTATTTTTTTATTTGAAATCGGTCCAGCCGTTCACGCGTGATGCACTGACCAAGGAAAATAGGGATTCATTTTTATATAAATAGATGGAGTACATTTCAGTACAATATATTTATATAACTTTTCATGTTAAAGTTGATAAAAATACCTAAAATCTATGGTGGTCGTGCCAGAAAGGTTCTACCTAGCACGGCCACGGTCGATATGTTATAACAGCGAACATATGTGAGTACATTTTTTAAAGTTGCTGGTACAATAAAGTACTCATTTTTTCATGAATATGTACCGCATTAAAACTAAGGTAATCATCCATGGTCGTGCTGGAGAGGATCACACGCTTTTCTGGTGGTCGCCACGCCACAGTTGATTCTGGCTTTCAGGAGTTGCAGTGGTTTGGGAATAGTGTGGCGGGCTTGTCCAAATAAAAACAAGAACAGGTTGTCAGTGAGAATCACTCGGGCAGTTGTGTAAACTTAGTGTGAAGTTCACATCAATTGTCATAATGAACATGCCGTTATCGTATCGATGAAAGCTTCGTTTTTAAATGGGTTCTGTTGATGTAAAGATTTGTGTTTTGTTATTAAAATAAAGATATTTCTAGGAAATCGAATCCTATTCCTAATAATCCGTAAAATATGATGTCGTACCAAAATATCGGCGAGATTTGGCGCCGAGGCGTCTGTGCTTGATCCGCATAATGTCAGTACAAATCCAACAATATAGGATTCATTACTTTCGGATCAGGCAAAGAGTCACGTACGGAATCGATTTGTACTCAAACAGTGCTTACATGAGATATATTGTGCTCGTTTGTGCTCTTCTGTTGGTGATAACGACTGGTCATTGATGTTTCATAAGTTTTCTCTGATTAAAGAAGCCCTATAATAAATGCTTTCCTTATCCACAAGCTGTTCTCTTTCGTCGTAATAATCTAAGGTCGATATCTACAAATGTTATTTAGTACTTTTTTGACTTGTAGTTTGACTATTGACAGTTTTTTTTTGCTTCTATTTATTATGTTTTTTTTTAAAACAACGTTGCGCCTAGTAGGAATTTCTCTTGTATCGTGGGTGCGTTTACAATCAATAAAACTTACAATACAAACAGTTCAAACCGAAACAACTATCTGTATACCATACAAATATTTGTGACGTGCGGGGATCGATCCCGCGACACGCAGCGCAGCAGTCAATCGCTCAGCCACTGCGCCAACCGTGCCGTCAATAATAGGATAGTGATAGAAATAACGCTTTACCAAATGTCTTGTTCAGTAATATTGATAGTTGTCGGCCTCAGACACCCAGCCCAACTTTTTGCAGAAATGAGTTTGCAATATTGGTTATTTTTAGATGAAAGTACCCTTTTAGGAACATTAACAAGTACTTATATCAGCGCGAACGTTTATTTTACCATAATTTCGCGCAGTCAATCAGATAGAGCGCCTGATATTGTCTATCAAGGCCCAAAATTAATCTGACAGTGATTTAGTGCTTCCATCCCGTTCATTAATTACTTTAGAAAGATTCCTATATCTACAACCATATTACAATGCAGCCATTTTCCATATACCTAATCATGAAAGTTATGGATAATTTTTTAGGTCAGTTTTTTATACTTAAAACACTGAAATGTTTATGAAAACTGGTCCAGGTTCTATCTATGTTTTACTATTTTTATGTTTATCTGTGTTTTATTATTTATGTTGTTTTTGTTACTTACTACGTTTGGGTCAGCTTCTAGTCGTACTGGATGTAGCTATACCAGTATTTTCCATGGAGTGACTGCTAATCTGGCCTCCTCAACCCAGTTATTGGATAATATGGTCGAGACTGTAGCATGGTCAAGGTCTATCTACATAATGGGTGTAAAAGTACATTTAATGAAGCCGAAAGGCACTTGTTCTTGCCGTCATTGCGATCATTTTTTGTACTATCTATTAGACCATAGCTGGGAAACTTCTAGTATTATAACTTTACTTTAAATACCTCCACAACCCATACTATTCAATGCATCCATTAGCACACTGTTTTGAGAGTGCGTTACATTGCGTCCTACCTACAGTACTTTTATATATAGGTATCCTACCGTAGAACGTGATTTTCACCCCAAAAAAAGTCGCTTCCCAGCAATATTTTGTGCGTAGAGTTACTTAGTTTGATATTCTGCTTGGTTGACTGCTTCGTAAAAGGTTCGTTAACACCCAGTACATATTAAACAGTTTATATTTTACTGAGGATTTTATTGAAATTCACTCCCAAAAGGTTTTAGTTAGGGGGTGAAAGTTCGTCACAAATGCAAATGGGGAAATCCCATCCCGTAAGGCGCACGACTTCTGCCAGGGCTGCAGGTTCGAAAGTGATACCGCGGCCCTGGAACATAAAGGGCAAAAGAAGGAACATGGATGGTTTTTAGTCAGTAAAAGTCTGACACTCCCTTCCGCTCCGCCCAGAGCGGGAGGAGTCATTTGATGATTTCCCATACGAAAAAAAAAAAAAAAGTCGCAGGACTTGTCCATAGGTATATAAATGCTCTGTTTCTTTTATAGGGGAGAGTGTTCTCCACATAACAATAGTAAACGAAGACCCTACAATGGTGAAGTTCCTCCTAGATGCCGGTGCGAACTACCATGAGCGATGTTATGGCAACTTCATGTGTCCTGAAGATCAGAAGGCTTCACGAAATGACTCCTTTGACCATGAGTGGGTCAATGTACAGCCGGAGACTAATTATAACGGGTAAGGCGAAGATGGATGATTTGTCTTAATCCCGATTTACGTTGGTCCAGTGTTTAGCGAAGTAGATAAATAGAGTGGGTAAGGACAGTGGTGTGAACCGATCGGACAGTAGTGAGTCAACAGATATTCTCCAGGTTTTCGCCACTCGCCACTGTATTTGTGGTCGCTTTTTCCCACTGTCCTTGACCAGTGTAAATCGGACCTTACAGACTAAGGAAAGGAGAATGTATTGTAAGATGATATAGTTAGGATGGAAGTGAGAACTGATATAAAGGTTGATCACGACTCCTCCGGGTGATAGAGATAATTATAAAAAAAATACTGCGCTTATCCCAAATTAATTAAGATTACTGGTGAGGATGTAGGATGCTGATTCGGTGTTCCATGATGAAGTGAGAATTGCTCGAAACGCTTTCATAGAGAAGTCTGGTCTGGACTAGATTTTGACAGAACAGACAGATAAAACAGTTATTTGGGGATAAAGCTGCATTTAAACGTTGCTTTTGTAGTCTAACTCTTTAGAGTTAGAATGGTAACTGGTAAAAAAAAACTAGCACTCCGGGAGTGCCGGCAGAAGTGAAAACTTGATTATTAACGTTGAGCATGTTTGATATTTTGGAATGGTTAGGGAATAATTTTGCACCAATTGCTTTATCAGTATAAAAGTACTATCATTTATGGAAGTGCCCTTAGACTGCCTTAGTACGGGAACCAGTGTCGCCAAACTCATACACTTGCAAATTAAAATGAACATTCCAATACACAGAAAACGATAAAACATAGCAATGATGCAACTGCAATATTTTATTTATAAACAAATTACTGTCCTTGAAAAAGCACTAACTTATTATGTATAATTCTTATTTTCGATTGTGGTTCAAAACATTGTTTGGTACTATGGTGAATACGGGTTTCGAAGTAATGCATTGCGATTGATTTAATGAGGAGAGTTCTGTGATTCCCTATAAAAGGCTGACTGTCGAAATGGTCATTAATAAATATATTAATATTGGTACGTGTGCATTCCTTGTAACACGATAATATAAGTGTTGACATCACATTTTTCTCATTAAAAAATGAATTTCCTTTATGTGAACGCGCTCGAAATATCTTTTCTGCCAATTCACAGACTTTATTTAAGTCAGTAGAAGGATAAATAAGGCCTCCTTTGTCTCTTCTAGCAATGATTCCGTGATTTTTTTTTTTAATTTATTCATGACCATGGATACATGTCCTTCAGTCGTAATGATTCCGTGATACTTATCTGTGATCAAAGCCAAAAGACAATCCTCACATTTAATAACTTTCCTCAACTTTCTTGCAATAAAACCAGCAATATAGGTTATTATTTCTTTAGAATAAAGAGTAAGCCTAGAAGGATCTGTTAAATAATCATGATCTATGTTGATCATAGGATCACATCCTAAAGATTCATGCGGTAGCAGCAATCCACAAGTTTTTTATTTCGGGTTTATTCGGAAATCTGAAAATTTAATAAGATTTTTTATTATCTTTCATTTTTTGCGTCAGGTGAGTGCAGTTATACGAATTAAAATCGTATAATACGTGTGTTACTAACATAGATTTTAAGTAGTGCGTATTACTAATATCATATGAATCAAGGTCGGAAGAGTATTTTTTTATAGACATTGCATTATTCGGTATTACCCATATTAAAGGGTAAATTCCCCGTCAAAAAGTGGCAACACTGAATTTTGAGGTAAGATAATAAAATTATTGCAAAAATCACGATTATACGAGATTTATCCATTAAACGAATTAGTTGGTACATTACTGCGACTATTTTATGAGAAATAATAGGACACAAAGCGATTGAATACTTAAAAAGATCTAATACTTACGAGTGAAAGGACAGTCCAGCAATCTTCATCAAACTATCACTTTTACAGTTTATTACACTGCACCTTACCATTTTGCACAGTTGCACAAATGTACTGTTGTCGAATTAAGCTCGAAAAGATCATATAATGTGTATAATTTCGATGCAATTGTTAATAAACAAATTGGATGTCAATCTGGCACCGCCACAAACGTCAAACTTGTTGTGCACTGACAATGATGTGCTCAGCCGACACGCGATAAGGGACAGAAATATTTATACTCTGTCTCTTTTCTTTGCTAGTGACGTTTATATGTTCTTCTTTTTCTTGTGCGAATGCAAAGGAAGATATCCAGCAGTCTATAGAATACTCTGTCTACGGTTTTTTCTATTCCGTGTTTATCCCTAAAGCATTAGGTTCAAAGTTGATTGGAAACATTTAAAAATTTCTTTAAATGATTTTAAACCATAAAATGTTGAAGGTTAAGTTCAAAATCGTCTACACTCCATCCGTCTTACGCTTTTTCCAAATTTCTTTAAATGATTTTAAACCATAAAATGTTGAAGGTTAAGTTCAAAATCGTCTACTCTCCATCCGTCTTACGCTTTTTCCAAATTTCTTTAAATGATTTTAAACCATAAAATGTTGAAGGTTAAGTTCAAAATCGTCTACTCTCCATCCGTCTTACGCTTTTTCCAAATTTCTTTAAATAATTTTAAACCATAAAATGTTGAAGGTTAAGTTCAAAATCGTCTACTCTCCATCCGTCTTACGCTTTGTCACGTGTCCTGACGCGAGTGTCCTGACGCGAGTTTCAGATTTTATACCCATTACAGAACAATTTTTTTAAAGTGTTCAACGCCGCTAAAGAAGTTTTCACTTCAAAAAGAGTCATTAGCGAAATCAATATCGTTGCAGTTACGTATACTGGGGCGAGTACCCGCTAAGTTTCGCAGCGTGTCTGGGTCAGGAGGAGTGCTATCGACTGATCCTCGCTCGGGGCGCCGACCCCGACAAACAAGACACTAACGGCAACACCGTACTGCACATGCTCGTCATATATGAGAAGATGGTGACTATAAACTTTAATTAAGAATTTTATACTGAATTTTTTGATGCAGCTGTAGACGATGCGACTCTACAGAGTGTACGGCATTGCTCTATCCAACCTATTATGATGCTGATGCTGTAAATGCATGTCAGCAAATTGCTAAATGGTGGTGGTGGTGGTAAATTTGGTACTGAAAGATGACTGGTGTGATTTGAAGACAATGTATTGATTTAAATAAGAGAGCCAGAAGAGATCAGCAAATTATTGATCAGTGCATCATTTGTCATGATAGTAGATGTTGGTAGTTTCAGAAAAGATTTACATGTACAAGTACGTCCAGCCAATAGCAACATCAACATATGAAAAGTCAGTATGGTTTTACAGCATCAGAGTGACTATTATAATAAAATATACTTCACAGGAAACCTTCGATATGGCATTCGAAGTGGGAGCGTCATTAAACATCAAAAACGTGCTAAACCTCACACCCCTGACCCTGGCTGCGAAGCTCGCTCGGACCGACATGTTCTTCCACATCCTGAACATCGAGCGCGAGATCTACTGGCAGATTGGGGCTACCACTTGTGCTGCCTACCCGTTGGGGCAGGTCGATACTATTGACACCGAGACAGGGTGCATTTGCAAGGATTCTGCGTTGAATTTGGTGACGTTTGGCGTAAGTTTCAATTGGTTTTATTCAGTAAAATTCTGGGTTGGCTAGCTAGTTTTTTAGTATTCGGTTATGCACTACTAGAAAAGCATTACTCTCCTTTGGGGCAGCGCCGCAGTAGGGAAAAAATGGAAAACATTTTGTGTTCAGTTAGATACATACGATTATTTGAATGTATCCAGAGATTGTGATACTATTGCCTTTTGAGATTGATAAAGACGATTTCTTAGAATGCTTTACGATGTTTTTCTTTTACACATCCACAATTCCACATCCAACTTGTACAGGAAAAGGACGAACATCTGGGGCTCCTCGAAGGGATGTTGATCGACCTCCTAAAGACTAAATGGGACACGTTCGTCAAGTTCCGCTTCTACCGGCAGTTCATACTGTTCTCCTGTTACTTCCTGATCTCTCTGGTCTGCTTCACCCTGAGACCGGGACCACCCGACAGGGCCCTAAACACTACGGCACTGAACGCTACTGTTGGACCTGTCAATGATACGGATCTGGTAATAGAAGTTGGTAAGTCACGATCAGTTATTAATGATTCTTCCCCTATCGATTGGAATAGAAAGTTTTGTTATTTGTCTTATCGTTTTTGATTGACAATGTCAATTCGATTGGCCTGTTGGTCTAGTGGTTAGTAACCCTGACTGCTAGGACGGAGGTCGTGGGTTCGATTCCCACACAGGACAAATCTTTGTGCCATGAGTACGATTATTTGTTCTGTATCTGGGTGTATAAAATTATCTATAATATGTATGTATTTAGAAATATAAAAGTATGTTTATCAGTTGTCTGGTTGCCATAGTACAGGCTCTGCCTAGTTTGGGATCAGATGGCGGTGCGTTGGTTGTCCGGTTGTCCCAAGATATATTATTATTATTTATGTTGTTGTTAGTTTTCGACAGATAACTCTTAAGATTTTAGATTTAATTTTCCACATTTCTACTAACAAAAATTGACTGTAGTGCCCGATTGATGGCAATAAGCTCGCCAGCTGTTATGTAAATGTGGGTGTAGGTATTTTATACCTGTGTGTGTGGTATACCGCTGTCTTACCCTTCCGGGAAAGCAAGCGTGATGTTATGTTGTCTATAAAAATGGGTCAATTTATAGACACGGTAGATCTACGGCAGGCCCTTCACGTTACTTGTTCTGTATTGTATTGTATGATTTGTATCCCATGTATTACACAATCATCACTGTTTTCAAAAATACCACATCATTTGACGAAGGCATAGGTTTTATTGCTATAGTAAATGGTCGAACCTTTGACCTTTCATTTTCGAAAACCACAAAACATAATCATTTTGTTGTCACTTTCACCTTTCGATGCTTTATTGTTTGAGGAAGGTTTTAAGCTTAGCTTGGTACTTACGTGTTTACCGAATTAATTTAGGGTCAAGTTGAATCGCCGGAAATCGATCTTGTTTCTCGTAATCACGAGAACCTGCTTCCATTTCGTCATCGGTTGTGAAATGTGGTGTTGCAAAATCTTCAACATAATATTCTGTATCTTTTTCCTTCCTTTTTAAAATTTCATTGGTTCATGAAAGCTTATTTGTGTTCTAGAGAATTGTACAATACCGCTGAACGGCTCGGAGTTTGATCCGGGGGCTGTTGAGATTATCAATGGGAGCAAACCTGATGGACCACAGTGTGCGCGCTTCAAGAGTCACGGAAAGGATAAGGATAAAGACAAACGTAAGAAAAAATAACTCTCTGTTGGCTTGAAAGGGGACTCATGAAATGGCGGTTAATAGAATAGAAGTACCTACATATGAATGGAAGAAGAAAAATAGATCGGATAAGAGCAGGAGAATGACAAAGTTGATGATGACTAGTATAATGTGCTGCTTCTATGAGTTTGTCTTAATTTTTCTCTGAAAATAACATTAATCTGCAGGTTGCCTATTTGTTTTTCTTAGAGCAATTTTATAGTGTAACACTAGCATCGCCTATAATAAAGATTTTGATTTGTAACAGTGCGTTGTAATTTCATCTGTCCCTTTTATTTCCAGGGCCGAGAGAATCGGATATGGAAGGTTGGTGGGAAGACCTCACTGAAGACTGTAGATTGATGAACTTTGAGTCTTGGCAAGCAAAAGTAAGTCCTTGAACTAATCCAAGTTTGTTTGAAATCAACCACTTGTTTAACTTCAAGGAAATTCTTTGTACTTATATACTTAATAATTCCTTGCTCAAATTTTTCGTTTCAGGTTAGAATATCTGCCGAGCTTTTGCTATGGGTGGGTGCTTTAGCGTATGTGGGTGCCGCGCTAAGAGAAGCTCGGTTCTTGGGAATTAAAATGTTTATAGAGAACCTGAGTACAGTCCCATCACGGTAAGTAACAACGATCTATGCTACAATAAAAGTGACTTTTCCATCAAGGTTGAGAAAACATTTTGCAAGCGTGTTGAGTATAATTATCTTATATGAATTTCAAACCTGGCGCCTGGCTGAGTCCTCGGTGTATCGATAAAATTTGTCAAATTTCCAATTCTGTCGTCATGATAACTGTGTCACCAGGGTAATGTTCCTGCTATCCTGCATCCTGATGTTAGTACTTCCAACACTGCGTCTGTGGTGTGCCGACGAGGAGGAAGATCATCTCGCCGTCATCATCATGCTCACCACCGCCCCCTACTTCTTATTCTTTTGCAGGTGATATTCTCTATTTAAGTCCCACTTGCTTCTGTTGTCTTAATTTTTGCTAGCCTGTAATATCCTGCCCCTGGGCAAGGGACTCCTTCTACATTTTCTATCATTCGTATTCTTGGGTTTCGTCCTTCTAGTTCATTTAAACTTTAAGGGTGAAATCACATGTTTTAGCATCGATTCGCATTTAGTTGGGTGGTGGTCACACAGTTATTCGCATTGTGAGTCAAACGCTGCAATAGATGGCTATCGCATTCTTTCAGTTTCAATGGGATACTAACGTACGCTATAACTTACATAAAGTCGCTAAACATTGTATTTTTAATTTCTGAAGCCCCCTCCCTACCCTCGATCTCCTAGCATCAAGCTGATCAGTCGCAATTAGCTGAGTTAAAGAGGCATTCGCATACGTTAGCATCAGTTCTCATCCGTTGACGTATAAAGATGCATTTATTTGTATAAACATGTATGACATGATACATAGATATGCACATATGGATGGAAGCGAGTATTAGATTGCTGGTTCAACATGTTTTGCCATAATCGGCGAACAAAATTGTTTATAATACTGAATTGGAAATTACAAATTACAAAAATTAAATTTCATATAGTCAAAATTCAATCAATACAAAAACACCCTTTATTTTATTTTATTTATTTATTTATTTAAGGAAAAACAAACAGTAGCACAATAAAAATTAGTCATGATATCTTAAATATAACATTTTAAAACAATTATGCTACCCACTACGTTCTCCACAGATTACAATTTTAAAGTACCTACTTAAAAACTAGCTAGTAACAACACAAATTCAATACTTGTACAACGGTCATTATCCTGGAATGAATATATGGATTTTTAAATATGTACCTATATATAAAAGAAAAAGTCAATTAAATTACTTAAATTTAATTAGTGTGCGCATTTAATATTACGTTAGTTTGTCATAGTAATTATACAGTAATTTAATTTATTAAATTGAGTGCTACACTTAAATACATTTGAATAATAAAAATCCATGGAGAACAGAGAATTGATGTCGTACACATCAATTCTCTTTCACCTTCATATAAAATAGCCATTTTCAATAGATAAAATGCGATTCGATGCTGACAGGTGTTCACCCTTAAGAGGCCGTCGTCACTGAAAATACCATTCACTCCCGGCAATTTGGTCAAAATTATGAAACTATAGAAGTCTCAAACAAAATAAAAATAAAAAAGCATATTATCCGTCTTAAGGAGCACCCAAAAGCACGAAGCGGAAACGGCAGAAGATAAAATCTACATTCCCTTATCTCTGCTACTTTCGCTTGTTATGTGCTGTCGTGTAAGTTTTACTTTACCGTCTTTATCCTTGTGGTTAATTTGTTAAATTATATTTTACAATCTAGTGAATATGCTGCAGTCATTTCATTAAATTTCTCTATTCAAACTTCAACTTTGGGCTCTAGATAGCATTATAATTCCTTGCCTACTTCTCGTCCTTTTCGTGCAGGACAGGAGTAGCCGTAATTATAGTATTCATTTGTGTGATCCATTGTTTCTTTTTGCTAGAGGCTTCAAGACTGTTGGTCCATTCGTGGTGATGATCTACAGAATGGTGATGGGTGATCTACTTCGATTCGTCTGCATTTATTTGGTATTTGTCATGGGCTTTTCACAAGGTAAAAAGCATTGAAAGGTAATTTCTAGATAAATTTAAAAAAAAATCTTACAAATTTTGAGGAAAATGGTTTTGGAGTGGCGAATCGAAACGAGGCGTTATGCGACCTTCATCTAGAAGTATGTATTCTAAACAAATGGCGTCACATCCTGTTTCATTTTGTAGTTGTTCAGAAGACCTAGTAAAAATCACGAGAATATTTTGTTATGACAGATTCTAAATTAACTACGAATTTAGGATACTTAACCGTCTACTCCACTTTTTTTCCGTAGCATATTACATAATATTCCTATCATTCGACAACCCGAACACCCCCGAAGGTGTGGACGACTCGGTGTCGAACCCCATGCCGTCTCCCATGGAGAGCATCATGGCCATGTTCCTCATGTCTCTGACCTCATTCTCCGACTATTACGGAGCATTCGACCGCACTGACCATGAGATTGAGGCTAAGGTACGTATGAGTCTATTTGGAATATGGCAACAACCAAAAAATACCAATTCTAGTCCCGATCGCTGTTTACTTAACCTTTTCACCGCCACGGACTTCAATAGAAGTTCCAGATTTTCGTGCCACCAACGCCACGACTTCATTAGAAGCTCTTCATTTTAACTTTGTTATAAAAATAAATTTACATTATTTAACAGGTTTTTCTTATCATTTTATTATTTAAAAGCACTGTCTAGTACCCTGTTTTGTTATTTTTCCACACAAGAAGCCCTTAATTGTCTTAAAATTGGCAAAAACAAAAACTCCGAACATTTTAATATCCCCAGAACGCCAAGGACTTCATATATAGTCGGCCAGTGATGTGACGCGAAAGTTAACACTGTTTGATTTCACCCGTTGGAATATTTAGAAATATATTATTGAAAACAATTTGAAGTCAGTAAAATATGAATTAAGATAACTACTTTATAACAAAGGGATAATGGACAAATTTCGACCGTCGGATAGGTGCCGAACCGGAATTAAATAGTTGTTGGCAATCCTTATCGATAATTATATTCCCATCTCTACAAAATAATTGGTTGTAAGCTATAAGTCCATGGTTATGAGTGCCCTGGGCGCCACGGACTATTATAGAAGACGTTCTGTGACGTCATAAACGTATGGCTGTCAAAGTCACTTTGTCATAGTGCAGTCTGCACCAATATTTGTTGCACTTTTCATTGCTTCATCATTAATAAGTAAAGAAATAAGTAAGTTATTGATATAAACGAAGAACTGGATAAGGATGAGCTTTTAAGCATTCTACAAGGTGGGAATCGGACTCGGGAGTATTTTGTGGAGAATGTTGGACCAGAAGACGATGATTCTGAGGTATGTCCAGCTTGATAATAATATCGTTTATTCAATAAAACATTGTACCTATTTGTGAGATTCAATACTGAATGAAAAATAAAAAATAATGGCTCAGATATCTTGTGCTTGTACACACACCATCACATGGTGTGTGTGTGTAGGTATTTTGCTGTGTGGGTATTTTGCTGTTTGTTACGTCCGGGCTAAATATTAATTTTATGAATGGAGATTGCACAGAATTAGAAATATTTGAACATTTTTTTTTTTGCTTAGATATATACCTAACGGTAAAAAATGTCGACTGAAGTAGTTTAAAAAACACGGGAGTAGACAAACATAGAAAAAAGACCATAGACCACATCCCTAATCAGAATTGAATTTAACGTGTTCTGAGCGCCAAGGACTTGAAATGAAGTCAAAGAATGACGTCATGAAGCAATTAGAGATGTACCTCATTTCTTATGACTCTAATTGAGTTACGTATTTGTTTCTTTGATACTTATAATTTATATTGTTTTTTCTTAATATTGATACTGTGAAATAAAACAAATATGGAAATAGTTAATCAGTTTTTATTTATATCCGTAAAATTATAAATAAAACATAACTTAACGTGTATAATTTTCATTCATCGATATGACGCTACCCACATCACTACCGTTTACTATATATTTCGTTATACGTGTATAGCTTGGCGCTAGGCGAGGCACCGCGTTCTGTGTACGCTGGCGGTGAAAAGGTTAAAATACTTCAAAACTTTTTCACCTGCACTCTGTCTTAGAAACAAGTACAGTACAAAGGTTGTGTGAGTTTGCACAGGGTAGCATGCGGGGCCCTAAATTGATTTGTGATTTCGTTCCGATACGGAAATTGGAACTTACTGTATAGTCTAGACTAGATCAATTCAGGAAATACAAACGGATCTGTCTCTGAAGTTTCTGTTTCTTCTAGTTTCGAAGCCTCGGATTTTCACTGTTGGCTTTAACAGCTTGATTTGATTCCTCTATTTTCTATTAAAAACAGCGTAAATACTAACTAAGCATTTGTAACTTTTAGTTACAAGTGCTTAGTGCTTACTAAAATACTGAAAAAATTATGGACTTGAGTCTAAAATAAAGTATTATTTTTAATTTATTTCATCCATCCAAGATAGACAGCGCAGTCACAACAATCAAGACAAAAAAGTAAACGATACATTATTGACAAACCTTTACATGACAAAAGGATATCTTTGAACTACAAACGTGTGTCACGCATCTTGTTCTATAAATAACTTAACAGCCTAGCGGCAGGTAGGTACCATGTTTCTATAACATTGAATTTAGTGTCGAAATGTGACACTTCTAAACAGTAACTGTGATCGTCCTTGATCCCTTTCCTTCTATTCGGTAGAATATTTCGACGCAATATGTATTTATTTTCACACATTTCGCAAACGGTGACATGGACCCTAAGACATGGTAAACATATTACGTCTTGCTTCTACGATACGGTAGATTTAATGATTTAAAGCTTATAACATAGTTTCGTCCTAAGACTGTATTAAACACAAAGTAATTTTCCATTAGAAAAATCAATATTCCGTAAATGTTCATTAGCATTCAAGGCGGTATTTCTTAATCGGTATTAGATTTTCCGCCATCATGTAGGTCTTCTAGCGGTCAAAGATAAACAAAAAGCTGATTTTAAGAACCACTGTGTTTAAAAACGATGTTTGTTTTGACTAATAAATTGAACCTTGCAGCCTAAATCTCATCACGACTGAATTGTATTGTGTTTTATTCATTTCAAACTTTAGCTTTCCCTTTCTGAGGATCGCCAGTATCGCCACACACATCTATGGATACGTCACATCCATAAATCCGCAGCATACTCTCGTCAACTGTTAATCTGCGTCATCCGGTACAGTTATCGAGGCAACACTATTCACGAACAGATATTTCTCTTGTAGCGTTATGTCAACTAAAGGTTATACTCGTAGTGCGACGTCCGACGCCCCATCGTGTTTGGTTAACGCCGACACTGCCGAGTTATGACACTGTGCTAATTTCTGCTTCCACACCGACTATAGGTTTGAGTCAGCGCTATTTAGTTAGTATTAGAGATTTGAAAGAATATTAATGAGTCAAACATACTAGACTATTTGTCACGTTAGGTGTTAGGTAATCTATTCATCACACAAAGATTCTCTAGACGGTAAAGTCATTACGATTTGAAATGAAATGTTAGTTAGTTAACTTTACTATATGAACTGAGAAGAGAGTAGAAGACGATAATTTGTAAAAATAAAATTAATTTAAAATAAAAGTACTCTGTTGTGTGCTTTTCGTTGAACATTCAGAGCAATCTCGATAACTGCAGTAAATGTAGCTACTGATACAATTTTAATAGAACCTGTTTCGGTTATCCACTTTAAATTCTGTATTAACTAATCGCATGCTATTAAGAGGTTTAAAATTCCCTAAAACATATAATAATTTTAAGAAACCAGTTATAATGTTTGTAATGTTTGCAACACGATTGCAGCTCCTATTCGTGGTATACATGATCATAGTGGCCATACTACTGGTGAACATGTTGATCGCCATGATGGGGAACACGTATCAGAAGATAGCAGAGACCAGGAACGAGTGGCAACGCCAGTGGGCTAGGATAGTACTGGTGGTGGAGCGAGGGGTGCCGCCGGCGCAGCGGCTCAAGAACCTACTGACTTACAGTCAGCCGATGGCTAATGGGAAGAGAGCACTGGTGCTGAGGATAAATCAAAAGGTAACTTGCCGTTATTTGCACTGTTTATTAGTCAATCGTGGAAAACGAATGGTAAGTGCGTATGAGTATCGAGATTAAATGGAAGTACAAGTGGCCTGGTGTAATCAGCTGAAGCTGTTTAGTTGTAGCCAATCCACTAATCTGGAAAAGATTCCTGACATAGCGACATGAATGGATGTTAATTGTAAAATACATTGATTTCTAACTTTCTTTTCAACATTTTTATTTGTCTTGCGATTCAAAAAAATATTAACACATTCTATTGTACAGGTTTCAAAAATCTAAAATTGTGCTATTTCACACCTTTGTATACTCTCGCATATCTATTATTTTAGATAGTAACACTACTATATTTTTTTCATAGGATGAAGATAAAGAAGAAATGAAGGAGATCTTGGAAATGAAACGCACTCACGAGAAGATTGTGGCTAAGCGCAAACAGCGGGAGGCGCAGCTGGCGGCCGGCAAGGGACACATCCTGCCGCCGTCGCCTCCTAGGGACTACCCTATTAGGAAGTAAACAGAGATCAGACCAGTCATCTGAATATAGTCGAAATAAATATGTACATAACGGAAATAAACGAAATAACCATAAATAATCTATTTTCTTTACTAACCTGTACCCTAATGGCGTTAATACACTATCAATCCAAATTCAAAGGATTTTTAATTAAAGGATTTTCACGAAACTTCTTTGTCTGCTCAATAACGTAAATAACGCAATCTATGAAGTTACATTATATAAATGAATGATATAACTATTGTAAGTGCATCACCTGCTGGTACCATTTTAGATACTTTTCCTATTTTCCATTTTGGTGGTTTTTACTTAATAGTTAATTTATTTATTTTATTTTATTTATTGCATCTTTATTTCGGAGAAATCTCCATATAAGTCACATTACAGTACACAACGAGACATAAAAACATTAAAAAAAAACATAACATAAAAAGTTAGTGTGTTAGTAACACAAAAATGTACCTAAAAATATGTCAGTATTGTTAGTACCTATATCTAACTGATGCCTATGGCTTTCCTTATCCACTGATTCTGGAAAGGACAGTCAAAACGGGCAGCAATCACATTTAGAATGCTGTTGCTGTTGCCTCGTAGACGGTGCAGCAAGGAGTTTGCTTTCTTGCGCATGATGGCTTGAAAACCATCCGCCACGACAGCCCCAACAGCATCCTAAAAGTGTTATTGTACTGTGTGCGCAGGGCTGTGTAGGCTCGCGAATGTAGTAACAGAAAAATATTGAGTTGAAATGTTAACCGTTAATAAAATTTCATTTAAAAAAATCTTGCATTGAAAATTTGTTTTTTCGAGAGTGATTCTGGCTACAGGTGAAATTACATAATTTACTGAAAAACGACGAATATGACAGGATTTGCGTGGCAGTGTTGGAGACCAATTAATTCAGCCGATGTTTTCCCGTAAAGCATATAAACTATGCGGTTGTGGCTTGTAAAGCGAAAATGCTGCGCGACCAAACAGCATAGTTTGTAGAAACCACAGAACGATAGAAACTCAAGAACCAATAGCCCCTGTGAAGGTTCGGTCAAATTGACCGGACCGTTCTGTGGACTAGCTGCGGATGCCAGATTCTGACAGATACTTCAGAAAATTATCTGTCCAGTGTACGGAGTTCGGTCCTCAATCAGTCTGTAGGTGTCTGTAAGCGTGTTTAGCAAGCAACTTGCATGCTGTTTCGGTGATTATAGAACAAAACACATAACAGCAAAGGTAATATGGCCCGAGGGCAAAGAGGTCTAACACCCATGCGACGAGATGGCCAAAATACAATGCGATTCAAATGTTACAAGAGTTTCAACTAAAAAGACAGACAAGCGTGTCATTTTCTATAGGTCAGGTCGGGTCACTGGTATCAGAACGATCCATTATTGAAGACACCTATTACATGAAGTTGAAGTATTATTAATTCACATAGGTAACACAAGGCCTATTTTAGGAGGCTTCTGTAATGAATCTATTACTTACGTAATAATGATAAATGATTAATAATTGATTAAATGCCACCCGTATTAAGGATTATGCCGATTTTAAATGGCTCTGTCCAAGCCTCGGGCATTTTTCTCACATAAGATGACAGCGTGGAGTGGACAAAGCTATAGGAATGTCGTGCTTTTCTGTAATTTAACGTTCTGATGGAGAGGTCGTTAAAATATGCGTATGATTACGTAAATTGATATTAACGATGGGTGTTTGTATTCAAATTAAATTGACCTTTGTTATCGATAATGTGTCATCCATAATTCGAAGAAAAACTGCTAAGCCGATTTCTAACGATAAGTCGACTTGACATGGCTTAACGTATTGGAAATCTATTAGTCAAAGAGATATTGCAGCTTTTAGTTGATCTCCGCTTCCAACAGTTTAACCGCAAAACAAATATTAGCTTTTAGCTCATTAGAGTTTCCGACAGCGGCAGCACAGCCGACAGCCCAGGAAATATAACTCCACGCCTACATGATGTTCCTCCATTATGAAAAGTCGCAGTTAACTATTGATAACGTAAAATTATGAACGATTTGTAACCTTATAAAAATGCTAATGACGCGGGGGCGGAGACAAATAGGCAGACAAAAAAGTTTATTTTCATTGAGAAAATAAAAAATGCTTTCACGCGTTGTAAATGTCATCTTACGCATGATATTATCTAAGAACAAAATACACCACAATACATGTAATGTGGAGATGTACTGATGTACCAAATTGTTAGATAAAACATAGGTGCGAATTGACGGAGTTGACCACTTTTCTCTCTTACCTCATTGTTTGTGTACAGAACCTAAAAATGGGTTACCCACCGCACGACGGCGGTTAGTCAAATATGATGCCATATTACCTTTAATTTTATTTACTCTCAATCCGTTATGAAATAAGGTTTAGTTAGTCAAATAAAATTATGGAAAATACAGAAATGAGTAAGTTGTTGGTTAAATATTTACCAATACCAAACATGGATGTTTATCAACAGAAGAAAATACTATGCACTCACTTATGTAATAAAAGATTGCAAGACGATTAAATGTTTTCAGAAACGTACTACATAACGTAATGTACGTAACTGTAATGTATTTAAGTAAATATTGCATAGTATATAGCTAACAATGTATTTTGTCGCAAGCCTCTAACTTAAAATGGAAAAACTACTCTAGAATAGAATATAATTAAATTTTGAGAGCAAGACAATTTGGAGGGTTTTAACCCCCATTTTACGAAGCAACAAAATCCCTGAAAAGTATAGAACTCTAACTAAAGGCTAATAATAATTGATGCTACAAGATACTTACTTGGTTACTACCACTACTTACTTGGAGGCTATTGTTATGAGACTACATCAAACATTACCATAGTCTATTTAGTTAGCAGATTTAAACATGAATACATTATGCATGGTACATCCATCCCATACAACCTATTTACTTTTATTATTATGGTCATAATCAACTACCGTTTGAAAAACCTTCTAAGCTTTGATATATCTTTACTGTTTATCTTAAAGTTGCATTATTGTCCACACGTGTGAGCAAATACGATGTTTGATTTCTTTCCTCACTTCGCCGACTAGCTTCCATTGACAAACGCTAAGTAAAGAGCCGAGGTCTGTCTCTGAAATGAAGGTCATTACTATACGTGTTTATCCGCGTTATTGTAAGATCTATGATAATTATTCCGACATTTAATCTGGGTGCGATTACATCCATTGATAGATACGATAAAACTTACTACTACTGGATTCCATACTATACGTCTTATTATCATTCTGAAAGTTAAACTTATTCAATCGACGCTTTCCAAGAATGTTTCAAAGTTCTATTTCGCGGTTTGAACCCGAGTTTGATCTTGAAAGTCTTTTGCCTCAAACTGTTTCATGATGTGTATGCTGTAGTTAGTGCTATAGTGTTTGTATGTGGTTTACATTGGATTTGTTGGTTAATATTGACAAAACTTGAAGCAAAAGTTTAAATCCATTTCAGACCAATTGTCACTGCTGCTGTCACGATTTGCAAAAGCAGAATGGTTAAAATTAAAGTAGTGTAGGTAGGTAATATGGCTAGCTAACGCAACGATTGTGCAGAATAATTCAATGGCCATAGGTAATTACTAGTGCTATTGTGCTGGTTACTAATTGAGCTGCTGCCATCCATTTGCAACGCCAAACTTTTGTACAATTGAACATTACGTATATTCGGTAATTAGGCAACTATTTGTGTCTCAACATGTCCGATACATATCACTGTTTCAAACGTTAAATATTTTCTTTACCTCTCTTTCTATGCAAAGTAGTCTAAGGCAGACCTTTGACATAGGAATTTATTATCTTTGTACGTACAAGTCGGAGAATTACGACTTCTTCATTGTAAGCCATCCGTTTGGCGAGGGTCCAGTTTTAGATTAAAGTGACGGTGCTAAACATAATACGACTTAAAGAGGAATTTAAATTATTTAGGCCTGGCATTCAGACTGGGTATAGTTAATGCAAGTTGAAATTCTCGAGATTGCCATCTACCAAACAAATAAAACACACAGTTCAACCACAAAACGGTTTTTAAAGCCTTGAATTAATGGCAATTAAGGCTTGAAATCTGAAATGAAGTCTGAATCAAGTCCGATCGCAAATCCACCTTGAGCAGGAGTGGTGGAAGCTCGTGCCTGCTCTGTATAAGAGGCTTTTGACCTGCAAAGGGACGGCAACATGACGATATTATAGAGCAAGAAAAAAATGGCTATTTTCTTCTGAAACCGTCCTAGACAAAACTCTAACAGCAACTATTATCTACGCACTCTTCGAATGCTTCTTCAAATTGCTTAGATGAACATTTGCAACACATTATTTGGCCTATTACCTAATCTTATTACAGTTAGGCCTATTCATCACATTTGATTGCAGAACGTCCCTTGAACTATGGCAGCATAAAGTGTTGAATGGCCGTCTGATGAACTATTATAATGTTGGCGAATCGACAGATCATGCTAAAACAACCTGATTAATTGACATAATATTCAATTGCACGATTTTGAAATTAATTAAATGATCAATGCTGTAGAGAAACCAATCAGTCAGAGGTGAAGACTGAAGACGGATAAATATTGCCTCAATGTAAATACGGTTTACGAAATGTTTTGAGAAAATATTTGTATATTGTGCAGAATGATGTTGTCATGAAAACCGATTTTCAAATAATGTGTTTGGTATCAAATTCACCTCATATCTAGAATACCTACGGGCATAGCCTGCGGTACTCAATTTCGGAAGGAAATGTAAGGTCAATGGATTTAGGAGAACATACTTTGAAATGAAAATCTAATTCAGTGATTTAGGTACCACAGGCAAATCTATCTATTCTACAGTCACAAGAGTTATGCTTTTTTATACTTACTTTAATGGGATAATTTTTGGCTCGCCTCCTATTACGTGAGACTTTATATCTGACGAAATGCACATTGGATTCTGATGAGTTAAAAAATGGAACAATAAGGACTGCTCTGACCACAGATATAATAAACATGTTTTTTTATATTTCTATGGATCTGTATTAATAAAAATCAAAGAACGCTACTTAGGCAACTACCCAAACTTTTAAGATTATCTATTTTACCATAATTAATTGCAAATCATATTAGCTACCGTAAGGTAAGTGTCAGGTACGTGATTGCGTTAACTTAACGGTAACTTTGTCAATTGTTATCCTGTAAATTATGTCTGCAAACATACGCATTTGTGTAATAGATGGTGCGTTGAAGATGCTAGTAAATTATCCCCACTTTGCCTTGCTCATGTTATAGATTTTTTTAGGAACTTTCTAGATAAATCATTGAATAGAAAACATTAAATTGATTGAAATGATTAAGTAATTTGCCTAATATATTATATAGGTAACGATATAAGTTCGATTAATTTCATGAGAAGCTATTAACAGAGATACATATTAACCTTTGTAATTTTTATGCTTAATTTCTTAATGTGTAAATTTTTAATTTACATTTCATAATCGGTTAACAATAAAACAAAAAAAAAACAATCCTAAGTAAACGACAAAACCGCAAAGCGAATAAACGCATGCATTTCGAAATCATAAACGGACAATAGATACTGTTTTGTTTATTTGTAAGATCAGCGACGCTCCCCAATTTTGGGCGAAGTGGTGGCGAGTATAAAACCATAAGCGGCCCAGCCGAGACATTACACAGCCGCACGCATCTGCAGCCATGAGGAGAGCGGTGAGTTGACACAACACACACGACACTAGACACACAAGTCGAACACACCCAGTGAAACTGTGTACCCACACTTTGCATATTTATCTCAATTCATTAATGCGGACACCGTGGATTTCTTCTTAAATTAATATTTGTTTTTCCAGCTAGTGATACTGTCGGTAGTGGCGGCCATAACGGGCGAGGCGCCCTACCACCTGCCGCGGCCGGGAGCGCAAGCGCCTGTGTTCAACTACCCCTCCGCGCCCGCACCCCTAGCGCCTGCGCCGCAGTTCGCGCCACAGCAGCAGTTTAGCCCCAACTCCGGCTACAACTACCCGGCTCCGCAGCCTGCCCCACAGTACATCCAGCCTGCACCCCAGCACCACTCGCATCCTTCCCCACCTCCTGCGCACCACCACCATCACCACCACCACCCCGCACCAGTGTACATCCCATCGCAACCAGCTCCTCAGCCTCTCCCGCGTCCCCAACCACTGCCATCGTTCCAGCCGCAGCCACAATATCAACAACCCAGTACGTCGTACGGCATCCCTCAGTCATTCGTTCGCGCGCAGCCTGCTCCCGCCCCCGTGTTTGCTCCCCAAGCGATCCCACAACTGATCCAGGCGCAGCCTCAACCTGCACCTCAAGTGAACTTCCAACCCATAGCTTACCAACAACAACAACAAGTTTCGCAACAACAATACTCACAGCAAGGAGGTTACAACTACCAGCAGCCTCAGGTGCAATACCAACAGCCCCAGGTGCAATACCAGCAACCTCAGGTGCAATACCAGCAACCCCAAGTGCAATATCAGCAGCCCCAGGTGCAATATCAGCAGCCCCAAGTGCAGTACCAGCAGCCCCAGGTGCAAGCTCAGGCCCAGTTCCAGTCTTCCGCACCCGTGCTGTCCAGCTACCAGGCTGACTCGAATCAGTACAACACCGATCAAGATCAGACGCACAGAGATGCTCTGGACTCACTCGTTGTCGGCCGCGTGCAGAATATCATCAAGGACGACGAGCATAGTGTCGCGCGTAATGCTGGCTACCAGTCTTTAGTGTCAGGGGTGTCCCTCGGCCAAGCCAAGCCTAGTGTGGAGATTACCTCCTTTGTGCACACGTCTCCTTTAGTCTCCAGCTCTGTGTCTAGTTCCGAGGCATCATCATCATCATCGAGTTCATCCATAGCGTCTTCTCAAGCGTTGATTCCTTCAACGGACTACGGTGTGCCGTCTGGACCAGCTGCATCCAGCTCCCAGTCAGCCGAGTCAGCGCAGAGCAGTTTCAATTTCTTGCCACAGAACAAACCAGCCATATCTTACGGTCCACCAAACTGATTTAGATTACTCCTAGATATTGTTATTGTACAAAATGCTTTGTAAATAGACGAGTTTTTTAGACTTTTGTAAATAAAATACGAAGTAAACGTTATATTAAAATTTTTTGTTCGTTTTATTTTCTGATTACAATTGTGACAGTAATATTTTATCAACAAAGTTTGGTAGTCTGATAATATTTCTTATTTACATCATTCAACCTTCGCTACATCAGCATAGACAATTTTGAAAAGGAGCGGATGTGGACAGCTGCAGGCCGCATCATTTTCCTACAAAGTACATAATGAATGTCATAAATTTATGATGATTATGTAACATATGGGCATGGTCACACACATTAGCCGAAGGTACGTAAGATGTGATAAAAACTTACGAATCGAATGGAATGATCCGATGTTTGCGCGGCTCCATTCGAGGCGCAGGTCAAACAGCGAGTTAACTTGTTCACTACTGCTACTTCCTTCATGATACTGTATTCACCAGTTTCTTTATTTACAGCAACAGTAGAGTAGGATTCGCGTTTTATAGGAATTGGATCAAACACTTGCCTTTCTTCGCAACAGCTACACTAAAACATTACGACAATTAAAACATTATTTTCATTTAAATTACGTGTATTTTTTATAAGATACTTTGATTTCATACTTTCATATTGTAACGAATTCAAATTCAAATTTATTTATTTTAGGACAACTAGATCCAAAGGTTAGTAATACAAGACTTAGAAAAACTATTGTTAGTACTTAAATTAAAAAAGGTCAACGCTCATCATAATTATAGTAATCTAAATTACATAAAAATACATTAGATGGTAATGTATTTTTATGTAATTAAGCACAAAACTTAATACAAAAATACATAAAAATGCACAGAATTACTCCCGTGCTGAGACACCCCGCCACGTCAAGATAATCTATAGGGACGTAACGTAACGTCAACTTAATAACGTCAACTTAATATTGTCTCTTATTAATGGGAGAATACAAATCTTACCGAGCTGCGGTTATCTTTGCCATATTCACATATTTCATGGTGGCACTGAGAGGAAACTTTTGATTGAATTCCTTCACCACATTGAGTTGCCACTGTTGTACATTGTTTCACCTTTCTTTGTTTCTTGGGTGAAACACATTGAACAGAAGGAGCAACATAGATGTCAGAGCTCGATATTTTCCTGTCTTGTACCTAAAATACATTTAAATCATGTAATGAACTTCTGCTTTAATGATCGGGTATAAAGTTTTTATTTCTAGATTTATCGAATTACCTTAACAGGTATGCAAAATATCTGCGGCTGCAGCGGTTGCGGCGCGGGCGACAGGGCCGGATTGCAAATATTGCAACAACAAGGTCCATGGTTCTGTGAACTACGCAATGGTGTAGGTACAGTCTCATATTGAGTCTCTTCACACACTGGAACTACTTTTTTTTCTGGACACTGGCACGACCCCTCTACCGCTCTACATTGCGATGGTACTTGCACTACTTCAGGCACTTTTTTCACGTGGCATATACAACAGGGTCCCGGAAGATTCCTTGGATCTTGATTTTCTGATGGTACTTGAACCACTTTTGGAACGTTTTTCTTTTCGTATTTACAACACAGCTCGTTCGTTGATTCCTGTGCTTTTGATGGCACGCTCACTACTTCTGGTATTTTTTCCTGTTGTACCTCCACTACTTGTAGCGCTTCTTTGTGATATGATAGTACTTTCACTACTTCTGGCAGTTTTTCCTGTTGTACCTCCAATACTTGTAGCGCTTCTTCGTGATATGATGATAATTTTACTGCTATCGGTACTCTTTCCTGCGAGCACTTACAAGGCGCTACTGGCTGATTCATTGAATATTGTTCTGTTGTAGGTTCTTTCACTATTGTCGGTGCTTTTTCTTGCGAGCATTTACAAGGTGCTACTGACTGACTCATTGAATCTTGTTCCGTTGATGGTTCTTTCACTATTGTCGGTGCTTTTTCCTGGGAGCACTTACAAGGAGCTACTGGTGGATTCATTGAATATTGTTCTTTCGATGGTTCTTTCACTATTACTTTTACCTTTTGGCACGTAAAAGGCGGTTCCGTCTGATTTCTTGAATCTAGTTGTTTCGATGGTTCTTTCAAAATGTCCGGTACGTTTTGGCACGTACAAGGCAGTTTCGGTTGATTCCTTGACTCTTGTTCTTTGGACGTTACTTTCACCGGTTCCGGTAATTTTTCCTTTTGGCATGTACAAGGTGCTTCCGGCTGAATCCTTGAATCTTGTTGTTTCGGTGGTACTTGCACTACTTCTGGTACCTTTTGCTGTAGGCATTCACAACATTGTTTGCTCTTTGTTTGTGGTGGATACACTATATTTTGCACGGGACACTCACATCTGACATTTGTACCTTCTTGCACGGTGAGAGGTACTGTTTCGACATGTTTATTATACACATATTTCTCGCGACTGACATCGCTAAGGCTTTGAGATCTTCTGGAGCATTTAGCGTTGCATGGCATGTGTGACGATATTATTGTGGCATTGGACTTACCCGCAGATGTAGGTGAACTGAAAAAAAGATTTAGCTAACAAGAAGTACCAATAAAATGCAGAATAATCTATTTATAGATATATAGTGCCGTAGGAACTTACTGCAAGTAATTTTCGGATGCAGCTCGCGACAACTCTTTTGGTTTTAGAATATATTCACAGCTTCCATCAGGACACCTGTTAACAAATAGTAGTTAGTGGGCATTCATGCGCCAATAGTCTTATGAGTTATGAGGTATGAGGTATACTGACTTCTTAGGTACATCCCCCGAATCATTGGCCGGACATGTTCGTTTTCTCCATGGACTGAAAAATTAATATGAATATGATTAATCATAGGGTTAAAATACCCTTAACGAAGTCGAAAGGTACTTGTTCTCCCCGTCATTGCGATTGTTGTTTTGTATTGGACCATACATGGAAACCTTCTAGTTACGGAGATATTGAAGTTCAAAGTTCCAACTTTTTCACAAGTTTTAAATGTTATAACTTTAAATACCTCCATGATCCCTGTACCTGTGCCTGTACTATTCAATCCATCCATCAGCACAATGTTTTGACTGCGTTATATTGAGTCGTACCCTAAACCGTGAATCTTCACCCCCAAAAAAAGTAGTTTCCCAGCATAAGGCCCGGTATCCACCAAAGCGGAGAGGAGAGGAGACGAGAGGAGATGTGCCGCGAAGCTGGCAGGTTATTTCCACCAAAGCGGAGAAGAGATGCGTTGCGGAGAGGAGATGTGAGCTGTGTGTAGCAGAGATGTGAGCTGTGAGAGATCGAAAACAGTCAAGTGCTGTCTACGAAAGGAAGACGTCATGTCGTTACAAAAGTTATATCTGAATTTGCTTGAGGGAGAAGAATTAGAGGTTGAAGAAACACAATTAATTCTTCAACATTTAAATTATCGACGGCAACATAGATTCTGGATAAGAAACCATATAAAATGTCACAGTCATGGCGAATATGCCACACTGTTTCGAGAGTTTGATGATGAAAGTTTTCATAAATCTTACAGGGTAACAAGGAATAATTTCTACCAGTTACATGATTTGATTAAACCGTATATCCAAAAGCCAGTCAATCGAATGACGCTTTCGGGACGTGCGAGGCGCGCGGAGAAGGTAGCGGGGTGAGGGGTGTGCAGCGCGTGCGCCGCCCGGCCGCCCGACTAGACACTTCTCCGCTCTGCTGCGCCGCTTGCTCGCTCGCTGCACAAAATTCTATAGAAAAATGAGACATCTCCTCTCCTCTCCGCTTGACCCATTTCCACCAAAGCTAAGCGGAGAAGAGATGTGGAAATAACGAAATCGGATTGGTTTATTCAAACACATCTCCTCTCGTCTCCTCTCCTCTCCGCTTTGGTGGATACCGGGCCTAAATTGTTGTGTAGAGTTACGAGTACATAGTTTGATGCTTTGTTGACGGCAGCGTGAAGCTTTAAACCATGTATATCAACGATTCCTACCAATCCTTATTGTTGCCGTAAAATATGATTGTCGAGTAAGAAAAATTGAAAGTCAAGTCTTGCAGCTCTTCAATAGGCTCAAGTGACGAGTCCTGTTGTTCTGAACAAGGCTTTGAGGATGACGCAATGGTCAGTTTGCAGCCCAGTATACTATCATGTACAGACACGGAATGTTTTTAACAGGAAGCAAATTTTATCTGACTATTTCTCACCTTTTGAATCTTCTAAATTTTTTTGTTGGTTTCGGACTGAAATGATAAAAAATATTTATATACAGGGAACGACGAACTGAACAACTTTTGTTCTATGACTTTTGGAAATACATATATAACTTTTAGTTTTACCAGACATGTCGATCAGCTAGCTGATAGCGTCAGTTCCTAAAGAAAGTACAACATTGTTATTTGCGAATTTCAAGAACTCGTAGAAAAAAAGTTGTTCAGTTTCATGGTGCGAGAGACCACATTGAGGTCTTGAGTTTATTATGTTACCTTGCATTGCATGAAGTAGTATAGTTACAGGGTTCAAATATGCGTTATACATTTACCGAAGACGTAGGCAGGACCTCTTTATAAAACCTCTTTGAATATTATTATTATATTAATATTAACGAGATGATTGTCGTCGGTCATGAATACGTATCATTGGGACCGGGATGGAGGAAAGGTAGGTACCTACTGCAACCTCACTCCTTAGTTATTTGGACTGTACAGTATATTTATTAGTACTGAAAAGAGAACGCATAGTCTTTTGGCGGCAGGGAGTGGTGTTCCGTCGCTTCCATCCACATGAACGCACAGTGACAGTGAACAAATGAAGTGCTACTAACATATATATGGATCTGCCAAACAATAAATGGATGTTGTTTTTGTTGAACCACTGAGTCTTGAAGCTTGAAGTTTTACGCTAGAGATCCTTAAATTATGAAGGTAAGTAAGAATTGGGAAGGAATTATGAGCACCAATAGCACCATAGATTTTAGGGGTTATTTATGGAGAGCACTAAGGCAGGATTTTCGACAAAATTTGAATGGATTTCCCAGAAAATGACAGGAATGACATAATTCCCAGGAATTTGACCGGGGATGACAGTTTTCACGGAAGTTTGTCGATGGGAATCTCATATGACGCACGGCATGTTGTGAAAGACAATTGTACATCCATTGTCCGTCTTGGAGGGATAATACCGACTCTAATATACCATTGGCACGTATTTGTGGGTACGTAGGTATTCGGAGTCCGGGGCACGTTTGAAGTCGGCTGCTGGCCACTATCGCGCAGGTACTCGCAGTATTTGTTGTCTAGCCAATTCGCGAATCCGCTTCTTTCTGGGGCCATTTCATTTTCACAGCAAACCGCTTTACGCTCCTAGATAAAAAAAAATACTCGTGTTTTAAGGAATATTTATAAAGATGTCGAAAAGAACGAGAAAGAAGATCAATGACCCTCAAAAAAGTTAAAAATGCAGTAGAATCGAGGAAAAGGATTTAATGTGATTTTTTGTTGCATTAACAAAGTTCCTAAAGAGACAAAGGCACTTTTTTTGCCTAACCTGCTCTGTCTCACTCCTGGGTAAAGGCCTACCTCCACTCTTTACATTTCTCGAGAACCCGCGCGTCCTCCTTCCAGTTCTGACGGAACCTGTCCAGTTCGTCCCGCCATCTCCTTCGCGGTCTGCCGCGACCCCGCCTCAGTGTGTCAGGGCACCAGTTTCCTGCTATTTTGGCCCACCGTTTGTTTTAGTTTGTTAGCATGCGGAAGACATGTCCTGCCCAGTCCCATGAGTTAGGCAGCATTTTGAGCCACGTCAGCTCTATTTATTTTGGAGCGCAGTAATACGAAGGTCTCATAAAAAAAAAATCAAGTTCTTTTATGCAACCAACCACATTTTGATTTGATGTGAAAAATTGAAAATCCCTTTCAGTTTTTTGTTCAGAAGTTAAGTTTCTTTACTTTTGTAATAGAGAAGTATGGAAGAAGAAGACATGCAGCGCCGATTCAAATGAATTGGTACAAGAGCAAGAGAATGATGACTTACTTTTGTTTCCAATCTACTTTTCTAGTAAAACTATGTAGGCCGTCGACTTTGTTATTAAAGTTGGGTAAACATTCGTTAATATAGTTACTTTGTTACTTTAGGTATGTAACAAAAAGTTTACCTGCGTGTACCATTTGAAAGCTTTCATAAATGGATTGTCTTTCTTGGGCTGGTCGCTATTCTGCCTCCTGTTTAGAGGCTGCTGCCAAACAACAATGAGATTTCTTAATAAAATTTAACTGACTTCAACCTTGAAATGTTTGAGAAGTAGGTAACAACACAATTTCAGAACTTATACTTAATGGGAGAAAAGAGAAGATCCAATCACTTTTGCATGGGTGTCGACAGAATAAGGAACGAAACCACAGCCGAGATATCAGACGGAAGCTTTCACAATAAGAAAATATCAACGTTGATTTTATACCACCATTGTAACAGTGTTTTCTGCAAAAATAAATGATTTGATTTGATTTGATGGCCTGAGACCTGACAAGTGTGATGGAAAAGGCTGTATAACGTTCCTGTTAGCCTGTGTCAACCCACTGCTGCTATAGGCGTTTCCCCATGACTTCCAAATCTTTCGATCTAGGACTAATGTGGACCACTGGCTGTTGGCTCTGACCATCTCGTCCCGCCATCTCATGCGAGATCTACCGCGTCGCCTTCTGGCTGTATCTGGTGGGTCAACTCACTAATGTGTTTCTTTGGGCTGTACCTATGTGGATCAGTGGAACATTAAGTTTTAATAAAGTGACCGCCAATCCTCTTCTTGCCAATCTAATATTGAGTCAGTCCAGAATTTAGCATTCATTAATCATTAACATCAACAAAGTCTGACAACCAGTCTAGCCATGCGGTATCGTGTTACCAAGTAACTGGGATGTGGAGGTCAAACAGGCAGTCGTTCCATGTAAAGTACTGTCAGTGCAGCTGCACCTGGTTAGACTGGAAGTCGACTGCAACATAGTAATGAAACGGCTAGGCAGATGATGACTGGTATAGAAAGCCCTGTGGTACTCAAGTCTGCCTATGTACCTACCACTACTGTGTATGAAGTTTAAATCAATAAATGTTGATTATAATGAACCTTAGCATTAACCAAATATGTGCACTTACAATTTGAGCGTAGTATATGAGAGGGTGAGCCATGGTCGCGTAGATAGGGACATGGCGACTGTTCGTCGTGCAGTGCCCATAGTCATTGTGATTACATTCGAACGAATACGTGCATTGCGAACAATCGCAACTCTCACAGTCACTAGAGGTGGTCGAAGACATAGGATAGTGTTACAAAACTCATTTGATTTAAAATATGTTTACGTAGAATGGTGTGTGGTAATGCCAAAGAGTAACATGTTTGCTTGGCTCCTGTCAAGATTGCTGTCACTAGTTTTTTCTACGGGTTCTAGCAAGTAGGAGGTATACTTATTAAAAAAGTATTTAATTGATTTATCGATTTGTATCAACGTAAGGCTCCAGCTCTATACTGACAAGCAAGCGCGAGCGTATTATCATTTCACTGAATCAATTTTGGGATTTGTTCAAATCACTAGATTTGTTTAGGGAAATGATAAAATCGTGTTGTTATTTTAACATCCTCCGTGATTTGATCAAATCCCTTAGGGAATTGACCAAATCCCTGTTTTTATCATATCCCTGCGACATATAGGTGCACTGTACCAGATCACCGGCCCATGTTAACATCGTTTCTACGAGGACGGTGCAGTACCGCGCAATAAATCTCCGCGGTGAGTGTTTTACCAGAGTGCGTATGTACATTTTCCAACACAGGTTAACAGTACCTACCCAGTGTACGGAAGTAATAACATAACTTAGCTACATAATATAATATCCAATAGGTAGACCATCGCCCGTTTTCACTAACAACAGTTGACAGTACTGACAGTAATGTATAAGCTAAGCACATTGTTGAATTTTTACAACCTAATATTCCAATGTTGGATTGGTGCTTCCTAGTGTAAGTCTAGTGTAAGTAATGATAAAATATAGGTAATTCGACAAATTCTATGGGTACAGTTAAAGGGCTAATTTTTAGGGTTCCGTACCTCAAAACGAAAAACGGAACCCCTTAAAGGATTACTTGCGTGTCTGTCTATCTTCTGTCGGTTTGTCCATCTGTCACAGCCAATTTACTCCGAAACTACTGGACCGATTGAGTTGATATGGTACACATATGTAAGGCGGTTACCTAAGAAAATGATAAAGAAAAAGTTTTGCAAAGTACATCGTGTGACATATCAAATGAAAGGGCTCATTGTTAGCATCTGAAATATATATTCATATATATGTATATATTTAAGACAAAAGTTTGGAAGTTATTTAAGAAAATAGGCGAAAATTGACCATCCCTTGACTCCCCTTGACTCCGAAACTAAAGGGCCGAAATTTTTTGAAAAAAATACAAAAAATAGTTCTTTGCCTATTGCTTACAGAAAAACCTATCAGAAATCTTAGATTAAGTCATAAGTCATAAGTCATTTATTCATTTATCATTTTTTTTTTTTTTTTTTTTTTTTTTTTTCATTTTTTTTTTTTTTTTTTTTTTTATAGATTCAAAACAACTTATGGAATTTAGATAATTAACGTACGGAACCCTCTCCATGCGAGTCGAACTCGGACTTGTCAGGTTTTTTTTACTAACGTAGCCTTACTCTACGAATTTCTACTGAATCGTGGGTGCGTTAATTACAAACATTTAAACTCACATACACAAACAGCCAGACCCGGAACAACTACCTATAGGCCATACAAATATTTGTTCCGTGCGGGAATCAAACCCGCGACACGCAGCGCAGCAGCCAATCGCCCAGCCACTGCGCCAACCGTACCATCAAGCAAGACTTCCTGTTGTGCTCTATCCAGAGACATTCAAATATTACGGCTCTATCTATGTTTTCATTTTCAGAGCCTTACTGAATTATGTTCATCAGTCAATTGTCAGATGTTACTGAACGAAAGAAACATGTTAATGAAATATATTTCAGTATTTTCTATAATATGCGTAAATGTGGTACTTAGTTACAACAACAGATTGTTCACATTGACCAGCTATGAGAATGTTAGTGGTAAGTTTCATCAGTCATACCCAGCCTTTTTTCTGACTATATCGCTGCTGCTGTTGTCGTTGCTGTGTTGTGCTTTGTTCTGTCTATGTCGCTAGGTTGTGTAGATCAACTGAAAGCAGCTGAATACCAGTATTTTATTTGGAGCGACTGTCTCCACAACCCACTTGCAGAGTAAAACCACACCTCTGGGCAAAACTGGATGTCAGGCTTTCGGGTTTCTGACTACACGTAGCAACAGTCAAAGATCTACAAATAAACGGCTCGGAGTCTCGGACCATCAGCTTAACGTGCTTTCCAACGCACAAAGGGGTTTCGGTACCTACAGAGTGTAACAAGATCCTCAATGAACCGTCAACCAAGCATTCTGTACATCAAACTAAGTAACTTTACGCAAAAATTATTTACATTTTTGTTTTGGGGTGAAACATCACATTATTTACGGTAGGACTCAATGTAACGCACTCAAAACATTGTGATGATTGGGTGGATTGAATAGTACGGGGGTCGTAGTGGAGTTTAAAGCAAAACTCTTACATTAAAACATGTATTTTAGAAAAAAACTTGTGAAAAAGTTGGAACTTTGACCCCCAATATCTCCGTAACTAGAAGGTTTCCAGGTATGGTCTAGAACAAAAAAATGATAGCAATGACGGGGAGAACAAGTGCCTTTCTTCTTTATATGTATCATGGGTCGTTACCCGTCCACGGACCAGCCTCGGCAAGCGTTGCTTAACCATGAAGAACGACCCGTGGTATAACCTAGGCTAGTTTATTGGTGGTAAGTTACACCACGTCGTTAGGCAGAGGTGTGCCTTGGTACACATATATTTCGAGAGCATTAGTACACCCATAGTTCGCGAGTTATGTTATCGTCCCAAGTAATAAAAAGTAAGGGACGAGCCTATTGCCAGAAACCAGGCACAGATCCTGTTTGAAATTTCTAATGGCAAAACCCAATAACACTGCCCGACCTGTGATTCGAATCCAGGATCTTATGCTCAGCAGTCGCGCTTTCAACCATTAGACCATTGAGGCTTGTTTAGTAACTTAATAAGTTTCTGCTTTATGTTCTTAGAGTCCCAATGCGGCATGAACACCGATTCCAAGCCAGTACAAAACGTGGTCAAGCTGAAAGTGGTGAAGGACAGGAGTGGCAAAGGTGGGGTGAGCATCGCTCCCGGTGCTTTAGGGTTCAGCTTCGTTACCATCACGACCACGCAGGCGACAGGTTTGCTCGTTTCTCAATATTACGTCATTTACAAAGTTAAGTTTCCTATACAAAGTTAAGTTTCCTATACAAAGTTAAGTTTCCTATACAAAGTTAAGTTTCCTATACAAAGTTAAGTTTCCTATACAAATTTAAGTTTAAACTTACACTGTCACTTACGGAATATCTTCCGTGTCAATTGTTGTGTAAACAAATTTATTAGTTACAGACAAATCTGTCTACCCTCTTTTTTAGTCTTCTGCTACGCGGACTACTGGAACTCGATATAAAGTCACGGCAAAACACACTCCACCCGCATTGCCCCTAGCTGGAGGCCTTACACTCAAGGCATCCACAAGACTTGCCCGGTTAAGCAGAAGCCAACCTCAGAGGTTGAACTGCAAGATACACCAGTCAAAAAAAAAACTCCACCCGCATTCTCAAGTGATCCCGCGATCATTTCACACACTTGTGCACTGTAATATCTCCCGTGCTGATGGCTAATCTCCGCTAAGATTGGCCGCCATGACTGAAAACGGTCAGGAGGACATTTTTTTTATAAATAAAACTTTTCTATAAAAACTTTAGAACATTAAGATTTTGCTCGAATTAAATTTTTGCCAATAGCATGTGGTGAATGATATAAAATAATCCATTAGTTTTGTTTAATAGAAGTTTGGTCATAAACTAATGCCAAGCATATCGATTGATTTCCTTTTTTTGATATCATCCTCAGATCCTTTGATTGGATTTGAAAGGATTTTTCATGAAGTTTTATATGGATCAGGAGTCGGTACGTTTCCCTTGTTTTAAGTATTGTTAGCACATCCTTTTTCTAACATTTAGGTATTTCAAATAGATACATAGAAGTGCACACATTGGTATGATAGTTGGTAAGTAAACATAAACTGCAACACATAGGTAAAGCACGGAGTGAAAATTCGGAAGAAAAAGCTGACCCAAGTTTTAAAAATTCGTCATAGTCAGTAATTATGCGAATGACACAACGTTATGTAATGCTGTGGAACCTGTTGGGGAAAGCTCTCGCAAGTCGCGACCCAGTGAAGGTAGCTATGTAACTTTATATCCAGGGCACTGGGCAGACTGACCGGTCCCGCCTGATAGCGAAGTTGAGGTCATCATTCATCATTGTTGTCTATGGTCGCAAACGCTACCGCTGACCACATGGTCCTAGGTTCGATTCCCAGGCCCGGCAAACTGTTGTTGGGAATTTCCATGAGGATATTCTCAGCGTGTGGCAGGTTGATGGTAGCTAGGTAGGCTTGGCTCCAAAAAAAAAACAAAAATTGGATTAGAGTTTTTTATTATTTTATTTTGTGTGCAACTTGTGGCAAGTGCCAAATAAACATATTTTCGTTTTTTTTTTTTCATTTCTTTTCTTTGATTTACATAGAACATAAACATAACGCAACTTTTCCTCATTCCCAAAGTATGCCAACGGACTCTTATTAGTAATTACTAGGCCTACGCTATTTGTTTACACTTCAACCACTTTCTGTGTAGGCGGGAAAACACAGAACTAAAATAAATGTACCAAGTTTGACATATCGATGCAATTTTTTTTAACAAGCAATGCCACCTTGATGAACTGCACACTTAAAGTGGTCAAACGGGCTTGTATCTTTAAAATCTTGATAGAAAACGATAAAAAAATATATCATCATCATCTTCCTACCCTTGTCCCATGTTACTAGGGGCGGCGCAACACAATATTTATTTCTTCCATTCTTCCCTGTCAACCGTCACGCAATCATTTACACCTTTTTCCTTCATATCAGTCCCCACACAAAAAAAAACTATACATAATACTGTAGCTATTACCGCTATCATAGCAAATAAAAGGTCTAAACCTTGTCTTTACCCATATAATTTTCTGTTTGACTGCTCGATTTCGAGTTACAACCGGTTTTAATTTTTTCTAGCTAGATATTAAACGGCCCTCAAGTACACAAGAGAATCTTGGCGACGAATACTTGATGCACTGGCCTTCGGGACAAGTTTTGCGGTAAGTTTTGTCTGGGCCTACATATTCAAACAAAATGACTCACAAAGCTACAATTATCCTTTGGCACATGACGATTCAGTTATCTTTCGATAGGGAGCGTTATTGGTGATGGAAACATTAATTAAGCTACAAAACGGAAAGATTATCACTTTTGCGGATGATACTGCTTTGGTATTCGATGCTGATACGTGGGTAGAGGTCCAGCATTATGCTCAACAAGGCTTTAATACAGTGTATAAATGGTTGTATGCTAACTTACTTACCCTAAATGTCGATAAGACGAAATACATGACATATTCCCTTAGACCACAGGATCAACCTAACTTCAACTTGAAAGCCCACTCATGTCATTCATTCAATAATTGTTGTTGTCCTGTGTTACAAAAAACAGAATCTATCAAATACCTTGGCATAATTATAGACTACCGTCTCAGCTTCCAACAACACATTGAAACTTTAGTCAAAAGAATCCGCAAATTAATATACATATTTAAAAATCTACGACATTTATCTGATACTTCAGTAATTAAATTAGTTTATTTCGCATTATGTCAGTCTTTGCTAGCCTACTGTATCACCACCTGGGGTGGTACTTCTAAATCATGTATTATTAATTTAGAGAGAGCTCAAAGAGCTATATTAAAAGTTAGTTGTTTTTTTCCAACACGCTATCCAACCTTCGATCTCTACCAACACTGCAAAGTTCTAACAGTCCGGCAATTGTTCATACTCATGACTGTATTAAAAAAACACTCTGAACTTCCCATATATCACGATTTCCTTACTCAAAATAGAAGATCAGCAAATGTTTGTCCAATCATCCGTTTTAACACTACTTTTTCCCAAAAATTTTACGCCTTTCTTGGCACTTTTCTTTATAATTCTATTAATAATAAAATATCTATTTACCCGCATACTAAAGCTATTTGTAAGAGAAAATTGCGCACCTGGCTATTGAGTCTTGACTACGCTTTCACAGAAAAGTTACTAAAACCTGTGTCTTAACACTCACACACAAACACTTATACATTTACACTCTCACATTCGCACACACACATTTACTCACGCATTGCATCAATGCACTTTCATCACCCCATTTCCTCTTTCATCCTTTTAATTTAAATTTTTGCTTTTGTGTACAAGTTTGTATGTTCATATGAACATCATAACCCATAACCCACTTTTTTGTACAACCATACTTTTTATTATGCTGCAAGCATAATTTATATTAACATTTTTGTTTTTTTTTGTTCCATAGGATTAACCTTTGAACGTTTGAACTAATTGTAGATATAAGTTTATGTTTTTTTTTTATGCTAATTTCATATTTTGTTTTAATGTTTTTAAATAATTAATTTTAAGTACTTGTTTACCTACTCCCAATTTATACTTAGAATCTTGACAAAAAATTTTGCTTCATATAATTGTTATATTTAAGCCGGAGAGGTGATCTGTAACTCAGGACCTTCCTACTTCAGACACCTTTCTCTATATAAGATTGTACATATACCAGCGCCTGTAAATTCTGATGTCGAGATAAATAAAGATTTATGATTATGATTATGATTATGGTTACATTATTGTGAAATTGTATTAAATCAACGTTAGGTCCGATTTTGGTCACACGCCAAAAAATCTTTGTACCTACTTTATCTGGTGAAGATGAAATCGTGCCATGCATATCTTTAAAATATGAATTTATATAATTCTTTATGCACAAGTACAAATACTGCACAGAGGCGAAACTATTACTTTAGGTGTTTTCTGAGTGGTTAATATGTAAATGTAAATGTTACGTAGAGTACGTGACTACCTCGTTGGTCTAGCGGTTGCAAGCGCGTCTGCCGAGCATGAGGTCCTACTGAGGGGTTCGATTCCCGAATCAGGCAAACTGTTTTTGGGTTTTTCTATCAGGAATTTCTCAGTAGCAGCCACAAAGTCTTGATTTGTGCCCAGTTGATGGCAATAGCCTCGCCCCCAATTACATAAGACTTAAACATAATTGGTGAAATGTGGGTCAACCATTAGGTACACCTCTGAACCTCTACTTAATTTTGTTTCTTATGTTTTTAAACTGTCATGGTCACTAACATTATAATTAACACCAGAAACGGGACAAACAAACAGTGGACATGGTAAATATCCCGTTTCTAGTGTTAATTATAATTTTGTTTCTTGTTTCGTAAAGTTAGTTATTTAATTTTTGTGTGTTTTCATTAATTTCGTTTAAAATTTTACTTTACAACGTCATGTTCATAGTTCATGTTGTGCAGTTAATAACTGTTGTTCCTGATCCTCAGGGCCGAGACGTTTCAAAACAAGAGTAGTGTCCACCTACCGTTCCTGGAGTACATACATCGAGGCCACTGCAGGCTGAAGATCACGAAGGACATCATGCAGACAGCTGTGGATGCCTTCGCCATATTCATCTCTGGAGATCTCTCCGACGTGGAGCGGTTGCCACAGTCATATGTCCTGCAGTCTGTAAGTGACTTTGTGTAACTCGATGTGGATAGGTGCAAAGATCTCTGCAGCTTAAGAGTGTATAAATACCCTTAACACCATCGTCTCATCTGCCTAGCCTTTTCACAACTATGATGGAGTCGGCTTCCAGTCTAACCGGATGCGGCTGTATACCAGTATTTTACATGGAGCGACGGCCTATCTGACCTCCACGTATAGAATATATTATAGTCTTTGGACCTCCACAACCCAGCTAGTACTGGGTAACACAATACCCTTTGGTAAGACTGGTTGTCAGACTTTCGAGCCACTGACTGCCTTAACGACTGTCAAATATCTACAAATGACAGCCAGGACCAACAGTTTAACGTGCTTTCCGAGGCACGGAGGAAAATCGATATGTAATGGGTGGTCACCAATGCACGGACCAACCTACGCAAGCGCGGCTTAACCTGATCGTCCCGAGCGGCTGCTATTATTTAGCCATGAGCTAAAACCCTTAATTTTGTTTATCTAGCAACATTGAACGCGTTTACAAAGTTTCGTGCTCGTGCTATTAACCGTTGAAGAGTTCTCTCGTGAGGAGGTGATCGTTATCTCTGTCATAAAAATGCTCAATCGGACAACTTACATACATACTTTACGAACAGTGCAAGCTATATCAAAGCGTACATGGAGTTGTCGACGTCGTACGTGAGACGTAGTTGACGTCTCATGAGGAGGGATTTAATCCCATCATGAGACTAAAAGAGAAATAATGGATGAAGATGGAGAGGAAGGTCAAAAAAAAGATGGATGCATTCTGTGAGGAATGATATGAAAGAGAAAGGAGTTAATGATGCCGTGACGAAAGGAGAATGAAGAAAAAAACATGTAGAACGGGACGAAGGTAGAAAGATTAAGCGCTACCTTAAAACATGATTTTGCACACAAAAAAAAGTCATTTCCCAGCAATATGTTTTGCGTAGTGTGCGGCTTCGTGAAGGTTCCTAAACGGACCCATCACTCCGTATGTGTGCTATCTCTCTACGCCGCCGTCGAGAAATTGTGTCGACGCCAGGTCCAACGACGCGCCGCAGCGGTTGCGTGCGGTTGGTTTTATTGCTTTCAAGGTATCCAAAGATACGGACATTATTTCTGCACATTTAAAATGTCTCGTTCGTCTATTACATAAGCGGCTGCTTAGCGTGCAGTTCCGTGTTCGATTCCCAGGACGGGCAAAGAGTTATTGCGTTTTTCCGAGTAGCAATCAGGGTTTAGGACGTTGGCGGTGGGACACTTTCATGCCTCGGAGTTCCTGCAAAGAATCAACGCATACTAGTCAAAGTATGCGTTGATTTTTGGGAAAAGAAAAAGAAGGAAACAATAAAGATAAAACCTAAAAAGGCAGAACAGTGGACATGGTAAATATCCCGTTTCTAGTGTTAATTTTAATGTTAGTGACCATGACAGTTTAAAAACTTATAAGATAAAACCTATGTACCATTATTTTACATGAAGTTTAAATAAATAAAATAAATAAGCTCGTTCTCTAGGCAAGAACCATAGCAATGATGCGGGTAGCACGCGAGAAGCTTGCAGCGACGTGGTCCGTGGTGAAAGGGGGCACACTCACTGAGCACGTGACATATGAGACCCTGGAGAAGTACCGGCCGCTGTTTAAGTACGTCAACGGCAGGGAGATGGCCAGGCTCAACCTGTCCGATAACAAGATCCTATCGTTTATCGGCACGCATCCCGATCTTAATAGGCATCAGGTAAGTGGGAAATGTTTCATGGCGGGCCTAAAATGACCGCTTTAGCAGAGTTCTATTAAGATAATAATATGAAGTTACGATTCGCAAAATGGTCACAAAGTGACACTTCATAATATTAACTGCGTCTGTGACCATTTTAAGAATTTTCACGTGATTCATATTATTATTCTATTATGACCCTGCTAAAGCGGCCATTTTCGACCCCCAAGACATACTTTTTACTATTTTTATATCTTTCCTTACACAACCCATCCATCTTTGCTTTGGTCTTCATAATCCTTCTCCCCTTTACATTTATATTCATTATTCTTTTGGACACATGAGCATGTGATATGCAACCCACACGGTTTTATCCCTCCATGCTCATACCATTTTTTTTTTTGGATGGGTAGTCATTAAATGACTCCTCCCGCTCTGGGCGGAGCGGAAGGGAGTGTCAGACTTTTACTGTCTAAAATCCATCCATGTTCCTTCTTTTGCCCTTTGTGTTCCAGGGCCGCGGTATCTCTGTCGAACAGTTCCGCAGCCCTGGCAGGCATCGGCCCTTGCGGGCCCCTCCTATTTGCTGACATCTCTTTGAGGCGCGCGTCGAACACGAACGCGCCGTCGACACGGCCTGTCGTCATGAGACGGACGGACGGCGAGCTAGCCCATTACTCACAGTCCACAAGCCCGCGCCTACGGTGGCCGGGAGCCACCACGTGGCCCCCGGCGCCCAGGGCGTCTCCCGCGGCGGCTGGGACGTGAGGTTATTTCCCTCTCACGTTCTGCCACCTCCTTCGCTAGCATGACTGCTTCGCAGAAGGAGGTGACGGCTTCCATGCTCATATCCAACCCAGCAAACAATTTCCTTTGGCGCTACTTCAAAACTTTCTCCTTTATACTTCTTATTTTTATCTATTTTCGTGACTCCACCCATCAATCTCGACATTGTTCTCGACTCAAGAAGTACCTAATAAACTTATGAATAATACTAATAACCAATCCAGTAAAATAATACACTTTTACTGTTCTAGCCCCGGTTACCTATACACATTGTATTGTAGGTAGGTGTCGTGGCACACAAGTACATAAAACTGAACCCTCGCTGGACAGATGCAAAATATCTGAACATCATGAACAACTTGATGTGTGGAGTTCCCATGATGTTCATGAGAAGGATTCCGGAGAACACGTACCTGCAGCTGACGCACCAGGTTTGTACGGTTATGAACACGGCTAACAAAGGGCGCCTTGAAAAAAAGTTATGATAAACGATCATTAAAGATACATTGCTTCTACTTTTCATCGGCACGAACGCTATAAGAATATCGCATGTCACCTAATTATAGTAAGATGTATTATACAAATAAGTTATTTGATGTTTATCTAATCCTTAATATTTCCAGATATTTTACCACATCCGAGCGTGTGATCCATTACAGCGCAGGTTTTATTTAACCATGATGATGAGAACCCAGGTAAGTGCAAATGTTAACCAAAAATGTCCTGTTACATAAGATGGAGTTTCAGTAATGTAACGAGGTTAAGTCCTACCCAATACTGTTACGTAGGATTAAGAACTCATTTGAAGATACTTTACTCATTGACAATAATTCTTTAATCAAAATATTAATTATTTACAAACTACAAAACTATAATAGAAATAAATATGTACAAGTATAAAAGGGTTACAGGGCATCCAAAAATTCGTCCGCATCGCTGTCAACAGGAAAAGTGCCCAGAAGGCTGGCAGCATTACCACGTTGGATGGCAATGCTGATTCTTTGGCCAAAAAATAGGCCCGCCCTCTGGTCACGTGAAGAGTCGACCAACCGCTTTACTCATTGACTGTTATTGATCTTACTTGGATTCTGTAGTTGCATACATCAGTAACTGTAACTGGTTGCATGATATTTTTACCAGGCGTTAGGCAAGTCATACAGTTGGAGTGCGCGCGAAGTATCCCGACTAGGTCTACTGCTAGCCGAGGTCAGTGGGAAGGACCTGAGCGCCATCAAACCTGAAGCTATGTCCGGTATTACGTCACAAGTACTATTAGACTTTATTATTACTTCGTTAATAGTATCAGCAACATGCTGCACTTATGCGTAAGACAAGTAGATTTCCATAAAGTGTGATTGACAACATCAAAAACGCTATGAAAGATGATGAATTTTCAAAATGAAAGGCATTGCAATTGTATAGTGTTATGGAATGAGGTTGTAGGTGAAAATTTAATTACCTTTGTTATGACCATCGCAACCAAAAACTTTTGGCGTACTACTTTGGGTTTACCGAAAAAATATTTAGATCTCCTTTCAAACCTAACCGTAAGACAAATTAACTCTGATGTCTAGTGAGTTCTTGAGCCTTGTGAAGAGGGGTCTGATGAGATGACGAGTCATAGAGAAGTATGTAGAAGAAGACATGCTGCACCGACCCCCAATAAATTGGGATAATTGATTGATTGATGGAAGAAGATCAGACTGTAAGTATCAGTGTCCCCCTCCAACACACGGTCAAAGCACCGAAGACAAAACGTTTGAATTAGGTACTTTACACTAGGTTAAAAGTCGCTCCATGTAAAATACTGGTATTCAGCTGCGTCCGGTTAGACTGGAAGCTGACCCCGACGTAGTTGGCAAGAGCCTAAATAGATGATGATAGCATAAAAGACGTTTGCAAAACAAACATAGTATACAACTATTACAGGTGATGCTAGAAATGCCGATCCACAGTATAATGGCGCTCACAGAGATGCAGCTCCGCTATCTAGAGCCGAAGCCGCTGAACATCCTGGCACGCAAGCTGTTCACCTACCAGATGCAAATGGTTGCGGATTCCAATTCAGCAGCCAGGCCATTCATATCTCCACTCATTTTATTAATTTATATTTCGATTGTAATTCTAACTGTATTAGAAACAATATACGAGTAGATATGTTTTTTGTAAAATATATTTTGGGTTAACCTTTTGTCAGGGGTGTAAATTAGGTTGTCAAACGGTTACGATTTTACACCGCATAAGAATGAGGATAACCAGTCGTAGGTATAATGTCCCCATAGTTGGGACAAAGACCACGTACCTACTCTCTAAGACATATCTTTGAGGAACTTACTTTTTAAGAAATACCTTTTACTCACGTGCTCACTGACGGTCGACCACTTTTCACCCTTATGTCCTGAGTAATAAGGTTGGATAGTGGTCGATCGTCAGTGAGCGCGTTAGTACATCAGAGATGAATCAAAGTAAAAAAAAAACCTTTACATCATGTTGTATATTGTCAAAACGGAAAATTATTCAACACATTCAACGGCGGCAAATGAAAAGAGTATCGACCGTCACAGTGAAGCCGTGCTTGCAACTGAAAAAAATAAAATAAATCAAAGTAAAGCTGGCAAAAGAAAAAACGTATGACGATGAGTCGCTTAATTTACTTACTACAAGACTTGTCCACTGTGTCTGCGTCTCCATGTTAGAAACTTGTGGTCCATGTGGACAGACGTGCGTCTGTATCTGAATACACGCTCGAGGCACTGGGTAACATGATGGACTTGTCGAGGATACTGGTGAACATCCTTGTGTCTGCACTGGTGGACATGTCTGTTGGCATCCCATTGACTGTACTTTTGAACATGTCTGTGAACTTTCTTTTGTGCATGCTGACGGAACTTTTAGAGACGGTGCCGGGTCAGTCTGAGAGCATACTAGCGAACCTTCTTGTTCCTTCATTTCTGGGTATATTTCTTGGACAATTTTTAAGCGGCTACGCTTTGTCGTAAGACTAACAGAAGAAGAGCTACTTTTTTTTTTAATTTCGCTCGTCGGCGTCGTAACCGATTCTTCTGTAATGCTGACTTTATGTTTGCTGATCATACACTCGTGTGTCACCTCAGTTTGACATGAAGAGTCGTTCACGTTGCTTTTCTTCATTTCCCAGTTCTGTAATGGGACTCCCGATACCGTAACAGTAGTAATAGTGTCTAAAGCGAAATCTGAATAACTCTTTTTTACTGGATTGATACTGCTTTGTTTTTTTAATTGTGTCTGCCTTAGGTCACTGGGGCGACATGATGGATTGCAATTGCTACTGAAAATAATTATATTTACATGAAAGATGAAGATTACGGAATGAATGAGCATTTCAGACTTCTAATCACAATTTCTAAGCTACATGTTGCAACTTGCAAATCCGTAACTAGGCAAAAAATAAACGTGGCCGCAGCCTGAAGCCCATACTTGATACTCGGCCAGTCTGGAGATACGTTACGATTGGCAGGAGTGCTCAATCGTGTTATTATTTTGACTCCTAAGCCAAGACATTATATCACAAGCAGCTGGCATTATAATAAAATAAAAATATGAGACTAAACTCCCACGAAAATAAAACGACTTACCAAAAGAAAATATTGGTGTAAAATAACTCACCTTTCATCCATATCTTCGTTCACTGAGTCTGTCAACAACACGAAATACTTTTTATTATTGTCACAGCACTGCGGCGGATCACACCCAGATGGGTTATTTAGCCTCCCACACCCAGCACACTGGACCACCATCACATTTGGAGAAAAATCGAACCCTCGAGAATATTTTTTATGAAATAAAGAATTCAACGAATCACGACGTAATAAAAAGTTATCTATAATAGATATCTGAGATTCTTTTTCAGATGTCATAATGTTTGTTACTGACCGCACCCCCTGACAATTTTTCTGACAAGAATAAACTGGTTTTACTATGTTCCGGATCTTAATATCAAGTTTTAAGTTGATTGTTCCCCCGTCCCCTTGATATGTGTCTACTGCTCCTGTACTATATTGGAATGTCTCCGAGTCGACTTTCGCTTTATTATTCAGGGACTCTTCTTGTGCGTGTTGTTTTGTGTCTACTGCTTCAGTACTAGTTTGGAATGTGTCAGAGTCGACTTTCGCTTTATTATTCAGGGACTCTTCTTGTGCGTGTTGTTTTGTGTCTATTGCTTCTGTACTAGTTTGGAAGGTGTCTGGGTCGTCTTTCTCTTTATTACTTGCTGACTCTTCTTGGGCGTGTTGTTTTGTGTGGACTGCTTTTGAACTATATTGCAATGTGTCTGAGTCGACTTTCGCTTTATTACTTGCGGATTCTTCTCGTGCGTGTTGTTTTGTGTCTACTGCCCCTGTACTATATTGGAATGTGTCCGAGTCGACTTTCGCTTTATTACTTGCTGACTCTTCTTGGGCGTGTTGTTTTGTGTCGACTGCTTCTATACTAGTTTGGAATGTGTCTAAGTCGACTTTCGGTTTATTATTTGCGGACTCTTCTTGTACATGTTGTTTTGTGTCGACTGCTTTTGAACTATATTGCAATGTGTCTGAGTCAACTTTCGCTGTATTACTTGCGGACTCTTCTTGTGCGTGTTGTTTTGTGTCAACTGCTTTTGTACTATATTGGAATGTGTCCGAGTCGACTTTCGCTTTATTACTTGCTGACTCTTCTTGGGCGTGTTGTTTTGTGTCTAATGCTTCTGCACTAGTTTGGAATGTGTCTGAATCGACTTTTGCTTTATTACTTCCGGACTCTTTTTGTACATGTTGTTTTGTGTCGACTGCTTCTATACTCGTTTGGAATGTGTCTGAGTCGACTTTCTCTTTATTACTTGCTGACTCTTCTTGGGCGTGTTCTTTTGTGTTGACTGCTTTTGAACTATATTGCAATGTGTTTGAGTCGAGTTTTGCTTTATTATATGCGGACTCTTCTTGTGCGGGTTGTTTTGTGTCGACTACTTTTGTACTATATTGGAATGTGACCAAGTCGACTTTCGCTTTATTACTTGCTGACTCTTCTTGGGCGTGTTGTTTTGTGTCGACTGCTTCTATACTAGTTTGGAATGTGTCCAAGTCGACTTTCGGTTTATTATTTGCGGACTCTTCTTGTACATGTTGTTTTGCGTCGACTGCTTTTGAACTATTTTGCAATGTGTCTGAGTCAACTTTCGCTTTATTACTTGCGGACTCTTCTTGTGGGTGTTGTTTTGTGTCGACTGCTTTTGTACTATATTGGAATGTGTCCGAGTCGACTTTCGCTTTATTACTTGCTGACTCTTCTTGGGCGTGTTGTTTTGTGTCTAATGCTTCTGCACTAGTTTGGAATGTGTCTGAGTCGACTTTTGCTTTATTACTTCCGGACTCTTTTTGTACATGTTGTTTTGTGTCGACTGCTTCTATACTCGTTTGGAATGTGTCTGAGTTAACTTTCTCTTTATTACTTGCTGACTCTTCTTGGGCGTGTTCTTTTGTGTTGACTGCTTTTGAACTATATTGCAATGTGTTTGAGTCGAGTTTTGCTTTATTATATGCGGACTCTTCTTGTGCGTGTTGTTTTGTGTCGACTGCTTTTGTACTATATTGGAATGTGACCGAGTCGACTTTCGCTTTATTACTTGCTGACTCTTCTTGGGCGTGTTGTTTTGTGTCGACTGCTTCTATACTAGTTTGGAATGTGTCTAAGTCGACTTTTGGTTTATTATTTGCGAACTCTTCTTCTACATGTTGTTTTGTGTCGACTGCTTTTGAACTATATTGCAATGTGTCTGAGTCAGTTTTCGCTTTATTACTTGCGGACTCTTCTCGTGCGTGTTGTTTTGTGTCGTCTGCTTTTGTACTATATTGCAATGTGTCTGAGTTGACTTTCGCTTTATTACTGGCAGACTCTTCTCGTGCGTATTGTTTTGTGTTGACTGCTTTTGTACTATATTGCAATGTGTCTGAGTCGACTTTGGCTGTATTACTTGAGGACTCTTCTCGTGCGTGTTGTTTTGTGTCGACTGCTTTTGTACTATATTGCAATGTGTCTGAGTCGACTTTCGCTGTATTACTTGCGGACTCTTCTCGTGCGTGTTGTTTTGTGTCGACTGCTTTTGTACTATATTGCAATATGTCTGAGTCGACTTTCGCTGTATTACTTGCGGACTCTTCTCGTGCGTGTTGTTTTGTGTCGACTGCTTTTGTACTATATTGCAATGTGTCTGCGTCGACTTTCGCTGTATTACTTGCGGACTCTTCTCGTGCGTGTTGTTTTGTGTCGACTGCTTCTGTACTAGTTTGGACTTCTACCTTCATAGAAACAGACGTCATGCTTTTTCCTACATATAAAATTTCTGTTTGTGTTTCTTTTGGGGAGTTATAAATATCATCAACGAAGTGTTTGACGGAATCTAGCCTCATAGACGTTGGTGGACTTTCCGGGTGTTTGATATGAAATAAATGTTTTGATACGATAAGTCGATCAGTTTTATCGACAATGTTTTCAAGAGGCGCTTTATTTGTTGTTAGACTCTCTAGGTTTGTGACAGAAACAGGTGGTAATGGGAGTTCAAGTGGAGTGCGCTCTATTTGAGTACACTCGGTGGAAGCTGGGACTCTCTGGTTAGTTTTCATAGTAAGAATCTCTTGTTTAGTCTTAATAGGTTGTTTATCTTCTAATTTACGAAGAGCGGATGAAATCAGAGTTGGTTTCTTTAACAATGTCGAGTTTTGTCCTATGGGCAAACGTTTTTTCTCAGTGGATGGTCTTCCCGCAAATAAACTACTTCCTCGTGCATGTTGCTGTGCTTCAGATATGTGTAAAACCCCTGTTGCTGCGGTTCCTCCAGCGCTACCTGGTCTAGCCCGTGGATGACCCACTGTGTTCTTAATTCCTGAGTCAGCTAACCTGGCAGCAGTTTCGTCTACTCTTGTAGGTGTTCTTGATTTGGGTTGTCCCAAATCGCTAGTTCGTACTCTGGAATTTATTTTGTCTCCGGGACTCGGTCTGGGCACAGGTGTAGGCATTCTTGAACTAGTTTCCGTTATTCTAGAAGCAGGGTTTTCCAAACTTGTATCATGATCAATAGTTCTCAATCCACTAGGTCTGGCTTCGAGATAACCCAATTTGCTTTCACGACCATCAAATCGGGGTAAAAGATCGCTTTGTCTGTTTCTTTGTTCACTCAGTCTAGCTCCGTTCTCTCTGGCTCTTTGTCCGCCGGCTCTGCCAGTGAGACTACTTTCTCTGCCTTTTTGCTCGCTAACTCTACCACCATGTTCAAATTCTCTGGCCGGTTCACCCGTTCTGCCACCCTGCTGAATTTCTGTGACTCTCTGCCCACTTATTCTGCGCGTGTGTTCAATTACTGCTCTCGAACCGTAAATTGTCGGTCTGACTACATCTTCACTAGGCCAAACTTCATTTTTTCCCGGTCTTGCTCCAGAATCACCTGGGTTCGTTTTAGTTATACTCAATCTAGTTTCAGGTTCACTCGGCCTTGCTTCATGTTCATCTGGCCTAACTCCATTTAAACTTGGCCTAGTTACATATTCACTTGGTCTAGCTGCGTATTTTCCTGGTTTAGTCCCATACTCATCTGGCTGAGCTTTATTAACACTTGGTCTAGTTCCATGTTCACTCGGTATAACTCCATGTTCACTTAGCTTATCTCCATTGGCATCCGATCTAGGTTTGTATTCACACGCTCTAGGTACATATTCTTTTGGCTTCACTCTATTTATACTCGATTTTCTTTTATATTCACCCGGTTTAGCTCCATGTTCACCTGGCCTAGCTTCATTTCTATTCGGTCTAGTTTCATATTCACCTGGCTTTGCTCCATGTTTATCTGTTGTAGCTCCTTTTCCAATCGGTTTAGGTTTATATGTACCAGGTCTAGCTCCATATTCATCAGACCTAACTCCGTTTCGACTCGGTTTAGTTTCATGTTCACCTGGTTTAGCCACATTTTGATCTGGTCTAGCTCCATATTCACCAGGTTTAGCTCCACATTCATCTGGCCTAACTATATTTCGACTCGGTCTTGTTTCATAATCGGCTGGTCTAGGCACATTTTCGCCTGGTTTCATGACATCTTTGCTCAACCTAGGTTCGTTTTCACTCAATGTAGCTAAATACTTAACTGGTCTTTCTCCATTTTGACTTAATGTAGATCCATGTTTATTCAGTTTAACTCCATATTGAACCGGTTCAGCTCCACTTTCACTAAATCTAGCTGCATGGTCACTCAGGTTAACTTCATATTTACTGGGTCTACCAGTATTTTTATCTAGTTCAGTTCCAGATTCATCTGAACTAACTCTACATTCAACCGGTCTAGGTCCGTTACCACTCAATTTAGGTGCTTGTTCAGCTGGATTTACTCCGTTTACACTAAAACCAGCCCCATGTTGTTCCGGTTTAGCTGAAGCTGGTACGGGTGAATTTCCGTATTCAGCTGGGCTAGTTCCATATTCACCCGACCTAACTTCATGATCAACCGTGGTAGGTCCAATTTCTTCTGATCTGGGTCTATAATCACCCGTTGTGACTGGTTTTGTAGGTGTCTGTAAAAATGATAAATCTTTCAAAAACTGACATTAACTTAACAAGCGGTAGAATCACATTTGTAAACTGACTGTAGAAGTGGATAGTTCAGAAATTGGCAAACATTGATAGAGCTGTCCAGGTGCATACGTACTAGTTGATGTTTTTGTCAAATCGACACAAAAGAAGAAGAAAAAGAAGGCAAATCCGGTCGGAAAGTAAGATATGAAGATGCTTCAAGGGAGCCTATATATAGCAGTACATCTATTTCAGCTGAAAGATAATGATGATTAGCAATTCCATAACATGTACATTGTAACTACGACAAGTTACTGATGAGGTGATAAGTTATACAGGGTGAAAACTTTCAGCGGGGCAGGAAGGGGAACTATCTTAACCGTTGCAGCTAAACGAAAATGGACTTACGAGACTATCCATAATTTTTCGTGAAATGTTGATCCCCAGTATGGGAAAAGTTTACTGCAACCTGTGCTGGTCCTATAGAAGTTTTTGATCAGTATTAGAAACAGGATCGATAGGAATCAATAAAAAAAACTGTGTAAAATGGCCTTTTCTTGCTAACTGTATATTTTTTGAAAATCTTTGAATGGGGATAAAAATTTCACGAAAAATTATAGAGTGTCCTAAAACCATTTTCGTGTAGCTACGGATAAGGTAGCCAGTTCCCCTTACTACCCTGCTGAAAGTTTCCACCCTGTATAGAGAAGTATGGAAGAACAAAACATGCTGCACCAACCCCAAATAACTTGGGATGACGGCTAAAGAATGATAATGATTGTAGCAACGAATATTTTCTTTTTTGCTAAGAAACATGATTACAAGGTGTATTGAAATAACACGTACAGAGCTGCTCATGTAGTATCCCTCTGCTGGCCTCAACTCCGTTTCTTCACTAACAGCAAACAGAAGGTACTGAGAAGTTGTATCTGAAACCGTAATACACTTTGAACCGAGTAGTTTGACAAATAAACTAAGTGTGCTATAGTATGTAAATATAATAATTAACTATTTTATTTTCGATTCGGTTACCTTTTTTTTCAAGGCATTTGCAACAAGTTTGAGGGTCACAACACCCTGAAAGTAGCAGTAATAAAATATTAAAAATTCTGTGGCAGTAAACGTGGTAGAGCAAGCTCCCAGGACAGCCAGACCTTACTTATTTTCTGACTTGCAAAATGTGTGGGATCGAGTAGTATGTAAGTACTGTAAACGTATGCATATATGTTAGCTTAATTGAGCCGACATGGCGTTCGACGGCCAATTTTCAGGTATCAGGTGCTAAAGTTACGTAAAAATATTACTTACTCACTTTTTTTAAAGTCTGAGTTAAAAATTAATAAGCAACAATGCCAAACACTTTCCGTTGAAAGAAATTTCTGCCAGACGCTTTAAAGCTCGGGAAAAAATACGCGACCTGGGATCTTGGACGAACTTGGGACAAACAAAATCTTACAACATCTCTTGCCTCTTTTGCAGATAAATGAGAGTTAGTTAAAAAAAAAAAACTTACATTCTTTTTCGGGGCATAAGCAACATGGGTGGCCGAGGACACATTCTAAAAAGTAAAACATATTAGTGTAGATTGTAAATATTTTATTCTGTAGATCTAAGTCACTATGAGTGGAGTGACTATCACGGATAAAATAAAAAATGAATATATGAGAGGAAGTGTGAATGTGGCGGAGTAAGTCTTGGTATGGACATGTTATGAAGAGTGATGAAATGTATGTGACTAAAAGAGTGATGAAATGAATATTGATGGATGGAGAGGGATAGGAAGGCCAAAGAAAAACTGGATGAATTGCGTGAGGATTGATATATAGGAGACAGACGTCACGGCATCATTTAATCCTTAGTAAATGATGCCGTGACGTCTGACAGAGGAGAATGGAAGAAAAAAGCCTGTTGCGCCGACGCTAATCAGAATGGGACAAGGGCAAGAAGATGATGCCACTTATGTTATCTGTCTAAAAAAAACACTTTTCTATTGGTTCATATTCAGGACGATTCATATACGATGAAGTGAACCACGACATTGTCACAAATGGTTTCTGCCGCGTCAAAATTAAATGTAAGTCAAGTGATGCGATTTACTGTCGATAATTCATTAAAATAGTTGCAACAGTTTATTTGGTAGCTTTTTTTTTGTGTTGATATTATTTCTAGAAAGCAGGCCTAAAGACATAACTGTGTGTCTGTTCTACTATATGACTAGGTACTATACTAAAATAACACCTTTACAATAATTTTACCTGTTACTTTCTTTCTTGCTTGTCGCTTTTCCCAAGACCTTAAAATATTCATAGTTGTTCGTTAATTATAAACGTTAATTAGGTTCTTTTTTTCAATTTCTGATGTGCTAGTTGTTAATTTATTTGAATCAAGTACTTATGTACAGACGCCAGCACGTCAAGCTATCCGAAACTGTAAAATGTTCCCAATCAACCTTGAACCTAACGCTTTAGCGCTAAAGTTGAAAATCTAACCACATCGTCAATAGGAAAAGTGCCCAGAAGGCTGGCAGTATTGTCACGTTGGATGGCAATGCTGATTCTTTCAACGTCGAACAACCGATTGGCGATTTCCCGAAATACTAGGTGGGCACTCGGACCCCATAGCCCTAGTCTTTCAACCCCAAACGGCTCAAACACATAACTCCAATTAAGTTATTGTATTTGCGCCGTTTGAGGTTTTCAGCACCTGAAGCAGCCGCCCAGCGCAGCCCATTGTGTTAGGAAGATGATTATAATAATGGTAATTTAGGTTCTTGAACCTCAATTACACTCGGCTATATCTAGTAATAAGCAACGAAGATTCGCTTGTTCCCCCCGTTAAATGTAAGTAGGTAGGTACTAGACCATGCGTGGGTCAAATTTCCATATATTTGTTGTCACGAAATAAATGAAATGTTCGTTTTATTCTTCAATTTCCCCCATATTTCCTTTTATCGTTGCATTTGTGCGTTGCGTTTGTAGTATCCACAATTTTGTATATATTTATTTCGTCATTAGCACCCATCAAAACTGCGAAAACGACACCCATGACGAAATTTTATGAATTTTCAAATCCGTCATCCTGAATTTTCATTTTGCCCACCATTTCGTAGTCAGCGCCCCCGAAAACCACGAAAACCACTCATCCCATGAGGAAAATGTGAAAATTTTATTTCACCATCTTGGATTTTTATTTAGGCATCATCGCCCTCGACTACATCCGTTACGACAAGTTCCATGTCCTCACCTCTAGATCGTACCGTGGCTGTTTAAAAAATGCTCAAAACGCGTTCTGGCATTTCTTCATTGTCTGAGCACGTTGTGGTCGAAAATCAAAATAGCCACGAGACGAATTTCACTTCGTGGTCGTTTTGAGTTTGTCAAAACGCATGGTACCGGGTTTTTAGCTCAATGAGGGTTTTCGGTCTTTGAGACTAACAGAAAGCGGGCTCTGGTCGGGTGCCGTTGCGACTGTTGCGAGACATGCTGTACATTGCCATAACACACAACGCAGGCGCGTGTCGGCAGCGGGTCGGGCACGGCAGATTTAATAGTGCTGTTGCTACGGCGAACCAGCATTTAGCAAAACTATAAAACTGTATTTTATAGTTTTTGTCACAAGGCTTGTAGATACAAGTATGTTTACAATCTAAAAAATTGCGTTAAGATCCATGGCAAAACCGCCTCTCTGTAGCCCTAGCACATACACCTATAAGCACTATGTTTTACGTGCATTATATTGTGCACATTTACGTTTAGTTTTTTTACACCTAAAACTAAAAGTAATTTCCCAGAAATTCTTTTTGCTACTTAGTTTGATGAACAGAATGTGTACATAATGGGTCTTATCACAAATAAATAATTGTTTAACAAAGAAGAGGATGAAGAGTGCTTACCTGGAAGCTCTTATCAGATACTTCTGATAGCCAGTATCTACAAATCTGTCTGGTTCTACAACGGCCACGTACGCCTGGCCCCCATTGAGCCCCAATGGTCCTTCCACCAGTTGCCCATCAGTAGTGAACAGACTTATTTGAGGACATCTGCAATTTTTTCGGCATGTCTTGTTAAATATTTATGGAAATCGGCAGGCACAAATAAACATTAAATGCTGTTCGTTGGTAAGCGCATCATTCGGGAATGACAGGGCTAAATTGGCTTTTTTAAATGTCGTTGTGTAGATAGGGAGAGAAAAATGATAAAAATTGTACAGAAAATGGTTTTCAAGAAAGAATAATTTTATCCGCTGTTTTTTTGTGAGAATGTTGATAGACGTCTGTCGGCTCAACTAGTAAGGTAACAAAAACAACGTAAAAATAGCTTACTGAAGCCCATAATGCGACGTTGCCAAATGGTTGAGTGTGGCTTCCCACGAGTTCAGCTCGTCAGCTCGTAGATAATACTTTCTTGGAGGGGAAAATTGTTGACCGTTTGAGAACAGGAATATCTCGATGGACCAGTCTGCATCGACATTGGGGACTCTAGCTTCATCTACGTTCATTGTCCAAAACACACAAGGAGTTTCATCCTCCGAATCTTCATAAAATATCAGGAGCCATAGAACTTTAGTAACTTGTGGCACTGGGCACTGGGTTTTGTAAACAGACTAATGATTTTGTAGACAATTTTGTAAATAAATCCTTTTGTTTTAAATGATATCAAAAATATCGCTAATTGACTAGGTAATCATTTAATATAAAACGTTTTCCTTAGTTTTCTACGGTAAAAAATTTAATTTAGGTATAATCATATTATTTTTGAAAATACAGCGACATTTCTCGTATTTCAGATTTGACACTACCGCTGGGAGTTGTCATAATATAATTTAATATTTTACCAAGTTATTAATAATTTGGTGCAATTTTAAACTCTTTTAACGGGACCAATGAGTAGATAATTCTTTTAAAATAAATCATTTTTAAAAGGATTGTTTTGTAATGTTTAATTTGGTGGTTGTGACTTCAATTGATTGCTATATATTGCTAGGTGTATTTACTTATTAGTTACTGCCTAATAGTTAGTTTAAAGGGGTGATTTTCCAGTAGTCTGATAAGATGAAGATATCTGAAGAATAAATATAGCAATTTGTCATATTTTTTGCATGACACTGTCAAACCGAAATATTTATTCCTTAGTTGAAAATTAATCTGAAACAAGTTATTGAAAAAAACAGCCCAAGTTCTGACAAACAAAATATTATTCCATTTAAGTTACAACGCTGGCAATACACGACTGTTGTTTAATTGTTTTTAGGAACGTAGATACTTTTTATTCAACTCAGTTTTTGTTTTCAGAACAGTTTATTTTTGGCTTTCAGAATTTATTCATTAAAACTTTAAACTGTCTATCAAAGTAACCGTACCCATAAAATCGTTAAGGACATCATAACAGAATACCGGCGCACGCTAATCCTCAGGGGACTGGTATGGCTGGCTCCTGAGACTGGGGTTCTGTAGCTGGTAAGTGATTAGCTGTTGTGGTGGATTAGCTGGTGTCCAGTAATCGATCGTGACTGACACACAGAACAAATCAACAAAGTAGGCACCCCTGTGCCTAAGTTTTCGAACATAATGATTTTAATTTCTGTTTAACAGGATATTTGCAGTAAGATCTAGAAGAAGGGGTACTGTATTGAAGATGTAATTTTGAAGGGCAAAATAAGAATAAAAATCAAACTCATACAAATAAGTGGTGTTTTGGTGCTCTTCACATACTAATATGAAGTAAAGTTTTTTATTAACTTTTTACAGTAGCACACTGGATTAGGATATAGGGTACCATTTATCCCGGTGGAACGTTCCTGAGGGACTATTACCAACCACTTGAACACTACGCGGACTCGGGTGAAGCCGTTGACCAAAGCTAGTCAAGACATATTTCGCAATTAACTCGGTATCTTTTCCAAACACGAGAGACTGACACGAAATCAAGTTCATACCTACTACTCTATCACTTAAAAAAAACACAGTAAAGAAATAAAATAGCGAAAAGTAATATAATTTTAAAATAAAACTACGCCGACCTATCCTACTTGATTTAGTTAACGTTACTCCACTTCGCTCAACCTGAGGTCAACGGTCGCCGCTCCCCGCAAGGGTGGTTGGTCGTTGTACCACTTGACATTTCATTAACGTAGTAGCTAGTAGTATTATTTTACGTTTCCCTCCGTTTTCTGTACATAAAACTTGCTTCGTCTTTACACAGTTAATTGTTGGGAGGAACTTTGCGGGTTGCCTTTGGCCGAGATCTATAAATGTTACTTAGAACGTGCTGTGACATTTGATTGACATTGTCACGAGGTCGCTGTGGGTAAACATCTGTGAAATTGTCTGTGGAAATTGTATTCAGTTAAGGGGAATGCTCCAACCAGCCCGCGAAATTCAAAATTTCTTGGGTTTTTTGCAATTTGCAGGCCAGTGCTAGGTTGTATGTCGATTAAAATATTATTCGCGGCTGTAAGACATATGTAGTTACAGAATTATAATCATCAAAATCATCAATAAAACGCTCTAAGTTCATAAAGCTGTAGGAATGACTTTTTGTGTTTTTTTTTGTTCCTACGCCTTTATGAACTTGGAGGGTTGTATTGGTGATTTTGATGATTATAATTCTGTAACTAGATACGTCTTACAGCCGCGAATAATATTTTATTCAACATACAACCTAGCACTGGCCTGCAAATTGCAAAAAACGCAAGAAATTTTGAATTTCGCGGGCTGGTTTGAGCATTCACCTTAAGAAGATTTAAGGTGTAAGAGTCAGGGTGACCCGTCAATTATTGCGTAGCTTTGATATATAAAAACCCATATCAATGTTGCGTAGTTTGCAATTTGCAGGTCAGTGTGAGGTTGTATGTTCATTAAAGTATGATTCGCGATTCTGTGGGATTAAATAAACTTAGAGGGTCGTATTGATGATTTCAATGATTATAATTCTGAACATACATAGTACCTACGTGTTACGGTCGCGAATTATATTTAGATCAACTTACCGCTTGACAGTGATCTGCAAATTGCAAAAAAAAAACTAAAAGAAAATGAATTTCGCGGGCTCCCCTTTTAAGCGTTAGATCTAACTACGGCCGCGTGGCTAAATAACCGTTCTGAACTAGAGACATTAGAGTGTAATGTCTATCTATAGTTCAGCATGGTTATTTCTATTTCTAATGATAGTCAAATGATTAGACAATACGAGGTGGAAGGGACACCGACGCGAAAACGGTTACCAGATATTCAGTACATCATTCTGAGCCCCACATAGAATTATATTATCGGTTACTTATTAAAAAAAAAAACAGCTGTTCCATACATTTTGACCCTATAGGTATTTATTTATTTAATCTTCATGTACAATAGTGGTACATAGGAAGGAGAACCTTTTTAGGGTTCCGTACCCAAAGGGTAAAACGGGACCCTATTACTAAGACTTCGCTGTCTGTCTGTCTCCAGGCTGTATCTCATAAACCGTGATAGCTAGAAAGCTGAAATTTTTCACAAATGATGTATTACTATTGCCGCTATAACAACAAATACTAAAAATTAAAAAAAAAATATTAACGGGGGCTCCCATACAACAGATTCTGATATGATTTTTTTGCCGTTTTTATAGATAATGGTACGGAACCCTTCGTGCGCGAGTCCGACTCGCACTTGGCCGGTTTTTTTATTCTATCATAATGGTATTCTGTGTGTAGAAAAATAAATAAATAATTAAGGATTTTTCTAATAGAAATTTGAATAAAAATAGTGAAAACAATGTCTTGGTTTACTCTTTTGCAATGATGCGCGGGTTATTAAATGTCATTTCTCTTTCAATAGCGATGCCTTAACTTTATTATAGGGCAACGCAACTCGTATGCGTGACTCAATAGGTTACTACGGCATTTAAGATCTACTCAGGGTGAGAGCCTAAATAAATATTCGTCCTTGAAATGTTGGCAAAAACGAATGATGCTCTGGAAACGTCGACAAACGCCACAATGGCTTAGTATCCATACTGGGAATTGATAGAGCACGAACCACAGACTCAGTGAGTTACATTGAGTCCTACCATAAACCGTGATTATTCCCCAAAAAAAAGACGTTTCTCAGCAATATTTTTTCCTTAGTTTGATGTACAGAATGTTTGGTTCACGGCATCGTGGAGGGTCCGTTTACACCTGGTATAATAAAAAGGGGGTCTCAAAAAAATATGATTTCATGTCTCACTGAGACATGGGATCATATTTTTAGGGTCTGTCTGTCTCCAGGCTGTATCTCATAAACCGTGATAGCTAGAAAGCTGAAATTTTCACAAATGATGTATTTCCGTTGCCGCTATAACAACAAATACAAAAAATTAAAAAAAAAATATTAAGGGGGGTTCCCATCCAATAAACGTGTTTTTTTTCGTATTTTTTATAGATAATGGTACGGAACCCTTCGTGCGCGAGCCCGACTCACACTTGGCTGGTTTTTTTAGTCATCTGAAACTAAAATGACAAAATATTGCAAGTTGAGTGGGCGCAAGTAAATTTCGATTTTACTTTGCGTTGTCCCGTCCATATTCAGTATATTTGAAATGTCTTTTTTATGTACCAAAATATTGTATTAAACATGGCTGAGTCTGCATTGAGTTGCGGCCGCGTGTCACTCTCGCGGCGCTCATTTGCATTCGGTTTCACTTTCCTCTCGCCATATTAGTTATGGCAGAGTCATCCATAACAATATTAGAGTAGGTACTTTGTTTTTAGAAATCTGGTCGTTCACCGCGTCGACATGTTGTGAAGGAAAATAAAACCATGATAGACCAAAGAAGGCAGAAATGCTATTTTCCCACAGGAAACTTTTGAGTATGAATGTGGATGGGTATAAGAGTAGAGGAAGACCAAAGAAACGATGGATGGACTGTGTGAAGGATGATATGGCTAGAAAGGAGGTACCTGATGAGTAATAGAGAAGAAGACATGCTGCGCCGACCCCGATATAGGCCATGGAATTAAGGAGGCTACTTTATACTGCAAGTAACTTCTGGCTGCGTAAATAATGTCACGGGAACGAGTGTCCTGTTTTAACCCAGGTATGACCTGGTCTTAGCGAACAGCGAAATCAGTTCAAACTTGAAGCGTAAAAACGTAAAAAATGTTTAATATCTACGACTAGGTTTTCTAGTAGAACCAAGACTTACCTAAAATAACCAAGTTCTGAAGACCCTAGAAACGGTTGCATCATTGTTGTTTGAAGCCTGCCGCCTGGAACGTTAGCGCTTTAGGAGAGCGTATAGAAATGTTTTGTCTCCATCAAGGCACCAAATGGCCCTCGGCCCACATATTGCTCCCACTCCGGCTCTGCTTCGTATAATCGAGTGTTATTTTATTCCTCCTCGGCTCTACCTTACGCTACCTTATTCGGTAGTTATCTATATAGAAATAGAAATTGTGTCATCTCTACATTGTTGTTTTCTTCTGATGAAATCATTAAAATATCTCGTCCTGCTTTTATCAAATAAACTAGAGTGGACTCCAATAAATTGTCGTAAAATGCTTGCAGAATAAAGAAAGTGTTAGTCAAGATTATGCATTACTTATTGTATTTGTTGTTCTAGGGTTGTACAGACGGCCAGCACATCAAGCTACTACAATCTGTCTTTATTCAATAGATTTTAACTTTATCGCTAACGCATTAGGTTCAAGGTTGATTGGGAAAATTTTACAGTTTCGGGTAGTGATGTGCTGGCTTCTTTACTACCAAACCATTCCGATTTCGAAGTAGCCTGCTTTTGAGGGGTAGGTACTGATAAAATCATAAGCACGTAAGATAATTCCCTACTAACACTTTTAGGTTGGCAACAATGATAACGCACTACAACTTCATGTTCCGTTAAAATTTTGTTTGTTAAAACTTCGTAACTTCCACGGTGTCGTAATGGCAGCGCAGAGGTCACTTTGACTACATGTTTTGGTGTACCGAGGACAGGATAGGATGTGGTAAATGCCCTTGAAGTTTTAATTTTAGAACGTTACGGTTAAAAACTACGTTAATATTTCCGGAAATGGAGTCTAGATGAAGCAATCCGGAATTAATTTCATTATCTAGTTCATCTCATGAGCGTGAATATTTGCGTTACTAATAGCGTTTTAGCGTGTTTTTTGTCTATAAATAGCTACCGAAAGCAGCCAAGTATAGCACGAGCTCGTTACACTAACTTACATAATGCAAGTAGGTGCAAGTTGTGGTAACATTGAGTTAATCTTATTAAGAACCGTATCGAGTGGTCGCTGTACTCAGAACCGTGATGTTTCGGTAAATTCACGTTTTAAATTTAAAGTGTTTGTGTACCGATTTGTAATTGAGCTCCGTATACATCGTATGGTACGTGCAAAATCAAATTATTTCTTACAATGAGCGTTTTTTATTTCAGGCACAAATAATTTATTTATATTAGTAACATAATGCTTATGTAACTTATTATCTAGTAATAAGTATTATCAGTTACCCTCCGCACAAACTATTTTACAATTGCAGAGCTGATGGTCTCCGATACACTCCCGAAGATGCTACATTGTGACTGTCTCTCACTCTCCTTAGTAGCGAAGCAGTTTTCTTGCGAACAATGTCGTGAAACCCGTCGGTACGAGCTTTTGCAAACATCTCCGCTGCACTGCAACTAATAAACAACTTAATAATAATCTCAATTATTGAGGTAATTAATAAGTTGAGAAGGGCAGACTATGAGTCTATGACTTTGGCCAACTAACCGACTGACTGAATAATGAATTAGCCAAGCCGATCATTGCTTTCGGTGCAGTTCAGGAGGCATCGGCTATGGTCATGGCGTTCCATGTAGGAACTGCAGTTCATCATACAACGCACTCGCGCGCAACCGCCGCCGCCGCCGTGCGGTTATAGACATTCTAAATTATTTTTCAATACACTTTCTCGAAAACTGGTTCTTATCGCACTACGATTAGGTTCAACATGCAATGTATTTAACACGTGTGGATTTTTAATATTTTTCCGCACTCGTGCGGAAATAATAATTTCCACAGAGAACTTCATTGAACCCAATCACAATGACAATGACTCAACTCTCAATGACTTATAGTCGGCGGTGATTGTTTTTTTTCTATCTCGGCAAAGATGCGTCTTTACGGCATAAATATTTTTGAGTATTTAAATTGTGTTTATAAATAGAATATCATAGATGAACATTATATATTTGAGTTTTACAAAAATATTTGAATTTTCTATTCTTCATATAAGGCTATTTAGCGGCATCATACTTTTGCTTTTTTCTTCAACCTGGCAAAAGCAAAGCGTAGAAAAAGGAAATTAAATCATAGTTTCCTAATAATTCCTGACAAAAATACTTTCCGTTCTAATATTTTATTTCTTCGAAAGTGTATTGAAAAACGTCGTTTGATACGTGTGGGGATTTGTTACTTCAGTTCTCGGCACCATAACACCCTCGCATACAGCTCGGGTGTTAATTCCGCTTCGAATGCAATATAATAACAAAGTTTCCCCACTTATATCAAAATGTACTATTTTCTGTTTCTATTTGAAATTATATATTTTTCTTGATTAAGATTCAATTATTGACTACCGAAGAAAGAGTTCCGATTCCTGGATGTAAACATGCTATAAACTTGATTATAAATAAAAAGGGTAGGTAGTAATAAAAGCTCCGAAAAACGTAAATATGAGTAAGTATACTCCTTACCTGTTACCTACCTATCGCTTGAAGTCGTTGACGTTCATTCATATGATTTTTCAAACATTTTCTAGTAAATATAATAACTATTAGTGCAAAAGAACACATTTTGCACTTCAGGAATCAGCTGTTAAAAGATTGTAACATAACCTCACTTTTACATAATCTCTTATATCTCTGTTCTCAGATTGACAAAATCCGCAGAATTTTCAGTGAAAGGTTGATAATATATAAGCTATTAATTGACACACTTTCATCTTCTTACAACTAGGCCCAAGATTGTATGTAATCATTTCAGTCTCCTTTACTGCTTTGTATACAAATTTTCCAACAGCTTATATGCGAATGCAAATAAAGAAACTACCGAATAAAATACTGAAAATTCCAAAAAATCAATATAGCATTTGCTGACGTAATATTTTTCCACCAGCTTAAATTGCCTTTTACCGAAAACTACTGCAGTTAGTCCTTTTCATCGAAACTCACCTACTATATATTTAGAATTAACCTATAAAATAAATAAAACAGGAATGAAATCAACGTCCAGAAAAATATCTAAATGTAAAAAAAAATCTAATAAGGCGCAGTCGACGTAGCCCCGCTACCAGGGCTCCCATATCTTCTTGACCTAACCTGTCCAGAGTCAGGGTGCCTCAAGTCCCGAGCTCGCTTCGGTCGCTCTTGGATCCTAAGTGGAAAACGATTATTTTAGCAGAACATTATGTTTTCGGAAACTTAGTAATTTTTTCGGAAGATTGGTATTTTTTCAGAAATAGACAATTTTTCGTAGAATTGTAATTTAAATAAGCTCATGTTTGTTTGTTAAATACAACATTTTTTATCGGTAAATTTTGTATAAATTTTTCAGTAATTCATTCATTAATTAATTCATTCATTTTTTCGGAAGATTGGTATTTTTTTTGGAAATAGACAATTTTTCGTAGAATTGTAATTTGAATAAGCTCATGTTTATTTGTTAAATACAATATTTTTTATCGGTAAATTTTGTATAAATTGTTCAGTAATTCATGGATAGTATTACAGCTATCCACAGATCGTTGACAGTTAATTGTTTTTCGATAGCTTTATTATTTCCCAAATAAAAATTACCTATTAGCAATAAAGGTTATAATTTATTTCAATCACACAAGCCGAATAGTCGGCGCTTTTTACTGACTAGTCGCCGGCTAAAAATATGGCCAGATTTCCCGAAGTTGCCTTTCTCGACTAGTGCGGGACCTCTCTGGTAATTAACTGAAAAAACTATAGGTAACCTCCAATATTGTTCTGGGTTAAGTATTATATCGAATTTCATTTACTTTAAATCAATATTCGGCCTTGGCGCCGCGAAACGGATATATTATTGCCAGCCTTAATCAGCACTACGTAAATATATGTTAATAGTACACACTCACAATTAGTCTGAAAATAAATGGATGTTGTTGTTTAATTCAAAAAAGTTAAAAAAAACCAAACAAAAGCTAAGCTCAAGTATGCAAAACTTCTAATTATCCAAGTCCAAGTAAATTCGACTTAAACTGAGATGATACAAATAAGTGAGGCGACGCCGAAACGTCGTCTCTTTTATCTTCGTCCAGTGACTTATTATCAAGATTTATCAAAGGATTTGAGACGCCAACAGAAAAACTTGACGGAGACGAAGTCTTTGTATCTTCGTGTTCTTTTTAGATGAACATTTTATGCCTAAATTCGTGTCTGAATCATGTTTTAAGAAAGTAAGTTACTAAATTATCTGTAACTCGGTTGGATTCAACACTTCAATGGAGTCAGAATGTGGTCTTACTTTAATTTTGTAGCTAGACCAGGTATACCGGGTGGAAGGGACACCGATGCTAAAACGGTTACCACGTATTCAGTACATCATTCTGAACCCTCCCACATAAACATTTTTAGTCGGTTATTAAAAAAAAAAACAAGTTTTTTACTACAAAACTGCAAACAGCCTGCTAGGTCAAAATGTATGAAGCAGCTGTTTTTGATCAAATTAACGATGATTTTGCCATGCTCCATGTCTTCATAATATCAGCCCTAGGATTTTGTCCCCCTTATATATATTTATACCTTTACAAATCGTTAATCAGGTTCCAGTTAGAGTATGCTGTAGCGGTATGGAGTCCCTTCTATATGAAATACTCAGACGCGATCGAAAAAGTTCAAAGCAAGTTTCTGAAATCCATGCGTTTCCGTTGTTTTCGTACGTATGCTTCTTATAGTGAACTTTTGAATAAGTATAAACTAAGTACATACCTAATTACCTAATCTTAAAGCCAGACGTATTATTTTGGCGACAATGTTTTTATATGATTTATGTAATAATGTGTGTGATAGTATGGACATCATTAACAAGATCAGTTACGTGGTACCTAGAACAACTACAAGCCGTGGGGTGCGCGCACAACCCCTATTTGCCGTATCGTCTAGTCGTACGAACGCAGGCTTACTAGCACCCCTACGTCGCCAAAATAGTCAACAATCTTTTCGACAATATTGACATCTTTGCTGTACCAACAGGAAAATTTAAAGGCCTTGTTTGCAAAACCATTCTGGATTGAGTGATATTTTTCTTTCAACTCTTAAACTATTACAATAATTTCATGTATTTTTTTATTCTTTTTAATTTGTATGCCTGTTTTGTTTAACATAACACACTATGTCATTTTATTGTTCGCATTCAAATTGTTAGCGCAAGTCGCATTGTTTTATATTATAATATGTGGAAAATGTCGCTGGTTCTATATTTAATCACACCCAATCTATTATAATTATGTGTAATACTTTAATGTGTAACTGTTTGTTTTCCCAAAGAAATAAAATAAAAATAAAATGTCTTCCTTCTTCGACATTCAGTCTGCCCCAGGTATGTTTTAATTTCGTCCATCTAGCTGGGGGGCCGCCCCACAACACTCTTGCCTGTAGGATGTTATTCAATAGTTAGCCTTCTAGCAAATGTAAATTATTCTATTTAAGTACTTATTAAACCGACTTCAAAAAAGGAGGAGGTTTTTGATACTTATCACAAAACGGTCGTGAAAGCCTCGCGCGCGAAAGAAAGCATTGGATGTTGGATGCCTCGATTAAGATATCAACCGATTCTATTTCCACTTGTACACAAATAAATAGTTCCAGCCGTTCGCATTTTTGAAAACAATGATTTCATTGTTTATATTTAAAACTAATAAAATTAGTATCGTGTTGAATATCCGATGTGTATATCTTCGGCTGTTCTTAGCAGGCCGGGTGCAGTGTCGTTGCTTCGTAGAATCATAAAAAAAAGTAGGGAGTGTGTAAATAAATACAAGGCGCGTGCTATTTGTGTCGCGACGCGCGTGCGCGACGCATCGCCCGACGCGCGGCGACGCCACAGACTTAACCGTCACAGATAAGACATCACTGGAATCGTGACGCACCGTACACTCGTACAGTCGCAGGTTGCGATGTTGTGCTAAAAAAAATCTATGATTAAATAGAACGTCCTGTAAGCGACCGAAATAGATTTTGTTAATTCTTATAATAGCTGTCTAAAAAGCTTTATGCTGTAAAAGCTCTTTTCTGACATCAAAATAAAAGTCGTGTAACTACTTTTCTTATTATTATGAATAAGAGCGTTTCAGCCGGCCTAATTGTAACCGTAGATTATTTTCATGATCATACCATCCTGTCTGGAATTGTATAATCTTTGTAGACTTGTGGTATTGTCCTTGTCATCGCCCTACAGCTCCGAATGCAAATGCATGCCGCCTGATTCCGCCCAATACAACTGAGCCAAAGGCCGGAATTTGTAACAAAAACTAAATCTATCATCGCGTTTACGTTTTCAGAGAGTTGTTCGGTTTGGTAATCTAGAGGTATCCCGAAAAAGTTAAAAATTTAAGAGGATCTTGGATGATCATCGTACCACTTCCGGTTTCAGAAAAGCTGTTTATTGTAAGCTGAAAACGGCTTGCCTAATAATTAGTGTCAGTGAATGAGCAAGGAGGCCGTGGGACGGGAACGGGAACCAGGAGGCGGGGAGGCGGCGGCGGCGGCGGCGGGCGCGGGCCGGTGCCGCGCCGCAGTCCGCGCGCGCTGTCTCTGCCGGCCGCTCGTGTGCACTGCGCACCAAGCTCGCGATCGTCGCCTTTGTTTATTGTTGGACGCGCGCTCTACAGCTGTTCCCAGTGCTGCACCGCGACTTGCCGCAGTGCTGTTCTTTTTAGTGATTTCGTTTTATAAGTGTACATCCTGTGGTGTTTCTGTGAGCTGTGAGTGTAGATGGGGTTAACGGAGCGGCCCTAGAGCTGCCGGTGCGGTGCGTACCAACACCTCTGCCTAGCTCGCAGGCTGTGAGCGGCTCGGTCATGGCAGCCACGGCCCGCCGCGAGATAGACACGGGTGAGGAGGACATAGCCGCCATCGCTAAACAGATTTCAGACCATGCCGAAGCCATATATCAGACTTGGAAGGCGCGTGGCCTCGCACCCACGGAAATATTATCGTGCAGGCCCACGCCTGGCCTCAAATTGGCAGAGAGTCTGAGGACTAAACCTAGGCCGGAACCAAAACCCGAAATAAAACAGAGACCCGATATTAGACAGGTTCATCGCCCGGACGCGGCTAGGGAACAAAGACCAGACATCCGAAGAGAACAGAGACCCGACACACGCCGCGAAAGTTTCGAGCCCGAAGGAGAGACCATAGAGGTGATGCTCCCTCCGGACTTGGTGCCGGAACGGAATGGTACATCAGGAGTAGGCGCAGGCGCCAGACGGGCCGACCCCGCTGCTATGCGGCTGGAGGTCGCCCGCGAGGAGGAGCGCCTGCTGCGGGCGCTGCGCACCGGCGGTGTGGTGGCCGAGCGCACTGCGGAGAGGCCGGACGTGGTGCCACCGCTGTCGCTGGTGGATTACGCCAAGAGTAGATACCAGGACAGGCTGGAGACAGGAGCGAGTAGGAAGCCGGCTGCCGGAGCTAGCGGCGAGCGCCGAGCGTCTCTGGGCTCTCATGTCACAGAAGCACGTTCCAAGTTCGAGGCGCGAGCACGACGTGCGTCCAGCGCCGGCGCCGGCGAGCCCGCCTCCGCAGCGGGAACGGGAGGAGTGACACCGGTGCGCCCCTTCCTCACGCGTGGCTCAGTCGCAGAACGTGTGCTTATGTTTGAACGATGTCCAAGTGAAGCTACACTTGAGCTAGCCAAAAGGAAATCACCAGCAGCCACCACTTGGCGGGGACCACACGATGTCATCAATAGAGCACAGGTGAGTTGAAGCTGATGTTCTCTAGATTATGGTTGTATGTTTTAATGTAGCACGCAGCCGACTCTCCTTTGTAAACATAATAAAAAGATGAGAGGGTAAAGACCAGCCAAGCGAGAACTAAACCCAGGGGCAGGAGCAAAGCAAACAGTAATTATTTGTGCGCTGCTTGACGTTTGTTGTCGCGTCACAGACGCAGCGGACGCGGGCTGTGAGCGCGAGGTTAGCTATTCGTACGTGCGCAGGTTAGCCGGTGTTATTTGTATAGATATCGCGATTATTTTGTGATTCAAGTACACAGTGACATCAGCTGCTCTGTTCCATGAAGACACTTGTAAAACTTGTTATTTTGACGATGTATTGTTTGGTGCAAACATCTAAGCAAAATGTTTGACATGGTCTGCACAAAAACATGTTTGTTATGAAGTGCAAATGAAGTCGAATGTATTACGAGGCACTCGAATAGGATTGCAAACGTTCGACTTCGTCGATAATGAGCATCAACAGAAGGTCGCTAGCAAATACCGCTTATATCTGCCCACTTCTAATATTCGTTCTAAGTTTTATTTTTACAGTTGAAACGGTTGCTTCATACGCCTTCGCAGATTCTGTAGCTTCTGCTTTATGTTAAGAGATGACAAAATTGAGAGTTGATCATTGAATGCCATGTGTCGGTTGCATAGATAGCGCTATGTCGATTGATGTAATGACAAATACGGAGAGCCTGTCGAATAGAATGAGTCCAATGAACCAGTCCAGTTCGATGTTATTCAATCATCGAGCGCAGCGTGCGCTCTGATTTAGGTACTATCTGTACATATGTAAGTGTGTACATTGTACGATTCGGTTCGTTGCATTTTTGTCAAATTGCCAATTTGTTCGTCGTTGAACAGGGTCCGCGTACACGACACCGTATAACGTGTTCCATAGATAAGTTGAGCTTTTAGAACAATATTGTGTGTTTGTCAAATGAATACAGTGTCCAGTCATCTTCTGTGTAATTGAGATTCATCACAGTTGTTTATTATCCTTTAGCTTGTGTCATCGAGGCTAAACGTGGCTTTTCAAGGGAATAAATTGTAACAACAATTGAATTGATGCTATTTTTGAAAAGTAACCTACTTTAAATAACACGACTTTTCTAGAACCTAGCGCAGTCTCTGCCATTTTCCGATTATTGATAATAAACCTAGTTATATGAAAATCCTTCGTAGCTATGCTTAAGCAAACAAAATAATTACGAAAGGTATGTAAACAAAACAATAGGTAATGATGATGGTATTTTCCTCATTCAGAAATAATTTTCAAATATTGATGTAACAGGAAAACTAAGCAAAAGCACTGCAATGGTTAAATAGTTCACTTATCCTCATGGCTATAATGGCTATATGCCCAATGGAAGCAGGTCAATAAAGAAATGCAGCAAACAGTACGCCGAAAGTTTATAATTCGTGAGGTGTTGCCTAAACACGCGTTTTCGTATAACCGTTACATTTACGCACTTGGAATCATAAACTACGACAAGCAGGATATGTGTTCGAGGTATTCGTGTCATACAATTGGTAAGGTGCAGCACCCACTACATTTGTTACTATTTACAGAAATTCGGCACATATTTATCTTACAACCATCTACCGCAAATGCCCATAGCACGTGTGGTTTGTACATTACTAAACTGAAAGAGATTGTTCACCTCATCAAACTACTACGGCCACAGAAAAAAAATTGTGTTCCAAATTTAAATCCGTCGAAACGACGGGAATGGCTTGGCTGACGCCCAGCAGCGTTAGCCGATTAGAGCCGACCGACATCCGAATGCATCCGAATGATTCCGGGCCAGTAGGAATATAGATTCATCAGCATAAATCTCTACAGCTCCATCGGATTCGGTTTGTAAACGCTTGTCCGTTGTATGTAGGTTATGAGAATTGCGTGAATAAAAACACAGGAAACCAAAACTGCAGTATCACCTACATATAATCGGTCGGAAGTGGCCGATAAATTGGGCGGAAGTGATTGTTCACAATCATAGCCGTTGCGTATGACATAGGTGTCGTGCGAGACCGTTCGTGCAGTCGTCGGTAATTGGGACGTCGTGTTGTGCAACATGTTGCGAGAATGAGAACAGTTCCAAATGTCATGAATCCAGAACAATTGCGTTTTATCTCGCACGTGTCGTGTCGGGCACGTCGATAAATTTACTGCCTGACATTTTCTTTGAAGACATCACTAAAAATATTGGTCAATAAACTAGAAGCGATTCCTGAATTAAGATTACAACTTTAAAAATACCAACAGCTGTCATATTATACGGACATTATTGCGATACTATCTCTCCTCATTACCATTCATGTAAATAATTACCGCAAAATTGTGGCTTTGCCAACTCCGTACGTTACATCCATTCTGAGAAGTCAATGCCTCTTTTAAATAAAAGAGTTTCTTCCGCATACATTTCGTCTTTCCATCAGTTGGCAACTGTCTAGCGAGAGGGTTATAAATAAACGTAAAGCGAGTAGGGCCCTATGTGGTGGGTATGGAGCAGAAACTGGTACAAAGCTATAGTATAGTAATAAAAGTTGATTTGAAGTAGTTAGGCTAGGCAGCGAACGCGAAGGACCCAAGGCCGATGGTCGCATGTTTTCACGCGATGCTGGGCCAGCGGAAACAGTAATAGTGCGATATGTTCGCACAACTCTAGTTAGTGTCGTTAGCTTTCTTTATTTATTGCATTCTGACGCACGTGCTGAGTCCAGGGATCAGATAGTGGATATGAAGACAGATTGACAATACTTTAATATATCTCGCTAATCGTCCTGCAGCAAACTCAAACTTAAAGCATTATTTCAAGTAGGCCAGTTTCAGGTACTTTTAAATTTTCAAAACAAAGCGAACAATAAAATGAAGCTACAGCCCCAGTCACAATAATAACTTGTGAAAGTACTCTAGTTGCCCATTCCAAAGCGTAGATCTCTACGCAGAAGGAACTTCATGAACACTTTTTTTAAATCAAAATAACAAGAAAGGACCCTACACTTTGAATGGAGCCAAGCATTAAACAGCAAGCTTGCTTGAAAAAAGTTGTATTTCAGACTGTCTTCACATATTTTCTTTTATATTAGAATATTTATAGAACTCTTAAATACACAACCAGCCCTACCAGAGCTATTAGACGATGTTTCTAAACGAACATAGTTTAAAAAGTAACCAAACGAATTTAAAGAGAAAGTGTTTTGTGTAACGATAATAATCTTATAGCAGCGATTATGTAGTGATAATATCATGTTAATTAGTATTACGTATAACGTTACCGACATTACCATAAGTATTTTAATCGTTATCTTGGACGGTAACGTTGAAGGTAACGTTCTACATAGCTTTGTTATGTTATGTTATGAATCTCATGGTCTTGTGGGCTCAAAAACGGCTGTAGTTGCAACTCTTTTATCTAGTATTCATTTGATTGCAGTTGCTTTAATAACAGTTTCAAGCTTGAAATTTTAATGTTGATAAATATTTATCAGTGCCTATCCTGTTTATTAAGTTCTTGTGTAACGGGTTGATTGCCCAAAACAAATATTATACTAATGCATAGAAGCATTTCGTTTTGTTTTTTCCAAATGATTGTTGTTCATTTCATCTTTTACTTATTTGCAAACTCTTTTCTGTAAAAACTTGTTACTATCTTGTTCATTAGATCAAGTTAATTCTGGGGTGATACCACCTTTAAAACTTACCTAGCTGTTTTATCACTTGTAAAGTTCTCAGAGACCTTTGAAATTAACTTAAACTATGTAAGTGCACAAGTTTCACTATTCACGATTGTGTGGCGGGTTTACAACTGGGCGTCACGTATCGTTTGGTTAAACTTTGTCTCTGCGCCGACACTTGTATGTAAATGAAAGTTTTGTGTAGAAACTATCTTTTTTCAAATCTTAGATTAGGTCTGGCTGGTTGGCAATTTTTTTTACGACTCGCTGTATACTCATTTCTGTTCTCCTTGTCGTATAGTGCTATATAGCTATTTTGGCGGGTGGCTATAGTCGTACCTAACACCGCCATCTTATTTATTCAATAGGTACAATTTTCGCACACAAAATCTGTAAAGCTTACCAACAGCGTCTGCTTGGAAATATTATACAAACGCCAAAAGAATCAAATTAAAATCTCAATGGATATCTTCGCGCCTCTTAATTTTCATTTTTGATTCCCTTTCATAAAACATCCGATGTGTGCATACTTCATTCATTTATTAATTCATTAACAATTTAAATTGTGGTGAACATTACATATTAAATGAAATTATCACATGCAGAAACAAATACATTTAAAAACCTAATAAAATTGAAGTGAAATGTTAAGTTCAAGAGTCAATTAATTTAAACTATGTTAACAAATAAATACAATGTCAAATTAATAGCAGGTATAATGTCAAATTCAATGTCAAAATAATAAGAGAGCAACTTCGTCAAGGATGAGCATAGTGCTAAAGTCAAAAGATAATTTAAATTAAAGCTTTTTCACTGCCATTATTATAACTTATATGTGACTATTTTTATCATTTGACATACAGTCTAATACCGAGTAAAATCACTGAATACTATCAAATAGGTAGCGGGTAATACTTACGGTGAAAATAATGGATATAATAATTACTACCGTGGCCAAATCACTATTTCAGCTAGTTGGTCACATAACTGCACCTTGTACAGCAATTTACTCCTATATAAGTGGTATTAAAGTGCTAAAGTGATTTATGAACTATTCTTTAGTGTGAAGGTGAGATGTAAACTAACGACCGTAGCTTTATTATTAACATTACATATTACATTAACAAACAGGCTTATGGCCAGGTTTTCACCACCGCGAAGCCGAGCCGAGTAGGGTGAGCAGACGTGCGTGAATGGACCTAACACTTTTTTAACCCACATCTAAAAAGAAAGAGGTTATGTATTTCACCAGTTTTTTTTATATATAGGTATGTTCACCGATTTCTCTGTGATTAACTGATTACTGGTTCGATTTTCGTTATTCTCGTCTCCTCATTTCGTAGAGGAAGCTCGCGCTGTGGCAATAAAATCAATGAAACAAAGTCAATCATCACGAAACACGTCGACTTCCGAAAGTAAAGTTATTTTTCACGTTTTTTTTGGTAAATTTATAATATTTTTTAGTTGAGATGTCCTCCGTAAGTACGTCTTTCTGTTATTGGTCGAATATTAAACGTATGCTCTCTTCTGTTTTAGTGAAGCCCGGGCCTAAGGTCTATGTTTTTAATAATAAGTAGCCTTTTGCGTAGAGGTTTTCGAAGATTTTATTGATAAAAATAATATTCTCTTGGAACATCAGCAATGTCACGAGTTCAAGAGGCTCTTCCTTTCCGCAATTTTCTTGAAAAAGGTACCTGCGTTTATTAAGTTCACAAGGGCGACAGTTATTATTTATTTAATACAACTAGTCATTATAATATGGAAAAAATATTTTTTTTGTTTCAGCAGAATTATGATAGACTTAAGTCACGCAATTCCGACTTCTATTAACTGAAGCTTTATTATAATTTGTAGGTTGTAGGTCGTTACACTGTTGGAAGGTGAACAACAAACAAACGTATTATTTTATATAAATAATAATTTAGACTGTATTTTTAGGCACTTAAATGACAGTAAGTACTGATTAAAATAGCTCATTGTGTTGAATGTAATAATAGACCAGGGTCGATAATTTTTAAAACCAAAAAAAATAATAGTAGGATGAAACCCATTAGAAAAAGAGGGGAATATTATAAAAATGAAAGGAAAAATAATTTACGGGCGATCTGAGGTCGGGAAGGGGATGGGGGTGAGTTTTTAAGGGTAAAAAACGGTTTTTCTCGATTTCCAGCAAAACTAAAAGTCCTATCGAAAAAAGTCAAGTGGCAAAGTTGTAGGTAATAAAAAGATCTAAAACTTTTGTATTTGCAATTTTTTCACATAACCTCAAAATTTATGTGAAAAATTCAAAAAACCAAGTTTTTGGTTTTTTATTTTTATCTTTTACAAAAATTCTATTTTTTTAACGAAATTTGGTGAAAACTTACCTTTTTATGTCCCAAATACGCTGTAATTTATTTGATTAAAAATATTTATTTTTTCACCTCATTTTGAGTTAATATCGAAAAAGCACCCTAATTTTCAATCGAAAATTCACCCGTCAAAATATCAGCTTTTTTCAAAAAGTTGGTATGTTTTCTGTTCGTTGAAATCTCTACTTTCCGATGGTGAAAAAAAAAATATGTTACCATAGTAAATCTTCTCAGAAAATGCAAAAAATCGGAAAAAACTCGAATTCGATTTTTTTTAAAAATTATTTTAAATAATTTTGAGCTATTTATTAAAATTTACACTTTAATTACTCGAAAAACGTTAGATTACATGCTACATTAAGAAAAAAAAATTGCAAATCAAAATATACTACTATAATTAACAAACAAAATAAGTTAATAAAATTAATATTTAATAAGACGTCTACAATATTTGGAGAAAGTTGTCGAATCTTTTTTAAATTATATGCGTAGATGCCAATTTATAACTATTTTAAGATAAATTATATTACCTGAGTGACCTACGAAAAATTGTAGCCCATCAAAAGGAATTTCATGGAGAAGTGGGGAAGGGGCTAGGCGGGTCTGGGTCTTACTACATACATACCTACTATTTCGTAGCATCTGTTACAACCGTTAGCCTAGCCAGTATTCGAAATACAGTACAGTATACAACATCGTTTCTAAAAATACACGTGCACGCTGAGTTTCTTGAAGATAATTGTGACAAGTTTACTTTCTTAAAAAAAAAAAAAAAACTTTTCGAATCTGCATAGGAAGGTAAATACTATCTCTATTTTTATCTGTATCAATCAACTCAAACATTAAAATGGTAATATTTTCTTTAAAAAATAGTATGCTTAACGTAACATAACCTAAAGATTAAAATTAAATGATATTTTAGTACAAGATTAAAAAATAATAATCTCCTTAATTTTGCACAAACAAATTTAGTTAATCCCATGAAAAAAAAAATTTTTCAAAATACATAAAAAGTATATTAAAAATGTATAAAAAATCTACAAAATATATATCGTAAATATATTTTTTATATTTTTAGCTATGTTTTTATGTCTTTTAATATATATTTTGAATGTATCTAAAATATATTTAAAATATATAAAATATACATGAAAATCGGCCAAAAGTTAGTTATTAAAAATATATTTACTATACATTTTTTTTAATATATATTTATACATTTATTATAGATTTTTAATATATTTTTTATACATTTTGACATGACGAAATAGTAGGTATGTATGTAGTAAGACCCAAACCCGCCTAGCCCCTTCCCCACTTGTCCATGAAATACCTTTTGATGGGCTACAATTTTTCGTGGGTCACTCAGGTAATATAATTTATCTTAAAATAGTTATAAATAGGCATCTACGCATATAATTTTCTCCAAATATTGTAGATGTCTTATTAAATATTAATTTTATTAACTTATTTGCTCGTTAATTATAGTAGTATATTTTGATTTGCAATTTTTTTTATTAATGTAGCATGTAATCTAACGTTAATCGAGTAATTAAAGTGTAAATTTTAATAAATAGCTCAAAATTATTTATAATAATTAAAAAAGAATTTTCGAATTCGAGTTTTTTTCGATTTTTTGCATTTTCTGAGAAGATTTACTATGGTAACATATTTTTTTTTTTTCACCATCGGAAATTAGAGATTTCAACGAACAGAAAACATACCAACTTTTTGAAAAAAGCTGATATTTTGACGGGTGCTTTTTCGATTGAAAATTAGGGTGCTTTTTCGATATTAATTCAAAATGAGGTGAAAAAATAAATATTTTTAATCAAATAAATTACAGCGTATTTGAGACATAAATAGGTAAGTTTTTACCAAATTTCGTTAAAAAAATAGAATTTTTGTAAAAGATAAAAATAAAAAACCAAAAACTTGGTTTTTTGAATTTTTCACATAAATTTTGAGGTTATGTGAAAAAATTGTAAATGCAAAAGTTTTAGATCTTTTTATTACCTACAACTTTGCGATTTAACTTTTTTCGATAGGACTTTTAGTTTTGCCGGAAATCGAGAAAAACCGTTTTTTACCCTTAAAAACTCACCCCCATCCCCTTCCCGACCTCAGATCGCCCGTAAATTATTTTTCCTTTCATTTTTATAATATTCCCCTCCTTTTCTAATGGGTTGCATCCTACTATTATTTTTTTTCACTTTTTATTATTTTTAAAGGCTTCTACCCTGGTCTATAAAGCTATTGCCAGCATGAATGTTCAATGTTAAACCTAATTTAGGTTAGGCAAGATTGTATCTAATAGTACACCCACATTTCACTAGTTATTTAAGCCCCATCGAAAAGGGGGCGAGCCAATTGATATCATCCGGGCAGAAATCTAGACTCCATGGCTGCTACATAAAAAATCCTTGCCAAATAACACAAGAACACTTTGGCCAGCTAGGAAACTGAACCCAGGACCTCATGCCACGCGGGCATGTGGACGGTGAGTAATGGGCTAGCTCGCCGTCCGTCCGTCTTATGACGACAGGCCGTGTCGACGGCGCGTTCGTGTTCCACGCGCGCCTCAAAGAGATGTCAGCAAACAGGAGGGGCCCGCAAGGGCCGATGCCTGCCAGGGCTGCGGGACTGTTCGAAAGAGATACCGCGGCCCTGGAACATAAAGGGCAAAAGAAGGAACATGGATGGTTTTTAGTCAGTAAAAGTCTGACACTCCCTTCCGCTCCGCCCAGAGCGGGAGGAGTCATTTAGTGATTACTCATCCGAAAAAAAAGGACCTCATGCTAAGCAGTCACTTTTTACGATCACTAGGCCAACGAGGCAGTCTGTATAGTACGCACGACGTCCAATCAAGCTACGAAATACCAGTATACGCTTATCTCTTATTGTACGGGAAGCTCATACAAAGCGAGGTCAGGATATACTGGATAAATAATTATATAGCTTGACCTGTCGCCGTGTGAACAATGTGTACATATTTCAGTAAGTACTGGTGGAATCAGCACTTGTGCTACGTAATAAAGCCATTGCCAGCATGAATTTCCTATGAATAATTCAGCCTAAGAGATTAGATAGCGTTATCAGTAACCTATATTTCGATAGCTATTACAAGATACATGTTTTACTAATATACGTCAATGACCGATATAGTCTGACTACAACGTAATTGACGTGCGGCGGTTTCTCTTGATGTTTCTTACTTAAGTGTAAGGACTTCAAACTTAAGTACTATTTGTTTTTGATTTTATTGCAACCTTTTTGTGTTGTAATAATTTTATTGTGCTTTGCATGACGTGTTGGGAATTATGTCATCGATGTATGTGTTACTGTATAACAATAAATCTTTATTTTATTAGGTTTTTTCCTTATGGCTTGCTAAGTAACAATCAATCAACATGGGTAACACATTAACGTGCATAATTCTTCTATGTATATTTGAGGACCAAAATCAATCGTAGTTTGCCCTCATATCATTGCCTCATATGTATACCTGAAACTTTGTTATGTAAAAATCTAAAAACAAACGGAACGGCAAATTGGAAATACACAAACAATAGTCATATGATAATGTTTGTAAAACATTTTTCTGTATTCTAGTTAACTCGTATAAAATCACGAAGTATGTTACTAAGTACATAACTTAATTAGGCACAATAAGTCAAAATTGCATAAGATTGCGCCATTTTAATGACAAGGTCGTCTCCAGCGTAAAAAGATAAACTCGACGTAATGTAGAGTACTCAAAGTAGGTTATACTTCGACAAATATTTTTTAATAACAACGGAAAAAACATTCGCCCCTTAAAATGTGATTAAAACATAACATCACACCTGTAATCCACGAAGGGTTAGGCAGAAGAGTACTTAATAGTACACCCACATTTCGCCAGTTATGTTCTAAGTCCCATGTAATAGGGGGCGAGCCTATTGTCATCAACCGGGCATAAATCTAGACTCCGTGGATGCTACTGAGAAATTCTTGATGGAAAACCCAATAACACTTTTCCCGACCTTAGAATCTAACCCACGACCTCATGCTCCGAAGCCACGCTTGCGAGCACTCGGCCAATGTGGCAATTAATTGCGCAAAAAAAAATATCTGTAAGATAATAGGGAGATTCTTTACGTGTTTGGGGTAATAGGTCATTTTACGGAATACCATTTATTTTAACCATACTTATAGACCGAACACCTTTCGTTCAATCGAGGAGTCAATCTTGGTACCTTCAACTTGCCGTAGCAAGCATTATAAGTAGCTAATTCTTAATATCCGATTAGCATGGAAGAGAGATCCAAACCAACGTAAAAACTTTCTTCTACCTAATCAATATCATAAGCGAACACATGTCTGATTACATAATAGTAATCTGAACGATTGTCCATCTTATTATGAATGATTAGAGTCGATTTATGGGTTGTCAAAATAAATTGAAGCGGTGTATCGTGGCTTTCACTTCCTTCCTTATTGGTTTTGGCCAGTAGCGAGGTATGAGGTTACTGCTCGGTTGTTGATGACTTGCTGGCGCGGTAATTGGGTAAAAGTTCGCGCTAACGCTCTTGTATTACCGTCAACTAACTGATGCTCGTGGCTTCGCACGCGAGTAGTTCGGTAATTGTCACGGAATCTTACTACCGGGATAAAAAGTATACTATGTGAATAAACTATATGTTTATTAAATTTCATCTAAGTCCGTTCAGTAGTTCTTGCGTGAAAGAGTAACAAATGATCCATCGTATCCATACATTTATAATAGTGGTAACACATGATACTTATCGAAACTTGCTTTCCATAGCTAAGCTTAGGAACTCTTTCAGTGCTTAGAACTTTAGAAGAGATGTAAGTAAAATCGCATCAAAATTAAAAAAAAGAGTTTTGGATTCCAGTTGATTTACAATTCCCCCCGCATTCCGGACACTAGGCTAAAATTCAAGACATACGGCAATCCTATCTAGGCCCTAACTTTTCGACAATAACTCAATGGATGCGTCATTTACGTTTTGTTATCGTTAAAACAATAGTTAACTACGTGAATAATGCAATAGTAATAGTGGTCACCAGTCGCCACCTGCTAGTCTACGTGATGAATAATCTTCTTCCTTTTTGGGGAGAGCTCGTGTCCTGCAGTGGCAATCACGCATGCATCGCAGCGTGCGACGGCTGATTGATCGGCTGTACGAGAGTAGCTACAACCATGTCCAGTTGTCTATGCCTAGTCTACTCTATGTACAGACGCCAGCACATCAAGCTACTACAATCTGTCAAATTTCTTTAATAGATTTTCAATTTTGTCTCTAAAGCATTAGGTTCAAGGTTGGTTAGGAAAATCTCACAGTTTCGGGTAGGTCGACCTGCTGGCGTGTGTACAACCTATGTTTATGCTACATCTGTCTTCCAATGTAGAACAAATGACTCTTCTCTTGCGGAAACGACATTGATGATTTTATTTGAACGGTATTGTTTTTTATTTTTTTCTACAGGTTTCCTTAATATTTTTTTATTTTATAAAATAGGTTTTCAATGGTTAGTATGAGGCTTGTACTGTAACTGTAACTGAAGATTGACAGACGTATATTTTATTAGCATTTATTACTGTTATTCATCTTAATTACACAAGATAGCCAGTCATAGCATAGTTGGTATTCCGTCAAAATAAGTCTAGATCAACTAATGTATTGTCATTGAACACTCGTTGAATGCACCCCAAATGGCATTGAAAGGTCCAAATCGATGCAATAGTTTCCAATATTCAATTCGACCCAAGACTAAGGTTAGCAATGGGCACAAGAAGTTCCCTATATAGCTACTGATGTGTCACTGAAGGCTCTTTCAATACATTCCCTAAATGACATTGAATAGGTAAGTAACATCGATGCAAGATTCAAAAATTAAATTCGTGTAGTCCGTAACTTGGAATTCGCGCCGCTACGGAGATTAAAATAGTGACGGTTTTAACGTGCTTTCACTTTCACACGTCCGTGGGCCGTTGCATAAGTTATTATTTTATTAGCAACTCGTCATACTTGGATCATGGGATTTTGGTAACATTTAATGGGTGTTATTTAATTTGACTGTGTGGGCTTAACGTGAAGGTTGTATTATGTGCGGTTGCATATTACATTATTGATGAATGAGCATTGAAAATATTCATGTAGTAAACATTCGCACTATTGTTTTTTATTACTATTTATCAACAAGGCTTTTACTACCACTGCCATCATCTTAGTGTACACTTCTGAAGATGTTTATGACGAAACTCCAGTTTCTACAGTTCAAGCTAACAGTACCTTAGCAAGTGTATTAGTGTAGTAGTCTCGCCTCTGTGTATAGTGTCTTAGCAAGTCTCGAGGGGGCAATTCAACATCGCAAGTCAGCACCCCCGACTGCTTGTAGTGTTCACAACAGCACGTGATCAAAATTTGGTGTTCTTCTACCCCTGGGGCTAGACGCTTAATCATTGAATTGTCTTTGTTGGACTTGAAATCTGCAGTAGTCATACTTCAAATTGTTCATTTGTTTTGAATTGTGAACAATACTAAAAATGCAGGCCTCTGAAAGGTCAATCCTACAATACAACAACCGTATTGTTATGAGTATAAAGATCAATGTAATTTTGACATTTGTTATTCAAATTCAGAGGTCCAGATGGAGAGGCATAGTCACGTTCCAAAATCAAATCCTAAAGTTCCATAAGTTGCCAGCAACAAATATTTTATTACTTACTCCTAAAAATTCCCGCCACAGCCCTCGTAAGCAAAGAGTTCCGAACATTATTTGCTGAGGCGCAGGTAAGCAAGCGAGTGACTCCTTCAATCTCAATCGATCAATATTTTATTAGTGGCTACATTTTCTGTCGTCTTTGTAAACATATGGAACATGTTAATGTATCTCTTGAGTACTACTTGACATGAATATGCATACTTGTCGACATTAAACGATGTAAAAACTTGTGTTCTTATTGCTCTAGTGCTACTGGGATCGCACAATTAGGTATTTACCTACTTAATGTTGTAACTTCGGCCATTTCATGAGCGGGGTTATTAGTTTTCGGTGTAAATTACTCTACTCTCCTACCTACACCATGATTTGGACATTTATTAAGTGTGTGCTTGTTTTTCTTCCAAGAAATTTAGAATTTAATTAACACCACTGAACATCAGAATTACCGCGAATCTCCGTATAATTTGCTTTTAATTACTGCTTGATTCATCAAGCATACAACCTTGATGCGAAATTAAAATTAGGAAACTAAAAAAATACTAGACACCGTAAATAGTGTTTTTATTAATGTTAATTACCGTCTAGCTTCCAAAATAATTGAATTATCATTTCCGTAATCACCTTATTAGCTGGATCCTGCATCGATAACTTTGAAACGACTTTTAGGTAGGTTTTGCTCACATCGGATCCGGTAGTGGCATGTGATGGTACGTGGATCATCTACACAATGGCTGATGTTGGGGATGTGACGTCAATTTCACACCCGCCATTTAAAAAAACCGGCCAAGTGCGAGTCGGACTCGCGCACGAAGGGTTCCGTACCATTATCTATAAAAACGGCAAAAAAATCATATCTGTTGTATGGGAGCCCCCCTTAACATTTTTTTTTTTAATTTTTAGTATTTGTTGTTATAGCGGCAATAGTAATACATCATTTGTGAAAATTTCAGCTTTCTAGCTATCACGGTTTATGAGATACAGCCTGGAGACAGACAGACAGACAGACGGACAGACAGACAGCGGAGTCTTAGTAATAGGGTCCCGTTTTACCCTTTGGGTACGGAACCCTAAAAAAGAGACCAACAGCGCTTTCCAGGTCGCAACGTGCTGGTAAAGACATTGTAAAGTTCAAGTGTTATAAATTAGGCGATCAAAATGTTTTAACTTCTAACCTGCTAAAGCCTCATTACCGTCGAAACTGGCAATTACGGTGTTTATAGGTAAAACAACATCATTAACTGTACCCCATTCGATTCCTGAAATATACGCTCACTCTATGATAAGAAATTGTAGATCATCATTCCCTAACAGAAATTACAGACGAACCATTACTAGCAAATTATTTAAGACGTAATGAGACGGTAAAACACAATTTTACGAAGTCTCATGTTTTTATCTTACTGCGTGGAGCCTCTTTATTTGAACAAGTGATTTGATGTCATTAAGCAGTGTTCAGTGTGTGTCGAAATAAGCTGAATCGTGACGTAGTATAATACACCTACTTACCTATATGTAGAGTTCAGTTTCCCGATGTGATTTCCAAGGCTGCTAATAAATCAACATGGAATGTGTTCGAAACACAAAATATCGAATAAATTAACACTTTTATTGTGAGTCCTGTCACTCAAATGTCAGTTGTTTAGTTAAAAACATCAGTTTGAATGAAGACGTCATAAAATATAAGAACAAGCATGAAATATCTTGTGAAAAATAAAATGTGGTGGGCAAATATCTTGAGAACTAAATATTGTAAGTATGTAGGTACTGTTTTAGTGTTTTCAGTTATTTATTTGCCAATATAACTTTGATTGAATATGTTTTCGATGAGCTTATAAGGGTCGGCACTTTGGCAGTTATCGTATTATGCTTTTAACCTTTCTTTGATGGCAATAGTTCGTGAAAGGTCGTTTGAACGCAAAGCGGCAAAAAGTGGTTATGAGAAACCCTCCATCTTCATTCAAAAAACATTAACACAAACAAATGCGCAATAAACAACAAAACAGGAAAAATAAAATAGAGAACAAAATCAGCAGCTGCAATCAAATAAGTGCACCATTCAATTACCGGTATTGCCACAACTCATAAAACATACTGGGAGTTATATTAAAGTCTTGCAACACTGGCAGCTTACCGCCATACATCGCACGACGAACTAATATCCATAAACACGGAGTTTACACACGCCTATAATTTCCGCTGGGGTGCTAAACCCTTTCTAAATCGCTTTCTATAACCTAATCATTTGAAATTACAATTTTATTAGTAAGAGTGTTCCGAGACGGTTTGCTTTCATCATTTAGTTCAGTAGGTACCTGCCAGTTTCGCCGACAGTTTATTAATTGAAGCGACAGATTAACTTTGCGGTTACATTATGTAACTGATAACGTTATTGGTTACACAGTTGGTGGTTGTTGACGACTTCATGTACAGGTGAGGGTACCTAATTCCCTACAAAACAATGCTATCTGTAAACCCCTCCAGTCCCACCACTGACTTACCTACTTGACCATGGCCCTTAGGGGCTATCTCCACGAGCGAGAGAATCGCGACGATATTACGTATTTGTATGGGAAAATATCGCCGCGATTCTCTCGCTCGTGGAGACGGCCCCTTAGGGCTGATCGATGACTTAAACCAACAACTAGCTAGCCCAAAATTGCCACGGCTAATGACAGACATGCACATTGGTGATTTGGACGTTATTTTTGATTAAGATCTTTCAAGTCTAGGAAAAGCTCGTTTGGGTTGTGGCAGAGTGTAAGCACTTCAATGGAACAGTTTTGTTATATCTAAGCCGGAGAGGTGATCAGTTCCTCAGGACCTTCCCACTTCAGACACCTTGCTGTAGACAACATTGTGCTTATTAACAGCGCCTGTTATATCTGATGTCGAGATAAAATAAAAGATTTATGATTCTTGAATTGTTACGTACATAGACACACGCTGATCTCTTCCTTGATTGTCTTGCTGCTTGGTCACTTAAGGCTAGCAGTGACGGTTAATACGATAGTTGAATAATGTTATTAAATCGCTTAATTTATTGCAAAAGCCTTATTTTCAGTAGCATACAATCTCGTTTATAAAGCCCGGTGGCATCGAAAGCGCACTCATGCTGCAAACACTAGAAAGTAATTGGTAACGTGTTATTATACGGAAAACCATTTTAATATTTATTGCTAATTATGTTGGCTTGTTACGCTGATTTTATCCCTTAATCTGATCATATATCCCGCTGTAGCTGAATGTTTAATGTTTTAGGTTCATTAACATCGAAATGGCGCCATAGTGATGTGCTGTCATATGTCATTGACTCACAACCCGCGTCGAAAATAGCAAATATTATTCAAACATAAATATGTGAGGAGAAACATTTTTGTGTTGCTATTTTGTAAAATACATACATAAAATTGAAGCTTTGGTTTGAAATTTTGTGTATATTTTAGAGACAATTTAACGGTTCATAAATTATTAATATCAGAGCGCCATCATCTGCCATTGTGTACAGGAGCATTAATCCATTAATGGAACCTTTGAATGTCACCATTCGGGAGCCACTTATCATAAAAAAACCCACAAACTATATTAAAAAAGTAAGCAAGGCCGAGATAAGCGGAAGACACACAATACAAGCCATTAATATTTGTGTGAGATGGACGATATAGTGCTCGTATTACAGTAACAGTAACAGTTTCGTTTTTAGTCTGCGGCCATGCTGAACTCAACCCATTCATTTAGTCAAAAGGACTCCGCAATGTTGTGGTTAGAAAACTTTCTGGGTTATGTAAAAGATGAAAAGCACGATATAATTAAGCATATTTTTAATAGAAACGAGCAGAGGAATGTATTAAAATAATTGTAAATTCACGAGCTAACAGTTTTGATGTCTGCGAGGATTCTCATTTTAATAACTTGTTTTCTCAGTATATTTGATCTTGATCTTGATTTAAAATATAAAATAACTTAGAATCAAATCGGGAATAATTTTAAATATAAAGCAGATGTTTTTACGTGTTTGCAATGTTATTTAAATATCGCGACTGAGCGAAATTGATTCAGATGAGCTTCAGAGAGATCGGCAAATATTTGAGATATATTGGAAATAAACATATTCAGCCAGTGTGGTAGAAATTGTACGCTTTAAAAATCATTTTGACATTTGCTTCGTTTGAGCGTTAAACAATGAACAATAGTTCTGTTCATTGTTTGACGCGTTGTGCTGACTTGTGCTTGAAACTCGAAATATAGCGGGCATAAGTGGGTGACAAATTACAAAATTAGTTACTTGTACACTCATAGTCATACAATACAAGAATACTTCTGTTCATTTGCTGAAAACAGTCATGTTTTACTTGTTTTCAAGTAAAACACAGTCAGTACATTGAAAACTTCATTGTTCATGCATAGAAAATGTCTAACATACTTTCGCTTTTCGTAATAATTGTAAAAGAACTCCAGTTTTTTAAATAGAAAAAACCGAAAAATGACAGAGGAAGTTTCAGCTTCTGCAGTGTAAACTCCTTCACTAAGGATACCTACTCATTTGAACCATGTCGTCATATCATAACTCATACACTAAGCAAGCAGAAGGTAGGTAGTGGCAGTAGGTCGGCCATATTAGCTTTAGAAGAACCTATGTACATAGTTAACAAAAACATGTTATTGAGTGGAGATCACAAATCAACAAACATAGGGTAGTATGCTCTCAGGTTATCTATACTGTTTGTAATTTCTAAATAACAGGTTTTTACTGAATGCACATGAAAGTATATTATACGGTACTCATTCCAAAAATATTTTCATTCATTTTTGTCTGTCTGTTTGTTCCGACTAATCCGTAGCGACAGCACCGATCTTGATGGGACTATGACGATTACTGACGGACGGACGATTTATTGGCAGATACTTAGCTGATGCAGAGTTAATGTAACTAGCTGATGTTATAAGGAGTACCCAGTAGGGTCCCTACCCTACTCCTTATAACTTTATTTTAGAAAAAGAATTAGGGTTCCGTGGATAAAAATTGAAATCCTTGAAATTGTTAAAAAATATGATTCAAATACGGTTGTAATATTTTTATAATAATTTCATGCGGACGAAGATCGCGGGCAGCAGCTAGTAAGATATAAAGATAGGCATATCTAGCAGTAGACAGCTATAAGCTGATGATGATTAAACCATGTCTCCATCCCATACTTATTATAAACATTTGAACACAAAGCAGGTTGTGATAAACCTGCCTCTACAACACAAAAATTAAAATAATGTAGTAAATACGTAGGTATCTGTTAAATACAGCTGTCTAAACAATGGAAGAGACGAAGGCCTCGCGTATAATCGCATCGAGCTTCTTTATCAGCAAAAACTGTCGCATTGAGACGACTGCGGTCCAAATTGCTTTTGTAATGAACGATTTTACTAAAAATGTTCCAGAGATTGGATTTTTAAATGCGATAAGAATATTGAAGAGGTGAAATGGAGTGCGGGCCTGTGGACGGTGAGTAATAGGCTAGCTCGCCGTCCACCCGTCTTATGATGACAGGTCGCGTCGACGGCGCGTTCGTCTTTCTTGCGCAACTCAAAGAGATGTCAGCAAACCGGAAGGCGATGCCGGCCGTGGCTGTGGGACTGTTCGAAACAGATACCGCGGCCCTGGAACACCAAGGTCTAAGAAGGAACGTGGATGGGTTTAAGTCAGTAAAAGTATGTATATATGTAGTACTCCCTTCCTCTCCGCCCAGAGTGGGAAGAGTCATTTGACGATTTCCCATCCGAAAAAAAGGGGTGAAATGGAGAGTTTCTCTTGATAATTTTAATATCGAAGTGTTTATAATCGAAATGTACAATATTCGCTTCGGAGAGAAGACAACCCACATTGACCCTTTTGATCCCGGTTGTCATACCGTTACCAAATACATGACAGTAGCTCCGGCTATTTAGAACCCCCAAAAGCTCGAAATTGTCGATGGTTTCGTTGCTCGAAATTAAGGCCTTCAGGTCTTTTACATAAATTGTTGCTTCGTATTACTATATACTATATGTTGAGGTTCTGATATTATCTTACCAGCACTACCGAGCTATTTTGTGTTGAAACCTCTACTTTATGTAACTTTCGAAGTTTTTTTACAGCAGTCCATATTTTTATACTTACTTAATAAGTTTCTCGTCTAGACCCGCAGTAACATATTATTCTTTAATCCCATGAGAAATTGCTCTGTTTTGATGAAGAATAGTTTGTATGTATTTCTTCGTCCATTTAATTTTCTTTTCCATTAAGCAAAGAGGATCTCTACTTATGTAATTTAATAATTTTATTTGTGGCAATAAATTCAAAGCTCGCGATGGTAGAACATTTCATTTTTGAAGATAGTAAACCTATTCTCGTTGTTGAGGTCGAGAGGTTATCGCTATGATATAATAAATTCAGAAACAGTGTGTATTCATTTTGTTTTTATGTCTTTTTTTATTCGTTTGATTAAGTGTTAATCGTTTAAAATAAGTAGTTAATTGTTTTAACATAATATTGACTTGTCCGAAATGGATTGTCTGTTTTAGATTAATGTTATTGGAATACCGTGAGGTGAAATTGTTTTGAGGAAGACTGGCTTAGACGAAATCCAAGCTCGGCCGGCTGCCCTTGTATGTTTAGCACTATTTCATTACAATCAAATCGTATTGTAAAAACCGATTGAATATAAATGTATTGAAAGCTAAACACAACGCGTGCCCACAATGAACATTCCTCTGCTGCGTCCATTCATGCAACAAAATTATGAATACGCATGTATAAAATGGCTATATAGTGGAACATTATGTATATTGTATGTACATCGCTTTCCATGTAGGTAGATATGTAGAGCGTGTGAAACTGTGCCGTTGGAGAACAATGCAGGACGGCGGGAAATGCCTCGTGGCGTACACTAAATAAAGTTTTATGTAATCTTAATTGAGGGGTCATAGAGAGCTTGTTTCGGCTTGTTAGGGTAACTAAAGAGATGTTTTCACATTGCCTTTCTAGATAATTGGGCTTTGGTAATTATTGTCTAGCTACCCATTAAAGAGATGAGATGGAACAGGTTGTAAGATTCTGTCGATTCTGCAGACTGTATATATATGTATAATAGGAGGAAGATGTAGTGTGGAAAATTTGTATATGAATGTGGAAATTAGGCTTTAATAGTAAAGGAAGACCAAAGACGATGGATGGACTGTGTGAAGGATGATATGGCTAGAATGGAGGTAACTGATGAGATGACGAGCAAAGAAGAAGACATGCTGAGCCGACTCCAAATAAATTGGGATAAGGGCAGGAGAATGATGAATGATGATGGTACCCAATATGTATGATAGAGCAAAGGGAACGATCTTGGTAACCTTGTTCTAGTGATATCAATATCATATTTTCGATACTTATTTAAGGAACTTCTCTAGCCGTAGTCAGCATTGCAGAAACAGAACCTACCACACGAAAGCTAAAGTAGACTCATCTTTCATGGGGTACTGTTTAAGATGCTATAATAAAATTCCACAAAGTATTCTTGAACTGAATGAGACGAAATTTAAATCATGCATTAAACGCACACTATGTAAGCAAGCATATTACAAGTTGGACGATTATATCTCTGATAAAAATGCTTGGCTCAATGCCGGTCCTGCTCCACATGGACAGGGGCGCATAAACTGATTAATGCAGCATTAAATAGTATTGTTGGAGCTGCTGAAGATTGTACAACTATCTTTGCATTGTATAGATTCAATTTCTTTTGGTATTATATAACCGCATAGCCCATATTATGTGAGTACTATGTAATAGAAAGCTATCCTTCGTTGATAACCTACGTAATTTTTTTTTTTTTTTTTTGACTTGAATTTGCCCTGGCGGTTAAGTGTATGTCATGCTCACTCAAATGTCTCGCTGATGGTGGCGCGTGTGTCGGATCAGTTAGTTCCCTTCAAAATGGTTGAGTTGAATGGTGCTGATACATGCGTCATGTTCGTGAACGGGCGCTGTCAGTTGTGACTGGTCATCTCTTGGTTGCCACGGCTTATTTGAATTAATTATTTTATTTTTTGAATTGTTCTTTTCCTTGTTTTTACTATGGACACTTTTAACGTGCACATCTTGCTACATCGCTCTCACATAATGTACCATCTAAACATGAATGATGTAACCAAGGTTTTGTAAAAATATTCTGATTTAAAAGAGTGTCCATGGAGTTTCTTGCCCGTTCTTCTCCATAGAGATCTACGTTAGGGAATGGGCAACTACAGTACTTTCACAGTTTTTATGCCTTGTGACTGGGACTGTAGCCTGTAAATTTCATTGTTGTCTTTGTTTCGACAGTTCAAAAGTGCCTGTAACGGGCCTACTTGAAATAAATGCTTTGATTTTGATTTTGATTTTGAAACCAAATCCAGTATAAATGCAGTGGTCACTAGACGCACTACAATCAACAATTACAAGCTCTTACTACTTTTCGCTCTGTTACAGCAGTATGCTAGTGCATTGCAATTCACAGACGTTGAAGTGAGGAAAGTTTTTAGTATGAATGTGAATGGCTATAAAATAAAGGGGAGACCAAGGAAACGATGTATGGACTGTGTGAAGTATGATATGGCTAGAAAGGAAGTGACTGCTGAGATGACGGCTTGAAGAGCAATTGAGAAGTATGGAAGAAACATGAAACACATGCTGCGCCGACCCCAAATAAATTGAGAAAAGGGCAGGAGAATGGCTAAATTATGTCATTATGAACGCTTTCGCGATACCTGCCTTTTGTTTCGTGATGTTTGTACAGATACTATACGTATATTATTTAAATATGATATGATAAGTGTGTCAAAGTCAATATGTTAAGTGCAGGATATTGTACAGATGGTGAAGGTTAGGACAGTCATTTGTTTTTAACATGGTACTTTGGATGGGTCGGGATTTGGTCGGTATTTTTCAATACTCTAGTCATTATTGCATTCTATATTACATAGATGGTGTAACAAAGTAAAAGATCAATATGGAGGCTGTCGGGCATAGCAACATTAGGAGAGAGGAAGACGGCTTAGTAGCAATTCAATAATATTGTTAAAAATTATCGGGCAACGGTCTGTAGACTTGGGATTACATTAGTACTTTAAATTTTTTGAAGTAAGGACGTATAACTCGTTACTGTTGTCGAAATACCACTTGTACTTGTCTTTTCTTTTTATTTTTTTGTTGTCAATTACTCAATGTGAATTTAGTGCCAGCTACATAACAAGGAGTAGGGACTACGAGCTACGTAGCGAAAGTTTTTAATATTATACTTATTATAAACTTAATTTAACATTTACGTAAAATATTCTGAGCAGTTCATACAGAAAGGTTATCTGATAAAGTTGATTCTGCACAATATTTCTTCAGTTTTTATTATATGAACTCTTTTATCTTAATAAGCCATGAAATTGCCTGCATACGGTCCGTAAAGTAGGTACGCAACAACCGTTTAAGAGAGATTACACCACGTTTTATTTAAACTTAAGTGCAAAAAACTTTGAAAGCATAAAAACCCCGTTTAATAAAGAACTTAATATATTTATTTGGCCAATAATGAAAGCTGTTGCAATGTTATCAAGCGATCTTGAACCCACGCACTGCGAATACTGCTCTAACCACGCAACAACGGAGTCAAGGTGGCCGAAAGATAAAAAAAGAAAATGTCTCAATGTTGCCAAACTCCAGGATTTAATCTTCGATCTTGTAAGCTCTTTGATATCGCTAGTTCAGATTGATTTGGTGCCGAAAGCTCCGTGATCCGAACTTATTACTTAAGAAATAGATCGCCAACATTTGGTATTTCAGCGCGGAGTTGCCAACTTTGAAAAATTTGGCCTTTGAAAGTAGAAGCGATGTTGCCTGTTATTTATTGGGATGAGGAACGAAATAAATATTGATAACTACGTTTATTTTTTTGTACCAAGTAGTTTTCGCTTTCAATTTAGGGACCTGCCCACCTTTTTAGGGCTGTGGGTGGTGTCTGAATCGATTAAGGATACTCGATGTAGCAGCCCTAACCTTATTTGATACTTTCATAGACATTTTATTATGTAAAGATGTTTCTAGAAGAAAATATTAATACAGCTTTCTTAATCGTTTAGGCTTTATCTTTATAGTTTGTAGCTCTTTCGTAGAACTTATTTGTCAGGACAGAAAGTTACCGAAATTTTTGCTGTTAGCTTAAAAAATATCTATTAATTTTACACTCCGTAATTTCTATTTAGAAACCTTCTGACCCAAGTTATAAAAATAGCAATTACGCACATCATAAACTTTGCTATAGGTACTTAATCATTTATTTTACGCAATTTGCTCCTCATTTGAATTCTTACATGGCCAAATGCGGACCTGTGGCGTAAGTAAGTACTAGTCGATAGCGAATATCAAAGCGGGTGAGAGTGGGCTCTATGGGCAGCGTAAATTGACCGTGACGGTCACGTGACGTGGACGACAATATAGCATGGCGCCCAACCATGCGTGGACTTGACTTTTGATGCCGACTTTAGGTGAAATTATTTGCTGAGCCAAGAAGTGTTAATTAAAGGTTATGTGAATATGTTGAAAGTAAAAGTTGAGGAGAACAAAGGTGATAACAGATTTCTTTATTGGTTATTTAATTGTCTGATATTAAAATAAGTCTAGGTTTTGTTTCTCACGCTACTAATAGTGTATTAAATTGACCAGTAAAAGGCAGTAAGTTTTTTATTTTGTCTGCAAAGTCATTTCGTCTCCACGTTAGTTTTGGCTAGCAACTCACTACAATACAGATGTAACATCGCCTTTGTCCCGCGCGTAATCAAATGTTACTCAGACCGTGAGCCCACGCTAGCAGAGGACATAGCATTCATTCATGCGATCTACATTATTTTCCTCTTACCGTACAATCCTCCCATACATGGAGCTGGCGTTTAGATTACGCCGCCATTTTTGTTTCTTTTAGGAAGTCTATGACTGACATTCTGTATTTGAATCATCAATGGAACGTTTTAAAGGAATCAGTGGTTTTTTTTTATATGGCTTTTTGTCACCTTTTTTTTTACAAAGAAGTAAGTCTGACGATCTGTAGGTGTTTCTTACAAATGACATCCTGGCTGTTTGTTTTAATTTATAGTCTCATTTGTTATTAATGTTAATATGACTCAATGCAATCGCTCTTGAAAATAAAGGCGTGACCAACATTAGCTATTGTGTTCAAGAACCGTGAAAATACGTATTTAAACATCGGCCAGCCAATTTATGAAGAAGTAAAACTATTTATAAAAGATTTTTTTAGGTTTAAAAGGCCGTTCCACAGCAAAATAAGATCAGACCGCAATTCGTATTTTAGTGGCCTGATTCCAATGATGCGTCACTAGCTAAAATACAACAAGACGTCATGCGATGCGTTATAATTAATAGCAGTTTATACCGCGTTATGTAAAATGTAAACATTCTGAATACATAAGACATAGCCGTCTATTGTATACCTTTGTGAAATTTGTCTGCAGTCGACCTTCCTTTGTTTGCCTAGGCTGAAATTTAATCACGTAACTTGCGTAATAGGTTCTGAAAGGTAAAAGTTGAGGCAATCATGATGTATGAGGGGTTTTGAGCACATAAATCAATCAAGTATAGAATTATGTTTCAAGAAAATGTACGTGCTACCTAACTAGAATATGAACGGGTATGTAAGTAGGTACAGCGACCTCCACTTATTTTAAAATTCAGAGGTATAATAATATATTTTATTTTATTGTATACGAGTTGAATTCGGGAACTTAATTATCACGAGGAAGGTATAAATGCTTATTTTTAAATAATGTTCCGTATTTAGCTAGGTAAATATAACATTAATAATGAGAATATAATGCAAGACATGACTGTCCACACGAAGAACTAACGTCACAAATGAATCGATTTTCAAAGCTTTTAGTTATCTTAGTGCCCTGTACAATCATCAACATATCACAGAGTAATTTTATGCACCACAAGAGTCTTAAGGTTAAGCATCTGTTTATTTGTTCGAAGTCGAACTGAAAAAGGCGAACAAGCAGCTACATCAGTTTTAGCTAACATGAATAGCCAACTAGACAATCAGCCGGATAGGCACAGGCATAGAACAATCGCTTTTTTTTAAATTAATAGATAGTAGTAGGTACAAATTCTAAAGACAAGATTAAAGTTTTTTTAAACGTTACTGTTCATCTTGTAAAACTCAAAGCTAGTAATATAATTCTTCTAATTTCGATCTAACCTTACACAATCGAAGGTCACACTACACAACGACATTAATAAACCTAATTCTAATTACCAAACTTGTTATCAATTCCGTGAACGGTGACTAAAGTGATACTCAAAATGGAAGACGCAGAAATCTTCCAAGGTAAAGAGGAAGTAGGGTTACCAGACGGTCCTTTGAAAAGCCCTGACAAAACGCATGTAACGGGGCATTGGCAAAAAAGTCAAAATATTCCACTTTGAAATCTTTGTTGTTTCAGCAAAATGATTTATTTTCTAAACATTGCCTATTTCTCGGTCAAAATATCAGAATTGTCGTCCAACGTGGTAATGCTGCCAGCCTTCTGGGCACTTTCCCCGTTGACAGCGATGCGGACGCCTGACACTTTGACGACTGAAAATTTGAGTTTCGCGGGCTACCTTAGCGCATCCTCCGTAACCCGAACAGTCCGGACAAATGTCAAGAATGGTCAAAGTCACCGCCACCGATGAGGTGGCTAAAAACCCGGAAATGTCCGGAAAAACCTGGACGGATGGTAACACTAATATGAAGGGAAGACAACTTGACTGTCAAAGTTTGAGGGTGACAGACTCGTTCAGAAATTATTCAAAGTACTCACTGTGAGGACTTGGTTATTGTTTTGAACGCAGCTGTTAGCTTTCACTGTAAGTAGGTACTGAACTGTTAGTGCTTTAAGGTGCTTCCTTTTGTAACTTTTAGGAAAGATAATAATTATAATCGACGACGATTGTCTTATTGCGTAGTATGTTTCGGTAGGGGGGGAAATATGGGGATTTATTAAAATGTATTTTTATATAAAATGTCCGTTAAGTAATTTTAGATCATGTTTTATGTCAGAGATATATTTTTTTCGATTCTAAGTAGGTACGTGGGGTGGGACGTACCTATTTTATAACATGATTTAGAGATGAGATATTTAATGACTCTCAGCACAATGTAGATACATATCTAAATTGATGGTTAACATAATTTAATTAAAGTACTAAGAACGCTCAATAGATATTATAATTACACCGTCTTCATCAACGCAAAGTTACGTTAATAGTACCAATTCAAACCATAGAAGTGAATCAATGGATTTATAACCATAAAGTCCTTTGTAGTTAATTACATTTTTTATTGTGAAGTATTAACACAACGCCCTTTAAGCACTTGTTAATGACTTAATAATATTGCTGGACTGCTGCTTTGCTTAAAATAAAATGGATTTCCATAATAATGTATTCAGTATGTCTTAATGTAATGTTAATTACTTTGTTCTTATGGTTGAGGTAGATACGGCTTTATATGGTTAAAATAACTACTTGCCTTGAAGAAACACGTACGAGAACTAAGAATAAAATTGCTGTTTATTTATTTTTAATATTCAGAGTCATAAACATATTATCTTGTGGCTTAAGTGTTTCAACGAGTTATTCCAAGTCTGTTTGAATACGCTGTACACAAAAAATATTCTGCAAAAACCTAAAATAAAGTATTTTTTTAAAGATTCTCATTACTAAGACCAACCTGTTCACAAAGTTCACTTCTGATCAAATTGTAACCCAAGTCCCCAGAAAAACCTTCCGCCATGAATGCACAGTTCAAACACAAATAAACGTCAGATAACAGCTATCTAGGAAGTGTTGCAATAAATGGAGGCATTGATCGATGTCCTATCTAAAGAATACCTAGCTGCCTACACACCTCCCACGTTCAGCTACGTCGCATATCCTCATATGGGACAAAGGATCTGCATCTAACACAGAAACCAGTTTGATCAACAATGTTCACCTGTTTTGACCTAAAGAGTTGCGAAATGAGTCCCAGGGCCAGTCAGGTTGGCTGAATAGAATGCAGTATCTGTGCCTTAACCGCATATAATGTAAAGCAGAAGTTTAATTTCGAAATTCGAACGGATTCAAATATCGTCGTCGATCGTCGTGCAATGAATGGAATGAAAGGAGGAAAAGAAATGGTTTCGGGAGACAGACTTTAATAGGCAGTTAAGTGTTTTGAAGTAAATAGATACCTGATGAAAAAAAAACTCTGTTGCTTTATACCTAATACTTCTTTCCTACATTTTTTGTTTTTTAACGTCCATAGCAATGTGAAAATACCGTGCCTTCATGTGATTCAAAAATATTTTGTGTTCTTTATTCTCGTACTTTTTAAATCAATTTCAAAAGTTTCTGGCCTATCTTCTTGTTTTATAGCCATGAGTTTCGTAAATTTATATTTTACGTAAATATGGCAACGAAAGTTAAAGTTGTGAGTGTAACGGTTGATATTCAATAAGTTATTTCTCTGATGTGAAAGCAACATCCAATCTGTAGAAATTTCGTAGGAAACAGATTCCATTAAATATTCCGTACTTCCGATATCTCATGCGTTGATGTAATCATAAGTTACACAGGTTTGTGTCTTAAATTAAAGCCTACATCAGGATAACTACCATCGTAGTAATTTTGGGTCTAGATTACTCTAGATCTAGTTAGATCTAGTCCTGACCTTGTCTACCACGCATGACTTGGGTCACAAGATATGTCACTCAAAGGATGTACTAAAATGTTCAGACTCTCACGCAAAATGTGACAAAAGTTTTCAAGAAGCGACAAAACCTTTCTCTTTTCTCATAGCCCTACCACAGTTAATATAATACTACGCCCTACTGAACAAATTAGTACAGTTTAACGACATTCCAAACCGAACTACAAAGTACGAAGGACTTAGCGGTAGTGCAGTTGTGCAAGCGACCTCGCACCCACGCCGCCCCCGTTCCTCTCGCTTGCATCACGTGCTGGATACCTGCAGCCAGCCACTCGCTCGGAGCAAAGGTCAGCGGTGTTCTACCCAATTGGGGACGGGAATGAGGAAGCTGTGGGAAAATTGGCCTATTTCGTTGTGCAAGGCATAAAGAGTTAAGTATAGGGGTCAGTGGGAGTCTGCGGCAGATGGGACGGTTGTGTTTCGAAATTCAAATTGTGTTTTAAATTCTCTGACAGTTTGCATTCTCGATTTAAAACTGAAAGATTCTCACGTTGACAGATATACCTACGTATGTATATCAATATTATTATATTAATGAAGTATCGACTACCCAATATTGTTATTTATTGACAGTGACCTCCTAAATGAATGGTTACAAACAAATATCGTCGTCTACAGAATCAGACTAATCACTGAAAGAGAAAACCTACCAATGCGGAGTATTTGTCACTCATTAGTCCACCGTCTGGCTGTCTCGTTAAACTACTCAACTGTTACGGTTTCAGTTACCAACACAAAAGGCCTCTAGATTTCATCCAATTATTATTTCTTCAGCGAACCAAAATTACAACAAATGGGCCCTACATCAAAGTAAGGACTAAATTCACAGATAAGTGATAACCAAAAACATTTAAATAAGATACTTTTTGGAGACAGATAATTAATCTTTTAGAACACTGGCCGGCGAGACTTAAAAAGTGAAATTATCGTTATGGCTCGCTTTTCGGTTGAGTAAGCATGTCTACGAGCTCAGACAAGCATCGCACGATTTGACAGTCAGCTGATCGGAGGCGATCACTTCAAATGTCAAGGGTCTTATGAAACTGCCAAAAGCGAATACTGTGGGCATGATGCCGAAAAAAAATGAACGTCTAGAAATGGAGTTAACTTGAAATGGTTATGACTTCATAATCGAATTATCTTTAAGTATAATTTGCTCACTCGGCAAGACAGACAGTTTGATAGGCCATTACATTTATTTATTTAACCGGCAAATAAAAATACTACCAAGGGTTGTTTGCAAGGTACCTACCAGTTACCGAATAATTCAACGAAATTGGTCTGTTTTTATTAGGCTCTGCGGGAGTTAGTGTTATTGAAACTTTTGACTTTGAACTGCGAACATCCTGGCTTCAAACTTTTATTAGGTACAAAAAGTTTAGAGCTTATTTTATTAGTTAAGCGTGTAGGTGCTGGTACCAGGTATCCAAGTTGAAAATATGTCCCTACTTAATTGGTGTTTCCGAGTAGCTCGTGGCTAAATAATAACTGCCGCTCGGGTCGATCTTTAGGTTAAGCTGCGCTTGCCAGCTTGCTTAGGTTGGTCCGGGTGACCACCCATTACACACCGAGTTATCTCCGTGCCTCGGAAAGCACATTAAGCCGTCGGTTCCGGCTGTCATTTGTAGATCTTTGACAGTCGTTACAGGTAGTCAGTGGCCCGAAAGTCTGACAACCAGTCTTACCCAAGGGTATCGTGTTACCCAGAACTAACTGGGTTGTGGAGGTTAGATAGGTTGTCGCTCCATGTAAAATACTGGTATTCAGCTTCATCCGGTTAAACTGGAAGCCGACCCCAACATAGTTTGGAAAAGGCTAGGCAGATGATGACGATGACTTAATTAGTGTGTCCATGTCTTTCCAATATAAGCAGGGATAGACTAGGGTCTGATCTGAATGGAAATAGCGATGCCAATGCAAGTGAAAAATAACGAAATACCGCATCTGGGCGAAAAAAAAACAGTGGAAATGGCGCGAAAATATTCCGTATTTTCCCTAGCTGGTTAGTTTACGTTCAAAAGAACCTGGTATTTTTTTTTATAAAAGCATATAGACTACTTTCTCAAGGGTTCTGTTTCTAACGCCCACATAAGAAAGATACATGTAAGTCCTCAAATAGTCGTGTTTATGAGTAGTTGCACGGATAGCGTTGCCAGGTCCTCATACCGAAAAGCCGGACAGAGCTGTGAGTTTGGCCTAACATTTGGGTCAAAAAGCCGGACATCCTGCATTTTCAACAATTTTAAATATTCGTGTAAAAAATAAATTTTTTTTTTGGCCTAACATTGTGGTAAATAATTTAAAGAAAAACAAAAAACCCGACTGTGTAAAAACTAATTTTAAAAAATACGTGAAAAAATTAACTTAAATAAAAACTAAAAAGAAAGAAACAAGCCCAGTAGTTTAAATCATAAATTCTAATGCAGAACAGAACGACTCACAGTCGGGGCCCCTTGGGAAGATTTGATTGGTAAAATTTGAATGGGCCCCGACTGTGAGTCGTTCTGTTCTGCATTAGAATTTATGATTTAAACTACTGGGCTTGTTTCTTTCTTTTTAGTTTTTATTTAAGTTAATTTTTTCACGTATTTTTTAAAATTAGTTTTTACACAGTCGGGTTTTTTGTTTTTCTTTAAATTATTTTATTTTATTTTATACTTTTTAGTTACGATTCATTGACTTCGTTATAAGATGGTCAATTTCGCAATCTAGTCATTTCATTGAGGGAGTTAATATCGTGGGGATTATTTAGTAACTTGCGGTGGTCTAAACTACTGATGATTAGTCCCTTTAGAGACCTAACTCGGCTCAAAGCTACATATGCTTGACCTTTAGCAAAAATGCGTGAACTTAAGTCAACCACAGCTCGGTCCAAAGTAGTTCCTTGGAGCTTGTGTACAGTTACACCCCAGCACAATATCAGTGGCAACATTTTTCGCTCTATTTTACCCTGTCCGCGCAGTGCATCGAATTCTGTCGTCGATGGTTCGATTCTGACTCCTACTCCAGGAACATTGTTTTTAATCGCTTTGTCGTCAAATTCTAGATAAACAGCCTGTGGCAATTCTCCGGGTTCCGATTGGTCCCTCCGAAGAGCTGGCCACTCAATTGTTCTTATAACACCCATTGCTCCGTTAACAAGACCATGGATAACATTCAAATTTCTTCGTAACATAACTCGTGATCCTAAACCGATTGTTAAATATTTAACGATTCCTCCAGTTTTGTTAGGATCATCAGAAACATAAACATCTTTCGGTTTTTGACCATATGTTTTCGATTCTACTGATATACTTACAACTGCATGTAATTTATACAACTTTGTAGTTTTTGCCAATATAGTTGTCATCTTTTGATTATGTTCATCGACCTGTCTAGTAGTTGGGAAAACTCGAATGATTTCATTGAGATCGTCTACCTCTACCCGTCGACTATCCAATATCTCCAATTGTTGCATTGTCAGTTGACCGACTCTAAGATTATTTAATATATCCACAAATGTTGTGTCATGTCCTTGTCTCATATTTTGTGGTAACTCACAGAAATCAAATAGAGGTTGACTTCACCTATTAACGTCGCAGGTTGTCGATAGCAATAAGCCCCGCCAGTTGTTTTGGACACAGGTGGCAATTGCATTAGATCACCAAATAAAATAATATTACAACCACCAAAGTGCAGTCGATTATGCTTCATTTCGTGAAGGCGTAGATTAATATTCCGTAGCGTTAGGTAAGGTACCATAGAAATCTCATCTATTATTTATCACCCAATCTATAGATTTCCATTCGCCAGTTAAAGGCCGCAGGTTTTCAAGTTTAACTCGCAGTCGCAGTTTTTAAGATATTATAGCGAAAAACTTATTAACTACTGATGTACCCTACCTACCGAACTATGAGTCGTGAATCGTAATAGTTTTGGTGACAGAAATGTAATGATGATAACAAAAAACAATAGGAATCCAAATTAAATATTTTCTTCATGCTTTTTCACTGTTTTTTTTTTTGTTTGTATATCGTTTATACTTGAAATAAAAACAAATCAATAAGTAAGAAAATTAGCGAGAATGATTGTTTTGTTAAACAACTTTAAATCGTTATATATCCTAAACTATTATTTAAAATGAAAAATGACAAAAGGAACCTATACCCCACTTGACATAGTTCATCGAATTTTTTTTTTTTCATTTTGACAATATAGCGTCTGGTTGTCGCTACAAACATACATACATACATAGACTGATAAACACATTACCCTCCTTTGCGTCGCGCAGTCGGGTAAAAAAGCCGGACACTTTGCATTTTAGGGGATTTTTTGGTATTTAAATTAATGAAAACCAAGCTTTTTTGATAATTTACAATAAAACTAATGCCAAATTAGTCTAAAAGTACTTTATTATTAATCAGTCTCAATAATTCTTACTTTAATTCAAATTAAATGCAACATCAGTCTAAATTATGTGTCTTAAATTCTCAATATATAAAACAAAACAGAACTTATTCTGTAAATAATCAAAACAAAACAAAACTTCTTCTCTTAATAACCAAAACAAATCTCTACTCTTATTAATCAAAACAAAACTTCTTTAAATAATATAAACTCGACGCTTCTTCTCTTAAATAATCAAAACAAAAAAGACTTCTTATCTTTCAATTAGACATTAAACATTATTCTACTTAAGGTGAATGCTCCAACCAGGCCCGCGAAATTCAAAATTTCTTGGGTTTTTTGCAATTTGCAGGCCAGTGCTAGGTTGTATGTTGATTAAAATATTATTCGCGGCTGTAAGACATATGTAGTTACAGAATTATAATCATCAAAATCATCAATAAAACGCTCTAAGTTCATAAAGCTGTAGGAATGACTTTTTCTGTTTTTTTTTTGTTCCTACACCTTTATGAACGGTGAGCGTTGTATTGGTGATTTTGATGATTATAATTCTGTAACTACATATGTCTTACAGCCGCGAATAATATTTTAATCAACATACAACCTACCACTGGCCTGCAAATTGCAAAAAACGCAAGAAATTTTGAATTTCGCGGGCTGGTTGGAGCATTCACCTTAAATATTTTTGGTTCTTTCATTCGCGAATTCGGTCTCGATGCGCGCGAATTTTGAAATCTAAAAAGCCTAACAAAAGCCGGACAGGCCGGACGACGCTTATTTTGGCCGGACAGGCAATCAAAAAGCCTGACTATGTCCGGCTAAAGCCGGACGCCTGGCAACGCTATGCACGGATGATTCACGTTTGAGCTAAATAGCTGTTGCATTCAGATACTGTTAAGACGTCAGTTAGAGCAGACTTAATAAGAGACCTTAATTAATTATTTGTACCTATCTAGTTTATAAAGTAACCAAATAGCTTGGGCTCTAGGTATCTTATGTCTATCATAATATTAGAGCATACCATGGAAATTGTTCGGCTTAAAGAAAATTTTCTTTCGTCAAAGAAGTTCTAGGACGAGAGATACTATTTTATTTTTAAAATCCTTTGCCAAATGCGTCTTTCAAAATATCTGTCTCATATATTATTTCCTTCGCAGTTATACAGTCTGTGAATCGACCTTTGATTGTCGTTGAGATTGTTGGTTATTATGAAATAAGAATAAAATAAAACGCTATATTCTGTTAATGTGATACAAGTTATGTATGTGTTACGCAAAGTTGTAAAGCGGTTTTATTGTTTTGCTCTTTTATTTTGATTGTAAAGCCATTAAATTCCGTGAGAAAAAAAATAAACACATTGAATGCATTCGAATTTTGAACACACGGGCTACTTTTTCTTCATTTACAAAATGCAACGCCACATATCGTGTCGTGCACAGGCATCAGGCATTCTCATACGATGCCAGTTTACGACCGCGGTATCACATTTTATGTAGTGCGTGGCATACCTAATCCCGAATAATACTCGAGTGGTCTAGTTATAGCCAATGAACGGAACGGCCGATAAATTGGTTGAGAGTAAAAGGGCCGGTCAGCGGCGTGCCCGATACGGGCACTAATGAAGATTTATACGGCTGAACGTAAGTTCTCCAGCCGAAGGACGTAGACCGCAGCGAGACGAAAACTAAATGCTCGTCAATTGTTTTCGTTTTGTGTAATATCACAGACAGACATAGAAGGTAATACCTTTGCAACATGGAGTAGGATAAAATAATACTTAAATAAAAATGTACATACACTAATTGTTTTGTGGATGTTGTAAATTGTTTAGTCCTTGTATGACCTACAACGACCTACGTATTCAAAGTATTTTTTTGCATCAGATTAAAAATAACACTCATAACATAATAAACGGGGCCAAGAGAATTAACTACACAGCGTGAGAAACAAGCAATGAAACAACGTCTATCAACCGTAATTTACTATAAAAATACTATCTTTGTATCTACAAGGTGGGTCTAAGAAGAACTATGCGGATAACTACACAGTACTATTGTAAACGAATCCATTGTATAAGGCATGTGGGCGAGGGTATAATTGGGCGCTTATCTGTCAGCTATTATACAGACAATGCACAGTAGGACTAACAATGCAGAAAGAGGGGTGCAGTAAGGACACCCGCTCCTCAATGGCGATTTGCACAAACGCCATTGAGTTGGTTGTGACTTACAATGGAATTGTGAGGGTTTGTTTGGTAAACATCTGACATGCCCAATTGCGGTTTGAAGGTGACTTTTGACCCACACTAAGTTTATTAGAATTTCGTCTCGAATGGGCATTTAACAACATTTGAAGAGGGCACCACGCAATTCTCCTTCGACTAAATCTGCCTCATCGCTGTCCAGGATGAAACGTGCTTGGAAGCCTGGCAGAATGACATTGACAATGACAATCCACCATACCATTCATTTTGATCGCTTCGGTACTTACAATGCAGCCAGTGTTATCCTCTTTTAATACTCCCACTAAGACTGCATAAATATGCATTTGTAATTATTTAAAGAGTGATATCTTATATTCTATTTTATATATTGGCAATTTAAATTTAAAAGCTGACTGAAACTTTTAGACTATCAAATTCGAAAGAATTACTTCTACTTGGCGAACTATGTATATTTAAAGTTTTATTGGAGGTGTCGAAGTTATAACTTAGTTCTACAATGTTGCGTTCCATAATATTCAGTTTACTAAGTACTCATAAAGTTCAAACTTGAGCGGTAATGGCTAATATGACTTTAATAGTAGTATGGAATTATAAAGTAGTATTCAAGGTAGGGTTTATGCAAGTCCTTGCCTAACAAACTTATTTCTGTTAGACCTTAGACAACGCCATACTCAAAAATTGAAACTTGCGTTTATTGAAACTTCTGCTCTTAACTGTCTATCAGTTAAATGGTAGGTGCCTTCACTGTACAGCGCTTGTCGTTTTCAAGGACGAATGTCATTTGTTTTATTGGTCCTGCACACTGACATTTATGATCTAACTTTATTTATGAACCTACGGCATCATGATTAGTAATTACTAAGTGCATATAGTGTTGCACGGATATTTTGGCGCTTGATTGACGTATCAGGCGGGTGCTGTTGGTAAACCTTTGTGAACTTCTATTTAACAAACAGAATGACGACGAGAGCTGTGATTATAGCCGTGCGCCAAAATAGCCATGTACAACTTACCATTTTATTATAAAGCTACGCTATCGAAATCTGCTCTTCAACCATTAAATTGGAAGGTTCATCGTCTTTTTTTAAGACTTACGATCCCAAACCTTTGATGGAAGTAACAAATCTTTTTTTAAATATTGCCTGTAGCTAAGTTGTTAATATTAGAGGTCACATCACATGTCCCAGTATGTTTAGATAAGATTTTTATTAATGTCCCCAAACGCCCCAGTGTGTTACCAAAATAAGTAATTCCTTCTTTTGACATTTACCTTATTGGATTGTGAATACTTGTAAGAACTATTGAACATGCATTACCGCAAATATAAGACGTCAGAGATTAGAGTAAAAAGGTTACGACCAAAATAACTAAACTAATAATAATAGATTTACATTACACATTCGCTATATAAGCTGAGTAAAGTGTTTTAAAAGATTTATTTACAGACACGTAAAATCCTGCGAAAGGGAATCCTTCGGGAAATAAAGCTTTTAACACTCCGAGATACCGATGACAGTAGAGATACAGAATAAGAGATAGATCTCGTTTATATCCAGTTATATTCCTCTGCTTCCTTGGTCTTGTGGTCGCAAGCGCTGACTGCTGAGCAGGAAGTCCTGGGTTCAATTATCTGGTCGGGCAAAGTGTCAGTGGGTTTTTCCATCGGGAATTTCTCAGTAGCAGCCACGGGAGTCTGGATTTAGGCAATAAGCTAAGTTTAAGTTTAAACATATCTGGCGAAATGTGGTGTACTATTAAGTATGTGCCCGGTTGATTGCAATAGGCTGTGTTTAAGTTTAAACATATCTGGCGAAATGTGGTGTACTATTAAGTACACCTCTGCCTAACGCTTCAGGGATTACAGGCGTGATGTTCTGTAATGTTATAATCATCCCTCATCTCCTATTCTTGAGAAGTAACGATAGAACGGGAGGGTTATATCGCCATTTTGAGAGGATAGTTTCTGAAGTAGTTTAGACCTTCATAACTCAGACATTTCATTACAGAAATTCGATTAGAAACCTTTTGATCGGCCTTGAAATCGTAACCTAGATTCTACAGGCAATTTAGAACTTCAACCATCTCTGGTGACCTATTTTAAACAATTGAATATCGACAGTATTTTGGTTGACCGCACGCAGGATAATTATCTAATTGCCCGATTTATTCAACGCACTATAAACGTACTACCGATTTCACTGACGGTCGAGCACTTTTCAACCTTATTACTTAAGGTATATGGGTGTATATTGGCAGACCGTCAGTGGACTCGGTAGTACAAGAAACGAATGATAAATGATTGTTCACAACAAACAATACAAAGCGAGATGTATAACTGTGGTAAGATCATTAATTGGACACTTACTCGTACAAAGACGTAACATATGAGGAAACTCCGCTACTAAATCTTCCTTGTATAGGTTTTGAGGTTACAATAATTAAGTATTGTTTACATACTAACGAAAACAATTTATCTGAGCCTGTTTGCTTCAATGTCTGCCTTAATACAGAGTATTGGACAAACAGAGGGAGATCAGAACTGCGGGCTTTGTGCCAAGCCGCATAATCTACTGAGTACAATATATCATATTCTGATAAACATTGTATTTGATGAAAGTTAATATTTCTTATTTCTCACCACCCAAAGCCATTATAAGAATAATCAGCCATTCTGCAGGTTGGTACGGCTGCTGGCAGTCCAGGGTCCGGACAATCGCTTTCTTTTCAAAGTTATTCAGAATTTATGGTCTTTTCAGAATAATTTTTCTTCTGACGGCAGCAAACCAGTATCAACCTTATACTTACGAGAATAAAGATCAATGGTATTTTGACAAAAGTATCAGTGGGAGCTACCCAGAAGCAACCTTAGAGCAACGAGAATAGGATCACTATGATATTGACAGCGATTCCAAATTACAGGAAAAATAACTGAAAGGACTGTAGTACTGAACAGTCATTTGAGGAGACTCTTATACTGCACTATGGTTGCACCACAATGCATCACTAGGGAGACCGGGGCGCGACTTAACAAAATTTATATTTTCAGTTGTAGCTTCAAAACCCCTTAACATTTTGAAATGATTTTTGTGTCAAATGATGTCTAAACTATTCAATAACCATATCGTTGGTTTTAATTTGACAATAAATTGGTACCTTTTAAAAAAAGTCGATTTTACTCAGAAAAGTCAGAAATTAATACTTACCCCGCGATCGGGGCTACAATTAACGGTTCCGAGGTAAGTATTAACAAAAGGGGCAACAATTAACATTGTAAGTATTTTCCTCTATGAAAAAAGAAAACGCAAAATTACAATGATATTTTTTTATTAAGAAATACAATTAACATTAGGCTTAAACAATATAGCACTTTGTCCCTGCAACAGCGATATAAGTATATAGATAAAGTAACCTAAACAAAACCTCTCTATATAATAACAAAATTCAACAAATATTTGAATGATTTCTTATTAACAGTTACTTTTACTGTTATTTTATTGAAGGAAACGTTAGTTTTTAATAATCACAATCTTCACTTAGTGGAACAATAATTAACATTATGCTTAAAAGTTGTAACACTCCGATTTCAGCTATATCAATGAATAGAAACAGAAAAAACTCAAAGAAAACCTCTTCGTAGAAGAACAAAAATGAACAAATCTTAAAAAAAAAACTAAATAAAACCATTTTTACTGTTATTATTAAGTTAAGTCTTCTATGCAGTTTAATCAGACTTATGTGTGTTATCGAATAACAATATAATCACTTTAAAATTAAATGAGGTAGTAAACAGCTTATTCTTAAACGTAGCAGTCTTTTTAAAACCTACCTATATAGACTAAAGCAGTCTCAATAATGCTTAGTTTCATTATAAAATCAACATCTTAACAATAATTATAATCTACTAGAAATTATTTTCATAAACAGCACACTGGTAGGCTATTTTTTTACTTCCGCAGGTAACAACCCGAAATAAATACTGGAGCACTTTAATAAATAGTCTGCAATTTGTTCTCCTGCTCAGAAGTGAATACTAACCGGGTCTTTTTGTAGCCTACTTCTACTGGAACTCCTGCTTTCTTCTTTTTCACAAAATTGAACAGCGAAACGTGACAAATTTGAAATTCTGTGGCTACTTCTCTATAGTTCCTTTTTTTCTCCATTACTTCTAAAGCAGCTGACTCGTAGGTTGCCAGCGAAGTCATGCCTCGAGTCTTTTTCCTTTTGTAAGTCCTCATGCTGTAACGTTTAAGCTCTATAAAGTTAGGACAGATGGACGGACAGACGGACGGACAGCGTAGGCTTAGTAATAGGGTCCTGTTGGGCACCCTTCGGGCATGGAACCAAAAATAGAATCCAATGGTATATACTGTTAATACTAACCCCACATATGGGGTAAGAATTAACATGTTAATTCTTACCCCGTATGTTTTGTTAGTTTTAGCCCCATGGGTACCTTTTCAATAAAAAAAAATTAAATTAAGAAATAGTGTAAATTAGCGTTATTAAATTTATGTAAGATTATTATGAATAAAACAAGCTACTGTGAAAAAAAATAAATATTACGGTGAAATTAAATATTTAACACGTAAATCAAAAAATCGTAAAGTGAAAAAAGTTCGTTACCTGGCCAAAATAGACGCACATCACACAATACACTCCCACGGCACACTGAGCTGCACTGACGAGTTTCAACCTGTAGACCACTGTCTCAGGGACGAATTTTAGGAATCACTAGTGACGTGCTGTTTATAGTTTATTAGAAATTCGCTTGTTAATACTTACCTCTGTTAATTGAAGCCCCGGCCTCCCCTAATGATAATAATATAACAAACGTAAAGCATCACAAGATTATCCTCTTTTCAAACAATGAATATTGTTTAATTAATGACACAGCGGTAATTATAATAGCAATAATTGCTTTGTAAGAAACGTGGCTATTTCTTACGATACTGCGGATGAATGACGACCGTTGACATAGATATGTTCGATCTTACAATTTATTTAGGTAAAGAAGACATTGTTCTGATACAGCACTATGAAAGCATTATAAAATAAGCAATTTGTTGTGTTAGGTCAGGTAGCGTCTCTAAGGTTATTGATCCATTCGTACGTCATACTTTACATTTAGCTACACCGAATTCAGTATCCATTTTCAGGGTTCCGTACCCGAAGGGTAACCTACGGGACCCTATTACTAAGCCTCCGCTGTCCGTCCGTCCCTCCGTCCGACCGTCCGTCCGTCTGTCTGTCAGCGGGCTGTATCTCATGATAGATAGACAGTTGAAATTTTCACAGAATGTGAATTTCTTTTGCCGCAAAAAAATAAAGGGGTAATTAAATTACTTAATTCTCAACTGAGTACAAGTTCAATCTAAACGTCACATTACAGAAATTAAAAATACAATAGGTACTAATTCACTACCATTTACCTTTTCTCACAATACAAAATTAATGTAACGATAACGACGCTCGCTAATCCAGTCATGTATAGCCAACAAAGAACAATCGGATGACAATTCACGACGAAACAAAGGAGACAGCTTCAATGGAGCGAGCCGGGATGCTGCGTCTCCCAAGTACCAAGCACCACGTGAGATAAACGGCTCGATCAATTTAAATCTATATTTAGAAACATTGAGATTTATGATTCGAGAGCTACTTTGAAGTATGGTGAATATTATTAATCCTGGATTGGAGATAAAGATTCACTTTCGAGTGTTCATTTGTGTGCAGAAAGTGAGAGTAAGTAAACAACATTTGACGTATGTTTTAGGTTATTAATAGCGGTGCTGCTTCATTTCCTGTGTTCCTCGTTGCAGGCGGGTGTTCATTAAAATCTGCCGCATTGTCTTAATTAGCAGATGTTATGTTTTTGTTTCATGATTGCACTTCTGTTTAATTTATATGACTTTACTTATGTCGCCTTGTGTGTATGTATGTGTTGACTGCCTTGTTGATCTAGTGGTCGCAAGCGCGACTGCTGAGCTTGAGGTCCTGGGTTCGATTGACAGGTCGACTAAAGTGTTATTGGGTTTTTCCATCAGGAATTTCTCAGTAGCAGATATGACTTAAACATAACTAGCGAAATGTGGGTTGTGCTATTAGGTACACCTCTGCCTAACCCTTCAGGGATTACAGGCCTGATGTTATTTTACATTTGTTTCATTTATATGAATCTATCTATGTACCATATTTAAATTCTTTGTTCAAACCTCAGTATAATCAGAGTACCTGCATACATCCATGTCTGTCTATTCGCAAGTCTATTTAAATCATTAATTAGCCTTTCAAACATAGCGATCATGCTCAATTGTTTTGGGTGCGGTCTTTAATAGCCCGTATTAACTAGAGTTATTAGCAGCAAATATTGTGTAGACGCAAATGTCAAAGCCAGTGATCTATGAGTTCTACGACGCATTTCATGTTATTAGCAGGTAATCAATCAACAAATAGGGAAGCTGTGAAGGCCGTAGATTGACATATTATGATCAACTGAATGAATGTGAACCGGTTAGATAAACTGGTCTGGCCTAAAATTATAATAACGGACTGAACTAGGCTTGTTCCAAAGAAAGATGAAAAATAATAATAAGATCGGGTATAAAAATAATACAACTTCACGCCTGTAATCTCCGAAGGGCTAGGCAGAGGTGTAACTATAATGTACTCATATTTCAGCAGTTATGTTAAGTCCCATAATAAAGGGGATGAGCCTATTGTCATCAACCATGAAATCCAGACTCGGGGCATTCCTAAAGAAACGACCCAATAAAACTTGACCTAACCAAGGAATCGAACCCAGGACCTCATGCTCAGCCATGCTGATTGTGATCACTACTCCAATGAGGCAGTAATCAAAGGTAAAAAAACAGCCAGCATCTCTAGCCAGATCCATAGAGGCTCATATCACGGCGCAGTGGAGCGTATCACGCACGCGTGCGCAGGCTGCGCAGCAAGGCGTGCCTGCGCCCGCGCAGCCGGCGGAGCGCGACCGGCGCCGTCGAGCGGGCCTGTCGATATGATGTAATCACACAAGGTCGCCTGCTACCACGATATGATTCGCTACAGAAGACCCATACAATGCAAGACGACAGGCGCGAGCGCGTGACCAAAACAATGAAGGGCGTGCATCTTTCGATCGGAAAGAAATTGGATTTGTGTAGAGTAATTTGCCTGTTCGTGATCATAAGGCAAATTAATTATGTAGTCATGTTTTTGGGTCCCTATCAATAACGATCATGTTAGCGTTTTTGAAATCAAGGGTATGATAAGCATCTGGACAAATGCAAGAGAATATTTCACGTTACTATAGGTACATCAGGCACCTACAAACCATATTTTCAGAACAACAAAGACCGAAAAACAGAAGTTCAAAATACTCCTTTAAACCACTCAAATGCAGCAAAAATTCATTTTCTTTTCTTACCTAGCATCATCGAAGACATTTCCAAGTTCTACTTGTATTTCATCTGTCGTTTGGATTGAGTCTTCTGTTGCTCCACATTTTGTGGCTTGCACTCTCGTACTGTTACTGAAACCGGTTCATTTGTATACAACCAAGTTTTTTCTACGACTTGCCATTCGATCATGTTTCCTATCATATTATTTGGATCCGGATTCGTCTTCAATATGTTCTCATATTTCGTATCGATCATGGTGGAATTTATTTCTATGGTATGAGATTTGATCCTCCTATTTTATTTTGACTATTTTTGATTCTTTTTCTGCCTTTTGGATGCAATGATGGTCGGTTTCCAGACGAACCAGATCTGACTTCTACAACAGCAGTATTTATTTCAGATCTTTCTGCTTTAGTGTTGATAAAAAGAACATGCATGGAAATCTGTAAAATATTTACCGTATTTCCGTCCATAACAAACTCCTTTTCTTGTCTTACTTCACTGGCTAAAGGATCTACATTCATCTCGTTTTCTTTTTCGACACACTTTTCTCAATTATTATGTTCAGAGTGTTTCCAGTTATTTGTTTTAAAATCTAAGCAACACAGAAAGACATAGAAAGAAAGCGGTGGAGTTATTTGTTCTAGTGTAGAGCTAATGACGCTATTTAAATGCATTAGCGTAGGCTAAGCTGAATGAGTGGTAGTGAAACCTTCTCCCTCTTATTATAAAACGTGGTTTTAAAAAAGTACCGGGTTTAGTACTAGGTTTAAACCATGAACTTGAATAAACGTTATTACAAAAAGAAGTTTATCGCTAGTCCTAGAACTATCTATGGTACCAAAGTTAGACCATCGTGACCCCTAGTTTAACTATGGTACTAAATTGTTACACGTCAAATTCTTAATTTTGAGGTTAGCTTTCGGAAATTATTATTTTGTGATTTTAACCAAAAATGGATATTGACATGATTGATATAGTTGATTTGGAAGATTTGGAGTTGTTGGATACACTTGAGAGTGCCCGGGGCCTAACAGAGTTCGTTAACGACGAAATCCATTTGGGTTACCTGACGAAGATTTTCGGTATAAATATAGATTTAGTAAACGTTTTGGCGAAAGGATTGTCGATTTACTACGTGAAGATTTGTGTGTACGTAATCTAACATGTCCGTTATCACTAACCTTTTCTTCTGGAGTCCAATTAACACCCCTTTTTTTCTTTGGTTGTTCCATTTTCTTAAAACGATGCACACACGATCTCACCACAAAGTGCCCTAAGAACTGTGCCTTTATTTAGATTATTAATCTTGATGTGAAACCGGACATCTAGTTTGCTTTTAAGTTGTAACATAAACATTTCGATAACATTACTCGAATTACGCGCGCTGTCAAGTACACTTCGTTATACGTGTTATCTCGATAGATGATCCAAGCCAGAACAATTAAATTGTGAATATGCATTCAAAAAATTAAAAGTTGGATTATTTAACTACCTTTAAATAGCAAAACTTTATATTTTACCACTACAAATAGCAATTTATAGAATATTTTTTCTTTCAATTACGTAACAACATTTTGTAAAAAGGAACGGCGCATAGAACGCTGAACGAATGATTGAATAGTTTCAATATTTTGTTGCTTATAATCTGTGTATAATGTTTAGACCATGGACTATCTTTGGTATTAAGTAGTCCTTTGTTGGTCTACGATTTGTAATACGAATGACAGAATTAACGTTAGTACCGTAACAAACCTAGACCTTTTAGTCTTGGTTTAAACCTGGTACTAACGGAAGTTTTATAATAAGACGGCATAGGTTCTAAGCCAACACAAATGAGACGTTTAATCTTTTAAAAGTAGGGTTAAGCTAGTTTGCTTTTACGCTTAAGTAAGTGCTGTAAGCGCTGAGCGGGCATAATACATATTGCATTAGGTGCATGAATGCTAGATGTTATCTTTTAATATAATGTTTGTACTGGTCATACTGCTGTTAGTTAATCTGTGGTGCTGTGTTTGTAATAAATTTCTTTACACGATATTTTAAATTCATAGATTCAAGATACTCTAAATTGCAAGATACAGGTATGAAAATGTTTTGAATAAAAACACATTTAAAAATAAATTATTTTATTACATTAAATTCTACTTTCCTCCTTAAAACTATTATTCTTAGATTATATAATAAATTAAATAAATAAATTGACAAAAACATTCATTTAGAGCACCAATATTTAAATATGTAGAGATGTCCTTTTTGGGTAATAAATTAGAGATTGGGGTAATTTAGGAGATCTTTAGCTGTATAGCCCCATCAGTAATGTCAGAAAGTACGTTTTCCAATAGTGCCTTAGTTATTGGTAGTCTTGACGAAAATAATTGTTTAGTTGGTGGTACACTCAGGTCATCTAGCATATCATCAGGGGAATGGCTTGTCCATCTCTGATAGAAAATTGTCTGTCAGTTCTTCTGAGAACAGAGTTTCGTCCGAGTCTTCTACCTCCTCGGTCAGTTCGTTTGAATTGTCTGCGTACATTTTTCCACTTGTTAGCTCTTCTGTAGGAATATCTATTATTGGATTGTCTAGAACCACTTTATCTGCCGATAGAGGCATAACATCCTCATTTATTTCTGAACAATGATCATTTTCAGATGGAACATCAGAAATTGAAATCTCTACAGTCGTGTCAGGTCGTGGAGACTTAAAAAAATAAAGGGTTTTATCTAGCTGTTTTCGTGATGCTACTGGAACAGCTTTAGCTACTGGCAACGAGCAACCCTTAGTTTTAATATCTGACAACACATTTTCTAGAAGTGCCTTAGCTATTGGTAACTTTGAGGATGAAGGTGTTTTATTTTTATTATTTGGTAATTGTGAGTCACTTGGTGTATCTTTGGGAAAAGAAACCATCTCAGTCACCGATGAAAGTAGATCATTAGGTGCTGTCTTATCCATTGGTGATGATATTTTTGTAGAGATATCTATGCTTTGACTTTCTGAAAGCGTTTTATCTTCTTCTAACGACAAAGTGTCTTCGGATTGCCCAGAGAACGGTAAATTATTATCAGTATGTGCTGTGTTGAGCAAGATTTTATCTTCTGGAAGTGGAGGACTGTCTTCAGCAAAGTCAAAAAGAGGAGAATCTATGTAGTAGTGTGTCTTGTCTAACACCGAAGATGAGGTAGCTGGGACCGCTTTAGACACCGGTGTAGAAAAACCCTTAGTGTTAATTTCTGACAGGACATTTTCTAAAAGAGCCTTGGTTATTGGTAATTTTGAAGAGGATGATTTATCGTTTCTTAAAATATCACTAAGTATATCGGTAAGTAGAGAAATCTTATCGTTAGGTAACGTTTGATCTTGAGAAAGATGGTCTAATGATTGAGTGTCATTCTCATTTTTGCCTTCGGCATAATCGGTCAAAATCTCAGGTTTGTCGTTGTATATTTTGTCCATTGGTAATGGAAACTCGAAAGGAAGATCTGTGGTTGGAGCATCTTCGATTATTGACGAAACGTGTAAATTATCAATCAGATTGCTATTATGTTCTGCATTCGGGAAAGAGTTTTGTAGTAGAGTAATCTCTTTATTCTCAGAAAGTCTTTCATCAACATAGTAGACCGTCTTATCCGAAGGTGATGTAACAGGTTGAACTTTAGCTACTTGTGAAGACAAAACACCTTTAGTAATGTCAGAAAGAACATTTTCCAAGAGTGCCTTAGTTATTGGTAACTTCGAAGTTGAAAGAGTTTTACTAGATGGTAATAAATTAGTCTGTATGTTGTCAGGGAGAGTTAACGTCTTATCCTCAAGTAATGGTAAATCGTCACGGTGTAAGCCGGAAAGAATAGACTCTGAGAGCACCTCATCACTAGTTTTGTCTAGATAAGTAGATTGTAGCGCCTCATTTAAAGACGGTAACTTTCCAGTAGGAATGTCAGTAGCTAAAGTATCCGGGCTAACATCATCTTCCGGCGATAGCAAACGACTATCGATTAGTGGTGGGTCTTTAGTATCCGCAGTGGAGTTTGGGATTTCTGGAATTTTATCAGTTACCGGTGAAGGTGAACCAAGTATTACATAAGGTCCGTTGGAGAGAGCATCAGAAAGGGGCATATCTGGGATAAATGTATCTGCTGATAGCGGCAAATCATATTTTTGCGGTTGGATTTCGGATGAAGTTTCATAAAATAGACCTTTTGAGATTATTACTTCACGATTTGGTGATTTATATGCATCCATCGGCAGAGCTGGCAAGCCATCAGAGGGATCTTTAGAGGGTGGAAAATCTTGGTGTTCATTGTCCATAGAATTGCTAATTAATGACATGTCAGTATCCGAAGGAAAGCCAGGTGAGGCAATTTCTAGCACTTCTTCCGTTGGCAACGTCAACACTTCAGTAGGTTTCAGCAGATCACTTACCTGGGTCTTAGAAAGTAGATCTGGGGTTTCAATCACATCCATTGGCAAATCAACCATCGATAGTGGACTCTCTGAATTCTCTTGATGTACCTTTATTGGCAAATCATCAACAGAATGGGGAAGATCATCATCATAAACTTCATAGATGTCAAGAAACTCTAAATTCGTTTTTAATGGCAAATCATCTACTTTATGTGACAAGTCATTGTTACTAATGTCCTTAGTGCGCGAAGTGACATGTTCATACAGCGGTGTTACTAAATTGTCTATGAGATACGGCTTATTGTCAATAGTAGTCTCAAAGAGCGGTATGGGTGGGACTGTCTCATATAAAGGTTGTGGACGACTTTCAGTGCTCTCTAAAACTGAATTTGAAAGATGTGGTTTATCCATCGGTGAAGGAAGAGTGTAACCATCATAGATTGGTCTTTTTAGACGTGTCTCGTGGTCTTCTAGCTGTAAACTATCAATAGAATGGTCTGTCACTGGAAGAGGTAAGAGCGTTTTATCTCCTGCAAGCAGAGGCACACTATCAATAGGCGTCTGAATGGGTGACAATGACTGTTCCTCTAGTAGTGGCAGACTATCAGTGTCTGAAATGGGTGACAAAACTTTATCTAATGGTGGTGGTTGACTATCGATAAGCGGCTGAATGGGTGACAATGACTGCGCCTCTAGTAACGGTAGACTGTCAGGGTCTGAAATGGATAACAATATATTGTCCAATGGTGGTTGATTATCGGTAGGCGTCTGAATGGGTGACAATACTTTGTCTAATGGCGGAGGTTGACGATCAGTAGGCGTCTGAATGGGTGACGATATTTTGTGTAATGGTGATGGTTGACTATCAGTAGGCGTCTGAATGGGTGACGATATTTTGTGTAATGGTGATGGTTGACTATCAGTAGGCGTCTGAATGAGTGACAATGACTGCTCCTCTAGTGGTGGCAGACTGTCAGTGTCTGAAATGGGTGACAACACTTTATCTAATAGTGGTGGTTGACTATCGGTAGGCGGCTGAATCGGTGACAATGACTGCTCCTCTATTAATGATAGACTGTCAGTGTCTGAATTAGGTGACAATACGTTATCCAATGGTTGTTGACTATCAGTAGGCGTCTTAATGGGTGACAATACTTTCTCTAATGGTGGCGGTTGACCATTAGTAGGCGTTTGAGTGGGTGACAATGACTGATTCACCAGCATTGGTAGACTTTCAGCCTCGGAAATGGGTGAAAATGTTGCATCCATTGATGGTGGTTGATTAATAGTAGGGGTCTCTGAGGAAAGCATTCTGTCAAGTATTTGTCTGATCCTATAAAGTTCCGTTTTCACCGTCAAATCTGTCGTCATTGGAGTACTATTGAAGATTGGAGAAGCCACAGGGGTATTATCTATCGGTTGTGGTGCACTATCCGAAGTGATATCTGAAACTATTGTAGGAGGGACTTTCGTATCCATTTCTGGTAATTTGTCAAAAAAAGTATCAGAGAGTGAAGTGGGTGTAAGTAGCGCCTCTGTTGGAGGTGGTAGTTCGACAGTAGGAGTGTCAACAAGAAGGGTCAGTGGCAATTCACCAACTGGTTGTGGACTTTCACTAATTTGCTTAGATATTAAAAAAGGAGAAGTTGATTTATTCGAGGACACTGGCAAGTTTGAAAGAGAATCAGAAAGGTTCTTGAATATTTCTAGACTATCAGTAGGAGTTTCAAATGAGATATTTTTATCCAATGCCACTGTTGGAACGCCATTCGGATTTTCAGACAAAGAGTCATCTGAAACACTATCCATAGAAGTCGTTTTATGTAAATGCCTTGTCGTTATGTTTTGTGTTGCAATAAACAAATCTTCAGAAGAAGTATCGGTGATTTGGTGGTCTGAATCGATTTCACGCGCTATTATTGGCAATTCATTGTTAAGGACGTTGTTGTATGGTCCGTGGCTCAACGAGATAATGTCACTGTCAGCGAAGTCAAACACTGGATGTTCAAAATCTAGTGTTGGTGGCTGATTCTCGGGATGTATGTCAAAGTTATCAGTTTCTACAGGTTGTTGAGACAATTTTTCATCGCAACTTAGAGTGACAAAAGGTGTATCATCTATCAATGATTTGTGTATCAGAATGTCTGAGACTGGTTTCTGTCTCATCGATGACGGATTGTTCTCATTATTGTAACACTTTGAATTTGTTGGCAACGTCTCGTGTATTGGCAAAGATGACCCACTGTCGGAAATACTGTTTAGTAATTCACTAACGAGAGCGGTGGAAGAAGGGTTATCATTCTGAATTGGCGCCATCTTAGAAAGAACATTATATAGTTCATTGATTGGCACGGGATTACCGAGTGACGAAGACACAATATGATTAAGAGGCAGAGTTTGAGAGGGCATGCTGCTCGAATGAGTTGATGGTAAGTAGACAATAATTGGTGTATCTGATGTAGTATCAAATATGTGTGACTTACCAACAGCGTCGTTGTTCATAGGGATAATAATTATTGAAGTATATCCTGGAACTGTGTTAACGTTTGATAAAGAAGTCGTGTTAGTCAGTTCTGGGCTTGGGGCATTTGTTAGTCCACCGTAAGTTATAGGCTCAGTGAATGGTAAAGGCATTTTGACATTTAAAGGACCTGCAATTAATGTCGCATTCTCTGGTATTGTCTCCTCTGGAAGCGATGGCAAGTTGTATTGCAAAATATCATCTTGGGCATCATCAGAGATTTCTTGTGATAATTCTTCAATGGAGATGACAGTAGAGGTTTCAGCATTATCGATCGGATTGATGGATATATCTGTATTTACTGAGCCACCAGTATAGTCAGTCTCAGTTGTATTCATATTGTTTTCTTTTTCCTTGCTTTTGTTTTCGGGGGGTACTTTTGAACTGGTGTCATCATTTAACAGTATTTCTTCGATCAGTTGTAACGTTTTAGCAATTACACTACTGTCCACATCTTCTAATTCTTGTGTATTATTTTTCAGTTCAAATGCTGGGCAAATGTTTTCAATATTCTCCTCAATAACTTTGTACGGTAATGGCATTGGGTGATATGGATTTTCTATAAATGAACATGTATTTTCTGCACTGTTTGCGAAATGCCTAGTACTTGAATCCAATGTTTTTGTATCTGACGGGCTTACAAGAGTATTTGATAATAAGCCAGCAGTAATAAAATCGTCAGAAACTCTTTCACAAGTAGCAGTTTTTGTGAAATTTAATCCTTTTTGACCTACGTTACTACGTTTGGAATTTTCTGTGGAAGTCCGCCTATGCTCTTCTTTTAATTTATCATATGATTGAAGAAATTTACTTGCTTTTGCTTTCGTGAGTCTTGTGAAAGGTTGATTAATACCTTGTCTGACTTTGGGGTTGAATGCCTGCTGCCCAAGTCCATTTACTTGTTTTTCCTGTGTAAATGGTAAATAATTCCAATAGTTTTGCCCCCATGTCTCCATTGTGTTTAGGGGATACTGAACTTCAGGAAATATTTCAGGATCGAGTAAACGTACAGAATCACGATTCGATGCGATCTTTATTGCAGACATGTCTGTTTTCAACGGGTTATTTTCATTGTTCACTTGTTTATTACTTAAAAGTTTACGTTTCGTTTTTATTTCCTTTTTCAATTCGTTTATCGCTGAGCTTTGTAAATTACGAGCTTTTTGTAGAGTGTTAACATGAGTATTTTCATTAAAGTTCATTCCGATACGAAAAGGGTCTCGCGGGGCATTGTCCAGTGGATATTCATTTTCTGGAAAATTATATGTGTTGTATAATGATTTCTTTGGTAGACAATTCTGTCTAATTCTGTCATTTTGAGCTATCTTTCCAAATGTTGGTTTTGGTGTCTTGTTTAATTTTGAAAGCGAGATTGGCGTCGAGACAGGGTTGTTTTTGACGGGTTTCAAGTCGTTTAGGTAACGTTTCAAAGAAGCCTTACTTGGTGTTCTTGGCATGCAATATCTGCACGCTATCTGAAATAGACGTACTTTTTGTAAGCAACAAAGTTGAACAAATATCTGCCCCAAGCGGGTAAAGTAAGCAAGTAATTTCATTCATCGCTCATATTTTTTTTTGTATGGCTACATCAATTCAAAATTAGAGCAGTGTCCACCGAAGTGAACTTAAAAGAAAAAATAACACTAAATATATTACGTATTATTTGTTTCCAAAGATTGTGGATATGATTAATTGATCGATAAATATTTTCAAAAGGGCATGGCGCCTGTAATAATTATAAAATAAATTAAGAATAATTATTCTTACCTGTGTTAGCGCGATTATCACTAAGGTTATAGTCACCTTCTCCCGAAGTCCCATTTCATTTAAATGTTTCAAAGCGTAAGTGTTTTTAAATTTATAATGTTTCGGTTTATTTATCAATGTTAATAATAGAAACGTTATCTATTCATACTGCTCTTATACACAAATTTTCTATCATGATTACATGCTTCATATCCAATTATCATAGATTACCACATATTAACATGTACCTAGTAGTAATTCTACGATTTGATGATTACCTAATACTTTTTTCTTTTTCCCAGGTAAATTCCGTGATGTTTACACTAAACGATGTGGGTTATTGGTAAGTTTTTAGTGTTTAAATATTAAAAAAAAAAACACATTTTGACGAACTTCCTACGTATAATTTATTACCGACAATAAGTACATAAGTATTTCATTTAAATATTCTTAACACACTTATCAAAACGATAAATTTTCTAGAATACTTACCTACTAAAAATGAATTATTATTTATTAGATGTTACTTAACATTTTAAGTAAATAAATAAGTGACCTGATTGTCTCCTTTAAATTATACATAACTAAAGTTTTTTTACATGAGTTAGATTACACTAAACGACAATTGATAAATCAAGTCTCCATAACTAAAAGAATTCAACAACATTTCCGCCAAAACATCAAACTAAAACAGAAATATACAGTTTAACTTTCAGTACAAGAAGTATTAGTTTCCTTGACAATGGTTCCAATGCTGCAAAAACTACTTTGCATATCCTCAACAGAAGTAGCATTCGTGATATATTCATTTAATAATGAAGTTAAGCTCGTTAATGCATCATTTGTATCCGAATCTTCAAATAATGGGTTCCTTATTGGTTCAGGATGTTCCTCTGTAAGGTAGGAATTTCCATTCAATTTGATATGGGAATCATTGTTATTACGCGCCATGACTGAACTTAATTTAAATTCGTCTGAGCATTCACTTTCGAACGTTTGCACTGTATTATGGTCCTCTATGTCACATTCTGGAGTTTCTACATTGGTGAAATTTTTCACAAATTCATCCAAGTCGTTAATAATCTCTACGACGTAATCCATGTTTTTACATTCAGCAGATTGTACTATTGACGTTAAATTGGTGAACAGCTTGTTCGTATCAGTATCAGAATTTGGAATCTCTTCACTCGCAGTTTCAGTCTCAACGGCTGCCATCGTAATATCTTCGTGAAGCGTTTCGTTTGTGCCTTTATCATTGGAATTGATTTCATTTCCTTTTGTAACAGTTATCTCATTTTCGCTAACTTTTTGCGTTGTAACGGGCACCTTTTCTTTACTTTTTTCGCTTTGGGTCCAAGAAAAATCAGTAGCAGTTTTTGGTTTGCTCTTTTCTTTGGCAACAAGAACATTGAATGTTGATTTGACGTCGTTAGGGAAAGGGCTTGAGCTAATATAGAAAGGTTTCGACGAATCTACTACACTTTCTGGGTATTCTACCTGTGGGAAGTATTCTGGGAAACTTTGTATTGGGTTTTCGTAGTTCGTCGTACTTGTAATTTTATATCTGGCTGGAATCACTGGGTCTGCGGCTTTAGACTTCAAGTTTTTGAAGGTACTCGGTGTTGTTTGCGTATACCGTTTAGGGTTGTAGCAGTTGATGTTCTAAAAAAATAATTTATATGAATAGTTAAAATGAACCTATTATATTTTTTACATAATTTTTAGGGTTCCGTTGTCAACAAGGAACTCTTATAGTTTCGCCATGTTCGTCTGTCTGTCTGTCCGCAGCTTAGCTCAAAGACTCTTAGTACTAGAAAGCTGGAATTGGGCAATATACAGATTAGTTACGCCGACAAAGTGGTAAAATAAAATCTCGAAAATTATTTTATTTTAAGGTATCTTCTGTACATGTAAAATGAGGATTATTTTTTCTCGCGTACCCCATTGTGTGGGATGTCGTTGGATAGGTCTTTAAGAAATATTACGAATTAGTTCAAATAACTTTCGATTAAGGGATTCGTTTGTGAAATATTAAGGTATAAGTGCCAATTTTTGTATATATAATGAAATTAAAAGAAAAGAAAAACAATTACTGCTAATTGTAGGCTTTACAAGTTTACGAGTAATAGTCGATTAACTTATAAAATGTACTTGGATAACATATTTTATTATTTATTATTTTATTCCTAAACATAATGTATGGGAGCACAGGTTTTTCAACTGCAAATGTAAGTTAGTTTTTTATTATAACAATAAAAATCATCGTTTGGAGGCAAATCGAACCGTAGGAAGTGGATGCAATTAACGTCAATTCTTCTATAATACATTTCAATGTTCATAAATTAAAGTCAGCGAATCAGTTTAGTTAGTCCACATATTTTGATGGGCAACTACGGAACCTACATTGTGCGTGGCCCGACATGCACTTGGCCGGTTTTTTATAGCAGGAAATGGTACCGAAGAGTACAATTTACTTACTTTTAGCGTTAAAAATAAAATGAGATACCCCAAATTCATTGTGATGTGTTGTAGAAAATGTGTTTAAATGAAGAGTAATTTTAATTATTAAAATACACTTTAACCACTTATTATACTTTCATTCCAAACAACATATTGTCAGGATATAGCTATTTTATAAACAGATTTCTGGTTTTATTGTGTTTGCAAGTTACGAAAAAGTATTGAGCGAAAATGAAATTACGAAGTTACACACCTTTGGGACGTGCCGTATCATATGAAAATCTTATAATAACAGTATTATCTCTACTGCATTGTATTATATTGCAATAATTGTGTTGTTACAGTTATTACATAATTCGTTGATAACTCGAGTTATCTGAGTATATTGTGTACCATTTGTTTTACTTTGGCTCATGTCAATACCAAATTCAACCTGTGGTTAAAATGAAAGACACTCATTAAATTCACTGTGTGTGCTTTTATATTTTTTCATCGTTCTCTTTTCGAAAACAAAACAAAATTATACGCATTAATTACATTCCAAAATTGAAAATAGGCTGTTCTTTTTTTTAAACTCAAATATTTATGTTTGATCATCAATCTTTTCAGTATCGTCTACTTGTCTTTGAGCGTTGTTAACACCGTCCACATCCGCATCCGCCTCCACAGTTCCCGCACCCACAGCCGCCGCCATAACCACCACAGCCGCCAAAACCATTGCCATTCCTTCCTAACATGGCCAGGATCAGGATCGGGAGTATGGTGTCCAGGTCGTTATTGTCCTTCTTCCCGCACACTTGTGGGTAGTAGCCGCCGTACCCTGGGTAGAACTGGCACTGGGCCCAGTGCATCTGTAACAGAACAGGACAGGTTGCTGTTAATCATAGCTGACTGATTTATCATTACATTATGTTGACAATATTCCAGGAGTTCAGTGGTACAAGACCACCAGCTAACATTAATCATATTCTGTTTGATTTGCTGTGAATCTTACTGACGCTTGTCATATTTATCTATGAGTAAACGAGGATATTGTGTGTGGTTTTGAAGTATACTCAGAAGCGATCGGGGAGTGTATTATTAACTGTGGTAACACTCGAAAATCAATGATATTTTTAATTAATCAGACGTATTTTTTCCAGATTTTAAACAGTAGGTAGTTTGTTTAAAACCAAGAAAAAATACCTCTGCATTCTTAGAAAGATAACGATTCCTGCACAGTTAAAAGTTCAGAGCGGAATTTTATATCGTACGTAGCCCATTGATTAGCTTTCGAAATGTCAAATTATTTACTGGTTTATAAAATAATTAAACAAATATTGTAGATCCACAATTTTCTTAAATATTATCGTGATCTTTATAATTTCGCTGACACCCACAGCAGCACATGTTCAGTAATAACTAGGTTGCCTTTGATGTTCTATTTGCGTCAGCTGGGCATAGAATTCGGTGTTTCTAAGGAAATGTAATTTTAGCTGGTGGCGGAGGCATCAAAAGGTTACATGACGTTAAAGGTTATGAGTATTTTACAAGTGATTTTTGGGAAATGACAGCAGGTGCCGTCGACGGTGGGAGAAAATGAAGTGAAAAAATTTGAACGAATCCCATTTTAATTTTCTGAACGGTTGAAGTAATTTTAACATTCCTCTTTGTATCGATAGATGAAAACTTTTGATCAGAAGTGTCCAAAACACTTCTGACCAAAAGTTTTGATAAAAGGACTCGTTATAAAATAAATTAAAATATTTTTTAAAAATATTCGGGTCATAAATGAATCATTTAAAACTGGGTATTCGTTACTAATAATATATTTTTTTAATTAAATAAATTAAACTTACGTTCAGGACGAGCAGCAGAGCTGCAAAGGCGACAAACTTTACGGCAGCCATGTTGACAGTTTTCACGTAAACAACATGAAACCTACTTTTATACATTTTCATAGTCCAATGTCAAGGTAGACATTGGGCAATTACCGTCTAGGATTTCGTAAATATAGGTATGTGTGCCATCCTAAGCACGTAGGTGGCTGATTAAAAACTATACCTCAACATTAATTAATTATTTTAATTACCAAAAAGGTTGCTCAGCAATTCTTTAGATAACATTCAAAAGAATTAATTCGGCCATTGTGTTTTTTTCGATGTTAGGACAATGTAACGACCTTGACGACCTTTTTTTAATAATTGTCTGTGGTCTTTTTTTTTCTTTTTCGGTCTGTGATTTTGATCACCGATTATATTAATCGGACTGTGTTTCAGTCGATTGTACGTCGTTAGCTATGCCTTTAGGGTTCTTAAATTGTAGGTAATTTTGTTTTGTTACATTATTGTAAATTGGAGGTAAAGCACAGCTTCAGCGATTACGTATAATTTATATACGCTCATTAATAAAAAAGGCATCAGCTAGCCGAGATAGAGACTTGATAAGAATATGAGTATCAGCATCATAATTTTATTTTTGTGGAAATCCCTTTTTTATGACCGCTGGTACCACAAATTACTAAATATATTAACTACGAATTTAAAACATCTTGCTATTTCTTTCAATTGTTTGAAGCTGACACGTGTGGCGCAAGTTTAAAAAGTAAACACTATGAAATTATTTTTAGTACTTTATTTCTAAAATAATAATAAAAATATGTACATGTATGAAATTGGGAAAAGAATTACAAGACGTCAAAAAAACTTTCCACATCACTGTCAATAGAAAAAGTGCCCAGAAGGCTGGCACCATTGCCACGTTGGATGGCAATGCTGATTCTTTGGCCAAAAAAAACGCCAGCCGTCTGGTCACGAAAAGAGTCGACCAACCGCTTGAAGATAATTATTCCTAAAAATACCTGGGCACTCGGACCCCATGGTCCTAGTGTTTTATTTCTTAAAATAATCTCATGAGACGTTTATAATATTATGTCAGATATTTTCCCAGTATGATGTTTAGCTTGAAAGTTATTCCTCCAAACAATCGTAAGTGTATTTACGAAGTTTAATTCCAGTATATTCTAGTTTAACACTAAAATACATACCCACACTATTTGTCATGGTTCCAAGCGTAGGTTTCAATGTAAATATAACTGCATGATCGCGAGATTTTAGGCTTAGTGGATTATCTGTTGGATAAACGTGTTCTATATATATCTACCGTGTTAAAACGATTATATCAGAAACGTTACACATTTGCTGAGCTGCGGTTTATTGAAACAAGCCAGAGCGAGATTATCGTAAGGCATTTAAATTATATTATAGAATTTGGTGTCAATGATCTTGCAAGGCTGTGTAGTTTTTCTGTTAACGTTATTTATACATATAACAATCTATAAAGAATATTTGAGTTTGTTGCTTGTTACTTAGCTAAATCTGCCATAGTTGAGTGTTTTAATTACTTAACATATACCTATAGAATGATTTTTCAAAATAAAAATAAAATAGTTAAAAAATCCGTGGGGCCAAGGATGTGTTATTTGAACTGAAAAGACAGAAAATAACCAATACTTTCAGCTCGTGCAATTTGGCAGACGATGCACCAACACCCTGCATAATACACCTAAAATCACTTTTGGAAAATAGGCCTTTTTTCAGATTGGGTAAGCCTTGCTAGTTCATAACTCCGATCAAATGATAGCAATACCTATCATTCGTCATTATTAGAACAGAGGGCCAACCATGATCACCTCATATTGCAGTATTATTTAATCTTACTTCAGTGTGTGCTAGAGACGGAGCTAGACGACCTGAATAGCTCTATCTATTTCCTACACTAAAGTGACATTAAAGTCATCTGCTATAAGAGCTGGCGGTACGGTCCCTGATCTAGGAATACCAGTAAATTTTCTTTACGTTCAGAAATAATTATAACAAAATAATTAATCAAAATGAAATCGAATACATATATATTAGAAACAACGAAAGGAAAGTAATAACAATACACGTGTTGAATATAAAGTATTTTATTGAAAAGGATAACAAAAACAAGTTTTTACAAAGCACGAAGCAAGATTCAGCAATTCTATGGAGGACATCTTAGAGCCGACGGTATCAAGTACAGGAATTACACAATTTTCTTCAAGCCATTGTAACACTCGGTTTACCAATAATCTTATCGGCCTTTGGCAAAACAATCGTAATATGCAACGTAGGACTAGAGTTGATATTACTATTGCATTTGTTACAATTGTTGCAGTTGTTATCATTGCAATAATTGTATCCATTGCCACACGGGCAACCACAGTTGCAGTTGTTGTTACAGTTACAATTATTGTTACAGTTGCAATTGTTATTATTTTTGCAACAGCTGCAACCATTATTATAACAGTTGCCATAGAAGCCAAAAGGTGGAAATGGGTAAGGGGCATTATTGTTATTAAAAACTGATGATAGTAATAAAGTATAAAGCTCTTCGTTGCGGCAATCTCTAGAACATCCATCATCATCGTCATTTATTATAATGATGGGCGGTTGGTTGCTTTGCGGTTGCGGATAGACAGCTTCAGGTTGCCAGTAAGGTTGATTGCAAGGTGTGATGGTTGGTTGACTGAAAGCGTCGTAGCCGTACACGGTGTACGGGTTGGTATACGCATTACAGGTTGGGATGCCACAAGGTTCAGCGTATGGGTTGCAGGACGGGCTGCCGCAGCCGTTGCTGTATAGGCTGCCACTCGGAGATCCATATGCGTTAAAGGTCGGGTTATCACATGCGTTGTTACATGTGTTACAGCTCGGGATCCCACATGTGTTGCAGCTTGAGATCTCACATGTGTTGCAGCATGAGATACCACATGTGTTGCAGCTTGGGCTCCCACATGTGTTGCAGCTTGGGCTCCCACATGTGTTGCAGCTTGGATTGCTATAGCCGTTGCCATAAAGATTAAGGTTCAAGTTGCCACCTAGTCCATTACTGCAAGTGTTACAGTTAGGTATGCTACATGTATCACCTAATAGGTTACAATTCGGATTGCCACATGGGTCGCAGGTCGGGTTGCCACACGTGTTGCAGGTCGGGTTGCCACATGTGGTACATGCACTGCCATACTGATTGCCATATAAGTTGGCGTATGAGTTATAGTCCTGGTTACCGAATAGACCGTATGAATCTTGGGGCAGCCATTGACACAGCACAAGGTTAAGCTGAAACAAAAATAGCCAAGTTTAATAATCACTTACATTCTATTCCGACTCTCTACGTAGTGCATACCCCTGTTACATTGCTTCATAAATGTGTATTACCCGAACAACGCAGAAAGTAAGTCGTCAATGAAAGTTGAACTGTACCTAGGCCGATATATACAGCTAAAACTACCTAGGACTAGGACTCACGAAACTATCGCAAACATTCGTTTTTTATCATGACAGTTTCATTTACAAAGAAAACAAGACTTTTCCGGTTACCGTAGGCTCCTATTTCATGTGACACTTTTCGCAATAAAAAGTTCTACAAACTTGTGATATTTTCAACAAGAAATTGGTACGTGGCTCGAATTTTCTAGGACTTGTTTGAATAAATATTGCTTCGCTGCATTTTGTCACTATAACATTATATAATCTAAGGAGATGGCTATTAAAATTAGAATGGTTAGGTTTATCAAAACTAATTGTTAAAAACCAAAATCACGAATGAGTAACCAGATGTCTCAGCATGGTATACCAATCACAAACTAATTAATAACTCGTAAGATAGTCGCGGCGTGTACGGATCGCTACTGAAATACTAGTGCTGTGACAGTCTGGCTGCTCATTGGTGACTTAAGTTTGTAACCAGTCACTCTTGAGTAACGTCGTGGACGTCGTGGACATCGTCTTACTGCTTACTCTTGCTACAGCTACAGTGTTAAACAGCAATGTTACAGTCAGACTGAGTCTTAACTGATGTGGCGGAATTTAACGTTATTGCATTGAACTTTAGAAGAGATTGAATTGTCATTACCACGAGTGAAACCATTACTATTATTGTAATTACTATTAATTTCTATAATTAATATATGAGCTTACTAACCTGAATTATTAACAACAATATATTGAAAATGATTTTCTTCGGTCGAGTCATCTCGTCGTACGCCCTATTCTTTATGTCGGTGGACTCAGTGGGTACCTGTTTATATTCCAATTATTAGTACAGATATATAGGTCAAACGATATTTCGTAATAATTTGAACACAAAATAATAATTACAAGAAATTTAGTCAAGGACGTGGCCGAGTTGCGCAATCCAAATGTAAAATTAATAGTTGCTAAAGAAATATTGTCTACCGTACATTTCAATACATTACTGATAGGAATTTGCCGAGTCCTCTGAATGTGCAGCCAAAATTATTTAATCCTAAACCAAATTCATCCTTTATTTATCCATCATCATCATTTCAAATGACCATCTTAACATGTCCTAGACATAAGGACCCCAAGCGCCTCCACTTTTTCTCATACTACCAATTAGTTATTACCAGCAGCCAGCAGATCAATAAGATTTGAGTTTATGGGGTCTTCAACATCTCTTGTGTTGGCACTAGGTATAGGTAAGAATATTGGCTCATGCTCTGGTAAAAGCGTAGGGGCGCTGAGGGGCTCGTGGTAAAATAATAACAGCAGATCGATCTTTAGGTTAAGCCGAGCTTGCCTAGGTTGGTCTGTGGATGGGTGACCACCCATTACATACCGAGTTTCCGAGATCTTTGACAGTCGTTACAGGTAGTCAGTGCCACAAAAAGTCTGACAACCAGTCTTACCAAGGGGTATGGTATTACCCAGTACTAACTGGGTAGTGGAGGTCAGATAGGCAGTCGCTCCATGTAAAATACTGGTATTCAGCTGCATCCAGTTAGACTGGAAGCCAATCCCAACAGAGTTGGGAAAAGGCTAGGCAGATGATGCTCTGGTAAAAGCATGCCAACGAGTCAGCTGGATTGTAGCGCAACTGTCTCTCCAGGGTTACTACCGAACCCTTTGTAGATTTTGGGAACAGAATCAAACAATGCGAATACTGAAAACTTCACTTCATTTACTACAGAAAGAAAATTGAATTAAGAAGAATTATCTGTTCTAATTATAAGACTGATTTCGTTGTTTGGTTGGTAGGGTTCCTCGATGTTGCTGCCGGAGTTATCAGGGTAGCCTCCGAAGCCAGGGAAGCTGTAAGGGTAGGGACTGTTCATGGGGTAAGGAATGGGGTAGGGGATGTAGTTGACTCCGGATCCGTAGTTGTTGTTGGAGTATCCACCGAAGTTGATGTTGTCGTATCCACAGCCGCAGTTACCTCCGCAGCCGCAGCCATATCTGCTGTTATATCCTCCATTATAACCTCCACAACCTCCATTGCATCCTCCTCCGCAGCCACATCCTCCATTATAACCGCCGTTGTACCCTCCACAGTTTCCAGAACCACAATTTCTCTTGTTTCTCATAGCAAAGATGAGGAAGTAGAGAAGGTGGTGCCAGTTGTCATCGTCATCATCGTCGATGATGATCGGAGGCATAGGCTGAGGGCAGCTGGGCGCGTAGTTGGAGTAGCCATTGAAGCCGTTGTAGCTGGGGACGCAAGGGACGGACTCTTGGATGTAGGAGTCGTAAGGCGAGATGACTGGCTTGATGATGGCCGGCACTACTAGCTGAGGAGCCGTCTGGACGGTGGTCGCCACTGATGAGGAGACGGGCTGGGTGATGTACTCCACGCGGGCTGCTTGGCCGTAAACCTTGCATACCTAAAGAAAAATTATAAAAAAAAAAATCAAGAGAACAAGTAACTAGAATGTAGAAGTCAGAGATACAGTCTGTTCATGTATCATTTGGTTTGACTAGTAGCTAACCATAACTTATTAGGGAAAAGACTAGGTAGATGATGATGTTGATCACGAGAAAGTCTTTGAGAGTTTCCTTTAATTCGTTCGTTTTAAAAGGAAATTTCTTTATTATTCGTAATCTGTTGGTTTGTTAAACTTACCTTCCAGACCAGCAAGAGAGCGGTAAACACGAAAAGGTTCTTAAAACCCATTTTGAAGGTTGACATGTGATCAACAACACATATTGTGTACTCTATATATACTGTGTGTTTCTAAACCTAACTCTGTTACTAAGTAAGTGATGTAATATAGTCATTTGCAACCTTTGACACGTAGGCATTCAAAACCTGTCATTATATTGGTATTTACTGTTTCGCAGTTGCATTGGAATATTTCTTAATGTAATTTCTTCATTTCTCCTAGACCTACTTATATAATTTCATTACAACTCGAAGAGGTCACTTTTTTGGGCTTAGTTAATTCCAAGGCAATTTTGTTGAAAATTCTTACAAACAGGACCAAAATTGTAAAATGAAACAGCAATCAAATTATGTAAGTAAATATATATTTATTTAACAAAACAAATAGAAATAATATTTATTGTAATCATGAAAGGAAACAATGGCAATAACAGAAACCAACCCATGTAAACTAATATTCAAACTGAATTTACCACAGCATCAACCAGAAGATTTGCCATCTCTCGATTGCGGACCAAACAATTATTAAACTATTGTCGCAGTTAAACAAAGGATTATTATTATTGCCATATTCTTTAGATGTAACAGAATATCACACCTGGAATCCCCGAGGCATTAGGCAGAGGTATACACTTACATTCTGCCGGTTTTGTCTTATGAGTTTAAGCAGCAAATCACTTTCAGCTTCAGGAGTTTCTTGAACTTTGTTACACCAATACAGAATTAGAATATCAGAAAACAATTTAAACTAATCTCAGCCATATTTGTTTACCAAATAAGTCGAGTACATAACAAAGGCACTATTTAGTTGCAGACAACAGGGCTGTTGATAGGGAAGGGAATGGGATAAGGGATGGGGATGGTCTGGCCCCCGCAGCCGCAGTTGCCGCCGCACCCGCCTCCACAGCCGCCGCCGCAGCCGCCACCACAACCGCCGCCGAATCCGCCAAACCCTCCATTATCGCACAACATGAGGAGCAGGATCGGCAGGATGGTCTTCATACCGTCGTCATCATTGCTGGACTTCACAATGATGGGGTATGGTGGTGGGGCTCCGTAACCTTGCGATCCAAAGCCCGGTGGTGCATACTGGGCCTGGATCAGGAATACCTGGGAAACAAAAGAAAGTTTTGAGCTAGCACAGAAGTGGCGAATAATATCAACAACAAAGCACACTGTTTCTGGTGATGGTAGAGGTTTTATAAAGATTCCCAATCAACAATAAGATTTGATCAAACACTTTCGGAGCTCTTCATTGAAGGATTATTTTGTTAATAGGAGTAATTATAACAACGGTACAATATAAATAACTATAAACAAGGAATAGTTTCTTACGGCGTTGGAGAGAACAACAAAGCAAGCAAGCCAAGCTAGAGAAGCCATTGTAAAGGTTATAATATTTCGCGACGCTAATCTACACCATTTATACCACCATCTTGTCATAATATCACTGATTTTAAGTAATATTCTTCGAACAATACTATTCCCTTATCAGAGACTTCCAAAATTACTTAACATCGATTATTTTGTCACGTAAAGTTATGTAAAATATGTAATATCGATATGTTAACTCTATTCGTAGATTTCTAGTGATTCCATCTTGATAGTCGCTTCGTATATCGAACTTTATCAACATTATTTTACCTTCATCAATCTGTAATGGTGGACACTTGCCTGTAGCTTATTGCAAATGGACAGAAAGAAAAAAATATATAGAATCAAACAACGTTTATTTTCTAACTGTTTTTTTTTTTACTTTTTATTAGAAAACACAACCAATCTACAAAACAGACATTCGAACAGTTTTTCTCTATACCATTCACTCACACACACATTGCTAGACCCTTTCGTGGATCATCTACTTCGGCCCAGTTGCACCACATAATTATTTCAAAACCTCGTTCTGTCCCTGCCATCTTCAAACGGTTGACAGAAACATAACGTTTAGCATTAAACTTTTACTGATTAACGGTGCAAACAGGCCTTTACTCTTGCTCATTACTGTGTAAGAAGAATGAGCAGGAACGGAAGAAACTTCTGTAAGGCGCTATCATCTTCCCTTATGATGATGGGCGGTTGCGGCAGGTACGGTTGTTGACCGTATGGTACTGGACCGTTGTAGCCACCTCTGCAACCTCCAGGGTAACCTGGCCCTGGGTAGCCTGGCCCTGGGTAGCCGTAGGGGTTCGCGTCTGCCATCTGTAAGTAGAATAAGGATACATAAGGTGCTACCAAGGCGTAGGTGAGCGGGGACATTGTGATTTACAGCTAAGGTGTGTTAGTGTGGACCCCTTTTGTTTAGTCTATGACGTCCACCTATTTAAGAGCGTATATGTAACATAATCCGACCAATATGTTTCATTGTTCCCAAAAGCTTTTGATAGCTACGTCAACCTAACAGTAAAAATCTACACAAACCTCCATCCTTTGACACTCAAGTTACCAAAACGAGGCAAGCTTAGAATTCAGCTGATCCTACACGCGTGACCACCGTGACGATGTAATATAATGTTCATATGTATCCTTAACGCTTCGTCTGCCTCTCATACAATGAGGACTGAGGTCAGAGGCCTAGAGGACACCTCGGTCAGTGCGCTCGCTAAGCCGATCTAAGCCGATTTCCACTAATGTTATTAGATGATGCTTGTTACGCCATGTTCAAAGCCTTACAGTGCTAAGGAGCTTGTGAATGACCTATTGAGAAGCATGACTTTTACTTTACGCCTGAAATAATGGGAGACAGACGAAGGAAAATTGTAGAAGGCGGGATCTGCTTAATCTCTTGAAACTTTCGATCCTGGATCGTCAAAAACAACTGCTTGACTGATGCTTGAGTCAAAATAAACCAAATTAAGCTATCAGTCTCACTTCCTAAAAAAGTGTCTCGCGGTTTTCCAAAATATTTCATTGTCTTCAATCTATTGAACAAAGCCTCGATACATGTGCAGGATTATAAGGACACAGTCTCACATTCTCTCAAATAATTTCGATTTCTTAAGGAAAATATTTTGACAACCTTTAGTATTATAAGCCTTATAAAGAGTAACCATTTAAACCTGGAAGCGAGCGAAATTCGATTACGATAATTACGTTTCTAAAAATGAAAGTAAGATGTTGAAAATAATTGAAAAGAGCTGGGGGAACTTTACAAAAATAAATGGCTAGGAATTTCTCGGTAGCAGTACGGGGTCCGGATTGGCGCCCGATTGTTGACCATAGGCTCGCCACTATTACATGGGACTGGCAAAAGGATGCACTATAAATAACCCTTCCACCTTTAGGACCTCTTCCTAACCATGCCAGGATTTTAGCCGTGACGTTATTTTATTATTTACTAGCTGTGCCCGCGACTTCGTTCGCGTGGATGTCGGAACTTAACAATGTATTTTTTTGTGCGAAGCGCTATTGGAGGATTCCGATACAAATCATTTTTTTTTATTGATGCTAGTGCTTCTTTATAAACAACATTAGCTGTGGAACCATCTGGAGCGTACACAAAAATGTTATTGGGGTTGTTTACGCGAGAAAGAGCTACGTATAGTTGACCATGGGAAAAGCATCCAATACTTAGGTCCACCCCCGCAACGGATAATGTCTGGCCCTGAGCTTTATTAATCGTCATGGCATAACAGAGACTGACTGGGAATTGCACTCGTTTGAAAGAGAAAGGAAAGTTGTTAGGAATTATAGGTATTCTTGGAATAAAAACAATATCACCAGCGCCGCAACCGGTTAATATTTCAGCTTCGATTATGTTTTGCTGCAGATTTGTGACTTTGAGCCGTGCCGTTACAAAGTTTGGAGGACATCAATTTCTGAGGAGAATTATTGGTCCACCGATTTTTAAAACTATTTTGTGGGCTGGAAGTCCGGGTGTGTTGAGGGAATCCAAAAATTCTACCGGGTAGTGCGTGGCGTCATCTTCTTCCATAACTGTATTTATAGAGGTGTATTCTCTACTATTCCCGGACACATGAATCAATATTTTTAAATTAATTGCCGCAGCTTGGACATTGCGAGGAGTCAAAATAGCTCGCTGACATAGCCAAGAACTGGCTTGATTTCCCATGTTTGTGGAATCTCCGTACACAGAAGAAATTAGCTTCTGTTGTGATGTAACGCAAGAACAGAGATTATCAACCAAAATAACTTTGCCATCTTCTTGTACGGGGTATGTGCCATCGCCTATTTGTAACAATAAATTGGGAAACTCCTGTGCATTTTCGCAGCCTCGCAACTGTACACGAAAGTTCTATTCACTGCTTCTACAGCTTTGCGGTTTGCCATAGTGCACTCGTCCCAAAAAATTAAAACACAATCGCATAAAACCCTTGCTTTATCGCTATTTCGCGATATGTTGCTAACCGGGCTTTCCGTGCGGTCTAAGTCGATAGGAATAAATGTTGTGTCTGCCGTTTTTCCTCCAGGCAATAATGTGGCTGCGTAAAAGTACTTCAGTAACATAGAACAAAAAGTACTACAGCGCCATCTATGACGCAGAGGATGAACTAAAACTCGAAATATATCTAAATTCTGCATCGTGCAAGTAAAATTATTCGTGACTTAAGACTATACAGAAGAACCCGACAACAACTGTTGGGCAGTAGCCCAGCAGACATAACACCCGTCTGATCGGAGGATTCTCCCTTTTCAATGGTGGTTGAAGAGCTTTACACCCTGTTCTCCATACCCCCAAATTGGTGACCCCGAAATGGACGTCAGCGCAGCCTTCGAGCAACGTGACGTCATCAACATCACTTCGTCAAGCTTCCTCAAACTTCCTCAAGTTTTCGAGCAGCGAGTCATATAGCCAGCCAGCTTCAAAATGGGTATTCCTGACCACCAGCATGCAGCGGAAGCACATTCCTGGTCAGCACCCTCAGCCTCATAAAGCTACCTTGGCACTGCACTTTCGGCCGGTTGAGAGCTGTACCTCCCGGTCGATGCGAGCAGTCAGCCACATCGCGGTGCTGTACCACGTCCGACGCAACGGAGCACATGCAGCGCCGATCCCGACTAAAGGGGTTCGCACTACCGCCGCAGACAGTTCCAACTCACCGTGAACAATGCGGCAACGACTTTCTACTGGCCTGGCAATCAACGACTCATTTTACTACCGACCCTAGTCTCCGCGGGGGAGTGATGTAGCGGCACTACAAAAAGTACTATAGCGCCATCTATGACGCAGAGGATAAACTAAAAATCTAAATATATCTAAATTCTGCATCGCGCAAGTAAAGATATTCGCGACTTAAGACTATATAGAAGAACCCAACAACAACTGTAGGGCAGTAGCCCACCAGATATAACACCCGTCTGGTCGGAGGATCCTCCCTTTTCAATGGGGGTTGAAGAGCTTTACACGCTGTTCTTCATACTCCCAAAGTTCCTTATTCGAGCCAAAATAACTTTGGAATGTTTTACCTGTTCCGCCCGGTGCGTCTAAAAACAGGATTTCACCCGAGGCGTTTTCTACACTGCAGCATACCCTATCAAACGTCTGGCGCTGATTCTCTGTCTTTGCGCAGCCATTTTGTAAAATTTCTGCGAGTTCACGGGATGATAACTAATTTCTGATACGTACTCTCTGTTAATACGTTCCCCATCGACTGTCGGTGTGGGCAAACCGTATTGACTGATCGGGTTCCCTGGTATACTTATAACTATCTCTTTAATAGCCAATAAGGACCTGTTGTGACAAATTTCACGTCCCTATAGGTCAGGAATTTCTCCATCAGTATAGTTAAACATGCCTCAATCAGAAAATAACGTCACACGCACAATGCCATCTATCGATTATCTATATTCAATGCTGCACGCAGTTGATGTCTAGATATAGTCCAGTCTGAGTTCGATAGATGGCGCTGTTTTAATATTTTACTTCGGAAACACTATTATAATTTTATTAATTTACATTCTTCTTTCTTTCCATTTATAAGGTGTGAACTGATTACGATGAAACAAAAAACTTAATGTTCAATTACTTCAATTTACGCACATATTGTTGTGTATAAAAGTTACGGGAAGTTGTGAGACCAACTGCACATAACCCTAATTTTACTTCTGTAACACTTTAAATTCAAATATCTTTTGATAGACTGAACCGATTGCAATGCAACAAAAACTAAATGTTACTCCAAGTTACGCTCAATCGTTGTGTATAAAAGTTATCTACATTGCTTTTGTACATTTTACGTGATGCCCGAACAAATACACAGACAAACAGACAAACAGACAAACAGACAAACAGACAAAAATTCGAAAAATGCTGGAAATGGGTTCTATTGGTTGTCCTTTAACACCCTGGCTATTTTTTTTTTTTTTTTTTTCGATGTACAAAAACGACTTTTCTACAGTTTTATTATATGTATATAGACTAGCATCCACGGTTTCAAATGTACACATCTAGTACTCTGCCTTTGTAAGTTAATAATTCGTACTAAGAATTTAGTACAAGTCTGAATAGGAATGACATCATGAAGTAGCAATATTTCATAGTCAGATTGTTTTTACCTTGTTACTAGACACCGTCACGGTTATTTGCAAAACTTTGCGGATAGCTCGCTACGTGTTGAAATGCTCTAACCCACAATAGTTGTCCTCTAAGATGGTCAGAACATAGTTGTTTCAGGTTTACTGAGACATTATGTCTTCCGACATGATCACCATGATTGGGTAAGCTCTGATCTGACTGAATTTTAACTGAGTTCTACGAATTCGGTCGGCTAATTTCAAATATTTTATTTTCTGTGTTATGGTTATAATATTTGTAGTTTAAAAAGCCCTTTATGGAGCGTGTCCATATAACTTGGCTAGAATCTATCTCTATATACATATTTCAAATGTAGTCTTGGTTTAGGAGGCAGAGTTTCTAAAATATTTTATAAGAGTAGTTTAAAATAAAAAGAGATTGTTTAAAACCTATTGTGTAAGAAGTAGTTAATAACTGTTATTGAAATCGTTAACTTACTGGCATAAAACTACCAGCCACCCCACTAAAACTTAACTCATTTCTGCTAATTAACACTATTCATAAAACAACATTATTACCAACGAACCTCCCATAAACAACGCAAGAAAATTAGTAGATATAATAAAGTTAGAAACTCACATTAAGAGCCAAGACGACTGTGAGAAGAATAATGAGACTTGAAGACGACATTGCGGTGATTACGAGTATAGTGCAAGTGCACACAGATTTTATACATAACGATGAAGACGAATATTTCTTTGTCTTTGATAAAGTCTTTGTTCTTCTGGTATTTGAAGAGATAGAGGACAGGTGGATGTGTGACGATGCTGAAAATAAATTTAAATGAGTCACCTATGTCTTTAGTTTATGCTTAATCTTCTACTCAAGTAGCTAACTAAACGTCTCAGTTAGATAGTTCGCTCTTATCTCGTGGTACGGTTTACGTACTGTGTCACAAAACTTGGAAGCCTAGTTTAGGTTCAATTTATTTCTGAGTAGTTTTGTACCTGTACGTTAGCTTACTGTCAACAGCCAAATTATTGATATTTAAATTATCAGCAAATATTTCCATTCTATAAAGTGATATACATGTGGTATTTGTAGCAAGTTCAAGTTTGCAGCTCTTGTCCCAACGGTTTTTCTTTACCAACATTATTAATCATAATTATGATAAGTACTTAGTTGCCAATTACTATTAGATATTTGGTGAAACCTCATAAAATATTCAGAGGCTCAATTTACTCTATATGAGTATTATTACCTCAATGCTTATGCTAAATTCTGCCACAGAGGTCTAAATAACGACCAGCAAACAGGTTGCGGATGACAACGGTCTAATGATTTATAATTCGAGCATTGTGGCCGTAACTGGCCACATCATACCGCTATTACACAATGGTGTATGCTGGTGTTAGTTCATATTAATAGAGCTGTTGTGAAATAGAAATCTAACGATGAAAGCTGAAAGGACAATGCTCATGGAAGTATGGAATCCCGTACCATGCTGCATCAAAATCAAACCTTGTTTTTTATAGACTACACTGATCGTATTAACTCCTACAAAAACTATTTTTGAAAATAAAACCCGCGTTTCAGAGTTATTTTATAAAATCGAAACTAACCTAAAAAGTAGGTCTATTTTTTCGACGCTACCAACGACGTATTTTAACACACATACATTACATTATTGCTCTAAAAACAGCGTAATACACTAATATTAGTAAGAATTACGAGTTAAAGTAACATCCACAGTATGCTTGACTGAAACTCGATTTTATTTTAGACCTTTATATTGCCAATAGTCAGTCAGTACAGTACAAATGTCAGATGCCACAGATAAGATAACTATAAACCATAGAGTATCGTAAGTGCTATAAACTAGTCGGGATTTAGGGATGTAATCGATAAATCAAAATCTTTAGGCTGAGAAAATCTATTTTGTTGCAAATAGCAATAAACCAAACTAAATCGATTTGGTGTACTGATCTTACTTAATTGTAATTAATTTTAGAGTCCGCTCGACAGACAAGGGTTTGTTCAATTGAAACGGAACGTCATTTATATTCAGTTGAAACGGAATGTCATATAAAGGGAGTAAAACAATATTCATACTTTTAAACTCGAAAAGTATATTTCCAGTTCAAAAATCAAATCCCCGACACGTAATGCCGTAAAAAAATATGAAACTAATTACTATAATATTTTGGTTTTGAGGCGCGAGACTTTTTGGTACCAACTTTGGTCATTGTCCTTTGAACTGAGTAGGTAATGTATGAATATTAAATTGCTAAGGTATATGTATAGAAATTAATGAAAGCCGATTAAAAGTTTAATCTTAATAAAGAAAAAAAAACTTTAATCTTTTTATATGACCAAGTTAATCAGAAATAAAACACCAATTACAAATTTTCAATATCTTATTATAATGATGCAATAAATACCTTATTTTAGTCTATTCGTAATTATTATCACATAAAAAAAATCCTAATTATTATCACCGTCAACATTTTCAATACTATCCTACTTTTTGTCAGGATCTACTAACATTTATTCTTCTTCACTGTCTTCAACTTCGTCAGAGTAATATTCATCTGATGCCTCTTCACTGTCAACGTTGACTACGTTTTTCTTAACATTCTTCTTTTCTTTCTTATTACTTTTTGTTTCTTCAACATGACTTGTTTTCGTAGAAGGTTCCGCTGCCCCTTGACCATAATTCATCAGACTGGAATACCCGCCGAATATTGTAGGTTCAGGAACATTGTTGGTGCCGCATCCATTACTAGGACATCCGCAATTTTGGCAGCCACAATTACTCTTCTCCTTCAATAAGTTGATTATCAACGGAATCAAAGTTTTGAGACTTGATTTCGACTCCTTCTTTTGTACTGGGTAAGGAGGATACAAGTTATACTGAGGATCAGAGCCTTGAAGTTCTGATAGTATATAGTTTAGTATTGAAGGTTCTTCTATCACTTGCGGTTGTTGATTCTGCATGTAGTTGGTAAGAGGTTGAGCTTGTACAGTTACATAGGAAGGTGGGCTGGCTATAGGTGTTACTATGGCCTGGGGCTGTTGCAATGTGACTGGTGAACCTTGGACTGCGATAGTTGGGTGATTATCAGGTCCAGCTACTCGAAATTGAGTGGGAGCGAAGTTTACGCCAGGTTGGTTTTGTCCTGAAGACTGGGATTGGATTGCTCTCACCAAAAACTGTTTTTGTACGTCCGTTAATTGATTCTGCGCGGCATTCACGTTTACCATCTGTTGGTTCTGTTGGAGTTGGGCGATGTTATTTTGAGATGCAAAAAGGGATAACAACGAAGGATGACCCTTTAGAGCTGCTAACTCCGCGAGTGAATTAGATGAGTAGGGCGCTGTCTGTGACTGCGACGGGCACGCATTTGGAGTAGCAGCCATATTGTTTTGTTGCTGATTCGTTTGAGCGTTTTGTCTGCAACCGTTATTGGTCTGCGCGAAGCCACATTGTGATTTCGATGGACTGATAACTAATCCAGGAGGCATCTGTAATCCCTGTTTGGTGAACTGTAAATTACCCAGTGACACTGATCCACCTTGCGGCTGCAAATTGCCTTGCATACTTAATGGCTGCAAATTCCCCTGGACATTCCCACTCATAGGTTGTTGCAAATTGCTTTGCTGCTGGGAATTAGTCTGCTGCGGCAAATTCATGTTTAATCCTCCGTTCGGTGTCTGGTTCATGTTATTCGGTGCGTTCGTCCGCTGTATCGTTTGTTGTTGGAACCCGATAGCATTATTGACGCCTCCATTTTGATTGTTGGGTAAACCTTGTTGCGCGCAATTCCCCTGTAACATAAGCTACAATATCAGTTACATAAAAACAGTTAATAACTTGAGCAAAAAAGATAAACACTTACCTGTAGATATAAAAGCAGGACGAACGTACAACTAAGTATGGCTGCCGCCATATTGAAAAACTGTACAATGTTCTTTTATTTCTTCTTATATACGATTAATTATATCTTTCTTGTAGATGTGACGTAATCGCAAGTCAATTATCTCTGTAGCTTTTATCTGTGCGTGAGATGTGGGAGTTTGTATTATCTCGGCACGTCTCTTCAATGGAAATCAGACGAAATGTCCGATGAAAGATAACGCTAAGATAATGTGCCTTTAATTTGGATGAGCTCATTTGCCTTTGTGTCGTATTTGGTCGACATAAGGCCGTAGCTATCGATTTTGAGCCCACAACAATAAGAAAGCGAGTGTTTTGTTCACTCCTCCTGAATTTGAACGACATCTTGACTAAGCAGCGAGTATGTTGAGACTTTTACAAGCTAAGATCGTAAAAGCAGAATTTATGCTTGAGGCTAAAACAATAGTATTATTACGTCTCGTACTCATGTTCACGGAAGTTTTAAAGAGTTTTCAAGATGGCTTTTCACCTTTACCTAACCCTCAATGATCATTGAATAAAGTATAAGATTACATTTAAATTAATTTTCTTTTCAAGTTCTCCTAAGAGTTCGAGAATAATTGAATCAACAGAATAATTTACTTCAAATAAAAGCCCTAATCAAGATAAATAGACGTAGTGTCAGTCAGCATAAGTTAGAAGCAGCTACCAGGCGCGCAGAAATGAAAGGCAGTGGAGCATTAGCAGATAATTGAACGATACATAATTGATACAAGATAGCTCGTGTTCGATCCATCGCTAAGTTATTATTATTTTGTTCTGTTTCGTTGCAGTAGACAGAGCAGATTACTTTTTACTGGCTTCAGTATTTAACTTTTCTTTTTCTTCACGCTAGTAGTCAGTGTTATTTTTGTATTTTTTACATAAAGTGCTTGCGCTAGGTAATATTTATAGGCTTGTATGCCATCTATTTCTATTACGAACTGTCGATTGATAGATAAATTTTCCTACCTGGTAAACAAAAGTTCAATTTGAAGAAATTTCAGATACGTCTTCAAACTATTAAGTATTACATAGAAAGCATACCTATGATATAAGAAAAAAATCTAAAATCACATAAGTACAATTATCTCGGATACTCAATAAGTTGAACGTGTTCCTAGAATACATTCGATTATTAAATTAATTTCCGAAAGAGAGCGTGTGGCGTAATGTATAATATTGTTATGACAATGTAATAATTGTTTTACTAACTCTTTCCTAAGGATTCTTTGTCATCCTACTGCATAGAACATCGATAAATAATTTCATGATAAATATTTTTTATTATGTATGTCCTTGGTGTGTTGCTTATGCAATTTGGTATGAGTCTGTCCAGTAGTTTTGACATGAAACTCCAACAGGCAATCATCCGTAATCATCATCATCATCATCATCATCATCATCATCACCTTCCTGTCCTTGTCCCATTCTACTTGGGGTCGGCGCAGCACGTTTTCTTCTTCCATTCTCCCCTGTCAGACGTCACGGCATCATAATCCTCACACAATCCATCCATCTTTTCTTTGGCCTTCCTCTCCCTCTCCATCCGTCAAAATTCATATTCATCACTCTTTTAGTCACATGCGGTTCATCCCTCCTCATTACAGCCCGTCATTATTGTGACGAATACAATTAATGCAACACCGCGGGCTCTACTCTAAATTAATCTATTTTTTTAATAAAAAAATAACATGGGAATATTTTACTAAAAAAAAACATATTCTATCTAAAAACAGCGCTCGCATTTACTCAAAGCATCAAAAAACAAAATCTAATATCCATGAGACAGGTTATATAATATACTAGCTGTGCCCGGCATGCGTTGCAATGCATGTTTTCCTACCTACTACTTTCACTACCCTACCTATCTACCCTGTCTACCTACCCTACCTACCTACCTACCCTACCTACCTACCTACCCTACCTACCCTACCTACCTACCTACCTACCCTACCTACCCTACCTACCCTACCTACCTACCTACCCTACCTACCTACCTACCCTACCTACCTACCTACCCTACCTACCCTACCTACCTACCTACCTACCCACCCTACCTACCCTACCTACCCTACCTACCTACCTACCCTACCTACCTACCTACCTACCTACCTACCTACCTACCCTACCTCCCTACCTACCTACCCTACCTACCCTACCTACCGTACCTAGGTACCCTACCTACCCTACCTACCTACCCTACCTACCTTAGGTAGGAAATGATGCTCGAATTTAATTAAGTAACCACGTTTCCGAACAAACAATGCTCTATCAAAATAGTCTATGGCTGTGAATGACACTGACATTCGTTACGCGCGTTTTTTTAATATGCAAAATTAAATGTATATTTTTCAATATTTCTGAGAGATTTTCTTAATATTTTTTTCCGTAAGAACCTTCTCCTACTAATAACAAATACAACAAAAAAAGAATTAGTGAAATCGGTCCAGCCATTCACGCGTGATGCCGTGACCAAGGAAAACGGGTTTCATTTTTATATATAGAAGATTGTGTTCGACAAATGAAGTGTCACACATGCACTATGATCGATTGTCAACCACAGTCCGTTCACAGATAATATAATTTGCATTACTGTCAAAATCACAGTCAGCTTTATGTTTTAAACTATAAGGTTGTTGTTGGATTGCAGCTGTCAGCGGTAAAATAAATGTGAAAGGACTGTATTGTGTGATATTGCATGATATCGGACACAATCAGCAATCAATAGAAACTGTTGAGTATGACACTTATGTAGTGGCTTTCGTGAGTCATGTGTGTTATTGTTTACGTTTACGCACGTGTTTTTACGTATCAGATTTCGGACTCAGAGACAAGTGGAACGGAGCGTAGAGGAGCGGTGCGAAGCGAAGCGGAAACGGCCTTTTCTAAAGTAGGAAGACTTTTTAGGCTACCTGTAGTACTACGACCTAAAAAGGCCGCTTTGGCAGAATATAATAGGATAATAATATGAATCCAGTTACAATTCGTAAAATGGTCACAAAGGGACTTTGAAATATTGCGTCTCTCGTCTTGTCTGTGGTTTGTCGATTCTTGCGTCTCAGATCCCTGTTTCTGCTTCAGTGGCAAACAGTACCTACATCCTACCGGAGACCTTATTGAATTTTGCAAGTACGAAACTAGACAGACCTCTCGTAACAGTCACGTGAGTGAAACCCTTGAAAAAGTGTTATTTATATTTGAGTTCTGTTTCGATTGAGACTAGGCCGCATTTATTGGATACCTAATTACCTGCGTACCATTTGTGTAGTCCCATACTTCTAGAAATTATCCAAGCTGAATTCTAGCCAACCCAGTAAATTATCTGTTAAAACATTTTCGCCGAAGCAATTTCGTAGCCATTCTCCTAAGATCCGCAGATTACTTGGAATCAATGCGATGTTAATAATATGCTCTCCAGGGGAGGATTGAGAACGCGACGATCAAATGATTCGAGTTTCAGAAGAAAACCTTTTCTACACACGCAATCATGTGAAAGCATTGTGAAAAATTACGAACATTTTTTCTCTTATTCTTGTTTTGGTACATTTTGTCAAGACTTGACTGTCTTTGATTGTGATTTTGGCTGTTTCCTGCTTTAAGTACATAATGGAACGTAAACGTAGTAAATATGTACATTCATTTTTATGGTTTGACATAATTATGACTTTGAGAGAATAAATGTCGTGAGGAATGTTTTTAGTGTGAAGGTGGATCTCTGTAAGAGTGAGGAAGTAAATGATGGAAAGTCTGTGTATAAGATAATATGGCTTGAAAGGGCCTGACTACTGAAAAGACTTCTCATCGAGAAGAATAACAGAAAAAGATATGCTGCGCCGATTTCAGATAAATTGGGATAACTGGCAGTCACTGCATCAGCTGCATCCACCTTCATTCTGCAATCTTGACAAAATACAACACAATTGTTTCACAAATACTGGTTCCATTTTGCTAGATAATTTTTGACACCATAAATATTTATGGCACCAAGAATCCACTGCAAACTGCAACCCGTCGAAGCTGGCTAACCTTAAAACAAAAAACATCGCAGTAAAACGAGAGACAACAATCAAGCTGTGCTTTATACTCACTACTATACAGAACGGTGTCGGCAGGACAAAATGCAGATTGTTTTGTAAGTGAAGAAGGATATTAAGGAAAAGTCGATTTTTAAATGAAAGACGAAGAATTCGATCTCTTTATCTGCTGGATGGACTAATATATATGGCTACAGATGCCTATTGAGCTTACCTATGTTGATCCGTCTTTCTCTTGTGCCACCGGCACATATATTATATCTCGTTTTTCATACACTTCTCTAACTCAAGGAATTGAAATATTGTTATTTTCAACCTTGCTTAAAAGATGGTCTCGAAATTTTAATAAGATTGTATCGTGATTACAAAAAATGCCCAAAATTAGTATCCCAATCCGAAAACCCAATCCTCAGTTACTGGTCAAGCATTTTGGAGCTTAAAACAAAACTAGTTTTTTATCAGCATCTAGCTACAAATTAGAAAATTGATATTGAAGTCCTAAATAGCTGTTTATTCAATCAGCTATTCTTAATAATTACCTAACACAAGTTTGTGGTTGTAAGTAATGTTAACTACTATGATGGGTGAACGATCTAGATCCAGTCTTCCAGTAGCTATGCATAGGAGCAAGTTTACGACACAAGATAGAGATAATAAACTCACTGAAACCATTAAAATAGCAATAAACTACGTCACATATTCTAGTGGTTCAATAGAAATGCTTACTGACATTGCTACAGACAGGTAAGTACTATTTTTTTGAATTAAATACTAGCTACAGATTTAGCATGACACCAATTTTTACACACATAGTACATGAGGAGCTCGCGGTTATAATAGCAGCCGTTCGGGTCGATCTTCAGATTAAACGGCTCTTGCCTAGGTTGGTCCGTCCACCACCCATTACATACCGGTTTCCTCCGTGCCTCGGAAAGCACGTTAAGCCGTGGTCCCGGTTTTCATTTGTAGACTTTACAGACGTTACAGGTGGCCCGAAAATCTGATAACCATTCTTACCAAGGGATAGCAACTTATCATGTTACCCAGTACTACCATAAAATACTGGTATTCATCTGAATCCCGTGAGACTGGATGATGATTTAGCACAACACAAATTGTACTAGAAATAAATTTACATTTAACTTTTATAACTGATTGAGGCCATTGAAGTGTCCCAGTAGTGGGAACACTATTGGCTGATTAGGTTTACGCTATGGTACTTAATGTGTTCGAGATTGGTCAGTCAAGTGATCAGATGGTAACATACACCATCTACTAAGCAATTTTATTGTGCTACTTTAATCTAATTTTGCAGTAACCTCTTCCACCAAAATATGATAAACGCTAATATCCTAAATTGTTTTTTCATCAATCTAGGGCCGTGGATGCTTAAAACCGGGTGTGTACAAGAACAGGCATATTAGGGGAAATTGCCTGTCAGTAAAAATTGATGACACAACTTTCTCATCATGTTTAATTAATCGTTTTATAAGTAGTGATGTCATTAACTTAAAAATAAATAAATCTTTAATCTATCTGTCGCTTCCTGCAACGGCAGCAGCATTTGACCCCGAATCTGCTTGATTATTGTTATTATTGTCAGTATTCTCTGTCGCTTCCGCTTCAGCTTCAACGTTTGAAATATTTTCTGTTATTATATTGATTTCTTCTGTCTGTTCTTGTCCATCTCCATTACTTCCTCCATCATTATTATTTCTAGACATTGTGATGACCGGATTGTTGGTTGGTATCGGTATCGGATATGGTATTGGTATGTTGTTGCCGCCGCAGTTGCAGCAACCGCAGCAACCGCCGCCGTTGCCTCTGTTTCTGGTTGCTAGTAAGAGGACGGTGAGGAGTAGGCCGATGTCATCGTCATCATTGCTCTGTGAGTACGCTATAGGGTTGCCGCCATAAAATTGTTGAATTCCTTGTGCTGTGACTTCAGTTTCCTGTAAATAAATTCAAAAATTCATAAGTTGCCATATTGAGGAAGCAACAAGGGAAGCTTTGGATGATGAAACGTTTGGTCTCATCATCGCTTCACTTATGGCAAGTTGCAGCCAAACGCAAGACTATTTAGTAATTTTAAAAAATCCTACAATTTGTCAAAATATTTTTATACCTCTTGAAGAAGAAAACAAGTAACGTCTTCAAGTAATAGACGTAGTAGAACATGTCCATAAACTTTAAGGAAATGCTGTTTTCCTATTACGAAAGTTAAAGAGGTTGCAGAACTGTTTGTGTTTGCTTGCCAACTTAGATTCCGTGTGCGGGAATTTGTTTCTTCGGACAACACAACGTATTTTCCGTAGTTTTATAGAAATGTGCTGCTTTTCTTTGTTTATAGTAAGTTTACTAGTAATGCCCGATGCAATCATAATCCTAAAATTGCTTTCATTATTTGCAACCTCATAGTGAAACAAAAATAAGTAACATATTTACTAAAAATTCAACTGACTCACCTTATAACTAAACAAAATAATAGAAAAAATGGCACTAAAATATATTATTAATTTCATATTTAATTATATTAATAATAAATAGTGACTCATTGATGCGTCTCCACTGCTTACCGATAAGACTTTAAAACTTTCTCAATGGGAAGATATTTTATATTTATATGAAGATTAGATCAATGAATTTCTGCTCTTATCTTATCTTTAGATTATAAGATCGTAAATATAAATTATCGTGCGTGCTATAACAGACAATAAGGGTATTTTATCGTTCTTTCTTGGATTTTTTTTACTATTAGAAATCGATCTTCTTATAATACAATAAAAATGACAACGTGAGTTTGGAAACCGATTTTGTTTTTATCGAGTGCATTAGGTATAGTTGTTGCATCTATGAAACTGCGTTCTTCAAAATGTTAGACAATAAAACATTTTCAATACACTTTCTCGAAAACTGGTTCTTATCGCACTACGATTAGGTTCGACATGCAATGTATTTCACACGCGTGGACTTTTAATACTTTCCGCACACGTGCGGAAATAGAAATATCCACAGATAACCATACTTATATTAAGTCCAAATGGGGTCTATGACTATAGTCGGCGGTTAGTTTTTTTTTTTAATCTCGGCAAAGAGATGCGTCTTTACGGCGTAAATATTTTTTGAGTATTTAAATTGTGTTTATAAATAGAATATCATAGATAAACATGATTATTTAAAACTAATATTTACTTTTATGAACAAATTAACATTTATTTGTGTTCTAAATTCAAAAATATGTGGTCATATTAGGCTGTTTAGCGGCATCATACGTTTGCTTCTTCTTCAACCTGGCTAAAGAAAAGCGCGGAAAAAAGCGAATTAAATCATAGTGTCCTAATAATTCCTGACAAAAATACTATCCGTTCAAGTGTTTTATTTATATATAATTATACGCGTGGGGATATGTTACTGTAGTTCTCGCCTCCTTATCACCCTCGCTTGCAGCTCGGGTGTTAATTCCGCCTTGAATGCAATAATAAAGTTTCCCCACTAATGTCAAAATGTACTTATTTCCGTATAATATGAATAATAAAAAGTTAATAAATACATATATTAACTTGCCTTGCAAATGAATTTCAAACTAGTTCTCCCAACCGATTGAGTCGAAATTTTGCACACACCTTTAATTCTGGTGACAATACATTTTTATGACGGACATGACTTGATCCCGAACCTGAAGCCAGGATCACCTCCTCACGAGAGAACTTCTCAATGGTTAATAGCAATGGTATACAAAGTTTCGTGTACATAAACTTTGTATACGAGTTCAATGTTGATAGGTAACTCTAACTTTCTTCTTTTCATTTTAATAAAAGCTGGTTTTTTAAGGTGTCACCACGCCTATGCCAGGTTATGCCACAAAAAATGGAAGATTTTTTCTGAATGTGGGATTCAATTAAATTCTCGACGATTATTACCGAAGTTTGTATTGAAAATTAAAATGGAACATCTATTAATTCTTCACTCAGTTCCAATATTCCAGGAAATGAAATAGAATCGAAGTGGGATTTAATTAACTAAGTTCTATTACAAAGTGTTGCGCCAGTATAATAGTTGAAATGGCTTTGACAATTCACCCAGTCGGAAACTTTAGTTGGGTACTGTTCTATTGAATTTATATGTAACTGTAGAATTTATTTCACATTGTGTTATTGAATCATGATAACGTATTCTTATGAACTTCAGTTTTCGTTTCAATTAGAAGGATAATACATTTATGCCCAGTTGATGGCAGGCTCGCCCCCTATTACATGGGACTTAAACATAACTGGCGAAATGTGGGTGTACTGTTAGGTACACCTCTGCCTAACCCTTCGGGTATTACACGTGATATTATGTTATTGATCGTACATACGATGTATAAAATTGGTATCAGGAAACAGTGATATGATTGTAACAGAGTAAACTGAAATCAATTAACTCATAATCTTCCTTCCCTTACCTCAATTCAGGTCGTCCCAACGCGTCGTTGTCTTCCATTCTCAATTTGAAAAAAAAATGTCCTCATCACAATGCGCCACTTCTAGTCATATCACCTTTTAACAGACCATCCATCGTTTCTTTAACCTTCCCTTATTCTTCAAATAGCAGCAATATTTTTCTCATACCATGACCACTGATTTCCACTCTATCAATTAGTTAATCACCAAAAAGATAAACCTCACTAACTGGCAAAAGTTATATCTCACATCAAATGTCCGACAGACATAGCTAGCATGACACGCCATCTTTTTTCTTTTATCCTTTGGTAAGAAAGAAAGGTTTTATCGTAATAGATTGCGGTGCCCATTCCTCATGCCGAGCGATTTGGTATGGAATGTTACTGAGGACAGCATCCTTTGGGACAGATTCAAACGTGTGAGACAAAATGTGCCAGTGTTAACATTGTATGGAGGCCGTTATACTGTCAAATAGCTTTGGAGATGGTAAGTGCAGCATAATCTGTTATTTATCATACTAGCTGTGGCCCGCGAACAGCGTCCGCGTGAAATTATTATAAAATATGACTTCCCTATTTGAATCGGAATGTATTGACAATTTCAAGGGTTTTAATTTTTTTACACGGAAACCTAATTCTTTTTCTAAAATAAAAGTCTAAGTCTAAGCCTTTTAACAACAGCTATCTGCCAGTAAACGTCTAGTCAAAATCGGTCACGCCGTTTCGGAGATTAGTCAGAACAAACGTAACGTAAGACAAACAAAAATTAAAATAAATGGTTTTTGTTATAAGTATCGTATAAGGTACTACTTATACTTTCATATGCAATTAGCAAAGCTCAGCTGTTATTTTGTAATTACAAACAGACACTTAAATTTTATTTATTTGAATAGATATACTCGTAGCTGTCCAAGCTGTCTCTGCAAACTAACGCCGTCATCTTGTTATTCCAATACTATTTCATAAATGTTGACCAGCAATGCTCTCTGTCAATAAAGCGCCACAAGATCTTTGCAGCCCTGTAATAGGAACAACACAGCTACATGTCCCATGTAATAGAAACGAGCCTATTAACATGACTGGACATCAAATCCAGATTTTAGACTGCTTTTGGGAAAGTCCTAATGTAAAAAGCCCTAAAACATCCCCAGTCAACATCCGTGTTTATTACCACCAGACCAACGAATCAATAAATTAACGATATTATTTGCTGGGAAAAAAAATCCGAGTCTTACGAAGGGTTATTGTATTGCCCAGTATTAACTGGGTTCAGACAGGCAGCCGCTGCTAAGATACTAGTATTCAGTTGAATCCGGTTAGACTGGAAGCCGACCCCAACATAGTTGGGAAAATATAAGCATATAACCGCATAGCCCATATTATGTGAGTACTATGTAATAGAAAGCTATCCTTCGTTGGAAACCTACGTAATTTTTTTTTTTTTTTTTTACTTGAATTTGCCCTGGCGGTTAAGTGTATGTCATGCTCACTCAAATGTCTCGCTGATGGTGGCGCGTGTGTCGGATCAGTTAGTTCCCTTCAAAATGGTTGAGTTGAATGGTGCTGATACATGCGTCATGTTCGTGAACGGGCGCTGTCAGTTGTGACTGGTCATCTCTTGGTTGCCACGGCTTATTTGAATTAATTATTTTATTTTTTGAATTGTTCTTTTCCTTGTTTTTACTATGGACACTTTTAACGTGCACATCTTGCTACATCGCTCTCACATAATGTACCATCTAAACATGAATGATGTAACCAAGGTTTTGTAAAAATATTCTGATTTAAAAGAGTGTCCATGGAGTTTCTTGCCCGTTCTTCTCCATAGAGATCTACGTTAGGGAATGGGCAACTACAGTACTTTCACAGTTTTTATGCCTTGTGACTGGGACTGTAGCTAAATTTCATTGTTGTCTTTGTTTCGACAGTTCAAAAGTGCCTGTAACGGGCCTACTTGAAATAAATGCTTTGATTTTGATTGATTTTGGGTTTTTGAAAAGGCTAGGCAGGTGATTTTCTGGGAAGAAAAATTTCAGTGCTGATGATGACGATGATATGTGCAATATAACGGTACTAGGTATCTTCACTACATAGTATAAAACAAAGTCGCTTTCTCTGTCCCTATATCCCTATGTATGCTTAAATCTTTAAAACTACGCAACGGATTTTGATGCGGTTTTTTTAAATAGATAGTTTTTTTTTTTTTTTTTGAATGGCCTCTCGCAACAACTCGCTAAGGTTGAAGCTGCTTAACCGGACAATCCTGTGGTGGCCAAAAATTACTTTAAGGCCCCCAGCCAGGGCTTACAAACTAAGGATATACATTAAATGAGCAGACACTAAGGGCACCCCCTGTGGGGTTCGGGCCTAGGCTTAGTGCGTCATTGAGGGGACAACTAGGGTCGGGCTGGGTCAAAAAAATAGATAGAGTGATTCAAGAGGAAGGTTTATATGTATAATACATGCACCCGTGCGAAGCCGGGGCGGGTCGCTAGTTATCAATAAATCTTTATTACACAAGAAAGTGGTTACAATATGGTGTGAAGTCCCTAACCCTGCTACCTAGCCCTAACCTGCCTGCGCTAGGTGATAGACCTGTGCTACAAGATTCACTGCTCTCTCCCAGGAGGAGATATTACGAGAAGAAGAGATGTTTTGGGTATATAAAACCGAATGAAGAGTAGAATAGGCAAATAAATATACATTACGCATATAGAAACACAGTAACATTTCTCTGTTTTCGCGTGAGGGTAACGTTCTTGCGTGCAAATTGTTGTTATCTGACAATAATTGCTGGTAACGGTATGCCTCGACTCGTCCATCCAGTGTAATTACAGTCAAAGTAAATACACATAAAGATCTTCTTGGTAGCTTTTTCATCGTAAGTAAAAGAGATAGGCAGTATACGTGTCTTTACTATTAAAGAGTTCCAAGAATTAAGCTCTAGGGTACCTATTTCCGGAAAAAAATTGGCTATTGAAGCAATTTTTGTCTCAAACCTCACACACACACACACACCAACACACGCATCTTTATTTTTTATATATATATTGGCCAATTTTGGAAAACTTATACCCCGCCAGATACCCTTCCGCCTTAACCCTTTTACTCCTTTTTTCATCATTACTTTAACACAAACCTTTTCAATACAGCCTCTTTAATTTGGATATCTCCAACAAAAGCCCATGCAAAAGGGGATAACCAATTGAAGTAGAGATCCGTGCAATAAATTCTTCAAGAGTATAATAACGGCAAACCCTTGTCCAGTCCGTCCCTAAAGATCCTCCAGTATTTCGTCACAGAGACTTTTATTCATCTTAGTCTGACGTCCCTTACGTATGTACTATGTCGTATTATGTAAGGAACACATTACCAGCATATGAGACTCCATAGCGTCATCCATCACGCTGATATTCAGTTAGGCGTAGAAGTAATAAATGTACAATTTAGGCCGTTCAGACACACAAGCCTTGTGGCTAAATATTAATAGGGGGTTGCCTATTTCAGTTGGTGGATGGGTGGCAAACCATATCTTACTAAGTGCTCCCAGTGCCTCGGAAAGACGTAAAGCAGTATTTTTTGTCTATGGCATTTGGGCCGATGTCGACTATTCTGCCAGCGTCATGTAGTGTCAGGACGTAAAGCAGTTGTTCCCGGCTGCCATTTGTAGATCTTTGACAGATACCTGAAATGAGCAATAGATAACCAGCTTGTAACTGGGTTGTGGTATAGGCAGTCTCTCCATGTAAAATAGCTGTTCAGACACGTTCAAAGCGTCGAGCATAAACCGATTAACTAAAGGTAGGTATGGCATGGCTTCCATAAATTTTAAACGAGCAGAGATTTGAAAGGAAGACCAATTAACACAACGGTTGAGTGATATAAATTAATAATTTGATAAATTTACTTAATAATGCCTTCGTTCTTGGAGATGCTGAAGGTAATATTAAGAGAGATTATTTTCTATTGATAATTGAGAACAAAATCTTGCTTCTGCTTATCTAATTGTGGTTAAGATCAGCAATATTGTAAAAGAGCTACTGTAAGTTTCGGCATATAATAATGTATATTATTCCATATAATATATCTAGTTTTTCTTATAAAGTTTTTCAAATGCATCAAAATAATCTAAGGAATTGTTTACTGTTTATCTCTTACGATGCGAAACGGTGTCGCTAGCTTCATGCAGAGCACTGTGTTTATGTCTGGCAGATAGTATGCCTTCTTTTACATTGTTTACTATAATTTTCATTTATTTATCAACAACAATGACAATGATGATACTATAATCTTCTTTACTTTTCTCATTACTACTACTTTTAAACTTTTTTATCGTTTGCTTTAAAATTATATTTTATTTGTGAGCTTTTTATTAAACAAACGCAGGATTTTTTTTTCAATTTGAACATTCTAATTTAAAAATTCTAACTTTATCAACGATCTCTTCTTTTCCACTAATTTCGTCACTTAAAATAAGCTTACTAACTTAACATAAGCCTTATCAAACAAATCCTAAATATTGGCTCTAATCATAAATCGGTTCGCTTGCTAAAGGATTAGTGATTGCACTGTTTCAAATAAGGCACAGGGGAATGCTTGGGTCTCGATCGGTCTGTCTATAGATGCCTCTTCAAACCGGTAGGTCGAAGGACCCCACGTCGCACGTGTAACCGACCGGTCGGATGGGCTTAACCAACATGTGTCATATTTCAAGGACAGGGAAATAAAAGAACATTGTAATGTACTGGAATTTTTATTTAAATAAATAACATTTAATTTCCACAGTATTGTTACATATTGCCGAAAACACAAAAGTTGCTACATTGGGCTATGATGAAAACAAATGATTATATTTGTACCTTGACTGTTTCTTTCATATCTACAAACTTTAATCACATTTTGGAATTTTCTTAGTCAAAATAAACCTCGACTTTTAGTCCATCTTAACTTTGTGTGTTAGTAGACGCTTTACCCTTCCCTTTACTACGACCCCGATTAATGAAAGGACTGTTAGTAGGAATGGCTATGGGGAAAGGAACAGGAGTAGGAGCACTGCATTGAGAGCAGGGGCAGCCACCACCACCGCTGTTTCCACAGCCACCATCAAAGAGAGACAACATAAGAATTGGGAGGATACTCTTCAACTTAGATTTAGACTTCTCCATCACAATTATTGGAGCTGGAGGCATGTCCAATGATGGATTGAATGACGAGTAAGGGCTAGCAGCCGCAGGTTGTGAAATGTAAGCTAGCATAGGCTCAGGGAATGACGGCGAAGCCATGTTAATTTGTAAAGCAACCGGCAACTGCTGACTTAAAGTTGTATTCTCAACGGGGAGGGGAGAGGCTACGGAAACGAACGGCGATAACTGAGGCATCGAAGGAATTTGAACAGTAATTGGTGTCTGCTTGATTTCTGAAACATTTGCGGTAGGGGCAAAACCTTCAACTTGAATAATTTGTCTCACAGGAGGATAATTTTCTATTATGGTTACTGATTCAATTTCTGCTGGGGGAATTGAAGTTTCAACTGGAGCATACGTAGCATAGGTGGGAAACGAATTAGGTTTAGGTACACCATAATTCGTTGTGGCAACTGTATTTATTGATAAGCCTGGAGGATGGGGTCCAAACGAAAATACTTCATTGAATAGTTGGGGAGGGTATGCCTTCTGTGGGTATTCTGGTAGCACTCTATTACCTGTAGTGACTGTTAATAAGGAATTAGTTAGCTGAGGAGGCGATCCCGGATATGGATAGTACTCCGTCACTACTGGGCCCACCGGTAAACTGGCAACAAAGTCATCCTGCGAAAAGACATATATTTTATAATCTTAGAGACATTATCTTAAAAGTAAGACAGTTAAATAATCGTAATGAACTTACGTTGAGCGATAACAGTATACTCGTAAATACGAACAAGAGTGTCCGTCTGCGCGGAGCCATTTCGAATAATTATTTTTACTGGGAATAAGTTTACTTAATATACCGTGTTTTCATCGCTATATTACACACGATAACATACCTTACCTATCTGTTTTACAAAATTATTGCAGTCATTCTGTTTTTCGTACTAACTAGCAACTATTTTGAAACGGCTTGTGTTTAAACGCCTACCAGAAATGCACCTATTTTACTATCAATAAATTCGAAATACCTGCCAGAAGGGATAAATGCTCACCAAATTGTGTTTCATGAAGTACGAGTATATAGTAATGGAGCCATTTTCCTTTTTATTCTATGCTATAAAAATACATAAACGCCTTTAAATTTAATTTTAGACCAAATATTTTATATTATCGCTAAATGGATGTTACCAATATTTTATTTCACAATAAAATTTTCAATTTACAAATTTATGCTGAGGCAAAAAGCTAACGGCAAATTTTTTTAATGCCAAATATAATATTGCGTATCCCAAACACATGTTACTTATTTATTGTTTTATGAATTTGATTAAAATATGATAACATAGCCAAATAAATATTTCACACTCAATACTCAATGTGCAACACATGACTAGGGTAGATAATAAAATGAATCACTGGTAGGAAAATTTAAAATCAAAGTAAAATTAAGTTAAGTATGTTATGTCTGCCTTCAAATAAAGAGTGAACAGGCATCTTCTGGGCACGCTCGTTTCATCATAGACCTCATCCATCGCTTTCCATCAGGCGTGATCGAGGTCAAGAGCAGGCCCATTTTGTAATTAAAAAAAAAGAAATGTTTTATCATATGTATAGGTACATAAAAGATTAATTTGTACTTAAGATTTATCAATGCCATTTTAAGGAACACAATTGTTATAATCAGTCAATCACAGAAACTTTCTAAAAAACTAACAACAAAAAAAAATTAATGGACAGAGCTTTTTTACAATTAGCTGGCTGCCCTCTCTTTCTCTTCTCACCAATAGGGGTATTCCTGGCTTCAGGAAGTGGTTCCGCGTACTTCAGGTTGATTGCTAAACCCAGCAAATGTTTACAGATATACTGTTTCAAGAATGTCCTCATCTACCGGTACCGATTAGCCAATGATCAATGTTGATTGGTGTCATTACTTCCCATTCGGCTGTGCGGGTTGCGGGGTGAATTAATAAACGGAAACGACTGTAATCTTAGTTAGACAATAATATAATTTGATTACTGATTACTAAAGCTATTTAGAACTGTAATTTTCGGTATTAAAATTACTGTTTCAGGGAAACAATATTTGGTGAGCATTTATCCATTTTGGTAAACAAAAAGACTATAAATACAAAACATGAGTGTATAGGTATTTATTTTGGAACTTAAAACGTTGTGCTTTAGGCACCTCGGTATAGAGTGCGTTTAATTTAATTTTATATAGGTATGAAGCTAATATATTTTACTTGGTATCTAAAAATTATTTTGGTGAGCATTTAAATTGTACCCTTTTGTAACTATGAATTGCTGCAAAACTAGATGACCACTTGTGATTAATGTTATTAGAAAAGGTCGTTTTATATAAATGGAAATTTACAGTATTTAATTTTATCTACGAAAATATTGTGCTCGCGAATGTCGTTCATTTAATCACATAAATTTATCTTTTAACTCCCGCTTGTTAAGTCCTTGCGGCCATTTTAAAATTGCTACAATTGCAATGTCTAGCCTGCAATGTTTTCGTCAGATAACTGTTGCATTTCTGTGTTGTGTTCCGCGACATTTTGTATTTATCAAGATTTTCTTTCTTGTTACAGGTGAGCCGAGGGCAGAGGGCACAGCGCGATTTGACACGTAGCTGGTATGTCCGACATTCATAACTGTCTTGTTATCATAATGGATAAAACTATTTCAAACGTAGGTGTTCAACCAATCATCTTGACAATGTAAAACCGTAAATCTTTTAGAAATCACTGATTTTTTTACGTTTTAGGCGGATCGCGTATATATTGGGAGATTTATTGGTTTGTTACGCCCAATTTTACCGAAAAGGGCAACCTCCGGTAGACCCGACAATGAGGTTTAGCCAAAAACAGTTGTTTATTGCCAAAAAACATTTTCCGTGGGTGGTTAACGAAATCTGTAAAGGGACATATCGAATAATCGTAAATATCGATTCAATTTCCCCTTAAAATTGGTCATTACGTGTAATTTACGTTCGTCCGAGGGAATCGTCCGCGAAATGTACCGAGTGACGAATGTTCCAATTTTACATACAATGAGTTTTTTTTATATAAATAAATCTTTTGCGGTCGACCTACGTCATTGTTTATAGTAGAATGTGTGCTGAAGAAATCGGAATAAGGAGAAGAGATTTATACATCGTCTGGCTTGTGTTCCACCTCAGACTAAGCGCTACTCTTTGGCTTATGTAATAGAGTATTTTCAATATAGACTGTTATCAGTTGCGTGTGTTTTCCAGAAAAAGTCTGGATTCGATAATATGCATTACATGTTATCTAACACCGTTTATCAAACTGACTAGTTTGTACAAATATACTTACATCAGTTTGCAATTCCTTTGATCTTTTTTCGGAGGCGTACCAAGTTCTTTTGTAGACTTATCGATATCGAATTCATAAGTGAACTGGAATCCTCTACACTTAACTTTTTTTTGTAAATTTTCAAAGAAACTAGCAAGTTGTCAATCCTTCTTTGATCATCATTGGGGTGTAAGCCGGTGTATTTTGTATATCATCGTCTATTTGTAACGGAAATGTATATCCGGCATTTGTGTTTTATAGTCCCCAGCGAGCCTTGTACGGCGTGGCTAGGATACAGCTCGTTTGAAATATGGACTTTGTCGCAAGCACTCGTGTCTTCTGCTTTTGATAGCTCTGTTACACGTTAGTCGGGTTAGGCACTTGACAGCTTTATTTCTTATTCTTTTATAGCACTTTGCCGATGTCAGCTGAGTTTGTGTTTCGTGTGCTATCGAATTTTTACTGTTAATTTGTATATTTCGGGTTTTGGTTCTTTTTTTGCAATTGAAAACTTTCAAAATCACCTTTATTGTCTGTATTTTATTAGCCTGTAGTGTCCCATTCCTAATCAAAGGTACCTTTTATTTCGTCTCTCACCCTCACCTATTGCAATTTAGTGACAACAAATTTAGGGCAGCGCACGACTTTGGCTAGACTTGAAAGCAATATAGTTGTTTCAACGCATCAAGTTGCCACAAACTGTCAAATTTTCTCATTCGATTTTGAACTTAACCCTCAACATTTTATGGTTTAAAAATATATGACAATTTGTGGTAACTTGATGTGCTGGCGACAGTACACGGATCTTTTGGCGCGTTGCCAGAATCAAAACAATTACACGAATGCTGGCTGACCAACCCGTGAAACCCCTTTCTCAATGTCATTCAAATCTCAAAAGATACATAATGCTCAGTAATCTAAATTGACAACACCGCGCTTTTGAAAATACATTCCAGTTTAAAGCTAAAAGTTCTCCATAATTTTGTCAAGTCATCGTCGCTCAAACTTCTTAACTAAGCTATACGTAAATAACCATTTGTTAAAGGAAGTCGAAGTAAGGAAGTTTGGTATTCGTAGAGATACGAGACTAACGACGTCCGTCGGTATCGGCTGCGGCGTGATTGATGTCACTTTTTGTTCTATATGTGGGTAGTAGTTAGTGTGGAAACGATGCTTCATTCCAGTAATGTACGGTGATTATTATGTTAGTAGGGAAATCGGAACTCGGTCGATAATAAATAGAAATCTGCTCTACGTAAACACTTTATGATAAACTGGCTGTTTGTGTATGTGAGTTTAAATGTTTGTAAACGCACCCACGATACAGGAGAAATTCCTAGTGTGGGGCAACGTTATGAAAAAAAAAAAAAGACTATGATATTTTTTAAGACCTATGGTATAATACCTCAATGTTTTAATTTTTTAATATTTATTTTATTTAAAACATAATTATTATAACGCATTGTAAGATCTTTAACCGTTATGAAATGCAAATAAAGATCATCTAGCCTAGCCTTTTCCCAACTATCTTGGGGTCGGCTTCCCGTCTAACCGGATGCAGCTGAATACCAATATTTTACATGGAGCGACTGCCTATCTGACCTCCACAACCCAGGAATGCAAATAAAGATATGAATATTAAATAATAACTGCGTTCCTTTACTTTACTTCTCTTATTTGGTAAAGAAATATGGCTACATGAGATCGTGATTTTGAGAAAATGTACCAACGAAAATGGGGTGATCGCTAAAAAAGGAAACGGAGCAAACGACACCTAGAATGACACCATACTGGCAAGCGTAGCGTGACCCCAGCCTGAATAACATAAAAAGGCTGCTGGATGCGAAAAGTAGAGACCAGGTTTTTTTGACAGAAGCCTGCTATGTCCATTGTCCAGCAGTAACTGCGGTAAGCTAAGTTGATTGGCTGTTTTCACACTAGGCGATAACTATAACGACATGATATCGTGGGACTGGTAATTTCATTTATCCGACGATGTCGAGACGACATTAAGCAACAAAATGTATGAAAGTACCAGTTCCACGATATCGTGTCGTTGACGATAAGGCCTAATGTGAAAACGGCCTTTGAGTGTATATGTCTAGAGAAAAAAATCTTGATGTAACGCGATCTTGATGTTCATGTGCGCGCGGTGTGAATGTAACGTAAATAAGTCGATATAAGAATCGAAAATACAATTATCCTATAGCAGCATCAACATCATTCTCTTGCACTTGTCCCAATTCATTTGGGGTTGGCGCAGCGTGTCTTCTTCTTCCATACTTCTCTATTACTCGTCATCTCATCAGACAGCTCTTTTCGTGCCATATCATTCTTCACACATTCCATCCATCTTTTCTTTGGTCTTCCTCTATTCTTATACCCATCCACAATCATACTTCCTCACGACATTTTCCACATTCCTCCGCATCACATGCCCATACCACGATAACCGATTACCACACAACTTTTCAGTCACCAGCGCCTCTTTCAGACTTCCTCTTATGTACTCATTTCTTATTTTATACATTCGCGTAATACCACACATTCCCCTTAGCATTCTCATCTCAGCCACATGCAAATGCCTTATTACTTAAATTGTTTGCAACAAGCACAATCAGCATCATATGAATAAACTCTTAAAATTATAAAAACATGATAGTGAACTGAGTATTTTTAATATTAAAATCGACATTACGTTACGTTTACAATTACAACGCGCGCTCGTGCCTTCGATTTTTGTAAGAAGTGTAGATACAGTCTGAATTACATCAAGATTTTTTTTTCTCTAGACCTGTATACTCAAAGTATGTGGTTAATGCATCAACTCATGTTTTTCAAAATAGGTTAGCAAGTAATACTTAGGGAATATGCCACCAGTAAGTGGTTGATGTCGTAGCTTAGTTCGCACTTAAACACTCCAAAGTATGTCGCGACAAACGTTCGAAACTGAAAACTCTCCCGAAACCTACCCCGGCAACTTTTGAAACTGCAATATAAATGAGGTAGTTTTAAATAAACGCCATCGGGAACTTTATTTAACTTCTGGCTTGCTCTTTTAGCTATTGATATTTGAAATAACAATGGGTTCGTTAACGTCGTACCTTCTTCAAACATAGTCCATGCAGTTCTCCATTTTACATAACATACTCATCACGCCTGTAATCCCCGACGGGTTAGGCAGAGGTGCACATAGTAGTACCTACACCCAGATTTCGCCAGTTATGTGTTAAGTCCCATTCAATAGGGGGCGAGTCTCTTGCCATCAACTAGGCACAAATCCAGTTTCAGTTTTTCACCCAGCCATGGTTGAGTAATGTCGAACCATATCGAATGCAATCCACTTTGCTTGATAATAAATAACGTTGATTTACTCACAGCACTCAAAGCGTCCTCGTGTATAAAATTCTCTCTAAAACATAAAATACTTATCATTTATCTAGCCTTTTCCCAACTATGTTGGGGTCGGCTTCCAGTCTAACATATGCAGCTAAATACCAATATTTGGCATGGAGCGACTATCTGACCTCCACAACCCAATTAGTTAGTAGGTACTGGGTAATACGATACCTTTTGATAAGACTAGTTGTCAGACTTTCGGGCCACTGCCACTGACTACCTGTAACGACTGTCAAAGATCTACAAACCAGCCAGGACCAACGGCTTAACGTGCTTTTCGAGGCACAGAGGAAACTCGGTTGTAAGGAATAGTCACCCATCCACAGACCAACTTAAGCAAGCACGGCTAAACATGCATGATAATTGATCCGAGCGGCTGTTATTCTTAAGCCAGCTCCTCCTAGACTATAAAATACTAACTACATCTTAATATAGTTTAATCAAAACCAGAATTATTTCTAGACTCCCGAATTACTTCAACAAGGTACCGCGAAACTGAAACAATGCGGAGTATCAAAGTCAAAAGTCAAAGTCAAAGCATTTATTTCAATTAGACCATTACAGGCACTTTTGAAAGTCAAAAATAAAAAAGCTAAGCTACAGTCACAGACACAAGGCATAATAACTTGCGAAAGTACTGTAGTTGCACATTCCAAATCGTAGATCTCTATGGAGAAGAATGGGCAAGAAACTCCATGGACACTCTTTTAAATCAAAATATTGTTACAAAATCTTGGTTACATCATTCATGTTGAGATTATACATATATGTGAGAACGATGTACAAAGACGTGCACATTAAGAGCGTCCAGAGTAAAAGATTAAGCCAAAAATTTAAAAATAAAGTAATTAAAATAAATCGTGGCAGGTAAGAGATGACCAGTCCCAACTGACAGCGCCCGTTCACGAACATGACGCATGGATCAGCGCCATTCAACTCAACCATATTGAAGGGAACTAAATGACCCGACACACCCGCCACCATCAGCGAGACATTTGAGTGAGCATGACATTCTCTCAGCCACCAGGACACATTCCAGTCAATGAAAGATAACAAAATATAAATGGAAGCTTTACAGTACATAGTACTCACACATGTGCTATGCAATTATATAATACTAAGAGATGGAATCTATACAATGCAAAGATATTTTACAATCTTCTGCAGCTTCCACAATAACTTCACACTTCATAATCAATTAGTTTGCACTCACAATGTTGATATAAAATATACAATTCACACCCTAAGTTTCCAAAAGAGAAACGAGAAAGAGAAAAAAAAAAGAAAAGTATAATTAAAGAATTAAAGGGGGAGCATCTCTTCCAAACAATAAAATCTTAGTTCGTGAGCCCAAGTGGCTGTGGAGCAGGACCAGCATTGAGCCATGCATTTTTATCTACGAGATAGTCTTCCAACTTATAATATGCTCGTTTACATAGTGTGCGTTTTATGCATGTTTTAAATTTCTTCTCATTAAGTTGTAGAATGTCAAGTGGTATTTTATTGTAAAATTTTACACAGTACCCCATAAAAGAAGTGCGTACTTTTGACAATCTGAAACGTGGCTGATCTAATTTGTCCTTATTTCTAGTATTGAAATTATGCCTGTCGCTTATTTTACTTAAAAGATGTCTATTTTTCCGAACATACATAATGTTTTCATAAATATATTGACAAGGTACCGTCATGATGTTAATTTTTTTAAACAATTCTTTTATCTGAAACAATAGAGCAGCGTGTTCCTACAGAATCTTGTAAAGCTTTTAATAAGGGAGCTAGCGTCAGCGGCTAGATCAGATGGGCATCCGTGGCGGCTAATTGGTACCACAGTCGACTGTGTTCGGGAAAACTGCAGCAGACCAGCAGTTTGATTTGGTCAAATGCATAAGCCTGGGTTCAGATTGAAGAGACGTTAGAGACGATACAAATGAGTCTTCCAAACTTATGCAATGCACAATGTATTTTTTTTCGATATGGCATCTCGCAGGCCTACCTATGAGACTGGCTTCTGCTTAACCGGACTATTGTGTGGATGCCTTGAGTGTAAGGCCTCCAGCCAGGGGCATAAAACTTATAAACTAAACGACAGAGCTCTAAGGGCACCCCCTGTGAGGTACGAGCCTCGGCTTAGTGCGGCGCTGGGGAGGGCAGCAAAGAGACAGGCTGGATCTGAGTGAGATTATTTAAGGACTGATTTAAAACTACTGGCTCGCCCGGCTCAGCATCGCGGGCTGGCTCGAGCAACTAGGCTTTGTTTCAACGTGTGTTACATGTTACATTTCAATTTAGGAATTACGATTCACCAATCCGTCGAATTGTTCTGCATCAGTTTCATACATTTGTATAAAGTATCGTAAATTAGACGCTGGCCGGACGGAACCTTTTGCTATTGAAATGGACTGAAATGCATTTGGTGGATTGAGTCCAAAATGCGATGCGCTGCTGCGCGTCGAGGCTGTTATGTGCAAGAAGCGAGATACAAAATGATAGTCGATCGTAGAATGTGCCTTTTGGCCTTGTTTTGTTCTGTCTGTTGCTGATGTTATTCTCCGCTATTCTTTTCAGATTAATTTAGTTGCAGGATTCAAGACAGTTGAATTGTTTCTCTGGGACTTCGTCGAACTTCATGGTCTCGGCGCCTTTCTGGTGGTCGCTACTGTTGTGTTGCAGTGGTTTGGGAACAGTGCGGAGGGCTTGTTCAAAAAAAAAGTCGATCGTCCAAGCTTGTCAGATTCTATACATAAGTATACCTATATAGTTAGCAGTCAGTACATATAGCAGTGTGGCAAGTTGCCAGTCTAGCCCAGTCTACGGACTACGAGTTAGTAGGTGTCAATCGACACTATAATTTCGATACCGCTCCGTTCTCGATAAGTTCTCGCTTGCTCAATAATTCATACGGGAGTTTCCGAGAATATTCATTAGTTGGCCAGTTTATATTTTACAATTTAATAAACTATCTAAATAGGTGGCGGTCGTATTACCAATACTGGCCTGTTATACTCCAAGATGTTCAGTGTTTGCACGTTTTACAGTCCAACATATTGTTAGTTAATGCTTTTGATGCAGTAATATTGTCTCCTTAGTTCCTTACCTATCTAGATCTACAGTTTGTAATATTGTCATACAACTATAACATAATTATCTTTCTGTTATCAATATCATCCTAAAGGGGTATAATCGTAACCAAATCAACTTATACGAAATTAATAAAACCTTTTGTCGCATTTGCGCATACGCAGGCCTTAATTATAATTTATTCAGTGAACAGAGAGTCTGTGAACAGCTGTGCCGCAAAAAGTCGAGTGTCGCAATTTGGTGTGAACGCATCAACTGGCGTCACGTGAACGAGTAGCTTTTGTAAACGCCGCCTTTTATGCTGATTTGTCTCTTTATTTCGCGACACGAGTGTCTGTAATTAGTGCGTGCTGATTGATGAGTTTTGTATGAAAGGGCTGTGTCTTTTTATAGACGTTTTTGAGGTTACCGTGACAGGTAATTGACATGAAAACTTGGGTGCCATTTAGCAAGGGCGCAGCCACAACCAGCCAGAGCAGCGTATGTTTTGAAGAATGATCTTTCAAGGGGGACTTGGTTTGCGTTTCCCACGTTTACTCGATAGAAAAATGTCTATGACATTGAAAAAAAATCTGGAGTGCTTTTAAGTTTATTACAAAAAAAAAAACAAAACTAATAAATACAAAAAAAAATGATTTGATTTACTTTAAAAAGCATAACATAACTTCACGCTTGAAATCCGCGAAGGGATAGGCAGAGGTGTACCTAATAGTAAGTACACCCACATTTCGTCAGTTATGTTTTTAAGTCCCATGTAATAGGGGCGAGCCTATTATCATCAACCAGGCACAAATCGAAATAGACTACGTGGCTGCTACTGAGAATTTTCTCATGCTAAAACCCAATAACAGTTTGCCCGACCCGGGATTCGAACCCAGGACCTCATGCTCAGCAGTCGCGCTCCTCGACCAACGATGTATTTATGTACCTACCATAATAGTATAACGCATTATCCAAAAATAAAACATTCCATTACGCAGATCAGAAGTTATTTGATGCGACTGAAAGGCGTTACATTACATAAAGCATTTTAATAGGATTTTTCTTTTCGAAGTTAATCGAATTTCTAATTTAATTTCGGTCTCATTTAAATTGACAAACAGCCTTGTTCATTGTCTTATGTAATTCTAATTAAAACAACACTGTTCTATGAACTTGGAATTTAATGGAATAATAAAATGGTATTTTCTAATTGTTTAGCTTTCATTGCAATTACAGGCTTTCTCGAGCTACAATTTATCTGTCGAAACAACTTTTCTTAGTTGAATAGTGACTGATTAATGCTGTATAGAAACTACAAGTGTACTGTTGTCATAGAGAGCTAGAAACTAGTCGATGGCTAAGTAGAATCTGGATTGAAAGCAGGCTTGAGTTAAATCCTCTTTTGTGAAGTATATTGAACGTCGAAAGCGAACTTCAGAAATAGCGAGGAGGCTAGATATTGGCTGAAGGTGAGACGTTCAAGATATTAGTTTTTAATAGAGTTAATATTTCAGTGCTAAATGGAAGAGGAATGGCCTTTTCTCAAAGTGGGGATGTTAAAGGACAGAATACGAATAGAATAATGTTATTAACATAACATGACGCCTCTCCCAAGGGTTAGGCAGAAGTGCACCTATTAGTACACCCACATTTCGCCAGTTACGTTTTTTAAGTCCCATGCCATAGCGAGCGAGCCTATTACCACCAGTCGGCCACAAATTTGGACTCCGTGGCTGTTACTGAAAAAATCCTGATGGAAAAACCCAATGACCCGTTGCCTGACGCGGGAATCGAACCCAAGACCAAACTCAGCAGTCACGCTTGTGACCACAGACCAACGAGGCAGTCAATAATGTTAGAGGCAATAATGTTACTACTGTAAATAAGTAGGATTGCTAGATTTTAACCAATTTATTCTGGTTAATTGATAAAATAATATATTTGTTTAACTTCACGGCTTTGATAAATAACGTTAACCTGCGTCATCCCACTGTTGGGCAAATGTCTCTCTCGGTGACTTCAAGCTCTTTCAAGCGAGGGCGATTGTGGACCACTGATTGTTGGTTCTGTCTAGCGTCCCGCCATCTTTTACGACGTCTTCTGGCTGAGTCAAGGCTCCAAATAACACAAAGGCTTTTTGCTGTAAATATAAATAGTTTAACAAGACCCATAACGAAGCCGAAAGGCACTTGTTCTACCCGTCATTGCGATCATTTGTTTGTTCTAGACCATACCTTGGAACCTTGATATGTACATAATGCTTGGTTGACGGCTTCGTACGGCTGTATAAAATACCTCTTATGTACCGATAGGTGATGCGGAGGAATGAGGAAAATTCCTGTTCGTTGAGAATAAATGTGGATGGGTATAAGAGTAGAGGAAGACCAATGAAACAATGGATGGACTGTGTGAAGGATGATTATGGCAACAAAGAAGGTGTCTGGTAAGATGACGAGTAATAGAGAAGTATGGAAGAAGAAGACATGCTGCGCCGACCCCAAACAAAATGGAATAAGGACAAGAGAATGATGCTGCTGTATATCGTACATTATTGAATGGTCATATAAAACCTTCTTCTGCTTTAAAATATCTACTATCAAATTAGCCACTGCTGTGACAAGAAGATTTAACCATTTATTCTCCAGTCTGGCAATGTTAGTGCTTACTGTTTGGACAGATTGAGATTTACAACCTAACGTGTGGACTTCGAGGTACATTGATTGATGAATAGCTATATTATTGAACTTACTGTATAGGAATGCAGCAATGGATGGTTGGCATAGGTCATTAAGTACAAAGTGCCGATAAGACGACGAGTTCACAAAGTTATTGCTGTCATTGCTGTTACAAAATCAATTTAAAAACTGCAAGTAGATAGACAGGTACGTATCTACGTTTTGCGTAACAGTCGAAGTTTCTAAATTGAAGAAATCAACGAGTACTTAACTCTCTACAGTCTCTACGTAATTGTTTTCTGTTTTTGAGCAATTGATTTGTTGTTTTTATTGTGATTAGCCTTGACAATTGAATTGAAAATCAGAGAAAAGTCGGAAAAGTTTACAACTGGTCCAACCCTATACAAAGGTTCGGGAAAGCCATAAGCCTAATTTAAAATTAGGTCAAAAACAAAAACAAATGCCATCAATTGTTTTTGCATAAATATTAAATATGTAGGTACCTATACATTTAAATGGCTGCGGGACTGTTCGAAAGAGATACCGCGGCCCTGGAACATAAAGGACAAAAGAAGGAACATGGGTGGTTTTTAGTCAGTAAAAGTCTGACACTCCCTTCCGCTCCGCCCAGAGCGGGAGGAGTCATTTGATGATGTCCCACCCGAAAAAAAAAAAAGGTATACATTTAAATGAATAACGTGGGAATTTTTCCACTGGTATATCCAAGTACAGCTACAACATACAAAATTAAAAACCAAAGGTTACTATAAACAATGCATCACCCGCAAGATAAACTCCCACCTCATTTAATTAAAAAGACAACACGGAAGGAAGATTACCATACAGCACATAATCTGGTTGCCCAACCACTGATAAGCGGTGCGATAGTCCGTTGCCCTGCGCACGAGTGCCGCCGCGACGCCGCGTACCTGCGCGCGCGCCACTATCGGACGAACGCGCCTTATCTCTCGTTTGGAAATGTTCATGAACAAGGACGTTTTATTGTGTTATGTTGAATTTTGACACGTGATTTTGGTGTTGTGATGAAATATGGTTTGTATTGCTTTTATTAGACGTTTTTGTACATATGATGCAGAAATGCCCTTGATCCATGGCTACCACCTAAATCAAGACGGAGTGCCACGAGCAAATTTTTATTTCATTATAATTTTATTTATCTTCTATTATTTTATCGGCTAGATAGGGTACTAAAGTATCTAATTAGTATTCGGTAGTGTGTTTGTGAAACAGTTACAAAACAACGCCAGGTTTTTCCATCAGGAATTTCTTGGCAGCAGCCTGGAAACCCCTATTGCATGGGGTTCGAAATTCAACATCAAAAGTTATTTGTTCAAGTAAAGCTGATGTCAGTAATTCAAAAAATTACATGATTTAGTTTCCCAAAGCGCTCGCTTTTCAACACTCCCTATTGTTTTAGCAGGTAAGGAAAAGTGGCATAGCAAGCTCCCCACTTAAATATGTCTAGTATTAAATGTAAGAGTAGGTACTATAGGGTGCCTACAACTCTGCCTACCTCTTTTTTGATATAACAAGCGTGATGTTATGTTTCAAAACTATGCTAAAGTTTTGAAGCAATTTATGAATTGCTTAACCTTCTAACTCCACAAATGCTCCGCTATCCTTGATGCCACCCCTGATAACATTCTCGTACAATTTGCTATTGCCCTGACCTTGTTACTGTAAAAGCATCGCCTGTGAAATTTCATCAAAACTGTTCGCAAATTGATGAAATTTCGACCTCGCAATCAGATGAGTGAGCCGGTAGACCGAAATAACAATATTATAGGGGCGGGAGAAGTGTTACTAACCTTTCTAAATAAATCACTGAATACACGTTACTCTCTGGAACCAATGGTCACGCTAAGAAGAGCGATAAAAAGCCAAATATTCTGTTTGACTTCTATCTACCAATCAATCCATAATGTTGACAAACCAACCTGAGACCGTGACAAAGCTTCAGTAGCAATTTAACACATTAATAGTCATCAATCCTCGTTTGGTAGTGGAACTTCCCACCATAATCTGTGTTTCCTGTTATAACCAGGTTGTCTTCAAGTCCTCCATTGTCAACCTCATAATTACTTACCATCATCATCTGCCCAGCCTTTCCCCAACTATGTTGTTCCCAATTATTTCGGCTTCTAGTCTGCTTGCAGCTGAGTACCAGTATTTTAAATGGAAAGACTGCCTATCTGACCTCAATAAACCAGTAAACTACTGGGTAATACGATACCCCTTGGTAAGATAAGTCTTGTGACTGGTCAGACTTTCGGGCCACTATAAACTACCTGTAACGACAGTCAAACATCTACACGGCTTAGCGTCCATCCACGGTGGTAGTCACCCATCCACGGACCAACCTAGGTAGGCATGGCTTAACCAGAGGTCGACCCGAGTGGCTGTTATTATTTAACCACGAGCTCCTCAATTACTTACCATCAGGTTGTCTATAATTTTCAATCAGCTACAACAGATAGTTTAGGCTCCTGTTACATCAATTAATGCCACATTGACATTGACTCTAAATCCCAACTAAGCTACTTAGTCAATTGCAAATTCGTCACGAGGTAAACGGCAGATGCTAACCGATTCCGAACCCGTCTGCAAAGTCCTCTAATTGACGTAGTCTACTCTAGCGATTTACACTGAAATACTGTATCGATTTTGACTTACTAGTTTTACTCCTAGATTTCGGTATTGTCGGGAAAGGCTACAAGAGGGTGTGTCTTATGACGACAGGCCGTGTCGACAGCGCGTTCGTGTTGCACTCGCGCCTAAAAGAGATGTCAGTAAAAAGGAAGGGGCCTGGAAGGGCCGAGCCTGCCGGGGCTGAGGGACTGTTCAAAAGAGATACCGCGGCTCTGGACCATAAAGGGCAAAGAAGGAACATGGATGGGTTTTAGTCAGTACAAGTTTGACACTCCTTGTCGCTCCGCCCAGAACGGGGGGTCATTTGATGATTTCCCATCCGAAAAAAAAGGCTACAAGAGGGTTCAGACACTTCAGACAAGTGGCAATATTTATATAATAAACGAGATACCTTTGTATGGTCTCTTGGAAAATGAAACTGTACATCTTCTGTTCTACAAAACGCAAAAAAATAAACTGAACTTTCTAAAGGAATTGACGCGATTGCTGATCAACATGTATTATAAAAAAAAATACTAAATTTCCAAAAGTCACAGAACAAAAGTGGTTCTTTTCATGGTCTGAGTAGCCACACGAGAGGTCTTACGTTTATTATGTTACACCTTCTTTAATTCAATCAGTCAATAGATTTTTGACATTTCCATCACCGTTATCACGTCTTTGTCTATACCCTCTGATCTGCTGTAAGTGTTAGTTGCTATGGCAACAAACTAAATATTTCCGAATATTTGATACTTGACGACACTAATTGGACCGTCTACTATTCCCGCCCCGGGAGTATTGGTGTTTCGAACTGTAAGGTCAACAGGTTTCAGAATAGATGTTTGTTTGTAATTAGTATCTGACATCGTTTGCAATGCAATATACACTCTGGAAGTTAGTAATAAAATCCCGTTTGATTTGTCCTTGTATTGGATTTATTTATTTATTTATTTTGGATTACCAACAAGTCGCATTACAATAATATCTTTTACAGAATAAAACTATTACAAATACATGGTCTTGTAACGCACACTCAATTACAGGTAACCACAGCTTACACATTTTCGAGTAAACATGCTCTTAATACATAACTTAATAGAAATTTAAATTTGGAATACGTACAATTAAACAATCATGCCATTTTTAATATCAAAATACAGTAAAATTAAATTAACGGATTGACGAATTGCACTGGATTACTCAAGTGAGTATCGAAATTTGATTAAGTACCCACGGTCTTCAACGACACTCAATGTTGGCGTGTTGTCTTAATTACTAAGCTAAGGGGACAACGAGGAACGAGGTTATACTCGCCAGTGCTGTAGATGATAGAACGAATTTTTAGCGTCACAGTAACCAGCTTTCTGATATCCTTGTTTTTAAGATGGAGACTTCTTACAGAGAGCTCTGGCTAAGAGCGAATTCTACGTCGGGACACCTGGTTTACCTGACAGAGTAAACATTCACAGAAACGATGACACTGACAGCTCTTGAACGCGTTGTAGATAGTGTTGCCCAAAATCGGTCTTGGTCTTGCAGTCTTGGTCTTGTTCTTGCATTTTCGCAAGACCAAGACCAAGACCAAGACCGGTTTATTGTAGCAAGACCAAGACCAAGACTGAACCCTGCAAGACTTGAGCAAGACAAGACTTAAGCCTGCAAGACTCTTGCGTCTTGCAGTTAAGACAAACTGAGATTTGGGCGTTATTAAGGGGCCGGCGATCAATGAATTGTCCATACAAACGTAATACCAAAATCATTTTCAGTTTGAGCATATTTCCACCTGATAATGTTGTTATTCGGAACAAGACAATAATTATCTAGGTTCCCATTTTTTTTTTGCTAAATACTTAGAACGAATTGTAAACCAATTGAATTTCTCACATTTTTGCAGTATAAATGATATGTTTTCATCTCATCTGTTCTATATTAAAAACGGTTATATTCTTAATATTGTTTATTTTGAAACACGACTTATATTGTTAAGTAACACAATATAAAAAAAATATTGAAAAGCATTGATTTTTCATTCATCATTTTTGGTATTACGGCAAACATTCAAATTAATCACAAATGTGCAGCGGCTAGTGGTGCTATCGCATCAAGCATTGGATGTGTTGACGTGGTATAGTGACAATAGTGTAAATGTGTGCGTGGGCACGCACGACTAGGGCTAGGTGCCCACTCACACACACAGCTCTCGCACGCGTGGCGCGGCTCATAGACCATGGTATCTATGTGTAGTGCCTATGTGTGTCGCTTCGTCAGTGTGAATGCACACTAGCGCAAAATGCATGTAGACGCCGCGCCGGGTATTCGTTCGTCAGTGTTAGACGATTACTTCATTGCGTTGTGCGTGCGTATTTGTTTGCCAATTGTATCGTAATATTTCTGACACTTATTGACCTATGCTACGGATTTGGATTTAGATTTGCCTTGTGAAAAAAAAAGACGAACTTTTATTAGAATTAAGCCGAAGTGCGAGTCAGAGACACGAAATTCAAATAAAAATCATAGGTAATCATAGGAGCCAACCAAGACTGGCTGGAGGAACGAAAAATGAGGTTGACAGCTTCATTCTTTGGTCAAGTTTGTAAACTTAGAGATACAACGTCTGGCAAAAACATAGTAAAACAATTACTATACAGTAAATTTAAAGGCAACGATGCTACAAAATATGGGATTGAAAATGAACCCATCGCATTGAAAGATGCTGAGAAACTTTTAGGGCTTCATATTGAACCATCTGGGTTGTTTATCGACGAAAAACTACATTTTCTCGGAGCAAGCCCAGATGGTTTGATAGGTGATGACGCTATCATCGAAATAAAGTGCCCTGCAAGCGCAGCAAACTTTACGCCAGATGAAGCAATAGACGAAAAAAAAATTACCTTTTGCACTAAGGATCCGACTAACATAAGTAAAATTAAATTAAAAAGAAGTCATAATTATTTTTACCAAATACAGGGACAGCTTCATGTAACAAACCGCAAATACTGTATTTTTATCGTGTGGACGCCAAAAGGACTAGCATATGAAAAAATAGAAAAAGAAGATGAATTCTGGAATTCTATCGCATCCAAATTAGAAGAATTTTATTTTAAATGCATATTGCCTGAATTAATAGATCCCCGTTTGCCCAGAAATCTGCCTATCAGAGATAGAATATAAATAATTGTTCATATTTAAAATTATTATAATGTTTTATTGTTTCACGGCCCATGGCCCTATTTCACCAAGCTGACAAGTGCGACAATCGTCAAAAAAGGATTATTAAAGTACTTAATTATTATCATGAATGCAAACAAAAATGCGGAAAATGAAGCAGTAAATGTGTATTTTTCAAAAATAAATCAATCTTTTCACAAGAGAAACTGATATTTCTCTAAAATGTCGTTTGTCGTTCACTAAATTACTACAATTTTGTTACTTATAATGTTTTAGCTGACAAAGCTCTCATAATAACGTAAATTTTTACAACTGTGTAAAATGAAGTAGAGAAGAAGTCCAAATCTCTTAAATCAACTGTATTTTATTTTTCACAATCATTTAGCAAATATGGTCACCCTACACGGTTTGATTAGAATCACGTTTCGATTTATATATTTTTTAAATCAATGTAGCAATCTCTATTACTTACCTATTTATGAATAACAAAATAAATGTGTACCTACCTTTGGAAATCCTTGTTGTTTTTATTTTGATAATTTTTAGCCGAGAATGCTGTTATTCCTAGAGACATAAAACTTGTGGCGGGCGTAAGTAGGTAGGTAGGTACTTAGATTTCAGATTTGTAGGCGAACCGTATACTTATTCGTTATATTAGTGCCTATAGAAAAAGTAGGTAAATAACCCAGGTTGTTTTCTACAAAGCCTCGATTTTGAGATATTCCAACATTTGAGATAAAAACATTGTAAGTAGACAAATTTCCTAAAAATGCATTACTGTTCTGCACATACACTAACGATTGCCCAAAGTAACTAACAAAAATAAAGCAAATAATGAACATGATATTTACGTAATGCGCTACCTATAGAATAGTAGCTAGGTAAACACATTCACACACGCTCACGCGCTGCTCCGAAACGCGCTAGGAAGGGTGAAACAGAGACAGCAATATTTCGACGTATTTTTGCCTTCGCTTCGAATTGCAGTTGCGAGCGGCTTACGCCGGGCTCTTAAGTAGGTATTTGGTTCAATCCCGATTTTGATAGACGTTCCCCAGTATCAAAACCGTAGGTATCGACATAACACTAAACTAAGGGCTGCAGTTGTATCTGCAGTTGGCAACGTGCCGCTCGTCTGAAAGAACCCTAAAAGGTATTGTATTGATTAGGTAGGTACTTATTATATTTCAACTATTTATTAAGTAGGTAGCGTGTTAATACTCACAAATCTGTTCCCATCATCCCATGTGATAAAATGTACCTAGAATAACTTTCTAGCAAAGTTCATACCTTGTAGGTCTACCTATATTATTATCTACCTATAATAATATATTATGCTTGTTTATGTCTAATGTGCAGATCTAACGTTAGTAGGTTGGTATGTGCTTAAAATTATAGCCAACAAAATTATATAAACATTATGTAGGTACCTACTTATGTTTCAAAGTTTATATTATTCTTCTATTCAGCAAAATTTAAAACTAACAGCGAGTCGAGTAGGTCTAGTAACAGTTTCTACGGCAGCCAATGTTATGGTACAGACGCCAGCACATCAAGCTACTACACTCTGTCAAATTTCTTTAACAGATTTTCAACTTTATCGCTAAAGAATTAAGGTCAAGGTTGATTGGGAAAATGTGACGTTCCGCGAATAAACTGTTGGTCGGTCGGTGTATTATTTACCTACTTATTTGATAATTTACCGACAAAGACGCCGCGGTTTGCAACAAGTGTATCACAGCATTTGACGCACACATATGATGACACACGCATACAGCGTTTGAGCGCCGCATTCGCCGACAAAGAGTACGGCGGACAGGGCAAAATTGTTACCTATTTTGGTAGGGTTGGTACAGGAGGATAAAATTAAATGACCTTGAAGATGTCTCAGCAGTAGGAAGGTATAAATTGAATGCTTTGAGTTTCTTGTATAAATACATTCTCACACTGGCTCAAATTCGAACACTACAGCGTTTAAAGCTGTCGGGCGAGATGATAATTAATAACTAAGTAGGTATCGCATCTGTTGAATTGCGAATATTTTGATTTAGAAAATTATCATTGTTAATATCGGTAAATGATAGATAGTGATATACCTAGGTACTAAAAGTGAGCAGCAAGATGGAAAATTGTATATGCCATGTCAGTGCTTTCCATAAGTTTGTTTTAAAAAAGCTCTCAAGTAAGATTTAGAGTTTACCATTCAATTACACACAACAAATTATTGAAAAACAAAAATAATGAAAAATATATTTAGACTGAGTACTTAGGAAGTTAGCAGAAAAAATATTCTATCGTGGATACTTAGTTATTAAAAAGTTGATAAACGTTGTGTTTACTTAATTTATTTTTCTGTGCTAATGCCAACATTGACAACCCTACCAAAATAGGTAAAAAATTACTAGACTTTGTGTCGCCGCCACCGCTTTCATGTCAAAGGTCGCCGCCACTGCTCATGTTCCAAAGAATAAAATAAGTTTCCGGGTGCTCAGAACCGACACAAATAGATTATGTTTTCCTCGCAAGGAAGATTGTAGTCGTAAGGATAGTTAGATATTATAAGAATTGTAGTAAGTAATAATAATATACCTAGTTTATATTATTATTTCCTATTATACCTTTTTAAAGGACATTGCACTGCAAATTTGGAAGTGGGTGATTTTAACATCCTTCCTTGAAACGTGGAAAAACTCCAAATATGAGCGACGTCATATTGCTTTACGCATTTTGTTTTAAAATCACACACTTCCAAAAATCGAGATTTGCAGTGTTGGTTTATCAACTTCTATCGCACCTACTCTAGTAGCGAGTAACCTCCATAAAATAGCAGGCAACGTACCGGAACGGAACTTGCCTAGTTCCAATAAAAGAGGACCATAATAAACAATATTATTTGCATAATTATCTACACTTTATTGTTGCGTAGGCACAAAACCTATCTGATTGTGAATTTGTGATACTTCTGTTTTTTAATCTTTCAAAGATTTATTCTATCTATCAAAGAATGCCGCATTTTCCTTTGTCGGTCTACGGCTTGTGCTTATAAATATGAGTTTTTATTTCAATTACAGTCATTTCCAATTGTGCTTCGCTTCGAGTCTATCTTATTTATTGTTCTCGCCCATTTACCTAGCTAGGTACTCTAAATCCTTATTGCTTTCGGAGTGAATGTTTACAATTTGACATGAGTGACGAAGATTCAAATAGCTCTAGTCGGAGTAGTGAGAGTTGCAGAATTAGATCTAAAAGACCTAAAAGCAAATTTGACGAGTTTTTCGAAATAATTCATGCGTCCCAAATTGGTATGTGTAAATTGTGCCAACATAAGAAAGTTGAAATAAAAATGAAAAACAGAAACACTTCAGGCTTAAGGAAGCATCTACTATCTTTTCACGAGAAGGAATCGCAAATATTTCTTCCTGTAAGAAAACCAACATTAAGTCAAAGTCAAAGTGGAGATATCACAAGCTTTTTAACAACCACTGCAAAAAGTAAACAGGTAAGAGAAAAATATGTTACGTAGATACTAGGTACTCAATTAATAATTACAGTAATTTACCAAAGTAAAGTAGGTACCTAGCTGTTACTCGTAGGTACTTTATTTTTGTAAATTAATTTCATCAAAAAAAACAATGCAAATAAGGGTATTTCATAAATACCTACATTAAAATTTATGAATTTAATTGGTATCTACTTTACTTTTTATAGTTTTATATATTTTTTTTTATAAATTATTTAGTAGCGTAGTCCTCCGATTGCCGCCAAACCTGCCCAGCGTGGCAATTATAGGCAACTACCCCCCGAGTGGGAAGGCCTTTGTCCAGCAGTGGACGTTCTACGGCTGATTATGCAGATGATAATGATGAGTAGTACGTAGTTATTAAATTGTTTTACGATTTTAATCTCTATTTCTACCAACGGGTGTTTGTATAGGTACCATTGTATTACGTGTTACAGAAAGGGTAGGTAGGTATCATATCATCATATCCATTCAAACGGGGTGAAGAGTGTAGGTAGGTAGGTATCTGGTTTAGAATCTGCATTCATTTGAACCGTCAGCTAAATAAAGTACTCTACTTAAGTAGGTACATAGGTACTTAATTACTGAGGCAGCCGCGGCAGTACCTACTTAAGTTTTTTTACTACAAACAAAAAACAATTTCCCAAGCTATAATACCCACTTAGATTTTGTACTAACTAATTTGTGTTCAAGTATTTGCTATTTTGTGGCATAAAACTATCAATATAATAATAAAAATATCAGAAAAACAAATCTTTTACGGAGTTGTTTCTTGGATGAATAATTGATTGACACTATTTGACACCGATCAGCTGACGTAGGTACCTATGTAATGAATGATTTGAGTAGTAGTAATTCCCTTACAAACATTTATAATTATGTAGGTAATTATAGGTATTAAAAAATGTTGCCTTATTGGTTTGTTATCACTTATCACCATAGGAATCCGTGCCCTTGATATGTATGTACATTAAGTATATCCTTTCCGTAACACGATTTTAATCTGTACCTATACCTACCTAGGTAATTTATTCAAATGCGAAGCTAGTTTAGGTATTGATATAGAGAAACGCATGGAGTTATTTACGACAGTAAAGCCGCCGCAGGTTTGCTAGTACCTATAGTATATTTTTATAGATATCATGCTATGCTCATAGTTTTAAAATCTAATAGGTACCTATTCTTACTATTATTAACACAAATGTTTTAATATTTTATTTCAGTCAGTTTCTGAAAACCGCAGTGACAACTTTATGACAGCTACAGTTGATTGGATTGTAAAAAAATATCTTCCTTTCTCATTTTTCGATGATGAAGATACACAGGAATATTTTCGATCGATTTGCCCGAATACGATATTTCCTAAAAGGTCGACATTAAGAAGGAAAGTCAAAGAGCGATTTGAAGAACTACAATCGAATGTTAAAAATCGACTACAACAATATTCATGTAAAATGTCATTTACCATTGACGGATGGACGTCCATTGCTGGTAGGAGTTACTACGGGATCACTATACATTATATAGACAATGAATGGAAGTATCGATCTGTAGTCCTTGATTTTATACCATCGCGCGGTCGACATACTGGGTTAGATATTGCAACGATTTTCCACGAATGTTTATTGGAATATGGCATAATTGATAAAATACAGGGTATCACGGTGGACAACGCAACTGCAAATACCAAATTCATGTATGAACTTGGCAAACAACTGCTGCATTTTGATTCAGACAATCAACATTTCCGGTGCTTTGCTCACATTTTGAACCTTGGTGTACAAGATTTACTAAAGACCTTAGCATTACACAGTGAAACTGACATTAAAGAACAAGAACAGCACTATGAAGACTATGAAGACGAAACTGAGGAAGATGAAGAATATGCGCCAAATATTGCTGACTCACGTACAGGTATTACAAAATTACGCAGTATTTCCAGTAAAATAAAAAGAAGCGAGATATTGAAGAGGAAGTTCCAGTCTGCTTGTGAAGCAGTTGGCGTGCCATCAAATCTGAATCCTATACTCGACTGTCCAACAAGATGGAATTCCACACATGATATGATTGGATTTGGTTTAAAAGTGAGAACTGGCATTAACATATTATGCGTTTCAGTTACCGAATTGAATGATTTTCAAATCACAGAAACTGAATGGCAAATACTCGAAAAAATACATAAGTTTTTAATAAACTTTAAACTTTTATCAACGAAACTTGGTGGAGAAAAATATGTTACATTACCGCTAGTCATTGTATCATTCAATCTATTGCTTGATAAAATTGAATCCATGGTAAAAAAATTAGATGAGAAACCTAATCGAACTGAAGTGGATGAAAGGCTCATTCTAGGTTTCCAAGCAGCCCGAGATAAAATGCTGAAACATTATAAGAAGAGCAACTGGATTTACTGTACCACTTTAATTTTAGACCCAAGGCACAAAGCTCAGACTTTTGATATGACATTATGGGGGAATCAAATTAAAACAGAAAGCCTGCGCAAATTTAATGAACTTTATAAAGAATATAAAAGTCTACACGTACAGCAACACTCGGTGTCTAAATCTCCAGAATTACCAAGAAATGAAAACAAAGTATGTGAGGATGAAGAATATGAAGATGTAATAGACTTTGAGAAACTATACGCATGTCCCTCTACGTCGTCATCTGGATCTGGATCTTGTCTTCAAGGCTTAGTTATTGACGAGTTGGAGGAGTACCTAAGTAAACCGCGAGCCGCCAGCTCAGAAGACATTTTAGAGTGGTGGAGGACGCATGAGACGGAATATCAGATTTTATCCAAGATGGCTCGTGATTTTCTTTCGATACCTGCAACTTCAGTACCGGCTGAGAGATTATTTTCTAAAGCATCGTTAGTAATTAGAAAACATAGAAATAGATTAAGTGATGAGTCAGCCAGGTGGTTACTTTGTATTAATTCTTGGTCAAAAGAATTAATATAAAGTAACCATTTTTTTTTTATTCTAAAACAACCATAATTATTCACATTTAGTTTTAGCCACACAATGAAAACCTCTCGGGGTTTATATCTGCATGTTGGCGAGCCGTTCATATCATTTTTTTACCAATTTATAGGTAGATACAATAATACATAGGTACTTATACTTAAAGGTACATTAGGAGAATTTTTGTGTAAGGAAACGCTTTGATTTGTACTTATAACTTTTCGAACTCGTTTTGTCTAACGTATGCAAGTCTACTGGAAGTTAATTATGTCAATGCTATTGTGTACTGTACTGCAATTTTTTTATTTGTGTTCAATTTTTTATTTAAATAAATGTTAAATTGCATAGATTGTCTTTATTCTACAACTCTTCCATCCCATTCCATTAACAAAATAATTATTATTAGTTAGTACCAAATAAATAAAAATAATCGTCGTGTAGGTACGACGATTATTTGTCTAAGGAATACAATTTTGTTGTAGTAGGTACCTACATCGTTTCTTACTTACACATACTTACGACAGTACCTACGTAGCAAAGCGCGCCAGTCACGAGTACGACAAATTGCCTAAAAAATGTACCTACGCACACTGTAATGAAATCTGCTAATCTCAACACACACGCACTTCCTTATTTTGGCCGCATAGGTAGGCTTTGCCTGTAGTCTTCTATTATTGGTTGATTAACATTGTACATTGGTGAATGCCCCAGGATAGCCCGCGAAATTCAAATTTTCTTTTTTTTATTGCAATTTGCAGGCCAGTGCTAGATTGTTTGTTGATTAAAATATTATTCGCGCTGTAAGACGTATGTAGTTACAGAATCATAATCATCAAAATCATCAATACAACCCTCCAAGTTCAAAGGTCGATGAGGTTGACCTTGAAAACGTCTTTTTTTTTAACAATTCCTCGACATTTATGAACTTGGAGGGTTGTGTTGATGATTTTGATGATTATAATTCTGTAACTACATACGTCTTACAGCGCGAATCATAATTTAAACTAACGTGTTCAATAAATAGCAATAGGCTAATAGGTATTTGCAAGACTTGCAAGACTTGCGAGACTCTTGCTGCAAGACCAAGACCAAGACCAAGACTGAGAGCGCAATACCAAGACCAAGACCAAGACCAGGTGTATTGACGCAAGACCAAGACCAAGACTGGCCTAAGTCTCGTCTTGGTCTTGCATTTGGGCAACACTAGTTGTAGATACTGCCATGTAAAAAACAATCGCAACAACACCCCATTATAAATCACAGCAACACTAATAGTATTGACCAACAATGGTATTACCGATGCATTCCATTGAACTAAGCCGTACGTGAGGAGAGAGGGGTCACGTGTCCGCGGTGCGTAATGTTTCGAACAAAGCGCTGCCATTTGTATGCAGAGGCTAACTGTCCCCTGCCCAGGTGTGTGGTCGGGTGCTGGTCCGTGCTTTATAGATACGTTGGTGACGAAGAAATGGGTACGCGAGAACCATGTCGCCTTCCATAAACACATAACACGTCCTGTGTTCATTCATAATTGCTGGACATAGGGTTCTCCAATTGAACACTATTGGTAACTCTAATCTAGCTGCTATCACCCTGTGAGGATTGATGCTCCACTTAGTCTAAAGGTGTCTTACCTTACCTTTGCTGGTTACTTCTCCTACCCCAACTGTCCTATAAAAACCCTCCTAGTAGTAGTAGTCCTCGTCCTGTAGCCATAGGACATGGCTAAAATGGCCGACCCATGAACCCTTCAGCTTGGTTTTCCTGCGAGCTATGTTGACCAACTTAGTAGTTCTATGCCAGATCATCATAGGTGAAGAGATGAACAAGTCCAAGGACAATCAGTCATTTGATTTATTTGCTATTTGTACTTAAATTCTTAGCTTCTGACACTGCAAGTACTAAGTGCCTATTTGATTTACTTGCTACTAAATTAAAAGCAGTTTTATTTCCATAGTGCGAGTAAGAAGGTAATGGAAAGACCGAGAAAGACAGTTACCATCTTAATAAAGAAATAGGAGAAGAAATTTCCAAGGTTAATATGTAAAGCAAATAGTAATTTACATAAGCTGTAAGATAATAATGATGAAAATGGAATTCTGAACTTAGCAAAGTGTATCTTTATTATTTTAACTAGCGAATTCCATTATCTCGATTAGTTTTTCACAAAAAAACATAGGTTTCCATTCGGCAACTTTATTTTATTTTTTTTTACGCCCAGATAGAGGTTCTATTTTTAAATTGCCTATCTTTTTATGCGAATAAACTTATGTGTGGGCATTCCATTAGGCCCACAAAAATGAGTTCAGTTTAATTTTGTTACGAAAAGGGATGTTATTTTCGTAACAAAATTAAATTGAACACATTTCAAAATTAGCCTTAAATGTTCCCAGTGCTGCAACACAGGCCTCCTCTCTATGAGAGGGAAATGTGCTATAATCCACCACGCGGGCCCAGTGCGGGTTGGTAGATATCACACGTCTTCGAATTTTGGTCTAGGACATGCTGATTTCCTTCACCGTTTTGAGAGCAGTGGTAATGAAATAAATTATACAAAGTAATCCGCCTGCCCGGGTTCGAACCCACAACTTACTGCTCGTAAGTCAGGGCCGCCACCACTGGGCCAACGCTTCTCTCATCTCGTCACATCCACATTGATCTACAACGAATTATACCAGCCTATCAATTTGAACAAAGTAGGTACATTTAAAGTTCCTTAACAATGAAACACGCCTAGTAAGTAAGTAAACTTTAGCAAACACAAAAACTCAACAGTTTTGAAGTAAAATGAAAACTTTGAGGATGTGTTTTCAGAAGGTATCCAACATTCACCGAATTATTATAATACAGTGCATCTAACTAACATGTAGGTATGTTTTTCCATGTATCGGAACTTTAGAAACCTAGTCCCAAGTTACAAAAGGCAAGTTACTCATATCCTAGAAGTTCATCCTTTATAGAACGTTACGCTACCTCTGTTTGTATGAACCTAGCCCAACTTTGTGTAGTGGGCTTTTTGATTAACATTGTTGCATAGAGTTGCCCGAGGAAAAAACAATACCAAAAAATAGGAAATTCGCCTTTGACCTCGTCGGATACCTCTGCGGAGTTTCGGAACATTTCACTTTTTGTTTGACGATGCAGATTTTTTATATGAAAGAGAAAGGAGTAAATGATGCCGTGACGTCTGACAGGGGAGAATGGAAGAAGAAAACGTGTCACGCCGACCCCAAATATAATGGAACAAGGGAAATATTTGTATCAATGGAGAGCTATTGCCATAAAAACAAATAATTAAAAAAATTAAAAAACACGCCTGCCATATCAAAAAGTGAACTAAAAAATTCAAAACAAGTTACATGATTTTAGTGTTGAATGGCCAAAAGGTAGGTACTAAATAGATTATATTATTTACTGTGCAGTTAAAACGCCATTGTGCCAAAAGTGGAAAACTGAAAACCAATCTTTTCATCGAACTCGGGGGACCTGTAAAGAACTATTCCAAGGAACCGTCCCCCGACTGCAATGAAAAGATTGGTTTTCAGTTTTCCACTTTTGGCACAATGGCGTTTTAACTGCACAGTAAATAATATAATCTATTTAGTACCTACCTTTTGGCCATTCAACACTAAAATCATGTAACTTGTTTTGAATTTTTTAGTTCACTTTTTGATATGGCAGGCGTGTTTTTTAATTTTTTTAATTATTTGTTTTTATTTTAATCCCTTTAGTGATAAAACAATATTTTTGCAAACGCACAATGTACCACGAAAGGTAAATTTCATATTTTACTGGCATATGCCCGCGGCTTCGCCCGCGTGGAGTTCGGGAATTGCCCACGGGATCTTACTTCTGGGATAATAAGTAATCTATGCACACCCGCATTTTTTTACATGTACTTACTTATTACTTGCAAATATTAGTTCATAGTAATATTAAAATCAATTATATTACTTAAGTGAAATATTGAAACCTTTTTTTTTGGGTTGGGAAATCATCAAATGACCCCTCCCGCTATGGGCGGAGCGGAAGGGAGTGTCAGACTTTACTGACTAAAACCCATCCATGTTCCTTCTTTTGCCCTTTGTGTTCCAGAGCCGCGGTATCATTTCGAACAGTCTCGCAACCTTGGCAGGCATCGGCCCTGGCGGGCCCCTCCTGTTTGCTGACATCTTTTTGAGGCGCGCGTGGAACACCAACGCGCCGTCGACACGGCTTGTCGTCATAAGATGAACGGACGGCGAGCTAGCCCATTACTCACCGTCCACAGGCCCGCGCCTACGGTGGCCGAGGGCCACCACGTGGCCCCTGACGCCCGGGGCGTCTACCTCTCTAACCACTCCTCGAAGAGGGGACTTATCGCCACTATTGTGGCGTGCCCTGCACGGGGTTGCGACAGTCCTCTCTCCATGTCGCCATGAGATCGCGCCGGAGGTCTGTCCGCTGAGCGACAATTTGCCGTGGCAGCGGAATTCCCCCCCTCGTGCAGGTGCGCGAGGACTATCGCCTCCAGATCTCATGGCGGCACCGCACGATCTCCGGCGAGGAGGCGATCCTCCTTGCCGTAGATCGTGCGGTACCCACGGACCAGCCTTACAGCTACCACCTTTTGGGGCGGGTTCAGGTAGTGGGCGGCTCGCCACCTCAAGAACGCGCCCCTACCGGAGCCCCGTAAAGGGCCATGGACCGCACGACCCCCGCATAGTGCCTCCGGCAGGAGGCGTTTGGGCCCCTCAGGTTGGGCAAGAGCCGCTTAAAAGCAGCAAATATTGATACCTTGGTTTGAGATTGGGCACCGGCGACGACAATCAAATGATTTATTAAGAATCTACTCAAAGACATAATACGTTTACATAATATTTAATATCAATGTCGCGTATCACGAGCCAACTCGAAAATCGGGATTTCACATATATTTACAGACACGTCTACCTCAGAAAAATCCTACCTACTTACTAATAGGTAAATACTCCCGCGCCCTGCACGCCCTGTGCAACACTGCGCGCCATGCGCCTGTCTACGTGAGTTTGTAAGCCCTATTTGACAATGTTGGGGAACGATTTTGGGAAATGAAACTCTGATACACGCGTCTCATAATTTTAATTGAAGAGTTTGTACACCAATTTTCGAGTCAACGGACCCAGAGAATATAAAGTTTCATAGAAAATTTAACCCCCATTTCTTAGGGGTGGAATTTCGAAAAAAACCCTTTCTTAGTGGACCTACTCTTCACAAAGAATACACCCCTCAAATTTCATGTCTTTAAGACCAGTGATTTAGGCTATGCATTGATATATCAGTCAGTCAGGACTTTGAATTTTATATTGCAGGATGATTTTGAAAAAACTGTGATACACGTTTCTCATAATTTTAACTGAAGAGTACGTACACAAAAATTTTCAAGTCAATCGACCCCGAGACTAAAAAGTTTCATAGAAAATTCAACACCCCATTTCACCCTCTTAGGGGTAGAATTTCGAAACATCCTTTCTTAGTGGATACCTACTCCTCACATAGAATACACCTTCCAAATTTCATGACTCTAGGACCAGCGGTTTGGGCTGTGCGTTGATATATCAGTCAGTAAGGACTTTGAATTTTATGTGTAAAAGATTTAATTTCTCTTTTTGTTTATTAGTGAACGAATGCATATTGAATACTACTGTTACATATTTTTGTTATGTACTAAGCAAGCTCTAGACGATGATAGTATTCGTAGTCAAATTTTCATGACAAAACCAAAATATTTCAGTTTTTTTCAGGAACCATGGCTCCCCCTTTATATTTTTGAAAATGTTCACTAGCCTATGTTACCCGGAATAACTCAACGCTTCTTATGATACCACATACATTGAAATCGGTTAAGCCGTTTAGAAGTTATGGTGGAATAAAGAAACTCACAAACATACATACATACATGAACCCTAAAAACATAACACTCCTTTTTTTGGGCAGTCGTGTAAAAATACAACGAAACGGCATTGTGACAATAAATACCAACCCAAGTATTTAAACTGGGGGTCTAAAATGGCCGCTTTAGCAGAATCTTATTAGGATAATAATATGAATTACGTTTCAATTCGTAAAATGGTTACAAGGTGACAATTCATAATAGTAGATAGTACATACATAATAGTAGTAGTCTATGACCATTTTACGTCATATTATTATCCTATGATTCTGCTAAAGCAGCCATTTTAGACTCCCTGTTCCACTTTCTCAAGTCGTGCATTATTTATACACACAGGGGGTACACTATTTACCAATATTAATAATTATTTACACTAATAGGGGGCGAGCCTAGTTTACTTTCAACCGTTCACGAATCCAGACTTCGTGGCTGCTACTGAGAAATTCCTGAACGAAAACCCAATAGTACTTTGCCCGACCCGGGAATCGAACCGAAGACCTCATGCTCAGCAGTCACGCTTGCAACCAGTAGACCAACGAGGCAGTCAATCGCGGGAGTCAGTAATTAACTATTATGTAAAAAACACCTAACTCATACCGTATTGTCGATACGACCGCACTAGCATGAAATATAAAATTGCACCATGAAAGGGGAAAACATAAATTGAAAAGGAAAATCTTTTTATGAAGCACCAAGAACATTAAACGTGTGATCTTATATGGATGGGCTACCTTAAAGCTAGTTATTGCCGTAAAAGTTTTCATCCGCAATTTTAACTTCTAAAGTTTCTGTCAAAAGTTTCCCGAGTGGCTTTTGCAGCGAAATGCAAAGCAATTTTCCTAGGGTTTCCGTAAGCCACTCGAAAAAAAACTTTTTAATAGAGAGGGTTAAGGTTGGATTTTGCATGGGATGGTTTTAGTACTGCACTGGTGCAATGCCCTTGACCGGTGTGGAGAGCGGGGCGCGTTTACTAAAGCGTTCAAATTAAATATTAAACTTTATTACGCGACACCACTAGATTGTGAATGTGCTGAATTACTGTGTAATGAGAAAGGTGTAAACTTACGTTTACTTTGAAATTAGTTTTAATACGTAACTGTTTTGAATAGACAGCTACTAAACGTTATATCTCCGACGATGTTGCCATATTACAAAAGGTTATTGAACCATGGATACTTTGACAAAACAAGCTTTTTTCAAAATTAGAATTTAAAGCCAATCCATTGTATTTTCAAATGTGTATTCCATAGGTGGTTTATAGGTATTATAAAAGCCGATTGGATTTAAATTTAAATTTTCAAAAAAAGCACTGGCTTTTCAAATGCGTGTTCCATCGGTGTTATAGGTTATGGCAGGACAGTGGCAAGTTCTAGCGAAAGAGCCAAAATGGTTTCAGACACACGACACCCTTTACATCTAAATACCCTCGTGTTGCAAAGGCTGAAAAGCCGAAACAGCTTCCTGAAGTGTGTCCCCCACTCACTGGCGAGCGGTCTACGGAAAGATTAAGGCTGTGGCGAGGTACTGCATCTTTACCTAACCCATTCTTTCCGCCTGCTGAAAATCTCCCGCCTGGGCATGAGTTGCCATGGCTGACCTGGAGGTCTTTGAATAGACTCCGGACCCAGGTTGGTCGAGTAAGGAAAACCTGCTTAGGTGGGGATTCATTAATGACTCTGCCCAGGAGTGTAAATGTGGTGCTGTTCTACAAACGATGGGGCACTTAATATCGTGTCCTGCGTGTCCTGTTGTTTGTTCGCTAAAGGAACTGATGGACGCTACTGAAAGCGCCAAACTAGTACCTCAGTTTTGGGCTGATACAATTTAGATTGCCATAGATACGCTCAGAAGAAAATAGGTTATGGTGTCTGTGCGTATCCAGCGTTTATGATATCTATCTAAACCCATCAACTTCCCAAGTGTACTCAGAACGTTTTACGAGACTAGCTTTAATTAAACCGTTCAAGCTCGAATCTGGCCACTTTCGGTGACAAATTGGGTTATAAACCCTGTAGGTGTACGTGCGGCTTTCACAGGTGATTTTTTTCACGAAAAACGCTACGTTATAAAACCGAAATGTGTATCGGAACGGCAGGTATTTCGAAGGTGTTACCTAAATAAAAAATATTGGCACTTTTATACAAAGTAGATCAAAACATGGATCATTAACTCACTCAAGTCATTATGCAATTATTTGACGTTACGATCGCCATTTTATTTGTGTATTTTCTACGAGGTATACAGTCTAGACGATTTCATAGTGACTAATTATGACTAATGAAACGTCTGTCCAGAGCCAAGTCGGGAGTGAAACTCTTGTTTTATTGTAAAACAAAAACAAAATTAAGCGTCCGAGCTGACAGAAATGAAAGCGCTAAGTTTTATCTCTCCTATAATGTTGGTGGATAAATTCTTGTAGCTCTGTTTGATAAGGACTTTTATGAGATAATATGCATAGTAAACGTTAAACTAATGTACGTTATTATGAACTTTCATACAACGGTTATTATTTTTCTGTAAAACTTGTTACATTTTTTTTCGATTTTCAGCACTTGAGCAATATACAGGGTGTAAGGAACAGCCCTCCGCAAGCTGACAGTGTGCATTCAGCTACTTATTCTGAATCATATTCCAACGGAATTTTTCTCAGGAAAATTTTCATGCTTTTAACGTTTTTTCAGTTACTATTCCTTCATTTCAATGTAAAATTACAATCTCTATACGCAGCACTCCATATATGTAAATAATACGTCTAAAAACCAAAAACCAACAATGGATGTTGTTATAATCTAACGAACCATGCGTGAAATCAGCTGTTCCCTTCCTGCTTAGCTACAGAGTTCATAGAGAACTCGTCGTCGCGCTTGCCATTTGCTACGTGTGTTTTGCCACAGTAACAATACTTTGCGTATGAAGAAATAAAAAAATCAAATTTATTGCATTCCCATAATGTTCCTGAAATATTTTCTTGCACCGGTCATCATGGTATGATACACCCTGAATTCACCCAATCAGTCTGCGAAGCTGTCCCTAACACCCAGTATTAAAGTAAGGATTGACATAGTTACAAAATACCCATAAAAGTCTTGTATTTGCAAAACTAAGCATTAATTTCGTCATACCTAAACCAGACTTTCATTTAGCTATCCTTAGTCTATCCGTGAATAGACCATCTTCCATTACCAATAACATTACAACATTCAATTTCACCAGGTTTTCTCAAACAGCTGTTTCCAATCACGGCCGATTCTTCCCGGTCCAACAAAAAAATGTCGAGCGAGACAAAAGCCAGTGCGGCGTAGTGTTGCAATAAAATTTAGATCGGCCGTCTCGTCGGGGTGCCGTTTTGGCTGGCCGGTTGCCGTCAGGTCGCCGGTTCCCGGTTACGGGCCGTATTGATTGGTTCAGGAGTCCGGACCGGTCGATAGATACCCCACAATGTTACAGGAGTTGTTTCTCATGAGAGCGAGAAGCTTTATGGGATAGTTATAAAATAGTTTCTAAATTGCTTAATCGGACCAAGTGTGGGATAAATGTCTGAAGGTTGATAAAGAATTTTGTTTTTTGTTTGTACCAAGCATTTAGCAATTATGTACTTATTAAAGAAACAGCACAAATACGACACAACAGCCTTCAGAGACAAAATAGATGAGTAAGCCGTTACATGGTTGGCGATTCTGTACTATATTACATAATAAAACTACACTACACCCAGCAAAGATCTGTGTATATAAGGACACTGGCCAACCACTAGACAGAGTAGCTACTTTTTACTAATTCAAGAACTGCTGCAAGCTAGGCTGGTACCTAGGTATCTCTTTTACTCTACAAATTGTTTACCTTCTGTACGACCTCGTAACTTCTAGTCGCTTGTAAACTATTCAGTCCTCTTGAATGAACTAAGCTTTCCTTCTTTTCCTTATTCGGAAGTACCAATGTACTTGTCCACCTAAAATAGTCCTTATTGAAACTAGTTTAGGTGTAAAAAGTCAGTAAGCACTACATGGTTTTCGTTTTGCATTTCCTGAAAAACATTCACTTTAGATAACAATTACTAGACTTTGACTTACACGCGTATCTATAGTCAAGTTAAAGTAATTACTTGAGTTTAAGTAATTACTTATGCAAACATTTTTATGCAATAGTATTATATACAATATGAAGTAAGAACCCTCAAAGAAAGCAAAGTTAAGAATTCTATCTTTTGACAGTTCTATCTTCAAGCAATTACAAAAATAAAGAATAAAAATCGTATCTGGAATAATGGCTTTTACTCATGTAATCACTTTGACTTGACTATAGATACGGGTGAAGTCTAGATTCAAACTAATGCCTACGAAATAAAAAGCCGCCCTGCACACCCAACTTCGTAACACAGTATTAATTCCATTCGAAAGGCTTTAAAGAAATTCCTAAACAATTGCTTCACGAGTGTGAAAAAATCGGCAACGTCGTAAATTACGCAATGAAAGTGATTGAATAGCAGTGTCATTGCACGATTACCCTGCTGGCTTTTAAACTGCTAAAATAGTAAAGCACACGTATCCGATTGGTCCGTTCACGTATTATTGATAGCAGCCGGATCCGGTCGATAAGGAGGATGCGACATCTCTCCAGCCTCCAGCCCCGGCGGCGGCGGCCCGCAGAATATCATGAAAAGCCACCCGCTAACTATCCTAAACTATTGTGTCTGGGATCGTTTCCGGAGTTTGGCTGCTTAAGATCGAATCTTTGTCTGTTTTAATAAAAGTAAAACTAATAAACTATAGTTTACACTACGGGTTATATTGGTCACACATGATCACTCAGGTCTTGCTTTTGTACTAGTTTTCAGATGATGAACAAGTGTTATGAAAAAAGGAACTAAAAACTTTGCGTGAATCTTTTCCCGCTAAATTAAATAAAACATTTTATTGTTTCTCAAATATTTTTTGGTACAAATTGAGTGTTTATTTTCAGTTCACAACAAAGCATAATATACTATTTTCCTTCTAAATAAATGAGTTACCCTCAAATATTTTAAATTTTTAAATTTTCAATTCAATGGCACCACCATCGTATCCTCCCGTATTCCCATACAACACCACACCTATTTTAAACTCGAGCGCCAAATCCCATTATTGTCTAGAGTACGGGTTTGCAGACGGCTGCATTCAAGATGGCGCCCGATCAATGGTTACCATGGCAACGCGTCGAGCCCGCTCAGCTGGCTGCTGAAACACGCTGAAACCAAAACACGACAGAGATACACTTATATTATAAGGCTTATGTATGAAAGAGAGGGGGCATCGAAGGGAAAATTATGGGGAACTTTGTGAAAAGGATACTATAAGGATAATTAAGTTTGTGAATTTTCATAATAAACAGCACGGTTGGAGGTGTGAAAATTCGTTCGGAGGAAAATGATTAGTAGGTCGGTAGAACTTTGTTGAAAACATGAAAAATATTGACCAATCTAATAGATGACAGGCACTAATAGACAGTGTTTGTACATAAAAATATATTTTATTTAAAATTAGATAAATAACAGAACAAGGTTTCGAAGACGAGAAAACCTTAAAATCTACGTTAAATATGTCAACATTTTTATGTATAAACGTAGCCCGGGTAATGAGAGCACCAGACGGTAATATAACTGCCACGTGTGGATCTATTATGTATGTATGTTTGTTAGGGATATATTTGTTGCTGTGTGTGTGATACTGAATATTGAAACGAGCACTTCGATCCCGTGTATGTTGTATATGTTTTGAGACAGTTAGCAATCGGTGTGTTGATTGTGTTTTAAAAAAACGGGCCATTACCATTATCTATAAAAACGGCAAAAAAATCATGTCTGTTGTATGGGAGCCCCACTTCATTTTTAGGGTTCCGTACCCAAAGGGTAAAACGGGACCCTATTACTAAGACTCCGCTGTCTGTCTGACTGTCTGTCTGTCTCCAGGCTGTATCTCATAAACCGTGATAGCTAGAAAGCTGAAATTTTCACAAATGATGTATTACTATTGCCGCTATAACAACAAATACTAAAAATTAAAAAAAATATATATTAAGGGGGGCTCCCATAATATAATAATAATAATAATAACACAATAACATCATAATAGATATGATTTTTTTGCACTTGCACTTGGCCGGTTTTTTTTTATTCTGTTTTTTAGTAAGTATTTATTTTTATAACGGCAACAGAAATACACCATCTGTGAAAATTTCAACTGTCTAACTTTTACGGTTCATGAGATACAGCCTGGTGACAGACGGACAGACAGACAGACAGTGGAGTCTTAGTAATAGGGTCCCGTTTTACCCTTTGGGTACGGAACCTTAAAAATTATACAACTCGCTAGGTCCTCAAAGGATTTAAGTATTGAGTATGTTCTTTCAATTTTTTTAATGAAATTACCAGTGTTTGCATTTGCATTGCTGTGCACGCAATTATCTTGATTTCATAATTCATTTTAGCTCGATATAACCAAATTGGAAATCATTACAATAAGCCATTAATTTCCAAATACCCAAGAGATTAATAAACTCAACAAATCCTATTTACTTAATCCATTTAACAGCAATAACTTTCAAAACTATCAGTAACTACTCACCAACTACGTTCCAATATCCAACTAAACACAATTCGATGTTCACTTTCATACGGAGCACTACGGTAACATTCCCGTAGGAAAGATCCAGATACACGAAACAGCATTAATTGGAACAAGTAATAAATATCAAGTTACATTACACCTAGCAAGGACTGCTTAAAGTTAATTGGATGTGACTTTGACTTTACTTTTAGAGCCTCATCTGCTCTCCACAAGGTTAGGTCATATTGTCCTGCTGAATTACCCTATTTAAGGTCATGGGTCTAGATAAGTCATAATCATAACATTATTTAACTAACCCTGACAGTTGGACTAATTAATTGCCTATTCAGGCCAGAAATCTGACCCTGTGTCTTAATTAGGAAATAAATGAGAATATAAGAGTACTAATGTATTTCTTAAGCGCTATACGGGTGACGCATTGGCTAGATTCTATGATTGTACTATCTATACGGGTCGTTTATGCGATGTAGGCGTATTATTTTGTATAATTTATTTAGGTAATCAACACTGCTCTCATAATAGAGGGAGATCCCGTAACCGCAATAACATCGTAACCTACGTGATTTTATAATAGCTGGAACTTTTTCTGTGGAAGTAACTTACTGATAAGATCTGTCCCAGTAGTGGGAACATTATATGCTGATTATGCTAAACGTAGATAAAAATACTTTTACAAAAAAAGCATAGTATCAACTATGGTATCAACACATTTTGAATACCAAAATGCAAAAAGAGGCAGCCTCCAAAGCCACCATACATTCCCTAGTGCCTTTTTTTTCGGATGGGAAATCATCAAATGACTCCTCCCGCTCTGGGCGGAGCGGAAGGGAGTGTCAGACTTTTACTGACTAAAAACCATGCATGTTCCTTCTTTTGCCCTTTATATTGCAGGGCCGCGGTATCTCTTTCGAATAGTCCCGCTGCCCTGGCAGGCATTCTCTAGTGCCTGAGCCGAAAATAATAAATGGCGCTAAAAACTCCCCAGCAAAACCTACGGCTTAATGAATTCTCCTAACATACTAGCAACTATTTAAATTATCAAAATCAGTCCCCATAATTCACAACCCTGTCGAACGATTGTCGTGCGAACTTGCGAAGCGTGCCGACTATAATAGTCGCAGTGCCTAGATACCCAGATACCTATTCATGAGCCATTCCCACGGCAGGCTCTCGTTCGACTGCCGGCTCAATTAAATCGTGCCCTGCTTAGCTATCCGTTGGAAATTGCACGTTAATTTCTGAACTGTTAAACTTGGAAACGATTTTGTGGAGTGCTTTTCGTCTGTAGAAAAAGCTATGTATTTTTATCAAGTAACGTGACAAACTATCACGCCTGTTTAAACCTCGAAAATTTTGTTGTCCACCCACATTTCTGCAGTTATGTTTACGTCCTATATAAGGCGACTGTATTGTCAACAACAGGTCACCAATCCAGACTCCGGACAGCGGCTGAAATTCCTTCTACGGAAAAATTTAATAACACTCTCTGTTAGTTACAGAAATCAATATAGCATAAGCATAATCAGCCAATAATGTTCCCACTGCTGGGACACACGGCCTCTCTAGAAGGAGTGGGAATCCACCACGCGGGCCCAGTACTGGTTGGTACACATGTCTTCGAATTTTTGGTTCTAGGACATGCCGGTTTCCTCACGATATTTTCCTTTACCGTTTTTGAGAGCCGTGGTGATGAAATAAATTACACAAAATAATGCGCCTGCCTGGGTTCGAATCCACCACGACTTACTGTTCGTAAGTCGGGGCCACGACCACTGGGTCACCCACCACTGCTCTCAAAAAAAAAAACAATATAATTATGTCGAAAATAGGATGCAGTTGTAATGTAACCACTTACAAACAACCTTTCTCTCTTATTTTAGTCTTCTTAATTCCACATAATATCTGTCCTGTATTTAATTAATTTCTTATCCCTAATGCTACTTTATGAGACCCCTTCACACTTCGGAAAGATTTTAAACGGTTTCTTTGCCGAAAACCAAATTACTCACCCATATATCTAAAAGAACGTCGTCGTCGAACATCGTACTACTCAATTACGTCAGTAAATAAAGCAATAACCAAAGTTATTCATAACTTCTTAATATTCCCTCAGACTTTGGTAGCTACCAGAATATTTGTTACAAATTGGCGCACAGTTCACGAACCTGCGTGTGAGGACGCTAATCAGTCTGTTTGTGGTGGTACTAATCAAATTACGCTTCGTAATTGGTAAAGTTAACCTACGCCCGATATATCTATTGTATGTGTGACTACTATATTGTTTACTGATAATACCGATTTCTTGAGGCTTTATTTGTTCTGGATTAAGTATGGCTTGGATACCTGTGGGAACTACATTGTGTAATACCATAGTTTAAATGCTACTGTGGTGTGTCTGTAGCTAATAGACTTCGGAGTATTTTCATACGCCTATCGGTCTTGCTTATTGCAAAATTTATTCATTTACGTCAATTAATATATTTTTTCAATAAAAACCACCTTATTAATAATTTCATATCGAATTCATGGCTCTAGATTTCTATAATAATTTAAAAATGTGTAAGTAGTTTGATCGTAGTGTTAAACCTTTTTGGTATTGTAGAATTGTAGGTAAGTCTCTGGCCATTTGCGATCAAAAAATTATGAGATGCCATTTAATTTTTTTCTTCTTCGGGATGATAAATGGCAATCCTATTTTTTCAACCTTATCAACCAGTTGTATGAAAACTAAATCAGTGAGAACTACAAAGTATTAATTCATCGTTAAAAACAAAGTATTATTGGTGTTTTACAAAAATCTGCTATAAAATAAACACCTGATCTGAAAAAATGCTAGATAATATAACTTCTCAAATATGAAAACCTTTATAGATTTTGAGTAAGTACCAGTTCATTTAAAAAACATTTTACTTTTTTCCATACTTCTTGGTTGTTGATCGGGGACCTTTGTTTATTGAAAATTCTGACGACACAATGAACTTTCAATTATTTACCATGAATACCTTTAATTGCCTTTAACATTCAAAGATTGCACATAATTGTGATGTAACAAGGCTTATGACCATAAACGAGTAATGTTATAGAAGGTGATTATTTCAGTAATTCAGTTCACGAACGAGGCAAAGGCTAAATGTTATGCAGCCTCTGTGACGAATTACAAGTTAATTATGTGCCACGAGAACTTGTAGAAGCAACTGTGTGGAACTGAATCATTTAAGAAAACATGTTTTTTTTTATGTTTGGCATTTTCATTCACTGTTTTATGTAATGGGTGAGTGAGAGTTAGTCTGTCAACAGCTATTTGCGAAGTTTTTATAGCTAAACTAGAAAACTAAATTTGGTGGTTTTTATCACGACATAAACCCGGTTAATAATACAAAACATGCATTTCTAACTACTTAGGTACTTACAATGTTTATTTATAGTTACGTTGCGTCGGTTCTTAAACAACAAGATAAACTGAATTCCTAAAATAACTCATACCTACCACAAACATTAATTGATCAACTTCTGAGCTATATCGTACGTATATTGGATCATAGAATTCGTGTGTGTAGTAGATATGTAATACTACGACTTAGTTTCTTGCAGTTTATTTACCTGAAGTGTATCATTTTTACCAGCTATGCGAAAACAGAGAAACTGAATCTTCGTAAAATACACTTACCTATGTTTTATTTAGGTTATGATGACTCATCATCATCATCTGCCTAGCCTTTTCCCAACTGTATTGGGGTCGGCTTCCAGTCATGCCGGATTTAGCTGAATACCAGTATTTTACGCAGAGCGGCTGCCTGCCAGACCTCCACAACCCATTAACTGGGTAACACGGTATTTCATGGCAAGACTGGAATCAGATTTACTGGCTTCTGACTATCCGTAACGACTGCCAAAGATCAACCAATGACAGCCGGGACCAACGGCTTAACGTGCTTTCCGAGGCACGGAATCATCTTTTTATCAGACAATCAGGTGATTCAAGCCTGCAATGTCCTAACCAAACTGGAAACAACTTCACAAAGTAGGTTATGATGACTAATAATAACATAATCAACCTGACCTTGGTTGCCCCAATTTCTTTTAATACCTCACTGAAAAACGCACCTACATCACTAAACATTGTTTTATATAATTCGCGGTGAATAGTGAATACATAATGGGTTGATTGATGGAAGCGACGACTGCGAGTGTCCCCGATACTCGCGCGCAAGGTTGTCGCGTATGCGTGGGCGCAGTAGACTCGGCGCACGCGCACGCTAGCGCAACAGGGCTGCAAGAGCACGTGTTTGTCCTGGTTTCATTGGCTTATTACAAAACGGTAACAGTCAATTGTCTTAGGCCCCTATTGAACCAATTTAAAACGCCCCCACTGGAAAAATACTGCGATACAATCTCCTGCGTGGTGCTCACTGTAGTTAAACTACTTAAGCTGCTCTTCATCGATCCAGTTTGCTGAAGTCTGTCTCACTTCACCTCCTTCCGCAGTCATAATAATATGTACTTCAGTCACTGTTGTTTCTTACACCATTCTATACATTCTATTAAATGTGTTGTCGGAATGACGGTGAAATCTCTATTGTGATCTACTTTGAGATCATTCACCAAGAGCGCGTAATTTTTGACGTGAAATGATACTGCTTCCTGATCTTCTAATAACCATTTATTTTCAAAGAAATTGGAAAATCGACAGCCCTATTAAACTTGCACGAATAAATTAATGACACTGTTACCACTTTTTTATCTGCACAGATTATAAATATCGGGTCGTCAAAAATATCCCGTGCATCACAATGTGTGTCATACATTGCACGTATGTATGTTTGTATGCTGCATTCATTTATATGTGATGACTGTTTTTATGATAGCGTTGATGACTTCAGCGAATGTTTCTTGCGGTCTAGCGATGGTCGTTTGCGGGCTATTAAAGTAGACTTACAGGTCGACCGAAAGGCGTAAGTACTTTAGGTACCTATTGGACGATTGACGTAATGATGATTGTTAATCATGTAGATAATGTAGTGTAGTAGGTCTTAAAAGTTTTTACAAATACCTCGTATGTCAGACACATAATTAGAATTACAATAATGTTTGTTGATTTTATTCTAGTATAGCTGCAGACCAGAAAAGGGGCAGACCGTCAGTGATCTCGGTAGTACATTACATACCCATCCCAACGTACTTTCAGCAAATGAGATAGGCATTTAGTATTTTGTATTCGAGAAAGCAGAGACTATTACGATTACGATTGCAGTAGTAATAGAAGTCAGCAATAGTGCTGTAAAGACAACATCATTTTACCATACTTCGAAACACTTGAACTTTAAATAAACGTAACCCTTTAAAAGGCAGAGAAAACCTCAAGTGGTAGGAAAATTAAATTTATGTACATAGATATGTTAATAAGGTTATTTTTATATGACTTTTAAGATTTAAAAAAAATCTAAACAAATACAAATAAATCATTAAGTACTAAAGTTGTGATATTTCCGCATAAAAAAATAATTTTGTTGGCAGCACGTATTCTGCCTCTACCTTAAAAAGGGACAAAACATGAACAAACAAACATGAACCCCTATTATCTATAGATATTACAATAGCCACCCGACTGAATATAATCCCTGTAAGCCTGTTGTTATGACCTGGGAGGCTCGTGGTTCATAACTCCCGCTGTAGTACCTACCAATAGCTATTGTTTCTTTACTGGCGATTCCCTTTCACGCCAAAATAACCCAATTACAATAACACGCAATAAAAATATCATCAATATTTATTCGTAGTACTACAGCAGACAGCTGAAAATGTAATAGATAGGATGTCAGGAGCGAATGGTGCGATTGAAACCAATGTTTCCTATTTATTGGATTGAATATCGTCTTGAGTACCTACGACTTGTATTTTCACGCTGGATATACTCAGGGTTCGTTCATCCAGAAACGACCTAAATTTTCCTTTTATGTGTTCTTTTTGTATTGACGAGTACAAGAATGTCTCAGTAGCAGCCACGGAGTCTGGATTCGTGCCCGGTTGATGGCAATAAGTTCTCCCCCTATTACATGGGAATTAAAGATAACTGGCGAAACATGGGTGTAGTATTAGGTACACTTCTACCTAACCTTTCGGAGATTACAGTCGCGATATGTTGTTATGTTAAGTACGTCTTATAACATTACTTGGGCATAGTGGCCACGTTAATCTAGCCAGCAGTAGCGTTTTTAAAGTCCTCTAAATTACAGGCGTATGGACACTACGCGCAGGGATACTCCAGCAAATGGGCCAGAGTCTGGTTTATCGGACCATTATTGTGCAAAGCCTTAATTTTAGGCCCTAAAAATACACGAAAAGCGACTTTAATCGCTCGAAGATTTGCTGGTGATTTTCACACAAACACAGTTCTTTGACGCTAGTGACAGTCAAAACGACGTGACGCTGACGACCACTTTTCACTCTTATGCCCTGAGGAATAAGGTTGAAAAGTGGTCGAGCATTATGCGTCAGTGAGCGCGGTCTTACCTAAAGTAAATAGCCATTTTGCCCAAAACAATCAATTACTTTGTTGTCTGAACAATATAAAGAAGTAAGTGAAAACATGTCTCTTCACTCAACAAAAGACAATCACGTAACACTCGTTTTTAGGTAGTTTCTCTGCATTTAGGACTAATATATTTGTATCCGCTTCAATAAACTAACTTACAGTAGGTACTAACGGCTGCTACGCTGCCCTCGTTTGCCTCAGTTTTATAGTTTTAATTACTCTTTTGTCCAATGACCTACATTGGGCTGACTGCCGTCCATCAATGGTTTAGGGGAAAATTGGCCAATCTTCTTCATATAGATAGATAAGGAAACCCATAATGTGCGTGTCTGATGCTGAATTTGGAAGCAACTTCTTTCAAAAATACGCGATGCACATTCCTTCTTGCTCATACGAAGGCGACAGGCATGTGCGGGAGAAGGATGTGTGCGGGTATAGGAAGGAACTAGCCAATCGAATACGACAATCTTTTACAATGAATTTATCTAATAATCCGTGGGAATTTAGCCACAGAATAGGAGCAACCAATATGTTTTATTACATAAATGGGATGGTATGGAAACAACATAACACCGCCTGCAACGATCCTTACATACCATACATACATAAACCCACGCCTTTTTCCCATGGCGGTAGGCAGAACGCCAATTTTATTATTTTACCAATTAACGCTTGCAAAAGACGGTACCAGAAGACAAAAAACTTAAACCTGAATACACCTCGTATTCAGCTTTTAGTAATAAGTAAAAACGAAAAAACATCGTCCTCAGATTTATTTGCGAAACAAATGGACTGGCAGAAAGAAAACACGGAAAAACGATACACCTTTTTTAAAATAATACAAATCTTATTTACCTAAACACCTTTCTTGCTAATTGGCTTTCCCTCTGTAGTAATTTTAATTTGTTTTACAAAGTCAAAGTACTCTTGCTGGCAGACAAAATTCTAGCAAATATTGGGATTTCATGTAGAAACCTAGAAAGATGTAGGTTTACAGCTGAAATTTTGGTATAAAAGGTTCAATAATGTAACAAGCTTTCGCCTTAATTCTTTCTTCTTTTTTATTTTTTTTACTTTTAGCAAATTACGGTTTTCAATAGAATTTTAATTAATGCAAATCATTTTTTAATAATATTTATGATCGTTAGTATCTTCTTAATGTTATCTTTATCTTATTAATTATCGTTATATAATGATTTAATTCGCACTTCTCAAGTGACAGTTGACAGATAGAGGTCGTTGACGTCCCTATTCTTATTTGAAACGCAATATACAATGATTTCTCACGCCAAACGTTAGTCGTTGCCCAGCAACAAGTAATGAGTCTCTTAAATATAAGAGACTCATTACAATCTTCGAGAATCAAAAATAAGATAATAAAGTTAGTTTTCTAAATCTAAACAACAGTTTAAATTAAACATTGGTTATAAATTTTGAAAACTCGATTGCCCTAGTCAATTTATAAAACATCTGAGTTTTAGTTGGAAACAATTCTCAAAGTCGTACACGGCGTTTATTTATTAAACTGTCTGTATTGTTTCAAACACGGATCGAGTTCCAAACTAATTCAGCAGCAGAAAATGAACTATTTCAACATATCCAATTTATTATTCGCAGGTAATCTGTCTGAATTTGCTTTTATTAAAAAAAAAATTGTTTATTGGTAAAACAAGTTTAGGTATACCTAACCAAATTTTTTGATTGGATCCTCCGTTTAGGAATGCATGTGCATAAATGGTTATGAATGTTATAGTTTCCTACCAAAATTACTTCAGAAACCAGGAGTTGAGTGTTACGCTGCTATACTTACCTGCAACGAAAAGTTCACAATTTTATGTGTATTTTTTTGACATTTGTAACTATCTAAAGAATTGCCCCACCGTTACTTGGAGGGTGGAGACCAGGAATGGGTCCCTTTTATGAGTATTCTTTTGGGGACATCATTATACCATGCAGACAAGCGACCATAACCAAAACTATTTCCCAACTACAAAACAAATAATAAAAAGAAAATGACATAAATATTATCACACGCAGAAATTAAGGCAATAACTCTGTATTTCAGTGGCGACAAAAACAGTTTACATTACTCTGGGGACACACCCGGCCATTTTATAATAACGAGGGGCACGTTCTCTGAGTATCAAAGCGAATAACAGGTGGGACTCAGATTTGCGACAAAAGTATCAAAATATTCTTCGATACATGCCATGTGGGTCCATATCACATAATACCTAATATTCTCGTTCATACACTTTATTGTCACGATTTTTGGGATTCCTTTCAATAATTTTAGACGGGTATTCTTCGCATTACTTTAAAAACAAAATCTGATGAAGAGAATGTTGAGAAATCAGAAGAATATCTCAAAGTGAAGGATGGACTTAGTCAGAACTCAGAACCCTCCAATCCGCAAGCTGATCTTTCCGTTTTCTGTTTCAATGTCTCATAGTTCACTGACCAGGGGGCCTAAAATGGCCACGTTAGCAGAATCATATAAAATATAAATATGATTCACGTGAAAATTCTTAAAATGGTCACAGACGCAGTTAATATTATGAAGTGTCACTTTGTGACCATTTTACGAATTGTAACGTAATTCATATTATTATCCTAATATGATTCTGCTAAAACGGCCTTTTTTGACGACCAGAAAGCCAATTGCGTAACACAATTCAAACACATTTCGAAAGATTATAATTTTTTTTTTCGTAATACATTGCTTTTGCCCGACAACGTATATATCGCAATGAATATCGTTGAACTGTCAAAATGAATAGCATTGGGAATGCGAGTGTGAAACGCAATAAACCCGCATCTGGTTGATAGACCAACTGTTTTATTCAGTATCTGTCATTGTTGATAATAGAAATATCTATTTTAAATTGACGTCATTCAGGTTTGTGTCCGAGGGAAACGTGTTCGATACGGACAAAATCACGTTTTTACTAAACGTGGTTTACTTGGGTTCATAATAATTGTGAACCATAGGGTCACAGGACCTACGTTTTTCATCAATAATATCACCAATAAAATTATTGCATTACTGATTTTCTAGACGACAGTTAAATGAAATGCAAAGCTAGTTTTGTGGTAAGTAGTTTCAATGAGGGTCCGAGCCATAGCCCCAGCCCTTTGAGTTCCACTCAATGGAAGGAATCCATAAGTCCCCAGTAGTCCCCATGAAAAAGTGGGGGAGTGCTTTAAACACTACGCTTAGCAGGACTACCCATTGCATAAATATTAGCACAAAGGAGGACTATGAACTAGGCTATCCTAACCTAGCTTTGAACGATTTGATCTGAAAAAGACCGATAAAATCTGTATCCTTAAATTGCAGTGATGGGCGAAAACTCCGGCCAACAAGGACCAATATGTAAATTTAAAGAAGCTCCACGGAACCCGATCCTTTTGCGACACTCTTTATTGATAAATTTACATGCCCAAGTAGGAGAGTTAACGTGCCAAATATATTCTATGTTCGTAAGCTTTTCTAAATGCTAATGAGGCATAACAATTTACATTTTCAGAGGTTTATTTCCATGGTAATAAAACTGTTTATTCCTGAGTCTGAAGCGTAGGTAAAGGAGCATCTCATTCGATAAATCATTCCAGACTTTATTGTGTTATATTTTTAGAAAAGTATGTATAGAAATGTCGAGTACCTATTTATTGGAAATCAACTTATAATGAGGGCTTACCAACCACGATATTCTTTGTGATACTTTTATTCCGAATAAAAAAAAAGTCAAAGCATTTATTTCAATTAGACCATTACAGGATTTACAGGCACTTTTGAAAGTCAAAAAAAAACACAGGGCATAATAACTTGCGAAAGTACTGTAGTTGCACATTCCAAAGCGTAGATCTCTATGGAGAAGAATGGGTAAGAAACTCCATGGAATGAAAATAGGGATACGTAAATAAATATCCTCCTTGATCTATGGGCTTTTTACTTTTTTTCATTGATGAGCTTATGCATCAAAAATAACATGAGAATATAAAAAGCAAAGTATAAGTAATTTTCCTATCAAAACAGATGAAAAACGCAACTATGTGTCGTCGAACTCGGCAACAATATAGGAAAGTTTTACATTGACGAGGAAGCCTTGAAAAAACAGCAGCCATAAATGGCAAGCTTGTGCGAACGCTCCTGTCATTATCGAGGCCAGATAAGTCACAAATCATCGAAATATACATTCGACCGCCAAATACAGACGAACATTAAACATTACCCACTTTATGAAAAGTAATAACCATGTAAAACTTGTAAGAACACGGACTTTTTAATTGACGCAATAATCCTTCGATTTCGATCTGGGTAACGTCCATTGCTCTCTTACCTACTGCTTTAATAAACGTATTTAATGCTTGTGGAGCAATGGTCACAATACTCTTGACATTGGCAAAGACGTTAAATTCCCGTCACAAAAGTCCAATAATGACGAAATTAAATCCAGTAATTGCCGTCTGAAGAAAGACCTAATACTAAACGTTTTTACGAGAGCCCGAATCGTCTTTGTGTACGTCACAAATCCTGAATTACTGCCCCGTTTTACGGTTCACTCGGAGAGGGGAATTATTTTCAAATCGTCAGGTCCTGAGGAGGATATGGGACTAATAATGACCAACATACGTCGTAGGTATATTTTCTATGATACTTCTGTATGTTTTCACTAAATAGTTATTGTTAAGGTACTTAGTGCCTTAACAATTACTAAACAAAACAGCCCCAGTGTTATTTCAACTTTGGGTCACCGCTGATAGTTCAAATTCCAACAGTGCAATAATAATATTTAGGCATGTATGTATTTAGGTGTTGCCTTAAATACATGCCTAAAACGGGCATTACTGTATAGAAAACTACCAGGCCTCCTCTTGGTAAGTCTTCACCGTTGTCTATGGATATCTACAGTCACAGGGACAACTGGAAAGTCGACTGGCTAGTTATTACACCAGCATGCAGGAGTTTTCACAATCACCACGCTTGGTAGACAGATTGATCATAGTTATTAATCGGAGACGGAGCGACAACGCCTCTGCCCATTCTCTTTATTCCATTCACCGTCTCTTACTAAACCCATAGCTGTAAAGGGGATGGCAGTCCTTTCAACCACAGCTTACAAGTACATTTTTCAAGTTCCCGTAGGTACATATTAATGCTTGCTGAAACCTGCGAATGGTTTCCTTACGTATGTTTTATTTAATCGCCTGAAAGCGGTGGAACTGAGTTGGGATGCGGTTTTAAGCGGAATTCGTCTTGATATGTTTTTGTATGTGTAGTTGAAACGTGTGGGAATTGCTTTTCTGGGAACATATCTGTTTGCTGTAAAAACACTTAAGTTGATGGACAAAATTACCATTTCTTTCCTGAAACCAAAGCTTGGGTAATTTGCGTGTTTATTAAGAAATACATATATCTACGGGCTATTGGTTTAGAACTATAATAGTAAACTTACTAAGCACACTTTTTGCCTGCAGACAAGATACGTGAGACAGTTTAGATATCAATCAATCAGAGCCCAGTCTACTTTCTCTATCTAATCGACAGGCCTTGCCAGGTTGTGCCATTACAGCCTTCCTCGTCTACTTCCTCAGTATCTGTATCTGGCTTATGTTTACCAGATCTAAGAACCTTAAAACTTTTAGGTTATAAAACTTGTAGGTTATTGAAGAATATAGAAGAAAAAGGAGCCAAGCAATCAAAGCGATATTTGCGAGATTACTAGCGAGATTTCGCTGTATTCAATAAGACCGACCAATGTATTGAATTAACAATATTGTAAAAGAGATTTGTAACAATTTTGGTGTTCCTAAAATAAAGTACATGCTCATATATTTATCTCTTTGAGATTAATTAACAAAAGCTAAGAAGTATTTTGATGGAATATCTATTTCCAGTATACTAAGGCCGTGACCTCTAAACGGCTAAACTAAACCCGAGTGTAGTCACATCACGACCTAATTTCTACCATTGCGTGACCCCATTACGGAATATCAATAAAGAGTTTTATGTAAAAAGTCTTTCTGGCACGTGGTATGCACGTGTCTATGTCTTGTGCCTTGATTTTTGGCTGTGGTTTATTTACTGTCAAATTAATTAAGAATCCGTCTGTAAATCTGGTGTCAAATCAATATTGTTGTTTGTTATAATACAATCATTTGTTATTCGTTTTCGGATTGTTATGCTTTCAGGAATGTGGAGAGTTGTATTAACATTCCAAAACGTTCTCACTCATTTGTTTTTGTTGACTTGTATACTTGTTTCATCATTGTCCTGCTCTTATCCCAATTTATTTGGGGTCGGCGCAGCATGTCTTCTTCTTCCATACATCTGTATTACTCGTCATCTCAGCAATCACCTCCTTTCTAGCCATATCATCCTTCACACAGTCCATGCATCGCTTCTTTCGTCTTCCTCTACTCTTATAGCCATCCACATTCATACTCAAAACTTTCCACACGACATTTTCCTCGTACTTGTAATTATTTATCCATTGTTTAGTTTTAACAAACAAGACAAGAACCTAAAAAAGGTCTGGTTACTTAAAAACAGTTTTACTACTTAATTATTTACTGAATGCCCATAGCCATTGACATCTTTTTGATTACCTTATAAACTAAACCTATAAAGAGCATCAGATTTTTAGGCGTTGAGATAAACCCAGTAAGCCAAGATTCCAATTTATTTTCTAGTAACAAAATTTCTTCAGCCATGTTAATAGAATTCTCTTATCCAAAATATTTTGATCTTGGATTTATTGGAATGCTATGTGAATGAGTCTGCTTTTGGTGTTTTCTAGAAGTTCTAAAGTTTTGACAGATTCTATGAGATCAGACGAGAAACGGGTTTTACTTGAAAACTGGCTAAATCATTAAATATAGGTTTTTTTTTAATTTACACTTTCAAAATGAACTAGTGAATTAACAATTTCCAATCCTAAATGGATAATAAATGAAGACTAAACACTGAGAATATTAAAGCATCTTGGTCCAGTCAACTCCAGTCTATAACATCTTCGTTAAAAGTTCAGGAAAAGGTGAACAGTAGCATCAGCCAGGATTAACCAACGCAGACAAGAAACGACTAATAACAATCAATTAAGCATACCTCGTAGTCTAGCGCTATTTGCAGTCTACAAAGTTTCCAGCAACTAATGAGACGAGCACGCTTTACAAACATAAGTACTATAAAATGCATCAGACTGAACTAGTGCATACATTTATATTCTATCTATCATCATCATCTGCATAGCCTTTTCCCAACTATGTTGGGGACGGCTTCCTAATACCAGTATTTTACATGGAGCGACTGCCTATCTGACCTCCACAGCCCAGTTATTGGGTAACACTGATACCCCTTGGTAATACTGGTTGTCAGAATTTAAGTCTTTTGACTAACCGTAATGAACGTCATAGATCTATCTACTAATGACACACGGAGTGTTCTTGAAATGCAATGGTCACCCATCCACTGATCGACCTCGACAAGCGTTGCTTAGCCTTGAATATGTAGCGTTTTTTCTATCATTGAACCCAAACATCGCTCGCCTATTCCCGTTTCCCAATTTGGTGTGGCGCGAGTGCGCGGGTGCGCGCTGACATGCGCGTACGACTATTTATACCACGTGCTCGGGCACGTCGAACCCCTCCCCGCCCCCTCCCACTCCCACACCGCCCTCCTCGTCTATCCCGCTCTTTATAAATATAGACCGAGGGAATCCATTGCGAATTGTACGTACAGCACGCTGTTGGACATTATCGATGCTCTGAATACTCCCAAACGAGTGAGTCAGACAGTAAAATTGTAAATAGAAGGCGAATCCGACCTCTCGTATGTAAACGTAAGTTGTATTTATGGTTTGAAAGTATCGTGTTTAAAAATGTGATGTCTAACGTTTAACAGAAGGAATGGCTGGAAGTGGCGGAGATATTGCTACTGCTGATCGCAATGCGGAAATCTTGAAAATTGGCCTTTTACGTCAACAAGTTGTCAATTAGTAAATTAATACTGAACTTAGACGAAAACTGTTGGATTTTTGAGCATATTGAGATGCAACATCTCACATTCTTAAAAAATCTAGATCCTCTTTTACAGTTGTTGCCATGACAACCAAAACAGGACATCAGAAAGTTTACTCAAAGTACCAATAAAGCATTTATTTTTATAACATACCTTTTAACAATATTAAAGGCGATGCAAACAAGTTCTCATTGGCATTCAATTAAAAACGTTGATTTTACGAAAGCGATATCCGGTTTACCCGATTCAGAAGTAAATTTTCCGGATGATTTTTAAAATATTCTCTTTTTTTCGATAACAGGAAATGGTTTTCCAACGGAATAATTTTATATCATTGATCATTTAACACGGCGGATTTTTATAAAAGAGATCATGCTTTGTTAAAATATTTTCCTGGCGCTATTATCTGCACAATATTATGACATTCCTAGCCTACAAAACTCGTAAATCGATCCCATAAAATCTATTTGATCTACTTTCAATATACGTATCTACTCGTACATGCATTGTAAATTTTTAAGACATTTTATGCCTTGTAAACTTGTTTGACGAAAATAGAACTTCTCGTTATGATGTTAACAATAATTTTCAAAAATAAACCTGATAGCACCCATAATATAAATCGTTTGTCAATTGAATAGAATTCCTTGAAATCAAAATCGAATCGAATTTGAATAGAATCATAGACAATCGTCAAATTGAAATTAACTCGCTACTAATACGTGTCAAATAAACTTTCATTTGAATTTCGAATCTTAATCAATTCAATTCAAATTCCGAGCCGAGGATGTCTAAAGGAAGCCAGTGGTATCTTGTTCTAAATCAGAATAATTAATCCGAACAATATTCAAAGATTTACTGCCTTACGAAATTAAATACATCTTTGACCGCATTTCTCCTTGTTTCACAATTTCAGTTTACTTTAGATAATAATGTGAAGTTTATGACTAAGAGTTCTCCTCTATACCATTGTTTATGTTACGTTACCTCATTTTGATGCTGTGTTATGAAGATGAGAGCTTGTGTGTTATTATTTTCCTAAACCAAAAAGGAAGACTTTCACTTCCAAATTCTATTAAATAAAAGCAAATACAAACATGTATACATAAAGAATCCAGTATAATTTCGGTGCTCCTGACCAAACCGTGTCCCCCTATGTTGGAGTGTACAAAGTGCCCTAACACCTGCATTTCTGTTGACCTTAGAGACGCCACTGAGCCCTGATTGTTGTGGCCACTTACTGGGCCCCATACGCTCAACACATTTAATCAAATATACAGGGTGGCGATTAAGTTAAATGTACCCTTGAAGCAGGTGAGCCTAGTTTACTTGTGAAAAAAAATGGGATCGAAATAGTTTGTCTATTGTTGTATGGAAATTCGTTTTTTTTTTTCAAGAATTGTATGCGAATTCCTTTGGGAAAGTGGTTTATTATGACGGGATAGGCTCACCTTACTGAAGGATACCTACCAGGTCACTCAACTCACTCACGAAATCGCCACCGTCCGCCTCCACTCGCCTCCATCGTCGTCGACTCGAAAACAAAAAAAAAGTTAGAAAATTACACAATAGTAGTTTGATAACTCGTTAATTTAATATCTCTGGTATATTTAATCAAACAATACATTCATTCGCAAGTAGACCGCGACAATTTACTACCAATAAAATCTTCCCCAGTTCTCAAAGCTCTAATAACAAAAAGCTCTAGTTTTTTTACTCCACGGTTGGCTATAAAGTTAAAGTTACAACTTTCGGAAGCCGGTCTCAAACTGAGTTACCTACCTATTTTATAAAATTTAATTTATATCCTGTCTACTCTGGCGCTTGTTTATGGCCGGGACTTACTGCCTCTGCCTACTTTAACCATATAGTTCGGTACCTACGGGCCCCTTCGGGGGCTTGACATACAAACCTCCGCTGGCTCGGTATCGGCCCCGAAAGGGGCTAGCATTTTAGTCATACGTCATCCTCATTATTTATGATAATATTTAATATTCTGATAATCAAATACTATGAGTGTGCGTTAATTAAGAGAGCTGGATAAAAAGCTCATATGTCAACGCCATTAAAACTTCTGTATTTAGCGCGCAAGTTTCTTAATTTCACCTTACAAAATCCAAGTGCGTAAATACGGTCATCGCCATTTTGACAGCAGTGCTGGCCGAGGCTAAAAATCATAAAAAAATGTGGTTTTCGGACATCCAAACTCCACTTTATTGATAATAATTAACTCGTCATTTAATTATGTGACGAATTCATCCTTCAATTTAAATAAGCAGTGGTAATGATGAATTTTGGTATCTAAAGTCGAAGTTTCGCGCCAATAGTGCGTGTTTACATTTTTATTTTTCACATTATATCACACAAACGCATAAAGATTCGATAACAAATGTAACAAATATAATTTCAAATATTATAAACAACATGAAAATGCCCAGATCTTAGCGTAATTTACTAATTCAGGACCAATAACACGTAATATTCATTACCACTAGGTACTCAATTTGTATTCGAAATTGACGGCCACATTTTTTTTAAATTATTGTGATGTGTGAAAACGATTATTTCAATCGATTCTTGTTTTGTAAATTTCAATAAATCGAGTAATTAAATGTAAGGAATTTAAGAAATCGATAGATAGAAATTAAAATAATTTTGTTTTAAGCGTTAAATACAATAAAAAATGTTATAATATTTTTTAAAGCTTTTATAATGCTAATCTTAATAGATTTTCGTACATTGTAGGTATTAAAACCGACCCAACAATAAACAGAACAGATTAATCTATGGTTAAGGCGAGGTTAACCCGAGCACCGTAGGCATTTAACGCGTACCCCAGCCCGCGCAAGGAGACGCGATACGTAACAAATTACGCTGCGCGGGAAACGCGCGCTAAGCGCACTGGTCAAGAGTTCACGAACTCGAGTAGGTTACTAAGTTGCGTTACAGAGTAGAGCAATGCAGTAAATCCACTTGAATTATTTTTCTAGAATGTATTGGATATAGATAAATTAGGAACCTACGTTTTGTATGAACTTAACCTAATTACTAATAATTAAAAATAAGTAGGTATACTTATTTATTTTTGTGAATAAATTTAAAATGACTGACTGACACTAAGATCATGAATATGGGTGTAAAGGAAGCACAGCAACATTAGTATATAAGTTATATAAATTGAATGAGTATACATAAATAAATACATAACGGTCATCAGACCGAATAATAATGCTATGTAAAACCAGTATAGGCAAAGGAGAAGCTTAGCCACACCCCTAAAATGTAAACAAAAGCTCTGATTGGTCAACCGACGAAACCACATTTCATGTTTTGAGCAGGTTTCGACAGGTCCAAACCTGTCGGGAGCCATTTCGCCGGTTGACGCGTGCCATTAGTAATTGTGATTGGCATGGGTTTCGCTACAACCGCAACTTGTGCCTACGAGTAAAAGGATAAAAGGGGTGCCTTTTATAATTTTCCAGTTCAGAATCCTGTAAACTCTCAAAGCAGTACTTGCTTCTCGTCGCGTGTCTGCCAGTTATATCTTTTAAAGTGTTTTCGTGTAGTTCTCGATAATTAAGTGACTCTGATTTATACATGTACAAACTAAAAAGTCTGATCCAAATGGCGTAATTTTCTATGTGTGATAAATAAGTGATTACAAGTGATTTCTTTAGTTTAAAGTGTTGTTATTCATTGCAAAACCCCCGCCTACATTTAAAAACAGTGTTATTACCAACATTTTGGTCCTTCGGTAGCCGGATCAGTGAATAATTAATAAACCATGAGTCAAAAGAGTGCGATAACTACGCGCAGTAAATTAAGAAAACTGGCGGAAGAAATAAGTGCGCGTCGTAAACTCGATAACGTTCCGGACTCAGGTTTACCGTCGGAAAGAACACCGGGTTCACCGTCTGTCGCTCCAACTACGGTATCAACGTCCGCCCTTAATATACCTCTGACGGGTGGTCGAGTAATCGACTACAGTGAAGGCACGTCAGAGGGGCAGGTAGGCGCAATAAGGCGCCCTAGGTCGGTACACGGCAGCAAAGGCTCGTCTAAGAATAGCCGCAAGAGCGTCGAATTCTTACGAAAAAGGATAGAGTACGAAGCTGAGCGTGAGTTGGTGCAGCTCAAAGAAAACCTCGTGAGGAAGAGGGTGGAGGCAGACATCGCCGAAATAGAGGCGGCGGCAGAGAGCGACGATTCGAACTCAGACGTAGATACGGCACAGCGCGTTGAAGAATGGGTCAACACAACGCCTCAAGTGTCACAGACGGACACAGCACAAATGGATACAGTATTGTGCTCGTCGTCTGTCTCTCGCGCGCCTGATGAAATGGCTGCGCACCAGGAAACGTCCACGATCCACGTTCCAAATGTGAGTACAGTGAATCATGAATTTATTTCATATCGTGAATCAGCTATGTCTCGTGAAAGAAATATGTCACATGCAGCTAGGACATCTGCGTCAGTATCGGTGCCCGTCACTACGACGCCTGTGTACACGCCAGTGTCGACAGCAGTAAGGTTCCGTCTGCCTGATAACTATCCCGTCTTTACTACTCCGGTCGCAAGTGTACCTCGAGTATCAACACTCGAGTCGGATACACAGCGGCAGAGGAATGTCGGAGTGGGTGATACAGAAAGACGGCGAGAATCGTCAGGGGAAAGAGACAGGAAAATAGACAGACTGGCAGAAGCAATCACGAGTATGGCGCGCCCGCGCCCAGTGCCTAGGCAGGCGTATGAGTTGCCGCATTTTAATGGTGACCCTGCTGATTGGATTTCCTATCGTAATATGTACTGGGACACAGCGGAGTTGTACAATTTTAGGGCCCATGAAAACATAGCACGGCTGAAGACTTCACTGCATGGCGAGGCTAAGACAGCGGTGGAGGACTTATTGCGAACGTCAACAGACCCTTCAGCAATAATGCGTGCCCTAGAAGAAGAGTTTGGTCACCCGACCCTAGTGTTACAGTGCGCACTAAAGAAAGTGAGAGATTTACCCAGAGTGACGGAAAGTGGCCGAGAGCTGAGGAAATTCTCATCAACTGTTAGGAATTGTGTGTCGCTGTTAAAGAACATTCGTGCTGAAGGGTATTTAAATAACCCACAGTTAGTGAGTGAGCTGCTGAGCAAGCTGACCCCAGTACAACGTGCTCAATATGGAGACTTTGCCATGGGTTTGGATAACTCACAGGGGGTGGACTTAAGAGTGTCACCAAACTTAGAGTTGATTTCTCACTTCCTGACACACGTGGCACGTTCATCATCATATTACGTGCAGCCAAACATGAATGAACCAAGTCCACAGAAGCCCCTTTCAAGGCAACAAAAGTATGTCGTCGGTCAAGCCCATCCAGTGAGTACTACACGTCCGGTCAACAGCAGGCCTCCAGTGGCGCAACGAGTGTACACACAGAGCGACGAGTCCCACGCACCTAAAGAATGCATAATATGCAAAAAGGAACACGCCATTGAAAACTGTAAGCAGTTTAAGGAGTTAAGTGTTCAGCAGCGTTGGGACACAATCAAGGACAAGAACACGTGTTTCAAATGTCTTGTCAAGAAACATCCCAAGAGGTTCTGCCGCGCAAGCAAGTGTGAAAAGTGCGGCTACGCACATCATGTATTATTACACGCGGAGAAGTCACCTAAAGAAATTGTTGAAATTAAAACTGAAAGTGTGACGAACATTGGGGAATGGCGCGCAACAGCCCTACTGAAGATATTGCCAGTGACTTTAAACTATAACAATAGTGAGTGTAAACAGTGCTACGCGTTACTAGACGATGGTGCAACAGTATCGCTCATAGACAGTTCGCTCGCCACCAACTTAGCGGGACCACGCGTACCTCTCTCGTTAAAAACAGCGGGTGGCAACATAGTAACGGACCAATCTTCGCGAGTGGTACAAGTAGAAGTGAAAGGGCCTAATGGTCAGTGTCATACAGTTAAGTGCCGTACAATAACAGACGTGAATTTACCAACGCAAACAGTGTCTGCATCAGTGATAAGTGACAACGCTCACCTATGCGACTTGGGTTGCATGGAGATGAGGGGAGCCAAGCCGCTGCTACTGCTGGGACAGGACAACTGGGAGCTTCTCGTCGGCCGGGACATTCGCCGAGGACGATCTGGTAAGCCAGTTGCCTCACTTACTAAGCTAGGTTGGGTCATACATGGACCACTCAATACCACTAGTAGCAGCGATCAAGTAAATTGCATGACAGTTTCTCTTCCTGATTTGCATAATTTAGTAAAGTCACAATTTGAATTAGAAGCCATAGGTATTTCACAAAACGCTCGCAAGCATAAGGACGTTGAGAGAGCGTTAAGTGTGCTAGATAACACTAGTCGTCGCGTTCCTGACAAGTCACAGTGGGAAGTAGGTTTACTGTGGAAACATGATAACACACAGTTACCTAACAATTATAATCAGGCCCGTCAGAGGTTGAATGGCATCGAGAGGCGCATGCGCAAGGACGCTGTGTTCGCCGAGTCGTACACAAAACAGATCACAAGATTGTTAGATGAAGGTTATGCACGTAAAGTCGAGGGCGAGATAGGTACCTCTCCAGTCTGGTACTTGCCGCACTTTGGTGTAGTAAACCCAAACAAACCTGGGAAACTGCGTCTAGTGTTTGACGCGGCCGCTTCATCTCACGGCACATGTTTGAACGACAACTTGCTGACAGGTCCTGACTTATTAAATTCATTACTCGGCATATTATTAAAGTTCAGGATAGGGCCAATAGCGTTTTCAGGGGATATCGCTGACATGTTCCTACGCATTAAAATTAGATCAGAGGATCAAGGCGCCCAATTATTTTTGTGGAGAGGCGCGAGTCAGAATAGTGAACCAGATACATACGCGATGAATTCTATGATATTTGGTGCGGTCTCATCTCCAACCACGGCAATATATATACTCAATAAAAATGCCAGTGAGTTTAGTGAGGACTATCCCGAGGCTGTTGAAGCCATTAGAACCAAGCACTATATGGATGACTATTTAGACAGTGCATGGTCCGAGGAACAGGCCAATAACCTGATCGAGCAAGTGACCAGAATACACGCCTCCGGGGGGTTCATTATACGGGGGTGGGTCACGAACTCATCAGAGCTTAGGGAAAAATTAAAGTTAGACATGCCTGAAAGAATAGCACTCGAAAAAGGAGTGGGCATGGTTGAAAGGACACTAGGTTTAATCTGGTCACCTAAGGATGACAAGTTAGGTTTTGACCTTTCTTTTAAACGACTGCCAGCTGAATTAGTTAATGGTAGTTTAGTGCCCACTAAACGACAATTCTTAAGCATGATTATGTCAATTTATGATCCACTGGGTTTCGTATATCCCTGTGTTATCCAGTCACGAATCCTAATGCAAAAAATATGGAAGTCAGGTATACAGTGGGATGAATTACTGAAAGATAAAGATGCCAAAGTTTGGTTCGATTGGTTAAATAATTTACATATTTTAAATGAGATTAAAATTCCGCGATGGTATGGGTTAAACCGCGAGAATTTAGAATTACATGTGTTCGGTGACGCAAGCGAGTTAGCGTACGCCGCGGTCGTTTACCTAGTAGGCTATAACTCTGAAGGTACAAGGGAAATTGTCATGCTGTTAGGGAAAGCGCGAGTAGCACCACAAAAGGTAATTTCAATACCTAGGCTAGAGCTGCAAGCGGCAGTATTAGCCTGTCGATTAGCTGAGACAGCCGAAAAGGAGCTAGGTTTACTCATTAAGGAGAAATTTTATTGGACTGATAGTAAAACAGTACTCAAGTGGATCAATTCTGATGCACAAGAATTCCAGAGATTTGTTTCTCATAGGTTGGCAGAAATAGATAGGTTGACAGTCAGAGGCAACTGGCACTGGGTCCCCTCGGAGGCCAACCCGGCTGACGAAGCGACCAGGCTGTGTTGGCCTAGAAATAATTCCAAGTGGCTCTCGGGTCCCTCGTTTTTATGTGACCCACAGGAGCAGTGGCCGGCGTGTCACGAGTCCGAAGTAGCAGAGGCGGATCTCGAGCGCATACAACGGGTTCACGTGGCAACAACATCTGCCACACCACTCCTGGACTACGAGAGATATTCGACATGGACACGCATTCAGCGCGTCATGGCACACGTGATAATCTTCATCAAACGATGTCACAAACAGCGGGCTACGACGGAGCTGGGCCCACGAGACCTGGAAGAGGCGCACAACTGCCTCATCAAGTTGTGTCAGAACGACAGCTTCCCTGAAGAACTGGCTGCCATTAAAAGGGGGCTGCCTGTACCCAACAACAGCAGCATAAAAGCGTTGGATCCCATGATCACCGACGACGGGCTGCTGCGTGTCAGAGGACGATTGAGTGCCTGCGAGGTGCTTACCTTTGAAGAAAAGCACCCCATGATCCTGGATGGACGTCATCTTCTGACCAGAAAGTTAATTGCTCACTTCCATGCATTAGCTTTACACGCAAACCACGAGACTGTCGTGAATAACCTACGGGAGAAGTATTGGGTCACAAAGATAAGGACGTCGGTGAAAGCGGTAGTCGCAAATTGTCAGCGCTGCCGTGTGAATAAAGCCAAGCCCACCCTACCCAAGATGGGCGACCTACCACTTGCAAGATTGGGGAATACCAGGAGGGCCTTCGTGCAAGTTGGAGTGGACTACTTTGGCCCAATGGAGGTGACAATCGGTCGACGGCGTGAAAAAAGGTGGGGCGCACTCTTCACTTGCCTAGCCACTCGCGCCGTCCACCTGGAGTTGGCTGCTACACTGAGCGCCGACTCAGCCATATTAGCCTTGCGGCGCCTAATAGCGCGTCGCGGGCAACCAGCACATTTATACTCAGACCAGGGTACCAACTTCATCGGGGCTAACTCCGAGCTACGGTCAGCCCTGAAAGACTTCAACCACAGCCGCATGAAGGACGAGGCCACCAATCGTGGTATAGTGTGGCATTTCAATCCCCCTGCAGCACCACACATGGGTGGCTGTTGGGAACGTCTGGTGAGGTCAGTCAAGAATGCACTTCGAAGCACGCTAAAGGAACGAGCGCCTCGTGAGGAGGTTCTCTACACTCTTCTCACGGAGGCCGAAATGGTGATCAACAGTCGCCCCCTAAGCTACGTATACGATGACCACAATCAACCAGTGGTCCTAACACCCAATCATCTGCTCCTGGGCACCGCATCCGGGAGTACGCCGTTTGCACCCAGAGACTCCAAGGACATCGACTGCCGCAGGCAATGGCGGCAGGTCAACGCGCTCGCCGACATGTTCTGGCGGCGCTGGCTGCGGGAGTATCTTCCGACACTACAACGGCGTGAAAAGTGGGCAAATAACGTGCCAAATGTGCGTGTCAGTGATGTGGTAGTGATAGTAGACAATAACAAAGAACGAAGTGCGTGGACTAAAGGTATTATTCAAGCGGTGTACCACGGAAATGATGGGATCATCCGTGTAGTAGATGTGAAAACTATAAATGGGGTCCTGCGTCGGCCCGTGGCTAAGATTGTTGTGCTTCCTACAGACCAGGATGTAATGCGGCTGAACCCTGTTACTGGGGGTGGAATGTAAAGGAAGCACAGCAACATTAGTATATAAGTTATATAAATTGAATGAGTATACATAAATAAATACATAACGGTCATCAGACCGAATAATAATGCTATGTAAAACCAGTATAGGCAAAGGAGAAGCTTAGCCACACCCCTAAAATGTAAACAAAAGCTCTGATTGGTCAACCGACGAAACCACATTTCATGTTTTGAGCAGGTTTCGACAGGTCCAAACCTGTCGGGAGCCATTTCGCCGGTTGACGCGTGCCATTAGTAATTGTGATTGGCATGGGTTTCGCTACAACCGCAACTTGTGCCTACGAGTAAAAGGATAAAAGGGGTGCCTTTTATAATTTTCCAGTTCAGAATCCTGTAAACTCTCAAAGCAGTACTTGCTTCTCGTCGCGTGTCTGCCAGTTATATCTTTTAAAGTGTTTTCGTGTAGTTCTCGATAATTAAGTGACTCTGATTTATACATGTACAAACTAAAAAGTCTGATCCAAATGGCGTAATTTTCTATGTGTGATAAATAAGTGATTACAAGTGATTTCTTTAGTTTAAAGTGTTGTTATTCATTGCAAAACCCCCGCCTACATTTAAAAACAGTGTTATTACCAACAATGGGTACGATTTTAAACTAAACGCCGCGTGCCATTTGGTTTTCGTAAGGGTGTGATATCTTGGTTATAATATGTTTTATAAACAAATAAAACGTTTTTTTTTTATAGTCAAATAGTTTTTCTAATAAAGTAAACACTTTTCAAAAGCAAAACATTTATGTATTTCAAGTAGGACAGTTACAGATACTTTTGAAATGTCGAGTCATAGACAACAATAAATTGAAGCTACAGTCCCAGTCAAAAAGCATAATAACTGTGAAAGTACTGTAGTTGCCCATTCCAAAGCGTAGATCTGTATGGGTCTACTATTTTTTAAATAGTTTATTACCTATGTTTTTCTAAGAAATGTTTTAAAGGAAATTAAATAAAGGTATAAATAGTTCAATGAGTTATAGCAATTAGCTGACCCACATTTTGCATAGATGATTGAGATTTTTTAGAATACAAAGCGATTGAATTTTTGTATTTTATTTATTTGAGTAAAGTAAATAAAATATAAAAGAACCGGACCATATTCCAAAAATGCATTGGTTTCTTCCTGTTACATGGGGTTGACCTTGCACTTGATAATACCAATTCCTTTTTTGTGTATGACCGGGATTTTTTTTTGTGAACCCCTCTATGTTTTATTTAACCATGTCTACACACTTCTCCTCTTGCCAATAAACACTGAATAAAGTTATGCACGGGATAAAGTCTATATGTATAGCAAACTAGCCAAATAGTTTTATTTATTTATTTATAACCTTGTCATAACTTGATATAAGGGAGTTGATTCTAGTGTACCTACTGCGCATAAACGAGCTTGAGCCTAAACGTTACCGAAAAATATAAATAATATTCGTACGAAATGGTCACACTGTCGCACGCACGACGGCCAATCAGGCTATAAAAAACCAGTTTATGCGGATCTCTTATTGTATAGGAAATCTAAACAAAGCAAGGCCAAGTTTTACTGGAAATTGCTTCATGTGCCGCTGTGTGTACAAGCACAGAAGATTCAAAATTCAAATGCGAAATCATAAATGGCGAGTTTTGCCACGACACAATAGAAGTGCAGTTGAGGCCGCACAGAGCTAATTACCTACAGTTACAGTCTACATAATATTCACCTACAAGCTGCCTCCCTTTCTACGAGTATTGCGTAATCTGTTCTGACTACGTTGCCTATTGCGTATTGTACTTTCGTAAACAAATGACGTTTCAAATAAACCTAGGCTCGGTGTTTACCTAGTAATATGTGGATCAGAATATTTAAATAATATAATGTAGGTGAATAATTATATGGTCAAAGCATTCTTTTCTTTTATTTTGTCAAAATTAAAAGGAAGTACCTAATAAAAAACTATAACTATAAGAAAACTAAATTTTAAACAGGTATTTTTTTACAAACTATTGTCTGTGCTATTTTCGGCTCAGCTCGTAACAGAACTTAGCGTATAACAGCGGGGTGGGGTGGCGGGCTCGCAAAATTGGCACACGTCCGACCTCCAACGCGTTCCGCTCGGGACTAAAGCAGCGATGCGAGCGCACGAAACGATGAAAACAGTTGATTTTGGAAATGGTGGTTTAGGTATTTTCATATTTCACATGATGGTGGCCGATGTTCGTCACATTTTTTGCGACCTTTATTATGGTTTAAGTTTCATTGTTAAAAGCCTAATATAACTCAAATGAAACGATATTTAAACCATCATTTAGACTTGTCTTTGAGATTTAATTGGATGCAGTAAAGTGCAAGTAATCGTGTATCACATGGCCGAGGCATCTAGATCGAAGGGTGAAATATATAATATATTTTTTTCAGAATTTAAATCCGTGCTATCTACGAATAAAACACAATACAATACTACGTTTTTCTGGATAAGCTCGCCTTAAATTCGCGCCGATTTTGTTTCATGTCAAAATTTAAATTAGGAATGCACTCGCTGTTCCAATTTATATTGTATTTATAGTTACTAGATATTTTATTGTAATTTTTTTTTTCTATTGGTTGGTTGAATATAGAACGCCAAGGGTGGCCAAGGATCTTGGTAGGCCATAGTGTTTGTTTGGTTCCCACCAAGATAAATTATATTTAGTCTACAAAATTGGGTTATGGTTAGATGGATTGGTTATTAGGTATTCACTATTTACAAATACTTTTTTTTATCAGACAGTTCTCTCCCACTGCTGGGCAAACCTCCCCATGGCTTTCCAATTTTCTTTATCTTTTGCCTTCTCCGACCAATACTTTTAATCGTCATTATTTTTTGATGCGTAGATAAGCTTGGTTTAGTAGCAACCCAAAAAACTATAAAATTGTGTTTTTAAGAAAACTTCTAGAAATGCGAGTAGGACTCTTGCCCTGAGGGTTCTGTCATAGATCTGTTCACGGCCTCACTCAAGTGACACGGCCCACGGCCTATGATGGATAACCTGAACTTTGCAGTTGTAAAAAGAGGGTTTAGAGTGGACAGTGAACCGCTTTGAAAAAAGAAAGTAATGTTTATTTAGGATACGGCCTATGCACTGCTGATTGCGAAATATAGGACAATAAGTTTGTCGGTCGTCGTCACCGAGGCAGGCCCAAGAAACACTGGCGTGACGATTTGGACTCACTCGTTCTTCACTGATTGGCCAGAGAAGGCAAAACACCGAGAGAGTTGAAAAGGTATGGGGAGGCCTTTGCCCAGCAGTGAGAAAGAATAATCTAAACAAAAGAAAAGTTTGTCCCGACCTAACACAATAACCCAACCGTACTATAATATTGTAGAATAAGTAATATAATGTATCTTTGACGGATCAAACTAATTTTGTATTATGCCTACCGAGATCGTGGGCATTCTATATCCAACCGCACGATATTCATCATCATCTGCCTAGCCTTTACCCAACTATGTTGGGGTCGGCTTCCAGTCCAACCGCCAGATATTAGAAAACCAAATTCACAATAAATGATGTAGTAAATTAAAATACTTTAAAATGTTGAATTGCGAGCGTATTCTTAATTTAAATTTTGAAACAAAAATCGACGCGTATTTAGCCATAGGTTCTGTCCGTGCTTACAATTAAATTGAAAATCGATCCATTTTCAGGTTTTTCTTTGTTTGAACTGTGAGACTTATTTCTTGCCAAATTTCACGCTGCTAGTTCAACGGAAAGAAAGATCAAATCATCAAAATGATTACATAGAATGAAGTTTTTATTTTATTTTGTTACTTATAAATCTCCTTCTCTTGAAGTCAACCAAAAGCATTGAATAATTACTAAATGAAATTATTAAAAAAGATAAAATTAAATGATTAATTATTATTCGAAATTATACCAAGAATTCAGTCTTAACTCTTTTTTTTTTCTAAACTCGATTTCATTGCGAGTATCGATTAGGCTGAATACCACTTTTTAATCGTAATGATAGAACTTGGGTTTCGGTCAGCACTAAGAAGTGTCATTTTGCAACACTTTCAACATACTTTTTTGTAATATTTGTCAAGACTTTGATCGTGTTTTTTTTTATGAAATTATGTATGAATAATAGCAAAAATAAGAATGCAGATAGAATCTTACTGTATTTATTTTTCCTTTTCGAGTTTTTTAGCAAACGAGAAACTTGTCTATGTACATTATTTCCAGCGCATCTAAGTTACCTATTTTTTGGAAGCGTGCCGTAATATGTATTTTACACATATTTGGCAATAGACTGACGCCGTTTTACCAACCTCATCACGGTATTGAAGATATTTAACACAAACTCATCGTGTGAAACAGCTGCCGTGACATATTTATCATCATAAAATCTAATGCTGAATGTTCACGAAAATTCTTGAGTTTCATGACAAATCGCATCACCCCCACCGATTCAGCTGGTGTGTCATGTGTCAAAATCTTGTCGAGCAGAGTGGTTAAAGTAACCTGAAAAACAAAATACCTTAAAATGAGAAAATGGTGACACTAAACCTTGTCGAAAATTCCTCTGTGGTTTTAAAATGCGTATAAGTATTAAAAGCGAGGCCTAAAATACTATGTCATATGCCTAAAACCTCATCATCAAAATTAACATGTAAACATTGTCGGTTGTATTCCCGACTATCCTTACAAAGCAAATCTTTAAAAAGAGGTAAATATCAAAATTTCCTGAAAGCGAGTTATTTTCAGCCATTGTTTGTAGAAATAAAATGAGGACACTAATTAAACCTTTTTCCTCGGAGCTCCTCTGACTACATAAATATTTCTCCGTACAATAATTATGTTTATTTTTACGACTATCCCACGAAAATTGTACAGACATCTTTGAGTGAATTTATTTTATTCTTAAACGAATTTATGTTATTTTGGTCCTTAAAATCGTGGGTAGAGAGTTCGACGTGCCATAAGTGCCATTCGGTAGCCAGTGGCGAAGCGCGTTTTTCAGTAAGGCTGAATCATGTTAGGCACAGGTATTAACGGTATAAAAGTTGAGAAAGCATTTCTCCATAACCTGATGAAAGAATCTCTTGGTCAAACATCTTGGTTTATATCATAGGGCCTAAATAAGTTATAATCGTTTTCAAATGTTTGCTCGTTATTTCTATTACGAGTTTCTACATGACTGATAATTTTTCCGGTATTATATTAAGCTGATACATTTTTGACTTTTCAGTGAAATTCAAAGTTATTGCTTATGATAACCCTGACTCAAAACCCGTACAGGCACACATTACCATCATTTGATACAATAAAATATTCACCCTTTGTGTTGCTTATTAAATTAATAACCGTCCATCACATGGTTGACTCTGTCACATTGTAAACTAGTTTGTGCCTGCAGCTTCACCCGTGTGGAAAAAGGAGCGTAATGGTATAAATTATTCACAAAGCATGTCAACGCCTGTGCACTGATATGTAAAACCGCAGTTATATGTATTCCTCCTATAAAACGAGTCGAGAGCCTATGTGAAAATACAATTTAAATAAACAGTGAAGTTGTATGTCAGTACTAATTTTGTGGATATGTAACCCATTCATCCATCCATTGCGTTGTTTACGATGTGAGGCAATGGATTAGATATTTCCTTCAAAATGTCATAGAAAGTGCCTAGTATCTACGCAATCGGGATGCTGGCGCTACAAGATACTAAAAATTATTTTTAAGAACTACGAATAATTAGTAAGGTATCTTTTCGCAGCCATTAAACAATTAAGCCTCTTTAGAATATAGATACAGTATTATGCTCAATTAATAACTTTTAATGATGTGAAAACTCTCTTAACTTTAACAAGTAGATAACTAGTACTTTATTCATTAAGATATTAAGTATTTTATTGTAAAAGAAAGTTCTAATAAAGTCCCAAAGACACCGATTTTATTGCAGTCGATAAAACTAAACTCGTAAAAGTAAATTATAATTAAAACATGTAAAACCCAGTAATAAAACAATCTTGGCTAGTCACAACACAAATAACTAACGAGGAAATCGTAACAAAGTAAAATAAGTTTAATGTCTGTTTTTACTAACACCTGAATTACCTTTTTTACTAACGCCTAAACAGCCAGTAGTTCGCCGTTAGAAATTCGAACAAAATTCGATTTCGATTTAAATTCGAACAGTACCTAGAATTATAGTACCTAAGGGTGTCTCCTACTGTTAGTTAAAACGGGTATATGACATTCAGAACACACACGAATAGAACCGAATATTTAAAACAGGGATCTTTGGCGAATTGAATTATAGATTTAAACAAGGACTGAATAAATTGTAGTGTGTAAGATGGAAGGGGTTAAAATCATGTGGAAATTAGGGTAAAGGTCAAACAATTAGATTATATTCTTATATAGATACTTAGATTAGATTCATGTCTGAATATTTAGAACTAATTTTTCATCAACATACAACCAAATTATTATATTATTATTAACCTGACACTGACCTGCAAATTCCAATAAACGTAAGAAAATTTGAATTTCGCGGGCTACCCAGGACTAGATCTTTCCGCCGATTCTTCTACTAATTCCTCCTCTTTACCGTCTAACTCTGACCTCACAGAATCACTTTTAAAGTACAAATTTATTCATTAATAACACCTTAACGAGGTCAAACGTACCTACATACTGTATAACAAGATTCTTGTTAGAAGACATTCTTACCCAAAAATCACAATATCATTGTGAGTTCATCAGTGTCTGTCTTATCCCAATCAAAGATGGAAGTCAATGATATATCGACGATTTCATTAACATAATTATGCCTTTATAAATGAGCCCATTATATTGCCAAATCAATCAGATGTTGAATTTAATTGAATTGTTGCTTAGGTGAGAAACAGGTGTTATTGATTAATAGTCCATGTGACGACTGTTGTTAAGCTTGCGTCTCACGGTTCCGTTCATGTTTTGAGAGTATTTTAGTATGTTGTCATTGTGATCAGTTTTGATAATGGATGTACAATTATGTTTCTTGTACGTAGATATAAATAAGTTGGTTATTGTAACTACTGTGGCACAAAATACATCAAAAATTTAGTTTTTTTTTCATCAAATGCATTGCATGAATTCAAGAGCTAACGCTTGTGTTCAGAAATATTAGAAGTTCAAATCAAATAAAATTATAGTAAGTAGGCGTTCGTTCTATGGCACTTTAATAATCTCTGACTTTAACGACTCTTTAGTTATACGTTTAGAAAAACATCCGCATTGTTTCAAATTTTAATAGGTACGTGAGATTTTACGGTAGCTAAATCTAGCAGAGTCGTGTGAATTGGTCTTTATTCGTTTTGGCACTGTCAACGTAGGCGGCTTGGTCATTTGGTTTATTGTTAAGACATATAACATGTTACGGCATTCTGTTCATTATATTGGTAACAATATCTGAGGTTGTCGAGTTACCTTTTGTGGTTACCAGGAGCTTAGGAGATTAATGAGTTCGTTAGCCAGAATTATGAGCTGCGGTTACAATATTTTGTGGGCAGCTTTACGATTTCGGTGGTATAACGAACGATTAATAACGAACGATTTTTATTTTGTTTTTGGTTGGTTTTTGATGTTCGTAATTGTCTAGCTTCGGAGTAACTAATGAAAGAATTTGATTCTGTTTCAAAGTTTATTTTACATCGCATTTACCTACTGGTAATCAATGATATTTTGTAGTTCCAATATTGATATTGATCAAGCAGATCATTCCTGATAGTCTTTTCTTTTTAATAAGCCAACAACAGACGTACAAGCAGACCATATTGTGGAGATCCACAAAACAAAGTAGTTGCGTAAAAAAAAACTTATAAAAATAGTTTTGCCAGGTTGTACCTACAGCTTCAAGGCTGATACTCAGACCCAAATAATCTCTTTGAAACAGGAATATTCCGACTGCTTTCGTTAGCAAGGAAAATGATATGGATGTCGGCTTGAAAGTAATTGAGCTGGGAAGGTCAGAATTTAGATAGCGGTTTATTCCTATCTAGAAACCGCAACCGTTTATTTGACGTGGATTGAGTAAGTTGTCTACTTATACGATCCTTGCAGTCCACTGGATGTAGGATTCCCCTAGCATCGCTACAAACTGACAGGCGGAGTTTTTTTCTACGTTACGAGTTACAGACAGACATCAAGCTACCCGAAACTGTCAATTTTTCCCAATCAACCTTGAACCTAATGATTTATTGAAGTAGAAATTCTATTAAAGAAATTTGACAGAGTAGTAGCTTGATATGCTGGCACTGCTAGAGTCTGTACATTGATTTTTGCCGGTACTTTATCTCATGGGCATCACCCATTTGACACCTCAACACGTGGTCTTCATTAACCCAATCAGCCAGTTCATCGACTTTACAAAATTAACAAAAAAAACCTAATAGGTGTGAAATTTGGCATAGCAAGATGGCGCCTTTGCCAGAAACCTCGTCGTTGAAAATTTTAACAATAGCTAGACAAAGGTCACACTGGATAATGCCAGTTACCAAGAATGAGACAGAATAAATAAAATATTCGCAAAAAATATTTCTAAGGTCGGCCTTATAATGGATCTCATTATTAAGATCCGTCTTTACAAGAAACAGGTCAAGTGCGAAGGTATTGAAGAAGTGAAGATTCTATTTTTTTTTATTTCTTTACTAAAGTAGTTTCCTGTTTGTCTTGTTATTTTGGTAAGCAAGTGTTGTTATTATTATCAAAAGGTCTTTGACTTTTTATAAATGATTGGTAGACTTTCATTCAGGCACTACATTACTTCTATTGGTAGCGGCCCATTCAGGACAGGACCACAGAGTAATTTTACACAAATGAAGAAACATTTAAGCATATATATTTAAAACGTACAAAAATTCTTTATTACTTACAGTGAAATCACTTGGTACCCGTCAGTTTTCATTGTTTGTGTGAGAAACCCTAAGCAAGAGTTTTTGTTTTGAGAACATAATCACTAAAGCGACCACAGAACGGAAAATTATGTAGCAATTACAGAAAATGTCGGGGGCGAAAATTACTTTTGTAAAACATGAATTATTCCAACAAGAATTTCTCCTGGCAAATGTTGGAATTGGAACTACAACAGTCACTTTGTGTTATTTACTCTGTATTATTATTTACTATTCTCTAGGATTTAGCGCGAACTCTATGGCGCGAACACATTCATCAGTGTCGTTTGCAAAACTTTGCAGAATGAGCGTCAGCGTAGGTCACCGAGAATTCATTTGGACGTTAATTACGATGTTGGGCTGACAGCGACCTATAACTTATTTTTTGTGTTCGAAAGTACTGTGGAGGGTAAAGAGTCAATCACCGTGCCCCGGCGGCGTCAGGTCTTTTGTACCTTCCACATTTTTCACACCTTTTCCTTCCTTTTCTGTGAACACTTAAACGTCAGTTTTAGTTTGTTGTCCGGGAAAATCGTGTAAACTACTATTTTACGAGTATATTTATGTCATAATTGTATTACCATCGCCCGCTGTCGGCCTCGGCTGCAAATAGACGACCCCATCACTTCTCGCAGTAATTTTGTTGTTAAAGGCTAGCGATGTTCGCTTGTTTACTCACATAATCATACAGAGATCAACAAAACGTCAATTATCCTATGATAAGAGAAAAAGTCGTCAATTGACTGAGAGGGTCTTCGCACACGTATTTTGTTGCCGTATATACTAGCTGCAACTTAACATTGTTTTTAAGGTTCCGTGCGAATGAAAACATGGAACAGTTTTCCGTCTGTCATAGACAATTTGCTCCGACTCTTCTTGGTTTTAGGTAGTAACGTCGACCTGTGTTATATGGTAAGCGCGTTTAAAATGCGCCATAAGCTGTAAGCATAAGTCTTAAACATTGATCATGAGATACAATTTCGAAACCCCTGCATAGTACAGTGGGTTGGTTTATAATTAAGTTTAACTTACGGCTGGTTACTGTACTACATAGTTCTATATTCAAAGGGTTCTGTTTCTGTAGTTAGTCGGTATCCGTGCCAATGTGGTGGGATAGGCGCGCGGTCACATCGGAATGTCATTACAAGCCAATGGCGAGTTTGAATTAGTACCTATCAGTAACTAGCGGATGTTTTAGTCGATGTAGGTAGTTCAGTTTTTATGCTAGCTGGACCAAGCATAATAAGTTAACTAACAATCTCAGTAACGGCAAGAAGTTATATATATTATATCTGTAAAATATGGATTCTGTGCTAGTTCTTCGTTCGTAAACAATATTTCTGTATTTCAGTATCTTGAGTTATGAAATCTGGAACATAATTCCCATTACATTCAATGATTTCAACACACAGACATTTCTTAATTGACTGCTAAGGCGGTTATCACACGACACCTTTCGTCCGCGCGGTAGGTCGGTGAAGCGGTTTCACGTCGCATTGGCTTGTATAAAATCTGTTGATGCCTAAACACGTCCACCGCATGTCCGCATGGACACAGCGGACGAGCGGTTTGTTGTAAGAATCGCGTATATCGCTGTCACTGCCTTGAGATCCTTGTGGATAAGTAACTAACTAGTATTTTAAGTTGTGATCTTTTTCTCGAAGTCCTGCCGACGAAGACGGATATCTAATTACTTACAGTGTTCTATCCGACCAGTTTCATCTCAATTAACTAGACAACAAAGAAAAATATGGCTTAGTAAAAATCACAAGATAGACGCGACAATCACGTCTACTTATACAAACTAATTTATTCCAAAAAGTTAATACCCACTTAAGTCTACTATAAAACCTAAAAATATGAAAGAAAGTTATTAAGCAGTAGAAAAAAGGACTATAAACAAAGTTATTTTTGCCTTGTATACTTGGTAATATAAAACATTTGCAAATATTACGACCGAGTCGCGAGTAAATGAAAACATAAGTATGTATATTATTATACAATATATACTTATGTACCTACGTAGTACACCTATGTATGAACTGGAAGGTATAAAGGCTGTGATATTAGGTAAACGTTTTTATCGTGAACAGTCTTCATGAAAGAAAACACAAGCGAATCTTTTTTGCAACTGTATGAAAGGGACTAAAATGAAAACAAATATTTTGGTTATAAATAAGCTAGTGTGTTCTGAATAGTAATAATACAAAGCTATTAAATAGAAACGTAGACAAACCTACAAAACAAGTTACAATTGTAATACTTAACAATAGAGGAACAATTGTATTTATTAAGTAAACTATTAATTAAAAACTATTAAATGAACTCACGTAAGTAAACTACACAACAAACTATAAACGGGCATCAAAAAACTCCTCCTCAATAATTAGTTTTAAAAAAAGCGCTGCCTACATAAATCAGTTCATAGAATAGAAGCACAATGAAAACATAACATTGATATTTTATTCAATCACCATATTGAAACAACCACAAAGTCTGCAGCTAATCTCGCTAAAGCCAAACCAGTTGGTTCATCTAAATCAATTTATTTTCGTAGCATTACAAATAGAAAAACCCTCACTGTCGCTCATCCCGGCGGATGTACAGACGCCAGCACATAAAGCTACTATAATCTGTCAAATTTCTTTAATATATTTTCAACATTATCGCTAAAGCATTAGGTTCAAGGTTGTTTTTTTTTATGTTTGATGGGCCTACTCTTGACCTCAAACTAGTCCTGAGGACAGAGATGAGGTCGACGATGGAACGAGCTAACCCAAAAGAAGCCTATTAACTCGCGACTTAAATAGATTGGGGTCATATGAACTTGGGAACACCGACACCACCACCGTGATTGGGAAAATTTGACAATTTCAGATAGCTAGATGTGCTGCGGATGTACTGCAAACTAAACGATAGTAGACATCTATCAGTAATTCAGTATATTCCTATTTCATCGCTCGCTTGACAAGCGAACTGCGAAAATATCAACAATCCACTACGCAATAAATCAAAAGAATTGCGACTCACTCACCTCGCCAACGATATATTCTATTACGTTTGCGCGTAGCAGCAGTTTTAGAGAATGAGATACACGTATGTTAGAGAATCATTAAAGAGAAAAATGTGGGAGAGACGTTTTTAGTTATACACCTACTACATGAGCGTTTTAGGACGGCTTTTGCCCAAATTGGTTTGAAATTGAAGACACAAAGTTAACCAGTAAATTAAATAAGCTTTCTGGGGTTTTCTGATTTTGGTAAAGAGAAATTCACCTTTACTCAGTCAGGTCCACAAAACTTATAACTCCAGTGTAACAGTGTGACAGTGGCAAAGGTTCCATACAACTCGATTCCTACCGGCTTCTCTTTGAAAAACGGCACAGTCAGTATTCTATACACAAATAATATAATCACATTAAAGATAAATGTACTCCGGCTTACCTCTTACAAAAATTGAACCTTCGCTACTGCAGTGTGATTACCTAATCTTTCAATATTTTGTCTAGGTAATCAAGATCATCTTCCTGCCCTTGCCCTCCCTTTCTACTTTGAGTTGGTGCAAAACGTTTTCTTCTTCCATTCTCCCTGTCAGACGTCACGGTATCGTTTACTCATTTCTCTTTCATCAATATTATATTCATCATTCTTTTAGACACATGTGGTTTATGGGGAAATAACAATATTAATTTCCTCTTTCTCTCCACAGAGCTATGCCGCCTCAGCACCTCCAAAGCCGCAATCAGCACCACCACACACGACGCTACAGCGCAGTGTGCGCGGTGCAGCCAGCAGTGGAGCACCCGCGCGGGTCATCCCTCGCTTCCACTTCCCCAAAGGCAGACCACCGCCTGGTCATCAGCAGGACCATGCGCTTCATAAAGTACAATCTGCGTTTGCCACGTTCCCTAATAGTCAGGTGAGCTGATAGTGTAATGTACTATTGTCATCTAGAAACTAAGAGCACTTTCAGTGGACGGATTTTAAAATTTTCTTGTCAAAAGTTGAGTATTCCATTGTTTTAAATATTTCAAGATAAGCAGTGAGTTTAATAACGTCATAAGCGTTAGAAAAATACAACTCTAGTGCTAAACAGCTACAGCTTGGCAAAAAAGAGTCTGACGCGGTGACAGTTGGAACTAATATCGATGATTGTGGTTACTTATCAACTGCTAGTACATTCTGTGTCAACAGTGCGTATATCCTAGTGGTTTTTCATAGATTTTTAAAAATTATCAACTTTCCTTACGTAATTAACTATTTAAAATGAATAAAACTATTCGAAGCAGTGGCAGTGGCGACCTCATTTATTCCACACTCTTTTTTGCCAAGCTGTTCCTGGAAGTATCTGTACGCATAGCAAGCTTTTCCGCTTACGTTCTGGATTGTGTCTTTGTCCCTAACGTCAAAACACACATCGACTTTGAACCTGGTCACGGATAGCACATTCCAACTGACTGGCCCATACGAGCCACATTTCAAGTTTTTGTTTTGAATTATTTTTAGTGTTCGCTCTATATTGATGTACATTCTTCAATTTGAAAATGAAGGACATAAAAGCTATAGAGAATACGGGCAAAAGTGAATACAAAATCAAATCTTCTAATTTATTTACGAGTTACCTATGTCTGTAACCACCAACACGTCAAGTCTGACAAGTAAATCAAATTGTCAATAATGCCAAGTTAAGCCCCTTACTGCTCAACTAAAGGTCCAACTTTTCTATTCAGCATTCGACGATTAATTTATTCGCGACAGATGTACGTCAATATTTAATTATGCCCTTTCAATATAAAAGAACTCGCAAATGCGTAAAAGAATTCTAAGAAACCAATTTGGTTGTATCATGACAAGACATTGAAGATTCTATATCATTAAATTACTTTCTCGGCTTAAGAAGGCCTCGAGTTTTCTCCCTGAAACTTCTAGACACAGGAACTTTCGACGTAAACATTTCATTTCATAATGTAGAAATCTTATTCAATTTCTTCTTACATTTTGACCTATATATGCTTTCTGAATTGGCTCATTAGTCTAGATGTAGGTACCGTCTGAGCCTGCTAGATATTCTTAAGTCTTCTTAATACTTGAGTTAGTATTAAGTCATTCTTGTGTTCTGAATAAACCAGAAATACATTTAACCTTTTTATTTATTTATTACATTCACAAAAAAAAATATTGACAAGTCAAAGAAAGTGCCCAGAGTTTTTTCTCTTAAGCTACCTAGTAGGTACCTACCTACGAAATGGAAAAATTCCTAAAGTCACTTGTATTAGGCAAAAATCAAAGTAGCTTTCGTCATTCCTGATAGGGTCATTGCGCCGGTTAGCGACCAGTTAGCTGGGTTGCCCACAAACGATGAGGAAAAAAAAATGTTGTCTACACGCAAAATAGTATATGTTAATGTGAGTTTGTCCCAAATATAGTCTAGTTTGGATATAAAACGTAAAATAAAATACATTAATACAAAAATATTTATAAAATGCTGAAAAAGTGAAAATATAGCGAAAACGTCGGTTTGCGACCATTTTTATCAGTTTACGACCACCAGTGGGCTGGTTTGCGACCACTATTTTAATATGAAAAATATGCCATTAAAACAATTATAATCGCTTTAAAAATATTTTAATTTTTGCCTCTTAATAAAAACAAATATGGTAATCATTTGGTGTAATGTTTTCTTATAATAAAAAATAACATCTTACATTTTGTAGGAACTTAGTCATAGTTGTATGTAGTAAAGTATGTAGTATAACATTTCAAAATAATCAACATTAATATTTTTTAATCATCTGGTTTAATATTATTTTAGAAATCATATTCCGCGTTTCTTATTCATAATTATGAATGATACACCTCTTCCCACTAAGCCGATCTTGTATCGTGGTCCTTGGGATCTGATACAGTCTACATGTTTCTCTTATTCCCTTCCGTTCTTTTCGTATATCATCGAGAACTTTTTTCAGGGTTTCTTCAGTGTACTGGACAGTCTTTTTCTTTTTGTTTAGTTGACTGAATTATTTGGGAACTCCGATGGTGGCCGAAAACCAGTGTTTTTATTTCGATTATTTTGATTTACGACCACCTGTTTAGCCCAATTTTGTACAAAGTTCTTTCAAAGAAACTGGTGGTCGCTTACCAAAGAACTAAAACGAAATACTTTTACAATGCTACATTCAAAATTGTAACAGTCCTGTATTAAGCATTAGGGTCATACTAAACAAAACAAAATAATGCGGTTCACGTCGGTTTGCGACCACGTGGTCGCTATCTAACGTTTTTAATAAATAAGCATTTCAATTACCGACCACTTGATTTTATCTTAATAATAAGTTAAAAAATAGCAAAATAAAACTAAATACTATCCAAAACTTATCGATTGTACAATTTAACAACTAACTTGTGTGTAAAACATGAAATAAGTAATAAAACTTACCTTTGAACGCCGCGCGTCGTGTTATTTTTTTTCTAACTCGCGGTACGTCCAGGCACCACTGAATCAAGACGCGCATTGAGCAATTTTTTTTCGGCTCTGGGTTAACCCATTTGTTTCAAACTGTGTAAATTCTTATTTCCTAATGATTCATAAAGCACGTTAGATTTATTTTTTATATAAGTTTCTTCTACAAATACTATTATCTTGATTTAAAGAAACTTAGTCCGTCAAATGGTCGCCTACTGAAGGTGGTCGCGATACCGGCGAAACGACCCTACTTTTACTTTCAATATAAACGACTGTGCGAAGTTGGAGACATTTTGAAAGCAATACATGTAAATAAGTTACGTGAGTGGACCGTTGTAAGATATGTATCGTCCATGTACGCAAGATTTATAACTTTGTTTGTTGAAGAAATCCAAAATCGTTTGCTCTACCTACTTACAGAACAAGGGTAAATGTTTGCTGAAATGTAACAAAATAGAATCTATATGTGAATCTGCGTACACCATTTATGTTTCAATACTAAATTGGTATATCCAAATTTTCAATAGAATGTGTGCATCAGGACTGCATCTAGCTGCCCGCCGATTCGTATACACACCTACAAATCAGGTGATGAGTCCATCGGACCACCGTATTAATCAATTTTGCCATTTTCACCACAGGAGCACGTGACGGTTACATAAAATTGTATGCACGCAAACATGCTGTATATTGTGTATGCTATACAGGGTTATTTGTAAAACACCAGCAACCCCTTAAGAGGTCATTGTACTCATCATTATGAACAACTTTTACTATGGGACCAAACCTGAAATCATACATTTTGACGAGTTAATCGATCATAAATGTAGGGAACAGCTGATTATTTTTTTTTGCGATTTCATGTTTGGTCCCATAGTAAAAGTTGTTCATAATGATGTGTACAAAGACCTCTTAAGAGGTTGCTGGTGTTTTACAAATAACCCTGTATATTCTGAAACAAAGTTCATGACGATAGTGAGACCGACGAGTCGCAATTACTCTGTATTAGTGTCTATTCGTAATCGATGCAGTCAAACGAATCATATATCAATTCAAGAGAACAATCCATTAATATCATTGGCACGATCGCGACATTTGTGTAGGTACTTCAATTTAGACGCCATGTCAATCAATTTCGATTTCGAAACAAGCTGACCTTTTGATTCGTTTAGAAATAAAGGTGGTTGAGTTTTATCGCATCATTATTTGAAATTAAGCCGTTCAGGGTAATGTCGGATTAAGTATACAAATGTTATCTGCACGCTCGATTGAGCGAGAGTATCGACGAAACCTCGACGGGCTCGTAAAAAAACAATTTTCCCACCAAACAGCCCCAAACCGAATCGATAAATCCAATCTAGTACAAATTCCATTTAAGCTTCGGATTTGCATTTGCTGAATTTACGATGTTAACGCAAAATCTGACACAAATTACGTTACACGTCGAAATAATAATATGCGTGAACACAACTGTTTACTTCGTTAAAAGTCAAAACTTATTGTTTGACTACAATGTTTTACTGTGGTCGCATGACATGTCATTGGAGACTTTTACCTACGACAGTGTTTTGTTATTTTAATGCATTCAAAGTCACTAAAGTTTACGTCATCATTTTATCTGCCATGCATCATGTGTCATAGTTTTTGCGCAGTGATGCAATATTGCGAGAGTATGAATACAATCATATATGTATCTGAACCATAAAAAATAACCAGCATAACATAAACCCTTCCTAAACGACCGCAAAAACTGCCTTCACATCGTTCAGAAACAACGGACAAAGGGACATATCGTTCAATAACACGGAGTCGTGACAAATATATGCGACATTTATCATCGACGGACAACGATCCTTCGTATTTCAATAAGTTCGCCGAAAAAAAAACCAATCAGAGTTGGGTGACTTCCAAATACGGTCATTTTACCGTCGAGGACAGCACTAGCGGATAGTTTATGTAATTGGACGAAGAAGGCCGAAACCTGGTTAGCCACTTTATTGGATGGCCCTACCTCAAACCGATTCTGTTCATAGATATCGGATATATTGCCAGATTGGATACATTTGAGATGTTTTCCGACTTAGAAAGGCTATACATAATATAATTATTGATATTCATTTATCATAAAAAAATTGCTGAACCATTATTACTCGTATAAATGAAAAATATGTACAGTAACTCAATAACGTATTTCACAGACACACTAGACAATTCATAATACGAAACACTTTCAACCCAAGAAAACATGCCACCGCCACAGGTGCATCCACTTACTTATTTAAAATTCAATTTCCACAGTTCCAAAGCCCAACAAATAAAATATCAGACCAACACACACATACCAAAGGATGAACTATCTAAAAACAGCTTCAATACTGCGAAATGCAAATACGACGAGAAATGCTTATCTGCTGAAGCTAAGTTTCCTTACAAGGGTATCGGCACGACTGTCTGCCGCAAAAGGCATGCCTATAGTCAAATGTTTAGATAACCTAATAAGTGGAGGTCTAGCGAAAGATCGGCGATGTTCCGAGTCGGCTTGTTTATAGAGATATAACAGGACAAGTCGAGCTCAGATGTGTAGAACGTAATTGGAAGAAAGTACTTGGCATGAGTTTGTTTTGTTTCTTTACTGGCTTCTTACTATAAGTATATTCTTTCACAAAAAGTTCAGAAAGGGTAATTTTAAATGGCATAAAAACCACTATTGTCAATACGGCACTGGAGGTCCTTCGTTGGCTTCCTGTCAAATATCGTGTTCCGTTTACTACCACAATTATTTAGACGGAAGGCGCCCTGCTGTCTATTATTTCCACTTGAACATGCAGTAGCCTGTACAACTCATACGATCAAAATAACCGTTCATAAAATGAAACAAGTACTAACTCAAGTGATGTGTACTGTACAGGATCCATTCATTTAGTTTCTTATGATATTTTATAATAACGAGACGAGTACATAAAATGTGACAGTCATGAAAAATTACAGTGAATAATAAAAAATGTATGAGTTGAAATACAACATTCTTTGTATTTTACGACATATTACTTTTGCCATCATTCATCATTTGATCATTTGCGTCAATGTATCACACATTGACGCAAATGATCTAGGCAAAAGTCTAACTTTTCAGACTGAGTTATTGAAACAAGTCCTAATTATAACTAGTCCTAATTATAACTTTGGGTTCGCATCTCCGGTCAAATATAATTAGGCCTACAGTTTTTTCTTAGTTCTAAGCCAAATTTTGATTCCCGGAATATTGAAAATCTTAAACCAATTGCCTCCTCAGTTTCCGTGAAACGGGTAAAAGAAAAAAGGGAAAAATAAATCATTAAGGACCCCATTTAGATTATCTCCTGAGATTGTTTTTCTTGGGAAATTGTTTTGCCTGAATTTACCAAAGAAAGAAGATTTCTGGAGCTTTGATTCTGTGCAGTGACATATGCGATTTACTTCTCAATTTTTGTATTCGAGAATTGAATTTCCGTTCAGCAATAATTCGTCAACACTTTATTTGCCTAGAGTCTCGAAACCTAGAGTTCGAAAAAAGCACATACCTATGCTAGGTGTTAAATCCCGCAAGAGTCAAGAGTCTTAGTAGGTAGAAATTTGACATTAGGTAGATACCCTTCATTCTTCTTACGGAGGGTCTATTTGAATCAAATAACCTAGCTATAAAATTATATTATCAACCGGCCGAGAAAGATGCCAAACTCCGTAGGATTTGACAAAGCAAAGTTCATTATTAGTTTAGTTGTTAACGTCAAAGTTGAAATTAAATTTAAATGGCGTTAGTGTTGACGCGTGTCTGAAAAAGCTGGACTTGGGCCAAATAAAGCTGGTGGTAATTACAAATTAGGGACGCGTTGATAGCCTGACACTGATATTACTACAATTATTACAATGTTCACTATATTATCTTCAATTTGAATAAAAAAGGAACTGTCCGATAGACTGTAAATGTGGTGCGACGGAGGGATTGTCAAAAAGGCTGTGAATTCTGAAAGTTGGCAACGGCGCAAAGTGCTGTCAAATATTTCGCTGTTTTGGTATATTAATCAGTACTAAAAATAAATTAACTTATATCGCTCTGAGATATACTAAAATTTTTATTATAAATGGGCAGCTAGATTTATTTGCGTAAATCACTTCTTTTGCCGAGCGTCATAATTTAATAGCCAATCCCCTCATGACAATTCATAGGGGTCATACGCAGTAATGGACAGGCTGTCAGCAACAAGGAACTTACATAAACTACAGCAAATCTCGAATTTAGAACATAGTAATTATAAAGAGATTTCGGTCCAAATATAGATCTTCTACACCCTAATCCCAGTTACCACGTTAAGCCAACAGCTGGTTAACAAAGTCATTAATTTCTCACAATTCCTCGAATTCCCGTCACACAAAACAGCAATACATCAGTGCTTGATGGACCATTACCCGTATAAAGCCGCTCCCAACGTTTTCGCTCGATTTCAGTCAGCCGTGCACTGAACAACAGATTCGGTCACTCGTTGTACCTACAACATCGAGGTACAGGTACAGCCATTCCCGGCTATAGATTTTCAAAATAAAATATTTTGGACGCTTTTGGGGCATCCGTCTGTAATCTTTACATCTATACAAATAAATAAAATTGAAGTGTCTGTTTTTAATTTCAAAATAACAGCTTTTTAATGAATGCATAGGAAAGTATACTTATGACAAGAAAACTTTATTTTTTGTCTTGTTCCGACTAATCTCCGAAACGGCTGGATCGATTTTGACGCAACTTTCACTGGAAGATAGCTGATGTTATATGGAGTAACTTAGGCTAGTAGTAACTTTAATTTTATTTTAGAATTAGAATTAGAGAGAGAATTCAGCCGAACGAAGGTCGCGGGCAGCAGCTAGTTACAAATAGGTAACGTGGCGCCCAGCGGTGCCGTCTCAAGTGAGTCTCGATAATTATATTCTTGGAAGGCATTGGCATTCCCTTTATGTTGTTCTCTCCTTACTTAATTTGGTGGTTTTATTCCTAACCGGCAACCCTAACTAGTGTTTCTAGTGAACACCAAATTAACTCCGATTTTCGCCTCAAGGTGTTCTACCGCAACTGTCCATGATTGTACATCGTGGTACGTGGGGACTCGGGCTATCGGCCGAACGATGCTAGTGCACTTGGCAAGTCGCCAGATCTGACCTTATGTTATTCTTGCAGCCGCCGTACTCTAGTTATCATCAAAAGAGGCAGTAGGTATAGAACTTGAAATTAGTTTTCGTTGAAAATGTTATGTTGCAATATTTTTTTGTGAACCGAAAAACTGAATTAGATGTAATTAGAATAAGTTTTTGAACTTAGTTAATTAAGTTGTCTACTCTTCAATCAATATTTATAATAATACGATTTTTGAAGAAACCTATTTTATTTTTCGTAACTTGAAAATCGACTATGCCTCGATTAAAAGGAAAATATCCAAAAAAAAGTTACCTGTCGTAGCCATCAATTACCCGTCAATCTATGCCATAGACAGACCATTAATCTTTATTTTACCTCTGACAGCTGCAGTTCAATAGCAACCATAATTATCAACCGAAAAATACCTAAAGATACCTGTAGTTTTGATAGACTTGTCAGTGATACTGATAACAACCGAACAACGACCTGATTGCTACGAACATTTAGGATAACTGTGATTTTGACAGCAATGCCTGGGCAGAAGTAAAATTCCTGTGGAAGGACCATACCAATTCTACTCAGACCAGGTGCGCAGATTTTCAAAAAAGCCGTTAAAAGTTCAAACAATTTAAAAAGAGAACATGCAGTTGGCTTTTGTTTTGCACGGTGTAGTTCGCAGTTCATAAAACGTTGCTTGGCGCCTATAAATATTGGCTCGGGGAACCGACGATTTGCTTTACTAGTTTAGTTCTCTTCCAATATTCAACGACTGCTCATTAAAGACACTTCACACCAAAATCAGAACTGGGTAATTTACTGCTTTATCCAAAGAAAATAGTATAAATTTGTATTTCTTTTTAAGTTCCTCACGGGTAGTTTACAATGCTTCGCTCTAAATATCTGTAAAAGTCAGCCTATAAAGACTCCCTAGGCATGGCAAGTTAATTTGCATTCCTTATTATGTACGAGATACTATATTATTCAAAATCAAAATATTTTTATTTCACATAGGCCTACATGGGCACTTATGAAACGTCGACAAAAAGGTGCACGGTTCGGGTTGGTCGTTTCCTATGGAGAAGAACCGGCAAGAAACTCCATGGTTACTCTTTTAAAATGATTAGATTTTACAATATTATCATGTTACAGCATTAGTACTCAAGTATTAGGGGACAGCATAGGCCCGACAATAAGTCGTTGCTTACTACACAAAAAAAAAAAAATATATTGTTTGGGCGTTGGTTGGGCGCCAAAACCCTTATGTAGCACTCCATAACTCAAATCATAACCCGCAACCCCTGGACGGCCACTCGGTTTACCCGGTAGTCTCGGTACATACTTAGCATAAACTAGGTCTCTATGTGTTTTAGACACTAGAAGAAGTAAAGTCGCACATAATACTTGCGATTCTTAAATCGAAACCCAATCTTGGATCGGCTGTGTCTATGACACCTGGGCCAGTACATCGGGTACTTCTTATTCAAGTAGGTGTGTGTGCTTCTGTGGTACAATTTCCGACCTCAATGCGGGCGAAGCCGCGGACAGACGGTAGTCTACAAAATTTATATGTTCTTCCTTATTTATATCTTGCATAGAAAAACTTCCACTTACAAAGGAACTGCCTGAAGTTCTCACACATGTGAACACTACCTGTGCTTATTATTCAATAGTAAAGAAAAACCATAAATATTTATCTCTAAACATTAAAAGGTTTAAATATCACTAGTATTTTTTAATCACTTCACAGCAAGTCACTTTCACTAGATCAACTTGAATGATTATTCTCCAATATGAAAAGAAACCATTTCATTTTAATTGAGATAGTATCTATTGCTACTTGCTAGTTAAATGAACAATCACTTTATGAAAACTAATTACACTAGTGTAATAAAGATCGAGATCTGCCGTGACAGCTTTCCTAGGTTGTCTTTCCGATAAGAGGTCAAATTAATTTAGCTAGCGAAACTCCGGATACGTGGACGTTATCGATTTCTAAACCTGATTATTTGATGAAGCAAGAAAGACCTGATGATTTTTGGGGTCAACGACCGCAGGTCCTCGTCTAATCTCATACTTCAAGCTACTACAATAATACATGTTTTATTTTTATTTTTCTGAAATAAGTGTAGCTTTTCTAACGCGATAATACATTATATATAAGTGCTCGATGAGTTACTGAATGTTTTGTGACTGGGCAGGCATTCATGAATATGTAAGACCCCTTATCTTGTCTCGACCATAAATAATATGTGTTTGCCTATCCATAAACCCTAGACTCACTATATTGAGCAAATTTGGCTCAGCTCTAGCCCACTCACAGCAGTCACAGCGGTAGCTCCCTGCGTTGAATGATCACTAACTCACTATAGTGCCAAAGTTGAGATAGTTTGCTAACTCAGAAACTACTCAAATGCCTATTACAAAAGACATGTTATAGCAGCTATAAATAAAGACAGTAAAAAACAGACTATTGGTAACCTACTTTTGGAAGTTGGTTAAAAAGAGAGAGAGACTTTAACGGGAGTGACTAATGTTCATCCTGTATATAAAGACAAATACATAACATCGAAAAAGTTAGAGTATTTGCTAATTCCAGTATCTATGATATAGTAGTTCTGCGCTTTTCTGACATTCTAATTCTTCAGATCTTCTGTTTAAACGCGAAAACTAGATAAATGTTTGAAAACTAAAGGTATTTCGAAATTATAGTAAACTGATCTCTACAGTGAGACTAGGTACACACAGCTTCAGTAAGTGCTAACCCTTCAAGCTTTAAATGTTACACTGCTACAACATTGAATCTCGTTACGAATAAATAATCTAAAGAATACTTCAAAAAGAGTTCGTTGTTTCGACTTGGATTCGAACCATCGCATCACCGAATGTAGTCATATTCATACCGGCCAGTTTTTTTTTTTATATTGATTGGGTCTACTCTTGACCTCAATCTAGTCCTGAGGACAGAGATGAGGTCGACGATGGAACGAGCTTACCCAGAAGAAGCCTATTAACCCACGACTTAAATACATTGGGGTCATATGAACTTGGGAACACTGACGAAGGCAGGGAATTCCACTCCTTGGCTGTGCGCATAATAAACGATGTCGCGAAGCGCTTCGTGCGAATGTGTGGAACATCGACAAGGAATGGGTGATAACCCGCAGTACGTCTGGACTCCCGATGGAAGAAGGGAGATGGTGGAATGATCTCGTGGAGCTCTTGTGCACACTCACCGAAGTACAGCCTGTAGAAGACCGACAGACATGCAACCTTGCGCCGCCAGTGGGCCAAACTATAAAGCTTGGTACCCACCAGCTCAACGTCACCAATGAGCCTCTAGTTTGACGAACTAGCCAGCGTACCCGAATGAAATGCAATGAAATTGTTGTCTACTCTCGTCCGAGTCACTTTATCTTTATGTCTCTGTCTGATCAATAGATGTTATAATCACTAAAACATTAATTATAATAAAAATGTTCTTGTTGGCCTATCACGGATTTGAACGCACATGTCTTTTGGGGGGGTAACCACTTAGTGGAGCTTTGTATACTATAAAACAATTGAGTCGCCTTTCGTTATGACGTATGAACCATACTTAAAGCCCTCTTATTGTAGCTTTGTAGTCAATTCTTAATCTGATATTTAATTACACCTGATACACCACTAGCTAAATCGTGAAGGTAGCGAGCGCACATTATAATCACCTCACAAAACCACACAATTCGGTTCACCACTCCCGGTCGTAAAAAGAGTATCGGTGCACCCGCCCTTAGCTTTCCTCCGTCTTTATTACAAACAAAGTAAGTAGTTCCACTCATTTACACATTATGTTCGAAGTAAACCGCTAACCGCACAGTAAGTAACCACATACCGCTGTTTATACTCAGTACCTACCTATAAGTACATAGGATTAAATAACTAAGAAGTTGCTAGTGCGAAAGAAAATCTTTGGCAAGGTGATTGTAACTTTGGCTTTCTTTTCTATGAAATCAGCAGGTTATCTTTTTGACTTTTGAGAAAACCAGTAATAGGTATTATCAGATACAATCCCTTCTGAAATTTTTCAGAAGGAATTTATCTGATAATTTTCAGAGATTTCCAAATCAGACTGTGTTATTTGATTTTCCATTAGGAATTTGTCAGTAGCAGCCCACAGTTTGGAAGTAAATAGTGTAACACTGCGCTTGGCGCTTGATAAAGCCCTGTTTGTGTTAGATTGCCTCAATAGCACAGGTGACAGGGCATGTGTGCCATTATCTGATCTGTAGAAAGACGCCTCATACGCACATGAGAGCCGCTAATAGATAATAACAATGATTACTTATGCTTGTTTTAATAGCATTACCAACTTATGAATGAGTCGCTACTAACTAATTAGGTATTTAAATGTATTCTCATATGCAAATAACACATTCACACCTTTGCAAGGCCAACAAGGACATTGTGCGTATCTGACTATTAATCTATGGTCGCATGTCCATCCCACACGCATGCACTAGGTCCAGCGGTAATTACCATATACCAGACAGGGATGGCGAACATAATGGCGCGCGCGAAAATTTTGTTTGTGGGAAAATTCTGGCGCCAACTTTGAATTTAGTATGAAATCGTAGGTATGTACGAATTTTTCATATTTTTTTTTAAAGATATTCTGATTTATGCATTACCTATTGCTATTTAGACCGTCTATTAAGGAATTTGAATGTGAGTAGGTGTTAGGTGTAATTTATTGTTAGCAACACCTTGTGAAGGTGAAGGTAAATTCAAACGCGCAAATTCAAAAAGGGTTCGTGATCCCTGCCAATTACCACAGACCATCCTATTAAAGACCTAATACGGTTGACGGACGAATGTATTAAAATTTTGCAATTGCGAGTCCTCATTGTATAATTACGTGCAGTGTAGCAAACAAGCACAGCTGTCGTCTGGGGAAAGCGGAGAAAACAAAGATGCTATCGTTTGCTGCTCTCTGCAATGGTTGCTGCATTAGTAATTCTGGTCTAAGGATGTTCTATTACCTACCAAGTCTTTATGTCTTAGAAAATAATGTTTAGTGTCCGAAATGCAGGGGGCCTAAAATGACCGCTTTAGCAGACTCATAATAGGATAATAATATGAACCACGTTAAAATTTGTAAAATGGTCATAAAGTGACAATTGATAATAATTATTAACTGCGTCTGTGACCATTTTAAGAATTTTAACGTAGTATTTTCTAAACTGTCAAATTTATTGTTTTGGGCAAGTTAGAAATTTCCAATCCAGTACCACAGCTGACATGGTCACTAACCAAGCATCAAAAGTCCGCACTCGGGGTCTGTCAGCGAGCAATGGAGCGTAGTTTCCTTGGTTTAAGGTACGCGATACTGCGTTCCAAAAATCAAATTGCCGATGTAGGTCACACAGCTGCCAAGCTCAAATGGAACTGGGCTAGCCACATCTGTCGCATGCCGGAGGAGCTATGGGCTAAAGTAACCACACAATGGGTCCCAAACAGCACAGCAATCGGCAACGCGGCAGGCCCCGAAGGAGATGGCGGGACGAACTCGACTCTTTTCACAAGGATTGGCGATTCGAATATCAACACTGGAAAGGGATAAGTGGAAAGAGGGAAGGGAGGCGTTTGCTTTGCAATAGAACACAAATGGCTAATAATAAAATAATAATATTACTAATCCCGAGATATACCTAATTACCTATGGCGGTGCATACTGCATTGTAGTATAAATAGGTCTAAGGATTTATTTTTGAGAACACAATGTCATATTATTGAAAATCGAAACTAATAACGTAACACAAACTCTGTTATAAGATGATATGTTGTTGTTTTGTAAGCAATTATGCGACAAGCATTTTCCTCTCATGACACATTTTGTTTTGATCAATCTATCTACATAATAAATTCTTAATAATTGTAAACAAACATGTACAAATACTCGTAACATAGTACTTGGATTATAACCTACATTTATACATAGTGTTCATCACTAAACCCTATTCTATGCAGTTAGGCCAATCTCCTGAAAAGTTGGCAACACTTCGCTAAAAGCCGACAGTAGCCGATGATCAACGAGCGGCGACGATAATTTAGATTTTATCATTTTACGATTATTATCCGCGCTGTTACTGTGGCTTCGACAGTTCTACGCCTGTAAACAAGTTTATTCTTTTGTGAAAATAACTCGGTATAGGTATTTAATTTTCCTTTTCAAGAACAACGTAGTAGTAGGTAGGTAGATACCTAAATGTACTTAGTTTGTTTGTAGGCATTAGGTACCTATACCAGCTCTGTTATTATGTGTTTCAAGCTGAAACGAGTTATATTGAATTTTAAATATAAATTACCTAATTGTTTACTTTAATGTGCTTCATATTTTACACGATTCTTCAGTTTATTATAATGTTCTAATTAGGTACGTACTAAGATAACCATTAACAGAAAAAACTTGCTTTATTCAAATAGATTCCATGCCTTGTTCAAGTTCACAAATAAAACTGGTCGCAAAAATGTCAAGCCATCATTAATTACCTACACACGCATACCTACATTAAAATGGCAAGCCTAACAACCAGTGCACAAAAACAGCCCAAAAAACTGTTAGATACCTAAGTAGGTACCTGTTGAGAAGCACAGCCCCCTAATTCTATTATGATATGTCTGTTTGTTGCTCTGTTAGGTAAAAATGATAAATAATGACTTGGATAACGTAGTTGTATATAGTTTGATATCACTAGTAGGCATTATACATCTCTTTTGATATAAATCCGTTTGTAACTTCTTAAAGTTGTAGAAGTTACCAGTAAATTTAAAAATCCTTGGTGAGACAAGGTTCCATCTATGGGTAAACAGACCCAGTGATTGGCCGAGGGAAGCCCATTGTTGTCTACATCCGGGTTCCCACGGTCTATCTAGGTCACAGGGGTGAAGAGCGGGGAGCGAGGGGCAGGGTGATACCGGCTCCCCCGCTAACAATAGGATAGTGGGCGGCCATGAGAGTGGGGCCGACCGCAACTTGCGCCTACGTGGGAGTAAATAAAACATGCGCCCACAGGTGCAAAAAGTAGTCTTCCAGTAATCTTCGTCGAGTCCTTATTCTGCGCGATAGCTCTGTTACGGATAGAGTTCGGTATCCAAGTCGTTGTGTTTATATTGTATTGTGTGTAAAATCAAGTTGTAAAAGTATCCGGCAAAATCAAAGTGTTCTTAAGTTAATATAGTGTTTAAATAGTGTTAAAATCTAAGTCAAATATAAATATTTAGTTACACTCATCTTATCGTGTTTCCATTTCAACCCTTGCGCCTGAATCGTGTATAATTTTTGGTCCTTCGAGCCGGATCGTACGGAAATAAGATGAGTGTTAGAAGCACAATTACGACGCGAAGTAAATTGCGCAAAATAGAGGCCGACATGAACAAGCGGCGCGAGTTGGAGGCTGACTCTGGCGTGCCGTCTGAAAAGGCACCAGGCTCAGTTTCAGTTGCACCGATTACATCGTCGGTTCCTGTACCTATAATCCCACTGGCGGGAGGTCGTGTTATCGACCACAGAGATATGTTCACGCCTGTGAGATCGGAGACAATCCAGAGGGCAGGTTCCGGGACAAGCCACGTCTCCTCGAGGAGCGGCCAGAGAAGTGCCGATTATCTTCGACGGAGGGTTGAGTACGAGGCTGAACGAGAATTGGTACGCATGAAGGAGCAACTCGTCAAGAAGAAACTTGAAGTCGATCTCGCTGAGATTGAAGCCGCTGTTGAGGAAGACTCAGAATCGGAAGGAGAAGGGACAACGCGGCGAGTGGAAGAATGGGTCGAAGACTCGGCTCCCGTTGTTAGGGAAACACACACGCCCGCTGTGAGTCGCGATCCGCCGCCGCGTCAAGTGTCCGCTCCCTCTCGTGAGGTGTTAGCGCCAGTGCCGCCGCCCAGTAATATACCTGCGCTCCAACAGTGTGCGCCCGCGTCGGTACAGTTTCGCGAACCCCCGTACCTAGGGAGTGCTACGCCCTTAGCTACGGCCAGTGTTCCACAGGCTAGAAGAGAGCCTGATTGGGAAAACGCGTTCGCGGACGACAGGGACAGGAGCAGGTCGCGGGACAGAAAAATAGACCAGTTGGCAGACGCTATCACAAACCTAGCGCGTCCGCGGCCGGTACCAAGACAGGCCTATGAGTTGCCATTTTTCAAAGGCGACCCAGCGGAATGGCTGTCGTACAAGAACATGTACCACGACACGACTGTCATGTACGAGTTCAAGCCGCATGAGAACTTAGCGCGCTTGAAAACATCGCTGCAGGGAGACGCAAAGTTGGCCGTGGAGGATTTGTTGCGCACCTCGACTAACCCGGGTGAGATAATTAAGACGCTGGATGAAGAGTTCGGGCATCCTAATTTAGTGCTAGAGTGTGCTCTAAAGAAAGTGCGTGCGTTACCTAAAGTGACTGAGAGTGGCCGTGAGCTCAGAAAGTTCTCAACAACTGTGAGAAATTGTGTGTCGCTGCTGAAGAGTGTACGAGCTAACGGATATCTGAATAATCCACAACTGGTGAGTGAACTTTTGAATAAGCTTACATCTGTACAGCGTGCTCAATATGGTGATTTTGCTATGGGTATGGCAACGACCCAGGGCATAGATGTGCGAGTTTCACCGAGTCTAGAAATACTCGCAGAGTTCCTGAGTCATCTAGCCCGAGCCACGTCTTTTTATGTACAAATGGAGATGAGTACGCCCACATCATCATCTAGCACGACTAAGCCCCGAGCACCTGTACAGATGTTCAAGCAGCCTAGAAATATTCAACGCTTGCACGTTCACTCTGATAATGACCAGCAAGAGAAGGCCATGGAAGAATCATGCACGTTATGTGGAGAGAAACATAAGTTACCCAAGTGCGTCAAGTTCACCGAGTTGAGTGTCGACGAGAGGTGGCAACATGTCAAGAAACATAGATTGTGTTTTAAGTGCATAGTAAAGAAGCACGGGAAGAACTTTTGTCGTGCAAGTAGGTGCGCGTCGTGTGATTACGCGCACCACACATTGTTACATGCCGACAAGAGGAGCGAGAGCGTCACGAACGTTAGTGACTACACTGGGAAGGCGTTATTAAAGATAATGCCAGTGTGTGTAACAGTGAACGGTGTTGATAAACATTGTTATGTCCTTCTGGATGATGGGGCAACCGTATCGCTAATAGACGATTCGTTAGCTGATAACGCCAGTGGAAAACAAGTTCCACTAACTCTGCACAGTGCGCGCGGTCAAGAGATTGTTGACAACACATCAAAAGTGATCAGTGTATCAGTGCGTGGACCGAACGGGTTAACACATAAAGTGAAGTGTCGTACGATAAAAAGCCTGGACTTGCCCGCGCAAACAGTGTCCGCCGCAGTGTTAACAGAACACGCCCACATTCGCGACTTGGGTTGCGAGGAAATGAGAGGAGCCAGACCGCTGCTGTTGTTGGGCCAAGACAACTGGGAGCTGTTGGTCAGCCAGGAGACTCGCCGAGGAAAATCCGGTAAGCCAGTTGCCTCTTTGACCAGTTTAGGGTGGGTTGTGCACGGACCTGTAGGCACTCATCAGAGTGTTAATGTTCATTCTTTAAATTGTGTAGTAGAATCAACTATCGACTTGCACGAGTTAGTTAAAAAACAGTTTGAGCTAGAAGCGATAGGAATTTCAGAGGTGCCTCGAAAGCACAGGGATGTGGAGAGAGCTAAGGCTATTCTAGACTCCACTAGCCGTCAGACAGAGAGCGGCCAGTGGGAGTTAGGGCTACTGTGGCGTCGCGACGACCCACAGTTACCTAATAATTATAGGTACGCGCGCCAGCGTCTAGCCGGTATTGAGCGTCGGCTACATAAGGACGCTGTGTACGCCGCAGCCTACACAGCACAGATAGATAGGTTGTTGGCAGAAGGGTACGCGAGTAGGGTAGAGGGCGGTGTCAAGTCCGATTCGGTATGGTATTTACCCCACTTTGGGGTAACGAATCCAAATAAACCGGGAAAATTGAGATTGGTTTTTGACGCCGCGGCTAGTTACAATGGGACGTCTTTAAATGACAATTTGTTGACTGGACCCGACTTGCTTAATTCCCTGTTAGGCGTGTTATTTAAATTTAGATTGGGGCCTGTAGCTTTTACTGGAGACATAGCCGATATGTTCTTGCGAGTTTTTATAAGAGAACAGGATCGAGGGGCACAGCTGTTTCTTTGGACGACTGACGGCAATAAGGAGCCTGACGTGTACGTCATGAACTCTATGATATTCGGGGCCGTGTCGTCGCCAACGTCGGCAATTTATATTTTAAATAAAAACGCGGAACAGTTTAAAGAAACGTGCCCCGAAGCGGTAGCCGCCATACACGAAAAACATTATATGGACGATTACCTGGATAGTGCTTGGTCTGCCTCACAGGCCAATAGTTTAATTGAGGAAGTGACTCACATTCACGCCAGAGGCGGGTTTAATATACGGGGGTGGGTCACTAACTCTCAAGAGCTGCGCGATAAGCTCAGAGTGGAAATGCCTGACCGGGTTTCCTTAGATAAAGGCGAAGGTGCGACGGAACGCACGTTAGGCATGATATGGTCACCGAGCTCGGACCAATTAGCCTTTGACCTGTCATTTAAGAAGTTGCCTAAAGCCATAGTAGAGGGACACGTGGTTCCAACCAAACGGGAATTCCTTCGATTTATCATGTCAATCTTTGACCCACTAGGTTTCTTGTATCCATGTGTCATACAGTCGCGCATCCTTATGAAACGGATATGGCACACGGGGATTCAATGGGATGAGAAATTAAAAGAGTCAGAGGCCAAGTTGTGGTTTGAGTGGTTGCAAAACCTGTATCACCTTAACAACATATTCATACCTAGGTGGTACGGCCTCCAGTTAGAGCAACTAGAGTTGCACGTATTCGGTGACGCGAGCGAGTCCGCTTACGCGGCAGTAGCCTATATAGCGGGGTTAAACACAGAAGGGGATAGGGATGTCGCGATAGTAATAGGTAAGGCGAGAGTAGCGCCACAAAAGGTGACATCCATTCCACGTCTGGAATTACAAGCGGCTGTGTTAGCCTGTAGACTAGCTGATACAGTAGTCAAAGAATTAGGAGCGGTTATTAGTAGCATTCATTTATGGACTGATAGCAAAACTGTCCTCAAGTGGATAAATTCAGACGCGTTAGAGTTTCAAAGGTTCGTGTCACACCGTCTAGCCGAAATAGACAAAAGGTCAGAGAGGGGCAGCTGGCGCTGGGTTCCGTCGGCGATGAACCCCGCAGACAAGGCTACCCGAATGGACTGGCCTAACAACAGTAATGAGTGGTTGTCGGGTCCCTCTTTTCTTCGCTGTCCACAGGAGCAGTGGCCGGCCGACACCGAGCTCGACGCGGTGGCAGAGCAGGACCTAGAGAGAGTACAGCGAGTGCACACCGTTGCAGCACAGGTTACATCGCTGCTACAGTATGAGCGGCTACCTACGTGGACGCGCGCCGCTAACGTCATGGCGCGTGTACATATTTTTATAGATCGTTGTCGCAAGCGACGTCAGACATCCCTAGTGTCGACAGATGACCTGCATGAGGCCGAGATGCGCCTCCTGCGTCTGATACAGGGGGACAGTTACGCGGAAGACATCGCTGCGCTACGAGAGGCACGCCCATTGCCTCGCAACAGCAAGTTGCGGGCACTAGATCCCATGTTTTATGAGGATGGGCTGGTGAGAGTACGCGGCAGGCTGGGCGCCTGCAGCGAGCTCAACTTCGGGGAGCGCCACCCTATCATCCTGGATGGGAAGCACGCGCTCACGCGGCGCCTCCTACTCAAGTACCACGTGGAGGCGCTGCACGCCAATCAGGAAGCTGTGGTGAACAGAGTCCGCGAGAGGTTCTGGGTAACCAACTTGCGGTCAGCAGTAAAGACCGTCACTGCAAGCTGCCAACGGTGTCGACTGGAGAGGGCCAAGCCGGTGACACCCAAGATGGGTGACCTCCCGGTGGCCAGACTAGAGGTGACGAGAAGAGCTTTCGTCCACTGTGGGGTCGATTATTTTGGCCCCATGGAAGTCGCTATCGGACGACGCAGAGAGAAGAGGTGGGGCGTGCTATTCACGTGCCTCACCACACGCGCCGTCCACCTGGAGCTGGCGGCATCGCTGAGTGCTGACTCGGCGATACTGGCCCTGAGGCGCTTGATTGCGCGCCGCGGGCGTCCGTCGGACATGTATTCCGACCGCGGCACGAATTTCGTCGGGGCGCACGCCGAGCTACGCGCAGCGCTGCGCGACATGGACCAGGACACGCTAAGAAGCGAAGTGTCGGGACGCGGAATTGCCTGGCACTTTAACCCCCCGGCATCTCCACATATGGGCGGGTGCTGGGAGCGACTAGTGCGCTCCATCAAGAACGCACTAAAGGCGACGCTACGAGAGCGTGCCCCCCGCGAGGAGGTTCTTTATACCCTCCTTGCTGAAGCCGAGCTGATAGTGAACAGCCGGCCTCTCACATATGTGAGCAGCGACGTCGAGCAACCAGTGGTGCTGACCCCCAACCATCTCCTGCTGGGCACAGCCGCGGGAGATGCACCGTGCACGCGTCGGCATGCCGCCGACTTGGATTCCCGCCGCATGTGGCGACGGGTGAACGCGCTGGCCGACCTCTTCTGGAGGCGCTGGCTGCGCGAGTACCTGCCGACGCTCCAACGTCGTAATAAGTGGTCCAGTGACGTGCCAAATGTGAAAGTGGGTGACGTGGTAGTGATCACAGACGCTAATAAGCCACGGAACCAGTGGACCAAAGGGGTCATCCAAAGTGTTTTTCCTGGTGCGGACGCTATTATAAGAGTGGTAGACGTAAGAACAAACCATGGGGTCCTGCGTCGGCCTGTTGTAAAGGTGGTTGTGCTTCCGACAGCCGGAAATGTAGTCGGATGAACCCTTCTACAGGGGGTGGAAATGTTGAGAAGCACAGCCCCCTAATTCTATTATGATATGTCTGTTTGTTGCTCTGTTAGGTAAAAATGATAAATAATGACTTGGATAACGTAGTTGTATATAGTTTGATATCACTAGTAGGCATTATACATCTCTTTTGATATAAATCCGTTTGTAACTTCTTAAAGTTGTAGAAGTTACCAGTAAATTTAAAAATCCTTGGTGAGACAAGGTTCCATCTATGGGTAAACAGACCCAGTGATTGGCCGAGGGAAGCCCATTGTTGTCTACATCCGGGTTCCCACGGTCTATCTAGGTCACAGGGGTGAAGAGCGGGGAGCGAGGGGCAGGGTGATACCGGCTCCCCCGCTAACAATAGGATAGTGGGCGGCCATGAGAGTGGGGCCGACCGCAACTTGCGCCTACGTGGGAGTAAATAAAACATGCGCCCACAGGTGCAAAAAGTAGTCTTCCAGTAATCTTCGTCGAGTCCTTATTCTGCGCGATAGCTCTGTTACGGATAGAGTTCGGTATCCAAGTCGTTGTGTTTATATTGTATTGTGTGTAAAATCAAGTTGTAAAAGTATCCGGCAAAATCAAAGTGTTCTTAAGTTAATATAGTGTTTAAATAGTGTTAAAATCTAAGTCAAATATAAATATTTAGTTACACTCATCTTATCGTGTTTCCATTTCAACCCTTGCGCCTGAATCGTGTATAGTACCTACCTACCACAAATCAAAATCTTAACTTTGAACAATTTGTCAGCATGTCTGCGTTGCCGGAGGACGTGGGACTCTTCTCACGGATATTACAACACGCCACATAATGCAAATGACGTCCTCACATACCCATTGTTCCGTATATTTACGGCGACGACGGGAAGTAATTACAAGTAATTGTGTTTTTTTATTCAAGTATGTATTGCGATTTCTATACAAATTAACATGTTTTGCGCGACGAGATTTGGCACAAAACATTCGTTCGTTAGGTACTTACCTAATAATTAATTTGTGATACCTATCATTATTATTTGCCGTGTTATTTTTAGCGCCATTTTTTGTTTGTGATGTCTATGCTTATTAACTTTTTATAAGGTGCCAGCAATACATCGTCAACTTTGTATTTAAATATAAAGCAAACAGCTGGTCTTAAAAAAGTAGTTAGGATTTTAATAGATTACAGCATTCAAATTAGAAGTTAAATACAGAGTAAATTTTCCAACCTCGTTAAAACAGTCAAAAAGATCCACACCTTCAGATTTTTTTATTAATAAGGGCGTTCTAATTTCAACTTACGAATCATAAATCAACTCATTCAAAATAACACATTGAATGAATGAAATCGCTCTGCAATTTGTTTCTGGAACGCATTCCTAAGAATTATGTCATTGTGGCCCGATTCGGTATCGGAAGCGCCATCACGGGCGAGTCCATCAAAGGGTCGGTTGTTCGACAAGCCGAGCCCACTTCGCGGGCTAGCGGCCGTTTCGCGACCTCTTTCCCTATTCAACACATTTGGGTCAATCGGAGCACGGTGCAGCTAAAGTATACCTAATGCTATATTTATGTGACTTGTGAAATGGCGACGTAAAGTATGAATGAACGTTTAAAGGAGTACGGAAGAACTTGCAGCGAGATAGATTAACAATTCATAGAGCAACAACGTTGCTGTTAGGGATTAATATTTTTTCAAAGGAAGTTGTCGGAGAATTCAAAAAAGCATTTTTAGTAGGTACCTAAATTGTCTATATATGTATGTGTTGAGTAACCAATAGTAAATGTGTTAACAATGATGAAACGAGGGTGTGAGAATTGCCATAGCGTTATTGTAAGCAAGTGTAAATCAGAATAAACGAATCACTAGCGTCTAGGAAGGATAATACAAAATTGTTTAGGATAAAGTTTTGGCAAGCGTTGAAAATGAAATATATTGCCTAGGTATGCCTTATAAAAAGATTGATTAATATCAGACCGACATTAGACACCCACCCTAGGCTATGCCTAATAAATGCATAATTTATTGCGGAGGCGTGCTCATAAAATTTAAATCGGTCAAGTGTAGATCGAAAAGATAAAAGATATTATCTGAAATATCAGTTTTGGCCCACACACTCAAAGTTAGCATCGTAAAAGAAGTTAATCCTACCTAGTTTGGTTAAATAGCTTTCAGATTATTTTTGATACTTAGTTATGCTAATTTAAGACCTTTTTTTTTGAGGACCATTTAGGGTGCATTCAAAATGCGTCCACAAGTGATGACACTAAAATGGCGAATCATAGCGAATGGCCAGTCCCACCTTTTTACGAAATGGGTTTTACTAAAACCTAAAACCAAAACTCATTTATAAAATTAGGCTGGGTTCATCACTTTTTGAATATCAAAGGACGGTCCCCAAAACACTTCGTATTAAATGCTGTTGATCTTGTCCCCTCGCGCAACACACTCCGCAGGAATTTTCAAGTATTCAAATTCTTTAATTGTTCATATTACACCCCAATAGGTACTATAGAAGAATAAAAAAAGCTTTACAGACGACAAAAACATAACAATATCTTCAGCAAGTAACTTTAAAAACCGGCCAAGTGCGAGTCGGACTCGCGCACGAAGGGTTCCGTACCATTATCTATAAAAACGGCAAAAAAATCATATCTGTTGTATGGGAGCCCCCCTTAATATTTTTTTTTTAATCTTTAGTAGGTATTTGTTGTTATAGCGGCAATAGTAATACATCATTTGTGAAAATTTCAGCTTTCTAGCTATCACGGTTTATGAGATACAGCCTGGAGACAGACAGACAGACAGACAGCGAAGTCTTAGTAATAGGGTCCCGTTTTACCCTTTGGGTACGGAACCTTAAAAACACTCGTCGCGCCTTTAATCTATTTAAATTCTGGGCCACTTCCTGCTTGGAAGTAAGTGGCTATCATGGCCTCTTGAAAACGGCACTTGTTGAAATACATCTAAAGCCCTATGCCAGTTGATTGGATAATAGTGTTGTTTGGTGATTACCCAATTAAGTAAATCAATTAGTCTGAAAACGACCACAAACAAAACAACAACGTTATTTTGTGACCGATCATTTTGATTCGATGTTCATTTGCACATAACAATGGTTACTTACTTTACTTTCTTTACATACAATTTTATCTGATTTTGAGGATTACAACGGATAATAATATGTCCCTATAATTCTGAAACAAATATGGCATTTTCTCATACATATTATTAATTGTTTATGAGGTTGCCCATCGGAATGGCCAGAAACGGCCACTTATTACAATGTGACTTAAGGAATTCAAAAATTAATAAAAACCGACCAAGTGCGAGTCGGACTCGCGATTTTTATTATTTGTTGTTATAGCGGCAACAGGAATACACATTCTGTGAAAATTTTTACTGTCTGCCTATTACGGATCATGAGACGCTCGCTGACAGATAGACGGATGGACGGCAATCTGAAGCTTAGTAATGAGGTCCCGTCGGTTACCGTCGGGAACCCTAAAAATGACTTGATGAAAAAGCTGAAAAATTAGAGGTTCACACTTCAGCCAAGTCAAACAAAACCGCACTAAAAATGGTACAGTACCTAACACAACTTTACAGCATAATAACAGTAAAGGTAAGTTATAACGTAGACTTCGTTAAATCATGATCCTTGAAACAAAGGATTACGAGCTTCTGACATTGTGTGTCAGGCATGATGTACCTACTATCTTATCTTGGCGTCTCTCTCAAACTATGATCCAGGTTGACAGCTGAGACACATTCAAAACGACGATCCCTGGCGATCCGTGGCGTGGCGTGGTGGGTCCATTGGACAATTTTGTAACAGGAAGTCGTAAGATTGAGTTCCGATGTGATAATGGTAATTTCACTAGCTATGTAAAGGCTCGAAATCCTGGGTAAATGAATAGGGAGGTACTTATAATAACTCGTAGGACCTATAGATTTAGCTTTGTACTAAAAACAACATTATTCGTTTATTGTCAGGCAACTTTGGCAACCATAGATGTAGTATACCTTACAGACTAACATTAATATAATAAAATAAAATTTGTGTTAGTAAATAGATCCTTAAAACTATTTTAGTAGGTAACGCTTCAACTTGTGCAATATGTCACTGTGCGCTCATGTGGCACTTGGCCGTGGAAGCGACGGAACAGTGAACACCACTCCCTGCGGCCAAAAACCTCCTCCAAGACGAGGTGCCGATACACATTGGCGGCAAACAGCACATAAACATGAACTAAACACACTAAACATGATTATAGATTGTAGGAGGCAGAAAGAGTAGCTGCAGAAAATTATATTAAATCTCGTCCCTGACACGTCTAATACATCCAATCCATAGTATCTCCCTTATATGCATCATGCCTTAGATCATCTTCCATAGATTAGACGGCAATCTATGTAATCCTCAACTTGCATATATCCTAAATTGCGTCTCCACATGTGCTGTTCTGAACACTAAATACATCACTCGAACTAAACACTAATCAACGTGTAAACGAGCCATATCATGAACCAGTCATCGGATCGAGTATTACCGCACTGCGCTACCCAAACCGAGAGCCTACAGGCCACCGAGTATCTCTCTACTGAAAGTGCTTTAGAATTTAAACTACACTCGGTTCGGCAGATATTGTACCTACTTGAAGTACCTATAGGTACCAACTTTTCGCCAGTTAAGGCCCGTGTATTAGGGGGTGGGCCTATTGTCATCAACTGGGCACAGACTCCGGGCATCGCCTTATTTTCGAATCTTTGGTTATCACATGATTTCGGGCTGTTACTGAGGAATTCTTATCGAAAAACGAAGTAACACTTTGCCCGACCTTGGAATTGAAACTAAGACCTCATGCTCAGTTGTAGCGTTTGCGAACACTACACCAACGAGGCAGACTTAAGCTAAATTGTTTTATTTAAAATATTTCTTTTTTTGGAAAACTAAGTACCTAACCTCTCGGGGTGGATGACACTAGATGTGCGCCATCCCCCCTTAAATATTTTTTGGACGGATGGGAGCAAGTCTAATTTGATACAAGCTTGAGCTGCTTGAGCCCGAGTACCAATTCTGGCTAAATAAACAGAATAACTTAATCCGTGTTGTTTAGCTGAGCGGAAAATAGGATGTTGAAAGTGAAAACGAGCGCGATATTTTACTGCGGTTAATTATAAAGCTATTAATTTGTTACACGTTGGATTAAACTGATTTTTCATTTTTTCAAATTGAATTGTTTCTACATATTTCTCATCTCCCTGAATACGCTCGTTTTGACAGGAAGAAAACCTTTTGTTTATGCTTATTCACAACGATCGTCCATGTTTGTCCAGTGAACTGAATTTAGTACTCACATGATTCTAGGCCTACTGTCGAAACGCTTCGACGATTTAAAAAAAACAAGTGCGAGTCGGACTCGCGCACGAAGGGTTCCGTACCATTATCTATAAAAACGGCAAAAATAATCATGTCTGTTGTATGGGAGCTCCCCTTTAATATTTACTTTATTGTTATTTAATTATTTATTTTGAAAGGTAATATACAAGGTAAATATTCTGTGAAAATTTGAAGCGTCTACCTGTTACCGTTTTTAATAATGAGCAAAAAAATACGAAAAAAACACATTTATTATATTTTTTTAATTTTTAGTATTTGTTGTTATAGCGGCAACGGAAATACATCATTTGTGAAAATTTCAACTTTCTAGCTATCACGGTTTATGAGATACAGCCTGGAGACAGACAGACTGACAGCGGAGGCTTAGTAATAGTGTCCCGTTTTACCCTTTGGGTACGGAACCCTAAAAACAGCTGTTCCATTTCTGATCTTGTGTCGCCCTGGAATAATTGAATTCGTGGTAACAGTCCGCGCCTCTTACTGCTTGCTATAACTGTTACCAGTTTCGCTTATTACCTTAATCTTGTACACCCATAAAAAATTACTCATACGACTCTAGCTGTAATAACAGAAGTCATCTCGCATCACTAAGCTTATCAAGTTTAGCATCGATACTGTTCCGACTTGTCATCGAAGCAACACGATACATCGCAATATTCGACATCCATTGGCGGCTACATACTGTAGGATACACTATAGCTTCTGTTATAACCGGCAAGCTATAGGAACACATTGTCATCAAGATTGAGAGGCGTTTAATAGTGAGTGATTGTCGCGGCTCGGTGAAGCATGATGGTAACTATATGCTGCGCTATACGTCAGTGTGAAGAGATATCAAGTTTTTAATACGTGCTGTAATTGTTCTTACTCATGCTAGTATAGTTTTTCATACCTACTTGATGTGTGGACATGCGTGTGATTTTCCAGCAAAGAAAATGGCATCATTTCACAGACTAAATGCTGAGAATGCCAACTTGGGAATGTTTAAGTCGGGGTTTGACGAGAGGTTGTAATAACAAAAAATCTATCGTTGTAGGTACACGAAGCAAACTTAATCGGTTTGCAGGGCACACCACAAAGATGTTGGTGTGCGTAAAATCAACTGGTGTATTACTTCGCCTATTTATTAGTGTTTGCTACCCGTTGTCCACGCACACACAATAAAATTTCTTGTCACTAATGTTGCAGGGAATATGACGCATAAATTTAGCTTATCATACAATCGTCTCCGTGGCGCATTAGTCGAGCGTGCGATAAATAATTACTTACTGCGCCGGCGCCGTAGGATCGAATCCGACTGCCAACAGCTTAATGTTTTTGTATGTTTTAATAAAATATTTTACATTTGTTTGTTCAATTTATTGCTTAACTATTAGCAAGTCTCTTTATATTTGGGTTAGAATGTATTAGTTGTCTACCCTCTAAAAATGACAAATCATGTTTAAGTTAGTAGTTTAAGTTCATCGTCATAATGCTATTGACTATTGGGGTTTCGTTACGTTTTTAGACATTATACCCTGCGTTTTTTGAGAAGTGCTTTTATTTGTGAATCAATATGAATCATTGAACCACACTTTTATGAGCTGAAATAATTCTTTTGCATGAGCAAAATGTTTCAATTAGTGAAATTGCGAGACGTTTAAAGATATCGGTGAGTAACAAAATGTTATTATGATGTTTAGAAGTTTAATATGTTTAAATAATCCACATGTTATTGATTGTTGTTTTTTGTAACAATATTTTATTATTGTTCACAGAGAAGGACTGTGCAATTGTGGGTCCATCGTTATGCAGATTCGGGAAGCATTGATCCTTGCCGACCGGGACCAAAGGCTGGATTTGCATTCACAGATTGGCATCTGATATAGTTGCTACGCATACCGCTGAGCCCTTCCTCACTACTCGTTCCACGGCAACTAAACATGACGTGACATTACAAACTGTACGAAACCACTTGCGAGCAGCTGGTGTGAAATGTTGTAGGCCAGCCAAGAAAATTTGAATGTCAGATATTCACAGGCAAAACCGGGTACGCTTCGCAAGAGAATATTTAGATTTTGATTGGTGCAATAATATAGTTATATTTAGAGATGAAAAATGTTTTAAATCAGACAAGGACGGTCGCAAAATATTGTGGCGAAAAGATGGTGAGCGCTATCATAAAAAAAAATATTCTTCCATGCAGGTCTAGTGGAGACATTTACTTCGTGCATGAATAAGTCATAGATAGCGAAGGCGCACCAATAGGATATTAATAAAAATATCAGGGGGTAATTCGATTTGTTTTATGTGAGTGATGTTATTGTTAGTGAGATAACAATTTAGGATACCTGTATCTTAATATCTATCTTATTAACATGTTTATTCATTTCACTAATAAATAAATTACCCACTTGAATAAGAAAAGTAACGTTATTTCTTGTCCGACTTAGAATATTTGTCATGCACAAAACTTTTTAATTTGTGATTATAATATAAAAAAAAACCTAGTCAATAAATGTTGTTGATTTCTTAATACAAATTGTTTAATTTTTACTTCCATATTTTTTTTCGAATAATGTTCTTATTATCAGGTAAATTACAATAAAAATTCAACAAAATGAAAATAAAAGTTTTTTAATAATGCAAAAAGTTGACGCCAGCGGCGCAGATTCGATCCTACGACACTTGATTTACCAGCCGAATGATTACACATCTATGCCACGACACCGGTTAGTCATAGGGTTAAATTGATGCTTCATATTCTTTACCTCATATTATACAATATACTATAGTGAAGCAAACACTAACAAATAGGCGAAGTAATACACCAGTTGATTTTACGCACACCAACATCTTTGTGGTGTGCCCTGCAAACCGATTAAGTTTGCTTCGTGTACATGGATCTTTTGTCGCGTGGCTATTTTCGGAACTAACGTCGGCATCTCGTTTTGTCATTACTATTAAACAGACAATTTCACAAATGATTACACCAACAGTGCCCTCCTAACAAAACCAATTAAAGCGTCAAAATATCCGTGCGGCACCTTCTTCTATCCACTTCTTTGCGTGTCGTTTGCCTTGACTAGGTACCAATCAAAGTTTGTCTGACCAGCAATTTGCTACGTGGATATCTTTACCAGACGTGGCAATAATTCCAAAAACCCCTTTTATCGTTTATTTTAGCGTTCACTTGTTTTGAAGCCCATAAGTTTGTACAGCAGTGAGTGTTCATGAGTTGACAAGCTGATATGAATATTAAATCAAGTTCGCAAAATATCCGTTCGGTAAAACTACAGCAAAGTAAACCTAGTAATAAATAGTGTGGCACCTGGGGCACAGCGAAACATGTTTAAAATTGTCGGGTTGCTTGCCCAACCCTAATGAGTAAGTATCGGACTGACCCGTAAACCCTAATCGATTCCAACAACTTTCACGAGAATAGAGGAACTCATATCTATCGATACTGATATGGATTCAAAAATATTCGAATACGAAACTGCATTTACTATTTTCCAGCCAATGCTGTTCTACTTTTGCAAGACCTTATTCCAATTTCCTTTTGCGGTCCTGTGCAATTTAGTGGCAATTTTCAAGAAAGCTCATTATTACTTTTAACCAAACGATTTTTCTGTAAAGCTATTAGATCAAACTCGTCTCCTTTACTAATAACTTCAAAGTTCAATGTTTCAAAAGACATTCGATCCTGGCACAAAAAGCATTCCTTTTTTTTCTTAATCCTTTAGAAGTTTGAAAATAAAACTACTTTCAAGTTCCGACTTCTTTTTAACTGGTTCCAAATTTAAACGGTGTGTTCTATTTTTATTTATGTTCTTGATATCGTTTAACTACAGGCGGTGATATGCCTTAAAGTTTTATTACTTACGTATACATACGTTTTATCTTAGTACGAACAGAGCTTACAGATAGCAATGGTTAGCAGGGTTTTAGATCAACGCATTCAATTTTATATTGACCATAAAATTATCAATTCACTGACATTTCCACAACTCAGTTACCGTAGACACCAACCAGTCTTTTTCAAAACAAGAGACCAAATAAGAAAAACATTTGCGAATTTTCCGGGCGAGGTAAAACTCGGTTAAATTTCTAGGTAAGTTTAAATTAATTTTAAACTTCATATTATTAAATATAACTTAGATATATTATACTTACATACTTTAGCATAAAATACATAATATATTATTAGTAAAGATTTATTTTGTGAAGGAGATGTCATAAATTCGACATGATTAGCGTGCTTAACTAAAATTGACGTCGATTTTTATTGTGGTGTTTAAATTAATTTCAGTCGTAAAGTCGCCAAATCTATGTAGCACATACTACAACGCACTTGTACTAAGTGGGCTTCAACTTTATAGATATGAATATGTTAATAATTATTCCAATTAAGTATTTTATTTATATAAATAATTCATATTCATAACTGCGAAGGTCCTTTGAGAAATACTGCGATGGCTACGCGTATCAGTTTCATTCAAATTATGCAGAGGCGACAATGACATACAGCCAAGTCCGTTCATGAAACGAATCCGCATTCTGACATAATAATGTTTTTTGCTGCATTGGATTATTCTAGCAGTCTAACATTAAATAAAAATTTGAGCAAAGGCATTTAAGGAAATAATACCTAAATCGTGGGAAATCTATTTACGCAAGAACAACAGAGATAAATAAAAAAATTAAACAGTTGTGCCAGAAAAAAATCAGCTGCCTAGTTCAAAACTTCAAAGTTTGTCGGACCGGAATGTGACAGCTTTTTTTTTTTTGGGGATTCTGATGCTTGTCAGAACGTTGTTGAATTTGATTGTCTGAATCACACCCTGAAATATGACCACACCTTTCTGGTACACGCTATAGAATTTGCGAGCTTTATTAATCTAGTACACAAGTATCTTCATCAGCAAATGAGATCTCCTGTCATGTGTTGTGGAATGTTTGGCAACAGAAATAGTGCTGCACTCAGCATTGAAGTTCAGCCTCCGCCTCCGCCCGAGAGTTTGAAGCAATCTCTCACACTTCGACGAATTCGACGTTATATTTGAATCACGCACTGATAATTATAATTGCTGTCCCCATTCGTTGATAAAAAAGCTACCTTTGGATCCCTCTACCAATAAATCTACTTTATTATTTATTATACACGAGCGTACCTCTGTCCCTAATACAACACGGTACCTACTAATAAAATTTTCACAAACAACATTTTTCAGGCACGTTTTTTGTCAAACAGTTGACGGATAAGGCGTTATGGCATTAATGGGCCAATATTCCTAATTCGAACGACAAGTGTGCCCGGTGCGGGGTCACCGACCGGCCATAAGTGGGTCAAGCGGCTTGACGTGACTATTTATAGTCGATGGACGGCTAGGTTTGACAACACGGCTTGATGCCCCGCGGCCGGCGGCCTGTGAGACTCCCTTCCTATGTGAATTTAGAATGAAAACTTGAGTAACATAGGAGTGTTGCCATTGTGGGCTTGTGTTAGCTTTGATTGCCTTGGTTAGATCTATCTTGAGTTTTCTTCAAATTTCAAAATCAATGTTTACACAGATAAAACTACAGAACTATTACAGCATAAAGTACAAAAGCAAGCAATTTGATTCACTGTTATTAACAAAATATTACTGTCTCACTTTAAAATCTCTCGAAATAAATTGCAAACATTTCTTATTAAAAAGTTTATAGCTACGCGAAATGCGACACGACTTTAAACAGACGCACAAACATTGAGGTACTAAATTCTACTAATAAAGTCAGTCAGGCGTCTGACTGTCTGGCCGAAGTGGCCGACTGTCTGACCTGTTCTCTGGACTGAAGTGAGCATCACATGGAATTTGACAGGAATTTTATTAAACCACAGAACTTACTTCTTTTTCGTAAAAAAATGTTACATTAGTTATAAAAGTCTTAATACCTAGTTTAGTTTTGATTTTACAATAATTGTCAATTATATTAATCAAATTGCTTTCAATAAAATCGATTCTCATGAGAAAGTACCATAAGAATCGAATAAGTACGAATAGAGGCAGAATGCGAATATACCAACATACTTAGATGGATGTATTGATCCTTCCTATTCATTCTGTTTATTCCCTCGGAATATTGGAGAGATCCTCCACTCTTGTTATTGTGCCCTTACATAGAGTAGGGTTGGAAAACGGCTACGTTCATTTATGTTTTTTTTTTTGTGTTTACGTTTTATACTTATTAAATCGTTCTATGATGTGTTTACCTTAAAGTGTATCCTTACTTCGAAAGGGGTGGTTTCAATAAACTTAATGTCATAGAATAAGGCCTTGTTTATTACACGTATTTGAGAGAAAACTGGATCCTTTTTCAATTCTATGTTTTTATATTTGACTAATAATGCGTATAAATAAAGTGGCCCGAAAGTCTGACAACCAATCTTACCAAGGATATCGTATTACCCAGTACTAACTGGGTTGTGGAGGTCAGATAGGCAGTCGCTCCATGTAAAGTACTGGTATTCAGCTGCATCCGGTTAGACTGGGATCCGACCCCAAGATAGTTGGGAAAAGGCTTGGCAGATGATGATGAATGCTTATAAATAAACAGCTGTTTTGAGAGGGGTTCGTAAAATACCGAAATATTCAGCTGCATCCGGTTAGGCTGAAAGCCGATCCCAACTTAGTTGGGCAAAGTCTAGACAGATGGTGAAACAATTTACTGATTCGGACACGTGCACTGCCATTTTTTTACGGCACTAGCTATAATTATAGATATACATATAGCTAACAGACGTGAGAGAGAGCACATGTTAAGGTCTTGGCCCATATTCCTTAAGTGCGGAAACACGCAGAACAGTACACAGGCAGTTCCATGCCACCTGTCATGACCATTGACATTCGTTGGAGGAAACGGAAACGCGAAAGATAACCGCAGTCCAAAAGGTTTGGGACACATAACTGTCGGATCGTCGGTTTTGGACAACAATGGACCATTAGTAACACTTTTTGTACCAAATCTGGGACCATTTTGAGAGGAGAAAAAGTAGCCGCCATTTTTAGAGATAAATAAATTCCATTACGTAGATAAGCTCATCCTTACGTCTAACTTTGGCGGATTTATGACAATAAAATCTCTTCAAGACTAAAGTTATATTAGACTTTTTATGAATAGACAGAAGTGGTTAAATTTTCATTACAACGATCCTTTTTCCCAGAAATTTGACCTTTTTTATGTTCACAAGAACCATTCGTTTATTTAGTTCATTACAAATTGTGATCAGTGTGGTGCTCCTTATTTTTATGTTGAAAAGGGATATTTTCAGCAACTTGAGTTGGTATATTACAAGTACTTCTCCGTACTTAAACCGAGATCCAAAAACGTTACTTAGCACCTGCTTTGACAGTAGTGGTAGTTTTCTCTTTCTCGTGTCGTAAGTCGTAACGAAGTGGGATGTATGAATGGAGCCTTCCCAGGCGACGTTAATGAACCGAACCGAACCGAACTGCGACTCCAAACGCCCGGTTAACCCTGGACAACAAACACTCGGTGACGCAGTCTAGCTGACTAACCCGTTCCCTACGATGACGCAAATTCAAGTCCAACCTCAATGTGTAGTCTCACTGTGGTAGTAATAATTATGTCATATATACTAAACCCCGTGTTTCCTTGTCTCCAGGTCCCCCGCGACAGTTTCAAGCACATAGTGAAGGCGTGCGAGTGTCCGCTGTACTGGAAGATGCCGTTGTTCCTCGCCACACAACAGAACCTACACGTGCCGGTCGACGGACACAAGTTTATAGACTTCTGGAGAGAGTAAGTGCAATACAGGATACTGAAGAATACATTACATAATGACTAAGTGCATTAAGTAAACCAAAACTATAACCGCTCGGCCACGCTCAACCGAAACGCGTGTCACTTCGCAAATCGCATCCCCTGAGGCCGTGAACGGGGCGTAAATGATCAAGTTTGCCTGGCTCCCAAGTGTAGATCACTATTGACGTCAGAGATATTCCAGAATCTCTGAACTCTAAAAGCCTGTAAAATCTGTCGTCAAAACTAATTTCAGTGATTGGTTGTTAAGCTAACAGTCGATTAATTATCAGTAACTTCATCACATCACTTTTTCTGATACTCCGGGATGAAGTCCATAGACATAAAAATATTTAAGCATACTTTAGGTTCTTTCCCAGCCTACTTTGCCCATACTTACGGATCATTAAAACAACACGAAAACTCCGGCCGTCACCGTAATCTGAAACATTCTGAAAGCGCGATAACATCAAGGTTAAATACGTAATATAAGTTCAGTAATATCATAAAAGAAAATTAATAAATCTCACAAATTCTTCAAGCTGAAAACTTTACGGGTATCTAACGAGCCCAAGCGGCGTTGTTACTTTTACTAGTATTAATTACGGTTCCCTTGGAAAATCTTAAGAAAATAAAGCTGTGAAAAATAATTAAGTAAAGAAAGAAAGAAACAAGTTCTCCCCTGAAAGTAATAGCTTAACTTACTTAAGTATACAGATGCTAGACAATTTTCTTTGAAAATTAAACTAGTAAATCCTCAGAGTTTACCTACTTTTTGTAACTATAAATCGTTAGCAAATTAGCATTCACTGTGCGTTCCGCTAAGAAATAGAAATCCTTGCAAAGAGACCGTACCGGTAGCTAAAACCTGAGAATTTTCAAGACACGTGTGAATTAGATTACGTCTAAGCAAGCATGCACTATCGGCACTATCGTCGACTACTTGCTTTCTTGTATACAGTTGCGCTCGAACGCGGACATCTCAAAGTCGAGGTGTAAAAACAAAATAACAAATGTCCTGAAAAAAGTCCTAGTTCTCTGCGGACATACATTTTGACTTCCATTAGCGATAACGTTGATCGAGAAATTCAAAATTGTACTCGATTTACATAAGCTACCGAGCTAAAAAACTAAACCTAATGGCAATCCATAAAACGCTAATGCAATGGAATGCAAGGTAAAAAAAAAATTAAAAAATTATTGCCACTAAGTCCTATGGACTCCTGCCTGAAGTTAATGTCCTGAAGCAATCCTTATTCACACTGTCTTTTCATGTTTTATTTTCTCAATTTAACTATCAACGTACAAAACTGACAGTAGGTTAACAAATCAGTAATAGGTTTCCGACAACATTAAATAGTTTCGTATGATAGGCCCTATAGAAGTGCCTTAAGCAATAAGCACTGTCATGTCTTGCTGCCCCAAATGCTCAGTGACATACAACTCCAAGCGAGCATTGTTGATGCACCCATCTGGAACAGATAAGAAGTGTTGTGCCGTTAAAGATGAATGTCCAAATGCGGGGTTTAATTTACTATCAACGGCTTCAATTTAAGATGACACGCAGTAGTGTATTTTACTAACATAAACAAAATGAAAATCGCCTTTGCATCGACGCTCTATCGGCAAAAATAAATAAAAATAAAAGCGAAATAAAAAACCAGCTAAGTGCGAGTCGCACTCGCGCATACGGGTTCCGTATCATCGTAATAAGGGAGCGCCCTTTAATTTTTAATTTAGATTTATTATTTGTTGTTATAGCGACAACAGAAATACACATTCTGTGAAAATTTCAACAGTCTACCTATTACGGATCATGAGATACACTGGATACTGACAGACTAAAAGCCTGCGCTTCTTCCTGCTTCCATGAGTACGGAACGCACACACTATCTATCAAAGAAATCTTATCCCCACAAAACTAATTTCCATATTCTCGTTTCCAGAATGGCATCCCAGTGCCACGACATGGCGTCCCGCTTCGTGTACATCCTGACGCGAGGGAAGAGTAACACATTAGCACCGGAGGATTTCGTGCCTCTTGTACAGGACGTCGTCGATACACACCCGGGCCTGTCCTTCCTCAAGGAGGCCACCGAGTTCCACTCAAGATATGTGCATACTGTGAGTAGACAAAAATTAACCGAATTCAAATAGTCTTGAAAGTAAATTTTCGTGAAATAACAGAACTGTCCAAATTGCTGCGAAGAAGTAGATATTCGAGCTAATAGATAAGCAACTCTGGTCGAAGCGGTCCATGGATGGGTCACAAATTCACGATTCATTACACACAGATAACCCTCCGTGCATCGGAAACCAGTAATTCGAAGATCTTTGGCAGGCGTTACGGGTAAACAGAAGTCCGAAATTCTGACAACCAGTCTTACCAAGGAATATCGCATTAGGTGCCTAGTAACTAGGACGTGGAGGTCAGCCAGGCAGTCGCTCCAAGTAAAATACTGGTATTCAGCTGCATCCGGTTGGACTGGACTCCAAATATCAATAAATTCTTGAAAGCACATGAAGTAAACGATAAATGTAACTGTATGTCATGAACCCATGATCCTTTTATTCCTGTAGTTGAAAAATACGACTACCGACCATGAGGTTCACAATTCCTATTGTCGCTGAGAGGAAATTCTCGAATTTATCTGTGGATTGGAGTGCGGTCAGCAAATGGAGATAGATTTATCTAGCTAGACTATCGCACGGAAAACTGGGACCAGGCGGGGAGAAACTGTTCCTTATAATAAAACACTGTCGCCGTTTGTGGATAAAAATGAATGAGTAGGGTTGCCAGGCCAGACGGCTCGGCTTTCTAAGGGTCTTGTTTAGGTACTAAGTACTTCTATTGCTCTTCATTTGAAACAATGCACAGTCGATTAGATCGTGATTTGGAAGTACCTGTAAATAAATAAAAATATGGACAGTTGTCATTAAAACGACATTGTCTGGAACTTATCTCGTTTAAAAAAAAAACTCATGCATTTCAAAGACTTTTCGAAAAAAAAATCTATCATCGATGGCGAAAATCTAACATTTAAATCCAATGCCCCACAACAGTTGTTTCCACCGTGACTACCTATGTTGTACGCGTATTTGTTCCACAAGTCGAAAATACCCGGAAGCAGCCAACATATTGGAGTGGCCCACATCGGTAACTCAGCCCTTTGGGAAATTTTGCGGTGCATACTAAAAGATACACACACATTACGGGAAGCGGACCGCGTATTTATTTTATTCCTGCTCACTTTTACCTGAAAATATTAGTTCTGCACAGTTTTTCCTCCACTTTAACAATTACTGGGCACTTGGGTAGTTGTTCTAATCGATCACTTTCATTTATATTGCTGTTTGGCTGTTTGTGTTCGGAAAGAGTAATTAGTCGCACGCGACTTTACTTTCCAGATGAAGCTAACGATATGCAATAATTACCACGAGATTAGGAAAAGGTTCATACCACGGGTAACGGATAAGGTTCTACCGTTTGAAATAAAAGATATTCTTTAATATCACATTCGAAATTCTCATTAGATAAAGAACAAGTCAGAGAAATATTCCTAATTCATTTTAAACTAGTCCAATTACATAAATATTTCAGGAATAAATACTCATACTCAAATACTCATACTCAAACTACGGCAGAATCAGTGCTAGATAGCTACATAGTGTATAAGAATAAATCTAACAGAGTAAACTTTGATTTTCCAGGTGATCGCTAGGATATTTTATTGCGTGAACCGAACTTGGTCCGGCAGAATATCGATCCCCGAGCTGAGAAGATCGAATCTCCTGCAAGTGATACAGCTGTTAGAAGACGAAGAAGACATTAATCAAGTTACACAATATTTTAGGTAATAACTTAGTTCAGAATGTATCTTTACTAAGTCCATTTATTGCTTTGTTTTAACGGTTTTAAGTCAGACGAAGTTTTAGTTGTAGTTGACGAAGGTGTAAGACATTTCTTTAAAATATTGCATAGAAAATATCCTTTCCACCATTTTGGATGGTAATACTCAAACCATTAGCTACATTTTTATACCAAGTGAAGCTTTAGTTACTCGCTAAAAGAGTAACAAAAATATCTCTTCTTTACTATAAGTATCTTCATCTTCCGCTATTTTTTCTGTTTTTACATTTCAGTTATGAGCATTTCTACGTCATCTATTGTAAATTCTGGGAGCTGGACAGAGACCACGACCTCTTCATAGACAAGCACGACCTCGCGAGGCACAATGACCATGGTAAGCTCATTTAATTTTATTCTTCTATAATAATACACTTCTCATCAAAAAAATCGAAACACCTCGCAGTTTATGATTTGATAAGGATTATCAGAAAAATGTGTATATTTAGGAATAAATGTAAAATGTCATTTAATAGTGAGTAGTATGAGGTTTTTAAATCCTAATGTTATTGTTCTAAATTCAAATTAAGTCTTCATAGGTTTCGTATTTTGTATAATGAGTAATTTTTACCCTATATGGAATATGAAGGAAATGGGTAAAACAACACGCGTAAATGAAAAAAAAATGTAAGAAACGTTTATTTAATAACTTGTATTCCCTCCGCGAGCTCTTATTACTGCTTCCATACGGTTCTTCATCGATCGGATGAGAGTCACGATCACATGTTGTGGTATAAGTATTATCCCATTCCTCTTGGATTGCATTTTGCAGCTGGCTAAGTGTTTCTGGGGCTGGATCTCTTGCTCGAATTCGTCTCTTTAATTCATCCCATAGATGTTCAATGGGATTCATGTCCGGGCTTCTTGCTGGCCCATAATGGAGATACCGACTTCGGTAAGATAATCTCGTACGACGCCCGCGGTGTGAGCTCTAGCATTGTCGTGCATGAATATGAAGTCGTTGCCAATAAAATGTGCATAGGGCATCACATGAGGTTCAAGACACTGTTCGATGTACCGATTTCGTAAAGAAGTTGTTACAATAAATCGATCATCTCGCTCAGAAGTGACCCGATTCCTGCCAGATCCTGAACGGCGCGTGAACGAACCAGTCTCCCGATAGCGTTTGTAGACTCTATGAACAGATGATAAGCTTAGATGCAATCTTGCAGCCACAACACGCTGACTAAGTCCAGAATCCAGCAATGCCACCACTTGGGCGGCTTCTGCGTGCGAAGTATCCATATGTTTTAGAAAAAAAAGTTTTTTCAGACGTCCCAAAGTCACAGTAAATGAAATAAGAAACAAAAAGTTTAAAGACAAGCGCTAATTTTTAGTTTTTAAACGAGAAACGTACTCCAACCCTAAATACACATTTGTCTCAAAACAGTGATTAATTTCATTTATAGGATAAACAAATGAAATTCTAATTTCGAATTTTGTTTTTTTTCTTCTTACTGTAATGACCAAACTGCCAGCTACACAATAATGTTATTTTTTTCATGGAATTAATTCTCTTTTGTAAAAAATTAGGACAAAAACAATAAAAACGAAAGTGTTTCGATTTTTTTGATGAGAAGTGTATATATAAAAAAACTTTTTTGCAAAAAAATAAAACCGACTCCAAAAACACAAAAAAGTCAATAATAATTTTAGCTTGAGAAGTCGGTGACTTTTGTTTGCTTGATTCAGTTTTTTGTCACCGACTTCTGAAGCTAAAATTATTTTTGACTTTTTTGTGTTTTTGGAGTCGGTTTTATTTTTTGCAAAAAAGTTTTTTATTTTTTTAATTTTTAGTTGCAATATTCGATACAAATATTTTTCATCATCAGACCTGTAATGGCACTTGTAACCCAGATGGGTGCAAAGTTTTAATCAATATACATGAATTAAGTCCAAACGCAAGGTAGCTACTGTAAACAGTTGAGGAGTTCCCTTAACTGTCCTTCGTCTTCATCATCAGACCCCTTATGACAGTCGCAACCCATCTAGGTGTAAATTTCTCATCAATACAAATTAATCAAACCCAAACACAAGGTGACTGCTGTAAACCGTTGAGGAGTTCCCTCGACTGTCTTTCGGTTCCATCATCAGAGCGACTCCAGACCTTCTTTAAATTGTAGTGCTTTAAAATACTTAATCAAAAAATTTACAAACGCACTAGTCGCCACTACAATTTTTGAAAGCTCCCCTCAATTTCTCTTGGATGCCATCATCAGATCCCGGTTTCCTTATCATGGGACCACCCTTGAAGTATCTCCATTCCAACAAAATTTTTTTTATCAAAATCGGTTCATAAACGACGAAGTTATCCGCGAACAGACATAAAAAAAAAAACCTCCTTTTTTGAAGTCGGTTTAAAAGAAAGAGGTTCTCGTTTTTTACCATTTGTTTATTCTTAGGCGTCAAAAAAGGATTTCAGGGAAGTATGTCTGTATAATGAGGAGTCCTAGCGACTAGGCAGCTATAGAGAAACCTGCTCGTAACTATCGGTACAGAGCGAAAAGATTCCGTTTATATTTGCCATCAGTTCGCTGATTGTCGCCAATATCTTTAACAGTAACTATAGTACTCGTTTTATGCTAGGAGGCCTGTAGCGTAGTAGGTAGTATCTTGCTGAAAAAATCGATCATAATATACTTTACCAAGAATTTCATTACCAGAGATAATTCCGTCGCTTTTTCCATGTAAAATAAAACCTGGCTACAAAAGCCTACAAAACCCCAACTCATCGTTCACGCAGTAACTTATCAACTTTTGTTCTGCGGAAGACATCCAAACTTGCTGTCATGTTACATTAAAAAGTTTTATTTGTTATAGAAAGTCTCGGGAGGGAAATATGGTTTCTTTTTGACTAAACAAAAAGTTGTTGCATATTGCGTATGCCTTTGAAGAATATTTAAACGGTGTGTCGAACTTGTTATGTTGTTTTATTTGTTTTCAAGTTATTATATGCGTTTGGTATTTATATCTAGATACTGTGGGACTAGCGGCATTAAAGAAGACATAAATGTGTATTGTTTATTCTAGCATTTAATATTATATTCTAAAGTTTTGCCTGTCATCTATGACTATTTATTATGAACCTCAACTGATTTTAAGACCAATATATGTACCAATACTTATTGGCAAATAAATGATTATGATTATAGAGGTTCCCCGACTCGTTTCAAAACTCGATCTATTTCCTTTTCAAAAAGGAATCAACATATTTCTTGATTAAAATAAACAACAGTAATTTTTTTACAAGCGTTTTAATAAATATTGTTAAAACTCCACTTTCATAACTATTGTATCGAATTCATCTTTTGTACTTCTGGATGATCTTTTTTAAAATAATCGCCAAAATAAACAGATATGTCAACTTAAAATTCATTTTCAAAAATCCCTCTACTGCAGCCCTATCAAGCCGTATGATCGAGCGAGTGCTCTCCGGCTGCGTGACCCGAGGCAACCAGAACCGTGTCACGCCGGACGGAGAGCCTCGCATGTCCTACACGGAGTTCGTGTGGTTCCTGTTAGCTGAGGAGGACAAGACGCATCCTACGGCCATCGAGTATTGGTTCAGGTATGTACTATGCAGTGGTGTGTGGTGGCCAGGTAGGTATTATCGGTGGGTAAGCCACTGTCGAAGAGGTGGATCCACCGCAACCCATGACCCCGCAATTCGCAATGCAAATAACTCATGTTTCATAAAGTTCAAAACCTCAAACTGCCCCAAATTTGATGAGTCTAAATGGGGTTTAATAGGTCCCTGCCAAGAATAGAAAATCTTCTTAGCGTGTTTGTTGTTCCAATACCTATTCCGCAACGCCCATCAGACGATATTTAAGACACCTTGTCTTATCCTCCAGATGCATGGACGTAGACGGCGATGGCTTCATCTCGATGTATGAGTTGGAGTACTTCTACGAGGAGCAGATGCAGCGGATGGAGGCCATCGGCATCGAGACGCTCCCCTTCAACGACTGCCTGTGTCAAGTGAGTTCTGATTGCTATGCTTCTCTCGATTAACACACACACATACATAAACTAAATATATACATTACATAAATTCAATTCAATGCATTATTTCAAATAACCAGTTACAAGCAATGTTGAATTGTCAAGGATCGGAACGACGACGAAACATAATCCATACACAGAGTCACAAAATATCATTGTGATTTTAAAGGAGTTGCAAAAGCAGACGCTACTGTGAAAAGTCTTTATTCGCCCTTTCCAAATAGTCCGTATCCAATTCGTAGATCTCACAACGCATGCATCCCAAATCTCATACAAAATTCTCGTGATAAATCAAGCCCGAGACGTAGTTATAGTGCATAAGCTCTCCATAAAAATGATTCTAGACAAGTCAAGATATTTATAGATCAACATGCAGTGTACACTTGCACCCGGCCCGCATCACCCGGTCATCAGCACGCTTGCTTAAGAAACGCAGGCGTGGTGACGTCGGTGTTTCCCAAAAGACTACCTCACACGGCTCACACAAATCACAGGCTTAAAGGTCTTGCCCGAGTAAAGGTTATAAATAAATAAATAATAAATAAATATTCCTGGACATTTCACACAGCACCATCTAGTCCCAAGCTAAGCAACCTAATGCTTGTGTTATGGTAACTAGATGGCTGATAAACTACATTTATATACTTTTTTTTTTTTTTGTAAATACATACATATTATAGATAGAAACTACCTTACACCATAAAAAACATGGTGTTACATGATGAAGTTGCTAAATCGACTGTTAAAAGATGACTATCCTTTAATCCCAGGGAAAAAATAACAATAATCATGAACTTTACTTTGTGTAATCAATTGAAAGACATTTTTTGCAACGACCATACCAACTTCACCGCACATCATCGCTAACCAAAAACCCCAGATACAACTTCCCCTCCCCCCCACAGATGCTGGACATGGTACACCCTGCGACAGAAGGCAAAGTGACGCTGTCGGACCTGAAGCGCTGCAAGCTCACGCCCATCTTCTTCGACACCTTCTTCAACCTGGAGAAGTATCTGGACCATGAGCAGAGGGATCCTTTCGCTACGCAGCGGGATTCGGATTGTGAGGTGAGGATTCTGATAATGGGGCCACGCGTAGCGACAAATGGCGGGACGAAGAACGAATAGTACATTTTTATACATTTGTTTTAGTCGCTAGACGCTTCGCCTTTCGCACCGCGCGAATTCACAGGTATTGTTGGGAGGTCCTCGGCTCTTGGAGACTAATCTAATGCAACAAAATTGTCCATTAAACTACTTGTACCACTATCAGCTCCGGTTTTTGAAGGTCTATTCACTCGGCTGACGGAATGATTTGTGTTATCAGTTTCAGTTTTTCTAATACCTACGTGTCGACCAAAACTCCGCCACATGATCCACCGGAACATATTGTTGAGATCATCTACGTGCTTTTGTTGTGTTTAGATGTACGAGACATCTAAACAGAACAAAAGCAGAGACTTTGTCAGCATAGCTATAGTTCCATTCGTTTTTGTGTATAAAGGCACCTTATTTACTTTTCGCAATGAAAATGATTCAACTGAAGTTGTTCTAGCATACCTTCCGCTTGTGTTAATATTGTTGGATATGTTCCAGATGTCTGAATGGGACAGATTCGCAGCCGAAGAGTATGAGCTGCTGGTCGCCGAGGAGGGAGGCAGCGACGCACAAGACCAAATGTAAGCCCCCAGTCTTACCACCAGCCTTCATCACTATCATATTATTTACTATTATATATTTAATAATAAAACACATGCAATAATTATGTTTGTTTCTTACCATAAACAGGCAGTTATATAGGATAATGAAAGAGGCAGAGAAAAAGAAGTGTATGAATCGATTCTTAGAGTTGTGCAGAGCTAGTGGGCTGAATGGATTCGGCTTATACAAATAAATAATTTGTCACTCGGTGGTAAAGTAGACTATAGATTAGACATGTCTTGAGCCCATCTCGCATTAGACCAAACTAGAAACATCAAGCATTTTGAAGCATTGGGCGGCACTTGATCACGACTGTGTATTGTAGGCCCCGCACATCCCTGGTTACTTACAAATACTGGGGGCCTGAAAAGGCCGATATAGCAGAATCATATTAGTATATGAATCACGTTACAATTCGTAAAATGATAGCAGATGCAGTTCATATTATGAATTGTCAATTTGTGATCATTTTACGAATTGTAACGTGATTTATCTTATCATGATTCTGCTAAAACGGCCTTTTTAGGCGCCCTGGACTCCTTGTAACAATAATATACTTAGATATCTTCTACGATATGTTCTGAATGCAAACGATAATATCACCTAGTCAGTTATTAATTCGAGGGACCATTCCTACCTGTACATTATCTTAACACATCACAAGATATTAGACTCATAAAGTACTTTAATTTCTGTTATTTAAAATATTTATCTATGTTATATGTATGTATATATTCTGGTACTTATATATTTTTCTTTCGATCATTATATATTGTAATTTCTTTCATCAGGGAGGAAGACAGATCTGGCTATGCTAGGGTAAGACTGTGTTGGTGATTTGCCGTGTATGTCTTGTGATACTTTGTGCACCGGCCATGTTGCGCTGAGCCCCGAGCCGAGCGCGTCACACGACGCGCGCGCACACTGAGCTTGGCGTTGTGCGGCCCTCCATTTTGCATTTTGCTCATTTACGATTTGTCGCTTATAAGAATGAACATTGCACTCAAATGTAATCACATTAAACCAAAGATGTACCTATCGAAAGAAACTTCTGAATCTCCTCTCCCAGAATTCATTGCTGTTGATTTTGCTTGAAAGTCTTTGTCTGCCTTACTGATGAAATACACATTATTATTCCTGTAAATATGTAATCCTCCCCATCTCCCCACTCCATACACAACTGAACATTTTGAGCTTTTGTTTGTCAATAATACCGACACCCAGCAACGCATGGAGCGAACTAACAAAGATGAATTTTTCACTTGCATTCAGTACATACGAGTTCGACTGACAGTTGCATGGAGCGGCGTCGCATATCAGTAACATGGTTTCATGTTTCAGCTCGTACGATGAGACAGACGAGGACTGTTTATCGCCAAACCTAGACGACATCACCAACACGGACGTTATCGAAGACTCCAGTGTCGAGGAGTCCACGCTCAGCGAGTGCGGGGCCGCAGTGCGCGTGCGGCCCGGGGCCCCCGGCCTCGCAGGCCCTGCGGGCCCCCCCGCACCGCCGGGCCCCGCCGGCCCCGGGCCGCAGGGCGCTGGCTACGTCAACCTCAGCTCCATCTATTCCATCGGCGGCGACCGCTGGGCCAACACCACCAACCCTCCCGCTAAGAACGGTATCTCCGACAAAAAGCTCCCGGAGAAGCCGGTCCCGCCCGAGAAGCCCGTCAGCCTCATGATGGTCAACGGCAAGATGGACAACCGATACTCGGGCTTCGGCAACAACAGCTTCCTGTATTCGCAGCTGCTGGGCTCGGGCGGCGCGCGCGCGAAGGACCCGCCCTCCTACACCGCCGCCACCAGCGGCGCACTTTTCGACAAGTCAGGCGAGTCCAAGACTGTCACGTCACCTGTCAAACCTAAGTCGCCCGTCACGAGCCCCGTCAACGGAGTCAACAAGATCTCCGACAACTACGAACGCGCGGTGGCGGAGTGACTGAGCCCGCAGAGGGAGATCTCCAGACTGAACCGCACCAGTCTGTTCAGTAAAGTGAACACGGGCGTCGTCTCCAGCAAAGTGAAGAAGAAACCCGCGCGACAGGACGAGGAGGACGATGACTATGCGCGCGACAGCGACGAATGTTCCATTTAGGACACGCGAACCCAGTGATGTTGCCATATGCAATAATTATGCAACAGTTTTATTTCAGTGAACACCAAAGATGACACGATGAACCTGCAATTCGTGAAAACGTTAGATTACCTACCTTACCTGATATCATATTAGAATAGTGTGTAATATTGTCTCAGGCGTTAATCGATACAGAGAAATATTTTTTCAGCGTATCCTAGTGGTCGATACGTGCCTTGTGTCAGTGTAGCGAGTTTAGACGATTCCGCGTTCGGACGTTGTTAGTCGATTAGTGAATTAGAACAAAAAGTGCATTATCCTTGAACAAAATAAACTGTTCTGTGTATGGAACCTTGTGTTAGTATCGCATAGACTAGTTTCAGCATTTTGATAGCGTAGTATTTATGTATGTACTATTTTAATTTACGTCTCAAATTAACCATATCAAACAATGATATTTTTGTTTGCGCAGGAGTTTGTGTTTTGATTTTGAATTAAATTTATATATTCAACTAAATTCTGGTCATGTGATCTATAATGTATTCGTCACCGACAATTAATTACAAAATCATATCATTCCTCCATCCAGGTCGTATTAATTATTTGTAATTATCATAAAATTCAAATTGATAACAGAATCACACTGTCATTGGAAATCAGTCGTCCATAAAGCTTTATTTATTTATCATGACAAAAGTCAGTATAATAAACACGCACAGATTAATTTAGAATAGTAGATAGAAATATTTTTGATAAGGGGTTGACTCCTATCCTGCATCTACCTTCTTTTTTCGAAGATATTCATATAACGTGGTGTGTTGTGTAAGTGAACGTGTGTTACAAGATTGTATTGTTGTGAGCTCTTTTCTGGGAGAGCATTGACGCTAGTGAATATGTATTACAGTAATTAAAATAATTGTTGGTATCAGTTGAGATGCGTCGCTCTTACCTGTGTGTCGGAGTCATGTTGTGGAGTAAAGGAATTGTTTTATTCGATCAAATTCGAAACTTAAATTAAATTTGTCTTTTAAATTGTATATAAAATATTAATTTGAGTATTTGGCAATGCCGGTTGAAGCGAGTGTATGGATAATCGTAAAAAGGAGGAGTTTGTATCGACATAATAAAGGACGTGGTAAAATAGCAAAGGCAGCTGTATAAATAATAAGCTTCTAGGTAATGCTAGGTAGATTACGTTATGCTCTAGTCTACAGGTGCTGTAACAAGCCAACTGACGGTCTACCACTTCCAAGCAATTTGTTCAAGTCTGCAATCCTACCAGTTTGTCACAGCCAAAGAATCGGTTGTTAAATTTTATAATCGCCTAAAGTACTGAGTTTTATTATTGATGGATTTTATATTTCAGTTATTATTTAATTAATTCTCGATAGATTAAATTGCTAAGTTATAATATTATGAGAATTTCATTATATTATTCTAATGTTAGTTGCGATTTTAAATCCAATTGTTTTCAAGTGTGTAGTTTCAAAAACTTGATGTGTGACTTATCATACATGTAAAAATTGTGCCTCATTTATGATATTTTATCACGAATAATACCGCAACATGAGATCACCGAACTCACCCGTACCTACCTATCCTATAGCTTCATTTAATGTTAAGACTAGTCATTTCCATAAAATGTAAATCATTTCTATTTACAATCCTCCATTGAACTAATTCTACCAAGTATTAACCAAAACGATTGTTCACATTTTTAACAAATTTTATTAATATGTTGTGTACTGTTAAATTAGAATAATTTTATTGAGGTATGTTCTAAATACCTACCAGTTTTGAGCTAAGCTGTTTTAAAGTTGGAATAATTTAGTTAATTAATTTAGATTAGGCCTGTATACCTAAGTTACCGGTTTTTTAAGGTAATTTTTTTTAGTAAGTGATTGACTGTCGTAGTGTTCTTTTGTAACTAGTTGTTATATGAGTTGAGTAGTCTTGTTATAAGTGTTTTAATCAATAATCAGGTAAACTTTTTAAATGTATTATCTCATTAAAATAACGTGAATCTGAATACTTTGTATCTGAACATCTCAGCCATGTTTCGTAATAGTGCCATTTTATTTCCAATGTGTTTGCAACAAATACTTCAATGTTTAAAACTTGCAATGTTAGTACATAAGGAGACTAATATCACATGCAATATGTTTTAAAGAAATAATAAATCTCTCACGTATTCATCATTCAAATAATATTTTACTGCATTTGAAAAATTTATCTTCATTCTTTGTAATGTAGGTACGCATTTGGTACGAATGGAATGAAATAAACACGTTCCTATGAAGCCTAATAATTAAAAATTAGGTTCATCTTTTAGTGAACTATGTAGCTACGAAATTGTACCACTATAAATTAATTAAGATTTCCTTAATTTAAATTAGGTAGGTACGATATTTCGTTTTTATATTTATCGGTACCGGTCTAAAATATTTTAGTTTGCATATATTTAAATTTTTTAGACAAAATATTAATCGTAATTTCACTATTGTCAATATAATGCACAGTTGTAGACTGTCATTAACAAATTAGTTGAATAACTTAGTGCCGCGAGATTAATCACAATGAATCATTGTTTAAATAAGTATAAGATTTTTTACAGACATTAGTGGTGACAAAGAAAATGGTGTGTTAACATTTAATAAACGATGACAGACCTATTGTTAAGTCTCCTAATAAAGTACATAACTGTATTTAATATCGACTTTCTTTTCATTTCCTTGTTCAAAAACACCTAATAGACTAATTAAATAAATTATTATTATTATTATTATAGCTTTACAACAACCGGTTGTGGGGTTCGATCCCTGCCCCGGACATTTTTAAATGATTATTTACTGATTCGTTACCAGCTCACTGAATTAATGAAACAAAGAAAGAAATGCAATTATCCTGCGTGCAGACTGCAGTAACAAACCTTAGAGTATAATTATGTAATATACATAATTATTATGTTATGTCGAAACTGATAAAGTGTTAGCCAGCGATGATTTAGTCGATTTTAGAATAAAACCTCTTTCTAACGTTGTTGGTATATTACTTCGTCCCTGTGTCCTAATAAAAAGCGAATGGTGCGTTCGTTCTAATCAGCTATTAAGAGTGCAAAAACGACTGTTGAGCATAAAGTCCTGGGTTCGATTCCCATGTCGGGCAAAGTGTACTTTCTTAGTAATTGTCGTGAAATCTGCATTTGTGCCCGGTAGATGGCAATAGGGTCGCCCCGATTACATGGGTCGGACGCCCACTATTCAGGAATTAAAGACGTATTTATATGTTAGATGTGATGTAAAGACATCAAGCTTGGTTTTACTAATGTGGTGCTGGCGAGGTTTCCAAAACTACCGAATAAAGCTCTAAATGATGGAAAAAAACAAAGCGAACAAACAGATAGTCAAAATCTTTCCCATAAGTTTAAGGGGAATGCGGGAGTCGCAGATTGTTCCCGTGACCTGTCGCCATTTATTATATTAGTCTGATTTTACACCTTTCTAGTATTAGTGTAATACTTTTTAATAATTTTCTTGAATAAAGTTTACATGCAAAAGGTTAAATACTCACTTTCATTTTAATAGAACCACGGGTAAACAAAGTTGCCCTTATTACTATTGATAGAACTTGATTTGCCCATGGTCCGATTGATAGAACCACCGAAAAGAAAAATTCACTTGGTCCTACTAGTAGAACTACGCGGTCGAACCACGGGCAATAAACGTCATGAAAAACGACTTGAAAACGTTAGTCGATTACGTAAATTTAAAAAAAAGTCGATTTTCAAGGGTCATCACTGAAATTGACAAAGAACTGTCAAACGGTGTCATGTCAAAAATATAAACAAGAGATAAATGTCACTGTTGAGGGTACTTTCTTCTAAAGTTCTTATAAAAAGTATTAAAATATTGTACAGCGCGCCTCTATTCATTTCAAAAATGCCCTTTTACGCCGTAGCAAAAGGTCGGACTGCAGGAATATTTATGACATGGCCTGATTGTGAAGCTCAAGTAAAAGGTTTTCCTGGTGCTAGATATAAGAAATTTGATTCTGTTACAAGTGCTCAAGATTTCATAAGTGCAGAAGGTGGACCAAGCACTAGTGCTAAGTCTAAGAAACCCAATAACCAACCCAAATTCACCTCGAACTCTTCAAGTAGTAACCTCAAAAGGACTCATTCCACTACTAGTAATAATCAAGTTAATAGTGTTTCAGTAAAACCCAAAAGGAAATCTGAAGTTAGTATCGGTTATGCGAAGGAGAAAAATGATTCTGATGAAGATATTTCTGACGATTCCGACGACTTGAACACAATAATAGTAAAACAAATGGATGACTTAGAGAAAAGACTGCAAACATTTGAGAAAGGAGTTGATAAAATAATTAAAAAGGGTACCAAGAAAACCATTTTAATAGACCCGCCCCAGAATAAGAGACGGAAAACAAGTGGTGGAGAAGAATTTGAAATGGATAATGATGGATATGTGCAGGTGTATACTGATGGAGCCTGCTCAGCAAATGGTAGGAGTGGAGCGCGAGCTGGGCTTGGAGTGTACTGGGGAGATGGCCACCCTCTGAACATCAGTGAACCAGTATCTGGACGGGCTACTAACAATTGTGGAGAGATCCAAGCTGCCACCAGAGCTATAAAGGTTGCGCTTCAGAATGGAGTTGACAAACTCTCAATCAACACAGATTCAAAGTTTGTCATCAATTCTGTAACCAAATGGATGCCTGGTAATACTCAAAATATCAATTAAACTATGAAAATTGCATAGCTCACCTAAAAACAATGCATTTTTTTTTATCCCAAATACTGGTTATATTATGAAGTTTATCATAATCCTTGTGACAAGTATATTAAAGTAAACAATTGTTTCAATATTTTTACAGGTTGGAAACGAAAAGGTTGGAAGCTGGCGTCTGGGGAGCCAGTGAAAAACGAAAAAGATTTCAAAGATTTAGATAGTGTACAGCATAAGTTACAAATCAAATGGAATTATGTGGAAGCACATAGAGGAATACATGGCAATGAGATGGCTGATGAGCTGGCAAAGGCTGGGGCTACAATGTATAATAAATGAGAAACCCCACAACATTAAAATTCCATTGTACAGTTGAGTAATCTATTGCTTAAAAGGCTAATCTTCTTTGTAAAACATGAAATACCTGGTTTATCTCATGTGAAATTTGTTATTGTCAATCATGCTTCCTACTCTTAATGGCAAATATGCCAATGAGATGTGCCTTTCTAATTTATAAAATTGTTTACAAATTCTAGAAACTTGATAACTGTATACCTAGATCAAAATGTTATTTTATATAAGTATATTATGACTATTCCAATTTTTGTATTTAATCCCCAGAATAATAGAATAACTTTTTAACCTTTGTTTAAATATTTAGATGGTGTGCACACTGCCGTGTCCTGACCAGCACAGTGTTTAGACCCATTATTTACTCCGTCTTGTCATCATGTGAAAAAGTATCTAGCTTCTACCAGCTGGAAACTTATAATGTGAATGTTTTAGCATTTCGTATTTTTATATATTTGTATAATAATACTTATTTATATACCAAGCTTTATTATTAATTTATATAGGTTACTATGCAAGTTAAATATGACAAATTTTCAGGAAAGACAGAACTGATTATAATTACACAGGTAATACTAAGAGGTGCCTATTTTCATCAAAACTTCTCAAATTTAACTTAGTATTTTTACCTAAGCAATGTTAACCATATTATTTAGGCATACCTACAGACTGACTTAACTTACTGGAAAGTACTGGACCTTTTCATCTCGGCCGTACCTACTCATGAATAGGAATACGCGTACTTGGTCAAGGACAAGATACTATTCATCCTATTCAAACTTAGATATCACTGACTACTCCCCCCTCTCTGGAACCAGTTTTTATTTTTGGGGTCATATCAAAATATAAAGCAACAATATTAAGTACAGAGGTACAGAAGCTGGCGTCTGTACATGAGTGACGTCGTAGTGCGGTGTTTTTAGGGTTCCGTACCCAAAGGGTAAAACGGAACCCTATTACTAAGACTCCGCTGTCTGTCTGTCTGTCTGTCTCCAGGCTGTATCTCATAAACCGTGATAGCTAGAAAGCTGAAATTTTCACAAATGATGTATTACTATTGCCGCTGTAACAACAAATACTAAAAATTAAAAAAAAATAATATCAAGGGGGGCTCCCATACAACAGATATGATTTTTTTGCCGTTTTTATAGATAATGGTACGGAACCCTTCGTGCGCGAGTCCGACTCGCACTTGGCCGGTTTTTTTACTTATAAGTGACTAACAAATTATCAATTTATCAAACTTTAGTTCCCAATAAACTTGCCAAGATGATACTTTCGTAACATTTTATACCTACTGCAATGATGAAACAAAATTATACCGCAGAAAAAACCTACAGCATTTTTCCGCTCCGAATAAATTGTGCCTAGTCATCTTAAAAAGCACGAAGCATTTCATCGAACCCTGTGTGCTTTAACTTCGTAGCAAGTCTAGTCTATACGAACTTTAATACTAATCGTGTCTCGTGTTTCATGATACGTAAATTACGGTGGTTTCACGTCCATTCCTTTCATTGTTCAGCAGCTTCGGAATAGGCAAATAATGAACATGGCAATACCTACATCCATAAAGGTGGAAACACACTATTGAAACGCCACGCGACCCGACAAAACGCGATGCGTGTTGAGTTGAATCAAATCGTATTATTTTCTATGCCCAGAATCACATTATAAACACCCGTCTAGGGCTTGCAAATATTCGACAAATTTAGATATTCGAATATTCGAATATTTTGCGTTGAATATTCGAATATTCGAATATTATTCGAAATATTATAAAGTCAAATAAAACAGGGTTTTAAGTGGTAAGAACACTTTTGCAATGAAATAAAAAGACTCATTACTAAGAACAATCACATTTATTTGGCAAAACTTTAGTTAGAGATTTTCAAAATCAAACTACTTCACTTCACAACATCTTGTAATACGTAAGACAATTTTTAAGAAACATCAACTAAACATAACCAATATTGTATTGGAAGAAATCGTAGTGCCTAAAATAAACTGGGTTTTATTTTAACCTAATGAACCCTGTCATCAATGAGATCACCAAACTTTACTTATCTTAAATAAAGTAACAAAAATAAAATTAAACATTGTGCGTGTGTGCCACCGTCGGTTCGGAGAAAGAAACGCCATACTGTAGATTTTTCTCCCACTTTCGAAAACTCCTTGAATTTCAGTTTGCTAGGATCCATGATCAAATACGTAGTTCTAGTAGTCTTGGTATGGTACCTGTGAAAAAAAAATCAGAATGCTATTGTTATCATGCATGCATACAATACAATGCAAACAAGGAAACACAACACTTACCTACCTACTCTTTTTAATGTAGCCATTAACTTATAAATGTAGCCATACTATTATTAGCGTATTGTTAATTACAAATTATTTGAGGTTAGATTCTGACGCAAGGTTAAATATACCTAGTTGGATGGTAATTAATTACACAAAACCTTAACAAACACAAGTAATTATAAAATTATACTTACATGAGTCATTAGTACGCACAACTAGATAATTTTCTCATAAAAATAACTATCTGCAATCGAAAACACAAGCCTGCCGGCCGGTTGAAGTAAACAAACAATGGCGTCGATCGAGTAGTCTGCTTGACCGAAGAGAGCGCGATCGCATCCGAATAGTTCCGAGAGTTCCCGAATGACGGCGAACAATAACGAGCCTACTTTTTTATGCGTTCACGCATAATGCGTTTGATTAATCGAATATTCGAATATTCGTAAATATTATTCGAATATCAAAATGGGGCGAATATTCGAATTATTCGAATATTCGAATATTCGAGTTGCAGGCCCTACACCCGTCGCGACGAAATGCGCGCAAACGCCACCCGATCCCTACGTGCCAGATCGACGTGTTGCCGGTGGTCGGGGTTAATACGCCACCCGACGCAGCACACGCAGTGTGTATCTAGTCCAGACCCGACGCCACGCATCATTTGTTATAAAATACATATCAAATCTTTCATTGTCTAGAAGCAAGTCTGGATATAGCGTATGAAATTTACCACACGTCCTTCTCTTTTGATTTGTTTCATGCACCCAATAACGTCTAGTTATTTTTTTCTTCTTGAGTCGTTTAAGTAAAGCATCAAATCTTCTTCAAAATCTTCATCTGACTCGTTACTTAGAAGATCCGCATGGCATCGCGTGTTGGTAATGTGCACGGTGCACATGGGGTGTCGACACATTGCGTCGCGTCACGTTTCAATAGTATGTTTCCACCTTTAGTGTCACATAGTAGTTATAGTAGTAGTAGGTACCTACTATATTTTGCCAGTTACCGCCAAAATATTATTTCTACGACGCAGTCACGCACGCAGTTCGCAACACACCCTCACTTACATCTTTTTGTTTACGGGGGAAAAGAACTCTTATCATTGGAGGATTACGCCATCACGCCGTACAAACTTACTCTTGATTGGTGGCTAGCGTCAGTAGAATGCAAACGGACACGCACACAAACACAGAATACTTGAAACCCGACCTCTGAGCGTTGAGCGCCGACAAACTGTCGTATTGTTGTTTGCCGGGTCTGTCTGAGCGTCCCCTTCAGATCCGCAGTTAACTTTACAACTTCGTTGAGTTCAGAAGTTCCGTCTCAACTAATCCACGATAGTTGTTGCTATACAAACAGAAGTGATCTAGAAAATTAGAAATAATAATATATAACATGTTGAGCCGCGGCGGATACGTGAAAGTTTTCACCGATGGAGCCTGCCCTTCAAACGGCATGAGTGGAGCCCAAGCTGGTTGCGGCGTGTTCTGGGATGATGGTCATCCCTTGAACTTGAGTGCGCCGGTCAAAGGGAGCCGACCCACAAACAACAGCGGTGAGATCCAGGCTGCTACTTGGGCTTTGCAGCTAGCACACGAAAACGGCATCCGCAAACTAGAGATTAACACCGATTCCCGGTTCCTCATCGACGCCGTAACCAAATGGCTGCCAGGTAATTTATTATTGTTATTTTTCCTAAGGTTTTTCATGCCTAAATTAAGATAAAAATATTAGGTGGGTACTTCGCTACCTACCTAAAATTACCCTACAAAACTGTATGTGAAGAAAAGATCCTCAAAGCAGGTACATAAATTGATTACTTAAAAGAAAACAATGCGCAAACCTCTTTCCCCAATAACACATCTATCTAATAATAATCTAATGTGCATTTTCTTTGTATTTCAGGTTGGAAACAAAATGGCTGGAGGCTAGCATCAGGACAACCGGTGAAGAATGAAAGAGACTTCAAACAGCTCGACTATGCCATGCGCTTCGTTCAAGTGAGGTGGCAGTATGTGCCAGCACATCAGGGAATCCATGGTAATGAGATGGCAGACCAACTAGCCAGGGAAGGGGCCAGGATGTATTCTGGTTAAACTCATAAAAATATGATGCTGCTATACAACATACCATATTCATGATATGTAGTGTTAGCAAAGCGACAAAATTTTATTTTCATTTTTTTTCTGCTTTTGATGTGTTGTTACTAATATTTCTTTTGATTATCATTATTAGGTTTAAGGATGAGATCATCATGCATTTTGTTTGGCAAATACATACCTAGCTATAGGTATATTATGTACTTTTTTACATTCCTATTGATTAATCAATAGTTGTTATTACATAATAGTGATAAGGTTTATTAATTCCTCAAATAGGAATCTGGCTGTGTACCAGTATTAGTTTAAGTTTGATGATAATTATGTTTACGAACTGTTGTTTTAAGATACATCAAAGTTGTTTTGTTTTTTTTTATACTTGATAGTTTTCGTAGGAGGAGGACAAGAGTGTTAAAATATAAACAAAGATTAAACGTGATTTCATATGAATTCTTTTGTTTTAATAGTCCCACACAAAAACATCAAGCAAAGCACTTGAAAACTTCCATGACACTTCCACACTTTGTGCCAACTATGTTATGAACTTATGCCACATACCCTACACTACTACAGACACTTGAAAATGTAGAGGAAGGACCTACCAAAAGGCAAATCGGCATCATTCTTTTTTTAATCTCTAGACCCGTGGTTCTTAACCGGTGGTCCCTGGAAGCATCCCAAGTGGTCCGCGGAGCCATCCTAATAAATAAGATAGGTAGGTGACAACGAGTCGACACAACACGAACCGGCCGCGGCGCGAATCCGAAGCGAAACGAACTGATCTGCAATCCTTTCATTATCTATGTTTCTGAGGTGCAAGATACATTCGTACCAGGAATTAATCTTGAAGATTTTTGGAGCCAAAAGGCAATTTCTTTACAAAAACTTCGAGACATTGCTATTCGTTACCTAACTTTATTTTCATGTGAGCAGGGGTCCTTGGCGCTTCTGATTATTAAAAACGCACCGAAATCGGTTGGATGCCACTGCCGACATGCGTTTGATTTTGAGTAGCACTGAACCAAGGATTCAGAAGTTAGTAGTTTGGTATGCAATCACCAGTCTCATTAAAATCTGTAACTGTAATGTGAATTTATCGTAAAAAAAAAAACTGGGCATGTATCCAAATCAATAAACCAACTGGGTGGTCCATTGCAAGACGGAAATTTTGTCAAATTATCCCTCATCATGACTAAAAGGTTTAAGAATGACTGCTAGACCTATAAACTACTTATTCCAAATAGTACTGAACAAAGTGGATCAATAAAACTATTTTTTTTTTTTTTGATGGGGCATCTCGCAGTTCAACCTAGGAGGTTGGCTACTGATTAACCGGGCAAGACTATAATTATTCCTGCATCAGTACCTACGCAATAAAGAAGAATGTCATGTCAAAAAGTAACAGTCAAGAACTTTCGCACTAACAAACGTCTCGCGTGTTCCATACGGTATTATATTTCTGATGAGTTAGCGATGTGAGTGAGAACTTCATTCGTACGTATGTAACATGATAACGTGTTTGTTTACAATGAGTTTGTTTCAAGTGCCCACTCATCAAGTCACAAAAAATACGCGCGACTTGAGAACCTCCTTTTTTTCGTCGGTTAAAAAGCAAGCCTAACACTATTTAGCGTATGTAACGTAGGTACATTAATTTATTTCCAGAGAAGTAAAGGCTATTAATAAACGAACCTATTGCTTACAAAAAATGGTCTAATGGGTAAAGATGACGATGCGACGGACTGTCTTTTGTTTCCATTTAAATCAAAAGCAGTAGGTAGGTAGTACAAAACATCGACATCTGGTTTATAATAACAGCGTAGCGTAACCGCTTATCTTTGGAAACCATTTGGAAACAAAAACAAGGTCCTTGAGCACACGTGCAGCCAATGATCAAAGATCTTCACAAATGTACCCTAAATGTATTTTAAACCAATTTTTAAGAATTTTGATGAAACAATCTATTACTGTGAAGCGTAGATTTCGTTTCCCGTGTTCAATTCGACCCCAAAACCACGTTTGGGTATGAAGTTCAACACAACAAGCGGCTTCGTGCGATATATATAAATCTAACGATACTATACAAAACCCAAGGGCAGTGTTATACAAGGGGTCACTCTCTTGTATAACACTGCCCTTGGGTTTGAAACGATTATTATTATTGACCAACGAAGTCTACTGATATTTGCGAAAAACTCCAATAGCGGAGTTCATACTTCATTCAGAACTTACAACAGTAATAATGTCAACAAAACTTTACCGAAACATATGCAAAAATAATTAGACCAAAGTCAAGGTAATAAAAGGGCTTCCATTAAACACTTATATCGGTGGGTGTTATGCAAGGGGGTGAAAAAAATTTCATTAGTTTTGTCCTAGGACGTCTAGTTTTTTAAATATTTGCGAAAAAGTCAAAAATTGGATTTAAAGTTAGAACACAAAAACATAACATAACATTACGCCTCTAATACCCAGTGTTTGTAATTAATTTAGAAAATAGCTATGTAGTAGGTAGGGACATGTTTTGCAATTTAGGTATGCCATAGGTGTACAAAAATGTTGACTACTTGTGTGGCCCTGTTTTTATGTTTAGGTATATGTATGTTTTGCTGAATATTGTGTACTTATGAGTAATTCATTTGTTATTCTGAAGGTATAAGAAGGAATTCCCTCCCATTTCTTGGTATACATACTACTAGAGGAAATGATGTTCAGACAAATAAAAGAATGAAATCGGTTTCATCGTTTATTTATTGAATGAAACAGTTTCGTACGTACCATATGTACTAAAAGCTCTTAATAGTAACGTAATCTTACTATTTACAAACAGCGACATCATTATTTTCACACTAAAAAAGGTTTAAGCTAACTAATGAAATATCTTTAAAATTGTATATAGAGTTGTGTTTCCTTGCTGAAAGACACTATCCAAGTTGCGAACCGTATCATAAATGAATATTAATGACAAATCTTCTTTTCAAATAACTTTACTCCAATGATTAATCAAACCTTAGTATTTATCTTCGCGTGCTTGGATTGCCTCATTTTTAGTCAGAAACTTAATATTTAAAAACACAAATGAATGAAGCTTCCGCCTCTGACAGACTTGTTTCTAGTAATATCGGCAGTAAATAACAACTAAAATGCACATTACAAGTGAACTTAACATTAACAGTCTTAAAATTATTGTAAACAATACGCGTTGTAGTCGTATATAAATGGGTTATGTATAACTTAATAACTTGAGTAATTAAAAAGGATATTGGCGAGAACAGTACAGAGACAGACAAAACTATACCATTAAATAATAACGTGGGTAATTAAAAAGGATACTGGCGAGAACAGTAAGTACGGAGACAGACAAAACTATCTATACTTATAATATTATAAAGCTGAAGTGTTTGTTTGTTTGCTTGAACGCGCTAATCTCAGGAACTGCTGGTTCGAATTGAAAAATTGTTTTTGTTTGTTAGGCTATATAACATTACGCTACGACCCTTAGGAACCGCGCAGCGTGTGACACCGCGGGGAACAGCTAGTATCATATAAAAATGATATAAGCAAGGGTGCTAATTTGTTTATAAAAAAACCCCAATACTAATACATTTTAAAGAAATAATACAGATATCGCGAGCCACCCTAGAATGCCGCACCGAGTGTCTACTTGTATCACAATCATAAATACTCAAATTACTAACGATCACATGACTATCTTGAGCATTTCATATGGACACTCATACATTTTTCTCAGTATGAGACAAGCGGCGAGTTCCTCGCTATTTCTATTCGCGGTTTTTATAATTCACGGACCTTGACTACGCATTTACGTTCTCTGTGTAAGTATAATCATCATCATCAGATTCACCAGCCATATCGTGACAACATGAAATAATTCTGAAGCCACATAAAACAATAGTACTGTTGCTATAATAATACACAGTATCATAACAACTTATTATTAGAAATATAATGAATCAATCAATTGATCATTCAATTTACAATATTTACATAAATTAGGATTGAAATAAAATTATTAAAACCCTTTTTGGAGCTTAATTAATAGGCTCAACTTACGACTTTTTTATTAAGAATAAAACCTAAAATTATGTTTACTATATCTTGCTTACTACAATAAGGCTCACTTATTAGTTCGCTTTGCAAAGTTTCAAAGAAAACAAGACAACAGTTATCTGTTGCATTATTTTATATAAAAAACTTGGTTCACATCCTTCTTTACAATTTGTTATTGCTTTCAATGACTTCTGCGTTAAAAAATCGTTTTATCAGACTATACAATTAATATTTTATTAAAGCAGGACTCAAAGGAGACTAGCTAAATAAGAATAACATACGCAACAACAAAAGGATACCACATTTTCGTAAGATCACATAGGTTATTATTTACATTTTTATTTTAAATTTTATCATTTACTGAAATGAAATATCTGGCCAGACTAATTTAAAAACGGCAGCTAAGCGCATACATTATTGCTTTAAAAAAATATGTTTGCATCTAACGCTTTTCATGCTTTAGTTGCAGATAACAATGTGTGACTGACTACACTAACCTTTATTTCAGTACCTTCTCACAAGCTAATCGTGATTTTCATGAATTTTATAAATATTCGCCCTGATTGCTCAGGAACCGGCTCTAGATATATTTACGAGCAGCAGTAAAGCTATTTATTTGTTATTAATTTATTTCGGACAGAATCCATATAGTTAGTAACAATTTTCTAAAATCTATGTTAGTAGGTACATAATATATCAGTCACAATCTTCCCGTAACTTTTCGCACCCAGTGAGCCTGTATGGACACTCGTGGCGGGATGCAATCATTTGCAAAATGGTGGTGTTGCTACCGCGCAGTCTTTGAAATAATGATGTCACCTTACGCACTATAGCGCGGCAACCCCAATAGCACTCTGAAAGCACTATTATACTGAATACGCAGGCCGTTGTAGGCTCGTCGTGTATACCGAACTATGCTTAAATATTGCATACAATTGTTTAGTTGATGTTTATGCTGTTGGCTTGCTGCACGCTTTGGTGCAAACTGTAAGTGCAGCAAGCATCTGTTTATACAAATAAATAAATTCGATATTTCACGACATTCATTGCACCGAGAAACTACTTGTTTGTTGTATGCGCTTAGCTTATACAGAAGACAGCTAAAAGTTACCGCGGTATCAAAGTTACGATCAACAACTACTACACTAGCCACAGACATTGATTCATGTATACATTTAATAAGTACAATACGATAGGTATAAACTTTGATGGTTTACTTATAAGTTTGTCGAAAATATTAGCATTACAATCTTCATGGCCGTCCATAGTTGCGTCACCTCAAGAATGGAGCGCATATGGAATCCAAAGCGACCAATGAAGATCACAGCAAATTATAACTAGCGGTCAAAAAGGTTACTACTTCCCTATGACTTGGAAGAAAAACGACAAAATAACAATTTTACTGACTAACACATACAAAACAGTTTGCAAACATTCGTATGACCTAAAAACTTTTACTGAAAACAGTACTTATTGCTGTTTAAAATTACCTGCAATTTACTTAACACATTACCATATTTCTGTATTACGACTGATTGCCATAAAATGTCTTTTCTATTATTTTGTACGTGACATCCTGTAGACCGCGAGCGATCCTTGAGTATATATAATATATTATATTCAAAAGCTATACACCATACATTATAACATTAGACAAATAAGTCTCCATTTAGTCAGGAAACTACGAGTTTGCTACCAGCAAAGATTTAACAGTCAATTAAAGATTTTGAACCTAAAAGGTCAATAAAGATGACTCCAAAATGTTACTTTAATGGGGTGACCGAGATAAAGACAGCATAAGTCTTGTTTTTATTCGGACATGACTCGATACTGCAGCGGACCATTCGCTTTTATTGCATGGACATTCTCTTCAGCAGTTTCTGACCGGCTCCCGCCGATTCTGCGTCGGTAAATGTCCCAAAAACATACGCATCTGAATGGTTTACTTAAGTCTAATGTTATGATAAATGGAGCATGGTTGTATGAAGTCTAGTGGCCCTGTTGCTTCGGCACTACTTACTAGCGTAGGTTAATAGGCTGGTAGTGATAGCGCGGGGTCAGCAGTGCCCCCTCAGGTGTAGTACTGGATGGTGTGCGTGCGCCTGGCCGGCGTCACCACGGACGTGTTGTTCGACGCGCCCACTATGAGGTACCCGCCCGATGATGACATCACCTTCTTGTTCGTATTCGCGGACTCTTCGTTGTTCATTAACTGTTAAGATGCAAAAATTGTAATAGGATTAGGGTTAGGGTTTTTTATGGTGCATTTTTCTCAACATCCATGCTCAACAAGTATTCGTTAAGATAATAGAAGTGTTAGATACAGTAAACTGCAGTACAGTTATAAGAGCTGCCTGTATACTTTTTCTCTTGTTATGTGAATAACTATTACCGTGAGTTCTACCACTAATCGCATTTTTAAATGAATACACGTACTTGTTTGTTGATGATGATTGGCTGCATCTGGGTGGGCGTGGCAGGCTTGTACGTGCCGACGCATTTCATAGTCTGGTTGCCGCTTGTGTCTTCTACCATGCTTACTGAAATGCATACAACAATAACATAATATGACGTAAACTATAAATAAAATAGTCACGGAGAGATATTACTGTACAGGTGTACATCATTGTCAGAACTAACGCCTATGTCATTCAAGGGCCAACATAACTATACTGCACTTTACAGGCTTTTCACAGTAATTCTACAGCTAGCTATTAAGTTGGCTAACCTGAGGTTTGAATGATTACCCTGTACAGTCCTTTCACAGATTATTTGCCGCTAGCTATTACTAAGTTGGCTAATATGAGGATTGTGTAAAAAAAAAAATTGTGCAGATGCATCATCAATCCTCGGGTTAGCCAACCTAATAGCTATTGGTAAAATAACTGTGAAAGGACTATAGGTTTTCTTCTTTTTTAAAGATAAACGCCATTCTGGCACATGCGCGCTCATCGGCCCGACCATAGACAATTAGTCATGCGACTGTTTGGACGTCGCTCCTCGCGTGGTTTCCTTATGCGAGCTTCACCAATTACGGACGACTTCTACAAATTAAGGACGCGATCGCGTTGCAGTAGTATTTAAAGCCAGCAAATGATTTTGAATAAATTTTTGTTTGTGCTAAGGATGAATGTGTATCTGGTGGGGGTTGACGTTTCGTAGACGTGCTTGTTGAGTTGAAACTAGTCGTGTTGAGACAGCGGTAGCATAGCTACACGCCTCGTCAACGCGTTAAAACCTAGATGGTGAATAAAATTCACGGAATAGATTTTTGAAAGTTAGGAACATGGTAGGTTGTGTCTGATGGGCTCCTGTCTGATAGTTGTTGTTGGGTTTTCAGTATACACGTCAGAATCGCTCGAGAGTTATCTCTGCTATCGGTACGTAGATTTATTTTAATGTCTATGAACAGGAAAGGAGTCCTTTATCACTCTTCTAATTTATACACTATAATATACACTATAGACAGTATACGCACCAATAATAGAAGCCTTCTGCGAGCTATGTGCGTCTGAGTTGAAGGGGCGCGACGGGGCGACCTTGCCGCCGACCGTGAGGGTCGGCGAAGACGTGTTTTTCTGTAACACCAATACAGCCCAGCTGTGTAATAAATATGTGTGCTTTTTGTAACACCAACTCCTCCGAGTGTAAGAAAGACTAATACTGGACAAAAAATGCTAAGAAGCTATTATCTATATTTTATACAATAATTGAATTTTTATGTAATACTAATTTCACACTTTTTTTTTTAATCTAGCATGTTCATAAAGATTTTAACGACAAAAAAGCTGTAAAAAATAAATAAAAAATAATGGTTTATAAATATGCAGGACCACATTTCATGAAAAAAAAAAACAAGTATTACAAGATTTAGAAGCAACACATGAATTAGAAGTGGAACTCAAATTGAGGTACTGTTTCTTTTCAATTTTAATAATGCTACAAAGTCATAAAGTACTACTAAAACAACACAGCAATACAATGTTTTCTTAACAAGCACTTCTACACTGGACATGAATCATGAGTAAAATAAAATTATAATATAAACTCACTGGCATTATATCCGGTTGAGGTTGTAGCCTACTTTCCGGTGACATTGGCGGTTCTCCATTGTTATCATTCTGAAATTATTATTATTTGCTTGAGTGCATTTGCCTTCAATGTCAAAATTAGGTAGAAGGAAATAAGCTTCTGAATAGTTGAAGTTACCGTGACCCGATGCTTACGACAGGCCTGAACTGCAGTCGTATGCAGTTGTCTGATTTTCAGTCGCACTTGTCTACCGTTTTCAAATTATTATTTTTCATGTATTGTACTGACATCACAAATCCCGTGAGATTTGGTGTATATGTTACTGTAAAAGCCCGAACTACGGTAAATCCTAAGATTTTCCAGTAAAACCTAGAATTTATCAACTCTTAATGTCCGAACCTTTCTAGGATCATCGTTTATTTCGAACTTTTACGAACATTCACTTGGTAAATCTTAGGATTTATTGCCTTAAAAACAGGGTAAATGTTGAAATAAACATGTCAGAATGTGTTAAAAAAATGCTTGTCTAAGAAATGCGCTTGCAAGTCATCAGGATTTCTTTGTAATTCCAAATGCCATAACAGCGCTCCGTGTATAAGTATTTTTTTTTACTACCTCTTAATAAATGACAACTGATTGAATTGAATTGTATTGTCTTCGATTTGTTTATTAATAAATAAATATCAAATAATAAGAAAAATACTGATTCAATTAGATTAGCCAACGTAAGCGTTATGTTTGTGAGGAGATAATTTTAGTTTTTACTATTCAAAACAATATTTATATATTTTTTACTATTTAAAACAATTTTTAAATACTTCTTGTATTTAAAAATTGTTTTAAATTACTAGATATTAAAAATTTATATATAAAACTTTTATATAAAAAAATATGTAGGTAACAATTTGACTATTTTTTTTGTTATTTGAAATAAATCATTAAGAAGTACTCATTGTTTTATTCCCAAAACTAACATTTACCAACCGTCACTGGTAAAACCTCTAATGTACTAAATTCTAACGGTAAAAGCCCGAAAAAATCGTTCCATTTTCATAAATTCTTACATTTACCAACTCGTGTTGGTAAAACCTAAGATTAACCAATATTCGGGCTTTTACAGTAACATATACAGGCCGATCGTCTATAGCGTGGCATATTCTTTTAGTGATATAATATAATGAGGTGACTATGCGACATAATGTAAATGTTGAGACGGTTGACGTCGACCAACCGAGACAAGTGGTGATACCAATGGCCAGATGAGTGAATGTGAATGGCATTCAAAAGATCGGGTCAGAGAACGATATTTAATTTATTTCACATGTTTTTAACATTAGAGACATGGTTACAAAATAAATTATGAACGCCCGTAGGTTTGTTCACGTAGTTGACACTCGTACAGACCAGGGAAGCACGAATGTGAGGAGACCTATACTCGGCCTTGGGTGTAACTTCGCTGCCAAAGACTGAATGGTGCTGCTGTGTTGCTTTTAGACCAATGTGTTACCTGCTCGCGCTGCTGGCAGGACCCATAATGCTGCGACCAGTGCGCGCGCTGGCACGGCAGGTCGCAGTACGACGTGTTCCAGCAGCAGTAGAACTGCGCCTCCTGTCTGCAGTTAGCACACCTGGAACACGCAATTTGATAATAGTGTATAACTTACACAATGGTGGGGTTGATCTCTTTTTATCCATATGCCGGCCGGCAGTAGGTAACAAGGTTGGAGTTCAAGCGTGACCGTCCGCAGAGGTGCTTTCTTACAAAAACCCGTGACGAGCTTCTTGTCAACTTGGGCTTATACCGTAAAATATGAAACAGTCACAATGCAAGTGTGGACTGCGAGTTTTGTCCAAAAAGGTTTAAAGATAATCAAGTAAATCTACTATTAGACGCCACAATATCCACATCTTCCCCTTCCTCGCCTCTTCTTTGCTATTACCAAATCGTTTGAAAGAAGATTCTAAAAAAATTGGTTTTCTCTAAAACAGATATTATTTATCATATCTCATATTAATGTAAGATCCCTGAAAATATACTCAACATTCCTTACCATTGTTTGGACTTGGCGAGTTTGACGGCGGCGTCGAGTTCGGCCTGCGCGGCCCGCCTCGCCTCGCTGACGGCGCGGAGCTTCTCCTTGTCGAACAGTGTGCGCATCTCCGCTAGCGTCAGCTCTGTAACGTTATATTGATTTACTTTAGTCGCCTCACTGCGAACCGCGCTGACATGCGCAGAGGGACCGTTTTGTGTGCAATAATGAGATAAAGAGCACAACGATACTTGATCGATTTACAAACAACTTTATTATATAATAAGTGACCCTGCTTCGCAGGGAATGGCGACATGTCCAAATATCGAGATTTCTGTGGTATAATATTGTCAAAGGAATGCATAACTTTCGTAAATCAAATTACGTACCGATTCGAAAATACCTAAAAGAACTTAACTGGGAGGAATTATTTGAGGGACTGCATGACGTCAATGGGATGGTGCAGGTATTTTACGACATTATTAATACAGTTATAGACAGGTTTATTTCTACTAAAGTACCCAAGAATGGAAAGTACCCACCATGGTTTAACTGGAGTCTTATTAAAATGCTAAATTCAAAAAACAAGATCAGAAAACGCTACAATGTATATAAGAACCCGTTAGATAAAATTGAATTAAAAATAATCAGTAAACGTTGTGATGAATTCGCAACTGTTTGCTACAATAAGTATTTAAAGAACTTGGAAGAAGAACTCACAAAAAATCCTAAATTGTTCTGGACGTACATAAAAGCTAAACGGGGGGGAACTAGCGTGTACCCTATGTCGATGACAGATGGTACTACTACGTCATCTGACGGAACAGAAATATGCGAGTTTTTTGCATCTTACTTCTCCTCTGTTTATAGCTCTGTTAAGGACGGTGACAATCTCCATAATAATACGTACTTACATAACCTTAAAAATTATAGCATATGTTTATCAAATCTATTTATTGATTCTGAGGCTTTATACAAAAAGTTGAAAAACCTGGACTGCAATAAGGGCGCAGGACCAGATGGAATACCACCTATTTTTATTCGCGAGTGTGCGGCTGAGTTGGTTACACCATTATCACTTATTTTCAATAAATCGTTAGCTTCTGGAGTTTTTCCTTCAAGATGGAAGATAGCGAAGGTAGTTCCCATACACAAGTCTAATAATGACGACATGGTTTCTAATTATAGACCCATATCAATCTTATCTACCTTTGCTAAAATTTTCGAGTCTCTGATCTGCCCCCACATTCAGAATCACTTAAATCTGTACCTTAGCGAGGAGCAACATGGCTTCGTGGAGTCTAGATCCACAACTACCAATCTAATACTGTTTACTGAATTATTAACGCAGGCAATAGACTCGGGTTTTCAAGCTAATGTTATTTATACAGACTTCAGTAAAGCTTTCGATAAGGTATCACATGAAATATTGATTCACAAATTAAGAGCATACGGTATCACCGGGTCGTTACTGTCATGGTTAAGTTCATATCTCGTGGGTAGATCTTTCTATGTGGTTATCAACGGTTTTCAGTCTGCCCTACGATGCATCTCGTCTGGCGTGCCACAGGGATCTCACCTAGGGCCCATTTTATTTAATTTCTTTATTAACGATATTCCCCATTGTTTTCATTACTCTGTTATCTTTATGTATGCAAACGACTTAAAATTTGTTAGAATTGTTAAATCTAAAGATGATGCCGCTGCACTACAGAGCGATCTAGAAAAGCTTGTGCAATGGTGTCAAGTCAACAAGATGCATCTCAATCCAAGTAAATGCTATCATGTTAAATACTCGCGAAAACACTTTTTATTGTCCCGCTTGAGAGGAAATGAGTCTATATACATATAATAAGTACCTTATGTTGTTATTTAAATTAATTATTTAGACCTTTAGACTTATAGATAAGTAATTATTTTAAACTAGATTAATATTATAACTGTACAACTTCTTTACGCATGCGGAGTTTACCTGTAAGTGATTGTTGCACTATTGCATTTACATTTTTGCATGTTACTTTTAGCATACAACCAGTGTAAACAATTGTTGGTGAACCAATAAATAAATAAATATTAAGATAAATATTAATATAGATGGATCGTAGCAGGTGACGTTCTATGGTGTCTGCCTCCATAGGAAAAAAGCGTGAGATTATATATTTATTAATGTATTCTACCGCAACAAAACCGGTCACACAAACATACGAAATATGACTTCGTTTTATACCGTGCAAATATTATTATAATTGAGTTCAAAATTGTGCTAATAGGCACGGCACTGCCTTGAAGCGTAGTAAGTATTACTTATTTCATGTGCCTACATACCGTGGTTATGTTTGATCTCCTTGACCTCCTGCTGGTGTCTCCAGTTGTCTTGCTCCAGCTGCAGTCGTAGCGTCGTCAGCTGCGACCACGGCTCGTCTAGCTTCTCTAGCGAGTCCTCAAGTAACGTGCGGAAGAAATCTGTCAACTAGAACAATGGTTTATAGTTTTAATACAAGTAGGAGGTTTGCAGGGTATACAATGGATTTGCTTGGCATTAGTTTCACTAGGGTCGCATCTCCCACAAAACAAAACAAGCACATTTAACTTCGCACAGAGCATACAATAAATTTTACAAATTCTCTGAACAGCAGTGGACAATACACTGTAAATGGCAATACTTGGTAATAACCTAATCCATATATTTCGCAATACAATTAGTTAATGGTGCCGACTGTCTGGAGAGTCTTGGTCAATGGAAAGACACCAGGGAAATGTCCTAAAGCTCGACGACCAAAACGGTAGACCAACACGATCCCCCAGTCCTTCGGGCCTCAAGAAGGTTCACTATCCTTAGCACTGAGAGATTGGAGTGTGTGAGTGAGACGTAATTACGGCGTATAAAGTTGTACGTCGCGCGCAATGTGTTGTGACGTCACGTTACCTTGACAGCGTTCTGGTTGAGCTTGGCGGTGACTGGGCCTGCCGTGGAGGGCGCCGGCATGTTGCCAATGGGCGTATTGGAATCCAGCGGGTTCAGCAGCGGACGCTGCTTGAGTCGCGGCGGCTGTTGATGACATAGTTTTTAATTAAAAGGTGAAATTACTAATTGGTCAAAGACAGTTTGTTGTTAGGTCTGAAGTGGAATTTGGTTAGGTTGGTAATGGTCGGAAAATATTTTTCTTGCGTTCCGTAAATGAAATCCGTTACCAAAATACCGACGGCATGAAGAATCTTCTTGCAACATTGTCAAAAACCTTGTCGGAAGTTGTGATGTTTTCATATGCAATTATAAAGACATGGCATACCTCTCCAAGCGTATTTTCAGTAGGAGTTCTATTATTCAATACAGTGATGGGAGGCGCGGGGCCGGGCACAGGCGCGGACACGACCGGCAGCCCCGCCACCAGGCTGGCCGGCGGGTTGCCGCGCTCGGCGATACCATTCATCATCGGAGGGGACACGGCATTCTGTTGGAGATAAATTGCAGATAAAAGAGTTTTCTAAACCAGAGTCATCTCAAGAGTTTAAAAGAGTTTTAAGTAATGCTTAACTCTCGAATTAATACCTACCTGAGCATCAATTAAGTAATAAGTATTAAAGAGGAGCAAATCATTATTATCCCCAATTGATTAATTATTATTATTTATATAACAATACATGATATCTCAACAAAGTACTCTGAATAGTTATTCAACAATTCTTTGCAATCAGGTTTATTCTTTTTTTGTGCTTTCCAATATTTTTTCGATGGAGGATATGACTCTCGCTCTCCGTTGTCTGACGTCACGAGCGGTACAGTGGCGCCGTAGATACTAAAATTTGGCGTTAAACAGGAAACGACATCACAAACACGGAGATAACCAAAGAGCATACTTCGGCTAACTTCGTATTTCCGGAATAACACGAACGCCGCGCCACAGAGTAAACACCGACAGAAGCAAAACTACTACGTTCTGTACTGTCGTGCTTTGAACCTATCATTGAACTCAAAAGAAGTTTTCTCTCTTCACTCTAGTCAGGATATCTCCTCCGGTCGCACAAGGAATTCGAATTTAATAGAATTGTTAATATATAATTTTCTAGAGGAAAAAAATGAAAAAAAAAAATATTTCAAAATGTATTTGAAATTCAAATACACATTTCTATTAAGTTGGCTAACCTGATATTTATATCAAATATGTTTGACAGGGCCAATCAATTTCAGGTTAGCCAACTTAATAACTAGCGGTAAATGAACGGTGAAAGGACTGTACTTTCACGTTCGTATTTCCGAAGATGGATGATGATTGGCGAAGCGCATACATGTGTTGTACTCACATCAAGGGCACCAACGGACATGACGGGCTGAAAGCTGAACATCCACTGGCCGTTGACGGACGTCATGAGCGGCACGGTGTGGACGGTCGGCACGGTCGCCACGCTCGTGCTTGTCGTCACAGTCGCGGTTGTGCTCGTAGGCGAGCACGATGGCTGCATTAGAGGCGTTGTTACTGTGTTCACTAGGTTGTTTGCTGGACCAAAATGGACGAATGTTGAATTTTTGAGACGTGTTATTTATTTTAAATACCTGCTCAACACAACAGATTCTATATCTTATAAGTAAGGCGTTGTACAGTAAAATTTTACCAATTAAAAAATCGGACAGGTGAAATTAACAAAATTTCAATGGCAAACAATGCAAAAATGAAATGCAGCAGTGGCAAATGTACTGCTGTTTACTTCAATTTACTTTTCAGTACGTATACGTACGTACTACGTGTCAATAATATAAAAAAAGACTCACCAACAGAAGCGATGGGCGGTCTGAGCACAGACGTGACAGTGGGCAGGGCGTTGACCTGTGGGCGCGGCAGGCGCACGGGCGCCTGAGTCATGGGCGGCTGTATCGGGATGTACACCATCGAGTTCTTACTGTTCAGCTCTGAACGACCCTCCTCCGGCTTCTTCGGTTGAGGGAACGTCTTCTTCGCCCTAGGACGGACTTCAGGAATCTTTGTAATCGTCGCCGTCGGTGGCATCACCTTCCGGGCGTTCAGCGGCGTAACCACTACCTTATTTATCCTAACATCCCGCAAATTCATCGGCGGATTTGGCATAATCTGCGGATTAACCGGCCGCAATCTAAACGAGTTCATGAGATCCATCTTCTCCATATGCCTTTCAGGTTCGTCGAGTTCGATAGGCTCAGCCTTAATTTCCACTTGTACTTCGTTGTTAGTGTTTTGCCTCTCCGGTGACGTCATTCTCGCGAACGGGCAGACGCCGATGCTACCTACGACCGGTTCCGGGTCGGTGCGTACTGGCTGAAGGTTTGAGACCGCATCTTGCGTAGTAGTCACGTTCTCCGTACTAGTGGGAGTGGCAATACTGGAGTCGGGAGTAGTGTCCTCGGTGATATCTATAGTGTTGGCGTTGGTCGTAGTTTTAGTTATAGTCACGCCGGTAAGCTGAGCGATGGTCGATAAGCTTCGCACACAGGTGATAGTACAGGGAAGGCCGGAATTGTTACTTGGTACTGTTGATTTACTAGTTCCACGCGCTAAATCAGCTAGGGTAGTGTCGTCGTCGAATTGCAACCGGTCTTTTACAGATTTTGGACTTTGTATCTCTGGGGTTGATTTAGGAGACATCTGCTTATCCATAATCGATTTGTCGGTATCTGAATCTTTGTCTTTCTCTTTAGCTGAAGAGCTGCTTCCTCTTCTTTTCGTTTTAGAGCTTTCAGCAGTCTTTTCAGATTTCTTTTCGGTTCTGTCAGTGGATCTAGTCGAACTGGTACTGTTAGTTGACCTGCTACTTCTAGAATTTCTTCTTTTCTGGACCCTAGATCGATCCTCTTTAGAAGATTTATCGCTTGGTGTCTTTTCAACATTTTCTACCTTCGAATTTGGTGTCTTTTCAACATTTTCTACCTTCGAATTTGGTGTCTTTGCAACATTTTCTACCTTCGAATTTGGTGTCTTTGCAACATTTTCTACCTTCGAATTTGGTGTCTTTGCAACATTTTCTACCTTCGAATTTGGTGTCTTTTCAACTTTTTCTACTTTCGAATTTGGTGTTTTACCAACTTTTTCTACCTTCGAATTTGGTGTTTTCTCAACTTTTTCAGATTTTGAGGCCGGAGTTTTTTCAGCTTTGGGCGTAGGTTTTTCCACCTTTTCAATTTTCGTAGAGGGTGTCTTATCTCCTTTTTCAGATCTAATGGATTTCTGTCGCAGCGGCACCGGTTTTTCTTTGTCCTTATCTCTATTAGGGGTAATGATTTTAGCGGTGGTATCTTTGGAGGAGGAACTATTTCTGGTTTTACGTTTTTCTTTTGTTACTAGCGCTATTCTTATAGGAGTGACTCTTAGTTCTTCTTTCTCGGCACTGCTTTCTGGATCAGTGTCTTTTGCTCTGGGTGGCGTTACATTTGTTTGGGATGAAGAGGCTTCAGTTGCTTCTTCGTTAGATTTGTCAGCAGTGGGATTCTCATCAGTCTTGCTACTGCTTGGTTCATTTTCCTCAGATTTCTTGTCTTCTTCAGGATCGTGTTGTTTACTTCGTTTCTCGGAAGTGCTACTACTACTGCAGCTGCTGCCGCTAGATTCAATGATAGTAATGATTGCTTCCTCGAGCACGGCCGCCGATCGGCGACGCTTTCTAGAAGAACTTGTTAACGTAGAAGACTGAGAATCTTCTTTAGTTTTGATTATTACAGGCGTCCCAGTTTCCTTATCTCTGTAAATAAATAAAAAAATATTTTTTAATATTAATAAATAATCGTACAAGGGAAACATTTTTTGTGATTATTATTGAATATTTTTCTTACTTTTCCGAATTAACAATGCACTTATCCAGAGTAACAGAATCATCGTCCTCCATTTTGACTATTTCCGCACCATCCGCCATTTTTCGCGCTATTGTTGTGTCTTCATTGTCACTCGCATCGCTAAAAGCACAACCAAACATATTAACTCACGCCAAGGCTTAGTATCGTTTCGAATGTGCTATATTGAAACGGTTATGATTTTATAATTAGGTCATCAGGTCAGTGTTTCTAGGTGAAATGATCTTCCATTGAAAAGGGAGAGTGTGTGGTGGCGCCATCTACAACATGTAGTTCGCTAGAGGTCTACGTAGTTAACATGTAGTCGTGTAGATGTCACTACAATTTGTATGTCGGTAAAAACTTCGTAATGAATACATCTACAGGGTGTAACAGAATAAGCGCAATACCTCTTAGGTTGGACCATATTTCCTAAGGAAGATGGGTCGAAAGAAAAATTGCACCCTTCATACTAATTGTGATTTGATTGAGATTGTGTATTCGGCTATCTTTTTTTTTAATTTTATTTACGTAAACCGATTTTTCCGTGATCACGTAGAGGAAGCCCGCGCCGTGCCATTTAATATAAATTTTATTCACTTTGCTATAATAGTTTACGAGTTAGCTCCTTTATCACGTATTTCAACTTCTTTCCATATTGATGACATGATGATATCATAATAACTTCTAGTTACAAAGTAAACTCTTGTATGACAAGAATTTGTGTGGGATATCACAACTAAAAAAGGTAAAATTAAAAACTATTTTGCAAAAAAAAGGGAAAAATAACCTTTCCTTCCGGAACTCAATGAAACAAACAAAGTCACCGACTCGCGAAAGGAAACAAATTTTTCACTTCAGTCTCTTTTTTTTGGAAATCGAGATTGAATTTTTATTTTGTTTCAAAAATAGCTTTCCTTTTACTTTATACAGGGTGATTGATGGGTGCAAACTAAAAATAAGTGAATACAGCATTGATATATAAAAACCTTTTTATATATCAATGGAATACAGAGTGTAAATGGACCCTTCACCAAGCCATCAACCAAGCATTTTGTACATCAAATTAAGTAACTTTACGCAAAAAATATTGCTGGGAAACGACTTTTTTGGGGTGAAAAATCACGCTTTACGGCAGGACTCAATGTAACGCACGCACTAACAATGTGCTGATGGATGCATTGAATAATACTTGGATCGTGGTGGTAAGGTTATAACATAAAAAAGTTGTAAGTATTGTAAAAAAAACTTGTGAAAAAGTTGGAACTTTGACCCCCAATATCTCCGTAACTAGAAGGACGGGGGGAACAAGTACCTTTCGACTTCGTTAAGGGCGCTTTTACACCCATTAGCGAAAAGTAAAGCTGGGTTCATATTATTGTAAAGGTGTGCGTCGCAGCGCGCCTGAACGACATCAGTTCCAAATTATTGCCCACGACCTACGTTCGCGTGAAATTATTATAAAATATATTACTTCCCTTTTTCAATCGAATTTTATTTCAAGGGTTTAAATTTTTTGCGCGAAATACTAATAATTATTCTAAAATAAGTAGCCTATGTTAGACCATATAATATCAGCTATCTGTCAATAAAAGTCCCGTCAAAATCCAGCCGTTTCGGAGATTAGCCGGAACAAACACAGACAAAAATTGAAAGTGTTTTTGTTATTAGCACCGTACATACTTTCATATGCATTCAGTAAAAAGCTGTTATTTTGGTATTACAGACACTTCAATTTTATTTATTTGTATAGAAGGTCAGATAGATATCGGTGTATTTTTTTTTTTTTAATTACTTGCCATTTTGGTTTAACTAAAAATATACCAACACAAACCATCACGACTTTAACAGGTATGAACGTATGTTAAAGACGATAACTCAGTGCCACAACATAATTGCATTCTTTGTGTTTTGTCGTGGTGGATTGTACTAAACATATGAATTTGGTGAAGCTTTAGGGTGCCACACATACAACAATGTGACCCAACTTTAGTTATAAGGTTAGTGGTGTTAGATAGACGATGAAAAGTCAAAAGTCACCACTAAGGCCTGTTCAGATACCAGCAATATTCACTATCGTCTGCTTAAATGTATTAACAAGCCAGTAACAATGTGATTATTGTGTGACGTCAAAGTGATGTGTACTAGTCCTTATAAGCACTCGTGGTGTGACTTAAAGTAAGTACTGACCTTCGGCGGCGCTACATACCTGTCTTTGTCAAGAAGATCATACAGTCGCTGTAGTTCCTCTTCGTCACTATCCGAACTATCCGAGTGAATCAGCAACCTGATGTTTATATAATATTAACTTGTATTGTTTTGAGCTGGTTTCATATTAAATCTTGTATGAAGTGAATAAAATTTATATTTGAACAGGCCTTTTAGATTAAATACCGTTTTTTTTTTGTCAATGATGTGACTTTTGTTAATAAAAAGTTATCGGTATTAGTCGAACATAATGTCTTTTTTACCCGACTGCGGCGATGCTCAAAAGGATGGTTATGTTTGGGCTAGAAACGTTCAATATACTGATTTTATCGCACTAGCTTTGTTAAAGATATACATCGATTTATGCGACTCAAACTTCGCGTTTGAGCTTCGTCTTACTGCATAATGATATTACACTCGAACGGAACTCATTCTGAACATACATACATACATTCATTTTTACATATATTTTTTAATGTAATTATTCATTTGTGGATATTAGACAAAAGCTACTGCGATGTGTTCCTACTTTGAAGATATTAATGTGTACGAACCCATCATTCAATGACTCCTTAGAACACTTGTAGGAGTTGGACCTACTCTTCGGCTTGGCTGTTGGCGGCTTCTTTACGAGAGATCTTACTTCACCCTCGAACGTAGGGATCTGTAACAAAACAAAGAAATAAATACGTTACAAGTGCAGCAGTGTCGCGGAAGCGTTACATAGTAACTACTAATCGGGTGGCTACAGGCTATCAGCGATTTGGCGCCGCTTGTAGCCGCTGCGGTGCCTTTAGAAGCTTTAAGAATGATCAATTCGAAATGGCCAAAGGACCAAATCTAGAAGGGCAGTATTTTTATTTTTTTAAAACAATAATTACGTAATTTTGATCATCATCAATGAAGTCATGTGCTCAGTCTATTACAAAACTATACTTAGTTATAATTCGAAATATTTAAAAGAAATTCATGAGTTTTCACGCTACGTCAGAAATGTTCAAACTGTTCACCTCTACACAACGCAGTGATTTGCTGAATAAATACTTTGATAGACCCTTTGTAAACTAATAAAGCCGTGAATGTCGACCGACCGGCAAACTGGACACAATAGCAGTCAATAATAAACTTTGGCCCATGAACAAATGCAATGATTTATCCTTGAACTAACCGATGCCAATGATTCATTTACCCCTTTTATTACACGACTTCAAAAGAGGAGGAAGTTCATGTATGTTTTTATTTTATGTTAAAGTTGTAAATTTTTATCTGTTTGTTAAAATAGATCCCAAAAGTAATTACCTTAGTTTTCATAGTGCCAGCCCAGACGGACCGAACCAGACGTTTGATTAGAGGCGTGATATTTTGCACAAAATTCTGGTTTTCAACGAGGTGAGCGAACAATTCCATAACGGGATTAAATAGGAATGAAGGGATGACCTCGAGCATAGGGCTTGTTCTTAAATAAAAATATAATGCCAAATAAATAGACGTATTTCTGTAAAATGTTCCACTTACCATCATTTTGAGTTGCTCATACATTTTGCTTGGGTCGAACTGGGTCTTGAAAGGCGGGTAAACGAATTTACCGTACTTTCTTGATATGTTCCGAATGTGATGTTCTGCTTCCTAAAACACAGTTTGACCTTGATTTTAGTTTTTTGCGCCATTTAATACGAATAACCTAGATTTGTTTGTGTCAGTAATGACAATAGTTTGGTATAAGTCTGTAAAAGTACAATTTCGTAGGCACGATTTTTTTCTATTTAAGTATAAAAGCTGCTGCTTTTACCGGCGGCAAAGTATTATCTACGGAAGCATTTTCATAGTTACATAGAAACCGGACATGTCGGTCTTACAAAAAAAAAAAATATAGCGATAATTTGGCAAAAACACCTTACAAAATTACAGTGCCACCTTCTTGTCTGTAAAATGTCTACATTTCGATCTGTAAAATGTCTACATTTCGATCTGTAATAATAGTCTATTCTATTCTTTACCTGCATACTATCAATAATATCCTGCCGCTTAGTCCGGAAGTTATTGGGATCTTTCTCAGAGTACAGGAAACAGTCCTTGGCGGGCACCCAGGCGCGGTCATGGGCTCCGAAGAAGCGCACGTCTACCAGACCAGCACTGTTCACTGACATGCCTTTCGCTGGCCAGTAGGGGAAGCCTGGAAGATGGAAGAGGGTAATTATAGACCTGTGCTTTGAGAGACTGGATGCCATTAGATGTTGGAATTGAGTTTCTTGTTGATGTCGAATGGTGTTAAAACTTTATGCTCCTTTTTTTTAAGTAGTGCATAACTATCACACAACGGGTGCGCTTCCGCAACTAAACTATGGATGGAGTATTCTAGATCGATAAGCTGCCACCATGTGAATTTTAACACACTCAAGCGCTAGTTCACACATGAAAGTAATACAATCATGTCTAATCTAACTATTATCATACAATTTATTAAAGTACAGGAGAACCAACAGTCTTATTAACAGACATACAATGATTAGATAACTAACAAAGACACAACTACAGGTTCCATTTAAGAAAGAAATGTATATACCTTTCAGCTTCGCCCAGAATAGTATATGCGGCGTAGTGCACACGTCAGTAAACCAGGTGGGCCTGCGCGCATGCGCGGCGGCGTAGCACTCGGGACACGCCTCCACCTCGCCCATCTCCGCGCGGCACGAGCGCACCAGCGCGCGCGCACCCGCCGTCAACTTCGACTGCACTGCAGAACCAATGTCATGCGTAACTAAGTGATTGAAACAAGTTTTTAATAAACCAACTAATATAGCATAATATAAGAAAGAAAGAAAGAAAGAAATCAAAATTGTATTTATTTGGCATTCAAAACAAAAATACAAAATAAATAAGCGAACCAAACTAATAATGATAAAAGGGCCTCAGCTCAGCATAATGCCAGATGGCAACACTGTATGGGATGGGTGTACCACCTGAAGCTGATAATATCATGCCCGTATTCCCCGAAAGGTTGGACAGATGTGTATAGTAACAAAACTAGTAACTAAAATTAAATAGACTATCTATGAAAGCTATTGAAATTCATCTAGAAGCTATCATAATTTGAATGGAATTCAGGGTTAGCATCATCAGTATATTATTAGATTGTTCCCACTGCTTGTGAGACACAGGCCTCTTCTGAGGGAGTCCGAAATACTCATTACAAGGTCCCAGTTTGGGTTGGTACTGATTTTGTGCATAGCAAAAACAAATAAAATGAAAAACAGAAATTATCATTAGGTAAAGAAGTAAAAAGTATAAACAGAAAGAGCATAACTCTTTAGTGTAGAGGTACTTGTTTTAACAGTTTGCCAAGGAACCATTACACTGTTTCATTGAGTGATCAAATATTATTTATTCTGTTGACTCTCAAGAATCCCTACAATATTTATCAATGAGATCATTATTTATCTATCTGTGGTGGTCAATGCGACAGCACTGTATAGATTACACAGAAATCTTTTGATTTAGAAGATAAGAAGAATTTGTGGCTGTTACTCATAAGAAGTACTGTTCTCTGTACCATATTTTTTACATGATTCTATGCATAAGATACTTAGATGGTGAAATAGATCTAATTAATCATTGCATCTAAAAATTGCTTATTCTATGACAAATCAGATCGTCTATCAGACATAACGTAGCGACACACCTGCTGAAAATTACACGACGGAAATTCCGCATGATTATTTTATAACGCCAAACTTTCCGTTTCGTAATTTCAACACGTGTCGTTACTACATTTATCAAAAAAGCCAAAGGCGTTGTCGAGAAAACAAAAACAGGCAATACTAACATGTGTTGAAGATAATACTGTTGTGCAGTATCCATTGCGCGTCGGCAATGAATGCTTCGGTACTGCCGTACAGTCCTTCGTTGATGTTGTCCTTCATAAGCGACAGGTCCATGGGATGCACCACGTACTTGTCGTAATCAGGGAAGGCTATGCGGTCTACGGGCTGCATGAATGGTTCCACCTGGAAACATGAGAAAGAAGTTTCAATACATACTTATGAACATAAACTCACGCCTTCTCATTGGGGTAGAAAGTTATTAGAGAACGTTACGTGCTTTGCGTGTCTATGCACACTCCTTTACCTTCGTCCACTTCATACATAGGCTACTCCGGTTGCAAGCACGCACGGCGACCAATCAAACTATACAGAACCAGTTTATGCGGATCTCACATTGTACGGGAAATCTATACAAAGCGAGGCATGTTATACTGGAAATGTATAGATTGATGTGTCGCCGTGAGTACTACACACCTGACATTTGAGTTGACAAGTTTTAATACATCTTATTATCGAATCAGCCACGTTTTGTCGCAAAAATCTCTCTACGTCACTTTCGTACTATTAGTACCCTCGCAACTACAAATTATTATGCTTTTTTGTTTTGGAATGTGAAGCTCTGCGGCCCGATGCGGCTATTATTATATGCACTATCTCAATAGGGTTATGGACGTGTGGGTCTGTGCGTGCCTGCTAATTAAAAGTTACTTAATGACTATGTCTTTGTTGATGGCAGTAACTTTTACTATATATGATTTAATTTATCTCTTTTCTTTTTTATTTATTTCTTTTCTTTTTTCTCTTTTTTTATTTTATTATTATTATTTTTATACTATATCACTACATAGTATAAAACAAAGTTGCTTTCTCTGTCCCTATATCCCTATGTATGCTTAAATCTTTAAAACTACGCAACGGATTTTGATGCGGTTTTTTTTAATAGATAGAGTGATTCAAGAGGAAGGTTTATATGTATAATACATGCACCCGTGCAAAGCCGGGGCGGGTCGCTGGTTATAAATAAGTATAGTGATTATGGGCTTGTTGTCTATAGTTTCGAGAACTTCGGTTAGAACGGCGTATTGATTGCGGCGTTTGAGTGTTCTGTGCAGAAAATGCACGAAAGCTAGTATCTTAGTCGACTAAGATTATGGTACTTAATAATTTTGAGAAGAATTGAGAAGGTATTCATTTTAATGCAAATCTGAACTGCAGGTCATGTCATTTCATTATTTGTACCCTCGGTAAAAGTTGTTCTAGTGATCTAGTCCGTAACTATAACGGTATTTTATTTAAATTACTTTTTATTGGCATTGCCCTGAATACCAATCGTATCTCAACATGAACAACTTAGAATTTGATCAATTGTTTTTTAGTACAAACAGTAAGCCAAAATTGATTTTTGCAAACTTTCTAAGATGGTTTGCCTGTACTTGACGTGGAAATTTTTACATTATAACAAGATTAGACGTAACACTACGGGCGCATGTTAGCTTGTTCCGGTTTGCACCTACGTTCATTCAATGCAGAACATTAACTAGGTAGGCGTGCCAGACGGTGTAGGTGGCCATAGCTCACTGCTTCAATCCGCATGCAAATGACTGGTTGCATAGGAGTGTACTAGATGCGGCGTGAGGGACGCATTTCAAAGTGGAGCATCAGAATGTGTGTTATGATTTTTCTGCTTAAAATTATAGTATATTTAAGCTTTGTGGTTTTTCATTTTTTTTCTGAAAACCATTGCTCATTCAAACAGTATGATAAACAAATTCTGCTAATTGTAAAGCATGTCAAAATGACGAATCAAAAAAAATGCAGCACACATTACAGCGACAATACATTATGTACAACACTCGCACACGTTTATTATTAGCGGCGTTGGAGTGAGACGGCAATAGTGACGCCGCAGTATAGATTGTTCTGTTAGAGGGAGATGGGGATAGTCGTTACGCGGGGTCCGCAACTACGTAGATAAGTGGCAAGGTCATTTCGCCGAGTCCCGCCCGCCAGCCGTCTTCGCAGCGGCGCGCCGATGTCGGAGCGCTACATACATACATTTTTATATCTGTTCGGCTGTTGGTTCTTGCGTTAATCCGGTGAAAGTACCGAACGACGGCGTATGATGCCTTATAGCTGATTTTGTAGCTCTACGTAGGAATACGTCTTTGTTCTAGAATATAGATTTATGCTAAAACAATGACGTGGGTGAATGTATATCGATTTTCTGTCAAGTTTCAAGACAGAAAATGATGTTTATCTTTTTGGTAGAATCATTTTCATGATAACTATATATTTTGTCCCGACATTTTCGACTACATATTCATCGAAAACGTAACATAGACAGCATGCCAACATCGAAAAACAATAGCTAGACCTAACAAATTCATGTCGTATGACCTTTGAATTGGGACAGACGCAATATGACTACCCAAAAAGTAAAAACATAGGTAGTAAGTAATAAAACGATTAAATTACAAATTACCCCATTGAGGTCCATCATTCGTTCCAGCGCATGCTTCAGGAGATCGCAGAGCATTCCTAGGGATATCTTCTTCATGGCTGGAGACCTGGAAATAAGCGCAAACAGTTGCAATCATCTTTCTTTGTTATGTTACAATATAATCAACATTAGTCGTCGTCTTCCTGTCCTCATGGGGTCAGCGAAATGTCTTTTTCTTTTGTTAATTGAACATGAATCAACCATCCTTTCAATTATGCCTTCCTAGTACATACACGCGCATAAGAACAGCTGTAGTACGAAATAAAAATAATATGTTCTTCTACAGCAAAGATGAGATAAGATGTTAGAAGTTTTTACACTAATACATCTTTCTAGCTAAAAATAAAGAAGTGATGGAAACCATATTTGTTTATATAATGGAGCTAATCAAACATCGAATTTGATACCTTGCAAAGATGTTGTAAAAACTATTTGAAACATAGATAGTTTTAACATCTTTGCAATCAAATACTCATTATCTTTTAAAAGTTTTGAAATGGTCTAAGAAAAATATGGTATGCTTAAAAATTGTATTACTAAGTGATAACCTAGTTTGTTATGAAATAAATTCGATTATTATGATAATATCATTTACTTATATTAAAATATTTTCGATAAAAAGCTTTTGATAAAAATTTCTTAAACCTGTCAATATCCATCCTATTTTATGTAGAAAAATTACAAACTGACATGATTTTTTATGAGACCAAATGAAGGAGGTTGATCAAAGGTTAATTCTTCTCTGTAGGAGAGGCTTTTGCACTGGAGTTTGTAAGAAGCCTAATTATTATAAATGATAAGATGGGAAACAACAAACAAAATTATTTAATTACTCTGTTGAGATGGCATAAGAAAGAAAACTTTGACAAACAAGTTTCAGCTCAATTGGATGTCATCTATTTTTCGAGCACTTTCTTGTGCTTGAAAAATAGATGACAAGTGAAATAACCAGAAACACATAACCAAAGCAAGTTATGCAGCTTGTAAAAGAGAGACACTACTTATTCAAAGCAAAAAGATTACATACCAATCAAAACTCATGTTTTAGAACATGCAACCATTAATTTAAATACTATAACCACAGTGTGCATTCACCTGCTCTCTGAGCTCTCCGCTTGCAGTACAACCATACATTCAGGACAGACCCAGTTCTTCTCCAAGTTAATCTTGTTCCTCTCCGAACTAGTCAGACATTTGTAGTGAAAGGTTCGCGGGCAGACCGTACATTGCATTGGAGCATGCAACTCATTCTCCTCCACAACCCAGTGACACCGCCAGCAGTATGAATCAGACCGAAGTTTATTGTTCTTCTCTGTAACCTGAGGACAAATTGGAAGAATGTATTCAAGTTTATTGTATTTCTACATTTTATAGTTTATTAGTAAAGTTATACTGGAAAGCAGTAGTCTATAATTGTAAAAAAAAAAACAATTTTTTGTTCTGGACCAAATGAGTAATTTGATAGCATTCTTAATATTCACAATTAGTTGCAGTCTGCATAAAATTCTTCTAATGAATTATAACACAGACTAACCATTGTGAGATTTAAAACTGTTGTTTTGTGTCACACAAGTTTCTGATGGTAAATTATTGTGACAACTAAAATCATAGAGCAGCCATTTTGTTATACATACAATTGTCAACATACCCCCTCTTATTGGACAACACTAACTGGCAACTGGAATATGATGTACAAGGAGGTGTTTTTTCTCATTTTTAATTAAAAGAAAATAAATACAATGTCATAATGTGAGATGTTAACATGGGTGTTTCACCACATCATCAAACTGTCTCTTGAAGGTTTACAATAGGTTGTTAAAATGGATCTTATGCCAACCAAAATAATGACAAATAAAAATTAACTATTGAATGATTCTTATTACACTAATAATGGAGGATCTATCATTTGGTATTTTGGATTTAAATCAGTTAGCTTTACTTACTGCAGCTACAGACTTTCTGCGTTTTGGAGGACTTGGCCTAGTAATGGGTTCAAGTAGCTCAGTTTTATCTCCTTCCTCTTCCTCATCATCAGAGTCTTTGTTAACTCTACCAGTGACTGAGTTCAGGAACTGCTTTACCTTGCTAACAAATTCAGGGTTTTGTGACCTCATTGACCTTTTGAGAACAACCTTATCAGATTTCTCACTACAGTTGCTCTTTTGGGACATATCACTCATTCTTCTAGTGTTGTGTATCTTATTAGCCTCTACTAGGGAAGAATTTAAGCTTGAACTAGAAGTGTCTAGGGCAGTTCTAGACTTTCTTGTTTTACTTGTGAGCTGAGTACATTCACTGATGATCTTAGACTCTTTTGCAGAGTTTATTAAAGATTTTAACTCTCTGCTAATGCTTTTGTGTTCTTTTTCTGACACATCAGACAATATTTCAGGGTGAGAGTCATTTGATGTTTCTTTAGTGATATCTATGGAAACTGTATCCATTATAGTTTGAGTGCTCATGTCATCTATTTTGATTGGGTCATTGCATTGGACTTTGCCATTGACTACAATTTTGTCAATTAGTCCTTGTTTAGAGTCCTTTGTAGTTGAAGACTCCAGGGATTGCAGATCTTTAAAAGGAGACTTCTGAACAGGTTTCTGTGCTTCTTTCTTTGGAGTTTTTTGTATCTGGGTTGGTTTGTCCTCAGATTGGATAGGTACAGGTTCCATAGAAGAATCCGCAGCTTCTATTTGCTGTGTTTTAGCAGCAGGTGTAACTTCATTCACTTCATCCTGCTGCTGGACTATCACAACCATATGCTCCACATCTGGCTCGCTTTGAGCATCTGGAACTTCTGTTTCTATATCTGAAGGTTTTGTTGGAGACTTAATAAGGGGCTTCGCTGGAGACTTTGGTGGAGACTTAATTGGGGACTTCGCTGGAAGCTTTACTAAAGGCTTTGCTGGGGACTTTGCTGGAGACTTTGGTACTTGTGTTTCTATCTCAGGCGATTTATCCTCTGATGTCATTGCATTATTTATAAGTTCATACTTTTGAGATAGTTGCTCCACAGTTTCTTCATCAGCAGATGGTTCATCATCCATTTTCTCTACAATTACGATCATCTCGACATTCCCGTCGGAGCCGGTGACTTCCTGTGTCTCGGGAACATCATTAGTGGTGGACGACACGTCGGTCTCCATGTGGGGCTCCGTGCTGTCCTCCATCACCTGTGACAAAAGAAGCACCTGGTATTTTTAGCTTGACCTTTTGTGATGTAAGAAAATGTGGTCCTTCTAACTTGAACAGTAGTCAACCATCATGTCCTAACAATAGACATCTAAATACTTATTAAAGGAACCGGTCATTACCCAAGCCCAACCACCCTGCCAACCACTTACATACCTACTTTGAATACAATCATACAAATACATATAGGCTTACCACACGGTTTTGTTATTTTTGTGCACTTCACGAAAACACCACACACTAATAACTGAACGCAGTAGTTGTTATGTGTTGTCATACGATTTGTGTTTTAATAAGCAATTGTTTTGTGATCAAAAAATATCTCCAACCAACGAAAAAATCCACACATCGCCATCGCACGTACAGCTACGTTTTGTTTTTTGGTAACCGACAGATGGAGCTGCTCCTGTTTTAGCCAACGTACGACACTTTTTAGTTGCATCCCTTTTACACAGTATATATGCTTCTCTTTCGCAAGCATAGTAAACCATATAGTGTAACTCGCTCTGTCACGCCGGTAACGGCTGTTGTCAAAGTTGCATGCACTCTTCTCTTATAAGAATGAAGTTAGTTTCACTTTGTTTATTATTTTAGATTGCCAGTTTGCCACCCACCTCATATAAATTTTGTTATTGAAAATTAACCAATATGTTTTGGATTTAGTCAGTAAATTAATTAGATGATTATAAAGTAATTCTTGGTCGTTGAGTTATTTTTAAACTGAGTAAGCGAGTGTTATTATTATTAGTAAAAGAATTTACAGCTGATTGCCAACTTAAAAAAAATAATGAATGGAGCGTAAACGTCAAGGCTCAGTCAGATGGTTATTTATTATTTTACAATTATTTATTTACTGCGTGTAAGTGTTTCTAAGAATGGAGTTTATAGAGCTAATACATATAAATAAATTGGATGGTGTTATCCTGAAGTACCCGCACCAGGAAAACGTGGATGGGACTGTATGTATCACAGGGCATCACCTCATTTTGAGCTCGCGAAAAGAAGGCGTTCACGAACTATGGGTATGTATAATTACTTTATTTTAAATACCTTGCTGTTGATAATGTTATCTTGCCTGTTGTTTCCAATGCTGGCCCTGTAATCTATTATTTTAATTTATAGGATATTACCAATTGTGTTAGCATCAGCTGATAGTCATAGTCAATACATTTGTTTCCACAGTGAAAACTGTTGGTCCGGCTGTCGCATGTGTTGTGGTTAAATGTATACCTTGGTTTAGTTAAGATTCTTACTCAACTAAGCTCCTGAAAAGAAATTTGTAATAGACATAACTAATAGCCTGTTATGAAGAGGCATATTTTAATTAAATACAAGTAAAAAGCTCAGCAATCTAACTAGTCTAATAGCTTATTCTTGTTAACGTAACATTGTAATCGCCTACCCACCATTTAAAATACTCATTGCTCTTGTCATAATAATATTATGGACCAAATCATCATATCCTTAAGCTATGTATCATAATTTCAGCTTCTTCACAAGAACATAGACAGTATAGAAAAGAAAGAGAACAAGCCTATAGCTGGTGTCACCCAGGGTGGCTCCCTATTTCTCAAATGCAAAGACCTGAGGATATTCCAGCTGGATATTGCCGGCACCACGGAGTTGAATCAAATGGCCCAGACACTTGAGAACTTGTCTGGTTTACAAGACCCCGGACTGTTCTATCCGTTCTTCTATAGACATATGCACCCCATTGTGGAGAATGGATATACTTTATACAGGTGACTATTAAATATTTTTGTGGAATCAAAGCAAAACATCATCGCAAATCATCCTAATGAATTTTCAATTCTTTATAATCAACTGCAAACTAACTGTATCTATAATAAAATAAATTATTATAGCCCTGTGAATTATTTACAACAACAAAATCATTATCACAACCAACCATCCTGAGCTTTGTGTCAATAATATCCTTTATCGGGTTGAACTTATCAGCATCATACTTGTGTGGAAATTACAATGTGAATATCATTAACCTGACAAATGAATGAACCAATGTTAGTATAATAGAAAAATCTAATGGAAATGACAATAGTATAATATTTAAAACTGTGGAGCTCTAATGAGGAGGTGGCAGATTGTAGGCAATCAATTTAAAGGTCAATGTGTGAATAATTTATTCAATCTATTCAGATCCAAACCACGCCAAACTAATTTAGACAAATCAATCAAATTCAAGTGTCTGTTTGTAATATCAAAATAACAGCTATATGTCAGTAATAACAAAAACACATTTTTTTTTTTAATTTTTGTCTGTCTGTTCCGGCTAATCTCCGAAACGGCTGAATCGATATTGACGGGAATGTTACTGGCAGATAGCTAATGTTATAGGGTATAACATAAGCTACTTTTATTTTAGAAAAAGAATAGGGTTGTGTGCAAAACAAATTAAAATTTTGAAATTGGTAACAAAATTCGATAAAAAAAGGAAGTACATACATAATATATTTTTATAATAATTTCACGCCAAAGAAGGTCGCGGGCAACAGATAGTAGAGCATAAAAACCCTCAAAAAAATGTGTATGAAGTACATAACTTTACATTTTTAATTTCAGTGTAGAAGGTGAATTCACAAAAGTATTGGCAACCGAAGAGTGGCGTGTTTCCCGCGTCAATCAGAACTATGCCGTGTGCTCCAGCTATGGGAAGGCAGTGGTGGTGCCCAAATGTGTTGATGATGACACCCTGGCTGCTGCAGCCACGTTCAGGCAGGGCGGACGGTTCCCTGTATTGTCTTATAGACATAATAATGGAGTAAGTACTGTTTATTAAGGTTCTCCTAAACAGGCACCACTTGATCTTACCATATTTCATTCGATCGTCAATTAAGTCGCCTATGATTACATTGTCAGTTAAGTCGCTCGTAATTGTGTACAGTGATGAGCAATGAAATGTATACACCTAGCAAAATTAAAAAGCTATATATATAAGCTCCTCATTGGCTCATCTGCCTAGCAGTGGCGAAGATTGCATACAACTCGATTCCTACCGGATTCCCTTTAAAAATGGCACAGTCAGTATTCTATAGACGAATAATATAATCACATTAAAAATATGTACGGCCGGCTTACCTCTTACAAAAATTTACCCTTCGCTACTGCTGCCTAGCCTTTCCTTGAGTCGGCTTTTAGTCTAACCGGATGCAGTATGAATGCCAGTATTTTACATAGACCGACTGCCTATCTGATCTCCACAACCCAGTAAGTACTGGGTAATACAAACCCCTTGGTAAGACTGGTTGTCAGACTTTTTGGGTCACTGCCTACCTGTTAACTTGTAACGACTGTCAAAGATCTACAAATGACAGCCGGGAACAACGATGTGCTTTCCGAGGCACGGAGGAAACTCGGTATGTAATGGGTAGTCACCCATCCACAGAACAACCTTGGCAAGCGCGGCTTAACCTAAAGATTGACCAGAGCGGCTGTTATTATTTAACCACGAGCTAAAGCGATTTTCTACTACAGTATTGATTAACGTTTTACGTTTTCACGAACGTATGTATTTTGGAAGCCATATTATTACCAAAGGTACTAAACGTTATTAAACTAAAAACCACTTTTGAATTTTGCTAAGTGTATATGTTACGGCTAAAGATGGGTGTGAACATAAACTTAAGATTAGCCGGCTAAACTCAGTAACTAACCGAACCTCGGGGTGCCCCTGACGTCGACCGTCTAGGGTTAGCGTTTCCGTCAGCAGGTCGACGGATCCCCGCTGCGCGGGGCTCCTATTTCTGTCTGCAAGGTTTACAGGAACCTAACTAACCGAACCTCGGGGTGCCCCTGTTAGCCGGCTAATCTTAAGTTTATGTTGACACCCATCTTTAGCCGTAAAATATATAAAGGTTTGTCTAAAGACTACCTTAAGCCATAACACGGTTCTGGCTTAAGGTAGTCTTTAGACAAACCTTTACTTATGAAAAAATCCAACAGATCTGGGGTTTTTTGTGAGTCGCTCGGCCAGTATGTAGGTTCAGCAGTAGAAATGTATACATTGTATTAGCTCGTGACTGTACCCTGCGCAAAAGCTAACAGCGCATCAATGTGACGTCCATTTCAATTAATCATGTCTACATGTATTCAAATCGAAATCAATCGGTAGATGTTAAGGCACCCTTAGACGTAGTAGCAATTTGTGGTATTATGACTCTGTTCCGCGTCATTGAGTTGCAACGCGAACACCACGACATTGTGACGTGTTATCGCGTTGCGTCAATAACATATCCGTAAAAGTGATACCACGAACTCTTACGTGCGCGCGCAAGCGAGCTTAAAATCAGTCAATCACAGAGCTTTATTACAAACTAGCTTCCGCCCGCGACTTCGTCCGCGTGGAATAGTTACTTTGGGCTAACATGACTGCCCGGCTTTGCACATTGTGCGCGCAGTACCCGATCATTATTTTGCTGTGATTTTATTTTAAAACTGCGACAGCTCCTAAGATATTCACTTAAATCGAAAGATGTAAAGGGCAATTTTGTTTTAAATGAAATACTTGTGATGAGTAACGTATTTATTTGGATAAGGATTAATATCATGTTTATAAAAACACCTCCGTAAATAATGCATTATTTTAGAACAAATTTGGTTAGCATAAAAAAGGTTATAGTGAGCTAACCTTAAAAGATAGACATATGCTGTCGCGGACTTTTTTTTAGAACTTTTAAAAAGGAATAATTCTGTAATACATGATTTTTGCGAAACTTTAACCGTCTACGCAGCGCACGCAGCGGAAGCTCTCAATAGGAAAAAATATCTCCCGATTTTGAAACATTCTTCATTAGTGCTCCGCTCCTATTGGTCGTAGCGTGATGATATATAGCCTATAGCCTTCCTCGATAAATGGGCTATCTAACACTGAAAGAATTGTTCAAATCGGGACAGCAGTTCCTGAGATTAGCGCGTTCAAACAAACAAACAAACAAACTCTTCAGCTTTATAATATTATTAGTATAGACTAGTGGCCCGTCCTGGCTTCGCACGGTCCACCCCTGCGAAGCTAAGATTTTTTTATATTTTTACCTTTTGTTTATATATTTTTTTATTCGTTTATTTTTATCGCGAAGCTTTTTGGAGATATTGATATGTTCTTTAATATTGTAGAACATACTTTTGTTCTATCATCAATAGTTTCCGCAGCGAATGGGACGAAAGACGTTTTAGGGCACTTTTTTTACACCTTGGGTTACGTTACTTAAGTTTTAGTAAGGATCCCTTTCTTTTCTAGCAATAAATATAGCCTATGTTACATAGGGTAAATGTAGCTTTCCAATGGTGAAAGAATTTTTGAAATCGGCACAGTAGTTTTTGAGTTTATTCATTACAAAAACACACATAAAATACAATTTTTTCCTCTTTATAATATTAGTGTAGACAAGCTTCCGCCTACGACTTCGCCCGGGTTAGTTCCCTTTTTACCACAAAATCCGTTCAGTAGTTTTTACGTGAAACAAACATCCATCCATACATCCATTTGTACAAACTTTCACATTTATAGCAGTAATAAAAGGAAGAGATAATTTACTGAGTTTTAAAATATTTCAACTAACATTTCATCCAGATACTAAATAATACTAATCATCTTGTAATTGTTCAAACAGGCAGTCCTAATGCGCGCCGGGCAGCCCCTGTACGGCCCGAAGCACCGGCGGTGTAGGCCCGACGAGGCGATACTGAACGCGGTGGTCGCCGTCGGTACCAAAGGCATCATATACGACCTCAGGAGCTCAAACTCTATATCACAGCAGCAGAATAAAGGTACCTAACATAGATGCAGGATTTTTGTAAATATCAGATTTTTATGACAAATTCCCTTTCGTCTGTCTAGTAACGTAGTAGCAATTAGTCTACCTGTATCTCAAAGTTTCACTTTGTGGCTTTGGGACTTTGGGATTTCGTGTTATTTTACCAAGAAAATGTTTTGTTTGTGCTAGCTTACTAGAATCTAAAATATCGTTAGTTTTATTAATTTTTGTTTTCAAATTTCGCCAAAATGTCAAGCTCTTATATTTTGTACTCAACAAGTCTCCGTTTGTTTACTTTACAGGTGGTGGAACAGAGAGTAATTCGAACTATTCCCAGTGGAAAATATACAACAGATCAATGGATGAAGTGGACAACCATCAACCACTCTTAGATAGCTACTCTAAACTAATCGATGGTAAAGTATTAACGCATAATCGAACCGAGCCAATACACAGCGAAAGCTAACAAAAATGTTAAACTTCTAAATAAAATACAATTAATGATATGCCCTAACATGCAAAAATCACCATCTTCTACTTCATCGTATGGTTAGTGCGTAACCTGGTGTCAAAGTTTTTATGCGGCCTCTGCCTTGGCTTTACATGCCGTCGAAATCGCTCAGGCATGCTGATTTCCTCACAATGTTTTCCTTCAGCGAAGCAAGTGTTAATTAGGCAATACGCACATGAATCCGAAAAAACAGAGGTGCGTGTCGTGGGTTCGAACTTGACACCTGTGACTTGGCAGTTCGACGGTGACACCACTAGGCTATCTATTACCATCATCATCTACTTTTGATTCGGCTGCCAGTCTTATCAAAACACCAGTAATTTGGTTGTATGGTCGATGAGTTATTTACATGGTAGAGCGACTGCCTATCTGACCTTCACAACCTAGTAACTGGGAAATTGGTCAGACTTTCGGGCGTCCAATCCTAACGACATGCAACAATATTTTTATCCTAGTAATGACTATAAAATTGTTCCAGCGTGCAACGACCGCGAGATATCTAGTGACAAGTGGATCTCGCGGCTCGAGTCGTGCGGCTGGCCGGAGAGTGTGCGGAATGCGTTACACACTGCGTGCATCGTCGCTCAGCATATACACCAGGTTACACATTGATCCTATTCTGCTTACCCATAAACCATCGTAACTGCTTGTCATTTTTGTATCCCAGAAAAGCCACTAACCGTGTTTTGTTATTCTTCATCTGCCTAGCCTTTTCCCAACTATCTTGGGGTCGGCTCCCAGTCTAACCAGATGCAGCTGAGTACCAGTATTTTACATGGAGCGACTGCCTATCTGACCTCCACAACCCAATTAGTACTAGATAATACGATATCCTTGGTAAGACTGGTTCTCAGACTTTCGGGTCACTGACTACTTGTAGCGACTGTCAAAGATCTACAAATGACAGCAGGGACCAACGGCTTAACGTGCTTTCCGAGGCACGTGTTTTGTTATTCTTAAAAGAGCAAAAAAGTTGCTGCCTTGTGATGTAAATGACGCTTTAGGCAGTTATCACCATTAAGGCCTATTTCAGAGCGACACCGGCGCTGGTTGCGTGCGCCTGTCGGGCGTTTCATTATACGTGCGATTTCAACGACCGGCGCATGTTGAACAGTGAATGCTATCATGCAAGTCTATGGATATCGAAACACCCGATCGGCACTCGCAACCGGCGTGAGTCTCGCTCTAAAATAGACCTATAAGACCTGAAATCAGCTTGAGCCGGTCAGTAAGAGTCTATGTCCTGTCCATGAAAGATAAGCGAATAAAACAGCATCCGCTTCGTTTCGATTCGTATACGACGCGGTTTGAAATTGCGACGGAATAGTCCCACGTGATGTCGAGCCCTGTCGTCGCTTTTATTGCCTAGACATGTCAGTTACAAACTCTTTATGAACGGCCCAAACCGATTCCGCGTCGCTGTGTTTGGTCACACCCTTAAGGAATTAATTACAAGTTTCATAAAAAAATTATAGAAAGAGGATCTTATACAAAGTCTTCTTCTATATGAGGCACGATTTGTAATGTTGCGCTTTATCATCATCATCATCATCTGCCTAGCCTTTTCCCAGCTTTGTGTTTGTTTGTTTTGTTGCACTTTATCATGTACAAAAAATAACAAAATTAATGTGTTATTTGCGGTTCCAGAAAGCGGAACCAGTGTTGGTCCACGGCACGCGCGGCGAAGATGCTACGTTACTGGTGTGCTCTCTAGTCCAGATCATACTCAACCCCGACTGCAGAACTATTAGAGGGTAAGGCGTACATATTATCTTTCGTTCAGTCGTTTATTCTAGCTATTACCCAAATGTAAGTACATAAATCACCAGTCTAGGGGTCACCACGTTCACGTCGTGATGGCTCTCGGCCACCGTAGGCGCGGGCCTGTGGACGGTGAACTTGCCGTCCATCCTTCTTATGACGACAGGCCGTGTCGACGGCGCGTTCGTGTTCCACGCGCGCCTCAAAGAGATGTCAGCAAATATGAGGGGCCCGCAAGGGCCGATGCCTGCCAGGGCTGCGGGACTGTTCGAAAGAGATACCGCGGCCCTGGAACATAAAGGGCAAAAGAAGGAACATGGTTGGTTTTTAGTCAGTAAAAGTCTGACACTCCCTTCCGCTCCGCCCAGAGCGGGAGGAGTCATTTGATGATTTCCCATCCGAAAAAAAGAAAACAAAAAGGGGTCACCACGTGAACTAAATATATTAACGTTCCTGGAATCTACGTATGTAATTTGTTAAAAAACACTTCGACTTATTTCAACGTGTTGGAGACACTGTTACGTTTAACAGATATCCTGATAGACTGATTATTCCTTCAATGAAAAATCACTTAGGTATATCACAAAAGTTGCTTTCCAATTGTTATAAGGATACAAACAAACTACCAAAATCATAGGGAACTGCCAATCAATCGTTTTTAAACGGCATTATTCAAATGGGTTATAGGTAAATCATTTTATTCTGTGAATGAGTATCTTAACCTTAAAGATTCACGTTGACATTTTCCTATTGTTAATTGTGAAATCATTGACATAATTATTTTTATAACATATAAATTCTTTTAGCTTCATTTATTTTATTAATGTATTCTTTAATTTAGCATGCTAGTTTTAGCGTATTGTTTAAACCAACTGTAAAAACCGGACAAGTGCGGCCACGAACGATCTATGGTTCCGTAGTTCCCATCAAAATATGCGGACACTTCCTACGGTCCGATTTGCCTCCGATGGATGATTTTTACTGTATTAATAAAAACAAACTTACATTTGCAGTCGAAAAAGCTGTGCTCCCATACATTATGTTTAGGAAAATATGTTATCCAAGTACATTTTATAGGTTGGTCGACTATTACTCGTAAACTTGTAAAGCGTTTTATTATATATACTATCACCGTGATTGTTATATATTCACGCACCCAACACACAACCGTTTAGCTGGTAGAGAGGGGGGGGGGGGGCACACTTGCGTCTAACAAAAATTTGCAAAGCTTAATATTTCACAAACGAATCCTTTAATCGAAAAATGATTTTATAATAAAATACTTTTCGAGATTTTATTTTACCACTTTGTCGGCGTAACTAATCTGTATATTCATGCCAAATTACAGCTTTCTAGTACTAAGGCCCGTAGTACAGAACGTCACTCAATACTCAAGCATCATTTAAAACTAGTTTCAACCAATCAAATGGCTTGAATCTAGTTTTAAATGATGCTTGAGTATTGAGTGACGTTCTGTAATACGGGCCTAAGAGTGTTTGAGCTAAGCTGCGGACAGACAGACAGACGGACATGGCGAAACTATAAGGGTTCCTTGTTTTTTGACCATCTGCAATGTGTTTACAATTCTAGCGAATAAAAATATCATTTCATATCACCACCGCGATTGTTGCAGTCTAGGTTGGAGTAGTAGTGAAGAGCAGGGAAGCTTCGAGTCCTGCTGAGTCCAATTCCCGGGTTATTATTAAGTAACTGCCTGGAATTTGGATTTCTGTGTAATTAATAGCAGTTGAGCGCGCCTTCTATTTATGCATGGGACTCGAACATAACCGATAAAAGTGGGTGCGGGTAAAAGGGAAAAGTTATACAAATAGTTGCTAACTGTTCACACTGGCCGGCGAGAACCTTGTTAACAAATAATTTAGTTTTAATATCTAGCTCTATTCGCTTCTCATTATCACCAGCGGTAGGAAAGACGTCATAAGTTCTGTAAAATTTCACCAACTACTAAAATAACCACACATTTCTGTTCCCCAGCCTACAAGCCCTAATCGAGCGCGAATGGGTCCAAGCCGGTCACCCGTGGTACTCGCGACAACGTGTGGGTCCATACGGCCCCTCCACGCCCCGCGCCGCCCCCACCTTCCTGCTGCTACTGGACTGCATCAGACAGTTCCTGGAGCAGTTCCCATGCAGCTTCGAGTTCCGGCAGTCGTTCCTTATCACGCTCTTCGAGCATTCTTATGCTAGTCAGTTTGGTGAGTAATGTGCTGATGTTGTGTTTGGTGTGATAGATTTTTAAGGGTTGTCACGACCTTACGGAATACTAAATACTAAGCACTATATTTAGTGCATAGTATTTTATTTAGTAATATTCGACAAAAACAGTACTATATTTGACAAAAATTGTAGTGCCATGCCATGCCAAGTGAAAAGCGCTTTTCAGCAAAATAGTAATATCTTATCTGTCGCTTTCTACGCCGACCAAAAATTGGTTTTTTGTATCACTATCAGTATCACTTTAATTCCCTTTTACACAGTCTAACACACGTTTTCACTTACGCTAAGCGATACCTAAATCATTGCTTAAAAATGATTGGACTGTTTTGCAAAATGTTTGCTGTCAGTAAAAACGAGCATCGTTATTTCGACTTCACGCACAAACTTACATATCTCCTTCCTCAGGCACATTCATGTGCGACAACGAACAAGAACGCGAGACCCGCGGCGTCCACTCGCAGACCACCAGCCTCTGGTCCTGGCTCAACCAACCCGACGAGCTGCCCAAGTACATCAACCCGCTGTACGACCCCACGCCCAACGTTATATGGCCCTCCGTCGCGCCCATGAGCTTTGTCATATGGGAAGGTGAGAATATTGACCATATATTTAGAAGGTGGAAAGATATTGAGGTTAAGTAGTATCTGTTATCAGCTTCGTTTACTATTAAAGTCAGACAGAACTATTGTTTCGGGTGAACAAATCGAGACGACTACTCACGCTAAAACAATTAATTGTCAAAAGCCACGCCGTTTAATCGACACAAATTAATGATACTCGGCCTGATCTATCTCTATGTGAACAAGAGGTGTAATGTAACGCCATTATTCGTTGCTAGGACTGTAAAGGCGCTTGATCACCGGGAGCATTCCCTTATAGTGTAACAGTTCAGATTCGAGAATTTCAGTGGGTGAGGAAAACCGAACACAGTGCGCACCTGTAACAATCATTTGTTTCTGTACAAAATCGAATCTTGAATTTTGAATTACACCAGGAGCGTTTATATGTAACGTAATGTTCAAAATCGAAGCTTGGATTGTTACATTACAGGCGAATGCTCCGGCAAGGGACCGCCATTACTGCTTTATCAGAAAACAGACCGGACGCTTCATAATCTCTGTCTCAAACTGTCAAAAAACCTCTGATTTACCTACATGTTTTATGTTGATTGTCGCTGAGATTAAATTGCATTCGATTCAGATAGGTTGAGGTTTCCACAAGTACCAAACTTGTGAAGTTCTTCCATAATTCTTAACCGACCTCCCTCTTCCAGAGCTTTTCCTCCGCTGGCTAGTCGAACAGCACACGGAACAACGCGAGGAGCAGTACGGGCAAATCCGCGCTCGCGAACAGCAGCTACGTGCGCACGCGCAGCAGCTGCGGCGCGAGCTGTTCGACATCGCGCATGTGTACTACGGACAGCGGGAGCGGGACGATAAGTAGATTAGCTAGTTAGTAGTTAGTGTAGCTAGATGTAGTTGGCCTAAGAGGCGTATTGTCAGTTTTGTCACAGATCTGGGAGATTAATTCCCAGGAGTGGGCTAGGCTGCTGGAAAGTCATGTGTCACAGATTTTTAATTTTGGCGCATTTCAACACACGGAATTCAGTTTAACGAGCAACTGTAATTTTACTTATAACGACGATAATAATTCGTCCAACTGCACGTTTCGGGTACCCGAATGATACGTGTTTCAGTTGTTTTTTTATTATATCATTCAATTTTATGGACTGTTCTACAGCTTTAAATATGTCGCGATTCTGATGTACGCTGTATAAACCACGTACAAGAGCTATCAATATTCTCCAACAATGATAACACTGACAGGTCTTGAATTCGGTTAAAAAATGAGTTGATCGCGTTCAATTTTAATGATAAAATTGGCTCTAATTCCGATGTCTGCTTCACAAAGAACCGCGAAGAGTATTTGATTCGCTAAATGCGCCATGACAATTTGATCCTGTGGCACATATCACGATAGAGCATGCTAGGCAAAGGAAGTCAATATGGACTGTCTTCGAATTCCGAATTTTGGCTATAGCTTAAGCTAAGCTGTTAAGAAAACTGTTCTTGTTCAGGAGAAAATGTTCTGTATACGGATGGTCTAAATATTTACCTCATCTTAGGTGGAATGAAAGAGCTTTTACGTAAAACTATAAGCTTAATATAGGAGGGCCCAATCCTCTTTCACACAGTTTTTAATAAGATATGGACTCAAGAACACCTCTGACAAACGCTTCAGAGAAATGTTTCATTCCTGTTTTTGAGTAAAGCGATTCTTAAACTAGCAGTGGACCGCTTTTAAAAAAGAAAGTGGCACACGAACTGCAGTTTAGCAAATAAACCCCGCCGAAATTGCAATAATAAAATGCGCCTGTTATTCGAAAAGCAAATAAAAGGTTTGAATAACGAATGTTTACGACTCTATACGTTATCTAAAAACGTTAGTAATAATATAATTATTCCCAAAGCCAGTCGAGCTTTGCTGTTTAAAGATCTCTTAATATAAACCGCTATGGCCTAAAGTATTGAGACCAATATTTAAAACACCATTTTTAATATGTACATGTAACACCAAATAACGGGAACATAATATTATGTGTACACGATCAAATTTAATTAGCTAGCGAGACGCAAACGCGTCGGTATCGCACGATGAAAAAAAAAACAAAAAAGATTTGATTTTATTAAGGTCAAATACCACATACAAGGCGAAAACGGACTCTTCACGAAGCCAGGCACGAGGCCAGCCAGTCAGGCTAGTATTCTGTACATCAAACTAAGTAACTCTACGCAAAAAATATTGCTGAGAAACGCCATTTTTTTTGGGTGAAAAGTCACGTTTTACGGTAGACTCAATGTAACGCACTCAAAACATTGTGCTGATGGATGCATTGAATAGTACGGGGGTCGTGGAGGTATTTAAGGTAAAGTTATAACAATAAAAATAAGTATTAAAAAAAACTGGTGAAAAAGTTGGAACTTTGACCCCCAATATCTATAACTAGAACGAAAAAATGATCGCAGTGACGGAGAGAACAAGAGCCTTTCGGCTTCGTTAAGAGTACTTTTACACCCATTATAATTTAGTTTACTTTAATCACGTCAGTTTTTTTTTTTGTTTTATCTTGTTTAGATACCGATACCCGTCACGTTTGCAGAGTTTCGATAACCAATTAAATTTGCCTTTACAAGTAACTATTATGATAAGAGTATTATGCTATTAATTGTTAATCAGCTTATGTTACGGCTAGCAAGAACGCGCACCTATAGCATATATTGTACGTAGGCGTATAATACGCCCTGGTAACGTGAAATAAGTTTCGATACGATGACGTCAATCAACGTCAGATGCGGAGGCACCGTATTAGATAGACACTATAAATTCGTATTTTTGTAGTTATTGTAAGACGCACCACCAAACAAAGGATTTTTTCTTAAGCACAAGAATTTGCGCGTTACATTAAAAAAAACATGATCACTCCAGCACTAATTAAATATCTTAAAGGAACCAAACATGCTTGTTGCAACTCATGTTGCCTGAATTTCATAATTAAGTTACCATATAAATAAATTAATTAATTTCTACTTACAATAATTAAATAAAAAGCTATTACGCAACCCTTTATTATACGAATTTAAAGGAGCTTTAAAGCTTAAAACGCTACTTATATCCATAGTTCTTCTATCGAAATTGGATCTGAAATCAATGTCAGATCTGGATCTGGACTGTCAATTGTACAATTTAAACATTTAAATAAGATTTTTGATATTAACACTTAAAGCATCGTCTATCCCTGTCTTTGGTCTAGATATCAGGTGGCCTTCCATGGCCTACAGCAGTATTGCTCTAAGATCAGTGTTGCCAGTGTGTCCCAAAAAAGGACGGTTGTCTTTCTGAAAAGGTACGGTTTTTAACTTCAAGGTACGGTTGGGTCGGGATACTTCTGCAAGAACTAGATCAGTTTTTTTCTTCTTCGAGTTGGCTGTCTGCGACCATAGGTTGGAAAAAAAGCGATAGGGAATCGAATATTCAAAGGGATATGGTAAAGTAGAACATTATTACCGATTGCCAATATTGAACAAATTCATTTGTAAATCAAGTATATGTAGAATGAAGTAAAGTCGTTAAATTCCTTAATGATGCAATGAATAAAAAAAAAATTGATAATAATTTATCATAGGAATAATGTAATGAGGAAGTTCAGATATGAAGCGATATTATTCTCTATATTTAAAGGAACAAAAAGTATTGTTTTATTTTATTGTTTTTAAACAAGTGTGCAAAATTCTGTTGTTTACATACCTATAAGAAACTTGAAACGAAATTACAATAATTTTGTTTAATTGAATTATAATACCGGTAAAAATCATTAGATGTAATTTGACATTTTTAGGTCTAAAAAGACTGTAAATCGAAGTTCGAATCAATCGCAACTCGAAGAAAAAAAACATCTAGTTCTTGCAGAAGTATTCCGACCTGTACGGTTTTCCTAGAATTTAGAAAAATGCTATAGTCTACTCATATTCTACAGCGAAAACCAGTTGTCTGTCAAAAAAAATATGAAAATAATGTTTTAGGAACTAAGAAAATTCCATTTACTTAAGTAATTAAATTTTAATAAATCACTAGTATAGAAAAGGTACGAAAAAGGTACGGTCTACACTGAGGTACGGTTGTGGTACGAATGTGTGACGAATAGTACGGAAAACCGTACTTTTTGGTACGGTCTGGCAACGCTGTCTAAGATGGAAGCGCCGAGGTAGTCCGCGAAATTCTAACGTTTAGCAGCAATTAGCAGGTCAGTGTCAGGTTGTATGTTGATTAAAATATGATTCGCGGCCGTAACAAATATGGATTTACAGAGATACCATCATTAAAATCCTCAATACAACCCTTTTAAGTTCATTGGGATATTATAAATTGCATATCAAATAAATAATCGCCTATCAATACATACTCATCATTTATATTCTTTTTTACATCAGTTAAATTTATTTTTGTACAAAAATACTACATACATAGCATAAATACTGACTGCACAGCAAATTTTTGCTGACAGAAACCCTAACCCTAGACGGTCAACGTCAGGGGCACCCCGAGGTTCGGTTAGTTAGGTTCCTGTAAACCCTGCAGACAGAAATAGGAGCCCCGCGCAGCGGGGATCCGTCGACCTGCTGACGGAAACGCTAACCCTAGACGGTCGACGTCAGGGGCACCCCCAGTATAATGTGCATTAAGATTATTAGCTGTGCATTGATGAAAAAGCTTTTGCTATTTTGAGTTGAATATTTTGCTGTGCAATCAGTAATTTTGATGGGAATTCGGAATCTTATTGCATAGAAAAAGGATATTTTTTGATTTGCGTTTAAATACTACCCAAGTTCATTTAATCCCATTGAATGTCTTTTTCATGCAATAGTTATTCAATGGAATTAAATGAACATAAAGCGTTGTATTATTTGAGTCTATCGACACGCAAACAAGGAGAAACGTTTTATTTATTGATGATTTTAATGTTTATAATTCTGTAAATACATCGAGTCTGACGCTGACCTGCAAATTGCAAAAAACGTAAGAAAATTTGAAAATCTACTTAATTTTATATTTTTATAAACCAGTCTGAGCTTCTTACTGTGCTAGGCCTAAATGTTAATAATTATGATAGTTTTAAGTTAAGGCACCGCTTTTACACCAATGACTTAATATGCGTAAATGTAATGATTAAATAAGACTGCAATGTATCCTTTTCGGTTACTAAACTTATGAATTCGCCAAATACAAATACTGAAAATATTAAAAATAATATTTTTTTACGATTTTTTTAACATCTGCGCAATGAAAATGAAGTAAAAGAAACTCTAATTCTATGGCAAACCACAAATTACTTTTATCCATGTATTTTCTACAATATAGCTCTCTCAAAGTTGCCATCTTCTAAAAGTGTCATAATTTACATTCCAACGGATACGTGCATTATTTGTATAATTTTATAAGGATTTTTTTACTTGGCAAGACAATTATGAATGATTTAAAATAATGGAATCGTTAATCTTATGTAGCAGGTACATGTTTCTTTATTTATTAGGTAAAACTAACGGCCTATAATATTAGTTTAGTCTTAGTAAATAGCAGTATATGTACAGGCCATTGCTTACCTTAGGTTTAATAGGATCACCACAATAATAATTTACTGCAGTCATTTTATTTAGAAAATATTGCATTGTATTTATATTATTTATATACATATACACCATTATTTTTAGGTCATTATTTAAAAAAAAAAACATTAAATTTATTCTTTCGTGTTTTTTTTTATTGTTATTTTTTGAAAAAAAAATAGTCCCAATCGTTTCGAGTTCGATGATCGAGTTCATGGTATTCGGTTCCAGAACGACCTAAAAATAATGTTGTATAACTAAATAACTTTAATTTATTTTTAATGTTTGTGTAGTATTAGCAGTATACCACTTACTACCCCTCCTTTATATTTTATGTTCGTACAGTCCTTTCAAAGGTTGCCTGAAAGATATCGCTATCAGCGATAAGACCGCCATTGAAACCATAGAATTAACAATTTTGTAAAACAGTTGGGTTTAAATTTTGGAGTGTAACAGTGTCGAAGTTTTCATACAGCTCGATTCCTCCCGGCTTCCAGTAGTGTCCATGGAATTTCTTGCCCATTCTTCTCCATAGAGATCTACGCTTTTGGAATGGGCAACTACAGTACTTTCTCAAGTTATTATGTCTTGTGTCTGTGACTGTAGCTTCGCCTTCTTTGCTTTTCTGACATTCAAAAGTGCCTGTTATGGTCTAATTGAAATAAATGGGTGGTGCCTCTTTTGGACCTTATGTAATTATCAAAATTAATGCTAGCTTTGAATATTGTTAAAATGTGATAAAACATGTAATAAATAAGGCAAGTAAATGAGAGTTATTTCCAAGTAATGAACATTATAAATTTTACCATGTACCTAATGATACTGCCAGAATATTACTTTAGCGCATAATGTGCTTAGGTTTTATTTTATTTTTTTTATTTTTGTGTACACAAGTGATTTTTATGGCAAACTACACTCTGATATTTTTATGATTATTGGTATGGCATGATGCTAAATACTTATATTAAAACTTGCATAACTATCTAAATAAAAAGTTTTTCATACAATTATTGTTAATTTTAAAGAACTTATGTAATAAACTAGCAGTTGCCCGCGACCTCCGTTTGCGTGAAATTATTATAAAAAAATGTTACTTCCCTTTTTTAATCGAATTTCGTTAGGTACCAATTTCAAGGGTTTTAATTTTTTTGCACGGAACCCTAATTATTTTTCTAAAATAAAAGTATGTATATAGCCTATGTTAGACCTTATAACGTCAGCTATCTGCTAGTAAAAGTCCCGTCAAAATAGGTCTAGCCGTTCCGGAGATTAGCCGGAACAAAGAGACAGACAGATAAACTGACTGAAAAAGACGTGTTTTTGTTTATGTGTCGTATAAGTTCATATTAATTCAGTAAAAAGCTGTTATTTTGATATTACAAACAGACACTTCAATTTTATTTATTTGTATAGATAAATTATATTGTCAATCTCGCTTGAACGCTGTGTGTAATATCAATCATAATAAAGTCAACAGAGTGTATAAAAATGACAAGTTTAATCATTTATTTCAGTCTCGCTAGAATAGAACGTGTTCAGAAATAATGACAAATGCATCCATGGTTAATAAATGAGCACATTATGCGTTGAAATAATAAAAATATGATTAATTTAATTTATATTATTATATAATGTACGTACTTATACGAAAATAAATGTTTAATGTCAATTTGAGAAGATATGAATTTATTTGTTAGTCAATTAAATATTACACTGCAACTGAAGGCTTTTGATTCCACTACTTTGGCATCCCACATCTTATTTTATATTTGTTAGATTTTAGTAGAGATGAATTTTTAAAATATCAATAAAACTATTCATTTATTTATTCTCTCTTCACAATTTTGGTTTCCTTAAAGATTAACAATGATTTTTGACTAATGTTATATTCCACATTGGAAGAGACTGGTGCCTGAAGTAGGTTTCTGAAGAAGCCTGTGTTACAGGTCACCAGGTCCCCACAGCAAAACAATACAGTGAGAGGTAAATATCATCATTATATGTATTGGGTGATTAATTTCTGAGATTGGAATATAAGCATCGAAACCAAATATACACAATGAAAGCAAAAACTAAAGCGTCTGTTACAAATGACAATCCACTTATTTGTGGTAAAGTCCCATTCCATACTTATGTAAAACCAGGGCTGAGCACTATGTATTTGAAATACAATTACCTATTTGGTATTTCAATTACTGCCTCCAAGTGGTCGCAAGCGCAACTACTGAGCATCAGGTCCTGGGTTCGATTCCCGGGTCGGGCAATGTGTCGTTGGGATTTTCCATCAGGAATTTCTTAGTAGCAGCGGTTGATGCCAATAGGCTCGCCCCCTATTACATGGGACTTAAACATAACTGGCGAAATGTGGGTGTACTATGTACATTTCTGTCTACTACCTAAATATTAATTTGATATTGGTTTTCCAAATACCTGTCGCTGAGGTATATTGTAACTAGTCATTGAAATTCCTTTCACGTGAATATATTTTCTTTAGAATAAGTTGTTCATTTTGTCAAATTGTATAATTTCTTTCTGCCAAATTTACATAGCCAATAGATGTATGACTTTCAAGGGTGCAAGGTAAAGTCGATCTTAAATTAGAGTAAGTACTTCCGACAATTTACTGCAATCAAAACATTCTGAGTGCAATTTGTATTTCAAATACACAACTTGAAAGTATTTTATATTTTAAATACATGCGAAAAAGTATTTTTTCAATTTCTTAGTATTTTAATCAAAGCAAAACATTTTGCCAGCCCTGAGTATAACACAGCACAATGTCACAGTACAAAGAGTAGCAACAATTTCCAAGTAAGACATAATTATGCGCGCAAGGATGACTGCTGGACATTCAAATGATACGTTTTTATCTAGCACGCGCACACACACACACACACAGACAGACGAATACGTACGTATTACGTGAGAGGATGAGATTCTATCAACATTTTACATTTTGAATAATAAAAATCAATGCGCAATTCCCATTAATATTCTTTATGGTATTAAATATTGATGTGTGCGAGCTGTGGTTGGCGGGTAGTTGTTGTAAATGTGTCGGGCGTGCCAACAATGGGAGATGGCCGATAAAGGAACGTGTGCTCCTATAGCCGGCCGCTCATTTAGTAGAGCTTTGATGTTCTGCCGGTGTTCGCTTGTATTGAAAAGCACCTACTGAGAATTTTATGTTTTTTTTTTCTAGTGAAGTCAGTTATTGAGTTGCGTGAATAAAGAGCTGAGAAACTAATAATGTTTCCTTTTAATTTTAAATCAATTTAAAATAGATGGTCTGATTAAATGATTCATACCCTATCTCTACTCATTTATTATTATTTTTAAATGACATTGAACTTCTATTTGTTTTAAAAACACTTTTTACACCAAAAAACTAAACAGTTTTCATTATATAAATGGAACGCGATGTAATTGTTCTGGGACTCAGTTTTTCAACGGGTTTGTCAACAGCGGTGGAGGTAGTGGGGGATAAAAAACGTTATGAAAGGCTTGGGGGCCTCGCTGCCGGCTGCCGCTGCCGTAATGATGCGGTTGCCGTAATGGCGAGCCAGTCGTTCACCTCACTACTTGGTACTCACTCTTTAGTCTATGGACCGCTGTCTCTTGTACTTGCGATGGCTTTTGTTCGAACTTAGGCTGTTTGGGGCGGAAGCCTTTGGAAAGATTTTCGGTGTAAAACAATTTATTAAAAAAACCTGTACCTGTAGAAAAAGAAAGGGTACCTTTTTTCGGTTATTGTTTTTGCAGGTCTATCTTAGAGATCTAGAATATTTGGAATATTGTCAACATTTACAGGGTCTACTAAAAGGTCCTACTATAAGGGAAACTTATAACACTCTAGTGGTCCTAATACTCCCGGGAATGACATTAATATCAGATGCAGTTGATGTTATCAGTGTTACTTTAACTGGGCTACGGATTTCAGGTGAAATTTTAATTACAATCTACCCACGTTTCGGAACAAATCCTAGTTTAGGATTAGGCATAGGTGGGAAACAGGTTTGTGCTTACAGTCTATAATAATTAATGATTATTTGGTGTATTTGTGTTATTGGTTGGACCACACATGGAACATTATGGACATTAAGTACGGTGCATGCAGGTCCACAATTCCGGCCCCTGCCGATGCGATTACAATACAATTAACTTGCATTTTCTCTCTGCTAACTTACGATTTGTGCGCTTGCGACACGAACATCCTTTCTCACTTGTGGACCGTCTATGGACCTATTATAGTATTTACATATTTATGATTTTCTATTTTATTTCATTATTGCTCTAAACTCGAGAAATGAGTTCTTATTGAAGGATGTTAGTTATAAAGCTATCATTTAGCGGGATGAGAACTATGAATTGATAATCAAATTTTATTATTCATAATTGTAACTTCCACTGATTAACTACTCAATGCATCGATTTAATTTCTCATAATAATTGCCTATGGGAGAATAATGGTTATGTACTCGTACTGGACAACATTTTTATCTTCTAAATACGGAAAGTAGATAATCTTGTTTCTTACAGGTATCCTAATTTGTATATGAGCAGACCAGTTCTGTGGGGACCATGTTTGACCTTCATCTCACTTGGAAACGGCAACAAGCCAAATCTTGATACGACTGCATCTGAAATAAAAGAACTAGTTTGGTAAACAAACCCATTTCAGTTTCAAAATATCCTATTGTTTCTTTTGCTACGCAACAGTGAAACGATGCCCGCATGACGATTGCACCCAATACATTGGAAAGTAAAGCAAACGAACGCTGATAAAGTAACACCATAAAATCTGTAGCGATTTGAAACTAGTATCTGACTTTCCTTAGCGGGAGACTTCGAGACTTGTATGGAAGTTATAAAACGCGGTTCAAAGTTCGCGGGCGCTATCTAGCGCATCTACACGAGCGCGCATTGTTGCGGGCAACGCTTTCTCTGCGCCCGCGCCGAATGCGCACAATGCTCCAATATTATTGTTGGTCGTACTGATGGGAATATGAACGTAACTGTAGCGGTACCTATATGCTCGTAAACATTATTAACGCACCTACTATAGTCGATGTAATCGTGCGCGTGGGTACAAACAAGTCTGACATAGAAATGGTGGAAGAAGTAGAGGAAGACCAAAGAAACGTCAGATGGACTCCGTGAAGTATGGAAAGAAAGGACTGCTGAGATGACGAGTAATAGAGAAGTATGGAAGAAGAAGACCTGCTGCGCCGATTCCAAATAAATTGGGATACAGGCAGGATACTGTTACTGAAATATGATGATCATCATCTGCCTAGCCTTTTCCCAACTATGTTGGGGTCAGTTTCCAGTCTAACCGGATGCAGCTAAATACTAGTATTTTACATAGAGCGACTGACTGTTGAAATATGATGATCTTGGAAGTTTAAGAAATTACCAAGGAGTGGTGGGTCTCTTCGGTAATATTTCGCCAGTCATTAAGAAGAGATGGTCTCTTAGTTAAGTGTTCTCTTTGTGTAAGGTTTGATTAGCGCTAGTGAGAAGGGAGAGGGACATGACTGATTAATTAACCGCCTCGTTAGCTCGTAAGGATGCGCCCTGTTTCCCACACACTTTCTTACAATGGAGGCTTTTGTGGCTCTCCGTTAGATTGTTTGATCGTATCCTAAAAGCAGATACGGATTCATGCTTTAATTAAATCTGGATACCGAGTTAAATAGAGTTCGTTACTACATCGTGAATTTCGCGATGGATTTTTTTGGGACTGGCGCACAAGTCTTTAGATAAGTACTTCCTTCAATTATACATGTTCCCAAGTTCATATATGACCCCAATCTATTTAATTCGCGAGTTAATAGGCTTCTTTTGGGTTAGCTCGTGCCATCGTCCACCTCATCTCTGTCCTCAGGACTAGATTGAGGTCAACAGTAGGCCCATTTAATATAAAAAAACTAGCACTCCGGGAGTGCCGGCAGAAGTGAAAACTTGATTATTAACGTTGAGCATGTTTGATATTTTGGAATGGTTAGGGAATAATTTTGCACCAATTGCTTTATCAGTATAAAAGTACTATCATTTATGGAAGTGCCCTTAGACTGCCTTAGTACGGGAACCAGTGTCGCCAAACTCATACACTTGCAAATTAAAATGAACATTCCAATACACAGAAAACGATAAAACATAGCAATGATGCAACTGTAATATTTTATTTATAAACAAATTACTGTCCTTGAAAAAGCACTAACTTATTATGTATAATTCTTATTTTCGATTGTGGTTCAAAACATTGTTTGGTACTATGGTGAATACGGGTTTCGAAGTAATGCATTGCGATTGATTTAATGAGGAGAGTTCTGTGATTCCCTATAAAAGGCTGACTGTCGAAATGGTCATTAATAAATATATTAATATTGGTACGTGTGCATTCCTTGTAACACGATAATATAAGTGTTGACATCACATTTTTCTCATTAAAAAATGAATTTCCTTTATGTGAACGCGCTCGAAATATCTTTTCTGCCAATTCACAGACTTTATGTAAGTCAGTAGAAGGATAAATAAGGCCTCCTTTGTCTCTTCTAGCAATGATTCCGTGATTTTTTTTTTAATTTATTCATGACCATGGATACATGTCCTTCAGTCGTAATGATTCCGTGATACTTATCTGTGATCAAAGCCAAAAGACAATCCTCACATTTAATAACTTTCCTCAACTTTCTTGCAATAAAACCAGCAATATAGGTTATTATTTCTTTAGAATAAAGAGTAAGCCTAGAAGGATCTGTTAAATAATCATGATCTATGTTGATCATAGGATCACATCCTAAAGATTCATGCGGTAGCAGCAATCCACAAGTTTCTTATTTCGGGTTTATTCGGAAATCTGAAAATTTAATAAGATTTTTTATTATCTTTCATTTTTTGCGTCAGGTGAGTGCAGTTATACGAATTAAAATCGTATAATACGTGTGTTACTAACATAGATTTTAAGTAGTGCGTATTACTAATATCATATGAATCAAGGTCGGAAGAGTATTTTTTTATAGACATTGCATTATTCGGTATTACCCATATTAAAGGGTAAATTCCCCGTCAAAAAGTGGCAACACTGAATTTTGAGGTAAGATAATAAAATTATTGCAAAAATCACGATTATACGAGATTTATCCATTAAACGAATTAGTTGGTACATTACTGCGACTATTTTATGAGAAATAATAGGACACAAAGCGATTGAATACTTAAAAAGATCTAATACTTACGAGTGAAAGGACAGTCCAGCAATCTTCATCAAACTATCACTTTTACAGTTTATTACACTGCACCTTACCATTTTGCACAGTTGCACAAATGTACTGTTGTCGAATTAAGCTCGAAAAGATCATATAATGTGTATAATTTCGATGCAATTGTTAATAAACAAATTGGATGTCAATCTGGCACCGCCACAAACGTCAAACTTGTTGTGCACTGACAATGATGTGCTCAGCCGACACGCGATAAGGGACAGAAATATTTATACTCTGTCTCTTTTCTTTGCTAGTGACGTTTATATGTTCTTCTTTTTCTTGTGCGAATGCAAAGGAAGATATCCAGCAGTCTATAGAATACTCTGTCTACGGTTTTTTCTATTCCGTGTTTATCCCTAAAGCATTAGGTTCAAAGTTGATTGGAAACATTTAAAAATTTCTTTAAATGATTTTAAACCATAAAATGTTGAAGGTTAAGTTCAAAATCGTCTACACTCCATCCGTCTTACGCTTTTTCCAAATTTCTTTAAATGATTTTAAACCATAAAATGTTGAAGGTTAAGTTCAAAATCGTCTACTCTCCATCCGTCTTACGCTTTTTCCAAATTTCTTTAAATGATTTTAAACCATAAAATGTTGAAGGTTAAGTTCAAAATCGTCTACTCTCTATCCGTCTTACGCTTTTTCCAAATTTCTTTAAATAATTTTAAACCATAAAATGTTGAAGGTTAAGTTCAAAATCGTCTACTCTCCATCCGTCTTACGCTTTGTCACGTGTCCTGACGCGAGTGTCCTGACGCGAGTTTAAGATTTTATACCCATTACAGAACAATTTTTTTAAAGTGCTCAACGCCGCTAAAGAAGTTTTCACTTCAAAAGAAATGCATTTAGGTGATGCCTGGTTGCTCTTTGATTCTTTCCTTAATGCTTTTTACCATTAAGGAAAGATTACCATTAAAGGTGCTGAAGGTACGCCAAAACCGCACTTATTGAAAGCATTACATTTACAACATATTTAGTTTCCAATGACCACTCACCATTGATCCTTTATGACCATCAGTTTTGGAGCTATTTTTCCCATGTTCTTGCAGAGCACTAGAGTAGAAACAGAAGCTTCGTATTATGACCACTAGCTGTTGGCTTATCAAAATGTCATATTCCGAAACTTAATAAATGTGAACTAGCACGCATGTTGATGATGATGACAATAGATTTAATATCACAAGCCACAGCGTAGTAATAAGTTAGCTTCATAGAAAGTGTGTAGCGAGATTTGTAACAAGAACGGTACGTTAGGTGCTTACATTGTTTTCCTCGCAACAATATATTGTGAAATTGAAATAATAAATAACTCTACCATTGTGTATAACAATACGGCGAATAATTACCCGAGCGTATGCAAACGTCGAATGAACTATTTTGTTAAACAGAGTGTAAAAGCCTTTGTGCCCGCTTAATGTTCAAGAAGTCATTACGGTTTTGTTTTAAGTGAGACTCTTTGTTATTATAGTGCCAGGGTTCCGAGCGGAAGAGTGAAAATTAACTACTCCGTGTTCATGCGATGCATCGTGTATGTTCTTTCCATCTTGTGCGCCAGATTTTATCTGAGATAGAAAACAACAATTTCAACTGACTGATTTCTTTTTAATACATACCTTTTTAGTTACTCCGTGTAACGTGCATTTAGACGCTTCTACATTCAAATAGGAGTCAATTTCACGCAGTCTAGTATAAAATGAGTCAGTGTTGCATTCAATATAAAGTAGTTGCACAACTTTTTCTGGAGCAGCTATTGAACTTACCTCGTTCAACTTGCTACAGATACATGACTTACGTTTTAAATCACGTTCTTTATCAGTTGTGCTTTAATCGAGTTTTTCAAAGATGGAGTACCGGTACGTCGGACTTGCGCGCAGCCCACCGGTGACGCGGTCTGCCTTCCGGCTTTCGGGGCTCCGGCGCCGAAGCCCCGGTTTTTCCAATAAACAATAATATGTATTACACCGTTCTACTTGTAATGATAAATGTAAAGTGCGAAAACGTGTCGCACCTACCTTTGTGTCCAATATGAGAGAAATCAATAATTTTAGATGATCAGTCTGTGACGATTTATCGATTGAATCTATTAGTAAGCTTCATAATTTATTTTTATCGATAAAAAATAATCGTCGCATCGTTAATCATAAGATGATAAGTAGTTTGGTTAAAAGTTAACTTCGCATTTTTTGCGTCCTTATGACTCCATCTAAGTGGTATTTACTTAATGTGCGAATTGTTGACATCACTATCGAGATACCGTTTTAATAGCGTCGGAATATTTCTTTATAAAGTAACGGTTACTTTAAAACCTTTCCGTAGTAAACAATTCTTAAGTTCCCAGCTCTCAACAGAGAAGTTTTGCTAGGGATTTGAACGCCTGGTTCCGCCACTAGTTTTTACCAGCTAAAGCACTGGAAACAGAAGAAGTGAATGATGCAATTTTTGGGGGACTGTCTTGCTTATGTAATCAAGCCTTATTAGAATAAATTGTTTTTGATTTATTCTCTGCCTCGTTGGTCGAGTGGTCCCAAGCGCGACAGCTGAGCATGAGGTCCTGGAGTCGATTCCTTGGTAGGTCAAAGTGCTATTGGCTTTTCCATCAGGAATTTGTCAGTAGCAGCCACGGAGTCTGAATTTGTGGTTGATGGCAATAGGGGCTCTCCTTATTGCATAGTACTTAAACATAACTGACGACATGTGGTGTACTATAAGGTACACCTCTACATACCCTTCGGGGCTTACAGGCGTACTTTTATGTTATTTTTAACATTTTTCTCTTACGTTTTTAGAAAGCCAGATGTGTCCAAAGATTTAGAAAAGGCGGCTGGGATTTGTAAAAGACAGGATACGGTAAGCCGTGCACCTAACTAGAAGGATTTACTGAAGGAGGCCTTAGCCTCAGACAACAGCAAGACTTTCAATAGAAGGCCTGTATTAGTCAGGAATCATCGATAGACGTAAATATTTCTGCTGGTTTCTTAAGTCTGAGTAAAACTTGTGTTGCCATATCTTATGTGGTTTACCAAAGAGGTTTAATCAAACCACCGTATTGTATGTATGGCGTAAATAGGTATCGGACGGGCACTTTAAAAGAACAAGATACATTTTTAATCATGTCCTTTATCACAAAGTGATACAGTACAATTTCCAATGGCATATAAACAGTTCGGTAATGGTGTAGGTGGGCAAAAAGTTGTTTGTGTATTAGGCCGTAGGTACAACTTATGGCGGTAAGTACCTACCTATGGTGGTGATGACGTCATCGTGTAATGGCAAACAATCCACCTTGAATCTGTTAGTCATGGAGATTTTATTCTTTCAGCGGATGTAGCTAGGTACAAGTGTTTATGGAAATTAGTTCTATTTTATTTTTCTATTGTGATGGGTTAAGTAATGATTCTGTTGTGGTCACGCCGTTTTGTGGTAAGGTACTGAATCTTTAGCAGTATTTACATTATCTAGGTATCGGAATGAAGTTTCCCTTATAGAGAATATACCTATGGCTATAAAAAAGTTAGATTAGAAAATATAAGGATATTAAAATAAGTCTGCCTTGTTATAAAAATATTGATATTTAATAGTAGTATCAGAACTTCAAAATAAATGGTTTCTCAGGACAAAGTCTACCTTTAATAGTTTTAGAATTTCCACACCAAACTATCTAAAATAATGTTAATCTCAATGTATAATGTCAAAATCACCTTTTTATTCAACAGTCTCTATCTGTAACTCTCATTAGTGTCAACAGATGGCGCCTCTAGCTAGCTTTCCTCAAAACCACGTCACTACACCAACAAGTTGTTTGTGAAAAATGTTAACATACAAATGGAAATTACTTGAAATTATTTTCATGTTGACACGTAGATTTCTAGGGAAACTAGAAAACAGTCTAGTTAGCATCAAGCAAAAACTCTTTGTAGGATTTATTTGATAATTAGGACTGGATTTTAATCACAGAAGCAATTTTCAGCAACATAGTCATAGCAACATAATTTTCAAAAAAAAAACAACCCTCTGCAATTGCATAACACACTTTCAATCACAATCTAAAAGATTTTAAATGAGATTTCTATCACTTCACATGTTTGAAAAATTTGTCTGCTCAACGACGAAAATACCCCCATGAATAATGCTGAACTGGAAAAGCATTACAATTGTGTGTTATATAATTAGGCTGCTGGTTTGTTGGAGAGGTTTTACTGAGTAAAATCTTAATTATGGTTAAGTTTACGCATAACATAATTTTAGTCAGATCTTCATACACGGTTCACCATATAGTTCTAGTAACTTATATGTACAGACGCCAGCACATCAAGCTACCCGAAACTGTCAAATTTTCCCAATCAACCTTGAACCTAATATGCTGTGGCGATAAAGTTGAAAAACTATTAAAGAAATTTGACAGATTGTTGTAGTGTTTGGTTAGGGACACTAGGGTTACTTAAGGACTGATGTAGGTCTGAAATAAAGATATAAGTATATATATATATATATTTTTAGGGACATTACACCTTGAGTTGATGTTGATTGATACACTGATTACTGATTAATTGATATTTTATTGATAAAAGTATGATTGTATGATAGATGAGTGCACGCGGTATGAATGCCATTCGTGTACTAAATGAGCCGGCCCGGCGCAGGTAAAATGCTAACATATTGATATGAAAACTGTGCTGTGCTTGCACTGTACAAGTAGCTTGATATAATGGCGTCTGACTTCTAATGCAGTTGCGTTAAAACTTAAATGTACTACTTAAGTGTGAGCTGTACTTATCAGATGTGAACGCAGTAGTAGCGTTAAGTGCCACTTCATTACCAATCATCTGAATCATCCACATCTGACATCTTGCAGTTCACATCTAGGCAATTTGCGATTTCTCTATTTACATGGAAACCCAGTTTTCTTAACCATCCCGGTAGAGCAGGCTGCAAAGAAACTGACCCTTTTTTACGCATGGAAATCCTCAATGGATGACTTCTGGGAGGGGTGGGTCTATCAACAACCACACAGTGTTCCTCCTCGTCACTTCTGGCTGGGGTGCGGGGACACAATTGCATTCTCCACAATGAGCTAGCTCTGTGAAGTGCAAATTTTGAATAGAATAAGATATAAGCATGCATTTAGACTGGTTTCCTTACTACTGACGTGTTTACCATAATTCTCAACTGATGAACATATTTTACTAATACTCATATCATAAATATTAATAATACAATTAATAAGATTTACAATAACGATAATCCGGTCCGAGCTTGCTTGGTGGCGCCTGTTAGTTGCCAAGCAATCAATTGATCATTTAACTAAGTATAATATGAATACATTTACATATTTCCTCTCATTCTACGACACGTCATTGAGATTGAAAATTAAGATATTCATCAACATTTACACGTGTAATGGATATTGAGTGCAGAAAATTGTTTAGGACGTTAGACTGCCTTTATTAGGTCAGACTGATGTATATTTAAATGTTTGGTTAGGTGTCAGCATAATATCAAAAAACGTTTTCATCGTCTGCCTAGCCTTTTCCCAACTATATCGGGGTCGGCTTCCAGTCTTACCGGATTCAGCTGAATACCAGCATTTTACATGCAGCGACTGCCTATCTGACCTCCACAAGTCAGTTAGTACTGTGCAATACGATACCCCTTGATAAGATTGATTGTCAGACTTTCGGGCCACCTACCAGTAACGACTGTCAAATATCTACACATGAAAGCGGGGTCCAACGGTGAACGTGCTTTCCGAGTCACGGAGGAAACTCGGTATGTAATGAGTATCCGCCCTCCCGCGAACCAACCTACGCAAGCACGGCTTAACCTAAAGATCGACCCGAGCGGCTTATTTAGCCACGAGCACCTAATTTAAAAAAATAGGACTAACATTTTCGAAAAACCTCGGTTGGCTTACTATGACCTCTTAAAGCAGTATTGCTTTGATGTTATTGAAATGGGGATGGTATGGGGTAAAGATTCAACGCATCCTGTATAGCTCTATCTTTTACCATACCAAACTGTCATTAAAGTAATACTGCTAATAAAAGCGGTGCAGGTGTTAAGGGTTCTGTTAGTAAAACTATATTGTTTTCATGTGCCAAGAATATGAAAATGGTCCTTTCACACAAACTTAAATTTTAAATCCCTGTCTGAGCTAAAGATCAAATGTTAGAATTGTTATTGGTTGGAAATGTTACAATGCGATTATTGCATGTTGAATCTAGTGATCTTTACGACCTGTTTGAAAAATATAAATATTTTTTTACCCAATACGACATCTGGTCCTCCCTTTTCTAGGTTTGAAAATCATACCGCACTTGAGACAAAAACAAAACAAGAGCATTTCGATGAACCTCCTGAATCTGTTACGTTTAGTTCTACAGAGACCAACTTTCCTAAAATTATTGACCTCAAATATTCCGTGAATCTTCAATACCGGTAGATTTTTCTTCTCCGATATCTTAAAAGAAGTCCAACAAGGCATTCGCTTATTTTAATTCGTCGGTTATATTTTTTAGGCTCCAGCCATTGATGATAGGATACGTTACGTCAAAAACGTTATTGTATTCGTGCTTCAAAACAGGTTTCATAAATTCCATGTTGAGAAGCCGTTTGTTGATTTCTGGTTGCAGAAGATCGTGATTATTTGATTCATTATATGGGCATGTGATGTGACTGTGTGAGCTTTGGCAATGAGCAAATTAAGACTCGTTTTAGCAATGATCTTTGTTAAATCGATTATAAAATTTGTTTTCCGATGAATCGAGAATTCGAGAAGAATTATTTTTATTTCAAATGTAAGCATGTACCTAATTACATCAATGCACGCGTTTCTTTTTGCATATCTTTTGCAGGGACAATTCTTATCACAGTTCTTTGGTCCTTTGAATACAGTTTAATCTGAAACGACCATTTCCAGGCCGTGTTACAGATAAGAGCCAAATTCAAATTTTATAACAACATACTTCATATTAAACTCTTTCATATCAAACATTTGAATGCCTATATCCAAAATACATTAATAAATTAACTTTTACAATACCTGGAACCAGAGGGATGGAACGAGAACTAGGCGGATAAGGTTGCATTCGTAAATTGTACCATCATGTTGCTATGGTAGTAGTAGCCTGTTAAAAGAATGAGGTCTAAAAATAGGCGGGTAGCAACAAACCTGATTTATGGTCTCGACCCACGGCGCTAGCGTTCATCCAAGTTGTTTTATAGCTTAACTGTCGGTGTTTACAGTGTAAGATCAATTGGCGGCCCATGTGATGGCCCGTCGATAGGGAACTTTATCTCGCGGACTCGCGGTACAAGCCGCCGTCGATGTGGGTAGGTCCAATTGGACATCATACAAAATCTCATTATGAACATTGAGCAGCAATAACAATAGAATTTTGATATTTGTGGGTTGGTTACGGGATAGTTTTGTAAGGCGAATTCAATCTCGGATTCTTTTGCATGGTGTCGTTGTAGTAGGTCGCTCAAATAAACAATCGGATCTCTCGTCGGAGAAGACATAATTGGTTATTTTTTTAAAAAGAACAAAAGAACCAAAAATTTTACCAACGACGAATTCCTCAACTGTTTCATAGTAATCCTTTTTGAGTTTCTCTTTGAATGTAATAAAAATTAAAAGGTTTGTCAACAGGTGCAAACTGATTGTCTTTTTCAATCATGTTACGAGAGAATTGTTACAAAATGCACTTCGTTTGGTTGCCCCATTGAGTGCGGCCACCAACACAGCTTCTCATATTGCACCCGGTGGACAAAATTCGTGGAAAATTCAACTTGATTATAGAATTACGTTGGGTGTCGAAAGATCTTTATTTTTTCACAAGTCCGGTCAGATAAAACGTATCGGCTCGGAATGGAGTTTTGAGAGTTTTCTTTTCTATTCTTCGGTAAAAAGCGAACAGACGGCCGGTTGTTGTTACTCATTTTACGCATCAAATCACACGAACTGAACCACTTTGAATGGCATCAATCAAAACTCTGAGAAACTCTTTCCTCGAGACAGATGATGGTATAAAACATGTAATTTGTTTACCATTGAAGTACGCACGTAGTTAATCTATTATTTTATCTACCTTCGGATGTATGGCTCTTTCCTACACAAGATAACTCAAAATGAGAAGTCGAAAACGGTTCAGCTTTGATTCTAACATAAAGCCTTTTTTGAACATGTTAGATTTTGATTTATCTGTTTTGTAGTCTTTTTTGAAAACAGAATTTGTACTATATTGCTAAATACACAATCATTTCTGACGCCACTAAGCTTAGTATCAAAAACAAGATATGTTCGTATCTAACCCGAAAAAATCTGTATAATTTGTAAAATTTTCAGTCACAGCATTAAACCGACCATAAATAATTTTATATCCATCAAAAAGAGGATCGCGTGACAGCAGAAAGCCGCCGGGCGGGCCAAGGAAATTTGAGCCCATCAGTCGCGTTCATTCGATTCATATTAACGCTTAAGTAATGTAACAAATAAAGGGGAGGTCGTTGTCCCATCCCAGGCGAGACGCGAACGCATCACAACCACGCCCGGTCCTCGCACAAAAGAAATAGTTAATATTAGAGCCCGCTCCTCCAGTGTCATTAGCAGCGGCACAAAGCTCCGCAGTCATTCCACGCTCTTACTATTTGTCAGAGGCAAAAAGTGCCTTGTCCACAATAATTACGGGACCGGCTTTCGAGAGCGCTCATAATTCGTCATGTTCTGGTCGGCCGCGTCGTTTCTGAACGCATCCATAATTTGACGTTTCCCGCCAGCAGTCACGACGGAGCGCGGGAGAATGTCACTTAGAATATGTTAAATAGAAATATAGAAAAGACGCCTGACCTACCCTAACATTTGAAGGTTAACGGATCAAAACTCGTTATCAAGGACTAATACAATTTTAACATTTGACCTAAGGCCATAAATGGCAGTCCAGATGCAATAAAATATTCAAGCCATAAAATATAATTTAGTCGGAGGTAGTAAAACTTAAATACTCACAAAATTAGTAGTCCTTGCATACGAGCGTCTGATTGTTGCCAATAACCCCAACAACTCAACCTTATTTTATTGAAACGTTTTATGGTTAAAAATTAGTTTGATCGGAATAATCGGTTCACCGGAGTACCAAATGTTGGCCGGTATATCAAATCGGTTAATATTAAGAAATGAACCGCGGAGGAAACCGGAGTTCGCCGACCGCTACTGCCAACAATCAGGCGACACTTATGGATCAATTGATTGTTAACAATTGACGGCAGAAAGAGACGTTTTTCGATTCAACGCTTTCTTATCTGCCAAACAGTGAATAAGAATCAGAATTATTGATTTGTTAAACATAGGATAGGATAGTGATAAGTTTTATGTTAATATATCTAGAGTACCAAAGGATCATGTGCATTTTTCTTTGAATTCTCGGCGCAAGACTAATAGAACATTGAAATGTATATCTCAAATCGTAGGACTTAAAACAGAAACAGAGACACTTGAAATATGTTGCCTTTCTTGTATTATGCCATAGATTTAAACTATTATTAAGACTACAAATAAACCTAGTTTAACTAGAGGGTTTCGTAACTCAACCTCTACAGACGATAGTCGATTCTAGGACCTCGGCGACCTAAGTCGGATTAATTACTGTGTGCTTCATCATCATCCACAGCCTTAATTCACCCACTGCTGGGTATAGACCTCTCTTTTCTTGTGCCAATCTCCAATCGCCGGTCTGTGTGCTTAGCTTTGCCCAAATGTTTTCGACATGATCTACTTTAAAAACAAATGACTGTCGTAGTCAAATATGCGATAAATAGGTACAGGAAATAACAACATTTTCAATTGGCCGTAGCTCTGATCTCCGGAGTTTTTGGTACTTGTTGCAATACCTACTATGAATTGGAGAACTTATTATAGCTATGCTAGCTATGATTTTAGGGACATTTCAATTTTAATGGTCTTACGCCTATTTTGACCAAGACCGTAAGGGTCTAAGGGTCAAACAAATCCACACCAACTGAGTGTTGGTATGGATTTGTTAAGTAATAAAAATGATTATGCAAGATTTTTTTTCGGGCCTTCAACAGTCTTTATGTTCTCAACTCCTTAAATACCTATTACTCTTTCAGAAAACCTTTTTGCCTTACCTTAACTTGTATAGGTACCATACGTGTCTAAAACTTCTCTGAACATTCATTAATTTTCGAAAACAAGAAGTTATTTTTTTAGATATTTATTGTACCTATCACAATGTTTTCTTATTTAACCCAAAGGTTGACTGGTAGAGAATGCCTTGTGGCATTAAGTCCGCCTAAGTACCACTATTGTACATGAAGTTTAAATAAATAAATAAACATTCATAGGAAGAGAAAAATAAAGAAGAGCTGAAGATGTTTGATCAAAATCACGCCCTGAAGTTACTAGCTGTAGGTAGGTAATGTGAGGGAACGTCACAAACAAACGCAAAAGTGAGAAGGGCAACCCCTTTTCTGCAGTCACTTTGTGATTAACTTATTGCTGGCCCGACGAAATGATTGTATCAATCATGTCATGTACCTATGTGAAATTGAAGAAGGGGTCCTGTCTGCTTCTGGTCCTTTGGATATTATAATATTGCATGATGCATAAGTACGCGGTTATTCCAAGTTGATAGTATCTATTTCCGTTTCTAAGAACACTGAGAAACTAGAACCTGTCCATACCTCTACATAATAAGCACAGATTACCTTACGGCTATTCAAGTTACTTTATGATTCATTTTTGTACTTCATCAAAACTAGAAACTCTTTTGATTGGACTTCGTTCCCGTGTTCTATCCTTATAAAAAAAAAACTGCTGTCCATGCTTTATTGGAAGACTCCTACTAAATACATACTTGCTTTAATTCATCTTATTGCTTGCTTACTTACTACTTGCAATAGTTGGAATAATCTGCTTACCACTGGCTTTATCTGCTTGCTCCAACTACTTGCTTTTGTGCTTGCCTGCAACTTGTTTTATGCTTCCATCGACTGCTGAATCTCATACCTAATTTTTCAGCCTTATATTACCAGTACTATCAACATTATAAAGCTTAATATGTCAAGAAACCTCAAGAAAATTCCAATCATGTGTAAAGATTGCCTACATCTAGAACGCAGGTCATATTTTACCTCGAGCTCGTGCGTATTTTACGACATAATCCATCTCGACAATCATTTGTCATTCGCCACAAATGACGTTATTGACAACCTGTTACGAATAAACATCTATGTTTATGTCCTATATAGAGACATGGGGCATGTAGCTAAATAATAACCGCCGCACAGGTCTATCTTCAAGGTTCAACTACGCTAGCCAATCCGTGGTTGGAAGACCAGGGCCGGCAGTCTCGACATAGATACCGACATTGTCGCAAACTTTCGGTCGCTTAATACGGACGAAAAAATTCGGTTACAATAACGCTGTTTGCGAGAAACGCATCTTGGATGTTAAGACTTGCATGTCTCGCAAGCATCGTTATTGCAACCGATTTTTTCCGTTCTTATTAAGCGATCGAAAGTTTGCGATAGTGTCGGTATCTATGTCGAGACTGCCGGCCCAGCTATCATTTGTAGATGTTTGTCAATCGTTACAGGTAGTCAGAAGCCCGAGAGTCTGACAACCAGTACCCAGTATCCTAGGGGTATCATGTGGTTCAGTAACTGGGCTGTGAAGGTCAGATAGCCAGTCGCTCCGTGTAAAATATTGGTATTCAGCTTTAACATGTTAGACTGGAAGCTAATGTTGATGATTTATATACTAGCTAAGAAAGTAGTTATACTATAAACTGATTCGCAATTGATATGTCTCGAATCGTCAGACAAGCCGAATGACCTATGCTCCTGAAATGATTAAGATAATGATAATCTTTATAATTACTGCACATTAAAGTAACAAAGCAGCTTTTCTAATCTTGGTAATGTTGTGTGGCTAATTACAAGTTCCCAAGGCTTTTGAGAATCGGTGGCCCCTATTGATGAAGCGAAGTCTCTCGCTCCATTAATCAACTTGCTTTAAAATCATAGGAATGACCCACTTAAGTATTTCCTTAGATACTGATTTACTTAAGTAAATAATATTTTGAAACCTATTTCGTCTACTCCTCTTTCCTCTTGCTTGTCCGGTTTTTTGTTAAAGTTCGAACTGAAGCGAAGTAGTGTTGCTAAATTATTTTCTAATTTACCGACTATATTTTTGGCCAGAATTATTAAAAGTTGTGCGAACCAAATAATAAATGATCGCTTATCATCAAACAACGATTAAATTCTTCAATTAATGCTTTCACACACTACTAAAATACTCGTTCGGTACCAAAACCATTAGCGAATGAAATTAGGTGTACTTATTACGACCGATAATACAATTTACTGTAAACGAAAACATCAATCGTGTTTCGTGTGAAAATCTAGAACGATGGGGGTACTTTGGCTAATGAATAAGTAAGGGGTGATAACAACACTACTGTTGAAGACCGAACCCGCACCAGCGACACGTGCCAACCATGCGGGCCGCAATCAAATTAATAAAAGGAAAGCTTTATTCTTTAGTCCTTCAATTAAAACGCTGAACAACCTAAACTAGCTACACAGTACACGGACCCATTTAAACTGTACCACGATTATTTTATTTCAACCCAAGCACCGCTCAGTGATGCTATCGACTCGATCCCTTAGAAAACCTTTTGTAATTAAGAATGAGTCGTGGCCAGCGTGATACTTAAGCTGGCACTTTCCAGTCTTATCTGTTGACTAATTCCATGGGAGAGGCACTTTGTTTCGACCGATAACTTCGACATAGGACTGACTTTGCTTAAAGGTGAAATAGTTGGCGAGAATTTATTGTTCTTCGACCTAAATTACGCTATCTTCGTTTAAGTAGAAAAAATAATTGGAATTTTCCATTTGTGTGCAAACTAAATTTCAAATACTCACTAGTCAAACCCCTGTTTCAGTTTGCCCAAATCATGTGACAAATTAATTTAAACCTCATTTTAATAAGCTAAAAACAGACAAAATAAACATAGAATCGGTTTAACACGTTTCCTTGATCGATGGCGGTCTTGCAACTAGCCGACAAATACCTACACGATATTAACACCTAACGTCTAAACACAAAGTAAAAGAGAATGCTCATGGAAGTATGGAATCCCGTACCATGCTGCATCAAAATCAAACCTTGTTTTTTATAGACTACACTGATCGTATTAACTCCTACAAAAATTATTTTTGAAAAAAAAACCCGCGTTTCAGAGTTATTTTATAAAATCGAAACTAACCTAAAAAGTAGGTCTATTTTTTCGACGCTACCAACGACGTATTTTAACACACATACATTACATTATTGCTCTAAAAACAGCGTAATACACTAATATTAGTAAGAATTACGAGTTAAAGTAACATCCACAGTATGCTTGACTGAAACTCGATTTTATTTTAGACCTTTACATTGCCAATAGTCAGTCAGTACAGTACAAATGTCAGATGCCACAGATAAGATAACTATAAACCATAGAGTATAGTAAGTGCTATAAACTAGTCGGGATTTAGGGATGTAATCGATAAATCAAAATCTTTAGGCTGAGAAAATCTATTTTGTTGCAAATAGCAATAAACCAAACTAAATCGATTTGGTGTACTGATCTTACTTAATTGTAATTAATTTTAGAGTCCGCTCGACAGACAAGGGTTTGTTCAATTGAAACGGAACGTCATTTATATTCAGTTGAAACGGAACGTCATATAAAGGGAGTAAAACAATATTCGTACTTTTAAACTCGAAAAGTATATTTCCAGTTCAAAAATCAAATCCCCGACGTGTAATGCCGTAAAAAAATATGAAACTAATTACTATAATATTTTGGTTTTGAGGCGCGAGACTTTTTGGTACCAACTTTGGTCATTGTCCTTTAGATAATGTCAGTGTATCCAAAGACCAGTCCGCGAGCAAAATGTTAAATTATTTAATTGCTACTTTCAACAAGACGAAAGAATTCTTTAAACACTGACGTGATTACAATTTATTTTTACATGATGCAACGCTATGATTTATGATGTGTTTTATTTGAATTCTAATAAGTTAACAGATGTAGTTTTTGGTCCTTGTGTCATTTTTGACTGTGAGACGTTGTAAGTGAGTCCATTGATTTTTCCAGAAGTTCTATTCCAATAGCAGAAATAGGATAATGCACACGGGTGCCGATGAGCCGATTGACCGTTGAATTTGTTAATGTATTGTTACAATATTAGTTTTATTGTATTTTCCACAAGCGGGGAAGTCCATACGGTCGTTTTACTATTATCCTCAACGCTTTTCTAAAAACGAGGCTCTAAAATCAACATTTACGTCGTCAATACATTATTGTTGACGGTTACGACTTGGCTTTTTGATATCATGGCTCAATGTATCTTTTTTCTGTTTAATAAGCCACATTATCGAACAATCAAATTCTTTCATGTCTCCGTAATGATCTCCGAAATGACACTATAATATCGCCCAAGAAAAAATGTAGTTTACGGTTTATGTATATTCTTATTTCTGAATATAACTTGTGTCACGTGAAACGCTGTCCAGGTGCTGACGCATCTAATGTTAATGTAACTTGAAATTGAGTTCACCCCAAAACAGACAGTGTGGATATTTAATGTGATGCTGCTTTAAAAGATTCACGATAAAGGAACTAAACAAAACAACACTGACTCCAAAACCATCTGGAAAATAGACACGTGCATGACCTTTTATACCAAAGGAATCAAGTGGCATTATATGAACTGTAGAAACACTCGCAGCACTGACTAATACTGGGACAAAACGAGTTATCTTGTTGTTAGCTTATTACAAGGGCACATTAAACCATGACATTACAGGTTTACTTTCTATTCGACCTCCTGAGGTCAGAGATATTCAATAACGACTTAAACCTAGAGAAGTACAAACCCCTCGCGCCATAAAAGGACACGATTGTAAAGCTCGTAAAAAATGATTTATGTACTCCTTTGTACGCACAAGTAAAGATTTGTATGAACACAAAGTACGAAGAACGGACCATGTTACCAAGAGCCTTGAATTTGTGAACGTTTGCTCTGATTTAGTTGCGTTAAATGGAGTTGTAAGAGATGGTTGGGGTCGAGGTAGGCTGGCCGTGTCGCGGCGCGGGGTACAAGGTAAATAAAATAGACGAAGACGAACGATGGTATCTGCACGTGGAGCGTGGTACTCGGAGGGCCGTCGGAACCGGTTCTGTAGTAACCGGCGTAGGGCACTAGCCGCGCACTACGCTCACCGTAGGCCTGTGAACCGCGGTTTTATCGAACGATATTATGTTTATTCCCATGCTCGATCGCTACGTGGGATCCGATTTAGTCTTGAGTTCCGCGAATGTTTCACTTTCAAAAATTGATTAATTTTCAACCCATGATTTTCTTAGAATTCTTTTCGGCCACAAGAGTGTTCATGAGGTCAATGTTTTCGATTCTATAGTGAATTCTTCGTGTTCGCCAATTTCTGTTATTCTACTCTAAAAAACATACACAGTTAAGCGTTATTTACTGCTTCCGCTTCCGCGTGTGTGGGTGTAGGTTTGTGCAAAAATGGTAATATTTTATTTCGACGAATTTAACCTTATTTGGTTCTGTAGACCTGTTCTTTATAGACATAAATTCATAGCTACTTATCTTATACAAACGAATTTAAACATTATTTCAGCGCTAGTTTTAAATGCTTGTCTCACCGCTGAATGTTGTTTAAGTGTCATATACAGTTTAATGACACGACAACGTTGCCGCATAAAAACTAAAGTTGACGCGTCTATCGACATGACGAGTGCACATCACTACGGGTTGCTCGTCCTCAAACAAAGGAACAGCTAGGCAGGAATCCGTCAAGTCACGCCGACGAACCCCGCTCTGCGCTGCTCGGCCAGCATAACAACCGAAAACTAATCGAAAACACCCGGAACTAATCATTTTCTAATTATAAAAAAATGCGGATAGCATCGAATTCCTTGCTTGGGGCCAGCAACCGAAACGACTCGAGGAAAATCTTGAATCGCTGAGACATGGGGCTCAAACACCATAACGATTGGAACAATGGAACCATTAGAGACAGGTGTCGAAACGGACACGATTGATATCCATAAATACATTAGAATTACGTTCAAAAACCGTTACAATGCTCTCGCACGCCACTGACCACTAGGTAGTACCCAGCCTGCCCACGCCACCCGGATCTTTCCCGCATTTTTTTCACGTGCTCATACCAGTCCAATCTGCCAAAACACGTAATTAAGTTGCAGATTGCCATGATTTGTACTGGATATGTCTTGTGCTCTATTTGGACCATATATTTATTCGTAAGTCAAATTGTAATCTAAATTGTAACCGACATTGAAGGCGCACGAGGCGAGCGGTCAGATCATTTGAAATATTGTAGTCGATGGAGTTTAAAGCGTGAACAAGTCGATTAGATAGACTAGTGAAGTAGATGTTTAACTCGTTTTAGATGCGTGTGAATGTTATTCCTGCGAGCCGCGGGCCTGCGGGTCTGTGGCTCAGGTATCGACCGCGCCCGCAGCCCGCAGTCCGCACCCCTCCACGTTTTTATTACTCTTTATTATTTATTTACGATGGGAAAAAAATATTGTTCCATTAAACTAATATTGATCATAATTATCATATGTCCTGTCATCCAGCCATGCTTTATTGGACGCACTTACTAATTCTACTTCACATTTAGACATTCCTATGTTTTTTTATAAAATATAGTCAGTTGGAAACCTCTATTCAGCTTTAACATGCATGACTCACGTGTTTTGGGAAGTTATTCGTGTTTAGTTTTAATAAACGCAATTTATAATACGCTCAAGCCGTATTATTATACGACTTAGCACTACACCATTTGTCAAAGCTATAAATCGCTGTGCACATAAATACTTGTGTTGGGTCTAAGTTTAATTCTAGTGTCGAGGTTTGGTCGCGGAAATTACGGAATTTTGACTTAATATGTTGCTTAAGACTGCACCAAAAAGTACTTAAATTCCGTTTAAAAAAACATTAAAGGCGCTAATTGCGCTAACGAAATTGCAAAAACCGTTGCAGAATGCAAAAACCATCCAGCAGTTCCCGACAAACTGGACGAGATCGCTCACGATTGGCATTAGAAATATTCTCAGAAGTCGATTAATTACCATAAGAAATAATTTAAAAGTAGCTTGCTTAACATTTCCTTGCATTTCCTCGAGCTCGGTATCAATCAGCTCGCGCCCGGATGCAAAGGAGTCTAGTGTACGTACACACTGAGGCAGGTTTTTGCCACCGGTGCTGGCATCAATTTCCTGTCATCATTTCACATTATGTTATAGAATATAATGTCGTATCTTGCCGCATGTTATATGAGGAAATTCTGTGTATATTTTAATGTTACCATGCTGTGGTATAAAGATTGTAGTTGATAGCGTCTATTTGTGTTAAAATTTAAATATGATTACTAAACTAAGATTTTAATGAGACACCTTCGAATATACTCAGTATATTATGAGTAGATAATTGGACAAATTGATAGAAAGTGTGTATGTGGATAAAATGCCCAAGACTCCTTGTAGCATATTGTATTCAACAATTAAAGAGGTTCTAACATCTTGCCATGGAATATAAGTAAAGGCATGCTATAAAATTAAAGATAAATATACATTTCGTCCCTTCACATTAAAACTTTTGACAGCCGAAGATAAAGTAACGTGAGAAGTTGAAAACCAAAGATAATAGCGCATCAATTTATAAAGTACTAAAGTCAATGTAAGACTTGAGTAGCGTCGATGATTATGACGTCTCAATTAAGTAGCCCCTTCGATACGTGTCCGTTATTATCACTTAATAAAAAGGCACAGAAATCCCAATGCTTGATAATAATGAATACACTGTTGTCAAGCCAGACAACACACACTTCGGTAGGGGATGGTGAAATATTCAATGTAATGATATGCTTTTAGGATCATAGCAGTTGTAGGCCATTCGAAATCCAGCAAATGCATCCCGTTCGAAATCCAATTAATGCAAGTAAACCGTTCTTAATCCAGATAATGCAACCAAGCCATTCGAAATTCATGATGTCATTTAAGTATGCGTGCGATTACCTCGTAGTCCTTCTGCCCATATGTTTTATAGTTCCAATCACCAATACGAAAGGTTACAATAATGTAGTGACGTGATAATCGATCCCACACGGCACAGCGGTCGCACAACAATGCACGCTTATAAGCTGATGTGAGAGAGAGAGATGTTAGCTGTGAAATTATGAGTCGGGCATGCGGTTAGTTCACTATGATGTGCCTCAGTATGACGCTAGGCCACTTATCTGTGTATTGGAGAGATAGCTTTGTGGATGTCGATGGTGAAAATCTTATTTCATTGTACAATCCTGTAAAGGCTGTAAGTTTTTTTGAGTATAAATGTGGAAAAGAGCAAAGGTAGACTTAGGAAACGATGGATGGACTGTGTGAAGCATGATATGTCAAGAAAAGGAGGTGTCTGATGAGATGACAAGTAATAGAGAAGTATGGAAGAAGTCATGCTGTGCTGACCCCAAATAAGTTGGAGATGCGGGTGAAAATATGCTGCGTAGTAAATAATTGGGAAAGAATGGATTATACAAGCAACTCATAAAACATGGAAAACCAGAGAAAATACAACTAATTAGGAAGTCGTTACGATTTATCACAGTCACAACCAGTTGCAGTCGGTTTTCGCTGGATATTTATATTTCTAGTTCTGTCATTGAACCGCCCCGCTTGGCTATGTATTTTCCGACAATTTCGTAACCAATTTCAATGATCCAGCAACAGGTAAACTGAAACAATCGCGGGATTAGTTATTTAATGGAGCGTAATGCCTTCCTCGAAATTTGGTTCGATTCGTAGATTGGTATGTCCAAACGGTCACGGCACGAGGCTGATTCGTCAAGCTCTTCGCATCGGCTGCTTCTAAAAACTGAAGTACTGGGCCTCTTCGCGGTGGGGAGGGAGAGGGCTGCGCGGGGTGAGGGAGGGGGTTGAGTGATCGCGGCTCTATTACGTGCTGTTGGACGTAATATCGAGAGTACCGTCATAGTAAATCGGCCGTAGCCTGTGTCCGAGTGCCGCTTCGCTATGACGAACTTGTGGTTTTTTGCTTTTTTAAAAACATCGGATAATCAATCTTATCGTCGTTACAAGCCAAATTATATTGAACACCAGTTTTATTCGGAAGGATCGTGGGAGGCGAAGCAGACCTTAGAATTTCAATGTTGTTAACAAGATGCTTGCCAATGATAAAAACCCAATGTTTAGTCTGACTGCAGTTCAAGAAACTATAAGGAATGTCATTCACGTGAATATAAAAACCGTAATAAAAATATAATTAGCAGACTAAAAGTATTTTTATAATTTTAGACTTTAATACTTATACAAATCATCATTGATGTTTTTCTTTTTAAACAAAAATGCAACTGACGATAAATGTCAGCTTAAATCTAAATAAAAGTTCATTGTAGCTAGCCGTCATGGTGAGTCATTAAGATCATTGAACCCTTGCGTCCGCCATCTTGAATCTGCGCCCGCGCAGCCCTCTTGAGCCTTCTTGTATTCACCCCTCTGTTATGAACGACGATAGAAGTTTATGTTTAATGTTAAACTATGTACATATTGCCGAAGAAATAAAAGGGATAATTTCCAATGCTAGCTGGCGATTGAAAAAAGCCTTTTAATTTCTGTTATATAGTGACCATTTTGTCGGCTCTTTAATGTAATTAATGTTGAAAACATTAATTAATTTGGAACTATTAAGAATATGTTATCTGTCTGGCATAATCGCTGAAATTGACCTTTTGGCGCAGCCGCAGCACACATAATTCTCTAAGTTTTAGTTTTTTAAATGTGTACTTTATATGCGGTCGTTTTTGCCAAATAAATGTTTTTCTTGCTTTATTCTTTCCTATGCTGTAGCATATCTGAAATTTATAGAGTTTGTACACAAGCAAAAAAAGAAAGTATAATTTACGTTTCAATTCCAACTTTCTTCGCTTTCAGAAACCGCAAGAACCTCCAGAGTCAATAATCATGGTTTTCGGGTGGTGAACACTAAATGTGTTAACTATAACTTTCTGCGGTTTTCATATAATAAAACATAGAAATAAACTCGGCATCGAATAGAGAAATAAAGTTGTAAATCTATTGATAATCTAAATGCTTCCGGATGTAATAATTCCGAGCTGGTTTGGTTGGTACCCGAGTAAAGTCAAAGGAAGTCATCATCTATAGATATAGACTGTTCTCAGAATTCAATGGGAATATTTCGGGGTTAACTTAATATGTATATGTATAAAGAATATACACGTGCGTATATACAAAAACTCACGTTTTTCCCCATATTGAGGGTAGCAGAGACAACAGAACGCTGCAACAGTGATCCCTACTTTTGCTTTTCATGAATATTGCCATAAAAATTCTGTAATAGTCAAGTCTTTTTGACTTGACTATTACAGAATTTTTTTATGATAACCAGCCAAAGCGACAAAATATACTGTGAAAACTTCACAGTTCTTAAGACGCAGTCCTATGCCAGGTAGACAGAAAGAGGCGTAGGCTCAGTAATAGAATCCAGATGAAACCTTTTGGGTACATCATCATCCGCCTAGCCTTTTCCCAACTATGTTGGGGTCGGCTTCCAGTCTAACCGGATGTAGCTGAATACCAGTATTTTACATGGAGCGACTGTCTATCTGACCACAACCCAGTTAGAGCTGGGTAATACGATAACCCTTGGTAAGACATGTTGTCGAGTTGGGTACGAATCCCAAAAAAAACACCCATTTCATATATTTTATACAGTTGGTAAAAACTTTTAGCTACTTCAACTCTCAGGCTTCAATTGCCCACCTTCTATATTGCGCTGCATGCGTCAGGGCATGCAGCGCAAGATAGAATATCAGCGAGCGGAGTTCGCATAGTTGAATTTTGGGCCAAATAAATTTAATGAAAATTTGTGATCGACACGCTAAGAGGATTCAGGGTTCAGAAAGATTTCCGATGAATTTAATTAAGCCTGTTTTATAATTGTATACCGGGTATTTTGCAGTTAAACAATATAATACTTGTATAGCACTGTAAAGCACCGCAATGATTGTAAAACAGAACAAGTGAACAATCCGACATCTGAAGGGCTGCGCTGAGTTGCGTCAGCCCGCCTCTATAAAACAACAATTGTAAATTTTGCTGTTATAACGAAACATTGTACTGCATTTTGTGATTTCTGAATGGATATTGGATTGTGCTCCGGTGCTACGGACGTTTGTGAAATCACTCTTTGTTTCATATTTTTTATCCATACTTATAGCAAGACAACCTTAACCTCTCGTGTTTTCCCGGGTTAATCACAATTCACAAAGTATGCATTGTAAAAGTTTCAGGCAAATTACAGCTACTTTGTAAAATAACATAACATCACGCTGTAATACCCGAAGTGTTCGGTAGAGGTGTATCTAATAGTACACCGACATTTGTAAAGTAATGCCTACATAACTGTATTTCTCATAAATAAGCTTATAAGTAATCCCCGTTTATTGAAAACTAGCACTTAGCAGTTAACTTCAAATTAAGTCTATAATCAGTTGCGTCGCGCAGTGAAGATAAATCAATTTATCCGTTATTCTTAGTAAGTAATTACTAATTATACACCAGACATTTTAACAATTTACCTATGTTAAATTACAGCTATTTAGTGCATATTTCACTGCTTTACAGATAAATAGCGGCTATTCGATATAATTGGCCGTTCGGAACATTAGGGCATATCTATTGTAACTAGGAGAAAGGTACCTAGTTTAACGTATTATATCCGGGTAAGAACAAACTGCTTAACGTATATATAACTAATAGTGATGTATGTATCAGCTTGTTAAATATAGCTTACATGTGGCATGGAGTAACAAATACATGGAGGGATAGCGGGCCGGTGAACGGATGCCGCGAAAGAACAACATATAAACTCGTATAGACAATGCAGATCGTTGTATCGACAGTTGATTAGCAGATATCACATATTATATCGCTTGCCCCTAACCAGCGAAGATTAACTTAGGGCCCATAGTATAAAATTTAATGAATTTCCTGCACATTTCAGGATCTAAAGAAAACTACTGAAACCCCTATCAATGTGGCCAAAATAATCTAGTTAACGAGCGAATGTACGAAACGAGGAAAAGAAGCAGAAGTATAAAATTGTCGACAGCCAAAACAGAGTTACTGGCAATAAAGAATTGAGAATTGAAGATCTTTGTTGCCCAGTTAAATGAGGGCAGCATTATGCGTACATGAGCACTTTTTTACTCACTACTCCATGCTACGTACCAGCCTTGCAAAGTACTTTCATGGAGTATAAAGCAATTAAATGTCGTGTAACATGTCATGTGCCGTAGATACACCTGTCCAACGTACCTTTACCAATTAAAACGTTCACTGCTAGTATTAATAACATTTTGTAATTGTGTACTCTACTAAGTTCGTGCTGAGGGGGATACAAGCAGAAATTAGTAAACTGTTTTTTTTTCTCTGGATGAGCGAAATTAGTTGGCAGTGAAGTAACTAAATGAATAGCATAATCAGCCTATAATGTTCCCACTGCTAGGACACACGGCCTCCTCTCTTAGAGGGGATGGGCTATAATCCACCACGCGGGTCCAGTGCAGGTTGGTAGATGGCTTCGAATTTTTGGTTCTAGGACATGCCGGTTTCCTCATGATGTTTTCCTTCATTTTTGAGAGCTTGCCTGGGTAAGAACCCACACGACTTACTGTTTGTAAGTCGAGGTTGCCACCACTGGGCCACCGCTGCTCTCACTAAACGGATAACCTACAAGAATTTTATAAACAGAAACGGATATTATTTCTTTAGAAGTTGGAGAATAAATGCAGAATTTCAATTCTTGTTTTATAAATGTCAATGATCAAACACTCGGGGAACTGGTCTGGCGTTAAAAAATCAGCACAAACGATAAAATTGTTTCAGGTTTTCTCCTAAAATGCACGCGCTAAAGTTGATTGAAACAGCGATAAAAGTTTTTTTTTTACTTTTTTGCGATTTTCAACAAAGAATTAATCCGATTAATCTTGACCCTTCGCTTTCGTGTGCATTCCAGATTGTTGAAAGGTGTCCAAGCGACCTTTACACCTAAACACAATATTTAGCTAATAAAATTCGCAAGGGTTGACCCCCTAAATTCATGGGGTTCGATGAATACAGACAGTCTTGGTCACATGAACGCAAAAAAAACTCGATTCAATGTGCTTTAATTATAAATCACGCCGTCTACGAAAAAACTCGTTACTTGGCTACGAAACAAATCTCCGTAGACTTTGCCTACGGTGGTGCTACAGCTACAACCTATCAAAATTAAATTAAAAGACTTTAAAACAACATGTTCATTGAAAATGAAGTTGTTTTAATTGCGTTCATGTCTCATAAATCTTGATCGCAAGATTACGGAACTAACAAACGGCTGACGACGTAAAACGGGCTAACTGCACCGCAGCGCTGAATTATAGTCTCATATTCATTATTTTAGCCTTGATCCACTAGGTTTTATAATTACAGAAACACAACTCACAGTTTCTCAGATAATTCCCATGTTTATGGTCAATTGCAACTGTATTTGCTGTTTGTATTAATCATTATCTGCGCACGATTCGATTGCCATACTGTCTGTGCTTTGCTGTCATAAGTCGTTCCCTACTTATCTGTTGTATCATGCAGTATGCAAATTGACTTTACATTTTAATTAACAGTATTGTAGGCCTTGTTTGATTTAAAAAGATAATTGACCCGCTACTCGCGGCCTGATTAAAGATTTAAAAGATTTCCCCCATCCTCTCGTGAAGACCGTTGGAAATAATATTTTGAACCATTTGAATTCTAGCTGAAGTAACATAGGAACTAAACGATTTAAAACGCTTATAACGAACCAAAAATACTCAGAATAATAGCTATAAAATTATATAAAACTTAAAACACAGTGATATCTCGGCAGCTGGTGCTATTAGCCGCAGCAATTACGGCGAAGAATGAACACCAACGACGCTTCAAATTGCGCAATAACAATCTTTTTTTTTCTTCTTTTTTTTCTACCACGACGTTGATGACGTGTCGCGCGGCGTGGGGGGAGGGGTTCAGTGTAATCATAGCTTAGATCTGAGGCTTGTAGTCCGGACCACGAATTCTTAGGAAAGTGTCGGCCCGTGTAATGACATGCTCGGAAATGATTTATTTGTACTGACTTCTGCTACAGAATGATGCTAAGTAGTATGGTAGTACGTGGCCGTTGGAGTTTATGATAAAAAATATGGAGATTAAACTTTTTACACTTCTTATTTTAAAGGAATATATTGAAGAATTCTATTCTGAGGATTGTTATTTAGCAAATTATGGTACAGTAAAGAAGATCATAGCAGATACTTTGATAACAATTGATCGTTTCGCAATTATTCTTCTACGAATTTCAGTCCATCCATCATCCGCTAGATCACAGCACAACAATAAACAAAACTATCATTGTATAGAGTAACAATAAAGTGCGACAGTAAGTGTGTAGTGTCAATAATGGTGCTGTTCCCATCGTCAGGCCGCGCTCACTGGTTCCCTGGAACAGCTAATGATCACACGTGTGGGAACACCGAACAACACTTCCGCGTCTACCGCCAACATACACCACCAACCTGATTGTTAAATAAAGCCCCTATAACAACAGCGGTAAAAGTCACAACAACTGCATGCATGTGGTCGATCCTTATTTCAACGCACACGCAGATCGTGCCAGTTCACAAGAAAGGTTCAGCGAATATGTTAGAAATAATATTGACTTTCCATTTTTTTCTGCTGGATACTTAATCAACTGTACTTCTAACTTGACTGACAAGGACAGGACAGGGAGGAAAATGTACTTACTCGTAAATAATGTTCACGTTTTTCTGATAAAAACTAGAATTCTGAATCAGGTGCGGGATGACGAATTGGCAACGAAATAAAAGGAAAAACTAACCTATTGATGAATTTATGACGCCTTGTAGTTTCGGCTTTCTGAATAACTGAAGATGAATCACTTGAGGAATTTAACAGTGAAATTAGTCAGGTTCCCGGTGACTCCTGCTTTTCTCAAGTGCCTGTTCTTCTTTTGATGAACCATCATTGCAGGTTTAGCTTTACCTATGCCCGAAAAGGCGGAGTAGATCTACATTTGGAGAGTCAGTGCATAAACCTTATGAACTCCTTCAAATATGATTTAATAATGAACTATGTATTTGTCAGTATACAATACCAATCTTCTATAGATAGATACATGTAGGTGAAATCTCGCAATCCTCGAACTACGTGTGCCAGTCATAGGGCACTGTTTGTCGTGCATAAAGCACCGAGATAAACAGTGTATTCACTTATATGAACCATAGATAATATGGCTTTACTAAGGTTATCTGGCTTTCAAAGTATACGACTCTTAAGGTGTCGTGAATTATACCTTTGAAAAGATTTAAATGATAACCATCAAATTGCCAACGAATCTTAATATTATGATATTATATATGAAAAGAATCCTTAGCAATATCCGACTTCTAAAAAGGTGGAGGTTTTTGTAATTAAAGTTATCATCATTTGATCGAAAATTTATAGGAAGTACCTATTATATATAGTTATTAAGTTTTCATACTTTTAATGAACTTAAATAAAATTCAAAGAGCCCATTCAAGTTGAAACCGACTTCACTGAATTAAAAAAGCGTGATGATTATTACCGATTACTTAAAAACCTATCTAAGAAAAGGGTCTACAATACCATTAACATGTCTAGCCAAGCTAATAAAACTCCAGTATAAAATATCAAATGGCACCCAGACATCATTAGTTTCTCCGGTAGTTGTTTAAACGGAACTAAAATAAACAGGCTCGGTCCGTTGATCACATTACTTACACATACCCGTAGTGTTTTGATAATCTATGACAAGGAAAAAAATAAACCAAAAAGAGGTCAGTTGTCAAGACATCGTAAACAAAATTAACATTAGATATTATTCTTACTAAGAATTCTGTATAATATTTCGCAAGCCCACCAAAATTTGGCTCACAATGAAATTCCCTTGCGTATGTTTTCGACGAGTCGTTTTTCTCGGAAAATGTTTATGAATTATTGGCTTCCAATGTCAGCAGTTTGATGTTTTGTCTATATGAGGATCTTGTCAGTATCCCAATGAGAAATTAATGATGAAAGATTATTGAAAAAAAAAAACAAATACAAAGCAGAAATACTACAGTGCTACGTGGATGTTTTGACGCTCGAATGACATTGACTGGGGTGGGCCTAGTAAACATTTTTTGAAAGGAAGATGGGACTTGCGTCTCCAAAATTGAAACTTAGTCAACAGACTTGAGACTTATCTCATTTAAAATGTGGCTTGCTGATTCTTCTTTATTATGATGAAGACCGTGAAAAGTATCGGGTTGTAAAAAAAAAAAATACGACGCTAGTTCAGATTTTACCCACGCGTATAAAGATCCTGGCAGCTACAGCTATATTAGGCTACTTGTGCTAGAAAATTAAGTAGGTTCACTTTAATTAACATAAAATGTTGCCGTGTTCATAATAATAATATGCATTTCTCACGCTTTTTGACTTCGAGATAGGCAAAGTATCCAATATTGTTAAGTTAATGTTGATCTCATTAAGATTAGAGCGACACGTGAATTACTCTTGTTACAAGCAAGATGACTGATGTTTTAGAATTTATGTTTTGGGCTGCAATTTTACAGGTAGTTAGTGGCCTGAAAGTCTGACAAACAGTCTTACCAAGGGGTATCCTATTACCCAGTACTAACTGGGTTGTGGAGGTCAGATAGGCAGTCGCTACATGTAAAATACTGGTACTCAGCTGCATACCATTAGACTGGAAGTCGACCCCAACATAGGTTTGGAAAAGGCTCGGCAGATGATGTTCTGGGCTACTATTTCATTTTGATCTTGTAGTTTGCGCAGCTTTTGCACCACTACCTACTTTTGTACATACTTTCTTTAAATCAGATACGTTTTCAGAACTTTGTCTACGAATGCATATTGCAAATGATTTCACGAAGTCTTCTGAAGATTTTTTCAGAGGTTTCGCAGCCTATCTTTTGTTTCAGTAACGTGCAAGAACGTTGTAGGAAGTTCAGCTAAAAAGGTACCTATTGGTGTAGTACCGACCGAGAGTAGCAAAATAAATCTTGTGATGACTACAAAGAGGTATATTTCCTTTATCACATGCCCAACACAATTGTGTAGATAGGTAACGGTATTCATTTTATTGTTTTCCAAATCTATAACTCTGACACTACATGTGCTAATCCACGCAACTACGTAGGCCCTGTTTTAAAATATTACCATGTTACTTACATTTCCCCAGTCATGACTCAACCTTGCTTCTGTGCTTACAATAAAATATTCTTATGTATTTAACCAAACGTTAACTAACGTTAGTTTATTTACTTGTTAGTGTATCGGATGTTTAACCATTCGATTGATCCCTTTTAACCCGTGTGGTTCCTAGGGTAAATAAAAAACTATCAATTTTAATTCCTCTTCATTTGATATTATTTATATTATTTTAAATTAATTTAAGACGGCTTGATCGGTTACTTTAAAAAATATGCATGATGATAAATCTGTCGCTTGAAAGAAATAGGCCGAACCCAATCCCCCTATGCAACTGCTTTAAAACGCTACACATCGAGACGATGGCCAGCAGAAACCCCAAAATATCCAATGGCTACATACTTTGCTTATCCATTTGTCAAATGGACTCATCCTTAAGATTTCCCATATTCATAGTACGTACCTATTTCGAAAACCTGTTATCTCGAAGACTCAGTATTATGCTAATCTAACACAGAGACAAATAGACATGACCATAATATCTTTTTAACAATTTATTCATATTTGTACTTTAAGCTCACTTATGTACGATAACGAATTAGAGGCTTGTAACGCGGCATAATCCCTACATAGCCATAACGTGTGGGTCGTCGACCCGACGGCCTTGCCCTTGACGGAGTACCTCCATGATCCGCGTCCATCACTGACAGATACGATGGGGGTATAGTGTGTCCAGCGTACCTTGGCAAGCGGCGAGTCAAGGAACTAGATGTAATTGTACTGATTTTTCTATTCGTCGGTATAAGCAGCGGCGCTTTGGGGTCTCAGAATATATTGGGCGGACTGTACCCAATCGTTCCCCGTGAAGCAGTTTGTAATAGACAAATATCTATTGTGTTAGTTGTTTTAGAGGTTTTTTATTTACTTACTTTATTTGTTACATTAAAATTACAATGTATTAGATGGTTCACTATCCATTTGCATAAAATGTTAAGACCTAATATAACTTAGCATAATTTTGTTTGGCATAATTATATTTTCGCATAATATAATTACGCATAACAGCTTACGCATAATTTTTTAAGCATAATTTATCTAACCATAATAATGATGAAGCATAATATTCTAAAGCATAAATTTATTAAGCATAAAGTTCTAAAGCATAACTTTTTTATACGACCTAGCTTTTTTGCCCGAAGAGGATAATTATACCAATTTATTTCGACGATTGGAAAAAAGCCATATCTCCTGAATCAGGTAATAAATAACATATTAATATAATAATTATACCGTATTGAACAATTTTGTGGGGTTTTTTTCGCTGTAGGAAGCATGAAGCAAGCAAGCATACAGCATGCAAGCAAGCATACAGCATGCAAGCAAGCATGCAAGCAAGCATGCAGCAAACAAGCAAGCATGCAGCATGCAAGCAAGCATGCAGCATGCAGCATTCAAGCGAGCATGCAACATGCAGCAGGCAGGGTTTCTGTCACGGCTCCGGCGCTGCGGGCCTCCGGCGGCCCCACGCGTGCTAATCGTCGCAGACGGCTTTCGCTCACCACCGCAGCTTCGGCTTGTTGGCCGGCTTCGCCGGCCAGCCTCAGCCGCGGCGGCTCGCTCGCAGCCACCTGCTCCTCAGCCCGCGGGCCGCCTCTCCCCTACGCGCCTACGCGATTTTAAATTACACTCTAGGGGTAGGACAAACAAGACTACGTGGAGTCGGTTTTGCAGCAATTCGGTTCTGTCACTAACTTTTGTTGCACAGCATATTCATTAGGCCTACTAACGTTATGCGAATCAAATTTATGCCAAAACAAATTAGTCTTTAAGATGATTATGCCAACATAAAATGTATGCCTAAAAAAATTATGCCGAAGTATTATTATGCCAAAACAAATTGTGCCAAAATCGTTATGCCGAAGTATATTAGGACAAAGAACATTATGCGAAAAGAAGGGATCCCGTATTAGATATACTGAAATAGGATAATTATGTTGAAACTATGAAAGTGGTTACATGGAAAATCCGTTTCTCATGGGCTCAAAAAAGCTAGTACCTGGTTACGCAAATGTTAGATAAATTATGAAGGATTTAGGTTACTGTGTTTGTTAATTATTACCTACTATGAACTTATTTCCATCGCAATTGTTTATTAACAAAACATATATAGGTACCTACCGAAGTAGTAAATACAGGGTGGATGGTATATCGACGCACAAACGCTTACCACGTAGTCAGTTCATCATTCTGAGCCCCCCCCCCCCACGCCACATCGACATTTTTCGGAATGATGACGTGGTAAGCGTTTGTGCGTACGTTTCACCTGTACAGATGCATTTGTGAACTAAGTTAGAGCAACACACACCTAAAGCGAGGCTTCATTCAGCCTTCTAAAATAGTGCTAAGTGAAGTGCCAACGAACTGAAAACCTTGAACCTGTAAATACTGAAAATCAGTTTAAACGTGCAAATCACGACATTATATCTTAATTCAACATTCTCAAGCAATGAACCTGACTGGCGGCACGGTTGGCCCAGTGGCTGAGCGACTGGCTGCTGCGCTGCATGTGGCGGGTTCGATCCCCGCACGGAACAAATAGTTTTATGACCTACAGGTAATTGTTCCGGGTCTGGCTGTTTGTGTATGCGAGTTCAAATGTTTGTAAACGCACCAACGACACAGGACTAATTCCTAAGAGTGTACGACGAAACGCCGACAGACACTACGCCGAATGACTGAACACCGACAAGACATTTTGGGACGAGTTAAAAAAAATTGGAAGCCTATTATGTAGACTATGCATCATATCATCAGTTAGCATCGTAATCATCAAAGCGTAGTTCAATACTTTTCTTTTTCTCCGAAATACCTAGTAGTTACCATATACATTTTTAGGGTACCGTACCTCAAAAGGAAAAAACGGAACCCTTATAGGATCACTTTGTTGTCCTTCCGTCCGTCTGTCTGTAAAGACCATTTATCTCGGGAACGCGTAGGTATCGAGTTGAAATTAAAAGTCAAGTCTACAGTCCTTTGAAGCTGTGTAAAAATCAAACTTCTAAGTTAACGTAAAAAAAAGATACGGCCGTTTATGCCGCAAAAAACGTATGTTGCGACACTGTCAAGGGCATCAAAATTTAAAGGGAAGAGTTAATTAGGCCTAAATGTCGAGCAAGAAGATGAAAACATATTTTTACTGCCGAAAGCTGTAGCACGTCTTAACGAGTAGATTTATGTTATAAACGGTAGGATATGCACACTTAAAAAGACCGACATTTTGCGCTGGTCCAAAATTAGAAAAAAAAGAAATGCGGCCGTTTTGGTAAATTTTCAAAGTGAGAAAACGCTATTCTCACTACTCCAAAAATATTCTGCAGAATTGCTAGTCTCAGATTTTGTAGGTAAGATACCAATTTAGGTTCATAGACTTAGGTACCTATAGAGTATTAAAATTGTTCTACACCAAAACCATTCCTTACGGTGTAACATGTAAGTTCACACACAAATACTTGAACAAAACAAAAACGGTTTATTTCAAAACCTTATCCGCGATCTCGTCGAAAAGCAAGTCCTCTGCTAGCATGGATATTATAATATAGTCTAATCTGATCTCATTTTCATACGGCGACCGTTCCGTGTCCTGACATGAGCTACAGGCTTCCTTCCACGAACTGCGGGTTTTGACGCCACCATATATCAACGGGTTTATGGGTTTACGTGAGAACTTGGATATGCCCGACAAATGCAATATTATGTTTAGGTGATTTACTTAATTGTGAGTAGGTAGGCAGGCAGTATTACAGTTACGTTTAGCTTTTCAATGAGTGATGGTAAAATTGTGAGCTTTGATTTGCATGTTGTTAAGTTCTTGGAGCAGCTAACTTTATCTCATTAAGTTCTCTTTCAGACTTTAAAATAGATGGATCTATCTGCAACAGACATTCGTAACGAACTCGCTAAACGACTTAATTTCGTGTTTAAATGTTAACTTTTATCTAAACTCCACAAGAACATCAAGTGCTATAAGAAACTGAGCTTTTATTTGTTATTTGCCAATTGAGATAATAATATACTAGATGCACTCGTTGTTTGCACCGATTTAAAGGCACAGCGTCTCTCAGACACACTAACTATTAAAGCTGCCAGCATCCCCTCGAATAGTCACGATCGAAATGTGTATAAAACAGGCTGGCGTAAACACCACTCACCAGTCGGAGCTCGCCCGACCGCTTCTTGTTACAAGATTACAGAGGCGACTAACTCCACTTAATGTTTTCTAGATATTGCATCCAATGACAGTTCGCATGCTAGAGAAATGATTGAAAATTCCCTTCCAAGAAGCGTGAAATGAGAGGAGGGTGGTGCGTCGGCGCCGGGCCGCCGCACTCGCTTGCGCGCGCGCATTCCTGCTGACCGCAGCCCTGTGTTTAGGAGTCACTGGCATCCACACACACCGCCTGCGTACCACGGCTCATGTTCGCACATCACCAGATACACTTATAACATGTACAAAATGCAGCACAATGGAAGCAATATAAAGTATATATTTGAAGACCTCGTGTGAGGAGGTAATTGCGAAACTGTTCATCACATTCCTATGCTAATTAGGAAAATAATTAGGTAATAAAACATCTATTTATCAATCGCACTTAATATAAAATCAATGTCGGGAGCTCAAAATCATGAACAAATCACGGAAGATATCCCGTGTAAAGTGACAGTATAAGTTTAATCACACTAGCACTAAATAGCACTTAATTCGTTCTTAGTACCGTATATAACAATAATAAAATATTAATTGTAATTATTGCAGTTTATTGCTGAGCTTTAAGTACCTAATACAGAAGCTGGCTGCGAAAATATCAATATAGTTGGGGAATTTAATGTCGTAAATGTGTTTGACAGCACCACGATTCTTGAAATCCTGACGTGTCGAGTAAATATAAGCAAGATAACTGTTTCGCATTTTAATGCAACGGCAGGTTTCACATAGCTAAACTTCAGCGTTTAGATTTACAGTCAATATCACGACTTTCAGGGCCCAGGGAACGACTCTTTACTGCTTGAAATTTTACTTTACTGCCACATTATATAAGAACAACTAGGTATTACATAAGACAGAGAACACCACGCACGCTCAACATATACGAAGCGTTGACATCCATAACATTGTACTAGGAATAAATGCACAGGAAACGGCCTGTGAGTGCCTGTGAGTCGGACACGCCATTACAATTAACTGTCCAAGACACCGATCAGCATCGCCGCAGTAATTACCGTCACGCAACTAGAATCATTTCATGGAGAACCTTTCTAACCGACTCTTTTGAAGATCGGGCTCCCACGGGCTGAATACACTAAATATGATGAGTAATATTGTTTAGTACAATGAGTGATGGGGGTTCACACGGCGGCCTATCGTATGTTGGTTTTAAAAAATTGGAGTTATAAAGTGTTTTTTGGACTGCACATTTTTGTGTCGCAGCGCAGCCGTATTACGGATGGCCTGATAATTTGTAAACTGAAGATGATAAAAAGCGTCAAGAAATTTTATGACTGTTGTTCTGCTGGCCGTAATTTGTTGTGATCCTTCAATCTCTGATTGGACAAGATGTTTTGGATACAGAACCGTCGATCGCTCGTCACAACAACAACTTAGTCTCAATAGAATAAGAGCCCACCTTATGCCTACTAGGTGTGTTGTAAGTACATACTTAACTCTCCAAAATGCTGAGGTTAACTGGTACAGACAGCCTGCCAACTGCTTGAAAATCTTTACCTAATCCCCTTCCGTATCAACAATTCAGATCTATTTCCAACTTTTGTTCCTATATCGTCAAAGCAAGCATGGTGATCGGTGAGTAAATCAAAACATAATAATTTAACTTCACTCGTGTACCTAATGCCCTGAGGACGACAGGTAGCGTCTCTGGCACCATTGGACATGAATTTATGGCCGCAACGCGAATACATCAACTTTTTCAGTGATTGAATCGATTAAAGGACAAATTCTTACACCAGTAAGAGATATCATCATGCTCCTACCCTTATCCCAATTTATTGAGGGTCCGTTCAGCATGTCTTTTTCTTCCATACTTCTCTATTATTCGTCATCTCATCATGATACGCCTTTCTATCTATAGGGTGGAAGGAACACCGACGCACAAAGGTTTACATTTATTCAGTATATCATTCTGAATACGGGAATTCAGGGACCCCCCTCTATGTGGGGGAGGGTGGCACACAGAGAGGGGGTTCCCTGTATATCATCTCTCAAATAGTCCATCCATCGTTTCTTTGGTTTTCCCCTACTCATAAACCTCCACATTCATACTCAAGATTTCCTCACGACATTTTCCACTGTACTGTAAGAGAGACCTAGTGAAATTATAAATGTATGTGTGTGTGTTGTGTGTGTATGTGAGTGTGTCTAATACATACACATATGTATGTATTATAATATATATTAGTTTATTTTAACTGTAACCATGTTTATATTAGTTAGTATGTACCCATTTATGTGTATCAATTTCTTTTAACAAAATGGTATTTTTTTTTTTTTTGTACTGTACCACAATGCTGTCCTATTTGACTCAAAGGTTGACTGGTAGAGAATGCCTTGTGTACCACTTTTGTACATGAAGTTTAAATAAATAAATAAATAAATTGTTGTGGTACAGACCATCAAATATAACCACACATTTCTGATACACGCTGTAAATGCAAATACCTTTCCACGCCTAAACCACGGAACCGATCGTCTGGGACCTAGAAAAGGACACAGGCTACTTTTCATTCTGGAACGCAGACAAAGTCGTGGGCAACACTTAGGTCCGACCTAGCAGATACCTAGGTAGAAGTCCAATCATTTTATGTTTCAGTGTTGAACGGCCTACTGAAACAACATTAAAATGAAATTATGTGTTATTAATCGTCTAGTCGATTTTTTACTCGTAATGCGTCATTTAGTCAATTACGGTCTACTAATATAATTTAGAATGTAGGTACATATTGGCCGACAGAGAATTGTTTGTAAAATAAGTTATCGATGCGTTGTTTAGGGCGGGCGGGCGTTTTGGGGGACTGTCTTGTGTAATTTAACTTAAAAAAACTGGCCAAGTGCGTGTCGGTCCACGCACAATGTAGGGTTCCGTAGTTGCTCATCAAAATATGCAGACACTTCCCATGGTATGATTTGCCTCCGAACGATGATTTTTATTGTATTAATAAAAACAAACTAACATTTGCAGTTGATAAACCTGTGCCTATACATTATGTTTAGGAAAATATGTTATCCAAGTACATTTTATAAGTTCGACTATTACTCGTAAACTTGCAAAGCCTACTTAGCTGTGATAGTTTTCCTTTTAACTTCGTTATATATACTATCACCGTGAATCTTTTCACGCACCCAAACACAACCGTTTAGCTGGTAGAGGGGGGGGGGGCACTTGAGTCTAACAAAAATTTGCACTGATCTATCCTATTCCTAACCCTAAACGATAAATCTAAATTTTACACAGGAGCCTTAAAAACAAAAAAAATGCAACGTATTCATTTCATGTAAGTTCTCTGAGCCATTTTTTGATGTCCCAGTAATACTTTCCATCCCTAGGGAGAATCACTTTCAACTGACAGCTGTGAAATTATTAAAAAAAAACTAGTTCTATTTTCATATTTCTATTGAACCATGTTCCAACTTTCTATATAGCCACGATGTAAATTTAAATAAAATAAAGTATTGATTAAATAATATATACTTATTTTTTAAATAACTTTATTATAATTTAGTTTCAACAATTTCTTTAAAATAACATAGATTTGGGCAAAATATTTACCATTTTTTCAATGATGAAAATGAAAAATGGCTGAATAGCTGGCCGGCCACAGAAAAAAAAACAAAATAGGCGGGAAACGGGAAAGCGGCAATCCGATCTTCATTTGTTTTTTCGAGTTTTAGAGTTTTGTTTATACTTCCGTATAGCAGAGATTTGTATAAAATGATTTCATCTGATTCAGATATGAATTTACTTTCCTTGTATTCGTAATGAAAAGCACAGTGTTTACCTCGGGTTAAAGACTTATTTAGTCCCTCGAACTATTGGCGCCCGTCTCGGGACTAAATAAGTTACTTTCACCCCTAGGGTAACAATGTACCTACTATTTTTTTTATTTGCCGGCGCGGTTTGTCAAATACTTAGTACACTTCTCCTTCAAAGTTTCGTCATCACTCTTCAACGATTATGTGACAAGTAGGTAGTAAGCATATAAACAATATTACATTTACAAATATTTTTTTAGTTTTGTGATGATCAAATTTTGCGCCATCTGCCCCTAAGTGTGTTTTTTAAGAAAGTTTGAAATTCATCTTGTAGTTTACGTAATTTTAAGAAAAATGGCACTATTAACTCAATTCATGAAAAATTTCGTTCATTTCCTTGAAATTGACTTTTCATTTTCTTTGTGGACAGGGGGCACATTCTAAAATAAATACACCGAATTGTTTCACACAAAAACATTTTATCCAGGCCCAAACAATATAAAGTAGGTAAACCATAAACAAAAGAAAATTAATTAATTTTCACAGCCAATTCAATAAGAAACAATTTGCCAACACATTGCCTAGCTACTAAACCAACAATGGTTTTACTGAAACGACTTTTACGACTTTCAAGTGTCTTGCTATAACAAACACTTTGTATATTATTTAATCATTCTACAACATTACCTAATATCTTTGGTTTAGGTATGTTTGTTTTCCTTCCATAAGGAAACAAATATAATTCTTACTTGCAAACAATTAAACAGTTCGTAATAGCCCCCGAGCTAGTCATAAATGCATTTTTGCTTATTACTAAGGTACATTGGATACTAGTCTTGTACCTAGGTACTTAACACTACGCATAGTATCCACGTCCACCTCATGTGTGATTTCTTCAACTTCAGTCCCTAACAGTAAAGTGTCGGATACAAAATAAGACTCAGCAATGCAACTTAGTTTTTTATCGGCCATCATTACTTTAAATGGTACATCGTAAAAGCACTCTTGCCTCCCAGAGTACATAGCACGCAATCAATTAAAATAGTTTGATTCGGAATGTTCACACAGGAACTGTAGGCGCGCTTTCAATAGTACCCCATCATTAACACTAGTTTCACAAAACATGACGCAGCCCGGTGGCACAGCCGGTGGGCACCCCGCGTGACGCAGGGGCCGCTGGGAAGTCAATGAAACACCGCTTTGATAGCCAACATCGGCGACACGCACTGTGCGCAAATTGTTGCCTACCTACGGTTACGCAACAATAAAATTGTCGCTTGCATGCCGCCACTGTGCAACGTGGCGAATAAAATAACCACTCCAACTGCCACCGTTTCCTGGGACTTGTCTGTCGCAATGTGAAAGAATTCCGACGTTGCATTATTGTGAATGCGACAATAGCTTTTTGAAGGGGACGGAAATTATGATTCAGAACATGTTATGAATAATAGGGAACATCAATGATGTCGTCTGTACCTACCTACGTACTTATCTTACCACACTAACGCTAAAGGTAAGGGTGAAAAGGTGATCGTAAATCAAAAATACATGCAACAAAGTACCTACAATCTGACGGCTTTATATGCAGAATAACCTTTATCGGTGCCTAACTTGGCACAAAATGCAGTATTTGCATCAGCGATTTCTTTTTTCATATTGATAGTTCGCATCTGGCTTTTTGGAGGTTCATCAACGTTTCTCCTGAGTTCTGAGTTGGCTACAATTCCTCGTCAAGAAAAGAACTCGTGAGTTTCGTAGTCTTCATTTCAGAATGCAGAACAGTTCTATGCCACGTCAAGGCTCATGTATGTCAAGCGTTACCCTTACCAATCAGAAAGGCTTTACAAATTGCCTGTAAAGCATGCTTGTTACTGTAGTTACATGTGTTTTTCCGCATATTTACCTACGTATTGGCTCCAATAACGTATTGCATAACACTGAGTGATTGTCGTAGCCAACAACCGTCCAGGGGCCCTCCGTTAACCAATTAATCCGTCCAATTGAATATCTAGCTCAATACCTATGTCTTAGTAATACATTACCTAGTCAGCTGCCTGTCGAACCGCCAATAAACGCTTGTTTGATTTACAATTATTGGTTTTGTCGTTAAATCACCGTAGCGGACGATATGGACCATTGTTCCCAATGAAAATATTTTTGCACTGATGTAATTTCGTACCTATGTAGCGAATGATAAACCAATTTGCATTGCAAAACCTTCATGGCATCATGCAACCAATAGATCGCCAAACTTTGATAACATTCCCATAACGTACGGTGTGACTATGATTGCACAGGTAGTGTTTCCTTTGAATTATTAATGATATCGGATAAAACATTCCGCATAGCATTGCAGTGCTCGGTGGACAGGTGTTGTACAACACAATAACTTCAAGGTGTCAGTGAATGGTCGCTGCGTGAATGAACACGGCACTAGTAACTAGTACTGGCTCCGTATCGGAGCAGGCGGTCGCGATCGTAAACAAACGACCAATAGAACGGACATTGTGCCCCAGTTAACGATACATTTAATTCCAACTACATAGTGTCCTTAATCGTGGATATTGGCTCTAAGGCCGCGTTGATAATCTTACGATCGACTAGCTAATAGGTAATACATAGCTACAACGAAACGTACCTAATAAAATTCCTTGCAGTCTCACGTTGAATGTTTTGTGTCGACATAAATTATGGCCATCAATAAAAATCATAGTAAGCATAAAAATAACGTGGTCGTGCGCTCGCGGACTTTAAACCGAATGTATGAAGAGAGCATGTTAATATTCGAAAATATTTATGACTCGCTAAAATGGTCAATTCATATTATCCAATAAGGTCTGCGCGTACGCACCTCACGGCTCGTAAAGGTGTTTTGTTACACGATGCTACTCACGTTTTATGTCTTAGTCAATGATACAAAGGTGTAAAATATAACGAACTATCTCATTTTAAAGCATTAAGGAACATTTTTATTCTATCTTTTGGCGGCAAATATAGTAAACCGTGTATGGTAGCAATTTTCTGACGCACGCTGCGTGACTGCGTGGTCACCAAAATTAAATAACGATTTTATATCCGTTGACAGTCACGGTATAATTTTCAACTTTCATGAATATTCAATCTGATTATGACAGGTGTTGGTAAAATATCACATTACATTTCCTATTAACGGTTACATTTATTATTGTAATGAGCTTTAAGGTGAATGTAAACGCTTTAGACCCTATAATGCGTGCGCGCAGTCGAATAGGCTGTTTAAAGGAGATATATTTCATTGGCCATTACTGCTTCTTGTATATTACTTGTTACTACTAAATGCAATGGTCTCGTTAACGTTACTTCATGATTTAATGGAGCAGTATTCGATCGTGGGCAATATTTCCACAGTTATGAGCTCTTGAGAACGTTATTCATAATAGCCACTTAGTTTTACAAGTTCGTTTACAATTAGCAATTTTGTACTGTTAGGAGATACTGCTAAGATATACTGACTAAGAATAATTCTGTTTATTTACAGAACCCGACATTTTAGATTTGACTTCTACTACTGCTTCTTTTTACTGAACATACTCCATGTTATTTAGGGTCAGCAGTTCCGCATAAAACGTTTTTGTGTTCCATTCTCCTCTTTCAACCGTCACGCTACCATTCAATCCCTTTTCATTCATTCCTCATACAATCTGCACATCTTTTTTTGGTTTTCATCTCCCTCCATCAATATTTCAGCTATTAAAATTTGATGATTTATTAATAAATCATTTTAGATTTTAGGGGCTGCTTCAATCGTGTACTGGCAACGCAACTGGTTGCCTGCGCCATACTTAGTTCAGGTCTTCTTTTTCAGTTTTCAATGAAAAAAAGTAAATCAAACAAGTTTTCTAATGGAAATTCGCTTTTATTATCAAAGTAACTGTCGAAAACTTACATAATACATTAGATAGCGAGACTTATACTACTTACAGCTAATACAGCCTACTTCAGTAATAACATATTACCAGTAAAGGAAAAAACTATAATTAAAGTACAAAAAGATTTAAGAAAAAGGTGTGTCATTAAAACAAAGCAAAGCGTTCCTTTGTAGTCTCAGAGTTTGTTTGACGAATTCATTAACAGACCCTGAACAAACCTCGCCATTTAGAACGGTACAGTATTAAATGCAACGTTATTGCAATCAATGACCTTTGACTAACTGCCAACAGGATAAGTTATGCAACAGAGTATCTACTATGAACTTTTTGCCAAGCTCGATTATCATTCACCAAGACTTTTATTGTTGCAAAAAAAAATTAGAAAACAAGGCGTGCCTGTTGTAACCCGCGAATTGAACATAAAACTGCAGATTGTGGTGTCACAAGCTGACAGCAATCGTGACTGCGGCGGTGAGGCGGCGGCGTGGCGGGCGCATCGCGGGCTGCGCCGGCGCACCGGCGAGCTGACACCGCAATCGGCGCGCGCAGCCGAGCCCGCGTAATGACAGCTCCGCCGCCATTAGCTCTCATTACCCCACAGTCACGTACCGCAGGCAGAAATGGATTTGTCTTTGCAAAAATAATGATTGTAGATTGCAGACTGCCTTCAAAGAAAATTGGATTCGAATGCGCGTAAACAGGATCCAGGGTTAGGCGGTTCACATCGCTGCCCTTGAGCAGCCGTGGACGTTGCACTCGCCTCTCCGCCGGGAGCTTACTGTGCTCTACATTATCCTTCGAGAAGTACATCTAGGTAATCGCTTGCTGTAATTGCATCATTCTATTTTACATTTGTGATTTCCTAACTATTACAGATAATTGTATTCTTGTACAAAATAATATTTCTAGTTACTGGGCAGTATTTCATTACTGAACTATGAGTTGGTAGAAATGAAACATCGACACATTTGGCTGATTGCATTTAATCAAAAGAAGTGACAAATCTATGCTGAGTTGACAATAACACGATACGAAACACAATTTTATGTTTTGATACTCGATACCTTCTCACTTAGCTAATTTAAAACAAGATGGGAAACTAGCTCCACGTAGTAGGTAGTGCCATTCAAACGAAATGTTGTAACTTAACGACTGTATGATTCATGCTTTGGTTGCATAAAATATAGCCGAGGTACAATAAGTGTACCAAATTATAGTGCCAACTTCAAATACGAATCGACGTACGATGAGAACTCGCATTAGAATACAAGTAGTTACAGTTGACTCGCAAAGATAGAATGTCACCTTACAAGTGGGTCCTTAACAGAGCTCTCAATAAATAGCAATCAGAGTTGATTATTGAATCAATAACGTTATGCATCGTCGGTCGCGGAGTCTATAAAATGTGTCCAACACTTCATAAACCAGATGAGCGAGAGCGACCGGTGCGGCGCGTTGAAACAAAATCCAGTAGCCAGTAGAGGCATCGACCTCGAACATTTCACACATAAATCTTGTTCACAGTCCCCGTGAGCCGTGTTCGGTGTTCGCTAACAAATTACAGCGCGTTATCCGAGCGCGGCCGGCCGAGGGCCGTTATTACAACTAATTGGCGACAATCAAGCTGGCTACTGCTTTTGTGCCGCACAATTTTCTCGTCGCATCACTTCGTTTTTCAGACAATCCAAATTCTAACTTTATTTATGTCTTGTTTTGTTCGGCTTGTCTATTATTCAGCACGGTTCCTCAAATGGTATTGCTTTATTCATACATCCTGAGAATCTCGAGTGTTTTCAAGTTCGGTTTGTATTGTATTTACAAAAGGGGTTCATCAATATCTCTAACGTGTATTCCGCTGTATAGACATGCGTCATATCTGGTTGGGGAATCTTCGTAAACAATCAAAAGCTAATTTAAATTCCTATTATTTTGTCGCCCTCTTTACTGTTATTGAATACCTATGCTACGAGGTACTTGAATGTTTTAACGTCCATGGGAACTAGGGAGGGTGCACTTCCCCCTCGCCGTCTATTTCGAGCACCGTGCAATGTGTGCATCTGCATACATAACAATTCCAATTAGCATACAGCGTAATTCCTTTATTTTTAGTTGAGACTCGTCAAATGAGACGTCGACTAACATTTCAGAGACACAGGAAAAGTCTCCATTTGATATCTAAGCAAGTAGTGTAGTCGGCACCGGTGCAGCACCCGCGTGGCAATAACTGTGCGAACATTATACTAATGCGTTAAAGTGTTAAACAAAGGAATCTTACGTTAGGTCGGGCGGTTCCCTCGACCCTCGCGGTTCGCACGGCCCAGCTAACGCGGAAGCGCCATGTTTACACGGCAAAAAAATAGCGTTCGTCGTGAGCACGCGCATACAATACACATAACTCCGACTTCATGGGAATAACGCAACGGTCTACACAGCTACACTCTTGTTTATCGACGCTTATATTTTAGCGTCTTTATGCGGCCCTGGCCGCGCTGGTTGCTTCCAGTTTTGAGTTATAACTTATAACCGAACGAAATAAACGATCTATTCAAGTTGTCCTCTACGCCTGAATAGTTATTCTTCGTATTCCATTACCTCATGTTCTGGAATAAACTCAAGTTGTAATATTTGTGCTAGATACATATCGTTTGAGTATTCATGAAGATTGTTCGTGTAGTGGGTACGCAATAAATCTAAATAGCATTTTGAGGATAATCTCAATATTGAAAGTCTAAATCAAAGGTCAACCGTATCCCAGACATGTTTACATTAGATATGATGTCACGAGATCTGAAATGTTGGGAAATGAGGTGAGTCTCCTGAATTTTATCTATTTGATGGCTTTAGCTTTAGAAACATGATTGATTGACATGTTCTACACAACACTAGCTCACGAAGGGCGCGGTTAAACATAAAAAATAACATAAGAACCATACTTCATTTCAAAACATAGTTAATCTCGAAATTAAACACCATCTAATTAATTTGGAAGATAATAAAACACGTTCGTAGAAAAACCGAGTAGCGGAAAAATTACAAGTAATAAATTTAATGCGATAATTTGTTTAGAGAAATGTTAAAGCGTGGAGTGGCGAGCGTTCTACCCACGAGGCGAATGGTCCGTACGTCTAATTCTCACTTTTAACAAAACGTTTACAAGCGGGGCCTTACATAATTATTTTTTGTCGGGCCCGCGCTTTTATACCTTCTACCTGGGGCTTGGTACCTGCTCCACTAAACCCACTACCCGGAACACTATTAAGTAACTCTACGAGGCATAAAAACATGTAGAAATAACAGAGAGCCGACACTTTTGATGGACACAGTATAATTTAGTCTGAAAAGAATTTGTGAAATTGCTTTGTTAGAAGCGCTGGGGTTCTTGAGAAGGCGACCGTTTCCTGAGAAAGCCGAACAATTTGTTCATTAGGGGTAATCGTCAGGGGTTCGAATGATAGCTCGTTTTCAACTCCGGTTTCTAGAACTGGCGGGAAAATTATTGTTATTACCACTGCATGGGAATGATTACAGAGGTTCCTTTGTTAAAAAAATTGGGATGTTTTCTTTAAGGATTTCACAATTTTGTTTGTAATATTTGGAACTGAAAACAGGCTTGTGGAACAGGTTTTTCAGGTATTGGGGCAACATTAATTCAAATGTATTCTGGAGTAGACTCCTTCTGAGACTAGATCTACTTTTGAGACGGATAGAACCCAGAATCAGGTTTTGATATGTATTATCCGGGACCCATGTCTTAAGGAAATTGGCAATTATAATAAAAACCGTTTGGGTAGATGCTCGTCATAGTAATGTACGAGGTAAATATCGATCCTTGTAAAGCAACTTTTGTAGGAGGATATGGATCATCATAACCAGATAAGCGTCACTATGAGGATCTTAATTGCCGCGTGTTCAAACGGAAGTAAATCGGAAAAACCAGCGAGCGGATATCTTATGCATAACATTATCCTGTTAGGTAAATATTCATTCATTAGTTCCTAAGAGCGGTTGAAGCTGCCTCACAGGATGCGAAATGTAAATAACACGATAACGAACTAACAATCAATAAAAACATTTTACATAACAAATAACATGGAAACTAATCTCTTTGAGAATCGTTTGCTAACGCTGTCGGATGTACCTCAATGTTGTGTAGGTACAGCGTCGGCGTGCGGGGCGCGGGGGGAAGGTTGTCGGCCCCGGCCCGTGACGTCACCGCACTGACCACTCCGGGACCGCCACAATGGCCTTTCTCAGAAGGAGCAGATGCGCCTCGCCGCTATCTGCCGCCCACCCCCGCTCCCCGCGCCCTACACGCTCACCCCGGCCGCACGTGAGGTTTTCAAATGGACGCTGATAACCTTACAGGTCCAATCTAACAAATTTACCTCGCATTCTTCAACCGACGCTCAAGAACATACCGTGACTTAACCGCCGAAAAAACTTCAATTCTTTACCTTTGAAATTGATGAAAAACAACTACAAAAACTTACATTGAACAACCAATAGCTAACCGGCGCGGAGTGTATCTAAATGACATTATTGGGGCGGTCGCGCGCAGGTAGAGGCGCGGAGGTAACCTCGGCGTTAGAGCGCGTACCTGCCGCTCAACGTATCATTACGCGCACGGTAATCATACCCGCCGTAATCACCGCTCTGACGCTGCCGCCGCCGAACAGCCGCTGCCTCCCGTAGAACCTCGCAACTTCCATGGATGAGTGTGGATCTAGTCATGATGTACAGAAACATGCACTAAACCTCCACTCATCGAAAGAAATTGACCTTTCCGCCGCCGCTGATTCGTGGAACCGTCGAGCACGACGCACTGCACGCACTGATCGTTAGCGATGTCACGTTGTAGCACCGAACCGTTCACGAGCACGTTGCCGTGTTTTTTTTTTAAACAATCATGATTGTATGCGGCGCGCGCTCTGCGACGGAGCGCGGCCCGCGCGCTCTGCCCGCTCACTACGAAATAAACGGTCGAGATTTGAAATCTGGAAAGCTAGACGCTGCGCGTGCGGCGGAGGGGGGAGGCGGGAGTGGCGGCGACCAATCGGAGCGCAGCGCGCGCGCGCACTGGCGTGGAGGGGCGCTCCGCCGCGCCGCCCGATATTATCTTTCTTTAAGAACGTTATTTTCTTCTTTCCTACTCGCCAGTCCGTTCAACCGACAGCGGAAGTGAAATGAACGCGCGCGTAAACTGCACACTCGGTGGTAGTGCTCGCAGTCGCTCTATACCCACCTAACAACAGATTTTAAACGGCCAACGTTCTGAATGAAAGTAAAAAGATACTTTATGGACGAGGCAGTCAATCATGTCGTTTGGTACATTAAAAGTCAGTTACACATAAAGCTGATTCATTTGCTCGGTATCGATAGACTTGCAATCCAATCTAAATGCCATTGAGATAACAAATTGTATTAGTAGCAAGTTTGTGGCTGCAGCGGTAATTGCAAGGTGCTGTGACGCTCACAAACCGTGCAATTCCGCGTTGACAATAATCACACGGTTAAAATGCCCACATTATAATCAATGAACTATTTCTTGAATATCTCATGCATAAAACACAAAGGTATCATTTACAAACTTAGTGGAATTGAATTCAAAATGTATTATTAAGTTTTCATTGAAACCGTAAATATTAACCACACGCATACCTACAATTACAGATGTATAACTATCAAATGTTTAGATACTATGGACATTATGCAGATATTATACCGCCCTAAACTTCACACTGGTTTAGATAATGGAATTTAATGCTATAAATTCATACTGTATTTGGGGTCGATTTAGCATTTTAGATCCAACAACTATACAATATACACGGCAACATTTAGGGCGTAAGTTAATATTTAGTGCATTGATTAACATCATCATATCAGCCCGGAATCACCCACTGCTGGGTATAGGCCTCCCCTTTTTTCTGCCACACTTCCTGGTTCTGGGAGAGCAGCGGTGGCCCAGTGGTGGCAGCCCCGACTTACTAACAGTAAGTCGTGGATTCGAACCCAGGCAGGCTCATTACTTTGTGTAATTTATTTCATCATCACTGCTCTCAAAAACGGTGAAGGAAAACACCGTGAGGAAACCGGCATGTCCTAGAGCCAAAAATTCGAAGACATGTGACATCTACCAACCCGCACTGGGCCGTGGTGGATTATAGCCCATTCCCTCTCCTATCGAGAGGGAATGGGCGAGAGGAGGCCATGTGTCCCAGCAGTAGGAACAATATAGGATGATTATACTTCCCGGTTCTGTACGACTCTTATCTAGGTGTTTGCCGCGACTTTAGTCCATTAGCAACAATCATTACGTGGACTATTTGTTAATTTCGAATCGAGCGCATGGTTCCTTTGCCCATTACTCTATTTATCTTTTGGTTTGCGCCTGTAAGTCCCATCACAAGAACTACCCTGTAAATTGTTAAAAAACAATGATCAGATCAAGAAACATTCAATACTCAATATCTAACGGCTTGCAGTAACACAAGATGCAAATAAGATTATCTAACAAAGATCAAGGAGGTCACTACACACGATATTAACGGACTAAAACAGGATGAGGCGTTTTGCAACGACCGACATTACGACAACATTATATGTATTTTGCGAACATCCTACTAATATTATAAATGCGAAAGTTTGTGAGTATGGATGGATGGATGGATGTTTGTTACTTTTTCACGCAAAAACTACTGACCGGATTTGGATGAAATTTGGCACGCAGATAGTTTATAACCTGGATTAACACATAGGATACTTTTTATCCCGGTAGTGCGATTCCGTGGGACAATTACTGAACTTATGCGGGTGAAGCCGCGGGCATGAGCTAGTCATTTATAATTTTATACATATGCATGGTTTGTCTTCTGGAATAGCGTGTGTAATTACGGTTCAAATGACCGAATTAATAACGCCACGCAAAAAGTCCTCACTATACGAGATTCGATGGAGGAGGAGCTCATCGCTAAAAAATAACAGCCGCTCGGAGTCGACCTTCAGGTTAAGCCACGCTTGCCTAGGTTGGTCCGTGGATGGGTGACCAGACCCATTACAGACCGAGTTTCCTTCGTGCCTCGGAAAGCACGTTCAGCCGTTGGTCCCGGCTGTCATTTGTAGATCTTTGACAGTCGTTACAGGTAGTCAGTGGCTCGAAAGTCACAACGTCTTACAGCGGGGTATCGTATTACCCTGTACTAACTGGGTTGTGGAGGTCAGCTGCATCCGGTTAGACTGGAACCCGACCCCAACATAGTTGGGAAAAGGCTAGGCAGGTGATGATAATGCGAGATTGGATGGAGTTATACACGGTGGTCCTTTCCACCGTTATTGACTGATTGCCATAACATAAATGTTTCGTGACACAAACCTATGCATTGGATTCAGATAAAAACTGCTGTTCAATAAGTTTTGTGCATGTACATAGGTATTACAGTTTATAGGAAACCTGATTTCTTTTGTGTCTAGAGAATCCATCGTAAACATTCGTGTCCCGATGACCTTTCTACCGTGTATTTTGGGTGTGACAGCATGATTCCAAAGATTTAATTTCGATATTTGCAACCATAGCAAAATGTATAAGTTCAGCAGCTTTGTGATAATATCATTTTTTATCGCTTTGTATTACTCGTTAAAGGTACGCCCTCACTAAGTCTGAATGTATAAAAGACATTGTTCAATAAAACCCGTATTATTAAAAGGTAGTGGTTTTAATCGCGGCAAAATTGGTTTCATTTTGTCGAAAACATTTAACGAAAAGTATAAGGGCGCAATCGATATGAAGGACACCCCTATTCGGGTAGTTTGAGTCTCAAAATCCTCACAATTAAGTGTTTAATGTATTTTACACTTATTTAGCCAAAGAGCTTAGGTTACCCACGAGCCAGGTGGACCGACGACCTGGTAAGTGTCAGTCAAAAGTAGGATGTTGGAATCTAGGACCAGGTAAAGTCACTCAGCGTTGGATGGATACGGGTGAAGAAGAAACAGACCTAAGGATATTTTGAAATATCTATTTTACAGTTATTTTTCCTCCAATCATACAAATTCTTCCATAAGCGCAGGCCACACCGCCAGCTGACGGGTGGGCGAACGAGGCGAACGAGGCCCTTTTCATACTTCGTTCGCGGTGTGAACCAAAGTATGAAAAAAGGTGAAACGATGCCGCATCCGCCTCGCTCTATAGTGCATTCACAAACATAAATCAATGGTATAACAATCAACCATACTTATTACATAGAATAACAGATTTAAAACTATCATAACATTTTTACCCTTATGATTATGATGTAGCAATTTCAATTACAAAATTATTTCATTTGTATTTCTAAACGTTACGAATTTGTGGAATCGGGATATCGCCTGACGACGTAACTTGATATGTCCGAATGGCCATGTGTCATTATTTTCACAATACAATCGCATCCATCTGTATTTTAATCTAGTTGTAGTTACATCCCAAGAGATGGCGGCACATGCGCCAGCAGCTACAAACTACCATGGGCAAAGAAATTATACTTTTTATAAAAGCGAAACTCGATGCTAGATGAAGTTATCTACTAGTGAGATTTTGAAAAGATTTGGAATGGGGATTTTTGAAAAGCTACGATGTAGGGGGAGGACTGGAGGACACTCTATGACTCCAACTACAAAAATCAAATAAAAGAAACTGGTCGTATCATATGCCCGATCCAGGACAACGTTCATTTATAAGTGCACCACATCGGCATCACCTGACCTCATTAAATTTATACTAGCTGTACCGAACCGATAGCTTTACGGTCGGTGCTTAAAGGTGCTGTACCTATAGAGATTTACAGAAACAATCCTGAATGGCTCGAAGCAAGGCGATGCCCCTCTATTGCTTATAACTGTGAGTTAACATTAACAACGCTATTTTAAACACGCTCCTAACATATAAAATACTACTTAATTTTCAATGAGACTTCTATAAGACTTGTAATATAAACGACAGACCTTGCACACACCCTAAGGGTTGCTATTCGCCATGATGATGGTACAGCCCAGATCTGTCAGCTGCATAAGCTCAGCCCCGCCGTCCAGAAGCCGGTGCGAGCAGACAGCCACCTTCTCGCTGATGTCACACTTCTGTTTGTTGGTGAGGTGGCCAGCGGTGACCACGGTTGCTGATAGCTGCTCCAGGAGTTGCGAGGCTGAGTACGCCTCCATGAGGAAACTGGTGAAGAGTGATTGTGTTAGAAGAATCTTCTCTTATAGTATTGACTATTATAAGAAACGGCTGTGAAAAGATTGTAAAAAAAAAAATTGCTAGCTATGTTTTAGCTAGTTAGCAAGGATGTAGCGGCTCTGACTGTTCAACGTGTGCCGGTTGGGCGCATATTATATTATCGGCACTCCTCTCTATCATATGAATTAGAGTGATCAAAATTTTTTGTTCTTCTTGGATTTAAACAGAGGTCTAGAAAACAAGCAAATGGTGCAGTTGTAAAGTCGTTTTTGAATTACTCTAGAATTTGTTGCTTGTTAATGTGTCTGACTTGGAGGACAATCATCATGTCAATATTTTGGGTGTCCTAAAACAAAATTATCTCAAAAACCATAAGCCCCGGGCCTAGAGCACTTTTGGATACAATTTCCAGAAAGGGCAAATGAGATACTTAGTACCGAAACTTTTAGCCATGTTTGGAGTTAAACATCAATAGCCTCAGGACATATCGACGGATAGTTGTTGTTAGCGTAAGAGTCGTGAGATCGAACCGTACCTGATGCATTGGCTGCATTAGTGTAGTTGACAACTTGACACCAAAAAATAAATGCATAGTAAATATTTGTTTATACGATATTAAATCTAAAGATAGAAAAATAAAAAAGTTTTAGCAAAAATAAAACCAAAAAAGTGAAAAATAACTTTAGCTTCAGAAGTCGGCGCCAAAAAAACTAAATCAAACAAACAAAAGTCTTCAGAACTTCAGAAGCTAAGGTTATTTTTCACTTTTTTGTGTTTTTGAAGCTGGTTTTATTGAGATTGATTTTTTTATTTTTCCATTTTTAGTTGTAATGTCCTCTACAAATATTTGCTATGCATTTATTTAAAATTGTTAACAATACATTTCATGGTAATAGGCTTATTCCCAATAAGGTATATTAACATACCTAACTTTCGAAATGTGGATGTATTGTACACATCTGCGTACCCCCTTAGAGCAAACACGCGTGATGTTATGTTATGATGTTGTGTAAACAATAAACATCCAAGCGATTGCAGCAATCACGACAGATTTGCTGTCTATTATTGAAGAGTTCCGTTCCATATCTCCGAAGTCCATGATCAGATCATGACAATATTTCTATGAGACCAACTTGGGAGTATACTCTTTCAAACGAAAAAAGAATTTTCCAAATCAGTTCAAGCGCCTTCGAGTAATCGGGTGAACTTACAAAAAAAAAGATTTCGACGAATTGGGAACCTCTCCTCCTTGTTTGAAGTCGGTTAAAAACTACAACTCAACATTTTAAGTTCATTGAAAATATATAAAAGGGCGAATTTCACCAACGAAATTGATCGCGATTAGCACATCTAAACCGCGATTAAATTTTCAATATTCCGCTTTTGAAGGTAGTTTAAAAGTGTTCAACTGCTGGTCACATTCATTTTCATCATTGGAGAAATTCACCCGAAATTGATTGAATAGCAAAAATTTTTTCAACTCACTTTTCCACAAACTTCTCCAATTCACTGTAGTTCTGGACGCTCAGGTATTCGTTGACTAGATTCTCAGGAACAAGACCAGTTACCTGTTCACAAGTTATAGATATTACAACAGATGTTTTAATATTATATTGTCCATAGGTCTCATTGAACGATGACGACATCGCGGCAGACCAAGGCGAATAAATTCTACCTAGTTAGTTATCTATACAATTGAAGTGTATGTTTATAATTTAAAAATAACAGCTTTTTACTGAATACATATAATAGTATATATGGTACTTATAACAAAGAAAAAAAAACATTTTTTAAATTTATTATGTCTTTTTTTCCGGCTAATTTCTGAAACGGCTCGACAGATTTTGATGGGACTTTTACTGCCAAATAGCTGATATTATAAGAAGTAATTTAGGCTTTTATTTTAGATAAAGGATCAGGGGTCTGTGTAAAAAAAAATGAAAATCCGATTCAATTAAGGAAGTAATATTTTTATAATAATTTCACAGCTACCGGTAAATAAATAAATAATCCTTTAGTCGACGATAGTTTCACACATTTTCGCAGAAGTTTAGTGCTGGACAGTGCACATAGGCCGCTCCAACTGTACGCCATTGAACTCGATCCTCGGTTTGTCTCACTTTGCAACATTCCCTCATCATCATATTTGCAAGGTGTAAATGGACCTTCCACGGAGCCGTCTAACTAAGTCACTCTACGCAAAAAATATTGCTGGGAAACGACTGTTTTTTTGGGGTGAAAAATCACGTTTTACGGTAGGACTCTGTGTAATGCACTCAAAATATTGTGCAAAATGGCTTTCAAAAGAGCAGTTCAGAAGTTCTATTTAAAGTCGAGACTAAATTACTTACGATCTAGTCATTACTAAAGTCATAGTAATTATTATAAGGTTTCTCGTATTTCGGACTATGTGTATGTATTATAATACTAGCTGCCCAGCGCAACTTCGTTCGCGTGGTGTCCTACCCCTTACCCTACCCTACTCCTAACATACTCCTACACTACTCCTACCCTACTCCTACCCTACTCCTACCCTACTCCTACCCTACTCCTACCCTACTCCTACACTACTCCTGCCCTACTCCTACCCTACTCCTACCCTACTCCTACCCTACTCCTACACTACTCCTACCCTACTCCTACCCTACTCCTACCCTACTCCTACCCTACTCCTACCCTACTCCTACACTACTCCTGCCCTACTCCTACCCTACTCCTACCCTACTCCTAACCTACTCCTACCCTACTCCTACCCTACTCTTACCCTACTCCTAACCTACTCCTACCCTACTCCTACCCTACTCCTACCCTACTCTACTCCTACCCTACTCCTACCCTACTCCTACCCTACTCCTACACTACTCCTACCCTACTCCTACACTACTCCTACCCTACTCTTAACCTACTCCTACACTACTCCTACCCTAATCCTACCCTAATCCTACCCTAATCCTACCCTAATCCTACCAAAAAAAAGTCTCTTAATGTTGGTTTTAGACTTATCCAGGCAATTTTTCGAATTTTTCTCGCCGTAAAAACCATCCTTGAACTTTAACGAACAGTTAAAAAAAAGAATTGGCCAAATTGGTCCAGGCGTTGTTGAGTTATGCGCTTACCAACACATTTTGCGATTCATTTTTATATTATAGATACACTTCTCATCAAAAAAATCGAAACACTTTCGTTTTTATTGTTTTTGTCCTAATTTTTTACAAAAGAGAATTAATTCCATGAAAAAAAAAAACATTATTGTGTAGCTGGCAGTTTGGTCATTACAGTAAGAAGAAAAAAATCAAAATTCGAAATTAGAATTTCATTTGTTTATCCTATAAATGAAATTAATCACTGTTTTGAGACAAATGTGTATTTAGGGTTGGAGTACGTTTCTCGTTTAAAAACTAAAAATTAGCGCTTGTCTTTAAACTTTTTGTTTCTTATTTCATTTACTGTGACTTTGGGACGTCTGAAAAAACTTTTTTTTCTAAAACATATGGATACTTCGCCCGCAGAAGCCGCCCAAGTGGTGGCATTGCTGGATTCTGGACTTAGTCAGCGTGTTGTGGCTGCAAGATTGCATCTAAGCTTATCATCTGTTCATAGAGTCTACAAACGCTATCGGGAGACTGGTTCGTTCACGCGCCGTTCAGGATCTGGCAGGAATCGGGTCACTTCTGAGCGAGATGATCGATTTATTGTAACAACTTCTTTACGAAATCGACGCCTTAACGCTTTTCAACTGCAGCAGCAGCTTCGCGTTGTACGAAGAGTAGCTGTAAGTGACTCTACAATAAGAAGAAGGTTGAAGGAACGCGGATTGGCACCGCATAAGCCAGCGAATGGGCCGAAATTAACTGCAGACCATCGAAGAGCGCGCCTTAACTTTGCACGCGAGCACCTAACTTGGTCATACCTTCAGTGGAGCAAAGTACTGTTTTCTGATGAGTGTAAAATTATGCTGTATGGTAACGACGGAAGGAACAAGGTCTACAGAAGAGATGGAGAACGCTTTGCACAATGCTGCATTGAAGAAAAGGTCAGCTATGGTGGCGGTTCGTGGACGGTTTGGGGAGGAATCAGCGCCGACGGTAAGACAGAACTTGCCTTTGTGTCTGGGCCACGGCTGCCTGCACTAAACTCTCATCGGTACATCGAACAGTGTCTTGAACCTCATGTGATGCCCTATGCACATTTTATTGGCAACGACTTCATATTCATGCACGACAATGCTAGAGCTCACACCGCGGGCGTCGTACGAGATTATCTTACCGAAGTCGGTATCTCCATTATGGTATGGCCAGCAAGAAGCCCGGACATGAATCCCATTGAACATCTATGGGATGAATTAAAGAGACGAATTCGAGCAAGAGATCCAGCCCCAGAAACACTTAGCCAGCTGCAAAATGCAATCCAAGAGGAATGGGATAATATACCACAACATGTGATCGTGACTCTCATCCGATCGATGAAGAACCGTATGGAAGCAGTAATAAGAGCTCGCGGAGGGAATACAAGTTATTAAATAAACGTTTCTTACATTTTTTTTTCATTTACGCGTGTTGTTTTACCCATTTCCTTCATATTCCATACAGGGTAAAAATTACTCATTATACAAAATACAAAACCTATGAAGACTTAATTTGATTTAGAACAATAACATTAGAATTTAAAAACCTCATACTACTCACTATTAAATGACATTTTACATTTATTCCTAAATATACACATTTTTCTGATAATCCTTATCAAATCATAAACTGCGAGGTGTTTCGATTTTTTTGATGAGAAGTGTATATTAATTTATTTTATCTGCATCCATAATATGTATTAGTATGTACCCATATGTGTCAATTTATTCAATAATTATTTTTATTTATTTTTTATTAATTTATCACAAAATGGTATTTTTATTTTTTTTGTACTGTACCACAATGCTGTCCTATTTGACCCAAAGGTTGACTGGTAGAGAATGCCTTGTGGCATTAAGTCCGCCTATGTAGGTACCACTATAGTACATAAAGTTTAAATAAATAAATAATATTATTATGTATGGATGTACCTCCACTAGTCCTTCAGCAGTGATCTTGCCCAGCAGGCGCTGGCAGCACTGCATGGCAGTGAGCGCGCGGCGCAGGTCTCCCTCGCACGTGTCGACTGCCTGGTGCAAGACTTCGCCCTCGCCGACGTCTACGCCTTCCGCTTCACATATCTCGCGCAGTCTGCGTTGTTAATAATTTGATTTAGTTAATAATGACTTGTTAGGACTGCAGTGCCCCAACCAGACCAGCCCAGCCAGCCAGCCCAGTTGCTGGAATGTCCAGTGTCTCTTTACCTTAAACTTGACTGGACTTAAAAAACTATATAGATGTTGTTACTAACAAGGTCTACCTACTGGGCTCAAGGGACTTTATAAGATATACCAGTAGCGAAGGGTCAATTTTTTAAAAGGTAAGCCGGAGTACATATTTTATTGTGATTGTATTTATTTGTCTACTGATTACTGACTTTGCCATTTTTTAAAGGTAAGGGTAGAGGGTAGGTAAGTAACAACATTAATTTACAGTTACCCCCAAATAATTCCCAATTAAATTAAATAAAATAGATTTGTGTTTCTATAAGCCATGAAACGGAGATTTTTTATGGTCACCCTTCAAAACAATTACATAGGAAATTAAAGAAAAGCAAATAACTTCGTAGTTATGTACTTTTTTTATGGCAGGATTATACTTAAATTTAGTAGAAATTTATACTAAATAAGTAATAGGTGTTTTTGTTCCAAATTTCGACACAAGTATAAGTAGATTAGAAGTAATTCTATTTACAGAAGCATCTCAATTGAGGAATCACATTAAATGTCCTATATCTCCAATTCAATTCAATTTAATTCATTCCAATTCAATCATTTTTGATTACTGACTCTCATCCTACAAATCAATAGTATACTTACTACTAAATGATGAAGAAATTGCACATTAATTGAACTACTCCTTCTTTGAAAAATGACGAGTTGTATGTGTATGGTCTGAGGAGCCACATAATAATGATGGTAACTTTTTTTAATTTTAACACTGCCAAGCTCAGATTTTGTCTTCTAACTACTCTCAAATGCTACCAAATCATAGTTCTGACGTGGCTACTCAATCCAAACAGATTGAGATGCGACCTTTATGTTCATATAACTTTTGAAGTATTATACTACAAAATCGAGGCTCGAACCGACAAACCACTAAACAAGTAATTAATTATTACTAAATTCATATTCGTATTTGTATTTTCTTACTACTAAATAAAATAAGTATTTAATTTCATTAAAATGCGAAATGTGGCACCTCAATCCTTACGGACATGATCGTAAGCCTAGTTTGAATAAATGGATGTTGATTCCAACAGCAGAAACATTATAGGGTGATTGTGCTAAACATAGCAGGCAATTTTTTTTTTAATACTTGCTAAGTGTTTGTGTACTGTACATAAACAACCTCTATCTACCCTTTCAGGGAAATAGGCATGATGGTATGTTTGTTTAATTAGTTAGATATAGATAGTTGTTCCGGGTCTGGCTGTTTGTGTATATGAGTTTAAATGTTTGTAAACGCACCCACGATATAGGAAACATTCCTAGTGTGGGGCAACGTTTAAAAAAAAATAAAAAATAAATTATAAAGTTTCATCATCACTCTCCAGCCCCAATATATTAGGAGCCCCTTATCCCAATTTATTAGGAGTTGGAGCAGTATGCCTTCTCCTTACATACATCTCTATTACTTGCCATCTCAGCAGTCACCTCCTTTCTCCTCCTTTATTAAAAATAATAATACCTCTTAATCACATTCTCTCTCGCCAAAGGCTTGAAGCGAAACTTGGAGCATCTACTAGTGATGGGTGGTATGATCCTCGATACATAGTTGCAGATGAGGCAGAAGCGCGTAGTTCTAGTCTCTCGCTCCATGGTCCTCCTCAGTGCTGCTTGCGCCGCATTTGTCATGGAGTCTGCTTCATCCAGGATCACCAGCTTGTATGGTGGACATAGTCGACCACTGGAATGAGAACAAGAATAAAGACTATGAGGTTTTTATAGACGACAATTGCATGTGTGATTATTGTGTCTTGTAATCTTACAGGTCAGTTATATGTTCATCTCAATAGGATGTTGTTTAACAGATAGGGTCCAATTCACACATAGCTCTGTCTGGATCCTTTCTATACAAACTATGTCCAATTGAATACCAACTACCATGTCTAGTCTTGTGGTCCCACAAAACAGATTTAGTCTTATTGTGTTACAAAGATTAAAATTTCTACAGATGGTTGAAGTCATACAAATTTGTATGATGGGTGTAACAGTACCCTTATAGAAGCCGAAAGACACTTGTTCTCCCCGTCATTCCAATATCTCTTTGGGTCTAGGTATAGAACCGAGAAACCTTCTACTTATGGACATATTGGGTCAAAGTTCTAACTTTTTCACACATTTGTTTTCAAATACAAGTTTTAAATATATAACTTGACTTTAAATACCTATTCAAGGCATCCATCAGCAGTGTTTTGAGTGAGTAACATTTCGTTCTACCATAAAACGAATACACCCAAAAAAAAAAGGTGTGTCACAGCAATAAATTTGTGTAGTTACTTAGTTTGATGTTCAGAATGCCGGGTTGATGGCTTCATGAAGGGTCTGTTTACACCTTGCATATATCAGCTGCAATAATTACAAACAAGATAGAACGTAAAATGACACAAAATAACTTACTCTGGTCTTGTACTGCTGACAGTGAGTTGTGCAAAAGACTTCACTTTATCTCTAATAACTTGAATGCCACGTTCGTCCGAAGCATTCAGCTCCAACACACGATCCCTGGATATATCACCAAACAGCTGCCTGGCCGCCGCAAGGATAGCGCTGGTCTTGCCGGTACCGGGCGGGCCGTAAAACAACAAATGTGGGAGATCACCACCTGATAAACACTCCCTCAACACTTGCACCACTTCTCCTTGATCTACAATATCGTCTATTGTCTTCGGCCGGCTGAAAAGTACAATAACAATTGATGTTACTACGTATTCGTATTATAAGGGTTACATTACAAACGGGTGTTTCAAGTTAGCACTTACTATTTCTCAACCCATGGTGCTGGAGGCTTTTTCTTGCCAGAAGACTTTACACCTGAAGACGAGGGTTTGTCCGATGCGGATAATTTGCCACTTTTGAGAAAAGCTTGCATATTTTCTTTAGTTTTATACCTTTTCAGTACGAAGTTTCTGCAAAAGCGCGGTTTATCTTTCAAATGTCAAGTTCCTTGTGTCAAACCATCAAACATGATAACAGTACAGACTTGGTACAGACGACAGACAGATTTCTAAAATGTAAATCTGACATCTATCAAGTACTTCAGCATGATTAGAAAGAAACAAAAATATGAAAGACTTAAGATCGATAAAGAAAAAAGTGCTATAAATTCATAGACTCAGGACTGGAACGCATTATGTAGTGTTGCACTGTTGACCCATTAGTCTCCAGTTTCGGTTTTTTTAGTCGATTTCGATACATGTTTGTAGAAAGTAAGTTATTACATCTAGGCCTGTCTGTTTTACAAGTTCTTTATAATATGGTAACACTCAAACGAATTGCCGTTTGACTTTGCTGAAATGCTGATGTTTGTTTTGTTGATTGAATAGCGCGAAAATAATACATCATTTATTTATTATTTATTTTGACTCAATTAAATAACTTTATTTACATCAAAATAAAAAATGACAAGATCCAAGACAAAATCAAACACAGCTGCTGCTCCTATACCTCCAAAACGTGTTGAAAAGTCATGGTTACTACTTGTAAAAGGTTAGAAACTTTCAATATTCTTTCTCTATTATATTTGATGCGTTAGTTTGTTAGTTCTCTACATCTATCATCACTTAAACATTAATAAAATTACAGATTCTTTGCTGAACAACAACAGTTTCAGCATAATTACTTTACAACACCCGGCACATGGAGAGTCTTCAAAATATTGCCTAGATGACAAAAACAACAAAATCTATGAAATTCGAACATTTGACGAACCGTGTCGTTCGTGGTTTGTTGGAGAAACTGTTAAATCCGATGGAAGTATCCAAATGTTTACTCCAGTGAACCCCATATTTCTAGGTAAGATTTGTTTTTCAAAACCTGTTGAGAATGATTTTTATCAATGCTGATTACAAATATCAAATCAAGGCCTTATCAATAAACTAGTGCAAAGCATGCTGAAAAATTTAAGTAGAACTAATATTCTCATCATCATCTTCCTGCCCTTGTCCCATGTTATTTGGAGTCGGCGCAACACGTTATTTTCTTCCAATCTCCCGTCATTCCTCACTCTATCATTTACTCCTTTTTCCTTCATATCATTCCTCACACAATCCATCCATCTTTTCTTTGGTCTTCCTCTCCCTCTCAACCCATCAACATTTATATTCATTACTCTTTTAGTCACATGCAATTCATCCGCGGGTGTGTAATTTATCTATAATATGTATGTATTTAGAAATATATAAGTATGTTTATCAGTTGTCTGGTTGCCATAGTACAGGCTCTGTCTAGTTTGGGATCAGATGGCGGTGTGTTGGTTGTCCCAAGATATTTAAAAAAAAAAACCCTCCTCATCACATGCCCATACCAAGACATTTGATTCTCTTTCAACTTTTCTATTACTGGTGCAACTTTCAAACTTCCTCTGTTAAACATTCCTTACTTTATCCATTCTTGTCACACCACACATCCACCTGATCATTCTCATCTCCGCTACATGCAATCTTTTTTCATCTATCTTCTCATTCCACTTCATACAGTACGACAGGCCTAATCACGGATTTGTATATTTTCCCCTTTAACTGTACATCGCTCAGATCAACTGCATATAATTCCCAGGCACACCTTTCTCCTTATGAGCCCACCACAATATCTCACGAGGTACCCGGTTGTATGCTTTTTCAAGGTAGACGAACACCATGTGCAAGTTTTTATGCACACCCCTATATTATCAGCATAGGTCACAGATAGCAAAAATGGCATCCGTCATTCCCTGAACAGGCATAAAACCGAATTGGTTCCATAAATCTTGCTCCTTTCTCTCAGTCACCTTTCAATAACTTTTTCCCATAATAAGTGACATTAGCTTTATTCTATAGTTATTGCACTCCAGCACATCACCTTTGTTTTTGAAGATGGGCACCAGCATACTGTTACACAATTCGTCAGATATGGCCTCTTCCAGCAACAACAGTAAAACTAATATTCTGTGGTAACCTATTTTCAGTGTTACCAAAGCTGAAGGAAAAGTGCAGCGATAGAGCAATACCATTAGAAGACTTGCTCTCTGAGAAGGGATATAATAAGATTCTCAACTTTGTGCCTAATCTAGAAAATGTTGCTGATTTAAAGGTATTTGACATGAAAACAAAAACATAGTTGGTTTGAAATCATTAAACCCCTAGAAAAAAAACTTATACCGTGGATACAGTATGTGACTTTAGATACAGTATGTGACATGTAGGAGTAATACTTTTCTATAGAAAAGACCCTTGACACCCTTTTCCCCCTTACCCCACCCTTTTACTTGATAAAAGATCCTTGGTAAAAGTTTGTTTTTTATGTTTTTTCCGCACGCAAAATACGCGCATTGGACGTGGAGTTGCAGACACCAGCCCGTTATACAATAAAATACAAGTTTATTTTACAGTTCCAACAGTTATTTAAAAGTATTGTCTTTTAATTTGTAGGGTCCAGCTGATATGAAAGCATATAAATATAATGAAGAGAAGATTATGGTTTGGCTGGAAGAGCGAGTCCGCAGGCTTGCTAATGTGTTGAGAGAAAAAAATATTCACGTCTCTTCTGGAGCAGTTTCTGCTACTTTTGTGTCAAGCTCATTGAAAGATATGCAAGAAGGTAAATAACATTTTATAAGTCCTAAAACTTTTAATTAATATTTCATGCAAAACTCATTTAATGGGATTAAATGAACTTAGAGGGTTGTATTCTTCGATCAATAATAGTATGTTGTATTGATGATTTTAATTATTATAACTCAGTTAAGCCATATTTATTACGGCCGCGAATCATATTTTGTTCAACATACAATTTGACACTGACCTGCAAATTGCAAAAAACGTAAGAAAAATTTAATTTCGCTGGCTACCCTTGTGCTTCCACCTTAATGATGACTATAGTCGATGGTGATGGATTTTTTTTTCTTAATAAATCTCTTCAAAGAGATGCGTCTTTACGGCGTAAATATTTTTTTATAAATTTTTTCATTATTTAAATTATGTTTATTTATATAGAATATCATAGATAAACACAATTTATTTTTGAATATCAGGATGGCAACCAGTCGGTTCACATTTAAAGTAAAAGCTCACGAACACTTACGTAAGAAGTTGGCAGACTCGTCCTACAATTAATTTGTTGTTTTTCTTTATCTACTTATGTATGAATTTTAACTCTCTTTACTTTGTATATTTTATTTGTATGTATGTATATATGTATTTATTATTATATTTTATTCTTGGTAATTTTCTGTATTATTATTGCACCTACTGTTTTGTCTCTGCATCACCCTAAGGTAGACTGGTAGAAAATACCCAAGGCATTAAGTCCGCCTTTGTACATTATGTGCATAAAGTTTTAATAAATAAATAAACATGATTATTTAAAACAAATATTTACTTTTATGAAGAAATTAACATTTATATGTGTTCAAAAATATTTGAATTTTTTTATTTTTCATATTAGGCTGTTTAGCGCATCATACATTTGCTTCTTCTTCAATCTGGCGAAAGCAAAGCACGGAAAAAAAGCAAATAAAATCATACTTTCCTAATAGTTCCTAACAAAAATACTTTCCGTTCCAATATTTAATGTCTTCTAAAGTGTATTGGAAAACGTCGTTTGATACGCGTGGGGATTTGTTACTGCAGTTCTTGGCTCCATAACACCCTCGCCTGCAGCTCGGGTGTTACTTCCGCCTTGAATGCAATAACAAAGTTTTCCCACTTATGTATATGTACCATTTTTGGACCTAACAACTATGACATTTTTTTTTTCGTTTTCCAGAACGCTACTTGAAATATGCTTGTGGCATGTTGTCTGAGTATCTTCAAGACGAAATGAGGCAATCATTAGAAAAAAGGTTCAATTTTGAGCCAGACTCAATTGAAACTATCGGAAACAAAAGAAAGTCTGAAGTTGAGAATAATGAATCTAAGAAAAAAATGAAATGTGAAACTTTGGATGATGAATCTAAAAATAATATACTTACATTCCCTGAACAAGACAATGTAGTAAAAAAAGAAAAGCCTTTAACAGCAAAAGAAAAGGCGCGACAAAAGGCAGCAAGTGGAACAAAAACTATTTCATCATTTTTCACCAAAAAATAACTTATTTTAATGAAAATTTAATTATGATTATAATATTAAATAAATAATAAGAATTAATATTTTTTAATGTCTATAAAACCCATAAAACTGCTGACTGATTCCAAAAGCACCCAGTTAGGGATGATTCTCATTAGAGCGGGGCGGGCCAAGGCCGGGCGGGGACGGGCCGGAGCCCGTCCGTGCTGCACGATTTATATACTAGTCAAAACAAAATAAGGGCCACCACGTTTTTACAGTATTCTCATGAATTCTTGAGGTCCAAGGGTTGATTAATGATTAGATTGGATAAATTAATTGATTTTTATTATAAACAGCATAAAATAAAGATGGAAACAATTAAAAAAAAAAAGATTACACCACTTTTTCTAAAAATTAACATTTTTGAAAAAAATATTAATGAACAAAAAGAGTCAACCAACCAACGAATCAACCAACACTGGTTGATTTGTGACTTTCCTCAATATTTGGTGTGCCCTCCTCGTTTTCTAAGGCACTCTTGAAGCCTGGAAGGTACACTCTCCACCAGGTGTACCACTGTTTCTTGAGGAATTTGTTCCCAGCTTGATTTCAGAACGTTTATTAGCTGTCTTTCATTGTGCACGGGTTGGTTTGTGCTTCGAACACTGCGTTTCAGTAAATCCCACATGTGTTCAATGGGATTGAGATCCGGACTGTTTGCAGGCCAGGGCAAAACCTGTATACCAGCCTCCTCTAGGGCTTCTCTGGTGGCTCTAGCAGTATCAGCGCGAGCATTGTCGTGCATCAGATGGAATCTTGCGCCGATTCTCTGTGCGTATGAGACCACATGGGGTCTTATGACCTCCTCGATATAACGTTGAGCTGTAATTGTACCTTCGTTGAGAATTACCAACTCGGTTCTACCTGATATAGAGATTCCTCCCCACACCATAACATTAGTCCCCCAAATCTGTCACTTTCATGGATACAAGCATCGGAAAATCGCTCACCTTCACGTCTCCAGACCCTAATGCGACGGTAATCACTAAAAAATTTTACTTTGCACTCATCCGTAAACAATACTGTGCTCCGGTCACTCATATCCCATGCCAGATGCTGCCTTGCGAACAATAATCGGCTTGCACGATGAACGCTTGTTAATGGTATCCGCACTACGCGTCTCCTGGAGAATTGCTGGTCCTCGTGTAACCGATTTCTAATGGTTTGATCACTTACACGTGTACCCGTCGCCTGCCGTAAACGGTTTTGTAAGGAGCGGGCTGTGATGTAGCGTTCTCTACGCGCAGTCAAGCGCACGTAGCGGTCCTCCTGTGCGGTAGTTGCTCGAACTCTGACAGATCCCCGTCTCCTGGTTAGTCTCCCAGTCTCTTGAAATCTATTCCAAGCATTCTGGATCGCTCGCCGGGAAAAACCCAGCTGCAACGCCACAGAACGCTGCGAATGGCCTTCTTTAAGCAATGTTACGGCCCTAGTTACGGTTGGTAAGTCCATATGTCGTCGAATTCTCGGCATAACTTTTTTTAAATGTTAATTCAGTCACTAGTTAAACAAAACTTAAACTGTTCTTGACAGAATCGTGACTTTGACCGAGTTAAAATCTGTCTTAAAATCGGGCAGAATCAAGTGGTTACAATAAATTATCAAAAACTACCCACTTTAAACAATTATGCAGCTGAAATACTTAAAAAATGTTTGTAAACAAATAAGGTAACACTACAATAAACAATCAGCTACTTAAGAACGCATACAAAATAAATTATCGCTACCGAGATCAAAAAAAACAAGTGGCCCTTATTTTGTTTTGACTAGTATATTACACCGTGTGTTAAACGGGTTAGGGATGATTCTCATTAGAGCGAACCTACAACCGTGGCGTCGTGCGGGCCCGGACGGGACTCGGAATATGCACTGTGTAATATGAATTGCTTCATACAAAATGTATGTAACGTTTCAAATCCGTGCCCCGTCCGGGCCACGTACACAGCCCGCCCCGGGCACGGCCCGCTCTAATGAGAATCATCCCTTATGCTGGCAAGCTGTGACGAATTGAAAATCGCATATCTATCTGATCATCATATTTACGACTGCAAGACGACTACAGTTAAATAATTGAAGTCTGAAACGTCGAATAAATTAATATTCAGAAAAATGTCTGACTACCTGAAAATAATCGCTCCAAAATGCTTTATTGTGAACTGACCTTTAGAAAAGCGTATTTGAGAATTACACATTTAATCCTACAATATTCGAGATAATAATAAAAAAGCGGTTATCAAGCAAAAATATATAAAAGATAAGATCGTGATTCCTACCATTATTACAAATAAAACATAAACCAACAGTGTAACAACAGGTCTTATGTTTATTTGTACAGCTTGGCAAAAAAGAGTCTGACGCGGTGACAGTTGGAACTAATATCGATGATTGTGGTTACTTGTCAACTGCTAGTACATTCTGTGTCAACAGTGCGTATATCCTAGTAGTTTTTTATAGATTTTTAAAAATTACCAACTTTCCTTGCGTAATTAACTATTTAAAATGAATAAAACTATTCGAAGCAGTGGCAGTGGCGACCTCATTTATTCCACACTCTTTTTTGCCAAGCTGTATGTCAGCTGATGAATGAATCATTATAATGGAAGGAAAATACCTTTTCAGGGAAGACCACAATCATTTATCTTTTTATTTGAAATATATCAAAATGATAAAGATTTAGTGAAATAGATTTTACCGAAACAGATTTTAGTGAAATGGAAATTAAATGAACGTGAAATAACTTCAGTAGACTATGAGGCCACATTACGTTTATTAATTTACGGTAAAATAATCTAACCGGTTTTTTCCGAAAAAATATTGGCAACACTGTTTTGGTACTTTTGGTCGCCATTAACAAACGTCCATCCGTTTCGGACTTCAGTGGTTTTTTATACAACACGGACATTTAGAAATAATTAAGTGAATCTCGGACACTTTGGACCTTGTGTAGTGAAACTGATGTGATTTATTTTGGTATTGTCGTGTCTAAAGACTTCTATAAGTGCTCCATACTCTCAAAATCGCGGCCAATGTCAGCAGGCGTGTCAGATCAGGTATTTCGCATTTCACTATCTCTGTTCAATAATTACGTGTTAAAACGTATTGTTGTATAGCTAATATTGGTGTTTTGTTTCTTGTTTCATGATTGTGGCGATCGTAGCGGATGAAAGGGCAAGGGAACCAAGGTAAAGATGGTATCATTGTGACGTTGCAAAGTGTTTTCTCCGTAGATGGAACAGCGTACCGGTCGGCTTCGCGTTCGTTTCTCGTTATTGCGATGCTGCGATTAGCGTCGTAATCTTTCTAGCTTTCACTTTTATTATTTCTTGCGTGATTTTAGATCTTGAATAATTTAGTTAACCATGTTACTTGTGTGAAATGTGAGATTGTAACTGTAATATCTGAATGTTTTCACATATATAGTGATATTAGGTGATATGAATGTAATGATTAAGAGGTACACCTGAGAGGATGTAGGTGGGTGACCCACCCAATCAACCCACAGACGTCTATCTAAAATAACTTGAAAATCTTTACCACCCACACATAATCAATGGCTGTGTCTGTACCACTCTTGTTTATAAGGTGTGTGACTACAGAGTAGACATGTACTATTTTGTGCAACACAGTAAGTTTTTTCAAAATTCATTGTACTATAATTGATTTTAAATGGTCCAGTATTAATGCATTTGCTCAGTGTCTATTCTAAACAAACAATTACTACTTGCTTTCATTCAACAACTTAACAAGTGATATAATTGTTTGATTAGTCAGGCAATAATGTAAAAATGCTTGCATGTAAATGCTCCCTTAATGATATGCTTACTTTGTATTTGTGTAAATATAATTCTCCATTTATTGTGTGGGTTAAATAGGCAGCTTGGTACAGTTATGACTAGAGTCACACAATCAGCTGGTACATTCTTTTATCACCAGTTAACTTTTGACCTTGACTGAAACTTATAGTATTTGAAGACAACATCTCATCTGCCCAGCTTTTGGTTGGAGTGTACGTTACGGGGCACTGAGGAAAAACGACAGAAATTTTAGCCAATAAAGTGTTAGATGCCAGAGAGAGACGCCTCAATGTTAGGTTAGGTTACTTTAAACCCTGCAGATAGATATAGGAGCCATGCGAGGCTATGTCCACTTTTTCATAGTGCCCTGTTTCGTATCCACTGACCCAGCTTTTTTCTTAACTATACATATTGTTATAGTAAAGCCACTCCTTTTTTTCTGGGCAGTTTTGGAAATATAACACAGAACAATCAAATACTATGCGATTTTATAATGTGTTGGTTTCATTCATTACTATGTGCTGGTGTGCTGATGATGCTATGCTGATAATCAAACCATAATCAGTAGTAAAATGAAACGTCTGTGTTCCATAGTTATGTCATTTGGTGTAGGTCAAATTACTGGAATATACTATCTTTAATAACATTAAACCTGAATCATCCAATAGCCAGAGTTATGCTAAAAATAAAGACTTCCTCTCTCTTGTGCACTGAACTTTTTCGTTTTTCTACCACTGTCACTCACAACTCGATTCAAAAGAGGGTAGATTGATTTGTCTGCTCCCGCAATAACTTCAGTTTATCAATATCGGGAGCTTAAAACAAACAGTAAACATGGTAAATATCCCATTTTCAGTGTTAATGATAATGTAAGTGAACATGTTGGTTTAAAAACTTATAGGAATAGCATCTTTTTCTACTTTTGCCATATATTTCTGTCATAACTTTATTTAGAATTTGATTAGCTTGTGGTAAATGTTGCTCATTCAATATACATATCTACCTACATAACATGTAAGTTAGTAGTGGCATATGAAATGCCATTTGTTAATATTTGAACTTGGTACATTCATTGTGTTATTGCAAATTGTTGCTGCCCCTTATTTCCAGACCCTATACTATAAAAAAAAACTAAGATGCAAGCTTTTATAATAATTGTGGATTTTAATAATATTGAAATAGCAAGAATTTCTGTCATTACTTTTTTCTTAAAACCATGTGATGAGGAGTAATGAATCGCATATGAGTAAAAGAGTAATAGAGAATATGTGTGTGTGTGTGTATGTTGATGGATCTAGACGGAGAGGAAGACCAAAGAAAAGATGGATGGATTGTGTGAGAAATGATATGAAGGAAAGAGGAGTAAATGATAGCGTGATTACTGACAGGGGAGAATAGAAGAAACAAATGTGTTGCACCGACCCCAAATAAAAAAAGAAAAAGGGGCAGAAAGATGATGCCTTTTTTTTTAAAGCCCAATGAGCATTTTCTCAATAACTGCAAATAATTGACCTGTGTGTAATACTGCTATGAATAATAATTGTAGTCAATTGATTACTTCAATTGTAATTAATTAATGGTTTTTGTATGAACTGTCTAGCAATCTACTCATTAGCATAAACATTTTTGAAATCCTGAATGATAACAGGGTAGGCAGGACTTTATTATTACTAAATAGAAATTATTACTTTAGGTCCTTACAGGATAACACAACTAACACTTGAGGTGTACTCATAAATACTTTGAGTTAAGAGAGGTGTAGACATTAAAAATGTGTAGTGAAACAGCCATATGAATAAACTCTATAGTGGTAATTGAAAAATAAATCTCATGTTAAAAGCTTTACTGGATCTTAACCTTTTGACCGCCAGAGCATTTATAAACACACGCGCGTGGAGGGCATCTCCACGCCAAGCCACAATTTCACCTTTCACCATTTTGTCACATATTTGTGTTGTTTGGAGTTCAGGGCACGCACTTGCTTGTCACGTATATGTGACTATGGCAGTTAAAAGATTAATCCAGAAATGGATAGAAATCAGACTTAATTACTCAGGGTCAGGGATAACAACTTTATTTTTTGATGCATTCTTTTCTTTAAATTGCACTGTATAGAATCCCACATCATAACAAAAACTTGTATCCAATGTACTGTAAAATGAAACCATTAGTATTTGTGTTTTAATTTTCGATCTTTTGTGACATACAAATAAAGACCATAGCCGCTTGCTTTCATTTATCAACAATTTAGATGACTCATTCAAAACAAATCAGTGTTGTGCTTCGTCATACAATTTGTAATGGTCTTAAAACATTTAAATAATGAGTAGCAATATTGCATTGTATAACATTCTATGTACGTACCTGTATACTGCACCGCTTATGCAGAAATAAAGTACCTTATTATGCACATACACTAAATAAAGAATACTCAGCAATGCCTATTTTCACTCACACTAAGTAACACCGAAAAGAATACCTAGACATTATGACAATGTTGGAATTTACAACAGTTGCACACTTTTGGTGAAAATGTGCAATAATGAACAAAATGGTGGCGGGATCTATATTGTGGTGTTTTATCTGTGAATCTCCATTTACGTCACCCTAACTGAAATTATTATTATGGCAATATAACATGGTTTCACATACAGAAATCTTTGAATTTAGATTGAAGTGTTATGTGCTACAAGGATCTTTTGGTGCTTGATTGACGTTTACAGAGGTGCTGGTATCTAAAAAATAATAAAAAGAAAGATGACAGTGTTAGTTCTGAATTTCAGATTTGGGTCACGCATCAAGTAGTCATTGTGCAGCTACACCTTTAATATGACATGCCTACCTCCTTACACAAATACTCATAGCTCACTTATTATGATTCTAGTGACAAATGCACCGAAAGAGCAACATTTAGAGAGCGGCGGCGACGAGCTGGCCGAGGTATCATGGCGTCATCAGCAACAGCCCTCCTATGCGCCACCCATCTCGTCCGCGGCCGACCCCTACAGCGTGGCAGGTAGGTACATAAGTTTCTATACAGTACCAAACTCCCTCAACCATATGAATTAGTCCAGAAACTGGATTTTACCGATGAAACTGAATGCAATCAGAACATCTAAGGTCGCAAATCCAGAGGAGTAGTTCTCTCAGCGCAGCGTGCAGTTACATTAACCTTTTGAACACCAGAGCATAAACGCACGCGCGTGCCCTTCAGGCCAAGCCACAATTTCACCTACCATTTTGTCACATATTTGAGTCGTTGGCTTGACAAGCGCTAGCTTGTCACGTATAAGAGACAATGGCGTTCAAAAGGTTAAAGATCTCGTGCAATATGCGGCCACGACCACGACTTGTCGCATGACCGACCGCCATCCCGAACAAAACTGGTCAGACGTGGGACCAAACTGTCTTTCTGATCGAATCTTCTGTGGCCATAACTCGTGGTCGTGGCCGCGTAGTTGGCTGCGCGCTGTAAGAAACTTCTCTTCGAATTTGCGGCCTTAACCACGTTCAATAGCCGTCATCATCAATATTCCATAGGAATTATAACGCTGACAGCTCTTGAACACTGATCACGATCAGTTACAATGGTCTAATTCGCCCTTAGTTATCAGTTACAAGAAATTTGTAATGTTGTGTCTCATTGAAAATTAGTCACGAACCTGTAAAGTCCCTACAATACTCTAGATTGGTTTTATCTATGGTCATGATTCCCCGTTTGTTTAGTATTTGTACAGCCCCTGGAATCCTAAAGCCTTGTTTTATCTATAGTCTAGTCCCTTGGTCAATAACATGATTGTAAAGGTCAAGTCCATATTTAGTCGAACTTTGAGCTTTAGAAAACTCCATCAAGCTCAAAGATTTTACAGTGCTCACAATGTTGATGATGATGATAAGCAGTTGAGATGATAAAACTAAAATGCGGGACTTCACTTACCAAATTGTGCTAATAAGAGATACTGAGGCTTATTGTCGTGTAATAAGGGTTAAATTCAATCTTTTAAATTAATTAAACATCTTTTGTATCTTGTTGCTTTTTTAAGTTAATTATAACTAGAAAGTGGGAAATTTGTTTAGAGGCAAATATTTTTCCTTATTTCAGGTTATTACGGTACAACAGCACTTCCTTATCAAGCTTTTGGAGTCGGGGATGGGACATGGTCCACCAATGGAACAGACCCGATGACTTTCGGAGGATACAATCCTCACGATTCTTATGGAATGGATGGTAGCTAGTATTCATACAGTAACAAGAGAAAAGATGTCACTTTTTTCATCACTTCCGTATCAAATATTCATGCTAGAAAAACGACAATACCTCGAATCAATATCTTGCTTCTGTTAAACCGCATCCATCTTTTGTATCCAGACATTGTTAATATATCACCTAATTACCATTTACCTTACATTTTCATAAAATGCTTATCAAGTACAATATATTTTTGATCTTCCCAACGTCAGCAACACTAAACCACTCTTTTAATTCTCTATCGTTATAATTTCAGGTGTGTTTGGACCCTCAACAACACCATTTTCGACAGCTGCATTCGGACAACCAGCGTCGACTTTTAATTATTTTCACGGTAATGGCGACTATTCGACGTGGGGACAACTCGGTCGCGCGAAGCAGTACGATGACTATTACAGGGCCGACGGGCTGTACGTGCCCGACGGCATCAAGGCCGTGGAGACGGGAGTGCAGTCGCTCTCGCTCGGCGAACACAAATCGGAGAAGGATCGCCCTCCAGAGCTCAAGGACGTGTCTGGTGGCTCTCAACCCAAAAAGATGACATGGGCGTCGATCGCGAGCCAGCCGGCCAAGCCCGCGCCGTCCTCGCAGGGAGGCGCCGTAAAGAAGAAGGGCCCCGGCATGCCTCCACCACCGATAATTCCCGGAAAGCACAACATGGATATCAGCACATGGGACGCCGGCAAGAGCGCTCCTGTAGTGACCGCGCCGCCGCCGCCGCCGCTGCAGGCGCCCCCCGTGCCCGCGCCGCTGCCCATGCCGGCGCAGGCCCCGGCCCCGGCGCCCGCGCCCGCCGCCATGCAGCCGCAGCGCGGGCCGCCGCCGACGCACCAGCCGCCGCCCGCGTGGGCGCAGGCGCCGCGCGCCCCGCCGCCGCACCAGCCGCACCCGGCGCCGGCGCCGCACGTGCCGCGGCCGCAGCTGGCTGCGCCCGCGGTGGCCGTGCCGCCGCCGCCGGCCGCGCCCGCCGTGCCTCACCCTGTACTCGATGAACTGCGCGTCAAGAATGACTATAACCCTAAGGAGTTCGATCTGAGTGCGCCTCTAGCTCGGTTCTTTGTGATCAAGTCTTATTCAGAGGATGACATCCATCGCAGTATCAAGTATGAGATATGGTGCAGTACCGAGCACGGCAACAAGCGCCTGGACGCGGCGTTCCGCGAGCGTGAGAGGGAGGGAGGCTCCGTCTTCCTATTCTTTTCAGTGAACGGTAGCGGCCATTTCTGTGGAATGGCTCGCATGACTAGTGCGGTAGATTACAACTCCAACTCTAATGTGTGGTCTCAGGACAAGTGGAAGGGACAGTTTCGTGTAAGGTGGATCTATGTTAAGGACGTTCCGAACGTGCAACTACGTTATATCAAATTAGAGAATAACGAGAACAAGCCGGTGACAAATTCTCGCGACACGCAGGAAGTGCCGCACGCTAAGGGGCTGCAAGTGTTACGTATCATGCACTGTTATTGCCACTCGACATCTATTTTTGATGACTTCATTCACTACGAGAGGCGTCAGGAGGAAGAAGATTCGCGGAAGGTTCCTGTTCATCACCCTCAGGAGAACAATCGTGAGGAGCAGGACAACGGTCGCGGGTACCGCAGCAACAACTATCGTGATTACCGTGATAAGCGCGACGGCCGCGATGGGCGGGAGGGTCGCGATGGGCGCGATAACCGAGATGGGCGGGACGCTCGCGACGGCCGGGACGGTCCAGACGGGCGGGACGGACGTGACCCGCGGGACCACCGGGACCACCGCGACACGCGAGACGCCCGGGACCCACGCGACCATCGGGACTCGCGCAATTACCGCGACCCCCGCGACGCCCGCGACCCTCGCGACCCTCGCGACCCCCGCGACGCTCACGACTTAGACGATGACGGACCTCGGGACTATAATGATCATAATGACCGCAATGATTCGGGCATGTACCGCGACGGTCCCATGTCTAATATGTATCGCGACCGTGATTACAACAGGCCCCGGAAGGTTGGTTCCATGGCAAAAGTACAGCTTTTATTGAAAACTTGTCATTTAGTTATATATGAAATATTTATCTTGCAATAATTATATATCTGATGCTAACAGAGTGTTTTGTTTCAGGACCGAGAGGGGTCGCGCGGCCGCGGACGTCCTCGCAACTGATTGATGTGCTTGTTCAGTGAAAACAATTTGAGGACTGGCTTCTCCCCATAGACAACTAGTAGTCGACTAATTGGTACCGCATTACATAGACGTATGTATAGTGGACATACATAGACAGAAATGAGGAATTATGTCCTACAACGACGTGACCGGCGGTTGTTGCGTTCCTACTTGAACAATTTTAATGTAACATAGATATTATTGATTGTTTTAAACAGTGCATCGCTAAAAAACTTTCAACAAATTAAAATGTGCTAAATAATATTCGTACTGGAAGAACGTTTAATTAAACAAACGCCTAGTGAACAGAACATTAAGTAAATACCAACAGTCGTCATGTACTAGTAAAGCACTATGTGACGGCGAGTGGAATCGTGGACTTATTTCAAATTTGTGGACTGAATCGATAAAATATAGTAATTTTTATAACTAGAAAATTCTGTGGTGAGAGGAGTTGATCCTACGGTTTAGGGACTGGTGAAGTTACAGAAACGTTGATACAAGTATCTACACATTGTGCGCTGACTGAGTGTTACGATACCTCGGCATCAAGTGTCTATGATATTCATTAAATATATGGAGAGCTGATATTATCAGTGGTGACTTATAACTTTTATATTGCAGAAATTGTAATCAAATAAGGTGTGGACCTTTTGTATACATTTTTTTATATCAATATAATGGACAGTTATGTATGAGTTCTCTCGTGGCATTGGGTTTGGTCTTACTCCATGCACTGGCTGTTTTACTTATTTTCGATATGGCAATATTACATATTTGCTTACAAATGTATTTGATATTGCAATATCATGGAGTAAAATGACATCTATATTATCTATTTGAGGTACTTTGTGTATTAGTTTGAGAAGATTCTGATCACATAATTATTTCTAAGTTGTAGGTATTTATGGATTGTTCCTTGTTGAATTTTTTAACATGTGTACATATATTATAAAAGAACTCTTAAAATATTTTCTACTTTTAAGTGAAACTACAGTGTGACGAGAGAAATTGATGACAAACAAGAGGAGTATTCCATTATAACTAGTTCTGACCTTAATTATGTATATTTTAATTTATGTATCATTACTCCCCACCTTGATTTTAAAGTGCCTTTTCGTTTACAATAAATAAAATGTTTGGAATCTGTTCTTAATTTGTGTAGATGTCTTGTAGCTCTGCCACAATGGTATTTTATTAATACCCCATACTAATTTCTAGTTATTTTGCTAATGCATTCTAGTTGTCATTTATTTTACATATTTTTTTAGTTTGTATTCTGTTTTAGTAAGGAAACTGATTTCCTTCATAACATGATGAATTGATTTTAAAATTATGTAACTTCTATATGAAATTCTCTTACTTAGAAGTGATACTGGATTAAAGCCTGTCATTGAAATGATTAATTATTATTTTTATCCGGCCATACCTAAAATTATCGTTTGTGTGTTTATTAATTATTATTGTAGATGATATGAATTATGTTACATAGCAAAGAAATTATTTGTATATGTAATTGTTATTTAATTTAAATCCAGAGATGAGCATACGATATTTGAATTCCACTTTATTTATGTAAGTAAATCCAACTGAAAGTTTCCAGTGCTTCTGGGTTTAGCGGGTTAGTGGCGCATGCGAAAATAGCGAGGCTTGAATTGAAAACCCAGCAAAGCACATTGTATACTAATATACACAACCGTAGTGCCATCGAACTATATCTGCAGGCGTACCGTAAAACGGGTTGAATAGAAACGCCGGGCTCTCTTCTAAATAATTAAGTACCTAAAGAAAATAGAGTACCTACTTGTTGTTGGTAACATAATATCGAATTTATTCAACGTTAAAATCCCTTTTTAATTTTTGTTTCGATTCACCCTTGCGTGTCTATTCACCCCGTTATCCTGATGATCTCTTTTGTTCTATTTTTGATCGTAATAATATTCCGATGCCGAGATTATTTCCTTTACAAGGCTATAAGTACCTATTTGATTTTTTCGCCATTGTATACCGCACTGTTGGGGACTGATTAGATTAGTTAACACACGCTAAGTGCACGTTGAAATAACGCAGTTGCAAACAGATCTACAGGGTGTAACAGAATAATAATATGAGGAAAAGACACCGCACGAGGGGTCTTACTTTTATTATGTTACATCTTGTATATTCGAGTCAAATAACCTGCGCTTGCATTCCGGTCCCCCCTGGCTTCCACCCTCTGAGCTACTAGCATGGATCTTTTGGGACGTGGCCATAGTCTAAACTAGCTCCGCCATCTTGAATTTTCAATACAATTTCCACAGACAATTTCACAAAAATGCTTACGAACAGCGTCCTGCTGACAATGTCATTTAGGATAAAACTGCGGGTGCGGGTGCACGCTTGCGTGACTTGGAAATTAGTATTAGTGCGAGCAACTATCACTGCATTTCAAGCAAACTTACGTAAAACCGCGTTGACACGATCAGAGTATGCTCGGACCGAGTGGAGAGTATGCTTCATACGAGTGTACTAAGATAGCTCGATCATTTTCTTCATTCTACAAATTATTTTTCAGTCAACATCAAAAAATGACTGATTTTATTCGAAATAGTATCGGAATTGTGGCAGACATGTTAATCGAAAAACTAAGACGGAAAAAAGATGACATCTGGCAAAAGGACAAGAATTCAGATTCAGGACAAAAAGTCAGAGTAGGTATCCGAGCAAACTCTTCATCGCTCTCTCATCGCCATATTATGTTTGAATTTACTGTGGACCGCGCCGCACAACCCACCGCGTCTCCCTAAATGAGCCCTTATGATAAAATTAAACAGGACGTCCGGAGCGGACACCCGCACTGTGAACTCGCGCGCAATTTTAACTTACGCTCTTAGGTTGGGCGCCAAAAGAACCATGATGCTCAAACATCTGATCCTTCAATAACTTGAGGAGGGGTATTGTTTTAAAATCGCAGGAATTGGAGAACGCCGCTAATTTTACACTGGCATAAGAGTCTCACCACACAGCATCAGCGTTATGTGCCTGCATGCTGGTTACAGCCGCCGCCAGTGCGTAGCAGTCCACAACATTTATCCCAGATTTGCTTCAAAAGTAAGAAATTTGCCACTGCTACTAGCGGGTAGCTGCACTTAAATGAGTGGCTGGTGAATGGTGTCGCTCTACAGTGGTGGTACTAGACTGATTGTGGGCGTCGGTGACATCCGCTTTGCGAGGCTTCTTTCATTTTCCAGTTAAAAATGAAAATGAGCTGAATAAAACACTTATGATTGAGTACCTATATAGGGTGCTGGTAATAAGTGACCGATACCTAAAAACATGATTGTACTCATGATAACAAACAACTTTCCCAAAGTAATATTTCTTTTTTAATCATTGATTTTTAATACTCATTCACTTTTATTACAATACTTTATATGCTTTTGACTATGTGACTCAGGTTGGCTGGACAAATCTTCAAAATAGCTTGCATTTAACTAGGTCAATAGGTCACTTTATGTGACGGCTAAACACCCTTATTTCAGAATTTGTGACGCTACAGAATCTTAGATAATCGATCGAAAACGTGTCCAGCCATCTTGAAAAACCACTTTTCGCTGGTCTCTCAATCTCGGTAACGGAAGTGATTTTGACGACTTTTTGCATATCAACGGGCGTCACATAAATTTGTGACGGGCACCGAGCTAAAAGTTTTGTGATAAGTACAGTGGTTTAGTAGAAAAATGCAAAAATCTGTGTCCAGCCATCTTGAATTTACGTATAAAACTTATGGCTGGCACTTCCGAATCTCAATAACGGGGGCGTTTTCGAATATGGTTCCTTTACTAATACTTGGTGACGCAATGTGTGACAGTAATAACGTTTGATTTATGGCGTCACATGTAAGGGTTTACGAGAAATCAATAAAAACTTAATGTCCAGCCAACCTGAGTTCAAGATGGCTGGACACATGTATCTCCACTGCCTGATGATCTACGACCTTCAAAATGTTGTGACGGGGACGATAATGACAACCTGAAATTGTGACGGAGAAACTTTGCGTACCTAGTTTCAAAGATATTGATCATTTAAATTTCCCCATACAAACACTGCAGTAGGGTAACCAATATTGTAGGTTTTATGTAGGACAAGTATATTTTAAGGTGTTTTCTTTAATGGACGAAAATCCGTGTATTGGTGATACTAATACGAACAACTGTAGATATTTAAATCAATAGAAGACAAAAATGTAGAAGTGAGGAAATTACACCCTCCCCCCCCCCGGGGGGTGTAATTTTTAAATGTTATTGATTATTTACGTGCAGATATCTATTATTTTAGTAGGTATATATTATGTCAGGAGAACTAAACTAATGCTCTGAAGGTATTTAAATGAAAAAATAATGTTTGCTGTAAATAAAATCACATTTATTTATTTGTACTTATACAGCGTTTTTTTCTTGAGATATTTTTTTTAGTTTTATTTGCGTCCAATATTAAATTACTCATTGCTAATTTAAGTTCCTCATCTAAAAATTCTGTATGAGGCATAATAAAATTATCTAGTCGGTGTCGAGTTAATTTAGTTCGAAATTTTTTCTTTTTTAAGGTCTTAAAATAATCTTCCGCAGCAGAAGAAGACGGAGCTTTATTCTCATTTTTTAAAATAGGACACATTACGTTTGACCACAGTGGCAATTTATTCAAAAGTCTTTTGAGTGGGCCATAAACATGGGAAAGTACAAATAGTTATCTACATTACCGGGTTCACATTTAGCGACATTTTCTTTTTCTTTACTCACCTGTTCATTGAACCAATGTAAAAATTTATTGTCGTCACTAATCTCATCGTTGTCATTAAAAAGATAAATTGTATCCTCTGCTGGGTCATCAATTAAAGTATTAGCAAAAAGTTTGTCAAGTTTGTGTTTCGTCGTATTTCAAAGACGCCTGTACTTAAATCATCCTTCGTATAATTTATGTCTCAATAAGACAAACCTTAATTAGGTTCACAATTATTTCTTTTATTACTATGAAGAATCAGATCTCAGAATCAAAATCAAATACAAAGCAGGCGTGGATGCTACCGGCCAATTAATCGATTAAAATCCTTTATTTATGTAAAATTATGGTCACCTCACAATATTAATGGATGTTTGTATGGGAAAATTTTAATGGTCAATATCTTTGAAACTACGCGAAGTTTCTCAGTCACAATTTCAGGTTACCATTATCGTCCCCGTCACAACATTTTGAACACATTTCGAAGGTCGTAGATCATCAGGCAGTGGAGATACATGTGTCCAGCCATCTTGAACTCAGGTTGGCTGGACATTAAGTTTTTATTGATTTCTCGTAAACCCTTACATGTGATGCCATAAATCAAACGTTATTACTGTCACACATTGCGTCACCAAGTATTAGTAAAGGAACCATATTCGAAAACGCCCCCGTTATTGAGATTCGGAAGTGCCAGCCATAAGTTTTATACGTAAATTCAAGATGGCTGGACACAGATTTTTGCATTTTTCTACTAAACCACTGTACTTATCACAAAACTTTTAGCTCGGTGCCCGTCACAAATTTATGTGACGCCCGTTGATATGCAAAAAGTCAAAATCACTTCCGTTACCGAGATTGAGAGACCAGCGAAAAGTGGTTTTTCAAGATGGCTGGACACGTTTTCGATCGATTATCTAAGATTCTGTAGCGTCACAAATTCTGAAATAAGGGTGTTTAGCCGTCACATAAAGTGACCTATTGACCTAGTTAAATGCAAGCTATTTTGAAGATTTGTCCAGCCAACCTGAGGCACATTTTTGACTGGCCTGTTGGTCTAGTGGTTAGTGACCCTGACTGCTGGGACGGAGGTCGTGGGTTCGATTCCCACACAGGACAAATCTTTGTGCAATGAGTACGATTATTTTTGTTCTGTGTCTGGGTGGTAATTTATCTATAATACCTATGTATGTATTTAGAAATAAGTATGTTTTTTGTCTGGTTGCCATAGTACAGGCTCTGCCTAGTTTGGGATCAGATGGCGGTGTGTTGGTTGTCCCAAGATATTTATTTCATTTATAATAATAAACCGATAAGACTGGCGCGGGCGCCGCATATAGAGCGGGCTTGCAAGCCGCGGCGACACTCATCTAACTACAACTGGAGACAGACGCGCGCGCAATTTCATACGGCTATTGTATTATTGTGATAGAGGTCACAGCACACAAATCAACTCTGAAAGGGATCGACACCGTATCAACTCGAGCCGTTCAGTATTCTTTGTTTGAAACTCCCTACTGCAACGCACACTAATCGGAATCGTAACGTAATCGCCTCGTCTCGGGACAAACTCACGAACCGCGGTGTGGTGCGTGGTCAACTCGCATACGGGCATACGGCTCGTCGTCCCCACGCTGACGTCTCTCCGTACCCGAGCTTACGTCTCTTCGTCCACCCTTACGCACACTACTGCCACACGTGCTGTCATTCGCAGGGCAGCTTCCAGTCGTGTTGCCCGCTTGTTAAATTAAATTTGTAGGTTAGATTGTAGAAATTTAAGTATCAAAATACTAACAAGCGCCATACATTTTCTAGTTATTAGGATTCAAACTGATCTGGTACCGGCCAGGTCAACCAGCGGTCGACGAGCCGTAAGCGCGGCGTCGTCTAGCCGTAGCGGTTTATTCCCGGTCATCCCCACCTCGTCGTCCACACTGGGTACAAATGGGAAAAAAAGTTTCGTCCTCCCCAATGGTGACGATGGGAACTTTTTATTTCCCACTCGTTCCGCTATACCTAGACCGAGAGTCAAAATGCAGTAATGGGGATTTCAATAAGAGATTTCACGGATTGTTAAAATGTTTTAATTACGACTTACTGACCAAGATTGAACAATGTTTTTGACTAAAAACAATGTTTTTGATTAAAATAAATAAAAAGACTGAGGCCATTAGTACAGTATTTGTGAATCATAGGTAATCAACGAATTTACAATAATTCTCTCAAAATTATGCATCACAGATAATCAACTTATTTATATAAGTGATAGTCTGAGTCCATTGTGGAGCGAGGGGAGATTATGGAATTCGTGGGAACTCAACTCTCGGATCCCTCTCCTCAACAGAAACCTAGAAGTATTTGGGTATGTCGGAATCATTAGGTATCAATACTGCCGACATGAAACAAACGTTGAGGGAGCGCTTCTTTTGCCGCCTGAATAAGGTGCTTGGCAGTCTTCTTTCAGGCGGAAACAAGGTACACGCCTTCAACGGTTTAATTTATTTTTATTATTTGTTGTTATAGCGGCAACAGAAATACGCATTCTGTGAAAATTTCAACTGTCTACCATCATGATCATGAGATACAATCCGCTGACAGACGGACGGACGGACAGCGGAGGCTTGGTAATAGGGTCCTGTTGGTTACCCTCGGGTACGCAACCCTTAAAAGATAAATTTTACTGCTTTTAAACTCATTGTTTTCATTGTAGCTAACACTAACACCAGCAGCCTCAATTAATTAAACTGATAGTGCAGATCTCTCTTGGAACCTGGGTCATCATGCTTTCTCAGTAGGTCTTAATCAATTTCCAACTATGCGAAGCTTTGCTCAGCTGAAGCTGTAATGCTTCCAAATTATTTTCTAAAATGTATTTATGTACTGTTTACGATTTTCATTTTTTTTTTAATCAATGCTAACAGCATATTTATTGCAAGTGGGAATTTTCTTCACTCCTCTTGCGAGCCGTCAACAAACGTGAGGCCGTCGGCAGTCGCCGACGTCCACGAGAATACGATGTCCGGTCCACCGCCCCGCGCCCGCGCCTCCTCGCGCCACCGGTACAGTGACGCGAGGACTTTCGCCTCTAAGTCCCAGGGTGGCGACCCGGCCAATGCACAAGCCGCCTCGTAGGAGATTGTGCGATACCCCCTGATAGACCTGACGGCCATCGCCCTCTGCGGTTTCCGCAGAATCGCGATGCTGCCGGCCGTCAGGTCAGAGACCCACACCGCAAAACCCCCAGGTACAATCTCCTACAGGTGGTGCTCGGGCCCCCTAAATTGGGAAGCAGCGTTGCGAGCACACCCGCCGCGTCCATCAACTTGGGCGCCAGCCGCTGGAAGTGGGGGCCAAAGTCCCAACGGCTGTCGAGCACCAATCCCAGATATTTCATGGTGGACTCGACAGCAATTGGGGTCCCCCCGACTATAATATGTGATCCCGGCGGCGGCGCCCACCGGGGGCCATGAAAGACCACGGCCTCCGACTTGTTGAGGGCCACCTCCAGGCCCAGGCGCCGTATGCGGCCCACAACCTGTGAGACCGCAGAGGTCGCCGGTCGCAGCAACGCTGCCTCCCTGTACGAGCTCCCCCGGGCCGTGACCAGTGTGTCGTCCGCGTAACACACCAGGACCACCCCCGGTTGGAGCTCGCCTCTCAGCACCCAGTCGTACCCGATACTACGATCCGTACGGTCCGTACTAAGATGTCTTCTACGACGACACAAAAAGTTGTGGAAGACCGGAGGGTAGTTGCATGCATACGGTGCACGGTGGTTGTCGTCCGTCCGCAATAGACCGCACGGATGGATAGTAATTGCGTTCAACACGGGCGTCGCGTCGTAGGGATAAATTAAAGGCGTTTGTATATGGGTGAGATGATAATGCTAAGGGGGATGTGTGGTGTTACGCGAATGGATACAATAAGAAATGAGTACAAAAGTGGAAGTGTGAAAGTGGCGCTGGTGACTGAAAAGTTGTGTGTTAATCGGAGCATGCGGCAATGCAGTTTTGCAGTATAAATGTGGATGGGTAAAAGTTAGGTAATTAATTGTTGTAACTTTATCGCTGTAGCATTGGGTTCAAGGTTGGTTGGGAAAATCTGACAGTTTCGGGTAGGTTGACCTGCTGGTGTCTGTACCTATCTGAATTTATTCGAGCTAAGATTTAAAAAACTTTCGACCTCGCTTAGCTGTTTAGACTACTTTCATTTGAATCTTAACTTTGTCTAAAAGTCGACCAAGTATCTCCTGTATGAAGGGTCGAAACAGAGGTAGGGTGATAAAATTTTCGAGCTCGCGTCGCTCGCTTTTAATAACTTGGTTCCTTTTGTTCTCATAATAATCTCCCTTAGTCGATTAAGTGACAACAATTTCTGATTAAGACGACTAAAGAAAAGCTGGCTACAGTATTCTAGGTTGGCATGTGTGAACAAAAACGTATAAGGATTTTCCCAAACCGGGCGTGATGACCAGGATTTGTATGAAAATGGGCATTTTCAATGGAAACAGTCCTTATATTTCTCATAGCTGGTGGCCGTTGCTGACCTTACTATTACCTTCGTATTTATAAAATGCTGCACACCAACTGCGCCGGTCAATGGGGCCAACAAGGCTTTATAAGATGAGGGGGGGGGGGCGTTATGGGACAATGCCATACCTTAAAAAATACCACCAACTAAGCTAATAAAGGGTTTGTACTTAATATGATATTGAAAAAAATACTAGGCACTATAAAGATTATAGAGTAAGCGACATTAAAACAATTCCGAATTAACTACGGTTTGTTTTGTTATAATCGTACATTGCTGGCCTCATAGATTGAGCTTAATTTAGGATTCCGTGAGTTATGATTTGCTAATCTTAAAAATGCTAGTAAAATGCTCTGTCTAGAACGCCAGTAGGTACTGGGGGTATTGGCGTTCGGGTGGAGCGTGGTTGCTCGTTTCGCTTGCTCTTTTATCCTGAGTTTTATCGTTTCAAAAGAATATTATTAATATTCAAACAAACCTATTATAATATCCTTAACGAGACGGAATGCAAGAGTTTTCAAGCTCGCTTAGCTCGCTCTTTCACGCTCAGTTCTATGAGCTAGTGTTTAAACTTTCTACATAAGTTTTTAAGCAAGTAAAAACGCACGCAAAATACGCGCATTGGACGTGGAGTTGCGGACACCAGCCCGTTATACAATACAAGCAAGTAAAAAGCTCACAAAGTCATACATTTTATTGACGAATCAGACGATCGTGACTTTTTTAATCTATAAAACCCCACGAGCTCATTTAATTTATTTTATTTTCATTTTATTGTATCAATATGCTTTTTGAACGTTTGTTTCTTTATGTCAAAAATACAGTGACAGCACATTGTTTCTAAACGAAAACTTTGTTCCAAAACTTTTCTATTTTCTTTATTTTGACAATTCTATCATAGCATCTCTTACTTTCTCTCTTTGTTGTAGTATTGTTGTCCTACTTTCACATTCATGCTCACGAATGTTCACATCATTATCATAGATATGGAACCTGCCAGATATAGAACATTTGTGTATTGAATTTACTGTGAAAAAATCTCGGTTATTTTAATAATAAAAAAGCAAATGTTACTGTAGTAAATTTATTAATGTAAGCAGTAAGTTGTGATCCATCGGTACTATAACATGGTGCGTGAGTCAGAATGCTGTATAAACGTGCTCTGCCCTGGGATTGTTTGTTTGTGTTCAGTGCCTTCAATCGCGTCTCGGGTCCGTCAGTCGTCTTCGCGTAGTGTCAGTCGCAGTCGGTCCGCTCGGGCTCACCCTGAGTATCGTTCTCGTCTCGAATTTTATTTTCGGCTTTGTTAATGGCATAACATATTACGAGGTTATCAACAAAACAATGTTATCGAACCGTATCTTAGTCAAATAATCACCTAACGATAAGAACAATGTGAAATCAATGTTACGATGAATTTATGTACTTTCGTAGTGGAAGAAAGACAGTAGACAGAATCAGTGAGTGTTTGGTTGGGGATATTTTTGTAAAAATGAGACATGCATTCAGTCGAAATGCAAAAAAGTGTATCAGTGCAAGTAGATAGTGATTTCGCTTTGTTGCTGCCGAGCGGTGTCTACGAAATAAAAAAAATGGAGCCAAGATCGAAGTTGCGAAAAGTGATACTCTTCTGTTTATTGCTGTCGTTGTTTGGTATGGTTGCATTTGGATACTTCTGCCCCGATCAGGTGAGCCCACACACTTTTGTTCTACACATACATTTTCACATACAATCAAATTTTGTAGTGTTTATGTTTTCATGTTGACAGTTGTTATGGTTTGTTTATCACAATTTCTAAAGTTTAAATAGTGTAAAATTACAGTAAATATGTAAAAATTACATCAAAATATTGTTGATAAGATGATAGTGACTAAATTAAGTAATCAGTAATCATGCATAGTGGTTTATCACTCTACAAAAACTGCTTCTATTATAAAATAATTCAAATCTTGCATTTTATCAGTTGCTAGATAAATTCAATGTTGTTCCATTAATACATAATTAGAAAAATAAAGCACCTAATATAATATAAACAATCTTACAGACACTTATTTTATTTCTATAAGACTTCATATGTGTTCGTTGGTATTCTGAAAAGACTAATTTCTATGAATCTTTTAATTATGTATACCTATTAACAATGTTTACAAGTATTATATAATTCATACTAAAATTCCACAATACCAACCTTTAAAACTATTTCAACAATAAATCCTTTTACCAGCATTCAATGTTTTAATCGAGAGCAAATATTGTATTCCATATTCACTGTTAAAAAAATTTGATAACACAAAAAATTACATTCACACATTTATTTTTTAAAAAACCACAACAATGAATCATTAAACCATGAGGAAACTTTACTATTAAAACAATAATGAGTTTGTTTTAGTTTGATATGTAATACATATGACTCAACCGAGGATATTATAATGCGGTTATAACATAATTATTACATGTGAAAATAAAATTTAAATATTTATGGATTCAATGCGTCATTGTCTGATAAATTTTTTATTAATGAATTTGTGTTGTAGAAATATTATTATAATTTGATTTTAAATATTATGGACTGATTTTTTCAATACCACTTATTTTTATGTGAGAAAAGAAAATGATTTTGTGCTACTTCAATTGTAAGATGTTTTTTTTCTGTATCTTGTAAAATTTTCAGACAGGCTTTTATGTATGCAGCTGCATCTCGTTAGACTGGAAACCAACCCCAACTTAGTGGGGCAAAGGCTAGGCAGAAAATAATATTTGAACATAATAATAAAATTGCCATAAATTCATATCATATAATGACAACGAAGATGTTTACTGTAACTTTAATACAGAAAGCGTAGTTACTCCTTCCATTTTATTGTTGTTACTACAAGTTCCATATATTATATATTACATAACTTGAATTATTATGTAGTAGATATGAAACGACAACCAAGCTTACACCCACACAAATATTGGTATTGTTTCTGTTGATTTTCCCTGAACAAACGAAGCTATACTTGGCACCGTATGTACTGCAGGTCATATCTACTCGCTAAGTAAAATCTCTGTATAGCTATAAAATTGGTTTTAAGATAAGAATACAATATTTCGCTAATTAAATCACTCACAAAATATTGTAATATTTTGCAATTAAAACCTTGATAAAAGTTCAAGGAAAAAAGTAACAAAATATGTTTGGTAGCAACAAAATAACTTTGTTGTAGGTATGTTAGCAGCACAGCTTTATCATTGAATACGATTTTATGCAAAAAATCTTCTAAACAGAATTCTGAACCAAGAATCTTTACAAGTAGAAGTAGGTATTTTTAAATGGTCTGTCTGTTTGTCTAGTCATCACTTATCTGGCTGTCACCTCAACCTGTTTAAAAAACTTCTTTATCAATAATTAAATGCAGATCTAGAAGTATTTATCTTTCTTATCTAATCAGCTATTCTAATTACCAAGAAAGGATAATAATATTTATTTTGCAGTATCACCAAGTGATTACTTTTAAGTAGCTTATTAGTACAATAAAAAAAAATACATGCACTATCTCAATAATGTAGGTATGTCTTGTTTTTGTGATGTTTACTACTCAGCCTTGAATGTATAGTTTATTTTTATGTTTTAAGTATTGGTAAACAAAAATTTGGTCTTCTGAGATTACGAGATCTCGAAAATCATAATTTTTAATGTTTTCCTTAGTAGGTACATGCTAAATTCGATGTTTGATCCTTATCATGTATTAAGTTTTTTTTTAAATGATTAAGACCTCATACTGTAAAATTCGTTCTTTTTGTGCATGTTATGCTAAAATAAACTCTGTAAGAGTTCTAGATACTTACATTAGTGATTCTAAGTCTACTAATTAAGAGCGTGGCGGCCATGCTGCTCGATTTTGTATAAGTAGGTAGTCAGGAATCGAGCAGGCCGGTCTGACCAGCCACCCGCAAAAAATACTCACCAAGACTTGCATCCTCCACTCAAGACTACATGTCGGTATGAGGCCGTAGCATGTAGCGATCAATCATTTTTAAATAATAAAAATTGGCCCAAACGCGCCAGTACCACGACTCCATTTGACCGGTTTTTTAAAGTTTTTATGTAAGTATTAAGTAACTAAGTAATTTCAAATCTCAGTAAAAATCGATTGGAACAGCTAATGAAGACTTTTGTTTCTTAGAAATTATCCCCGATGTGAACAATCTCGTCGGAGTCGTGGACGCAGGTTAATAGATGTGTCGTGGACTCGTGGGCGGATGGGTGTTAGCAGTCGGAAAACAGTTTGTAATTTGAATAACTGCAAACAGATTGCAATAATGCTGTATAAGTAGGTGTCACGGAGTGTCGGGTGCCTGACCTCGTCTCTAAACGTTTTCGAGACACTTGTAAGCGTTTACGCTTTGTTTGAATTAATTAAAGCTTAAAATGGAATGTGATCTCTTTTTTTTTGAGAATATTTTTGTGGTCAAAGCGACAACTGTGTAAACGTAAGCTCATTGTACAAAAGTACATTCCCGACTGTTTAAATAACACCAGATATTTGGAGACAGCCTTTTATAATAAAACAATAATATTCGCATATTCATGGAACCATTCTTCGTGAAGCTACTGCTCCAAAAATACCACAAATGCTGCCGTAATAACGACAAACTTGCAGTAACCAAGTCAGTTTTCCCGGCCATCACGCATGAGACAGTAGCCTTCTGCCTTCGGTCCTTGAAATACCACTTTCCAGTTCCGATTATGGTCATTCGTTTTAACATTCGAATTGCAAAAGTCGAGACAAAGGATAAAATTGCATCTCTTTGCACGCGGGCTGCGTTTCGTTACTGTGTCCCCGCGGCCTCATATGGCGCTGCGAGTTGTCCGCCATGAATTGATAATGGACAGGATAACACCTGGACAGATACACCTACATCACTGACGACCACGTATTCAGATATAAGGACTTTATTTATGCTAATTTTAGCCGTGCGTTCAAAGACACGGTGCATATTTTAAAAGAGAGCTTAGCGCGCTTCAAAACATTTTTCATTCAGAATGTGGTATGGGCTTTAGAAAGCACGATACTTTTAGCAGCAGCGACTGAAGTTTTAGTCGTTTTTCGGAAGCTCTGAACTCTAAACACATTTGGAATTTCGGATGTCACAGGCATATCATTAGCAGAGACCGTGACATCTGCGAAGCACGACTTGATTCTCAATTAATATTCTGTTACTACACTCAAACGCAGAAAGTCTATGAGTTCGCGAATTCGCGGCCGAACGCAGAATCGGCAAAACGCGATGATGAAGCTATCAAATCGCCGATCGCGGACGCCAAAAGTAGCACTAAGGTCCTAAGAGGCCAAATTCAGGGGACTGATGTTTAGATTGCAACCTTCAAAGGAGGCCATTCTAAGTAAGACTGTCCAATCACATTACCGAGTCATCGAATAAGCAATGTTAATTACTGTTAAGTACTTGATACTCAGGATTTGTAGTTATGTTGTAAGTGCTTGGCTGCACATTAGCGCCAATTAACTCAATTAGAAGGCGCCGGAACGGGCAGTTGTTTAGGATTAACTCAGAATTACCTATAGGAATACAATCTAGGTTAATCTAATGAGAAGAATGTTATCTCAGGAAAATGCTGCTAATCGATACATCTGTTTCTCATTCGTACAATTAGTATTTGGACGCCTAGGCATTACATAATGCGATAATTCGGAACTGAAACATTTTTTTCTGCACTAAATTGCTTTCACACGCTATCGCCGCATTAATTTTGTTGGTTATTATAACTGAAGCCTTGTTACAACAGGTTGATAACCCGTTATGTACTTGACCCATATCGAAAGTAGGTCTTGCTTTCAGAGAAATTTTACTCGCAGCAAGAAATAACTAGAAGTAAGATAAATAAGTCATACGTGCAAGTGTAGCAAAGCTAAAGCGGTTCGAGGTGAACATTCAGGGCACGTTGTGGTTTTTGTTAATTTGGTAACGTCAACACATACTTACTTATGTAATTCGAGACTTGATTAGGCACGAATCTACGTATAATAAGCATAGTTACTCCCTCCTAAGGACATGGACTGGTTAGATACAGTCTCATGGGACTTTTATTACTTTACTGCGCAAGTTGGTCGTGTAAAGTTTCGGGGACGGAGGCGACACTGTGTGTCAAGTAGGAAAGATAAAACAATGAAGGTAAACAATTGCGAAGCCTGAGGGGCTGCAGTTGGCGATAAACTTCATAACATTTAATAACTGAATTCCTGTATTAAAATAAGGCGCCAGGAGCGCCTCCGAGCGCGGCGCCGGATCGTATTTCGTAAAGTTATACTTTATTATAAACCGCACTGCCAATAGATCAATGATGATTAATCCGCTGCGAAACCTTTGATCGATTCTAGACTTATTGAGAATCGTAATAATCGATACAGTGCCTCGATAAATGCAATTGCTTTTACCATTTGCCTGTATAATACTACTTAAGTAAAGTACATTTTGTTTTCGATTCGCTGTAACGTACTTTATATTTACTGTTTGCCGTCTCGACGTCATCTCAGTAATCGTAATAAGTGGAGTAGAATCGTTGGGGTGGTGGCGGTGCTGATTGTAACTGTATATTAATGGGCCAGGGCGCTCTACCCACTTCATTAGGCGAGCAAACAAGCGGGGAGAGGAGAGAGGTTAGACGCCCTTCATCCCGTCGCCCTCCTAACCCCATCGACCTTTAAACGCGTCTCTAAAAGATATTAAAACAATTTTTCTTTTTAGATTAGATTTTATTGTAACGGAAACCACGAAAATATGCAGAGAAATGAGAAATAAACTCGAGAAATTGGGTTTCTTAAGAGGGGTTAAAGAGCTCCTTTCATGATCGTGCATGAGGCGACGAGACCGTTTTAAGTCTGTTTCTTCAACTTAAGTTTGTTAAGAACATTTTCGGGAAACAAGATCGGGTGGGTTGACTCGCATTATTACGTAACTGTATTTAGCGATTAAATAAAGAGGCCAGCAACATACCTACTCGTAGAATACGTAGTACGTAATTGATCCAAAATTATCATTTCCATTGAAAAGCTCGAACACCTCTTATGATTTCTAGAACCAGTATTTCGTTGGTTCCCACAAAGCAGAGGTGGCCATTTGTATTGGACTAATAAATTGTCTGTCTTAATAAACCCGTTTTTGAGAGAACAATGCGATATGGAATAGAATATTGAATACAAATGGCTGTTGTTGCCAAGTTATGGTGTATCGTGTGGAAGTTTCGAAGAGAGCTGTTACCGTACGAAGAATTGCAGGAAAATTTCTAAACTTCCGGAAATTATAGGACAACCCTTTGCGGTGGTCATAAACGATATCCATGGCAAGTTTTAAAGAGAATAAAACGTTGGGAAACCAATTCTATAGCCAAATGGTCTATGTGGTGATATTTAAAGGCAATTCTTGTTTTTGATCGTGCAATTTTTGGGATCCATACTTTGTCCAGATGTGCTCAAGCTCTTTAGACTATAAAATTATTAATCGGTACCTATTTTTATAGAAAGAGTCGCATAAAAACTGTACTATTATTTATCATAATGAAACCTAATTTAGTCCTTCGTCTTTTCCATTATGACACGTAAAAAGTTAATTTACACTGCTTTTTCTTTGAGTTAAGCGGATGACCTCTTTTGATATTCAGATTTCTCTCGCCTCAGAACTGAGGTTAATTTGGAGTGAGCCAACTCATTACCTTTCTTTTTAAAGGGCGCTTGCGTAGCCTACTATCACTGCATTCGTTACGGAGAAATTCAAGATGGAGCATTTTATGTTTTACATACGAAGAAAGTCATTCACAATCTGACTCTGAGTGTTAAAGTTAGATTGTGAATGACTTTGACTTGTGTTAGAATAGAATAAGGAGAGAGGATAGAGATAAGGATCGGAGCTTGAGGATACTCAAATGGCCGCTGATAGAGATCATCATTAGCACTAGAAACGGATAACTTCAGTTTATCCGTGATCATGGTGCTTGCAACAGCGCCGAAATATCGGGAACTCAAAACAAACAGTAAACATGGTAAATATCCCGTTTCTAGTGTTAATGATAGTGTTAGTGACCATGACAGTTTAAAAGCTATTAGAGATGTTTGGAACTTGGAAGAAGTTATGCTGCACTAACCGCAAATAGAATTAGACTAATGATTCACACGACACGATCGTCAATTAAGCTTATTTTAAATAAGCAATAATCAATAAATATAACCACAAAGGAAAAGGATTGTTTTTATTCAAATATATTCTAAACCACAAGCTAAAGTTATTGTTTACAAGGAAAACTATCAGAAGGAATCTAATCCTCACCACGTGTAGTTGTGTAGCTGAAGCTTTTCTCTGTAGACATATCGGATGAAGATACGGAAAAATCCATAAGATAAAATACAGACCTAAAAGAGAAGCTTATTGACCCGTTATTTATGAGGAATACCCACATAATACTTGAGTAATATTTCTCTTATATATTCCGCAATGTGTGTTTAGGTTTCAGCCGCGTTATATGAACCCATCCGACCTCAATATCTACTTGATTTTGATACCGTAGGGGTCAGAATAAATGAACTTTCAAGGGTCTCTCATCAACCTTTGTGACAAATATGAATCACAAAGCGATATCCTTCGAATAAAACAAGTTTTAGACATTTTCATTATGTTATGTTAATTTACTCTTGTTAAGAGTTTACGATCCGTTTTTTGATGCAAAATAGTCTCGTAAATTATAATAATACAAACCGATTTGGTATTCGTGATCTATAATAATGACAGAAACACATTAGAAGCTGAACAATAAAAGCAGATATTTTTTGTCAAAGATTACAATTTATTTTAAAGGAAACTTGTATCCGGAATTTTGAATTCCGCGACTACAAGGTTCAATTTAGTATCTCTTACTTAAAACACAGCAGATGTATTAAAATAAAGTAACTGAAACGAATGTTCTGCAAAACAGTTTGAGAGCCCAGCAAAAATTGGTACAGTCAGCATATAACACGGTCCGCGACAATTTATTCGCTGTTCTTGTGCGTATGTATTTATTTAATAAACTAAGTTTTATTAATTATACAAGCTAACATTATGAACTTCCGTAGAAACTTTTATCCCATTAGGGGACAATTTTTGAAAAATCATTTATTGTGCTGACTCTCTCTATAGGGTGGAAACTTTCAACGGGGCAGTAAGGGGAACTACCTTAACCGTTGCAGCTACACGAAAATTGTCATCCATAATTTTTCGTGAAATTTTGATAAAAAAAAAATGTTTGAAACAAAATGAATGGGAAAAGATTTTTTGCGATTTTTGACTTTTTAGTACTCCAACGATGGTGATTGATTAGAAACAGGATCGATTGGCATAATTTGTTTTTGTGTATAGTGGCCATTTTCTTGCTAACTGTCTTTTTTTTTTAAATCTGTGAATGGTGATCCAAATTTCACAAAAAAATATGGATAGTCTTCCTAAGACTATTTTCGTGTAGCTGCAACGGTTAACGTAGTTCCCCTAACTGCCCCGTTGAAAGTTTCCACCCTGTATATTTAAAAAAATCTCATGTGCCAAACCTCATGCTCCTAGTCCCAGCGGTTTAGGGTGTGCAGTCAATGAATGGATTTTTATACCTAGGCACTCATTTACCGTAGAATAGAATAGAATGTACTTTATTGACACCAAAATTGAAACACTGTTTTACAGTACGTACACTACTACTTTTGCACGTTACAAAACAATAATTGATAAAGCAATGTGTATGCCAAAGTACGTTCCAGTCAAATATCGCGAGCTTCAAACAACATTTTCGTTCCGCGGCATTGTGTAAGTGCTGACAAGCGTTGTACGCGCCGACTAATCGGATTAAGCTATAAGCAATGAGCGTTTCTGATTCTGACAAAGCTTTAAGGATTTGGACAAAATATTTGTCTCGTTTGAATGAAATTGTTGTTGATTTATTGTCTCGTGCTACCAGTGAGAACATCTTAGCTAATTATTATATAGACCTCTTCGAAGAATACATACCCGATATAAAACATGTCTGTATATGTACTAAATACGTTCCCACTGTTGGGGTACAGCCCTCCTCCTATATGCGGGTTGACGGATGCCACATGTCTTCAAATTTATGTATCTAGGTTTTTGAGACACCTTAACTCAACTTTTTTTTCTCATCCTCAGGTGTGCGCCCTGTCAGCACGGGAGCGGGTGTCCGAATCCTTGGCTCTCTCGTACGCCGAAGCTCCCGGGCGACCTCTCCCCGACGTCATAGCTCAGCCGGGTCTCTCCTACGACGAAGTTCTCCACGATGACTTCCGATTCGACCTGAACGCCCATGACGTCATGGTCTTCTTGCACATACAAAAAACTGGCGGTACTTCTTTTGGGAAGCATCTGGTTATGGATTTGGATTTAAAGGTTCGTATTTTTAATATTATTTGTTGGCAAATAAGACGACAGCTCATCTGATGGGCAACTGTCACCGCTGCTAATGGATTTCTGCAAAACCAAATGTGTGTGTTCGCTACTTAGTCGTAGTAGTACGGACGAAGCTGAAATATCTAATGGGTTTGTAATAACATCGTCTTCATTACCTTTGCATTTAAAACCGCAGCGCATACTTCATGGCTAAAATAGGTATCGTGGTAGTCTTCTGGCGAACTGCTTCACAAAGAACTGCTACAAAATCTATAATGTCACCAATAAACAAACTACCCACATATCGTCAAATCACCTGTTTCTCCCGTTCCACTCGTAGGTGTCTAGACATGCAGCTTTGTGGGTGAGCTGGAATGCCCGTGGGCGATCTAAGGTTCGATTCAGCTAGATGTACTTAATTGCAATTGAAAGCATTAAACTTGGTCGCCTACACAACAAAGTTTGAGATCGCGATCGTTGAGTGACAGTCAGTTACAGTACAGCGCAAAGCGAAAAGAAACAGGTTTTAAGAAACTGTAATATCCTGTAGATAAGTCTACATGTTAGTACAGTCAGAAACTTGCAAGATTGGGTGAGTTTCTGTATAAAATGTAGTGAATAATAGGCCGTAATCACCCCTAGCAATTCGAAATCAGAAAATTTGAATGAAAAATCTCTGAAGCACGTGACAGACATATGAAACGACGGTGTTACACCTGGAGTGGGCTATTAAAGCACGCGAGGTACGCTGACACGGCAGAATTAAAGGAAATGGCGAACATGTTAAAAGAAAATGCACTGTCACTCTCACGACCTGACTTCCCGACACTTTGTACCACCGCCTACTTCTTACAAATGTTACAAATTAAATTACACGTTTGGCAGTACCAAGGCAGCTAAAATCCTCGAGTTCATAAAAGCGGTTATGTCAAACGTCGGCACATAGACGTAAATGATAATGGCGGTGTAATTAGAAGCGTTGCGGCTGACTCCTCAAACATTTAACGCTCTTTGTGGATGAGCTTTCAGACTTAATTAAAAATGAGTTTTCAGTATCGATGCTGGCCAGAGTGCGCGCTCTATAATCCGAAAAGAGTAATTGGGTTTTTATATTTTCCTCAGGCGGTTAATGTTAGTTACAAAAATTGATCGCTTGAAGTGATAAAAAATTAAGATTTTCCGGATGAAATCTGAACGCTCTTTACAACCAGTACCTACTTTTATAGCCTAGTACTCGGATATTTTTATTTGATTACTCTTTGCAGATTAGGTTCTACACGCTGGATTGGGTTTAATCATCAATAATCTGATGGAATTTATGTGGATGTTGTATTTTTATCAGCATCCCGAGTTACCCATATTAAAAAGCAATATCGAGATCCTCTGCATCGTACCTCATTGATATTCCCCCTTAATAAAGCCGATTTGAATGTAAATTGACGCAAGTAGCTACTTCCACGATAGCCTTCGTCAATAAAATGTATCATTTCTGCTCATGTGAGATAGATTTCTATTCATGATGGAAACTAAGCAATTCGCGTTGGCGTGTGTTAAGAATCAAAAAACAGTATTTATTTATAGTTGTAGATTAGATTATCTCTACGCGTTGCCAGTATTTTAAAGGGGTTTCCGTTTTCTGCCTCTATATATAATAATTCAATCGGACCGATTCAAAGCTGTAATTACTTTATCTGAACAATTTTATTTACATAATAGTTATCTTAATTTACGTGTTCGGCCACTATGCTAAGATAATTCCATTTCCGGGAATCGACCACCGAAATTGAATCGAATCATTCTTTGGTTAATTGAATAAAACAGGCGATATTATAACGGATCGGGGCAGGGGTCAAAGATAAAATGAAAATAATACTCTATACGGACTGCCTGGGCAAGTGGACACGTACGCAAACTTTGAACACAAATACAAATACAAATACAAATAGTTTATTTTTCTTTAACAAGGTTTGTACTACATAGCTAGTGATAGAAGTGTCCTTTTAAGCAAGTAAATGCCTGTATTAGGACACTCCACTCTTCCGTAACTTAAATTTACGTAATGTACAGAACAGAATTCTATTAACTATTTATAATATATATTATTTACTATTACAATTTATATAATTTCGAGCAATAAGATCTAGAAAGTTTAAGTACATAGAAAAACAACATTATAGACTTTACTTAAGCTTATTTAAATGAATGTGCGTTTTATGTATGTTTTATGTGAGTTGGGCATGTGTGAATATGTGTGTGTGGGATGTATGTATATGTGTGGTGTGTAAAAGTGAACGCGTGAATGAGTGAGTTATGATGTGTGCTGCAGGAGGGCCTCAGTGTCCTCATATGCGAGTGGTTTGATCCATTTAGTGACAAGTTTTTTACACTCATAATATTGTTTGGTGTATACATATACCTCTTTATTTATTTTATTATAGAGTTGAGATGACTGTTTCTCGTATTGCCTGCTACAAAACCTGGTTTTTGTTTGTGGAATCGGTGCTATGATATCTTTCCTCCTTTTAGACAAGATAGTGGTATCATAAGGCAGCCCTTTGTGTTTTTTCAAAACAGTATGAATTATATATAGTTTCCTCACCGAAAGCAAATCACTTATCTGATAAAGTCTCTCGGTGGGGTATCTAATCCTTTTAAAAAACATTATTTTTATTAGGGCTCGTTGGACTCGCTCCACAACAATAAATTTTGATTTAGCTGCCCCTCCCCAAATAGGGATGCAGTACACTAAAACAGATTGCACCAAAGCAATATAAATATCCTTTAGCAGATTTCCAGCTGGGTCTCTGGTATTGGCATTTTTTGGAACAATATGTCTCAATGTTTTGAAAATCCAGCTTAGTTTCCGAACCCTGTTAGTGACCTGCTCAAGGTGAGGGTACCAAGATAATCTCTGGTCAAGCATGACCCCTAAATATTTGGTGTGAGTGACCTTTTTAATGGTAGGGCACGCACAGTTTTTGTTACTAATGTCACTACATTTGTGGACTTTGATTGTGAGATCCTTATTGGGTTGTGTATGATCACAGATACTGAAGCATATATAATTTGTTTTTAAGGTGTTCAGTGTCAGTAGATTATTATTTAGCCATTTAGCAATTTGAGCCATGCCACATGAAGCACTTTGTTCTACATCAGCCCAGGATTTTCCAGAGAAAACAACAGCCGTATCATCTGCATAAGAAAAGACTTTGGCGTTATCAATTTTCATATTACAGAGGTCATTAATATATGCTAAGAAAAGTGTGGGGCCCAAAACACTACCCTGAGGCACGCCGTATGATACTTCTGCATCTTCACTGACGTATTGCCCCAACTTAACCCTTTGCTTCCTGTTAGAGAGATAATCTTTAAGAAGATTGAGTGAAGTTCCTCTTATACCAACTATTTCCAGTTTGTTCACAAGGATTGGTACAGAGACGGTGTCGAATGCCTTTTTTAGATCCAGGAAGACAGTTAAACATTTATTGCCATTATCAAGTTGATTAGCTATCAGCGAGCTTAGAGCGGTAACTGCATCTTCAGTGGATATATTCTGCCTGAATCCAAATTGGGTTTGGGATAGTGTTTTATATTTGTTGAAGTATTTGAGAAGCCTAATATTGATTAATTTCTCCAAGATTTTCGATATAGCTGGAAGGACAGATATCGGCCTGTAGTTGTTGAGGTCGTCTCTGTCCCCACCCTTGTGAACCGGAGTAATAATTGATTTTTTAAGGGGAGCCGGAAAGATACCGTCTCTAAAACAGAGATTTGCAAGATGGGTTATAATTGGGACAACTTCCCTACGTATATACTTTAAAAATCTTGTAGAGATATTGTCCCAGCCAGCGGCACTATCCGACTTTAAGTTCATCAAAATTCTGTCTACTTCATTGAGGTCTGTGTCCAAGAGTACAAAGGAATTAGCTTGCGTTGACAGTTGATTAGGTACATTATTAGGGTCATTATTTACGCTAGTCTGAATTTGTTGGGCCAGCTGTTTACCAATATTTACAAAATAATTATTAATAAAGTTTGCTGATTCAGTAGGGGTCGATTTAATGTTAAGTAGTTCTATGTTTTGACTTTTAGATTTATTAGTGTAGGTTATATTTTTAATATTTTTCCAAAGCAATTTATTGTTTGATTTTGAATTTGCAAGTAAATCCCTATCATATTTTCTTTTCAATTTTTTTATCAGCTTGTTGCAGTGATTTCTATATCGATTGTATGTTATTTTATTGATTTCGTTGTTTGGGTCACTCTTATGTGTCTTTTGTAGTCTATTACGATTTTTAATGCAACGAAGTATGCCTGGGGTTACCCATGGTTTAATAATGCGTTTACTGTTTGGAATTTTTACTGTGGTAGTGTTGAGATTAATTGATTCAGTTAGTCTACCAATGAGTATCTCAGTCAATAAATTTGGGTCATCGCAAAATAGTAATTCCGCCAAATTTTGTTCATGTATTTGTTTTAAAGCTTGTTCGAAATTTATACTAGTAGTGGTTTTATTTACAATTTGGGTATATTTTTGCTTCCGCAGTGACATAAAAGTAGTGTAATGGTCAGTCACAGTGGTATGAATAATAGCGATAAATGCCGAAGCCTTTTTTTTGTTAATTTTTATCATAAAATGGTCCAAACAGTTCCTTTCCCTAGTGGGTAATGTGTGTCCAGGCAGAATACCATGTAAAGACAACATATTTAAATAGTTCACCCTATTTTTACTTTCCTGTGACGTCTCTGTGTCTTTACTCCTAATATTAATATTTATATCTCCCGCTATCACTATGCTTTTTTGCGATGTTATTGTGTCAAGGTGAGTGCTAAGCGAGTCAATAAAACTGTCAGTGTTAGTGTTTGATGGAGAGCGATAAATACACAAAATATGGTTATTCAGAATATCTAGCTGGAGACAGGACGCTTGGGCCAACTTTATTTCCTTTACTTTTGGTTTTAATGTGTCTTTAACATAGGCTACTACCCCATCATTTTGGTTTAGATGTCGAGTAGAGGCAAAGCAGTGGTAATTATTCAGTTTAGGTATTGGTTTGTTATCGTTTAGCCTACACTCGGTTAAAATTATAATATCAGTTTGAAATTTAAAAGAAGATAGCAAAAGTGAGAAATCATCGAAATTGCAGTAAACGCTTCTTATGTTTTGAGAGACAATCGTCAAGTCATTTTTATTTATTGAAATGTGCTTAGAGATCTCAGAGCAATCACATTCAATTGTACGCGCAATTTCAATATTGTCAATTTCATTTATGGTTTGTAGGTTGTCACCCATTTAACATGTATCCGGTAGAATAGTTATCAAGAACAAGACGTACAAAACATTTTATAGACATTGGCAATCGGGCGAGGTTACATTCAATAAAAATGGTTTTGTGTAAAGAGCGCAGCTGTAGTAGCGTTTTTATGCATGATATTGTGCATCCGAGTTTGAACAGTCGATTTTTATTATGTATTTGAGTAGATATGTGTATTTGTGGTGTGTGTGTATAAAGTTCTGAAAGAGAGTAGGTATGTGTAACAAAATAACTTATGGTATCCATATAGACGTAGTTAGTTAACAAGATACAAAGTGACAAACAACAATAATAGGCAGTTGGTAACAAAGAAATAATATAAGGCAATGACATAATTACTTTTAGAGTTAGGAATTGGAGGAACATCGAGTTGCGGTCCAAGAGTCATGTTTTTAATAAAAGCTGATGTACCTGTTCTTCACTTTTAATAGTCAAAGTTGGCGACAGCTCGTCCTTCTTGAGATAGACTTTGCCATAGGCTGTCCAGCAGAATTTGTAGGCTCCAGTTTTCGTTAAATCCCGAGCAAGGAAGTGTAGGCGGGACCCCTTAGGCGTCAGATGTTCAGATAGGAATATAGGGGTGTCTTCCTGTGTTTTAAAGCCCAGGTGCTTGCAGCATAACTTTGACTTGTGTTTTAAGTTAAAAGCTTTTCCCATTTTCATGATTTCACCCTTCAATAGTGTAGAGCCAGTTTCAACAATAATCGGCGACTTTTGAATTTCCGTGTTCTTTCCACGTACTCTATAAATGTCCTTAATGTCATATTTGCTGATAGTACAGTTTATGTTTTGGGAAAGGCACATAACCATTTCCATGAGGTCTTCCTTTGATTCAGTGTTTCTTTTTGGTACGTTCTTTATTACGAAATTCGATTTGCGACTACCCATTTGAAGTTCCTCAAGTTTGTTCTCTAACAAAGTGATGTATTTCTTATCTTCTTTGGCCTGGTTCTCTAGCTTGTCAATTTTTTTTTTGGAGCTGCTCATTCTGTGCAGTTACGAATGTGATTGAGTTTTCTATATTAAGATTGGATTGTTGAATATCTTTCAGAGTGAGAGTAATTTGCTGTATCTCATTTTCCTGCTTACCTGAGAAAAGTGTCATCATTTCTCTCATCTCTTTTTTAAATTCATCCAGCTGATCGCTAAGCGTGGTATCTTCCCAGCTTCTTTTTACCCGTTGAAATACATAATTAGGTGGCGTTTTATTCTCACTGTCCAGTAAATTAATTTCCGTGTCTGATAAAGATTTATTCACTAATGAGTTCATGATTACTAAGTTACCAGGAATATGAGGAGGTGCAGTGACGGGTTCGCAAGTTATAATATCCACAGATATGCGTATGTGATGACGATGTAGATTCGAGTGTGATTATTCGTTCACACGCAGAGGGATGGGCTACTAAATAGGCCGGTTCTCCAGTCGCTTTACAGTGGGATGTGGCCTGTGCGTTGCCAAAACTTAGGAGGAGGTGCGCACGCGCAGTAATTAGTAATTATTGGTGCTTACTCTTGAAATGGGCGTGGTCTTCGCAGGAGTAGACAGCTCAGGTACCAGGCGCGCACGATCTGAGTTGGTATTTTGTCACCGACTCGCAGTGCTGCCAAGCGTAGCTGCTGTTGTTGTAAACAACTCCTCGGTAATTATGCACTCCTATTTTTTTTGACGAATTAAAATGTTGAAATTATTTAGATTTATGGAAAAATAATTGCGTATATTACTTTAAGCACGTCTACACCTTACGGCGGTCCGGGGGAAGAGGAACACTTTCAATGGGACGCCTTTCATTCGCTCTCCTCGAGCGAACAATTGAAGAGGTCTGCTGAACCGCCAATGAATGATATTCAGCGTTATTATTAATGTAAAAGTTTTATTAATTCTATAGAGGCTAAGGCTAACACAATGGGTTGTGTAGAGGAATATTAAATTCCGTCTGCATGTGCCGTCGAATATCGTATCTTTATATGACAGACGTAGACACTATTTTTATCTGTTCAGTCTAGAAAATATATTTGAAAAATATCTAGAAATTCTGTTGTGTAATGTCGTCTTGAAACAACATTGACTTATTATGTCTGCCATAACTCTGGCTTATTCCATTTTGCGTAGGTAAATCCGTTTAGCTCGTCCATATGTTGAAAGGGTATGTTTGTGAATGTTCGTTTTCTACGTTTTTCAAAGTCATTTTGTGGTTGTGAACGTGTAGATATGTAGTTCGTTCATATGTTCGGTGGGAGCGAGGCGGCTCAGACGGGGGCGCGTGTTTTCAACCGCACTGTAAATATTTTAACACTCCGGCTGTTTCGGCCCTCCTCTGTCTACTGTATTGGGATGTGGTTTCGAACAATGCTCAAACGTAAAACGTTTTATTGGATACGGCACTCTAACTTTTCATTTGAGCTTTTTTTCGCAGAATGTCCAGCTGTTGTATGATTTAAAAATAACTGCATCACAATTTTACAACACATCGGATACGTCTCACAACTTCGCTCTTCTAAATTTTTTGACATACATATTAATGGACATCTAAATTGGAATGTCTATTCATGCACAATATTCAGACATATGCACGTTCATTTTTCAACCGTTTCTTGTTTCTATTTTTACAGCTGAAAAATACATAAAAATTCGTTTCAATGATTGGTTCCTCATTGCTGCTTTTATAGTTTCGTGACAGAGTCCCAACAAAGGATGAATATTCCGGTGCTTACGGGCCCAACTTTAATTCTATGTGCATAGCATACGTATTATGTGTTCCTAGCTACCACCTAACTGCTTTGTTTCTACGCATTACAATGTACCACTACACGCTCTCGGGCCATTGTTAATTCTATAGCATTTGTTCCGCTTTGAATAATTTTGAACACAGAGGTACCAAGTTTAATAAAAATTGCGTGTTAACAGCATGGTCTATTGTTTTAGTTTGATTGAGTAGACTATAAAATATGTGAATTCAAAATCACATAGGTACAACAAAAAACACATAACAAAAAGAGTATATTATTCTTTATACGAGTAAATACGATCATAAACGAAACAACAGAGAAAAGAACAAAGGACCTACTAAAACGAAATTAATTTCTGAGATACCAAAGAGAATTAAGTCCTGATGTCTTGGAATTCTGAACACAAGAGTTTGGAACGACAGAAAGTTTCTATTACAAACACAAAGACAATATCAACATTGATTAAATCTGAGCGAATTCAGCAATATCTATCCAAAGTTACGTTCGGTGTTCAGCGCATGAAAACAAATAAAAATGATTAATCCGGCCGTTGGTACGAGGAGCGATTGTTCGAGCTACTCGCCTAACAGTCGTATACTACTCGTAGATAGTAGATTCTGACAGTATTCACCATTGATACCGTTTCAGATATTTCTGTGCTCTTTTGAAACGAGACAGCCAATCAATTGCCTTTGTTCTTATTTTTCATGTAGAATTCTCCCGACTATAGTTCTGGTTATTTAATAGCATCACTTGTTCGTTTTAGTCCTTCGTTTTCGCTCTCTTAGGTAAGCTTTTACAACCTTTCTTAATATCTAATCAATAGTAAATTCAGCCCGTCTCCTTGACCTAATATTCCCTTGTGCGAAATTTCATTACCATCTTTTATATCCTCGGGGCCCCTGATTGAGAAACAAATTAAGTTTTGAGTGTCCATTTTACCGAGTTTGGATATTTTAGAGCTTATTTTTTACTCTTCATTCTTAAAGCTGTTTACTTAGTGTAAAACGTTCATTTTTTATTTTTATCTAATGCGAGCAGCTCTAGTGTGGTTGTAATTTACTTTAACCGTAAAGCTTGTTCAAAGCATTCAGTTACTAGGTGCGTCGGTTCTTGAAACTAATCGCCATCTAGCTTTCTCTGAAGCAAATGTTACCTTGCTTTAGTACCATCATTGTATTATTAGCAAGCGTACCTAGAGTTCCAACCTTCTAACATATATGTTAGTAAATACTGGTCACTATTCCCCACTGGCTTGTGTGTTACGTCGTGTATTAACTCTTGCACAGTCGTCGTGTAATTTGGTATTTGAGTGTATCTCGCGCCACTTGCTCTACGGACATCCGGCCCGCTCGCTTCCGTCCTTCTAATTTACGCCACGAATTCACTATTCAGCTTCATTACTCGTGCAGTGTCCGAAATGTACGGATTCTGTAGTTTGTCGTCCTACGGATTTGTTATGTTAAAGGTCCTACAGTTTATGTAGGTTTACTGATTGTTATCTCGGCCTTGTCCACCCACTGCCGATTGTAATAGAGAGGCATTTTTTATATAATGATTAGTTTGGATTTTCCCAAGATTATTTTAATCTATTAAACGTGGAGACAAGTCATGAGGTTGAAATAAGTGACCCTCTTAAATGTCTCCGATAAACGTATGTTTTTCTCGTATGATGTAAGAAGGTTCCAGTCTTATCACCAATTTGTTTTGTATTTAAATCTTGTTTATATTATCTTTGGTATTGGTTTCTCAATATCACACACACTGAAAATTCGATGTTTACCAGCGCATGCCCTCATCGTAACAAGTTTTCCCGTTATCAGTTTACTCGGTATAAGAAGTGGGATATGCTGTTTTTCTTTAATTCCAGGGATCTGCGACAAACAGCTTGTGTTTGCCTTGGAAAACTTTTTTATAACAATCCTTCGAAGCCGATACCTACGCAAAATCGGAACATACACTTGGGAGCAAATAAATCGAGCCACTTCCTTTTTCACGCATTATGGTAATTATTTTTGGTATTAAGGAACGCATCGATTCGAAACATATATCGCCTAAAAGGGTATTTAATAACCTTTACAATGAGGGTAGTTAGTTGTCAAAATTTCATTTTTATTAAAGTTTAAAGGGTAGAATAAAATTATCGCATTTAATTTGCTTATGACATTTTTATTGTACTCTGTTAAGAAAAGATTAAATTTGAGGTTTTTGTTAATCATACCCATATTACTTGTTATTGTTGTCTTTATCTGTGTCTGTGTAATCAAAATAACCTGATAAAATGGATACTACACCGACGGAAGCTGCCCAAGTTGTAGCTTTACTTGAGGTTGGACACGGACAACGTGAAGTGGCACGCAGACTTCATTTGAGTCGTTCAAAGGTACAGCGGGTATACCGCAGGTATCTGGAGACTGGTGCTTTTGTTCGGCGACCTGGAACTGGCCGACCACGGGCAACAACAGAACGTGACGACCGCTTTATTGCAACCAATTTGTTGCGCGACCGTGGACTTAATGCTGTTCAGCTACAGCAAGCGTTACGTGACGTTCGAGGAGTCGCAATCAGTAGGTGGACAGTGAGACGAAGACTAAAAGAACGAAATTTAACATCACACAAACCAGCAACTGGCCCAAAATTGACTGTAGCTCATCGCCGATCTCGCTTGGAGTTTGCTCGAGAACACATTAATTGGACGTTAGAAGACTGGAGGTCAGTTTTGTTTTCTGACGAGTCAAGAATCTGTCTTTTTAGCAATGACGGGAGAAACCGAGTGTATAGACGTCCTGGTGAAAGATTTGCCCAATGTTGCATTCGAGAAACGGTGAGTTTTGGTGGTGGTTCTTGTATGGTGTGGGGAGGAATTTCTCTAGACGGAAAAACGGAACTTGTCTTCGTCGACCCCGCCAACGATGGCAGTGGTAGACGTGGATTAACAGCTGACCGATACATAACTGACATTCTTGAAAACCACGTAATGCCGTATGCTGGTTTTGTCGGAGAAAATTTCTTGTTTATGCATGACAATGCGAGACCTCATACCGCGCAGATCGTTACGGAATACTTGTCTGCGATCGGGATTCAACAAATGGTATGGCCAGCACGAAGTCCCGATTTGAACCCGATCGAACACCTATGGGACGAGCTAAAACGGAGAGTCCGAGCCAGGGTTCCCGCTGTTTCATCCATTCCCGAGCTTAAAGTCGCTGTGCTTGAAGAGTGGGAGAACATACCACAATATGTCATCGTAACGCTGATCAGATCGATGACTAATAGGCTACAAGAATGTATCAGGGCCCGGGGGGGTAATACCAGTTATTAAGAATATTTTTTTTGCAATAATTTTGTTTTTTTATTGTTTTTATGGACTGTTTTAGCCCTACTAAATTTTCTATCAAAATTACCATTTTTCTTGCAGAGCCAATAATTTATCATTCAATAAGGTTATTATTCAATAATTTACCCTCATTGTAAAGGTTATTAACTAAACTTTTAGGCGATATATAGTTCGAATTGATACGTTCCATATTACCAAAAATATTTACCATTTTACGTGAAAAAAGGTAGTGGCTCGATTTATTTGCTCCCAAGTGTATGTGAATCCGATGAAAATGTTGAGATTATGTTACAAAGCGTAGGGGTGTGCTTTTCATCGGATTTTCTGAGATTTTCGTGAAGTCTCGTCTCGGGTGTCGGGACTCGATTGTCCGCTTCGTGCGTCCGCTCGGCACGCGCTGGCACGGCAGCGATACCGATTTCACTGGTAATTTCCGCACACAACCGATCCCCCTTCAAAGAACTCACGCCCAATGGAGGAAATGAAAATCCCTCTCGTTTAAATTGTACGCGAGGGAACGATTTAACTTTTGTGTTTAAATGTACTTAAGTCATAATTTATCGGGATATCTACAGTATGGGAATTTTTACCTATGGCGTATGATTTACTCTTTTGGGTTTAATTAGTTCATTGTTAAATTCAGCTAATATTAAGATAAATGCGCATAACGAAAGATTCTGAGTAATTGATGATCAGGCCATTGTGTTTTGCTCACGTCCTCTTCGACTACCTACGGCTTGTAATTTTATTAGTTTTAAATTACACGGACAAAAACTAATTGGTCCATTTTTTTCGCAGAGGCCATGCAATTGTCAACGAGCGCGAAAACGATGCCATTGTTTTCGGCCGCACAGCAACGAAATATGGCTATTTTCGAGATACTCCACCGGTTGGAAGTAAGTACCTAACTCATAGAAAAAATATTTCATCGCTGTCATGGTAAAATTCTAAATATTTAAAGCACTCCATTCATTTTTTGTTGGCTCACGAACATTTTTTGTTAGTGGCATAGCTGAGCGGCTACAGGCTGTGTAAACTGCAACACGTGTCTCATTAGAATTCTGTGTTGCTCCCAATGGTGACAAAGAGTTGAAGTCATATTGTAGCGCGATAAATTCATGTCGTGGTAATTATTTCGGGCTCGAAATTTGAATATGAATTATTATTGTGGCGGGCGCGAACAGGGACATTCGATTACATCAGCGGCGCCGCGACGACGTGTCCTTGGGCCCATCGTCGGCCTTTCCTGTTTTGGGCATGCAAATGTGCCGAATGTACATAAATAATAGGCACTTGATACAGTGGACCATGCAAATCACCTCTCCCGACTATTGTCCACCGCCCTTGGGGATTATACGATTGGCCGCACGTGGTTAGCATCGCTGATTGAAAACGAATTTCGGTTTGATTACCGCTCGCAGTATACAGGCGTCGTAAACGTTTATAATAATATGTGGACCCAACTTGTATGTAAGTAGGTAAATATCTAACGCAGACAATGTTTGTGGCGGAGGTACTAGGTGCTTCGAGATAGTCATAGAAATAAATGGTATGGGATAATGGATACAATCTATTTGTCGGGTCCGCCTCGACGGAGCATTATCATGGAAACGACTTTATTTGTGAAATCTACCAAGACACATAGAGGCAAAAGTGCCTTCCTTACTATACCGAGCGAGATAAGTAAATAAAATGGTTTGTTGCGAAATTCTTTTTCATAATATCGCCATTTTAGGGATCGTTATCGTTTATTCAAAATCAGTGAATGTTTACTGTGAGATCTTATTTGATTTTTAGTAGCCCTATAACCTCGATGTATTTGCGCTAAAAACTTTAGGGATACGTTGTCGATAAGCGATATTTATTGCAAAACTGTCGGTAAGAAAGCGCCAGAAGTACGGCGAAGTTGATCAGGTGGTGCAAGTTGAATGGGCGACGTTTCTAAGACATATAATGCTGGGAGAACGGCGTTACGTGTCACGTTGCTAGTGAACTACGAGCGCAACGTGCAACGCTCTCGTGCCGAGCATACAGCGCCCTGACTGATACACGAATAATACGATTAAGTCTGTACTCCGTAAGAAATACCAGCATACTGCTATTTTACAGTCTGAATAAATAGTCATCAGGAATTTAGCAGAAGCAGCCACGGAGACTGGTTTTGAGCCCGCTTGATGGCATTATGATCGCTCCCATTACATGGAACTTAAACATAACCAGCTAAATGTGCGTGTAATATTAGATACACCTCTGCTTAACTCTTCGGGGATTACAGGTGTGATGATATGTCATGTTAAATTGTCATCAAAATGTTGCCGACACCTGGCCACGAAACGCGCCAGTGAAACAATTGTTATATTGTGAGACGTAGATTATATCAATTTTGTCGCGTCCCAATCCGTTGACATCTCATTGCTATGCCGGTTAGCAGGCCGTAAATTAACTGTCCATCACGCGGTGAGCTCACTAAATAGACTTACCGGTGGTAGCCATTATCCATGGTGGTCCACTCAACACTAGGCACGCGTACTTATATACAATCATAAACTCTATTTATAGCCACCCGTTTTGTTGTTGCGTAACTGGAAAAATCCAAGGTACGAATTAATTGTAATAAACGTTCGACTTCACACCCACTGAGCTACTGATTCGCTCCGCGACATTTTTCATCATAATTTATTGAAGCAATTCTCTACAATATTTTATTACCAATCTGGATCTTTTCAAACGAGCCATTTGTCTGGTGTTTGTCCCTACATCCAGTGTCTCGGTTTAAGTAATTATGTGTAGGCCGTTAACTTCGGTAATATTTTTGTTTGTCCCCCGATTTCGTCATAAAAGTATCTTTATTTTCGCAGATAATGTTTGTCTTATCTGAAGGGGAGCGCAAAATAAATTTCGTTTGATCAATTTGCAACGAAAATAATCTTATTTCTCATAGCCTCCCCATATCGACCGCACTTGGGCGGGTGTTATCGCCCGAACAGAATTTTTATTGGACCCAAAAATATTATCTATACAGCGTACTTAATTTACTGAAGGGCAGAGAAACACCCTGTAGTTGACATTTTCAAAAAGTATTATTTATTGTCTACTTCAGCAACGTGTCTAGTTTTCTCACTCGAGATAGAAATCGAAATAAATGTATATTCAAAAGTAATAAATTTCAAATCATTTACGAACATACAATTTCAATTCCAAACTTCAGACGTATTTGAAAATATAAACATAATAATATGTTAAATGTTTACATGTTTTCTAAATTTGATTATATACAGGGTGCGTCATGTTCTCCTACGAAGTGTTTTGACAGAAGTCACAAAGGGTCATTTAAATTTACACGCAAGATGGATAATGTGCTGGTCTTGGATTAGGTTAGGGGCCTCGTAACGATCTATTCAAATACTCGACAACATTGAATATTTTATTCATTAGACGCGGCACTCCACGCTTTCTGACATTGAAAGAAATATGTCGCATTCAACGTCAAGAAGTCATCGCTTGGTAATTGATTTTATGCATTCAATAAGCCGACGAAGAACGTCCAGTCCAGCGACCAAGGTGACTTCAAATTATAAGACAAGGTATCTTAAACATAATGCGTTTCTAACTCGTTAAGAATCTTCTCACGGGGTGATAGGTGGCTCTGCTATCTCTGATGACTAGTAAGCTATTAATTTGGTTGTCGTCGACAGCACCGGTGGACCTCCCAAGTAGTGTCGTTCGGCGGCGGCGGGAGGTCGCACTCTTCCCTTATTTGACAAGTTGTTACCGTTCAGAGGTTAAGCTCATTGTGCTCCAATGTCTCCCCACTAATGCGCTGCGCATTACGGTTTGGGTAAACACGCTCCCTTAAATGGCGGGCCACTATTAACCGGTGGTTCAAGTAAGATATATTTTTACTCTATATGGGATTAACGTCAGATAAGATCTGGGTCTAATATGATTGAAGGCCATCTTGTATGTACCAGCGACCTGATTGTTAGACATGGTGTACTTCATAATATTTATCATAATCCGGTGTGGGTTGTTATTTATGCGCCAGTAGCTGCTCTAGTAGGTTTGATTCTTTGTGACAGTGTCATTTAAACAGGCTCAGATGCATTGTGCTCACACAAAGGAGATCGGCGATACCGCGGTATTACACAGTATCGTCGACAGATAAAAGTGTCACATAACTCAACCGACAACGCAGACTATTTAGAGTGAATTCATTTCAGGGAAGTTTCATTAGCCGGTTATTCGTGTATTTGGTTTCGAAACATAGCTCAGTTTGCTGCTATCGTAGCTGTCATCTAATCAAACAACAGTAGCCTGCAGTTACGCGGAACACATTCCACTAATAGTAACGTCAATATTAAAGTGGTATCACAATTGCTGTTTCAAATAGCTGACCGTTTTAGTTGGCAGTACTTAGTTTATTATGGAGTAGTCAGTAAATGGAGTGGGCACTCGCGCATTTCGTCTTTGATTGAATTCACTTCCTAAATGCTTGAGGCGCGCGAAGAAGAATTGTTGATGTGTTAGGACCGCCGGCTTCGGGTCATAAGGCACATTTCTGTGTGGCGTGGCGTCTGTCGCTGTGTTATATTTACCGCTCCATTTGCTTACTTCTCTTTGGTGTTATATCTAGGCCTCAATCAGTCACGTCTGGCGATAGCCGGTGCTCGGTTATCGCTCCATCGTAAATTAACTCAAATTATCTGTCTCCACTCGCAAACATTGTCGACTCCAGCCTGTGTGTCGGAAGCTGCCGCTTTGTATAATACTTGTGTTTCTAGATTAATCACTTTGCATGTTTACTATCTGAAATGTCTGTTGTTGTAAATTCTAGTTCTACCAACACCTCAGTGAATTAAATACGGAGTTCATTGTTTATACGTATAATGGAAGCTGTGATAATTAAAATGATGACTGGTTGAGGTTCTCTTATTATAAAATCCGTTTTTTACATCCGACTGAAAAAATCGCTGTAGTTTTAATACAGCCGTAATTGGAGAGCCATTCATGCCAGAGGTCAGATCTTTTAGAATATGAACGTTAAAATAAAATCCACGTTAACAAGCGCATTCGTCATGAATGGTACCCATTCAAAATATAAAATGAAATGTCATTCTGAAAATCTTTCATAATGGCACAAAATTATGAAGCTATTACAAGTTTGCACGTCTCAATGAGCTGAAATCAACGTAACTGCTGACAATTTCAGCCCCATATATTAATTTGTCTAGACATCTCGCATACTTGACAAGTGCCTAGATGAGATTACAAGAATTTCTGTCATTTAAATTCGATATTGATTTCGCCTTGAGTTTATTAAACTCAATTTTAGACTGTGTTAAATCTGTGGAGAGGTTGTGCCGGTTCATTGAAGACAAATGAAAAATAATTTCCGGGTGCCATTAGAAACGGTTCGTAGGGAAAACAACAATTTGTTTGTTCATGCGATGGATATTGTTCGATGGGGTTTATCGGGAGAAGTTTTTACAGCTTTGGGAGTTTTGTGTATCATAGAATGTTTACAGTGAAGCGAACAGCAAATATTTGACATTGCTTCCTGAATAAACATAAAACACTGAAGGGGTTATGCTATGAAGAATCCTTTCTGTTATAAAACTTCTGAATAAACACTCGTAGTATGTGAAGAGATGTGCATTCATATAAGAGCAACGTTTTATCGATGTAATAAACCACAACGAGGTTATGTTTTCATAATTAAAGTGGTAATGTTTACATATTTGGGCCAGATGTCATTCCATTAACCTTCTTGCAAGACTTATTGGTCCATGTGACATAGTTGCCAACTAGTGTTTAGAATTTAGATACTGTTATAGGCTTGGACTTTTACGGTCCGAAGGTGAATATTTTATTTCCCTCGAAGTTGCTGCTTAAGCTTATCAATATTCACGGAGACAAAGTTTAAAATAAATATTTAATTTTTTACTTCCTTCTGTGGGAATTATAGAAAAACAGCCACTTGCCAGGTTGCGCACGTTTCGAGAATTAACTGTGTGGGAACTGGGAAATGGATTACCATGACAAACTGGGAACCTGTCAGAAGCACGGTTGTTCGTTTTTATATCGAACGCGTAACGGTAAGGCTGGTTCTTACTTAATGAGTGATTCGTTTTACCCCTGGGTCACACCGACGCGGACTTCGATTTTCGTGCAATCTCGGAGAGTGGCCTACATAGTCGGCAAAAATCGGATAGGTGTCTCTTTCGGGAATATTCGTCAAAGAGCGAGTATGTCTGTAGTACTACAAAACAGATGTTTTATTTAAATAGAGGCGTGTAACTTTTAGGGCGAAGTAGGTATTGGGCAGAACCAGGAAATGTGGCTGAAGAAAGGTTAATCCTATGCCTAGCAGTGGCTGATTCCTGGCTAAAATGATGATGGAACACGTTTTTTCACGGGCTTCTTAGATGCTCTATGTGTTTCTCTCATTCCGATTTTGGATTTGTCATGTTTTGACATCGTCTTTAATAAGGTTATGTAAATAGTTCTTTTTGGTTAATCTCTATAAACAGTTCTTGATATTTTCACTTTCTAAATAGTTATCTCGCCTCTTTGCGCTTCTTTCAACTCGTCTTGCAATCGGGACATGCCCTCTATTTCGACACATCGAACCGTCGAAGCATCTATTTCAAATGCACACAGTACACACGCGGGGCTGTCTTCTAAGAATTGTAACAATAGTAATTTTGTAGCAACTTCTCAAAGTTTTTGCATTGCAACAATAGATTCAGATCTCGTATATAGTTTCTTGTAACGCGATATGGTAATTGCGTCACGTCTGTGTACTGCAGCCGCTTCTCCTACACGCCGGCTCTTAAAAGCCTGCGCAGACGAGCTACTTTTGTCATTGCAACGCATACAAAACGCAACAAATAAGCCCACACGCATCCCGCATTCCCGCACCAGACATTTGTGAGGACCTAAACAATCACATAGCTAGCTAAGTTCCAGCTGTGAAAAAAAGCGATGTCATTGGTTAGAGTCACACACATCCGTCGCCAAGCATGCTCGCCCATTTCTTGTGAATACGCAGCCTAAAGTGTGCAGGATGCCCGTGGGCTGCTTACTTGCGATATACATGCGTTTTGCAGATAATTACTATTTAATAACATAACATGATAACATCACACCTGTATTTCCCGAAAGCCTAGGCAGAAGTGTACCTATAGTACACTCACATTACACCAATCATGTTTCGGTGATTTTTGTCATCCGTAGACAAAAGTCCTTCGTCTGCACAAGCCTTAATACGACGTACAAATGATTTAATGTACTTGAAAACCACCACTTTCCTGGCTGCCAAGTATAATTTATTTACAATGTTGGTATTAACCTTTTGAACGCTAGGCATTTTTATGCTGACGCTGTGCCATTGTCCTACGTGTGTTTAAAAATATAAATTTACACATGGCTGCCATTAAATTATTAACTTTTTGTTACCAACTGACTATTGTTTCTGAAAAAGTTTTTCTAGAAATATTTAAAATATAATTTAGAGAATTTACATTTAGAAAGAAAGACATAAAAACTTTTATGTTGGCTTTTGAGATTAGTGAGAAATGGACCACTGAATTTCAGAAGTCGGATTGGAATTAAAATAAAGGTAGGGCTGTTTCTTTGAAACATTGTTTAACATCAAAAGAGTACTTTTGTCAAAAATTAAGTCCGCTTATGCAGGAACTTCATAACTTTTCTCAAGGCTTGGTTTCTATTTTAACTTAATATAAAAATGGAATATTATTAGTAATTGTGGGTTAACGTAAGTAAGGTTTTGGTTAATATTGAAACGCCTATACAGAATGCTCATACAGACGTGTAAAGTTCTATAAACTATGAGAAAACCCTCAGAGAAAGCATCTTAACATCGGAGATAAAAACTGTAGTGTGTAGTAAAACCAATAATAGTCCATAACACACAAGGAAAAACACAAAACATCAAAAAGATCACGCAAATATAACCACTACAACGACATAATCAGAGAACGCGCCGCGAATCAAATTGATACATACTTTTATTTTTATCACGGACGAAACCCAACACAGCCAGCTCGTTCCATAACTTGGAAATATCAGACAGCACAATAAAACGCCACATATATCACGCACGCGCAGTAGAAGACACATCAAGATATCTTTATTACTTACTTTGATAAACAGAACTAGAACTATCGCATGAATTAATCGGTCATTCACCTATATTATACATACTGCTGTTCATTGTCAGACCTCTACGCAGTGCCGCATTAGACCCACGTTTTACCTACATTACATTACATAAAGTGATGCCGTTAAATCGTTGATTACATTCGAGTCGAATTGCGGAAAAGTCCCATCGCGACAGTAATGATGTCGGCTCTGATTACAAGTCTGATTACTCGACAAAACGAAGAGGAGTGTGAAATGAAAAATACAGCGAAAGCACGCAGATTTCTACATAAATATACCGTCAACGGAATTACTTTAAACGCGTGGATGCACCGTCAATATGAAGCCGACTTGTCGCCAACACGCGAGTAGTCGCTGAAATGGAAAGATTTAAAAGGGGCGACGACGCCACGAGGGCGTTGTGTAAACGTGTAGATGTGCAACACGCATTGCACGTAAATCCTACATAATATGCATTTGAAAATACCTTACAAACATAACATTGATACCTCGTGTGGCATTGAACCTATAAATCGATGTTGCCCTCAACCAATTGACTCCACTATCTTATCCTAACGTACCTCTATTTATAAACTAATTACAAATTAAATATTTAGCCACATTTGTGTGCGAACGTCAATCAAGAAGCGACAAAATCATGGCGTCGTATCATCATTGTGAATCAACAAGTCTGATAGTAATTGTGAATTAATTAATGCGTTTGCGCCGCCCGCCTGCCCAATGGCCGTAGCGGAACAAATTCACTGAATCACTTCCTGCAAACTAACTACCAATACTAACTTGGTTATAGGCATTTCCTTTATTGCTTGACAATTCTGAACACAATTTAAAAACTTTTGTCACTGTATATTGCTGTTTGCTACTTCGAATTTATTGTTCAATAGCTTACAATGTTTCCGTAGAGTTTTAATGAAAAACATGTTATTCCTTTTCGAGCTCTTGAGAAATCGCGCTACATTTAGTAAATTGGCTGTTATGTTCAGTTGCATTATGGAATCATTTACTGGGAGCCTTAAATGTTCAGTCCTACTCTGAGATATAGTGACAGTTCCGTGGAAATTACCTTTGGGGCGCCGTTTCCTAGTTAAAATAATCAAGTCATCTTCTCTGTCCTGTAGTCATTTCGTCCGTCCCCAACGTATTATAACAGCCCGTAAATATCCACTTTTAACATGGGTTTCCCCTATAGACCGCTACAAGGAACAATCCTGGAAGGATATTGTTATATTACCACGCGACCCCGGTTACGACCCCCTCGGGATGTGATGTGATCTATTCGTAGTAAACTGGAGACCAAGCAGCCACTGCCAACTACTAAGTAGCTGGGAACACCCCAGGTATTTTAATGGAGATCCCGATAATAAGAACAGTAAAGAGAGACAGATGAAAGCGAAATATAGAAAAAGAAGTCCCCGATTCATAGCAATATGTGCCAAGTAATTTGACAATACACTGCCGTCCTTTAACAAGAAAGTCGTTAAGTCCAAACAGTTGTTTTCTAGAAAATGGCAAAAAACGCGCGTCTTTATAGTAAAGAAAAATCCGATAACGTACTTGTAGTTAAGTAGAAGAACAGAAAATGATCGAGATAATCGGCAGTTAAGGTATTTTAATGTATATTTAGCGAAGAAGTGCGGGTTAGACGCTTTCAAGTGATGGAAACATAAATTCTGTTACTCAACGGCCTGCAAAGTTTTTATATCTCTGGGACTCATCATCATCATCTGCCTAGCCTTTTTCCCAACTGTATTGGGGTCGGCTTCCAGTCATGCCGGATTTAGCTGAATACCAGTATTTTACGCAGAGCGGCTGCCTACCAGACCTCCACAACCCATTAACTGGGTAACACGGTATTTCATGGCAAGACTGGAGTCAGATTTACTGGCTTCTGACTATCCGTAACGACTGCCAAAGATCAACCAATGACAGCCGGGACCAACGGCTTAACGTGCTTTCCGAGGCACGGAATCATCTTTTTATCAGACAATCAGGTGATTCAAGCCTGCAATGTCCTAACCAAACTGGAAACAACTTCACAAAGTATGTATTCCCGTAGGAATCGAACCCACGACCACCGGGTCACAAGGCAAACGCCTAAACCACTCGACCACGGAGGCAGTTCTATTCATATTATAAATAAGTTTCTTAGGTCCAGTTGCTCGAAGCTCGGTTACGTCAACTCTAGGGTTAAGTTTTGGTTAAAGTAAAATTAACCGGGGGACAAATTTAAAAAGCGTTGTTGAAGGAGCGGTTACTTTAACGAGCGGTCAAATTACTGATTTAACGCCGGTCAAAATTACCGACAGGGTGGGGGTGGTTTAAATTTTGACGATAGTAGAATTTGAAGTTAACGGTAACAGTTTTTAGGTTATTTACAAAATATTTCTTTCCGAATACCGTTTAAAATGGGATCGGAGCGTTTTCTTTTGGATTTAATTAATGAAGACAGTTCTTCTGATGACGAATTCATATTTGGACAAGTAGTCCGACAAAGACAGAGACATTTTCGGCCACGAACTGATTTTTTTTTATGGGAGGAAATAGATTTTAGAGCACGCTACAGAGTGTCGAGGAATTTGGCTAAAGTGCTTGTAAATTTATTAGATTCACGACTCAAACGTTTGACCAGGAGGTGAGTCAATTTTTATCCATATAAATTAATAGGTATGGTTTTTAGAAACAATTTTTTAGTTTCATGGTAAAATACCTAACAACTAATTATGTATGCTCATTCACTTTTTTCAGAAACAATGCAATTACATCTGCAGATCAAGTCTTGTTAACTCTACAGTTTTACGCATCTGGATCATTTCTCAGATGTGTTGGGGATTCAAAAGGAGTGCACAAATCGACAGTATGTAGAGCTATTCACACTGTGAGCAAGGAATTAGCTAATCTTAGATCCCATTTTATTTATATGCCAAGAAATGAAGATGAGAGGAAAGCCACTGTAAACAACTTTTACAATATTAGCCGCTTTCCAAAAGTTATAGGTGCTATAGATTGCACACATGTTTATATACAATCACCTGGTGGCAATAATGCAGAATATTATCGCAATAGAAAGGACTCATTTTCATTGAATGTCCAAGTTGTTGCTGATGCTAATTGCTATATCAAAAATATTGTTGCAAGATGGCCCGGAGGAAGTCACGATAGTCACATATTTGATTCAAGCAACATCAAAGGTAGAATGGAAGATGGGGAATTTGGTGATACATGGCTATTAGGTGATAGAGGATATGCCTTGAGGTCATTTCTTTTGACGCCACTAGCAAACCCTACAACAGCAGGGGAGCATCTTTATAATGAAAGCCAAATAAGGACTAGAAATGTGGTTGAAAGGACATTTGGTTGTTGGAAACGAAGATTTCCTGCAATCGGATCCAAGTTGAGAGTCAATTTGAAATATATGCAAGCAATAATAGTTGCAACAGCTGTTTTACACAACATCTGTCGTAAGATGAATGAGGAACAACCTCCAGATTTAGTAGATGTTTACGAGGAGATGGACATAGTTCATGAAACTGCTCCAAACTATCAAGATAGTACTAGAGGAGAATTAATATCAACATATTTTGACAGATTAGCTGCTACTTCATGACAAATGTTTTCTAATTATGTAAACAAAATTTGAAATAAAAAATATTCATTTATCAGACTCTTTTATTTTGTACTATAATTATTGAGCTTGAAAAGTCCAACAATTTTTTAATTACAAAGTATTAAACTAAACTTATACTACTTATACTTATATTTAGGGTAAATTAAAATACAAAAGATTAATTGTAACTGGGATCCGGGATGCTACATTATAAATAAATAAACCTTAAACCAATCTTTTTAACTGTGCCTCTTGAATTTTTATTTTTAAATCTAGAAGTTCAATTTCTTTTTGGTGGCGTTCCTCATTGTGTTTTATGAGTTGTTCATGCAGTTCTTGTGTTTGTCTAAGTTTTTCTCTGTGCTCGACTTCTGCACGTCTATTAGATTCATCAATGACTCTTTCCTTTTCTTTTGTGCAGTGAAGTTTCTCTTCACTCAGCATCTTTATAGATCTCCTCACTGCCACAGGAGTAGCTCCGAAATTTCTTTTCTGACCTAAAAAAAAATTTTATATTCATCATCCCACCACAAATGACACTTGACAACATTCTCTATTATGTCTACTTACATTTTAAGGGTGATGACACTGGCTGTCTTAATAAACACCCAGGTGCACCGGTATCTTTTATTAAGGATTTCTGAAACAGAATAAATAAATTTGTGAAATAATATAAAATGCAGAGATATTCCATTAAGCATGCAATAAATTAATCACCTTGATACTCACAACATTCTCCAATTCACCAGAAGGGATTAACGTTACCACATCAGTATTAGGCATTTTAAATTGGCTTGATGGGCTTGGTGTACGTGATGGTTGTGTGACAATCATATTATGAGATAGTAGCAGCACATCCTAAAACAAATAAATAAAAACTTAATAATCCCTTTATTACACAAAAAAGGAAAGCACATATTTGAATAATAAATTAATGTTCTATTTTACTTGAATAATTATAGGGATTACCTGAGAGTTTTCTATGCACTCCAATTTCTTTTTTGCTGGCGGTGTCATCACACAATGTGATTCTATTATTTCATCAACATTCTACAAAATAAAACAAAATGAACATTGCATAATTCAGAAAGATTTGAGCAAAGGTTTTTATACCAGCAAAGGAACAGATACAAATAAAAAGCAACTTTACCACATGAGCTAGGGGTGCCAGGTTTCCTTCACCACCAGTAGGTTCAATATTCTAATAAAAAGTAAAACATACTATGTTAATTGATTATAGTTATGATGAGAGTTTCAAAAGTCTATGGCCGCGGCCCCATGTCCACGGCGCGGCGCCGGCCGCCGTGTGACGTTGCGGCGCCGCCGCCGTAACACGGCACGACGTCGTGCCGCACCACGGTATCGCGAACGGTGCGCCATCCATTGCCCCTTTCAGTCGATATTTCGCAGTTGATTCGATCGACTGAGGGGCAATGGATGGCGCACCGTCCGCGGCACCGTGCTGCGGCACGACGTCGTGCCGTGTTACGGCGGCGGCGCCGCAACGTCACACGGCGGCCGGCGCCGCGCCGTGGACATGGGGCCGCGGCCTATATCTATCACCGGGAGGGTTCTGATCTGACAGTATTCCAGCCGTCCAACATACATAGGAAAATAATTGTAATTTTGTTGCTTTCTTTTGATATTAATACAGATTGAAAAACTAAAAATATTCACACATTTAGTACAGATAGAGGTGCATACCACAGGTAGGGCGTCATCATCATATGTTGATTCCAGACCTTCTGCAGATAAAACCATCAAAGATCTCATCCAGTCTTTGTCAGGGTGGTCACTGTTCGATGTGCCTGGTATTTGACCTCCTCCAGTCCTTCGTCTTTCTTGACGTTCCTTACTTGCTTCCTACAAATAATTCAATGCGTATATTTAATGTTTTGGCATTCGACCTGCTTAGAGGGAGGTTACTGGTAAAACTCGTCTATGTAAATCAACTAGGCATGTAGAACTGGTCATTTTAACAACACCACCACATAAAAAATACTATTTACTTTACTTACTTTCCGTGCACACTTTTTCATATTATCAAATTTATATTTTAATTGTTTTAGTGTTCTGTGTCTCGAGCTACTTGCGTTAAATTCCAGATGAAGGTTAACCCATGTTTTTTCTTTCTGTGCCTGAGAAACGGCATCTGTTTTCTTACACAGTAATATGTGTTTGTTTTCATCAATTAGTCGTTTCAATAGTTCAAGTTCGTTACTTGAAAAGTTAGATCCTCTTTCCCTGGAACAAAACATGTGTTATAATAATTATTTGAGACACCAAAAGCTATGTTATAAAAACACCACGGTTGCTAAAAAATAACATGGACTTACTTTGATTTAACGTCCATTCTGGCGAATACACTTGTAGTTAGTAGGTGTAAAATGGTATTTTGCTTCCGTATCAACAAAAATCAATGTCGATTGATAAGAAAATTAAAAAATACTGAAACTTAAATCACCAACAAATAATATTTCTTTCCAAACAACAGTGTCAACTTGAAAGCTAACACAATGCTGGCAGTCGAAAAAATATTACCCATCGAAAATTAAGGGAAGGTACACGAAATTGTACTGACAACACTTATGGCCGCGTAAAATATTTCTGGGCAACTGAATATGAAGATAACCGACGTTATTTTTTTAACTGTGGTCAAAATTGACAACAGTTAAATTTTAACTTTTACTTTACTGTAATGTACGAACAACCGGACCTTAGACAGCAAGATAGAGAATTTTGAAATCTATCGCTTTGTATCAAAGAGGACGGCGGTACGTACCATCGATATAAAAAAGACCGATTCTACATAAGTTGCGGTGGTGCAAGAGGATGTTGATAAAGATAAAGAAATGAAATAGAATAGAATGAATAGAATATTCTTTATTATGTACATCATGCAAGTAACATTCATAAAACATAAACATTTCGCATATGGTGACACTATGGGCGGTCTTATCACTAAAAGCGATCTTTTCAAGATATCCTTTAGATGGATTACAGGAAGATGGAGAGACAATACTGCAGGTACTCAGTGGTAAATCTTAATAGATTACAATAATTCGCATCCAGAGAGACATAAAAAACATTCCTCGATTCATAAAACACCCATAAAGTTTTAATCGGTAACTATAGAAAAGCAGTTTATTACGGCAATAATAACTATACGTTCAAACTAAATTAGAACGAAGGATTCTAAACTTATCTCAAAGTGCAATTACTTTGGGGATTATCTGCTATTAATTTTCTCATAGTCCATGTGGTTTTAGTCTGTCGTAATAATAAATTATTACTTTAAAGCTTGGTGGGTGCCATGTGGCTTGTGATTCGGTCCCTCCGGGCTCTAACAAGGGTGTGACAGTCGCAAACTTAATTTACCGTCTAATCTATTAACACGATCTTATCTTCTTTGGCCTAGATCTAAAATTTATGTTGCTTTCCTAGTTCTGACGGCAGTAGTTAGTGTTTGATTGATTCAATATCGTTGCAGTAAAGTTTTGTCTCTAAATTATGGTTCTGCATGATTTTCTTGTTCATTAAAAGCACAAGTATATACAAGGTGGAAGAGACACCGACGCTAAAACGGTTACCACGTATTCAGTACATCATTCTGAACCCTACCACATAGATTTTTCATCGGTTACTTAAAAAAAAACCCGTGTCCTCAGTGTTCCTTCCACTGTATTCCTGTATATTCCGTGAATTTTAACGTGGATTCTGAAAGTTATTCTTGTCTTACGCTTGTCGAGACCAAATACTGTCTAGACTAATCTTATTTTGAACGACAGTTAATGTAATCAAGCACGACTCAATCTTGCCCTAAAACGAATTTAATTATTAGGTTTTTGGTTACCGCGTCGACTGTATATCGTCTTTCCAATTAGTAGGCATAAAACATCAACTGAAAATAAATAAATAAATGCATGTAATATGATATCGCGAAGCGCCATGATACATGTTTGATATCGCGTGGGAAACGGCGTTTAAACAAATAAATTATTCATAATACCGTATCGCTTTGTATAAATTGAGATACGACTTGAATTTCACGTAGTTTTGTGATGTATTCCGTTTCAGAATTCGGAACTTCATTTAGGTCAATAGGAAATGGTGTAAAGTTCCTATCTCTTTTATCGCATATTTCCGAAATATTACATAAAAAGTTGTCTTATCGATAGCGTGCACTTTATCAAATGTCAATAATAGTTCACTTGTTAGCTCAGTGATTGAATCGGCACGTGTAGCTTCACGCCGCGCCGCACTGCAACGCTCGCTGCCACGCCACTCCGTTGACGTGAGCAACTATAAATTAACGACAATTGCACTAATTGTGCAGCTAATGGCTGTGCTCACTCACGCATTGTCTAGCTTTGCTATCCGAACATTAATTACCACGCTATTCGGAAATATTTGACGCGTGGGAATGGCATTTACGTTCCTCCAGGCTTTAACTGTCCCTTGTTCGATATCAACCGACTAATATTTCCCCAATATTTTCTTTATTGGGTTACGTGATAGGATTTCTTGTACGTGTAGCTACGGAAGTTTCTCTTTGGAACCGATACGAAACGTACCGTACTACAAATCAAATCAATGTTATATTGAAGTCATACACACACCCCTCCCGGGTGGAAATAACTGATGTTTATGTTTGTTGGGATCGGGAGTCGCAAAGCGCATGTGGCCGACACTGAAATTGCTTTCAGTATAGAGCTCGCGTGAGGCGCGCCGCCAATCTGCGGCCGATATAAATCTAAAGCCTGCCGAGTTTCGAATAAATTGCAAACTATAAGGATCCGTGCAATTTGCCCTCCCGCTAGTGCGGCCGTCTGCCGGGAGACTAGCCACGCGATTTCGACGATTTGTCATGTCAACCTCACCGTTTTTGTTTTACATTCATCTCCTCCGGCAATTCCGTATCAGTTAATTTGTTTCCCGATAAATTGTGAAATGTTTCGTTTGTATATTTATCTCTTATGTTGGACGAACGTTTCTGTCGGTTCACAATAACTTGGAAATTGAAAATTAAGTAGATTGCTTTTGTAATTAAAGGCAGCAAACAAAAACTTCGAGTGTACATTCATAAAGCTACTCGATAATTGAATGTTTTTACTGGACTTTTTACTATGTACGAGTATATGAAAGCACATTAAGATATCGTTCGAGTACAATGTAACTTGAACGTGAAATGTAATTTCGAACGTGTGGGCAGAGTGGACGATAATGTGATTCATGAAAATAGGCAATTTTACTTTTATGGTGACATTAAAGTCTTCTTTCACTTTAATGCACAATGGAGACGACATTATATGCAAAGAAAGGCCTATTATTGCTGGAATATGACAGTTGAAAGTTGAAAGTTAAATTAGAGAAGATGACAGTTACATTGTGATTGAAATGAAATACTATTTCTCGACCCTTAAAAGTTTTCCATGGATTTTTTGTATAAGATGCTTGATGAAATAATAAAATACGGTATGCTTGAAATCGCCTTCACCATACTAGGAAAATTTTAAATGATGATTTCAGTTATTGTCAAATACAATGTTTAATGTTACGTCCTGTTTAAATACAACACTATAACAGCTCGTAAACATTCCGCCTGGAGATCATTGAAACGTCCAATTATGTTCTTTATTGTTTTAATCTCTCTTAATGTATTCGTCACTTGAACAAAGCGTGTCCATCGAGACAGTATTCTTGTTGATTTGTAAAGAAACTATAGTGGCTCTAGGTAGGTACTCGAAACTATTCTGCTGAAGAAAACCGGAAGTGAATGCGAAGAAAGTTTTGTGAAACTGCCCCGTCGTTGTGTAAAACATTTGGACGATCTTTATCTTTCATACAAATAGTGCCCTGAATAATCTTCTTTGAAATTATAAACCGTACCGTACTCTGCACAAGTTTGCATAGAAACTACAAGTGGACGCTGTCCTACAGTATCGCCCCAAAGCGCACGGACGGGACGTCGTTAATATTGAAGCACTGAATTCACAATTTCGGTTGTTTGTGCACTTTCTGCTGTAAAGGATAGCCGAGAACAAAGTCGTTTCTCCGAGAGGACGAGCAAGTTTGCTATCAAGTTAGCCGCCACCTCCAAACTTGTAAACTCTTAATTTACAGGCTCTCTCACTTCTGTATTATTTGTCGCTATTCAGTAACAATTAGAAGACACTGAAATATGTGAATTCCATCGTAAGGAATCAGTCTTTCTGGTCACTCACAAGCCACAATGTGTATCATTTTAATTTAGTTAGTGGTCTATTTCTGTACCATGAGTGATTTACGTTAACATGACTAAAATTTATGGTCAAATTATACCGCAAAATTAGATTTCTCGGCACAATCACTGTCGAGTACAAACAGTATTGTTAGCCGCTTTCATTCCCCGGTCAGTCTGTTCGTCTCCTGAGATAGTATTAGAGTTGTTGTTATTCTTGGCTCCGTGCATGTTTGCTGGGGACGTGTTTGCGGTTAATTAATTTGCTCACTTCCCTACACCAATGTCTGTACCGGATCTGCCATCTGTCCATTTCAATATAACGCTCGGCTGAGTCAAGCCAGTGCCTAATCAATTGGTTACGCTCTTGGTTTCCAATAAACCTATTTCTCATGTCGTGATTGAACTATAATCGAAAACCTTTTTTAAACCAAATCATTCTGGAAACATTAATGGCGTCGTTTACGATCTGATTTCATTGGTATTGTCTATCTTTATGTGTCCATTGGGACCGAAGGATCGTATACGTCAATGAAATCTTTGTTTCGTCCGAATGGTTGTTCTATCTATGAAACTTTTATACGAGGGATGTGTTAAGAGACACCGGGTGGTAGTGATCTAATTGTTTTGGTTCGGGAGTCGCCCGGCGGCACATGCTGCCGACACGGCCCTAACAAATAGGGCTGTCGGCGTATAGTGAATATGAAGTCGTTAGTTAAATGCTTGCGAAATGGCGATGGCGGACGGTCCGAATTAGTGTAGCCAGAGATTCGGTGTGCAAAATTCGTAGCATTGTAATTCGGTATATATTTTAGTTTAGTTTCGGTTTTTTGTACGTTTTTGCAAGTGACGCGACAAATTGCGATCGTAATGTTAACATAAGCGTAGCCGACACATACACTTTTTTCATGTCCTCAATCTAAATAATGCTTTGTCTCAGGATTTTGCTTAGAGTACGGCCCTGTGGAGCTTTCCTATCGACGCAGACATGTTTGTTTTCTAGGGCAATAGTTTGTCGGATTGTGTTTAATTTGAGAGCGCACGCGCATGCCTAGCGTGGAGTGACAGCTGTGGATTTTCCTACCACAGCGCGTCATTAATGTAGCACTTGGGCTTCCGTTCTACATTGTGGTTTAGTGTAGAATTATTTATACCTACTTAAGCAGGGCTTTTATCAAATACCTACGTAACTACAGTCGTACAGTCGACGATGATTAAAATGTCACCTCGTTTATGCTGACACCGCAAACGTCCAGAAAATCCCACAAGACATAAGTTATGTCCATAAAAAATTCACCGTGAAGCGGTCGTCTGACAAATAGGGGACACCCGCAGGGTCCCCGGAGAGGTGGCCGGTAACGAGCTACCCAAGTGCCTACCCTGGCATCCCAGCAACCGCCGCGGCAGCCACACAGACTAATGTCCCCACTTTGCACGTATCATTAATGTCACCGCCCTGACCAACCGTATCTTGGGGTGCACATATTGCATCTTTTAACGCGTCAGCGTTTCTTCTCAGAAGGGAAATCGCCCGCAAAATGATACATCCATTTAAAAGCGTCTACGGGCAACTTTGTAACTAACGAACAGAATCCGTTTAACGTTTTATTAATTTAGCTTTTAATAAAAGTTAGTTAACGAATGAAATCCTAAATGGATTCGTGACGTAACTTTTGGACTAACCAAGAGATCTCGAATTTTCTGCTTAGAATTAAATTTTTTCTCTGCACCTAAGTATTTTTAACAATTTCGTGGACTTAAAATACATAATTTGGGCGTAATGTTTCCGGCTGCTCCAAACGGAAAATGTCTTTGTTTGCTCGCGGATGCTTATTACGACAGGTCCGGAGAATTCGTTCCGCCATGAAAGCGCTGGACCGTACTTAAGTGGGCCAGCTATTGTACAGGTCGCCAGTACTGCTGGTACAATATATAAAGCGCGTTTTGTTTTATTACAGTTATGTATCAACATCGCCAACACGCGTTTATTTAATGGTCCGCCTAATTCGGCGGCCCGCTGGGATTCTTAGGAAAATATACTTACTTGGTCTGAGTGTGCGGCTCACCATACATGTTTATTTACTCAGCGCGAGCCATACAACATATAACAAAGTGTATACGACGTGTAAAATGCCGTGTTTGATGTCAAAGCGTGGGGGAAAAGGTAAAATCCGAGAATTTCAGCGAATTTTAAAATGTCTCGTATCGAGATATCGGGCGTGAATCTTGTGCATGTATTGGGGGAGGGTGTCTCTTTGTCGTATCGCCTGGCATCAACAAATATAGCCCGGGGTCAGGCGGCACTCAGGGGGCCTTCGGGGCCTCTCCGCTCGAGATACACTCTATACATTGAAATATTCCACTTGATTAATTTAGACTGAACGCGGAAAGAGATAGCGTGTGCCGAATTAGTGCGAGGTTTCAGTCTAGCTGCCTTCTCTGAATCCTGAATACGTTCATCAAAGACTGAATGTGTTAGAAGACAGATAATTTGGATTTCAATCAATCTGTTGGCTCGAAAAGGAAGGATATAAATCGAATTTGTGCCAACTGCCAACACAAGTACTCATCAGCCTGGCTTGATGTTCTAAACTGCATGAATTTGGCAGTTTTGTATCAGTCGGACGCGAGTAGGTACAACCAGATAACCTAAATTGCTAACATAGCGTATAAGCCTGAGTGGACACATGACACACTTTCTATTAAAAGGAATAGGTATGCATAACCGATTAAAACTAGTTCACTATATTGATCGAGACATTATTTCTTCTAGGCGCATGACCGACATATGACAGGCTCGCCCTTCTAACAACTCTAGCAACACGATAAAAATGCAAATATAGCCAAAACACGCGTCATTCTCGCCAATACACAAGCGATAAGAGGTAATCAATCAACACTTGATTAATTAGTTTCTTATCAATAAGTGATTACTGAATATGCTAGCCTATAGTCAATGAAATTATTGGCATGTTCTTTGTGTTCCATTTCATTCCAATGATAATATTGAACCAATAGATACAGTAGTCGAAGTTGAAAATGTATTGGTATTTTGTGATTGAAATGAATTGTCGATTCAATCGGGTGTCAATGTAAGTTCAACGATGAATAAATGCATTTGAAATGTGTGATTAGGTGCGTATGGAAATAGCATGTTGGTCTGGTACCAAGTTATCGCTTCGTCGATCGGTGTGCGTGTTAAATGGTGTATGTTAAGTTACTGTTGCAGGCCTGCACTGTGCCAGTGATCGATCATTGGTAGCATACAAATTTACCCGGGCCATACGCTCGGAAACATTTCGGAAACAGGATGCAAGGCAATTCCCTTTACTGCTTTATACATAACCATTTCTTCCTTTATGGACTTCTATTACATATAAAGTTATCAGGTATCTGCATTCCTTTATATGGAAAGACAATGCTTATATTTGTAGCGGAGTACCTTAAGGGAAATAATAAAAAAAAATTATTACAATTACATAGGGTTAACAAACATGATTTGGAGATCTGCTTTTAAGCCAGGAGATGCTTGTGTTAGGTGATTCCGCTCTTCCACTTAGCATTATAGTGTATGCAATTGAACACAAAATAAAAGGAAAAGAAAATATAAGAAGAACAAAAATTCAAAAAAGTTTATCAGTTATTTTACAATGTTCATTTAAATATTTTGTTCTCAGTACGAGCAAAACATGCGCAAAAAGTTTATACGCTGTACACTGAGCAGTTCCATGATGCAATCAATACCCACAATGTTCTTGCAACCGGTTTAATTGCACTGGGTACTAAAGTTAATGAATGAAAAGATATTATTATTATTGTGCACTTAAATCAGCCATGTACAGCTGGAACCTGTTAATCAACACTTTAAAAACATAAAATTAAACAGTTAAATAAACTAAACACATAAAATTCAATTAACGAGTGCAGCAAACACCAAGTTCAAGGGAACTTCAGTGTTTTCCATAAACATGTCGTGTTTACATGCAATAAAGGCAATCACTGCCCAACTCATGGTTTCGTTACGTTTGCCATTAGCATTGATAAACGTGAAATAATGACAGGTTAGACCGGTCCTAGTTAAAAATTAAGTTCTTCTGTGTACCAGATGGGATCGCTGCACGCATCTGGGACTTGCGCGCGAGCAACATTGCTTTCCCACGGCGTATTGAAAAACCAGATATACCAAAGATATGGTCGTGCTTTACTATTAACTATTATAATCAGTGAGCGAGGAAGTATCGATGATTGTACGCCCACTGCATGATGTGGCTCGAATAAACTACGCTTTAGTAAACAGTAACTAATTGGACCAGTCGTGTCGGGCCGCTTCGCCCGCAGCCGATGACATCCGATTACACAATCGGATGTTTAAGGACAGATTTATATGAGATTGTATCGAGTTTCAATTAGATAGTTTACTAATTGGATTAAATGCACTGGTGAGATGTATGTCAACCACAGTTTTGGTGGGAAAGAATGTTGATGCTAATCGAAATATCAATAGACATGCTTAAGAAATGGATTCATAATCTTCTATACATCTAAACAAATAAATAAAATTGAAGTGTCTGTTTGTAATACCAAAATAACAGCTTTTTACTGAATGCATACGAAAGTATAAGCGGTACTTATAACAAAAACACATTTTTTTCTTCAATTTTTGTCTGTCTATTGGTCGGTCTGTCTGTCTGTTTGTTCCGGCAAATCTCCGAAACGGCTGGACCGATTTTGACGGAACTTTTACTGGTTAAAACCCTTGAAATTGGTAACAAAATTCGATTTAAAAAGGGAAGTAATATATTTTTATAATAATTTCACGCAAAAGACGGTCGCGGGCAACAGCTAGTACACAATAAGACTGTTGCGTATTAAATATGAGTCTTGTATCGTTAATATATTCATGATATTGAAATTTATGTCCCCAGCTAGTTACTCGGGTGCAGTGAGGATAGGAGCATGTTGGCTGTCGTAAAATCATATGCATCGGTGAGATTTACGTCTTCCGCTGAACATAGCGACATTTTATATTAATATCTTAATTACGTTAAGTCATAATGTACTCTATCATGTGGCAACACCTTTTGTAATTGATTGTTTGTGTTTGTGCGGTGGGAAAAGTTCTTTTCGAACCACAGATTAAATATTTGGTCCTTAAAGTTCCGACTTGAATGTATGATTGTACAATGCGGTCATAAATGTCATATCATAACACTATATTTGCATATATGGATGTACAAGTTGTTTGAATATATTGAAATGGCTGGCCACCTACGGATGGCCAAGCCATTGGTGACAGACTGCGTGTATTGTGTGGGACAGCAGAAAGCTTTCGATTCCACATTAGTGCCACGAGTCACGTCTTAAGGTACATCCAGACGTCACGCGTGCCGCTTCCGGCGAACCAGAGTCCGTAATGACACATGTGCTGCCAGCACGGCCGGGGGCGGAGCGAGCGGAGCGGCCGGAGCGAATGCTAAGCCCACATCGATCCATGCAAATTTAATAGATTTGCCTGCCTCATATACATGTGGGTATAACCTAAATTAATCTGACGGCTCACCACGAGATGTTACGTAATGTACGTGGAGTAGAGCCTTAACTTCTGCCATCTGTTGAACATTTTACTGCCGAACTGTGATTTAAAGCTTCCTTCTGGTTCCGTGTCTATCTTTTGTAAGCATTTTGTTTGTTTTTTTTTTATACTAAATACTACTACTTGCGTTTGCCCGCAAACGCCTGATGTGAAGCGATGAGGCGGCCTAGGGTGGAGCACGCTTGCCTAGTAGAAACCGTTCACTCAAACTAATAATAAATAGTTCCAGCGGTAGTTCTGGACACGGCTCGTATTGTTAGGAGGTTCCTCTGGAGCCATGACTGCCGGTAGCTTGGACCCTGTTCCCGATACCGGTGGGCTACAATTTTTTTAATATTTTTAAATGTATTTTACATATTAAAAAAAAAAAATTAAAAATGTAAAAAGTTTGTAAAAAGATGAATAAAGGAAATAATAATAGATCCAGAGCATAATGATCAGGAAACAGAGAAGCCAATATAATAAAATATAATGCAAGTTCTTCCTGTGATCTCTTCCAACATAGTAATGAGTTCCTTTCCCTGACACTTTTGCATTGTGTATTTTCACTCACCTTCCCACCAAAATGTCGAGAATCTAGCACAGACTATACCATTTCATGTCCATTACTCGAATCTCATCAAATGAAATGGGTAGAAAGGATGTGACTCATGACTTCATGAGATAGCGATTACTAGAAAAGTGTGGAAGATGAAGACCGCAATAAACTGTGCTATGGGCAAGAGACTCGATGATACTCGAATATTAAGTCCGTCTTGTTGCTCCGTTGGCATTGTACTCTACTCACTCTCATAGTTTGTCATGCATGTCAGACGTGTTCATATTAAATAGTTAGTGACCGCAAGCACGCTAGAAAGTGCAATTACAGTCACTTGTCTGCCAAGACTATGGGAGCCTTCCATCGATCGGGGGCATTCGGAAGTATTCGGAAAGTTACGTTTATAGTTGCCACTACTAATAGTTTCATGAGGCTTTTGAACTCAGGGTTATGAAGCTGAAAATGGTAAGTATGCGTTTTATTAGATGAGACATACCTACGTAGTTGGCAAATCTGGGGAGGAGTGGAGTACTACAATACTGCCCTATTTCCACCGCCAGCAGCATAGCTGTGTTCAGGTTCAAAAAGTATGTGTGCTGTTATAATTACAGGCATGTGAGACGCTTTGTTTCTAGCAATACACCTGCGTTTGCGAGTCCTCTTCTAGGTAAGATAGCAATTTGCTAGTTACAATAATTGCTGAAAAAGTTTCGAGCTTTGGATATGTTGAACAAAACACAGTAAATCAAAGTCAAAAGTATATTAGAGGAGTTGTTGATGTTATTAGAACAACTATAGATTGGTCGGCACGTGACGGACAGACAAAGAGATTCCGGAGACGATCGTTCGAGTCGCAATAATGAACCACGCCCGCGGCGAGCCCACCCCATTGTCGGCACACGCAGGGTTACATCTCCCCACTTTGATGTTAACCTCTCAATCGAATCTATTTATAACCACTCAAAAACAAAAATGTTCAACACATTTCGACATTTTCGACCCAAACTTTTTTCTGTACAGTCGAACACAAAAGGGTTCTTGATCGTGACAACCTTATTTCGCTCTTTAATAAGATTTTTTTACTGTAAACAGTGTTCCTGATGTTCCCGATGCTTGCCCAACAAGCAGAAAATTAAAAATTTACAAACAACCCCAAGGGATTCTGTTTCGAGAAATAATTTTCTGTTCCTTCAAGATTAACTTCGGGAGTTAAACAAAGTTAATGGGTAGGAGTAAACACTATGAATAAATTAATGTAGACTTATGGAACAAATAGCTTTAATCAATGGAGCCATTAAGTTAATTAATGGCATGAGGTGGCTTAGGTGAGACTATTAGTATAATTTCGCCGGTTTATCTATTATGCGCGGCAGTGATGTCTAGGCGTGAGGTTTCTGGGAATGCATTGCGAATGCAGTGCGCAGTACTGTTCCCTTTATGTTGGGCACCGCTCGCTGTCGCACGCCCGGATTCATGCGATCAAAATTCAACCCGCACATGCAACACGACTACATTTTTTTCCCATCTTCATTTGGTTGGAGGATGTCGAAAAAACTTATACGATGTTCTCGGTAGCGACTAGCGGCGACTACTTACGCGCTTCGCCTGCATATAAACGCTTACTTAGCACATTTCACAAATTATCGTCTCCATGTTACATCTTTGACATGCCTGACACATATCGTCCGTTGTACGCAATTAGTAGGCAATGATTACATTGTTTATGAAGGGTAATAAAAATTAAGCGGCGTATTAATGTTTTAGTAGGTACGTTGCGTGAGCGCCCGTCATCACAATAAATACATTTAATTTTACTATCGCTCATATTTGTGGCTTTATATGGCATGCATTAACGTGTAAATGAAATCATTACATGGAATGGAAGCGAGACCTTTGTTGTTAAATCACTAAAATCACCATTGTGTTGAAGACAACAGCTGTCACGCGAAGCTATAAAGTTACATGCACACGCTGATTTTATAATAGTAGTTACAGTGTACTGTAACCCGCTGAAATTATAGTAATGAACTGGAAATTACTGGGCAATGGAATTTGAATATAATTTTGCAGCATCGCTGTTCAATTTTGAATCAATGGCGCCTTTCGTTGAACAGTGCTGATTAGAAGGTATTAATTAACAACCTGGCAGGGACGCTAAAGCCTTAACGCACGAGCATCAAAGCGAGCTCTTGATCACACGATTGTAATTGAGTCGTGAAAATTAACGTAACGAGCCGACCACAGCTGAAACATCGCTTGCAATGATACACGGCGTATTGTCTATGAAAGATTTAATCGCCGCACCTAATGATCGGGTAATAGCGTGCTGTTTGAATGGTGTCAGCTTTATATAGCGCGCGATGAAATATGCCTTTCGTTAGTCGCACTAAACACAACCGAGTGAGTGTGACTAGACTAAACCGGCAATTTACTACCGCAAACAGGATATTCGGTTTAACAACTAACCGTTATTGCTTTGAAAGTAAAGTTTATAATTATGCATCCCTCGGTGAACATTTGGTTATTGTAACTGTTGAATAATATTTCTAAACTTACGTCGTAGCGCCATATTAAAGCTGATGACGCGTCGGCGTGCTCATAACGTAATTATACCTATGCCGTCGGTTAAAGTGAAGGCCGAATTTCGGCCGGGGTGGCTTAAAACGAAATCCATCATTCGGCGGAACTGTGGTGACGAGACGAGAGGAGGCGTGGTCCAGAAATACTCTGTGTTCGCTCGGCTGGTTATTTCGGTCGTCCTCCATCGACAGGTATGCGTAACGTGCGTAACTCTTCGCGCAATAGATTTTTGCCTAGTTTTGAAGCGCCAGACATGTTTACCTACCTCGTTAACAAACCCTGCAGGTGCAGACATGTTTGAACGCACAGCACTAAACACTAATTCGCCACGCACTCTACAGTTAGCTATTTTTGTGCGTCGTAAATTTTATAGCGGTTATCGGCTCTCTAGTAACTGTTTAGCCGATGTAAATTTTATGTACGCACACTTTTCCTGTAATTTTTACGACATTGTGGTCAAATAACCGCATTGAATGGTACTATAAAGTTTAATTGTTTCAGTCGAGCTGTGGATTCGTAGTCCGTGGTAGCTTGTAGGTTGTACCTATTATTTTATTTCTGTCACGTCGCAATCCTATTTGATGGCTGTTTGTTGGGCTGTATTCGACAAAGGAGTAAGCGAGGTCCTTCGGCCGACTTGTGCGGATAATCCGGATAATACCGCGGCATTTCCGACTGATGCCTCTTATCGGCGCTCGAAGAAAGCCGCGCTTCAGTGTAAATAATATCTCTCTTCAGTATCATTGTACTATCGACCTTGGTGTTGAAACAGTTACGGACGTTTTCCTGTTTGCTTCTTTTTCATTAGCATTCATGTTTTTTATTAGTTCATTGTCCAGTGTTATGTTTAGTAGTTCTATGATAATTATCGCTGGCGTGCATTTATTTAGTGGTGGCGCATGTAGTTTGGCGCCTCGTTTAGCGACTTAGGTTTAAAGTTGCAAATAGCGCATAAGTACCGACAAATTGCTTCTTCATCGCTTACCAAGCCATAAATCAGATGGCTCGTACAAATTGCCCGAACCGCAATATTACAACACCTAATATATTTTAATGCTAAGATGAGCATAGAAATAAGTTATGGAGCACTCGTGTGTAGCACCCCTTTATACTACAACTTAATTTAGTACAGTCACGTGCAAAATAACGTCTTTCCATAATGCGAAATGAGAAATTCCAGTTCTAAGAAAACGCTGAGCATCGATGTTATAAAATAATAAATTCTCGACGACTCTTTCTTAGATTAGGTTTAGCTTTTCTTTATGATTCACAATTTCGTTCAGAAAAACCCACTCGTGATATAAACTATCCTCTTTTCTTATATATCAAAAGACGCAATTAGCGACTTACACTGAGTAATCCCCTAGATGTGAGGATTACCGCAATGGAGGTTTTCATTAGAGGGAGCGACGGCTGAAATAAAAAGAGATGTAATTTCCTTCTCATGTCGAAACCGCGTTAATACGACTGAGGGTCGTCGACGAAATCCTTTCTGGCCATCAAATTAGTCTTTAGCTCCTACTACGGATTCTCGATTACGTATGTCATTAGTAACATTTGGATGTATCTGAGTGTACGTAGTATTCAAAAGGTCATTTACAAACATGAATGGTAGAAAAGTATTCGTGAGTAAACAAATGAGGGTAAATAAATCAATCATCGCAGCGTGGAGCGAAATAAGTTTATTTGTATTTGTGGCAGTCCACGAGTATTTTTGGTAGTGGTTCGTTTGGCTACTGTCGGATCCGCTTGTAGGAATTAGCAGATTATGTTCACCTTAAATATAAGCTGGTAACCTTCGCGTTAGAGGTAGGCTTGTGTTGTGTTGATTTTGACTTTATATAAGCTGAGCTGTCTCGTCTAAATAAAGGACACTTTTCAAGGGTGGATTTGGAGAGGATATCAAAGGCTTTTAACAGAAACATACATATATTATTGCTTGGAGTCTGATCCTGTAGCAATTTGTGTTGTACACGTCTTCGTTCTTCAAAGGACAATGGGCCCGATATAAGTTACTATATTATGAATATGAATGCTATCAAATTATAACGCCTATAACATATCCTTTCAGCCGTCGTCGCCTGTCTCGACACAATAGATCGTTACAGACGGGCGACACTTCCGTATGAATATAACACACTTTTAATATAACATCCTCCGTTATTCTTTTTCCGAATGTTTGCCTAGCGCAGCTGTCGACATAACCAGTGAGTTTTCTTCGACAAGGAAAGTCGCTTTGTCTCCTAAACGTTGACAAACTACTTAATCCACTTGAATATATATTTCCATATGTCTAAACAAGTCTTCCATTTTGATAATAATAGTTGGTATCCTTTTCAGAAACGTACACAAAGCAAAAACATTTTATTTTCCCAGCAACTGTGCTCAGATAGGAGCGGTTTAACTGGCTCCGTTCTGTATACGAAAGAAGAAAATTGAAAATAAAGTTTGTTGGTTTCGTAATCCAACACGCGTGGAAAAATGGTAATAACTAGCAAAGTAGCAATACAGCTTTTGTTGGCTTGCACAGTGAGACCGTCTCGTTTTTACTAGCTTTGTCTTTCGTAGGAGGCAAATCTCATTAGTCTTTGTCGCGACTGAAAGACCCGACTTGCGCTTTGATACTTACGTTTTCAACGGTAATTATTAAATGACCGCGACACTAATTATTTTTGGATTTCAACGATGACGTGATGGATGTATATGAAACGTTTGGCTCCGTCTAAGTTAATGCTTGCTTCCGTCTTTCTATAGATTACTTGTCGTTGCAGTTTCAATCAAAGGAAATTGTGATTACATAAACCAGGCTTTACAAAGACAGGTATTAATAATTCAGGAACTATGAAGGAAAGTATTCATTTGAAGTTCGTATATTAGTTTTGTGTGGTATAGTGCTAATCATCCGAATTCGCTTTTACGAATGAATACGTCCTGTCGCGCAGCGTGAATGATTATTATGTTTGTATTTCTTAACACTTTCAACGATTCTGTCCCAAAATATTCGATGAAAAATGGCTGTCTATCTACTGTTTAAATTATGCATGTCTGACACTAACCTAAATAGCCTGTTGACGTCATAGAGAATGCTAGTCTTCGGTGTGAATAAATTTAAAAGAAGACACTGCGACCGCGATGCGCTTGCTAAATAAATCTCTTTAAAAACTAATGATTTACTGCAAGCTATCTTTAGGTGGTCGGGCTGACGTTGCCGTTCGTCGTATCGATCGATCAGTACTACCGACATGTTTTTTGTTCAATAAATAATGACCGTTCTTCTTTGATTTACGGTAATGCGGGGCACATTTAAGCTATTTTACGATGATTAGGATGTTCATAAAAAAACCATTGTTTAGTCTGCCCGCAGCACACACGATATTGGTATTAGAAACAAGATACGTTCTAACGCAACATTTTTGTGTCCGGAATTTAGATCGGCAACGAGATAATGTGTAACGGCTGTAATATATTGGGAAGGTTGGCAGTATTGTTGTTTAGCGTTAGCTAATTCAGCGTGCGGCGTCGGGGGCGAGTGCGGAGTGCCGAGTGGCGAGTGGGGCGAGTGGTATGTTGTGGCATTCAGTCGGTGAATGAACCGCTGTGTGAGCTCGCGTACATGTTCACAGGGAAGTGGCGTATTGCCAATCCGCGCTCGAATATCCTACGGGAGCCGTTATCGTCACACTTTGCCTGTACTACTAGGCACTAGCTAATGGACAATAACATTTGTCAGCGTGTCGCTGCGATGCGCTCAGAGAACGCTGATAGCAAGTCATATTTGTACGTAAGAGCGCCGAGCTTTTGCTACGCTAAGCAATTTCCCCTTTCCCGTAATACGATTGAATGAAATGATTGTTTTTATTTTCTCTTTGAATAAAAATAAAGAGATTGTGTTTGGCAATGAATGTGTGACTCATTTATTACGATAAACGATCACTTCGCTTCTCTTCATCGAAATACAAATATAAACGCACACTTTACTACGTTTAAATTGATGAAGATTACTTAATACATGGTTATTTATTTTTATCTCAAAAATCTCTACGATAATGACCGCAGAAATAGTCCTAATGTTGAGCGTGGAAATGTGGCTTTATGCCAGAAAGAAGAAAAACATTTGTGAGGCAGATATGTGTAGGTAAACATTAGTGGTTTGACACCATCATAATCGTTTCCTACGTGTCTGCATAAATCGTCACGTTGCTGTAGGTACATATTCATGAAAAACCAATTTGCACCTTTAATCATGAATAAGCAATGATTACTTCTAGATCTTGGTCCCATTAGTGCAGCTTATATGGAAGTTGTTATTGGCTATTAATTCCTAGGTAATTTACAACGAATTACGGCATACACAACCGTGAAATTAGAATGACAGTATAATAAACCGCGAGTAAGAAACAGAGTTGTAACGACAAGGTGTAGTGTGGCCGCTTGCCAGCCACGACTCTGTATCTTGATTAAACGCACGTTTGCTATAAACCCTCGCTTCGCCGCCAAGCCGTCTGAAGGTAAACCTCTTCCTTCCATCCTACGGTAAACACATGCAAATCGAATTTTTATCCTTGTTGTTTCATTAAACTGGTTCAGTTTAAACGCCATTTATGTGGTGTTACATAACAATGTATCAGCGCTATCGGTATTATGATCAGCATGCATGCGGAGATCGTTTGATGTCAATTACACGTGAACGCGACGGGCCTAATACCGATTATCCAATATTACCAAGCGAAACGCTCGAGTTCGGCGTGCCAACATCGCTGCGGTATTGTTGTTAATCAAAGTAATTTATGCTCCGATGCATAACAGGTAAGTAAATCTGTTCAATAGAATATGAACGTAATGGGATTATGAATAAGGTTAACAAGATTGGAGCGTGAGAAATTATTGGAAAGCCAGGGATTCAATTGCGACGGCTATCGGCTATCGGGAGCAGTGAGCGGAGCGTGGTCGTCGCGACCTATCTGTGACTTCATGCTTCGCTTCACGCAGCTCTTTAGCGGACATTGTGTTCTGTCTGCCTCACAATTTATATTCAACCAACGTGAAATATCTACCTCTATTCCACTTTCCATCGTCGCTTTTAAAAACGACCTTTTGATCTCCACTTTGCTTAGGTGCTGTGACTGGAATCTCGACCTTTTAAGGTAACTTTGAGACGATGAAGTTGTTACTGAACTATGTTGCATCTTCAATAAAAAACTTGAGCGTTCTCAGACTACCGAGGATCGCGTTGAACTTTTAACAAAGTACTCTTTATAATTTTGTATGCTCAGGATTTTCAAGAACCATGTTCCTACTCGTAGTTCCTAGATAATAATAAGTTCTCTCAGGGGAAGTTAGTAGTTCTACCAAAATAAATATTCAGAGATGAATAAAGGAGATAGTCACCAACAACTTACCTTAAAGAGAATCATTGCAATCAGCTTGGAACATTGCTAAAACTAATGACTTGGACGGTATTTTTCTCCAATGCTCACTTTACTATACAGCAGTTTATGCCGTCCACAGGCGTTCTTTCTTCTAAAGCATCCCGCCGACGAAGCGTCAAGCTATCGACTTTATTCTAGAGAGCTTCGTGTAGGTTCCGTGACACTAAAAGAGATACATATTAAATTAATACTGGATCGCTGACTGTTTAATTCTATGAAATAAACAAAAAATATATATGTATTCTGCTAGATCGTATGTACCTACTCGCTTTTTGCTGTTCTCTGGAATAGGACGGTGTGTAAGACGGAGCTGGTCTCCTTTAATCTGAAAAGATTGTTTTTAATCTCCATGCTAACCCTTTTTCTTTGTTCCCAGATGTGGTCTACACGCTGACTTCACGGAGCTGACTGCGTGTGTTGGTGGTGAGCTGGATAGGCATGAAGGCTCAGCGGTGCATCGACGGTACTTCTACATCACGCTGTTGCGAGAACCTGTGTCCAGGTGAGGTTTATGAAGTTACTGGAAGTTTCTTTAAAACAAGTCCTTTCAGTTTCTATATGATAGAAGGCACAGTATTTAATCCTTCTTTGTGATATCGATGGGTGCCAGATAAAAACTCTGCTACGGTGTCGATATTATATTAGTTGGGCTCTCAAGGGAACTCGTTGGGCACTCTTTAACTGGAGAAGAGAAAGGGTTCACTGGTCAGGTGGGCAAAACTATTTGGACTTGATATTTTTTTTGATTGAACCAAAATAGTTACCCTGAAAGATTGTAAGCTAGTTGTTAGTGCTTATAAAGATATGAACGAGTTTAATATTTAATGCTATACCTTAGACTTAGTTGCTGAACCAGTAAATAGTGCGCACTTGCGCAGTGCGCTTGATCCTATTCTCATAATTACATTACCGTTGAACGCGTAGCCTTAAATTGGATCGGTTCACGGAGCTAGCTTAAACCTGCGAATAATGTTCCATATACCCGGTTGAGCTTACTTAATTACACTATACTTGCTTATGTGCAGCCTTTAATAGCATATATTTTACTTAAACCTGCTGTACGGTGTAATTGCTTTTAATGCAATACCCGTAAATTTTGCGTTAACGCTCTCCTGAGATTTTGTTCTTGATTTTAAGAATATTCGCACAGTTGGTCGTTGCGAAATTGTGAGATTGGGCCCTATACGGAAGGAGACAGCGGAATATTTATGTTAAGTGTATGAATTCGTGATGTTCTTTGCTCTTGTGGGCGACACGAAAATGATTCAATTCGGGTGCCACATTTTGTTTGCGGATGTTGACCCTGTTTACCTCATCGTGTTGGAATCGGCGAAAAATGCTTGTGGGCTACAGAAAGGGCTTCCGAAGTGCTACATTGTTTACAAAAATATTTAGAATTTAAAAAACTCATTTTTGGACACCCTGTAACCCTTTTCTACTTGTACATATTTATTACTATTATACCTAGTTTTGTAGTTTGTAAATAATTTAATTATCTTTGAAATAAAAATTACAGAAAAGAAAAAACCCAGTGAGTTACTTTACAAAATGGACTTAAGGTGGAAGCGCCAAAGTAGCCCGCGAAATTCAAATTTTGATAAGTTTTTTTAAAGTTTTCGGGTCAGTGACAGGTTGTATGCCCATGGATCATATTTTGTGCAACATACAGCCTGACACTGACCGGCAAATTGAAAAAAAAAAGCAAGTTAATTTAAATTTCATGGGCTACTCACTCGCTTCCCCCTTAATGAAGACATCTTTTCGCCCTCTAAAGGGAATGGTTTCGGGAACACCCAATTTTTTTTTTCTAAAATGAAAGGGACCAATTTGATAATAATGATTGATTAAAAGCCCCTACATAATAAATATGTATAGGCAAGTTAAAAGGAAGTGACATAGCCCATTAAATGCTAGTTCCCCGTGGGTCGTAATTTAGCAAGCTTGATAATAAGCTGTGTTCGAAAGCTGTCACGGACCCTCGTCAATATTTTCGTTCGGAAAGCGCTTACACCGTTGGTCAATATTTTTATTCGTTACACGTAAGAAAATAAATGATATTTTTAGTAGACTGGACTAGTTGGGGTAATAGAGTATACTAAGGAAATTGATTTTTAGCTTTTTTTGGTGACGTTTGTATGTTCTACCACAGTGTAACTAAATCATTATTATCTTTCTGCCCTAAGGTCCTGTCACAAGCGCGCCATACGTTTCACATATAATATTTTCATAACTTTAAAGAAAAAGAATGTATTCGTGTCTATGGATAATACTGATTGGGCTGGTTGCAAACAATTTAACTAAAACGCTATAGGATAATTGTACTTTCGATTCTAATATCGACTTATGTCACGCTTCCATCGCCCGCTCGTGCTAGGGCCTCAAGTCCCATATAAATTGGGGCCAGTGCAATGCTTCTTTTCTTCTCTCCTGTTAACCGTCACGGTATCATTTACTCCTTTTTCTATCATTCCTCACGGAATCCATTCATGTTTTCTTTGGTCCTTCTCCTGTTCTCCATATTCGTCACTCTTTTAGTCACAATGCGTTTTATCCTTCTTCATCAATTTTTCATGCCAAGACAGACGACTCAGTTTCAATAGTAAATTATATGAATCTCAACTCGCGTTGTTCAACTGCGAGAAATTAGACTGTGGTACTAAAAAAGGTTTCTAAGCTTCTAAATTTGAACCATAATAGTTGACGTACTCGTAGGTCAAATATCTGTAGGCGGGTTTTAATTTCATAGTTTCGATCTTAATGGCTTATGTTAGATCATTTTCGACGTTTTTGAATAACAAATTTAATAAATGGAGCAATAAAGATAATAGGTCTATTTTGTATTGAATTTATAAACTAATTGGTGAAGTACTCCAGCCTTTGTCTAATGGGTAGGCTCTGTTTTAGCAATGAGGTTCCTTGTTTCAAAATTCTTAGTGGACAGCATAATATCGGTAACCGGTAAAGTATTAAGTTCAGTCCCTTTATTCCACGGTTTCCTAATCACTTTGAGGAATGATTGAGGGTACGTAGCAAAGTGATAAGTAGCAATCGCTTTGAAATCGTTTCAAATTTCTGCATAACAAAAGCTTTTCAGTAGCTCAGTCAATCCTATACATTTTTGACTTTTCCTTTATCGATATATTTTTTTGCTGTCCTGGTGGCCGATCTGTTTCAGAGTGGTAAAGAGATGGCGCTAGACGTCCTCTATAACTCCGTCTCTTTCCCACACTGGAGCGACATTAAAGCAAAACCGCTTGACGTCATGGTAACTCCCCTAATAGAATGCCAGTTTGTCTAAGCCCTTAGGAGCCTCTGGTGTCCCTAATTTTCCTATTGGTGTGCTGTATTTGACTATGTTTTAATTTGATGATATTTTGTCCAGGTACTTGTCAGAATACAGACATGTGAAGCGCGGCGCCACGTGGAAGGGCTCCCGGCATTGGTGTCAAGGAAGAACTGCTACAGGTAAATAATACCTGTTCTTATTCGGAAAAAAATTGTTAGAATAAGTGGAAGGTCTACTCTAGATACGAGAGGGAGAACAATAAGAACATAAGCATATCCCACGACCCTTATTCACGGCATTAGGGGTAATATCGTATATTCATCGCGACGAGTAAACCTTTCGGGCACATTGTTATTGGGTTTTTCCATCAGGAATTTCCCAGTAGCAGCCACGGAGTCTGGATTTGCGCCCGGTTGATGGCAATAGACTTAAACATAACAGGCGAAATGTGGGTGTACTATTAGGTACACCTCTGGCTAACCATTCGGGGATTAAGTCTTTACAGAAGTAGTATCAATGAGAACTTCCTCCCTTTTTTCGTTGGTTAAAAAGGAGAGCGGATCACTAAAAGTGGAATAGGCGATCATTGAGTGGATTTAGCCAGCTGAAGTAATCTCACATAATCCTTCCTCTGGCAGAGGCTATTCAAGAGGATAATCACACGATAACAAAAGAGCATCGAGCATCTGTGAATGAAATACTGACCTGATTGAAGGACAAAAGCCGTAATAAATGAATGCGCTTAGAATTGAAAAATTATTGGTTTCCACACAAATCATACATAACCTTTATTATTTATTCATACAACTACAAAGAAAGGTCATTTCAATAAGATATCAGGATGAATGTACGGTCAACAATAGTTACATTTACAGCGCCTTTATGTCGTAGCTGTAAGGATGATTTTCATAGTCCACTTCTGATGTGCGAAGAATTGGACGAAGATTGTTCGAAGTTTAATCGCTTACTTGACTTTTGTTACGGCACCCACGTTGTGAAGATGAGTAAGTTAAGATGAGTAACACGTCTAATGCGTTACCTTATTAAATCATTAGTACCTACTAATAACTTAACGCCCTTTTGAATTCTATCCACGGTTGGATTGCATAGATGGCTGATGAAAGAAATACGTACCTATGTACGATAGATCTTGCTGAAATGTTTGCGGTTTGTGACAAGATTTAGATGTCATGAATTATTATCTATTAATAACTAGCTTAAGGCCGCGGCCCCGCTCGCGTTATGTCTGGAAACTTTCCACGGGGACGTTTTAAATATAGCCTTTGACGCTCAGGGATAATATAGCTTCCCATTAGTGAAAGAATTTTCGGAATCCGATCAATAAGTCCGAAGATTACCCCGTACATCGAAACTTACAAACATAAAAACTTTACTTCTTTCTCATATTAGTTTAGATAACGTATGCAATCAGCACATTTAAACGGTGTTCAAGAGCTGACAGTGTCAACATTCCATAGTAATTGTTACTCAGACAGCTTTTAAACGCGGTTTAGAAATTCTGATCAAGTTCAGTTTTATTGGTGAAATTTGTCCTAAATTGAATAAAGGCTAATATAAAAATAATGATTTTATAAAGGTATAATAATATTGTAAATTTGTACCTGTTCCCAAAATAGCTGAATGTATTTTTCTATTTCGGCAAAAACCGTTTATCATTCATGATCGGTTTTATCGAACAAACCACAAGCAAGCCGCTTAAAATAATTGATAGGCTTTTAAAATGATTAGAATACTAAAACTTCGGGGCACTTGCATTAATTTAAATTAATTACTTATTAATTCTGAACTACTTCCACTATTAATTAACATTTTATACTTCATCACTCGTCAAGTCATGACTCGCCATGTGTAATATTGTAGTTCGCTATAAATTACACCAGTTTAAAGTCAGCCATGTGCTGTATTAAAGTAAAGGTATTATAACATAGATCATGTTCGTATCGTTAGTCTTTAACCGTCTATAATCTATTTTATCGTTACTGCGATCTGTCAAAGTACTGGCAATTACGGTCCAGGGGCATTATGATAAAATTGAACTTAATATCGAAATTACCATTAAGGCCTTCATTTATAATGTAGACTTGATAAGCTTTGAGACTGATGAAATCCGTACTAATAGTAAAAATATAAAAGTAACTCTGTCTGTTACATTTTCACCCCCCCCTTTTTTCCCCTTAGAGCCGGACTCCACCGAAGCGGAGACGAGACGAGAGGGGAGAAGTGTTGTAAACCACCAATAGAATTTCGTTATTTACACTGCGCGTCTCCGCTTAGCTTTAGTGGCTGTTGAGCAGAGTGGAGAGCAGATGTCGCGTAATTGTTTAGGCCACAGCCTCCGCACTCGGCGCAGCGGAGACAAGAAAAGTAGTGAGCAGTGTGCTGTGAGTGGCGTGCGGTGAGCAGTGTGCTGTGTGCGGCGGCGTGCCGCGTGCGTTGAGCGGCGTGCTGTGTGCGGCGTGTGGTGAGCGGTGTGCTATGGGCAGTGTGGTGAGCGGTGCACATCTCCTGTCCTGTCCGCTTCGCACATGCCGCTCGTCTCCTCTTTGGTGGAGTCCGGGCCTTATCGTACCGTCCGACGTTAGGGAATGGGCAACTACACTACTTTCACAGTTTTTATGCCTTGTGACTGGGACTGTAGCTACATTTGACTGTTGTCTTTGTTTCGACAGTTCAAAAGTGCCTGTAACTGGCCTACTTGAAATAAATGCTTTGCAAATTGACAAAATAGTGACTTTTGATGAGTTTTGAAACTGATGAAATGTTCTCGTAAAGCAGTAACACACAGCATCAATATTTACTCTATCTATACCACTCCAATTCGGCTCTCAATTTGTATTCCGGTTCCGAAAAGGTTGGACCAACTCGAAAACACTTTAATAACCAATCTCAAAAAGGAGGAAGTTCTCAATACGAGCGAGTGTGTATTTTTCTCCACGGATGATTCCAGTTTCCGCGTTTGTATAAAATGGTTCATATTTATAAATAAACACGCTATATTTTCTATAAATATTGCCTATATTAGTGGGATCCATATGGCCCCATGTGCTATCCTTTTGATCTCCAAGGCCCGTTTGAACGTTTATTGAAAAATCTCCAAGTAAACATTTACTTACCTTTGCTTTTTGGCTAGCGTACACGGGGGATCATTTTTAATTACCTTTTCCGTATCTTTACACTCTGGCGATTCTGAAACGGAATTTAAAGCTGTGTCAACACTGATACGTTTTGGGGTTGCCAGTATTCCGTAGCAGATAATGTATTAAGTTTAGGTAAGGGCGTAACTTCGGGGCAAATTGGAAGCAAAGATCAGAAAGGTTGACCCCCTCCGTAATGTGGGATTAGTGGTCAAGGAGACGGGGGTAAAGTTACAGAGTGGCTCATGTTTTAAAATGTTTCAGAGTTGAACCCCGATAACTCTTTCAGTGGACTGCAAAGTACGGATTAAATAAATGAAAAAGGAAAGAAGCAATTTGAAAAAGCCATTTGTTTACGTAGGAAACGTATCTGAAGCGTAGCATTAAGTACATAGGTTTGTTCACACCCACACAGTAATCTAAAAAATAACGTTATATTCATGCTGATACAAAAATGTGTGCGAATATGAACGTGTCAGCGATTTGTCTTCGATTTCATGAGATTTCAAGGCGAACTCGTTATAGGTAGGTTTACTGGGAAGACGATAAAAAGAATGTCTTATCTTCTTATATTTATAGCACTACCATAATGTGATAATGTTTCATAATGTGAACGGAAGCTGCATTTAATTTTATACCTATTCATAATTACACGAGATAATATAAGAAGATACAGGTTTACTCAACAACTTGATAATCAAACTAAAAATAACGCTAAATATTTTGTTTTTCATTTAAATCAATAGTTGCCAGTAATCTTTCTCAATTCCGATGATTGACCAAATTCGGTCAATGAAATAGGACAGATGTGTTTTATTGAACTAACTAAGGTTATAAAGATTGATGCGTTACGATACAATCTAGAACTTGACCATCGTAATATCAATCGAGCAAAGTCTAAACAAATATCTGTGTACTAGAATCGTAACTAAGGCTGAGGCCAAACGAGCGTAATTTTTTGTGCTGTGAGTGGCGTAAAATGCGTCGCGGAATTGACACTGCATTCGGTTTCATACTAAAGTCCCATACTAACCTACAACCTTTAATTTTTCAAAGCTTGAGGGGTTAGCACTTACTGACGCTGTGCCTACAACTCATTTTGCGTCGTATAGTAGTAGTAGTATCGAATGAAACCGAATGCAGCGTAAATTCCGCGACTTATGACTCAAAACATTAGGGGCTGTCTCCACGAGCGAGTGAATCGCGACGATATTATCGTCCGTGCCACGTATTTCTATACATTCTCTTAGAGGCCGTCTCCACGAGCGAGAGAATCGCGGCGATATTATCCCATACAAATACGTAATATCGCCGCGATTCTCTCGCTCGTGGAGACAGACCCTTACTCTCGTTTGGCCTCAGCCTAAATGATCTAAGCCTGTGGGTTAAGTTTAGTGGCATGAAAGTGAAGAATTATGATTGGAAATGTTGTTTATATCCATGTAGTAATAATATCTACTGTGAATGGACGCAGAGAAAGCAAACATGCGTGACCACGATCGTTTCTCGTTAGAATTAAATCATCAGCTCTGAACATTAACATTAATTAAAAGTGATAAACAATAAAAATATGTTGTTGCGTGCGGGAATCTACTGACAGGCGTCTGTTCGCCATTTTGTTTCCCCATTTGGCATAACAATATGTTTAAATGCCGTATAAACTAATATTATAAAGAGTATTCATGTTTGTAAGTTGGTTTATTTGTACGTTTTTTTTAATCTTCATAACTTCTGCTCGGGTTCCTTAAATTCTTTCATTAATGGATAGTTACAATATCCCTGAGTGTCATTGGCTGATCTATTTAAGGTGAATGCTCCAACCAGCCCGCGAAATTCAAAATTTCTTGCGTTTTTTGCAATTTGTAGGCCAGTGCTAGGTTGTATGTTGATTAAAATATTATTCGCGGCTGTAAGACGTATTAGTTACAGAATTATAATCACCAAAATCACCAATACAACCCTCCAGCTACATAAAGGCGTAGGACCAAAAAAAAACAGAAAAAAGTCATTCCTACAGCTTTATGAACTTGGAGGGTTGTATTGGTGATTTTGATGATTATAATTCTGTAACTACATATGTCTTACAGCCGCGAATAATATTTTAATCAACATACAACCTAGCACTGGCCCGCAAATTGCAAAAAACCCAAGAAATTTTGAATTTCGCGGGCTGGGTTGGAGCATTCACCTTAAAATGATCCCTTTTTTTTTCTCGGATGGGAAATCATTGGGATACTTTCTGACCCTAACGCGAGCAAAGCTGCCGGCTAAAGCTAGTGTTTAATATATTGGTATTTAGTTCGTGTAACCTTTCATAAAAATGTTTCCATTAACTCAGGTTTTTCGAACAGTTGTTGATGTTTGCTAACTTTTAACTAAGTTTTCATGACTGAAGTTTTTATAGGATACTATATTTTTGATGCCTGTTGTTCTTCAAGCCTTTATCTTTGAAAGTTTTTTATTTGGTATCTTCAAAAATATATTAGAATTTTTATAATCATGACAGGTTAGGAATAGCTGGGTACTTTAAAATAATTTATTTAGTGCAACACAGAAGAAAAAACAGTATATACATGCACAGAATCACTTTAGTTACTCTTTTCCCAACTAAGTTGGGGTCTGCTTTCAGTCTAACCGGATACAGCTTAATAATACAATTGTGTGCCCAAATTTACCTATGTTCACATACCTATATGAAATCTGTTATTTATAAAACTGCATAAAATCCACTTCAAACATACATTTCATTTGTAAAGACTTCATTTAAAATTAACCAGACAGTCGGATATCGTAATATTCATAGTGTGATGCCCGTCCAAGAATAGATCACCTCACCTTTACTAAGCGCGTTTTAATTATGACTGGGAGACACTAATGACTAATTAGTAACCACTATGTAATAAGGAATGAAGTGATAATGACCGACAGGCGCCAAGACGGTAGCCGGGTAGCCGATCAGGAATAAGTCACTTATAATGTTTGGCCAGTGACAGAAGCTCCTCCATAAGTCAAAAGCTATTTGGTTATAGTCTTTGGGGGTATGAAGAACAGGGTGTAAAGCTTTTCATCCCCCATAGAAAAGGGAGGATCCTCCGACCAGACGGGTGTTATTGTCTGGTGGGCTACTGCCCAACGGTTGTTGTCGGGTTCTTCTATATAGTCTTAAGTCGCGAATAACTTTACTTGCGCGATTTAGATGTATTTCGATGTTTAGTTTGTCCTCTGCGTCATAGATGGCGCTGTAGTACTTTTTGTTCTATGTTGCTGTAGTGCCGCTACAAGTCCGTTCATTTCGTTCCACTTTTTTTCTTCTGTGAAGAAATACTTGTGTACCCACAGAGATATCCACCCGGCAGTACCCAGACATGCATGGGGATTTAGGTTACGTCGGATTCCTGCAGACTGAAACCTCACGGTTAGGATAGGAATTTACTCGGTGTGTAGTTCAGTAGCAGGTTTTACACAATTAAATACGAACTATAATCACACTCAGTCTGTGTTTGGGCAGAGTAACGTCCTTATCACTAGTTCACAATATAATGCCTGTTAAAATGATTTGCCTCCCTTTTTATACACTTAACCGTCATATTCAAATCAACTGTCAATTACTCAATATGTTGGAAATACTAAATGATTGTTATAAAAATCAAATAAATGACTTATGAGAAAATAAATACAAAGAATATTATTTACATATTAATGAGAATATTTAAAAGTATTTTAGGAATAATTAAGCAACTACTACGTCATAACCGTCGCGTATCTATTTGGTACTTGTTAACACGTGCCCCCGATTTGACCGTCCCCGATCTCGCAAGCTAAAGCTCACATTTGCATTGGCTGGTGCCAAAATGTTTGGGGGTATTTAGAGATTTTTTTTTCTGTCAACAGCTGCGGAAGTACCAGCATGTTACACCGGCGACTCCTGGCGCGGGGTCACCCTTGAAGAGTTCATGACTTGCCCCTGGAACCTGGCGAACAACCGGCAAACACGCATGCTAGCTGACCTCGCCCTGGTGGGGTGCTACAATGGAACTCTGAAGCATCGGACAGCTGAGACCGACAGGGTACTCCTCGCGTCTGCTAAGAGGAACCTTGCAGCTATGGCGTACTTCGGACTTACGGAGTTCCAGAAGGTTAGTAGTTTTCTTTTTTTTTTTTTTTAAAAACGTTGCCCCACACTAGGAATTTCTCCTAAAGCTAAGCTAAGTTTCTCACTTAGCTTAATATTTTGGGTGTAAAGGAATAGAAGAGTGATTGACATGACTAGTCATGTTGTTGCTGTCTGTGGACGTGGTCACCTTCGGAATCGTCCCTTAACGTAAAAATAAAAAGTAAAGTAAAAAGTTTTTATGGATCATAGACAGTTGACTTTCCGTTTAGTCGTTGTATCACCATGATGAGAATAGCTAAATTCGTGAATTGTCACGGTAAAAAATAATAGGCTCAAATAGGCTGTCAGAAAGGTGGTACGGCCCAGAGACCCCTCATACCACACTTGAATGCCATTTTAATGAACCAAGTGAGGTTTATTTACACGTATAATCCATATCTCTAAAACCTATAGGTAGCTCATAAAGCATAGTAAAACAGGTACAACCAACCAAATCGTATTGAACTAATTATAACACTGCACGAAGTTGAACTTATCAGTAAATACAATCACATTGACTGCCAATACGACTGTTCAAATGATACCTAATTGCTAAATTTTGTGCTGCTCGGTTCCATAGCGAGATATCGGCGTATCGATAATCACAATCTATAAATCCAATAGGATTTGTTCAATGTTTGCTTTACACTTCTGAACACGTTCAAAGCTTTACTTGCTCCTCTGTAATGAAACGTCCCAAGGATTTGATTTGGAAACATTTGCTTAAAATCCTGAATGTAATTTACATTTACTAGGAAACGTTAATGTAATGTTTGGAATTTGAAGTGAATTGTTTATATTTGGGACCATTCAAATAAGAGAGATTATGAATGTTTATGCAGATACTAGGTCTGTGCCTCTTTGGTGTAGTGCTCGCAAGCGCGACTGCTGAGCATGAGGTCCTGGGTTCAATTTCCAGGTCGGACAAAGTGCTATTAGGATTTTCCATCAAGAATTTCTCAGTATCAGCCACGGAGTCTGGATTTGTTCCTAGTTGATGGCAATAAGTTCGCCCCCCCCTATTACATGGGACTTAAACAGAACTGGCCGAAATGTGGGTGTACTATAGGTACACCTCTGCCCAACCCTTCGGAGATTACAGGCGAGATGTTATGAGTTAAACATCCTGCGAAAGAGTTCCTTAAATATGTTCCGAAAGTGAGCAAGTAAAGGATTTATAAAAATTCGTCGATGAAGGTGCATTTATGAAAGTTCATAATTTCTACCGACGCCGACGGGAAATTCAATCGGGCAGAAGGGGAGGAACTGAATTTGCTAGTTTAAAAAAGAATCTACCTATATCTACATATCATTTTTGATATAATGAAACGATGGTGGACTGTGTGAAGGATGATATGGCTAGAAAGGAGGTGACTGGTGTGATGACGAGTAATAGAAAAGTATGGAAGAAAAAGACATGCTGCGCCGACCCCAAATAAATTGGGATAAGGCAGATGGGTGCTGAATCTACGGACATGACACACTTTTAATGCTCAGCCAACTATACCATCTGCGTCTTTCCTATATTACCTTTAAATTTAGTTCACCCTTCACTTAGCTGATGTGGGCTTAAAATTGCAATTTGGTATTCCTTGAGCCCTCCATCTCGTGTTACGAGATATCGCACTTAACTCATTGATTATTAAACGTACCTTTACACAGGCCTCACTAGTTCTAAGCGTACTATCTTCACATCGCCGATGAAATCTACTAATGATTAGATTAATAATTTAGTTATTTGTTGAAGATAAGGAAGGTTGTTCGGGGACAGGCGACAATCGGTTGATGATTTTTGTTTGTAATTGGTAACTTTGTCGTTCTGTACAATATCTGCATAGCTAAACGCGGCGTGGACAAAAACAGTCCTAATGCCTCAGCCATTTTGTTTTTTTTTCCAAATCATGTCACAATCGCAATCCAATTTCAGAAATGCTCACCAATGGCACCGTGTGTTTACGTAACTTAATCTCCCCAAGATCTTTGTAGCGCTGTAAAACTAATACGGCCCAAAGGACCGATTTATTGACATAAGAACAAAAGATTCAATGGAAGCTCTTTAGACAAACAAAATGTAGGTCCCCAATATCGTTGTACGATTATCGGATCTACAAATTTCGTCACCCAAGGCCAGCCAATAATAAGTCGAAACATCCCTTTCCCAACCCAATCGCTAAAAGTAATCCACACGAATTTATTCCGAACACTTATCTTCCTTCGACAAAAAATACTATCTAAGATATAAAATCTATAATTCCTTACTGAATATAAATGGGTGTTAATCCTTTTTTACGGTTATTCTATTCTGAAAATGGTAATTTTGTCTTTAATCTTGCTTCTGGCGAATAGTTGCCATATTCCTTATGGCTGTGTGATATCCGAGTACGACGTAATGTTCCCCGCTTCACTGAACCATAATATGTGTACGTAAAATGCCAAACTTTCACATTAGTACCTATCCGGAGTGCACTATGTGAGTTTTGCCTGAAAAGTATAGTTGAGATTGTTGGGAACTGGGAACTAAGCTTTTAATAATGTGATGTTGCGTTAGCGCCTCTATTCGCGAACATAGTCGTAGTAGATAAAACCGTTACTGAATTTAATACGTTTCCGTAAATATTTTTGACCTTTTTGCTAAGCATCTGGTAGGTCTCGATCTAGTAAACCAACTCTAACCTTTTTCTGAACAAGCTTACAATCAAACCATAACTGCATTTTTACCTTTTTTAGAGTTCCGTACCCGAAGGGTAACCAACGGGACCCTACTCAGACAGACGGACGGACGGACCGTCCGTCTGTCTGTCAGCGGGCTGTATATTATTTATCCGTAATAGGTAGACAGTTGAAGTTTTCACAGAATGTGTATTACTGTTGCCGCTATAACAACAAATAATAAAAATAAAATTAAAGGCTGCTCACCTACTACGATGGTACGAAACCCTTCATGCGTGAGTCCGACTCGCACTTACCCGGTTTTTATTCAGTCGCGTTTTTCTCCGTCTAATTTTCCCACAGTCTACGAAAACCACAGTATATCACCATAACCATCCACAAAAGCGAAATTACAACGCATGCACAACTTAAACCCACGTGTTATGCCAGTGGTATACTGGTATTACTTATTCTATGTCCAGTGACCCCACGGAGATAAGCTCGCCCATTATTTGCACTTGAATCATTGTCGTATCTGCAACGCCATTTGTCGCCGCACCGCCCCCGGCCAGCCCGCACTGTTCTTTGTCCCAATGAATATTCATTGCTCATCTATAAACAGTATGGTTTAACTGAACTTTTTTTCGTGAAGTTACTAACCTTTTTCTTTTAACCATGGGTCGTAAAAGGCGTCGTGGCTCCTTAAGGGCGATAGTTGAAACGATTCTTTTAGGAACGGCCATTTTTTGCGTCTGCGTCGGCTACGAACGCAGTTTCTGAAACGTGGTGCAGCATTGCATTAGCATAATCAACTTTTAAGTTTTCTACTAGTGACATACTGGCCCATCCTCTCTGAAACGGAGTGTCCACCATACAGGCCCAGTGTGTGTGCCACAAATCATGATCATTCTCTTGTCCTTCTCCCAATTCATTTGGGGTAGCATGTCTTCTTCTTCCATACTTCTCTTTTACCTGCATCTCATCAGACACCTCCTTTCTTGCCATATCATCTTTCATACAGTCCATCCAACGCTTCTTTGGTCTTCCTCTACTCTTATACCCATCCACATTCATACTCAAAACTTTCCTCATTCCTCCGCATCACATGCCCATACCACGACAACCGATTACAATACAACTTCTCAGTCACCGGCGCGGCGCCACTGTCAGACTTCCTCTCATGTACTCAATTCTTATTTTAAACATTCGCGTAGCACGAGACATTCCCCGTCATTATTATGTGTACGCCACAAATGTCTACGAATTTACGGCATTGACTATTGGGTTATCCCGTAATGGCAGTTGTGAGTAGATAAATAAAGTCGAGGGTAAAATTATCCTATTTGCGAAGGTCCTCAAAAAGATGCATTCTTTTACACCCTTGTTCACAACATTAGCCTCATTTAGACAGTACTGTTGCATGCTGTAAATAGCGCGACAAAAAAAAAGCATACTGTAGACTTCAAACAGTGTGCGTTTGTGCTATGTGATTGATGTCTAAAGTACGCTATGATTTATTGTTCTTTTTTCAGTATGCTGTTTACTTGTGCTTTCACAGTACCGTCTAAATGAGACATATGCGATTTGTTAACAAATGTGAGTAATTTTACTTCAAATCTAACTAACATTATTAACGCGAAAGTTGTGATGTTTGTCATTATTTCAAGCTAAAACTACTGAACTGATTGTCATGAAACTATACAATTATAATTATAACTTATTTACACTTGCTATAATTTATAAAGATATTATGAAACCGCGGCCGAAAGCTAGTTAATTCAATAATCCTTATTTATTTATTTATTTAACAGTTTATGTACACACTAAATACAGAAAACAAGAAAGGAACAGAAAAAATAGGTACAAAGGTGATCCTTCTGTATTATTCGTCAAGAGTTTTAGTTGGAACCGAAATTGCTGAGTTTTTATGTCATAAAAAATATATGGAAACCATAAGTGAATCCATTACTGCACAACATACATAGGCGAACAACTAAAACTCAATTTAAACTCCGCTCTCCCTCATAAACTCATAAAGGTTACAAGTCTATAAATATTTTCGTCGATATTCACGAAACTCAAATAGGTAGCTAGGTGACATTTTGTTGCATGAAACCTCCAAAGGCTTCCAGAGGCTTCCACTGAAGGTGAGACCGGACTTACGTACCGAGCCCCGAGGCGTGACTATGGTTTATGTTAGCAAGGAGTTATGTTAAACGCGGTTTTAGCCGTTTCAGGGAAACTAGGTTGCACCGGTAGTGAACCGTACATGATGTAACTAGCAAGTGACACCGCTGCTAAGCACCTTTACGTGCATGCAGAGTTTACACACGTCCTTTAAATTATTGCAGCTGAGATAATTTTTATGGTAAACGGTTTATCATTTTAAGCGGAGTTTTAAAAAGTTTTTAATGTGTTTTGCTTGTGTAACCGTGCCTTTTCCTCATGATTTTTCATTTTTATGAAAACTGCAAAGTTGTTTTATTTTGATAACAAAAGCAGACGACGAATTTCGGGAACGAGAAATGAAGTGTTCAATAGATAAAATGTGTCTTTGTTCCGTGCGGGGATCGAACCCGCGACACGCAACGCAGCAGTCAATCGCTCAGCCACTGCGCCATTTCATCTCTCACCAAAGAATTTTAAACTGTACATAAAATAATGTAGTTAAACACTTTTTAACCCGACAATGTGTTGTTTAACGCCACTGAACATGTAAAACCATGGGAAATTATTTCTATACCCTATTTAATTAATATTTAGTTACGTCATTACGTATTGTTATGTGGGCAGCACTAGAAGTTAATGGCTGGCAGCTAATCAATCTTAACTGTCAAGTTTAACTGAAGCCCGTCAGGCGCCGTAAGGAAATGCGTTCCCCGTGGAACAATTAAATACAATATTATGGCGACTGTTACGAGCATAACCCTTTAAAGTGTACCTGTAAATTCATACTTAATATTTATAGATGCGAAATTGACTCTCCCATTTGTTCAAATAATTGCGAAATAGTCTTTTTTATGCCAATGCTTAATACCAATAATTTCTAAAGATTTTGCTCATCCGGAGCCGATTCTAACCTGTGCTGTATTAGTTCATATTTACTAAAAAATATATTGTCATCAGTAAACGGGGTGGAAGGGGGTACCGACGCGAAAACGGTTACCATGTATTCAGTACATCATTATGACCCCCAACATAGAAATTTTTCAGAGGTAATTTAAAAAAAAGCTGCTGTTCCATACATTTTGACCGTGTAGGTATTGCATTTTTTTAGGAAACAGCCGATTTTTTTAATAACAGGATATTTAGTATACAAAGTTCCAATTTGATAGATGAAGTTTTGGAAGTTCACCGAAATTTGATTTCAAGAATCCATCTAACGTTACCCACGTAACAAGTAAAGCTAAAAGCAAAGAGTGTACTAAAGTATCTTTTTTATACCACGTTGTAAAGGAAAGGGTTAAGATTTGAGTACAAAGTGCCAAGAGTGGTAGTCGGAGATGAAGTGTTAATAGAGTCCTTTTAGTACTTGTCATGGGGTTACTTTATTACTTACTAGTAGTAGTAGGGTTCAGTATGAATAATGAACATTTACTTTAGAGGGTGTTCGAAATATTCAGTTGTTTAATTCAAGTTGTATTATGTTCTATGTCTTGAGCCTTTCGAAATAGTTTACATGTCTTAAATCATAGTAACTAAAGTTTATTCATGTCCTAGTGTGTACTTAAATATCAACATTATGAAAGTGTAAATAAAATTCGATTCCCGGATGACGTGTACTTTAAAAAAAATCATAGATTATGATTGAAATTGTAGCACAAACTGAGTTTTATGTGATGAGCTGATAGAAGTGGTTTCTCCCCACACATATTTGGAAAGTAAATCGCGAACACAGCTAACTTTTTCTACGGCTATAGAACTAACGCTTATGAATAAACGTAAAAATGCACAATTTCCTGCGGTTTCTTTTTATGAATATTTTGCAGTAACGCGAAGGATCTTTAGAAGACTCTAGCTTGAATTTTAAACGTCTACCTTGTCTATGACTAACACTAATCTAAGAAGGTTGAATAATAATTCTAATGCAATAAAGTAGTTTTGCATAAGGACATGCATGAGTAATTAACACTAATTTATCAACTCTATATACATATATGCACAAGAATGTTGCTATCATTGCAATTATTTGTCTAAGGACAAACAAACATGTTACTGGTTATCATACGAAGCTAGTTTAACTCATAGAAATAGACTAGCTGATGGCCGCGGATTCGCCCGCGTGGATGTGTGACAAATTATATACTAAATAAAACCTTCCTCGAGAACCACTCTATCCATTTGTGAAAACAGTATGAAAAACGGTGTAGTTTTTAAGTCTATCGCGAACAGACAAACAGACCGCCGGGTCTGTTTGTCTGTTCGCGGACGACTTTGTTTTATAATAGGTATGTAGTGAAGATATGAACAAAACCTATATTTAGGTATACCTATTTATGTAGGTAGGTAGTAACCTATCATAATCTGCCTAGCCTTTGCTCAACTATGGATGCAGCCTGTATACCAGTATTTCATAATTATGGAGCAACTGCCAATCTAACCTCCACAAACCAGTGGATAATACAATACCCCTTGGTAAGATTGGCTGTCAGAATTTCAGCGTTCTGACTACCCCGTAACGTCTCTTAAAGATCTACAAATGGCAGCCGGGACCAACGGCTTAACGGCGTGCTTTCCGAGGCACGGAGAAAACTCGATATATAATGGATGGTCACCCATCCACAGACCGACCTCGACAAGCATTGCAGCTTAACCTTGAATATGGACCCGTGCGGCTGTTATTATTAAGCCACGAGCTATCATTGTAATTATTTGTCTAACGACAAACAATAATGTTTCTGGTTATCATCTTAAGCATAACTTATGGAAACAGATGGTGTACGTGGTACCAATTATTATGTCGACAGGCGTTTGTTACAATAACATACCTATTTGAAACGATAACATTCAGTTGGAGGATCATAGAGTTATGCACACACAGATAGACGCTTTGACAAGCAAATATTTGTTCGAATGATCCAAGCGTGCGGCCTATATTATTCTACGTTTATATTTCGTTTTGCAAAGAGTTTCAAATGTTATACTTATTACATCTATTGGAAATAAATGAAGCTGACACAAAGGGTAATTGAAGACAGAAACAAATCGACGAAAGAAAAAAAAATTGATTGCAAGCGCTGCTGCTCTCCGTTAGGTGCTGATTTCAATTCTCAGATCGGGCAATTTGTAATTGGGTTTTCTTGTAGGAATTTCGGAGTAGCAGCCAAGAAGTCTGGAATTGCCCCGTTGATGGCTATAGGCTCGCCCTCTGTTTCATGGGACATATACCTATACTTGTGCTATTAGGTACACCTTTGCCTAACCTTTCAGTGATTACAGGCGTGATGTTATGCAGGTGATGAAACTTCAAAAGTCATTAAAACTCAATGTCTCTTGGGAAATTTGGAATTGCCACCGTCAAAATATTGAATCTGAATCTCAGTCTCTCTGGAATTTCCAAACTTAATAAAAACGTTAATTATGACGATACAAACACGGCACATGACCTTGTTTACTTAACAAAACCTACATTTACATTTCCCAACAGGCTCATTTCGTAACAGGCGACAGAGACAAAGGATTTTCTTGTGTTAGGAAAAACTTCGGTTGTATTACTGTACAGTTAGTTTGAATGATTGAATTTAAGGTTTTTATTAAATTTATTGAACATCCGATGAAGCTATCTGAATAGCATAATTATTTAATGTCTCCTGGCAAACGAGGAAGTTTGTTAGACTTGCATGTTTGACTTTGAACACCCCCGATACCCCTTGACGAGAATAATCGTATCTTCTGACAGACACGAAGGGGCTGGTAAGAATTTTGTTTATTCGACAAAAGGGGTGCGTCAAGCCTCCTACGCCCTTAATCCGTAACGCAGTCTTAATCACAGTCACTTTACTTTTGAAAGCACAGCAAAATGAATGGTGGTTACGAGTGTGTACGTAATTTTCATTCAGAATTTGTAATTTTAGTATGTTTTATTCAATCTATCCTCCTATCTCCGGAACTACTGATCCGATTCCGAATATTCTTTCACTAATGGAATGCTACATTATCCCTGTCTTAGGCTATATTTAAAACGATCGCCTGGGATAACTTCCGATTATGACGCAAGCGAAGCTGCAGGGAAAAGCTAGTAATTTATAAACAGATGACTTTTTCCCATGGAGGTAGTCAGAAACCAGGAAATTTACACTACATGCTACGGTCCTAGTACATATATACTCCAATCCTTTTAACAAAATAATGAATTTGATTTATTCCGCACAGATATCTCAATACGTCTTCGAAGAGACGTTCAACCTGCTGTTCGCGGTGCCGTTCACACAGCACAACGCCACGGTCTCCGGCGCCACGCTGGCAGCACTGTCGCCCGCACAGATCGCACACATCAAGCGGCTCAACTCGCTCGACCTCGAGCTCTACGAGTTCGCCAAGAACCTCATGTTCAAAAGGTATGTTTACTGTGTATTCATTAGCAAAGGTTGGTATGAAACCAACGTTTGTAAAGGACAAAACAAACAATGTGTCTCAATTCACTTTTGTCAACTCTCCGACTTCGTGATTCTATGGTCATGTTAAAGTAAATAGTCCAGTCTCTCTCACTATTCTATTTCTCTCCCGCCCTGAGTGCTACCCGCAATTTCTTTGCGAGTTCCAATCGCGGATCCAGTTTTACATAAAATCCAAATTTTCATGGCGCCAATCTCGGCTCAGCAATCGCAATCCAATTTCAAAGAGGATAGCGCTATAACACTAAGCTCGCCCTCCTACTATATTTGTATCGCATTTATAGCAGAAAAACCGTTATTTGTTAACGTTTTTAGTAGTTCGACACCCGGCGTTGGAATAATACGAAATTCCTTATAAACCCGACTCTCCGCGTCTCGCCGAATGCGTGACCGAATTTTTTACATTTACACAAACCAAATGTTATCAAGTAAAGATCGGCTGTTTTACATCTCGCACGGCTCACTAATAATGTGGTTTAACGACGTGAAAGGTTTTAGGGTTCCATATCGGGGGTGATAACAAAACCCTTTTGTTGGGGATGCCTACGCGTACATCTGTTCGCACGTAGTAAAGTACAATTAGTTTTAACTCCACGCCATGTTTATGTATTTGTTCACGAGCAGCCAAATGGCGTTTAAAATTTAAATACTAAACATTATTCTACAAGTCCAATTTGGGCGTAAAATTCACGCTTGGCCAGATTTAGTCCGCATACGATACATATTTATGTGCCGACCTCGACATGTCGCCGTGACCCCGAGGATATAAGTTGAGAAACGTCGCTTTAGATTGGGTTTCTAATCTAAAGGGATATCAACTGTGCCCTTTATACCGCACGCTTGTGGTACCCACGCTTGATTCGATGGAATTTCTTTTATTTCTCCACTATGGCTCGATACTTCGGACGGAGCAAAAGTTGGATAACTGTGTCAAAGTAATCTTGTCTCGGGGAGAATTTTAGCCGCGCTCTGTTTGCTTATGTTTGTACAATTTAAGGAATTCGGGGTATGTTTGTGTTGTTAATTGAGCTGTATAATGTTTTGTGATTGCCGGAGCAATTATATTTGCTCATAGAATATGTAGCGGGCGTTACGAACGTTGTACGTGTTCGTAGTATCAACACCTGTTTCGTACAACGGTCTGACCTAATTACTTGTTACAGATTCGATGCGTTGAAGAAACGAGATACGGATTTCGAGTATCGGTGGCGTCACCTGGGGGAGGTGGCTCGCAGCGGCGTCACCGAGTTCGACTGGGACAGCAACCTGGAGGACGCCACCACTGAGAAGGCGAAAGGCAAGTAACCTGGCTCGAGTCGTCGAGTGCAGGCCACCTGTGACGTCACCACCCTAGTGCATACACTAGTCATAGATAACCACACAAATTGAATAAAGAATTTATTTTTTATTCATCGGTCTCATTCAGACCATGTAAATACTATTAGAACGCGATAAGTACATTTCTCAGAGCGATACTGCGGAACGGAATCGATTCCGATCGCACGGTACAATTGAGTTTATTTAATTTTATTAATCGTCGTGCATTTATAAAGATATTCTAAAAATTTTAGAACTTTTTTCTATTTTTTTTTTTACTTTGGTTATTTTATATATTTTATTTTTAATTTTGTAAAATGCGCTCTAAATCCATCCCTTATAGTTAACTATACATAATTACATGCAATATGTTATAAATATATCTGTAGTGGGTATGTAATGTTGTTCTATATTGTTGAATGAATGTTGACGTTTAATAGATACAGGGTAGGTAATGCATCTAGGTTGAACCCAACGAAGTGTAGCTATAGTGTTGTCGTTACTAGTATTTTCCAGAAAAAAAACTTCAGAGGTTCGTCTGCGAAGGTTTTATTGCCAAAATTCAAAGACCCATAAGCTAATAAAACTGGTTCAGAGATTTGCAATCTTGGATATTAAACCTTCGTAGTAAAACGTTGTGAAGGGACTCCGAGGTGCGCGTTTATAGTCGGACGGGTCCGATGACGACTATTGGATAGTTAGTCTTAATTTTCCCGCTGCGGGGTAAATGCCTCTCCCCATGACTTCCAGTTACTTCGATCCAGGGCTAATGTGGGCCACTGGTTCTTGGTTTCATTGCGCTATCTTCTACAAGTTCGTCCGTCGCCTCCTGGCAGTGTCAGCTCGCTTCATAGTGGCCCATAGCTCATTGGCATAAATTCGTATGTCCGATGACGTACGAATTTATTTCTCAACCAGCTTATTCCTCATGTATAAAGAGATGCGGATGCGGTCAATTGCGATTGTTTGTGTTTGAATCGGAACGGGTGATTGATCGTGTGGACGTTGTGGGAGAGTATGGGAATGACCTCGATCCTTCTAGGGTACAGCCGTTCAGGTTACTTTGATTATCACAGGTTATTGTGATTACTTATCAATAGAATTTTGATCCTGTTCCTTTATACAAACGACGTGTTTTCGTTTACCAGTGCTGGTGTTATCAGGTCGTAATTTTAATTCGTTCCTGAATCCAAGTGGACTTGCGATAATTTCTAGCAGTTTATTAAAGAGTCAGAACATTCATAATAAGATTAATGTCATCTTTATCATTTACCTGCCCTTATCCCAATTTATTCGGAGCCGGGGCAGCATGTCTACTTCTTCCATGCTTCTGTATTAGTCGTCATTTCATGATTATCTCCTTTCTAGCCATGATAATATGTGACCGTGGTAAAATCTTAAGAAAGGGTTATAGAAACTACCCATCAGACAGTCTGAACTATCTGCTCACCTCGGAGTCCAAACCTTAGTATCAAAGTAATAATAAAAAATTGCTCAGGATACCTCAAAAACGTGGAATAATTTATACAAATAGTTATTTTCTGCTACATTTGTGCTGCTGATCGAACAATATTGTAATAGGTATTCCCATTTCCCGTCGATATGAATGATTCGGTACGGAATTCTCGATAACAACACCTGGTAATATTTAATTTCCCTTTCTGTTCGCTATTCGATATCGTTAGTGTAACCCCAGCGGTACCGACGCGCGAACAAAGGGAATACCAGTATTAACACGTAATGTACAGTCGAGTTCAAAAGACAAAGGTACGGAATTGTATGCACCGCAAATATTAATACATTTGCCATTCTTGAGGGTTGGTGGTATCTCAAGTGCACTCAATTTTGTAGTGCGTCTATATTTAGTGGAGCTACTGTACCTAATCAAATGTAAAGCATTTTTGTTACTAAGTGTAATTTTACTAAAGAAAGTGAATGCGATCAACACTTTTGAACTACGTTCAAGAGCTGTCAGTGTCATAATTATCAAAATTAAAAGTCAGTTAGTCAAATTAGGTTGATTATCAGCACTTTTTGAACGCCAAATTACAAGAGACAAACTTCGTTTGCTTTGGAAGATTGACACTGAAATCTCATAAACGTGATTTAGATGTGCTGATCAATGCTAGTTTCATTGGTGAATTTTGCCCTTAGTGGATTTCTATTAAGTCGGGTCTTTTTTTTTCTAATCTTTTTTTTATATGGATTGGTAAAACAATAAAATTCTCATTAAAATTTTGACCAAAGAACAAAAATGAGTGCTATGTATGTTTGTTCTCATATTATGAGTTAAGTTTGAGTTAAGTTTTATGTTAAGGAAGTCTGTAATTTGGTGATAGTTTAATTGAAAACAACAAAATATTCAACAAAAAAAAAATATCCTGAAAATAAAAACAAAAATATGCTTAATTAAGCAGATCCAATGTTATGCCCTCGTGAGCCAAAAAGTGGTAATTGAAACAAAAAAAAAAATACATGTATATAATTTTGAATATTTTAATAACTATTTCTTTATTGGAACATACGAAAACCGGCGACGAAAATGTGTAATTGCATATTTCACTTTTGTACTGAAAAAGAGAGATACGTTTGCACATACTTATTTTCAAAACATTTGCTGAGCTTTACGCGGCCAGTATTAAAATTGGAATAATTTTATGTTTTAATTAAATTATAGCCATCATTAGAAGACTATTTAATCATTAAGTACGTCAAAAGTAGGTACTCTGTAAGTCTGTAGCTATGCAGCTGTAAATAAAACAATTGTGTTCTCTGTGTTGTTTACTATTAGGTAGATTTTTATGCATACTTTTTTGTAGAAGAAAATCCTTTTCAGAAGTTCTGCAATCTTTTTTATTGGATTTTATATTTATTCTAGTTTTTTTTTGAAAATAAATAGAAAAAGTCTGATTGTCGAGTTCGTCAGCTATATATTTTGTATCTTGGTCACGTTTCGCGTGGTTATATTTTTTATTTGTAAAAAATAAACTGTAGATGTCACTTATACCCGATATATCCTGCTCTATGGTTTTGATTTATGTTTCTATTTTTAATTTTAGTAAAATGTTGTGAATATACTCCATTATGTATACGTAGGGTTGCTATCACCTGAGGTGACGATGCCGGACGAAAACTTAAAAACCCCGGACATTTGGGTGCAGACGGTGTTATAATAAAACTATCACAAAAAGTTTTAACCGGACACTTATTGAAACCCCTTCCGGATGGCCCCCGGACGCCCTCCAAATTAGGACAAATCCGGGGAAACCCGGACGTATGGCAACCCTGTGTATACGGTATCTGAGAATACTCGTGTCAGAAAAAAACAGAAAAAAATGTTAGCACAAACAATGCCACGTTCAATTTTCAGTTGGCAACAGAAAAAGAACGGAAAAAGCTTTTCTATTATTTTACACGAAGGCAATGTACGAGTACCAAATGTATTGAAATCGAAATATACCATTCGAACAGCAATAGCGAAAGTAAAGTGCAACAAACCAGTCTATACCGACTGTTTGCATTTATTCTTAGTCCGAGTGCATTTCGTATTCCATCCTCTGCACGCTATTTTGAACTGTATACTACAGTAACAAAGTTTGAAGTTAAGATAGCACTTTCAACTCGATAAAGTATAAGGGAATTGTGTATCAAAGCGAATTTTGTTTTTAAACTATTTGAAACGGTCGGTACGAAGTCACGACAGACTTTTAAAAAAAATTCAGCGAATATTTGGTTGTAACTAAACTTGTCTGTTATTCACAAAAGTATTTTACAGAGCTTTTTTCTTTTGAAAATTCCATATTTGCTGCATTTAGTAACTTTTGTTAAAACAAAGCGTTATTTATGATCAATGCATTTTCGTTCTGTGTTTGTTTGATAAACTTTTTTCGTGTTTTTATTATATTTGAACAAAAGCTATTCAAATGTAACATAATATAAGCATTTTCAGCTATTGCATAGACGGAATAAAATTGTATAAAAAAAAATTGTATCCAGTTTAAATCATCCCTATGTAACAAAATGGTGCGGATTGTATGTAGTCGTGTATATAATTTGTAATACATAATGTATATGTTCAGAAGTCGAGTTCCAATTGAGTGCAGGAGTGTGTATACGCTCCGACACGAGCGATTGATCGTCTCTTGACAATAACGTTAATAGGTCACTCCAATTTAGTCCTTTATGCTGAATTGAATGCAAGAAGTGTGTATGGAGCTGTTTCTTTATACGTAGATAAAAAGACATTTTACGAATTACTTTATTTACTTAGCTGTACGATCACTGACATCGGGTCTGATGAAATATTAAATTGATGTGAAAAATATAGCGAGTAATATTTTGACAGACACCGCTGTCATCGACAGTACATTTTTATTTATCTCAGAATGAGAGCTATCTCAGAATCGATGTTACTCTCATAAATTAGTTTATCGAATTAGTAGTAAGTATCGATAAATGTATGTATATTTTTCTGTGTGTAAAATAACGCTAAGCCCTGTGATATAAAAAAAAAGATTGCACCCAGTGTTTTGCAGTAAAATCCTTTTTTGAAATTCATGAAAAACATTTCATTTTGGAAGTTGCCTTGATATTTTTTATGCTTTACGAGTGTAAATAGTAAATTCATAGTAAGTATAATTGGTCTAAGTGACGTGGATAACTTATAAACGATGGGTGCATAAGCCATAAGATAAGTTAGCCATATAAAGCACGTAAACTTTGTGGTGACATGATAATAAACTAGAAACCATAGTTATGTATCATATGTACCTATAGCACACCACCGGTACAGTTGTCTAGTACCAAAATTTAGCGTTTAGTTGTTTTTTAAGTTCCCGACTGAACCAAAATATAGTACTTTATATTGTGTTAACGATCACCGAGTAATAAAAACAAGCGAAACTACTCTTTGGTTTTATTTCAGTCACATAAGTCAACTTAACGACGGTTGCCGCAAGAGATTTATGAGCATGTCTAATGCAACTATACGAGAGGAATGTACGAAAACTACATCAGTCATATAAGATAAACTCTTAATTAACTAAATAACGCGCGGAAAAAATGTTGATGAAATAGTTGGAGCTGCTAAAGTCCAATTAAGGCTTAGTTGTGTACAAAAACTTGTATCTGGAGTGAGCTTTATTTTTCTAAATATGTCCGTATAAGGAGAGAGTGGTATGTGTGTAGCCGCAGTCGGGTACGCGACGTGCAGGAAGCTCGAATGGTCGAATTTGCATTTAAGTCATTAGGCTGCATCCGTCGGCCGGCGTCGGTGACTGGGAGGACCGGCAGCGACCGGGAGCGACTGGGAGTGAGCGTCCCGCGGCGACCGATACACCCCACTGGGTAATATTGTTGTTTGTTATGTCTACACAATCACTCCGCTATTCTAATACACAAAGGATCGTTTATTCTTTGATAACTTCTAGAAATCTCTCATCTCTGCGGCCAATATAGACCATATTTACGACGCCGCTGACAGAGATAGCTTTATAATCCCAATTAATTCTTCCCTCACAATATCTAATATTGAAAAATATAACTGCCATCAATAAAATGATATTGGAGAACCCGCATCATAAACTGATCACTGAATAAAGAATTATTGGCGAATGTATGTAGGTCAGGCGGGTGCTCCGCCAGTAGTGTGGAGCCTGCGATCAATTTAAATAATGCAGGCATGTGTGGAGTGTTTGAGTTACTTTTTATTAAAATATTCGCGAGTTACAGAGCCCTCGTCACACCTGTAGTCCCTGAAGGGTAGACAGGGGTGTAGGTAAGAACCTTGTCGGGGCCCGTGAGGTAAGGTGTTGAGTGATGTTTTTTACGGCGGTTCAGAAGGCTGTTTAAACTTGACCTAACCTCGGCCTGGAGATGCATTGTGTCCTAGATAACAAGAAGACTAACTGTACTGTATGTATAATAAACAGCTGATATTATTATATCAAATATAGTGTGTAGCCTGGAGATCTCATTAATAATTAATTGTTTCCCTCAGAAAGTGATGGTCTAAAACACGCAAAACAAGACTAAGTATCAGGATATAATTACCACATTACTGGATGTAATTAACACTTATTCAAAAGTAGTTACTCGAAAGGAATTACGATCATCATGACTAGGTGAAGGAGAAAAGGTCATTCTTTTTGAACATCCAATACTTACTTATTATTGCAGCCCACATTCTGAATTCACCGTTAAAAGATAAAGACAAGAATGCACAACTCGAAGCATAAACCATTTCATTGTAAGTAAAAGAATCAACAGACAAATGGGCACTTGTGATATCAATGGCTTGTAATATAAATTCGATGCGTCTCCTTATGTCAGATAAGATCACGGGACGCATAATAATACGATCGTGTTTCCAGTAAGTGGTGTTTGGTGGCTCTTACAGTGCATTAAGATGCAACCGGGGACGCTTCCCGACGGTCTCCGGTTACATCGACGGGCTTCTAAGGAAACAATTTGGAACGTTTCTAAGAAAATTAGAAATAGCACCCGAATTTATAATTCCAGTTTTTTTTTACGAGTTTGATGAAAATGTTCGTCGCTTTGAATGTGTTTTATGATTTTGTTTGTTTGGATGCTGATGTATTTATTATTTGAAGTAGATTTTGCTTTGAAATGAAGTAATTTGTTTCTATCTATCACTGAGAAATCGTCGTTTGTAGATATAACAGCTTTCATTTACACTAGCGTCATAACTGTCTTACCCTTGCCGTAAAATATACAAAATATTTGAAGTTGAAGATGTATATTTTCAGAGCAAAGTATAGAAACCCTTGTGTGTCCAAACATGCAGGAGAAGCAGGGTCTAACAAAGCTGAAAGTTTAGAAGCAACACAACACGGTTTTGTTGTTGAAACCATTGTTTTGAGTAAATTGAACGAAATGCATTAAGATAAAGAGGGTTTTATTTCTGTGTGAATGAACGATGTTGTTTCCACAGAGACACTTTACTGTTTAAGAGAAGTTCTACAAAGGAGGGAAATGTCTAAAAAGCTTTCGGAACTGGGAGTCCGCCTTCACACTCTTTGTCTTCACTTTGTGTTTCTTGTGATCGGCCATTGTGTCCTTATCGTGCCACCAGTTATCTGCTGGGTTTAGGCACCAATTTATAGTTATTATACGGGCGGGCCTAAGGGCACCGGTTATTACGGTCCGCCATTGTTTGGCCTGATAAAGGGCTGCTAAAGGTAACGGGCCGCAAGCAGGTCGACTCACGAATCGAACGTATTGACATTAATAGAGTCCCGGCGTTCTATCTTGTTTGTGGGTGCGAAACTATAAATTAGGTTCGTACTTGTTTGTTCTGTTAACATAATAAATATCCTTGTGGTTGTAGGTAACTTGTCCATACAAATAGAAGTCCTTTGGAACAAATTCCATAGAAATGGTGTTTTTTTTTTATTAAGTTCGTATGAGAAAAAGAAATCCTTTAATAAGACTTTAAGAATCTATTTCTGTCATTTATTGGTGAATTACAAAAAAACAAATCTACTGTTGATCTATACAGGGTGTTTGGCGCATGGACCGACACAATTTTTCCAGGGATTTGGGAGGTCATTAGCTAGGTTCTACCCATACACCCTTTGTCCCAAATGTCACGGTTGGTTACATATGTTTTTTTTTTAATGAAAAAAATGCCCAAAATGTAGGAAACATTTTGGGCAAACAAAAAAGTTATTTCGAATTAAAGGAAACATTTTGGGCATTTTTTTCATTAAAAAAAAAAAAGACATATGTAACCAACCGTGACATTTGGGACAAAGGGTGTATGGGTAGAACCTAGCTAATGACCTCCCAAATCCCTGGAAAAATTGTGTCGGTCCATGCGCCAAACACCCTGTATTTTAATTCCATTTAGAATAAGAATAATAAAGAATAAAAAACTTATTACCTATAATTTTCTATAGAATCGACATAGCTTCAAAGCCCCGGAAGGACATTTTATGTTGAACCGATATTTATTTAAAATTGATGACTCAGTGTTTTCTCACGCAACAAGAACCTTAATGTTATTTCCAGTGTTTTTAGAGAGAATTGTGACAGTACCAAGAATAGCGTTTCCCCAATTTGACCTTTGTCGACACTGCAAGAAGAAACGCACATGGTTTTCTTCGGTTACCAGACGTTTAATTTATTTAGTTTCTCATCGGTCGTAAACATAGTAAAGTGTTGAATGTCGGACTACAACAAGACGTAGGTACCTAGGTGTCTTGGAAATTAATTTTCTAAAATAAAATAGAATGGTATTAAAATAGCTCAGAACAGTAACACACAGTGACCAGCATGTACCTGTTGTGGAAACATCTATACATACAAATAAATAAAATTAAAGTGTCTGTTTGTAATACCAAAATAACAGCTTTTTACTGAATGCATACGAAAGTATATACGGTACTTATAACAAGAACTCATTTTTTTCCATTTTTGTCTGTCTGTTTGTTCCCGCTAATCTCCGAAACGGCTGGACCGATTTGTACGGGACTTTTACTGGCAGATAGCTGATGTTATAACGTCTAATGGTCTAACTTAGGCTACTTTTATTTTAGAATTAGAATTAGGGTTCCGTGCAAGAAAATTAAATCCCTTGAAAGGACAATGACCAAAGTTGGTACCAAAAAGTCTCGCGCCTCAAAACCAAAATATTATAGTAATTAGTTTCATATTTTTTTACGGCATTACGCTTCGGGGATTTGATTTTTGAACTGGAAATATACTTTTCGAGTTTAAAAGTATGAATATTGTTTTACTCCCTTTATATGACGTTCCGTTTCAACTGAATATAAATGACGTTCCGTTTCAATTGAACAAACCCTTGTCTGTCGAGCGGACTCTAAAATTAATTACAATTAAGTAAGATCAGTACACCAAATCGATTTAGTTTGGTTTATTGCTATTTGCAACAAAATAGATTTTCTCAGCCTAAAGATTTTGATTTATCGATTACATCCCTAAATCCCGACTAGTTTATAGCACTTACTATACTCTATGGTTTATAGTTATCTTATCTGTGGCATCTGACATTTGTACTGTACTGACTGACTATTGGCAATGTAAAGGTCTAAAATAAAATCGAGTTTCAGTCAAGCATACTGTGGATGTTACTTTAACTCGTAATTCTTACTAATATTAGTGTATTACGCTGTTTTTAGAGCAATAATGTAATGTGTGTTTTAAAATACGTCGTTGGTAGCGTCGAAAAAATAGACCTACTTTTTAGGTTAGTTTCGATTTTATAAAATAACTCTGAAACGCGGGTTTTTTTTTCAAAAATAATTTTTTTAGGAGTTAATACGATCAGTGTAGTCTATAAAAAACAAGGTTTGATTTTGATGCAGCATGGTACGGGATTCCATACTTCCATGAGCATTCTCTTTTGTAACAAAATTCGATTAAAAAAGGGAAGTAATAATTTTTATAATAATTTCACGCGAACGAAGCTAGCGGGCAACAGCTAGTCAAAAATAATCTTCAAGAGCAACGATCTAGGACAGACAACGCGTTACCAATATCTTGACAACGGGGGGGGATCTTCTGATCACAGCATACGTTTTTTTGGACCTCGCCAACTCGAAATGAGAACAAAACATGCAAAATCTCATAATTCGACAAATAGACGGAACTCAGCTACGGGCGGGCGCCCATACTGTATAGTGAACGAATCTATGAGATCGAGATAAGTTTATATCTCATATACAGGACAGCACATTTATTTCGCTACACCTTTGCCCCCACCCACGCTATCAAGTATCAACGGTCGTAAGTACTAGGGCAACAAGCTTTCGCAGAGGTGTCCTTATCGTAAACGCATTCAAAGGCTCTTGGAACGGCGGGGGCACTACCGGCTACTGTGTACCGTAAATAAAATTAGCCTTTCAATAATTTATGAGTGGTGATGGGACGGTCAGATTCTCATTAAACCGACAAGAGGTGAGGCGAACAAAGGGATATTGTTTGAAGAAGGGCCATCGGTGGGTAATAAAACAGTGTTAGTACTTAGTGACGCTTATGGCTATGCGATGGCGCGTGAAAGTGCTGGCTCACCTTTGTTAGTTATAACAATAATTCGTTGTTGTTTAGTAGTGATATAGGTATTGGTTTGGGTTTAAGAATTATCTGAAGAATTTGTATGTGGTACGGAAAAATGGATTCTTAACACAAATACTTGGCAAATAGTAGTGAGACCATACTGCCACTTCTGAAAAATGAGTAGAAATTGTATGCGCGTCTTTTTTCTCGCGTATTTTTTTTTTTACTGTTGCAGCTTCAGCTGAGAGGCCATGTTTGGCTGTTCAGAAAAGTTGGTAAGTAAGTATTTTTAGTGTTTGCAGTTTATCCCTTTATTTTTGTCCAGTGTTACTAAAATTAATTATTCCTTTGTTTCTTTGCCCAATAACTTCGTGAGGCAATTTAAAAGGTGAATACAATAGACAAAGTTGCCCATAAAGTATCGGCGTAATGTTTCAAAATGGCAATTACCTATCTGCTTCAAACTCGTAAGCATGTATAACGTAATAAAATGTGAATGAAAAGCGATAACATCTTTTATATGTAAATGTTATTACATAAAAATATTTGAGCATAAGGGAAGGGGAATATTCCTTAGAAATATTTATTTTCATCATATACATAATTCATACTATAAGCAGGTATACATGTACTAAGTAAGGTTACCTACCTTTTCATGTCCTGAATTATTTATGGGCTTATCCCGAGAATTCCTGAGTTCTAGTCTACCTTAATTTGTTACTACGTACTAAGTAATTTCACTTTTACGTCGGTTACCAACACAACGTTTTCTATTTATTTCAAATGCTTCTTGAATAGTAAGCCATTGGTCGTGAGCTGATGGATGGACATGGAAGTGTTAAAAATGTGAAAGAATTAAATGAGCGTTCCATCTACAGGGTGGATACCCGTGGGGACGCACAAACGGTTACCACGTATTCAGTAGGTAGGTACATCATTCTGAACCACATCGAAAATAGATGTTTCATTTTTGGCCATAAGATGTACATTTATTGAAAAAGAGGAAAAAATACCACGAACTTAGGAAAAATATTCTTTCGTGAATTTAAGCCTGATTTTGCCAAAGGTAAAAAGTAGGTACCTAATAGTTTTTCAATTATTGCCATATTCTATTCAACATGGCGTCTTACAGTTTGCATAGTCTGGCTTTCGTTCTGAAATCATGTCAAATAAAATCATAATATCACGTCTACGTTAAATATGAAAAGTATGTGTTCTTGTAATTAATAATTAATTACAAGAACACATACTTTTCATTATTATTATTATTCTCTTATACATCATTTTTAACTAATTATATGCAAGTGTGATGATTTCATCGTTAAAAAATATAATAAGTAGGTACTACTTTTCTGGAGTGTACTTCAAATTCAAAATGATATTTTGTTCTGACAAAAGTACAAAACCCATCAGTGTCAGAATTTCTAGGTTATGTATCATCGTCATCTCTACAACCTGTCATGGCTATCATAACTCTCACGACAAACGTCAAATATTATTAATTTTTAATGTGCGCATAAAAACTATATAATATTATGTACAGAATGTTACTTTATTCTATTCAGGGGTTTGTTTCAAAAAATGAAGAATCTCCTATGTCAACAGTACCTAATTTAAAAAAAAAAACTTGCTGTTCCATATATTTTGACCGTGTTGGTTTTGGTATTGCACTTTGAAGGAAACTGTTTTTTTTTTGGGGTTCAGAATGACGACGTACTGGTAACCGTTTGTGCGGCGGTATCTCTTCCACCCTGTATAAATCGCAGTGAAGCACGGTTGGTACCATGTTTGTGTCTATTTACCACCTGTAAGTGTACATTGTGGATATAGCAATAAACGATTTGAGATTTGGCCCTATGGTAGGTAACAGCCCTAGCTTTCGTGTCGTCGAGTTGAAACCCAGTCAGGGAACTTAACTTTGTGTTTTATTTCATTATCACTGCTGTCAAAACGCGCAGTAGACCCGCGTGGTTTGAAGTTTTGTGTCCTAAGAATACGAAACTTACAGGCGGATTATGCAATGCATTAGTAGTAATAATAGTCGAGCTAAATGCACCTGCACTTAAATACTAGACAGACACCAGTAAAGTCAGTCATGCCTTGATATCGATCGCTTTAAAAGCCGTAGGCTTTACCTACCTAACTACTGACAGTTTTCTCTATAAAATACAAATAATGAGACACTCATTTCTCCTCTTATACCGGTTGAAATTGAAATCATTGGCATCCTTCCAGTTTATGAAAGTACTTGAGAAATCTTGAAAAAAAAAACTGCTGTTTCATTCAAAAATGTTTGCGCTTTGCCGATCAAAAATAATGAAACCGATTCTTATTTTTTCGCGTTCCCATAGACAAAGTTATTTATGGTCGCGAGTAGGTACCTAGTTTTTAATTTTATTCCTGAAAGATTGCCAGTTCAATCGACAAATGTCAGCCGCTTCATTTTAAAGTACATACAGATTAGTAGAGTAGACCTACCACAATAAAATAATTTATACCTAACTAGTTTGTGAGATTGGACATCTAAAAATATTAATTCATTCAGTCACTGACGGACGCGGGGTCTAAGTCACAGATGCACGAAATTTTGCACTATAAGAAAGAATTTTGTAAAATGTGTCCTCTGTTTTGATTGAATAGAGGTGACAGTTGTTTGTATGGAAGTTTCTAGCATAGCGCAGTTGTGCAGTTAGGATGGATTTTAGAAAAATCGCCCCTTTTATATTAGGGACTAGCTGTTGCCCGCAACCTTCGTTCGCGTGAAATTATGGTAAAACAATATTAGGTACTTCCCTTTATTCATTGGATTTTGTTACCAATTTCAAGAGTTTTATTTTTTTGCACCGAACCCTAATTCTTATTCTAAAATAAAAGTAACCTAAGTTAAGTACTCCTTATAACATCAGCTATCTGCTAGTAAAATTCTCGTCAAAATCGTATCGTAATCGCAGCCGTTTCGGAGATTATCTTACATTTAGATTAATAAAAGTTAACTAAGGCTAAGTTAGAACTTAATTGGAACATCAGCTATATGCCAGTAAAAGTCTCGTCAAAACCGGTCCAGCCGATTCGGAGATTAGCCGGAACAAGCAGACAGACAGACATACAAACATTAAAAAAAATGTGTTCTAATAAGTGCCGTAAATATTTTCATGAGACACACTTCAATTTTATTTATTTTTTTAGATGTATGAATGTTTGTATGAAAGTTTTTAATATTCTGCCGATGGAAAATTCCATGCCTCGCACAGCTAGTCTAAAATAACACACGTCTATTGGTCTGTAAATTATTTTCCTTGTGTCCCCTGCTCCCAAATGTAATCGGGAGCCGGTAGTGATTCGAGGCTCAATTCTACGGAGCTCGGCATTTTCATGGGAGCTGACAGCTGGGAACAGATCACTACTCTCGGCCGTTAGGACTAAGTGTTATTATCCATTGTTATTGTATTTTTATGTTTTGTAGAACAAAATATTATGGATTCATTTACTAGATAGATAACCTGATATTCTCGATAGTGTGTTAGCGGAAACGGTTTTCTATCTTAGATTATGTTTCCTCTGGAGATCAGGAAGAAAGTCTTTATGAGCTGACAGCACGTTTGGCGATCGGAGTATGACATGTAACACCATTCTCCTCCTTCCATAAAAGGTAAATTAGTAGAGATGAGCAGACTATGACTTTGGCCGGCTATTTGGTTGTAAAAAGGCTGACAAAGCGGCCGGCAAAGTCGACCAATCCGATCATTGCTTCCGGTGGAGTTCAAGGGGCATCGGCAAAGTCCGCGGCGATTCATGTACAGCTAAGTCGCTTCCCACTGAGTACCTACACCGTACGAAAGGAGAAGGCTAGGCCAATGATGCTTTTGTTTACCAAAGGAAGAGATGAGTTCCGATTCCTAGATTAACCGCAGAGGCCGAATAGCCGGCTTTCCCGATTAGGTAGTACATGTATAAATTATTATCTATTGGAAGATTTTCTCACTACAAATGTGAGTTTTTCTTTCAGTTTAGGTATTACCTACTTCAATGGATCCTGCATTCTATGTTCAAAAATGTTGATAGTAGGAAAGTAATGTCAAAGTATTAACGTAATCATAAATACTCATAAAAACGTCATCATGCCTACATCTTTATGAACTTACCATGAAAATGTAGCTACTTACAAGAAAATACAGAAAAGTAAAAGCTAAGAAAGAAATTGTTCAGCAGACGATTTTATAGCTATTAGCAATTTTCCTCTCGCCAACCTTTGTGTAATTTTATGGAACACTCGCTGCATTTTATAAAGAATTGTTACGTACCAGGCAAAGTAACAATTTGTAGTTTTAAAACAAATTATGGCACAAACTAATGGTAATGGTAAGTACTTCCAAGTCCACGCGATTGAACTTGACGCTGAAATATGGACTAACATTATACTTAATTTCGGCAACGTGCTTTTCTTTACCGGTAATATAAATACTTCTTTCTTATCCAAAATTATATCGTTTTTTTAATAAATGACGAGGTGTGCTTTCGGATGAAAATAAACCTAGGTACAAATAAACAAAATACGAAGTGGCTTTCAAGTTACAAGCGCACAAACGGAAGAATCAAAGAGATTTAAGATGCCATACGTGCTTTTAGAAGAAATGTCATAGAAAAACTGAGTGAGGCCATAAATGTCATTATACACTTCGACCAACTTATCTGGCGGCCCAGCGGAAAGGAGCCAAAGGAGCTTAGCAGGCGGGAAAACATAGAACTAAAATAATTGTGCCAAGTTTGGCATATCACCACCTTCAACTGCAAACGTAAAGTAGTCATACTGTACCTCTGTAAGTAATGGCCAAGAGTGGCACTTTATACTTTTGCCGACACCAACCAGTTGGTTACCTATTACAAGTAGGTCACGATGTGGTTCGCTTTATAAGACGAGACCTATCAAAATGTATTTAAATGTCTTTGGAAAAACATACAAAAGTATGTGGCGTTTTTAAATAGAAGTACCTACCTAGAAAAGCTGAGTAGTAAAACAATATTGAATTGTCATTAAAATCTATAGCAAAGAATAACTTCAAAATAGGTAGGTACCGTCGGGCGGTCGCGTCATTCGCGAGCAGCTGATAAGGTTCCCAGCAACCCTTTGCTTGCTGCACGCCAGGCAAACTTAAGTCTCGCCTAGTCCCCAGAGCGGTGACTATACCTCATATTATAGTTGTAGGTATTTTGGTACACACACCGTCTAACTGAAGTGGACTCAAGGCTTCTGGTTGCAGGGTACGGAGCATAATATAATAATATATAATCCATAAATTATGGATTCGAGGTGAGGTAAAGTTGTGACTGGTGAATGCAAGGTTTAACAAATGTCTTAGCATCTCAAGCAGTCTTTGGAGAGACCTGAAGACAGTTTCTCCTGAATACGTGCCTAAAGTAGATGAAGATTCTCAATAAGGTATGTAACTAAATTTTGCATAAGTAAATACAACTACTCATGGTCGATCAGTCATGGAAATCCGGGTAGATAAACAAAAAGGTTACGTTCCGATCCTGATCTGAAAATTATTCGTTGAAAAAATCCTCTTCTAAAACCCAACGCCAAAATTTTAAATTATGACACCTTCATCCGAAATCATAGTCTCATTGCGTCCGTAACTCCAACGCTACAACAGTGAATTTTAAACAGAGGTAAGTAGAGTCATTAGCCTCTGAGACGGCGAAGTGTCTGAGAGACGTGACGTCAGCCGGAGTGCCCTCACGTGAGGATTAGGGGAAAAGTTAGCGGCTGTGAGTGCAGCCGCCATGCCGAGCGGTTGAAGAGCAGCGGAAATGCAGACGCACTGGAAGAGTTGATCATTTTAAAAATAGATGGTAATGTTGGTAGGTTGTGGATTAAGAAAGTTGAATATTTTGTTCGTAATAAACGCTACCTAATAAAAGTAGAGGGTAGCGGGTAGAGGGTAGGAGAGTACAGTCACGAGCACCAATACGTAAACACTTAATAACTTTTAAAAGTGTGTATTTCTCCTACTGTTCTGATTAAAATTTCATATTGTTACGAAAATAGTATTCTGGAACTCATATTTTTTATGAAAAAGATCCTATCTCCAACTTACAATCGTTATTTCTCGAGAAAATTGCTTTTAAATTGAGGAAAGTGCATACATATTGGTGCTCGTGATCTGAAAAACAGTCAAAAGCTTATAAAAAGTGGAAACTTCTTAAGAAAGTATTAGTAATACTTACAAGACCTACACTTTCATTATTGGATCGATTGCAAACGTGTTGACTTGCTAATCACACTAGATAAAATAACAACAAAAGTAAGTTACCTATTATAAATAAATCTTGACTGCTGGTCTTGCTTGAATAACAATTTTGTGTAAAGTATAAAACGATTATTTTCAGCATTATTTAAAGTAGATAATTATTAAATTGAGAACCTCTTTTTTACTAACTTTTATTTAACTTGCCTTGTTTCGTCTCTTAAAAATGGTAAGACATACCTACTACCCAAATAATAGGTTATGGATTAAAAAAAATCTGTTCTGTACTAAAATACTTCAGTACCTATGTTCCTAAAAACTCGTCTTTTTCCCCGTTTTCTCTAACGCTAAGCGACACCCAAGTGCACTAGAATAATAAATCTCCGATAAACAAAGCCTAGAGCAAGATAAAATCGAAGCCAATCAATCCAGCTCTACATTATCCATTTTCCAGTAATCACAACGGATGCAGTATTGCTCTTTCATTCCGAGAGCTATCATACAACCCACGGGCACAAACAGACGAAGAAACCGAGCCTTTTCAATTATGATGTGAAATGAAACAGTAAGCATTGCCCGGGGGAATGATTAGAACTGTTCCCTGCATTGGGTATATGTCCGTGATACGATCTGTGATTCATAATTAGGTACATTCTTTGACGATAGAAGGTACATTATGGCAGCCCACCCACCGAGGTAGTGAGGTACACAGGATGAAGCGTCCAAGGTTTTAAGTAAAGAATTCGACAATTAGACATTCTCCTTTATGAAGACGTAAAAAAAACACACACACTAAGGGTTCTGTTTTATATAATCAAGCAAAAAACGAAAACAAACAGTTTCTTGTATTTGAACCCCTTTTTAAACGTTAAGTTTATTACATTTTTATAATATTTGGTCTTTAGTGGCCACAGACACACTTTATGAAACTTCAAGTGTCTACCTAACGGTTCCATAGAGAAAGATTTGTGACATACGGACGGATAGACAGACTGTGAAGCCTTAGTAAAGGGTCCCCGCACCCTAAGGGTGCAGAACCCTAAAAAGAATTCATCAATTGAACATTCCCCTTTATACAGACGTGAAAAAATATATTTTTGAAGTTCAGTAAGAATGATGCCAGCCTATTAAATGTTCCATATAAGAACAGTACATATTTGAATTGGTTGGCGTTCTTCTGATGAGTGTCGAAGTATTTGATCGTTATCGTGGTCCGAAAAAATCTCTGATTACAATTTATAAATCTGAGTAAGTCTCTGATAAGTATCTCACGTATCTAAAATATTTAATTATAATAATTCTGTTGGATTCTAATTAAAACTTATGATAAATAGAATTAAAATCTTTAATTACATATTCGTAATCTGCTTTTAACATAGTTGCTTAAACGAAATGGATAGGTACCTATTAATAATCTAATTGAATTAATTAGCTAATAAGAATTTTAATAACACACATTTTTATTACGAGAACATACATTTAATTAGTTAATTAGACCCTAGCTAGACTATTAAATTAGAAAAAATAGTTTTTAATATAGCTTTACCATTATGATGACGATTTGAATAAAAAAAATAATTATTTTCCAATTAATTGCAACGTTTGTAAGATTTATAGTCTTCAATTAACATTTACAATCAACGTCTTGAAATGAATTATCTGTGCATTGAATCGTGACTGTGATCTTTTAACATGCTTTTATTACCTTCATCTGGAGTAATGTAAGAAAAATTTTAGAAGTTTTTTAAGATTTTTTTTATTTTGCCTGTTTCCAATCGAGCTGAAATTTTGCATACATGTTTAGTTTGGTTGACAACGCATGGTTAGCTAAGTGACGTCTTTCTAAATCCAATATGGCGGACTCCCAAAGCTGAGAATCAGAATCAGAATCATTTAATTGTAAAACATAGGTATAACATTAGAGATCTTATAAATAGTTAAGGTTCTTGCTATGTTTTGTCGTTACTGACATACAAATTAGAAAAGAAAAAATCAATTTAAATTTCAAACAAATAAAAAAAGATTACAAATAGAACATGTCAATTAAATAAAATAAAATAAATCACACATAAGAAACGTCAACAAAAATTAAAATCTTACAAATAATAAAATGTCAAAAAAAGTTAAAATCATTAAATAAAAACAAATATTAAATCACACATAAGAAACGTCAACAAAAATTAAAATCTTACAAACAACTGGCGGACTAGTTATTTTTTATGCGTTCCTATGATATGGGTATCAAATGAAAAAAGGGTTTACTGAATACGAAAAATGCCCCACAACAACAAAAACAATATTATATTAACGGTTGTAAATTCAAAGACAAAATTTTTCAACCTAAACAAAGAACAGATGACTCATTCGACCAATCACCAATTAGCTCATTAATTTGACAGCAAAATCTTCGTCCAGAAACTTAACTTGCTTTACTTGAATACCGGTCTTTTGAGATTGCGTTCCATTACTCACAGATAGCATAAGACTAAATATTAATAAAAAATGGAGGAATGTGACAATATTACTTACCGTAAAATTCACCGAACCAGTTCACTAAACGAAATCACCACAGATAGTTCGGCGCTTTTTGATGCGACTATGATGAGTATACCTAACTCATCCTTAAATTCAAGTCAAACTGACCTGAATGATAAAATCAAAAAATTATCTGAGGATTTAATATTAGCGCACAAAGAAATTGAGAATCTTAACTCTGAAAACTTTCGACTAAAATCAGATCTACAAAAAATATCTAAAAGTCATAGATACCTACGAAACTTTAAATAACACGGATAACAAAAATGGTACACCACGAACTGGTCAGAAACGCAAGCAAAAACAAGGGACTGGTACAACGCCAGCTTCAAATAACAAACTCACGATGCCATCCCCACCTGCACATACAGTGAATGAAAGTACCGACACACTGAAAATAACGAAAAAAATTACAACTACCCCTCGATGTGAACAAACAAACAAAATTATAGATATCCAAAGAGAGCCAACTAGATCATGTACTGGGAAAAACATGCCACACAAAAACACTTCAACACAACAACCAGAGTCGGCAAATAAGACTGCACACATAATATCTCAGAGGGACAAACTAGTGCACAATAAATCGAAACTATGCATCATAAGTAGCAACAACATGAATAATGTACTGTCACTAGCCGAAAACACGTTTTCAGAGACACAAATATGTCACTACCTTCTGCCTAACAGAGGAATTAAAAATCTGTTTAGTAACATCACTATGAAATTATCTGACTACTCAAGTGACGACTACTGCATCATTTTTGTTGGAGACGAAGATTTTGGACAAACTAAGAACTATCTTGACTTAACTATTTATATTAGAGAGACGTTAATGACTGTACAACACACTAATGTTATTATATGCCTACCGGCCTACAAAAATGACCCTTCTGCTATTATGTATAACTCACGAATTGAAACTTTTAATAACTTATTATATCTTGACATTTATACTCTTAACTATGCTATACTGTTTGACACTAATCTAGACTTGACATTTGATCGTTCCATGTTTAAGCATAATGGAACAATTAACTATTACGGCATGGTGAATGTCTTTAATAATTTAAAAGATTACGTTATACATACCGTTAATCAGGAACACAATGACAGTGATTCCCCAATTTTTTTTCGGGAATGAACATGGTAAACGTTACACAAATATCAATATTCTCCATCAAAATCTATGTGGGATTAACAACAAAAAAGATGACCTAGAAATATATGTGAGCGAATCATCAAAACCTCTTGATTTAATATGCATATCTGAACATTTTCTGAATGATACTCTCGCAAAACAATTTAATTTTATAAATTACAAAATGGGGTCTTTTAATACGAGAGTCAAAAAGAAAAGGGGAGGCACGATGATTTTAACACTCAACGATAGAAACGTGGATGAACTTCAAGTGTGTAAGCAATTATATAAAACCGATTATTTCGAAATATGTGGAGTCAAAGATATTGAAACAAATTTGTGTGTCATTTGCTGCTATAGGACTCCTACAAACAGTAATTTTGATAACTTCATGGATAGCCTTGAAATACTGTTACAGCATTTCCTCAATAAACTATGTGTAATTTGTGGAGATTTCAATATTAATGTTTTAAAAGATGACTTGAGACACAATTCTTTTTTATCGTTATTGACGTGCTATAATTTCCGCTATTTAATTAATTCCCCCACCTTCAAAAGAAATAATTCTGAATCATGTATAGATAATATTTTGACTAACCTACCTGACAGTTTTATAGACTACACTAATGTGGATCACAATGGGTTGTCAGATGGACACGCGGGTCTATTCTGTACACTAAGTCTGGAAAAGGTTGAGTATAAGAAGCGGACAAATTACCTTCGTCTTTGGAAAAGAAAATATAATGACGAAAAAATAGGTGAGTTTAGAAACAAGGTATTAGAGGCTAACTGGAACACAGGTATTAACACATTTATCAGAAAATTCAGAGAATTACACTCTTCTATCTTTAAAAAGTACAAAGTGAGGGTAAATGTTAGTAGAAGTAAATGTTCCAAATGGATAACTAACGGCATTAGAATAGCTAGCAAAGTAAAACGTTTCCTAAACACTTTGGATAAAACGCAATGCGACAATTCGTTTGTTGAATATAGAAACAAGTATATTAGAACGTATAGGAAAGTGCTAAGTTGTGCAAAAAGAAACAGTGTCAGAAAACAAATAGAAATGGCATCAGATTCTAGTAAAATGATTTGGAATGTAGTCAATCGACAGCGCAATGCTACGAAAAACCTTGAGAATGACCAAATTATTCTAAAGATTGACAACACAATTATTAATAATGCTGTAGACGTGGCTAATATTTTTTCAAAAAGGTTCGACAACAATGTCCGCCTTCAAGCGTGTGATCATAAATTGGCAATTGCATATCTGTCTGAAAGTGTCAGCAGAGTAAACTCTAACATGAGTTTTGAGGCAGTCACACCCCTTGAAATTTTCAACATAGTTAAAAAGATGGTCAATAAATCGTCTACAGGCTATGACGAAATTCCCCTGACTATCATTAAAGATAATGTTGACATATTGGCAACTCCACTAGCATCACTTTATAACAACTGTATTGAGGAAGGCCTGTTCCCTGATCAGTTTAAAATTGCACGAGTAATTCCGATTTATAAGAAGGGTTCAAAAACGGATCCAGGCAACTATAGGCCGATTTCATTATTGCCTGTACTATCGAAGACTTTTGAAAAGATTATGAAGGATAGGCTCATGAAACACTTACGAATGCATAGCATCTTAAATGGACAACAATTTGGCTATCAAAAATCATTGGGAACCGCTGATGCTGTTGAGGCATTAGTCGATGAGGTTATTTGCAATCTAAATGACAAACATAAGGTGGCAGGTGTATTTCTGGATCTTAGTTCTGCCTTCGACACGGTGGACCATGAAATTTTGCTAGCTAAGTTGGAACATTATGGTATAAGGGAGAACGTTCTGAAGCTATTTCGATCTTATTTACATAATAGACGTCAGTTTGTAGAGATAAAGACGGTAATGGATGAAGAACAAAAAATATTGAACTCCAATTTAACGACAGTATCTCGAGGTGTCCCTCAGGGATCTGTTCTAGGCCCAATTTTCTTCATCCTATTCCTTAATGATTTAATTGAGTACATAAAAAAACGTATTACAGACACTAGGCTCGTTATTTTCGCGGACGACACTAATGCAATAGTGTCTGCAAATAACTTAAATAATTTAGAATTTAAAATTAATAACTTATTAAAAGCTTTTGAACATTGGTTTGGTACAAACAATCTTAAGCTCAATGTAAATAAAACAAAATGTGTACTATTCAAGTCGAACGTTCGGAACAACGCTAGTCTTGAAGTTTTGTCATGTGGAAACAAAGTTGAAGTGGTTGACTATGTGAAATTCCTAGGTGTTCACATTGACGCATTGTTAAACTGGAAGGTTGAGACATCGTATGTAACGAAGTCTGTTAGCTCAGCATGCTATGCAATCAGAAGCCTGAGGGATGAACTGACATTGGCCCAGCTTAGGATGGTATACTTTGCTTTGGTTGAGTCTAGGCTTAGATACAGTATTGAATTTTGGGGCAACAGCTATAAGTATAATATCCACTCGGCGTTTATAATTCAAAAAAGAGCCTTAAGGACAATGCTCCGTTTAAAACAGACGGATTCGTGCAGAGACCATTTCATTGGACTTAATATTTTGACAGTGCCATGCCTTTATATACTGGTACTGCTCACCAGTTTTGTTAAGAACTTGCACAAATCTGAAACTGATGATCAACGACAATTTAGAGTTAATACACGTAGGAAAGACTTGCCTAATACAATCCAACCGAAAATAAACGTGGTTCATCACAGTCCTAGGTACCAATCAGTATCTCTATACAACAAGCTTCCCTTAGAATTTAAAAGCATAAATAGCGCAAACTTATTTAAAAACAAATTGAAGACATATTTATTGAGGAAGGGCTACTATAGTCACGCCGTGATGGCTCTCGGCCACCGTAGGCGCGGGCCTGTGGACGGCGAGTAATGGGCTAGCTCGCCGTCCGTCCGTCGTATGACGACGGGCAGGCCGTGTCGACGGCGCGTTCGTGTTCCACGCGCGCCTCAAAGAGTTGTCAGCATACGGGAGGGGCCCGCAAGGGCCGGTGCCTGCCAGGGCTGCGGGACTGTTCGAAAGAGATACCGCGGCCCTGGAACATAAAGGGCCAATGAAGGAACATGGGTGTTTTTTAGTCAGTAAGAGTCTGACACTCCCTTCCGCTCCGCCCAGAGCGGGAGGAGTCATTTGATGATTTCTCACCCCCCAAAAAAAAAAAAAAAAAAAAAGGGCTGCTATAGTGTCGATGAGTACCTAGATGATAAGCGACACGAAATTTAAATGGTATGTTGATTATTATTATTTTGAATTTTTTGTTTTTTTTTTTAATTGTAATTTTGTTTTTATTATCGTTTATCTCGTGGATTATTATATGACATATTTTTCTCGAGTAATCATTTTAAGTTCTATTTTTGACATTCCTTTTTCATTATTATATTTTACAATTAGATGACATGTTATTACTGACCTTTTTATAACAATTTGTTTTATTTTTATTATTTTTTATTTATATTTGACATTCTATTTTTATTAATGATTATCACCGAAAATTAGATGAAATTATTATTTTTAACACAATTTGTTTTTTGAATTTGTTATTCTATTTGTATTATGTTTTTCAATTGTAATGTTAGTGCTGCTGTTTTGTTTTATTTTATTTTATGGAATTTCTACACAATGTATATTGTTTTTGAAATAAATGACTATGACTATGACTATAATGAAATGACGTCACTCTAACTAAAGCGTGTATTTTTAAACTGTAATATAAGTTCCTTGCTATAAATATTTTGAAACACTATTCGATTTTGACGGCAAATTGACGTAGGACATTAATTTGCTTATTTCCTTTATATTGGTACAGCTACTACCTATGTCATAGGCTTATAGCGATCAATCTAATCTGTTTCCTACGCTCCCTATCCATTGTTTCACGATATCCGGGTAAGCACATAATCCGGTAAAGCTCCCTAATCGTGTCTGCCTATACTGTGTATCAATATTGGTTGCACTGAAGAGGCGTTTACCAATAAACAATTAAACATAGAGATACTTATACGATCAAATCATTCTTGGCGCCTCTAATTTAACAGCTTTATTTTGTATTAACCGAAAAATTATTTTATAGAGAGGTATTATCCCACCATGGTTGATTCTTGCCGGTTTTTCTCCATAGGAAATGATCGATTTTCGACGTGGGGATCGTGCGGTCCATGGTCCTCTATGGGGCACCCGTGTGGGCAGAAACCCTGATGGCACGCAACGTCGCAATATAGCGAAGACCGCAGAGATCGATGGCTGTTAGGGTGATAACTGGATACCGTACGATATCCTATGAGGCTGCAATCTCCCTGTCTGGATCAATGTCCTGGGATATGGACGCAAAAATCCTTGCGTCTCTATGTCGCTGGCAGAAGGCGGAGGCGGCCAGTTCCCCGGGAAGTCGATCTTTATTTACATTCATTACTAGTTAATAGTGCTTTTGACTCATGGTTTAGCAGTTAAAACTAGTTTTGATTAAGAGCATCAGTTAAAACAACTTATAACCGCCAAAAGCACTATATATTAACCAATGATTTTCAGTGAGCCTCCCCCTGCCCCCCCTGGCGACGCCCATGTATCTATGTGTCTATGGGCGTGAACAGCTACACAAAATCATGTTGATTTTATAATTACAATGCTTTAACTAATATTATTAATCAAATTAACCTAATTAGCAAACTAAGATAAACAAGCAAATATCTCAAACATTGCAAACGTAACTACAATGTTTTAAGTATTTTAAGCCCACATTCCCCGTATAGTTCAACATATTAAAGAACTAGCGCTATAAAATGCAAATAACGATGCATTAAAATGCTCAGCCTTTTATGAGCAGTCGTTATCACAGAATCTACGAACATTATTGCCTTTAACAGCTAAAGAAAGCAACGGTAGGTATTTATTACCGATCAATGAAACCATTCTCATAGCATAACATCACGCCTGTAATAACCGAAGGGCAAGGCAGATGTATCTAATATCACACCCACATTTTGCTAGTTTTGTCTAAGTCCCATGTAATAGGGGGCGAGCCTATTGCCTTCAACCGAGCACAATTCCAAATCTAGACTCCGTGGCTGCTACTGAGAAATTCCTGCTGGAAAACCCTAATAACAATTTGCCCGACCTCGGAACCGAATCGAGGAACTTGTGGTCAGCAGCAGCGCTTGCGACCACTAGACCAAAAACGTAGTAAAAAAACAAATAAAATGTATACTTAATAATGTTTGTAAAAGATTAGAGATGGGTTACACCACACAACGAAATATAGATAATGTTAAGGTAGCACCATAGCGCCCATATTTATTTATTTTTATTACAGTCTCCACACGATATGGACAATAAATTTTAAGCAGGTGTTTATGAGCGAAGATAGTACGGTTTAAACGGAAATAAAAGTGGAAAGTTCAGCACTTTATATTAATATTTAAAGACGAGTTGTAGATACCGTGGAGTAAAGTGCAGTGTCTTTACCGTTCCATGTTTTAGTGATGGCAATGAATAAATATTTTATCTATAGAATGTCGAAGTGATTTGTATTTTTTATCGATTACATTCAATTAAAGTTAAATAAATGCATGTAAATCGACGGTGGAAATGTTTTGTTTTGGTCGATTCTACTTCATGTAATGCTGGTTTTCGACGATCAAAAGGTTACGTTTTATCAAAATTAAGGCTTTGTTCCCAGGTAATAATTAACCCGTGTTCCTTAAAACCCTTTACACAAACCTCTGTAAGTAGATTACATGCTATCTACAAGGAGATTAGCGCCTGAATCTATTTTAATTAAGACTTGGCGAATCGCTTTCTGGGGACGTGAAAAATCAATATTGTTACGTAATTCTTACATGCAACGAACGTTAACCACGTTGCCATAAAGCATTGTTTTAGTGCCAGCTTTAGTATCGCGATAATTATTTGGATTTATGGCCTTAATAGTTGGGTATAGGAGTAGGAAGTGAAATGACATTGAAGTCGGCAGCGAAAAGTTCGGAACACGACACGGCATTTGATTGACTTGATGTCGAATTGTTTCTCTGAGACTTCGTTGAGCTTCATTGTCTCGGCGCTTTCTTCGGTCGCTACTGTTGATTCTGGCTTTCAAACCAATGAAGGTGGCTATGTAAAATTTTGGGAAAGTATATGTACCGCCAAATAGAATCGGATTAGAATGAATTATTTCCCTTTTAATAAGTTTAATATAATATTACGCCTACTCTCCGAAGGGTGAGGCCGAGCACCTAGTAGTACACCCACATTTCGTCAATTATGTTTAAGTCCCATGTATGTACCAAACACGGGACAAACTATTGCCATCAACCGAGCACAAATCCAGACTCTTACTGGCAAATTGCGGATCGAAAAACGTAATAACACCGACCTGGAAATCGAACCCAGGATCTCATGCTCAGCAGTAGCTCTTGATCAACGAGCAAGTGCTCGTATGTTTAACATAACTAGAAGATGACTCTCCGCCATCGGATCTACTGAATATTGATGTACGATTTATCCCCGACATGTGTCACAAATCAGAGACATGATGCGACACAATGTCTTGTCGCTTAAACACCTAGCTACCTGACTCCATTACTCCATAATATTTCTCACGCATATCAAGACCGCTACAAGGAATGAGCTGAAATGGCAAGATTGGCGGATGTCCCACCGTCGGGCACGTACCTAAGTATCTAATACAATAAGAATTCGTCTGAACTCAGAACTAAATGAAAGACTAGCTTTTTACCACGTTTCGCCTGTGTGCATTTCGGAATCTTACATACAAACTCGTAAAAAGCCACGGAGCAGTGTCCAAGGTAAGGCCAAATAAATCAGGGCCGTCCAAAAGCTCGTTGAATTGACGATAATGTCGTCAAAGTCGCTGGAAACACCTGAATGAGGCACGCACGGAACTGGGAAGTGTGGCAGAAGAAAGAGGAGACCTATAGCATGCAGGAGGTGATTCCGGTGATTCAGGAGGTGGCTGAATATAATAATAATGATGACGTATAAACTTCAACTTCCAAAATCCCAACTTTAACCTTTTCACTAAGTCCCTCCAGAGTGAGTGTAGCGTTTCTGATCAGACCAAGTCACAATTGCAGGAGTATCTCAAGTGCCCTAAAGATTGCCAATGTTGCCGCAATTAACATGGCCACCTACTAGGCTCAAACAAGCAAGCAAACAAACAAGCAAAGCAAGCAAGCAAAGCAAGCAAACAAACAAGCTAACAAGCAAACAAGCAAGCAAGCAAGCTTTAGAAATAAGCATCACCTTTTGTACCTATTTTTTCTGTTCCTTTCTTCTTTTCTGTATGTAGTGTGTACATAAACTGTTAAATAAATAAATATAGTCTTACAATATCATAGTCTAAAATGCCGGTGGATATGAAAAGAAGAAGAAGAAGGTTCTTTAAAAAAACAGTATAGCTATAACATTCCTCTGATACCAAGCTATAATTTTAGCCTATATTACATCAAAATCGGTTCAGCGGTTCGTCCGTGATAACGTAACAAACAAAAAGACAAACAAAAATTCTTAAGGATTGTTGATGGTAATTGGTTAAGGATTCTCGAAACAAAAAAAAATTAAATTCCACTTAGAACTAAACAATGGGATCTTGTGAAGGATGTGATTGAAACCAAGATGTAGTTAGTACCTGCTTATTTTTACTACTAGGTATTAGCTCCGTAGACATATTAGTATTAACATACAGTATTTAAACCAGGAACAAATAAATGGTCGGAATCGGCTAACACAGACAATGACATGCAAAGCGTTAACGCGAATATTCTAAGCATGCTTCGAGTTAGAGCATGCAGAACTGGGTTTCGGTCCCATAGTAAAACCGGTTTTTCCCGGGTTTTACTATGGGACCGAAACCGGGTTTCCTATATCGTATTTCGAGTAACAAAAGTTTAATATGTGCTGTGAAACATCAAAAAGTACTGATAAAAAGATACTATGCTACTACATATTTCTTGCTTTTGCACGCGGTTTTGCTCGCGTCATGGTCGGAAATTATCTCGTGGGAACGTTTAAATTTAGCCGATGACACTCGGAGATAATGTAGCTTCCCATTAGTGAAAGAATTTTCAGAATCGAATCAGTAGTTCTTTTGATTACATCCAAACTTACAAACATAAAAAAAATACTTCTTTATAATAATAGTATACTAAATAGATTCTAGGGACTTCCAGTATAATTATACTTATTTTGCGAATAAAGTTATTAAGCCCGTGTACTGTTTATATTCTGATGTTCGTGACCATATCTGATGGTATGGCGTGTTACTGTTTTATGCGGAGTGATTGCCATCTGACCTCCGCCATTGCGTTATGAGGAAACGCGGGTGAATTGGCCCTTAGGGGTAGAATGAGGATTGTTATTGAGCTTATAATTGTATTAAGGAATAAATTAAACAGTTTTTCTTACTGAAATAGATTTTCGTGTAGGTAGATGTGATAATTCTTGAAAATCGTACCTCAATTGTGACGATATACTAATTAGGATTAATGTAAGTATAAAAATTGTCGCATTGTGTGAAAGGGAAAATTTCCTCTCCGATATTCAGTTTGCTCCACAGACAATTTCATATGTCCTCCTGACTATGACAGCTGTGAAACCTATCACCTAGCTTATCGATAACATGTAGGTACCTACAGTATGGTGTGGTTATCATGAAAATCGAAACCTAAACTTTATAAGGTTACCTACCTACATTTTAAAATATCAACTACTCATTCATTGTTATTATTTTCAGACCTTTGAAAAAACCTACAGCTCCTAATTGGTGTATGGACGAAAACGTTCATCGAGGGTTCAACGCATCTTGTCGCTTAAAATTCTGGTCAAGCTCCAAATGAAATGGCCATGACGATACATGCCATGACCATAATCAGAATCGCTAAAAAACATGCGATGCCAAAGAGATTGTACTAAAGTACACCTTCAAAATTCCAAAAAGAAATCAGTTCAGATTCAGACTGACCTTGTAGAATCAAACCTAATAATAAAAATTCCCACAATAACAAAACAAAGTACACGATCAGAATGAAATATGGAGCTATTACAAACCCATGTGTTAATAGCGAACAGGAAGCGAGGCATAACGACCACAATAATATGACTTAACAACACTGAACGCGGACGCCACTTAACAAACATTATAATTAATCGTCATCTCGAAACATGTCACAGATAGGCACTGAGTTATTTCGACGGTTGGACACCGCGTGAATGAATGAACAGATCGAGGACGGATGGAGCATAAACCTCACTAAAATGAGTTAACAATACGCTGACAACCCCTCATAAAGCAAGTGTTGACAATGGACAGCACAAAGTGATGCGTCCGGGGCTCCGGGCAGATCCCCGTTCGTTGGCACGCCGCGCACGGGACACTCATTTGCACTCCATCACATTTGCATTTTTGCATCGTGGGAGCGACCGAGGAGCGAAGCATGCGCACATTTGGCAGGGAATACAAACACCGTGTTGCCTGTGACACGGAATGTGAAATTGCTGGCTGTCTACACAAGCATTTTGTGTTTCTACTGAACTTTTTAGACAACTCCTATAGAGGAAAAAAATTGCCATTTCATTTTTTGTAGGCAGTGCTGCGTACCTCTTCAGCGATAGCCGTAAAGATTTCTTTTCGCAGTCCACTTTGAGTAAAGAAACCCGTTGTCAAAGAGGGAAAGTTTTATTTTAAATTACAAATTGTCAGTTAAAGATACCTCCTATCTACAAAACATTCTTGACTATTTCCGATATGGTAAGGAATCCTGATTGCTCATTACAATATCCTACAAAGAAGACACGAACATCGAAGTTTTAAATACTCCGGCAAGATAAGACTCATTAACTGCCCCTAACTGTTTAAGTTAACGATTGAGGACTTATTATCAGTTGTTCAGTATGTATCAGTCATTAAAGTACCCATTAGACTGTATAAAGCTGTAATTGATGTTCGTGCTTTTTAAGAGACATTTCGACGTCTTCATAATCTTTATAGTTACTGTTATTGCGTGTCTTTATTCAGTGTTCGATAGATAAATAAAAAGCATTTTCACTTTTACCGGAACGTACATTATTATCGGGAACAAAAGCAATTTGTTGACTACGATAAAGTTTTGTTTTATTATCGACGAATTAATTGAATCGACGATGCTTTTACGAAATGTCAAGCGTTAGCTCCTAATGCGTTGTTCCCGATATGTGTCCCCAAAATGTCGAGTGGCCGGCGATTTACGATGGCGTTAAAAAATTATATTGTTTTTAGATGGAGGGAAAAAAGGTGCTTCATGTTGATGTAAGAGCAATAACGATGTAACTGTATTAAATAATGACACCATTTTCTTTCAGAGACATGGAAAGCTGACATGGGTTGATTAAAATTCATTGCAATACTGTTACAGGAAATTAGAAAAAAGGAATTGCTTTTTTCGTTCATTGTTTTTTCATATAAAACGTTTTTCTTTTGTTTTTTGGAGATTATTCGCTTAGATACTTATATTTCTTACTTCCAGTGATTTACGTAGGTGCCTGTTACTGTTAGTCTTTCTTTCAACCTCACCGAGCATTTCAAGAAAATTGGTAACGTGATTGATAAGGAGATAATAACTTAGTTCGAATTGATTTATTCTTATCGATGTCGAATTATTCAGCAAAATCTGTCTCGACATCAGAAATAAAGAAACATTTGATCGGTGCACGGTGACAAAGATGGAAATGTAAAACATGTACGTGCCATAAATACAGAATGGCGAGTGCAAAAGACATGGACGGCATTCTCGTACATTGATACAAGGATGTTTTGGCGCACAGATGACGTTGACAGAAGGGCGCTGTTGGTGAGCATTTGTGAGATTATTTTGTTTAAAAAGAAGATGGCAGTTTTAGTTCCGATTTTGGTCACGCGCCAATAGATCCTTATACAGCTAGATATGTGCGTTCTTGTAGGTGAGTTGTTGCTGCTGTTACATAATATAAGTTACAGGCACTAACTGAACACTGTGATTTGAAAGTAGAGAGTGAATCAAGCGGCAGGACAGGTGTTGAAAATTTAATCTAAGTACCGGTTGTAAGGCCATACAATATTGAGTTTAAATTCAGGGTAAATCAGAATTTAAGTGAAAACCTTGCAATATTGAGTTAAAATTCAGTGAAAAACTTGAACTGAAAAATCTCCGACTGTCGTATAATCTTTCCGACTATACGACAGAGTACCAAAGTTTTAATTAAACTCGAAAAAAAACAGGATTTCGAAATCAGTTTTTTCTACACCGTAGTTCACCTTGTAAACATGGTTTCAGTGGACATGATCTAGAATTAAAGTCTGGAATTTAAAGTGAGCACGCAGGATTTTGGCGGAGCGTTTCCGTATGACCCAAGGCTTCATGCGTGCTTACGTGCCCTCAAGGGTCCTGTGGCCCATAGGCGGTAACCCGCATCAGCCACAATCCCACACCTTTCTCTGCTACTGATTTATTTAAGGGTGTAATCGGTTCATAGTTTATTGGATATTTTAAGCGTAGCCTAAGTGCAAGAAAGCTAGCGTACATAATTATTTTTAATTTTTATTAGGTCGAGAAATGGTTTACCTGCTTGCCAATATGAGCCAGCAGATGCTGCCAGGCACAAAGAATATCATTGTTTTCTAAATAGGTAGAATTATCAATGAATGCAGGAACAATGCAGTGTCAAGAATCTCGTACAAAGGCGTACAATTCCGTAACGCAATCACTTTCATGGTCCACGACCAGTACCTTCTTCTGAAAATAAGTACAACACGTAGACCGTGGTCACGTGCTGCTGCCCCCGAGGGCATTAAGGCCCCATTTCTTGGGAAGATTTTTTTAAGAACCGTCCATTTCACATTCCACCGGTGACCACAAGCTCTGAAAAATTGTCTTTGAAAACATAACACTCTCTTTGCTTTCGCGCAGTCAGATAAAACCGGCCAACTGAGGGTTCCGTATACCTAAAAATGTAGGTATTTGGTTATTATAGTCCGTATATTTACGTTTTTCAGATTTCTTCCGTTGCATGTGCTGTAAGACATTGGTTTTTGCCAAATTTCATGATTCTAGGTCAACGAAGTTTTTGATTCCCTTGTGAAATCGCAAAATATGCGACATAAATGGTCATATCTTTTGATCGCGTTGACTTACAAGTTTGTCAATATTTTTCTGCTTCATGGGGAAGCAGACTTGAATATTCAATATTAATTTTAGCGATACCTCCACGCGTTCCTGAGAAAAAGGCCTTGACAGACGGAATGACAGACGGACAACAAATAAGGGTTCCATTTTTGCCTTAGATTATATACCTACGAGTGAAACGTGCCTTCGTTATTTGCCTTTTCAGTGCGGCTTTTGCAGCCTATTATACTGCATCCTCTCATTGTAGAGCACACAATATAGACTAAACACTTAATTAATGGAGTCTATCTCTCATTAAAACACTCAAACTATCACAACAGTTGCAAAAACTGTCCGAAAAAGTTAAATTAATCGACGCAAAACAATTATGTGACATTGACAGCACTTTGTTTGGCTAACATTTAAAAGTTCGCCAAGCAAATATACGGCACGCCGTAAGGGACAGAAGATCCGATGCTTTGTCTCAATTTTCCTACTAACTTTGTATAAATGCGTCTCACTTCCACACTTTACATTGTAATCATGGCTACGTCTAGAGGTATATAGTCTAAGATTTTTGCCGACTTAGCGGAACCCTAAAAAGGCAAGTACTTCGTCTCATTAGTGTAGCAAATTATCAGTAAGTTGTTTGTGAGGGGTACCTCGCCTCTCAAAGCCTCTTAGGCTTGCACTACACAAGGTGCTCGCAGTAACACGATTATATGCACCAGCCTTACAACAAAGTAACCAGGCTTCCTTCTTAAGACTTAGCTATCACATAAACATAGTAAGCCATTAGCTAGACGTAGAAACAATGTGGAAAGTGAAGTGTCTTCGCTAATTAGATAACAAACAATAGGAGAGAGTAGTGTGTTGTTTTCATGTAAAGAAAGTTATAGATATTTTGTTCATTTTAAGTCATTTTTAATCAGAGTTTTTGGTTTGACTTTGCCCTACTGAACTTCGCAAATTGTGTCACAGGAACGTACCTAACATTATCACTAGAAACGGGATAATTACAATGTTTACTATTTGCTTTGAGTTAACGATATCGGCGCTGTTGCAAGCACACAACAGTAAACATGGTAAATATCCTGTTTCTAGTGTTAATGATAATGTTAGTGACCATGACAGTTTAAAAACTTAGGAACGTACAAGACTTCCCTTATTAATTTCTAACCCAAGTCATAGTTCATTCGTGAGCCACATTCAAATCTGATCAGCCGTTTTATAAATAATAGAGTGCATGCTTAACATAATGAATTGGACAACGAGTGTCTTTTCATCATAGCAAGAGCAATGATCACGGTTTCTGCCTCTTTTTGTTAACCTGGACTGTCCCACTGCTGGGCAAAGGCCGCCCCCCATTCCTTCTATGAGCTCTTTCCCCGTGGATTTTCAACCAGCCTTATCAGTCCAGTCTCGCCACCTGTTTCTGGGCCGGCCTCGGCGGCACCGACCGTCTTCCGGCGCCCATCGTGTGGAGGTTCTCCGTAAGAGATATAAATAACAAGTATGATCAAACCTGTAGTCAAATGAAGACAAAAAGCAAAAGTCCGATTCAATCTTAAATCTCTTTGAGGTGAAGTAAAAAGATTCAGGTCAATTTCTTCAGCCATATTGGTACGACAAGGAAAAGTGAAAGAAGAAAGTTGTGTTTCCGAACAGCTTGCCAAGATAAAGTTGTACTACGTAGATATAACACTAACTTCATTATCATGAGAATGATTGATCACATGCATTTATGTATGGGAGAGAAATTTATGTGTAAGCCATGTTTTATGTATCTGGGTGATGCGCATCTCATCAGCTTTGCTTTTAGTGAGATGCGATTGCATCGGTGAAGCAAAGTTGAGGAGTTCAGATGTTATGTTGAAATTTTAATAATGTTTCTTCTAGATGTTGATCTCGCATTTGGGAAGGGGTCGTTTATCTGTAGGCATTTGACTGAAGACTAAAAGTTTCCTGATATGAAACAGAAATGAGTTATTTCAATTCTTCTAGGGTCTAGAGGGTCATACACTGACCTTATTGGTGAGGTTCTTCAGAAAGGTCACGTGCGTAGTACTCGCAATCGGCGCGCGTTGTGACCGATGTATGCACGTGGACGAGGCAAAAGGAGTATGAAAGGATCGTAGCAGGTGGCGTTCTGTGGTTTCTGCCTACCCCCATGGGAACAAGGCGTGGGTTTCTGTATGTATGTATGAAAAGGATTTATATCCTACACCGAAGATCTTTATAACTACACTTTCGGTTACAGCAAAATGCAATATTTTTCAGTGATCACAGCTACCGTCTATGCAGCCTGTATTTTTCATTATGGTTGTTCGGCCGCGCGTTTGACCATTATCTCAACTGAGAATAATTATGGTCGAGAATGTAGCACGCCTGCCAAGAAGTAACATAATATTCAATTATTCACTATCGACTTGTGTTACAGCTATAAGAAGAAGACACAGAGGGTTTACTAGACAAAGTGACATTCAAAAAGACACAAATGTATTAGTTTACATAAGCTACTGAAAAGTGGATGTCAATACTGTTGACAGTCTACAAGGTCTAAACGGACCCTGTGCGAAGCCGTCAACCAAGCATTCTGTACCTACATCAAACTAAGTAACTTGACGCAAAATCGATTGCTTTGAAACGACTTTTTTTTTTGGGGGCGCAAAGTCAGGGGTGTTGGATTCAATGTAACGCACTGAAAACATTGTGGTGATGGGTGCATTGAATATTACAGGGGTCATGGTAGTATTTCAGGTAAAGTTATATACCCATAACATTAAAAACTTGTAATTAAATAAAAACTTGTGAAAAAGTTGAACTTTGACATTCAATATCTCCGCAACTAGAAGGTTCCTGGGGTTCCAGAACAAAAAAAATATTGCAATGACGAGGAGAACAAGTGCCTTTCAGCTTTGTGAAGAGTCTCTTTACACTGATTATGGAGATATTATTTCGAGCCATTACCGCCGACTTAGTGTAACCGACAAAAACCAAATTTTACAGCAGAAGGTATTTTTTCAATATTTTTATAAATAATTGCGCTATTAAATTGAAATTTGACACATAATAATGATTTTTGAAACCTTAAGTGTAACGGTTAAAATTTAAAAAAAAAAAAATTTTTGCCAGTTTGTTTATAGTAAACGACAAATTTTTGATGTACTGTGTCGGTTACGATAACAAGTAGGGTCGCTTACGCTGCAATTCTTAGATAATTGCGCAACTTCCGATATACACTTCTCATCAAAAAAATCGAAACACTTTCGTTTTTATTGTTTTTGTCCTAATTTTTTACAAAAGAGAATTAATTCCATGAAAAAAAAAACATTATTGTGTAGCTGGCAGTTTGGTCATTACAGTAAGAAGAAAAAAATCAAAATTCGAAATTAGAATTTCATTTGTTTATCCTATAAATGAAATTAATCACTGTTTTGAGACAAATGTGTATTTAGGGTTGGAGTAGGTACGTTTCTCGTTTAAAAACTAAAAATTAGCGCTTGTCTTTAAACTTTTTGTTTCTTATTTCATTTACTGTGACTTTGGGACGTCTGAAAAAACTTTTTTTTCTAAAACATATGGATACTTCGCCCGCAGAAGCCGCCCAAGTGGTGGCATTGCTGGATTCTGGACTTAGTCAGCGTGTTGTGGCTGCAAGATTGCATCTAAGCTTATCATCTGTTCATAGAGTCTACAAACGCTATCGGGAGACTGGTTCGTTCACGCGCCGTTCAGGATCTGGCAGGAATCGGGTCACTTCTGAGCGAGATGATCGATTTATTGTAACAACTTCTTTACGAAATCGATGCCTTAACGCTTTTCAACTGCAGCAGCAGCTTCGCGTTGTACGAAGAGTAGCTGTAAGTGACTCTACAATAAGAAGAAGGTTGAAGGAACGCGGATTGGCACCGCATAAGCCAGCGAATGGGCCGAAATTAACTGCAGACCATCGAAGAGCGCGCCTTAACTTTGCACGCGAGCACCTAACTTGGTCATACCTTCAGTGGAGCAAAGTACTGTTTTCTGATGAGTGTAAAATTATGCTGTATGGTAACGACGGAAGGAACAAGGTCTACAGAAGAGATGGAGAACGCTTTGCACAATGCTGCATTGAAGAAAAGGTCAGCTATGGTGGCGGTTCGTGGACGGTTTGGGGAGGAATCAGCGCCGACGGTAAGACAGAACTTGCCTTTGTGTCTGGGCGACGGCTGCCTGCACTAAACTCTCATCGGTACATCGAACAGTGTCTTGAACCTCATGTGATGCCCTATGCACATTTTATTGGCAACGACTTCATATTCATGCACGACAATGCTAGAGCTCACACCGCGGGCGTCGTACGAGATTATCTTACCGAAGTCGGTATCTCCATTATGGTATGGCCAGCAAGAAGCCCGGACATGAATCCCATTGAACATCTATGGGATGAATTAAAGAGACGAATTCGAGCAAGAGATCCAGCCCCAGAAACACTTAGCCAGCTGCAAAATGCAATCCAAGAGGAATGGGATAATATACCACAACATGTGATCGTGACTCTCATCCGATCGATGAAGAACCGTATGGAAGCAGTAATAAGAGCTCGCGGAGGGAATACAAGTTATTAAATAAACGTTTCTTACATTTTTTTTTCATTTACGCGTGTTGTTTTACCCATTTCCTTCATATTCCATACAGGGTAAAAATTACTCATTATACAAAATACGAAACCTATGAAGACTTAATTTGAATTTAGAACAATAACATTAGGATTTAAAAACCTCATACTACTCACTATTAAATGACATTTTACATTTATTCCTAAATATACACATTTTTCTGATAATCCTTATCAAATCATAAACTGCGAGGTGTTTCGATTTTTTTGATGAGAAGTGTATTTTGATTATGTCGGTTACTGTAAAATATAGAAAACTGTTGTGCTAACGATAAACTTAGCATTTGCTATAACTTTCTAATTGGTTGTCTTTTGGCGGGAAATGTCGACGAACCGAGTCCGTTATAGTTTAAAATGTCGTCTGCGATAAAAAACGCTGTTTAGGTAAAAATGTCGCTTACGATAAGACGGCGGTAATGGCTCGATTTACGCTTTGAAAAGAAAATGTTTCTAGTACGTTTTATTCGTATGTAATACAACTGTGATGACTAAATAGTACAACAGCACTATCGTTTATGAAGTTACTAGTTCTGCCGCTCCGGTTACCGGTCGTTACGTTTCCCAAGTTCCATATTCAAATTCAATCAGGCAGGCAGTAGACAACACTGAAAACCTTTTAGTGGTGGTCTTGAGGCTTCGTCTAAAGCTCGCTGCAAACTTCACGACAAATCGGATGACGGGTAAACTGTGGAGTTGTTCGCAACTTGGGAGTGACCGATATACCTAGTCACGGTAGATAGGGAACGAAGAGATGCAAGACGTAATTTAGTGCAGTCATTGATTGTGGTTTTAATTTATTAATGGATAAAGTAATTTACGTTTGGTTTAAGATTTAACGCACAGAAACGACTTGTAAGGACTGTAACGCTTTGCAAAGGATAATACCCAATCCATATTGCGATCAAAACCCTCCACTAAATTTGATCATCTTGAAAATCCATTTTTTATCATTTCAACGGCAGGGTTGGCAGGTCATGTGCGCGGTAAGTCAAAATGACTTGAAGTTGCTCATTATGAAAAAAAAAACAAAAAGTAGCAACAGATATTAAACCCCGATAACCTGCGTTTGTAAAATTTTACCAGTTAATTGAAATTTACCATGAATACAGCAAAATAGCGGACGTTCTTTCCCTGAAAAAGCTGAATTCTTTCACAACACGTAATCGACCGTTTTATTAATGGTTTTAATTATAAAATTAGTCTCTCTTCCTTAAACCTGAAGGAAGTAACGGCTCCCATGATTTAATAAGAGAATTATGCAAAGCGAAGGAACCGCGAGCAAGGCTATTTAATTTGATACGAGTTTATGCATCTCATTACCCACAAACGGTTGGCTCATCCTGTGCTCATGAATGAACGTCGTTTCGTATTCCGTGGATGTGTAATGGCCGTGGCGTCTACTTATTGGCCTATGCTGGCGTTCGATTTTTGAACACTTATCATTAAAGTGATCATTCAAATTGTTCGTCGGTAATTTAAAATAAAAATCTGCTGTTGCATACATTTTGACCGTGTAGGTATTGCACTTTTGTAGGAAACAGCTGTTTTTTTTTTAAATTCCCGATGAAAACTTTCTATGAGGCGTTCGGAATGATGTACTGAATACGTGGTAAGCGTTTGTGCGTCGGTGTCCTTTCCACGCTTTTTTTTTTTTTTTTTTGGTGGGTGGGAAATCATCAAATGACCCCCCCCCCCGCTCTGGGCGGAACGGAAGGGAGTGTCAGACTCTTACTGACTAAAAACCACCCATGTTCCTTCATTGGCCCTTTATGTTCCAGGGCCGCGGTATCTCTTTCGAACAGTCCCGCATCCCTGGCAGGCACCGGCCCTTGCGGGCCCCTCCCGTTTGCTGACAACTCTTTGAGGCGCGCGTGGAACACGAACGCGCCGTCGACACGGCCTGCCCGTCGTCACAGGACGGACGGACGGCGACCTAGCCCATTACTCACCGTCCACAGGCCCGTGGTCCTTTCCACCCTGTATTAGTGTGGAGGTATGTACCTACATATTAAATATTAGTGATGTATTGATGAAATGCAGACAATAATAATGCAGATATTAATAGGCAGTAGGTACCTATTAACTTTTGAACAATTTGCGTTGTCGTTTTGGTGAATGGAATTCTCAGAACATCTAATAAATCCCAACTTTTTCATCAGGATCATATTTTACGTGTGTTGGTTACAGAAATGAGTTATTGTTTTTCAATTTCCCATTCAATAACTATTTCATGAAAAAGTCACTCAATGGGATTAAATAAACTAGGGGGTTGTATTGATGATTTTAATGATTATAATTCTGTAACTGTTCTAGGTACATACGTGTTATTGGCGCGATTCATATTTTCATCAACATACAACCTGACACTGGCCTGCAAAAAACGTAAAAAAAAAATGAATTTCGCGGGCTACCCATGCGCTTCCATCTTCAAATACAATAAACAATTTTACAATGACGTAAGCGGAGAGTGCTTCAGCTAAAGATGAGAAATTGTGTCTCAATAGGGATTTAACTTTTACTTTTACTTTTTTTTTTTTTTGTGTAACAATCCTAATAACTTATTTTTGTTTTTGAGATTCTATGTGATTTTAGTTACTTTAAATTTATTACAATATTATTATTATTCTTTAATGATTTAATTTATTGTTATTTTAAGAGAATGCTTTAATTAATTTTTTTTTTTTTTTTTTTTTTTAATATATTTGCACGTCACATCATGTGGCAAACATGCCTGTACCTAATAATGTTGTTGCCATCTTGCATGCATGTATTTACTTGTATGTATGACACATGTTTAAGCAAATAAATATTATCTTATCTTATCTTATCTTACAGACAAAACCTATCTTTTAAAAACATAGAAACAAGTTAATGAAGAAAATTAATTCTTCAACTGAGACATTTACATTAAGGTATAATTTACATTACATGACGCCTCTACATTATGTACGTCGTTTTGAAAAGGCTTTAGCGTATTCTATCAGCTACCTTGGTCATCATCTGCCTAGCCTTTATCCAACTATGTCGGAGTCGGGTTCCAGTCTAACTGAATACTACTATTTTACATGGAGCGACTGCCTGTTGAGATGGATGTGTGAAGTGACAAGAATGGATAAAGTAAGGAATGAGTATATAAGAGGAAGTTTGAAAGTGGCGTCTGTTACAGAAAAATTGAAAGGAAGTCGTGTGTCTTGGTATGGACATGTAATGAGGAGGGATGAAACGCATCATTGTCTCGGCGCTTGTCTGGTGGTCGCCACTGTTGATTCTGGCTTTCAGGAGTTACAGTGGTTCGGGAATAGTGTGGCGGGCTTGTCTCAAAAACAAAAAAGCGTGGCTTAAACTGAAGATCAACCCTAGCGGTTGTAATTATTTAGCCACGAACTCCTCAATCTCTATAGATCTATTTACTGTCGAGTTCACTGACGGTCTGTCTCTTTTCAGCCTTATGTCCTAAGATTGAAAAGTGGTCGACCCTTAGTGAACTTGGTAGTTCCTTGGTCAACGAGTATATAAATGTGCTACGTGTGTGTGCGTGAGTGGTCTAATTTCCAAGTCACAATAAATGTTAATCAACAAGAAAATCACTTTTGATTCTTGTTATTAAGCGTAGTTAAGTATGCATAAATTTGGTAGTGACTGTACATACTAATCAGCACAAAAAACAATAATTAGCAATTACTAACAATAGCTCTAAGGGTCCTTAAATTACATGCATGGTGCGTTCTCAGGACTACCCATGTCACCCCACATGCAAGCCCCAGTCATGGGAAATCCCGACATGAAAATTAATTATTTGTGTAGCTACCGCCTTTGGTTTTTCACTGCGAGGGTAGTTAACAATAATCGCTGATTTAACTACTTGGACGTAGTTGCGTGTCGTCGACGACGTCCGAACAACGCGTAGAGTTTTAATTATGAAAATAATTACATACATTTTTTAAATAGGTTCACCCCACGGTACTGATAACACCCCTTTGTGAAATGTGCATGGGGCTTAAACGTAATAATTGGCGAAATTAAGGGGTATTAATGCACTTTGCTTAGAACATTAGGGAGTATTGGCGTGGTGGTTTGTTATGTTATGCAGTTACGATTATGCTTAAAGTTTATCGTCGGCGGCGCCATCTATACTGCCAACAACGAACTACAATGACGTTGCATTCAAAATGAATTTGTCTGAATGATTATTTCCGTCCCTGATGAGCATGTGGGTTCGATTCATAAATCGAGAAAAGTGTTATTAGGTTTATCCATTAGAAGTTGTTGGTTACAGGTCGGAGTCCACAAATGTGCCCGGTTGAAGCAATAGGCTCGCTCCTACTTGGAACTTAAACATCCAACACACACTTCTGCATAACCCCACGAGGAAAAGAGGGGTAATGTTATGCTATTATATAATTATTGTGTTGATATAATTAAATCCGATTCTTGAATGGGAAACTATCACAGATTCACGGCACAATTAATTTTAATCGACTTGGCTGGCATCGGACTGGATTATTACTATTCTGGTGTTTTATGGACCGTCATGTTAAAAGTTACAATATTCCCATGCATGCCGTTTATAAATATTGGATACTCTTATTAAATAGTATAAATTAATAAGGAAGCATTCTGGGATTTTTAAATTATTACTTATTTATTACTGGCAATACCTCAAAGCAAGCAGTTGCTTAGTGGTGTGAGCGTCGGATTACTCGGATTGCAAAGTCGTAGGTCTCGAGTTCGAACCTAAGACACGCATGCTGAAAGGGAGATTTTTCTTGACGGCATGTAAAGCCAAGTCAGACCATATTTATATTGTGCCCATGGGCGGCATAAAAACTCTGACACCAGGTTGGGCATTAGCCACACGATAAAGAAGAAGACTAGCAAGCAATCTTTGCTTCGCACAGTACGACTGGACGAAACATAGATAGGTTTTTCTTCATTGAGTGTAAGTATAGAATGTTAATGTCTTCAGGTATATGTTTTCTTAATTACGAAGATAGAATTACGCAATAATTTAGGTTAACAATGCGATTATATAGTCGCTTTTCGCGTCTGTCTGTCTATATTATAGACAGACAGACGCGAAAAGCGACTATGTTTTATACAGGGAACAAAAAGGTTCCCTGTATAGCGTTTTAAATCGGGTTAATTTAAAGGGTTAGCTGAAAATCAGTAGAATAAGGGTTAACCCATAATATACGGTTAATCAGCCTATAATGACTAGTTTACGCATAGCGTACCTAAGTACATATAAAATATGACAGAGAAAGTGACGGAGTTACTCAGTGCTTTGCCTCTTTCTGGTTTTTCCGCAATATTTAAACGGTTAAAACTTAAAACCTTAATGTAAGGATTAACCCGTATAATGGGTAATCAAACATATTATGGGTCATAGTAGAGGTCTAACCGGATAACCTTTAAACCCGATTAATCGGTCTGCGGTTTATACTTACTATTGATAGATCTATGTTTGTTTTAGTAATCAGTGATAAGGTGAAAGTATCTTGATGGGTTTATAGTTGGTATCTTATCAATAGCTCTTATTTATGTAGTTCCACCGATAAGATCATCTGGTTTAGATATCAAGTAAGATAGATCATTCGGTGTCTAATAATAATAATATCGCAAAATAATGTCACATAACCGTCTATTTCTTGTTGTTGTTGTATTTGTTGTAATTGGACATTAACGTATGACACTGTTCCATGGCTAGAAAGGAGGTGACTGCTGAGATGACGAGTAATAGAGAAGTATGGAAGAAGAAGACATGCTGCGTACTCCAAATAAGTTGGGATAAGTGGAGGAGAATGGTGATGACTGTTCCATGAGAATTCGATGAAAATAATAATAATTATAACAAGTGCGAAACAATCTAGATTTATACGTAAAATTATGCTAAATGTAAATAAATGGGAGACAAAAAGTTCCAGTGGATGCCAATTTTAGAGCCATTTAGATATTGAGTGCTTAAATTTAATTATTTGAGAACTTTTACTCAAATTACCAATTGCAAATCACTGTTACTTGATTATCTAAGTAGTTCTTTGGACCTGATTTTAAATTACGTTATTTTTTTTTTTTCGGATGGGAAATCATCAAATGACTCCTCCCGCTCTGGGCGGAGCGGAAGGGAGTGTCAGACTTTTACTGACTAAAAACCATCCATGTTCCTTCTTTTGCCCTTTATGTTCCAGGGCCGCGGTATCTCTTTCGAACAGTCCCGCAGCCCTGGCAGGCATCGGCCCTTGCGGGCCCCTCATCAATGTGCCTCAGGTTGGCTGGACAAATCTTCAAAATAGCTTGCATTTAACTAGGTCAATAGGTCACTTTATGTGACGGCTAAACACCCTTATTTCAGAATTTGTGACGCTACAGAATCTTAGATAATCGATCGAGAACGTGTCCAGCCATCTTGAAAAACCACTTTTCGCTGGTCTCTCAATCTCGGTAACGGAAGTGATTTTGACGACTTTTTGCATATCAACGGGCGTCACATAAATTTGTGACGGGAACCGAGCTAAAAGTTTTGTGATAAGTACAAATATAATGTGATAAGGAAATTTAAATGATCAATATCTTTGAAACTACGCAAAGTTTCTCCGTCACAATTTCAGGTTATCATTATCGTCCCCGTCACAACATTTTGAACACATTTCGAAGGTCGTAGATCATCAGGCAGTGGAGATACAGGTGTCCAGCCATCTTGAACTCAGGTTGGCTGGACATTAAGTTTTTATTAATTTCTCGTAAACCCTTACATGTGACGCCATAAATCAAACGTTATTACTGTCACACATTGCGTCACCAAGTATTAGTAAAGGAACCATATTCGAAAACGCCCCCGTTATTGAGATTCGGAAGTGCCAGCCATAAGTCTTTTACGTAAATTCAAGATGGCTGGACACAGATTTTTGCATTTTTCTACTAAACCACTGTACTTATCACAAAACTTTTAGCTCGGTTCCCGTCACAAATTTATGTGACACCCGTTGATATGCAAAAAGTCGTCAAAATCACTTCCGTTACCGAGATTGAGAGACCGGCGAAAAGTGGTTTTTCAAGATGGCTGGACACGTTCTCGATCGATTATCTAAGATTCTGTAGCGTCACAAATTTTGAAATAAGGGTGTTTAGCCGTCACATAAAGTGACCTATTGACCTAGTTAAATGCAAGCTATTTTGAAGATTTGTCCAGCCAACCTGAGGCACATCCTCATCATTGCTGACATCTCTTTGAGGCGCGCGTGTAACACGAACGCGCCGTCGTCATAAGTCGGACGGACGGCGAGCTAACCCATTACTCACCGTCCACAGGCCCGCGCCTACGGTGGCCGAGAGCCATCACGACGTGGCCCCCGACGCCCGGTGCTTCTCCCGCGGCGGCTGGGACGTGAGGTTCTATGCCTCTCACGTTTCGCCACCTCCTTCGCTAGCATGACTGCTTTGCAGAAGGAGGTGACGGCTTCCCATTCCCTCTCGCCCCGGACCATGGCTTGAACCAGGGCCGGGCGCGAGAGGTCGCCGCCGCCAATCATCGCTACGAGGACACGGCGGTGCTCTGCCCAAGCGGAGCAGACCTCCACGGTGTGTTCCACCGGGTCCTCCGGGCGATCCACACAATGATAGCACACAATGATTAACTTAACTCCAACAAACACCCTGTTTGAGTTAAGGTAATTTAAAATCGACACTAATTTAAAGTTGACACTATGATCAGATACTTTTGGAACCTATAGGTGCAATATCGGAACATACGATGATACGACGGCTGAGCATGAGGCGCCGTCCTATTGTCATCGCTCGTGCGATGATGCGATGTGATTTCATCGTGCGATGACACCGATCGCGCGATGTGTGAAAAATTTGTCCTCTTTGCGCTTGAGTTGGGAGTTGGGAGATCGGACGATCGTCCGATCAATACGATGCGTCGATGATCGCGCGACGAAAATTAAGCAATTTGGTCGCATCGCATGATCGCACGACCTTCAATAGAACATTCAGTAGATATAGTATGTTTGAACGCACGGTCGCACGATCATTTTCGTCGGACGGACGCATCATAGCGCGAGCGATGGCAATAGGACGGCGCCTGAGGTCTTGGGTTCGATTTCCGGGTCGGGCAAAGTGTTATTGGGTTTTGCCATCTGGAATTTCTCAGTAGCAGTCACAGAGTCGGTATTTTTGTACGCGGTTCGCCGCCTATTACAAGGGACTTAAACATATAGCTGCCTCTGGCTTTGGTTAACAGAGTCAGATATGTTTAAGTACCTTGTGAGTACCATTTTTAAGTTCAAAATAATTCAATTTCTAAGGCTATGTGCCTTGATGATCATATTATGTACCATGATCTATGTGTGCGTATGTTTTAGCTTAGACATGTTCCCGTCTTTGTCTTGCACTGTTGTGAGCCAATGAGAAAAATAACACTTAGCCTACGTACGTGCTAAGTAACGTTTATAGATCGCAGCCTGTCTGCTTCCATGACTTTGGCATTTCTGGTCAAGTATTGTTAAGCGTAGATAAGATAATTAACTAAAATGATTAACGATTTATGTAATCTTAGATGTCATAAAGTATAATTTATCATTGTCTATTTATTTAGAAATAATACCTACCTCAGTGATTTATGTGCAGAATTGTTTCGAAAACCAATTGTGTTAAATATGCGGTAAATGCAATGTAAGTTCCGAGGTACATAAGTATTTTATACTTTGAGATACATAAGAATATATGAATCGAAGGAATTTATCAATTTACATTGCGTGGTTTTGTATATAAAAAATCGGGCAAGTGCGAGTCTGACTTGCGCACCGAGGGTTCCGTATAAACTTGTTTGTTAATGATTTGTCTATCACGAACATCAGGTCTCAAAGATTCAAGAATCCATACTTCCATACTAATATTATAAATCTGTTAATGTTAATATAACTCTCACATTTTTGACTTCCTCATAATCGTTATTCTGATAGAAAGAGACTTTGTCTGGGCTCTCAGAGTTCCTTAGAATTGTTTCATAATTAATGTACAGTGATTATTTTTTTATATTCTTCATTTAGTTTTATAGAATGGCAGTACTCCCGATTATATTTCGGCCATGTTAGCCAATCTCAGCGGAGAGGCTAGAATAACACAGTGCACAAGCACAAGTATGCGCAAACACCACTGCACTCCCGATCACCCTGACGCCTCTCCGGTCCGGCTAAAGGAGATGCAAATATTAAACACATAACAATGTCAAAGTTTGAGCAACTTGATCCAGAGCTTGGATCGGTTCACTTAACTCCGTCTAAGACGTGAACTTCAATTAACCTTAAGTTGACGTTCCTCTACGTTATACTAACTACTTCTAGAGTAACCAGTGCTACTATCAATCTCAAACTTGATAGAGAATTGATTATATTAAGAACTAGCTGCTGCCTGCTGTTCTGACCTCGTAACTTAAAACATGCTTAGAACACAGTTACTTCTAATACCGTAATTTAAGTTTCTGTGTTTTGAGTTACGAGAGCAATCTTGTGTTTGGAAAGATATTCGACCAATGGCAAGCCAACCTGGCAACCACTTTTTTTTTTTGTTTTTTTTTGTTCCCGGGGTGGAAAATCCACACGGATGTCCTCCGCACTGGGGCGGGCGGCGGGGTCTGTCGGACTCTAACGGACTAAAAACCACCCCGGTGTTCCATTCCCACACTTGCACCACAACCACCTATGCCAACCAAACTGTTCTCGATCCGCGTGGACGATTATGACCCGCTTTTTCTCACAAAGGTTAAGAAAGCCATCAATGGAAACGGTTATAGGTGTAAACTGCATAACCACCTTTAAAGGAACTGCTACATCTTACCAGATAAATGAAAATCCCGTGTAATTGTCCTTGGCGTATTTAAGTTTTGTGAGAAATAGAGCTTTTCAGCACCGTCATTGATAGTAGGTAAACTTCAAGATTCACAGGAATGAAAATAAACTTATCACATTTGGATTTTATCATTTATTTGTTGTTTTAGGTATTTCACGCAATGTGCGTTTCTATTCTACCATTATATTTTTAGTACATTATAGTAAGACTTATAGCATAAATAAATTAACTATTCTTTGGCGCCATTATGCTACCAACCCCACTGCGTGGTGGTACAGCATCTCGGTAGTGTTTCTGATAGATTTCTTCCCAGAAGCGGGTGCGATCCTCCAAGAGCACTCCTCCAAGTGTCAGCTGCTCATCGAGCACCATGTGTGGTGACCTGTTCGCGCCTGCTGCCGGCCATGGCAGCAGCGACGATCCCTCAGGTATGGGTTTCCTGAAAGATTTAAATAAACGTTGAATTGAATCGTGTCGTGTCATCTACATGAAAGAGCACTCGCCAACAATGTGATGCAGATATTTTTTTTTCTCGTTAGAAGGACTGGACTGCTTTGTTTAATGTTTATTGTTTTACACATTTTAGTTATACTTTAGCTTAAGGGGGAGAAATGTACCGGTGATTGCAGGATTGCGGGTGTGATAATTGTACGGTGGCGGGTAGATGCTTTAAGTTATTAAATAAACCAGTATGTGGCTAACTCCCGCCTTTCATTGACGCTGCAGGAACCTTTATAGATTCGTCCTGTTCGTCTGTCTGTCTGTGTGTCCGTCCGTATGCCACTGCCATTTTACTCCAAGACTGTGGGCAACACACAGTTGAAATTTGGAAAATGTGTCTTTTTGAACCGCTACACAAAAGGCAAATCAAGTTTTATACTGCGGAATCAAACCTAGCAGTGAGTTATATATATACTAGTAATAATACTATTTTAACTATGCACACCGATATAAGTAGCTCAACGCCAAAAGTTTAATGCTTACCCAGTTTTCATAAAGTTGTGCCAAATTTCACGCACTGTCGCTCTCATTCTCAGAAATTCAGGAGTCACGGTCACATTTCTACCAAACATGTCGTCCATCCAAGCAAACGACTGAGCGCAGTGATCAGCACCTCTTACATCAGTTTGAGGCACCACCGGATCATTCTCGTCCACAAATGAATATTCGTACAAGTATACTTGGTTATGACCAGCTTCCACGTGCAGCTTCACAGCCCACATCATGGGAAAAGTAAATAGAACGTCCGAAAAGAAGTCCACGTATTTCAAAATGTTGTCATAGCTAACAGGACTCTCGCCAAAATAAAATTTCTTGACCTTATTGGCTACGTCTTCTCGTTCTTCGTCAGAATCAAACTTAAGGTCAGCTGGTAAGAAATCAGAAAACTTTTCATTCATTTTATTCTTCCAAATGTCAAAAAACTCAATACGCAGCAGTCCTTCCATGTTAGCGAATCCATAAAGCAACGGTATTTTTTTGTAGTTGCCATTCTTTAGAATAGTCAGAGGAGATTCTGTCAGGAACGCTCCATCGGTATCACGCTCCACACACGGTGAAAACAAGAAAGTAGAATCAGTCCTATCGTAAAACAAATCAGAGGTCAACACGTCGAGTGAAGCTGACTTATAGAACTGTTCTAAAGCTTCTATATCGTCTATGTTGGTAAAGTTCTGATCTATAGCGAACGTTCTGGCAATTTCTAGAGGATCCCTCTGTATTGTAAATGCGGCGAGGTTCGCACCGCTTTCGGGTACCACTCGGTGAAATAATCCATCGGCTGACTTGGACAGCATTAGTAAATCCACTGATGCAGAACCTGCACTGCTTCCAACAAGAGTGACATCATTAGGGTTACCGCCAAAGCTGGCGATGTTGTCTTGAACCCAGCGCAGCAGCGCCACCTGGTCCTTCATGCCAGCATTGCCTGGTGCGTCCTCGGTACCAAGGCAAAGGAACCCGTGAATACTGAGACGATAGTTAAACGTGACCATGATGAAATCTTTCTTTTCCTTTATAAACTGAGTTCCTCGATAGTAGTTACCAAAGCCCGCTACAAAAGCTCCCCCGTGAACATAAACGAGGACTGAAAGGTTTCTTTCAGTAGTGTTGGCTACAAACACATTGGCAATTAGACAATCTTCTTTCACCTCTAAAACGTCTGGCATTAAGTCAATCATAGTTCTGTGCTGAGGACATATGACGTTCTTGTTACCAGTTGCCTCAAACGGTTCCGACCATGTTGGTGCTGGCAGAGGTGCCTGGAAAGCAAAAGAAGTGGTTAAAGGAGCATCCAATAACGTTAAGATACACCGCCGTCAGGTTACTAATGGATAGATAGATCTCTTTAACAAGAACATTTCTTAATATGGCAACTTCTCTAGATTCAGAGTCCGAGAGGAGCTACAGTTCGGTGCCCAATCAACTACCTAGTTAGATCAATAAAACCGAACAGACTATGAATTAGCAAACGTTGTATAGTAGCAAATGTTCTCATTGATAGCTCTTTCGAATGGTGTATATCTTATTGCTATTGGTTTCCCAGAAAATCATAACTTCGGTGCCCAATTAGACACATTTTGGTCATTAATTCCGAACAGACTAGACGAATTAGCAAAAGTGGTGCTATTAGCAAAAGTCGTATTTGAAAAGCTCCATCCAATAGTGTATATATCTTATGGTTATTAGTTGCCCGTAGACTCTTAATTGGTTGTAAATAAAATCTTCGTCCAACTAGTCAGCTATTTATATCAATAACTCCGAACGGAATATGAATTGGAGAAAGTTGTTAAATGGCAAAGGTTTTCCTTGAAAAGTTAAATCCAATGGTGTACAGATGTTGGTTACCCAGAAAATCTTGACTTCGGTGCTCAAATAGTCACTTATTTAGGTCAATAACTCCGAACGGAATACGAATTGGCGAAAGTCGTGTAAGTGGCAAAGGTTCTTCTTAAAAAGCTCTTTTCAATTATGAATACGAGTATCTTATGGCTATTGGACCTTGGGGCAGATACTTCAAGGCCCATTCTCCTTTAATTTATTGTAATCGGAGCCTTTGTTTCACCATTATCGTAATCTTCTTGCCCTTGCCTCATTTTACTTCAACTCGTTTTCTTCTTCTATTCTCTTCTTCCATATCAATCGTCACGCTATCATTCACTCCCTTTCTTTTCAATAGTGAAAAATTTCATTTATTAATAAGAAATAATTGAAGTACCACCTACCTTGTATTTAGACTCGCCTACTGGCGCTGTGGCGTATGGTATGTTGTAGAAGGCGTATAGATCCCCAGTGGGGTGCATGCGCCCTCGCACCGGTCCTTGCGAAATTGTCACATCCAGCCAATCTTCGTCGGCTATAACAGCCGTAACGCAGAAAAGAACCACACACGTCCACCACTTCATAGCTACGACTATAAACTGTTGTCTTCAATTCATTATTTGTCGTTTTAAATCATCAGTTGATATCTTTATAGATCTATATCTTGAAACATTTGATTTTAGATTGTGAGTGAAATGCTTTTATCGTCCGTATTGTTTAAAAAAAAAACTGCCTCCGTGGTCGAGTGGTTTAGGCGTTTGCCTTGTGACCCGGTGGTCGTGGGTTCGATTCCTACGGGAAGCATACTTTGTGAAGTTGTTTCCAGTTTGGTTAGGACATTACAGGCTTGAATCACCTGATTGTCTGATAAAAAGATGATTCCGTGCCTCGGAAAGCACGTTAAGCCGTTGGTCCCGGCTGTCATTGGTTGATCTTTGGCAGTCGTTACGGATAGTCAGAAGCCAGTAAATCTGACTCCAGTCTTGCCATGAAATACCGTGTTACCCAGTTAATGGGTTGTGGAGGTCTGGTAGGCAGCCGCTCTGCGTAAAATACTGGTATTCAGCTAAATCCGGCATGACTGGAAGCCGACCCCAATACAGTTGGGAAAAGGCTAGGCAGATGATGATTGTTTAAAAAAAAAACCTGTAAAGTGCAAGTTGGACTCGCGCACCGAGGGTTCCGTATAAGCTTGTAGGCATTTTGTTATTAAACTACATGCTTACGGTTTTCATATTTTTTCCTTTATATTTGTTCTGTAAGACATTACTTCTTGCCTTTCATGATTCTAGTTCAACGGGAACTACCCTATAGGTTTTGATACCTTGTGAAATCGCAAAATATGCGACATAAACGGTCATATCTTTTGATCGCGTTGACTTACCAGTTTGTTTTTTTCACTGCTGCAAGAAGTAGCAGATTTGACTTGAGTATTCATTTCAGCTTGATAGCTCTACGCGTTCCTGAGAAAAAGAGTCTTGGATCCTATAAGGCCCATTGAGGTTTTTGTCGACTGTGGTACGGAACCCTAAAAAGTCTATGATTAGCGTATCATGTGCTCCTGATTATGGATATCTTCATTCACCATATCGATTGTTGATTAGCAGTGATTTCTCTGCAGCCATGTTTTCTACTCGTTATGACTTGTACGGACTCGTTCGTGTGCACATCAGTGTTTAATATATTTTATGTTACTGGCGAAGCGTATGTCGTAGCAAGTAACATAATATAAAAGTTCTTGTAGTTCGTTGTAACTTTGATCGATGTTTTTTTATATTTGAGTTGATTGAATGAAAGGTAAATTGCGGTTTACGATTTGTGATGTATTAAAAAAAAAAACTAGAGAGGTGTCAAGGGACACCCGGATGGAACGAAGTTCCTTTCGATTAAGTAGTGAAGGAATTGTAAAAAAAAGACCACCACCACCACCACCACCACCACCACCACCACCACCACCACCACCATCATCACCATCACCATCATCATCATCATCATCATCATCGTCATCATCGCCATCATCGCCATCATCGTCATCGTCATCATCGTCATCATCGCCATCATCGCCATCATCGTCATCGTCACCATCATCATCATCATCATCATCATCATCAGCATCATCATCACCACCTATCCACAGACAGACCTCGGCAACAGTTGCTTAACTTGGATCACCCATCCACAGGCAGACCTGGGCAGTCGTTGCTTAACCTTGCTCACCCATCTACAGACCAAAGATGAAACGAAAATATCTGGCTTGCTTTCTATAACATGCGCACGCCGCACGGCTTACAATAGCTTACTATAGCAAAAACACATTACCCTCCTTTGCGTCGCGCAGTCGGGTAAAAGTGTCGTACACACTTTTCGTCTGAATTTTTTCGGTCTAGCCTCCTTTCGCAACGCGCCATATATAAAACTACTTACTAGATCTCGTTCAAACCAATTTTCGGTGGAAGTTTGCATGGTAATGTATGTACACGGGGCAAAGTAGATCGGTTTGCAGGGCACACCACAAAGATGTTGGTGTGCGTAAAATCAACGGCCGTCTGACTTCGCCTATTTATTAGTGTTTGCTTCACAATAACCCGTTGTCCACGCACACACAATAAAATTTCTTGTCACTAATGTTGCAGGGAATATGACGCATAAATTTAGCTTATCATACAATCGTCTCCGTGGCGCATTAGTCGAGCGTGCGATAAATAATTACTTACTGCGCCGGCGCCGTAGGATCGAATCCGACTGCCAACAGCTTAATGTTTTTATATGTTTTAATAAAATATTTTACATTTGTTTGTTCAATTCATTGCTTAACTATTAGCAAGTCTCTTTATATTTGGGTTAGAATGTATTAGTTGTCTACCCTCTAAAAATGACAAATCATGTTTAAGTTAGTAGTTTAAGTTCATCGTCATAATGCTATTGACTATCGGGCTTTCGTTACGTTTTTAGACATTATACCCTGCGTTTTTTGAGAAGTGCTTTTATTTGTGAATCAATATGAATCATTGAACCACACTTTTATGAGCTGAAATAATTCTTTTGCATGAGCAAAATGTTTCAATTAGTGAAATTGCGAGACGTTTAAAGATATCGGTGAGTAACAAAATGTTATTATGATGTTTAGAAGTTTAATATTATGTTTAAATAATCCACATGTTATTGATTGTTGTTTTTTGTAACAATATTTTATTATTGTTCACAGAGAAGGACTGTGCAATTGTGGGTCCATCGTTATGCAGATTCGGGAAGCATTGATCCTTGCCGACCGGGACCAAAGGCTGGATTTGCATTCACAGATTGGCATCTGATATAGTTGCTACGCATACCGCTGAGCCCTTCCTCACTACTCGTTCCACGGCAACTAAACATGACGTGACATTACAAACTGTACGAAACCACTTGCGAGCAGCTGGTGTGAAATGTTGTAGGCCAGCCAAGAAAATTTGAATGTCAGATATTCACAGGCAAAACCGGGTACGCTTCGCAAGAGAATATTTGGATTTTGATTGGTGCAATAATATAGTTATATTTAGAGATGAAAAATGTTTTAAATCAGACAAGGACGGTCAAAAAATATTGTGGCGAAAAGATGGTGAGCGCTATCATAAAAAAAAATATTCTTCCATGCAGGTCTAGTGGAGACATTTACTTCGTGCATGAATAAGTCATAGATAGCGAAGGCGCACCAATAGGATATTAATAAAAATATCAGGGGGTAATTCGATTTGTTTTATGTGAGTGATGTTATTGTTAGTGAGATAACAATTTAGGTTACCTGTATCTTAATATCTATCTTATTAACATGTTTATTCATTTCACTAATAAATAAATTACCCACTTGAATAAGAAAAGTAACGTTATTTCTTGTCCGACTTAGAATATTTGTCATGCACAAAACTTTTTAATTTGTAATTATAATATAAAAAAAAACCTAGTCAATAAATGTTGTTGATTTCTTAATACAAATTGTTTAATTTTTACTTCCATATTTTTTTTCGAATAATGTTCTTATTATCAGGTAAATTACAATAAAAATTCAACAAAATGAAAATAAAAGTTTTTTAATAATGCAAAAAGTTGACGCCAGCGGCGCAGATTCGATCCTACGACACTTGATTTACCAGCCGAATGATTACACATCTATGCCACGACACCGGTTAGTCATAGGGTTAAATTGATGCTTCATATTCTTTACCTCATATTATACATATACTATAGTGAAGCAAACACTAACAAATAGGCGAAGTAATAGGTACACCAGTTGATTTTACGCACACCAACATCTTTGTGGTGTGCCCTGCAAACCGATCTACTTTGCCCCGTGTACATCACATATTTTTTTAGTTTTATCATTCGCTTATTTTAGAAGTTACAGGGATATGTCTTCAAAAATGATATTGAGGTTTCTAATATCATTTTTTATAAACTGAATAGTTTGCACGAGAGACACTTCCAAAGTGGTAAAATGTGTGCCCCCCCCCCCCCCTGTAACTTCTAAAATAAAAGAAAGATAAAACTTAAAAAATATATGATGTACATTAAAAAATAAGATAAAAAAATGTTTATTGTGTCTCAAATGGTTACGTTTACAAATACGAATGAAACAGCCCCAGTAAGTAATTAATAATACTTGTGTTGGGGTTGTTTCGCTCCTTCCCCTTATGTAGGTATAGTTTACAATATTACCATGCAAACTTCCACCAAAAATTGGTTTGAACGAGATCTAGTAAGTAGTTTTTTTTAATACGTCATAAATCGTAAACCGCAATTTACCTTTCATTCAATCAACTCAAATATTAAAAAAATATACTATTATTAAAACATCGATCAAAGTTACAACGAACTACGAGAACTTTTATATTATGTTACTTGCTGTTACGGAACCCTTCATGGGCGAGTCCGACTCGCACTTGTCCGCCTTTTTTATATGAACTCTTTTCTTTTAGATTTACATACACATCAATATTTTTTTAATTAAATGTCGTTTTCATTAAGAAGTTCTTAATAAAAAAATTATTTTAGCACTAAGAAAATTATCAAAATTGTGTTCTTAATAAGAACACAATTTTGATAATTTTCTTAGTGCAAAAATAAATTTTTTTAGACAAGAGCTTAGGGCCAGGATATTCGAGCGCAGAAGGCATTTAGCGTTACTTACCTACGCGCGTGGCAAATCGCACGAACAGACATTTCAAATGAACTCGGTGACCGCGCTGTGCAAAACTTTGGGTCACAGTATAAAATTGTAACAGTGTGTACAGTCAACTTCGTATTACGCAATTCATGTTAATTTTCGGGGGTTTATTTAGTTTTTAGAGAAAATGAAGAAGCAACTTATTTTGTTTTATTACTACCTACAATTGTTTTTATTCACTTAATCTCCTTTTCTTTCATGATTGTTACAACGCTTCCGCACTACGCTTACGATCTGGTTTTTGGATTTTTTGTCAGTAAACTACTGGAGAGATTTTGATGGGAGTTTCAGTAGTTTGTAAATTAAGTTATTATAGTCCACGCACCCCACGCGTACGAAGTCGCGAACATGAGTTAGTTATTTATTATTACTTAAGTATATAGTTTAGAAGAAATAAATTAGGATAAAACTCATTACAATACAATACACAGGACAATCTAGTCTAGTCTTTATTCTCACAAATCAATTGTTTCGCGTATGTTTTAGTTTTGCAATAAAAAAGTTATAAATATGGTGCTTTGCCTTATAAATTTTATTATTCTGAAGTCATCATGTCGTTAACCCATGAAGAATGTACCAGGATCCTGACAATGCTTGAAAATGGGCACAGTCAGCGAAATACAGCGAGAACTGTTGGTGTGACTCTTTCTACAGTTCAGCGAGTACTCAAGCGTTTCCATGAAACTGGATCCAATCTTGGAAGACCAGGAACAGGCCGAACAAGGTGCACGACGGAGGATCGCTATTATGGTGTAAACAATTTTGAGAAATCGCTTTCTTACGGCTGTTGAAGTAAAGAATCATCATTTACGAGCTGGAGGAAACAATCTGAGTACGGATACAGTAAGGCGGCATCTGGCTGAAGCAAATTTAAAGCCATTAAGACCTGCAAATGGCTCAAAACTAGAAAGACACCACAGAAACTCAAGGTTGAGTTATGGTAGAGAAAACGAGAATTGAGCTCTGAATGACTGGTCAAGAGTTATGTTTTCAGACTAGTCTAGATTCTGTTTATACAAGCACGACGGGAGGAAAAGAGTGTAAAGAAGACCGGGAGAGCGCTATAACTAAGCCTGTTTAGAAGAAAAAGTGCGTTTCGGCGGAGCCTCTGTTCACGTGTGGGCTGGTATTTCTTCCGAAAGCCGCACTGAGCTAGTGGTAATAGAAAATGGAACTTTAACTGCAGAAAGATATGTCACTAAAATTTTGAATGACTACGTTGGTCCATTTTTAGTGGACATGGGCGAGAATGCCGTTTTTATGCAAGACAATGCCCGCCCGCGTACAGCTCAGATAATGTTTGCCTATTTTCAAGAAGTCGATATCACGCACATGGAGTGGCCAGCACGCAGCCCCGACTTGAACCCCATTGAGCATGCATGGGACAAACTGGGACGACGTATACATCAGTGGAATCCGCCGCCAATCACGCTACGTGAAATGAAAGAAGCTCTAACAGAGGAATGGCAGAACATTCCGCAGCATCGCCTCAAAAACCTAGTAGAAAGTATGCCAAATCGCATAGCAGCAGTATTGCGAGTGCGCGGAGGCAACACAAAGTACTAAAATGCGTGAAAACGGCACATCTGTAACCAATCTACATTTACAAAAATACTGGAAAACTAAGCATTTTTATTTTATTTTACATCTATTAAAAATAAAAAGCTTGTATTATTTTTTTTTCATTTAAGCACATTAAAATCTTTAATTTAGTCTTTATTTCGAGCGAAGTATTCGATATCATGGTTTAGTTTAAAAAAAGTTTATTTCGATTTTTATACAATGTCGTACATTTCGTGTTACCTACAAGGCCTACAACAAGTTTAAACCAGTCTGGTACTATCTAACAATCAGTAATCTGGCGTAGTAGCAGTAGTCTGGCATCACTTAATTATGGATGGCTGTTATATAGCTGTGTATATTCAGAGAAGTTAGAAGGACTGGACGGAACCTTCATAGATTCGTCCCGTCCGTCTGTCTGTCCGTCCGTATGTCACAGCCATTTTACTTTAAGACTGTTGGCAACACACCGTTGAAATTTGGAAAACAGGTGTCCTCTATGAACCGCTACACAAAAGTCAAATAAAGTTTTTATACTATGGAATCGAACCTGGCGGTGAGCCATAAATACTAGAAAAATACTGTTATAATTTTGCACTCCGATATAAGTAGCTAAACGCCAAAAGTTTAATGCTTACCCAGTTTTCATAAAGTTGTGCCAAAGTTCACGAACTGTCGATCTCATTTTCAGAAATTCCGGAGTCATGGTCACGTTTCTACCAAGCATGTCGTCCAACCAAGCAAACGACTGGGCGCAGTGATCAGCACCTCGTACATCAGTTTGAGGTACCACCGGATCATTCTCGTCCACAAATGAATATTCGTACAAGTACACTTGGTTATGACCAGCTTCCACGTGCAGCTTTGCAGCCCACAGCATGGGAAAAGTAAATATAACGTCCGAAAAGAAGTCCACGTATTTCAAAATGTTGTCATAGGTAACAGGAATCTCGCCAAAGTAAAGTTTTTTGATCTCATTGGCTACGTCTTCTCGTTCTTCATCAGAATCAAATTTAAGGTCAGCCGGTAAGAAATCAGAGAATTTTTCATTCATTTTCTTTTTCCAAGTGTCAAAGAAGGTAATACGCAGCAGTCCTTCCATGTTAGTGAATCCATACAGCAACGGTAATTTTTTGTAGTTGCCATTCTTAAGAATAGTCAGAGGAGATTCTGTCAGGAACGCTCCATCGGTATCACGCTCCACACACGGTGAAAACAAGAAAGTAGAATCAGTTCTGATTTCAAACATGTCAGAAGTCAACAAGTCCATTGAGGCTGTCTTATAGAACTCTTCTAAAGCGTCTATATCGTCTACGTTAGCAAAGTTCTGATCTTTAGCGAACGTTTTGGCAACCTCAAGCGGATCCCTCTGTATTGTAAATGCGGCAAGGTTCGCACCGCTTTCGGGTACGACTCGGTGAAATAATCCATCGGCTGACTTGGACAGCATTAGTAAATCCACTGATGCGGAACCTGCACTGCTTCCAACAACAGTGACATCATTAGGGTTACCGCCGAAGCTAGCGATGTTGTCTTGTACCCATCGCAGCAGCGCCACCTGATCCTTCATGCCCGCATTGCCTGGTACGTCCTCGGTGCCGAGACAAAGGAACCCGTAAATACCGAGACGGTAGTTAAACGTGACCATGATGAAATCTTTCTTTTCCTTCATAAACTGTGTTCCTTGACATAAGTTACCAAAGCCCGTTACAAAACCTCCCCCGTGAACATAAACGAAGACTGAAAGGTTCCTCTCAGTAGTGTTGGGTACAAACACATTGGCAATTAGACAATCGTCTTTCACCTCTAAAACGTCTGACATTAAGTCAATCATATATCTGTGCTGTGGACATACGACGCTCTTGGTACCAGTTGCCTCAAACGGTTCCGACCATGTTGGTGCTGGCAGAGGTGCCTGGAAAGCAAAATAAGTGATTAAATTTAATTGTAATAGGAGCCTTTGTTTCACCATTATCATCTTCTTCTTGCCCTTGTCTCATTTTACTTGTTTTCTTCTTCTTTTCTCCCATTTTTCCAATAGTGACCTTTGCGTTTTTGTGTTTCATTTATTTATCTTACTACTGAGAATGGAGTTGGTGGAAGAGTTTGTAAGGATGTATGGATGTTTGTTCCCCTTTCACGCAAAAACGGTTGAACGGATTTGGGTGTAATTTGGCACACAGATACTTTATATAACCTGGATTAACAACATGTAGGATACTTTTATCCCGGTACTACGATCCCGTAGGATAATTACCGAACACGGCGCGGGCGAAGCCGCGGGCATTAGCCATACTTAATAGTTACGAAATAATTGAAGTACCTTAAATCTTGACTCGCCTACTGGCGCTTAGTGCGTATGGTATGTTGTAGAAGGCGTATAGATCCCCAGTGGGGTGCATGTGCCCTCGCACCGGCCGTTGCGCAATTGTCACATCCCGCCAATCTTCGTCGGCTAAAACAGCCGTAACGCAGAAAAGAACCACACACGTAGCTACGACTATAAACTGTATTCTTCAATTCATTATTTGGAGTTTTAAATTATCAGTAAGATATATTTATCTTGAAGTACTTGATTTGAGATTATGAGTGAATCATAAATTGTTTTATCTTTCGTATATTTTCCAAAATAGCCTAAGCTCTGATTAGCATATTATGTGCTCCTGATTACGGATATACTAATTAATTCTTGATGAATCACATCACGCACTGTATCGTAGATTGTTGATTATCAGAGATTGCAATACAGTCATGTTTTAAATCCGTAATGTGCTGTGATATGAACATTCAAAATTACGGAAGACAAATACAACAATATGTATATGGAGGTAGATAGATACATAATGTGAGTAATACATATCGAGATGATTATTTATAAAAAATACAAGACTTTATGTGTAAACTTTTGTGTGCAATAGTTTCGTTTGTTCTAATAATTTGGTTTGAAATAAAAACGAGTTTATCATCATCGTTCAATCCACCCAAACTGATTTCACTCCGCCTCTGTTTCGTGCTAGGTTTTTCAAAGTTTTAATATGTTATACTTATTTTCTAGAAATATTTTGTTACTATATCATTCGGATAGATTTTTCATAGAGTTGCTTACTAAACTTGATTTTAATTTCACAAGATTCCTACTTCGAGAGCAAAACTTTCTTTGACCATTGTGGGGTTCATGTATGGCAGTGTGTGTGTGTTTTTTAAGTCTGTTCCTGGACTCATACTTCGGAATAAGGAAACAAAATGCACGCTATTACATTGAACGGTTCAATGATTAGCCAACAAGTTTTATAAAACTAATTAGATACTCAATGAGGACAGAAACTTGCTAATTCGAGCTATGACGCGATTTACATGAATAGTGATTGCTACTTTACTTACGGAACATTTACGTTGTAAACATTTTGTGTCTACGTAAATGTTTATTACATAGACTAGTAAAAAAAAGCATTATTATTGTACACTTATTTAGTTTACTTGTCAGTAAGATAGGTTTATGTATATTATGATTTATTATTTTTAATGAATTATCTCATGTTGTGTGATTTTTTTATTGAATGAACAATGACACCGATGACGATCAAAACAGTGAAAGTACCAGGTTATATCCCTGTGGTACACCGAAAGGAAAAATAAAATTGTGGTTCATAGGCCCCGTAAAACCAATCCTTGTGTCCGTTTAGACGTTTGACGACAGCTGTTATAGAATCGTATTAAGCTGATCCTGTCTTATGATACGCGTTTGATATGATATTTAGCGACAGTCAGTACGGGGAGCGAAAATTCTCGTTTACAATTTGCGAGTTTTTGGTACGAGTTCACATTCAATTGTTTTGCCTTGTTAAAGCGTATAGTCGAATTTCGATCTGGCCTATAAAGATGAAGTCACATTCATTCAGCGATAAAGATGATGGAACAGTAAAAATGTATTGTATTGACAACAATCATAAATGCTATCGGAAAGCTTACGTCAATTCTGTTGAAATTAATTATAGAAATACGAAAAACTTTGGATACGATTTCTAGCCTTCTAGGACCCATGTTTGAGCTTTATAATATTAATATTTTGCTATAATTTCCTGCTGGGCGTGCACTCTTGGATCGCAGATAATAAAAAGTAGGTACTAAAGTAAACTTTACTTTGAGTTACTACCATTAGTACTGCTATTAGTTCCTGTTAGGGGTGCAGCCATTGATCGCAGTCACACCTATGCGTATCGTAGCGGCTGGCAACCGGCGCGGGCGCATGGCCACTGTTAGCGTCATAGCACGTAATTAAACGCTAGTTTACAGTCGCTGGCGAGTGCTACTGTCTCGTAAACTTCAAGTGATAGTGTGTGCACGAGTTGATAGGAAATCTACAGAAGTTTGAGTGAGTTTGCTTACGTAGGATCTAATCTTACTCGAACCTATAATGAGACAAAGGTTGGGAGGATGGACGTTTGTTACTCTTTTACACCAAAACTGGTGACCGGACTTGGATAAAATTTGGCACACAGAGCCAAACAAGACAACAGACAACAGACCTCAGGCAACAGTGCCTCGCTCGACGGCTGTCCCTGCGCCGACGCCAACGACGATGATGCAGCTGCTCCCTTACGTGCGCTGCACACGCTCTCCGCCAGCTCCACAGCTTTCGCCAGTGTGAGCTCCTGCAGGTCACGCGCAAACAGCTTGTCTTTCTCCGGCCCCGGTTGCATTCCCATGACAAACCGGTCACGAAGCGCCTCTTCCACGTTCAGAAACCCGCAATGCATAGTAAGCCTCCGGAGCCGCGCGGCCCACTGAGGGTAGGTTTCTTCCGCGTCTTGTGTTGCTGCATAAAAGTTGTAACGCTCCTCAAACCCACATTTTTTTGGGGTAAAGTGCTTGTCGAGAAGTGCCAAAATGTCTTCATACGGCACTTGCGTTAATTCTTTCGGTAACGCCAAATCAGCCGCTAACTTGTAAGTGCTGTCAGTGAGAGCGCTCAGCAATATCGCCCGCCTTTTCACACTTGTTGTATCCTTTGCATCGTCGATATCGTTCGCAATGAACCATTGAGAAATTCTTTGTTTGTAATTTTGTCACGTATGGAATAGTATGGATGTTGTGGTCAAAACTGATTAATATTCCGAATTGAGACATCTTTTGTCTTTTTTTTTTTATCGCGGGTACTCGTCGCTACTGAAAAGTTTAAGTGAAACAACGGGTGGCTGGAAACACACTGGCTGTATTTGGCAAGTAACACTATACTTATAGGAGCGGATGCAACCACCCTCATATTTGCATATATAACAGTTTATAACCTAGATTAACACATGGAATACTTTTCATCCCGGTTACCGAGCTACACGCGGGAAAAGCTTTCTACTACTAAAGTTTATTTTAGTTTCATCACTAGTTGTATTTTCCAACTTCTTCTTGTACTTTTTGTAAAAAGGCATTTTGTACTAGAAGAAAATTGTACAGAAAAGGCTTTCAAAAAAATATTTACTCAGCAGTTACCGAAACATCGATCTCTGTTGGTTGTTATTTCCCTCTTCCATAAGTCTGTAAGTTTTAAAACTCTTGTTTGAGTATTAAAACTAAGTATTTTATAAGAAAATAGATCTTCTGTCTTCATCTGTGTAATGAGCTTATAATTCTGATAGTTCCGGGTGTTCTGCCCGCAGTGTGCTCGTTCAACCCGATAACAAACGAGCTGTAACGCCACGCGTAACTGATACTTCTCAATGTAGACCGTAAGAATGTACCAAAATAGACAGATATGAGAACCTATTTATTCCCTTTAAGGTTATTGAAGGAAATAACTAGTGAAATGGTTGATGGACTGGGTAACTGGCAAATTGTGGGTGTAGAATACCAATCATTGAGAGAGATTTTTGATTGGTAAAGTACCCGATGAATGGACTGTGTGAAAGATGATATGGCTAGAAAGGGAGGGATTTTTGAGATGAGGACTATCAGGAAAGTATGGAAGAAGAAGACATGTAGCGTCGCCCCCTAATAAATTGCGGTAGGCGCAGGGAACTGATGATGATAATGAGTGCTCGTCTGACTTTTATCATCTTGTGGGAATTGAAAAGGCGACTAAAGAATTATTTCAAGAGGACGGGCACAACAACTTTGTTTGTTACAAATTCAGTGATCGGGATTTCCAATTGCTAATTTGGCGACTATGCGGAAATACCCAAATTATGTATATTGTTTACTGTAGAAAATTAAGGGGTTACCAAACTTCTCCCATACGATAGCATACCGCTATTGAATGGGACCTTGACAAGAGACAATCGTTTTAAAAACGTTTCGTATTTCTACATCGACTTTCTACAGGACGGATGTAAGCTTTCAGTACCTAACTTAAGTATATCAATTCATCGTCGTTATCACTTTGTGTAGGTTCTCACATTTGTCTAGGCATTCTGTTTTGACAACAAAGTAATTCCACGAAGCGACATTGCGATCAATTTTGTGATTCTGTCATCATTATCCGCGTGGCGTCCTATATTCAGCAATGGTCATTTACGACTGATCCATGCAAATGCGGGTCATTTCGGGTCAAGTCGTTAGATTAATATACAGGGTGTTACATAATAAACGCAAGACCGTGGTGGCGACTGTGGTGTCTCGAACCATGAAATTGAGCAACTTTTGTGCTATGAGTTTTGTAACTTTTTTTTATTTTTACCATACCTACATGTTGATTAGCCTGATCGCGTCAGTCCCTATACAAAGTCCATTTTTTTTGCAAATTTCAACCACTCGTAGAACAAATTAAAGTTGTGCTCTTCTATGTTAATATATTGTCCTGTTAAGTATCTGTGTGTACATATATAAATAAATAAAATAAATAAGTAATGTTAAATAAATAAAATTAATAGGTAAATAAAATAAATAAATAAAATAAAAAGTTGTTCAGTTTCATGGTCAGAGAGACCACACGGGAGGTCTTGCGATTGATGGTCTGCAGCTGTAACACACCCTTAATAATACTATAACATGCTGTATATTTAACGCAATGTCGTAAACTGGAGTTGGTCGTTGTTTTCTTGGTCTGCGTTTAATTACTCGTGTTTATGTCTTTGTTTAATATATTATGGTTTATATTAACATGAATGTATTTTATTATGGTTATTGCAAATAGGTCTACGACGTCGGGGACCGGGCGGTACGCCTCAAGTGGACCTCGGCAGGACATCTGGCTAGACGCGGAGATGGCCGATGCAGCAAGGCTTTGACCGAGTGGTGGCCGAGGTTTGGCCAAAGAAACCAGGGCCGTTCTAGGGCTTGTTGGGTTGACGATATCGTCAAAGTCGCGGGAAACACCTGGATAAGGGACGCACAGAACCGGGAAGTGTGGTAGAAGAAAGGGTACGCCTATACCCAGCAGTGGGTGATTCCGGGCTGATATGATGATGATGATTGCAAATAGGAAACCACATAACACTGCGGAGTCATTTCTACCTGACTTTATGCAGTATTGCAGGCTAACCACAGAAGATTAACACAATATACGGGGTGAATTTTTTAGACAGTTATGCAGGTTATTTTGCAATATTCTAGCGCCAAATGAAAAATCAATCATTGCATTTAAAAATGTCCCTTGAAATTCGTAATTTTTATGACCTTCTGCAGTAAACTTTCGTAGCGGGTAATATGTATTATACGAACGACGTATTATGAAGTTAATTGGCTTACAAGAATACCTATATATTATTATAACTTACATTACTTATTAGAAGTCGAGTCGATCTTCAGGTTAAGCCGCTCTTGCCTAGGTTGGGCCAGGGATGGGTGACCACCAATTACATACCGAGTTTCCTCCGTGCCTCGGAAAGCACGTTAAGCCGTTGGTCCCGGCGGTCATTTGAAGATCTTTGACAGTCGTTACAGGTAGTCAGCGGCTCGAAAGTCTGACAACCAGTCTAACAAAGGGGTGTGATATTACCCATTACTAATTGGGGTGTGGAGGTCAGATAGGTAGTCATGTAAAATAATGGTATTTAGCTGTATCCGGTAAAACGAAGACGACCCAAATAGTTGGGAAAAGGCTAGGCAGATGATGATGACGATGTATGCAGTAAGTGGTATATTTTCTGTGTTTTGCTCTGTCGTTTCCCTCATTCAAGTCGTGTCTGAACGACAGAGCAGTCCAGGTTGCTACGTTCTGGTGGACAAAATGTGAGTCTTCGATTCGAGAAGATGAAGAAGCGTTTCGCCACGTGACAAAAGCCTCTTCTCACAGAGAAAAAACGTGCATTGATAACTTTTTAACCAGCATGTTGGAGAATGCAGACCATTTTCCGGTTCCTCACGATATGTTTTCCTGACTCGCTGGTTTAGCGGTAAGGACTACAGCTCCAGGACTCCTGCTGAGTATAAGGTCCTGTGCTTGTTTCCTAGCTTTTCTATTAACTTAGAATTTCTCAGTGGTCTTGTGGTTGCAAGCGCGAATGCTGAGCATTACGTCCTGGGTTGGATACCTAGGTCGGGAATAGTGTTATTGGGTTTTTCCATCAGGAATAGTAGCAGTAGCAGCCACGGAGTCTAGATTCGGATTGCCCCCTATTAATTACATCATCATCATCATCTGCCTAGCCTTTTCCCAACTATGTTGGGGTTGGCTTCCAGTCTTACCGGATGCAGCTATATACCAGTATTTTACATGCCTATCTGACCTCCACAACCCAGTTAGATTGCCCCCTATTACATGGGACTTAAAACATAACTGACAAAAAGTGGGTGTACTATTTAGATACACCTCTGCCTAACCCTTCAGGGATTACAGGCGTGATTTTATGTCCCAATCAACCTTGAACCTAATGCTTTAGCGATAAAGTAAAAAATCTAACAAAGAAATTTGACAGATTGTAGTAGCTTGTTGTGCTGGCGTCTATACTTTGCAGAAGAATATCCTTTATGTAAGTATATTGTCTAGACATCAAAAGATTTTAGATGGATTCTTGATTGTACTCCAGATAATTTGAGAGACCATTAGGGTTCATTGGGATTGGTTATATTCAAAGTTTCTTTTTATGTAAACTAAACTTGGAATATAACCATTAAAACTTAGAACTTGTATCTATGCACTTCATTATTAATTTTGTCTTCGAAGTTTTTCCAGAGTTCAGTATAACCTTTTGAAGGACATTAGATCTTTGGATTTGTATTTGATAATGGTGTAATCATTACGCGTATTGTTTTTGATTTTTTTTCACATTTTTAATCTTTCACGAGTCAGACACGGCCTATCAAGATGTGTATCTACCTAGCCACTGGTCTGACTTTTGACCATTGGGGCTAGGGTCTAGGCTCATGGGTCTCCTAGGGTCAGCCAAAGTGTTATTTTATGTTATTTGGTTTTCCAAGAAAATTCTCCGTAGCAGCCCAGGGTCACTAATGCGCGATTCCAACAATACAATTATTTTTACGACACGTAGATGTTGGAAGCACTGACCGCTTCGTCTTTTCGTGAAGTATAATTCCACAGAGACAAGCAACGTGACCTAAAGAAAAAATAAAAGAACATAATATAATATACGAATAAAAATATGACTCTCATTTCGATGTTACGTATGTGTTCAGACGCCAGCTGCATATCAAGCTACCCGAAACTGTCAAATTTTCCCAATCAATCTTGAACCTAGTGCTGTAGCGATAAAGCTGAAAATATATTAAAGAAATTTGACGGATTTAGTTAGCTTAATATGTCAGGGCGTATATTGCCATACCACTCATCCACATTATGAAATATTAAATTATCTATGGATCGCCTACGGCGGCTCTCCCATGAGAACTGTCATGTTATGTTTTTATTAACATTAATGATATTGAATTGTACCTACTACGCGTAATAAATAATTAATCGATACTTCCTGACACACACCATTTTATTTTAAGGGTCGTTGTAGCCGCAGCTGGCCACATGTTGGACCGATGATACGGTGAAGGTCACAGAGGGCAGTTCGATGCGGGCTCTGCAGGACCAGAGAGATCCAAAATTTGTAAGTTTGGATGTAGGAGATTACTCCGATATTACTCATCCGATTTCAAAAAAATCTTTCAAAAATTTAATTTTCTTTGATGAAAGCTACACTACTGCCGAGTGCCATAAGATTAGGAATCATTCACGTTACCACTAGAAACATAACAGGGTGAAGTTGCAGACAGAAGCTAAGATTTTTGAAAACACTACTTTTTCGGAAAATAACTCATAGGAACGTTTCAAATTATAGCTGACACTGTGGCATAAAATGAATTTTCAGATTCGGATAGTAAGTAGCTACTTAGTTACTGCCGAAGATTATCCCCGAAAACTTAAGCACACACATACAAACCTACTTCCTTGGAATTGAAATCACGGTCAGCTTTCCCTATTTTCTTCTTAGCGTGTCGATGACAATTAGAAATGAGCTTCCCTATAATTGAGTTCTTCGTCCTTTATAGTAAAAGAGACGTTATTTAGTACCATATTAGATAATGACATGTCTAGACCAGGACCGGTTGCCAAGCGATCCATAGCAATGATGATTGACAGTTAGATCAGCTACTATTCATCTTTATTGCGTGATTGGATACATATCTATATTTCCGGTGTCACTTACGTTTCGAATTGAATAGTGGTAGTTTATGTATATCAAGTAATAATTGAAAAAGTCCCTGAATGTATTCTTGTTCTTCCATTATCGTGTGTTAAGTGTCCAACCAACCTGGTGTCAGAGTTTTTATGCCGCCCATGGGCCTCTGACTTGGCGTTACATGCCGTCGAGAAATATCTCTCAGGCATGCTGGTTTCCGCAAGATGTTTTTTTTTTACCGAAGCAAGTGATAATTATACAATACGCACGTGAATCCGAAAAATCAGAGGTGTGTGTTTTGGGTTCGAACAAGAGATCTATGACTTAGCAGTCTGACGGTCACACCACTAGACTAACACTGCTAATGTACTTATTTATGATGGTTTTAAAACAATAAATTTATTGATTTGATGACTCGATTGGCTGAATTGGCGAAATGGCTAAATAATGATTTTGGCAATTCAGCCAATCTAGCTAACATAACCAATCAGTAATGTTCATACATGGATATTTTTTAATAAAACATTAGGCTTTTCAAGGCTGTTTGTTTCATGTTTGTAGCAAGATGTACTTATTTTATTAATAAAATTTTGCAAAACAAAATCATAAAATGTTTACGAACACCCCCTAGTAACATGCGCCAAAATATCTTTGTTTGTAAAATATTTGTTATACTTATATGGCACGGCGACCAATCAAGCTAAAAAAACTAGAATATATCTCGGATCTCTTATTGTACGGATAATCTATACAAAGCGAGGTCATGTTTTACTTTATAATGTACCTACAGCTTTTGCCCGCGGCTTCGCTCGCGCTTATTTAGAATTTGACAATCAATTCGAGTTGCACTCTGCTTTTAATAATTCAATTATGATTCGATAGACACGTGGCGCCATCAAGTAAGGACGTTATTGTTTGTTTTTCTCCAAAACAGTACGTTTTTTTGGGATGAAAGGTACGCTTTGTCCTCGTCTATGTCGTTTCTGTACACCTGACAACTAAATATGCAAAATTTCAGGATGATCAGTTTAGTGGTTTAGGCGTGAAAAGGTAACTAACCAACAAAACTTACTTTCGCATTTATAATATTATTTGTTAGGATAGTTAGGAAGTTAGGATAGCTTGATGTCTCGTCATGTGTACTGATTCAACCACATCTAAACTGAAAGCTGATTTCTTCATAATTTGAAAAAAGGCTTGATATAACCAAAATATTACATTCTAATATTGTTTGCAGGCTGGTAAGAAATATAGAAAATGCTCATTAATCGTGACACCCAATCCATTAAACTTCAAAGTCCATCGAAGTTAATAATAACAATCGCTCAATCTGTCAAAAATGCGACAACTTTGCCCATTGAGAAGTTGCCTGACCCCTTTAAGTCCCCCCACTTGAACTTTGACAGTGACTAACAAAAGCAACTCGACCCCTGACAGACTGTACAATTTCCATAAAACATTGTTTTATCATGTTCCCCAGCCGGCCGTAATTTTTTATGTTCACAATTTTAAAATGAAAATATATTTTGGGAAGTAACTCCAACGTGTTGTTATTTATTTGACACCTGATATTCTGCCAAAAGTATCTCGAAGGCCATAAAATGTACGCTCTTTATCTAAAGGTGTGTGGTGTATGAACAGTCAAGGGAGGAAGAGGTTTAGCATGTTCAGTAAAAGTTTTTGTAACACCATGACTATATTATTTTGCTGACTATGAACTGCCAATATAATGAATTAAAGTGCCGGTTTAAAAAGGTGATTTCCTAATCCCAATTACATGAGATTTAAACATACCTGGCGAAATCTGGGTGTACTATCATAACAGTACACCTCTGCCAAACCCTTCGAGGTTTACAGGCCTTTTTTTTCTTATTTTGTGATGGGATATCATCAAATGACTCCTCCCGCTCTGGGCGGAGCGGAAGGGAGTGTCAGACTTTTACTAACTGAAAAACATCCATGTTCCTTCTTTTACCCTTAGTGTTCCAGGGCCGCGGTATCTTTTTCGAACAGTCCCGCAGCCCTGGGACAGTCCCGCAGCCCTGGATAGTCCCGCAGCCCTGGACAGTCCCGCAGCCCTGGACAGTCCCGCAGCCCTGGGACAGTCCCGCAGCCCTGGAGGTTTACAGGCCTGATGTTATGTTATGTCCGTTTTTTAACCTTGTGTACTTATACCATGTTTGTGCCAAATAAACTTATTATATAAATTATATTTCTTTCACAACGGGAATGTGTCTGCTGAACATTTTTATTCCGCGACTGTACTCATGAACACCTATGTACAGTATCAAAGGCCGTAAGTTATAATACCTGGGTGAATTTACTGCCAAATTGCAACCTTTATGATACCTTTGTTTGTTTAACATGTTTAATCGATAAATAATAAGGCGTGGCTCATAATTTGCTAAATTTTATGGAGGTATGTAGCCGTTTGTCAGCAGGTAGATGCTGTAATGAGTTTTTGGGACATGTTTATGTCACAGGACATAGCATAATGCGGCCATAGCACAGGATGTTGAAGTGTAGCTTGTGAAAAGCCTTTTTTGTATTTTTTTTTTGGGATGGGAAATCATCAAATGACTCCTCCCGCTCTGGGCGGAGCGGAAGGGAGTATCAGACTTTTACTGACTAAAAACCATCCATGTACCTTCTTTTGCCCTTTATGTTCCAGGGCCGCGGTATCTCTTTCGTACAGTCCCGCAGCCCTGGCAGGCAAGCTTGTGAAAAACCTATGCCGCCTATTTCCAGCAATGGACAGTAATAGGTTAAGTCAGGTGAGTAGATTGAGTTGATTTATTGATATTGTGGCGTCAATTTTTTTCTCATCTCATCTGCCTAGGCTTTTCTCAATTATGTTGGACTCGGCTTCCAGTCTAACCGGATGCAGCTGAATACCAGTATTTTACATGGAGCGATTGCCTATCTGACCTCCACCACAACCCAGTTAGAACTGTGTAATACGACAGCCCTTGCTAAGACTGAAGACTTTTTTTTTCTCATCTAAAGAGGGTTATTTTAATGGCCCAGATTAGACTGATTCACAATTAATTAGGCGATGCAAACAAGTATTTTGTATGCGAATGGAATTTGGGTAAACCTTGGTTAAATTTCGTTCATAAAATGTTTGCCCACTGCGTCACATAGATTTATCCGTGCATGTCTTATTCGTGTGGAATTGATTACTGTGAAGCAGTAAAGGGGATACCCGCTGCAGTTACTTCTAAATCTGATGGATCTTTATTGCATTCCCATGTCGCCATGACCAATACTATCCAGCACGTAGCAAAACAAAGAATGCCATAAATTACACAATACCAAAGACCACTGCAGCGCAGTAGTTCTAACTTTTGAATTGTTTGAAGCAGTAAGAGTAAATTTACGACACAATAAACGTGTCGGGAACTAAAACTACTCGAATGCTCGGATACACGGCTAAATAGGGGTATATAACGCCCCTCTGGTCACGTAGCACGCGGGCTCACGAGGCCACGCAACTCGCTCAGCAAATTGTTGTGAATCCTAAGATAACATCGCAAAATTCACAAAAACCCGACCCGGGGACGTTAGCGGCTGCTTCACACTTTCATTTACACGAGTTATAAATTACCCCCCACCCTTCACCCCTCCGCTGATACACGCACACTGCTGTTTACCCCCTCACGCAAAAGCTTCGAAGTTAATTATGCCGAAGCCTTCGAGAGTTAATTAAGTTACAGACTTATCTTGGCTCTTGGCCCATTGTTTCGACTCTGCTTCCAATCTCATATTGGTGCTGGCGAGGTGCTGCCAAAGTTGTTTGTCTCGTTTGTAATTGATTTGTGTTGGGAACTTCTAATATAGAACAACTGTGGAGCAGTAAAAGTATACTACACTAGCGTTTGACTTCACTCGCGTTATGGTAGGAAATTATATCACAGGAACATCGAAAATATAGCGTATGTCACTCAGGGATAATGTAGTTTCAGATTAGGGAAAGAATTTTCAGAATTGGATCAGTTGTTACGAAGATTACCAATTAAATCCAAACCTCCCATCCTCGAGTCCTCACCATTTCCTGGAGATTTAAACTTAATTGTGGCGGCGCCGCTAGCCACATTGTTTTTTTCACCTAAAAGGGAAAACGGGGAATATGTTGAGCTGTCACCTCATCTCGTTAGTTTGTACCATTCATTAAACGCTTAGAGGGCTTGTATATGTCACGTCGCTTTTTCGATTGCTTTAACGCCATAAAAAGTGTATGCTTGCTAGGCCTGCCGTAGAAGCCTGTAGTTACAGATACAAACACTATGTAGCGAAGTGCTGAAAAGATGACCATTCAATTTTATCAGTAAGAATAAACTTTCAGAAGTCAGTACATACTACTAACGGAACACTTGACGGGACTTTGGGAATGAAATCATACATTTCGTGCCTAAAGTCGTCTCGAACGTGTCCTGTTCGTCTAATCCCACTTTAACATTACCTCAGAGGAATAATAATTGCTTTGCTTTAACGTCGCCGTGAGAAAGTTATCTATTGGATCGTTTACTTTTACATCATTTCGTCACATGCACGGCCTACCATCACTTCTTCAATCATAATTCAATGTGGGAAAGACCTATACAGGCTAAGTAGAGGTATCAGAGATCGTGGTGGAGTGTATGAATTGTTTAGAATAATATAATAGGTGGAAGGGACATCGACGCTAAAACGTACATACATTTTGGTCGGGTAGGAATTGCAGTTTCGTAGGAAACAACTGTTATTTTTTACTGAATACCTGGTAACCATTTTAGCGTCGGTGTCTCTTCCACACTAATTACAACCAAATACGTCACGTACTTATCAGGACACACCTGCAAAGCGATAACAAGCATATACCACGGATTTGGTAGATAAAACACTCAAAATAAAACAAATTTGTGTAGATAAAGCTGACTCTTTATTAAAAGAACCATCGAATTGTGAAGTAGTGCAAAGTCATAACGATGGAGTGGTGGACGTGTGTGGTTCTTTTCTGCGTGACAGTTGTTCTGGCTGACGACGAATCGTGGACAGTGTTAACTGCCCAAGGACCTGTGCGAGGACGCAAGCACTCCAGCGGGGAACTATGGGAATTCTACAACATACCCTACGCTCAAGGACCTACAGGCCTAAACAAATTCAAGGTTAAATTAATCCTATTTTTTATGATCATCGTTTTTCTGATGTCTGCTAAACCAGGGCTGTGGGTTGATCTCGCTCCTCACCTTTTGATTTAGCTAGCACAAACATATCGTGCCGCCTCCCTCAGCCGCATAATCCCTACAACTGTCCCAGATGTGTTATAGAGTCCGTGTCTTGTGTCCGAGTTTTTGTGTGTTGGCGAAGATCGTTGTTAAATATTATTAGGCAATCATAATCAAAATTATTGGTAGGTTTGCAAAATAAAAGAACGATACGGATGGCATAAATTAAAAAAAAAAATCCAACAACTAATCATTACTTTTGTGTTTCAGGCACCTCTCCCACCGCCAACATGGACGGAGCCGTTTGATGCAACCGGAGAAACGCGTATACTATGTCCACAGAATGAAGAAGTGATGAGTGGCATGCTGCCAGGCAATGCAGAGGTGAAAGAAGATTGTCTGATCGCTAATGTGTTTGTGCCCATCACCATGGAGGGAAACCTATCAGTCTTCGTGTACGTGCATGGGGGAGGTTTTATCGCGGGCTATGGTGACGTAACCCAAGGAACACAGTTTATGAAGGAAAAGAAAGATTTCATCATAGTCACGTTTAACTACCGTCTTGGCATTCACGGGTTCCTCTGTCTCGGAACTGAAGACGTACCAGGCAATGCTGGCATGAAGGACCAGGTGGCGCTACTGCGGTGGGTACAAACAAACATCGCCGTTTTCGGCGGTAACCCTGACGATGTCACTCTTGCAGGCTGCAGTGCGGGTTCCGCATCAGTAGATCTACTATTGATCTCTAAGTCAACCGAAGGATTATTTCACCGTGTTATACCTGAAAGCGGTGGGAACCTCGCCGCATTTACAATACAGAGGGATCCTTATGAAATTGCTAGAACATATGCCAGACAGCTGAACGATCTCGCTATGTTAGATAATTTAGATTCTTTGGAACAGTTCTATAAAGCAAGTTCAATAGACTTGTTGACTAGAGATAACTTGAACAATAGAACAGATTCTACTTTCTTGTTTTCCCCATGTGTGGAGCGTGACACAGACGAAGCATTCCTGACAGAATCTCCTCTGAGTATATTAAAGAAAGGTGACTACAAAAAGGTACCTATATTGTATGGATTCGCTAACATGGAAGGATTATTGCGCATTGGGTTCTTTGACATTTGGAAAGACAAGATGAACGAAAAATTTTCTGATTTCTTACCGGCTGACCTTAAGTTTGATTCTGATGCACAACGAGAAGAAGTAGCCAATACGGTCAAGATATTTTATTTTGGCTACGAGCCTGTTGGCAACAATGTTCTAAAATACGTCGATTTCTTTTCGGATGTAATAATCACTTATCCTATGCTTTGGGCTGCGAAACTATACGCCGAAGCTGGTAACAGTCAAGTATATTTGTATGAATATTCTTTTGTGGATGAGAATGTTCGCCCAGTACCTCATACTGACGTGCGAGGAGCTGATCACTGCGCTCAGTCGGGGGCTTGGATGAATGGCGGCGATAGTTCTAATGAGACTCCTGAACATCAAAAAATGAGAGCAACAGTGCGTGAAATTTGGCACAATTTCATGAAAACTGGGTAAGCATTCTGTTATGTGCCATTTATGTTTTTTACATTTACTTGTAACAAGTCACAAAGGGTATATATACTATACAGTAGACTTTTGGTTAGCACTTTACATCTCCAATAAATGTCATCTAATTTCCTTCTTCATCTTCATAAACTTTTCAGAAACCCCGTGCCTGAAGGATCGTTGCTGCCCGAGTGGCCGGCAGCAAGCGCGGACAGGTCACCATACATGGTGCTGGATGAGAAGCTGGAACTACATGAGAGCACCCTCTTGGAAGATCGCACTCGATTCTGGGATGGCCATATATGATAGATACTACCGCGATGCCATACCACCACGGAGTGGTGCAGCTAGTACGGCGCCCAAGAATATATTTAATTTATTCGTTTTATATATTTTGTGCTATATCACGAAAGAGATCGTAGTTGGATAGGGTTTTATTGTTTTAGTGCAAATAAATATTTTTTATTTGGCAAGTTATCTTTGATCATGATGTCATTAAACTTGGCTTCAGCTCAGACTGCAATCCCACTTTAACCGAGCGAACCACACACTTCGTCACTTGTTTCAAAATTCACTTTCTACTTTTTTTCTTTCTTTTTTAATTGTATTCCAAAATAAATGGTTTCCGTTAGTGAGTAGTGATCAAGTGGTAGGTGGTACAGAATGGAAGTTAGTGCAGAATAAACGACACAAACAAAATAGGTTTTCTAGTCAGAACTTCAGAAGGGCAGGGCTTTAACTGCGCCAGAGGCAAAACTTTGGGCCGCGGATATAAAAGTGCCGTTGCTAATTTCCAATGTCAGTACCGAAGCTAGTGAAGATGACATTATTAACTATAAAACCGGCCAAGTGCGAGTCGGACTCGCGCACGAAGGGTTCCGTACCATTATCTATAAAAACGGCAAAAAAATCATATCTGTTGTATGGGAGCCCCCCTTAATATTTATTTATTTTTTATTTTTAGTATTTGTTGTTATAGCGGCAATAGTAATACATCATTTGTGAAAATTTCAGCTTTCTAGCTATCACGGTTTATGAGATACAGCCTGGAGACAGACAGACAGACTGACAGACAGACAGACAGACAGACCGACAGACAGACAGACAGCGAAGTCTTAGTAATAGGGTCCCGTTTTACCCTTTGGGTACGGAACCCTAATAAAAGACAAAACAAAGTGAAATAGTATCGCTTAAAAAGGTCAACATGAAGTCATTTAGGAAGTAGGTACAATGAGTTTATTATTATTATTTATTTATTTTATTTTAAAGAAGGCTATATATATTTTTTTGTTAGTCTTACAGACTAACAAAAAATATATATAAAAAGTGTAATATTTTCAAATTGAAGAAGTGTCAAGTGAGTGAGTGATGTGTGGTGAGTGAGTGAGTGAGTGAGTGTGGTGTGTGTGAGTGTGAAGTGTGTGTGTGTGAATCGAAGTGTTATATATATTTTTTTGTGTTTCGTATGGTTTAATTTATATGTTTCCAACATTGGTTTCCAAATGTAAACTTGACTTTTTCCTAAATAATGAGTTATGACCAGATGACATTGTTTTTAAGCGTTACATGCATTTTATGTACAGAACGAAGCCCCGGGAGTCTATTGTTAAGTTTTATTAATTACATTGATACTCATGGGTACACAAGGAATTAATAATGATCTTACATATGTTACTTTTAACTGTTAGTCGGTTAAGCGATACATAGACAATATTAAAGATTTATGTGTGTGGCCTGATGTGGTGGCCCTACAAGAGACCTGGTTACTTTACCATGACATTCCAATCTTAGGAACAATAAGTCCTGACTTGGATTTTACGGGTCAGTCGGCTATGGATACACATTGTGGATTGCATATGAATTGAGAGGAATGCCTCATAGTGGGGTAGCCATTCTCTGGAGGAAATGCATCTTTGATTCGGTGTTTGTTGTTAACTGTAGTAGTCCTCGCTTGGTGGCCATCACAGCATCGTCGGAGAGTCGTAATATTCTTGTCTTTTTTTGCCTACAAATTATTCAGACAACTTACCTATTTTTACAGATGTGTAATGTGAGATTAGTGCCACCATATAAAATGTATTTATGTTGGACGATTGCAATGCTCTGCTGCATGAGTTGTACTATAAAGATAAAAAAATAAAATAAAAACATTTATTTTAACTACAATTGGCATTTCGATACATATTATTGGAGATCACCTTATAAGCAAGAAATTGCTTGTATTAGGAGACTCCGCACTTCCACTTCTTAATATATATATATTTTTTATAAAGAATTAATTAACTTCTGTTCTGACCAATCCTGGATTTGTGCTGATGTAGAGAAACGGGGGGTTGATAGCGACAATAAGTGATGTTTATGGGTGTTTCAACATGACCTGTGTCGGGGTACGAAGCGATGTGTCGGGTGTTGTAGAGCAGAAACTAATGTTTATTTTAACCACTATTTGATGTCTTACACTTAAAATGTACATGAAAAGTTGATGTTATTAAACTGTTTGAATACACCCGGCTAACGCAGTAGACAAAGATGCACTGAACTTAATATCAAATACGAAGTACTAAAATGAAGTCGGTTAATTAGGTTGACGCGTCACGCCGATAGTGCAAAGTAAGGTGGTCGGTGAACACACCGAACAACCTGTCATGATTGGCTGATGACGAAAACTGCATCGAAATTAAAATTCAAGATGAAGTCACAAAAGTATTTTAGAGTTTTCGAAATGAGTCTTTTATTTTAGCAAGCGTCTTTCGCACCCTCAACGTTAAAAATGGAGTGCTACAAGGAACTTTTGGTGAATGAACTCGACATGGGGGCGCTACTGTTAAACATTTGAACTATGAAAAAACAAGATGGTGGCGTTTGTTCCAATGTTGACCACACACCAAAAGATTCTTGTACAGCTATAAAAGTCATCATGTCATCTCGTTAATTTGCCACAATAGTATTAAACACTTAGAGGACTTACTTACACACGAAGGTTCTTATACCTACACGAACGTGAAGTCTCATTTTCTATCTCTATTTACGAATTTTAAACAAAGAGGAGGAACAAAACTTGAATGTGAGGTGTTGTACCCATAAATGCGTGATTTTTCCAAACCTTTCGAAAAAATCATATTTAATGCAAGACCGGTATTATATTAAAGGACAAATAATAAAAAAAATCTAGCACCCAAATTTTTTTTTTCAAAAATGTGTATGTTGTATAAATACAACATTGCGCGACTATTGAAGTTACGTAAGTATGGATGAAGTAAAAAACAGAAGTTATTTTATAATTAATTTATTTATGTCTCATTATGATATTTATAAAAACATTTTTTTTTTTTAGTATCACACAGAGATTTGGTCCAGTCGTACGTCCTTGGCCGGAACAGCTTGAGCTGGTCCTCGGAACTTCTTCAATTCAAGTTCCCCTTGAATTGAAGAAGCACTGGGGCGACCACGTTTATTGCTATTTGCAGGAAGACCCATCTTACAAAGGCTTTCAGCAAGTTCGAACCTAAACTTAGCTAAATTGAGAAGTTTATCGTTGCCTTTCATCTTATTTACTTTGTTGTACATAATCCATGAATTTATAATTGAAAGGTCCAGAAAGTGATAAAACAAACGCATGGTCCACTTCCGGCTTTTCAGTGTGATGTGGTAACGACCTATGAATGAATCTAATAGGTCCACACCTCCCATATGTGCATTGTTTTCCTGAATAACCTTTGGGCTTGGAATGTCAACTCACTCTTTCTTAGATTTATCAAAACGTTTAACTATGGTGGCTGGTTCTGCACCTACGTATGTAGAAAGGAGGTTGACTGGCTTATTATCTTTCCACACAACAGCACTTACTTCTGTACCATCTACAGTCGCCACATTCTCCTCATAAAATCCTCTGGGTACATTTTTTTTTCATAATGGTGTTTTTATCAGGCAACTTACAGTTGCGCTGTTCCCAATGAATGAATGCCCTGTTTTGCCAAATATGTCACAAGGGGTAGGGAAGTATAAAAATTGTGAAAATATATTATATGATTTATGTTGCGTGGTATCATTCTAGCTAACCTTACAACCGTATTACCTGACTCTCCTAAGTCTGGTTCACCTGGTAACATTTCATTTTTCAAGCCTCCTCCAGAGTAAACTCAAACTTATGAGCATATCCTTGTAAGCTACATAGTAGATAAAGTTTAAACCCCCACTTGTGAGGTTTATTTTTGGTAAATATTGTTTGATGTAGTGGCTCATTTTTGTGGCGCACATTTGTTCGTCAATTGACAGTCTTTGATCTATAGGCACCTTACAAAACTGGCTGTTGAGCTTTTTTTCTATAGGTCTTATTTTGTAGAGCCTGTCATAATCTGGGTGATCTTATGGTAAACAATTCGTGTCATCAGCAAAATGGAGAATGATCTTATCTTCTCAAACCTCTTTTGTGACATAGTATTTTTAACATGTTCGTAACCAAATTTATCATGTCATGGAATAAATTAGTATGCCAATGAATTTATTCAGGCTATTTTCATTTAAACTTTCAGGAATGGAAATCTGTTTCTGGGTTACATACAAGTTACTTTGTTCTATTATTTCTTTTTTTAGATCAACTGTAAAATAAAATGAGAAAAATTCATAAGGTGTGTTGCAATCCATTAAACCTTCCGGTACATGAGTTTCTCCTCTAAGTAATAGCCTATTTGCATCGGTAATGAGATTCCGTTTTTGCCAGACCACAGGTCGATTTATGAGCCGCCTGGAAGTCCCATGCGATGAAACTGCTACGACATCTTCATCTGCCAAAATGGGGGGGTCTTGCATATCCTCAACAAGAGTGGGATCCGGATCATCAGCAGCTCTATTCTCACTTTCATTTTCAACTTCACCTTCATTTTCAAGGTCTCGGAGAACGTCTCGAACGCTATGATAATAATTGCCTTCGTCTTCTACCTCGGAGTCTGATCCATCTAAACCATCTTCTGAGTCATCAAGAGTTTCTAAATACTTAGAAATTTCGCTTTCTAGTAAGCGTGGCATGCTGAAAACTAAAAGAAAAGCCCTTCACCAATCATGCATTTTTTTACCAAGAAGCGCGCAATGTAGTTTTTATACAACATACCGATTTGTGTTATTTTCTACAAAACGTGTAATTTATTTCTATGTTTTATACGTTTACCATGTATTTGAAGATATAATCAAGCAAAATAAATAAATTTATAAACTTACGTAATGTTTAGCGAAGTCTAGACACTGTTTCAAAACAACGTTCGCGCCAAAACTTATGTTTTTGTCAAAGTGGCATTTGACATTCAATATTTAAAGAAAAAGAAATATTTTTTATGACTTATGATAAAAAAGTATATCGTATATCGTTCAGAAACACAAATTATTAGTCAAAATAATTAAAAAATCATAAGAAGTTCTTTTTAATCTATGGTTTTTGGAATGTTGTATTTATACAACAGTGCGCATTTAAGGGATAATATTAAACACTTAGAGGACTTACTTACACACGAAGGTTCTTATACCTACACGAACGTGAAGTCTCATTTTCTATCTCTATTTATGAATTTTAAACAAAGAGGAGGAACAAAACTTGAATGTGAGGTGTTGTAAAATGTGCTGAAAAAATCGTGATCCGTCGAATTAATTAATTTTAATCAATTTTTTTTTTTTAAAAGCCGGCCGTATATATATGAGCAAAGTTTTGTCTGCACTCGGCAGTGTACAGTCCAAACACAGCTCTATTGCATCTCCTTTGCTGTTTCGCTAGGCCATAGAACTGAGCCTTCCAATTACGATTTTTAATTATGATAACACTAGTTTGTTTGTTATCAACTGTGATAATCTCGGTTCCAAGGTAAATAATTTAAATATTATTAGTTTTTAACCGTTGACTAAACAACATAATTCTAGATTTCGATAAACTTATTTGTTATATAGATGATTATTGATTTGAAGGCGTCATTTTCAAAGTACTCTTATTTTTTAATTTTGTGATCGCAGTGCTATGATCTGTAAATAGTAATATGGAGCATTTGCTTACTCTTGGTAGGTCATTTTATTTTTTATTGAAATTGTAACGGACCTAAGACACTTCCTTGTGCTACTCCGTATGTTGCTGGATTTCAAAATATCTCATCTCTTTTTTAACCGACTTCATATTCAATAGTTCTGGTTATTTCACTATACTGGTTTCTATTTTTTAGGAAAGTTTCCATGAACGTCGATAAGTTTCCTCTGAGGTAAGAAAAAGAAGCGGCCGGGAAGAAGAAGGGTTCCGTAGCAGCAAGTAACATAATATAAAAGTTCTTGTTGTACGTTGTAACTTTGATCGGCGTTTTAATAATAGTGTTTTTTTTTTTTTTAAAGTGGCTTTGACATACGGACGGACAGACAGACATAACGAATCCATAAGGGTTCCGTTTTTTGCCAATTGGCTACGGAACCCTACAATCGTGATTGACGCAAACACTGGTACTTTTATATCTGCTTTTATACATATTTTTTTTTTTTTTTTTGCGTTTGTACGCAAAGTTTTAAGGTTTATTTATGTATTAGTTTATTATTGTATAAGATCATTTTGTGTATATTGTCTATGGGCCTTAGTTGCCTAATAACAAAATGATTATTGTTATTATATTTCTGATTATCTTAATAAAGTAAAAGAAACGTCCATATCGATGGTTTTCTGTTTACTTAAACCTTTCTCCTCGTTATTCTAAATGTTTTGTTTTTCGAAAAACGTGTAGATTTAATTTGATAAACATTTTTTAAACATAACAGGGCAATTTGTCTTTAGCAATCCATGATTTGACTAATATCTGTTTAAACAGAAGCTTTACAACAGAAGTTTTAAGTTGTGTGGAAACGTTACGCAGAGAATACAAAAATTGAAAATATGGCTCAAATGATCATTATATTTTATACTCAATGTTTATCGTCGAGATCACGTCATTTGGTATTTTCGTACATAGTTATTTTGATAAGATTATGTTAAAAAAATAATAATGTTATTATGTTAAAAAAAATGTATTAACACTTGTGAAGCCGCGGGCGGAAACCAGGAAATCATAAGTAATAATTGCTAATAACAATTACTGCTTCACTTCACGGTGCGAGAGCTCTCAGACGGACACATAATTTAAGTTTCACCATTTCAGCAGTTATTGTGAAATACGAGTAGCATACTTATCAGGATCATCTGCAGATCGATGATTGATGAATCGGATTTGGTTGACAAAACACCCAAAATGCAACTCATATTTTGTGAAGATAAAAACGTCTATTTAATTATTAAAACATTGAATAGCAAAGCAGTTCATTCATAATCGTAAAAATGATGTGGTGGACGTGTATGGTTCTGTTGTGCGTGACGGCTGCTCTAGCTGACGATGAATTCTGGACAGTGCCAACGGCGACAGGACCGGTGCGTGGGCGTAAGGACCCCAGTGGACTTCTTTACGAATTCTACAACATACCCTACGCCGAAGCACCTACTGGACCTAACAAATTCAAGGTTTCTAAAATACCCTAATTGTTATAATAAATAAATAAATAAAAACATCCTAATTGTTTACTTATGTGATCGATTTTGTAGTTGTTGATTATTTATAATGGCATCAACATATTGTGCGGCCTGCTGGCTTTACCCGGTTCATTACTACCCTGAATCCACCGTCTGCAGTTCTAATTATCACAAGATCCCTAAAGAATATATTGTCATGGCTCTGTTAAAGACAAAAAGTCATTGGGACTGCAGAAAAACAGTACGTCAATGACGCAAATGAAATTATTTTTATAGCTCGTTAACGATAACAAACCAATCTAATCATTAATATTGTGTTCCAGCCACCTATCCGACCGCAAACCTGGACGGAACCGTTTGATGCAACCGGTGAAAGGCGTGTAATTTGTCCACAGAATGATTTTATGATTAACTCGATACCGGACAATGTAGATGTCAGAGAAGACTGTCTGATTGCCAATGTTTTTGTCCCCATCACCACTGAGAAAAACCTATCAGTCCTTGTGTATGTTCACGGGGGAGGTTTTGTCGTGGGTTTTGGTGACGCATTTCGAGGAACACAGTTTTTGAAGGAAAAGAAAGATATCATCATGGTCACGTTCAACTACCGTCTTGGCATTCACGGATTCCTTTGTCTTGGCACCGAGGACGTACCAGGCAATGCGGGCATGAAGGACCAGGTGGCGCTGTTGCGTTGGGTACAAGATAACATCGCCAGCTTCGGCGGTAACCCTGATGATGTCACTCTTGCAGGCTGCAGTGCAGGTTCCGCATCAGTGGATCTACTAATGCTCTCTAAGAAAGCCGAAGGATTATTCCATCGAGTCATTCCTGAAAGTGGTGGGAACCTTGCCGCATTTACAATACAGAGGGATCCTTTTGAGATTGCCCAAACCTATGCTAAAGAGCTGAACGACGAAGCTATAGTAGACAATTTACAGACTTTAGAACAGTTCTATAAGACAGCTTCAATAGAGTTGCTGACTAGTGATACGTTTGTAAACAGGACTGATGCTACCCTTTTATTTTCCCCATGTGTGGAGCGTGATACAGACGGAGCATTCCTGACAGAATCTCCTCTGAGTATATTACAGAAAGACAACTACAAAAAGTTACCTATGTTGTATGGATTTGCTAACAAGGAAGGACTGTTGCAAATTGGGTTCTTTCAAACTTGGAAGCACATGATGAACCAAAACTATTCTGATTTCTTACCTGCTGACCTTAAGTTTGAATCCGATGTAGAACGAGAAGAAGTAGCCCATATGGTCAGGAGATTTTATTTTGGTGACAATCCTGTCAGCAGCGAGACCGTTGTGGAATACGTTAACTTTTTTTCGGATATCATGTTTACTTGTCCTATGCTTCGGGCTGCAAAACTGTACGTCGAAGCTGGTAACAGTCAAGTTTATTTATATGAATATTCGTTTGTGGATCAAAACCTTATCGTTCATCCTGAAGTCTATGGAGCTGATCACTGCGGTCAGTCGCTTGCTTGGTTGGATAACCTGGATGGTAGGAATGAAACTCTCGGTACTCCTGCATATCAGAAAATGAGATCAACAATGCGTGAAATTTGGCACAACTTCATGAAAAATGGGTAAGCACTCGGGTTTCCAAGTATAATTTTAAAACGTTTCTGACATTTATTTTATATTTGGTGATTTGCGTTTTAAAGTTATTAATTCAGATACGAAGGGCTTACAGTAGGCTTTTGGAATGTGCTCTGCCTATCTTTTATTATGTTGTCCAATTTAGTTTTATCTTTTCAGAAACCCCGTGCCTGAAGGGTCATTACTGCCCGAGTGGCCGGCAGCAGGCGCGGAAAGGTCACCCTACATGGTGCTGGATGAGGCGTTGGAACTACGTAGGGTCCCGCTCTTGGAAGATCGTTGTGGCCTCTGGGATGACATCTATGAGAGATACTACCTGGATGCTGTACCACCACGCAGTGGTGCAGCTAGTATTGCGCCGAAGAACATATTTGTTTTATGTGTTCTATTCTATCTAACGAAAATAATCATAGCTCGGTAGAGATTTATTGTTTTAGTTTTTAGTCTATTTTATAATGTACTTTTGCAAGGAATACGAGTAAGTGTCAAATGAGTCTGCTATGAATAATATTTTTATTTCTTTTATTTCTTTGATCATGATGTAATTAAACTCTCGGTTCCATAACGGCTCGAACTGTAATCCCACTTAAAGTGCAACAACACACTTTCGCTTGTATCTCAAAACCTGTGCTCAAAACAAACACAGGTATAACCGACTTTCAAAAAACCTCTAAAAGAGCGAAATAAACTTCTCAAGTTTCGGAAGTCGGTGACTTTTATTACTTCTTCGTTCATTTTAATTGTGCACTTTTTAGAAGTGCACAATTAAAAAAAAAAAAAGTTAAGTTAAGTTAAGTTTTTTAAAGTCGGTTATTTGATTTAATTATAAATCATTTTAGTGATTTCAAAGATGCTTGGTGATCTCCAAATCGCTGAGCTAGAACCCAATTAACTTCCAAAACAATCACATGACCCCGTGCACGCCAAGAAATGTTTCGTTCACGTAAATACGTCCAGTAAGTCCATTCTAATTTTCTGCACACAACTATTTGATTTTGTTTTAAATTCCTACTTATAGTAATGTATATTTTCTATCCACACTATGGCCGTGGCTTATCATTAAATTTATGCTTTTTCACTTCAATAAAAACGCTCTAAACGCCATATTTTGAACTACTGAAACGATATTCACAAACTGGCACTATTCCCTAAATTGAAAGATAATTAATTTAAGAAAGTACTTAGGCGCCATATTGTTATTTAATTTATTTTTATAAATTGGTCTTTTTTTTTGTAAATATTTAGTTTTAACTAGCTGTGCCCGCGACTTCGTTCGCGTGGATGTCGGAACTTAACAATGTATTTATGCTAGTGCTTCTTTATAAACAACATTAGCTGTGGAACCATCTGGAGCGTACACAAAAAGGTTATTGGGGTTTACGCGAGAAAAAGCTACGTATAGTTGACCATGGGAAAAGCATCCAATACTTAGGTCCACCCCCGCAACGGATAATGTCTGAGCTTTATTAATTGTCATGGCATAACAGAGACTGACTGGGAATTGCACTCGTTTGAAAGAGAAAGGAAAGTTGTTAGGAATTATAGGTATTCCGGTAACCGTATAACCGGTTAATATTTCAGCTTCGATTATGTTTTGCTGCAGATTTGTGACTTTGAGCCGAGTGCCGTTACAAAGTTTGGAGGACATAAATTTCTGAGGAGAATTATTGGTACACCGATTTTTAAAACTATTTTGTGGGCTGGAAGTCCGGGTGTGTTGAGGGAATCCAAAAATTCTACCGGGTAGTACGTAGAGTCATCTTCTTCCATAACTGTATTTATAGAGGTGTATTCTCTACTATTCCCGGACACATGAATCAATATTTTTAAATTAATTGCCGCAGCTAGGACATTGCGAGGAGTCAAAATAGCTCGCTGACATAGCCAAGAACCGGCTTGATATCCCATGTTTGTGGAATCTCCGTATACAGAAGAAATTAGCTCCTGTTGTGATGTAAAGAGATTATCAATCATATAATAACTTTTCCATCTTCTTGTACGGGGTATGTGCCATCGCCTATTTGTAACAATAAATTGGGAAACTCCTGTGCATTTTCGCAGCCTCGCAACTGTGCACGCATATGTACACTCAGGTGTGTAGATGATATATTGCGCCATAAAACAGAACTCTTCAGACAGGCAGCAATTTCTTCGGCTCTCGTTCCTCGGGGTACTATCGGGAGTGTCTGCCGAAAATCACAGCAGAACAGCACCGTAATGCCTCCGCATCGGCCGGTCATTTTGCCTTATGTCCTGTAAAGTTCTATTCACTGCTTCTACAACTTTGCGGTTTGCCATAGTGCACTCGTCCCAAAAAATTAAAACACAATCGCATAAAACCCTTGCTGTATCGCTATTTCGCGATATGTTGCAAACCGGGCTTTCCGTGCGGTCTAAGTCGATAGGAATTACAAATGTTGTGTGTGCCGTTTTTCCTCCAGGCAATAATTTGGCTGCTATCCCTGAAGAGGCGACAGCAAGGGAAATTTTATTTTGGTTCTGTAGCGGCACTACAAAAAGTACTACAGCGCCATCTATGACGCAGAGGATAAACAAAAAATCGAAATATATCTAAATTCTACATCGCGCAAGTTATTCGCGACTTAAGACTATACAGAAGAACCCGACAACAACTGTTGGGCAGTAGCCCACCAGACATAACACCCGTCTGGTCGGAGGATCCTCCCTTTTCAATGGGGGTTGAAGAGCTTTACACCCTGTTCTTCATACTCCTAAAGTTCCTTATTCGAGCCAAAATGACTTTGGTTAGAAAAGTTTTACCTGTTCCGCCCGGTGCGTCTAAAAACAGGATTTCACCCGAGGCGTTTTCTACACTGCAGCATACCCTATCAAACGTCTGGCGCTGTTCCTCTGTCTTTGCGCAGCCATTTTGTAAAATTTCTGTGAGTTCCACGGGTTTTTAACTAATTTCTGATACGTATTCTCTGTTTATACGTTCCCCATCGACTGTCGGTGTGGGCAAACCGTATTGACTGATCGGGTTCCCTGGTATACTTATAGCTATCTCTTTAATAGCAATAAGGACCTGTTGTGACAAATTTCACGTACCCTATAGGTCAGGAATTTTTCCATCAGTATTTAGTTGAACATGCCTCAATCAGAAAATGACGTCACACGCACAATGCCATCTATCGAATATCTATATTCAATGCTGCACGCAGTTGAGCTCTAGATATAGTCCAGTCTGAGTTCGATAGATGGCGCTGTTTTAATATTTTACTTCGGAAACACTTATAATTTTATTAATTTACGTTTTTCTTTCTTTTCATTTATAAGGTTTGAACTGATTACGATGAAACCAAAATATTAATGTTACTTCAATTTACGCACATATTGTTGTGTATAAATAAAAGTTACGGGAAGTTGTGAGACCAAGTGCGCATAACCCCAATTTTACTTCTGTAACACTTTAAATTCAAATATCTTTTGATAGACTGAACCGATTGCAATGAAACAAAAACTAAATGTTACTTCAAGTTACGCTCAATCGTTGTGTATAAAAGTTATCTACATTGCTTTTGTACATTTTACGTGATGCCCGAACAAATACACAGACAAACAGACAAAAATTCCAAAAATGCTGGAAATGGGTTCTATTGGTTGTCCTTTAACATCCTGGCTATTTTTTTTGGATTTTTTTTTGATGTTCAAAAACGACTTTTCTACAGTTTTATTATATGTATAGATTGTAACCGTCTGTCTGTCTATCCGTGCGTATGTCACAGACATTATACTCTGAGACTGTTGGCACCATACAGTTAAAATTTGGAAAGCAGGGGTCCTCTATGAGGAGTGGCTAGAGAGGCGCCACGGCGCCCTCACCTTCCACGGTTCCACCTGACGCAGGTCCTCACCGGACCATCGAACCCGCGACACGCAGCGCCGCAATCAATTGCTCAGCCACTGCGCCAGCCGTGCCGTCATATAACTTATGTCTTCCTCGGGCAACTTTGCTTAAGGGTGGACGGACTGTACATTCCATTTTCATATTGCCGCAAGCGAAGATACCCCAATAAGCAACTTCAGCAAAAAAGGGGGAGTCCTTTTGCAGCAGTGGAAGTTAATAGTATGGGACGAGTGCACAATGTCGCAGAAGCATGCATTAGAGACGTTGAATCGCTGCTTGCATAATATCTGCGGCAAAAAGGCGCGGCCACCCACCAAATCTGCCGCCGCCTCCAAATTGAGAAAAACGTGCATGTCATGTTCCCTCTTAGCCCTTTGTGTTCCAGGGCCGTGGTATCTCTTTCGAACAGTCCCGCAGCCCTAGCAGGCATCCCGTTGCGGACCCCTCCGGTTTGCTGACATCTCTTTGAGGCGCGCGTGGAACACGAACGCGCCGTTTTATATCATCACCTTGAATTTATTTTCGCCCGTAGGTGCTGTGGCGTAGGTTATGTTGTAGAAGGTGTACAGTCCATTGCCATCGATAAGAAGAAGAAGACGTACTTAATTTCTGTTTTTAGGGTCACGTAGCCAAATAGCAAATACGGAACCCTAATAGATTCACCCTTACCGTCCGTCTGTCTGTCCTTCCGTATGTCACAGCCATTTTACTCCAAGACCAAATACCGAACCCTTATGGATTCGCCTTTACCGTCTGTTTGTCTGTCTGTCCGTCCGTATGTCACAGCCTACACAGTTAAAATTTGGAGAACAGGTGTCTTCTATGTACCTCAACATAAAAGTGATGCGAAATTACTAATTAAGAAAAATACGAGTGGCCGTCATACATGTAATTGAATTTTATAGCGTGTCAAATCTGCTAATAAGAACAATACATTTCACTGACTGTATAAGCAATATTTAGGGCAATTACCGACTGGGTGAAATACACCAAATACACGGAGACGAACAAGACTTACGGACATAGCAGAAGCGATAGCAGAAATTAAGTGGAAGTGGGCGGGCCATATATGCCGTAGATTGGATGGAAGATGGGGGAAAAAAGTGCTGGAATGGAGACTACGGACGGGACGGGAATGTGGGAAGACAACCGACTAGGTGGATACACGATCACAATGAAGTGGCCGGAAGAAACTGAATAGCCATAACACAAAACCACGAAAAGTTGAGAGATTTGGAAGAGATCTACACTGACTATTGGATGGCCAAAGGTTGAAGAAGGAGAAAAAGAAGAAGAGGTCATTTACGAAATAAATAAAAGAAATGAAGTTTGCAGAATAAACAAAATATTTGTTGCAGAGTAATTATCATAAGTTCAATATTTATGTGTTCAAATAAGAGCGTAAAATAATTATAATCTCCAGCGCCTTAGTCCTCTGCGTGGTGGCACGGAATCCCGGTAGTACCTCTGGTAAATGTCATCCCAGAAATTGAATCGCTCTTCTAAGAGCACCCCACCTAGTTCCACGTTCTCACCCAGCACCATGTGTGGTGACCTATTCGCGCCTGCTGCCGGCCACGCAGGTAGCGACGAACCTTCAGGTATCGGCTCACTGTAAAATTTAAAAAAAGTTGGTTTACGGACGATAGTTTAACGTGACAACGTCATAACAAAACATTGATGAAATGATTGCATACTTGCATGCGGCGCAAGCATACAATGAGCGTAACGGGACAATGAGTCATACTTTTTCGTGCATGCAGCCGGCGTTCATCGATTTATTAGACGTTGTCACGTCAAAAAAATCTTTTCTTATTTACAGATGCCAATGTGGAAATACCTACTGTAGGTATAAATAAAAAAAGTATGACTATTGAGTATTGTATACAGGGTTATTTGTAAAACACCAGTAACCTCTTAAGAGGTCATTTGTACTCATCATTATGAACAACTTTTACTATGGGTCCAAACCTGAAATTGCGAAGAAAAAATCAGCTGTTCCCTACATTTTGACGAGTTAATCGATCATAAATGTAGGGAACAGCTGATTTTTTTTTCGCGATTTCAGGTTTGGTCAAATTGTTGCTGTTTTACAAATAACCCTGTATAATAAATGTTATAACCTCAAGGTGAAAAACTAAATGCTTACCCAGTTTTAATAAAGTTGTGCCAAATTTCACGTACTATCTTCCTCATCTTTTGAAATTCAGGAGTTTCAAGACTTTCATCTGAACCATCTAACCAAGCCCCCGACTGAGCGCAGTGATCAGCTCCTCGCACGTCAGTATAAGGCACTGGGGTAATGTTCTCATCCACAAAGGAATATTCATACAAATATACTTGTTTGTTGCCAGCCTCTGCGTGCAGCTTCACAGCCCTAAGCATAGGATAAGTAAACATGATATCCGAAAAGAAATCGACGTAATTGAGAATGGTATCGTTGCCAACAGGACTGTCGCCGAAATAATATTTTTTGACCGTTTTGGCTACTTCTTCTCGTTCTTTTTCAGATCCAAACTTAAGGTCTCCTGGTAAGAAATCAGAAAAGTTTTCGTTCATCAAATACTTCCAAGTTTCAAAGAACCCAATACGTAGCAGTCCTTCCATGTTTGCGAAACCATACAACATAGGTACCTTTTTGTAGTTGCCTATTTTTAGGATAGTCAGAGGAGATTCTGTCAAGAGTGCTCCGTCTGTATCACGCTCCACACACGGGGTAAACATGAAAGTAGAATCAGTCCCGTCATCAAACGTCGAAGCAGTCAACAAGTCCATTGAGGCTGTCTTATAGAACTGTTCTAAAGCGTTTATATCGTCGACGTTAGCAAAGTTATGATCTTTGGCGAACGTTCTGGCAATTTCTAGAGGATCTCTTTGAAATGTTAATACGGCAAGGTTCCCAGCACTTTCTGGTATTACTTGATGGAATAATCCTTCACTAAGTTTAGACAGCATTAGTACATCCACTAATGCGGAACCTGCACTGAAACCTGCAAGAGTGACGTCGTCAGGGTTACCGCCAAAGCTGGCGATGTTGTCTTGAACCCAGCGCAGCAGTGCCACCTGGTCCTTTAGGCCAGCATTGCCTGGTGCGTCCTCGGTGCCCAGACAAAGGAACCCGTGAACACCCAGGCGATAATTAAATGTGACCATGATGAAATCTTTCTTTTCCTTTATAAGCTGTGTTGCTGATACCGAGTTACCAAAACCCGTCGAAAAACCGCCTCCGTGAGTATACACGAGAACTGAAAGATTTTCCTCAGTGGTGTCAGGAACAAATACATTAGCAGTTAGACAATCTTCTTTCATCTCAGTGGTGACTGGCAGTAATTGAAACATGGCATCGTTCTGTGGACATACGACTATGTGGTCATCGGTTGCATCAAACGGCGCCGTCCATGTTGGCGGTGGGAGCGGTTCCTGAAATGTAAAAGTAAATTAAATATAATAATTGTTTGTTGTCATAAACATCATCAATCTGCCAAGCCTTTTTCTTAATCATGTTGGCTTTGGTAAACCGGATGCAGCTGAATACAAGTATTTTATAAGTAACGACGATCTAACTTACCTAACTGGATTGTGGAGGTCAGACAGACAGTAGTTTTGGGTAACACGATAACCCTTCGGCAGGACTGAGTTAGACAGTAGAGACTCTCGGGATTTGGATAACGACTATCAAAGATCTATGAATGACAGCCGGTGGCCGGGACCAACTGCTTATCGTGCTTTCCGAGGCATGGATGGGCTTTGATGATCGGTCAAGTATACACGGGCTGACGGGATTAAATTGTCAAAATGTAGGTACTTTCTTGGTAATTAGCTTCCTTTGCAGGCGGCACGAGATGGTCGAGCCAGTCAAATCAAAGAGTGATCAAGGCTAGCCCACGGCTTTGGCATAGTAGGCATAATTTATAAATAATTGTAGCAATTCATATAACCACCTTGAATTTATTTTCGCCCGTAGGTGCTGTGGCGTAGGGTATGTTGTAGAATGTGTACAGTCCCCCGTTGTCGTGTTTGCGCCCACGCACCGGTCCTTGCACTAATCTCACTTCCCGCCATTCATCGTCAGCTAAAACAGCCGTCACGCACAACAAAACCACATGCGTCCACCATTCCATCGTTTCGACTACGGACTACCTTACAATTCAACTACCTTCAAAATATAAATAGGCATCTTTATCTTCAGGTACATGATTTTTTTGTTGTGAAATTCACTCATAATCAAAAATTGCTCGTCTAATCAGGAATATCTAAGATTCCTTAAACAGATACGGTAGATCCGTATTCGTTTATGGAATCTTAGATAGTCCTGATTGTACAGTGATTGATTTTAATTATTTTAATTGGTTATTTTTTTGTTTAGTCACCTTATTATACGTGACCTTCAAGACACGACCAATGCATTCCTTGCTCATGAGCAAGACTTCCTTGCTGGAGGATAATGGTCCTTGGACCGAGAGCCTGGCAGGTCAAGGTTAAGTTGCAAATCGTCGAAGTCAGTGCAGGACACCAAGCAACAAATATGTCGAGGGCCCTAGATTTCGTCTGTTTTACCGACCGTGCGTGCAGACTAGCTGTCTTAATGTTTTGCCGCTATATGGCAAGCTATTTATTTTATCCATTTTGATGCGAGGACAAAATATCGTGGGGTTAAAAAAGGTTAATGTCAATAGTCAAAACCATTGAGCATGTATAGTCAAAGTGTCTCAATTTTTTTGAATACTTAATTATATATGTTCATGGAGGCCCGGGAAAAGAGCCCATGGAGGGGATTGGGGGAGGCCTTTACCCAGCAGTGGGACAGTACCAGTTATTAAAAAAAAAAACTAGCACTCCGGGAGTGCCGGCAGAAGTGAAAACTTGATTATTAACGTTGAGCATGTTTGATATTTTGGAATGGTTAGGGAATAATTTTGCACCAATTGCTTTATCAGTATAAAAGTACTATCATTTATGGAAGTGCCCTTAGACTGCCTTAGTACGGGAACCAGTGTCGCCAAACTCATACACTTGCAAATTAAAATGAACATTCCAATACACAGAAAACGATAAAACATAGCAATGATGCAACTGTAATATTTTATTTATAAACAAATTACTGTCCTTGAAAAAGCACTAACTTATTATGTATAATTCTTATTTTCGATTGTGGTTCAAAACATTGTTTGGTACTATGGTGAATACGGGTTTCGAAGTAATGCATTGCGATTGATTTAATGAGGAGAGTTCTGTGATTCCCTATAAAAGGCTGACTGTCGAAATGGTCATTAATAAATATATTAATATTGGTACGTGTGCATTCCTTGTAACACGATAATATAAGTGTTGACATCACATTTTTCTCATTAAAAAATGAATTTCCTTTATGTGAACGCGCTCGAAATATCTTTTCTGCCAATTCACAGACTTTATTTAAGTCAGTAGAAGGATAAATAAGGCCTCCTTTGTCTCTTCTAGCAATGATTCCGTGATTTTTTTTTTAATTTATTCATGACCATGGATACATGTCCTTCAGTCGTAATGATTCCGTGATACTTATCTGTGATCAAAGCCAAAAGACAATCCTCACATTTAATAACTTTCCTCAACTTTCTTGCAATAAAACCAGCAATATAGGTTATTATTTCTTTAGAATAAAGAGTAAGCCTAGAAGGATCTGTTAAATAATCATGATCTATGTTGATCATAGGATCACATCCTAAAGATTCATGCGGTAGCAGCAATCCACAAGTTTCTTATTTCGGGTTTATTCGGAAATCTGAAAATTTAATAAGATTTTTTATTATCTTTCATTTTTTGCGTCAGGTGAGTGCAGTTATACGAATTAAAATCGTATAATACGTGTGTTACTAACATAGATTTTAAGTAGTGCGTATTACTAATATCATATGAATCAAGGTCGGAAGAGTATTTTTTTATAGATATTGCATTATTCGGTATTACCCATATTAAAGGGTAAATTCCCCGTCAAAAAGTGGCAACACTGAATTTTGAGGTAAGATAATAAAATTATTGCAAAAATCACGATTATACGAGATTTATCCATTAAACGAATTAGTTGGTACATTACTGCGACTATTTTATGAGAAATAATAGGACACAAAGCGATTGAATACTTAAAAAGATCTAATACTTACGAGTGAAAGGACAGTCCAGCAATCTTCATCAAACTATCACTTTTACAGTTTATTACACTGCACCTTACCATTTTGCACAGTTGCACAAATGTACTGTTGTCGAATTAAGCTCGAAAAGATCATATAATGTGTATAATTTCGATGCAATTGTTAATAAACAAATTGGATGTCAATCTGGCACCGCCACAAACGTCAAACTTGTTGTGCACTGACAATGATGTGCTCAGCCGACACGCGATAAGGGACAGAAATATTTATACTCTGTCTCTTTTCTTTGCTAGTGACGTTTATATGTTCTTCTTTTTCTTGTGCGAATGCAAAGGAAGATATCCAGCAGTCTATAGAATACTCTGTCTACGGTTTTTTCTATTCCGTGTTTATCCCTAAAGCATTAGGTTCAAAGTTGATTGGAAACATTTAAAAATTTCTTTAAATGATTTTAAACCATAAAATGTTGAAGGTTAAGTTCAAAATCGTCTACACTCCATCCGTCTTACGCTTTTTCCAAATTTCTTTAAATGATTTTAAACCATAAAATGTTGAAGGTTAAGTTCAAAATCGTCTACTCTCCATCCGTCTTACGCTTTTTCCAAATTTCTTTAAATGATTTTAAACCATAAAATGTTGAAGGTTAAGTTCAAAATCGTCTACACTCCATCCGTCTTACGCTTTTTCCAAATTTCTTTAAATGATTTTAAACCATAAAATGTTGAAGGTTAAGTTCAAAATCGTCTACACTCCATCCGTCTTACGCTTTGTCACGTGTCCTGACGCGAGTGTCCTGACGCGAGTTTAAGATTTTATACCCATTACAGAACAATTTTTTTAAAGTGCTCAACGCCGCTAAAGAAGTTTTCACTTCAAAAAAAATACTGTACAGGCAATTTGGTAAGGATTTGGAAGAGCAAAGTTAATGGGAAAATTAACGCTTGATTGCATTTTCTAAAGCCTGAAACGAATAATACTTTATGTTAACCCCTTGAAGCATTTGTCTCACTCACTACCATCGCCGAAACATAGACCTCTGTGGGAGGGCAATCCCTCCCATGATCCACCACGCAGGCTCAGTGCGTATTGGTTTTTCCTAACTAAGTATTAGTGAAAGAACAGACACGTTTTCTTTTTGTCCGCTTCAAATGACTAAGGTTTTATATCAAGAAGTTCTGTTAATAAACACCTATGCAATATGTTCGTAAAAAAAATTAATTTCATTGATCTTCTTCTTAGCCATAGTTCAGCTACGTAAATGAATCAAAAATTTTGCGATTGAATCAGTGAACGGAATCCTCCGTTCACTGATTTAATCACAAGGCCATCCAGAGCACAGGTGACTTAGCGTTTTTTTTTACAGTAATGTAATGTAATCTTTGGATTGTGTCGAGTGTCGGCGACGTACGTATCACTGCGCATAAGCTTACTTAAGGCGTTAATGCGCAAATCAAAAGTAACGCTGCTATCTTGTTTTTTCAAAACAATTCCCACAGACCATTTCAGAAATAAACAACCTCCTGACAATTTCTTGCAAACGCCAAACGATTCTTGCAGCAGTATTCAAACCGTCTAACCAGGTACCGAAAAGGTAACCCATATAGGGGTTAATCGGCTTATTTTTAGGGTTCCGTACCTCAAAAGGTAAAAAAGGAACCCTTATAAGATCACTTTCTTGTCCGTCTGTTTGTTCGTGTGTCACCACTGATTTTCTCAGGAACGGGTGGACCTAGCAAGTTGAAATATACCAGATACTGAGGTCAACGCGATAAAAAGGTAAGGGCAAATTTAGATTTTCGCGAAAACTTGTATGTACCAAAATTTACCTTAATTTTCAACATTTTTTATTTTTCAGAATTTTCCCTTTACTTGTGCTGTAAAACCTTGCTTTTTACTAAAATTGACATTTTTTTATTTGTTTTGGTTGGGTCGATAATATGGTAGTTCCCGTTGACCTAGAATCATTAAATTTGGCAAGAAGCATTGTCTTATAGCACAAGTAAAGGGAGACATCTGAAAACCGTAAATACATGTATGTAGTTTAATAACAAAATACTCGTACCTACAAGTTTATACGAAACCCTCAGTGCGCGAGTCCAACTTGCACTTGGCCAGTTTTTTGGGTTAGGTGAAAAACCGTAAAGTAAAGGTTAACCCGTGTTATAGGATTAATCAGCCTAACCGGTTCACGCACAGAGTTCGACTTTGTTCACTTTCTCTTTTATTCTGGTTAATCAGCAATATTTAAGTGTTAACACATTTAAAAAGGTTAACTCGTATAATAGTTACTCAAAGATATGGGTCCAACCCATTGGTCCAACCTGTTAACGTTGTAACCCGATAAATCGGTCCCTACACTACGGTGTTTAATTAATAATGTGACAAACTAAGAAAACGGACAGTTTGGAATATTTACCGTTTTCCCCTTGCAGGCGAAAAATAAAGGTATGCAGAGCGAAACCCACATCTAGGATGCCACGCCTGGGAACACGGGGGTCGTTTTTAAGTGGTTTCGGAAAGTTGCATTTGGCCATAAGGAACACGAAAAAAAAACATTGAGGACAATGGACTAAGCTAGCAACGAAACAAACGCAGTCGTTTTAAATTTATATCTGTACTGTACCCAGGTTTTATTCTTTTCTTCTTTACTTATACACACTAATTCTAGGTAAACATAGCTAACAGAAGACACCGTGTCCTATAACCGTACGCGGTCTAGAAAACAAGACTAGAGAAAAAACCGGCCAAGTGCGAGTTGGACTCGCGCACGAAGAGTTCCGTACCATTATCTATAAAAACGGTAAAAAAATCATATCTGTTGTATGGGAGCCCCCCTTAATATTTTTATTTTTTATTTTTAGTATTTGTTGTTATAGCGGCAATAGTAATACATCATTTGTGAAAATTTCAGCTTTCTAGCTATCACGGTTTATGAGATACAGCCTGGAGACAGACAGACAGACAGCGAAGTCTTAGTAATAGGGTCCCGTTTTACCCTTTGGGTACGGAACCCTAAAAATGACATACCAACAGAATTAGTATTGTTACTTGGCTAACTAGAGAACATCTCGAGGCAAACAGCGCATCTTCCCGCTAAAAACGGGCTATTATACTTAGGGACAAACGTGAAATTGAACGGAAGTCCCTTGCGCTCACAATTATTTACCCCCGGCACTAGAAAGAACGAGAATATTCTATCTTACAATAATCACTAGCCTTCTACCGTCGAGGAGCTTGTACTACAAACATTCATTCATAAATATTACTTTAATCAGTTCCTACAGCGCCTCTGGTGCCGAAAATCGGAAGCACCGGAAGCATTTACTCAATATTTCATTGATAAATACGATCAAACCATACGCAACGCCTTCTAGCAGCGAATGGCACAGATTAAAAGGTATAATACTATGAGATTGTTTCCATTTCTCACTACTAGATCGCGCTAGTATGCACATCAGTCTCAAAAATAAAATAAAAGTATTCGAACCTACTTTTAACCCTCTACCGCCGTTTGAAGATTTGAGAAAAGCGGAAAAATAGAGCAGATTTTAGAAAATCTTAATTAACTTATAATTACTTTATTTTTTCGAACAATGTACCTATCAAATTAATCGAAACATAACAAAGAAGAAATAAAATTGCCTTCATCGGTTAACTCATAACATCTAAATGTTGAAAAATACCGTGTTTAACGCGTATTTTACCAAAATAGCTTAGATTAGAGAGATTTAGTCGAGATAATATATTTCGAAGGAAATATAGCAATTTACATTTAATAATGATTTTCTAAAATCAGTCCTATTTTTACCAGCGGTAGACGGATGAAATGCTACTTTCTGGAACTTTTTCCGATCGATTGGAGTAAAAACAAACCTCCATACATTGACACGCCACCCTAGTGTGCTAATAAAATCAAAGAAAACGCGAAAACGCCTTATAGTAAAAATTTATCTCATATTCATTTTCAAAATAAATAACTAACCAATAGAGTAGACCACTATTCTACCACTATCCTTATTGTAAGATAGAACAGAATATAAAAAACAAATAAATTAAATATATTTTTCGGCGCCGTATTAGATGCAAATCTATCTGCCTGGTGGAACGGCATCCCGGTAGTGTCTCTGATAGATATCATCCCAGAAGCGAGTGCGTTCTTCCAAGAGCGGGACCCTACGTAGTTCCAACTCCTCGTTCAGCACCATGTGTGGTGACCTGTTCGCGCCAGCTGCCGGCCACGCTGGCAGCGTCGACCCTTCGGGCACGGGGTTTCTGGAAAATTTTAACAAAATTAGGCGACATAATAAAATATAGGAAGAACGCATAACAAAAGTCAGCAAATCGACACCTGCAAGGAATTAAACTCAGTTTTAGGCAATTTTAAGTTCCTTCGCGTACGGATTTTTTTAGCATTAACATTGATATTTAGAGTTAATAACTTGTTCTATGTTACATGAGATACAATCTTGTTCTTATTTTCATACTCATACGATTGTTTATCTGACTTCTTATGTAAATTTGATAATTTATAAAGAAAATGTTGAGAAATGAAATGTGTGGTAGCCTGAGTGCTTACCCAGTTTTCATGAAGTTGTGCCAAATTTCACGCATTGTTGATCTCATTTTCTGATATTCGGGAGTCCCAAGACTCTCATCTGTACCATCCTGGTTATCCAACCATGCAAACGATTGATCGCAGTGATCAGCTCCATGGACGTCAGGGTGAACGATAAGGTTCTCATCCACAAATGAATATTCGTACAAATAAACTTGACTGTTACCAGCTTCGACGTACAGCTTTGCAGTCCGAAGCATAGGAAGAGCAAACATGACATCCGAAAAATACTTGACGTATTCCAAAACTGTGTCATTGTCAACAGAATTATCGTTAAAATAAAATCTCTTAACGGTATTGGCTACTTCTTCACGTTCTGTATCAGAATCAAACTTTAGGTCAGGCGGTAAGAAATCAGAAAAATTTTCGTTCATCATATTCTTCCAAATGTCAAAGAACCCAATGCGAAATAGTCCTTCCATGTTAGCGAATCCATACAATATAGGTACCTTTTTGTAGTCACCTTTCTTTAATATACTCAGAGGAGATTCTGTCAGGAATGCTCCGTCTGTGTCACGCTCCACGCATGGGGAAAACAAGAAAGTAGAATCTGTTCTATCGTCCAAGTTATCTCTAGTCAGCAATTCTATTGAAACTGTCTTATAGAACTGTTCTAAAGACTGTAAATTGTCTACAATAGCTTGGTCGTTCAGCTCTCTAGCATACGTTTGAGCAATCTCAAAAGGATCCCTCTGTATTGTTAATGCGTTAAGGCTTCCAGCGCTTTCAGGAATGGCTCGATGGAACAATCCTTCGGCTGACTTAGAGAGTATTAGTAGATCCACTGATGCGGAACCTGCACTGGCACCTCCAAGAGTGACATCGTCAGGGTTACCGCCGAAGCTGGCGATGTTATCTTGTACCCAGTGCAACAGCGCCACCTGGTCCTTCATGCCAGCATTGCCTGGTACGTCCTCGGTCCCTAGGCAGAGGAACCCGTGAATGCCAAGACGGTAATTAAAAGTGACCATGATGATGTCTTTGTTTTCCTTCAGAAACTGTGTTCCTCGAAATAGGTCACCAAAGCCCCCTACAAAACCTCCCCCGTGAACATACACAAGGACTGATAGGTTTTTCTCAGTGGTGATGGGGACAAAAACATTGGCAATCAGACAGTCTTCTCTGATATCTTCATTGTCTGGTATCGTGTTAATCAAAAAATCGTTCTGTGGACATATTACACGCGTTTCACCGGTTGCATCAAACGGTTCCGTCCAGGTTGGCGGTGGGAGAGGAGGCTGGAACACAATAGTAATGATTAGATAAGTTTGTTATCGTTAACGAAACATAAAAATAGTTTCATATGCGTCATTGTCGTATCATTCTGTTTTTCTGCAGCCCCAAAGACCTTTTTGTCTCTATCAGCCAAAACACATTCTATTAAGATCTTATGATCTTATGATTATAACTGTTGGTGGTGGATTCAGGGTAGTTCTTAACCCAGCTAACCCAGTTTATTTTTATTTTTGCGGTCAACCACTACAATTTGTAAACACTTAGAATCATTTTAAAAACCTTGAATTTATTAGGGCCTGTAGGTCCTGTGGCATAGGGTATGTTGTAGAATTCGTAAAGAAGCCCACTGGGGTCCTTGCGCCCGCGCACCGGTCCTTGCGCTGTTGGCACTGTCCAAAATTTGTCGTCAGCTAGAACAGCCGTCACGCACAACAGTACCACACACGTCGGCCACTCCATCGTTACGACTATGGACTTCCTAATAATTAGATATGTTACTAATTAAATAGGCGTCTTTATCTTCGTAAATGAGCAAACTCATTTTGAGTGTTTTATCAACGAAATCCGTTCTATCAATCTTCGATCTGTAGATAGATAATCCTGATTAGTATTTTGGCTATTTCACGATATCTGCTCCCACCGTGCTGTGAAGCAATTATTATCAGCAAGTAATTATTATTTATGCTTTCCGTTAAGATAACTGAAAATGAATACGAAAAAACATCACAGTGGGAACCTAGTGGGAAAAAAATGCAAAGAGAAAATACCATTGCATTGGATCTACAAGTTAAAACCTGACGACAGAAAGAAGCTTACGAAACATAAACTAAAAAGTTATCAAATTTCCCCAAAGTTCCCAAAATAACTATAACATAGTAAACGACTTCTAAGAAAATACAATAAGAGAGAATCAAACAAACAAAAATCTACTAATTTCCGAAGCTAAAGTTATTTTGCACATTTTTAGTAATTTTATATAGGTGGTATAGATAAAAATGCAACTCCACAACGAATTATAATAAAGGTTGGACTATTCTAATTCGTTGCGGAGTTGCATTTTTATCTCCAGAATCCATCATCAGTGCTTTGCTTGGGATATTGCTTATGTTGCTGAAAAAAAAACTAATTTGTGGGCCGCGAGAGTGAAACCGCGGGCAGAAGCTAGTATAATATATTTTAGACTAAAATTAAATACAGAATCTAATCTAATATAATGTAATTTACCATCATTTAGAAACTCCGAATACTGATAACAAAAACAGTGATAAAATCTATCATAGATAAATATTCCACAAGGCTCACATCCGGGTCCAGTTTTGTTAACTATTTTATTAATATCATTCCCAGCTGATTACGGCCCTACGTAATTTTTTATAGTTAGACAGATAGATAAACATTTATTCAGTGCACACAAAAGACATAACACAACACACAGAAGCACAATTAAATAATGAATACAAATTATAAGAACATAACTGAAATAAAAAAAACAAGGTGCCAATATACAAACATAATTATGTAGGTACTAAAGAGATATAGTAACACCATGACACAATTAAAAAAAAATCGAGTATACAAGGTGCGGTGTGCGTCTCAAGGTTGAACCAAATGGGAGTCCAGCTCAGCATGTGTCAGGCATGTACCTGACGCTGATATTCTGCTGAATCCCTTTGGCGACACACGGACGTCGAGCAGATGAGACAAATTGGTGTTGCGACATAGTATGCGTGTGAGTGAGCATTTATTAGGTTATATTATAATATATACAATAGTAATAATAGTGTACCAATGAACAATTTTATAAAAATAAATAGTATCATAGAAGCATAGGCGCGAATTATAATTAAAAATATTATTTCGCTAGACTAAATTATGTTTACAATAGATAGGTTAATAACATGTGAAGGTAGTTATAATTATTGGCCAACAGAAGATCCGCAAACTATTCGATTTCTTCGAAGTACCCCCTTGTTCACAGGTTCGTGACCACGAGTTACGCCATAGATAGACCGGGTAGAATACAACAGCCAGTTATATAATGGACGTGTTCGAAACAGTCATGCCCAATTTTTTCTGCGATTCGATAAGAAACTGCCGCAGTCGAACTCTGAAGGTACCAAGACATTATGTATGCGAAGGACTTATGGCGGCTCGAAATGACAGCTCAAATTCACGAAAGATAAACTGAATAATTTGCAAGTAATCAATATTTAGCTAATCTACGAAGGTTTCCACAGATACCAATGCAAAAGTATTTGTTTTGGTGATTGTCTATCTTCGGATTTAGGAACGCGCGATGGCAAGATATGTTTTAGAGCTTTGTAATTCATGGAAGTACTTGCCTATTCATATTATCATGGTTATAAACTGTTTAACACCAACGAGGCTCTGACGAATACTTCACCGACAAGAGGGCTCAAGAACATCATCATCTGCCTAGTATTTTCATAACTGATTAATTGATTATGTTGACCCAACAATGTTGGGCCCACATAGCTCGGCTTCCAGTCTAACCGGATGCAGCTAAATACTAGTATTTTACATGGAGCGACTGCCTATCTGACCTCCACAACCCTAATTGCACAGGCTAAAAGTATTACCTCTTGGTAGACAAGACTTTCGGGCCACTGACTGCTTGTAACGACTTACAAAGATCTACAAATGACAGCTTTCCGGAGCACATAGAAAACTCTAAATGTAATGGATGAAAACCCATCCACAGACCCTGGCAAGTGCTGCTTAACCTTGAAGATTGACCTGTGCGGTTGTTATTATGTATCCACGTGTTCCACGAAAGAGGGCTCAAGAACGATTATCACAGTTGATAGTTGAATTTAAGATAAAAATCTTAATTAGAAGGCACACACCTGTGGCACACACTGAGTGACTCAACAAAAGGATGAGTTCTTCGTCATATGCGCTGTTTAAGCTCACTTCATTAATCTATTACGAAGCATATTTTGGGGAAAATCCACTGATAAAGAAATTATATATAAACAGCAAACGAGATGCAATAGTGCTCTATGGGCTCTCAAGCCAAAACATAGCTGTTTGGGCTTGAAACACTCGCCACTTTAGACAATATTTTAAACTTCTTTTTATTATTTTTAAATTCGTCCGTTTTTTGTGTTTATGTTCAGCGATATCTTCGCCAATTGTGAACCGATTTCGATGATTTTTTTTTGTTTGGAAGAATATTATTCCACGGTGGTCCCGTTTAAATTTGGTGAAGATCTGATGCTGATCTTCGGAGATAAGCAATGGAACTCTTCAATAATAGACAGGAAATCTGCCGTGATTGCTGCAATCGCTTGGATGTTTATTGTTAACACAACATCATAACACGCCTATATGCTCTGAGGGGTACGCAGATGTGTCAGTACACCCACATTTCTACAGTTAGGTATGTGTACACAATGTTTTTCAAATATGTACTTTCTACAGCAATTAAGATATTTATGCCTGGTAATCATCATCTCATGTTGCTAAGCTGATGATGGAAGGTATAAGTCCGGATCTGATGCTGATCTTCGGAGATATACAATAGAACTCTTCAATAACAGACAGCAATTCTGTCGTAATTTCTGCAATCGCATGGATGTTTATTGTTTACACAATATCATAACATAATATAACGCCTGTATGCTCTGCGGGGGAACGCAGATGTGTACAGTACACCCAGATTTCGACAGTTAGGTATTTTAAGTAATTATGTTACATTTTATTGGGGACTAGTTTTTGCCCGCGGCTTCGCTCGCGTGGATGTCGAAAAATATCCTACGAGAACGAACTTCCGGGACCCCCTTTTTAACCCTTCGCGGGTAGAATTATCAAAAACGCTGAGACACGTATGAAGTAATTTTCAATCGTCAGCCTAAACACAAAATTTGAAGATCCTTACTTCAAAACTGACGGACTTTCATATAAACTTCCATCCCCTTTTTACCCCTTTAGGAGTGGAATTCCCAAAAATCCTTTCTTAGTGAAAACTTACTCTTTACAAAGAACACACCCTCTAAGTTTCTTGTCTCTAGGACCAGCGGTTTGGGCTTGGGCTGTGTGTTGATATATCACCCAGTCAGTCAGTCAGTCAGTTTACCATTTTATATATTGGGGACTAGCTGTTGCCCGCGACTTCGTTCGCCTGGAAATTTTGGTATGTATGTGAGAGACTGCCTCGTTGGTCGAGTGGTCGCAAGTGCGACTACTAAGCATGAGGCCCTGAGATCAATGCCCGGGTCGGGCAGTGTTAAAAAAATGTTTATTTTAATTACATAAAGCTATAACGCACATGATTTAGAGATCACCTTTTGAGCAAGGTGATGCTTGTGTGACTCCGCTCTTCCACTTAACATTAAACAATGTATGCAATAGAAAAATATACTATAAATTTAGTGTTACTGGGTTATACCATCAGGAATTTCTCAATAGCAGCCACGGAATCTGGATTTGAACCCAGTTGGTGGAAATAGGCTCGGCCCCTATCACATGGGAGTTCAACATAACTGGCAAAATGTGGGTGTACGCTTAGGTACACTTCTACCTAAACCTTTGGGGATTGCATGGCGTGATGTGTGAGAAATGACTGGCTGATCAAAATGTGATAATGTGGGTGATGACTACCAAAAGAAGTCCCAAACAAAATTGAATGGCGACGAAAAGGGGTAAAAACCGTTTATTTTAGTGCTATACAACTTTATTTTCAAAGTGAACCATCACACGCCTTGTTGGGCACTATTTATTAATACGGTTTTGTACATAACATTAAATGACTTATTATTTTCCGCAAGCTCGTGCAAGTTTTGGGCACTGAACAACCAAAACATAATTGACCGTCTGAAAAGCATGGAGTGCACAATAATTGAATGCCTGTCACTTTTATGGTTTGGCCCTGGGATCTGTTGATCGTCATTGTAAAAACCAATTTTAAGTGAAATTGTAACCTCTTAAATTGAAATGGCAAGTTATTTGAAATGTGATTTAAAATTTGAAATTTAAAATGCGGGGAATTAAAACGCTCTGTCCTTTAGCAGCTCCGTTTTTATAATGTTGCTGCCCAGCTCTGTGATACGAAGCCTGGTGCCGTTGCACAGTCTGGTTGCGTCAAGGTTTCGCATCACCAGAACTCGAAGACCAATTTTAAGCTCCAGCTAATGGGACGCCTCGCCTTTTAACTCCACGGAGTTGAGAAATTCAACGGGGTAAGCAGTACTATCGTCATTAACCATCACAGTGTCTATGTGTATACTTTTGAATCGCCGACGACAATGTCAATTTTTTGTTTGTTTATTTTACTGACCCACTTGTTCTGTAGATAAATAAAACATTTATGCATATTGTTCTGTGGCGACATCACTGCCCACTCACACAACCACTCTTTATTTTTTCATGTTCATTCTTAGCCCTTTGTGATCCAGGGCCGTGGTATCTCTTCCGAACAGTCTCGCAGCCCCGGCAGGCACCGGCCCTTGCGGACCCCTTCTGTTTTGCTGAGTTTGATTCGAAGGTTTGATCTCTTTAAGGCGCGCGTGTTACACGAACGCGTCGTCGACACGGCCTGTCATCATAAGTGATGTTGCGTGTTGGGGTATCTTCGCTTGCAAGATTCAGCGGCAATTTGAAAATGATATGTGCAGTCCGGCTACCCTTTTTTTTTCGGATGGGAAATCATCAAATGACTCCTCCCGCTCTGGGCGGAGCGGAAGGGAGTGTCAGACTTTTACTGACTAAAAACCATCCATGTTCCTTCTTTTGCCCTTTATGTTCCAGGGCCGCGGTATCTCTTTCGAACAGTCCCGCAGCCCTGGCAAGCATCGGCCCTTGCGGGCCCCGCCTGTTAGTCCGGCTACCCTTAAGCAAAGTTGCATCAATGCCCCACGAAGTCACAACCACACTTATGTGACGGCACGGTTTGCGCAGTGGCTGAGTAATTAACTGCGGCGCTGCACACACACAACGTCGTGGATTTTATCAAATTTTAATTTTGTTTTCATTTTTTTTTTTTTGAGATTTTATTTTGTAATGGGTTGTATGTAGCACTTATTACTTCCATGCAAAGAGTAAACACGAAAGGATAAATAAAACCAAATTCATTTTCAGCCATTCCGACTACACTTCGACTAAAACGTATTTACGTAAATAATTAAATTTATCATAGAAATCGCGTATGAGGTTACTAACTAAATTTTAAACATTAATATCTTTTGCGTCTGTTGGTCGATTTTGATGAAATAAACGCTAAATGTTACTCGGAACAATGCTTCTTATGTTTCAATATTTCGATTTTGAATATAATGAGGGGTTTTTACGTGATGCGCGCACAAACATACAGAGAAACCGACAAACCGACAAACAGACAAAAATTCTAAAAATGGTAGAAATGGGTTCTGTTTGTGCTCCTTTAACACCCCTACTACTTTTTTTCTAAATATTTTCAATGTACAGAATCGCCGCGTCTACAGATTTATTAAATGTATAGATAAACCTATTCCCATAAAATGTATTGTTAACAATGTAAATAAATGCATAGCAAATATTTGTATAGGATATTACAACTAAAAATGGAAAAATAACTCTAGCTTCAGAAATCGGTAACTTTTTTTTTGTTTGATTGAGTTTTTTTGTCACCGACTTCTGAAGCTAGAGTTATTTTTCCATTTTTTTTTTGTGTTTTTGAAGTCTGTTTTTATTTTTTGCAAAAAAGTTTTAATAAATAGCTGTTGCCCGCGATTTTCAACCGCGTGCAATTATTATTGTAAAATCACGGAACCCTAACCCTTTTTCTAAATTATTATAAGCCTTAGTTACTCCTTATAACATCAGCCACAGATAATATAACAGCTATCTGCCAATTAAAGTCCCGTCAAAATCGGTCTAGCCGCCTAGCTGTTTCGGAGATTAGCCGGAACAAACAGACAGACAGACAACATTTTTTTGTTATAAGTATCATGTTAAATACTGTCATAAGCATTCAGTAAAAAGCTATCAAAATCAAACTATTTTATTTCACATGGGCACTTATAAAACGTCGACAAAAAGGTTCACGGTTCGGGTTGGTCGTTTCCTATGGAGAAGAACCGGCAAGAAACTCCATGGTTACTCTTTTAAAATGATTTGGTTTTACAATATTATCATGTTATAGCATTAGTACTTAAGTATGGGAGGACATCATGCTGTATTTTGAAATTACAAACAGACACTAAAAATTTTATTTAATTTTGAAAAGATAAGATTTTATCCCTCCCTTCCTTATTTATTCATCATCATCATCATCATCATCATCATCATCATCATCATCATCATTTCAGCCAAAATACTTCCACTGCTGGACATAGGCCTCCGGGACCACGTGCCGCCACATTGACCAGTTCCGTGCGACTCGGATCCAGCGGAACTTGTCCTTATTTATTCATGAATGAGCTAAATTGTTTCGTGAAAACAAATTCTCAATTATTAGGTCGTCTGTTGGATGAAGTTACACGTCACCGCAGAGGTAATAAGAAACTGTGTATAGTAAGACCAACATGGCATTTTTGGAAAGGCGTAGTCGACGTAGCCCCGCTGCGCGCTCCCCTTTCTGTCTGCAGGGTTTAAAGTAACCTAACACGAAGGGAATGGAGATAGGCCCTTCGAACCTAACTTGTCTAGAATCGGGTTACCCCAAATCCCGAGCTCGCTTCGTTCGGTCTTGCCAAAAATACCATTAACTAAAAAAAGAGGCTCAAATATTATTTTTGTATACCAAATATGAATTGAGTATGTTTAAACATAATTATCATGTTACCTAGTTCATTTATAATTTATCCGTAGATCAACTAATATAGACGCAATCTATACTTCTATACTAATATTATAAAGAGGTAAAGTTTGTGAGGTTGTAGGGGGTAATCTCTGGATCTACTGAACCGATTTTGAAAATTCTTTTACCAATAGAAGGCCACGTTATTTTTGAGTGTCATAGGTTATATATTAACCCGAAAAATGAAAAGACTTTTTTGGGGTAGTCGGATTTGCAAAGTAAGTCGGAGAAAACGGTCGAACGAAAACGTTTCTTTCGAACGCTGCCTTAACGATGAGAGATATATATGATTGAGTTCTAGAGAAAAGTTGTAGAGCTTGATAATGCCTACAAAAAAGTTAACGACGGCATATATCTAACTTTTATATATATGTCACAAAAAGTTGTATTTTAAATTAAAAAAAAAAAATTAAATCTTTCATCATGGTCCCGATTGTCAGGTAACATTGAGCGACTTGTTACTAAGTGGTAACAAGTTTTAGATTACGATTTTCTTCGTCTTCTCCCGTCTATCGCTCATAAATATTTGAATGTATTCGGTCAACGCGACGGCGCGGCGCGTAAAGGCTTCGCGGCCTCGGTCGCTGTGGGGGAAGGGGCGTGGCCTATTACGTCTACGAGGAAGGCTCTTTACGCAGCGGACGTTGATGAAATTGAAACTTTCAACCCAATTAGTGCTAGGTAATACGATACACCTTGGTAAGACTGGTTGTCAGACTTTCAGGACACTGACTACCTGTAATGACTGCCAAAGATGTACAAATGACAGCCGGGACCAACGGTTTAACCGAGCCACGGAGGAAACTCGGTATGTAATGGGTAGTCACCCATCCACGGACCAACCTAGGAAAGCACGGCTTAACCTAAAGATCGACCCGAGCGGCTGTTCTTACTCAGTACTAACCGAACCACACTCATAATTTTATCACAAGTAAAAATGTTTACCCCCAGCGAAGTGGGCACGGCTCAGCTAGCTATTAATACAAAGATCAAACATAAAAAATACATCTTTTATTTTTAAAACTGCTCATTTATCAATTAGAATTTAGAGGATCAAATAATATTATACCTAATTAAACTAAATATTTACAGAAAAAAGACCAATTTATAAAAATAAATTAAATAACAATATGGCGCCTAAGTACTTTCTTAAATTAATTATCTTTCAATTTAGGGAATAGTGCCAGTTTGTGAAAATCGTTTCAGTAGTTTTCAAAATATGGCGTTTAGAGTGTTTTTATTGAAGTGAAAAAGCATAAATTCAATGATAAGCCACGGCCAGCCAATGGATATTGCAATCGTAGTGTGGATAGAAAATATACATATATACATAGATGTATATTTTCTATCCACGATATGTGGGAATTTCAGTTGTGTGTAGAAAATTAGAATGAACTTACTGGACTTATTTACGTGAATGAAACATTTCTTGGCGTGCACGGGGTAATGTGATTGTTTTGGAAGTTAATTGGGTTCTAGCTCAGCGATTGGGAGATCACCAAGCATCTTTGAAATCACTAAAATGATTTTTATTTAAATAAAATAACCGACTGAACGAAGAAGTAATAAAAGTCACCGACTTCCGAAACTTAAGAAGTTTATTTCGCTCTTTTAGAGGTTTTTTGAAAGTCGGTTATACCTGTGTTTGTTTTGAGCACAGGTTTTGAGATACAAGCGAAAGTGTGTTGTTGCACTTTAAGTGGGATTACAGTTCGAGCCGTTATGGAACCGAGAGTTTAATTACATCATGATCAAAGAAATAAAAGAAATAAAAATATTATTCATAGCAGACTCATTTGACACTTACTCGTATTCCTTGCAAAAGTACATTATAAAATAGACTAAAAACTAAAACAATAAATCTCTACCGAGCTATGATTATTTTCGTTAGATAGAATAGAACACATAAAACAAATATGTTCTTCGGCGCAATACTAGCTGCACCACTGCGTGGTGGTACAGCATCCAGGTAGTATCTCTCATAGATGTCATCCCAGAGGCCACAACGATCTTCCAAGAGCGGGACCCTACGTAGTTCCAACGCCTCATCAAGCACCATGTAGGGTGACCTTTCCGCGCCTGCTGCCGGCCACTCGGGCAGTAATGACCCTTCAGGCACGGGGTTTCTGAAAAGATAAAACTAAATTGGACAACATAATAAAAGATAGGCAGAGCACATTCCAAAAGCCTACTGTAAGCCCTTCGTATCTGAATTAATAACTTTAAAACGCAAATCACCAAATCTATACTATAATATCACTACATATTATAAAACAAAGTCGCTTTTCTGTCCCTATTTCCCTTTGACCGCTTAAATCTTTAAAACTACGCAACGGATTTTGATGCGGTTTTTTTTAATAGATAGAGTGATTCAAGAGGAAGGTTTATATGTATAATAACATGCTTAATATATTAGAGAACCACTGATAATTTCAAGATTTCTATTGTGAAGTCGTAAATAATTTCATTTTTTTCCGCTTACATTGCAAACGCAGGCTGAACCCTACGAGATTTATCAAAATAATGTACTAAGTATTGTACACATTAAAAAGGTCTACAGAAAACTCTGCGATGGTATATGTCTATCTCTTATGGATATCCCACAATAACATGTTTTTGTCATTTACTTTTTACGCCAAATAATGGCTAATTTCCGAAGCGATTTTAACCAATACGGCATTAATCCTTATCCAATTAAATACCTTAAATACATTGTTGATTTAATATAGATCTATATGGCCCTTTACAGCATATGATTTAAATGAATATTTTCGAAGATATTACAGATTTAAAAATTGCGGGACGTAGCGTGCCTATAAATAGCGCGTCGGAGGCTTACAATGTAAAGGATATTGCGTATAGATGGTGTATTATTGTAAAGGATATTGTAAGCTGTGAACGTTGTATATAAAGAAATTCTGTAATATATTAATTGTTATAAAAATAAAATAAAAATGTAAAAAGTAAATAAGTAAAAATGTAGTGTATGAATTTAGATATTCCAAAGATAGTAGGAAATCTTCATGGTATAGGGAAAGGGGAATATAATTGTTTTACTCCAAATTTAACGCGTGCGGGCCACGGGCAGTAATGAATAAATCAAAACTACTGGATCAATTTTAAACATTTTTCAGTGAGTGACATAGGCTATACATTTTACACCCGAAGCCGAAGTGGGCCGCTATGTTTTTATATACAACGTTCACAGTTTTTCTGTAGTGTATTTAGTATCAGCATTGCACCCGTGCGAAGCCGGGGCGGGTCGCTAGTTAATTAATATTATAAAGCTGAAGAGTTTCTTTGTTTGCTTGAACGCGCTAATCTCAGGAACTGCTGGTACGAATTGAAAAATTCTTTTTGTGTTGGATAGTCCATTTATCGAGGAAGGCTATCTATAGGCTATATAACATTACGCTACGACCCTTAGGAGCCGCGCAACGTGTGACACCGCGGGGAACAGCTAGTGTAAAATAAATGTCAGAAAGTTTTTAAAATTATACTAGGAAACCCGAGTGCTTACCCATTTTTCATGAAGTTGTGCCAAATTTCACGCATTGTTGATCTCATTTTCTGATATTCGGGAGTCCCAAGACTCTCATCTGTACCATCCTGGTTATCCAACCAAGCAAACGATTGATCGCAGTGATCAGCTCCATGGACGTCAGGGTGAACGATAAGGTTCTCATCCACAAATGAATATTCGTACAAATATACTTGACTGTTACCAGCTTCGACGTACAGCTTTGCAGTCCGAAGCATGGGAAGAGCAAACATGACATCCGAAAAATACTTGACGTATTCCAAGACTGTGTCATTGTCAACAGAATTATCGTTAAAATAAAATCTCTTAACGGTATTGGCTACTTCTTCACGTTCTGTATCAGAATCAAACTTTAGGTCAGGCGGTAAGAAATCAGAAAATTTTTCGTTCATCATATTTTTCCAAATGTCAAAGAACCCAATGCGAAATAGTCCTTCCATGTTAGCGAATCCATACATTATAGGTACCTTTTTGTAGTCACCTTTCTTTAATATACTCAGAGGAGATTCTGTCAGGAATGCTCCGTCTGTGTCACGCTCCACACATGGGGAAAACAAGAAAGTAGAATCTGTTCTATCGTCCAAGTTATCTCTAGTCAGCAATTCTATTGAAACTGTCTTATAGAACTGTTCTAAAGACTGTAAATTGTCTACAATAGCTTGGTCGTTCAGCTCTCTAGCATACGTTTGAGCAATCTCAAAAGGATCCCTCTGTATTGTCAATGCGTTAAGGCTTCCAGCGCTTTCAGGAATGGCTCGATGGAACAATCCTTCGGCTGACTTAGAGAGTATTAGTAGATCCACTGATGCGGAACCTGCACTGGCACCTCCAAGAGTGACATCGTCAGGGTTACCGCCGAAGCTGGCGATGTTATCTTGTACCCAGTGCAACAGCGCCACCTGGTCCTTCATGCCAGCATTGCCTGGTACGTCCTCGGTCCCTAGGCAGAGGAACCCGTGAATGCCAAGACGGTAATTAAAAGTGACCATGATGATGTCTTTGTTTTCCTTCAGAAACTGTGTTCCTCGAAATAGGTCACCAAAGCCCCCTACAAAACCTCCCCCGTGAACATACACAAGGACTGATAGGTTTTTCTCAGTGGTGATGGGGACAAAAACATTGGCAATCAGACAGTCTTCTCTGATATCTTCATTGTCTGGTATCGTGTTAATCAAAAAATCGTTCTGTGGACATATTACACGCGTTTCACCGGTTGCATCAAACGGTTCCGTCCAGGTTGGCGGTGGGAGAGGAGGCTGGAACACAATAGTAATGATTAGATAAGTTTGTTATCGTTAACGAAACATAAAAATAGTTTCATATGCGTCATTGTCGTATCATTCTGTTTTTCTGCAGCCCCAAAGACCTTTTTGTCTCTATCAGCCAAAACACATTCTATTAAGATCTTATGATGATTATAACTGTTGGTGGTGGATTCAGGGTAGTTCTTAACCCAGCTAACCCAGTTTATTTTTATTTTTGCGGTCAACCACTACAAATCAATAACTTAAGTAAACACTTAGAATCATTTTAAAAACCTTGAATTTGTTAGGGCCTGTAGGTCCTGTGGCGTATGGTATGTTGTAGAATTCATAAAGAAGCCCAGTGGGGTCCTTGCGCCCGCGCACCGGTCCTTGCACTGTTGGCACTATCCAAAATTTGTCGTCAGCTAGAACAGTCGTCACACACAACAGTACCACACACGTCGGCCACTCCATCGTCACTACTATGAAGTTCCTAACAATTCGATGTTTTACTAATTAAATAGGCGTCTTTATCTTCGTAAATGAGCAAACTCATTTTGAGGGTTTTATCAACGAAATCCGTCCTATCAATCTTCGATCTGTAGTGTAGATAGATAATCCTGATTAGTATTTTGGCTATTTCACGATATCTGCTCTCACCGTGCAGTGAAGCAATTATTATTTATGCTTTCCGTAAAGATAACTGAAAATGAAGACGAAAAAACATCACAGTGGGAACCTAGTGGGAAAAAAATGCAAAGAGAAAATACCATTGCATTGGATCTACAAGTTAAAACCTGACGACAGAAAGAAGCTTACGAAACATAAACTAAAAAGTTATCAAATTTCCCCAAAGTTCCCAAAATAACTATAACATAGTAAACGACTTCTAAGAAAATACAATAAGAGAGAATCAAATAAACAAAAATCTACTTTTTCCGAAGCTAAAGTTATTTTGCACATTTTTAGTAATTTTATATAGGTGGTATAGATAAAAATGCAACTCCACAACGAATTATAATGTAATTTACCATCATTTAGAAACTCCGAATACTGATAACAAAAACAGTGATAAAATCTATCATAGATAAATATTCCACAAGGCTCACATCCGGGTCCAGTTTTGTTAACTATTTTATTAATATCATTCCCAGCTGATTGCGGCCCTACGTAATTTTTTTATAGTTAGACAGATAAAACATTTGTTCAGTGCACACAAAAGACATAGCACAACACACAGAAGCACAATTAAAAAATGAAAACAAATTATAAGAAAATAACTGAAATAAAAAAAACAAGGTGCCAATATACAAACATAATTATGTAGGTACTAAAGAGATATAGTAACACCATGACACAATTAAAAAAAAATCGAGTATACAAGGTACGGTGTGCGTCTCAAGGTTGAACCAAATGGGAGTCCAGCTCAGCATGTGACAGGCATGTACCTGACGCTGATATTCTGCTGAATTCCTTTGGCGACACACGGACGTCGAGCAGATGAGACAAATTGGTGTTGCGACATAGTATGCGTGTGAGTGAGCATTTATTAGGTTATATTATAATATATACAATAGTAATAATAGTGTACCAGTGAACAATTTTATAAAAATAAATAATATCATAGAAGCATAGGCGCGAATTATAATTTAAAAAAATGATTTGGCTAGACTAAATTATGTTTACAATAGATAGGTTAATAACATGTGAAGGTAGTTATAATTATTGGCCAACAGATGAAGATCCGCAAACTATTCGATTTCTTCGAAGTACCCCCTTGTTCACAGGTTCGTGACCACGAGTTACGCCATAGATAGACCGATTGATTCGGGTAGAATACAACAGCCAGTTATATAATGGACGTGTTCGAAACAGTCATGCCCAATTTTTTCTGCGATTCCATAAGAAACTGCCGCAGTCGAACTCTGAAGGTACCAAGACATTATGTATGCGAAGGACTTATGGCGGCTCGAAATGACAGCTCAAATTCACGAAAGATAAACTGAATAATTTGCAAGTAATCAATATTTAGCTAATCTACGAAGGTTTCCACAGATATCAATAGAAAAGTATTTGTTTTGGTGATTGTCTATCTTCGGATTTAGGAACGCGTTGGCAAGATATGTTATAGAGCTTTGTAATCCATGGAAGTACTTGCCTATTTATATTATCATGGTTATAAACTGCTGATCACCAACGAGGCTCTGACGATATACTTTACTTTACCGACAAGAGGGCTCAAGAACAGGCTCATCTGCCTAGTATTTTCATAACTCATTATATTGACCTCAACAATGTTGGGCCCCCATAGCTCGGCTTCCAGTCTAACCGGATACAGCTAAATACTAGTAATTTACACGGAGCGACTGCCTATCTGACCTCCACAACCCTGTTTGTACAGGCTAAAAGTATTACCTCTTGGTAGACAAGACTTTCGGGCCACTGACTGCTTGTAACGACTTACAAAGATCTACAAATGACAGCTTTCCGGAGCACATAGAAAACTCTAAATGTAATGGATGAAAACCCATCCACAGACCCTGGCAAGTGCTGCTTAACCTTGAAGATTGACCTGTGCGGTTGTTATTGAGGTATTCCTCGTAGCGCTCCCGTTTTGAAACGCTCCCATCTAAGCGCTCCCGTTTATACCTCTTGTTATTATGTATCCACGTGTTCCACGAAAGAGAGCTCAAGAACGATTATCACAGTTGATAGTTGAATTTAAGATAAAAATCTTAATTAGAAGGCACACACCTGTGGCACACACTGAGTGACTCAACAAAAGGATGAGTTCTTCGTCATATGCGCTGTTTAAGCTCACTTCATTAATCTATTACGAAGCATATTTTGGGGAAAATCCACTGATAAAGAAATTATATATAAACAGCAAACGAGATGCAATAGTGCTCTATGGGCTCTCAAGCCAAAACATAGCTGTTTGGGCTTGAAACACTCGCCACTTTTGACAATATTTTCAACCGACTTTCAAAAGGAGGAGGTTATCAATTCGTCTGTTTTTTTGTGTTTATTGTAGGACTAGCCAGAGCAAAAGAGAAATAAAAATCTTTCATTAGAACAGATAAGCATGATTTATTTACAGGGTCTAAAATAAGCACAAAATAATTAACTACAATTCACTGTACTTACACACGTATTACAGAGCTCATTACACTTCCAGAGTTCAACCACTACTGCCTTGCTAAAATGGCGCTGCCTCGAACTTCTAAAATCCCCCTCTACCAGACAAATAGTCAAGCGACATCGCAATATCCGTTAGCGCCATTTTAGCATTTTAAACAAGTCAAATAACTTACTAATTTTACCTAATACATTTGTGTAATTTAAAAAAATACTGTAAATATCTTAAAAATACATAAACTTATAGTATTTAGAGTTTAAATAGCTAACATTCGGCCATCCAAAACCTCGTACGTCCTCGTACGGTAGACAAATACTATTCAATAATGAAATAGTAACCATACAATAGTTGTTATAACAGTTTGAAGTTTATTTACAATTTAAAGTTTATCTATATAATATAAGTTTATATATATAAAACAGTTTAAAGATTATCATTTATTTTACTTTAGGTTTAAACATTTAATTATACACACAAAATTAGTATTCTAACTTACGTACGTATTCACTTTTTCATTTATTCATTAGCCTTTATTTGCCTTAACATTTCTTACAATACAATTCATTTAACATTACATACCTTACATTTTACTTTCATTAAACATTACATGTAGCAATACACTTAACATTTCATCTCATTTAACTATATACGTACGTACACGTTACATTACTGTTGAAAAGATTGTCACATTTTTTTTTTATAAAATAGTCTCATTATATTATACAATACATTTTTATAAAATAATGTCCTGAATACCCCTGGCAACAGGCCCCACTACGTCCTGAATACCAGTGGCAACAGGCCCCAATATGTCCTGAATACCCCTGGCAACAAGCCCCAATATGTCCTGAATACCAGTGGCAACAGGCCCCAATCGGGAATATGCATGATTTTTTTTTATTTCTTTAATTAATCCATAACATCTTTATAACATAGAAAAAAATATAAATAGCCTTGAAAATAGTTAAATAATTTGTCAAAGTGAAATTTAAAACTTTGAATAAATTTGAGCCGTTCAAACGCCACCATTTTGCGCGCGCTTTTGATGACGTCATTGGTTGTGTCCCTTGTTTGTTTACTATAGCGTTTCAGTTACTTTATACTTATTTTCAGTTTTAATTGCTATACAAATCATGGAAGAAGTTAAAAAACCTTCTTACAAGTACTGTATGGTACCGAAGTGCAAAAACACTACTAATAGTACACCCGATAAACTGTTTTTTCGTATTCCACGCGATGTGAAACTTCGTGAAAAATGGTGTAAGATGATGAGAAGGGATAATGTATCTCCATTATCGGTTGTATTTTGTTGTGAAGATCATTTTAACGTAAGTATGCTATATTTATGTACTGCTTAGTGTGAATTAGCTATTAAGCAGTAGAAAATTCGGTCTAAAACTAACCTAACCTAGTTTACAAAAGTTCATGACTTCATAAAAAAATTCTTTATATTAGTGCTATTCCTATTGTGGTTTTACAAAATAATTTTGATTTTTTATGATTTATTTCAGGTTAGGGAAAATACAGTTAATTATATTGAATATAACATAATGAAACAGAAAGGAGAAAAATGTAACCTACGGTTAAAGAAAGGAGTTGTTCCTCATATATTTTTATGTCAAAAACGGAATATGTCATCACCAGTTGAAAGAATGGCCGCAGTTAAAAGGCATCGACAATCACTGGTAAATGAAGCTCTTTCAGAGTATGCTATCAAAAAAAAGTAACATTTAAAAAATTTTTTGATGAACTGAACAAAATTTGATGAACTTCCTCAAGCAAGTGATTACGAAGCAAGTCCTAGTACTTCTCATACAAATGTATGTGATATTAATCAAGCAGGACCCAGTACTTCCCGTATTGAAGTATGTGATAATCATCAACCAGAGCCCTGCACTTCTTATATTGAAGATAAATTACATAGTGACAAAGCTGTGCAAGTCAATATTAAACCGAAGTACAGAAGTAAAGGTGTCAATGTCAATATACCTACTGAAAAGAAAAGTGTAGGACTGTCACCATTACCTCTATCATCACACAATATCGGAACTTCACCATTAAAACTATCTGTTTTAAAAAGAGAATTGTTCGCTGATAACCCGGATAGTACTTCTATTTCATCTTATTCTTCTGTTATATCCGCTGATTATGCACCAAGTTGTTCATTCTCCGAGTTAAGTTCAGTGCAAGATGATTCAGAGGACGAGAAACATTTTAAAAACATAATGTGTAGTAGCATGCTAACTGCTATTGAAAAAGAGCCAAAAGTGTTGCTAGGATTACCTAAACAATCATATCATTTAATAAAACTTTTAAGTGATAATATCCCACTTCCTACTATACATATATTAATAACCCTCAAGAAAATTAAATTAAATGAGTCCTTTAGCATATTGGCATTACAATTTGGATACTCACAAAGCACTATTACTAGAGTCTTCTCTAAAAGTATACCTCTTATAGCAGCAAAACTAAAAGACTTGATTGTGTGGCCAACACCATCAGACATTTACAAAAATTTACCCATATCTTTTAGGAGTAGGTATGCAAACGTCGTTTCCATCATTGATTGCCTAGAAATTCAGATTGAAAAGCCATCAGACGCAGTCCACCAATCACTTACTTGGTCGCAGTATAAAAAATGTAACACCGCAAAGTATTTAATTTCGTGTACGCCTGATGGCTTGATCAATTTTATCTCTGATGGATATGGTGGAAGGGCCACTGATGTTATGATAGTACAAGATTGTAATTACTTACAGTGTTTACCTCCTAACAAAGCAGTGATGGCTGACAGAGGATTTAAATACTTGTCATGTTTGCTACAAGCCAAAAAATGTACCCTCATAAGACCACCATCTGTCTCTAAGTCTACACCCAGCACTAAAGATGAAGTAAAACTATCAAAGCAGATAGCAGCATTAAGAATACATGTTGAACGAGTAATAAATAGGTTAAGAGAGTTTCACATGTTACTTCCTCATGCTTGTGTAGACCATAATTTAATTCCTATCATAGATCATGTAATAATAATAGCTTGTGGACTGGTAAATATGCAGAATGTTTTAATAAAAAAATGAATAAATATTTAAATTTGTTTTATTGAAGGTCATACTCACATAACTTTAAATGAAGTACCTCTAAAAACCACAAAAAAAAAGACTTTTCAATGATATTCTGAACATAATTTGGGAAAGATAGCTATATTCCAAAAAAATTTGCATTTTTCCAACAAATTTTCACACAGTTGCCTATCATAATCCACTTCGAGGATAGTAAAATTTTTTGAAGATTCAAAATCAGTGTGAGCAACACAAAACAGAGCCTTTACTTTATTGGAAAAATGCATCTGTAGTTGCACTTGTGCCATGTATTTTGCAGTCACTTTATTTCCTGCAGTAACATATCGTCCCATGGATTTTTCGGATGTTGGGCATTTTATCTCAATGCTGTACCCACTACTTTCACCATCTGAAGAAGCACCCATAATAGGATATGTACTATTTAACAGTAACTCACATTTATTTATTTTTATTTTCTACTTTCTTCAAAACCTGACTCTCCAAGAATCTACCCCTTTTCATAGCCTCCGTGTCCCTCAATTTACTTGCTCCCAATATGGTCTGAGTTAATGTTCCATCAAGAACATTGCAATGTGCAGCATCATACGCTTTGGAAGCTGTGATCCTGCCATACCTTAGCTCGTGCCACAATGGGCATTCATGTTGTTCAACAGTTGCTAATGCAGCTTCTTCACATGCCTCTGCAGTCATTGCAAGTTTACAATATTCTACAAAATCAACAGGGTTTGTAGCTTTGCTCGAGAAGATGATGCATTGACAATTTTTCCACATTGTTTGGCTCTTTATAAAACTTCATCAAATGATTGTTAGTGTCACCAACCATTGTGCAATTATTTTTTACCAATGTGAGGAAACTTTCACTATTCAAAGGTATTTGCACAAGTTTAGGTGCCTTAGAAATTTCCTTGACTTTAATAAACTTCAGGCTAGTACCAATGGTCGATAATTTTGATTTTTTCCAATAACACTCGACGCTGGTTGTGGATGGATCTTCACTACGCCGGTGTAGCCACGCTAAAAAAGCTATAGCATGCTTGCATCCACCTAAAACAAAACAAAAGAAATGTTTAAAAAGAATTGATTGATGTTTATGTTAAGTAAATAAAACTTACTTAAAACAATTTAAAAAAAGTTCCTACATACTTACATAAATTAAATTGACTTGGATGTTTGAAGAAATACCAAATCATACTTAAATAGGTATGTTTCTTTTTAAATAAAAACTAAAAGTTTAAAAGTGAGATTGATCTCCTTTTGCCTAAGAAAGTTGATAAGTCGAACTAGAACTAACTCTTAAATGTAACATACATCATTGTGGTGTGGTTTAACAACCAACTAGCTTGGTGGGCCTAAGCACTGAAGCTTAGCAAGTAAAATAGTTACCTAAATGTGCAGCACAATCTTCACATTCAACAGAAATAATAGTTTCTTCCTTTTCATTGCAAGTGCAAGTAACAACATAACATTTTTGTCGGACATTATGCTCAGGTGTAATCCGAGCTTTAACTACACATATGTCTCCATCTCGTTTCACTTGGACATAGCCAACTGCTTTATCACCGTAAGATTCTCGTTCAGATCTGTAACAAACAAGCACTTAAATACCGAAAGAAAATATAGTTCATGTAAATCGAAATATCGTATTTATCTAATATTTACAAAAAGTATATAAACATATATCATACTTGAGTGAGCTTCATTAATATAATATTAAGTTTACCATGTAACATAATAATTACCTTGCAGCTTTCACTCCTTTGATCTCTGGACTCGTAAAATCAAGATTTGTTGCAAAATATGCTGACATCATAAATTCATCTATTTTCGGTAGATTATCCGATTGTGCTTGGACAAAACCAGTTTCTGTCATCATCCTAGATTGATTACAAATATAATATTCACAAGTAATCACACAGCAATACAATTTTAAACAATTTTTCTTCAAACACTACTAACACAGTATGAATATCGACGCCGATACATCCAATGACATGACCATTGACGTCACATTTCGTTTCGACCAATGGTGACGCGTTTTGTAAGTTTGAATTTCCCTCCCTTATTTTTCACTTTTTATATAATATTTTCTGGGTTTAAATAATAACTAAATTAAAAAAAATACCTTTTAAGTATAATGTAAAGACATTATAGAATCTAGAAAAAAATATTTGAGACTAATTTAAATTTTATGCATATTCCCTATTATTGTCCTGAATACCCCTGGCAACAGGCCCCATACGTCCTGAATACCAGCGGCAACAGGCCCCAATTATCGTTCTGAATACCCCTGGCAACAGGCCCCATACGTCCTGAATACCAGTGGCAACAGGCCCCAATTATTGTCCTGAATACCCCTGGCAACAGGCCCCATACGTCCTGAATACCAGCGGCAACAGGCCCCACAAATTTTTTCGTTACGTAGCCATAATCAACAACAGATAAATCACCTGTAAAACCAAATCAGTTATAAAAAACATATCTTCTCAATAATTAGTTTCAGTTACCATCGTTCTATAACCAACAAATATTATCAGTTTACCATTTACTATGCAAAAATCGATCAATATAACTTTTATTTATTTATTTAATCACAACGGTTGATTACAAACCAATTGCAGTAACTAAAATTATAAAAATAAAAGAGACAATTATCTATATCTATATACATATAATAAAACTGTAGAAAAGTCGTTTTTGTACATCTAAAAAAATTCCAAAAAATATAGCCAGGGTGTTAAAGGACAACCAATAGAGCCCATTTCCAGCATTTTTGGAATTTTTGTCTGTTTGTCTGTGTATTTGTTCGGGCATCACGTAAAATGTACAAAAGCAATGTAGATAACTTTTATACACAACGATTGAGCGTAACTTGAAGTAACATTTAGTTTCATTGCAATCGGTTCAGTCTATCAAAAGATATTTGAATTTAAAGTGTTACAGATTAAGTTTTTGGTTTCATCGTAATCAGTTCACACCTTATAAATGAAAAGAAAGAAAAATGTAAATTAATAAAATTATACCTAAAAAATAGTGTTTCCGAAGTAAAATATTAAAACAGCGCCATCTATCGAACTCAGACTGGACTATATCTAGAGCTCAACTGCGTGCAGCATTGAATATAGATATTCGATAGATGGCATTGTGCGTGTGACGTCATTTTCTGATTGAGGCATGTTCAACTAAATACTGATGGAAAAATTCCTGACCTATAAGGTACGTGAAATTTGTCACAACAGGTCCTTATTGCTATTAAAGAGATAGCTATAAGTATACCAGGGAACCCGATCAGTCAATACGGTTTGCCCACACCGACAGTCGATGGGGAACGTATAAACAGAGAATACGTATCAGAAATTAGTTAAAAACCCGTGGAACTCACAGAAATTTTACAAAATGGCTGCGCAAAGACAGAGGAACAGCGCCAGACGTTTGATAGGGTATGCTGCAGTGTAGAAAACGCCTCGGGTGAAATCCTGTTTTTAGACGCACCGGGCGGAACAGGTAAAACTTTCCTAACCAAAGTCATTTTGGCTCGAATAAGGAACTTTAGGAGTATGAAGAACAGGGTGTAAAGCTCTTCAACCCCCATTGAAAAGGGAGGATCCTCCGACCAGACGGGTGTTATGTCTGGTGGGCTACTGCCCAACAGTTGTTGTCGGGTTCTTCTGTATAGTCTTAAGTCGCGAATAACTTGCGCGATGTAGAATTTAGATATATTTCGATTTTTAGTTTATCCTCTGCGTCATAGATGGCGCTGTAGTACTTTTTGTAGTGCCGCTACAGAACCAAAATAAAATTTCCCTTGCTGTCGCCTCTTCAGGGATAGCAGCCACATTATTGTCTGGAGGAAAAACGGCACACACAACATTTGTAATTCCTATCGACTTAGACCGCACGGAAAGCCCGGTTTGCAACATATCGCGAAATAGCGATAAAGCAAGGGTTTTATGCGATTGTGTTTTAATTTTTTGGGACGAGTGCACTATGGCAAACCGCAAAGCTGTAGAAGAAGTGAATAGAACTTTACAGGACATAAGGCAAAATGACCGGCCGATGGGGAGGCATTACGGTGCTGTTCTGCGGTGATTTTCGGCAGACACTCCCGATAGTACCCCGAGGAACGAGAGCCGAAGAAATTGCTGCCTGTCTGAAGAGTTCTGTTTTATGGCGCAATATTATCATCTACACACCTGAGTGTACATATGCGTGCACAGTTGCGAGGCTGCGAAAATGTACAGGAGTTTCCCAATTTATTGTTACAAATAGGCGATGCCACATACCCCGTACAAGAAGATGGAAAAGTTATTATATGGTTGATAATCTCTATTCTTGCGTTACATCACAACAGGAGCTAATTTCTTCTGTGTACGGATATTCCACAAACATAGGATATCAAGCCGGTTCTCGGCTATGTCAGCGAGCTATTTTGACTCCTCGCAATGTCCAAGCTGCGGCAATTAATTTAAAAATATTGATTCATGTGTCCAGGAATAGTAGAGAATACACCTCTATAAATACAGTTATGGAAGAAGATGACTCCACGTACTACCCGGTAGAATTTTTGGATTCCCTCAACACACCCGGACTTCCAGCCCACAAAATAGTTTTAAAAATCGGTGTACCAATAATTCTCCTGAGAAATTTATGTCCTCCAAACTTTGTAACGGCGCTCGGCTCAAAGTCACAAATCTGCAGCAAAACATAATAAGCTGAAATATTAACCGGTTGCGGCGCTGGTGATATTGTTTTTATTCCAAGAATACCTATAATTCCTAACAACTTTCCTTTCTCTTTCAAACGAGTGCAATTCCCAGTCAGTCTCTGTTATGCCATGACAATTAATAAAGCTCAGGGCCAGACATTATCCGTTGCGGGGGTGGACCTAAGTATTGGATGCTTTTCCCATGGTCAACTATACGTAGCTTTTTCTCGCGTAAACCCCAATAACCTTTTTGTGTACGCTCCAGATGGTTCCACAGCTAATGTTGTTTATAAAGAAGCACTAGCATAAATACATTGTTAAGTTCCGACATCCACGCGAACGAAGTCGCGGGCACAGCTAGTTAACAATAATAATATGGCTGTTGGCTTGCTACCATTGACAATTTAAGATTGTCAAAATAACTGACCTTTATCTTATCCTCGTTGCAATAGTATTACTTTGCTTATTTGCACTGTTTTATTTTCATCCCTCGGTTACAAGTGAGGGAAGTGCAGCCTCTAATCATATTTTTCGTAATTTTGCTACAACTTTGATCCTCTTCAAAACACATTCCTTCCAATTCCATCATTGTAGTGCGAGTGCCAGTTGCCTCCGAGTAAAATGGTTATGTCACTTACGGACGGATTTTTTTAAAATCAGAATTTAATAAATACTTTTTATTAATCATCGGATTTATGTCTAGTGACTAGGCTGCGTTCTGTGTGTTTTACAACCTTACGATAACTACTGACTTACCCTTACCATTATTATTACAACTAACAAACTCTATTCCCTAGGGCCTAGACTATCATTCATTTTAGTAAGAAAAAAAATAAAAAACAACATAACGTTAATTAATTCTATATTTTTCAGCGCCGTGCAGTACAGAATTTTATTTACAATTCAACGTGTGATTTGGGCGGTGGTGTTGGTGGCACGGCCTCTCGGTAGTATCTCTGATAAATGTCATCCCAGAAACGAGTGCGTTCTTCCAAGAGGACTCCTTCTAATTTCAGTTCCTCATCCAGCACCATGTGTGGTGACCCTTTCGCGCCTGCTGCCGGCCACTCGGGCAGTAATGACCCTTCAGGCACGGGGTTTCTGAAAAGATAAAACTAAATTAGGCAACATAATAAAATATAGGCAGAGCACATTCCAAAAGCCTATTGTAAGCCCTTCGATCTGATATGTGGAGCGCTTATTACAAACAAAAGGCTTATTTATTTTTTGTTAATCTTTGTTATTGACAGTATAGCTTAGCTTACCCAGTTTTTATAAAGTTGTGCCAAAGGTCACGTACTACCTTCCTCATCTTCTGATATTCAGGAGTTGAGAGACTCTCATCTGTACCATCCAGGTTATCCAACCAAGCCAACGATTGAGTGCAGTGATCAGCTCCGTGTACGTCAGGGTGAACGATATGGTCCTCATCCACAAACGAATACTCATATAAATATACTTGACTGTGACCAGCCTCAGCGTATAGCTTCGCAGCCCGAAGCATAGGATAAGTGATAAGTACATCCGTAAAGAAATTTACGTATTCTGGAGCATTATTGTTGCCAATACGATTGTTGCCAAAATAAAATTGTTTGACCGTTTTAGCTACTTCTGCTCGTTCTGCATCAGATTCAAATTCCAGGTCAGCTGGTAAGAAATCAGAAAATTTTTCATTCATCAAATTCTTCCAAATATCAAAGAAATGAATGCGCAGGAGTCCTTCCATGTTAGTAAATCCATACAAGACCGGTAACTTTTTGAAGTTGCCTTTCTGTAATATGCTCAGAGGAGTTTCTGTCAGGAATGCTTCGTCTGTATCACGCTCCACACATGGGGAAAACACGAAGGTGGAGTCAGTTCTATTTAACAACTCGCCACCATTCAACACTTCCAATGTAGTTGTCTTATAAAACTCTTCTAAAGTATCTATATTGTCTACAATAGCGAGTTTATTCAGCTCTCTGGCATACGTTTTGGCAATCTCAACAGGATCCCTCTGGATGGTGAATGTAGCAAGGTTCCCAGCACTTTCAGGTATCACTCGGTGAAATAATCCTTTGGCTAACTTAGAGAGCATTAGTAAATCCACTGATGCAGAACCTGCACTACAGCCTGCTATTGTGACATCATCTGGGTTACCGCCGAAGCTTGCGATGTTCTTTTGTACCCAGCGCAGCAGCGCCACTTGGTCCTTCATGCCAGCATTGCCTGGTGCGAACTCGGTGCCGAGACAAAGGAAACCGTGAGCACCCAAGCGATAGTTGAACGTGACCATGATGAAATCTTTCTTTTTATTTAATAACTGTGTTCCTTTAAATAAGTTGCCGAAGCCCGCGACGAAACCTCCCCCGTGCACATACACAAGGACTGATAGGTTTTCCTCAGTGGTGATGGGCACTAATACATTAGCATTCAGACAGTCTTCTTTAATGTGTATAGTGTCTGGCATTATGTTACTCGAAAAAACGGGCTGTGGACATACGATATTCTTGTCATCGCTGGCATCAAATGGTTCCGTCCAATTTGGCGGTGGGAGAGGAGCCTGTAATGAAAAAGTATTATTCAATGTTTGTGAATGAACGAGTTAGAAGTATGGAAGAAGAAGACATGCTGCGCCGACCCCAAATAAATTGGGACAAGGGCAAGAGAATGATGATGTGAATGAACGAGTTGCAAAAATAATTTCACTAGTTACGTTTGTCAGTCGTTCATTAATTCAGGTCACTTAACGAGCTGTGGAACGGGCTTGGAGTCTCTCTGAGGGATCACATCCGGAACTAGGTGATCCGACAGAGAACCAGAGTTGTAGATAGCTCACAGAATAAGTAAGCTGAAGTGGCAATGGGCCGGCCATATTAGCTGTAGAACCGGTGACCGTTGGGGCAGACGTGTTCTTAAGTGGAGGCCGGGGATCGGCAAGTGCAAGGTAATATGTCCTCATGCTCTGTAGAGTGACGATCTTCGAGTTGCCGAGAATCGAGTTAAGTTGCGTGCGATCGAAGAGGCCTATATTCAGCAGTGGACTGTTGTAGGCTGATGATAAACATGGACGTGACACTCCAGTCCAACGCTGAGCAAGACTGACCCACAGCTTCTGCATAGACGACGATGACACATACCTAATTAAACGATTTCAATTTATTATCATCACCTTGAATTTGTTTTCGCCCACAGGTACCGTGGCGTAGGGTATGTTGTAGAAGGCGTATACTCCCCCGTTGTGGTGCTTTCGCCCGCGCACGGGTCCTTGCGCAATTGTCACTGTCCGCCATTCGTCATCAGCCAGAACAGCCGTCACGCACAACAGAACCACACACGTCCGCCACTCCATCGTTATGTTTATGTGATACTTCACAATTAAATGTTTTACTAAATAAGTTAGTCTATATATAGTGTTCAAGATTGATAGAATTAATTGATTACATTTATTGTCTTGTCACCAACACTTGCTGTTTTATACATAACTAGCTTTTTCCCGCGGCTTCACTCGCGTTGGTAATTATCCCACGGGAACGTTTTTAATCTATGAAACTCAGAAATAATGTAGCTTCCTATGAGTGAAAGAATTTTCGGACTGCGCTTATCTCAGTGATTTCAAAGATTATCCCCTACATTCATACTTACAAACTTGACCTCTTTATAATATTCCATATAACAATATTAGTTGTCCTTCATCCGCGTAAAATGATTGTGGGATACAGGGTTCTTCCAGGCAATAAAATACTGCAGTCTTGAATAATAATTACTTTTATTTTTCTTTAGCAACTTCCCAACGTCTTTTCGATACCCCGTCCTCTCTTACCACATGGCGTCGTCTCCCTTCCCTCGTCTATCGCTCTCCCCTTTTTATACATCGTACTCCCTTCCTTTCTTTCACTTACGTTCCATTTCTCTTACTTCCACTTGCGTTCCATTTCCCACATGATTATAAAAATATTACTTGCCTATTTGAATCGGATGTTGATTACAATGTCATGGATTTTAATTTTTTTGCACGAAAACCCAATGCTTTTTCTAAAATAAAAGTAGCATAATTTACTCGTTACAACATCAGCTATCTGCCAGTAATAAGATTTATAAGTACCTACCGCATATACTTCTTATGCAGTAAGTAAAAAGCTGTTATTTTGAAATTACAAACATACAGTACAATTTTATTTATTTGTAGATATCTAAGAAATAGAGAAGATTTGTATAGATAAAACGTGATTAGCGTTTGCAAGTCACGGTGAGGACGAATGACACTGAAGACAGAAATGTCTTATCTCATAGCAGAAACCGTTAATTCAAAAGAAAAACGTTTTTTTTAATTTTGCTAAGTGTATGGGTAGGTACATTTCATTGCTCATTACTGTATCATCAATTCAAATGTCACGATGACAATAATATTTGAACACCAATTTCAATGCCCTACGTGTATATAATAATTTTCTTAGGATGTTGTTGGGGCTTCAGTGCATCGGGCATGTTTTTAAGGTTCCGTACCTCAGTTGGCAAAAAAGGAACCCTTATAGGATCACTTTGTTGTCCGTCTGTCCCTCTGTCAAGACCGTTTTTCTCAGGAATACGTGATGATATCAAGCTGAAATAACTACCCCTTTTTTTGTGATGGGAAATCATCAAATGACCCCTCCAGCTCTGGACGGAGCGGAAGGGAGCGTCAGACTTTTACTGACTAAAACCCATCCATGTTCCTTCTTTTGCTCTTTGTGTTCCAGGGCCGTGGTATCTCTTTCGATACACTTGTATTGTAAGTCAATGCGATCAAAAGATATCACCGTTTATGTCATATATTTTGCGATTTCACAAGGGAATTTCAAATTAAAATAATTAAATAAGTAATGTAGGGGATTTTTTTTCTTAAATTTATATAAATAATTAATAGATAAGTAGACTGGTACATTTTTAAATCTCTACTCTTCTTTAGCAAAAATGAAAAAAATCATTACACGTGATGAGCTTCGAGATAACAAACTTACCTAAGTAGATAACAAGATAATATAAAGTACAAGGCCCTGACTACACAAACTGAATCAGTACGAAGTCCAATCCATATCGATGAATAAAATTATGATTATCAGTGACAAATAAAACTATTAATTAAAGAACCTTTTTAAAAATAAAAATAATATGCACTTAAATGAAGAAAATACCAGATAAAAGAAAAATACCCTTTCAGACCATGAGTTTGACATTAATATTACAATAGATGCTGCTTGCTGCCTTGGCTTGACATGAACCATTTGAAAATAAATTTAGACAAATCCGTTTACATTCGATTTAATCAATCCAATAATAATATAAACAATATGAAGGACGGCACGGTTGACAGTGAAGGACGGCACGGTTGACATATGTCGGGCATGCCACCGTCCAGGCGAATCAATCCGTCACATTATCTTCAGGTGTTCTCGTCTGGCTAACGGAGAGTACTTGCATAGACACAACCTTGTAGCCAGGATTATCCATCAGCAACTTGCTCTAAAATAAAACCTTGTGGAATCGGAAGTTCCGTATTATAGGTATGTGTCCGACCCAGTTCTCGCAAATGGCAGTATCACATAGTACTGGGAACAATCCATCATCACTGACAGGACTATTGTAGCCAATAAGCTTGATTTAGTGGTGGTGGATCGATCAGAGCGGCGCGCAATGATTGTTGACATAACGGTCCTGCATGACGAGAACCTCGTGAAAGCCGAGACAGATAAGCAAATCAAGTATCTTGACTTGGCTCGCGAGGTTGTCGACTTGTGGGATGTGGACTCAGCGATCATTGTGCCGATAGTCGTGTCAGCCCATGGTTTAATTGCCAAGAGCCTCGACCTATATCTGAGGAGGCTCTCGTTAGGCAGCTGGATCAAGGGCTTGATTCAGAAAGCGGTACTTCTGGACACGGTTCGTATTACTAGGAGGTTCCTCTCTCTGGAGCTCTGACCGCCGGTAGCTTGGACCCTGTTCCCGATACCGGTGGGCTACATTTATTTTAATTTTTAAATGTTATTTACATATTTTTTAATTAATATTTAAAAATGTTTTTAAATTTGTATATGAATGAATAAAGCAAAACAATATCAAACTTAATATAAACTAGCTGTTGCCCGCTACTTCGTTCGCGTGGAAATTTTGGTGTGTATGTGAGAGACTGCCTCGTTGGTCGAGTGGTCGCAATTGCGACTACTAAGCATGAGGTCCTGGGATCGACGCCCGGTTCGGGAAGTTTAAAAAAAAAATTACATTGATTTAGAGATCACCTTATGAGCAAGGAGATGCTTGTGTGACTCTTCCACTTAACATTAAACAATGTATTCAATTGAAAAAAATACTATAAATAATACTGTTCTTGGGATATTCCATCAGGAATTTCTCAATAGCAGAAATGGAATCTGGATTTGTGCCCAGTTGGTGGAAATTGGCTCGCCCCCTATCACATGGACTTCAATATAACTGACGAAATGTGGTTGTACGATTAAGTCCTCTTCTGCCTTCGAGGATCACATGGCGTGATGTGTGAGAACTGACTGGCTGATCAAAATGTGATAATATGGGTGATGACTATAAAAAAAAAGTCCCAAACAAAATTCAATGGGGATGATATGGCTTAAAAACCGTTTATTTTGGCGCTAACCAACTTTCTTTTCAAAGTGAACCATCACACGCCTTGTTGGGCACTATTTATTCTAATACCGTTCTGTATACAACATTAAAGGACTTGTTATTTTCCGCAAGCATATTATTATGCAAGTTTTGGAGTTTTGGGCACTGAACCACCAACATATAATTGACTGTGTGAAAAGCATGAAGTGCACAATTGAATGCCTGTCACTTTTATGGTTTGGCCCCGGGATCTGTCATGATGATCTGTCTGTCTGTCTATCGTCATTGTAAAAGCCAATTTAAGGGAAATTGTAACCTCTTAAATTGAAATGGCAAGTTATTTGAAATAGTGGGTGTAGTGTACAAATAAATACCGACATGCCTTACTCGTGGGGCGAGCGGTGGTGGGGGTGCGGTCAGGTAGTCACTTCACTGACCGCACACTCTCTGCTAGTCGGTCGTGCGAGTAAGACGTGCGCGTTGAAACCAAACTGTGTTGTTTTATTTTATTTATCACGTACTTATCAAACTAATAGTGACCTGTACAGTGGGAATGCGGGGAATTAAAACGCTCTCTCCTTTAGCAGCTCCGTTTTTATAATGTTACTGCCCAGCTTTGTGATACGAAGCCTGGTGCCGATGCACAGTCTGGTTGCATCAAGGTTTTGCATGACCACAACTGGAACGCCAACTTTAAGCTCCAGCTGATGAGACAGCACGCCCGTTAACGTCAGGGAGTTGAGAAATTCAACGGGCTAGGCAGTACACGTTCCTTCTTAGCCCTTTGTGTTCCAGGGCCGCAGTATCTCTTTCGAACAGTCCCGCAGCCCGGGCAGGCATCGGCTCTTGGGGGCCCTTCCAGTTTGCTGATTTTGATCTCTTTGAGTCGCGCGTGAAACACGGACGCTCCGTCGATACGATCGAAGACGGTCGGACGGCGAGCAGCCACCCATCAGCGCCTGGTTGCCGCGGATGTCCTGCAATCTGCGGTTCAACACCTCTAATGCATGCTTCTGTGACATTGTGCACTCGTCCCCCCATGCTATTAACTTTCACTGCTGCAAAAGGACTCCCCCGTTTTTATTGATGTTGCATGTTGGGGTATTTTCGCTTGCAAGATTCAGCGGCAATTTGAAAATGGAATGTGCAGTCCGGCCACCCTTAAGAAAATTTGCAACAATGCTCGAGGAAGCCACAACCATAGCTATATGACGGCACGGTTGGCGCAGTGGCTGAGCAATTCATTGTGGCGCTGCGTGTCACGGGTTTCTTTCCCGCAAGGAACTAATTTACAACGTCGTGAATTTTATCAAATTTTAATTTTGTAGGTATTCATTTTTAATTTTTTTTGAGATTTTATTTCGTAATGTACGTAGAGTACGTAGTACTTCTTACTTCCATGCAAAGAGTAAACACAAAAGGAAAAATAAAATCCAATTCATTTTCAGCCATTCCGACTACACTTCGACTAAAACCTACTTACGTAAACAATTGAATTTATCACAGAAATCGCGTATGAGGTGACTAACTAAATTTTAAACATTAATATCTTTTGCGTCTCTTGGTCGATTTTGATGAAATAAACGCTAAATGTTACTCGGAATAATGTTTCTTATGTTTCAATATTTCGATTTTGAATACAATGAGGGATTTTTACGTGATGCGCGCACAAACGAACAGACAAACCGACAAACCGACAAACCGACAAACCGACAAACAGACAAAAATTCTAAAAATGGTAGAAATGGGTTCTGTGTGTGATCCTTTAACACCCCTACTATTTTTTTTCTAAATATTTTCAATGTACAGACACGCCACGTCTACAGATTTATTTTATGTATATGTTACGGCTAAAGATGGGTGTCAACATAAACTTAAGATTAGCCGGCTAAACTCCGACGTCAGGGGCACCCCGAGGTTCGGTTAGTTAGGTTCCTGTAAACCTTGCAGACAGAAATAGGAGCCCCGCGCAGCGGGGATCCGTCGACCTGCTGATGGAAACGCTAACCCTAGACGGTCGACGACAGGGGCACCCCGAGGTTCGGTTAGTTAGGTTCCAGCCGGCTAATCTTAAGTTTATGTTGACACCCATCTTTAGCCGTAACATATATATATAGATGAAATCAAAGAGGTACCAAATACAAGGTTTTTAGACGTAGTAATGGATATATAAACTGGAAATAACGCGTAGATAATAATGTAAACATTAGAATTAATAAATTCGTATACGCACTGAAACAAGTTAAAAATGTTACCAACATAAAAATTGCCATTATGTCATACCACGTACCACGTAGAATCACTACTGCGCTATGGTCTTGTGAATCTTGTGATGTGGGGTAATAGCACCGATCTGGATAGAGCATATTGCTCTGATGCTTTTTTTAGAGCGATCAATCGCTCAAAAAAAAAGCATCAGAGCAATATGTGGACTTCAACCTGATGACTCATGTCGACCAATGTTCAAAAGCTTTGGTTTGTTACCGTTACCATCTGTATATTTATGAAATATATGTGTTTGTGATTAGGAATAAAACACTTTAAAAGACAGCAAACGATTTAAATTCTCGGAACAGACGAGATCCTTTTATGTTAGTATTGAATGATTTACCAAGACTTGCCAAATATAACAAAAACTGCCTAGCAATGTGCGTACGTATTTACAACAACATAGAAAAGAAAAGATACGCCAGCGATACAGAACCTATAAAAATCCCATGGATGAGCTTGAACTGAAGCTGCTGAGTAAACGATTTTGTAGAGTAGACGCTCTGATTTTGATTTCAATTGAATTATGTATTTAAAAACCATAGTTGTGTGCGGTGAGTAGTTCGGTACTCATTTGATTAACCGACTTCCAAAACGAGGAGGTTATCAATTCGTCAGATTTTTTTTTGTGTGTATGTTCAGCGATATCTTCGCCAATTCTGAACCGATTTCGATGATTCTATTTTGTTTGGAAGCAAATTGTTCCGCGGTGGTCCCGTTTAAATTTGCGGAAGATCTGATGCTGGTCTTCAGAGATAAGCAATGGAACTCTTCAATAATAGACAGCAAATCTGCCGTGACTGCTGCAATCGCTTGGACAACAATCGTTTACACAACATCATAACATAATATCACGCCTATATGCTCTGAGGAGTACGCAGACGGGATAAGCCTATTACCACAAAATACGGGATAAGCCTATTACCATAAAATGTATTGTTAACAATGTAATTTTTTTTGTGTTTTTGAAGTCGGTATTTATTTTTAGCAAAAAAGTTTTTTGAAGTGAAAACTTCTTTAGCGGCGTTGAGCACTTTTTCTGTAATGGGTATAAAATCTTAAACTCGCGTCAGGACACGTGACCTGATCGAAAAAGCGTAAGACGGAGAGAGTTCTGAAGTGTTAAATTTTTAATGTAATATAAATTGTCATGTTTGTGTCCGATAGCGCAATAAATGAATATTGTATTTTACCACATAAATGATAGTACTTTTATATTGATAATTAAAGCAATTCGTGCAAAATTATTCCCTAACCATTTCAAAATATCAAAAATGCACAACGTTAATATTCAAGTTTTTTGAAGTGAAAACTTCTTTAGCGGCGTTGAGCACTTTTTCTGTAATGGGTATAAAATCTTAAACTCGCGTCAGGACACGTGACCTGATCGAAAAAGCGTAAGACGGAGGGAGTTCTGAAGTGTTAAATTTTTAATGTAATATAAATTGTCATGTTTGTGTCCGATAGCGCAATAAATGAATATTGTATTTTACCACATAAATGATAGTACTTTTATATTGATAATTAAAGCAATTCGTGCAAAATTATTCCCTAACCATTTCAAAATATCAAAAATGCACAACGTTAATATTCAAGTTTTCACTTCTGCCGGCACTCCCGGAGTGCAACCCGTTTTTTTATTTTAAGTACGCACCCAACGACAAATAAGTAGTGCATGATGTGCTTACCTGTAGGGGTTGATACACTTGCCTGTGACTCGATTGGATGTATCTCGTAGTGTATTCATTCAATTGATGGTGAGCGAAATAAATAAATAAACATACCAAGCTATTTCAGAATATTACATTCAAGATTCATACAGATTAAATTGCTATAGGTAGTTTAAAAGAATAAATGTAAAAAAAATGTTGCCTTGTAACATTTTGCTAAACTCTGAAATTTTGCATGCTATGTTCTATCTTAGCTTAACATGTTTGAACTATTTTAATTTTACACTATTGTATACCATATTTTATGTTTTATGCAAATAAATTATTTATGTTTATGTATAAATAAACCTTGGAGTAAATAAAAACGGAAAATAATAGTTTTAATAAAAACTTGTCGCGTGAACAGAAAAGGCAAAAATTCGCATCCGTGCTATTTATCGCTGAGGAGTTCCCTCTTGAGGAGACGATCCTGGTTGCAAGATGAGGTCATGATTAAATTCATCTTTCTCTATCAAAATTGAACACGTATACAAAGTTTCGTGTCCGCGCTACTAACCATTGAGGAGTTCTTTCGTGAGGAGACGACCCTGGCTGGAAATGTATTCAGTAGCTGAATGGCAAAAAACGAAACCCTTATATCTATAAGGGTTTCGTTTTTTGCCATTCGTCATGCATCTGTCTGTCCGTGCGTATGTCACAGCCATTTTATTCCGAAACTATATTAGGACTACACAGTTGAAACTTGGTAGGTAAGTAGGTGTATTCTATGAACCGGTTTAGGATTTTTAGACAAAAAAAAATTAAAATCAAAATATTTATATTTCACATAGGCCTACATGGGCACTTATGAAACGTCGACAAAAAGGTGCACGGTTCGGGTTGGTCGTTTCCTATGGAGAAGAACCGGCAAGAAACTCCATGGTTACTCTTTTAAAATGATTAGATTTTACAATATTATCATGTTACAGCATTAGTACTCAAGTTTGGAAGTGTCTATCTTTCAATCGTTTGAAAGATAGTCACTTCCAAAGTGGTAAAATATCTGTCCCCCCCTCCCTCTAATTTCTAAAGTAAGAGAAGGAAAATTCTGAGAAAATGTACGCTTGTAGAACGTAAAAAAAACTTTCAACGAAAATTGGTTTGAATAAGATTTGATGTTTAGTTTTTGAGATATGGGACTTTTTCCATCAAACTGCAGCACTAACTTGGCTTTTTTCATTAACATACTATTAAAAAGAAATTTAGTTTTGCTGTTGAATGTAATACAATACATATACAACATAATATATGAATGGGCACTCAAATTATTTTTATTATATTATTTGGTGCTACGGAACCCTGTGTGCGTGTGACTACGACTCGGACTTGGCCGGTTTTATCGTCTTGAATAATGCCTCTAGAGCAATTATTAATTTTACATAAAATCAAGGTTTACTGCAATATCTCCGTAAAGAGAATAAGGATCCCAAGTAAGGTCTAGAACAAAAAAAAATATCGCAATGACGGAAAGTGAAGAGTCTCTAGGCTTAGATAATTATGGGTGTATTACCAAATTGTAGTGCCTGTTTGTAATACCAAAATAACAGCTTTTTAATGAATGCATAATTATGAAAGTATTTATACGGTACTTATAACAAAAACACATTTTTTTTCAATTTTTGTCTGTCGGTCAGTCTGTCTGTCTGTTCCGGCTAATCTCCGAAACGGCTGGACCGATTTTGACGGGACTTTTACTGGCGGATAGCTGATGTCATAAGGAGTAAGTAAGCTAAATAAAACCCTTGAAATTGTTAACAAAATTCGATTCAAAAAGGGAAGTAAGCAATATTTTTTTATAATAATTTCACGCGAACAAAGGTCGCGGGCAATAGCTAGTTTATAAATATAAAGGGTAAACATTTCCAAAACAAAAAAAAATCACACAAATAAAACCATATATTTAATACATACTTAAATTCCGTACAAAAACAGGTAACGTAAAGTACCTTGTAGGTACCACATTCAGTATTAATTAGTTACAACCAAAGACCAAGCCGTCAGATTCACCGGACCGCCTCAAAAGCTGATGACGTTTCTGTTTCACATATTACTATTATGGTATATTAACAGTATTGTTTTGCTAACTCTTACTGAAAATCGTATCTATCGTTCCAGGTAGTATGTGTGAGCTCACACATCTCTGTTTATTGAGGGCTCCATCGAAGTCCAACGATTTAAATCTTTGTTCACAAGTAAAATCATAACCCTCGTTCCGGGACAGTCAGAGAAACAATGTCTTGTCAGTATGAAGTGTCGACTTCGTAATTTTTTGTACCATTTTTGGCAACAATTCTCGTAAAATGAAACATTACCAATAAGGTTGAAATTATGTAACTGTCACTTGACCGTCGTTACTTGACTAGATATTATTTAACCTAATAGTTGTTAAGTCATTACAAGTTCGACTATACAAGTGACAAGCACACCAATTGCGAACGTACGGCTTTGCCATTGAAAGTATGCTACGCAAAAACATTTATCAAGACTAATTATTATACTAAAATCCATGTAGTAAGACTTAAAAGGACATACAAAGCAAATAAAGAAAATATATTCTTCGGCGCCATGTTACCAGCCCCACTGCGTGGTGGTATAGCGTCCCGGTAATGTTTCTGGTAGATCTCCTCCCAGAAGCGAATGCGATCCTCCAAGAGCACTCCTCCTAGTATCAGCTCCTCATCCAATACCATGTGAGGTGACCTGTTCGCCTGTGCTGCAGGCCACTCGGGCAGTGACGATCCTTCAGGCACGGGCTTTCTGAGGAATTAAATTGAAGGTATATCAGCTAGGCGTCTAGGCGGTGTGCTCACCACCATCTTTTCTTTAATTTTATAATCGAACCCATGCATAACAGTGAGTGATCTATCTATAGATATAATGAACAACCTTTTGCCCATGGCTGCGCTCGCGTTATCGGAACGTTTCAGATATACATATACACGGGGACAATGTAGCGTCTTATAAAGAATTTTCGAAATCAAACCAGTACTTTCAAAGATTACCCCGTATTTCCAAACTTTACCTCTTTAACGTGCAATTTTTTTTAACTGGGACAAGAAAATCTGAATCTATATGGGACAGACGCACGGTATCTCTTATAGATTCGGATTTCTCCATAATGACTCAGTTAAAAGGAACACCCTGTTTATAATGTTACGAGTAGTTTAGACTTATAATTGAGAAAATATTGAGATGCTGGAAGATCGAATGCTTACCCAGTTTTTATAAAGTTGTGCCACATTTCACGGACTACCTTCCTCATCTTCTTATATTCGGGAGTATCGAGACTTTCATTTCTGTTGTTGTCACCTACGTTGTCCAACCAAGCCTCTGTCTGAGCGCAGTGATCAGCTCCTGTCATGTCTGTGTAAGGTATTTTGGTAGAGTTATCGTCCGCAAAGGAATATTCGTACAAATATACCTGATCGTTGCCAGCCTCTACTTGCAGCTTCGCAGCCCAAAGCATAGGGAAAGTAAATACGACATCCGTAAAGAATTCGATATATTTTAAAACTTGGTCGTCGCCAACTGGGTTGTTGCCAAAATAAAATGCTTTAACCTTATTGGCTTCTACTTCTCTTTCTGCATCAGATTCAAATTCTAGGTCAGCTGGTAAGAAATCTGAAAATTTGACATTCATCTGGTTCTTCCATATGTCAAAGTAATTAATACGAAACAAACCCTCCATCTGAGCAAATCCATACAACATAGGTAACTTTTTGTAGTTGCCTTTCTTTAGTATACTCAGAGGAGATTCTGTCAGGAATGCTTCGTCTGTATCACGCTCCACACATGGTGAAAACACGAAAGTAGAATCAGTTCTGTCTATAAACATATCAGCAGTCAATGAGTCCATTGAAGCCGTCTTATAGAATTGTTCTAAAGCGTTTATGTCGTCTACCATAGCGAGAGCGTTCAGAGCTCTGGCATGTCTTTTGGCATTCTCAAGAGGGTCCCTCTGTATTGTAAATGCAGCAAGATTCCCACCACTGTCAAGTATGGCTCTGTGAAATAATCCTTCGGCTGACTTAGATAGCATAAGTAGATCCACTGATGCAGAACCTGCACTGTTACCAACAAGAGTGACATCATCAGGGTCACCGCCGAAGCTAGCGATGTTCTGTTGTACCCAACGCAGCAGCGCCACCTGATCCTTCATGCCAGCATTGCCTGGTACGTCCTCAGTGCCAAGACAAAGAAACCCGTGAATGCCGACACGGTAGTTAAATGTGACCATGATAAAATCTTTTTCCTGCTCTATTAACTGTGTCGCTTTATTATAATTTCCATAACCTATTACGTAAGATCCTCCATGAACAAACACGACGACTGAAAGATTTTCTTCTGTTGTGACGGGTACGAAAACATTGGCAACTAGACAATCTTCTTGCATCACCACTTGGTGTGGAAAAAAGTCAATAATAATACTTGCGTTCTGTGGACATATTATGATATTCTCTTCACCGAATGCATCAAACCGATCCGTCCGTTCTGGTGGCGGTTGTGGTGCCTGTTAAGTAAAATTATTATGGTTAAATTTGTATGACAATTAATATACAGCGTGTAACGGAAGGGGGGTATCAACCCTGAAGGAGGTGAATGTGGTCATGAAACTCAACAACTTTCCCCAAAGAAAATAGTTCGAAATATGAAAAAAAAATTTGGCCCTCCCATAGTAAATCAATCAGCTGGTATACTATGGTACTATGGTATGGTATGGTATGGTATGGGTGGCTGGTGGATATACTTCGAATCACACATAGCTGAGATAGTTAAGGATTGTGGATTCTAGTTTAGGTTTAAGACAAGTAAAAACAAAAAAACTAAATCCCAACCAGGACAAAAAGGTTAACTGAAAAGGTATAACTATAAAACAATCCATCGATGTCGATTTTTTATCATGATATTCAGTATGAACATTAATTAAGCAATGATAATAATTATAATAGATAAAGGAAGGATAACGAGAAAACCCAACCTTTTTTTAAACTGGGATAGTCGGCGCACTTGAAACGGGTATAATTACATATGTAAACACGGTAAAATTGGTACATGAGAGTTGAAGCCTGTTAGGGCATTAAGTATATCCCTGGGATTGTGCCACTACCTCACATAGCAGTTAGCATGACTTTATTCTAACTTCTTAGTGGGAAGGAGGCTAAGGATATGAAGTATGCAGGACGTCTAGCTACATATCTTTCCCAAATAACTAAGATTATGATAATACTGGTATAAGAGGTGGCAGTAGGCCGCTTGTACATTATTTGTTTTTGCTTAGTGTCCTCTACCCAAATATGCCAGTTTGATCGTGCTCCGGAAGCTTTGAAGGAACAATAAAATATCGTTGGAGAAAATGTAAAGGCCATTTTGAAAACAAAATAATAAGACAAGCAAAGTGGATGATACAAATACAAAAATGTGATTTCGCCGTAATAAAATTAAAATATTATTATTACATATAATACCAGCCTATTAGTGTCCCACTGCTGGACAAAGGCCTCTTCTCATACAGAGAAAGCACGAGCATTGATCGCTACCCTTGCTCAAGACGGGTCGGCAATTTCATTCATTTGCCCTATCATAAAAATCGTACAGACTACGTGTGGACACGCGTGTTGCCTCAGGTAATCATTTAGAAATAATTAAGCACCTTGAATTTGTCCACGCCTGTAGGCGCTGAGGCGTACGGTATGTTGTAGAACTCGTACAGCTGTCCGCTGGCATGCTTGCGCCCGCGCACCGGTCCTTGCGCAGTGTTCACATCCAGCCAGTCGTCATCAGCCAGAACAGCCGTCGCACAGAGAAGAACCACAGACGTCCACCACTTCATAGTTACAGTTCGACTACTCCTGACAAAAAACTAAACACCAAGGCTTATATTTATCAGAGTTTTATTTTATCTTCCGTATTTATGTGATATGGTTGATAACATGGTGGTAATTACTTGATACGTTGATGATTCATCAATTCATCATACACTAAATATTTCAAAGATAAAGTTAAACAGATATTGAGCATGTGTTTTACGAAAGTTGTACCACAAATCTGTGTTTAGTCAGTGTTTAGAGTTAAACATTTTCTAAACTATGTCTAAATTTAAACACTCGCGATCCCTAGTCTAACATGTTTAAAACAACGTTATGTCACTTGATTTTACAAAGTTCACAGTGAGGTTAGAAATTATCAAAATAATATTAAAATGAGTGCACTAGAATTTGAAGATTTGATTGATTTGGCAGATTTAGATAATATGGCCAACTTCAGATATCTATACTCGAGCCAACCGTGTGAGAGTAAATCCGTTTCAACATTATAGTGACGAAATATTCCGGAAGAAATATAGATTTAGCAAATAATAATAATAATTCATTTATTTATTCAAGTAACAAGGACTCATTAATGCACACAAAATTCAACACAATAGAGCACAAAACAATAAACACACACAACATATTATATTTATATTGACAGCCGACGACTGTAGGTTACGTTAAGTCACTGCAGCGTCTGATGTATGGACAGTTCAGATCATCAGCACGCGGTTGGAGCTGCCGCGAACCCGTCTGTATAAAATATCCATTATCACGAAAAACTTTGTTAGCGCGATCTAGAATGTTGCGTGACGTCCGATATAATGCGTAGTTTGCATGCTTCGTATATATCGCTTTCTTGTTACATCCTTGGATTATCACTGTGTATCACTGAAACTTCACTGAAGACACTTTTCCGCCACAAAATTGCTACTCCTCCATATGGCCTACCGACCAACATTCCCGCCTAGGTGTCCATTGCAGATGTTCCAATGCTTGGCAGCATTTAATTTTTTTAATTTCATATCTATGTTGCCTAGGTACGAGATCTCCTCAGGCAATAGCCATGTTTCCTGTAGGGCTATAATATCACAACTTCTGCACAAATCCTTAATACTTTCGTTTGACCGCTTGACATTTTTGCAGTTGAAACTAACCATATTACATATATTATAACTATCCATTAGCTGGTTATTTACGTTCATTATCCACAAAAGTATTGGGCTTAAAACTTACAAAACGCCGGAATAAAATACCTTGCGGCCACAGTTTATTTTCCAGAAATACTTGCAATTTATATTTAGGAACAAGCACCTTGTAGGCATTATATGATGTGTCGTTCCTTGTGTTTATTTTATGCAGGGAAACAGTCTCCCGCGTTTTCTGCCGAATATACTCAATAATATCATTCTCAGTGGTGTCTTTGTGGACATGACTGATAAGTAAGGGTACTTTTAAATCTGCTACTTTAAACCGCCCGTCAATCTCACTAGACGTACCTACCCAACACACTCACTAATCGCTTCTTAAATTTTGATTTACGACTTTCTACCGTTTTCCACTGCTCGTCATCATTCTGCTCACCGCCACTTTTACAAGGAAGTGAAGAAAACACCTCCGGCATCGCCAAACCATTTTGTTTACTACAAGTAATAAACTTCTCGACGCACGGCCCCGTTATCTCGCGTATCAAAGCTTTTGCTAACAAAATAGTGGATTTAATCAAAGATGATCTTCCAAGTGATCCTCGTGGTCATCCTATTGATCCACAAATACAAGTAACATGTGCATCTCGTCTTGGGTCCAATTGTCCCCACGATGACGACTTTTCGTCTTGTCTTCCTTGGTTTCCATTGATTGAGATCAAATATATCTGATAATGCAAAATAAATACCGAAACTATAATTAGGTATCGGTTAGGAAATGAATTTGACAGTGAATTTGACTGAGTTACACTGACGCAAGGACTGTCGCTCCGTTTTTTTAAATATAAATGTTTTTTTTTTTATTTCAATGTATATTTAATATAATTTTACCATTAAATTTGTTTTTGAGTTTTGTCATAATCACCATTTTTTATTTTAAAAGTCCGCTTTGCCGAGAATATGCAATTTATTTGGATGTTATCTGCATAAATTGAAGTGTATTAGAACGAGTGATGGAAAATTTGAGTGAATGCTTTGCAATGTTGCTACATAAAAGAAATGATTACAGTAAACAGACGTTGAACAGAAGTTTATCTAAGTAAAACCTAAAATCGGTTTTGTGGTACGAAGTGTTAGACACCCTCCTAAACATGGTTTAGATTATCACAGTTGATAACAAACAAACTAGTGTTATCATAATTAAAAATCGTAATTGGAAGGCTCAGTTCTATGGCCTAGCGAAACAGCAAAGGAGATGCAATAGAGCTGTGTTTGGACATAATAACAACGCCGCAGTAGAAAAAATATAAATAATGGATTCCAAAGATAATCACAAACTGTTTATAGTAAGACTAACGGGGCATTGTTGCACAAAATTATAGGTTGTCTCGTAGGTAGGTCTATTAATCGGAAGCGCTACTGCTGACTTGCTGAGCATGAGGTCCTAGGTGTGATTCCTGGTGTGAGTCGGGTAGTGTTATTAGGTTTTTCCATCTGAAATATTGCAGAAGTAGTCTGGATTTGTGCCCAATTGGTGGAAATAGGCTCGTTCTCTATTACATGGGTCTTGAACATATTTAGCGAAATACGAGTGTACTCTTAGGTACACCTAGGCATGATGTTACACCATTATGTAAAATTTTGACGGCTGTGGCGCAGTCCGGGCCTAGGGTACCGCGTATGAAGGCGCTTCGCAACATTTGCCTAGGCTGCAGGGAGCTACATCGTCAATCTTTCAAAACAAAAATACAAATGAATAAAGTAGTTTTGGTATAATGGTTTGGTTTTGGTAGTGGTAATTATTCATGTAACTTGCCTTATAAATGTCAGACAAAAACTTTCGTAGTCCTATAAAATCTTTCCATTTAACATGCTCTGTACACTGCCGAGTGCAGACAAAACTTTGCTCATATATATACGGCAGGCTTTTAAAAAAAAAATATTGATTAAAATTAATTAATTCGACGGATCACGATTTTTTCAGCACATTTTACAACACCTCACATTCAAGTTTTGTTCCTCCTCTTTGTTTAAAATTCATAAATAGAGATAGAAAATGAGACTTCACGTTCGTGTAGGTATAAGAACCTTCGTGTGTAAGTAAGTCCTCTAAGTGTTTAATATTATCCCTTAAATGCGCACTGTTGTATAAATACAACATTCCAAAAACTATAGATTAAAAAGAACTTCTTATGATTTTTTAATTATTTTGACTAATAATTTGTGTTTCTGAACGATATACGATATACTTTTTTATCATAGGTCATAAAAAATATTTCTTTTTTTTTTAAATATTGAATGTCAAATGCCACTTTGACAAAAACATAAGTTTTGGCGCGAACGTTGTTTTGAAACAGTGTCTAGACTTCGCTAAACATTACGTAAGTTTATAAATTTATTTATTTTGCTTGATTATATCTTCAAATACATGGTAAACGTATAAAACATAGATATAAATTACACGTTTTGTAGAAAATAACACAAATCGGTATGTTGTATAAAAACTACATTGCGCGCTTCTTGGTAAAAAAATGCATGATTGGTGAAGGGCTTTTCTTTTGGTTTTCAGCATGCCACGCTTACTAGAAAGCGAAATTTCTAAGTATTTAGAAACTCTTGATGACTCAGAAGATGGTTTAGATGGATCAGACTCCGAGGTAGAAGACGAAGGCAATTATTATCATAGCGTTCGAGACGTTCTCCGAGACCTTGAAAATGAAGGTGAAGTTGAAAATGAAAGTGAGAATAGAGCTGCTGATGATCCGGATCCCACTCTTGTTTAGGATATGCAAGACCCCCCCATTTTGGCAGATGAAGATGTCGTAGCAGTTTCATCGCATGGGATTTCCAGGCGGCCCATAAATCGACCTGTGGTCTGGCGAAAACGGAATCTCATTACCGATGCAAATAGGCTATTATTTAGAGGAGAAACTCATGTACCGGAAGGTTTAATAGATTGCAACACACCTTATGAATTTTTCTCATTTTGTTTTACAGTTGATCTAAAAAAAGAAATAATAGAACAAAGTAACTTGTATGTAACCCAGAAACAGATTTCCATTCCTGAAAGTTTAAATGAAAATAGCCTGAATAAATTCATTGGCATACTAATTTATTCCATGACATGATAAATTTGGTTACGAACATGTTAAAAATACTATGTCACAAAAGAGGTTTGAGAAGATAAGATCATTCTCCATTTTGCTGATGACACGAATTGTTTACCATAAGATCACCCAGATTATGACAGGCTCTACAAAATAAGACCTATAGAAAAAAAGCTCAACAGCCAGTTTTGTAAGGTGCCTATAGATCAAAGACTGTCAATTGACGAACAAATGTGCGCCACAAAAATGAGCCACTACATCAAACAATATTTACCAAAAATAAACCTCACAAGTGGGGGTTTAAACTTTATCTACTATGTAGCTTACAAGGATATGCTCATAAGTTTGAGGTTTACTCTGGAGGAGGCTCGAAAAATGAAATGTTACCAGGTGAACCAGACTTAGGAGAGTCAGGTAATACGGTTGTAAGGTTAGCTAGAATGATACCACGCAACATAAATCATATAATATATTTTCACAATTTTTATACTTCCCTACCCCTTGTGACATATTTGGCAAAACAGGGCATTCATTCATTGGGAACAGTACGCGTTAACCGTCTACGCAACTGTAAGTTGCCTGATAAAAACACCATTATGAAAAAAAATGTACCCAGAGGATTTTATGAGGAGAATGTGGCGACTGTAGATGGTACAGAAGTAAGTGCTGTTGTGTGGAAAGATAATAAGCCAGTCAACCTCCTTTCTACATACGTAGGTGCAGAACCAGCCACCATAGTTAAACGTTTTGATAAATCTAAGAAAGAGAGAGTTGACATTCCATGCTCAAAGGTTATTCAGGAATACAATGCACATATGGGAGGTGTGGACCTATTAGATTCATTCATAGGTCGTTACCACATCACACTGAAAAGCCGGAAGTGGACCATGCGTTTGTTTTATCACTTTCTGGACCTTTCAATTATAAATTCATGGATTATGTACAAAAAAGTAAATAAGATGAAAGGCAACGATAAACTTCTCAATTTAGCTAAGTTTAGGTTCGAACTTGCTGAAAGCCTTTGTAAGATGGGTCTTCCTGCAAATAGCAATAAACGTGGTCGCCCCAGTGCTTCTTCAATTCAAGGGGAACTTGAATTGAAGAAGTTCCGAGGACCAGCTCAAGCTGTTCCGGCCAAGGACGTACGACTGGACCAAACGAGCCATTGGGCAATTTGGTCAGAAAAGCAGCAGAGGTGCAAATTTCCAAAATGCTCTGGTTTTACTTTGAAAATGTGCCAAAAGTGTAAGGTATCTCTGTGTGATACTAAAAAAAATAATTGTTTTTATAAATATCATAATGAGACATAAATAAATTAATTATAAAATAACTTCTGTTTTTTACTTCATCCATACTTACGTAACTTCAATAGTCGCGCAATGTTGTATTTATACAACATACACATTTTTGAAAAAAAAAAAAAAAATTTGGGTGCTAGATTTTTTTTATTATTTTTCCTTTAATATAATACCGGTCTTGCATTAAATATGATTTTTTCGAAAGGTTTGGAAAAATCACGCATTTAAGGGTACAACACCTCACATTCAAGTTTTGTTCCTCCTCTTTGTTTAAAATTCGTAAATAGAGATAGAAAATGAGACTTCACGTTCGTGTAGGTATAAGAACCTTCGTGTGTAAGTAAGTCCTCTAAGTGTTTAATACTATTGTGGCAAATTAACGAGATGACATGATGACTTTTATAGCTGTACAAGAATCTTTTGGTGTGTGGTCAACATTGGAACAAACGCCACCATCTTGTTTTTTCGTAGTTCAAATGTTTAACAGTAGCGCCCCCATATCGAGTTCATTCACCAAAAGTTCCTTGTAGCACTCCATTTTTAACGTTGAGGGTGCGAAAGACGCTTGCTAAAATAAAAGACTTATTTCGAAAACTCTAAAATACTTTTTGACTTCATCTTGAATTTTAATTTCGATGCAGTTTTCGTCATCAGCCTTAAAAATCATGACAGGTTGTTCGGTGTGTTCACCGACAACCTTACTTTGCACTATCGGCGTGACGCGTCAACCTAATTAACCGACTTCATTTTAGTACTTAGTATTTGATATTAAGTTCAGTGCATCTTTGTCTACTGCGTTAGCCGGGTGTATTCAAACAGTTTAATAACATCAACATTTCATGTACATTTTAAGTGTAAGACATCAAATAGTGGTTAAAATAAACATTAGTTTCTACTCTACAACACCCGACACCTCGCTTCGTACCCCGACACTGGTCATAATAAAAATAAATGAATACAAACAATACCTCCTGCACCCATAAACATCATTTATTGTCGCTATCAACCCCCCGTTTCTCTACATCAGCAAAAATTCAGGATTGGTCAGAACAGAAGTTAATTAATTCTTTATAAAAAAAAATATATATATTAAGAAGTGGAAGTGCGGAGTCTCCTAATACAAGCAATTTCTTGCAGCTTATAAGGTGATCTCCAATAATATGTATCGAAATGCCAATTGTAATAAATGTTTTTATTTTATTTTTTTATCTTTATAGTACAGCTCATGCAGCAGAGCATTGCAATCGTCCAACATAAACACATTTTATATGGTGGCACTAATCTCACATGACACATCTGTAAAAATAGGTAAGTTGTCTGAATAATTTGTAGGCAACCTGGGACTTTCACTGTTTTGATCGTCATCAGTGTCATTGTTCATTCAATAAAAAAATCACACAACATGAGAAAATTCATTAAAAATAATAAATCAAAATATACATAAACCTATCTAACTGACAAGTAAACTAAATAAATGTACAATAATAATGCTTTTTTTACTAGTCTATGTAATAAACATTTACGTAGACACAAAATGTTTACAACGTAAATGTTCCGTAAGTAAAGTAGCAATCACTATTCATGTAAATCGCGTCATAGCTCGAATTAGCAAGTTTCTGTCCTCATTGAGTATCTAATTAGTTTTATAAAACTTGTTGGCTAATCATTGAACCGTTCAATGTAATAGCGTGCATTTTGTTTCCTTATTCCGAAGTATGAGTCCAGGAACAGACTTAAAAAAACACACACACACTGCCATACATGAACCCCACAATGGTCAAAGAAAGTTTTGCTCTCGAAGTAGGAATCTTGTGAAATTAAAATCAAGTTTAGTAAGCAACTCTATGAAAAATCTATCCGAATGAAATAGTAACAAAATATTTCTAGAAAATAAGTATAACATATTAAAACTTTGAAAAACCTAGCACGAAACAGAGGCGGAGTGAAATCAGTTTGGGTGGATTGAACGATGATGATAAACTCGTTTTTATTTCAAACCAAATTATTAGAACAAACGAAACTATTGCACACAAAAGTTGACACATAAAGTCTTGTATTTTTTATAAATAATCATCTCGATATGTATTACTCACATTATGTATCTATCTACCTCCATATACATATTGTTGTATTTGTCTTCCGTAATTTTGAATGTTCATATCACAGCACATTACGGATTTAAAACATGACTGTATTGCAATCTCTGATAATCAACAATCTACGATACAGTGCGTGATGTGATTCATCATGAATTAATTAGTATGTCCGTAATCAGGAGCACATAATATGCTAATCAGAGCTTAGGCTATTTTGGAAAATATACGAAAGATAAATAATTTATGATTCACTCATAATCTCAAATCAAGTACTTCAAGATAAATATATCTTACTGATAATTTAAAACTACAAATAATGAATTGAAGAATACAGTTTATAGTCGTCGAGGGCGCATGCACCCCACTGGGGATCTATACGCCTTCTACAACATACCATACGCAAAAGCGCCAGTAAGCGAGTCAAGATTTAAGGTACTTCAATTGTTTCGTAACTATTATAGCTAATGCCCGCGGCTTCGCCCGCGCCGAGTTCGGTAATTATCCCACGGGATCGTACTACATATACACCGATTCACTGTAAAGCATTTTGTCACATTTTTATTACGCAATCACACAAAATCTTCTAGCCGTAGTCATCTGGTTCCCGTTTTAGATAGGCCTTTCCACTCGTTACTTTACTGGAGTTCCTTTGCGTTAATTGGTCTCTCATCCAAGTTTCATGGCATTTTTTATATAGCCTGTAGCCAATATACAAAAATCCGAGAATCAATATTGTACATATGACCATCAGCACTATGCTTATTGCTGACAGATGATATTTAAATTCTTCCACTGTGGCTGAATTTTTTCCTCCACTGGCACTGTTTTGGTTTAAAAAGATTTCCTCACTTTACACTTTAGATTGGCACATGATGATGATTGTCTTTTATAAAGTATTCCAGTCTTACTACAAAAAGAATGTTAAACACAGATTGAACATACGTTTAGGTAAACAAGTGTCTAAAGCCTTAAACCATGTTTAGGAGGGTGTCTAACACTTCGTACCACAAAACCGATTTTAGGTTTTACTTAGATAAACTTCTGTTCAACGTCTGTTTACTGTAATCATTTCTTTTATGTAGCAACATTGCAAAGCATTCACTCAAATTTTCCATCACTCGTTCTAATACACTTCAATTTATGCAGATAACATCCAAATAAATTGCATATTCTCGGCAAAGCGGACTTTTAAAATAAAAAATGGTGATTACGACAAAACTCAAAAACAAATTTAATGGTAAAATTATATTAAATATTTATTTATTTATTTATTTATTTATTTATTATCTCATCATCACTATCATTACAGGGATATCCTAATTCAACAGTGTGGCCATAATTACAGTTTTATTATTTACCATAACATATCCTGTACATCGTGGTTTTTGTGAACTCACTCAGAGAACAAGTAAAAAGATCTATGCTGTCTGCTACGTCATTAAGTACAGTCAAGGTACGCGTTATAGGGGCTTTACTCAGTAGATTGGTCCTACTACTGGGCACCGCCAATAGACGTGGCCGTCGCCTTCGTAATACATAATTGTCGGGCACACACAACTTTATTTCTTTTAATATACCTGGGTTTGAAGTCTTGCCACGCAATAATTTAAAAATATAGGTAGCAAGAGCTATGTCCCTCCTTGTTTCCAATTTATTGTATCCCACCATGCCTATGACAAACAAAGTTGGATACATTAATGGATAAAATGGATACACACCATACCACCTTAGATACAGAAACCTAGTAAATTTATTTTGTATACGCTCCAGCATGAGACTGTATTTAGCTTCATGCGGAGCCCATATGATTGCGTTACATTCGTTACATTCAATATACATTGAAATCAATAAAAAACATTTATATTTAAAAAAACGGAGCGACAGTCCTTGCGTCAGTGTAACTCAGTCAAATTCACTGTCAAATTCATTTCCTAACCGATACCTAATTATAGTTTCGGTATTTATTTTGCATTATCAGATATATTTGATCTCAATCAATGGAAACCAAGGAAGACAAGAAGAAAAGTCGTCATCGTGGGGACAATTGGACCCAAGACGAGATGCACATGTTACTTGTATTTGTGGTTCAATAGGATGACCACGAGGATCACTTGGAAGATCATCTTTGATTAAATCCACTATTTTGTTAGCAAAAGCTTTGATACGCGAGATAACGGGGCCGTGCGTCGAGAAGTTTATTACTTGTAGTAAACAAAATGGTTTGGCGATGCCGGAGGTGTTTTCTTCACTTCCTTGTAAAAGTGGCGGTGAGCAGAATGATGACGAGCAGTGGAAAACGGTAGAAAATCGTAAATCAAAATTTAAGAAGCGATTAGTGAGTGTGTTGGGTACGTCTAGTGAGATTGACGGGCGATTTAAAGTAGCAGATTTAAAAGTACCCTTACTTATCAGTCATGTCCACAAAGACACCACTGAGAATGATATTATTGAGTATATTCGGCAGAAAACGCGGGAGACTGTTTCCCTGCATAAAATAAACACAAGGAACGACACACCATATAATGCCTACAAGGTGCTTGTTCCTAAATATAAATTGCAAGTATTTCTGGAAAATAAACTGTGGCCGCAAGGTATTTTATTCCGGCGTTTTGTAAGTTTTAAGCCCAATACTTTTGTGGATAATGAACGTAAATAACCAGCTAATGGATAGTTATAATATATGTAATATGGTTAGTTTCAACTGCAAAAATGTCAAGCGGTCAAACGAAAGTATTAAGGATTTGTGCAGAAGTTGTGATATTATAGCCCTACAGGAAACATGGCTATTGCCTGAGGAGATCTCGTACCTAGGCAATATAGATATGAAATTAAAAAAATTAAATGCTGCCAAGCATTGGAACATCTGCAATGGACACCTAGGCGGGAATGTTGGTCGGTAGGCCATATGGAGGAGTAGCAATTATGTGGCGGAAAAGTGTCTTCAGTGAAGTTTCAGTGATACACAGTGATAATCCAAGGATGTAACAAGAAAGCGATATATACGAAGCATGCGAACTACGCATTATATCGGACGTCATGCAACATTCTAGATCGCGCTAACAAAGTTTTTCGTAATAATAGATATTTTATACAGACGGGTTCGCGGCAGCTCCAACCGCGTGCTGATGATCTGAACTGTCCATACATCAGACGCTGCAGTGACTTAACGTAACCTACAGTCGTCGGCTGTCAATATAAATATAATATGTTGTGTGTGTTTATTGTTTTGTGCTCTATTGTGTTGAATTTTGTGTGCATTAATGAGTCCTTGTTACTTGAATAAATAAATGAATTATTATTATTATTTGCTAAATCTATATTTCTTCCGGAATATTTCGTCACTATAATGTTGAAACGGATTTACTCTCACACGGTTGGCTCGAGTATAGATATCTGAAGTTGGCCATATTATCTAAATCTGCCAAATCAATCAAATCTACAAATTCTAGTGCACTCATTTTAATATTATTTTGATAATTTCTAACCTCACTGTGAACTTGGTAAAATCAAGTGACATAACGTTGTTTTAAACATGTTAGACTAGGGATCGCGAGTGTTTAAATTTAGACATAGTTTAGAAAATGTTTAACTCTAAACACTGACTAAACACAGATTTGTGGTACAACTTTCGTAAAACACATGCTCAATATCTAAGTTTTTTGTAGTAACACAGATAATTTCCATTCATAATTTTAGTTGTATCAATGTATGTGTGCCCCGACAAGGCTTGAGTCGATTTGGTTGCTCGCGAGTGTATATTAGGACTACACAGTTGAAACTTGGTAGGTAGGGGTATTCTGTGAACCGGTTTACGATTTTTATACAAAAAAAAAGATTAAGAGGCCTCCCCTTATAACTGAAAGTATTTTTTTTTTATCAAAGTCAATCTTTTGAAAGATAGACACTTCGAAAGTGGTAAAATATTTGTCCCCCCCCCCTCTTATTTCTAAAGTAAGAGAAGGAAAATTCTGAGAAAATGTAGGCTTGTAGAACTTAAAAAAAACTTTCAACGAAAATTGGTTTGAATAATATTTGATGTTTAGTTTTTGAGATGTGGGACTTTTTCATCAATCTGCAGTAGTAACTTTGTTTTTCATTAAAATACTATTAAAAACAGTTTTGCTGTTGAATGTAATACAATACAACGTATTAATGGGCCTTCAAATTATTTTTATTATATTATTTGGTGCTACGGAACCCTGTATGCGTGTGAGTACGACTCGAACTTGGCCGGTTTTATTTTTTTGGCCGGGTTTATTATTTTTTCATAAAATCAAGGTTTACTGCAATATCTCCGTAAAGAGAATAAGGTTCCCAGGTAAGGTCAGGAACAAAAAAAAAAATCGCAATGGCGGAAAGTGAAGAGTCTCTAGGCTTACATAATTATGGGTGTATTATTTATAACCTTTATATCTAGACAAATAAATAAAATTGAAGTGTCTGTTTGTGGTACCAAAATAACAGCTTTTTAATGAATGCATGTGAAAGTATATACGGTACTTATAACAAAACCTCATTTTTTTCAATTTTTGTCTGTCGGTCTATCTGTTCCGGCTAATCTCCGAAACTGCCGGACCGATTTTGACGGGACTTTTACTGGCAGGTAGCTGATTTTATTTGAGAATAAGAATTAGGGTTCCGTGCAAAAAAATTAAAACCCTTGAAATTGGTAACAAAATTCGATTCAAAAAGGGAAGTAAGCAATATTTTTTTATAATAATTTCACGCGAACAAAGGTCGCGGGCAATATCTAGTTTATAAAAACATTTCCAAATAAAAAGATTGCGTACAAATAAAACTATGTATATTCAATACAGACTTAAATTCCGTACAAAAACTAGTAACGTAAAGTACCTTGTGGGTACCACATTCAGTATTAATTACAACCAAAGATTTGAGCCGTTAGATTCACCGGACCGCCTCAAAAGATGGTGACGTTTCTGTTTCATATACTATGGTATATGAATAGTATTGTTTTGCTCACTCTTACTGAAAATCGTATCTATCGTTCCATGTAGTATGCGTGAGCTCACACATCTCTGTTTATTGAGGGCTCCATCGAAGTCCAACGATTTAAATCTTTGTTCACAAGTAAAATCATAACCCTCGTTCCGGGACTATCAAAAAAACAATGTCTTGTCATAAAGTGTCGACTTCGTAATTTTTTGTACTACTTTTGGCAACAATTTTCGTAAAATGAAACTTTACCAATAAGGTTGAAATTATGTAATCGTCACTTGACCGTCGTTAATTGACTAGATATAATTTAACCTAATAGTGGTTAAGCCATTACAAGTTCGACTATACAAGTGACAAGCACCCCAATTGCGAAACAGACTTACTCGTACAATCCCAATGCGAAAGATTTTGAAGGAAATTCTTGCTTCATTTTATGTTTGTCTTCATGAACGCACGTACGGCTTTGCCATTGAAAGTGTGCTACGCAAAAACATTTATTAAGACTAATAATTAACTCTATTATACTAAAATCCGTTTAGTAAGACTGAAAAGGACATACAAAGCAAATAGAGAAAATATATTCTTCGGCGCCATGTTACCGGCCCCACTGCGTGGTGGTATAGCGTCCCGGTAATGTTTCTGGTAGATCTCCTCCCAGAAGCGAATGCGATCCTCTAAGAGCACCCCTCCTAGTATCAGCTCCTCATCCAATACCATGTGAGGTGACCTGTTCGCCTGTGCTGCAGGCCACTCGGGCAGTGACGATCCTTCAGGCACGGGCTTTCTGAGGAATTAAATCGAAGGAATATTAGCTAGGCGTCTAGGCGGTGTGCTCACCACTACCTTTTCTTTAATTTTATAATCGAACCCATGGATAGCAGTGAGTGATCTCCTATAGATATAATGAACAACCTTTTGCCCATGGCTGCGCTCGCGTTATCGGAACGTTCAGATATATCAATGACTTATAAGCACTAATTATACAATTGTTTAGAAATAACACTACTGCACCTAAATGTACACTTTTGTAATACCTACTTTTTGAAATAAATTATTCTTATTCTATACATAGCATACGACACACGGGGATAATGTAGCGTCTTATTAAGAATTTTCGAAATTAAATCAGTAGTGCCAAAGATTACGCCGTATCTATATGGGACAGACGCACGGTATCTCTTATAGATTCGGATTTCTCCATAATGACTCAGTTAAAAGGAACACCCTGTTTATAATGTTACGAGTAGTTTAGACTTATAATTGAGAAAATATTGAGATGCTGGAAGATCGAATGCTTACCCAGTTTTAATAAAGTTGTGCCACATTTCACGGACTACCTTCCTCATCTTCTTATATTCGGGAGTATCGAGACTTTCATTTCTGTTGTTTTCACCTATGTTGTCCATCCAAGCCACTGTCTGAGCGCAGTGATCAGCTCCTGTCATGTCTGTGTAAGGTATTTTGGTAGAGTTATCGTCCGCAAAGGAATATTCGTACAAATATACTTGATCATTACCAGCCTCTACTTGCAGTTTTGCAGCCCAAAGCTTAGGGAAAGTATATATGACATCCGTAAAAAAATCGATATATTTTAAAACTTGGTCGTCGCCAACTGGGTTGTTGCCAAAATAAAATGTTTTAACCTTATTAGCTACTACTTCTCTTTCTGCATCAGATTCAAATTCTAGGTCAGCTGGTAAGAAATCTGAAAATTTGTCATTCATCTTATTCTTCCATATGTCAAAGTAATTAATACGAAACAAACCCTCCATCTGAGCAAATCCATACAACATAGGTAACTTTTTGTAGTTGCCTTTCTTTAGTATACTCAGAGGAGATTCTGTCAGGAATGCTTCGTCTGTATCACGCTCCACACATGGTGAAAACACGAAAGTAGAATCAGTTCTGTCTTCAAACATATCAGCAGTCAATGAGTCCATTGAAGCTGTTTTATAGAATTGTTCTAAAGCGTTTATGTCGTCTACCATAGCGAGAGCGTTCAGCGCTCTGGCATGTTTTTTGGCATTCTCAAGAGGGTCCCTCTGTATTGTAAATGCAGCAAGATTCCCACCACTTTCAGGTATGACTCTGTGAAATAATCCTTCGGCTGACTTAGATAGCATAAGTAGATCCACTGCTGCAGAACCTGCACTGCTACCAACAAGAGTGACATCATCAGGGTTACCGCCGAAGCTGGCAATGTTCTGTTGTACCCAGCGTAACAGCGCCACCTGGTCCTTCATGCCAGCATTGCCTGGTACGTCCTCAGTGCCGAGACAAAGGAACCCGTGAATGCCGAGACGGTAGTTAAATGTGACCATGATAAAATCTTTTTCCTGCTCTATTAACTGTGTCGCTTTATTCAAATTTCCATAACCTATTACGTAAGCTCCTCCATGAACAAACACGACGACTGAAAGATTTTCTTCTGTTGTGACGGGTACAAACACGTTGGCAACTAGACAATCTTCTTGCATCACCACTTGGTGTGGAAAAAAGCCAATAAGACTTGTGTTCTGTGGACATATTATGATATTCTCTTCACCGAATGCATCAAACCGATCCGTCCGTTCTGGTGGCGGTTGTGGTGCCTGTAAAGTAAAATTATTATGTTTAGATTTGTGTGACAATCATATATACATATATTTAGAATCACACATAACTGAGAAAGTTAAGGATTGTGGATTCTAGTTTAGGTTTAAGACAAGTAAAAACAAAAAAAAAACTAAATCCCAACTAGGACAAAAACGCCAAGTGAAAAGGTATAAAACAATCCATTTTCATTTTTCCATTTTTTATGATGATATACAATATGAACATTAATTAAGAAATGATAATAATTATAATAGTTAAAGGAAGGGAAACGAGAAAACCTCACCTTTTTTAAACTGGCATAGTCGGCGCACTTGAAACGGGTATATTTACTCGTACATATGTAAAAGTGCGCAGAGAATACTTACCTAAACACGGTAAAATTGGTACAACATGTGAGTTGAGGCCTGTTAGGGCATTAAGTATATCCCTGGGATTGTGCCACTACCTCACATAGCAGTTAGCATGACTTTATTCTAACTTCTCAGTGGGAAGGAGGCTAAGGATATGAAGCTATGCAGTACGTTAGCTACATCTCTCATCATAATCGTAAATGTGGGTTACGATTATGATAATACTGGTGGCGGTAGGCTGCTTGTACATTATTTGTTTGCTTAGTGCCCTCTACACAAATATGCCAGTTTGATCGTGCTCCGGAAAATTTGAAGAAACAATAAAATAGGGAACAAATTTTTTGAGCTGTTGTTTAAATATTCGAGATGTTATTATGATCAGTTGAAAAACATATTGAGCAGTTATCTATTGGCGGTTGATTAATTATTGCGACAGTAAAACATGGACAGTAATAAAAAATCAATTAGTCGGTTATTTTATCATACAATGTCAATTCTAAAAATAATTGAGCAGTCCAATAACTGAATGAGCGGTAAAAATGATGGAATGAGTGGTTTGATAAATAGTTCGGCAGTTCATAGGGTGCGGAGACACCCGGACTTGGGGTACCCCGACTCGGACAGGTTAGGTTCGAAGGGGATGGCGGGGTCTAGTGAGCGAGCGGAGTGAGCGAACTATGACCCAGACATACCCTTCTTGTTACGTTACTGTAAACCCTGCAGCCAGAAATAGGAGACCCGCGTAGCGGGGCTACGCTCACTACGCTTTTTAGGCGAATAACTGCGCACTCGTAACTGCCCATTTAGTTATTTTACTGCTCAGTATAATTATTAAATGATCCATTTTATTATTTTTTACGACTCATTTTTGTTTACTGTGCTGCTAAGTTTTTACTGCCGACCTTGTTAATAAATATGCATTTTGTAATTTTTAACTTACCAAAACTACTATAAACAACTGCCGCTTTAAATAAGTGCCAATAAAATATCGTTGGAGAAAATGTAAAGGCCATTTTGAAAACAAAATAATAAGACGATGATACAAATGCAAAAATGTGACTTCGCCGTATTAAAACTAAAATATTAACATTTATGATGTTGGTGCAATCGTACTAATATATTATTATTACATATAATACCAGCCTATTAGTGTCCCACAGCTGGACAAAGGCCTCTTCTCATACAGAGAAAGCACGAGCATTGATCGCCACCCTTGCTCAAGACGGGTTGGCAATTTCATTCATAAGTCCTGTCATAAAAGTCGTACAGACTACGTGTGGACACGCGTGTTGTCTCAGGTAATCATTTAGGAATAATTAAGCACCTTGAATTTGTCGACGCCTGTAGGCGCTGTGGCGTACGGTATGTTGTAGAACTCGTACAGCTGTCCGCTGGCATGCTTGCGCCCGCGCACCGGTCCTTGCGCAGTGTTCACATCTAGCCAGTGGTCATCAGCCAGAACAGCCGTCGCACAGAGAAGAACCACAGACGTCCAACACTTCATAGTTACAGTTCGACTACTCCTGACAAAAAACTAAACACCAAGGCTAATATTTATCATAGTTTTATTTTATCTACCGTATTTATGTGATATGGTTGATAACATGGTGGTAATTACGTGATAAATGGATGATTTATAAATTCATCATACACTAATTCAAAGATAAAGTTGAATGATCAGTTTCTTCTTTAATTAGGTTTGTTCCCGTTCAGTTACACCACGTTGTGTTACACTGTTACCCATTGGGAGAAAATATCCCGACAAGTAACACTGTAACTAAATGCTATGTTCTTTTTCCCACTTTAAAAAATCTTTTGCTTAAGATACATTTTTACGCCTAAACGGCTGATAGGATTTCGATGGGCATACAAGTAGACCATGACTTAAGTTGGAACATGGGATACTTTTTACCCCGGTAGTACAGTAAACCGCACGGCAACGTACGCTTGGTTAGGTCATAACTCAGCGATAACGAAACCGATAAAACTCAGTGATAGACCTTGCGTGCGGTCTGCTCTGGATTTTTTAAATAAAAAAGAAACTGATCATTCAACTTTATCTTTGAAATATTTAGTGTATGATGAATTTGATGAATCATCAACGTATCAAGTAATTACCACCATGTTATCAACCATATCACATAAATACGGAAGATAAAATAAAACTCTGATAAATATTAGCCTTGGTGTTTAGTTTTTTGTCAGGAGTAGTCGAACTGTAACTATGAAGTGGTGGACGTCTGTGGTTCTTCTCTGTGCGACGGCTGTTCTGGCTGATGACGACTGGCTGGATGTGAACACTGCGCAAGGACCGGTGCGCGGGCGCAAGCATGCCAGCGGACAGCTGTACGAGTTCTACAACATACCGTACGCCTCAGCGCCTACAGGCGTGGACAAATTCAAGGTGCTTAATTATTTCTAAATGATTACCTGAGGCAACACGCGTGTCCACACGTAGTCTGTACGATTTTTATGATAGGGCAAATGAATGAAATTGCCGACCCGTCTTGAGCAAGGGTGGTGATCAATGCTCGTGCTTTCTCTGTATGAGAAGAGGCCTTTGTCCAGCAGTGGGACACTAATAGGCTGGTATTATATATAATAAAAAAAAAGACGGGTTGCACTCCGGGAGTGCCGGCAGAAGTGAAAACTTGATTATAACAACGTTTTTTATAACAACGCCCTCTAGTAGCAGCTAAAAAAACTGTCGCGCCTACCAGTAACAGTGTTCTCTGTATCAATGCATCATTTTAGTTTTCAATATCAAAGATAGATGGCGCTTTGTGCTAGCGCCATCTACCAGCGGTCTCTCACAACAGTTACTCATTGCATTTGCTAATGTACTTTCTACTACATTCTACAAGATGTCGCTAGGAGTTATAAAACTACGATCATGTTCCAAAACATTTAAAAATTTCTTTAAATAATTTTAAACCATAAAATGTTGAAGGTTAAGTTCAAAATCGTCTACTCTTCATCCGTCTTACGCTTTTTCCAAATTTCTTTAAATAATTTTAAACCATAAAATGTTGAAGGTTAAGTTCAAAATCGTCTACTCTCCATCCGTCTTACGCTTTTTCCAAATTTCTTTAAATGATTTTAAACCATAAAATGTTGAAGGTTAAGTTCAAAATCGTCTACTCTCCATCCGTCTTACGATTAGGTCACGTGTCCTGACGCGAGTGTCCTGACGCGAGTTTAAGATTTTATACCCATTACAGAACAATTTTTTTAGAGTGCTCAACGCCGCTAAAGAAGTTTTCACTTCAATAATATTTTAGTTTTATTACGGCGAAATCACATTTTTGTATTTGTATCATCCACTTTGCTTGACTTATTATTTTGTTTTCACAACGGCCTTTACATTTTCTCCAACGATATTTTATTGTTCCTTCAAAGCTTCCGGAGCACGATCAAACTGGCATATTTGGGTAGAGGACACTAAGCAAACAAATAATGTACAAGCGGCCTACTGCCACCTCTTATACCAGTATTATCATAATCTCACTTATTTGGGAAAGATATGTAGCTAGACGTCCTGCATAGCTTCATATTCTTTGTCTCCTTCCCACTAAGAAGTTAGAATAAAGTCATGCTAACTGCTATGTGAGGTAGTGGCACAATCCCAGGGATATACTTAATGCCCTAACAGGCTTCAACTCTCATGTACCAATTATGCCGTGTTTAGGTAAGTATTCTCTGCGCTTATACTTTTACATATGTAATTATACCCGTTTCAAGTGCGCCGACTATCCCAGTTTAAAAAAGCTTAGGTTTTCTCGTTATCCTTCCTTTATCTATTATAATTATTATCATTTCTTAATTAATGTTCATATTGAATATCATGATAAAAAATCGACATCGATGGATTGTTTTACACCTTTTCAGTTAACGTTTTTGTCCTGGTTGGGATTTCGTTTTCTTGTTTTTACTTGTCTTAAACCTAAACTAGAATCCACAATCCTTAACTATCTCAGCTATGTGTGATTCGAAGTATATGTATATATGATTGTCACCCAAATCTAAACATAATAATTTTACTTTACAGGCACCACAACCGCCACCAGAACGGACGGATCGGTTTGATGCATTCGGTGAAGAGAATATCATAATATGTCCACAGCACACAAGTATTATTGGCATTTTTCCAGACCAAGTGGTGATGCAAGAAGATTGTCTAGTTGCCAATGTTTTCGTACCCGTCACAACAGAAGAAAATCTTTCAGTCGTTGTGTTTGTTCATGGAGGAGCTTACGTAGTAGGTTATGGAAATTGGAATAAAGCGACATAGTTAATAGAGCAGGAAAAAGATTTTATCATGGTCACATTTAACTACCGTGTCGGCATTCACGGGTTTCTTTGTCTTGGCACTGAGGACGTACCAGGCAATGCTGGCATGAAGGATCAGGTGGCGCTGCTGCGTTGGGTACAACAGAACATCGCTAGCTTCGGCGGTAACCCTGATGATGTCACTCTTGTTGGTAACAGTGCAGGTTCTGCATCAGTGGATCTACTTATGCTATCTAAGTCAGCCGAAGGATTATTTCACAGAGTCATACCTGAAAGTGGTGGGAATCTTGCTGCATTTACAATACAGAGGGACCCTCTTGAGAATGCCAAAAGACATGCCAGAGCTCTGAACGCTCTCGCTATGGTAGACGACATAAACGCTTTAGAACAATTCTATAAGACGGCTTCAATGGACTCATTGACTGCTGATATGTTTTTAGACAGAACTGATTCTACTTTCGTGTTTTCACCATGTGTGGAGCGTGATACAGACGAAGCATTCCTGACAGAATCTCCTCTGAGTATACTAAAGAAAGGCAACTACAAAAAGATCCCTATGTTGTATGGATTTGCTCAGATGGAGGGTTTGTTTCGTATTAATTACTTTGACATATGGAAGAATCAGATGAATGTCAAATTTTCAGATTTCTTACCAGCTGACCTAGAATTTGAATCTGATGCAGAAAGAGAAGTAGAAGCCAATAAGGTTAAAGCATTTTATTTTGGCAACAGCCCAGTTGGCGACGACCAAGTTTTAAAATATATCGAATTCTTTACGGATGTCATATTTGCTTTCCCTAAGCTTTGGGCTGCGAAGCTGCAAGTAGAGGCTGGCAACGATCAGGTATATTTGTACGAATATTCCTTTGCGGACGATAACTCTACCAAAATACCTTACACAGACATGACAGGAGCTGATCATTGCGCTCAGACAGAGGCTTGGTTGGACAACATAGGTGAAAACAACAGAAATGAAAGTCTCGATACTCCCGAATATAAGAAGATGAGGAAGGTAGTCCGTGAAATGTGGCACAACTTTATTAAAACTGGGTAAGCATTCGATCTTCCAGCATCTCAATATTTTCTCAATTATAAGTCTAAACTACTCGTAACATAATAAACAGGGTGTTCCTTTTAACTGAGTCATTATGGAGAAATCCGAATCTATAAGAGATACCGTGCGTCTGTCCCATATAGATTCAGATTTTCTTGTCCCAGTTAAAAAAAATTGCACGTTAAAGAGGTAAAGTTTGGAAATACGGGGTAATCTTTGAAAGTACTGGTTTGATTTCGAAAATTCTTAATAAGACGCTACATTGTCCCCGTGTATATGTATATCTGAAACGTTCCGATAACGCGAGCGCAGCCATGGGCAAAAGGTTGTTCATTATATCTATAGATAGATCACTCACTGTTATGCATGGGTTCGATTATAAAATTAAAGAAAAGATGGTGGTGAGCACACCGCCTAGACGCCTAGCTGATATACCTTCGATTTAATTCCTCAGAAAGCCCGTGCCTGAAGGATCGTCACTGCCCGAGTGGCCTGCAGCACAGGCGAACAGGTCACCTCACATGGTATTGGATGAGGAGCTGATACTAGGAGGAGTGCTCTTGGAGGATCGCATTCGCTTCTGGGAGGAGATCTACCAGAAACATTACCGTGACGCCATACCACCACGCAGTGGGGCTGGTAACATGGCGCCGAAGAATATATTTTCTTTATTTGCTTTGTATGTCCTTTTAAGTCTTACTACATGGATTTTAGTATAATAATTAGTCTTGATAAATGTTTTTGCGTACGGTAGCATACTTTCAATGGCAAAGCCGTACGTTCATGAAGACAAACATAAAATGAAGCAATTGATTAAGAATTTCCTTCAAAATCGTTCGCATTGGGATTGTAAGTCTGTTTCGCAATTGGTGTGCTTGTCACTTGTATAAATAATCGAACTTGTAATAGCTTAACCACTATTAGGTTAAATGATATCTAGTCAAATAGCGACGGTCAAGTGACAATTACATAATTTCAACCTTATTGGTAAAGTTTCATTTTACGAGAATTGTTGCCAAAAGTGGTACAAAAAATTACGAAGTCGACACTTCATACTGACAAGACATTGTTTCTCTGACTGTCCCGGAACGAGGGCTCACACATCTCTGTTTATTGAGGGCTCCATCGAAGTCCAACGATTTAAATCTTTTTTACTTGTGAACAAAGATTTAAATCGTTGGACTTCGATGGAGCCCTCAATAAACAGAGATGTGTGAGCTCACGCATACTACATGGAACGATAGATACGATTTTCAGTAAGAGTAAGCAAAACAAGACTATTCATATACTATTACGTATATATACGTATATAAACGTATTTGAAACAGAAACGTCACCATCTTTTGAGGAGGTCCGGTGAATCTAAAGGCTCAAATCTTTGGTTGTAATTAATTAACACTGAATGTGGTACCTACAAGGTACTTCATCGTGTTTTTTTGCATGTACTTACTTATTACTTGCAAGTATTAGTTCATAGTAATATCAATTACATTACATATATGTGAAATATTGATACCTTTGTTTGAGATTGGACACCGGTGACGACAACCAAATGATTCATTAGGAATCTATTTATAGACATAATATTTAATATCAATGTCGCTTATCACGAGCCAACGCGAAAATCGGGATTGCGGTTGCACTGCTGTGCAGTGCTCGCGCTCGCGCACCGGTCGTTGAGCTGTTGTCTTTGTCCGCCATTCGTTGTCAGCCGCTGGGGCAGTGCTATATTCAAATGGCAATAACCCTTGAAATAATTAGTGTTGAATCAATATTTTGATACCATTTTGCAGGTTAACTCAAATTCCGGGGCTATAATTTTGCACAAGAGTAGAAAATGTAAAAAAAGTAAGTTTTAATAAAAAAGTAAAATGTTGTATTTCTTATTATTTTAGGCTATTTTGGTTATTTTTCAAGAAAAATTATTTAGGTATTCGATAGCCTCAACATTAACTTTGGCAATAACATTAGCACGTCTCTAGGTCTCTTAGATTCAAAGATATTAGCATTTCATTGAACATACCTTAGATCAGCCGATTTAAAAAAACAAAATGGCTGCCATTCGCGGCTTGTGGGGTAAGGAGTATTTTGAAACGTGTATTTGTGGATAGAAATTAGTATTTAAAATGCCTTTAAAGTTTCGGTAACCGGTAGCCAAACACACTGTAGGTATATAAGAAATGCAGTTAAAATATTAGGTAGGAATGAAGAGATCGCATTTATGGACACATTTTTTACGGGAGTGAATCACTGAAGAGATAAGAAATATATAAGATTAGATTTCATTCATTCAAAATAATATTATCAGCCCACCAATAATGCCTAATAATGTAATAAATAGGTAAAAAAAATACCGATCTCGTTCTGTTCATGATTCATGAAAAGATTATCACTTAATTACTTAGATTATTACTAAGATTCATGTTCATTGTCTTAATACGATAGCAGTATCGACACTTCGATCAAATGATTAATATGCCTTATCTGACAATGGTATAATACATTTTTCCAGCACTTTCAGCTGTACTTAGTGTACATGGCATGAATATACTGATTAGTTACGCCGTCAAAGAGGTAAAATAAAATCTCAAGTTTTCTCGCGTACCCCATAGTGTGGGAACACTATGGGGTACGCGTGTTGTTGGATAGGTCTTTAAAAAATATTTCGAGTTTGTTAAAATAATTTTTCAATTAAGGGATTCGTTTGTGAAATTAAGCTTTAAAGTGCTTTGTTAGACTGAAGTGTTCCTCCCCCCCCTCTAGAGAGATTTTGATCCATATTGTTGCCCTTATCGATTGATGTCATAAAAGTGTTACAGGTGTTATTTTTTCGAAATTAAGTCGGTTTGATTCTCGAGAGTGGCAATCGAATTTTCGAAAATCTTTGAATGCACTTCAAAGAATGATGATCAGAATGCAATTTCTATTGTAAAAATAAAGGAATGTTTCCTTTGTGTAAAGTTTGCTATCTCCAGTACTTAGAGTACTTTCCCTCCAGGTGAGTTTGAAAAAAACCAGCCTGTATTATTATACAGGCTGGGTTAGATATATAAATAACAAAATATATACTTACTAGTATATATTTTGTTGTTTATGTATCTTGTGGCAGTGGCCGAAATTGAAACTAATTCAGAACTCTTGATACATGTTCTTAAAACCTATTAAGTTAAAAAGACTTGACTGTACATTGTCCTCAAAATTTCAAAATAACTTTGACGAACGTGACTTAAACATTCATATATCTAGAATATTCTTAGCAATTAATTATAATTATGATATTATCAGTTAAATTATCATTACTATCGGTGTTGTTGTTTCTAACTTGATTAGATCCTTATTGAATCAATGTAATGAGTCGTTCCAATCTCCTCGGACTGCGGCCTGATGATTGTAACAATTCCAAAGACGACGATTGACTCATAACATGTACAGCTGACCACTTGTCTTCCGCCTTACATATAATTTTTAATAAATGTTTGAAGGAAGGGGTCTTTCCTACAGTTTGGAAACGAGCCTCTATCACCCCTGTGTACAAGAGTGGCGATAAAAATAATGTCGAGAATTATCGGCCCATTTCCATTCTTTCCACTTTGTCAAAGGTTTTTGAACGACTAGTGCACAGTGCGCTATATCCTCATATCCGTCATCTTATCATACCAGAACAACATGGTTTCGTCAAACGTCGCTCTACCACCACTAACCTCATGACCTTTGTAAACTATCTCTTTGAAAATATGGACCGCCGGGTACAGGTTGACGCTGTTTACACGGATTTTCAGAAGGCCTTTGACAAGGTGGATCACACCCTGCTCATGGAAAAAATTGCCTTTAATGGTATACGTGGCAATTTACTCAGATGGTTTGCTTCCTATATTTTCAATAGGACTCAAAAGATCGTCATTAATGGGCATGAATCTGACTCTATAGTTGTTAAATCCGGGGTTCCTCAGGGATCAGTATTAGGTCCTTTTCTATTTGTATTGTTTATTAATGACATTAAACATTGTTTTGTCAACTCACATTTCTTGATGTATGCAGACGATATGAAAATTTATGTCACCTGTGAAACTATTCGCGACTGCCATTATTTACAACAGGACCTTGATAGATTTTATGAATACTGCCTCAAAAATAAACTCTTTCTTAGCCTTCCCAAATGTTACACAATTTCTTTTACTAAAAATAAAAATCAGATCAAATTTAATTATTCAATAAACAATATCAGTCTTAATGAAGTTCAATCCGTCCGTGACTTGGGTGTTACGCTTGACTCTAGTCTGCATTTTGATACTCATATTGACAATATAGTAAAAAAAAGCTTTTCAGATGTATGGACTGGTGATGAGATTTTCAAGTAGCTTTGTGCGACCCTCTACATTCTTAATATTATATAAAACTCTGATTCGGTCACAATTAGAATACGCCGTCCAAATTTGGGATCCTCTATATGATAAGTACAAGGATAGGCTAGAAATTGTGCAGAAAAAGTATTTACGTACCATGAATTATAAATGTCATCGTCCTAAAGTCTCCTATGAACAATTACTGAAACGTTACAATGTTCTTAGTTTGGAGTCTAGACGATTTCTTCTGGGTGTAATGATGCTGCATGGTATATGCAATAATAGATTCGACTGCATTCCTTTGTCAAATAGATTACATTATATAGTACCTAGATCTGTCATGCTTCGTGGGGTACGTGCGCCTCGACTATTCCACACGAATTCGTGTAGGACTAACGCTGGGGTACGCGTGCCTCTTCGTCGCCTTGTTGATGCGTACAACGCTCGCTTTATGGAGCTTGACATATTTAGTCTTTCCAAAGATCGTTTCAAGGCAGGAGCAATAGAGTTACTAAATTCATAAGTATATTTTTTTTTTCTCCCTTCTTCTTATTACTCTTTTACGATGTACACTATCTTTTTTTTTTTTCTCTATTAACTTTTTTTTTGTGAATTCGTGGACAATGTTGTTGGTTACATATGTAGTAACATAAATATGGAATTAATTGTGTTTATATGTATTTCGAAGTATTGTGCTAATTTAAGAATCTCTAGTTAAGCCTGGTATGTAACTGTTTTTTGTCCCTAACAAATAAAAAAAAAAATAAAAAAAAAAAAAAAATAACATTTTGTGTAACATCTAATTGTGCGGGACAATGAAAACAGTGTATAGTGATAGTGTATTGGATAGACACTGATAGGACAGTATATAAACGACCACGAATATTGAAAGTGTTTTCATTTTGTGTACATAGTAGACGTTAGCGTTAGCGTTAGAAGTAAACAAGTTTATTATGATGTTTTTGTTGATTTTATATTTTTGTCTGATAGTTCTTGTTACATAGAAGCTAATAATACATAGTTTTACATATGTGTACATAAAAAAAGTTAGTAAAAAACGTAAATGATGTCACACGGTTCCCATTACGGTAAAGTTTTTAAGTAATTGCGCTATGTTGTTCCCGCCTTTTTGTGAACTATTGTGATTGGAAAATTTGTATAAAAACGGGGCCATTTTTGCCATTCGATGGCTGGAAACCTTACGGTGCCAACGAAACCAAGAGGGTAGTGACTAAATCCTACCTGCCAAACCGCTTCAGGGTGAGGCATCCCATTGGAGTCTGGAGCTAGGAGCTTAGCCTTTGGGGATCTCCTAGTCAAACCTAGTCTCTGGCTTCGTTTACAGCATTCACCTAGTGTCGGTTGGGTGTGTCTACCTCTTCGCACTAGAGGCCCCTTGGGGCATAGGGCCCTGTTGCACATTAAGATTGGCGACAGGTTTGCAAACTTAGGGCACACCCTAGTTAATCGCTTCCCTGTAACACCCAACAGGGAGGGTACACATCCCCGGGCTATCCCACCTTGGGAGTTAGGTTGTATATAAAGGTATGCTATATAAAGGTATGCATCGAAATAGTCTGTTTACTGTTGAGTGTTGTGTGGGATTTTTTTTTATTGACAAAAAAAATATCTGCGGTCTTATGTACTATGGAATTCTACGCTGGGGGGTGGGGGGTAATAGAATCATGTTCCGCCGCATATGAACTAACTGATAAGCCCACCAGACACACCACTCGTCTGTACAGAGGACCCTCCCTTTTTCTCCTTTTCTATGGAGGAGGGAATTCTCTTCCATAAACCCCTAAAGACTTGCTGGTTTGACGATTTCACAGAAGTTAACTAAAGATACACACAGGTTACCCTGCATCACCTTGAATCAATCAACTCAGCCCATAGTAGTTCAATGCTTGACCGAGGCCTCTAGGTAAAGAGATACACAATTCAGGTAACTTTTTTATAGTGAACTTACTTAGAGAAGCTTCTGTCAGGATCACAAATGTTCCATCTTCTGTACCACGCTCCAGAATTAGTGAAAATAAGAAAGTAGAATGAGTCCTGTTTTCAAACATGACTGCAGTCAGCGAGTCAATTTGTGGAACTCCATTAAAGCGTCTACCGTAAAATTCTTTCATCCTGGCGATCTGTTAAGGATCATTCTGGATTTCGCAGGGTTTCCGCTTAGTAAACAGCTAAAGTTTTGAATGAAGTAGAAGTTGTTTTTTGTCGAAATCTTTTTATCAGCGTAGCAGCAATTTAAGTTGAATGTGCCTAAAATTCGGCTTCGACTTGGCTCTTACAGTAGCGTCCATCGGTGCCTATAAAGTGCAGACACCAGTATACTTAAGGTAAGAGACTGTGTCCAATCGTTTTTGGAATGGTACCACATTTGCACTTCCATTCGGAGTTATCACAATCAAAATATTTTATTTCACATAGTAGGCCTGTGTGAAGTGACAAGAATGGATAAAGTAAGGAATAAGTATATATTAGAGAAAGTTTGAAAGTGCCGCTTGTTACAGAAAAATTGAAAAGAAGTCGTCTATCTAGGCATGGACATCATGTAATGAGGAGGAATGAAACGCATGTTACTAAAAAAAGTGATAGATATTAATGTTGATGGATGGAGAGGGAGTGGGAGGCCAAACAAAAGATGGATAGATTGTGTGAGGAATGATATGAAAGAGAATGGAGTAAATGATGCCTTGATGTCAGACAGGGGAGAATGGAAGAAGAAAACTTGTTGCGCCGACCCCAAGTAGAATGGGACAAAGGCAGGAAGATGATGACATAGGCCACATGGGCACTTATAAAACGTCGAGATAAAGGTGCACATTTATGAATCACCACCTGAACAGGTTCTCAATGTTTTTATCAACAACATACTTCATGTTGTGAGAACGTTTCGGGGAAGTAGATAAGTGACATTGTTGTCAATGTAATGGGAACATAATATCTATATGCAGATTATGCATGCATCAAATCGACATTGGTTGAATCCAATCTATTTGCATCCTTACTTTTTTTAAGGTTCCGTACCTCAAAAGGAGAAAACGGAACCCTTATAGGATCACTCGCGTGTCTGTCTGTCTGTCCATCTGTCACGGTAAATTTACTCCGAAACTAGTGGACCGATTGAGTGGAAATTTGGTACACATATTGATTTGGTTTGACTTGGTTTGCTATGATCTGCTGTGGCAAAAGCGTCAGGGCCAGGTGAACTGATTTGTGTCTTCCAATACTGGTACAACAATAAGGTCAATGTTGTCCGATGGTCGGGGGCTTACTCGACCCCATACAGGTTAGCTCTTCAACCTGTATGTTAATGCGCTGATATATGCGCATATTGCAGATGTGTGCCAAACAATACCAGTTACGCTGACGACATGGTGTTGCTGAGCGCCTCTGTCTGTGGTGTATCTAGGCTGATTGGTATCTGTGGAAAGCATGCTGAAGAACATGGTTTGTTGTATAACACGAACAAGAGCGAAGAAGCTCGGTCTTTCGGGCCAAGAGGAAGTGTCCAGATTACTTACCGACAATTAAGCTCAACGAATGCCCACTTAATAATCTTGGACATTTATTAACTGCTGACCTGGAAGACAATGCAGACATTGAAAGGCAACGTAGGGTGTTGTCTGTTCGCGCGAATATGATAGCTCACAGATTCGTTTTCGAGGCGCGTCAAAATTAAAAAAACAAAACTGGCTGTCTGTGGCTGGATTACACGCAAAAAGAGTACAGCACTCTACGTGTCCAACATAATAACGGGTTCAGGGTGTTCTTAGGACTGCCTCGTTTCTGTAGCGCGCCGGGAATGTTTGCCGGCGCATGTGGATTGTTTCCACACAATCATGCGCAAGCGGTGCAAATCCCTGGTGCGTAGGGTGTGGGCCAGCCGCAACAGTATCCTAAAAGAAAACTATATCATGCTACATATCAAATGAAAGGATTCATTGTGACAATCTCAATTTTTTTTTTTATAATTAAAAGATAAATAGTTTTGAAGTTATTTAAGTAAATAGGCAATAATTGTCCAATTCCCTTAACTCCGAAACTACAGGGCCGAAAATTTTGGAAAACATACAAAATATAGTGCTTTGCCTATAGATTACAGGAAAACCTATAAGAAATACGAAATAATATAATACCCGAAATAATAATATCCGAAAACCGTATATACCTTCATATGCATTCAGTAAAAAGCTGTTATTTTGATATTACAAACAGACACTTCAATTTTATTTATTTGTAGTACAGAAAACATTTTTTAAAATGTTCGTCTGTCTGTCTGTTCCGGCTAATCTCTGAAACGGCTGGACTGATTCTGACGGGACTTTCACTGGCAGACAGCTGATGTTATAAGGAGTAACTTAAGCTACTTTTATTTTACTAATCCTTGTAAACAAAATTAAAATCCATAAAATTGTTAACAAAATCCGATTCTAATAGAGAAGTAACATTTTTATATTTATTTCGCGCGGTCGAAGGCCGTGGGCAACAGCTAGTATTAAAATAAACTTTAGTTACAGTTGAAGGTATCAATTATATCGACCAACGATCTGATTGAACGATTTTCGATTCGATAACCCCCAAGTAACATGGGATAAGGGTAGGACGATGATGGTCGTTTCGATAACTACAAATTCACGTGTCTTTGATGCGATGTTCGATGCGCAGTCGCCAGTACATCAAGTTATCACGAACTGTCAAATTTCTCCAATTTTTTTTTAAACCAGAAACGTTGATGGTTAAGTTCAAAATCGAATGAAAAAATTTGACAGTTTGTAACTCGATGCGCTGGCGACTGTACTTAACAATACAAATCAATGCGCCAGTCTGTACTCAACTGTAGTGAAAATGAATATGAACACGGTCGCTTTTCGTATCTGTCTGTATGTTCGCTTAGTTTTTTCAAACTACACAATTTTGGATGCCGCTTTCATAATGATTTAGAGAATAAATTCCAGATGCAGCAGGGGGGGGGGGGTCTGTAATCCCCGAAGAGTAAGGCAGAAGTGTACCTTATAATACACCCACATTTCGCCACTCATGTTAAGTCCCTTGCTATAGGAGGTGATCCTACTATCATCACCCAATCACAAATCTAGACTCCGTGGCTGCTATTGAGAAATTCCTGATGGAAGATCCAATACCACTTTGTCTGACCTGGAAATCGAACCCAGGACCTCATGCTCAGCAGTTGCGCTTGTGACTACTAGGCCCACGAGGCAAGCAGCAAGTTATTACATAATATATATAACAGAATAAATAACAATTGAATGTGTTGAATAATCTTCTAAAACAATCAATTGTGGCCTAGTCTAATCATATAACAATGAAGGTTCGGACGTGTGCAGTTCTTTTGTTCGTGTCGGCTGTTTCAGCTGACGAAGAATGGATGGATGTGATTATCGCGCAAGGCACGGTGCGCGGGCGACTGAATCAACGCGAAGATTTGTACGCTTTCTACAACATACCCTACGCCACAGCACCTTCAGGCGTTCATAAATTTAAGGTGATGACGAAGATGAACGTAAAAAATAGAATAGTTTTATTAACGTCTCAAAAAGGTTTGCTTGTACGCTTCTAAATATTTAGTATATATTTCAGTAGGTCTTTTCATATTTTTACGATCCTCACAGTATATAATATATGCCTTATCATGATTTAGTTTATTTGCAGTCTACTCTAGCTTGATTTTCAAACTTTTGACGTGGAAACTCAAATATTGCTTTTGTTCGCCAGGCACCGCTCGCGCCGCCAAAGTGGTCATATCCGTATCAAACTGAAGAGAGGAATTTCGTTTGTCCACAAACACTCTATCAGATCATGAACAAAACGCTAGTGATTGACGAAAACAATTGTTTACTTGTCAATGTATTTGTACCCAGGACATCTGTAGTAAACCTATCAGTCCTCGTGTATGTTCACGCAGGAGCTTTTACAATAGGTTATGGTAATATAAACAAAGGATCAGAGTTGATGAGGAGAAAAGATTTCATCATGGTCACGTTTAACTACCGTCTCGGCGTTCATGGGTTCCTTTGTCTCGGCACCGAGGACATACCAGGCAATGCTGGCATGAAGGACCAGGTGGCACTGCTGCGCTGGGTGCGAAAGAACATCGCTAGCTTCGGCGGAAACCCTGAGGAAGTCACCCTTGCAGGAAGCAGTTCGGGTTCTGCCTCAGTAGACCTCCTAATGCTCTCGAAGTCAGCCGAAGGATTGTTCCACCGAGTCATACCGGAAAGCGGTGGAAGCCTTGCCGCATTTGCAGTTCAGAGAGATCCTTTGGAGATTGCCAAACATATTGCCTGGAAACTGAATTTTACCAACGTCAACGATATTCGTGCATTAGAAGAGTTCTATAAGATGGCTCCATTGAAATTGCTAACTTCATATACATTTTTCGATAGAACCGATTCTACTTTCTTGTTTGCCCCATGTGTGGAGCGTGATACAGGAGAACGACCATTCATAACAGAATCTCCCCTGAGTATATTGAAGAGTGGCAACTTTAAAAAGTTACCTGTGTTGTATGGTTTTACCAGTATGGAAGGATTATTACGTATTGATTTCTTTGACAAATGGAAGCATGGGATGAATGAAAAGTTTTCTGATTTTTTGCCAGCTGATCTTAAGTTTAAAACCGATGAAGAAAGAAAAGAAGTGGGAGAGATGATTAAATTATTTTATTTTGGCAACGAGTCAATTGGCGATGATAATGTTTTGGGATACGTTAACTACTTTTCGGATGTCATGATTACTTATCCTATGCTGCGAGCTGCGCAGCTGTATGTGGAGGCTGGCAACAAAGAAGTTTATTTGTATGAATATTCTTTTCTGAACAAAGAATCCGGACCAAAGCCTACCATATTAGGTGCAGACCACTGCGGTCAGTCGACGGCTTGGCTGGACAACTTGGATAATCAAACTGAGAGTTCCGCATCTGTAAGCTATCAGAAGATGAGAAAAATAGTGCGAGATATATGGCACCATTTTATAAAGACTGGGTAAGTATAAGACACCGTCCAAAGAATAGTAATACTTGAAATGAGCGACATCGAAGCAGTCAATTTACGGAACAGCAATACCCGACGAAACATTTTAACGCTATCTAGAACGGGGTTAGAATTCATTGTAACAGTCAGGTCAGCGCATCGATGCCCTGACTGTTACAATATCGAATATAGAATTAAATAAGGGTATAAGGAATTACACCCTTGTATTATTCTCTCCGTCTCGACATCTGTATTTTGTTTTGTGTTGCACAGGAAGCCCGTGCCGTCTGATGATTCATCGCTACCAACATGGCCGCCAGCGGGTGCGGACAGGTCACCACACTTGAATCTTGGAAAATGGCTGGAACTACGAGGGGTGCTCCTGAGAGAACGCACTCACTTCTGGGATGGCATCTACCAGAAATTCTACCGGGATGCCATACCACCACCAGCATATTATCAAAGAATAATAGCCTCTGTACCGACCAATGATGCTGTGTGGAGGAAACTATATGCATTTGGAAATCGGATGTCACTTACAGATCAACAAAAAAGGAAATAATAATAATACCATAACGTACCATATGTATAACCATATAAATATTCATAAAATATAAAAAAAAATTGCTATCTTTGTCTTCGCCCGAATATCAGACCACCATTCTTACTAAGAGGAAGCTCATAAATGGGTTGTGGAAGTCAAAACCGTAGACACTCCATGTCGAATTCAATATTCATCAGCACCCGGTTGTTGGTATTGGAAGCCAAATAAACATAGTTGGGAAATGGATAGGCAGGTGGCGATGATTATCATTTATTTTCAGCAACTCACCACATATATCCACTCCTTTCATAGTTATTAACTTCTGGTACCAGCAACGCAACAAGAACCTTAAACCTTCCTTACGCACTTAAGGATCACCGTGAAAAATTTGAGTTATGGTAACTTTGAAAGGTTTGTAGTTCGCTGTCAACGGCAAGCGTGTCATTGCGCATACACTTCCTATATGTCTTTAATTAAATAAATCGTATTAGGTTCAATTAGCATAACGTGGTTTTTATTTCCGTTACGGCACTGTCAGATAATCTACCTAATGACGAAGCGTTCATCAGGCGAGGGTTTCTTAACGTTACTGACTTTGGAAATATGACAATTGATGAAAAAGATGTGAGTAATAGTAAGCTGCAAATCGATGGTCTTTGCCCTTGTGTTTCAATAGAATAATAAGATAGCCTACTTCTCCATAGAAATGATTCCATAGCTCCATCATCGGTGGAGACCTACATGATAAAGGTTACTAATATCTTGGGACAAACCACTGGAGAATGAGAAAACATCGTCACGCACGCAATTATAGGCGAAATCCATTTTCGCCTAATGAGACTTCCCTGTAGTAAAGTATGGTACAAACATGATGCCACATTCAACTATCCCATAACCGCTCGACAGAGAAAACGAACGAGTTATATCGATAGAATGTGCATCCAGGCACTTGAGGGAAACTACCTGAAGAAGTTGTCGACATACCCTGTCTGAAGAGATAAAAAATTCTACCAGCAATTGTACGCAATGGACCTCTAGTTGGAAACCCCTACTCAGGAAATACAGACAAGGTCCAATCTAGAAATGGTCCGATTTTAAATTTTTGCAATTATGCTAAGTCGATTCACAATATAACCAAGTACTAAGGTGTAGGTATAAGAAAAACAAAGATAACAATACATCAGAAAACAAGCATGTGTTTGGGCCAATGTGTAAAGTCGGGGTTACAATTTAGAGATACAAATTATCGTTTCACGGTGAACGAACGTACACCGATGTTATTATAACATTAGGTAATTTTCTTTAATTTTTGTGGCTATTGCTAAAACTTTTTAATATCCGTTGTTGCCTAATAAACTAGCAAACGTTGCTCCTCAAAAAGTACCTATCCTCGGTGTGGAAGCACCTTTGCATAATATTATTAAAATAATATTATTATAAACAATATAGACCAGATCACAATTGAATGTGTTTTAATAATCTCGTACAACATCCGCCATTGTTACTTCTTGGACCAAGTCTGTAACAGAAACAATGAAGCTACGGTCGTGTGTGATAACTTTGTACCTGACGGCTATATTAGCTGAAGAAGAATTCCTGGAAATAGAAACTTTGCAAGGGCCGGTGCGCGGGCGCAAGCACCCTAGCGCGGACCTATACGCCTTCTACAACATACCCTACGCCACAGCTCCGAAAGGTGTTAACAAGTTCAAGGTGCCTTATTCATTTTTATTGATTTTCTTAGTATTTCGTAGATTTATTATATTCATAACTAGCAGTTATTTTAGATATTTACAACAGAAATTATTATGAAAATATTACTTTTATATTTGAATCGGATTTTGTTAACAATTTCAAAGGTTTTAATTTTTTTTACACTTAACACTACCTAATCTTTTTTCTAAAACAAAAGTAGCCTAAATTAATTATTTCATTATTAGCTTATGCCCGCGGCGGTGGTTAATGTCCCACGGGATCGCGCTGCCGGTCTAAAAATTCTATGTGTTAATACAGGTTATATAATTATATATATATTATGTATATATATTAAATTATTTATCCATGTAACGTAAACTCGTAGTGTTAGTAACAATTAGACTTATATCTATGTTAGCAAACTAAATTATATAAAAATAATGAACACAAATAATGAACAAACAAAGAAAATTAAATGAACCCAACACAAATAAACAAAATTATTAGGTTCATTTCATGGCACATCGTTATTATGCTGCAGGTTCAGCAGAAATTTATAAACTACTTGTGTGCCAAATTTCATCCATATCCGTTCAGTAGTTTTTGCGTTAGAGAGTAACAAACATCCATCCATCCTCACAAACTTCCGCATTTATAATGTTAGTAGGATTACGACTTGAAGCATTTTGTTGTTATGTTCTGCTTCTAGAATCATGTTCTGAAATCCATGGTAAAATTTTGTGTCGATGGCAGTTAGTGTATTTTAACCATGTATAATCACCATGTATGTCATCAATATATGGACCATTATATATATATTTTTTTATTATTCTATTCTATTACACCAATAGTGCCTCTACATATTATCATTATTTAAAAATCGACGATCGTGGGTGAATCACAAATTAAGTTCTAATTTAAATTTTGCTCTTCAGGCACCTCTCCCGCCGCCAAAATGGAAGGAACCGTTTGATGCCGTAGAAATAAATCTCGTATGTCCACAAAACTTTCAATTAATCAAAGAGTTCGTGACAGAAAAGCTAGTGATGGACGAGGATTGTCTAGTCGCTAATGTATTTGTACCCAATATTCCTGATGAAAACCTACCAGTCCTTGTGTATGTTCACGGAGGAGCCTTTTTAATGGGTTACGGTAACAGGAATAAGGGAACACAGATAATGAAGAGCAAAAATTTCATAATGGTCACGTTCAACTACCGTCTCGGAGTGTATGGGTTCCTCTGTCTTGGCACAAAAGACATACCAGGCAATGCTGGCATGAAGGACCAGGTGGCGCTACTGCGATGGGTACAACAGAACATTGCCCGCTTCGGCGGTAACCCTAAGGCGGTAACACTAGCAGGTAGCAGTTCAGGTTCTGCATCAGTGGATCTAATAATGCTCTCAAGGTCAGCCAGAGGATTATTTAACCGAGTCATACCAGAAAGCGGGGGAAGCCTAGCTGCATTTGCAATTCAGAGGGATCCTTTGGATATTGCCATCTATCAAGCCATAAAACTAAATTTTACCAAGGCCCATGATATTTTTGAATTGGAAAATTTCTACAAGACAGCATCATTCAAATTGTTGACTTCACAATCACAATTTGATAGGACGGATGCTACTTTCTTATTTTCACCGTGTGTGGAGGCTGAAACAGGAGCTGGGGCATTCCTCACACAATCACCTTTAAGTATACTAAGTTCAGGCAACTACGAAAAGGTACCTATTTTGTATGGTTTTACCCGCATGGAAGGAATGTTGCGAATTGATTTCTTTAACATTTGGAAGCATAGAATGTATGAGAATTTTTCTGATTTCTTGCCAGCTGATCTAAAGTTTCGTTCAGAAAAAGAAAGATTTGAAATAGCTGAGACAATTAAATTATTTTATTTTGGTAAAAGGCCTATTGGTGATGATACCATTATGGAATTCATCGACTACCATTCGGACATCATGGTTAATTATCCTATGCTGCGAGCTGTGCAGCTGCACGTGAAGGCTGGCCACAAACAAGTTTATTTGTACGAATATTCCTTTAAGAACGGAGACTTGATACCTAATCTTAAAATGCGAACCTCTGATCACTGCGCTCAGTCGAAAGCTTGGCTGGATAATACGGATGGTACAAATGAACGTTATGAGAAGCGGAACTATCAGGATATGAGACAGATAGTGCGAGAAATATGGCGGAACTTTATTACGATGGGGTAAGCATTAAGACATCTACTTAAACTTTGTAGTATTCAGGAGTTAATGTGACACATCGGGTGTATGGGTTATTGCAGGAATAAGCTTCTGAGACATTACTTTTTCGAAACCGGTTTTTTTTTCAAATTAAATGTGACACATTACGGTACTTTTTTTCAGAGGTACTCTAAAAGGTGATCGGTCTTCGGGGATAACACCGGGGACTGGCATTTTTACCTCTTTAAAACCACCCACCCCGGTGGTCATAACCCGTACATGGAAGGAGACACCGTTTCCTCTTTAAAGACCTGTCCGGAACCCGGTCTGTCTGCTAGGGTACATTCCTGGGCAACGGCCGAATTTCTTTTATAAATACGTTATTTTGTTATTTTGTGATCAAATGCCATAATTATGTTGCTCCAATGCATAATGCCCTGGGCTCGATTCCAACCGCACGCAATATGAAATCCCTTTTGTTTACGAATCATGGCCTCTCTTATCCGTTCATCTCTGCTTTGGTTGGTGAACTTTGCAAAGTCTTTGGTATTCTTTTACACCTACATATTCTTCACCAAACATAGGAACAATATCAGCAGATTGGTAGAGTACCTTAAGGAATAAAAATGTGGAGGGCAATATATTATGATGATTGTTAATTTAGTCACCGATTCTTCATTATAAAATATTAGACTCATCATTATGAATAACTTTTTACTACGAGACCACCTTGAAATCACTACAAAAACCCTCTTAAATTGTAATATTTTAATGTCATTTCAGTAATGGAGCTAGGCACGTCTAGCTCCAACACTGAAGTAAGATTAAAACAATACTGGACCACCTTGTACCTGGCCTACTACATTGAAAAAATGTATGAGACGTTGATATATTTTTACGATTTCTCAATCTGGCTTTGTCATACAGGAGACCCGTGATTATTGGGTCGTCGCTGCCTATTTGGCCGCCTGTGGGCCGAGACCGGTCGCCACACATGTCGCTGGCAACACGTGTGCAACTTCGTGGAAAGTTATTAAGTAAAATCACTCGCTTTTGGGATTCAGTCTACAAGCTTTATTACCGAGAAGCTGTACCTCCACCAGGTGTAATTAATCGTGGCTCGAATGGACATATACGGTATATACACTATTAGATGTTTTAAGAGGCTCCCTAACCGGGAGCATTCGACTGTAATGTAAAAAATTCAAGTTCCGATTTCGAGCATTACGTTACAACTGATGAATATTGCCTGTAATGTAAGATTCGATTTTGAACATTTGATTCAGTTGTTTGTTGCAATCATGTTACTAGTTGTATCATTCTGTTAAATTACACTAGGCGAATGCTCTCGGTGTGGGAACATCTATAAGTAAGTAGTTTTCTGTAAGCAGGTAGCCTTTCATGACCTCATAAAGCATAATTGTTTTGATTTTACTTCGCTGTGGAAGAGAGATAGAGCTAGATGTCACGTGTATTTCTATGGCAGGTCATGCTCATGTTAGACCACCTGTTGTTTAGTACATTTAAATTATGATTGCTGTTAGTTTTAAGCGAAGGTTATAAATTAATAAGAATTAACTTTGATTGTGTGATTTCGACACATCAACAGGCCTGGTGGCCCTCCGAACATTAATAAACAGGATGAGTTATGTTGGTGCATAGTGTTTTTTTTCCTTACCTCTCCAATGCTAACATAATTATATGTCTATACGGGGTGGAAGGGACGCCGACGCGAAAACGGTTACCACGTATTCAGTACATCATTCTGAGCCCACATAGCCACATAGAAATTTTTCATCGGTTATTTTAAAAGAAATCAGCTGTTTCCTACAAAAAAAAGCAATACCTACACGGTCAAAATGTATTCAAATGTATTTAGAATGTAATTCTGTTCTACTACGATCTACGGGTATATTAGAAGAGATTTAAATGATGGTTGAATGTGAAACTTTAAGTAACGAATGCAATTTTTCGTTTTGAATGCCATTGGATTCCGCTATAAGCAATACATAACCTCAATTTTTCCAATAACTTAATATTATTTACTTTTTGTACAAGTTGAAAACTGCCTCAATAAGCAATATTATTGCTCATTGAGGCAGTTTTCACTTGCCATATAGACTTTCAATTTTATTATGATCCAAGGAAAACGTGTCGGGCCATAGAGACGTATACACATACGACTCTTTGTTTTAATTTAACCTGAAATCTTTGTGTCGAGTCATATAGACGTATGCTCAAACGACCGTCCATATCCGTCCATGTCCGTCATTAATAATAAATAAATAAATATCAACATTATCCGGGGGATGTTTAGTAATCACTGCAGACGTATGCACATACGTCTACATTTTAGTATTGCTGTCTCAAAATTTCCATACATCACTACGGTCATTAGTGTCTAATACTATAGGCTTGCGCCAGTTCTCGTTAGCCAGGGAGACCGGGGTGAGGCCCTTGGCCACTGAAACACATTTCGGTGCATCCTCACGTCGGCTTCTTCCCTGAGACTGCATGGCATACCTCACTTCACATGCATGACTGCACATTTGTCTACACTAAATTCTATCCTGATGGCGCTACTGAATGTTTCTGTTACCTTCAGTAGCTTCATCAGTTGCAAATTGTTGGAGCAAAGAATTTCAGATCATTCATATAAAGAAGGTGAGATAAGACCTGAACATCTCTCCTCAACTGATAGCCTAGACCTGAACCCTCCAGCAGTGTGCTGAGAGGGTTCAAGGCTAGACAAAACCACAATGGGTTTAGACTATCACCCTGGTATATAACGCGCTCGATCCTTATCGGTTCGCTGTTCCCCTGAATCTATCGACATCCTGTATAGCGAAGAACCGTTCTACAGTGCCCCATATACGACATCAGGAAGGTACGCAGAGTTGCATTAACTTTATACAACTCCAGCACCGTCATGAGCCATGTATGAGGCACAGAATCATAGGCCTTCTTATAATCTATCCCACAAGTAGACAGATCCCTTTGGGAGCGGCGAACCTGTTGGCTAATGGCCATATCAATGAGGAGCTGCTCTTTAGTACCGAGGGACGGGTCCCTACATTCATTCTGAGAGGCAGACAACAGACATTAACAAAGTACAAAGTCAATTATTTATTTGCAGAAAATGTGGTACAAAAGATGGTAAAAATAATATGTAGTGACACATTTCCGACTTCTTCGATGCCAATTTTATGGCGAAATGTCATTTCAGCATAAAAATTGGCATCAAAGAAATCTGGTATTTTTTCAAATACTAAGATTTCGTAGATAAAAACAAGACAAATTGAATTGTGTTTTGTTACACCATAATAATCAAAAACATGTAAACTCTTGGATATTACAGGTTGTTTTAATAAAAAATTAAATATCTGTAAACGTCGTGGATGAATTCGACACAAAATATTCGAAACAACAGATATCAGTACTCTAAAACGCGTAACACATATTTAACTAGGTTATGTTAGTTAGGTTCTGGTTAAATTTAGGATTCTCGTGACACAAAATGCCTATGTACATCAGTTACTATACTTTGTTATTATCATGAAAGTATTTCATCTCTAATTTTCTTTTCGTCTAATACTGATCGAAAAGACAAATATTTAAATTTCTACCTAGGATAACACAAACTAATGGGTTGCATCACACAAACTAATGGGTTGGTTGTAAGCAAATACCTAGGATAACACAAACTAATTAGGTTGGGTAAATGGTCCGGAAACTTTATGCGAAACACAAACAACTTTAGTATTTTTGAAACCTCAAAACCTAGCGCTATCAGTCTATTTGTATAAACGCCTTAATTGAAAATATGTGCAATGATCCGCGTGCTGTCGTAGTCGAACTTAGTCAAAGTCGTACATTATTACATATTATCTACATGCCACATTGCTCTGTTCCATTAATGAGCATAGAAAGCATGCTCCACCCTAAACCGCATCATCGCAATTTGCCTGATGTGAACATCAGGCAAATTGCGGCGAAACGCCCGTTTGTTATACTAAAAAAAATGGTACTTATTCCAGCAAGTACTCATTACTGCTCCAATATGAAATATACAATTAAATCTATTTGAAAGCATGGCTTTTTGATGTCATAAATCGGGCAGACCTTGCTTGTTCAACGATGGTAACATAATTTAATTAATCGACTATGATGTCTGACATAATAATTTGAAACTGTTTGGCACTAAATTTGAATTTCTTGGAATGTTTTTATAGTTCTTATAATTTAATGTAAATTGCATGTGTATAATAATTATATTCAACACAATGTAATTTTTTTACGAATAAATGAAATGAAATGAAGATACGAGTACTCGCATTCGTCAAAAGGAGGTTCGTAATGTGCTTCACAATTTTGACCTGAACAAAGCCAGTGGACCAGATGGAATTCCTGCTACACCTGAGTGATCTTCTGTACTGACACGCAACTTCCGGCTCTGTCTTTGAAATGGATTAGTACCGAAATCCTGAAAGCTTTGCTAACGTGCAGACCGTGCCCAAAAAAGGAAGTCGTGCCAAACTACAGGCCCATCTCGGTTACGTCTATTCTCTGCAAGATCATGGAACGTGTCCTCAACAAGAGGTTCCTGGCCTACCTTTAAGCATAAGATCTCCTCAGCGATCAACATTACGGCTTCCGCCAAAATCACCTACCCTAGCATATGTACCCCAGTCACATTTAGAGTGAGGCCGGGAAGCGATTGCCGTCTCCCTGGACATCTCGAAGGCCTTTGACAGGGTTTGGCATGATGGCAAACAAGCTTCCATCGTATTCCGTGCCCATTGATTTCTGTGAGCGGATATCAGACTTCCTGAGAGTTCCCGTCTGATCGAATAGCAATAAACGCCGGAGTCCTTCAGGAGTCGTTACCATTTGCAACCCTTTCTATGCTTCTTATTAACGACCTGCTAAATCCCGCAAAGTTGCCAGCCTATCGATTTTTATCGGTTACATTTCAATTATATTTTATTTGCTACTGAGTGCACTATTGTTGATATTATTGAGTTTTTACCGATGTATTATCTTATCTATTGAACAATAATTTGTATATATTGTACCTATCATACTAATCAGAGTATGATGCAATTTTGCCTATGTCATCCTGGTCAGCAGAAAACCCGGTAATACATTAGGACAAAATAAATACTTACTGATTAACTCATTTTTTGTAATATTTTCTTTGTAACCAATATAAATAATTGCGCAATAATAATATTTGAAAATTGTTTTATTTTTGCTTGTCATTTTCTTTTATAAGTCTCGTTGTTTTGGAGTTGTACTTAAAGCACTGGTTACGTTGAGTGAGTATGCCAGCACATCAAGTTACCACAATCTGTCAAACTCCAAGTCTTTTATACCATAAATTGTTGATGGTAAGTTCAAAATCAAATGAGAAAAATTGTCAGTTTGTAGTAACTTGATGCGCTGGCGACTGTACTAACCTTCTGAAAGAAGACGGTCAATTAATTCAAAATTCTGTTTACTTTAAGTCCAGCGTAGAAATTTAATCTCTGTAAGGGTCACTTTCTAAATTTATCTTGGACATTGCTAATATCAATGAAGGAAAAATCTTGAGGAAATCTGGACTTCTAATGAGTATAGGATTGTAATCGTCAGCCCACCTTGAACAAGCGTGGTGATGGTGTTCAATGAATTCAATGTATGAGAAGAGGTCCTTGCCCGTAGTGGGACAGTTAAATGCTGGTATTATTTATTTATTTTTAGGTTTACAGTGTAAACCTAAAAATACCTACCTGCGTTTGTGTAAACTTTACACAAACGCAGGTAGGGTCTGACTCATACTATTTGGGTAAGGTCAGTCTTATTATTGTAATCACACGGATGTTTTAATTATGTTTACACAGTGGTTCATACACACAATGTGATTTGGTTCAGTAACATTGTTGTGTAAACAAGAATTGCAATTTATTTAAAAAACATGATTTCCATAACAAGTATGTAATTTCGGGACAACAAACAACTATCTGCAATGTAGGTTAATTTGGAAAACAAACAGTTACGAAAATCCCGATTTTTCACAATAATAATTGTGGTCATCATCTAGGTACTTATCTAGTCTTTTGACAATTTAGTTAGGTTCGGCTTCCAGTCTAACCGGATGCAGCGGAATAACAGTGCTTGTATGAAACCACTGCCCTCCACAACCCAATTACTAGACAACACGATACACCTTGGTGAGACTGGTAGTCAGACTTGCGGGCTTCTGACGACCTAAACGGTTGGCGGTCAGTTTTAGATTTTTGCAAGTCGTTACAACTGTGAAAGATTGACCGCCAGTTTAACGTGCTTCCTGAAATACGGCGGAGGCATTGATAAGCAATCCTATCCTATGCTATCAAAATGAGCATATTTTTACATAAAAAATTCAAAGTCCTGACTGACTGATATATCAACGCACAGCCCAAATCGATGGTCCTAGAGACATTAAATTTTGAGGGTGTACTCTTTGTGAAGAGTAGCTATCCACTAAGAAAGGGTTTTTTAAAAATTTTGGGGTGGACCCCCATATGAGGGTGAAATGGGGATTGAATTTTCTGTGAAACTTTTTATTCTCGGGGTCGATTGACTTGAAAATTGGTGTACGCACTCTTAAATTGAAATTATTACCAAAGTCATCCCCCAAAAAAGTCAAATGCAGTGTGGCGTGCGGAGCGCAGCAGTATTTACCTATTAGTAAGTAGTTAGGATCAAACTAAGTAACTTTACGCAAAAATTATTGCGGGGAAACAATTTTTATTTGAAAATTCACGTAACGCACTCAAGATATTGTGCTGATGAATGGATTGAATAGTACGAGGGTCGTGGAGGTGTTTTAAGTAAAAAGCTTACATTAGGTATATAGGTATGAATTTAAAAAAAAACTTGTGAAAAAATTTAAACTTTGACCCCAATATCTCCGTAACTAGAAGGTTCCCAGGTATGGACTACAACAAAAAAGGTCGGTATGACGGGGAACAAGTGCCTATCGGCTTCTTAAGGGTCTTGTTACACCCTTTACATATTTGTAATCACGTTCTCGAAAACGGCTCAAACGATTTCGATGAAAGTTGCACTATGGAGTCGATCGAATCGATCTAGCTAGGTTTCCTATCTGAGAAAAATCGTTATCTCTGTTTTCACCCGAAATTAATATCATCAAAAGCAGCTTCTTTATCATGCAAACACATTATTTTCTCGAAACCCATTATTATGTCGGTAAGTACTTAAGTTTGTTTCAGGTAGTCAATTGGTATCAAACACGGTAACATTGTAAAGTGGCTCACCGTAAATGTTACACGTAATAATAGTCCTGCTGACCGTTTTCCGTTTTTGTTTTTATTTTTAAAATGTTCACTACCTTATATTACCCGGAATAACTCAACGCTTCTAACGATACCACATAGGTACAATGAAATCGGTTAAGCTAGCCGTCTAGAAGTTAAGGTGGAATAAAGAAAGTCACAAACATACATAAGACTCCTTTTTTTGGGCATTCGAGTAAAAACATAACAGAACATGTCAATTTGTATTGGTCATGATGACATATCAATAAATAAATTTAATTACAGCTGGTGTGATGAAAAACAATATTATTATGAAATCATTCAAATATTTCAGGCCATCCAAGATAGGATCTCTCTTGTCCTATCATGGTGACTTGCACTCAAAAATTATTATAAACAAAAAATATGTTATGCCTTAACCAGTTGTTATGGAATTATGCTACATTTCTCGTATTATTTATCTTCATATTTTTTAGTTCGAGGGAAGCTGTCCGTTCGTCTGAATTTGTCAACAAGACACCATCTAAAACTGCCAGCGTTAGCGCACAGTGAGAATTAGAAGCAACTCTTGTTTTGGTATGTGACACAAATGGTGTATCAGCATCAACGAAAGAGTACTCATACAAATATATTTCATTGTTTCCACCATTCGAGTTCAGTATATTCACACATCTTCGTTCCATTAGCTAGTAAATATAGTATTTTAATTAAATGATGATATACTGTGCTCGTCTTACAACTATTGTTATATGTTCAAAGTATAGGCGAAGACGCTGGCACCCTAAACACAAGTTGAATCTTACATTGGGTGCCAGAGCTCATCGTAAACACTCCTCTCCCTAGTTGTAACGCTGCATAATTAGGCAATATTTTAAATTCACAATAATCAGTTTTTTACTCTTCATAAGGTTTTTAGCTTTGTATGAGTCTCCGAATCCGTAGCGTAAAGCTGCTCCGTGAATATGGACCATGACTGATAGATCCTTCTCTACAGTGTCAGGCACGTATATGTTTGCAATAAGGCAGTCTTCATGCATGGTTTTATTGTTTACTCCAATGTTTCAGGACAAACCAATTTTTTTTTGTTCTAGACCTTCTAGTTACGGAGATGTTGGGGGTCAAAGTTCCTACTTATTCACATTTTTTTTAAATAATAGTTTTTATGGTTATAACTTTACTTTAAATACCTCTATGACCCGCTTATATGTGATTGCAAAATTGCCGGTCGTAGTGAACAGACGTACCGAACAATAACTGCAATAAACAAATAATAATTTGACGGCACGGTTGGCGCAGTGGTCAAGCGATTGACTGCTGCGCTGCATGTCGCGGGTTCGATTCCCGTACGGAACAAATATTTGTATGACCTACAAGTAGTTGTTCCGGGTCTGGGTGTTTTTCTATCTATAATATGTATGTATTTACAAAAAAAAATATGTATATATGTAGTTTATCAGCCATGTAGCTACCATAACACAAGCATTAGGTTGCTTAGCTTGGGACTAGATGGTGCTGTGTGAAATGTCCAGGGATATTTATTTATTTTTATTTAATCACTTGCGAAATTGTGACCTAGTTACCCAGTAGTAACGCATACTCGTACAAGTACATTTGTGTAAGGTGTATTAGTAGAAATGACCAGTGTTTAACAGGAACAATATCACCTGCTTCACGATGGAGGATAGTCCATTCAACCGGAGCAGTAAATGTGTTCGCTCCCCGCCTTCTACACCTGTGCTCGTAGCCGTACCCGCCTCTACCCCTGTGCCCGTGGCCGTACCCGCCTCTACCCCTCAAGCGCCTACCCAAAGGAACGATGCCCCTGAAGTTGTCTCGACTTCAGAACTCCAGAACTGGATGGCGATTATCGAACAGAGCCTAAAGGAGGTGTGCGCTATTGCAACTGAGGGAAAGCTGAATGTGGAGCAGAAAACGCGCATCACTAACCTATGCCGGAAGGTTAGTCACGGGACCTCGCAGATGGCTGTCATGTACTCGTACCAGTCCGGCTAAAGCCCTCCAATCGCACTACGCCGTCAGAACCCTGGAAAACCAACTCGATCTTTCGCAGCAGCTACGGAATCTTAAGCTGAGTATCGAAGATTCGACGAAACCTGCCCAGGGATCTTCTTTTGCTGACATGGTAAAGAAAGGTGCCAACAATTTTATCCAGCTAAGTTATGTCAGTTCCGTGGCCATTTTTTTATGTTTAATGGGCCTACTTGACCTCAATCTAGTCCTAGAGGACAGAGATGAGGTCGACGATGGAACGAGCTAACCCAAAAGAAGCCTATTAACTCGCGACTTAAAAAGATTGGTGTTATATGAACTTGGGAACACCGACGAAGGTAGGGAATTCCACTCCTTGGCTGTGCGCATAATAAACGATGTAGCAAAGCGCTTCGTGCGAATGTGTGGAACATCGACAAGGAATGGGTGATAATCCGCAGTACGTCTGGACTCCCGATGGAAGAAGCGAGATGGTGGAATGATCTCGTGGAGCTCTTGGGCACACTCACCGAAGTACAGCCTGTAAAAGACCGACAGACATGCAACTTTGCACCGGTGGGCCAGGCTATGAAGCTTGGTACCCACCAGCTTACCGTCGCCATCTATCCGGGTGACAAGTTGAAGACCAGCGATGAGACAAAAACCCTTGTCCAAGAATTATCAGCCCCCAACAAATGAAGCTCCACGTGAGAGGCCTGCGCAAGACGAAGAATGGTGGTGTTATCATCAGCACCGAGACGAAGGACGACATCGAGAAGCTCAGACAATCGGTGCAGCTAACCAAATCAGGCCTAACAGTCGACGAGCCCCTTAAAAGGAAGCCTAGGGTAGTAATTATAGAAGTGCCGTCATCTATGCAGGAAAAGGAGGTTTTTACCTGTGTGTACAACCAAAACCTAGCCGAAAAACTTCAGGACTGCAGCCTTGAGACGTTTTTGAGTTTAATTAAATTAAGTCATAAGTCAGGTAAGAAAGACACGGACACATGTAATTACATTGTTGAAGTATCTGCAGTCGTACGCTAAGCACTGATTTCAAAAGACCGAGTTTTCGTAATTTGGTCATCATGCCCTGTGAGGGACTTTACTTTGGTCACACAATGCTATAAGTGTCAGCAGTGCGGCCACTGTGGTGATCAAGGTCACTCAGTAAAAGAATGTCCAAAGAAGGCTGACGAACCAAAATGCGCTACTTGCTTGCATTTCAACAAGCATAACACAGGGGCTGCTGACTGCCCGGCGAAAATAATGGCTGAAAAAAGGTACATCAATTCTGTAGATTATGGAGGCGCCTAAGAGCGCCATTAATTAGTTATTTTTCTGACCTTCTCTATTTTATATTTATATTTTTAAATACCATTATGATAAATAGTTTAATTAATGATTTAGATAATTTCTCTGTATCCGAGACGAAAGTTTGTGAAGCTGAATCCTGCAAACAATATCTATCCGGCTACAAATCTCCACTAACCATATTGACACAAAATATTCGCAGTGTTTTTAAGAATTTTGATAGCTTGAGTACATTTCAGCAACGGCTAAACATAAATTGTGATGTTATCGTTCTAACCGAATGCTGGCTTGCCAAACAATATAACATACCACTCATTCCGGGATATAATATGTATAGAAGTACCATAAATTACAACCAAAATGATGGTGTGATAGTTTATGCAAGAAATCATCTGGATGTCTCTGTAGAGGAACCTGAGATGCACGACTGTAAAAAGATTGTTAGTTAAAATTGGACCAGAATTTGCGATATAAGCATTATATCGGCCTCCGTCTTTTAAAAATACTAGCAATTTTACTGACTCTCTGAATGAGACCTTGCAGAATCTGTCATCCATTAAAAACACAATTGTAATTGGAGATATTAATATCAATATTCTTTCAGGAAGTGCTGATACTTCTGCTCAGGAATACCTCAACCTATGCGCTTTTCATGGCCTTCTTCCAGCACACAGCTTTCCTACACATCACAGTGGCTCCTGTTTGGATCATAAATTATGCTTAAATCGAATTTCCCTTCACTTGCACTTGTTATTAACTCAACAATAACCGATCACAATGCAATGCTGCCTTACTAACCATAAATTGTAAATTACATAAACAAGACACTCGCAAAATTTCAAAACTGCTTATAAATAGACTTGAAGAAGATTTACTCGACATCGATTTTAATCCAGTCTATAATTCCGCTGACCCGCAGTTATGCATGTTGTTTGTAATTGAAAACTTACGAAATACAATTCAGAAAAACACAATCGTATCGCAGCTGAGCAACAAAAGTCACAACATAAAACCATGGATCACATCAGGTCTTATTCGCTGTATGAAACATAGGGATAAACTGCATATGAAAGCTAAATATAATCCAGAAAATGCAGTATTGCAACTTTCGTACAAAAGATATCGTAATTTTTGTAACGATCTCCTTAAAAGAACGAAATATTATGAGTTATCTTCAGGTTTATTACAAGTACACTCGTCACCGGTGGAATCCGCTAACATAGCAAATAATTTCTTTGTTAATGTTGGTAATTCTCTGGTAGAATAAAATATGGGTCTATCCCAAAACATGACGAGCACTCCTTTAACATGCAACACTGCTTTAACATCCTTCGCGCTGCTAGATACTGACGAGACTGAGGTAGAAAGTATAATCATGACCTTGAAAGTAGACTGTGCAGTTGGCTGGGACAACATATCGAATATAATTATTAAAAAATTACATTTTGGTACCACCACTGACTTATATTTTCCGCATTTGTTTATCTTCAGGTCATTTTCCAGAGTGCCTGAAAAAAGCTGTAATTGTTCCTGTCTATAAATCAGATAGCAAACAGCAAGTGACAAATTATAGACCTATTCTTTACTACCGTCTATGTCAAAAATATTGGAGAAATTAATAAATAAAAGGTTGTTGAAATATTTGGAAGATAAGTCAATTCTGTCTAAACGGCAGTTTGGTTTTCAACAAAAAAAAAAAATTTCAACTGCCGATGCGGTACATCATCTGACTGACTATTTAGCGCAAGAACTTGACAAGGGTAACCACGCAGTAGGAATTTTCCTGGACCTCGCCAAAGCTTTTGACACAGTTTCCATTCCAATTCTATTGCGCAAGCTTGAGATCATAGGTGTAAGAGGTACTCAGCTAAAAATGTTCAAAAGTTATTTAGAAAATCGTTCCCAGTGCGTAAAGATTGGCAATGTACTTAGCGCTGTTCAAAAAAACACATTTTTTGGTGTTCCCCAAGGAAGTATTCTAGGGCCTACTCTTTTTTTGATCTACATAAATGACCTTTGCAATCTAAAGCTAGAGCATGGCACTATCGTAACTTACGCTGACGACACTGCTTTACTTTTTTCGGCTGACTCAGAAAATGAATTTTACAATCTTGCGCAACACGGATTTAATACTGTAAATAAATGGCTTCAAAATAACTCACTAAATCTAAATGCAAAGAAGACAAATTACATTAAGTTTTCGATGCGCAAGCAAATATTGACTATCCCCTCAGCGCTGCATGCTCATTGTTGCCCAGGACCTACAGATAGCCAGTGTAAGTGTCCCAATATTAAGAAGAGTGATAAAATAAAATACCAAGGTATTATAATAGATGAAACCCTTTCCTTCAAACAACATAAGGAAGCTCTAAATAATAGGATTCGTAGGCTGATATTCGTATTCAAAAATCCAATCATACTTAGGCAAGTATATTTTGCACTTTGTCAGTCACTTCTGACTTACTGTATTACTTCATGGGGTGGGGCGAGTAAAACTCTGTTATTGCCCATTGAAAGAGCTCAAAGAGTTATTCTTAAGGTGGCTACTTGCCGCCCTTTCCTTTTTCCCACTAACCTCCTGTATAAATCTTGAGAAGTACTAACAGTCCGACAGTTATTTATTATGAGCACTGTACTAAAACAACACGCAGCACTTCCATACAGCACTGAATTTACTAAAAAGAGACGGAAAGATATAGTTTGCCCTCAAAAAAGTACTAGTCATGCTTTCATAGCCAAGTTTTATATATACCTTGGACCACTACTCTATAACAGGCTAAATGAAAAAGGAAACATCTACTCCTTAAATCATAGTAAATGCAAGAAAATCCTTAAAGAAGCCCGATGTCCTATGAAGATACAGAGAAGTTATTACTTGTGCTAAAGTAAATATTGTTCGTATTATTGTTATTTTTTTAAATTAGTTAGCTAAGTTAAGATACTATATTTTTATATAACTTTTTACGTAGGTACCAATAAGATTAATATGATATGTGATTATTTAATCAATTAATGTTACTTCCAAACGCCTGAAACACAGGATTACCTAGTTCAGGCACAAATCATGAGTGAACTTGGCATAAATTTAAGAAAAACTGTAAAAGTTGTACCTTGGATTTTTGAATAAACTTTATTTATTTATTTATTTTATATATTCAATGCGTCCATCAGCACAATGTTTTGAGTGCGATACATTGACTTTTACCATAAAACGTGATTTTTTACTCCAAAAAAACAGTGATTTTCCAGCAAACATTCTTGCGTAACATTTACATAGATGTACAGAATACTTGGTTGACGACTTACTGAAGGGTCCGTTCACACCTTGTATACCGCTACTCATCATCTTCCTGCCCTTGTTCCATGTTATTTGGGGTCGGCGCAACACGTTTTTTTCTTCCGTTTCTTTGGTCTTCCTCTCCCTCTCCATCCATCAACGTTTATATTCATCACTCTTTTAGTCACATGCGATTCGTCCCTCCTCATCACATGTCCATACCAAGACAATCGATTCCCTTTCAACTTTTTCGGCGCGTCCGCGCACTAGCCCTTGCACAGTCTGCATCAGCTTCCATTCATCTTTATTTTGGCTGCTTATCGTCACAACACACAACATCAGAAATGCGTACCACCACATTTATAAAACTTTGACTCTGAAGAATTTTTATACCCGACGTAACAGTTTGGCATTAATAATTCAACATTTCCGTTCAAAATAGTTTTGATCAATGCGAAACAGGTTTCGGTTGAACTTTACCTTACGATGCCGAAATCCCAAGGCGAGAATTACATTCTAGTATAAGTAAGCTAGCTTCGATATAAACAGGAAAAATAACAAAAAATAGGGTTGATCAGGGCAATAAGACTGATAGTATTGGTAGGAATAGGTACTCACATTCGCCACACGGTCAAAAAAATAACTAAAACTCCGAAAGGTAATCCATGTCTTTATCAGAGTTGAAAAGAGAACTAGCGCGATCGTCGTCTTCATCTATTTCCTATTTAATTGCTGAAGAAACCACCATTTATCTCTATTTTTGGAATCTAAACAAAATAATAACGCTACTAAAATGACTACACACCTATATTGTGTATAACATAACAACCGACAGCTCTCAGGGTCACGGTCAGCCATAGCGCCGCTTACCTAATCGTAATCAATCTTTATTTCCTGTCAGTGTTGTAGGTTATGCCTGTGATGTGTTTTAGTAAGTTTACGTTTTTTTGTCAATTTCATATTTTGTTTTGTTACGTATGCTTAAATGTCTTACTAATTAATTTTAAAGACTCCGTGAAAATCCTGATGCAAAAACCCAATAGCACTTTGCTCGATCCGTTAACCCAGGACCTCATGCTCAGCAGTCGAGCTTGTGACCACTAGACCAACGAGGCAGTCAGAAATTTCTCAGCAGCAGCCACGGAATCTGGATTCTTGCCCGGTTGATGGCAATAGACTCTCCCTCTATAACATGGGACTTAAACATAACTGGCGAAATATGAGTGTAACATTAGGTACACCTCTGCCTAACCCTAATAGACCAGGGTAGAAGCCTTTAAAAATAATAAAAAGTGAAAAAAAATAATAGTAGGATGCAACCCATTAGAAAAGGAGGGGAATATTATAAAAATGAAAAGAAAAATAATTTACGGGCGATCTGAGGTCGGGAAGGGGATGGGGGTGAGTTTTTAAGGGTAAAAAACGGTTTTTCTCGATTTCCGGCAAAACTAAAAGTCCTATCGAAAAAAGTCAAATGGCAAAGTTGTAGGTAATAAAAAGATCTAAAACTTTTGTATTTACAATTTTTTCACATAACCTCAAAAGCTATGTGAAAAATTCAAAAAACCAAGTTTTTGGTTTTTTATTTTTATCTTTTACAAAAATTTGTTTTTTTTAACGACATTTGGTGAAAACTTTCCTTTTTATGTCCCAAATACGCTGTAATTTATTTGATTAAAAATATTTATTTTTTCACCTCATTTTGAATTAATATCGAAAAAGCAGCCTAATTTTCAATCGAAAATTCACCCGTCAAAATATCGGCTTTTTTCAAAAAGTTGGTATGTTTTCTGTTCGTTGAAATCTCTACTTTCCGATGGTGAAAAAAAATATATATGTTACCATAGTAAATCTTCTCAGAAAATGCAAAAAATCGAAAAAAACTCGAATTCGATTTTTTTTTATTATTATAAATAATTTTGAGCTATTTATTAAAATTTACACTTTAATTACTCGAAAAACGTTAGATTACATGCTACATTAATAAAAAAAATTGCAAATCAAAATATACTACTATAATTAACAAACAAATAAGTTAATAAAATTAATATTTACTAAGACATCTACAATATTTAGAGAAAGTTGTCGAATCTTATTTAAGTTATATGCGTAGATGCCTATTTATAACTATTCTAAGATAAATTATATACGTGAGTGACCTACGAAAAATTGTAGCCCATCAAAAGGTATTTCATGGAGAAGTGGGGAAGGAGCTAGGCGGGTCTGGGTCTTACTACATACATACCTACTATTTCGTAACAGCTGTTACAACCGTTAGCCTAGCCAGTATTCGAAATACAGTACAGTATACAACATCGTTTATAAAAATACACGTGCACGCTGAGTTTCTTGAAGATAATTGTGACAAGTTTACTTAAAAAAAAAAACTTTTAAAAAAAAACAGAAAAACCCTTAAAAACTCACCCCCATCCCCTTCCCGACCTCAGATCGCCCGTAAATTATTTTTCCTTTCATTTTTATAATATTCCCCTCCTTTTCTAATGGGTTTCATCCTACTATTATTTTTTTTGGTTTTAAAAAATATCGACCCTGGTCTATAAGGGAATTACAGGCGAGGGCGAGGAGAATTTGTAAAATTAGTTCTTTTTTCAGAGTTGCCCGGCGCCACCGCTGCATTCGCGAGCTAAGCCCCGCCCAACAAACATGATTAGTTTTCGGCGCAAGGCCACAAACATAAAATTTAAAAAGAAAATCACTTACACGGAGCCAACTAGCGTTAATTTAATTGTTTCTGGCGAGCAAACAAGAAAACACTAATCAGGAGAGACGTCAACACTGATAAATAGATAAATAAGTAAGTAACTTAGATTCAATTTGAAAAATAAAACAAATACCGATTCATTCAAAATATTTATTTACCTACCATCCTAGATTATCACCTTGACATTTTTGTACCCAGTAAAAAAGAGTACAGCTGACAAAAACATCGAAAACGATTTACTTGTATGTACATGAATGTTTAAATGTAAATGTTTACAATTCAGCACGTGTTCTGGGTGGCGGTTTTGGTGGTGGAACGGCATCCCGGTAGTATCTCTGATAGATGTCATCCCAGAAGCGAGTACGTTCCTCCAAGAGCACCCCACGTAGTTCCAGATTCTCATCCAGCACCATATGTGGTGACCTGTCCGCGCCTGCTGCCGGCCACGCAGGCAGCGACGACCCTTCAGGTACGGGTTTCCTGAAAGAAACTACATTAAAGGAAACATTCCAATCGCAATTAATACCATCTCAACTGCGGTGACTACAACAGGAAAATAAACTTCAATCGACTTGGGACTCAAATAAACGCAGACACCACCAACTGAAGTAGTTTTGTTTGAAATAGCTGAGCGTCAATTAGATAGATGTCCTGTTTTTTTTTTACATAAGGTACTCACCCGGTCTTTAGGAAGTTATGCCAAATTTCACGGACAACATTCTTCATTTTTAGAAGCTTTGGGGATGCAAAAGTTTCATCTGTGTTCATCAGGTTACCATCCGCCAATGCTGCGGATTGAGCGCAATGGTTAGCACCACGTACGTTAGTGTGTGGAACCACAGGATCGGTGTCTTCCACAAAGGAGTATTCATACAAATAAATTTCATTGTTGCCAGCTTCTACGTGCAATTTTGTAGCCCAAAGCATGGGATAAGTAAATATAACATCCGAAAAGAAGTCAACATATGCTAAAATGTTGTCATCACCAACCGGTTTGTCACCAAAATAAAACTTCTTTATTTTATTGGCTACTTCTTCCTTTTCTTCGTCTGATTTAAACTTTAAGTCAGCCGGTAAGAAATCAGAAAACTTTTCATTCATCTTTGGCTTCCAGCTATCGTAGAGTAATACACGCAATAATCCTTCCATGTTAGCAAAACCATACAACACAGGTAACTTTTTGTAGTTGCCTTTCTTAAATATACTCAGAGGAGATTCTGTCAGGAATGCTCCGTCTCCTGTATCACGCTCCACACATGGCGAAAACATGAAAGTAGAATCGGTTCTATCGAAAAAATGATCTGAAGTCAACAGTTTCAACGGAGCTGTCTTATAGAACTCTTCTAATGCCCAAATATCGTCTACGTTAGTAAAGTTTAGTTCCCTGGCATACTTTTTGGCAATCTCTAGAGGGTCTCTTTGAACTGTAAAGGCTGCAAGGTTTCCACCGCTTTCTGGTATGACTCGATGAAACAATCCTTCGGCTGACTTAGAGAGCATTATTAGATCAGCTGCTGCAGAACCTGCACTGCCACCCGCAAGAGTGACATCATCAGGATTACCGCCGAAACTGGCGATATTCTTTTGTACCCAGCGCAGCAGCGCCACCTGGTCCTTCATGCCAGCATTGCCTGGTACGTCCTCGGTACCGAGACAAAGGAATCCGTGAACGCCAAGTCGATAGTTAAATGAAACCATGATGAAATCTTTTGTCTTCGTAATAAACCATGTTGCTTTAACCATATCGCTGTAGCCCATTATGAAAGCTCCTCCGTGAACATACACTAGGACTGACAGGTTTTTCTTGTCTGTGTTTGGCACAAACACATTAGCAATCAGACAATTTTCCTTTTCCTTTACGGTTTTTGGCATGAGATCTAGGTATGGGAACTTAGGTTGTGGACATAATACTTCCTCGTTGATAGCTTCATATGGTTGCAACCATACCGGCGGAGGAAGGGGTGCCTGAAAACAAAATTCAGTATCAAACCAGCGTCATTGTTGATTAATGATTCATGTTTTCTTGGCACTAGGTGTCTGTTAAAAAAGGGTAGTATTTAAACGAGGGAAAATAAATTCAAATTAAAGGTGTCAAAAATACTGAACATGAACCACTGAAATACTAAGTGGGCGGCAAACAGTAGTCGAATAAAAATGTTTAAAACAGCGACTTGAAAATACAAATTTGAGTTACTACATAGATAATTTAAGGACTCAGAAAAAAAACTGAAACAAGCTTATTAACCACTAAATTGTAGAAACGGCGTAGTCGACGTAGCCCCGATGCACGGGACTCCTATTTCTGTTTGCAGGTTTTAAAGTAACCTGACACGAAGGGGATGCCGGGGTCTTAATTTGCTCACTTCGCTCACTCACTAGACCCTGCTATCCCCTTCGAACCTAACCTGTCCGAGTCAGGGTGCCACAAGACCTTGCTTCCTATGTTCTCCTTGCCGCAATGTCCGGATAAACTGTTACGTACTTGATATTATATTCGCCCACAGAACGTGTTTATATTCATATCTTTAAAAGAGAATGCTCATGGAAGTATGGAATCCCGTACCATGCTGCATCAAAATCAAACCTTGTTTTTTATAGACTACACTGATCGTATTAACCCCTACAAAAATTATTTTTGAAAAAAAAACCCGCGTTTCAGAGTTATTTTATAAAATCGAAACTAACCTAAAAAGTAGGTCTATTTTTTCGACGCTACCAACGACGTATTTTAACACACATACATTACATTATTGCTCTAAAAACAGCGTAATACACTAATATTAGTAAGAATTACGAGTTAAAGTAACATCCACAGTATGCTTGACTGAAACTCGATTTTATTTTAGACCTTTACATTGCCAATAGTCAGTCAGTACAGTACAAATGTCAGATGCCACAGATAAGATAACTATAAACCATAGAGTATAGTAAGTGCTATAAACTAGTCTAGTCGGGATTTAGGGATGTAATCGATAAATCAAAATCTTTAGGCTGAGAAAATCTATTTTGTTGCAAATAGCAATAAACCAAACTAAATCGATTTGGTGTACTGATCTTACTTAATTGTAATTAATTTTAGAGTCCGCTCGACAGACAAGGGTTTGTTCAATTGAAACGGAACGTCATTTATATTCAGTTGAAACGGAACGTCATATAAAGGGAGTAAAACAATATTCGTACTTTTAAACTCGAAAAGTATATTTCCAGTTCAAAAATCAAATCCCCGACGCGTAATGCCGTAAAAAAATATGAAACTAATTACTATAATATTTTGGTTTTGAGGCGCGAGACTTTTTGGTACCAACTTTGGTCATTGTCCTTTGCATTCCATAATGTGTGAAGATCTTACAATGGACTTAATAAAGCTAAGGTACAATTGCGGAGCCTGTTGGGCACAGCAAAAAGTATGAAATTTATGTGTGAAATAAAATTAATACTGAATCAATTTACAATTTTAAAACATGTGCTTAGTAATAATTAACGAAATAACATAACATTAATTTTATTGAGATCTGTTATAAACTTATATAACATAATGATTATTTGGTAAGATTACATTGAAACATATTTAATAATAATAAATAATATTTATCTATGTAAGAGTGTGAATTCTAAACGACTACACCATACATTCTTATAATTATATGGTGTGTGTTTGTGATAAATATATTTGTTTGTCATGTATGGATTTTTTTTATTGTGTAGTATGCTTTTTTAATTAATAATTGTTTGAATTGATTTATAAAAGTTGTATCGCTAGTTTCATTTTTTATTGCATCTGGTAGTTTATAAAATATTTTTTATGGATATTACGTAGACTATTTGAATGTAGGCTTATGCGCGAAGTGGGTAACATTAAATGTTTCATTATACATTAAAATATCCATAGTTATGTCCATACGGTAGAAACACACAGCGTTCCAAAAAGTTATATCTAAAAAACCTTATGTTTCTATGATTTATGATTGATTTTGATTCATTCAGGGTTCCTTACGATAATCGCTTTCTTTAAGTATATTAAATATCTCTTCATATCTTATCAAGTACCTATTACATGACATGAAACTTTTTTCCTGTTATCATTACGTACATACATTGCGTACATGACTTATATCTGTAAGTCAAGATCACGCATAAATTAAATCGTAAATATTACAAATGGTACGGTCAGTCCGTAAATTTACATAAACAAAGTGAATGGCCTGTTGTTATTATTCTGCGATAGGGTACTAAACGTTTCGGATTTATTGCGTCAATTACCAGGCCATGGAATAACGATAAAAGTGGTCACGACGACGGTCAGTGAGCGCAGTAGTACAGACGCCAGCACATCAAACTACTACAATCTGTCAAATTTCTTTAATAGCTTTTCAACTTTATTGCTAAAGCATGAGGTTCGAGGTTGATTGGGAAAATTTGACAGTTTCGGGTAGCTTGATGTGCTGCCGTCTGTACATAGAATCTCTAGAAGGGTAGAAGACCTAGACGAAGTGACATCCTATCTGCAATGATGACGATGGTAATCATACCATTTTCCACAATGAATGACACTGATATACTTTGAAATTGATATTCACTTGAGAAAGCCCTTTTTCAAAATCAATGGCTTTAAAAAAAAAATAAGTACAACAGTTTGGTTTCATAAAATTAGATTCTCGTAATCACGTAATTGTTTGATGAGGCTCGTTATCCTGTGATAAGTTAACATTGATTATGTTGTTATGTGGGCTTAGTACCTGCTGTATAATACTGCTGCTTCTGTGTTAGTCTGCTTACGTAGATGGGTTTTAATTTAATTTACGCGGTTTAACGAGGGAAATACTATATGGGAGTATCTATGCAGTAATATCTTGCAAATAACAAAAGAATCCTATGGGACCTACGCTACCTAGCAGTTCCCTGCATTCAGTCGAGTTGACAAACATAAAGGCATAGAGCAGCCGTTTTTTTGGCGATAATACTTTCTTCTTTCTTTCTATTCATAGTTAATAATGAGCCATTTTGTGAAGCGTCACTGTTATAATCAATTATCAAGTAAACTATTTTTTAAATTGTTAGATACCTTAAATTTATCCACGCCCGATGGCGCAGTGGCATAGGGTATATTGTAGAAGGCGTACAGATCCGCGCTGGGGTGCTTGCGCCCGCGCACCGGTCCTTGCGCAGTTTTCACTTCCCGCCATTCGTCATCAGCCAGAACAGCCGTCACGCACAAAAGTACCACACACGTCCGCCACTCCATCGCTACGATCGCAAACTGAATTACTGATTATATTTAATGACAGCACCTGTGTAATCTCTGTAAACTTGGAAATGTGTAATCTCCCTCAGCAATCTACCGATGCTGAGGGAGATTACACATTTCTAAGTTTATAATACCTACATATGCCTATCAGACTACGATATATTAATGATAAAAATATTATTGAGTTAAGAACTTCCAAAGTAAAGAAGCGTGGCTGGCTTAGTTGCAGGAAATGTAAAATTTCATGATAATGTGACAACTGGATCATTTCCACCGCTACCGTTTTTATACACCAACAAGGATATCAGTGAATGTTCACAAAAGACATATTCACAGAAGGAGCTCTGGGTAACACCTTTTTCTTTTTTTAAGTTAGTCATAGTTAAACAAACATTCAAGTCGTCGTGCAAAGCGTCAAACGACCTTGACCAAGCTCCAGTCAGACGATTGCGGTAAGGCCGCTGTTTAAGTATAGATACCTACAGCAAGATATGCTAGAACAAAAATATTGACCCAAAATACACCTTGGGACCAATAAGTTCTTGTTATAGGATATTATACAGGGTAGGGTGTGAATTAGATCGCCACTCAAATTCTTACAATGAATATAACACATCGTAAATGAAACAAAACAGAAATCCGTCGATCTTGCTTACTTGGTATTACACTTTTGTATGCAACACTTTGCACCTACGACTTTTTTACACTGGCAATCTAGAATTAACGCAACATCAAATTTTCATGAAAGAAAAACAAAATATTTCAGTTAAGAAGTTATGGTGGAATAAAGAAACTCACAAACATACATAACACTCCTTTTGTTGGACAGTAACAGAACATGTCAGTTTGTATTGGTCATGATGACATATCAATAAATAAATTTAATAACAGCTGGTGTGATGAAATGCAATATTATTATGAAATCATTCAAATATTTCATGCCATCCAAGATAGGATCTCTCTTGGCCTATCATAGTGACTTGCACTCAAAAATTATTATAAACAAAAAATATGTTATGCCTTAACCAGTTGTTATGGAATTATGCCACATTTCTCGTATTATTTACCTTCATATTTTTTAGTTCGAGGGAAGCTGTCCGTTCGTCTTAATTTGTCAACGTGACACCATCTATAACTGCCAGCGTTTGCGCACAGTGAGAATTAGAAGCACCTCTTGTTTTGGTATGTGACACAAATGGTGTATCGGCATCAACGAAAGAGTACTCATACCAAAGAGATTTAAAAGACTTATAGAGCGGACATAGGGAATATTTTATACAAAAATTTTGATCCCGAACATTTTCGATTTTGACTCACGAATGCTATCTGACAAGCGGGCGTGTGACACGCGGCGTTTTTACTCTTCATAAGGTTTTTAGCTTTGTATGAGTCTCCGAATCCGTAGCGTAGAGCTACTCCGTGAATATGGACCATGACTGATAGATCCTTCTCTACAGTGTCAGGCACGTATATATTTGCAACTAGCTGTGCCCGCGACTTCGTTCGCGTGGATGTCGGAACTTAACAATGTATTTTTTAGTGCGAAGCGCTGTTGGAGGATACCGATACAAATATTTCTTTTTTATCTGGAGCGTACACAAAAAGATTATTGGGGTTGTTTACGCGTGAAAGAGTTACGTATAGTTGACCATGGGAAAAGCATCCAATACTTAGGTCCACCCCCGCAACGGATAATGTCTGGCCCTGAGCTTTATTAATCGTCATGGCATAACAGAGACTGACTGGGAATTGCACTCGTTTGAAAGAGAAAGGAAAGTTGTTAGGAATTATAGGTATTCTTGGAATAAAAACAATATCACCAGCACCGCAACCGGTTAATATTTCAGCTTCGATTATGTTTTGCTGCAGATTTGTGACTTTGAGCCAAGTGCCGTTACAAAGCTTGGGAGGACATTAGCTGAGAAGAATTATTGGTATACCGATTTTTAATAGTTTTAAAAATCGGTATACCAATAATTCTTCTGAAAATATACGCGTGGCCCGCCTTCAAGGTGCATATCAAGATGGATTACTGGTGGATGTCGTTCATGTATTGGGATACTTAAAATACGCCAAACTGCTTACTAAGAACTAAAAAAATACTGCACACAGTTGATCTCTAGATATAGTCCAGTCTAAGTTCGATAGATGGCGCTGTTTTAATAATTTACTTCGGAAACACTATTATAATTTTATTAATTTACATTTTTTTATAAGGTGTGAACTGATTACGATGAAACAAAAACTTAACGTTACTTCAATTTACACACATATTGTTGTGTATAAAAGTTACGTGAAGCTGTGAGACCAAATGCACATAACCCTAATTTTACTTCTGGGACACTTTAAATTCAAATATCTTTTGATAGACTGAACCGATTGCAATGAAACAAAAACTAAATGTTACTTCAAGTTACGCTCAATCGTTGTGTATAAAAGTTATCTACATTGCTTTCGTAAATTTTACGTGATGCCCGAACAAATAAACAGACAAACAGACAAAAATTCGAAAAATGCTGGTAATGGGTTCTATTGGTTGTCCTTTAACACCCTGGCTATTTTCTTTGGATTTTTTTTTTTGATGTACAAAAACCACTTTTCTACAGTTTTATTATAATATGTAATAGATAAGGCAGTGTTCATGCATGGTTTTATTGTTTACTCCGACCAATGATTCAGGACAAACCACACCTTTGTCCCCCCTTCCTGTTTGCTGACATCTCTTTGAGGCGTGAATGGAACACGAACGCGCCGTCGGCCTTTAGGAGCCCCTTCCAGTTTGGAGGTGGTAGAGGAGCCTGAAATAGAGGAAACACTGAATAAAAGCTATTAATCAAATTCATGGAGAGTTTCGGAGCAACTTATGGTTGTAAAAGTACCCTTAACGAAGCCGAAAGGCAATGTTTTCCCCGTTATTGCAATATTTTTTTGTTCTAGACCTTCTAGTTACGAAGATGTTGGGGGTCAAAGTTCCAACATATTCACAATTTTTTTTTTAATAATAGTTTTTAGTGTTTTGAGTGCAATACATTGACTTTTACCGTAAAACGTGATTTTTCACGCCAAAAAATAGTGATTTCCCAGCAAACATTATTGCGTAACATTTACTTAGTTTGATGTACAGAAGGCTTAATTTCTAGAGACAGGAAGTGCTTAATCTTATAAACTAGATAAACATGTGTCAGAGACCGATTCTCGAAATAGACATCAATAAAATACCTTTGTTACGAGTCACCAGCCCCCGGAGACTTACCATGTACACTAACAACAGTACTGTGGGACTTAAAAGCTAAATTACTGGGATAGAAAGGTTTTATGTTGAGTGTTATACAATGACTAAAAGGTCAGTCTACTAACTTGGATATCTGGACAATTTATTTACCTACCCTACAATGTTATAGAAGACGAACATCCCTCAGGCTCCTTGCGTCCTCGCACTGGCCCTTGCGCAGTCTGCACCAGCTTCCATTCATCTTTATTTTCACAACACACAACATCAGAAATGCGTACCACCACATTTATAAAACTATGACACTGAAGAATTTTTATACCCGACGTAACAGTTTGGCATTAATAATTCAAAATTTCCTTTCAAAATAGTTTTGATCAATGCGAAACAGGTTTCGGTTGAACTTTACCCTACGATACCGAAATCCCAAGGCGAGAATTACATTCTAGTGTAGGTAAGCTAGCTACGATATAAACAGGAAAAATTACAAAAAATTGGGTTGATCAGGGCAATAAGACTGATAGTATTGGTAGTACACTCACATTCGTTTTCAAAAATAAAAAAGTCCGAATGATAATCCATGTTTTCCTAAGAGTTGAAAAGAGAACTAGCACGAACGTCGTCTTCATCTATTTCTAATCTTAATGCTGAAGAAACCAGCAATTATTTCTATTTTTAGCATCTTAACAAAATAATAACGCTACTAAAATGACTAAACACACCTATATTGTGTATAACATAACAACAAACAGCTCTCAGGGTCACGGTCAGCCATAGCGCCGCTTACCTAATCGTAATCAATCTTTATTTCCTGTCAGTGTTGTAGGTTATGCCTGTGATGTGTTTTAGTAAGTTTACGTTTTTATGTCAATTTCATATTTTGTTTTGTTATGTATGCTTAAATGTCTTACTAATTAATTTTAAAGACTCCGTGAAAATCCTGATGCAAAAACCCAATAGCACTTTGCCCGATCCGTTAACCCAGGACCTCATGCTCAGCAGTCGAGCTTGTGACCACTAGACCAACGAGGCAGTCAGGAATGTCTCAGTAGCAGCCACTGGATTCTTGCCCGGTTGATGGCAATAGACTCTCCCCCTATAACATGGGACTTAAACATAACTGGCGAAATATGGGTGTAACATTAGGTACCTAGGTGTTCCCGCCAAACAATTTGAAAAACTAGTTCTTTTTTCGGAGTTTCCCGGCGCCACCGCTGCATTCGCGAGCTAAGCCCCGCTCAACAAACTATGATTTGTTTATGGCGCAAGGCCACAAAAATAAAATTTAAAAAGAAATCACGTACACGGAGCCAACTAGCGTTAATTTAATTGTTTCTGGTGAGCAAACAAGAAAAGACTAATCAGGAGACACGTTAAATCTGATAAATAGATAAATAAGTATGTAACTTAGATTCAGTTTGAAAAATAAAACAAATACCGATTCATTTAAAATATTTATTTACCTACCATTAGATTATCACCTTGAAATTTTTGTACCCAGTAAAAAGCAGTACAGACAAAAACATCGAAAACGATTTACTTGTACATGAATGTATAAATGTATATGTTTATAATTCAGCACGTGTTCTGGGTGGCGGTTTTGGTGGTGGAACGGCATCCCGGTAGTATCTCTGATAGATGTCATCCCAGATGCGAGTGCGTTCTTCCAAGAGCACCCCACGTAGTTCCAGATTCTCATCCAGCACCATATGTGGTGACCTGTCCGCGCCTGCTGCCGGCCACGCAGGCAGCGACGACCCTTCAGGTACGGGTTTCCTGAAAGAAACTACATTAAAGAAAACATTCCAATCGCAATTAATACCATCTCAACTGCGGTGACTACAACAGGAAAATAAACTTCAATCGACTTGGGACTCAAATAATCGCAGACACCACCAACTGAAGTGGTTCTGTTTGAAATAGCTGAGCGTCAATTAGATAGATGTCCTGTTTTTTTACATAAGATACTCACCCGGTCTTTAGGAAGTTATGCCAAATTTCACGGACAACATTCTTCATTTTTAGAAGCTTAGGGGATGCAAAAGTTTCATCTGTGTTCATCATTGCGTTACCATCCGCCAAAGCCGCGGATTGAGCGCAATGGTTAGCACCACGTACGTTAGTGTGTGGAACCACAGGATCGGTGTCTTCCACAAAGGAGTATTCATACAAATATATTTCATTGTTGCCAGCTTCTACGTGCAATTTTGTAGCCCAAAGCATGGGATAAGTAAATATAACATCCGAAAAGAAGTCAACGTATGCTAAAATGTTGTCATCACCAACCGGTTTGTCGCCAAAATAAAACTTCTTTATTTTATTGGCTACTTCTTCCTTTTCTTCGTCCGATTTAAACTTTAAGTCAGCCGGTAAGAAATCAGAAAACTTTTCATTCATCTTTGGCTTCCAGCTATCGTAGAGCAATACACGAATCAGTCCTTCCATGTTAGCGAAACCATACAACACAGGTAACTTTTTGTAGTTGCCTTTCTTAAATATACTCAGAGGAGATTCTGTCAGGAATGCTCCGTCTCCTGTATCACGCTCCACACATGGCGAAAACATAAAAGTAGAATCGGTTCTATCGAAAAAATGATCTGAAGTCAACAGTTTCAACGGAGCTGTCTTGTAGAACTCTTCTAATGCCCAAATATCGTCTACGTTAGTAAAGTTTAGTTCCCTAGCATACTTTTTGGCAATCTCTAGAGGATCTCTTTGAACTGTAAAGGCTGCAAGGTTTCCACCGCTTTCTGGTATGACTCGATGAAACAATCCTTCGGCTGACTTAGAGAGCATTATTAGATCAGCTGCTGCAGAACCTGCACTGCCACCCGCAAGAGTGACATCATCAGGATTACCGCCGAAACTGGCGATATTCTTTTGAACCCAGCGCAGCAGCGCCACCTGGTCCTTCATGCCAGCATTGCCTGGTACGTCCTCGGTGCCGAGACAAAGGAATCCGTGAACGCCAAGTCGATAGTTAAATGAGACCATGATGAAATCTTTTGTCTTCGTAATAAACCGTGTTGCTTTAATCGCATCGCTGTAGCCCATTATGAAAGCTCCTCCGTGAACATACACTAGGACTGACAGGTTTTTCTTGTCTGTGTTTGGTACAAACACATTAGCAATCAGACAATTTTCTTTTTCCTTTACGGTTTTTGGAATGACATCTAGGAATGGGAACTCAGGTTGTGGACATAATACTTCCTCGTTGATAGCTTCATATGGTTGCAACCATACCGGTGCAGGAAGAGGTGCCTGAAAACAAAATTCAGTATCAAACCAGTGTCATTGTTGATCAATGATTCATGTTTTCTTGGCACTAGGTGTCTGTTAAAAAAGGGTAGTATTTAAACGAGCGAAAATAAATTCAAATTAAAGGTGTCAAAAATACTGAACATGAACCACTGAAATACTAAGTGGGCGGCAAACAGTGGTCGAATAAAAATGTTTAAAACAGCGACTTGAAAATACAAATTTGAGTTACTACATAGATAATTTAAGGACTCAGAAAAAAACTGAAACAAGCTTATTAACCACTAAATTGTAGAAAAGGCGTAGTCGACGTAGCTCCGATGCGCGAGGCTCCTATTTCTGTTTACAGGTTTTAATGTAACCTAACACGAAGAGGATGCCGGGGTCTGAATTTGCTCATTTCGCTCACTCACTAGACCCTGCTATCCCATTCGAACCTAACCTGTCCGAGTCAGGGTGCAACAAGACCCGAGCTGGCTTCGCTCGCTCTTGCTTCCTATGTTCTCCTTGCCGCAAATGTTACGAACTTGATATTATATTTGCCCATTCAGTATATTAGTCGCCAATAAAATTTTTATTCGCCCGATGGCGATATGAGAGAACGTGTTTATATTCATATTCATTATCTTTATTTGCATTCCATAATGTGTGAAGATCTTACAATGGGCTTAAAGCTAAGGTACAATTACTGAGCCTGTTGGGCACAGCAAAAAGTATGGAATTAATGTGTGAAATAAAATTAATACTGAATCAATTTACAATTTTAAAACATGTGCTTAGTATTCATTAACTAAATAACATAACATTAATTTTATTGAGATCTGTTATAAACTTTTATAACATAATGATTATTTGGTAAGATTACATTAAAACATATTTAATAATAATAAAATAATATTTTAAGAGTGTGAATTCTAAACGACTACACATTACTACTACTACTTGACTAAAATCTTATGTATGGTGTCTGTTATATAAATATATTTGTTTGTCATGTATGTATTCGTTTATTGTGTAGTATGCTTTTTAATGTATGTGGGATGTAAGGGGGCACACCTACCATCTCAGTGCCCCAAGTCAACCTCACCTGCTCGTGGTGCATCCTGCTGAACAACAAACGAGGCTCTGACGACCGATAAATGGCGGTATAACCATTTCGAAAGAAATGTTCGCAGCTAAATGGCGCAGACTAGCGACGGGAAGCAGCGTCACTAGTGCGAGGAGTTGTGATCTGCGATCGCCAACCCGCATGCCCAGCGTGGCGATTATGGGCAACCCCTTTAATGGCAAGCCACAATCAACCACGGCCCCCAGTTCCCGGCGGCCTTGCTATCCCTGATTTTGGCGGCGGTCACGGTAACGGCAGGGCAGGGGGTGCTAAGAATCCCCGGGTTACGAATGGCCGCCAAACCCAACTGACCTTGGCTACGTACAATGGACGCACGTTACGGCTCGACGAACACCTGGTGCAGCTGGAGGAAGAACTCGAAAGAGTAAGGTGGCACATTCTTGGGTTGAGTGAAGTCCGAAGACAGGGCGAGGACACAATAACCCTTGAATCGGGCCACCTAATGTTTTTTCGAGAGGGAGACCAGCTATCCCAAGGCGGAGTCGGGTTCCTGGTGCACAAGTCCCTTTGTGACAACGTGGTAGAAGTGTCTAGTGTGTCGAACAGGGTAGCGTACCTCATAGTGAAGCTAACTGAGAGGTATAGCCTCAAGGTTATTCAGGTTTACGCACCGACCTCGGCACATTCAGACGACGTGGTGGAGGAAATGTTTGAGGACATCTCCAAGGCCTTGCACTCCACTACTAAGGCCCACTATAACGTTGTCATGGGGGATTTTAACGCTAAAGTGGGAGTACAGAATTGCAGTGAATCGGTAGTAGGACCCTACGGGTTTGGCAGCAGAAATCATAGGGGGCAAATGCTTGTCAACTTCCTTGAGAAGGAGGGGCTTTTCGAGATGAATTCCTTCTTTAAGAAACAGCCCCAAAGGAAGTGGACGTGGCGAAGCGCCGACACTATGACGAAAAATGAGATAGACTTCATCATAGCCGATAAAAAGCATATATTCAGAGATGTCTCGGTCATCAACAGGTTCAACACCGGTAGTGATCACAGACTTGTTCGAGGCACTCTGAATATTGATTTTAAGCTGGAGCGAAATCGTTTGATGAAGTCTAGGCTCCGTCCAAATATGCTCCAAACCATGCTAGGGTCTGAAGCGTTCCAGTCAGATCTGGAGAACCGATTCGCGGCCGTGGAAACCACAAATGACTTTGACCAGGCGCTCGACCAAATGGTGGAAATCCTCAGGGAGGAAGGGACGCGTTTTTGTAAAATGCGGCGTACGGGCAAGAAGTCCAAACTGTCGGAGGAGACTCTGGAGCTTATGACGGAACGACGTGAAAACCTACCCATCACTTCGTCAGGAATACAGGCACTCAATAAAAGAATTAGGAAATTGGTACGACGCGACCTTCGATGCTCCAACACACGCTCAGTAGAAAAAGCGATTGAGCAAAATCGGGGGTCGAAAGTGTTCGTCCAATCACTGGGGAGGAGCAACCTGACAAAGTTGACCAAAGCTAGTCGGGATATCGTCGTTTCGAAGCCGGAGATTCTTTCGGAAATCGAAAACTTCTACGGCCAGTTGTACGCATCGCATGCATCTCGACCTGATCCCGAAAATGAGGATTCCAGAGCCACCTTAACCCGCCATTTCACAGAAGACCTGCCAGAAGTCAGCCAAGACGAAATCGAGGCGGCTCTTAGACAGCTTAAGAATGGAAAAGCCCCTGGCGAGGATGGGATAACGACCGAGCTCCTGAAAGCGGGAGGACGTCCGGTATTAAGAGAGCTTCGGGAGCTTTTCAACTCGGTCCTGTTCTCTGGGAGAACTCCAGAAGCGTGGAGAAGGAGCGTGGTCGTTCTTTTCTTTAAAAAGGGGAACAAGACCCTATTAAAGAATTACAGACCCATTTCGCTCCTTAGCCACGTGTATAAGCTGTTTTCAAGAGTCGTCACAAATCGTCTAGCGCGAAGACTTGACGACTTCCAGCCACCGGAGCAGGCCGGGTTTCGAGGAGGATATAGCACCATAGACCACATCCACACAGTGCGGCAGATCATGCAGAAGTCCGAAGAGTATAATCGGCCGCTGTGTCTTGCATTTGTGGACTATGAGAAGGCTTTTGACTCTGTCGAGACCTGGTCAGTTCTGGAGTCTCTGCAGCGATGCCAAGTCGACTGGCGGTACATCCAAGTGTTGAGAAATCTTTATGAGAACGCCACAATGACCGTCCAAACTCAAAACCAGCAAAGGGAGCATATCCCATTGCGTCGGGGGGTGAGGCAGGGGGACGTAATTTCCCCGAAATTGTTCACCAACGCACTGGAGGATGTGTTTAAGTCGCTAAAATGGGAAGGACGTGGCATTAACATCAACGGCGAGTACATCTCACACTTGAGATTTGCAGATGACATCGTCATACTGGCTGAATCGCTGCACGACTTGCAGCAGATGCTGGATGGCCTAGTTGATTCTTCTTTACGTATTGGTCTCAGGGTGAACTTGGACAAAACCAGGTTATGTTCAACGATCATGTCGCCCCAGGACCCATTGTTGTAAATGGCGGTCCTCTCGAGGTTGTTCGAGAATATGTTTACCTCGGGCAAACTCTGCAGTTTGGTAAGAACAACTTTGAGAGTGAGGCTAATAGAAGAATCCAGCTGGGCTGGGCAGCGTTTGGGAAGCTTCGCCGGGTCTTCTCGTCGCGTATTCCACAGAGCCTAAAGACTAAGGTCTCCAATCAGTGCGTCCTGCCTGTTATGACATACGGAGCCGAAATGTGGACACTGACGGTACGGCTGGTCCATAAATTTAAGGTCGCTCAGCGGGCTATGGAACGGGCTATGCTTAGAGTCTCTCTGAGGGATCGCATCCGGAACGAGGTGATCCGACAGAGAACCAGAGTTGTCGACATAGCCCACAGAATAAGTAAGCTGAAGTGGCAATGGGCCGGTCATATTAGCCGCAGGACCGATAACCGTTGGGGTAGACGTGTTCTTGAGTGGAGACCGCGAATTGGCAAACGTAAGGTGGGACGCCCTCAGGCTCGGTGGAGTGACGATCTCCGCGGGTTTCTGGTAGCAACTGGATGAGAGTTGCTGAGAATCGAGTTGATTGGCGTGCGATTGAGGAGGCCTATGTCCAGCAGTGGACTGCTATAGGCTGATGATGATGATGATGATGATGCTTTTTAATTAATACTTGTTTGAATTTATTTATAAAAATTGTATAGCTAGTTCATTTTTTATTGCGCACCTTGTAGCATCTTGTAGTTTATTAAATATTTTTATGGATATTACGTCCACTATTTGAATGTAGGCTTATGGGCGAAGTGGGTAACATTAAATGTTTCATTATACATTAAAATATCCATAGTTATGTCCATACGGTAGGAACACATAGCGTTCCAAAAAGTTATGTCTAAAAAAACCTTATGTTTCTATGATTTAGGATTGATTTTTATTCATTCAGGGTTCCTTACGATAATCACTTTCTTTAAGTATATTAAATATCTCTTCATATCTTATCAAGTACCTATTACATGACATGAAACTTTTTTCCTGTTATTATTACGTAGGTACATACATTGCGTACATGACTTATATCTGTAAGTCAAGACGCATAAATTAAATCGTAAATATTACAAATGGTACGGTCAGTCCGTAAATTTACATAAACAACGTGAATGGCCTGTTGTTATTATTCTGCGATAGGGTACTAAACCAATTACCAGGCCATGAAATAAGGGTAAAAGTGGTCACGACGACGGTCAGTGAGCGCAGTAGTACAGACGCCAGCACATCAAGCTATACAATCTGTCAAAATTCTTTAGTAGCTTATCAACTTTATTGCTAAAGCATGAGGTTCACGGTTGATTGGGAAATTTTGACAGTTTCGGGTAGCTTGATGTGCTGCCGTCTGTACATAGAAACTCTAGAAGGGTAGAAGACCTAGACGAAGTGACATCCTATCTGCAATGATGACGATGGTAATCATACCATTTTCCACAATGAATGACACTGATATAAGTACTTTGAAATTGATGTTCACTTGAGAAGGCCCTTTTTCAAAATCAATGGCTTTAAAAAAAAAATACAACAGTTTGGTTTCATAAAATTAGATTCTCGTAATCACGTAATTGTTTGATGAGGCTCGTTATCCTGTGATAAGTTAACATTGATTATGTTGTCATGTGGGCTTAGTACCTGCTGTATAATACTGCTGCTTCTGTGTTAGTCTGCTTACGTAGACGGGTTTTAATTTAATTTACGCGGTTTAACGAGGGAAATACTATATGGGAGTATCTATGCAGTAATATCTTGCAAATAACAAAAGAATCGTATGGGACCTACGCTACCTAGCAGTTCCCTGCATTCAGTCGAGTTGACAAACATAAAGGCATAGGGCAGCCGTTTTTTTGGCGATAATACTTTCTTCTTTTTTTCTATTCATCCTACTAATATCCTATCCTACTAATATTATAAATGTGAAAGTTTCTGAGAATGGATGTGTGGATGTGTGGATGTTTGTTACTCTTTCACGCATAAACGGCTAGACCGATTTGGTTGAAATTTGGTATGTAGATAGGTTATACCCTGGATTAACATATAGGCTGCTTTTTATCAACACACCACGCGGGCGAAGCCGCGGGCGGAAGCTAGTAGTTAATAATGAGCCATTTTGTGAAGCGTCACTGTTATAATCAATTATCAAGTAAACTATTTTTTAAATTGATAGATACCTTAAATTTATCCACGCCCGATGGCGCAGTGGCGTAGGGTATATTGTAGAAGGCGTACAGATCCGCGCTGGGGTGCTTGCGCCCGCGCACCGGCCCTTGCGCAGTTTTCACTTCCCGCCATTCGTCATCAGCCAGAACAGCCGTCACGCACAAAAGTACCACACACGTCCGCCACTCCATCGCTACGATCGCAAACTGAATCATTATATTTAATGACAGCACCTGTGTAATCTCTGTAAACTTGGAAATGTGTAATCTCCCTCAGCAATCTACCGATGCTGAGGGAGATTACACATTTCTAAGTTTATAATACCTACATTTATGCCTATCAGACTACGATATATTAATGATAAAAATATTATTGAGTTTAAAACTTCCAAAGTAAAGAAGCGTGGCTGGCTTAGTTGCAGGAAATATAAAATTTCATGATAATGTGACAACTGGATCATTTCCACCGCTACCGTTTTTATACACCAACAAGGATATCAGTGAATGTTCACAAAAGACATATTCACAGGAGGAGCTCTGGGTAACACATTTTTTTTTTTAAGTTAGTCATAGTTAAACAAACATTCAAGTCGTCGTGCAAAGCGTCAAACGACCTTGACCAAGCTCCAGTCAGACAATCGTCTAAATCGTCGGTAAGGCCGCTGTTTAAGTATAGATACCTACAGCAAGATATGCTAGAACAAAAATATTGACCCAAAATACACCTTGGGACCAATAAGTTCTTGTTATAAGATATTATACAGGATAGGGTGTGAGTTAAATCGCCACTCAAATTCTTACAATGAATATAACACATCGTAAATGAAACAAAACAGAAATCCGTAGATCTTGCTTAGTTGGTATTGCACTTTTGTATGCAACAGCTTTGCACCTACGACTTTTTTACACTGGCAATCTAGAATTAACGCAACGTCAAATTTTCATGAAAGAAAAACAAAATATTTCAGTTTTTGAAGTGAAAACTTCTTTAGCGGCGTTGAGCACTCTAAAAAAATTGTTCTGTAATGGGTATAAAATCTTAAACTCGCGTCAGGACACTCGCGTCAGGACACGTGACCTAATCGTAAGACGGATGGAGAGTAGACGATTTTGAACTTAACCTTCAACATTTTATGGTGTAAAATCATTTAAAGAAATTTGGAAAAAGCGTAAGACGGATGGAGAGTAGACGATTTTGAACTTAACCTTCAACATTTTATGGTTTAAAATTATTTAAAGAAATTTGGAAAAAGCGTAAGACGGATGAAGAGTAGACGATTTTGAACTTAACCTTCAACATTTTATGGTTTAAAATTATTTAAAGAAATTTTTAAATGTTTTGGAACATGATCGTAGTTTTATAACTCCTAGCGACATCTTGTAGAATGTAGTAGAAAGTACATTAGCAAATGCAATGAGTAACTGTTGTGAGAGACCGCTGGTAGATGGCGCTAGCACAAAGCGCCATCTATCTTTGATATTGAAAACTAAAATGATGCATTGAAACAGAGAACACTGTTACTGGTAGGCGCGACAGTTTTTTTAGCTGCTACTAGAGGGCGTTGTTATAAAAAACGTTGTTATAATCAAGTTTTCACTTCTGCCGGCACTCCCGGAGTGCAACCCGTCTTTTTTTTCATGAACCATGGCTCCCCCTTTATATTTTTTAAAATGCTCACTACCTTATGTTACCCGAAATAACTCAATGCTTCTAACGATACCACATACAATGAAATCGGCCGTTAAAAAGTTATGGTGGAATAAAAAAACTCACAAACATACATAACACTTCTTTTTTTGGGCAGTCGTGTAAAAACATAACAGAACATTTCAATTTGTATTGGTCATGATGACATATCAATAAATAAATTTAATTACAGCTGGTGTGATGAAATACAATATTATTATGAAATCATTCAAATATTTCAGGCCATCCAAGATAGGATCTCTCTTGTCCTATCATAGTGACTTGCACTAAAAAAATATTATAAACAAAAAATGTGTTATGCCTTAACCAGTTGTTATGGAATTATGCCACATTTCTCGTATTATTTATCTTCATATTTTTTAGTTCGAGGGAAGCTGTCCGTTCGTCTGAATTTGTCAACGTGACACCATCTAAAACTGCCAGCGTTTGCGCATAGTGAGAATTAGAAGCACCTCTTGTTTTGGTATGTGACACAAATGGTGTATCCGGCATCAACGAAAGAGTACTCATACCAAAGAGAGTTTTTAAGCCATATCGTCGCCATTCAATTTTGTTTGGGGCTTCTTTTTGTAGTCATCACCCACATTATCACATTTTGATCAGCCAGTCAGTTCTCACACATTACGCCATGTAAGCCCCGAAGGTTTAGGCAGAAGTGTACCTAATCGTACAACCACATTTCGCCAGTTATATTGAAGTCCATGTGATAGGAGGCGAGCCTATTTCCACCAACTGGGCCCAAATCCAGATTCTGTGGCTGCTATTGAGAAATTTCTGATAGAATAACCACTCCACTCTATTACTTATAATATTTTTTTCAATTGCATACATTGTTTAATGTTAAGTGGAAGAGCGGAGTCACACAAGTATCTCCTTGCTTAAAAGGTGATTTCTAAAATTATGTAATTAAAATAAACATTTTTTTTAACACTGCCCGACCTCCGCATCGATCCCAGGACCTCATGGTTAGTAGTCGCACTTGCGACCACTCGACCAACGAGGCAGTCTTTCACATACACACCAAAATTTCCACGCGAACGGAGTCGCGGGCATATTTTCATACAAAAATTTTGATCCCGAACATTTACGATTTTGACTCACGAATGCTATCTGACAAGCGGGCGTGTGACACGCGGTGTTTTTACTCTTCATAAGGTTTTTAGCTTTGTATGAGTCTCCGAATCCTTAGCGTAAAGCTACTCCGTGAATATGGACCATGACTGATAGATCCTTCTCTACAGTGTCAGGCACGTGTATATTTGCAATAAGGCAGTCTTCATGCATGGTTTTATTGTTTACTCCGACTTGACCAATAATTCAGGACAAACCACACCTTTGTCCCCCCTTCCTGTTTGCTGACATCTCTTTGAGGCGTGAATGGAACACGAATGCGCCGTCGGCCTTTAGTAGCCCCTTCCAGTTTGGAGGTGGTAGAGGAGCCTGAAATAGAGGAAACACTGAATAAAAGCTATTAATCAAATTCATGGAGAGTTTCGGAGCAACTTATGGATGTAAAAATACCCTTAACGAAGCCGAAAGGTAATGTTTTCCCCGTTATTGCAATATTTTTTTGTTCTAGACCTTCTAGTTACGGAGATGTTGGGGGTCAAAGTTCCAACTTATTCACAATTTTTTTTCAAACAAAAGTTTTTAAGGTTTTGAGTGCAATACATTGACTTTTACCGCTACCGTTTTTTTTTTATTGACCGCTACTATAACTAAATAATAACAAATTTCTAGAGACAGGAAGTGCTTAATCTTATAAACTAGATAAACATGATTGTGTCAGAGACCGATTCTCGAAATAGACATAAATAAAATACCTTTGTTACGAGCAACAGTACTGTGGGACTTAAGAGCTAAATTGCTGGGATAGAAAGGTATGATGTTGAGTGTTATACAAGGACTAAAAGGTCAGTCTACTAACTTGGATATCTGAACAATTTATTTACCTACCCTACAATGTTATAGAAGACGAACATCCCTCAGGCTCCTTGCGTCCTCGCACTGGCCCTTGTGCAGTCTGCACCAGCTTCCATTCATCTTTATTTTCACAACACACAACATCAGAAATGCTTACCACCACATTCATAAAACTATGACACTGAAGAATTTTTATACCCGACGTAACAGTTTGGCATTAATAATTCAACATTTCCTTTCAAAATAGTTTTGATCAATGCGAAACAGTTTTCGGTTGAACTTTACCCTATGATGCCGAAATCCCGTGGCGAGAATTATATTCTAGTGTAGGTAAGCTAGCTACGATATAAACAGGAAAAATTACAAAAAATTGGGTTGATCAGGGCAATAAGACTGATAGTATTGGTAGTACACTCACATTCGTTTTCAAAAATAAAAAAAGTCCGAAAGATAATCCATGTTTTCATAAGAGTTGAAAAGAGAACTAGCACGATCGTCGTCTTCATCTATTTCTAATTTTAATATAGTAAATAATAATAAAAAAAAGTTTATTTCGGAACAAAAACACAAGACAAGGTACAAATAAAACGATGGTAGCTGCAAAAGTATAAACTGCAGCGCAGCTAACAACGCCCTTCTCCAGATACAGAATGGAATAATGTTTCATGAAAATAAAATAAAAAATCTTAATAGCTAAATGAAAACAAAAAAAAAGTTAAATAAAAAAAAAATACTGTGCAGGACATGTGATTTGGGATGTATTTCGACGTTGGGCTAATGTGGTGAGTGTAGGGTAAATGGGTGTGTGGGAGAGTGTTAATGAAGTGTGCATGGGGTGTTTGAGGTGTTTGCGGCATGTGTGTTTTGTGTGGTTTAGTTGGGGGTATGTGTGGGAGTGATGAGTGTTTTACACTTCCACGAGTTTCTCTGTATCATCATAATTTTGTGATTTTAACCAGGAGTCAAGTTTCATTTTACATTTAGTCTTTGTTAATGGGAAGATGTGTAAGCTTTTGTTTAATTTATTGTAAACTAGCTGTGCCCGCGACTTCGTTCGCGTGGATGTCGGAACTTAACAATGTATTTTTTTGTGCGAAGCGCTGTTGGAGGATACCGATACAAATCATTTTTTTTTATTTATGCTAGTGCTTCTTTATAAACAACATTAGCTGTGGAACCATCTGGAGCGTACACAAACAGGTTATTGGGGTTGTTTACGCGAGAAAGAGCTACGTATAGTTGATCATGGGAAAAGCATCCAATACTTAGGTCCACCCCCGCAACGGATAATGTCTGGCCCTGAGCTTTATTAATCGTCATGGCATAACAGAGACTGACTGGGAATTGCACTCGTTTGAAAGAGAAAGGAAAGTTGTTAGGAATTATAGGTATTCTTGGAATAAAAACAATATCACCAGCGCCGCAACCGGTTAATATTTCAGCTTCGATTATGTTTTGCTGCAGATTTGTGACTTTGAGCCGTGCCGTTACAAAGTTTGGAGGACATGAATTTCTGAGGAGAATTATTGGTACACCGATTTTTAAAACTATTTTGTGGGCTGGAAGTCCGGGTGTGTTGAGGGAATCCAAAAATTCTACCGGGTAGTGCGTGGCGTCATCTTCTTCCAGAACAGTATTTATAGAGGTGTATTCTCTACTATTCCCGGACACATGAATCAATATTTTTAAATTAATTGCCGTAGCTTGGACATTGCGAGGAGTCAAAATAGCTCGCTGACATAGCCAAGAACCGGCTTGATTTCCCATGTTTGTGGAATCTCCGTACACAGAAGAAATTAGCTCCTGTTGTGATGTAACGCAAGAACAGAGATTATCAACCAAAATAACTTTGCCATCTTCTTGTACGGGGTATGTGCCATCGCCTATTTGTAACAATAAATTGGGAAACTCCTGTGCATTTTCGCAGCCTCGCAACTGTGCACGCATATGTACACTCAGGTGTGTAGATGATATATTGCGCCATAAAACAGAACTCTTCAGACAGGCAGCAATTTCTTCGGCTCTCGTTCCTCGGGGTACTATCGGGAGTGTCTGCCGAAAATCACCGCAGAACAGCACCGTGATGGCTCCCATCGGCCGGTCATTTTGCCTTAATGTCCTGTAAAGTTCTATTCACTGCATCTACAGCTTTGCGGTTTGCCATAGTGCAATCGTCCCAAAAAATTAAAACACAATCGCATAAAACCCTTGCTTTATCGCTATTTCGCGATATGTTGCAAACCGGGCTTTCCGTGCGGTCTAAGTCGATAGGAATTATAAATGTTGTGTCTGCCGTTTTTCCTCCAGGCAATAATGTGGCTGCTATCCCTGAAGAGGCGACAGCAAGAGAAATTTTATTTTGGTTCTGTAGCGGCACTACAAAAAGAACTTCAGCAACATAGAACAAAAAGTACTACAGCGCCATCTATGACGCAGAGGATGAACTAAAACTCGAAATATATCTAAATTCTGCATCGCGCAAGTAAAGTTATTTGTGACTTAAGACTATACATAAGAACCCGACAACAACTGTTGGGCAGTAGCCCACCAGACATAACACCCGTCTGATCGGAGGATCCTCCCTTTTCAATGGTGGTTGAAGAGCTTTACACCCTGTTCTCCATACCCCCAAATTGGTGACCCCGAAATGGACGTTAGCGCAGCCTTCGAGCAACGTGACGTCATCAACATCCGGCCGGTTGAGAGCTGTACCTCCCGGTCGATGCGAGCAGTCAGCCACATCGCGGCGCTGTACCACGTCCGATGCAACAGAGCACATGCAGTGCCGACCCCGACTAAAGGGGTTCGCACTACCGCCGCAGACAGTTCCGACTCACCGTGAACAATGCGGCAACGACTTTCCACTGGCCTGGCAATCAACGACTCATTCTACTACCGACCCTAGTCTCCGCGGGAGAGTGATGTAGCGGCACTACAAAAAGTACTACAGCGCCATCTATGACGCAGAGGATAAACTAAAAATCTAAATATAGTTATCTAAATTCTGCATCGCGCAAGTAAAGTTATTCGCGACTTAAGACTATATAGAAGAACCCGACAACAACTGTAGGGCAGTAGCCCACCAGATATAACACCCGTCTGGTCGGAGGATCCTCCCTTTTCAATGGGGGTTGAAGAGCTTTACACTCTGTTCCTCATACTCCCAAAGTTCCTTATTCGAGCCAAAATAACTTTGGTTAGGAAAGTTTTACCTGTTCCGCCCGGTGCGTCTAAAAACAGGATTTCACCCGAGGCGTTTTCTACACTGCAGCATACCAAATGTCAAATGCATATCAAACGTCTGGCGCTGATTCTCTGTCTTTGCGCAGCCATTTTGTAAAATTTCTGCGAGTTCCACGGGATGATAACTAATTTCTGATACGTACTCTCTGTTAATACGTTCCCCATCGACTGTCGGTGTGGGCAAACCGTATTGACTGATCGGGTTCCCTGGTATACTTATAACTATCTCTTTATAATGCCAATAAGGACCTGTTGTGACAAATTTCACGTACCCTATAGGTCAGGAATTTCTCCATCAGTATTTAGTTAAACATGCCTCAATCAGAAAATAACGTCACACGCACAATGCCATCTATCGAATATCTATATTCAATGCTGCACGCAGTTGATGTCTAGTTTATTGTCAATTTTTGAACTAAAGTGTTTGTAATGACGACTTGCAGCAACGGTTCTACGAGATTCAGTGTTACAAACCCTATTCAAGCGGCGTGTAGAACAGCATTTAGCAAAGGTAAGTTGACGGTGTTTGCGAAGAATGGTTTGGAGGATAAATAGCTGTCTGACGGTAAGGACCTGGCAGAGGGTATATACAGGGTTATTTGTAAAACACCAGTAACCTCTTAAGAGGTCATTGTACTCATCATTATGAACAACTTTTACTATGGGACCAAACCTGAAATCGCGAAAAAAAAATCAGCTGTTCCCTACATTTTGACGAGTTAATCGATCATAAATGTAGGGAACAGCTGATTTTTTTTTCGCGATTTCAGGTTTGGTCCCATTGTAAAAGTTGTTCATAATGATGAGTACAATGACCTCTTAAGAGGTTACTGGTGTTTTACAAATAACCCTGTATAGAGAATGTGGAATATCGGATCGGTTTCCTTGCCAGCACCTTCAGGACAGCTCTCTGCGCTCGTTCGACACGTAGCATCACTGTTTTACCGGCACCACTCCAGACCGTTAGTCAGTACCCTAGAACAGACTGAGCGAGTGCAAAGTAGACGGTTAATAAACAGTTAAAATCGGCCGCGCCTCTGAGCTTTTTAAAAATATATATAAGTTTTCTCACACGAGCTACAGTTGTAGCAATATGTTGCTTCCATTTCAGGTTACTATCAAGAGTGACGCCAAGATATTTAATAGTGTGAGTATTTTCTAGTTGTTGACAGCCACAGTTAGCGAGTAAGTTTGGGCAGGTGTGCGCACGAATTTCAATCGGTGTGGGTGGCTGACTAGACTTCATAGTAGAGAATGTAATAAATTTGGTCTTGTTGACATTTAGAGTGAGGAGATTTATGGTCAGCCACCTCATGACGGTGCTCAAAGCAAACTCCGAGTTGAGGCGAGTTTCAGTCCAGTCCCGGCCATGAACGATTAGAGCTGTATCATCGGCATAAGCTATAATTTTGCAGTTGGGTAAGGATAACTGACACAGCTCGTTCACGTAAATGAGAAAAAGAGGAGGGCCCAGCACACTGCCCTGAGGGACACCAAAAGTGATCGTCTCCTGGTTGCTGAGGTAGCTTTCAAGCTTTATCATTTGTTTATGACCTGTAAGATAACTCCTGAAGAGATCGTGGGCCGTCCCGCGGATACCAAGATGCTCAAGCTTCGAAAGAAGTATGGGAATTGAGACTGTGTCGAAGGCCTTGGATAAGTCTAAAAAGATGAAAAGAGTTTTATATTTATTTTCCCAATGGCCAATAATCGTATCTGTAAGTTCCAGTACAGCATCTTCGGTGGATTTTCCAGTCCTGAAGCCATACTGATTATTAGAAAGAAGGTCAAATTTATTTAGGTAATTGGTGAGTCTACGGTTTATAACTTTTTCGAATATCTTTGAGAGGGTAGTCAACACTGAAATGGGTCTGTAATTAGCAACATTGTCCTTGTGTCCCGACTTATATATAGGGTGGACAACTGCAGTTTTGAAAACATCAGGGAAAGTTCCTGTTGAAAAACACAAATTGAAAATAAAAATAATGATCGGAATAAGAATGTAGCGAGTCGCCTTCACGCTTGAGGGGGATATTCCATCAAAACCAATTGATGTTGATGGCAATAGACTCTCTCCCTATAACATGGGACTTAAATATAACTGGCGAAATATGGGTGTAACATTAGGTACACCTCTGCTTAACCCTAAGGGGATTACAGGCGAGGCGAGGAGAATTTGTAAAATTAGTTCTTTTTTCAGAGTTTCCCGGCGCCACCGCTGCATTCGCGAGCTAAGCCCCGCCCAACAAACATGATTAGTTTTCGGCGCAAGGCCACAAACATAAAATTTAAAAGAAAATCACTTACACGGAGCCAACTAGCGTTAATTTAATTGTTTCTGGTGAGCACACAAGAAAAGACTAATCAGGAGACACGTTAAATCTGATAAATAGATAAATAAGTATGTAACTTAGATTCAGTTTGAAAAATAAAACAAATACCGATTAATTCAAAATATTTACTTACCTACCATTAGATTATCACCTTGAAATTTTTGTACCCAGTAAAAAGCAGTACAGACAAAAACATCGAAAACGATTTACTTGTACATGAATGTATAAATGTATATGTTTACAATTCAGCACGTGTTCTGGGTGGCGGTTTTGGTGGTGGAACGGCATCCCGGTAGTATCTCTGATAGATGTCATCCCAGAAGCGAGTGCGTTCTTCCAAGAGCACCCCACGTAATTCCAGATTCTCATCCAGCACCATATGTGGTGACCTGTCCGCGCCTGCTGCCGGCCACGCAGGCAGCAACGACCCTTCAGGTACGGGTTTCCTGAAAGAAACTACATTAAAGGAAACATTCCAATCGCAATTAATACCATCTCAACTGCGGTGACTACAACACGAAAATAAACTTCAATCGACTTGGGAGTCAAATAAACGCAGACACCACGAACTGAAGTAGTTTTGTTTGAAATAGCTGAGCGTCAATTAGATAGATGTCCTGTTTTTTTTTACATAAGGTACTCACCCGGTCTTTAGGAAGTTATGCCAAATTTCACGGACAACATTCTTCATTTTTAGAAGCTTAGGGGATGCAAAAGTTTCATCTGTGTTCATCATTGCGTTACCATCCGCCAATGCTGCGGATTGAGCGCAATGGTTAGCACCACGTAGGTTAGTGTGTGGAACCACAGGATCGGTGTCTTCCACAAAGGAGTATTCATACAAATAAATTTCATTGTTGCCAGCTTCTACGTGCAATTTTGTAGCCCAAAGCATGGGATAAGTAAATATAATATCCGAAAAGAAGTCAACATATGCTAAAATGTTGTCATCACCAACCGGTTTGTCGCCAAAATAAAACTTCTTTATTTTATTGGCTACTTCTTCCTTTTCTTCGTCTGATTTAAACTTTAAGTCAGCCGGTAAGAAATCAGAAAACTTTTCATTCATCTTTGGCTTCCAGCTATCGTAGAGCAATACACGAATCAGTCCTTCCATGTTAGCGAAACCATACAACACAGGTAACTTTTTGTAGTTGCCTTTCTTAAATATGCTCAGAGGAGATTCTGTCAGGAATGCTCCGTCTCCTGTATCACGCTCCACACATGGCGAGAACATAAAAGTAGAATCGGTTCTATCGAAAAAATGATCTGAAGTCAACAGTTTCAACGGGGCTGTCTTGTAGAACTCTTCTAATGCCCAAATATCGTCTACGTTAGTAAAGTTTAGTTCCCTGGCATACTTTTTGGCAATCTCTAGAGGGTCTCTTTGAACTGTAAAGGCTGCAAGGTTTCCACCGCTTTCTGGTATGACTCGATGAAACAATCCTTCGGCTGACTTAGAGAGCATTATTAGATCAGCTGCTGCAGAACCTGCACTGCCACCCGCAAGAGTGACATCATCAGGATTACCGCCGAAACTGGCGATATTCTTTTGTACCCAGCGCAGTAGCGCCACCTGGTCCTTCATGCCAGCATTGCCTGGTATGTCCTCGGTGCCGAGACAAAGGAATCCGTGAACGCCAAGTCGATAGTTAAATGAGACCATGATGAAATCTTTTCTCTTCGTAATAAACCGTGTTGCTTTAATCGCATCGCTGTAGCCCATTATGAAAGCTCCTCCGTGAACATACACTAGGACTGACAGGTTTTTCTTGTCTGTGTTTGGTACAAACACATTAGCAATCAGACAATTTTCCTTTTCCTTTACGGTTTTTGGAATGACATCTAGGAATGGGAACTCAGGTTGTGGACATAATACTTCCTCGTTGATAGCTTCATATGGTTGCAACCATACCGGCGGAGGAAGGGGTGCCTGAAAACAAAATTCAGTATCAAACCAGCGTCATTGTTGATCAATGAGTCATGTTTTCTTGGCACTAGGTGTCTGTTAAAAAAGGGTAGTATTTAAACGAGCGAAAATAAATTCAAATTAAGGTGTCAAAAATACTGAACCACTGAAATACTAAGTGGGCGGCAAACAGTGGTCGAATAAAAATGTTTAAAACAGCGACTTGAAAATACAAATTTGAGTTACTACATAGTTCAATAGATCAGTGTGATAATTTAAGGACTCAGAAAAAAAACTGAAACAAGCTTATTAACCACTAAATTGTAGAAACGGCGTAGTCGACGTAGCCCCGATGCGCGGGGCTCCTATTTTTTGTTTGCAGGTTTTAAAGTAACCTAACACGAAGTGGATCCGGGGTCTTAATTCGCTCACTTCGCTCACTCACTAGACCCTGCTATCCCATTCGAACTTAACCTGTCCGAGTCAGGGTGCCACAAGACCCGAGCTCGCTTCGCTCGCTCTTGCTTCCTATGTTCTCCTTGCCGCAAATGTTACGAACTTGATATTATATTTGCCCATTCAGTATATTAGTCGCCAATAAAATTTTTATTCGCCCGATGGCGATGTGAGAGAACGTGTTTATAATCATATTCATTATCTTTATTTGCATTCCATAATGTGTGAAGATCTTACAATGGGCTTAAAGCTAAGGTACAATTACTGAGCCTGTTGGGCACAGCAAAAAGTATGGAATTAATGGGTGAAATAAAATTAATACTGAATCAATTTACAATTTTAAAACATGTGCTTAGTATTCATTAACTAAATAACACAACATTAATTTTATTGAGATCTGTTATAAACTTATATAACATAATGAATTAATGATTATTTGGTAATATTACATTAAAACATATTTAATAATAATAAAATAATATTTATCTATGTAAGAGTGTGAATTCTAAACGACTACACATTACTACTACCTACTTGACTAAAATCTTATGTCTGGAGTCTGTTATATAAATATATTTGTTTGTCATGTATACATGTATTCGTTTATTGTGTAGTATGCTTTTTAATTAATACTTGTTTGAATTTATTTATAAAAGTTGTATAGCTAGTTCATTTTTTATTGCATCTTAGTTTATTAAATATTTTTTATGGATATTACGTAGACTATTTGAATGTAGGCTTATGCGCGAAGAGGGTAACATTAAATGTTATATCTAAAAAAACCGGCCAAGTGCGAGTTAGACTCGCGCACCGAGGGTTCCGTACAAACCTGTAGGTATATAAGTAAAAGTTATGGTATTTTTATTGCTAAATGAAATCCATAACATAACAATGTGGGGGTTAACAAGGGGTAGTAAGTTTAAAATTATTAAAAATATTTTTATTATATGATATAACTAAAAATGTATACTTTTCGCAATTTTTCCTATATCTCTGCTATAAGACGTTGCTTCATACCAAATTTCAAGATTCTGAGTTCACGGGAAGTACCCTGTAGGTTTTGATTCCCTTGCGAGTAGTGGCGAGTTTCAAAATATGCGGTTTTAATTCCTGTTTCTTTTGATTGCGTTGACATAGAAGTTTGATTTTGTTACAGCTTAAAGGTATTATAGATTTGAGTATTTGATATGAATTTCAATATAATACCACTACGCGTTCATGAGGAAAGGGGTAGTAAGTTTAAAATTATTAAAAATATTTTTATTATATGATATAACTAAAAATGTATACTTTTCGCAATTTTTCCTATATTTCTGCTATAAGACGTTGCTTCATACCAAATTTCAAGATTCTGAGTTCACGGGAAGTACCCTGTAGGTTTTGATTCCCTTGCGAGTAGTGGCGAGTTTCAAAATATGCGGTTTTAATTCCTGTTTCTTTTGATTGCGTTGACATAGAAGTTTGATTTTGTTACAGCTTAAAGGTATTATAGATTTGAGTATTTGATATGAATTTCAATATAATACCACTACGCGTTCATGAGGAAAGGGGTAGTAAGTTTAAAATTATTAAAAATATTTTTATTATATGATATAACTAAAAATGTATACTTTTCGCAATTTTTCCTATATCTCTGCTATAAGACGTTGCTTCATACCAAATTTCAAGATTCTGAGTTCACGGGAAGTACCCTGTAGGTTTTGATTCCCTTGCGAGTGTCGAAAATTTGCGGCATAAACGAGAGTATCTTTTGATCGCGTTGACTTAGAAGTTTGATTTTTTCACAGCTCTAAGAGACCATAGACTTGAGTATTTGATATGAATTTCAGCTTGATACCTCCACGCGTTCCTGAGAAAAAAGGTCTTGACAGACAGACAGACAGACAGACGGACAACAAAGTGATCCTATAAGGGTTCCGTTTTTACCTTTTGAGGTACGGAACCCTAAAAACCTTATGTGATTAATTCAGGGTTCCTTACAATAATCGCTTTCTTTAAGTATATTAAATATCTCTTCATATCTTATCACGTATTACATGACATGAAACTTTTTTCCTGTTCATTTCGTACATACATTGCGTACATGACATAAATCTGAGTCAATATCACGCATAAATTAAATCGTAAATATTACAAATGGTACGGTCAATCCGTAAATTTACATAAACAACGTGAATGGCCTGTTGTTATTATTCTGCGATAGGGTATTAAACTTTTCGGATTTATTGCGTCAATTACCAGGCCATGGAATAAGGGTAAAAGTGGTCACGACGACGGTCAGTGAGCGCAGTAGTACAGACGCCAGCACATCAAGCTACTACAATCTGTCAAATTTCTTTAATAGCTTTCAACTTTATTGCTAAAGCATGAGGTTCGAGGTTGATTGGGAAAATTTGACAGTTTCGGGTAGCTTGATGTGCTGCCGTCTGTACATAGAAACTCTAGAAGGGTAGAAGACCTAGACGAAGTGACATCCTATCTGCAATGATGACGATGGTAATCATACCATTTTCCACAATGAATGACACTGATATACTTTGAAATTGATATTCACTTGAGAAGGCCCTTTTTCAAAATCAATGGCTTTAAAAAAAAATACAACAGTTTGGTTTCATAAAATTAGATTCTCGTAATCACGTAATTGTTTGATGAGGGTCGTTATCCTGTGGTAAGTTAACATTGATTATGTTGTTATGTGGGCTTAGTACACCTGCTGCATAATACTGCGGCTTCCGTGTTAGTCTGCTTACGTAGATGGGTTTTAATTTAATTTACGCGGTTTAACGAGGGAAATACTATATGGGAGTGTAGTACTCTTGCAAATAACAAAAGAATCCTATGGGACCTACGCTACTTAGCAGTTCTCTGCATTCAGTCGAATTGACAAACATAAGGGCATAGAGCAGCCGTTTTTTTTGGCGATAATACTTTCTTCTTTCTTTCTATTCATAGTTAATAATGAGCCATTTTTGTGAAGCGTCACTGTTATAATCAATTATCAAGTAAACTATTTTTTAAATTGATAGATACCTTAAATTTATCCACGCCCGATGGCGCAGTGGCGTAGGGTATATTGTAGAAGGCGTACAGATCCGCGCTGGGGTGCTTGCGCCCGCGCACCGGCCCTTGCGCAGTTTTCACTTCCCGCCATTCGTCATCAGTGAGGGAGAGATTACACAATTCCAAGTTTATAATACCTACATAGTCGTATATGCCTATCAGACTACGACATATTAATAATAAAAATGAGTTAATAACTTCCAAAGTAAAGAAGCGTGGCTGGCTTAGTTGTAGGAAATGTAAAATTTTATGAAAATGTGACTACTGTATCATTTCCACCGCTATCGTTTTTATACACCAACAAGGATATCAGTGAAAATTCAGACAAAAGACATGTTCTCAGAAGGAGCTCTGGGAAACATTTTTTTTGTATTAGTTAGTGATAGTTAAACAAATATTCAAGTCGTCGTGCAAAGCGTCAAACGACCTTGACCAAGCTCCAGTCAGACGATTGCGGTAAGGCCGCTGCTTAACTAGGTATAGATAGAACAAGATATGCTAGAACAAAAATATTAACCAAAATACAGCTTGGGACCAATAAGTTCTTGTTATAAGATATTATACAGGGTAGGGTTTGAGTTAGATCGCCACTCAAATTCTAACAATGAATATAACACATCGTAAATGAAACAAAACAGAAATCCGTAGATCTTGCTTAGTTGGTATTGCACTTTTGTATGCAACACTTTGCACCTACGACTTTTTTACACTGGCAATCTAGAATTAACGGCAATTTTAATGGAAACAGTTTGCGCATTGATATTTCTACACCTTGTGAAGGTAAACACAGAAAGGTCTGACTAAAAATATCGTGAGTCTGTTAACTGGCACTGCGACTAATTTAGAAAAAAAATCTATTGGTAAAAAAAGAAACATATAAAACTTATAGATAAGATGTTTATTTGTCAAAAACATGTGTACACATACAATATTGAAAAGTGCATGCAGGATAACATTAAAGAAAATTGGTTCAGACATGTTTGCCACATACTATGAAAAAATCACAAGATATTATTCTAAACATTTGCACGCCGCAAATGTTTAGAATAATATCTTGTGATTTTTACAATATCATTTCAATTCGAGAGAAGTCTATTTAACAAAAAAATATCAAATGGGGCCTTCCGCTCCCGGTCCATGTCAGCATGGTGTTTTAGGTCCTCGGTGGCTCTTCAATGTCGCCTGATGAGTTACAATAGTTCAAATTAAGTAACATAGAGTAAACTGTGCAGTATAACACTTGACCATAGTTTACTGATAACTAGGAGTGGTAAAAAATAGAAGGAACTTTCATAATTCAACGCGTGATCTAGGAGGCGGTTTTGGTGGTGGTACGGCATCCCGGTAGTATTTCTGGTAGATATCTTCCCAGAAACGAGTGCGTTCTTCTAAGAGCACCCCACGTAGTTCCACCTTCTTACCCAGGTCCATGTATGGTGACCTGTTCGTGCCTGCTGCCGGCCACTTAGGCAGCGTTGACCCTTCTGGAACAGGCTTCCTGAAAGGTGCAATGTAAAAATTAACTTTCATACAATAACTTGTACAGAGTAAAACCTACCAAAGGGGTCAATGTCTAATAACCTGGAAATGAAGTGAAGCCTCAACCCCCAAAAACTAGTCCGGAACTGATTCTACTAAGTTAAGCCGCGGAGCTTTAATTAGATAGTCAAACCCATGTACTAGGTATAACACCGTGACTTTGTAGTCCTCTTACAAAGGTGGTCCACTCAATGTATCCGACATAAAATACCTTCAGGTGCGTTTTTTTACTATAAATATTAAGATAATAGGTACAATACAAAGATAAATAAATACGCTCGCAACAGGGTGTTTTTAACTACCTCATGCGTCATAATAATGAATAATATCTTTATTTTTAAATTATTCAAATTTCATAAATCCCTATAATTTTTTATGAATGTTTAGTAGTCATTGAATACATGAAGTGGGCTGCCGTTGGAAGACGATTAAAAAGTCACGGTGCTTCGATTGACGAAGCGGTCGTGACCTAGAGCCTAATCTCTCCCACAGAGAGGAGGATTTAGACCCAGCAGTGGGATATTTATAGGCTTGTTGTGTTATTTAAAGACGTGTACCTACACACCAGAACTTAGCCGAAGTAAAATGACAGAGATGGCAAGTTTCGACCTATACTGGTCGAGTATTTGAGTTGTGGTCAATAGATAGGAAATGAAGAACTGTTAGTTTTGTTTCTTAGCGTATCGATACCAATAAGTTCCAATGTGTTTGACCCAAAATTCTGCAACACGAACTCAGAATGTTAATTAAAAGATACCCACCCTGTTTTGATGAAGTTGTGCCATATTTCGCGGACAATTTTCTTCATATTCTTGAATTCTGGAGAAGCAAGAGTCTCATCGTGGTGCGTCACGTTTTTACCATCCATCATGGCTGCTGTTTGAGCGCAGTGATTAGCACCTCTTATGTTAGTGTGAGGCACGATGGGATCATCCTCATCCACAAAGGAATATTCATACAAATATATTTGTTTGTTGCCCGCCTCTACTTGCAATTTGGTGGCCCAAAGCATGGGGTACGTAAATATGACATCCGAAAAGAAATCAATATATCCTAAAACATTGTCTTCAGCGACTGGCTTGTCTCCAAAATAGAAATCCTTGACCTTATTAGCCACTTCTTCTCTTTCTTCTTCAGATTCAAACTTCAAGTCAGCTGGTAAGAAATCGGAAAACTTATCATTCATCCTGTGCTTCTAAATATCAAAGAAATCAACCCGCATCAGTCCTTCCATGTTAGCGAAACCATACAACACAGGTAACTTTTTGTAGTTGCCTTTTTTAAATATGCTCAGAGGAGATTCTGTCAGGAATGCTCCGTCTCCTGTATCACGCTCCACACACGGTGAAAACATGAAAGTAGAATCGGTTCTGTCAACAAATGAAACTGAATTCAACAGATCCAGTGGAGCTGTCTTATAAAACTCTTCTAATGCATAAATATTGTCAACGTTTGTGAAGTTTAATAATTTAGCGTAAGTTTTTGCAATTTCTAAAGGATCTCTCTGAATAGTAAACGCAGCAAGGTTTCCACCACTTTCAGGTATAACTCTGTGGAATAATCCTTCAGCAGACTTTGATAGCATTAAGAGATCTACCGCTGCCGAACCCGCACTGTAACCTGCAATAGTGACGTCATCTGGGTTTCCTCCGAAGCTGGCGATGTTCTTTTGTATCCAGCGCAATAGCGCCACCTGGTCCTTCATGCCAGCATTACCTGGTACATCCTCGGTGCCGAGACAAAGGAACCCGTGAACGGAAACACGATAGTTGAACGTGACGATAATCAGATCTTTCTTCTTCATTAGCTGTGTTGCTTTAAAAAGTTCGCCAAAGCCTCCAACAAATGCTCCTCCGTGAACGTACACTACGACCGATAGGTTTTCCTTATCCGTATTTGGGACATAAAGATTGGCAATCAGACAATTTTCTTGTACCACCATGGTTTTCGGAAAGATCGGATGAACAATGATATATTGTGGGCACATTACTTTCTTGTCGATAGCATCATATGGTTCCAACCATACAGGCGGCGGCAGAGGTGCCTGGAAAAGAAATAAAAAATAAAAACCATCGTTGTGTTACCCCGAATATTATGGATTTCTAAACCATTTCATTATTTTTATGTCTGTGAATAAAAAAACACCAAACTAATTAGTCACAAAAATCGACCAAGTGCGAGTCAAAAATACAAAAATATTTTGAATTCTCATTCACTGTGTAGTCTAATAAAATAATAGTTTCGGAATAAAGTGGCTGTAACATACGGACAGACAGACATGATGAATCTATAAGGGTTCCGTTACGGTGACCCTAAAAAAGTCCTCCAAAAATGAATTTGTATGATTACCTTATATTTATCTTCACCTACGGGTGCTGTGGCGTAGGGTATGTTAAAGAAAGTGTATAGATCCTCGCTGGGGTGCTTGCGCCCGCGCACCGGCCCTTGCGCAGTTTTCACTTCCCGCCATTCGTCGTCAGCCAAAACAGCCGACACGCACAAAAGTATCATACACGTCCGCCACTCCATTGCTACGTTCGCAAATTGATTCAGAATTATGTATTAAGGCGTTTTTATAAGTGAACTTATCCTTATCTCTCTCAGGAATGATAAGCAACCAGATTCCGAAAAGTAAAATTGTTAAATCACCATGATTACGTATATTAAAAATAAAACCAGACCAAAACAAACAAACTGCCTAGGCCTGCTGCCAGCGTCGCAGCAGGGATGATAGTTTTTATTGTTGCCAGCCTCCACATGCAACTTTGTAGCGTAAAGAAATTCACCTACTTTAAAATAGTGTCTTGGTCGACCAGCTGATCATCAATAATTATGTTTTTACTTTATTGATAAGTAAGTCGGTCACATACCCGGAATCATATCCAAACATTATTGGGATAAAATTATCAGCCAAATGAAAAAAATTCAATGCCATGAATGACCTGGAAAGCATCTATCAATGGGCTAAGTCGTCCGGCTTACAGATTAACTCTACTAAGTCGCAGACCATGATCATAGGCAGCAGATACTATCGCTCTGCACTTGACTTGTTATCTTTACCTCCGTTATATCTGGACTGCTCGACCAGCGCCTATGCTGATACAGATGTCTTAATTGATAGCAATCTTTCTTGGCGAGCTCAGGTGAATAGCCGCAAGGTTAGTCGTAAGGTGCACTTTTCTTTCCACTCGCTTAAATCCCTACAGAGCTTCTTGCCTATTAAAACCAAAATTTATTTAGCTCAAACTCTGATTCATCCGATCATTGATTAGGCTGACAATGCCCGCCAATTTGGATGCCACTGAGGAGCTGTTGAAAAAGCTTCATCGTTTGCAAAATCTTTACATTCGTTTTGTGTTTGGTCTGGGGAAATATGACCATGTTTCTTACTTCCGCAAGGAACTCCAGTGGCTCCCTATCCGTCTTCGCAGGACCTCTCGGATATTATGTTTCCTCTACAACATCTTTTATAACTCTGCATATCTCAGCTACCTGCCCGATGGTATTTCGTTTACCCGTACCTACTTCTGATGCTCTGTGTAAATCCCACCTCAGGCATCATCTTAATTTCCCCTCTCATAAATTTTGAAGTCTATTCTAACTCCTCTGTGCACACAGTAGGTACGTTTGTAGAACTCAATTCCGCCTAACATTCGAGATTCTGAAACTTTATTTCTCTTCAAAAATCAAGACAAAGAGTATTACCTACACTGTAATATTCTGGATATAAATCATAGGTGCGGTTTTGATATTATTTAGAATACCAGTATTTATTTTTTTCAAGTGTTTAATATGTATATATGTGTGTTTATATTTATTTTATCATCATCTGCCTAACCTTTACCCAACAATATTGGGTTCGGCTTCCAGTGTAACTGAATACAGCTGAATACCAGTATTTTATATGAATCGACTGCTTATCTGACCTTCACAACCCAGGTAGCACTGGGTAATCCGATAGCCCTTCGTAAGACTGATTGGCAGACTTTCGCTGTTAAGCTGTAAAGCTGTTATTTTCATATTACAAACAGACACTTCAATATTATGAATTTGTATGTACACACAGGTACTACATAAAAGTGTAAATGTAGAATGTACATATGTATGTATTCTATGTATAGATTATAAATATATAGATAGGCAGTTAAAATAAAAAGAGGCTGCTAAGAGTATACGTAAGTATTTATTTATTACTATTGACAAAAAAATTACATATTGGGATTGTTGTTTTTGTTACAGACTTAAACTAACGTGGTAAAAAAGAGAAGGAACTTTCATAATTCAACGCGTGATCTAGGAGGCGGTTCTGGTGGTGGTACGGCATCCCGGTAGTATTTCTGGTAGATCTCTTCCCAGAAGCGAGTGCGTTCTTCTAAGAGCACCCCACGTAGTTCCACCTTCTTACCCAGGTCCATGTATGGTGACCTGTTCGTGCCTGCTGCCGGCCACTCAGGCAGCGTTGACCCTTTTGGAACAGGCTTCCTGAAAGGTGCAATATAAAATTATCTTTCATACAATAACTTGTACAGAGTACAATCTACCAAAGGTGTCAACGTCTAATAACCTAGAAATGGAGTGAACCCTCAACCCCCAAAAACCACTCCAAAACTGATTCTACTAAGTTTAGCAGCTGAGCTTCAATTGGATGGATAAAACCTATGTTTAATTTATAAATAATCATTAAGTACGACTGGTAACCGCCTCAATTCACGAGACGGTCCTGAGTTTAAACAAAGGTGGGTGTAAGGTGTCTATTGTACTTTACTCTCAACACGGTGAAGATAGGTATCTTAAGAAATCTGAACGAAATGTTCCAAAACGAAGAAATATGACATTCATCAATTTATTTAGGGCCTGCTTGGTGAATAAGAGCCTAATCTCTCTCACAAAAAGGAGGCTTTATACCGAGCATTGGGATATTAATAGGAGTCTTGTGTTACTTAACCAACTACTTACTTAAGTATATACATACCAAGACTTGGACGGAGTAAAATGAGAGAGCTGCCCGATATCAAACTACGAGTATAGGTACTGTTCGACTATTTGAATTGTGGTCAAACGACAAGAAAATAATAAAATAATATTACTTTTGCTTCTTAGCGTATCGATACCAATAAGTTCAAATGTGTTTGACCCCAAAATTCTGCAACACGAACTCCGAATATTAATTAAACGATACCCACCCTGTTCTGATGAAGTTGTGCCATATTTCACGGACAGTTTTCTTCATGTTCTTGAATTCCGGAGAAGCAAGAGTCTCATCATGGTGCGTCACGTTTTTGCCATCCATCACAGCTGCCGTTTGAGCGCAGTGACTAGCACCTTTTATGTTAGTGTGAGGCACGATGGGATCATCGTCATCCACAAAGGAATATTCATACAAATATATTTGTTTGTTGCCAGCCTCTACTTGCAACTTAGTGGCCCTAAGCATCGGATACGTAAATATGACATCCGAAAAGAAATCAATATATCCTAAAACATTGTCTTCACCGACGGGCTTGTCTCCAAAATAGAATTCTTTGACCTTATTAGCCACTTCTTCTCTATCTTCTTCAGATTCAAACTTCAAGTCAGGTGGCAAGAAATCAGAGAACTTATCATTCATCCTGTGCTTCCAAATATCAAAGATATCAACCCGCGGCAGCCCTTCCATGTTAGCGAAACCATACAACACAGGTAACTTTTTGTAGTTGCCTTTTTTAAATATGCTCAAAGGAGATTCTGTCAGGAATACTCCGTCTCCTGTATCACGCTCCACACACGGCGAAAACATGAAAGTAGAATCGGTTCTGTCAACAAATGAAACTGAATTCAACAGATCCAGTGGAGCTGTCTTATAAAACTCTTCTAATGCATAAATATTGTCAACGTTTGTGAAGTTTAATAATTTAGCGTAAGTTTTTGCAATTTCTAAAGGATCTCTCTGAATAGTAAACGCAGCAAGGTTTCCACCACTTTCAGGTATAACTCTATGGAATAATCCTTCAGCAGACTTTGATAGCATTAAGAGATCTACTGCTGCCGAACCTGCACTGTAACCTGCAATAGTGACGTCGTCTGGGTTTCCTCCGAAGCTGGCGATGTTCTTTTGTACCCAGCGCAGTAGCGCCACCTGGTCCTTCATGCCAGCATTGCCTGGTACATCCTCGGTGCCGAGACAAAGGAACCCATGAACGGAAACACGATAGTTGAACGTGACGATAATCAGATCTTTCTCCTTCATTAGCTGTGTTGCTTTAAAAAGTTCGCCAAAGCCTCCAACAAATGCTCCTCCGTGAACGTACACTACGACCGATAGGTTTTCCTTATCCGTATTTGGGACATAAAGATTGGCAATCAGACAATTTTCTTGTACCACCATGGTTTTCGGAAAGATCGGATGAACAATGATATATTGTGGGCACATTACTTTCTTGTCGATAGCATCATATGGTTCCAACCATACAGGCGGCGGCAGAGGTGCCTGGAAAAGAAATAAAAAATAAAAACCATCGTCGTGTAAGCCGTAATATTCGTATTATGCAAATCTATCGCGCATTTAACTATTTAAATTATCTAATAATAACAATTCGTTTATTTCAGACATTGGATATTTGAATCAGAATTAGAATTCGTCTCATAGACATTTAAGTCCTTCTGGTTTAATTAACACACCGATTTCAGTAACGTGAAGAATCTAGAACTAAATTGGTCTATTTAAGTATTTAAAGTCTATACTATGAACAGTTTCATGGCTGTTTCACTCACAGAGTCCTCTTGTCACAAATAACAAGATTTCATAACCTTCGCATAATGTTTATTTAGCTAGACCGTAATAAATATGAAACGATAGCGATTTAGATATTATCCTCTCGATACTTGACTATTTTCCGCATTGAGCGTTCGTTGTGTTGCATTAGTTGTATTAAATAAACCCTTCTGAAATGCATATAATGATACTTTTTTTTGGTCAGCTAAAACGCAGCTGATTATGATTTTTTTTTCTTACTATTAACGATTATTTCATTGCCTTGAAAACACAAATCTAATTAGAGCCACAAGAGAGTCCTCCAAAAAACAAATTGTATGATTACCTTATATTTAGCTTCACCTATGGGTGCTGTGGCGTAGGGTATGTTAAAGAAAGTGTATAGATCCTCACTGGGGTGCTTGCGCCCGCGCACCGGCCCTTGCGCAGTTTTCACTTCGCGCCATTCGTCTTCTGCCAAAACAGCCGTCACGCACAAAAGTACCACACACGTCCGCCACTCCATTGCTACGTTTGTAAATTGATTCAGAATTATGTAATTAGGCGTTTTATAAGTGACCTTATCCTTATCTCTCTCAGGAACGATAAGCAACCAGATTCCGGAAAATAAAGTTGTTATATCACCATGATTATAGTACTAAAAACAGACCAAAACAAACAAACTGCCTACGCCTGCTGCTTAAATCGCAGCAGTGAATCACTGCCAGTGATGATAGTTTTAATTGTTGCCAGCATTCACAATGCAACTTTTTACCCAAAGAGAATTAACCTAGTTTAAAATATTGTCTTGGTCGACCAGCTTATCATCAAAATGTTTTTTGTTTTATTTTAATGGTAAACTAGCCGACCACATACCCAACATGATATTATTGGGATAAAATTATCAGTCAAATAAAGTAATTTTCATGGATATTGAGAAATACAAATGCAAATTAATTATGAAAATTATAAATATTAGCGTGGGCAATTGCTTTAACCGAAAATCAATAATGCGTGGAGGTTAATTAATTTTAATTAAAAATTGTTTTAAATCAAAACCACGTAACGACATAGTTGAACTCTCAGTTGAGCATAGCATCGAATTGTTATGTGTTGAGCTGGATAAGCATGTCATAGTCTACGTATACAGACCCCCTAATTATCAAAACTACTCTATTTTTGAGTCAGTTATGGAGGATGTTTTGGGTAAACTTTAAAGTGGTAATAAATCAGTAATTATCTGCGGTGACTTTAGTATTAATAATTTAAGAAAATAACTCTAACAGCAGTAGACTATTAAGCCTTTTTAAATCTTTCAATCTGTCGAATGTGTTTTTAGAACCAACCAGAATAACTACAACTACTTCTATTTGTATTGATAATGTTTTCTGTGCCTGCGACTATTTGGAGAAAGCTATTGTAAATTACCTCCCTTTTGATCACTGTGGTCAAACTGTGTGTTGAATTTAACACACCACTGAAAAAGTACAGATACAAACTAGACCAATCACTTCCAGTGCTTTGATCAAAAAATAAATATTAAGAATGTTAATACTATGTATGAAGAATTCTTTTCATTAGTGCAAACTGAGTTCAATAATACTTTGAAGAAAACTAAAACTATCTGCTCGAAATTTTTATTCAGTGACTGGGCAACTAAAGGCATCAGGAAAAGTCGGGAAAGATGTTTTGAGTTGTATGGCCTTAACCCTTATATTAATACGGAAACTTTTAATAAGTATGTTGTTACATATTCTAAAAAAAATTAAAATACCTGCAAGACAGCTAAAGCCTTATTCATTAGCAACAAGCTGAAATCTGCAGAAAACAAGATAAAGACTGTTTGGAAAATTATAAATAATGAAACAAATAGAAACAAAAGACACAACACTGATTACACACTGACTCTTCCCGAGGGCTCATTAGCGCAAATGTCGATGTTGCTCAGGAATTCGCAACGTTCTTTACCAATATTCCAATTAAAACCACAGAAACGCTAAATTCTTCCCCATCCCTTGCCATTAATGTATTAAGAGAGAATGTTTCAACCTGTAATGTTAAATTTAAAAAACATATAAACACTGTGGTCGTTATGAAGGCTTTTAAGCAACTTAAAATAAAAAGTACTGAAGACCTTTGGGGCATGTCTACTAAAGTCTGTCAATCAATTGTCGAGACAATAGTTCCCTATTTAGCCTTAATATTTAATTTATGTGTAGACCAAGGGGTATTTCCAGATTTAATGAAGTATAGTAAAGTTATACCACTTTTTTAAATCTGGAGACGGCAAAGACACAAATAATTATAGACCCGTATCTATTTTGCCGGTTTTCAGCAAGATATTTGAAAAAGTAATGCTAAATCAAATGCTCTATCATTTTAATCGGAATGATATCCTACATGATCAACAATATGGTTTCACCGAAGGTCGTTGCACTACTGACGCCGTTGTCACTTTACTAATGCACATCTTTAGTGCATGGGAATAGGCAAAAGATGCAATAGGCATCTTTTGTGATCTTCTATCCAAGGCATTTGATTGCGTGAATCACGACACACTGTTGCTAAAACTTGAGCATTACGGACTGGGAAAACAAGCACTTAGCTTAGTAAAATCATATTTAAATGATCGAGTGCAGCAAGTACAAATAAATGGCGTAAATTCATTAGGATTAAAAGTAAAAATGGGGGTACCGCAAGGGTCAATATTGGGCCCATTCCTTTTTCTAGAATACATAAATGATTTACCTCAGTTGCTGAAAAGTCGACATCAAATGGTGTTATTTGCTGATGACACATCACTGATTTTTAAGGTAAACAGACGTGCAAAAGAGATTGACGCGTAAATAAGGCTATGCTTACGATTCATAACTGGTTTACTGTAAATAATTTGGTGTTACATAAAATACGGCAATTAACAGACGTGGATACCGCGAGACTGGTCTATTTTAGTTACTTCCATAGCATCATGTCTTACGGTATTCTGCTGTGGGGACGGGATGCAGATATTGACTCAATATCTATTCTGCAAAAGAGGGCTGTAAGAGCCATCTATAACCTACACAGACTCGAGTCTCTAAGATAATTGTTTGAAAAATTAACATCATGATGGTACCTTGTCAATATGTTTATGAAACATTATGGATGTTCGGAAAAATAGACATCTTTTTAGTAAAATAAGCGACAGGCATAATTTCAATACTACTACAAATTAGATCAGCCACGTTTCAGATTGTCAAAAGTACGCACTTCTTTTATGGGGTACTGTGTAAAATTTTACAATAAAATACCATTTGCCATTCTACAACATAATGAGAAGAAATTTAAAATATGCATAAAACGCACACTATGTAAACGAGCATATTATAAGTTGGAAGACTATCTCGTAGATAAAAATGCTTGACTCAGTGCTGGTCCTGCTCCACAGCCACTTGCGCTCACGAACTAAGATTTTAATGTTTGGAAGAGAGGCTTCTCCTCTAATTCTTTAATTCTATTTTTCTCGTTTGTCTTCTGGAAACTTAAGGTTTGAAAGGTATATATTTTTTTCTATTTTATCTCTATATTGTGTATGCAAACTAATTGAGCACCATGTTAAATTATTGTGGAAGCTGCAGAAGATTGTAAAAATATCTTTGCAATGTATAGATTCCATCTCCTAGAATTATATAATTGCATAACACACATGTGTGAGTACTATGTACTGTAAAACTACCATTTATATTTTGTTATCTTTCATTGACGTGAATGTGTCCTGGTGGCTGAGAGAATGTCATGTTCACTCAAATGTCTCGCTGATGGTGGCGGGTGTGTCGGGTCATTTAGTTCACTTCAATATGGTTGAGTTGAATGGCGCTGATCCATGCGTCATGTTCGTGACTGGTCAACTCTTAGCTGCCACGGTTTATTTTAATTACTTTATTTTTAAATTGTTGGTTTAATCTTTTACTCTGGACGCTCTTAATGTGCACGTCTTTGTACATCGTTCTCACATAATATACGTATAATCTCAACATGAATGATGTAACCAAGATTTTGTAACAATATTTTGATTTAAAAGAGTGTCCATGGAGTTTCTTGCCCATTCTTCTCCATAGAGATCTACGATTTGGAATGTGCAACTACAGTACTTTCGCAAGTTATTATGCCTTGTGACTGTGACTGTGGCTTAGTTTTTTGTTTTTGACTTTCATAAGTGCCTGTAACCGTATAATTGAAATAAATGCTTTTGACTTTGACTTGACTTTGAAATACTGTGTTTTATTTCAATTTAAAGTTCTCTGCCTCTAAAGAACACATGTTACAATTTAGCTATGCCTAGACCAAATCAAACTGGTTGCAAGTGTAAAGATTGTAATTAAGTATTCATAGTTATTATGTTGAAAAATAATAACAGCGAGAGATCGATCTTTAGGTTAAGCCGTGCTTGCCTAGGTTGGTCTGGATGGGTGACCACCCATCACATACCGAGTTTCCTCCGTGCCTCGGAAAGCACGTTAAGCCGTTGGTCCCGGCTGTCATTTGTAGATCTTTGACAGTCGTAACAGGTAGTCAGTGCCCCAAAAAGTCTGACAACCAGTCTTACCAAGGAGTATAGTACTACCCAGTACTAACTGGGTTGTGGAGGTCAGATAGGCAGTCGCTCCATGTAAAATACTGGTATTCAGCTGCATTCGGTTAGACTGGAAGCCATCAGAGTTGGGAAAAGGCTAGGCCGATGATGATGAAAGTGCCCTGGTGGCTGAGAGAATGTCATGCTCACTCAAATGTCTCGCTGATGGTGGCGGGTGTGTCGGGTCATTTAGTTCCCTTCAATATGGTTGAGCTGAATGGGGCTGATACATGCGTCATGTTCGTGAACGGGCGCTGTCAGTTGTGACTGATCATCAATCATGTTAATACCTTCTTTTTTACTGTTGGTAAGATATTGGCACAACGCATACCCTCGAATGTTCCACGTTTCAATAACACCTCCGTAGTTAAAGATACCTCCCCTAGCAACTCATTCGCACTACTCAAAGTGGATACTGAAGAAGTTAAAACTGTAATCCTGAATTTAAAGAGACAATGCTCACCTGGATGGGACACAATCTCATCTATGCTACTACAACATGTTGTGGAGTTGGTAGCTCCTGTTATCACTTATCTCATAAATCGTTGCTTTGACACAGGTGTGTTTCCTAAAGCAATGAAAAAATCAATCGTTATCCCCAAACATAAGGCTGGGGATACAGGCTGTGTCAACAACTATAGGCCCATCTCTATCCTTTCTTCACTATCAAAAGTTTTCGAGCGTACTATTAATCATAGGCTAATAAATTTCTTAGAAACAAATAAAATCCTTGCAGAAACACAATACGGATTTCGAGCCGACAAGTCCACGGATGAGGCCGTTCACACTTTTACTGACTTCGTAGTAAGAAACATGGACAATAACAAAAAATGCTTAACAATCTCGATCTTGCCAAAGCTTTTGACACAGTCTCTATCCCCACCCTAATTCGGAAACTAGCTAACAGGGGAATACGGGGAAATGAATTGAAATTAATGTCCAATTATTTGTCACATCGTACACAGCGCGTTAAAATCGGGAACCATTTGAATGATGAACTTCCTATTGAGCACGGCGTGCCACAGGGCAGTATTCTTGGCCCTACTCTGTTTCTATGTTACATAAATGAGCTATGTCAAATTAAACTAAAAAATTGCAAAATAATATCATACGCAGACGACACAACTCTAACTTTCATTGGTGATTCTTGGGAGGAGGTATATTCACTAGCTCAATTAGGTCTAAATACCGTTTGCCACTGGCTCGCTGCAAACTCGCTCACACTTAATGCTGATAAAACTAAATATATTCCATTTTCGATCAGGAGCATTAAAAACTTCTTACAAAATAAACCCCCCCTTTTTGTGCATCGGTGTTGCTTTCTTCCCTTGAATCAATGCAGATGCTCGAATGTACAGCCGACACAGAGTATTCGTTATCTGGGTATTGTCATTGATAGAAGATTATCTTATGATGAACACATTCACAACTTATGTAAAAGAGTGCGGAAACTTACTTATATTTTTAAACAGCTTAGACAGGTTGCAAATTGTAAAACACTTAAAATGGTATACTTCGCACTTGTTCAATCCATATTGACATATTGTGTAACAACTTGGGGAGGTGCCGGTAAAACAAAAATGTTGGAAATAGAAAGAGCTCAAAGATTGATTCTGAAAGTAGGCCTCTCAAAACCGCGACTCTTCCCCACTGCCGCATTGTATCAGGAAGCCGAGGTTTTAACAGTGCGATAAATATACGTCCTCTCCACTACTCTGAGACAACATTCGGATTCATTCATCTTCTTTTGATCTCTCAAAATTAACGACGAGAAGGCAGTGTGCAATATGCAATACCATTAAAATGAAATCCAGTTTTGCCCAAAAATTTTATATTTTCCGAGGCCCTGAGCTGTACAATAAGTTAAACAAAGAAACAGGTATTTTTAATTACAGTAAATCTAAATGTAAACGGATGATAACAAACTGGCTACTAAAACTGAACTACACTAAAACAGAAGAGTTACTAGTCATAAAAATTTAACAGGAATTAAAAAGAAATATCCTTCATATACCATACATCTAGATAGATAATGATCCCACTCACTTATACCCTTTAATCCTAACTATACTTTATCACACACACAGACAAATACACCAGGCACACACACACACACACACAGATACAGACAAACCTATTAAACACACCTACATCCCACACGCACCTTATTCTCCACATCTTGTCTCCACTACACTTCACACAAAGTTAAGGTTCTATTATTTTTTTGCTATTAAAGTATAATGTTTTGTGCTTTCCATCAAATCCCCCCCGCCCCGCGCGCGCAAGGTGACAACACGTGTCGCATATTAGTGCTAACTTAAAAAATCATAACAGGTGTAAAAAGTACAATATGTAAGTGTCATAATATATCAATGTGTAGACAGTTGAACGTGTATTGTGGTGCACGAAACAGTTTTTCAATCCATCAAGTTACACAAAAGTTATCATCGTTTTTCTTCAACCCAACCGCAAAAATATTTAAATTAACAACAGCAGCGTGTGAGTCATCGTAGGAACGAGCGGTACGCGTGCGACGTGCGATGCTGACACACCTCCAGCGGGCAGTCGGGCGCGTTCGAGTAATACTCGGAAATATTCGTAGCGTTGTGTGGAACACGGAGACCTACGAATCTTGCGGCGAACCGTGTTTACATAAAAACACAGAGATAGCGGTTATTCCTGCGCATCAAGATTCCCAGTATGCTATCTAGCATTAAACGCACGCCTCCACCAGCCTCGCCTCACTCGGCATCTGAACCAAACCTGACATCGAGTACTAATACTAACAGCGATAACAGTATAAATACAACTCTTAGAAGAAAGAAACGCAGTACAGATGACATGACGAGAATGGAGGAAATTATAGAAGATATGAGGGAAATGTTCTCTGAACTGGTTACCAAACAGAAGGAACAAAATGAAAAAATGAATTCGTTACAATTAGCTCTTGAGGATATATGGTCCCAAAATACTGCGATCAGCTTGCAAAACTCTGAAATACGAACTCAGAATGAAAAAATCAAAGAAACAATAGATTTCTTATCAGAGAAATATGATGATGCTCTGGTGGAAATTAACAATTTAAGGGCGGAATCTAGCAGTAACAAAAAGGTTATAAACGCGCTTGAAATCAGGGTAGACTTCTTGGAGAAGCAACAAAAAGTGGCTTTGCTTGAAATTAAAAATCTACCGTCGTCAACCCATGAAACTCGTGACTCCCTTACTGGCGCAGTACAAAAATTGGGTCAAATCATCAGTCAACCCGTGAGTGCATCAGAAATAAAAAATATCTTCCGTTATAAGAGCAAGTCTGACGCGGTGGGTCCAGTCTTAGTAGAATTCACGTCGGTAACCATTAAAGAACAGTTTCTTAAGTCAACCAAAGACTTTAACAAGCACAACAAGGAAAATCGCCTGAACACATCCCATCTAGTAGAAAACGGACCTAGGCAACCCTTATACGTAAATGAAGTGCTTACGGCTATGACCAGACGCCTACATTATCTCGCCCGAGAACTCACGAAGGAATTCGGTTACCATCAATGTTGGGTTGCAAACGGCAAGGTGTATATTCGTGAAAAAGACGCAATGGCAAGCCGGCTCATCAAAACTGACGAAGACCTCGCGAAACTCCGTAAGGAAAGATGACTAGCCCTGTACCTACCAATGCATGCTACCTTCATCACAGTTTTGTTAAATTATGCTATTAATCCATTAATAATCAACGCTAACACAAGAATTAATCAATTATACCTACATTGTTCAACACAAATATGTTTGTTACTAACATTAACTAAACGTACACAATACAATAAACACACCATAGATTCACACACCCGCCACATCCATAACGCACACAAACTTATCCGGCCGACATACTCTATAAATAAAAGCCAACTATATGTACCTGCTCTGTACCAGTATATTGAACTTTATTGTTATGCCATTAAGCAGCGCTCAAAATATGAATGTCAAAGTAGAAATTATCAACATTAACATTCGATGGCATACAAAACAACCTAAACATCTAGATGCTGTCTCTGTGTCAGATGCCTCGATTTGTGACCTGGAAAACTGTACTCCACCAAATTTCATATCTAATCAAACACTTAAAATCATTACACAGAACATAAGAAGTATAAATAAAAACTTAGCGGGATTTATGACTACACTTGCTCGGACGAAACTTGACTGGGACATAATCGCATTAACCGAGTGTTGGCTCCCTAACACCCATAATATTCCCGAGTTACCGAACTATAATTATTACCGTACCAACAATAACCATACACAAAATGAGGGTGTGGTCCTGTATGTGCATAAAAAAACTGCAACTAATTGCAGAGGAGCCGTCATTAGTAGATGCTAACTGTCTCCAAGTAAAAATCGATAGAAATACTATTCTCTTAGCGATATACCGTCCGCCAGGTTACAAAGACCTAGATAATTTTCTAAACTCCCTAAATATTACCCTAACTAGGTTATCCAAATACAATAATATAATTATTACGGGAGACATAAGTATAAATATAAATGAACACTGCAAGGATTCCGCTAAACATTCCTACTTAAACCTACTAGCTACCCATGGCCTTTTACCTGCTCATACAATACCTACGCGACAACAAGCTTGTCTTGACCACATTATACTGAAAACTAGACTACCTGCTTCTACTTCAATCGCACACTCTGCTCTAACTGATCATGAGACAGTAATGTTATTCTTGTCAAAACGAATGCCTAAAATAATTACAAAAAGTTGTATTCGTTTTGATTATGTTAAGATAGACACTGAACTAAAACAACTAGACTTCAGTGAAGTATACAAGACCCAAGATCCTCATGTGGCAGGGGAAGCAATAACTAGATTAGTAAAACATGTGATAGACTCAAACTCCAAATCTGGTAAGACTCCGAACCGAAAACAAATATTAAAGCCATGGATTACTCCTGGTTTACTTCGCTGTATGCGGCATCGTGACACATTGCATAGTAAATTTAAACAGACGCCTAATAATGATATTTTAAAACTTACTTTTACTAGGTATAGGAACTATTGTAATAAATTATTAAGGAAATTAAAAATAGAATTTGAAAAAAATGAGATCATTAAAGCAGGAAAAAACACTAAACAGTTATGGTCGGCTATAAATAATATCTCAAACCGGTCGACAAGGAAAACAAACACATCATCACAATTGATAGCCTCATTAAGAACACCACAAAACTCTGTAAACCATGTCAATGATTTTTTTGCCAAAATAGGTGAAAAACTAGCTAAAAATATAAAGAGTACAAATGCACAAAATCTAACAGCTACAAAGGGAAACCTATCTAACGGGACGCAATCCATGGTAATGCTCCCAACCGATGAGGAAGAGGTAGCGGGAATACTAATGTCGCTCCGCAATAACTGTGCTGCGGGATAGGATGGGATTTCCGGTGACCTGTTAAAAAAGCATGCGGGCGTGATTGTGCCTCCGTTAACGTACGTATGCAACCTTGCTCTTTCCGCGGGTAAATTTCCTAACGTGTTCAAAAAAGCCATAATTCATCCGATCTACAAGAGTGGGGACAGGAGCCGTGTTGATAACTACAGACCTATTTCTGTGCTGACTGCTTTTTCCAAAATACTGGAACGGGTAATGAACAGCAGACTTGTGAGCTACTTGGAAAACAATAATCTTATTGCAACAGAGCAGTTTGGGTTTCGCTCAGGCAAATCCACCTCTGACGCAGTCCATGAGCTAACACACTATGTCGTCACAAACATGGATAGTGGGGATACCATATCCAATTTCAAAACCTCCACCATGAACGGTTACTATTACTGGAAGGTCTTTATCCTTAGTGTCGGGGACATAGATGTTTGTAATCAGACAATTTTCCTTCATTGTTTTAGATGAAAGATCCATGAATGGTGTAGAGCTCTGTAAACATACGATGCCTTCGTCAACTGCTTCTAGTGGTTGTAACCATGCTGGTGGAGGCAAAGGCGCCTGGAATTAAAAATAAAGTAGCATTAGCGTCAGCAATTATTTAGTTAATCTTATCAAAATTTCGAGTGCCTCACCTTAGAGATATCATATTTTAATTACTGCACAACAGAAAAAAACGTACCTTAAACCTGAGGCACGCTGGCGTACGGTATATTGTAGAAGACGTAAAGTCCACCTTCAGGATCCCTACGCCCGCGCACATCGCGCGATTCACTAATGTCTGACATCGTCTGCTTACTAACCTGATATATTTAGATGTTGATGTCCGCTCCTCACCCTTCACCGCTTACGTCCCACACTCGTTCTATAAAAAGACATTAAACTACTTGACCGTCACTGGAAGCTTTATATTGAGAGAGCATATCCGTTTCCGTCGATTTCTTATCCGTTTTAGTACTTGTTTAACCTACTTAGTGGCGCCACCTGGTGTTTACTTGCCATTTTAGTTTCGTGAAATGTACGAGCTACTTTTTTGTTCATTGGCGTTTCGTTCTCTGTCGAAGCAACTTGTGCGAATCGGTTCACGACCAATGCTAAAAATTACACTATATTTTCTAAATTCGAAATATTATATTTCATAGAAAACAACGTATTCATACTGTAACGGTTTTTTTTTCGTTCGGATAACTATCTTGTTAATACCAGCTAAGTAAATCAATATTAACCACTCGTATGGTTGGTAAGTATAGAAACGTAGATTTACGTTCACACGAAGGGTTAAATAATCAATTTAAAAACATAGTGCTGTTTTTATGGTGAGTTAATTTGAATAAAAACCGTAAGTACCCTACTTTATTAAAAACTAGCTGTTGACCGCGACTTCGTTCGCGAGGAAATTTTGGAGAGTATGTGAGAGACTGCCTCGTTGGTCGAGTGGTCGCAAGTGCGACTATTAAGCATGAGGTTGTAGCGGCACTACAAAAAGTCTTAGAGCATTTAACCTATGGAGACGGCATAGCTGAGCGCACCCCTCTGCCAAAGTCGATTGACCATATGACCATGCACGTTATATAAAACTAGTTCATTCGCCGACCGCCGCCATTGTGTATCGTATTGTGTCGCAAGTAAGTGTTCCCTAAAATGGTTAATTGTGCAGTTTCTTCTTGCAAAAAGCGATCTGCGACTTCAAATTTGCGAAACCATGGTGTTTCCTACCACATGTAAGTATAAAATAAACATCAAATTAGTCTTATTTAGGTACAATGTCGAAATAATTTTTATGCCGTTACGATAAAAAAATATCGTGGTACGTTGGTATCGCAAACGCAGTACGGAGGCTAACAAGGATCGGATTTGCATAGTGCTGGGACAATGTGAGTGAATGATTAATAAAAAATGTTTTTTCAGTCTATGTTCAGTGGGTACCTACATTTTGTTTTGGTATTTGGCAAATAAGTCAGGTTGAAATAAAAAACCCGCCAAGTGCGAGTCAGACTCGCACACGAAGGGTTCCGTACCATAAACTGAAAGTTTTTTCTTGGGCTGTATCTCATGATCCGTTATAGATAGACAGACGGACGGACAGTGGAGGCTTAGTAATAGGGGCCCGTTGGTTACCCTTTGGGTACGGAGCCCTAAAAATTATTATTATTAAAAATACAATAACATTCAGTTCTTTGCGAGTCGATTTAAATTCTTTTCTTTTAAATGTTTAGTCTATAGTAGGCGCCATATAAATGTGGAATAAAATATATTGTGATACCTTTCCGTAATAAATAACTGTTCATAGGTACCTGAACAATTAAATGTGAATCGTATTGCATTATTAGACAATGTAAGACAATGTAAGGATCACGAAAGATGATGATTCGGGACAGCTTTGTGTCATTAATTCCGTTTTTCTACGTCAATGACCGTTATTCTACGATTATCTGGCGCCTACTATAATAAAAATAATAGTTTGTTCGTTTCGTTTGTGAGTTTTTCAATATTGAATTTTATAATATAACGCCCAAATGGAATATTCCATCGCAGACCGTACCTGTTGGTTTTTCACGGCTGTTACAGGAACGCAGTACGTACACAATAAAATCAATAGAATTCATTTTCGTTTGATTTTGTTGGCACTTATATTGATTACTGGACTGATTACTTCTATTCTACTTTTTTTCAACAGATTTCCAAAAGATCCTGTAATAAGAGAAAAATGGAGGATATTTTGCGGTAATACAGAAACTTGGAGACCTACTCGTACTAGTGCAATCTGTTCAGAACATTTTACGTTATCTAGCTTTAAAGAACTTGCAAATAATAGAAGGAAATTAGTTGAGGGCGCGATACCCACATTAAATAATACTGTTGGCGCTGAAGAACCGCCTGTACAATTACTTAAGAGTACAATCACAAAGATTGCAAAGACCACTCCTCCTATAGCAACGGAAGAAGTTTATTTTTCTTCATTCAGTCAATCCATCCCGTTGTCAACACAGTCACCCAGCCCGGCCATTTCTCAATCATTACAGTCTCACAGTAACAGCTTATCCAACTCTCAACCATCAGCTACATACAGCCAATGCATCCCAACAACGACAACATCTGTCAGTGAACTGATCGAGACTCCAAGAAAAAGAAAACTACGCAAGCAGTTGCAGTTTAAAAATAAAAAAAATCGTAGACTGCAAGCAAAAACGCGATACTTAAAGAAAAAGGTCAACACTCTACAAGAACTTCTTAACAATTTAGAAGAAAGATCACTGATAGACAAAGAAGATAAACTAGTCTTGAGCAAAATAGGTGTTACGGAGAAGGAGCTTCTTAAACGACAGATGAAAAAAAGTGATAAGCTCCCTAGGACGAAATATTCATTAGAGTTGAGATCTTTTGCACTCACTTTGCATTACTACTCGGCAAAGGCTTATAAGTACGTACGTAAGGTATTTCAGACTTGTCTGCCTCATCCAAGGACTTTATGTAAGTGGTATAGCAACATAGATGGACAGCCCGGTTTCACGAAAGAGAGCTTGTTTGCTTTAAAACTTAGAGCTGAACAAATAAAGAACAAAATTTACTGCGCTCTTGTTTTTGACGAGATGAAAATCAAGCTATATCCAGAGTGGGATCCTAGAACAAAAAGATATTTTGGCTATGTGAACCACGGATTTGAGTCCATTTCAGACAGCTCCGACAAAGCAACCGACGCTCTTGTTCTTTTACTTGTGGGCATAAACACTATATTTAGAGTGCCTATTGGCTATTTTTTGGTAAAAGGCACAACAGCCGCACAAAAGTCACGACTAGTCTCGGAAGCTTTGTCACTTGTCCACGAAACTGGGGTTGAAATCAAATCACTGACATGTGACGGTGTAAAAGCTAATCTCGCCATGGCAGAAGAGTTGGGGTGCTGTTTCCAAGACCCGAATCATTTGCAGACCTGTTTTTTGGACCCTTCATCAGGTCAAAAGGTTTCATTTTTTGCCGATCCCTGTCACATGCTGAAACTCATTAGAAATACATTTTCAGATTATGAATATTTCATAAACGAATCGCAAAAACAAATAAAATTTGAATATATTAAAAGATTGCATAATCTGCAAGAAAAAGAATTATTCTATTTAGCAAACAAACTCCGAGCGAATCACATTTATTATAAAACTAAAATAATGAACGTTAAGCTGGCGACTCAATTATTTAGCGGATTCGCTATTATTTTGTAAAAATATTTTGAAAATTTCGGAATTTGCCGATGTTGAAGCTACAGCGAACTTCATAAAGTTAATGAATGATGTATTCGATATCTTGGATTCACGAACCAAAAGTTATGGGTATAAAAGAGCACTTAGCAAAGACAACTACCAAGCAGCTTTCGACCGACTTCAAGAAGCTCGTCAAGTCCTATTACAATTGGCTGTTGATCTTGAAGAAAAAGGCAAACCATTAATGGTCCGAAAGAACTTATTAAAATCGCCACGATATACTGGCTTTCTAGGCATATTGATATGTATAGAAAGTACTCAGGTTTTGTTTCAGGAGCTGGTACTTAATGATAAATTAAAATATGTACCTATGCATAAAATTAGCCAGGACCACATTGAAATATTATTTTCCGTCATTCGCAGCCACGGTGGTTACAATGATAATCCCACTGCACGTCAATTCGAAGCCATATACAAAAAATTATTAATCCACACAGAACTCCAAACAACATCTACAGGCACAAATTGCATTCCACTAGAAAAAATAACTATTCTGAACTGTTCCTCAGCTATTGAAAAAATTAACAAGACTGTCATAATACGCGGCGATGAAGATAAGTTGCAACCCCAGATAAACACAACCCAAAAAAATGAAGACATTTTAGAGGATATTGAATGTCAAATATTTATTTCACCCTTTGGAGAGAAAGTAATTGAATATATTGCAGGGTTTTCGGCATATACTGCACTAAAAACTGTGAAATGTGCCACTTGCATAAGAGGACTGTTAGGACCTGTCAATAAAAAAAGCCTCATATGCCAAAAAAGCCGAGGGTATCTGTTATATGCTTCACCACCGGTAATCGATTTGTGTCGAATATGCGAAAAAGAGATTCGTAAGAATTTGAACGATAAAAGTCAACTCACTTCAAAAATAACCACTCAATTTATCGTTTCAAATTCACTGAAACATTTTGTTGGAAAAGAACTTTTTCCTAATATTGCACATCATGCGTATGATAACGGGTTAGTTAACCATACTTTAGAATTAGCGAATGTGATTATGGAAAAATACACAAATGTTCGTATATCCTTTTTAACCAAAAAAGTAGATCCGCAAAAATGTGTTCGACATGTATATAATAAACTGGTACATTTCAAAAACCAGTGATTTCCTAGAGGAAATGACGGATTTTTTATATTGAGTTGTGCATATAATGAGTATAGATGACGAATATGCTTCGACTTTTAATTGTATTCAGTAACTTGACAGTCGTCATCTCTTAGTCGTATGATCATGACTATGAAGCCATCCATACCCGGATGTTTAGTAAAAACTGACGTGTAAATGTGTTATTTTTAACAAATAAAAGTCCGAATGAATGTATTATTTTATTATTTATATTCTACCCTTTCCTACTTTTTGACTACGTATTAGTCCCGTATTAAAGAACGAGTTCAAGTATGATTCCAGAATTCCCGACCCTAAATACAGAATGAAATTGACAGTTTCATACTATTCTGAGTTGTAATCTATAGGTGCATATGATTAACACTGTTGTAAGACGGATGCCACTATTTTATTACCATCTCCAGTTCGTTTACAATGCATGGGAGATTTAGCCATATGTAGCGTCATTCATAAAGGAAAGGCAAAAGGGCCCAGCAATAGGGCTTAAAACAAAAAAAAAACAATCAAATCTTTCCTCTTTATAATATTAGTCTAGACAAAAAAATGTTTGACTTTAAAAATAAACACAATCATTCTTTTTCCATAGAGCTCTATAAATTATTTTGTTATTACTGGCTACCTACGAAGTTTCGCAGGCCAATAATCATATTATTACGTATTTTGTTACTTAAGAAAATAAAAGGAATGAATTCGTTCATTCATTCAAATATTTACTACTCGTTGTTTTTGTCACATCACTAGCACTTTGTGTTTGTTGTCATAGGATTAATGCATAAATACGCACAAATTTGTCAATGTATGTGTTTTTTGTTTTGTGTTGTTATAATTTTTTCGTGTGCGTGTGTAGCAATAGGAAGCACGTATCTGTGCGTGATTGTCAAATTATCATAGTGTGCTGTATGTGTTTTCCTCGCCTCCCGCGACAAGTGGCAGAAAAAATTGTTCGGTGATTCGCTGCTTGCCGTCTCCATAGGTTAAATGCTCTAAGCAAAAAGTACTTCAGCAACACGGAACAAAAAGTACTACAGCGCCATCTATGACGCAGAGGACAAACTAAACATTTAAATCCTGCATCGCGCAAGTAAAGATATTCGCGACTTAAGACTATATAGAAGAACCCGACAACAACTGTTGGGCAGTAGCCCACCAGACATAACACCCGTCTGGTCGGAGGATCCTCCCTTTTCTACGGGGGTTGAAGAGCTTTACACCCTGTTCTTCCTACCCCCAAATTGGTGACCCCGAAATGGACGTCAGCGCAGCCTTCGAGCAACGTGACGTCATCAACATATCACTTCCTCAAACTTCCTCAAGCTTCCTCAAAAAACTTCCTCAAGCTTTCGAGCAGCGAGTCATACAGCCAGCCGGCTTCAAATGGGTGTTCCTGACCACCAGCATGCAGCAGAAGCATTCCTGGTCAGCACCCTCAGCCTCATCAAGCTACCTTGGCACTGCACTTTCGGCCGGTTGAGTGCTCATCCTCCCGGTCGACGCGAGCAGTCAGCCACATCGCGGCGCTGTACTACGTCCGACGCAACGGAGCACATGCAGCGCCGACCCCGACTCAAGGGGTTTCGCACTACTGCCGCAGACAGTTCCGACTCACCGTGAACAATGCGGCTACGACTTTCTACTGGCCTGGCAAAAACATCACCAGATGTTACGACTCATTCTACTACCGACCCTGGTCTCCGGGGGGGAGTGATGTAGCGGCACTACAAAAAGTACTTCAGCAACACGGAACAAAAAGTACTACAGCGCCATCTATGACGCAGAGGACAAACTAAACATTTAAATCCTGCATCGCGCAAGTAAAGATATTCGCGACTTAAGACTATATAGAAGAACCCGACAACAACTGTTGGGCAGTAGCCCACCAGACATAACACCCGTCTGGTCGGAGGATCCTCCCTTTTCTACGGGGGTTGAAGAGCTTTACACCCTGTTCTTCCTACCCCCAAAAGGTCCTGGGATCGATGCCCGGGTCGGGCAGTGTTAAAAACATAATTATTTTAATTACATAAAGTTATAACGCAAATGATTTAGAGATCACGTTTTTAGCAAGGAGATGCTTGTGTGACTCCGCTCTTCCACTTAACATTAAACAATGTATGCAATTGAAAAAAATACTATAAATAATAGCGTTATTGGGTTATTCCATCAGGAATTTCTCAATAGCAGCCACAGAATTTGAATTTGTGCCCAGTTGGTGGAAATAGGCTCACCCCCTATCACATGGACTTCAACGTAACTGGCGAAATGTGAGTGTACGATTAGGTACATTTCTGCCCAAACCTTCGGGGATTACATGGCGTGATGTGTGAGAACTGACTGGCTGATCAAAATGTGATAATGTGGGTGATGACTACAAAAAGAAGTCCCAACCAAAATTAAATGGCGACGATATGGCTTAAAAACCGTTTATTTTGGCGCTATTAAACTTTATTTTCAAAGTGAACCATCACACGCTTTGTTAGGCACTATTTATTCTAATTCCGTTCTTTATACAACATTAAATGACTTATTATTTTCCGCAAGCACGTGCAAGTTTTAGGCAATGAACAACCAACATATAATTGACTGTGTGAAAAGCATGGAGTGCACAATTGACTGCCTGTCACTTTTATGGTTTGGCCCTGGGATCTGTTGATCGTCATTGTAAAATCCAATTTTAAGGGACATTGTAACCACTTAAATTGAAATGGCAAGTTATTTGAAATAATGGACATGCGGGGAATTAAAACGCTTTCTCCTTTAGCAGCACCGTTTTTACAATGTTACTGCCCAGCTCTGTGATACGAAGCCTGGTGCCGTTACACAGTCTGGTTGCATCAAGGTTTCGCATCACCGGAACTGGAACGCCAACTTTAAGCTCCAGCTGATGGGACAGAGCACGCCCGTTAACTCCAGGGAGTTGAGAAATTCAACGGGGTAGGCACTACTATCGTCATAAGCCATCACTGTGTCTATGGATGTGTAATTGTGTATACTTTTGAATCGCCGACGATCATGTCAATATTTTTTTTTGTTTATTATACTGACCCACTCTTCTTTGGCGACAGCACTGCCCACTCACACAACCACTCTATATTTTTTATATTAACCTCCAAATTGAGAAAAATGTGCATATCATGTTCCTTCTTAGCCCTTTGTGTTCCAGGGCCGTGGTATCTCTTTCGAACAGTCCCGCAGCCCCGGTAGGCATCGGCTCTGGTTTGATCAGCAGTTTGATCTCTTTGAGGCGCGCGTGGGACACGAACGCGCCGTCGACACGGCCTGTCGTCATAAGACGGTCGGACGGCGAGCTATCCCATTATTCACCGTCCACAGGGTTTAAAGTCGCCGAACGACGCCACCCATCAGGGCCTGGTTGCCGCGGATGTCCCATACTATTTTAACTTGGTCCACTGCTGCAAAAATACTCCCCCGTTTTTGGTCATGTTGCATGTTGGGGTATCTTGCAAGATTCAGCGGCAATTTCCCCTTAAGCAAAGTTGTAGCAATGTCCGAGGACGCCATAACCACAGTTATATGACGGCACGGTTGGCGCAGTGGCTGAGCAATTGATTGCGGCGCTGCGTGTCCGCGGGTTTGATTCCCGCACGGAACAAATTTACATGTCGTGGATTTTATCAAATTTAAATTTTGTTTTGATTTTTAAACTTTTTAGAGATTTTATTTCGTAATGGGTTGTACGTAGTACTTATTACTTCCATGCAAACAGTAAACGAAAAATAAAACTAAATTCATTTTCAGCCATTCCGACTACACTTCGACCTATTTACGTAAATAATTAAATTTATCACCTCGTATGCAATTTCTAGCGTAAACTATGAGGTTCCTAACTAAATTTTAAACATTAATATCTTTTGCGTCTGTTGGTCGATTTTGTTGAAATAAACGCTACTAAAATGTTACTCGGAACAATGCTTCTTATGTTTCAATATTTCGATTTTGAATACAATGAGGGGTTTTTACGTAATGCACGCACAAACGAACAGACAAACCGACACACAGAAAAAAATCTAAAAACGGTAGAAATGGGTTCTGTTTGTGATCCTTTAACACCCCTACTATTTTTTTCTAAATATTTTTGATGTACAGAAACGCCACGTCTACAGATTTATTATATGTATAGATAATAATAATATGTATATAGATAAATAGATAAGGGGAAGAGAGAATGAGGATGAGTTAAAATGTTTGGAAAACTAGACTGACCTGACTTTTAAATACTTAGTGGGTACATCGTTGTCACAAATAATTTTATCCCTCGTGTAACTACACTGTCAAGAAAGTACCAGGAAACGATGAATAATACACAAAATGTTAGTTAATCATCCAAAGTTATTTTATCACCTTCAAAGTATGCTCATTCAGAAACGATACACTTACGCCAACGAATAATCCAATCATCAAAACATTTTTTAAACGGTTTTTCCGGAATCCAGTTCAGTTCTGGCCGCAAATTTTCCTATAAGTCTTCTACCGAATGAAAACGAGTGCCATGAAATTGTAATTTGAGTTTAGGAAAAAGAAAGATGACTAGAAGATAAAATTTAAATGCAGAAGTTTAAAATTTTTGATGTGTTCGATCATTAAAATCTTATATGATCTGAGTTCAAACCGGTGTAAGCCTGCCAGGTCAGTCAACCCGCGATCATGGCGCTTGCAAAAGCGACGAAATAATCGGGAGCTCAAACAATCACGGAAGATATCCCGTAAGTGACAGTATACGTTTAGTTTTAAACCGTGAAAGCTTAAAACAGTGTATGAAAGAAGTTGATCGTGACGTCATGATAACCGATAAGTAGGTCATTCTGTTATCTGTACAGGAAACAGGTAGGATTCTGTTATCTGTAGAGGAAATTATACTTAAGCATCTTGTACCGAAGACCTGGTACAAATTTTGACACAAGTGTCGTTAATTTTACAAGTATCTGCGTCATAATCACAAGTTATATTTTACGGTTCAATAAGGCGGAAGCGCCAAGGCCCGCGAAGTTCAAATTTTCTTACGTTTTTTGCAATTTACTGGTCAGTGTTATACTTTAGGGTGGTTTTTAGTCAATAAAAGTCTGACACTCCCTTCCGCTCCGCCCAGAGCGGGAGGAGTCATTTGATGATTTCCCTGTGTTATACTTTATTTTACAAAATAGGATTCGCGATCGTAACACGTATGTATTTACAGAATTAAAGTCATTAAAATCATCAATACCTACAACCCTCTAAGTTCATTTACTCCCATTTAGTCATTTTGATGATTGTAATTCTGTAAAACCACATCTGTTACGGTCGCGAATCAATATACCACCTGACACTGACCTGCACATTCCAAAAAAAGTTAGAAAATTTGAATTTTGCAAGCTACACTGGCGCTTTTACCTTAAGGCCGAGATCTATGATATAGCAGGCATGGTTCTTGTTCTCGTCTCGATCTTGCACTTGTCGTTTGACAGTAAAGTTTGGCGACAGTGACCGGTCTCAGGAACTTTTTGCTATTAAAATATATGTTGTAACGTTTATAGATATCGGCTTAGTTTCTATGTGCTTGCGCATAAACCACAAAAAAATACTCTGTTATGTACTTAATTAAATATTCTTTATTTTATTTTTTGTCAAAAAAACATTTCTATATTTTTTTTTTACACACATAATACTAACGTGTTAAAAAAAACAGAAGGAACTTGTTTTATAATTCAACGCGTGATTTAGGAGGCGGTTTTGGTGGTGGTACGGCATCCCGGTAGTATTTCTGGTAGATCTCTTCCCAGAAGCGAGTGCGCTCCTCCAAGAGCACCCCGCGTAGTTTCAACTTCTCACCCAGGTCCATGTATGGTGACCTGTCGGTGCCTGCTGCCGGCCACGCAGGCAGCGACGACCCTTCAGGCACGGGCTTCCTAAAAGGTGCAACATTAAAGTAAGCTTTCAATAGGACATTTAATAACTTCTACAGAGTCTATACCGAAAGTGTCAACTTTAATTAACCTGGGAATGGATTTAACCCAAAAAGAACACTACGGAATTGATTCTCTTGAATTTAGCCGCTATGCTTAAGAGGGATCGTTAAACTTATGTTTTATGTTGTCGATATAATTAGATGTATTACACTATATGTTCTATTGTCGACTGCTAACAGCCTCGATTTACAAGCAAGTCATATGTTCGAACTAAGGCACCTGCCATATTTGCTTTCTTTGTACTTTACTCTGAAAATGGTGAAGATAGACATCACTTTTAAGACCACTGATCCCACTTTTCCAAAAACAATGTGACATTCGCTAATTCTTATACGGCCTGCTTGGTGGGTTACAGCACCAAGCAGTTTAATCCCCACCCAGCAGTGAGCATATCATGGCTGCTTCTTTTTCCTAACCACCTTTATCTACCAGGACTTGAAAGAAGTAAGTGACAGAGCTCTCCAGGTATCACCTCTTTCTTCGAGTGTTAGGGTTCTTGTCAGGCGACCCGAAAAGAAGATGTAACATTATACTCGTACAAAAGGTACCACTCACCCTGTTTTGATGAAGTTGTGCCAAATTTTACGCACAATCTTCTTCATTTTCTTGAAATCTTGAGAAGCAAGAGTCTCATCGTGGTACGTCAAGTTTTTACCATCCATGACAGCTGCCGTTTGAGCGCAGTGATTAGCGCCTTTTATGTTAGTGTGAGGCACGATTGGGACATCCTCATCCACAAAGGAATATTCATACAAATATATTTCTTTGTTGCCAGCCTCTACTTGCAATTTGGTGGCCCAAAGCATGGGATACGTAAATATGACATCCGAAAAGAAATCAACATATCCTAAAATGTTGTCTTCACTGACTGGCTTGTCCCCAAAATAGAACTCTTTGACCTTATTAGCCACTTCATCTCTTTCTTCGTCAGATTCAAACTTTAAGTCAGGTGGCAAGAAATCAGAAAACTTTTCATTCATCTTGGATTTCCAAAAATCAAAAAAGTCAATTCGCAACAATCCTTCCATGTTCGCGAAACCATACAGCACAGGTAACTTTTTATAGTTGCCTTTCTTAAATATACTCAGAGGAGATTCAGTCAGGAATGCTCCGTCACCTGTATCACGCTCCACACACGGTGAAAACATGAAAGTTGAATCAGTTCTATACAGGAATGTATCTGCTGTCAACAGATCTATGGGGGTTGTCTTGTAGAACTCTTCTAAAGCGTAAATATCGTCTACATTCGTGAAATTGAGTTGTCTGGCATAAGTTTTCGCAACCTCTACTGGATCCCTCTGAATTGTAAATGCGGCAATGTTTCCACCGCTTTCAGGTATTACTCTATGGAACAATCCTTCAGCAGACTTTGATAGCATTAACAGATCTACTGATGCGGAACCCGCACTGTAACCGGCAATGGTTACATCATCAGGATTACCCCCGAAGTTGGCGATGTTCTTTTGTACCCAGCGCAGCAGCGCCACCTGGTCTTTCATGCCAGCATTGCCTGGTGCGTCTTCAGTGCCGAGACAAAGGAACCCATGAACGCCAAGGCGATAATTGAAAGTAACGATGATGATATCTTTTGTTTTCATGAACTGTGTATATTTAAACATTTCACCGTAACCAAGTATAAAAGCTCCTCCGTGAACATACACTACGACTGATAGGTTTTTGTCTTTTGTGTTCGGCACATACACGTTTGCAATTAGACAATTTTCTAATTTTTTCAGTGTTTGCGGCCAGGTAGTTAAGTCTGGAAACGAAGGTTGTGGACATGTTACTTCCTTGTCGATAGCGTCATATGGCTCCAACCAAACAGGTGGTGGAAGAGGTGCCTGAAAAAAAAATCGAATTTAATACAATCAATCACGTGGGCTGGTTCGAAATCGCGCAGGAGAAGAGTACCTGGAAGGATAAAAGGGAGGTTTTTGCCCAGCAGTGGGACATACAAGGCAATTGAAAAAAAATACAATAGTCTTGATTTTCCCTAAGGTTTTTGAATACGTTTTATGGTTGTTGAAAAACGTCTCGAGACATCGAGTATCCATTTCACTTTTGTTTGTTTATTTAAAATCTACGGAGCATCACTGAAAACCTGAACCATATTATATTATTAGAGTTAAGTGACTTCCACCCCGTATAATAGTCAACAGGCCTAAGCTATATAACTTAAAAACCATGATATTTTGATATTTTTAAATTAAATCATTCAATGGTTAATAATCTAGAGTAAAAATTTGAGCCCTCTACTAAAATATGACGCTGATTTATGTTAAAATAACTGTTCTAACTCGCATCGTTTATTTTTTTTACGTCCTTAACTCAGAAGTGTAGTTCTGTGGAATAGCTCCTTTACCCTCCAAGGCGACGATCTAAGGGCTTCAGTAAGCAAAACGGAATTTAGGTATTGAAATTCACTTGTTGTCTTTAATTATAGGCCAATAGCCGCCGAGAGGATGGGAGTAGTGAGTAGATTCGACGTCCAAAATGAATTTGGAGTTACGCAATCAATCCTTAGACATCGTGTCGACCTCTAGGTCTAATCAATTAATAGTCCGTGGCTTAAAGAGATGAAATGTGATCAACGAGCACGCATCACTGACGTCACGCGGCATGGCGTGTTATAACTATGTTTTTTTCTGATCTTAGCTACTTACATCGTTAATGGCTTCTCATCATCATCATTTTTACTTTAATGCAATTTAAAAAATTATCAACTTCACTAATGTTTGTGGACAACTCAAACTTGACCAAATTAAGTATTTCCAAATTATATGCATGTAAAAAGAGCTAAGGTTTCTTAAGAGAGACATGGAGCGTGATTCTCCATACAAATTTTGACGGAATCGAATCGTTTCGTATTTCCCTTTTTCTTCCTGAATAATGCCTCTTCTAGAGCAATCATTTTTTTTTCATAAAATCAAGCTCTACTTCTACAGCCACGTCCCTGTCATTTCTTTTTTTTCAGTACCTAATAAGTAAAGAAAATGTGACCCTCCAAAATTGACAAAAAAGTGTCCCATTTTTACTCCCGTGATTAGAGGACTACCAGGCAAATTCGAAAGATTTTAACATAAAATAAATTGAGAGGAACCTAGACATACTGTTTCTTAAAATTGTAATGTCAAAAATATTATATATTGAATCGGCTCAGTTTTCGAGGAGAAACAGATCGACCTCGTCAAATTTTTGGTGATATAATCGGTCTGAGCTAAATTGTCTGAGCTGCAGCTGCCCCTATCGCACTCTACGGGGGCAGGCAGCGCAACGGCAATAGTTTCTTCAAATACCGATTTTTCAAATTCTTCGTAGGCCATGTCCCCTCTTAAAAAAGTTTCGGTGTATTTCATATACGTAGATTCGTTGTATCAAACAACACGCTTCTATGACTCTTCCCGCTCTGGGCGGAGCGGAAGGGAGTGTCAGACTTTTACTGACTAAAACCCACCCATGTACCTTATTTTGCCCTTTGTGTTTCAGGGCCGCGGTATTTGTTTCGAACAGTCCCGCAACCCTGGCAGGCATCGGCCCTTGCGGGCCCCTTCTATTTGCTGACATCTCTTTGAGGCGCGCGTCGAACACGAACGCGCCGTCGACACTGCCTGTCGTCATAAGACGGACGAACGGCGAGCTAGCCCATTACTCACCGTCCACAGGCCCGCGTTCTATTTAGCCATAAGACTTAGATGTGTTTATAGTAGTCAGGGCCCTATAGGTATTGCCTGAGCCCTTCTCGTATAAGGAAGAAGGGGGGACAGAGATCAGATAAAACCGGGTATTGAAGGCCTCCTACATTTCACAATATATATTTAGGTACATGTAATAGGGGCGAGCTTATTGCCTCCTGGGATCAAATTCAGACTCCGCGATCTGTTGACGAGAAGAAGATAATTTAAAAACACATTAAAATGAACAGCAACGCTCTTGCAATCATTAGACTAACATGTTATTACCATCATACTCATTTTGTTACCAATCTACGAGTATAGCCGCAATCAACTAATCACAAAGAGTAATATGATAACGCGGAAATAACTCAGGCTACGTTAATTAGCAGAAAACCTTACTTCCAACACGTTTACCGAAATTGCTCAGCCAATCACAGAGGGTATGATTAGTTGAATAATGTATGATCAACTGACACAAAACAGGAAGACGTTGTGCTTAAAAACAAAGGGGATTTTTTGTCTTCTCACTGTGCTACATACAGTGAGTTATAACAATTAGCTGACCCACCTTTGCATAAATGGTTGAGATTTCTTAGAATACGAATCGGTAGAATTTTATCATTCTATTAAATATTTCATTTACTTTGCTCAAATTCTAAAAAATCTCAGCCATTTATGCAAAGGTGAGTCAGCTAATTGCTATAAAACACTGTACTATCATACTTTATCTGACGTAAAAATAATTGAGAGTAGGCCTAGGCAAGATAAGCGCAAATAATTCATAATCGCTTCACATTAATGTACAGGTATTTTATTATTATCAATATAATAATATCAATACTGTTGTTTCATGTTAATTTTGTAGGTGTTTGAATTCAGCGAGAAATGTCTAGTTGTCTGAAACTTACCTAGGTACTTAAAATAAAAGAGAGATACGAAATATTTTATAGAATAACACCTGAATATTTTACAAAACATACATAAATGGTATTCGATCAGAATTAGATAAAATACATGGCGTCATCACTTCGTAAAAAGGGAAGATAAGTTTTTCGATGCATACCTTATATTTATCTAGGCCGACGGGTGCTGTGGCGTAGGGAATATTGTAAAAGGTGTATAGATCCTCGCTGGGGTGCTTGCGCCCGCGCACCGGCCCTTGCGCAGTTTTCACTTCCCGCCATTCGTCGTCACCCAAAACAGCCGTCACGAACAAAATTACCACACACGTCCGCCACTCCATCGCTACGCTTGCTAACTGACTTACAATTGGATGATATTATGCCCTATAAAAAGCGGCATTATCTTCCTATTGACAGATAGTAAAATCGCTTTAATAGGCATGACTGTGCAATTGTGCATATTTGGATCAACAATTACATTTTTATACAATTTAAATTCTTAATAAAAATAATAATTACTATTTTTTTAATTCTTGTTAAAATATAATTGAAAAATCCAGTAGAGAGTTTTAGAGGTTCTGGATTTTCCAAATTGTTTTTTTCCATTTTATTTATCCAGGTTAGGACATGGATTGGTTAGCGACCATTCACACGACGGTGTTCTGCAATTTTTTTATATTAAAATGATGGGATCACTACACACTTCATACTCTTAAAAACAAATGCAAAGTTACCCGTGGTTGTGATTCCAAAATCTATAGGTACTGCAAAATATTATCTTCCCTACCTACAATAAAAACCTTCGTTGTGGTCACAATGTGTTGTTTTATAACTATGATTCAACACAAAATATTATTTTTTGACCAATAAGTTGTTAAGACACTATTATACTAAGTGCAGGATGGTAAACAACGACTGTTACCATAAGTGCTTGAGGTAGGTACCTAATAAAATTATATAATTCAGGGTCTAACTCTTAAACTGTAAGGTTCCATGAATTCAGCACATGATTATAGTGAGAGTTTGTATGTTTAGTCCCTTACATCGCGGATACCTATGATTATGATGAAAAATTGTTTCATGACGACTATGGATCTACAGGAAGCATATCCCCCATCCACAATTCTAGTAAAAAATATCTGAGGTTTCGTTTTCAAGGTTCTACTTTTGAATTTCAATGTCTCCCTTTGGCTTGTCTATAGAATTCTTTATTTTTACAAAATTAATAGTTATATATTTTAAATTATTTAATTATTTTTTATTTACAATTTTATTTCAGAAGATAATTCCATATACAATTGTTAGTAAAGCGTATAACTATGTTAGTACCTTATAACTACTTACTTTATATTAAAAAGGACACCACCAGAACAGTGTACCTACCTTATTCGAGTGCCCCACAATAGGACACTCAACCCTTTCTGTTATGGTGTTTAGAAGGTCATTGAAGCTGCCCCGCACACGACGCATCAAGGAGGCCACTCTCTTGCGCACAATTGCTCTACAGCAGTCTGTGTTGGCCTCCGCAAACATCCCCGATGCACTACAGAATCGCGGCAACCCCAACAACATCCTAAACCCATTGTTGTAGACGACCCGTAGGGCATTGAAAGACTTCTGCATATAGCAGACCCACAGGCTGCAGGTGTACAATGTCTGGCAGTACGCCTTAAACAGAGTAATTTTAACATTTCTTGTGCACTTTGCAAACCTGCGCGCCAGCACATTGCATTTCTCTCAATATCCAAATCATCAGCGAGGTCCTCAGTGACCCAGTGCCACAGGTACTTGAATTTGGTGACCCTACTTACCGGATTTCCTCCTAGTCTGACCGGCGGAATGGTAGTGGGAGTTTTATTGCCCGCCTTAAACACCAGTAGTTCACTTTTTTTGGAGTTGTACCTGAGGCCATGTGACACTGCGTACCTCTCACATATGCCTAAGAGCATGTTGATGGCTTTAACAGATGGGCTCAGAAGTACCATATCGTCGGCGTAGCTAATTTAGTTTATACAATAAAAAAAATCATAATAGTTAAAGGCCTAAAAAATGGTTTTATTTTGATTTTGACGTGTCCCGGTCGATTAGTTGTTTGTCCCTGGTCAGTTGGTTGACCTACCAGAACAGAATCTTAAACTTTCGCAGTCACACCCCTTGTTCGTGCTAAAGACACTGCTTCCGTATGTGTTTGGTGAAATGTCGCCACAAGTTTTACCCCAATTGAAACGTAGCTGTTCTGCTAACCAACGAACCGCAGCCTGGAACTGTTCATCGGTTCTACTCTCACAAATCTTGTATACGCCCCTGCTAAGTTGTGTTTACGCCAAAAAAACTGACCAATGGAAAACCTGACCTCTGCGAAAAAATATTTTCATATAAGTACCTAATAAAGAAGTTTTGGAAATGTGTCTTGTCCATATCGACTTGTCATTATAAATATATATCTCGGGCGGCGTTTCAGCATTCATTCATTCAATCATTAATTTATTCATTAACAATTATTTACATTGTGTTAAATATTAAATAAAATTATCACATGCAGAAACAAATACATTTTAAAGCCTATTAAATTAAAGTGAAATGTTTAGTTCAAGAGTCAATTAATTTAAAATATGTCAACAAATAAATAGGTACATGAATGTCAAATTAATAGCAGGCATAATGTCAAATTCAATGTCAAAATATTAAGAGAACAACTTTGTCAAGGTCCTAGTGTTGAGCATGGTACTAAGTTAAAAAGTTAAAAGATAATTTAAATTAAAGCTTGTTCACTGATATTATTTTATGTGACTATTTTTATCATTTGATATAAATTCCGATATCGAGTAAACATCCAACAAAAGTAGTCTGCACTTTGTGTGGACTCTTGGTACACAAAGCAAACTTAATCGGTTTGCAGGGCACACCACAAAGATGTTGGTGTGCGTAAAATCAACTGGTGTATTACTTCGCCTATTTGTTAGTGTTTGCTTCACTGTATATGTATAATATGAGGTAAAGAATATGAAGCATCAATTTAACCCTATGACTAACCGGTGTCGTGGCATAGATGTGTAATCATTCGGCTGGTAAATCAAGTGTCGTAGGATCGAATCTGCGCCGCTGGCGTCAACTTTTTGCATTATTAAAAAACTTTTATTTTCATTTTGTTGAATTTTTATTGTAATTTACCTGATAATAAGAACATTATTCGAAAAAAAATATGGAAGTAAAAATTAAACAATTTGTATTAAGAAATCAACAACATTTATTGACTAGGTTTTTTTCAAGTGTCGTAGGATCGAATCTGCGCCGCTGGCGTCAACTTTTTGCATTATTAAAAAACTTTTATTTTCATTTTGTTGAATTTTTATTGTAATTTACCTGATAATAAGAACTTTATTCGAAAAAAAATATGGAAGTAAAAATTAAACAATTTGTATTAAGAAATCAACAACATTTATTGACTAGGTTTTTTTTTATATTATAATCACAAATTAAAAAGTTTTGTGCATGACAAATATTCTAAGTCGGACAAGAAATAACGTTACTTTTCTTATTCAAGTGGGTAATTTATTTATTAGTGAAATGAATAAACATGTTAATAAGATAGATATTAAGATACAGGTATCCTAAATTGTTATCTCACTAACAATAACATCACTCACATAAAACAAATCGAATTACCCCCTGATATTTTTATTAATATCCTATTGGTGCGCCTTCGCTATCTATGACTTATTCATGCACGAAGTAAATGTCTCCACTAGACCTGCATGGAAGAATATTTTTTTTTATGATAGCGCTCACCATCTTTTCGCCACAATATTTTGCGACCGTCCTTGTCTGATTTAAAACATTTTTCATCTCTAAATATAACTATATTATTGCACCAATCAAAATCTAAATATTCTCTTGCGAAGCGTACCCGGTTTTGCCTGTGAATATCTGACATTCAAATTTTCTTGGCTGGCCTACAACATTTCACACCAGCTGCTCGCAAGTGGTTTCGTACAGTTTGTAATGTCACGTCATGTTTAGTTGCCGTGGAACGAGTAGTGAGGAAGGGCTCAGCGGTATGCGTAGCAACTATATCAGATGCCAATCTGTGAATGCAAATCCAGCCTTTGGTCCCGGTCGGCAAGGATCAATGCTTCCCGAATCTGCATAACGATGGACCCACAATTGCACAGTCCTTCTCTGTGAACAATAATAAAATATTGTTACAAAAAACAACAATCAATAACATGTGGATTATTTAAACATATTAAACTTCTAAACATCATAATAACATTTTGTTACTCACCGATATCTTTAAACGTCTCGCAATTTCACTAATTGAAACATTTTGCTCATGCAAAAGAATTATTTCAGCTCATAAAAGTGTGGTTCAATGATTCATATTGATTCACAAATAAGAGCACTTCTCAAAAAACGCAGGGTATAATGTCTAAAAACGTAACGAAACCCCAATAGTCAATAGCATTATGACGATGAACTTAAACTACTAACTTAAACATGATTTGTCATTTTTAGAGGGTAGACAACTAATACATTCTAACCCAAATATAAAGAGACTTGCTAATAGTTAAGCAATGAATTGAACAAACAAATGTAAAATATTTTATTAAAACATACAAAAACATTATACTGTTGGCAGTCGGATTCGATCCTACGGCGCCGGCGCAGTAAGTAATTATTTATCGCACGCTCGACTAATGCGCCACGGAGACGATTGTATGATAAGCTAAATTTATGCGTCATATTCCCTGCAACATTAGTGACAAGAAATTTTATTGTGTGTGCGTGGACAACGGGTAGCAAACACTAATAAATAGGCGAAGTAATACACCAGTTGATTTTACGCACACCAACATCTTTGTGGTGTGCCCTGCAAACCGATTAAGTTTGTTTTTTGTACAAAAAAACTCGTTAAAAACACACAAGTCAACCTATTGCATTGCTCAACATTATTTTATTCTTTAGGTAATTTATAATTCCGCTCGTAATTTGGTCGGTGGTTTTGGTGGCGGTATTGCATCTAGGTAGTGTTTCTCATATATCTCTTCCCAGAAGCCAGTGCGTTCCTTCAAGGGCACTCCACGTAGTTCCAGCTCCTCATCCAGCACCATATGTGGTGACCTGTCCGCGCTTGCTGCCGGCCACGCAGGCAGTGATGACTCTTCAGGAATCGGCTTCCTGAAAGCGAATAAATAAATAGTTAGTCTCTGTGGTTGTGGCTAAATTGTACTAACGAAAATCAAAATTTTCATCAACCTATTAACTATTATGATTCTGCAAAAGCGGCCATTTTAGACCCTCTGACCGTCGATTTAAAATAGACAGAGAATGCTAGAAATAAAGCACTTTAAGTTTAGATGTTTGCGATGATAAGCATAAAGTATTCGAAACTGTGACTTGTAATGCTTACCCAGTTTTTACAAAGTTGTGCCAGATTTCACGGACTACCTTCTTCATCTTTTTAAGCCGTGGGGTTGCAAGAGCCTCATCAGGATGTGTGGTATTTTTACCATCCATGACAGCCAAAGTTTGAGCGCAGTGGGTAGCCCCTCGAATGTTAGTATGTGGCACTACGGGAGCGTCCTCCTCCACAAATGAAAATTCATACAAATAAACTTGATCATTGCCAGCCTCTACGTACAACTTCACTGCTCTGAGCATTGGATAAATAATGGAGACGTCAGAAATGTAATCAACATAGCCTAGTACGTTATTTTCGTCAACCGGCTTGTCACCAAAATAAAACTTCTTGATTTTGTTGGCTACTTCTTCTCTTTCTTCTTCAGATTCAAACTTTAAGTCAGCTGGCAAGAAATCTGAAAATTTGTCATTCATTTTATTTTTCCAAAAATCGAATATGTACGTATGTGGCAGTCCTTCCATGCTAGCGAAACCGTACAACAGGGGTAACTTTTGGAAGTCCCCTTTCTTTAGTATAATCAAAGGGGATTCAGTCAGGAATGCTCCATCCATATCGCGCTCCACACACGGTGAAAACATGAAAGTTAAATCGGTTCTAAACATAAATGAATCTGAAGTCAACAGTTCCAATGGCGTTGTCTTGTAAAACTCTTCTAATGCATAAATATCATCTACATTCGTAAAATTTAGTTTTCTGGCATAAGTTTTGGCAATCTCCAGAGGATCCCTCTGAATAGTAAATGCAGCAAGGTTTCCACCACTTTCTGGTATAACTCTATGGAACAATCCTTCCGCAGACTTTGATAGCATTAAGAGATCTACTGATGCAGAGCCCGCGCTGAAGCCTGCAATGGTGACATCGTCAGGGTTACCACCGAAGCTGGCGATGTTCTTTTGTACCCAGCGCAGTAACGCCACCTGGTCCTTCATGCCAGCATTGCCTGGTGCGTCCTCGGTGCCGAGACAGAGGAACCCATGAACACCCAGGCGGTAGTTAAACGTAACGATGATCATATCTTTTGTTTTCATGAACTGTGTAGCTTTTAACCATTCGCCGTAGCCCATTACAAAACCTCCCCAATGGACATACACCACAACCGACAGGTTTTTCTTTTTCGTGTTTGGCACATACACGTTTGCAATTAAACAATTTTCTAATGTCTTTTGTGTTGACCTGGTGTTTAAACCTGGAATCGGATGTTGTGGACATATTACTTCCTCGTCGATTGCATCATATGGCTCCGACCAAACTGGTGGTGGAAGAGGTCCCTGAAAAAAGAAGCTGAATTAAATACAGTGGTACGGTCTGTGAATACACTTTCTAGGCACCAAAATGTCGCGAAAGTCAAACATGTTGTAACCTGTTTTATATTTCCATCCTTGTTACCATGTGATATTTACTTTTGCTATATTTATTTCCTGGTTCATTATCAAAACATAATTTTAAAAAGAAATAATATTCAATTCTATGCCCATGGTGCATATCGTTGGTTATCTGTGTTATGATGACTATAATTCATAATTTATTAAGAAAAATAAATAATTTAGAAGAATTACGTTTTGGGGGACTGTTTTTTTTTTGACATACGTAAGTATTGATTATCAGCCTAATTTAAATAAAGGGTGTAACAAGACCCTTAACAAAACCGTAAGGCACTTGTTCTCCCCGTCATTGTGATATTTTTTTCTAGCTAGACCATACCTCCATCCAGAGATATTGGGGGTCAAAGTTCCAACTTTTTCACATGTATTTTTTTTAATACTTAGATAAATAATAAATAAATATCCCTGGACATTTCACACAGCACCATCTAGTCCCAAGCTAAGCAACCTAATGCTTGTGTTATGGGAGAATGGCTGATAAACTACATATATACATTTTTTTTTTGTAAATACATACATATTATAGATAGAAAAACACCCAGACCTGGAACAACTACTTGTAGGTCATACAAATATTTGTTCCGTACGGGAATCGAACCCGCGACATGCAGCGCAGCAGTCAATCGCTTGACCACTGCGCCAACCGTGCCGTCAAAGTTACAAAGTCACATAGTTTTAATGTATTCTTACATTTACTTAAAACACCTCCCCGACCCCCGTACTATTCATCAGCTACAAAGTACATCACGTACATCAGAGCACAATGTTTTGAGTGCGTTACATTGAGTCCTACCGTAAGACGTGATTTTTCACCCCCAAAAAAAGGCGTTTCCCAGCAATAATTATTGTGTAGAGTTACTTAGTTTGATGTACATAATGCTTGGTGGATGGCTTCGTGAAGAGTCCGTTTACACCACGTATTTACTAACAGTTTTTATTTTATTGTTGAGTCCGCGATTTGATCATGAGAAATTCAAAACCCAATTTCAACGAAGGATAGTAATGTCACGGTAATGTGCTTACGCCCACTAGACCAACGAGGAAGCCATATGTATTACAATAATACTTACTTTGTTACCAACCTGTCTCCGCAATCCACTAATCACGAAGTGTAATATGATAACGCGGTCATACCTAACTCGGACTACGCAAACCATGACTAGCAGAAATTGAAATTCTAATTATTACTTCCATCTCGTTTATCTGCAGTGTTTAGCTAATCATAAATGATTATGTCAGTTATGTTAATTGCCTAATCCGAAACTTGAAGAGGTTGTGCTTAATAAAACAAAGTGGATTTCAAACTTTTTTTTTAGTTCGCAATGTTTACGTATTTACGTGCTAAATTCGATCTCAAAATACCTATAACTCTAAATTCCTAATTAAATACTGTTACTGTATATTGAAAACACTCGTAGTAGTGAGATAAGACAGTAAAAAGTCAGATTTACAAGATACACGAGAAAGATCTCTTCTGTCTTTTAAATATTGGTCAATTTAACGGGCATAACAAAAAAATACCACAACTGCAACTCATATTACACCAGTATTAAATTAAACTAATGAAAACACTTCGTGCCAAGGTTCCTTACAAAAAACTTAGGGGATTTCGATTCATACCTTAAATTTGTCTACACCCACAGGCGCTGTGGCGTAGGGTATGTTGTAGAAGGTGTATAGATCCTCGTTGGGGTGCTTGTGCCCGCGCACCGGTCCTTGTGCAGTTTTCACTTCCCGCCATTCCTCTTCAGCCAGAACAGCCGTCACGCACAAAAGTACCACACACGTCCGCCACTCCATCGCTACGTTTTCAAACTAACTTACAATTGGATTACAGGCGGCATATTGTCTATCTAGTAACGACAGGTATTAAATTTGTCTTAATAAGCATGATAATGCATTTTTAGACCAAGTATACCTACGTTTCCAAATACTTTACTACCGTGCCATAGATACCTGTTCAGTTTTAAAGTATTATTACTCTCTTCAAAGTTTCTAGAGATTGGTTTTTTTTTCAATCAAGTAAATGTCCATAGTTCACTTGATCACCTGCTATATCACAAGCTAGTAGATCTACACATTCATTTTAATCTTCTTCTTCTTTCGTTTCGATGGTATGTACGACTTTTTTAAATTTCTTTTTTTCTTTTTTTTCTCTTTTTTTATTCTTTGTTTTTCTTTTCTTGGATCCAGTGTGTGACTACATTAATTGTGGCCTCTGTGTGTGTTCGTACAGACTTTTATTAATTAAAACTAGGAATGATTGTAACTAGGTTTATTACGTAGGTAATACTATTGGGTCTCAAGAGGGAGGTCTTATAATACAGGCCTACTCTTAATTAACCACACAGGTCGCTCAGATGACAAAATAGGTACTTATTTATCAAACTGAATCTAATTCCTGCATGATTGCTGCAATTATCTACATGGATACCTTCCGCATAGAACTCAGTGTGTGTATTAATACTTGTGTAAAAAAAACACAATTAGTAATGTGCAGTTCAAGTTGATGACGACTTATTATCTTTTTTTGCATTGAAAGGCTACAGCGACGTACGAGGCGACGAAGATGGCCTTTACGGAAACATACACAGAAACCTGTCATGCGGCGTTTTTTTTCGGAATTGTACCTACGTTTTTTTTTGCGATAGCCACAAAATAACCACTCGTCCGCGTGGTCGTACGGAGGCGGCGAAGATTTTGTGGCGGTACGCCACCGCCACGGAGTATGTTAAGTTCTTGAGTTGTAACATTTGTTGTTTTAAACAAATTAGCTTAGAAGGTGCTCTTGCGTTATCGAGGTGTATCTATAGATATATCTGTGGTACTTACTCAATACTCATTTAATAAACATTAGTTAATTTAACGCTTTTATTATAATTAACGTTTATACTTCCAGAAATTAATCAGAAGATTTATAAAACAGTACCTATAATAAATCTTCACGGTTTATAACATACATTTGTGTAATATTATAACAGCTAAGAGTTGTTTTATAATTCAACACCTGGTTTAGGTGGTGGTGTTGGTAGTGGCACGGCATCCCGGTAGTATTTCTGGTATATGTCAACCCAGAAATGAGTGCGTTCCTCCAAGAGCACCCCACGTAGTTATAGAAGATATCCAATACAGCAACACTTTGAGCGCAGTGGTTAGCACCTCGTATGTTAGTGTGAGGCACTACGGGAACGTCTTCGTCCACAAAAGAATATTCATATAAATGTGATTGTTGCCAGCCTCTACGTACAATTTGGTAGCCTAAAGCATAGGTTACTTAATATGACATCAGAAAAGAAATCCCCCAAATTGGGTTTGTCCCCATAATAGAACACCTTGTTCTTATTAGCCACTTCCTCTCTTTCTTCGTTAGACTCAAACTTCAAATCAGCTGGCAAGAAATCAGAAAACTTTTCATACATCTTGTGTTTCCAAAAATCAAAGAAATCAACCCGCATCAGTCCTTCCATGTTAGCGAAACCATACAACACAGGTAACTTTTTGTAGTTGCCTTTCTTAAATATACTCAGAGGAGATTCAGTCAGGAATGCTCCGTCACCTGTATCACGCTCCACACACGGTGAAAACATGAAAGTAGAATCAGTTCTGTCCAAAACTGACCTTCATTCAACATTTCCAACGGAGCTGTCCTGTAAAACTATTCTAACGCATAAATATCGTCAAGTTTAGACTTTTGGCATACGTTTTAGCAACCTCTAGAAGATCCTTGTGAACAATAAAGGCGGCAAGGTTGCCACCACTATATCAGGCATGACCGCATGACTCTGTGGAACAAACCTTCGGCTGACTTTGATAGCATTAATAGATCTACTACTGCCGACCCTGCACTGAAACCTGCAATGGTGTCATCGTCAGGGTTACCGCAGATGCTGGCAATGGTATTTTGTACTCAGCGCAGCAGCGCCACCTGCTCCTTCATGCCAGCATTGCCTGGTGCGTCCTCGTCCTCCATTTTCGCGTTGGTGTCCCTTCCACCCCGTATATCCTCGCTGGAGTCCTTGCGCCCGCGCACCGGCCCCTGCGCAGTTTTTACTTGCCACCATTAGTATTAGTCGTCAGCCAAAACAGCGGCCACGCACAAACGTATTACATACGCTCGCCAATTAATTCAGAATAATCTACAGCGAGGCCTTATAATAAACTGATAATAAAGTTGTCATATAATCATGACAACACATATTTAGACCAGACCATAACAAAGCATTTATGTTTGTAGATACTATAATTAATCAAATAATTAGCTGTAACTCCTTTATAAATTATTATCGGAAATGTGATCGTTGGCCTAGCAACTACACATTATTTCGGTACCACTTTAATGTTGCGGCGCAAAAAGTAAGGAATATCCATAATAGTACTGGATCAAGAAACGAAGTTCTCTCTTAGTCATCATATTATACCCGTTGGTGTTTCTTCAGGTAGTTCCCTGCTTTTGCGGGAGTCTATAGGTGGGCAGGTATCGAGTATTCCCTTTTCGTATCCTTCATAGAAATATCCGTTGTGTGTCCTTTGTTTTCACGAATACACATATGGTAGACGGGATTAAGCAATGACCAACTGGTTGGTGTCAGTAAGTATTATGTGTCAAAGTTGGCTATTTTGTCTTTTTCAATTAATAAGAAATGGCTTCGCTGTGACATGGGATCACAGTTTTCTGATAGTCTCTCTATCGAATCCGTAATTATCTTTAATCTCTTCACCTACTTATGTAGATACATTCAATCATACATTAGAGTAAAGAGCCATTTTTTGTTTATCAGCATACCATAATATCTCTTTCGTTTTTTTTCCGAAAAGTAAAGTTTCTTGCATTGCATCCTTTTTTAAACTATTGAAAATATCATATTGTGTGTATTGTCTATTCTAAATGGGTACCTTAACATTTTGATCCTCTGCGTAGATACAGACAAAAAGCCCCCCACAAAATTAATGCTCGTTTAAAGTTACATCGATAAGACCGCGCGGACCCTTCACGAAGCCGACAATCAAGCATTATATACAGACGCCAGTACATCAAGCTACTACAATCTGTCAAATATCTGTAATAGATTTTCAACTTTAGCGCTAAAGCATTATGTTCAAGGTTGATTGGGATAGTTTGACAGTTTCGGGTAGCTTGATGTGCTGGCGTCTGTACATCAAAATTAAAATCTCTATGCAAAAATTACTGCTGAAACACACAGGGATATACTTTAACAATAGGACACACTTTAACTCGATATAAAGCACTCCATACATTGTGCTGATCGATGCATAAAATAGTATAGGGTCATGGAAGTATTTAAATTAAAGTTATAACATTAAACAGGTAGGTACTAACATTTTGACATTATGACATTGATTGTCGCTGAGAAGAGATTACGACTTGGAGTTTGACGTTTTCGAGGACAAGAAAATTGACAGTTTTAGTTTGATTCAAACAATATTTATGATCATTTGTCACATAACATAACTTCTTGTATAGATTTTATTTTACAATTCAACGCGTGATTTGTGCGTTGGGTTTGGTGGTTGCACGGCATCCCGGTAGTATCTCTGATATATTTCATCCCAGAAGCGAGTGCGTTTTTCCAAGAGCACCCCACGTAGTTCCAGCTTCTCGCCCAGGTCCATGTATGGTGACCTGTCTGCGCCTACTGCCGGCCACGCAGGCAGCGACGACCCTTCAGGCACTGGTTTTCTGAAAGGTAATAAATAACTCATTAAGTTGAATTACCTTCCAAATCATTGTTTTGATTTTCTCCGCACAAGCCATCAAAGTAATATTTATACACTAAACTACAGTAATAATTATAATACCAGCGACCTCTTTCGGACGGCGGTTCTTATCGGGTCTTCAACTATCCAATGTTTCAAGCTGGACCCTATCATACATATTCACAAAATTTTAGATGCATTACATAATTATTAAGATAAAGATTATAAAGACGTTAAGTTTGGATGTATTGATGATGGGTCATAAGATAACTAAACGTATCCGAGGCGGGATGTTGTTTCCAACTTGAGGCCCATTATTCTATAGCACCCAGTACCTTCAATAAGACGTAACTGGTTCCGGTCATAAATGCGATGTGGTGGGAACAAAGACACATGGGACTACTGTACATTGAAAATGAAAAAAAAATATGAGCTCCTCATCTATTTGAACTAAGAGTTAAAATGACTAGAGTCGTACTTATCATAAAAATATATATATACGGTCGAATTGAGAAACCTCCTCCTTTTTTGAAGTCGGTTAAAAATATCGAAAATGTTTATGTATGAGCGATGTGTCTGAAAAAAGTTAGCAACCCTAGCGGCAGTGGTGGTTGGCTTGTTGGGTTGTCCCAGACAAGAACTACTGCTGCAGAAAGCACAGCAATAAATGTAATTGCTTTTACACTAATAACTTACCCGGTTTTAATAAAGTTGCGCCAGATTTCACGAATTATCTTCTTCATATTCTTTAACTTTGGAGTCGCAAGAGCTTCATCATGGTGTGTCATGTTTTTCCAATCCATCACAGCAAATGTTTGAGCGCAGTGGGTAGCCCCACGTATATTAGTGTAGGGCACTACCGGAGTGTCTTCATCCACAAAGGAGAATTCATACAAATAAATTTGATCATTGCCAGCCTCAACGTACAAAGTCACTGCTCTAAGCATCGCATAAGTAAAGAAAACATCTGAAAAGAAATCAACATAACCTAACACGTTTTCTTCGTCAACCGGCTTGTCACCAAAATAAAACTTCGTGATTTTGTTGGCTACCTCTTCTTTTTCTTCTTCAGATTCAAATTTTAAATCAGCTGGCATGAAATCAGAAAACTTTTCGTTCATCCTGTGCTTCCAAGAATCAAAGAAACCTATCTGCATCAGTCCTTCCATGTTAGCGAAACCATACAACACAGGTAACTTTTTGAAGTTGCCGTTCTTTAATATACTCAGAGGAGATTCTGTCAGGAATGCTCCGTCTGTGTCACGCTCCACACATGGTGAAAACACGAAAGTAGCATCAGTACTACCCATAAATGAGACTGAAGTCAACAGTTCCAATGGAGCTGTCTTGTAAAACTCTTCTAACGCATGAATATCGTCTACATTCGTGAAATTGAGTTTTCTGGCATACGTTTTAGCAATCTCTAGAGGATCCCTTTGAATTGTAAATGCAGCAAGATTTCCACCACTTTCAGCTATGACTCTGTGGAACAATCCTTCAGCTGACTTTGATAGCATTAAGAGATCTACTGCTGCCGACCCTGCACTGAAACCTATAAGAGTGACATCGTCAGGGTTACCGCCGAAGCTGACGATGTTCTGTTGTACCCAGCGCAGCAGCGCCACCTGATCCTTCATTCCAGCATTTCCTGGTACGTCTTCAGTGCCGAGGCAAAGGAACCCCTGAACGGCAACACGATAGTTGAACGTAACGATGATCAGATCTTTATTCTTCATTAACTGTGTTGCTTTAAAAATTTCACTAAAGCCTCCTATAAAAGCTCCTCCGTGAACGTACACTACGACCGAAAGGTTTTTCTTATTCGTGTTTGGGACATACAGATTGGCGATCAGACAATTTTCTTCAAAGGTTTTCGGATAGGCTGGATGGACAATGATTTGCTGTGGGCACATTACTTGATTGTAGACAGCATTGTATGGTTCCGACCATACAGGCGGCGGAAGTGGCGCCTGGAAAATAAATTCAAAATAAAAACCATCGTCACGGTAGCGCAACTAATGATAAATGAATAAGCAGTACTTCTGAACACGCAACGTATTTTTAGGAGGTTCCTTTCTCAAGAGTTCCTTTCTCTGACCACCAGTAGTTCGGACACTGTTTCTGATGCTGGTGGGCTACTATTTTTATATTTGAAAATTATTATTATTATTATTATTTTTTATTACAAAATGGGCCTGCTCTTGACCTCGATCACTATCATTATTATTGTTTCACGATTATGTTTTTAAGATAAAATATAAAAGATGTGTTACGACGAAACTAAATACGAGTATAATCGTAAACATTATCAATGAATCGAAATAATTGTAATGTTTGTTATTTTTTATCTACTTATTATTTAAGTTAAGACATGCGGTGTCGATAAATACAATATAAATTTTATAATTATATGTTATCACCAACCTCATCAACACTTATACATCGAAGACTATAAATATTACCTAGGGAGGTACCTACTCATTCGTAATAATTATGTTAAATAAGTTGTCTGTGCAGGTACGCGTGACTCCGGTTATACAAAAACCGAAAAAAAACCATGAATGTCTTATACCTTTGGTTTATGCACTTTAAGTTTCCGTTTTGGTTTTTATTTAAATATTTTGGGTTTATTTAAAATGATGTTATAAACATTGGTTCATAGACAGCTAAAACCACAAACTCTGCCTTTTGGCTTTGCCGTAGTCGAGTCCAAAGTCGACCAAAGTCTACTAGTCTATACTAGGTATATCTATAATATTGACCTTAAAATCTGCTTAAATGCAAGCGATTGCCAGAATTTTTCCCCGATTTAAACGATTTTTTTATGTAGTTCTCCCGAACTTCACACCGAACTTGAGAACCGGGCTCTGCAGTAGAACTTAATCGATGTACAGAATTATATGAATGTTGTACTGGGTACCGCAATAATAATTATCTCCAAGTCATTTCAAAAAACAGAAAAAAATGAATTTTTGGTGATTTCATGAATTGGAGCTCCCAAATAGATTCAACAAAAAGTGACTTGTAAATAAACTAATTCGTATAATTTTACCTTATATTTATCTTCACCCATGGGTGTTGTGGCGTAGGGTATATTAAAGAAGGTGTATAGATCCTCGCTAGGGTGCTTGCGCCCGCGCACCGGCCCTTGCGCAGTTTTTACTTCCTGCCATTCATCGTCAGCCAAAACAGCCATCGCGCACAAAAGTACCACACACGTCTGCCACTCCATTGCTGTGTTTGCAAATTAATTCAGAAAAATACATGAAAGCACTTTTATAAGTGACTTTTTATCTCTCACGAGATAAGTTCTAAGCAAATTCCGGATAATAAAATTGTAAAATGATCATGATTAAGCATATTAAAAGCAGACCAAAACAAAACATTATAATCTAGCGGCCCGCTCTAGCTTCGTTTGGGATAACGAAGACGACAGAAAAATTAAGAAATGTTTAAATGTATGTATATATATGTTACGGCTAAAGATGGGTGTCAACATAAACTTAAGATTAGCCGGCTGGAACCTAACTAACCGAACCTCGGGGTGCCCCTGTCGTCGACCGTCTAGGGTTAGCATTTCCATCAGCAGGTCGACGGATCCCCGCTGCGCGGGGCTCCTATTTCTGTCTGCAAGGTTTACAGGAACCTAACTAACCGAACCTCGGGGTGCCCCTGACGTCGGAGTTTAGCCGGCTAATCTTAAGTTTATGTTGACACTCATCTTTAGCCGTAACATATATATATACATACCTACATTTAAAGTTTTTTTTTGTACCTACTATTTTACAAAACAGAAGGTGCCCCGAAATAACTTGCCATGGATAATATTTATACCAACGTGCGTTCGACCCAAAGGCAGCCAAAGGTGTTCGGGCGATGCCGTCATGATAACATCGCCCAAAAGAAATGTGTTGCATAACATCGGGGTGCAAAAACGACCCCATTTAATTAGCTTTACCCGCTGGCAAGTATCGCACCACCAGGAAAGTAGAATGCGCTGTTGAAAAAAAATTTTCATTACCACCAATCTAATTCGATATCCCTTCCACGTATACCTACACCATATCCCCGGCCAAATAGACTTAAAGGTCCGTAAAGGTTTTTTGCTGCTTAAAGGTCATACAAGATTAAACTAAGGTGAGATAACAGGCGCATACACAACACCAGACTGTCAATCACCGAAGCGAAAACGGTTACCACGTATTCAGTACAGTAGTTCAGTAGTTCTGAACCCCTCCACATAACAATATAAATTAATAATAATTAAAACATAAATTGTTCATCGGTTATTTCCCCCATTATTGTCCCTTCCACCCCGTATATTAATGATCTATCGTATTTATTGAAAATCTTAACTCAAAATATGGTGTTACATGGTGATGACACTTCCCTAATTAAATAGGCAGGCCGCAAATCTAGATGACGTGAATAATGTCATACTTGTTGCCCATAGTTGGTTTACAATTATTTAACATAATATCACAAAAAAAAACTTTTTCAAAAAGATTTGTTTTATCAAATGTTAAAAGTAGTGATTGTAGTAGTAGTACATAAACTAGGATTCGTCGATAAAACGGTCTTCCGTGGATTACGCTTGATTTAAGACCACAATGGGGACCTCATTTAACACACCTTGCGGGGCGGTTAAATTCAGCAGCACGTGCTGTTAGAATAATACGTGAATTTATAACAGTAAATTGCCGGGAGACTAGTCTGTTTTAGTTGCTTTCACAGTATTATGTTTTATGGCATTTTACTATGGGGGGGACGGGCTGCAGACATCAAGTCTTTTTTATTCTGAGAAGAGCTATCAGAGCTTTTTTTTGCATGATATATAGGTAATGTTCGTAAGCGCGATTCTCAAATATAGATAAGGACAACAGCTCATGACGGTACATTGTCAATACATCTATGAAATCATAATTAATGTACCTAGGTACGAACAAGCTTAAAGAAGTTTTTTTTTTTTTAAGTTCTTAACTACTAGTGTGACATATTTTTTTTTTGTATTTTTCTCATCAAACCCTTTTAATTGGCCCCAAAGGCAATAAAAACAGTACATGGGTGGGTGTAGTAAAACAAAATAACAAAATTTAATTATGTGAAATTGAGTGAGTGTGTGTGTGTTGTTGAGTGTAATGAGTGTTATGGATGTGTGATTGTATGAGTATGTGTGTGTGAGTGTACGTGTAGGTGTGGGAGAGTCTCTGTGTGTGTAAGCGTGAGCGAGTCGTGTACATGTATTAAGTTACGTTTTGTAGGAGAGCTTCAGTATTTTCATATGTCAGTGGTTTTATCCAGTCAATTAACATTTCTTTACATATTATAATTATGATAAGATTTTGCGTATACGAAAATTTCCTTATTAATTTTATTATACAATTGAGCTGACCGTTTACTGAATTGCATAGATCCGAATTTGGTCTTGGTTATCATTGCAAGTTAATTTTTAAGCTATAGGTACTAGAAATAGAGAGCAATTGGTTCAACCAGGCTCAGACTCACAAAAGTAGATTCATCTTTCATGGGGTACTGTACAAGATGCTATAATAAAATCTCACAAAATAATCTCGAACTGAAGTTGGACGATTGATTAGGTATATCGCTGATAATTATGCTTGGCTCAATGCCGGTCCTGCTCCACAAGGACAGGAGCGCATAAATTGATAGCATTTATTGGAGTAGTGTATTTACCAATGATCACGACGATAGGCCGTGGTGGAGCAAAATGAAATGTAGTGGACTGTGTACAAGTATATTAAGAAAAAAGGAATTAAATTACAACAGTCGGTTGGAAACTAGTACATAATAATATGAAGTTACTAATGATTTCATTTCCCAGAACACACACACACACATTTTATTTCTTTGTTCTTCGGAGGCGTGGAGGCGTGCAACAGCTGACTGGTGTGGTGCGGGGGCCCGCGCTCGGCCGTCGTCGCCCGGTTGACTCTCCTCTTTCCCAATATTTTTTTCTTGTCTTTTCGACAATTTACAAGAATTTGTGTGGTATACTACAACTACTACAAGTACAAAACCCGTCTACTGAAAAATAACGCTAAAATTAAAATCGGGGTTTACAAGGTCAACTCGACTCCTTCTTTTGTTGAAGTCAGTTAAAATGTAGCCTATGTTACCCGGGCCATAATAACGAATCGATTGACACCATAATCACCAAAAGCGGATGAATAGTTTAGGAGCTACGGAGGAACGTTAGTAAATACAAACATACATAGACTTTTAAAATCATAACCCTAAGCCAAATGGAATTTTGGCTTCGCCGTAGTCGAGTCTAAATACCCTGTAACTGGCCTGATTTAAAAATGTTTTGTTTTCAACCTAGAAATTATTAAAAAATGAAAATTACTTCTTGTACAAATTTTATTTTACAATTCAACGTGCGGTTTTGGAGGTGGTTTTGGTGGTGGCACGGCATCTCGGTAGTATTTTTGATAGATGTCATCCCAGAAGCGAGTGCGTTCTTCCAAGAGCATCCCACGTAGTTCCAGCTTCTCATCTAGCACCATGTGTGGTGACCTGTCGGCACCTGCTGCCGGCCACGCAGGCAGCGACGAACCTTCAGGTACCGGTTTCCTGAAAGTTTCCAAAGTACTTAGGTAAGTAAGTTAAAATAACTCCTAAATGATTGATAACTGAGTGATGGACTTTGGAGTTGATTAAACGAAGGCATTACAAACGGGAACTTATTTAACTTACCCAGTTTTAATGAAGTTGTGCCAAATGTCACGGATTATCTTCTTCATTTTACGCAACTCTGGGCTTGCAAGAGACTCATCTAGATTTGCAAAACTACCACTACTGTCCATCACGGCCATTGATTGAGCGCAGTGATTTGCACCTCGTACCTTAGTGTGAGGCACGAAGGGAACATTCTCGTCCACAAAAGAATATTCATACAAATAGATTTGGTTGTTGCCAGCCTCCACCTGCAATTTTGTAGCCCAAAGCATGGGATAAGCAAATATGATATCAGTGAAGAAATCAATATATCGTAAAATATTGTCGTCACCGACTGGCTTGTCCTCAAAATAGAACTCCTTGATCTTGTTAGCCACTTCTTCTCTTTCTTCTTCAGATTCAAACTTCAAGTCAACTGGCAAGAAATCAGAAAATTTTTCATTCATCTTGTGCTTCCAAAAATCAAAGAAATCTATCCGCATCAGTCCTTCCATGTTAGCGAAACCATACAACACAGGTAACTTTTTGTAGTTGCCTTTCTTAAAAATAGTCAGAGGAGATTCTGTCAGGAATGCTCCGTCTCCTGTATCACGCTCCACACACGGTGAAAACAAGAAGGTAGAATCGGTTCTATCAACAAATGAAACTGAATTCAACAGTTCCAACGGAGCTGTCTTATAAAACTCTTCTAATGCATAAATATTATCTATGTTTGTGAAGTTGAGTGTTCTGGCATACGTTTTCGCAATCTCCAGAGGATCCCTCTGAACAGTAAATGCGGCAAGGTTTCCACCACTTTCAGGTATGACTCTGTGAAACAAACCTTCAGCTGACTTTGATAGCATTAAGAGATCTACTGCTGCGGAACCTGCACTACCACCTGCAATAGTGACGTCATCTGGGTTGCCTCCGAAGCTGGCGATGTTCTTTTGTACCCAGCGCAGCAGTGCCACCTGGTCCTTCATACCCGCATTGCCTGGTACGTCCTCGGTGCCAAGACAAAGGAACCCATGAACACTCAAACGGTAGTTGAACGTCACTAAGATTAGGTCTTTCGTTTTCATGATCTGTGTATATTTAACCATTTCACCATAGCCTATAATAAAACCTCCTCCGTGAACGTACACTACGACCGAAAGATTTTTCTTATCCGTATTTGGGATGTACAGATTGGCAATCAGACAATTTTCATGTATCACCGTAGTTTCCGGAACGGCTGGATGAGACATGATATATTGTGGACATATTACTTGCTTATCGATAGCATCGTATGGTTCTAACCATACAGGCGGGGGAAGAGGTGCCTGGAAAGGAAATTCAGAATACCAACGTTTAATACAGGCATAGTCCACACATTTCTTTACATTAAATTAGAATCAATTAATGACCGTCATTATGGACATTTGACTTCTACTGATTTCTATTAAGATACTGACTTTGATAACGTGGAGGTACTAGTACTAAGTTGGTCAATCTAAGTGTTTAAACTCTACACTATGAACAGCTGCATGCCTGGCACTTTTTTTCATATTTCAGAGTACTTAGTATTAAATTAACCCTTCTGAAATACATGTTACAAAAATTCTTTATAGTTAGCTAAAATTCAACAGATTTTTTTGAATAACTCTTATTTCAGATTTTTTTAAATAACCATTATTTATAATCCTGTGTATGAAAAGCACAAATCTATTTAGAATCACAAAAAGTCCATTAAAAACAATTTCGCACGATTACCTTATATTTATCTTCACCTACGGGTGCTGTGGCGTAGGGTATGTTAAAGAAAGTGTATAGATCCTCGCTGGGGTGCTTGCGCCCGCGCACCGGCCCTTGCGCAGTTTTCACTTCCCGCCATTCGTCATCAGCCAAAACAGCCGACACGCACAAAAGTACCACACACGTCTGCCACTTCATCGCTACGTTCGCAAATTGATTCAGAATACTGTATTAAGGCATTTTTATAAGCGAAATATTATCTCTAAGCAGCGATAAGCAGGTTCCCGATAATAAAGCAGTCATACAATCATGATTACGCATAATATTAAAACCAGACCAAATCAAACAAACCGTTCGACACGCATCAGTGACAAAATATATTTTTCTTTGTTGCAAGCTTCCACGTACATCTTTGTAGCCCAAAGCAGAGAATAAAAAAATATTACATCCGTGAATAAATTCTTAATGTTGTCATCATCGACTAGCTTATCATGAAAATAAAACGTCTTTACTTTTTTTTTTTGTTTTCGGGGGAATACCTTCAAAAGGCGACTGGTCTTTGTCGATAAGACCCGAGAGTGTGGGATTTTTACCTCACTTAAATAGTGGTTGTAGTCGGCAAATGAAAGGCACCGTTTCTTCTTAAAATACATGTCCGGAACTCCCTCTGTGCAACGCCTGTTAGGACAGATCCCTGAGGAGACTAAAGACGGCTCCTGTGTCTCGTTGTGCTTGTGTGTACGGCAGTACATGGCTACTGAGGTGGTCGTCTTCTCTGTAGTTCTCTCGGTGAGCAGACAAAGTTCCCACTCTAAACGCTCGAGACCCAAAGTCACGCCTGCTTTAAGTGATGCAGGCGGGGTTTAAGAGGCGTATGAAACGTCAAGGTGGTTGCCTCCCTCATGGCTTCTTCGAGTGAAACCATATATTATTACAGTATTATTTGTAGTTGCCTTTATTTAGTATCACAAACAACATTTTTAATGTTTTTCTTTTCATAATACTAAACAAAAACACAAGTTTAATCATTTAATTGTGACCGATAATAGCCACATTAGTTAGAAACTGTGTCGTAGCTGTTAACGCCCCTCCTCCAAGACAGAGACGACATCAACTTTCCAGATTACGATTTTTATGATAACTAAGCTAAGCTAAGGTAAAGGTAGGGTAAGATTTTTTATTTTTGTAAGTGTGTGGGAAGTGTGCGTATCGTATTACCTAGCACTAACTGGGTTGTGGAGGTCAGATAGGCAGTCGCTCCATGTAAAATACTGGTATTCAGCTGCATCCGGTTAGACTGGAAGCCGACCCCAACATAGTTGGGAAAAGGCTAGGCAGATGATGTGTGGGAAGTGTGCGTGTGAGTGGGTGTCGGTGGGTATGAGTGTGGTACTCGTATTATGTATGAAGTTGGGAAGTTTGTACGGAAGGGAAATCGGCGGGAAACATTTACGATTTTACTATATTCTTCAGTTCTTTGTACGTAAGAGCGGGCAACCATTGACCGGAGCCTTTTACAATCTCGGGAAGAAAGTGAATAAATACTAAGTAGCCGATTAAATCTGTTGTATGACACGGGAACAAAGAACTTGAATTAGTGTCGTACCACTTTAAGTTCAGACGAGTAAACGCAGACTCTACCGGACCTACGTTTAAATTTACTTAAATCAGGGTTAAAAACAGGTATTTTTACGTAATATTATATTTAATACATAGCAGAATCAGCCTATTATGTTCCCACTGCTGGGACACACGGCCTCTCTATGAGAGGGAATGGCCTATAATCCACCACGCGGGCCCTGTGCGGGCTAGTAGATGTCACATGCTTTCGAATTTTTGGTTCTAGGACATGCCGATTTCCTCGCGATGTTTTCTTCATCGTTTTAAGAACAGTAGTGATGAAATAAATTACACAAAGTAATGCGCCTTCCTGGGTTCGAACCCACGATTTACAATGCGTAAATCAGGGACGCCACCACTGGGCCACCGCTGCTCTCATATTTAATACATAAGAGTGCTTAGGCACTTTTTTCTATTAAGTGGGTACTTTACATAGCATGAACAGTTCACTGGAAGGAAAGCGAATGTGTTTGTGTGTCACGACTTCATGAGTCATGACTAGAGGTCGGGAATTCGGATGCACATTTACCTAAAGTTTGAGTGTTGTCTAGTATGGAGTGCGAGTTCGAGTATCAAAATAATCATTGTTATAAGCCCAGTCATATTTTCCATTTTATTCTATTTGAATATTCAGCAACAAAACTTTAGTTAAATTATTTAGCAGTAAAATTTTAAAGTTGAAGTAATTTTTACGTGTTTTCACGAATGTCTTGCCTTGTTTTAAACAGTCAGAAATATTTACTATTAGGAATAACAAATTTTGTACACACTATATTGAAATGAAATCCACATAATCAGGAAAAAAATATATTATTCGAAGCCGCTTTGACACTGTTGTACCCTTTGCCGGGAAAAATGTATTTTAGGTAAATATGCATTCGAATATCTGATCACTAGTCATGGCTTTAAGCACAGCTCTTTGTGCCCTCTCCAAGGGCAGTAATAAACATTTAACATCTAGCACTACCCCAGGCTGATATGCAGTAGATGATGATGATGTGTGGAAGAGCAAAGTAAACAGTTTTAAGGGTAGAAAAATCGGCCGAACTTCTTAGATTTAAAAAAACAAAAACTAGCTTTCTTACCCTAGACACGTGTAACTTGATTTACTCACCCCATGTCAGAATCCGAATCATTTATTTATTATACACAGGTATCAACATTAAGGATAGGTAAAAAGCCAATTTTACAAATATAAAATGTCAACGCACTGTCAATCAGGACACCGATATGTTTAACGTTTCTACGCATGATTTTGGTACAACTACAGTCAACGTTCGTAACGAATTGCATTTGTGATCTATCTAAAAGCTGTTGGCTGGGTAAAAGCAGATGTTGGCTGAATTCTTGAGCCAAAACTGACAAACCCAGTTCTGTCCAAAAGGTGAGTAAATTTTTGCTAACCAGTTCATACTTGCTTGTAAGGCAGACTGCAAATAAGTGTGTCTCTGTCCCATCAGGACCACGCACCAATATCACTGTGTCATCAGTTTAACAAATCATTTTAGAGTTAGGTGGGGAAAGTTTGCATATGACATTGATGTATGTAGGTATATAAGAAACTGGGTAGGTCCAAGGACACTACCCTGCGGGACTCTATATTTAAGAAATGTTTATTTTGTTAATGGTATGATATTTTGATAAACTGTGAACGATACCTAAGATAACTCCTGAAAATATCAAGTAGAATGCCTCTGATACCAATCAGTTTCAGCTTCTTTAGCAAAAGGAGGTGCGGTTTTTAAGGAAGTAACTAATTAATTATAACAAAATTGAAAATAAATAAGGCAAGCCGCCTCAATAAATTGTTTATTTATGATCTTAATTATAATGAAAATACTTTATTATTTCTTGGAAATTCTTCTATTATGTATACACCACATACATATGAAGGATATCAATAGGCAAATATTCCTTTTACAATTCATTACGTGGTTTAGGTGGTGGTGTGGGTGGTGGCACGGCATCCCGGTAGTATCTCTGATAGATGTCATCCCAGAAGCTAGTACGTTTTTCCAAGAGCACCCCACGTAGTTCCAGTTTCTCACCCAGGTCCATGTATGGTGACCTGTCCGCGCCTGCTGCCGGCCACGCAGGCAGCGACGATCCTTCAGGTACAGGCTTCCTGCAAGATACCAAATATTATGCGACAATGCCAGTGATCAATGCGTGATTAGAAGTAACAACCAAGGTGTAAACTTTGATCTGCGGGACTGTTCGAAAGAGATACCGCGGCCCTGGAACATAAAGGGCCAATGAAGGAACATGGGTGGTTTTTAGTCAGTAAGAGTCTGACACTCCCTTCCGCTCCGCCCAGAGCGGGAGGAGTCATTTGATGATTTCCCACCCTCCAAAAAAAAAAAAAAAAAAAAGGTGTAAACTTTGATGGACTTGGGAGGCGTTTGGACTTTTATACAGTTTCATTGGGTCATACAATCAGTATGAAATATTGGAAATTGTACTCACAAACAAACAAGATACATTAACAAATGAAAACGATAAAATAACCGACAGTAACCAACTTAACAGTAAATTGATATATAATATATTATCATGACTTCGCACACGAAGTTGTCGATATGTGGAGCGCGGACTCTGCAGTTATTGCACCGATAGTCGTTACGGTTAATGGACTAATCGACCAATACCTTAGAGGGCCCATTGCGCGACTGGGATAAGGGCTTGATTCAGAAAGCAATACTCCTGGCCACGATACGTATAGTGAGAAGGTTCCTCTCTCTAGAGCCCTGACCACCGGCAGCCTGGACCTTGTTCCTGATGCCGATGGGCTACTATTTTATATACTTTTAAAGTTTTAAATTTAGTTGTTTCTAAAAATATTTTAAAATGCAAACAATAAATGAATGAGAATAACTGCTTTTATAAAAACTAAGAAAAAAATGACCTTGAGACCTTGAACATATTTTTCACAGGGTAAGTTTATTAGCAGAATTTCTTTTCATTTTGCTTTTTTTTCTTTTATGATTTCAAAACATGGCCAATTTCGTGGCCTGAAAGTCTGAGAACCAGTCATAGACATTTCACGTCGGTACCTACATACTTATTTCACTTACCCAGTTTTAATGAAGTTTTGCCAAATGTCACGGACAACCTTCTTCATTTTCTGAAACTCTGGACTCGCAAGTGACTCATCTGGATGCGTAAAGTTACCATGACCATCGAGTACTGCCATACTTTGAGCGCAGTGGTTTGCACCTCGTATCTTAGTGTGAGGCACGAAGGGTACATTCTCGTCCACAAAAGAATATTCATATAAATAGATTTGATTGTTTCCAGCCTCTACGTGTAATTTTGTGGCCCAAAGCATGGGATAAGTAAATATAACATCCGAGAAGAAATCAACATATCCTAAAATGGTGTCTTCACCGACGGGTTTGTCTCCAAAATAGAACTCCTTGACCTTATTAGCCACTTCTTCTCTTTCTTCTTCAGATTCAAACTTCAAGTCAGGTGGCAAGAAATCAGAAAACTTTTCGTTCATCCTGTGCTTCCAAACATCAAAGTAATTAACCCGCAACAGTCCTTCCATGTTAGCGAAACCATACAACACAGGTAACTTTTTGTAGTTGCCTTTCTTAAATATACTCAAAGGAGATTCAGTCAGAAATGCTCCGTCTCCTGTATCACGCTCCACACACGGTGAAAACATGAAAGTTGAATCAGTTCTATCGAAAAACGAATCTGAAGTTAACAGTTCCAATGGAGCTGTCTTGTAAAACTCTTCTAACGCATAGATATCGTCTACATTTGTAAAGTTGACTGATCTGGCAAATGTTTTGGCAACTTCTACAGGATCCCTCTGAATTGTAAATGCGGCAAGGTTTCCACCACTTTCAGGTATGACTCTGTGGAACAATCCTTCAGCAGACTTTGAGAGCATTAACAGATCTACTGCTGCCGACCCTGCACTGTAACCAGCAATGGTGACATCACCTGGGTTACCGCCAAAGCTGGCGATGTTCTTTTGTACCCAGCGCAGCAACGCCACCTGGTCCTTCATGCCAGCATTGCCTGGTGCGTCCTCGGTACCAAGACAGAGGAACCCGTGAATACTAACACGATAATTAAACGTAACGATTATCAGATCTTTATTCTTCATTAGTTGTGTTCCTTTTGCCATATCACCAAAGCCCATTACAAAAGCTCCTCCGTGAACGTACACTACGACTGATAGGTTCTTCTTATTCGTGTTTGGGACATACAGATTTGCAATTAGACAATTTTCTTGCCTCACCATAGTTTCTGGCAACACCGCTATAGGAATCGAAGGCTGTGGACATATTACTTGCTTGTCGATAGCATCGTATGGTTCCAACCATACAGGCGGTGGAAGAGGTGCCTGGAACAGAAAATTTAAAAATAAAATCCTACTCATGGTAGCTAACGGCGTAGGTTTACAACTTTCTTAGCTACAAGGGAATATTTTGAAATCTGTCTATGCCATGTGACTGTCTTGTCACAGGAACTTTAAATCAAACTACCTTAAACTACGATTTACAGCAATACACTGGATGATTGGTTAAACGAGGGCAATACTTTTAAAAGGGTGTAGCACTCATGAAAATGAACAAATCTCAACCATGGAAGCGCGAAAAATATCAGCTGCTCCATTGATTTATGGTCGAATAACTCGAATAAAATGTAGAGAACAATGCTGTTATTTTTTCACACTTCCAAGTTAATCCATTGTAATTTTTTCCTGAAATTTTCGCTTATTTTTAGAATAGAACTATGTGTGTTTGTGTTAAAACATGGTATTCAGGTCTTGTTAACAGAGTTATGATCTGACATGTTTCGCCGTAGGCTGGCATACAAATATTAGAACTAGAAAATTTCAAACGTAACATGAATTTCTTAAAATTATTAACATCATACAATGCCTAAGTAATATTATAATAATATGTGGTCATAACCATATTATATTGTAAGTATTATGAACATGAGGAACTTAAACTGAAATCGTTCAGTTACCTGATCGTGTCTACACTATAAAGAGCTATGATATAGCTGACTCTCCCTCAGGGAAATTTCCTCTCTGCCTCAGCAAATTCTAGATTTCATTATTAGTTCGAATTCTGGTTAAAGACATTTAATTCTCATAAAGAAATAACATTTCACTTACATGAGAACAAATTTAAACTGTATACATGCCAATCATTGTCCTTCGACACTCGGACTCACAATTTATCTGACGTATTTGTATTTACTGATATCATTAAATTTACATTCGTAGTATAGCAAATAATTAAGTCTGTGGGTACTCCTAGAAATCTGAGTTGCGATACTATGCATAACTACCTCCGCTTTGGGATCAGGGCTTGGAACCGGTTTTGAAATACCGGTTAATATTGCTCATAAAACCGTTATAATATCGTTCATCGATTAACCGGTAAATTACAAAAACGGTTTAGACTAAACCTAAATCATTTTAGTTACCGGTTATTACAGAGAACATAATTTTAAAACTCGCGCTAACCTGAATAAACCGGTTTTACTCAGATGCACGGCCGCCGCCGCCGTCCGCCGCCCTGTGTCACAATCTCACGGACGCGCTTACTTGTTTCCGTGAATAAAATTCACTCGCTATAGTTTAAGCAAATTCGTTGCAATGCTATGTTTGTGTGCACGGGTGCACCGTTAGCGTAGTGATCGCTTAAACAATTTTGATCATTTACACGATATTTTTTTTTTTAAGTAACATCATATTAAGTAGTAAGTACGGTTTAGAAATAAAAGTCTGGAATTTGTGTGCTTATCACAATCAACATAATAATGTTACTTACAATTTTGTGTTACCGTGTGTTCAACCAAACAAAGTCTTCAGCTTTATAATATTATTATTACAGATAATTTTGTAACATAATTATATATACCTAGCTTGTTACTAGAGATTTCACTTCTTTGGCCATTTTTTGTCTAAAATCCTTGGCTAGATGACAATGAAACTAAGAGTACAAGCTAAGAATAAGAAACATCCTGGTGACCCAATAGTAATAGACAACTATCACAGCGGTCAAACCGTTGTTTTCGAGTCCTTTACAAAAAAGTGACTCGAAAACAACGGTTTGACCGCTGTGATAGTGATAGAAATTTTTAGTGATAGGATTAAAAAACCCTTGCATTATCGTTTGTTATCATCCAAAGAAGCCGTGCCTTTGGGATGTACATACCCTTTCTGTAAAACCCTGTATATCATTGTTGAATATAACATGGGCCATTTACCTAAATTTCAGATCGGCCCCCTAATTTTTTATTATTATTTTTTCCCCTTTTTTTCTGATTTTTTGATTATGAATCTTAATTTGTTTTGTTTGACTTATTTCAAAGTCAATGATTAAATCTACTTCGAAGCCGGAGATTCTTTCGGAAGTCGAAAACTTCTACGGCCAGTTGTACGCATCGCATGCATCTCGACCTGATCCCGAAAATGAGGATTCCAGAGCCACCTTAACCCGCCATTTCACAGAAGACCTGCCAGAAGTCAGCCGAGACGAAATCGGGGCGGCTCTTAGACAGCTTAAGAATGGAAAGGCCCCTGGTGAGGATGGGATAACGACTGAGCTCCTGAAAGCGGGAGGACGTCCTGTATTAAGGGAGCTTCGGGAGCTTTTCAACTCGGTCCTGTTCTCTGGGAGAACTCCAGAAGCGTGGAGAAGGAGTGTGGTCGTTCTTTTCTTTAAAAAGGGGAACAAGACCCTACTAAAGAATTACAGACCCATTTCGCTCCTTAGCCACGTGTATAAGCTGTTCTCAAGAGTCGTCACGAATCGTCTAGCGCGAAGGCTCGACGACTTCCAGCCACCGGAGCAGGCCGGGTTTCGAGGAGGATATAGCACCATAGACCACATCCACACAGTGCGGCAGATCATACAGAAGTCCGAAGAGTATAATCGGCCGCTGTGTCTTGCATTTGTGGACTATGAGAAGGCTTTTGACTCTGTCGAAACCTGGTCAGTTCTGGAGTCTCTGCAGCGATGCCAAGTCGACTGGCGATACATCCAAGTGTTGAGAAATCTTTATGAGAACGCCACAATGACCGTCCAAACTCAAAACCAGCAAACGGAGCATATCCTATTGCGTCGGGGGGTAAGACAAGGGGACGTAATTTCCCCGAAATTGTTCACCAACGCACTGGAGGATGTGTTTAAGACGCTGAAATGGGAAGGACGTGGCATTAATATCAACGGCGAGTACATCTCACACTTGAGATTTGCAGATGACATCGTCATACTGGCTGAATCGCTGCACGACTTGCAGCAGATGCTGGATGGCCTAGTTGATTCTTCTATACGCATTGGTCTCAGGGTGAACTTGGACAAAACCCAGGTTATGTTCAACGAACACGTCACCCCAGGACCTATTGTTGTCAATGGCGGTCCTCTCGAGGTTGTTCGAGAATATGTGTACCTCGGGCAAACTCTGCAGTTTGGTAAGAACAACTTGGAGAGGGAGGCTAATAGAAGAATTCAGCTTTTGGGAAGCTTCGCCGGGTCTTCTCGTCGAGTATTTCACAGAGCCTAAAGACTAAGGTCTTCAATCAGTGCGTCCTGCCTGTTATGACTTACGGAGCCGAAACGTGGACACTGTCGGTACGGCTAGTCCATAAATTTAAGGTCGCTCAGCGAGCTATGGAACGGGCTATGCGTGGAGTTTCTCTTGAGGGATCGCATTCGGAACGAGGTGATTCGACAGAGAACCAGAGTTGCCGACATAGCCCACAGAATAAGTAAGCTGAAGTGGCAATGGGCCGGTCATATTAGCCGTAGGACCATGACCGTTGGGGTAGACGTATTTTTGAGTGGAGACCGCGAATCGGCAAACGTAAGGTGGGACGCCCTCAGGCTCGGTGGAGTGACGATCTTCGCGGGGTGGCTGGTAGCAACTGGATGAGAGTTGCTGAGAATCGAGTTGAATGGCGTGCGACTGAGGAGGCCTATGCCCAGCAGTGGACTGCTATAGGCTGATGATGATGATGATGAAATCTACTTCGAAATAAAAAGTTAAATGTTCAAATTATAAATATTGGGAATACCTGCACCAAATCCTATAGTAATTACATTTCAAAATTTTAACGTATTTTTCATGCATAGTAATAATATTATAGATAGTTACTCTATCTATAATGTTATTATTATACATGAAAAACGAAACGATACGATGAAATTCATGAACCGTTGAAATTTTGAAAAATAATAAATGATAGGCATTCTTGTATTCCCAATATTAATAATTGTAATTTACAAAAAGATTCTCCGTAAGTGTTTTTTTCTATTTAAGTATATAGGGTGACTAGTAATTAGTGACCGATACTTAAACAAGTTACTGTACTCATGATACCAAACAACTTTCTCAAAGAAACATTTTTTTTATATTCATTAAATATTATCGCATTAACACAACAGCCGTATGAAATTCGCGCGCGCGCGCGTCTGTGACCTATCAGCTGTTAGCCACGTGACTCCGCCTACCCACTGTTGCACGATGGTTGCACGGTACGATAGTAGTGAGACAGAACAGTGTCAACAGCTGATAAGTCAAGGGCGCGGGCTGTTGTGTTATTATGATAACATTGAATGACTATAAAAAAGTGTTTCTTTGAGAAAGTTGTTTTTATCATGAGTACACTGAGGTGCATAAGTATCGGTCACTAATTACCAGTCACCCTATAATATTATGATTAATGGACATTGGACAGTCATCAAAAACTATTTTAACTATTCACTTTTTCACGATGCTTTTGTTTTAAAGAATCCACATATCTTAGAATAGTCACATATGCTTCAGATCGCATACGGGGAGGTAAAAACTGTAGTTCGCCAATTAATAAATTTCCAAAATAGTAATTCCTTATGTCCAACTCTTTCTCAAATGTACAGTGAATACAGGTCACACTTGGTATGTTATCTCCATTTTGCGAATGTAAATCAGATTCCGTGTCAATTTCAGCTTTTTGTTAATTCAATAAATTCTTAGAATTAGCCGCTAAAACGTTAGTATTACTACAATATATAGTTACCGCACTTGAACTAGTAGTAGCAGCAGCCAGATCATGGTGGAATTTAGAACGGACCATCATAATTAAAGCGTATATAAAATTTTGGGTATGTGCCATCAACCGTTGAAGAGTTCCCTCATCTGAAGCCAATCCTGGGTGCAGCAGCTAGATCAAAGTGGACTTTAGAACGGACTATTATAATTAAAGCGTATAGAATTTCGTGTTTGTACTGTTGACCGGGAATGAATTTCCTCGTCTGGCTGGAGCCCATCCTGGGTGGCCAATCAGGTCATGCTGAATAAAAGCTTGTAATAATCTACCTACCGTGTCCGTCCGTTGCAACAGAAGTTGTATCCTTTTTAACTTCAGTGAACAATGGTTGAACATTCGTTATGTCTCGTTCAGTAAAAAAAGTCTCAGATTTGGGTCCTAAAACTTTAGTACTAAGGCCAGTATAGTCAGTTAGGGGGGGGGCGCGATGGGGCGACGGCCCAGGGCGACAAATTCTGGGGGGCGCCAAGGTCTGGAGTTGGAGTCTCTGGCCTCCCCTGGTGCAAACCCTCGAAACTGTGCTCTACGCTCTGTGCATATTATGCATATTTTTTATTGAGATTTTTTTTAGATGGATTTTTTGAGGGTTTGTGGTCGAGGAGCGACTCTAACGATATCGTTAGAGTCACTCCTCGACCACACTGTGCTTACGCTTACGATTGGTGCAATACTTCCACCGCCAAACCGATACGCGTGACACGTGGTAGATGAAAAAAATGTGCGAGAAATTCAAATTCGAAAAGCAATTTGAAAAAATTTGTGAATGACAAACAAATCAAAAGGAATAAAAATATTAAAAAAAATTAAAAATGTAAAAAAAATATAAAATGTAAAAAAAAACTTAAATTTATAAAAAAAATATATATAAAAAAGAGGAGCTACAAAACTTTCTACGTCCGCGTCGTTAGCTCTGGGATGGCTCTGGGTAACGCTAAAGAAAAGATGAAATTCTTAATATAATTTTACTTGGGATCAGCAAAAAACTAACACTTGATATTGCTTCCCTCAAGTGGGCGCCACAATATTTTCGCCCGGGGTGTCAGTGGCCCTTACGCCGGCACTGAGTATAGTCAACTGTTACTGCACTTGAATCAATCACATTTTTTCTGTAACGCGTCTTTGATGATATCAATGACTGAGAATCTTCGCTATCTGGAACACAAGGTAGGTTGTACAAAATTGATATCACAGTAGGTATGAATTAAGTGTTTTATTTAACTTGTAATGTCTGTTCTACCTACCATTCTCTGCATTAGAATCAGAAACTGTATCCTCTTCAGCTTCTGTGAAAAATGGTTGACTATCCGGTAAGTCTTTCATTTGATAATAATAAGGATTTTTTTTTTTTTACGTCAACTACAATATCCTACACCATATAAAACAAAAAGACAAACAAATTTACAAAATTCAAGTGTTTTGTTGCACACACGACGAGCGCAGTCGATTACAATCTGCTTGTGAGTGCGTTATTCGTTGGCGTAGACTAGAGCGAGAGCTTAGTTATTGTAGGTGTAAGAGAGATGGCGTAGTAGGTAGAATTCGTATAAACCGTCGAAACTCAAATTAACCGGTTAATTTCGCTCAACAGAACCGGAATTTGTAAAAAACCAGGTTATCCCATTAACCGGTTAAAACAACGGTAACCGAAACCTAAACCGCAATCGTTTCTGGTTTGGGGTCAATGACCGAAACCGGTTGTGAAAATTAACCGGTTTCCGAGCCCTGTTTGGGATAAAGAGTGCGGTCACGTTGTCACAACGCAGATAAATCAGTCAGTAGTATAACTTTTGTTTACAACGGCTATTTTTAAGTTTTTATTTAAAATTATTTTAGGTGAGTATTCGTTTTGTGATAATATAGTAACAATTATCTTTTATAGTTAATAAATATTAATGTTTTGAAGAACATGTTTTTTTAGTTGGGTCTTAAAAATATTGATCGAAGTCGCACTCTTTATCTCATCTGGTAATTTATTATAAAGTTGCACTCCCTCATAAACAAGTGTTCAATTTCCTCACAATACCTACTTCATTTTTTCCGTATGTGCTGTATGTGTTAAATACGACAGTAGTAAGATTGTTTTTTACCCAAGGTCATGAATAAACAAAACAAAATCGTAATCTACATAAAGGTAATCTTTGTCAATTACATGTTAATAAAATCAACGAGGCATAGCCCGAGCCGCCTGGAGGTTGGTATATTAGTATTTTTTGTGATAATTTGGCCAATTATATTTTATAGTAGCTGTTGCCCGCGACTTTGATCGCGAGAAAATTTTGGTGTGTATGTGAGAGACTGCCTCATTGGTCGAGTGGTCGCAAGTGCGACTTTTAAGCATGAGGTCCTGGGATCGATGCCCGGGTTGGGCAGTGTTAAAAACATAATTATTTTAATTAGATAATTACATAAAGTTATAACGCACATGATTTAGAGATCACCTTTTTAGCAAGGAGATGCTTGTATGACTCCGGTCTTCCACTTAACATTAAACAATGTATGCAATTGAAAAAAATACTAGTATAAATAATAGTGTTATTGGCTTATTCCATCAGGAATTTCTCAATAGCAGCCACAGAATCTGAATTTGTGCCCAGTTGGTGGAGATAGGCTCACTCCCTATCACATGGACTTCAACGTAACTGGCAAAATGTGAGTGTACGATTAGGTACACTTCTGCCCAAACCTTCGGGGATTACATGGCGTGATGTGTGAGAACTGACTGGCTGATCAAAATGTGATAATGTGGGTGATGACTACAAAAAGAAATCCCAAACAAAATTAAATGGCGACGATATGGCTTAGATACCGTTTATTTTGGCGCTATACAACTTTCTTTTCAAAGTGAACCATCACACGCCTGGTTGGGCACTATTTATTCTAATTCCGTTCTGTATACAACATTAAATGACTTATTATTTTCCGCAAGCACGTGCAAATTTTCGGCACTGAACAATCAACATATAATTGACTGTGTGAAAAGCATGGAGTGCACAATTGAATGCCTGTCACTTTTATGGTTTGGCCCTGGGATCTGTTGATCGTCATTGTAAAATCCAGTTTTAAGGGACATTGTAACCTCTTAAATTGAAATGATAAGTTATTTGAAATAATGGACATGCGGGGAATTAAAACGCTTTCTCCTTTAGCAGCACCGTTTTTACAATGTTACTGCCCAGCTCTGTGATAAGAAGCCTGGTGCCGTTACACATTCTGGTTGCATCAAGGTTTCGCATCACCGGAACTGGAACGCCAACTTTAAGCTCCAGCTGATGGGACAGCACGCCCGTTAATTCCAGGGAGTTGAGAAATTCAACGGGGTAGGTAGTACTATCGTCATGCCACCACAGTGTCTATGGATGTGTATATTTTTAAATCGCCGACGGTTATGTCAATATTATTATTTTTTGGTTATTTTACTGACCCGCTCGTTCTTTGGCGACAGCACTGCCCACTCACACAACCACTCTTTATTTTTATATTAATCTCCAAATTGAGAAAAACGTGCATGTCATGTTCCTTTTTAGCCCTTTGTGTTCCAGGGCCGTGGTATCTCTTTCGAACAGTCTCGCAGCCCCGGCAGGCATCGGCCCTTGCAGACGCCTTCCGGTTTGCTGAGTTTGATCTCTTAGTTTGGAGTTTGGACACCCTTAAGCAAAGTTGTAGCAATACAATGGTTGACGCAGTGGCTGAGCAATTGATTGCGGCGCTGCGTGTCGCGGGTTCGATTCCCGCACGGAACAAATTTACAACGTCGTGGATGTTATCAAATTTGAATTTTGCTTTGATTTTTAAACTTTTTAGAGATTTTATTTCGTAATGGGTTGTACGTATTACTTATTACTTCCATGCAAAGAGTAAACACAAAAGGAAAAATAAAACTAAATTCATTTTCAGCCATTTCGACTACACTTCGACTAAAACCTATTTACGTAAATAATTAAATTTATCATAGAAATTGCGTATGAGGTCACTAACTAAATTTTAAACATTAATATTTTTTGCGTCTGTTGGTCGATTTTGATGAAATAAACGCTAAATGTTACTCGGAACAATGTTTCAATATTTCGATTTTGAATACAATGAGGGGTTTTTACGTGATGCGCGCACAAACGAATAGACAAATCGACAAACAGACAAAAATTCTAAAATTGGTAGAAATGGGTTGTGTGTGATCCTTTAACACACCTACTATTTTTTTCTAAATATTTTTAATGTACAGAAACGCCACGTCTACAGATTTATTAAATGTAATAGAAGATCAAATAAGTTAATGCACGAGATTTTATTGGAGTAGCTAACCATATTTGTAGCTGCAATTTTTTGTTATACGAAGTGTTTGTTTTAGTTGGGACTGTAATAGGGAAATCCGAATCTCTATGAGATATATACGGATTTTTATACATTAGCTAAAAAAATTTGAGGTACATGAAAAAACAGGCTAATGTTCCCTATGAAATATCCATTTATCTCTTGCAGATTCGCGTATGTAAGACTGAGTATGAAACGCAAAAATCTGAATAGAATCAACAAAGTGCCCTTTACAAGCTAATTCATTTGTACAATGAGTTATAGCAATTAGCAGACCCACCTTTGCATAAATGGTTGAGAGTTTTTAGACGAACCGATGGAATTTTATTATTCTTTTATATTTTATATATTTGAGAATATATTATGCAAAAGTGGGTCAGCTAATTGCTGTACCTCACTGCCTATGATTACCTTAAACTTGTCTACACCCACGGGTGCTGTGGCGTAGGGTATATTAAAGAAGGTGTATAGATCCTCGCTAGGGTGCTTGCGCCCGCGCACCGGCCCTTGCGCAGTTTTCACTTCCCGCCACTCGTCATCAGCCAAAACAGCCGTCACGCACAAAAGTACCACACACGTCCGCCACTCCATCGCTACGTTCGCAAATTGATTCAGAATAATGTAACACGGTATTTTATAAGCGAAATATTATCTCTCTTAGCAGCTGCAGCGATAAGCATGCTAACTGATGTTTGATAGAGTCGTAGATAGTACGGATCCGTGAGCTTTGTCCCTACTTAAAATCTCTCCCAGCAATGATAGGTAGGTATAAAGATTATTAATTATTTTTATAGGTTATTAGCAATAGTCAATTTACATGCAATGAACCGGTACATACATAATGTTATGAATGAGAGTCACCGCCAAAGTTAGTTAGGTAGTTTTGGTACGTGTCTCTGTCAGTCTCTCTCTCTAGCATTATATTATAGTTAGAGATTAAACATTCTGTACATTCACGTTTTACTGTAAAAATTAATGTAACGCACTCAACCCATTGCAGCATTGTGCTGGTAGCTACATTGAATCGTAATCGGGTCATGGAGGTATTTGAAGTAAAGTTATAACCTGAATAACTAGTATTTCAAAAAAACTTGTAAAAAAGTTGGAACTTTGACCTCCAATATCTCCGTAACGGGAAGGTTTCCAGGTATGGTCCTGGCCAAAAAAAATTATCTCAATGACTAGAAAAGTAAGTGCCTTTCGGCTTCGGGTAAAGGCATTTTTACACCCTTTATAATACAAGAGAGAGACTGACAGCCCCGTTAGACGAGTAAGGGTGGTCCCTTGGCAATAGCTAACTAAAAAAATATAGTTTATAAAATTGATACGTTAAAAAAGCAATAGGTTCAACATTGAACTATATTACTAGCGTAAGGTTCAGACGTAGGTATTATTTGTTATCTGATAAAAAAAAACTATGCTATTGCTATTATCCTTAATTTGTCCAAGTCATTCAGTTCAGGCTGACGCAATCTTTTTCTGCCGTCGTAGAGTGACGATGCATATTAGTCGTAGACGTAAACATCAACATTAACCAATGTTTATGAAAGATCTGACTTATGAGCGGTCTTTTCTCCGTTTTCACAAATAACAAGAGGCACTTTCTTATAAGGGCTCTGTTGTATCTTTAACGTTCAACTAATCACTCTGACTAGAAATTCCTACGGTGCAATAATATTAAGGCCTTCATTTAGAAAGGGCATCAAACTCGACTGCTGTAATAGGTAGGTTACCATTTTCAAGTATTGATGAATCAAGGTCCCACTACAAGCTGACTCGTCATTTAGCGACAGAAGTCGGTGTCGGAGTTTTTATATTTGGTTTTTCGGAGTTGGAGTCGGAGTTGGAGGAGGACTCGGAGTTGGAGGAGGAGTCGGAGATGGTGGCATAAGAAAGATGTGTTAAGGGCAGGCTATAAAATAAAATACTACAAAAATTAATCAGTCGGCCTCTTTAATATCAATGAAAAAATAATAAACGTATTTAATATACATAGGTGGCATAAACAAATAAAAATAATCACATTTTTAAAACAGTTAAATAATTAAATCAAATTAATTGATTCCAGAAGTATCGGAACCGAAGTCGGAACCGGAGTTGTAAGATCAATGGGAAGTTCCGACATATCGGAATCGGAGTCGTAACTCCGTAATATCCCTAATATTTATTTATTAACTCATCATCACTATCATTACAGAGATTTCATAATTCAATAGTGTGGCCATAATTATAGTTTTTTATTTACCATAACATATCCTGTACATCGTGGTTTTTGTGAACTCACTCAGAGAACAAGTAAAAAGATCTATGCTGTCTGCTACGTCATTATGTACAGTCAAGGTACGCGTTACAGGAGCTTTACTCAGTAGATTGGTCCTACTACTGGGCACCGCCAATAGACGTGGCCTTCGCCTTCGTAATACATACTTATACACTGCTCTACATACATACTTGCATTCTTATAAGTATACGTTTAGCTTACTAGTTTGTTTTTGTCGTTTACACGTCCCAAGGCTGTCTGCTGCGCCACAATATTGTGGTCACAAGCCGACAGGCAAGTACATACATACATGAACTCTGTAATTTTATTTATAGTAAGCACAGAAATCACTCTTGAGCATACAATCAAACCATGGGATTTATTTCGCTACCATTATTGTATTTTTCTGCATGGATCTACTTTGTTGTTTGTGTTGTTTTTTAACCCACCCGCAATAACTTCAGTTTATCCGTGATCAACGATCATGGTGCTTGCAACAGCGCCGAAATATCGGGAACTCAAAACAAACAGTAAACATGGTAAATATCCTGTTTCTAGTGTTAATGATAATGTTAGTGACCATGACAGTTTAAAAACTTAAATTATTTGTGGTTAGCGTTTAGGACCATTTACCTATTATCGTTTACGAGTATTTATTTAACTTCACTTGTTTTTTTAACACATAGAGCAATCCTAGTTTTAGTCGGTGCAAATATTTTTAATTATGTCCAATTTTACTTTTGACACAACGGAATTGTTTTGGAGGTGAACGCTGGGATGACAACTAATAGAAAAATGTGGAAGAACGAGACGTGCTCCCCAAATAAATTAGGATAACGGCAGGAGAACGATGTTCTATGTTCTATGTTAGGGATTTTGGTTTCCGCACTTAGTCTTTAAAGTGGACCATTGTGCGTGAGCCATGGTGGCCGTTACTCCAACCAGCCCACCTCCCTCCAGAAGCAGATCAGACTTCCCGGTCTTCTCAGGGCATCCGCAAGAGATCCAGGCGTTCCAAGGGTCTCCTCGCGTATCTGGGTGACGCCAGTACACTCAAGGAGTACGTGCGCTATCGTTTCCTCCGCCTCCATGCACGCCCTGCACAGGAGACTGTCAGTGATACCTAGGGTGTGGAAGTGTTTGTTTAGTGAGCAGTGTCCAGTGATGGTCCCCGCCACCAGTCGCAGGCTATCTCTAACCAGGCGCAGAAGGCGCTTGGTCAGTATTTTGTCCAGGGATGGCATAGCCTCCTTGGATTGCCTGCACCCTGATGTCGAGGTCCACCACTTCTCCGCTTGTGTTTGAGTGTGATCCCTTAGCCAACTTCTGAGCTGCTTGAAAGGTATGGAGGACCAAACGGGAGGGGCCCGCAAGGGCCGGTGCCTGCCAGGGCTGCGGGACTGTTCGAAAGAGATACCGCGGCCCTGGAACATAAAGGGCCAATGAAGGAACATGGGTGTTTTTTAGTCAGTAAGAGTCTGACACTCCCTTCCGCTCCGCCCAGAGCGGGAGGAGTCATTTGATGATTTCTCACCCCCAAAAAAAAAAAAAAAAAAAAAAAAAAAAATGGTATGGAGGACGGTAGGGAGAACAGTCAGGAGAACGATACTGATGATGGTGTGTTCATCTTTTTTGAGGCTTAAATTATTTAGGCGTTGGGGTCAATGTAACATGTCAATCAAAGAAAAAATATAGGTACTTTTTTCAATAAAATGTGAATCTAGACTCCGTGGCTGCTACTAAGAAATTCTTTATGTAACCACTCAATAACACTTAGCCCGACCTCGGAATCGAACCCAGGTTCTCGTAACACCAGACCAACCAAAATAATATTGCTTAATATTTTAGTATTTTAACGATGTACTTTCCGGATGTCAATCCGGGTGGCCGCACACTCAAGTAACGAAGTAAAAAGACCAAATTAATCTGATGTGTTGTTGTTTTTTTCTACACACGGTGTGATATCACAACTGTGACACGAAAATTAGCGAGTCATCGTGAGTATGTGTACATACTCACGATGACTCGCTAATTTTATAAATACTGTTACGAGCTGGGTATGGGATAAATTAAATACTACCGATTAAACACGAAATAACTTTATTAATCACAAAACACTTAATACTTAATCACAAGTACACTACTGATCACTATTCACTTAGATATCGCACTTCTAGTACACTTCGTTGTGTAGCCAAAAACAGACTGACTGCTCCCGCAAACACGACGGATATTTATATGCCGACCGATTCTTCGAGAAGGTTCCACAACTTTCAGGAACCTTCTTCACAGTTCATAGTCGAACATCATCCTTTGAGAAAGTTCCACAATTTTCTTGAATCTTCTAGACAGTTCTATAGTGGAACATTCTAGACTCTAATCTTATAGACAGGTTCTTACTAGAACATTCGAGACTCGCACGTAATCTGGAATGTTCTCGTAAAGCAACCGACGTAACAATACTACAATAATACAATTCATAACTACATAATCTTCTTCGATGGCCTATATCTATACCTAAAATAAAATGATCTTATTGTTTATTTATATTACGTCTTGACTAGTCGCACAAATAATCTCATTACCAGAGTACAGATTATACGGCAGCGACCTCTCGCGTCCAGCCTTAGTTTAATCCATGGTCCGGAGCGAGAGGAAATGGGAAGCCGTCACCTCCTTCTACGAAGCAGTCATGCTAGCGGAGAAGGTGGCGGAAAGTGAGAGGGAGAGAACCTCCGCCGCGGGAGACACCCCGGGCGTCGGGGGCCACGTGGTGGCTCCCAGCCACCGTAGGCGCGGGCCTGTGGACGGTGAGTAATAGGCGAGCTCACCGTCCTTCCGTCTTATTCAATTCAATCTAATTCAATTCAAAACATTTATTTCAGACTTTTCGGTCCATAGAGTGTTAGTAGTACATCAAGATGACTTAAAACTATGTTAGTAATTCACAAATAAGAGAAAAAAGCGCCAGTCAGCCTACAATATGTGCAGCCCAATCCAATACCTCCAAATAGGACTATGGATGTAGTCTGCAATTACACTCAGATAGCTGTTGGGATTGCCCCTCACCCTTCGCATCAGCGATGCTGCTCTCTTACGTATAATGGCGTGAAAGCCGTCCAATTGAGCTTCAGCAAACATCGCTAACGCACTGCAGGAGCGAGGCAAACCCATCAGCAACCTGAAAGCATTGTTATATTGGACCCGCAGGGCACTTACGGTTCGCTGTGTGTAGCTAGTCCACAAACTAGACGTATAAAATGACTGGCAGTATGCCCTAAATAATGTCTTCATTACCGCAAAAGGACATCGGGAAAATGTGCGTGCCAGCATATTACAACGAATCGTCAGCGCCCTGCGTTCCCTCTCCATGTCTGCTTCATCGGTCAGGTCCTCATTTACTACATGACCTAGGTACAACAATTGAGTAACTCTATTTAGTGCCCCCCGCTAGTGTCACGGGCGGAACTTGAGAGGGACTCCTACGCCCAGCCCGAAACACCAGCAGCTCACTCTTTTTGACATTGTACGCCAGGCCATGAGTCTCCGCAAACACTTCACACACGCTAACCAGTTTTCTCAAGACACTGATCGATGGGCTCAACAGCACCATATTGTCATCAGCGTGAGTAATGTTATTAACTATTTTACCATCTATTGAGCAGCCTACTCCGGTGCTGTGGAGCTCACGGATCAGTCCATTTACATAAATGTTAAAAAGTGTAGGGGAGCTCAACCCACCCTGCCTCACCCCACATTTCAATTGGTAGGGGTCAGAAAGTGAACCCGTCCATTTCACATAATTGGTTTGATGGCTATACCAATTTAAATATATTTATGATTCCGTCCGGTACTCCATTAATCCGCAGCTTATCCCATAGTCTCTCATATTCTACCCGGTCAAATGCCTTTGAGAGTTCCAGAAAAGCAGCATACACCGGCGTTTTGCGATCGGTATAGTATCTGACGGTGTGTTTCAGGACCAATATCGCACTCTCAGTTGAAAGACTTGGCCTAAACCCAAATTGAGCATCTTCAAGGTTAGCTGATTGTGCGAGATAGTAGCCAACGCAATAGGTATGTAGTGGCAGGATTGTTGCATTTGCGGATGATACCGCTATAACTTTCACCGCAGACACTTGGTCTGAGCTGGAACTAATAGCCCAACACGGCCTTAACACAGCCTTAGACTGGCTCACTGCACACACCCTTTACTGGTCAGTCTGTACTTGACCATTACGTTCTTGAGGTATACTAAGTGGACTGTATTTTGGTGTGTTTTATTAAAAAACTTCTTTAAACTTCACGGTGTTTAATTTATAGAAAGATAACAATGTTACTACTTAATGCTTAGAGAGATTCTAGTCGACTGCGTCCTTCGAACTACGGGCCCGGGGTATTTATAGTCGCGCGTCGAGCGGGCGACCGGTTCGTTCCCCGCCCCGCGTCCCGCTAGTTTGGTCCGTAGTGATGTGGCTTGTTTTCGGCGTCCTTAACAGCTCTCCCCCCGGCGCAGCCTGCGTAGCCTCTTCCCTTCTCATTAGGACGACGAGCTTGCTTACCGGGCGTCGGAAGATGCCGGCCTTAGTTCGCACCTTGACGACTCGAACGCTGCCGTCTGCTCCGGGATGTGTGCGTTCGACGACTCCCATCGGCCAGGTGTTTCGGGGCAGCGTGTGGTCGACTACTAGGACCACATCCCCGGCCTGCAGGGGTCGGGCGTCGTTCTTGGGCTCGCCGCGTGGCACCAACGTTGGCAGGTACTCCCGTAGCCAGCGCCGCCAGAAGTGGTCGGCGAGCGCCTGGCTAGCTCTCCATGCCCGTCGGTCGGTCTCGTCGCAGGGTCCCGTCGCTGGCAGGCCGGTCGATGAACCCAACAGGAAGTGGTTGGGGGTCAAGGCCTCGGGGTCGCTGGGTTCTACGCTGACGTGGGTCAATGGCCTCGCGTTTATTGAGAACTCAGCCTCGGTGAGAAGTGTGCTGAGAACTTCTTCTGCTGGCGCCTTTTCCCGCAGGGTCACCTTAAGCGCCGTCTTCACGGAGCGCACCATCCTCTCCCACGCGCCGCCTTGATTGGGCGCGCCAGGAGGTATGAAACGCCACTCCATGCGATGCTGCAGCCCCTCGTCGTTCAGAGCGGGCAGCCACTCGGTGTAGGCGTTGCGTAGTTCTTGGTCAGCCCCGCGGAAGTTCGTCCCGTTGTCCGAGTACATTAGCCGCGGCCATCCTCTGCGCGCAGCCATTCTTCTCAGCGCCATGATCGCAGAGTCGGTTGAGAGGGACGCCACGAGCTCGATGTGAACGGCGCGGGAGGTGAGGCACGTAAACAATGCCCCCCACCTTTTCTCTCGGCGACGGCCCACCTTGACCATCATTGGTCCGAAGTAGTCCACCCCGCAGTTGGTAAACGGGCGGTGGAAAGGATCCAGGCGGGCGTGTGGCAGGTCTCCCGTAGCCGGCGTCTTGGGCGTTCCTCTCAGCCTCTTGCAGAAGGCGCAGGTTTTTTCTATCGTGCGAACGGTGGGTCGTAGGTGAATGACCCAATAGCGCTGCCGTAGGTCGTTCGTTACACGCTCCCTGTTGGCGTGCCCCGCAGCGCAGTGTTCCCGAAGCACGATGAGCTTGGTCAGTGGGTGTCGACCATCCATGATGATGGGTCGCTTCGTTTCGTTGGGTGCTGAGGAAGCCTCGATCCGTCCTCGCACCTTCAGGAGTCCATCCTCTAGTATAGGATCTAGTCGATACAGCCTGCTTGACTTTGTTAAGGGGTGAGCAGACTTGATCCTTTTCAGTTCTTCGTTGAAGCTGTCTTCTTGCGCGTGTCGGATTAGTTCTCTCTCGGCACGCTGAATGTGTCGAAGCTCCATACTGGTCGCCTTACGTCGGCAGATATCAGTGAAGGCGAGCGCTCGTGCAGTGGCTCTTACCAGGACTTCATATTTCGAGAAGCGGGCAGGGTCTGGCAGCCAGCAGTCTCGTCTCGGTTCTTCCCTGGTATGCAGGACCTCGTCGTCTTCTTCTTCCCGCGTTGACATCTTGGGCCATTGTGCTTCCGATTGGTATAGGAAGGCAGGCCCCTGGAACCATCGATCCGCTGTACTCAGTGGAGCGTCACTGAGCCTTGTTGCGTTGTCCGCCACGTTATGTTCCGTTGGCAGCCATCGCCATTCTTCCTTCTTAGTGAGTTCAGCGATCTCACCTAATCTGTGTGCGACGAACGGTGTGTAGCGTCGCATGTCGTGGTGGATCCAATGGATCACTGTAGATGAGTCGGTCCAGTAGGTTATCCGACCAATCTTCAAGCGGTGTTCTCTTCTTATCGTACCGGCGAGTCTTGCCCCGATGACAGCTGCTTGCAGTTCGAGCCGAGGTATGGTCTGCGCTTTTCTTGGCGCTACCTTGGCTTTGGCCGCCACCAATACTACGGCGACACTCCCGTCGCTGCCTGTGATCCTCCAGTAGGCCACGGTCGCATAGGCCTGTTCGCTGGCGTCACAAAGCACGTGGAGGTCGATGTGGTCGTACTTCTTCGTCGTGTAGCAGCGTGGCAGTCGGAGTTTGGCTATCTCGTTCAGGTGTGCCAACCACGATGCGAAGAGCTCGTTCTCTTCTGCTGGTATCTCTTCATCCCACGTCATCTGGAGGCGCCATAAGCTCTGTAGGATGATCTTAGAGCGGATGGTGTAATGGCTCAGCAGTCCGAGTGGGTCGTAGATCGACATCACGGCGCTGAGGGCTTCGCGCTTGGTCGGCGCACGAGCTTGTTCTCGTACCTCCGCTGGCACTCGGTTCATGGATGTATTGAACCCGAGTTCATCTCGTTCGGCGTTCCAGAACAGGCCGAGTATCTTGCTCTCCGGCTGTTCTCCCCCCAGTTGTGTGGGTGCAGTGGCGTATAGCTCAGGGGGTATGTCTCGCAGCACTGACTGATCGCTTGCGCTCCATCCCCGCAGCGTAAAGCCGGCGTTGGCGTGTACCGTTCTTGTTTCCTCCACTGCTCTCCAGGCTTCCATCGGGTCGTCATAGCTCGCTACTAGGTCGTCCATATAGTGGCTTTCTTTTATAGCCGCTAGCGCACGCGGGAACTCCTGCCCATGCATGTCTGCGTTGTGATTGCGGACATAATGAGCCATGTACGGGGAGCTCGCGGCGCCAAAGATCATGCTCTTCATCTTGAATTTGAGTGGAGGTGTGTCTCGTTCATCGCCCCGCCACAGGAATTGTTGTGCTGGTTGATCTTCTGGTCTGATCTTTATACGTAGGAACATTTCTTGTATGTCAGCCGTTACTCCCACCGCCTTTTCCCTGAACCGGAACAGGATTCCTGGCAGCGACAGCAGCAGGTCCGGTCCCTCCAGCAGTTCGTCATTGAGGCATATTCCGTGGCTCCTTGCGGCTGCGTCAAACACCAGCCTATACTTGCCGGGCTTGTTTGGGTTCTGCACGGCAAAGTGTGGCAGGTACCAGCACACCGGGCTCGCATGTTCCGAGCCGTCGCACGGTGTGGCGTATCCTTTCTGCAGCAGGTTCTGTATCTGGTTGGAGTATTCTCTGGCAAATTTAGGGTCGGCGTCCATTTTCTTCTCGATGGTCGCGAGGCGCCGCTGTGCTTGGCTGTAGCTAGGTGGCATGATGGTGTCGTCTCTTCGCCACGGTAGCCCCACCTCGTACCCTGTGTCGGTCTTTTTGGTGGTCGCCTCGATGATCTTCATGGCTCGCTGGTCTGCCTCTCGTTCTCGCGGCTTTCCCTCTATGCAGAGAGCCTCTATTTTGAAATGAGCCTCAACCCGGTTGTGGAGCTCTTGGTTGCTCACGTTCGATCCTCGGTCGGGCTCGTATACATGCAGCACCCTGCCTTCCTGCAGAAGGGCGCTGCGTGGTGCGGTTCCATGCACCACCCATCCCAGCTTGGTTCTCGATGCGGCCGGCTCGTTCAGAGCGCCGGTTCTGAGCTCCCTGGAAACGATGCACTCCCAGTGGTCAGTTCCCACTAAGAGCCCCGGGCGCGCTCGTTCGTAGCACACCTCGTTCCTGGGAAGGTCCCTCAGGTGCTCGTGCTGGAGAAGGGTTTCGGGTATGGCCTGCTGATGCAGCTGCAGGTCTCTGATGGTCCTCGCTCTGACCTTGTACTTCTCGTTTTCATTTATCCCTCTGACGTCAATGGTGACGAGCTGGCTCTTCATCTCTTGCTGCGACATGTTGACGCCGTTTAGGTGTAGCGGTTGTGATGGCCCCTCTGCCCCAATGCTGGAAGCCAACTCCTTATCTACCAGAGTTATTGTAGCTCCCTCGTCTAAGAGCGCGTAGGTCTGCACCTCCCCCCGTGGTCCGGACACGATTATCGGACACATCTTCAGTAAGACTGTTCGTTGTCCTACAGCTGGTTGTGGTGTGACGGATAAGACTGCTTCTTGCTTCGGTGTCTCCGCTGGCTTGGCCGCCTCTGCTCGCGGTGATGTTTGGTGTAGGGTCGCGTGATGTGGTCGGCGACATTGGTCCACACCGCAGGGCTTTGCTTTGCATCCGATACGTCGGTGTCGTCGTTGGGCGCACTTGAAGCATATTTTCTTCTCTTTGAGAAACTCCCATCGTTGCTCGATCGTGAGTGCCTTGTATTTAGGGCACTGGGGTAGAGTGTGTGCTTGTTCACACCCAGGGCACGGCATCTTTTCTTCTTCCGCTGCTGCGACGGTGTTGTAGACAGTCGCTTTCTTCTTTGGGGTCACGGCGGGTCGTGTCTCTTTCTTCTGGCTTGTGGCGGCGCTCGTAGCCGGGGCGTAAGTGTAACGTAGTGCCCTGTCTGCCTCCCTCATTAAGAATCGGGAGATCACGACGATTTCTGGATCGGCCGTCCCTTCGTTGTCGTAGGCGTAGTCGCACCAGCGCGAGCGGAGATGGGGACTGAGTTTGTCCAACACCTCCCTCGTCAGTAGGGGATTGAAGAGGTAACCCCTTCGGTCGATGGTCTTCAACACGCAGATGATGTTCTGTAGTTTCACAGCGAAGCTATTGAGGTCAGCTGCTGATGCTCCAGGTCTTGTGAGTTTCTTTAAGTCGTCGAGCGCCCGATCAATTATAATCTCGGGACGCCCGAAGCATTGTTCCAAGGTCTTCATTATTATGTCCGGGTCTGTGGCCGTATGTAGTAGTGCAGCCACAGCTTCCCGGGCTTCTCCCTTCAAGCAGCTCCTCAGTCTTTGGATGTTTTCTGCTGCTGGAATCTGGTACATTTGTGTTGAGTCTCGAACGGCTGCTTTGAAGGGCAACCACTCGCTAGCAGCTCCAGTGAATGTGGGCAGGTCTGTATATCGCGGACGGGGTCTGGCCATCTTCTCAAGTGTGGTGGCCAATTGCTCGATGCTGTTCCTTGTTCTGGTGGGAGTGGGCGATCGTACCCTTGGTACCTCGAACCTCAGCTGTCTTGGCTCCTCCCTGGTGCCCTTGGCTGCCTCCTCCCCCCGTGAGTCGAGTGGGTTAGTTCGTAGCCACTCGTCTACCTTGGTGTGATGTTCTTCATTTATTGGCTCGTTGTTGATGCTCTCCTCGTCGTTGATGGCAGACACTTCTGCAGCTAATCTCTTCTTGACTAGGTCCGCCTCCATGTCTAGCTGCTTTCTTTGTAGAGCCGCTAGTCTCTCTGCTGCGTTCAGTTCCGCTAGTCGCAGTCGCGTTGTGATACTTGTGGTTGATCGGTGCGACCGTAGTGATCTTGCAGGTGACCTGGTTCGTTGTTGTGTGGTCATTGTGGTTCTGACCCCGGAGGGTCCAGCTGTGCTTGCCTCCGCCGGCCTTGAGAAGGGTGAGGCCGGCGGATCCGATGACACCCGTCGAAGTCGCTCCCTTTCTATCCTTTCTTCGTCTTGACGGCGTGCGGCTTCTTGGCTGCGCTTCTGTTCTTCCAATTCAGTCAAGTCTGACTTGCTCCTTGTGACGACCATTTTGAAGGTGCGCCTAGGTGGCACAAGCGATGTCAGGCTCAGGTAGGCAGGCGCAGTCTCTCGTTGATTCTGCCTAGATAGCAGGCACAGGCACTATAGGTTCTGCCTGAGTAGCAGACACAGTTTTGCACTATATTGTTCTGTTTACATTTGTAAACACAGGTACACACTTATTGTTCTGCCTATAACCGTAGGCATAGGTAACACTTACTGTTCTGCCTATGTTGTAAACACAGGTACACACTTATTGTTCTGCTTATAACCGTAAACACAGGTACGCACTTATTGTTCTGCTTATAACCGTAGGCACAGGTACCACTTATTGTTCTGCTTATAACCGTAGGCACAGGTAACACTTATTGTTCTGTTGACAGTTGTAAACACAGGTACGCACTTATTGTTCTGCTTATAACCGTAGGCACAGGTAACACTTATTGTTCTGTTTACAGTTGTAAACACAGGTACGCACTTATTGTTCTGCTTATAACCGTAGGCACAGGTACGCACTTATATTGTTCTGTTTACGTTTGTAAACACAGGTACGCACTTATTGTTCTGCTTATAACCGTAGGCACAGGTACCACTTATTGTTCTGCTTATAACCGTAGGCACAGGTACCACTTATTGTTCTGCTTATAACCGTAGGCACAGGTACGCACTTATATTGTTCTGTTTACGTTTGTAAACACAGGTACGCACTTATTGTTCTGCTTATAACCGTAGGCACAGGTACGCACTTATATTGTTCTGTTTACGTTTGTAAACACAGGTACGAACTTGTTTGTTCTGCCGCTTTATTGTTCTGTTTACGTTTGTAAACACAGGTACGAACTTGTTTGTTCTGCATAAGGCACCGGCACTCGTTCAGACTCGGTTGTTTCCTGCCTAATTATCTAGCACATGTACTGTTTATTCAGTCTATATACAACATGTCCCAAAATTCAACGATAAGCCAGCACCGGAGGATAGACCTGCCCATGACTACTCGGGGAAAAAAAGAAAAAAAATATATATCTCTTTTTTTTTGAAGTTATAAAAAAAAAGAAGAAATTCTTAAAAAAGTGAGACCTTTTATGATATTTTTCACTACCATGACCACACTTTTTTAAATATTTCTGTTATTTTTTTTTATAGGCAACCTGAATAGCACTGCTATCTACCACAATTCTTAAAAAATCCAGAATACCTCTAGTTTTTTCACGTAAATTAATGAAACTTAATTTATTCCCTAAATTTTTTGAAGATTTTTACTTTTAATCAACTTTAACTCATCGTGGTGTAAAAAAAAAGTATGAACACTACTATGGCAAGTTTTTTTATAAATTGACGCAACTAATCAAGATTCCAAAATGGTATAATACTCTAGGAAAATCAACCACAAAAAAATAATATCCATACTAGTTCAAAACAAGAACCAAATTCCTTAAATTATAGTTGACAGTAATCACTTTCACTGCGTGCCCAAAATGGGTTCTTGTTACAATTTCTAGGAATTTGAGTGGGGCATACATACCTTAGAAGTTAGAGAGAGATAGATAGATAGAGATATTTACGTTAAAAAGAGACAACAACAGGGCAGGTAGTGGGTTCTTGTTACAATTTCTAGGAATTTGAATGGGGCATACATACCTTAGAAGTTAGAGAGAGATAGATAGACAGAGATATTTACGTTAAAAAGAGACAACAACAGGGCAGGTAGAGAAGCTGTTATTATTCTCAGAGCAAGTCAGTTCAGTACGCTCTGCTCCTTTGTTTACTGCGCACCTGCGTACTGAACTGACTTGCTCTGAGAATAATAACAGCTTCTCTACCTGCCCTGTTGTTGTCTCTTTTTAACGTAAATATCTCTGTCTATCTATCTCTCTCTAACTTCTAAGGTATGTATGCCCCATTCAAATTCCTAGAAATTGTAACAAGAACCCACTACCTGCCCTGTTGTTGTCTCTTTTTAACGTAAATATCTCTATCTATCTATCTCTCTCTAACTTCTAAGGTATGTATGCCCCACTCAAATTCCTAGAAATTGTAACAAGAACCCATTTTGGGCACGCAGTGAAAGTGATTACTGTCAACTATAATTTAAGGAATTTGGTTCTTGTTTTGAACTAGTATGGATATTATTTTTTTGTGGTTGATTTTCCTAGAGTATTATACCATTTTGGAATCTTGATTAGTTGCGTCAATTTATAAAAAAACTTGCCATAGTAGTGTTCATACTTTTTTTTTACACCACGATGAGTTAAAGTTGATTAAAAGTAAAAATCTTCAAAAAATTTAGGGAATAAATTAAGTTTCATTAATTTACGTGAAAAAACTAGAGGTATTCTGGATTTTTTAAGAATTGTGGTAGATAGCAGTGCTATTCAGGTTGCCTATAAAAAAAAATAACAGAAATATTTAAAAAAGTGTGGTCATGGTAGTGAAAAATATCATAAAAGGTCTCACTTTTTTAAGAATTTCTTCTTTTTTTTTATAACTTCAAAAAAAAAGAGATATATATTTTTTTTCTTTTTTTCCCCGAGTAGTCATGGGCAGGTCTATCCTCCGGTGCTGGCTTATCGTTGAATTTTGGGACATGTTGTATATAGACTGAATAAACAGTACATGTGCTAGATAATTAGGCAGGAAACAACCGAGTCTGAACGAGTGCCGGTGCCTTATGCAGAACAAACAAGTTCGTACCTGTGTTTACAAACGTAAACAGAACAATAAAGCGGCAGAACAAACAAGTTCGTACCTGTGTTTACAAACGTAAACAGAACAATATAAGTGCGTACCTGTGCCTACGGTTATAAGCAGAACAATAAGTGCGTACCTGTGTTTACAAACGTAAACAGAACAATATAAGTGCGTACCTGTGCCTACGGTTATAAGCAGAACAATAAGTGGTACCTGTGCCTACGGTTATAAGCAGAACAATAAGTGGTACCTGTGCCTACGGTTATAAGCAGAACAATAAGTGCGTACCTGTGTTTACAAACGTAAACAGAACAATATAAGTGCGTACCTGTGCCTACGGTTATAAGCAGAACAATAAGTGCGTACCTGTGTTTACAACTGTAAACAGAACAATAAGTGTTACCTGTGCCTACGGTTATAAGCAGAACAATAAGTGCGTACCTGTGTTTACAACTGTCAACAGAACAATAAGTGTTACCTGTGCCTACGGTTATAAGCAGAACAATAAGTGGTACCTGTGCCTACGGTTATAAGCAGAACAATAAGTGCGTACCTGTGTTTACGGTTATAAGCAGAACAATAAGTGTGTACCTGTGTTTACAACATAGGCAGAACAGTAAGTGTTACCTATGCCTACGGTTATAGGCAGAACAATAAGTGTGTACCTGTGTTTACAAATGTAAACAGAACAATATAGTGCAAAACTGTGTCTGCTACTCAGGCAGAACCTATAGTGCCTGTGCCTGCTATCTAGGCAGAATCAACGAGAGACTGCGCCTGCCTACCTGAGCCTGACATCGCTTGTGCCACCTAGGCGCACCTTCAAAATGGTCGTCACAAGGAGCAAGTCAGACTTGACTGAATTGGAAGAACAGAAGCGCAGCCAAGAAGCCGCACGCCGTCAAGACGAAGAAAGGATAGAAAGGGAGCGACTTCGACGGGTGTCATCGGATCCGCCGGCCTCACCCTTCTCAAGGCCGGCGGAGGCAAGCACAGCTGGACCCTCCGGGGTCAGAACCACAATGACCACACAACAACGAACCAGGTCACCTGCAAGATCACTACGGTCGCACCGATCAACCACAAGTATCACAACGCGACTGCGACTAGCGGAACTGAACGCAGCAGAGAGACTAGCGGCTCTACAAAGAAAGCAGCTAGACATGGAGGCGGACCTAGTCAAGAAGAGATTAGCTGCAGAAGTGTCTGCCATCAACGACGAGGAGAGCATCAACAACGAGCCAATAAATGAAGAACATCACACCAAGGTAGACGAGTGGCTACGAACTAACCCACTCGACTCACGGGGGGAGGAGGCAGCCAAGGGCACCAGGGAGGAGCCAAGACAGCTGAGGTTCGAGGTACCAAGGGTACGATCGCCCACTCCCACCAGAACAAGGAACAGCATCGAGCAATTGGCCACCACACTTGAGAAGATGGCCAGACCCCGTCCGCGATATACAGACCTGCCCACATTCACTGGAGCTGCTAGCGAGTGGTTGCCCTTCAAAGCAGCCGTTCGAGACTCAACACAAATGTACCAGATTCCAGCAGCAGAAAACATCCAAAGACTGAGGAGCTGCTTGAAGGGAGAAGCCCGGGAAGCTGTGGCTGCACTACTACATACGGCCACAGACCCGGACATAATAATGAAGACCTTGGAACAATGCTTCGGGCGTCCCGAGATTATAATTGATCGGGCGCTCGACGACTTAAAGAAACTCACAAGACCTGGAGCATCAGCAGCTGACCTCAATAGCTTCGCTGTGAAACTACAGAACATCATCTGCGTGTTGAAGACCATCGACCGAAGGGGTTACCTCTTCAATCCCCTACTGACGAGGGAGGTGTTGGACAAACTCAGTCCCCATCTCCGCTCGCGCTGGTGCGACTACGCCTACGACAACGAAGGGACGGCCGATCCAGAAATCGTCGTGATCTCCCGATTCTTAATGAGGGAGGCAGACAGGGCACTACGTTACACTTACGCCCCGGCTACGAGCGCCGCCACAAGCCAGAAGAAAGAGACACGACCCGCCGTGACCCCAAAGAAGAAAGCGACTGTCTACAACACCGTCGCAGCAGCGGAAGAAGAAAAGATGCCGTGCCCTGGGTGTGAACAAGCACACACTCTACCCCAGTGCCCTAAATACAAGGCACTCACGATCGAGCAACGATGGGAGTTTCTCAAAGAGAAGAAAATATGCTTCAAGTGCGCCCAACGACGACACCGACGTATCGGATGCAAAGCAAAGCCCTGCGGTGTGGACCAATGTCGCCGACCACATCACGCGACCCTACACCAAACATCACCGCGAGCAGAGGCGGCCAAGCCAGCGGAGACACCGAAGCAAGAAGCAGTCTTATCCGTCACACCACAACCAGCTGTAGGACAACGAACAGTCTTACTGAAGATGTGTCCGATAATCGTGTCCGGACCACGGGGGGAGGTGCAGACCTACGCGATACGATCGTTGAGTCGTCTGTAATCAATTACAAGACTCCATTTGACGTTGCCTGAGGAATCGGGCTTTTTGGGTACGATATGCACGGGACATGACCAAGGAGATATGCTCTCTCGCACGATACCTTGCTGAAGGAGCTTATCTACTTGTTTACAAATTTCTTTACGTTGTTGAGGAGCTTGTCTGTAACTACGTACGAAAACTGGTCTATTATCGCTTAATCTGAGCTCGTGTTTAACAGCGTGTGTAAAAGTGAGTGGTATATCTTCTGCATAGAACAAGTCCCTATACTGATAACATATCCGGATTATTTCACGCCTTTCTTCTTCGTTCATGTGATCTGTACGGATTTTCTGAAGGCTTTCATTTAATATTTGGTCAATGTTAGATTGAACCTGTATGGTATTAATATCGTGATTATCATTTTGGTTGACCTTGGAAAATTTCTCTAATTCAATTGACGGGTTAAACGGGATACACTTCTTTTGATCACTATGATTAATTATACCGATGTTTTAAAAGAACCGTTTGTAACGTTGACTATAGCTGCTGGGGACATTAAACCATCTGACCAGATTAAATCGTCGTGAAGGTATTGTCCATCTGAGTACTCGTAGTTGGCTTTTACTTTAACTATCTTTTCGCATCTAGGTTCGATACTTATCTTTTGGGGTGGAGAACTAAAGTGTATTGGTATTTCCGCTGTAGATGTACGTAAAACATTATTATTGAAATCAATGTTACTGTTTAGTTTTTGCAGAAGGTCAATTCCGATAAGACCTTTATATTTAGGATCGAAGTCGAATATTAGAAACTTATGTGTTATATCGCTATTGAACGCGGGAGGTAAGGGAAGGTAAACTACCTTGTCGTGAACTGATGAACTGTGTGCCGGATTAATTTGAAAGGGTTCTGTTTCTACGCAGTACTCAAATATGGTGCCTGCAACTACGTCAGTTGCTATTGCTGTTGAATGACTGGTCCCTGTATCTATTAGAAACTTACCGTCAAACTCTGGTAGTATTATATACGGTAAATATTTCTTGGTCTGGAAATTTATTGAAACTATGTCTGACAGTCTCGGTTGGTGTCCAAGGGAAAATCCTGGTCACCACCTACCTCTTGTTCGTCCGTGTTTGCATTTGACTCGACCGATATGCCGTTACCGTCTGTGACATCGTTATAGAACCCTATGTCACTGGGTCCTGGTTGATCTTGAGTGGCCATCTCAATCGGAATGTAGAGCAACTGCTGGGCGAACTGTGGTTTTTCTGGCTTACCTGCCGTACGCATTGTGATGTCCGATGATACTGGTGTGGAAACCGGTGGTTTTGGAATGTTAGGTTGATTCCTAAAGTTATTTGAACCATTTGGTCTAGAGTTACCTGATGCTGGCTTGGCCTTCCAGGGTAATACGGATTGTACCCTTTGTTGACGCTGTTCCAGGTACAAATGGGTTTACTGTATTCCGGATGGGATTATTATTACCTGGTTGTTTAGATAACTCTTTTGGCTTTGCTTGTGACGTTGAAGGATTATTATTTATTAGTGTAATTAGCTCTACTATATGAAAGCCTAGCTTCTTCTTATCTAGCCGCTATAATGGCTGCTTCGAAGGTGTCCGGTTTAGCGATTCGAATGCTAAACGAGACGTGGAAGTCTAACTGGTGTATGTACTGTTCAATAACCATATTTTCGTAATACGATTTATTACCATGCTCCCCTACGGAAAACAGAGTATCCAACAGCTCGCGGAGGCGTTTGCCGAAGCTTTCAGCGCCTTCTGCCTTAGACTTATGCACACGCGTTAGCTCCTGCATTACTTGTATTTCATTTCGTGGTTCACCAAGGCGCCTAGTTAACGCATTCTTAATTGATGGCCATGAGTTTAAGTAGCCTTAATTAAGCAGATGAACGCTGGGTGCACGCGATCTGCTTCAGAAGTTAACTGTAATAAGTTTTTGTTAAATTTGCAAGGGAGTTGTAAGGATGGGGCGTATGTACTGATCACACGGTAGCTAGTTGCACACTAACTTTATTAAAACGTTCAACACGCGGTCGCGCGCCGGCGCAGCGGCGCATATGTATCTAACTACTTGTACATACATAACAGTTTTCTACTTCCCTAACATAATAAATAGTAAACATTATAGATATTCCGTGTTTAGATCGGATGAGTAGTTTCGGAGATTGTCTTTTATTTCCAAACTTGCAAACTGTACTTGTAGAGCAACTGCTGGGCGAACTGTGGTTTTTCTGGCTTACCTGCCGTACGCATTGTGATGTCCGATGATACTGGTGTGGAAACCGGTGGTTTTGGAATGTTAGGTTGATTCCTAAAGTTATTTGAACCATTTGGTCTAGAGTTACCTGATGCTGGCTTGGCCTTCCAGGGTAATACGGATTGTACCCATTGTTGACGCTGTTCCAGGTACAAATGGGTTTACTGTATTACGGATGGGATTATTATTACCTGGTTGTTTAGACCACCGTCATTTGTGGTTTCCACGGCCGCGAATCGGTTCTCCAGATCTGACTGGAACGCTTCAGACCCTAGCATGGTTTGGAGCATATTTGGACGGAGCCTAGACTTCATCAAACGGGTTCGCTCCAGCTTGAAATCAATATTCAGAGTGCCTCGAACAAGTCTGTGATCGCTACCGGTGTTGAACCTGTTGATCACCGAAACATCTCTAAATATATGCTTTTTAACATTATTTACCACAAATGACGTTGACCAGGCGCTCGAACAAATGGTGGAAATCCTCAGGGAGGAAGGGACGCGTTTTTGTAAAATGCGGCGTAAGGGCAGGAAGTCCAAACTTTCGGAGGAGACTCTGGAGCTTATGACGGAACGACGTGAAAACCTACCCGTCACTTCGTCAGAACTACAGGCACTCAATAAAAGAATCAGAAAATTGGTACGACGCGACCTTCGATGCTCCAACACACGCTCAATAGAAAAAGCGATTGAGCAAAATCGGGGGTCGAAAGTGTTCGTCCAATCACTTGGGAGGAGCCACCTGACGAAGTTGACCAAATCTAGTGGGGATATCGTCGTTTCGAAGCCGGAGATTCTTTCGGAAGTCGAAAACTTCTACGGCCAGTTGTACGCATCGCATGCATCGCGACCTGATCCCGAAAATGAGGATTCCAGAGCCACTTTAACCCGCCATTTCACAGAAGACCTGCCAGAAGTCAGCCAAGACGAAATTGAGGCGGCTCTTAGACAGCTTAAGAATGGAAAGGCCCCTGGTGAGGATGGGATAACGACTGAGCTCCTGAAAGCGGGAGGACGTCCTGTATTAAGGGAGCTTCGGGAGCTTTTCAACTCGGTCCTGTTCTCTGGGAGAACTCCAGAAGCGTGGAGAAGGAGTGTGGTCGTTCTTTTCTTTAAAAAGGGGAACAAGACCCTACTAAAGAATTACAGACCCATTTCGCTCCTTAGCCACGTGTATAAGCTGTTCTCAAGAGTCGTCACAAATCGTCTAGCGCGAAGGCTCGACGACTTCCAGCCACCGGAGCAGGCCGGGTTCCGAGGAGGATATAGCACCATAGACCACATCCACACAGTGCGGCAGATCATACAGAAGTCCGAAGAGTATAATCGGCCGCTGTGTCTTGCATTTGTGGACTATGAGAAGGCTTTTGACTCTGTCGAAACCTGGTCAGTTCTGGAGTCTCTGCAGCGATGCCAAGTCGACTGGCGATACATCCAAGTGTTGAGAAACCTTTATGAGAACGCCACAATGACCGTCCAAACTCAAAATCAGCAAACGGAGCATATCCCATTGCGTCGGGGGGTAAGACAAGGGGACGTAATTTCCCCGAAATTGTTCACCAACGCACTGGAGGATGTGTTCAAGACGCTGAAATGGGAAGGACGTGGCATTAATATCAACGGCGAGTACATCTCACACTTGAGATTTGCAGATGACATCGTCATACTGGCTGAATCGCTGCACGACTTGCAGCAGATGCTGGATGGCCTAGTTGATTCTTCTATACGCATTGGTCTCAGGGTGAACTTGGACAAAACCCAGGTTATGTTCAACGAACACGTCACCCCAGGACCTATTGTTGTCAATGGCGGTCCTCTCGAGGTTGTTCGAGAATATGTGTACCTCGGGCAAACTCTGCAGTTTGGTAAGAACAACTTGGAGAGGGAGGCTAATAGAAGAATTCAGCTGGGCTGGGCAGCATTTGGGAAGCTTCGCCGGGTCTTCTCGTCGCGTATTCCACAGAGCCTAAAGACTAAGGTCTTCAATCAGTGCGTCCTGCCTGTTATGACTTACGGAGCCGAAACGTGGACACTGTCGGTACGGCTAGTCCATAAATTTAAGGTCGCTCAGCGAGCTATGGAACGGGCTATGCTTGGAGTTTCTCTGAGGGATCGCATTCGGAACGAGGTGATTCGACAGAGAACCAGAGTTGCCGACATAGCCCACAGAATAAGTAAGCTGAAGTGGCAATGGGCCGGTCATATTAGCCGTAGGACCGATAACCGTTGGGGTAGACGTGTTCTTGAGTGGAGACCGCGAATCGGCAAACGTAAGGTGGGACGCCCTCAGGCTCGGTGGAGTGACGATCTTCGCGGGGTGGCTGGTAGCAACTGGATGAGAGTTGCTGAGAATCGAGTTGAATGGCGTGCGATGGAGGAGGCCTATGTCCAGCAGTGGACTGCTATAGGCTGATGATGATGATGATGATGAAACTGTACTTAGTACTCGACATCTTCACGTTCTTTGTGACCAAATAAAAATGCTGCTATTTCTAGAATCTTTATTTCTGTAATCTAAGCAGTCTGGAACTCAGGTCAAAGACAATATTGCCGTGATCATCATACACCAGGGTGTCTCTTTCTGTAGGTCTAACTTACGGCGGAAGCGCCAGGGTAGCCCACGAACCTCAAATTTCTTGGTCCATTGAATGACTATTGCATGAAAAGATCATTCAATGAGATTAAATAAACTTAGAGCGTTGTATTGATGATTTTAATGTTTATAATTCTGTAACTACATAGGTGGCTCCACGAGATCATTCCACCACCTCCCTTCTTCCATCGGGAGTCCAGACGTATTGCGGGTTATCACCCATTCCTTGTCGATGCTCCACACATTCGCACGAAGCGCTTTGCTACATCATTTATTATGCGCACAGCCAAGGAGTAGAATTCCCTACCTACGTCGGTGTTCCCAAGTTCATATTACCCCAATCTATTTAAGTCGCGAGTTAATAGGCTTCTTTTGGATTAGCTCGTTCCATCATCGACCTCATCTCTGTCTTCAGGACTAGATTGAAGTCAAGAGTAGGCCCTTTTAATATTTAAAAAAAGAACTACGAGAGTAACCACACATCGACACGAACTGGGTTGAACCTGACCTCCTTTCTTAAAGGCGGTTAAAAAAATAGTTTTGTGTCTAAGCAATTGATATAAAGAAAACGCAAAGCCTTTTGGAAATTTAGGCTTTATTGTACATAAAGAAATTAGCTTAAATATTTAGAAACTAGACTAAGACACATTGACAATATTATAGCATTACCATAGATATAAATCAACCTATACATCATTCTTCCCAGCAGGGTTTTTAAATTTCGCAAATATAGTCTCTCAAGTAGTAGGTTTCCTGGACCTGCTTGAGTGGCGCCTCTCGTTTATGTCAGGTTCTTCCCGGGCCACCTCTTGTTGGCTTTGAGCAACCTCAGATTCTTGAGGAGTTTCAGACTCTCGCTGAGTAGTTTCTATGCCTGTAGGTGCTTCATCACAGATACTCTCTTCGTCATTAGGTAAAGGAGCTAATTGATTATTTTGAAACGGTAGATTCCCTACCGTCAGAATATCGTATAAACGAATAAGCAGGATTAGCTTGTAAAAGCTCGACCTCTTATACAAGAGGGTCATATTTTGACTGTCGAACATTCTTTCTCAAGAGGACGGTACTAGAGGTCGAAAGCCATGATGGGATTGATTGGCCATTCATTGACCGTCGGGGGTGGTAGAATAACCGTTCATGTGGAGTGGTGTTCGTGGATGTACAGTCAACAGCAAAAGTAGATGATCAAAATCAGAAATTCAATACCAATGAACGGAGTTCGCGTCAGAACTATGTGGTATCGAAGTGATCCAAAAGTATGTGATTATAAATTATACCAAACATTTACTACTAGTACAGCTGCCATATATTCGTGATCAGTTTTGACTCCAAAAGTTATGAACTCAATTCGCATCAGAACTAAGAAGTGATTTTTTTTTTCAAAACTAGTGAACAGTTAAAATCAAAAATTAAATGATGAAACTGAAGCCACGTAATCATGAGGCAAATAATTTATCCATACTTATTTTTAATTACCCCAGTAATTTAATTTGTTATGTTTTACGGAAAAACAGCTGAATTGGATTTTCTTTTTTCATCAAATTGAACCCCGAAAAAAGAATATGTAGGTATGCTCATTAAAAATCATATAATTGAAAAACTTTACTATTTTTTTTTGTAACTTCAGTCAAATGTTTAAAAGTAGCTGATGTGATACAAAACGATAATTCAATAAATATTATTGTCTTGGCATGTTTGTGAATTTATGTCAATGTTCAAAAGTAGCTGATGCGATACAAAATCATAACTCATAACTCGTTGGCTTGATAGATCCACCAGACCTTTGGCGTGAAATAGCTAGCCGAACCGAGAAGGGAAAATAGGAACGAGATAACCGCCACCCCCGTCTGGGCACCAACATCACGTTTAAAAAGCCGTAAAATGTTTGAGAGACATACGATTGCCCCAAAAGACAGTGCATCAAGTGAAAGAAGTGAATTGTAGAGGACAGACCCCTCATCGCTTCATCAATCCAGCAGAACATTTTCCTCCTCCTAACCACAGTGGCCAGTCTGGAAACCTCTTAACCATTTGCGGGCCCAGTTTGACCGCTGTATAAATATTGTTAACCTAGTAGATAGATTCAGGAAAAAGGTGTCTAACTGTATTTCTTGATTTGAAAAAAGCTTTCGATACCGTTTCTGTCCCCATTCTTGTGAGTAGTCTGGAGGGTATAGGCGTAAGAGGAAACCCGTTAGCATTACTAATAGATTATCTACGGGATCTTAGGCGAAAGGTTAAGCGTAGGAGAGTAAATTAGTAAGGAGTCTTTTGTGACCTACGGCGTTCCGCAGTGTAGCGTACTGGGACCGACTCTATTCTTAATATACATAAACCATCTCTGCAATATGCTGCTAAAAAATGGTCGCGTTTTCTCATCAGATGACACTGCAATTGTTTTCTCTGGTGATACATATATCAATCTGCTGAAAAAGGTCTTTCACAACACTCAACCTGGACCTAACGCACAAACTGTTCTTGTAAAAATATTGAAAAAGTGACTCATATAAAATACCTTGGTATAATTGTTGATCAGCGGTTATCTTGGCATACTCATACAGATATGGTCATGGCCCGTGTGAGAAAACTTATCTGGAGACTTAAGAACTTGCGACAGGTTACAAGAAAAAAGACGGGTTGCACTCCGGGAGTGCCGGCAGAAGTGAAAACTTGATTATAACAACGTTTTTTATAACAACGCCCTCTAGTAGCAGCTAAAAAAACTGTCGCGCCTACCAGTAACAGTGTTCTCTGTATCAATGCATCATTTTAGTTTTCAATATCAAAGATAGATGGCGTTTTGTGCTAGCGCCATCTACCAGCGGTCTCTCACAACAGTTACTCATTGCATTTGCTAATGTACTTTCTACTACATTCTACAAGATGTCGCTAGGAGTTATAAAATTACGATCATGTTCCAAAACATTTAAAAATTTCTTTAAATAATTTTAAACCATAAAATGTTGAAGGTTAAGTTCAAAATCGTCTACTCTTCATCCGTCTTACGCTTTTTCCAAATTTCTTTAAATAATTTTAAACCATAAAATGTTGAAGGTTAAGTTCAAAATCGTCTACTCTTCATCCGTCTTACGCTTTTTCCAAATTTCTTTAAATAATTTTAAACCATAAAATGTTGAAGGTTAAGTTCAAAATCGTCTACTCTCCATCCGTCTTACGCTTTTTCCAAATTTCTTTAAATGATTTTAAACCATAAAATGTTGAAGGTTAAGTTCAAAATCGTCTACTCTCCATCCGTCTTACGTGTCCTGACGCGAGTGTCCTGACGCGAGTTTAAGATTTTATACCCATTACAGAACAATTTTTTTAGAGTGCTCAACGCCGCTAAAGAAGTTTTCACTTCAAAAATGTTCAATGGCTAACACTGAATACCTATGATGATATTGAATTATTGCTGAAAGCATCGTCAATATGAAGTTAAGATATGCACACATGCACACACACACTCTCAGACACACACACACTCGCACACATACTCACACACACTATTTTAGGATATTTCTTTAAGTTTATTTTTCTATTATTTAGCCAAGCCAAGCCCAAGCTACGTTCATGCCTTGTCTTGTTTAGTTTTAGATTTTAGTTGTAATTTTTTGTCTGAATTCTATTTTCTCTTTGTGAATCACTTTTACCATTACAAAATTGGTCATTGAGGAGCGGGATCTCCTGGGAGATCCCGCTCCTCAATGACCAATTTTGAAAAAGATAACCTGGGAGCACAGGTATATCTTTTACTTAAAAGGAGGTCCCTATATAAGATTTACTGTAAAAGTTGTACAAGTTTCTGCAATAATACATATACTGGTCAGGTATCATTTGAGTCCGTCGACGCGCAAAAAAAGAAGTATCATAAGCAACATTTATATTGTGCACACTATGAACCAATTTTGGTTTTACTCAAACCAAGCGCCAGCTGACTTTTTTGTAAGACAAGTCAGTCTCTTTCTCAGACTTATCAGGGGAAGTGCGATTTAAAAGGAAATATCTAATTATAACAAAATTGAAAATAAAAAGTAAGCGTCCGCAATAAATTGTTTATTTATGATCTTAAAAATACGAAAATACTTTATTATTTCTTACACTTATGTCATTTATTCACTTACTGGTGTCATATATAGGGTACCAATAGGCAGGTACTTGCTCTTTTTACAATTCAACACGTGGTTTAGGTGGTGGTGTTGGTGGTGGCACGGCATCCCGGTAGTATCTCTGATAGATGTCATCCCAGAAGCTAGTACGTTTTTCCAAGAGCACCCCACGTAGTTCCAGCTTCTCACCCAGGTCCATGTGTGGTGATCTATCCGCGCCTGCTGCCGGCCACGCAGGCAGCGACGAACCTTCAGGCACAGGCTTCCTGCAAGATACCAAATGTTATGCGACAATATTAGTGACCAGTGCGTGATAAGTATCACCCAAGGTGTAAACTTTGATTAACTGTGTAAGGGGTCCCAAGACAAAACGCCTCCCAAGACGTTACTACCCTTACACAGTTTCATTAGGTCATACAATTAGTATGAACATTGGAAATTGTACTACAAACAAAAAATGTATGTACATTTACAAATGAAAACGATAAAATAGCCTAGTAATAACTTAACAATAAGCTGATAATAATGAAAACGTCAGAAAAAAAAGACATTATAAAACCACCTTTGTTTTTCATATGTTAATTTTATAAGCAGAATTTCTTTTTCATTTTGTTTTTTTTTTCGTTAACAATAGCCAATTTCGTGGCCCGAAAGTCTGACAACCAGTCATACCTATCGTATGACACAGTATTCCACGTAAAATACTAGTATTAAAAATACTCGTAAAATACTCGTATTTAGCTGCATGCGATTAGACTGGAAGCCGACCCCAACATAGTTGGGAAAAGGCTAGGCAGATAATGATGATTATTTCCAAACAGTTTGGAGCACACAATCTGTAGAAATCAATAAAACTGATGTGTCTGTTTGTAATATCAAAATAACAGCTTTTTACTCAATGCATATGAAAATAATATACGGCACTTATAACAACAACACATTTTTTTCAAATTTTATTTGTCTGCCTGTCTGTCTGTCGGTCTGTCTGACTGTTTGTTCCGGCTAATCTCCGAAATAGCTGAATCGATTTTGACGGGACGGGATTACTGGCAGATAGCTCATTATATAAGGTCTAACGTAGGCTACTTTTATTTTATAAAAATAAGTAGGGTTCCGTGCAAAAAAATTCAAACCCTTGAAATTGTTAACAAAATTCGATTCAAACGGCTAATCTCCGAAACGGCTAGACCGATTCTGACGGGACTGTTACTGGCAGATAGCTGAGGTTATGAAGAGTAAGTAACTTAGGCTACTTTTATTTAGAATAAGAATTAGGGTTCCGTGCAAAATAATTAAAACCCTTGAAATTAGTAACAAAATCCGATTCAATAAGGGGAGGAATATATTTTTTATAATAATTTCACGCGAACGAAGATCGCGGGCAACAGCTAGTGAGATTTAAATTTGAAACCTAAGTTCACATGAAATGAGTCTGGTACTCAGAAATAAAAGCCCCGCGCAGCAGGGCTACGTCGACTACGCCTTATCTATAATCTAGTGGTTAAGAAGCTTATTGAAGTTTTCATGGTTTAAAACTAAACTTAATATTGTCACTTATAGGATATCTTCCGTGATTGTTCATGATTTTGAGCTATTTCGATGCTGTTGCAAGCGCCATGATCGCGGGACAATCACGGAAGATATCCCGTAAGTGACAATATTAAGTTTAGTTTTAAACCATGAAAGCTTAATAAATAAGCTTATTAACCACTAGATTATAGATAAGGCGTAGTCGACGTAGCCCTGCTGCGCGGGGCTTTTATTTCTGAGTACCTACCGAGTATGAGTTAATAAGCTTGTTTAAATTTTTATTCAGTCTTTGAATTTTCACACTGATCGTGTTGAACTTTCAAGTCAGCGTTTAAAACAAGGCTGCGCAACCCGACGAATTTATAGATTTCTAGAAATTGGTACCAAAAGAAGACTTTCCTGCAATAACTCACCTGGCCTTTTTATTTTTAAGTAGTTTCGGATCAACATTTATGTTTGTGAAAAATATTTTCTTATATAAAACATAAATACCGCACATCTTTGACTGAGCAGCATATTTTTTATTTTTTGCAACATCTGATCTGATGCCTAATATAGGAAAATGATTTAAAACAGAAACAATTTCAGCACTAATTTAGATTTCGATCCGCTGTATGTTAGTAGATTTTAGTCAAAATTTTCTTTATTTGGTAGAAGGTGCTATTTATTTTATTATTTTAAACGATAATTTTGAAAATGTTGTTTTATTGCACAATACCATAATGTAAGTTGAGGATTTTTGACCTTATTGCTATCAAAAGAAGGTACTACTCAAAAATTTTAACCGTCAGTGGTCAGTGGACCGTCTGTGAATTTAAATAATTAATTTTACCCCACTGATAAAAAGGTTAGGCGGCCTTGATTTAAAAAAATTGTATTCGCAGACTGTTTGTCGCCCACTTAGTATTTCAGTAGCTCATATTCAGTATTTTTAACACCTTTAATTTGAATTTATTTCGCTCGTCTATAATTAATACATATTTCATCCATATAATATTGTGAGTGATTGCGTAAGAATTTTAACCTAAACAGGGTTTGTTAACACTTTCACAGAAATACTTTTGGTACGGATTATAGACATTTAACGTCAGCACCTAATTATTCAACTTACCCAGTTTTGATGAAATTGTACCAAATATCACGGACTACCTTCTTCATTTTCTGAAACTCTGGACTCGCAAGTGACTCATCTGGATGCGTAACGTTACCATGACCATCCAGCACGGCGATGGTTTGAGCGCAGTGATTAGCACCTCTTATCTTAGTGTGAGGCACGAAGGGTACATTATCGTCTACAAAAGAATATTCATACAAATAGATTTGATTGTTGCCAGCCTCTACGTGTAATTTTGTGGCCCAAAGCATGGGATAAGCAAATATAACATCCGAGAAGAAATCAACATATCCTAAAATGTTGCCTTCACTGACTGGCTTGTCCTCAAAATAGAACTCCTTGACCTTATTAGCCACTTTTTCTCTTTCTTCTTCAGATTCAAACTTCAAGTCAGGTGGCAAGAAATCAGAAAACTTTTTGTTCATCCTGTGCTTCCAATCATCAAAGTAATTAACCCGCAACAGCCCTTCCATGTTAGCGAAACCATACAACACAGGTAACTTTTTGTAGTTGCCTTTCTTAAATATACTCAGAGGAGATTCTGTCAGGAATGCTCCGTCTCCTGTATCACGCTCCACACACGGTGAAAACATGAAAGTTGAATCAGTTCTATTGAAAAACGAATCTGATGTTAACAATTCCCATGGAGCTGTCTTGTAAAACTCTTCCAACGCATAAATATCGTCTACATTTGTAAAGTTGACTGATCTGGCAAAGTTTTTGGCATTTTCTACAGGATCCCGCTGAATTGTAAATGCGGCAAGGTTTCCACCACTTTCAGGTATGACTCTGTGGAACAATCCTTCAGCTGACTTTGATAGCATTAAGAGATCTACTGCTGCCGACCCTGCACTGTAACCTGCAATGGTGACATCGTCAGGGTTACCGCCAAAGCTTGCGATGTTCTTTTGTACCCAGCGCAGCAGCGCTACCTGGTCCTTCATGCCTGCATTGCCTGGTGCATCCTCGGTGCCGAGACAGAGGAACCCGTGAATACTAACCCGATAATTGAACGTAACGATGATCAAATCATTCCTCTTTATTAGTTGTGTTCCTTGAAGAATTTCACCAAAGCCCATTACAAAAGCTCCTCCGTGAACGTATACTAAGACCGAAAGGTTTTTTTTGTCCGTGTTTGGGACATACAGATTTGCAATTAGACAATTTTCTTGTGTTACCATAGTTTCTGGCAAGATCGCTATAGGCACCGAAGGTTGTGGACATATTACTTGCTTGTCGATAGCATCGTATGGTTCCAACCATACAGGCGGTGGAAGAGGTGCCTGGAAAGAAAAATTAAAGATAAAATCCTCATGGTAGCTTATGGCGTAAATTTATAGTATGGCAGGCATGTTGTTGTTCCAGTGCCGGTTAGAAGATTGTAATTATTGTGTTTGTTTTAATTTTATGACCAGTTATGTGCATATTTGAATACTATTGTATGGAAATATCACTTTTCGCGAAATCGTCCATACAAATCGGCAATTTCATACTTTAACCCCCAATATTATGATAGGTTTGAAAATCACAGCCTAGATTTTTGTCCCTGGGTTATTGAAGAAAGTTTGAATGCCGTAGACATGTTAAGTTTCAAATTACAAAAATATTCTTTGGTGAAGGAGTTTTGATAGGATAGAAGCATGAATACAACACAACCCGAAATTGTAATCTGATCTTTTGTTTCGGGATAAGTTAATTTAATTAATTACCTAGAACATTTTTCGCAGAGCTGTGAAAAAGTGAAATGCGTCTACTAGCTATACCTAATAACAGTAATAACCTACCTGGACACGTAAGTTATTTTCTGAAAATGTAAATTCTATAATTAAATTATTGTCACTGAAGTTTGTTTTTTAACCCACCTACACTCGGCGTCAAAAAAATCGCACCTCCGCAAAATTAGCTTTCAAGCATTATTAACCCTTGAGACACGCAATTACCCCCACCAAAATTGGACCACGTTAATTGGACCCTGAGGTGGTCCTGTTGCCCTGTATGCCTATTCCACAGATCTATATCTCATTTACGATGTTTTTTTCACTTACAATCTTTGTTAATTTTCTAAAATACACTTACTGAATAACATATAGCTATGCTATGACTATCTAGGAACTTTAATTCAAACTGATTTATGACATCAATTACAGTAATACACTGGGTTAAACGAGGGCAACACTTTAAGAGCGTGTAGCACTCATGAAATTTAACAAATCTTACTAAGAGAACAACCATGGAAACGAAATATCAGCTGCTCCATGGATTTATCACGTAACTCGAATAAATGTAGGGAACCATGCTGTTATTTTTTTCACATTTCCGAGTTAATCACCTGTTTAAAGTTTTTCCGAACTTTTCGCTTATTTTTGTTTAATCGCCGCGGACATTTATGTGGAACTTGAACTGAGATCGTTCAGTACCTGATCGTGTCTACACTATTAAGAGCCATGATAATATATAGCTGACTCTCCCTCAGGGCAATGTCCTCTCCCCCTCAGCAAATTTTAGGTTACATTATTAGTTCGGGCTCTCTCACGATACTTCGTTTTTTTTTTTTTATGTGCGAGATGACGCGTATTAAATATACTGACAGTTGTAAGATTGGTTTTTACTCAAGGTCAAAAATAAACAAAACAAATCCGTAATACAAATAAAGTTAGGTACCTAATGTTTACCAGGTTTTACCTACTAAGACATACGGGATACCGTAATTATTGATAAATAATTACATGTTATGTATTAATCTTGTTATCTCAACGAGGCATAGCCCGAGCCGCCTGGGGGTTGGTATATTAGTCATTTTTGTGATAATTTAGCCAAATAAAGGACAATGACCAAAGTTGGTACCAAAAAGCCTCGCGCCTCAAAACCAAAATATTATAGTAATTAGTTTCATATTTTTTTACGGCATTACGCGTCGGGGATTTGATTTTTGAACTGGAAATATACTTTTCGAGTTTAAAAGTACGAATATTGTTTTACTCCCTTTATATGACGTTCCGTTTCAACTGAATATAAATGACGTTCCGTTTCAATTGAACAAACCCTTGTCTGTCGAGCGGACTCTAAAATTAATTACAATTAAGTAAGATCAGTACACCAAATCGATTTAGTTTGGTTTATTGCTATTTGCAACAAAATAGATTTTCTCAGCCTAAAGATTTTGATTTATCGATTACATCCCTAAATCCCGACTAGTTTATAGCACTTACTATACTCTATGGTTTATAGTTATAGATTTTCTCAGCCTAAAGATTTTGATTTATCGATTACATCCCTAAATCCCGACTAGTTTATAGCACTTACTATACTCTATGGTTTATAGTTATCTTATCTGTGGCATCTGACATTTGTACTGTACTGACTGACTATATTGGCAATGTAAAGGTCTAAAATAAAATCGAGTTTCAGTCAAGCATACTGTGGATGTTACTTTAACTCGTAATTCTTACTAATATTAGTGTATTACGCTGTTTTTAGAGCAATAATGTAATGTATGTGTGTTAAAATACGTCGTTGGTAGCGTCGAAAAAATAGACCTACTTTTTAGGTTAGTTTCGATTTTATAAAATAACTCTGAAACGCGGGTTTTTTTTTCAAAAATATTTTTTGTAGGAGTTAATACGATCAGTGTAGTCTATAAAAAACAAGGTTTGATTTTGATGCAGCATGGTACGGGATTCCATACTTCCATGAGCATTCTCTTTTTATGTCAAAAAGTAAATGCAGAGTTTTTATAGAGAGTAGCCACTCATATTAAAATTTGTTGTTCCAATATTTTGAACGAAGTGCTTGTTTTAACTGGGACAGTATTGGGGTATCTTATGCAACATTAGCTTAAAATTGTTTAGGTACATTAAAAAAGGCTAATGTTCCCAATGAAATTACTGTGTATCTTTTATAATTCGCATATTCCCACACTTCTCCAATTAAAATAATCACCATGTAAAACATATTTTTGTATAGGTGAGTATGAAACGCACAAATCGAAAAAGAATCAACAAGGAGCCCTCTACAAGCTAAGTAATTTTTGTACCTATGATTACCTTAAACTTGTCTACACCCACGGGTGCTGTGGCGTAGGGTATGTTAAAGAAAGTGTATAGATCCTCGCTGGGGTGCTTGTGCCCGCGCACCGGCCCTTGCGCAGTTTTAACTTCCCGCCATTCGTCGTCAGCCAAAACAGCCGTCACGCATAAAAGTACCACACACGTCCGCCACTCCATCGCTACGTTTGCAAACTGAAATAGATTGTTACAATTGGTTGATAGTACCACGTAGATAGTACACATCCGGTAGCTTTGACCCTACGTATTATCTCTCCCAGCAACGATAGGTATAAAAATAATTATTAATTATATATTAATTTATTGGTAATAGGATATTTATTAATTATAAGGCCGCTGCCTCGAATTTTGCGGGCAGCGGGGTGGCGGCGGCGGCGGCGCTCGTTGACTGGAGTGCACCGCTCGTTGCCCGCTCCCGCGCCGCTGTTTTCGAGAACCGCTCCATTTGATTTTACGCATAAGATCCTGCCGCTCCCGCGCCGCCGCCGCCGCCGCCCCGCTGCCCGCAAAATTCGAGGCAGCGGCCTTAGTAATAGTCATCTTACATTATGCAATGCAGGTTTAAATAACAGGTACCTACACAATTTTTGAATACTAATGTCATGTAGGAATGAGAAGGACCGACAGAGCATATCTAACCTTTGGTACCTACGAGTAACTCTTAGGGTCTCTCTTTTGCATTAGTAAGAGATCAAAGATATTTTAAAGAGACTACCAGAAGAAATGTCACAGGAAATATTAGATCCCATTTCTCAGTGACGTCTCTAGTACTTACAAATGACATAATTTTTGCCAAGTTTGAACAGTTACACTTGTACGACAGCAATCAATTGGCACCTCAGATCAATAAAAAATCAAGACATAGCACTGCCCCCAACAATACACGCTCACACGCTCACATTTACATCAAACTACAGGTCACTACTACTACGCTCAAAACTACGCTTACTAAGTGCACACATGTCTCCGAAACCGGCCTCACGTCACTGTTGACAGCACTGTCTTGGTTTTTTATTTGGTCTGAGATTGACATTTGCAAGTATATTACGATTTACTTACCGTCTAGACGAAGATAAAAACGTGTTGCCGTGATGTGACTCCAAGTTACATGAGATGAATGAGGGCAGGAAGCTGATGTCCCATGTATCGTGTTATTACCAACTAGCACTTAGCCCGCGACTTCGTCCGCAAAAATTGTGATAGCTCGGCTAGTATGCATGATATAAATATAATTTATAGCCTACAACACCCAAGAATAATGTAGATTTCTGCCAATGAAAACATTTTTTGCATCATTCGTCCCGGAGATTACCCCCTACATACAAACTTACACACAAATTTTAACTCTTTATAATATTAGTATAGACAAGTACTCAAAATTAACTTATTCATTCTTAATTATTTAGAGACCTTGTTGGCAACATACCATATTAATTCAACGTTACAATCCCCTGCATTTTTCTTTACCCCGTTTTACAGTAAAACACTTTTCTATCGCATTCCAAAGGATTCAGAAGAAATTTTTCATACGTTCAAAAATTTTGTCTAATCGACAACCAATGACCATAGTAGTCTTTTGCTGTCACATAATCGGGTAAAGAACCGCAATAAATGTTCATGAACTATCAAAATTAATCGCATTGGGAATGCAAGTGTGTTATGTAACAACCGCCAGGTCTTTGCCAGTCTATCGAGTAAAATGAACGTTTTAGATCATCTCGATCCCCAAACGATAGCTTCGTAAAAATCAAGTGTTTCAAACAGATTCGTTAAAATACTAAAAGGCATTCAAACGTATTATTTGTTTTCTGATAAACACTTATGCTATTGTATTGATCCTTATTTTGTCCAAGTCATTGAGTTCAGGCTGACGCAATCTTTTTCTGCCGTTGTAGAGTGACTATGCATATTAGTCGTAGACGTAAACATCAACACTGACCAACGTTTATGAAGATCTGACTTATGAGCGGTCTTTTCTCCGTTTTCACCAATACCAAGCGCCACTTTTATAAATGCTTTAATAAAACCGCTCTGTTGACTCGGTTGTATCTTTAACGTTCAACTTATCACCCTAACCAGAAATTCCTACGGTGCAATAATATGAAGGCCTCTTTTAGAAAGAGGGCATCAAGCTCTTAAAACACAGACTGTTATTAGTAGGTATGTAGGCAGCCAGTTTTTAGTAGATGAATCAAGCTTGTCTAGATCGGTCGGTTGAAGGGTTACCATTCATTAAACAAGATGTATACGGACCCTTCAAGAAGCTGTCAACCAAACATCAAACTAAATAACCCTACGCTACCCTTCCCTATTTTTTTTGGGTGAAAAATCACGTTTTACGTTAAAACTCATTGTAAAGCATTCAAACATTGTGCTGATGGATGCATTGAATAGTAAACGGGTTATGGAAGTATTGAAAGTAAAGTGATAGCCTTAAAAAACAGTACCTATTTAAATAAAAATTAAAAGTTGGTACTGTAAAGGTTCCCAGCAATGGTCCAGAACAAAAAAAGATCGCAATGACGGGGAGAACAAGTGCCTTTCGACTTCGTTAAGGGTCTTTTTACCTGACTGTCAAGGAAAGATTATGTTTTTATTTGTATATCGAGACTCCTCCGTGCCTCGGACAGCGCGTAGCCGTTGGTCCCGGTTGTCATTCATAGATCTTTGACAGTCGTTACAGCCACAGGTAGTCAGTGGCCCCAAAGTCTGACAACCAGTCTTACCAAGGGGTATCGTATTACCTGGTACTAACTGGGTTGTGGGGGTCAGATAGGCAGTCACTCGATGAGAAATACAGGTATTCAGCTGCTGCTACGGTTAGACTGGAAGCCGACCCCAACAAAGTAAAGGTTAGGCAGATGATGATAAATGAAGGTTTTCGCTATACGCTGACTCTTCATTTAGAGAAAGCCATACCACACAAGGTCTTCAATACTTATTGTAAGTATACTAAATGTACCTACCTATATCTAGCTTGTTAATTTGTTGTCGTCTACACGTCCCAAGGCTGTCTGATGCGGCTAATTGTGGTCGCAAGCCGATCGGCAGAGGTACATGACCTCTGTAATTCATATAATAAGTACAGGAAATCACACTTTACGTTGACATACAATCAAACCATGCAATTTATTTCGCTATCATAATTGTATATTTCCGCATCGAACTACTTCGTCTGCATAAAAATAATAAATAAACAAATTATTTTTGGTTAGTGTTGAGAGCCATTTAATTATCTTTTCATGAGGTTTTATTTAGTTTACCTCGTCATCTTCCTGCCCTTGTGGCATGTTATTTGTTTCAATTTTTTACCCCATTTTGCCTTCGACAAAAATGGCTTCAGATTTTTGGCGGTTAAATTATGGAGGAACACTACAGTTCTTTTATTTTTATTTTACCTCTGACATGAACCATATGATATGACAACGAGCATAAAGGTCACTGTAGGCAATGCAAAAGACAAAATCACAATAAAAAGACAGTGTTTACGCATTAGCCTCATTAGGGTCAATATAATGTAAAAGAAGAACTTTTGCAACACATTCTAAGATTTCGGTGACGGAGGCGGTGGTACTGGTACCCTGTACTACTTCTCGTAGATGTTGCTCCAGATGCTAGCTCGGTCCAACAATAGAGCGTCACGAAGTTCCACCGTTTGCCCTAAAGACATGTAGGTATTGTTGGCACCCAGCGCTGGCCACAAGGCAAGAGACGAGCCTTCTGGTACAGGTTTTCTGAAATTATAGAAGAAAATATTATTCAATCGGCCGATAAACAATGCTAATTGAAGAATTAACGGAGTCGTACTTTTAATAATAAGACCGCTACCAGAGGCAGAAGTAGATAATGTTGCATAAATATAATATTTCAGTTTTAACGGTGTAAATGTACTGAAAATAAAAAAACTATTTTATCTCAAAAATTCGGGCACACGTGCCCTCAAAATAAATAAGACCAAATCAATCGGATCTAGCAGCGGAGCAGCGGTGGTCCAGTGGTGGTGGCCCCGACTTACGAACAGTAAGTTGTGGGTTCGAACCCAGGCAGGCGCATTACTTTGTGTAATTTATTTCATCACCACTGCTCTCAAAACGGTGAAGGAAAACATCGTGAGGAAACCGGCATGTACTAGAAGACATGTGACTTCTACCAACCCGCACTGGGCCCGCGTGGTGGATTATAGCCCATTCCCTCTCTTAGAGAGGAGGCCGTGTGTCCCAGCAGTGGGAACATTTAGGCTGATTATGCTTATGTAATCTGATCCGTTGTTGTATTTCTACTCACGGTGTGATATTCACGATCACAACCGTGATGCGCTACACAATACTCACGATGATTCGCTAATTTTATAAATACTATATGATTACGACACAATCTTGTTCGATGGCTTAGATCTATACCCAAAATAAAAGATCCTAGTGCTAAATATGGATCAATTCTTATATATTTATTTAATAATCAAAATAGATAAGATTACGTATGAACTAATCACAAAAATAAATAATCACATTACCATTGTACAGATTAAAATATAATGCTGTAACAAATAATATTATGTTGTAAACGTACATTCTGATTACGTAGATAATACAATCAAAATCCCGTTGTTTCCAAGCACACTTACTTGAGAAGTGAAGCCAATGGCGTACCTAGAGGCCCACCATACGGCAACCCCCCAGGGCAAGCAGACTGTTCAGAAACCCTAACATCATCAAGAGTAGTAAGTCCAAAGGGCAAGCCAAGCTTCTAAGCTTTTATGAAAGTACCGCCACAAATGTGCAGCATGTCTTCTTTGTCCATCCATACCAGCATATCATCTAGTATAGGTAGTGGCGGTACTTTCAGGCTCGCCGTATTGTTGGCACCTAGTAAGCCATTGAGTAGGTAGTTCGCTGTGCTGTGGCACCCCCATAGCACAGCATCATGCTAAGTGGTAACCTGCTTGTCGCAGTAACGACTTGCAAGCTGTCAACTTCTCTTTTTTTAGTTCCATCCTCTTGTGTTCTAAATATTTGTAATGCATTATATGTTTATTTTATTTTTTTGTCATTTTGTATGCACGTCATGTCCCTGCGACAGATGAATATTATTTCCTTCTTTCTAATCTACTGTCTATGGTTCTGGATAAATAATAAGGGCCGCACGGATCGATTTTTTTACTTGTGTTTGTGATGTGTGTGTGTGTGATTTTCAAGGTTAGGTCAGTATCGATGGGTGACCATCCATTACATTACTTAACTACACACAAGGCATTAATTCGTTGGTCCCGGCTACATTTATAGATCTTGGACAGTCGTTACGAGTTAGTCAGAAATCTGAAAGTCTGACAATCAGTCTCTGGGACTCAGGGTGGTGATAGGTATAAATCTAATAGGGGTGGTTAACTAAGGCTTAATTATTTAATGAAGGAGAACGTGGCTAAATAATAACAGCCGCTCGGGTATTCATCTTTCGGATCTTTATGTTCAGCCGCGCTTGCCTAGGTTGGTCCGTGGATGGGTGACCACCCATTATATACCGAGATTCCTCCGTGCCTCGGAACGCACGTTAAGCCGTTGGTCCCGACTGTCAATTGTCAATCCTTGACCGTCGTTACAGGTAGTCAGTGGTCTGACAACCAGTCTTATCAAGGGGTATAGTATTGGGGTCGCAATACCGGTCCCTCTCTCCGAAACCGGTATTCTCGGTATTGAGTCTAGGAGAATACCGGGATTCCGGTATTTCCGGGATTTTCGACATTTAGAGAAATCATATTTATTTTATTAGTTTTTCTTTCCTTTAAGTCATTATAATATAGTAAAATCTCTAATTTTTTATCTCTAAGTTTAATATACTATTAATAAACTATTTGCCCCCAACAATTTGCAACTGATGAAGCTACTGAAGGTAACAGAAGAAGGTTTCAGTAGCGCCATCAGGATTATTCAGAATGGAATTTAGTGTGGACAAATGTGCAGTCATGCATATGAAGCGAGGGGAGATTATGGAATCCGTGGGAACTCAACTCTCGGATTCCATACACCTTAGATCCCTCTCCTCAACAGAAATCCACAAGTATTTGGGTATGTCGGAAGCATTTGGTATCAAAATTGTCGACATGAAACAATCGTTAAGGGAGCGCTTCTTTAGCCGCCTGAATAATGTGCTAAACAGTCTTTTGTCAGGCGGAAACAAGGTGCGCGCCTTCAACAGTTGGGTCATACCGATTTTGATGTATTCTTTCGGCTCAAATGGACTCAGACGGAACTTGATGCCCTGGAGAGGAGGGTCCGCGCACTGCTGACCGAAAATCGAATCACCCCACGGTCGTCGGTGATGAGACTGTATATCCCGCGGAAGTGCGGGGGTCGTGGTTTCTTAAATGCTAAGACCCTGCATAACCGTGAGGTATGTAGTTTCAGGGAATACTTCCTAGAAACCGACGTGGGGATGCACCGACATGTGGTTTTAGTGGACAAGGGCCTCACCCCGCTGTCCCTGGCTAACGAGAACTGGCGCAAGCCTAGAGTATTAGACACTAATGACCGAAGGAGGTATGGCATGGCAAGGAGTTTCACGGACGCTCTTACCGAGTACTACATGGGCCCGATGTAGACTTCTTAGCGTCAGTATCTTTGCTGATGGATTATCCATCAGCAACTTACTTTGAAGTACAACCTTGTGGAATCAGAAGTGCCATACTATAAGTATGTGCCCGACGTTCTCGATGATGGTAATATCACGTTGTATTGGAATCGACCTATACTCACTGACATGACTATTGTTGCCAACTGACATTGTGGTGATTGATCGATTGAAGCGTTGCACATTGATTGTTAAATTACGGTTCCGCATGACGAGAACCTCGTGAAAGCAGAGAAAGATAAACAATTCAAATATCTAGATCTGGCTCGCGACGTTGTGCGACGTGAGTACAGCAGTCATTGTGCCGATAGCCGTGTCGGCCAATGGCTTAATAGTCAATAGCCTCGACCAACATCTGAGGAGGCTTTCGCTGGACAGCAGAATCAAGGGCTTGATTCAGAAGGCAGTTCTTCTGGACACGGTGGGTCATGTTAGGAGGTTCCTTTCTGAAGAGCCCTGACCACCGGTAGCTAGAACCCTGTTCCCCATGCCGGTGGGCTACTATTTTCTATATTTTTAAATGTTTTTTGTTAGTAAAAATATTTAAAAATGTAAATAATATGTTAAAAAAAATAATAAAGGAAATAATACTTATATCACATGAATAGAAAGCAGCAACTACATTTAGTGGAACTTTTACTGTAGGGGTAGAAATAACCTTACCCTATGCTGTTTAGGTTAGTATCCTTTCATTGTATAAATAAGAGACTCATATACCTAATAACTTAAAAACGTGTTAAAAACCATTACGTTGAAAATTAATGCTGTGTTTGAAACGTGTTTGTTCGCGATTGTCGCCACCACTCGCATGGAGGATTTGCGATTTGCATCGTTCTGTGATGAATACCGAAAATACCGTAAATTCCGGTATTCAAAAATTCAATACCGGTATTGTGAAGGCTTCTATTCGGTCCGGTATCCCGGTATTTTCGGTATCCGGGATCCCGGTTTGCGACCCCTAAGTATTACCCAGTACTAACTTGGTTGTGGAGGTCAGATAGGTAGTCGCTCCATGTAGAATATTTGTATTCAGCTGCACTCTATCAAACTGAAACCCAACCTCACCATAGTTGGGAAAAGCTTTAGCAGATGATGATCTGACAATGGTTAGTCCCCTGCAGCGACCACCCATTATATACCGAGATTCCTCCGTGCCTCGGAAAGCACGTTAAGCCGTTGGTCCCGACTGTCAATTGTCAATCCTTGACCGTCGTTACAGGTAGTCAGTGGTCTGACAACCAGTCTTATCAAGGGGTATAGTATTACCCAGTACTAACTTGGTTGTGGAGGTCAGATAGGTAGTCGCTCCATGTAGAATATTTGTATTCAGCTGCACTCTATCAAACTGAAACCCAACCTCACCATAGTTGGGAAAAGCTTTAGCAGATGATGATCTGACAATGGTTAGTCCCCCTGCAGCGACATCTATCCCGCTACGTACGAGCTAAAAATCCTGCAATAATTATTGCAATACAACAACCCTGCAATAATAATTCGCAGCAGCTTACCAGACACAACACCTGAGAAGGTTGGAGGATCCTCCCTTTTCTATCAAGGATGAGGAACTTAATACTCAGTTTCTTATACCTCTATAAGTACCCCCTATGAACATTGCGCGCAACTTTATAAAACAATCCCAGTTAAGCTCATTTCATATCCTATTTTACTTCACTGCCTGTACTGTTTGAAGTATAATTGCTAACATCTAACCACACACTAAGCACTTGACTACAGTAGACACTACGTAGAGTGTCTTGTTTCCGAAGGGAAGCCGGCAGGAATCGGCTTCTTAGGTCCCTTCAGGCCTGCACACTAATCCACAATTTTCTCAACTGCACCTACCACCGTTTCTCTACATCACCCAAAGGTGGACTGGTAGAAAATGCCATTGGTATTAAGTCCGCCCCTGTACATTGTGTGCTTAAAGTATTAAATAAAGGGCACTAATTTTTGAGCTGTTATTTAAATATTCGAGATGTTATTATAATCAGTTGAAAAACATATTGAGCAGTTATTTAATTTAATGGCAGTTGATTAATTATTGCGACAGTAAAACATGGGCATTCATAAAATATCAATTAGTGGGTTATTTTATCATACAATGTCAATTCTAAAAATAATTGAGCAATCCAATAACTGAATGAGCGGTAAAATAATGGAATGGGCAGTTAGATAAATAGTTCGGCAGTTCATAGGGTGCGGAGACACCCGGACTTGGGGTACCCCGACTCGAAGGGGATGGCGGGGTCTAACTAAGACCTTTCGTGTTAGGTTACTGTAAACCCTGCAGACAGAAATAGCTACGCTCACTACGCTTTTTAGGCGAATAACTGCGCACTCGTAACTGCCCATTTGGTTATTTTACTGCTCAGTATAATTATTAAATGATCCATTTTATTATTTTTTACGACTCATTTTTGTTTACTTTACTGCTTAGTTTTAACTGCTGAACTAGTTATTAAACGTGCCATTTATAATTTTTAACTTACCAAAACCGCTATTTACAACTGCCTCTTTAAATCAGTGCCTTAAATAAATAAATAAATCCAAGTAGTCCTGTTTCATACATTGCAAACTATGTACCTATTTTGTGTGCGAATAGTTTAAATAAAATAAATACCTACTAGCTACGCAAGGTCACAAACGGTACCTACGAGCTATCGAGTGTTTAACATCGTGTTTGTCGGGGGATCGATGGCTATTATTTCCTTCCTAGTTGGTTAACATGAAAGAAAATGTTCGTACGGAGGAGCGTTATTAGTGACAAAACTACGGCTTTTATAAACTCGCTGTTATCAAATCCTTGTCTTACCAAAAACTTGATTATATACCTGTAGATAATCATAATCAAAAATCGTATATTGAAGAAACTTATCTTTAGTGGCTATTGTGCACTTAGCACTACGAAGTCGCACTTTGAGCTCAAATTTTACACTAAAAAAGTATTTAAATGAAGTATTTGTCCTAAACCAAATGATAAATTATTAACAATGTGGCGATTTATTATAGTGTTATGTGTAGTAGTGTTGAGTAAGTGCGATGACAGTGAGTGGCGACAAGTGCGCATTCAACAAGGAGAGGTGCGCGGGCGCTTGGACCCTGCCGGGGGACTGTATGCTTTCTACAATATACCATACGCCACAGTACCCACAGGAACTGACAGGTTTAAGGTATGTATTTCGGGTTCTTGATTACAATTTTATGAGAAATACTTGTAATCCCTCATGATTCCTTTATCTATATAAAAAAATCTAAAATTACGCTTATGCTACTTCGTTCTTGTTTCCAGGCGCCTTCTCCAGCACCAGTGTGGTTGGAACCACTAGAAGCAGTCGACAAAGGCATCATATGTATACAGGATACTTCACCATTCATGGATTTGACTTCTAAAATAATGCAAGAAGACTGTCTCATTGCAAATGTTTATGTTCCCAACACGGAAGATAAAAATCTACCTGTTATAGTTTATGTTCATGGTGGCGCGTTCGAAATTGGATTGGGAAACATTGTAACTGCTAACCACTTAGTCAAGACCAAGAAAGTAATTGTCGTCAACTTCAATTACCGACTCGGGGTGCACGGGTTCCTGTGTCTGGGTTCGGAGGCCGCTCCAGGCAACGCCGGACTGAAGGACCAGGTGGCACTACTCCGCTGGGTGAAGAGGAATATCGCTAGCTTCGGAGGCAACCCTGATGACGTCACAATTGCAGGTTACAGTGCTGGCTCAGTGTCTGTGGATTTGTTAATGCTCTCAAAGTCTGCAGAAGGACTATTTAATAAAGTTATTCCAGAAAGCGGAGCCTCTGTAGCTTCTATTGCAGTTCAAGTAGATCCCCTTGAAAACGCTAAAACATTCGCTAGAATGTTAAACTTCACTGATGTGGATGACTTTTACGCTTTGCAAGAGTTTTACATAAATACTCCACTAAAAACACTACAAAAAAGCACATTTTTGGACAGAACAGACGCGACCGTGCTTTTTTCGCCATGTGTTGAACGCAAAGACGGTATTGGAGCTTTTCTCGATGATTCACCGGTTAACATAATAAAAAATGGTAAATATAAAAAAGTTCCGCTTTTAATTGGGACCGCCGAAATGGAAGGATCATTAATGATCGCTAATATTGAGAAATTTAAGGATGGTATGAATGAGAAGTTCGCCAATTTCTTACCTGCTGACTTACAATTCGAAAGTGAAGAAGAGAAGGAAAAGATTGGGGAACAAGTGAAACAATTTTATTTTGGTGACCAGCCAGTGGGAGAAAATACTATCCTGACATACCTTGATTACTTTGGTGACATTACTTTTGGCTATCCTACGCTGAGATCTGTTAAGCTACATGTAGAAGCTGGACACGACCAAGTATATTTGTATGAATATTCTTTCATCGATGACAGTACTCCTGTTGTCCCTTTCACTGATGTTCGTCGAGCTGGACATTGTGCTCAGACGATGGCAGTATCCGACGGATATGAAGAGGACTTGTCAGAAGAATACAAACAAATGAAAGCAACTATTAGAGAAATGTGGTTAAACTTCGCTATTCTCGGGTGAGTTACGTTCTTTATAATCTAACTACGCTCGAGGCTTCATGCAATGCCCTTAATTAGAAGTTATAAAAATATACTACCTACAAAGGTGTATGTTATAAATAATGTCCTTTAGAAACAAGTTGATCAGACAGTCATTTAGAAATTCCTTAAAATAGAAACCTAAACTCAACCTGAAAAATTCAACGTTTCAGAAAACCAGTGCCAGAGGGATCGTCTCTGCCCACCTGGCCAGCGGTAGGTGCAGATGGGAGCCCATTCCTGTCTTTGGGAAAACTAGTGAAACTGGGTGGAGTATTCCAAGGGGAACGAGGTCGATTCTGGGAAGATATTTATGGGAAATACTACCGACAGCCAGTGGCGCCACCTCAACCGCCAGCCAAACGCAGTGAACTGTAACCAAATTAACTTCCAACTCTTTATCGTAAGAGCTCTACAGTATTAACGATTATTATTTTTTCGGATCGAGTACATTTTTATTACGCCCTATCTCCCTATCCCTATAGACCCATTGTGGCATTTTTAATAAAAATAAAAAGTCTTGTCAATCTGTTGATTTCGTGGGCTACCCTCGAACTTCCCTATAGTATTTAGTGCTGTGTATTTTTGTGTTTTGAATGTCTCAATTGTAAAATATTACACGATTTCGCAAGGAGCTTGATGCCTAACCCACAACGCTGACACCACGACGACCTGATGCAGAAACCCCTACAATTCCTGTAGATTACATTTTTTTACACAAACCTTACGTTTGCCAACTTAACAGGTAGCGGTGATGGTCACACGCCAAAACAACCTTGACGATTTACAGTTATGAAACAATGTCAATTCATATTTACAGTGCCTACACCAACATTTAACAGCAGAGTTGAGCGGAAGTGCTCGTGGCTAAAAATAACAGCCACTGGGGTCGATCTTTAGGTTAAGCCGCACTTGCCTAGGTTGGTCCGTGGATGGGAGACCACCCATTACATACTGAGTTTATCCCGTGCCTTGGAAAGCACGTTAAACCTTTAGTTCCGGCTGTTATTTGTAGATCTTTGACAGTCGCTAGTCGTTACAGGTATCCAGTGGCCCGAAAGTCTGACAACCAGTCTTACCAAAGGATATCGTATTACCCAGTACTAACTGGGTAGTGGAGTTAAGATAGGCTGTCACTCCGTGTAAAATACTGGTATTCATTCGGTTGGACTGGAAGCCAACTCCTGTTCATTTAATTTGTATCCTTAGTTTGTAAGCCCTGGCTGGGGGCCTTAAAGTAATTTTTGGCCGCCACAGGATTGTCCGGTTAAGCAGCTTCAACCTTAGAGAGTTGTTGCGCTGCGAGAGGCCATTCAAAAAAAAAAAGAAGCCAACTCCAACATAGTTGGGAAAAGGCTAGGCAGATGATACCACTAGTATTTACTTTGTGTCAGCATGAAATGTTTGTATAAGTTTTAATTTACACAATTTTACACCGATGAGCAAACAACTTAGGCTAAGTTGTTTACTTAACTTTAAGCTAAAATCTTTCCCAAGTTATGGGACATTCAATTCTTCGCTTTCAGTCTTCCTCTGCAAGTTTAATCTCATCGCTGATGTCGCGGTAAATGTTTTCCATGTCAAAGCCGATCTTAACTTCAAGTTAAAGTTTGCCTGATTAACTAATTAAAATGCATTTTTATTCATAACAATATCTGACGCAACTAGCCAGTAAGACACTTATCTGAACATTAATACTAATGTTCAAAGGGTTATTGCAAATCAATACTTTAATAAAACCGGCCAAGTGCGAGTCGGACTCGCGCACGAAGGGTTCCGTACCATCTATATATATAAAAGAAAGTCGTGTTAGTTACTTCACTTATAACTCAAGAACGGCTGAACCGATTTAGCTGAAAATTGGCAGGGAGGTAGTTTAGAGCCAGGAGAAGGATATAGGATACTTTTTATCCCAATTTTCAGCTAAATCGGTTCAGCCGTTCTAGATATACATTTAATTTTGCATATTGAATTCATGACAGCCTGGTACTTTTTACAGAAAATTATGATTAAGATCCACAACTGTTAAAATACCACCTTGAATGCATGCCAGCCTGGTACTTTAGTACCCGGTAGATAGTTAGGTAGGTGGTAGGTAGGTGGTAGGTGGGTGGTAGGTGGTAGATAGGTGGTAGGTAGGTGGTAGGTGGGTGGTAGGTGGTAGGTGGGTGGTAGGTGGTAGGTAGGTGGTAGGTAGGTGGTAGGTGGTAGGTAGGTGGTAGGTGGGTGGTAGGTGGGTGATAGTAGGTAGGAAAAGATGCATTGCAACGCATGCCGGGCACAGCTAGTTATCTATAAAAACGGCAAAAAAATCATATCTGTTGTATGGGAGCCCCCCATAATATTTTTTTATTTTATTTTTAGTATTTGTTGTTATAGCGGCAATAGTAATACATCATTTGTGAAGATTTCAACTTTCTAGCTATAATTTATGAGATACAGCCTGGAGACAGACAGACAGCGAAGTCTTAGTAATAGGGTCCCGTTTTACCCTTTGGGTACAGAACCCTAAAAACTAAATTATTAACAACAACAGGTTTTTTAACATGTTCCTATGGCGCCACTATCCTCGGCAGACGTCAGAGTAACACCGTTCCCAGCCAAGTACCTACATATAATTTCAAACATTACTTTCTACATTCATTTATACGTAATTTAAACACCAAAAAGTAAGATTTTGCTTCTTAATTTTATATTTATCTAATTATACAATAAGTTATACTAATATAACTTTAGGTATAATTAGATAAATACTAAAACTAATAATAATAGTGTTTTTGTCGTTTCTCATGTAACCAATCTAAACTGGTAGTTCCGATAGTTTTTGGCGCGGTACATGTCTAAAATAAAAATCTGTTGAAACTGCCGGTTTCGCTGTACCAAATTTTTTGGTGTTGTTAAGATTCGTTATGAGTGTGTGTGTGTTGTGTATGTGTGTACGTGGTAAAGAGTAACCATGGAGTTTCTTGCCGGTTCTTCTCGATAGGAAACAACCAACCCGAATCGTGCACTTTTTCTCGACGTTTTATAAGTGCTCATGTTGGCCTATGTGAAATAAAATATTTTGCTTTATTTTTTAATTTGACCACACCTTGGACAATATTACATAAAGGTCGATTGATGTGCTGTTATTAATCTTAAAGAAATCAATAAAAATAATGTCGTCATTAGCTGATTAGCTACATATATTGAGACATGGGTACGTAAAAGTTCCAGTAACTAATAAGTTGTTTAGTAACTAGCATACAAATGGAAAACATAATTATGAGAGTTGGTTTTATTCAAGCCTAAAAATAGTAATCGTGTCCAAAATGCAATCATCAATGCTGCGGTTTCCTGTAATTACTATAAGTACGAGTAGGTAATAGAGTCCATGTAGGTGGTGTAGGTACCTACAGCTCGTTCTATGACATTGTCGCTCATCATACGACCTCGAGACGTACTAACCTCCTAAACTAGCGTGTCAATGAAGACTGATGAAATGTAATGGATGATTACGTCCCTGTTTCTATGCTACTTAGATATGCACCGTTAGGCTATCTGGGAAAAAAGGGTTTTGCGTCAATAGTAAGACCGATTACTGATCAATAGAGATTACCTGAATTTTTGATGATTTAAGATTATTTTTATCGACGAATAGATTTTATTTACAGGATACTACGTACCCACCTAGTTGAATTATGTAGGTATGTGTCTCGGGCAATTATTGGACCACGCCGTAAAGAAACTACAACAAATCTTCTATATATATAAAAGAAAGTCGTGTTAGTTACTTCACTTATAACTCAAGAACGGCTGAACCGATTTAGCTGAAAATTGGCAGGGAGGTAGTTTAGAGCCAGGAGAAGGATATAGGATACTTTTTATCCCAATTTTCAGCTAAATCGGTTCAGCCGTTCTAGATATACATTTAATTTTGCATATTGAATTCATGACAGCCTGGTACTTTTTACAGAAAATTATGATTAAGATCCACAACTGTTAAAATACCACCTTGAATGCATGCCAGCCTGGTACTTTAGTACCCGGTAGATAGTTAGGTAGGTGGTAGGTACGTGGTAGGTAGGTGGTAGGTAGGTGGTAGGTAGGTGGTAGGTAGGTGGTAGGTAGGTGGTAGGTAGGTGGTAGGTAGGTGGTAGGTAGGTGGTAGGTAGGTGGTAGGTAGGTGGTAGGTAGGTGGTAGGTAGGTGGTAGGTAGGTGGTAGGTAGGTGGTAGGTAGGTGGTAGGTAGGTGGTAGGTAGGTGGTAGGTAGGTGGTAGGTAGGTGGTAGGTAGGTGGTAGGTAGGTGGTAGGTAGGTGGTAGGTAGGTGGTAGGTAGGTGGTAGGTAGGTGGTAGGTAGGTGGTAGGTAGGTGGTAGGTAGGTGGTAGGTAGGTGGTAGGTGGGTGGTAGGTGGGTGGTAGGTGGGTGGTAGGTAGGTGGTAGGTAGGTGGTAGGTAGGTGGTAGGTAGGTGGTAGGTAGGTGGTAGGTAGGTAGTAGGTGGGTGGTAGGTGGGTGGTAGGTAGGTGGTAGGTAGGTGGTAGGTAGGTGGTAGGTAGGTGGTAGGTAGGTGGTAGGTAGGTGGTAGGTAGGTGGTAGGTAGGTTGTAGGTGGGTGGTAGGTAGGTGGTAGGTGGGTGGTAGGTAGGTGGTAGGTAGGTGGTAGGTAGGTGGTAGGTAGGTGGTAGGTGGGTGGTAGGTGGTAGGTGGGTGGTAGGTGGTAGGTGGGTGGTAGGTAGGTGGTAGGTAGGTGGTAGGTGGGTGATAGGTGGGTGGTAGGTAGGTGGTAGGTGGGTGGTAGGTGGTAGGTAGGTGGTAGGTAGGTGGTAGGTGGGTGGTAGGTGGGTGGTAGGTGGTAGGTGGGTGGTAGGTGGGTGATAGGTGGGTGGTAGGTAGGTGGTAGGTGGGTGGTAGGTGGTAGGTAGGTGGTAGGTAGGTGGTAGGTGGGTGGTAGGTGGTAGGTGGGTGGTAGGTGGGTGATAGTAGGTAGGAAAAGATGCATTGCAACGCATGCCGGGCACAGCTAGTAATAAAAATAAATCAAAAATTAGGGGGGCTATACTACGATGGTACGGACACGTACGGATGTCATGCGCAAGTCCGACTCGCACTTGGCCGGTTTTTAGAGGATTTTTGTGTCGGGCCGGGTTTCTTTAAATTTTTATTTCACGCTTTTTAAACTTATATTACTGGTAGACATGCTATGCTACCATCGACTTTATCAAAGAAATCTGTTTAATAGTCTTCGTGACAGGTCGGCTTTAGCAGAATTGCAAAGACTGAGAAGCAGTAGGTACTTTAATATTGAACTAAATGTTGAACCTTAATATTTAAAAATGTTTACATTTAGAGTTACCTGTAGATTATGACCTTAAAACACAATCGCGCACCGTATGAACCCTAAGACATGGTAGATGTAGTACACCGTTGAGGAGTTCTTCTGGTGGGGTGGGTATCCTGCATGATCCTGGTGATGCCTGCGCATCAGGTCAAGGTTATCTTATTTTATAGTATCCGTGGTTTTTTTATTGACAAATGACAGGATTTCAAATTTTGAATCCATCAAACCTGTGGAAGTTGTTTATAATCTCTTCATCAACTAGAAAAGAGGTGATGATCTTCAAACGGCTAAGCAGATTGGCTTGAATCTTAGCTAAGAACATTCTCGATTAAGATTCCTTTGAAAAAAAAAACCTAATCACAATCGGTTTATCCATTCAGTACCTACGATGCCACATACAGACACACAGATGCACTCTTCAAACTTGTAACAGCCCTTTTTTTTTGGTCGGGGGTTAATAATGCCAGTATTCCGCTGCATCCGGTTAGACTGGAAGCCTACCCCAACATAGGGAAAAGGCTAGGTAGGTCAATAATCTTTATTACACAAGAAAACGGTTACAAATTGTGTGAAGTCCTGACTCCTGTGCAGTAGGTATAATTATGATGGCCATACTTATTAATTTAATGTTACACGTGATTTTTTTTCGATTTTCCAAATTGGTCTGCATACTAATTATGTACCTACGTAGTTACACTAATGGACACTAAAATTTATGAAAATTGCAATTCTTCTTGTTTATACAATAATTTTACTGAACCAAATCATATTGTGCATGTGCACCTACAATATGAACCACTGTGTAAACATAATTAAAACTACCATGTGATTACAATAATACGTCTGACTTTTACCGAAAAGTCGTGACCTACATTCGTGTGAACCTTAAAAATAAATAAATGATACCAGCATATTCCTCTCCCACTGCTGGGCAAGGACCGCTTCCCATACGGAAAAGACATGGCTTACCACGCTTCCTCAAGGCGGGTTGACGATTTCAGGACTTATATTAATTACAAATCTTTTTTTAATACTAAATAGGCTTGCGTTTGGCCGCAACTCGCCTGATGTGAAGCGATAATGCGGCCTAGGGTGGAGTGGAGCACGCTTGCCTAGAAGAAACCGATTCATTTGAACGTTTTTTCTTTCACAGATGTTAGTAATGACGAAGACAAACTTAGAAAGTGACTGAGTTTTATTTTAATTGAACTGAAGTATACAAGACGACCAATTTTTCATTTGCCAGTCGCGGCGGTGAGATAGGCAGACGACATTATATTGTTGTAAAAAACCAGGATAAGGGTGACTTTGAATTTATTGGCAGTCTCTCAGGTATTAAGTACCTTGGGTACAAATTCACATCTGCTCATCAGGATGACATAGGCACTATTTCATCATTCTCTGATTAGTATGATAGGTAAAATACATTCAAATGATTATTCAACTGATAAAATAAAATATAGACAACATCAATATTAGTGCACTCAGTAGCTTTTGACTGTCGCTATACCTACCTATGCATGACAGTATTTTCAAGGGACATGCCTGCCAAACTTTTTCTAACTACCGCAATTCCTGAAAGTCAAAATCAATGGTGGTAGCATTCTAAAGCGTAGATCTCTATGGAGAAGAATGGGCAAGATACTCCATGAACAATATTTTAAATCAAAATATTTTTACTAGATCTTGAGTAACTACATCATCCATGTTGAGATTATACAAATATGTGAGAACTCTGCAGAAAGACGTGCAAGTTAATAGCGTCCAGAGTGAAATATTAAATCAACAATTCAAAAATAAAGTAATTAAAATAAACAGTGGCAGCTAAGAGATTACCAGTCCCAACTGACAGCGCCCGTTCACGAACATGACGCATGGATATGCACCATTCAGCTCAACCATTTTGAAGGGAACCAAATGATCTGATACACGCACCACCATCAGCGAGACATTATTGTGAGCATGACATTCTCTCAACCACCTGGGCACATTTGAAATAAATGAAATGAAAGGACATAGTACTCACACATGTGCTATACAATTATACAATACTGAGAAATTGAATATATACAATGCAAAAGACAGTCGAAATCAAATCAATCAAATTGAACATTCAAAAGAAATCGGTTATCATGGTAAGACCCTCCGTGAGGATGTAGATGGCTTTAGGAGTAGGTAGGGGAAGTCCGAAGACCCGATGGATGAACTGTGTGAAAGATAATATGGCTATAGGTACTATATAGGGTGTAAAAGAACCCATCACATGGCCGTCAACCAAGCATTCTGTACATCAAGCTAAGTAACACGGCGCTGAAATTATTACTGGGAAACGACTTTTTTAGTGTGAAATATCACGGTTTACGTTTGTGCTCATGGTAACGAACTCAAAACACTGTGCTGATAGATGTATTGAACAGTACAGGGGTCATGGAGGTATTTAAAGAAAGGTTATGTTTAAAACATGTGAAAAAGTTGGCACTTTGACCTCCAATATCTCCGTAACTAGAAGTAAATGATTGCAATGATATCCCTATCATTGCAATCATTTACTTCTAGTTTGTTCTCCCGAACAAGTGCCTTTTGGCTTCGTTAAATGCCTTTTACATCCATTTTGTGTATATCAGATTGTGCTACAACTACAACTCTGAGTGTCTTTGAGGGGGCTGTGGCGGTGGCACCGGAGCCCTGTAGTATCTCTCGTAGATGTTGTCCCAGAACCGCGCTCGTGTTTCCAGATACGCTCCTCCCAACTTCACTGCTTGTCCCAGAGACATATACGGACTCCCATCTGCGCCTGCTGCGGGCCAAGCGGGCAGAGACGATCCTTCCGGCACAGGCTTACTGAAACATTTAATTTAGGTATTTTAATATGACGATAATACTATGCTCCATCTTAATGAGTGTTACACACTTTTTTATTTGTTTGACTGAAAAGGTTACTTTGTTTTTCGTCATACAAAATCTAAGAGGACGCTACCTGAATGTCTAATAAGGAATTGACATCAGTATGTTTACAGGTTCACTAAAAATAGCTGTCTGCCATCACCAATCTTATTGATAACTGCAAGTTTTGAGGCTCATGAAAATAATGTAGTTGTATACCACAGCATAGTAACTCACCCGTGTACTACGAAGTTATACCACATTTCCCTGAGGGTAGATTTCATTTGTTTGTATTCTTCAGACAGGCCACTCTCGTCGTTGGTCACGAAAGGAATTCCGTCGTATATGGCGGCCGTCTGAGCACAATGTGTTGCGCCACGCACGTTCGTGTGAGGGACAACAGGAGTATCGTCGTCCACGAAAGAATATTCGTACAAAAATATTTGATCGTGTCCAGCTTCTACGTGTAGTTTAACAGATCTGAAAGTTGGATATCCAAAGACAACATCACCGATATACTCAACATACTGTAGTGCTGTTTTTTCCCCTACTGGCTGATCACCGAAATAGAATTCTTTTACTGTTTTACCCATTTCTTCCCTTTCTTCTTCATTTTCAAATTGTAAATCGCCTGGAAGAAAGTCGGAAAACTTCTTGTTCATACCGTCTTTCCACATTTCCAAATTCGGTATTTGAAGTATTCCTTCCATGTTACTAGTGCCGATCAAAATAGGAACTTTTTTGTATTTTCTGTTCTTTATTATGTTTAGTGGCGAGTCATCGAGAATCCTTTCTTCACCTGTTTTGCGTTCTACACACGGCGAAAACAGTAAAGAAGAATCTTTTCTATCTATAAATGTACTCTTAATTAGTGACTTTAGGGGAGTATTTTTATAAAACTCTTCCAATGCGTAAAAGTCATCTATATCAGTGAAGTTTAACATTCTAGCGAATGTTTTAGCGTTTTCAAGTGGATCATTCTGTACTGAAACCGAACCTACATTAGCTCCACTCTCTGGAATAACTTTAGTAAACAGTCCCTCAGCGGCCTTCGACAGCATCAACAAATGTACAGAAATGGAGCCAGCACTCCCTCCTGTAATGGTGACGTCATCAGGGTTGCCTCCAAAGTTGGCGATGTTCTTCTTCACCCAACGGAGCAGTGCTACCTGGTCCTTCAGTCCGGCGTTGCCTGGAGCGTCCTCCGTGCCCAGACACAGGAACCCATGCACTCCGAGTCGGTAATTGAAGTTCACTACAATTACTTTCTTGCTCTTTACTAAATTTCTAGGTGGCATCATGTCTCCATATCCAATTTCAAAACCTCCACCATGAACGCTTACTATTACTGGAAGGTCTTTATCCTTAGTGTCGGGGACATAGATGTTTGTAATCAAACAATTTTCCTTCATTGTTTTAGATGAAAGATCCATGAATGGTGTAGAGCTCTGTAAACATATGATGCCTTCGTCAACTGCTTCTAGTGGTTGTAACCATGCTGGTGGAGGCAAAGGCGCCTGGAATTAAAAATAAAGTAGCATTAGCGTCAGCAATTATTTAGTTAATCTTATCAAAATGTCGAGTGCCTCACCTTGGAGATATCATATTCGAATTACATTTGACTGCACAACATAAAAAACGTACCTTAAACCTGTCCGGTCCAAGAGGCACACTGGCGTACGGTATATTGTGGAAGACGTAAAGTCCACCTTCAGGATCCCTGCGCCCGCGCACATCTCCCTGTGCTGTGCGCACTTGTCGCCACTCACTGTCATCACAGTTACTCAGTGCTACCACCGATAAAACTGTTAGTATCCACAACATTGCTAAAATTATCTATGCTAAACAAGAAATCAATTACGCCGGTATTTTTTTCTTGTAAACTTAACGCGATTCACTACTGTCTGACATCGTCTGCTTACTAACCTGATATATTTAGTTGTTGATGTCCGCTCCTCCCCCTTCTCCGCTTACGTCCCACACTCGTCCTATAACAAGACAGCCATTGGCTACCACGATGCGTTACGTCATGACGATACTAATCAGGCTCTGACAAGGGCTTCATACGTTATCTATACTTATAAATAAAGTTGACGTGTCTGTTTGTAATTTCAAAATAAGAGCTTTTTACTGAATGCACATGAAAGATTTTTTTGATCTGCCTGTCTGTCCATTTGTTCCAGCTAATCTACGAAACGGCTGGGCCGATTTTGACGGGACTTTGTTTTAGAAAAAGGGTTATTGTTCCGTGTAAAACAAATAAAACACATAAATCTGATACAAATAGGGAAGTAATAATTTATATAATAATTTCATGCGGCATTTCAACTTATGTCGCGGGCAGTAGCTAGTCAATCATAATTCTGCGAGTGTGTTTTATCCTTGTTTCATAATTTTAATAAAAATATTAGCTGCTATCGCAACAATGTTGTTTGTGGCGTTGCCCAGTGTCCCGATTTACGTAAGACGCTTGGATTTTTAGGGGTCTAGTGACACATACTGGATTCACCCTTGATAGGACGCCAAATGTCCCGTTTTTCACTATCAAATTACATTTACAAGGGAGGTTCCCTTCTAAATGTACTTTGATCGATAGTTTGGTCACAAAAAATGAATTTATAATCTTACAAATTCTCAAACCATCTTGGCATTTACTTCTTTTATTTGTTTCTTTTTATCTCGTTAATGAGTTTTGATAAAACGATGATAAGAATGAAAAAACAATCTTTGATAACAGGGTGCCTAAATAAAAATATATTTTAACAATCAGTGCTTGTCACTGCGGAGTACTTATGACTGAAAATACATATTCAAATTTCGATAAGGGCGTGGCTTTTGTGATTTTTTCTGTGATATTCCTTATTGAACATTTTATCATGCTAAGTAGTAAAAAATCAACAACACTTTTTATATTTTTTATTAAATTAAATAATACTAGATCAGATACAATTTTATCACCGATTTTATAATTTTAAACAAATCTAGAACTCTAGACACAGATTATAAAATAATAAGGTTCTAAATATAAAAAGGTTCGCTATGATTAGAAGATTAGAGACATCATCATCTGCCTAGCCTTTTCCAAACTATGTTGGGGTCGGCTTCCAGTCTATCTAGACGCATTTACATAGAGCGAGAGTATTTTACATAGAGCGACTGCCTATCTGACCTCCAAGACCTAGTTAATGAGTAAATACCACACCGATGGTTAACACTAGTGGTCTGACTTTCAGGCTTCTGCCTATCCGTAAAGACTGTCAAAAGATCTACAAATGATAGCCGGGACCAAAGGCTTAACGCGTTTTTCGAAGCACGGAGGGGTCTCGATATGAAACGAATGGTCACCCATCCACAGTCTAACCTCCACAACCGTAGCTTAACCTTCGATCGACGCGTGCGGCTGTTATTATTAAGCCACGGGCCCAACCTTGATTAGAACCGAATACCTAATTAACCAATAGAGGTGTACATTCGGTAAATCCGTAAATTACCTCCCGAATTTACTCAAACAATGTTACATTAATGGCAATTGATAGAAAAACCATCAAAAACATAACATTAGAGATCACTATTGAGTCGGCCACCCCAGATCCAGGTGTAGGATCATTAGTCGGAACAGTAATAGACGGGTAAGAAGTGGTCCATTCTGTTGTAGTAGAATTAGTCGTATTAGTAGTAGTTGGGGGAGCAAAAGTCGAATAAGAATTATTGAAAGAAGCAGTAGTCCGATATGTAGTAATTGGTTGGGAAGTAATCGGATCGAATCCACCCGTATCAATTGTCGCGCTAGTTCCTGGATTAGAAGTGACAGTATTTGGAGCAGAAGTAATCGGTTTAGAAGTAGCCCTAGTAGTCTGAATGTTTGTAGGGCGCTTCGTAGTACGCCTCTTAGTAGTATACGCCACAGGACGGGAGAAGTGCTTCTCGTAGATTTCGTCCCAAAAATCGGCTCTGCCATCCAACACATTGTCATCCTTCAACTCTATGACCGGACCCAACGACATGCGAGGAGTTCTTCTAGCGCCAGCAGTTTTCCACGTCGGTAGATCTGAGTCACTAGACGAAGGCACACTGAAACAAAAAAGGATCCAAAATTATCACATGTATTTTACCAGAAATAATAAGGGGCAAGGGCAGAAAGATGATGAATATATCACAACTATCGACGAAAGATCTTACTACTATTATAAATGCGAAAGTTTGTGAGGATGGATGGATGGATGTTTGTTACTCTTTCACGCCAAAACTACTGAACGGATTCGGCTGAAAATTGCCACACAGGTAGTTTATAACATGGATTAACTTATAGGATACTTTTTATCCCGAAACTACGATCCCGTGGGACTGTTACCGAATAACACGAGGGCGAAGCCGCGGGCATAAGCTATAATTATATAGTTTGTGATATAATAATGCAAGCGTCATCATGATTCTCCTTTATGTTACAACAGGTGTTTACAGGGTTTCTTATCGAGCATATTCAGCACTAAAACTTAATATCTGAGTACCTAGGGTGGAAGAGAAAACGCGAATATCAAAAGATTCAGATAAGAGACCGGAGATAGGCTAACTTTAAAATTTCAGTAAGAACAACATCCTTACCCGTTCAAAATAAAACTATGCCAGTATTCTCTCAGGGTTTGTTTCATTTTCTTGTATTCTTCAGTTCTGTCAGTTACATCTTCATCCATGACTGCTATAAATTGTTGACAATAACCCGTTCCTCGTATGTTGGTGTTTTGAAAAGCTTCTCTTTGTTCATCCACAAACGAGTATTCAAAGAGGTATATTGTGTCACCGAGAGCTTCCACCCGAGTTGATAGAGACCTCAACATTGGGTATCTAAATAAAACATCGGTAAAGTATGATATATATTTCTGAATGTTATCTTGACTCACGGGTTCATCTCCAAAATATAAATGTTTCACCCTCTGTGCAACCTCCTCTTTTACAGCTTCGCTCTCAAAATTCAATTCAGCTGGTAAAAAATCTGAAAATTTCTCATTCATCCGATTTTTCCAGGCGTCCAAAGAGGGAAGTCTCATGGCACCATCCATGTTAGTAAATCCATACATTAAAGGTATCTTGGTATAGTTACCTTGTTTTAAAATACTTAAAGGAGCATTAAAAACTACTCTTTCTTGGCCGATATCACTCTCCACACATGGACCGAATAGAATGGCAATGTCCTGATTATTTAAATTTGCATCCTGACGTGATAATAGTTGTTGAAATGTAGCAGTTTTATAGAAGTCTTCCAAACTACTCCAATCATCTCCATTGAAACCTAGTAGCTTAGCATAAATCTTAGCATTTTCGATTGGATTAATTTGTACACCGACAGCGCCAGTACTAACTCCACTCTCCATTATAGCTTTTTTAAAAAGTCCTTTTGTGATAGTAGAAAGTGTTAGAAAATCTACAGACCCAGACCCGGCACTACAGGCGGCTAATGTTACATCATCAGGGTTGCCCCCGAAGAACCGGATGTTGGTGTTCACCCAACGAAGCAATGCCACCTGATCTTTTAGTCCTGCATTGCCCGGAGCTCCTTCAGTGCCAAGACATAGGAAACCATGCACGCCTAGTCTGTAGTTAAATGTTACTACAATGATTTTCTTTGTCTTTGCTAATTCTCTAAATTTCTCTTGTTCTCCGTACCCATACTGGTACGCTCCTCCGTGGATGATAACAAGGACAGGTATTCTAGAATCTGCTGTTGTTGTATCAGGAACGAACACGTTGGCTACCAGACAGTCTTCTCGCATATTCATCATTCCACCGGGTTGCGGACATATGATACTCCTGTCTATAGCATCAAACGGTGACTCAAATACCGGTGGAGGGAGTGGAGCCTGGATAAATAAGAAAAAGGTAATTAGTAATAACTTTATAAGACAAAGTAATTAATTCCTAAACCCCAACATCGTAATAAGTATTAAATAATCATTGAAATTAAAAAAAAAGCAATCTGTGTTTGTTTACTATGACTTAAAAGCATATGGCATCACGTCGTTACGTAGCCTGCTATCTAACAATTAGTGCATAACGATGGACCCTCCGAGTCGGCACTAGCAGAAGTAGGCAATAGTGGGACAAAATACTGAACAAAATGAGAAGAACCGAGAGGAGTTATTTACCTTAAACTTGTTAGGCCCTGTAGGTGCAGTGGCATACGGAATATTATAGAACACGTAGAGACCGCCATCAGGGTCCAAATGCCCTCGCACAATACCCTGAGCTATTTCCACAACCCGCCAATCAACGCCGCCTTGCACCACTATCACAAAAGTACACAATATTACCACCAAACACTTCTGCATTTCGATTGAACAGCTAAGTATAGACTCTGATTGTCACAAATCTATATTATATACTATGTATCCATTACGCCTATCGCTAATCATGAAAGATAACTTGTAAAGTATTGTTTTGGATACCCCTCGTGCATTCATCGACGTCACGCATGCTCTACGTCACATCGAACGAGAGCAGTTTCGAAAGCATACATATCTGCATAAACTCACACCATTCTTCCCATGCGGGGATGCAGAAACAACAGAATGATCCTTACTTCTTGCGAAGGCATCTTTAGAGATATATGAAATTACTAACTGCGCCTGCGGTGTTACCGGCGGTGAAAAAGTTTGCACACGTTCAGACGCCAGGATATCAAGCTATACCTGCTATAGCATATACCTGCTACCCACCTACCCTACCTACCTACTTCGTTTGAATTTTGAACACCTTTTTATGCTAGCCTAGTACTTTTTTTTTGGTCGCCAAAGAGACGATTTTAGTCAAAATTCCGGAAAACCATAATTGAGTATCCCACGGGAACACCGTCTTTTTCCGGGATCAAAAACCTATGTATTAAATCCAGAATATAAGCTATCTTGATATCAAATTTCATTCAAATCCGTTGAGCGGTTTGAGCGTGAAGGAGTAACAAACATACACACATAAAAACTTTCGCCTTTATAATATTAGTGTGATACAAGGTGTAAAAGGAGCCTTCACATAGCCATGAACTAAGCATACAGTACATCAAACTAAGTAACACTGCGCAAAAAATATTGCAGGGAAAAGACTATTTTTGGAGTGAAAAATTACGTTATAAGGTAGGACTCAATGTAATGCATTCATAACATTGTGCTGAGGGATGCATTGAATAGAACAAGGGTCATTGGACGTTTGTAAAGTTATAACATTTAAATCTTATTTTTTTTTTAATGTTAAAAAGTTGGAATTTTGACCTTCAATATCTCCATTATCAGAAGGTTGGTATGGTCCAATTCAACAAAAATTAACTCTATGACTGGAAAAACATGTGCCTTTCGGCTTTGTTATAGATGTTTCAACTACAACGGGTGTAATGGTAATACATTTAATTATTATGAATCTTCGCCATCTTATTACATTCATCTTATAAAACAAAGTCGGGTTTGTTACAACACTTATAACTCGAGATCTGCTGGACCAATTTTCATGGTTTTTGATTCTTTGGATTTGTCTCCGACCCGAATAGCAGAATATATCTTAATAAAAACCATGGTAAGTAGGTAGGGTAGGTAGTAGGGTAGGTAGGTAGGTAGGTAGGCTAGGTAGGTAGGTAGGTAGGCTAGGTAGGTACAGGTAGGTAGGTAGGGTAGGTAGGTAGGGCAGTCAAAGTAGTAGGTAGGAAAACATGCATTGCAACGCATGCTGGCACAGCTAGTCTTCTATCTTCTATCTTCTATCTTCTATCTTCTATATATATAAAAATGAATTGCTGTTCGTTAGTCTCACTAAAACTCGAGAACGGTTGAACGGATTTATCTTATCTTAGTCTTGAAATGTTTGTGGAGGTCTAGGGAAGGTTTAAAAGGCGAGAAAAAATCGAATAATTTCCGGGAAAACCCTAAAAACTGCCCTTTTCTATTTCCCATACAAACGTTTTCTAGAGTCAATTTTTTTAGAACTTTATTGCTATTCAATAAAGTTCATATTAAATTATAATCACTCACTGTTGTCTAAGCAATTTAGGTGTGTTCCTAACGTCAAAGAGTCAATTTGCAATTTATTACCGCTGCATAAAGTTCAAATTCAATCATATCTATCAATCTATATTAAAACAAAGTCGGGTTTGTTACAACACTTATAACTCGAGATCTGCTGGACCAATTTTCATGGTTTTTGATTCGTTGGATTTGTCTCCGCCCCGAATAGCAGAATACATCTTAAAAACAATGGTAGGTAGGTAGGGTAGGTAGGTAGGTAGGGTAGGTAGGTAGGTAGGGTAGGTAGGTAGGTAGGTAGGGTAGGTAGGTAGGTAGGGTAGGTAGGTAGGTAGGGTAGGTAGGTAGGTAGGTTAGATAGGTAGGGTAGGTAGGCAGGTAGGTAGGGTAGGTAGGGTAGGTAGGGTAGGTAGGTAGGTTAGATAGGTAGGGTAGGTAGGTAGGTAGGGTAGGTAGGGTAGGTAGGTAGGTAGGGTAGGTAGGTCGGTAGGGTAGGTAGGTAGGTAGGGTAGGTAGGTAGGTATGTAGGTAGGGTAGGTAGGTAGGTAGGGTAGGTAGGTAGGTAGGGTAGGTAGGGTAGGTAGGTAGGGTATGTAGGTAGGGTAGGTAGGTAGGTAGGGTAGGTAGGATAGGTAGGGTAGGTAGGGTAGGTAGGGTAGGTAGGGTAGGTAGGGTAGGTAGGGTAGGTAGGTAGGTAAGGTAGGTAGGTAGGGTAGGTAGGTAGGTAGGGTAGGTAGGGTAGGTAGGGTAGGTAGGGTAGGTAGGGTAGGTAGGGTAGGTAGGGTAGGTAGGGTAGGTAGGGTAGGTAGGGTAGGTAGTTAGGGTAGATGAAAGAGGAAAACATGCATTGCAACGCATGCCGGGCACAGCTAGTATCAAATAAAAAACAAAAGTTTAAGAATCTGAAGGTGTGGTTTCTTCTGATGTCAAGCCAAATAGCAAGTTATAACACCGTGGGCATGTGATGCGGAGGAATGAGGAAAACGTCGAGAAAAAAGGTTTTGAGTATGAATGTTAATGGCAAAGAAACGATGGATGTACAGTGTGAAGGATGATGTGGCAGGAAAGGAGGTGTTTGATGAGATGACGACTAATAGAGAATTTATATTTAAGAATAAATTGGGAAAAGGGCAGCAGAATAATGATACCAGTATTACATAACAGTCAGCAACATCTTCAATAATTACCTAAAAAGTCAAATATTTGCATTTTTATCAATGTAGATTATTGCACATCCTAGTATGATTAATAAAAGTGGCGAAACGTGGCTAATAACATCCTAAAATTAGTCACTTAAAGAATTATGACTCACAAAAATACATGATGTTGGGCCAACAATCAATGATATGCGAAGCTTGTTTCAAGATAACATATCATAGTTATCGCAGAAGCCTAAGCATTCTTAGGCTTATTTCAGAGCGCGTGCGCTGGAGATCGGTTGTAACATGGTTTCACAGCGTTCCGTGTGCGTTTTTATAGACTTAAAGATGAGTCCAAGATTTACAAACGTAACTTAGCACTTACTTTTGCTAAACGATATCCCTGTTACTGTCGCCCGGCTGTTTAATTGCAAGATCAAGATAGAGACAGGAACATGTCTAAGTCAAAGCAAGAGCTAACTATGGTTTATAGATCACGGCCTGAGTGTACGCGCGACCGGCACTCGTCTCGCTCTGATCGCTTCCGAAGCCTTTAATGGCCATCTCGTAAAACGGTGCAAGTGACAAGTGCGGGCGTCGTCGGTTGCATTTTCCGCCGGTCTAGTTGAACAGTCTCGCTCTGAATTAGGCCTTAGTGGTTAAAAAAAAACGATTAATAAAACTTTAGAGATTTTTGTGTTACTTAGAATTTTTATTTCTGTACAGCTGTTAGTACAAATCATTGACACTGTCCTCATTTGTTTCTGGTTGTGAATATTAATATAATCCACTTGGCTAAACCCTATCTTTTAAGATACAGGCTAGTCCTAGTTTAAAAGATAGAGTCTACTATTGCATCATAATGTAAATATTATTCTCAAACAATGTAAACAGTGCAAAGTGCTATGTTTTTGTGAAATATTTTATTTATTTATTTATTTTAAAGCGATCGTTAATGAGATAGTGCGTTCAGTTATCGACAAACTGAAAGATTGTAGAAAGATTTCTATCATCGTAAACACGAATGGAAAAAGAAATGTTTCTATTCTTCAGTCGACACAAGTCTACAATGTCAATAACAACGACATTTTTTTTCTACTTTTGGCACTTAGGGATAGAAACATTTCTTCTCAACAATTAATGTCAAATATAAATAATGTAATGTAAATATTTATGTATGTATGTATGTATGTATGTATGTTAATGTATAATATAATATAATATGTTATGCATCACATCGGAGTTAGACAAGATTTTTTCATTACTATTTTTTGTGTTAAATGACCTATACTGGTTTTAAAAACATGTCGGGTTCCTATCGGCGCGGCGCGGCTTCGCTATCTCCTCTGTTTTAAAAGAACTCCGAAAGGAATGCTGTTCGAGCGTTTACCGGGGCTCCTGATCTCCTTTCTGTGTACGGCAACGATTTTATCAGACAATGCCTAATGTCCGTTTTCACCAACACCAAGTGACTAACTCAATGCCTAATGCCTGTTTTCACCATCACTAAGTGTCACCTAACTGAGTGCCTAATGTCCGTTTTCACCAACATTAAGTGACAACTAACTCAATTCCTAATGCCCGTGTTCAGTCACGAGCACTAAGTGTCACCTAACTGAATGCCTAATGTCCATTTTCACCAACACTAAAGTGACACCTAACTGAATGCCTAATTTTCGTTTTCACCAACACTAAGTGACACCTTACTCGATGCCTAATGCCCGTTTTCACCAACACTAAGTGTCACCTAACTGAATGCCTAATGCCCGTTTTCACGAATATAAGTGTCGCTCGGTTCTGCAGAATATTGAATATCATAATTGAATATTGTAAATAGGGCCCAGGCGATCAGGGCCCTATTTAATAAAGCTGACAATCCGACAAGTCCGACATATGTCAAAAAGTGACAATTCAACAATTTTTCAGTGTGTAATAAAACTTACAGGTGATAAAATTGTCATGGTGGAAAATTCACAAATATGTCGGATTGTCGCGACAATCTAACATTTTTCTGTTTAATAAAACTTTTTGAGCGACAGGTGACAGGTGACAATTTGTCGTAAAAAACTTCTCAAATCTGGTTTATTAAACAGAAAGTTGTCATGAAATATTGACATATTTGTGGAATTGTCCGACAATTCTGACAGGAGCGTTACCCTCTGTCGCGAAATCATATTTTGAATTTTGAAGGTTTTAGAAAGTGTTTATAAAAGGTTTATTACAAAAAAATTATTACATTTCATCATTATTCTTTAAACATTAGGTATGATTAAAAATATGAATTACTGTCATTAAAAATATCTATTACGAAATTTAAATAAACTAAACCTTACCACAAAGGTATTTCCAGTACTTATTGAAAATACCTTTTTTTTGGGATGGGAAATCATCAAATGACTCCTCATTTCACCCGCTCTGGACGGAGCGGAAGGGAGTGTCAGACTTTTACTGATTAAAACCCATCCATGTTCCTTCTTTTGCCTTTTCTGTTCCAGGGCCGCGGTATCTCTTTCGAACAGTCCCGCAGCCCAGGCAGGCATCGGCCCTTGCGGGCCCCTCCTGATTGCTGACATCTCTTTGAGACGCGCGTGGAACACGAACGCGCCGTCGACACGGCCTGTCGTCATAAGACGGACGGATGGCGAGCTAGCCCATTACTCACCGTCCACAGGCCCGCGTATTGAAATTACTTAATGCTGTAATTTGTTCAGCTATTTATTTCCATTTTTTTATTTTTATGTCGTGGGTCATTTGGTCACTAAACTTCCCAAAGTGTATATTTCTATTTTGATAAATAAGGCCCAAAATGGTAAGCTTTTTGTGCATTTCCATTTTACACGCGATCAAACAAACTATCGAAGTTGCACTAGTGATTGATTTATTCTTTACTTTATTAATATTTTAACTATTTTACCCTCATTTATCTTCCTAAACAAAAATTATTTGCAAATATGTCAAAAGTCGACATAATTGTCACGATAATCTGACAATTCAGACAGACGGCACGGTTGGCGCAGTGGCTGAGCGATTGACTGCTGTGCTTCGTGTTGTGGGTTCGATTCCCGCACGGAACAAATATTTGTATGGCCTACAGATAGTTGTTCCGGGTCTGGCTGTTTGTGTATCTGAGTTTAAATGTTTGTAAACGCACCCACGATACAGGAGAAATTCCTAGTGTGGGGCAACGTTTTTTAAAAAAAAAAAAAAAAAAAAAAAAAAAAAATTGTCGCCGACAATTGTCAAAAATAATTTGATTGTGATTTTTTGACATATGTCGAGTTTTAAAAACGCGTTTTTAAATGACAAATAATATGTCAAGATTTCACCTGTCGATTTTTGACATATTTGTCACTTTTATTAAACAGCCTAAGCCCGACAAATCTACAATTTTGTCATTTTTTGACATGTATATGTCGAATTGTCAGCTTTATTATATAGGGCCCAGATGCTGCTTATATGCACGAGTATATCCAGTATTTTACATGGAGCAATTGCCTATCTGACCTCCACAACAATATTTTTTTCTAATCTTTTGTATCACGAAGCCGTCAACCAAGTATTCTGTACATCAACCTAAGTAACTCTACGCAAAAAATATTGATGGGAGATGACTTTTTTTGGGGTGAAAAATCACGTTTTACGGAAGGACTCAATTTAACGCACTCAAAACATTGTGCTGATGGATGCATTGAATAGTTCGAAGTTCGAACTTCGTGGAGGTACGAGTATTTAAAATAAAGTTATAGCTTTAAAAACTTGAATTAAAATAAACTTGTGAAAAAGTTGTAACTTTGGCCCCCAATATCTCCGTAACTATGTAGAAGGCTCCCAGGTTACTAGAACAAAACAAAATCTCGCAATGACGGGAAAACAAGTGCCTTTCAGCTTCGTTAAGGGTAATTTTACACCCATTATATCTGCACTGTAATGCACTTAACATTTTAGTTATAATCCTATCGAGGTAACATTACAAAAAAATCCGATCATGTTGATCACATTTAAAAAAAAGAAATACAAACAATATAAAACAAAGACTCTTAACAAGCATAAAAATAAAATGTTGATTAACAATCAATAATTAATCGCCTGCATACGTTATGATTAGAGACAAGTACGTAATTTAAATCGAATTGAATGGAATGGAATTTACAGTCACAAAATTACGCAAAAATGATATTGTCGATTAATATAAAGTATAACAAAATGACAGAGAAACCACCACAAACATGAAATTTGAGATCATTAGTGAAACGGCGCTGGAGCCCGTTGTATCGGGCATCACAGGACCTCGGTAGTGCTCCTCATATATGGCGTCCCAGAAAGCCGCTCTGCCATTCATAATACTGTCAACTTTTAACGTTATGTCTGGACCCAACGACATATGAGGAGATCTTGTTGCACCAGCATGTTGCCAATGTGGTAGACTCAAGTTACTAGACACCGGTGCTCTGAAATAATATATACTTAATATATTTATTGCATTCGACAATGTGTTACAAATCAAAATAACTTAATATATCTACTTCTACACCTAGTGATAAATATATCGCAAACAACAACGAAATAGAATTAGGCCTTTTTGAATAAATAAATAATAACATAATTTTTAAAAAGTGTTTTTTTTTTGTATCAACATCAAAGAGAAGCAACATACTGCTAGTAGAATAATCTAACCGAGCAGTGTTATTATTTTGTAATTGCAAATAAGAACTAGTCAAAGACATCTGCAACAGTGGTAATAAAAATAATCTCTTACCCATTCAAAATAAAACTGTGCCAGTATTCTCTCAGTGTTTGTTTCATATTCTTGTATTCATCCGTCTTGTCTGCTGTATCTTCATCCATGACTGCTATAAATTGTTCACAATGGTTCGCCCCTTTTATATTGGTGCCTGGAAAAGCTGTTGTTTGTTCATCCACAAACGAGTATTCAAATAGGTATATTGTGTCACCGAGAGCTTCTACCCGAGTTGATAGAGACCTCAACATTGGGTATCTAAATAAAACATCGGTAAAGTATGTTATATATTTCTGAATGTTATCTTGACTCACGGGTTCATTTCCAAAATATAAATGTTTCACCCTCTGTGCAACCTCCTCTTTAACAGCTTCGCTCTCAAAATTCAATTCAGCTGGTAAAAAATCTGAAAATTTCTCATTCATCAGATCTTTCCAGGCGTCCAAAGAGGGAAGTCTCATAGCACCATCCATGTTAGTAAATCCATACATTAAAGGTATCTTGGTATAGTTACCTTGTTTTAAAATACTAAAAGGAGCATTAAAAACAACTCTTTCCTGGCCGATATCACTCTCCACACATGGACCGAATAGAATAGCAACGTCCTGATTATTTGTAATTGCATCATGACGTAATAATAGTTGTTGAAATCTAGCAGATTTGTAAAAGTCTTCCAAACTACTTAAATCATCTCCATCGAAACCAAGTAGCTTAGCATAAGTTTCAGCATTTTTGATTGGATCAATTTGTACACCGACAGCACCAGTACTAACTCCGCTCTCCATTATAGCTTTTTTAAAAAGTCCTTTTGTGACAGTAGAAAGTGTTAGAAAATCTACAGACCCAGACCCGGCACTACAGGCTGCTAATGTTACATCATCAGGGTTGCCCCCGAAGTACCGGATGTTGGTGTTCACCCAACGAAGCAGTGCCACCTGATCTTTTAGTCCTGCATTCCCCGGAGCTTCTTCAGTGCCAAGACATAGGAAACCATGCACGCCTAGTCTGTAGTTAAATGTTACTACAATGATTTTCTTTGTCTTTGCTAATTCTCTAAATTTCTCTTGTTCTCCATACCCATACTGATACGCTCCTCCGTGGATGATAACTAGAACAGGTATTCCGGAATGTTTTATTATATCAGGAACAAACACGTTGGCTACCAGACAGTCTTCTTGCATATTCAAGTTTTCATTCATTGCACCGGGTTGCGGACATATGATACCTCTATCTACAGCGTACATCGGTGTCAGATTTACCGGTGGAGGTAGGGGAGCCTAGACCAAAATAAGAAAAGTAATTAACAAATATACAAATATCGTAATAAATAACAGTGAATGCAGCAGTGAAGCACTTATTAACAAAATTATTACTGATGTATCAACAAGTAATGAAAATAGCATTGATGAAAATTTAATTAATTGATTCAATTCTGTGTGTGTTTATTGCGAGAAGAGTTATTTACCTTAAACCTGTGAGGCCCTGTAGGTGCAGTGGCATATGGAATGTTATAGAAACCGAAGAGCCCGCCATCTGGATCTGTGCGCCCGCGCCAAACACCTTGAGGTATTTCCACAGCCAGCCATTGATCTTCTTCGCTTCGCACCAATATCACAAAAGCACACAAAATGAAAATCACACACTTCCACATTTTCAACTGAACAGCTAAGTGTAATGAATGCAATGATTATCTATATTTATACTTTGTGTCCATTACGTCTATCGCTAATCATGAAAGATAATGTCGAAAAGTATCGATCGTTGTTGTTTTGGGCACCCTCGCAAACATGTGTGTTCGTCGAAAATACGAGTACATAAACATTACGCAGCGCCTGCGTGACATAAAACAAGGCTGGTTGACAAGGGGTTCTCAGAGTTGTGTGAAAATGATATATGTATCGTATGCTGCATTGTATTGAATTTGCAGGTTTAACAAATTAATTATTGCGAAATGCATGATGTACCTACGTTCTTTCTTCTAAGGTAAAGTCAAGTTGGGCATTAAACAGTGTCGAAATAATAGTTAACAACATCTTAAATTATTTGTATTTTTATCACAGTAATTGTAAAACCTAATTTAACTAATTCACAAAAATTTTGAAACTTAACCAAGATTAGTCCAATAATGTACACGATAAGACGATATTTATTAAGAAGATAGATTTATGACACGACTAAAATACATTCTATAAACTTACGATATTGATATGCGAAAACTTAAAACTTATTTATCCATAACATAACATAGTTATCGCAGATGAATACTTATTATAAAGATAAATAAAACAATGATAGAACGGTCATGAACAAAACATTTGAGATTGTGAATGAGACAGCACCGCCAGGTTCAGGAGTGAAGGTAGTCGGAGCAGAAGTAGTCGGATCATCAATAGTCGGCGTAAGAGTTGTCGGATCATCAGTAATCGGAGTAAAGGCAGTTGTAGTTGTAACGGACGGTACCACAGGACCCCCGTAGTATACCTCATAGATAGTATCCCAAAAAGCCGCCCTGTTTTCAAGTATGTCGTCCTTCAGCTCTATGACCGGACCCAAGGACATGTAAGGAGACCTTTGCGCATTTGCAGGCGGCCATTGCGGCAAATTCGAACCACTTGGTGTCGGAGAGCTAAAACCAAAAAAAAAGATGAGAATAATAAACAAGCAGTTGGGTTAAAAAACCATTAATAATTGAAAACTACCTTACCCAGTGAAAATAAAATTGAGGGTATAGTCCCTCAAAATTTCTACCATTCGTTTGTACTCTTCAGTACTACCAGAAAGATCTTGATCCCGTACTGCTCTTGATTGAAAGCAGTGTTGTGCTCCACGCACATCAGTATGCGGAAAATTTTGCGAATTTTCATCCACGAAAGAATAGTCAAATAAATAGATCGTATCTCCGAGAGCTTCCACCCGAGTTGATAGAGATCTTAGCATTGGATATGCAAATAAAACATCGGTAAAATACAGTAAGAATGAAACCATACTGTCTTCACTCACAGGGTCATTACCAAAGTAAAACCGTTTGACCTTCTGTGCTACCTCCTCTTTAATAACTTCGCTATCAAAATGCAATTCAGCCGGTAAAAAGTCTGAAAATTTCTCATTCATTTTTACTTTCCAGGTATCAAAGTAGGGCAGTCTCATCGCACCTTCCATATTCGTGAATCCATACATCAAAGGTACCTTTGTGTAGTTACCTTGCTTCATAACATTCATGGGCGTATCCATTATGACTCTTTCTTGTCCAATATCTTTTTCCACACATGGAGCAAACCGAAGCATCACATCCTCGTTATCTACGATTGCGTCAAGACGTGAAGTTAATTGTTGATAGGAAGCGGTTTTGTAAAATTCTTCTAATTTGTCCAAATCATCGACATCATTAAAATTAAGTACCTTTGCAAAATTTTTGGCATTTTCAACTGGATCGATTTGTACACCGGTAGCGCCAAGACTGATACCACTCTCCATTATAGCCTTATTGAACAGACCGTGTGTAGCACTAGATAAAGTTAAGACGTCTACTGAACCAGACCCAGCGCTGCAGGCTATGAGTGTCACATCTTCAGGATTACCTCCGAAACTGGCAATATTTTTGTTTACCCAACGAAGTAAAGCTACCTGATCTTTTATTCCAGCATTCCCTGGAGCACCTTCAGTCCCAAGACAAAGAAAACCATGCGCGCCTAGTCTGTAGTTAAAGGACAAAGCTATTAATTTCTTTGTCCGTACTAGATCTCTGTATTGTCCAGATAACCCGTGACCATACTGGTACGCTCCACCGTGAACGAATACTAGAACAGGCAGATTGGTCTCTGTTGTATCAGGGGCGAAGATGTTAGCTACGAGACAGTCTTCCCGCATGTTTGATTCTATAGGGCCTTGGGGACATCGGATATCTCTATTGACAGCATCAAACGGTGACATCCATACTGGTGGCGGAAGGGGAGCCTGAAAGAAAGTAACAAAGTTATATATATGTATTATCAACAGCAACAAAAGGAGATCTTCTATGAACCTAAATGGAAGAGCGAGCGAAGCAACCTCGTAATTTGTGGGTTGTGAGTTCGGTTAAATTTACGTTACTGCATTAAAAAGCAACGTGAAGCGGCACTCCTTATAAGCTGCCAAATACTATTAGAGAAAATTATTGGGAAAATATGAGGTTTAACTTAAACCTATTTTTTATTTACTTTACCTTAAATCTATCAGACCCAGTAGGAGCAGTGGCATATGGAATATTATAGAACACATGAAGCCCGCCTTCAGGGTCCAAGTGCCCGCGCACAGGGCCCGAAGCTATGTTCACGAGCCGCCAGTCTTCTTGTCCCTGCACCAGTATCACGAGAGTACAAATTATCAAAGCTACACACTTCCACATTCTGACCCAAGTTCCTATAAATACAAATAAACTAATTCATTGCTTTTTATATACTGCATTTAATAATACCTACTCATTCATTAATCTGTGAAAGATAGTACGTACGTATGCATATAGTTGTAAAGATACAAGAATTTCTTTAATTTTAGAGATCTTTGTCCAAAAAGCCTTATTTGTTCCTGACCAGGGGCATTTTTGTGGAACCTTCGATCAAACTACGATCTCCACAATTGAGTCCACTAGAGGATAGGTACACATCATCATCAGCATCCTTCATGGCATTTTTTAATGATTCGCGCAGTTTGTCTTGTTCTTCCCATCTCGATCAGCCGTCATTGAAGATTCACTACATTTTTATCATGATCTGTCTTTCACAGAATCCAAACGTCGTTCCTTTGATGATCCTCTTTTCAACAGTGGCGTGCCTAGGGGCCAACAATACGGTAAGCCCATAAGGCAAGCAGACTGTTCGGAAACCCTAACATCATGAAGGCAAGTCAAGCATTTAGGCTTGTTTGAAAGTACCGCCAGAACTTTTCATGTTATCATCCACATTCAAACTCAAAACTTTTCTCAAGACGAGCATAATCAAAAACAGAATTGTTTGTGGACTATTAGATAAAATAACACGCCTGTAATCACCACACAGAAGGTTTTACATTTATGTTTTAGTCCCACGTAATAGGGGTCGAGTATCCGTCTTCAGTGTGCTGCAATACTTTGACCCTTTCACGAAAGCCATCGGACAACCTGAAAAAACCTACCTATGAACCGGAAAGATGGAATGAGAGACGTCTTAGGGATGTACCTAGGCTTAAATGATGACTAATTACAACGAGCCAAAGATTGTCATAAATGATGGGAGATCGTCAAAAAGTTTAGTCGGACACGTGAGCACATCACTGATGAGGAGAGGAATAACCCGAATAACACTTGCTCAAGAATCAATTGTAGTCAATGGCCCGGAAGTCTGACAACCAGTCTTACTAAGGGGTATCGTATCACCCAGTACTAACTGGGTTGTGGAGGTCATAGGCAGTTGCTCCATGTAAAATACTGGTATTCAGCTGCATCTAGTTAGACTAGAAGCCGACCGCAACATAGTTCTTTGGTAAAAGGCTTGGCAGATGATGACTTGCCCAAGACCTCTTGCTTAACAGTGGTGTTTGCGACCATTTCACCAACGGACATCATTTGCCCAACCTTTTCTAAACTATGTTGGTGTCGGCTTCCAGTCTTACCGGATGCAGCTAGATACCGATATGTTTCATGAAGCAACTGCCTATCTGACCTCCACAAACCATTTATGGGGTAATACGAAATGGATAGTTTTGGTAAGACTGGTTTCGGACTTGGACTTTTGGGTTCTAACTAGTCGCCAGTCGTAACGATTGTCAAAAATCTATAAAAACAGCCGGTACCATGCAACGACTTAACGTGTATTCCGAGACGATGTGTTTTGGATGCTCACCCATTCACGGAATGACCTCGGTAAGGCTTATCTTAACTCTAACCTTTGATCGAACCGTGATAAGTCCTATAATTTACATACAGAACACAAAAAAAAACATTATCAGTATCGAAATAAGTTCTACTGGGGGTATTTGATAATTTACAAGCGTGTTATTACTGCTGTCTAATACGTACGTCCAAATATTTATTGTCACCAATTTAATAAGACAAATATATATGACTTTATTTTTACATTGCAGTAAAGATATCGTTATCTGTTACTACTTTTATGTCAACAATCAACCAGCCTTGTAAGTTGTTTTCGAGTTTTCGACCGACAAAGACAGCGTGACGCCGAATGCACGCATCAAAGAGAGAGAGCAGTAGGGATAGTTTTTTTTTTGCAAAAAAGCTTGGTCTAGTATCACTTCAGAGTAGACTATTTTCTTCTTAGTGTGTCGATGGCAATCTAAATTGATATAGCTCAAAATTTGGCGACTAGTTTGGCGTCCATCAGGCGCTGTAATGTGCAGACAACAGGGCAGACAGGACACAATATGAAGTGTCGTTCCATCGTTTGCGGAACAACACCAAATTTACACTCCAGGGCAGAGTCATCTGTCCTCGCGCGCCTGCACGAGTGGCGCGCGGAGGTACAGAGCCGGGGGGTAACTCCGCTGCCACGGCATATTGTCGCGCGGCGGACAGACCTCCGCCGTGATCTCATGGCGACATGGAGGGAGCGACTATCGCAACCCCGTGCAGGGCACGCCACGATAGTGGCGATAAGTCCCCTCTTTGAGGAGTGGCTTGAGAGGCGCCACGGCGCCCTCACCTTCCGCCTGACGCAGGTCCTCACCGCACACGGATGTTTCGGGAGGTACCTGCACCGAATCGGGCGGGAGGAAACGCCCGGGTGCTACTATTGCGAGGATAGGACACGGTGGAGCACACCGTCGAGGTCTGCTCCGCTTGGGAGGAGCACCGCCGTGTCCTCGTAGCGGCGATTGGCGGCGGCGACCTCTCGCGCCCGGCCCTGGTTCTGCCTGGAACTGCCTCGAAAACCAGTTCCGCAAAAAATTCATAACATGAACTCCACAGCGCTTAATTTTCAAAGGTTTGTGTCCTTTTATAATAAATTGGTTTCGAATGATCTGCTAGTTCACTTTTTTTTTTAGTTATAAAAAAAGTATCAGTTTAACATGTAAATCAGGTTTCAAAATGCCTTAACATTGCTTTGAGTTCTGGAGATATGCGTGATGTATATCGCGTACCCAACAGGAAAGATGTCTGTCAACTGTCGTTAAGGAATTGTCTAATACCTTACCTCAACAAAAGCGTTCAACAAAAACAACAAGCTGAAAGTCTTGGGGATAGACAATAACACGTCTCCACTTTTTGTTTCGGAATCTCTGACCGCCAAAACTAGGCGTCTTCACTTCCTCGCAAGAGACTTTGCTAAAACGCATTGGTGAACATGTCAGAGACTTTGCATATGTTGATTACGGCGTACCGCAAGGCAGTGTTTTGGGCCCTACATTATTCCTGATCTACATAAACGACAACACAATGAACGCCTCAATGCTGGCATTTTTTACATTCGCGGATGATACCGCAATAATTTTCCATGAGAAAACATGAAGCGATGTCGTTTCTGTAGCTCAGGAGGGGCTAAAAAAACTTGCTTTGCTGCCTGGCTGCAAGACAATTTGCTGACCTTAAATGTCGGAAAAACGAAGTCAATGTGCTTTAGCATTTCTGTCCGGTCTGCACCTGATAAAGAGCTACAAGTTAAACTTCATACTTGTGGCAAGATGTGTCTGCTCGCCAATTGAACAGGTTCCTTGTATCAAATACCTAGGGATCCTAATCGATGAACATCTGACTTGGAAAGGCCAAATTGATGCACTTGTGAAACGTGCCAGAAAATTCTCACACATATAAAAAAATTAAAGTCCATCGCAAAACCCGAACTGATTCGCACTGTGTAGTTAATCTTGTGCCAGTCAATATTAGGTTACTGTGTATCAGTCTGGGGAGCAGCAAACAAAACCCCCTTGTTAAGGCTGGAGTGAGTGCAACGAGCTATTCTAAAAATAGCTTACAAAAAAGCCTGGCGTTACTCTACCGATGCTTTGTACTCAGAGCGTAACGTACTTTGTGTGAGGCAGTTGTTTGTCGCTTCCACATTGCTGCATTTCCATAGGCATGCTAGAGAATTGGCGATTTATTCATCCAGAACATTAAAATGGGGTCGACCAAGAGTACACTCATGTTTTGCACGCAGATCTTTTGCATTTTTTGGGCCTTATCTCCATTCAAAATTCTACTCTTACAATAAAAATCTTAACTCACCTTAACGTACAGCTCTTTTAAAAATGCAATATTTAAATGGCTGCATCCCAAAAAACTATGACCAAACAGAAAACCTTTTGTATATACAGTCGCAATATAGTAACAAAAAAAACAACCATGCAACCATGTACTCACCCACCATACACACCACACACATACGCCATACGCTCATATACGCCATACACACCCTAACACACCACACTTCACCCACAAACACACCCACACACACACCCACATACACACACTTCCAAAAACACCAAACCTCTTGTCCTCAATTTTTTATTTTAAAAAATTGGTAACTTATAATAGTTTTTAGTTTGTTAACTTAGTTATTTTTATTAATCTAATTTTTGTAATTAGTTCAATTAAAGCTAACATGTTACCTTTACTTGGGAAGAGGCTGGACCACACAGGGTATCCTAGTGTGGAGTCCAGGAAATGTGTAAAAACCTAGCGCTTAAGGATCATTGTTTTTTGTTACTAGCTTTTTTAATATTGTACCTTGTTATGCGAACTGAATAAAATGTTATTTAATATTTAAACGGTGTAGATTTCTCACAATTAACAGTTTATGGTGGAAAAGTAAGAAATTCCAAAAAAAACCTAAAACGTCGATTTCTCCAAAACAACCCAGTTATCGGGTTATTAATTGTTGCCTTGCTCTTGTATCACCCATTTCAAGGAATGCACCCAATTACCAATCACACCGTATTGTAACCCTAAGTAGGTACACCCAGGCACAGGCCAGGCTTAGGGGCACCCAGTGGCAAAGGCACAAACTGCAGAGTAGTAAAATTCAGCAGCCGGTATCCTTATCCTTATTTCCTTACTATTAATACTATAAATGCGAAAGTAAGTTTGTTTGTTACCTTTTCACGCCTTAACCACAGCACCGATCATCCTGAAATTTTGCATATACTTTGTCAGGTGTACAGAAACGGACATAGGGTACCTTTCATCCCGAAAAAAAGTACTGTTCCCGAGGAAAACAACAATAACGTTCTTATGATAATAGATGGCGCCACGTGTCTTTCGATCATGATTGAATTATATTATTACAAGCAGAGAACCTGAATTGATTGTCAAATTCTAAATGAATGCGAGCGAAGCCGCGGGCAAAAGCTAGTTAGGTAATATTTCTGTCTTTTCTACCTACATAAATCATTTTATAAATATAATGTACTTATAAATGTCGCGCCGACAAAGTATCTCAGCCATTGTAAAATAGAATTCATAAATTCTGAAAGCACCACCATCTTCCTTGGCGTAGGGAAGTCTCGACACTGCAGTTTTTAGCACAAAATTCAGATTTATGGCGAGAAATGGCATGGAAAGCGAACACTAAAGCAGTCGTGATGGCACCTCGCCCGGTGAGAAATTCTGCAATAAACCCACAGTGGAAATTCCCCCAAAGTTTATTTAGAGATAAAATCTTGAAAGGCTGTAACTACATGAATTGTGCAATGGTCTGAAAAATTACTTTCAAATACTTTGCGATCTTAAATTCGGCTGCTGAAAGCTGCTTGACTTGTCTTGGACTACTTTTAGAGAGGATTGACTGTACTTACAATGTTTTATAGATAAGATTATAATTATTTTTGTTTTAAATATGACTTGGTATAAAATCTAGGTATAAAATTAATTTTACTTATCTAACCATTATTTATTAGGGTAGCGTGAATTCTAAAATGCAGCTGTTCAATTTAACTTACGTGACGTCATTGCTGGACATCAATACAACCAAACATTACATGAAATCCACCAAGAAGACCAATATTTTACCACCTGATAATTAATTGTCAGAAGTAATTCTACTATTAACTGAAGCCAGCAACAGCTCATATCATCTGAGGGGTCGGCTCCCAGTCTAACTGGATGCAGCTGAGTACCTACTTATTTAGCACGTTTTTTATTTGGACTAACCGTCCAAATTAATATGACCTCCACAGCCCAGTTACTGAGTTATACGATAGATACCCCTTGGACCGCAACCAGCAACAACTACAACTTTAAATCAACTCCATAGATTTGGGCCGCTTTACCTAATGGATCGTGAACCGAACGGCTCACTGCATGCGTAGCTGTTTGATAGCTACCCCTTTCAACTTGAAGCTCAAAGTTAATTGTGTATACAGATTTACCCCGTGTTAGGAAGCCACGTTTTATTACCGAATCAAGGGGTTAAATGCTACCATTCTTTCCGACAGAATTACAAGGGTATATGTTTGCTTAGCTGGTTTTAATTGGATATCTAAGTAGGTACCTTAATAACCTCATCGCTTCTTATTTTGAGTTGTGAATCTGTGATATTCAAATTGACTAGAACGATGACCAAGAAGAAATGAAAAAGTAAGTTCATGCGTTTGCTTCCGGTGAACAAAATAAATGACAAGAATCTAATACAAAAACTTAAAAAACGAAACGAAATTAAATTCACAGAATAAACGACTGGCTAGCAGATTCTATACTAAGCAATTTCTAAGAAAAATTGGTCCGATGAAAGAATAGATCACAAAAAATATCAATCTTATAAAATATAAGTTGAACTTAAAATACTTGAACTATTCACATAAACAAAAGAAGGACTAGCAAAATGCTAACGAAACTTGGAGAATTATGACAAAGTTTTGTGAACGCTACCGCAAGTTCAGAGCTCAATGGTAGGGTTGGAGCGTCGATACTTCTAGTTCCTACGGAACGAGACGACTTCGTTTACCGTAAACCTCTTCGAGCGTAGAACTTTGTGTTTGGATCCGAGGATTACCCGAACAGAGAAACTTTGATCAGATCCTGTGATGTATGGGCCAACTAGCATCGACGGAATCGGCTGGAATAATACGAACCTACGTTTGTTGAAGTCCCGCTGCCAAATTGTGTAACAAACCTTACCTAGGAAGGGACTCGCTTTTCAGTGGTTTCTTTGTATTCAGCTTTTAGTTGTATTCAGTACATCATTCTTAACCCCTCACATCCAAATTTTTCATCGCTAATTTAAACAAACAGCTATTTCGTACATTGTAGTTCTGTAGAAAACCACAGAATATTTTTTAAGAATGATTTACTTAATATGTGGTACTGGTAACCGTTTATGCGTCGGTGTTCCTTCCACCCTGTATATACATATAAATTCACGCCATTTTTCTGTGGAAATAGGCAGGCCACTTCAAATCCGCATGAATAAAAATCGTTTCCACACAACCTATCTTAACAATACTTATTATTTTAAGTATTTTTTTTTTCATTTTAAAAAGCTTACAGACTATAACATCATAGTGAGTGAGTACTCACCGAGTCGATTTTATGGCGGCGCGTTGCCGCCGCCCGCAGCGCCCTCGATAGTGACCGTCGCTTTTTCCAATTTTCCGCGTGTCCGGTGCATTCATCACGCGTTTCAACGCTGGACCAATAAGGGATTGGCGTTATAAACGAGCTATGAAACAATGCCCGTTTTAATCAACTCAGAATAGTGTTTTTCCTGTCGCCGTTCGTTTAGTTTTCGCAATAGTGGTCTTTTATTTCGGTTTGCGCGCTTGCTGTGTTTATAAAAGCGATCTACCATTTTGGTGTCAGTTTTTTTTAGGGTTCCGTACCCAAAGGTTAAAACGGGACCCTATTACTAAGACTCCGCTGTCTGTCTGTCTGTCTGTCTCCAGGCTGTATCTCATAAACCGTGATAGCTAGAAAGCTGAAATTTTCACAATTGCCGCTTTAACAACAAATACAAAAAATTAAAAAAAAAAAAATTAAGGGGGGCTCCCATACAACAGATATGGTTTTTTTGCCGTTTTCATAGATAATGGTACGGAACCCTTCGTGCGCGAGTCCGACTCGCACTTGGCCGGTTTTTTTGTATTGTTTGAATTTTGGCTTTGTACCTCCTTGTTTTTTGATAGGGAGAGCTTTACCCAGTAGAGGGATGACACAAGCTAACAGTAAGTTTTCTCATTTGGTATAGTTACTCATCGCTAATTTAATTTTGACTTTTTAATTTGAATAAATTACCTATACAGATATTCCAGAACCATCTTCAACGACTTTTGATCATAAATAGGTAGATAGCATGCAATGAAAATATGTTAATTAGACAAATGATGATTACCTACTGATATAGGTACCTACTTGACTTTTCAATATCAGCAACATAACAATCAATTAAATAACCTAATTAAGTGAAAAATATCAACAATTGAATTCCAACAACTCATTTAATAGATAAGTAAGGTTTTGCATAAATTATTACTTTATTTCTTCGTAGATAAATATCAGTAATGGCTTTAGGTATTTAATTATTTGTATTTAAAGGACGTAAAAATGATTAGGTATATATATTTTATACAAAGGTATTTCGCTGAATTACAAGTGTTTAATTTTAGGTACTTCTATATAATAATATCCTTCCTATCAAGTTTTGTTTGGTCACGGCAACCACGCAAGAGTATATTATAGTGCACGAATGTGTGCATTGCAATCTATTTTTTTTCCTTTACTGTCATAATTCGATATCCGATTGGACGGCAATTCGCCACGATCGGGGGGAGAGATTACTACACACCACCAACTTCCTGACATAGAGCTGCTACTGAGAAATTTGACTCTTCCCGACCTGAGAATCGAACAAAAGACCCCATGCTCAGCAGTCTCGATTGCGACCACTAGAACAATAAGTTCCCTACTAAATCAATCGCAATTTTAGGTCATCATCATTCTCTTGCCCTTATCCCAATTTATTTGGGATCAGCGCAGCATGTCTTCTTCTTCCATACTTCTCTATTACACGTCATCTCATCAGACACCTCTTTACGTGCCATATCATTCTTCACACAGTCCATCCATCTTTTCTTTGGTCTTCCTCTACTCTTATACCCATCCACAGGCATACTCGAAAACTTACCTCGCGACATTTTCCACATTCCTCCGCATCACATGCCCATACCACGATAACCGATTACCACACAACTTTTCAGTCACCGGCGCCACTTTCAGACTTCCTCTTATGTACTCATTTCTTATTTTATCATTCATCCCTTTTGTGGCCCAACATTCTGATCCTTAAAAGACAGCAGGTAATTTTAGGTATAGCAATTAAAAAATAAACAAATGAAGCGATAAATTTAGTATAAGTACCTACACGTGTTAAATAATCATGTACAGAAGCCAATGTTGGCGTGGCCTCAAACAAGAACGATACCGATAGCAAATTGAATATTCCAAATCATCGTGAATCGACAAATACCTAGATAACAATTAAAAAATAACAAATAAAAACTCAAATTAAAATTCACTTATTGTTTGTCACAGGTGAAATATCAGTTCTTATGATTACATATTGGCTCTGTGCACGAGTTCAGCGCCACCTAGCGTCCACAACTTTGTTGGCTCTGACGTTTTGATATTTAATGGCGGCAATATCACAAAATATTACAACAATAATACAAAATTATCTAAAATATAATAAAATTACTGTGATACGTTGATTTGGGTGGAGAAAGGGTTGTGCAATAATTTTTGACCATTCGAGTTGAATGAGGTAAGTAAAATTTATTCAAAAAGTGTGTTTTATTTTGAATGTGTCAGGGTTTGTTTACTTCATTTTTAGTTATAGTTTCACTGTAAAATAAGAAAAGAAAGCTACATTAATGGTTTTATTCAATAATAATAAGCATCTATAATTGTTCCTGTATCACTAGTGATACATTAAATATCGTTTTCAGATCGAAATGAGTATTATTTTAAGGTGAATGCGACCAACCAACCCGCGAAATTCAAATTTTCTTACGTTTTTTGCAATTTGCAGGCCAGTGCTAGGTTGTATGTTGATTAAAATATTATTCGCGGCTGTAAGACATATGTAGTTACAGAATTATAATCATCAAAATCACCAATACAACCCTCCAAGTTCATAAAGGCGTAGGAACAAAAAAAAACCGATGATTTTGATGATTATAATTCTGTAATACATAATATTTTAATCAACATACAACCTAGCACTGGCCTGCAAATTGCAAAAGACGTAAGAAAATTTGAATTTCGCGGGTTGGTTGGTCGCATTCACCTTAAGGACCGGGTTTGTGAGTATCACTCACAATATAAAATTCCAACCACAAACGGTCTTTAAAGGAAAATTGTTAGTTCCTGCTCGACATGTCCGTGACGTAGAGGAATTAAGAAAAAAGCAAGGACAGAGTTCAATAATTCAAGCTCGCATCATAAGGCAAACATCTATTACTTTGACACCTTACAAAACGGTTGTAGAGGTAAACAATTAATCTCCGTTTGAAGTCAGAATCAGAGATTGAGTTTTAATAGACGCAATTTTTAAATATTCATTTGATTGCAGGTGAATACAGCACGAGTAATTACAAGTGTGAAATGTGATTGCGTTTATAATCAAAGTGGTACCTAAATGCTTCTATTTTCCAAGTAGCTGTTGGGAATCGATAAAACGTACGTAATTATTAAAATTTACATAATTTTAATAATTACGTTATTCCCCCGATAAAAATGGGTCACAGCAGTTGTTGTGTTGTAAATTGCAAGAATTCAGGCAGAAACAGTAAATGTACGTTTTATCGATTCCCAACAGCTACTTGGAAAATAGAAGCATTTACCACTTTGATTATAAACGCAATCACATTTCACACTTGTAATTACTCGTGCTGTATTCACCTGCAATCAAATGAATATTTAAAAATTGCGTCTAAACAGATTACTTTAAGACATGGCACATGACAGCGCCAACATTGTTTTTACTTTTGGCCACATGAGCGCTGCGATCAATGACATTACCCCCACCTAGTACTTCGCACACAGCCAATAGGCTCGCTGTAACATACCTATGGCTATAAGGTGCACAATATTTAATACTGGTTCAATATTTATTTAACATTAAAATCACTATTCGTCTTAAGTCAACGTCTATAATTCAAGTTGTTCATTCTCATGGTCTGATTTAAACGAATTAAATAATACATTGATTTCATACTGATTAAATTATTCATTGATGTCATTCAAATTAAATTCATTGATGTCATACAAATTAAATTATTCATTGATGCCATTCAAATTAAATGACTCAATAAATCATTAGCACATGGTATCTAAAGGTGCAGTCATCAGTTTTTTGCCACTAAAAAAGTCTTTGATTGAGTAGTAGGCATTAGTTGTCAAGAATTCCTTTAGTATTTTTTTAAAACAATGTAAGGTTACATGCTTTTTACATAATTTGGAAGTTTGTTATACATTTTTACACCTATCCCAAATATACTCATTTTAAACTGACTGTCTCCTACACTTAATTCCGCTTACTCAGATAGATTAATGCCTCATCATCAGCACCATCTAGTTTTTACTAAAAACTAGATGATGCTTAAATAAAAACGCAATGTTGAATTTGCAACGCTTACCTCAGCACCAGGCTCTCATAACGGTGAAGGAAAACATCGTGAGGAAACCGGCATATCCTAGAACCAAAACTTTGAAGACATGTGGCATCTACCAATCTGCACTGGACCAGCAGCGTGGTGGATAACAGCCCATTAGATACTTCTCATAGATAGGAGGCCTGTATTCCAGCAGGATATTATAGGCTGGTTATCCTTTTGCTATAAGGCTCAGCACCAAACGTTGATCAAATAAAAAAAAAACAATGAAAAGCCATACCCCATTAGGTCCATGAAGTTTCACTGATTAATTTAATTAGGCTGTGTGTAATAATATTAGTAAGAAACAGAAATAATTTTAATTTTTTTTTATTATTTTTGTTCTAAATGCACATAATTAGAACAATAACCTGGTGCAGATTAAAATTAAATATTTGCACACCATATGTAATGGTAGAATGTAAAGGGCCTATTATAGTTTTAAGATCATACATTGTAAACCTACATTCTGGCAAATAAATAGATTTTGATTTTTTGATTTTTTGAAACGGATAGGTATTTTGATCCTCTGAAGGTCAGTGTAAGGTGGAAGGGCCAGGGTAGCCCGCATTGAACTAAAACTTTCAAATTGTTACTTAGATTACCTCTCACTAAAATATTGTTTCAGCGCCTACTTGATACATGGTAGCTAGGTTCAATTATTAACATAAATGCTAACAGGGAAAACGAATGCTCACAGTACTCGCGATAAAAAGTGGCGTTGTTCGTTCCATTTTAGTTTTCCACTTTCCATTTATTTGCTTGTGTCAGCTGTACGCGTCTGTACGTTGGAACAAAAGCTAAGCATATTCGGTGTGAATGGTTTCGGGTCCGACGAGCTAACGTAAAAAGCACACGAATTCTCTGATACCACCAGCTGTCCGATATTGCAATTTCGATTTTCGGCAGACGGTTTTTTATCGCTTTATCTGCAGAATAACGAGTAGGTATACATTCCGATCATGAAGGTTTTGGCATAGATAGATAGATGGCTTAATAACACCTAAGCTATACCTATCCAAGGTACATAATGAGCTCACCCGGCTTAAGTCGACTGTTTGGTTGTTACCTAATCACGCAATTAACGTTTTATTGGCGAGGAAAAGTTTAAAGATCAGTTAATTTAGCAGACTTAGGTAGAGCTTGTGGGTAAATAATAATAGCCGCTTGGGTCCAACTTCAAGTTAAGCCGCGATTGCTTAGCTCAAATCCAGCCTCCTGAATGCAACTTCAATTGGAAAAACCGAGTGGGTAGGTGTATGCGACTTTGAATCGGATTCTTTCAGCAGTCAATCGCTGTGAATATGAAAATGCGGAATCGGCTTGAAGAGTAGGTAGTAGATACCACTAATAGTTGCCGATCTGATAGCAGACACAGCAGAACTTTCTTCTCTGTAATGGAAAATCATCTGCTATGTCTCTGTTATAGTATTGCAGATAGCTCTTTGCAGATATTAAGGAATCGGTTATCACTCAGATACCATCAAGCCGACCGCCTGATGCTTAGATACATGCGTATGCCTCCCAAAAACATGGGCCGTGTGCAGTGCACCTGTGCACCTTAGATAAAGTTAGGTAGTAGAGCATCCTACGTACGTCAAAAACGCAAAAGTTTCAGGCATTTCACGTAGGTAACTACACCAAAATGATATTGTTCCATGCATAACGCAGTATGTTCACCTATTCAACATGTTCCGTTCATTATCCCGAGTAACAATGGTGACCCTCTCCCTAGTGAAATTTCCCGGCATTATCTCGATATCCCATAATTATCATTATTTACTTTAAATCGACTTTCCAACAATAGCTGAGCTATGTTGATCGTGGAAAAGGGTTTTCTGCATGAAATATGAACAGTATTGTTGGATAAGGGCCGTTGGCTTAATATGTTCGACGTAATAAAAGCTCTTTGAGAGGTTAAAAATTCTTTGTCTTGGCTCGTAATATATAATGTTAATAGCCCGTATCAAGCACTCGTAAAAGCCAACGAGTGGAGTGTCTCTAGATGCGGTATACGTGTTTTCATAATTTCAGCTCGTCGAATGCGATTTTCATGATGCTTCCGTGTTGCGTAGTGATTTTAAACCTTTTCAGAAACTAAGCAAGTAGTCGATAGTCTCTTTATAGTTGAAATATAATATTTTTTGGAACGTAGTTCCGTATCGCGCGTTGCGGGGCTAGACGGAAAAAATTCAGACGAAAAGTGTGTACGACACTTTTACCCGACTGCGCGACGCAAAGGAGGGTAATGTGTTTTTGCTATAGTAAGCTATTGTAAGCCGTGCGGCGTGCGCAAAGCAAGCCAGATATTTTCGTTTCGTCTTTGGTCTGTGGATGGGTGATCAAGGTTAATCAACGACTGCCAAGGTCTGTCTGTGGATGGGTGATCCAAGTTAAGCAACGGTTGCCGAGGTCTGTCTGTGGATGGGTGATCAAGGTGGTGGTGGTGGTGATGGTGGTTTTTCTTTGTTCCAATTTTTTTTTTACAATTCCTTCACTACTTAATCGAAAGGAACTTCGTTCCATGCGGGTGTCCCTTGACACCTCTCTAGTTTTGTTTTATTTTGGAATTTTGTGGTGTTTCGATAATTTTTAAAGATTTGTCATGCGTGTGTTCTTATACAGAGAACCATGTGTGTCATAAAAAGGAGGTACCTTTTATGATTTTGGAAAAGTTGTCAGGTCCATCCAGTTGGCACAGTCAGTCAACTACACTCCATTTGCAAAATCCGTCTGTTTCATTTCAAGTAAGTCTGAGACTTTAAGCTTTGCTTTGGAGCTTACACATACATAATTGTCTGTAAAAATATTTATGTTATCCCAAGAACAATCTTACATTTGAAGTACATGTTTCTCCATACATTCTGTATGGGGAATTTTTTTTTCAAGTACATTCTATGTACTTGAATAACATTTTGCAAACAGATCCCTGAATAGAAAACTGTTTTTATCACACCCACAATTATTTTATTATTTTTGAACGACCTAGCCAACTACACCCCACACCACGGGATAGACGAGAAAAAAAAAGCGGCCAAGTGCGAGTCGGATTCGCCCATGAAGGGTTCCGTACAATTATCAATAAAAACGGCAAAAAAATCATATCTGTTGTATGGGAGCCCCCCTTAATATTTGTTTTTTTTTTAATTTTTAGTATTTGTTGTTATAGCGGCAATAGGAATACATCATTTGTGAAAATTTCAGCTTTCTAGCTATCACGGTTTATGAGATACAGCCTGGAGACAGACAGACAGACAAGACAGACAGACAGACAGCGAAGTCTTAGTAATAGGGTCCCGTTTTACCCTTTGGGTACGGAACCCTAAAAACTACTTACTAGATCTCGTTCGAACCAATTTTCGGTGGAAGTTTGCGTTTGCATGGTAATGTACATCATATATTTTTTTTAGTTTTATCATTCTCTCATTCGGGAAATCGCCAAACGGTTGGTCGACTCTTCACGTGACCAGAGGGCGGGCCTATTTTTTGGCCAAAGAATCAGCATTGCCATCCAAAGTGGTAATGCTGCCAGCCTTCTGGGCACTTTTCCTGTTGACAGCGATGCGGACGAATTTTTGGACGCCCTGTAACCCTTTTAAGTGTACATATTTATCTTAATATACAGGGTTATTTGTAAAACACCAGTAACCTCTTAAGAGGTCATTGTACTCATCACTATGAACAATTTTTACTATGGGACCAAACCTGAAATCGCGAAAAAAAAATCAGCTGTTCCCTACATTTTGACGAGTTAATCGATCATAAATGTAGGGAACAGCTGATTTTTTTTTCGCCAAAATTTGTATTTTGACGAAATATTTGATGCTCATTCAATATTTTGTTGAATGAGCAGCCCTTGATCCCTCTTAAAAAAACAAGATAGCTGCGTAAGTTCCATCTTTAAACACGCGCCAAAATATTGTGTTAATAACTTGGTGGGCCAGTAAGTAAATAAAACATGAGAAGTTGGCATTCATATTTATTCTTGCTTTCTTATCACAATGTTATAATAAATAAACATACACACTTGTTCTTATAATTTGTATATTATACATACATTATAATAATTAATACAATTATTACCGATTAGAAAATGTTATAGTATTAAGGGCCCACACACACATAACTGTTAATGAACCATAATCTTTTAGAAGTGCTATACACTTTGTTCGAGTGGGCACATTCAATTCGGCTGTATTGAAAGTCGAACTGAAGTAATTCCTACACATATTCGGCTCGTGTTGATCGGCAAACTTCTGAATCTGTGGTCGATTTAGAAATTTTCCGAATGCCGTTGGATCATGGTTATCTCGGCACAATTCGAACTCAGCCGAGAGGCTCTTTCCCGAACGTACGTAAATTCGGTTTCGCCGACCGGTTGTGCCGAGTCACGCCGACCCGAACATGACATTAATTCGCACCCTGAGAACAAATTGACCTAACACGAAATTTGAGTTCTGTGGAAAATAACTAAATGATTGTGTTCGTGTTTTAATTCGTGTTCGCGGCAAACACACAAAAGGAAAGACATAAGGTTTTTTTTTTTTTTTGTTTGTCCTTTTCTAGCACGATATCGTCATTTGTTTTTAGGAGCTTGAGTTGTGGTGTTTGGGTTGGGTCAATTCGCCGTAATTTTAAGTTCGATCACTTTCTTTCTGACTGTGCGTTATGTGTGTAGCACACCTTAGGGTGCCAACGAATACTTCAAATACAGAACTTAATCTTCAAGGTTTTCAGTTTTACCTCCTGCGTAGATATATACCCTAGTAGACACCCTGAGATTACGATCCATTACCTACTTTAGTGTGCAACAATAAGGTCGGATTTCTCGTTGGGCCCAAACCCTTACTGTTTAGGCAATGTCTTTCCATTGAAGCTCGTTGGACAATAGCCTATCCTTATATGGAGTGTACAGATATCGATCGGTATACCTAAGTGGAATGAAATATTTGTGAAATTCATTTGAAAACAGTCGCCAATTTAAAAATGTTTACTTAAGTAGTATTAAGATAACAGATTTGAGACCGACATTGAGACCATAAAAGCTATTCTTCAGAGCACCGAAAAAATTTCAGAGCACCGAAATATTGTGTTGCAATTCAGAGGGAATATGTGACTCTTATTTCATCGTAATAAGGTATAAATTGGAATGATTGAAGCACTTTCGTATTTTGTCTGTAAGTAAAGGAGATCAATATTTCAATTTACGTTTTTTCGGTGCTCCCCAGAATCGGTGCTCGACCTTACACGGCACTATAGGTACATGATAGGCTTTAGATTTATTTTCTTAAATAAACCTGGAGAACTGTAATTTTCCCTACGACTGAATATACGTTAAAAAAGTGGTAGTTAAGGGGCAGAAAAAACCGTGTAGTCAACCTCGTTGCCAATTACTTGATCACTTTACAGAATAATTCCCAGTAAGTTGAAACTTCACTAAGGTTGACATATACAAATAAACCTTTACGTTATATGACGAGCAAGGGAAATTCAACCTAGAAGTGTAACCACTCTTAGGTTGAATTTCCCTTGCTCGACAATAACAATTACATGGTCGAATATAGGTATATGCTTGACAATCTCCTCTGTTCTGAAACTTGCAACCCATTAATTTTAAAGTTAATTTTGGTCACTGTCACGACACCGCATCGAAAATAGCCTTTATACACCATGACATAAAGCTAATTTTCGCACAATAAATACCAATTAGCATAGACATGATATGAATAAATAGTTCGCAGTTCATTCATTCAATCAATCCTCAATCCTTACTTACAGTTTAGTTGCATTTTTACACATTAACGCTTATTTTGAAAATTAACGTAATATCAATGTGTCGCCAAGATAACTTAGAAGTGAAGTTTTTATCAATAACATTATTATACATATTAATTCGTATCACTGAATTTTTTCATCCGAATATTCAACGAAACTGGGTACTTAGTCGATTTTTGAGCGAATAGCTACGATCAGCATCGGTATTATTGTCTCTTGGAAAAAGTTCGTTAAAAGCCATTTCCCTAGACAATTAGTAAACTATACATTTTGCAAAGGCGTATCTGTTCGCACCTTAATGCTTCGCGAAGGTTAATTTTCCACAAACGCAACCTTAGGATGCGTCCTAACCATAGTGATCGTGGAACGAACACGCCACCTTCACGTTCATTTTGTTCGGCGGAATGGAACACGTGGTCACGTCGACAGACGCCGTCTTCCGATGTGAGCGATATAATCAATGTGAAATTATTGTAGTTTCGTTTGTTAATTTTTGATATTATTATTTTTATTTTCTGACAGCACAAATGCTATGGCAAAATGTTGTATATATTTGGTAATTTAAATTTCAACAGACAAGTCGTTTTCTGCATAACTGCAAAAAATACAATTTCTACAGAGGTAAATTGACGACTGTGATTTTCCCAAATAATTTAAAATTTTTAGATCTTAATTCTGATCCGACGATTTGAACGCGCTGATTGCGTATGCAAAGGCGATCCGCTTCGGTTAGTACGCAGTGTTACATCATACCAAAGATCTATGATAGGGGTTATATCATACGACATTGAAAGATTAATTCAAAGCTGCGTATACTGGCTTAGTACTTTAAAATTCATTACAATATTTGATAACGAGACAATAAGCGACATTTTTTATCACTATCCAATATAATATATTAGTACCATTACAAATAACACAGCAAAAAACGTTTTTTAAGGAGATCATAATTTAGAATTTCGGACACATGGTATACTTATTTGAGGGAATGTGATATTAAGTGTATGGCAACACCACCATAAACTTGTAGGTGTTACCATAGCAAAACAAGTCTTTGAGACGTTAAGATTTTTAGACATATACAAATAGAACTTTACATTGGTCTTCAGGGAACCTGAAAGTTATAAAAGACTAGTGTCTATATTGTTTACTAAAATAGTAAGTCAGGTGAAGATCTATCTATATGATTTTTTTTACTGAATTTGCAGTGAATATTGAATGAATACTAGGCTATAGAGTCAGTGAGGCTTTTAAAATGCATCAGAGCGTCCAGAATTTTCTACTCACTGCATTCAAACTTCGAGTTTACTTTTAATTTTGTAAAATAATATTCGAAATCACGATTGTGTACGATACATTGTTTGCGGATGGCGTTAAAAACAGTTAAAATGGTACTTACAAACATCTATGCGCTTCACATAGACCACAAAAGCAAATCTACTTATAACTACATAATATATGGAGTTTTTCTCGATCACAATGTAATACTATACAGTGATAAAGTCATGATATAGACAGATATTCATAAATTCACTGTTAAGACTCGCAGACTTTTTGACGATTTCTAAACATAAGTTCTTGTCAAACTCTATTTCAGTTCAATTTTTTAAATTTCTAGTGCTAATTTCATTTAAGATGATTCTTTCAACTTTGACTAGTTCACTAATAAATTTGATATTCAAATCACAAACTAACTGGGTGTAATTAAAGGAAAAACTACGGCTGCATTTCCACTGAAAATTAGACATACTTCTCATAATTTTATTGGAATTGGTAGGTCCATTCCAGTAAAATTCAGGAAACAGAAATACAGCATAATTTCAACCGAGATTCAAACCGAAAATCATCATAAACACAATACTTTGAGTTAGTAATGAGAAGTACACATACAAACGTATTCAATAATACTAAGTTCTATCCAACGGTTAATAGAACGCAGTTAGTTTTTAACCAAAGCAGAGCAAAAAAACCTATATTTGGCCATGGACGCGATTTAGCTTCAGAGAACAGTTTAAGAAAACTGGATTTTGGTTTAGCTTAAAATGTATTTGAGACACCATAGATTTAAGTTTCATTTCCAAGCTGTCAAAAATCTATAACTGTTAATCTCCGCCGACATTATTTCCAGTTACGCAAGCCATACAGTGCTGAAAGATCTTATGAAGCTTGACTGATGTTGTTAACAAACGTTTGTGAAATGTGTTGAAATAACAAGATGGCGGGTTTCAGTTCAGATTTCAGCCACGCGTCAAAAAATTCTTGTATTACTAAAAATGTGACTTAATTTACACTTCAAAAATAAGGGATACCTGTGAGTCTTAACAGCCATCAGGATATAAGATTCAGTATTTAAAAATATAGTTCTCATCCACGCTAGACAGTCTCAGATATAAGTCTTAAGCAATATTCATTGTAGCACACCATCCATTCTGCCATGCATCAAGGTCCTATATACAGCCGGTTGATCCCGATTGATCCAAGTCTATTGTTACAGGAGGGATTGTTCCACCATTATCTTTTCGAACCCTGTCGGAGGTGGGTAGAGGAAATTTTCGAAGATTACATCCAAGATGGCGCCGTCGTCAACTGAAAGTATAATTTTATGTTGGGTTATAATCGTGAAACTTTAATAGGCAATTACATAATATCATCACGCTAATAATCCCCAAAGGGTTAGGCAAGGTGTACCTAATAGTACACCAACATTTCGTCAATTATTTTGTAATAGGGGGCGAGCAAATTGTCATCAACTGGGCAGAGATCAAGACTCCGTGGGTGCTAATATTTTTTTTTAAAAAAAAGCTCAAAATATCCATCAGACGTGGGAATTGAGCTCCCAGGACCTCATGCTCTGCAGTAATCGTAATCGTGCAACTTTAATAGTAGTCTAAGATCCCGCCTAACACCGAAATTCACTCATTTGTTTACCAAATGAAAAATACTTTTTAGCAATCTTAATACCTACATAAAGAAACATATATTATTACTAATAGATTGCCTGATGAAATTAAGTCAAGCCTATTAATTTATAGTGCGACATCTGTGAGTCTGGACCGATTTTACTTGACAAGTTTGTACCACCCTGTTTGTAATAAAGTTATCTGTATTTCAGTACATATTTCAATAAGAAATACCTGACAACCCTGTGGGGACAAAAAGGTAGACAATACAGCAGTTTCTTATTCCTTATGCTTTGTACTTTCAATCAATATTGATTTCGATTTAAAAAATAATGATTTTTTTAAAATATTCAGTTATTTTTAAAAAATATTAAAAGTTTTTTGCATAAAAGCTAGACTGGACTTAATTTCATCAGGCAACCCATTCGCGATGTATCATGTATTAAGAAAAGTATTTTACATTCTGTAAGCAAATGGGTGAAGGTCGAGGTCTTAGGCAGGACATCAGAATATAGGCAATTATATTACAATACATTTTCGTAATTTTATTACGATACAAAAGAAACCAATAAAATCTGTTTGTTGTGCATGTTTCAGGATTGCATGACTAGTGTTCGATTTGTTTGCGGCCTTGACATGTGATTATTTATTTATTGGTTTATAAATTTGCCCACAGCTTGTGTACCTACTCGTATATGTTCAGCACAACTCAGAAATACAACTCCCAAGCTGTTGATGTTATATTATGATCGCCACTTTTAATTTATAATAAGACTAGCAGATCAAAAAGAAAAACGAATAAAACTTATTGGCAGAATAAATAAATAATTATCTCAAACTCGGAGTAATAAGTCGTGGGTTCAAACCCATAATTTATTTCATCACCAATGCTCTCAAAACGGTGAAGGAAAACATCGTGAGGAAACCGGCATGTCCTAAAACTGCCAATTTGACGATATCCTCCTCTCATAGAGAGGAGGCCTGAGTCCCAATATTGGGAAGATTACAGGCTGATTATGCTTATGCTTACGCTAATCTCAATTTCAAAACTCACCATAAAGCGCAGGATACACTGTCCCCCTAATATTACTAACAGGAATCTCCAAAGTCTTTCCATTCAAGAAGAAGTTCAAGTCTACATGATCATAGGCCACGCCGATGGTGTCGCCCTCTACCGGCATTATGGCCGCCGTGTTAACGCCTTTATCGCTCTCAGGCTTTTCATTTTCATGGGTTGGTGAATCCGAGGTTGATACCAGTAGATCGGCCGTGGGTGACTCTCTGGGTGCGGGCGCGAGATGATAAAGCTCGATATTTGAATGACGCACTGTTCCGTCGCTGTTGAGACACCATGACTCTTTGTCCATACCACCTGAAATTAAATAGGGAATAATGATACACATTGAAATTATGAATTTCATCTGTCTTTTTTTGGGGTTGGGTAATCGCAAGCTTCCCTTTTTGGTTGGGCATTTAAAACAGTGCCATAGCGTAGCAGGCAATCCATTTTCAAATGATGTGATAAGATAAGGAGTTCTGAGTATATAACGTTTAAGGTCGAAAAGGGGTTTTTCTAGTTTCTTGCTCATTAAAGAACACCATATGTAACAAATTACAATGACCTAGATATTAATTTTGGCAACAGAAATACAGTCTGCATAGCAATATACTGAAGGACACATTACAGCAACAGTTGACCAAACTTGGACTTGGAAACTCTGCAATGAATACCAAGTCAGTGCATGAATAAGAATGATGACTGTCACGTCTGTCACGAAACATTTTAAACATCCTAAGATTATTTCAACCTTCACAATGTCCAATGAATAGTTTTCCGCAGAAAATTTTACCACATATTTTAGACAAAATGCTGTCAATTACTTAACAAAGCAGAATTTCATGTTACTTTCTGTGTAACCTACATTTTTTGTTAAATGTAAACAATCCATAGAATTGTTTAAAAACGTGTTTCTCACTTTCTTTATTATTCTTAACGTGTGAAATTAGCAAGTGCCAACATTATGCAACAATATGCAAAGTAAGTTTCTTGATAAAATTGCTTTAAGTGTTGTTACTACATGGTTCACAACTTGTGTAAAATTATTTTTATGAAGAAGTTCACATATTTGCACTTTATAATTTCTACAGACAATCTGTCTTTATGCCATAGCAGTATGAGAGATTTTCGTAGGACGATCACTGATGTGCAGCTGACTTTACACCTGTCTATTTTTGTATCTCATTAAAACTACTCATAACCATCCACTTTGTTAATACTACTTGTATTTTTCATCAAAATGAAGTTAGAGGACTTTAAGGCTTTTCACAAAATTTGCGGGAGGCCTATGTCCAGCAGTGGACTTCTTTCTGTTGATATGATAGTGGTGATGAAGAGGGTTCAATGACCATTTTATCTTGGACATATTCACTTACTACTAAAACAGTAAGAATTGGCGAATGACAGGCATTTTGGGAGACTGACTTTTGTAAACTTTAACATTCAAAAAGTGCTGATTATTATCAGCTTCAATGGATTTTAATCAAAGAGTCAATGATACAATTTGCAAATGTTACTTACCATGAACTCTATTAAGATCTGTCTCCCTGGTAGCCACTCCAACAGCCCAAACGCCTCCCTGCTGCAGCTTCACTTCAAAGTAAGATTTGTTCTGCACTAGAGGAGCATTCCCCAACGCACAGCCTGATCCACACACTCGCTGGCCACCTTTTATTATAACCATTTCATGTCCTGCAATGTAACAAGAAAGCCTTAGTTTATTATTTAAAAATTATGATTCATACAATATTATTATAAATTGTCATCATCACAAAATAATTATGTAGTCATCATTTAGCCTTTTCCCAACTATGTTGAGGTGGGTTTCCAGCCTAATCGTGATACAGCTGAATACCTGTATTATAGAACAACTTTCTATCTGACCGACAAAACACGGCCCAGTTACTGTTAGACTGGTTGACAGAAAAAAAGTTTCCCACAGTAGTGATACTTAAAGTAGGGTTACCATATGTCCAAACAAGTCTGGTTTTTGACCCCATCCAGACTTCGTTGGGCCTTGTGGCCTCCAGACTTTTCTACTTCCTGACTTTAATGCAAATAACAACCCCTACTCCAACCCCTATTAATATTCAGTTTATTTAATTTTGTTTGATGAAAGGACTGTTTATTTAATTAATAAATTCCGTAGGCTAATTATGTATTGAAAACTAATTGATTGTCCCTAACTCAACTTAAAATATAATATAATCTGATAAACAGTAATAAACACAATAAGTATGTGTTTTATTGCGTTTTTATCTTAGTTTTCAAAACAGTTCTTTGTAGTAGCTAAGGCATAAACTTAGTATTGCCTACTTATTTTTTTTAAAGATGGATACTTAGCCTTGAGATAACTAGGAGTTGTAGCATGCTTCAGGGATTTAGAAAACGCAATAAATTATGGAAAAAAAGGTTGACTTGAATATTGATGCCTCGCTCGAAACAAAGGGTTGAGGTCTGACATTGCTCTTCAATATCTTACGATAGGCAATTAAATCTAGTGTTTAAGTAATCAGCTATACCTAGAGATTGTTCAGCAAACAAGCTCTCTACTCTATCATTAATCAAGGAGCAACGAACAACCCACGCAAAATCGATGCGCGCACCAATGTTCGCAACCACCAAGTTTCTAGGAAATTCAACCAAGTACAGATACTTCTTAACAACTGTTTATTTAGTAAACATTGTATGTATTCTTCTGTTCAACAGGATGTAATTAAAAATCAAGTATACAAACCCATGTGTAATGTATCCAACTGAACTGGGTTTTCCTTAATTCGTATCGGTACACTGGGTGTGAGCGTGAAGCCATTCATACAAGTTTTCAGACAGCAAAACATGTTTAACTTATTCACTAAAACCTTTTATATTAATCAATATACGATTTTATTAGATTAAAATTATTTTTGTTGTACTACAATTCACGTCATTTTCTTTTGACACTTATCTGACAGTTACCTTGTTGCCATGACATTTCATGAAGCTGACATTTTTACGACCCCTTTCCACGAAACATATTTGATACTTTTTCGGTTTTTAAAAATAACGGTTTTCGTACCTCTATCTATATGTTCTTCTTCGACTATAGGTAGGTACTGCAATATGCGTTACCTGTACTTTTTCGTTCATTTTGCTCTGTCTGAACAGCGTACAATATTTACACTTAAGCTTAGACCATTTACGCTGTAAATGGCCTACAACAGACTAAATAAGTTTCTAAACTATCATGGTCACTAACATTATCGAGATCATTAACAGTAACACTAGAAACGGGATATGACGTGATCATGGTCTGCAACATCGCCGAAATATCGGGAACTCAAAACAAACAGTAGAGATGGTAAATATCCCATTTCTAGTGTTAATGATAACAGACTTTACTTTTAAAATTACACAACCGTGTGTTACCTTCCACAGTATGTGTACCTAGTTCAAATACATTACAAAAAATAGTCATGAGTCAATCGGTCACGCGTTCTCGCTCAATCTAGGCCAAAAGACAATCAGAGACGATTTATTTTTCTCCCAATTAGATGCAAATATTGATTCGCGCTAATAGTTCAAACAAGTAATATTTGTATTGATTCTTCAAATATTGAGCGATATAATTATGATATTATGCAAAATCAATTTACCTTGAAATTGGGATCGGTTGAAATAAAATAATGCTCGCAATAGGTACCTGGTTAGATTTACTAATCGAATGCGGTTTTGATTGAGATTTTGAATGGCACAATCCCGATATGATAATAGAGAGAGGTTGAATTATTTAACTATCGCCCCTAATAACAATAGATCTCTCCTTTAACTTAACTCAGCATACCGAAAACCAAAGAATTTCTTCTTTTGGAAGAATTTGTGAAAGTTTGTCCTCAGGGCACATTATGGCTGATGTGTTTTGCACCTGAGCCTGGCTCAAAAAAGCTGGAAATTACGGGATGATGTCATACCATGACGGAGCTAACACAAATCGGTACCTTCTTTGCCTTATCTGGCACATGTCTGGCACTCACAGTCTTTAGGTACCTACACGGATATCGCTCCTAAGTTTCAAGATTCCATGCTAGACATAGGGATATAAACTACCTTTTGTGAGGTACTTATTCCACAGGGAGTGTGGAGCCTTATAATAACATAATATCAGACTGTAAAATCCCCACTGCTGGGACACAGGACTCTCTCTGTGAGAGGAAGTGGGCCATAATTCATCTCGCGGGTCCAGTGCGGGTTGGAGAAATGTTGGTCCTTAATAAGACATGCCGGTTTCCTCACGATATTTTTGATCATTATTGATGACGCGGCAAGTAAGTCGGGGCCGTTACCGCTGGACCAAATTGCTCATGTGCGCCGTCAGGACCTTCAGTTCCATGAAAACAGCTCGAAATTGTTTGCGCTCCTCCTCGGATAATATGTTATATTTAAGGAGTAACTTTGTCTATCTATACAGAAACGCCCATCAATCGAAAAAATAGGATTCTACAACGAGAGCAGCGAGCTTGAAAATTTTATAAGTTTTCTTTTGTCCTTTATTATAAAAATACGGCTAATTCTGCCATTTATAAAGAAAAGCTTATGAACGCAAACGACTTAAGATGAGCGCGCTCGAATATAGAAATTAGGTAATTTTTGTTTATACATACAGATACTAGAATAGGAGTACCTACGACCTCGAAATTTTTTGCTTTCCGCCTCGAACACATTAGTTTATTTGGTTTCTCTATAGTAACTCTCTCCCTGCCTACGGCCATGACGATAGGAGACGCGAGGCTAAGCGGCTCGTTCATGCTTAGTGTTTAGAGGAAAAGAGTAGAGGAAGACATTAACTTTATTGACAAGGTGATGAACAAAATTTTGACAGCAACCTAGTCTAAGTGTACATACGTTTTGATTCACACATTAGATACATAATACAATTTTCAAGTCGGGTTTTTTGATACTTTTAATTAAATGTTACTTGTTATATTATGTTACTGTGTGAGTTAGAATAATTCTAACTACAATATATATTTATATACATATTTGTAATCTCCTTTTAATTTCCTTCATTTTGATACCCATACTCCATAGGTTTGGTTGAAAAAAAATGTTAACGACTAGTGGAAGCGCCAGGGTAACCCGCGAAACCCGTGCAGGGCACGCCACAGTGGCGATAAGTCCCCTCTTTGAGGAGTGGCTGGAGAGCCGCCACGGTGCCCTCACCTTCCGCCTGACGCAGGTCCTCACCGGACGCGGTTCTTTCGGGAGGTACCTGCACCGAATCGGGCGGGAGGAAACGCCCGCGTGTTGTCACTACGAGGATCGCCCGGACGACACGGTGGAACACACCGTGGAGGTCTGCTCCGCTTGGGCGGAGCACCGCCGTGTCCTCGTAGCGGCGATTGGCGGCGGCGACCTCTCGCGTCCGGCCCTGGTTCAAGCCATGGTTAGAGGCGAGAGGGAATGGGAAGCCGTCACCTCCTTCTACGAAGCAGTCATGCTAGCGAAGGAGGTGGTGGAACGTGAGAGGGAGAGAACCTCACGTCCCAGCCGCCGCGGGAGAAGCACCGGGCGTCGGGGGCCACGTGGTGGCTCTCGGGCACCGTAGGCGCAGGCCTGTGGACGGTGAATAATGGGCTAGTTCGCCGTCCGTCCGACTTATGACGACAGGCCGTGTCGACGGCGCGTTCGTGTTCCACGCGCGCCTCAGAGAGAGGCCCAGAGGGGCCCGCAAGGGCCGATGCCTGCCAGGGCTGCGGGACTGTTCGAAAGAGATTCCGCGGCCCCGGAACACAAAGGGCAAAAGAAGGAACATGGATGGGTCATGGTTAGTCAGTAAAAGGCTGACACTTCCTTCCGCTCCGCCCAGTGCGGGAGGTGTCATTTGATGATTTCCCATACCAAAAAAAAAAGGGTAGCCCGCGAAATTCAATTTTTTTTTACGTTTTTTGCAATTTGCAGGTCGGTGTCAGGACTGTCAGGTTGTATATTGATTGAAATATGATTCGCGACCGTAACAAATATGGCTTAACTGAGTTATATATAATAATTAAAATCCTCTAAGTTCATTTAATCCTATTACATGAGTTTTTAACCGACTTCCAAAGAGGAGGGTGGTGGGTCTATGTTCGACTATGTGTATTATTTTTTATGGATGTTCACCGATATATCTGTCAATTTGTAGACCGATTTTATTTTTTTATTCGAAAGAGTATACTCCAAAGATGATCCCATTGTCACCATGTTAGGATCTGATGAGAAAATCCCAGGGAAATCGAAGGCAACCCTCGAATTTTATAGGCAGTATTACGTTTTTCATGGTTTTTCTAGAGCTATTCAAGTATACGCACCTGGGAGTCATCACGTCTTGTTGATGATCCGATGATGGAAAGTATAACTACTTAACGATTAGGAGTTGGAGGATAATTATTTAGTAAAATATTAACTGTGGACTGATTTTCAAAATTCTTTTTTTCATTCAAAGAGTATACTCCCAAGTTTACTAGGACTTCGGAGATATGGAACGGAACTCTTCAATAATAGACAGCAAATCTGCGTGATTGCTGCACTCGCTTGGATGTTTATTGTTTACACAACATCATAACATAAGATCACGCCTGTATATGCTGTGTATGTGAAACTTTTTAATATTAAGGTCTTAATGTATGTACCATTTACTCAGAATTAAATAAATCTTATCTTATCTTATGCTCTGAGGTTACGCAGATGTGGACGCACCCACATTTTACAGTTAGGTATGTTAAGTTGCATTTTATTGAGGAAAAGCCTATTACCATGAAATTGAAATTTATGTATAACAATGTTGAATAAACGCATAGCAAATATATATAAGGATATTACAACTAAAAACTTTTTTGCAAAAAATAAAACCGACTCCAAAAACACAAAAAAAGTGAAAAATAATTTTAGCTTCAGAAGTCGGTGACAAAAAACTGAATCAAATAAAGAAAAGTCACGGACTTCTGAAGCTAAAAGTTTTTTTATTTTTTTATTTTTAGTTGCAATATTCCATAGAAATATTTTTCATCATCAGACCTGTAATGGCACTTGTAACCCAGATGGGTGCAAAGTTTTGATCAATATACATGAATTAAGTCCAAACGCAAGATAGCTACTGTAAACAGTTGAGGAGTTCCCTTAACTGTCCTTCGTCTTCATCATCAGACCCCTTATGACAGTCACAACCCATCTAGGTGTAAATTTCTCATCAATACAAATTAATCAAACCCAAACACAAGGTGACTGCTGTAAACCGTTGAGGAGTTCCCTCGACTGTCTTTCGGTTCCATCATCAGAGCGACTCCAGACCTTCTTTAAATTATAGTGCGTTAAAATACTTAATCAAAAAATTTACAAACGCACTAGTCGCCACTACAATTTTTGAAAGCTCCCCTCAATTTCTCTAGGATGCCATCATCAGCAACAAAAAAAAAATATCAAAATCGGTTCATAAACGACGAAGTTATCCGCGAACACACATAAATATATATATATATTTATACGGTCGAATTGAGAAACCTCTTCCTTTTTTGAAGTCGGTTTAAAAAATAGAAAAATAAAAAAGTTTTTTGGAAAAAATAAAACCTGACTTTTGCTTGTTTGATTTAGTTTTTTTGTCACCGATTCCTGAAGCTAAAGTTATTTTTCACTTTTTTGAAATCGGTTTTATTTTTTGTTCATGAAATAGTCATTCAATGGGATTATGTATATGAACTTAGAGGGTGATGAACGATTATAATTCTGTAAATACATACGTGTTATGGTTGCAAATAATATTTAGTTCAACATACAGCCTGACACTAACCGGAAAATTGCAAAAAACGCAAGAAAACCTTAAGCGCCAAAAATACGCCATTTTGTTTTTTTTTAAATACCTATCTAAGATATTAGAGTTTTTATTTGGGTTTTTGAGACGAACCTCATGATACCTTAATCGTCGAAATTCACCAGCCATTTAGACCATACGAGGTTATAAAAAAAAATGGTTGCCTGTAAAGTCGGTTTTACGGGCGAAGATTTTACGTGACAACGTCTTTTTCTCGGTAGAATATTTATTGATATGAATATAATTAAATTGCACAATAGGAACAAGGAATTGAATGAAAATAAGAATTGCACAAATCGGCAGACCGATCATAGTTGAGTGGGAGAGAGACGCAAGGCATTCGGCGGGCCTCTCTCTCGTTCGGTGACTCATCGTAACGTTACCGAGCGTTACACTTTTTCATAAGTGACTCCCAGCCGCAACCTAATTTAAGACGTTGTCACGTCAAAATTACAAACATACAAGATACGCTCGAAAAACATAACCCTTTCTAGGCAGTCAAGTAGAGTAAACTTTATCTTTTCTTTTGCGACAGGCAAGTGCAACCCCCTTGCAGCCTGCTGCCGGCACCCATGACCATGCTTACGACCCTGTTTACACTTTCTAGCGACTTATTTATCATAAGTTTATGTAGTTGTAATTCATTGGATACTACTTCGTATACTACCTATTTCGTTTTATTTACCATAACCCTACACGGCACGATGAACCTGCACGGATATTGGAATTGAGCGCACGGTCAGAGCCAAAGCTGAGCGTACCTTGGCAGTAGGCCAGAGAGGTGTTAGAAATGATTTCATAAATTACGTAATGCTGGACATTTGTCCTCTAAATAGTCCCCAGTCAAGTGACAATATGTCTATACATACTTACTCCTTGTTTACCTATTCATCACCAATATCTCCGTTGAAGGCGTACCAGCACAATACAAATAAATAAAATTAAAAACCTCTTTCTTCAAAAACTACAATGGGTATATAAACATACACTCCCAGGTACAATTAACCACCCACCTAAGTTTAGGGTTTCTATATAATATTTATATATATTATGTACCTTTATAGATGCTTATACATGTTAAGAGTCAAGTGTTAATTTTAACACTAAATGAAAATGTGCCCAAGTTTTTTCCTAATTTCTGATTACAAACATTTTCGCCTTTACATGAACATGCATAGAATAACCACATACGACGGGACGGGCCAGGATTCCATCCCTCAATCGGATGCAAAAGACATTATGGATGGACTTCCAAACTAGCTTCAGGGGGGTTACTGTGACGTCTTAAAGCAGGAGTAATTCCTGTGTGGGAAAGAGACAGAGCTATACAGGTCGTCTAGCGCCATCTGCTTCCCGCACTGGAATTACTCCTGCTTGTTATAAGACGTCAAGGTAGGCCAACAGGAAGTCATTAAAAAAAGTTTTTATTGTTTCTCATACAATTGTTTTACAGCACAAAATTGAGGCAGCCCTGTTAAGTTACATGGACACTTGTGATGGGGTTACCTCGCATATAGACCCCGAAAAGATAACACTCATTGCTAAAATTTAATAGGCTTTGTCAAATATTGATAAAATTAAGAAAAATGAAAATGTTACTTTTTCTCATTTCAGAAAAACGTTTCTAAATCAATTTAGGTAGGTACCTACTTACTTCAGCGGGAATTCTAGCTTCCTGGAGTTGAAGAGTGGCGGGCTTGTCCAAAAGAATGGTTCAGTCAGGGTCTCCTAGTCAGTTCGTTACAATGAGAGTTAGCGGTGATCGAAGAGAATATTGCTCAATAAGGTAGGTATACCTCAAGCAGCTCAGCCTAATCGCAATCCACTGCTGGACAAGGGCATCCCCCAGGCTGCGAAAAGCAAGTCCCAAAATATGGATAGGTATTTCTCTCAAAATAACCATAAGTAGGTACCAGTTTTACATTCTAATCTTAGTAAAAAATGTATATTTTTAGTAATACCACAGGGGTCATCAAACTTAACTGTACTTATTTCATACTTCGCATCTTTTAAACAATCAATAACATAAAATTAAAACCTAGTTCGGATGTCAAAGACATAATATTAAAACTTGTCTAAAGTGTGATAAGTTGTGTCATTATGAGGAAATTCCACATCACGTTCTACGGGCACATACCAGCAAAAAGAACAAGTTCTGATTATAATTTTAATACAATGAATATTTGTTTAATACCTATCTCCAACTCGGGACCGGTTATGAGATAAAAATGGATCCTGTTAGAAGTTATGAGCCGAGAGCCACAGTCCCTACCTGCCTACGCCCCTGTGAGAATATTTTTAAGACAGCTTTGTTCGCTGGTTAACACCAAATCTCACGTGAGCAAAGCTCCTACAAAGGAATACGTCGTGTATGACCACCGCTACGTAGGTACTTATAAAATTCTAATAATGAAAAAAACTTGTAGGTATGTGCGTAGAGGTTTTTACTCGGTTTTCAATTCTCCGCCAAACAGTAGGTACTTATCCTATTTTCCACAGTTTCCCAGGCCAGACTTATTAAATGTCAAAACAGCACAAATAATGTTGTAATTAAAGTACCTATACCGACTTTGGCTTATCCGGAAACCTATCCGATTGACTAAATCCTTGTTTACCAAAGATGACAGCATGCTCTCATCCAAACGCCATATTAACCGTAAAGGACAATGACCAAAGTTGGTACCAAAAAGTCTCGCGCCTCAAAACCAAAATATTATAGTAATTAGTTTCATATTTTTTTACGGTATTACGCGTCGGGGATTTGATTTTTGAACTGGAAATATACTTTTCGAGTTTAAAAGTATGAATATTGTTTTACTCCCTTTATAATATGACGTTCCGTTTCAACTGAATATAAACGACGTTCCGTTTCAATTGAACAAACCCTTGGCTGTCGAGCGGACTCTAAAATTAATTACAATTAAGTAAGATCAGTCCACCAAATCGATTTAGTTTGGTTTATTGCTATTTGCAACAAAATAGATTTTCTCAGCCTAAAGATTTTGATTTATCGATTACATCCCTAAATCCCGACTAGTTTATAGCACTTACTATACTCTATGGTTTATAGTTATCTTATCTGTGGCATCTGACGTGACATTTGTACTGTACTGTACTGACTGACTATTGGCAATGTAAAGGTCTAAAATAAAATCGAGTTTCAGTCAAGCATACTGTGGATGTTACTTTAACTCGTAATTCTTACTAATATTAGTGTATTACGCTGTTTTTAGAGCAATAATGTAATGTATGTGTGTTAAAATACGTCGTTGGTAGCGTCGAAAAAATAGACCTACTTTTTAGGTTAGTTTCGATTTTATAAAATAACTCTGAAACGCGGGTTTTTTTTTCAAAAATAATTTTTGTAGGAGTTAATACGATCAGTGTAGTCTATAAAAAACAAGGTTTGATTTTGATGCAGCATGGTACGGGATTCCATACTTCCATGAGCATTCTCTTTTTGTAAAACAATGTAGGTAGGTATTTCATCTCGAGGACGCGCGACGTCGCGTCGCGGTCGCGAATTTGCAAGTAACAACATTTGTACTGTCATGCTCATCATTTTATGTGTGTCGCACTCACTGTTTACGTTTCCCATAAGGTACCGGGATTTAAGTAATATTTATAATAATTATACTTAGGTATATAATAATGTTTGTAATTTTTATTGTAGGTATGAGTTCACATCACCTGAACACGCGATCGTTTGATTTCACCCCTTCCAAGCGTCTATTCCCAGTCGCCACCACCGGCTTCGTCACCACTGGCGACGAACGGAAAAAAATTCTCGATTGTAGCCACTGGCGACGAAAGGGAAAGTAATTTTCCCATTCCAAGCCGTCGAGAAGTGTCCCCATGGATCATCTCCTGGACCGCCCTAAGATAAGTTTAGCTCTTTCTTTTCTAGTGGAAGTTCAACCTATTTGGTGAAAGAGTATCTTCGTGGTCCTCTCACTACAAAGAACTGCGTTTATTTTATTTTCTGTGACATCCCATTTTGTAAGTCGTAATCAATTACCTACCTAGGCCAACTGGCATCAACAAACCCCCAGATGTACCAATACTCAGAGCCTTTGAGGACCAGAGAGAGAGAGTCCTTCAGCACCCTCTGAGTAAGAGAGTGCTCAATTAATTTGGCCAATTACGCTGCTTTCAAACGCAAAACTCACCACTACTACGCTATGAATAGGGATAGTTAGAACTGCCTTCCGATACAGCTTTGTACGGAAAAGAACTATTCAATTTGAGGGAGCGCAGATTTATAATAATAATAAATTACCAAAAGAAATAAGAGATTCTTCATCATCATCAATGAACATCTTTTTGGGTTTAGTTGCTTTTGTTATTTTTTTGTTTGTTGTTTTTTAAATAACCTACCCTTTGTATGTACCTACTCGATAAATCGAACGACAACTATGTTTATTTTGTTAAATTTCTCATAATATATTTAAGTGAACTATAAATATGCTTTTTGAGAAAATGAAAACGTTACTCAGGTTAATTAAAAAACATTGTTAACTTAATAATTCCAAAATCCGTTTAAAAATTGCTCGTATTTCACTCATATTGACAGTTGTTATCAGCCAATTAATCAAAGTTCAATCATAAGTTGTTTCATGCCTACAACAGGGCCATACCTACCTATACTTTCTTTTTGACACCGTGCCGAACACCACGTAAATGTCAAGATAAACATTATGTTAATTTACAGTGCCAGTGTATTATGTGCGTATGTACAGACGACAGCACATCAAGCTACTACAATCTGTCAAATTTCTTTAATAGATTTTCAACTTTACCTCCAAAGAATTAGGTTCAAGGTTGGTTGGGGAAATCTGACAGTTTCGGGTAGGTTGACCTGCTGGCGTCTGTACATACCTATAGTACGTTATCTGTGGTCACGTTACTGTCCTGACATTTCGCGATACTATACTGGGCATAGCCAAAAATGTATCTATTGTCAACGACACCCTACATTTTCCAGGTGGCTAAAAATAGGCCACCTGCTTCTTTCATAAATTCATCTTTCGATGGACCATTTCAAACAAAGGATTTAGGAATTATTTGGAACAGATATTTAGCCTTTTACCTACGGAACCCTAAACCCCCTAACCTACGATGGTGCATGCGATATTTCATACCATGCAAGGAAAGCGTGCTCAGATGAAGTTACATACGAGAAGATGACTCTGCCCTGACAGTTGACGCACACTCTGCCTACACAAACGATAGGACACTTTAATGTTATGTAAGTCCTGTTGTCTGCACGTAATAGGAACAGATGAACGCTACTGAAAGCGGCCAAACTCAGGGCTGACTCAATTTAGATTGCCATCGATATCCTAAGATAAAAGAAGACTATTAGTGTTGCTAACCCTCCATGACCTCCTTCTCGCGTCGTCTTCCTGTCTTTACGAGGCCGTGAAAGCCGGCCGGGGTAAAGGTAGTGATTTTATTTCCCTAAGGATTTTTTCCTAGACCGCTTCTGTCTGTGGTATCCTGACGAGCTTCCTGAGGATCGGTCAACCGCACGTCTATGTTCCCTGCTAACACTTGTTCTACGTTCTGTCAATGTCAAATTGTTACCACTGATGAACTGACTGTCTGTGTTGAGAAATTTGCCAGTTGAGGTAGTGCCATTGAATTTTTCTGTAAGAAATTCAGCTGGTGGTTTTGAAAAGACGCTAGATGTTACGATCGAACAAACGGATCCTAAAAAATTCTACTCATTATCGCTACTCGTAAAGCCGTAGTCGTCTGGCCGATACTGACTATTCTATTGTAGAAGCTCAAGTTATTTGTAAACAAAAGAAATTCCGCGTCAAACAATCAGATTATTTTTTTGTAAATAACCACACATTAGTTACTTACGCAGTATAACATTTTACAATTGTAAGATATAAAACTTGTGGTTAGAAAGTGACCAAATCTTAGGATCTCCTCCAAAATAGTGTAAAATAATGTAGTCAACTAATCGCTGACCTGTTCAGTTTAGTAATCATTGACTAAGGCAATAAGTTGCCTTGTATCTGCTTTGTATGTTAAAAAATCCTAAAATAGGTACATTAAATAATATTTAGGTCCTAAGAAAGAAACTAATTTCAAAGGCAATGATAATTATTTTTCAACTAACTTAGATTTAGTAAAGCTTCCTTTTCACAGAGGAACTGGCTGGTAGCAGAACAGAAGAATTCAGTGATGTGACCGAGGTGACATTATTACACCACCCCGTGGCAAGGGTGCGCGTGCGTCAGATCATCCGCGCGCCTGCGTCGCGACTTCCTCCATATAAAACGACCGCTCGCGGTAACCGCATCAGTTTGTGACGACCCCTCAGACACACACTACACACGGTGAGTCGAATTTTCTTTTTTTTTGTTTTTCGATTTTCTCCCCAATTAGTCAGTGCTTTGTCGAGAATTTAAGCTAAAGATTTTTCTATTAAAAAAAAAACAGTGAAAAATGTAAGTGTGTAAAAATGTCAAAATTTAAAAATTAAATTATCTATGTGAATTAGTGACGCACAATTATAAAACTAAAATTTTAAATATCTAGTTTAAAAATAAACGATGTGATTTAATAGAGGTTAAGTAAACAACCATAATATTATCATAATTTGTGTCGCAAGTTGCGGCAAGCTTCACACAAATCAACGCATTAAAGCCATATCGAGTAGGAATCGATTAATTTGTTGGAATTTTGTAATGATAGGCCTAAACGGCCTCGGGAAGTGTCGAGTGGAATGAACTTCTTTTTGTTCCGGGCCGCTTTCTAACATAGGACCGGTCTGTAATCCCGGAATCTTGCGTAATCATCCCGGGTTGCAGTGGCGAAGGTTCCATACAACTCGATTCCTATCGGCTTCCCTTTTAAAAATGGCACAGTCAGTATTTTATAGACAAATAATATTATCACAATAAAGATAATATGTACTCCGGCTTTTTTCAGGGTCAATTTTTGTAAAAGTTTTCGTACAAAATTGACCCTTCGCTATTGACCCGTCGGGTTGTGTTTGTAAACAATTCCTCATCTATGCTGAGGAGACAATATTTGTGTCCCTGTGCTTAAATAATTCGAGGATAATGTCCACGTTGAATACATTATTAGGCAAGAGCCTTTGCCTTTATAATTAGTTTTAATGATGTACACACTTAAGTTAATGTGACGTCTATTCCTAAGTAAAAGTTAAAAGAAAATTTTCAACGACTTGAACGTGACCAAGGTACAAATAATTGCTTTGTGAAAAAGATTATTTTCTGAAATTCTAATTATTAGCATAATAAAAGATTTTTTGGTGTGCTTTTAAATTCTCGATTTCCCTTTACAGGGTCGATTTTCGTAATCTTTTACAAAGCTGTAAACCTATAACGATTTATTAACAATGGAAAATAAACGCACTAACGAGTTAGAACCAAAAGCCAGGACTTCTAAAAGCCTCATATAAAATATAAATTGCTATGCGTTTGAGTGAAGTAACAGCATTTACCTAATGACAGAAAATTGCCTGATAATAAGACAAGTCCCAAAAAATGTTTCTTGTCTTGCCACGGAAAATACCACACACCATAGAATAAGACACCTGGATAATGTGCAATTAATAAATCGAAGACTCCTAGTGGCTAGTGATCGCCTTCTCTCGCATCGAGCCGACAAATATTTAAACAGCTCATACCGTTGTAAAAATATGACAGACAGACAGACAGCAAGGATCATGGTAGCAGGTCTGGCGGGTGGATGTCCGAGACATCTAAGTAAAACCGTCCATTCCTAGTTTAAAGGAATCGTCCCTAATGCGGACTAGTTAAACTTCTCATTATATGGTGTCAACGTACTAATAAACTTCTTATTAGTTATTTCGTGATAATACAAACTTCAAAAGTATTAGTTATGAATATATGACTGCACCTTGACCGTCATAACCGTAGAATTATTTTAAGAAAGTTCCAGGTTTTTCTTCACGTGTTTTTGTTACATAAATCCGTAGGTCCGTGAACTTTTCTAGCTATACTCAGAATTGTGTTATTTATTTTAATATTGAAAAAAACTAGTTTCTCGACAAAAACTGGCTACTACACAGTTAGGACAGCATTTCTGTACCTAAACATGACGTCTTTTGTTTTTATTATCTAGCGAATCTTGACTCATACATCACAATAGTTAAAATATGTGAGATGTAAAGCTCCTTAGGCCCGGACTCCTTCAATGCGGAGACGACGGGCGAAGGGGAGATGTATGTGATTCGACCAATCACAGGAGAGTATTTTGATTGATTGTACGGTTTCCGCACGTCTCAAGACTCAACGGGAATCAACCGTAAGGGTCTTATATTGTTTTAGGGAATGAGGATGAACTCGCGCAAGACAACTAATACAAACGTACCGTATTTTTAGCTTAGGTTAACATAATAATATACAAAGTTACCCTTTTACACTTTCCTAATTTAAAGGTAGTAATATTTTTAATGAATGTGTAAACTGTGCTGATTGTGTGTCAACATATTACTTACCATAAATAACTGGCAAACAGCAAAACCTTTATTTATTTAAACGTAACGTTATATGCCTATGAATATTTTTGCAAGAAAGCTTGGCGTCCGATGTTATCGTACCAAATGTCCTAGGTTCGCTATTGGGTTTTCCCACAACGAAGTGTCTAGTATAGTTTGGTAGTTCACCTATTAGTAGTCAGAACAGCCTATTCAAATATTATGTACATACCATTGTCATGCTACTTTCTGAAAAAAAAAAACAATTATGTGTGTCTTTGTTGCAGAAAATGAAACAGGTGGTGTTCTTAGCCCTTTTCGCGGCGGTAGCGCACGCGCAGTTCCAGAACGGTCGCATCCTAGAACCTCCTGTACCCTCGCTATGTGTGCAGAGATCCATTCACGAGAGATACACAGACAGTAAGTGTTTTGAAGTTATTTACATAATAAGGCATCTTGAGACTACTCGTCAGCAGAAGTAGAATTTGAGGGGAATTAAAAAATATTTTAGACGAAATGGTGTGAAGAGTCTGGAAGAAATTAAGCCTAAGGTGGCTATATCACAAGAATGATAAAATCGATAGTCCATCTGGCTAGTCCTTCTTGAAGATAGATCAGAGTTAGTCAGAGTAGACTTTAAGTGGCAGTAGAAGCTGGTATGAAGAATCGGGATTCTTTTGACGGTAATATTAAAACAATGTAATGATTTGATCCGATCATTCTTTTGGTTTGCACACATTTCGAGATATGGTTTAAACTATGAAAAACAAATTCTTAGGCACTCAAATAGTCAGACACATTATTCACAGGGGTAAAGATAAAGTAGCCAACGGCACTAAGGTAGACAAAGAGCTACATAAAATACGCTCTTTAAGCATCTTTTAAGATCGGGCTTAAAATATGAGGATGGTAAGTAAACTCATTAATTACAGAATGCTTAACGATTATTGTCTCCGAATTCGGCTTGAGGAATTTACGAACTATATTATTGACATATTTAATACCAATAAAGAAAAGAAGGTAACTATATCATTTTATGTAGGTAATGAGTAATGGGGTATGTAATTAATGAACAAGAAGATTCCGGAAACTTCATGTACGTTATTATTATTTTAATGAAGGACATTTTTTCGTGATTATTTATTGAAATTTATATTTAATGTTTTATTTTTTTCAATGTGATTTAAATACTTAACTCGTCTTCAAGAATTCGTACAGTTTTTCCATAGACGGTTTTTTTTTCCTTTTAAACCTCTGCCAATACATTGAGGGTCATCGGGTTTCTTTCATAGGTTAAAAAAAAACTAATCAATGAACAATGATTAGGTACCGTAGCTTTTTGATCAGGCTTTTTATCAAGTACTTGCATTTTCCAATAAAACGGACTCCATGTTGAATTTGGTGGTTGTTAAATGATATTAGGTATGTGCTGTGCAATGGAGTAGTAGGTACGTGGACTACGTGGTCACCTTCTTACGTAGGTAGGTATACGAGAATCTGGTTTAAAACAGGTGCTAACTGAGATAGAACCAAGGACGTTTACATTTTTACATGATTAACATTTATGAATCAAAGACTTGTTGATCATTGGACTTGCTTGTAGACATACTTTGGTTCTTTGACCTAGATAGAAAGTAAATACAGATGATACTTGAACTCAGTAATTTAAGATCTATGGAGGAAGAAGATATCTACCTACTCCGTCAACTCAACTCAAAATTGATATAGGGGCACAGAGTATAAATTGATGATCATAGGTTTGATTTTTTTTAAACTGACTTGATGACTTTCACTATCATTAACAATTCTTCTCTTCTTCTTCAACCTTTGGCTACCAAATGCTGAGTGTTGGTCTCTTCCAAATCTCTCCACTTTTGGCGATTTTGTGTCTTGGCTATCCAGTTGCTTCCGACCACTTTAATGATATCATCCGTCCACCTAGTCTTCCCACATTAACACTTACAACGGGATATTTAAGTAACATATTTATTACGGATGGCCACGGTTTATCCGTGATCATTCATTGCGCTTACAACAGTGCCGAAATATCGGGAACTCCATTTAAATAATAAACATGGTATCCTATTATTATTAACCTATCCCATTTTAAGTGTTTATGATAGGTTTATTGGTAGCAAAGAACTTGGCAAAAAACAGAGCTAAATCTACCTGTGACTAACGACCCAAGATTGTGCCCAAGATAATCATTGGAACGCTGTGACTATTATCATAGGACCTCATCAAAAAGGTACAAGTTGTTCTGTTATCTCAGTTAGATAAGGGAAAACCGGTCCGCCATGCCAGCATGAGCCCGCGCAACCAGAAATACATGAAATTCCTATGATATCAGTAAACACTGGGACTTCCGCGTGCAAATAAGCGATGAGATGTATCTATATGTCACAAGTTTTCAACTAGTTTTATCACATTTTTAGAATGCAGTGCGGTTTGTGGATTATGCATATTTTTAGAATCAATTTGCATTTATTTTTGAAATGGTGGTACGCAGTTGCTATAGATAATCCTGTTCTGAATACAGCTCCGGGTACAATAAATTCGTCTGTCTTCACACACGGGTCTGATTTTTTGGTTGACTTGTAATTTGGTGTTAAAATCTTGATTCGCGGTTTAAATCATCACTATTTCTCTTTTCCTACAATGAACGTCAATGATATTGATGAGAAGGGATCTCAAGATCTAGTTCCAGTACCCACATAGTTTCCTATCCCTTTATTATAGAATAAGTTAACTTCTGTCATAATCAACGTTCCGTTGGCTATGACAGAAGTTGGTTTGTACTCCACTACTAAACTTGTAGTCCTCCTAGTAGTAGCTGAAGCACAATCGTAGCAACAGCCGCGACAAAGAAGAGTGGAGTTTGCGAATTAATTAGGTAGAAAGACTGTCTTCATTGTGTATTCGCCTACAATGACCATCGTTGCTCTATACTACTTACTAAATAGATATTGTTTATTATATTCCTAGTCTTTACCCTAGTTACCTAGTTTCGACTAACCTGGATGCATGTGGATCGTCCAATTGAAACACTATACAAACGATATCTCCCTGCGTTCCTTTCATCGGAACATGGAATGCCAAGATTTTCTATCCGCAGTTCTCACGAGACTGTCTAGTAAAATCGCGAAGTATTTCTACATTGTTATGTACGGAAGAGATTTAGACTCCAATCGTATGAGATATCATTGTTATTCTGGCTGGGAGCATAATTTTTTGCGAGATTCTCTACCTGGGTAGGACTCAAAAACAGGAATTGCTGATGTGGGCAATACGCCTGGTAGTCTGAAGTGGGATTACATGACCATAATTATGTAGGATTTAATTTATCGAGATAGATTGGCCAAAGTCGGCACGCAGTGGGTGCCAGAAGACGGGCATCGTCGCCAATGGGGTCTGGCAAAACATGATGTGATGACTTAGAAGTTTATGGGCGATTTGCCGGGGAGGACAACGTACAGGGAAGAGTTTAACTTGATAGATATGTGGGGACAATACGGCTGCATAAAAAAACTACCTTTTTAAGAACATCATTCGTTTTATGTAGCATTTACAGAAAAACTCATCTGTCTTTGAGTCACGATCGCCAATACTCAGTGAAACTTTGTTTTTCTTAAGCAATGCTATTGTTTCGCCCTACTTTTGTAGGACTTACTCATTCACTGTCCAAACATTTATCTTACAAAATCGAACGCGTCCTGACATCACCACGCATCGCTAGAAATTTTCTAGAAAGGGGTTTTTTGGTACACTCATAACGTAGGCGATGTGGTAGACCTCGCAAGAGATAGCGGGACGAGCTGGATGGAACCAACAATCGGTGGTTCACATTGGCCCTGGATCGAAGGGTTTGGAAGTCATGCGGAGAGGCATTTGCCCAGCAGTGGGATGACACAGGCTAACAGTAACGTAACGATCAGTAGACGATAAATTATTAGGTACTATTAGAAACGGCCAGCAGTCTAAATAACATCATTACATAAGATAAACACTATAAGGTATATCTGTAAGGCAACCTGTTACTTCGAAAGTGAGTTCAAGGGTTAGGTTGTATAACCCTTGATGTAGGTACACCATCAAGAAGTACTTAGATATAGGTAGACAGGGTACTTATAATCCTAATCATAATATGAATACAAATTAGTGTTGTTTAGTTTCTAGAGGTTCCGGACTCTACGGTAGTTTTTAGCGTAGCCCAACATATGTGCAGCTATTCGTATTGTGTACGAGGATTTATCGAGGGGTTATCGCCAAAAGCTAACATATTTGGTATTTCCAGACAAAGGCTACTTCTTCTCATGGAGAGACCCTGAGCTCCGTGGTGTTGAGGAGGACTGGCTGAGTGCCAGGAACTACTGCCGCCAGCGCTGCATGGACCTCGTGTCTCTGGAGACCAGTGACGAGAATGAGTGGGTCAAGGCACGCATAGTGCAGGACAAGGTAAGAAAATAACATGGATACATTTTTAGAACTAAAAGGATATGGCAGAGTAGCGTCTGCAGCCAGCCAAGATTATTGTCTATTAATAAAGTAGTCTTCAGTAAAAAAAAGATGAAGACGTTTTTGGGTCTCGATAGTGTGATCGTTTTCTGAATCTCCGAACCCCAACTTTTAGAGAAACATTCATTTAGTGAGGTTTTACTAAACTCGCAACAAAATCGTTAAATCGTTGCACAATAAATGTTTATCTTTCTGTGATTAGATGAAGTCTTGAACAGTGATGTAAGACGGCAGTAAAACATAATCAAGTTCCCATTTCCTTTATTCAGAAGTTCATTAACGACTCTGATGTAACGGACGGTTCAAGTTTTAAATTAACCTTCGACTGAGAAGCATTTCAAATGCAAAGGAAAATGCACCTAAATTAAAGATGATTCTAGATAGTCCTTGCTTTGGGGCGTCCTTATTCCATAAGTAAAGCAAATGACTTCACGATGGTTGCCAATGACTGTAGCAAATGTCCACACGTGTTTCGAGTTCAAAACACGAGGAAAACAATCGTAACCGTGACGCGAAAACATATCACTTTTTCAAAGCTAAATAGAAAGTGAGGTAGGTATTTGTATTCAACACGGAAACTTTAAAAGAATTCATATTGTTCCCTCTCTTCGTAATGCTTTGAATATTCAAGACCAAAGCTCTATCTTTGCGTAAAGGAGTTATTTAACTAATAGGCTGCGTTACTTTACCTTAACTTGTCTTCGTAGGAAAAATAATCATTACAGGAACGCAACAATGGCATCGTCGATTTTTCCGAAACGAGTTTCACTATTGCTACGGAATGTGTTTCGCACTTCGTGAGAAATACAATGTTTTGTTGTATTGTCTGTTGCTCCCGAGAATATCGACTCGGGAATAATTAGCACTTGTTTTTTTACACGTAGAAATCTGCTAGTAAAACTTTTATAGACGGAAGATGAGATCTGGTTGGGATTCAAATATGACCAACCGGTGAAACTCGTAATGGTAGAACTTAGCCTAGGTAGGTGCTAGAGATACAACCAGACTCGCAACTTTCGGTTGCCATTGTTCACGTTGTAGAACGACAATTTGTCCAGCACAGATATGAATGCCAATAAATGATACGATTGTCCCGTTGCCAAACTGGCCATTGCCCTGTTGACACTTGTTATGGTAATGAAGTAGCGCGTTTATCATTTTCTTACAATCTGGCACCGTGCTGAGTGCACTACGATAATTGTGACAAATTGACGTATTCATTGTTGTATCTCCACGGTATTGTTAAGAATCATCAAATTGTTTCGCCTTATTCGCTTATCTAATAGACTTCTTTTTTAATGGTCGTTTTGCCATTGTTATTTTTTCTTCGTACCTTAAAGATAGAATCAAGTAGCAAGGCAGACGAACAGGTAATTGTTCGTCTTACGTGCTCATACAAATACCCAGAGGTTTTGTGTCAAGGTACCTAGTATCCATAATGAAACGATAAACTCATCACACATAGTTGTAGAAAATGACTACCTATTCTTATGCTAATGTGTTTCCTACAGCAAAAATACATTTGGACATCGGGTCGCCTCTGCGACTTCAAAGGATGCAACCGTCCTGACCTGATCCCCAACGAGATCAACGGCTGGTTCTGGACAGCTGAACTGCAGAAGTTGGCTCCCACCACGAACCGTCAGCAGAACGACTGGTCCGAGGGCGGCGGCATTGGCAAACCTCAACCCGACAACAGGGTAAGTTATGCACTAATTTCCTCGTCGAGAAAATGGTTACCAAGTTAAGGAATCGTTCCGCGGTGTATAATACAATGGATGCGTAAGAAAGCATGACATTACGAAATCGGTCATACTCATGAAGCAACGTAAAGAGCCAATTCCGCGAACAGTTGAGTAACGTTTGTCATACGCGCCTGCCCTGTACAGCGGATATAACGCAATGAAAACGAAAGCGACACGTGAATATTTATGGGCCTGCGAAATATTCGCCGAAGGGCGTACCCGCATGTCGCGGCCACTTTCTCCAAACAGCGACCGCAAGCTGCACGACAAAAGCTCATCGTTATTCGGCGCGCATCGTCGCGTTGTTTGCGCGTCACTTTCCCCGCGAGTCGCGCGTACCTGCGGCTGCGCTCGCGCCTTCGCTGCGCGGAACAAACAATACGTAACCCTCTGCGGTCGCACGCGCATCCTCCGCATCCGTTGTTGTTTGGCGTTCAAGGCCTCGCGCATTATGCGATTATTGTACGCAACCAACCGCTTGATGTAATGGCTTTAATTTTAAACAAAACCTCGTGATTTAGGATTCATTCTTAATGACGTTCTTCCCAGATAGTCAGCGGGACCTTCGGGAGTTTACTTTGTTACGTAACTTAAGTACGCTTGCAACGGTCGGACTATTGTAAAGATATAAAGTGGTTTTTGCAAACTGCAAACTCAATCAAGGCCTTCCGTAGCTTTGGGACACCAAGACCGATATCAGCCAATGAGCCAACTATGGATTACCCTTCAAGGACGTCAAGTTGTTACGTTTACTAAATTACAATAGCTTACTTACCGTGCATCTGTCTACTAACAGGAGCTGATTCAAGGCGGCGCTGCTGAGCACTGTGTGGCTATCCTGAACAACTTCTACAACGATGGAGTCCACTGGCACGACGTGGCCTGCCACCACCGCAAACCCTTCGTCTGCGAGGAGAACGATGCTCTCCTGAAATACGTGCGATACACCAACCCCAACCTCAGAGTTTGATCCGATTCCTTCACACTGTCACAACGCTAAAATTAGAAGTTAAAAAAGTATTTTGTAAGCAGTAAGCATGAACTTCGACTCAACGAATTATTTATATTTTATTACGAATCACTTCTCCAACTTAATGTTCATGCTTACATTTAAAATCATGAGGTAGTAACCATACAACCAAATATTATTATCGTAAAAGCTGCAAAAACTGCTAAAAACACTGTTTTAACACGCAATTTATAACTTTCGATATCAAAATGAACGATCCGGTTCTAGCTTTAAATACCTCATTACATAAATATTTATTACAGTATTGTACATTACTTTAGTCATGTAACGAAGCAGTCGACTTTAATAATAAATATTTAAGATCCGTCAATAAAGACTGTTTTAATTTTTATGTGTTGTTTCATTACTTTCTCCTAAACACCGTTAACCCAGAATAGTAGATTCCTAAACAAGGTTCGCGGTCTCATCAAATGCAATGGAAAAATTCTGCACGCGTAAGGTACTGATTGAACAGACTGATGTTTTAATGAACCCAATAGCGGTGTTATAGACATTATACGTAGAGTGACACAATGGGCGGACTTGTTGCTATAAGCGATCTTTTCAACGCTATCGGATCGGATTGATTTAAAAGAGCAGGAGAGACACCTTTCTTTGCTAGACAGTGCTCGCAAAATCCAACCCGAAAACCAAATGACAAATTACCTAAGAATGGCTGCAACGTGGATCTAAGACGTAGAACAGAATGAGGGAGAGAAAGGGGAGTATTCATGAATTGAGAACAAAATCTATGTTATCCCTTGATCTGTGACGTATATTTATCTTTTAACTTTTTTAAACTGACATGACTGAAACGGGATATTTACTATGTTTATTATTTATATTGATTTCCCGATATTTCGGCACTGTCGCAAGCGCCATGATCACTATTAACTGAACTGACTGAACACAGACTGAAGTAATTGCGGATGGGTGTTTATGAGCAGATAAAACGATCTACCCTCTTCCTGACACGTTTTTACGCACTGCGCGCTGTCACTCACAACTCCATCCCAACACGTATCCGAAACGCGCGAACTTTTTTCGGTACTTTTTCGGTTTTTACACAATTGAACCACTGGATTCCGATGGCGAAGATTGTAAATGGCCTTTATCTCATTAACGTAACGCTTTAGAAGATTTCCTCACTTACAATACTTGTTTGTATTGATGCCAGTTTTATTGAATAAATTCTACTTTAATAGCTCTTATCTCGGAAACGTGCTTTAGAAGATTTTGTCTCAAACAATACTTGTTGCTATTGATACCAGCTATCGATTAATACAGGTCATAATGCATGGCCGCAACTTGGAAAAAAAAAATAATGGTGGAAGTTGTGCAGGCTAATCAATTCAAACCCTTTTCTTTGGTTCTTAGAGTTTTTAAGTGAAAGAAAAAGCAAGTCAATTCTATGAATTATTTTACTATGGTACACATTTAACATGTCCTCTAAAAAACTGTCATAACACAAAAATATTAGGTTTTGAGGAAATATCTCTCTAAAATTCAATTATCGTTCCTCTAAAATTGAAAAAAGCCGCCGTACTGCGAAAATAATTCACCGAATGGCACAAGCGACAGTTTTTACGCAAAGCTTCAGTAAGCACGCAAAAATTATTAAAATGCGTTTATCTCAAAACAGCTATTTCTGTGTTACGACAGTTTTTTTTGACGAAGCGCGGTTTGTAAATTTTTATAAATACATATATAGCACCCAAATTAAAAAACACATAAATCAAGACAACATAAATGCATTTATTTCAGCACTGCACTTACAAAATATAAAAATTTATCTTATGACATTTTAATGCAATATTTTTAAACATTACAGATTTAGATAAATTAAGTTCATTATTAGATCATAATTTAGGAGACGTAAAATTTTATTTAAGAATAGTAGTAGTACATTACATTGTCATAAGGTAGGCAATGCTACTTTAAACCTGTATCGGAGAGCAGACTTGGGCAATGGTTTCTTTGTCATTAAGAACCAAAGGCAGACATTGCAGAAATAGACAAGAGTCAGGAGCATTGTGACATGCATTATACGACACAGACGGAGGAAGCTTATTTTTAAACCAAAACTGGAAATAATACAAAAGGATTACTGTTACATTACAAAATCATAGCAAATGAGATGGAATATGGTTCTTAAAATTGTTTAAGAGAGACATAAATGATGACAGTGTAGTGTTTCATTACCACAAGAATCCAATAGGAAATGTGCATCTACTACATCAGCACCTAATCATTTTATAAACACAAACAGCTTATTTGCCCTAGTAATATGTTAATGCATATTCGGTTTCTGCTATTAAGGCTATATTTGTACAGCTAAAATATGCATAAGTCTGTGTTACTTACTCTCTATGAGCCAAGTCATCTATATTCATGTCTATAGACTCATTGGACCTCTGATAGTCAGGTAGTATGCAGTAATCCTTGTCAAATTGATCCTGAAGGCAGCAAATCCTTTCCATAATAAATAGCAGAAGTATCGCCCAGAAATATTCAAATTCAAAAACCATGTCTGTCATTTTTTGCCTTCTACCATTATGATATGATAACCAAACTTCGTTTTTATGGGGGGGTCGGTGTATACGGGACTAGCGACTGTAGATATAGGCAGGGCGAATGCCGCATCCTGGAAAGGGCCCACCATTGAACCACGTATCTGCCAGCCAAGGTCTCCGCCGTTTCGTGCTTTGTCTTCACTATACGCGGCCGCTACATCCGGAAATTTTTGACCGGCTTTTAATTTCTCCAACGCCTCCAAACATTTTGACTGTTTCTCGCATAAAATATGACGTACTTTGACAGCAGACCCGCCTTTTTTCTCTTTTGATGCAGATTCTAAATTTAAAACAAAAGAGAATGTATGTACATTTGTCAATATTTCTAGAGTTATTCAGTGCGAAAACATCATACAACACAAAATATAAACAAACCTTTCGTGTCGCCGCCAGATTTTCCGCCACCGGCTTTAGCTCCTCCAGCACCTTTACCCTTTTCGGGTTGCTTTTTAGGCGGCATGTTCTTTTCTTTAGTAACGTAGTATTCTCTATTACTTTTTTTCGTACAAAAACGTAAACAACGCAAAATGGTATCAGCTGTTCATGAAAAGTGAGGTTACATTTAAATATTACCAGACTAAAGAAATAATTGAATGACGTTTTGTTTTGATCTTTAATCGTATGAATACGCTAATTAAATCATTGTTTCTTGCTTGATTGTTTTAAGTTTATCTAATTTAAACCAATAAACAAGCATGTTTGGGTTTTCGGTGTCTAAATACTGGGTACTGACAACAGCAGAGTAAAACCGTAAACTTCCGTTGCGGCTGAACAATATAAAATCGACTAATGGCTTCTGAAATCTTTTTTATCTGTATAAAAATAAATATTTCATTCATTCAAATCATTCATTGAACTCATTGAACTGTTCCAAAAATTTCTCATTCAAGAAATGGTTTTTGTTTAGCTCAAAGTAATAATTTTGTTTTCTTTTCTACATGAATTTATAAATACGTTACTTTTATATATTTGGTTCCTTCAGAGCCTATAATCATGTGTATTTTGTGTAGTTTTTAGATAAATTATCAATGTAATTGGTTTTATATGAAAAATATGAGACTGCCGTCGTGTACAATACCCTTGTATATTTATTAGTGGTGTTGTGAAATAGATACAATACACCCTATAACTATGGGGATTATGTACGAGAAGCGTCCTCTGAAGAGGCCGCGGCTGGGTCCTCCAGATGTGTACCCTCAGGAGCCACGGCAGAAAGAGGATGAGTTAACATCCACGAATGTGAAACATGGCTTTTCAACAACACCACAATCCAGCGATGAGTTTGGTACCGCAAGGAATTTTAATTATTCAGCATCCAAGGTAAGAGAATACAGTGTTCTATATATTGTCATGTATATATCTCCTTGATCCTACATTAGTATGCAATATGCTACCTTTGTAAATAGGTCAACTGGCCTTGTATGTTTAACACTTTATAAAAACAACTTGAGAAGGAATTCTCTTTCACAATAACAATGATGTTACAGTTTACTCTTCCTCTGTTCCAATTCCTGTATGATTCAATGAATCAACAAAACTTAATCCCTATCACAAAGCAATTGAAAGACATCAACACTAGAAAATATTTGATAACAAATTGATTTTCTTTGCAGATAGGTCAGTTCTTTTCTAGTATACTTTCTAAGAAAGAGGAGTTGAACACTCTTCCTGATTGTGGGAGGAAAAGGCAGCAAGTGAATCCCAAGGACAACTTCTGGCCAGCCACTGCCCGCACTAAAGCACAGATTGAAGCTTGGTTCAAGGATTTGGCAGGTAATCTCTACCTCCCTTAGCTTTTAGAAGTAGTTATTATAACTGAAGCAAACCTGCTTCCCTTACCAACCAGTACTTGTTTTGGTAGGAAAATGCTTTTCATTAAGACTTTCTGACAATAAGGAGCAGGAAGGTATAAGTAGGAAGCAATCACAAGGAGCAAATCATATTGTTGCATGCCATTGTACAATTAAGTGTGATGTGGATCAATGAGTAATGAAATTTCTTTTTATATATTGTATTAATAATAGTCTCCAATAAGAATTAACTTTGAGTTGTGAATTTTACTAAATTCCTGCAAATACAATGTCTTTTATGCCAACCTACCAACCAATTTTAATTAAATAATCATTACCTATCAAGGGGATGATTTATAAAACAATGGTTAGACCTGCTGTGTTGTAACTTGTATGGGTGAATGAAAGGCATTTGCATATGGCTAAGATGGGCATGCTAAGAGGGATGTGTGGTGTTACGCCAATGGATAAAATAATAAGAAATGAGTACATAAGAGGAAGTCTGAAAGTGGCACCGGTAAAAAGTTGTGTGGTAATCAGTTGTCTTGATATGGTGCATGTGATGTGGAGGTATGAGGAAAATGTTGTGAGTAAAGTTTTGAGTATGAATGTGGATGGGTATAAAGGTAGAGGAAGACCAAAGAATTCATAGTTTGACTGTGTGAAGGATGATATGGCACGAAAGGAGGTGTCTGATGAGATGATGAGTAATAGAAAAGTATGGAAGAAGAACAAATGCTACTCCGACCCCAAATTAATTGAGATAAGGGCAAGAGAATGATCAAACATTACCTATCAAAAATTTACCATCAAATATCATTCACAGGAAGCAAACCTCTGTCCCAACTATCAAAGAAAGCACCAAACTTCAACAAAAAAGAAGAGATATTTATAACACTGACTGAGTACCAGGTGTCTATGCCCAGAGCCGCCTGGTTCATTAAACTGAGCTCTGCTTACACTGTCGCTGTGTCTGAAGCTAAGATCAAGAAGAGACAATTGCCGGATCCTACTACTGGTAAGTTTGAGTCAGATATAATGAAATTTTAGTAATACTGGATATACTGTTCAAAAAATATTTAAATGCATATGAAAAACTTTTGACTAGGTACTGATACAGTAGCAGAAGCCTAGTTAGTAATTTTTCTTATTATTTACTGTCTTCACAACCTTTAAAGAAGCTGGATAATTGTTGCTTCCTTTCTGACAATCAATGGTAACAACATTGCAAATATTGTCTCATAGGATATATACATATTCTATTTTGACAAAACTAGGACTGCACAGAATATCACTAATAATGCCTTCTTTCTTGCAGAATGGACAACAACATTGATCAAGTTCCTCAAGGATCAGATACCTAAACTAGCTGAACATTACCAGAGTGCTGTTCCTGGCAATGTTTCTGATAAGACACCTCCATCACAATCTGGCCAAGGTACTCCTAGCCACAATTCATCTGGCAACCCACCAGGGAGCTCCACACCCAACTCTACTGTGCCTAACTCTATGCACTCACCAGGGAATTCTAGCAGTAAGTATAATGATCTGTGACCCCAAAAAAAGAATGGTAGATTGTAGGTTTGTCTACATGTAGTATGGCATGGCACAGGGTTTAAAATTCCTCATCCTCTTTTGAAAATAAAGGATACTCTGACCAGTCAGATTGTGTGTCTGGTGGGCTTCTGCCTGTCAGTCAGGCTGTTGTATAATAATAGGTCTTTGACTATGAAATTGCCATTTTTGTTTCTTACATCTTTGTTCTGTTTGTAACTTTGATGTATGTATTCCATTTTTATTGGATTAATTGGTAAATTACGTACCTTTTATAGAAAAACCGTACTATTAGTTGCATATTACCTCATAGGGTAGTGTGTCAAAACACCTGTTTCAATGTCCCGTCGGTTTCACTACTACAAGTAGGTATATTTTTGTCATAGACTGTTTTAAGATACGCAGTGTAGTGCAGCTTTTTTCACTGTATAGTTTGCAATTGCATCATACATAATCGGTTCAGACGTTTCCAAGAAATATAAAAAAAAATTAGTAAGTATGGAAAGATCACTTTTCATGAAATTGTCCATACAAATTGGTAATTACATACTTTAACCCCTAATATGACTATCCTAATTACGCCGATAATTCTACTTGCGTGATGACAGATTTTGGGTCACATCAGGTGTTGCATAGTTCTTATGAGGCGGTATAGATGATGCCACAGGATAGAGCCATCTGGGCTCTGCCCTGGCCTTGAAATGTTCGGAGTACTGAAACCCAAGGTCACTGAGCCCAGAAGGCTGTGAAAGCCTACAAATAGATGCTCTAACACCCCTTTTACTAAAATACAAGAATAACCTGGTGTTCTGGTTTTTGTCCAGCTCTCGGCTCCATGACTCCTGGAGGAAGCGACAGCACAGACTGGCGACAAGCGCTCAAGCTCTGGAACTATTGCTGCCGCCTCGCTAAGTACCTGCTAGACGAAGGTCTGCTCGACAGGCACGACTTCCTGAACTGGATCATTGAACTGCTGGATAAGAGGGCTCCTGATGATGGACTGTTAAGGTAATACGTGAATCTTTTAATGGGTTTTAATTAAGGTTTAACTTTCATCAAAGTTGAGAACTAGGAAGTCGTATTGAGCGACGGTCAAAGTGATCAAGCTCTCCCTCAAGTGAGAGCCATAGTGCATATATATACTCTTGTAAAACAATTTTGTGACAAAAAAAAAATAAAAAAACAAATCATCACTTATTGCTTATTTGCCTTTTGTTTCAACATTACAATGCTGTCGTTAGTACGCATTCACAAACACGACATCCTTTGAGTTTTATCCATAATTTTGTTAGTCGCCTTCTATGCCACATCAAGTTATATTTCAGAAACAAGCGACAATCATTGCTATTTAAAAGCCTCCCCAGATTGATTGTCTCGTTCGGGGATTTTTATCGCAGAGTACAAAAATCCCCGAAAAAAAAACTGCCGTAATATGTGTGTAGGTATGTAGGCGTGATGTTATGTTACTTTAGTAATCACAGCAAGCACACTTGCCTCCCGCATACTTTAGGGCCCATAAAAGTCCCTCGTCTGCAGGCCTTAATTAAACCTTACTCCAATGCCATAAGTACTTATGGCATTGGAGTGACATGACGTGATTTACAACAATAACACCTACACCTATATAAATTCCGACTATTTCCCCAGGTTATTCCTCCCGCTAGCGTTACAGAACATGTGCGAGTTCATCTGCTGCGAGAGCCTCTCCCGAAGACTGGCCACCTCATGTGCTAAGAAGGCGGCAGCCATCTGTTCCGTACTGTCAGATACAACGCTGAGGACTCTCAACCAGCCTGCAGTGTTTACTAAGATTGTTGACAGGAATGCAGGTGAGAATTGTAGAAATACGTTTTTTTTTTCACTGTTTAGTTGCGGTTGTGATGGGCTGAGTCAACTACATTACTATAGAGACTACAGTCTACCTATCAGTAAACCAGTTTAAGGAAGGGACAACCTTTTTATTCTGGTCTCGGAATTGGCTTGAGCTGATCACGTATTAGCATTTGTGGCATTTAGTTCGGTACGGTTTCGATTCTCGTGGTTCGAACCAAACCGAGGTAAATGCCTTTTTAGGGTTCCGTACCCAAAGGGTAAAACGGGACCCTATTACTAAGACTTCGCTGTCTGTCTGTCTCCAGGCTGTATCTCATAAACCGTGATAGCTAGAAAGCTGAAATTTTCACAAATGATGTATTACTATTGCCGCTATAACAACAAATACTAAAAATTAAAAAATATATATATTAAGGGGGGCTCCCATACAACAGATATGTTTTTTTTGCCGTTTTTATAGATAATGGTACGGAACCCTTCGTGCGCGAGTCCGACTCGCACTTGGTTAGTTTATTTTATAAGCTTTTATTTAGCATGCCTTGTTAGTTAGCTAGTATGTATTGATAAAATCTTGCAATTGAATTACAAACAAGTTTCTCTGAACGGATTGAGCTGAAATTTTGCACACACCTTTGTTTCTGGTGACAATACATTTTTATGACAGACATGACTTGATCCTGCATCCAGGAGCGTCTCCTCGCGAGAGAACTCCTCAACGGTTTATAGCACGGACACGAAACTTAGTACACGCGTTTAATGTTGATAGATAAACCTAAGTTTCTTCTTGAATTTTTTTATAAAAGTTTCTTTTTTGCTACATGGACATAAAGCTATTTCTGACTGGCTCAAGTCGATTCCGCGGTTAATGTCGTTATTCCGTAACTCATCAATGATTGATAGATATGATTTAACCTTCTCGAAAAATAACAAAGACCATTTATTCCAGAACCAAACGTCGCCCCAATGTCGCCAGCACCCGAAACAAACGTAGACGTCAAACCAAACATATCTCAAATCAAACGAGAACCAACACCCGTGGAGAGCCAGGGGACGCCCAACCCCAACCATTCCTTAGGCACGCCAAACCCCACCCATTCTCTGGGGACGCCGAACCCCAATCATTCGCTAGGGACCCCGAACCCCCAACAGCCAATGGATGTGCAAGTGAAGGAGGAAAGGGCCTCTCCTGCCAGAGAGACGAAGCCTACGCTGGCTACCGTCGTCGCTGCAGCCATGAATCCGGTACAAGTTGGATTTGGAGAGATACTCAACTGTAACTACCATAGGGATGTTATTATACAGCTGGGTACGGTACTGCAGGTAAGGAACGATTGATTATGGTGTTTGTTGACATATAAATAAACTAGATTTTAGCATGACTGAAAAGTAATTGTTGCCGTTTTCTCTCACCTGCGCCACAGCAGGCCTGCTGATGTGACAAGATTTATTTGCAATGTGTCATGTCATCATTTGTATAGTACGACCACTTTAAGTGTGCAGTTCAAGGTGACGTTGCTTGTCAAAAAAAAATTACATTAGTAAAACTTGGTACATTTATTTTAGTTCTGTGTTTTCCCGCCTGCACAGATAAGTTGGTAGAAATGTACAACAAGATCTTACCCCGGACATGTACTACACAGGGCTGAATATCATCTTTATCTCATCGCCGTTTAAACTACATACCTTAATAAGTTGTGTGGCATTGTCAGTTTTTTTTTTTTATTTGAACCATTGAGTTCTAAAAATATAGTTACTAAATAAAGCCTATGTATGACCAAGTAATACAGACTCCATAACATTTTTCTTTTTGCTATTCTTTAAAAGGCAATTAGTTTTCAAATCAATACCATTTTCTCAACAGATCATTTGCATCGAGTGTCCAACTGCTATGGTGTGGTCTGGTTGCGGCTCCTCTCTACAAGGGTCGCCACTAGACCTGCTACCGATACCTCCATCTGCTCTGCCTATGCCTCACATGGACACCGAAATTACAGAGGAGCACAGGAAATTGGTATGTATGATTACCGATTGGCGCGAAGTATCTAAGAATGAGACTTAATTCCTTGGCTGGATCTTGAGTTTTGACAGTTGTCGCTTATTTATGAGCCACTAGCTATGCCCCGCAGTTTCACACGCCGTTTTATTTTTTAGCAGTAGAATTGGGTTTCAAACCGACTGGCAGCTCTAGAAACTAATGTTTTCAAACAAACGGATTCTTCAGCTTCAGCGTTAGTATAGATGTGAAATCCCAAAGCGATTCAGGATTATAAAAAAAAACCGCCCAAGTGCGAGTCGGACTCGCGCACGAAGGGTTCCGTACCATTATCTATAAAAACGGCAAAAAAAAAATCATGTCTGTTGTATGGGAGCCCCACTTAAATATTTTTTTATTCTGTTTTAGTATTTGTTGTTATAGCAGCAACAGAAGTACTACATCATCTGTGAAAATGTTTACTGTCTAACTATCACGGTTCATGAGATACAGCCTGGTGACAGACCGACCGCGGAGTCTTAGTAATAGGGTCGCGTTACCCTTTTGGTACGGAACCCTAATATATTGAAATCTTTTTGTTATAGGTGTATGAGGCTGAACAAGAAATCTCTGCTAGGAGTAAAAAGGCTGAAAGTAAATGGTGCACGGACAAGTGGCAGACCAGTTCGCAAGGTATTGTATTGTATAACGGGCTGATGTCCGCAACTCCACGTCTAAGCGCGTATTTTGCGTGCGGAGTACGCAAGGTATACTATGCTTTGTAAATCTTCTATTGTCTTTATTTACATCTTCATGTTATTTATTTTGCGAAAATAAATAAGAGATGTAATTAAATAACCATAAAGCGATGATGACATATAGATATATGGCATGAATAAAATAGTATAAATTATAATGATATGATTACGAGTAATAAGGAAGTATGGAAGAAGAAGGCATGCTGCGCCGACCCCAAATAAATTGGGATAAGGGCAGGAGAATAATGATAAATTATCATACCTTATTTCTATGTAATCATTTTCTTGTCCTTTTCCCAATTTAGTTAAGATCGAAACAGCGTGTCTCTTCCATACTACTGTACCTTATTTATGTGTACTTTCGACATATAAAAGTTATTCTCACAGAAAAATCTATTAGTTAGAGAAAATAGAGTAATTTACCACGCCCTAAAAGGTCACCAATGACTTTATTGCAGCCTGTAAATTTAACCATTTTTTCAGCGCGTGTACTAGCAGTGCTAGAAGCACTGGACAGGCACTGCTTCGACCGGGTGGACCCTAACAATAATCTGGACACGTTGTACAAAGAAGTATTCGCAAACTGCCCGCCACCTTCGAAGGATAACAGTGATACCAAAGATCCGGTAACCGATACTAAACCTTACTTGTAATGCGTATAGTTCAGACTTAATAGTAAAGATAATAACCTGTAAGTGAAACAACCTAATTCCGTGCGTATAGTTCAGATTTGATTGAGTTTTGTTTTGTAATTTTTATTTTATTCATTATGTTTATATAGTCAAGTGTCCCCCTGTAAACCTTCTATTCCCTCCTTCCATTTGTACCGACTACTGCCATCAGAGGGCAATATTTCTAGGATAAAAGTGTACTACCATCAACTTCTGAGCTTTCTGTTATGGCAAAACTAGCTGTGCCCGGCATGCGTTGCAATGCATGTTTTCCTACCTACTACGTTCACTACCCTACCTACCTACCCTACCCTACCTACCCTACCCTACCTACCTACCCTACCCTACCCTACCTACCTACCCTACCCTACTTACCTACCTACCCTACGCTATCTACCTACCCTACCCTACCTACCTACCTACCTACCTACCTACCCTACCCTACCTACATATTTTATTTTCATTGTTTTTAAGATGTATTCTGCTATTCGGGGCAGAGACAAATCCAACGAATTAAAAACCATAAAAATTGGTCCAGCAGATCTCGAGTTATAAGTGTTGTAACAAACCCGACTTTGTTTTATATATACAGAGTTGATACGACAGAGGGGCATTAAATTACACTACGTATACTATACGTGTTTAGTATTAATTCGATACGGTATAAAAATAAAAAGCGCCAAAAAAGAGAAAATATTTTTTTCAAAGAAACTAAATAGCTTACAAATCAGAATAAAACGTAACCATCCTGTGTAAAAAAATTCGACTGACCTTAGATGCGTAGGTAACAGAGCGGCAGCGTCGCGCACGCGCCGAGCGCGGTGTGTGTTATCTCGTGTTGAGGCGGGCGTTTTGAAGTACGCGCACAAAAACAAACACACTAAATTTTTAAATTCTCGCAAAAATCGTAATCGTAATCGTCGTATTTTTTTATTTTCCCGTAATCTTTGTACCGCCAATTGTATGGTGCGGGCGTTCCTAGGGCAATTGCGGCGGTCACCATACCTTTCTCTGTATGTTCGCAGAGCTAAAGCTGCGTTTCCACGGCATTCGCCGTAAATTAAAATCATGTCAGTGTATTCTGACGCTGTGTAAGTTACACGAGGCATTGTTGAATACCTTAATTACACACACAACCAAAGTTTAATTACGTGTCCTATCACAATAAAAACAGTCAATCACACAAAAAAAGTTACGTGTCCTGTCACAATAACAAAACGAAATCATTGTGAGCGCGCGAATTCCACAAAACATCCGTTCGGAACAAACAGCCGCGGCGCACTGGCGCCGGCGCTCGCGCCGCTCCCCACTTCCGATCGCAAAGATTTAGGATGCAACAAACTACCCTATTTTTCTCTTTTACGCGCGGGATGTTTTGCTATGATTGTCACTCTCGTAATGAAAGTGCAAGTGTGTGTGTATTTATTGCTTGCTTGTTTGCAATGCCAACTTATTTTTAGTGAATTGGTTGTACTTGTGACATGCGTCAGAGCGGCAACAACGCATCGTAAATTTATCGTTGTAAGGTGCATGACCTATGCTTAGACATAATCAGCTGTTAGGAAAGATACATCGTATTCAAATGTTGCAAAAACTTAAAAAATCATTTGCGGCTAAACTACTGCTCCTATATAATTGATTTTTAGTACAGAGCTTGAAAATGGTACCTAGTATTAATAGGCAGTTCAAAGGAAAGCCCCTCTGTCGTATCAACTTTGTATAAGATGAGGATGGCTCAATATTTTTGCTAATCTAATTTGTAATTTGAGTTCTGGTCTTTAAAATTGATAATTATAATGGCATAGACACAGTAGCTCATCCGACTTTCTCGACGTTCTCCCAGTGTAAGCAAAAATGTTGGTTCTGCAGGAGTGGGCGTGTCCGTACGCCGTGGTGCGCGTGGTGTGCTCGTGGGCCGTGTGCGGCGCGCGCTGGGGCGAGCACCGCGCGCAGGCGGCGGCGGCGCTGCTGGACCGGCGCCAGCACCACACCACGCATCACCACCACGACCACCACGCCACAGGTAACCAATCCTATCACTATACCTAGGTGCGGCGGCGCTGCTGGACCGGCGCCAGCACCACACCACGCATCACCACCACGACCACCACGCCACAGGTAACCAATCCTATCACTATACCTAGGTGCGGCGGCGCTGCTGGACCGGCGCCAGCACCACACCACGCATCACCACCACGACCACCACGCCACAGGTAACCAATCCTATCACTATACCTAGGTGCGGCGGCGCTGCTGGACCGGCGCCAGCACCACACCACGCATCACCACCACGACCACCACGCCACAGGTAACCAATCCTATCACTATACCTAGGTGCGGCGGCGCTGCTGGACCGGCGCCAGCACCACACCACGCATCACCACCACGACCACCACGCCACAGGTAACCAATCCTATCACTATACCTAGGTGCGGCGGCGCTGCTGGACCGGCGCCAGCACCACACCACGCATCACCACCACGACCACCACGCCACAGGTAACCAATCCTATCACTATACCTAGGTGCGGCGGCGCTGCTGGACCGGCGCCAGCACCACACCACGCATCACCACCACGACCACCACGCCACAGGTAACCAATCCTATCACTATACCTAGGTGCGGCGGCGCTGCTGGACCGGCGCCAGCACCACACCACGCATCACCACCACGACCACCACGCCACAGGTAACCAATCCTATCACTATACCTAGGTGCGGCGGCGCTGCTGGACCGGCGCCAGCACCACACCACGCATCACCACCACGACCACCACGCCACAGGTAACCAATCCTATCACTATACCTAGGTGCGGCGGCGCTGCTGGACCGGCGCCAGCACCACACCACGCATCACCACCACGACCACCACGCCACAGGTAACCAATCCTATCACTATACCTAGGTGCGGCGGCGCTGCTGGACCGGCGCCAGCACCACACCACGCATCACCACCACGACCACCACGCCACAGGTAACCAATCCTATCACTATACCTAGGTGCGGCGGCGCTGCTGGACCGGCGCCAGCACCACACCACGCATCACCACCACGACCACCACGCCACAGGTAACCAATCCTATCACTATACCTAGGTGCGGCGGCGCTGCTGGACCGGCGCCAGCACCACACCACGCATCACCACCACGACCACCACGCCACAGGTAACCAATCCTATCACTATACCTAGGTGCGGCGGCGCTGCTGGACCGGCGCCAGCACCACACCACGCATCACCACCACGACCACCACGCCACAGGTAACCAATCCTATCACTATACCTAGGTGCGGCGGCGCTGCTGGACCGGCGCCAGCACCACACCACGCATCACCACCACGACCACCACGCCACAGGTAACCAATCCTATCACTATACCTAGGTGCGGCGGCGCTGCTGGACCGGCGCCAGCACCACACCACGCATCACCACCACGACCACCACGCCACAGGTAACCAATCCTATCACTATACCTAGGTGCGGCGGCGCTGCTGGACCGGCGCCAGCACCACACCACGCATCACCACCACGACCACCACGCCACAGGTAACCAATCCTATCACTATACCTAGGTGCGGCGGCGCTGCTGGACCGGCGCCAGCACCACACCACGCATCACCACCACGACCACCACGCCACAGGTAACCAATCCTATCACTATACCTAGGTGCGGCGGCGCTGCTGGACCGGCGCCAGCACCACACCACGCATCACCACCACGACCACCACGCCACAGGTAACCAATCCTATCACTATACCTAGGTGCGGCGGCGCTGCTGGACCGGCGCCAGCACCACACCACGCATCACCACCACGACCACCACGCCACAGGTAACCAATCCTATCACTATACCTAGGTGCGGCGGCGCTGCTGGACCGGCGCCAGCACCACACCACGCATCACCACCACGACCACCACGCCACAGGTAACCAATCCTATCACTATACCTAGGTGCGGCGGCGCTGCTGGACCGGCGCCAGCACCACACCACGCATCACCACCACGACCACCACGCCACAGGTAACCAATCCTATCACTATACCTAGGTGCGGCGGCGCTGCTGGACCGGCGCCAGCACCACACCACGCATCACCACCACGACCACCACGCCACAGGTAACCAATCCTATCACTATACCTAGGTGCGGCGGCGCTGCTGGACCGGCGCCAGCACCACACCACGCATCACCACCACGACCACCACGCCACAGGTAACCAATCCTATCACTATACCTAGGTGCGGCGGCGCTGCTGGACCGGCGCCAGCACCACACCACGCATCACCACCACGCCACAGGTAACCAATCCTATCACTATACCTAGGTGCGGCGGCGCTGCTGGACCGGCGCCAGCACCACACCACGCATCACCACCACGCCACAGGTAACCAATCCTATCACTATACGTTGTCGTACTTCTCCGTTCAAACCTTCCCTTGTTGAACTTAAACGTAAAATCTTTCGTCTGCTTTATGTCTAGTGATCGCAAGAGCGACTGCTGAACATGAGGACCTGGTCTTGATTCCCAGGTCGGAAAAAGTGTCATTGCGTTTTTCTATCAGGAATTTCACATTAGCAGCCTAGGGGTCTGGATTTGTGCTCGGTTGATGGCAATAGGCTTGCCAATACGCCTTACATGAAACTTTAAATGTAACTGGCGAAACGTGGGTGTACTATTAGATACACCACTATCTAATCGAACCCTTCGAGGATTACAGGCGCATACACTTCGTGCACTAATCATTTTAGCTGGTCTGCAAACTAATTGCTCTTGCCAATCTATGCCAAAAAATACCGTATTATCTCTAAAAAGATTAGTCATCTTTTTTACAATTTTCTGATTGTCTTACTTACTTCGATCGGCCAGCACTGATTCTATATTAAGATTTGATACGTTCGCAGGATCAGATGACAAAGAATCAATCAGCTCGGGCGCAGGTCTTTACAACGGGCCGCCAATATTCCAAAATCTTCTACTGCGCTTCCTTGACAACGATGCCCCAGTTTTAGGTAAGTTATACGAATAACCTATGTACTGTAATTCCTAATGAAACTTGAAATTCTATGTTACGTAATAACTGAAAGTCATCGTGACAAACCGTGCATTCGTGCCTCAAAAGCAGCAAAAGATCTTTTGCAGAGCACTTTAGTTCAACAGCTATGATAACTATACTATTTCACAACACTTTTGTATATCGGTATACATTTCTTGTATACAAAATTAAAATTAACCAAACTTTGAGAAAGCTAAACTATGGATATTTTTATATTTATCTGTGGAGACTTTAAGAATCTAGTTGTGTTATTACTCTGCAGAACGTAACAAATAAATAAACGATTTTGTTTCTTTGTGTTTTAGACGAGAGCCCGAACTCCCCACCCGGCAACAGACAGCAGTTCGCCAACCTAGTGCACTTGTTCGGCGAACTGATCCGACGCGACGTGTTCTCGCACGATGCTTACATGTGCACGCTTATTTCTAGAGGTACGTACAATTGTAGACTAGACTAAACAGTATACAGGTTGGAAACTTTCAACAAGAAAATGGTCTTAAGAGACTATCCACAGTTTTTTGGCCATTTTACACAATTTTTCTTTATTGATGCCAATCAATCCTGTTTCCAATACTTTCTAAAAAAACTTCTATTGGACCAACCATCGTTGGAGCACTAAAAAAGTCAGAAATTGCAAAAACTTTTCTCATACATTTCGTAGGAAATCATTGCAGGTATGTGAAGCTGAAATACAAAAAAAAAACACAAATGATCACGTAAATATGTTTGAAACATCCACCCTGTATAATAAATACGTTAACCAAGCCTAGGTCTATAATTGTTTGCACATTTCGATATGCAATGGTTGCTCGCCAAAAATTTAATCGCATTATTTTATCACTATTGTGAAACGGTGTAAGAAACCCGAGAAATCGAATCTTAGGACGAAACATTTGAAGACTTGACACTCATCGACTCCTGGTCCGAACGGTGGACTTATTTCCGCTCACGCTTCCCCTGAGCTCCTGCAATTATAAACTAAGGGACATGAAATTCCAGTTTGGGAAAATGTTTACTCATTTTCAACTCTCAATTTTACCATCCCTTTATTAATATAAGACATGCTTTCGAAAATAATTTATCGAGTGGTGGAAATCTAGGTGATCTAATATCCCCAACGGAGCCGACGTCGACGAGTGGTTGCAGCGGACACACGGTGGCGCCACCTGCGAACAGCACCGGTACTAACCACAACATGGATGACGACATCTTTGCTGGCATTGATCTGAAGCCTAAAATGGAGGTCAGTACGAAATTACACTCAAATTAGAGTGTTATTTACAGATAATTTTTCTCCCAGCCCTTTTCAAAGTCCAAGCGAACACGTGAGCGCACGCGTTACAAAAATTAACCTTAATCACACATATTAAAGTCTTATGACGCGCAGTCGTGATTTGCAACATCTAACTAGGCTGTATGGCTGCAGACAGACGAAGGAAAACATTATACTGTGTATTAAATGTTATGCAAAATATGTAGTTTTAACTCCACGAAAAACATCCAGGCCTGGATGCAGGATGCAGAATCCCTCCCGCCTGCAAAAATATGCACATGCAGGAAAAGCAATAATAATTAATGAATAATTAGCATGCCATGCACCGAAACCTATACACTCATAGTTTGAGTGGTCTTGATTTTCCACTCATGGATTTCTGCAAAGTAACGCCTGATTCTGTAATATACACTGTGTGGCATTAGACCAAATTCATCCTGTCTCCTCACTAAGCTTTTGGTTTACTGTTGAAATTGAGTTTGCAACTCTTTGCCTATTTTAACAGTAATATGTTTATAGGAGAACGTTCGAATGGACTTAGACGACTCAAAAATTGACGATGACCTGGATAAGTTGCTGCAGCACATCAAAGAAGACCAACAGAATTCTATGGACGCTCCTGATAGCCCGAAAGACCCTGGAGAACCTTCCCACAGGTGAGTACATACAATAAGATCGACGAGTATAACAGATTCGGACAGTCACCATATTGTGCGTTCCCACTGGCGAAACATTCACGATGTGCTAATAACATCTAGTACCTAACGATGTAAAATTGATACTCGACAAGGATTTGTGTGAGATACTACAACCAAAAAGGGTAAAATAAAAACTTTTTTGCAAAACCAATACTTAACCGACTCCTAAAAAAAACAGAAAAAAGTGGAAAATTTAACTTTCGTTTGTTTCATTGACTTTTTTGCCACCGACTTCCGAAAGTAAAGCTATTTTCCACTTTTAAGGTCTTTTTGGAAGCCGATTATTTATTTAACAAATAGATTTTTCTGTGCTCTTAGTTAAAAACATGTAATGTTTTAACTCATCTGTTAACATGTTTTTATGAATGTTTCGCACAGTTATACGTCCTACGGCTCAACGTTGATCCATAAGTTCCAATACATACATTTTATTCTTCACTAATGATTATCCTTTCAGTTACTTCTTTTAAATGATTTTGTTTAATAAAAAATTGAATTTATTACAGTGTTAACTCGCCAATGATGGGTCCGGGTGGCATGACTATCCCGGGCATGCCGTCTATGAGCATGGGACCCATGTCTGTACCAGGTACGTCACTTATCACATTAAAAAAAACCGGCCAAGTGCGAGTTGGACTCGCGCACGGAGGGTTCCGTACCATTATCTATAAAAATAGCAAAAAAATCATGTCTGTTGTATGGGAGCCCCACTTTTTTTTATATTATAATATCTTAGTGCCTCCGTGTGGAAAGCACGATTTGCCGTTGGTCCCGGCTAGCATTTATAGATCTTTGACAGTCGTTACAGGTAGTCAGTGTCCCGAAAGTCGGACTACCAGTCCTACCACAGGGTATCGTATTACCCAGTACTAACTGGATTGTGGAGGTCAGATAGGCAGTCGCTCCATGTAATATACTGCTATTCAGGTGCATCCGGTTAGACTAGAAGCCGACCACAACATAGTTGGGAAACGGCTAGGCAGATGATGACAATTCTTTGATATTTTCCTCTAATCCACAGGCATCCGCACAACAAGCTCAGGCCCGTCCAGCGGCTGCGGCGTGCCGCACACGGTGTCGCGCCACTACCACTACACGCTGCACTTCCCGCTGCCGCCCGCCGAGCCCGAGCACACGCCGCACGACGCCAACCAGCGCCACATCCTGCTGTACGGCGTGGGCCGCGCTAGGGACGAGGCTAAGCATGCTGTCAAGAAGATGACCAAAGGTAAGAATTGGAGTGAGCGGTAAACGGTGGATTTACCGAGATGCATCCTGAGGAAACCAAACCAGCCTACCTGATAGATATTTCTCGACGGCATATAAAGCCAAGTCCGAAGCCCATGGGCGGCATATAAACTCTGACACCAGGTTAGGCACTAACCACACAAAAAGAAGAAGAATAAGAACGGCTGATAACTAGATTTATAGAAAACAAGGACGGGGGCACCCAAGCGCTACCCAGCGTGATTTACGCTGGGTCAATCGTACAGGCTTTCCAAGACATAGTGAAGACGCATTAACTTGGTTGAGGAGGTCTGATAGGCAGTTGCACGTATGTAAAATTCAGCTGCATCTGGTAAAGCTGGAAGCCGACTTCATGGGAACAGTCTGGGCAGATGATGAATCGTGAAGACTGCATTGAATTTCAATATTAGATCACACTGACGCAAATAAATTAATAAACAATTGCCTCCTCGACTTATTTGTAACTGAAGAATACATTACTCTAACCTATCCCCAACCCCACCATTAAATAGTATTAATTTTGGTAGTCTGCACAATTTTTCAATTGTACAGTAACTCGTTTTGGCTTGTTACAGAAATATGTAAATTATTCTCCAAGAAGTTCTCAATCGACGTCGCCGAAGGTGGAAAAATAAAGAAGCACTCTCGGAGCGAATTCAACTTTGAAGCAGTTACTCAGAAATTCCAGGTAATTACAATATTACAGGACAAAACAAAACAAAATTAACTAAAAAAGAAACCCACCAAAAAAAATATGGCTAAAATATCTCAGCATGGTGCTGAAACATAAAAAAAAATACGTCAGCGCTGGTATTCTGATAGGATAGGACATTATCGGATCCAAGTGATGCTAACAACGCATCACATGAAAAAATAAACACAATAAATACTTTCCTTTTAATTTCTATGAACCATGTTTGTCTCTTTCAGGCAATGTCCATGTACGAACAAGGCGCAGTCTCCTGGGCAGTAGGTAGTGCGGTGTGCGAAGCCCTAGCGGCGTACGCGGCCGGAGCCACCACGTACCTGCCGCAGGCCGAGCATGTCGCCTTCGCGCTAGACCTGATGGAGATCGCGCTCAACGTGCACGGACTTATTGAGACTTGTATACAGGTATGTCATCATCATCTGCCGATAGCATTTTGCCAACTATATTGGGGTCGGCTTCCAGTCTAACCGAATACAGCTGAATACCAGTATTTTATATGGAGCGACTGCCTATCTGACCTCCACAACCCAGTTAGTACTGGATAAAGTGGGTAATACGCAAGACTGGTTGTCAAACTTTCGGGCCACTGACTATCTGTAACGATTGACAAAGATCTACAAATGATAGCTGGGTTTAACGGCCCAACGTGCTTTTCGTATCACGGAGGAAAATTGGAATGTAACGGGTAGGGTAAGGTCACCCGCCCACGGACCTACCTTGGCAACCGCGGCTTAACCTGCACAGATTACTATCTAAGGTCAGAAAATCTCTGAAACCAGTAAAATAATTAACAGAATAATTCTGGACAGATTCTAAAGGAGTTATCGGAAGTGGAAAGCGCGCTGATCTCCCGCGGAGCACCTAGCAGTGGCCTGGCCGCGCCGCGCGCCTACACCTCGGCGTTAGCGCTGTACACCGTGGGCGCGCTGAGGAAGTACCACTCCTCGTTATTATGTAAGTACACGCGGTTTTACCTTCATTGTAGAACTAAAGTCGTCAAGTCCTTGTTTTCGATTGTAGTTATTTTCAATTGAACGAATATCATCCTTATGCTATTATAAAAAGTTGCAAAGATATACAGCTTATTGTAACAAAATAAGCAAAAACCAGTTACTTGGAACCCCTATGAAGTACTTTCATCGTGAACTTTTGTCCAGCTTAGGCTTAGCTTATACGCAGGGTGCAAGCGCAGTCTCAGATGTCGCAGTCGATTGCGCTAAAAAGCAGCCTCCAATACGCACAAATTCCCTAAGCTCACCTTCCTCGATCCCACAGTATGCGTGGAACAAACATCAGCAGTATTCGAGCAACTCTGCCGCCTGGTCAAATGCGTGGTGAACCCTGGGGACTGTGGGTCTGCAGAGCGCTGTGTGTTGGCACAGCTACACGACCTGTACAAGGCCGCCGCGCATCTGTGCCACGCGCCGCACGCCGACACCTTCGCTAATGCGTACCCTAAGATCAAGTTAGTATACTAATAGCAATGAGGATCTTGACAGATAATTTATTTATAATACGACGTAGAATGTGAAAACAACTGTAAATGTAATTTTAGTTTTACTAGACAATAAATTCTTCTTTTCCAGACAAGCTCTGTATTCACCACTGCAGCCGACACCATCAAACTACCCGTACAATCCTCAGTTTTTGAGCGAATTCTTCACCAATCCACGTAAAGGTACACATTTGACACCTTTATCTTTCATTTTAACACTTTTTTACTGTGCCATTTATAATGTACACAACATATATTATAGGTACGCATTATGGAATGCAATAAATTATTGAATAATTACTATTATTCTAGGTAAAATAGAAATAGCGTGGGCGCGTCAAGTGGCCGAGTCACCGGCCAATAGATATAGCTTTGTCTGCTCGGCGATGCTCGCCGTATGTCGGGAAGTGGATAATGATCGGTAAGGAAAACAGACACTTTTTAGTAACATATAGATATACTCTAGTTTCTAAAAAAAATTGCAATGCTTAAGTGGTGTTGCGGTTTTTATCAAGTTTTGTTTTGCATTAAAATGTCTAAAATCTTGTTTGTAACTTGAGACCAATCTGACTCAAACGACCATTTTGTAAAATTGCTTGTCTTCTAACCCGCTACGATTTATGTGATAAGCCTTTCGAAATTTGGAAACAGCTGCATGCCAATGGTTACCTACAATTCGACTGACAGTGCCATGAGTCGTAGCGTAGATATGAGGGTGGTTTTCCTAGTAGCGAGTTGTACTAGTGATGTAGTCATGATCCTATCGTAACTTGTACTGGCAGGGTGAACGAGCTAGGCGTGGTGTGCGCGGAGATGACGGCGTGGTGCAGCGGGCTGGCGGCGGAGTGGCTGGGCGCGCTGGTGGCGCTGTGCGGCGCGCAGCACTACCCGGGCGCCGCGCCGCACGCCGCGCCGCCGCTGTACCCCGACCTGCTGCTGCACCGCGACCTGCACGACGCCGCCGCGCACGACGCGCTCGCCGTCTTCACCTGCATACTTGTTGGTGAGGCTCACTCAACATATAACGCGACATATAGCGATTCTGCGCTGCCCAAGCCAGCGAATACCCACGATCTTCAAGGTTTTCGGACCGGACCACCTCGAACGACACCCAATCGGGTCGTGGTTGGTCTTTTATGGAGAAACTGGGAAGTGTGTGTACTTTACTTTCTGATAAGCGGTCGCCCTCGCCGCCTCAGAACTTTTGATTCCATTCTGCGAGCAATGTGCCACGCCCTCTGCTATCTTAAGCTCTAGCGCAATCATTGCATTAGCAATACGATGTTACTTCGACTTTATAATCACATCGCTTTACGAGATGCGAGCCTAAGCGGACGTGTTTTTCTGTACTTGCTTAAATGAAATATCATAAACAATTATGACAAATATCAGTAATTATTTGTGGCGTCAATTAAAAACAAAGTAAAGTGGGTCACCTGTAGTGTCTGACTATTGTACTTTTATGTGCAAGATGAACTAAATTATATTAATTTCTATTGACAATAAATAAAGTGTTGCGGTTAGTATGTCTAACCCAGGATCGAGCCCATTTGGGGCCCGCAGCCAATTACTACGACGAAGTCCTCCGCCAACGCCTACCGGAGAATTGCCCTCGAGTGAACCAAATCCACCACCACCTGTACCAGCACCTGAGGAGAATTTCTTGCCGAGTGAAATTGTCAGCATGCCAGAGATCCAGAAGTGGTTGCTATCTATTGATGGCATTCTGACCGAAGTCTGCACTATTGTTGGTGAAGGAAAAATGAACTCGGACCAGAAGCAACGTGTTGTAAATCTTTGCCGGAAGGTCCAAAGTGGGACTTCTCAGATGGCTGTCCTTTACCAATCGATAAAGCAGAAAATGATCCAGTCCCACAGTACTGTCCAGCACTTACAGCTTCAGAAGAATATGGCGAACTCTCTGGACCAGTTTAAAGAGGTTATTGAGTCGAAACTGAATACGCCTAGCAATTCCTATGCTAACATGGTGAAGAAAGGCTCCGACAATTTCATCCGTCCTGCAAACTTGAGTGCAATCGCCATCTATCCCAGCGATAAAACTAAAACAAGTGACGACACCAAGTCACTTGTTCAAAAATTAATATCCCCCGAGCAACTCAAACTTCACGTACGTGGCCTGAAAAAAGTGAAAAATGGGGGAGTACTAATTAGCACTGAAAATAAAGGCGATATAGACAAATTGAAGAAATCGGAGAAGATATTCACCTCAGGCCTCACAATAGAAGAACCTTCTAAACGACGACCTAGGATTACTGTCATTGGTGTTCCCGTAGCCCTTACTGAGAAGGAGGTATTTGACTGTATTTACGAGCAAAACTTATCAGATAAATTGTCGAATACAACACGTGACTCCTTCCTTGAGACTATTAAACTGAGCCATAAATCGGGTAAGAAAGGCCTTCCTACCTGCAACTACATTCTGGAAGTACCCGCTGGCATAAGAAAAATGCTGGTAAACCAAAACAGAATTTTTATAAATTGGACCTCATGCCCGGTAAGAGATTTTACGATCGTCACCAGGTGCTACAATTGCCAGCAGTTCGGCCACGCAGCTAAGTTTTGCCGTGAAACGAGTCCTACTTGCAACCACTGTGCAGAGACGGGACACTCAGTGAAGGAATGCACTAGCAAATCTTCTCCCCCACAGTGTGCGACGTGCAAAAAATTCAAGAGGAAATGTGACCATCCAACCGGTGATGTAAGTTGCCCGGCACGTAAATATGCAGAGACCAACTACATCAACTCAATAGATTATGAGGGCGCCTAAGAGCGCCACAGTCTATTATTTTTAGTAGGCACACAAACAGGTAGCTTATTTATTTGTATTTCTTCTTAGTTTGTAAGTATCATGAGCAATCAGCTAATCAGTGATCTAGATAGTTTTACTGTGTCTGAATCCAAGATCTGTAATGTTGAGGACTGTAAATATCTTCTTCGTTCTGGTGACAAATCGCTTACCTTGCTTACACAAAATATTCGCAGCATAAACCGAAATATGGACGGTTTTGAAGTGTTTTTACAAAGTCTTGACATAAGCTGTGATATTATCGTACTAACAGAATGTTGGTTGTCAAAACAAACAGTCAACTTACCATCTCTGAACGGTTTTTATTCATATAAAACAGACAGAAACATCAACCAAAACGACGGAGTTGTAGTTTATGTTAAAAATAATTTACGAACTATTAAAGAAGAACCACCATCCCAAGACAGTAATTGCTTATTCATTAAAATTATTCCCGATACAGTAGTCATGGCTATGTATAGGCCACCCTCTCATAATATCGACAGATTTTTGGACTCACTCGAAACAAACTTAAAAACCGTAAGTATTTTCAAAAACATAATACTCGTAGGAGATATCAACATAAACATTTCCTCCGGGAATCCCGATACCCATACACACAATTATCTAAATATTTGTGCATTTCATGGACTTTTACCAGCTCACTATTACCCCACACACCAAAGCGGTTCTTGCTTAGATCATGTCATTCTAAAATCAAAAAAATCATCCAAAACATTGGTTACTAACTCTGCGCTTACCGATCATCAAGCTGTTTTACTAACAATGCAAATAAGTTCACCTAGAAAAAACTGCGAGCGTAGCTACACTAAAGTCAATATGACAAACCTTGAAAGTGACATACGCGGCATTAATTTTAACCCTATTTATGATTCTGTTGATGCAAATATTTCTTTAGAATATTTCATAAATTCTTTACAATACGTAATAAGGAAAAACACATTCACTAAGATAATCCCTAAAAAGTATAGTTGTATTAAACCGTGGATCACACCAGGTCTCGTTCGTTGTATAAGACACAGAGACAAACTTCACCTAAAATCCAAACTTGCACCTGATGACGTAAACTTTCTGTTACCTATAAAAGATATCGTAATTTCTGTAATAATCTTTTGAAAAAACTAAAAAACCAGTACGATAAAAATGAACTCGAGAAGGCGGGAAAAAATAGCAAACTTGTGTGGAAATTTATAAAAACTAATACATTAAGGTCCAAAAATTCCGAACCTCCGCTAGATTTACTATTAACAGAAATAAACCCATCCGAAGCAACAAATAAGGTTAACCAATATTTTATCAACGTTGGTAAAAACTTGGCTGAAAAATTCATAAATATTAGCCGTCCACACTCAAAACTCAATTAGGCCATCTTCCACGTTAAATTCTTTTGTTTTATTAGATACGGACGTAAACGAAGTAGTAAGAATAATAGACGGCTTAAAGGATGTTTGCGCAGCTGGGTGGGATGATATACCCAATAATGTACTTAAAAGATTTAAACACCTACTGGCCCCTCCGCTTACCCACATCTTTCAGCTTTGTTTATCTAAAGGGATATTTCCAAAATTGCTGAAAAAGTCTGTGGTGACACCTATTTTTAAGTCTGGAGACAAAATGAGTGTGAATAACTACAGACCCATTTCAGTACTAACAGGACTGTCAAAAATTTTAGAAAAAATCATAAACAGTAGACTGATAAAATATCTGGAAGATAACAAACTACTTTCAGATAATCAATTTGGGTTTAGGCCTAAAAAATCAACTAACCAAGCAGTAAACAAATTGATTAATTACATTTCTACAAATCTGGATAGTGGAATGCATACAGTGGGTATTTTTCTAGACCTTGCCAAGGCCTTTGACACTATTTCTTGCACTACTCTTTTGCAGAAGCTTGAATCACTTGGGATAAGAGGAGCGCAGCTTCTACTATTATCTGATTATCTTAACGATCGACAGCAATGTGTAAAAATTGGTCCGACTACAAGTTCTGATCATTCTAATACTTGTTTTGGAATTCCACAAGGCAGTATACTAGGTCCTACATTATTTTTAGTCTATATTAATGATCTTTGCAGCCTGACACTCAAAAATGGTGTTGTAATGTCTTATGCGGATGATACTGCTGTGTTATTTGCAGCTAAATCAAGGGCTGAGGCCTATGAACATGCTCAGAATGGTTTCAACATTGTATCTAATTGGCTCCAGAATAATCTTCTAACCCTGAATGCTGATAAAACAAAATACATTTCATTTACAATGAGAAATACTAACATACCGCTTACTAACCAAACAATTTACGCGCATACCTGTAGCACGTACGCTGACACTGCATGTTCTTGCCCTACTTTAGAAAAAGCCGACCATTTGAAATATCTTGGTGTCACTATTGACTCCAATCTAAAAGAGATGGCTAAACGACTGCCCCAACGTGACTAGCGCAAATAGGAACCTCACACTAACCAGTAATATTTAAATATTAATTCATGAATTATTTAGTGTTTAATAATTTCTTATAACTTTCGTGAACTAATAAACATAAAAAAGTTTCTTAATTGTATTTTTATGCTTTGTTTTCGTTTGACATGACAAGGTCAAGGCATACTGACAGCTAGGGAAGAGACATATTGCATTACCAAAATGTATCAAGTTTTTTTTGCTGCAATTACCCCTATGTAGATATTTACTTCAAGTACCTTAGTGCAAAATCGCCAGTCAAAAACACAATTATCAATAAAAATCGTCGCAGACACATTAAAACGCCTAGATAAAAGTTTATAGCAATGTCATTGTTTGAAGTTTTTGTACCTTTGTCGTAGGAGTTGCGCGATTTTGTTTTTAGGATTGTGCAAATATTAAAAGTTCCTGAAACTTTTTAGATTACAAAATACTAATTTCAGCTATTTAGCATTACATATTGCTAGGTACCATGTTTATACATGCGTTTTCATTGCGGGGGCAGTCGTCCATACTTCAATTTAGCCATGTCCTTTCCGTAAACATATCGAGTTACTATGTGCTAGAGTGCGCAAACTAATTTATGTTTTTAAGTATTTACGTAATGTAGCCGACTATAAATTAATAAAACAGGTTTATTTAGCGTTGTGTCAGTCTATTCTAACCTATTGCATAACATCCTGGGGGGGGGCGGGAAATTCGATTCTTCTCCCTCTAGAACGTGCTCAAAGAGCAATTCTAAAGGTTGCTACCTTTCGTCCGTTTAGATTTCCTACACATCTGCTCTACAAAGCATGTAATGTGCTCACAGTACGGCAATTATTTATTCTTCACATTATACTACAGCAGCACTCTACCCTTCCCTATGACCCAGTTCCTTCCGATAGGCGAAGAAAAGACCTGGTTTGCACAAAGCCTCAAACTAGACATGCGTTTGCTAATCGATTTTATGTGTTTTTAGGACCTTTTCTGTATAATAGACTTTTTTTTTTATTACAAAATGGGCCTGCTCTTGACCTCGATCACGCCTGGTGGAAAGCAATGGATGAGGTCTATGATGAAACGAGCGTGCCCAGAAGATGCCTGTTCACTCTTGCTTTGAAGGCAGACGGGTTATATGTGGGAGGGAACACAGATGCCGGCAGAGAGTTCCACACTTTGGCTGTGCGCATAATAAACGTGGAGGAGAAGCGCCGAGTACGACTTGTCGGGATATCAACCAAGTGTGGATGGTACGCCGCAGTACGTCTGCTAGTCCGGTGGTAAAAGGGTGATGGTGGGATTAGATCGTGGAGCTCCTGCGCACACTCTCCGAAGTACAGTCTGTAGAGGACCGACAAGCAGGCGACATTACGCCGATGAGCTAGGCTGTGAAGCGTTGCTACCAAAGACTCGTCGCCTATGAGCCTTTTAGCTCTGCGTTCCACCGAATCAAGTGCAGCAAGCTGGTATTTTGCTGAGCCATCCCACAGGTGACTGCAATACTCCATACAGGAACGGACCTGTGCTTTATACAAATTTAAAAGCTGTCCAGATGTGAAGTATCGCCTCACCTTATTCAGGATGCCCAGTTTTTTAGCTGCGGTCTGAGCTTTTGACTCGATGGTTGAGCCGAAGTTGAGATCCGATGTCAACTCCATGCCCAAAAGCTGTAGGCGGTCGGTAACTGGTACAACTGTACCTCGAAAAGCAGGAGACAACTGGAACTGGCTCCTTTTTGCAGTGAAGAGACATGCCTGTGTTTTCACAGCATTGAATTTGACCAGATTGTCGTCACCCCACTGGGAAACAAGATTTAGGGTCAAATTCATGCGCTCCACCATGGCCTCTCTATGAGTAGCTGTTTCCTCTCTACTGGCTCTTGCACTCGACAGGTATCTTTCTGCGACTGTGCTGTCATCAGCGTACCCGATTGCACCAAGCTGTAGCAGGTCGTTGATGTGCAGCAGAAATAAAGTCGCAGAAAGAACAGACCCCTGAGGAACACCGGCATCAATGGCCTTATGATCTGATGAGCAGCCATCTATGACCACTCTGATCGATCGTCCACTCAGGAAGTCGGAAATCCAGTTGCAAAAGTCGGCAGAGATGCCGAATGCAGGAAGCTTAGCCAACAGACTAGCGTGCCAGACCCTGTCAAAGGCCTTTGAGATATCAAGCGATACAGCAAGGGCTTCACCGTGTTTCTCAATGGCCTCGCCCCAGCAATGCGTAACATACACAAGAAGATCCCCAGTTGAACGACCACGACGGAAGCCATACTGGTGATCGCTGAGGAGCTCATTGAAACTAGACTCAACAAGAAACTAAACTTCTATAGTCTAAGTTATAGGAAATGTAATTTTGTAATATCGGATTATTTAGCGATACTTAATTACACGGACACAGAAAAACTTCTAGAAGTCCTGGTTTGATTTGATATGTCATCTCCTCGTATTTAGTTGCACATATTGTTATTAAGTTAGTTTTAATATTTACTGTTTTTGTTCCTAGATTTACTTTATTTTAAAACTTTTCCTGTCCTAATTAAATTATGCATTGTAAAGTGATGGAAACACAGGTTTAAATAAACCTAGATCAGGCAGGTCGCTACCTAACATTTGATTTCGCCACTATCGTAACTTGCAACAGTTATATATATTTTAGTTATATGTAGTTTACTTATAAGCACTAATTATACAATTGTTTAGAAATAACACTACTGCACCTAAATGTACACTTTTGTAATACCTACTTTTTTGAAATAAATTATTCTTAATTATTCTTACTATATTCGGCATTTCAGCCGTACAAATATTTAGATTTTACATCTTGAGCTATTCGCATGCAGTACACAGTCAGTAATTAGAAATAGCAAATAAATAACATAACAATACTAAATTTAATATAATACTTTTTTATTTTAGTTCTATTTGTAGTCTGTATACAATGTACATTTTATATTTAATTTTCAAAATAAATTGATTAATTGATTGATTATTATAATAATAGACCTGCTCGTCAATAAAATCACTCAGCCAACCCAATCAGCCAATATCAACTCAAAACATCTTGTTCTAGCTCGCCACTGCTTTTCTCTCGAAGACTTCGTTCGCCACGCAGCGTTACCATCACTGCTGAAGGCCTGTGGTGGAGGCGGCAGTTCAGGCAATGCACCTAACGCACCTTCGCCAGACACCGGGGCTAGACTGACCTGTCACCTGTTACTGAGGCTATTTAAAACTGTGGATACGCCGCAGCCGGGTAAGTGGAATGTGGTTTTGTGATCCAAAATTTTTTTTCCTACTACTATTAAACCTAACTAATATTATAAATGCGAAAGTCAGTTTATTTGTTATCTTTTCACTCCTAAACCACTGAGCGAACATCCTGAAATTTTGCATATACATACGTTGTCAAGTGTTCGAACCCCGAAAGAAAGTACTATTCCCGAGGAAAACAACAATGACGTTCTTATGATAATAGATGGCGCCATGTGTCTTTTGAATCATGATTGGATTCAATTATTACAAGCAGAGTACAACCGGAATTGATTGTAAAATTCTAAATTAACGCGAGCGAAGCCGCGGGCAAAAGCTAGTCTGTTATAATTAGGAAGTAATTTATAGACCCAGAAACACCTTAATCTTGACTGTATCCGTAGTGAGCGTAAATCCTGCGTAAGCTTTGACGTGACGTTTACACAGAGCAACAACTGCGGTATGGCCGCAAGACATGTTTCCATTGAAGTCACGAATGCCTTATCTAGACAAATTGCACAAGCGAAGATTGAAGTGTAAATCACCTGCCATAATCTTGTCTTCCACAGGTCTATACTCAGTATCGACATCTCCGGGCCCTGGCGGGGCAGCTGCGGGCGTGCGGCTGTCGTGCGACCGTCACTTGTTAGCGGCCGCGCACAAGAACATCGGCGTCGGACCTGTACTAGCCACGCTGAAGGCTATACTCAGTATGTTTATTATATTATTTTACTTTAAAAGATAATTATTCTTGAGACGTGTATCAATAATTATAATATTTTATTGTAAAGTAGTGGAAATATCAATATTTTTACCTGTAAACCAAACTATTTTGTTTTCTACATGTAATTAAATGATTGAGAGCAGCGGTGGCCCAGTGGTGGCGGCCTCGACTTACGAACAGTAACTCGTGGGTTCGAACCCAGGCAGGCGCAATACTTTGTAATACTGTGTAATTTATTTCATCACCACTGCTCTCAAAAAACGGTGAAGGAAAACATCGTGAGGAAACCGGCATGTCCTAGAGCCAAACATTCGAAGACATGTGACATCTACCAACCCGCACTGGGCACGCGTGGTGGATTATAGCCCGTTCCCTCTCAAAAAGAGGAAGCCGTGTGTCCCAGCAATGGGAACATTATAGGCTGATTATGCTAAGTAAATAATTAGATAAGGCTTTCAACGCAACAAGCCACCTCAAGTATCTGGAATCCCACTTTATTACGTTACTACAATTGAAACGCGTGCATGTTTGAGCTCCTAGTAGTATGTTATCTAAAACGCCTTATCTGAAGAAAATTTGAGTTTTAAAAGCTCATTACCTATGCAATACGACACACACACACACAGTGCAGTTGTATTGTGCCAAAGATAATATCATAAGCAATTGCAACAGAATCTAATACATTTCTCTCTAGTGGTGGGTGATTCAACGGCTCGAGACGGTGGCAAGGCGGGCGGCAAGAAGTCCTGTGAACTGTCACATATACTGGGCACCAGCGACACGGTACCTACTGACGCACAACTGGATCTTATGTCGTAAGTATATGTCTTTTATATATAAGTATACAAGTTTCGATACATGTATAATCTATGCCTTGAAATGTGTTCTGTATAGTAAACAAACTTATTTACCGCTGCTATGCAAGTAGGCGACTTATGTTGCAGCTGTAAAACCGAATAGATTGTGCTGGTTTTCCGTAATACTTAGATTTGTTGTTTGTTTACTATGAAGGATACTTAACTGGCATAGTAGTTACCATTGACATCTCGTATTCTCGACATGATCCTTGAAAAAAGTATTAATTTATTCGTTTTATGAACACATAGGAATACTGTCATTTTGCGGACATTATTTGGTATAATTTCCAAAGGAAAAATTGCAATAATTTGATGACGTCATATTGCTATAACTTTTAAGGCCAGGTTTGTAAGACTTACACCATTATTCATTTTTAAAAACAATCAAGGATCATGCCAACTAATAATCATAATATTATTTATTATTGACTCGAGATGTTTTTTTTATCCTTAGGATGGTAGATTCAGAGATGAGTGGGGGCCATAGAACTCCTAGGTTTGTTTTTTTGATATTGAGTTACACGGTTGCACATCCTACGACCACGGACTTGGCTTCACTGTGTACTTTTGTACATAATACTCGTATCATTCTGACATGATGTTTATCATTGGCGTAGCTAGGAAATAATAGAATAGTCTTTAATAAGTACACCATACAAGTAACATTCGAAGAAGCTCAAATGATTAGTAAAGAGAGTTGTAGTGACAGGACCTACCAACAATGCATCTGAGTTCCCTAGTTCCATGTTACGCCGGGTTGACTGATCCATATGATTCCCCGCACAATCCATACATCTATTTTTTGTTTCCCTCTTCCCACGCCACACTTAACATACCTTAAACCAAGACCACCTTCAGCGATACCCTACAATGGTGTTCTGACATGGCCGCTTTGTGCTCGGAGCACACCAAAGCTCTCCACAACCACAGTAGAATGCCATCGAATGCAGTCGCTATGGCCGAAATGGGCTAGATGATATCATCATCATCAAACATATACAATTACACATTGCATTGTTACAAAAGAAAGTGTTAGAAAAAGTAAACAAGAAAGCATTAACTTTTTTACTCAATCTTGAAACATGTCACACAACAAAAAAATGTGGTAGTTATTTTTCTGTCAGTCAATAAAACGTAGCTACGCCAATGCTCACTCGCTTCGCTTCTCTTCATATTGTTTGCCATCATGCTCTCTGTGCCAGGGACGTCTCGATGTGTAGTTGCTTCCCTGTCTGTGAATAGAGGACACCCTATGGTTGTAACGTTTGCCCTTACTAATTCAACTCTTTACTCACAAATATTTACCAAGAAATTAATGAATTGTAAATACTTTTTGCTAGAGATTAAAAATAATTTTGAATTAGCTTAAGTGGGTTGGTTAGCGACGCTATAAGGACCATACAACCCCATCCACCTGTTCCCCCTAGAAAATAAAGCTAAATATACCCTCCCTACCATGCCTCTATGTTTCGATGTTTTTCCACATTTATTTTTGAATATATATAGCTATATAGCGTTGCGTTGAAGTCACACTGAAAAAATGATGACTTTAAATAGTTATTTTTGCCGCCCCTAGTTTTGTTAATTTTGTATGGATATCAGAACTTGCTAAACAACAACAACATTTTTTTTATAATGTAAATAAAACTCGCAATATTTGTAAGTAAAGAGTTAATGTCCCACTCCACGGTTGTGTCGTCCACAGGTTCACGTTATGTGTTAACAATCGACTCTGTGTTTCACCCTTTAATGTCTACACTCTACAGGTCTTCACAGCGACTCTTTGACTAATTCCTCTGTTATCTTAGTATTTAGTTTGTAGTAAACAATCTTAGCTAAAAGCCTCCCTTACAGGCTGAATTTGAGCTAATTGGCTATCTTTCGAGGAGTGAAATTACAGGCAGTACCCTGCATTTCTTGACCTTATGTTGAAGTGAAAACTTCTTTAGCGGCGTTGAGCACTTTTTCTGTAATGGGTATAAAATCTTAAACTCGCGTCAGGACACGTGACCCTGATCGAAAAAGCGTAAGACAAATTTTCTCATTCGATTTTGAACTTAACCTTCTACATTTTATGGTTTAAAATCATTTCAAGAAATTTTTAAATGTTTCCAATCAACTTTGAACCTAATGCTTTAGGGATAAAGCTGACAAATCTATTAAATAAATTGCCACCCGCCGCGCGCCGGCGCAGCGCCGCGAAACCTAGTCCTCTGGCTATCTTCATCGTCCTTAAGATTGTGATAGAACCGTGGTCTTTGGGGGATTCGCACCGTGCTAACTACGAAGGCAATTTACGTGCTATTTACAAACGTTACGTACCTGTAGGTATGTTAGTGTAGCTAAAATTCCGTATTTCCTTGCAATTTTATTGATTGACGCATAATGACAAGAGATTCTAAAATCAATAAGACAGTGTTGTCTTTGAGTTTGCAGCTTTCTTAGTATCTAGTAGCTATTAAAAGTACTTGTGAAGGCTTTTAAGATGCAAGCACAATCATGATAATAAAATAAAAAAGGAAATCGTTCAATCGCAATAAGTACCTTCCGAGTATTAAATTGCTAAACATTTTCACTAAGGCGTTTGTTGTTTGGTAAAATAAAGTTCAGTTTATTTAAAAACCTGCTTTAAAAATGATTTGATTACAAGTATTTACAAGTAAGTTAAAAAGCACGAGTGTTATTGGTATAGGAAACCGATAAATTCTCAGCTAATTCTGTAGTAAGATCGAATGTGACGTTCCTGCTTACGTGCTTACTAAGCGCCTGTGAAAAGATGTATCGCACACATTTTTATGTGCGACAGATTACTTCCACACTTTTAATTACAAATTCTTTAGGCAGGATTCAATGATAACATAACATCCTGTAATCCCCGAAGGCTCAAGCATGGGTGCACCGAATAGTACACCCTGTTCTTTATACTGATAAAGCAATTGGTGCAAAATTATTCCCTAACCATTCCAAAATATCAAACATGCTCAACGTTAATAATCAAGTTTTCACTTCTGCCGGCACTCCCGGAGTGCAACCCGTCTTTTTTAAAGAAGAAGAGGGGTCAGGTGTTGCAAGGCAGTGACTGTTCTTAAAAATCTAAACAACTTTTTCTCTTGAGCCAATTCTGATCAACAGAGTTGAACCTAAAGTCAAAGTTGTTCAAATTCAAGCTCTAGAAGACTACGAATGAGTTCAAACTTAGCTTCTCAATGAAGGTGTGTCTACACCAAGCCAGTACTGTGAACGAGCTGTCATTATGAATTGAAGCATGTATTGTTTTCCATACATTGTTGGGTAAATGTATGGAAAACGATGCAGTTGTTACTGACAGACGTACAGTTTGCTCATGATACAGCCTTAATTTAAATACGTACCTTTAAAATAGCCTTTAAATTGGGTGTCAAGCTTCTTCATGTCAATAAACTAAACGCACAACATATAAATAACTAATGGGTTAACTTTGGCATACAAGGGTTATATGTCTGTTAAGGCTAGTGCATATTACAGCCCAACAGGGCCGCAGCGCGTCGCATTGCAAAGTAATAAAGCCGGTAGCGATCCGCCTTGCCTGTACTGTGTGTGCGATGGTTTATACAAAATCCAGATAAGAAACTCCATAATGTCACTTGTCACTTCGTTTTTTTTTATAAATACAAAATGGCCAACGAGAGGAAACGAAAAAACTGATATTTTGATTTCAAAAATTGTAATTATGCGGGGTTTTCAAAATATGATACGTACATCAATCTACTCCTTCCTGGTAATGTATTCTCAACATCAGAAAATATTTTGAACCGTCTAAATCAACACTTTTTTTCTGTACAAATTAATGAGGATCTCGCCATGATTCTTTCTTCTTGCCTAGTTTTAAACAGTATAGAAATATTTATTATTCTTAGCAAAATAATAAATTTTATACACACCTTATTTTTTATGAAATTCTGCGAAATCGGGAATAAAATATAAGAAGCCGCTTCCACACCTTTTTACCGTTTTTCCGGGAAAAAATGTTCATTCGAATATCTGATCCCTAATTATAAAGTTATAAATCACCTTAACAGTTTAAATTATATCTTGCATGTCTACGGAGTATCGCTAGCTAATTTAATTTAAGGACTTTTGCAATGCGTTGCGGCATGGTTTACCCAAATATGCGCTAGCCTTTGGTACACGGACCACAACACCTTCGTCAATGAAAAGCCGCCATGGTTGCAGGGGTAGCGGCGGCGTGGGTTCCACTCTACTGGATTCTTCACAGTCGCTCTCCTCGTTAGCTAGAAGAGTTCTAGCTGATATATGCTCTGAGGAATGGGTGCTGCAGAAATGTCTGCAGAACCCCGATGAGTTGTATCAGCCGGATATGCTGCTGGATCCGATGTTGACGCCGAGACAGGCTCAAAGGTATGTTAACTAAGTATCATGTGTAATTTCAGAAGAGTACTAGTTTAGTTTTTTTTAGTTTTAGTAAGTTTGTTAGATTTATACAGGGTTATTTGTGCGAAAAAAAATTCAGCTGTTCCCTACATTTTGACGAGTTAATCGATCATAAATGTAGGGAACAGCTGATTTTTTTTCGCGATTTCAGGTTTGGTCCCATAGTAAAAGTTGTTCATAGTGATGAGTACAATGACCTCTTAAGAGGTTTCTGGTGTTTTACAAATAACCCTGTATAAGTTTCTTCTAATAGTTATCTTATGTTTGTTTAGTATATATTAAGTTTCATTTTGTCAGTGTCCACAATTGCTGAACTTTTCAGTTCCTGGATTCAATTCCCGAGTCGGGCAGTGTTATTAGGTTTTTCAATCAAGAATTTCCACAGTCTGGATTTGTACCCGGCTGATGGCAATAGGCTCGCTCCCTATTACATGGGACTTAAACATAACTGGCTTAATGTGGGTGTACTATTAGGTGCACCTCTGTTTAACCCTTCGAGGATTGTAGGCGTGATGTTATGTTCAAAATAATTTAGTATTTATCTTGATCGACTTTGTTCTTCTTGCTATGATACATTCTATGGTGCGGTTATATTAGAAAGTCATATTTTTGTACAGATTACTTCATATGATCTGCTATCCTGAATCAGCGAGTCACACTCACCCGGACCTCGACCAGAAGACCATGATCACGCGACTTTTAGAGGTAAGTTATTTGTGGTGTTCACTAGAAAGTTAGAAACACTAGTTAGGGTTTAGAATAAAACCACCAAATTACAAGTAAGTGGAAAAACAATTTAAAGATGACGTCCCGTCGCCACCCGGGATTTTTTGGGACTGCTCAATATGCAAACGTTAAACTGTCGCCACGTTTATTAGTGTACCTATCACATTATTATACTTTAATTTCGCTAAAATAAAACTTATATTCAAATTAGGCTGTGAATCAGCACTTTTAACCTTTTGAACGCCAGAGCATAAACGTACGCGCCCTCCACGCCAAGCCACAATTTCACCGACCATTTTTCCACATATTCATGTCGTTTCGCGTACAGTGCAGCGCTTGCTGGTCACGTATATGTAACTATGGCGGTCAGAAGGTTAAACATCACGCCAAGTAGAACGTCACAATTACACAAGACGGTCCCCCAAAAGGCTCACCTTCCACGTCACCATTTGCTAGTTTTTAGCTGGGAAGAAAAAGTGTAGTAATAAACTCCTCAGGAATAAATCTTTCTATATTTCTATAAAGTTAATAGAACTTGATTGCACAGTGTGGAATATACACCGACGCACAAACGGTTACCACGAATTCAGTACATCATTCTGAACCGAAATAATTACCGACAAAAATTTATATCCGTATTATTTTTAAATCCGCTGTTCTTTACATATTGACCGTGTAGGTATTGTACTTTGTAGAAAACGTTTTTTAAATTACTGATGAACAAATTTGTGTTCAGAATGATGTACTGAATACGTGGTAACCGTTTGTGCGTCAGTGTCCCTACCACTCTACAATGTGCAAGTCACAAACTATACATTTGTCAACAGAATCTAGAACAATGGTCACTGCGCATGTCCTGGTTGGACTTGCAGCTGATGTTCAAGCAGTTTCCGAGTGGATCGTCTGAGTTGAGTGCGTGGCTTGATACCGTTGCAAGAGCTGTCATCAACGTGTTCCAACAGCCTGCGCCGCCGCCGCCTGATAAAGACAGGTGCGCAATAAATTGGAGTTAAAGCGAAGTTTTTCTAGACTAGGAACAAAATCGTGTTGAATTTTGAACGCGCAATTCCGCTAATGTCACAGATGCGATTTTACCAGTCAAGATTTTGCACTTTTAGAATATGCTATAATTAACGCGCATACGTAGATGAAAAATAGCCTAAATTACTGTAACATCAATTGATAGTACCATCATCATTTCAGTCAAAAGACATAATAGTCCCCAAAGTTTGTCACAATGACTGGCCGTCACATCAATATTTTTTTTTAATGAAAGGCACACTTAAAAGAGAATGCTCATGGAAGTATGGAATCCCGTACCATGCTGCATCAAAATCAAACCTTGTTTTTTATAGACTACACTGATCGTATTAACTCCTACAAAAATTATTTTTGAAAAAAAAACCCGCGTTTCAGAGTTATTTTATAAAATCGAAACTAACCTAAAAAGTAGGTCTATTTTTTCGACGCTACCAACGACGTATTTTAACACACATACATTACATTATTGCTCTAAAAACAGCGTAATACACTAATATTAGTAAGAATTACGAGTTAAAGTAACATCCACAGTATGCTTGACTGAAACTCGATTTTATTTTAGACCTTTACATTGCCAATAGTCAGTCAGTACAGTACAAATGTCAGATGCCACAGATAAGATAACTATAAACCATAGAGTATAGTAAGTGCTATAAACTAGTCGGGATTTAGGGATGTAATCGATAAATCAAAATCTTTAGGCTGAGAAAATCTATTTTGTTGCAAATAGCAATAAACCAAACTAAATCGATTTGGTGTACTGATCTTACTTAATTGTAATTAATTTTAGAGTCCGCTCGACAGACAAGGGTTTGTTCAATTGAAACGGAACGTCATTTATATTCAGTTGAAACGGAACGTCATATAAAGGGAGTAAAACAATATTCATACTTTTAAACTCGAAAAGTATATTTCCAGTTCAAAAATCAAATCCCCGACGCGTAATGCCGTAAAAAAATATGAAACTAATTACTATAATATTTTGGTTTTGAGGCGCGAGACTTTTTGGTACCAACTTTGGTCATTGTCCTTTTATTAATGCATAATGCAGCATAAATATGACACCACAATGTGAACTTAGGTGGCAGGTTTACAACAAACACATAATCAAAGACTTAACTTGATAATCATAAGGTTGGTTTTCAACCAGGACGGGAACAGACCGTGGTGTGGTCAGTACGAGCAAGTGGTCGGAGTCTGTGTGGCTCGTTGCGCCACTCGTCGCCAAGCTGCCGGCCGCCGTGCAGGGACGAGTGCTCAAACAGGCGGGACAGGTCAGTACATCATCATCATCCATCCCTGATCCGATTTTCCAGCCGGAAAAACATCTATTCTTTACGTAGTAATTTTTTTTTTCTATCTGATGTAATAGGTTTCGTAAAAAAAATAAAGATAGCTTTTAATATTATGCACATTCAAAAAGTCATACTTTTTGTTCATCAGAGAAGAATTTTCATGTGTTTACGTAAAGGCTCGTTTTCTGGTGATTATTTGATTGTATTGTATTGTATATCATTATCAGATACTAGAAAGCGGTTGGGGTGCGGGCTGCAGTGGTAACTGCTCAAGCGGTGGTGGTGGAGGCGGCAGCTCACACAGGGACTGCAAGAGTCATCAGAGCCCTAGCTATAAAGGGTGAGTCCAACAAGAAAATAGTAGCTATGTATAAGAGACTGTAGCTACATTGCTAAGTAAGATGTGCGTAAAAAGCCACTATCGTACGTTAGCTGCGTTGGTTGATTGTTTTAGGGGTGCTACGCACTTGTTTGGGTAAATTCAATTCGGCAGTATATGTTGAACTGCGAAGGCGACCTGAAGCAATCTCTATATTATATTCCGCTTTAATTCGGCTCGTGTGGAAAACTTCTTTCAGTATCTGCTATCGCTGATTCATGTTCACTCGGTTCGGCACAATTCAAGCTAAGCCTGGCTATTGGCGGCCCCGACTTACGAACAGTAAGTCGTGGGTTCGAATCCAGGCAGGCGTATTGCTTTGTGTAATTTACTTCATTACCAATGCTCTCAAAAACGGTGAAGGAAAGCATCGTGAGGAAACCGGCATGTCCTAGAACCAAAAAAAATCTCGTAAGTATTCTAGTATCGTGGGCGCGTTTACAAAAATTTAAACTCAGGCCAACTGCAGGCCATAGAAATATTTGTGCGGAAATTGAACTCGCAACACGCAGCGTAGCAGCTAATCGCTCAGCCACTGCGCCAACAGTGCCGTCAATATTCTATTTTGCCGCCCGGCTGTTCGCCAACCCGAAAATTTGTATAGCACTTCTCACAGACTTTCGCTGCAAAAGCTTTCTTATCAAAATTTTTATCAATCTCTTGACAGATCTTCTGGTGGAGGCAGTGGCGGTAAGCGCGGCGTCAGTAGTGGAGGTTGCGGGGGAGGCTGCGCGTGCGGCGGCGGGAACTCCGTGCGCCTCGCCAACGAGCCGCTGCTCTCGCTAGTACTCACGTGTCTGAGGCATCAGGACGATCAGAAGGTATTTTGACTTTGAATTACTATCAGAAACTAGAATGAAATTTGAAAAGAATAAGGTTCAAAATCCTATTGTCATCTGTCTATTCTCTTCCTTAACTATGTTGGTGGGGTCGGGTTCTATTATAAGCGGATACTAGTATGCAACATGGATAGACTCCCTATCTGACCTCCACAATCTGGTTACTGGTCCACACGAGGCTTTTTGGTAAAACTGGTTGTCTTATTTTCGGGAATCTGACTTCCCGTAGCGACTGTTGAAGAGCTACTATTAACGGTATAACGAGCTCTCCAAGACTGGGTGTCTCAGTATTTAATAAATGGTCACCCATCCACGGAACAACCTCGGAAAACGATGCTAAACATTGATCTTCTCGTGCGGCTTATATTACTTATAGCCATCATTATCAATCTCCACCATTCCTGTCCAACAGGAGAGCCTGCTAAGCTCAATCCACGCCCAACTGCAACACTACCTGACGCACGCGCGCGAGCACGACCGCGCCGCGTGCGCGGACAGCTGGCAGGACGACGCGGCGCCCGACGCGCTGCTGCTGCGCTTCTCGCTGGCCGGCGGCATGTTCGACGCCATCCGCCGCTCCTACCAGCTCACCGCGGACTGGGCGGTGCTACTGACTCAGCTCGTGGCGCATCAGCTCATCGATGCCTACAATAACAGGTAACTGCAGGGAACTGGTGCTGGTTTGTGAAGTAATGCATGTTCGACGCCATCAGGCGCTCCTACCAGCTCACCGCCAGTGGCGCGCCTAGGGGCCAACAATACGGCAAGCCCATAAGGCAAGCAGACAGTTCAGAAACCCGCCGCGCGCCGCAGTCTGAGCGGTGGTACTGACGCAGCTGGTGGCACATTCGCATATCGGTGCGTACAATACCAGGTTACTGAGGTGACTCGGTGCTGGTTTGATTCTATTTTGTTGTATGTTCTAATTCATTCAATAAGTCACTCAAACCCAAAAATAAATATTCCTATAAATGTTTTGGGCAGAAAGACATAAAGTTCCAGGTTCGTTTCGTAACACAAGTTCACGAACATATTCCCGTATTCCTCGTGAAAACTCCACACCCCTCTCTTCTTACCTCTTACTGAAATTATATGGGCCCCAGGAAGGTGTCCGCAGCTTGTACTACCACTTGTGGGATCATCAATAAAGTAATAAGAGGTTGCAATATCACGCTCATTCCTTTCGAAGTAAAAGACACCGTATTTCATACACAAAAAGCTCACTTCACGTTCTCGGGTTATCTCTCTTGAGCCGAATTAATTTAAGCCTAGCCTATTCCCAACTATGCTCTGGTCGGCCTCTAGTCTAGCCGTTTGCAGCTGAATACCAGAATTTTATGTGGACCCATCTGACCTCCACAACCAAAGTATACTTGATAACAGATCCTCTCTTTTCTGTCGGATTCAAGATAACTCTCTAGCTCCTCTAGCTACCTCTATTTCTGTATCCTGAACGAGGTATAGCATCTTCCAACAGGACCTCCAGCAACAAAATTGGCCTGGCAGACAGTGTACCTACAATAAATTAATATAGTTTGTGTCGCAGCAACCTCTTCTCCACTCTCATCGACATGCTTGCCACTCTGATCCACTCGACCCTCGCGGATGGCGGTGATGATAACAACAGGAAGCACTATCAGAATCTTATGAAGAAGTTGAAGAAGGAGATCGGAGAGAGACATGGGCCCTCGGTGCAGTGTGTGAGGCAACTGCTGCCATTGTCTAAGAATACTATTATTGAGGTAAGTTGTTTGACTCTATGTTTCGTATACTCCTTTCAAGTAGACACGAATTTAACGCGTGAAATCGCATACGAAGTACTGTCCTTTCACTGTTATTTTACCGACGTACAAACCCAGCAAGCTAAGAACAACCTTATTGTGTCTAGAATAAAGTTCACAAGTTATTTTGGCTGACTTTCAATCCCGGCAACGTGAAAGCAACCTTATTGTAACAAGAATAAAGTTCACACGTTATTTTGGACGACTTGCAAACCCGGCAACATAAAAGCAGCCTTATTGTTACGAGAATAAAGTTCACACGTTATGCAATACCTACAACCTAAAAGTGGATTCTGACAGTGATACAAGGTCAGAGGCAAATCATAACCCTCCTTTTTGCTTCGCCGTAGTCGGCTAATAACTGTGAAAGGTCTGTAAGCACGATATGCAGTGTTCGTTTTGCGTATTCTTTTCAGCTTTCGTAGTCCTTTTTTATTGTTTTAATTCATTTGTTTATGTTTTAATAGTAGATAGCGTGAGCCTCAACTAACTTCCTCTCTGCCTCCGTATTCACAAACACTTCGATTTGTATGTGGTATGTCTATCTCGCTCGTTTTCTTTTATGCCAAAAAGAGATAGTCATACGACTTCCCGGATCGAAATCAAATCGAAGCGTTTGTGAATACGGGGGCTGAAAACTGTTTAATTCTTATGTCTAATCTCATGTTGTCAATACACTGCACACTTATTTTGCAACACTGTCAGTATCACAGTATTCTTGCGAAAACAACTGAGAGAAGACTGTAACGTCATCAGATTATGATATTTGACAACAGATCAATTGAAACTGGAGAATATCCATTTTACACATCCATGTCGAAGCTTACTCTCGACAAACTAATCCTTTCATTGAACATGTCCATACCTGTTTGTTTTATTCGTGTGCTGTAAATATCAATGTTCTGCAGGTCATCGCCTGCGAACCCATCGGGTGTCTCGTCGACCAAAAAGGGAACAAGATCACTGGATTCGATAGTGATAAGAAGCAGGTAAGTTGTCATTACATTACTTCATTATTTTGGACCAAGTACACAAGGCATACCTCTAATAATTCGGTCTACCTAATTAATCCCCGTTTTCACTACCACTAAGAGATGCCTGAATACAATTATTTTGGTCTGTCTGTCTGTCTTGACGCTGAGCCGATAATTGCAGAAATACTACTGAGCACTTTTATTTAGGCATTCACTTAGAGGGTCACCTTTTGTTAGTGAAAACGGCCATAATTATGACTATTTTGTACTAAAGATATATCATTTATAATTTTAGAGCATTTATTCCGGTTCACATTTATAACTTTTAACTTAGTAAAATCACAGATATCTCAATGTTTTGAAAAATTGCTATTGTCCCTGGGCGGGTCGCTGTATTGTAGTGTACAGTGTACTAACTCAGTTGTCGTTGTCCACAGGGTCTGCGCCTGACGGACAAGCAGCGCGTGTCGAGCTGGGAGCTGGTGGAGGGCGGTCGCAACCCCGCGCCGCTGTCCTGGGCCTGGTTCGCCGCCACCAAGATCGAAAGGAAACCACTCACTTATGAGAATGCTCACAGGTAACTTTGAAACAAAAGTCGAATCCGTAAAACTCGAAAATAGGGTCGGCAAATCGAATATATTGTTATTGTAGAAACACGTTCAAGAAGAAGCCGCTCGGGTTTGCTCGAATTGTGTCGAGTCGACCCGAACATGATTCAGCAACGGTAGATGCTGATCGGCTAGAGCTGAATAAAAGCCAGAAATGTGTCGAATGTATGCTGCAAGTCGGCTGTATTGTTTACCAAATTCAGCCGAATCCAATGCGCCAGATTACGGTTACAAACACAAATCTCAATCACTAACTAATTCATTTTGTTACAGACTACTGAAATACCACACGCACAGTCTGGTAAAGCCGCTGAGTTACTATCTGGAGCCGCTGCCGCTGCCGCCTGAGGATCTTGAAACGAATGACATTAAACAGGTAAGTCTACGAAACAAAACAGACGAAATAAATACTTCTGTAATCTCCGGAGGGTTAGGGAGCCGTGTTCCTAATAGTACAACTACATTTCCTGAGAAATTTCTGATGGAAAAACATAACACATCTCATGTTCAGCAGTCACGCTTGCCTCCGCTAGACCAATAAGGCAGCAATAGGCCATAATTTAATGTATTATTAATTATGTTCAAAACGCAAAGTAAAGTAATGGTAACACATTCAGATAGAAGTAGTAATATTATAATTATTTCTTCCAGGAACCTGGAAGTTTGGATTCGAGCCCGACCGGCGCCGGCAAAACGAGATCACGGAACGCTCCGTGCAAGAATATCAAGAAATCGAAACCTACCACGCCGGTAACTACACTAAACCATCTAATATAAACATGGATCAATAAAATCATCTTAATCGGCATTTGGATCAGTAAAATATTAACTTCAGCTCAAGCTCATGGGTTATTTCTGCCTGTTTGATTGACTATCGGATCTCCGCAAAATTTAATCGGATCGGTCTATGTTTTCATGCTTCATTTCTTCTTCGCTCGGGCCCTTACAGCCCTTTCACACTTATTCAAATAACAGCGTACTTTATAAATATCACAATAAGGTTTCCGTTGGGAGCAAAATTTCTATGAATACACAATTAATTAATCTCCTCCTGCTTCCCCAGACGAACGGCGTGGCGCCAGTGGGCGCGGTGGGCGCGGGCGGCATGGCGCCGGCGCCGGCGCAGCAGCCGCAGTTCATGCAGCAGCAGCAGCAGTGGTTCCCGCCGCCCGGACAGAACTACTACAACCCGCCTGGTCAGTGCATGCCAATACACCTTGTGTTGTACTGCTTTAGAGCCGGTTTTCAATGCTTCTTTGTTAGGCAACGCTGTGTTGGTCTGGTGCAATGAAAAATGCACCAGACCAACACAGCGTGAAATTTTGAGTTTTGAAAGCTCCCAGACGGCTTATTTTTTCCTACACCTCCAACTAGTATCATTATATTTTAGCCAATGTATAAATAAACTTGACAAATTATATACTACAACCTTCCTCGAGAACCACTCTATGCATTGCTGAAAACAGCATGAAGTTTATCGCGGACAGACCTCCAGACGCGGCGGAGGACTTTGTTTTATAATATGTAGTGATTACGGAAATCACATATACATATTTTAATTACTACATTTTTGTAGCCGGTGTAAGTCCTCGCAGTGTGGCCGCGGCGCCGCCGTCCAACAACCAGTCGAAGCAGGCGCTCAGCAACATGCTGCGACAGCGGGTGCCCTTCAACCAAATGACGCAGATGCAGGTCAATGTATGTACACTATTCGGTTTTGTCCAAGGTCCGCCTGATCATCGAATCAATCATAAGTACAGTGCTAAATTAAACGATCCATTGTGCAAGCGGCTGTCTCACTTCACAGTGTTTGTCGGTGAACAGAGCACTGAACGCTATACTGACGAGGTCCGACGCTAAGCATAGACGCGACGGTCGATGTAGCACTTACCGGCTTAAATGTTTATATTGTATGATTGTGAACTATTCAAACGACACTACTACGGTCTCTACCGTCCAGGTCACTTTCTCATTTGTCGGCTATAGCAGCCAACCATGGCTCACTACGACACGCTAATGAGTTGTGTTTGCTTGTGCAGCAAACGGGCGGCTACCCGGGCGCGCCGCACGCCCGCGCGCCCTTCCCGCGGCAGACCATGCGCCAGATGCAGCCCAACCAGATGGGTGCTATGCAGTCCGCGTAAGTTACTTGTAAATCTTTTATCTTAGGCTCTAGATCAGAACGCCTGCCAGGGCTGCGGGACTGTTCGAAAGAGATACCGCGGCCCTGGAACATAAAGGGCCAAAGAAGGAACATGGGTGGTTTTTAGTCTGACACTCCCTTCCGCTCCGCCCAGAGCGGGAGGGGTCATTTGATGATTTCCCACCCACCAAAAAAAAAAAAAAAAGGCTCTAGATCAGAAAATAAATACCCAAGTAATTAAAGGATGGTCTCCCGTAATTTTAACCATCACAGTAATATGTACATTATTTATGGGCTAGTTTCCGTAACTCTACGTTCAAAGCGCTTATTTATTGTGCGATTTGAGGAAATTGATCTTTCGATCACTCCCAAAGAAAGGCAGCAAGTACCTGGGTTACCGAAGTAAATCATCGCAGTAGCAGCTGTTTCGTGAAGAGCTGCATGATAATTAAAATGAAGATCACGTCAAAAAATTCTTTTGATTACAATATGACATCATTATAAACCTCAGATTATTTCGAAATACCTGAATACTCAAACGATACTTTTACTATCTTAAATTACACTTAACAGCTACTGACAAATTGATTCTTCTCACTTAGACAAATGAACCCCATGGGTGGTATGGGCGGCATGGGTCCAATGGGCCAAATGGGTGGAGTACAAATGCCCGGTCAGATGGGTGGCGGGCAAATGGCCGCCGGGCAGATGGGGGCAGGGCAGATGGGAGCAGGACAGATGACTGGTGGGCAGATGGGCGGTATGGGCGGGCAGATGTTCGGAGGGCAGTATGGTGGCATGCAGCAGGGGTATGGAACCTATGGCCAGCAGATGATGCAAGGCGGCCAGCAGCAGATGATGAACCAGGTATGGTTATGTTTCTGTAATGTTACAAAGACGTACAGATGTTACATTTCAAGAACGCCTGTCATTCCAATTTATACCGTATTTAAATGACATAGGAGTTTCATGACGCGCCCTCGTTAGTGGCATTGTCTAGGGAAAGTAATAAGAATTAAATATTTCACACGTTCTTCGGCTTCGTCGTGTCATTAATAAACAATACCAAAACTTTGCCATATCTACCAAATAGATAAAATTGAAGTGTCTGTTTGTAATATCAAAATAACAGCTTTTTACTGAATTGTTTTTTTTTTTTCAATTTTTGTTTGTCAGTGTTTCTTTCTGTTCCGGCTAATCTCCGAAACGGCTGGCCCGATTTTGACGGGACTTTTACTGGCAGATAGCTGATGTTATAAGATCGAGGCTACATTTATTTTAGAAAAATAATTAGGTTTCCACACAAAAAAAAAACCTTGAGTTTTTTAACAAAATCTGATTCAAAAAGGGAAATAATATTTTTTATAATAATTTCACGCGAACGAAGGTCGCGGGCAACAGCTAGTCTATCATATAGCTATACATACAAACAAAAAGAGAGTTTATATATCTTTTGTTCATTCTATGTCTTCAGTCACAACAGTGACATTCATGACGCTTGTAACTAAATACGATACCTCCATCTTTCAGGGAATGGGTCAGTCCGTCAACCAAATGGGCCAACAAGTAAACCCAATGAGCCAAGGGGTCAACTCTATCGGTCAGAACGTGGGACAAATGAGCCAGGGTGTCGGTCAACCGTCTCAAATGCCACAGTCAATGGGGCAGATGAGCCAGGGCATGGGGCAGATGGGCCAACCTATGGGGCAAATGGGCCAGATGGGGCAAGGCGGTGGCATGTCCGCCATGAACAGCCAAGCCGCATCTATGGGACCGCAGGGCGGTAACTCCATGGGAGGATTCCCTGGGCAACAGACATTCCAACAGGTATTTAATAATCTACTGGCTGATTTTAAATTCATCGGCTTTTTTCAGGGGATGAAATTACTCATGAATATGAACTATGTTTTTTTTTATTGGGACAAGCCCGCCACACTATTCCCAAACCACTGTAACTCCTGAAAGCCAGAATCAACAATGGCGACCACCAGAAAAGCGCCGAGACAATGAAGCTCGACGAAGTCCCAGAGAAACAATTTAACTGTCTTGGATCCCGCAACGAAATTAATCAGAAAAGTATAATGGAGGAGTTGGAAGTATATTAACTATATTATAGTACTTATATGTAGAACTAACCAAATCCGAAATTGCGAAAAAGCTTTATTGTGTAGAGCAGCAGAATACTTTCAAGTTCTTTCAACCCCTGGAATCAAGCTTAAAATTTTAATTTCAACCATATAATGCATTTATTTACACTTTAATCCGAGATATTTTTAAACTTATTTTGTTTTTTTAGAACATGATGGGTAGTCGTGCAAGCCAGGAAGCGTATCTGGCGCAGCAAAGACAAAACGCTCGCCCACCTTACATGCAGGTTAGTATAGAAAATTAAATAATATGGCTAGTATCTTCCCATTGACTAACATAATTATGCCAATGGCAAAAATGCTTTAATTTTTAACAATTTAGGTGTTAAATTTGTCATAGAACATGACCGTGACTTAGGTGTGGTAAAGGAAAACGACTTTATTCATTTCATTAGATGTTAAGGTTTTAATTTCAAATAGTAGTGTCACAGAACCATTCCTTATTACAGCAAGCACCAAACGTGACAATGGGCGGCATGGGCGGGCCCGCACCACCATACCCTCGCGGCATGCAGAACCAGCAGAGCTCGCAATACCAACAGCAGATGAACCAGCAGCGCATGCGACAACAGATGCTGGCCATGCAACAACAGCAGCAACAGGGGCCCCTCGTACAACACCTGCAGAGACAACAGTATCAGCCGCCATATTAGATGTAAACATTAACGACTGCCTTCATAAATCTTCTATACTGCTGAAAAATCGTCGATATCCTGCTTGCTTGGGGCTAAAACACATACATACGATACAACGCCGCATCGTGCCACATTAAACAACGACGTCTATCGTGAAAATCCACGACACGATTTCCTACGGTAAGATGCACGGCACATCACAGAAAATACTTGGTCTATCATTGGCACAGGATTGCATCTTCAGGAACGTCACGAAACAGCGTCATCGTGTCGTCTGTGTATGTATTTTGGCCCTTACTCCTGACACTATCGTCACATTACTAATAAGGGAGTCTTTGCACCGAGCGAGCCTGCGTTCGTTGAACGTAAAAGGTGACCCTGAGGTCCCCTTCACACGGCGATGATCAGCACAATATTTTTCAGTAAAATATCGTAATATTGGGATCGATCTTTTTGATATTATTAAACTGTATACAACAGTGGGGCATTGACGTGTAATCGCAAAAATATCGAACTGATTGTCGCCACGCCGAGAAACGCCAACGCTTGTTGCGAAACGTGCCTATGGACCAAAAACAAAGAATTACTTTTCATGACATGTTTTCATTGACTGAGGTGCACATTTAGAAATCAGACATCTACGTAGACTTCACTAATATCTCTTTTTCATAGCTATATATCTCTCTTTCGACATTTATGACTTGTAAAGTTTCTTTAGTGCGAAAACTTCAGGCAATGGAAACACGTCTATTAGATCCACTATAACATCATTTAAATTGTGATATGCCGTCCGTACACGATAACAAATAGACGGCTACTTTAAGTAAGAATATTGTTAGGCAACACCCGGTTTCTGAAAGGCGGAAGTTTGTGAACAGAGTCAGTATAGGTCTGCTACAAAGAGATGGCGTTATGCGTATACATAGCGCTATCTCTTTTTCACTGGAACAATTATGACTTTGTCACTACCCTAAACCTAATCTCTCGTTTTGATTGGTTGGCGGAAATAACAAAGACCAATCAAATCACCAGATTCTATTGAACTTTCAAATCGAGGGTACTAGAACTACATTATAGTTTTCTCGGAAACATGTGAACGTTTAAAATAAGGTAAAGGTACTTTGAAACCAAAAAAAAAAAATGCAGTGTGGTCATCAAAACTATATATTTTTGCATTTATTTATTGTGAAAATGAATTGTTTGGGAAATCTACGATGTAGTCCTAGAATAATAAATTAAACTATTTTCATACAGACGAACACATCAGTGGGATGACAAATTCAAGATATTTTATCAACGCAGTTTTACTTTTAATTAATGGGTATTTTCACCCACACATTATTATAATCAAAGTGTAGGGAAATTACTATTGTATTTATTTTTATTGATAGACAGATCTTATTTTGTGAGTTCCTTTATTTGTTTTGTGCCTGTTATCGTCGATGTTAATTTAACAGTTCTAGCCTTGAGCCTTATGTTCATATTGATGAAAAGTTGCGCAACAATGTTTCAGCAATATATTTTTGTGTTGCTAGAACATGTTACTGGCAACACTGCGTACAGTGTGTCGTGTAACACGTAGCACAACTTGTTTACCATGACCAAAAGGCATTTATCATAGATCGGCTTTTGTAATTTTGATTTGTGCTAATGAATAATTAATTATTGTTATTAATTATAGCAACAAAACAAGTTGGATGTATCTATTTTATTATATTCTAGTACAATTAGAACTCACAACCACTAGTTCTAAGTTAATTGTAAATAGTTTGTCATTTATGTTTATTATAAGGAGAATTTAGAAGAATATTTTGTTTTATTTATTGAAAAAGTCCTTACTTTGTAGTATAGTTCACAACCAGGATCTCATCGGATTTTTTTATATATATGTATACGATATCATGGAAAAATCAGATGAAGCCTGCTCTACACCTGTAAAAGAAAGCCCACATATCGGGAATCAAAATGCCTGTTTTGCATGAAACATGTTGCTGGCAACATGCAACTTTGCAGTGTTGCTAGAACATCCCGAAACAACAAATATTGCGTGATTGTTTCCAATTGAAATTGAAACGAGTCGTAACAGACGCTTAGAGCTGCAAGTGATGAATCCTGCTGACGCTCGATATATACATCTACTGACGCTCACAAATTTTTGCGTCGAGCGTATCGTTGTTTTGTTTTGTTTATCTGTCAGCTGTCACAATCACAAACTCTTGTTATTTTAGGTTATGTTATGATTATCGCGCAGTAAGTTTTACAAACATTTTGATAAAATGCTTAATTATATTAAAATTTCTAGACATAGTGCCATAAAATCATTTATAAATGGGCACAGTTGTGCGTGTAATCATAGAAAAATACACAATGTAGGATTAAATGATATACCGAAAGTAACCACCACCGATATACGAAAACTATTACGACAAAAAGGCTTAGCTGTACAAGACGGGTTTACTGCACTTACGACCAAGTGTTCTATATGCTCTGGAGACCAAAAATGTGCAGAGAGTAAAGTGTATGTGAACAAAACAACAGGTTAGTAACATTAAAATATTGTAAACATAACCTCGAAATATACTGAACCGACTGCATAATGTTTTTTTAAAGAAATCTCATCATCGCCGAGTACAGAGCAAAGTAAGGAGTCCTAAAAGCTTATGCTCGAATAAACCTAATTTGTTGGCTATTAGAGAATACTAACATAATTATTAGGAAAACAGCAATTTGATTGTAGCAAATTGTTGTTATTAGCTGCAGTCTACCTTTCTTAGCAGCTGATATCAGATGCTTTTGTTAATAAGATATAAAGCTTTGTACTGTGCTGTAAATTAAACACTGTATTGTCAAAGAATTAAAACAAACCATCTTTTGAAATGCAACCAAAAATATAATCAACCCCACTTTTTTATTTCAGGTTACTTTCTCTGTCCCAAATGTAATGTGCATGGGGATTGGAACATATTAGAGAGACTAGTTAAAAAAGCTAAAGTTGAAGTCACCATTAAAGACTTCATAGAAAAATGCCAAAAGCAATCGGATGAATTTCAGAAAGATTGGCAAACAATAGGGAATGACACAATATCTTTATCACAGTTGAATGAGACACAACTGTTAGATCTATTTAGGTTATTTGAATTTCCAGTAAGTATTTTATCTTTTAGCCATGAAATATAAATTATTATCTAGTGTGCTACTAAACCATATTTTAATCTGTACTTGTAGATTTAAACATAAGATTATTTCTACACAATATACTATCTACACACCTACTTATACTTGATCTAATTTTAAAGAATTTAAATAATAAAATGCTAATAAGTGTCAGATAAGAAATTAACATCCTTTACCTGACAATGTGCAAATTAAACCAATTAACAAATCTTTATTGCAGTTTCATCCAGAAGCCAATAAAATATTATCAGACGTAAGAGTATCACCCGACCACACAGTATTATATTTCCCTTTAAAAAACTCGTTAGACAAAGTGGTAGGTTACCGTAAAGTACAAGCGGGGAGAGAAGATGAGGCTGAAACTCACGGACTTCATGCCGCAGGGCTGTTTTCTTGCCGAGTGCCGAAGGTTAGCCGTAGTGATCAAGCCGTTCTTGTACCAACCATACAAGATGTTTTACATTTAGCTGCTCAGAAAATTCCTGGTAAATATATATTTGGAAACTTATATCAAAATTTTAGGGAAGTATTTTTTCTTCTTTTTGTTTTTTCTTTCTGTTGTGTGCCTATTGTGTCCCACTGCTGGGCAAAGGCCTCCCCTTTCTCCTTCCAAACCTCATTATCCTGTGTATTATCTGGCCATCTTCGCCTCGCAAACAAGATCCGATCGTCACACCACCTTCACCGCTTCACCGCAGTCTTTTTTTATGACAAATAATATTGCACCTGTATTTTTGTAAGAGACAGAGGTCAGACGAAATTCATATTATTTGATATAATAAGGAGTGCCGAAAAATCCTTACACAGGATTCTACTGCAAATTCCTTACGGTTAAACCTACCACAATCCCTGTCCTCCTTGAACTTGTGATTGAACCCAGGATCTCATTTTCAGCAGTGGCCTTTGTTGCCTCTCGACCAATGAGCCAATAGGTAGTATTTACTATAAAATTATTTTAGGAACACTTATTTGGCTGAGCAACTGCAGCCTTCCGCCCATAGTATTACCGGCTCTCGAAGCGTATCAAAAGCTATGTTTGTGGGGCGATTGGGACAACATGCGCGCCGTGGCCGAGAAACTGGGCGAAGATAGATGTAGATTTGTCAGGTATGTTTACAAGACGGGTTGATGCTCTCTATTTTATTATCATTGTATCAAATAAAAAAGAACATAACACAATATAACATTGATATTACCGAAGGGATAGGCAGAGGCCTAAATTGTACACCCACAGTTCGCCAGTTGTGTTTTTTAATTTAAAATTTAAAGGTAAACATAATTTTAAGTAGTAACAACCGACCATGTGCGGGTCGTACTCACACGCACATAGGGTTCCGTATCACCAAGCAATATAATAAAAATATTTTGAAGGCTCATTCATATGTTGTATTGTATTACAGCAAAACTAAATTTGTTTTCCATATTATGTTAATCAAAAACAAAGTTACTGCTGCAGTTTGATGACAAAGTCCCTTATCTCAAAAATTAAACATCAAATCCTATTCAAACCAATTTTCGTTGAAAGTTTTAATTATATGTTCTTCAATCCTAAATTTTTTCAGAATTTTTCATTAGAGACAGAAAAAATAGTTTTAGAAACCTCCATGTAATTTTTAAAGACCTATCTATCTTTTGTATGATCCAATGTGGATTGAATTAAATATATTATCTCTTTATTCATTTTTTTTACACATTAATTACATTTTTAAATATTGGAATATAAAATAATATAAAAACATTTAAAAATATAAAAAATAGTAGCCCACCGGCATCGGGAACAGGGTCCGAGCTACCGGTGGTCAGGGCTCTTGAGAGAGGAACCTGCTAACAATACGCGCCGTGTCTAGAAGAACTGCCTTCTGAATCAAGCGCTTGATCCAGCTGCCCAGCGAGAGCCTCCTCAGATGTTGGTCGAGGCTCTTGGCTATTAAGCCATTGGCCGACACGACTATCGGCACAATGACTGCTGTACTCACGTCCCACATGTCGACAACCTCGCGAGCCAGATCTAGATATTTGAATTGTTTATCTTTCTCTGCTTTCACGAGGTTCTCGTCATGCGGAACCGTAATATCAACAATCATTGCGCGACGCTCCAATCGATCTATCACCACAATGTCAGGCTTATTGGCAACAATAGTCCTGTCAGTGATGATAGGTCGATCCCAATACAACGTGATATTACCATCATCGAGAACTGGGTCGGGCGCATACTCATAGTATGGCACTTCTGATTCCACAAGTTTGTACTTCAAAGCAAGTTGCTGGTGGATAATCCTGGCAACGAGGTTGTGTCTATGCAAGTACTCTCCGTTAGCCAGACGAGAACACCCAGAAATAATGTGTCGGATCGATTCTCCCGGACGGTGGCATGCCCGACATATGTCAACCGTGCCATCCTTCACAATGTATTTCCGGTAGTTATTCGTCATCATAACTTCGTCCATTATTGCACAGACAAAACCTTCGGTTTCCCCGAATAGGTCACCGAAACGCAGCCAAGACACGGACGCTAAGAAGTCTACATCGGACCCATGTAGTGCCCGGTAAAAGCGTCCGTGAAGCTCCTTGCTCTGCCATACCTCCTTGCGGTCATTAGTGTCTAATACTCTAGGCTTGCGCCAGTTCTCGTTAGCCAGGGAGAGCGGGGTGAGGCCCTTATCTACTGAGACCACATCTCGGTGCATCCCCACGTCGGCTTCTAGGAAGTATTCCCTGAGACTGCATACCTCGCGGTTGTGCAGGGTCTTAGCATTTAAGAAGCCACGACCCCCGCATTTCCGCGGGATATACAGTCTCATCACCGACGACCGTGGGTGATGCATTCGATTTGCGGTCAACAGTGCGCGGACCCTCCTATCCAGGGCATCAAGTTCCGTCTGAGTCCATTTGAGTATGCCGAAAGAATACATCAAAACCGGCATGACCCAACCGTTGAAGGCGCGCACCTTGTTTCCGCCTGACAAGAGACTGTTTAGCATCTTATTCAGGCGGCCAAAAAAGCGCTCCCTCAACGATTGTTTCATGTCGGCAGTGTTGATACCTAATGCTTCCGACATACCCAAATACTTGTAAGTTTCTGTTGAGGAGAGGGATCTAAGGTGTATGGAATCCGAGAGTTGAGTTCCCACGGATTCCATAATCTCCCCTCGCTTCACATGCATGACTGCACATTTGTCCACACCAAATTCCATCCTGATGGCGCTACTGAAAGTTTCTGTTACCTTCAGTAGCTTCATCAGTTGCAAATTGTTGGGGGCAAAGAGTTTCAGATCATCCATGTAAAGAAGGTGAGATATGACCTGACCACCTCTCCTCAACCGATAGCCTAGACCTGAACCTTCCAGCAGTGTACTGAGAGGGTTCAAGGCCAGACAAAACCACAATGGACTCAAACTATCACCCTGGAATATACCGCGCTCTATCCTTATCGGTTCGCTGTTCCCCTGGATCTGTCGACATCCTGGATAGCGAAGGACCGTTCTCCAGTGCCCCATACATGACATCAGGAAGGTACGCAGAGTTGCATCAACTTTATACAACTCCAGCACCCTCATGAGCCATGTGTGAGGCACAGAATCATAGGCCTTCTTATAATCTATCCAACATGTAGACAGATCCCTTCGGGAGCGGCGAACCTGTTGGCTAATGGCCATATCTATGAGGAGCAGCTCCTTAGTACCGCGGGACCCGTTCCCACATCCATTCTGAGAGGCAGACATGATACAATTACTATCAATATGTTGGTTGATTTTAGCTCTCAAAATGGATGTAAGAACTTTATAGACCGTTGGTAAACAAGTAATTGGTCTATAATTTTTGGGCTCCGCAGTACTACCTGATTTATGGAGCAGGTGGGTAATTCCTGTCGTCAAGAACTGGGGCAGCGACCCTGACTCTAAGGCTGATTGAAACTGGGACGCCAAGCGAACGTGCGATCTCTGAAACCATTTGATCCAGAAGTTGTGCAGTCCATCCGGCCCTGGAGATTTCCAGTTAGGTAACGGACGGACTGCACGAGCTACGTCTTGGGGGCTGATGGTGATTGCCCCCATTTCTGGTATTGGATCACACGCTCGTTCAACCTCTCGTGTCCAATCGCCCTCAGTGTGACTGACAGGCACCGACCAGATGTTGCGCCAAAACGAACACATGGCGTCATCATCCGGCAGACGTGTGTCAGTCACACCTTGGTCCGGTCGTTCCCAAGCCCTAAAAAAAAAAATGTAAAATAAATAATAATCATAATAATAATCTAAAATATATTATTATTATTATAGACCATCTGCACATCCTATATGTGAATTATTATTGTTTATTGAAAAAAATGTTTTTAAGTTTCATTTCCATGTATCCCCCTTAATCGTTTTTTTTTTTTTTGTATTAAAATCGTAAAGCGGTTCACAGAATACATCTACCTACCAAGTTTCAACTGTGTCGTCCTAATAGTTTCGGAATAAAGTGGCTGTGACATATGGACGGACATACAGACAGACATGACGAATCTATATCTATCCATTTTTTGCCATTGGGCTACATTAAATTTAAATTGGCCTGGACTAGCGAAGGTAGCGTACAGGCAGGTGCAGCTCAAAAAGGTGGACCCGCAACCCAGTAAAATTGTGCGGGAATTAGTTAAATTGTGGATAGTAGTGGCGATTCATGGAAAAGGCCTAGTGCCCAGTATTGGATGTCTTTCAATCTAATGATGACTTGATGAACACCGAAATATTTGACAGCTATTTACGACGTATCCAACTTTCAGAAGGCATAATCTGATACCATGAAACAACTACACATGCTGTCTCCCTCTAGACCTACAGACGGCCTAGTGACCGCGTCCGAGGCTGCGGAAGCCAACCTATCGCTGAAGACGTTGGTGTCTGAGGCGAAGCCCGCCGCACACCGCTCCATCACCACCTTCGCAGCCTTACGAGACGACGTCTACTTTGAAGTCACCAATGTTGATAGGGTACGTCAAAAATCATTATAAAGAAAGAAAGATGATAATATTATATACATATAATATGTACCATAGTTGTGAATAAATTCTTAATGATCCCCAAAGGGACAGACAGAGGACCTGTAGTAGGTACCTACACCTACAACTTACAACACACTTAGTCATCTATCATAATATGCTTTCCATCAGGTACGTGGTATAAAATGGCGTCGTTTTCCCGCACTAACCCGTCTGCTGGGTGGGCACCGGCGAGGGGAGCTCACCGTGCTCACTGGACCCACTGGCTGCGGGAAGACCACGCTATGTGCCGAATTGTCCTTGGATTTGGCGCAGCAAGGGGTGATAAAAGTTTCCGCATTGTTACTTACGCAAATATGCAACCTCCATTTCAGAACCATAATAAAAACCTTTTATACGTTGAGTCGTCAATTAAATATAATATAGGTACGCCACGAATAATAATGACGGTGGTCATTTAAAATTTATCCCTAGAGTGGGAACACGAAATGTGTACAGTCCACTGTTGGACCGTCCGGGCAACATTGCGGATAATGATTTTCGTGTGGTGAAGAAGATGAATGCAAATATCATTTTTCTGTGAACCTTTCTTTTGTTCTGTTTCGAAAAAGTAGGTAAATGATATTTCTAAAACCAGGTGAACACCTTATGGGGTAGCTTCGAGATCCGCAACTCTCGGTTAGCGCGGACGATGCTGCAGCAATTCGCCGGGGTGCCCCTGGAGCAGAACCTCCAAGACTTCAACAAGTTTGCCGACGACTTCCAGAAGCTACCCATCTATTACCTGGCCTTTCATGGCCAGCAACCCATCAAAGTTGTTATGGAGGTAAGGTGTGGTTATTCATAATTGTATATTCAAAATTCCGGTCTGCGTGTATTCGGAATTCTTCCGTCCTAAACGGCTTTTGATTATGTTTTTCTTTTTAAATATTTGAATCTGGTTTCAAATAAGTGTGATTATGGCAACACCTAAGTAACTGAAGAAATTGAATTTCTTCTAATCTAGAAGGACAAAGGGAAGAAAACACATGAATATCAAACTCCTCAACAACACATTCATGTGTGTCTGTATACTGTATAGTTGTCACATTTCACGAGCGCGAGTCATTCATTTTAATTTAAACCTTATGTCCATGTTTGTAAAAGGCACATGACATAATGCGAGCAACTATAAAACAACTCGTATTTTCCGAACTGAGCAGGCAGTGGAGCACGCACGGTACATGCACGACATCTCACACGTCGTAGTGGACAACGTGCAGTTTATGCTGGGCCTGGGTGAAGACCGCGACGGTGACCGCTACCACCGACAAGATGCGGTCATCGCTGCGTTTCGGACGTTCGCGACAGCAAGACACTGCCATGTCACGCTCGTCATGCATCCTAGAAAGGTCAGTAATTATACTCAACGTAGATCAAAGGATTTCCCGATGAAATTGAATAATGCACTTTATGATTAGTACCATCAACTGCAAACTTGTTCTACCATAAAGCAAACATCAGACTGAATTGGTTGCACTTTATGACACTGAACATAAAATCCATTTATATGCAATCGTCTTTTATAATTACTATAATCATCGGAGACTAGCAGCATTTTTGTCAAGGGATGTGTGTCTTATTTCATCCGTTTTACTAGCAGGTGTGGTGATTAATGCAATTACCCCAAAGCACGAATATATAATAAATACATTGATTCATTTGTTGTGTTTTTACAGGAACGTGAATCAGAAGACTTGTCGACAAGCTCTATATTTGGCAGCGCGAAAGCTTCACAAGAAGCAGATAACGTTCTCATAATACAGGTAAAATTCATGTAAATTAGCAATATGAACCAACCTTGGTGGAATAGCATTCTATTCACGCGGCCCATTGACCGTCATTCTGATACAAAGGAAATCCCAACGCGTACAATTGCAAAAATACTAGGAATTTTAAAGGAATATTATTTCGTGAGTATTGATTACGGCAATTTTTCATTACAGGACAAACGTCTAACAGCAGTGCGCGGCAAAAAGTACTTACAAGTTGCCAAAAATCGTTACAGCGGCGAGCTAGGCATTGTTCCTCTAGACTTCGACAAAGACGCACTCAGCTACCAAGCCAAGAAGAAAACGAAAAGCAAAACAGACGAACCTGACAAACTTTTGAACCAGTGCTTCAAAGAGTATTCAGTCGACGACCCCAATTACATTGACGATTTCGAAGATAAAAAACCACGCGGAGATTTCTCAAGAAAATCACAAAATACTCGTCACAAAGACCAGCCTAGTAGTTATTTAAGTGATGTTTTGAATTTGAATAGATAGTCTGTAAGCGCAACACTCATTCCTTTACATAATGTAAATAAAATATTGATTTGTGCTAATGAACTTATAAGAATCTTTTATTTACTAACTGTTGCCCGCAACCTTCGTTCGCGTGAAATTATTACTTTCGTTTTTGAATCGGATTTTGTTAACGATTTATATTTTTTTATTTTTTGGGCGGAACCCTAGTTATTTTTCTAAAATAAAAGTAGCTCAAGTTAGACCTTATAACATCAGCTATCGGCCAGTAAAAGTCGAGCTAAAACCGGTCCAGCCCTTTCGGAGTTTAGCCGGAACTAACAGACAGACAAAAATTGAAAAAAATGTGTTTTTGTTATAAGTGCCGTATATATTTTCATTTGCATTCAGTAAAAAGCTGTTATTTTGATATTACAACTCTTCAATTTTATTTATTTGTATAGATAATTAATCAGTGTCCCTCTAAAAACATACCCTGTCTGTAACCCCCCCTGGGTTAGGCAGTGGTGTACCAGCACACCCATATTTCGCCAGTTATGTTTCAGTCCGTCAGTGGGGGAGCCAACAGGCCACGACATCCACACTCCATCGCTACTACAGAAAATTTCCTGATGGAAAAACCTAATAACAATTTGCCCGACCTGGGAATCCAACTTAGGTGTAGCAGTTGCAGTTGCGCTTGCGTAATTACGACCACTAGACCAAACAGGCAGACAAAGCCAAAGGCGGCAAAGTACCTATATTTACCATTATTATTTTTAAATCTAGCTCTATCTTAAAATGCACATCTCTAACTGCTTTGATGCGCTTTCGAGCTATTTGCAGTTTATTCATTTTAAACTATGTTTCAACTAACGCAGGGTCGAATTTGTGTTGACAGTGTCAACTGCGCAGCCGCGCCAGATGGCAATTGCGTTGCTAGTTAGATAGCAGGGGATTGTTGCTGAGCTAGATAGGTACGGCTCGATAAAGTCCTCCAATCCTATCGTCCATTCCTCTTTACTGTGGAGTAAAGGAGAATACCAAAGGCAGGTTTTGAAATAATACAAACATGTAAAGTTTACGTTTTTATTTTAATGATGAGCTGTGCGCTACTGTCTATCGTATCACAAGTAATGATATGATAACAATTATCATTATGAGAGTTACAAAGGAAAACAAACATAGATCTATGTTAAAGGACGGCAACGACTTTTATTAGCCAATCAGATAGCCGTCTTAGGGCCAACGCACTTCTAGTGAAACGCAGTGTCCATTATCAAACAAATATCAACATAGCGCTCCTAAAAATAAAGTCGAAAATCGCTCTCAGGCTAATAAAAGTTAATTTATTTCAAGTTCCACAAAAACGATATTTGTTTGGCAGTGATAACCGTGTTACGCTGCGCCTCGCAAAATGTGCGGGCCCTTAGAACATAATATTAATAACACCGATATGCTACGTTAAAATAGACGAACCATAGTTACCAAAGACCTACTTTAGGTAAAATTGGAGATATATTTTTTGTAATAAATTATTTTCAATTTCGAAGTCGCACAGTAGCAACTGCATTACCAATAAAACCATTTTAATTATTCCATATTAGCAGCATAACATAGTTATATTCATAAGAAACTATCGCAGCATCAGCTACCGAAGTAAGGTATAACAGTAATTGCTTATTGCAAAAAGACTCATAAAAAATATTTCTATTCATGATGTTTCGTATTAATAATATAATATCATAATTTTTACATAGATACTTAATTGTAGCTTTATTCCACAATGACCGACTTTGTTACTTTTTACATATTATTATAACACAAGCATTTATTACAAGTATACATTTTGTCTAAGTAAGAGCCTGGGCACACTGGAGACGGCAGGGCAGAGCATTTTATAATTTTATTTTATCTTACGCATTAATTTACCGTTGGGTAAAGATATGCTCTACCCTACCGCCCCTGGTGTGCGCTGGTCATAACATTATTCATTGTATTCCAAAAGAAAGAATCCTATATTACAAGTACAATTTTAGCAGCAGGACTAGTTGCCCATGCTCAGACGCGAACTATACATAGAAATAACAATATACTTTGAAATGAAGGAAGTTAAGTTTATTAAATTGGCCAAGAGTCGGATTCGCGGACTAAGGTTCCAAAGTTGCGCAATTTGCGCATATCCCTGGTGCCTGCACCTTAAGATAAGATCAGTACCAAATTAAACTTTAGTTTGAAATAGAGCATCCATTTCAATGGAGTGATTTCACAAAATTCCTCGCAAGATATACAGAATATCGACATCATATCGTCATACTATCACTATAGTGGCCATAAATTTCACCGCCCTAATAGTTGTTACATGTTTTATGTATATGTTATAAAAATATAATCTACAATGACGCAACTTATAAATAAAAAATAGGTCCATCTAGTTAGTACATCATATCACATTTTGTTAAATATTTGTTTAAGATAGAAGCCAAAACAAAACTTTCATACAAGTTGTTTAAGAGTATTTAAAAATTTTCTGTAGGTATAAATTTATTGATATATTTTTATTTATAAAACATTCCTAATTATGTTACATAATTATATCTTAAAATTATATTTGGTTATATTATAGGCGTGTACTTGTGTAGTACTTCAAAAATCATTTGTATAGGAAGTTGCTATTTCCAACATTTGTTTGTACAGACACCAGCTCATCACACTACAATCTGTCAAATTTCTTTGATAGGTTTTCAACTTTATCGCTACAGCATTAGCAGGGCCGGATTTAGGGGAGGGCAACCGGGGCGAAAGCCCCGGGGCCTCCACAAGCGGGGGGCCCCCACAATAGAGACTTCGGAAAAAAAAATCTTTCAAATTCCAACTAGTAAACACTAATAAACGTCTTTTCCTTTGATATTTTTTTTTCTCTTACACTTACAGTAGCTTACAGTACTTTGTACATACATGATTATTTGATTATATTAATATTAAATATTAACAGAAATCACTGATCTATATTTGTTCACTCCAATCAGGCAATCAGTGAAATATCAAAATCTCAAATGGCCCTGATAAGCACTTCCAATTTACTACCCATCTTGAGGGAGTACCTCAATGGCTGAGTGGGATGGTACTTGCCCGCAACCTCGGAGGTTGGGTATTCGATCCCGTGTCTCGACAATTTTTTTTATATATATATATACAAATAAATTAATTGCAGTATGTGAACAATTGGTGTTCTTCATTTCTTAAACAAATCAATTATTATTGACTAATTGGTAATTTTTTTTCATGTTTTTTTATGCAGCAAGGTATGTAGTTTGATGCCACAATTAAATGCCATCAATTATTCACGAACTTTACTGCATGCAAGAAATTGAAAAAAATCATAGTCGATCAATAATAATTTATTTGTATAATTATTGAAGAATATCGATTTCGATTGTCATACAAAACCCTCATCGTGACAAAGAGTCGAACGCTAATATTAACAATCGAGTCGTGAGTTATGATCGAGGAAAGAATGTGTCCATTGAAGTTTCCGTGCGTAATTTCGTCCTCATGTAGTTGTCTATTCTTTTATTAATATATTTTTCCAAAAGCATAATTTTCTTCAACCAGCGAGCAAGTGTGAGTTTTTTGTGCCCTCTGCCTGTCCATGTGAATCCACAATAGTATAAAAATTGCCAGTTCGGATGGGGAATTTATAGTATATTCTGCGGATTTTACAAGCCTATTCAGCCTATTTTTAATTTTCAAAATTGCGATCAAGTATCTCTGCAAAATTCAGTTCATCAAGATCAGCCGCGAGATAATTTCAACTTTGTTCGGAAATGTACGAAGAACATGTTTACGCCGCAATAAATATTAAGAGACCGTCAATCGATTCTGGCTTTGCTTTTCTCCAACTACGGGGAAAATATATTGTTATGCGTGTAAATTGATGTCAAAACTCAGTGGAGAAGGTTCAGTGACTGGAAGCATGCATCCGATCGTCTCTATGAACATGAGATTTCGAAAACTCATTTTGCAACGGGGAAAAGTCACAGGACGCATCGATCAAGAGCTAGCGCTGCAAGATGCTCAACAAATCGAGTATTGGCGAAAAATCCTGAGAATTATCGTTAGTACCATCAAATTCATTGCTGAACGCGGATTAGCCTTTCGAGGTGACAAAGAAATTGTTGGCTCACCAAGAAATGGAAATTTTGGAATTGCTAGCCGAGTATGAACTAATCCTGGCAACCCATTTGAAAGAGCATGCAAACAAAGGGAGTGGTCATATCAGTTACCTTTCGTCTATGATTTGCGAATAACTGATCGGTTCTATGGGTGATAAGGTACTAACTGAAATAGTATCCAGGATTTAAAAAATCGAAATATTATTCCGTATCAGTGGACTCTACTCCCGACGAAACTCACATCGATCAACTAACTATAGTTGTTCGATATATGGAAGGATCGACGCCAAAAGAAAGGTTACCCACCTTTTTACCAAACTGCGGTCATACTGGCGAAGCCACAGTAAACGCTCTGCTCAAATTTTTAGGTGACCATCAAATAGAGATCATGGATTGCCGCGGCCAATCATATGACAATGCTGCAAACTTGAGTGGCAAATACAAGGGGATGCAGGCTCTTATTTTGGAGAAAAATCATTTATCGGCGTTTATACCTTGTTGTGGTCATTCTCTGAATTTAGTGGGAAAGGCAGCTGCTAACTCTTGTCCATCGGCTGTTCAATTCTTTGATTTCGTGCAGAATTTGTACACGTTTTTCACAGCCAGTACAGAGCGACACCGAATTCTGATCGAGAAATTATCGGAGAAAAAAAGCGGCCAGTTTTTAGTGTTGAAAAAGCTCAGCGACACTCGTTGGTCTTGTCGAGCTGAAGCTACGAAAGCCTTAGTCAACGGCCATTCGGAAATCGAAGAAGCTCTAACCAGCATATCGTCCGATAAAGAGCAAAAAGACATCGTGAGGAATGAAGCAACGCACCTTCTACAGAAGATGAGTGGTCTCTAAACCGCTTTGTTTGCAACATATTGGAACGATATCTTGGAGCGATTCAACGCTACAAACAAGATGTTGCAAAACCCGAAAATGATTCTTGAATCGGCAATGCGTGCAATAGAATCATTGAAATCATTTGTGGAATCCAAACGAAATGATTTTGATAAATACGAGGAAGCAGCCAAAAAAATATCCCATACTGATGAATATGTACAATCACGCACCCGCACCAGAACGAGAAATGTGAGGTTGAATCCGCTCGATTACAGGAAAGCACAAAACGCAAATCTGTCACCCAAGGAGAGATACAAAGTATCCGCCTTCATCCCAGTGGTTGACCAGCTATCTGTTTCTCTTACTGAAAGATTGCATGCCTATGAAGCTGTACGTTCAAAATTTGAATTTCTGAATCACATCGAGAAGATGGATGCTGAAAATTTGCACGCTGCAGCAGAGGCATTGGTGAAAGTGTATACGGATGACTGATGAGAGCCTAGTCTTGGTAATGAGTTCAATTGGTAATGAGGTTCAATTTGTGTCTTTGATTGATTCATACAAAAAGGACTATGGAAAAGATCAATCGCCGGAACTATTTTACTAACAAATTCTCGAAGATCAAAATTTCAGAGCTACATTCCCAAACCCAAATTGCATTGAGAATGTATTTGGTTTTGATGGTATCAAATTGCACTGGAGAGGGCTCATTTTCAAATATGAAAATTATAAAAAATAGGCTTCGAACCACGATGGGACAAAACCGTCTATCAAAGCTTTCTCTCCTGAGCATTAAAAGCGATTCACTCCGAGAACTGATTTCAGCGAAATCATCAACGAGATTTCGGCAAAAAAAGCTCGAAAGGTTCCGTTCGTTAACACTAAAATTTAATTTCAGATAATTCTTGTTCCGATTATATTTATGTGTTTGTTAAATACTAAGAGTATCTACTTGGTTTCACAATAAATTATTTACTGAAAAACTCAACTGAAAAAAATTGTTAATTTTATTTGGAAAATCATTTGGGGCGAGGGGGCCTCCACTCCTTTGTTGCCCCGAGGCCTCTGGACCTCTAAATCCGGCCCTGAGCATTAGGTTCAAGGTTGATTGGGAAAATTTGACAGTATTGGGTAGCTTGATGTACTAGCTTCTGTACATTGTTAAACAAATAGTAATTTATTGATATAATCAATTATTCTGTATGACTCTGTTAAATATGATGATTGTTAATGTATTTGTAATGACAAAATAATCAAATGCAAGTTTTGTACAGAACCAAATACAGAAAGCCCACAGAGCTCGTCTATTTGATTAGGTGAGAGTGTACAGCTTGGATTAGAGATGCCTCAGTTGTACGATTTTGCCTTCTTTTGCATTTGGGACAAGGTATATTGGCATTGAGACATTTACCGTGAAACACACTTGAGCACTCGTCACAGCGATAGGTTGTGCTTGTCTCGAAAGGGTACAGTATCTTAGGATCACGACATACTTCGCAAATAAAGCCTTTTTGACTGCATAGCCAACATTCCAGAACATGAGTCTTAGCAAAGTTCACCACTTTCTCTAGCTGCAAAGCTAAGGAGCCATTAGGTATGAGAGCCAAGTCCGATATTGTATACAAGTGAAGATGTTCATACAGGTACTCTCTTGGCCATACACGTTTCTGTAACTCCTCAATAACTGGTTCTCTACATGTAAATATGTAAGCTCTCAGGAAATTCAATTGTATTCTAAGTTCCTGTAAATGTGCCATGTCTGAAACACCACTGTAAATCTTTGGGTTAAGTTTCTTCATGTCTATCCAGGGGTGATGTTGAAATTCCAACAAAAACAGTGCAGACTTTTTGGAGACCGGGTATCTTTTAAAGTCCCAGTTATGTATTACTCGTGCTGGAATGATAAACACATTGGGGTCCATGCAGTTACAACAGTAGTACTCTCCAGTATAAGCACATACTTTTGCTTTAGAGATGGTGCTGCCCAGAAGATCTTGGCACCCCTTACATTGATAGTTTTGATGATCTAGCCCCTGCTCCCTTGACAATGTACCTAACTGTGATATCATCTTCTGTAATTCTTGAACTGTAAAAGATGTTGACATAGTAGTGGGAACTACTTCAAAATCTAAACCTTGTAACATTGGGTCCTCTGGGGTCACTGTTTCAGCTTTCAGATCACAAATGTCAGTGTCTTCTGAACTCAGCTTTAGCTCTTTATGAATATCCTTCATAATATCTCTTAAATTAGGAGTTGTATTATATGTTTCCCCAAAGGTATTTGAATTGTCAACTAAGGATGACAAACTCTTCAACTCAGGTGTTTTTATCATGCTGCTACCATGAGATGAATTGGAATTGATAGACGCATTCATATCATCATTGTTGTCAGTGGACCATCCCTTTCCACACAAGGAGTTACCTGTGACAATGATATCAGTGGGAGCAACAAAATCCTCTGAATTAACAGAGGAAGGTGACATAGAAGCTTCATCTTTCAGTTCCTGACTGGTAGATGGTTTTTCTATTTGTAATGGACTCAATTTATTTTTGGAGCCACTTTCTATTTTCGTTTCTGTCTCGTGTTTTGGTGATTTCTGCTCTTCCTTTTCCTCTGGTTCTATGTTTCTACTGGTGATATCTTTTATATCTTTTGAGAGAATGAAATCCAAAGCCTCATCTTCATTCAAAGCAAGCATCCGGCCCAGTCCAGTGATGTTCGAGGTATGAGTGGGTGTTGATGCTAACTTTGGTTTCACTTCCTCATCAGTAATAGTGCTAGCCACATCCAAAGCAGCACTGATTGGAGCTTGTCTCATCTTAGGCACCCAAATACCAGCAAGCATCAGAACCTGCTCTGGCCAGTAGTTTAGCAAACTTGAATTAGTAGGTAAATTAAACTGAATGCATGTTTCTATACCTTCAACAAGTTTTTGAGCCACCTCTAATATTTCAGAATCACATACAAATGCTGACCTGTTGTAGAAAGGCTTCACAGCAGATATGTTCTTGAGGAGGGTAGACATGTAGGAGGACAACAAGCACTCATTCAAGGCAATACGGAGCCATGCCCGGCACTGACCTATTTCAGTATTGATCTGTGGCAGGGATGATATTTGGTCAATGTTTTGTCTATGTGATAACACAAGAATGAGTGGCCAAAAGTTTGGCTGTGGCTGCTGGTCAGACTCTCCTGTTAGTGCATTTTTGGCCTTTCTTAAGAATGTGTCTTTCAAGCCATGAAGAAATACTGATTCAAGGGCCATACACAAAGTGTTTGTGGAGTCTGTAGAACCTAACACGCTGTGGAAGTTTTCTTCAAACTGATTGCTGTATTGGATGTCTTTAACACTTTCAGACAAATTATTTATTAGTGCTTCTTTTAACATAGAATCCCGACTTCGGACTGTAAATCCTGAGGCGACGTTCTTGAAAAAAGACATGGTTGTAATATTACGCTGTATCTTTAATGTAAGATTGTCTTGACATTAAAACAAAACTGCATACTATCTTGCTCCCGTTTTAATTACTGCAATTTACATGTTTACCATTCGTCAACAAAAATGTTAATCGTAAACGTCACTTACTAGTTGTCACATTAGCACTGTGAATGTAAACAATATTTATTATTCCTTTCTTTTTTCAGCGATTAATTTAAGCACATAAACAAACGCTATTTCCTTGTATTCTTATCGCACAAAACCCATCACAATCAACTTGCTTCTGCTTTGATATTTTGCTACGAAATCACGTTCGGAAAAACCTCTCCATCTCACTTTGCTTTGTTTGACAGTTTAAAAATATTGAAACTAGAATCTCGACTTGAAAAAAGCCGTTTAGTCGATCTTATACCTGTACCTGTACTTTAGTGGAATAAATTACCTCCTCCTTTTGTAGAAATCGTTATAATTGTTAAATTATTGAGTTTCTACCTACCGGGCCCAAGTAATTTGATAAGACGCGTGTCATCTAAAAAAGTTTTGGATGTCATCTTTAAACTTTAAGGGGAATGCTCCAACCAGCCCGCGAAATTCAAAATTTCTTGGGTTTTTTGCAATTTGCAGGCCAGTGCTAGGTTGTATGTTGATTAAAATATTATTCGCGGCTGTAAGACATATGTAGTTACAGAATTATAATCATCAAAATCATCAATAAAACGCTCTAAGTTCATAAAGGCGTAGGAACAAGAAAAAGTCATTCCTACAGCTTTATGAACTTAGAGCGTTGTATTGATGATTTTGATGATTATAATTCTGTAACTACATATGTCTTACAGCCGCGAATAATATTTTAATCAACATACAACCTACCACTGGCCTGCAAATTGCAAAAAACCCAAGAAATTTTGAATTTCGCGGGCTGGTTGGAGCATTCCCCTTAAAGTGTCACATTTTTACAGTCAGTTGTTAAAGTCTAGCTTTAATCTGATTGGTGGACCAAACTGCGATCATCAACATCAAAAGTAATATACCCATTCCTTTTCTATAATTTCATAGGATCGCCGAGGAGTTGCGTTTCGATAAAGTTTAATCAAAAATTGAGTGCCATCTTTAATTAAAAATTGAGTGCCATCTGTACCATAATAATGCTCTACTTAGGTGAGCGCCATGAGGTGTGAGTCTATCTAGCAGGCCCCAACGAAATTAAATTTATCAACAGTTGATAGCTTTTCATAAAGACAGTATTTTGTACCTAAAGAAAATAAATAAGATATATTTTGTACCTCGTCAGTTTTTGATTTAATGACGTTTCCATGAAGTGTCTAGCTAGCGGGCCCCTTATGATTATTTTTTAAAGTATAGCTCGCAGAAAGTCGAAATTTTGGATTTGTAAGGTACATAATAGTTGGTAACTTCGAGCACTATTAGGCGATCTGAAAGTATAATAACAAAAAAAATAATCATAAGGGGCTACTTTTGGTTTCGGAGCGTGAGAAACCTTTATTACAAAAACTTAACTACTCAGGATTTTGACTGAGGATAAAAAAATGAGAACACGTACTGCCGATTTGTGAGTTTAATTCTAATTATAAATCATACATGGATCATCCGGGCGACATAGACCGCTGAGCTTGCAGTACGCTAATCTAGAGCAGACGGGTGAGGTGCATGTATAACTAGCTATCATCTATTGATAAATCTCGTTGGGGCCTGCCAGAGCCATGAGCGCACTACTACTTGCGTACTTACTAAATTCTAGCCTAGCCAGCATCAGCACAACTCTAGTTGTGTCACAGTCGTGAGCAAGAGCTTAATAACTTGTCAGTGTCAGTCCGCTCCTCCGCAGCCGGTCGTGTGAATGTGTGATTGTCATTGTCATTTTAATTGTCAATCGTCTGCATCTAATTTTTTATTAAGGTAGTTTAATCCGTGGAGAAATGAATTTATGTTTATATTGGAGTAGAATATTTTAATTCCTTTTGTTTTTTTTACTTTTTAGTTTGAGAACTCGAGTAAACCATTAAGTACTTTATTTTGAAAAACTGATTCAAGAAATTGATTTCATACCTTAAAAAAAAGTACTAAAAAAGGCATGTTTTATCTCTTACATATTATATTACTTTCATATTTTACACGTAATATTTATACTCTCGCTGAAAAATATCCAAGATCAGAAAAGAATGGCCAAGGTATGTAATGATAATGACTATAGAATAATTTCGAAAGATTATCTTATCTCTTGTTTACATAACAATAGGGAGCCAGGAAGGTTACAACTAATTGATTTGTTTTCTAGAATTACTTCTCTGTCGTAAATGCGGCGCTGACGTGGCCGACTCCTATTACTTGTTCAGTAAACCAAGCCCAGGAGCTCGTAAAACTGAAAAACAAAATATATTTGGACAACAGAATGTAACTGTCCAAACTTTAGTAAACCCATTTGGCATCAATTTCGAAGTGGTCACTGCGGAGAAGGCAAGATGTGATAACATAGGACCTGTAAGTAAATAAGGCGGGGTGCTTGTACAGTAAAAATATGATTTATGGAAGATAACATAGCAATCATTTTAGAACCAGGGTGCAGACTCATGGTTTCCTGGGTACAGCTGGCGGATTTGTGCTTGTCAACACTGTGGCCAACATCTAGGTTGGACTTTCGAAAAGACGGATGGTAATGCCCTAAAGCAAACTTCAGAGAATATTAAAACTTTTCACGGACTGATCTTGAAAAACATACTTGGTGAAAATTGTAAGTAATATTATGTTGAGAATTCAGTATATTGGTCCTTTTTCATTGAAATATATACTTATCATCGTTTTCTTTTTCAGTCACTGACTCTCTTATAATGATGCCGAACATGTATAAAATGTAATTTAAACTAAGTAAGGTCACATTTGTATTGAAGGTAAAATGTGTGCCACCCTGTAAGTATTGTAAATGACGTTAACTTTATATATTCACTAAAACTTAAAAACATTGTAAGGCAATATAATTATAAAAGACATACCTATTTATGAATTATTTATTTTATTTTAATCTCTTATACCTATGTCCATGTAACAAAAATACCGAAGTAAAATTAACAATGAAGTCACTAAGAAATATAAATGAAAAACTGAAATTAGTTTTCTTACATGTCATGAAACAAACTGAAAATGTAACTCATAACATAGAAAAAAATCTTATAGCTAATAATCATAATGACAAAGATTTTTTAAGCCACTTCCTTAGATTGAAAATTCTGTGAAAACTTACATACTGGCAGATTTCCTTGTTTCTTTTACGTCTGTGCAGCCTGAGCATGTTAAAAGGAACTTATGCCATGTCCAGAGTTGTTGTGTAATGTAAACTGAATTTTGTATGTGGACACCAATACCAGCTTTATATTACGGAAGACATTAATGTGAATAATTATCCTTTTGACTGCCATAGTCACATATACGTCACAAGTAAGCGCGTGCTAAACGCAGCTGTATGCCAAACGAGACAAATATGTGACGGAAAAATGGTAGGTGAAATTGTGGCTTGGCGTGGAGGGCAAGTGCGTGCGTTTATGCTCTGGCAGTCAAAATGTTAAATAGGCTGAAAATAATATTTAATAAAACCATAGCACAGCAGAGAGCATCATCAGCTGCATTTCCATTTAAAGTTACAGCATAACTAAATTGTAAAAAAGACGATTTTAGAGATCTAATTCAGCCAAAAATTAATATGATGGTACATTAGGCTAAATTTGAAACTATAGTAGGCTAAAGCGGTCACAGACGCCATGAAATAGATTTTCAAAAAAAAAAAATGGTACATTAGGCTAAATTTGAAACTATAGTAGGCTAAAGCAGTCACAGACGCCATGAAAAAGATTTTGAAAAAAAAACAAGTCTGGGTCTAGATTTACACATCTATCAGAAATGATGTGGTAGGTTTAAGTAATTTTATTGTACCTGTTTAATTATTGCAAATGTAGGTGTAACAAGAATAGCATAAAATATTTTTGTGGCTTAAAGAAAAGGTATAGAAACGTTTTTTTGACTGGCTGATATTTAATTTAATCCAATATTTGAGAAGACCACAACCAAAAAAGCTTATATCTTTCTTGGGAACATACTAAATCATTTTAGGATATTTTGCACTAGTTCTGTTATTATAGATCTGTGTACAATACAAGTATGCTAACTTAGTAATAATGACAGACTCAGACTTTAGAAACTAATACATTAACTGAAAACACCTGGAAGCTGATATATGATCTATTGCTATGAAGGCTTTTATGTAATAGGAATAAACCTAGCTACAATATTATTGCATCATACTTGTGAAAGCAAAAATTGTTAAACAAAAAAAAAAACAAATCAGTACCTAGGTTAACTCAAGTAAAATCCTTTTTAATTAAAGACACAAAATTAAATCTTGCAGATTGTGTATGTTAATCAAATAAACCGCAAATATATATCTGCAACATGCATAAAGTCTTTTTCGCAGCAACCTGACCGTATTTTGTTTATTTAATACTTGTTTCTGCAGGTACACAAGAGGTACCAAATCTACTTATAGAGTGTACTATATTGGTTAGCAGTACACCCGCGATTCTGACATCAGGATGGCGGGTGTACCTAATTTTTAAAATATCATTGTACGGGTGTAGGTACACAGATGTTCAAGAGAGGTATGTAAAGGTACACAGAGGGTACCAAATAATTGCAATAAATTTAGGCAGATCTGAAAAGTACACCCGCGGTTCTGACGTACATGAATAATACATACTAGCTAAATGATATCAGCCTACTAACATCCTAATTACATTCCAGTAATTTGCAACATTCGATATTATCTTAAAACTAACATAGTGATTGAAACCTGTTCTGAAGAAATTATTTGGCAGCTCCAGATCACTCAATGGATTTCACTCATGTTTCAGTGGAGCCAGCATAGTTATTAGTACAATCTGTTCTTAATAATAACAAATCACAATTTATTGCATAAATTCCTTAATTTAGGGAGTAGCAAATCTTTGATGTAATGACTGTCCAGTAGCTGCAGGGGTTGGCGTAAAATTAATACCAGCTGGAGCCTCACTGTTTGTACTCTCACCATATGTTTTACCTTGAATGACAGCTATCTCCTGTTGCAGTTTGGCATTTAGGATTTGTTTATTCACAAACTTCCTGCCAACCCCACGATTGCCACCACGGCCACGGCCCCTCAAGCGGTTAGATCCTCTGCTACCATTAGACCGGTTGGATCTGTTAGATCTGTTGGACCTATTGGATCGGTTGGAGCCCATGGATTTAACACTACCAGGCCCTCTCCTTGTGTTATAACCATACTGATTATTTAGCTGTGCTAGACTCTGTTTGTTCAAATAGCCTGCGCTACCGACGCTGTTACGACGCCTCTTAGCAAAATCATTGGCAACACTGACAGTCAATTGAGAAGGTGAATTACTGAATGAGTTATTCCTGGAGCGTGTGAATGTTTGAGATTTTATGATATTGTTCCTAAGTAGCTGGCCCTGGCGTCGCTCTTTTAAAATTTGGTCAGATCTCAAACCTACTGCACTGTATCTATTGCCAGTACTCAAACCTCGTCCCCGTTTTGATATTCCCCTCTTAGCCACAGCCAGAGGTCGGTGGAGGTTGTTCATTCCTCTTCGTGTCGTAACACCAAGTCTACTGTGAACACTGCCTTGGAGATTTGAGTAGGAATTGGCACGCTGTAGTCTGCCACGCATGCCTCCTGAAAGTAAAAGTTATTGTTTTAGACTAATTACCCTACTACAGACTTCATGAATTAGAAAGGAAGAAAGAAAGAATAAAGTTTATTTGACGTCAGTACATTAAGCACACAGATTAAAAAAAAATACAAAATAAAAAAATTATGACAAATAAAAAAAACAGAAAATACACAGTATGTGCTGTGTGCCCCACGGCTGTGCCAAAAAGGTCCATTTCAGCATTCATGCCAGACAGGTGATGCTGTCTGATGCTGGTCTTCCGATGAACCTTTGGGGGGTAAGTGACGCAACAACAGTTTCAAACTTAATTATACTTAAAAATATATATAAATAAATGGTTACAAATAAACAGATAATGAGTAAATTAAATTAAATGTGTATTTACGAAATCTGATAAAAAAAAGTGTAAATAATAAGTATGTATTCTATTGTGTTGAGTAACGAATTAGGAATTTAGACACCTCACATGCAATTTAAAAATTACCAAAGCAAAGAAAACAAAAACATAATGCTTAAAAAAACTTAAGACCTTAGTAAATCTTTTGTTTTTTGTTTTCGGGAAGTTACCAATTTTATTGCAGTATTAGGTTGACTTTGTCTGAAGAAACCATTTAGGGTCTGAGAAGCATGGGCTGCATGGGCCTACGACGTGCGACGCACCATTTCCGAGTGGGGTCTTCGTTTTTTTTTTAAATGTTCTAGTAAAAAGATCCATATTTCTAAAATGGTAGGTTGGATGAAATACTTTTCTGGTAAGAAATTATAGTCGAAAACCTAGTGATGATGTAACAAAACGCGAAAAAAATATTCGAAGGCACTTTTCGCAAATGGTGCTTCATGTGACCATGCTTCTTGGAAGCTTGCCATAAAATTGGGAAATTGGGAAAATTTAAGCATCATTTTTAGAAGTCCTCACTCCATAATAAGCCCCTAAAGCTACACTCCAAGTGATGATGATGGTGCAAATATTATTTGATGATGCATAAAATAGCAACCTCATAATATGTTTACATTAAAACAGAGTTAACGTAAACATATGAGGTTGCTGTTTTGCGGTTTTTGTTCTCAGGTTTGTAATTTTGGGGTACTCCTATGAGATTCACAACATTAGGCAAGGGTATTTAAACGTAAAAACAAAGTGCTTAGGGCACAAACAGGAAAGAGTAAAATAACAATATTTACTACAAGCTGTGCTTCAATCAAAATAAATAGGTGATGTTGGTTAAACTTCTGTCATTAAGTTGTGCACACCATAAAAGCTTTTAACAAAAGGTGCTGAAGAGCTTATATGATAAGGTTAAAACAACTAGTTACCTCGATTCATTCGGCCTCGCCTCACTAGATGGGGCATAACTAACTGTTCTTCCAATCCTGCTCTCCCTTTAGGTGTCAAGCCTCTCAGTTGAGAGCGAGACCTTGAGGCCGACCTGGCGCGGGAGTTCGAGAGGCGCTGCCTGGAGCGAGAGCGGTTGCGTGACTGGGATCGGTTGCGCGACTGGGAGCGGGACCGTGACTGAGTCCTACCGCCTTGCCCTGCACCGGGCCCTCGTGAACGTGAACGACCACGTCGAGCTCCCGATGGCGTGTTCGGCCTGGTCTGAGATCGAGTACGGGCTACTCCTCCACGCCCACGACCTCTGCCACCTCGGCCCCTGCCAACACCACGGCCGCGGACATTACCGCCACCTCTTCCACGAGATCTACTAGACCGGTTTTGTTTTATTATTTCATCTGAAATGTGATCAAATCAATTTTAACAAAAATATTTATGTTGACAAATGGAGTTGGCGGGTGCACAAGTTTTTTATTTCATTTACCTACATTTTGATTAGAAAATGTATAGTTTTATACTAAAACATAGTCAGTTGCTAGGAATGACATACAAATAAATAATATCATCCAAATCATCAGAAATCTTACTAATATCCAAAAATAGACTCGTAATTCAGTATGTTCGAATATTATGTAGATATTTACTTACCTAACGACATATTTACTGAATCACCCATGGCTTAGTTTATTATATTATAGATAGTTGTTTTTTGTATTCGTATTATGATAAATACAGAAATTTTACAACTATATAGGTTAGCATTTAGCATGAAAAATTAACATGAAGACAAGCAAGACAAGACTTCAAAATATGCAATGAGAATTTGAGAATCATAGACACAGAATTGCACAGAATGCAGAACAGTTCACAGATAACATATTATTAGAATAGCACAGATAATAACAATATTCGTTTGGTGTGGTGTCCATCTACTTTTATCTATGATCCTAGTGAAGAACTAGGATGCGTGGCGTCTAGCGTCCCTAGACTACGGTTAGTGCAAGTGCACCAGGGAGTGTACATTGTCAAACAGTGTAGCCCTATGCCTAGAGCATACATAATTCGCAGTTCGCACCTTTTAGCAGAAGTCGCAACACACGTAGGGAGCGGGCGCGGGACAGTTCGCGGTCGAGACGACTGAGAGTTTAATTTCATATGTTTAATTAGATGCCTATCGGGGATTACGTGTAATACGACACAATGCAACGACGATACACCCACCGCACTCCCACCCGTCCCACGCCCGCTCCCGGTGCATTTCATGGGATTAAATGAACTTAAGGGTTATTGATGATTTTAATGTATTACGACCGCGAATCATATTTTAATCAACATACAAGTTGTATGTTGATGAAAATTATACAGAGATGAGATTTTACCCGGTAAAAACCCAAAAGTTGGTAAATTGTAGCGAAAATATTCGGGTGTTTTATTTAACTTTAGTAATGTTTCTAAAAATACACATACATTAAATAGTACATAGTTTTTTTAAATTTATTACTTTGTCAGTACATTAAGCACACAGATTAAAAAAAAAATACTAAATAAAAAAATTATGACAAATAAAAAAAACAGAAAATACACAGTATGTGCTGTGTGCCCCACGGCTGTGCCAAAAAGGTCCATTTCAGCATTCATGCCAGACAGGTGATGCTGTCTGACGCTGGTCTTCCGATGAACCTTTGGGGGGTAAGTGACGCAACAACAGTTTCAAACTTAATATACTTATATATATATATATAAATAAATGGTTACAAATAAATAGATAATGAGTAAATTCATTAATGTGTATTTACGAAATCTGATAAAAAAAGTGTAAATAATAAGTATGTATTCGATTGTGTTGAGTAACGAATTAGGAATTTAGACATGTGACTCAGGTTGGCTGGACAAATCTTCAAAATAGCTTGCATTTAACTAGGTCAATAGGTCACTTTATGTGACGGCTAAACACCCTTATTTCAGAATCTGTGACGCTACAGAATCTTAGATAATCGATCGAAAACGTGTCCAGCCATCTTGAAAAACCACTTTTCGCTGGTCTCTCAATCTCGGTAACGGAAGTGATTTTGACGACTTTTTGCATATCAACGGGCGTCACATAAATTTTATTTGTGACGGGCACCGAGCTAAAAGTTTTGTGATAAGTACAGTGGTTTAGTAGAAAAATGCAAAAATCTGTGTCCAGCCATCTTGAATTTACGTATAAAACTTATGGCTGGCACTTCCGAATCTCAATAACGGGGGCGTTTTCGAATATGGTTCCTTTACTAATACTTGGTGACGCAATGTGTGACAGTAATAACGTTTGATTTATGGCGTCACATGTAAGGGTTTACGAGAAATCAATCAAAACTTAATGTCCAGCCAACCTGAGTTCAAGATGGCTGGACACATGTATCTCCACTGCCTGATGATCTACGACCTTCGAAATGTGTTCAAAATGTTGTGACGGGGACGATAATGATAACCTGAAATTGTGACGGAGAAACTTTGCGTAGTTTCAAAGATATTGACCATTTAAATTTTCCCATACAAACATCCATTAATATTGTGAGGTGACCATAATTTTACATTATTAAAGGATTTCTTTTTAATCGATTAATTGGCCGGTAGCATCCACGCCTGCTTTGTATTTGATTTTGATTCTGAGATCTGATTCTTCATAGTAATAAAAGAAATAATTGTGAACCTAATTAAGGTTTATCTTATTGAGACATATACGAAGGATGATTTAAGTACAGGCGTCTTTGAAATGACGAAACACAAACTTGACAAACTTTTTGCTAATACTTTAATTGATGACAATGAACAGGTGAGTAAAGAAAAAGAAAATGTCGCTAAATGTGAACCCGGTAATGTAGATGACTATTTGTACTTTCCCATGTTTATACTTATACTTACTTACTTCTTTTATCCTACAAATGATCTCAAGCCGGCTGGATTGTGCGATCGTTAACCGGTGCTGCAGAGTTTCTGCTGGACCTGCAGCATAGTGAACGATGTGCCTTAGTTTTTCCTTTGTATTGTATTTTATTATTTGTATTTTGTGTTTGTATACTATTTAGATAACTAACATAGATATAAGTCAAATTGTTACTAACACTTTGAGTTGAGTTATGTTACTTGAATAAATAATTTTATTATTATTATTATTATAGCCCTACTCAAAAGACTTTTGAATAAATTGCCACTGTGGTCAAACGTAATGTGTCCTATTTTTAAAAATGAGAATAAAGCTCCGTCTTCTGCTGCGGAAGATTATTTTAAGACCTTAAAAAATTAATATTTCGAACTAAATTAATTCGACACCGACTAGATAATTTTATTATGACTCATACAGAATTTTTAGATGGGGCACTTAAATTAGCAATGAGTAATTTAATATTGGACGCAAATAAAACTAAAAAAAATATCTCAAGAAAAAAACGCTGTATAAGTACAAATAAATAAATGTGATTTTATTTACAGCAAACATTATTTTTTCATTTAAATACCTTCAGAGCATTAGTTTAGTTCTCCTGACATAAAGAGATATCTGTACGTAAATAATCAATAACATTTAAAAATTACACACCCCCCCTTCCTCACTTCTACATTTTTGTCTTCTATTGATTTAAATATCTACAGTTGTTAGTATTAGTATCACCAATACACGGATTTTCGTCCATTAAAGAAAACACCTTAAAATATACTTGTCCTACATAAAACCTAAAATATTGGTTACCAAACTGCAGTGTTGGTATGGGAAAATTTAAATGGTCAATATCTTTGAAACTACGCAAAGTTTCTCCGTCACAATTTCAGGTTATCATTATCGTCCCCGTCACAACATTTTGAACACATTTCGAAGGTCGTAGATCATCAGGCAGTGGAGATACATTGTGTCCAGCCATCTTGAACTCAGGTTGGCTGGACATTAAGTTTTTATTGATTTCTCGTAAACCCTTACATGTGACGCCATAAATCAAACGTTATTACTGTCACACATTGCGTCACCAAGTATTAGTAAAGGAACCATATTCGAAAACACCCCCGTTATTGAGATTCGGAAGTGCCAGCCATAAGTTTTATACGTAAATTCAAGATGGCTGGACACAGATTTTTCTACTAAACTACACTGTTCTTATCACAAAACTTTTAGCTCGGTGCCCGTCACAAATTTATGTGACGCCCGTTGATATGCAAAAAGTCGTCAAAATCACTTCCGTTACCGAGATTGAGAGACCAGCGAAAAGTGGTTTTTCAAGATGGCTGGACACGTTTTCGATCGATTATCTAAGATTCTGTAGCGTCACAAATTCTGAAACAAGGGTGTTTAGCCGTCACATAAAGTGACCTATTGACCTAGTTAAATGCAAGCTATTTTGAAGATTTGTCCAGCCAACCTGAGTCACATATTTAGACACCTCACATGCAATTTAAAAATTACCAAAGCAAAGAAAACAAAAACATAATGCTTAAAAAAACTTAAGACCTTAGTAAATCTTTTGTTTTTTGTTTTCGGGAAGTTACCAATTTTATTGCAGTATTAGGTTGACTTTGTCTGAAGAAACCATTTAGAGTCTGAGAAGCATGGGCCGCATGGGCCTACGACGTGCGACGCACCATTTCCGAGTGGGGTCTTCGTTTTTTTTTAAATGTTCTAGTAAAAAGATCCATATTTCTAAAATGTTAGGTTGGATGAAATACTTTCCTGGTAAGAAATTATAGTCGAAAACCTAATGATGTAACAAAACGCGAAAAAAATATTCGCAGGCACTTTTCGCAAACGGTGCTTTTTTTTTTTTTTTTGGGGGTGGGAAATCATCAAATGACTCCTCCCGTTCTGGGCGGAGCGAAAGGGAGTGTCAGACTCTTACTGACTAAAAACCACCCATGTTCCTTCAATGGCCCTTTATGTTCCAGGGCCGCGGTATCTCTTTCGAACAGTCCCGCAGCCCTGGCGCCTGCCGGCCCTTGCGGGCCCCTCCCGTTTGCTGACAACTCTTTGAGGCGCGCGTGGAACACGAACGCGCCGTAGACACGGCCTGCCCGTCGTCATACGACGGACGGACGGCTAGCTAGCCCATTACTCGCCGTCCACAGGCCCGCGCCTACGGTGGCCGAGAGCCATCACGGCGTGGCCCCCGACGCCCGGTGCTTCTCCCGCGGCGGCTGGGACGTGAGGAGGTTCTCTCCCTCTCACGTTCCGCCGCCTCCTTCGCTAGCATGACTGTTTCGCAGAAGGAGGCGACGGCTTCCCATTCCCTCTCGCCCCGGACCATGGCTTGAACCAGGGCCGGGCGCGAGGGGGTGCTAGGTCAGAAAACCTCCTCGGGGGCCCAGTGGTTGCCGGTCCTTCTCGATACGTCTGGAGGGAACAGCAGCTGCTGGGACGGTGCACCCTGGGTGCGGCAGTATCCTTCCCCGAGGAATGGGAAGAGATTCTTATTCCTCGGGGAATGTTACTGTCGTGGCCAATATTCTGACATGGGAGGGGGTCCAATTTGGACTGCGCTGTTCCGCGTGACCCTCTGAAAAGCAGAGGGCACAGCGGAGGAGCAAGGGCGGGCTCGGTGTGCACTCACCCTGCCTCCGAGCAGACAGAGAAGGATTCCATCCTTCACTGTCTCCGCCGATCTCGTAATCCCATCATCGAAGTGTCGTGGATCACGTCTCGCGGCTTCGATAGGGACCGAGGGTCTTGGCTTAACCGCCCGGACCGCGAGGTAGAAAACCTCTTTAAAAAGTTACCCCGAATCTCAAGCGGCGGCGCACCGCGAGGGGATGTATGGCTGACGGGTGTTCCTAGGGAACAATCAGTCGTTAGTGCGACCCTCGCCAGGGTACCTGCAGACCCCCTGGCGAGTAATAAATATTCAAAATCTGCTTATCCGTGGTACAGGGGTCTCTGCCCGGATGGACGTATATATCCCCCATAATCGTGGGAACAGAATGGAGAAAACAAATGTTAATAAAGATGTAGTGGAGAAGGCGGATGCAGTGTCAGACTCTGGCGCTGCGTCACTGAGGACGGGAGCAGACGCTCCAGCGGAAATACGCGTGGTTCTGGAGAGGGTGTGTACGCCAGACTCCGAGAACACACCGCAAATAGTTGCGGCCGCTCCCTCCAAGTATTGGGGGAAGCGGTCGGCCGCGTGGTCGGCGGGTCTGTCCTCAAGCGAGGAGAACCTGCCGGCTGCCAAGGTGCCGACAGCAAGGAGGGGCAGAGGTCGCGGGACTTCCGGAGCAAACACTCCGGCAGCTTCACGCGACACCCGGGGTCGCTTTCTAAAGCGCCGTGATACTCCGGTGGCCAGCGGAGCGAGTGACTCCGATCGCGTCTCATCCGCGGTCTCGATTGACGAGCTCGGAGGGGTCACCCTTGTGGGCACAAAGGCGGAGGCCAACGCCGCGAAGCGTGCGCAGAGCAGAGCGGTTGCCGCTGATGAGGTCGCCGAAATGGCCCGTCAGGCCCGGGAGCGGCGGTCTGCTCAGGCGGCCAATGGGGAGAGCCTGACAGCAGAGGCTCTCAGCCGCCAGGTGACGGACGGCGTGGACATTGTCCTGAAGGTTGCCACCAAGTCCGGCAACCTGAAGGGCTCGTTCACGCGTGCCCTCAAAGAGGCGGCAGAGGGGATCAGGGAGGCGGTGGAGGTTCTCCAAAACCGCACGACCACGGAGGAGACTGCGAGGTTGTGGGCGGAGAACAACCGTCTTCGATCCGAGCTGGAGGACCTCAAGCGACAGTTTGCCACTCTGCAAAGTGTCAGGCAGCAGCAGGCGACTCCCTCGTCGGCCCCTGCACCTGCGACGCCACCACCTCAATGTCTGTCGGACTACGACATAGAGAGGGTGGCGAGAATCTGCATGGTGCAGTGTGGGGGCATGGTGAGTGCCCGCCTGGAGGCAATCGAGTCTCGGCTGCCTCCAGCTGAGATCCTCCGGCCCCCGCTTGCAGCGGATAGGCGAAGGATGGAGGAGTCCTCAAGGACGAAGCCAGCACAGGTCGCACCGAATCATGCGGAAGGGGGCAGAAAACCCACGGCGGGGCCTGGGAGGGCTGTAAGTGGGCAGGGTGCGTCCGCGCCCCTCGTCCGGACGTCTCAGCCCCCGGTGACCGCTTCTTCCACCCAAGTCATGGTGGGTGGAGAAGGCCGTCGCAAAAAGAACACTGCGGGTGCACTCCTGGCGACCACACCTCCCACCCGGGTGACGGTGGGTGCCGAGGGCCACCGTAGGAAGAAGGCGGCGGGTGTGACCGCGCCCTCTACCTCCCAAGAGGCCGCGCTCCCGGCGACCGCACCCCCCACCCAAGAGTCCTGGACGACGGTGGTGAAGAGGGGGCGCAAAAAGAGGGCGCCGCAGCCGACACCTCCCCAGGTACCGACTCGACCAGAGGGCACGAGACCACTCAGGGTCACTACCCCTCGCTCCGAGGCTGTAGTTATCACACTGCAGCCCGAAGCCGTAAGCAGGGGAGTGACCTACAAGTCGGTCCTGGCGGAGATGAAGCAGAAGCTTCAATTTAGCGAGTTTGGCACCCCGGCTGGTTTCGTCTTCAGGACGGCAGGCAGCCACGGGTGCCAAGATGTTTCGCGTGTCGGGTGCCGCAAGGCAGGAGAGGGCGGACAAGTTGGCCGCCAAACTCCGGGAAGTCCTCAAGCCGGAGGACGTCCGAGTGTCCAGGCCCACAGTCACGGCTGAATTGCGCGTGGAAGGGCTGGACGACTCGGTGACCCCGGAGGAAGTAGTAGCGGCCATTGCCCAAAACGGTGGGTGTCCGCCAGACAATGTGGTGGCAGGCGAAATTCGCAGCGGCGCGGATGGGCTGGGCACTGTTTGGGTGCGGTGCCCGGTCGCGGCTGCGAATAAGGCTGCAGATGGCGGGCGACTTCTGGTGGGCTGGGTGTCTGCCAGGGTCAAACTCCTGCCCAGGCGGGCTGTGCAGTGCTTCCGGTGCCTGGAAAAGGGGCATGTCCGGGCACAATGTACTGCACAAATCGACCGCAGCGAACTATGTTTCCGCTGCGGTCGACCCGGCCACAGGGCGGCCCAGTGCTCCGAAGCGCCAAACTGCAGCCTTTGCGCAGCTGCAGGGAAACGCTCGGAGCACAGACTTGGCGGGAAGGCCTGTAAGGCACCCAAGGCCAAGAAGAGGAGGTCTAGGGCTGTCGGAGAAACTGCGCCTCTCCCACAGCCCGACTCCCGACTCACGGATGGAGGAGCCGGGGAAATGGAATGCCATTAATGGCACAATTCCGTTTCCTCCAGGCGAACATCAACCACGCCGCCAGAGCTCAGGATCTATTGCTCCAGAGCATGGCGGAGTGGTTGATCAACGTGGCAGTGGTCGCCGAGCCGTATTTTGTCCCCCCCCGCGATAACTGGGCTGGGGACCTAGACGGTTTGGTGGCCATCATTAGCGGGACTCTTGACAGTCCGTCCCGAGGACACGGCTGGGTGGCCGCCCTCGTGGACGGCATAGTCACAATTGGGGCGTATTTCTCCCCTAACAAGAGTCTCGCTGACTTCGAGGAGTTCCTTGTCGAGCTAGGTGCGGTCGTGAGCCGGTTCCACCCTCGCCCGGTGCTGTTGCTCGGGGATCTCAATGCCAAGTCTGCGGCGTGGGGATCCCCGATCACCGATCCTAGGGGTGAGGTGTTGGAGGAGTGGGCGGTCGAGACCGGCCTGGCCGTCCTGAATCGGGGCTCGGAGTACACGTGCGTGCGGCAGCGGGGCGGGTCCATAGTGGACGTGTCGTTCGCTAGCTCCGCTGTTGCGGGCCGTGTACGCGACTGGCGAGTCGCCGTAGAGGTGGAGACGCTGTCGGACCACCGATATATTCGGTTTGACGTCTCCACCCAGACTGCGGGCGGCGGTCGCCCGTCAGCCCCGCAAATGGACGGTCCCCGTTGGTCGCACAAGCGCATCGACAGGGAACTTCTCGAGGAAGCCGCAATCTTCCAGGCCTGGGTCCGGGAGTCACCGACGAACGAACCCGTCGACGTCGAAGCGGAGGCGCAGTGGTTCCGCGGGGCAATGACGCAAATTTGCGATGCGTCTATGCCCCGTGTCACCCAACCCACAAGGCGCCAGCTGTACTGGTGGTCCGCCGTCATCGCGCAGTTGCGCGAGACGTGCGTGGAGGTGAGACGCCAGTACACTCGTTACCGAAGGAGACGTCGTCGGGTTCCGGAGGAAGAGGCCGCGCTGTATGAGGTGTACCGCGCGGCCAAGGAGGCTCTGTGGCTGGCCGTCGGCGAGGCTAAGACTCGAGCTAGGGAAGAGATGTTGTCGGCTCTCGACGTGAATCCGTGGGGGCGCCCTTATCGTGCGGTCCGAGGGAAACTTCGTGCCTGGGCACCCCCACTCACTGAGAGTCTGCAGCCTCAGCTGCTGCAGGAAGTGGTCGCAACGCTCTTCCCTGCTAGAGAAGAGCATGTACCACCGCCGATGGCTCTGCCCACAGCCACAGAGCCAACGGATGAGGAGGACGTCAGCGTCCCAGAGGTGACACAACCAGAGATGAGGGCGGCCATAACGCGGCTTCGGGCCAAGACCGTTGCCCCGGGGCCCGACGGAGTTCCCGGCGTTGCGCTTGCCCTCGCTCTGAAAGAGCTAGAGCCCCAGCTGAGAGGACTCTACTCAGCATGCCTTGAGCAGGGCCAATTCCCTAGTGAGTGGAAAAAGGGTCGTCTGGTCCTGCTCAAGAAGGCAGGGCGCCCAGCGGACTCGCCGTCCGCATACCGGCCCATAGTGCTGCTGGACGAGGTGGGTAAGCTTTTCGAACGGATTATTGCTGCCCGCCTCGCCGGCCACTTGTACAGAGAGGGGCCGGATCTGGACGATAGCCAGTTCGGCTTTCGGCATGGGCGCTCCACTGTGGACGCCATAATGCGGGTAAGAGTCCTGGCGGAGGAAGCAGTGTCCCGGGGCGGGGTGATGTTGGCGGTGTCCTTGGACATCTCCAACGCTTTTAACACCCTGCCCTGGAGCTGTATTCGGGAGGCGCTGTGTTATCACAGGGTGCCCCCGTACCTCCGCCGCATCATTGGGGCTTATTTAGCGGAAAGGTGTGTCACCTACAGGGGAAGCGACGGCGGAGGCCGGCGCGACATGTCGTGCGGTGTTCCACAGGGTTCGGTCGTTGGCCCACCCCTGTGGAACATCGGGTACGACTGGGTGCTGAGAGGCGAGCTCCAACCGGGGGTGGCCCTGGTGTGTTACGCGGACGACACACTGGTCACGGCCCGGGGGAGCTCCTACAGGGAGGCAGCGTTGCTGGCGACCTCTGCGGTCTCACAGGTGGTGGGCCGCATACGGCGCCTGGGCCTGGAGGTGGCCATCAACAAGTCGGAGGCCGTGGTCTTTCACGGCCCCCGGCGGGCGCCGCCGCCGGGATCACATAATGTGGTCGGTGGGACCCCAATTGCTGTCGAGTCCACCATGAAGTATCTGGGATTGGTGCTCGACAGCCGTTGGGACTTTGGACCCCACTTCCAGCGGTTGGCGCCCAAGTTAATGGGCGCGGCGGGTGCGCTCGCAACGCTGCTTCCCAATCTGGGGGGCCCGAGCACCGCCTGTAGGAGATTGTACCTGGGGGTTTTGCGATCCATGGCCCTGTACGGGGCCCCGGTGTGGGCCTCTGACCTGACGGCCGGCAGCATCGCGATTCTGCGGAAACCGCAGAGGGCGATGGCCGTCAGGTCTATCAGGGGGTATCGCACAATCTCCTACGAGGCGGCTTGTGCACTGGCCGGGTCGCCACCCTGGGACCTAGAGGCGAGAGTCCTCGCGTCACTGTACCGGTGGCGCGAGGAGGCGCGGGCGCGGGGCGGTGGACCGATGCAGCGAGAGATCGATCTGCGTCGGTCCCAGCTCCGCGAGGTCTTGGTGGCGGAGTGGCGGCAGAGGCTTTTGCGCCCTACCGCCGGCTTCGCTACCATCGAGGCGATCCGACCAGTGCTCGAGGAATGGCTCGAGAGGAGGCACGGCTCCCTGTCATTTCGGGCGACGCAGGTATTCTCGGGGCATGGTTGTTTCGGGAAGTACCTGTGTCGCATAAACAGAGAGCCGGACGCTCGGTGTCATCACTGCGTCCATTGTCTGGAGGACACGGCGCGGCATACGCTGGCAGAGTGTGCCGCATGGGAGGAGCCGCGCCGTGCCCTCGTGACAGTAGTGGGAACCGACCTGTCGCTGCCGGCCGTCGCTCGTGCGATGGTCGGGAGCACAGAGTCGTGGGATGCGGTGATCTCCTTCTGTGAAACGGTCATCTCACAGAAGGAGGCTGCGGAGAGGTTGAGGGAGGTCGAGACCACTCTCCCGATCCGCAGCAGACGTACCGGGCGTCGGCGGAGGGCGGATAACGCCCTCTTCCGGCCCCCCTAAACGGGTCCAGAGGGACGGCGGACTTGGGGACGTCCGCTGCCCCCCCGTATAACTGGACCCGAGGTGGTGGCGCGTAGTGTTCCGCGCGCCCCCCTAATGGCGTACCGGGGGGAGGACACCTCACTCCCCCCGCAGACTTGAGGAGGCCCGCGGAAGCGGGCCGGCACTAGCCGGGGATCGTGGAAGGCGCACTAGATGATCCCGGTGCAAGTGTGGGAAGGGAACACCGGGGTGGTTTTTAGTCGGTTAGAGTCCGACAGACCCCTCCGCCCGCCCTAGGGCGGAGGACATCCGTGTGGATTTTCCACCCCGGAAACAAACAAAAAAAAAGGGCCGGGCGCGAGAGGTCGCCGCCGCCAATCGCCGCTACGAGGACACGGCGGTGCTCCTCCCAAGCGGAGCAGACCTCGACGGTGTGCTCCACCGTGTCCTCCGGTCGATCCTCGCAATTGTAGCACCCGGGCGTTTCCTCCCGCCCGATTCGGTGCAGGTACCTCCCGAAGCACCCGTGTCCGGTGAGGACCTGCGTCAGGCGGAAGGTGAGGGCGCCGTGGCGCCTCCCTAGCCACTCCTCAAAGAGGGGACTTACCGCCACTATCGTGGCGTGCCCTGCACGGGGTTGCGATAGTCGCTCCCTCCATGTCGCCATGATATCACGGCGGAGGTCTGTCCGCCGCGCGACAATATGCCGCGGCAGCGGAGTTACCCCCCGGCTCTGTACCTCCGCGCGCCACTCGTGCAGGCGCGCGAGGACTATGGCCTCCAGATCCCATGGCGGCAATCCGGCAAGGAGGCTCGCCGCCTCGCGGGAGATCGTGCTGCTTCATGTGACCATGCTTCTTGGAAGCTTGCCATAAAATTGGTAAATTGGGAAAATTTAAGCATCATTTTTAGAAGTCCTCACTCCATAATAAGCCCCTAAAGCTACACTCCAAGTGATGATGGTGCAAATATTATTTGATGATGCATAAAATAGCAACCTCATAATATGTTTACATTAACAGAGTTAACGTAAACATATGAGGTTGCTGTTTTGCGGTTTTTGTTCTCAGGTTTGTAATTTTGGGGTACTCCTATGAGATTCACAACATTAGGCAAGGGTATTTAAACGTAAAAACAAAGTGCTTAGGGCACAAACAGGAAAGAGTAAAATAACAATATTTACTACAAGCTGTGCAGAGGCGCTGCCTGGAGCGAGAGCGGTTGCGTGACTGGGATCGGTTGCGTGACTGGGATCGGTTGCGCGACTGGGAGCGGGACCGTGACTGAGTCCTACCGCCTTGCCCTGCACCGGGCCCTCGTGAACGTGAACGACCACGTCGAGCTCCCGATGGCGTGTTCGGCCTGGTCTGAGATCGAGTACGGGCTACTCCTCCACGCCCACGACCTCTGCCACCTCGGCCCCTGCCAACACCACGGCCGCGGACATTACCGCCACCTCTTCCACGAGATCTACTAGACCGGTTTTGTTTTATTATTTCATCTGAAATGTGATCAAATCAATTTTAACAAAAATATTTATGTTGACAAATGGAGTTGGCGGGTGCACAAGTTTTTTATTTCATTTACCTACATTTTGATTAGAAAATGTATAGTTTTATACTAAAACATAGTCAGTTGCTAGGAATGACATACAAATAAATAATATCATCCAAATCATCAGAAATCTTACTAATATCAAAAAATAGACTCGTAATTCAGTATGTTCGAATATTATGTAGATATTTACTTACATAACGACATTAGGCTTGTGTAGTACATATACTATGTACCGTAGACAGAGAATGCTATAGACTAATTGATATGTTTTGTCGCATTCACACAAGAAAAAGAACAACTTATGCCGATGTCGTGTAAAGAAATGAAACAGAACGATAAAATTTTTTGTTTCATCGAGCGTGCCACGTTTTTTCAAGGTCAGCACACTAGTTTGCTAAACAAAGTTTGACAGCTGACGTGCAGCTAGCCATCGTCTACCTTTAAAATACAGTTTTTACGTGTTATATGTTAAGTAATTTATGTTATATTTTGTTTTGAACAATTTAGACTTACTATTTCAACCATTTATACAAAAAAAATGGTGTGGTGTAGCGTTAAAGGGTGTAAAAGTGATAGTGGAACGAAAATCCCAGGATTGTCTTTTCATTCGTAAGTATGCCACTCTTTATCAGTTCTAGGCATTCAGTAACATTTTATTATGTTCATATATTGTGTATAATGTACGTTAGACGTACGATTCATCCTTAAAAAGCACAAAAATAACAATTATTATTCAATTATAAATTCTAACCTAAAAACGTTGGTGTTGCCAACTTTTCTATAAATTATTACCCACTATTATGGGAAATAATAATATGATGGCTTCTGCAGTGAGTATTAATTAAATATCTGAAATATTTAATGACTTTTTGCAGTTTCCCTGAACCTGATAATTTACGTCAGAATTGGATTGTAGCTACAGGACGAACAGATTGGACACCAAAACCGTCATCAAAAATTTGCAGCAAACATTTTGAGAATTAAAAAGAAGAATATAAGTTAATTAGAAAGAAGAATTCATAAATAATCATTTTGAAAGTCAACCTTTTATTGGAAACCACAAAGTTTTACTTATTAAGGCAATTGCCATGCACTATTTTGAACTGCGTTTACATCACGCAACAAAAGGATTTGAACCTAAGCAAAAAATTAGAAACATACGAAGCTTGTTTTATTTAAAGGACAATAATGTGTTAAATCAATAAAAGCTTATTAAAAATAAACATGTTCTATTATTTACCCACAAACCCAGAACCTACTATCACATCAGAAATGGCAGTAATTTAGAACCACATCATCATCATCCATCGTCACTCCTGCCCTCATCGCAATTAATTTGAGTTCGGCAGCATGTCTTCTCCGCATCGCATGCCTTTGCGTACCGATGGTAACGGATATGTCATTGGCATATTCAGGCTTTGTCTTACGTACTAATTTCCAATTCTCATAAATTGTGGGGTAAATTTTTCCACACCCGGTAACCCTAAATTCGTGACGTATTTATTTTTTGTCTCTTTTTGCGACACGCTTTGCCGGTGTCTATAGGATACTCTGTCTACGCTATGTACTGATAAGACGTAATTCCTTCATGTGAACGAGAACGAACTATTCAGTTTCTGTCGCTCAAATCGGTCATCTAGTACAGTGAACTAATCACCAATCCTAGCGATATCCAATCGCGAGAGCCGAGTAAGAACGGCTTAACGAATAAGTAAGCGAGTTAAGAGATTAGAGACGCGTGCGCGCGAGCGGGATGGACGATGTACGAACTACAATGGCCTAGAGAACGAGAAACTGAGTGAATCCCGACTCGTGAGACTGAGAATGCCCGGTCCATAATCTATGGCCCGGGCTCTTTGATAGTAATTGTTTTCGATATTTTTATTTGTTATTTAAACTTTGTTAGTGAAATTAACGTCATTGGTTCAACAATAACTTCAAGTTTATGTTGCTTTTGCTTGGTTTTGTTTCGTGTGGATCTAAGGATTATGAAATGTGTGTGCTATAATAGATGCAAGTGAATGTTAATACACTTCTCATCAAAAAGTTTATGATTTGATAAGGATTATCAGAAAAATGTGTATATTTAGGAATAAATGTAAAATGTCATTTAATAGTGAGTAGTATGAGGTTTTTAAATCCTAATGTTATTGTTCTAAATTCAAATTAAGTCTTCATAGGTTTCGTATTTTGTATAATGAGTAATTTTTACCCTGTATGGAATATATGAAGGAAATGGGTAAAACAACACGCGTAAATGAAAAAAAAATGTAAGAAACGTTTATTTAATAACTTGTATTCCCTCCGCGAGCTCTTATTACTGCTTCCATACGGTTCTTCATCGATCGGATGAGAGTCACGATCACATGATGTAGTATATTATCACATTCCTCTTGGATTGCATTTTGCAGCTGGCTAAGTGTTTCTGGGGCTGGATCTCTTGCTCGAATTCGTCTCTTTAATTCATCCCATAGATGTTCAATGGGATTCATGTCCGGGCTTCTTGCTGGCCATACCATAATGGAGATACCGACTTCGGTAAGATAATCTCGTACGACGCCCGCGGTGTGAGCTCTAGCATTGTCGTGCATGAATATGAAGTCGTTGCCAATAAAATGTGCATAGGGCATCACATGAGGTTCAAGACACTGTTCGATGTACCGATGAGAGTTTAGTGCAGGCAGCCGTGGCCCAGACACAAAGGCAAGTTCTGTCTTACCGTCGGCGCTGATTCCTCCCCAAACCGTCCACGAACCGCCACCATAGCTGACCTTTTCTTCAATGCAGCATTTTGCAAAGCGTTCTCCATCTCTTCTGTAGACCTTGTTCCTTCCGTCGTTACCATACAGCATAATTTTACACTCATCAGAAAACAGTACTTTGCTCCACTGAAGGTATGACCAAGTTAGGTGCTCGCGTGCAAAGTTCGGCGTGCTCTTCGATGGTCTGCAGTTAATTTCGGCCCATTCGCTGGCTTATGCGGTGCCAATCCGCGTTCGAAAGTGTTTCGATTTTTTTGATGAGAAGTGTATTACTAACTGATTTAATTCATAGTTTTCTTGGAGTTTTGTAAATACTTAATTATTAACTTTCTGGTTTCGGATGCAATATTTTTACATTAGCTTATAATTACGGTGTCGGTTTAATATAGCTTTATTATAATAGCTTTTTGTAGGTACATATTTTAATCTGAACTGAATATTCAAAATGGCGCCAATAAGAACTAAAAGAAGTGAAATCTGGTTCCATTTTGTAGAAACCACAGAGAAAGATCGTGCCAAATGTAAATACTGCTCTTGTTATCTCAGTATAAAAAGTGGTTCTCTGGGGAATTTAAATCGTCACATGAAGAATAAGCATCCAAAAATTTCTATGTGCGTTCAAAGGCAACCTGCTGCTGTTCCTGATCCAGAAACCTTTCCAGAACGAACTGTTCAGGAATTCAATAACCCAATTTTTTTAGCCACTGAACAGCAATCCCAGCGCTTCGCAGACAGCGTCCGCTAAAAATACTACTGTACCAATTACAAACTACATACGGAAACCACCTTCGACACGAAAAGTTGAACAAGTTGATCAGCAGTTAGTTAAGATGATAGCTAAAGGTCATCACGCGCTGCGTATGGTAGAGGAACCAGAGTTTAAAATACTAATCGAAATGGTCTCACACTGCCCAGGTTACCAACTCCCGTCACGTACAACTTTGACGAATACTCTCATCATACCTAAATCCTATGTCGAAGTTCTGTCAAAACACGTGACTCGCATGTTGGCAGTACCATATGAGCATGAAGAAGTTACCAAATATGTTACGGTACTACAGTCTCAGCTCAATGATCGGTTTCGTGACATTGAGAAAAACCCCCTTTACGCTGAGAGCAGCATATTAGATCCGAGATTTAAAGGTAGAGGTTTCAGGACGCCAGAGGCTTTCAAAACAGCCAGTGACAATTTAAAACGCCGCATATGCCAACAGACCATACCTCTTTCAATTTCTACAGAACCAGCGGTTGAAAGTACTTCCACATCAGCAGGCTCTAGGCCAGGCACCTCAAATGCTTTGACTGGTACGAAAGAAAGTATTTGGGATGAATTTGACCGCGATTTGGAACGTATTTCGAGGCCGGAAAACCCTATTGCAGCAGGTATACGAGAATTTGACAAGTGCGTGCTTCGCTACACGCTAGAGGATTCGCCGCGGGCGCCGCGGCGGGCACCGCCACGCTTCCCGTCTCGCTTCTCTATGAACATGGTCGAATATTGCTATAAGTTTGTGTTTACGCGTGCGATGATGCGTGCCGCTTCACGCGCCGCCCCACCGTAAACAGAAAAACCGGCCAAGTGCGAGTCGGACTCGCGCACAAAGGGTTCCGTACCATTATCTATAAAACGGCAAAAAAAATCATGTCTGTTGTATGGGAGCCCCCCTTAATATATTTTTTTTTAATTTTTAGTATTTGTTGTTATAGCGGCAATAGTAATACATCATTTGTGAAAATTTCAGCTTTCTAGCTATCACGGTTTATGAGATACAGCCTGGAGACAGACAGACAGCGAAGTCTTAGTAATAGGGTCCCGTTTTACCCTTTGGGTACGGAACCCTAAAAAACGTCCGACGCGCCGCGAGACGCCACGCCACACGCGACGCGAGACGCCCCGCGTCTCCGTAAATGAGGCCTAAGACACCGGCGTGGGCGCTAGCGCGGCAAGGATGAAAGCTAGGCTTAAAAAATGTAAACAACATTAGTCACGCGCGGACCGTATTAGTGTAAAGTAGAGTGTTTGCAAATAATATTTCGCGCGCGATATCTTTCCAATACACAAATGTTCAGTACACCGAAATGGTGAGGACTTTGGGACGGTGTGGTGATGATGTGGTTCTAGCTTGCAGAACATTCAACCAAAGGTATGACCACAGGTCTATGTTAGCTGCTACTCAGCGGCTTCGCAACCACGGAACGTTCCGTCCGTCCGGACACGGCCATCGACAGGGGTGTGCCTACACGTACTCGTCTTCAAAACGTACTAAGTACTGGCTGTACTGAACTATTTCGATGAGAATCTACATGCCCGTACCCGAGAAACTCTACCTACGCTGCTAGAAGACATTCCTCTTCATTTATTTACAAGAGGTATTCTACCAACACGATGGTGCCCCTGCTCATTTTCATTCGCACCTTGATGAGTAGTAGGAGTCCAGTGGCCTCCCAGATCAGCTGATTTGACTTTTTGTTGCGGGGACGTATCAAACCGTTAGTTTATTTTAGTGAGACAACAAGTGCCGAGGATCTAAAAAATAGGATAGTGAACGCTTTTGAAATAGTGAAAAATGAGTGCTTTCTAAATTAAAACATCAATTAAGAAAATGGGCATTAAAATGTATTGAACAAGGTGTTGTACATTTTGAAAGTGTATTTAAAATACAACATCGTATGAGTGTTTATAGGCAATCAGTAAGTTAAGTATTTGATATTTTAAATTATTGTAAATAGGTATCTTGATTCACATCTTTTAACCACTCTGCTCGACAAGATTTTGACACATGACACACCAGCTGAATCGGTGGGGGTGATGCGATTTGTCATGAAACTCAAGAATTTTCGTGAACATTCAGCATTCGATTTTATGATGATAAATATGTCACGGGCCACGGCAGCTGTTTCACACGATGAGTTTGTGTTAAATATCTTCAATACCGTGTTGAGGTTGGTAAAACGGCGTCAGTCTATTGCCAAATATGTGTAAAATACATAGGTATTACGGCACGCTTCCAAAAATAGGTAACTTAGATGCGCTGGAAATAATGTACATAGACAAGTTTCTCGTTTGCTAAAAAACTCGAAAAGGAAAAATAAATACAGTAACATTCTATCTGCGTTCTTATTTTTGCTATTATTCATACATAATTTCATAAAAAAACACGATCAAAGTCTTGACAAATATTACAAAAAACTATGTTGAAAGTGTTGCAAAATGACACTTCTTAGTGCTGACCGAAACCCAAGTTCTATCATTACGATTAAAAAGTGGTATTCAGCCTAATCGATACTCGCAATGAAATCGAGTTTAGAAAAAAAAAGAGTTGAGACTGAATTCTTGGTATAATTTCGAATAATAATTAATCATTTAATTTTATCTTTTTTAATAATTTCATTTAGTAATTATTCAATGCTTTTGGTTGACTTCAAGAGAAGGAGATTTATAAGTAATAAAATAAACACTTGATTCTATGTAATCATTTTGATGATTTGATCTTTCTTTCCGTTGAACTAGCAGCGTGAAATTTGGCAAGAAATAAGTCTCACAGTTCAAACAAAGAAAAACCTGAAAATGGATCGATTTTCAATTTAATTGTAAGCACGGACAGAACCTATGGCTAAATACGCGTCGATTTTTTTGTTTCAAAATTTAAATTAAGAATACGCTCGCAATTCACCATTTTAAAGTATTTTAATTTACTACATCATTTATTGTGAATTTGGTTTTCTAATATCTGGCGGTTGGACTGGAAGCCGACCCCAACATAGTTGGGTAAAGGCTAGGCAGATGATGATGAATATCTGGCGGTTGGATATAGAATGCCCAGGATCTCGGTAGGCATAATAAAAAATTAGTTTGATCCGTCAAAGATACATTATATTACTTATTCTACAATATTGTGTATAGTACGGTTGGGTTATTGTGTTAGGTTGGGACAAACTTTTCTTTTGTTTAGATTATTCTTTCCCACTGCTGGGCAAAGGCCTCCCCATACCTTTTCAACTCTCTCGGTGTTTTGCCTTCTCTGGCCAATCAGTGAAGAACGAGTGAGTCCAAATCGTCACGCCAGTGTTTCTTGGGCCTGCCTCGGTGACGACGACCGACAAACTTATTGTCCTATATTTCGCAATCAGCAGTGCATAGGCCGTATCCTAAATAAACATTACTTTCTTTTTTCAAAGCGGTTCACTGTCCACTCTAAAACCTCTTTTTACAACTGCAAAGTTCAGGTTATCCATCAAAGGCCGTGGGCCGTGTCACTTGAGTGAGGCCGTGAACAGATATAAGACAGAACCCTCAGGGCAAGAGTCCTACTCGCATTTCTAGAAGTTTTCTTAAAAACACAATTTTATAGTTTTTGGGGTTGCTACTAAACCAAGCTTATCTACGCATCAAAAAATAATGACGATTAAAAGTATTGGTCGGAGAAGGCAAAAAATAAAGAAAATTGGAAAGCCATGGGGAGGTTTGCCCAGCAGTGGGAGAGAACTGTCTGATAAAAAAAAGTATTTGTAAATAGTGAATACCTAATAACCAATCCATCTAACCATAACCCAATTTTGTAGACCAAATATAATTTATCTTGGTGGGAACCAAACAAACACTATGGCCTACCAAGATCCTTGGCGTTCTATATTCAACCAACCAATAGAAAAAAAAAATTACAATAAATTATCTAGTAACTATAAATACATTATAAATTCGAACAGCGAGTGCATTCCTAATTTAAATTTTGACATGGAAACAAAATCGGCGCGAATTTAACCATAGATTAATCTGTTCTGTTTATTGTTGGGTCGGTTTTAATACCTAAAATGTACGAAAATCTATTAAGATTAGCATTATAAAAGCTTTAAAAAATATTATAACATTTTTTATTATTGTATTTAACGCTTAAAACAAAATTATTTTAATTTCTATCTATCGATTTCTTAAATTCCTTACATTTAATTACTCGATTTAATCGAAATTTACAAAACAAGAATCGACTGAAATAATCGTTTTCACACATCACAATAATTTAAAAATAAATACAAGTGGTCTTTGAATTATGTTGTTGTATCGCCTCTTATTTTTAGCAGCTCATTATTATTTAAATTAGCATGACATTTTGTAACGATCATTGCCATTTATCGTAATCAATAAACAAAATTATTCAGAGTCGACAGTCCATAGCCTGAAAATTGTGATGGAAAGATGCAATCAAACGTTTATTACACATAAATAAACAGCTCGATGCTCGAAGTTCGGACTTCGGACATCGGTTAATGTTCATTATTTCTTTAACGTAAGCAATCGTGTATTGTCGGCTGTTTTCGGCACTAATACGGTCTACAGTTCTGTCGAGCGGCGCGAACGCGAGCGAATAACTACTAGGCTAGCAAGACCCTCATATCTACGTGTGCGACTGTGTGCGTTCTTAGATTTGTTCTGTGACCACAACATTCTTCTGGAATTAGTCTAACTAATTTAATAAATAAACAATACATAGTCATGTTTAACTAAAAATTCAGTGTATGTATTATGATTATAATATAATATACTAATTGGGGTGTCTGAGGGTGTGCGTTAATTACGTGACATGTTGTATTATACGAGGGCGGCACTGAAAATTTCGGGAATCAAGGAAGTGACACAACATTACTATTTAAAAATGTATTTATTGCTTTTCGAAGTATTCTCCGCGAAATTTGACACATTTTTCCATACGATGGAACCAATAATTGAAGCAACCATTCCATTCGGAAGTTGGGGTCTCCAAAATGGCCGTTTTGTAGGTGTCCACAGCTGCTTCAGGTGATGAAAATCTCTGACCATGCAATTTATTCTTAATTTCAGGGAAGTATAGAAATCATTAGGGCTTAGGTCGGGGCTGTACGGCGGATGGTCTAAAAATTCTATGTTTTCTTGCTCTAAAAACTCTTTTGTTCTGTGCGCGGTGTGAGAACTCGCATTGTCGTGATGGAGGATGATGCGGCGATTGCAGTTCTCTTTACGGAGTTCAGAAACGACCTGAGGCAAACAAATGCTAGTATACCATTCTGCATTAACCGTTCCTTGTCCCTCAAGAGGAATAGTCGCAACATGGCCGGTTTTGGAGACAAACGTGGCCACCATTTTTTTTGCAACACTCCGTGAACGAACAATTTTTGTTGGCTTTAACTCATTTTCGAACACCCAAACTCGTGACTGGTTTTTTGTTTCGGGTTCGTACGCGTATATCCAGGATTCGTCACCTGAAACGATGTTGTATACAGCATTTGAGGATCCTGCGTGGAATCTTTCGAGAGTTCTGACGCACCAAGTAACGCGAGCCGCTTTTTGCTCTTCACAGAGCGAATGCGGTATCCATCGGGAAAACAACTTTTTTACACCTAATTGTTCATGCAAGATTATTTGTATTTGACTCAAGCCAATGTCTAAAGTTGCCTGAATTTCGCGGTATGTCACATGTCGATCTTCCTCAATCAGCTTACGCACAGCATCAACGTTTTCTTGGGTGACTGCAGTTTTTGGACGACCTTGACGGGGATCATCACTGAGCTTGACACGTCCACGTTGAAATTCAGCAAACCAGCGATAAATTGTGGTTTTGGATGGGGCTTCATCACCAAATGCAGAAATCATCCGGTCAACACACTGTTTTTGTGTTAAACCACTTCAAAAGTCATAATAAATCATCGCTCTTGAATTATCTCGAGTCAATTCCATTTTCTCAACGACTAAACAAGTTTGACAAAACCTTGTGACAAAACCGAGAATCTTTTTTTAAATAAATAAATGGTATTCGATTTTTAAACACAAGGAGTTTTCAATTAAAAAGATTTTAAAATGACAGGAACAGTGGAAATATTCCATTCCCGATACTTTTAGTGCAGACTATGTAATCAGGCTTGTCAAAATGTCAATTGTAGAAGTCAATCCTGTCGCTAGCCGTTGCCGCGAGGCCACCTATTTCTGAATGGCAGTAATAATAAGGTGTAGTCAACGTAGCCCCGCTGCGCGGGGCTTCTATTTCTCTTTGCAGGGTTTAAAGTAACCTAATATAAAAGGGATGGCGGGTCTAGTGAGCGAGCAAGGCGAGTAAACATGTCCGAGTCAGGGTGCCCCAAGTCCCGAGCTCATTTCGCACGCTTTTGCATCCTAAACTGAATATTGCATTTTGACGCTCTAAGCCGAGGCTCGTACCCTACAGGGGGTACCCTTCCTTAGCTCGAGGTCTTACACTCAAGGCATCCACAGCATAGTCCGGTTAAGCAGAAACTAGCCTCATAGGATGTGACTCAGGTTGGCTGGACAAATCTTCAAAATAGCTTGCATTTAACTAGGTCAATAGGTCACTTTATGTGACGGCTAAACACCCTTATTTCAGAATTTGTGACGCTACAGAATCTTAGATAATCGATCGAAAACGTGTCCAGCCATCTTGAAAAACCACTTTTCGCTGGTCTCTCAATCACGGTAACGGAAGTGATTTTGACGACTTTTTGCATATCAACGGGCGTCACATAAATTTGTGACGGGCACCGAGCTAAAAGTTTTGTGATAAGTACAGTGGTTTAGTAGAAAAATGCAAAAATCTGTGTCCAGCCATCTTGAATTTACGTATAAAACTTATGGCTGGCACTTCCGAATCTCAATAACGGGGGCGTTTTCGAATATGGTTCCTTTACTAATACTTGGTGACGCAATGTGTGACAGTAATAACGTTTGATTTATGGCGTCACATGTAAGGGTTTACGAGAAATCAATAAAAACTTAATGTCCAGCCAACCTGAGTTCAAGATGGCTGGACACATGTATCTCCACTGCCTGATGATCTACGACCTTCGAAATGTGTTCAAAATGTTGTGACGGGGACGATAATGATAACCTGAAATTGTGACGGAGAAACTTTGCGTAGTTTCAAAGATATTGACCATTTAAATTTTCCCATACAAACATCCATTAATATTGTGAGGTGACCATAATTTTACATTAATAAAGGATTTCTTTTTAATCGATTAATTGGCCGGTAGCATCCACGCTGCTTTGTATTTGATTTCCCCGTGGGAATAAAAGGTTTTCCTGCAGTGAAAAGAGTAAGTATGTGTTAATTCAAAATAATAATTGACTACCAGCGCTGCAAGAGAGAGCCCACTTGTATTTCGCGTTTAGTTCATTGTCTTATGTAACTGAAAATGAGAACTAAACTCGACAGCCGGCAGTGTATGTACTTTTCGAAGTGTTATCACTAATCAGAGTACTAGTAACTATTAATTAATCTGCGGTAAGACAACCTAAATAAGAGTTAAGATTCGACCAGTTGTCCTAGTAGTACCAACTTTAAGCAATAGATGGCGACACCAACATCAGCTAGTATGGCAGTATAGTTTGTCCTCCGACGTTTTCGTGGTAGCCCGCGAAATTCAATTTTTCTTGAGTTTTTTGCAGTTATTTTTTTCGTCCGCGGAAACAAATAACTTATAGATATGTATGATGATTCTTATGGTTATAATTATGTAAATACATACTTGTTATTGTCGCGAACAAGAAAAATTGAAATTCGCGGGCTACTACGAAGGAATCACATTAAATACATTTTTTACGCAATTTGTAGATTTCAAATTTTGAAATCGATATTGTTTATTTAATTATTATTCTGATAATTAAATAAACAATACCTAGCTGCAACTTCATAACATTCAATCACTACTGACTCATTTCTATGAATTAGCAGCATGAGCGATTTTAGTGCTCATGAGTGCGATTCGGAACGCGGCCATGATGATGAGATTTGCTTTGTGTGTAATCTGTGTGTTCTTCTACATTTTTGTCTTCTATTGATTTAAATATCTACAGTTGTTCGTATTAGTATCACCAATACACGGATTTTCGTTCATTAAAGAAAACACCTTAAAATATACTTGTCCTACATAAAACCTACAATATTGGTTACCCTACTGCAGTGTTTGTATGGGGAAATTTAAATGGTTAATATCTTTGAAACTACGCAAAGTTTCTCCGTCACAATTTCAGGTTATCATTATCGTCCCCGTCACAACATTTTGAACACATTTCGAAGGTCGTAGATCATCAGGCAGTGGAGATACATTGTGTCCAGCCATCTTGAACTCAGGTTGGCTGGACATTAAGTTTTTATTGATTTCTCGTAAACCCTTACATGTGACGCCATAAATCAAACGTTATTACTGTCACACATTGCGTCACCAAGTATTAGTAAAGGAACCATATTCGAAAACACCCCCGTTATTGAGATTCGGAAGTGCCAGCCATAACTTTTATACGTAAATTCTGACACAGATGGCTGGACACAGATTTTTGCATGTTTCTACTAAACCACTGTACTTATCACAAAACTTTTAGCTCGGTGCCCGTCACAAATAAAATTTATGTGACGCCCGTTGATATGCAAAAAGTCGTCAAAATCACTTCCGTTACCGAGATTGAGAGACCAGCGAAAAGTGGTTTTCAAGATGGCTGGACACGTTTTCGATCGATTATCTACGATTCTGTAGCGTCACAAATTCTGAAATAAGGGTGTTTAGCCGTCACATAAAGTGACCTATTGACCTAGTTAAATGCAAGCTATTTTGAAGATTTGTCCAGCCAACCTGAGTCACATCTCATAGGTTGACCTGTATTGAAGTGGCTAACTTGGTGCCTACTAAGTGGGTAACAATATTAATCTTTCATTACGATATTTATGTCGACCATAAAAGTTCCATAGTGTTTATAGTGTCCCATAGAGTGGAGTACGTATAGTTCTGTTCAAACTTTATAGAGGTTCGGAAGTGCGCTACGAGTGACAGTTGAGACGATCGTCCTCTGCGCCCGCGCCCCCGGTACCCAAAAGTGTGTTCAAGTAAACGTTGCAGATGCAGCGCAGAAACAATACCTATTACACGCCGAAGCTAGTTGTACTAATGTCGTAAGATGTTAGGCGAATAATTTACCGGTATAACTATCGTTTAAGATTACCGATACTAATATTGGTAATTAGATAACGTTATCGGACTTACGGGTATCGTTATTAATATCGTTACTTTTTTATCGTGACCATAACGGTAATTGGTAACGTTACAAAAAAAGTAACGGTAATTCGGTCCCTGTTTTGAACTGCAAACTTAAAGTGGGCATACTGTACACAATTTTAAGATAGGCAGATGGGCAGTCGCTCCATGTATAATACTGGTAGTTAGCTGCATCAGGTGAGAATATAAGCCGACCCCAACATAGTTGAGAAAAAAAGGGTTGGCAGATGATGATGACTAACGCAATTCTGAGAGATTGCATTATTAACTCAATTCGTGTAAAATTTCGTTTATTAACAGTTTACAAGGTGCGAAATGCTCTAAAGTCGCAGCACAGAATAAAACCGACTTCAAAAACACAAAAAGTGAAATATAATTTTAGCTTCAGAAGTCGGTGATAAAAAACTTTTTAAACTGATTTTTGTGTTTTTGAAGTCGGTTTTATGTTTTGTAACAAAGTTTTTTGGTTGTAATATCCTATAAATATATTTACTATGCATTTATTTTACAAAGTTAACAGTACATTTCATGGTAATAGGCTTATCCCCAATAAAATGGAACTTAACATACCTAACTGTCGAAACGTGAATGTACTGTACACATGTGCGTACCCCCTCAGAGCAGACAAGCGTGATGTTATGTTGTGTATACAATAAACATCCAAGCGATTGCAGCAATGAGACAGATTTGCTGTCCATTATTGAAGAGTTCCGTTCCATATCTCCTAAGTCCATGATTAGATCATGACAATATTTCTATGGAATCAACTTGGAAGTAAACGACGAAAATGTTCTATGTCCCTCACATAGAAATTTGTCCACGGTTCAGAATGATGTACTGAATATGTGGTAACCATTTTCGCATCGGTGTCCCGGGATTCCACCCTTTATACAGTGGAACATAGAACCTCCTCCTTTTTTGAAGTCTGTTAAAAAGTAGTTGCAAAACAAATAAATCCATCTAGATTTAGCACCACTACAAAAAGCCGCCGCCACCAATAAATTGTCCAATGGAACAAATGACTTAAAGAAGCCCAAAATTCTGTATCGAGAAATAAATATTTATATTATGGGTACAGGACGAGATACACTAATTAAAGATATGACAAATAAGATTATTGTTCCCCCCACAGCTTTACTTACGCGCCGGTTATAAATGCAGCTCTTCCGTCCGGGTGTCACACATTCATTCCAATAGAAAAAAAATCTCATTGAGGTTTTCCAGTGTAACATGGTTTGTGCCCGGGTGATGAGTGATCGAAGACAGGATAAACACTAGAAACCCCACGTTCTAGTATGATCGAGCGGGCAGTCGCAAACTGCCGAGAAAGTGTCCAAAAATATCCTAGCCAAGTTTTACTTGGATGAGTTAAACTGGATAAAACACTTAAAATAATTTGAACTTATGTAAGTTGAGTCTACTTGCAAGAATAAATATGTAAACAGATAATTCACTTGATCACTTTTAATTTACCACCAATTAATTAATTACAATAAATATAAATATTTGACAATATTAAAGTTGTTTCGACGACGAGCACGCGAGTGTAAAAAGAGAGCTCAGCCCACTGAGCTCGGGGTTTGGTATTCCCCCGCCGAAGTCACGACAGCTCGCCAGCAACGTTCCAACGTCCGGTCCGACGCAGGTGGCAGCACTAGACCAACGGTGCGTCGCTTGACTCGGGATACTGGCGCTATGTTCGGTCGCCGGAAGTAGTTGCGCCAACACTTTGTGGTTTATTAACAAAATGAAAATAGGTGGAAATAAATAACATTATATATTTTCACGTCGTATTAATTTGTACATTATGTATTTCTTCTTAAATGTAAATTATTCTTCTAAAAAAGGCAATAACGCACGTAAAATACCAATTGAGTTATAAACGAGTAGCAATGCCGTTATACTGCCAATAAATACTGTTTCTCTTGACATATTCTACTTTTAAATATACTTATTATTTTAGTACAAGTTAATTAGTTTTATTTAAATTACAACAAGTATTTAGCACCAACAGGAGAGCATAGTTTAATTTATAAGTTACTATTCACAATTTATTTAGGTACTTATAAGTGAGTTAAAGAAAATTAAGAAATTAGGTCAAGTTCAAATGAATCCCAACAAGATGATACCATTGGAATTGTTTTTCTATGGAATGGTACTGTCCAACCCATGAATATATAAATTAAAGAATAGAACTGCAGTCGCAAAATATATCGTAGTCTAAGCTCAAAGCTGTGACTTTCTAAGGCTTGCTTTGGCCTTCAGGGACTGCGGCGCCCACCAGCGCGACCCACGCAATATTTGCCGTCGAGAACTATCACTATAGTAACTTGTTTGGCAGTACAACGGCAAATTAAATTGTTTGACAAAATTCATACATAATCATAAAACTAATTGTAACTTCCTCCTGTGCGAATATTCGATACAGTTTTTGATTTGTTTTTATAATTGACTAATTATATAATATGTACAGACTAAAAATATTATTACGATATTTTAACATAATTATGAGCTGAGTTTGTAAAGTGAATCACAGTTTAAGTAAATGGTGTTTAACCTGAAGGCCGTTACTGTAGGCGTAATAACACTAAGGCCATAATTTGACATAATAGGTAAATATTTAGAATCGTTAATACAATAACAGGTTTATGAGTAATTATTTGACAAGTTTTTGATATTGGTAATATCAAACTTAAGTACACATTTACAGTGCTAAAATTGGAAAGGTAACAATTTTTCAAGCAGCAGTGCAGATTTATTGAGAAAATATTTACAGTTACTTTGTAACAGTATTAAAATTGCTCGTAGAACCTGAAATTGTTATGATGTGTGTGTGCCATTTAACATCGAGACTGCTATGAGAGAGTGCATTGTTTTTTAAGTTTTTACTATTTGCTGTTTCCGCCACACGCCATCACCTACCTAGCAAACCGCGTTAAGGATTTTCGCTAAACTCACAAATCTATATAGTTATGGTTGAAAAACCAAATTATTTATTGGGAAAGGCAACTGCCACAAAACTTAGGCTCCAATGACGGGATTTAGAAGTAAGAAGTAGTTAAGTAGAAGAAGTAAGTTAGTATGATATTTATGTATTTGTAAAAAGCAAGTCCTGCGTAGGCTAAGAGAGGAATTCATCCTTACCGGGTTTTTGGCATCTCTGCGCTTATCTCTTTATCAAACGCACTATAGAAAAAGCGTTCTGTGTATATTATTTAATGCGGATTTCCCAGACCCATGTCATATCATATGTTTAAATTCACTTAATTTTATTTTATTACACAGAACACTGATGATCAACTGTAGGAAGTTCTCGCAGCCAAAAAAATATCATCATCATCTGCCTAGCCTCTTCCCAACTATGTTGGGGTCGGCTTCCAGTCTAACAGGATGCAGCTGAATACCAGGATTTTACATGGAGCGACTGCCTGTCGGACCTCCACAACCCAGTTAGTGCTAGGTAATACGATACCCCTTGGTAAGACTGGTTGTCAGACTTTCGGGCCACTGACTACCTGTAACGACTGTCAAAGATCTACAAATGACAGCCGGGACCAACAGCTTAACGTGCAGCCAAAAAAATATATTGTTCATAATTAGCGAGACATGCTTTATTGCAGATTCAAATGAAAGCTGACGGAAACGAACGATGCATGGAGTCACAATGGGTCGGATGTCAAACGGAACACATTATATATTAATTTTAAAGTAAAATTTAAATATTTAAATGTAGTTGTGCGAAAATACATGCACTTTTTAACTAGTACCATACTAAACGATTTAAAAATATATAAAAATACGCTACAACGTATCGCTAGGTTCAAGTTTAGATAGGACACCGATCATACAAAAAAAGTAAAAAATCATGTCAATGTTTAGAGTTTTACAATTATTATCGTGCTACAGGAATGAGAGTAAGTTCGACGTCGACGTGAGAGTCGCACAACACTTGGCACCTTTTGAGTATTTACGCATTAACGCTACCATATCATTATATACTTAAACGTACCGGCTTTCTTCCAGAAATAGACTACTATCTAGAGGAGGCACACACTTCAGGTCGACGAAAAGGATCTCGAAAAATATAGAAATAAATACAACCTTATTCTAAAAATATACAGTCCCGCCGCGCGTCCCCGTGGAACTCGGGAACAGCGGCGCTCGCAGCACTCGAGTCTAGTCGCTCGCTCTGTGGCGCTACAGTCTCATGTCGCTGGACGCGGCCGCCAGCAGCGGCGTGCAGCGCCACGTGGCGTCGTCCTGCGCGCCCTCCGTCCCGGCCGCGCCCTCCTGCGCGCCGTACCGGTGCAGGCTCAGGAACTTAAGGTTGGCCACGATCGACGAGTTGATCGGCCGCGTCGGGATGTTCACGGTCGTCGCCGAGCGCTCGATCCGTTTCGTCCGGCCCTCCGGCGGCGCCAGTTCGAGCGACTGTCCCCGCCCGATGAATCTGGACTGACCGAAGCGGGGCGTCAGCCGTCCTATGAGATTTTCCTCCTTCCGTGTGGGTCGCGGCGCCGTCTGCGCCTCCTCTGGTGGTTTCGATTTTTTCTTCAAAAAGAAGGGCGTCAGGCGTTCGGTGAGGGGACGCGACGACGTCGAGCCCGCGTCGTGGACGTTCGACGTCGAGCTGGATGTCTTGAGCGGTCGCGTTGAGGTCGCTTGGCTTTTGATCGGATTAGATTTCCGCTGGGCGCAGACCCGAGAGAAGGGTCCGGCGCACTCCGCCGTTGGCGCCGTTGGCGTGGGCGGCTCGTCCTCGCACACCTTGAGCACGCAGTAGGCGTCGCGCTGCAGCTCATCCAGCAAGCTGTCGTCGGTGGAGATGTTGTCGGTGCGGCAGCAGTCGTCGTGCGGCGGCAGGCTGAGAGCGGACGCGCTGCGCGGCGGAGGCGCGTCGGGCTCGGCGGGGCGCGGCGGCGGACGCACGCGGGCCGCGTGGCCGCGCGGCGGCACGGCCGGCGGGCTCTCGTCGCGCGCGTGGCTCATGAAGTCCGCCATTAGTTCATATTCCTTGCAGCGGTAGGCGACGTCGTGTTCGGGTGGCGAGGGCGGCGAGGTCTCCGGGCGCGGGCGGCGCTCGGGCGGGCGCGGTTCCACGTGAACGTACTCGCAGACGGACGCGGGCGGCGCGGGGTGCGCTCGCGCGGGCGACAGTCGGGCGGGCTTAGGCGGGCGCGCGGGGCGCTCGGCGGACGCGTCGCTGTCCTCGGAGGGCTCGTGCTTGATGCACGACATGTTAAGGTACCCGCTGCCTGTGGACTTGGTGGATTTGCCAGAGGAGCGCTCGTCGGCGTGGCGCGCCAACTTGAGCGACTCCGTACTGGAGCCGATGTCGAGAGAATTGTGCAGCGGCAGCGTCTTGCCATCCAGGTCGACGGTGGGCGAGGTGTCGCTGCGCCACGAGCGCCACAGGAAGGGCCCGCCGTCCACGCCCGCGGCGCCGGCGAGGTGCAGGTAGTTGTCGTCGCCGATGGGCGCCTGCTTGCTGCCGTACTTGGTCTCTCGGGCGAGCGACCGCCGGTATAAGCGGTGTCGGTGCTCGAGGTCGAACATGGCCTCCTGTAGTTCACGCAACGTCGCAGCTTCCGCCTCGCGCTCTTCTACGCTTGTACCTTCTGTGAACCCAACAAAAATATGAATTTATTAGTATATGTATCATAAAAAGTGTTTTGAAACTGATGTCTAGCCGAGTATAGTTAGTGAAGGTATGCGTGGTTACCTTGCGGGCGGTGCAGCCGGTCATCCAGCCGGTGCACGTGGCACACGAGCAGCGCGTGCAGGCGCTGCAGGTCGCGCGCCGGGTCCAGGCGCAGCGCCAGCGCCGCCCCGCCGCGCCGCACCTCGCGCGCGCCGGACTCGGTGAGCTCGTAGGCGCCGTCGGGCCCGCCGCAGCCCTCCGCCGCTGCCTCCGTGCGACCGCAACTGCGGATACAAAGACGAGAGTTCATAAATTATGCACGATAAGCGGCCATCTAATCGACCTGCATTATCTTACTAACAAAGATTGTGGCATCCGATGGCAGATTGTGTAAAACGTTTCTATATTTATTTTTCAAAATTATAAGCGAGTTTCGGCAGACGCAGACTTCACTCCAGTGAACTACTCGGACTATGCTAGTGTATGTCTCACCAGGTCCACTCGGAGTCGGCGTAGTACCCGCGGTGCGGCGGCGTGGCGGGCGAGTGCCGGCACAGCGCGCTCAGCAGACGCATCCACTCCGCTCGCTCCACGCAGTTCGACGCCTGCACGAACAGCACGCGGTCCCGGTGCACTGAAACATACAATTTTCTAATTATACACTTGGACTTGTTTCTATTGATACAATAGTAGAATCATATAACAATAGAATTCGAGTTAGTTGTCGCAAAGTAATCTTTATTTGCGTTCCATACAGTTGACAAAATCGTAAAATGACTAAGGTTGGTTTGCATTTATTTTGGACAGAATACGCAGTCGCGCGCGCGTGCGGGACCACGACAACTTGTGCAGTATGTGGTTGTGTGTACACGTACCTATCTGGAAGATGTTGTTGGCCCCCAGCATGGCGCCGGCGGGCGGCCCGTCCACCGCGGCCACGGCCAGCACGCCCGACAGCGCCAGGCGCTGAGCCGTCGCGCGCGCGTGCGGGACCACGACAACTTGTGCAGTATGTGGTTGTGTGTACACGTACCTATCTGGAAGATGTTGTTGGCCCCCAGCATGGCGCCGGCGGGCGGCCCGTCCACCGCGGCCACGGCCAGCACGCCCGACAGCGCCAGGCGCTGAGCCGTCGCGCGCGCGTGCGGGACCACGACAACTTGTGCAGTATGTGGTTGTGTGTACACGTACCTATCTGGAAGATGTTGTTGGCCCCCAGCATGGCGCCGGCGGGCGGCCCGTCCACCGCGGCCACGGCCAGCACGCCCGACAGCGCCAGGCACTGAGCCGTCGCGCGCGCGTGCGGGACCACGACAACTTGTGCAGTATGTGGTTGTGTGTACACGTACCTATCTGGAAGATGTTGTTGGCCCCCAGCATGGCGCCGGCGGGCGGCCCGTCCACCGCGGCCACGGCCAGCACGCCCGACAGCGCCAGGCGCTGAGCCGTCGCGCGCGCGTGCGGGACCACGACAACTTGTGCAGTATGTGGTTGTGTGTACACGTACCTATCTGGAAGATGTTGTTGGCCCCCAGCATGGCGCCGGCGGGCGGCCCGTCCACCGCGGCCACGGCCAGCACGCCCGACAGCGCCAGGCGCTGAGCCGTCGCGCGCGCGTGCGGGACCACGACAACTTGTGCAGTATGTGGTTGTGTGTACACGTACCTATCTGGAAGATGTTGTTGGCCCCCAGCATGGCGCCGGCGGGCGGCCCGTCCACCGCGGCCACGGCCAGCACGCCCGACAGCGCCAGGCGCTGAGCCGTCGCGCGCGCGTGCGGGACCACGACAACTTGTGCAGTATGTGGTTGTGTGTACACGTACCTATCTGGAAGATGTTGTTGGCCCCCAGCATGGCGCCGGCGGGCGGCCCGTCCACCGCGGCCACGGCCAGCACGCCCGACAGCGCCAGGCGCTGAGCCGTCGCGCGCGCGTGCGGGACCACGACAACTTGTGCAGTATGTGGTTGTGTGTACACGTACCTATCTGGAAGATGTTGTTGGCCCCCAGCATGGCGCCGGCGGGCGGCCCGTCCACCGCGGCCACGGCCAGCACGCCCGACAGCGCCAGGCGCTGAGCCGTCGCGCGCGCGTGCGGGACCACGACAACTTGTGCAGTATGTGGTTGTGTGTACACGTACCTATCTGGAAGATGTTGTTGGCCCCCAGCATGGCGCCGGCGGGCGGCCCGTCCACCGCGGCCACGGCCAGCACGCCCGACAGCGCCAGGCGCTGAGCCGTCGCGCGCGCGTGCGGGACCACGACAACTTGTGCAGTATGTGGTTGTGTGTACACGTACCTATCTGGAAGATGTTGTTGGCCCCCAGCATGGCGCCGGCGGGCGGCCCGTCCACCGCGGCCACGGCCAGCACGCCCGACAGCGCCAGGCGCTGAGCCGTCGCGCGCGCGCCCGTGCGGGACCACGACAGCTCGCCGCTGGAAAAACACAGTCTATATAGCAATTAAATCGTTATCATGAGGGGACGGCTAAATAATAATCTTTAAGGTCATAAATAACGCATTTCCAGATCGGTCCGTGGATAGATCGCATTATTAGACCTTCGACAGTCATTAAGGCTAATCAGAACCCTGAAAGTGGACAACCAGCCTTATCAAGAGTCATCATCATCAACTGCCTAGCCTTTTCCCAACTATGTTGGGGTCGGCTTCCAGTCTAACCGGATTCAGCTGAATACCAGTATTTTACATGGAGCGACTGCCTATCTGACCTCCACAACCCAGCTAACACTGGGTAACACGATACCCTTTAGTAAGACTGGTTGTTAGACTTTCGAGCCCCTGACTACCTCAACGACTGTCAAAGATGTAACAAATGACAGCCGGGACCAACGGCTTAACGTGCTTTCTGAGGCACTCGGTATGTAATGGGTTGTCACCCACACACGGACCAACCTAGGCAAGCGCGGCTTAACCTAAAGATCGACCCGAGCGGATCTTATTATTTAGCCTTATCAAGAGTGTGGCTGGTTAATTACTATTGAGCACTACCAAGATAAACTTTGCCGATTATCCTAGTTTTTATTAAACACACTGACAGAACATAAAAGGAAGGTGACATGACGACAAAAATCATATAAAACAGTAAAACTAAAGAGTATAAAAATAAGTTTTATGCGTCGTCAACAAAGGGGTGTCATCATATCATATTACCCAGTAAAGGCGCTCTGGAGGTCACATAGGTAGGTACACGGTATTTGGCTACATCTGGTTAGGCTGGAAGCCGACCCTCACATGCTAAGCAGATGATGATTGATAATGATGATAAGTTTGAAGGTAGGAGGTGTTTACCTGGTAAGTCTAAAATGTCTTCGCTTGGCGTGCGCTTGTGCTGCGCGCGTCCAGCGGCGGCGAGGCGAGCCCGCGCCCGCACGCACTCCCTCTGAACGCTTGATCATGGTTCTGTAATGTAATGATTTCTATAAGTATCCGTTTACCTCGTTACTTACTTAAGTTTTAGGCTGTGCACAAAAAAAAAAGCTTACTATACAACAAGCGGCCATATTGATTTCAGACCTAGGAAATGGTTTGTCTGTTCGTTGCTTACTACCGGACTGACGGTCTGCCACTTTTCACCCTTATGCCCTAAGTAATAAGCTTGAAAAGCGGTCGACCCTCAGTGAACTTGGTAGTACATTAAACTTAGTCCAAACTGTCGTTTAAACCTCTTCAAACGCACGTCACTCGACTACAAAGGCGTACACTGGCTGACAAGAACACAGATTAATATTAAACTATACATACATACCCCAATCTAATTCCAAGGATGCACAAACAGTTCAAACAATATTAAATATTTCTTTTAGATGACATTGATGACGATTCTCTTGGTCCAACAGAATCGGCACCAGAGTCAATAGAATATAAGTTAAAAATACGAATGGTCCATTATACAGTATGTATCAGAAAGGCGATATGCAGACCATCAAACTGAAAAATGTTTTCCATCGGATCAACATCATAATCGCGGAAAAATCGCCCGGTGTCTTATACAAAACTTCAACACCTATTCGATCCAAATACTATGGGATATATGATAACTGATTTTTTTTTCGCGAATATGGATAAAGTTGTTCAGTTTAATTTCTGAATCACACTCTTAAATAATGGGTGTAAAAGACCGCTTGAAGAAGCAAAAAGGCACTTGTTCCCCCCATCATACCGATGTTTTTTTTTGTTCTGGACATTACCTTTTTTAATACAAGTTTTTAATATAAATAACTTTAAATACGTCCACGCCATCCACCCCGTTCTATTTAAAGCATCCATCAATACAATGTTTGAGTGTGTTACATTGACTTTTACCTTAGAACGTGAAAAAAAAAAGTATTTTCCCAGCAATAATTTTTGCAAAGTTACTTAGTTTGATCTACAGAATGCTTGATTGACGTGGTCCGTTTACACCTTGTATGAACCACACCTTTCAGATACATACTGTTTATGAGTATAAAAAGTTACCCTTCTTTCAGCAGCACGGGCGTTTCCTGTATGTTGTTGTTTTGTGTGTCCGTACTCGTGGAGATTATTTCGAGGAACTGCTTTATTGCTTGCACCTGTAATGTAACAGTAATTCAAGTTGGCGCTACATTGCTTTATTGTGTGAGCAAAATAATGGGTGGCAAGAAAGCAGACAGGTAAACTAATTGTGAGTTGACACCGCCCCATATGGAGTTATGGAAACCAAAGACATCAGAGGTGCCATGTCGTAGACAAGATGATCGATAGGCATACACACTGGGTTTGAGTAGAGTTGACAATTAAATACTCCATCCCACTAGGTTTGCTATAGAGGTGCCATATCATTGTTCAGCTGTGAAAAAGGAATAGAGCTATTCGTCTTGTATAGCTCCATCTCTCTTTTATCTATATGGCTTTAAAACGTCATAGTCTGTCCCTGGTAAGTAAAAAGGAAGTGTTATACACACATCTCCAAGGAAAAGTATGAAGTTTCCCGATGTGCGCATCTATCTTCGGAAATACGAACAAGAAGATTCGAAGCGCATACGTATTTTGGTCTAACTGTACTTACATGTCTTGGCGTGCAGAAGCTGCGGTACAGTTCGGCCATGTACTCCTCCTTGCACACCTGCTGCGCCGACCTGCTGCTGACCAGGTTGCCGAGCGACTGGATGGTCTTAGAGATCAGTGTCAATGTCCGGTTTGTTTGGGGGTCCTGAAAGAAACATTCACATTAGTACTGGGTTCAAGGTACTCGAAGATGGAGAAGAACCATATATGGTTGAGGATGCTCTTACGTTGTTGATAAGTATGCGTTGCAGTATGGATTATGAACGACGAGGCGATGGTGATAGCTGGTGCCGATCTGATTATGTGCGACGACCTTTAGGGCATCAGCAAGATTATTTATCGATACAATAATAAAAGGTGACTTATACTATCAAAAAGAATGTCAGTCGATGAAAATAAATACGCGCGCACTGACTGGATAGTTGCCTGTGGTTCCTATAAAATTTGTGGGTTTTAAGGATCATCTCGGACACTAATGTGCATGGTCCTCATACATATGTCCTGACTAGAATTAATGCCTTCAGTTTAAAAAGACGTATGACTTTGTTTCGGCGTTTCTTTCAGAGAGGTAAGACCCACCAACCTCCATCTAGTTTTGAACATAATCTAAGTTGGATGTGGAAGTGTTTTTTCTTTAACCAAGTTAAAGAAATAAATAGCATTATACTTACAATTTGCTCAGTAGTGAGATCGAACAGCCTGGGCCCGAGTATGGCGGGCGCGAAGAACCTCAGGAAGATGAAACCCGACACGACAGAGTACCGCACCTCCGCGTTGCGCGGGAAGTGCCGCGCGGCGCACTGCCGCAGCGCGTCGAACAGCCGGCACATGGCGGCCGGGCACGTCGCGTACGATGACGTTATTGCAGCGAATACCTGGGAAACGAGAAAACTAACTCAGTTTTCTTCTTTCGTATAGGTATGAGATTACTCATGCCCGCATGCCGTGGTTAGAATATTAACCAATCAGAAGATAGGTAGTGCGATTAACTAGGGTCCTTAATCTCCGAATAAATGCTTCTTTTGGTGGGACTGAAGTTGACCTTATCAGATCCATCCAGTGTGCAAAGGAACGATCGATCGACTATGGATTACTTTTTGAGGCGATCAATGACAAATCAAATCATTTATTCGTTTCCAAACATGGGGAGTGGTTACATTCATTGTTCTCTATGTTCTGCCGTCACAAGAGCATGCCCATATTCTATGGTCAATGTCGACTGATCAAACGCAATTACCCTAAAATTTCAGTTATAAATCTGTATTAGAAACTACTTACCCTTTCTACATAATCTTTCAAGTTGGCCAGGTTGGCAGTAACGGCAGCTGTGGGCTTGACCCTCGCGGGGTCAATCTCGCACGGCCGCCGCTCGGCTAACACTGCGGCCAACGTTGGCCGCAACACTGACCGCAGGTACGACGCGCCGCTCAATCGCATTGCTTCGTCCATCATCTTTGAGACGAGGGTGTTGCCTCTGAATATTGTTGTTGCGTCACTGGAAAAATATAAATTATTCTAGTATTTTCTAGGTGAAAAAAAAAAACATATTTTTTATGGCTTTTAAAGAAATAGTATTAATTACTAATCATAATAATCATTTATTGCATTCATGTAGTTTACAAGTTGTTACAAGTATATAGGTTTCATACATGAACCCTGCTGGGGCACAGCAATATAAATAGTTAAAGTGTCACAATAATAAACAAACCACTGTGCTTAAATACAAAATTTAACATGTTTATCAGTCTTCCATCATTTGTTATTTATATAAGTACCCAACTGTAATCATATAATATAGGATAGGGTAAGAACAATTAATTGGTCATCATTTCCATTCACAAATTAAAATAAGATAATAAATTAAATAAAAACAAATAGCGATAACAATAATAATCATAAAATAAAATAACATAGGTTAGTAGTAAGTCAAAATTTGTAGGTGCTGTGTGTATTGTGTACAGGTATGAATTTCAGTGTCAAAATTTACTTATCGCTTACTGCTTATAACTTACTACTATGCCGTAAGCAGAATCCGCGCTTTGGACGTGGACACCGGACACAAGATAAACAATACAATTTCTATTAATGTATGCCTAAGATTGGGGTCTTTTTTAATGCAATTTTAATGTATTTTTTTCTTTCAGTCACCAGAGATATCCTACATTAATATGATGAGGGCATTCATGGAGTAAACACAGGACATAATAAACAGACAGGAAAGCATTGGAAAGGCCTAATGGCCGAAGGTGGCGCCAAAGTAAAACAAAGCACGCTCTAGGACACAGACCTTCTCATTGTAAGAGGAAATGAAAAAAATAAAATTGTTTTATCGAACATAGAAAATAAAATGGCAAATAAATTACAAAATAAACGTTATTGACCGGTAGTGGGACGTAAATCAGCTGAGATGATAAGAGATAAGAGCAAAGATGACGTAGACGCTTACTCATGCACCGGACGCTGTTTACAATCAATTATTATGATTAGGACGGCGCGAACTGATAGTAGTTTAACATAATTCACGTGTGCCCTCAATAGTAATTGTGTAATTATGTATTTGGACCCAATTAATTTATATCATAGTTATTCCGGACGCAATTATTCATTTTCAAAACCTTATAAACAATGCTAAAGGACAATGGCAGCCACCCATACATTAATTTAGCTGAGATAAAATACTGGCGTCTTTAAATGAAAAATATCTTGTTTAACTGGTCGTCAATTTCTGAATTAGTTTGTGCAAGAATTTTTGTTCGAGAAGGCCGAGAATAATAGAAATTCATTCATGAACTTTTGTAGGTTATGTCTATGGTAATTACAATTCGAGGAAGTAAAAGGGCAACATTGCATTAGTATTTCTATTTTCTTTACCAAGTTATTACAGTATGCAATGTCTTTCAAAAGGTAGGTAATCCTAGTGGTTATAAATACTCTTTGGCACGCCTTACTATAGGTATACAATTGGTATCACACGGCGGCACATCAAGCTTTACATTTCTAGCATAACGTGGCCTCGCTTTGTATTTATTTTCTGTACAATGAGAGATCCATAAACTGGCTTTGTGTAGCTTGATCAGCCGTCGTGGGTACAACAGGTCTGAGGCTGCCAGTCACCGTCAGCATAGTTTTGGGTATTGAAGCAATAGGATTATACCTAATAGTATTTTGGATTTTATAAATACTTGCTAACTTACTTTCAATACACAAATCGCAAGTGCACAAGCGTCTGTGACATATGATAAACGTAATCAACAATTGCCAAACGCAAGTTATATTTTTTTTAGATTTGGGATATTAGTCTTTTTACCAGTCATAATTGAAATTAATTCATTATTTTTACAGTACAATATTTTTACCGCCCTGCAAGGAACACTTCCACTTAGAAATAAACAGTATTGTTACTTAATTTACTCAGTTTACTTACAATAAGTAAAAAATTATAACTGAATAAAACACAATATGAGTTTACTGACACTAGGCAGAATAAATATAAAATGGCAGCACTCGACGTCGAAAAAATCAATTAACTTTTCATTTAAAATATTTTTTTTATCCGGCCCTAACTAGTTAATCTGATACTTTGAAAAAACGCAGAAAAATAATGGAACTGCCTTCGTATATAAGTCACTTTTAGACGCTCAAAATAAATTCAGCTAAGATTTCGCCATTGTCCTTTGACGAATCACAGCAATTAGCAGTATTTGGTAATAATACATCTTCATTTATTTTGAGTATACATTAAAATCAGAACAGCTAGTCCCCCAAAAGATCAGTTTAAAGAGATACATGGCACGTAATATAACTGGCAAAATGTGTGAGCACTATATCTGCTTAACCTGTCGTAGAATACAGGCGCAATATTCATATAGTATTTATATCATATAAATACCAATGTTATAAAGAAAAAGGCTAGGCAGATGTTCCACCAATATTATAAATGCGAAGCTCTCTCTGTCTGTTAAAATGAATGGTGCAAATAGATGGCATACGAATAGATGCAGGCATGAGTAAGGTACGAGTAATAGGAAATCTCCGTACGGGAACGTACTCCGTGGCATAAACTCCGACCTCAATGTGGGCGAAGCCACGGATAAAAGTTAGTTTCTTTATGAAGAAAGGTACTCACGTAAGTGCAGAAATCTCAGCATCTGCAAGCTCCTTGACAATAGGTACGATGAGATCATGATGAGTGAATAGCCTTACGAGGGGTTGCGCCGCGTCCGTCTTACTCGACACTATCTCCCCCAGTATGTACACTGCCGATGCTGCTATGGGCTAGACACAATATAAATTATTTATTAGCTTATTCACTTATCTTTTTCAACTTTCTGACTAACAGGTGGACTCCTTGACAATTTAAAAGTGCTTGTTAAGAATCTAATTGATATAAATGCTTCGAGTTTATCTTTTAATTCTACCCCAGTTACTTGGGGTACATTTTTCATCAATTCTCATCTATTAGCCGTGTCGGTAAAATTTAGTCAATTTTCATTCATCCTTCACACAATCTATCTTTATTTTCTATGGCCGCGTTCTCCATCTATCTTTTCTTAAGTCTTCTTTTCTATAAATATATTTTCTTAAGACTCCTTCTCCATCAATCAACGTTATTTTATATTTGCCACTCCTTCGAACAGATTTTTGAGATGGTCGGCAGATAGTTCATTAAAATATTCTAAAGTTTCAAGTAACGAACATACCTTCAGATGAACACTCCTTAGAAACAACTCCTCGAGTCTTCGATAGTGTTGTAGTGGAAAGACGTGGTCCACTGTGTACTGCAGCAGTAGTCGCAGCGAGCCCAGCGTGGCGCTGCCCGCGGCTGATAACCGAGTGCCAGGCGGGGTCGCGCCCCGGGATAGCGCTCCACCCGCACGCGATGTAAGGAAGAACCTGGTGATTTTTGAACAGTATTCATTATATTCATAAACACTTGAAGTATCATTTTTAGGATGCCTTTAAGGGCAGCATCGATCCACCTAGACACAGTTATAGCTCAAATGCTAAACCATCAGCATTTGGATGTATTTATTAATATTTTTCGTCTTCAGAATTTCGTTTGGGATTGTGGTTGAGCGTGCAACAAAAATTATTGAACGTGACCTCAAAGTTACTGGTGCGTCCTTACGTTACACCATTAATATCGGATTATCGGGATTTCAATTGTAGGTTTTTTTCTTACCAGGCACGCGAAGGCGTCGGCGAAGGTTGTCGCAGCTGTAACCGCACCTCGCCGAGAAAGATCGGCGTCGCGGCGTCGTGCCACACCGACACTCTGGCTTCGCAAGCCACCCCCGCCTGAAAACAATAAACACAATTCAATTTAACATGGATCGCTAATAAACATGTTTCAAACAGAAACGGAAAACTAAGGTTAACTTACCGTTTGTGAGCCATCTTTATCCTTCGGATCTGCGTCCATAACGAGATCAAAACTAAAAATTTCATCAAATTGTGGATTAACAGTCTTCTTTTTAGGTTTCGTCCGTTTCTCAACTCTTCGCCCGTTCGAATACAATAACGTGACGAGAGCAAACGGGTCACACTGTCCATTCTTAGTGGTTAACTCGGAGCATTCCAGCACTCGGAGGCGAAGCGTGTCGTGTCCTACTCGTGCTGCGCAGTGTCTCTCGGGGTCTGACCAGTAGTCAGCGGCGGTGGGGGTGGGCGAGGCGTCTGACTCGGGCATCGCGTGCATAGGCGGCTTCGTCCGCGCCGCCCACTGCGCCCGATCCTTCAAACTCTCCGATCGCGACAACGACAGAGCCGGCTCCGTCGCCACCGCACTCAGCAGCTTCTTGCTAGTGGAACTCGAGCAAGAACTAAACCTCATACTCTCCTTACAATATTCAGATAATCTTATGAGGTTATTTCCTTTTGTTTTTGTCGAACAGTTGTCTACTGCAGTGGGGTCCGGGTCAGGAGGTTTCGGTTCCATTCGTAACCTCTTTCTAGAGTCTTCGAGAGTGAGTTCGATGTATGCCTTCCCCTGGACCTCTGAGTCTGCGTCGACCGGTCGCAGCGCAAACCAGTGGTCTTTATTGTTATACCGATGCAGATCTTCTCGTTTGATGGCCACTTTGCCGAGCACTTTGTCCTGTTTGAGATGCTTGTCACGATCGAACACGTATATGGAAAGGTATCGAAATCGTCGCGGCACCTCGAATTGGAACTCCTCGCCGAAGAATGGACTGAAACAAAGTAAAAAAATTGGTTTATGTTCAGGTATGATTTGTGCTAAAAGATCCGAGCTATTATTTGCTGAATATTACATCCGACAATCGTTATCAAGTTTTCGACTGCGCGATTATTTATAGCCGGGTTGCAGCCTAGTTGTGGACGCGTGGGGTGCCTGTCTTACACGAGTGTCGGTATTGCCACCCACACAGCTAAGTGAATAATTTTCCGAACTTATGTTTTATTAAACCTTATCAGATTTTGTAATGGTGGTGGCGGTGCCGTAAAATTATAATGTTGAAAATACTTTTTATTTGCAATTGAAACAAATACATAACTGAAGAAATAGGTGAGTTGCTAATTCACCCTGAAGGAAAAAGGTAAAGTTTAATTTGCCATTTTGCAGAATCGAGTAATACAAAATGTTCAGACGAAACAATAAAACAACTTAATGAACTGTGGCGCCTGACGCCTCCAAGAAAACGGTTATAAAACATTATTATAGTTGAAATCTAAATAGGAAACATTCAAATGTTGGACATGATTGCTCTTGGCCCTTAGATTAAACGCAACATAAACAGCTCAATTAAATAGAATTCGAATTCGAGAACCTTTATCCTAATAATGTTATAAATTGGTTCGACATACACTTGGATGCATGTCTAATCAAAGAATTTCATCAGCCCATAGTCTTCCACTATTAAACATGAGCTACCAATAACTGAACGTCGGTCGTATCCACTGAATGAAATTAAATTTGGAACAGCGTTGCATTTCCTTGATTGCGAGTACTGCGCAATCCCGGAAAAGTAGGGTATTCAAGACGTAGATGAAGGCAAAAGTTATTCAATTTTCTAGTATGTAAACAACGCCGGTTTCATGATGTAAGACCAAGTTGCACAGTGACGCGTGGGATTGCCTTGTTCTTGTCAAAGGAGAAAGTTTGACATTCCCGATGAAATCTCATCTCAGAGCCTAATAATAAACCACGTGCCTACACTTGAAAGTGTACGCTTTATGAGAAATGAGAATGGAATGATTATTGTAATGCTATCATTATTTTGAAAAATGTGAACAGAAAAATACAGGATGGAATTCGGTGAAACTTTTTTACTTTTTCTTAATAATAATTAAAAAAGAAAATATTTATACGATTGTGGCCAAATGTACACTTTTTGTGAAAATACTTTTTAATAAAAAATAAAACTAATAATTCTAATTTCAGTTATGCCACTGTGCTTGTGCCAATCTCCATGCCCGTGTGTCAGATTTAGGTTTCCTATAATGTAGTATCATTCAAAATCATTTGTTAAATATCTGATTGTAACTGCTGTCGCGTTAAAAAAATTAAATTGCTCTGGCATCCCTAATGAATAACCAATATCTATACTTACTTTCCGAGCGAGCATTACGTGTAGCTATTTGTAAAACACGATAATAACTCAATAAAGGGGTTTATTGACTCGTTTGGAGTGTACGTAGGTATAAGAAGCTCGCAGTGTATCGGCGGCAGGCTCGCAGGCGCATCCGGCGCCGGCGCAGTATTTATAAACCGGAGGCGGAACCGCACCAGCTGAGCTGGGGCGGCCCAAGCTCACTTGCTATTGCTCATACTTCACGCCTCTAATTTTAATACGTTGAATTGATTAAGTGTGGCCACTCATTCAATAACCAGGATACGTAGCCAATAACCAATAGTACTATTGCCTTGGCTATATTTATTACACCTCGTGATGTGCCTTAATCCTCGTAAATATAGGACACGACGGACAATGCTTTGTAATCTATGTATCCTGGTATTATGCAGTATTATATTAGTATAACAAATTAATTAATACAAAAACATATACTTAATAGAATCAATCAATGGAATTCGCACGGAGCGTTAGTAGGTCGGCTCACGATGACGCATTTTTGAATGAACTCCGGAACACCTTTATTCGTATACACGTTGTCGGGTCGGGAGCACAAAATAGCACATGTTAGAAACCAGAGCAATGCACTTAAGACTGCCGCCACTCCGGCCGGGGACTGCTCAGGCGCAGGCGATGATCATTTTACGTGCCACGAAGTTCCGGGACCAATTTATCACTTAAAAGCTTCCGTTTAATGTTATAGAGCTACTGGCGCGATTTTTACGAGTCTCGTCGAACTCTCACTTGTGTCATATTTTTTTTGGCTGTCGATCTTTGTTTCGGGGTTTAGGTTTATTTTAGTTTTTTATAATTTACAATTTGTATTGTAATATCCTGATGATATAAAGGTGTTTTTGTAAGTATTAGTTGTTTATAATTAAAATAATAATAAGAAAAACAAACGTAGTCATTTCGGGTTTTTGGAAAATTGTTAAAAATGGGAAATCACTATTAACAAACGAATTACCTTTTATAAAAATGACACATTACCTGTGGAATTTAAATAATTAGCCACACCTACAAGAATTTTATCTTAAATACATTTAGTTAACACCAGAGGATCGTTATTCCAAGGAGAACACAGTCACAAAGCATACACAAGCGACTAATGTAGGTACATTATCAGTACATAGTTAGCGAGGCAGATAGTTTGGACAGAGGCACATAGTAAGTGCAGTGATAAGGTATCGCGAGACAAAGAACCCATTAAATTAACTCGACGAGTGACGTGACATTTCCTTCGATATCCGCCAGTCCACTGTGACCTCACCTCTTGGGTCACAAAATCATTATCGCTTCCGTTCATTAACAAGCAAAACAGACTATCATTACAGATAAACAATGAACGTATGGACATTTTCTACTTCAACAGAGGTGTAATCATAACGGAAACTACACATTTTAACTGCTTTATTACTTTTAGGAATTCCCAGTTATATTTAAAACGAAATATGAAGCGTTAGGCATTCGTCCATATGGACCGTCCAAAATGATCAACAGGATAAATACACTCATGGCACCGGATTTACAGATGCGTTGGTTTCCATTTAATTAGATTATTAGGTACAGTATAGGTACATGAATTACCAGTTATGAAAGAATCTAGTGGCGTGGGCCATTCCCACAACTGATCAAGGGGGAGCGTAACCGGCGGCAGTAATTAAAATCATTGCTGGCTGGGGCTCATGCGGCTGTCTTTTATTCAATCTAAAAACTGAATGGCAAAGGGGGTGAAGCGGAAGGGACGTTCCGCGTCGGCGCACGCGCACCGGAAGCGCGTCCGGGACGTGGCGCGCCGCAGTACCGCCCTCCCTTAGCGTACAATAGCGCCTCCCCCGAATTGTACGCGCTATCAAAAGCCGCACCGCAACGCAACCATGAATTAATTGTGACTAATGTTTAATTGATGACAAATCATTCAACACGCGAGGCGATGGCAGAGCAGGTGGCTTTCAATACGATGTTTTTATACAGGTTATACGTAGAATGTTCTGTGGTATAATAATTGTACATGCTTATATAGTTATCTTTGTTTATACATATATTGACGTTGCTCATGATTTTAATGTGATGAATAGTTCCTTTTTCAAAGAAATCATAATTTAGCCAAACACATAATTATACTTACAACAATGAAACTAAAATGTTCGCATAGCAAAAACTTATCTAATTAAATACCCACATTAAAACGGGTCGATACTTGGATTATTTTATTCCTGAGTGACACATGCTCGTGAAAGCGCCGGAAGTAATACATATCATATGCAAGAGATTAGGAGTGTGCGCCAGCGCACTTTCGTGACGACACATTAATGTTTCGAAGAAAGTTATCGTATGGTGCCTAGTGCTATAGTATTTCTAAAATCTTTTAGAACGAATGATTATCCGAAGTTTTACTTGGTATTTCCTTAACCAACAATCAATTTAGTATATGTGACACAGAACATTTAGTAAAGGCAGCCACAAAAACCTAAACATTCTAAAAACAAAAAAGTTCGGCTAGCCTTGTAGTAACATGGAAACAAAAATATTTGTACGCCCGTACTACAACGTACAACATGCATTAATTAGTTCAATTAAACGTATCTACCACTTTAAATGGTTCATTCATGAAGTAGAAAAGCCTTGACCTATTAAATGTTTGCTCTCCCTAAATGTTGGTGTACGGTTCCCACACGATAACGGGCGGAAGCGACACCGGACACCGGACAATGGATCCGTTATTATTATGTCAATTCTGGAGCGAATATAACGTTCCCGTTTTATAGAATTCGTAGAGGGCCAACAGGAAACTTTGAAATAGTAACGGCTAAATCAAGGGCATGTGGAACAAATATTGTGAAACTAGAATATGACACAAGAATAAAGTTGTTACGGCGCGCGCCGCCTAAAGAATCCGCTCTATGTGATGGCCGTTTTTTTGGCATGAAGTACCTATCTATCTATAGTGTTGTAGCTGCCTCCGTATGTGGAGCTATAAAATTTGGAGCGCCGATATACGAGACTAGGTTGTATCGTTTCAACTTCAATACTCTTCAACAAATACTAAACATTAAAACACAGTATACCTTAGATAGTATCATAATGGAACTGCGTCCACATCTGAATAGGTTTTATGCCATATAGCGAGCGCATACAAGTTGGGTAAAAGGTAAGATCGTGGCTATGAAGAGACAGGCCCCCTATTTCTTTAAGGATTTGATTGAGACATCTAAACGGCGTTGAAGAACTGTTTGTATCACAGTGACATATTCCATAGCCAATAAGCTGAGTTTCCACCAGAAATGTACGAGGATGTGCAGCGAGGGATATGCGTAAAACTAACCAATCACAAGGCTAGCTTAGCGCAGGCTGTGAAAAAGCAATATTTTGAATAGTTTCGCACACATCGCTTGCTGCGCAGCCTCATACATATCTGGTGGAAACGCAGCCTTATGATCTTGCAACGTGGTTTAGATGACCGCCAGTCACATAATTATACGTCATAAGCAAGCGCGTGCCCTGTACGCCCAACGACACAAATATGTGACATAATGGTAGGTGACATTGTGGCTTGGCGTGGAGGGCACGCGCGTGCTTTTAGGCTCTGGCGGTCAAAGGTTAATTAGTAAAATCACGAGCTGCGATAGTTTAAAACTCACTTGAGAGTTCTCTCCATGGTGGATGTGCGAAATATCTCCTCTTGGTCGAGCGACAGCACGCAGTATATATCGCGGTGGCATGCCGCCCCATGGCTGCGACCTGGCAAGTTTTTTGCTTCACCTGGAACAATAATAATTATACATGAAAATCTGATGATAATTATACAAGGTGTAAACGGACCCTTTCACGAAGACATCAGCCAAGCATTCTGTTCAGTGACAGACATCTAACTCTACGCAAAAAATATTGCAATTACGGGGAGAACAAGACAAGTGCCTTTCGGAGATGTTTTAAACCCATCATTAATAGAAGTTTTTTTTTAAGTCTTGTGAAAAAAGGAGGTCTACTTTTTATTCATCCTGCTCATGCATGTTTAATGTTGCTAGGGGTTGATGATTTCTCTGATTCTACCTCCATTCTCCCGAAGCAGTTCCAAAGTTCAAACTAAAAAGAAATGCCGATGTCTCGCTTCTCAAAAAATAATCAAAAAACAAAGCTAACAACAACAGCTCTGGGTTTATTTATAACCAAGTAAGGCTTTCTACGTTTCGGCTAAATGTCTTCACCAGTATTTAGCCTAACCACCTACAATTACCACTGCCATCATCTCGCAAACACTCTTATCTCGCTTTGTTTAACATGATCAATGTTGACATTAAAGTTTACTAATTACTGTGAGTTTCCCATAGTTTGCATCTTATTGCTCGTTTTATAGAGCTTGCGAAGCAAGACCTTGAGTGGTTGTAATTTCAATGGACATTAATTCGGCTTTCTAGTTTTTTAAGATGTTCTGCAATGAGATGGCGTCTTGCATAATGTGCTCGAACCAAGTATTTTCCCAACCAACCACCAAGTATTTTTCGATGTCGATATTCTATATTCATTGTTCTGTATCCTGAGTTCCTGATCCTGAATCGAACTTCATTAAAAGTTAATACCGTCGATTTCCAAACGATTTTTCTATTTTAATGGGTAATGTTTCAACAAGTCTGCTTAATATGCCGTATAATTGGTAGCTGGTATTAAGTAAACAAGACCAAAGCCGAGGTTTTCTTAGGATTTACTTCACATTCTCTAATTAATGAATACTTATTACGTTTTAATAATAACCTACAAGAAAGAAAAGTTATACATATAAAGGAAGAGTCATGTATGGAAGGAGAGAGTTAAATAAACAGAACCATTGAAAATAAAAAAAAACACAGGCAATTTACTGAACTTCAAGAAATTTAATTTGAGCTTGATCATAACGGTGAAGCACTCGTCAGTCATTACTTTTTTTGGATTAAAGCCTGAAATAATGATACACTAAAGATGGCGAGCCCATTGGTTGCGCAACGCGTTGCGACCTCGTCAGTTATCGCTAAATACGGAGACACAAGGTTAGGCGACCATCGGCCCATACCCATAAGTAACTACTGCCCTGACACTTGCCTGCAAACCAAACCTGTTTGAGATTTTTATGTTCTGCTTGACTTTAGATTCTTATGATGCCGATATGTCCTAATCAATTACATACATAACATCTCGCCTCGTATCCCCAAAGGATTAGGCAGAGATGTACCTAACAAGTACACCCACATTTCGCCAGTTATGTTTAAGTCCCATGTAATAGGGGGCGAGCCTATTGCCATCAACCGGGCAGAAATCCAGACTCCGTGGCTGCTACTGAGAAATTCCTGATTGAAAAACCCAATAACACTTTGCCCAACCCGGAAATCGAACCCAGGACCTAATCAATAACTCATTTGATATAATATCATTTTCTGCTGTAACAGATGAATAAACCAAGACAATGGTAACTATTGATTCTAGGAAGGTACATACATGTCGATGCCAGTACTTCATAAAATTGCGTTCATACATGCGCTGCACGATTGCATACAAGATGACAAGAAAGATATTCTCACTGTTTTCTTTAGCCGCGTAGACAATACAATTAGAGTGCCATGAATGGCCCGTTTGTAAGAGGAACATGTCGAAATGTTAAGTACTACTATTATAAACATAGATGTAATAGATAGACTAGAAACTGTGCTAGAATAATAAAAAGCTGTACTATTTGTCCAAAATGGCGACTCCCATTAATGGATGTCGATTTGCGAAATTGCGAAGAGGAAAGTGGCGATAGGCGGTTTGATGTTATTCATTTTGCAGTCCTTTCTTGGTAGATGGGTTTCTTGGTCTAGAACCAATTTTATCTCTGCTTCATGGGCCGCAATTTAAACGTTTTGTTCTAAGCGACACAGTGATACTGAAAATGCTTCTGAACTGTGTACTGGACTGGCTAGATTACGCACGGGATAAATTCAGACTTCAGTAGTCCTATAGTGCTTTTTTGTTAAGACAGATTGAATTTTAGACAGTTTGCATTTTTTTGGCAAATAATAAATGGGAAAAAATACCAAAAAGAGGGAAGTCTTTTTGGGGTAGTGGTTTTCCAGTTATACTACCAATCAAGAACAAAGACAATGGGACCGTCAATAGCCCGGCTTAATGACCGAATAGGACAGACGATTGACTTCAAAGCGGGTGGTCAATTAGTCACTGAGTCCATTAACCTTCCCTGTAGACCAACAGTTGTTGTTATTTTTCCCATGTCAAGCAAAACGTCAGAATTCAAGCAATTTCCACGGCTATCACACGGCTAAAGGGATTCAGATGATTAATGATCTAGTGGCGTAATAGTCGTGACGAATTAAATGGAACTTATTTCTCGGCGCGCCCACTCATCTCAGCTTATTATAATTTAATTTATTGTGCAAGTCCAATTTACTAATAAATACAAAATACGTAAACAATGTCCATGTGACGTGTCACTTACATTCTGTTGTTCTTCTTATAGGGTGACGTAATGCTTGCCATGATAATAATAGGGAATTATGTTTTGAAAACAATTTCCTGGTTTGAGGAAATCACCAATAGGTGTAATGGCCGTGACCGATACTGATATTGAACAGCAGTGATAGGCACTGCACTTATTATTTAACACTCGTTTACGATAACAATACTGATAATAATTGTTTTTAGGTACACATAGTACGTCACTCAAGTTTTACTTCTACTTTCATGTATTTTTTCTTAAACAAATTGGTCAATTAAAGCGTTGCACGTAATTGTTGTAAATTGAGGCACGCTGCGATAGTTAGGACCGTTAAACAAAGGAAAGACCTTCCTGCGACTCTCACAAATTCGTAATTGTAGTGCTAGAGAAACTCACAACAAACTGTACATAATTGCTGATGCAAAAACAACCGTCATCATCGTCAACATGACAGTAACACACGCCACTAAACTGGATCGTGGGAGACAAACGGGATCCTTTGAATAGCGCCATCAGCGACTGAGGAAACGAATACGCACCAGCTATTTAGGCACAGCCACAATGGCGATCATTAAGATGTTTCCACACGCTCGTATGCGTAGTGCAATTGTTTCGAAATTGAGAGTATTTTACCTCAGCTCGTTGTCAGAGCGCTGGGAACCGTTTCAGTAACAAAGTGATCGATTTCGATATCATTTTAAGCATTAGGTACCGGAAAATAACAAGGTCACAGTGTAGATAGGCCTCGGTTTTCTACAGATAGTAAATGCCTTGGCAGTAGTAGGCTTTAACAATGTCCGGAACTGGCTTCGCTTGTTGGCAATCGACGTTCTCTAGAGACGGATGTCGGTCGGTCATATCGCTCATCTATACTGCTTGATAGTTCTGAAGTTTTCTCTCTCAACACATCGAAAAGAAGACTACGGATTATTTAAATAGATTCCTAATTAGACTAGATTTTTGCAATGGAACGCCAACGATATTCTAGGCATACACAAGACAAGATAGAATTAGAAACCCTGGATGAACTTTGGCTTATCAGAGGGATAGTATAGGATAAAGAAAATAAACCGGCCAAGTGCGTGTCGGGCCACGTACAATGCAGGGTTCCAGTAAAATATGCATATTATGTTTAATAAAATATTTTACGTTAAATAATTATACGTTAATTTAATCCACTTTCTACGGTCCGATTTGCCTCTGAACGATGATTTTTATTGTAATAAATAAAAAATATACATTTTCAGTTGAAAAACCTGTACTGCCATGCATGTTTAGGAAAATATGTTATCCAGTACATTTTATAAGTTGATCGACTATTACTCATAACTTGTATAGCCTACTTAGATATGATAGTTTTCCTTTTAACTTCGTTATAAGGGGTGTATGCAAAAAATCACTGTGGTAGTACAGCACCGCGAATTTTTTTGAAACACAACTGTTTATCTGGTAGAGACGGAGGGAGACACTTGAGTCTAACAAAAATGAGTACTTTAAAGCTTAATATTTCACAAACGAATCCTATATTCTAAATTATTTGAACAAACTCATTTTTTTTAAATACCTATCCAACGACATACCACAATAAGGGGTACGCGAGAAAAAAAACCCCACTTTACGTGTACGGGAGATACCCCAAAAAATACTTTTCGAGATTTTATTTTACCACTTTGTCCGCGTAACTAATCTGTATATTCATGCCAAATTACAGCTTTCTAGTAGGTACTAAGAGTATTTGAGCTAAGTTGCGGATAGACGGACGGACATGGCGAAACTATAAGGGTTCAGTGGCGAAGGTTCCATACAACTCGATTCCTACCGGCTTCCCTTTGAAAAATGGCACAGTCAGTATTCTATAGACAAATAATATAATCACATTAAAGATAGGTAGGTACACCGGCTTACCTCTTAAAAAATTGACCCTTCGCTACTGTAAGGGTTCCTTGTTGACTACGGAACCCCAAAAACCAGGGGTTTAGTTTGTAGAACAAATAAGTAACAAGAAACGTCCTGAACTTTATTACTTAGTTACATGTCTGGTAGAGGAAGGGACAAAGTCCAAATTACGATTAATTTTCAAGTTTCCCGGGAACAAACAGCTCATGTACCTACAATTATTTAATTCTGCGTATGCGTTCACAGGTCGTCGGCCCGTTGTTCTTGATGTAGGTACGAGTTTTTTAGAGATGATGTGTTTTCTCAGAAGATTAATTTTGTTTGATGATTGTTCAACTTCCACTACGTGGATGCAGTAATAGATTCAATTCTTATTACTAAGAGTTTGTTAAAGACTACTTGTCTATATTAAGTTAGTTCGTACATTTTTTTAATCAACTCGAATACCTACATAAGGACGTGGGAGGAAACCTACGTTCGTAGTATAATATTCAGCGGCCCAAGACGTTCACCCACGCCGCATAGGTAGGAATTAGGATACAATCGCTTCGCAGGTGGGCTGCGAAGTAGAACGCACTTTTTCGCAAAAATGTAATCCGATCCAAGTCACTAATTTGGCAACAGTGAATTTACTTCACATACTCAACATAACAGTAAGTAGTTCGGCTTTGAGAAAATACGATTTTCTTTTATCTTGAAAGTTAAAAGTGAAAGACGATATCTACATTGTACTCAACCAGAGTGTGCATGTGTAGGTAGGTACTGTAATTACCAACGGTAGGTATACTTTCTCATCTCCGTGTGTGTGAAATCGCACGCAACCTTTGGCGTGCGTGCTGTGTTCCTACTGGTTTATCTATTGTTATTAATGGCATAGGTGCATGAACATTACACGGTTACTTATTGGTAGGTAGAGTGAACACGGCGCCAAGTACGAGCCTGTACACCAGTGCAACAGATATATCATTCCACATTCCACCAAGCGATGGCGACTCCGATCATTAATGAATATTTTAAAAGAGCAATGAACTTAGATAAGCCTGATAGTTTGTATAAGTAGGTATTACTTTGTTTCCAGAAAAGTTTCGAATATAAAAATCGCTTAGAAGTAAGCTGCTATCTGACAGTGGGTAAGTCCCTAAAGTCCGATACGAGTACACAAAAATATAATAAGTCATCTCTATGGAAATCTTTACTTGATTAATGAATGGATAACATAATATTTAATCATGATAATATTACAGGTATCTACAACGCAGTAAAGCAATTACCATTCACTATCGTTTTAAATAAGCAATCTTATCAATGGTAATTCGTATTTATGATGCACGAATGTGTTTGATTGAATGAAAATATGATATTGCCAAGTGCCGTGGCTCACATGTGGTACCTACTCCACACAGACGGCGATAACGGTGACGATAAACGAGCGCGTTTTTCATTAACGGATCGACGAGTTTCCATGAATGGGTGCGTTGAATGGAAAACGCTTGGTTGCCCCATTCACAGCGCGGCGTCGCTACCGCCGCCGCCCGCCCCTCACTAGCGCGTTGTTGAACCGAGATAACTATGTACGATCTACGATGTACAAGGCGACACTCGACGCCCGACGCCGCCATCGCGTCGCGCCGCTCTATTTGTTAGTAGTTTGAATCCTGCTAATCATTATTCGCCTAAACAACTTTGCCACGTAATAACGCTGAAACTCCGATCCACAGATATTATACAACAGCTTGAACTATTTAGAAAATATAAAAATTGATTAGCTTCCTGTACATGGAAACAAAATTGGGTTAAACTTTACACACTAAACAGTATGTTCGGCGAGACGATTCAACCTAGATTTGCTTTTTATGATCATTGTACTGTAGTGATTAAAACTTAAGTAGGTCTCAAGATGGTTATCATTTAAATTATCAACAATGGAATCAATTTGAAAAAGCGGGACAGTTGGAAACATCTCTCTTTATAAAATTACCTATTGCCTGGACTCAATCAATCACTCCTATTTCTGAGCTAGCTGTAGAGGGACCTAATAATAACATACATAATCTATTGTCCACTATCAGTCGAATACATTTAGGTGTATGTATCATCAGCCAGCCAGTGCTTATCATGTCTGTTACAAACAAATTGTATTATTTAACGCCTTTACACAAGTAGGTATCAACACGATATCGCCACTTGTAAATAAACATAGCTCCGAAGAATTTTTACTCGTCAGCCGAGCAGGCGACAGGCAGCACAGTGAAATACACACTGCTAATCAGAAACTTCAGTTTACCTAAGGAATAATAAGACACGATACTTACGTACTTAGGTACGAGTGTGACTCATATTCACATGTTAATATAGTGTTGTACAAAAACAACGTTTATATTACACACAGTCGAGACGCCCGCGCGAGTCTTGAGACGGACTTCTAGAGTGAAAACGATGCTTTATGTCGACAAGCCTCAAAAGGCGCAGGTAACCGATTCCTGAGTCATGCCACGCATATAATAAATAATAGGATTCAATTAGCAGTTGCCCTTTTGGGTTCGCCTAAGTGTTGGTAGGAACAAAGGTGTTCGATGGCGTATGAGTAGATAAGGCGCAGGCGCAACGGAAGTTGCCATAACTAATGTACTGGTTGTGACATTATCGCTTGTTCTGGACTACAGACACAAGAGCGATTGTAAGGACCGAGACGAGACGCCATCGCCCACGGCCATAAACGAGACAATTTACTAAGTACAAAACTAATTAAGACATTCATAGAAAAATAAGGAATCCTTTGAGTTATATCTCATATCCTTAATTAATAGATGCTCTATGCTAACATTCCCACCCACTGCTGGGATACAGGCCCCCTCCCAACCCACCAGTGCAGGTTGGTGGAGTCACATGTCTTTGAATTAGATTCTAGCTAGGACATGCTTCCTTTTTCACTGTTTTGAGGATAGACAAATAACACACAAAGTAAAAGTCCCTGCTTCGGTTTAAACCCATGACCTGCAACTAATTGAGATTTTTCCACTGGGTTATCACTGGCCTTCTTCAGGCATCCATACATGTTTTAAAGTAGATTTCTGGATTTGATTGAGTTGTTCTTCTTTTACATGTAGTTCACAATAATTTCGAGAATTCAGTTTGAGTTTGTGTATTAGATTAATTGGTTGGTTAATTCAGGTTTTGTCAAGTCAAAAAAAAATGTGGTAAGCTAGGACGGGTTGCTAGTTTTATTAACATAAATTGTAATGTGGAAATGTTTCAACCAACGTCAAATTATCTTGCACTTTCTTAATCCTAATTTTGAATATTTATTAAGTTTAGAGTACATTCGATTTTTTGGTGCTCAGTGACATAACTAAAATAAAAGAACTTTTTATAATAATCAAGTTGTTCTTAAATTTTTGCATTACTGTGCACAACAGTGAATGGTTTCAAGCTCTCATAAAGTAAAATATGATAGTTGAGGGTTAAGGTGAAAGCGACAGGGTAGTCCGCGAAATTCAAATTTTCCTTGGTTTTTTGCAATTTGCAGGTCAGTGTAAAGTTGTATGTTGATAAAAATTGAGTCGTGCCAGTAACAAGTATGTAATTACAGAATTATAATCATTAAAATCATGCACTCAACCCTCTAAGCTCATTCACCCCATTCAATAACTATTTCATGAAAAAGTCTGTCAATGTGGTTAGTTGTATTGATGATTTTAATCATTACAATTCTGTAACTACATAAGTTTTACTGGCGCGACTCATGTTTCATCAACATACAACCTGACACTGGCCTGCAAATTGCAAAAAACTTAAGAAAATTGGATTTCGCGGGCTACCCTGTCGCTTTCACCATAAAATGTACTTCACAAATACAAATAAAACAGAGGAAAGTTTTGTAACTAGGTACTATGTCTACCATACCCAGCTAATTATTTCTAGTCCTTAAATAAGTAAACTAAGACATAGAAACAATGAATATAACAAAAGCAACATAGATGGAGGCGAAAGCATCGACGGGTCGCGCCCCGGAAGGCATACTGCACCCTTATCGTGGCAGACACACTTCGTGTTATCGTAGATTTATGCGCCCGCGCCGCCGGCACAAATCAATCATGTCATATATTTCTAGCTACTTATGGAAATGCATTACTTAGCTCACGTCATCTGATTGTGCAGTGTACATATGGCATCTAAGTGTACATTATGTCAAAATCACAATTCTTATGCTTATGGCTATTCATATTTTTTTCAAGGATTTTTACATAACTCGAAAGGCAATTCCAGCTTTGAATGCCAATTTGGTGCTGTACCACAAATGATTTAGTGTCATGGATGCCCTGACGCAGTGTGCGCACACCGGAATGAATGGACATTGGTGATAATGCCAACCTTATACCAAAGTTCTGCTCTGAGTCAATATAGATTGTCCTCAACACGCTAAGAAGATGAGGGGGCTCATTGTTTTCTATCAGCGATAAGACCACCATTGTAACCATAGAATCAGCAATGTTGTAAAACGGTTGTGTTTGAATTTTGGTGTACAATAAAAGTATATTCTATTCTATGATATTGTAATTGAGATCTCAGTCTCTCTGCCTATTCAAAGACTAGCACTTAAGTATTGCATAGTTCATTTTCTAAATCCATTGTTTTTTCACTGGCTACTACATAATTGTGTAATTGTATTTGTATATGCAAGTGGCGCAAGTAAGAAACCTCTACAATTAAGTAACTATAAACTTTCAACAAATAAAATATTAATTGAAGTTGAAGCAGTATACTGAACTTTGGCATAATTAATTAATTGAAAAATTGGACTTGTTGGTTAGTTATCCCAGTATGTAAAAAAAAACAACATAATATTTAACCTGTTTAAAACTCAATTACAGACAGTACTATTTTTATTAAAATTATAGTCATGATAAAGGATATAATATCTTTAAACTTGATGTGTTAGACTTACAAACATATTAATAATAATTATTACAAGTGAGTGCAAGTGACCATAGCTGATATAACCTAATCTTAATCCATAAAATGAGACTTAAGTCAATGTATATACATAATCAAGCTTTTAAGTATTTGTCACTGATAATGTAATCAAAATGAAAAAATAAACAGAAGCAAAACAAAACATGATATACATAATGGATGAGTACATAATGTGAATGAGCATGTGTAGAAACACTCTTAGTGTGCAGAGTAGTAAACCAATCTCCATACTAAAATCTTGACTACAATACATATTGAAAAGTGCAAGTATCTTTCGCCAAAGAGAGCAAACAGGTGGTGAGCTCAAGTTCATCTAATAATTAATTAAATGGTGAGAGCAAACAGCAGTATCTAATCTAATATGATCTAGGCACGATATTCATTGTATTCACGGCAATTCATCAAATTCATTCATAAAGTTTGTGTGAACTGTCAAAACAGCACAGGACGACAACAAAGAACAACACTACTGAATAAATGTGAAAGAGATCACATCCGTCGGATGGTGTGCACTTGAAACTATCACTTTAATTTACTCTTATGGTGATATTCATTCACATCTGGCTAAGAAAATTAAAGAGTTCTTTGGTACCACCTGTTCACCACAATGACAACAATATTTTTCTTACAACACGGCAGGCGTCAAATAAAGAATATTTATTTGTAAAATGATTTTCAAACACTTACTAGATATAAACAGTAAAGAAAGCTGGTAAAACAATACGTACCGATCTTTATTTTCAATCTTTCTTCAACTCGCACTTTACGCATATCGTCCGCCATGTTAAATCCATAACTGTTTATCTCTTTCATCCGCTGTTATCTCTTTCGGAACGAGCCCGTTCGGCCGGCTTGTCCCGCCACTTCCGGAGTGTCGTAATGGTCTACTTGAGCCTGTTTTCGAATTAGCTGGGTAATTGAAATCCATACACAAAGTTCACTCTAAGAATCCACATTTTCGACGATGTTTTGAATATACATTTATTACACACAGTAAACCGAATGAATTCACGCTTGCATTGCGCATGTGCTCAATACATACATGCACTGAGTACTCTTCTATCAATGAATGAACGCACTTAGTCCAACTTCATAGTCCTTTTCTTGTTTTCAATGTAATTTTGTTACTAAACACTTATCTCACATTTCGAATCATTAACCCTATGCAACACAACATGATCATGAAAATGTTTTGAAAACTTCATTTCTCAATGAATAAAAACTATGAATGGGCAATTACGTCACGTCAAGACGTTCAACGTTGCGCCTGCGCGGCCACGGGTGAATTCGTTCCAACTTCGAACACCATCGCCTCGTTCGCTGCTCTCGTCCCTAATTTTGAGAGAGAGATAGAAACATATCTACATCTCGTCTATGCGGGTTGCATAGATTATATATTTCATCGAGATTTATAAAATGGCAACTTTAATGAGTAAATAATAGGCGTTTTATACGCAACGCATAATTTATTAAAATATACGAAAAAGGTAGCTTACATTTCAAAAAGGTGTGTCGTTTTTTCATGTTGTAATATTACTGTACAGTCAACAAAGTGCACCTGGCCCCCTGAATGACGGCGGACTTTGCTGTCATTTTGCCACCGTTTTGTCGATTTTGCCACCCTCTCACTGTCCCATTGCAGGGCAAAGGCCTGTTCTTTCTTGTACAGATACCACTCCATGTTCGCCGGTCGGCAAATATTTTTCAAGATAACCAATAATTGAAAATAACAGACTGACCGCCTTGGTCAGATGAGTTTTTTTGTGTCACCAAGCTATATTACCATTGGGAAATAACTACTGACTGACTGCGGTTTTGTTCTTTAGATTTTTGTCATCACTTGGCAGCAGGAGTAAACAATTTCAGAAATGAGTTAAAGTCGTTAGTCCTACTAAATGGCAATTACTACTACCATGGATATGTTTTGCCCCTCACTTTTGTTAGTGTTGTTGTCAAATCTGTCAGTGTCAACAATTCAACAATGTCATGTTAAAGTCAACGGTATTTATTTACAGGTTAGGTACTAAAACATTGTGTTTGAAAATATTTTATTGTAGATTCTATTCATTTTATCAATTGAACTATAATTACAAACATTCCATAAAAATGAATGATAATTACGCACATGTAGACAGCGATGTATTTTACGTTACTGAAAATATCATGGGTCCTTGCGATCCGAGTGCTGAATATGAGCAATTGTTGAATGATTTTAATTCTATCTTTGATGAAAGTTGCAGTTGCGAAGAAATTTGTTCCCAAGCAACATGTAAGTGCCTTCAGAAATCTTGTGGCGATAACTATCTTGCCTACCAGAAAGATGGTCAGTTGAAGTACAAACTTAAACCTAAGTCAAAATCATTCCCAATTTTGGAGTGCAATGACAGTTGTACTTGTTCAATTAATTGTGGAAATAGAGTTGTGCAGACAGGACCTGTGAAAGGCCTAGAGATTAGGCTTTGTGACAAAGGTTTTGGTCTGTATGCAACATGTTCCATACCTTCTGGGACATTCTTATGTGAATATGCAGGAGAAATAATAACTCCAAAGCAGGCTTCTGTAAGACATCATAATAATAAGATGCAGGGAAAAAGTAATTATATATTCTATCTAAGAGAACTGTCTGGTGACCACCCTACTGTTACCATAATTGATCCAAGTATGTTTGGTAATATTGGGAGATATATAAATCATAGTTGTGAGCCTAATTGCCAAATTTTACCAGTTAGATGTGGAAGTCCTATTCCAAAGTTGGCAATATTTACTTGTAGAGATATTTTACCTGATGAAGAGGTTACTTTTCATTATGGTTCAAATGATAATAGTAATCCTGTATCTGAGACTGATCTTACTAGATGTTTGTGTAAAGCTAAGAATTGTAGTGTATTCATGCCTTTTCAAAAGTATTAATATTAATGTATTAGTTTTAAAGCCCTGTGTAAAGAAATCCCTGTTTTATAACAGGGATTTCTTTATTTTATGTATAAAATTTAATATAAATGTGGTATAAGTACACAAAAACCTTCCAGGACAAGTAATTATGAAAACTTCATCAAAATCCATTGCCTAGTTTACAACAATGCTGTCTTCTTCTTCTTCATATCGCTGGCATGACCAATTTTTATATTTTCTTAGCCCAGAACTTTGCCACTTCCACCGCATTATCAGTGGCAGCGCAAGGGTCACTACTGTTGCATGTTTTTGGGCTAAGAGGGCAGCATATGAGGTGGGTGTGGTTGTGGAGCTATGTCGCAAACTATGCTCGACCTGCTATCCTGCCCTCTTAGCCCAAAATAAAGCACTTATATAGATAGATATGAAAAGCAATTTTGATGTATAATATCTACAACATTTTGAGACATTCTGATTTCTGTCAAATATCAATTTATTAAACAATAAATGCTGTAATTAATCAATTGTGAAGTTTAAAAAATCTAAGCAGTCACACAGACAGACTCAAAAATCTACCAGGTAAAACGGGGTGAATAGAGATGCAGGAGTGAATCGAAACAAAACTTTGAAAGGGATCTCAACATTAATTAATATGGTATGTTGCCAACAAGGTCTCTAAATAATTAAGTAAATAAAATAAAGTACTTGTGTTACTTTCGTTTCTATTCAATCCGTTTTACAGAACTTAAAAATCTATAAATATTTATTGATTTAAATAGATTTTTTGTGCGTCTTTACTAAACTCTCTTTTCGGTTGGTATGCTGTGCTATGCCGAGGAACCATAGTTCTGTAGGGGCTGTTGCAAATAGTTGAAATTGTGTAGGAGTGGTTCTATCTAGAGATTTGTTGGTTAATTTATATATAAAATATCTTGTTTATTTTAATGATGGATTTAGTCTAAAAAGGAGACATCTATTAATTAATAATTATGAGTTATCAATTATTTTAATTAAAACTGTAAATTTTAACAAAACAGGTACACAATTTTTTAAATAATAGTTATCAAATCAAAATAAAAATCTTTATACATGAAATTGATTTTGATTTTGTATACCCTGAGAAAACTGTTTTAATGGTATTCAATATTTTTTAATTGTTAGTCTTAGCCCTCTATTGAGGAACGGTCTTCAGGGTCGGATTTATGGGTGTGGAGGCCTTGTGGCAACCAAGAAGTGGAGGCACCGAAATTTATTTTGGGACAGACAAAAAAATTAACAAGGTGCAACATAATAACCACACAACCCTCTTCGAATAAATTAGGTTCTTTTTGCTCATTCATTCAGAAATGAGAAAAGGAGTCAACTAATATTGAATTGAGATAGGTTCAGGATGTATTAGCGAGCTCGAAAAGTCCGCCTGGGATAGGTTGGATTCTCTATAGATGTTCGAGATTTCGGGGGTTGTTTGAACACTCTTTGATGGACTCATAGACACAAAGGATGTAATTTTTTCTTAACCAAGGTGTGGAGGCCCTTTCCTTGTGGAGGCCCGGGGCAAGTGCCCCTGTAGCCCTGCCCTAAATCCGGCACGGGGGTCTTTACCATTTCTTGCGATCCTAAGCTTCGTTCTTCCAGTAATTCTTAAGTAGCCCATCCTGAAAAAACTAAATTAACAAGAGACTTTATTTCATCTTGTAGAAAATCCTGACCATTATATGGCCAGGCATTTTACAGGTGTCTTATTTATGATATGGAGTGCAAACGCAAGAGCGAAATAAAAAAACTTTTTTGCAAAAAATAAAACCGACTCCAAAAACACAAAAAAAGTGAAAAATAATTTTATCTTCAGAAGTCGGTGACAAAAAACTGCATCAAATAAACAAAAGTCACCGACTTCTGAAGCAAAAATTATTTTTCACTTTTTTTGTGTTTTTGGAGTTAAAGTTTTTTAATTTTTTTATTTTTAGTTGCAATATTCCATAGAAATATTTTTCATCATCAGACCTGTAATAGCACTTGTAACCCAGATGGGTGCAAAGTTTTGATCCATATACATGAATTAAGTGGGTTATTCCCGCTCGGTAACACCCTTTCGTCAACACTGTTGACGATCGGGAAAAAAAAGTTTCGTTCGTTCACAGTGTTGACGAACGCTACTTATTATTTCGGGTAATTCCCGTTCGGTAACACCTTTCGTTCCTGTCGTCAACACTGTTGACGATCGGGAAAAAAAAGTTTCGTTCGTTCGCAGTGTCCATGAATGCTGGTTTTGCGGGTGTATCAAAGTGTCAAAATCAAATCAAAAAAATCAAAATCAAAGCATTTATTTCAAGTAGGCCCGTTACAGGCACTTTTGAACGGTCAAAACAAAGATAACAATGAAATGTAGCTAGAGTCCCAGTCACAAGGCATAAAAACTGTGAAAGTACTGTAGGTTGCCCATTCCCTAACGTAGATCTCTATGGAGAAGAACGGGCAAGAAACTCCATGGACACTCTTTTAAATCAGAATATTTTTACAAAACCTTGGTTACATCATTCATGTTGAGATGGTACATTATGTGAGAGAGATGTAGCAAGATGTGCACGTTAAAAGTGTCCATAGTAAAAACAAAGAAAAGCACAATAAAAAAAAATCAAATAAGCCGTGGCAACCAAGAGATGACCAGTCACAACTGACAGCGCCCGTTCACGAACATGACGCATGTATCAGCACCATTCAACTCAACCATTTTGAAGGGAACTAAATGATCCGACACACGCGCCGCCATCAGCGAGACATTTGAGTGAGCATGACATACACTTAACCGCCAGGGCACATTCAAGTAAAAAAAAAAAAGACGTAGGTTTCCAGCGAATGATATAGCTTTCTATTAAATAGTACTCACATAATATGGGCTATGCGGTTATATAATACCAAAAGAAATTGAATTTATACAATGCAAAGATAGTTTACAATCTTCAGCAGCTCCAACAATACTATTTGATCCGTTTATGCGCCCCTGTCCATGTGGAGCAGGACCGGCATTGAGCCAAGCATTTTTATCAGAGATATAATCGTCCAACTTGTAATATGCTTGCTTACATAGTGTGCGTTTAATGCATGTTGTAAAATGGTTATTATGCACATGATAAGGCCATTTTTTTATTTTCTAGTTAATTGTGTTTTAAAAGATCTAACATAATCCATTAAAACATTTTAAAAATCCATGACATGTTTTATTTTTATTTCCATATTTTAAAAATAAAAACCAGCATTCATGGACACTGCGAACGAACGAAACTTTTTTTTCCCGATCGTCAACAGTGTTGACGACAGGAACGAAAGGTGTTACCGAACGGGAATTACCCGAAATAATAAGTAGCGTTCGTCAACACTGTGAACGAACGAAACTTTTTTTTCCCGATCGTCAACAGTGTTGACGAAAGGGTGTTACCGAGCGGGAATAACCCAATTAAGTCCAAACGCAAGGTAGCTACTGTAAACAGTTGAGGAGTTCCCTTAACTGTCCTTCGTCTTCATCATCAGACCCCTTATGACAGTCACAACCCATCTAGGTGTAAATTTCTCATCAATACAAATTAATCAAACCCAAACACAAGGTGACTGCTGTAAACCGTTGAGGAGTTCCCTCGACTGTCTTTCGGTTCCATCATCAGAGCGACTCCAGACCTTCTTTAAATTATAGTGCTTTAAAATACTTAATCAAAAAATTTACAAACGCACTAGTCGCCACTACAATTTTTGAAAGCTCCCCTCAATTTCTCTTAGATGCCATCATCAGATCCCGGTTTCCTTATCATGGGACCACCCTTGAAGTATCTCCTTTCCAACAACAAATTTATCAAAATCGGTTCATAAACGACGAAGTTATCCGCGAACACACATAAAAAAAAAATATAATATACGGTCGAATTGAGAAACCTCCTCCTTTTTTGAAGTCGGTTTAAAAAGCATGAATAGTCTACTAAAAGCAAGCAACTAGCAGCTTTAGAGCAATGGGTTCGTTTTATTCGTTTTTCATAGCAGTAGTATTTAGGAAAGTAGCGTCTCGTAGAGTACCTAGTGCTTCATATTTTTGTGTCGTCGTCGTGTAGTGATATGAAACAGCAAGCTACCTGATGCCTGGTGCAACAGGCAGGTCTGGTCAATTGATTTTATCTGGTAATAGTCAGCTTCCGGATGCAGCTGGATATCAGTATTTTACATAGGCCATGGGGCGACTGCATAACTGACGTCCACAACCTAGTTACTTGATAAAATACGATATCCACCAGTAAGGCTTGTTTGTTTTCGGGCCACTATCGACCCCCTATATCGGTAGGTAATAGGGAATATGCATGTTTTTTTTATTTCTTAAATTAATCGTTAACATCTTTATAACATAGAAAAAAATATAAATAGGCTTGAAAATAGTCAAATAATTTTTCACAGTGTTTAAAAAGCCGTTCAAACGCGCCACCATTTTGCGCGCGCTTTTGATGACGTCATGTCATTGGTTGTGTCCCGTGTTTGTTTACTATAGCGTTTCAGTTACTTCATACTTTGTAGTTTTAATTGCTATACAAATCATGGAACTAGTTAAAAAACCTTCTTACAAGTATTGTATGGTACCGAAGTGACGCGTTTTGTAACTTTGAATTTCCCTCCCTTATTTTTCACTTTTTATATAATTTTTTCTGGGTTTAAATAAAAACTAAATAAAAAAAATACTTTTTAAGTATAATATAAAGACAATAAAGAATGTAGAAAAAAATATTTGAGACAAATTTAAATTTTATGCATATTCCCTATTACTAAGATGAGACTTTACTATGAAAAACAGGAAATTAAAAATGCAAAGGGTATGAAAAAACAGTTATGGGTAGTCATAAAAAAAATTGCGGGTCTGACCAGAGGGCAGACTTCTCTCGTCATCCTTCTTGTCATCTACCATTTCGAAACACACTTTCTAAAAATGAATTTGCGTCTTTGCTGGGAATGCTCCAACCAGCCCGCGAAATTCAAAATTTCTTGGGTTTTTTGCAATTTGCAGGCCAGTGCTAGGTTGTATGTTGATTAAAATATTATTCGCGGCTGTAAGACATAATTATGTAGTTACAGAATTATAATCATCAAAATCATCAATAAAACGCTCTAAGTTCATGTCATCGGGTCCAGCTCCTTTAGAAGAATCCAGTGACTCCAATGCTATATACGTGTTGATTCCTTTTAGTTAGTTCATAAGAAATTAAATTTCATATAAACAATATATATTTAAATAAACGTAATTACAACTACCAAATTGCTACATAATGCGATGCGTCGGCTGATTGAACTCAGTACCTACCGCGCGATTTTGTGATAGGCCTCTTATGAAGCCTTTCTTATTTATGCTGTTCAAAACCATAAAACTTCTAAAAACGCTCAGAATTAACTGTAAATTTCTCCTCACTACATTATTATTATTACTTAAAATGTATACTCGAATAGCCATTACTTCATTAGAAATTAAATAGGCCGCTTAAGAAACGCTAATCAACCGGAACCGGTTGATTAACGTTTTTTTATGCAAAAAAATGGACACCATTCCAAAACTACGTAAACAACGGAATGGAATGAAGCCGACTATGCTGTCGTCTATGGCCATCTGCAACACCATAGGCATTACAGTTGCGTTGCCATCCCAGGGACAAACCCAAAATATTGTTCTATTTTTGTTATATCTATGTTCTGCACACTGTTCTTTTTTTGAATGGCATCTCGCAGGTCATCCTATGAGGCTGGCTTCTGCATAACCGGACTATTCGTTTCATCATTCACATTCTACAACGATCCACGATCAATCAAAGAATTGAACGTGAGTTTATTTAAAAAACGGCTAAAATCTTTACTGGTGAACAAAGCATATTACAGTATTTCGGAATTCTTAACAGACAAAAATCTAATGGTAGAATTTTGACATGCTAATAAAATACGATGATTGCTTGTATATTGACATTAGTATTGTATGTTGACATTAGTATTGTATATTGACATTGAATTGTATATTGACATTAGTATTGATATTGACATTGAATTGTATATTGACATTAGTATTGTATATTGACATTGAATTGTATCTTGACATTAGTATTGTACATTGACATTGTGTTATTTGTTTTCAGTCTGTGCCTTGACATGTACTGTTTTGACATTTCTTTTTTTGATTTTTTCTCTCTTTTTATTGACATTGATTTCTATTGTTAGGTATTATTAATTAATTTGTAGTATGCAATTCTTATAATTTAAATTTTATTTTTTTATTTTACAAACATTTGTACGCCCTCTGGCATAACATAGCGCACTCTTTATTTCTTTGATATACCATTATTATTTTACCTATGTTAAACAAATGAATAAATGACTTATGACTTACAGTATTCTAGACATTCTATCTATTTCTTTAATAAAGGACAAAAGAAGACCTTTCAAATTCGACGAGGGTGCTAAAATTTTCAAGTTCGCTACGCTCATTCTTGAATCCCTGTTTTGTCCATTAATGGACTATTCTGTATAGATCGACACAGTTATTCCTCGAATACGAAGTGGAGTGCAAAAAAATCGAGCTGTCTTCAAGGGTCTGAAGGTGCACCTCCCTGGAAAAAAACCTGCCGGCTAATCTGAAAACAGTAAATATATAAGTAGTTTAATAATGAAATACCTATAAGTCTGTACAGAACCCTCGGTGCGCGAGTCCAACTGGCACTTGGCCGGTTTTTAATCTTGGTATCTTTTTCTCGATGAGATCCTTCACAATGAGCTTTACGAATAATAAAGCACGATTAAGCGATGTAGCCAATACTAAAATAGATTAAAAATCGATTTGTGAAAATCGGTACGTACCTACCAGCCGCGGGTCGGGCGTCTGTTTTATTTTACGTAAACAAACAGGTTTTTTTGTTTTTGCTCTGGGATTTCTTATCATACGTACTTACGTTATTAAATTTCGGTTCGCTTTATGTACTTACTTTTCCTCATGCTGAGAATTATGTTCAAAACACTTTGGATACGCAGAACTAAGAAATAAACATTACTTAGTGTTTTTTCTGAGTAGGGTCATTTCGCCTGTTCGCGTCCATTTAGTGCAGTTGGCAAGTTTGAAGGAGAAGATAAAAATGTTCCAAGCACTAGTTTCAATGAAAAAGTTATGTAATGTGTTCATTATATAGTCTACTATAGGGTTCGCTTTCAGTTTTGTTCGAAACTACTTGTGTTTTTTTTATAAATAGACAAACTTCAAAAATACGCGTTTTACCCAGTTTGCGTCCAAAAAATCTAAATTGCGTCCACCCATAGACCATTTTGCGTCCACCAGCTAAGAAAAGGAATGTAGGGGTGATATTTTTAAGATAATGTAAAGAAAAATTGTATTTTAACAGATTCTTTATTCAAGAATATAGTTATGTGGGAACTCAACTCTCGGATTCCATATTCCTTAGATCCCTCTCCCCAACCGAGACCTACAAGTATTTGGGTATGTCGGAAGCATTATGCATCAATGCTGCTGACATGAAACAATCATTGAAGGAGCGCTTCTTTGGTCGCCTGAATAAAGTGTTAAACTTGACGCCCTGGAATCCCTGGATAGGAGGGTCCGCACACTATTGACCGCAAACAGGGTGCATCACAGACGATCATCGGTGATGAGACTGTATATCCCGCGGAAGTGCGGAGGTCGTGGCTTCTTAAATGCTAAGACCTTGCACAACCGTGAGGTATTCAGTCTCAGGGAATACTTTCACGAAACCGACGTGGGGATGCACCGAGATGTGGTCTCAGTGGACAAGGGCCTCACCCCGCTCTCCTTGGCTCACGAGAACTGGCGCAAACCTGTGATATTGGATACTAATGACCGTAGGTAGGTATGGCAGAGCAAGGAGCTACACGGACGCTTTTTCCGGGCCCTACATGGACCTGATGTAGACCTCTTGGCGTCCGTATCCTGGCTACGATTTGGTGACCTCTTTGGGGAAAGCGAAGGTTTTGTCTGTGCGATTATGGATGAAGTTATCATGACGAACAATTATCGGAAATACATTGTCAAGGACGGTACGGTTGACATCTGTCGGGCATGCCACCGTCCCGGTGAATCGATCGGTTGTTCTCGTCTTGCTAACGGCGAGTACTTGCACAGACACAATCTAGTAGCTAGGATTATCCACCAGCAACTTGCCCTGCAATACAACCTTGTGGGTTCTGAAGTACCATACTACAAGTATGTGCCCGACCCAGTTCTCGAGAACGGTCATGCCACATTGTATTGGGATCAATCTATCATCACGGACAGGACTATTTTACCAAATAAACCTGATATTGTGGTGATAGATCGCCAAGAGCGCCGTGCAATGATTGTTGACATCACTGATCACTGTCCCTCATGACGAGAATCTTGTGAAATCTGAAAATGAAAAAAAAATCAAGTAATTTGATTTAGCACACGAGGTTGTCGACATGTGGGACGTGGACTCTGCAATCATTGTACCGATAGTCGTTACGGTTAATGGACTAATAGCAAAGAGTCTCGACCAACACCTTAGGAGGCTCTCATTGCGCGGCTGGGTCAAGGGCTTGATTCAGAAAGCAGTACTCCTGGACACGGCGCACATTGTGAGACGGTTCCTTTCTCTGAAGCCCTGACCACCGGCAGCCTGGACCTTGTTGCTGATGCCGATGGGGCATCTATTTTTTATATTTTTAAATGTTTTGTTTCCTTTTGTTTTTTAAAATATTTAAAAATGTATTAAATAAGAGAAATAAAATGAATACATATTAAATTATTTTTACAAATAAGTTAAAAAATATATATTTACGCTATTATTTGTATCTAATGAAAAAATGGACGCAATTTGGTACAATACTATTTCCCTGTAGGTATAGTTTGCGTCCATGTGATGAACGATATTTGTATCTTTTTCTACAATCATAATAGGGTAATATTAAAATAAATTGTACAGTCACCAAAAAGAAACGAAAATGAAATTCGTTACAAAAATGAAAAGTGTTACAAAAAAGAAACCAAAAGGAACTATTAGGACAATTTCACAATTAACAAAACAAAATAGGATTCCGTTTTTTTTTTTAATTATCATCAATCACAAATAATAACTGAACAACTTAGATACAACTTGGATAGGTTCATTTGAACTTTTAATAATACCAAATCAAATCTTGATAAAAAAAAACTAAAAAATAAAACAGTAAAAACGATAAAACTTTAAATCATAAAACAGGTCACAATGTCACATTTTTAATGGTTTCATATTTTTTCTTAACCTAATTAATATTCGAGATCAATTTATCAGTCTCATAATTCTTTCTTAAGTCATTCGTCATCATCATCATTTTCATAACTTTAGGTACTACACAATAAATACACACAAAATATGAAGATGAAACACATAATGTTTTGGTCAAGGTAACCGGTGAAATTCAAATTTTCCCTTGTTTTTTGCAAATTACGACCGTCAGGTTATATGTTGAGGAAAATATGATTTGCGACCATAGCCAAGATTAATTTTCACTATTGCTATCTACTAGTATTCCTAGTAAATAAGGTGAAAGCATTGCTAGATTTTTTTTTTGTAACAAAATAAACGTGTGAAGAATTTTTCAGTAGGTAACTAGTATAAAATCACCCTTACTTCCTTTTTGTTAACTCATTTTTGTTACGTAACAAAAAAATGTAACAAATTATAACAAAAAGGAATGTAAAACACGTGTTGAATATAACCTCAAACGAATTAAAAATCAGTAAAGCTCCTTAGCTAAAATTGTTGTTTACTTTTGATTTGGGCGAGAGTAATACAATATTTAAATGGTCTAATAGTAAAGAAACAACTTAACGGGTGATAAACAGACCACCGCACAAAAAGGAATGTAATATTGTTGAAAAAATTCATCACTGCTTTAGACACATTGCTCTAACAAGAACGCACGTTGCAAAATGGCCGACTGTCACTAGTTAGAGCTACGTGATTGGCTACTCACAATAAACGCAGTGTTGCCAATTCTACATTTTAAAAACTACCAAATATTGATGTTACAAAATGGAATAACAAAAATGACGAAAATCGTGGACGAAGATTTGATATTAAGTTAAGTATATTTCTTTATTATTTTTAAGAAATAATGCAGGATCTAGATAGTCTTAACAATACTGAAGTTAATTTTAAACTTGAATTAATTAGATATGTAGCACCCAAAAAACTAGAGGCTTTTTTGTAACGCACAAGTCTTCGAGGACAGTATTATTTACATGGGAGAAATATGATATTCCCCAAAACAAAAATGTGTATTTTAATAACTATATGCTATAATCTGCTGTAAAAATCATATTATTCATCCATAGTTCTGTATGTCTACGTCTAATAACTTGTTTTATAAAATTTTCGCATTATTTCGATAGAACCTGCCATGGACATTTCAGCACGTTAGAATGTACAATTATTTTTGATATTACCCAATAATGTGGACGCAAATTGCTCATTACGATTGCATGATATTAGTACATAAATAAAAAATAAAAACAAATTTCCTTTGATAATATAATCCCATAAAAATAAACACTAACTAAATCATAAATAGACGAGTTCGCGTCCATAGTGGTCGCAAAGTGGAAGTTTTATAAATTCAGTGTAGTAATTCGCGTCCACCTTATTTTAACTGTTAACTTTAAAAAAAACAAGCAAATACATAATTAATATTACTCCTTTTTTCATGCTTTATGTCTAGAAACAGCTGTGTATTCTAAAATACGCATAAAACAATAAAATAGTTACCGTCGAACGCGCCCCTGCACACTATTTTTTTGCCGACATTCCGCGCGTCCGCGCTTCTTTGTTGAAGAACAGAGACTTAACTATTTTTTTACACATGATTGATTGGGCACACAGAACTTTTGTCTATGTGTGTGTGCCTCTTATACAATGAGGTATTGGCGGTAACGAATTTTCGGTGATTTAGTGTGTTAATATACCTATTTTCGAGAATTTTTATAGGGAGGTCCGAAAAATGGACGCCATGGACGTCATTTCGCCTGTTCGCGTCCATCGCCCTATTGGGCGATGGACGCGAACAGGCGAAATGACCCTAGGTAGGTATGCTATTAATAACTTCGTAAGTAGGTACTACCATCTGTACCATGTAGTACCAAGCGCGACACGCTTTAAGTCCTGGATTCAATCCTCACCCTCCAAGTCCAGCAAAGGTTTATTAGCTTTTTCCACAATTGGAAATTTCTGAGTAGCAGTCCAGAATCTGGATTCTAGATCTTTAACGACAAATGATGTGCCACCGCATGAGTGATAAGTATGGGTAGGTACTACACTACACATCTCTGGGTTCTGCCTACCCCCAGGGATATAGGCTCGATGGTACTTCCAAGTTTTTCTCCGCCAAGTAGTGTTGCTGAGTATTATTAGATATTTCAACTTAGCCTTTCAGATGGCAACGTACCTATGATAAGCCTAGTATTGCCCATAGATGGAGGTGTCAATATCAGAAAAATACGGTGATTACGACATTTCTAGATGTTGTGTTGTCTCTCTGGGATAGGGTTGCCACCTTTTTTTTAAAGCGAATAAAGTATTTTTTCATTTTGGTAGGACAAAAATAAAATACACAGCATAAAAAAGAGTATTTATTATTATTTTTCTTTATTTGTAACGTATTTTCTGTTGCTCTTTGTGACATTTAACAAATATTTATCTGTTTTGAAAATATTTACAGCCTCTTTGAAATCAAATTTTGGTATAAAAGTAGCCACAAAATTTGGGCGTTTTAAAAGTGAAGATTTTCCAAATATTTTCAAATTCATTTCATATATTTTGTCTGTTCCGGCCATTTCAGCGTTCACTGAGAGAGTGTTTTCCCTTATGAAAGTAAAGTGGAGAGACGAAAGGAATAGAGCTGCCCTAAATGTAATAAAATACGAGTTGATTTTACATTTGTAAAATCCGGAACAGACAAAATATATGAAATGAATTTGAAAATATTTGGAAAATCTTCACTTTTAAAACGCCCAAATTTTGTGGCTACTTTTATACCAATTTATTTAGACTCATACATAAGTACTCATAACCAGTAACGAGCCAGTAACAAATTTACGTAAATAGAGTATTTTAGCATACTTTATTGGTGTCGTAGATTATAAAGTACGCCTACATGAAAAAAAGGACAATACTCTATTTTAGATTACAGGTGGTAACCCTAACCGGGAGCATCCACTCCCCGCTGTGTTTAACTTCACACTTAATGTTTTGTCTGAGATAATGAGCACTTCAAAACTTAAAAGACCAAACATTGAATGTTGTGTTACCGTACTATAATGATTTTTTGATGTTGGATCCTTGCTTTTCACCATAGCAAAGTGACAAACGATACACACTTTGTATCGTGTCCTTCCTGTCCTGTTGCTTGCACATCATAGGAATTGATGGACGCTACTGAAAATGCCGAACTCGTCGCCAAATTTTGGGCTGACTCAATTTTAATTGTCATCGATACGCTAAGAAGAAGTGACGAAGACAAACGCTTTCCACAAATCCACGCTCTGTAATAAATAACTTAGCATCGTGTGTACGTGTTTATAAATAATGCACTGTTCTCTTTCGCGTTCTAATGTGTTCCCCCCAGTGGTCACTGTTACTGCTAATCCGCTACGTGAGATTGCCTTAATCGCTTCTAAAATGACATCCACAGTTCGCAGGAAGTGATGCCGTTGACTATTCTCAGTCAAGGTCAGGCAGGAATAATAAATGATTCAACTTTATTTTCCATTGCAGTTGTTATACCTACCTCACTTTTATTTTATGAAGTTGACTATCAGAAAAAAACCATTAAAGTAAGTTTAGTGTCCGTTTATTCCAGCCGTTCACTTGGGGATTAAAATCTGAGATCCGGGATCGAAATTGAAGCAAACACTTTGAGAACAGTTGTCCGATTGACCCGAAGATCCACGAATACCTACGTCGCGGGAAGCCCGCGGCTCGGCGGTCAACACAGATATGTGCACAATATGTGTGTACTACTTAAGCCGTTCGCAGTGGCGTCCTATCGAGTTTCGCGGCGGACGACGACGAACACGCACGCTCCTCACTCGCGCTCCAGTGACCATAGACCCATTGCTGAGGGTGAACGTGGAACGTGCCAGAGCTTGAGGGACAATTGGTGCAATCATCTCGTTGAGCGTAAACAAACGAGTAAGTATGGGCTGCCTTTATGTAACAACGTATTGGCTGAGTAGTTACCGGTGTTTGAAAATATCAATATTTTGGTGTTGTTTGTGAGTAGGTAAACGATTGATTCAACAGTTTTATAACTGTCCGTACGGGGACCGGTCCTCGACTTGGACACGACTTGGACTACGCATAATCATTTCGGATTTACTCGTATGTGCATAGTTGGTAGCACGATTTATATGTAGTTCTATGATTTATGTTTCTATCAATCCATTAATCAGATGTCTTCAGTTCAGTACAATAGTTTAGCTTGCATCTATCAAAAAATCTCCTTTCGATGCGCAACTTTTATGTTGTTGGGCGTCAAAGATTTTTTTAGGAAACTTCCTATACTTTGTTGATTGATTTCTGCCACCGGGGATTTCTTTTCTTAAGTTGTATTGAATAGGTAATATTAAAACACCATTTTACGTAGTGGTTAGATCCACCTATTTACACGTTTGTGAGGTGTTAGATGTGTATCTATGTTTGTATCAATGTTTATTCTATAGGTTTTATAGTAAGTTCTAAACTCATTTCTGATGGAATCATTAGCAAGTGGATGTCAAACTTCAATGAAATTTTAACCGCTTTCGGTTAATTGGTCTCGTTGTGCTCACGAAACATTAGTTTCGCATTGTAATTATCCCAAGGTGTTGGAATCGATTTTATAACTTCGAAGTGGTGCCAGTTTTGTAAGATATCCTTAGTACATCTTAATTGTTACTGTCACGGTCACAATAGATCGAGTGATTGGCAACTCCATGTCCTAAATCTTCTACCAGGCGTTATTGATGCCGGTTTTTGACTGGTTCTACCTGGAGAATTTTTTTTTGCTGACGCGAATCCCGTGCGGCGTTCGTCTCGCTGTGATTGAACCTCGAGGCAGAACCAGGCACAAGTTGTTGTAAAAAGACCAGCACCTACTTATATGTAAGCAGATCTTTGCCATGCTTTGTTATTATTGCAAAATTCTCCTCTAACCACTTAGCCATTGTATCAACGGTCAAGTAGAAGTTGTTGTGCTTTAGCAGCGGACGTTGATGAACTATAAAACGTGATACGATGCGCTGATACAAAGATAATAACCAGTAAATGCAACAGCGCTCAAAAATTTCGTCGTATCGTCGTGTTAACACACTCCCAAGTTGCCGAATTTCAGGCAATTATTGTTTCAACTGTGCCCGCAGTTGAAAATTTGAAATATGCCTTTGCAATCGTCCGTAGGTACTATCATTCGCGGATAGAGATTATATTTACCCAATTTAAGTTATTTATTTGTGTTTTGAGATAAAAAGTCATAAAATAATAACTGGAGATGCAAGGTCGAGGCCGTCGAGGCCTCTAGATGACGCTTTGTCATATGATGTAATCATTGTAAGTAGGTACATACCGCTGCCTTTTGCATTAGCTAACTCGCATTGATATGAAAGATACCCTGGCTAATGCCTCTGGGTAATCGGAGCCTATATGTATAGTAGCGTCAGATCATTAATCGGTTGACTGGATTATCCATTTTCGCTAATCCATCGCCCTTCGCCCCGATCTTTTAATGCTTTTGACTGGTTCTACCTCGAGTAATCTTTTTTGCCGTCGCATATAAGGAAAGAGGTACCAAACAGTTGGTAAAAATCAATTTACAAAATAAAAATCATAAAACTCAAACCCTTACGGTTAAACATTAGTACCTACCTCAGCGATGAGAGAGGAGCTCTCATCGCTGAGGTACTAATGTTTAACCGACTTCTAAAAAAGGAAGAGGTTATGTATTCTAGCAGCTTATTTTTATTTTATTTTATGTTGGTACACCGATTTCTAAGTGGAAAATAACTTTACTTTCGAATGTCGGTGGCAAAAAAGTCAATGAAACAAAGAAAAGTCTCAAGTCACCGTCTTTCAAAAGTAAAGTAATTTTCCGCTTGTTCGGTGTTTTTTTTTTTGCAAATCATTTTTTTGTTCATAGACTAGCAAAAATTTAAAGATGAGCTCACCTTCACACTATTCCCATGTAGATCTTCTCGAACCTGTTTCATGTTTGACCTCCTTGCTTTACACCTCGCAACTCAAGTTATTTATGGTCAGATGATGATTATAACGAAACTTTATTTTTATTTTGGCATGTGTTATTAACTTATTAGTTACTATGCGCCGTAGTCGCTTCATCTAAAACCAGTCTCTGAACTTCTATAGATTGTTTTCATTGCTTGCTTCATCGCTAGATGGAACATTGATTTTTATAGCTGTCGATGGGGGTAAAATTATTTGATTTTTGTTCAAAACCGGTAGTTACCGTTACGTTTGACGACTGCGTCTGATGTGACTTGATTATTTATTACAGTAGCAACTAGCAAGGAGTCTAGCAGATAGACTCACTCGGAGCTAACGCCAACTACATTCTAAAAGGTACGCAAGTGTGTTGGTCTGCATGCCACAATGATGTACCTACTTTCCCCATTTATTAGCAAACCAAAAATGCTTTAGATACGTCATTGGAACTTTTGAGAAAATCATCCGAGTAGGAATTGCTATATTTCATGCATGATGAGCATTTTTTTCCTCGCTCATCGCCATTTTCACATAGTGGTGGACAGCCATAGTGCCCAAATTATTCCCACAACCGGTAGGCTTGATCCTTCCTTGGCCGACAAGACGATTATCGTTATACATGTACAACATTGTTTGTCGGCTAAAATGTAGTCTGTGTAATTGTAAGCATATCTACATAGTTGCTATCGCTTCAGACTAGAGTCATTGAGTGACTTATTTTGAAATGGTTTTTATGATAGCAGGAAAACAATATAATTATTTCGTTTCTTGGAACCTGTTCACTCTTCGTTAAGCTCAGTGTTAATATTGATGCGCACGATTTGCTATTTTTTATACCGGGGTTTGGAAAAACCAGAAAGAGGATGTGCTTAAACTTGATTTATTATGATGAGATCACGACATCTTGTTGTCAGTTAGCTCATTCGCCGTTCCTAGTTTTATTTTTTCTCTCTCTTATACTCGAGGGAAATTCAGTCCGGGGGAATTAATCCTAAATGAAAATGCAGACCATCATCATCATCATCTGCCTAGCGTTTTCCCAACTATGTTGGGATCGGTTTCCAGTCTTACCAGATGCAGCTGAATACCAGTATTTTACATGGAGCGACTGCCTGTCTGCCTCCACAACCCAGTTAGTACTAGGTAATACGATATCCCTTGGTAAGACTGGTTGTCAGACTTTCGGACCACTGACTACCTGTAACGATAGCCGGGATCAACAGCTTATCGTGCTTCCCGAGGCGCGGAGGAAAAGAAATTAGGAATAGAATTATATTGAAACACTTTTATTACTTAACGACAGAACTTATTTTGGAAGATAAAGCACTGGACAACAGTTCAATTGACTTCAACACCACGATGCCTTATCAAAGCCAACCGAGTGGGTTGATCGAAGTTTTAGGGGGAGTTCGAACCCTCCCCTCCAGGCTGCGGCCCTGCTCTCATTGACATCATTCAGCTGTTAAATGGCTTTATTAGGAACAGTTTCAGTTTCTATGTGTATCTATCTCTGTGTCAAATTTTGTATAGAATTCCATATTTACTTGACCTTCACACACGACTGGCTTTTATCAATAGGTAGGGAGCTCGTGCGTGCCTCGTAGGTATGTGACACTGGCTGGACATACATAACACAGTTTTATCTATAGTAGGTAGGTCCACAACTAAAACTGTTTGTTTTTCGAAAAAATGTTGTTTTAAATGTTATTTTGACGAATACGATCGTAGTGATACCTACCTACTTGTATTACTTAGTTTCCCCATCGCGATGATTAGATGTTGCAAAAGTTGGAAAACAAACTATCCAATTCGTTTTATCTTATAATTACCTACCTACTCGTACCTACCTACATATACATAATAATAGCTCATTTACTTAGAAATAAATTGTTATTGTTTGTGTAAGGGTTCACTGGAAGTCAGCTAATTAGATTAACACAATAACAATTACGTAAGTACCTACATGTATGCCTAAATATTAACTAATAGGTAGGTACTCAATAAATCATTATAATAACTACCTACCTACCTACTTCAATTTATCGAATATTTATCTACTAATCGGCCATTCATTCAGTAAAACAGTAATTATGATAGGTAGGTACAGTGGGGAAACTTTATTATTGCATTCGAGGCGGAATTACACCCGAGCCGTAAGCGAGGGTGTTATGGAGCCGAGAACTGCAGTAACAAATCCCCACGTGTATCAAACGAAGTTTTTCAATACACTTTCAAAGAAATAAAATATTATTATAGAACGCAAAGTATCTACCTATGTTTGTCAGGAATTATTAGGAAACTTTGATTTAATTTGTTTTTTCCGCGCTTTACTTTCGCCAGGTTGAAGAAGAAGCAAAGGTATGATGCCGCTAAACAGCTGTAGTTAGAGAATTATACAGTAGTTACAGAATTATTATAATCATCAAAATCACCAATACAACCCTCCAAGTTCATAAAGGCGTAGGAACAAAAAAAAAACAGAAAAAGTTATTCCTACAGCTTTATGAACTTAGAGCGTTGTATTGATGATTTTGATGATTATAATTCTGTAACTACCTACATAATTATGTCTTACAGCCGCGAATAATATTTTAATCAACATACAACCTAGCGCTGGCCAGCAAATTGCAAAAACGTAAGAAAATTTGAATTTCGCGGGTTGGTTGAAGCATTCACCTTAATATGAAAAGTAGAAAATTCAAATATTTTTGAATTTAGAACACAAATAAATGTTAATTTTTGTTCATTAAGTTGTTTTAAATAATTATGCTTACCTATGATATTCTATTTATAAACACAATTTAAATACTCAAAAAATATTTACACCGTGAAGACGCATATCTCTTTACCGAAATTTAGAAAAAAACAATCACCGCCGACTATAGCACATTGTCCCTATTTTTTCTGTTCCTTTCTTCATCTTTTCTGTATTTAGTGTGTACATAAACTGTTTAATAAATAAAGTCATTGAACCCATTTGGACTTTGTATTTTGTATAGTTATCTGTGGAAATTTTTAATTCCGCACGTGTGTGGCAAAATATTAAAAAAACACGCGTGTGGAATACTTTGCTTGTTGAACCTAATCGTAGAGCGATAAGAACCAGTTTTCGAGAAAGTATATTGAAAACTTTTTTCAGTTAAATAATGAATTGAAAATGAGATTTGAATACAAATAGTGCATTAAAACCGACCAAGTGCGAGTCGTACTCACGCACACAGGGTTCCGTAGCACTAACAATATAATAAAAATATTTTGAAGGCTCATTCATAACAATTATGTTGTATTGTATTACATTCAATAGCAAAACTAAATTTAATTTTTATAGTAGGTATGTTAATGAAAAACAAAGTTACTGCTGTAGACCCCCTTAATTTATTTTTATATTTTTGTAGAAATCGTAAAGCGGTTCACAGAATACATCTACCTACCAAGTTCAACTGTGTAGTCCTAATAGTTTCGGAATAAAGTAGCTGTGACATACGGATAGACAGACAGACAGGAACGGCGAATCTATAAGGGTTCCGTTTTTTGCCATTCGGAACCCTAGTAAAGACACAACTATAAAAGTTTTAAGGCTTGGATTACACCAAGGCAGAGACAAGCAGAGATAGAGAAGAGGAGAAGTTCGTTGACAATCACATTGATTGAAATCCACGTCGCGTCTCTGGTCTCTTCCATCATCGGTCGAATCTTATACGTGTCCGCACTGTTCCCGCTGACTCCGTTTTTTTGGAACCTGAATCGAATTATTGAAATATGTACTTACCTGCCTACAACGATTTTTGTTACCCTGCTGCAACCATCGTTTGTCTTTAGATTTATGTGTTAATGTTGTTCGTTTCCTTTGCAGAGAAGCATCATGAGCCGCTTTTTAGCGGTGTTGGGATGCCTGTGCGCAATGGTTGCGCTGGCGCACTCGGCCGCGGTGCCCACGCAGGACACCATGGTCGTCGCCAAGTCGGATGATACCGTGAGTTTTTGTAAACCTTATTTGCTTAGGTACGTGTTCTATAATAGTAAGTACCGATACTCTTCTATCTCCGGCCACTTTTATTCTGACGTGGCCCTGAATTATTTGATTTGAATTTCGGAGTAGGCCAAATGGCATTTCCCATGGGCTCCTACTACCAAGCTATACTAAACTATGGGCCGAGTTTTCACCAGGGCTCAAGACCAGCCGGTTACATTTCCTCCTAATGCGCTTTCGTGACATCATTTTTGTCTCGATATTATGGACATCGTTACTCAAACTTTTAAACTACTACTAAACTTAAAACTGTTCCTTAGAAAAATGCCATATACCTCACAGTCAAAACGTACGAAACAACTCACTTGATTGTCCTTCCTTCCATCCCTTAATAAAAATTTTGTATCACCCAGATCGCGACGTCTACATCTACACCTTCCGTACAAGACATTACAACTGAAGAGGCGAGTCCACCAATCAAACTGACGGAAATGGACGTGGTGTCCGATGTGTCGCTCCGGTATGCGCACACGACCGTGGTCGCCAAAGTGCGCAACCCCGCCAAGAAAGCGCAGGAAGCCAACTTCAGGGTATTGCTGCCTGAAACTGCTTTTATTAGCGGATTCGTCATGTAAGCTTTCCTATTTTTTTGAAATTTTAACATAACATCACGCCATCATTGATGTACGTACAAGGTCTAAAAAGAAGAAATCACAATTTACCCGACCTCCACCGGAATCAAACCCATGTCGCTTACGACCACTATAAGTACCTACCTATGCTTGAGTTCTCTAAGCTTGATAAAAACTTAGTCTATCACCATACTGCAATATTTACAGGACTCTCTATTTTAACAGGACTCTCGACGGCAAATCGTACAAGGCGTACGTGAAGGAAAAGGAGGAGGCCAAGCAAATTTATCAGAATGCCGTCAACCAGGGAATCGGTGCTGCTCACATTTCTGCCAAGTAAGTAGATGTAGCTTATTTTCCTTATCTGTCATATTTGAAGTGAAGGTAAACCACAATACGATACGTCACGAGTTTTTGCATTATACACGCTTGTTTACACATTTATAAGTTTTAAACTGTCATGGTCACTAACATTATCATTAACACTAAAAAGGGATACTTACCATTTTGTTTATTTACTGTTTGTTCTGAGTTCCCGATATTAACTGTGTAAAAACCGAAATAGTGCTGGAAAAAGTTCGCGTTATCGAGTACCAAGTTTGATATATCGATGCATTTTTTCATTGTCAAGCAGCGCCACCTTGAACTGCAAACTTCAAAGTGGTCATACTGAACATTGCTTACTGCCTCCAGAAAAAGATAGCGAAGAATGACAAACGCAAGTACGCCGAAATGGCACGAGACATTCACGGCCATATATGTCACAAAATTGAAAGTGTTGTACCTACCACCTATTTTATGTAAATGTAGTACATATGTATGTATGTATACAGCTGAGCCGTTATGTGCCAATATTTAAGCAGCTATTGTTTGGAAACAATCAGCTTTTGTCAACAGTTTGCGTGGAGGAGTTCTATTTGAGAAAACCTTTTAAAACAAACTTTCTTTAGTCCAACTGAACTTTTAAATGGACGTGACCTGAAATTCAATAAAAAAAAAACGTTTTTGCCTCAATACAAGTACCTATAGCCCCGGCTTTATCGGGAAAACAAAGTTGACCCATATTTTTCCAGCAACATGTTTTTGTGTTGCAAGATACATTGTTGCTGGCACCATGTAAAAAAAATGTATTTAGGGTAAACAAAAGATGAAACACTAGTTGTGTTGTGACAACTAGTGTTTCAGCAACATAAATGATGTGCAACTGTTACTAATCTTCTTTCTTTATCGTGTAGTTAGTGCTTAAGGGGACGTCCAATTATTACGTGATGTAATTTTGGTGATATTTCGACCCCCCCCCCCTACCCCCTTGGTAAGATGTTGTGAGATTTGGCTTGAAACCTTCACCCCTCTGCGAAAATGCGAAAATGCGTAGTTTTGTGTAAATACGTTAGTGTGAACTTGATTTCATTAAAAAACACACAACAACAACACATAATTTGCTTAATTATTTTGTTGAATATTTATTATTAAATATTATTACCGAAGAAGAAGAAATATGAAACATGTTTAGTTAAACCTAGTTTTCGCGCAATTTTACACTGTTTCTTGCGGGAATAAAAAATTACTTCGTGATATTTGCCGAGTAGGCCCTCTCTCTCTCTCTCGTGGGATTTGTTGCGATTCGGCTCGTCGCCCCACGTAATTAATGAACGCCCCCTAACCTAACTGGTTCTAATGAATACGAAGCTTCAGAAGGTAACCGTCACATAGTTTAGTTTATATATTAATAATTATCAAAATGACATGTCAGGTTTATAAAAAACGCGGGCCTGTGGACGGTGAGTAATGGGCTAGCTCGCCGTCCGTCCGTCTTATGACGACAGGCCGTGTCGACGGCGCGTTCGTGATCCACGCGCGCCTCAAAATGAGATGTCAGCAAACAGGAAGGCCTGCAAGGGCTGATGCCTGCCAGGGCTGCGGGACTGTTCGAAAGAGATACCGCGGCCCTGGAACACAAAGGGCAAAAGAAGGAACATGGAGGGTTTTAGTCAGTAAAAGTCTGACACTCTCTTCCGCTCCGCCCAGAGCGATTCGATGATTTCCCATCCCAAAAAAAAAAGTTTTATAAAAAAAAAACAAAAATCATCGTGAGAGACGACGCCCTGCCGTTAATTTTTAACACGACTTTTGGCCGGACCTACCGCTATCTCGAACAAAAGTGGCCGGGTCGTGCAACCAAACTTTCTTCCTGATCGGAGCTTTTGCGGCCCAAAAGCGTGGTCCGCGTAGTGTGCGAGGGCTTATTTTACCAAAATGACTGCTCGATCTTTTTTGCGATTGTTGTTGAAAGTACTGAGCAAATCCTTTTCCTCCATGAACCACAAAAACTTTCCGACTCGACGACTCATTGTGTCATTTTACGACCAGGTATTTGAAATATCGTTTTAATTTCAGGGCGCGCGACTCCAACCACTTCACAGTATCCGTAAACGTTGAAGCTTCCTCCAACGCAGTATTCAACCTGACATACGAAGAGCTGTTGGTACGTCGCAACGGCGTCTACAACCACGCTATCAACTTACACCCGGGCGCGCTCGTACCCAAGCTGACCGTCACCGTTAACATCAAGGAGACAGAGAAACTTGTGGAGTTGAGGGTTCCGGAGATCAGGACTGGAAACGAGATCGATGCTTCTGTAAATGATCCGCGTGAGTATTGCATGGGCTTTATAGAGTGTAGCAGCTTAGTGGTACCACTACACACGGTCAAGTGAAATTCAATACTTTTCTTTTTACTTTAAAGATGTGATGGGTATCGAAGACTCGAAAAAAAATCAAATATTTTTTTTTGTTGTATCACGTTTATGTTCATGTTGTCGATACTCTAAAGCTAAACGAAACAACATGGAGTTTCTCTAGCTAATTTAATTTGACCATGTACTTGATAAACGTTGATGGATGGAGAGGGAGAGGAAGACCAAAGAAACGATGGATGGAATGATATGGAAGATAAAGAAGTAAATGATAGCGTGACGGTTGACAGAGGAGAATGGAAGAAAAAAACGTGTTGCGCCGACCCCAAATAACATGGGACAAGGGCAGGGAGATGATGATGCTTTGCGATTAGTAACATAAATACTTCAGAATGAACATGATTTATCGAAATCTAGTTGCACTATTTTCCTTTTTTGCCTGTTTGTAGGTAATAAAAGCCGTAATTTATAAGTAAAGTTTTTTTTCAGAAAACTTGAAGGCAACAATCGTGAAAACTCACGATGACCGCGAGGCGACCATCACGTTCACACCGGACTTGCAGGAACAAGAGAGACTCATTCAAATATACACAGTAAGTAGAGGAGTTACAGTCTATACTTGTATTTTTGCGGTGTAAATAGCACTTGTCTTATTCTCAATAGCTCGGGGAATTTAATGTCGAATAGTTCCAAATCTTAGCATAGGTACTCAAAACACTCGATGTCCATTTTCAGTCTCTGAATCAAATTGTTGTCGATTGCGATTAAATTCTGAACTCATTATTACATGTTGGGAATAAGCCTTTAGATTATGATGTGCGGAAATATGAGTATACTTTAGGTATGCGGTGTAAGGGACATTGTGACACACACTTTTGCCTTGAATTCAGCAAATGATTCTTTGTTTGGGAGCTTTAAATGTTTCGCATGGGATTTAAAAATAAAGCAGGTTCATACAAAAGTACAATGTAATAAAACTGTATCGGATAGCCGATTAAAACAAAAAAATAACGAAAAATTTCTCTCGCATCGCCAACATTACCCTTCAGGCGTGATGTAACTAATGTTTATATATTTATCAATTAATGTTAAACTAAGTGGTATATTTACAGCAAAAGGCTAAAGATTCTGCTGCCGCGGCCAGCGCTTCGAGCCACTACTCGTGGTCATACTCTCAGCCTGAAGAGGTGGTGACCGAGGGTGTGCTGGGACAGTTCGTGGTACAGTACGATGTGGTGCGCCCTAAGGACGGCGAGATACTGGTGAGTCCTTCTTCATTCACGATTAAATTTTACCAATCATATGAAATAATAATATTAGCCGATTAATCTTCTCATACAGAGAAGGCCAGAATTGTCGCTGGGCACAAATTGCTGACGCGGTGTCGGACACTGGGCCATGATAGATAATGTACTGAAATATCTGTCCGAAGCCAGTTAGCAATTAGTTCGTACCACTTTGACCGAACCTAAAATCATTCACAACTACTCAGCGTTATTTATTGGAATCAGTTTCTTTAGGGACTGCTAGATATTGTAGATCGTCAGTGGTAAAAAATATCGATAATACTTTACTTAATTCATAGGTAAACGACGGCTACTTCGTCCACTTCTTCGCGCCGACGGAGTTGCCTCCTCTGAACAAGATCGTGGTGTTCGTACTGGACACGTCCGGGTCCATGATGGACCGCAAGATTGTGCAGCTGCGGGAGGCTATGCAGACCATCCTCTCAGAGCTCAATGAGGGAGACTATTTCAGTATCGTCGAATTTGCGTCCACTGTCACGGTACGTATCTTAAAAACAACTTACTGCAAAATGCTTACAGTCGATATAAAGGCGACTGCTACGCAAGAGGTCCTGGGTTCGAGTTCCGGGTCGGGCAAAGTGTTATTGGGTTTTTCCATCAGGAATTTATCAGTAGCTGCCACGGAGTCTGAATTTCTGCCCGGTTGATGTCAATGGCTCGCCCCCTATTACATGGGACTTAAACACACACAATTGGCTAAAGGTGGGTGCACCTCTGCCTAACCCTTCAGGGATTACAGGCGTGTACTTATGCATAAAGTCTGCAAAACTGCAAAACAATTTGACGGCAGTTGTTATCGTTTCACGATCTAAGCTAAGGCTGACATCTCAAACAAACGAAACATCAAACGAAAATGGGCCATGCCTACAATCGACTGTGATTAAGCAGTCGCTCGATTGATCACTTATTGTAAGCGTTTCATACGAATGTATAGGTACATTAGCCGTTTTCGTATGAAATACTATTATTGTACTTAGCTAAAGTACAGTTAAAGTTAGCTCGATGTATGGATCTCAACCTAAAAGTTAAGCACTTATCCACGCGAAAATTAAAATCGACAGAAGCATGCGAATCAAAGATTAAGTTCCACTTTATTTCAATCTACGCAAAGACATACTCAAACAAAATTGACAATGCTTTCTGCTGTAAATACACCCACCGATCTATTTTTATGTTATACAGCTATATTCTATATTGTAGGTGCACGACCTCAAAGAAGCGGACGGCGAGCCTCCCAAGACGAACTCTTACTCGTACTTCGACTACCACGACAAGAAAGCGACCCTGGTCCCCCCGTCCAAGGCTACGAAGGAAAATATCTCCAAGGCCAAACTTATTGTCAGCTGGCTTCAAGCTAATGGAGGTAAGTCCAAGATCTATCCTTATCCTTTAGATTGATGACACGATGACGACGGCATCAGTCAAAATAAAAAAAGAATAAAACTCGCGTAATCTTCCAAATAATATAAAATGGGGATCTCATTCCTAAATAATTCCTGGTGCCTTTGAGGGAATTAATTCGAGGGACTGAGTTGGGTCCCGACTTCCCGAGAGCAGCGAAGAATTCTAAAGTAGAATCCTAAGCGTAGCAAGGGATTCTAGAATAGAATCCTGAGCGGAGCGAGGGGTACAAGAACCGAGATGATTTTTTTTTCACGAGGTGTGTACTCTACTTTTTGCCATTGACCGCGAGAAAATAAATAGAAGTATAGTATTTATATTTCGTTAATAATAACACCAACTCGGGTCGATCTTCAAGGTTAAGCCGGGCTTACCAAGGTCGGTCTGTGGATGGATGACCACTAATTCATTACATACCGAGTTTCCTCCGTGCCTCGGAAAGTACGAAAAGCCGTTGGACCGGCTGTCATTTGTAGTTCTTTAACAGTCGTTACAGGAAGTCAGTGGCCCGAAAGGCTGAAAACCAGTCTTACCAAGCGTATTACCCACCCAGCACTAATTGGGTTGAGTTCTGGGTCAGATAGGCAGTTATTCCATGCAAAATACTGATATTCAGCTGCATCCGATTAGACTGGAAGCCGACCCATTATAGTTGAAATATCTAGTCTAGCTAATAGTCATCTGTCATAGTGCCATGACTATTTATCACATTTTATTATGTAATCGGTAATATAATAAGAGAACAAAGGATTCATTATTAACATTAAAAAATAGTGAAATTAGAACAATTTTCGAATTTCAGTGTTCTATTGTTGTCGTCACGTTTTATTTAGTTTTTGAGCATAATTCGTGCTTGCGACTTGCGAAAAAAAATATTTTGAATTTGGAATTCAAAATATTTTTATTCACTCAGTGAGTAAAAGAGAGTTTAATTCACTGTTATCGATTATCGATAAATAAAATGTTACACAGCATTACAGCAACTGCAGAAGCTAATAATGCCATGTTGCCCCGGTTCAGATTTAAAAATAATAATATGTAAGTATAGCGTTGATAACATTATGTGGTGCAAGCGGGAAAGTCTAACTTACTAAGGTCCTCGGCCTATCCATTCGCAAAATACAAGCGTGAAATTACGAGTACATACATTATAATTATCACGTACTTGTATTTTTATGTAACAGGTTTTGTAAGTACTGTATAAAAAATATCACGTTCAAACTATTTATGTAACCTGTTTATAACACTTTATAATCTTTGACCTTATTATCTGAAGAAAGTCAGATTAAATAAAGTCAACATTCTAGAATTTGTATTAAATAATAGCACCTACATGGGCATTATCTTCGCATGACCGCACTCGATAACGATATAGTTTTCCAATTATGTGACGCTGTTTGGGATTTCCATAATCATGTACTAGGAATAGGCAAAAAGGAAATAGTAGAGCGAACTAAATTCTTGGTTGCATCGCGGAAACTGTACCTACAGTCGCCAGCAGATCAAGTTACCACTAATTGTCAAACTCCAAATGATTTTAAACCATAAAATGTTGTTGGTTAAGTTCAAAATCGAATAAGAAAATTTGACAGTTAATAGTGGTACCAACTTGATGCGCTAGCGACTTTACATTTCTAGTGACCATATGACCACATGACCACAAGTTCCTTTTAAGAAGCTACTTTCAGAAAGACACACGTCACCTAGCGTTAGGCCCAGTTTCCACCAAAGTGGAGACGAATAGAGCAGAGAGGAAACGTGCGGGAATGGGCACCTCACTTTGGTTGAAATCCAGTTCGTAGCTACCGCTCCGTTCGTCTGCAGGCCCCTCGAAGTATTTGACTTACTAACCTATACGTTCTTTACTTCAAAAGGCAAGGTACAGAAGCCTACATAATGTTTACCGCTACCAATCTTTCTCCACGACAGAATCTATCCTCGTATGTATTAGTACGAGCGAACACAACCGTTGCTAACACACTGTTTCAACCTAACAGGCACGAACATCGGCAAAGCCTTGGACGTGGCTGTGGAGCTGATCAACAAGGGAGTAGACTGGACAGTCCCCCCTGCTGATACCGCTAATGGCACTGAGGCGTCTGGCACCACTGAAGCTACCACTCAAGCTGCTACCACTGAAGCTGTTAAAGCTGAGGTTGCTGAAACTAAAGGTACCTAAGCCGTCTTTTTCTTTTGACGTCAATAGTTAAACAAAAATTTTGTTGAATCAGGGACTTTGATTCTTTTAAATCCTGAAGGTGATACCTACTAATAATGATGCTCTTATAATTATCTTCCTCATTAATAGTATTTTTTTGTTTCAGTGCCTAAATGATATGTTAACCTACCCCAGAAAACAAAAAATGTACTTTATATTATTGAATAGCATCGAAAGTAGACTAGATTAAATTGTGGATAAGAAAAATAGATATTCGCTTATAAGTTACCATTTTTCGTCAAAATTTGTTATTCAAAAGTACATTTATTTAGACAATTCTTTTAACTTACCTACTTTTCCTTGCAGAACCCAAAAACCTGGAGCCAATCATCATATTCCTGACTGACGGCGACCCGACCGTCGGCGAGACCGACCCCAAGCGCATCATCACCCGCGTGCAGGAAACCAACTCCGGACCCAAGAAGGCGACCATCTTCTCACTGGCTTTTGGTAAGTTGCTAACAACCGACCTTTAGGCAGCCTTCCCATTTAATATATTTGCTAATAGGATCGTTTGAATCTCTAGCAGTTAAAAGCTAACTTAGCTCTGGTGGAAAGGAGTTCAACGAAGATACGTTTTTACATAAGCGCAAGATGCAGCCTTTTTTGACATATTTAGTCCACCAGTAGGTGCACACGATATGAGTATGCTTTAGCCATCAGTACATGTAAATGTTATGGTTACTTTTATTTCACTTACATGTAATTTACAAAACATTTAAAATCTTGATATTTGTGTGTCTATTGGACAAATAGACAAAAAGTAGTTGAAACTTCTTTCACGGTTGTTCACATTATTGAATGAACCTAATGTTATCGTTGCACGCTTACAGGCGAGGACGCAGACCGCAAGTTCCTGCGCAAGCTGTCGCTGCGTAACGGAGGCTTCATGCGCCACATCTACGAAGCTGCGGACGCGGCGCTGCAACTGCGCGACTTCTACCGACAGATCTCGTCGCCGCTGCTCGCTGACCTCAAGTTCACGTACCCGGAGGGACAGGTAACAACAAGGATTTCTTTAGTGATATTACTTAACTATTACTGCGCCACTGCAGGGCGAAGACTACCTCATACAGAAAAGGCACGAACACTTACCACCAAGTTTACTCGCGACGGATTGGCGATTTTCTTATCTAATTATAATTTTTTTTTAACTTTAACAAGTTTAAAAACAATGCTAATTCTATTGAATTCTTTAAAAAACTGTTGTTATCACTGGAAATACAAAGATCTTCGACGCCATAGTTTATTTTTGTGCCGCAACTTCCATTTTTAGGGTTCCGTACCTCAAAAGGTAAAAACGGAACCCTTATAGGATCACTTTGTTGTCCGTCTGTCTGTCTGTCTGTCTGTCAAGACCTTTTTTCTCACTAACGCGTGGAGGTATCAAGCTGAAATTCATATCAAATACTCAAGTCTATGGTCTCTTGGAGCTGTGAAAAAATCAAACTTCTAAGTCAACGCGATCAAAAGATACTCCCGTTTATGCCGCAAATTTTCGACACTCGCAAGGGAATCAAAACCTACAGGGTACTTCCCGTGAACTCAGAATCTTGAAATTTGGTATGAAGCAACGTCTTATAGCAGAGATATAGGAAAAATTGCGAAAAGTATACATTTTTAGTTATATCATATAATAAAAATATTTTTAATAATTTATAACTTTTACTTATATACCTACAGGTTTGTACGGAACCCTCGGTGCGCGAGTCTGACTCGCACTTGGCCGGTTTTTTTTTATTGAAAATATCAAACTGTTCTGTTCGGTTAAAAATTTTAAATTTCTCATTAAACCCTTCTCTGACCACTGTAATTTTTGCGTTGAATATTTTCATTGCATTACGTCGTACTCGACTATTCAAGAAACCAATTTGGAGGAATATTTATAGTTCTTTATACAATGGATAGTAATTAATATTTTTATTCTAAGCCATTAAAGCAATTTTTCCGCAATCACATAAATTGTTTAAAAAATGTGAAAGAAATTAGCATTCAGTTCAGGTGTACTCAACATTTTCTAATGTACCAGGTCCGATCAGACTCGCTGACTAAGCACTCGTTCCGCACGTACTACGCGGGCTCCGAGCTGGTGGTGGCGGGACAGGTGCTGGACGATGTGCCCGAGCTGCGGCCCACCGTCGGCGCCTTCTGCGGAGTGGGAGATGGATATGGCAGGGTGAGTGAAGTTCTAGTTCATTTTCTTGAATTAAACAATAATTATGCGACCTTTAATCGACTTTATTAGCGGTCGGCACAGCATGTCTTCTTTCATTTCTATTAGCTTTCTTTCCAGCCCCTATTATTTATTCCTATTATTTATTTATTCATAGCCTATTTTATGATAAACTATCATCGACTGAATTTACCATTCTAAATATATAAGAGTCCTGCAAGGTATGGCCATTAGACGTGATATATTTTGAATAGATTTTCGCAGTCGTATCTATTGTGAATTTGCCGTTATTCAGATGAATTCAATTCGAAAGTTTTTTCCATTATCTGGCTACAAGACAGGTTAACAGGTTACAAGATCATAAACCAACATCCTAACATACAAATTCCAGAAACGCTACGAGATCGTACCAATGGTCCCCATCGAGAAAAAGAAGAAGGGCTACCTACCTCTGGAACGTCTCTGGTCATACCTGACGATCAAACAGCTGCTGGACGAACGCGACGCCGCCGACGGCAGCGATGCTGAGGACAAAGAGAACTCTCCAGAGAAGAAGGCTCTCGCTCTCGCACTGAAGGTATGGGAACTAGTAAAAACATGTAACATTACATAAGCTCCACTGATCTGTTTGTGTCTGACAAAACTTAGCTTGCAGTACTAACCGAGTTTAAAACGATTTCAAACCAGCGTATTTTTCTGCGCGTATAAGCTCGTATTGGCTTACGCGCTTACACGCCACATTTTTCGTTCAAAAACGCGCGTACACGCGCTTATTCCAGCGCAGTGTTCGCCCGAACTGGTGGGTTCAGTCAGTAGCAAACTAGCAATATGTCAGTATCTCTCGCGACTCGCACTTATACGAGCTTATAAGCGCGTCAAAACTCTTACGAGTTGCGCGTGTGGAACTTGAAATTTTTTGGAAATTCACAATAGTTCTTGGAAGCAAAAACGAGCTTTTAACGCCGAAAATATGTATACTAATCTGAAACCGTGTCAGTCCGGTTACGTGCTTACGTTAGGATGACGACGTCGGCTCGTCGTCATTCTCGTCATGAAGTGAGGTGGTGCCGATCCAGTGCGGTGCCTATACACGGGTGCGTTAACCTTAATGTTTTGACTGTGATATCCGTTACAAGGAGAATATTGAAGCTTTTCAGATGTATTCATTATGTCTTAACATTTCCAGTACGAGTTCGTAACGCCCCTGACATCGCTGGTGGTAGTGAAACCCAACGCCACGAACGCAGTCAACGCCGAGTCTGTTGACAAAGCAGGTGATTACCTTATTTTATTGTATTTCTGCCTACCCAACGGTACGTGTACCCACTGGCGAAACGTTTACGTACAAACATGTTGTCTGGAAGGTCTGGTGACATAAAAGATGCTAAAAGAAGAGAGAAAACGAAATGGAGATTGCAACAGGTTTTATGAGACTGTTTCATTGGGAAAATCTAAACTACGATATACATAATAATTTTACTCATAAAATCTTTTTATTTACAGCTGGTCCCGGCGGGTACCCCAGCAGTATTCGTAAGTGTATTTATGTTAAAATTAAACATTTGTTAATTGTTATTAAATTTGCAAGAGCCAATGAACTTATGGTTGTAAGTTGTAACATCATTGATAGACAACACCGCCTCACCGCCGCCGCCGCAGTACCAACGAGATTGTGCCCGTTTTCACGGATGGTACTAAAGTGCATCAACGCCTTGTTAGAAAAGGCCAAGTTCGGTTCTATCTGATTCGCCGGTGCGTAATTCGATAATAAGTACTTACAAGAAATTCCAAGCAAACTTGGATGGAACCGAATTTGAACTTTTCTAACTAGGTGTCTTAGTGAAAATGGGCACTGATGTCGCAAAAACCAATGCAGTCTATATGATAAATGACTAATACTGCAGTAAAAGCATAGATTTAAATACAATGAATCTTAAAAATTATAAAGTTTTGAGAAAACTTGAACTATGTCAAACATGGTAAAGTTCAAATTCCATTGCAACCTTTTGCTGCATTTCCACTAGAGAAGTGTGAGGATGCGTAGCGAGGGATATGTGTAAAACTAACCAATAATATTTTAGGGCTAAACGGTTACCACGTATTCAGTACATCATTTTGAAACCCCATAAAAAAAACCAAGTACCTTGTTTTTTTTTATGGGGTTTCAAAATGCCCCCGCTCAGAATAATCATACGGGGTAGACCCCGTATGTTCCTAACTCACGGAGAGCTCTAACATCGTAATGAAGGATTTTGATTTTAGTTCTTCATTTGCGTCGTAGATATCGCTAGTGTTCTTTTTATCGACTTGTTTAAGTACGTTACAATATCGGTTTTCTTTCACAGCTTGAACTAAACTAGTTTTGTAATTGGTTAGTTTTACGCACACCCCTCGCTACACATCCCGGGTGGAAACGTAGCCTTACGGTGTATTTCTATCATTTTATGTAGCTTTATCAGTGAGCCTAGCAAGCCGCCCGATGGCGAGCCACGCTAGCCAAGCGCTCAGCATCTCAGGCGGCGCGTACGGTGCCCAGGGTGCTCCTGGGTATGCCTACCCCAGTGCTGCTTTTGGAGGAGGCGGCTTTGCCAGTAAGTGCTTCTATTAACAAGCATGAGCTTATGGTTCCATAATGAAGACGATGGTAGTTTGAAATGTCTAAAAAAAATATTTTTGAATTTAGAACGTTTTGCTCACCGCTGAAAGGTTTCAAATTCAACAGCACTCTCGATGTCGCTTAATGCATTTCAAATTCTCACCGTCGATGTAACAGTTATAAACACAACTTCATTCAGGGTTCCATTGAGTTTGGTGTCAAATGGTACAGTCAGCAACGAATGTCGTGTAACAAATAACATTACGATAACACAAACCTGAAAAGCAGTGTATCAAAATTGTTTTTGTCATTTTAGATGGTAGATGAAAGCCTGTTCCTGTTGCTGGTCGTACCATAGAACATAGAATCTGTCTGCACTCATTGAATCATGAGAACTCATTAATCATTTCTCTCTCGCTCTACTCACGTATCCTTCTATCAAACGTCTACTTAGTTACTCGAATTAGTAGATTTTTAGTATCTTTGAAAAAAATCTACTAAGTATTTTATTTAACTTAGTTTCTTTCTTTTCCAAAATCATAATTTCCTACTATTTCTGTGAGCTCCTGACAATCTATCTTCCTTTGTAAGGTGAAGGAGTATAGTTGCTACTCGTAAAACGACGGTGGAAATTTGAAATGCCATAAGGGATATTATCCGCCTTGTCGGATACGCAACGTTTTTGCTCATCGCTGAAAGTTCAAAATCAAAATAAGTCAGCAAACTCATTATCCCTTACGACATCAAATTACTGCTGTCGACACTGTAAATTCGAAACGAGTATTTTTTTTTTTGTAATGAAGTATTGTCATGCACCAGGCCCGGATAGCTTATCGCTGCCTGTAGACTTCTTGCAGGAAGCAGAAGTAGAGGATTATGATATACCTCAAGAAGGTGAGACATCCATCATACATGTTCATAACATAGCAAAGCGCAATAAAAAGTTTTATGTGATTAAATTGTGCACTCAAAATATTCGTCACAACTAAGCAAAAGTCATTTATTCAAATTATGCAGAGAATCAGCTGCGTCTGATATAAGTATTCCTGTATTCTACTCTTTGATCAGCTCTTTTTAAACGTCACCATTTCCTAGTGTTTTGGGAAGAAGAGGTGGATCAAATTCCCCAGCAAGGTTTTTGGTCAGTATTACCTACGGTATAGGTACGTCTAGGATATGATCGGATCAATTATATTACAAATAAGTAGGTGGGTAGGCAAATCCGATGCATATCATTTTCATCAGCATGATATACATCGAATCAGCAGTCGCTATGAGGGGCTCACAAGTCACAGCATGAGAGGTCAAATGCAAAGCAAGCACTTTTGTAAGTCTGCAGTCGCATTTCGCAAATACTCGGTACTTGTTAACTTTAATGATCATCCAAAACATTCCATTGGCTGTCGTTACGTGTTGTGGCCTTCTGTTAACCAGAGATGAAGGATGCCGTAGTATGGATACCACGATGGTTGTGACCCTGTCTCTCCATTTCATAGTAACCGGTCGTTCGATCAGTCATTGCAGTTTGTCGTCTTTGCCGCTACGGTGTGCAGATGCGGTCGCGTTTGGTTTTGCACCTTTTTCGAGCGAAGAGCCGCTTTTTCGCCTGCTCATGTAGGCATTAGCATTGGGTCACAGAATCATTGCAAGATTTGCAAGTATCCAATCCAACGCATTTCATGCCACAGTAAACTGAACTTTATAGTACGGAATGGCGGCGGCGTGGCATAGATAGGTACCTCTTCTTACCGTCGCGTCGGGTGAACAATAGCTTCCATAACATTATTGTATTTCGGCTTGAGGGTTTTATTCGGTCCGCTAAAGGTTGGTTTTGCTTCATGATGACCTTGGCTAGCATACTTAAGGACCGTAGTCAAAATTGCTATACCTATACATTCATACAATAAAAGGCCTCATTGTGAAACATTTCTTATCGTGCGAAACTGGTTTAATCAAATCGACCTGAAATTCTGACTCACCTGGACGGCATTCAATTACTATTAATATAATAATGACTATTATCAATGTGTGCTAGATTCCGGAATTGCTGGAAGATACATTCCATTGCCCAGGCCCTACAAATTGTATCATAGTAACCCGTCGAGTCCGTACTCCGGTGTGGATACGAGGTCAGACGACGACTATACCGCTTATTTTGGTAAGTTTTTAATAAGTACAATGATCCACGTGCATGATCGAATTTGATGGCTCAACAATAGGTATTATTTTTGACTTTTTAAATGTTTGGTCGCTTTTTTTTAACGTTGGGGTTTTTTTTTATTTTTTATTTAATTTTATCAAAACGCATTAATAATTTATCAACTTTCAGATCAGTTATTCGTTTTATACGGCCATATACTGTTGGATATTATCGGATCAATGTTATAACATATCTTTTATAGTGTCAGGTAGGTAGATACGGACCCCAAATACATTGGGAGAAGGGTAGGATAGTGATGAGGTAGGTAGGTACCTAAATCTGCTTTCATTTTCATCAGCATGATATGAATCAAATCCGCAGTCGCTATCAGGGTGTTGAATAAACTAACAGAAGGCATACAGCGGGCAATCCCCTGCGTAGATATTCTACGTTGGTGAATTGGTGATCATCCAAAACATTATTCCATTGGTTGTTCGGCCGTGACTGAGGCCCTCTCTCATACCCTCATCCAGATAAGAGATGCGTTGTATCAACATTGTTGGTACAACCGTTGGTTTTGGGTTACCGAGTCATTGCAAGTATCATACCTTATCCTTTGGCATGGCATGGCGGCGGCGGAGTGGCGTCTTTACTGTCAGATGAACGGTAATTCTAGTTTCCATAACTGTATTGTAGCTGCGGCTGTTGTTTGGTTTTATTCCACATAAATTCACCTGAACAACTTTTACCAATATGTGCTAGGTTCCGGAAGTGCTGCAGGATACGGTCAATCGAACAATAGGGCCGCCATCAGCTATTCTGCTCTATTAAGGCCTGCCCACTTGTTTTCGGGGAAAGGTTCTATGAGTTTTCCTGCTTCGAGGTGGAGCAGCGCAGACTCTGTTTCTTTTGGTAAGTTTTAAAAACCACAATAACAGTAGTGGCAATCAGGTCAGCCATGGCAATTTAACTCATGTCCAGGTGGAATTTTCAGCAGGTGGAACGAATGGGAACTGATGGACGCTACTGAAGGCGCCAAAATCGTGGCTTAGTTCTGGGCTAAGAAGAAGTCGTAGCAGTATGACTTTAACACACTTACAGCTAAGACCTAGGGCTGGAGCTGCTGTGGTTTTATATCACAGCTGTAAGGGCGGCCTTCGTAGTTTCATTGTTACTACAGCCGTGCGGCACAAGTTCTAACTCATTTCATCGTGGTCATTGCTAAATCAATAAAGTAGTCTATACCTACACATAATTATGCTTTACCTACATTACGACGCCGCAGTGTTGGCCAATCAAAACATCGTCATCATCATCTCCTGAGCATATCGTTTGATCGGTTATTTAACTGTAGCTATTACTATACTCGACATGTCAATTGAGTGTGAAACTGTGAACCCGACTTCTATTGTTGACTTTGACCGATGCAATATCATAATATTCATATCATGTCAAAATTAGTGACATGCCTTTTCTTTCCTTTTGAAGTGTTAGCGGGTAAGACGTCAGAATTAAGTTTAAGTTTTAAGTGGAATACTTAAAACTTAAACTTAATTCTTTACTTTTGCCACGAAACCGTAAAAACGTACAACGAACCAAGTGAAGCTTTATAGTTACGTATAAAATTGATCTAACAGTAAAAAAATACAATACAATATAATAAATGTCCACAAAATTGATATCCGTATCCGATATTTTGTCAGACTGTTTTATAGAACCCTAAAATATATTTGTCGAATTTTAGAAGATGACAGATATTTTATTTTTTTAAATAATTTGTATTCAATATCTTGAGACGTCTATTACAGTGCACAATTTAAAGCATATGACATTACATCACGCGCGCTTCTATTCCTCGAAAGGGTAAACAAAGTCTCTCGTAATAAGATTGCCTACCTACTTGAGTACTTGGTCGCAACCGCAACATGTAACCTGCCCTGGGTTCGATTACCGGGTAAGGCCCGTACTCAACCAGCGCAGAAGAGGAGACGAGCGGAGCGGCAAAGGGACGTGCGGGAATCAACCAATCATATTCGTTGAAATCCACATCGCATCTCTCGTCTCTCCTGTGATTGGTTGTATCCTGCCGGGCCTTAGGCAAAATATTATTGGGTTTTTCCATCAGGAATTTCTCAGTATCAGACCAGGGTCTGTATTTGTGCACGGTTGGGAATAGGCCAGGCCCTAATACAAGTGACTTTCCTTTTCATTTTTACTCTTTTTCTTAGTGGCATGTTTATATGATGTAAGTACCTATAGATTAGTTTTTGATAACCCTAAAACTTTTAAGGTGTCATTGTGCTTAGCATTATAAGCAACTTTTACCAAGAGAATAACCCTGGAATCGAAAAATAAAATTAGTTTTCCTGCATTAATCATCAAAATCTAGGAGACACCTTTTTTTTGGGATTTTGGGATTTGTCCGTTCGTGAAATTTATTCATAATGATGAGTGCCCTTAAAAGGTTGAGAGTAAACAAAAACTAAAGGTGTATTTAATTTTATACCTACATATAAACACATTATTATGTACGTTCCATAGATTCATTCTTGTCAACACCCGCGCCGCGTCCCCCCGCGCCCACATTTGCGCCAACAACATCAACACCCCCTCTTCCGACCTCGTCTCGGCCCAGTCTGTCTGAGCTGCACCTAGACGGCTTCACGTGGGTCGAACCCCTGCTGGATGCCAGCGCGGAGAACATCGTGTTGCCCACCAATGATACATCCGTCACCTTGAAACTTTCCAAAGACTCCGCTGTAAGTACACATAGACTATGAACAAGACTGTTTCTTAGATAGAGTCAAGCCAGAACCGGAAGAGCTGTAGCCATTTTCTAATATTTGCGTTTATATTTGCGCATTATACACTAGTTAGTAATGTTAATTAAAGTAAATCAACTAAACCTTATTTAAATTATAGTCCTCCTCCCACATTATTTACCTATTGCAGCTTTTGGCTATTTACAACTATTGACTACGTATACACGCATACCAGTTAATATTATACTTAGTCATAATATTACCGAGAATTCGCTAACAAAAGATATCTTTTACGTTTTCAGGCACCGAAAGAGGCGAGCGGTGACGCGGAGTGCGCGAGCGCAGTCGAGGGCGGCGCGGGAGTGTGCGTGTACCTCTCGCGGTGCGACGCCGCAAAGGACATCACCGTAGACTTGTACAGAACAACCTACTGCACCGTCAGTGAAGGGTACGTTGTATACAGATTCTTCTTAGCGTATCGATGGCAAAAAGTTCAAATATGCTTGGCCCAGGTACAAGCCACGCAAACTTCACGTTTTTCAGGCGAAGGGTCCTTCGCCTCGCATTCGGTGATAGACGATGTTTGTTTGATGATGAGGATGATGTTATGTTTAGCAGTGGACTTTAAGTATGCTGAAAGCCGTTGTAGTCGTTTGATATGATGCATCACATTTTACAATACAATATAATTATAACCATTTTTATAAGAATGATGATTACTGATATCACACGGTTGTTAAAAGCTGTTTTATAACCAATTTATTTTCTACTTTCAGATATGCAGGAGTGTGCTGTCCACAGAAGAAAGTCGACTTAACACATTAATACATAGGTACCTACGATGTTAAATATATAAGATAGATAGAATGAAACCATGACAATATGTGTTGTTTGAGATTACAGGCATGGCAACGATAAAGTTAAATGTATTGTTTCCGTATTTTGTATATATCAATCAGAAATGTACCAAGTAAGAGCAAGTAATTAATTGCCAGAAATAACAGACTGTTAAGAAGCATAAAGAGTGTGTTATAAAAAGAAAAATATGCTTTCTTGTAGATATTTCAGAGACAAACGTATCAAGTTTTTAACTAGGAGTAGTTAGGTACTATGTAGTTAAATAAAGTTGTTTAAAATTAGTTTTGAGCAAAAAAGTAATTGCCGAAAACTTAAGGTGCTAGATTATTTCAATAGTGCCATTATTAGAATTAAACATGACCTACTGTTGTGAGATGTACCTAGTTTTCGTTTTTATACAATTGAATCTTAAATAAAGATAAGATTATTTTTCAATGTAATGTTTTATTATTTTACAAACCATTCTCTACATTCCCATTACCCTATTCCACCACTGTTATTAGCAAAGAAAAGACCAAAAACCAACCAATACCACATTGCCCGACCGATTGCTCAGCAGTCGTTCTTGCGACGACTAGACCAACGACGAGGCAGTCTAGCTGGCTACTTATTTCGAAGTTCCTTGCGTGGCTTAGACCGCTTAGACGAAAACCAACTAGGGATATGATAAACGAATACGAAGTTATTGTTTTTTTGTTTTGGCTAACATAGGTATTCTATTGGTGAACGTGGACGAAGCAAAAAAAGTAAAGTACGAATCGTATTAGGCGTTCTGTCTGCAGTTTCCTTCTGCCTACTACCATGGAAAAAGGCGTAAGTTAATGTATCTTCTTATGGCCAAAGAAGTGCCAAACTGACCTGAGATATAGCTTGCCACTAAACTTGACCTACATACATACTTACTGTATGTAACCATACAATTAGTCTCATTGCGACTTCGATTAGATGTGAAAAGTTGTTAAAAATGTATGTGTTTATTTATGAATAGTCGATCATAAGATCGTATGATAGATATTTATAAATCGGGCTCGTAACAAACGTTAATCGCGTTAATCGTAAATCGCTAGTGTAATTCAGGTAACAACATGGGTGGTTCAAAAAGATGCGACGGTGTTGACGGGGTAGGCGCGATAGTTATGTGCACAGAGTACTTTAATATAAAAAGGAAGTTATGTGCTTCCCAAAGAGATTAAAAAATATTTGAATGTCTTTGGTGCTTCCCGTATAAAAAAATAGTATGTACAGACGCCAGCACGTCAAGCTACTACAATCTGTCGAATTTCTTTAATAGATTTTCAACTTTATCGCCAAAGCATTAGGTTCAAGGTTGATTGGGGAAAGAATCATGGTGGGATCCTTACATTAATTTGTTCAGAAAAAAAGAGTTCATTTAGGGTGTTCAAAATATTTTCCAATGTTGAGAATACATCATCAGGAGTAGATTGATATATTTATCATATTTTTATAACCCCGCATAATTAGAATATTTCGAAATGAAAATATCAGTTTTTCGTTTCCTCTCGTTGGCTATTTCGCATTTATAAAAAAAAAAAACGAAGTGACAAGTGACATTAACGGATCTATCAAACTGACAGACAAGTGATGTGACTCGTTGTCACTGACTTACAAGCTTATGGAGTGGGCATACCTACAAAATAGCGTGACTACCTACAAGAATCTGATGCAAAAACCGGCCGCCATTTTCACTCATCAATATTCAAGAAAACAACAAAAAAACTTAGCGTTTGACATGAGACCTACCAGAAAACTCGACGCAAAACATGGCGACACGGTCATGCATTGTTGAGCTTATGACGTCATATGAAAGTGTTGTCAAAATAAGCACAAGACTTGACAAACTGTAGTCAAGTTGTCTCTCTTTTCCTACGCAGCTACTAATTTCTTAAAAATAAACAAAACTGTTTTTCACATGTGTGTGTCGATATAATAGATATATATTTTTATAACAATTCTTTCTATAGTAAAATATTATGCCGTCTCCATTGGTATGTACAGATGCCAGCAGGTCAAGCTACCCGAAACTGATAAATTTTCCCAATCAACCTTGAACCTAATAGTTCAGCAATAAAGTTGAAATCTGTTAAAGAAATTTGACATATTGTGGTGGCTTGATGTGCTGGTGTTTGTACATACATCTCAATGCTCTGGTCTGGCGAGTCTTACATTGACAGCCTCTGAAATAATGAGTTCCTCGTTAAACTATTTACTTTTAACATAAAAATTTACTTGATGTGCTGGCGTCTGTACAATGTAAATACGGGAGTGATATGAAGATTCGACTGACGATATTGCGACGCACGCTATTTCTAAAAAAAATAAGACAAACTTTCAAGATCTGATTCTGAAGGCGAGAACACACTTTAAAAATGCACAACTGTTTCAGTAAGGACACTTTTATTTGATTTACTTCACAAGGATTCGCCCGTACAGACTGCTTCCGCCAGCTGCGCCCCCGCTAGGGGGCGCGGCTGGCGGTCACGGAGCTTGGCTTCCTGGCCGCGGAGGCAATACCTGGGCCCGTCACTACGGGCCCGTCATTGGGTTGCCCCTTGGGCACGGCCTGTTGGCTTGTGAACGCAATGTCACACGCCTGTGAGTGGTTGCTATGTTTATTCCTGTAGGCGCGCCACAACGCTGTCAGCACAGCGCTGATTTCTTCACGACATCTCGGCGGTCTGTCCCCGCCAGGTGAGACCTCTGGTTGCCCGGAGGAGGCCCGGCGGGGGACGACCAGCGACAGAGACGCCGACTCCGACGCACCTACGGAGAGATGTATGACTCCTGTCCGCCCCGCTTCCAGAGATAGCCGGTTACGACACGGACTAGGAGCTGATATGTGTGTGTGGGCGGTATTGTGTTGTGTAACACCGCCCAATGTATGCGTGAGGGTCGCGAGCCCGCAGCCGCGTCTCTACGCGTGAGTCTACTCGAATGTAGAGACGTGCATGTGTGGTACTAGTTACGCGACATGCCTATATTAACTTAGCACACATCGCGCAACTGGGTGTATGTTGTGTTATGTAGAGTCAACATGTATGGATAAGCTGTGTGTAGTCTGGAAAACAGCTTACCCAAGAGTCAAGTCCGGTGGGGTGGGGTCACTTTCCGCTACCAGGTCACGGGGGAGGGGGCACCTCGCGTCAGGGGGGCGCGCGTGCCAGGGCGCAATGTGCTTGACGTGGGGCCAAGCAGATGCGTCGGCACGCGCGAACATTCTCGTCGCAAGGCGCCGGATGAAAGCGTCCAGGCTCTCGATCCCGAGATCCCGCTGGATGACGTCATTCCTCACGTAGCGAAGGGCGCCGACGATTTACCGCAACGCGCGATTCTGCTGCGTGCGGAGCTGCTTCCTGTGTCCCTCGCACGTGAGGGCGTACCATGCGGGGGCGGCGTACGTCAGTACTGGGCGTATATAAGCTTTATACACGCCCAACTTGACGCGCGCCGGCAGCTGGGATGAGAGCACTGGGCGGAGCTGGTGACGGGCTACTCCAGCCCGCGCCGCGACCTGGCGGACGTGGTGACCCATGGTGAGCCGACGGTCGATGGTGACGCCCAGGTACTTCACCCGGGGCAACCACTCGACGTCGGTACCATGTAGAGTCAGGGGTGGTGGGAGGGGCACTAGTTCGGTGACCAACGCCTGCGTCTTACCCACGTTAACCGACAGCCGCCACTTGGACAGCCAGTCAGGCAGCAGGTCTAGCGCGCGCTGCATCTTGACCGCCGCGTACTTCGCGTTGAGCGAGGTGGTAATGTACGCGGCGTCGTCGGCGTACAGCGCGAGCCTCTGGCGTCGTCGTCGGTGTAACGTGAGTAACACGCCGGCGAGACGCAGCTACCCTGCGGCACGCCGGCCATCACCGGCCGGGCGCCGGAGAGCGCCCCCTCGACCACCACGCGGAAGCTCCTGTGGGAAAGAAAGGACTGGACCACTTTTACAACGCGGCGGGGCGCGCTGGATGTGGCCAGCTTGTACACGAGGCCCTCGTGCCAGACGCGGTCGAAGGCCTTCTCCATGTCGAGGAGTACTGCAACCGCGTACTCCTTCTTTTTCTCGGCTTGCGCCATGTGGTGCAGTACCCTCGACAGCTGGAGCTTCGTGCTGTGCTCCGACCTAAACCCGAATTTCTCGTCGCCCGTACCGGTACATTATTATTATTTTTTTTTTTTTTTTGAATGGCTTCTCGCAGCGCAACAACTCGGTAAGGTTGAAGTTGCTTAACCGGACAATGTCGCCCATACAATAATATCCAAACCTATATATATATAGTTTGCTGTGTAACACAACGATAGCGCGATCTATTTTGACTACAACGCCATCTAGGGAAGTATCATGTCAACTTTTGCACATATGAAATATTAGACAGTGGTACGCCAGTTCGAAAACACATTAAGTCGAAAACCGCTATATCGAAATGACGTTGTCGCGAACACGCTGATTCGAAAAACTGCTTGAATGGTACGCTAGTACGAAAGTCTTGGCAACGAAATCCACTGTTGCGAATAGCATATATTCCAATCTGAATTTGTCTGGGGATCAAATTTGCGACCGAGTAATGATGCACCGGGTATCATTGAAGGATTGAGCGTTATTTTATAGTTGTAATAGTTGTGATAAATGCGCCATAAAAACATCACACACATGACACATACTCTATTTAAAAAAAAATGACTATGGTTCACGATATTTCACATCTCTATTATTGACGTTTGTTTGTGACTTAGTTTCGTTTGACAGATTTTTATCAATATTGGTCGAATTCATCGTTTTGCGGATTTCTACAAGGAATATTTTATAAACGGTAGAAAATAACCGTAAAGGTATGGTAAATTTGACCGACGCGTTTATGATAAATACGGTGGCAGACGGAGCTATGAATTTGTTGCGTCAAATTGTAAGTTCCGACTTCAGCTTTGCTATTAAGACGGTTCGTTGTATCAGATGCAAAGGCTCATTGTTTGCTGTCAAAATTAATGCCTATCCAACTTTGTTTCATATCACAGGGTATTTTCAAGCCTCAACAACCTTCACAACCACCAGCTCAAGTAATAGTAAGGATGCCGCTGTGGCAAATAGCGCAAGAGGCGGGGCCGTTTGTACGGCTCGCCGGGCTCAGCGGCGCTGCTGCTGTAGTGCTTGGCGCAATGGGTGCTCACCGCAACTTCCCCGAGCCCGAAACCAAAGAAGACTTGAGGAAAATCTTTGACACAGCCAATAGATTTCATTTCTTACATACCCTAGCACTAGTCACAGTTCCTCTTTGTCGGAGACCGTTTATTGTAAGTTGAATAGATGTTGATTCTTTTTTACACTCTAATTTGCAATGTATGACATTGAACTTTGTAATTACAGAGTGAATGACAAGTCCGAATTCAAAAAGTCTAACAATTAGGAAGATTACGTTGATATTGTTATCACAATTAATTTCTTGTTCATTATCATTAACACTACTTCTTGTGCATTGTAATTCTTATTCTTAGTTCAAATTAGGTAAATAAGATGGGAAGAAAGCAGTAATACATTGTTTACTTTTAAATTTAAATATTGCGCAATATTTTGTTTTTGTTTCACATTTTAACCTCTTGTGAACAACAACTTCATGAGTAAACTATATTTCCAGGCTGGATCATTCTTCATTGCTGGAATGACGCTATTCTGTGGCACATGCTACTACCATGCCTTCACCGGTGACCGCTGCTTCCGTAGGCTTACTCCCGTTGGTGGTTCCTGTCTCATCCTCGGTTGGGTTGCAATGGTGCTGTAAACCCTTGTGACTATTCCTAGATGTTCTTTTGTTGATAGATGGTCAAGTGTACATTCTAGATTTTTAGGGTTATATTTTAGACTATTGCACAGTTACTTTTATTACTAATTAGTATTTAGAACTACAATTTAGAATTTTACTACGGCTAATTCCAGTGTTGACTTTGAGTATGCACAACATATCCCAAATATGCTGTTATTTTTATAGATAACATTATTATTGGTGCCAACCATTGTATTACCATGTCTTGAGTATGCATAATAATTAGATTTATGATAATATTTTATTAATGAAATATGTGGGTTCAATGAAAAGTAACTTAATCAATCTCTAGAACAATGTTCATGGAATTGTCGTATTCTTGTGGATAGTTTGGTGGCAGTGTAAAGTAATATAAAGGTTAATTATTGTTCGCAATTTGTCTTGTGTTTTATTTATATTGTAATGTGTTGCTGGAAATCATGAAATATAAAAATGCCAAATAATCAGTATTGACACAATTTGCTTCTTTTTTGTATGAGTTTCAATATCTTCAACAGGTGGAGTGTGAAGGTTGGCTGGATTTAATTCTAGCATCCTTATCATTATCGTCACTATAAGATATAAGCTGTTGGATATAGGAGTAAAAAGGTGAAAAATGAAACTCAGTGTTGATCAATATTGTTTACATGGTTTTATTGAAATTGTTACATATTAAATTTTGCACTTTTTCTTTACTCATTTATGATACTTAAAACATACACCGTTTGGTAATAAATGCTATTATAATTCTTAGGACTCTCAAACAAGTTTTAGTGGTCCTTCAAATAGCTTAAATATAAATGTGCCGATCTAATCAGAAATAATCAACTGCAGGTGGTATTCGAGGAATAACTCGCGAAGTGAAAGTGAATGGGCACTCTATTATTATTATGTAGGTACAGCAGAGTTGGCAGCATGGATGGTCAGTCCCGTGGCTAGCGGCGCGACACCGACTCGTGCAGTCTCGTCTCCATACAGTGAAGCCAACAAAATCCATCCATGTTACATATTTATCATAAGCTTTATATTGAGAGTCAGCAGATCTCTGATATACAGAGAAAGTAATATACAAAGTTATCACATTAAATTAACACAAAATATAATATAAACATATTTCTGTAATCTAAAAAGAATCCAAAGAAAAACAAAACTATAGAACGCACAGCACTTAAGTGTCTGTCACATTAGGTTAATAAAATCACTTTGATTGCACATAAACAGCAGTCGTCCGGAGCGTGCGCACCGTCAATATAACACATATTATAGGTTTCACTAACCGCATTCACACGTGTATACAAACAACTCGGTCGGGGTCGATACGTAATCACAGCAGTGGGGAGAGGACGCGAGGGCGCTCACGACAAATGGAACGAGTGCTGGCCCTCCGAGGCGGCCAGGCGCAGCTTGCCGCGCATGACGTCGGCGCTGGTGTAGTCGGGCAGCTTCAGGTAGTTGACGCACGTCATCACGGACGGCAAGTACTCGTCCGGGTCCAGTGACGACTCCAGCGACTTGCGCACCACCGTCAGCGGCGGGTTCAGCGCCTTGAAACCTGCGGGAAATGCCATCGTCATGAAACTGCCAACTTTACGAACTACAACTACATTATCAGACAACTGCATAGGTTCCAGTAAGCCATTCTTTCTCAGTCTTATATTTACCTCCAGTGGGTAGCCTTGGGCTTCCAGTCACGAACTGCAAGAACAGACGCTGCTCATCGCGGTTATATGAGGCGAGTATGTCGACGAGCATGCGAATGGCGCGCGACTCCGCGTTGTAGCCGTGGTCGGGACGGATGCACTCCGTCAGCATGCGGGGCTCCCAGCGCTGGTCGCGACCTCCTGGAAGACGATTGGCGATTTATAATATTGTTGTTATAGGTGTCCTGATTGTGAATCACAACCATATTGAGCGTCTTTAATGCCGTAAACATGCAAGTTTAAATTGTGATGATTGACGAGTGCTCGTGAAGAACAACAAGTGTCAATGATAAAGATATTTTTTTGGAATCTAATTGGTATGCAATATATCTTATGTATCATTTTTGTAAAAAAATCTTACCGGACGGACTGCCACAGAATACTTGTTCCAATTCTTCAGGATAAAATATTTTGAGGTTGGCTAATGGGAATACTGACTCAAAGCCTTCTCGGAATGCTTCCATTTGTTTGGTAACACCTGTTGGGAAAGAAAATTCATCATGAGTGTCTAGTTATGTACTTGCTGAGAAGCATCATAGCGAAAATATCTCTTATGCAATGGAAACTTATGTCCTGTATTCTAGTAGCATATAACCAAATATTTGTTCACCTATCTTTCTGTCTGCCAATCAAGCTAATTATGACAGTTACTTTTAGAATTCATGAACCAGCCAATAGTCTACCTTATAGTCAACTTATTCAACTATTAGCTTATGGCCGCGGCTTCGCCTGCACGGAGTTCGGCAATTTCTTACGGGATCGTACTACCGGGATAAAAAGTATCCTATATGTTAATCTAGGTTATAAAGTATCTACCAAATTTCACTCAAATCCATTCAACCGTTTTTGCGTGAAAGAGGAACAAACATCTATACATCCTCACAAACTTTCGCATTTATAATAGTGATTTCAAAACTTATACTTTCACTTACGGGATATCAGTATAATAAGTTTAGTTTTAAACTGTGAAAGCTTAAAACAGCGTTAGTAAGATTTCAGTTGTACTATCAGGTCGGCTTGATCTGAACAGAATCCATACTCCATGTGGCTCTGTTACAACCTCAAGATGACTACTTGAAACTAATAGTTAAATAAACATTTAAACGTTTCGTTTGTTTTTTTTGTTCATCACTGGCTGATTTGGCACGCAGGTTCGTGAGTTCAAATTGATCTCTTTATGAATGGTAGCGGTAGGCTTGACCCATGCAAAAACAACGAAAACCACAAACAAAACAATGTTAAGACATTTAAAAAGCGTATTTTTTACATGTACGTGGGTTGAATATTACCTTCATAAAGCAGCCAGTAGGTAACGAGATCAATGTAGTTGTGCAGGTTGTGCGCGGTGACGGGCAGGTCGCGGCCGCCGCGCCGCAGCTCCGTGCAGCCGTCACCCGGCAGGATGAAGTCCAGCCCTAACTCCTCGATGGGGCAGCCGTCTAGCTCTAGGGCGCTTATCTGTTTCATAGATAATACAATATGCTTTATTGTACATTAAAATGGGAACACAATAGTGGCTCTCTATCACTTGCTTAAACTGCGTGTGCAGAACTTCAGAGTGAAAACAAAAACTATGATAAATAGATGACAGAATGGTAAAAGCACAGGAGTTCGAATTCGGTATCCGTACTATATTGCAAAAACAAAATAATAATACACTGGACCGCAAAGAAAAAGGGTCGGTTAACAATCTTCAATATCTTCAAATGCACCTGACCTAGCTTTATGAAACAAAGACTAAATTAAAGAATATTTCAATCTGCTTAAATAAAAACAAAAAAAAAAATGCAAGTAGATTTATTTCAAAGATTATTAAATTACAAACTACAAAACTATAATAGTAATAAATATGTACAAGTAGAAAAGGGTTACAGGGGGCGTCCAAAAATTCGTCCGCATCGCTGTCAACAGGAAAAGTGCTCACAAGGCTGGTAGCATTGCCACGTTGGATGGCAAAAAAATAGGCCCGCCCTCTGGTCACATGAAGAGTCGACCAACCGCTTGGCGATTTCCCGAAATCGACAAGTCGTACTCGGCGCTTCTCCTCCACGTTTATCATGCGCACAGCCAAGGTGTGGAACTCTCTGCCGGCATCTGTGTTCCCTCCCACATAAAACCCGTCTGCCTTCAAAGCAAGAGTGAACAGGCATCTTCTGGGCACGCTTGTTTCATCATAGACCTCATCCATCGCTTTCCACCAGGCGTGATCGAGGTCAAGAGCAGGCCCATTTTGTAATAAATAAATAAATAAATACTAGGTGGGCACTCGGACCCCATGGCCCTAGTGTTTCAACCCCAAACGGCTCAAACACATAACTACCAATTAAATTATTGTATTTCCGCCATATTTGTGGTTTTCAGCACCGAAAAAAAATTAAATCAAGAATTTTATTTTTAATAAATGTAAAATAAATAAAAATGCCTAGTTTTTCCAATATTTTCGTAAATGTAAATTGGTTACAGATGTTGTGCTGTTTTCACGCATTTTAGTACTTTGTGTTACCTCCGCGAGCTCGCAATACTGCTGGTATGCGATTTGGCATACTTTCTACTAGGTTTTTTAAGCGATGCTAGGGAATATTCCGCCATTCCTCTATTAGAGCTTCTTTCATTTCACGTAGCGTGATTGGCGGCGGATTCCGCTGACGTACACGTCGTCCCAGTTCGTCCCACGCATGCTCAACGGTGTTTAAGTTGGGTCTGCTGGCTGGCCACTCGATGTCTTGTGTGTGATTCCGACTTGTTGAAAATAGGCAAACACTATCTGAGTTGTATGCGGGCGGGCATTGTCTTGCATAAAAACGGCATTCTCGCACATGTCAACTAAAAATGGACCAAACTAGTCATTCAGAATTTCAGTGATAAATCTTTCTGCAGTTTAAGTTCCATTTTCTAGCACCACTAGCTCAGTGCGGCTTTCGGAAGAAATCCCAGCCCACACGTGAACCGAGTCTCAGCCGTAAGGTACTTTTTCTTCTACACAGGCTTGGTTATAGCGCTCTCCCGGTCTTCTTTACACTCTTTGCCTCCCGTCGTGCTTGTATAAACAGAATCTAGACTCGTCTGAAAACATAACACTGAGTTCAATTCTCTTGTTCTCTACCATAACTAGAGTTTCTGTGGTGTCTTTCTAGTTTTGGGCCATTTGTAGGTCATTAAGGTCAGGACATTAAGGCTTTAAATTTGCTTCAGTCAGACGCGGCCTTTCTGTATCCGTACTCAGATTGTTTCCTCCAGCTCGTAAATGATGATTCTTTACTTCAACAGCCGTAAGAAAGCAATTTCTAAAATTGTTGACACCATTATAGCGATTCTCCCGCGCCGTCGTGCACCTTGTTCGGCATTTTCCTGGTCTTTGAAGATTGGATCCAGTTTCATGAAAACGATGGAGTACTCGCTGAACTGCAGAAAGAGTCACACCAACAGTTCTCGCTGTGTTTCGCTGACTGTGCGCCCATCTTCAAGCATTGTCAGGATCCTGGTACATTCTTCATGGGTTGACGACATGATGGCTTCAGAATAATAAAATTTATAAGGCAGAGACACCATATTTATAACTTTCTTGTTGCAAAACTAAAAGAAACGCGAAACAATTGATTTGAATTTTTTGGTACTAAATTAAAAAACACCCATTATTTTACATTTTTAGTTTTTTATACAATTATCAAAAATAAATAAAAATGTTTTATATTTTTTTTATGTGGCATTAAATATTCTTTATAAATTAAAGAATATTTAATGCCACATAAAAAAAATATAAAATTCTTCATTTCTTAAAGCTAGGGCAGGTACTTTTGAAGATATTGAAGATTTTCTAAACGCCCCTTTTTCTTTGCGGTCCGTGTGTTTCTGATAAGGATCAAACAGTGCAAAGAAATATTACGTTCGCTCTTTTTTTAAGGCCTCGGTGAAGAATAACTATAAATGTACCTATAGTTAAGGAGCTATCGGAGGTTTAATAATCATGCGCAATATAGTTATTACAAGTTGACCGTTTTTTTTTCTTATATAAATTAACATTTAAGTTTCGGTCGTCTTTCCTATTACTATGCGTAAAGTAAATAACGTACCAGCTGCGTCTTCTGTTCGGGCGAGTGGCGTGTGTCGGCGGCCAGCAGACGCGCGCGCTCGGCGACGCGGCGCAGGCGGCACAGCGAGCGCCACAGCTCGGGCGCCACGTGCCGCACGTCGCTCAGCGACAGCATCTTCTCCTCGCTCACCAGCCAGCGGTACATCGACACTGACAGTGGGATGTCCACCTGAAAGAAAATCATGAGTTGACAACATTGCGTATACAGAGATTGTCACACTAGTATATATACAAAACAGTGATGGAATTACTGACTGACACCAGGACAACTTTGAAAATGGACGGAGTTTGTGATACAAGAGAAGTACAAAAAAAACTTTGATGAACTGTTAGACAATTTCATTATTCAAACATTTATTACATTGAAAACGAGATCTTTCTGGCAGTAAGATAAAGTAAAGTAGGAAACTTACCATTCTAGAGTCCATGACAGCTTTAGCCATAAACTTCCCAAGGAAGCGGAACTTGGCCTTAACCCGTGAGACGTGGGAGGCGCGTGCGTTGCGGCCCACGGCCTGTGGGAACAGGCCGCACGGCCACGACACGTACGTGGCGTCGGGTGCCGGCGACGGGATCGACGTTTCCTTCTCCAGTTCTGACGGCTCCGGGGAGCGCTCCTCGTCTAGATTGAGAGCATCACGGACTGAGGACGCCAGGCGTGCGGCCGCGTCTGATGAACGGTCAGTCACTACTGGTGGCTGACTCTTCACGATCTCCCCACCGAAAGATGTCGGTTTCTGTTTGAAGTTCTCCGAGCCGTGCCACAGGTCGAGATCGGCACGCTGTAGTTCTTGTGAGACGAGCGCGTAGAACTCGAGCGTAGGCCCGAGGCCGGTGCCGACCTCGTTCTCGTACTGTATCTCGAGCAGCGCCTTGGAGTGCGCGAACTCGTGCATGACGTGCTCGGCCTGGCGCAGCACGTTGTGGCGCTGCACGGTGCGCTTGCGCCGGTCCAGGCGCGGCGCCACCCGCTCGTCGGCGCCGCCCGCCGCGCCGCCCGCGCCGCGCTCCCCGCCGGCCTCCAGCAGGCGCTGCAGCGCGCGGTCGCGGTCGAACGACACTACGTAGAAGAGCAGGTGCCGGCACTCGAACGGCAGCACGAACGGACTGCACATACATCACCAATTGTCAGATCTCAATAAAGGACAATGACCAAAGTTGGTACCAAAAAGTCTCGCGCCTCAAAACCAAAATATTATAGTAATTAGTTTCATATTTTTTTACGGCATTACGCGTCGGGGATTTGATTTTTGAACTGGAAATATACTTTTCGAGTTTAAAAGTACGAATATTGTTTTACTCCCTTTATATGACGTTCCGTTTCAACTGAATATAAATGACGTTCCGTTTCAATTGAACAAACCCTTGTCTGTCGAGCGGACTCTAAAATTAATTACAATTAAGTAAGATCAGTACACCAAATCGATTTAGTTTGGTTTATTGCTATTTGCAACAAAATAGATTTTCTCAGCCTAAAGATTTTGATTTATCGATTACATCCCTAAATCCCGACTAGTTTATAGCACTTACTATACTCTATGGTTTATAGTTATCTTATCTGTGGCATCTGACATTTGTACTGTACTGACTGACTATTGGCAATGTAAAGGTCTAAAATAAAATCGAGTTTCAGTCAAGCACACTGTGGATGTTACTTTAACTCGTAATTCTTACTAATATTAGTGTATTACGCTGTTTTTAGAGCAATAATGTAATGTATGTGTGTTAAAATACGTCGTTGGTAGCGTCGTAAAAATAGACCTACTTTTTAGGTTAGTTTCGATTTTATAAAATAACTCTGAAACGCGGGTTTTTTTTTCAAAAATAATTTTTGTAGGAGTTAATACGATCAGTGTAGTCTATAAAAAACAAGGTTTGATTTTGATGCAGCATGGTACGGGATTCCATACTTCCATGAGCATTCTCTTTTACATACTTCACTTTCAGTATCGAGCCAAAAAATATAACTCTCGTTTTTGGGCAGTCATATAAAAAATTATAACTTACCAAGCGTAGGCTATCTTTTTCAGCCACGGTGGGAGATTTCCGGTCATTATGACGAGCGGATCTTGAAGCTGGCGATTGGCTTTGGCAGCGAGCTACGACAAATATCAACGATTAGTAAAGAGAACACAGATTTGCGTCTGACATTTAGCATGTATCCACTAATGACAAACAATTTGATGTAAAGCAAATCAGTTGATATTCCTATTGTAGAACACAGGCCACCTCTCTATGAGAGGAAGTGGGCTGTAATCTACCACACAGTCCCCGTGCGGGTTGATTGATGTCGCATGTCTTCAAATAATTGATTTTAGATCAATCTAGACATTCTAGATTTTTGCTGCGTACTTTAGGAAAGTACTAGCACAGAATCGTGACCGTTGGAAGGAATGGAGGGAAGCGTTTGCCCAGCAGTCCGACAATATGGGCTAGCTGTAATAATATTAATATAATAACCTTAGCATTGATGAAGTCCTGGTTGGGAACGAGCGGGCGCAGATCGGGCAGGCAGGCAGCGCGGTACAGCGAGTGCCAGTGGCGGCACAACGCATGCAGAGCGCGCAGCAGGCTCAGCGCGGGGAGGGATGCGTCGCGTACCTCGCCCGCTGTGCCTAGCCCGGCCGCGCGCACCATGTTCACCAGAGGTGATGAGCGGAGTGGGACCATGCCCTCTGTAACATGCACCAGGAATATTAACGAACGTCATGGACATAAACACGTGGTAACGTTCACGGCGGTTGCGGTCATAAAACGAAAGACTAAGATGACACAAGAGTAAGGGGTGCGAAGTCCTTATTGATCGAAGTTATTGCTGGGTCATATCACTGTCCGGTTGTGTATTAATTTTATTACTACAATTTACACGAGCACTAGCCTTACCCTTTATAACATTTTTAGTATATTTTTGAGTACCGAGATAGCATAAAAATGTTGCGAGTAACATACCATTCCACAAGAGATCAGGTTTGCGGCGCGAGGACAGCTTGGTGGGCTGCCCCTTGCCCTTGCGCGAGGCCGTGGTGTCGGCGCGGGGCTGCTCGCCGGCCTCCACCGCGCGGTAGTAGATCGTGTGTGTCTGCACCCAGATGCCCGCGTTTGCTGGAATAAACAAATTTTCACTTTACAAAATGTATGAGACAAGATATGAGTACGACATATTTTCATAATTTGAGAAAAATTGTTGAACTTTTGTGGTGTTTTTTTCACGTGTTACTGACTATGTGTTGGGTGGTTTCATAGAAAAGCGTATACAAACACTATGAACACGCTAATCTCCGAAACTACCCAACCGATTTCAATGAAATTTTGTGTATGGTTATGGTTGGTTCCAGCTTGAAAGATAGGATAGTTTTGGACCCGATATGTGGTGCCGTGCGTAGCAGGAGTTTGAACCACCACTTCTTCCCAGCTAAAAAAAACCAGGAAGTGACGAAGAGCGATATTGAAGTATTGTGTGCCAACTTACCCAGCGGTGTCTCTGTATCTGTGTCGGCGTCAGTCTGCTCGCCGAACTGGCGCACGGCTTGGTAAACGGTCATGTTGTATGGCAAAACTGTGTCGCCGATCAGGAACTCCAGTTTGTGGTCAGAACTGAAATATATTAGTACAGTGTTGTAAAGCATAGGCAATACTTGTAGGCTTTAACTATGACAATAATGTTGGAAAAGCGTTTTTCTGGGAAGAAATTACGATAGTTGGATATGAACAGTTGGTTTGTACCACTATTGTACATGAAGTTTAAGTAAACAATTTTTTTTCCTATGTGCCTTTCTAATGTCTATATATATATATATATATATATATATATATCCAATGTGAAAAAGAGAGAGAAAGAAGCCTTTGCCCGGCAGTGGGACAATACAGGCTAGTTAATAAGTAAGTCTATGTAATCTAAAAGGTGGTATTAAAATGTAACATTACTCAGTAGGGTGGTGCGGCGGCGTGGCCAGCGAGTCGTCGACGTCGTCATCGGAGGCGGCGTCGTCGTCCGAGTGCGGCCCGCCGCCCGACTCCGAGCGCGCGCGCCCGCTCGCGTAGCCGCGCTGGGCTAGGTACCTGCCGAGGAGACATCATGCTTTACACTGGAATCTACTATTAAATGCTTATAAGTCTAAAGTAATGCTAAAAAGTGGTTGACATCTGGCGTTTACGTTGACTTCGAAAAGTATTTTTTATACTGTAATTACCCTTGACATGGCATTTTCCATAGACAAAACTGACAAACTTACAAATTTCAACCCCCTTAGGGAAAGAATTTTCAAAAATCCTTCCACCCCGTATAGTGCTCACCATCGTTACGTAAGTCACTGTTGAATGTTTTTTTTTAATTCAGTCGGGTTATGTTTTACGTAGTCTGTCAGTGTTTTTTTTTTATTTTTTGCTTGCTGGTGCAGAGAAGTCAGTATATATAAAAAAAATAAAACCGGCAAAGTGTGAGTCGGACTCGCGCATGTAAAGATGTACTATCGTAATATAGCGGATAAAGAAATACACATTCTGCGAAAATTTCAACTGTCTATTACGGATCGTGAGATACACCCCCCCGCTGACAGACAGACGGCAGGACGGACAGCGGAGGCTTAGTAATAGGGTCCCGTTGGTTACCCTTCGGGTGCGCAACCTTAAAAACTACGCATCAAAATTCAGATACGAAAAGAAGCTTCAATTTATATTATGTAAAGATGTTGTGTTTGTGTTTCGTTACATACCTTTCAATGGCCTGAACTAAAGCTAGCGGATCAATCCGCACGACGCCGCCCTTCCATTGCTTCAGATTCGAGCAACTTGGGTGACGTTTGAGATCACACTGTAAACAAAAATAGATGTTACTATCAAAATACTATGCAAAACACAGAAAACAGTTCTTTTTTTAAATTATAAGTGCGAGCAGCACGCGTAGCATGGCTAATTCCATCTCTATTCTACCAATAATAAACAAAGCTTTTGCTATACAACTCGACATGTCTTCTGCCCGAGCATGGGGCGACCTGTAGACTCGAGTTCCTATGAAGGCAATGAAATAAAGATTATTTCCATAGCAACAAGGAAGTGGCTTGTGATGTAGATATTCAAATCGAATCGAATCTCGATCGTCGTGTCACTTAGTGTTGGTGAAAACGGACATTAGGCATTGAGTTAGGTGACACTTAGTGCTGGTGAAAACAGGAATTTGTCTGAGCTTTGCCGTACACAGCAGGGAGATCAAGAGCCCGGTCAACTTTCATTCTTCTCGGCCTAGAAACTGAGGAGGCGGCGACGGCATGTTTAGGTCTGATGTGATGTAGACTATTTGACATTTGTTGACGACAACAACACAACAACAACAAAAACAATTTTCAACTTGGAAACAATAGAAACATTTCTTTCCTATATTTTTAACATCGCCAAGCTTACTACGATAGAAGTCTACCGTCATTTTGTATTCTTCCGTCGACAAAACCCGTTCTCATGGTGGTCATGAACGCGTGCAGGTATTTCGTTTATCATCAGTCAATTCAGATAGAGCAACGTTTTATCCAACCCTTGGCTTTGTACGATTATTCACGATCACACATGATAAAAAAACGAAAATACCCCGGATTTCTATCATCATAAAGACCATTCATTGTTCCACGTTTAGAGTATATCGTGACCGTAAGCAGATGCCTGTAGAACAGTTTGAGCGGGGCTTCGATTTTAATCTCTAAGTAGTTAGGAATACGGTAAAAAGTTGTAATTTAGATCTTTAATACGTAAGCAATACGGCGTAATGTCAACATTAACGAGTATACTGACCATGAGCTGATGCGTGTTGAAAAACTTGAGCGCGGAGGTGGCGGGGCGCGCGGGCAGGTCGTGCACGCGCACGGGGAACTGCTCCAGGTGCGACACGCACGCGTTCACCTTGCTCACCAGCGCGCCCAGCGCCGCGCCGCCCGCGCCGCCCGAGCTGCTGCCCGCGCCCAGCACGCCCAGCGCGCCCACTGCCGAGCTCCACTCCGCACTGCGGACACAAAACTGTATTACTTACTATTCAATACAGGGTCAGACTATATTAGCTAGCGAAACGCGACAGACGTAATAAAAATCTAACTCAAAACACGATATGTATTACAAAGTGAAATTTTGGTTTATTACCGAACAAGGTTACACGAAAGAGAGAGAGAGTGACAAAGTATTCTTATCGGTCTAGTATACTCACTCGACAGTGAGCGGCATGTCAGCGAAGACATGCAAGAAGAGCCTCAGTCGGTCCTCAGCGGCAGCCACGAAATCGTCGCGGCCTTCGCCATCGCCCTCTCGCGCTTCTGCTCCTTCGCCCTCGGGCTCCACGCCCGTCAGGAACTGTAGCAGAGCGCCTAGCACGCCAGAGTGGTTCACCTGCAGAGGTAATGGTAGGAATGAAGTTATCGATATCCGTCGATACATTTGAAAGTTCATTTGACTTTCACACACAACTGGGTTCTATACAGGGATCTTCGGCAGGAAGTTCGTATGATACAGAACATTACACAGTTTTAACTAATCTAACTGTTTTGTTTAAGATTATTCACACGATAATGAGATAGAAGTTCTTTTTAATTGCTTTTAGGTAGATGCTTTTCCATGTTGTTCCAGTTGACGTCATCGCGTCAACGGTGGCTTCCGCCACTTCTTTCGACTATTATTTTTATGCTATATCTTTTTGTTTGTTCCGTCAAATGTTTTCTCTTTCTTTCTAGGTGCAATATAGGTACCTCGAAGGGTGACACATCGTGATGCAGCAGCGTGTCGCGCAGCGTGTGCAGCGCGGCGCGGCGGTGGTGCGGGTGCGGCAGTGCGGCCGCCAGCGCCGCCAGCTGCTCCAGCGCGCCGCCGCAGCCGCCCAGCGCGCCCCACGAGCGCACCACGCGGGATGCCGTCCATTGTATCCACTCGCGTACCTTCTCCCTGAGGGCAGTACAAATCCGTTAAGTACCATTTAGAACCGACATGATGAGCGCGGAATCTACGCGGTTTCGCTCGCGAGACCACCCGGCAGTGCGCATGCGCCACTCCCCATCAAAATGTATCTTTAAATTGAAAATGAGGAGTCACAGTAAAATACTAACTTGTTCTGCACAGTGAGGTTGGCTGCGGTGTGCGGTGAGGCGAGTAGACCGGAGTCCTTGTGCGCGTGCGGAGAGCGGCCCCAGCGCGACGGGTTCAGCGACGACAGGAACGACGACGTCTTGGAGGCGCCGCCCACGCGCGTCGCCGAACGCGCGCCTACGGATACGCCTGAGCCTGCGGAATAGAATTCATCCGTATTTATTTTGTTTTTAAGCTTTGCTTTTTGTGGGCAGAATAGACAGATTAGTAAAGTGAGCTATTTATGTCGCATGTATTGTTAAACAATGCATGGGGACATCGCCTCGATCCAGGTTTACTAGCTGGTCCCGAAGGGAGGCGATGCCTAACTGTGTGTTGAAGTATGGAGTTTCGTAGAACGAATCTCGAATCAGCTCAACAATGCTGATTCGGTGCAATTATTATGACTGCATGTTGATCTTAAATCACAGCGAATATCGACACGAATTTTATCAATAATTTGAAAGAATAATGTTAGGTTATATAATTGGCAAACCAAGTAATATTATTAGTAATATTCTTCTTACTTTGATGTAAGCGGTGTGTTTTCTGTTTTTGTGCTCACACCATAATATTTTTTTTTATTATAAGTCTAGTGAGGATTCGTAATTGGCTTTCTGGTGACTATGGTTTCCTTTTTGTTTGTTTTTATTATCTGTAATTCCTCTATGTACTAAAATAAATAAATAAAGAATAATTTAAGAGTGCTAAAGAACGAAAAAAATACGACAGAAGATTGGGTGAAACAGAACACAATAAGGTCAGGTTACATACCATGTGGCTGCGCATGCGACTGTGCGTGCGCGGCGTGCGCAGCGTGCGCCGGGTGCGCCAGGTGCGCGTGCGGCGGTGCATGTGCGGGCGCGTGCGCGGGCGCGGGCTCGTCGCGTCGCCGCGCGTGGCGCGTGCCGGCGCCGCCCGAGCGCTTCACCGCGCGCTTGCGCTTCAACATCTCTGCCAGTTGTAGGGGACTGCCCGACCTGACACATAAGTCAATTTGATTATTATGCCTGATCGTGTCTTCTAAAGCAATGTTCCGCAAAGTGTGTCCCGCGGCACACTAGTGTACCGTGGTCACTAGTTGGTGTGCTTCGAAAAATAAGGAACACTGCCCGAGTGACATGTAAAATTTTTGTTCCGTATTTTAAAATTTAATTTAATTAGGAAATAATTTATATTAAGGTGTAATTATTTGTGTGAACGTATTATAAACGCGTAAATACTCAGGAAAATTGTTTTCTTGATAATTAATAAAGTTTTCGGTAGTACAACGTTGCCGGTAACCTAAAAACAGCTGACGTTCTAACTACGGCTATATACGGATTATTCAGGGGAAGTATTGTTTACTTTTATTTAATAACAGCACACAAACTTCACTTTAACTCTAAAACACATCCATGCTAATTGCTAGTGTATTTTTTTTGCCGATTTATTACGTTATACCAGTTCTGAATCGCTTTGTTGACAAATCCATAAGTCTGTAGATTCCCTTTTGTTTTTTTTTTTTTTTTTAATTCATCTATTCAATATTAATTCATACATCTTTAATGATCATTATTGTGCATTATTGTCTTGTAGTGATATCTTAATAAACTAAGTTTAATTTTTATTTCATAAGCAAGCTACCCTCTTATGAAAAAGTAAAACCCTAAGACAATAAAACCAGTAAAATTTAATATTCAATTAGATACATTCAATATAAAGATAATCTTTTAAAGTTAATATAGCAGCCTACCTCACTTAATTTCATAACTGAAGGCTTTTCTCTGTTTTATATATTATTATTTTTTTATTTTTTTTCCTTTCACCGCTAACTTTTCTTTAATAGTCTATTCTATTAGTTCTCACCGTTTCTTTACTTCTAATTTTCAGTTACCAATCCTGAAACCATGCCTGTAATGACCCGTAAGGCTACTGCTCAAGATATGGAGCTAAAATTAAGAACGGCTCTCAATGAACTTAAAGAATCAAACCTCCAAGTCCAACAACTGTTACAGGAGAGAGAAGAGAGTGAAGTGGAAGTCTATAAAGTAAATAGCAAAATCTGTAGCTTAAAACGAGAGCTAGTAGACCTACATCAGCAATACTTGGACATTGTTGATGAACGGGATCAACTGAAGGTTGTCACAGCTGGTTTTACAAATTGTAGTAACTTGTATGAGGAGGCTTTAAATAAAATTAGGGACCTAGAAGATAAGTTAATTCAAGCCAATAATTGTATATTGAACTTACAAAAAGAAAAAGAAGTTACTCAGGTTAAAGAAACAAACCTCTTATATAATGAATTATTAAATAGTAATTGTATCCCACCTTCCTTAATAACAATTGATCTGACTGAAGATTCCTTTCATAAACAGAATTATTCAGTAAGCAATAATAAAATTAAAAAATATGCAAAACTGAATAGAATAATTAAAAAATGTAACCAATTTAGGAAACAGCATAAACGCTTTTCTAAATATATTCCAATGAGGAAAGAGCGTGTTGATTTAGTTAATAAGTTAGATAATTACCAAATAAAATTAGAAGACAGTATAAAAATTTATGAAATTGATACTCAGCATTTGCAGTCTGAAATACAGGTACTTCAAGACTCACTTAGTTCCCTTTCTAGTAGGTATGCGAGTTCTCAGAACCAAATAAGGGAACATATTCTTGCGGCAAATGAGTTGGTACTGTGTCGATATAGTTGTCAGACAGTTACCAACCATGATACTGTCCAGCCTGAGGTAATGGAGGACCCGTCCGAGGCTGAAAATTTATCTCAGGACTGTATACTCAACCAAGAAACAAATAATATTACACAAGATTATTTACATGTGGTACAGCCTGAGTTACATGATAGTCATGACTGTTCTAACTCAATAATGTTTTCAGATAGTATAGGAAGAGGTGTAGGTAAATTAGTAAGTAATAACCTGAGTTTTTCCAACCAAAATCATTGTATGCCAGGGTCAACATACCAACAGATAATGGCATCTGTAACTAGAAATGTTTATAATGTTAATACCAATATAACAATATTTATAGGAAACAGTTCAAAACTTACAAAACAAGATATCACAGACAGTGTAACGGAGTTGTTAAAGTTGAATTGTCGTAAAATAATATTGTGTGCTTTCCCATATTTTGAAAAGTTGTCAAGCAGGAAAAACAATTATATTCACATGCTGAATAAGCATATTCATTTTCTAGTAGGTCACTATAGTGACAGGCTTATATATCTAGATATCAACAGTTTTGTTGGTAAACTTAAGTCGACACGGGGTAAAGTGTATCTACCTATCAGTTGTAGACACAAAATAGCTAGGCTATTAGTATATAATATTCACTCAGACATAAGTAGTATGTCAATGTTTACTTCGATTATTAACACTGCGACTATTAGTAATAATACTAATAATTCTTTTTTCAATTGTGTAACTTTAGGAGATCCTGGAGTGGGGTCCACTAGTAGTAGGATCTCATTGCCTTGTGATGGCATAGGAGTCTTGGGGCTCACTCCGGATACTCATTTAAACTAGTTAGTAAGACAACAGAGGGTACCGGTAACATTGATGTTACACCGATCAACAACAATATACTTGTATCTTCTTGCTCTCAAATAGCTAAATGTAAAAAAGGGGCTAAGCAGAATTCCATGCAATTATTTCATCAAAACATTCAAGGTTTCTCTTCAAAGCAACTAGAAATTGAATTGTTTTTAGAAAAAACAAAGTTTGAAATTGTTTGTTTCACTGAGCATTGGTTAAAAGATTATGAAATGCTAATTAATTACGCAAATTACAGTGTGGGCAGTTGCTTTAACCGGAAAGCTAAGATTCGTGGGGGTTCATTAATCTTAGTTAAAAATTGTATTAAATTTAAGACTCGTAGTGATATTGTTGATCTATCGGTTGAACATAATATTGAGCTGTCTTGTGTTGAGCTGGATAGGCATGTTATAGTGTGCGTTTACAGACCCCCAAATTATCAAAACTACTCTATTTTTGAATCGGTAATGGAAGATACTTTAGCAAAGCTTGCAACTGGTAATAAATCACTGGTAATCTGTGGTGACTTTAATGTTAATATTTTAGATCAAAATTCAAATAGCAGTAGATTATTACATCTTTTTAAATCATTTAATTTGTTAAACGTGTTTTCGGAACCAACCCGAATTACTACAAATACTGCAACATGTATTGATAATGTTTTTTGTTGCTGCGACTACTTGGATAAATCAATTGTAAATTACCTTCCTTCTGATCATAGCGGTCAAACCGTTGTTTTCGAGTCCTACACACCATTACAAAAAATTCAGATAAAGTCCAGACAAATGACACCCAGTAATTTAAATAAATTTAATAATAACTTAATTAGTAATTTAGGTATTCCGGACCATATTATTGAAAATGTAAATCACTTTTATGAGGAATTCTTTTCGGTAGTTTACACCGAGTTTAATAATACATTAAAAATGAAAACTAAATCTATTTGCCCAAAGTTTATGTTCAGTGACTGGGCAACTAAGGGTATTAGGAAAAGTAGGGAGCGATTGTTTGAACTGTATGGCCTTAAGCCTTACATCAACTCAGAAACTTTTAATAAATATGTTGCAACTTACTCTAAAATTTTTAAAAACACTTGTAAGGTAGCTAAAGCCTTATTCATTAGCAACAAGATTAAATCCGCCGATAATAAAATAAAGACGGTTTGGAAAATTATCAATAGTGAAACTAATAGACATAAAAAATATAATAATGATATCACACTAGATACTTCACGTGGTCTTATAAGCTCTAAAAACGAAGTTGCTCAAGAATTTGTAGATTTCTTCACTAGTATCCCACTTAAAACTACTGAAACCTTAAATTCCTCACCCTTGGTTTCTATTGATTTGTTGAGAGCGAACGTTTCAGCCTGTCCGGTTGAGTTTCAATTTAAGCATATAAACCCCATCACAGTCATTAAAGCTTTTAAGGAAATCAAAATCAAATTAACTGAAGATCTTTGGGGAATGTCCATTAAAGTTTGTCAAGCTATTATTGAGACTATAGCACCGTTTTTAGCCTTAATATTTAATTTATGTGTGGACCAAGGAGTCTTCCCGGACCTTATGAAATACAGCAAGGTAATACCACTTTTCAAATCCGGGGACAGTAAAGACACCAATAACTATAGACCCGTATCCGTGTTGCCGGTTTTCAGCAAGGTGTTTGAAAAGGTAATGCTTAATCAAATGCTCACACACTTTAACACCAATAAAATCTTACATGAGAAACAATATGGTTTCACCAAAGGACGTTGCACGACTGACGCCGGTGTCACCTTATTAAAACACATATTTATGGCGTGGGAAGAGGCACAAGATGCCATAGGAATCTTCTGTGACCTCTCGAAAGCATTTGATTGCGTAAACCACGAAACCCTACTCTTGAAACTTGAACATTACGGTTTAGGGAAACTTGCGCTCAGTTTAGTTAAATCGTATTTAAACGATAGACATCAGCAAGTACAAATAAATGGTGTCAATTCAATGGGTTTAAAAGTAAGTATGGGTGTACCGCAAGGTTCGATATTAGGTCCTTTCCTCTTTTTAGTCTATATAAATGATCTACCCCATTTATTTAAAAACCAACCACAAATGGTGTTGTTTGCTGACGATACCTCTTTAATATTTAAGACAAACAGACGTGCCACAAATCTTGACGACGTAAATAACGCCCTATTGCTGGTCCATAATTGGTTCACCGCGAATAATTTGGTATTAAATGGGAAAAAAACGAAGTGTATAAGATTTGCTCTACCGAATGTCAAAAGTAGTGATAGTGACATAGTATTGAATCAAGAGAAGCTAGAATTCGTCGAAAAAACTGTTTTCTTGGGGATCACGCTCGATTCAAGGCTTCAATGGGGTCCGCATATAACTTCTCTTGCAGGACGGCTGAGTTCAGCAGCATATGCTGTTAGAAAAATCCGTCAATTTACTGATGTAGATACCGCGAGGCTAGTCTATTTTAGTTATTTTCATAGTATTATGTCATACGGTATTTTACTATGGGGACGGGCTGCAGACATTGAGTCTATATTTATTCTGCAGAAAAGAGCTATCAGAGCCTTATATGATCTACGTAGACGCGATTCTCTAAGAGAACTGTTTAAGGAAATTAACATCATGACAGTACCTTGTCAATACATCTATGAAAACATCATGTACGTTAGGAAAAATTTGCATTTATTTAGTAAAAGAGGTGACCGACACCACTATCATACTAGAAATAGGGACCAACTAACTCAACCAGGTTTCAGGCTAGCTAAAGTAGACTCATCTTTCATGGGGTACTGTTTAAAATGTTACAATAAAATACCTCCCCACATTCTTCAACTGAATGAGACGAAATTTAAATCTTGTATAAAACGCACACTATGTAGGCAAGCATATTATAAGTTGGGGGATTACATTGATGATAAAAATGCTTGGCTCAATGCTGGTCCTGCTCCACAACCATAGGGGCAAACTAATTGATTACCATGTGAAGTTATTGTGGAAGCTGCAGAAGATTGTAAAAATATATTTGAATTGTATAGATTCAATATCTTAGTATTATATAATCGCATAGCACATGTGTGAGTACTATGTACGGTAAAGCTACCATTTACATTTAGTTATCTTCATTGACTTGAATGTGCCCTGGTGGCTGAGAGAATGTCATGCTCACACAAATGTCTCGCTGATGGTGGCGGGTGTGTCGGGTCATTTAGTTCCCTTCAATGTGGTTGAGTTGAATGGCGCTGATCTATGCGTCATGTTCGTGAACGGGCGCTGTCAGTTGGGACTGGTCATCTCTTAGCTGTCACGGTTTATTTTAATTACTTTATTTTTAAATTGTTAGTTTAATCTTTTACTCTGGACGCTCTTAATGTGTACGTCTCTGTACATCGTTCTCACATACTTATATGTATAATCTCAACATGAATGATGTAACCAAGATTTTGTAACAATATTTTGATTAAAAAGAGTGTCCATGGAGTTTCTTGCCCATTCTTCTCCATAGAGATCTACGATTTGGAATGTGCAACTACAGTACTTTCGCAAGTTATTATGCCTTGTGAATGTGACTGTAGCTTAGCTTTTTTGTTTTTGACTTTCAAAAGTGCCTGTAATGGTCTAATTGAAATAAATGCTTTGAGTTTGAGTTTGAAGGTTATCTCTTTAAAGTTAAATAGACGAACTAAAGAAAAATACCTATTTAAACAGCCGCAAAACTTTAATAATAAATATTGATTAATATTACGTAAAAAATGATTTTTCTTTTATGGTGTACGGGTGTACCTTCAAAATTTTTCGTTTTTCTAGATATGCCTTGAACATAAAGTTTGCAGAACACTGTTCTAAAGCACAATAGAACCCCAATAACCCATGATGGCATTTTTACAATGGTCAAAGGTATGATCAAAGAATTTATGGAATAAAAGGTCATCATGTGAAGGTACACAGCTACAGTGCGCAGCTTTTAAAACAGCATACCAATTTTACGCAACCGTTAATAGAGACCGTTAAGAAGTAGATAGTTAGATATTATTATTATACGTTTTTAATTTCCTTTATTTATTTCCATACACATTTGTTATATTCTTAAATTATTATCTTTATTATTATACGTTATTATTAGCTTTACCTGTGCACTGAAGTAGCAGACATCTGTGCGTGTGTTGACGCTGACGCTTGTCCAGGCTCAGAGCCGCTTCCATCGCTGCCAGTAGCTGGTAAGATAAAAAATTAAACCTACAATACATGACATTTCCAAGTGAACTTATTGCTATCATGACAGGCAGTTCTACCTTATTTGGTTAATACCACTGCTAGGATTCCAGGAAATTCCTTTGAACTATATGATATGACAACTACTATGCTATACTTTTATAGAAATAACTACTTACGCATAGAACTGGCAACGAATGATCCCGACGCGGAGAACGCGAGGGAGAGATTGTTTTGATGTTCGAGTGATGTGGCTGATGTGGAGGCAGGCGGAGACGACCCGCCCGAGCGGACGCTACCGCCACCTGGTGACTGTGGAAGGAAAGAAAGAGACATTCGTAAACATTGTATCATTCGACAGCACGTACGGCTCTGTCGTCAAGTAAAGTTAAGTTCAGGTGTGAAAGTAAGTAGGTTATCTTCTCTTCTCTCATCGTCAGTCATAAATGCCGAGTGAGCACCGTCATATTGTATCCTGCTCATACTTTACGTCAAAAAACGACTCTATAATACACAAAAATTATAAAGACTTGTCAAATTAGTAAGTAACATCCAAAAATTGGGGCGATGCTTGAGGTATCCAGCAGAGTATTTTTGAACTTTCAATGGCAATCCCAAAGAGTAAAGCAAGGTCTATGTCTAGCAAAAGATATCATTCGCCTGAATGATGAACCAAATAACAAAATTTTTAAAGGTTTGCTTACCTTCAGCGGATGATGCCGAGGCGGCTGCACGGGCGGCACCCGCTCAGCCAGCTGCGCCACCTGATGCAGAACGCCCTCGCGGCGGAACTGCACGCCCATCTCGTCCGGCAGCCGCTGCATCAGGATCTCGGCCAACTGCAGAGATCCCACCACGATGCGCAGGTCGCTTGACGCCATCATGCCGGCGATGTGTGAAGATATCACCTGGAGGAAACAAACGTGTCAATTGTGTTGTTTTGACGGTAGTGTCAAACAAAACCTATTCAAGATTCTTGATCATGATTGGTTATCTCGAACAACAGTTGATAATACAATAGGCATGGAGGGAAAGATTAATAAACATTACCAAGGCCATTTGCTAAGTAAGCCTTCATTTGAGGTTGGCTATCTTCCTACATTCGGGACAATTACCCACCATAGATGTACGATATACCTATATTTAGTTTCCAAATTGCTTTAAATTTATTATTTTTCAATAAAGAATCCGTCAGATAATATATTGGATTTTATCAAGTGGTCATGACATACCTGCATCTTGAGCACTTGTCGGAGCAGCGGCGCGTCGGCGTAATAGACGGCGCGCAGTATGGCCTTGAGCGCCTGCGAGCGCACGGCGGGCCCGGCCGAGCTCCAGTACACCTCGTGCAGCACGGCCAGCAGCGCGCGCGCCAGCCCGGGGTGCGAGCGGACCATGGCGATGCGGGGGTCTGCCGGACGGAACTGCTCATTAGTACATAGTACGCGACATATTATCCTACTAAAAACCAACTTGATCGCGTTAATTTTAACTACAGTTTGTATGGAAAACTTGAACGATCTTCTACATAGAGATTTGGAATGAGCACTACAATACAATACAGTTAGTTATGTGAAAGTGCTGTAGTGGCTATTCAAGTAAATGGTCTATGTGACATAAACGCTTTGAGTTTTCTTTCTTTTTGCATCAGTTAACGAGGTATAAAAAAAGCTCAAACCCATTGACGAGCCGTCTGATTAAGTGACTACACGATCAAACAGGGTACTACACCCGGCACCCTGTGTTCGTTACCCTAGAACGAGGGCTATCCACATAAACCGAAATGCTTCGCGAAGTATTATAACCCGCCTTGCAATCGTTTTATTGTTCCAACACAACATTTTTTTTTCAAACTGTGGCTGTTAGAATTGACTTGAGCCTTCGTTAGAATTGACTTGAGCCTATACATGCCCAAACAACTCGAAAAGAAATCATTTTACTCATCATTATAAACGAATATTATGACGCAACATGAAATCAAGACGAAAAACATAATAATTTGTATATAGTAACCGGGAGCGGGCGCGTGCGACGAGGCAGGCTGGTCGGAGGGCGCGGGCGCGGGCGCCACGCGCTGCACGGGCCGCGCGGTGCCTGTGTGGTCGTTGAGCTGCTGCATGGCCGTCAGGTCCACGGTGTACGAGCGGCCTAACGTAGTCAGGCACACTTCTTCCTCACCGGCTGATGCACCGGCTTCAAGGGCTCGGCTCTCGGCCCACGAGTATGACCGCCATACACCTGTGTAATCAAGATAAATTCACATTTAGTACAGTAAACTTTCATCATCTGCCTAGCTTTTTGCCATTGGGATCGGCTTCCAGCCTAATCAAATGTAGCTGAATAACCAGTATTTTACATGGAACGACTGCATAAAATAAATAATAGCAATTTGGTTGAATTTGAGGTAAAAATTTAATAATTGATCGAAACATATGTGCCAGATGACTTTAATTTTCATCGTCTAGGTACTCCACAGCGATTTGAGTAACATTTAACTTACCTCGATCATCCCGCCACTGCCAGTGCGCGGTGCGCTCAGTGGAGGCGGACCAGGGTCTGTCGAGATGCGAGTCCACCGCGAAGATGCCGTCGGTCGGCAGACGCGGCATCAGCTCACCGATCAGGCAAGTGATCTCATATAACTCTTGCGGGAGACGAGGGATTAACTCCACTTGCTGTAACACATTATGAAGTTAGAAGGTGCGAAATGGGCGTGGAACCAAACAAGATTTGATTTCTTCTCACTCCCGAGTTCAAGTGCTTGGTGAGCGTCTGATATGAAATAATGAAGTGAACAGGCCCATAATTTTATTGGGACAGTGCCTAAGAGGCTGATAGCTGCGAATTGCGGTGTTGGCGCCCGTCAGAGGGCGAATTTGTTGAATATCAAAGCTGACTTGAAACCAAATCTTGCTGTACATATTTGGCTGTGCGAATCGAACATGCGCGTAGTACCCCTGAGGTAATGTTTAGATGATTCACGGGACTAGTAATGTAATGGTGTACCTCCTGGTGCAGGCTGGAACCGGTCAGCAGACACAGCAGCGTGTCGGCGATGGACCGCTGGTGAAGCGCCAGCGCCAGCTGCGGACACGCCGCGCACATCACCCACAACAGACGCAGCACCGTGATGAACGTGGCGCCCGAGATCAGGGGAGGCTGCACTACCAGCTGTGGAACACATCATTATATCAGTATACTGCATGGCCTCCTTGCAATTAATTTAATCACAACTTGTTTGTAAACGGTGAAGGACAACATCGTGGGGATGCTGAGAGCAGTGAGGGATTTAAAGCTCGCCCAGGACGAAGACACCTTTATACCCCCGGAGCATACTTTACTTGACTAGACTGAGTAATAATGACTTGCTTTATTTTAGGTTTGCATGACATATAATTTGACATTCGCAGGCTGGAAAATGAATTACTCACCAACTGTTGCAGATTTGTAAGTAATTCCGGGGTAGCAATTTCTTGAAGACGCGCCGGGTCGTGTTGGAAACTGTCCACAAGGCGTGAGAACGCTAAACACACGCATTCTACGGATTTCTTGTCTTGTTGAGTAAGTCTGGAACAAAGTAAACGGCTATTTAAGAGAAGAATGGCCGTATTGAATTCGGAACCCTAAAAACCTGCATTGATGCTACTACCACAATTATTTGGAAAACTTTGAAACATCTGGCGGATGTAATAGTTATCAAATATGACTTGCATTGTTTGTCTTTGCGGCAATTGACATTTGATGAGTGAAATATGACCTGATAAGAAACATTGTTCATACCGAATCAATATACTCAAGAAGTGTGACAAGCATGACACAGACCTTGGTTCGTTATCGAAAGTAAACCCGAAGTTACCGTAATCATTCATAACATAACATCACGCCTGTAATCCCCAAAGAGTTAGGCAGACATGTATCTAATAGTACACCAACATTTCGCCAGTTATTTTTAAGTTCCATGTAATAGGGTGCGAGCCTATTGCTATCAACCGGGCACCTATCCAGACTCTGTGACTGAGAAATTCCTGATGGGAAACCCAATAACACTTAGCCCGGCCTGGAAATAGAACTCAGGACCTCATGCTCAGCAGTTGCGCTTGCGACCACTAGACCAAGTCATGAACAGTGAGCGGCAGTTAAAGTGGCAGTCCGTAACCATTCAATAAATCAATAATTGAGCCTCTGTTATCCCACTAGAAAACGAAGACCTGCTTTTCATAATTATTATGAAATACAGTTGCTTTTTGTATCAGTCTGTGTGATCGCGTTGCTATTTTAAACTATGCAACGGATTTTGATGCAGTGTTCATTTAAAGAATTTATAATTTAATTTAGTTTACAATTTATTTAAAGAATTTATAATTTAGTTTAGTTTACATTTAAGAATTTATTTGTATTATTATTAACGTTGGAAGGAATGGATGGATGCCTCTGCCAAACAGTGGGACAATACGGGCAAGAAATAATAATGACTAATATTATATCAATAAAAACTTCTCGATCTTTTGTTAAGCCCCCAAAACCGTAAGAAGGGCCGGTTGCTAATAAAAATAATATAAAGTTAGTTATTACCTATTAGCCAGTAGTTGTAGAGAGTCCCTCACTAAATGGAACTCGTCAGGTGTGAGATTTTGGCAGCAGTTCGCTGTGATGGACAGTGCGGCGCGTTGCGCGTTGATGGAGAAGAAGTCCAGGTATGTCAGGCATGCCGAGACGCCGCGCTGTAATGATACGTGACGTCAGACGAGCAAAACACAACAAGTGATGATTTGAGATGTTCCGTCGTTGGAAAGAAAAGTTAGTCAAGCCAGCGACCAGCATCTCAGTAGAATACTCTGCAAGCGCGAGGCAGGATTGTGATATCAGTTTAGTGAACTTCTGTAATTTACTAGTCCTTTTCGAGGCTGAGGCAGTACATCATGTGATTGATGTGCTAGTGGTCGAAGACAATATTACACACCATTCTTCGGTGAAGAATGGCCAAAAGAAAGAAAGTTCAATTACCTAGCGCCAAGTCAAAATATCTTCTTTTGTACTTTGATTGCCGCTGAGATGAGTTAGAACTAGATTTTGAATGATTTGATACACAGAAATTGAACTTCAGTTATTTTATCAGTATTGTTTGTTAGATGCTACGTTATATTGTGCTACTAATGGGCATGGTCATGCTTACCGCTTGCAGTATAGCCTTGGAGTGTCGACGCGAGAGCATGTCGAGCGCGGTGAGGCTCTGCTCGGCCACGTCCATGCACGTGATGGCCTGCAGCTTGTCCAGGAACGCCGGCACGGCTAGCGCCACGGCGCCGCTGCTGCGCGGCAGGGCTTCCAGCATGTACGTGAGCGCACGGCAGGCGTGGTTCATCTGAGGGAGGAGAAACAGTTATAAGTTCCGTAAAGTCTCGCTATATGAACTGTTGTAGAATAGATATATGGTATAGTATTGGGTAAATTAAGCAAAATGTTAAAAAAAAAAACTAAATATGCTGTAAGCAGAAAATGTTGAGTAGTCGAATAGGAAACGTACGATAGGAGTATATATAAACTTGAAGATCACACTATTCATCATCTTCTCCTGCCCTTATTCCAAATTATTTGGAGTCGGCGCAGTATGTCTTCTTCTTCCGTACTTCTTGAAGATCACTATTCATGGTAAGCAAAATCTAGTTGGCTCTTTGTCGAGGGAAGCACAGCTGAGCCGGTTGCTGTGTAGACTTGTGGGAGACTTTTGTCCAGAAAGGATATTCTTTTAGCAAAAGTCTTTGTTTTCAATGAGTGTTACATTCGCTTACACGAATATCAACTTTTTGCTCGTGTATATTGATGAGTTTTCACTTTTGTACATATCGTGTTAGTAAAGATGTTTTTAACATAAAAACATATTTGTCATGTATGGAAAGGAAAACGTGAACGCAGTATAGTTGTACTCACCATGTCAAAGTTATGCTCAGCGGCGAGCAGGTTGACGAGCGCGGGCACGACCTGGCGCACGGGGAAGCCAGCTAGCGTGTCCTCGTTGCCCATCACCAGCAGTTGGCACATTTCGATGACGGCCTGGAGCTGCTGCCCTTCGTCGCCGGTCGCTTGTAGACCGGCCAACAATTGGGCGGCTTTTGATGCGGCTGTGGAAGACGATATTGTTATTGGCTGTGTTTGATCATCACGTCATGGAGACGATAAAGATTCGCGACTAGTTTAAGAATTAAAACCTTAAAGACTTTCCACTATTAGTGCTGCATGGTTCTCATGGTCTTTGGCGGCTTTAGTTGCGAGTAAGATAATGCCCCAAAATAATTTATAAAATCATACTGCTTTAAATATCGTGTGACATACTAGAAATATTACATGATTCTGTTACCTCATTTATTATACCAATAATTATTTTATTTTTGTGCATCATTTCTACAGCATAACGACGCGTCGAAAATTCATCACCCACAAGTCTTCAAACACTGTCACTATACTTTGGCAATGTCAACACACACAAGTGTATGACGATCAAAAGACTGTATATATAGACTATAAATACCAAAGTTGTGGTTATATAGTCTTTGGTATTTATAGTCATATACAAACAGCGCATAACCTGCCCGAATGTGTAACTCACCCGAGTTGGCAGTGACAGTCCTATGCAGCAGGTGCTGCATGCGCGGGCCGAGCGCGCCCAGCAGGTGCGGCGGCAGGCCCCGGGCCTCCAGCAGCGCCTGCAGGCGCCCCACCTCGCCCTCCTCGGAGGAGGACTCCTCGGCGCCGGCGCCTGTGGAGCCGCTACCGCCCACGCCGCTACCTCCGCCTGCGCATTCTTCTGACGATGACGACGCTGTAAACAAAATACGTTGTATGCTACTGTTGTTTTGTTTGGTCTAACTTCTTCAGAGTTATATCAAGGACCGCTGGAATGATTTGTTTATTTTATATTCTTAAGGATAGGACGACTAATATGTAGTTGCAAAGCTCATCTTTTCTAATTTGATAGAGGATTGAGCGCCATCTCTTTTTGACACTAGAACAATGATAGCTGCTGAACTTTTTTACTATGTATGCATGAATTTATTGAGATGGTTGAAAAATTATGAGAGCACTTATTTGTTTGTCGTTCTTATGACGGCAGTCTAGAGACTTGACCGATCAGCGTATTTGGTTACTTAAGACGTCTATTTGCAATCATTGCGACACTTACCTTTACCCTTGGGCTTAGCATCGCTGGCTGCGTTGTCAGGCATTGAAGCGGACGCTGAGGCCGGCGGTGTGGAAGATGTGGATGCCACGGCACCCTGCGAAAAAAACATGCACGATTAATAACCTGGTCTTTATAGTGTTTGCAGTTCTTTCCATGTCTTTTAGTAAACAAACACTGTACATAAGTAAGTTTTTAAATCTTAATAATAATCATTGCCTTTGGCATTAAGTCCGCCTCTGTACTTTGTGCTTAAAGTGCTAAATAAATATTTTTTAAACGGATATATGAGCCATCATGATTTTTGTAAGAAAGCCATTATAAATTACATCAATAACTACTTCGAAATAATCATTATTTTTCTTGTACGTATTATTGTTTACCAAAAGAGACAAGCAAAGCGAACACATTTTAGATAAAAGTGATAAATAAATACAGATGGATTGCGTTTTTCCATTAAGAATATCTAAGTAGCAGCCCACAGTCTGGATTTGTGCCTCATTGATGGCAATAGGTTCGCTCCCCTATTACACGGCATAAACAAAACTCTGGCCCTTGCCTTTCGAGGATTACAGGTCTGATGTTATTTATAAATACAGATACATTACTTATTGTTTACGTGTTCTCTAAAAAATGTTTAATAAGTGTGTTATATTTACCGTTGTTAGAGGCTGGGGGTGAGACCGGCTGGACGCACCTCCAGTACTGGCACACGAACCCAGGCTGCTTTTACCTGAGATAACAACACAATCACACAATTTACTGACACATCTTTGTACAGATACATAACGTGTGCGAGGAAATAGGCCAACCTCAATCACCAATAAAATGGACCAATCAAAATAGATCTGCAATGGGAGCCCAGTTAATGAATGCACCCGGCTGTCGACTGACAAAACTGGATGGACAAAGATCGAGCGAACGAGAGGCGAGCTAAACGAAGTAGTCTATTGGACACTGAATATGTAACACAATGGACATAAAAAATTGACTCGGAGTCAATTTTTTTGTTAGACGTAAAATGCTATTTACCCACGAAATTCTAACATATGTAGGTAATTTTCAGCAATATAAGAGCAAACTTTGTAGTCAATAACCGTACTTTTATAAAAGCATTTATTTTTTCACTTTCACTTGTGCACAGGTAAATATTATTAGGATGTTTTGTTTTGGTGTAATAGCGCTTGTTGTCGGCTTATGCAAACCTTGTAATATTATCATACAATGCTAATGGCGACGTCAAAAATGACGCGATAACGTCGGCGACGTAATAAACAAACGATAAAGATACGAGACAACTACATCGATTGACAAGTAACGAGTTTAATATGACAAAGTCCAGAAGGGGGTAAATGTTTTCATGTGCTATAGTTCTCATAAGTAATCAGCTGCATTCAGAGTTTTATCGATTGCAGCGTCAGGGGCTAAATATATAAAGCCGCTCGGCTGTGCTCAAACAGATGTGTCAACCCGCCATGAACGAAGTTTGCCGCTCGGCACGAGCCGAATGAAAGCCGAATATTTTTAGTGCAATTATTTGCGCTCGGGCCGGCTTTGTTATTAAACAAATACTGCCCAGTCGCATGTGCGTTGCTGAATGCCTTCAGCAAAAATAACTAGCAAGTAGAAGTGAGTAGAGAAAATATTCGATAGCAGTTTCCTCGTGACGTGCCAGTGTTTTATAGAAGACTCCAGCGCATTTGGTAGTTACCTCGTTTGTCTCGGCGCGTGGACGCTGGCTGCGGCTGCGGCATGTCGCGAGCTCTCGCCCGCCGCCCGCCTGCCGCGCTGCTGCCTGCGCCCTCGCTTCCCGATACCTGACGAAAAAACAAATGCTGTCAATACTAGCCCTAAACTCGCAGCAACTCAACTACCAGCCTGTATCTCCGAAGAGTCCGTATACCACAAGGCAAGAACGAGCTATAGAGGAGGGAGGTGGGATTTGTCGTTAAACTCAATATCATCAATCAGGCTAAAGCAGTTCACTGCTGGACATGCCTCATAAATATCACACGATTTAACTAGTTCCTGGGCTATATTTATCTAACTACCAGCTCTTCTGCGAACATCGTCTCTACACTTAGCCTCGAGGAGTCCTACCACTATCTTCTGCCCTTATGCTATTGTATTTCAGGTTACAGCACCTCTATTAGCCGTCATCTCACTATACAAGATAGAAAGGGTTTTCTACATCTTTCACACATCGCTTTTCATTAATTCTGCCTCAACTCTCAAGGACTCGGAAAGTGTTTTATTGCAGTTGTATTGATCACTGCAAGACAAAAACAACTATTTTATGAGACTAATGTTACTAACAAATAGAATATTATTTGTCTTCATAAACAACTGCAAAGCCAGCGAGTTTAAAGTACTTTCTTATCTAAGAAGTGTAACCTTAGCATTTATGTTTTGAACTTATCACTATATTGAATAGTATTCGATTATTAATGTAAGTTAATTTACAATAATTCGGAAAAATCTATCATACAGAATAGGTCAAGTATTGTTTCAGGAAAACTAATACCCTATATTAAATCAACTATGAGGAAACCTTGTAAACATGAAAGCAAAAATAAAATACATTATGACACAAGTATTATAATATCAACCAAATACACAAGTAATATAAACTCAATTTAATTTATTTACATTGTCAGTATCGTGTGCGTGGGCCTAAAGATCAGCAAGGTTACCCTTTTAAATAGCAGTAAGAAACATGATCGATATGGATATGTTGTAGATACCTGTCTTTTAGACGCAGTGTCTTGTCGCTGACGCTGCGAAGTGCTGGCTCCCCTCGTCAGGCAAGCACCCAGGGTCGCCCCCGTCGCAGCTGCGATGCTCTGCGCACAACACAACTCTCACTTACACGATCACAACACGTCGCACATATTTACCACCAAGCAATGCACATATGAATTATTCATAAAGTAATCTATCAAGAATACGTATGTTTTATTTTCGCGAAGATATCAGCACTGACGTCGACGCCGATACCGAGCGATCGCACGACTAACACTGATAATAGTATTCAATTCAATGTACTTAGTACTATTGAGATTGGTTGAACGAAATTGCTATGTTTCCGGTTAAATGCAATCGTGGTATTTTTGGTAATTAATAACAATACATGTAATTAATCGTGTCTAATTAATTATGTCGTACGTAATGATAGTATATCATTAAGTATGACATAATAAGAAACATTAACATTACTTTAAAAGTTTTTAGAATAGCTCCATTAGCTAAATTATAAGAATAAAAGAGTTTACCCTTCGCGCGTTAGTTTGACGCAAATAAGGAAGATCTCGTGGAACTATTAATAATTTGCTCGACGAGCTGTGTGCTTTGGACGAACTTGCCTCTGTAAACAAAAACGTACACGCATTACATAAAATGCATAATACGAATGAATAACAATCGTGATTAGTAATGCTCGATAACGATAATCACCTTGGATATCTTTGTCTGGTAGAGGGGGAGTGCTGGGGGTACTCGGGAAACTGCCGAGGCTCTCGGAGGCACTGCTGATGCGGCCCGCTACTGTTTGACTGTGTGCCGCGTCGCCGGGCGGGTTGGCTGCAATATCAATATGCATTATCTGCGATGAATGACTGCGCTTGATACACGTGATAACACCACCTGATAAGCTACGCCTCGAGACCTACATTATGCTCTAATACGTTTAAATAGACAAGTACTTAATTAATTCATCGCTCTCATTTAAAATATAACCAATTCGCAAAATTCACTAATAGATTTACACGCAAACCCATTATCCAAGGCTGCAATTAATAAAAGGTAGAAGTACAAATTACCTGAATCACTAATGACCGTAGAGGTTGGGGGTCCAAGGTGGCTGTGCCTGTTCCGCAACAGGTATGTGCACGATGTGAGTGTGGATGAAGAAAGATCGACTTTGTCGAGTTCGTGTTTGGATGACCTTCCGGTACTGCTAGTATCTGTCTCGTCTTTACTGTGAGAATCTATTTTAAATTTCTTTCGGCACTCGTCTACGTTAAGCAGACAACTGCTCTTTCTGCTCGATAGAGAGCGATGTGTTGATCGCTTTCTCTTCTTCCCCTTTCGGCGGTTAGCTGTCGGACTGTATACAGAATAATCCGAGTCCAGTAACTCTGTGACAGTGGACGAGCTGTACGGCGAATAAGCAAAATCTCTCTCGTCAAGTGGCAGTAATCCTCCCTCCGGCTGCGGAGCTTGAGCGGAAGTTGCTGTAGCGTTCTGATTCAGGGGCAGCTGTGTTAATGATTGTGGTTTAAAATTATTCGGTATTTGCTCACAAGCACTCTCGCTGGATTTAAGAGCAGTCCGTGAGCGTGTGCAATATGCGACGCACTCCTCTGCACTTGTGTTCGATATAGTCTTGCGTTTTTTCCTGTCATGCGAGGAAGTCCGTCCGCGTTTCGGGTGAACGCTGGATTTGTGGGCGTCTCCGCCCTTGAATTCGGTGGTATCACAGCGTGTCTCGTATACGTCTGTGCCGTAGGACCAGCGCTCTGTGATGGAATAGTCGGACCTGGGCAGAGTGTTGATGAGGCGCGAGCTCCGGCGCAGCTCGACGTGCGCGTATGGCTCGTCGGACACGCGGCTGCTGGAGTGTCGGCTGGTGGAGCGCGGCAGCGGCGACGTCACGTTGCGTCTATTCCGACGGCTGTGGCTCGCTCGACGCACTTGACGCAACCACCGACCGCCCACCACCCTGCTAGGAGAAGACCTGTCACACAACACACACTTCGCCATTATACTAATTTAACCATCAACATTTCCTACACTGTCAATTACGAGGAATATTTATAAGGCTCTAATCGTACATTTTAATTATTGCTACAATTTGAGATAGAGATTATCATGAGATTATCTGCATCAATTTGTAGATCTGTATGTCTAGTGTCTATAAAGTCATCTGCCAGAAGTTACGGGAGAAAAGAAGCCTGAAGCTTTAAGAGCAACCTAGGAATGTACATAACCAATACCCACTGATATGTTTTAGGAATATAATTGTACAAATATTCTGAACATGGTCAGCTATTATAATAAGTAGGTATTGGAGTCGCTGATGTGGGCAATAAGACTGCTAGGTTTAAGTGTGATTTGGCGGGCAATGTCTGTATAATGCATCAGGACCATGGGCAAGAGTAGTCACGCAGTAGGAGCCAGAAGGTGGGCGTAGTCGCGCTGGCGTCACGACTTAGAGGCGTTTGAGAGAGATTGGCCAGAGAAAATCGCACAAAGAGAAGAGAGGAAGGTTATGGGGGAGACCTTTACCCAGCAGTGGTACAATATAGGTTTAAAAAAAAAGTATCCCAAACAAACATGGGAACAAAAAGTTTGCCATAAGTAAGATTAGGGCAAAGGGCTCTATATCAGCCAACGATTCTTCCTGGCAACAATAGAAAAGACATGCTGCAAGCTCTTCAAAGCATCGTGCGATTCCTATTCCAAAGTGTCTTTTCATTTATTTATACTATAGATTGGGCAATACAAGAATTTACCATATCACTATGGTTCCCAAGTACGACAAAAATCACCAAAGGTCACTCTGCGATTCTCTAAAAGTAATAATCATTATAATATCTACGAAGTCCAAACTTAACAAAAGTATAAATTAATTGCACTTGGCTAATTACTTTCATTCCCATTTTGTCATAAAAGTGTGAATACCGCAGGTGCTCCGACACGTTATCAGTGACTCACACATTTGTTACGTGGTTTTGTTCACAGATTCCCGGAAACCTATTACACAAGTTATTTATATTAACGATGGTTTTGCAAGAACATGGCATGTACATTATATTTTAATTTTATTTAGAATTTGAAGATCATTCTTTTTTTTTTATTTGACTACTAGGTGATGTACTGTTTTTCGAGAGCATTTTAAATTGTAGCCTGATGATACTTCTCGAGTTTTAGTTTACATTGGAGCATAATTAGGTCTCAGTTTTTTTTTATATGTTAGGTGATACCTTATTCTTTAAGATTTCACTTTAACCTTTTCCAAGTTTTTCCAATATTTAGAGTTATTTAGGTGCTACGCGGAACTTGTCTCTCCGTATCATTTTGCTACGAACATGTAGTATTTTTAAATATCGCAGTATTACTTTTATTTTGCACTTATTTATATATTTTTTCTTCTAGGTTTAAGTCGGAAGTGTTTGTTTTCGTGTGAAATTTTGTTGAAGTATGGCAACAACAAGAAGTTTACCGTTACTAAACGGGCTGAGCTCGTGATGAAAGCGATAAAGAAAATATTGATTTCGGAGAATTCAAAAGCCGAATTTTATACATATGCCAAAGAATAACAGACACTTGGAAAAAAAAATACTACATTAAAGATCGATTCTTGGCGAGTCGGAAAGATTGGGTTGACACTCGCGAAAGTGTCTTGTTGGAGGGATTTCAGCAATTATTATTTTGTGTTAAGTTTAACTTAAACTTATGTTTTGATTTGTAAAATTTTTAAGAATAATGTTTGTTTGTAATTTTAATTTTATTATTTAAATTTGTGTTTTTAATTCGTAATTTAGATTACCAAATTACAAATTGTACTTGTTGTACTTCGTAGCACGACCATGAACACATTCATTATAACTTTAGATGGTAATTAAATCCTTTTAATTATACACAAATTAGAAATTTTATACCTCTCAATTGTAGTAGATATACAGGTCGTGACCACGCTAAAATTCTAGCTGGCATAAAAGTTGATGTAGTACTTTCATATGCATTCATGCATATGAAAGTACTACCGAACCGGTACTTATAACAATTTTTTTTTTTTTTAACTTTTTGTCTGTCAGTCTGTTTGTTTGTTCCGGATAATCTCCGAAACGGCTGGACAGATTATGACGGGACTTTTACTGATAGATAGCTGATGTTATAAGGAGTAACTTAGGATAACTTGGTGCACATAAATTATAAGCCTTATTAACAAAATCCCATTCAAAATAGGGAAGTAATATTTTTATAATAATATCACAAGAACGAAGGTCGTGGGCCACAGCTAGTTGATGATAAAAGTATATTTGTTATTACTGCTCTCCTTTTTGGCCTACTTCTACTAATGACTATTGTTTGCCTGGAACAGTCCCAGTTTCAATCTTAAGCAGTAGATTTAGTGTTTGTGGTTTTAATGACAGAGCCCATATAAGTCAAATTAATTATGAAGATTAGTACAACTGATGACACTGACGGTTGAACACTTTTCACCCTTATACACCGAGTTATAAGGTTGAAAAGTAGTTTTTATTGGTTTGGTAGATTCTTGAGATGAAGAGTAATAGCAGACTTCTTAAGAGGGGATATGTGCTGCGATTTCTCCATGCAAATTCTGACGAAATCGACGTTTCGTATTCCCCTTCCCGTTTTTCTTCCTAAATAATGCCTCTAGAGCTATCATTTTTTTTTTTTACATAATTAAGGTCTACTGTAGAAACGTCCCTGTCATTTCCTTTTTTTTAGTAACTAATAAATAAGTAAAGAAAATATAACCCTCCAAAATTGGCAAAACATACCCTATTTTTACGGCCGTGATGAGAGGACTACCAGACATATTCGAAAAGTTCTTAACATAAAAGAAATTGATGGTAACCTAGAGATACTCTTTCTTAAAATTTTAATGTCAAAAATAATTGAAGCAGGTCAGTTTTCGAGGAGCAAAAAGGGGAATACGAAACGTCGATCGCGTCAAAATTTTTGTGATATAATCGGTCTGAGCTGCAGCTGTCCCTATCACATTCTAACGGGGCAGGCTTGACGTAGCACAACAGTTATGGTTTCTTTCTTTCTAAATGCCTATTTTTCAAATTCTTCGCAGGCCATGTTTCCTCTTATGAGTGTTGTGATATAATCGGTCTGAGCTGCAGCTGTCCCTATCACATTCTAACGGGGCAGGCTTGACGTAGCACAACAGTTATGGTTTCTTTCTTTCTAAATGCCTATTTTTCAAATTCTTCGCAGGCCATGTTTCCTCTTATGAGTGAGGAGTAGCACTGTTGTACTTATTCCATACCCATCATCATCTTCCTGTCCTTGTCTGATATTACTTGGTGTTGGTGCAACACATTTTTATCTTCCATTCTCCCATGTCAAGCATTCCTATTCTCTACTGACAGTAAAATTCCACAAACTAGGTGTTGAGTTTTTGTGTTTGAAAATAAAATTAAGAATAATGGGTGGAAGGGACCCAAGGATGAATGAAAAATTTCTATTCCCACCCCCATAGAAATTTTTCATTCATCCATGGTTCAGAATAATGTATTAAATATATGGTAACCGTTTGTGCATCGGGTGACCTTTCCACCCTGTATTATATAAACACACAGAGCAAGTTTAAGTAGCTTCAATAACTTTGGACAACATAAAATCATTTATAAAAGATAATGAAGCCAGCAAGGCCAGTCTTACAACTACATACATAACTTGGGATTAGCTTGGATTGGTGATACTATTATTCTGGAAACATGTCCTTTAACTACTCTGCTAAAAGAAGTTACATTCTTTGAGTAAGCAATTTATTTTACACAGGCATTACAAGCCAATACTTTGATATTTTTCAATGTTTTCAGACTGAGTTGATTGCAATCATAGAAGAACAATTATTAAAAATTCCCCTAATTTTAAAAATGATAATAACACAACAACAAGATGATGAAATATAAAAAAAATATTAGGCATGTTTCACTGGTTCACATAAAATCTTCTTCATGTTATGTATTTACAGAGAATTATTGTTTTTGTTTGCTCTGACACATACCTACCTAGTACCTACGTATGATTAATACAATAATGATAATAAAATTTGTCTTCACACCATGATAATAATGGATGAATTTTTGCTTGTAATTTTGCTGTGCCAAATAAAATTTCTGAAGTACTTTATCAGTAACTTTGTTTTTAAACAATGGAGACTCTAGAATTTTCTATTACTACACATTAAAAATACCATATCCCAATCTCAAGAAGCTACAAATCAGTACATAAATATAACTGTTCTAACAAACTTGGAAATGATCCACCCTAGATAAGACCAGTGATTAAGTGCAAAGTCATTTATTGAACACAGGAAACCACAAATATAAAATTAGGACAGTGGTGATGCTTGTGTATATCATTGATAAGATAATGTTGAGTATTGATATCACAGAATTAGGCAATACAAGGTTGTGTGCCCAAAACAATCAGCTGATCAAGCCTAACAGTGTGTACAAATGATTATTGTTTATTTTGTAAATTGTTTCCTGTTCCATGGCATTCTCGCACTTGAGCATTTTTTATGTACCTCTTTCGCAATATGTGATATGGTGACTATCTATATGATGGAACAGTGCTACAACTGGGAGCAATAGAAGTATCATAGTAGTTACCCGCTGGACTCTCTCGTGAGTGCAGAGTGCGACGACGGTGTGATGTGTTGCTCGGCCATAGACGACGCTGAGGGACACACGCGGCTGCTTGTGTGGGGCCTGCGCAGGCCGCCCGCGCGCGCTACCTGCCCGGCACCATGCCAGGGCGAGCGCTACGACGCTGTCTCCGCATCCACTGCGCTACACTGACTCACTACCACATCACCAGTCCACACAAGAGCCTCACCGTCCGCTTCGCACTTGCTGTCCGTATTCAACACGTATCACCACACGACAAATGACACACCGTGAAGCTATCTGGAACAAAAGATGAAATACACAGTCAGCGATCGAACAATGCTGCGTTACATAAACATTTTAACAATTAGCACTACCTGTCACCGAAGCAGGCAAATTGAACAAACTAATAATCGGGCACTAATACACTGATAAATAAACACGATGATCACTAAGAATTTCCAGACTTTCAAGCAACACGTTTTGTAGAAATTATTGTAATGGATGACACATCAAGGACAGAGCTACGATTTTCGAGTTATTTTTCAATCCATTCCACACAGCTGGCTGGCTGTCATGTACAGTATTGCCATGAAAAAAACAGAACTACTACCATTTATTTTCTCTCGGGTAGAACGAATGGTAGCTTTTCAGTCGTGGGTAGAAAAAAAATGTTTTAGTATTTTAAAATAAAGTAAATTACAGCGTCAACACATCTTATGAATTCAATAAAAATCTAATGTAAAATAGACATTTTACTACAACTAAAGCTTGAGACTTGAGGCATCTCAAATGTCTTTAGAAGTATTAACGTGTTTTTATTTCTGTAATGTAATATCCGTCCAAAATATACATCTTTCTTCGCGTCTTATCAAATTACTTAGGTAGAACTTTTTTTTCTAGGTGTAACAATACGTGTGTTAAACACGTGGAACAATTTCAGTTTGAGCAAGTGTTTTAAGCTAAATTCACAGGTTTAGTGAGCAATAACATTTATATTTTGTGTTCTGAATCTTTAAAAAGTTTGATTTAACGTCACATTGCCTTACTAAAAAAAAATGTTCAATTACATTATACTGATCTATTGAAACTTCAAAAAATACCAAAGTAGAAATTTTGAACAAGGCAACATTTTAGTAGTTATCGGAATTGTGTAGAGTGCGAGTGAGTAGGAGAGATAACAACAACAAAGCGAACGAAGGAGACAGATTTTCATATTTATTTATATTTTGAGTTAGTTAAAAATGCCTATTTGCCCATAGAATTGAGGACAGAAAGCTTCCGCTGAATGTGTGAGTAGTATAGCATTATTATTCATGAATTCACAACATTGGTATAGTTTTTATTTTTATATTTGTTTACCTAATGAAATAGCTATTATAACGTGGTCATAAAACAAGTTTAGCGTGAGCGTCTAATATATAATAATGTTTTGGAAGATTTTAAAATAGGTAAGAGGACCACCACCTTTGCGTAGATTAGCGTACGAGTATGACCCAAATAGGGACGTCTATTATAAGGAACAGATGTTCCGACTATACCTACTCCACGTGAATAGCTCGATGATACAAAGTGGGTGTCACTCTGTGAGAACGTTCGGGATAACTCATCGACTTGCTATGCAACAATAATGCAATCGAAAAGTCTTGTAGTCTTTTCCGTATGATATGCGTGGTGGATACGCCCATACATACTACATAGATAGACATTTAATTTAAATTTGGTACCTAGATATTGTCATAACTGCCCACACACCCTAGGCTAATAGTTAGCAGGAAAGCAGAACGTTATTAATCTTAAAGAAGCGTTAGCGCTACCTACGTTTCCCAGAATACCTACCTAATCTCGCCACCTTTGTGCAGAGAGAGGAAATTAAATCACCAGACCTCTAGGTTGTACAATATCGATTCAATAGCCTCGCAGGGCAATGTCACCCTGCGCGCGTGAAATATCTATCTAGGTAGGTAGGTACCAAGGTATTTACGAGCTCGACTTTGTTGGTACGGATTCGGTCATTTTTCAACCAAAGAAAAATACTATTGTAACGTAAAGTGCGTTCTATCCTTAGGGACCATTGGGATGGGGGACTAGGGTAGAAAATCTTTTACTTTCTACTGGTTTATTTTTAGGTCAAAGCGCTGTTTTTCCTACCTACTTATAGTAAAATTTTGTCATGCGGAAAAACTTCAATAAGATGGGCGTCATAGACACATAGAGGGGCTGGTTGTGGACATGCACAGTACGTGGTACTGACATAGATTTTTCTGCTAGTTTCCACCTACTTATTGCAAACAAAGGTTACCTAATCAGGTAAGTACCTCCACATGCAAGAATTATTGCAGTATTGCACTCAATAGCGCAGATTTATTGCTATATGTTGTTATGATCGTAGAAAATCCTTAACAACAAGCAAGGCCAGAGGTAACAAGTGACTGAGAGTTGAATAGTTGATCATTATCAAATGCAGATGGAACTTTGATCTGTTCGTCCGATCCGATAAGATTCTTTATGAACTTAAACCTTCGGCTCTATCCGGAGGCATAAAGATTTAATGACACGGAAAAATGGCAATGTGCCCAAGGTGGTTGCTGATAACCATAATGTATTGATGTTTTCTTTATTATTAATTTCAAGGTATATAATATGTATAGTATTTTTGGCATAACGACCAAATCAGTTGTATGCTCATTACAAATCGTGCATCGCAAGTGGCAACACCAGTTTTAAAACGATCAAGGACGTCATTGTCTGGTGCATGACCTTTTAGTCTCCAAATCTACATAATTACTCATAGCATAACAACAATTAATGCTACAACACGAACAATTCGAATGGTTATATGGTCACTTTCACCATTTATAAAGTGTGCTTTATAGGTGAGTGGGTAAAGATGCAAGTATATGAGCTATCTTGGTTCCGTAGGCGGGGCAAAGGGCCAGGGCAGTGGTGAACGACCGCGCTCGGTGTCCGCCGTCCGGTTGGACGGGCGCGGCCGCTCCTCGCTAATATGGAATAAGCTTGAAAAACATTATGTATGTGGAAACCCGATGCAACTACGTGGACGTGTCAAACATAGTAAACAGGCACGGTCTTTGTTATAACGGTAGGTGATTAGTAGCGGATTGACGGCTGGAGTTTGGTGATCAACTGCGCACATAACTGTGATGTAAAAGTCCGTTGCTTGCTGAATGTATCACTGGACCCAGAACCAGTTCGTATGTAGTCCGATAAAAGAAAAGCTTTTACTTAAATCCTAAGAACAAGTTCTAAATCCTATAACACCTCCGGTTGAGGTAGGAATAGGACTCATTTGGATCTCAAGGCCATCAAACTGACTGACCGTCTGGTTACAACTGTTTTTAGAGGAAGATGCCGTGAAACAAGTGTATTGACTTGTAGTTCTTTAATCTCTAGGCTCTGTCAAAAATGCACAAGGAAATAGATGGGCAGAGTCTAAAAACGAATTCCTACAAATATGACTAAAGTTGGTCGCGTCAGCAATTAACAAGGAAATAATGAAGATAGTAGGAAACTAGTCAGGAAATAAACAAAACAAATGTCGCGTGCCCAATAAACTTATGGAATAATAAAATGTCTCACCGTCCACGCCGGAAAATGAGCAACGTATGTTTTGACTCACAAATCTATTTTGGTCAGTAGGTGGATAAGCTAAGCTTACATTAGGTTAGCCAAGTAATGTTGGTACTAAAACCTTACCTATCCAAAATAATAAATAAATAAATCGCTATTTGAACGGTAAAACTAATTCTAACCAACCAAGCAACAACAGCACTTGTTCGAAATAAACCTGTCTATGTAGGTAGTTATTATTCAATCGCATCTCAAGGAACTTGCTGTGTGGCGAGACCCAGAAAACCAGCACTCACCAGGTGCAGTTGTCAGGTAGCTAAATAACAATTAATTCAAGTTTACCTTCCTTTGAACTTGTGAGCTTTTTCACCACTCAGGTACACGAACTCAAGGGATGCACCTCGGAGATCTCAGTCACGTGACGCCTTGTTATTGAACTGCGCGTGAGTTGACCAAATAAAAAAACAACGCAAATCGCCGTCGCTGTCGTTGTTACTCGGCGCAGTAACTAATTTGTTATTCCCACATGACCTTCCTTGACTCTCAACGTTTATCCTCTCCTCGGCTAACAAAAACGTTACCGGCTCATTGTCTTAAAACGTAACATTGCCTCCGTATACCTACTGTAAATGTCACGGATGGATTGTTACATTTTTATTGTTTGGATGCGTAGGTATAATATTATGTCTTTAGTTTGTTACTAGGTGCTGTAAGGTTGATATAAAATAATCAGTTATGCTATTAAGATGAAACTAATTCCGAGTACTCGACACCGCTTGGTGTTATAATTTTGCGAATTTTTGTTCCGAATCAGTTTTTGATTGATTGGGGATCGTTTATGCGAATATGTGCTTTGGCTGTGGTTAGGTAAGGCTTATTTTGGTGTGATTTCGGATGCGTATCGAGGGGCTATGCTACAAGGCCGCGGGTCGACAACCGCCGGCTGCAGCCACGTGCGAAACCAGCTCACCTCGACAACAACGCTGTCGAGCCTGCGGACAGCGGACCACAGACTGAAACTGAGCAACAAAACACTCATGATACATTTTGGTAAGTATCTAGACAAGATTTCATTTCGTTTTCTATTAATGTAAGTTTCACTTAATTTCAATCTCATCAAAATACTTAACTATTTACAGTGTTGTTTTTACTTTGTGTGCCAAACCCTCACAATGTTTTTCATGACTTATTCTATTTAGCTATTTATTATGGATTGAAAAAAGAATTCAATTATTCGTAAGTCAGAAAACAAGAACACAACATGAAAACCCCAGTTCTTTTTTATATACAAAATGTTTATAATAAAGTGAACAAAATGCATACTACGATCAGCTGTTTCAAAATGAATTGGGGTAGCCCGGTGGCCGGTAACCCCAGGTAAAACATCCGGTTGTTTTTTTAAAAGGACAAGTGCACCTTTGCTTTCTATGATTCAGACAGACGAGGGTTTTGCAAAAACTTAACAATGGAAGTTCCTAACAACAGTTAAGTACGCAGTTACGCGTAGGTACCTATATATTTTATTGTTGGCAAGAGCAGACAGGGGAGCCTGGTCCATAATTATATTAATAACTAGCGGCTCGTCCCGGCTTTGCACGGGTGCCTATGTTACTCAGGGTGAATGTAGCTTTCCAATGGTGAAAGAATTTTTGAAATCGGCACAGTCGGTTTTGAGTTTATTCATTACAAACATACACACACACACACACACACAAAAATACAAATTTTTCCTCTTTATATTATTAGTGGAAACAAGAACTGCAAATTATTAATGTTCTTATCAATTCTAATGAGAGTACAATTTAATTAGACAACAGATTAATGTTAGGAAAATAAAACCGCTGCGAAGTTCTAATTCACACATCGAGCGCATTTTACTAAAGAAATTCTGATCAAAATTGCAAAATTGATAATGGACGAATGCATTGAATAGCCAGCAGGAGTGCAACTAAATCAATGTGCAGTTGAATTAGGGTGCACTGTGCACCCTTGGGGTGTCAACGACCGGCACAGTGTGGCGCCAGCACCCCCGCAACCAAACATACGCGACTTCTCCGGCGCCCTAGCGGTTCAACGACCCTTCAACGAACCCCCTGTAAAACCTATAGCGAGCCAGACAGATCAACTCCCGTTTATAAACAATCGATAGGCCGCACAGACAGGTATGTAGCTGTCTACCTATCTAGTATGATACGCACCGACTAGACATGTGGGATCGCTATAGCCAGAGTGCGGCAGCGTAGCAGTCACAGGCGAGTCACGCGATCTTTGTTTTCATGGAGACGGAACAGTTATGGGGAACGGACGTTGTTTGAGTAGATGAAAGTAAGCAATGTGCGAATGCTTATGTTTGAGGCCTTGGTGAGTCTCGATAGTTTACAATGCACAACTGCACAACGCAAGATGTTAAAAGTTAGAAGAACCAGCCGAGATTCAGTAGGACGGTTGTCTGTAAAAAGTTGTGACTATTTCTGTACAGCCAGTTGCTGACTATACGACAAATAAAACGACGCCGTTCGCCATGTCGTCGAGCGGTCCCAACAAGTTTGTGTGAATGTGTGTCGCAAGTACTGCGACCATCCATGTCAGCAAACATTAGTCTTACCAAGTTGCAGCCATGTTATAAAGCGACGATGTAATGCACGTGAAGCGTGGAGGTATTAGTGACGGAGCACGAGCCACAGCCGGTAGCCGAGGCGAGAGGTACGAAACTCTGTTAGCGTCGACTGCCATACCACGCGCGACTGAAATAAACTGCGCTCAATGAAATCGATTTGTGCATAATAAAGTTCTGTTACAAGCGGATCATTCGAACATTTGCAACGAACATATTAATATTTCATTGTATTCGACTTTCCGATTTTAAGTAAACCGTGCACAGTTAGAAATGGAAGAAGGTGAATCGAAAAAAATACGTAGACTGCACATTTCATCCATTTAACTCTCATTTATGAAATGCAAACGCTACACTAAGCATGCAATGCGGAATTTACCCGAGAAAAGAACACTGTTTTCTTAATGTAGAACATTGCGATGATGTTCAGCTGGTAGCCGTTCACCTAATAGCATATCATCAATATAACAAATTTGATCATCTTTGACCTTGGGGCTTGGGAACAAGAAATCTAAAATAAAACAAGATAAAGCAACGTTAACTCTTGTGCTCTCTACTAACAGAGAAAATTTAGCGAATGACGGCTGTAGTGTGTATATCTGAAAAACTATAAATATCGCTTTCGGCTCGATACGAGCGGAGAAAGCTATGGTGTTGCAACCGCGTCGGCCGACGTGTAGCCAAAAGGTTTCGTGACGACAATCTGTGCCTCTTGCACAATTTTCTGCGTTCACCACGATCACGATCAACCTCTGCGCGGTTTAACATCGAATATTAACGATTTCTCCAGTTGGAGAGACAGGTTAAGATTGACTGCTCTCACCGAACTTATTTTTCGATTTAACGCGCGTTTGCTTGAAATTAAGCGTTACTTGCAGCGGAGCCCACAGATGATATGGGCGTGGGTGCAGAAAGATGAGAAAAAAAGGTTTTTAAGGGTTAAATTTGCTATTTACGGATGCAGCTGAAGTTCTTCTAAGAATCTTAAACGCAATAGGCACCTTAAAAAAACATTAGCACCTCGAATTCAGCAGATTTACTATACATAAAGATTTAGAAGTTCGAGTTATTTGAAAAAAGTCTAGGAACAAAAAGAAAATGTAAACTCCACTCTACAAAACTTAGCTTTTCATAAGTCCTTTTATTCGGAAATTGCTGTTACTTAATTAATTTAGGGAGACAATTTTAAGAATAAAAGATCTAAGGTGCCAAGAGCGAGCGAAGCGAGCGGTCTGGGCAGGTTAGATTTTGACATACAGGAATTACTTGGTCGCTGTACCGACCAAGTCAAGATTCAAGAGGAAGTAGTCTGCAAAAGCGAGCGAAGTGAGCTCGATTTTTTTTTTACATACTGCCTTGGACAGGTTATTATTAGTTTTAAGTTATCTTGCTGCGCCCTAACGGGGTCATGTACTCACTATGTAGTTTTAAGCCTAGCGGGTAAAATTAGTTGTATATATAGTGCAATAAATAAATAAACAGGTTACAATCAAATTGTTTCGATCCTTAATACAGGAGGTACTTGGTGGACTTCTAGAAAAAGTCAAGATCCAAGAGAAAGTAGTCTGCAAGAGCGGGCGAAGCAAGCTCAAACATTTTTAAACACAGTGTTTAAAATTTTTTGAGCTGCTGGACAGGCTAGAATTATTTCGACCCTTCTTAAAGGAGTTACATGGAAGAGAGTGAAATTTCACGAAATCAAACCGGTTTTATGCCTGGTTGGTGAACGATGGATGCCATTTTTGCCATCCGCCAGCTTTGCGAGCAATGTAGAAGTGCGCACAAAAACTTGCTCATGGTTGTCATCAAGCTCGAAAAGGCATATGACCGGGTACCTCGTGAGGTTTTGTGAACGGCCCTGAAAGAGAAAGGTATGCCAGGGAAGCATGTGTAGTTGATCCAAGCGATGTAGGTACAGTCGATGTAGTACCCAAGTCTGGTCTACAGCGGGCACTACCGGCAGCTTCAATGCGGCTGTCGGCTTGCTCCTAGTGTCGGCTTTAAGCCGTGATGCCCCTCAAGTTAAAGGGGAAAATATACAAGTCCGTGATTAGACATGTCGCACTATATGTATCGGAATGCTTGTGAAGATGGATGAAAAAGATTCCAAGTAGCGGAGATGAGAATGTTGAGGTGGATGTGTGGTGTGACAAGAATGGATATGTGATTTGGGATCAAAATGTCCACATCGTCCATTTTTGGCAACCTTATGTAAGATAAGATAATTGCCTATTAAGGCCTGGGGGCAAGGGGGTTCCTAATTTATTTCAGCCTCTGTCAATACCGGTTGATCATGCGAAAATCCCACAGGAGTGCCAATCCAGAGGCTAAAAAAAGGAGCCTCTATGATAAAAGTTTATCGCAGGGTTAGTTAAAAGAAAATGTGTAAGTTTGCAGAGGTAGTAAGATTACTCATTTAGCCTTAAAATATAAATCGCATGCGCCGCTTCACGCCTGCGGCTGCGTCTCCGTAAACAACATCGTCATATTTTTGTGTTTTCGCGTGTGATAACGCGCGGGCCGCTCGGCTCGCTACACGCGCTGTCTCTAGGAAAAAAAACACGAAAGGCATCGCGTCTCCGTAAATAAGCCCTCCGGGTACACTGCTGCAGAGTAACAGTTCCAGGATGTTTAATATTCAAATACCTGTTTAGAAATTAGCTTATGTACTCAAATAATTATGTATTTACATTATTATTTGAGTACATAAGCTAATTTCTGACGAAAAAAATGAGGACTTATGAACAAAAGTGTGTCAGCAAAAAGAATGAGTTCAAGTGTACGGCCGTTTACGCAACTCGCGCAAGTAGGCCAATATTGTATGATTCTGCGGGCTTTATACCCAGCGAGGTATTGCCACACGATACAATATTATCAAGCATGATGGACGACACGATATTATTAGGTACAATTACCGTAATTACGCCATTGAAAATGGGATGTCTATCTTCTAACTAGATCTCACCTTTCCCAAGTGAAGTAGTAATTAATTCTATTTTTGTTCTTTTTCACTGACTGGCCATTATATTTCATTATCTTTCAAGCACTGCCGATGGTTCAATGATATTTTGCAAAATAGTGCAATGCCCTACTCGATGTAGAACAACAACCGAACATTGAAATCTGCCCGCTCAAGCTGGAGCTCCCAGCAACAGGTGAATAATTTGTTATCACCGCTCACTCCTGAAGGTAAGATTCCTCCCACAGATAAGTACGTCATTATAAAGACAGAGGGTGTTTTGTTACATTCATACGTAGAACGCGGACGTATTCCTGCATGTCGGATGCCATGTCAGTAGCGGACAGGTGTTGTGCGCCTATTTCTGTATCGGTGTGAAGTTACGTACGTAAGTATCCACGTGCTGCCTACAAACAACAAACCAATGGACCGTGTGTAAATAACACACATTCACAGATATTTTATTTCCATACTAAGTATTATTACGAATTTATTTAAATTGCGTAATAGACTAACAGCGCCAGTGGGACTGTGTCACTGTGTTGTTTTGAATTTTAAGACGGTAAAAAATTGCAAGATGTTTCTTCTCGGAAACAACTTTTTCGTATTGTTCAGCTATGAAAATTCACAATGCATGGAAATAAGAAAACTAGCTGTCCAGTTTCCAATTTTCCATGCAAAATGCTAAGCTGAGCGCCAATGATTTAGATTTTTAGCAAAGCCTTCGAAGGAACTGTGTGTTTGGCTGGAGAAATTGAACATGCATTAGTTTTCACAAAAACGAGCAGATTTAGTTTGTTTCGATTGTCTTAATCGTTGGGACTAGGAACTATTCTGTCGAAATATTAAGTTACTAAACCTTAGTAGTGGAGAAATGCCCAGTGGCACGATTAACAAAGGGAACTCACCTAAAGAAATAGTTTGAAATGTTGCAACAAATTGTTCAAGATATGACATGGTAGGTACTTGCGGTCGGACTGGATACTATGTTGTTTATTGAGGAGATTTTGTACCGCAATCATCAATAGCCCATTATGTTTTAACCGCTAAATCAAACAAGTGTTATGTATGAGTTATAACCTTGCCCTCATTTACACGTATCGATTGTTGAGGCGCTGTTTAATGGTCTTACAACCACTAACAACCGTTTGCTTTCTGCAGTACAGAGAAAAGTAAAAGTCTTGTGCACTACACTGCAAATAAATAAAATAGGAGTAATAAAAAAGGAGAGTAAAAATTATCACAATACACCCGACAACAAAGATTAAGCTCCACATGATAACGCATTTATTCCATTTTGTAACAAAGGAAAAAGGTCTATGCAGACTACGCAGTTGCAAATTGTGCTGCGTAGTCCCTGCGTAACCCTGCAGGGTTAACATATTGTATGACAAAAGAACGGCGCTAATTAATATTTATAATTTCAGAAACTGTTTGTTATGTCCCTATAATGGAATCTAATCTTTTCAAAAATGTTATCATCAAAATAAATAAGTTTGCCGGCTACAGCGACATGTGTATGAACGATAAGAGCTCCAATCTTTACCTATATTTTACATCAATGTCAGTGGGTTAGACGTTCACAATAACAGAAATAAATATTTAAATGAAAGAATTGTTGCATAATGCATGTAAGTGGCACTGCTGCATTGTAACAGACGGTAATGAGAGGTGTCGGGGAGCCGAGTGCGGGCCGCCCCGCCGCCGTTGGATCGATACGACGCGGCCTGCCACCGCCACTGCCCTGCCACCTTGTACCCCTGCCAATTCACCAGACCCCGCTCAGCTCCAGACAGACGAACCAAACTGTATAACTAATGAGGAATAACGGACGAATTATGTTGGATACACATACATAAAAAGCTGGACAAACAGGAATTTAGGAAGACATATTTCATTCAGAACTACCCGACAAAATAATTACAATGCTAGACTTATAACTTGTTTTCAATATTAATCATTATTATCTCGAGGGACCTGTCTGTAAACAGAGACCGAGATACGCAAGAATACTCACTTAGCATAATGAATGCTGACATGAGATACTTAACTGTAATGAAACCTTGGTTTACGTTGACACAGTCAGTTACAACGTGGCGCTGGCTATTTTAGGTATACTGCTGTAAACTCGGTCCACGCTCACCAGAGGTAAACAAAATGGCTGCAACGCTGACGATAAGTTATCGCCTCGTTTAATGTGTCGAGATACGTCGGTGAACGTAACGCAGAATGGGAGGGAAGTCGGCACACTAGCGAAATGCGTCTTGCCTATCATTCGATGATAACCGTCGAGTCCTCGAGTTCGATAATTTTCAACAGCTGCTATAAAAATTCAATAACCACCAAAACAATTTTACTCAAATCCGTCGAGCGCACCAAAACAGGAGGTAGTATGTTAACAGACAAACGTCATAGCACAGCGATCCGGAATCCAGGCCAGAAATATGTCCATATTAGTATGAACAATGTTTGCCAAACTTACTTAGAAGGGCATCTTACTATATCTGTATTAACAAGGAAAGCGACGTGCGTGGTACTGAGAAGAGAATACGGAAAAAGAAAACGCTTAGGCAAATCTTTATTTAGCATATTGCATTTTCTAGCCAATTTCTACAAGAGATTTCCTAATCGTCTTGACAATGTTCTTTTTAGCGATCCAGCATCCACTATTCACCGATGCCTTATACTTTTCTGATGTATTCTGCAACCGTGTCTCGCCCGCTCCCATTTTAGCCTGGCAGACTTGTTGCCTACATCGATCGGCGATACCGGTCTCGAAGTGTATCTTTACAAATCCGGTCTGCCTTATTTTTAATATCATACGCTGCACGACCCCGTGCAAGTGTGCACCTATGACTGGATTTCTGAGACTTTGTAAAGTAGACCAATAAGAATATCATAAAATAGGCCGGAATAAGCAGATTGATGTGCCGATAGTCATCTCGACTCGATGTGTTCACTTTTAGTAGAAGTACTTTTGAGGAATGTGTATCAAATATCAATAATAATGTATTGGACATTAATTTGTTTCAAGCTATAGAATATAAGTAGCATAAAAACGAAAAATGCTGTAAAGGCGTACTTAATAACTAGTAACGCCACTTTCCAAACGCTCAACGATGCTGAAAGTTCGCGATGTGCTGGAAAAATTAACGGAAAGAGCCATGTGGCTAAAATCGTCACCAACTTAGTCGACTACTTAATAAATCGACACATACCACCACCACTTCTGGGACTTTATCTTAAGGAGTATTTGATATCAAAATAGACATTGCAGGCCATTACATTTATGATCTGCTTCCTATGTTAACTTGATGGGCTGCTTGGCATCTCAATAAACTGATCTTGTGGAACAGTGAGGCTTAGGCCCAAAATTTTGTTTGTATTGCTATTTGGGAAAGGTAAATTATACTGTTGTGTGATGTCCGAAAATGGCCATTCTCTACAACTTATCTTTGTCTATAGAAAATTGTCCAGTGCTTTACATTCTGGTCTGCATTTTTTTTTTTTTCAAAATCATGGCCACAATTTATTACATCTATTTAAATCAATTAAATAGCTGGCATGGCATCAATACAAACAAGTATTTTATGGGATACTATTATCCAAGTGTCACGTTTCCAATATAATATGTCACTGGCACTTTAAAAATACAATGGCAGATAGTAGGCAGGCTAGGCTCCATACTAAAATATTCATACTCCATAATGGAGATTTAAAAAAATCCGTGATTTTTATTTCAGATAACTATAATATTTCTTTGTGGAATTAAGTGTAGGTACAAATTAAATTACCCGGTGAAACATCACTGACTTGATGGACCTATGATTAAATTGTATCCAGATTTTCTAAACTTGTAATTTCAAAGTATCAAGGTACTGCTGACTACTACAGTAACTGTTACCTACTTGAAATAAGTTTAGAAAGTTTTTCTTCTTCTATCCTGTGGTGGTATTTTTAATTTTTGTTCTAATACGAAAAACTTATTATTAACTAGTTGTTGCCTGCGACGTTTATCCGCGTGAAATTATTATTATAAAAATATATCACTTTCCTATTTGGAATGGATTTTGAACAATTTCAAAGGTTTTAATGATATTGCATGGAACCCTAATTCTTATATTAAAACAAAAGTAGCCTAAGTTACTCCTTATAACCACCTATCTGCCAGTAAAAGTTCCGCCAAAATTGGTCCAGCTGTTTCTGAGATTAGCCGGTGATAAAATAAAAAAAAAAAAAATTTTAAAATATTTTTATAAGTACCTATCATATTTAATTTCATATCATACACACTTCAATTTTATTTGTTTTTATTGATTGCATAGATGTATAGACAAGAAAAATTGCAGAATATTATTGCACAGACCTACATGGTTTTATGCCACAGGAATCATGACATGTGTGACTGGTGTGACATACATCTGCTTGTAGTGGCACCAGCAACATTTCTCCAGCAACAATAAAAACATGTTACTGTGCAAGTATTGCTACATTGTTAATAAACAATATCAAGCTTAATACAATGTGTTTGTCTGTAAGTTTGTATAAATCCAAATGTAATAAGGTCAGTATATATTTTCACTGTTAAATCATTGTGAAAAAGGAGTAAATGATAGCATGACAGTGGAGCGATAGATGAAAAAAAAAGTTGCACCAACCCCAAGTACTGGAAACATGTCCTATATATTTTGTGCTAATAAATTATATATTGTTTAAATAACCTATTTATTTTACACATGCAATACAAGCCAATATAGTTTGATATTCATTTTAGCGTGCTTGAAGAATTTAGCAGCATTTAAGAAGAGCCTTTAAGAATTTAGCTATGTTAATAGAGATACTGAAACAATTTGTAAAATATGTGATAAGTGAGAGGTTGTAAATTTTAGCACACCACTTTTATTTTTTTGAACATTCGAATATAAATAGGAGTTAGGTATGTACTTTGCACACTAGTGCAGATAAGTTTCCATAATTAAGAGGATGCAAGAGCGAGTAAGCTTGAAAATTTTAGTACTCCTTCTAGGATAAATTGGGTGATATCTTCAAATTGAAAAAGCCCCTAAATAAAGGATAAATTAGGTTTTTTTTATTAATTCATACAGAAATGAGAATAGAACTAAGTCTGTCAGCTTATACAGCATTAAGGAACTATGTGATGTATTAGCAAAGCGAGCAAGAAAATTTTTGCATTCCATTTTGGATAGGTTGGTTTCCCTACATTTGTCCCAGATTTAAGGGGAGGTTTGAACCCCCCAACCGTGAGTACAAGAAAATAGAATGGATTTCCTCAAAATGGCTGAATGGTACACTAAGTGAGTTTACGTGAACACAGTTGGAACTCATCAGTCACCACAGTTAAGTTATTAAGAAAGGCTACATTAAAAGCATGTCCACAAGTGGCTATCTTCATTCCCACATTTACATTGTATCTCTGTTCATCAATTTTTTACCTATGCACAACTAAACCACTGAATCCATTGTTAATTTGACAGATAGGAAGCCTGGGACCTGGGGAAGGCCATGGGCGGAGCACTTTTTATCCTGGACAGTAATTTTTTAAACATTATAACTAGTGTATTATTAAAGACTGATGAATTCTAAAACACTTGCAGACAAGGCCACCGGCAATATCCAGTACAGAATCAAAACAGACTTTGAGCAGTCCGCCCATTAACTAAAGTATGACATGGTCCATCTTGTTACCATCGCATGAACTACTATTGTGCAGCTGAATAGGACTGGCTGAAACAGCACCCATACTGACTAATCTTCTATGAGTCAGCTTAAACCATACAATAAAATTATTCAAACTATGGTATTTCGTTGGTAGATGGTTTGTTTTAGTGAGAAGTCAAATGTTATTTTGATTGAAATATAAAGTCACCTCTACTCGTTTAATATTATGAATCAATGAAGGCTTTTCAAAACATTTAAGAATTATCTTAGAGAATTAGTTCCTAAATCAGAAATACTTTAGGTTCCAAAGAAGATTGTTTGATATTACATACATCTACATTGATTCATACAGTAAGTTAATTAATTCAATAAAAACAAAACAAAGGATTACTCATGGCACACAACTAATTGACATATTTTAGTCTTCCCATTGTCTTAGCAACCAAATTATATTGAAATCTTCAGTAACATAGTGAACAAAAAGCCAAATCTTTTGTCTAAAACGATTTCCATTTTGTTCAAGTACAATATTCTCCATGTTGCAAGAAGACAGATGCACTGTGTACATGTAGGTAGGTATAATAAAATTGAGTAAGGACTCACAATATTTCTCTACAGATTAATGAGGAAGGTTTTTGAAGCCAGGAGACTAATCATGACCTTCCTTCCTTAATATGTATTCTCCACGACACAAACGTAGTTAATCGTACAATTTTATGGAAACGAAATCAATACACACTAAGTTTTCAATCACTTTTACAATAATCAAAATACAATACTTACGTTTTCATGAAGTCCCGTTGCAGCAATGAAATGGGCACAAAAACTTAGCCTGGTGGCCTAAATCAACACATTGTAATGTACCTCAAGTTAGACGCAGAATAAAATCACTAACGCAGTCCATTTATCGAGAGTGATGTTTGACAAAACTTCAAATCGATTAATTTTTCTTTAATACATGAATTTACAAGAATGTTAGTAGTTTCACATTCGGATCACAAAATGTCAGTGACTTAGGATGAAATGACACTATTTAATTTTGATTCATGCTGATTTTCAACAATTTTCAAGCACTTGGAGAACAAAAACAGCTGGTTCCTCATTTGTGTTTTTTTTCTGCCACATACAGCAAAGCAAGCAAAAGCATTTTTCGTTCAAAAACCGACTAAAACCGGAAATTTTACGGTAAAAATAAAATTATTTTTGACGAGATTGGTTTTTCATTGTAAATGTTATTACCTAAATTAGTCGCGAATCAACATCAAAAGATTCTTCTTAGCGTGTCGATGGCAAATTTTCATGAAATATATTTGGTCCAAAAGATCGTCAAGAGCGTAGGTGTCTGGGCAGGCAGCGCAAAATGGAAGATGGGCCATTGTCTGTGGAGACATGCCGTGTACACACTTGAAATCTGAGCCGTGCATGAACCTCCGTCTGAAGAAATTGTCTTTGCTACGGCCGACATAGGTTCGGAGTCTATTTAGAGATTTCCAAGTCAGCCACGGCAAAGCATGCCCAGGTGCCCAGGCTTTCATATGGCTCGATGTAGCCGTGATCTCTGGCGGGAGTCAGAGATCACATCTTGCTGTGGAAGCATTTCTATTAGCTGGACTAGCTGAGCCAACCAACCCAAAAAAGCTTTTACGACTTTTCAGGCTCTGTGGCACTGAGATGTAACAGTGCATTGGATGGCGTGAGTCAGCTTGTAGCTTCGTCCTCTCGGTGCGGCTAGCTATGGTCCTACGAACTTTTGGAGGCGCAATCCCAGTTAGTGGATACAGCATTTGTTGCGGTGTCGGTTTAAGGCAACCATTAATAATCCGGCACGTCTCATTAAGAGCTATATCCACTAGATTGGTGTGGGCAGAACGGTCTCATACTGGGCAAGCATATTCGCCAGACGAAAAGCAGAGCGCCATTCAAGTTGTTCGCAAAATCAAAGAGACGCCCCCCGTTGATGAAAAAGATTTATTTCACTTTTGTAGTATTCGACGAAATTGGTGTAATTTAAGGAAACAAAATCTCATCTAATGCATGACCTCCTCCTTTGTTGAAGTCAGTTAAAGAAAACGTTACCTACATTCTGATTTTCAATGAAAAAGGCAGAAATTTGTAGGAAGAACACCTTGTATCATTTTGATTTACCCAACAAACAACAGCAAAAGTAAGACAGGATCATGATCATTCATGATGAATTGATGAGTATGAGTCTTAAACGACACGAAACGATAGTTTTGAGCTGTGACCCTTATAACTGTTGGGGATTGTCAGTGAATAAGAGTTCTATACCAAGACCAAAGACGAGGACTACTTATCGTGGGATCTATAGGGAAAAAATATGAAGTAACATGATTGTTATCATTTAAGTATCCATTTATTTAAATTCAATTTAGTCAAAGAAATACATTGAAGTCTTTGCATATTTCGTAGTTTTTATCATCATCTGTTCCTCGAAGAATTCCTATGTAGTCGTCTTCTTTAGATAGGCACAAGTTTTTAAGAATTTCCGAAGGTGAAGGCATGCTCTTATCTTGTATAGGTATTGAGTCTATCAAATCGTCTATATTTTGGTTGAACATGCCATCATCAGCCTTGTCCGAAATAGCAGTAGGTATATTTTCTGGATTGGGAGACTTACTACAGACTCCATTTTCATTAAAAGATTCAGCAATCAACGAAAAATGTTCGGATTCCATGTCTTCCAGTGATAACTTAGCTCCAGTGCGTACTAACTCTGCATTTGCTTCAGAAACATCGTTGTAGTTTAAATTTTCAGTCACTTTAATCTCTTTATTATCGGATGACTTTGTATTTGGTTCATTATGTTTCTGTTTCAGTTTTTCCACGAGTTCCCCTGTTTGTCTCACTACTGTCCCAGGTGGTTGTGCTTGGCATTTGTGAGTTCTCTGTGATACCTGAAATAACAAATACAAAGTTGGACCTATGTTTAATTAAGTTAGGTACTTTTCGGATCATAACTAAAATGGGGTGGGGGTGGGGCGAGCTGGACCAAACCAACGACCAGAGTTCCACATTAGCCCTGAATCGAAAGAACTGGAAGTAAAGGGGAGATGCCGTCGACCAGCAGTGCGATGATGCAGGCTAACAGTAACTAAAAGTTATGATACTTACTTTGTACCGAAAACTTTTTTGGCAAGCTGTACATTTGTATGGCATGACACCTGTATGTATACGCCTGTGCACGAGATACGAAACTCGTTGACGAAAACATTTACCTGTAAATTTACACAAAATTCTCTTTAGACAATAGATTTTTAAGTACTCATCCTTCTTAGTAAAAGGGGAAGGTAACTGTGAAATTAATGGCGCTGGCATAGTAAGTTCCAAACATTACCATTGGTTGAAGAAAATCTGATAATGTTATTTTATTTTTCAAAATAGCTTGACCTCATTGATTGATGAGATTGGGAATTCGGAACCTAGCTAGGGAGCCGCCATCGACATTAATCTTTGACCGAACTTCCCTATTGTAAATGTTTGGTGTTTTTACCACAAGTTTCACAAGAGAAGGGCTTTTCTCCCGTATGGATACGTTGATGATTATGAAGCGTTGATAGCTCTTTAAAAGCGCGTCCGCAGTAAGTACATGTATGAGGTTTCTCGTCGTTGTGATATAGAAGATGCTTGTGATACGACTGCTGAAATGTAAACGTTTTGTTACATTGCGCGCACGCGTATGGAGTTTCACCTGTAAGAAAAAAGAGTTTTACGTAAAATTCAAACATTTTTCTTAACCTAAGTTTCTTTCAATACTGGACTCTAAGATGATGTTTTGAAAGCTAAAAATAAGCAAAATAATCATAATTTTAAGAATGATTTGAGGCGTTATCGTTAGAGTTAGCCAATGTGAATAGTTATTTTACCGAAAATTTTAAGTCGACCTCGTTATTGCCTTACTATTATTGTACTACTATGTAGTATGTTTGTTTTACTGATAAAAATTCCTCGTAAATTAATACTTCGGTAAGGAGGATGCTATCTAACTATCATTTTTCGACAGTTATAGCAATACGAGGTCGACTGTATCTTGTAGCGACAATGGCTTAGAAGTCGTAATAATTTCTTCTGCTTCCTAAATAAAATTTAAATTATTCTGTTAGTACGAATTACCTCAACAACTAACACCAATTATTATTTTAACCTGTATGAAGACGTTTATGTTTCTTCAGGAAATATTTGGTCGTGAAGCATTTACGGCATACTTCACATTGCCATTGTTTATTATCATTTCTTTCCAACTGAGACAATTTTTCATCTTGTTGTTCTGGGTTTCCTCCAGTAGTTTTATCTGTATTACCATCAGAATGTGAATTTCCTGACAAAAAACCAAAGTGAGCTACCCTCAAATGAACCATTAAAGAACCTCTCATTTTGAAGTTTTTAGGGCACAAATGACAGTGATAGCGGGTAAAAGTTTGATTGGAATTTTCGTCAATATTGTGAATTAAACACCTGTGCATTCTCAAAATGTTGGCATCGATAAACTGTAAGCCACAGATGTTACAAGTAGTGTTTGTTTGTACTAATGTCGCTTCCGTTTTTACAAACATTGCTTCACCACCTTGAACACATTCTGTACTTCTTGATATATCTAAAACAGGAACTGTGTTTACTGATACCACTGGCAATTTCGGATAAATTTTCACGAATTTAACAGGAGCATTTGTTGCAGATGACGGAGTTTTATTTTTAACCACCGACGTTTTAGGTTTCTTTTGCTGCGCCGTGGATGGATTTTCCGTGTTACATTTTTCATTTAAACCTTTTATTTTTTCTTTGCTTCCTTTTGTTGTCAACAGTTTCACATGGCTGAACAAGTGTATCGTAAGTTTGTCCAATCCAAATACTTCTTCCTGACATACTGGGCACAGCATTTTATTTGTTGACACATGTATTAATCTATCTCTTAATGACTGCACTGATTCAAAAACACCAACATGTGCACAAATTGGACAGGGTAAAGAAGCTGCATCAGCACTCATTCTAATAACAAAAAAGTTACTTCCTCAATTATGAGGTTAATGAAAACTTAACAGCGTTAGCACGCCACATGCGAGCACGATAGCACGAAACTAAAGCTCTGATGAGTTATTTTTGGATGCTACCATTGATGCTACGTACCTAATCTTTTGGCGGGTTTTCAAGATATTTTATTAAACAAATTTATTAATTTTGTGAAGCTATTATGATACTTGTCTCGTTTTGTTAATGAAAAGAAAAAATGTGTTCAGTTACTGATGTTTAATTTAGTTTAGACCAATAATATGAATAAAATACTAGTTTTTCAAAATATGTTAATCTGTTTAACTTGTAAGGAGCAAAAAATATCGTTTATAAAATGAGGTCCTGGGTTCGGTTCCCAGGTCAACAAAAGTGTAATTGGGCTTTTCAGGAATTCTAAATGAGAACTCGATGTCTGGTTTTGGACTAATTTTCTGGGAATAGGCTCGGCCCTCTAATAAATGGGAGTCAAACATAACAGGCAACATGCGATAGTAATATACGTACCACATACACACCACCTAAACTGAACAGATTACAGGCTTGATGTTGAGGATGTGTAATTCATTTTAAAGTATGAAGAAGCAAAGCAATGGGAAAGCTAAGCTAAGCTGAGCCCAATTGTGGCACATAACTGAGAATAAGCTAAAAAATTGCATTTGTGGCCTTGTGGAGATAATTTTATCGTTCTAAAAATAATTATCGGAATTCTACGGTGTACCGCATTTCAGAGAATTAAAAAAAAAGCGGCAGCAAAAACAAAACTTCAAAAATCGTCGTCTGTGTGTCATTTGTTATTGTTTGAAAAATGGCGGTGAATTTGTTTGTTATTGTTATTGGTGATGATGCCTAGTGATATATACATTTTATGATATCGATTTAACAATATCTATTATCTTGATACTTGGTTAATACCCTTTTGGCTGGCTGTTAATTTATTTTGTATAATTCTTAAATTTATATTTTTTACAAAAATGGCTGAAGCAGGAAAGTCTCCTGGCTATATGGCTCAACTTTTAGATGCTTTAGGGTGGAATCAAGGCACCAGAATTCCATTAGCTGATACAAAGAACCAGGAACTGGAAACTCAATTAATTGAAAGGTATAATATGCCTTGACTATGAGAGTATCCCAATAAGAATAATAAAATTTTAAAATGTTTGCACATCAATTTTTCAGGCAAATTGAGTTACAGCGCCTGAAAGAGGCCCTACTTTTACAAACACAAAAGTGCAATGATCTCAATAATTACAAGGAGCATGTCCTCACAGAATATCAGGAGAATACTGTAAGTACATACTACTATTCCAGAACTTAATATTAAATTCTTGATATTTATTAAGCTCCAAATGGATAGAATAATGTTTTGTTTCAAACCCATTTGTATGTTTGTTTTCAGCGTCTACTATTTGCGCACAAGCAGCAGATGGAGCAGGAAGTCAAACTGAAGCAGTTGAGTGTGATTGAGGCAGACTCACTTGACCGAAGCATGGTTGAGACTCACAAGCAGACGAGGGACATCGAAACTAGAATCGACAGGTTCCAAAGTAATGTTATCACTCTTTTTAGTTTTAAAATACATTCATATTTGAAAGAGGTTTGGTAATTACAGTTATGAATAAGGAATTTTATGATGCCCTTTCTGGTTTAGTTAGTTTCTCTAGGTTATTTTAATTTATTAATGTATAAAGATTTGCCAACGGGCAATGGAGTCAAATAAAGGAAGACCACTGCTCTCCAGAACTCAAATTGCTGACGTAGCTCATAAAGCTGCCAAACTAAAATGGGACTGGGCAGGCCATGTTTGTTGTATGCCAGCAAAGCTGTGGGCCCACATAGAGGCCTTTGCCCAGGAGTGGGAGAATTCAGGCAAACAGATTCAGCCAACAAAAAAATAATGTATAAAGGGTGTAAATTCACCCATAATGCAGTTGAATAGTACTTGTTTTTCCCATCATTCTGATATTTTTTTGTTCTGGATATTCATGGGAACCTTCATCTTCTATTCAATGTATCCCTCAGCACAATGTTTTGAGTGTGTTACATTACATACCATGAGTCGTACCATAAACTTGTGGAATCAGAAGTGCCATACTATAAGTATGCGCCTGACCCAGTTCTCGATGATGATAATATCACATTGTATTGGGATCGACCTATCGTCACTGACAGGACTATTGTTGCCAATAAGCCTGACATTGGGGTGATAGATCGATTGGAGCGTCGCGCAATGATTGTTGATATTACGGTTCTGTATGACGAGAACCTCGTGAAAGCAGAGAAAGATAAACAATTCAAATATCTAGATCTGGCTCGCGAGGTTGTCGACATCTGGGACGTGAGTACAGCATTGTGCCGATAATCGTGTCGGCCAATGGCTTAATAGCCAAGAGCCTTGACCAACATCTGAGGAGGCTCTCGCTGGGCAGCTGGATCAAGCGCTTGATTCAAAAGGCAGTTCTTCTGGACACGGCGCGTATTGTTAGGAGGTTCCTCTCTCAAGAGCCCTGACCACCGGTAGCTCAGACCCTGTTCCCGATGCCGGTGGGCTACAATTTTTTTATATTTTTAATTTTTTTTATATTCAAATAATTAAAAATGTAATTAATGTGTAAAAAAAATGAATAAAGAGATAATAATAATATCTTGAGACAACCAACACAACGCCATCAGATCCCAAACTAGGCAGAGCCTGTACTATGGCAACCAGACAACTGATAAACATACTTATATATTGTTCTATGTTAGGGATTTTGGTTTCCGCACTTAGCCCTTAAAGTGGACCATTGTGCGTGCCATACTTATATATTTCTAAATACATACATATTATAGATAAATTACACATCCAGATACAGAACAAATAAGCGTACTCATCGCACAAAGATTTGTCCTGTATGGGAATCGAACCCATGACCTCCGTCCTAGCAGTCAGGGTCACTAAACACTAGACTAACAGGCCAAACAAATATAAATCGTGATTTTTCATCTTAAAACTACAGATGCTTCCTAGCAATAATTTTAGCATAGAGTTACTTAGTTTGATGAACAGAATGCTTGTTTGTCTGAAGACTTGGTTGGCTTTGTGAAGGTTCCGTTTAGACCTTGTATAATATTGTTATGAAAAACTCTTCTATTAAATTCCTAAATTATATATGCCCATGCATTAACGGGTATTTTATTTATTTGCTAACATGTAAAACACTGGCTAGTAGGCATGCATTAGAATTTCATGACACAGTATTAAGACATGCACCTGTAAGAATACTGTAAAATTTATTTAACAAAGTATTAAATTACATAATAAAATATTGATTCTAATTATTACAATTTATTTCATTAATTATACTAAACATTAATCAATAATTGATTACATTTTATTTTGAAATAAATCATTATTGTCAGTTCGTTCATTTAATGTAGTATCTATTATTATTTCACATTTATGTCAAGTTAATATTATTACAAGATCAATTGATTCACAATTTGTCATTTTTAAATTCCTCAATGGTATAGTGGCCTTTCTTTATTAACAAAGATTTCAACTGTCTAGAGAAAATTGAGACATTTGGTAGGGATTTTAATCTTTCAGGTAGCTTATTAAATATGTTAGCTAGTGTTGAGTATGGGCTTTTCCCGATAACTTTCATGTTTGTGATTGGTAGTATTAGTCTATTCCTGTTCCGTCGGTTATAGTTTTCATTTAGCTCGATATTAGATTTGAAGAGATGTCTATTTTTTAACCGACTTCAAAAATGGAGGAGGTTTCTCAATTCGACCGTATATATATATATTTTATGTGTGTTCGCGGATAACTTCGTCGTTTATGAACCGATTTTGATAATTTTTTTTTGTTGGAAAGGAGATACTTCAAGGGTGGTCCCATGATAAGGAAACCGGGATCTGATGATTGCATCCTAGAGAAATTGAAGGGAGCTTTCAAAAATTGTAGTGGCGAATAGTGCGTTTGTAAATTTTTTGATTAAGTATTTTAAAGCACTACAATTTAAAGAAGGTCTAGAGTCGCTCTGACGATGGAACCGAAAGACAGTCGAGGGAACTCCTCAACGGTTTACAGCAGTCACCTTGTGTTTGGGTTTGATTAATTTGTATTGATGAGAAATTTACACCTAGATGGGTTGTGACTGTCATAAGGGGTCTGATGATGAAGATGAAGGACAGTTAAGGGAACTCCTCAACTGTTTACAGTAGATACCTTGCGTTTGGACTTAATTCATGTATATTGATTAAAACTTTGCACCCATCTGGGTTACAAGTGCCATTACAGGTCTGATGATGAAAAATATTTGTATGAAATATTGCAACTAAAAAAAAAAAAATTAAAAAAAAAAACCGACTCCAAAAACACAAAAAAAGGGAAAAATAATTTTAGCTTCAGAAGTCGGTGACAAAAAACCGAATCAAACAAACAAAAGTCACCGACTTCTGAAGCTAAAATTATTTTTCCCTTTTTTTGTGTTTTTGGAGTCGGTTTTATTTTTTTCTGACGAATATACAACTTTGCAATATATATATACTGGTAGTGAAAGAATTTGTTGTTTAATAAAGTGTGGCCTACAACTCTCTCGTTGATCTATGTACATTAGTGTTATGAACTTAGTACACAATCCTAGAAGCAGAAGCATAGAATTTTTGTAATGGTTATAAAAAAAAATAGGCTGATTTCTACATAATGAATATGTAGATATGGCACTTTTGTGAGAAACAGCAGTTTTTCTTTAATAACCAATGAAAAATTTCAAAACCCATGTCTAGAATCAGGACTTGAGTTTGTATGTCCAGAAGTTAGACCCTGTATAGTGTGCATGTGACCTTAGTTCTGTAGGAACTCTGATACAACAGATAGCACTAAGCATACACAACTGGAACATAACATGCATAACACCAGGAAATAAATTCAAAACAATAGCAGAAATGTACATGCTAACATAGCCATTTGTAATTCTGTTTCAGAACTGATCTCTGACCTGTTAAAAAAGGCTGATTCTATGAAGGCTGAGGTGTGTGGTGAGCGTGGAGCCCTGGAAGAATGGCGAGCGGCCCTCGAGAGATTCGCTTGTGACATTACGGCTATTGAACAGTTTACTAAGCTAGATCTTTCCAAAGCTAAGGTAATTAGTAGGTATTAGGAAATTGGAAACTGCTTACCCTTATGGGGAAAAGGGCGTGAGCTTAAAGTTTATGATGTAGAATCGGATTACTATAATATATAATGTATGAGATATAAGGGGTACAACCCCCAACATAGAAATCATTGCTTATTACAAAGAAAAATCTGCTGTTTTCTACAAAAGTGCTATCTATACCTACATAGTCAAAATGTATGGAACAGCTGTTTAAAAATTCAAAGGTCCCTGGCGCCTGAAGTATCAAGCCCAGGACTTGTTGTTTCGAACTTTATTACTTTAGCAATTTGGTATAAATTTGCTTGTGCCATCTGTGAAATCTCAACTTGCAAATAATACTTTTTATGGGCAAATCAAAATAAAAAAGGCTGAAATAAAAAAGTCTACACCATATTAATTCACATTTTTATGTAGAATTTATATTACTATGGTGACTATGCTTGGTACTCTGTAATAAACTACTAAGTATCTATAACAGGCATTGGAGACGAAGCGACAGAAGCTGAAACTGGAACATGATCGCATGCACGAACGGCTGGTGCAGCTGGTGTCCAACCTCGGCGCCGAGGAACGCGCTTGCGACAGGATTTCTATTCAGGTATCACTTTAATCCTAACTCTTTTTCTTAGCGTGTCGATGGCAATCTAAGTTGTGTCGGTCCAGAACTGAACCACTAGTTTGGTGCCTTCAGTAGCGTCCATCACTTCTTGTGAACAAACAACAGGACACGCCTCTGCGGCCCTAACTCTGGTCTCAGGCGACGGTACTCCTCGCAATTAGATGAATTGTGGTTTTTATTATGAGCTAAAATTTGAGACATATTCCAATAAGGATGTTAACACCATTCAAAAATAATTCCAAGACAGCTTCTCTAAAAAAAACACTTTATTTTAGACCTCAAAACGCGATAAATTTTCAGTTAATTGCTACATTAGATTTTTAGTTGCTTTGAAATCAATAAATAATTGAGTTGACGAAATAGTGACGTCACAGCGTGCTATTGCCATACAAAATATAAGGGGGAATCGTGTTTTGACAGATCATAAAAAGTATGTCAATTGATTGGTGTCGCAACTACCCTATTCTGTTGGAATTACGCCTATTTTGACGATGACCCTTTGGCACACAGGTATACCTTGACCAGTGTTAGGGCATAGTAAACGGTAGTAACCGGGATGGGAGTTTCTATCTCAGCACTACGCGGTATAATTTCCTCCTACCTCCACGCCAAGCCGCGGGCAGAAGCTAGTACTACTATAACATCTAAACAGGGTGAATTTTGGACATACACATATATACAGTGTAATCAAGAACATTAAAGACAAACAAAACAAAAAGGAGCTGGTTTAAGAACTACACTGTCGTATAGTTCAATTAGAAATACAACTGCATCTTTATTATTCTGAGACGAACTAGACGCCTTCATGAGAGTTTGGTCCACTACAGCCATGAGCTGTGAGAAATGGGGGGGGGGGGGACTTTGCCCAGCAGTAGACACTATCTATGGGCCGATATGATAATAATAAAAACATGTTTTGTTTAGAAATACCAACCTGTAGTAATAAACTTATCTCGCGGATAACTGATGGCGCGATGCAGCAGATTCTAGTTCTTCATTTGCGACATAGATGTCGCTAGTATTCTTTTTGTCAACTTGATTATGTTCGCTACACTATAGTGTTGCTGATGAATGTTAACAGGTGGTCCAGGGCATGCAGGAGAGGAAACAAATCATGACCATGTGGACATCCGCCGTAGAGAACATGAGGCTGCGCGACAAAGATATCAGGCACATTCGAGAGGTAAACAGTTCATTATAGTTATCAGGATTTAAGACTGATGATGGCCTAGTGCTACCGGCCCCGACAAAAAGTAAGTAGGTAGTTTGTAGGATGACTCCGATAAAAAAAAATGTTGTGTAATTTATCTCCACTGCTCTCAAAACGGTGAAAAAGTATAGATGCCAATGTAAATACAGGCCTTTCTTCGGTCGCATCGGTATTCTATACCGTCGGGTTATGAGAAAGAGAGACAGAGATCACTTGTAATTACAGCTCGCGCACACACTATAGTCTACTGTAATATCCCCTTCGTTGATGACCATTCTCCACTGAGATTTGCCGTGGTCCGGTTTGTTGTTGCTATAGATGTCCATAAGCTGCAGTGACATTTTAGCATCAGGCCACATGCTTGTCTCCCACTCAGTAACAAATCTTATGTTTCAGGACTATGCAGTATTGGAGAAGGAATCGAACAAGCTAGCGGAGCAGTGCCGCGAGCAGCAAGCGTTCTGCAACCAACAGCGCGACAACAACAACGAGGCTACGCAAGAGAACATTTCGCTGGCCAACCGGCTCAGCCAGATCCGCATGTCGTACCAACGTATGCTGGACATAAATGCTTCGCTTGACAGCGAGGTACGGTCGCTTTTTGTCTGTGGACGGAGATTGGCGTTTGAATTTTGATGTTGGGATCGACTATTCAGTAGTCGAATCACCCTTTGTAAGGAAGTTGTAAAAAGTTCCATCACTAAGATGTAATCTGCGCATTATGCACATCTAACTAAGACGTAGACAAAACCATTTCAGCATTGTTTTTTTGTAAAAAAATCTCGGGGAAATCTGCCTCGGGAGAAGGGAGGATTTATTCGTAGTTTCGGACTCCTCTCCTCTCCTCTCCTCTCCATCGACTAAAACCTCACTGTTCCTCCTTCTACCATGAGTCGGGGGCCCGGAAGATATCGCGCACATCCCTGACTAGTGTAAGCGCCCATCACGCAAGTTCCCACTTAAAAAACGCGCAAGGAACGTGGCGTGCCAACTCTTTGGACCCCTGACTACTCTAGTGACGACTCAACATCAAAACAGTTTGAGCTGGCCAAGTAGACTACTTATTAAAACATGATATTTGTGTATTCCAGGGTCAAAGTCTTCAGCGGGAGCTGGCTAACATGCGCAGTATCCTGGAGAAGATGTACTCCGAGAACCGCTCCATCATGGACGAGCAGTTCCGCAAAGACACGGCGCTTCGGGCCACTGAAAACAAGGTAGTTTACACGATAACACATTCTTCTTCTTCTCGAATCGTTATCTCAAATGTTAACGACTTGGACAGCTCTGTCATTTGCGTCTAAGACCTGGAGGTAAGCGGTTGTGTACGACGAGAAGGAGACAAGGTGCGGCATATTCTGTGTCGGGGCTCTTTACTCACATTGTGTTCCAGATATGGAAGAATAACACATCTACAAACTCCGACTACTACTAACAGACTCCATAATGTCTGTACAGTCGCAGAACGAAAGAATTTTCCAATTTTTGAACTTTTTGCGATAAATAACAGGAAGCCTCGTTTACAGTTAAACACGCCATTACCAGTGCGTAACCATTTATTCTACGACTGCACGTGTGCATTACTGTTCAGTAATACTAATGTCATTCTTAACTTTTTCAGATCAGCGAACTTAAAGAAAAATTTACGGACTCCATGGACAAATCGAAGTCATCAGAAAAGAGGGCTAAGGAGCTTGAAGATATGCTCAATGTAAGACTTTGCTTATTTATTTGTTTATTTTGAAAACAAACAGTTTAGTAGTAGAGATTTAGCCGAAAAGAGGAATCTGGGAGAACGAAAGAACGCTGGGGATCTCAGCCCAAATCAGATTAGAAGTAGAAAAGTAGCCACTTACCAATTCCTGCTGCGGAAATCCTCGGGAAGTCGGTCGACCCAGGCGCCTGGACAATGATGGAAATGGCAGTCTGGGTGCACGCGACACGCACGCGGGGTGGGAATCACACCAAAATTACATGTGATCCTCAGCGGTTAGGAATGAATACTAAATTGATGGCGATTAGTTCTCGTTCTCTAATCATGGCCAGTGGGATCAGCCAATTGCTGCTTCTTTCACTGATTGGGCGAAAGAAACGGCGCGAACAGTACCTATTGTAGTCACCTAGCAGCATTGCCGTGTTTTGGTAACCCATTTGCTAAACCTTCACGCCAATTTTCATAGGCCTTGATGACCGCTTACCATCGGGTGGGACCCAATTCCATACATGTAAAAGATCCTATCGGTAGATATAGGAAAAGTGGGGTATACCTTATACCTCACTGTTTAAAGCAGAAGATTCTTTCGATCGCATGCTGTGGCTGCACACCGCAGACGTAGGTGTACAGGGTGGAAGGGACGTCAACGCGAAAACGGTTACATCGTTTTCCCAATAAAAAAATTCTGTGGGGGGGGGGGGTTAGAATGATGAACTGAATACGTGGTAACCGTTTTCGCGTCGGTGTCCCTTCCACCCCGTCTATAATACACTCAGTGCTGCTTATATTATGGCGCTGGAAAATATACTTTTTAATGATATATACTTTTGCGAAAATCCTTGGACTTTCGCGAAAACAATCAAACACGATCTGGCGACATATACAATACAAAGTATTATTGTTGTGTCTACGACAGTGTTTAGCTATGATAATAAGATAAACTTGTAATTTTATTAGGAAGAAGAGCGCTACGCAAATCAGATCACGACGAATCAACAGCGCGCGATGCACTGCTCCTTCAACGAACAACAGAAGCTGTTGCATCTTAAGAACGAGGAGAAACTGTATCACATGCAGCTCAAAGGTATGCTTCGAAATAGGCTCGTAACATAACACCAAATTTGGCCCTCTGATACATACCTTACAGACTAACATACATATGATAAAATACAAATTGTGTTAGTAAATAGAACCTTAAAACTATGTTAGTGACACGTCACTTGTCCACTAAGTCACTGTGCGCTCATGTGGCACTGGCCTGTGGAAGCGACGGAAAACCACTTCTTGCTGCCAAAAGTCCTCTTCCAAGACGCGGTACAGATAACACGTTGGTATTCGCACCACGAACGCCTTGAAATTGTCGTTGCGGCGCGACTCAGGCAGCTGCACCCTCGCCACGTACTTGGTGTTCTGACTCACGTACTGCACGATGTCCTCGTAGTGGTGTAGTGTAGGCGGGAGATGAACACCGGAGTGTTCGGCACGAATAGGCTCGTTGGGCTCCGATGGAGCCGTGCCGCAGTTACCTATCAACTTAGCCTGTCGCAGTCCATAGCTGGACGCAAGCCTCCCCCAAGCTGCGCCTAAAGACACTGTCCTCCGCGCCATCCGCATCCAGAAAGATTATAAGGAATTTATTTATTTGTTTATTTATTAAAATAATATCACTCCTGTATCCCCGAAGGGTTAGGCAGAGGTGTTCCTGATAGCACACCCACATTTCGGCAGTTAAGTTTATGTCACATATATAGGGGAAGAGCCTATTGCCATCAACCGGGCACGAGTCCAGACTCCTTGTCTGCTACTGATTAATTTCTGATAGAAAAACCTAATAACATTTTGCCCGATTTGGGAATCGAACCTAGGACCTCAAGTTCAGCAGTCGTACTAGACCGACTAGGCAATAATTTATTTTATACTAACTGTTGCCCGCGACTTCGTTCGCGTGGAATTTTTGATGTGAATGCGTGAGAAAAAAAAGTAACCTATGTGCTAATCCAGACTATAATGTATCTCTGCGCCAAAGATCCCGATCCGTTCAGCCGTTCAGGCGTGACTGAGTAACATACATACATCCATCTAAACTTTCGCATTTGTAATATGAGATTTCTTTCTGTGGTTAGGTTTTATGGCTTCTGCCAGGGCTGCGGGACTGTTTGAAAGAGATACCGCGGCCCTGGAACATAAAGGGCCATTGAAGGAACATGGGTGGTTTTTAGTCAGTAAGAGTCTTACACTCCCTTCCGCTCCGCCCAGAGCGGGAAAAAAAAAGTTTTATGGCTTTTAGAAGTAAAAACATTAAAATAACTACCGAAATCAAAGTCACTGGTATAAAACGAGCGTTTTAGTCAACATTTTTCATGACGAGGATGAGTTGCTTTTGTTTTTGTAGGTTTACATCAAATGCAAATAAAAATATTGGATCAGACCGTCTTAGAACTCCTAAAATAATGTCAAATGATGGTCTCCTTTGAATAGCATTGTCTCGCTCACTCATTCTGAAAATCGTATCTGACGTTTCATGCGAGATTTGTCAGCTCATTTTTCTCAGTACGGACACTCATGCCTATAAGATGCGATTGAACTAAAACTGACTAAGTGGCAACAGTACCAACCCAGGCAGACACTAGGCTACGTACATTCTAACAGGTAGAGTCCGATCTAAGATCTATTTCTGGTCGAAGCCGAAACCGATTAATCGGCTGTCGCTACTATTAACCCTAAGAAATTTAGTTCAAGATTGTCGAAAATGAATAATATAATGTTTGTTTTGACATTTAAATTTATGTTGACTGTAAATTATTAAAATTTACAAGGTAATTTTAATAATTTACAGTCAACATAAATTATACTAGACTACTTTACTTACTAGACTTACTTTAAAAAAATGTGGTGTGGTGTGTGAAATGTGGGCGCGTCGCACAGTGGGGTCTGCACTATGGAGCGTTTGGTCAAAATTATTTAGTGACATTTTTCGACAGAAACTAATTTGTAGACGTGTGATATGGCAATATAACTGCATTACTTTGATCTGTTGATTAAAATATTACCCTTCAAATAACGTAAACAAAAAATAAATTTCAATTCTTTATTGCTTACCAAAATATAAATCTAGTGTAAGGGCCGTCTATTGGGGTAAAATAATTTCTATAACTTCACATGGAAGTGCTGTTTATATATATAACAGCAGATACGACTGGGTCCGAAGATACCAAGAAGGATTTAAAAATATCGATGAGCGTATCTTTTCTTGAAGTTTTCTAGCAGTATGGTCGAGCAAGTTCTGTAGCGGTACTCGCGCAGTAGTTTCAGTCACCACAATATTTTCGGGATAACATTCACGTTTGGCCTCTTGTACACGTTTATACGAAGGAAAAATATGTGGCGCGTAGCTTCTTACCACGTTATATTGCTTTTTGCCTAACTTAGCTTCCGTTACTTTTACGTTAACTTCCCTTTGTTCAAATCCTGTTTCTGTTACTTGCTGTAAGTAACGAAATATTTTTAACTTTCTTTGATTTGTCAAGCTAGCCTTCACATCGAAGTTTCATTTCAGCATAAAAAAGCAGTTCATCGGCAGAAGTGGATGCCCGTAAATTTTCAGTTTTTCTACGTTTAGGTACTACGGTCACTAGACTGAGCGAAGTCCTTCACCGGCCTACCTGGGCTGACTTTTTTCTGAAAATATTTTTTGAAAATGCACAAACCCTCTAACCATGACGAATTATTTTGAAAGAATCGTTTTCTGTCCCTATTCGACGACAATCACTTAGCCTTATATTGTTTAAAAAAAATTGTAAGGTTTCTTTAAGTGCTGGTAGATCTGAAGTAGGACACTTGGTTTCAGCAATAATCATTTCCTCAAATTAATTCAATAGGTATAAAAATTTGATAGCTAGTTTTTAAAATTTTAAAAACTTGCTATCAAATTTTTTATATTGGAGTGAAAACGATCTTTCACACATTTCCCTTCTTGTTATTGGGTAGTCCATTCCTAATAACAAAGAACATACAAAAAAGACTATAAAATCAGCTACAATTCATTATTTATGTGAATTAAATCATCCTAAATACGAACGGCTTAAATTGAGAATCCACTACCCCTTAACTTCCGAACCCTGTCATCCACAATCAGGGATTTTGCTCGAACTAATTAAGTCAAATTTGTATACTACTTTACCATAGGTGTCAGGAAAAACCAATATTTGTTACGGCAAAATCCCCCATATACAAATATAAATAAAAACCAAAATTGCATCTTCAAAATAAAGTGATCTCTAAATAAGATTTTTTTGCCAAGTAATTAACTATCGTAAAGTGTTACATAAATATGTTTTAAATACTACATACCTTCATCGTCACTCATGATTTTTTAAATTAACTATATAATTCTTACTCGTAAAGAAATATTTGTTTCAAAGTCCGAACAAAACTTGGCTATCCGCAGTGAACAACAAAGAAAACAGAAAACAGTTGACGTTTGATGTATTTTAAAAAAAATACTAGACGGCAAATACTAATTTGGTCATCTAAAACGAAGGTAATATACCTTCAGTTTATTAAATCGAAAAACAATAATTATCTACCTACATTTTCAAAATAATTCTTTTTGACCAAACGTTCCATAGTACAGAATCCACCGTGCGTCGCTTCTTACATCGCGCTATCACACATGCCTAACAGTTCGTTAAATTTCGGCGTTTGCTAGAAACTTTAGGCTTCGGCCAAATCTTTGTCAATCATCACCTATTTTGGCCGAAGCTGAAGCTGGTTTATTTGACCAATTTGCCGAAACCGAAGCTTCGGTCTGACTTCGAAATGACAGGTGCCTTGCTTATCGCCTATATGTATAGTTGCGTAGTGAAACAGTGTAGAATTTCACATCCGCCCGCATTACGCGCTTGACGCCTTTGCCTCCCAGTGTGGTCACCGTGTATCCTAGTACATAAACAGATTTTAACCTCTGATTTTTCGGAGTCATGTGAGGAAAACAGCACGCCTGAGAGATATGTATTTCTCGACGGAATGTAAAGCCAAGCAGAGGCCCATTGGCTCCATAAAAACTCGACACCAGGTTGGGCACTAGCCACAGGAAAGAAGATCATATTTTAAGTCACTAGGCTCTAGGCGTTAAGCAAGGCACTTTGTCATCGCGTACGTAGCTTAAGTACAAGCCATGCAAGTGCGTCACAGGAGGAGGGGTGCATCCAAGCAGTGAGAAAATTCTACGCTAACTATTTGCTTATGCTAAAACCTTTGTTCTACAGCCTCCAAGGCGATGTGTGATAAGCTGGAGTACAAAAAAAAAACCTTACTAAAGACGGGGCAGGCGCTCAAGGAATCCCTCTATAACATTGTAAGTAACATTTCATCATCACCATTTTCCTGCCCTCATCATGATGTAGCTAGTAAGGGGAGGGGGGAGGTGGCTACTGAGAGAGCGACTAATAGAGAAGATAAAAGAAGAAGACATGCTGCGCCGGTCTCATATAAAGGGTGTAAACGGACCCTTCACACATATTACAATACATTCTGTGTTTAAAAAAGGAATTTCTTATTGTTTTGGGACCAATTTTCTTCTTCGGTTGACTTATCCCATCGATATTTTCATCCTATCGCATAATTTTTTCATTTATTTGGTAGATAGTGTGCATCTTGGGAAAGTGAAACAGGTATAATGGGTGTAAAAATAACGAAGTCGAAAGGCACTTGTCCTCCCCGTCATTGCGATCATTTGTTTCTTCTAGACCATACCTGGGAACCTAACGGAGATATTGGAGGTCAAAGTTCCAACTTTTTCACGAGTTTAAAAAAAAAATACAAATTCTTAATGTAACTATAATATATTGCATAACATTAATTTAAATATCTCTGGGCCCCCTGTTATATTTAATGCATCCATCAGCACAATATTTTGAGTGCGTTACATTGAGTCCTACCGTAACACGTGTTTTTAACCCAAAAAAAAAGTAGTTTTGCGTAGACTTCATTAGTTTGATGTACATAATGCTTGGTTGACGGCTTCGTGAAGGTTCTGTTTACACCCTGTATACAATGCTAGGTCCACTTAAATTAACTAGTGGAACTTAACAGACGTGATATCGTTTATTGAGTTTCGCTCGTCAAATTATAATATTTCAGAAGATTTTGCCCGCGACATCGCTCGCCTATGTTTTTAAATTATCCCACGGGAGCTCTTTAAATATAGCTTATGAAACCCGGGGATAATTTAGCTTCCGACTAGTGACAGAATTTTTGGAATCACCACCTACAGCCAAACTAAACGTCTTTATAATATAAACAAACCCATTCTATCTGTGTATGTGATGTTGTAGTGTTACCAAGTGGAGACGATCGGCTCCCGCGTGGCGCACATGGAAGGCGCGCAGTCCGAGCGCGAGTGCTCCGCCGAGCTCGCTGTGAAAGAGGCCAGGTAATATACTCGATAAAATAAAACTTATCTGGGCACAAATAACTCTCATTTTTATAGAGTAATCACTCTTATCGTCACGGAACCGGCTTGAGCTGGTCAGAAAGAGCTATTCGAAAACGAACAAAGTCCGACACGATGTTGAGTAGCGTCTTGGTGATGAGATGGCTGGGTTGGGTAGCCATCTCAATCCAACATATACACTCCGATCCTTCATATCTTCCATCTCTATAATTTTATCTACCTCTCGGTTTTTTTTATTTCTTCTCACAATCGGTCTTCTCTAGTATATTATGCCATTTTATTTTAGAAGGTGGTTGCTCTGTTTAGCCTTTTTTAACGATTTCTTCCATAACAAGAAGTGCGTACTGTTCAAAAGCAAATCTTCCACCGATAGCACTTTGCGGTGTGTTGTGCTTTAAGTGATTGACAACAACTTCTACATCACTACCAGTGGCGGAACTATCATACAAGCCGAAAAGCCTGGCTTGCCTTACAATCAAACTAAACAATAAATAAAAAAATCTAACACAAACTAAAATTTACGTCAAACAATAATAATAATAAGTTAATTCATCTGATTTTGCGCGAAACGAGCGCGCGAAACTAATCGTACCTACGGCCTACAGCCAGTGCTAATGCTTTCTCTTTCACACGCACTGGCTTACATTTGGCTTCTGACCTCTCGCTTGCTCCTAGCAAGTTGTGTCTGTTTTCGTAGGTACTTATTTGGACATTTTGTATTGAATTTAAAGCTGGGCTTTTTTTGAATGTGTGCGTGTAAGTCAGTGTAGTTTGAGAGAGAATGTGTGTTCGCGGTTGGCGCCAAGAGGTATGTTCGTTGTGTTTTGAGTGATTCGTGAATACTAGTGCATTTTCTTTCTATTTTGTTAAGATTTATGTTTTTTATTTAATTTTTTGTGATCTTGTGACATGTGCCAAATAAACATATTTTGTTTGCGTGCTTACAGAATGAAGACGGTATGCTCGTTGCACGCGGCGCGCGTGTCGCTGCTGGAGCGGCACTCGGCCAAGCTGCAGGACGACATGCGGCGCCTGGCGCGCGAGCTGGAGCAGCGCAGCGCGGAGCACACGCGGCTGGTGACTATCTACACTCCTTTCACAGTTGTTTACCTCTGAAAGCAGTGACCTAACAGCAACCTTATTGTAACTAGACCAAAGATCACTCTGGACGCAAAATCAGGGGAAAAATACCAGTATTTGTTATACACGGAATACGCGTGGGTTCAAAAATGTCGAGAGCCCAAGGGGCTGCTTGCATCGTTTCTTCGCGTACACTTACAAAATTTTTTAAAGATATGGGGAACGGGGTGTAAAGTTCCCCATCCTCCATAGAAAGTATCCTCCGGCCAGACGGATGTAGTGTCGGGTGGGCTACAGTCCAATGGTTGTTATCAGATTTCTGTTTACGCGTGGATAACTTTAATATTGCAATGTAGGTTATGTCCATTTGGTTTGTATGTGTGTGTGTGTATATCGTTATTATTTTATCGCTAAAAATTTAACCAATCCCTTCGCAAATCTTCCACCTCGGCATCATACAACGGCCAAGTATACCAAACAACATTATAATTTGACAGCAAAGTCGCCTAAAGAGTGCCATGCTGAACGTGGAGGGCGGCGAGTCGGAGCTGGCGGGCGCGCGCACGGCGTGGCGGCGCCTGCGCGTGGAGGAGTCGCTCATGCGCCTGCGCGTGGCGCAAGCGGCGCGCGCGCTGGGCCGCCTGGACGACGCCGCCTTCGGCCTGGACGAGCAGCGCCTGCAGATTGAGGCGGTACGTGTCTTGAGCTTCTTACTCTTTCACCTTTCACGTGCAATGACTGTAAGTCTGTTCCAAATCTCTCCACTCCAGCCGGTTTTGTGTTATCTATGGCTTTCCAGTTTCTTCCGGCCACTTTAATAAGATCTTGAGCTAATATTGAACAATAATGAACTATTTCCTGAAACTCCTGGCTTCCAAAAAGACTCAGGACGAATCTCACCACTTAAACTTAACAGGATCGGCACAACGAAACTGCGTTCAACAGCTGTCAGTGTCATAATTACTAAGAAATATGGCAGCTTTTGAACGGCGCGCCGTTTAGATGCGCTGATCGCGCATTTTCTGTTTTTATTTATTTGTTGAAAGTGAGTAAGAAAAGTTGTATTTTTTTATTCATTTAAAAGTCGAGTGGAAAATAAACCAACACGATAAAGACACAATTGATTTTGAGCTCCCGATGTTTCGACGCTGTTGCAAGCGTCGAAATATTGGGAGCTCAAAAAATAAATCATGAACAATCACGGAAGATATCCCGTAAGTGACAGTATAAGTTTACGATAAAGAAAATTTGCATTAGCTTGCAACATGTAATCCAAACCTATACAAATAGGTACCTACTTACTCGATTTTTACGGGATGCGGGGTTTGCGGAATTACAACGAAATATTCCTATATTACATTTTATTCTCATTGATTACCGTAAAGTACATCTAATTCCATAATTTCCGATTACTATCCCCATGAGTTATCATCACCAGGCCATGAACGAGCGCATAGTGGAGATCGGTATGCGTCGCGACATGTTCAACGTGCAGAAGCGCGCTTTATTTGAAGACTGCGGCAAGCTGCGCTGCGAGATACGGGAGCGCGAGCAACGCATCGACCAGCTGATTAAACGGTGATTGTCTCATAACATCACACTTGTAAGTAATTTCTAAAAGCCCCAGGGCGGGGGCGCATCCGTGTGGAATTTTCACCCCGGAAACAAAAAAAAAATAGGTGGTAAGTGCGATATGTTCGACGTGCAAGTAGCGCGCGGTTCGAAGGCTGCGGCAAGCTGCGCTCCGAGATACGGGAACGTGAGCAACGCATTGAGCAGCTTTTTAAATGGCAGTTGTAATTGGTTAATTTTAAGATTAAACAAGTTTGATATTTTATTTAATAAAATCTGTGTTTCAGATACGAAATATTCATTGATTCGCTGGGTAAAGACGATTCTGGGCAGCAGCTCACGGTGACTTTCTTCAAAATTAAGGTATTTCTGTTAATTACAAACTCTGTGTATAACTTTCTTGGATTAGTACTGTACATTTCGTTCGCCAAATATATAATTTTAATATTCCTTAACTATCTTCACCATCGAGAGAGAGCGTCACAGTCAGCTGGATTTAGCAGGGAGTTGGCTTAACTTAGCTGTGTGCGAGTCGTGACACCACGTGCCGTGTGAAGAACGCTAGAATAGTGCGAGTGTAGCGCGTGCAGTAATATAGAGGTATTGTACCAGTTCGCGGCAGAGAGAGCGGAGCTGCGCGAGCGCGGCGCGGCGCTGGACGCCGACATCGGGCGGCGCGAGCGTGACGTGTCGGCGCTGGAGGCCACGCTGCGCGTCGTGCACGCCGCGCACCAGCACTTCATACACAACATCTCGCCGCTCGCCGAAAATTGTGCGTGACGTTACATTTGTACAGCAAATTTGCATCCTTCAGGACTTAAATGAGGCAAACGACAGTGCTGCCTCGTTCACTATGTATTGGTCGGCCAAATTCAGACCCTTCTCTGTTTTGACCGACCTGAATTTGGCCGACCAATACTAATATTGACATGCGCCCAAAATGCGTAAAAAAATATATATATGTTTAATTATACTTTCACCTCTAATCGTACTTATTCATCATCATCTTCCTGCCCTTGTCCCATTCTATTTGAGGTCGGCGCAACACGTTTTCTTCTTCCATTCTCCCCTGTCAGACGTCACGCTAGCATTTACTCCTTTCTCTTTCATATCATTCCTCACACAATCCATATTTTATTAGGCCTTCTTAATCGTACTTAGGTATTACTTGTATGAAAAATTCCAAATATCTGAAAGGGCTTGTATTATGTGGCCTGCCTAAATTTCGCCATTTTATTTTATTTACAAAATAGCGGCCACGCGTTAAACTAGTATTGATCAATAGCTGGCATAAATACAAACAAGATCGTAAGCGTCACGTTTCCGAAATTTAAGCTATTAAAGTAAAAATATTCGCCATAAGCACAACTTCGATAGCTCGGAAACGTGACGCTTTGAAAGATTTTGCCTCATACAAAACTTGTTTTTATACCAACGATTCATTAACACAGGTTTTTATACGTGACCGCTATTTTGAAAACAAAATAGCGGAAGTTAGGCAGGCCACGGTTCATACAAAAATCTTCCAATCCCTTTGCCGAATCCGTAATTTAAAGATTGGCGGGAAAGCTCCACCCTTCGCCGCGCCCAACAAGCTCCGGTCATTCATCCCTCAAGCTTGACACTTTACAAGTGAGGATTACACAATAGAATGGTGTTAATAGAAGTCTTATCTTTTTATTAACATAACACGACACAGGAATTATCATAGATTATAATGTTAATATTTAAATAAAAAAGAATTCACTAGCAATTTATTTAAAAAAAAAAACTGTTACTACTTGAGAAAACAAAAATGCTTTGTCAGCAGTTTCGCTAACCCACCAACAGAGGTCACTATGCAGTGACGTCACGTTTCTGAATCGCGGTGTTAAGATTCTCCGCCGTTGAATGACCCTCGCGCGGTAATGTAGAGAAATCATACTTACCTGGCGTAGGGGAAACCGTGATCAAGCAGGCGGTTCCCCCAGGGCGAGGCCTTTCCATTGCACTGCGGATAGGTTGACCCTTGCGATTATCCCTAATGTGGATAACTCGGACGTGTAATTTTTGGTAGTGGGGACTGCGTTCGCGCCGTCCCCCCAGAATTCCTCTCATCATTAATAGTCTGTAAGCGAGACTGGCATTTGGCGTTACAATTCTCCTAGGACACCATAGAATATTAATATACTACAATACTCCTTGGTGGCCAACTCGAAACATCTAGCAATTGTAAATTCGGTTACATGTTTCTCCTTGACATGACATACCATGTCCATAAATTTCGTAAATAGGGCTTGAGACATGCTTTATCTTACACAGCTGCAATATTTGTAAAATTAATAATTTACATTCCAATGTTTTTGAATATGAATCAATGAACATTCGATTGTGTTTGGGAGCCTAATAATATATTTTGCTCGGTGCTGTGGGGAATGAAAATGGGTAGTTCCCAATGGGATGTAATGCCCGCCCGTCCTAGTGTTATAGATGGGAACTTCCCATCTATAACACTAGGACGGGCGGGCATTTTAGGGCTTTGTCTGATGTAATTTTGACATTCAAAAAGTGCTGATTCTTATTTAAATGTTAACGACTAGATTACGATTTTTGAGCATATAAAATCTCATTAATAACTACTGACTATTCTCACCCCAGCTCCTGAAATAGAAGAGCTAAACGGCTTGAGGAACCAGTACTACCAGTTGCGCGCGGAGCTACAACAGCTGCGAGCAAACATTGTGCGCCTCGAGGACTACAACCGCGACGCCGACGCGCGCCTCATCATGATCGCGGATAAGAAAAAGCAACTCGATGCTAGGAAGTATGGCATTTTAGACTACGTTATTTTGAAGTACAGATATCCCAGAAAATTTATGCGTTTTGGCTATCGTCGTCTAATATCTTTGGAAAAAGAACGCTCAATGAAAAAATTGTAAGAAAGAACTTTACTGTTACTACCATGGAAGTACTTATCTACAGGGTGTCACCCATAACGAAGCCGAGAGCCACTTGTTCATCCCGACATTCCGATAATTTTTTGGTCTGATCGGTACCTGAGTACCTTTGATACATATAAAGAGAGAAAGAGATATATTTTGTACCATGGTTGAAAAATTACAACTCCATCCAACGCTAAAAAACTTTTCGAAGCTTTCTAGTAGAGAGTTGAACAGATGCGACCAGAGTAGGTAACCCAATAGAGATAAAGTTTCATGCAAATGCACAATGTTTGTTGCATTTCTTCAAAGCGCAGCAGTACAAAACTTAGAAGCGTTGCCTCTTTGAGGGGTTATTCTGTGGTCCGCTGTTCGTGGTATGAAAGTCGGTAACACGATGATTACCAAAGCGCATACCTGTTCTGGTTTTCTTACTGCCATGATTCCGGCCGTATACTGTAGTCTACTGAACCTAACTAAAATTTTGTGTTTTCAGGAATGAATCGGAGGCAGAGCTGGATACAAGTCGCGAGCGCATGGAGCGTCAACAGGTGCACCTGCATCACGCGCGCGACCTAGTCATGGCCAACGCCAAGCGCGCGCAGAAACTGGTGGAGGGAGCGGACGAGTGGCGTCTGTTCCAGGTGAAGTATATTAACCATAAAGTCCTTTGGGAGCTCGACACACAAACCTCCGCTGGCTTGGTCGATCGATCGGCCCCGAAAGAGGCTAGCATTTAAGTTATACGTCATCCGCATTATTTATGTAAATATTTAATATTCTGATTGTCAAATACTATGAGTGTGTGTTAATTAAGACAATTGGATAAAAAGCTCATAATTATGTCAATGCCATTAAAACTTTTGTATTTGTAAGTTACGCTAGTAAAAGCCAAGTGCGCAAATACGGTCATCGCCATTTTGATAGCAGTGCTGGCCAACGCTAAAAATCATAAGAATTGTGGTTTTCTGACATCAAAGCTCCATTGTATTGACAATTATTAACTCGTCATTTAATTACTTATGTGACGAATTCATCCATAATTCAACTTAAATAAATAGTGGTAATGATGAATTTTGGTATCTAAAGTCGAAGTTTCCCGCCTACCGTGCGTGTTTACATTTTTAATGTTCACATTATGTGACACAGACGCGTATAGATTCGATAACAAATATGACAAATATCATTCCAAATATTATAAATAACATGAAAATGTCCAGATCTTAGCGTAATTTACCAATAACACGTAATATTCATTACCAGTACTCAATTTGTATTCGAAATTGACGACTTTTGAAACTATTGTGATGTGTGGAAGGGCTACCAAGATCATGGACATTCTTTATCCGACCTTCAGATATTACTAACAAAATTCATAATAAATGATATACTTAGTGAATTAAAATAGTAACAAAATATAGTAAATTAAAATAAATAGTAAATTAAAGTAGTACATTCTTATAAATGTGAATTGCAAGCACATTCCTAATTTAAATTTTGAAACAAAAAAATCGACGCGATTTTCAGCCATAGGTTCTGTCCGTGCGTACAGTTGAAAATCAATCCATTTTCAGGTTTTTTCTATGATTAAACTGTGAGACTTTATTTCTTGCCAAATTTCACGCTGCTACGAGTAGTTTGACGGAACGTTTCTCCTATGTATAAGTTTTTAAAAGAAAGAAAATCATCAAAAGAAAAAATTAAATACAGAAGGTATTTAACTGCACCGATCGGCATGAATCCATCCCGACTTCTCCGGGAACCCGTATTCTTACAAGTACACTTACTGTATTCATACAAGCACCTTATAGGCCTCGTAGCCTAGCCTAGGACCGTCTCTAAGTCCTGCCTTATGTCCCAGGTAGCGCTATGGACCCGCGACTTCTCAGAGTCCTCGCAGAAGGCGATGTCGGCGCTGTGCGAGGTTGCTTCGCAGGCGCCCGAGCTGGCCGCGCGCCTGGCCGCGCTCGTGTCGACGACTGACCTCAGGCAGCACGTGCCCAAGAACATGCGTAGACTGCATGCTGTAATACAGAAGTCAGTACATTCTTACAAGTTACATTCACTCCTTTTTCCCATGGGGTTAGGCAGAACTTACAGAACGTCATTTGCTGCGATCCCCAAATATTTAAATCAGTAACCAATTTAGCCAAGCTAATCTAAAATTATTTTGTGTATCAGAGGGGGGCGGATCCTGGTGTTCGGTATCAGCGGTTCGCGTAATATATCCGCTAACGTGTCGATTACGACAATATGGCGACATTCAATCATTTCTTCATGTAGCCGATTCTATCTGCTATCAAATCAGATGTCAGATTTTATTAAACTAACTGTAGTATTTTAGAGCAACTAACTCGCACAGACCAGGGAAGAATAGCAGAGGGGAGGAGGCCTGTAGTCAGCAGCGGTCGGAACAGGGCTGCTAATGGTGATGATGAATCAGAAAGCTTCTTTCTCATATAGACCCTGTGTCCAAGGCCCCAGCTGAACGTCATTGGCTGATTAAGCTACTTACAAAGCTAACATGTCATTTGATTGGAGATTAACTTATCTAACCATCTTTTGCAGGATCGTGACTAATGTAGAAATGGACATCAGGAAGGTTTCCGGCTTAGAGCTTGATGGTAAGTGTAAAACATTGTAATGTCACACTCATTACTCCGTACACGGCGACACATCAAGCTATACATTTCCAGTATAACATGGCCTTGCTTTGTATAGATTTGCCGTACAATGAGAGATCCGCATAAACTGGTTTTGTAAAGCTTGATTGGTCGTCGTGTGTACAATAAGGTCACGGAATAGTATTCTTTGTATCAATCATTATGGAACGAAATCACGCTAGACGGCCGTCCACACGGCGCTTTGTCATGCAAGATATTTTACGGTAAAAAGTTGGGATTATACGTCAATAACCCAGTCTTTCTACGGTTAAAAACTAATGCAGTATGGAACTGCCATGTGATTCTTAAATTATACGATATCGTACAGATCAACGCCGCGTGAACGTGGCCTGAGCCGTTAGTACTGTCTCCTCTGAGCATTGGATGCTAGGTTCGATCCTCAGACTCATTCAATTTATCAGTAGCAGTAGCAACCCCAAGAATTTGTCAGCAGTAGAGGGATTGCCAAAAACAAAGTGAGGTCTACTAACTATGAAGACTGGCTATGGATGATGAGGATGAGCCCCGGGTCTGTTATTTTGGTTGACGACAATGTCAATATGCTCGCTCTCAATATGTGTCTTCTGAACGTATCGCCAGTGATGGGACTGGCCACGTAGGTTTCGATGTGGGTGTGTACACTATACTGTCACAAGCACGAACATGTAACACTTAGCAACTTTTTTGTCAGATATTTTTCTATGTTACGTTGCAACTAACATACTGTTTTGGAACCTGTTCTTTTATGAAGTAATGTCTTATTTCAAAGTTACGATCATTATTCTATGAGAAAAATGCTTTTGAAGTTTGCCAAGTGTATAAGATGCTCATGAGCAGTGGCGTGCCTCGGGGCCAACAATACGGCAAGCCCCAAGGGCATCATGAAGAGTAGTAGATTATAAGGGCAAGCTTTTAGGCTTGTCTGAAAGTACCGCTACTACTCACGAGTGTTCACTTACACTGTACTGTTATATTGACTCCTGAATATTTTGTGTACAGAGTCGATCTTCTCGACCGAGTCGTCGTCTCATAGAAGCGGTGCGAGTATCGCCAGTGGATACACCAAGCGTCTCGTCGGTTTTCGCAGATCTCTCGCGCCCAAAGTAAATGAGGAAGTGGTATGTAATATGTATTATCGTAGTAAATCAGTAATTAGGGCTCGGAGGACTGTGGGTCGTCATCATCTGCGACGTAAATACACTGTCCCCATTTGATAACATTGTATCTTAATGATTTCCAACAATCATGTTGATAAAGAGATAGACAAAGGTTTTGTTCTAATACTTTAAGTGAAGCCACTCTTGCCTTATTTTTCCTATCAACAATTCGAAAGCGAGGCCGTGGAGTCTAGAATTTTGTTTCGGGGTGTCGCTTCCTTGAATAAAAAGGAAGATCGAGTTTTACTCATTGTTTATCGGTCAAGATTCACGATGAGTAAAACGGGTAATAGCCACAGCCGTTATTACTCGTCGTGTTCACACGCTACGCTACGCTTAAGACACGTTATTGGGCGGTTATTTCATATAGTATTATTTCCTTTATTTATTTTCTTACATATCAATTACATTTTTAAATATTTTAATATAAAACAATATAACAAAAACATTTAAAAATATAAAAAATAGTAGCCCGCCGGTATCGGGAACAGAGTCCAAGCTACCGGCAGTCAGGGCTCCAGAGAGAGGAACCTCCTAACAATACGAGCCGTGTCCAGGAGTACCGCTTTCTGAATCAAGCCCTTGATCCAGCTGCCTAACGAGAGCCTCCTGAGATGTTGGTCGAGGCTCTTGGCAATTAAGCCATGGGCTGACACGACTATCGGCACAATGATCGCTGAGTCCACATCCCACATGTCGACAACCTCGCGAGCCAAGTCAAGATACTTGATTTGCTTATCTTTCTCGGCTTTCACGAGGTTCTCGTCATGCGGGACCGTAATGTCAACAATCATTGCGCGCCGCTCTGATCGATCCACCACCACTATATCAGGTTTATTGGCTACAATAGTCCTGTCAGTGATGATGGATTGATCCCAGTACAGTGTGATATTGCCATTTTCGAGAACTGGGTCGGGCACATACCTATAGTACGGAACTTCCGATTCCACAAGGTTGTATTTTAGAGCAAGTTGCTGATGGATAATCCTGGCTACAAGGTTGTGTCTATGCAAGTACTCTCCGTTAGCCAGACGAGAACACCCGGAGATAATGTGACGGATTGATTCGCCTGGACGGTGGCATGCCCGACATATAGTATAATTATTATTCAGTTGGGTAGAAAGCAACCCTACAAAATTCGTAAGTCGATACCCAATTTACGATACATGGCCGTCACTTGATCACAGGCTTCAACTGTCATCACTCAGCGGTCTTGTTTTGTGTTAGTCGATTGACGGTGAGATGGAAGGACGAATTGCTGCTATCCTGGATCGACACTAGCTCAGGAAGGGCGTAGAGACGGGTATCATCCAGTAAGACTGGAGGCGGTCGAACAGTTGTTTTTGAGCCTGATGAACTGTTAAATTGATAATTTTGAAAATAAATTAAAAAATATCAACTAGTGAGGCCTGTGCGCAGCTGTGGCCGCAGTCTCGCTGTCATAGATGATGATGATGAAGATAATTATGACACTTAAATGATCAAGAACTAGGCATCCGTCAATTTGTACGATTTTACTTTGTTTTTCTCCTGGACACACAACCAGTAGTTATTCTATTTTTCATGGACGTACCTTTATATTTTTCTTTCTATTCCAGTTGATCGACGATATTCCTCAAGAAGGTATTTATTTATCACGTTCCTATCATAAAATATGTAGTCTTAAATTATCACCTAACCGAATGCGTGTGTGCATGTTTGCAAGTCTTTCATTTTGATGAAACTTGACAGTAAAATAGCATAAACAAAGTACATGCTAAGCTCAAGTACACTCTTAAAGCGGGATAATATTAGATTTAAAGTGAGAGTCGTGAATATACCTACAAGGTGTAAACGGACCCTTCACCAAGCATTTTGTACATCAAACTAAGTAACTCTACGTAAAAATTGTTGCTGGGAAACATAGAGAATATAACCAATAGTCTTTGCTGAGAAATTACTTTTTTTTGGGGGTGAAACATCACATTTTACGGTAGGACTCAATGTAGCGCACTAATAACACTGTGTTCATGTGCTGATGGATGCATTGAATAACACGGGGGTCGTGGAGGTATTTAAAAGTATAATTATAACATTAAAAACTTGTATTTAAAAAAAAACACTTTGAGCTCCAATATCTCCGTAACTAGAAGGTCCAGAACAAAAAATGATCGCAATGACGGGGAGAACAAGTAGGTACCTTTCGGCTTCGTTGAGGATATTTTTACACCCATTATAAGCATAACATAACTTCTTCTGAGTAACTTTTGCAAGTTATCAGTTGCATGGGTGTATTTCTGACTTTAATTGTCACCTTGAACCCTGCACGCCATCTGTCCTGATTGATCTTGGTCCCCTGCTCTCATGTTATAGTATCATCGTTGACTGAATGTACTGTCTTCTAGCACGTCGCTCTACTGTATCGCTGCGCGTCATTTCTCTGGGGCTGGAGAGTGGCGGACTGATGATGTCTGGCAAACCTGTCCCCGAGTCGCGCAAGTTTTCCGCACTGAAGTGACCAGGTAGGTAACACGGATGTTGACAAGCGTTTACTAACCGCCTGCACTTACTAATAAAAAGGTATTGTTTGTATTTTGAATGTTACTGATTGTGGAATGGGGATCTTTGTATAGTCAATCTGCTTTAATAGGGACGGCTCGCACGAATTTTACGTAATTGAATTTCTAGTGTAATCATAATAGTCTTTTTACAACGGACGGAAATCGGTCAATTTTACTCCGATAGCTACAAATGGTATGAAAAAGTGTTTTCCTAATTTGAACTAAAAAAAAATGTCGTTCAAGTTTAACCCACCCATTTCTATGGACAACCTGCACTTGACCAAAAAAAATAAGAATGGAAAGGTTGTTTTATGAAAAAAGATGTACTGGTTCATTAGAAAGTTTCCCCGGTATCTCTTACAGATTCGGATTTCCCCACATGTACCCAGTTAAAACATCACTAAGCCATTCCAATGAGCAGATATCTATGATAATATGAAAATATTTCTTGCGGATGTAGGTAGGTACACTCTATGGGAGCATGTTGGGCTGCACCGGTTGCACGCGCTCGCGGTATATTTCAAAGAGCGCCAGTATTTTAGCGGATGGACTATAGAGTGTACACTTAGTTTGTACTTGCATTTTTATGAAGATTGTAACATTATTTTCGGTGCTTTTCTTACAAATTTATTAAATAATAATTATGTAGGTAATAGTTTGGTGTAATTCATGAGCATGCTTTATGGAACATTATTAACATTTTCTTAAGGTTTAAATTACAATGATTGATTGTCGCTTATGAAATGCAATGACTATCACTGTATGATATCTTCGAGATTGTTAGCTATATAGTTTTGACAAATATTACTACCTACTTATTTACTTTAAAATAAAACGAGTTTTTTTGGGTTTAAAATCTACATTGCAAATTATATGCAGTTTATATCTGACTTAATGCAATAAATACAATTTTAATACTATTCTCGTTTCATTTATAAGACTCGACCTATTTTAATTCTCTATTCTTAATGCTTTGCGCTCCATGCCGAGCTCTGGCAGATGCAGTCAGCTGGTCAGCTTTAAGTATCTGGATGAACATACTGTTTCAATTAATCAGAGAACAACGTAATAAAATGAAAACATATCTCAGAATGAACATATTTCAACACTCATAGTAGCATCGTTTTTTTTTTTTAATTAGGTAGGTACCGATAATTTAGTATCATAATTTTGAACTTGCCTTTTTTCTTTCGGAAGTCGAAAACTTCTACGGCCAGTTGTACGCATCGCATGCATCTCGACCTGATCCCGAAAATGAGGATTCCAGAGCCACCTTAACCCGCCATTTCACAGAAGACCTGCCAGAAGTCAGCCAAGACGAAATCGAGGCGGCTCTTAGACAGCTTAAGAATGGAAAGGCCCCTGGTGAGGATGGGATAACGACTGAGCTCCTGAAAGCGTATTGAGGGAGCTTCGGGAGCTTTTCAACTCGGTCCTGTTCTCTGGGAGAACTCCAGAAGCGTGGAGAAGGAGTGTGGTCGTTCTTTTCTTTAAAAAGGGGAACAAGACCCTACTAAAGAATAACAGACCCATTTCGCTCCTTAGCCACGTGTATAAGCTGTTCTCAAGAGTCGTCACAAATCGTCTAGCGCGAAGGCTCGACGACTTTAAGCCACCGGAGCAGGCCGGGTTTCGAGGAGGATATAGCACCATAGACCACATCCACACAGTGCGACAGATCATACAGAAGTCCGAAGAGTATAATCGGCCGCTGTGTCTTGCATTTGTGGACTATGAGAAGGCTTTTGACTCTGTCGAAACCTGGTCAGTTCTGGAGTCTCTGCAGCGATGCCAAGTCGACTGGCGATACATCCAAGTGTTGAGAAACCTTTATGAGAACGCCACAATGACCGTCCAAACTCAAAACCAGCAAACGGAGCATATCCCATTGCGTCGGGGGGTAAGCCAAGGGGACGTAATTTCCCCGAAATTGTTCACCAACGCACTGGAGGATGTGTTTAAGACGCTGAAATGGGAAGGACGTGGCATTAATATCAACGGCGAGTACATCTCACACTTGAGATTTGCAGATGACATCGTCATACTGGCTGAATCGCTGCACGACTTGCAGCAGATGCTGGATGGCCTAGTTGATTCTTCTATACGCATTGGTCTCAGGGTGAACTTGGACAAAACCCAGGTTATGTTCAACGAACACGTCACCCCAGGACCTATTGTTGTCAATGGCGGTCCTCTCGAGGTTGTTCGAGAATATGTGTACCTCGGGCAAACTCTGCAGTTTGGTAAGAACAACTTGGAGAGGGAGGCTAATAGAAGAATTCAGCTGGGCTGGGCAGCATTTGGGAAGCTTCGCCGGGTCTTCTCGTCGCGTTCCACAGAGTCTAAAGACTAAGGTCTTCAATCAGTGCGTCCTGCCTGTTATGACTTACGGAGCCGAAACGTGGACACTGTCGGTACGGCTGGTCCATAAATTTAAGGTCGCTCAGCGAGCTATGGAACGGGCTATGCTTGGAGTTTCTCTGAGGGGAATGCGATCCCTCAGAGAAACTCCAAGCATAGCCCGTTCCACGGAACGAGGTGATTCGACAGAGAACCAGAGTTGCCGACATAGCCCACAGAATAAGTAAGCTGAAATGGCAATGGGCCGGTCATATTAGCCGTAGGACCGATAACCGTTGGGGTAGACGTGTTCTTGAGTGGAGAACGCGAATCGGCAAGCGTAAGGTGGGACGCCCTCAGGCTCGGTGGAGTGACGATCTTCGCGGGGTGGCTGGTAGCAACTGGATGAGAGTTGCTGAGAATCGAGTTGAATGGCGTGCGATGGAGGAGGCCTATGTCCAGCAGTGGACTGCTATAGGCTGATGATGATGATGATGATGATGATTTTGAACTGTGTTCGTCCCGATAGTAGCTGATGACTGTACATCAGTGTCCACTTATCAGCAGCAGCATAGCGATAAACGAGTGAAGGGCCATAGAACACACATTGACTGGTCAATGATTTGATTAATATCGGTAGGTACCTACACGAACAACCTCTTTCAAATAGTTTTACTGTCAACGACACTGGGAGACAGGGCCGGTAAATCTGGTAAGGACAGAGCAGCGCTGTTGTATTGTCAAACAACTATCAACATTATCTTCGTTATAATAAAGTTGAAAATAAATAACCAGGTAGGAGATGTCGGGACGAGCAGGACAAAACCAATGACCAGTGGTTCACATTAGCCCTGGATCGAAAAAACGTAGTCATGAAGATAGGCCTTTGCCTAGCAGTGGGATGACGCAGGCTAACAGTAACAGTAAAGCCCGTTTTCCAGCCCTTATCTCCGCTCCGCTCCGCTCGTCACCACTTTGGTAGAAACCGGGCCCATCTCTAGTAGAAGTTTATTTATAGTAACTTTATTTCAAAGAGCGCAAGGCCGATATAATAAAGTTTGGCAGCGACACCGCACTATCGTCAAGACAAATGACAGTGGAAGAAATACCAGCTAAATGAAGGAAGAAAATAGCGAGAAAATCAACCGGGCACAAATCAGACTCCGTGGCTGCTACTGAGAAATTCCTGATGGAAAAACCCATACAGATCTTCAATGAGTTTGTGGGTTAAGACGCACCGTCCAATAGGTATTCTTTGAATCAAAGAATATTGGACATGTTATGTATGTGAATGAAAAACTGCAATTAATACTTTCAATTTATTACATTTATTTTTTTCAGTTTTACAGGTAGTCGTCATACATACTGTCTTTATATTTTGACTTAACAAATACTATTGGCAAGAAATCATTCTTTCATACATTAAACAAAATCTTTATTTTTTTGGTGGGATTGTCATTTCAAAGTTATTGTCGAAATACTTAATATGTTTAGAAAATAATTGCGCAAGTCACTACAAAAGCATCTGGCTTCTACTTTATACTATGTGCCAAATTCAGTAAAAGTAAGTACATTCTGTGCTTTCAAACTTCATTAAGTCTAGAGAGTTTAAATACATTAATTAATTTTGATATTTACAAAGGAACACCTGTGGTAATACACATAAATATTATGGTAATATATGTGGCAATTGACTAAGTTATTTTAAACATTACAAGAAACTAGTTTTACTACACATATGTGGGTAAACGAGAAGAAACAATGGAATAAACAATATTTTACCACAACTACTTAAACAGTTACCAAACGCTGAAGGCATGAAATTTTCTTTATTTCCTCATATACTAGAGTATAGACACAGATAGGTATGGCTACATGAAACATTGTCAATGTGAAATTACTTTATGATGATGTACCTTAAGTAATATTATTTAGCATTACTAATTTATAAAACTACCACACAAGCTCCAATCTATAAAATGAGCATTGTCATGTTTCAAAAACATTTGGTAGGTACCTACTTGAAAAGCTCCAGTCTGCAACTTTAATACAGCTAAGTTAGTACCTAAGTGATCATAAGTGTACCTAACATTGGGTGTAGGCCATGGACTACATAATAGGTGCTAATACAGAGGCCCAGAAAAAGTAATTTATTCTTTTTACATCATTTAAGATATGATAAAATTCTCAATAAATAATTAGATGATTTTAAGATAACAAATAACCTCAACATCATCACAATACATAATAAAAAAATAATATAACATACAGAAATTACTCAAAGGTGACGTATTTCCTGTCTGAAATGAAATCACAAAGTTTTTTATATAAGTTTAAAAAAGTAAAAAATAAATTAAAACAATCTATAATTTAATAATCAAAACATGAGCCATTTCTTTCAGTAACTAAAAATAACAAAGAAAATATTACACATTCTCATTCTAACACTGTTCACCAAAAACACTACATACACAGGACAATTTATTCACCACAAATTTAACATTCCTACTTTGAAATTTAGCTATTCGACGACAAGGATACAATGGCTGGCATAGTAGCTGCCCAGACCTTCTGGTAGTAACGGGAATTCAATTGAGAGTAGGCTATTCTTTGAGGGCCTGTTTCGTGGCTTCCGCCTAGCTCTGCGTCTCCTTTTCTCACGTCGCCAATAATTAGGCCTATCATCAACGGCAAACAGTGTTAGAACATCAATGCGTCATAAGTCAGGAAACCGTAATGGGTCTTCTATAAAGTCATCTGGTATCTCAAATAGAGGCAGTGGAATATTTTGACGAAATTCAAATTTTTGAAATGTAATTTTAGCTGTCACTGTTGGCAAAATTGGTATCTCAATTTTTACTGGAAACCCTCCAGGCAATTTCATAGCCACAAACTGTCGTAGCTTAGCAAAATGCTTGAATGGTGCAATCACTTCGAGTACATTCAATAGCATGCCAACACTCAGTGGGAAGTCATCACTCATAGCAATAGTTGCACGGAAATTCCTTGATGATTCTTTGTAAACAAGCTCTCTGCCCAGACTCGGGTAACTTCCTGGGGGAGATGATATGTATGAACACCAATCAATATTGTTCTCGGGAGGAGGGTTCAGTGATGCACGGCGAGTAGGCTCCCCATTTGTTTCCAAATTTTGTGTATTTCCCTTTGTGAGGCTTTCAATAATAGCCTTATTTTTTTGGAGGTCATCAGTTGACAAATGTTCTCGCCTTTTGCGTGACTCCAATACAAGACCAGTGATGGTATAAATATCACTCCTGTATATTCCAGCAACAGTTTCTTTACGATCTTCTCGAAATATCCAGCCAGACTGAGCTCTTGTAAATGAAATTCCTTTGGTTGACATCTGAGCAGCGAGTATATCACTTGACATGAGGATATCTACTTCGTCTTCTATTTCAGTTTCTGTTTCTTCATAACGGACTCTTTGGTACACTTTAGCTTTATTATCTAAAACAGTTAGTGACTCACTAGGAGGTTTCTCTCCTTGAAAAATGAAAGATATGTCTCCTCTTTCCCATTTCATGTCAGTGAAATCTACTAATGTGGTGTCCAATCTGATTCCAGAACCAGATTTGTAAATCTTGCAAACATCCGATGGTAACACTCTGGAGACTAGAGGTACCCATGAGTGGAAATCCCATTTGAGTTCCATATAGAAATCTTGTATTTGGGCAAGAGCTCGAATCAGGTCAGGTCTGCGACGTTCCATCTGCTCTCGTGCTTGCTGCTTCAATTTGCGCACTAGCGAAGATATGGTTTGACGATCACCATAACTGATGGCTTCAGCCAGTGGTGACCAGCCTGCGTGGTTCTTAACTTTGACAGGCGCGCCGTGCGCGAGCAGCAACTGCACGCAGTCCTTGCGGCCCAGCATGACGGCCAGGTGCAGCGCCGTATTGCCGTGTTTGTCTTTTCGAGCCACATCATGATTTCTTAGTAGCGCCGAGAGCTTGCGAACATCACCAATAAATACACACTCGTGGAGTGGAAACACTTCGCCTTCCTCGACGCAGGCAGGATTAGGCGCCTCACACAAGCAGTTGCTCATTTTCAATTCATTACTCTCATTGATAACTAATTAAATAGGAACTTCAAGTGGAAACAATTTTGATTATAATCTAATCAAGGAGATAAGAAAACGGCTTCATATTTTGACTGTTCTTAGCTGTTTTGAATAATTTCCTATTTAGTTCTGTATCCAACTTATTTTTGAAATCATATTATTTACTCAAATATACACTAAACAAAATTATTATTTTCTTTTACGAAAAGTAATGTGTCCATCATCGTTTATAGGTTCTGTTCCAATAATCCTGACGAAATTGTAATTTTTTGACATCTGTTTGCTGTTATCACTTTTACTCTTGCATAAAACTATGTCATGTTGTTCTGCCGTCAGAAATTTACATGCTAAAGATTGTTGAATCTGACAATGGAACATTCATCCCTTTCTTTTTTTTTTGTTGCCAATGCAGAACATTGATTTATTGGAAAATAATCGACTAAAAACAGAAAAATGGGCTTTCATCCAGCAGTGGGCGATTCCAGGCTGACATAATGATGATAATGAATCGACTAAATAGATAATTGTCCAATGGATTGATTCTAAAACAATTGAGTTGACTTTTAATTCAGATAATATTCCGCTGACTGTTATGCGGATATTCATGGAAAAATTAATGATCTAACAGATCAACGGATAACATTCAAAGTATTTTTTTTCAGCCCTAAGTATGAATAGGTTTTATCATTTTTGTGCAGTTAAAAAAAACCACCGTCTCCTCCTAGAAGCATTATTAGAAGCAAAGGATACAAATTGTTACCATCATTGTCACGTTTCATAATAATTAAAGGAGACCTGGGATAACACTGTGGGGCTACTCCATTATTGTAGCTAGGGTAGCAAGTGATCGAGGTGATCTGAAAAATATGAGAAAATGATTTTATCTTCTTGCCAGTCCATCCAGTTTGTAATATTTTTATAAAGCAGTTATCGATGATTACACCCAACCCATAGTTCCAGTGGGAATTTCGAAAGTCGACATTTCCTTGTTTACATCACAAACGCATAGACTAATACATATACAGGGCTGGGCGTTGATGATGAAAAAGCTTTAGAAAAAGCTTTAGCCATTTTTCTTTGATCTCTGAGGGTAAAACAAACGTAATTGAAATACATATTCTCAAATAGTAGCTTATAATTAGGACTTCAATTACTTCTAAAACATAAGTACACACCTAAGTCATCGGAGAACAGAAATAGAAACACTTGAAATATGTTACCTTTTCCTGTATTTTGCCAATGATTTGAGCTATTACAACCTAGACTAAAAACAGGAAATAACAACATTTTCAATTGGCCGTAGCTCTGGTGTCCGACGTTTTTGGTACTTGTCACAATATTATGAATTAGTGAACTTAAGAGCTATGATTTGTAATATATTTCGATTCCGTTGGACTTACGCCTATTTGGATCAAGAACCTTTAGAATTATTGTAAAAATAAGTACCTACACAAATAAACTGATCTCTATCTCAAGTGTCTCAGACGAATAGTTGGATGCTTAGCACAATTTATGCAAAATTAATGAAACCAGTATCACTTGTCCAAAAGTGGGTAGGTAAACTGTTGCATGGATCTTTTGGCTCGTGATCATAGTTAGAACTAATGCTGCCGCCTTGTTTTTTCAATACCTTTTTCATAGACAATTTCACAAATGTTCACCAACAACGCCCTCCTGGCAATGTAATTCAAATATTAAAAGAACCATGCAGTGATATATTGTTTTCTTTCCCATCGATTCGAAAAGAAGAATAATGTTGTTGGCTTCTCCGAAGGTTTGGATAGAGAAACAGAAACCGATTACAATTATGTTATAATGAAAACTGGTATTGGCTATTTGAGCTACACCAATAAGACTGAACCCGACTCAAGGGTTTGGTTTGGCAGATGATGATGATGATAAGCGTATGATAATTATGTTATCAAATGAGTTTGTGCTACTTACATAAAGAGTCAATATAATTGAGAGCAGAATTAGTACTTTCGCTGACATTTTGTCGATTTCGGCAGCACAGCGTGATAGTTTAGGTACTATGCAAATAGTTGGACGAATGAATTTTGAAATGCATTGTTTCGCTTTTATACCTGCATTGTTGACTCATTGCCCCATCAATGAGACATTATTGGAACAGTTGTAAGTACACACGGCGGCACATGAAGCTGTACATTTGCAGTATATTTTGGCCTTGCTTTGTATATGTTTCCTATACAATTAGAGATACGCTTATACTGGTTAGTTATAGCTTGATTGGCCGTCGTGCGTACGTATTTCAAAAAAGCGTTATCGCTTGAACTACAACAAAAGCACGTTCGAAAGTCTAAAGTTTAGACTTTCGTAATTATTTATAGTTAGGTATCTAGAACGTTTAGACTCTAAACATTCTAGATGCCTTACTACAAAAATAATTACGAAAGTTTATTGTAAAGTTACAAGTTTGAGATAAAAAGAAAACATTTCAAAACATCCCTATACTTATCATATACTTGTAGGTTTCATACGTAAGTAATCATAGTGGATATAGAGGAAATATTCTACGTACAGACGCCAGTGAGTATGATTTTCTCAAGAAAAACGCCAAGAAAGCTGTGGCCATAGCTACAGCAAAGGCCCAAGATAAGCTGTATGAGTTTGAGACACTTTGGATAGTACAGCAGCCAAAAACAACTATATCGGCTTGCTAGACAGAGAAAGGCGAGGGATGTATATCAGATTAAATGCGTAAAAGATGAAGCTGGAATGGTTCCTTCGGATTTGATGGAACTGGAACGGTGTGCTGGACAATAAAACAGTGAGTGAGGGCATTAGTGAGAAAGGTTAGTATGAATGAAGTGAGAATAGCAGTAAACGGAATGAAGAATGGTAAAGCGTTAGGACCTGACGTTATACCAGTTAAAGTTTGGAAGTTATTACGGGTGGACGTGGTTAGCTTTATTTTTCAATAAGTTGTTACTTGAAGAAGCCATACCTGACGAATGGTGTAACAGTTCGCTGGTGCCCATCTTTAAAAATAAAGGTAATGTGCTGGAGTGCAGTAACTAAAGAGGAATAAAGCTAATGGCGCATAGTATAAAAGTTTGGGAGAAAGTTATTGAAAGACGACTGAGAGAAGAGAGTGAAATTTCATGAAATCAATTCGGTTTAATGCCTGGTCGGGGAACGACGGATGCCATTTTCGCAATCCGCTAGCTGTGCGAAAAATACAGAAGTGCGCACAAAAACTTGCACATCGACCTCGTTCATCGACCTCGAAAAGGCATACGACCGAGTACCTCGTGAGGTTTTGTGGTAGGCCCTGAAAAAAAAGGGTATGCCTGGGAAGTATGTGCAGTTGATTCGAGCGATGCACAGTTGATGTAGTACCCAAGTCCGGTCTACAGCGGGCACTACCGGCAGCTTCAATGTGAATGTCGGCTTGCACCAAGGGTCAGCTCTAAGCCCTTACCTCTTCCTGGTGATAATGGACGCACATACGTCGGACATCCAGGAAGAGGCTCCCTGGTGTACGCTGTTTCCCGATGACATTGTGTTGGTTGCCGAGAGTGGCCTAGAGGTCCAGAGCAGATTGGAGGTGTGGTGGCAAATACTGGAGAATGTTGGCCTGAAAATCAGTAGGATTAAAACAGAATACCTATTCTGTGATTTCGGCGGTCTCTTCAGTCCTGTGCCCATAACTCTTGCCGGAACGCCCTTAAAGATCTGTTCCGATTTTCGGTACCTCGGGTCGCTTGTCCAAGGGGATGGCGAAGTAGACCGATGAAATGGTGACAGGTCACTGGAACGACTTGCGACCCACGGATGCCCCTCAAGTTAAAGGGGAAAATATACAAGTCCGTGAGCGGAGACGAAAATGTTGAGGTGGATGTGTGGTGTGACAAGAATGGATAAGGTAAGGAACGAGTATATTAGAGGAAGTTTAAAAGTTGCTCCAGTTACAGAAAAGTTGAAAGGGAATCGATTGTCTTGGTATGGACATGTGATGAGGAGGGACGAATCACAACTGACTAAAAGAGTTATGAATATAAACGTTGACGGTTGGAGAAGGAGAGGAAGACCAAAGAAACGATGGATGGATTGTGTGAGGAATGATATGAAAGATAAAGAAGTAAATGTGACTGTTGGTTGACAGAGGAGAATGGAAAAAATGTGTTGCGCCGACTCCAAATAACATGGGACAAGGGCAGGAAGATCATGACAGACGCCAGTACAACAAGCTACCCGAAACTGTCAAATTTTCCCAATCAACCTTGAACCTAATGCTTAAGTGATAAAGTTGAAAATCTATTAAAGCTATTTGACAGATTGTGGTAGCTTGATATGCTGGCATCTGTACATACATTGCGAATCTATGAATTTACAAACTAACGAAAATAATGTCAATTAAACCATTTTTTTCATATTTTTTACATAATTTTTATCTTAAGTTTCATGCAGGTGCAGCAGATGGTGAACTCGAACAGCTGATTTAGTTTCATATTTTGCCACTTGCCAAAATAACGTATCTTCGATCTCTATGTTATATTAATATCAATCGGTAGGCACATATTCTTAAGAACAACACCTCGTCGGGGACGTCGGGTGTCGTCGGGTTCGTTCCTATAGAAAAGTACTCTGTGGGTTCGTTGAATATTTTAAATAAGTCTCACTAGATGGCTCTCGTAGCATTGTTTTGATTTTGATCGAGTTTGATTTGAAGCGCAGAAAAAAGTTGACAGATGCGCGCACCAGTGAAACGCCTCGTAGTGTTATAAATTTTGTGCACTTTTCTATAAAAAGTAGTAGTAATTCATTATGTTCATTGTCTTATTTATAAAATATATGTTCTTTTTCTTTGCTAATAATTGAAGTGCGCGTATTGTTAGATTGGTTCTATAAAACGCTGCACCCGGGACTGACTTAGTTCGATTGTATCGGTATAGTTTTAAAGATAAGATTAGTATTGATTGAAAATTCTGTTTGGTTTTTATTGCCACCGATTTCTTGAAATCTGTAAAAAACATTTTAGGCTCTACCACATATTATTGCGTTGTCTGAAGTTGTTATTGTGACTTGCGGCGTCATAATAAATAAATGAATTGACTCTACACCAAAAGTTTCCGGCTTATTGGTCCTGCTTAGCGAGGAAAATTCTTCATAATGTGAGTATGAATGTGACCTATGTATCATAAGTAAGCGAGTGGTATTTATTAGAATGGCGTGCCCATCTGCGTAAGTAACTGTATCCACCATAAACCAGGTAAGTATTAATGTTTAAAGTGCGTTTAACTTTTGTATAAAGTTTGTACTAAGTAATTATGTTATTAGAATGATTAAACAAAGAATTATACAAATTTTTTAATCCAAAAAAAAAAGAAAAAACTCAGGTCTATTGTAACAATATAAGTATTTATTGTACCCACCTGAATGCTAACTATAAATAACTAAAAATAACTGTATCCGAGTTTTACTCTTGCATTGTGAGTTGTAACCATCTGTAGCAAAAGATTCCACTAGGAATGTTCCCTTGAAAAACTTTTTTAAAATACACTCAAAAGAGAAGCTAGAAAATATCTTGAATGGTCCTCTGTGCTAGTAGGTACTTACACACCTTAATAAACTTGGTTCATATTAATTAATACTGTAACCATTTCGTTTTTCATTCCATTTTGAGAGTAACATTTGTAGAGATAATGTTAAAGCTGTGCAAAGAAAAAAACATCTAGGACAAAATAAGTTCCTTTTATTAAAATCAAAAGTATATTGGCGTACAACAGATAGCATCTATCTGTATCCCAAGAATGATAGATCTGTGTTATAACAATAATTCTGAAGAAGTCCTTTATTTCATACGCCTAAGAGCTTGGAGGCATGACCATACAATCATTACTATGAAAAGGTGATGCTATTTTTAAACTTATTAGATACTGTCATGCACATTATGTTTAAGAGTTTCCTTTGAGGACTAACAATAGCTGTTTTTAAACCTAAGCTATTGTACATGAAGCATTTATTGGACATCATTCTTGTACATATTGTTAACAACCCATAAACTACCTATTAAAAGATTTTATTTCTTATATCTGACAATACATGTCTTAATTTTTAATGCTGTTGTTGTATCATAAAAAGTTAATAAAGACATTTGGTGTATTATAAATTATTTTAATAAATGCAGCAGCAAAACATGGGTTTTACTTGCAGAAGACTTCTTTTTTCTGTTCTTGTTAAACCCTCAACAGACTCAACCCCTTTTGACGCCTCTTGCTCCTCTTAAACAGGGGGCTATTGATGGCAATATTACAGCTCCAGTAAAGGTTTTTCATATTCTCCTAATACTAAATATTCCATCATCACTTCATAATTTATAAGGTGTACTCCCATTTCTGGGGGAATATATCCACACGAATTTGCAGTGTGTTTCTCGAAGCAAAATTGGTATTGGGATAAAAGCAGTGCCATGTTTAGTTGGAGAACATTGATACTAATTAATATAATAAGTAGGAAATTAGCAGCCTGTCTGTTATCTTTTAACACCTTCTTTATTTATTATATTACACCTTAACAGATTTAAAGCATCAATTAAGACATCAAATACTTTTTATCCCTGTTGTATGTTCCTATGGGATAATTTTCGACCTTTCCTCGGGTGAAACTACATGCCAAAACTAGTCCTGACTATAAATAATTATATATAATATTATAAATGCGAAAGCAAGTTTGGTTACTTTTTCACGCCTAAACCACTGAACCGATCATTCTGAAATTTCGCATATATACATTGTCAGGTGTACAGAAACGGACATACCTTTCATCCTGGAAAAAAAGTACTGTTCCCGAGGAAAACAACAATAAAGTTCTTATGATAATAGATGGCACCACGTGTCTTTCAAATCATGATTGAATTATATTATTACAAGCAGAGTACAAACCGAAGTGATTGTAAAATTCTAAATTAATGCAAGTGAAGCCGCGGGCAAAATGAGTATCTTATAAAAATAAAACATCATTATTATTATTCAAAGCTGTATCTCTTATTCAAAACTTCAACAACAAGTGTATGTAACCAAGTGTGATGTTAAGAATTTTAATCATTACAATACAACATTATCCTATACTGTTGTGACATAATCACATATCATCTGTCTTAAGTATTTCTGTGAATATTTGTTTTGTTGAATCAATACTTTTTATAAAATTGTGAATACAGTTGGATTCTCGCCGAGGGTTTAGTAGATGATTTTCATTACCATTTTCCGTACTGGACTCCCCCAAAAGTCGCCCACCACGTAAGCAGCCTTACGCTCCCCACATTAAACCATTCACGACCTTCAGGTCGTCGGTGTATCATGTGCGGGTTTGCTATGTAGCCCCTTCACGTACGCGGTCACCACTCAAGAAATTTGCAGTCTTTTCGGCCATCTTTTCTGCTAGCAGTCTGCTGCGATCTCTGCCATTTTTCGGGACCTATCGATTTGCTTTTCTCTACTGGGGATCTCCACATTTAGGATTCGCTTGAACAATTGTAGCCTTTACATGCCCTTGACAAACTAAGACCTTATTACCAACCTGTTTACGACTTACGGCATTTCATACAAAATTTTAAGACCTTTTAGAAATGAGTGAACCGATTTTAATGAAACTTCATACGCTTACGCAGGATACATAGCTGTGCATGCTGGCTGTGTGTGAGAGACAGAGCTAACATGATTGCCTGCAGATTCAGGCGTGCCTCTAAAGAGGTCAAGCGCACTATATTTAGTGCGTACTGCACGTCTTTTTACACTTGCAGTCTGTGGGTTCATTATACTCAATAATCATACAGCGCCCTTCGCGTCCAGTACAATCACGCATTCAGGGTGCTGATAGAGTTGCCTCGATACTGCAGCGCATCAGAGATGTTTGCTGAAGCTCACGTGGACTGTTTCTACACGGTTATGCAGAAACAGTGTGCATCCTTGGGTTGTAGGCTGCGGGGCAGCGCCAACGGCATCCTATCTATGATAATTGATAGCAAGTGGGCTTGATTGTGAGTTTGTGAACCACTGCTGCAAGGTTTCAGCTGGGCCTGTCACCTTGCAGCAATGATGTCACAACCTGTTTCTGTCTTTTGTGTATTACTAACATAGTTTGTAAGTACATTGTTACTAACACTATGAGTCTTGTTGTTCGAAATATAAGATTAAATTTAATTATAGCTCTAAAAAGTTATCAGAGAACATTTTCGAAAAATAGTGTTACAGCTAAATTAGACCGATTTTAAATTAAACTTATACTGTGATATCCCGTAAGTGACAGTATAAGTTAAATTTTAAACAGTAAAAACTTAAAAACAGTGTTTGATTTTAAATTGTCCATACTTACCTATAGAAACAGAAATTGTTCCAATTATCTTTTTTCTAAAAAGATATTTCTTAAATGTTCTCTGATAACATTTTAGACTTATGCATCCTGCTTAAGCGTATGAATTTTCATTAAAATCGGTTCAGTTATTTCGAAAAAAAAGACTTGATAGTTTGTATGAAATGCCGTAAGTCGTAAACGCTCTTAATACTGGATCTAACGTTATTTTTATGCTACCGTGCTAAACTTGGCCGTTCTTAAGACAATGCGTGTTCTTGTGTTCTTCTTCTATGCGTAAATATACATATAATATGTATTTTATTAGGGTATACCTAAAGGCGAAAGGGTTCTTATGGCGGTACTGCTACAACATATCTACTCATCCTGTATTTCTCTACTAAATAAGAAAGCAACTTGCTCACTGACAGTAAACTTACCGTGTTTTGGTCGAAGAAAAATTACTTATTCAATACAGCAGTCGTCCAATGTAGATTCGAGGGTACAGAACAGCTAATCCTAATAAATGCATGTGTGGTGTTGTCATATACCTACATTGTAAGGTTGTGTGTTTACTACCTAATATACTACAACATATATGTATACCACCTACAGTATTTATATGTATAAAAAAACAATTAAAAACGGGTCAAAGATCAAAAATCATTGAGCGACAAAAACGTGCACAAATCGAAATTGCTGTTGTGGTACTTGTAAGTTGTAACAACATCTACAGCGCGTTGTGCTGTGTGATAGATAATTCATAAAAGCCACAAACCGAAATATATTTATCAAGCTGTATCTGTGGACAGTTTAAAAAGAACCAAACGTGTTGGGTACCTTTCTTGGCTTCGATCGTTTTGGTCTTTTGGGCCTAACCCAGCGGCTTATTATACATGGTGCCACAAAAACAATGTGCAAAAGCTTATGTAGTTACGCACGTTATCCATTCATACATTCGTACAGTTTTTTAAATAATTTACTATACTAATCTTGACATAATATGTAGGTCCTTGACTAAAGCGATTTAATAATCCTAATAAATTCAGTTCAACATTGGCTAGAAGTGAGTAATATAACGATTTTTTTTAACTTTCAAAGTAAGTGTTTACGAACAACTTAGTGGACACATGATTAAAACGACCTTGCAACTTGGCAAACATAATCACGCGACCTCTTCCGCCACGGTCTCGCATATTCGTAACAGTTTGTTCAATTTCGGTACTTGTTAGAAACCTCCGACTTCGGCCAAAACTTCGGCCCGTTGGAGCCGAAGTCAAACGTTTGGCCGAAGGTAGCCGAAGCTTCGGTCAGACACTACAGATTTTACAAATGCAACCTTTCTGTAAAGGTTACAAGTAATTTTTTAATGATATCCTTTACTTTGTAGCAATTTTAAACAAAAACGTGCGCAGTAATATCCTTTGTTTTTATTGGGTCTTGCCCTCTTAATTTTTATTCAGGTATCTTTTCTTGGTTCTTTGCAAGCGACCAAAAGGATCCTGTATTAAAAATCATATTTTGTGTAGTCTTTGTCATGTATTGAAAAGGTCAGTGCAAAGATTACAAGGAATGGAGTTATTTTTAAATTCGTACTTTTATTACATTTAGTCTTATTCAAAACAAACTTATTGACATCATGGACAGATTTTGGCCTTATCTCGGCATAAATAAAGGGTTATCTACTACAATAACTTATCAGTACTTGTTTTCTCTTCGTTACTGTCAGACTGACAGTTTATTGTAATACATTTTGTAGTGATATTTCAAAGATACACCTGTTCGGACTTCAACTGATCAAGTTCTCCAAGCGTGAAAATAAACGCTGGCTCATTTTTTTGATTTATTGGAGTCATCTCTGTTCAAATAATTTTGTCAATTATTTTGCCTTAGCAGTAAGCTGATAATAACGAGTAAGTAATCTTTTGATTTATTTGCTTAGTACCTGTGTATGACGATTGTCGCTGTAATACCAAAACGCACGGCACGGCATATCAGCCAATAACCAAACGTATACAATCTCAACATGTTTCATTTACAAGGACAGATCTTAGCTATTCTGATCTTAAATGAGAATTTAACAGCAATCTTGAGAAAATGCTTAAAGGTGTTTGCTGTGTCAATTAGTCTCAGATGTATTGGCTATGTACCTATTCAAAGTGTGAAAACCTAGACAGACTTTTTGCCAGACAGAAGGTGTGCATAAATAATTATAAAGTAATACTAGTAATAACATAAGCGAGGGCCAAACTGCAGACACCGCTTGGCCAACATATGCGTTGATAAACATGTTATTGATTGTGACACATTTAAATAATTTATTACATTGAAAAAAATATTGTAAAATACTATGTGTATCGTTTTATCCATGTTAGCAATAAAACATAAATCATAATTTATCTGGAATCATCCACTGTCAGATAGACCTCTTGTCAATTCTTCTCGTGTTCAGTCTCCACTGTTTTATTCATTCTTGTTTTTTCGTAATCTTGTTAGTCCATTGTGTCCTCCTCTTCTACGTTAGGTACTCTTTTGGTTTCGAGAATTAAGGAGCACCTTACCTATTTCAACCGTTTGTTCGTACAAATTCCGCAGGACCCGTCCTACTCGTATATCTCTGAAAATAAGGCGTTTATTTTCTCCATTATTATTTAGTCTACTTTTCGCTCCATGTAAAATACTGGTATTCAGCTGCATCCGGTTAGACTGGAAGCCGATCTAAACATAGTTGGGAAAAGGCTAGATAGTGATGCTGTTTGATCTATTTAATATCTAAAATATACTAAATGATAATGTGGAAAATACATATTTACTCGAAAACAACGATGAAATCAAATCCGCTACAGTCTGTCATCAAAACATCACCAACAATTCAACAGACACAACACACAACCGGAATTATGTCATGTGACTGTGCTGCGCTCTATGCACAGCTAATATTTTAAAACTTGAATAAATTAACTTTTTGTTCGTATTATGTCGAGTCTGTAATATGTTTACCATGTGTGACTCGTATTAACTCAATTGGAATCAAGCGACACCTCAATTGCCATAATCCCCTTAATTAACGCTACAAACAGCGCTCGTGTACTCATTGTAGGTTTTCGCTGCCAAAAGCATAGGACCTTCTTTCTAAAATTCACAGAAATTCGTCGCAGTCGAGTAAATGTTTGAGTGATAGCCGCTATCAATATTTCTCTTTTGCTCATGACGTGGCTAAGAACTTTAGATAAAAGAATCTTGTTACTATCTAAAAATAAAACTAAGACGTAAATATTCATAATATATATTTTTATTGACGTATTGTTGTTTATAATGATGTAGCAAAAATCTAATTTCCTTTATAACAATACCTAAGTGGAAATATGAAACGAGAAACTGTTGTCGGTATCGTGCAGCTTGGTCTGGACGTTGACTCATGCGCAGTGCAGGATCCTGTTTTGAAAATAAAAGCAACCTTCACTGGCCATTGAACCGTTGCAAGTACTCACTGACGTTTGACTTAAATCTTGTCATAAAAAAATATTTTTATTACGAAATTCCGGGCAAGTGTTTTATAGTTCCGTTTTGTGAGAATTTATCATTAATTTACTCCATTTTACCTTTCCTACTGCCAACTGGCTTGCATGTTTTGCAATGCAGTTACTGTTTTTTAGTCACAAAAATTATGTACTTACTTTTTTAATTATTCGAAAGCTATAAGAGTAGAGGAAGACCAAAGAAATGATGGATAGACTGTGTGAAGGATGATATAGCAAAAGAGACAACCATCAGACACCTGTGTCTGATGAGATGACGAGTAATAGAGAAGTATGAAAAATGAAGACAATCATGCTGCGCTGACTCCAAATAAATTGGGGTAAGGGCAGGAGACTGATGATTTAATTATTCGAAAGATTTCAAAACTTAAAATCACCAGGCAAGTAAAACAATGTATAAAGTAATCGTTTTTGGAATGATGTACTTGAAACTTCATGAGAGTAATTCCCGGGGATGTTGTGCTTCTGGCAAGTATTTCGAGGGCTGCCTAAAGAGAACGCGGGTCAAGGCCAACTCACGGAATAATACGATGTTCTACTTACAAAACCAGTTAGCTCGTGTATAACCTTTTCGCTCATAGAAACATGAAAAAAAATTGATACGAATTCTCTTTTGAACATTTTGCTTTACATTTTAATAAAGCATACGTGAAAGCTTCGGCTTCTTCATAGTTTATGCAACTCTGCTGAAAGGAACTGGCTGCTAATCGTATTACCAACTATGTGTTAATTAGATTAGTAACTCATTACTTCACATCACACATAAGTGGTGAATTTCAGCATATATTTATACACTGGGGTATTGTTTAACCCTCACCCAACCCAAATCTTAAAAATTATACGTGCAAAGTGCACATACTCCGTGTAGATGATTATGACATGACCTATATCAATCATAATAATCATGGAGCCCTCAATCGCACGCCTTTCCATTGCTTTTCTTACTAACCTAGATACAACGAAATAAATAAAAACCATATTTAACTTTGTTGAACTACCATACTGTGGTGAATCACTCTGTGCAATTTACTGCTATTTTCTAATCGATAACGTTTGAAGAATGTTTTCTTGTATGTGACTAATATTTGTTATGCGTATTTCGAGTCGTGCGTATTTAAATATTTCGTTTTCAATAGGCTTTTCAAAATCAAATCATTTATTAAACAGATAATACAATCCAATTTGATAGTAATAATACATACACATCTTAAACACTAGTGTTAGTACATAATTATATTTGGAAAATTTTGGTAATAGTTACTAATAATGTCAAAATAATTTTATAATAATGATAATGTCAAAAACATTAACAATAATGTCAAAATCACCATTAATCATGTCAAAATTATTAATAATACAATAATCAGAAAACAAAAAGAAATAAATAAATCACAATAATCAAATAAGTAATAATATTAAAATAAACATTATTTCAAGGCACGATTTGCCGATAATACTTGTGTTGTGGTCCAGTGCCTGAGTATTAGACCTTCCGCCCTGTCGGCTACAGTGACCAAGAGGCTGTTGGCGCTGCCCCGCACCCGCCGCTTCAAGGAGACGACACGCTTTCGCATAATTGCGTAAAAGTCGTCTAATACGTGCCTCTGCGAACATCCCCAATGCGCTGCAGCATCGTGGCAACCCCAACAACGCCCTGTATGCGTTATTGTACTGGACGCGAAGGGCGCTGTCAGCCTTTAGCGTGTAGTCGACCCATAGACTGCTGGTATAAAAAGATTGGCAGTATGCCCTAAACAGTGTAGTTTTTACATCCCTCGAGAACTTTGCAAACCTACGGATCAACATATTGCTCCTGACTAACAGCGCCCTACGCTCCCTCTCCATGTCAACATTATTATTTTTAATTTTAATCATACAAGGGTTGAAGACTCGACCTTATACATTTTTATTTCCGTTAGTGAATTAATTCCAGCCAACATAGTGTCGACACGCCACGTCAGAATTTCTCAGTTCCCGTTAATAACGCAGAATTCCTAGAACGCATTAACTGTTTTCGATACCCTGTATATTGGATTTATTGATCACAACAGAACACTGATTTGGCCTCGCGTCTACGTGGAACGTATTTCACATTTAATGCGAGGTACGAAGGATTGTGTTTGAAAATACTACATTTTCGTTTCGCATAATGAAAATGGAGCCCCCATTTTCAAGTAGGGTAGACCGGGTACAATAGTAGCACGGGTTAATAGTACCATCATCGATATTTCTACTACTGAGCTCAATTTCGCATGTGTGAGTGCGCCAGCATACGCGCTACATGAGCCCCGAGGCGCCCCTCAGTCGCCGGCGCGCGCGCTGTGAAACGGAAGTATTAGTGGACAATTTTTGATTTTCGGCAAGCCGCGGTAAGTTTTGACGTAAAATATTATTCGCTGTAACTCGTACTACCAGAGTCTTTTCGACAAGTAATTGTTGTTGCTAGTTTAGACGGTTATTAAACTTTTGATTTATGATAAAAATGGAAACTATAAGTTTAGAATTATGTGATTATTAGATGTTTTTCTAAATTAGTTACTTTGGTGCAATTGTACCAACATTGTCGGGGTCAATAGTACTGGTTCAATTCACCCCGTGGTAGAAATAACCCCGTGGTAATAATAACAGAGTAAAAAGATATATAGGTACTTAAAATAATTATGCAATTACTTATTAGATATGTTTTTGTTTTAGATGCCACGAAATAGAATAAAAAAGACGGATCGTGGGTCAAGAGATATTGTGTTGTATGAACAAGCATATGATGAGATTTTAAAAGGGCGTAGTATACGTAGGCGTAGGCGTAGGCGTAGACGCGGAGGAAGCTGAAAAAGAAAGAAAGCTAAACAAATTAAAAAGAATCTACAGCACCCGGGAAAATCTAAAGGGATAAAATGTGATTCCAGCCAGAAAAAGAAGACTGTAGCAAAAAATCAGTGAAGAAGAAGAAGAATGCTTTTGTGTTGTATGTATGGAACCTTATAGTGCCAGTCGCCCTAATGAAATGTGGATCCAATGCGCTCAATGCAGATTATGGGCACACGAGGAATGTACACCTCAGGAGTCGATTTATGTTTGTCAAAATTTATGTTTGTCGAATCTGACTAATATTTTTTGTATCAGTAATTAATATTCTATGAGGGTCAATTGTACCAGGGGTCAATTGTACCTCCATACTAACATGTTTTTGTTGATTACTTCTATTTTATAATTGTTATAAAGCTAGATAATAGCTGATATGCAAAGCCTGAACCAAAGTTGATTATGTTTAATAAAAACTTATTTTATTTTTGTTCGAAGTGAAGAATTGTTATGTTAATGTTATTACATTACATTTGTGTTGATTTAAAACACTGATCTCACAATATTTTTGTTCCTAATTTTTAAGAATGATTATAAACCCATAAGACTTCAAATAAATGACTGAGAAAATGTGATTAATACCTTTATTCGAGTTTTATTACCCTATGCAGTTTTGGTACAATTAACCCTTAAAAGGGGTCATTTGTAGCACAAGCCATCATTTCATTCAACGTCAATTTTGACCAAGTTTTGTTCAATCTAGGCCAACTTTAGATATTTTCTTCGGTAGATAATAAACTAAGGCTGTAAAATAATAATATTTAAAACAAAAAGCGACAGTTGAATTTGTGTAATCAACCGATGTTTAGAAAATGGTACTATTGTCCCCGGTCTACCCTACTTAATCATTATGCGCTAGTATTTCTGAAACTGGGTTCGAACGTTAAATAATTCCTAAAAATGGTCAAAGTGGCTCATTTTAATTTCCAACGCAGAACGAATACACGCTAAAACAGAACCTTCCGATATATCGCTACGGAGGTGTACAGAAATTGTCCTGTGATTATATGAAGGAGGTGTCGTCGGGGTAAGCCGGGCCCGTGTTGGGCGCCAACTCAGTACGCCCCGCTCCACTCCCGCCCCTGCCTCACCCCACCTAACGATGGTTCAGTTGCACGCTTTCAGCCTTCGGAGTTAACCGCGTGCGCGTTATGTCAACCAACCTTCCGTCAGCGCTTCTTCACATGAATTTCGTACTTCTTTCTCGGTTCGTTGCATATATGCATGGACCACTCTTAGATGCTTACGTGCACTATTCATTCATTCATTAGTCGCAATGAAATTATCATCCAACTTCACAGTTTTATCATCATATCTTCATTTCACTCTTATTTAGGGTTTCTAGATTCATAATTTTCTATCACGGAAGTGATAGGATTGTTCATTGTGTGTAAATCATTTGTTTCGATAGATTAATTGGAACACTGTTAAGCTATTGCCGTGTAGGTGTAATTAGTCTCACATGTAAAAGCTAGATTTTATAGATAGACGTCTGTTTAAAAAAAATGAGTGTGATTTAGTTTGAAGAACTAACGTTTAGAAACTGCGTGTGTTATTTATTAACTCTCCATTGGTGATGTTCGTTTGGAAGAACATCCTGTTGTGTTTTTGAGTCAATACTATAACGAGAATATCATAGTATATCGTCTCTGTATAAAATAGAATCATATAAATAATGATATTTAGTGACGTTGGTAATTGTTGACAAAAAGTAGTAACAGCTGATCGCTAGGGCCACGTTGGCACGTTGGTAGCTATTCGGTAGCGAGCAAGCGCGACGCCTCGCGGTCGCAAGGTCGTTGGTATTGAGCGGCACCGGTCAAATATTTAACGAACCATACGCGTCCGACCCATCACTTCCCTTCAGTCAAATTTACGGAACCCTTAGAAATATCCTTATTTGTATGGCCTCCCCGATCTCAGCCCCTTTTTTGACACACATCTTTGTACCATGTTCGCTGTGTTGGTAGGACGTATCTTCATGATACAGAACGTTGTCTTCCGTTGTTTTTTAATATAACCGAACATATATCCTGTGCTCTGAGTTCCTGGAATAAATCTTGGCTACTGCTTTTGTGGCCCAAAAGAAATTCGATACGAAAAGCTTTATCCTGTAATCATACGCGCCTTGGGTGAACTTGTCGAGATTAAAAATACTTGTGCAGTCAAGAATAAAAATATGAATCCATAGTCCATCTGGTTTCCATGTTTAGGAAATTTTTGTTGCTGTCATGTTTATGACCGCAATATTAATTTTCCTATAGCTGCAGTCATTTTTTTCAATCTGTTAGAAACATATTATAAACTTTTGGAATACGTACCAGCCGCACCGAGTTCGAAATACGATTTTATGACCATAACTTTGATTAAGAAGCTTTGTTTTTTATAATCCTTTTGTTGTTTATGTTGTGCATTAAAAAACTCTGCATTTCCACGTCACTTTTGTTTCTGCTGCTACTAACAAGCGCTCAAACGATTTTATTCAACGCCCCCTATGCAAATTGTTGAATATTATGATGTTTCCCAGCCACAGCTACAGACTACCTCCGTGAATCGAGTTTCAGTCCGTGTGGACTAAAGAAAATCCACTTTTTCTAATAGCTTATAGAGTAGTTACATATGTAGCATATTGGCAGGTGGATGAAGGGTCACTTAGTTGGAGGAAATTAACATCTTTACGTGCCGACCAAGAATATGGGACACGTCTGTCGGAGAATTGTCCCCTCGGGACATTAAATGACAATTAATAAACTTTAAGATTGCCCAAGTATAACATGTTTGCCAGAAGTGATTTAGAATTTAAAACTTAGTTCCTCTAGGCGTTTCAGAAAATTAGCATTCAATGTCGTGACAGTAATGTGCGTCACGTAGGTAATCAAATAATGCATTGTTAATGTATAACAAACAGTATACAGAAATGCGTGCATAAGCCTCGTTGCCAAGGTTACAGGGTGGGTGCGATCAGCTGGACTTACGTAAGGTGAGCTGGGACGGCGGGGAGGCGCGGGTTTCGCGCGGGGAGAGGTTAGGGCCGATCGATAGCCGCTTTCGCCCCTTGCTATCGCCCTGTCCGTTTCAGTGTATTCTCAACAAAACTTTTACTGTTCAGAGGGATCTTAACTAGTTACCCAAAAGTTCTCCAACCCAACAAATAAACGTTTTCTATTCAATTGAGATTGGTAAATAAAAATGCGATAGCTACTTTTTTACGTCCTAAAGTAATTTCCGAGTTTCCTGTTATCGGTTTCCTGTTAACGCAGAATTTCGCTAGAAAGTGTTCTATTATTGATCATCTTTACATTGAATCAGTTTCTACTGAATCAAATCAGGTCAAGGTCCCATTACGGATTCATATTCTTGTTTCCTGATGTCGCTGTCACAGAACTAAAGGAAACATATGATAGCTGTATGCTGAAAAGATAACCGTGAAGTATTGGTTTGATTGCTAACGAGAGATATGTAAATGTATAACTCCAACCAAATGGGATTGTAACAGTCACAGCAATCCCGCTTAAGAGCATTTAATTAGTCTGTGCAGTGACTGAATTTGTCTTTTAAACTGTTTCTGATTTGTAACTTGCTGTGTATGCTAAACCTGATATTATTGTAGGGTATGCTTCCCTGGGGGGTCATATTCTCTAACACTGGAACTCAAAATCATTTTAAAAAGATTCTGGGGACTTCCCCAGAGCTCTACTGCAAGTCTTGGCATGATGGCATATACCGACTACTGAAAATATTTTGATTACTTGAGCGTATTATAGTCCGTGGAAGCACTCGGGCTGCTCTGAAATGACTGGTTAATAAACTGCTTAGGCAGGCCTTTTTCTCGTGATAGTCATTTAGTCAATCAGTCAGCGTTGGACGTGGCCTAGCGTTGTTGATCTTCACTTTTTTAGTTCTTTTGTCGGACAAATTCTAGAACGATGCACAAAAATTAATATCGATTCAAGAATAATTGATTCATTTTAAAATCTCCTGAAAACTAGTCTTAATGTTCTGCAAAACAAAAGATAGTCTAGGACTCGTATAACCGTCTCTTGGAGTGAGAAGGATCTGTTAGGCGCATGCGATATGGTATGCTCGATGCCTCGGGGGGGTTGTAACACGAGACCTAAATGTTACTAACTTATGAATTTTAAATTGTAATATAGTATCAAACATCTATCTGTAGATGTAATACACATAATTATATTTAGTGAGACTTTTTTTCTCTAGGTATATTCAGATATAGCTCTTCTTAATCTTATTGCTCAAGTCTACCAGAGACAGAAGGTACATATAATTATAGTGACACTAGGTACACAGCACTTACGATGTAAGTACTGTGCCAAGGACGTTGCTACGTATATACACATCTCTTTGGTTTTATATGAAACACGATATAAAGCTACCGTGGAATATAATAATAATAATAACTACAGATATGAACGCAACACGATATGTTTGCGTTTGCTGTGAGCGGATTCGTTGTAAGGACGCCTGATGAAATTATTATTTCAAACTTCCATCTGTACGTTGCTTTTGTAAAATTAATAGGCGCTGAAAAAATAGCACTCGCTTTTATTTTCCAATTCTATTAAGCTATGTCATCGTTAAATTACAATGCTTTTAGTTTCAATTTAATTGAACTACATGTTTATATTTACAGTTTTCAAAATTAACAAATAATAAAAAAAAGTAATTTTGAAAACTGTTTTGAAAATGGTAACAGATACTGAGCCCTTTAAAGGGAGATAAAGAAACTGAAAGCCTATGTACCACTTTCATACAAATGATGTTTTTTTCTTGAAATGCTAAGCACTATCTTCCCTTATTTTCTTCCTATGCGCGATGTACTACAATTTTATTTATGTGAATATTTAATTTTGCAAATAATATTTTGCGTTCATCGTATCGCTTTGCTTTATTTACGTGGCTTTGGTTGTTTTTGCTTTGTTGCAGCTCGCGTTAGTAGTGCAGTGGTGTAATGTTGTCGGCGCGGTGTTAGTGCGCGTGCGCCGCGTTCCGTAGTGATGTCGTCGCCGGCGCGCGCGCCGCCGCCGCCGATTCCGGTTCCGGCCGGGGCGGGCGTACTGCCCCCCGGGCCTGGCCCAGCGAGGCAGCGCTCCTTAAAGGACCGACTTAGAGAAGGCATTACAGGACCCTTCCACTGGCAGTGAGTGCTTCTTTTATCTTCCTTGCAAAGAATTTCCAGGTCTACGTGTCCTCGACCAGCTGTTTTTTTACTCAAATAAGTAATTTAATTTTTGCCTATTTTAAAATATTGCATGCTTTTTATTATTTTTGGGTAACAACACAGTATTTATGATATTCAAACATGCGTTTCGACTGTGCAAGTAGCGTTCTCGCAAGTATAACACAGCTGTGAAGGTACCGAATGAAAGTAATGTATTAACTTACTCCTGCTGGCAAGTGAATGTTTCCATCGTGCCAGCTACTTGTTACCAGCAGGCTGCAGCTTACGAGTACGCTACTTGCAACATGTAATTAGCTTTATTATATCGTGATTGGATTTCACTGAAATGTGTTGTGCGTGACATAATTGATGTAAGTTTTCAACAGGCTGTAATTATATGCGTGCGAAAACGCTTGATCTCTAAAACTGAAGATAATTTTATGAAACCTTGACTATTCGTAACTTCCCACAGAATTATATTTATAGAGTTCGTCATTTTAAACTTACCTAATAGTAGGTTTTATCGGACTGGCAGATTTATAAACTCCTTGTGATTGTAGGCAAAGCAGTCGTTCAGCACCAAAGATAAGAAAATTAGCCATTAAAGGTCAATGTCAAACGTAAACCTTTAAAAAATGTAGAATTGCCTCTTAGATGGTATCACTGTAATTTATGGTGATGGTTGTCGTTTCTGACCTTAAATTACACAAAATTGATACAGATGCGGCCACGAAGTCTGTATCTATGAAATTACATCTTGATAGGTCGTGACAAATGCGCCACCGCACTGTCTCGCCGTGAGTTTTCAATTTCCTGAAAGGATATCCATCAGGTGGCTTCATGGAGATCCTCGTTTAAATAGACACAGTGATCGTTTCCTTTATATTTTCTCTGCGTTGCCATTTGTTAACACATCCTTTTAGTTAGTCTATATGCATTAAACATTTGTCAAGAATCCACCATCTGGTATAAAGTGGTATGGCGTGAGATTCAGTCGTGCGATCAATTTTCATCGAGTTGTAGAAGGCGTGCACGGACACTTATCAGTCATTATTATAGACTAGATTGGCATATTAAGTACAAATAATAGGAGACCAATATCCGTCTGCTGAATTGATGTAAAATACCTGAAGACTAGTTGTGAATCCGGCTAGGTAAATAGGTGCAAGCGTCCTTTTTTTTAAACTCGGAATAAAAATTGTGGTAGAACATTGTAAAAAAGTAACGGTTTGCAATAGCGCCAAGCCATTTTCAGTAGCACACACAGTAGAAGAAAAAAAATACTAAATTCCTCTTTTTAAGATATAAGTACTTAAAAACACGTAAAATTTTAAGTATTATTAATTGATTATGAATTGATGGATGGACGCAAATTATAATTATTGCGTCTAAGTCATGACCGGACGTGGACATTGCTCGCAGCATCAAAGAGGTCGCCCGAGTACATGAACTATCAGTTACTATTATTTAACCATTATTCAGATACTAAACAGCAGAAAATAAAGAACTATGTATATATTAGCGTATGAAATTATAGTATCGAAGAAAACTATTAGTTTTTGTCTCCGCGAACAATGGAAGTTGCAACCGGAAGACATGTGTTTTTATCTGACGGAGCTAAACAGGAAAACTTGAAACAAAGGTATATCTTGAACACTCTCACTGTCTGGGCCACGACATCAGTTTCAAACTTTAAAACTGAATGCTGTAGGCAAGGGATTGGACCCGGGCATTTTTTAATGAATATGAACTAGGTGTAGGTGTAGTAGGTGTGCTCGGAAAGGAAAAGGAAGGACGGATTGATTGATCGAAGAATGATACGGCTAAGAAGGAAGTGAACACCGATACACATGCCACGACAAATGGAGATGTATTGAAGAGAAATGGAATAAATGGGATAAGGACAGGAGGATGATGGGAACGATACGACGTTTAATAAGTGATGTGGTCTACGACAGAACAAAAACAGTATGTCTGTTTCAATGGGCGAAAAATGGGCGAAGAGCCTAAACGGAATTCCATTGCGAATGTGTTAGACAGGTAGATTTTTGGGTCCAACAACACACAACCACCGAGCTCGCGGCTCGAGTCCATTTAGGCGCGGCATTGGAAGATTTTTACGGTGAACTGGATTAAGTGGAATTTCCTACAGTGAATTAAATCTTTGCTGCACTGCTACAAAACGGATGCTGAAGAGGAAACCTAAAAAAGTTGTATTCGTGGGCGTACAGTATTCAATTTACTAGATGTAGACCGGTCCGCCCGCGCCGCCGCGCTCGCTCCGCGCTAGGGAGGCTGTAACGTCTCGTCACCGGGAATCCAATTTGTTCCCAGCTGGGACTCGCAATTTTGTGCGAATGCATCACGGATTAGCCGCTAGTTGCCTTACGTTGACGTTATTTTTCTTATTTCCCTTCGTGGAATTATTCCACTCGGCATCTTTATCAAAAGGTCGCGGCGCCCGGCGCTTTTCACTCGCCATTTATTTACCTAATTAATATCTAACTACGATAAAGAAATGTGATACATGGCCGTCTCGTTAATTAATCATATTATAGCAATGGTAAACACGGTAATATTTTCAGCCGGTTGTTATTATCCTTCGCCGATAATCTCATGTTACGCCTAATATGTTGTGATAACATTAGATTCTATATTTATGAGAGTCTAGTGATGGGACTGTATTGAATTAGTTGTCGCCGTTTTTCTTGTTTCGTGAGAATATTTTTGCTTTGAGAAGAATAGTTTCTTCGATAGTTGAGTGTGGTGCCTGTAAGCCAAAAACTATCATTTCTTTAATAAATATCATGTCAGTCCGCACGTTGAGCGCCAACCGTCGGTCGGGGCGTAAATATTTACCTTGTGCAACATTTAGTATCTCGGGTGTGTACATTACCTCCACCTACTGGCTCCTTATCTCCTCTCGAGCAGCCTCAGACGGTAGCGCTGGCCTTCCTAACTAAATCTCGCTTGTTTACCGCGCCCCTTTATAACGTCATTTAATTAAAAAGCTTGCGCCACGCCGCGCCGTAAACTGTGAAATTACACTGAGTCGTCAACGTCTCGAACCCTATCTCCTAAGTGCACTTTAATATCATATCATATGACTTTGTACACTTTTTGCTTTCCTCGTTTGACGTAATTTGCTACGTAAGTAAAGATATCAGTCAGAATACACGCACATATAATGCTAATGTAGTCAATTATTTGATAAAGTTCCCAGCCTGTCTCCCTTACGTTATTTCAAGATTTTCATGTTATTTTTGAACTGCCTAACTTACAAGAAAAAAAAAACAGATAAAAAGGAAGGCAGAAAGAAAAATATAATAAGTCAAGCCCACACTAGATGAGTGTAAAGCATTGGAACAATAGCACAGTATACTAACAAAATTATTTCATCGTGAATCACAATCTGAGTGGCCAGGCTTCGGGCGACCCAGTTTCGGCGAGCTAATTCATTCTCGTCAGCCTCGCATATTTGGTGAGCTGGTGGAATCGTTGCAGTGCTCAGTTCCGATGTGCATGTCGCAGGCCGTCCTTGGCCGATATAAAACGTTTAGGCGACAACACCATAGCGGTGTGGGTGAGGGAGGCCTGGGGGTGCAGGCCGGATCACCCCGTCATTGTTTCCTTTTGTGCTATCTATTCTAAACCTCCGGCGGAGCATGTTTGCGGTTGGCTATAGCCCTCTTAGTATACGATGTCTGGCTCTTGTTACTCACAGTTGCGATAGGCCCTTCCACTTGTGTCTTGAGTTTTTGATTGCACAACGGTATTGATTTCGGTTCAGATTCCTTACTAAAAACTCGAGAGACAGGATTAGAAGAAGATTATTCCTAATCCTGTCTCTCAGGTTTTTAGTAACTTTTAATGCGATACAAATACGCCAGATTACTTGATGAGATTTATTTGCAGTTAGTCTGAAATGCTTTTCACATAAGTTACTGATATAATGTAACGTGAGAATATGAACGCATTCATATTTGAGAAAGCTATAAGCTCATACAGTTGCTCCTTCAGTAATCTTTTTATGCTTTCTTTGTTCCACACAAAATAAGAATACGTAAATAAAATGTAAATCTGTTTTTATTATTGTTTGGTCTCTTTTTCCTCTTTATTAAATTATTTACTTTCAAAGAGTCTTCTGACTGAGACCTCCCAGCGATTTGCATTTACTCTTCAGAATTTTGACAACAATGATTGTTTTTCAGTTATACGAGTTCCTTTTTCTTCGTTCATCAATGATTGAAACGGGCATTCATGTGAGATGTATTGTCACTGTAGTCACTGTACTTGGCTTCATTAGAGTATTGTATGTGTGGACAGTTGGACAGGCAGTACTATAGTGTTTTGCAGGCTAGGATCGTGACGGCGATGGGTGCACGAGGCCATGTGACATTGTACGTGTAACCATGTTGTCACGCGTCGCCCGCGACTCACACAACGCATCGCTTTGTCGTCGCATTACCGCGTACAAATCAATTTCACAGCCCAACGTTTGCTGGCTACAAACGTATCTATTTTCCCTTTTCATATTAGCATCTCAATGTGGGTTTATAGGATGTCAACTATTGTCTCATCATGTTGATTAAGTACTTCTTGTTCTCGCAGCTGGCGGATTTGGCAGCTTTCAGCCTGAATACTTATACTTGGTATAATACATCCGTCACATTTATGAGTCTTTATATTTATTACTCTTATCACGGTGTTTTCAATGTGTCGTCAATGAGGTCGGTACATGCTACTGGTTAATGTACCTCATGGGTTGATATTGGAGTTTGGTGTCCGATACTTATCGGTTATTGGTGTCTTTGTGTCAACTAAACAGATATCCACTACTGTAGGAGCTTAGACTGATAGCATTTATCATTACATCTAATCCGACACTCATTTCGTCGAGAGTCACTCTCTTGAGATGTGTAAATGTTCTCGGAAGATGACAGGAAAGTGATAAAATGTTACACAACAATTTGTTTCGATTTAAAACTCGATAAAAAACTAGATCATCCGAAATGACAAATTTCCCAGTTTGTTTTTCCTGTTTTCTCCATTTAGTGTTTTTGGTGATTCAATTGAATTGTTTATTGATAATTTGAGGAACTGCGCAGTACAGAGAGACAGATAACAGACATTGTCGTATAGTTAGATAATAGTCGAGCCCCCGCTTTTTGTTTGTTCCATCATCAAGTTTCTGTTTGGCTATTTCAAGTGAAAAGGAAGAGATAAGTATGCTGTGTTAACAACTGTCTTCCTAAATTCTGTACTGTCATCTGTCGCTTTTATGACTATTATTCAAATATTTACGAGAAGTAAATTACTGGTAATATTTTCATAATTAAAAATAACTTAGTTATATCTAAGGAAGTAATTCTTGTTGCGTTTACTTTTACGTACCATTTTCATTTTTTGTACTACTTCGAATAAACTGTTGAGACAAAAGTATTGGCGGAATACCATTTAATAGTGTTTATGTGACGCCAAATGTGCGCAAAAACGTTTTATTGGATTTTAATGTCTATTGCCCGTATTCTAAAACGGTGCTCAAGAACGAATTTCGATTTAAATCTAGATTTGAGTATAGATTAGGATGAAATCTGTCTGTTTTAAATCGAGATTCATACTTGAGCATTGTTGAAAATTCTAGAACACGGTTCTAAGAAGTTAACAAAGAGTGGAACTAATGTGTGCCATTTGTCTTGAGTCAATTGATGGAAACTGTTTCCTGTTTTCAAAGTTTGTTTTCCAGCTAGCTTTTACAGTTTCGTTGTGTTTGCCAGGATCTGTGTACTGGCTTTAGCTAAATAATTTGGCTTCATTGACCGAATTAGCCTCTACGCACCTTGACGGATGCACTTAATGAAGTGACGTAACCATTCAAATGATCGCTCAAAACGCACGGGCGTTTATTAGTACAGTTTTAACATTGTTGAAGCGAATTCCGCAATTGAATCGTTTATGCTCTGCATGTAATTGAATGATTGGCGGCGGCGCCAGCTGGACACTTGACGATGTATGATGCTGCACAGAGCTGCATCCGACAGTAATGCATCACATTGTTAGCCGCGGCTCGAAAATATCCCGTTTTACCTTGTACTTTGTATGGAGGATGTCAGACTCAGAAATTTCTGGAATTTTTCAGAATTTTCCATTTAAACTTGATGTTTTTTAGGTAGCGCATTAAAGACAATAGTTTTTTTCTATGAAAATTGTGTTCGCCTACCTTAGATTTCAGTTTGATTGATAAGCATTTAAAAGACAAAATATGAAATGCTATTTGCCATTACCGTCAACTTTAGTTTCTTAACATGTCAGTCGTGGACATTTCAGGATATGATATTGATATTTAACGAAAAAATAAATATCGGTACAATTAATCAACTTTTGTTATCATTACTAATTTCGTATAGGTAATGTTTCCAAGATAAGTGTTGGTTCCTTCGATATTACTGCGGCAGTTGATTGCAATGCTTCGCTGATACACTATTGTTTTCGTTTCAAGTTTTGTGGTGAATCCCACTGTTTGAGTGGCCCTAGTTGTTGTGTTAGTTAATATTGAGGAGTGCAATCGTTCTAAATGAGTTTTTTTGGTTTCTTTAAGCCCAGCAGGTATGTACAGCACTTTTTCTAACACGACAATGTTCAAGCATTGTATTTTAATTTATTGGTGCAGGCAACGCTGAAAATATCTCAGATTGTATTATATTCCGGAGTTTTATCTGATAACATTAGGTATTAAATATATCAATGTTAACGAGTAGCATTGTCAAGCTATAATATGTCACGTTCACGTGTAATGAGAATTCAATTGTGATTTATTCGTGTAAAGTTACAAAAGATTTAAAACAAATTGCGGTGTCCGCTTTTCGTGTTGGATGAACATTTTTACGTCGCGGCCATTGAAAACATGAGTTATTGAGCCAATTAAATGTCCCATTGTTAAAGATGCGCTATAATACTTATATCTTTCAAGAATACCAATTTTTAATGGAAAATTAATTATGCATTATGTTCAGTCAGTCGCAGGAGTCATTCTTTTGGCAGAAGTGGATATTCATATTCTAAGTATGAGCGCGTGCTTAAACCCGAATGAATATTAATTGATGATGATGACATCATGTACCCAGAGCTGAAACTGGATCGTTGCAAAGTTAAACTCCAAGGAGAATGCTTGATGGGAATCGCTTTTCCTTACTTTGATCAATCTTAGCTTGTTTTTAATAAAACTTAATACAGATGCTAGTTTTACGTTGCCGGTAGTTGTACGTTCAAGCAGCTCTTGTCGTCAGGCTTTTCGTTTACTCACGCCTCTATCAGGTCATTGAGAAGTAGTCTTACTAGCTGAAACAGTCTACTAAACATGACACACCATTGTATAAACCTACTGAAATGTTACCTCAAAGAAGTTTCTCGAAAGAAACGGCAAACATCTTTGAAGCCGAGAACTACAAATTACACACACTTACTTCACACTAATATACAATGATTTACATTTAATAATTAAGATAGTATCGCCATACCTATTTTCAGGTGTATCGTATATTCCAGGCGCGAAGATACAGATAGAAGCATATAAAATACTTTGACAATAAATAAAATGCAAAATAACGACGACGACGAGGACGAACTGTGGAGTGCCGAGATCGAGTGAGTACTCGATCGCAATATCATTACACTGAAACCACTCGCTGGCATCCCCAACCTGACTTTCAATTGCATTCATTGTCAATAATAACGTGCGACCTTCTTCCGATCATCAGATAATTATAATTAACATTATATCAGTTTCATTTTGATAATAGTGTAACGTATGCTTCTTAGAAACTTATTTATCACATTGAAGTAGGCAAACCTGTCAAGATAAAGCTGTATGTTTGTACATACCGCGCCGCGCTGCTATTGTTCCTCGCTGGGTACCGCATCTTTATTTTGGTCATGAAGATCTTTAAGGAAAATATGATTAACATATTTTTTTATTCTTACACTGCTGTAGTTATATGCTAATATACAGTTTTGTTCGAATATAATTAATATACGCGTACTGAATTGTTTTTTGTTCGATGTTCTTTGTGTGAGGTAAACCAGCGGAGCCCTTCGTCGGGCCTCTGACCGGAATCCTTATCAAAATCAACGAACTCTTGCCGAGCTCATCGCTCATATGTCATATGTGGACGTGTTTACAAGCCACTTTTCCATCAACCGAGATATCTCTTCTCTTCTTAGTATATGTTTTGCGCTCACTTCGTGGTATTCAAATACATTACATGTCATCAATCTCATTTAATTTGGGAGCGAGCGAGTGGTCTTCTAGTTTTCTTCGGATCGCAATGAAATCCAAGTTTGTTAAAATTTCAGCTACGTTTCTATGTCGCCGCCGTCGACGCCCCAGCCGTCACCAGCATGGCTGCGTCGCTCCTCTAGCATAGCGTACGTTTGCTTTACTCCCACATTGTCATGAATATTCATATCATCATCTCAAGCTTGCCGAGCAAATAGGTAAGCGACAAATATTATTCACGAGGACGACTGAATAAAACATAAAATTCACAAGACGCTCATAAATCTCTAGATGTGAGTGAATTTTCACCGATATTAGATTTAGATACATTGTATGTACCGTCGAGGTTTCTATATTTTCCTCGTCGATATAAGTACAATCTTATACGGTCGCAATATTTTCTGTTGTGAGAATTTTCCACCTAAATTTCTGCAAGATGTCATTTTGTACCTTCGTGTACATGCATTTGAGTCGTCAGTTGAATGCGTCGCGACAGCCAGTAACTCTCGAGTCGTTGTTTAAGGTTGGTTTACAGTAGGCGAAAGTAAACAAATGTGTTGCAGTCGCACAGATGACTTGCAGTTGAAGTCTGTTTAATAAACATTTCAGTCGTTCTTCCTGATCAGTAACAATTGCGTTTGGTTATTTACGCACCCTTTGCAACGTGTATGTGATGAGAGAAGTGATATGAATGATTAACTATGTCAACACGTCGCATTATCTAGAAGTAATGCGCAGTAGCACAATAAGGAAACCTTCTAGGTAGAAAGTATAAGGGCGCCTTCGTATTGGGCGTTGGTCCTGCGCAGACGCCACTCTTATTCTGCGATTATATTCAGAACGCGGCTATGTCACGTTTTATCAACGTTCGAAATACGGAAAATATATACACTTTCACACGTCTCCCATCGTCTTCGAAATGAGTTTGCGACTGCTGGAAGACCTCTACGACGTGGTCTTCGAAATGTCTACGACAGGACTATGAAACATCTAGATGAGGCGCCACAAGTATATCACAGACGGACACGAGTCACGAGCCCCAGATACGAGTCCTCTACATTATGCCTACGATGGTCCTACGGGACCACTATGAGATAGCTACGAGATGCCTAGATGAGGCGCTCACGATAGTCCTACGAAACGACTACGATGGGTCTACGAGCCCTCTACAAAACGGCTAAGGCCCGTATTACAGAACGTCACTCAATACTCAAGCATCATTTAAAACTAGTTTCAACCAATCAAATGGCTTGAATCTAGTTTTAAATGATGCTTGAGTATTGAGTGACGTTCTGTAATACGGGCCTATGACACGTCTACGACGGGCCTACGGGGCCTCTACAAGATGCCTACGAGGCGTCTACGACGGGTCTACGAGACGGCTACGAGACGTCTGCGTGAGTATAAGAAATAATAAGCGCAAGAGCTTCTTCGAAATGCTACGGGCCTACAAGTACTCTACGATACGGTTACGACACCTAAGACATGGCTACGACACCTCTGAGAGATGGCTACAACACGTCTTCGATATACTTACAAAGCTTCTATGATATGGTTACGAGACCTCTATAAGAGACAGCTACGCAAATTCTACGCTGTAACTTGCGATGCGAATAAACTTTAGCGAGGATTTCTGCATAATTGTGCCATTGTTCTTAAAAATAATTATTTTAGTGTAGTGACTCCCGGGAGCATCGTCACAACTAATTCGTCTAGACTTGGCCATATTCATTATTAGGGAAAACAAACACTTACATTATGTTTGCCAAATAATAGTGGTAGTTGCTAAAATCTTGAACTTTGAGTTCAGGTTGCGCGCGAGTTGGGACCTTCCGATTATGATACCTATCTTTTTTTCACCTATATTTTTTGTTTGACGTATTTATGTACGAAAACGTATAAGACATTTTATGCGACAACACGACGATCGAATAATTTCTTGGATGCGTTCCGTTTCACGATTATTTTTTGTTTGCTTGAAAATTTTCAATGTTATTTATAAGTCCTAAAAGTAACATTTTGAGTCTTGCAACATGACAAGTTCAAAAGTAACGTAATATGTTACAAAACTAACATTCTGTCAACGCTAGATAGCTTGCATGGATATCATGCGTCGTGGTCCGCATCCCCCTCGCCTCATTCCGCACCTCCAACATAGGCTTTAACGTATTCCGAAATCTAAGTAGATAGTCGGTTCTTAACTTAACCGAATCAGCCAGCGCGGGCAAAGCCGCGGGGAATAGCTAGTTATTTATAGTTATTGGTTTAAATCCGTTTTTATTTGACTGTACTTTATAATTATGTGGAAGCGAGTTGACGACAAAAAAAAAGATAGGTAAAATCGGAAGTTGTCAATACGCGCGGCGCGCGAGTTTCACACTCACCAATTGACGAACAAGTCATCCAAACTCCGTGGGTACTGAAAAATTCCTGATGGAAAAACCCAATAACACTCTACCTGAACTGGACATCGAAACCAAGACCTCATGCTCAGCGGTCGCACTTGCGACCACTAGATCAACAAGGTGGTTAAATAATAATCTACTGTTATCTTATCCATTATTTAATATTCGCGTCTAGATTTATATTGTCAATTGCAAGACAAAAGCCGTTTTACTGGTTCGGACCATTATGTACACTTTTTATCTCGAATGTTTCTTTTACCTTTAATTTAAGGGACTCAGATAACTCGACTGTCTAACCTATTAGATCTAAAAATCCGTGTTAACAACAGTTAACACAAATTACCAATTAAATATTATCAGTGTCACTTGTTCTTACACTACATAAAGTACCTAACTAGTACCTACACTGTTATCTCTACTTAACATTATAAATGCGAAAGTTTGGATGGATGAATGGATGTTTGTTACTCAATCACGCCAGAACGGCTGAACGGATCTGGATGTAACTTGGGACAGAGATAAATTATAGTCTGGAATAGCACATAGCGCATTAGGTTTTTTTCCCTCACACTACACATCGAAAATTTCCACGCGAACGAAGTCGCGGCCAACAGCTAGTGTCATAATAAAAGCAACGGTCCATGATTGAACTTTTTGGGGCTTAGCCAAAACATCGCAAGTTTTGATGAGTACCGGCGACGGATTGCGACTCGCAATTAGTGAACTTAAAATTTTATCTGAACACGAATTTTCGTAGTCCGATGTTGTTAGTAGATTAAATAAATTATGTTCGTTATTTTTCGGGAACGTGAAAACTGAAATGACAGCTAGTTGATGGAGGTGTGGAAGACATATCTCACCGACTTCAAATAAATAGGATAAAGGCACGAGTCCCATTAAAACCTAGTGAAGCATATTTCCTATTATATATTGCAGTGAAAATAGAAATGACTCACCAATTCCATTTTCCATATAAAATTTCCTGTTTCTGATAATGGCGTCACGCGAAACCGCGATAATGCAATGAAACATTACACCGCGTGTGAAATAGATTTATCTTTGATTCAAGACCAGAAGCCCTTGTAGAAGCCGTACTTAAGTGAAAGGTTAGAACTATGCCTTTACGATATATGCATACAATTTAACGACGTACGACTATAATACGCAACGTAAAAGTGCGTTTTCTAATTATGTACTTCAATGCATTTAGAAACTGCTAATAAAAATACTGCTTCCTACTAAACATGTTTAATCTTACAGTTTGTACGCCATTATGCATAAATAATCAAGTTTATTTTTCAGACAGTAAGTATGTTTAAAGTTAGGTGAAGTAGACATGGCTGAAGCAGAAAATAATGGGTTTAAAAATACCCTTACCGAAGCCGAAAGTCACTTGTCCTCCCCGTCATTGCGATATTTATTTTTGTTCTGGAACATACCTGGGAAACCTTCTAGTTACGGAGATATTGGGGATCAAAGTTCAAACTATTTCACAAGTTTTTTTTATACAAGTTTTGTTACAACTTGAATTTAAATACCTCCTTGACCCCCGTACTGTTCGATGCATTCATCAGCACTATGTGCTTTACATTGAGTCCTACCGTAATACGTTATTTTTCACCCCAAATCTTTTCCCAGCAATATTTTTTTGCGTAGAGTTACTTAATTTGATGTACAGAATGCTTGGTTGACAGCTTCATGAAGGGTCCGTTTACAACTTGTACAGCGTTAAAACTGCTGTTCCCTTAGTTGCATCTCTAGCATAAAACTTTATTCAGTTATTCGTAATTTGAAAGGTTACTTATTAAAACCGTACTATACATGATTGTAGTTTTTGACCTGACTGAGCACACGCTTGCCACGACGACGTAGGTAGTCACAAAGTTTCTTTGAAATATGACTTGCCTTATGCTTTTGTGCATTACAATAATGTTCAGTAATGAATATGGATGGACTGTGATTTGTCTATTTCATTTCACTTTGTTTCCTCGTTTAGCTGCTGATCAATACTAATGTCGGTTGTTGCGGGAATTTATCTTTGTCATCCATAGATAGGCGGGAATTGGGTTTTCGTTGTTTACGTATAATGCACCTAGAAGGTACCGTAATATTGTGTCATGGTTGGTTTGTGATACTTTTGTAGCCAGCCGTCCGCGTCACAGCTTTAGACAGTTAATTGAAAATTAAAAGGAATCGTTTAATGTGCTTTTTCATGAGATGGTAGGTTATGTATTGATGCTATCATCTCGTCTATATAACAGATGGAACGTTACCAATATTAAAGTTCTATGGTCCGTGACGGCCCCATTAGTTCAAAGTTTTGTTACACTCGGAAGTACCGTTGCGAACACTTTCAATTGGAAGCAGCGCAGACCACAAATACACCGTTATTCATCCGTGACGTGGCACTAGTCTCGATTAGGCAAATTAGTCTTTGTGCCATTATTTACGTAATGCTTTTGTTCAGCGGAGAACCACATTGTGCCTAGTCTTAAATATGCTATTTTCTGTAGACTACGCGTATCGTATCACGTTATGTATTTAGAAATTATAAAATTAAAGCCAAGAATTGTAATTTACGGTGCAGCTGCACCATACAAGAAACATATGGAAGGCTCTTGCATCACAGTAATAATATGTCAAAGTCAGATGAAAGGGCAAGGATTGCGCAAAATGCCAGTTTAACCAGGGTCTACTTAAAATTATGATGCGTGAGCCGCGAAGTTCGAGTTTAATATCCATTGCGCTTTACCGCATGTTTTGTTCATGTTTATCCCGTATTTATGAGTAAAAACACAATGGAATTAACATGGAATCCTTTATACGTGCCGTGTCATATGCGAAAAATTATTCAGATCAGATTAACCGCACTGAATGATTAATTTATGGGAGATATTTATTAAATGCGATCATTAAAATGAATGAACATTTCTGATTAAAGCAACACTACCTACTGTTCCGAGCTTATTTTTAACCAAGTACTCATTCCAAAATGTTCGCCATAATAGAGTACTTAATTGGTTTAAATTATTTTAAGAATACTTCAACCTCTTGAAACTCTTTACTTACTTATCAGAATATGTACATTTTGAACTGATCCTCATGATAAAATTAATACAAATGCACAAATGTGCATCATTTCAAAACTTGCTGAAACTATATATGAACTCGCATATTATCGTACACACAGCTGCATTAAGTTGTAACCCCCCCAAAAGACATGAATATTGTGCGTTCCAATCTGTGATAGGCCCAAGTTTGCTTTTGTATTGTGCAAAAACATTTTATAATAATTAATGTGTTGTTTTGGTGAATAAATAAGTTTATGTTAGTATTTTTTTTTCAATAAAACGTCAATCCTTTTATTATTGTTTATAACGACAAGCAATAATAGGATTATTAACGTTTACGAAAAGTTATTCAACGTCTATAGACCGGTGGTTTCAAGACCGTTTGCCGTGCATAAGATTGGAGGTTCAAATCCTAGGCACGAAATGTGCTTTTTGTCATGCAATATAAATTTAATAGTATTAATATTTTTTGTTTTAGTAATATTTATGAAGAATATTAAAATCAAGAAAAATAAAATTATCATATAATATTTATTTTTATTGCTATTATTTAACAAAACTTTGGTCTTATTTTACTACAAAGATTTATATTTTATAATTTGATTTGATAATAATTTACAGTTACATTAAAAAAATATATGGGTAGATCGTAGTCGTTTAGTCTTCGTCACACAACAACAATACTACAACGTTCGATACTCGTATATATCTAACGTTGTATAGTTATAACTCGAAGGTATGGATTAATAATTATGATACGTAAAAATGCAGCTAAATAATCATAAATGGCCGCGTTTCCTTTATCTCTTATATCGTCTTTATTGTTGTTGTACTATATTTACATTCTATTTATCATACTGAATCGGTAAAAATAAAATTGACAGCAATGAGAAATGTTGAGCAGGAAAATACATTCATGATAAATGACAATAGTTACTTGTCTGCGGCTGTCTCAAACGCAATGTTGGACTAACGAATGCTGCTGTTTCTAAAGCTTCATTCATTATTATGAGCATATATTTCACTTGGTTTGTTATGCATTACTGTGCAGAAGAAGACGAAGAAGAGCGAGTTACGTGTTAAAAAAGGTAGAATCACGAAGACCTTCGTCGCTTAAACAACAGTTTTCGTCTACCTTACCTACTATCGTACTAGCGACTGACCTAGTAACCAGCAAATTTATAATTTAGTTAGAAAATTGATACCTCCTTCTGTATGATTGCAGTGCAGGCCTCGAACATATCGATTTGCGCCATTATTTAATAATGCAAAGGTAGGGCACCCTACGTGGCCCACCGGCCCACTCGAGCAATCTACAGAAATAGGAGCAGATGTAATTTGAATACAATAACCACAATTCACTTGTGTGGGTTGTCATATTCATCAAACCCTATGCTATTACGGTTTAACGTGATTAATTTAAGATACACCGAATTACTATACGGTTCCGAATTACTATACGGTTTTAACTAAGAGACGTGTCTTACGCTTACTATGAACAAATTAATAACTTTGGTTAGACATTTCATAAAATTGTGGATCTAAAAAAATATTTACATAATTCGTATGTTTACTTGCGACACTTTTTCTTACTGATGAGTCAAAATGTAGGACACGAGTGACATTAACGATAAAAAAATTGGCGCAGATGAGCGAAACGAATCTAGGCTTTGAAAACAGATAACGCTGTCAGTAGCGAGGGGGTAGGTTTCAGTGTTTATTATCAGATGTTGACGATAGTCGTCCAGCTGCCCCACCATCGGTGCTTGCGGCGGTCGGCGTCTGTCATCAGTAGCACTCACAACGGCGCGCAATTCGCACGCTGCGCTCGAGCACGCGTATACGTACGGTAGTGAAAGTCGCGCGCGCAGGTTCCGCTACGATTTCGTACGCCGACATCTTCGTCTAGTTATTCTGTTTGTTCGTTGCGCCAGTGCAACGGGGAAAGGAGGTCGGTGCTTGTCCGAAGCCCGTAACACTACCGTGATTTGTGATACTGAAGTTTTAAATTGATCCCATGTTCGTGTGACACTTTAAACTTATTTGCCCTTCTTAAACCTATTTCTAAGTTTTATTTACGTATATTTTGAATACTTTTAACCCATAACTTATTTAAAAAATATATTCAAATCTGTTTTGAAATTGTTACCTTTATTTTGCAAAATTATTTTCAAATTACCGCCTAAACTTTCTTAAGTAAGCACTTGAAGAGAGCAATGAACGGCAACAGCAAAGATAAATAATTAATAAGAAGTTTATGAAAACGTAAATACTACGAGAAATACTCGTAGACATCTCGTAGTACGAAGATAGTTGTACAAGTTTGTGGCTTGTACTTGTGGAAACTTGAGCGAGTGTCTTGGACGGCGATGTTGTGGGGAAACAACAAGCGGCCAGAAGTTAGCAGTTGTCGGTAGGCTGCGTCTGTTAGACGGTGCTGTGCTGCCTCCAAGTTGCACAGACCACTGCTAGTGAAAACGAGAACCGAGTGTACGTCCGTGACCCCTTACGCCTTTCCCACATTACGCACCTTTTCATTTAGTTTTACTCTTTCTTAACATATATTGACCAATGAATACATTCTTACTAGCGTAAATTAATATTCTTTTTGAGCTTTGAGTTCTCATTGGTGTTATTTTGTTAATACCATCGTTGTTTAAAACTTGAGAGAATGACACAATATACATCTGTGTTTATGCATATTAATTAATGTTTAATAAGATAAAAATAACATTAATTTGCATGACCATGGTCAGTTGATGCCTCCCCGGTAAAACCAAATCTTTGTCGATTTACCTAATGTGCGGTAGATCCCCTTTAAAACACCTTTTATTAATGGGCTTATATAATTATGTAGTAGCAGGCAGGTCACAATAAAACAAAAGTACCATAAGTTGCAAGCGTGAAAAATACATTTGGCTTTATTAGGGCCAAATATTTTATTTTATACTTTCGGGAAACTTGCTAATATAAACAACAATGTTCAACATATTCTTATAAACAATACGAATTTATTTAAATGCCATTTACATATTTCTACTTGCACAGATAAACACTTGAAACACTCGAAACAAAAAAGACAACATAAAAGGTTGGTACAAAATACTATAACATAAATTGAAAACAAAATAACGCGATCGACTAATACAAATTTTAAACTAAAAATATGAGAAAAAAAAACTAAAAAGTACATTCAGACTCACAAAATTACTTTCCCGTAAAAAAGCTTTTCACCAACAAATGCTTAAGCCGAGAAACACTGTTATTGAAAATGTCCAAATCAAACATGATTTGGACATTTTGTAAGTTTATTAAAACTTCTGCTCTAACGGATCAGCAACGAATTCTATTGTTTTTAGTTAGTAATATCAACAAACTAAAAACAAGAAATGACCGTAACAAAATTATTTTTAGCTGAGGTTAGAACTTCCGTGCATAATGATTACCAGTTGCCATAGACGCCCGTAATCCGGATGTTAGTGAGATTTAAATTAATTCCTTTCCTGACCATGAAATCGTATGTCGATTTAAAACCGATAACTCATGCAGAGATTCAATCGAAGTCAGATTCGTTGTTTTATCTAATCACCGAGACAGCGATGTACAATAAATCGGCAAAGCATGAAATATATTAGACACTAGAAATATCGAAAGTTTGTTGTTGATTTGCCATTGCCAGTTAGAACTAAGTTGTGCAATTCCCTCTGCGCTTTGAAATCGGACACGACCTACATTTTTCTCAGCAATAGACGTAACTTGAGTATTGTGTTATGCGCAGCACCGCTCTTGCTTGCAACTTGCAGGTGCCAATGGTGCGCTCCATAAATTCCTCACAATTTAATCTATGTTGTTATTTCGCGCACGTAGCATCTTTTTATTTCTAAGCATAGTATCAAGTTTAAGAATGTGGTCTCCTCGTGCTCACATTCAAGTCTCGTTTTCCTTAAGTTCCAAAACATGTTTGGTAATTTTTACACCAAGTTCAGTGTATAGTTGATTTGAGGAAGTAATCCGCATGTTTTCTTTAAGTATCTAATCAAGCACGCTTGCGTGTATCTGAAGATCGATATGATATGCTATTGAGGACACGGATTTATTGCTCAAGTCCCGACTCTTGCGCTGAACAATTAGGTGTTCTGTTTGCTTCACTGTGATGGAATTCTGTTCTTGATAAATTTTCACTCTGTAACTAACTTGTAACTAATGCATGAATAAAAACAGACAAGACGTACGCTAAAAATAGAGGCTATAGCAGCTTTTCCCCAATCATTTTTGCAATCCATTGACTGAAAATATATTTCTTCCACGTATCATTGGGACGGATTCCGGCGCGATTAATCCTATAATATTCCATTCTTAATTCAGAATTGGGTCACTGCGGATGCAAACGCGACAGCAATGAAAGACGAATATATATTCTTTAAATCACGTTTAAGCGGTTACCCGAAGCTTGATGTATTGAACACAAAATCGATAACCCTTATGTAGTAGAGGAACAGAATTCAAGGAAGGAATTCATCTTCTATAATAAGTATCACTTGGACTTCGTGCTCAAGTACATAATATAAGACAATAACACTTCGAAAAGTGTGCCCGAGTAATCGAAAGATTTTACACTTTGAATACCTTTCCTGTTATAAATTATCTAACTATCTAAAATTCGCTGTAACGTGAAGCGTATAACAACTATAAAATTTATCATTTGTAATTGTTTCTTTTTGTGTCGAGAGAATCCATCTCGGTGTCAGTTCATTATTTTCTAAACGAATTAGCATACCGAAGATCATTAATCACCTCTTAGTTTAACTAAACAGTAAATGATCTCTCTTATTTTAATTTGCAATGCATTTTACGTTTTTGTGTTCAACATCAATTGTTTTAAAGGGTGTGGCGTTGGCTAGATCAGCTGACGAGGACTGTCCTGTGCTTTACATATAAGTTGCCAGAACGAATTCCGCATACTTGTTATGAAATTCAAATTAAATACCAGTAATGATTTAAACAATGTGTTGCATAATCGTGTGGTTAAATCCTAGTGTGCCGTGTACATTATCTCTGTTAATGTCGCGGAACCATTTCAATACTACCTTGTTAGTTATATCAACATACGACTTATAAAATTGTACTAAAACTGAAAACAAAAACTGTGTGTTATTAGCGTCAATTAGTGACATGTTGGTCAATGTTATACTTTTTAGTAATTATCTCTAAATGTTTTTTCTGTGGCTTCAGGAAAATTTTCGTGACTACCCTGTGTAACTATAGTTTTCGTATATTTCAAAATTTTAATTCGATTTATTTAACACCAGCATAACCAAATTATTGATTACAAAATTATGTATGGTCAAATGGATTTATGTCATTCCGTTGGTATTTGAAAATATGAGTTTCCTGCTATCGATTGCACATGTGGCTGTCCTGAAAGTTTCCATTTGCTTTTTGTTTATGGCCATCAAATAAATGCTCACATCATTTATTCTCAAATGTATTTGTTGGTTCTAGTTTATTAGTAATTCATGGAATAGTTTGGAATCATATCAGTTTGGAATATCCGATAATTTTGTAAATGAATGTTTCTCGTCACGTACGCCGTATCGATGCCGCCGCAGTGCGAACTTCGCCGTGTCGGTGCTTTGGATTTGGCATATTTTTTTAGCGACGCATTTAAATATTAGTTCATAAAATACTTCTAAAATATGTTAAAAAAACGCTGTCCGGTCCGAAAGGAGCATATAGGTATACCAATGACAATGAGAAACATAAAATATTCATGAAAGAAAAAATATTAATGAATTTTAAAATATGTGTTTTTTGTCCAAAATTACCACCGTTTCCCTAAAATCTAACAAACGTTTAAAACGTGACAACACCATCGGCATATGCATTTTCGATCGTCAATTGTTTTTTTATGACGTGAAGCGACCGCTCGCGGCCTTGTGTTGCCATATAAGTTTCTTCATTTTAGTACATTTTATTTTATTTTCATCGGGGAATTTATTTTTTACTTGTTCTGCAAAAAGGATTACATAAATACAATCTAATCTCGATACCTAATAATACCCTCACGGATCGGACAGGGTTTTGAAGTGAAAACTTCTTTAGCGGCGTTGAGCACTTTTTCTGTAATGGGTATAAAATCTTAAACTCGCGTCAGGACACGTGACCTGATCGAAAAAGCGTAAGACGGAGGGAGTTCTGAAGTGTTAAATTTTTAATGTAATATAAATTGTCATGTTTGTGTCCGATAGCGCAATAAATGAATATTGTATTTTACCACATAAATGATAGTACTTTTATATTGATAATTAAAGCAATTCGTGCAAAATTATTCCCTAACCATTTCAAAATATCAAAAATGCACAACGTTAATATTCAAGTTTTCACTTCTGCCGGCACTCCCGGAGTGCAACCCGTTGTTTTTTTTTTTAACATATTGTATAATGCTATGCCCGTAAACTTTACCATGAGGTCTACGAACTATTCAAAGGCCAATTAGTTATTATTAAAAACACCACCAGACAGTGTTAAACCGGAATCGTTCACAACGTCTGTATTAATGAACTCTGTATTTTCTTTGTCTGTAGGTTTATTTATTGTTACCAATTAATCTGTATTCAGTGCGTTTGCTTCTTGCCACCATCTTATTATACATGCAACGTTTGTTCTACGTTTCAATTATTATCATTGTTTGTGTACATGTTGTTGTCTCTAGCCCTCGTAAATGCATTCTTGTTACATTGAAACTAATGACCCATGACACGGACTTATCTATTCTCCTTGTATGTTTCTGTAAAGATAAATCTGCATACATTTTAAGAGAACGTTCTTTTGTTATATTATTCGTCAGAATTTACTAGCATTTTTAGTTTTCCCACCTCAACTTAGATTTTATCTTCTACAGCTTGTGTGCCTTGGTCGTTTACATTGTTTTCTTCCAATTTAGTAAATCACATGTGATTATACAAAGCTTAGAAGAACAACCAAGTTAAAATGCTATTACTAAATAAATATGGTCTTATCTCCCTAAATGTCCTGTTGACTCCGCGCTCTCCCCACTTATATTCACATTTATACACAGTTTAGAGAGACATCATGATAATTTCTGAGAAGAAATCGTAAGCATATCTAAACGAATTGTTTGTCACGGTAATCGTGCTGTAGAAATTTACACGAACGTCTTCTACTAAAATGGCTATTTATATCATGTAATTTGTATAAATCGTATATTTGATATATAAAATGAAACTGATCTTGAAGGAACTAGACGGTACAATCTTGCTCGAAGTTCAGAATTTACAAATGTTTTTTTTTACTAAGTTTGGTTAACGTATATCTTTGAGGGCTTTTCATTGAAGTACATTGCATTAGTTGGAATGTGTCTGATATAAAATCGGGCGTCGCGTGCGCTGACCCCTTTGTTTACCCGCCGTTTTGACTTTAAGATCGTGCATGCTGCATGCTTTCGCGTCGGCGTCGTGATCCTTCGACGTGTTCGATCGTATCTGCATCGATTCCTTTATTGTTTCCAATGATTTACCAAGCAATACGAAAACACACTTGCAAGGTATCGTTACTATTGATGGAGGTACTACAGACTCAGAGTCTATCAATATCCAAGGAGATATTTAGTTTGTCTCAAATACTGTTATCATCATTATTAAAACCCATAGCAGAGGTAGTTACATTGACTGTCTTAAGGTTAGAACCTATTAAGAATATTATTTTCTCAACACTGATACAGAAGAAGGTCTCTAGAACACGACGTGAGATAACTACGAAGTAGCTAGAACAGTAATGGTGCCAACACATTTATGAGCGTTTGTGCGTGCTTTATCACCCTTTACGTTATTAACATAAACCGCGTAATGATTTAGCCAGACATTTTCCACTGCGAGTGAGACTATGTGATGTTTTCAAGGCTTTTCTATTAGTCCCACCCTATCTGTAAGAGATATATTTAATGTTTAGTATTTGTAATGTGAAGTCACGTGTTTATTGTTTTAATTGTGAATGATAATGTCATATCTCTTATTCAATGTGATTTCTCCTATCTTTCACCTCGTCTGCTTATTACAAAAGGTTATTTATAAATGTTGGCAAATAATTCTGCATTAACGATAGTCATGCATGATACAATTATTTGTTAGACAGAAATCTATGGGCACCAGTTAGTTGAAAATCCAGACATGGAGATGAGTTTTTACCACCAACTTTAAGCAATTCGACTGGGAATTCTAATACTCGTAAATAACCAAGTAATTTCATCAGAAATGGGCACTTCAAAGGAAGTGTGGACGATCATCAAACATCAAAGCTTTAGATGAATTACGACAAGTGGAAATGACATGGTTTATAACTTGTTTTTACGTTTTCTCTCACTTTTATAAACAACGATGATTTGTATACGTTAACAAGTAGCAATGTGTTTTATGGGATGACCATTTGTATGAGATGGACAGTCATGTCCCAATTAGTCAATTTGTAATTGTTCGATCAAGTTCGTAATTACCGAGTATCCTTGTTTTGAAGCGGTACGGGTCGAATAGTTTTGATTAGAAATTGTGATATGTAAGGGTCGGATGTCGAGCCCTCGCGAGAGGTTAATCTCCTCGTCGACATTGAGCTAACATTTCGCCGCTTGATTGACGTTAGTGGGTTGACTTTGATACACATAAGGCCATGTTTATACTAATTGGTAACACCATATTTATTCAAATCAAATATTTTTGCTTCATCATACACGCTGCTCGCGTCCTAGACTAATATTCCGAGTCTCATTAATACTCACTTACTTGACCTAGATACCATGTTGCGAAATGGTGGATTTGATTTCCTGTGCTCTGTTTACTTATTATACTATGTCGTATAACGTATGTACATTCGCTTTAGCTAATTTAAACATTATGGTTTATTAGATTTAATGTTGTTTGTTGTTCATTGCAATGCAACCTTGATAGTGCATGCCGGAAGAAATATGAACCATATCATGGGAATATGGTTCATATTTCTTTCATCATGTCAGGACATTTTAGCATTCGGTGGTGAAGTATAATCAACCTATCTGGAGTAAATATTTATTGTCTATTCAAGGTTAAAGCAGCTATAGTAGTATACAGCGTAGTTACAAATCTGTCTACAAATATATAATTTATAAAGTTTATGAGTAATGACTGCGATGGCACTGGTTAATCGTAAAATCCAAAACGGATTCTGAATTTTGGCCGCGTTCCAAGTTTTTAAGCGTATAAACTTATAAGATCAAATTCAAAATGATAATGAAATCGATGGTGTGATAATATGAGATAGTCAATACGTATTTATGCAAGACGGTGGCAACTTTCCCCGCGGTCCGCTAGCCGGCGTGCGACTGTGCGCGTGAGTTGATGACGGACAGCGCGCGGTTACGAAAGCTGCAATCACCTGCTTATATGGCATAGCGCCGACACTTGTCGCTAAGGTTGCTTACTACTAAACAACCTCTACCTATTTATACCACAGATTGTTGTGTTCGCTAAACATTCTATAAATGGCATATTATTTTCAAAATAAGGAAAATTTATAAACTAGATTAGTACGGCTACATTTATTGTTTATGCTTAGTGTGATTTCGCGTAGTCATACGGATCCGTCTTATTGACCAGTATAATTTGATTAAATAAGTTATTTGTTATTGGTTGCATTGAATGTCGGTGTTGCTAAATTCTGTGTCCCGTCGTACAGTGGAAGTCTAAACGTTCAGGATTGTCGATATTAGTTTATAGGTTACCCGTCTGGTTTATGATCGTTTTTTATAAATTCAGCCTACCAAGACACTATTCCCACAAAACTTCTATTTATCATTTTGGGAAATATCTTTATTGGACCCCGCATTCTACGCTTGTTTAAGCTCATTTTTTCTTTCTTGCCGAATCGAAGACAGTTAATTCGCGCCACAAGTTTTTTAGGTAGTCTCGTTTTTAGATTGTTCGGTGCCCAGTCAATTTGATTTTACATTGATGCGCGAAGCCGATTGTTAAACATAGGTGTCATGTGAATTGGGATCAATTTTAAAACAATTTTCCTTTATGAAACTACAGTGTTGGTGTGCAATACGTAATAAAACGACTGATTGACTAGTGATCTGATTTTATTCGTTTTCGATAAAATGGGTCCGAAAATGAAGGAGCCGTGATTGTCATGTTGGCTTTCGTAAAATAAAAACAAAGTGTGACAGTTACCCGAGTTCTAAGTGCTTTGCAAAATGAGTGTTGAGTCGACGATGACCGAGTCGCCAGTGCCGCTAGCGTTATCGCGGCTGCAGACGCGGCCGGGGCGCGGCCTGCGCACGCACCGCCCCAGCCTCACGCTCGCCAGCCTGCAGGAGTCCGCTGACGAGACCCCCAGGCGATACAGCGGGGAACCATTCCCCGCCGCCGACACCGACGACGATGAGGCCTTCACTGATGACGTAGTCTCAGAGGAACCTGCTCTATCCACCGCCAACGGACGCAGGTCGTCCGAAGCTACTTTCGCCGAACGATACAGACAATTGACCGACTTTGATGGTCCTCCGCCGGAAGCACCACGGCGTGCCTCCCTGGCTGTGCCAGTGGGTGCGGAGGGTTTTGCCCCTAACGATAAAGGTCGCCGACGGTCGTGGGCCGCGAGACTGCAGTTAGAACGCAAAAAAAGAAGGACGTCGGGAGGAAATGACACCGACGAAGAAAGCGACACTCCGATATACGTGCGGCAAAAACGACCCTCTTGGTGGAACGTGTTCGTACCAGATAACATGCTGAAGAACAGGTACTTATCGTTGTTTACTAAACTTAACCTTTTTGTTTTGAACCATTCATAATGTACTAACTTCTGTGGTTCAACATCAAACCTTAGAAAACTCATTGATATGAAAGAACCGGAGCTAATCTATGCAATGTGATATAATGTTCGTATTCCTTTTACGGGATTAGAATGTGTATAGTTGTGTGGGGCTAGGGCACATGATTCCCTTGACCTAATGCTCGGAGTCCGATTGTTTGTTTGTGAACTAAGTGCGCAACTCTCATGGTTACTCGACATTGCGGGAACTACGAAACCATTTTGTTTATGTGCATTAGACACCATCATTTCAAGTGCGTGATCGTATCTTAGTAATGCTTTCTAAATTCCCTGTGTTATGTAGTTTTCCAACGAAATATTGTAACGTTATTTCTCAAGGTGCTAGGTAAATTCTTCAGGCGTGTGCGTACTATACGAATCAGTTTCTAAAGCCGTAAATAATAGGTTATTTAACACCGAAAAATTCCATTATCTACGTAATATTATGTACACAGGCAGGTGACAAATTTACAAGTATTTTGCTTTGATAAATCAGTAACAAACACTATCTAGATTTACGCGTATATTAGTTTTATCAGAAACAACATTTTTACCTACAATATTACCCAAATATTTGTTGAATTTACAGCTCTTAGTATCATTAACGTTAAAACCGCTGAAGCCCGTTCAGTTTGTTTTGCATCACTTGATATCTCGGCGCTTATTCCACCATAGATACTCGTACCTTTGTACGTTCACGTGAAACTACGGTTGATAAATAACGTAACTACGACGTCATTTCGACGCACGTTTGGGTATATATACGTAATATTTCATCAATCAAATTCTTAACCTTTGCATTCGCAAGCAATAGTAGTCGCTTACACTTGATCGTTTTAAAGAAAACTCGCAATATCGAAAAAATTATTACGATTTTATCGCTTTCCATGCTGATTTTAAATCTGAATTTTCAGTCAAATATTTTGGTGCATAATCTGCAATAAAGTGACACGAACACTATTATAAAGTTCGCAATTTGATGGGATGTGGCAGATGTCGACCTTAAATTGTGCGTGAGAAACATTATGGGAATCAAGTTTGAATGTATCGTTACGTATTCAATAATATGTGCACAATGTATCAAAGGTTCGAATAGATTAGGAAAACATGGTGAGCAAACGTCATAACGAAATGATATACCTATTTGTAATTTGATCCTGATCTGGGGCCCAATTCTGCTATTACAATAGTGTCAGAATGGTCTGTCATTGATTTCATAATTGTTGATTTTGACTTGTCAAAACTTGTCAAAATCAACAATTATGAAATCAATGACAGACCATTCTGACACTAAATTGTCGTCTATTGTAATAGCAGAATTGGGCCCCTGTCACGTTACGCACGACTGTTACTAACAGGCTGTTATGTGAAAGAATCGATTAAAGTTAAGCATTTACGATTTGTGGGAAATACAACTAATATCGGTAAAATGTATTGAAAATCTTGAAATTGTAGAAAAAAAAAAAAAATACTACACATTTCGTTCATGTTGTCGGTGACGAATATCAAAATAAAGACGGTATATTTTTTTAAATCTCACTAAAAGATATAGTTTGCAAATTATCAGCTTTGAGCTTTATTTGTTGAATTTTAATACTGTTTCATATCGTGCTATTAATTACACAAAATATCTCCTTGGAATTAATTTACATTATCTATGTACTAAATGTTATTTTAGGGTTTCAGATTTTTAGCATTGTTTAACTTCTGTCAAATATCTTAGAATTAATACTTATTATTTCCATTTATGACCTCCTGATTTAGTTTTTCAAATCGACTCGACATTTGTCGTATGTTAATTGACTGTTCTTATTGGTCAACAAATTGCAAGAGCTTACATGACATTTGACAGCAGATTAACTGGGGCTTTTAGCAACCGAGGTTAATTTTACTTCAAAGTTAATTAATCGTGTTTTAATAATTTAAAACAGCATGCTCCACTAAAAGAGATGTTGAAGGCTAAGTTAAACAAATTATAAAAACTTGTGCGAATACTTTCGTGTTATAATTTTAACTGTGTTGCCTTACTGTTTGTCGATGTCGGACCATTTACAAATCGCATTCTATGAATCGGACTATTTCTTCCAATCTGAAGTTTTGTGTATCGGACCTTCTACGTCAAGATCAGTTTAATCATTCCATTAGCGCTTATATTGAGTCACGATCTTTTCCGATCGCCAGTTATGTGTTGAATTTACCCGGACACATCTACTATGATTTTTTTGCAAAATATTTTAGTAAGTTGTTACCTTGACTTCTTGATCTTCCGGTACTCCTTTTTTTACAGTCAGTACATATATCTCTATAGGATATAATATAGACCCCTGAATCGCGTATGTCATCTTTTCTAGTATTGTTACAAAAATATTGATAGAGATTATAGGGTCTGGCGAATTTTTTTTCGTTTATTTTTTGTTCTTATTATAAACATTTTAAGTGCTTTGTACAATATTACAAAAAAATATAATTATGAATGTAACAGAAGGAAATTGGGAATCTATTCTTCCGAATATTTTCAATAACGTAACAAATTAAAAAATTATACAAACGATCCGATCAAATTCATAATTGCTACTTTGTAGCGACCTCTAATATCTACCTACTTGCAAAATATGTTCCGCAAACACCCACTTACTGAACGATTGTGGACAGTTTGATGATAAACAGAAGTAAAAGGTTGGTGGGGTGGGCGTTGTATTACCTACTCGTTTAGTCTTAGTCATGCGGAAATCTGTATTAAATTATAAGAAAATAACCTTTTGTACGCGTCGCAGTCGTCGTAGGCAGGCACCGCGCTACGTCATGGAGCAAGGAGGTTTCATCATGCTTGTCGTGCAACCTCCGCGCAGCTTCCGCGATCGTACGTTCACCTTTGTCTGTCAAAACTCAAACCCTTTGTTTTCTAATGGTACTTCGACCTTCCATAGTTTATGGAAAAAAGTCGTTCAAGCAAATTGAGATCTCATGCAAATGGTCAATGGTGCTAAATATGACTTACAGTTATGCACACGACCTTCGTATAACACAACCGACGTTTCACGAATTACCGGAAACGGTCAGCAGTAAATGTCTTGTGTCCCCACTTGATATTCTCAACACATGGCTTATTAACATTTTATTGCAAAATTATAATTAGATTATAATTCTCGCAAGTGTTTATGGAGCATAAAGGCAATGATTAATGTCTCCGTCAAGATTCTCGTTTTAATGTTTCATGGAGATTTTATTAAGAAATTTATGTTAGGAAATTTTGGTGCAGTAAAAACACCACCTATTTGACATTTAAAAAAATATAATAAACTTCTTCTTAGCACTAATATAAATATACGTGTGTCCGTATCTCGGTGCATATTGAGGAATTTTGGAACTAAGCCAATTTTGTAAACTGTAAACAAATTAACAAGATGATGACGATGGTGTAGCTACCGAAAACAATACGAAACAATACTTCAATAACTGAACCATTAAATTTATATTCGCTTTTAAGTTTTTTATAAGATTCAATGATAAAATAGGTAAATTATTTAAGGAAGTTTCCGACTAATATGCTAATGTAATTTTATTCAAGTTCAAGAAATTGCGGTGTTTATCATTAAGAAATGATTATAATATTTATAATGTAAAGTCCCCATTGGTAATTTTACTTTACTAACCGGTTGAGCATAGAATTGTCGGATTTTCCAAATCTCCTCTTCATCCATCAACACCAAGCGGTTTTTCCTATTGGTGTTCAAGATGGCAAGGTCTTCTTCTAGTGTCATCAGTCAATTATTTAAGTACCTCCGAATTCTGAAATAGCAGTGACTGTGTAAAATTGTATTGAGCCATTAATAGAAGTTTTTTTTTGCAATTACGAAGAGATATTAACTATATTCTTACCTAATCATCATGAGATGTCGAGAAATGAGAGACCTCGTCCTGAGAACTATGTTGAGAATTAATGTTGTGGATGGTGTCAAGAGTAGGGTATTTATTACCCATAGATGGATTCTGTGAGTTAGCTCATACTGAGATACTAAAGTTGTAGGGAAGAAGAACACGGGTACTGCTGCAACTAAGCAACTTAGGATAGGAAAAGCAGATGGATCACCTTTATTTTCTTTTTGATGGGGCGCCAATTTGCAAGTATTCTCCGGTAAACCGCAGGACGAGTCGCAGGCGCATCGTTCTGTACGTTTACTATAACGCCGTCTATTTCCTTAAGGACTGCCTATTCATAAACATTAACAATATTGGTAATAATTTTCCTTCATTCTCACAAGGATTTACAGTATTGATGTGCAGTTGCCTATTTATTTAGTTTGTTTTAATTCTGAAAATTTACTAAATCACAAATAAAAACGCATTTGTTAACATGATTTGCGCAGTTTTTTCTGAATAGCAAAACCTTGAAAATCATTTTGATTTACTTCTCAAGGCTGGCTTGCGGCCAGAAGTACACGCGGTCGCGTCGCCTCCACAATGTGTTGTTATTAAAAACTATTCCGAGACAAAAACACGAGCGTCTCGCAACTGTCTCGACCCGCAGATTCGCACACCACACTCGTCGCGACGCCCATTGTTGCACAATTTTGTTGTCATGTCACTGCGTATGATTTTACTTATTTTAAAATACACTTCTCATCAAAAAAATCGAAACACCTCGCAGTTTATGATTTGATAAGGATTATCAGAAAAATGTGTATATTTAGGAATAAATGTAAAATGTCATTTAATAGTGAGTAGTATGAGGTTTTTAAATCCTAATGTTATTGTTCTAAATTCAAATTAAGTCTTCATAGGTTTCGTATTTTGTATAATGAGTAATTTTTACCCTGTATGGAATATGAAGGAAATGGGTAAAACAACACGCGTAAATGAAAAAAAAATGTAAGAAACGTTTATTTAATAACTTGTATTCCCTCCGCGAGCTCTTATTACTGCTTCCATACGGTTCTTCATCGATCGGATGAGAGTCACGATCACATGTTGTGGTATATTATCCCATTCCTCTTGGATTGCATTTTGCAGCTGGCTAAGTGTTTCTGGGGCTGGATCTCTTGCTCGAATTCGTCTCTTTAATTCATCCCATAGATGTTCAATGGGATTCATGTCCGGGCTTCTTGCTGGCCATACCATAATGGAGATACCGACTTCGGTAAGATGATCTCGTACGACGCCCGCGGTGTGAGCTCTAGCATTGTCGTGCATGAATATGAAGTCGTTGCCAATAAAATGTGCATAGGGCATCACATGAGGTTCAAGACACTGTTCGATGTACCGATGAGAGTTTAGTGCAGGCAGCCGTGGCCCAGACACAAAGGCAAGTTCTATCTTACCGTCGGCGCTGATTCCTCCCCAAACCGTCCACGAACCGCCACCATAGCTGACCTTTTCTTCAATGCAGCATTGTGCAAAGCGTTCTCCATCTCTTCTGTAGACCTTGTTCCTTCCGTCGTTACCATACAGCATAATTTTACACTCATCAGAAAACAGTACTTTGCTCCACTGAAGGTATGACCAAGTTAGGTGCTCGCGTGCAAAGTTAAGGCGCGCTCTTCGATGGTCTGCAGTTAATTTCGGCCCATTCGCTGGCTTATGCGGTGCCAATCCGCGTTCCTTCAACCTTCTTCTTATTGTAGAGTCACTTACAGCTACTCTTCGTACAACGCGAAGCTGCTGCTGCAGTTGAAAAGCGTTAAGGCGTCGATTTCGTAAAGAAGTTGTTACAATAAATCGATCATCTCGCTCAGAAGTGACCCGATTCCTGCCAGATCCTGAACGGCGCGTGAACGAACCAGTCTCCCGATAGCGTTTGTAGACTCTATGAACAGATGATAAGCTTAGATGCAATCTTGCAGCCACAACACGCTGACTAAGTCCAGAATCCAGCAATGCCACCACTTGGGCGGCTTCTGCGGGCGAAGTATCCATATGTTTTAGAAAAAAAAGTTTTTTCAGACGTCCCAAAGTCACAGTAAATGAAATAAGAAACAAAAAGTTTAAAGACAAGCGCTAATTTTTAGTTTTTAAACGAGAAACGTACTCCAACCCTAAATACACATTTGTCTCAAAACAATGATTAATTTCATTTATAGGATAAACAAATGAAATTCTAATTTCGAATTTTGATTTTTTTCTTCTTACTGTAATGACCAAACTGCCAGCTACACAATAATGTTTTTTTTTTTCATGGAATTAATTCTCTTTTGTAAAAAATTAGGACAAAAACAATAAAAACGAAAGTGTTTCGATTTTTTTGATGAGAAGTGTAGTTGTTGGTATATCTTATTTATTATATTTATTATCGTAAGTGTATATGGAATGTACTTTTTTGTCCATGTCCTTTAGTAGAAAAATATGACAAAAATTCTTAGCTCATAGACGGTTTTGTTATATTTATGCAAATGGCAATGTTGGTTAGGAACAAAAATCTTATGTGCACATTATAGCCTGTGCAAATGGCACAGGCGATAGTAAAAATAAAGAAAATTGTAATGAGTTTCGTTCAATTTTATGACTAGCCTGTAAACACGTAGAGCGTTCTTGTTTTTCAAATTTACGTGTAGGAAAACCAGTGATGACGGCATACCGAGATCTTCTTATGTTAAAGTCACGTAAAAATGTACTAATTAACGCAAGGATTTATTAATAAACAACTTCTATTACACATTACATTGTTGTAAATAGAGTGGCAACATGATCAACTGTAAAATATGTGATGTAACTCTTATAAAGTTATAACATAATTTCTGCCAAGAAAATTAAAGTTTTTTTTTTCATCGCGCTTAACGATATTAATATGGTAATACATAAGTAAAGAATATTTGGTTTGATGTGTATCAGAAGCAATAATCTGCGGACTGGGTGACTGACGTAATGACCACGCCCACTGAGACTTTGCCAGCAGACTTGCTGAACACAAAAACATGTTTAGCTAATTCAAATCAGCTTCATTTATCATTGGGTTCTGTTATATTTATATTGATATCCGAATAGTTATGTATCTCTTAATTTGTTTGATTCATTCCTTCGCTCCTTTCACGCCCTATAATTGATGCTGTTTGTGGCCAATCTTTAAGATAATAATCTAGCTTTAACAATTTTGAAATTCTAACACAAGTTTTGGACTAATCCCTTAATAGCCTTATACATAGGGTGTCGGTAAGAGGGGGTTACAAAAATGCGAGTACAGACCTCGGGAACAAAAGCTATTAAACAATATAACAATATTCTAAGCTTTCCCCACATACAAAATTGTCTTCGCCTTATTGGTTTCAGAGATTTTTCGCTCATCGCCGTTTCCTTATTTCTACGTGTTCACGCCAATGTCGTTTTATTCTTGTCATATGAATTTTATTTCTATACGAGTTACCTATTGTACAATACTGCTGATCAACTTTTATGAGACATGCCATTTGATAGTAGTAGGTACACTAGGTACTACGTAGGTACGTACCTTCATAGAAGATAGCTAGGTGTGCTGAAGTTGCATCCCCAAAGTTTAATTTAATAGAGATAACTGAACACTGTAAAACAATATGAGGTTCTCATAAAAATCTGACTATGACTATTGCAGCATCAAATTCCTTGACTTTGATGGTTCAGAAACAACATTGAGAACTAATAGTGGCAACTAAAAACATTGAAGTAAAGCATCGAAGCATTGCTTTGTTCCAAGTATGCAAATAATCCATAACCGAAATGTAAGACGTAGTAAATGGCGTACCTCGGATAAATCCAGCATGCCATGTGTCAGCATTAAAATTATACGCGTTTATCTCCCTCCATGAATATGTTGAAGAGCTTTTAGTGTCCACGTGCAATACACCTTGGCATTGATCTACGCTTCAAATGTTCTGTTTCACGAAATTGTTTGAAATAAATATCCTTACAATTTGCGTATCGTGAACTATTACCTATCTTTTGGCATCACAATACTGTTCGATATCCCATTATCGCCGTGTCTTTGATGTCTCGTTTTGAGTTCTTGTAAAACTTACATTTCGTCTAACAACGAATCCAAATATACAGATTGTAGGTTTAAAACGCTCGCCGATTTTGGTCTGTTTAAATTAAATCGCATCGGGAGCTTAGTAACGATTAAGTATGCAAAAATCGTAATAATAAATCAGGTCTAAGTGCCATTCACATCAATCTCTCCATTGTATCAACTGCACTGCGAATCCGCTCCCTGTATCGACTGTGTAACAGGGTCATCAGACAAAGTTGTTTAAATACACACAAATAGCGGTGGGATTAGATGGTCCACATAAAGCTCAATGTAACGGTTTGTGGTTACGACACAATGAAGACCACTGAAAATTCCTCTAGTCATTTGTCCGTGGTTACTGGCGCTGTCCGCCAGTTGAGAAATAGGATAAGTACATAAAACAATTTGTTTGCAAGAAGAATTAGTCTTATTTCCTTAGAAATTTAACATCTTTAGTTATTTACTAAGCTAGAACAAACCGGAGTAAGAACACATGCCGTCGTTAATTCCGGCTGCACGTTTACCTCGTTTTTTACATACCTGTTCGCAGATACTATCAGATGAGTGTCAATTTCAATGTTTCTAGTTTTCTATAAATGCTCACTTCCGAATGAGGTGCGGAAAGAGACCTGACCCAGATGTATGCGCAGTGCGGCCGCTGCCGGTCGGTGCCGTGACAATCTTGTCTTGTACAAGGACGGTCACATTCATGCACTGCTTGCAGAGATGTGTGGCACTCGTGTTTATTTTATTGCACATTACACTTGTTCACAGCTCCACTACCGTACTCGTCACGATTCATTTATACTTGTGTTACCGAATATTGGCTTCCTTTCTTTACACTTTCACTTGCTCCACTGGCTAGTGCTACTGCTACGTCTTTACTCTCCTAGAATACAAATTTTTCGTCGAACGAATAGATAACTATAGTTTTGTTTGATCTGAGTTTTGTACCAGTTTACATAGACATAAATTTAACTATTTAATATCAGTGCGGCGATCAATTCTCAACGATCCCAGTGGCCTGTGGCCATCATCGTCGTCGGTCACGTTTTCATAATATCCTCGGCCGTTTAATGGTACGGACTACAACATACCATTTTTAGACCGGCTGAGGCGACAAGTGATGCAATTAATTTTAATGAGCCATGCACGATTGATAATCGTTTTATTTCAATCCACACATGATAGCTTATCTGTTAATCGATATTTTATACGAGCTTGCAGCGTTAAGACTAAGTTAAAGTTGACTAAGCATGTAAAATTACGAAATGTAATTTTAATGCTATTTCCTATCAAGAAAAGACTACGGAATACGTACGCGAATTGATTTCGATACAGACCTTGGTGAAATATAAAATAAAGTATTTATTCAAATAGATCTTATTTGAATAAACGATAACAACAAAATGGTTTGCAACAAGACGTTGCTAACATAATATGCACGATTGTAATTTCCTGTGGCAAAACATGATTGTCGATGGATTCCTTTAATCTGAACAAAGTTATTCGTTGTATTTTAAATAGAAATGCCTAGGTAAGAGGAAGCTACTCTAATATAAATAAAACTTAGTACTCCAAACTGAAGTTGTTTGTGCTTGTGCCACTTCATCACATGAGTGTTTATGTGCGTATAATATATGTGTTCGAGGATGGATGTCCATTTCCTCCCCATTGCGTCAATTGTGCTCGTTTGCGGATGGCACTCAACTAATTGTAAGCTCCGCAATTAACGGACGAGTCTGATGGGCGACTGCGCACCTCACGACCAACGTACGTCGCATATGAACATAATTCAAGCGAAACTGGACCTGTTTCATAAAATTGTTCAAGAAACTATTGACAAATGAACATTCATGAATGAACATGACTAATACTTCAAGTGAAAGTAGAAAACATTTCATTCGTTAAGCTATTTAGTATTTTGCGTCTTAGCGGCAGACAAAACGCGACTAATGAGCTTCTGGCATAAACACAATGAAAATAAACACGGCCTTTAAAGCCTGGGCGTTGACAGGTCCAGTGTGACGGACTCTGTCTGCCCATTTCCCCAGGTGGGCCGCGTCGCTCCTTGATGACGGTCTGACGTTTTCTCGACCTAACAAACGGTTGCTGATGAAACTAATGACGTTATAAATAGAACGCATTTCTACAATACTAACCGGTTCATATAAGTACCATGACATGAATCAGCTGAAGTCTTAGATGACAACTCCGGCTTTACCTAATAGAGTGAGTGGGCAAGGCCCAATAGCGTCTTAAACACTTGCCTGAATGGCGTTTAAAATTTATTACTATCTGGTATTATTCATTTTTCTGAAATCTCATGTTATCTGATGAAGTTATCCCGTTGATTTCTAAAGCCACATTCACGAATAGCAGGCAAAATTAATTTGCCACGGATTGTTACATGTATTATCGTCTGAAGTCTATACTGTAATTAATGCCAGTTTGTCTTGAGTGTAATGAGAAGACAGAAGGATATTAGTTTAAATCATGCATTGAATGCATTGTGTGCCGGCGCCTAATATGAAATGACAATATTAAATGTAGTGCTCGAGCATGAGTAGCGATCTTTCAATAAGGTGTTGTCGCGTTGCTGTACGTATATTATGTGTAGCGCTAGAAGGCCACTGCAGTCATTAGGGTCAACTAGCATCTAACATTTAACACCGACCGCCAACGATATGGCGTTACCTTCTACGTGGGAAAATAAACGTAAATACGTCAAACGTTTCTCATTACAGAAAAAAAAACGTTTCTGAAGCTTCAAAATTATGAATCTTCCACGAATTTCTAGCTTCAGTGAATTGAAATTGAAATTAATTTGTTTTGATCCAATTTCTATTATTAAATTTCCAATAATTTAACGCTATTAAATTAACACATGATTGGCATCAGAACTGAGAAATTGGATTGTTTATAATTTTATCTACTTCTTTTATTAGTGCAGCTTTTGGTCGCGGTTTCGGTCGCCTTATGGTCGGAAATTATCCTGAAATGAATTTTAATGACACTCGGTGTTAATGCAGTTTCCAATAAATTAAAGGATTCGGAATCGGATCATAGTGCCGAAGATACTCACAAACTTTACTTCTTTATAATGTTAGGATAGAATACGAACCGGCGGGCATGTTCATAGGTATTCTGTGATTAATTTGATTATGCTTTATTTTTATGTGGCAGGAAAGGGACAAAAAACAATGGTAATGTCTGACCTGGTCGACCCTAGCACAATTTATTGAGCTCTGTGCACAGCTGTAGTTATAGCAAAATGAACCTTAAACCTGAGTCATTATTTCGACTTACTATATCTAGATGTGTGTATTACAATCGGATAATGCCGTTTCATAATGAATGTAATTTAATATTGCGAATCTACAACGCAAACACATTTAAAGTGTTTTTTAATTGTGTGGGTATAATTCGTTATACTCTGTTGGTTAAACATGCTTAGTCCACTTTGAATGCGAAGCTTGCTTCAGTGATTTCAGAACAAATTGTGTCATACACGTTAAGACTACTCAAGATAATCTATCTAACGGTCTATCGGAAGGCCCACTGTTTCAGATAGTAAATCTCTTCACTTCACCTATTTATTGTTTACCATAAATTATTGAGAAATCAGCTGAAGATGACACTATAGGAGTTCATACCTTATCATATGATAGATAACGCTAAAATAACTTTGTGCTTAATTTAAAATTTAGCCCGGTATAAACCGACGTTAAAAAAGGTTAAAATCGCAAAGTATGATGTAGTTCTGCATTTTTTATATTATTATGTTGTATTGCCAGATTCATCTTTGAATTTGCCGCCGTCTTCACGAAGAGCTTGAATCTCTGGTCGCGCAGTCTCTGATTAACTGGAACATCAGACACTTTTCGCCAGTTTCCGCAATACTCTCATGCGTTAGATCTGTTAGGAAGAACACGGCAGCCAGATCTACTAGGTCCTGCCTCTTCTGAAAGCCTTATCCTTAGTTTTAGAGCAAAAAGTGAAAAGTCTCAAAATTTCGTAGTTTAACGCGTGGTGCGCAGCGAGCACAAGTTTTTCGAAGTTGTAAATTTGGATCCACAACACCCTAACTGATCTATGCTTACAACATATCATAAATGCAGAACTAAGTAAATCATGCTTTGCGATTTTTATGTTAATTTGAGATTGTAATGTATGTTAAATTGTTAACATCGCATTCAGCCAAAAATATAATCATCAAACTATAATTTTCCCACTGCTGGGACACTGCTGGGCTCCTGTATGTGGGAGAGAGCTAGCCGTAACCCACCACGCGGGCCCAGTTGGTGGAAAATATTATGAAACCTAATCACATTGTTCACATTACTTAGTATTGACGTCAAAGTTAATATTCAATTGTTATATTAATTTAGTAAACTAAATACGCGTGTGAACTTAATGAAACAGGTAGATAATGGTGAGATTAAAAAGTAAGATTGTGCGTATTCTAGTATACACGTGCAGTATCATATTGATATCACGGGCCACGGGCGAGCTTGCGCAACTCATGTGCAGGCCACACCCACTGCTGACGTAGTGCCTACAAGGTGTCGTTGACGCCGCACTGTCTCAAACATCATCGATCTGTGTACAGGAATATGCCCCAAAATACTATAGGAGACTATGTAACTGAAAGGAAGGCAGGAGTTCCTGAAGAAGCTCTCATCATACTTTATTTCATACAGTCAGTCAAACAATCTATAAATCTGCAAGATTGAACTTCTGACGTCGAGCACTTAACGTGTTGATTCAACAACAATAATAAATCCATAACTTTAAATTTATCGGCCCGATAAACCTTTCAGTAAAGAATGACTCACTTTTCACTGTTAGACACCGTCTGACTAATTTGAAATCTTGTGTGTATTTCCGATTCTGATAAGGTGATAATGTTGCAATTGTTATATGTTTCTATCTATGTGTTGCAATAAATGATGCGTTCGTTGACTGGTACTCCGTACGTGCGTCTGCGCTCGTATGCTCGCATTTCAAAACCACAGCAACAGTACAATGACCTCGACAAATCGCCACAGAATAGGTTAGTAGATTACTCCTTCTACTTCCTCGCTAGTGAAGTTTTATGACAACAAATAATAGCAATTATGCATTTAATCGTTCGATAGTCGTAAGTGCCTTACGTCTTTATGAAAAGTCGTTGACGCTTAAAGGAAAAGTTGGAGTAGAGTGACGTACTATTTGAACGTGTAACCACCGGAAAATATCATTATAGATTTGTAAGCGTGACTTCAAGTTAAAAAAAACTTGCCATTGTTTTTTTTACACTTATTGACAGTACACAAAAGCGATGACTAAAATAGCATCTTGGATCTTTCTCAGGTACTGAAATGTTGTTGACTGCTATTTGTTATGCGTATTAGCAACTCGTTCGTTGTTATTGCATATTAATTGCATTTCGGTCTAATAGATACCGTACATAATTAGCTACTTGTTATTAAAAATGCTAATTTGAAGGCAATAAGATTACATGGCTATGAGCTATGTTTTATGTAGTTCGTAGATTGTAATTGCGCGGCTATTTGTACCAAAATTATTTCCGGCCCGAGTTTCGTTCTGCCTTGACTTTAATTATAATCAAAGTATTTACATGTACAGTGCCTATGTATTACTCAGAGTAATGCGAGTAATGGAAGAACGAGATAAGTTCAAGGAGTTTTTGGAGGAAACTTTGAAAACATTTATCTTTTAAATAATTTACTGAAAAAGAAGAAAGCGTGGTTGAAATGCTGTTACGTTTCCTGAAGAGCCAGTTGATTAAATATTGGTATTCCGTGCTGTTAATAATAACTGTTCGAAAACTAATTCTTTCTTACGCATTTCATGACCTTGTCTGAATTCTGGCTGGAAAATATTTACGACGTTACGTTGGCACCATAGGTTGTCAGGATAACTCTCTCGGAAAAATAATGTTTGGATTAAATCCGTTGGTGGGCGAATTGGGCAATGATGTCATCGGCATAATTGAGGTGTTATTGTTTAATCATGCGAGAAAATCGGCAATTTTCCCTATTGAGAGCCCTGAAATGTGTGGGCGGTGATCAAACAAATTCATTAATAAAATATTTATTTATGTATTGAAATTTTCTAGGGCATCGATATAAATTAAATTGTAACCTAGTTTAGGTTCACTACGTTGTTATAGTGTTTAAGAGATTGAGAAGAAAAATGGCGAGCTAACTCTAAGAATGGCAGCCACAAACTTTCCTTCAAAGTCATCAGAAGCGTCAACCCTTATTTTCCATAAACTTCGCATTTATGTCAGCTTATACGGAAAAGCCATAATCGTTAAATAGAGAAAAATATGCTCAATTTGCATCGTAAATAACAAGGATTTCTGTAATATAATCAACGCATTGCTACACACATCGAAGGCTTCTACATAAAAGGTTGTCACGGTATCCGATGATGTAGATCTTGTTACAGACTGCTAGCTACCTAGTGCCTTGTGGGAGCACGATACTGTTGGAGCGACGAAAACATACTACGACGCTACGACGCACTATTTACTAGTGTTGCGTATATTTTTGGAAACATTTGGCACCACTCTTGTAATTTTAGACTTTTAAATCTTTCGCACAATTATTACGGTAGGAATTTAATACCAAATCATTTTTTTTAATGTAGTAGAGAATAGAGTGAATTAAATTCGTAATTATCACATCACGAACGAGGGCGCCCAAGATTGATTGCAGTTTCGTATCATTAATTAATGATCCCTTGTATTAGAAAAGAATTTAATACATTGATTAATGGTACGTTGGTTTGTCAAGATTATAATTTATGTAAATAGTGCTACGAAAAATGTGACAGGCAGACACGGATGTTAGTAAATATGCGAGTGGCTTGGCGCCCACCCAGTGTCAAGGGCGGCGCTCCCCGCATTCGTTTCGCTGTCACGGCCCGAGGAACAGCCAATGTAAGAAGAGCCACTACATTGTTCGATAGCCGCATACACGACCAGGCAAAAACGAATCGTAGGAGCTCGATCACAAACGGGCAGAGTATACCTCCCCGGCAAACCCCGGGCGGGGTCGCGGTGGCGCGCTCTGCTTGCAACGCGTTTATACTCGTATAAGCTTAAACTTAGACGTCTTCTTTAAATTAACACTAATTATTTACGTAATTGGCTCCTAGCAGCGGATTACCGTGAGCCTTGTAATTAAGAGACATGGTGTAATTCGATTCTCATTTTGCTCTCCCAGCTTTGTGAATGCTTTTTAATTACTTACCTTTGTTTTTTGGATAAAATAAATTTTAATTTCTCATTACAAAAAAATAAAAAATAATGTGTTATGTAAACTAGATAACCAATAGCCTAAGTTCATATTACTCTGAAAGCTTAATTTTTGCAAATAGTACAGATATGCATAATATCATCTTCTACAGCTCTCATCCATTAATTATAGAGTGTATACGAATGTTAGTAGTCCGAATTCGTTGCCTACTAAATATTTATGATCACGTAACGTTAACGTGTTTATCGATAACCCATAGTTGATGGGTATCGATCATATTAACCCTGACGTTAATTTGATCGGCGCGGCTCACTAACCCTATTCCTGCCACTGAGGACTTCAATTAATTTATCAAAGCCTTTGACAGTAATTACGTAGGAACAAATTTAATTTCGCAAGGTACAGCGGTATAGAAACATGATATTTTATATGGTTTCAATAGCTTCTGGGTTCTAATTTTGATAAGTGATTATAAGAAATATTAAGACAGTTTTCGTTGCGAGAGTAATTGCGAGTTCTCGAGGGCGTATGTTACATATCGGCAGCGTTGAGAGATGTTGTCATCCGACGATATATCTTCAGTTATGAGGTCAAGTGATTTCCAGTCGCAATTAAAGTCACAATTATTTTAAGAAAAACTGTTCGCACAAATATTTGTAATGTCAGTGTCACATACATTATTCACTACGTGTCATTATTTACACATTGCATGATTCGCAAAACGACCCATCGCATGGATCGATGTGGCATTTTGTGGTTTACTTTTTATTTGCTGGTGTATAATTTATTTTTACGTAAATATTTTCGTTTGCCAACCGCACCGTTTATTTTATGTAAGTTTCCATTCAGATGTACTTTTATTTTAAGAACGATATAATTTAAATCGTACCTACTTGTTTTTGAAGTTTTCTTTTGATCAATCGGAGTGGAAACTTATTTATTAGAGATGTCCAGGCAATTCTAATAAATAATTCGAATCTTATGTTAACAAGTACTTAGTTGCTATCTTTTGAAGAAACATTGCTGATTTAGAGTTGTCTGGATTGTTTTAATATTGCATGCGTATGCCTGTGTCTAGAGTGGTCTCTGTTGCATGCAGGTCTAGGCGAGCTTCGCAGCAGCTGTCCAGGAGCGCAGAAAGCATCGACCAGTCCTTCAAAAGGTATTCATGTTTTGCACATTACATTATCACACGTTTAATCTATTGGCAAGCCCATAAAATAAATCACGTCTGCAAGTACCTACTTACAGTGTTATCACTACCCTATTTTAAACGATATCAATAATTTGATAAAAACAAACACGACAGCAGTGTTATCTTGTGGACTTGCCCCGCAGATTAGGCACATAGATTATTCTTAGCGTTAATTAAATCCATCATTAACTTGCTCGGGATTTTTTTATTCACACTTAGTAATACATTGTTTATTTTATGTTTTTTGCTTAATTAGTGAAATCGTTGGCACATATTTACATAAGGTTGTAAATATCGTTGTAATCAGGTAGGTTTAATTAAATTAAATGGCTTAGCTATTAAACAGCAGGAGGTACAATAAATACTACACTCTTGGTCTATGTCAATACATGATCAGGATTTTAGTTTCTAGGGACTATATTGGGGTATCTTAATATCATAAAAGTACGGAATATCCTTTTTTCTCGCCCACTATTACATAGGATTTAAACATAACTGGCGAACTGTGGGTGTACTATTGATTAGGTACACGTCTGCCTAACCCTTCGGGGATTATACGCGTGATGTTATTTTATGCTGTCGGTTCGATTCTCGACTCAGGTAAGCTACTTACTTTTGAGAAAGATTCAAATGTTTCGTTTCAGCAAAAAATTGTAACAGCAATACATACATACATATTTAAGGTCCTTCCCCTCTAGTGCCCGCTGCAAGTTTCCACCCTGTATACCATCGGCTGTCTCCACAAAATAGTCCCCATTTCGTCATTCAACCCTTCCGATTCCTTAGATAAAAATATTGACCTATTTATATAATCCCATCGATATTCATTGGAGCAGTGCACAACAAACACTGTCTCGCTACAATTTATGACTCACACCATACGTAAGTGATCGGCATTCAATAGAGACACGAGATTGACCTTAAGTAATGTTAATCAAATAATTAATGCAGAAATGATAACTGGCATAAGCCAGTGCCAAAGAAATTCATTTGGTCGTGACCACCTCAGGCAATGAAACATAACCACACTTCCTATCGTACTTGTGACATTATGTTTCGTCAAGGTATGCTCAAGTTGTGTTCAAGCAAACTGGAGAAAAGGAAACTTCTAGATTGTGTGACAGTGTATTTTCATAATTATAAAAGATTTACTCAAGCATATGTAATTTTGAGTTAATATTCATCGTTTCCGCCCAGTTCAGTCTATTTACATATTGAACACCTGGGTATATAGTGACATACTTGTGTACATGCCAGTATTGCGCATATATGGTGCATTTGGCCAACCCCTCACCGTTGTCGTATGTAGGTGAGTCGGGCAGGCCTCGGCTCATTCTATTTGTATCAGTCTTACGACAGTTATTTGGGACGACAGCTTTTGGGAGTGTGGACAATTACACGTACGTTGACCCGTGTGTTTACGAACTCTGCGCATGCCTCGATGATAAAGAGAATACTTGGGACTCCTTTTAGAAATATCCAGTAACTGTGTGTGACTGCATTTTGAATTCCAGTGACTCATGCTAATGAGTATTTGCAAGCAAGCTGAAAAACGAAATAAAAACGCTCTGAAACCAAAAAGTCTTTTCTAATACATATTTCTTATGTTTCAGGTCGAAAAGTCGTTCGGTAGACCATGGGTTCTCGCCACCCTTCGACTTGGAAGCGCTGCGCTCGAAGGTCGAAGGCAGATTTGACGCTGTCCACAGAGGTAAACAAAACTTTAATTATTTTCTTTATCTGGAACAAGTCAAAAATAGTCTGAATAAGTCCTTCTGTACCGAAATAAGTTGTGACTGGTTCGAAGTTTCGAACATGCGCATTCCGGAAACGCGCACGTCGTATGATCAATTTAATTAAACTGAGTAATCAATATGCGCTTACTTATTGCTGTTTAATACAGAATGGAGAATATGCCAACTGCTACTGCTGATTCTCTGAAATTTCGATGTAGTGAAAATTCTGCACTTGTTGAAAACGCTACGAAAAACTTATTTCCTTCTCTAAAACGGTTTTATTAGCACCACAATAGCTAGAATACTAAGTAGGAACAGTCATGCTTTAAGCAACTCTAGGAAAATCTCATTATCTGTTAATTAAATAATCGTTTTCAATTCAACTCCACATATTCCCACGAGTTACAACAACAAGCAAATAGAGAATAACATTAAAGCTTTGTCCATTTGTACGGCGACCGGCAACACGGAGCGGTTTTATTGCCCAGTCGTTGCGCAACCCCTTCATATACCAACATTAAATTGTCGTGTTGTGACGAAATTAAAACCATGTTAAAACCCTTTCATTAACACACGTTACTAAGCTGGCGATTATGTTTAGTGCGGGCGTCGGGCTCAGGAGCAAACGCACTTGTGAAATATTGGCGTCACCATCTTCAGTTATGTAAATAGAATTGTGGAACTATTTCGCAGAACATATTTTGAAAATAGTTTATAAATGTGCAGTGTATAAAACTCTACGCTCATTTATTAAATGATTTCAACACTTGCTGGCTTTACCACAATGCATTAACAAACATTTATAATACTAACTATTGAAGTATTGACATTAACGGCAAGGAATTCGAAATATTCGTGCAGCAAGTTACTTGCCTCGTTTATCGTACTGGTCAATCGACCTACGGACAAAACTTGCAATAAGCTGTGTCTCGGAGGCTGTGACCTCCGACTGTTTCATTCACGGTTTATAGCCCAGACAGCTGGAGACAGTAAGACGATTAAGTGAAGCCAGGATTAACAGTCTTATTTAAAAATTATAACAGTTATTTAAAACTAATGTAGGTTAGGCTGATACGGACATACGGATATATCAACGCAGTATTAAACAGAATGTATAGCTATGCTGCTGAATAGCATTCGTTTCCAGTTTAAATAAATAATCTTCTGCAGACATTTTTATTCAATGAAAAAGTTTAACAACGATGCTAGATGATTTTGATCTGAGCATGATCTGGTTGCTATAACTTGTGACAACTTAGATGTTAGATGCCATAATGTTTACTTGTAATAATAAAAGTGGTATGACGGGCTGTAGCCAGTGGAAATAACACTAAAATCGCAAAGCATGATGTAGTTCAGCATTTTTGATAATATGTTTTGTAGATTAGTTAGGGTGATGTGAATCCAAATTTGCGACTTCGAAAAACTTGTGCTAGCTGCGCACCACGCGATAAACGCGCTTAAATTGTGGCAAATTTCGTTAACTTTGTACAAAAATAATGAATGTTATTTGTTAAAAACGCATAGTTTTTGAGTTTTAGAGGAAAAAGTGAAAAAATAAGTGACTAAAATTTCGCAGTTTATCGCGTGGTGCGCAGCGAGCATACCTACGTAGTGAGAGACTTAAATCCGTGACTAAGAAAGATTTAGGAATCACGTCAAACCCAAGCTTGTCGGGAACCATTCCTTGGCATCGAGATATATTTTGAAAATAAACAGCCCGATTATAAACTAACATCCGGCTTTTAAAACAAATTAAAATTAATCCAGTAAATTCTGTGATACACTGAACTGTCTGTTTATGTTTCTATTGGTACGTTTTTATTCTATCATCATGTTGATTTATGACTTCGTAACTAGAGATAAATCTTTATGTGCAGTCTTTTAATACGCCGATGACTGTAACATTTGGTTTAAACTAAATAAGCTAATTAAAATTCTGATGAACGGATGAGAATTTTAGCAGAGTATATCGAATTATGACAGTTGATTTATGATAATCAAATCCCAATGGTTTAATGATAATGGTATACTTTATTTGTTTAGTAAATATTCGTTCAAGTTCAACCTGATGATTGATTAAAGGGCTGTTATTTGCATACAACCATGATCTTTGTGATCGTTTTTGACTGCAAATCATTTATTTACTTGCTGTCTTGGTTGCTCAAGACCGTTCGGTAATTTATGAGTTTAATCGTTTTCAATCTTAATTGGATTTACGACTAGTTATGTATAGATGCTTTATGAAGCTATACTACCATGATTACCGAATCGATAAATGCTTAAATTATGTAAAGGGTTTTCGAGACTTCAATTTCAGTAAAATACTGCAGCGGTATAGACTCTACCCCGTAAGCAACTACTGAGAATCGATCACTGCAATCACTTGCGCAACAATAAAAATCGTGTTGTTATCGAAACCTTTACAATTATCATAAATCATTTTGCATACATTATTCTGTACCGACGCAACGCCGAACATAGCGCGCCGAGCAATTTGCGTATTATGAATTCACGTCTACTATTTTGCAAGGCGTTTGTTTTTGGCTCACTGGTATCGGCTCCGACTTACTGATTGTAGGTAGTGGGTTTGAATTCGAACTCAGACAGTACTTTACTTGTGTAATTTATTTTATCACCGCTGCTCTCAAAACGGTAAATATAACCCGTCTGCCTTCAAAGCAAGAGTGAACAGGCATCTTCTGGGCACGCTCGTTTCATCATAGACCTCATCCATCGCTTTCCACCAGGCGTGATCGAAGTCAAGAGCAGGCCCATTTAGTAAAAAAAAAAAAAAAAAACAGTGAAGGAAAAGATCTTGAGGAACACGGCATATCCTAGAACCTAAAAGTCGATGACATGTGACATGACATCTACCAACCCCCACTGCGCCCTCGTGGTGGATTACAGCCCATTCCCTTTTCAAAGAGAGGAGGCGTGTGTCCCAGCAGTGGGAACAGGCTTGAGGCTTAGTCTGTCTATGATATTATGCTATATGTACCTACCTCATGTTACGATGTATATTTTCTTTTTGTTTCAGATGAAGACGATCATGTCAAGAGACTACCGCCACCTCCACCGATTAAAACAATGAGTTATACGGTAATTTCTATTCAATATTTTAATAGAGCTCGTATCAATATTGAAGATCAATGGGCTAGGCAACAGACAAGTACTACTTAGGCACCTGTCCCTCCGAAGGCGCTAGAAACAACGTGTTTGTCGCTGGCATCGGCGGTGTAAACTGTCAGCGATCAACTATTAATAAAAGTACCTCTTTTACTGAAAAAGTTGTGTGATAATTAATCGGTTGTCATAGTATGGGCAAATGTGAAGAGGAAAGTTTTGAGTATGAATGTGTTATTCATATTTATTTGCGTTCCACAAGGTAAACAAGGTGTTAACAAAAGGCTTAGAGCTAAGAGCCGTTGTAGAACTTGTAGACCCTGTCAGGGCAAAGCAAAATTCAGTATTATATAATCTAATTCATACATGCCAAAAATTCAAATAAAATATAACATGAAACCAAATAATTACAGTAGCAAAAAAGTAGAGAAATGTCAATAGTTAAAATGTCAGTAACACAGCTAAAAATTAAAATAAAATTATGTGAATGGCTATAAGAGTAGAGGAAGACCAAAGAAAAGATGGATCCACTGTGTGAAGGATGATATGGCTAGAAAGGACTAGGACAACTGCTATGACCAGTAAATGAAGTATGGATGAAGAAGACATGCTGCGCCGACCCCAAATAAATTGGGATATGGGCAGAAGAATGATGACCTCTTTTACTGACATGGCACCTACACGGAACCCTAAAAACGAGGGTTCCATACCCGAAGGGTAACCATCGAGACCCTTTTACTAAGCCTCCGCTGTCCATCCGTCTGTCTGTCAGCGGGCTGTGTCTCATGATCCGTAATAGGTAGCCATTTGAAATTTTCACTGAATGTGTATTTCTGTTGTCGCTTTATTAACAAATAATAAAAATAGATTAAAAATTAAAGGGGGCTCGGGGTATTGCGATGGTACGAAACGGACTCGCACTTGGCCGGTTTTTACGTTTCTTGAGCGAGGATATAGTCCAAAGTTAGTTGTTTCCACGCCAGTGATGGGACAGGCGCCTTACTCACAATGTGTATCTGTATAATAATGACAGGTTCACTATACCTTCACTTTCCGCCGCATATTGTAAATCCAGTTCCCACGGCTGAATGGGCAGTAGGTCACCGCCGTGCATTAACCTGATAAACATGAATTGTAGAAATAGCAAGATCTCGTTAGGTAACAAAAAAAATAGGGCAACATTCTATACGTACAACTCTACTACTACGCTTCAGGAAATAATCTGCGGATCAAGACGTATAACATGCTAAATACTTAAAAAAATAAATCAGGGTAGTTGAATGTTTTGTTTACATAAAAATGGCGTACCTTTTCAAATACCCAAAGTATTATTTCCTAACCTCTCCTGGGAAAATGTGGGGTAATAGACTGTCATGTATTCCAGAATACTATTACATCTGCCCCAGGAGAATTGTAGCGACCTTTCTTGATTTGAAAGTGGCGTCCAGTTATTTTGTTTGCGAATATTTTTTTTGTTGTTTTAACATAACATAACATCACACCTGTTTTCCCTAAAGACGTAAGCAGAGTACCACCAGTAGTAAATAAGCTGGTTTCTTATTATATTATAATTAACATTGAAAAAGGAATAGTTACCACGTTTACTATTTGTTTTGAGTTCCCGATATTTCGGCGCTGTAGCAAGCACCATGATCACGGATAAACTGAAGTTATTGTGGGTGGGTGTTTTTGAGCAGACAAATCGGCCTACCCTCTCGGGATCTGTTCGGGTGGTTGTGCTTGGTTTCTTATTTTATTTAAACTCCATACTATGCCGCCTTTTGTTGAAATTGTTACCACCGTGTGGGTTGTTTATATGTGTGAGCCATACATTTTCAGGCACAAAACTATAACAAATAGAAACCCCAAGAATATATTTCGTCCTCTGTTTACGGAAATTAGATGTTGAAGTGTCCATCTCGTGGAGTACATGTTACAAATATGTACTTCTTATATTCCATTGTTTTGTGATCTTATAATTACAAAGCTATTTCTTATTGGGCAGGTACGCGACCGTGACACCCTGACATCGCTAGCGGCCCGGTTCGACACCACCCCCTCGGAGCTCACCAAGCTGAACAGGCTCGCCACGCAGTTCATCTTCCCGGGGCAGTCGCTTCTAGTGCCCGATAAACGGAAAGGTGAGTGTTAAAACTGCACTTTCTGGACTTCGCGCTTACTAGACACAAAATGGACAAGAGCCTAGGGTACTTCAGTTGTAAGAGACTGCAACCTAATATCTACAAAACGATGATCGAATCGATGATCGCTTAGACTTTGGCAAGGGATCCGGTTATAAAGCTGTTTTAAAAAGCCAACCTCGGAGAAAGCTTCAGGAGTAGATTTGATGGCTTTTGCTGAAACAAACAATAGAATATGAAACCTTATGCTAGATAACTCTAAGAGCTCTTTGGTTCGATATTGTCCTAACATAGTTGATCATGTAAACAAGACTCTTTAAATAAAAAGATCAATTGCGTAGTTGCTGAACGTAGAGTTCATGACTACGTGACTTGCGTCATTTAGCTAACTGACAGATACACAGATCAGTTTGCCATATTTTTAAAGTGATGGCAAAAAGAAGCCAGACACATGATAGACACCTCTATTATTCACAAACCTCTTCTGTGTATTTTGAAAAGCGAAAGTTTTAGTTGTCTTTGGATGGCTACTTTTTCAGTGTTATGCCATGCTAAGTTTCTATTCTATTTTCACTAAAAGCTACCCGTATGTTACCCTGAACTTTAGGCAAGTTTCCACTTAAGCATATCATGTACGACGCAAGTTATTTTGACGAGTTTAAAATAAAATACCAAATACACGCCATCAAACCAAAATAGGAAGGTGTGTTGTTTATTTATAAAGTTAACGTAAATAGCACCACGTTTATTTCAGTGTTTTCCACTTCATAGAGTTTTTAAGTTCTAATATTAAACCGTTTTGAAGATATCAGTGTATGTCTGTAGCTTATGGTTTTATGCCTAAGTTTATTCGGTCAGAATTTGGAAAACCTTTATACATAAACGAGTACAGACCTAAATAGAAACCAAGACACGTGTTATTTATTTTATTAAAACTGTTATATAAATTGGAGTCTACATCGGTAGTATTTATTTATTATCAAAAAATATTGTTCATATTCAAGTATCCAACAATAAGAAAATCCTCGCAGTTCCTGACCAGAATAACAACAAAATGTACCTTCCTCAAGTAATTAAAAATGGCACTTCACGCTGATTTGCAATTAAAAACTTTAATTATCATAAAAATGCGATTGACTCATGTATGATTATTTATGTCGGAATTTATGATGTGGACGCCTTCATGAAGAAGTTCCTTCCCTATGCCTTATTAAGTTATTAACCAATATAAAGATACGTTCGGAATCAGCTGAACTTGTAATGTTTCAAAAATAATTATTTTTTAATATTTTACATAATACAAATTATCAGTTTAAATTATACTTTACGGACTAAAGCCGAATATTTTCTTAAACTAGAAGTGTGATGTGATATTCTATAACATACAGTCTTCTATATAAACACTGAATAATTATCAATTAACATACGATGCAGAAGCAAAACAATGATTTATTCGCTACTGTGCACACGCATTAATTAATACCATTATAGTAATTTACATGTAGATATTGTGTGTAAGGGGTATTTATTTATGTATTATGGATATATTATGGACCGCTGAATAGGTTCTGGGTTTGATGCCCGGGTCGGGCAACGTATTATCGAGCTTTTCTGTCAAGAATTTCTCAGTATCCGCCCGGAGTATTTGTTTGTGCCCGGTTGATGGCAATAAGCTCGCCCCCTATCACATACATGGACATATTGGCGAAGTGTGGGTGTACACAGGCGTCATGTTATTTATAACCCGAACATCTGTATTGCACGCCTAATGTACTTGTAACAACATGAAATCGCCTTTAAATTTCTGAGCTTCGGGCAAGGAAAGGTCGTGCGAAGGTTACATTAAAGCACATAATTATCCAGCAACCACATTACCACAAAATAATGATGTCGGTAAAGAAACATTTTGGATTAAAAATGCAGCGGCGACGCAGTGCAGTGCGCACGATTGTATCGTTAATCGTTCGTACGAGTAGTCTGAAGCTTAAATATTCGATGTTTAGACAACACTAAATGTGAAAATTGCTTTTCATTAATTAGATAATTAATTATGTAGTTATAAACACTCAATAATGTTACAGTTTTTCGGCATTGGTATTTTAACTTTGTATATTTTTTAATGCCTGAAAAAGGTTAATCAGTTTCAAGCAATAATATTTAGGAATGTAAAATAAATGTTTATTTTATTGAGTTTATAACTTACTTATTTAATAGACGGAGAAATAAGTGAAGTAATATTTTATTAAAGAAGTAAATGTCTAGCTCTAGATAAATATCAGAATAACAGTATTTAATGTTTAGCCAACACACAATTTTAACATGGTTTTTCTTGAATTAGAATTAATTACGCACAAGTAAACACTCAATAAAGTAACAGTATTTCAGCATTGGTTTTGAAATTGCTATTTTTCAATGCTTGTAAAAGGCTAATAAGTTTCAAGCACTAATATTTAAGAATTTAAAATAGATATTTAGGATATTGAGTTTATTACTGACTTCTGAAACAGAAAATAAAGTGGGTGATATTTTATTAAAGAAATAAATGTCTAGATAAATATTAGAATAACAGCTTTATCGAAGGAAAAGAAGTCTGGCAAATTATCTGTCTCGTAATTTTTCTATTCGATTTATTTTAAATGTTATACTCAAAGCAGTCATGGTGTATTGAATTTACATCACACAGCTAAGAAGCACATTGTTATAACCTGTTTCGTGTTTACAAATTGTAAAAGCGTGTTGTAAACTAAAACCAATAACCAGCTGACGTATGTGCCATCTATGTGCCTTTTAGCATAAATGTTAGAGACAAGTCGTTCTTCTTTGTGGAAGCTGCATAGCAGTCGTGTAGACGTCACGTAGGCGCCATGTCATACTCGCGAAGGTGTGTGATAGAACTCGCGTAGGCGACCTGGAGGCCGCGCGCATCCGGTCCTTATAAAACGCGTAGACGTCGCGTAGAAGCCACGTAAGCGTCGGGTTGCACCCGCGTAGGACGCGCGTGGTTGTAGATATCGCACTCGCAAAAACAAACGGCGCGCGGCGCTCGAACTTTTCTTGTTTCACTACTATTAACTTTCAATTTAACTATATTTTGTCCAGCGTATGTTTTGCAGATGCAGTTAAGTATAATGATCATCATCATTTTTTGTATATGTGAGTTCCATGTAGCCTTTGCATTTATGGTTAGTAGGGCTTATCCTAATCGTAGAGATTTGAATTTCTATTTCTACATTGTGTTCACATATAGAAGCAACAATACTGTACCCAGGACTGTGTAATATCTAAGTTGATTTGAAAAGAGTGTCCATGGAGTTTTTTACCTATTCTTCTCCATGAGATCTACGATTTTCGAATGGGCAACTACTCTATTCACAGTTATTATGCCTGTGACTGGACTGTAGGTAGCTTATTTTTGACTATGCAAAAGTGGCTGTTACGGTTCTATTTGAAATAAATGCTTTGAGTTTGAAAATGCCAGCTGCATACTGCATATAGTTAGGTACAGACGCCAGCACATCAAGCTACTACAATCTGTCAAATTTCTTTAATAGATTTTCAACTTTATTGCTGAAGCATTAAGTTCGAGGTTGAATGGGAAAATTTGACAGTTTCAGGTAGCTTGATGTGCTTGCATCTGTACTACAATAGCACGACAAAGGATACTTGTACTTATAATCGACAAAAATCAGGTTGCACTCGTTGCGCTTGACAAATAGACGCCCGCACCGCCGCGCGCCGCTAGGTCAATCAACGATGAATTTCTATCTTATCGATGCAATAGTGACGGATAATTTTAATGAGAAAATTACCAAACGCGACCTTCGATATTGTACAGTTTGGCAAGTACGGAACGGAAAGTATAGCTTCTCGTTCCTTATTTAGTTCGTTTTAAACTGTTATTTGACTTGTGGTTATATTAACTTTAATACAGTTTTAATATAATTTTCTACCTAAGTGAGTGTAAACAAAAACGTATTATCAAATTGAAAGTAATTGACTTTTATCTTCCATTTATCTAAATAACTTAAGGACACGGTTTAATCAATTTAATGTGCGATACAAATCTCGTTACGTAATCCACTACCGAATAGTTTTCACTCGAATATTTATCTTGAGGTTTTATCTGTGATTGAACGAGCTTATGTATTAAATCAAAACTTCTTTCATGTTAATTATAATATTTATGGCGGTTCCAGGTTCCATAGCATCGATGTAGTTTATGCCAAAATCGTTATATTTGCTTTATGTGTTTTAGACATGTAATAAACACTAGCATATGCTGATTCTGACGTTCGTGACTCGTGTTAAGGAAATATCTAGTAGATTTTACAGACGCTAATCTGAATTTCAAATGCAGCTATTTTTTCAATAACCTCCTGACTGTAATTCAGATTTTTCCAAGCTCGTCACATGTTCCTATTGTTACTGAACGACACGTGGCCATTTCCTACGTTTATCAATTACATTTAAATTGGAGCATGTGGATACTACGTTTCACAGTTTATATTTAGACACAGAGATGGTAATTATGGTAGAAGCGGGGAAACTAGCATAGATAGCATCCAAAGCCTGCGTATTGTGTGTACAAGATGCTGCATTGTTAAGGCGTAAAACAAAACAATAACATTCAACCTTGGTGTTATTCATTCATGCGTGACGTAGACATGGAACAAATTTTTCTCCTATTTGCACGGCAAACGGCAAACTAAAGTTACAACATTGGCCGCGCCGGAGTATTGCCGCGACCGCCACACCGAGCGAACGCATTACGCTCACTCATTCTATTTTAATTTGTCACTAAATTACGTTTCGTCCTACAATTCTAATTACGCCACTTTGGAATCAATTCTGCGGGCACTCGGCTTCTCGACTTCGACTAAAGGCGCCAAGATAATAATGGATTCGGTTTATCACAACCGATAAATGTGGCGATATGGACCTACTGTCGGTTCAGCTCTACAATGTTTAGTTTTGAATTCCTGAAGCGGTGGTATCACGGTGTGTTTTCGTGCTGGTTCTTGCATTATAATATTGTTGGACGTCACCGGCTCACCGCGAGCGGCTCGCGTGGCGTGTAAGTAAACAAACAGGTGTACATAACAAGTGGTGTGTCGGTTTCCAGATGGCGATAAAGACTCGGATGGACCGTCGGAGAGCGGCGATAACACATCTGAGTCAACACAGGGCCCGCCGAGCGAGCCTGCAAATGAAAGAGGTATGAAAACAATATCATTAAAGAAAATCAATACCTAGATTGTTCTGCTTTAGGTAAATATTGACTGCTTGAACAATAGGTAGAGCAGTGGATGAATTATGAAACTGCCAACATGTAGCGATCTGTTATCAGATCACGTCAAACTCGACTCGTTATCGAAGCTAACAAGTGTTTGCAATATTTTTAACGACGCACAACACTATGCCATAAATCATTTTAACTTTTATTGTAGTATGGTATAATACTACAAGAAGTCTTGTGGCTTGTATGACTAAAACATTTAGGTATCTATTCTTCTATTAAGTTTCATACACTAAAAAACCTAGAGCTATCCAATAATAAGGATGTTTGCAACAAAAACTACAATACTACACTAATTATATGCAAATTTGCGCAATAAACATTTAAAACAGTTAAGTTTTTAGTAGAACAGATAGCACATTAACTAATTACCCACCCAGAAAGCATTCTGAATGGGTTCAGTCTTCAATGATGTATGTACATATTAATAGCAACATCATTAAAAATATTCCATTACTGGAATCTTTTGTCATTTGGTTAATTTCCCACGAGACGAACTTAGAATATTGTTCTTGCTAAACAAACATTCACTAGGGCACAAATCTGTGATGAATCTCCGCAGAAAATAACACACAACATAAATGTTTAATCTATTATATAGTTTATGTATTCAATGTAGGCGGTCTGTCACTGCCAATCTCAATGAGTGATGAAAAGATAAATGCACCGGAGGCTCGGCCATGACAGACGCTTTACCTCGGGCTCGCGAACTACAATCGCATCCTAATTACATTTCTTCATCAAATAATTTGAAATAATACAGCAAATTAGACTAATAAGTAGACGTCAGCTGTTTATAGTTAGCCTTCTCATTGCTAAATGTAATAAAATGCGAAACGTGACTCGCGAATTATGTGAGTTCAAAGAACATAACTGAACTATTTGTATGCTGTGTATGTCCTTAATAGAAACAAAGGAAAAAGAGGTTTTAATCCTGATCTAGATAACATAATGTAATGCGGAAAATCTGTAGACATGCTTTATGACGTCATTTCACTGGATCTTTCGATTGTAACAACTGAAGATACTTGATTAGTGTAGTTAGATGGACGGTCACGCGAATAAAGACGATTGAACAATAACAACTTGTTTGGGATAACCCTAGTTTACTGAGAGAGCCAATTACCTAAATTGCAATTCAATTCAATCTACTGTTGACTGTCATGTCTATTTCTATGAGAGGGTCGAGTGTACACGTGTAGATATTTAGTTAAATGTGCATATTTAGTTAAAATGGTGTAGACATTTACAAAGCAGTTAGTTTTTCCGTGAAGCTTCTTACACCTTGTGGTAGATTAAACATTAATTTGCTCTTTCTGGTATTGCAGAGCTCTTGGATAGCTTACGGCCAGGGTCACCTGAGGCAAGCAGCACCACGAGCAGCAATGCGCCGCAGCGCTTCCTCAAGATCAACGTGAGGCACATCACCGATGGACAGGTCTGTATCACCATTGATAACCGTCATATTACCTACCTACTGGGACTTGTGGACTATAGACTAAAACCAACGTCTAAACAGAATGTTCGCGTGGTTTAGGGACTTCGTCAACCTTATGGGCAAGAATGAACACATCTGGATACTGCGCGGTACTTATATCGCTCGTAGACGCCATTTTGAGAGCGAAAATATACACTGCCATAGTGCACCTAGAACAGGAGACTTGTAATAGCACGTTGCGATTTTGAAAATACTCTACTTTTGCCATTTCGATAATCAATAAATTATTATGTGACGACCCTGTGACATGGCAATGGCCTGTCCATATCAATGTCGACGAACGCTGTTTGCCGATAGTACTTTCAGGCGTTGTAATTATTTTAATTTCTACCACCAGCAAATCATTTTACCAGTACATAATATATTTGTACATTCCAATTGCTTGTAGCCGTATTGTGAATAGATTATTTTTGTAACACACTTTTTTCGTTATCATTTGTGTTGCGTTGCGCTGATAAGGTTATTAAAATCTACACATTTCTGTGAAGTATGTAAAAGCTATGTTTGGAAAATTAATGGCTTAATCTGGAGCTATGATATGAATGCTGAATATTTGTTTACAGTCAGTTGTTATGAGGCAAACGGTTTTACTGCGCAAAACATTCCACTATTGAACTACTAGCTTTATGCCTGCGGCTTCACCCGCGTGGAGCTTGTTTGCTATGTCGTACGGGCTCGTAATACCTGGATAAAAAGTATCCTATGCCTAAATCAGTTATAAACCATTTTTGTGCCAAATTTCAGCCAAATCCTTTGAATAGTTTTTGCGTGAAAGAGTAACAAACATCCATAGTAGTAAGATATGTTTGTGTAATTGGTAAGAAAAGTTATATTCATTAGGTATTTGAAGTCTATATTTATCCATACTAAAAATATAAATGCAAAAAATTGAACAGTTTTCTTTAAAATTTAGCACTCAGATTATGATCTGGGTAGGACATGGGATACATTTTATGCCGCCGATAGTACCTATGTTCCCGTGGAATTATTTCCGGACATCGCGCGGGCGAAACGTCTTGCAAAGGCTATCATTTAAAATGTATTTTATTCTTCATAAACAAGCTTGATTTATATATATAACTAGCGACCCGCCCCGGCTTCGCACGGGTGCATGTGTTATACATAAAAACCTTCCTCTTGAATCACTCTATCTATTAAAAAAAACCGCATCAAAATCCGTTGCGTAGTTTTAAAGATTTAAGCGGTCAAAGGGAAATAGGGACAGAAAAGCGACTTTGTTTTATAATATGTAGTGATAGTGATAAACAATGTCTTTCTTTATTTGCCGTATGAAAGTATGTCGGTCAAGTATATTTATGCAGTCTCAACTGCAAGTATAGGTACTCGTCAACAATGCAGCTGCGTAATATCCCAGCTGTGCCAATAAAGACTGTCCTTCAACACTTTCTGGGGTCTTTAGAAAGACCAGTTATATTTTTTTTTACAACAACTTGAGCATAATGTTTCTTGTATACGAGCAGCCAACTTTTATTTCCTCTATTTTAGGATTAGACTAATCCTAAAATAGAGGAAATAAAAGTTGTCTTATACAATACAAAATATCGAATCTTACGATGTAGGATGTTACTAAGCATGGTTTTCTGCTCTTGTTCCATGATTATTATTATTTATATATTATGCTTTATGTATATTCCATCCAAAGTGTACGGTGCAACCGCACATTCTGCAATTCAGCAGTTTACGCCACATTCATTTCAACTCATAACAATTAGTTCAGTTCGCGTTGAGTTATCAAGTCAGCCAGGCGTTCTCGTTACAGCCAACAAGGGCTGCGTCACTCACTTCATTTCCACACCATCAGTCCATTAAGCTCATTTTACTTTAAGTACCTTTCGAACAATACAGTAGTGTTTCAGTACTTTACTTTCTTTTATTCCATTCATCCATCATCTAAAAGTAATGCATGGTCTAGCAAGGAATCATACACAAAGGTTGTCTTGAAAAGATCGCTTTTAGCGATAAGACCGCCCATTGTACCCTATGTGATTGGTTTGTGGATTTTTTTAATGTTACTTGTATTTTATTATAATTATTCTCTTCAATTTCATTGTGCTTTTGATACTGGACTGTTACCGTATTCAACCTTACTTGAAACCTTCGCAATCCTTTAGTGGACAGCCTCTCCTAAGTCCTAAGATGCAAACAATATCTACTCATGTCTATGTATTTGGTGTAATGTCATGTACTTCTGAAACATTACAGTTATTTGCATTTGTATGTATGCCACAGCCAGTGTGATGTTAATAATACCAGCTTGTTGCTGTCTCCCTGCAGGGCAAAAGCCTCTTCTCATAAAGCGAAGGTATGAGCATTGATCACCACTTACTCAAGGCGGTTTGGAGATTTCAGGCTTATGTTAACTGCCTCGTTAGTCTTGTAGTCGCAAGTGTTACTGCTGACCGGAATTCCTCAGAACCAGCCACGAAGTCTAGATTAATGCCCGGTTGATGGCAATAGGCTTGCCCCCTATTGCATGAGACTTAAAAATAACTGGCGAGATGTGAGCGTATTATTAGGTACCTACACCTCTGCCTAATCATGCGGGGATTACAAGCGTGTTATGTTAATGACTCTGCTGTTGCCATATTTTTATTTCTTTGTCTTTATTCTTGCAGGGCGTAGTATCAGGCGTCCTGCTGGTGACGCCGAACGCGGTGATGTTCGACCCGAACGTGTCGGACACGCTAGTGATGGAGCACGGGCCCGAGTCGTACGGCGTCATCGCGCCCATGGAGTACGTCGTCAACGCCGCCATCTTCTACGACATCGCGCACATGCGCACCCACGGACCTGATCATAATACGCACAAGTACGTATTAAATAGAATATACTGCATTGTACAACAAAATGGTTACACAACTTTTTTTAAATATTGCTAATTCTATGGCTACAATGATGGTAGTATGATGTATTCCATATCGAAGTACGTGATGTTCGATTTTTAACTATCAGAACCAAGTTGAAGGTAACAAATCCAATAGCGCACTCAATGTCCCTTACATTGTTTTTCCACAGTTAAACTTTATCGTAGTGTAAATGAAGTTGATTTCAGAATCAAATCAAAATCGTTTATTGCTATATCCATAATGTACAACATACAGGTGGTAAATAGAAAAAAGAAACAAATTATTGTATATGTATTATACATAATATAAACCTTCCTCTTGAATCACTCTATCTATTAAAAAAACCGAATAAAAATCCGTTGCGTAGTTTTAAAGATTTAAGCATACAGAGGGATAAAGGGACAGAGAAAGCGACTTTGTTTTATACTATGTAGTGATTGTTCATTATTATTACTGTAGTATAGTTTTTATATAAGTGTTTTAGTATAATTTGTTGTGTATATGTGTAAGTATTATAGCATAATATATTTTTGTTATTTTACTTATTAAATATCTGTTATTCATAAATACCATAGAATGAAAGTACCTACCATTGAAAAGTTATAAAACGTAATTTAGGTCGAGTAAAACTGAACTTTATGGATGGGAATTAGTAATGTTATCAAAAACGTCAGTCTGCTGATGCTACCGCCAGTGCACTGCTGACCGTATATTTCATGTGGAGCTTACTAGAATAAAAGAGAACTTTCTAGAACGAAAAATTAACGACACTCAAAAGAGAATGCTCATGGAAGTATGGAATCCCGTACCATGCTGCATCAAAATCAAACCTTGTTTTTTATAGACTACACTGATCGTATTAACTCCTACAAAAAATATTTTTGAAAAAAAAACCCGCGTTTCAGAGTTATTTTATAAAATCGAAACTAACCTAAAAAGTAGGTCTATTTGTTCGACGCTACCAACGACGTATTTTAACACACATACATTACATTATTGCTCTAAAAACAGCGTAATACACTAATATTAGTAAGAATTACGAGTTAAAGTAACATCCACAGTATGCTTGACTGAAACTCGATTTTATTTTAGACCTTTACATTGCCAATAGTCAGTCAGTACAGTACAAATGTCAGATGCCACAGATAAGATAACTATAAACCATAGAGTATAGTAAGTGCTATAAACTAGTCGGGATTTAGGGATGTAATCGATAAATCAAAATCTTTAGGCTGAGAAAATCTATTTTGTTGCAAATAGCAATAAACCAAACTAAATCGATTTGGTGTACTGATCTTACTTAATTGTAATTAATTTTAGAGTCCGCTCGACAGACAAGGGTTTGTTCAATTGAAACGGAACGTCATTTATATTCAGTTGAAACGGAACGTCATATAAATGGAGTAAAACAATATTCGTACTTTTAAACTCGAAAAGTATATTTCCAGTTCAAAAATCAAATCCCCGACGCGTAATGCCGTAAAAAAATATGAAACTAATTACTATAATATTTTGGTTTTGAGGCGCGAGACTTTTTGGTACCAACTTTGGTCATTGTCCTTTAGTATGTATAGAATATTGCAAAATATTTTTCCGTAGGTGTATCAATAACACCAGGGTATCGCTATTTTTCCAACTTCGGTGTTTTAATTAAACAAACAGCGGATAATAAATGTACCCAGTGTTAATTATAAATCAGGATTTTTTGTAGAACTTTCCTGTTCTCTATCGGATTGCGTCTAAACTTGAAATATATATTTTCTGATATATTTATATTTTATTCTAATAGATGTATCAGAAATCAGAATAATTCGCTTGATGTTAATTTTTGGCATGCCTTAAATGAAATAAAGGTTAACAGAATTCTAACACCATATTGTAACTGAAGCTAAAGTAATTTTCACAGTGTTACGTAACAATTTCATTGTTTTATAATTTCTGCAATGCTTGAACTGATGTTGAGGAAATTAATTGGTTTGTTTATTTTTGTTTTCAGAACCGAGCAGGCTGAGATCTACTACATGAATAAGTCGGAACTTTCTCCCGGAAAGGATTCACTTCTAGTCAAAGTAAGACATGACTTTTTAGAGTATGACAATCTTCTTCTCGAATCGATGAGTCAGATTTTGTCCGACCTAATTCAAGTCCTGGCGGGTGCTATTAGTAGTGCACGACGGGCAGGAGAGAAGGTGATATCCTGTGTTGGGGCTCCATACTCGCATTGTGTCCAAGCTGGGTCGATTATACACCATCTAGCCAAATTGTATCTTCAGCGGCCAGCGTGCGCACGCAGTCTGCTCAAAGATTTATGTATGACAATGAATACACGTCACATTACAATCGACATTTGTTGGTTGTTGTTACATCTGACAACTAATCACAACACCTTTTTCACTAGCCGTTAATGTCCCACTGCTGGGCCCCCCATATCATTCCAACACGTTACATGATAAATTATGAGTTCAAGTCACTAGCCAGAGAACTTGAAGTCTTCCATAATCCATAAGTAAGGTCCATAATCTTTATTCACGCTTTCGACTGCTTTTACGAACAGGCAGGTATAGTTGAGAGCCAAATCCCGTTCCAACAACTAGTTAACGTTACAGGATGAGACATTCCCCGAGCTGCAGGCGGCCACGGGTGAGGGCGCGGAGGGCGCGGAGGGCGAGGCGGGGCGCGCGGGCGACGAGCCCGAGGACCGCGGCGGCGCCGCCTTCCCCAAGGCCTTCGATAGGGAGCTCGTCACGCCTACTAATCTGCAGGTGAATATTAGAACAGCTCTATACTCCTGAGCTGTTCAACATCATGCTGGGTCTGCACCGCCTCTTGCCAAAATAAGGGTAAGCAGTGGCCACTGTCGTGATAGTCTGAGCTTTGGCCGATCTTAGCCAGTTTGGTCGCCCAAACACTTGTCTAAAGATTTGATGCTGAGGCCGTCTATTTTATCATCTGCCGAGTCATCTTTTTGCGCTGAGTTTTTTTATAGAAAGCAACAACAACTATTCTTAAATTCTTGTTTTCTGTACTTTATAGCAACAATCGACTGAAGACAGGCGAAAATCGTTATTGGATCAACATTGGGCTATACCGAGCAAGGACAGGATGTCCATCGATCAAGGAAGCGAGGTAATCATTTTATTATTATAGAAATTAGAAATTATTATGTAATAATAATATTGTTGGAACCTGAAAATAAACTTTTGAACATTCTGCCAATAATTGGATTGGGTTCACCTATGAGTGTCTTTGCATTGGCGTATGGTTGACATCAAGTGGACCCCGCATAGATGCTTAAACATCGTGTTATTGCAGAGAATTCATTAGCCATGAATTCGAAGGTACGTTCACGCAGTAAACTCATCAGATAGAGACAGCACTTACATAATGGTATTTTTTGGTTATCCTGTGAGTTGCATTTTCCCGAACCATATTCTAGCAGAACAAGACTCAATTTTATGTAACGTTCACAGGTATCATCCAGCGCCGACGCGTGCAAGGACGAGCCCGAGCCGGGCGCGGGTGCGGTGGATGGCTCGGAGGGCGAAGCGCCGGACGACGATGCGCAACACCTCGTCAAGCTGTCCTACCACGACTCCGGCATCGACATCCGCGACCCGCTGCTGCATGTCACCCCCGCTAACTCTAAGAAAGTGAGTGTTACATGAATTTACTGTGCCCTGGTATAAATATGAGACGTCGTGTTTTAGAAATACTTCGGATTATTCCACTCTACCCCACCAGTGGTGCAATGTGGGATGCTTTCAATTTCAATGTCTACTTTACTCTCTTAATCGATTTATTGCGCTGAGACTAATAGTGTTAGATTTAACAGAATTCTTAATAATGCCGCTATTCTCTCACTAGTGACACACAAATTTGGTGAGGTAAAGTGGAATAATAGTTTGGCTTAGTGTGTCGTCTCTGTCAGTCGTGCCTAAAGCGCGATTTGCTCTATTTCGCCATGCATATATTCCACTTTGTAGAAAAGTACATTCATATGGGATAAATAGAATAATCTTAAGACTAAGAATAAGGTTCGAGAGTAAAAAATAATTCACTGGTTTGCGACAATAATGACGTAACTCGAAAAATAAGAAAAACAGGACAGGTTCTTTTTTTTAAGTTGGACTAAAAATATTTTCATTTATATAAAATTATTGTCTATATTTTTTTTCCACAGAAAGAAACCTTTCATCAAAAGGTGAAAGGTTTATTTTACGTATTTCGTTACATAATTTAATAATTACTTGCGCTATTTTTTTATTCAACTACAAACAACATCGAAATCTCGAAAGGAGAATGCTCATTGAAGTATGGAATCCCGTACCATGCTGCCTCAAAATCAAACCTTGTTTTTTATAGACTACACTGATCGTATTAACTCCTACAAAAATTATTTTTGAAAAAAAAACCCGCGTTTCAGAGTTATTTTATAAAATCGAACCTAACCTAAAAAGTAGGTCTATTTTTTCGACGCTACCAACGACGTATTTTAACACACATACATTACATTATTGCTCTAAAAACAGCGTAATACACTAATATTAGTAAGAATTACGAGTTAAAGTAACATCCACAGTAGGTATGCTTGACTGAAACTCGATTTTATTTTAGACCTTTATATTGCCAATACTGTGAGCGGGTAACGTATATAATGGTATTATATCATTGGACGCCACCACGATCACGCTACCACACCAGTACCTATAGAACATTATCATAAGGGTGAACAGTCAGACTGAAAAAAACGCTTGAGCCTAGAGAGAGTCTTGAAAAATAACTCTTTAATAATCTTAGGATACTATTCATGACAGACCCTATTCCTCATGCTCATGTTGTTGTCGTGAATCGACTAGGTAAGTTATAGAAAAAATAAAACAAACAAGTTCATTTGGGTTTTTTAATAGCGATTCAAATTCAAAAATATTTATTTCATCATACATCATAATCCTGAAAAAAATCATCTAAAGCCGTTGCCGGCGCAGTTACGTCATTATACCGTCCCCAGCTCAAATACCAGACTATGGTCATCACATGAGCACAGCAGCCCACTGTTCGCTTACCAACGAGGCAGCTGCAGCAATAACCTACTATGGTTTCTAATGTGTTGGCCACAGCATCATCTCTGCTAATCAATAAATAGGTGTGATAAGTACGACTGTTTACATGTTTAGATTTAATCCGCCTCTTAAGAGGTAATTATTAAGACCTAAAATCAAGGGTATATCATCATCAATTATTTATTATCATTCACCTCAACTGAATACATCCCAGTCCGACGGATGTGTTCCCCATAATACGATCTAGCCTGTTTAAGCTGATAGGTCCCAAGAGCTAACCGTTTTAAATCGGTTATGGTCAACTGTGGAAATCCGTCTAAATGTGGATTATTCCTGTTAATCATTTGAAAATTCACTCTCCTTTTATTGAGATATTCCTGTTCAACGTAAGTTGCCAAATGGTTTGTTAATGAAAGCCTCTCTTTAGCTATTCTAACATATTCCAAGGCTTCTGGTGGGCCTTCTATAACAAAATGGAACTTATTAATAAGGGCACAAGAGACTCTAAAATCATCCATTAGGTGCAAAGCCGCTCTATTGTTGAAAACAAGACGCAAGAGTCTGAAATCCCTTTTCACCCTCCCATTTACCACTTCCACAACCCAGCGGCACATAGTAACAAGGCGAGACCGATTTGCCTGCTGGAAATCTCTTAACTGGGAAGTTAATTCATTCCAACGGCCATGATCCAGGTGGTGACGACTGATTCGTGCTGCTGGCGGCACATAGAATTTATAATTAAGCAATAACAAATCCTTTATAGATGAGGGTACCAGTAAACGTTCTGTTTCTCAGTGATTGGATGTGCTAGCAGCACGCTTATACACAGAAGACATAAATTGTTGGATTTGATCTAACTTGAGCAGTGTGTAGGTTTTGTTGTGAAAGAGGAGGCGGCTCAGGAATATTATGATCCCCACTTGATCCAGCGTCTGGCAAAATATTGTCTGATAGACCAGGGCGATTATGGTCATGCTGATCACTACGTTGCACTTCTCTTGTAGCTGAGCTCCAACAAGCAGCACATACTCTTTCCATTCTTGAGATCTAAAAAAATAACATGATTAAGTAAACATGTATACAAAAGCATGTAAGTGTAATGTGATCTAACTGTTAGGAATACATGATAATGATCAAGAAGTAATTGTAATAATTATAGGCTGACTGGCGCATATACCTATTACTGCTGCATATATTATAGGCTGACTGGCGCCTTTTCCTCTTATTTGTTGTGTTTGTGTAATTACTAACATAGTTTTAAGTCATCTTATTGTACTACTAACACTCTATGGACCTAATTAGTCTGAAATAAATGTTTTGAATTTGAATAAGAAGTTGAATTACTTTTTTTTATATTTCAATATAAATATTTACCAGATGCAGTGGAACATGTCTAACTGAAATGTTTCTCTCTTGTCGATCTTGTCCTACAGGATATGTTCTAGTAGCATGTAGATCAGATTTGCCACAAGAAAAACAATCTTCTATGACCAAAAGCAGGCAAAGATAAACTTCCTTCATTGTTTGTGTTTGCTCGATCTTGAAGCAGTGTCAAACACTCTGTACAGAGCACACTTTCTGAAGACAACTGCAATAAAAACCATCAATTAAAAAGTTGTTTTTACCCTTTGTGGCATAATCTATCTTCTGTGCGATTCTAAAATATTTTTTTCATTATATAAAATGTTTTGTAAGATGGTACGTGGTGGAGATGGTATTGTCAGATTAGTCAGAGATGGTAAGTCAGGAAATAGAAGGTGCCTGACAGTATAATATTCAAAGAGTAATAATAAGATCTTCTTACCTGAGTAGGAGTTATCCACGACTGTAAAAAGTTAATCATAAGAGTAGACACGTGCTTTAATGAATGTTTAGGTAGGTTTCTGGGTATCAAAAATGAACAATAACTGATACATCGTCGAATGGATAATGACGGTGTCAATCGGCCGACCCCACGACTCGACATATTTGCATAAATGAATACACAGAAAAAAGTTCACAAAATACAAACAAGTTGCACTTCTCAACACACAGTTCAATAATTTACAAATCTCAATCTCAACTCTTAAAACACAGACGGTCGTTCGTTTTCGCTAGCGCAAAGGTAGTTTAACGTAGTCTAGTCAGTCAGTACACTTCAGTACAGTACAAATGTCAGATGCCACAGATAAGATAACTATAAACCATAGAGTATAGTAAGTGCTATAAACTAGTCGGGATTTAGGGATGTAATCGATAAATCAAAATCTTTAGGCTGAGAAAATCTTTTTTGTGGCAAATAGCAATAAACCAAACTAAATCGATTTGGTGTACTGATCTTACTTAATTGTTGCTGTTATTCAAAGAAAGCAAAGCAAATACATATTTGTAATTCTTGAAGTGTTTTTCAAGCAAACGTTATAGCTATGTATAATAAACAAAAGAAACGATTACTGGTTAATCGATTCATCAAAAAATCGATTCCATTGCATTCTACATCAATAAGACTATTCTGTGAACGGCCAATTAACCATAGACAAAATAACTATAATCTTCTCATTTTTATTGTATGCCCTACACGTTGGAGTAATTTGAAGCGAGGCAGGTATAGTCTTAGGATACTATTCATGACAGACCCTATTCCTCATGCTCATGTTGTTGTCGTGAATCGACTAGGTAAGTGATAGAAAAAATAAAACAAACAAGTCTATTTGGGTTTTTTAATAGCGATTCAAATTCAAAAATATTTATTTAAAACTAGCTGTTCCACACCTCGAGTGTGTGCTGCGCCGTGTCCTCCGCCGCGCCGCTGTCGCGGTAGGCCCCCCCCCCCCGCATGGATGTTTCCAGACAACACCCGCACCAGACGGAAAGAGAGGAAACCGCGAGACCGCCCGAGCCAGCCCCGCCAGTCCGGACCGAGCGCGCCCAACGCCCGGCGGCACACCGAGCCCGCCCCTGCTCCTCCACTGCGCCCTCTGCGGTTCAGAGGGTCGCGCGGAGGTCGCCCCACCGTGTCAGAATATTGGCCACGACAGTAACATTCCCCGAGGAATAGGAATCTCTTCCCATTCATCGGGGAAGGATACTGCCGCGCCCAGGGTGCACCGTCCCAGCAGCTGCTGTTCCCTCCAGACGTATCGAGAAGGACCGGCAGCCACTGGGCCCCGAGGAGGTTTTCTGACCAAGCACAAGTTTTTTTTTTTTTTTTTTTGTTGACGCTGGGAAAAAATGCATTACGCATACCCTCCCATCGGGGGACAGGAGGGGTATGTGGGACTCCCCGGGCGGACCCGGTATACCCACTAAAACGACCCAGCGCATTCCCGCTTCGTCAGAGTGGCGGGGGACTGGGAAACCGGCACAGCCTTTACTTCCAGTCCTCCGCCGACGATTGCCCCGCAAGACAACCCCTCACACCCTCATGGGTGTGGGGGGTCGGGAATGACCGACGAAGGTGACGGGTGCAATGCGGGCGAAGGCACCCCCGTACCTGCCACCCGCCCGTCACCATGAGGAGGGAGGGCACGACGCCTTCTCCCCCTTCTTCGCCTGCGGATGCGTCGCGGCGAGAGGATCGTCCTCCCGCGCGCGCTCCGTTAGCTCCTTTTGCGAGATTACGTCCTCGCAAAAGGAGGCGACCGCTGACCAGGCCTCCTCGCTCCCCAGCATGGCGTCGACCACGCCGGGAAGCGAGAGGTCCGGTCCGACCACCGCGGTCAGACCGCGGCGCAGCTCGAACCACGCCGGGCACACCTCGAGGGTGTGCTGTGCCGTGTCCTCCGCCGCGCCGCAGTCGTGGCACGCCGGGGTTTCCTCCCTCCCGATCCGGCGCAGGTACGATCCGAAACAACCATATCCGGATAACACCTGCGCCAGACGGAAAGAGAGGTAACCGTGGGACCGCTCGAGCCAGCCCCGCAGGGCCGGACCGCGCGTGTCCAACGTCCGGCGGCCAAAGGCGGCGTTGGCGAGGTCCTCCGTCCAATGCAGGACGATGGCGTCCCTCGCCTCCTGCCGCACGGCCTCCCGCTCCTCGGCGACGGGGCGCTCCCCGAGCTCCTTCCGGTGCGCCGTCCACTCCAGGCCGTGCGGCAGGAGGCGAGGGACGCCATCGTCCTGCATTGGACGGAGGACCTCACCAACGCCGCCTTTGGCCGCCAGACGTTCTCCCTACCTACCTGCCCTACCTACCCTACCTACCTACCTACCCTATCTACTTGCCCTACCTACCTACCCTACCTACCTACCTTCCTACCCTACCTACCTACCTACCCTACCTACCTACCCTACCTACCTACCCTACCTACCTACCCTACCTACCTACCCTACCTACCTACCCTACCTACCTACCCTACCTACCTACCCTACCTACCTACCCTACCTACCCTACCTACCTACCTACCCTGTCTACCTGCCCTACCTACCTACCTACCCTATCTACCTGCCCTACCTACCTACCTACCCTATCTACCTGCCCTACCTACCTACCCTACCTACCTACCCTATCTACCTGCCCTACCTACCTACCCTACCTACCTGCCCTACCTACCTACCCTACCTACCTACCCTACCTACCTACCTACCTACCTACCCTACCTACCTACCCTACCTACCTACCCTATCTACCTGCCCTACCTACCTACCCTACCTACCTACCCTATCTTTCTGCCCTACCTACCTGCCCTACCTACCTACCCTACCTACCTACCTACCCTATCTACCTGCCCTACCTACCCGCCCTACCTCTGCCCTACCTGCCTACTTTCCTACCCTACCTACCTACCTACCTACCCTACCTACCTACCTACCCTACCTACCTACCCTATCTACCTGCCCTACCTACCTACCCTACCTACCTACCCTACCTACCTACCTACCCTACCTACCTACCTACCCTACCTACCTACCTACCCTACCTACCTACCTACCCTACCTACCTACCTACCCTACCTACCTACCTACCCTACCTACCTACCTACCCTACCTACCTACCTACCCTATCTACCTACCCTATCTACCTGCCCTACCTACCTACCTACCTACCTGCCCTACCTACCCGCCCTACCTCTGCCCTACCTGCCTACCCTACCTACCTACACTAACGCATTCATTCATCATACTCCTGAAAAAAATCATCTTAAGCCGTTGCCGGCGCAGTTACGTCATTATACCGTCCCCAGCTCAAATACCAGACTATGGTCATCACATGAGCACAGCAGCCCACTGTTCGCTTACCAACGAGGCAGCTGCAGCAGTAACCTACTATGGTTTCTAATGTGTTGGCCACAGCATCATCTCTGCTAATCAATAAATAGGTGTGATAAGTACGACTGGTTACATGTCTAGATTTAATCCTACCTCTTAAGAGGTAATTATTAAGACCTAAAATCAAGGGTATATCATCATCAATATTATCGTTCACCTCAACTGAATACATCCCAGTCCGACGGATATGTTCCCCATAATACGATCTAGCCTGTTTAAGCTGATAAGTCCCAAGAGCTAACCGTTTTAAATCGGTTATTGTCAACTGTGGAAATCCATCTAAATGTGGATTATTGCTATTAATCATTTGAAAATTCACTCTCCTTCTATTGAGATTTTCCTGTTCAACGTAAGTTGCCAAATGGTTTGTTAGTGAAAGCCTCTCTTTAGCTATTCTAACATATTCCAAGGCTTCTGGTGGGTCTTCTATAAGAACATGGAACTTATTAATTAGGGCACAAGAGATTCTAAAGTCATCCATTAGGTGCAAAGCTGCTCTATTGTTGAAAACATGACGAAAAAGTCTGAAATCCCTTTTCACCCTCCCATTAACCACTTCTACAACCCAGCGGCACATAGTAACAAGACGAGACCGATTTGCCTGCTGGGTTGTTAATTGGTATTCATTCTCAAGTAGAGACTCTGGCATATGTGTTATAAAGCCATATCCCTGGAGTTCATTAATAACATCCCTAAATCCTCTATCAAGGATGAAAACGTCACCTCTGCGGAAAAATGATCTTAAACAAGATTCCTCATCACGTAGGTTTAAACTAGTAATAGCAGCATCATTAGTGGTTGCCTTGTATGGCCCGAGACAATCCACAATATGACCATCACAACACACTATCATAAATGGTTTGACCAAATTATCCAGTTTTTGCAAACTGTATGTTTGTTTTTGAAATAAGTAATTAGAACTACTTTGAATAAATACATAAGTAGCATCACATATTACTATTGCTGGTTTAGAATTAGGTGGCAAATCAGGATTACCAAATAATCCTTCTGGTATTATTCTATTTCTAGAAGCAACATCTTCAACAGTCATATGATTAAATCCTAAGTACAATGGAAGAAACTCATTAATTAAACATTGTCTGGCTTTATTCATTAAGCGTTCTAAGGTGACACGAGATTTATTAAAGAGAGTTGCCAATCTTTCATTACTATCACCAGTTCTCAGCTTAACTAAGTAAATGCTTAATGCAATCGTGGCATTCGGTACTTGTCCTGCTAGACTTGGTATACAGTTTAACAAATCATAAAATTGATCCGAGTTCATGCCAAGCCAAAAGTGACATAAATATGTAGGCATAATTAAAATATTTGAGAAATCTATATGGTAATTGGCAGCTCGTTGCATTATATTCATGATTGCGTCAAATTGACTACCAGTGAAATCTCTTAACTGGGAAGTTAATTCATTCCAACGGCCATGATCCAGGTGGTGACGACAGATTCGTGCTGCTGGCGGCACATAGAATTTATAATTAAGTAATAACAAATCCTTTATAGATGAGGGTACCAGTAAACGTTCTGTTTCAAAACAATTAACAAATATACAGTGATTGGATGTGCTAGCAGCACGCTTATACACAGAAGACATAATTGTTGGATTTGATCTAACTTGAGCAGTGTGTAGGTTTTGTTGTGGAAGAGGAGGCGGCTCAGGAATATTGAGATCCCCACTTGATCCAGCGTCTGGCAAAATATGATCTGATAGACCAGGGCGATTATGGTCATGCTGATTATGACGTTGTATTTCTCTTCTAGCTGACCTCCAACAAGCAGCACAAACTCTTTCCAATCTTGAGACCTAAAAAAATAACATGATTAAACATGTAATACAAAACATTTTGCAATGGGTTATAGATGTAATAAAAGTATGTAAGTGTGATCTAACTGTTAGGAATACATTATAATGATCAAGAAGTAATTGTAATAAGAAATTGAATTACTTTTTTGATATTTCAATATAAATAAAACATTTACCAAATGCAGCGGAACATGTCTAACTAAAATGTTTCTCTCTTGTCGATCTTGTCTTACAGGATATGTTCTAGTAGCATGTAGAATAGATTTGCCACAAGAAAAACATAATCTTCTATGACCAATAGTGTTGCCCAAATGCAAGACCAAGACGAGACTTAGGCCAGTCTTGGTCTTGGTCTTGCGTCAATACACCTGGTCTTGGTCTTGGTCTTGGTATTGCGCTCTCAGTCTTGGTCTTGGTCTTGGTCTTGCAGCAAGAGTCTCGCAAGTCTTGCAAGTCTTGCAAATACCTATTAGCCTATTGCTATTTATTGAACACGTTAGTTTAAATTATGATTCGCGCTGTAAGACGTATGTAGTTACAGAATTATAATCATCAAAATCATCAACACAACCCTCCAAGTTCATAAATGTCGAGGAATTGTTAAAAAAAAGACGTTTTCAAGGTCAACCTCATCGACCTTTGAACTTGGAGGGTTGTATTGATGATTTTGATGATTATGATTCTGTAACTACATACGTCTTACAGCGCGAATAATATTTTAATCAACAAACAATCTAGCACTGGCCTGCAAATTGCAATAAAAAAAAGAAAATTTGAATTTCGCGGGCTATCCTGGGGCATTCACCAATGTACAATGTTAATCAACCAATAATAGAAGACTACAGGCAAAGCCTACCTATGCGGCCAAAATAAGGAAGTGCGTGTGTGTTGAGATTAGCAGATTTCATTACAGTGTGCGTAGGTACATTTTTTAGGCAATTTGTCGTACTCGTGACTGGCGCGCTTTGCTACGTAGGTACTGTCGTAAGTATGTGTAAGTAAGAAACGATGTAGGTACCTACTACAACAAAATTGTATTCCTTAGACAAATAATCGTCGTACCTACACGACGATTATTTTTATTTATTTGGTACTAACTAATAATAATTATTTTGTTAATGGAATGGGATGGAAGAGTTGTAGAATAAAGACAATCTATGCAATTTAACATTTATTTAAATAAAAAATTGAACACAAATAAAAAAATTGCAGTACAGTACACAATAGCATTGACATAATTAACTTCCAGTAGACTTGCATACGTTAGACAAAACGAGTTCGAAAAGTTATAAGTACAAATCAAAGCGTTTCCTTACACAAAAATTCTCCTAATGTACCTTTAAGTATAAGTACCTATGTATTATTGTATCTACCTATAAATTGGTAAAAAAATGATATGAACGGCTCGCCAACATGCAGATATAAACCCCGAGAGGTTTTCATTGTGTGGCTAAAACTAAATGTGAATAATTATGGTTGTTTTAGAATAAAAAAAAAATGGTTACTTTATATTAATTCTTTTGACCAAGAATTAATACAAAGTAACCACCTGGCTGACTCATCACTTAATCTATTTCTATGTTTTCTAATTACTAACGATGCTTTAGAAAATAATCTCTCAGCCGGTACTGAAGTTGCAGGTATCGAAAGAAAATCACGAGCCATCTTGGATAAAATCGGATATTCCGTCTCATGCGTCCTCCACCACTCTAAAATGTCTTCTGAGCTGGCGGCTCGCGGTTTACTTAGGTACTCCTCCAACTCGTCAATAACTAAGCCTTGAAGACAAGATCCAGATCCAGATGACGACGTAGAGGGACATGCGTATAGTTTCTCAAAGTCTATTACATCTTCATATTCTTCATCCTCACATACTTTGTTTTCATTTCTTGGTAATTCTGGAGATTTAGACACCGAGTGTTGCTGTACGTGTAGACTTTTATATTCTTTATAAAGTTCATTAAATTTGCGCAGGCTTTCTGTTTTAATTTGATTCCCCCATAATGTCATATCAAAAGTCTGAGCTTTGTGCCTTGGGTCTAAAATTAAAGTGGTACAGTAAATCCAGTTGCTCTTCTTATAATGTTTCAGCATTTTATCTCGGGCTGCTTGGAAACCTAGAATGAGCCTTTCATCCACTTCAGTTCGATTAGGTTTCTCATCTAATTTTTTTACCATGGATTCAATTTTATCAAGCAATAGATTGAATGATACAATGACTAGCGGTAATGTAACATATTTTTCTCCACCAAGTTTCGTTGATAAAAGTTTAAAGTTTATTAAAAACTTATGTATTTTTTCGAGTATTTGCCATTCAGTTTCTGTGATTTGAAAATCATTCAATTCGGTAACTGAAACGCATAATATGTTAATGCCAGTTCTCACTTTTAAACCAAATCCAATCATATCATGTGCGGAATTCCATCTTGTTGGACAGTCGAGTATAGGATTCAGATTTGATGGCACGCCAACTGCTTCACAAGCAGACTGGAACTTCCTCTTCAATATCTCGCTTCTTTTTATTTTACTGGAAATACTGCGTAATTTTGTAATACCTGTACGTGAGTCAGCAATATTTGGCGCATATTCTTCATCTTCCTCAGTTTCGTCTTCATAGTCTTCATAGTGCTGTTCTTGTTCTTTAATGTCAGTTTCACTGTGTAATGCTAAGGTCTTTAGTAAATCTTGTACACCAAGGTTCAAAATGTGAGCAAAGCACCGGAAATGTTGATTGTCTGAATCAAAATGCAGCAGTTGTTTGCCAAGTTCATACATGAATTTGGTATTTGCAGTTGCGTTGTCCACCGTGATACCCTGTATTTTATCAATTATGCCATATTCCAATAAACATTCGTGGAAAATCGTTGCAATATCTAACCCAGTATGTCGACCGCGCGATGGTATAAAATCAAGGACTACAGATCGATACTTCCATTCATTGTCTATATAATGTATAGTGATCCCGTAGTAACTCCTACCAGCAATGGACGTCCATCCGTCAATGGTAAATGACATTTTACATGAATATTGTTGTAGTCGATTTTTAACATTCGATTGTAGTTCTTCAAATCGCTCTTTGACTTTCCTTCTTAATGTCGACCTTTTAGGAAATATCGTATTCGGGCAAATCGATCGAAAATATTCCTGTGTATCTTCATCATCGAAAAATGAGAAAGGAAGATATTTTTTTACAATCCAATCAACTGTAGCTGTCATAAAGTTGTCACTGCGGTTTTCAGAAACTGACTGAAATAAAATATTAAAACATTTGTGTTAATAATAGTAAGAATAGGTACCTATTAGATTTTAAAACTATGAGCATAGCATGATATCTATAAAAATATACTATAGGTACTAGCAAACCTGCGGCGGCTTTACTGTCGTAAATAACGGCATGCGTTTCTCTATATCAATACCTAAACTAGCTTCGCATTTGAATAAATTACCTAGGTAGGTATAGGTACAGATTAAAATCGTGTTACGGAAAGGATATACTTAATGTACATACATATCAAGGGCACGGATTCCTATGGTGATAAGTGATAACAAACCAATAAGGCAACATTTTTTAATACCTATAATTACCTACATAATTATAAATGTTTGTAAGGGAATTACTACTACTCAAATCATTCATTACATAGGTACCTACGTCAGCTGATCGGTGTCAAATAGTGTCAATCAATTATTCATCCAAGAAACAACTCCGTAAAAGATTTGTTTTTCTGATATTTTTATTATTATATTGATAGTTTTATGCCACAAAATAGCAAATACTTGAACACAAATTAGTTAGTACAAAATCTAAGTGGGTATTATAGCTTGGGAAATTGTTTTTTGTTTGTAGTAAAAAAACTTAAGTAGGTACTGCCGCGGCTGCCTCAGTAATTAAGTACCTATGTACCTACTTAAGTAGAGTACTTTATTTAGCTGACGGTTCAAATGAATGCAGATTCTAAACCAGATACCTACCTACCTACACTCTTCACCCCGTTTGAATGGATATGATGATATGATACCTACCTACCCTTTCTGTAACACGTAATACAATGGTACCTACCTATACAAACACCCGTTGGTAGAAATAGAGATTAAAATCGTAAAACAATTTAATAACTACGTACCACTCATCATTATCATCTGCATAATCAGCCGTAGAACGTCCACTGCTGGACAAAGGCCTTCCCACTCGGGGGGTAGTTGCCTATAATTGCCACGCTGGGCAGGTTTGGCGGCAATCGGAGGACTACGCTACTAAATAATTTATAAAAAAAAAATTATAAAACTATAAAAAGTAAAGTAGATACCAATTAAATTCATAAATTTTAATGTAGGTATTTATGAAATACCCTTATTTGCATTGTTTTTTTTGATGAAATTAATTTACAAAAATAAAGTACCTACGAGTAACAGCTAGGTACCTACTTTACTTTGGTAAATTACTGTAATTATTAATTGAGTACCTAGTATCTACGTAACATATTTTTCTCTTACCTGTTTACTTTTTGCAGTGGTTGTTAAAAAGCTTGTGATATCTCCACTTTGACTTTGACTTAATGTTGGTTTTCTTACAGGAAGAAATATTTGCGATTCCTTCTCGTGAAAAGATAGTAGATGCTTCCTTAAGCCTGAAGTGTTTCTGTTTTTCATTTTTATTTCAACTTTCTTATGTTGGCACAATTTACACATACCAATTTGGGACGCATGAATTATTTCGAAAAACTCGTCAAATTTGCTTTTAGGTCTTTTAGATCTAATTCTGCAACTCTCACTACTCCGACTAGAGCTATTTGAATCTTCGTCACTCATGTCAAATTGTAAACATTCACTCCGAAAGCAATAAGGATTTAGAGTACCTAGCTAGGTAAATGGGCGAGAACAATAAATAAGATAGACTCGAAGCGAAGCACAATTGGAAATGACTGTAATTGAAATAAAAACTCATATTTATAAGCACAAGCCGTAGACCGACAAAGGAAAATGCGGCATTCTTTGATAGATAGAATAAATCTTTGAAAGATTAAAAAACAGAAGTATCACAAATTCACAATCAGATAGGTTTTGTGCCTACGCAACAATAAAGTGTAGATAATTATGCAAATAATATTGTTTATTATGGTCCTCTTTTATTGGAACTAGGCAAGTTCCGTTCCGGTACGTTGCCTGCTATTTTATGGAGGTTACTCGCTACTAGAGTAGGTGCGATAGAAGTTGATAAACCAACACTGCAAATCTCGATTTTTGGAAGTGTGTGATTTTAAAACAAAATACGTAAAGCAATATGACGTCGCTCATATTTGGAGTTTTTCCACGTTTCAAGGATGTTAAAATCACCCACTTCCAAATTTGCAGTGCAATGTCCTTTAAAAAGGTATAATAGGAAATAATAATATAAACTAGGTATATTATTATTACTTACTACAATTCTTATAATATCTAACTATCCTTACGACTACAATCTTCCTTGCGAGGAAAACATAATCTATTTGTGTCGGTTCTGAGCACCCGGAAACTTATTTTATTCTTTGGAACATGAGCAGTGGCGGCGACCTTTGACATGAAAGCGGTGGCGGCGACACAAAGTCTAGTAATTTTTTACCTATTTTGGTAGGGTTGTCAATGTTGGCATTAGCACAGAAAAATAAATTAAGTAAACACAACGTTTATCAACTTTTTAATAACTAAGTATCCACGATAGAATATTTTTTCTGCTAACTTCCTAAGTACTCAGTCTAAATATATTTTTCATTATTTTTGTTTTTCAATAATTTGTTGTGTGTGATTGAATGGTAAACTCTAAATCTTACTTGAGAGCTTTTTTAAAACAAACTTATGGAAAGCACTGACATGGCATATACAATTTTCCATCTTGCTGCTCACTTTTAGTACCTAGGTATATCACTATCTATCATTTACCGATATTCACAATGATAATTTTCTAAATCAAAATATTCGCAATTCAACAGATGCGATACCTACTTAGTTATTAATTATCATCTCGCCCGACAGCTTTAAACGCTGTAGTGTTCGAATTTGAGCCAGTGTGAGAATGTATTTATACAAGAAACTCAAAGCATTCAATTTATACCTTCCTACTGCTGAGACATCTTCAAGGTCATTTAATTTTATCCTCCTGTACCAACCCTACCAAAATAGGTAACAATTTTGCCCTGTCCGCCGTACTCTTTGTCGGCGAATGCGGCGCTCAAACGCTGTATGCGTGTGTCATCATATGTGTGCGTCAAATGCTGTGATACACTTGTTGCAAACCGCGGCGTCTTTGTCGGTAAATTATCAAATAAGTAGGTAAATAATACACCGACCGACCAACAGTTTATTCGCGGAACGTCACATTTTCCCAATCAACCTTGACCTTAATTCTTTAGCGATAAAGTTGAAAATCTGTTAAAGAAATTTGACAGAGTGTAGTAGCTTGATGTGCTGGCGTCTGTACCATAACATTCGCTGCCGTAGAAACTGTTACTAGACCTACTCGACTCGCTGTTAGTTTTAAATTTTGCTGAATAGAAGAATAATATAAACTTTGAAACATAAGTAGGTACCTACATAATGTTTATATAATTTTGTTGGCTATAATTTTAAGCACATACCAACCTACTAACGTTAGATCTGCACATTAGACATAAACAAGCATAATATATTATTATAGGTAGATAATAATATAGGTAGACCTACAAGGTATGAACTTTGCTAGAAAGTTATTCTAGGTACATTTTATCACATGGGATGATGGGAACAGATTTGTGAGTATTAACACGCTACCTACTTAATAAATAGTTGAAATATAATAAGTACCTACCTAATCAATACAATACCTTTTAGGGTTCTTTCAGACGAGCGGCACGTTGCCAACTGCAGATACAACTGCAGCCCTTAGTTTAGTGTTATGTCGATACCTACGGTTTTGATACTGGGGAACGTCTATCAAAATCGGGATTGAACCAAATACCTACTTAAGAGCCCGGCGTAAGCCGCTCGCAACTGCAATTCGAAGCGAAGGCAAAAATACGTCGAAATATTGCTGTCTCTGTTTCACCCTTCCTAGCGCGTTTCGGAGCAGCGCGTGAGCGTGTGTGAATGTGAATATTGTTTACCTAGCTACTATTCTATAGGTAGCGCATTACGTAAATATCATGTTCATTATTTGCTTTATTTTTGTTAGTTACTTTGGGCAATCGTTAGTGTATGTGCAGAACAGTAATGCATTTTTAGGAAATTTGTCTACTTACAATGTTTTTATCTCAAATGTTGGAATATCTCAAAATCGAGGCTTTGTAGAAAACAACCTGGGTTATTTACCTACTTTTTCTATAGGCACTAATATAACGAATAAGTATACGGTTCGCCTACAAATCTGAAATCTAAGTACCTACCTACCTACTTACGCCCGCCACAAGTTTTATGTCTCTAGGAATAACAGCATTCTCGGCTAAAAATTATCAAAATAAAAACAACAAGGATTTCCAAAGGTAGGTACACATTTATTTTGTTATTCATAAATAGGTAAGTAATAGAGATTGCTACATTGATTTAAAAAATATATAAATCGAAACGTGATTCTAATCAAACCGTGTAGGGTGACCATATTTGCTAAATGATTGTGAAAAATAAAATACAGTTGATTTAAGAGATTTGGACTTCTTCTCTACTTCATTTTACACAGTTGTAAAAATTTACGTTATTATGAGAGCTTTGTCAGCTAAAACATTATAAGTAACAAAATTGTAGTAATTTAGTGAACGACAAACGACATTTTAGAGAAATATCAGTTTCTCTTGTGAAAAGATTGATTTATTTTTGAAAAATACACATTTACTGCTTCATTTTCCGCATTTTTGTTTGCATTCATGATAATAATTAAGTACTTTAATAATCCTTTTTTGACGATTGTCGCACTTGTCAGCTTGGTGAAATAGGGCCATGGGCCGTGAAACAATAAAACATTATAATAATTTTAAATATGAACAATTATTTATATTCTATCTCTGATAGGCAGATTTCTGGGCAAACGGGGATCTATTAATTCAGGCAATATGCATTTAAAATAAAATTCTTCTAATTTGGATGCGATAGAATTCCAGAATTCATCTTCTTTTTCTATTTTTTCATATGCTAGTCCTTTTGGCGTCCACACGATAAAAATACAGTATTTGCGGTTTGTTACATGAAGCTGTCCCTGTATTTGGTAAAAATAATTATGACTTCTTTTTAATTTAATTTTACTTATGTTAGTCGGATCCTTAGTGCAAAAGGTAATTTTTTTTTCGTCTATTGCTTCATCTGGCGTAAAGTTTGCTGCGCTTGCAGGGCACTTTATTTCGATGATAGCGTCATCACCTATCAAACCATCTGGGCTTGCTCCGAGAAAATGTAGTTTTTCGTCGATAAACAACCCAGATGGTTCAATATGAAGCCCTAAAAGTTTCTCAGCATCTTTCAATGCGATGGGTTCATTTTCAATCCCATATTTTGTAGCATCGTTGCCTTTAAATTTACTGTATAGTAATTGTTTTACTATGTTTTTGCCAGACGTTGTATCTCTAAGTTTACAAACTTGACCAAAGAATGAAGCTGTCAACCTCATTTTTCGTTCCTTCAGCCAGTCTTGGTTGGCTCCTATGATTACCTATGATTTTTATTTGAATTTCGTGTCTCTGACTCGCACTTCGGCTTAATTCTAATAAAAGTTCGTCTTTTTTTTTCACAAGGCAAATCTAAATCCAAATCCGTAGCATAGGTCAATAAGTGTCAGAAATATTACGATACAATTGGCAAACAAATACGCACGCACAACGCAATGAAGTAATCGTCTAACACTGACGAACGAATACCCGGCGCGGCGTCTACATGCATTTTGCGCTAGTGTGCATTCACACTGACGAAGCGACACACATAGGCACTACACATAGATACCATGGTATATGAGCCGCGCCACGCGTGCGAGAGCTGTGTGTGTGAGTGGGCACCTAGCCCTAGTCGTGCGTACCCACGCACACATTTACACTATTGTCACTATACCACGTCAACACATCCAATGCTTGATGCGATAGCACCACTAGCCGCTGCACATTTGTGATTAATTTGAATGTTTGCCGTAATACCAAAAATGATGAATGAAAAATCAATGCTTTTCAATATTTTTTTTATATTGTGTTACTTAACAATATAAGTCGTGTTTCAAAATAAACAATATTAAGAATATAACCGTTTTTAATATAGAACAGATGAGATGAAAACATATCATTTATACTGCAAAAATGTGAGAAATTCAATTGGTTTACAATTCGTTCTAAGTATTTAGCAAAAAAAAAATGGGAACCTAGATAATTATTGTCTTGTTCCGAATAACAACATTATCAGGTGGAAATATGCTCAAACTGAAAATGATTTTGGTATTACGTTTGTATGGACAATTCATTGATCGCCGGCCCCTTAATAACGCCCAAATCTCAGTTTGTCTTAACTGCAAGACGCAAGAGTCTTGCAGGCTTAAGTCTTGTCTTGCTCAAGTCTTGCAGGGTTCAGTCTTGGTCTTGGTCTTGCTACAATAAACCGGTCTTGGTCTTGGTCTTGGTCTTGCGAAAATGCAAGAACAAGACCAAGACTGCAAGACCAAGACCGATTTTGGGCAACACTAATGACCAATAGCAGGCAAAGATAAACTTCCTTCATTGATTGTGTTTGCTCGATCTTGAAGCAGTGTCAAACACTCTGTACAGAGCACACTTTCTGAAGACAACTGCAATAAAAACCATCAATTAAAAAGGTGTTTTTGTGGCGTAATCTATCTTCTGTGCGATTCTATTCTAAAATATTTTTTCATTATATAAAATGTGTCGTAAGATGGTACGTGGTGGAGATGGTACAGTCAGATTAGTCAGAGATGATAAGTCAGGAAATGGAAGGTGTCTGACAGTATATATTCAAAGAGTAAAATAAGATTGCTTACCTGAGTAGGAGTTATCCACGACTGTAACAAGTTAATCATAGGAGTAGACACGTGCTCTAATGAATGTGTAGATAGATTTCTGGGTATCAAAAATGAACAATTGATACATCGTCGAATGTATAATGACGGTGTCAATTGGCTGACTCCACGACTCAACATGTTTGCACAAATGAATACACAGAAAAAAGTTCACAAAATACAAGTTCTACTTCTCAACACACAGTTCAATAATTTACAAATCTCAATCTCAACTCTTAAAACACAGACGGTCGTTTTCGCTAGCGCAAAGTTAGCTTAACGTAGGTAGTCAGTACAGACTACAAATGTCAGATGCCACAGATAAGATAACTATAAACTAGTCGGGATTTAATCGATAAATCAAAATCTTTAGGCTGAGAAAATCTATTTTGTTGCAAATAGCAATAAACCAAACTAAATCGATTTGGTGTACTGATCTTACTTAATTGTAATTAATTTTAGAGTCCGCTCGACAGACAAGGGTTTGTTCAATTGAAACGGAACGTCATTTATATTCAGTTGAAACGGAACGTCATATAAAGGGAGTAAAACAATATTCATACTTTTAAACTCGAAAAGTTTATTTCCAGTTCAAAAATCAAATCCCCGACGCGTAATGCCGTAAAAAAATATGAAACTAATTACTATAATATTTTGGTTTTGAGGCGCGAGACTTTTTGGTACCAACTTTGGTCATTGTCCTTTTGAGTTATGTCATCCTTGTCGAAAACGAGCTACAATATTTCCTGTGTAAAATTCAAATTACTTCATTCACAAGCATTATAAGTTTGGGGTTTAACCTTCCCACTAACAAACATTTCTCCTAGCAGCACCACACTACTAACCAGCACAATTTTTTAGGGCTCCCTCATAGATTGCGATTGCGATTATTACCACGAAATAGATACAATATACGAGTCCTCGGAGCTGGAGACCGGCCAGAGTTGGCCCCGGGACGCTGCGCAGGCGCTGCAGTGTTTCGTAGTCTTGCATAGGAACGCGGACGCACGGTCTGATTCGGTTTATTCGTCGTGTGATGAGGTGAGGAGGTGGTGACGTATGACGTGATGCTCCATGTTTCTTCAAGTTCGTGACGTCATTTCTCTTCGATTCTTCGTTCAAATTCTTGGAGTATTAAGACTCTTGGAATATTCTCTCGGTTTCTTTGTTGTTGGTTCACTGTTCAAAGTTGGGAGTCTTCTTTGGTAATCTTTTTCCTGTGGTTCTACCTCTGCTTCTGCACTTCTTTCTTTTAGCAACTTGTCTTGTTTTCTACTTCTCCTGTTTTACTTTTATGGTTGACGATGTTTTTCGTTACTATTTGTTTTTGGATTATGTTTCTTGAATTGATTATAAAAAAAAATATTATGACTTACTTGTCGTTAAAGTTCACTTTCAAACGTCATTTAAATACCAAATTAACAACAAACAAAGATACGTTATTACTGCAACGGCCAATTTTAAGCACCATAACGGCATCGTCTCTGATCGGGATCAGCAAGAAAAAATGAAGTGAGGTGGTGCTGATCAGGTGCAGTGCTTAAAAGTGTGCCGAGCTGTACTCGGGAGCTTAGTATCGTGTGTAACATCGGATTTAAGTGTCAGTGCGTGGGCCGGCAGGTGTACAGCGACGCGGACATCGTGCTGTCGGCGGAGTGGGTGCCGCCCGTGTGCCACGCGCGCGCAGACCCGCCGCTGTCGGCGCCGCCGCACGCGGACGCCGAGCGCGCGCGCAAGCCGCACGCCGTGTCCTTCTCGCTCGACAACAGCGCGGGCAAGGATGACGCCAAGCCCGACAAGAAGAATAAGGTAACAATGCTCATTTACCAACTCCAAACTAAGGCCAAAGAAAAGATGGATGGATTGTGTGAGGAATGATATGAAAGAGAAAGGAGTAGATTAAATGCTAGCGTGACGTCTGACAGGGGAGAATGGAAGAAGAAAACGTGTTGCGCCGACCTCAAATAGAATGGGACAAGGGCACGAAGATGATGAAGCCCAGTTTACAAATCCACCAGTCCGGCGCGTTTTATTAAGGCTAGTTCATCTCGCAAAGCAATCTCTCAGCAGTGAAACGTTATGGGAGGATTATCAACTGGCTATAAATCATACTCTAGTAACTTATCCAATGCATCATATCCAGTCAACAGACAGCCATAGTATATTGATACAGAACCTCTACCTAAAGTCGTCTACCTTGACTTTATGTCTTATAAAATATCTTAATAGATATAAAACGTCAACAGATGCTGAAGCGCCTTTCGTACCCTCTCTCTTGGGTGGAAGGGCTGACAGGCGAGGCCGCGGCGCAGGGCTCCCAGAGCGACCCGCTGCCCACCTCCGCTGACAGCCACAACACCAGCATGTTCTCCAAGGTCTTCAACAGGTACGTACTCATACTACACGTTTATCTGACGCTAAACAAGATGCATAACAGCTCAAAGTTTGCGTCACTAAGGGTGACGGCGCATCGCCTGTGCGGAGACCGCGGAACAGTTTGTTTCATGCGCCGCGGATTCCTCATTCGTGATTCCCCGTCACCCACACTAAGAGTTACCTTGGCATCTGGCGTTGGTTGACGATCGATTCAGCGCACGCGTTAGCGTTGCGAAAGCGCAGCGTTTCCGTTCGACGAGCGCCTACGCTAGATACGAAGTGTGCTTCTATGTAGTAGTATTGGTTCCATCTTTCGAACTAAGCAAAGGATGGAGCCAATACTTCTATTATATTATATACATGAATCATTTAAACAACAAATAAATAACTCAAGATTTAATAAAGACTTGAAGTTTCACCCAAATACAATTACTGCCTACCATACCACATTCGTTCAATAGTATGGATTCGGAGAGCCGTATGAAGAAATCTTGCTGCTCTTTGAGTTATTTGCGTCACTTGCTAAGTACTTCGTACAGAAAGTTAGCCACAAAATTGTGAGGTAATGATTCTCAAAGACGTAGTTTATTAAGAGGCGTAGATTTAGCAGTTTAATAAGAGGCTCCACCCAAAATGTATTTATAAATGTATTTCTTGACTTAATGCAAAGTCGACAACAAAACTGAAATGCTTACAAAGCAAAAATTATAGAATAATTATAAAAATGTCACTTATATCTACACAGTATTTAGAAAAGTTACATCGAGATGGCGCTCACATCATACCGTCGCAAATATTTGTTATATGACAGAATTTATTATTACCTTTCTACAGCTGCAGTTTATAAGTCATTTTACGTTGAGCACAAAACAGTTAACTGATTTATCCATCGATATACTCCAATTGAAGTCAATTTAATTGGCATGACCACACTTAAACTAAGATTTATTAAACATTAGTCATGAACAGTATATTCTAATCTTGGCAATCAGCCCTTTTATACGTTTGCACTATTTTACGAGCATTGCGCTCGTCATCTGTGTGTGTTGTTCTGTCTTAACGATGTTTGCACAGACTAATTACTACTGACTACAATAAAACGCCACTCACGCTACACATATACACATGCTGGAACTAAAACAATTAATATTGCAATCGTCAATTTTTTCTCTGCTACCGTGGATGCTTACCGGGACGTACCGACATTACACTCCGCTATGTTCATTGATAGTTCACCGATGAACCTAGTGGAGTTCGGTACTGGTTTGTTCCTGAGTAAGACCCCGTCTGAAGAGGCGCCCCAGGACGTGTTTTCTACTTCGGGGTACGTGATGCCACGTTCCGCTGCAAGTGTCGATGTGCCCGATTGTAATGTGTTGCCTTTGACCAACTATAGACTACAGCGCCGTATATGTTTATGCTAACTTTAATATTTTGACTTTCTCTTGCACTATGAATACATAATCTGCTTTCTATTCGATAATGGAACATTTTCGCATTTGTTTATGTTATTTACTGATTATTTGTGATTAAGAAATACACATAAGAAGCGTGGCGAATGTGTCGCAACCGTAACTCAGTAAATATGTTTATGTTACGATAAGCTATCATGTGATAAACATTATTGTTATTTTCAATGCCTTTTAAACCGCTTATGGAGTATAAATGTCAATGCATCGTCTTAAGTTGATAACGTATGATGAATGTATTGACTTGCTACCTACTGCTACTAGACATGAGTCAAAGTATTAAGGTGTTTGTTATGACGCCGTGGTCTCACTGTCTGGCCTTTTATTCGTTATCACTCTTCTAGGCATTTCCACCGGCATAAATGTGTTTGTTTTTTATTTACGTCTTGTCAGGCGGATCTTTGAAGTTTGTTTATAGTGAAACAGTCAACAATGATATGAATTTCAATCTTATAAATAAGAAGATGCATTCCTAAATAAATCAATTAAAATCGATTGGCCGATTCACTGTATGACTTCAAAATCCACATGTTCTCTATTAAAGCTAAGGAGCATGATGTATATGTGTTAGGAAGAACTTAGTCATCATTTCCAAGATAGAACCTATAGTCCTATAATCTGTGTCATGTCACCACCATTAATATAGGAATATGATGTTCTAGGATCACTAACACGCCCATTATTTTCTTACCGGCACCCTTTGATATATATATTATGTACTGTTTTGGCATGTTTAGCTTAAGACGTCTTTTTATGTAAGACCTGCCTTGCGTGTCTCTTCCAATTTGCTGCCAGATTAACTTTAAAATCTTTGAATTAATGATCTTGAGTTTTTAATTTTTGCAGGTGCAGAAAATATTAACGTTTCGATATTTTTTTAATCTCTAAAGTAATCGCGAATTAAGAGTAATGAGTTTTGAGAATTTGAATCTGTCTAGTCTATGAAAAGTAATTTATCTTATTTGTATGTTGTTTAGTATAATTTTTTTTAATCGGAGAACGTTTGATGTCTAGTTATAGTTGTTTATTATACCTATATCAACTTGTCTACATATTGCTTAAGTACATAAGCGGCGTGCATAAGATCTTTAAGACTTTTATCGTAATCGACCATAAATCAACTTACCTGCCTCTTATGTACTCTTGCCATAAACTCGGGACAAACCGCGAGCTTTAGTTTTGCTTTATCAATTTACAATATTGAAGCGTGAGTCGTTTGTTTAAAGCGTAAATTCCAACGGCCGGGTAAGCTAAAAGCTCAGTAGGCTAAATTGTCTTATTAAACAATGGCCATTGAGATTTGTGCTTCAAACAAATTACATAATTTTCGTATGTAATGATGACCCAGTGTTAATGGCCAAGACTCACGAATTGTGGGTTAAAGTGTCCTAGAACCAAATATTCGATGACAATATGTGAATATTCGATCTCAGTGCACTCCGGTCAGGGCCCGCTTGGTGGACCACAGCCCCCTCTCACTGAGAGCACGCCCAGAAGTCGGAGCGTGATGTACTGATTATGTTAAGTTTCAATCTTGTAAACGTATAAAGCTTCACTTAACTCGTGCCATGACCTGGGCTATATATCCGTTATTTATTATATACGACCTATCCTAAACAAAACTGTGTGATATAGACGCAGTTCCCTGGGCGGGTTCGGTCGCTCGCATACCAAGTCGACGTCGAGCACCGGCAGCGCCCCTCCCCCGCGCCTCGACTACCGCAGCATGGTCTCTGTGGACGACATGCCTGATCTGTTCGCGTCTTTTGATAGTAAGTATACCTATTACTTTCTTTTGTTTTATTCGGCAAGTGGCCCAACTTGTGGTAGGAAAGTTGTCACCGCTGCCTATACATAGATATCTGTTACCCCCAGTGAAGGCACGCAGACCTGTAACATCGCAGGTCCGTTATAGCTGATCTCTTGGCTAAACACCTAACACCACCATCAGGGTTTATTTAAGTGATTCACCAATGGTGCCCGTTTGTCAGTGTTATTTGAGCAACAAACGATATCCTTGTAGGTATAACTGTACTGTCCAAAAAAACCGTCTAAGTGCAAGTTGGACTCGCGCACCAAGGGTTCCGTATAAACTTGTAGGTATTTTGTTATTAAACTACATATTTACGGTTTTCAGATTTTTCCCTTTACTTGTGCTATAAGACAATGCTTCTTGCCAAATTTCATGATTCTAGGTCACCGGGAACTACCATATAGGTTTTCGACCCAAAACCTATAGGGTACTTCCGGTTGACCTACAATTATCAATTTTGGTTAAAAGCAAGGTCTTACAACACAAGTAAAGGGAAAATTCCGAAAATTAAAAATTGTTGAACATTAAGGTAAATTTTGGTACTTACAAGTTTTCGTGAAAATCGAAATTTTCCCATATCTTTTTATCGCGTTGACTCAGGACTTTAATTATTATTATCATATATTTTATACACTTAATAGTATTGATCGAAGTCCCTATTAGGCTATAGACCTCAGTAGCTGATATAAATTTCAACTTGCTAGGTCCACCCATTCCTGAGAAAATCGGTGGTGACACACGGACAGACAGACGGACAGACGGACCAGAGAGTGATCTTATAAGGGTTCCTTTTTTACCTTTTGAGGTACGGAACCCTAAAAACGATGTAATTATGTCGGCCCCATAAAGACTTTGTACTATTCTTAATACTCACGTCATTTGAATGGAACATAAAGTTAAAAGTGGGTCGATGACCTTACCTAGTCTGGAGTATTGACCGGAGCTTCGTTACAAGAATAACTTTATGAAATAATCATTGTTTCTTTATCATTAGCTGTTAATCCAAGTGGCAATAAAACAGCTAATCGTTACACCAACAATGTAAACCCTGATTAACCTTGTGTCCCGAATATTGATGATAACGCAAATAAACAACAGATACTATTGATCTGACAGTCATAGATTAATTTAATCAAGAAAACCTACTTAGTAGGTGGGTCGCCTGCTTTTTGTCCCTCTATGTCATAAATGGGACACGAACGCAATGTAGATGTATTATAGGTACACCTCTGCCTAATCCTTCAGGAATTACATGATTATAATTTAAATTCAAACTTTAAACTCAACGCAAATTCCTCTCCTCTGCCAGAATTGATCCCGCGACCGGCGCGGCCGAGCGACGACCCGCCGCTATACCTGCGCCTGCGCATGGGCAAGCCCATCGGGCGCCCGCTGCCGCGCGCCACGCCGCTCATGTCCTACGGACGCAAGCGGATGAAGCCCGAATACTGGTTCGGAGTGCCCAGGAACAGGCAAGTACACTTAAGATTATTGTACAGTTTTAAACACTGCACGGGATCAGTACCTGTTCGATATTCCTTCTATAAATCTCCTCGGATCGGGATCAGAAATGAGCCGAGGCGATGCTATCTCGTGCAGTGCTCGTAAGAGTGCGATGATCTTTTAAACTTGGTGCAAGTTCTTATGAAAGCAAGTGCTATGTGATCTGATACACGTTTGAACTTCCAGGTATTTGGTAGATACCGGATAGAAAATGAAAGTTTTATGTCATGTTCGTTCTTTCGTATACATTAGTGCTTCATTGGTTCTAAAAATAGGCATTAAATGGGTAAAACTCACTCGAGTAATGCAATTCTCTATACAATAACAACGGCCTGAATGTTATATACATCTACATACCTATTCGGTTTCTCCTGAATCCTCATTAGCGGATATGAGCTATTACACTTTAAATGTGGTCGGCGTACCAATTAAAATGACCACTAAATTGAACAACAAAAAATAATTTGATCAAACAACAAAAAGTAATTTAATCTAACACTTCATCCGGTCATCTATGAATATTATAAATGCGGCAATAACACTGTTTGTCTATTGTCTTTTCACGCATTAAGTCAAGGTGAAAAAAAGAGCTCGCTTCGCTCTCTCTTTCAGCCTACTTCCTCTTGAATCTTGGACTTGGTCTGTAAGTTGACCAAGTAACTCCTGTATGAAGGGTTAAAACAATTCTAATCTGTCCAAGGTAGGGTGTGAAAAATTTCGGACGGCAATGACTTATGTTAAAACATTGGACATTTTATCTGCTGATAGTAAGTTTCGTGTATTAATTTACCACGAACACGGGAAAGAAGCCACAGGCAAAAAAAGTCTCTTTATAAAGCACTTCACAGTGTTAATTTAAAGACTTATCATTATATAACTATAATTTATTTGCCGCAGGGTTGATGACCTATTCAAGTTCCTAACGCACTGGGTGCCCGACCGGTACGGCCCTCTTGTTGACGTCAGCGTCAACGGCTACGAGCTCATCGACAGCGACACCGAGTGGGACGACGATGAGGCCAAACCTGGAGTAAAGGTGCGTGAACATCCTAAAATTAAATTTAAGATTACTTGAAATGAAACGTTCTAAAAGTGCAAAAACGTCGTTTGTCGTTTGTCCGACATCGGGTATCCAAATTCAAAATAATTTACTCAGATTTGGACACCTAACGGTAGTAGGAGAAGACCAAAGAAACAATGGTTACACTGTGTGAAAGATGGCTAAAAAGGGGCTCCTGAGATTATGACTACCAAAGAGGTATTGAAGAAGAAGACATGCTGCGCCAATCCCAATTAAGAGGTATGGAGGGGAGGGGGGGGGGGTAAGGGCAGGGGAATGATGATGGTCTTGATGATGACACAGTTATTATAATTCGAATTCGGGTGAGCGACCAAGTGTCCTTGCGCCATTACAGTGGAAAATACATAATGCGGTCGGCACCAGAATGCCTCTAAATTTATAGGCATTCTATATCACTTCTAAACAAAGATTTATCTCGCCTCCTGTCATCACTCATTTAGATAAGAATTTTCCGAGCATATTTCATGATTATATTTTATGTTGATTTCTTAACTATATTAATTTATGACGTATTACTCGTAGGACGAGCGGACTGGCAGCACCGGCGACGTGTCAGACCTTACTCGCGAATCTTGGGAGGTAAGTCCTTACAAATTTATACAAAAACAGTCCTTATTTACATAACATTAAACACCTTTTTTAAATTAACAAACGCTTTTTTAACACACTGTTATATCAACGACAATGCATCTCACATCCCACATTACAGTACACATTGAACATGGATGTTTTTATATTACAATTAATGTACCTTTATTCAAATCCTTTTTTGGCACCGTCAATTGTTAATGTTTATGGATTTAATTATCATACAGACTTCGTTTAGAAGCCGCCGCATTAGGGCGAGACAAACAGATTTTTTATGGTACTCCTTTTAGGTAGACGTGATATATGTAGTCGGTACCAGACGCTCATGAGCTGGAAGAGCGTTAACTGTTACTAATCATAACATATGTAGCTTATGACGTAGGCAGACTAATGTTTTTGTGCCTATAAAGGTATCGTGCGATTGCCAAATTACCCCCTGTATCTTATCACTGAAACTCATTAGCTCCACAGTTGTAAACGATCGCGACTTAAGGTTCGTTCTGTAGTACGGCATACTAGTGACATGTTTGCCCGTCGCTGTCAAGATAAGGGTTTACCCATTCCGTAGTGAGGACCAGTTCTTTACACACAGTATCCGGCCGTAAATATGGCAAATCAAGTTGTTCTACTTACGTTTCAAATAAATGTTTTTGTTTTTTTTTTCAAAATGGCGAATGAGATTGGGTGAAAGTGGGGGGCAACTTTGGAGTATTAGCACGGTTTAATCAAGTCTTAACCTACCTACAGTATAAAAGAGTTAATATCTGCATTAACTTATCTTGTCTGCAATTCCGAATTCGATAATGTATTTTAAATTTTGTTAAGAAAACCCTAAGACATGTAAATATGTTTTAGATAGGCAAATACCTATTGACTAAAATTTCTTACAAGTAATAATACTTGCCTACTTGTCTATAGAAAACTTGACAACTGTCAATCAATAGTTAGTCAACAATCATGAACTCTCTCGAGTGAAAGTTGTCGAGTTTTCTTGGTGACTGGAGAAGTAGATTCGAAAATTCACAAACTTCATAAACACTTAAAGACAATCTAACACAACGGCATACAATACAAAGCTACAAACATACATATAAGAACTAATGCACGGTTACGCGTAGCTCCTGAAGGCGCCCTACGTGAAAATATATTCGATAATGAAGAGCCAGGCAGAGGCGCTGGGCGACTCGCTCGGCGAAGAGCCGCGCCCGGAGGTACCGCCGTCACCACACAGGCTGAATATGACCTTGTTACTTATGTTGCCCTAGTACTTGAACATCTGCTCAACTCGTATCAAATATCACGAGTAGATGACAATCAAATAAAAATATAGAAGTCATCAAAAGTCTTAGAGATCCTCTACATATATAAATATCATCATCTGCCTAGCCTTTTCCCAACTATCTTGGGGTCGGCTCCCAGTCAAACCGGATGCAGCTGAATACCAGTATTTTACATGGACCGATTGCCTATCTGTCCTCCACAACCCAGTTAATACTGGGTAATACGATATCCTTGGTAAGACTGGTTGTCAGACTTTTTGGGCCACTGACTACCTGTACCTACCGACTGTCAAAGATTTACAAATGACAGCCGGGACCTTAACGTGCTTTCCGAGGCACGGAGGTAACTCGGTATGTAAAGCTTAACCTAAAGATCGACCCGAGCGGCTGTTATTATTTAGCCACAAGCTCCTCTATTAAAAATATCTTTGATAAAATACTTGTTAAATAAGTCTATCTATGGCAATAAAAAATAGTCATTCATAGTTAGTTTGTCTTTGGACAGACTACCTACCAACGCGCAACGCCGCGCGTCAATTCTATTTTTCGCAAATTTTGAATGACAGGAAACTACTAGAATTTCCTAATTATCTCTATTGTGCATGCACCTATGCCTGACCTTGACCGACCATGATTACCTTGTTCGAGAACAATATAATGAGCATTTAAACCGCTAACTACTTTGGGTAGGTGACGTTTTTCTATAATGGAAGTCGAGAAGAACACACAAAGTCATATTCAGCCTATGTAAATACCTCGTAGTGCGATTGTAAAGCACACATTAGTGAAATGTTAAACGCACTGCCCTTAGATTGCATCCGAAACTATGTAGCATCCTGCGATGTTCAGAATGTTTTCATCAAACGAAACTGTTTTAGGCTAGAAATGTTAATGTTAAGCCCTGTATTTAAGGTAAACAAAAGTTACACAAACATGTTTTTGTGTTAAAGGTAACATGTTGCTGGCAAGATTTCGTACAATTTGAATGGGAAACATGTTGACAGCAACACATAATAATGTTTATGTTCTGCTACCACTGTTTACCATAAATGCTGGGTTTTAGTATGCACATTAGCTGTGTAAGTTCTTGTTTATAGAATGTTCATTAGGTAAATGCACTATTTGTTTAAGATAAAACAATTTTGTGTACATAACCAGGCATCTAAGAATAGTCACGGTATAGTTTTGTTTTTACATTTCTCAAGATAAATTCCTGATTAGCCACACTCCTGGCGGTACACCAATATTTAAGTTGTATGTAATTATTTAATTCATACCATATTGAATTTAAACGCATGACTACCTACATGTAAATGTGATGTTATTAAAAACAAAGAAAGGGTTCCCATTTTTCGCATTATTGGTAACAAAACATATGTCAGATGTTACATAACACATGTGGAATATGTTTTTAGAACACACCTGTAGTTATTGTTACAGTACAATGGGTCGCGAACAATGGTCGTGCGACTGGACGCTATATAATCTTCTCTCACTCGTTTATGTGGTTTTCTGAAAAATTATAGTTCAGTAGTTTTCCCCGACCTTCCTTGAAATTATACCTGTACTCGTCTAGTTTTCATTCGGTATGGTAGGGGGTCCCCGTACGATGAGATGAAAATCAACGTTGCTGAACATCCCATCCCATCATGAGCCTGTCCGCTGGGCTACTATCTCAAAATGTTCAAATATAGTTTTGGTATTCTCTCTGGCACCCTTCCTACCTACTCAACTATCAAGTTTATGAATATATTGGCTGAAAAATGTTTCTGTAAAAAATAATGTCAATACAAAATTCTTCAGTAAGTAATACCGGATGGTCTTATGCGTCAATCGACCATTGTTTGTCAAGCGTAAAATATGCTGCATAGAAATATTGCAAAAATGTTAAACAGGCATCAAACAAAGTTGTTTACTACACAAGTTTCTTGTATCGTGTTATAGAAAAGCGTTTAGAAAGGCACATTTGTATTGTTACGTCACTGCGCGTTCCAATACTGTCGATGTGGTATATTATTATTGCCTTTTCGGTTTTGTGATCGTAAGCGCTACTGCCGAACATGAGGTCCTGAGTTCGATTCCCCGGTCGACCAGTGTCTGTATTTGTACAAAAAGCCTCTATAACATGGAATTTCAATAAAGCTGCCGAGATCTGAGTGTACACCTTTGCCTAACCCTTCAGGGATTATATGCGTTATATTATGTTATTTTTAATATTGTTGACGCGGAGTTTGTCCACTGCGTTACAAACTGTGTTTACTACCACTAACACCGACGCGACGTACGCTCCAGCCTGCCTGATGTTCCATTATTCATGACCAGCATATAGCTTCATACATATCTAATTAGGTGTTGTGTCTAGGTTAAATTGACATTATTCTCAATGAATATCAAACTGGACAAGTTTTTTTTCACATCAAAGTTGGTAAAGCGTAATAAGTAATTAAGAAATCAATTTCTCATAAAATAAAATACATTGAAAAAGTTGAACTCTGGCTATGTCTTGAGTAGAAGCGCATTAGTGCCATTGAAAATCATTAAGAAGTTTCAGTAAAAGGACAAGCTTTAAAAACTTAATAACAAAATCCTCCATGGTGCCTGTCACTTGGCAATCAAAACATTTGTCATAAAATTCAAAATGTCAGGGTATGGGAAAGTGGTAGAAGATTCAAAAAACCCCGGAGTGGAGTTAGACGTAAGCTTCAGACATCTTGTTATAGTCTCTTCTCGTATCGCAACGAAGTATTTTCATGCCTAGACACGATTTTTGTCAGTCTAATAGTTATAAGAGGTACAGAGACTGACTGGCCAACGGGCCGGGCGCCAGGCTCCTTCTACGTATCACTTCGCGTAGAGGCTATTGATCTCATGTATGAGGTATGTATGTTCATCAAAATAACCTCCGAAAGTATAACAATCGTATGAATTCGGCTTTTTATATTTAAATCAATGAGCAATAAATACAAATAAATAGTTGTGTTGGTTTGGTTGGTTTTGGTCGTATACACATTGCTATCGTATAATTTACCAAAAACATGATAAGAGCATTGTTAACGTCTGATAAACTATCCAAACCTTCACCCTGATTGAAAAAATCAGCATCGCTCATCGTATTCAATTTCACATGCCAATATTTTGTATTAGACATGTTAGGTAGAGATCTACTCTTTTGACTTACTAAATATTATAAAAAACCTAATTATATAAAATTTCCTCAATTCAGACAGAATTATTAATAGTTACCTCATAATAATATTATTTGAATTGCAAATGTGCCATAACGGAATTTTTCGCCGTGAACTTTTCCGTTGCGTAATTGTAACTTAATGAGTTATTAATGAGTAACTTAATGAGAATCTCATGTAGTAGTCGGCCAATTCAACGAGAACAACAAGCTAAGCAAATACTTTAGATATCAGGTGCAATGATATACGGGACCCAGATCATAATGCAACACTATAGTTTACATAATTTACAAATACACGTAGATAATTGTGAAGGTATAGCAAGTACTTCGAATTAAAGGTGAACCTTTTGTGCCTAATAGCTAGTACATACACACCGTATGAACGAGATTATCCAATTGTGTCCACCACTGCGCACTGTCCTCGTGATGGGTAACTGCAGGGATATGCTACAATCGCACATAAAGACTCAATTGTAACCAACCAATTACTTAATGCTGGACAACCGGAACGATATTAACCCATTTTGATACGAATACACGACAATTCATTGATCAAAACGATTAATCACATTGTACAAAATGATAATGATCATGGCTACAGCATGCTCTTATTTCGTTCGCGTGTGTAACAGCCATAAACTGACAATTTAATTTGACGTTGATCCATATCGTTCTGAAATTGTAACACATTCTGTTCTGGCAGACGATTCCGCCACAAAAATGGCAAAACTACTCGATGACCAAAGCATTATACCGGCTTGCCTTAAACACTAAATTATTTGAGTAGCCATCTTTCAACGTACTCGTACGTACTAATCCTGCCATACTCAAGCAGATGAATTCCTTAAGAAGATCTTCCTCATTCCAGTTTAAGAATCAGGAGCCATGTTCGCTAAGCCAGGCTATTAGAAATCACCTGTAATTACCAGATTAATGGAAACATTAACCCATCATATGCTATTGTCGCCACGCCAGACAAAGTTTTCTGAAGGATTACTTTCCTTAGAATCAATGTTGCATAAATTTTGTGAGAGTTATTTTAACAGCTGTTCTGTTGACATTCTTTATAAAACAAAGGAAACCGCGCAGCGGTGATTTAAATGGCGGCCTTTCCATAGAAGTGCAGTTAACGGCATCGACATTGCGAACGAGACATAAAGAACAGATATTTGTATTGTGTCTCAATACTACTGTGTCAATATTTTTCATTTTCTCAACTATTGATTATTGCGTACTGCGTACCAGATATTTCATAACTATTATCTTAGGTGTTATCTTTTCTGTTCAATCAAATATTCTGGGCATTATTTTAGCACAAAGGCCAAGGTTACCTAATTGAAGTATTTTTTACATTTTGACTCAATTGGAACCGGAATCACTATTCCTAGATCTAGTATAGTCTAGTTTCTACCTGTTATCATAAGACTGGAGCCTGGCAATACAACAATAATTAGAAAAGAAACAAACAAGTTTTTATGTTCAACGGAGTTTTCTACAATACAAACAACAGTTCAGACAAAATTGTTAAGCTGAGAGGTCTTATTAATAATGCATCAATAAATTAACAACCAGCACATGCCTGGAGATTACTCTCAATATAGCTGGTGTCGATTTCACAACATAAGAAATGTCATAAAGTTAATAGATGTGTCACCCTCAGTTATATCATACAATATATTTTATGGTGCGTTCATTAATTTGCATGTAGCTCTGTGTGAGACATTTCAATTAAACGCGTCCCAGTTGACTTCGTCGTAATCGCCGCGTTTAGCCGCGATGTTAATCGCGACTAATTGTAAGCTCGTTGTTGGCTCGACATGCATAAATATCTGGAGATTTATGCACTACAGCCTGTCAGGCTGGTACATGGTACATAGTGAATAGACCTAAGTGAGCCACATGCTGAAGTGCACGCACGCACTATGTTGCACTTCTTTTGCGATTTGCACTCTAAGACAATAATAACTCGAGCATCGCAAGGCTAGGCGAATACATCTGCATGTTCAAGACACGCTGAGCCCAGCCGGCCGGGCCACAATGTGAACGAGTCTTGCATTGCATCCATTAACAGGTTTATAATTAAAGAAATAGTGAATGTTTGTAGAGTTGACAATTTTGTACAGTGATTTTGTTTTAACGAATTTATATCCTGATCCAAGATCGCTGTCTACTTTTGTACATAAGACCTTCCAAAGTAACAGGTAATGGACTCATAATATCTCATAGCTCTATACTTATTTTGAAATAATTATTTTGTTTGTGTGCATTTAGAATTGTCTCATTCTTTGCGTAATGTTTATGTAATAACGTGCCATGCCCATAGGTCACAATACGGAGCTAATGCGACATTTATAATGTGGCAAATTCTTGAAAGCATTTCGTATGAAATCCGTAATGTAAGATATAATCAATGAAGAACTTCTGTTGGCCATTCAGAAGGCTGTATCACCCTTTCTTTAAAAATAAAGCCCTTCGTTTTGTTGTACTTCCGCCATATTTTGTATGAGTTAATTTTTTTGTTATGATTTTTTTTTGTTTTATATGATTATGACTTCGAACAAGTTCGGTATCTTCGTTTTTAGGGTTCCGTAGCCGGACAACATAGTTGACCGCTTTACGATTTTTATACAAAAATAAAAAATTAAGGCTATAACTGTAACTAAAAATAAATTATTCAACACCCTAAACGTGCGGGGTGTCTATTTAAAGGTATTTAAAAATGACATTGAGGTTCCTAAAACCATTTTTTTCTACAAAGTCAATCGTTTGAAAGATAGACACTTCCAAAGTGGTAAAAAATGTGTACCCCCTCTAATTTCTAAAGAAAGAGGAGAAAAATTCTGAAAAAAATTAGGATTATAGAATGTAAAAAAAAAACTTTCTAAATTGGTTTGAATAAGATTTGATGTTTAGGTGTTGAGATGTGGGACTTTTTCATCAAACTGCAGCAGTAACTTTGTTTTTCATTAATATACTATAAAAACAAATACAGTTTTGCTGTTGAATGTAATAGGTACAATACAACATGATGAATGACCCTTCAAAATATTTTTATTTTTTGGTGCTACGGAACCCTGTGTGCGTGTGACACGACTCTCACTTGGCCGGTTTTTTTTTAATAACCAGTCTGTTGGGACTTCTTATACACGAGGCAAAGAACCTTCGAGCGCGGGTCGAACCAAAGCATTGACATTACCTACTCCCAAGGTTAACATCCCTACATCTGAAACAGTTGCTTCATTGTAACTATTTTTCATTTGTTCATAACAGCCGTAGCGCTAACTGTATCATAATTTAGATACCTGATAATTAACTGACAAAAATTACCATAAACACTACATTATTTGTTAGCAGTAGAGTCGTAATGATCTCGAGCTCTGGCCAGGCTCCCCAGTTTATGTTAACATCGTAAACAAGTGTCAGTCTGGTGTGTTCAGTTCTGTCTTCGGTTTAAACTAATTGGTTGGCTATAATCGTTTCCGCGCGTACGGAGACGGAGCTGGCTGCTGGTGTTCGGTGTCGGCGCGGCACGCCGCGGCCCGAGCGGCGGGGTCGTCGGCGCCGAGTGTTGCGCTCCTTTCTTTTAGACTCTTAGTTTCCAAGCGACATCGCTTCGTCGTGCTCGCTTCGCGCCCGACACTCGTTAAAATATTTTAATCCGAGTATTCGAGCATTAATTACGGCTTGGGCTCGACCGGCAGTCAACTGCACATTCGGACAGTTTCCGCGATTAATACACACTCATTGTAACCGGCTGGCACGTACAAACGAATACAAACCACTTTTGTTTATAAGCAGAAGTCCGCGACGCTAGTGTTCAGTGTTTAGTTATGAAACCTTGTAATCGCGTGGGTGATTTCTAAATTAAGCGCTAGCGATTGTGATGTGGACGAGGTGTTTTTTGTGGTGCATCGCTTGTGCGTAAAAATCTGAGCGTTGATGCGCTCAAGCCTTTGTTTTTAGTTGGTATTGTTCGTAAATACGTGTGAACTCGATGCAGACTGTTAAATGGATAGAGATGGTGCGGCTCGGGCCCACCACTGCCACCGAAAGGTCTGACACTTTCGACGCTGATGAAAAGGTGAGCAGTGTACCGTTACCTTTAGTTGCGCACGCTCGTACAACACTTGTTGGTTAAATATATTTATTTAATAAAAGCTATTCAATGTCATTGTATTTGCGTGGAGGTGGGGATTACGTCAACAACATCTCATTTATGAAGAAACAAGTTTTAAAACATATAATTACTTAACATCGCGCATGCACCGCAATAAATTAAATATTTGAATTTCTGGCTGTGTCAACTTCATCTTTGTGCTATCTGCTGATTAGAAGCACGTTATTAATCAATAACTATGGCATTACACGCTCTTATCTTTTTAAGTTCAACTGGAATATAAACTATACGAAGATAAGTGGATTGATTATCTAATTGGTTACGAAGTTCATCTCGCGTTCTTAACATTCCACTCACGAAGCATTCCGTGGTGGACTTTCCATGTGAGGAAAAACTGGTTGCCTATTTATACGTAAACGTCTCATTCAACAATAATTAGGCTACAAATATGTCGTTTCCAACTAGTTTGATGTTAATTATTCCAACAAGAAAGCATGCCTACATAAATCCGATTAAATTATAAACTTAAACAGCAACTAAAGTAGGTTTAATACAACACAAGAAATATAATTAAAACAGCTTTAAAACCTTTGGTAGAGAGCACCGGTCCCAAGATACCGCCTTGAGGTAGCCTCTCATAGACCGTATTCCAATATTTTAACAAGGTCTTATTATGTCATGGGCTTATTTAGAGGCATGAATATTATAATAACATGGTCTGTCAATCCGTTTTTATGCACAAGTAAAAAATTAAGCTACGGACAGGTCAAGTTTCCGATTACACGAGTCTACGAAATTGATTAAAAATAGATTCATTTGCTCGACTCATTCCAAACGCTTTTGGTTTGTAAGTATTAACTTATTCGCGTTATTTCTTCATTTGGTTCCGATCGTGATTCCAGTAGAGACGATGACGCATAGCGTGTGAGCTTAACTTAAAGTATTGAACGTAGGCAGTATCAGCCATTCAGCCACGTGTTCTAGCCGCCATCGATTCGTTGGTAATGCTCCGATAAGATTGTTTAGGAAAAGGCTCGATTACTTCTTAATACTCTGTTTCCACTAGTTGATAGATTAGAAACGTTAATCTACGCTATTGCTGATTACCGTGTCGTACTATTACACCTCATAATGGCATACTTATTTTTAGAAAACCTACTTGTGTTTTGTCATACTTTGCCTACCTTTTGCACAATCACAGCCGGTTCTCCAGCACATCCTTTATCTGCTGCCTCGTTAGAAGCTGGTAGCAATTACTAACCACTTCTTCTATAAATAGAGAGAGAGGCGACCAGCCTCCGTGCTATGTCCAATCGCAAGGTCTAGGAACTATTTATTTATTCTCTGTAATCTATTACTCCAGATATGCCTTTAAGGGTCAGGCGGATCATGAAACACCATGTATAGTAACCGATGGTGCAATGTTTTTCAAAACATTATATTGTTTATTCATGAGGCATGTTTATTTATTGTACCTTGGTGAAGTCATCGCAATGTTGATGTCGACGCCTTGTCCAAAATCATTCGTGCGTCTACAAAACGGCGCAAGCGCAGCGTAAAGTAGATTCAATCTTGAGATAAAACTTTTCCGTTGACTTGCGACACAAGTAAACTAAATTAACATATATCAAAAGAGCACTCAACCTATTTGGAATTTCAATTATGGAAACCTACTAAACTTATGCATTATTTATAACTTCCATAATAAAATAATTCTATCGAAAATATAGAGGCTTGTTTACTTTTGAAAGTCAATGTTACATTGGTACATAAGGAACTTATTATGTAATAAATTATACCGAAAACATCAATAACAACAAAATGATCTAATGGTTTAAATAACCGCATCGTATTACATTTACGTTCAATACATTATGTTACTGAGTCTGAACAATAGCTTCTTTACATGAGACGTGCCTTCTCATTATCCGTCTTCATATTACCTAGGTATTTGCTGATGATGGAAGACAATACAATAAATTAATTAATTGCCGAGACAATGAATCACTAAGGTCATATCTAACTTTACTCAGTTATTATGATTCAGAAGTATTGTCCTTGGTAGGATATGCTTTAAAATACCTTATGTTTTAGGAAGTAAAAACGGACGTGCCAAATATTTAGGCAAAAACAATTCCGTAGCTATCCTCAATTCCTAATTTTTTAATCAACATCGACCGTTTCGATAGCTTCTGGTAAAGAGTGAAAATAGATTCCACATTCTTCTATACTAATATTATAAAGAGGAAAAATTTGTATTTTTGTGTGTGTGTATGTTTGTAATGAATAAACTCAAAAACTACTGTGCCGATTTCAAAAATTCTTTCACCATTGGAAAGCTACATTCACCCTGTGTAACATAGGCACCCGTGCAAAACCGGGACAAGCCGCTAGTAGAAGAATAAAAAGGTAGTTAATGTTTTTTGTTAACACTGACAATTCCTAGGTATCATGTATCTACTTTCTTAGTACGTAAACCCTGTTTTCCGCCTTTCAATAAAGAAGGCATCGAAAAAGCTATAAACATAATACACATAATTAGGAGATAAACTAATTATCTTATTTTTCGATGCTTAATAAATATAATAGGCATTTAGCAAATGATCATTCACTAATGGACTACAAGTACCTAGTTAATGATCATTTGCTAAATGCATAGTATTATAATTTATTCTCATTAACATACAAACACAATACAATAAACATAATAATAACAACATAAATAATATAATTAGAACATTAGTTCCACTGATTTAAATTGCAACGCTTTACTTACATAAAAAGTTCGGGTATTTTTTATCTAAGTTTTAAAATGGATTAAAAAGTTAAATATAAATCGATTATTTATTAGGATTACCTAAGTGACTAAACAATATTTCAAAAATAAATATAGAGCAGCTATTTATTACATACTTAATGTTATTTATAACAGGAAAAAATACCTGTCAACTTGGATGTTGTTGTGTACAGTGCGTAATAATATATTATTCATACAGAAGCAATTACAATGCCTGTATGTATGAACGTAAACAGGACAACATTTCACAATAAATGACGTATGAGAATCGCCCATTTGCCCTTTGACTAATTAGTAATTATCCTCCTAAATATATAGTAAGTAATGTCTTTACAATTACAATTTTTCCTCAAGATCACTAGAAGTGTGTGAACCTTTTCGATAGTTATTCGGTATGAAATGAAAATTATGTAATTTTAGTGTGTTCGATTTGATCCTTTTACCGCCCATTATTTTCTTATTGCATTTAATCAATCAGTTTTGTCATATTTTTCTTAAACAAAAGTTAGTAAATTTTACTTTCGTGTGCGTTCCGACAGTCGTGTAGTCGTCTCAATTCGTTTCACTCTTATTTTTCTGGTTTATTGGCTATATTTGAAACCGGCACGAAATCACTCAAGTAGGTATGCCACTCTTCTTTCTACGGTTCTGGGTTACCTTCTTTCCTTGAATCATATGCGCGCACGCACGAGCGCTGGGTTTTCTTCCATTTCCCATATTTTTTCCTACCTTAGTTATTATTGCAATACTTAGGTGACGAGTGGCTGGAGTGAGACGTGTGGTTCCTTTACTTGTAAAATATTGCACAATGTTAGAATTTTTAATCCACAGAAGAAGACATGGTTAATCTTAGTAGGTACGTAATACGTAATTAATGCGGTGTTGTTGACAATACTCAGCTCTAACTGTCTCTGGCCTATCCTCAAAAATGTTATCAGTACGTATTTATTGGCGATTAGCTACTATAGTAAATAAGCCGTAATCCCAGCTCTAATCCAGAGATAGTTATGTACCACATTGATGTTGTATACATTAAGATAAAGGCGATAAATTGAGATTATGACGACATTTCTTTTTGAACAAGGTGCCGACAGGAAACAGTTCATTCATCGCCGCGAATGCAATCACTCGCTGTAACTGCATGACCCGGATCATGCAATAGTTTTGGACAAGTTCATAGAACAATAATAAAACGCCACCATGTCCCCCGTAGGTATTCAGCCTTAGCCTGCAGTTCTTATAAACAAGTGATCTCAGAAACGAAGTTACTCAGTGCCCAGTGAACATTTACCAACAAGGTAGTCAAGGTTTTAATTACCAATCGATTAAAAAAAACACAAAAATGTTTCGCCTCTTACGTCGACTCGCGCGCATAATTGCCGCGAAGGTGCGGAAGATTGAATTTATTGTGTTTAATGCAAACTTGAAAAGAAGGGGGACTATACATTCAGTATGCGATCGGGGGACACTAGGCCACGCCGCCCGCAGGCGCGCGACCATACACTCCATCCGAGAGGTAAGAAGCTGCCAACATTATAAAATAAACTTACCGTTCTCCCAAAAAAACTAATTTACATAATTCCAAGTTCACTGGCAAGTTTTTTTGTTCTTATAAGTTTCTACGGTTGTCATAATTTCATATTAAATTAATTAAGTGTAGCACAGTCGAGAACAGTCTCATTATGACATAAATGTTATTAGAGTGATTTGACTTGTGTTGGCCAATTAACATTGCAACGAAACTTGTGTTGAGTAATTGTCTTGAGTTTACTAAACACTGGTAACCAGTAACCGGTAGGTGCTAAGCATTCACGCTAGTTAATTAATGTTTAATAATTCACTCCGTAAGAAAACCTATGTATGTTTTATTTAGCAGCTAAGTGTTCATTAATGTAAATTGTACAACATTGTAATAAGAATAACCTCAATTTCTTAAAGCCTGATTAGTAAATATGCAACCAAATGTCACCTAAGCTGTTGTGATTGGCTGGCAGCACATAACAACAAATCACATCTAAACAGGCTTTCAGAAACTTGCAACCTAATTGCGCAACAGAAACAGATTCCGAATGTAAATCTCTTTGACAAAGTTCAACATAACATCCGTTGCGTTAGTGTTGCTGTCGAGTAGACGAAGTTCTGAAATACTTAATTGAGGCAGTGGATTTTGTTGTATTAGCAAAATGGAAGGGACTGTCATTCTTAGTGCGTACGCAATTGGGGTGTTAGGAATAGTATTCTACCCCTATTTGTCCATTGTCTACGAGTATCTTCTGTGTTGTGGATAATTGTATGCCCAGGATTTTTTTCTTAAAAAAATTACAGAAGCTGCCGTAGGTTTCCAAACACACTCTTCTAGGATTTTTATTCCAATATAGTAGTAGACAGCATTGCAGCGAGAAATAGTAACAAAACACTAGTGTATTAACATTGTTTAGGATCGCTGGACACTGTGTTGTGTACTTGTGGTGTATTATAATTATTGTAATTAGCTGTAGTAGTGCGCACGAACTCGCACTGTTCACTGTGAATGTTGAATGTGAACTGTAGATCGGGAATGCATCACCTGCTAGTGCATCTTGTCGACTGTACCATGGAAATGTTTAGTGTTGTCACTTTTACGATCGGTTTTATTACAATTTGGTAACAGATTATGGATCCAAAAGTGGCAACACTGTAAACCACTGTTCACTTCACTAATCATTGCAATATTTTTATCCCATCTTTATGCATTCAATTTTGGCATGACTCTTTTCCATGTAAAAATTCACTACAAAAAGTTCATTCCTGATTTTGTCACATGGTACCATGACAACAGAATCAGAATTATGAGCCCTTACAGAATAGTTTTGAAATTCGCAATTAGATAATCGAATTTCCTACTCACTTATTGCATTTAATACTTGCAATCTCTTGTTAGAACTGCACTTGCATTTACTTTAATCTCATCATTAAATAGTAGTTGATTTAGCACATTTTGTTTAAGCCATACTTGTCCAATCTGAGAGAGCTGTCATATTCCCATTTCATTTTTGATCTGGTGGTGGTGCAACATGGTTCTTTTGGCGATTGAATAATACAGTCAGAAAGTGGCTGTTGGTAAAGACTAAAATTCTCTTGTATCGAAAAAACAAGATTGCTACGTTAGTTCCGACTAAAGCCGCGCTAAAAGAACCAGGCAGCACTATAGCATGATCTCATTAGCATGTAGTACTATTTAAAACTTACCTGTTGTGTTGTGTAGGTGTTGTCCATGAGCGATGAGCTTCGCCGTGCTCTGTACTCGTCGGGCGCCTCCATCGACATGGAGTTCTCGCCGCCTGACCTCATCGGTCCCTCCGAGATCTTCACCATGGAGCACAGGTAATTCACTCATTATTCATGCTGAAGGCGACCAGAGAGCATAGACAGTGGCATTCTATCAGAGGTAACAATAGCCAAATAGCCAAAAGTGAATGCTACCGGACATAACGTCAATCTCGTTAAAAAGTTCTGAAGAAATACGAAGCACCCTGAAAGCGATAGCCACTTGTCTAAGCCCTCTGTGGTCCCCAGGAATCTTGCAATCGGAATTAGTCGTCACGTTATTTATTAAGGGAAGTCCAAGTCTCATAAACGTCATCGGCTGCAAGCAGCGTCTAAGCCTAGTCTAGATGCTTGCAACCGACACGAACATTCCTCGTAGCACCACCAAATGGACAAGACAGATACTATTGGTCTAATCAACGGTGATACCTACTATTTGCTGGTGTCACGGGGTATGAAACGCAAAAAAGCGGGGAAAAAAGCGCTGAGTCTGGTGTCTTTGAAACACACTGCAGCTTCGAAAATACTATGGGAAGTTTATGTCAACGCCAGATGTCGCCGATGGTGTTAATAGGAAACTCCAGCCTTACGACTTTTCGTACTACCAACTTTTGTTTTGCCATTGTCGGTACCGGCACGATATGGTACGAATAGTAAGCGTTCTGGTGTAATAACTGGGAAATTGTGTGCCTAGAACAATCGTTGTATAATTACAAATCGGTTGTATTTTCCTTTTCAAATAAAAGTAACTATTCTTTTCAAATTATGTAATAAGCTCACCTCCTACCTATTACATGGGAGCCTAAACATGAGTGGCGAAATGAGGACTGTGGAACTGTCTGACCCTTCGGGGATCACAGGCGTGATTTAATGTTTTGTTTTAACAACTTACAGTTGATATAAAAGAAATAAATATCACTAAAAATATCATAATTTAACAATACGATAACGATAACTGTTTTAGTACTTATATTATAAGTTTATCTTGCTTCAAATTGAGTTGTTTATTTAATGTTTTATGCTCAAGTAAAAAAAACAAAGGTAGACTGAAAAAGACAAATTCTTGTTGTTCATGTTGTTGACCATAATTATAACAACATCACGTTTGTAATCTCCGACGGGTGAGGCAAAGGTGCTGATACCTGTGAACACACATATTTATTCGCCAATAAGTTTTAAATCCCATGTAAGAGGAGGCGAGTCTATTGCCATCAACTGGGCACAAACCCAGCGTCCATATGTGCCAATGTTGACCGGTATGATCGGTATATTTCAGAGAGAAGCTATGTGCGGTGCTGCCGCCGCGCGCACAGGGCTACATGTGGTCGCTGGCGTTCAGCACGAGCCAGCACGGCTTCTCGCTGGCCTCCATGTACCGCAAGATGCAGCGCGTGGACACCCCCGTGCTGCTGGTTATACAGGACACGGACAACAACGTGAGTACCAACCTGATCACGATACTAACCCGTAGCGGTTGCAAGAAGATGATGATGCAATTGGGCCTCAAGAAGTAGATGCTATGGCAGCATAGCGTCCACTACTTGAGGCCCACTCGTAACCTAATTTCTGTAAACATTTATTAACATCTAGTCCTTCTCACTGTTCGGCCATGGCCAATCTCAACGGAAACTAGCCATTGCCATATTTACTGCGTTCCCAACTTCCCATTCCCAGACTATGAGAGCCTCCCTCCAAAAAAATAAAAAAAGACTATGAGAGTCTCGGTAGGCACTCCAGTCTAGTATGGTCTGAGACTGCAATCCGACACGACTAGAGACTTCCTAGAGAGAGATCAGGCGCAGGAAAAACTAGCACATTTATGACGTATCTAAATGATGCCCTCAAACTGCAGTAGGAGAATGTTAGGTATTACAAGGTCCTAGCCGAGCCCAAGGCTCCTTTGCCCCCACTGTCTCCAACAGTTACCTACTGTAGGTTGTACTGTGTCTCTACTTTTTTCAAATCAAGATCACGAATAACAAGTCTTCAAGTGTGAACTGTCTGTGTATAGATGTGTAAAACACGCTAGATTTGAACAAGTTTTTTTCTAATTTTATACGTTAACATAAGTTTCGGTTTAGGCTGAAAATTATGTTTCTGTCGAACACTACTGGCGAAGATATGTTTTCTAAGAGGAAACTCGTAATTCTGCCGCCTGTATGTACAGGTATGTGCACTGCATAAAGTGTCGATAAATAAATAAATAAACCACATTCTATCTGCCGGGTAGGTAAGCCGATCTAGAAAATATCTGGTCATGACTAACAAGGCATGACTAAGACAAGATTTATTACAGTTTTTCAAAGAAAACAAACAACTGTTTCGTCTAACAAAATTGAAAACAACACGGAAAATGTAAACTGTTTTTGATAAAATGCAGAGCACTTGAACTTAGAGTTAGTGTTGACTCATTACGATAACACTGGAGACAGCTATCCCCCATGAACAGTTATCTTATCAGGGGATTTAATGGGCTTAGCTAGCATGTACTCATCCAAAAACTTAAGGAAAATATTATTTTACCCTCATAGGAAAAAGTGTTCCGATTAAAATAGGACGATTTACTTCAAGTCGTAGTTGTAACGCATAAACAATTAGGAGAACTAATTTTTTGAACTGTTATTTAAAAATTCGAGTGGTTATTATGATGAGTTGAAAAAATAATGGTCAGTTATTCTTTTTATCGGCGGTTGGTAAATTTTGTCACACTTTACCAACCGCCTATAAAAAGAATAACTGCCCATACAACGTAAAACATAGACAGTAATAAAAAATCAATTGGCCGGTTATTTCGTCTTACAATGTCAGTACTAAAAATTCGCAAGCAGATTAATAAATAAATGACCAGTAAAAATGATGAATGGGCAGTTAGATAAATAGTTCGGCAGTAATCTTAGGGAGCGGAGACACTCGGACTTGGGTCACCCCGATTTGGACAAATTAGATTCGAAGAAATCTTCGAATCTAATTTGTCCAAATCGGGGTGACCCAAGTCCGAGTGTCTCCGCTCCCTAAGATTACTGCCGAACTATTTATCTAACTGCCCATTCATCATTTTTACTGGTCATTTATTTATTAATCTGCTTGCGAATTTTTAGTACTGACATTGTAAGACGAAATAACCGGCCAATTGATTTTTTTATTGATTTTAGACCCCGACATCCCCTTCGTGTTAGGTCACTGTAAACCCTGCAGACAGAAATAGGAGCCCCGCGTAGCTGGGCTACGCTGACTACGCTTTCTAGGCGAATACCTGCGCACTCGTAACTGCCCATTTAGTTATTTTACTGCTCAGTATACTTACTTATTAAAAGATTCATTTCAATATTTTTACGACTCATTTTTGTTTACTTTACTGCTAAGTTTTAACTGCCGAACTTGTTAATAAATATGCATTTTGTCATTTTTAACTTACCAAAACTACTATATACAACTGCCGCTTTAAATCAGTGCCATAAAAAAGCATGTAGTATTTGATAAGCTCTGGGTTAACGGTTTAACTACCGAATCGAAATAAACATTTTAAGTGCCTCTATATTAAGTAGGTACTTAAAGATTAGTGTTTTAATCAAAATGTGTGTTTACTAAGAATAAGGCGACATCATCTTCATTTATAGACTGCGATTATCAATTCGATTTTATTAAGAGTTGTTATAGTTTCTTTTTTTAAGTTTGTTGTCTAAGCGTGCTTTTGGTACTCTTACATTCCTACTATTTCTTCATAATTATGGTAGCGACCTCCGCAACCGAAAATCATGGCCGTCATCAAAATGGCATAAGTGGGTCACCTTAGGCTACATGTAACGGTTTTCTAAAATCTGCTTCATTTTCTATAGACAGCCCTCGTTAGCACGGCTCATTTTTATCGCGCACTGGATTTTCAAGTCACGGTATTAAGCTGAGCATTGAGACAATCTGGCAGAGCGCATACCAGAACCGTTGTATTTTCAACTCTTCGCGCAAAGCAGTGCGTGATAAAAAAAATTGTTCAAGCCTACAAGTGCTTAGGGTTGAACCTAGTCTAGCAGCACGGAATCGCTGCTGACTGCTGCCGCGTGCGATAGCATTCCCACTCTGATCCTCTCTCTAGCAAATGATGGTTCTGAGCAACAGAAAGGAGCATGGAAAAAAGGCGAATCTGTGCTGCTAGTCGTGGCGGCAAACCTTACAAGCCATCTGAGATATTGCCACGATTTTCCGTCACACACTGCACTTGTAACTTTTTCTAATGGTGTGTTAAAAACCTAAATATTCCCCCAGGTGTTCGGAGCCCTGACATCGACTGCACTGCACCCGTCCGAGCACTTCTACGGCACGGGCGAGTCGCTGCTGTTCTCATTCCAGTGCAGCGGCGACGACCCGCGCCGACAGTCGCACGCCGCCATCGAGAGTGCCAAGGATAAGGATGAGGGCAACAAGGATGAAAAAGAAGGTCAGTTAATAGCATTTCAGCCGAAAGACGTCCACTGCTGGACATAGGCCTCCCGCAAGTACTGCTATTTAGTAATTCGTTAATTAATAAAAATATTTAAAGCCATTTAAAACGTAGGTACTGCTTCTTCCAACATTGTTTGAAGATGCTGTCATCTTCAAAAGAGCAGTACGTCTGTGTCTTAAAAATTAGATTTACATGTTACATTATACTAATGTAGGTATGTTCAGATGACATAGATTAGTATGTTGCCTGTTCAAATAAGATAAAATTGTCCTGGTTTATTTTCCGTGCACGTCTAACAGTATTTTCACGCAACAAATTTCTTGTGCCAATAAACGAAAGAGAACGGGTGAAACTCAAGGGCTTTTACTGCCCGATAATTGCGGGCCATCCTTACTTGCCGTTCAATTTATTAATTTAATTTTAATTTAGTTACAGATCAACAACCACCGCCATTGAAAACCAAATTCAAGTATTGGGGCTGGACTGGAGACAACATGTACTTTATTCGTGGCAGCAACGATAACATATCCATCGGCGCTGGCGAGTGAGTATAGTCCAACATATTACAAGTTAGATCTTGAATGTTTCAGAAGTTCGCTTCATTAGACACACCGATAGTAGAATGTTTTACTCATCCATCTGAAAAAGGGTTCGTGTTCGCCAGAAACCGAATAGTTTGTATAGTATTGATGTACTAATGTGGGTGTAACATTTCCAGCGGCAAGTTCGGCCTGTGGCTGGACGGCGACCTGTACCTGGGCCGCACGCAGCGCTGCAAGACGTACGGCAACGAGCCGCTCAGCACGCGCGAGGACTTCATCGTCAAGATCATGGAGTGCTGGACCTTTATCTGAGCGCCCCCGTCTACCCCCCTCACACCCACACCCTCTCGCTCGCCGGACTCCCGGACTCGCCGCACGCGCCGGCCACTACTATACTTTCAAATCAAAAATAAGCTTTAGATTATCTTATGAAATTTGCTACGAAGATTTGACACTTTTACAAGTCAGTCTTTTCGACTTTAGTACCGATGAGTCTGAAAACGATTTTGTACTCTCATTGTGACTCGAAACGTAGCGGCGCGGTCAACATCGATCGGCCGACATGAAGACAATATTAATAACGTCTACGCGCATTTCTAGTCAAATGTACTGAAACCTGACCAATGTTTTCATCCTCTCCGAATTTAGAGGCGTGTTCGGATACGAGTGCCGCCGCTCGGGCGCGGGTCACTCGCCCGCGACCTCTGCTGAGCAAGTGCATTAATCCTAGTCAATTGTCATTTGTATGTAAGTTGAAAGTTCCGCAGTCGGACGGAGCTCACGCTCACGCACGCTCGCTGCGGGCTCCAGGAGGACAGCGTCTACGACGCACGCGGCACCGGCGCTGCGGCCGCACGCTCGCGCGCCCGGACAGTCCGATAATTATTACGTGTCAATTCATACAATTAATATTGTGCATTGTTGTTAAGGAAATTAAAAGCATATTTGTAACTATAAAATCTGTATGTTATGTAGAAGTTTATATATTAACGAATCAATCATTACCTATGTGTTTAGTTAGAGGCCGACTTATTGGCGTGTCCAGTACCGAGCAATGTAACACGCATTAATTTTATGAAAGTGATTCTGGTTCATTCATGACTTATTGGAGGTAGCTCGCTCGTATTGGCAGACGGCTGCTAGCTGCAAGCTGCATGATTCTTGCCAAAATAACGCGAGCCTCGAGCCACTCATGTGTAGCCCGCGCAAGGGTCGGTGACACTGTCAGTATAAATATTTTATTTATTAATAATTTGTGTAGATTTTGTATGTTATGTTGTCGTGTCTGATTGTATTGAGTCATAATAATATTAAGTTAGTGAGCATAATTATGTTACACTTGTACTGTGATTTGATTATTATGGTTGCATTTTTTCACTTATTGGAGCGTTGTCACTGATTAATTGAATAATAATACATTAACATTATAATATGCTGATCGGAAGTTTAGTGAATATCTAACATATCTTCATTCATGTCACAGCTTTATAAGAATGTTTAAGATAGTCCACAAAATACGAACACGCAATCAACATAGTTTTCAATAAACCATAGATTATTTTTGTGATGTGACGCTTCAGTACAGAGATGAGTAGCCAATATATGAATATTATAAATTAAATAGTAAAAAAAAAAAACTTAAATAATTATCTTAGAATGCTTGATGAATGTAATCGTCATTGTGCTTAGTAATCGTTAGCATGATGTTACTCAGATCTATCTGGTCGTATAACATTATTTATTTGTCCTATGTAAGCACGCGCGCTAGGGCCGCCGCGCCGCGCATCTGGGTAAATAAACTAAATTTGATTCTACAGTGTATTTTTTCATATTTTTTTTTAAGTAGTATCTAACGATTTTTTGACCAAGTGTAAAGAATTATAGAAATAAAAACGTGAATTTTATGTAAAAGGCACACCTGTTAGATGTTTTTTTAAAGAGATATTATATTTTTAAATTTCTGGCAGTGATGGAAATGACGTTAGTAGGAAGGAAATGTTATTCTCATTTCTGGAAATGACATAATATGACTGGTAATGATTTGTTGTTACAAACAATACTTTAATAAATCACGTATCAGAGTTGATTCAAATGTTATGTAAAGGATTAATCGATAATAACTCAGGGTTTATGAATAAAATATCATTATAATTAACACCAGCTTTATTTCTTTAAACATTTCAATAATTCTTTGGTAAAATCAGTCAAAGAAACATAATCAGGTCTTGTTAATTTCGTATAATCTCTAAACAATATTTGGACTTCTAAAAGCTTACATGATTAAAAATATGATTTTAACACTTATTCTCGAGCAAGTAGGGATTTCAATACTCAACACTTATCACTTACCATTACAATAGTCAAAGTTATAATAGTCAAACTAGATATTTTTAACACTTACGGCTCCTTTACCTGGGAGCCCTTAAATTGGTACAATATTTCTTTATCATCATCAAATCAACCCACGTTTTAAAGTATTAATACCTTTTTATTTATTTAAATTAAAAGAAACCTTTCTGTTGGACAAAATAACAATATTTTTTGGTGTACTAGAAATTGTATTAATGTTAGGGGATGTATTTGTTACATTAGCAAGAATACGGCGAGATTTCTTGGTCCTAACGAGAGGTGCTACGTATTCAGGGGTATTTGAGTCTCCAGAACTCGGCCCAGGGCGTTCTTCTTCAGTTGCACAGAAGTTGAGGACTTTCGAAAATCCTAAATGTTTATCGTGAACACAAATATAATCACAGTCAAAACAGCTGGCTTTCCTGAATACGAGATTAAATATATCTTGTTTCCATAAGACTTGGTGAACATTTAACGTGCCCTGGAACGGTTTCAAACTTTTGGGAAGTAGAGCTTCTTTGGCTAAATCCTCGTCTTCAATGATAGTCATTATCGTAATATTTTCAATGTTCTGTTTTACAATGTCTATAAACTCATCAAATGTGCTGACGTCTTGACCAAAAGTCACAAGATTGTCTGCAGTCCGTTTTAGCACTCCTCCAATCCCATCTGGGGCACCCTTCCCATGTCCAGCTTCACTGTAATTCCAGGTTATTGCCTTAAGTTGTGGAAAATCTTTACAAAGAACCGAAATTATGTAGAAGATATATTTATTGCGGTACTGGGAACTTGGAGAATCAGATTGGAAATGGATGGTATCTATAAAAGGATTTATTTCTATAGATAGTTTAATCATGGGAATTAGGTGCGCCCAGATGGCAGCGGCGTCGTGTCTCAAGCACTGGCTAACTGTGCATGCACAGGTAGTGCCAATGGCACTACGATGGAAGTCGTAGGTATATATGACACCAGTATGCAAACAAATCTCTTTACGACTTGGCCCAAAATGAAGACTCTGCACTTCTTTTCCGTATTTGAGTCCAAAATTTTCTGAAAAGTCTATGTGTATGAATGCTTCTGTTACAATTAGATTATTCTTCTTGTGTCTCATAGTATTGTATTGTACATTTATAATAAATGCGTGTTTGAAAAAATTTGGTAGCTGGCAATCTAGTTTTTCTATAACTTGTAGTGGAGTCATATCAGTTGCCTTTTTCGTAGTAATATATTGTGTTTTCATACCTTTTTTAGTCTTTACAGTTTCTTTGCAACGTACCCACTGGTAGAGTGAAAGACTTTGATCATTTGAAAATTCGTTATAGGATAAAACATTATCCTTACATAAAGGGCAGTCTCTTTTTAAACATTGATCGTTGTATCGAGAACAACACAGTGACTCTAAAATCTGTTCAAAATTAGTCTCCTTTATTATATTTGCTTTATGCAGACATAGAACTGCCAAATCGATATTACTGTGAACTATGCAGGCACAAGTTTCCCTGAGTGCTTTGGTAGGAAAGATTACCCAAAATGGGCGATGTCTACAGAAAAAGGCATAACTAACAGGAGTTCCATGCTCTGATATAAATTTGTTATGTAATTGCTTTAATGGTAATGTTAACTGTCGTTTTTGTTTTTGAACCTTATTTCGAGTGATGTACTGCTTTTTGCCAGGAATAATTACGCTGTTTGAATCTTGTTCAAAAAACTTCTTAATTAGTATTGATAATTTTTCCTTTGTTCGCCTTTCTTGAGCTGTTCCTTTTTTACCCTGTTTCTCTATCTTTTTTGAAATCAACTGTGATTTTTCCACTGACATCTTTCTTAACTTCTTCTTTAGACTCTCATTTTCTTTTCTTAAATTTTGTATAATATTAATTAACATTTTACGTCTTTTTTGTTCTTTGTACCTTATGCGTCTTATTTTTGTAGCTGGTGAATTTAAAGGATCTTCTATAACTGTAGTCGTTTGTGTTGTCTTCTTAACTAATATATCTTCTTGGTCTTGATGTTCAAGCAGTACTACTTCTGGTAACGTAGTTACGTTTTTCTTACCTTTTTTATTTTCCCTGTACCTTTTTGATGCTTCACGCCATTTTTTTCGTTGTTGCCTTTGATCCCTTGGTGATTTTTCATCAATAGGAATAACTTGTCCCTTTTCTTTCTTCTTGATATACCGTAGCCGTTCCTTTTCTTTTTCTCTTTCGTACAATTCTGGATCATTTTTAAGTTCTGCGTACCTTTTACGCTTGTAGGCTGATAGATTGGCTGTCGATGGTTTTTTGTTCATGATCACCAAACCTAGAACAATATTTTCTATGTTACTTAAAGGTACAAGTCCGAGACGAGCTGCAATCCGCCTGGGACTTGTACTACTTCATATATATCATATTAATGAGTAAATTGTCACTAATTGGTGTAACTGTGGCTTATGGTATAGATAATTCCACACGAAAGTAAGAAGAAACAAAGTTAATAGTCATTAGCAGTAATCACGAATCATTTCCGTCTTTAACATTTTACAGGAAATGATCTTACTGGAAATGACTTATTTTATTTCAAGTCGAAACTTGCTCACAAAATACAGTACCAACGTAATAATAATAATCTCAAATGACACACGCGAACATTCGGAATATATGTAAAAAGTAATAGATAAATGTATTCGTTACTTACAGTTTGATGCGTCCTTTTGGAAATGATGTGATGCGTGACAATCGTCTTGCGTAAATTTTTTACAATAAATTTTGAGCGCCAATTGCACTGCGATCACGCGTCCACTTACTTGGCGGCCAGTTTGGAAACTGAGGAAGATGCGGGCGCGGGGCGTCATGGGCTTTGTGCATCAGAGTGAGAAAGAAATACTGTTTGACGAACTTTTACGGAAATGACGAAAATATCGTAACATTTGATGAATCATTTATTTTAAACTTAATTTTATAGTTCACTTTCAAAATGTTTAGCAGTAATGCATATTTGTTTTATAGTCGCTCTATAGTTATTTTCAAAAACGCACCCTTACAACTCGTTTTGAAGTTATTTTGATATTTATAGTTAGATACATGATTTTATGTCGGGTTGGAAATGATGTTAGGTGCGTGTTTTCTTTCTATAAATACGTAATATTCCCGGTCAAAATATTATTGGCGCCTTTAAATATGATATAATTGACACCATATGCTCTTGATTTAAATGACTGAAATCTATAAATAACGGTACAATGATGAAAAACTTTTTTTTTAATGCGTTTAGTTTATTTACCCATCTATCTACCGCTAGGGCCAGTATAATGGCGTCGTGTTTTGTTTCAATTATATCTACTGTATATACAACATATTCCTATGTGAGATTAGAAGAGATATAATATATATTTTTGTGAAAGGCCACGCGAAATAACTTTTGTGTATATTGATGGTAGAAAGTACAAGTACCAAAATGTGTCCCAGCTGTTAATGAAGTATAGAATATTAGCGCGTGCGTCTATTCAAGCAAAATATTTTGACGTTGTTATTGTTTGTGTACATCAGGAATGTAATAGATGAACTTAGGTTTTAAAATTATATCGGCATAATTATTGTTATAAATTTATAATCATTAGACTTGTTGAGTAGCAGTGAGAATTAAAATATTTATTTATTCAGTTATGGTTTCAATCTTACGGTTGCTGTAGCTACATTACTTTATCGGTGATGATTTATTATGTAATTCTAAGTTGTTAAAATGTAAATCAAGCCATAATAATTGAGAATATATTCTTTTGAGAAAGTGAATGTTTTATTTTTATAATAAGAAAAATACATTTTTGACTCAAGAACCATCAGTACTGGTATCTGTGTCGTGGTCGGTATCCTGAGTTGCTGTCGTCATAGCCCCTGTTGTAGTCGTTGTATCCTCTGTTGTCGCGTCGGTCGTAATTCCTGTCTCTGTTGCCATCCCGCTGGTAAGGATGGCTACGTCTGTTACCGCCGCGGCGCTCGTTGCGTCGCGCCGAGTTAGGAACCCACCATGAGTCTAACACCGGCGCCGTAGAGGGCAACTCATTAAATACTTTCATAAAATCTTCATCTTTCTCAGTAAATCTATCTTTCAGTTCTTCCTCACATGTGGCTAAAAATTCTTTATCTTCAGCTGACAATGTATCGGCAGCCATTTTTAAACTGATATATTTGCAGGGTACTCAATCAGGGAATTAAGAACTGAAAATAAAAAAAACACAATTGTATGATTTATTTATTTTGCCTTGAGTGAGAAGAAGCTATAATAAACCCAATTCATTCACTTGGGACAGCGACAGCCAGCAGTAGAAATAATCAGACAATCACAACGACAGACACCATTCTCAACAGGACCACCATTTGAGGAATTGGACAAAACAAAATGTTCTATTACAAAAAATAATCCACTGAATAGGATATTTGCTATTTCAACACTAAGTTATAAAGTTTGATAGTTATACTTATTACGAACAACAAATTAAGCAAAAACATTAAAAGTAGCACATTTCATTTAAATTTTAACAAACTGGGTGACTTCTTCAGAAGTGATTTTATCAGATTCTTGGCACTGGTACCAGAAACATTCAGAAAAACAGTTATGGAGTTGTCATTACAATATGCATACTAATTTAGATTAATACTGGCATATTTTATGAATTGAAGATGAGTTTACACACACCATTTCAATTAATGACCAGAAAAACCTCTTGTTGCAATGGACAACACAATACAGCAAGGTTGTGTTATAGATAAGTGACAATATGCAAAGGGACAAGGCACACAAAACAACAACCCACAAATCAATCCCAAAAACCCTAGAATACCGATCATATTTACAATGTTCGCTAATTAGACTTGTTAAGATGAGACCATAAATTGTTTGAGGTGGCTCTACCAAACTAGGGTTGATAGGTTCGAAGACAAATCCAATATATGCACCACAATCTGGACATACACATGGTTTCCAAAGGTAACCAGGAAACCAAGATGTACTTTCCTCCCACTGAAATGATTCTATTTAGTTAAAACCGTCTTATTTTCATGATGACATTTGTGAATAAATAAATATTACCTCCCCAGTTGGAACACAAGTCGAATATGTAAATGATATCAAGGGATAATGGAAAAACACATCAGTGGCAAACACTTGCACTAGGACGTCGTCTTTATAAAAGACGGTATCTTTGAAGGAATATCGAGATTTTGGACTCGACTTCGAAATAAGAGTGCCACTTGTTGTAACGTGGCTGCCACAGTTGCGGCACAGAATACTCCCTGAAAATCCTGAAATAACAACAAAATATCCTGCAGTCCAGTAAAATTAGTGCAATCCTACAAACTGTTAACCAGTTATCTATTTGTTATCTACCCTTATGCTGCATCAGGGCCGTCAGGTGAACGTCTTCAAATGCTATCACAGAAGCTATAACAAAAAGTAGATACGAAACATTAAAATTAATTTTGAACGCCATCATACCTCAATTTTGCGCAATAGAACTTAACATAGATTTACAATATGTGCATAATATAATATAATTAAATTTAAAAACGAGGAATCCTACGATCTTAAAACTGATTATCTGCCACTATCATGATAGAATAGATATCATTAGATATCATCTGACATTTCTGACAATGACATTGGTTTGATACAAAGACTTTTTTCTTTTGGTTCTTTTCGTTCCTCTTTGGGACAGGCAAAGGGAGCTGAGCCCAACAGCCAAATTGATACAAAGACTACTATATTTATGTTTGATAATTTGATAGGGCAGCCTTGGCATGGCAGCAGCACGCCTGCGGCCTGCCTGTGTTGCCATTTGCCAAATGTGGCAAGCACGAACGAAGTCGCCAAAAAATCATCAATAAAATTAACTAAAATCACCAAATTATTAGCCTACATTTCTTTTAGAAGCATTGTAATTTTTATTTGAGGAAAACATGTCGAAAATTTTCCAATCAATTTTCAAATCCAAATTTTGCAATAGTGCGGACCGGCAATGTAGTGGCGATGGCGATGGCGCCGATAGTTTCCATCGAAGCACTTAGTAGAAATTAATATAGTCAAGATGTAAAATAGTTTGAACTTGAGAGACTTGCACATGTTAATAATAGAATAATAATGAATTAACAGGAACCCTCGCTTAGCAGTCGCGCTAGAGACTGCGAGACCAACGGAGCAGTAAACTCTATGTAAACTATAAACATTGAATAGCATTTAAAGTTTTTATTTTTGAACTACCATATTATTATCTTTATCGAAACATAAAATAGTATTATAAATGTATTGCGTTATAGACATTGAAAAAATTCGTCCACATCGCTGTCAACAGGTATAGTGCCTAGAAGGCTGGCAGCATTGCCATGTTGGATGGCAATGCTGATTCTTCGATCAAAAAACAGGCCAGCCCCTTGGTCTCAGGAAGAGTCGTCCTGCCACTTGGCCATGTCCCGTCCCGAAAGACTAGGACACTCGGACCCTATGGCCCTAGTGTTTCAATCCAAAACATCTCAAACACGTAGCTACCAATGAATGAGGTTCTTGTATTTGCACCGTTTGAGGTTTTCAGCGCTAGCAGCAGCAGCCCTAGCACAACTCGCCGTGCAAGGAAGATGGGATGGTATGCGAGGTTTGCAAAGCATGTGAAGCCAGCAAACTAAGTGGCAGCTTGATGGATGTAAAATATTTGTTAGTCGATTTTTCGCCTTCCTAAATTGATTAAACTATAGTTTATTCCTCTATGGTTGATTAGGATGTTGGATGTTGTTGACACTTAAAATTTGACATTGACATTTCGCTAGCAGAAAGACGTCGACGTTGCGTTAAAATTTGATCACCGAAATTTACAGTAAATGTAAATACTAGTACCATTTGTTTCGAAAATGTCTGAAAATGTGAATATCGATCTCTCAGGAGAAATTAATGCCACCGTAGAAAAGAAAGGGTTCCAAAAGTATGTCAATGATATGGAATTGTAAGTCCTAACAATAACATTGCTACGTGGTGTATTCGTTGCTTTGAGATTTGTTTATGCTACATCATTCGTTACTATTACACGCTATGAGTACACTTCTGATTAAGTCTGATACTGCTGAAGTGGTGCGATTACAATATTAACTAAAACTAGCTTCCGCTCGCATAAATTCATTTCTTCCACATCATTAGGGTTCCGTACCCAAAGGGTAAAACAGGACCCTATTACTAAGACTCCGCTGTCTGTCTGTCCGTCTGTCACCAGGTTGTATCTCATGAACCGTAATAGTTAGACAGTTGAAACTTTCACAGATGATGTATTTCTGTTGCCGCTATAACAACAAATACTAAAAAAACCAAATAAAAAAATATTTAAGTGGGGCTCACATACAACAGACATGAGTTTTTTGCCGTTGTTATAGCTAATGGTATGATAGGTATATACTCACACTTGACTGGTTTTTCTCTATTCATTACATACTGTAAAGTTTCATCTAAATCCAGTCTGAGGGTTTTGCTGAAAGAATTAACAAATATTCATCCACCCACTCAAACTAACGTTTTAAATAATAGTAGTATGATTTAGTTGTACCTAGTATTCAAAAGCGATAGACGAAATTTTAGGTAACTTTATTTTAAAGTTTTATTCAAAGTAAATATTTACGATTTCCTTCATGAAAACTACAGGTAAAAAAAAGGTATTATGAAGTTCAACTCTATAACAAGTTTATTTAGACACACCACCTAGTACAGTCTTTCATACTAACAAACCTTCCTATCTGTATTATTTTGTGATCACTACATTGTCTTTTTGTGTTTTCTATGATACTTTAAAAACATTAAACTGTTTGTGAAGGTTGCTTCAGCATGTCCGCAGTGGAGCTGGGCCAGCCCTGGTCATGGGAGTCCTTGCAACGCGCCGGCCTTGGACGCAGTTTGTTGCCACTGATAACTTTAAGGTTGTTACAATCGCTGATTATTTTCAGTTACACATCAATAGCACTCAAATCAATTATTTCCAATTTTATGCTTCTTACAAATTTTTACAAACAAGTACCATTCTAAACTATTAATGCTTTTGTTCCTTTTAATATTTTATTTCTTTTCACTTATTTGACCCAATATCCCAATTTTATATATGACAACCAGTCTTATCAAGGAGTATCATATTACTCAGTACTAATTGGGTTGTGGAGATCAGATAAGCAGCCGCTCCTTGTAAAATACTGCATCTAGTTAGACTGGAAGCTGACCCCAACATAGTTGGGAAAAGGCTAGGCATGAAAATGATTGCAATTTTGTTTTTTTTTAATGTAATAATTTACTGGTAGTTATTGTAGCTCTTTCCTGCGTTTGGTATGCATATCATATCCTCTGCATTCTTAGCTATCCCTCATTGAGGGTGCAGAAGGTGGTCACTGTGACTGAAACATGCTTGTGAGTCGGGTATGCGGAATCGGGTTTCGGTCCCGTAGTAAAACCGGTTTTTCCTGGGTTTTAAAAGGGAACCGAAATCGGGTTTCGGATGCCCTACTTGTGAGGATATTATCATTATGTTACCTTCATTACTAATAACAATGTTAATCTTTTTTGTAGGCTCCTCCATCAATACCTCGATTATCACGACGTTTTTATAGAAACGTGGAGTACTTTCAAGCTAACTACCTGATGGTATTCCTGGGACTGTTTGCATATTGCCTGTAAGTAGTATTTTATGCCTTATAAATCTGAAATAAATTATTATTTATTTTGGAGGACTGTCTCTTATAAATTTTGATATTCATAAAGTGCTGATTATCAACCTAATTTGAATAAATGACTTTTGATTAATCTAATTAATTTTTTCATTTATTAATTTTAGAATAACTTCACCTCTTCTGCTGATTGCTATGGTGGCCAGTTTCTTTGGATATAGAAAACTTACATCTGGTCCAAACACTTGGAAGGTGAGGTTTCTGATTCCCCATTACTAGAATGTATTTATTAATTATTGTAGAATAGAACAAATGTACAAGCCGTAATGATACCATCATTTGTTGTTTCAGCCGAAAGTAAGTTGCTTAGACTTTTATTTCCATTTCATGAGTAGTTTGGGTTTACAAACTGAGGAGAAGGAGCACAATAATATTTTTTATTCTTCTTGAAACTTTGCTATCAGCTCGCTATAACTCACAATTAACACAAGTACATATATGTTAAATGGGATGTTTCCTAAACCATGACTGTTGTTTACCTATTTACCTAACTATAATTCCTTCTCCATAATTTTAACTCTTCTACTATCACTTTGCTAGATTGGTGGCTGGGAGTTGAGCAAAACACAGCAGTATGCAGTAGCAGCAGCATGCTCAATGGCGTTGTGTTGGCTAGCCGGAGCTGGAGCTGTTCTCTTCTGGGTTTTAGGTAAATACATACATAAAAAAAGAAATAAGACCACAGTTTCTGACGCGTAATTGGCTTGAACCGATCACGTATTGCAATTGTTGCATTTAGTTCGGCACGTTCTCGATTCCCGACGTCATCCAAACCGAAACGGGAAGTCTTTTTCGCTTTATTCAATGGAATATGCGTATCGATAAGTGTGGTGACTCTCTTCTAGTTCACTTCTTACCAATTCATTTACTTTATCAAATCTACAATATGAATAAAAATTGAAGTGTCTGTTTGTAATTTCAAAATATCAGCTTTTTACTGAATGCATATTATGAAAGTATAAGTATTATATTATGCTGCACATACGTACTTTATAACAATTTTTTTTAAATTTTTGTCTGTCTGTTCTGGCTAATCTCGGAAACGCCTGGACCGATTTTGACGGGATTTTTTAGGGTGGGAGTCATTTAGCTGATGTTATAAGGATTAACTAAGGCTACTTTTATTTTAGAAAAAGGATTACGGTTTCATGCAAAAAAAAATTAAACCCATTTAATTGTTAACAAAATTCAATTTCAATAGGGAAGTTATATTTTTATAATAATTTCATGCAGACCAAAGTCGCGGGCAACAGCTAATCAACAATAATAAGTTAACCAATCATTGTTTCCAATTACGTAAGAAAGTGGTCAAACGCAAGACAATTAATAATAAAAAAATTATGAAATAAACTTACTATATTTTTGCGATATTTCAGGCGCCACGGTGACAGTAGTAGCTCTTCACGCTAGCTTCTTCGACGCGGAGGCGCTTCCTCAGTCAGAGGACCCGGAGCAGTTCCCGATGATACAGCAGGTGTGACACGGACACTTACCGCTATTCCTGCCTCCCCCCGGACGCATCACACAACGCCTGCACGAACCCAACTGACTGACACAGTCTATGATTTTTGTTATGGTATTTTAACGATTTTTAATATGTATACATTTGTGGCAGTGTTACGCTTTGAGGTCCAACCTTGTATTTAAAAAGGAGCTATTCATTTAGCAATGTCAATTGGGCCTACCTGGCACATAGGAAAACTTTTCATATTAAAGCTGATCAGCTTTTGCTTTGAATATGTACTTTTGGCTAATATTCATATTACCTTATGTCATTTTTGGCAAATATTCACATACATATAATTAGTATTAATTAAGGCTATCAGCGAAAAATCAAATTATGTCAAAAATGAGGCTGGAAATCTGGAATACATAAAATTATCTGCATTAGGCCAGTTTTGTACCTTACTTTTAATTTAAGAAATGTGTAATTTTATAAATCATTCTTACAATTTAAGAAGGGCTTCTCAATTTGTTAAGATTAGTATTTTACAGTAGGGGGCCATCCTTTAATCACGTGAGGTTTTTTAAGCCACTTTTGATAAACGACACACAAATTCGCCTTCCTCCCCCGCTATTTGAACCTCACGTGATTGAAAGACGACCCCTTAGCGGGTTTTAGCTTTTAATAATTTCATCACTATTTCATTGATAGAGATCTAGATGTATTTAATTAGCTTTACTTTACTTTTAATTTACAAAATTAGTACTTGTGTGTATTTCAATTATTAATTCCTGTATTGTAATGCTAATGTGTTTTATGTGTATCTGTAAATATTATCAATTGTAAATAAACCCTAATTTCCATTACATTGTTTTTCTCAATCCTCATCCTTATATAAATAAAATAATTTCAAAATCTCTTGAAATCTATAAAAAAAAGACCCTACAGTAGAAGGGAGGTTTTTTGCAACACCTGAAGCTAAAAAGTATCAATTAACATTAATGACCAGTAATTAGACTTAACTTGAAATTTTTTGGTCATTGTTTGGCCACACTTTGGTTGCGTGCTGCATTCCTTAGAGTAACATTGGCACACCTTCCACCTCACATCACCTGTCTCAGTGATGCTAGTAATAATGGGTATGTTGTTATAAGACAACACAAGTCAATGAACAAACAAAAAAATAAAAAATAAAGGCCATTTCATTTATTATGATTACAGGATAAAGAAATAGAAAATAAAAGCATAATCTATATAAATCCATGTCCACAGCAAGTGGGCAGGCTATATATTGTCCAGGTAAAAAGTCATATCATAATTTTTTTGTCAAAATCGATTTTATAGAAACATGAATCCCAAACATAGACACCAGGATTAAATTATAAATAACATCATAAAAAAGGAGTCCAGTCTAATCTCTCACACGTGAATATACTTTCTGCACTGTACAACATATTCAACACTCCCTCTATGTATTTATTAGGATAACCAGATGCAATTAGATAATGCATCGAATTAAATTAATCTGCTCTAAGCAACAACTGAATAAAATTTAAATATAGGAACAAAGTACATTATAATTTTGTCTATATAATAATAGTCACTATGACATTCTATATTAATTCCTGGAAGACAAAAAATAAAAAAGAACTATATAAAAATCTGAATTATTACAATACAATTGAATTTAAAATTAATCACAAGACTACTCCTTTGTTAATTCTAGTCAGTTCCATGTCAGCTACAAGCAGGATCTCATCCCACTTGTGAGACGGTGTGTGAGGTGGGGTTGTGATACCGAGCTTCAGTTCTTTGGTGGAAGTTGGAGTTGTGAACTCCAGTTTCCGTTTAGACCGTCCCGCAAACACATGGCAGGCCGTGCTCTTCTGCTCACTGTCAAGCACCAATAGAGGTGTGATAGGGGACGGAGTTGTCATTACTGTCTTGTCACACTTCTTCATCTTGTGTGGCCCAACATATTTAAAAACTGGCTTCTTTAATATTAAATTCCCTGATACTTTTTCAATGAGACCAATAGAAATAAATACATTGGCAATGTCATAGAGTCTTCTCACTTTGGACTTGTGTTGGCGGTCCTGCTGCTCCGGAGTGAGCACCGTCTTATTCTTACTGGATGTGTCTATCAACACTCTCACAGCCATCTCCAGGTTTATTAGAGTATTCTGTAGAGGAATTTCAACATGAATAAAATTGTTGTTTTTTTAAGTATAAAAGTATTTAACTACTTTTCACCATATTTATGAAAATGGAAACATAGATTAATTTTTGTTAGATTCTGTTCTAAAATACTCACAGGAGGTTCTACTAAAAACAGCATGAGAAATCTCTGTGCTAACACTCCCAAAGTTTTATGTTTGGGTGTTGGGGGCTTGGGAGCTTTTCCACGCAGTGCCTCTGACAACTTGAGATGCTCCCCTTGCTTCTTCAGCATCTTCAAAAATGAATTCAACCGAGATCCTCCATGCCAAAGATATGTGTTCTTTCTTTTATGAACTGCACACTGCATAGCTTCTAGTATATTTATTATGTCATACATTCGGCGCTTCTCGACACCTAGCCGGGCTGCAGTGCTATCCAGTTGTATTTCCACTGGACCATCGCCATAAAGAGGGTACAGATTGAGGAATCTGTAATCATTTCCAATAAGATAATAAGTAATAAATTGTGGTTCTGCAGTTTAAAGAGTATTCTATGTCTGTTTGTTTACCTGTCACATAATATCTGAAGGGATTTTTCTTTTCGGTGTACAGCACTCGGTGGCGGTGTGGGATATTGTAACGCGACATTAGTCAGTAACTTGAGGTTAGCAGTCGGCGACACATAGTTAGCCGAGTTTGTGACTTCAGTAAGCACGCAGCGCTTTGGAGTACAAGTTATGTTGTCATCTTCATACATCGTGCGATAACATTATGTAAAAATCCTATTTAACAAAATATTCGCGTACTTTTTGACAGTCAAACACAAATCCAGTTGGCTTATTTTGTTTTGTATTAAAACTTCAATATCATCAAAGCGTAGCAATAAAAAAAAACATAGTTTATGTTTTATTTAGAATGAGAAATTATGGTAAATCATTAATTTATGAAAATCTACAAAAGTAACCTCACGGTAAACAATTTTGACAGTAGTAAATTGCGCGCGAGGCTCGAACTTCTATGAAACTGGAAAAGTCGCTTTTTTACGTTTCGTTGTTGTAAGTAGCTATTTAATGAAACATATATTTTTATAAGAACCACATTATATTTAATTAGAAATGTATTTATATTGGATAAGTTGAGTTTTTGGATTATAACCTTAATAAATTATACCAATAATAAATTATTTTAATAATGATTTTTCTTGGAAACGTGATTTATGTGATTTATACGCAAATCTCATATTATTCAAATTGCTAAATATTTTCTGGTATTTTACTACAAAAATGTTGGAAATAACAAATAAACATTCCTAATTATTATAGCTAAATAGTTCTACAAGAAACGGAAGTCTCGATGCGATAGGTTATGGGAGGATTTTTTTTTTTACTTGCGTCACGTCATGGCTGGCATGAAGCTTGATTACTTTTCTTGCAAAAGTGAGCTTGGTTTTCTTTGAAAGTGGAGGTTTCTGCCAATGTTTTGACTTTTATTTACGTTTTGACCAGTTTTGATTCACTACTCAACATGTTTGGCTATTTGTAATAAAACGAAGTGCTCATTTGAGGATATGTATCGTTTTGTCTAGAGAAAGGTGTAAAACTACAACAAAATGAACGACGGGGATTGGATCTGCAGTGATGCGAATTGCGGAAATATCAATTTTGCACGCAGGGTTTCATGTTATCGATGTAATAAAGAAAGACCCGACACTTCCAAAGCGTCTAAAAAGAAACTAGGCACAGAAATAGGAAAAACTGCAGCTGAAAAATCTCGTGGTTTATTCAATGCCGATGATTGGCAGTGCAACAAATGTGCTAACGTGAACTGGGCCCGGCGTCAAACCTGCAATGTTTGCAATGCACCAAAATACGGAGAAGTAAGTATCTTCTTGTTTTCACATCCGTACTAACGTGAGAATGAGATATATAACTCGTTTGTTGTGCATGATTTTAGGTTGAAGCCCGAACCGGTTACGGTGGTGGTTACAATGAGCGTGGAGTGGTGGAATATCGCAGGCGTGAACCATCCTCCGACGATGAATATGACGAATTTGGTCGAAAAAAACGAAAACCTAAGGCGGACTCCTTAGAGAGAGATCGGCCAGAAAAGGTTTGTACTACTCTTAATTACCAGTACTTATTTTGTAGATATTGCCATTACAATGCTTGCATTAGTTAAAATAACATCTCTTCCAATTTAAATATAATCACAAAATAAAACTATATTTTCGAAAATCATTAACACCATCTTGTTATAAAATATCTGTCTTTTCATTTAAGTTCAATAATGACAGCTTTTTTGTGTAAATTTTTCTTTTTTAACCCTTAAACCCTACCCATTCTCGGAGAAACACTATTGCTACCCAGGGGTTTTAAGGACCCCAATATATAAAAATTCATACTTAAAAAATAAAAAACAATTTAAGTACAATTATTATTTATTGTAATAATCTGCTCATTAGATAATACAAAAAAAATGTTAATGGTTTTTGGAACACATTCTTGACACATAGCCTCAGTATGTTCACCGCAAAGAGGTTTTTGGCACATACCACAGGTGACCTTGGTTTTTTGATCCTTACCCCTTGGGCACATTGCACATCTTTTTTTAGCAGTGGGAGTAGAACTTGGTTCTTGCAACGGCCGCTTCTTTTGCAAAATTCCACCAAAGAGAACTTGAAGATTCATGGGCAAAGAGGGCCATGTCAATTGTTCTTCCATTTGAGGGGTCATCAGATCTATGGCAAGTTTTTTCAAGAAATGACGTCTTTTTATGGACATTTTTAGCAGGACATATGAATTAACACCTACTACATTCAGGAGGCCAAAAAAAAATTGCCATTGGCCACCTTTTTGATCTCCTAGATACGCTGTACTTGTGGCATAGCTGATCCATCAAATCGACTCCGCATTTAGTCTTATTATAAAACTCTATCATCTCTGATACTTGAATCGTTGCATCAGGATCTGCTGTTGCATGCAATGTTGGTCTTCATGCAACCACTGAGTGATCTGTAGGTCCATCTTACGCAATTTCGATCGTTAAAACTAAAACAATGACCTAAAAAAACACAATATTGAATAAACTGTTAAAACGAAACAACAAAATTGCTAGATTTGTCCATATACGTTCCTAAAGAAAGAAACATCATTGTTATTGTAATAAACACATCAAAATATTAAACTTACCCTTCAAAATATTGTATCAAAAATAACTGCCTTCACCAATGTATCGACAAAAAGAAATGACAAAATACTACGTTATTACTACCCTGGGGTCTGACAGACCCATAAATAGCTATAATTCCGTGTACACTGTGTAAACGTTGACGCTAGACTAGTGAAACGATGGCCGCCGATGTAATTAAAGATTAGCTCGAGTGGCACAATAGTGCGTTTCGTTATTGCAAAAATATCTACAAATATTCAACCTCTGGGGTTTGCTGGACCCCCGGGTAGGGTTTAAGGGTTAACAAATATTCAGGGAGTAATGGATTTTGAAGCTAAGAAGACTTGATGTTATATTATAAGTGCAATAACTTTTGAAGCACATCATTATTAAAGTGGAGATTATTTTTCCTGCCTTCAGGTTGGCATCACTGAAGGAGCAGTATTCAAAAACTTGCCACCAACAGTGCTGCAGAAGGAATCAAATAAAGAACAAAACATGCCAGGCTTTCGGCCAAACTTGTTAATGAACACAAGTAATGCTAATGTGAAAAGAAACGGCAGTCTTAGTGACAGCTCCATGTGCGAACTTCCTTCACTTACAAAAGCAGCAGTCAGTAGACATCAGAAGATTAACAATCCCAAACAAGACTATATGTTGCCCACTAACAAGGCAAATGGTAGACAATGCAGCAGGAAACGGATCCTAAGTAGTAGTGACAGAGACCAATCAGGTTCACCAATCTATGATGTTATTTCAAAGAAGTGTAAACAGGATAGTATGATTTCTCCCATACAGAAATTATGTGATCCTGTAATGGAAAATAGTGTTTCTTCCACGAAAACCGAGATGGTTTATGAATTAAGTAGAACTAATCCAGCTGAAGATTGCCAACTTACCTACAATGTTGAAGAAAGAGTTAGGTGTGCAGCTTATTCCATTGTTTATAATAATTGTAAAATTGCTGCTGATAAATTTGAATCAATGTTTACGAAAAAAGCTCCTGATTTCCAAACAATTTTTGCATGGAGACAAAGGCTTATGACCACAGGCTGCTTAAATGACTTACATTTAGAAACAGACAAATCTTCCCAAGGGAAACTTGCAACTAATACTGACATAACAAAAACTCAAGAGTCAAAAAGACTTTGCAAAATACCAAATCCTGATGAAATAATCATTCCTTCAGACAGTGAAGAAGAATCTAGTAAAAGTTTAGAGAAATCAGGACGAAGTTATAGTGCTGAAACTTTGTTTATTGGAGGCAACACAGAATTACAAGCAGCTGGCAGTGCAGCAAGTACTGTGGATGGAAGGGGCTCACAATCCACACATCATAGGACTCGTTCTAATTCTCGTGACAGCCAAGATTCCAATTATCCAGATTCTGATTCAGAAAAAGGCTCAAAATCTGTCAACTCAAAAAATGATTTAAAATCAACTAATGTATCAGCAAGGCAGTCACTCCATGGGTCTGATTCAGAGTCAGTGTCATACAACAGTGGAGAAGATAATTTCTTATCAAGAGTATTTGGGGAGGGCAGGATAAAACGGAAAGTAAAGAAACCTACCATTCTTGCTGCTGGGCCAAAACTTAATGAATATGCTTCAAATAATGTCAACACCTTTGAAGGATATAGTACTTTTAGAAAGTCAGAACAGTCTCCTTTGGTGACTGGCAATATATACACCAACAATTTGCGTAACATGAATACAAGGACTCGTGAAAATGTGGACATTGATGGCTGTTCCAGTGAGTATGTTCCTACCAAAATAGGTTCTACAGCTAAAAAGAACTACCAAGAGTTCAAGGACAATGTTCGTAAGAAAGGCTATTGGGCAAAGGGTAATGGATCTTCTTTAACAATCAATAAACATAATATGTCAATGAATGTTATTCATCAAACGAAAGGGATACTAAACCAATCTGTTGAAGAAACAGTAGAATCTGTGGGAACTCCCCAATATGCTACAGTACACGCTAAACCTATGAAAAGTCAAGCTGATGACTTTACTGCACTTGATATCAAGAATTTAACCAGCACTAAACACTACTTGCCTTTTGATAATACTTCTGAAAACACAGATCGCATTTTTGCTGTAGTGCAATCAAACAGCGCTTCAAAAAATAGAAGCATTTTGGATATTTTCAATATTAGTGACTCTGGACAAAAGAGTCCAGAAAAGAACATAGATTTGGACCAGTGTGAAAACAAAAGAAGAATGTATGAGAATGAGTGGGATGAAGATGATGAAGCACTCTACAAAAATACAGATTGCGACGAACAGCCAGCAGCGGCGCGACGGGCACTCTCGCCAACTATCTCAAATAGAACTCAAAGCCCCACTTCAGACATGCTCTACACAACAGAGAAAAATTCCCAGCCACAAGGCATTTGTAAGGACAAATCTATACCTGAGTTCATCAAAAACAAACATGATTTACTTTTAGATATGCTAAAAGATTTTCAAAATAAAGAAATTAGTCAAATGGTGTCACCACTGAAGCATGGGACACCGCAGTCGCAATCTGCAGAAGACAACAATGTGTATCAGAACTCCATACCAGAAACAATCCCAAATATTAGTATGACTGGATTTGAACCAGTCCCTGATCAACATGCAAATAGACCTGATCCAATGCCAAATCTTCTCATGACTAGACCTGACCCAAGACTAGACCTCGCTCGTCAAAATCCTTCTGTGGTAAGAGCTGATAGAGTTACAAAACATACCATGGATAGATTTGACTCTAGACCAAATCAAACCATTAAAAAATCTGATAAAATGCCAAAATATCCCATGGACAGACATGCTAAAGTTCCTACAAAACCCATGAATAGATCTGACTTGATTACAAATCATAACAAGAATAGGCCAGATCCAATGCCTAATATTCTCATGTCTGGTATTTCCCCTATCCCAGTGCAAAGCAAAACCAGTCCAGAACGTGTTTCTAATCGCACCATGAACAGATCTGATTTGACACCAAACCTCTTGTCCAGATCTGACTCAATTCCAAACCTTTCCAGACCTAATCAGGGTCTAAATCATATGATTTCTCATTCAGAGTTGACCCAAAATCTTAGCCCTAATAGACCTGAAACTACTTCAAATATCCCTATGATCAGTGCTGAGCTAGTTGCTCATCATGCCATAACTAGATCTGACTTAAACCCAAACCTTATGAACATACCTGATCCAATTCCTCTAGAATTATCTAATGAAGTTTTACGTCTATCAGAAGGAAATGATGATTGTGAGGATACACAAAATGCTTCAAACACTATAAGTCCATCAAAGCGCGTGCGTATCCTTGAAAATATCACAATTCAGCCAGGAAAACCTCATCAGAACATTGCTCCATCTTACCAGCAAAATACAATTCAACATTCAAGTCCGAAGACAACCCAAACAAATAATACAAAATTAGTTTCATCAAGCCCAATACTTGATGCCCAAACAAATAGTACAAAATTCGTTTCATCAAGCCCAAAACTTGACGTCCAAATAAATAATACAAAATTCGATTCATCAAGCCCAAAACTTGATGAAAAACAAGACACACCTGAGAAACCAATAGATCAAGAACAACCAGTGCCCCAAGTGGATTATTTATCAAATTTATTGTCTGGGATAAACACCAACACTTTACTATTAGCATTGCAAAGTCTTCAGCAAATACCACATAGTTCTTCAGCAAAGAATAATGAACAAATCACAACTGAGCAGCAAAGTACAGAAGAACCTCAAGAAGCTCAAGTTGCCGAAACAATTAATTTGACAAATGATGAGGAGTGGGAGAAAGAATCTAATAGAGATGGGAGCATTGAAAGACAGTTGGAGGAAATGGATGGATCCACTGGCGACACTCCTTTTTTAAGTGATATTTTTGACCCAGGCCCAGTTATTATACCCCCCAATATAGTGAGAAAGTTAAACTTGAATATGCCAAACCCTGAAGGAGATGGTACTGACACTCATTCAAATTTAAGCGAAAATACTCCTGTTATAGGGAATTTTAAAAGTTTTGCTCTCCCAAAACCTATACTATTGAATAGGTTAAAAGTAACTATGAAAACTGCCGAAAAGCCTGCGAAAAGCTCTGGCAAAAGGGTGAAGCGAAAGAATAAGGTTTGTATTAATGATTTACAAAATAAAAATTGGGAACCAATTGATTTAATACGTTATTTCTTTTTTAATATATTAATTCCGCATGTTGTAAGGTTAGTTAGTTAACGAGGGTTGGCACAAAGCATCAGTGTTGTGTGCGGGGCTGGGCGGTCACGTGGCTGACGTTGACGCATGCTTGTTGCAGAGCAAGCCGTCGGCCGCGCCGGCGCCGGGCCAGCCCGAGGCCGAGGAGGAAGACGACGAGGAGTCGGGTGACGAGGCTGACCTCTCCAAGTATGACTTATGGGGCAGCGATGCTGAACAAGGCAACTCGTCTAAAGCTCGTAAGTGCGATGACTACTTTTCTGAAGACCAGGTTTTCAGTGAGCTTTTATTCTATTCTCTATCTTGAACTTTTCGTGTGGCAATAAACAAAATGTTTTAGTGTTTTTGAGAGATCTTAATATTATTTCCGTGATTTCCAGAAAATGCGGAAAAAACAAAAGATGGCGAGGGTACCAAAGAGGGGGGGTCCGACAGTCAGGGCGATAAGAATAATAAGGTGTCCCCAAACAACAAGAGTAAGAGAAGGTTGGTCCTAGATGTGGGTAATTATTTAACATTATAATTGAATCACTCACAGAAGGTTTTTCAAGATTGCATTTCCATTATGTTGTTTATATATTGTGTAATATACATTTTATGCCTGTTTTGTGTCCGTCTAAATTATAGTGCAGTGTGCAGTAATTTCAAACTAACAATAATTGTTTGCCTCTCAGATCTAGGAGCTCCTCTTCATCATCAAGCTCGTCATCAAGTTCCAGTTCTAGTCACAGTTCTACAGCTACAGCTCCACAAAACAAGTGAGTTTTTCATTCAATTTGTGTTAAAATCAATCAAACAATAATTTGCTCACATCTTTATTATTATAAATGTTGCAAACGCTGCTCCATGGAATGATGGTAAGTTCATTCCACATTTTGTTGGCATTCATAAATACCTAACATGTTATATTGATTTCTGAAAACATAGAATTTTCAAGAAGTTAAGTATCATAATTGATAAATTAACAGCAAATATGATCATCACATTTGTCGTGAAACATTAGTCGTAAATATACCGGTATTTATGATGCAATGTTGTATGTAACAGATTCGACGATTTCGACTTGAACAGTGAACGCGAGACCTCGCCCAAGGGTCGCAAGTCGCGGTCACGGTCGCGGTCGCCGCGTTCAAGAGCTCCTCCCACACGCCGCAAGTCACGAGACAGCCGCTCTGCGGGAGAGGCCAGGTTCAAATCATCTTTTAAAGTTGGTAGAAATTAGAGAAAACACACAATGTAATGAGCAAATATTCTGCGTTTATCGTAGCAATTTCTTGTACTCTGACTCGTAACTGGGGACGATGCTCCTTTCAATGGCCACAAGCTCTGCACTATTACATTGCGAAAACGCTCGCGATTACCAACCGAGTTCGGTAGAGAAGGTATGTGTAGCAAGCGATGTCAGATCTGCGAAGATACGATATTTTCAGCCCTTATTGTAACGTTCAGTGATAAAGCGAACATAATAATGACCCCAAAATGGGAATTATTTCGTACCTGGTGAAACGAGGCTATATCGTACATCTCTGATCCATCTTTGAGCAATACAGGCGTGATGTTATGTTAATACTGGCATCGTGATCACCAGGAGCCACGAGTCATCGCGCGACAAGGAGTATTCGCGCGAGCGCGAGCGGCGCGACCGGTCGCGCGGTAACCGCGAGGAGCGCAAGGAGCGGCGCTACAGCCGCGAGGGCGGGACGCACTTCAACTCGCGCGGCCGCCACCGCTAGCCGCCGCGCGGGCGATACGGCCGCGGACACTAGTGCAACTATCAGTGACGCATCCTTGCCTAATGCTAAGTGAGCTAGTCGATAGCTCGTGCGTTCCAAACGATTGCCGCACACGTATTTTACAAAATAGTCGTAACTCATGTGTATGCAGCTCTTCTGAAACTGATTGTATGTCGTTAAATAAGTTTTTATAGTTAACAGTGCCGTGTATAAATGAACTTTTTAAACTGTGCTATCTTTCTACGAAAGTAATGCTACTGAATCTTGTCGAATGTGTTAGTGACGGATTTCATGTGTTTCCTTATTTGTAAGTCCATTGATAATAACTATTGTATATAGCCTGAGAATGTGGTGAAATCCACACATTTTAAATTTAAGACGTAGTACATTGTTGTTAATTGCAAGTCCAATTGACTAAATTGGTATATGCAAAACATTTTATGTATTTACTGTTTGTGATACTTGCTTATTAGAAATTCAAAGAATAACGTCATGTGTTGCGCGCTTGGTAGAAACAGATATCAAGATGTGTTTGTGTAATGGAACATTCTGATTATGTTCTCTACAAAGTAGGAACTTTGGTCGCTTTAAAAAATTGTCGTGATTTCATAACCATCATTGTTATGGAAACTAGTTCATTATTTATTATTCATAAGGTAATAACACACATATAAGTTCAGTATGTCTAATTATCGAAATGTCCAATTTCTAAGAGAACTCTCTGAAGCTATAATTAATAACCCTGGAAAAAAATATATGAATGGAGTTGTTAGTTATACTTATAGTTTGGCATTTTTATATTGACTCAATGGGACCTGGACAAGCCCAAACATGTATACTTACATTTTGATGTCCATGTTTGATAATATTTATCAATAAACATTAATCTATGAGACAATAATATTGCGATGTCTTGCTGCTTCAGATGTTAGTCATGCGTTCTTTTGAGGGCTTAGTCGCAAAACCTCTCTTTCGCAAAATGTCTACTGGTCGTAAAATGTATCTTTCTCATAATGTCGCTTTCGCAGAACGACTTTCTACTAAGCCCTTTTGAGTCCTGCCTAAACTAGGGCACAAGTCGCAGGACTCGCTAAATGATTTGCTTGCCTGTACACATACAACAATAAGTGCAGTGACTTGTATCCTGTTCGGACGAGGATTTAGCTAGTCTGTCTCCGCCAACCCAGCGTAATTTACATATTTCAAAAGCGAGTTGTCGAAATACCTTAATAATTCATGATTTTAAATGGCTTTTGAAAGACTAGCCAAACAAACTCTTTGACTCAAACAAATTGAATTACGTTAAATAGTCTTGGTTCCTCGTAATTAGTTATGTTCGACACAGGCTGCTCCCAATAATGATAAACTGATACGGGGTAGGGTAAATAATATTCTTGTGTATGCTTGTAAAAAGGAAAGCTCTGTATAGCTGTAACTGGACGTAAGATATTACGAATGTAATAAGTATTTTTATATTGAGTAATAATGATGAGAAAGACTGATCGGTAGAGGGTAAAGAGCCGTGTAAATGAGTTGCCCGACGCGTAGTGGGATTTGTGCACATATACTTGGGTTATGGATGAAGAGGGACGGTACTTCAGTGTCAACCTATCCTTACGCTATCCTTTGACGTGTGATATTGTGTTAATTTTGTAAATATAATTGATCGCTTGACTACTAAAATGCGTTAGATAAAAATGTATATCTCAAGGAAAATTGGTTAATTGTCTTCTATTGTCTAGATAACTTTTGTCCAGAGGTGCGCTACTCTCAATGATATAATTTTCTTTCAAACTGTTTCCAAGCTGGTGAAAAGACAATTTTGTTATTTTTTTGAGTACCTAGTGATACGAATTACATCTAAGCTAATATTGTATGGTAAAAGATTTACCATTAATAAAATCATATAATAAAAGTTATGTTTAATTTTTATAAAAGACGATAACAAAACTAAAATTTACAATACCTCTCAAGTCTTACGAAGTAAATTAGAATGATTAACAATTAATTAAGTACAAGATTTATAAAGAATTTTAAAAATAAGTAAAAAAGGATTCCAGAATATGACGAAATTGCGAATATCCATTCAAGTAGGTGGTGGAGAACGCCCTGAAACAGAAACCGCATTAGCAATGCTTGGTCTAAAGAACTTTTATTATCTGGAGACTATGAACAATAGTTTTCGCAAGGTTTATACTTTTCCAATACTAAAAAAAGCTTAATTAATAAAATAACACTAATAGATGCTTTGCCCTTATCTGACGATAGTATACAGGGTTACTGGGAACTCGACGTATTCCTTGCAGGACGTCATAGTAGGGTTAAAATGCAACACTTTAAGCCACCAAATGTTCTACCGTTCCGTAGCAGTACATAATGTCAGCGTATTCAGGGCTAGAATATGCAGCCATAGCACGAAGGCACTGCACAGCACAAGAGCAAGATACGCGGCAACAGTTAGGAAAATAGCCAGATAACAAAACACGAGCTTGCGCGACGACGTACAGTTGAAACTAACTAACGCTGACGACCAGATTTTGTGAAGTCGCACCCCGTGTCATACTGAGAGAACAATAGTGACCAATCACAAAACTTGCCGAGTGTTTGGAGTTCAAGCGCAGGTAAAAACTACGAATAATACGAATACGAAACAATAGGTTGACCGTCTCGCAATTTTACCTGCTCCCCATAAAACTCTTCCCTTCCCTGTCACACATGCAAAAGTATTGACAATCATACCTTTCTAAATAGCTGATAAGACACGGATATTTTTCTAGTAATTTGTACATCAGGCGTAGTATTTTTTTTTTGCTCTAGACAACATTTTTTTATGGACTAATAGCAAAAATCACAAAGAAATAAATGTTTATTTAGTGATATTTGCCAAGGTTTTTGGCATTTTTGAACTTCTAATTATTAACCTGCTACGGCATCAACTATGATATTAACTTAAATTTCAGTACAGTCGCGCCGTAAATCATTTTTAAATTGGCTTCAAATCTTAACTTTTCTTAAAAAACCAAAAAATCTAACCAACTCGAAAACTTCTGAAGTTCGGTAGAACATTTAGTGGCTTCATTTGCTGCATTTTAACCCTACTAAGACGTCCTGCAAGGAATACGTCGAGTTACCAGTAACCCTGTATAATAATATTGTATTTCTGAATAAATAATTAAGGAAAATGTACTCGGAAGTCGAAACGACAATAAATATAGAGCGGTTTCAGACGCTTTTTTTTCTGCGCATGAGCCTCGTATTGGCTTACGCGCGTAAACGCGCGCCATACTTGCGCTTTAAAAAATCGAACGCGAGTCTCATCCAGGAACAGCGTGCGTCCGAGCAGACCGTCGATGCTCGATGCGTCGATGCATTTTGACTCCGTTTATCTCTCTAGTAAATGACTGTTCTGAGCGGCAGAAAAGGACAGGGGCACGGAAAAGTGCGATTCCTTGCTGCTAGAAGAGATTCAATCCTGTTATACGCGTTGCAACATTCGTACGAGTTGCGGGTGTGGCAAACGAGTTAGGTATACGCGACGAAAATTCGCTAATCTGAAACCGCCCGTAGTCGTAAAAATCGAGGAGCAGGCGGAATGCAGGCAATAGCTTGGTGGGCATCAAGCTAATCACTCAAAACAAACTGTTACGCGTGATAACAGAAATGAAAGGGGTACAAAATTACGTAGGGTCTAGAGAAACCAAAGCTTTCGTACCTGCTGTCGGGTCCAAACAGCGACATTCCTGGAAGGGTAAAAAAATATTAATCATCTCTAAATAAAAATCTTGTGTCACGGTGTTTGTGGTCGCACTCCTCTGAAACGGCTCGACCGATTTTTATGAATTTTTGAATTTATATTTGGTAGGTATGAGAATAGGTCGTAAAGTATATTTCACACTGCTAATTTCACGCGGACGAAGGTCGCGGGTCACAGCTACAATTATTATAAAAATATCGCCATTGTGGATGTAATAAGTCATCACCCTATTATCATAAATGCGAAATATTGTGTGTGTCTGTATATTTGTTACTCCTTCACGCTGAAACGGCTGGACGAATTTGCTTGAAATTTAGTACACAGATAGACCATGAACTGTGCTAGGATAGTTTGTAATGTTTTTATCCCTGTAGTACGATCCCGTGGAATAATTTCCGATCAACCCCGCGGGGGAGGCCGTGGGCAATAGCTAGTTACTAAAACTTACAGCGACTATTTCTATAGGCTTGGGTTGGCTTTTGGAAGTGTCCGGCTTCTTGGCTGTTGATCTTGGCGTACATACCGCAGCGCCCTCTACCGCGCCGCCTATAATAACAAGTTATTTATAAATGTTTTGTCGAATGTTACGAGGGAACAGGGGCTGCGATTCACCATACAAATGTATTCCCCTTTTATCTTCCTGAATAAAGCCTCTAGAACAATCATGTTATTCATAAAATCAAGGTCTCTGTCATTTTTTTTTAGCAACTAATAAGTAAAGAAAATATGAGTCTCCAAAAATGACAAAAATACGCCATTTTTACGGCCGGTATTAGAGGACTAAATGACAAATTCGAAAAGTATTTTAACAAAAGAAATTGATAGGAACCTAGACATACTCTTTCTTAAAATTTTAATGTCAAAAATAATTAAATCGGCTCATTTTCGAGGAGAAAAAAGGGGAATACAAAACGTCGATCTCGTCAAAATGTTTGTGACAAGTATAATCGGTCTGCAGATATCCCTATCACACTCTACGGTAGGCTTGACGCAGCGCGATGGCAATAGTTTTTTTCAAATACCTACTTATTTTTCAAATCCCTCGCAGGCCCTCTTCCCTCTTAATGTCGAATTTCAACTCTCGGTGCTAAGCTGTGTTGAAAATCCAACAGAGTTAAGTAATTTTTTTAGGCATCCATTTGGACGTCACCTAATACCTATTAGTACTTAAAAAATCTAAACTAGGATAGTGCGTACCTGGACCAACGTTGGCGCCTTCCGACGTGCTGATTTTATAGAGCTGAAATAATGAAAATTAAAAACTATACAGGGTTATTTGTAAAACACCAGTATGGGACCAAACCTGAAATCGCGAAAAAAAAAATCAGCTGTTCCCTACATTTATGATCGATTAACTCGTCAAAATGTAGGGAACAGCTGATTTTTTTTTCGCGATATCAGGTTTGGTCCCATAGTAAAAGTTGTTCATAATGATGAGTACAATGAACTCTTAAGAGGTTACTGGTGTTTTACAAATAACCCTGTATTAATCCACATGAATCAAAATAATGCATTGCAATTGAAATAAAACACATTTTTTACAACAATATCGAACGTATGCGTTTGCCACTGTTTGTATGGGTATCCGTAACAATTATTATTTACCGGCCTAAAGATATGACTTATAAATGAAGAATTAGGTTCGGTAAGTTATTAATTACTAGCTGTTCGCCGCGGTGTCACGTGCTGTGCGGCTCCTAAGGGTCGTAGCATAATGTTATATAGCCTATAGCCTTCCTCGATAAATGGGCTATCCAACACAAAAAGAATTTTTCAATTCGAACCAGCAGTTCCTGAGATTAGCGCGTTCAAGCAAACAAACAAACAAACAAACAAACTCTTCAGCTTTATAATATTAGTATAGATTATTGACTACACTAATATCGACGACAAAAACGGCCTGAGGTCAGACAGAGCCTCATGTTGAAAAGCAAAAACGACGTCATTTGCTTCGTTTCGCCTCGTCTGACTATTTCCTTATGAAGTTCCTATTGACCTAAGGAGACCTATTATTAAGTAGCTTAGTATTAAATGAGACACGAGAACTATAAATAAATAAAAAAACCTTACATTGACGCCGAGACAATATTCTGCGTTAATAAGTGTGGTCACACTTACCAGTCCTGTCGTTTGTAGAATGCCCAAGCAAAGCATGCCCAAAGTACTTGGCAAAGTCTTACCCTGCCATCATCACCAGCTGCGAATCCAGAAGATAGAGGGAGCACCTCCGGCCCCCACTGCTTTATGAAGTGGCCGAGACGTGCGACGCGTTGCGCGGGCGTCGTCGTGGTGTGCGACCCGCCACAGTAGCGGTTGCACAAATGCTTGTCCGTTTCTGATCTGTATGCAGATGATAAAGAAGATAGCTAAATAAAAGAAGTCGTGTTGATGTCATTGGTTGCTATGGTATGGTGTGTAAGCCGAGGTAAGCCGAAGTACATATCTTCAATGTGATTATATTATTTATCTATAGAATTCTGACTGTGCCATTTTTCAAAGCGACGCCGGTAGATGGAACCTTCGCCACTGGTCTGTCTAAATAGATGTTAAATAAAAATATACATTATGTATATAGGCTGATAAACACATAACCCTCCTCAGTCCTAGTAGAAGTAGTGGGAACGTTCAAATCGAGTCTTGATTACCTATAGGCACTAAGCTATGCTGAAATCCTTGTATAACAATTTCTACATCCTCAATTACGCAATCACGAATCACCACTGAGACAGAGGCTTATGAACCAGTTTGAAACAATGACTTATCCCGAAACAAACGAGAGTAACACTAATAAACATGTTTAATTTATGTGCCTCAGGTTGGCTGGACAAATCTTCAAAATAGCTTGCATTTAACTAGGTCAATAGGTCACTTTATGTGACGGCTAAACACCCTTATTTCAGAATTTGTGACGCTACAGAATCTTAGATAATCGATCGAAAACGTGTCCAGCCATCTTGAAAAATCACTTTTCGCTGGTCTCTCAATCTCGGTAACGGAAGTGATTTTGACGACTTTTTGCATATCAACGGGCGTCACATAAATTTGTGACGGGCACCGAGCTAAAAGTTTTGTGATAAGTACAGTGGTTTAGTAGAAAAATGCAAAAATCTGTGTCCAGCCATCTTGAATTTACGTAAAAGACTTATGGCTGGCACTTCCGAATCTCAATAACGGGGGCGTTTTCGAATATGGTTCCTTTATTAATACTTGGTGACGCAATGTGTGACAGTAATAACGTTTGATTTATGGCGTCACATGTAAGGGTTTACGAGAAATTAATAAAAACTTAATGTCCAGCCAACCTGAGTTCAAGATGGCTGGACACCTGTATCTCCACTGCCTGATGATCTACGACCTTCGAAATGTGTTCAAAATGTTGTGACGGGGACGATAATGATAACCTGAAATTGTGACGGAGAAACTTTGCGTAGTTTCAAAGATATTGACCATTTAAATTTTCCCATACAAACATCCATTAATATTGTGAGGTGACCATAATTTTACATAAATAAAGGATTTCTTTTTAATCGATTAATTGGCCGGTAGCATCCACGCCTGCTTTGTATTTGATTTCCCTGTGGGAATAAAAGGTTTTCCTGCAGTGAAAAGAGTAAGTATGTGTTAATTCAAAATAATAATTGACCACCAGCGCTGCAAGAGAGAGCCCACTTGTATTTCGCGTTTAGTTCATTATCTTATGTAACTGAAAATGAGAACTAAACTCGACAGCCGGCAGTTTATGTACTTTTAGAAGTGTTATCACTAATCAGAGTACTAGTAACTATTAATTAATCTGCGGTAAGACAACCTAATTTATAAGATTTAAGATTCGACCAGTTGTCCTAGTAGTACCAACTTTAAGCAATAGATGGCGACACCAACATCAGATATCATGGCAGTATAGTTTGTCCTCCGACATTTTCGTGGTAGCCTGCGAAATTCAATTTTTCTTGAGTTTTTTGCAGTTATTTTTTTCGTCCGCGGAAACAAATAACTTATAGATATGTATGATGATTCTTATGGTTATAATTATGTAAATACATACTTGTTATTGTCGCCTATTGGATATAAAGTTGAAAATCTATTGAAGATTACATAGCGTTTTCGTTCGTTCCGGTTGCTAACGCTCAGTAGTCTTTAATAGATTTTCAACTTTATGCTCTTAGGTATAAAGTTGAAAATCTATTGGAGATTACTAAGCGTTCACGTTTATCGTTTGCAACTTGGCTAGGGGGCAGTTTACACGCGTGATCGCCCGCCGCCGCGCCCGCACCCGCCGTCGTCCGGTACGCGGCCTTAGGACAAACAACGTTGTGGTACAAGGCGAGGGTTACGGAAGTGCAAATGCGAGTTGATCATCGTCATTTTCGCCATTTGAAACGCCGTATAAGTACAAATAAATAAATGTGATTTTATTTACAGCAAACATTATTTTTTCATTTAAATACCTTCAGAGCATTAGTTTAGTTCTCCTGACATAATATATACCTACTAAAAAGAATAGATATCTGCACGTAAATAATCAATGACATTTAAAAATTACACCCCCCCCCCCTTCCTCACTTCTACATTCTTGTCTTCTATTGATTTAAATATCTACAGTTGTTCGTATTAGTATCACCAATACACGGATTTTCGTCCATTAAAGAAAACACCTTAAAATATACTTGTCCTACATAAAACCTACAATATTGGTTACCCTACTGCAGTGTTTGTATGGGGAAATTTAAATGATCAATATCTTTGAAACTACGCAAAGTTTCTCCGTCACAATTTCAGGTTATCATTATCGTCCCCGTCACAACATTTTGAACACATTTCGAAGGTCGTAGATCATCAGGCAGTGGAGATACAGGTGTCCAGCCATCTTGAACTCAGGTTGGCTGGACATTAAGTTTTTATTAATTTCTCGTAAACCCTTACATGTGACGCCATAAATCAAACGTTATTACTGTCACACATTGCGTCACCAAGTATTAGTAAAGGAACCATATTCGAAAACGCCCCCGTTATTGAGATTCGGAAGTGCCAGCCATAAGTCTTTTACGTAAATTCAAGATGGCTGGACACAGATTTTTGCATTTTTCTACTAAACCACTGTACTTATCACAAAACTTTTAGCTCGGTGCCCGTCACAAATTTATGTGACGCCCGTTGATATGCAAAAAGTCGTCAAAATCACTTCCGTTACCGAGATTGAGAGACCAGCGAAAAGTGGTTTTTCAAGATGGCTGGACACGTTTTCGATCGATTATCTAAGATTCTGTAGCGTCACAAATTCTGAAATAAGGGTGTTTAGCCGTCACATAAAGTGACCTATTGACCTAGTTAAATGCAAGCTATTTTGAAGATCTGTTCAGCCAACCTGAGGCACATTTTAATTTTTGTGTGTTACAATGTCAGTCTGTACTTGTGTCCCGTAGGTATTAGATGGCAGTGGGTTCGCATAGGAGGCGAACACAAGGGGACTTAAATAACATAACTAGCGATATATGAGTGTACCTACTATAGGTACTTGCACCTCAGCCTTACCCTTGGGGGATGAATGAGTGGCGTTTAAACTAGGTTTACCCGGGTACCCGGGTGTACTTCCATCATGTCCCTTAACAAATTCATTAGTACAATGATTTGAGTGCGTCCTACCGTAAAACGTGATTTTTCACCCCATATAAAAAGTCGTGCCCAAGCTATAATTTTTGCGTAGAGGTAGGTAGGCATATATTTTGTTGAACAGAATGCTTGGTTGATGGCTTCCTGACGGCTTCCGACTTCTGTTTATACCTTGTATTATAATGGAAGCGTATTTACCTGACTTTGTGTGGTTTGCTGGGCTGCATCTGTTGTTGCACGTGTTCCCAGTCGTGCATGTTACGCTGCGGTAACGCGTTCGCTTGATTCTTGCGGATTGCGTCTAAGAGAAAACACCACAATATATTAAAATTAAAACTGATTAATTCAAATGAGCTTAAGAAAGTCCCTCAAAACGTTTTTTTTTTGTACTTTTAACTGGGGTGAAAACGTGGCGCATCAAACTCCGCAGCAGCACATTGTTAACTTCAATTTGTAGAAAGTAAGTACCTACCTATAGCTAGACGGGCAATCCCAAGTTATACAATTAAACTATAGGAAATAGTGGAAACGGTGTGGTTTCTGCCGAAATCTTAGCAAGTAATCGATTAGCGAACCATCTGTCTGGTACCGTAGGATGCTCTATCAAATACTGTTGGCATAGTGGCTGAGCGATTGGCTGTTGCGCTGCGTGTCGCGGGTTCAATCTCCGCCCGGAACAAATATTTGTATGGTCTACAGTTAGTTGCTGCGGGTCTGGCTGTTTGTGTATGTGAATTTAAATGTTTGTAAACGCACCCACGATACAGGAGAAATTCCTAGTGTGGAGCAACGTTTATTTTTTTTAAAAGACTCAAATCTTATCAACTTCGACCTTTACGAAATATTGAAATAGTCACAGTACATACCTAATTCATAACTGAGATAGGGTTTCATAGACAAGTGGGCTGGTAGTGGCTTAGGGGGTTGCGGCGGTAGCGCCGCCGTCTGCATCACCGCGTTCGCATCGCACGATATACAGTTCACATCCCTGGAGAAAACAAGCAGTGCCGGTGTCTTGTTAGTCAATATTTTTGAATTTTAGAAGACCTTGTAGACCTGGTGGCCTACCATGACGTCTTAAGAGTGTTCTCGGTAAAAAAATTCAATAATCATAAATTCGGGGATTTTTAAAGTGAAATTACTCCATTTTGCCTGGGATTTGTAAAAAACTAATTTCAGTATCACATTAAGCATAACTTTAAATAGTATTTGTATAGAATAAAACATTGAAAAATGACAAAAGTTGCGCTGCGTTATTTATAAGTAACTTTGGAATTTTATATTGTCGATGTACTAATGTAATGTATAATTTTTTTTTGGTTTTCTATTTGCCTGAACCCCACTTAGAAATAGTGTTTTTTTTTTAGTTATTTCTGCCGTAATAAAATATAAAAATGATGTTTTAGAATGCAACATTTAAGTAAAGGAAATGTTTTTTTTTTAGGGAGTTTATGGATTAAAATTACTTTTCTATTCTATACAATAACATGAACAGTATCTTGCCTTCCGCCATGATTTTTTCCAGACTTCCACGACTCATTGTTGATTCACAATTTCATTCCGAAATTCAGCCTTCTCGCAAAATTCCAAAAACATGTGTTTAAAATAAGCTTTATTTTTGATAACTTTTGTCATTTTTCAATGTTTTATTCTATACAAATACAATTTAAAGATATGCTTAATGTGATACTGAAATTAGTTTTTTACAAAACCCAGGCAAAATGGAGTAATTTCACTTTAAAAATCCCCGAATTTATGATTATTGAATTTTTTTACCGAGAACACTCTTAAAGCAGGAGGAAGGAGGGAAGAGTTATTCCAGTGTGGGAAAGAGATGGTGCTAGACGGCCTGTATAGCTCTGTCTCTTTTCCACACTGGAATTACTACTGCTTTAAGACGTCATAGTAACCCCCCTGATCTCTTATTTGTACAACGCAGTCTGCCAATCACAGGTAATGATAGGTGTTTGGCAGAGTAGGAACAAGGAGTCAATGTTCCTAATAGGAAAGGGAGGAACCAGCGACTAGACGGTTGTTGTCTGGTCAGCTTAATTGCCCAGTAGTTATGGTACGGTATGTATGATGCCCACCCAAGCATCATTTATATCTTATTCTTACATAGGGATACCGATCGCGACAGTAAAGTCTTGCCGACTGCGCGAACTACAAGATTATTTTATTTATTTATTTAAACTTCATGTACAAGAGTGGTACATAGGCGGACTTAATGGCACAAGGAATTCTCTACCAGTCAACCTTTGGGTCAAATAGGACAGTATTGTGTACAAAAAAAAAAGATAAAATTACCATTTTGTTAACATAAATTGATACACATAAATGGGTACATACTAATACATATTATGGATACAGATAAAATAAACTAAGATATATTATAATACACACACACACACACACACGCACGCACGCACGCACGCACACACGCACGCACGCACGCACACACACGCACATACTCCCAAATACGATTATGTGCCATAAGTCTAGTTTGATAACTGCCACTTGTAGTTCACGGACTGTCAACGAACTATCGTTCTTTGTCGCTTGAACGACATTGGCATTAGGGGGTGAAGTGTGAACATACGTAAATAGTTGAAATGTTTGTATGTTGAAAAAACAAATTGGCGTGATTAGATTCTGATTTGGGCCACGCGCCATAAGGTTCTTGTTCCACCATAGCCTCCGTATAGCCGTTATTTGAGGTGTTGTTTGTTTTTATCAGTGTTTACTAACATAGTCGTAAGTTTTACTAACAGTTTTGAGTCATGGATACTCGAATAAAGAGACATTCTATTCTATAGCTGTACAGATGTATGCTACAAAACACAAGGCACCTCAGTAGTCTCCTCTTGGTGCCCGCAGCCTCTGCCTCGCGGCGCAGCGCCGCCATCTGCTTCAGGTTCTCCTGCAGCTGCTTCAGCTTGTTGTTGAAGAAGTCCTTCACCGGAGACAGCTCTATCTTGTCCAGTTTCTGTTCGATCTCGCGCTGGATGTCATCTAGCGCTTGTTGCCATAGAGATTCCTAAAGATTATTCAACGAATAACAGTAGGTAGTAGTTACAGTTACGTATACGAGAAGTCTGACAGTATGACAACTAGTCTTACCAAGAGATATTTATATTATCCGATCATTCGGTTGTGGAGGAAAAAAGCTGGGCTGATAATGATGGCTTGTGTTTATGATAGTCAAAATAAAAAATGACGCCAGATCAGCTGTTATAATGTGTAGTTTTACCAGATTTTATTTTTAGCGATGCTTGGACGTCTATGTGGAAGGTAGGTACCTACAGTTTATGATCACGAACAATAATCTGCCATGGCTCACTGAGTTCGTGTTAAGAGCGTCATGCATTGACCTTGCAAAATGTAGCATTCAGACGCGTGTCCTATCCAAATACCGGAACGAGTTAAAGGTATTATTGAACCTTGTTAACCGGAACATAATTTTTGAGTCTATAGCGAACAACTAACTCTTCTTTCTTTATCGTGTGGTTAGTGCCTAACCTAGTATCAGAGTTTTTATGCCGCCCATGGGCCCTGTATGATCCCTTGCTAGACCATGCATTACTTTTAGATGATGGATGAATGGAATAAAAGAAAGTAAGGTACTGAAACACTACTGTATTGTCCGAAAGGTACTTAAAGTAAAATGAGCTTAATGAACTGATGGTGTGGAAATGAAGTGAGTGACGCGGCCCTTGTTGGCTGTAACGAGAACGCCTGGCTGACTTGATAGCTCAACGCGAACTGAACTAATTGTTATGAGTTGAAATGAATGTGGCGTAAACTGCTGAATTGCAGAATGTGCGGTTGCACCGTACATGCTCCCGAGCGGGAAGATGAATATGAGATGAACATGAAAAGATGAGTAACAAGGTGATGCCAATTGGTCCTTATACTAGATGATTGACAAGGTGATTCCAATTGGTCCTTATTCTACGTTTAGAGTCTCTACTTGAACTCCGTTTTACGAGACATAGGCACTGAACACTTGTCTAACTTATGCACTTTTGGAATTTCACTGTAATCTGATACACACAGAATCTCACACTGATTACGCGCACTAACACTATATTGAACTGTGGACGATGATATAGAGGCCCCAGCCTCTGCCCGTGCTGGAGTCACGTGTTGATTGAATATCTTGTTTATATTGTTCTGCGAATCTCTCATCAAGTACACCGAATAAGCTGTTTGCAAGATACCCTATACCGTTGATAAGGCCTCGCTTGCGGCGGCGCAGGTCTCGTGCGCGGCGCGTGCTGGCATGCTGACTCAGCAACAGGTGGTTATAATACTCTAGTTCTGAGAATTCTTGCTGCAATTGAACTTGAATGACGTCACAATGTGACGTTTCTTTAACACGTTAACTGCCAAGCCATATTTTCAAAACCCGTCAAATTATTTTTTTTGCGTATTGATTCCAAATGGTTTAAATTGAATAATTATGTATAAAAAAGTGTTCCCTTTTCTTTATATCAATAAAAAAAGAAAAAAATAATAACTGTCAGTCACCCGTGACTAACGTGGCCCAAATGGTACAAATTGCAGTCCGTGCGCCGTGTCAGGCATTTTGTCCGGCACGTAGATAACAAGAAATACAAGGAAAAAGCATAATTATGTTAGCAAGAAAAGAAGGGGCTGTGGAGAAAATTCGAAAATACTGATCTAGATGTTATAAGATAAATTTTCAAACAGTTGATAGGATATTTGCCAGAAAAAAGACCAAGCAAGTTGTAACAAGACTTACTGCCCTCAATGCCCAAATGAACCTCATTTTTGTCTAGAATGTTATAATATTGAACATAAATAATAATTTTTATTTTATAATTTGTTTGTTTAACGTAATAATTCCCCAAAATATTGGATTACCTCAGTAAATAATATAAGTTTAAAATATATTTTATTTCATTTTCCAAAAAAATACTTGATAACTTTTGTTCTAGATATAAAAGTCGAAGGCCATGTTGAATATCTCTTGCTTGGGGCCATGTCAGTCATTTCTAACAGAAAAGAACACTGTAGACGTGCCGGACGGCACACAACGGTCTTTTGAATTTGATGCTTCGGTGTCAGTCACCAGTGACTGACATGGCCTGAACAGGTAGTGAGTCTGTCAGGCACTGGAGACTGACATGGCAGTTAACGTGTTAAACTTGTTGCATAACTGATCCAAGTAGCTTAGGTATTTACTGCATGCTTCTGTACCTTGCCAAAATGAATTCATGTCATAGTATGTGACTATCTTCCATTCGTCTCTGATTAATTGCATGTTTGCAATTTTGTCAAAATAAAGACCTTGATTGTCTTTTAATTGTGTTACATTGTATGAACAGTGAGCTGTGGTCAAAATGCTCATGAAAGACAAAAGTAACATTACCAGCGATGAGAAGCTGTAGTTTACTTTTTGTTTTGATATGGCTTGCCATCTTTCACTTCCCTGGAACGCAACTCTTGTTTGTCGATTCTATCATTTACAGGGAGAATAGACAGCTTGAGAATAGGCCTCTTGATAAGCCCATTCTTTGTTTTTAATGTGACCACCCTGATGTGGCCATCGGCACCAGGATGCAGCTGGACCACGCGGCCAACTGCCCATTTTCCAGGAGGTAAGTTGGCATCGTTAATTGTAACAATGTCATTTAATTGTATATCTGGTCGAGAATGTCTCCACTTGCTTCTTGCTGACAGCTGTGTGAGATATTCTGTATGCCAACGTTTCCAAATATCTTGTACTATTTTTTGAGTTAAATGCCATCTCGTCCGCATATCTGTTTCTGTTTCTAATATAGTCATGTCTTGATTTAGATTGATAAAGCTTGACGGAGAGAGGAAATCCAAGTCGTTGGGATCTTCAGTCAGAGGACACAGTGGCCTTGAGTTAAGTACTGCTTCTAACTGGGCCAGAACTGTGCTGAACTCTTCAAAGGTGAGCTTTTGCTCTCCAACTACTCTTTTTAAATGGTATTTTAAACTTTTGACCGCAGCCTCCCATAGCCCTCCTGCTGTAGGCCATGAGGGCGCATTAAAATGCCATTCGATCTCCATGCTAGTAATTTCCTTGATGAAATCTTTATCGAATGTTTGTTGTATCTGTTCCAATTCTTCTTGTAAAATTTTGTTGGCGCCGACAAAGTTTGTACCGTTGTCGCTGTACAAGTGTTTCGGCGAGCCTTTTCTTCCAGCCATTCTTCGCAACGCAGCTATGAATGCTGATGATGTGAGGTCTGAGACCAAATCTATATGAACAAGCTTGGTGACCATACAGATAAATACCACCACGTAGCCCTTTGTGGTTTTAATCCCACGGCCCTTGTTGGCCTTTATGAACACGTGCCCGGTAAAATCCACGCCTGTATGTTCAAAAGGCTTTGCCACGTTACATCTCTGCGTAGGTAAATCACCCATTAACTGTGTCATCTTGCTTGGATTGTGTTTACGACAGGTAACGCAGGTACGTATACGTTTTTTGACCGCTCGATTACCGCCTATGATCCAGTAATTCTTGCGAATGAATGCTGATGTCACCCGTGCTCCTCCATGGAAGGTAAGTTTATGTGCTTGATCTATAATTAAGTTTGTTAAGTGTCCTTCGTGAGCTATGATAATCGGATGCATCATATCTTGATTAATATTGGCCTTGCTTAGTCTTCCTCTGACTCTGAGAAGTCCCTCGTTGTCAAGGAATGGATTTAATTGCAATAACTTGTTGTTTGCTGATAGAGGCTTATTTTCTTGTAAACTATGTACTTCCTGTGCAAATTCTCTCTGCTGTACATATAAAATTATTTTGTGCTTAGCATTTACTAATTCTTGTAATGTAAAATAAGTTTGCATGCGGTTTTTCTTGTATCTCGCTTGCTTGATAAATCTTAATATCCATGCTAAAACTCTTGTTAGTTTGGCGAGTGAACTATATCTTGTTAATAATTCACCCATAATGTTATCGCTTTCTTGCTGCGTTAAGTGATTAATAAGCTGCTTGGCTTTTCTTGCTTCTTCGTCTGTGGTAAACACTGCTTGCCCAGTTTCATGGTCAGGGTCGTAGTTCCGCAACCACGACGGTCCTTCCCACCACAGCGAATGGTTTTTCAATTGATCGATACCCAATCCGCGGCTTGCGCAATCCGCTGGATTTTCTGCTGACTTGACGTAACGCCAGCTGTTTGTAGGTATCATGCTTGATATTTGTCGCACCCTGTTGGCGACAAAAGGCTTCCATCGTCCTGGTTCTCTTTGTAACCAGGCTAGGACTACCATTGAATCTGTCCAAGTATATATCTTGATATTATGACTGTTGAGGCATTGTTGAATTTTGGACAACAATTTTGCCAGTAGTAGAGCACCGCTAAGCTCTAATCTTGGTAATGAAATTGATTTGTTTACTGGAGCTAACCTTGCTTTCCCTGCTACTAACGAGATCTTGGTTTCGCCGTTGTTTTCAGTCTTGCAATAAACAACGCATGCGTAGGCTTTATTAGAAGAATCGCAGAATCCATGTAATTCTAACGTGTTGTTTTCTCCTGTACCCAACCAACGCTCCAACTTGTATTGATTAATTTTGTGCATGTCTGCTTTAATGTTTAACCATTCTTTGCTAATTTGATCGGGTAACTTGTCATCCCATTGACTACTTGACATCCAAACTTGCTGAAATAGCAGTTTTAGCTTGGTTGATATCGGTGACAGCCAACCAAGAGGGTCAAACAATTTTGAAATGTCTGACAACATGGATCTCTTAGTTGGTGTTTTGCTTGATGGTTCAATTTTTGATTGAAATATAAATAAGTCTGCTTTTGAATTCCAACGTAATCCCAAGGTTTTTGATGTCTCCATTTCCTTGAAATCGAAATTTTCTTGCTTGCTACTCGCCCCGATTGTATCGTCTTGTAAGGCTGATGCGTTGGAAGACCATTTTCTTAAATTGAACCCCCCTGATTTTAACAACGTGATTAAATCTTGCTTTAGTTTTACTGCTAACTCGACTGAATGAGATCCGTGTAGAACATCATCCATGTAGAATGACTGCTCCAATGCCTTGATTGCAACTCTGTCGAAATTTTGTCTCTCATCTTCAGCCAGTTGTTTTAAAGTCATCATAGCTAAAAATGGTGCGGCCTTGGTGCCGTATGTAACAGTGCATAGCTGGTATATCTGATGACGCATCTCAATGGTATCCCTCCAAATGATTTTTTGAAATTTTTGATCTTGTTCATTTAACCAAATGAAACGAAACATTTTTTCAATATCTGCCGTAAAAGCTACGCGATATTGTCTCCACCTTAATAGTAGAGATTGGAGATCTTGCTGTAGATTTGGGCCTTTTAACATGACGTCATTCAGGCTGGTTCCTGTTGTTGTTTTTGAAGAAGCGTTGAAAACTACGCGAAGTGCTGTCGTAGTGGAATCATTTCGCAATACACAGTGGTGCGGTAAATAATAATCCGGTTGCTTGTCACCGGACGCTGGTATCATATGTCCCATTGTTTTATATTCTTGAATAAATAATTTATATTGTTTTGCTACTTCTTCATTATTGTGAAATTTCCTTTCCATCTGTTGAAATTGCGCCATAGCTTTATTTTTAGACAATCCCAAATGTGTCTCAAAGTTTTCTTGAAAAGGCAATCTTACTTCATACATGCCATTTTCAAGTCTTGTTGTGGTTTTCTTGTAGTACTCCATGCATTGTAGATCTTCTGCGGATAAATTGGAAGATTCTGTGATGTCTTCGATCTCCCAAAATCTTTGTACTTCGTCCACTTGATTTAGGACTACGTTACAGTGAAAAGTCTTGAAATTGCCGCATAAGATCCATCCCAGTCGTGTCTGTTGCGCGACCGGTAACGATAGATCCGCCCTGATAATGCCTTCTAAAATGATATGGGAAAACACATCGGCTCCCAATAAGATGTCTATAGGACGGCTGACATTGTATTCTGGATCGGCTAATTGTATACCGGCCAGGTGTGCCCATGTTGGCTTGGTAAATGTACATCTTGGTAATTGATTAATCAGCGTGTCCATGATTACCACATCTGTTTGAAATGTAAAATCATTAAAATGCGAACAACATGTTATGTTCGTAACGCCCTTGCTACTGCTCTCCTTCTCTCCTATCCCGCAGATGACGGCCCTGCAATAATTCCTTGATAAAGCTAGCTGTTGTGTCGCTCTGGCTGAGATAAGGGAGGCCTGTGAGCCTTGATCTATTAGCGCACGCATTTTGTGGTATGATCCGTCACTTGCTTGAACTTTGATCATTGCAGTTGCTAATAATGTTTCGATCACGTTGTTGCCCTGTTGCGAAACGTGATTTTTTTGTGATTCTTGATTTTGCGTTCTAGTTGCAAGTACTGCTGGAGTGTCATTCTCCGTAATTGTGTTACATGAAGACTTATTGTTAAAAGCTTCATGTAAAAGTGTTTTATGTTTACCGCGGCATTCGCGGCAGCGTCTTTCTGACGTACATTCTTTATCCCCATGCGAATAAAGACAGTTTTTGCACAAATGCAATCGTGTTATAGCTTGTCGCTTTGAACTTGGTGTCATATTTAAAAACTTACTGCAATAGTATATTCCGTGTGACTCTTTACACAACGGACATGTTAATTCGATATTATTCACCGAAGTCTTGCTTGCTGAATATTTATTCTTGAAATTCGACGATGATGATTTATTTTGCTTGCTTGTTGATGGTTTAGAATTTTCGTTTTTCTTGCGCGAAGATTCCAATGCGGTGAATCTGCTCTCTAAGAAGCTTAGAAACTCCGTCAATTTTGGTAGTTCTCTGGGTTTCTTCAGAGATTCCAAATAATGATCATGCGTGTCCGCATCTAATTTTAGCAATAGTATACGCACTATGAATGGATCCCAGCTGTCTATATTAACGCCTAGGTTCCTTATTGAGTTTAAACACTCTAATGTAGTATCGTGAATTTTCTTGATCTGAGGGACGTTTGCTTGTTGAACTACTGGAAGATTTAGTACGAGATCTAGGTGAGATGTAAAAATCAACCATGTGTTGTTGTATCTATTGTTCAATATCTCCCAGCAAACAGTGTAGTTGTCTGAACTGATTTGTAAATGCTGTATCAAACGTTCTGCTTCTCCCCGCACCTTGCTTTTAAGAAACTGCATCTTGTGGGCATTTGATAAGGAGACGTTACTGTGGATAGCTTCAACAAACAAGTCTTTAAAAGACACCCAATTTTGATAATTTCCATTGAAGAACGGAATGTCAATTTTTGGTGTCCAATTCTCTTTGTGAACTACTGACCCTAGTTTTCTATTAATTGCATTTTTTAATTTATTGTATACCGTTTCTTGCTTCGTATAAGATACCTCATATTCTTGATTCGTACCCTCCAATTCGCTGTCTAATTCCCAATGTAAGGAATCTATGATAGACCATCGAGACTGTAGAGTACGTAAGGCATCTTTCAACTCCCACTTTTCAGACATAAAATCCAAATTTATCCCTGCCACAGTGCGCTGCAGCGCCCTGAAGTTGCTTGCTTGTTTCTTCAACAGTTCATCAAGCTTGCTAGATGAACCTCTGGAGCATACCTCGACCGGCGGCGATTGACGTCCCATCGGATCTTCTTGCTCAGACCGTGCAGGACCTTGTTCTTCCTGTGTAGAATCTCCCTGTTGAGCTTCTTTCATCTTAATCAACAGAACTTGATGTTGTTGATTAATAAATGCCTTGGTCGAGATGTATAGCTCTTTTGTTTGTTCGTATGCACGGCCACTAAAATACGGATGAGACTTGCTTTCTTCCGTAAGAAGACGGTCGTGATTGTACTGGTAATCGGACCAATACTGATTTAAGTTTTCTAAACGTCGCTTGAAATAGTCGGCAGTCTTACGATCCGCCGAGTCCTTTTTGATATTTGTAGCCAACTTTAGGATGGCTGTGTAAAGTTCATCCTGATTTGCATGCATGGCCTCCATGACGAGGACTTAATTAAAGTAAGAAACAAATGGAAAGATCTTACTTGAATGTTCTTGATAGCTGCTTACGGATCCTTGGTGATCCCCTGAGACACCTGTTAGCCTCAGATCTTGATGATAAAATGCTCCCTGAGACACCTGATTGTCTCAAAGTCTAATATTCCTGCACTGAACTCTTGATAGTTTACGGATCCTTGTTGACCCTGAGACACTTGTTAGTCTTTAAGTCTGAAATTCCTGCACTGAACTCTTGATGGTTTACGGATCCTTGTTGACCCTGAGACACTTGTTAGTCTTTAAGTCTGAAATTCCTGCACTGAACTCTTGATAGTTTACGGATCCTTGTTGACCCTGAGACACTTGTTAGTCCCAAAGTTTTGTTAGTCACTCAACACAGCACACACTTGAGTCACTGGATAGCTGCCCGCTACACTGTCCACGCGCGCGAAATGGACTATGTAGTGTAAGAATGTTTCTGTGCTCGAAGGACCAAAAAGAATGTATGATCCCTTGCTAGACCATGCATTACTTTTAGATGATGGATGAATGGAATAAAAGAAAGTAAGGTACTGAAACACTACTGTATTGTCCGAAAGGTACTTAAAGTAAAATGAGCTTAATGAACTGATGGTGTGGAAATGAAGTGAGTGACGCGGCCCTTGTTGGCTGTAACGAGAACGCCTGGCTGACTTGATAGCTCAACGCGAACTGAACTAATTGTTATGAGTTGAAATGAATGTGGCGTAAACTGCTGAATTGCAGAATGTGCGGTTGCACCGTACAGGCCCCTTGGCTTTACATGCCGTCAAGAAATATATCTTAGGCATGCTGGTTTCGTCACGATGTTTTCCTTCACCGAAGCAAGTGATGATGTGTGAGTGATATACAATACGCACATGAATCCGAAAAATCAGAGAGGCGTGTCTTGGGTTCGAACTCGAGACCTATGTTTTGGCAGTCCGACGGTCACACCACTGCTTTTTAACCAATACTAACAAGCTATTCTATTGCTATATCCTAATACTGCGGATTGTAGCACTATGTTTCGGAATTGCAGTACTGAGTATCTAATGTGTACATCTTAGTAGCCTTTTTTATGGACCAGGATTTTCATACCTTATTATGAAATTATTTATCATCATAGGCTTGATGTAGGTTACATCTACTTATTGATTGCGCTCATCACTGTCGAGACTTGAGCAGTCATCTCATCAATGTTGTATTTTCATCCTGAGAAGACTCAATAGTGCTGGATGGTTCTTTTGGCGCGTGGAATCAGAAAGAACGCAGACATCTTGTTTTTTCAACATTATTTCTCACAAAATAAATGTTTAACACAATAGCGCCTTCGGACAATGTCATCCAAGCGCCAAAACAACCACGCTGCACTCAAGCAAACACGCCAATAATCACGAACCTGCACGTTTAGTTTTCCAAGGGCATGTTCCAATCCCTTGGAGAGGTCATCACAAGCGTTCTCGAATTGGTCGTGGGACACCTTTCGCGCCAGCATGCGGAGGTCAGCCTTGTCTGCTAGAGCTTCCACCATATCTTCGCGATCTAGTTTGATCACCTTTAGTAGTTCGATTTGTTCCAAAAGAGCCTGAAAACATAATGTTGGCTTTATTTTAAGTATCTTATGTTACGTGAGAACGCGACAGAGTTATTTTCGGGTTTTATAATATTTTTGTATGTATGGTTTTCCAATCACCATACACTTCTTCTTCATACTCACGCGTTTTTCCTCTGGGGATAGCAAAACCACAAAAAGGCCCCTTGCTACGATCCTTACACGCAATCGAAAAAAGCAAGCTGAATAAAAAGAGCCTTGTGGCGTATTCTTACGTCAATATGATTCTGCCTAGCTTCCTTTTCAGCGGCGAGATTGAGCGCGGTTTCGTGGACCTGTTTCAACTGAGCCTGCATGGATTGCACCGTTTCGAACAGCTTCATCAAACCTGCAGAATTCAGAAGTAACAAGGTATTATACCTATCGGTCATGAATTTGACGAAATATTAGGTGAAGATTGTAAGTTCGGAAGAAATAGTAGGTACTCCAGGAATCCAGAAGTATTCGAGTTCACACGAACTTATCGAAGCGATAAAATCATTCAGAATTTAGATGAATGATCTTACGTAGGTTAGGTACTTAAATAATATGAATAATAGGGGTTGAACCCAGTCCAAGAAGGATATAGGTACTTATTCGTTTTCTCATTAATATCTTAATGTCAGTTTGTTTTTTTCGCAGTAAGTAATTTTTTTTAAGTCAAGAACTTTATACGGGTAGAGTACCTACGTAGTGGTACACACGGCGGCACATCAATAAGCATAACCAGTATAACCTGACTTCGTTATGTATGAGCGTCCCGTACGATGAGAGACACAGCGTTAGTACCGTCAAACGGGGTGAATAGGGATGTAGGGGTGAATCGAAACAAAACTTTGAAAGGGATTTTATCGTTGAATTGATACGATATGTTCCCAAAAAGTACTCTATTTTATTTACTTAGTTAAACTTAATTATTTAGAGACCTTGTTGGCAACATAACATATTAATTCAACGATAACCCTTCCAAAGTTTTGTCCCGATTCATCCTGGCGCTCCTATTCACCCCGTTTTACCCGGTATGTGCTAACCCCTCCAGTTTTAAAATTTTACACTGCTACAACATTGAATTCGTAACGAATAATCTAAAGAATACTCAAAAAGAATTCATTGTGTCTACTTGGATTCGAACCATCGCATCACTGAAGTATCATACTCATACACCGAACTCGCACTACTCATACAAATTGCGATGAAATTGTTATTACTTACATCTTATCGTCCGAGTAACTTTATCTTTAGGTCTTTGTGTAATCAATACATGTTATAATTTGGGGGTAGCCATGAATTTTACTTACTTACGTTTTCTTTATAAAATTAATCCAAACTCTCAAGTTATAACTACAACGTTTGATGTATAGGTACGTTCACTTAAAACGACGAAGAATATACGACTACTATTTACCCATAATATTTTTTTTTGATTGAATTTAAAATGTAAATTTTTGTAGTAAATATGCAGAGTTTACCTTGCAGATCCTTAATTAGATCTGGCGATAGCTTCTGGCCGCCTTCACCCGAAGTTGTAAAATCTGAGATTTGTTTTGACATATACTCTAGTTGATCTTGGAATGACGTAAACTGAAACAGAATTAAAAAAAAATGCCCACTTGACTGTTACGGTCACTCCTAGCGGAGACTAGTCATAGGCGCAGATAATATTATAGAGCACAAGAGAGTACGTTTTCTTTTTCATCACTGTCATAGTTTGACACTAATCCAATAGAACTGGAAAAAACTTATGACACTGCCCGTCGCCCGACCTCAGAATTGAACACACCCACACTCAGTAGCCGCGCTTTGCGACCGCTAGACCAACTGGGACAATAGAGATTCACTTAGCGCAACATGCATGCAGGTGCTGGTGCTAAGGATCGGACATCAAAATTTTTAAGTACCGTGCATGTTAGCCCACATATCGGTAAGTACAGTCCACATCAGAGTAATATTCGAATGACTTAAACCGGGCCCCTTACAACTTCGAAAAAAGGGGTTAAAGTGTCAGGTTTATAAAAGTATGTGAGTACCTGGTCCGCAATGCGTCCTTCTGTATTCCTGAAACCGTCACAGCACTTCCTCAGGTCAGTCTCCAGCTTGGCCACCCTGTCCTGCAAACGGGCTACTTGCGCTGGCTGGACTTGCGAGGCTTGCGGGGCCAGCGCGAATTGCGGGGCTGACGGAGCTTGCTGGGCGGGCGCGAATTGCGCGGCTGACGGGAATGTCGGGGATGGCGGGGCTGCCTGGTATGGCTGGGCTTGCGGGCCTTGCTGCATGCGAGACACTAAAAAAATATGGTATGGATCAGGATATGATTAGGGTATTCATAAAATATACCGGCGGCATGTTTTCATATGTTTTCATATCTGCTATCTGTATGATGTTCGATCTGTATGTATGTAATCTGTTGTACACAATAAAGAGTATTATATCTATCTATCTTGTTTATTATACAGGGTTCCCTACATTTTGACGAGTTAATCGATCATAAATGTAGGGAACAGCAGATTTTTTTTTTACGATGTATTGATTGAGTACAATGACCTCTTAAGAGGTTTCTGGTGTTTTACAAATAACCCTGTATATATCGTATAAAATTCGCCCTCCTAAACGTAAATCAAAATTTCTCTTGCCACGCAGTTTCAAGAACATTGATCTGAAGCGTTTGCGAGGGGATGCGGGCAATATTGACTGGTCTCCTGTTTATGACAGCAATGGCTTGGACACTAAGGTGGCCGAATTTACCAAGGTAGTGTTGAAATTTTTTGATGTGCATGCCCCACTGAGAAAGGTCAGGGTTAAGCATATTCCAGCTCCTTGGTTGTCGGATGCAATTAAAAACTCGATGTCTGAAAGGGACAAGGCGAAAAGGCGTTACAAAAGGGACCCTACTGATGAGAACTGGTCCCTCTATAAGAAGCTGCGTAATCGCTGCGGTCGAAAGTGTAGGGATGCTAAAAGGCGTCACATACACGACACTATTCAAAACTCCAACACTGCACAAGTATGGCAATTCCTCAAATCCCTTGGTATCGGCAAAGTTGCGAATGACAGCACGCCTGATATCGACCTAAACACGATTAATTTACAATCTTCCAAATCACCAGTGACTCTAAACGATAACCTTAAATCTTCTTAACAATCTCGCTAATCTTCCTCTGCCAACATGTACTTCTTTCTCTTTTCACCCAGTTACAGAAGGGGGATATTAAGCGGGCCATTACATCTATAACTACAAAAGCAGTGGGTGATGATGGTCTTCAACTTCAAATGTTTCTTCCTATCCTTGATGACCTTATTCCTGTTATTGTACACATTGTAAATTTTTCCCTCTTTACTGTACTGTACTTTCCTTTCCTTCTGCTTGGAAGAAGGCCTACGTTTTGTCGCTTCCCAAAGTTGAAAATCCTTCTTCTGTATCCCAGTTTCGCCCAATTTCCATACTTCCAATCCTGTCCAAAGTCCTTGAGAGTGTTGTTAATAATCAACTGTCGCATTTTCTTTCTTCTAATAGCCTGCTTAGTCCTTACCAGTCTGGATTTCGCCCTGGCCATAGCACTGTTTCTGCCCTACTTAAAATTACTGATGATATCCGATTGGCAATGGAAAACCGACTTCTTACGCTGTTGGTTCTATTGGACTTTAGCAGTGCGTTTAATTCAGTTGATTTTGACATCCTCTCAGGCATCCTTTCCTCTCTAAACATATCTCCTCCTGTGACTGCTTGGTTTGATTCATATCTTCGGGGCCGCTCGCAGTCGGTACACTTGAATGAGGCTTGCTCTCATTGGTGCGATCTTTTTGCGGGTGTTCCTCAGGGTGGCGTCCTTTCTCCACTTCTTTTCTCCGTTTTTATTAACGCTGTCACCAAGGTATTAACCTCACATTATCATCTCTATGCAGACGACCTGCAGCTTTACCGTCATTTTAAACTCGACGAGCTTCCTAGAGCCATCGATGCCATCCATAATGATCTTCAAAACATCAGTCAGTGGGGTAAAAGTTTTGGACTGTTAGTTAACCCAACAAACTCACAAGCTCTCATTATTGGTGGCAGATACTTCGTCAATTTACCTTTTCCATTCTTCACAATTCTAAAGCTCCTTCGTATCTTCGGGAACGCTTTGAGTACCTTGTTCCTCGAGGTAAACCTTGCCGCTCATCATCATCTCTTCTGCTTCGTTTCCCTCCACACTCCTCAAGTCGGTAAGTATGATGGATCATTCACTGTTCGTGCTGTGCGCCTTTGGAATTCACTTCCACACTCCTTGCGGGATAGTTCATCGTTAGAGGCGTTCAAGAAAGGAAGAAAGGAACATTTCCTGTCAACATGAATGTATGTATATATAGGATTTTATAGGTATGTATATGCGTATGTATTGTATGCATTACGTATATTATATTGTATGTATGTAGTTTAGTTCATAAAATTAATTAATTTGTTAATGTTATTGCACCATAAGTATACCCTCTTCTGCAAATCTCGCAGTCAAAATTTGGTTCGATGTAAGAAAACCCAATTCTGGGTTAAGCTCGCCATTGTACATAAGCTATATTATTGCAATTTGTATCCAAATTTGTGTGCAATAAAGAATAAGGATAAGTCAGTCAAGTTAAACAAATCTTGAATTTTCATGTTGACCTCATTTTCATTATCAACGAACCTGAAAATCAGTAAAACAAAAATTTTCCCCGGCGCCATCTTGGATTTTCATTTCGACTTCATCCTCGTTAACAGCGATCCCGGAAATCACGAAAACGACACCCATGGCGGAAAAACCAAAAAATTTCCTCAGCGCCGTCTTGAATTTTCATTTTGACCCCATTTTCATTATCAGCGACCCCGAAAACCACGAAAACGACACCCATGAAGGAAAAACAGAAAATTTTCCTCGGCACCGTCTTGGATTTTCATTTTGACCTCATTTTCGTAATTAGCGACTTGAAAATCATGAAAACGACATTCATGACGGAAAATCCAAAAATTATTTGAGTTGTGTATTTACTTCTATTATTATGTACAATTATATTTTATAACAGTACGACCTTTTTTCAGAATTAAACGAGAAATCGGGTATCTTTTGATCGATAATATAGATCAAATCAAAGCTAAATGTGTCACTTCCTTGAGCGAGTAGCAGATGTAGACCTATGACGCGAATATCATACTTATTTAAGTTTATAATTACATTCACTGCGAATACCGCCATCTATGGTCAAGTAGCGGAATTTACGCAGCAATCGATTCTAATTTGATTTCAAATTACAAAACGTCGCATGTTTTTTCTGCCCTAAAGCAAAATGAATCGTAATCCTAGAGAACGAAGGTACATTTTAAAATGTAGAATTTGTGACTTATGCTAGTTGTGACTACTAACTAACATTAAGTCGTGCAAAAGTCCTTGGACGCGTATGTCTTTTCGCGGAAGTGGGTTCACGCATGTGTCCTTCGCCCATCCTGCGTACTGTTCGAGCAAGTGTCCTGATGCCTTGTGGGATCACTCCTCCGAAACGGCTCGTACGATTTTTATGAATTTTTTTATGTATATTATGAAAGGGGATCACTCCTCCGAAATGGCTCGTACGATTTTTATGAATTTTTTTATGTATATTATGAAAGGGGATCACTCCTCCGAAATGGCTCGTACGATTTTTATGATTTTTTTATGTGTATTATGAAAGTGTATGAGAATAGGTCGTAAAGTATATTTCACACAAAAAATCCAAACTTTCATGAAAATTGACACAAAAAAATATTTTGAAGAAAAACTTTTGTTAATGTCTTTTTTTTGCTGCTCATAGTGCGCCTAAGCATATAGTCCGCCCTTAGGGCGACCCACTAACTGCCAGTTATCTAGAAAGTGTAGGTTTTGAAAATCTATACGTACGTACATGCATATGTGTGTTTACTTACCCGGTTGTGATGGTGCAAATTGTGATGGTGGAACTTGTGGTGGTGCACCTTGTGATTGTGGAAGTAGCGTTGGTGCAACTTGTGATTGTGGAAGTAGCGTTGGTGGAACTGCCGGTGGTGCTAGTACTATCTCCGACCTTGGAGGCGGTGCAGGTGGCTCTGGAAAAGTATTTTGTAATTATTTACCTATTGCAGTAGCAACATCGTAATTGTAATTAATTTATCACCCTAAGGTTGAATGTCACTTGCACGGATGCACATCATACAACAAATAAGGCTATTTGTCTAATACCAATACAATATACCCTTAGTGAAGTCCACATTTTCTGGACATTTTTGTCAAAGTGTGTCTGTGAAGAACGTGGTTGATTTCAGATTTGTATCATTTCTGTATCCTATCTTTTTGTAATTCTTAATGTGTAATTGTTTGTTATCCCAAGTGATAAAGCAATTACGAGATCGACCATACCTACCTACGAATTGCATGAGTTTTAATATAATAATATGGTTTAATATAATAAATAATATGGCAGACTAGTATTTTTTATGCACCCCATGATATGGGTCTCAATAAAAGGGTTTACTGAAAAGATAACGAAACCAGCTAAAACTAAAAAATAAGTTAATGTTAAAAAAAATAATTAAAACAATCTTTTATTTAAATGTTCTTAAAAGAAGAAAATAAACTTATTGTCAAACACGCAATGCTATAATAGTTCTATTTTTAGATTCTAGACAAAGGAACATAAACTTATGCATATAGTCCAATCAACGAGGGTATTTGTTATATGGAGACTTACGAAAAATTCTCCCGCCTATGAAATTTGGCATGTGATGAAATTAGGTAATACTGATTACAAATGTACAATAATCCAACAAATTTTGTTACGAGAAGTTAGGTATTTTTACCTAAACGTAAAAATCGCTTATAACTCTCTGTGAATATTTCCTCAGACTGAAATACTTTCTGTAAATATACGTATGTACTACTTAGAATAAGTATGTAGAGGCATCCAACATTTTTTCGATTTCGGAGATACCCCAAATTTAACTTTTAACATTTTGCACTATAACTTCTACTGAAAAATTGATCTGCCAATTGTTATTTTTTAATTTGTTTTTATATCCTTAATTATATAGCTTTGTTTAGTTATCCAAAAGATTTTCCTTTTTAAACATTTTTTTTAAAATTTTGCTTAATTACATAATGTGAAAAATATCTCCGCGCATTTTCATACCTTTATTAGTCATATGATTTAATATTAAAACAGATTTATCAATTATCCAACAAATTTTCGAACGTTTATTATATTTGTGAGGAAAGTTCACTGATTTATGCAGAACGTAAGGGTTGACTTTTACTTGACCGCTCGGAGCTGCTTTGCCACGCACTACTTTTGGAGTAGTGTAGGCGAGTTTGGTGGCATCATCAATCAATCTGGCAATCATCTATAAGAGTTAAAAGACAGTGGTAGGTATTTCTAAATAAAACAATAGGTAAGTTAGGTTAGGTAACTTAATCACTTTAATCAATAGCAGACATAGATAATCGACTAGGTATAATCACATTATTTGTATTTGGTTTACATTTTTTCAATATAAGAATTAACAACACGTGCCTACAATAATTTTAGGCTTTATTATTATTTTATACACTCTTTTGCAAAAAAAACGGGCACCTAAGGAAATTTACGTTCTAAGGTCGATTTGAGTTAATTAAATGAAAGGAGATTGACCAAAACCAGTCTTGAAAAGTTGCATGTATGAAAACCAAATTAATATACAAATTATTTTCTTATTTTTTACAAGCTTTTCGTATCCGGAATTATGATTTTAAGATAAACAGTAAATTAACGATTGCTAGGTACATTTCCGTATAGTCATGATGGACGTTTCGTTCTCTTCATTTGTACGAGTTACGTTAGTAGGTATGAGCCTTTACATAAAAACGTCACAAAAATGATATTAAACTCATAAATAGCTAAATAATTAGTACTATAATATTGACGCACGGTTGGCGCAGTGGCTGAGCGATTGACTGCTGTGCTTCGTGTTGCGGGTTCGATTCCCGCACGGAACAAATATTTGTATGGCCTATAGATAGTTGTTCCGGTTCTGGCTGTTTGTGTATGTGAGTTTAAATGTTTGTAAACGCACCCACAATACAGGAGAAATTCCTAGTGTGGGGCAACGTTTTTAAAAAACCAAAAAAAAAATTAGTAATATCATAATCATAACGTAGGTACTGTATATGTTACGCGGGGATCTTGCGGTCCATGCCCCCCCCCTTTACGGGGCCCCGGTGTGGGCGCGTTCGTTGAGGTTGCGAGCGAAGCACTACCTGAACGCGCCCCAAAAGGTGGTAGCCGTAAGGCTAATCCGTGGGTACCGCACGATCTCCCGCGAGGCGGCGAGCCTCCTTGCCGGATTGCCGCCATGGGATCTGGAGGCCATAGTCCTCGCGCGCCTGCACGAGTGGCGCGCGGAGGCACAGCGCCGTTTGCCACGGCAGCGGACAGACCTCCGCCGTGATCTCATGGCGACATAGAGAGAGCGACTATCGCAACCCCGTGCAGGGCACGCCACGATAGTGGCGATAAGTCCCCTCTTTGAGGAGTGGCTAGAGAGGCGCCACGGCGCCCTCATCTTCCGCCTGACGCAGGTCCTCACCGGACACGGATGTTTCGGGAGGTACCTGTACCGAATCGGGCGGGAGGAAACGCCCGGGTGCTATCATTGCGAGGATCGCCCGGAGGACACGGTGGAGCACACCGTGGAGGTCTGCTCCGCTTGGGTGGAGCACCGCCGTGTCCTCGTAGCGGCGATTGGCGACGGCGACCTCTCGCGTCCGGCCCTGGTTCAAGCCATGGTCCGGGGCGAGAGGGAATGGGAAGCCGTCGCCTCCTTCTGCGAAGCAGTCATGCTAGCGAAGGAGGCGGCGGAACGTGAGAGGGAGAGAGCCTCACGTCCCAGCCGCCGCAGGAGGAGAAGCACCGGGCGTCGGGGGCCTCGCCGTGATGGCTCTCGGCCACCGTTGGCGCGGGCCTGTGGACGGTGAGTAATGGGCTAGCTGGCCGTCCGTCCGTCGTAGGACGACAGGCCGTGTCGACGGCGTGTTCGTGTTAACTATCTTTGTTGTTTTGTACCTACATGATTGATCTGTGGTCATTTTATAAGTTGCGAGTAGTTTAGACATAATTTTTAGGTTATCTCCGAATTTGTTTAATTACTTTAAAACTCGGATACTTGTGTGAAAATTAACACTTTTATTTAATAGTATATAAAGCGTAGTCTATAATAAATAAAGATTTATTGTGTTTCAACTTCAGACGGATTTCCATACATCGTTGATCATGATCCTTTATTTCTTTGACGTAGTCTGTATACTTATAATCGTGTAAATTAATGCGCGTGAAGTGAATTCGGGCAATTAAAAGAAAAAAAAATGATGGATTCTTTAAAACCGATGTACACGCCCAAACAATAAGAAGTGGTCGGCAATAAAGAAAAGATTTTTTTTTTACTTTTTTTAAATAAATAAAGTAACAAATGTAAAAACCTAATAACGAGTGTGACCTCCTCTTGCCAAAATCACAGCTTGAAGCCTTCTGGGCATGCTTTCCACGATGTTTTTAATAACGGTTTGAGGAATACGTTCCCACTCTTCTGCAATGACTCTTTTTAGCTCCCTGTTGTTTTGTGGAGCAGGTTGCACTGATCTTACCCGTCTCTTTAGAACATCCCAGACATGCTCAATTGGATTGAGGTGAACTTCGAGCTAGCCAATCTAAACGACGGATCCCAACTTATTGCATGTACGCTTCCACGTCACCAGAACGGTGCGGGCGAGCATTGTCGTCCTTAAAAATGGAATCTTCCCCAAGTGCAGTCAATGTGGGTTGTGCATATGGAATTAGGACTTCCATTATGTACCGGTGTGCATTTAATGTTCCATTTTCTATGAAAACTAACTCCGTACGCTCCGTAGAATTAATTGCTGCCCAAAACATAACGGAGCCTCCGCCATAAGGAGTGATTTCTTCGAAACATACTTCCGCATAGCGTTCCCGTGGTCTTCGCAGCACTCACCGGCGTCGGTCCTCTCCACACAAAGAGATTCTAGCTTCATCAGAAAACAACACTTTATTCCAGTCCTCCAGAGTCCATGAAGCACAGTTCCGAGCAAACTGAAGTCGAGCAACACGGTGCTCACGGAGTAATTTAGGGCCCCGAGCTGGGCGGTAACTCTTGATATTGGCAGCCAAAAGCCTCCTCCTGACCGTCCACAAGCTAACTTCTACTCCTCTTACTTCTTCAAGGCTCTTCTTCGGGTCCACACTTGACGCCTTACGATTCCGCAACGCCTGACTCACCAAAAAGCGGTCATCTCTTGTATCTTGTTCTGTGCATCGTTTTCTTCCCGAACCGGGTCTTCTTTTGATCGAACTGGTCTCTTGATACCGTTGCCAAGTCCTCTGGACAGTTGAACGACTCACATTTAGCCGCTGAGACACGTAAGTTTGCGAACAACCTTCTTCAAGTAGGGCTATAATTTTACCGGCCCTTATCGCTTTATCAGTCATATCAAAATGTGGTATTTAATGTAAAAAGAAAGATTAAATTGTTTAATTTGCAAAAAATATCCAAAAAGTTTTAAAATATCGTAATCAGTTAAAAATCGTTTCAGCAATTCGCGCCAGTAGTAAAGCAATTTTAGAATAATCCACAATAATCATTATTTTTCTTTTATTAATTTCCAATTTTAAAATTGGAACGTTCAGAATGGTGCCAGGATGCTGCAAATAACATGCCAATACATCGTCAAATTAATAAAACCTATTTCTTGTTCTTCTTCATTGAAGTAGAGAAAAAAATCTAAAGTGCCCGTTTTTTTTTGCAAAAGAGTTTATTTTTATTTAGTTTGCTTATATTTTTATTTTAGGGTTCAAGGTTTTATTACTTATTTCTAATGAATTTATTTTTATTACAGCAAAAATCTAATATCTTAATCTTTTGGAGCACGAAGCTTCTTCTAAATTTTCTTTGTCATCGTCAGCAATAGCAACATAGATTGATAAATCATCTGATGCTGAAATAATCGGTTCATCTTCATCCATATCAGAATCATGTGGTTGGCCAGATTTTGAACAACATGTAAGCATTTGTTCAAATACGGTCTCATCCTCATCTGGTGCATCGCTATCATCAATAGTTCCCTAAGATGCGGGAAAAGTCCATCATCTCTTCTTCTGCTTGGTCGAATCATTTCAAGGCCCTTTTGTGTCACTTTAACAAACCCCACTATTAGAGGTTTTTTTACACAGCACACACAACTCGCCGTCGCCTTCCTCCGTCATTTTTAAACAAACGCTCCTTGTTCAAGTAGGTGCACAACTGCTCCGTTTCGTACCTACTTCGAGCGAGACACAAAGAAGATGCCGCCTGCGCGCCGCCGTCGCACCGCTGTGCGTGCGCCCCGCACCCCTCTTCACTCCCGCGACCGGTCATTGCTAACTGACGGCAATGCATGTACTTAGCAATTATTGAGATTGTAAAAACTTTGGTATTAGGCCGAATTTCCATTGGCTTCTTGGAAAATCGCTTACAATACAGCGACTCATAACTAATAAACGTATTGAATTAGCCTGAGCAATTATTCACATGACGTAATTAAGTAAAAAAACCGGCCAAGTGCGAGTCAGACTCGCGCACCGAGGGTTCCGTACAAACCTGTAGGTATATAAGTAAAAGTTATGGTATTTTTATTGCTAAATGAAATCCATAACATAACAATGTGGAAAGCTGACGGTACCTTGTCAATACATATATGAAAACATTATGTATGTTCGGAAAAATCTTCATCTCTTTAAGAAGAGAAGTGATAGACATAATTTTAAAAATTTAAGATTTTCGGAATTTTTCCTATATGTGTACTTTATAACGTTGCTTCATGCCAAATTTCAAGATTCCAGGTCGTCTGGAAGTATCCTTTAGGTTTTGATTCCCTTGCGAGTAGTTGCGAGTTTCAAAATATGCGGCTTTAATTGCTGTATCTTTTGATTGCGTTGACGTAGAAGTTTGATTTTGTTACAGCTTAAAGATATTATAGACTTGAGTATTTGTTAAGAATTTCAATATAATACCACTACGCGTTCATGAGTAAAGGGGTAATAAGTTTAAAATTATTAAAAATATTTTTATAATATGATGTAACTAAAAATTTATGCTTTTTGCAATTTTTCCTTTATCTGTGTTATAAGACGTTGCTTCGTACCAAATTTCAAGATTCTGAGTTCACGGGAAGTACCCTGTAGGTTTTGATTCCCTTGCGAGTAGTGGCGAGTTTCAAAATATGCGGTTTTAATTCCTGTTTCTTTTGATTGCGTTGACATAGAAGTTTGATTTTGTTACAGCTGAAAGGTATTATAGATTTGAGTATTTGATATGAATTTCAATATAATACCACTACGCGTTCATGAGGAAAGGGGTAGTAAGTTTAAAATTATTAAAAATATTTTTATAATATGATATAACTAAAAATGTATACTTTTCGCAATTTTTCCTATATCTCTGCTATAAGACGTTGCTTCATACCAAATTTCAAGATTCTGAGTTCACGGGAAGTACCCTGTAGGTTTTGATTCCCTTGCGAGTGTCGAAAATTTGCGGCATAAACGGGAGTATCTTTTGATCGCGTTGACTTAGAAGTTTGATTTTTTCACAGCTCCAAGAGACCATAGACTTGAGTATTTGATATGAATTTCAGCTTGATACCTCCACGCGTTCCTGAGAAAAAAGGTCTTGACAGACAGACAGACAGACGGACAACAAAGTGATCCTATAAGGGTTCCGTTTTTACCTTTTGAGGTACGGAACCCTAAAAATTAAAAAAAAAAATGTTTTGAAGGAAAATCTTTTGGATAACTTAACAAAGCTATTTATTTAAGGAAATAAAACCATATTAAAAAGTAAAAATTAGCAGACCAATTTTTCAGGAGCAGTTAAAGCGCAAAAAGTTAAAAGATAAATTTCGAGTATCTCTCAAATCGAAAAAATGTTGGATGCTTATGCCTATTCTAACTAATATATTCATAAGTATACAGAAAGTATTTCAGTCTGAGGAATTTTTCACAAAGACTTATAAGCAATTTTCATGTTTAGGTAAAAATACCTAACTTCTCTTATCAAAATGTTTTGGCTAATTTGACATCTGTAATCTGTATTACCTTACTTTATCACACTACCTATTCTCATTGGCAGAGGAAATTTTCGGGTTACATAAGCCCCGTTGATTGGACTAATAGTAAAACCGCCAAATACGAGACGGAGTCGCGCTCGAACGGTTCCGTAATTTATTAAACACACCGAAATACATATATTCAGTCAAAAAAGTATCGGGAATGGATGATTTATTTATGGTTGCAAATTCAATTTTTTGTTTTTTAGATTGGCACAACTGATTTTCATTTTGGCGCGGAGTTTGAGTTGTATCTGTTATTTAGATTAAATACAGTGCTGTTTTTAGTTAGATCACATCTAGTGTGTATTGCGAATTTCATAATGGACAAAAACATTGAACAAAGAGTCTCCCATAAACTCTATCGCATAAAGAGTCACTGAGGACATGCTAGACCGAGTCAATTCCAACCCAACATTCATGAAACGCATTGTTACTGGTGACGAGACGTGGGTTTACGAGTTTGACATGCAAACTAGTCAACAAGCTTCGGAGTGGCGCCTTCCAAGTCCAACTGAACATAAACCGAAAAGTAATTAAAAAATTAAAAAACACCCATGCACCTGAAGTATTCCAAGGAACCGTTCCCCGACTGCGAAATAAATAAATATTATAATCTATTTAATAGCTTCCTTGTGGCCATTCAACACTAAAATCAAGTAATTTGTTTTTAATTTTTACACGACTGCCCAAAAAAAGGAGTGTTATGTTTTCAGGGTTCATGTATGTATGTATATGTATGTATGTTTGTGAGTTTCTTTATTCCACCATAAATTCTAAACGGCTTAACGGATTTAAATGTATGTGGTATCATTAGAAGCGTTGAGTTATTCCGGGTAACATAGGCTAGCTCCCTCTGACCATTTAAAAAAATATAAAGGGGAGCCATGGTTCATGAAACAAAAACGGTTTTTTTTTGTTTTTTCATGCATATTTGACTACGTATACTATCATCATCTTGACCTTGCTAAGTACATAACAAAAATATAACGGAAGACTATTCTACCTTCTCCCACAAATGTAAGTTTTTTTTCCTAGCGTTAACCTAGATTTAGCTGCTAACATTAAATAAATAAATGTTTCAACTGAACTAACCAAAGTCAGGATTAACTTCCTTCAAAGCTTCAGAGAAGGTTGCACCGAGCTTGTCGAGGTCGTCTCTTATACTCTCCAAGTGGCTTAACACCTGCCCGAGCTCGTCTTTAGTTGCCAAGTAGCTCAACACCTGCCCGACCTCGTCTTTAGTTGCCAAGTAGCTCAGTACCTGCTCGAGCTCGTCTTTAGTTGCCAAGTGGTTCAGGTCTAGCATAATTGGTGCAGCCTGACTGGGAGCGTACAGGGGCGGAGCTGCCACGTTCGTCGCAGCCATAGGCGTCGCACCCGGTGCACCTTTATGCGCCGCACTCGGCGCACCTTTAGGCACCATAGGCGGCGCAGCCCCTGGCCCCGTATGTGGCGCAGCCCCAGGCCCCGTAGGTGGCGTAACCCCAGGCCCCGTAGGCGGCGCAGCTCCAGGCCCAGCAGGCGGCGCAGCCCCAGGCCCCGTAGGTGGCGTGACCCCAGGCCCCGTAGGCGGCGCAGCCCCAGGCCCAGCAGGCAGCGCAGCCCCAGGCCCAGCAGGCAGCGCAGCCCCAGGCCCCGCAGGTGGTGCAGCCCCAGGCCCCGTAGGCGGCGCAGCCACACTCTGTGCAGGCGCAAACACCCCAGTCGAACTCGGTGCCCCAGTTTGTGATTCAGTTCTGGTACTGAAACAGAATCAATCACAGCTTTGAGTAAACTGTTAAAATAAGTTCGGTGTACTTCAGACTCAGAACCGCGTTATTTGAGGGGCTCATCACTAAACAAATGCAGCCGAATGGGTCGACTGCGGCAGAAAAGCTGGGTATCCTAAATAAGGTTAAGCGTTACTTCAAACCTGGACAGCTTTTAATCTTACATAAAGCTCAAGTTCGGCCCGGCATTTAGTACTGCTCTCACCTTTGGGATGGCTCAGTCAAATACCAATTAGTCACACTCGACTGTGTTGAGCGTAGAGCCCAGAGCCTCATTAGTGACGATAAGCTGGTGGGTAACACGCTTCACAGCCTGGTGCACCGCCGCACAGTTGCATGTTTGTTAGTTTTTTACAGACTGTACTGCAGTGAGTGTGCCTAAGAGCTTCACGAGCTCATTCCACGATCTCTCTTCTTCCATCGGGAGTCCGGACGTACTGCAGGTTATTAGTGTTATTACTCATATCTTGTCGATGTTCCACACATTCGCACGAAGCACTTTGCACGCTACATCTTTTATTATGCGGACAGCCAATAAGTGGAATTCGCTGCCTGCGTCGGTGTTCCCAAGTTCATATGACCCCAATCTATTAAGTCGCGAGTTGATAGGCTTGTTTTGGGTTTGCTCGTTCATCGTCGACCTCATCTCTGTCCTCAGGACAAGATTGAGGACAAGAGTAAGCCCATTTAATATTTAAAAAAAACTACAAGGCAAAGCAGAGCATACCGAGGTCAGTCCATCATTACGTTATTAGCACGTTAAGCCGTTGGTACCAGCTGTCATTTGTAGATCTGATCTGAAAGTCTGAAAAGCAGTCTTACAATGGGGTATCCTATTACCCACCCAGTAATATGGTTGTGGAGGTCATAAATAGGCAGTCACTCCTTGTAAAATACTGGTATTTAGCTGCATTCCATTAGATTGGAAGCTGACCCCAACATAGTTTAGAAGAGGCAAGGCAGAAGGCTAGGCAGATGACTTCTGGTTCACCTTAACCTTATCACTAAATTCGTACTTAAATCGTAAGTACTTACGGCATGGTACCAAGTTGATTTTGAAGCACAGTTGTCTCTCCAATTAAATCCTGAATGAGTGAGCTGAGCTTGCCGATGGCTTCTTCAGCAGCATCCAAACGAGATGCTACGTTCATGTTGCTCCACATGTCCGTGATTGCCTTCAGATTGCTTTGAGATCTGTGAAGAACTGGGTTTATTAGGGTACTATAGTTTGATTTACGAATTTTGCGAGACAAATGCGGCGAATAACAATTACAAAATAATAATAATTGTTAGCTTACTTTTATTTTTTACTACTTTTAAGGTGAAAGTTTATGAGAATCAATGGATGAATGTTTGTTACTTTATCACGCAAACTAGTGAACGGATTTTGATGATCTAATTCCCTCATCCCCATTCTATCATCGGACGACCAGAGACACGGCGATGCATCACCGTGATATGGTTGAGGTCTCACGGACCCAAAGAAAGAGCTTTGCTTCCGCATTTATTGTGCGAACCGCTAGTCTGTGGAATTCACTGCTGGCTTCTTTGTTTTCTGATCGAATCGGTTTCATCTAGGCAAGCGTGCTACACCCTGTATCCCCTGTACACCACCCGTGCATCAACGCTTCACATCAGGCGAGTTGCGACCAAAAAAGCGCCCATAAATAACTGATATTTGCATGTGGAAAGACTTTGTAGTAGCTCCAACTCACTTCTGACAATCATCTGATAATCTCTCTAACTTATATTTAAGTTTCGTAACACGGGAGTCTGTTCAATATCTCGGTATCTCTGTTCACTCGTGCAAAGCGATGGCGAAATAGATCGTAGTGTAAAGCACAGAATAAACACAGGATGGATGAAATGGTGGCAGGTCACAAGAACAATCTGCGACTCCCGTATTCACTTTAAAGTTAAGGGGAAGATTTATAAAACAATGGTTAGACCTGCTGTCTTGTATGGATCAGAATGTTGGGCTACAAAAGGGATGAATGAAAGGCATTTGCATGTGGCTGAGATGAGCATGCTAGGGGGATGTATGATGTTACGCGAATGGATAAAATAAGAAATGAGTATTTGGGAGTATGGAGAACAGGGTGTAAAGTTCTTCATCCCCCATAAAAAAGGGAGGATCCTCCGACCAGACGGGTGTTATGTGGTGCCGCTACAAGTACATAAGAGGAAGTCTGAAAGTGGCACCAGTGACTGAAAAGTTGTGTGGTAATCGATTATCGTGGCATGTGATGCGGAGGTATGAGAAAAATGTCGCGAGGAAAGTTTTGAGTATGACTGTGGATGGGTATAAAAGTAGAGGAAGACCAACGAAAAGATGGATGCACTGTGTGAATAATGATATGGCACGAAAGAGGTGTCTGATGCGATGACGAGTAATAGAGAAGTATGGAAGAAGAAAACATGCTGCGCCGACCCCAAATTAATTGGGACAAGGGCAAGAGAATGATGAACACGGGACTCAGTTCAATGTTCCTATCACACTAAATGTCAAACCTACCTGACTTCCTGCAATATTGTCTCGTTCTTGGGCGAGGTTCCATACACGCGCTCCTTTAGGTCTTGAACAGCGGTCTCTAATACGTTAAACTTGCTGAGTGTGACGAGCGACAGCTTCTCTTTGGAAAAGGACGGGCTAGGAGAAGAGCGTGGCGGCGGATGCGCCATTGACGGTGGCGCCGGTTGCGATGTCGGTGACCCCGGTTGCGCCGGTTGCGGTGACGGTGGCTCCAGTTGCGGTGGCGATGACGCCGGTTGTCCCGGTGGCGGTGGCGCCGGTTGTCCCGGTTGCGGTGGTGGTGTCGCCGGTTGTCCCGGTTGCGGTGGTGGTGGCGCCGTTTGCGATGGTGCAGTGCCCATCGCAGCGGCGGCGGACGGCTGATCTGCGATACTTTTCTTGCTTTTTTTTCTCGGTGCAGATACTGTAGTTATTGCCAAACAATAAATATTATGTAAAATTCATAAACAAAGTGTAACTGAAAAGGCCGTAACTCAACAAATTCGTTTCGAAAAAAAAAGCAAATGAAAATTTAATGTTAATTATATTATAGGTACTTTTATTTTCAATGTTCAAACTGTCAGATGAAAAAAAATACGGAACTTTACATGAGTGAGATAAGTTTGTAAGTACCATTTTTGGTTTACAACTTCGAGGGCACAGTCGATGTAAACACATTATCATAAGCTCAACAACATTCGGAAGGGGTTTTCTACTTTTTTGAGAAAACGAATTAATTGTGTTTTCTAAGTCCGTTAAGTTCTTACCCGGTGGTGTTATCGAACTCCTCTTTTTGCGTTCAACTGAAAAGATAATCTAGATTTTAGAATGCCCAGCATCTAGCATAACACGCACCTGAGCCCCGAGGGTTTTTCAGCAAGCATTCTATGGTATTCGGCTTGAAAACTTGATAGCTGAGTACGCATGGCGTGATGAGAGAACGAGAGAGAAAAGAAAAAAATAATTTTGAATTTAAATAATCGGTTTTTTTTATGAACATTCACCAGAAATAAAGTTTATTCTTGTTGAAAGTGTTCTTTGTCTTATATTATATTGTAGAAGATGAACCGAAATAGTCAGTCCCGAGACTATAAAAGCGCGCGCCGGCATAGACTCGCCCCTATTCCATCGGCGACCACCACAGCGCGCGGACCTATTCGACGTCAGGTGTCATCTGTATCGTGAGACTGTTTTGCTTAATTACCTAATTGTTGCATTTATTTACATGTGTTGTGAATTGTGAACTAGCATATGAGTTTTGATTCTGTTGTTTTCTAAATCGTATTAATCGCTTGTAAAATCTGAAGTACAATAAAGTTTAGGTTACGTGTTGTGATTATTTTTTTTTAATTGATATTCCGCATTAGATCTTATATCATAAGTGGGATCTCAATCCAAAGCCCACAGGCTGCTTAGATTTGAATTAACTACTAGCTGGTCTTGACAAAAACCTTAAAAGAACAGAATCAAAACTACCCACTTTTGTTTGTCTGAATTTTAGTTTTGCTTTAACCGTTCTTTGAATCAACCATGCCGAGAACACATGGCTCGCGAAGTAGATCACGTAGCAGGTCTCACCGACGTCATCGTAAACGTCACGAGTCTCGAGAAGCGTCTCAAACGAAATCTCGTAGACGTCACCGATCGCGATCTCGGCTCCGATCTGAATCGCGACCTAGGTACCAATCCTTGTCGCAATCTCGGTCTCGGACACCGCCGGTAGTGTCACGTAAACAACCGGAATTAAAGGAACCACAACCGTGTACGACCATCAACAAAACGTTAGACACCATCCTCACGCGATTAGAAGCAATAGAAAATAATTTTACGTCTACCCCCATACCACATTCCGATATTTCGACCCCGTCTGCCGCTCAGACAATTGTTGACGCGATTCAGGCCATAAACCCAATACGATCGCACAATTACTACATCTCCAACTTCGACCCATCGATACACGACATCGATGCTTGGTGCGAAGAGGTTGACCGCGCTCAGTTAACAAACCGTTGGAACGACAAAGAATGCCTGTCTCGCGTGGCAGGTTGCCTGAGGGGTGATGCCAAAACATGGCTGAACGAGTGGGTCACTAGTGATAGGTCGTGGACTAGTTTCAAACGCGAGTTTAAACCACTCTGCCCAAGGAAGTTAGATTACGCGAACATCTTGTTCGAAACAATGAACCAAACATCGGACAAATATAACTCGTACGCTGAATACGCACGACGTAGTCTTTTACGTTTACGTATAATTAAAGGACTTAGCGAGGAACTTATGACTTTAATTGTCATTCGGGGTATCACTGACGCTCAAGTCAGGGCGGCAGCCGCAAACGCCGAACTCACATCCGAAAATTTAGTTTCTTTCCTGTCTATTTACACTAAACCTACGCGAGCGAAACCTACGTTACCGCCTCACCCCAAGAGCAAATCCACAACAAAGCCAGGTCCATCTTCAAATAAATGCTTCGTGTGCAATCAAAGTGGACATAAGAGCTATACGTGTCCAAAAAATACTCGTACTAAGCCGTCCGAATCTAGTACAACTACCTGCTCATTCTGTAAAAAGACGGGCCATACAGAGGATAGTTGTTTTGCCAAGGAAAGATCGGCAACGCGAAACAAACGTAACGTTAACCTTTGCACTGATTATTCGGGAAACAGGCGCAATAATGACATAGTGACCGCGGTAGTGCAGGGTATTCCCGTTGACGTACTCATTGATAGTGGAGCACTTAACGTTTCGCTGGTATCCTCCAACGTGCTTAAGTATCTGTCATGTTCTACCAAACCTACTAATTGCACCCTTAAAGGTATCGGTAACAACGAAGTAGTGGCCGAATCGTACGTAACACTCACCGTCGAATTTAGCGACATTACCCTCGAAGCCGATTTTCTCGTTGTACCCGCAAAATCTATGGTCACACCATTAATCATAGGTACGGATATCTTAAACCGGGACGGGATAACGTACGTGAGGACTAAAGATAAACAATACCTCACCCGTACGGAAGAAAAATCACTTAAGGTTGCTTTAGCTCACGTGGTAGATAGCACTGACTTAGTATCACCCCTTCAGGGTTTGGAGCGAGACACTTTGATGAACGTAATCAAAGATTTCACTGACTTCTTCATAACGGGTACCGCCACCACTACGGTAACCACGGGTGAGATGCATATTAACGTCACCACAAATACACCGGTCGCGTATCGTCCGTATAAACTCTCTCTAGCTGAAAAACTAAAAGTTCGTGAGATCGTTAATGACCTTCTAAGTAAAGGTATTATTCGAGAGTCGGAGTCCGACTACGCAAGCCCGATCATTCTAGTAAAGAAAAAGGACGGCTCCGACCGTATGTGCGTCGACTATCGGGCCCTCAATAGAATCACAGTAAGGGAACGATATCCGCTCCCGCTTATTGATGACCATATAGACCGGCTAGGTGACAAGAATATTACTCGCTACTCATCTCTTGATATGGCCACCGGCTTTCATCAAATTTTGATAAGCCCATCATCAGTTCACCGCACTGCCTTCATCACCCCTGAAGGCCATTACGAATACCTGAAAATGCCCTATGGTCTCACCAACTCACCGATCGTATATCAGCGCATTATAAACAAGACACTGCGTAAATTCATTGATGCGGGCAAGGTACTGGTATACATCGATGATGTTCTTTTGATGAGCACCACGGTTGAGGAAGGGATAAACTTATTACGTGAAGTACTCACCGTCTTAACTCAGGCTGGCTTTTCAATCAATTTACGCAAATGCGTCTTTTTGACTACTGAGGTCGAGTATTTGGGCAGGATAGTCAAACAAGGTCAGGTTAGGCCGAGTCCCCACAAAATAAAAGCATTATTGAACGCACCCCCTCCAACAAACGTGAAACAGGTCCGGCAATTTTTAGGCTTGGCCGGATACTTTCGAAAATATATCGAAGGGTATGCTACAAAAACATTCTGCATCTCTCAACTTATGAAGAAAGACGCTATGTTTAAATGGGGCCCTGAACAAGAACAGGTCCGCCAAGAAATCATTTCACGGTTGACTAGTGAACCTATATTGGCCATCTTCAACCCTAAACTACCGACCGAAGTCCATACTGACGCGAGTAGTATCGGCTACGGAGCCGTCTTATTACAAACCCACGATGACAACAATAAGAAAGTAGTGGCGTATTTTAGTAAGGTCACACAGGGTGCGGAGAGTAGGTACCATTCTTACGAACTGGAAACCTTAGCTGTTGTGAAAGCGCTGCAAAACTTCAGACACTACTTGATCGGTATTCGCTTCAAAGTTGTGACTGACTGCAACGCTTTCAAATCAACTGAAAGAAAGAAGGACCTGCTTCCGAGGGTAGCGCGCTGGTGGACCTACCTTCAGGACTTCACCTTCGATATTGAGTATCGAAAAGGAGCCATGATGCCTCACGCCGACTATCTGAGCAGGAACCCTCCTTTACAAGTCCTTAACATCACGAGACCGCGTAACTGGGCCCAGATAGCACAGGCAGCGGACGAAGAAACCCAGACTCTTCTTCAACGGTTACGTGATGGTGACCTAGACTCCAGTCGTTACGTTCAACGAAACGACCTTTTATATTACAAGTACACACCGATAGGTGAGGAGCCCAAATTCCTCTGTTTTATACCGAAAGGCCACCGCCTCAGTCTCCTTCGCGTCTTCCATGACGAACACAATCATATAGGCTTCGACAAGACCTTAGATCTCGTGCTAAAACACTTTTGGTTCCCTGGCCTAAGACAATTTATAAAAAAATACATTGATCACTGCGTAACATGCATTTCAAAGAAACGTGTACCTAGAGCTCCACAACAGAATATCACCTCATGGACAAAACCCGAGGTCCCGTTCTCCGTAATACACGCTGATGTACTGGGCCCCTTACCGGAGTCTAATGGCTATAAATTCGTACTCCTATTAGTAGACGCCTTTACAAAATACACACTGCTGTATTCCATCTATAGGCAAGACGTAACAGAACTAATACGAACTATAACCAATGCGGTGTCTCTCTTTGGAGTCCCGAGTTTAATTGTAACGGATAAGGGTCGCATGTTCGAATCTTCAAAGTTCGTGGAGTTTATTAAAGAGATGGGATCAGACATCCACTACATAACACCGGAGATGCATCACGCAAACGGGCAGGTTGAACGATACGCTCGAACCGTACTCAACATGATCCGCATAGTAGCTAGTCATCAAGAAGGTCACTGGTCCGAAAAACTGTGGAGATTGCAATTAACCCTCAACATTACGAAGCAAAAGACGACTCAGGCTTCTCCCCTGAACCTCATGATTGGAACCGATGCCACTACTCCAGTGATTCGGTCACTTGTTCGAGATGTGGCACTGGAAGGGTCCCAACCGAACCGTGAAGCACGAAGAGAGCTACGCAGAAATCGTGCTACCGAGTTGCTTCGGAGCAATCAGAGCCGTCAAGATGAGTATGTGAACCGGAGCAGACGGCCACCCCGGTTGTTCAACATTAATGACCTGGTCTTTGTAATAAAGTTTTCACAGTCTACTGGCAAGCTGGATCCCGGCATGCGCGGCCCCTACAAGGTCGTTCGCGCGTTGCCTAGCGGACGATACGAGCTGCGGCTATTGAGCGGCTCGTACGGGAAGACCACACAGGCTGCAGCTCAGTATATGGTCCCGTGGAAAGGAGAGTGGTGTCCCGATACCTGTGCTGCATTCTTTGAGCGTGAGTACAGTGTTACTTTGCATTTGATCATTTTCGTAATGGTCTAGGTCTAGTAAAGAAAATGTGACGGGACAATAGACAGACTGCGGGATGTCTAAGTCTTATGTTTAGTAAACTGCGGGATACTAAACTCATGTAGAGGACGGACTGCGGGACGTTCTTACTAAGCAAATAGACTGCGGGATGTTTGCCTACATGATTAGAGTGATGCCTTATGTTAGACAGACTGCGGGATGTCTAAGTTTGATCTTTGGTAAACTGCGGGGTACCAAAGTCATGTAGAGGACGGACTGCGGGACGTTCCTTTTAGCAAGTAGACTGCGGGATGCTTGTCTACATGATTAGAAACTAAACTGCGTTAGCAATTGAGGATGAATATGAGCATGAGCTCTCATTCATCAAAGCCTACATCTGTAGGTAGGTTTAACCTGATTAAACACTAAGTGTTACGTTATGTGTTTACAGAAGCCGATTCGACAGAGGATATTACTACCCCCGACCACGAGATGACACATGACCCCGCCGACACACCCATGGCAGAGGTGGAGGCTGGCCCATCTCGTTTAGCTGCTGCTGAAGACAACGCCCCAGCACACGCATTGCCGGACATATCGGATGCCGTCGTGGACGACGCATAGTCAGGAGAGGCCGTGTAGAAGATGAACCGAAATAGTCAGTCCCGAGACTATAAAAGCGCGCGCCGGCATAGACTCGCCCCTATTCCATCGGCGACCACCACAGCGCGCGGACCTATTCGACGTCAGGTGTCATCTGTATCGTGAGACTGTTTTGCTTAATTACCTAATTGTTGCATTTATTTACATGTGTTGTGAATTGTGAACTAGCATATGAGTTTTGATTCTGTTGTTTTCTAAATCGTATTAATCGCTTGTAAAATCTGAAGTACAATAAAGTTTAGGTTACGTGTTGTGATTATTTTTTTTTAATTGATATTCCGCATTAGATCTTATAATATTATATTTATATATTTTATTTTGAATCGTCAGATTCTTCAGATTAAGTGAACGGCGATAGCCCATGTTTCCAGAGATGTTTTGCCTGCTTAAGTTTTTTTGGTTCAGGCCGGATCTGGGACATTTGCGCGAACCCACTTGCTCCAAAAGACATATACGCGCATGGACTTTTGCGCGAACGGACATTTGCGCGCATGGACACTTTCGCGACTGGACTTTTGCGCGACTTAATGGCCACTAAGGTTTACTCTGTAGAAGAAACATAACGTCACGCCTGCTATTACTTGAAGGTGGACTGAGTTGAAGAAAATAGTTAGAATAGCTGTTTTTTTATTCATAATTGGTGTTGGTCAAAATGAAAACCCAAGATGGCGCTGAGGAAAATTTTCGGTTAGCTATCAACTGTATCTTTTTATTTGCAGGGCGAAAAATATCATCCACTTTCTTTGGTCTTTTGGATTGGGTTTGGGAGCTAGAAGCTTCACCTTGGAAAACTGAAGGCAACGCATCACTTGGCGTAACAGGCGCTGCTATCCTACTATCCAATTGTATGGAGTGTACGCCTTTGAGACGGTTACGTAAGGACGTCGTTGTCCCAGATATTTTCAATTTTTTTTGTATGTTTTATATAATAACATTATCTTAGAGCAGAAGACGGCCAACAAACACATTGTTGGCCGTCTTCTGCTCTATCATCTAAACGGTCCAACCTATTGGAAGAAATAGCTGACCACCGTATGCCCGGAGTTTCAGAAACTCGTTGGCACTATCACTCACGCATTATTAATGTAATTTTTGACTGTAGATTAAATTTCCTCAGTAAGTTAGAAAACATGCAATTTTGCTTTTTGTTGCACGTATTGTCAGACATTTTTCAAAAAACTGACGTTCTTTTTAATTTCTTGCAGTCAAAACCGATTCATCGAAGTAGAAAACCACGAAATAGATTCATTCAATAGTTGGCTTGCAAATGATCTTATAAATAATTTTGTTTTTATTTATGACAGCGTCCAAGAATTCAATGAGTGGCCTATCCAGATAAACGGCTAAATCCAGAAGTAGACGCTAAAACTATGTATCGGCCGTCTTTTCATTGAAATAATAGATAATGTTAAGACGCAAATACAACACAGGTACCAATCTCTTTCTCAAATGAGATTCCTTAATTTACTTAATAAGTCTAAGTATTGTTTTTATACTAGATCATTTCCACATGAAATAATATCTTCTTTGTTATCACAACTTTAGCACATATTTGACTTCACTGCTTTAAAAAACGGGTGAAAGTCGTATATACAACTCCATCTTTGAATAAATTAGACGTTTACGAGCTTTATCTCAATTTTCAAAATTCATTATTAGGTGACACTTTTCCACAAGTCACAACATTATGTGTTCTATTTTTGACACTTACTGTTACAGTAGCATCCGCGGAGAGGTAATTTTCGGCTTAGAACGAATTCATACGTACATGCGTAATTCTCAAAAACCAGAACGATTATCTGATCTAGCCATTCTTTCTATAGAAAAACATTATTTACTAAAAATTAAGAATCTTCCCGGCTTTTATGATAATGTGTTAGCGTACTTTGTTAGAAAGTATAGACGAATAGCTTTAGAGTATAAGTAGGCAGTACTATTAGTAGAAAAAGTCAGTAGTCTTGTAGGTGCATAATTTAGTTTACATCATAATTATCATCATCTCACCACAAACGGCTTTTATCAAAGCCACTTTTATTATACTTGCAAGACACTGTTTCAATATAGCAGTGCTTACACGTATAGTAAAAGTGGACTGAAGACACATCTGCCTATACAAGACTGAAGTCAGGAACCACGAAAACGACATCCATGACGGAAAAATCAAAAAATTGCCTCGACGCGGCGCCATATTAGATTTTCAATTTGACAAACAATGAAAATTACACCCATTCAAATTAAGAATAAAAAAACAGCAATCCTAACTATTTTCTTCAACTCAGTCCACCTTCAAGTAATAACAGGCGTGATGTTATGTTTACTCTACAGAGTAAACCTCGGTGGCCATTAAGTCATGCAAAAGTTGCGGAAGTGTCCGTTCGCGCAAAAGTTTTTAAAAACTGAAAGTTCGGCCCCTGCCCGAAGGGCTCCTGTCCGAAACTTTTCTAAATATAATTTTATACTCAGTTGGCAAGTTTTCATGCTGAGTATGCTTGCTGAACTGGGCTCTTCTACCATAAGTACTAATAAGGCTACATAGTTTAAATACTGAAAAGCTTACCCACTAGCACAGTGTCTTGTTCCGCTGAGATAGGCCCAGTAGCTGAAAATGTAAGGGTAGTAATTAAAATCACTTCTATTTCATAGGAATTAATTATAAAGTTTAAGGTCATGGCAAACATCAACATTTTGTGGTAAAGCGTAGTCGACGTAGCCGCTGCGCGGAGCTCTTTTTCTATCTGCAGCTTGTTGATCGAAGGTCTGAGGTTTCCTTTATATACTTACTATACTCTATGTCTGCAGTTTGCGAACCTAACCTGTCCGAGTCGGGGTGCCACAAGCCCCGAGCTCGCTCTTGCTTCCTATGTTCTCCTTGCCACAATACCTTTTTACTATGTTGAGGAGTTTTAGTGTTTACATTAACTTAAGGACTATTATACACGTGACGACTCGTCCCCGCAAGAATCGAATGGCGCGCTCTCATTGGTGCAAGTGGTCAGTGGCGCCCGTTTAGCTCTCGCCGAACCAGATCGTTGCAGTTGCTATTTTCATGTCAAAAGAATGAAGAAGATATTATTTATGCTAAGTTAGATTAATTAAATTTTCGAGTGATGCTTGAACTAGGTACATTTTTGGAAAGGATCCTAATGTTGAAGCTGTATAATGTAAAATGTTGGTGAGTTGTAAAATCCGTGGCTGGCTTAGTAAAGTAGATTGTGATGCATATAAATAAATAAACAAGTAAAAACAATTGTTGCTCTTTACTGGACTCTTTCTTTGAAATATTTGGTTGGCGTTGTAAAAAAGACGAATTAGTTTATTAGAAGTTTTCTTATTTTCCTGATGCTTTACATATAAAATCACGACGTAGGGTACGTAGACAAAAATTAAAAAAAAAAAAAAAAATTGTTTTCCTAAAATTTTAACCACTAACAGATAAAATATTTTATGAGAAGGCGGGGGAGGTATTTATCAGGCTGTTTACAGGGTTCGTCAATTACATGATCTAAGATACAGTATGAACTATCAACTTACATTATATTTAAATTTAAAACCAATTTACCTAATTCATACTTTCCAGGAACCTGAAAATACGAAAAAGAATTTTAGTAAAAGTTTAGTCGTGAAAAGTTTTGCGGGGTTCACTGACAGTGTACGAGTGCAAAACTCGGAAAGGAAATATGAACCTACCCAAGTTATTTTACATGAAACTTTTAGTTAGTAATTATTGTTGATCTACACTTTTATTAATTATGGAAACAAAGTTAATTTTTTCACCAAGGTAGATTCATAACATTCACATAATATATTTTGAGGCAACATAACATTACGCTAGTAATTTTCGAAGGGTTAGGCAGTGGTGTACCTAACAGTAGCCCCATATTTCACCAGTTATGTTTAAGTCCCATATAATAAAAGGGGGGAGCCTATTGCCATCAATCGGGCACAAATACAGACTCCGTGGCTGCTACTGAGAAATTCCTGATGGAAAAACTCAATACCACTTTGCCCAACCCGGGAATCGAACAGGACTAGGACCAGGACTTCATGCTCAGCAGTCGCGCTTGCGACCACTAGATCAACGAGGCAGGTAGATAGCGGTTAAAGACGGTTGCCTAAACTTTAAGGACTTCCTTAAAGTTTAGGCAAATAAACTCTACCTATTTCGCATCCCTGATGATGACAATGACTAAATGAATGAGTTACCTCTGTATCAACGATGAACTCGCTGATGGCTATGGTCTGGGAGGTATCAGTGACTCTTCCGACGGGAAGCGTGGCCGCGCTGCCCCGCAACTCCACATTTTTGTCGGTTATCCTCAGTTGCTGGGCAAGGCAGTGCAGCACCGTCTGCAGCATGGTGAAGTCCACGACGCCGTTCTATGTAAAAGAAGTGCAGATTTATCAATAAAACACAACATTCCTGCATTGAAGCATAAACTTAACTGTCTTCTTAAAAAAACCTCTATTATATAAAGGAAAAATTAATATCTAAATATTGTCCTTTTACGTTTAACACAAGTAGAATATTTTAATCTAAGCGTTGGGGGACCGCTAAGATTTTTTTTCCGTTATTAGAGAAATTTTGTGTCGGGAGTAAATTTTTATTTCATGCTTTTTTAACTTATAAATTACTGCAGCATCACACATTCTGCATTATTTAATGCGCTTACAAAACAAATCATAGAACCTACTTATATACGTTTTGCGCAATTATATACACCCAAAGTACAGCTGCTATTAAGTTAGAGAGCGAAGGTCTAAAGTTTGACATTCTCAAGGGAGTCAAACAAGGTGACCCACGGTCTCCAAAACTGTTCACCAGTACCCTAGAAGAAGTCTTTCAGACGCTGGCAGTCAAATGTGAAGAAAAGGGCTCTTCATCAGTGAAACAAGGTTGAATAATCTGCGCTGATGACATTGTCCTTTTCTCCCCCATAGGCCCCATAGCCACAGGACTAGAGCAAATGCTACAAGATCTTAGCGATGCAAGCCTCTTGAACTTGGACTGAAGATGAACATGTCGAAGACCAAGCTCATGACCTACAGTTCCAAGAGGTTTTTACACGTAGGCGGGGAGAATATACTCGTACAATATGTCCAAGAATATATCTACTTGGGCCAAGTAATCTCTTTCCAGGCAAGGCAAGGTAAGGAAACTGCAACGGAAATTGCCTGGAAGAGTTACTGGTCCATGAGCCATATTTGCCCATGTCTCTGAAGCGAAAGCTAATGGACGTATGTGTATTCTCCCCATCTTGACCTACGGTACACAAACTTGGTCTTTGACTAACATCCAAAAGTCCAAAATCGAGGTTTGCCAACGTGCTATGGAGCGTAGTATCTTAGGTGTAAAATTAAGAGATCACGGTCGAAATGCTACACTGCGCTCCAAAAAACAAATCGTTAGGCTGCCCAACTTAAGTGGGACTGGGCAGGACATGTCTGCCGCATGTCGAACGAACTGTGGGCCTGTAAAACTCAGGATTGGTGCCCGGAAACAGGAGTGACACGGGGACGCGGCAGACCACGAAAGAGATGGCGGGACGAACTGGATGTCTTCCTTAAGAATTGGAAAGTACTTAATAGGACAGAATCGTGTCCGTTGGAAGGAATGGAGGGAGACCTTTGCTCAGTAGTGGGACAATATGGGCTAACTATAATAATATATATATATATATATATATTTATATATTACTACAGGTAGACGCTCTACCATCGACTCTATCAAAAAAGCTGTTTATTACAGATCTTTTGCCTCATGGCAGATCAGCTTTAGCAGAAATGCAAAGACCGAGAAGCAATATTTCAATACTTTAATTTTTACAGTATAACCTGTAGATTATGACCCAAACCCAGCTTGTAATGTGCTTGTCAAAACGTATCGTATGAGCCCAAATATAAGCTGAATTCCGTACACGCTTGAGGAGTTCTTCTGGCAGGTTGAGTATCCTGCATGATCCTGGTGATGCCTGCGCATCAGGTCAAGGTCATACTTTTGTATTATCATTGACAAGTGACAGGATTTCAAATCAATCAGATCTGTGAAAAGTTGTTTTCATCTCTTCATCAGCTAGAAAAGATGAAAAGATCTCCAAACGGCTAAGCAGATTTTCTTGAAACATAGTGTTACGAGCTGGGTATGCGATAAATTAAATACTACCGATTAAACAACAAATAACTTTAATAATCACATAACACTTACAACTCAATCACAAATATTCGTTTAGATATCGCACTTTAGTTCAGTTCGATTCGCTTCGTTGTATCGCCTAAATCAGACTGCTTGATCCCGCAAATACGACGGCTATTTATTTATATGACGACCGATCCTTTGAGAAAGTTCCACAATTTTCTCGAATCTTCTAGTCAGCTCCATAGTAGAACATTATCCTTCGAGAAAGTTCCATAACTTTTTCGAATCTTCTAGACAGCTCCATAGTAGAACATTGTCCTTCGAGAAAGTTCCACAACTTTCTCGAATCTACCAGACAGTTCCATAGTGGATCATTCTAGACTCTAATCTTCTAGACAGGTTCTTACTGGAATATTCGAGACTCGCACGTAATCTAGAATGTTCTCGTAAAGCAACCGACGTAACAATAGCTAAGAACACTCGATTAAAGCACCGTTAAAACGAAAAAAAACTTAATCAAAATCGGTTCATCCGTTCAGGAGCTATGATGCCACAGGCAGACACACAGATACACACGTCAAACTTATAACACCCCTCTTTTTTGGTCGGGGGTTAAAAACAGTGCATGCCACCAAAACCGAACTGTGTTAAAACAGGCAAATAGCCATCTGCCTATTTTAACTTACATAAGACTAGTCATAACGTACAGACATTAATTGTGTTCATTCTGACGATTCAGAATCAGTAAAATTTCCCTTTCAAAAACTACTTATAGTAAACAACAACATCCGCGCGGCTCTTTAGTCTTAAAACAAGACTGCTGTCACGGTTTTCTAATCCATGATTAAAAAATAGATCTGTTTCTTTGAATTACCCTGCTATGTGCATTTCCATTGTTTCCGAATTTTTTGGCATATTCTACCTACAATGGAAAGGCAACTAATGACAATAAAAGGTTTTTTTCCCACTTTTACCATTCGTGATTGTTGTTTGACGTTGTGGAATTAATGAGAAATTCATCTGTATCCATCGCGTATAAATAAGTGCGTATCCGATAGGCGAAGCGCCTCTACAACCATTCACTGGGCACTGTTCCAATCTACCGGAATTAGTAGTTCAGGACGTTCAAGTAACCCAATAACAAATTGGATAGTTTTATGGCAGTCCATCGTTGGCAAAGACATTCAAATATTTATTTCAAAGACTGGAAAAGACGAAGAAAGTCGTAATTAAATATTGTTTATTACTTTGTGGCAAGTCGGTCTGTCTAGTGTCATAAACCCGCTTGTCAGGTAATGCTACCTGAAACCGTTTCGTGTGTCAAAATCGAAAATGTTCGGGATGAAAATTTTTGTATGAAAATATTCCTAATTTCCATAGTCTGAAGTATGTTTAGGGGAAATATTTATGTCTCAAATTATTTTGTCCCCAGTCTTTTCGGCGGTTCTGCGCTTTTGTGGACACTTTCCATTCCCGCGACTGGACATGGCTTAATATCAACCGAAAGACTTCCACACGTCACGTCAGTCACGTCTTCAAAACTTACAGGTAGACATAACTATCCTCTTAAGATTATATTATGATCTTAAGAGTATCACGCCCGTAATACCCAAAATCAGTTATGTTATGTTAAGTCTGATTCAAAGAAAAGTTAACAGAGCGGCCGTTGGGAATATGTTTACATACATAACATCACGCATGTAATCCCCGAAGGGTTAGGCAGAGTTGTTCCTAAAGGCGCGATTCCATTAGGCAAGTCTTCCTTGGAAACATGTTTTCAAGAGTGTGCAAATCGCATGCAGGTTTTACTTGCATACAAGTGGAGATGTTCAACAATTGAGTAGAACATGTCACTCGTTCGCAATTCCAAACGTGTAACAAACGTTTGCGCGTTCATTTTGCAGATCACTTGAATAAAAAATGTCCCAAACTACCTCTTACAAGTTGTACTTAGCTTATATGCAGGTTTGTTCAAGTTGTATCCAATTTGCAATTTGCATTATTACAAGTAACTTGCCATGCACGTGTGTCGTGCGTGGCGATTCCATTAAGCAAGTTACTTGTATGCAAGTACACCCAGTTATGTTTTTAAAGTCCCATGTAATAGGGGGCGGCCCTATTGTCATCAACCGAGCACAAATCCAGACTCCGTGGTTGCTACTGAGAAATTCCAGAAGTAGAAACCCAATAAAAATTTGCCAACCCGGGAATCGAACTCAGGACCCCTCATGCTCAGCAGTCGCGCTTGCGACAGTCACTAGGTTAGGAATGTATTCATACAAATCTCGAAGGTCATTAGCGGCGTGTTCCACGTGACAAGCGGGCGTATGACACTAGACAGACCGACTGGATACAAAGTAGTAACAAGTTATTGATTACGAGTTCCTTCGTTTTGTCCCCGCTTTTGCGCCTAATTTTAACATCTTTGGTCCGATGAAATAGTAGGTGATCTTATTGCCATCAGGCTTGCATTATCCAGGTTATGTGGCCGCTACTGAAAAATTCCTAATGGAAAAAGGAATCGAACCCAGGACCTCATGCTCAAAAGCAGCGCTTGCGACCAACGAGGCATAAATATCTATTATATAATTAATTAATGAATATAATTTTTGAAGTTTTACCTCAGGCGAACCGATAGCCAAGTCGATCATTTCCGCTATATTAGTAAGAATAGGTTCCTCTGCAAGAAGCACATGGGAAGTTGTTACATAACGTCAACATAGGAAAAACACCATAGCCCCATGGAAACATGAACCCGGGTGATTAGTAGTAAGTAGTAGCTAAATATTTGTCAGGTATTTTGCACAGTTAGCCAGAAGACATACTTGGGAAAGACTAGGCAGATGATGATTTTACACAGTTAAGTGTTAATCTATTGAAAGTTGAATATTAACTAGGAACTTTATTTAAGGCAGATTACTATTATGTTTTCGTTCCGAAACACAATCTTCCTAAACACTGATCTACTCATCCAAAATATATTTACCAACAGCAGCCATATTTTAAATGTTATATTTAAAGTTATAATTCGAACACAAAAAAATCCTATGTTAATACAATACAAACTAAAATAAATAAAATCGTTTCAAAATTTTTGTAAACAAGAAAATCTGAGAATCTATTTGAAGAAATCAGTTTGACGTTTGACGTAAATTGTTTTTTTTTTGTATTTGCCAATAAAGCCAAAAAAAATAAAATGTCAAAGGTTGTTTCAGGTTATATTGGGACTTTCGTTTATAACTTATTTACTTTTAAAACGATAAAGATCGGCTCAGCTGGCACAGAGTCGCGAAATGTGTGAAATGTTTTTACCCGGGAGCGGGTGAATACCAATAAGGGCTGCGCCTACCTCACCGCACGGAATCGCATTTGTCCATGCTCCTATCCTTTTCTGTCACCCATGTCTGTCTGTCGATTTGCTAGAGCGCGAGTGCTACCGCACGCGGCAGCATCCACGATGAGCTCGGTAAGCTAAGTGAGGCGCAAACCTAAGGTTTACTTGTAGGAGCTTGGTCTTGTCCACCTCGTCGCTGCTCAAAGAACTCTAGATGGGTTCTAATTCTTGTATTTAAACAGAATTTACTAGAGTACGTCATTACGCGGGCTAATGTTAATTTAATATCTTTGAAAATTGTCTATGTTCCAAAACAAAAAACTTTTACTTTATTTTTACAACATGGCAACATTCATTCATTATTAGTAGATGAATTTTTAAAACTATGAAGCAGTCGTAGACAGAGTATCCTATAGACACCGGCAAAGCGTGTCGCAAAAAGAGACAAAAAATAAATACGTCACGAATTTAGGGTTACCGGGTGAGGAAAAATTTACCCCACAATTTATGAGAATTGGAAATTAGTACGTAAGACAAAGCCTGAACATGCCAATGACATATCCGTTACCATCGGTACGCAAAGGCATGCGATGCGGAGAAGACATGCTGCCGAACTCAAATTAATTGCGATGAGGGCACGAGTGACGATGGATGATGATGATGTGGTTCTAAATTACTGCCATTTCTGATGTGATAGTAGGTTCTGGGTTTGTGGGTAAATAATAGAACATGTTTATTTTTAATAAGCTTTTATTGATTTAACACATTATTGTCCTTTAAATAAAACAAGCTTCGTACGTTTCTAATTTTTTGCTTAGGTTCAAATCCTTTTGTTGCGTGAATGTATACGCAGTTCAAAATAGTGCATGGCAATTGCCTTAATAAGTAAAACTTTGTGGTTTCCAATAAAAGGTTGACTTTCAAAATGATTATTTATGAATTCTTCTTTCTAATTAACTTATATTCTTCTTTTTAATTCTCAAAATGTTTGCTGCAAATTTTTGATGACGGTTTTGGTGTCCAATCTGTTCGTCCTGTAGCTACAATCCAATTCTGACGTAAATTATCAGGTTCAGGGAAACTGCAAAAAGTCATTAAATATTTCAGATATTTAATTAATACTCACTGCAGAAGCCATCATATTATTATTTCCCATAATAGTGGGTAATAATTTATAGAAAAGTTGGCAACACCAACGTTTTTAGGTTAGAATTTATAATTGAATAATAATTGTTATTTTTGTGCTTTTTAAGGATGAATCGTACGTCTAGCATACATTATACACAATATATGAACATAATAAAATGTTACTGAATGCCTAGAACTGATAAAGAGTGGCATACTTACGAATGAAAAGACAATCCTGGGATTTTCGTTCCACTATCACTTTTACACCCTTTAACGCTACACCACACCATTTTTTTGTATAAATGGTTGAAATAGTAAGTCTAAATTGTTCAAAACAAAATATAACATAAATTACTTAACATATAACACGTAAAAACTGTATTTTAAAGGTAGACGATGGCTAGCTGCACGTCAGCTGTCAAACTTTGTTTAGCAAACTAGTGTGCTGACCTTGAAAAAACGTGGCACGCTCGATGAAACAAAAAATTTTATCGTTCTGTTTCATTTCTTTACACGACATCGGCATAAGTTGTTCTTTTTCTTGTGTGAATGCGACAAAACATATCAATTAGTCTATAGCATTCTCTGTCTACGGAAGCAGTAGATTAGCAATTTCCTTCAAAATCCTTGGGATTGTGATTAAGATAAACTAAAAAGTACTACGTATGTTATGAAATTGAAGTGCCAGTTAACGTACGTACAACAACTGTTAACAAGTAAAAGTAACTGACAAATATAACTTAGAAATCAAAGGAACTTAAGCATCAGTTACTTTTAAGCTAATTCTAACGAGATACACCATCAATTCCTCACGTTTATTCGACTCTCAGTTACTTAGAGCTAAATTCTAGTTTGAACAGGATACCCCAGACTGCTTTATTTCAAAAATAAAATATTAGTACAAGGACTAGTGCGCAGGCTTGCGAAGTTTGTAGAGGGCAAGTCTTTTTGCTTTTGCACAGAGCGAGGAAACTGCGACCAGTATTTATAGCCCAGTTTTAATATTTATTTTCGCAGCCCTAATGGATTTGTGGGTGGATTACGTTGATCAAATTATTAGGTGTTAGTAATACTCTCTACGACTTTGCTAAAGGCCAGTTTAGTATGGCCAAAATCCTTACTTTGTTTTCTGTACTGTTTTTTTTTTGATATTGGAAGTGTGCGACTCATCATGCCATAAGTAGGTACAATAATATAATAAAATTCATTCAATGAAATACACTTGACGCCTGCAGTATATCACGTAGTCCTTGGTCAAACGTCATGAGCATATATTATGTTGTAATCTTATCACGTAAGCACCCATGCATGCCGTTACAGTTTTCCGACGAACGGTTGCATCATTCGATATAAACGCTGCAGTCAATATTAGAGGAAAAACTTGAGTCTTGTCCTTTGCTATCAGTGCGAACCCGCGCTATTTAATGAAGGGTAAAGTCTATGAATAAAGGTACTCCCGAGCTCCTTTAATAGGATTTAAGAGTTGCGAGCGGTTTGCGGGTGCTCGGACTCTATTTTAAGCCTTGGGGTGCTGACTTTCTGAGTGCTTTGCCGTGTCATCCGGGTCGACGTCGCCTCATGCTAACTCTGTTCCGTCTTACTTTGAGCCCAAAAAGGAACGAAGATTTGCATTAACAAAGATGCAGTTATACATAACTAAGTATTTTGACGAAGGCTAAAGTAAATAAGCAGTGAAGTGCCGCGGCGGCGTGCCTTGGAGGCTCCTCGCTGATGCTATCAAGCCACAGCGCACAGAACTGCGAACGTAGCCGTTTCAATGTTCAAAAGTTTTTATTACAGATTTATTTGCACGTACCTTGTAACTTTGCTGAAGTTGTAGGTAAGCTCAGATCTCAAATTAGGATATCGTAAAATTTAATGGACGCCAGTTTGCGTATTTGCTGAATAATGGTCGACCTAAATTGTTTAATTGTTGGAATTAAACTCAAATAGTTCTAGGAATTAATTCGCGCAGTTACCATTACAGCGGGATGTAGTCTCTCAGGGTGGTATATCAGTAGAATCGAGTTTGTTTATCTGCCGTGCTCGAGTCAACACAACACCGTGCTGGTTGCTTTCTATTGTGCCTTCAAATATTGACGTAGGATGTTCTTAGCGGAGATAAAGCGGGAAAACAACGAGTAATTGAATTTACTACTGGGAAACGATGGGTTAGTTTGTATCGGTGATTACTGGCAGAGCGCTAAAATGTTCTCTTTGTTTGCTCGGGTCATTATCGACGACACGAAGTTTCCCCCTTGCAGACTGACCAGCCACAAATCTCTAGCGGCGATGCAGTAATTTACGAAGCTGCAATAATAGATAATCTAGCAAAATTGCCGTCTGGGCGTGTGAACACGCACCCATCTGCATACTAGTCTCAGGGAATACGTCAATCAAGATCCGCGTGAACGTACATGACCACGAAGAGGACTCCCCACATAAAGTAGTCCCATACCTGTCTGTATGAATGTAAAATGTTTGGTTTGGTTCACATTTCGGCGAAATGTGAGGCTTCTCATATTTTTTTAACCGGCAGGTGACCGGCTGCGCGAGCGGGACGGGCGCCGCGGGACGAAAGCTCGAGGATGGAGCGTATCCGAGATAGTCTTGCGTCGGCTCGAGCGGAGGCCGATCGCATCGCGTTACGTCGCGGCTGTACAACTTGAAACGTCAAAAACTTTACGTAAATATTTAAACCACCTGTGGTAGTTAGCTAAAACTGTAAATATTTTATCAGTGTATTTAGCGACTTTGTAGCGAACTGTTCGCTCACGATTAATTTAGTTCTGATCAGTTTTGATAGGAATAAGATCGTGTCTTCAGTTTTGTGGAAAGCATCGGTATCGAGTGCATGCCAGGAAGATCCTGTTGCACCTTTAATAACGGTGAGTATTTTTAAACTTTAAAAAGTTTCACTTATTTTCGGGAGGATGTTGGATTTACTTCGCGTTGCTTTTTCTTCAGTAGCATATAGGTATTTCTGCCGAATTATTTGTTATTGGTTTATTATTGGTACATTATAGGTAAACGTAGGTAGTTGGTATACCTACATTTCATTGATCGTATGATAAAAATTAATCTTGGATCCGTGTATTATTTTCCTTAATTTCAAGACAAATAAACCATAGTTATAAAATTGTTTTTGTAAATGTACAGTCATGTGATACGAATTAATCTGACGGTAGACTTATAAAGGAGAGCTTAATTTTTTTGGAATATAGCAACTCATTTTTTTTCGTGGTTCCCAAGGCATTCCTATGAAAAAAAGACAGTCTATGACTGGCTGTGTGACTATCCTCAACAGTATTTCTTCTCTGTAATATTGTTAGTTAGGTGGTTATTGCGGTTGATTGTTCATGTTTGTTTACTACCGCTAGAATTGTGTATTGGTATTTATTACTGTTTATTAGGAACTATTCATCCGCGTGAAATTATTTCTTCCCAATTTGAATTGGATTTTGTTAACAATTTCATGGGTTTTTTTTTGCAAGGAACCCTAATCTTTTTTTCTAAAATAAAGGTAAGTTAAGTAAGCCTAAGTTATTCCTTATACCATCAGCTCTCTGCCAGTAAAGGTCCCGTCAAAATCGGTCCAGCCGTTTCGGAGATTAGCGGGAATAAACAGACAGACAACAAAAAGAAAACAAAAAAAAAAAATAAGTACCGTTACTTTCATATACATTCAGTAAAAAGCTATTATTTTGAAATTATAAACAGACACTTAAATTTTATTTATCTGTATAGATGTTGCGATGATTGTCTTTGGATTTTAGACTTTTATCACGTTCTGAGGGTTTAGACAAGCGACGACAACTTGCAAACAGTTTCGTTTTCTTCAACGAAAATTGACATAAAACTTTTCGGTAGGTAGATTTCACAATCCTATACATTTTCTACTTCTCATCGTTTTCGCTGGTAGAATGTCACATTCTTTAGGTCGTTAGCTGTCTAGCTTTAAAATGCATCATAAAACTGTTGTAACATCTTATCCATTACTTTTATGTACTGGGAAAATCGCCATTTCATGTTTTCGCAAGGCTTCTTCCAGACAAAATATTTTGAAAGAAGTACATAAGAACTGCCTCGTAGCCTTTGGTCTAGTGGTCGCATGCGGCTGAACATGAGGTCCTGGGTGCGATTCCCAGGTAGTGTTTTAGGCTTTCTTTCTTTTTGATTAAGAATTTCTCATAAGCAGACCGCATGATGAGTATGAATTGGGCCCGGGATTTCAAAAGGCTCGCTCCCCTTTACTTATCTAATGAAATGTGGGTGCTATAAGTACACCTCTGCTTACCTGCTGTGGAATATATGCGTGAATATGTTATGTTACTTAAGAAAGGGAATTTCATTATAATCCGATCCGTATTATAATGAATTTCCAAAACCAGGAACCTAGAAAACTATTTTGAAAGATCGTACCTATTTGAAAAACTGATCCGACTAGATAGGGAGGGACAAACTGCAGATTGCTCTGAGCGTTGATCGTATCTGCCGGTGTGCGGCGTGGCAGCGTGAACCGTATCCTATACGACAGATAAGGTATCAAGTTTCAGATATGTGTCATATTTGGAACTATCATGGATATATATACTCTTCACGTGTTTGGTGCACGTTTGGTTTAGATGGATATTTCCATTATAACCTGTGACGATTTATGTCTTTGATATTTCGAAGGTAACGTTCCTTGATTCTTTCAAAGATACTTCTTAGAACATCCTGGCTTACATCATCATCTTCCTGCCATGGTCCCATGTTACCCGAGATCGGCACAATACATTTTTTTTTACATTCTCCTCTATTAAAAGTCACGTTATCATTTGCTACTTTTTAAGGTCCCGAACTTTATAATCCCACTTTTTCTTAAATGTCATTCCTCACAGTCACACAATTCAATGATATTTTCTTCTATTTTGTCCCACTGACTCATTGAATTATTATCTATCTTATCAGAAAATAGTTTGTCTTTGTTAGGTATTAGATTAGGTACTTGGTATTTGGACGACTTAAATCTTTCGCATGCCGATTGTTTTAGGTAAGTATAATGAAGAAAGTTCTGTCGTGTTTAAAGTATAGATCTTAAAGTTTTCAATTTAACCCGAAACTTCTTTTTCTGGTGCCTCTCCTACTATTTAAAATTGACCATCCACAAACTATAAAGCAATTTTTTCTCTGCTGTAACTTATGGACTTGTGCATTTTTCGAGAATCGTGAACACATATTGTCAAGGATTCAGAGCATACCTAAAAATGGTTATTGTCCCCAAACATAAAAAAAAATTTGAAGGTGCAAGATCAGATGCTTCCAACCCCAGGCTGAGCATATTTTTGAACAAGTCTTAACAAGACAAGAGAAACTGTTTCTTTCGAAGAATACTGGTCAGTAAAGAGCTAATAAAGAAAAAAAAAGTGCCGCCTGTGTGTCTAACAACTTTTATGTTACTGAATCATTAGAAGAGCACAACAAATCCTTACATTCTAAAAAAGTTTTTATGGTGTTTGGTAAAGCAGGTACTTACGAGTTAACTGTTAGCCGCAATGGTCACCAGGAGAGGTAAGCGAAGTTTTGTGAATGAAGAACAATGAATTTTGGGAGTCAGGCTTAACACCTTATTTTCAGATAAACAAAACCTACTACCACAGATTACTAAATAGTTACCTACTACGTAACTACTGCTACAAGGCCAAAAACCAAAAACCTAATACTCCTACTAGGTCACCTATTTAATCATTGTAATCGTTGACTGCGGGTATACGAAGAATGCTTTTTTAAATTCAGATCCTCAATAGACTCGAAATTACTAGTATCAAAAAGTCATTAACGTATTGCAACAAAATTCAGTATAAACTGAGTCATCGAACAGCTTCGACGTTTTCTCCGAAATCGGGCTGGAAGGAAGTACCGTTTTCATTTATTTTTACCCTGGCAACATTAACATTGTTCAAAAAAGGATAATCTGCAGAGGAGCAATATTTATGAATGAATATGATTCATTATCTTTGACGAATATTATGGCGCCGACTGCCGTCGGGCCCAAAGACATATTATTTTTGGATTTTAAGGGCAAACTTCTAATTTTTCAGAGAAATTATTGCAAGACAGAAACAGATTGAATTTAATTCAACTTGATCGTGACTGATCTAATAAACATAAAACATATCTCATGTACGCATAGTGTCGTGTCAGTCAAGATGCGCAAACGCAAGTTTTTTTGTCGTTCTCACGGTGCATGGACGAGTTTAAAAGCGGCGGCCGCTAATTGCGGATAATGTGCGTTTAATGTGTTATGTTACATGCATCTCAATATCTACGTGGATGATGTTATGTAGGAAATCACGCGACTGCCTGAATCAGGTTGTGTTGTATCGAGGAATAGTTAAAGATGTGGTTTTGTACATGGGCTGTTTGAGAGTAGGCAGCTTATTCTGAACTGATGTAGCTTCTGGCAACTTGTATTCGTCTTCCTTTTGCATTTTTCTTCTCCATTTATATAGGTTTAAATGGTTCTTAGTTGGTCCTAGATTCGTTGGTTTAATTTAGTACCTTTAAATGCGAGAAAGTTCTAGGTATCTGAAAGGATATCAAAGCACAGTTTTTGTGAGTTATTTTCAAATTGGATAAACGATTTGTATTAATTTTTAAAAAGTCCTGCACTGCGGTCACCATGATAAACTGGTTTGAATAGTTCTGTCCCCTGCTTTTAATTCCGATGCATTTAAATTGCACCTCGCTCTCGAATTCATTAACCGTTCGGCTACATTCCAAAAATGTTAACATATTTCAAGTCCCGCATCCCCCATGTCGAATGACCGAGGCAGGGCTCCGGCCACGGCCGACAAAGAGCCCACAATGGCCCGATTGAATGACAATAGGCGTCCACGGTCCACCGCCGCGCTCCGCTGCGACCCTGGTACATCGACCCATTAGATAATATCAAACTGTATAAATTTATGCTCATTTTGACCCAGTTCTACGTTGAAATAAATAATTTTAGATTGTCACGGTCGTAGGTCAATTCGGGATGCGTTTGTCATAGAGATCAGAATGGCCCACTTTGTTCATACCTTGTTTAATGGGCAGCGGCCTTGTCGATACAGATAGATTGGAAATGTATACTGTAGAACTCGACGTATAAAATCAACATTATAAAGTACTATTGGCCAATTAAATAATCCTTATGGTAACAATTCCCGTGCAATTCTATTTTAGGATGTGCCTTGACACTGGCAAGACCTTTGAACGCTTCGCGAACGCTCTAAATTCAATATTTAAATTACTTTTCTATACATGTTTCAACATGGCGCACTGTTTATCCCAACCGTTTTTACCTGGAAATCAGCCTGATACACTGAACAGACGAGATAAGAATAATTATTGTGTACATTTATAAGACGAAAGTGAGGCGAGAAGCTGTAGACCTATATTCTGAGATCAGATAATCGAGTGGTGAACCGGATTAGTGCACGTTATCGCTTGAGCATGCGTTGTAACTCACGCACGATTAGCACATACAAATGGCACTTGAGACTTTGAGAGCTTCTAACAAAGTGTCGCAGATATATTATTTGCATTTATGTGAGTGAGCATTAGGCGAATTACCATGTCCAGTTATTGATTTTAGGTGGTTTCAAAAGTAGATCATGTACGTAGTTAGCGAGTTTGCATCTGTTTAAAATTTGGTTTAAAATAAGATTAGCATCCCTAAGCCACATGCTAAATAACTCCTACGTTTTAATTCCACTGGGCTCCATTTCTATCCCTACCAATTTGTAAGTAACTATACCTACAGAATATTTTTGTACAGAATCTTGTAAAACATGGAACCATCGATTGAAGTCCAAATAAAATGACATTGATTTAGGGTTGCCAGTAATCTGCTTAAACAGAGTTTATGGCATAACGGCAAATTGACGACAATTTCGAAATAATTTTGTAATTTATGTGTTCAGCGATAAGACCAGAGATAATGTTTTTACATGCCTCGCTCGGTGCATGAAAAGGAGTTCGAAGAAATATGTGTCTGTCATTCGCTAATTGCTTCGTTATCATATCGGCAGTACTTCTCATTGATAGGACAAGCCGACTCGTTGACGTGCCCCTGACTCCAGTGCGATGACTTCAATTACTACTATCTAGAATTACCGCGAAGGAGACTTTTGTTATACGAGTGACGGTCATTACGCTCTAGTGGATGTTGTATGGTTGATCCTCAAAATAAAAGCACTTAGTAGAACAGCAAAAAAATGTACATTGATCCTAAAAAAATTGGTTGAATGAATTTCATTATTACTATACCTCTTAAAGTGAGAATTTAATTAAACGCCTAGGTCCAGAGTAGAACGGTTACACTTTTTATGCCGACTAGATTATTTTCTTCGCAATGCTCCAAGTCAATGGCCACCGGCCAGGTTGGGTTGTTTGGCGCCGTACGCAGTCTATACCATAAATAATTAGTTATAAATTGTAGCCGTTTTATCTTAAGATTAACGGACACTCAGCGGGTGCTTTATTAAAACTCGATTATTCTGCTGAATATAATCGTGAATGGTTAAAAGAAGGTAGTATTTTGTTCATATGCGACACCAACATAATTTATGACTGGATAAGCCAAGTTATTGCAAAAAATTCCAAAGCTGCCTGCTGTTTTTTATTCAGTTTAAAAGCTTCCTCTCTTCTACTATTTTGCTGTGCTCGACAGGATCCTTTTTGATATCATAACATGTTAAGTTACTTCCTAAGAACAGACGACGTTCTACCTCCTATCCTGACTTCTGAGGCCCAAAACGTGTAGCCAAAGTGATTTCTGCGCTGCTGCGTATGGTACTAGCGAAGGTTTGGGCCAACAAAATATAGAATACTGTTGTTTCAGCGACAATAAGAAGAAAAAGTGGGAAAAAAATTGTGGGATGCAATAAATGAAATTGAGCATTGATTGAATATCCTGGTGATCGTTGCAATAATTAGAAACTCGTAACATTTTGCCGCGACAAAAATTAGTCAGGAGGCGACACAACATAACAGAATTCAATTGTTTAAACTTATCGTATCGTAGTCAAGATGTTAGACAGACGGACGCTGCTCAAACATTAACGATGAATCCTCTCGAAGTTTTGACTCTTGACACAAATGACGATGACTTTGAAATACATCGTAAAACAATCTACCTTTTCAGAATGCTACTTTGTTTTCCTAACCACGGTCCATGGGGCTACAACGTATAATATTCTCAGTTAAATGTGGTTAAATGCATTGAGCAATAGAATGGCCGATTGTTAACTTATTGTTAGTTAACGTAAGCGTCGTTTTCATGCGTTATCGTTTAGCTTTTATAATTTTGCGACGTAGTATCCAAAAAGATTATTATTTTTAAAATACATTGATTTTCCTACGGAGTTCCAAACTAGCAGCGGCGCAACACGTTTTTTCTGCCATTCTCCTCTGTCAACCGTCACGCAATCATTTACATCATTTTTATTCATATCATTCCTGAGGTTGGACGGAGCAGCCGAGGCCGGCCTAGAAAGAGGTGGCGAGAGATCTAGATCACGAAGGCTGGTCCGAGGTGGCGCGGGAGGAGAGCACCTGGAAGGATATGAGAGAGGCCTTTGCCCAGCAGTGGGACATTCAAGGCCGCTGAAAAAGAAAAACATTCCTCACACAATCCATCCATCGTTCCCTTGGTCTTCCTCTCCCTCTCCATCATCGATATCATGTACGTATGTACGTACGTGATAAGCTTGTGATAAGCGTAAATTCATTATTAGGTAATGAAATCATATTAATCACAGTACGGTCAGCGTAAATCACTGTGATTCCGTAAATATCTTATACCTTCATTAGTTAAGTTTTACAAAGCAAACACTTCTGTCGGCCAAGTTGTTTATACGCCTATTAGTTTTTTGTGCGTCGTTTTTTTAGCTGAAGCATTTTGAGTAGCTACCTGCGTTCAACGTAGATAATAAAGAAGAACTAATTAATTGAATATGGATTGCTCTGTTATGAGGAAGTTGCTTGTTTTCTTGATAAATCCTGATAGGTAGTAGTTTTTGGTTCACTATCCATTTGCATAAAATGTTAAGACCTAATATAACTTAGCATAATTTTGTTTGGCATAATTATATTTTCGCATAATATAATTACGCATAACAGCTTACGCATAATTTTTTAAGCATAATTTCTCTAACCATAATAATGATGAAGCATAATATTCTAAAGCATAAATTTATTAAGCATAAAGTTCTAAAGCATAACTTTTTTATACGTCCTAGCTTTTTTGCCCGAAGAGTATAATTATACCAATTTATTTCGACGATTGGAAAAAAGCCATATCTCCTGAATCAGTTAATAAATAACATATTAATATAATATACCGTATTGAACTATTTTGTGGGTTTTTTTTTCGCTGTAAGAAGCATGAAGCAAGCAAGCATACAGCATGCAAGCAAGCATACAGCATGCAAGTAAGCATACAGCATGTAAGCAAGCATGCAAGCAAGCATGCAAGCAAGTATGCAGCAAGCATACAGCATGCAAGCAAGCATACAGCATGCAAGCAAGCATGCAGCATGCAGCATTCAAGCGAGCATGCAACATGCAGCAGGCAGGGTTTCTGTCACGGCTCCGGCGCTGCGGGCCTCCGGCGGCCCCACGCGTGCTAATCGTCGCAGACGGCTTTCGCTCACCACCGCAGCTTCGGCTTGTTGGCCGGCTTTGCCGGCCAGCCTCAGCCGCGGCGGCTCGCTCGCAGCCACCTGCTCCTCAGCCCGCGGGCCGCCTCGCCCCTACGAGCCTACGCGATTTTAAATTACACTCTAGGGGTAGGACAAACAAGACTACGTGGAGTCGGTTTTGCAGCAATTCGGTTCTGTCACTAACTTTTGTTGCACAGCATATTAAATTTTTAACCAACAATATTTTGTATGCCTAAATATTATTATGCTAATAGTCATTAGGCCTACTAACGTTATGCGAATCAAATTTATGCCAAAACAAATTAGTCTTTAAGATGATTATGCCAACATAAAATGTATGCCTAAAAAAATTATGCCGAAGTATTATTATGCCAAAACAAATTGTGCCAAAATCGTTATGCCGAAGTATATTAGGACAAAGAACATTATGCGAAAAGAAGGGATCCCGTAGTTTTTATGGCATTTTCATTAACTTTTTGTACCCACCCTACTTGGTATATGATGTGATGTACAGACAGCCAGCACATCAAGCTACTAAAATCTGTCAAATTTCTTTAATAGTTTTTCAACTTTATCGCTGAAGCATTAGGTTCATGTGCTTAGCTTGATGTGCTGTAAAATCTACAAAAAAAATTGCTTTAGAAAATATGAATGGACTTTGTGTTTCATAAATATACCAAGCTATTCTAATTTTAATGTCTCTTTCAATTTAATTATCTATTTGAAACGATGATTGATGATCCTGTTCCAAGTCAGTCCATAGTTGTGGCAAGCTTGTGTTTGTTTATTGCAAGGGTCTCTTATCTATGTATACACGCCTTATCTTGTCTATGGATGGCAACAGTAGCACGACTTGTGTCCGTTTATGGGATTTCTCCGGCTTATCTGATGCTCTGATCTTGTTGGATTTCTCAGGGCACCCATTCATGTTGATATCTGTGAATACTCATGTTAGGGAAAACTTTACTTGCTACATCGCTCTCACATAATGTACCATCTAAACATGAATGATGTAACCAAGGTTTTGTAAAAATATTCTGATTTAAAAGAGTGTCCATGGAGTTTCTTGCCCGTTCTTCTCCATAGAGATCTACGTTAGGGAATGGGCAACTACAGTACTTTCACAGTTTTTATGCCTTGTGACTGGGAATGTAGCTAAATTTCATTGTTGTCTTTGTTTCGACAGTTCAAAAGTGCCTGTAACGGGCCTACTTGAAATAAATGCTTTGATTTTGATTTTTACGAATAATACCGTCCGTGTTTTATCTTGATGTAAGTAGTTTTATTTGTGCTGTGTTTTGTTTCGCTTGCATTAGTTTTTAGTTTACACTTGTTTCGGTTGTCTTTCGTTTTATTTGTGTGTTGTTGTTGTGTCTGTGTTCAAGTTCTAAGCAGTGATGTTTTCAATGGTCTTGTAACCAAATAAATGGTGTATTCCCGTTGGCCCCACTACCCTGCTCCATTACCTTGAGATTAGAAAAATGAAAGAATGAAACAAACCTTTAATGATGTCTGTGGGAATTAATTTACAAGTCTTAATTCCCTTGTGTTTTATTTTTATCTCTTTAAAAGATTCATAGTAATTAATGATTGACTTGGAACTTGGAAGCGAGCTACGTTTGTACAAACTAGCTTGATTTTATAGAAAGTTAAAATCTATGAGAATACAATCTTTTCTAACAATGAAACGGAAACGTTATATATTTCTCTCATTAACTTGAGTCTCGGTGTAGTAGTTTTCCAATAAATGTAGTTACTATAGTTGTTTACTGCCTTAATAAAGAACACAGTGAAAGAAAAAAATTATTTTGTAGTGGAATGAAAATGCATACTTTTTACAGTCGATCGCTTTCGTTCGCATTGGCACAAATATTAACACATAGCCTGAACACTGCCATAACGGTGGGGAATATTTTCCGACATTTTATGACTTATTTATGAAGATTGTATTCATGAATTCCTGAGACAAAGGCGTATTTCAACGACTTGTTGGTGGATATTAGATTTTTTTCATATCTTCTAATGTGGCGCAGTATTTTAGACATGTTATGAGTGTTATGACTATGAGTGCGAGTTACATTTTTGCAACGGATATTAAAGTGCAAGGAGCGAACGTTTGTGGCTTATTTACACATGGAAATACTGCAAAATGTGGGTCAACACAATATTTTTAAAGCACACAGGTATTTTTATATATTTGTGTGCCTTGGAATTTTAATCGATTACCGATTGATTGATCGGTAACTGTTGATTAAATTAATAATAGCGAAACTTGTCTGAGCAACTATGTATTTAAGAAAAAGAAATAATATCGGACGGTATTTTTAAACGAAGAACTTTCTGAGAAATCCTCTATGAGTAATGTTTCGTGCTATATACGTATAGAGCTAGTTATAATGGTGATCTTCGTGTAACCGTGTCGGTAAGGGCGCCAACCCTTTTTTACCGCGGCCTGCGGTGCGGTGGATAACAAAAGAATGTTTCCAGTTATGAATGACTGGCATTCTCTCATTCACGCTGAACTGCTTCGTGTTGTCTACCTCGCAGGGCTACTATTATTACGGGCAATGTTTTGTACTCAAACTTTATGTAAGAATAATGTGCACCTTACTTTACACCTTGTCGAGAAAGTTCTTTCATGTCATTGTGAGCGGAATTTTATACCACCACAATAAACAGTCAAAAACGTCCGCAGAAAAAGTGTATTTTTCACTGCATAATAATTATGGTCAGTGTACCTAAGTTCGAAAATGTTCAGGATCAAATTTTTTTATTTGTATTGGGATAGGTTTCTGTCTTGGCTAACTTATAACTACTACTTAGTATTTTTGGTTTGGTTCCTTGAACCTTGACATTACTTCCACTGCGCCAGTCGCCAAGTCTACCAGCACTCACGGGTATCAAATTATTATTGGCAACTAATTTTTCATTTATACAATAGATTTAAATCTAAATATGTGATCTGATTTAATTAAAACAGAGCATTTATAGATTTTATAAAATAAAATTGATTTTCGTGTTTCTTTGTGTGACCGCGTTTTTTTTAAAACTAGGTACCTACGTAACGAATATTGATATGGTCTGATGCGGTTTTTAATTCGCGCATAAATTAAAGAATTAATTCCTGAAGTTTTAAATGCAAATAAACCTCAACAAATGACAAATCCTACTTCCTACTAATATTATAAATGCGAAAGTTTGTGAGGATGTATGGATGTTTGTTACTCTTTCACGCAAAAACCGCTGACCGGATTTGGATAAAATTTGGCAAACAGATAGTTTATAACCTGGATTAACACATAGGATACTTTTTATCCCGGTAGTACGATCCCGTGGGACATTACCGAACCACGCGGGCGAAGCCGCGGGCATAAGCTAGTGACTTGATAATACTACCAAGTCCTAAAAACTATGCGAAGCAAGGGCGGTTGGCTAGTTCATAACAGTATCTCGCCTTTTTTTTCGGATTGGAAATCATCAAATGACCCCTCCCGCTCTGGGCGGAGCGGAAGGGAGTATCAGACTTTTACTGACTAAAACCCATCCATGTTCCTTCTTTATCATGTTTTTCATGTTTCTCATGTGTGCTTTTCATGTTTCTTCTTTTTTGTTAGTCCTAAAAACTGTGCGAAGCAAGGGCGGTTGGCTAGTTTATAACAGTATCTCGCCTTCACAGGTAGAATATAATCAGTTGCGTCTATATTTGCGTGAACAATGGCTCCCTGGTCAGTCGGGTCGCATTCTGTTTAGACTAGAAGTGTTGGCGCCACGCTCCGAGCCGATAACCCTGCCTGCCTTCAATGTTACTGTGTTTGTGACCCAAGGACCCGATACGGTTAGGTGGAAGATGACATAGCTTAGCTTGTCTTCATCTATGATTACAGGGTTCTTTCCTGGTGGAATTTTTCAGTTATACTGCCTCGAGGTCTGGATTTTTCGAGTATAGATTTGTAGCCGTTTAAGGCAATAGGATTCCTATTTCTTGAGTTTTAAACTGGTGAAAGGGGTGTGTAATACCTATCATTAATTGTTATGTGAAGGACTGAAGACCATACATAAATCAGTTCTGTGATTGACCTACATACAGCGATAGAATCTGCCGAAGATGTAGATTTGTCAAAATGCAACGCTCAAATAGAATATCACGCAATGTTGGAAAATCAACTGGTAGGTTAGGTTGTGTTGTCTCGGGGGCCACGCCGTGATGGCTCTCGGCTACCGTAGGCGCGGGCCTGTGGACGGTGAGTAATGGGCTAGCTCGCCGTCCGTCCGTCGTATGACGACGGGCAGGCCGTGTCGACGGCGCGTTCGTGTTCCACGCGCGCCTCAAAGAGATGTCAGCAAACGGGAGGGGCCCGCAAGGGCCGGTGCCTGCCAGGGCTGCGGGACTGTTCGAAAGAGATACCGCGGCCCTGGAACATAAAGGGCCAATGAAGGAACATGGGTGGTTTTTAGTCAGTAAGAGTCTGACACTCCCTTCCGCTCTGCCCAGAGCGGGGGGGGGGTCATTTGATGATTTCCCACCCACCAAAAAAAAAAAAAAAAGTTTAGGTTGTGTTTATTGTTGCAGTCTGCGCGTCAGAGGATAACGCTACTTTTATTATACAGGGTCGCCTGGGTGGTATCTTTGTAGACAGTGTAATGGGAAACTAAGTAGTAGGTACCTATGTATCTAAATGTACATACGCCAGCACATCAGGCTACTACAATCTGTCAAATTTCTTTCATAGATTTTCAACTTTATCTCTCAAGCATTAGGTTCAAGGTTGGTTGGGAAAATCTGACAGTTTCGGGTAGGTTGAGCTGCTGGCGTCTGTACCTACCTAAGTATTGAATTTCCTTGAATATCAAGGCTGGGCTTATTAATAATCAGTGTGCAATTACGGGGTTGTTTAAGTATACCCACCTAATGTTCAAACAATTTACGTTTTGTTTTTTTAATTGATTGTCCAATTATAATAGAATTCAAAATACGCGTTTTGCATTCATTAACGAAGTTTTTGCGCAGCGAGCCACGTTCTGAATAATTACATGACATATTCATTGGATAAAAATAATGTGAATATTTAGCGAACGTGGTCTTTACATGAATATTTATAGTCATCAATTATCTTGAGAATGTAGGTAGATAAAAAAACACCTATGCATTTATTTGACAGACAGTTAGGTACCTACCTCATGTTTTCGAGCTTAAAGTATCAGCTAGGAATGTGCAATAACTGGATTATACTTTTTCCTAAACAGCCTGTGACAGGTTTTTTTGAGGTCGGTTCTTTCGTTTGCGTCTTATTAAAAGTTACAAGAATATTCCTCGCCAAAATTTGCATCATAATAAACCTCTCTGTTAATTACTATGCAAATTGCCGGCGCCAAATATTATGACGGATATCAAATGTGGAATGCAGTTTGGTATACTACAGACAGCATAGAAAGCGGTTTGATTTAGTTTCAGTTATCTTTAAGGCCATTGGAAGTTTAACGAGTCCGCTCCATCGATTTATTAGTCGACTTGACAACGATTTAATCAACTTTTTTATTCGATTTTTTTGTTTGAACTTTTACGTCTCTCCCAGGAATAGTGGATAGCCTTATGTGGTGGAAGGCGGATAGTTTTTGCCGCATCATAGGAGAGGGGGACAAATATGGCCCGGTGTAGGGAACGGTGCACCAAATATGGCACATCGACGCGCTTGAATAATTAATTAATTCCGACTAACGCAGCTACTAGGATTTATTTAGACTGGGAGCGGAAGCTCCCGGACGATTTTGTATTAATTTGGATTGAAATGGGTTCTGAAGTTGTTTCAGACCAAGACATTCAAATATTTACGATCGATACACGGGACAAGACGAAGAAAATCATAATCCAATACTTGTTACTACTTAGTAACAAATCGTTCTTTCTAGTGAGTGTCATACACTCGCTTTTCAGGTAGCATTCGTGTGTCAAAATCGAAAATGTTCGGGATCAAAATTTTCGTGTGAAAATATTCAATGTCCAGTGTTTATGTCTTTTAAATCTTTGTTTCAGACAAGACTTACATGTTTCGTAAAACACTTTCAATTTAGTGTGATAATGCATACTCACATCTAATTAAAAATTGCCCAGTGATAACATTTCTGATACGAGAGAATTGTTTTAATCAAAATGAGGAGATTATGTAGATTGGACGTTTGCAAAAGCTGTTGCTAATAAATTCAATAAATCTATTTTGATACAAGCCAGTCATGTTTTGATCAAGTTCCTGAGAATCTATTGACTAATTACATTCGATACCTATCCAACTATTCCATAATATCTCTCGATTTCGGACGTTTCAAAATTATGGTCTTTGTCAACTCATTCCTGATTTTTCTAATTGCTTAAAAGGCGTTAAAAAGTTAAGATGTGTCAACGAAATTTTCAGTTTCATTGATTTTTTACGTAGGTGACTGTAAATCAATCAGTAAATAATATAACAATCTAAACAAATTAATAAAATTGAAGTGTCTGTTTTTAATTTCAAAATAACAGCTTTTCATTGAACGCACGTATACTTTCATAATTATGTGTTCAATGAAAGCTGTTACATTATAACAGTTTTTTATTTTGGTCTGTCTGTCTGTTTTAACTTATCTCCGAAACGGTTGGACCGATTTTAATTTTAGAAAATACATTAGGGTTCCGTGCAAAAAAATAAAACCCTATTCAAATGGGGAAGTATTTTTTTAATAATAACTTCTTGCAGACGAAGGTTGAGGGCAACAGCTACTCAGTAATAATATGCTCATTGCATATAAGGTATTTCAGCCTTGTCTCTGGGATTGTTTCACACCTGTTATCTTCAGGTATTGTACATGCCCATTAGTGGTCTTTTGGTCAGCACTTAAAATCTGTTGGAGTCGCAAAACACCATCACCATCATTTCCCTGCCCTTGTCCAAATTTGTTTGGGTTCGGCGTATCATGTCTTCCTACTAAAAACCCACGATAATGAAAATATTGGAAAGATTTTATGTCGCGTAATCGAGTGTCACCTTCAGCAATATTTAGGTGCTTATGTAGAGGAGCATAGTAGCTAGTAATCCATACGACCTAGGGCTTATCCCTCGAGCGGTCGGCACTTATCGCGCGGGCGATGGATCGCCGGGCAGCGTAATGGAAAATCGTTGTAGCCTCCACAGCCGTCCGTCTCGCAGGGAACCGTGATCATAGTCTTTTATGTATACCGCGAAAATAGCTATTAATTTCAGTACCTATAATAGTAAAGAGAATTAATGAAGGTTCGGAACTGTTAGAAATAATTATAATTTTATTAGCATGTTGTGAGGACTAGTCAAATGGAAGTTCCATTTAAAATGTACTCTGTACAACAGTAGCGAAAGGTCAATTTTCGTAACAGGTAAGCCGGAGTACATATATTTAATCTATATGTATAAAATGATAAACTGACTGATTGTTGATAGATCAACGCACAGCCCAAACCGCTGGTCCTAGAGATATGAAACTTGGAGGGTGTGTTCTTTGTGAAGAGTAAGTATCCACTAAGAAAGGATTTTTGGGAATTCCACCCCTAAAGGGGTAAAATAGGGGATGGAAGTTTATATGAAAGTCCTTCAGTTCCCGACCTCTGCTCTCAAGGTACTAGGCTCCCATATCAAAGTAGAAGATCTTAAATCCTTACTAATACCGGGCTAGCCTAGCGCTTCCACCTCAAGGCACCAGGATGTCATAGATCAGTAAGAGACCTCAGTATCAACAATTTGAATAACATTTTCACCCGACCTCTGCTCTCAAGGTACTAGGCTCCCATATCAAAGTAGAAGATCTTAAATCCTTACTAATACTGGGCTAGCCTAGCGCTTCCACCTCAAGGCACCAGGATGTCATAGATCAGTAAGAGACCTCAGTATCAACAATCTGAATAACATTTTCACCCGACCTCTGCTCTCAAGGTATTAGGCTCTCATATAAAGTAGAAGAGCTTAAATCCTTACTAATACAATAAATGCGAAAGTAAGTTTGTTACCTTTTCACGACTAAAACACTGAACCGATCATCCTGAAATTTTGCATATACGTTTCATTTTGCATTTTCATCCCGAAAAAAAGTACTGTTCCCGAGGAAAACAACTATAAAGTTCTTAAGATATAGATGGCACCACGTGTTTTTCGAATCATGATTGAATTATATTATTACAAGCAGAGTACAACCCGAATTGATTGTCAAATTCTAAATTAACGCGAGCGAAGCCGCGGGCAAAAGCTAGTGTGATTATATTATTTGTCTATAGAATACTGACTGCGCCATTTTTCAAAGGGAAGCCGGTAGGAATCGAGTTGAAGGAACCTTCGCCACTGCTATACAATGACCTGTTTAAAAAATTCTTTGACCTAAGTCTACATTTTGAAGGTACCGTCCCCAAATAAAAGCATAAGTAAGAATTTTCGTTTATGCAGTCCATTTTTTTTTAAGTAAATTATTCTCATAGTGAAATTTTGGTGTCTGATAATAAAGATACTCCGAACAGTTGCCTGCCTTTCACATCTTGGCATCCATCAAAATGAAGTCGCTCCTCGTCATCACAAACTGAGCTGAAAGATTAACAACATTCTTGAGACATACTAAGCCGCAATATAAACGAAATATGTTAAACATTTCTGATTCGTTCCAACTTGGAATAGGCGCTGACGAAAATTTAAATTCCCATTCTGAATAATCCCACGCCGCCGAGCAGGCCTCGGAGAAAATTACATTCCATTTTGCGCGTTAACACGTACGAATATTATTATTATAGATAATCATCAAACCTAACAAACCAATTACTCGATTACCACGCTTCGCAGTGGGTCTTATCTTAATCCAGCGGCTATTTGAAGGCGGTAACTTATTCAAACCAGTGTTTAATTGGATCTCGGCGCTTACCGCGTTCTCTATACGAACCGTGACCGTCCAGTTTATTCCGTACACATTTCAAATTGTTCGTTCAAATATATCGACTACTGTGGGCTATAAACAGGGGCAGGCTTGCCAATAAACTTTTAGCACTTTATTATTCGTATCTTGATACAGACATTAACCTAACACGATTACACGAGCAGTCACGAGCGAGCTTAGTTCTTCGGTAATAAAACCTACGTGTTTTTTAGTCTTTAAAAACAGTTTTGTACCGTACAAAGGAGTGAAAAATATCAGACAGGACGACAACGTGGATTTATGCCAAGCCGAGCTTTTACTCGCAAAACATAAAATTTGTAACCATTTCCGTACGGTGCTCACATAAAATAAACCGTGGAAAATCTTGTAAAGTACAGGCACGTCTTCAATAGGCAAGTGTTGCAGCGTATGGTCGGTGGTTGCTATTGCAACTTTTTGTCTTAGCTACGACTTTGAATGTTTATTAGTAAGTAAGTATTACTTAGAAGGACTGGATATTTTCTAGCTAACCTTCTTACTACAAGTACTTTTTTGCCTAGTTTGGTATATTTTGTATTTGCCTTTAAGTACCTGTTTGGGTTATTTAATTTAGAGTTTAATAAATTAATTCGAAAATTTACAACAAAATACTCTTCGTTATTAATCTAACTGTAACATCTGTAACCCAGAGCATTTCTAAATTTTATATTCCTTTTAATTTGTGCCAAAAAAATAACAACTTCCGCATAATTGGTATGCACATCAGTCAAATCAGGAAAGGAAGGAGGTACATAAGTAGGTATATTTAGATGTCAGACGTTAACTAAACCCAAAATAAAATCTATTCATCCTTTTGCACAGCATTGAATGCGGATTTAGCTGTCATGACATGAATTTATTTCACTTCATTATAAATTGTGGCCACTAAATTAACATTTTTTGTTGCACTCGCCTTGGCCTTGATTAGTCAAGCAAGTGACAGTAGAGTTAAATTATAGACGATTTTGTTGCATTAAAATTAAGGTATGGTTTCAAACAAAACAAGAAGTTTGACTGCGGATGCAAAGGTTCCCGACTTATTTATTCAATATGTCGTCAACTCGGGACATATTCATCGTCAACATATTCATATGTAACGTAGCCAAACTTATTATCCTCGTGGAATTTAATGAAACCTATCAGGAAGATAATACACTTTAAATAAGTACTGACTGAAAAATATTATGAATACTTGACGAATAGATTTTATATCTGAACCTTTATAAAAAATCTGTGAATATATTTCTTAACAAAAATGCCTGTAACTTTTTTTGCAAAACAACGCCAGCGTAACAAAACATACGACACCAATTTGTCAGCTCCTGCGACGTGCAAACTCATATAATTGTAGGCTAAGCTTACAAAAAGCCCTCTAAATATAATCCGGGGTGTAACCGTAAACTGTGGCCGGTGTAATATTCCCTCAGCCATATAGCTACCTACCTCCGTAAGAGGAGAAGCAATGTCTTGCGAATTTATAGCCAGACGAACCAGACTTTAATGAGAACAGCAGGTGGTCAGCGAAATGAGTGCATTACAGTGCGTCCAGTATATCTTGGCGGGTGGCGACTCAAGGAACTAAAGTTATTATGCATTAATTTTGACATTATTAGCCTTTGGTTAGCCGCTATGATTTGTCAAGGTGTACTGGGTGGACTGTTATATTTGGGTAGCTCTACATTTTAAGAAAACTTTTGTGATCTTTATTACCACTTTTATCAAAGTATACATTGTTTATACACTTTCTCTATATAATCTCAACTCTACTCTCCAGGTCGGCAAATATTTCAGCGAATAGCGCAACGAGCTCCACAGTTTCTCTCTAAAGAACGCTTGGCATGTTTCGAATACCTTGATATAATTATTGAGCTTAGAACCGCGGCATTCATTAGCGCCTAATCTTGATGTAAATCCAAGATAAACTCACGTATATAGAGGAGCTCGTGGCTAAATAATAACAGCCGTACAGCTACTGCCGCGGTCGGTCCGTCGACGGGGGACCAATGTGACAGTGTGCTTACAAAGCAACACACACATTGTATAAAAATTACCTATTTTCATCTTAACTAATTTATTTATATTTATAATTATATTGTTGCGTTCTAGAACTCGGCCACTTTGAATTAGTAAGTTAATTTTAATATTTCTACACCGGCAACAGTAGTGTATGTGAAACTGTTTAATATTAAGATCTTAATTTATGTACTACCATATACTCAGAAATAAATAAATCTTTTTTTTTTTTTTTTTGGGGGGTGAGAAATCATCAAATGACTCCTCCCGCTCTGGGCGGAGCGGAAGGGAGTGTCAGACTCTTACTGACTAAAAAACACCCATGTTCCTTCATTGGCCCTTTATGTTCCAGGGCCGCGGTATCTCTTTCGAACAGTCCCGCAGCCCTGGCAGACCTCTGTTGATCCCAGTTGTCATTTAGATCCTTAATAGTCGGTACAGGTAGTATGCGCGAAAGTCTGAACTCTGAATATCAGTGTAACCAAGGGGAAGGGGTATCGTATTACCTATTAGTGGCTGACTGGCTGGTCTGAGGTGGTGGTCAGATAGGCAAAAAAATACTTGTTAGGCTGGAAGTCGGCAACATAGTTGGGAAAAGGCTAGGCTCTCGTGTATAACTAACAATAACTTCGTATGTGTCACTAGCAGACATCCCAATCCCAACGCAAATATTTGGAGAAGTCGACAATGCAGATATTAAATGACCGAAGGCCGTGAGGGTCCGGACCCTCTCGCACTCTCAAATCGGACCTTTGAGGGGTTTCTCTTTGACGAAATATAACATCCTTGAAAATACACAATACAGCTTTTAAGGATCAAATATCCTAAATTTGGCAGTATGTGGTTGAACATGTGAATGAAGTTAAAAATGGTTTGAACCTGAAAATGTGAAATGTTTTCATCGACTTAGAGACGAATATAAAATAGGGTTCAATCCAAAATCGACCAACGCACATAGGAGTATTACACATAAAAAACCGGACAAAATTGAAAATAGTGATGTTAATCCAACCGCACCCAAAATACATGTTTCTTTACCTACGATAACCGGTTTATCAAAAGGCAGACCCCAACCCTCAACTCCCGCGCAAGTGCCACACAACGTCAGTCGGAACCCAGTCATCGCACTGTACGCGTGTCTTTGTTCTCGGCGCTCTCGTTTGTGTTTATCAGTTTTCTGTGCTAAAATGGCTTCGTGTAGCAAACGACAGGTTTCTACATGGATATAGAAGGTTAGTACTATAGATTGAAGTTTATTTTACTACGTTTCTTCCAAATTTATTACTTGTATAGCCATCAATAAACAGCGGCACTTTTTTTTAAAGAAATTTGAAATATATTAGTGTTTTGGTTTATGTGTCGCGCCTTGTCGCCTCGAAATTTTTATGTGGGCATAAAATGTAGACTCCAAGGAAGTAGAAACATGAATAAAAAGATCCCCCAACGTACCCCATAACTTTTTATAGTGCTTCAAACAATATGGGGAATATTATAATTATACTGACAAAGCTTTTTTTTTTGACAGTTCCGACGACGAATATGATGAGAACCAAATCACATGTGAACTCGGAGACAGTGATTCTGATTGATTCGGTCTCCTCATGATTATCCTCTTGAAAACAAACCCTGTTTTAAGAGTAAATACTCTTAGATTTCTAATATTTTTTTAATTGTTTTTTTTTTTTTAAATAAATGCCTAATTATGATGAATTATTGACTTTTATTTCATAAAATAGTAAAATAAAATATAAAATAGTTTTGTCCGGTTTTTTATGTGAATTACTCCTATGTGCAACGTCCGGAATTGTGCATATGTAAACCCCAGTTTATTTTTCAGGAAATTAAATTATCTTAATAGGTCAGTAGGACCTACATAATTTAGATTCATGTGCGTATTGTAATTATCACTTGCTTCGGTGAAGGAAAATATCGTGAGAAAACCAGCATTCCTGACAGACATTTCTTGACGGCATGTAAAGCCAAGTCAGAAAAACTCTGACACCAGGTTAGGCACTAACCACACGATTAAGAAGAAGATTGCTAGTGTTCGGTTGACGTGTGATAGAAACGTCGGATTAGAGCCGCTTATCAAGTTTTCATTGTGATTATTATTCACAAAACTAATTATGAAGTTTCAGTATTTTCGTGTAAATGCAGAGACATTTTCTATAAACCCCGGGTGGGTTTATTGCCTTCGTCTCGTCAATATTTGACCACTTCTACACTCAAAAAGTTAGAGCACTTTATAAAGTCCTTAACTCATAAATGGACTTCAAGTCACTTTTATAGGACATTTATGAAGTTATTTGTCCAATTAATAGGCACTTAGCTGGAAGTTTTAGAACATCACTCTTTTTAAGTCGGTTCTCGCTTTTTACTTTAAGTACTAGCTTATGCCCACGGATTCGCGTGGAGTTCGGTAATTGCCCCATGGGATCGTACGTTTTTTTTCAGCCTTTTAAGTGTCCCACAGCTGGGCAAAGGCCTCCCCTTTCATCTTCCAAACCTCTCTATCTTGTGCGATTTCTGGGCATATTCGCCCCGCAAACAAGATCAGATCGTCACACCACCGTCGCCGCGGTCTACCTCAGCGGCGATTTCCTCCATCAGAAATTGTACTACCGAGATGTAAGTAATCTGTGTTCATGATAATTAACACATAGGATACTTTTTGTGTGCTAAATTTCATCCAAATCCGTTCAGTATTTTTTGGGTGAAAGGGTAAAAAACCTCCATACATTTGTACATCTATCCTCACAATCTTTCGCAAGTATAATAGTAGGAAGATCTACGTTGATAAATAAAAGGGTTACCATAGGTGCTTACGTTCAAAAGCTCTTAATAATTAACTTTGCAAATATGCATTGTAGAGTAGGGATCCTGCTTCCGTAACTAGAGATGGTCGTGGGAGGAATGCATAATCACATCCGCCAAATGGTTTGATGTTATCACCGTTATTGTTGTCACACGTGTCGTATTGTCTTATGGTGTCGTAAGGACAAAATATCCTAGCTTGTCACTTCTGTAGATTTTGGCAGGAGTGACGTTACTAAATTCAGCCAAGATGAATCATCATCAGCACCAATCTCCTGCATTTATCGAAATTTCAGAACAACAAACATATTGTTATTTTCTATACTTCTCTATTAGCCGCCATTTTGTTTAGTCACATTTCTAGGTATCTTTCTCACAGTCCATCCACTGTTTCTTTGAACAAATGAATTGATGAAAGTTTTATCCTTAAATTTTGTTCTTTATTAACTGATGGACATGACAAGATTAAGGGCCGATTTCACTACTAAACTAAACGCGATCAGCACATCTAGACTGCGTTCAAGAGTTGTCAGGATATTTACACTGATAGCCCTTGAACGCGGTTTGGTCGCGCTGATGGCGTTTATTGAAGTTCCCCTAAGTGTCGCAACTAAAGAAAACTAAATGTAAATTCCCGGATTCAGTATCACTGCCGGATATGCATAATATGTCTACCTTAATAATAACATAAACGTCACTTTCTTATTTACTACCAAGTTCGGTAAACGCAGATTAAGTTTCGCCGCCAAGTTACCAAGTTAATCCGTTGGTTATAAATAATGTGCGATTAAAACGCCGTTAACGTCCGAACATGATTACTTCTTCTTAACTAGAGATTAACTAAGTAAATTAAGCTTTTCTATGAATTGCTTCATCGACTAGTTCTAAAATTATAGGCATAGCGCTGTTGATTAATGTACTATATTAATTATGTTTCTGTTTAAATGTACTAAGTAGACATGTCAGTAGCAATTACACACACATAACTGTCAAGAAAAAAGATAATAAATTATAGGAAACTAGACGACATTGCGCGTACTAATTTAAAAATATCTTCCTAAGCCGGGGTCTATATATTAAAAAAAAAGATTGTTATCGCACATCGCAGTCGTAATTGCAATAACTAAGGTGGTCTGAATTATGTCTTATTAACAGCAAAAAGCTTTAAAAGAAACTGGCCCTATAACAGTAGCAATAACACCGTATTAGAAGGGTCAAGAAGAAGTATACCTAATTTGCGTCAGAAGTATGAAAGCGCGGCCATGTTTGGCGTAACAGCTTCGCGGTCCCGTCTCAACGTGTTTGACGACTGACTGATATTGCCTGCCTTCCTTATAAGGGGCAAATAAATAGTTTCTACCCTCGCCTTATCCCCAAGGAGAGGCATCAACCATAAACATTGAAACGCATTCTCCAAGTTCGTTGTACAAAAAGCGGTGATGCCGTGTACGATAGTGTCGATGTAGTGTGTGTTGTTAGGTAGGTACTAGGGAATATTGCAATAGTGAAAGATGCATGCAGTGAGCTCCTTCGTAAATTATATGACACGATGTAGAAATAGGTATCCTGAATTTTAACAGATTTGGTCACAGTGTTTATTTTCTTTTTGAACTTTTCCCAAGTTGAGCTTTTCGAAATTCTGTCTACTCATAGACGTAGGCTATGAATAAACAAAGAAGAGATCGTGTGTCCCTAGACTAGTTTTATATTTACTTCAAGTACAGAAATTGTTTAATTCTGACATTATGTTAAGCGGGCTCGCAACCGCATGCAAGCCCGCATGCGAGCGCTAGTATAAATCTCGTCAAATGCTAGATCCTTTGAAGACTTTACAACCTATCTGGTCTATTAAGCCAGACACACGCTGGTATATTGCCATGTTCAATGCATTGCCTAATCGTCACTGGTGGTCGACGTTCACCATAATTACGTCGAGGGACATGCACAATGTGTCATAAACGTATTGTAGACTTGCAATTGTCTATTGTCTCTTGTTAAGCAGCGCTTAAGTTTACTGACTCTGATTAAGGTTAAGTGTTACCGACATTTATCACCAGACGTCTTACGAGAGCCTTTTGCAGTGTGTCATTGAAATGTTAAGTTTCATGATTTATTGCTATCGTTTTCAGAATGAGTCAATTTCTTTGTATGTTTTATGTTAAGATTGCTGAAGGAGTAAAGGAATATTCGGAGATTATTTTAGTTACCATGATGTTTGAAGCAGAGCAACGTATCTCAAAATCTATTTTAAGATTGTTCAAAGAGTAAAGGAAAATTCAGAGATTATTTTAGTAAACATAATAGCAGACGTACCTAGGTATACAAAATTGTTTGAGAAAATCCACATTTTCAACAAAATGACGTTAGTTATGTGTCTGGGAAAAGGCATCGCTCAAAAGTTTACTTGAAAGCTTCTCCGTCCGGGGCGGGGGCGGGCGGCGGGCGGCGCTGTTTGTATCCTGTCTTTCCACGGATTTGTGATAGACGCGCGCCGTCTACCTAAATTAGGAAATGCTTTCACATAAATTGACCCCTGTCTAGGATGGGTTTATTGACTTACGGCAAGGTCGCCAGAGGACCGTGTTAAACCTGACCTGACGTGACCCGACAGTCAAGGTAAGTAATAATAACACGGACGTTCAATAAATATACAAATTCGTCACCTGCTCGGTCTGTAACTGGTTTACTTCATCAACATACCTATTAATTTATTTATTAAAAATATCATTTTGTGAACAACTTGTTTGAAGTTACTTTATTATGCACAGCAGGTAGATGCTTGTGATTTGAATGGTCCATCAAACAGAAACAGTAACATGATGTTTGATCATCGTTGACAAATGTCAATGATGATCAAACATGACAAGTTGTGGGCGCTGCGACTTACCTATGTTTGCTTTGGAATCAGTTAAATGATTAACGTCAACGTCTTTAATGACAGTGCTATTATAATGTAGTATATCTATCTATCATAAACAAATATCAACTTGGAAATTTTTAAAAGGTTCTGTATTATTTATATCTCTGCCTTGCACCATCATGTGACATAATTACCGATTACGACTGAACTTGTCATTATTAAATTAAGAATATGGCAATAATTGGATTTAGAGTTATGTTTCTAAGCAGATTCCAGTTTCTCGAGCCGTGCAGGCTTTCCTATTTCTTAAAAACTGGCAAAATTCAATTTGAAATAAAAGCTCTGCGTACATATTCACGCGATTGAAATATAAATTCGTGTTGAAAGTTTTCATTGATGCTGCAGTCTATGTGAGCGAAATAGCGAATTTTATTATGGCTGAGTAAAACCGAGAGGATAAGAGCTTTACTATGGAATGCCGACAGACGGGTCCTCGCTACAGTGGACCAGCGCACACGCACAAAATGTCCGATTAAAACAATGCAATGGGCCGCACAACGCGTTTTACCTTAGAAGTTTCTTGATTACTTCTGGCTAGATACTAATGACTGACGATGAAGTAATGAACTTAGCTAAAGTTTTGGTTTGTCTACTGCAAGGCAAAAGCCGCTTCTCATGCAAAAATTAAATAATGCATCAAATCAATTTATTATTTTTCGTTTATTCTTTTTTCTTCCATACTAATTACATTATTAAATATTTTTATCACAAAAAAAAAATTATCAATTTTATCATTATTATCAGCCATTTGTGTCCCACTGCAGGGCAAAGGCGTCCCTTCCCTCCTTCCACTTATCCCTACCCAGTGCTGTTATACGCCAATCCTTGTGGAAAAAGTCGAGTTCGTCCCGCCATCTCCTTCTAGGTCTGCCACGTTGCCGTTTGCTGCCCATTGTGTGGTTACTTTAGCCCATAGCTCCTCTGGCATGCGTCAGATGTGACCAGCCTAGTTACATTTTAGCTAGGCAGCCGTGTGACCTAGGTACATCGGCAAAATAAAAATAAAATACTATGTATATTAATTGAACTTATGCGATCTTTAAATTCAACAGTTTCTCATAGAATTATCATGGTTTTCTGAACACATCAGGTGGAACACAGCTCTGCAAGACTTAAATAAATTTGTAGAGCGTTGATTATTTACACTATCAAAGTCTATAATCTATACTTAAGTAGGATTTGAAGATTTCCCCATAGTATATTAATCTTGCAAATGTCACGCGACTCGGATTCCGCGCGAAATCACTCGGCACATTAGGGATCGAGTGATGGAAGCGCGTGCGCAAACTAATGAGCGCACGGCCATTTCCTCTAACCGGAGCCGATCCTGGCAACACGCCGAGACAGCGCGGCTGTGGACGAGGACCTGCGAATTATAAAGGTAGCTGCACACCCTCGACCAAGAGCTCTCTCTATGTAAGACTCGTCTCGCAAAAGACCGACATGGAACGGAGAGCAAGCGAGGACCGCTACTACCGAGGCTGAGGGCCGGTCGGTCTTGCCCTGTGTCAAGCCAAGCATATCGGGCCACAAGCTTTACGCTCACACGGGTGTCCCACCCGTGTTGTGATACCGACCGGGGAAAAACAAATGTTAGGAATTGCTCAGAGAAAGATTAGGTCGAGTGGATCCGCGGGTGCGCCTGTGTGGCACGACGGGTCGGTGCCCACGCGAAGGTAACACGTGAAACACGCGCGTGTCGCTTGACGCAAGTCGAATCACCTGAAGTTCTGAGAAAAAGCTGCGAGGGAAAATATGCTTGAAAATTGTAAAGGTGGCTGTACACCTTCGTCGAGACATTCCAAGGCAGGGCGAGTGTGAGTGCTGTACTCTCGTACAGCCAAGAGAGGAACAGCGAGGCTAGACGAATCCTACTATGTAAACTCTTGTACTTGCCCTCCACCGTCGCCATATAGGATCCAAAAATTACGCTGTTTATTGTTATAACTTGAACGTTGTCGATTGCAGAAGTGTGGATGCAAGCACAAAGGTTTTTGTATGCAAAGTTGGATGTCTTATTCGAGTCTTTTCTGCTTGGGGGGCCAATACGCACCCATTTCAAAACATGAAAACACATCCGAACTGTTTGTAACACAACATGCGCTGATGTTTATATTTGTTTGGGGATAGAACTGTTGTGTGAACACTAGGCAGACGTGAATGCTAGGCAATGTTAGTGTTAGTAGTTCATTCAACGCGCTACAGCAATCTCGTGGATCCATTCCCAGACAAGCATACACACATACACAACAATTACCCACAGCAGTGTGTGTCACTCTATAAGAGGAAAGCAAGTGAATTCGTCACTGACATCATTCGTCGTATGCACATTTGTGAACATCTAATATTAGCTCTATGAGCGCTCAAATGTGTATTTTAGAGTTTTGACGACGCGAGAGCGACGGGAAGCGAAACACCAACAACATAACCTCGGTAATCTCTAGGATTTCAGGACGAAACCGTTCCCATCTAGACTAATTTCCTGGTATTATTGGTTCACTTTGTTTGTTAAGATATCCCGGATTCGCCTATACTGGTGAGAAAATTAGTATCCCGGTAATGTTCTGTAAAGACATGATGTTTGTGGGGATTTAGATTGCTATGCGGAACTTTGTGGTTCATGCGGCCGCGTCGTTTAAGATGAATGTGATTGTGTATTGGTATTCTCAACGTCAAGGATCACCGGTTTTTGATTTATTAGGTCTCGATAGTTTGAGTCGAAGATTTTATCCTCTGAGCCGGTGTATTAGTTTGAGTCTACCAAGATTATATTGTGTTCGTAGAATTGAATGCTCGAAATTGTGGGAACCGGTGTCGCGTGTTGTGGTTTGAAGCTGTATCAGTAGGAGTCTTGTATTAATTAATTAATGTAATATTTTAACATAGAATTATGAATATTAAAGTAGCTACTGAATATCATTGAAATCAATACTACATACACACAACACATTTTACACATTATGTGTGTAAGTATCATTATTTCTAACAAAATTCTTCGAAGTACTTACCTATATGAAATTCTTAATGGTTTAACCGCTAGATGATTATTTGTAAAGTATATTTCAATTCAATGCTGTTTCCCGCAGTGCAGAGATCTATTATTATGATATGATTGAGGCTATCAAAACGTCATCGATTACGGCTATTTGCACAGTCTGTATTTAAGCTAGACTGAGTGTTTGTTCAATAAATTTTACAAGCATAGACACTAGACAAATATTGGATGACCTCCTTCGTGTATTTAAAAACAAATGTTAAACTTCCTGCAAACTGCAAATTTGCAAAGTTTTTAAAAAAGGAACAGCTAATAAAGTTCGGTTTTTAAAAACGACTTTAGAACAACTTTTCTTTAAAGTTTCATGCACTACCTGTGGGTGAGGTTTCCTACACCAGAGTTTCGACGAAATAACAACTTTACTGTGGTTATAAACTCGGTTTTAGAAGATGGAAACTTTCCTTATAGCGCACTGTATTTTCCATTTCAATCCTTATTTATTTGGCTTTCATCTATTTAATGACTTCGGAATAATTAGACTCGGTTTTATTTGCAATCCAAGTTACTACGAAGGCTACGTCGTAGACGCCACACGTAGCAAACATTAATGTCAGTTAAATGTATGATTGTATTACTTACTTTTTATCAGACTGCGGCGAAGCCAAAAGGAGGGTTATGTGTTTATTTATTTTGCTTTGGGTACTGTGTGTGGCGGCAAAAGCCCCATACACATTTGTGTAGGTAGGTATATCTAGTTAGGCTAGCCGGAACCATTAGCCAGTATTTCAGGAATAGGTCGTCCATGATAAAACAAAGCCAGTAAAAACAAACAAATCAGCGTGCCTAGAAGTCACATTATTGTTTAGTCTGTGGCGCGAATGACGTGTGCGGCTCCAGTGTTGCCAGAGTTGCCACCCAACTGTGTCAATATAATGGACGTATTTATTTACGTTGGCAAGATTAAATCTCTATAATTTATTATTAAACGATTCAAAACGGCTCGCAGCTCACATAAAGATTATAGTAGTGTGATTAAATTTGAGATTATTCTAGATCTAGTTGTGGCGCTAGACGCCATATGGCCTGCGCGCGCGCAACCGTGGGAATGGACAAACAAACTGTGTTTACATGTTGCAGATTTGTTCACATTGTTTTTTGTTTTATTGTGATGATTAAAGATTCAAGTACTGCGTGGTATGTTGTAGACATTTCAGACATACTAAACTGGCTGGCCGTAAAATAGATGAGATATTTTTATTGCTTTACTATTTAGGTGAGCCAGTGAACATAGTGTTTAAGTGCCTCGTATTATATATTGAAACCAACTTGAAACACTCAAGTCGATACCTGCTTAAAACATTTTTGTATTTAGTTGCATAATATTTTCAAAGGAGGATTAATTATCACCATCAATGAAAATGTGCTTTGAATTTTCATAAAATAAATTAGTATAAAATACGCAATTGTTTAAACTTTCATTTGAAATAGGGAAGCAGTTAACCAATTTTCGCAATTTTCAAAATGAAATTAAGTAATATCCTGTGAACGGTGCATAATGAAGCGCCATTTCCCTTCGGCGATTACATTTCCTCTAAAGTTTGATAATTTCGTCGCGAATCGTAATGAGCAGCTGTTGTAATGAATTACAGGGAACTTTCATTGAGTTCAACATAAATCGTGCGTTATTACAGTCACTTGTCGCGCTTGTCTCATTATTGAGGCATTCCCAGCTTTGAAACGATTTTAATTACTACTGAAGTCAGGGAAGAATATCCGTTAGATTTATTTGTGAAACTATTTACAGTTAGTGTAAATTACCTTTCAGCAGGTGATCACTGATTACAAAAATGACTTTTTTGACGGGACTCATCATCATCATCTGCCTAGCCTTTTTCCAACTATGTTGTGGTCTGCTTCCAGTCTTACAGGATGCAGCTGAATACATGTATTTTACATGGAGTGACTGCCTATCTGCCCATCTATTTTGTAACGGGACTCGTGGAGTTTAATTTAAAATTCAAATTCTTTATTTCAGACACGAGTCCATAGTGTTAGTTTCAACAAAATAACTAGTGTTAGTAAAAATAATTTAATTTCTAAATTCGGTATGGATCCTTACCCAGTAATTGTCTCGGTTGCGCTTCTAACTGGTCTTCGTCTAACCTAAGATACTGATGTCCTGATGAGGGCTAAAATATAGTTCCGCCGCTTCTACTACTTAGCTGAAACACTTGAAAGTGGCTAAAGGCAATCTTTTTGGAAGACTGTCATATTTTATTTTTACTTTTGCATGAGGTCCTGGGTTCGATTCCCGGGCAGTGTTATTGGGTTTTTTTCCATTAGAAATTTCTCACTAGCAGCCACGGAGTCTGGATTAGCGGCCGGTTGATGGCAATCGGCTCGTCTTAAAAACATAACTGGTGAAATGTGGGTATACTATTAGGTTCACCTCTGCCTAACCCTTCGGGGATTACAGGCATGAAAATATTGTTATTTTTTAAAAAGCGCTCGTTTTGATTTAATTTGTTCGCCATTGTAGATTTATGCTTTCAGCAGTTTGAGAAGAGTGTGGCGGGCTTGTCGCAATCCCTAATGAAAAAGTTATATGAAATTATTTCGTAACCATAAATATAGGTATGTACTTACATATATTATAAGGTTTTTTACTAGGTGTTCTCATTCCCTTAATTATCTGTTTAAATTACAGCTAGACCGGCTCATTCATTAACGAGTTAAAGCTCAATGAATATTTAAGTTTCTTGGTGATTGTACATACCTACCAACAACTGAACTACCAAATTCAATCAACAGGCATTCTGAATTCCTGTATAATTAAGATTGACATTTCATAAATTAGTTTTAGTCAGCTGGAAACTGTAATTAGGATTAGTTCGGACTTTTCGTCGGTATTCATTCGATTATGTGATATGGTAACTTTTTAATAGACAGGCTCACTTCGGTTATTTTGCATAAAATAGCGATTTTAAACATACAGTTCTGCATGTGGAAGAATAATATTTCTTGAAAAAAGCTAGCTAGATTTTATAATTTAGGTATTCTAGAATCCGACGGCTGCGTCTAGTTTTTCGCAACTCAATAAAAACAGAGCTAAACGTTTAGTTTCATCGGCACGACCCCGTTAGAAATTCGCATACTACATAATATTATTACACCTCTTTATCCGCATCAAAACTTTCCAAGACACGTCAGCCTCATCCTTGATCACTTTGTACTAAAACTTAGCAGTGTTATGCCTGTTTTCTCTATCACAAGGCGGTACCTAAATCGAGGCGGATGCAACTGGCGGCTCCGAGGAGGAGCGTAAGTCCAGGTTTGCGGCGGAGGTGGAGGCCGCATTAAAGGCGGTGGCCCATAAAATGAAGCCATCGACCAAGTTTGCGGCCATACCTGCGGCTTCCGCCTCCATTTTGGCGGCAGCGGAGGCCGCCTACGCGAGGCCTCCGTCAGGCGAGGTGGCCAAACTGCGGGCGGAGGTCGCCCGCCTGACGGCTGCTACGGAGCTTCTCCAAAAGGAGAATGGGGAGCTCCGAGCAGACCTGGCCGGTCTGCGCGAGACCGGCTCCCGCGAGGCGGCCCAAAAGGGGGGCCAGCAGCGGCAAGGCCAGCCTGTGGAGAACCAGGTGCTTGCCCTGGTTCGCCAAGAGCTGGCTGCCTTCCAGGCGCGGTTCTCCGTCCTGGAGGGCATTGTCCTGCGCCCCCCCCTGGCCGCTAACAAGGCCCCCCCGGGCCCGAGGGCGGCCTCATATGCCGCTGCGGCTGCCGCCCCCAAATCGGGGCCGCCCAGCCAGCCCTCCGGCAGGGCTGTGGCGGCCCCTGAGAGGCCGGCTCCGGCGAAACCGGCGCCGGCTAAGGGGGCGGTGGCTCAGAAGACGGGCAAGGCGGCGGCCCAGAAAAAGGGCAAGGCGGCGGCAAAGCCGGCAAAACCGCCAGCGCCAGCGGCGGGCCAGCAGCCGCCGCCGCAGCGGCAGCAGCAGCAGCCGCAGCCGCCGCGGCGGCAGCAGCAGCGGCCGCTCCCCCCGCCCCCGCCCCCTAACCCAGCCGCGGCCGAGGCCGGGTGGCAGGTGGTCGGCGAAAGGCAGAGGGGGAGGAAGGCGGCCAAAAAAGCAAGGCGCGCTGAGCGAAAGCGCCAGCAAAAGGCTCGTAGCGTCGCGGCTAGGCTCCGCGCCCCGAAGACCGCAGCTGTAGTGATTACGCTACAGCCGGACGCGGAGAAGCGGGGCGTGTCCTACCGCGACGTGCTGGCCAAGGCGAAGGCGACTGTGAACCTCGGGGAGCTGGGGATCACCGGGGGACTCCGGCTTAAGGTAACCGCGACAGGGGCGCGAGTGCTGGAGATCCCCGGTGAGAACAGTGGCTCGTCCGCTGACGCTCTGGCCGAAAAGCTTAGAGCGTCCCTAAATGCGGACGAGGCCCGGGTGTCCAGGCCCGTGAAATGCGCAGACCTGCGTATCATGGGTCTGGACGACTCAGTCACCGAGGAGGAGGTGGTGGCCGCCGTCACAAGGACCGGTGGGTGCCCTGCTAAGCAGGTCAAGGCGGGCACCCTACGTCCGGACCACACGGGCATGCGAACCGTTATGGTAAGCTGCCCTGTGACGGCGGCAAAAATTATTGTGGAGGGCCGAAGGCTCCTGGTGGGATGGGTGTCAGCGCAGGTCAAGCTGCTGGAGCCCAAACCTCTGAGGTGCTTCCGCTGCCACGTGGGGCACCACGTGTCGGTGCAATGCACCTCGGAGGTGGACCGCAGCGGGCTCTGCTTCCGCTGCAGTCAGCCCGGTCACATGGCCGCGGCTTGCTCCGCCGCGCCGCACTGCGCTGCATGTGCGGCAGCTGGCAAGCCCGCCGATCACCGGGCTGGGAGCAAGGCCTGCGCCCAACCCACCAAGGCCAGGGGCAGGGGAAGGCGGAGGCCCTCCGCCGCCGCCACCACCCCCACCGTCGCCACCGCCGCAGCCGCCGCCACCGTCGCCGCCGTCGCCGCTGCCGCCGCCACTGCCGCCACTGCTGCAACTCCTGCAGCGGGGCCCTCACAAGGGGCCCGGGAGGGGGCTGAAATGGAGTGCCAATAATGGCCCCATTACGCTTCCTCCAGGCGAACATCAACCACTGCGCCTGTGCTCAGAGTCTGTTGCTCCAGAGCATGGCGCAGTGGTCGATTAACGTCGCCGTGGTCGCTGAGCCGTACTTTGTCCCTCCCAGGGAAGACTGGGTGGAGGACCTTAGCGGCTCAGTGGCCATCATTTCGTCGGCCGCCGCCGGTACCCCGACCCTTGAGAGTGTCAGGAAGGGTCAGGGGTGCGTAGCAGCACGGTTCGGGGAGATAGTCGTAGCGGGAGTCTACTTCTCCCCGAGCCGAACTCTCGCCGAGTTCCACAACTCCCTCGCGGAGTTGAGTGTCGTCATCGGAGGCCATTCCCTCCCCGTGCTTGTGCTCGGGGACTTCAATGCCAAGAACTTGGCTTGGGGTTCCCGTTACACAGACGTGCGGGGAAGGATGGTGGAGGACTGGGCTCTGGAGTCAGGCCTGGTCGTCCTAAATCGGGGTTCTGTCCCCACGTGTGTGCGGATGCGGGGCGAGTCGGTGGTGGACATATCGTTCGCCAGCCCCGCTCTGTCACCGCGTGTCCTTGACTGGCGCGTAATGGAGGAGGTGGAGACCTATTCCGACCACCGGTATATCCGGTTTGATGTCTCTGCCCCCTCAAGCGCGCCGGTCCGACAGGCCCCGAGTGGTCCGCGATGGGCGCTGAAGCAGCTGGACCGGGAGCTCCTCCTGGAAGCCTCGATCGTGCAGGCCTGGGTGACACCACCGGGCAGGCCTGCCGATGTCAACAGCGAGGCGGGTTGGTTCCAGGAGGCCATGTCCGAGATCTGTGACGTGGCAATGCCCCGAGTTCGGCCAGGAAGCGCCCGGCGTCAGGTGTACTGGTGGTCGCGAGAGCTGACGTCTCTGCGCGAGGCGTGCGTCGCCGCGCGGCACCTGTACGCCAGGCATCGCAGGCTCCGCATCCGACCTCCGGATGCGGCAGCCATTGAGGCGGAGCTGTACGAGGGATACAGAGCGGCGAAGACCGCCCTCCGAGAGGCTGTCCAGCGGGCCAAAGATGCGGCCCGCGAGGAGATGCTGGAGACTCTCGACGGCGATCCGTGGGGGCGCCCTTACAAGATGGTGCGGGACAAACTCCGCACCTGGGCCCCCCCGCTGACGCAGAGTCTCCGGCCTCAGCTTGTGGAGGAGGTGGTGAGCGCTCTGTTCCCTTCGCGAGGGGAACATCCTCCCCCGCCTATGGCTCCGCCGCTTGCGGTGCCGGAAGCGGACCACGATGACGATGACGACACTCCGGAGGTGACCGGGGTAGACCTGAGAGTGGCGGTAAACCGGCTTAAAGCCAGGAATACCGCCCCGGGACCCGATGGCTTACCTGGCAAAGCCTGGGTCCTGGCCTTGGAGGCTCTCGGGCCCCGACTGGAGGGGCTCCTAAGCGCATGCTTGGAGAGAGGCCAGTTCCCGCTTCGTTGGAAGACAGGGAAACTGGTCCTCATCCGGAAGCCGGGGCGCCCTGCGGACTCTCCGTCCGCATACCGGCCCATTGTGTTGCTCGACGAGGTGGGCAAGCTCTTTGAAAGAGTAATTGCAAACCGCCTCGCCGGGCACCTTGCGGGGATTGGGCCGGATCTTGCGGACAACCAGTTTGGTTTCCGCAAGGGGCGCTCGACGGTGGACGCCATCATGCGCGTGAGAGCCCTCACGACGGGGGCTGCGGTGTCCAGGGGTGGGGTGGTCTTGGCGGTGTCTCTCGACATCGCCAACGCCTTCAACTCCATGCCCTGGAGCTGCATTAGGGAGGCACTCCGGTATCACCGGGTGCCGACCTACCTTCGTCGTGTGGTCGGGGACTACCTGACGGACAGGTATGTCATATATCCCGGTCACAACGGAGAATGGAACCGGCGAGAGATGTCGTGCGGTGTTCCACAGGGATCGGTTCTAGGGCCGCCCTTGTGGAACATCGGCTACGACTGGGTGCTGCGTGCCGACCTCCCTAGCGGCGTCAGCGTAGTTTGCTACGCTGACGACACGCTGGTGCTGGCGCAGGGGAGGTCGCACGAGGCGGCGGCCGAACTGATGACACGCGGGGTTGCGATAGTCGTTGAGAGGATCCGGCAATTGGGTCTCGAGGTGGCATTGCACAAGTCCGAGGCCATGTGCTTTCATGGGCCTCGGAGCGCGCCACCGTCGGGATCCATACTCACGGTAGGAGGGGTTCCCGTCGGCGTCGAGTCGACGTTGAGGTACCTCGGACTCGTCCTCGACAGCCGATGGAACTTCGTGGAGCATTTCCGACGTTTGGCTCCCAGACTGGAAAAGGCCGGGGCTGCCTTCAAGCGGCTCCTGCCCAACCTGAGGGGGCCAAACGCCTCCTGCCGGAGGCTCTATGCGGGGATCTTGCGGTCCATGGCCCTTTACGGGGCCCCGGTGTGGGCGCGTTCGCTGAGGTTGCGTGCCAAGCACTACCTGAACGCGCCCCAAAAGGTGGTAGCCGTAAGGCTCATCCGTGGATACCGCACGATCTCCCGCGAGGCGGCGAGCCTCCTTGCCGGATTGCCGCCATGGGATCTGGAGGCCATAGTCCTCGCGCGCCTGCACGAGTGGCGCGCGGAGGTACAGAGCCGGGGGGTAACTCCGCTGCCGCGGCATATTGTTGCGCGGCGGACAGACCTCCGCCGTGATCTCATGGCGACATGGAGGGAGCGACTATCGCAACCCCGTTCAGGGCACGCCACGATAGTGGCGATAAGTCCCCTCTTTGAGGAGTGGCTTGAGAGGCGCCACGGCGCCCTCACCTTCCGCCTGACGCAGGTCCTCACCGGACACGGTTGTTTCGGGAGGTACCTGTACCGAATCGGGCGGGAGGAAACGCCCGGGTGCTACTATTGCGAGGATCGACCGGAGGACACGGTGGAGCACACCGTTGAGGTCTGCTCCGCTTGGGAGGAGCACCGCCGTGTCCTCGTAGCGGCGATTGGCGGCGGCGACCTCTCGCGTCCGGCCCTGGTTCAAGCCATGGTCCGGGGCGAGAGGGAATGGGAAGCCGTCGCCTCCTTCTGCGAAGCAGTCATGCTAGCGAAGGAGGCGGCGGAACGTGAGAGGGAGAGAACCTCCTCACGTCCCAGCCGCCGCGGGAGAAGCACCGGGCGTCGGGGGCCACGCCGTGATGGCTCTCGGCCACCGTAGGCGCGGGCCTGTGGACGGCGAGTAATGGGCTAGCTCGCCGTCCGTCCGTCGTATGACGACGGGCAGGCCGTGTCGACGGCGCGTTCGTGTTCCACGCGCGCCTCAAAGAGATGTCAGCAAACGGGAGGGGCCCGCAAGGGCCGGTGCCTGCCAGGGCTGCGGGACTGTTCGAAAGAGATACCGCGGCCCTGGAACATAAAGGGCCAATGAAGGAACATGGGTGTTTTTTAGTCAGTAAGAGTCTGACACTCCCTTCCGCTCTGCCCAGAGCGGGAGGAGTCATTTGATGATTTCTCACCCTCCAAAAAAAAAAAAAAAAAAAAAAAAAAAAAAAAGGCGGTACCTAAATGTATGCCTATATAAAAACGTGCTATTGAATTTTCTACGCTCTGCGGAACGCTGAGAGTTGAAATTCCGATAGTGAAATTAAAGGTGTTGCTTAGTGAAAAGGGTTTCTATTTTGGACCTAGATACAATATACATCTAACTATCTCATATAATGTTAGCGCAGAGCCCGTCCTAAGCTAATATGAATGTCAAAGCTCCTTTTGTAGCAGTTTGTACAAACTCGAATATATCGCTGGCAACACTCGCTTTGTAACAATCGCTCTGACGAATTAGTTTTAGATTACTACTGGAATTCGCTTTAAAACAAACCTAAGTGAACTATACATATTTCGTGGGAATTAAACTAGATGTATGATAGTTAGTTCTGTCGTAATCGTAAACGACTGCCGACGACGCAGGGTATTTGGAATAGGGTAAACAATGGATGTTAATAGTTGTCAAATAAAATATATTTTTGAACGGAAAACTAAGATGCAACCATACAAAGCTTTGAACTGGGACATATCACGGTGTAGCGTAACATATGGAAGAAGGTAGAAACATATAGGGCTTGCATGCCTTGTAGATTTAGTGATTGCAAGCGGATTGTGTCTGTTGTACATGCTGTACCTCAGCAGAGGTGTAGGCACAGCACTGGCCAAGGTTTATACTCTTGAAGGGTAAGGCAGGGAGCTGTAGGTATCTGTTATCTCCTTGAGGTGTACAGGCGTAATGATAAGTTATTGTTAAAAAACACGATATTTTTACCTCTCTACATGATATTCCGTCTTTTATGCACGTTGACTTCATTTCAGTCAGTCATTACCATTTTGTCTTAGGCTCATATCACAACTTGGCACAATAAACAATGCATATTTAACCTACATGAAGAGAGGAGTTGTTTACATGAAACTGTATTTGTCAGACGTGCATGTGCCTAATGGCTTCTTTACACAATATTTATTATTCAGCATACATTACTTCGTTTCTAGACTAGAAGTGCATCAAAATAGTGTTCTGCGCATCAGTGTATATCACACTGCAGTCCTCGTTTGCCATGTTACAGTTTCCGTAAAGAGACAGTCACGATTTGTCCCCATTTCCTTCCATACTTTTCGCGTTCAAGATTTTATCCCATCAAAGCTACTTCGACGAACTTTCGTCACGAAAAGTATGGTTAACAAAGTCAGGAATACATATACCAAAGTTATTTTCACGAATCATGTTGAAAAGAGTGTCCATGGAGTTTCTTGCCCATTCTTCTTCATCTTCTTCTTAGCGTATCGATGGCAAAAAGTTCAAATGTGTTTGGCCCAAAACTCAGCCACGTGAACCCCGCTCACTGATGCAGTAAGTAGACCATCAGGTGCGTAGGTGATAGATGGAAGGTGGGCCATAGTGTGTGGGGAGACACATAGGTACGCACTTGAGGTCTGAACCGTCCATGAACCCCTATCTGCAGAGATTGTCTTTGCTCCGGCCGACTTGGGTTCGAAGTCTGTTTAGAGATTTCCAAGTCAGTCACGGCAACCTGTGCCCAGGTTGAAAGTGTTCTGATGGATCGTTGAAGTTGTCAGGTGGTTTAAACCGCTCCCGCCAAAGATTGCACCTTGCTGTGGAGGTGTTAAAATTGGCTGGGCTAGCTCGGCCCACGCACCACCCAAAAAAAACTTTTACGATTTTTCAGCATCTGGGGCACTGAGACAAGCTGTGCATTGGTTGGCGTGAGTCAGCTTGTAGCTTCCTTCGTACTCTCGATATTCTTCTCCGTGACATCTACGCTATGGAATCGATTAAATCGCTTTGCAACTACAATCGATTCACAGTTATTATGCCTGTGGCTGGACTGTGGGTAGCTTATATTTGCCTAAGTATGTACTTATTCAAAAGTGTCTGTCACTGGTCTATTTGAAATGAATGCTTTGAGTTTGAGTTGAGTTTGTTCATTTGTTTGTTGTTTCATAAAACAGAAGGTGTTATGGCACAATTGCCAATTGCCATGCAAGTATCTTGTATATGCCTATCCCTTCATTTATCAATAATAGGTCTATTATTATAATGAATGTGTCAAGTAGGTGTAAACGTTTAACTTAATACTAGTGACTTAAATAACTATAATGTTAGCAGTTAAATAAAGTTAAATGGCAGAAAGGAAACAAACAAGCACTTAAACATAGTTCAGCTTGGATTAAGTTGTGGGCTTGTTCATGATCTCTATCTTTAGTACAAGCTGCGGTGCTAATAACTACCCGGCTTGCAGATAATAACTATAGTCACAACTTGACAAGTCACACATAATGGCGTAATAGGTATGTACTTGTGTGAAATAATGTAGGCTAGGTAGATACTTACTTACTTACTTCTCGTGACCAGAGGGCTGGCTCTTTCTTTGGCCAAAGAATTAGCATTATGGCCGCTTTGAATGGCCGAAAAGCGCCAGCCGTAGATTTCCAAACTTGATGACTTTTCCGTAAATCTCTCTTTTCAATCGACTTCAAAATGGAGGAGTATTTTTTCAATACAACCATAAAAGTTGTCAATAAGACAAAATACGTACATATTTCATGTCGTGTCTGCCACCTGTTTTGTACCATGTTTATTAATCACCTAATTAATAAAAAATCGGCAAACTGGCTTTCGATTTCTACGTCGTGGATGAAATGCGCAATACAGAAGCATCGCGGTCTCGTGGACCATCGGGCAAAAGTGGTGTCGATCCTATAGATATAGTATCCAGTATCCTATAGTAGGAAGGTAAGGTTTGCGCTGAAAAAGTACATACAAACTGGCTTCCCTGCAAAATAGAAATAAAATGAAAACAACTGCTTTATTTTTTATGCTTGCCTACTTACCCCATGAGGTAAAATAACAATCTCAAAAGCAATCTTCCATAAAAATACCATAAAAGTTGAATACTCCGTTCAATCCAGCAAGTTATGTCCATCAGGCATGATAACATGATTGTGCTCAATACGAGTCATTAATTAAAGATGACTCAATGAAAATGAAACTCATAGACGTTGCGTCTGCGCAGTTGACGGTTTTACTCACGGAGTGGGCAGCAAATGGAGAGATAATGTCAATGATTCTGTTGCGAACGGGAAAGCGAGAATTGTGGAGCTCTTTTAGAGTAGGCAAAGTAGTTTGCATATTTAACATAGTATGTTTTTATTCAGCATTCGCCAAGATTTCGTTGTGTTGGTAGTCGTAACCTCTGTCTGGACCTTTTGCATTAAAGTTTAAGTTCACACAATTTTCTTCGACTTTTTTGTTGTATTTGGGAGTAAATAGTTTCAGTTACTTAAGACATTGCATAAGGATAACGAGGTAAATGGCAATATCATACCCTCTTTAAAGTACACATACCTACGTAGTAATTTTGTAACGTACTTGATTCGCAATGCCTTCAATTTTGACGATAAAATTCAACCGAACTAATTGCGTTTGTGGCCGAGCACACTTTCCAATGAAAAGAATTGATTGCGAATTTCCATCAAAATCCTTCGGATTGTGATTGAAAATCTATTACGCAATTTTGGTTGCAGGTGTGTAGGTTGCCTAAGAGGAACAATTTGTCTCGTTCCTTCGTCAATAACCTGAGACTTACATAATTATCGAAAGTATGCGCATGATTACTTCATGTACTAACTTGTCTGTGTTGTTCTTGTAAGCCGACACCCGCGCCCGCCGCCCCGGCTGCCGGCAGCCTGTCAGGTGTGCAACCAGTTTGTTTTCATTAACACCGACCATTGTAACATTAACAGAATAACTCCACGCATCATTAGATTCTCAGTAATGTTTTTCATAACATTCTAGATTTTATATCTGTTTTTAATGGAATGAGTCATTGTTTATTGTAAAGTTATGTAAACATGTTTGTTTAGGTCAAGTGACCCCTTCATAAGCTTGTAACGTAAGAGCTTCCTCAAGGTAAAGTTGAAATAATGGATAGAATTTCAACTTAAAATATTTGCTAAAGGTTTAATGAAGTTCAGTTTTTAGTTTGTGCTTTTTGTGCCTGAGTAGACGTTGGGAAAGAAAAATAAAGAGTTAAGTATTGAGTTGAAAAAATTGGTAGCATAATATAGTAAAAAACAGAACACTGTCTTTGCTGTCGCGCATTCGGGTAAAAATAACTAGTAGGTATTTTCCGGAGCGTAACACGTAAACAACAACAAAATCTTATATTGAGGTAAAAATACTCCCATTTACCCGGTCGTGTAATAAGGCGGATTGCACCGTGGTGAGTTATTAGTACTCTAACCAACCGTTGTGTGTTTACCGCGGTTTACCGGCTGCAGCTCTATTTTTGCCGGACGAGGATTAGCTCATTTACAGCGTAGTTATCGCGTACAATGGCTCAGGGGCCGGGCGGTACGTTATGTCTAATGAAACTCTCGCCTTACGCCAGAATTTAAGGCCCACATCTCATATACAGTTAAAAAAAAACTTCTACACAAAATGCCTTTTATTATTCAATTTTCGTTGGAATATTGTGCAGTGTTTTCTACTCTGAAAAGCTTTTTCACAAAAGCTCGCTCATATTTTTTGTGCAGCGATACCGTACTAGATATTGCACACAAAAAGAATAAAATGTAAAAGGTTTTATTAAGTTACGGTTTTTTTCTTTGTTATAGTTATCTATTGCGCAATGAGAACGTTAGGTACCTATTTGTCTAGATAACGGAGGTAAGGATGACGAAAAATCAATTCCATGACTGATTCTTGATGATAAAAGGAAGTTTTTCTGAGACTTCGACCCTGATTGGGTCCAATGGGTGGTCATAGCTCGTTTGTAAGCGACCAAGGTCCACAGAGTGCCATGCATAATAAAACTCATGAAGCCATGAAGAAGATTGGTCAATTACCGAAGCAATAGTAAACGACAAAACCAATAAAGCCAATGAATGATATACAATGTTAGCGACAAGGCGAGTGCACACGAGGCTCGTAAATATACCTTAAACGAGTGTGCACGTCACTACCAATCAGTTACAAGATTGTGGTGCGTTCGGTCACTTGACATTGATACTGGAGTTAGGGTTACCAGTAAGAAATTTTTAAAAGGCACAAGCGGGAGTTTTCCAAGACAATTTACTATTTAACCGTTGTTGTTGCTTGTTTTTTTTTCAGTAATCAGTTAACCTTTTTAAGTATAAAAAAATCTCCTTATTTAAAAAAAAAGTCCGGATAAAATAAAATTTTACACTAGATAAATACGGAGCGATGGTAACCCTATTCAGCAGAATCAGACAGGCATTATTTTTACGAGTTGTACTCGTTTAAGAAGACATTTTTTAATGGTTGTAGATATGTGTAATGAGAAGCTTGTAACACGTCTGTGTCATGTTTCAAGTGTCTGATGTTGTTGCGAACCAATTTGAGCATATTATAAACTTGACTTTGAGCTTTAGTTTGATATTATTAAAGGAATTTTTAATATAATTAGCTACTGTTGATTCTATGAACGAATACCTACTTGTTACCTCACAATAAACCTTCCTTACCTTCTTGAAACATTAAAACTGCTTCAGTATTTGTTGGAAATTAAAATGGAAGCCATTTCATTTATATGTTCACTGAGATTTTTAAGATTTTTTAAAAATTAATTTTGTCTAATTTAAGAATACGTTTTAAATTCTTATCATAAACTACTTCTCTTTTAATAAGACTTCAATTAGAGGCGTCAGCTGGTGGTTAAGAGATATTATACCTATTTCAGAAAATCGGACTAGATTTGTACTTAAAATATTCCATCCCTTCCAAGTATAAATTTTACAAGAAATGGCCGATACCCATACATTACTCAATTAATATTTTAATACAGTCTTGTTTAGATTGCGTCTTTGAACAAATTGCACTACATAAAACATGTACAGTGTTTATCATAACAAGTTCATCTAGAATCAGGAAAAATTGACAGAGTAATGGCGCGACCTTTCGACAAGCTTGTACAACATATCACCTCTAACTTTGCATCACTGTCAAAAACACAGTGATCTTTATTTTCACAGGAATAAGTTTGCTGTTCGGTTGCTGTCACTGACAATTACCGCAAAATCACGGTCTTCTTCTTCGTGTCGTTGATTCCCACAGTTATAAAATTAAATTTATTTGATCAGAACTCAGCCACATCGACGCCGACGGTCGTTGGAAGTGGCTACAGGTCCCTTAAAGTGCAGGTGGAGTTGCACACAGAGCAGGTCAGGAGGTAGGCCATGGTTTGTGATAAGACTCCACAGTCGCACTCAGGTTTTTCGGAATACCCTGACCGGACCAAGTTGTACCTGCAGCAGTCCACCTGGCTTCGAAGTCAGTTTAGAGTCTTCCAGGTGGGCCATGACAGTTGGTGACCCGCTGGAAGCTTTTCTGCAGGCTCTGAATCACAGTGATCTTTACTGCATTAAAAATAAAGTTAATGTTGGATTGCAGCCGACAGAGGTAAAATATCTGTGAACGGACTGTTCTTAAGTAATAGTTAGAGCACCTGTCATTAAATGTTAGACGTCTTGATGAGTTATGGGTTCTTGATAGACGAACCAATTATTGTAAACGGCCTAGTTAAACATTGTGCTCTTTTCGAAGCAGTCGGGTAAGAATAGGCCGTCTATTTTGTAATTAATTTCAATTCGTAATAGTGAAAGTTCTTAAAAACACTTTGGACCATAAATCAAATAACTTCCAGCCCTAAAGGATTGAATTCATGATTTTTCTTATTCAGGCTTGGCAAAAAACCCTTGGTATGAAGAAAAAAGTTTGAAATCTTTTAAAGTGGGGTTAATTTGAGCGGACCGGACTAAGGTCTGGCTGTGGACATCGGTCATTTCAGTACATTGTCTGTAAAGTCGGACAGACAGACAGACATGGCGAAACTATAAGGGTTCCTCGTTTGTTGACTACGGAACCCTAAAAACTAGCTGTTGCCCGCGACCTGCGTCCGCGTGAAATTACATAGTTTGTAAGCCCTGGCTGGGGGCCTTAAAGTAATTTTTGGCCACCACAGGATTGTCCGGTTAAGCAGCTTCAACCTTAGTAGAGTTGTTGCGCTGCGAGAGGCCATTTAAAAAAAAAAACCGCGTGAAATTATACCTAATAACAAATTAAAAACATTATTTCCCTATTTAAATCGGATTTTGTTAACAATTTCATGGGATTTCATTTTTTTTGCACGGAAGCTTAATCTTTTTTCTAAAATAAAAGTAACCTAAATTACTTCATATAACCTCAGCTATCTGCCACTAAAAGTCCCGTCAAAATCGATCCAGCCGTTACAAAAAGACAGACAATATTTTATACGAAATGTTTCGTGTTATAAGTACCGTTTAACTACTTTCATACGCATTCAATAAAAAACTGTCATTTTGAAATTATAAACAGACACTTCAATTTTTTTATTTTTTTATTTTTTCAAAGATATGTGATACTGAAACTGCTCTCCAGAAATATCTGAACTCTATTCATTGCTAGCGTTATAGTGTCAATTAAATTAGTGGTAACATCTCATTGCCTTATTGATATGATTTCATTGACATCAAAAGGCAGCTGTGAATTCAATAATAATTCATTGGGTGTTAGAATTTGACTGATAGTTCTAATTAGTTCAAGCGCCACACCTAATGAGGAGTACGTACAGAGAGGTCATTGATCTTAGATTGGGCGTAAAAAAATCTTAGTAACTACAACTAGGTAAGATTTTCCGAATTTTCTTCTTAAATCTACATAAGTTTGCCGCACTTTACATCTTACTCTTTTCTGTAGAGTGATTTTATTTTTCTACGTTATTAATTCAGATACTTTGTTAACTTAATAACTATCTAGCTATTGGAATAATAAAGAAATATAAAAAAAAGTTATACACGTGTCTTGTATTTCTCAATGGCTTACAAACGCATATTGTTTTATAAACATCTAGTGTGCCAGGAATGCCATTGTAGAAAAACCAAATAACGACTGACCAGAGCTAGCTATCGAACTAGAAATCCCCACACTGCAGACATGTCGATATTAGCGGCTGCTCTAACAAGGTTGAATAATGCATGTACGACTCGACCACGACCTCGAGCGATGCCACTTGCGACGCGACTTGCGACAAAAGACACGCTTGTGGTCGTCGAGTCAACATCTTCTGAGGATACCCCGTAGAGGGGCGAAACACATATCTAGTACTTATCTGTTTGGTGCATGGTATGCTAATTTTTGCTTTTCCTGTATACTTATGCAATTTTTGCAGACGGAGAGGGGATGGTGCTGAACCCAAGCCTGAATTTATTAGCGGAATTAACACGAAATATTTTGCATTACATTTAATGTCATGGATTTCCGTAAAGTAACGCCTGAGTCCATAACTTATTTGTTTTCTGTGCCGTCGCTGTCGCACTCGAAACACTCGTGTCGCTTGCGCGTGTAGTTCGTGGCCAAACAGTAAATTGGGGAAAAACAATTGCACCGTGTCTGCACAGTTGTACATCTACAGGATGTTGTTTATAAAACCACCTTCATAAAAATACTAATTACAACGATGACACAATCTCACTACAGCAACTGCACATAATGACGATATACTTGATGATAACATGATGCCGGCACTTTAACAATAACACACAATATTATTTTAGCACCATAATATTTACGAGTCTGCCCACACAAGGTCGCCATGACGGATAATTAAAGGATAATAAGCAACAATGTGTTTTTAATTAAACGTGGAACATAATATACAAACACATGTGTCTTACATTATTGTGACAAATAGCGGGTTCACATCATCGTATTGGGGGTTTCCATCTTGAAATCCGCGGAAGTAACTATGGCTTATTGTAGACAGCAGTTGTTTTTGATGATTTACGTTCCTACCATATAATAATGCACATCATGTTTAATTTTTAAAGAAGGGATTACCCCTAAGCATTTCTTATAAATAGGAAGTTACTTGAATATCAAAAGTCATAGCTCATTTTGACTGACATACGTAGTATAATCAGCCTATAATGTTCTCACTTCTGGGACACACGGCCTCCTCTCTATGAGAGGGACATATATGACTTACAAGACATACATAAACTAATGCCTCTTTCCCCTAGGCGTAGAGAAAAACCACAGAACACCACCTGCTACGATCCTGACATAAGTACTCCTTTTGCCTTGTCCATATTCATACTTCTGGTCATACTCGCACGCCGCTAGCGAGCACCTTACCTTTCTGAAGAAGGAACCTAACCAATAAGGTTAGTGTATGTCATGTGTGTGTGTTGACTGACATTGGATGGAATTTCCATATCCTTTTATTTTCACACATTTCATTCTCTTGCAGAAACAGGAAAACCAAACGAACATGTAGATTAAATAAAACACTAGGAATGCAAAGCCTTTTCCTATCAAATAATAGTGCTAATCATGTCATGTTTTATAGGTACATAATATTTTCATGATATACAATAATCAACGTTATTTCTTGATTTTTTTGCTCCGTAAATCAAATCAATTCGCAAATACATTATGCCCATGATTACACGATCAATATTTTATAACTAACAATAAAAGACTAACTAAATCAACAAATTATGCTAAGTTATATCCTTTGACGACCACGCCTCTAATCTTATTATTAGTATTTATTGCTCGCACATTTGAAAGTATTGCCCACTATTGCCCACCATTGCCCGGTACAAACGTCTACTTGATTATAATCTTAATATAAATGTGGGCAACTGAATTATATGTTAGGGATAAATAGCTCCAAAGATTGGATTAAGATTTATTTGCACGAAGGATATTGAGAAATATGGTAACTAAGTCTGATAATGGAACTGATTAAAATAGTACAGATTTAAATGTTATTTCGTTTGATGACTAAATGGTTAAGAATTTAATCAATTTTGTGACCACGGGAGTTGTCTTATACCATCTTAATATAGTTAATTAAATTTATCTTATATCTATCGTATCTTTTAAATTCTAATCCAAATACCAATACCAAAGATTAGAACACATAGAACAAACGGAAGAAACTACGAAAGAAAAACAAAGAACAGAATAGTCCAGCAGAAAATACTCATATCTGGATCATCCAAACTCATAAGGTTTGATTGCAATTGTAACAATTTCTTCATGAAACGTTTTTTTACAACATTAATACCTGCTTATTAGTTGAAACTTTTTGCACAGCTTAAAACGAAAGCTCTTAATAATCCTCTTGAAATTCAAAACATCTCATATTATTATGTCATTTTTTTACATTATGTTTCTCTCACCAGGAAAACATGTTAAAAGAAAAAAATGCAGGGTCACGATTAAAATATCATAACGATGTCTTGTTCAGATACCAGGTGAAGACGTTGTTAGGGCGCAGGTAAGAAAACCGTGCCTGAAACCATATGAAGCCAATTGTATCCCCTACTGGATATTGTCGAATGAAAATCATTTACAAAAATGAGAAAGCTGCTAAAAGTGAGAGCGAAAAGTAGAAGGATTATTAATAATTTAGTTTCAAAAGGTTCGATATGTTTGCTGGATGTTTTGTTAGGCAAAATAAGCTAGATAAGAATGCTTTCAAAATTAAATTATTAATGAGAAACATGCTACTTTTTAAAGGGTATTTTCATTTTATTAGGAGTATTAAATTTCTTTGCAACTAAACTAGATCTACTTTGAGTATTCTAGGAGAGCAAAATCTAATGATTTTTCTCATTTTGCCGCATCTTTGTAACTTTCTAAGAAAAAGAATCAACTTGCGCCATAGCTTATAAAAGTCATAACTCAAAAACTTAAAACAAAAAATATACGATTTCTGTAATTAAAACTCCATTGAATGCGGCCTTTTTCTCATACTACATTAATAAAATCTTCAAAATAATGTCCGTTTTAATTCATTCCGATTATTTAAAATAGTGTGAGGTTCACACGGACCGGCGCGGGCGCCTCGGCTGTTCTTTATAAACCACATATAGTCCAGTAGTATCACTTTTAATACCAATCGTAAACATTTTATGTCATGTACTAATGAGAACAAACTACGTATACATTTTTATGTGCTAACATTCTGAACTAGAACATAATCGGTGACTGGTTAACAGCTCGAGAATTCACGAACTGATTTCAATACTGTAGTACTGTGGGCGTTAGCAATCCAATATTATGGAACGGGAGCTAAAATAGTCGTCATTTTACTATAACATACGTAAGTAAATAGTTTATGCGTTCGAAGTTGTTATACTTTATAGTATTTTGCTATAAACGTTGCAGGTCCTGACTCCTTCTTTAGTATTTAATTTTTAGTGGTGCAGCTATTGCAGTCAAACCAAAACATAGGTAAAGTAGAAATGCAGGGTTTTGATAATGGTCACTTGCAACCAGCTCCTCAATGTTGCTGAACACTCTCGTCGAGACACTTCGCGGGTGCGAGAGTTGACAGCCAAGTCTCGCAGTCGCCCTGCCACGACGTCTCTCGACGAGAGTCCCGAAAAAAAAACCCTATCCCAAGGGAGTTTTCCTGAGACAAGTTACTATTTAAGCAACACTTACAAACTAAAAGTGTCACGTAATTAGCATGTTAATTAATACGTTGTTTAGCATGTTAATAAAATAATTAATTAATACGCTTTTAGCCTAGACTTATGTGTCACGCTCTCGTTGGAATGCTAGAACGTGAGGCACTTCTAGGCATACTCCATAAATGTGTCTGCTGGCAGCGATTTGCATTCAGCTATTTCCAATAACAGGCATACATAACGGTTTGCAGCTTGTGTACTATTTCGTAATATCTTTATTAATATATTACGTGGTAACTACCTATTTGTCGGTTGCGTGGACACAAGTCACAACCTAATATTAGGTCCCTATCTCTTCGATATCGGGGATTATCTTGACAGCATTAGTATTTACTTGATTCCACGCTGTACAGAACATTATGTGCTACATTCAGCAACCGCATTTAGTTTCGAATCTCCGTGGTGGTGTCTACATGGATTTTATGCAGTTAACATTATTGAAGAACATCTTTGGAATAGGATTCAGAGGTGCAAAATTCCGCTATCCTACTTTGTTTATAGTAAAATTATCGCAATGTAACCTACACAACATCACGGCTGTAGGGTTAGGCAGAGGCGTACCTAATAGTCAACCTACATTACGCCAGTTATTTTGTAATAGGGGGAGAGCCTATTGCCATCAACTGGCCGCAAATCCACACTCCGTGACTGCTACTTAGAAATTCCAGATGGAAAAACCCAAAAACATATCGCCCGACCTAGGAATTGAACTCAAGACATCATGCTCAGCAGTCGCGCTTGCGACCACTGAACCAACGAGGCAGTCGCTATAATCATCCACTGCACACTGTTGAGAATAGTTCTGTGAGTCTGTCATCCAGGTGTTTCCCGCGACTTTTTCGTTATCGTTAACCCAACACGCTTTTGGACAAACTTGGTTTTTACTTGGCTACCACGAGGAAAGCTTAAAAAATCTTGCACTTGATGAATAGATAGGAACCAGGAGGAATGCCGATTAATATCACCATAATCTTAGTTTAACCAACACTTAAAAATACCTTCTCTAACAAGTCGCGTGTTAAAAAAAACTAACGTTAAAGTTTCCAGTCCACTTGTTCGTTTAGTTTTATCTGTACCTCCCATCGAGTAACAATGGTAACCGCCACGTCGCGCGTCGGTACGTATTGTCGGCGACTCGTTAACGAACAGTTAAACGAGTGCACTTAAACTTACGACGGTAAAATGAATTTGGATTAAGGATGCATTCGTTCTTCAGTCTTCAGGAATAATGGGCTTTTGAGGAGTTCTAGAGTTTCATTGCCGTCTGACTGCAGAATCTACGGGACGGAGGTATTTTCTATTTGTTTTTTGCCCTATAATTGTAGGACGAAAATCAGATTTATGTTGATTGAAAATTGTAGATAACATTGTTGACATTTTAACACGTGTTCATATCCCCTTCTGCAAAGGGTTCCTATCCGTTCGAGTTTCCCTGGAGTTGTCCTAGTTTGGAGGGCGTCCGGGTGTTTTCAAAAAGTGTCTGGTTAAAATCCGGTAACCTTTTGTATCAGAGGAATCCAGGCTCGGCGCGCCGAAACCGTGAGTGCAGAGTTTGTGGCTTATTAGGGCGCGCAAAAGTAAACGATTTCATGCTGCACTTTATCATATTTTCATGCATGCAAAAAGTGATTAGAACAAACGAACGACGAAGTGATTCTTAACAAACTTTCTTACTATTCGATTAATGAAGGTATACTTCTGAATGAAGGTCAAAAGAAAGTAAGTTATCCGAGACCTAGTGCAAACAAGTAAAGCTAGTAATAAAATAAAAACAAGTCTTAATTAAAAAATCACCCGTAACGTAACGATTGACCGTATCCAAGTCATGTCTAGTACCTACCTAATGCAAAATAGAATAACCGGTGACCAAAAGCCTCCGCCGCCGCATCCTCACTTCTTGTTTGGTGCGGAATTACTGCGGATTCACGCACGTACTGTTCGTTTAGTGATGGTTTTTCTTTTAATTTTTTTTTTCTGTGGTGTCCGGGAAAAAAACTCAATTTCACCGAAATGGTTTTTTAGTTTTTTTTTCGGCATCATCAGTTGAGGTTATGGCAACCCTATTTCTGGAGTCTGGTCAACTTTTTAAAGGTCACCGTGGTCACCACTCGTATGTTTCGTAAGTAACTAAATAATATAACTTGACATTGCTGATTTTTCAGTCAGTTCGATTTCAGTTTAATTGCAATGACGGCGGTAATCTGGCGGAAAATCCCGCCAAACCAAAGTAAATAAAGATTAAACGTTAATCATCTTTAAAGGATATAATTTTATCTCGGTAATTAAATAAGCGGCAAAAAACCCGCTCGTTTCAACTTTACGAGGGAGTTAATGTTATCAAGAGAGTAAGTAAAGAATAAAGTTTGTCGCGACGCCATTACGGAGATTTACTCGGAAGGTCGGGAAGGACTGCTGCGAACTTTTCCGATCGGCTGATTACCTTCTAATTTATAAGCGCTCATTAACAATGTTTGTGCAACATCCGACTTCCTGATCTTAGGGCAAACAGGATGTAATTATGAAGTATAAACCATGTTTTAATTAAACAGTTTTGTCAATATACTCAAAAAAAACTTGATAAGATAAGAAAACGGTTTTACGAGAAACGATGATGCCATTTGAAATTGCAGTAGTGTAGCATATAGTAAGCTGCGATATAAGATAACATAGCATTAACTGCTAAGTAATAAGCAACCCAAGGATCTCGATGAAATCATTAGAGGTTTTTATGATAACTTATCTACATTACGGTGAAGACGAGAAGGCTTAACCGGTCCGCAGATCGTAGGTAATAGACACTTATCTAGGATGAAAGAATACGGCCTCATCGGGCTGTTATTATAGACATAAGATCTACTAGTTATATGAGATAAGCCTACGCTAAGAGGAACGTAGACAAAGGTATCGAATAATCCTATCATGACGTCGAGGTATTTCAGCCGCGAGCTACGTGAAACAAATCCTCTGAACACGCTTGATCCCAAAATTGAAACTGGCAGCTTAAGTCTCGGGCGCCCGGGCGCAACCAATGAGGCGCAACATTCCCACTCTTAATAAATATTATTATTCGGCACATGCTTCGCATAATACGCACATAGCGACACATCTAGTGTTTGTGTTGCTAGAACGTGGGCGAAACATCAAATCAACAGAGCCGTAACAATCACCGTTTGCATATTATTTTCACATTATATTATAGGTTATTGCACAGTTTGCTAAAACAAAACGTAGGAAATATTCTATTAATGTTTGGGCGTTGAATTCTGCGTGCTTTCTTCTCGTAAACATCGAAAGCGCTGAGCGAAACTGTCGGCACTCGGCACCAAAGTTTACAGAAGTGAAACGTTCATAATACAGCTAATTAAAGCTTCGGTAAACCTGAAACACCTCATTGAGGATAAATTAATTCGTTGTAGGTGTAGGTACACCGCATGTGAAAAGGTCAACTGAATAAAAATGCTGAATACGATGCTCAGCTGGGTTGGCTTTGTTGTAACTTGTATGAACACTCATTATTAATGGAAATGGAGGTTAATCCTGAGAGGCCCGCGGACAGCGGACACTCTACTCAGTGCTTCACTCGCCAACATTTATAATTTTGCTATCGCATGCGACCTTTTTGTTGGACAGCACTGGGCCATTTAAAATTAGATGTCTAATTAAATTGAAGAAGCTTTTGTGCATTTAGAGTAGTCTAGCGTGACCGAAATTTAAGTGGAGTACATCGTGAGGAAACATGCATGTCCTAGAACCAAAAATTCGAAGACATGTGAGATCTACCAACTCGCACTGGGCCCGCGTGGTGGATTATAGCCCCTTCCCTCTCATAGAGAGGAGGCCGTTCCCAGCAGTGGGAACATTATAGGCTGATTATGCTTATGCTTATGCTTATGCACTACTTCGAATAATTTTTGCTTGCCGTTTCTTCCAAATAGTCATCAGTATTACAGAACAGATTCAAAGCCGAGAAATATATGCCACGTAAGATCTTCATTTACATTTCCTAGAAAATCTACTTTATGACAATTTTGTATGTGGAAAATTACATTGCAGTAGAGCGCGGAGCGCAAGACCATTCACACTGCACTTAGTATTCACATGGTTGGCATCTTAAAACGCAGTACTTTAGCATTAAGCATGTATTTCACCTTAACTCGTCTTGTTCAGTGTTCTGACTACTTACATATAACGCACGCGTGGACGTGAATGCAGCCATTCTCATTTGACTGAATTGTTTTACGAGCTGTGCGACCAACTATCGAATAATAAATAGTGTAGATAGAGGGGCAATATAGTGGGGTGGACTGACGTCATCGATCGCATCTCGTCCCCTATCAATTAGGCTGGGGATATAAATCAAGATGAACGGGCGGCGTGCGCGGCGGCCGCCCGCGTGCCGCGTGCCCGCGCTCTCGGGCCGGTCAGCCGTACGCGCTCCGATGCCCCATGAATTAATGAACATTGAGCGCGGAAAAACGATGATAACGGTTTTAGCACTTTTATGTTTTGTAAACAAATGAGTTTTCTCGGGAATTAATATTCATGTTATGCTTTTGGAAGATATTTTGTTCACTAATTCCCCTGCTACGAATGCAGTCAATGCTACTTATTCAAACTATGTTTTATCTCTAATTTCGCAAACACTATGTGGCTATATGTACCTCATTATAAATGTACACTTATTGTTCAGGGCCCCCAGCTTGTGTGTGCTCGCTTAGCACAGACAGCAACATAAATAAATATTTATATTGCAAACACAATTTCGTCTATGAACACTAAACTTCTCTATCAAATGTTAATGTTACCCATAAATACTCAGCGCGTATTTTAGTACTAGTTTATAGCGGCATTGCACTTTAGCTATCTGTTCAAATATTAATTCGTAGACTCGACATAAATGAGTAATAAGTATTCCCGTTTATTTGATGAGCTGTGTCTGCAGGATTTCAACTGATTTTAATGAGAGCTCGTTCTAGAAATCCTATGCATCGCCAATGCCCGCAGATTCACCAACATGTATTTTAAAAAACCTCGTGCATGGAGTTGAACATTCATCCACTCGCCCCGACCGCTACCAGTCCAATTCTGTTAAAAGCAATTCACGATTGATGCCCTGGTCGAATGCCATTAAATGCTTCGATATTGATTGCGGAGCAAGCGAAACATATTTCAATATTGAGAGCAAACACGGAATAGGCGTCCTCGCCAAGATAATATAAACGTCCCAAGTTATTGAATCGACTTTGAATCAATGACTTGCTAATTGCGGTTTATTATTTTGACTTGCACATTAGATTGTTCGATTAATTGAATATTCTTAAACTAATTCTAAAAATCTTCTTTGTTGCAGTTGGTGTACAAAAATGGTGATTCGGTGTCCGAGGCACACCTTCAAGTCGATAATTCATGTGGCGACCTAACCGATTTACAATTAAACCTATAAAATACTTCATATCCAAAAAGTTATATAATTAACTTGAAACAATAAACCAATATGAATTTAAAGTTCATATCACTAGTCTTGACATGGAATTTCTTACTGATTTCTGCAAGACGAGACTCTTATGAAGACGAAGAAACTTCTAGATCCAGAGAATTGAGGAATAGAGAGAACAATCGAAACAGGACAACATTCAATGGTACCCTAACTGATATACCCGAGAGGAGGAATCTAAGGCACAAAAACAGTTCAAGGTATCGCGGAGACAGACGCAGATGGGACAGAGAACATGAAATAAGAAGAGAGCGGCGGAAAGGAACTGACGCCCATTCACTGGAAGACAGTGCCAACAGAACGATAGAGCCGTACAGTTTGAGAAAGGATGAGAAATCAAGGAAGACAGAGAAACACTGGAACAGAAGTAGCATGGAGAAACCATGGAACACTGCAAGGAGACTGATGCCTCAGAGCAAAGCACCTGAGAGGCCACACGTGCCTGTCAGGGAGAATTCGACTAGATCAAAGTTGAAGTCGGCGAATAAATGGCAGACTGGCGGCTACATCCCGTACCCGCAGCAAAGAGAAAGGAAGCCGAATATCATTCTGATCCTGACTGATGACCAGGACGTAGAGCTGGGCAGCTTAAACTTTATGCCGAGGACTATGAAGGCCGTGCGGAGCGCCGGAGCCGAATTCCGTCATGCTTACACCACCACGCCTATGTGTTGTCCATCGAGGTACAGTAATTTGTTGCAATTCTCTTAAACCTTTTACGACAGTTTATATCAGTTTGACACCTCTAAGATAAAATCTTTCAACATTTAAAGCTATAATAACTCACAATTCATATCCAGCTCTGTAATTCTCATCAGCTCTAATTCTTATTGGTAATTGCAATAAAATCTACGAGCAATTCCGATCAGTATTGACGCCTTTTGAGCAAGTAACGACTCAGTTAAATGCCATTAGAATATAAATGACATAGATCCCGCACTATTATCGGTTGCACTGAAATTACTTGCAATGCTAGACTGACTGACAGTTTACAATTGCAACTGGTTGCAACGACTATATTACTAATTGGAGGCTAGTGCGACTGCTTTCACGCTGTCCACCGTCAGTGTTTATACTAAAAGCCGTTGCGAAAAGCCTGTTATGTTGTTGTTTATGTCGATTAATAGTGACTTCGTTTATGGCTATAATAAATTCAGATGGTGTCATAAAAATTCAAAGGCTATAACTATTATAGTCTACTACACCTTTACTGACTCCTATTTGAGACAAAACAGGACCGTTATACTTTTGTTTTAATGCTATCATCATTCCGGTACCCGGTAGCAATAATCCCACATCTTTGTACTCAGTCTGAGTTGCGACCACGCTACTCTTGCCGCCACCATGTCTACCCAGTCTTACTTCTCCTTTCGCCTATCCTTTGTTACTTTCTCCTCATGTATTGCCATCTCTTTCCGCTAATGTATCGCCATCTCTTTCTCAGGAGTTCTCTGCTGACTGGCGTGTACGTGCACAATCACAATGTGTACACCAACAATGACAACTGCTCGTCTCCGATGTGGCAAGCCACGCATGAGACCAACACCTTCGCTACGTATCTGTCTAATGCTGGCTACAGGACTGGTAAGTGATATGTTTCTTAGACCAGAGGCCATAGACAAAGTATAAACATTCTATCAGCGATAACGTGATGGAAACGTCATAAATGTATGGGCCGTCCCATACATGACTGATGTTTACTTAAGCTACCTAAAGGCTTATGTCAATGTCGTTGAAATTAAGTCGCTATAGAAATAGGAACTGCATTGAAAGCATTTGCCTGTGGTCCAGGACCTAAGATATCTTTCTTTACCTTTCACAAAATTCGGCAATACCCTAGAGCAGTAAGTACTTATTGAGATTAATAATCATCTTATTATTATGCTCGACGTACTTGAAAAGCAAAAGGCGTTGTTTTCCAACAGGCGTTTTCCGTCTGACTTATTCAATTTGCTTTGCTGCTCCTTTTACGCTGTCATCGGTAATAAATCCGCCATCATTTAACTACATTCAGCAGTGATAGACAACTATTGTGTCCGTCGGACTGCCGAGTCGATTCAAGACACGAACCTCTGATTTTTCCGATACATGTGCGTATTGTATAATTATTATCACTTGCTTCGGTGAAGGAAAACATCGTGAGAAAACCAGCATGCCTGAAAAATATTTCTCGACGGCATGTAAAGCCAAGTCAGAAGCCCATGGACGGCATAAAACTCTGACACCAGGTTAGGCACTAACCACAAGAAATAGATCTAACTACAAGTACAAATAATCGAAGGCAACACTAGGAATTTCCAATTTCAAGATTTTCTCAACAACGAAAAAAAAAATAGATTGGATGACCACGCACTACGCTACCACGCGCTTCCAATTTGCGGTAATGACGGCAAAACTTACGTAAAAGTAAAATGTCACGTCAGGCTGCCTATGATTTACATAGTAATTTACCAGTTGGTAAGCACCTCACTACCTGCAACTGTTCAGTAGGCATAAATGATGGTAATGAGTGTCATTCTTTATCCGCCTGCAATCACTTTATTAAACGTGTCAGACACTAATAATATTCAGACGGTGGGAACTAAGTACTGAATTATTTAGATTATGTATAATATTTTTTCACATCAACGATTTTTGATTAAGTTTTCTTAGTTATAATTTTATTAAATACTGTTTATTTGACATTTTCATTGAATATGCAAATCTAACTTTTGGTTTTAAAAATTAAATTAAAATTACTTTGAGATATATTTAATTTACAGTTTAATTTTGATTTATTTTTGGGACTCGTGCCAAGTAATTTACTTCATAAAGATGTAAAGTTTATGCTTTACAAAGTTACGATTCTGATAAGACTAATGAAAGAACGTGTGCCCTTATTTATAACTTCAAAGTTCGGATCTGTATTTCAACTATGTATATTTCGCCATTGACAAAATAAGCCAGATGGCAGAAAAAAAAAACGATCTAAATGACAGTCTACGACTCGCAGTCTGAAATATCGTTTGCGTTGGCACACGCACGCTGCAATTTGCTGGCGCTTTTGAAATCGAGACAGATTGGAAGCTACGAGCTGAGCGCCCAATAGAATGAGAACTATCGCAATTACTTGTGCATTTTCAGGCGCATTCAGCTTATATTTACAGTACTTTCATCAACGCTCAGTTGGTTTTATAAGTCTCCTGGCGATATCCGGAGATGTATTGCCGCTAGAATGTAGGTATCTATGTTTTGTTAGTTGGAAAGATCTATCCTTATCAGTTGGCAATCTCACAAATCTTACATCGTAACTAGTTTCTCCGAGTTCGTCTTAAAAGTTCCCTTATTCTTGTTCGTGTTTGTACATTAAAGTTCGTAGAACTCTTTCTATGGACTAGAGTGTTGGTATTTTAGTCCATAGCTTTTCGCCGACGTGTACGATGATCGACGGTACGTCTGGCTGAGCAGTTGTTTTATTATGTACAGTACAAGCCATCGTAACTCGACACCCGACCACCTGGGAATGCACTTCGTCTAGATACTTATGGGTACTTTCGAAGAAAAAAGTTTTATGTGTCATACTCTCTAATGTATTAATGAATTCAGTGAGGTTAAAGAAGGCTTTATTTTATTACAGTTATAAAATGTTATGTTTAAGCACTTTGTAGAGGATCTATTAGTAGCATTTATTTCAAAGAACATGGTTTCACGTGTGAACTAAGATTTATAATGGTAGATATGATCAGCTTTATCACACATTTTTTTAAAATAAATGTTAAGATTATCGTTATACGTTGTCAAATCTTAATTATTCATTTGACACTGATTTTTATCTTAGAAAACTGTTAATGAAACTTCTCAATGAATTCAAAAGATGACGACAATAAAATGGAAAGTAAAAGATTATAAATGTCTGAGTCAACATTTATTTTCATTGCTGAACTGGAGCAGCAAACATCTGCTAAATATAAATGAGCCTGGAAACTTCCTTTCAAATATATACAATACCCACCCCAAAGTGCAAAATTTAAAAAATACGACCACAAACGCCGAACTTTTTCACCCCGACCGTACAGCGTCGAGGCGGTCTTCATCTAAGTATATGAAGACGTAATACTCCTCCCGGTAATACCTGAGACCGCGGAGCGATGAACGCTTATCCGCCAGATAGCGCCATGATGCAATAAGGCCAGGAATGCCGACTGACTCACAGCCTCACAGGCCACAGTACAGAACTAATAACTTGCACGATTTGTTAAATGTTAAACGAATTCATATGGTACGGGTTCGGTGTACAAGAAATGTTTACTGGAGAAAATCCACACAATTGAGACGCTCCTCCTTTCTTAAAGCCCCGCTGCTACTGAGAAATTCCTGATGGAAAAATCCAAGAAACTTTGTCCGATGTTGAAACTTTGTTGTTGTCAGTGCCAAATAAGTTTTTGGAGCATCAAAATCAAGATAGATACTCTAAATAAGTACTTATGAAATACTAGCTGTGGCCCGCGACTTTGCTTTGCTTTTCGCGCGCGAAAAAAAAAAATATTACTTCTCTTTTTAATCGAATTTTGTTACCAATTTCAAGGGTTTTATTTTTTTTGCACGTAACCCTAATTTTTTTTTCTAAAATAAAAGTAGGCTATTATTGTTAGACCTTATAACATCAGCTATCTGCCAGTAAAACTTCCATCAAAATCGGTCCAGCCGTTTCGGAGATTAACCGGAAAAAACAGATAGATAGACAGACAGACAAAAACTTAAAAATATGTTTTTTTGTTATAAATGCCGTATATATTTTCATATGCATTCAGTAAAAAGCTGTTATGTTGATGTTACAAACAGACACTTCAATTTTATTTATTTGTATAGATGTATAGATATTAGAGACTTTTTGTCGGATGGGATGTCATCAAATGAACCCTCCCGCTCTGGGCGGAGCGGAAGAGAGTGTCAGACTTGTACTGACTAAAACCCATCCATGTTCCTTCTGCGCCCTGTGTTCCAGGGCCGCGGTAACTCTTTCGAACAATCCCGTAGATAAATTAGAGACTAACATATGTCAGTTTTCATTCCACTGACGTGTTCATAACAAGATGTAGAATAGGTAGTGTGAGCAACACTAAAAATATATATGTAACTACAATATTTATCTATTGTAATAGGTATTCTTTATGATACCTAGATTGACAAACAAAGATGTTGAATTGTTAATGACAACTAATATAGAAGGAAAACAGAGAGAATAAAGAAATAACGTTGTAGTATATAATAATGTGTCGTAGTTTATTGAAACACGTTTTCTCCCAAATCGCCCATCTAGTTTGATATGGTAAGCAATTGGAGTTGCAATAGTGACCGTACCCAATTGGTGCATTCCTCCGGCATCCGCAGTTTAAAAATTGCGGTTATCACTGGAACTCACAAAGCCATAGTCCATCAAACTATGGGATTCATGAGTTGACACAAGCCTTAGGTACGCCAATAATGACGAACACCCAGACATAATTTTATCCCTTATATCCCAACCCATAAGCAGGGATGAATTTTGAAAAGTGCTACTGTATAAAAGGAACTTTCGAGCTCATGGACACAGCGGTTGAGGCTGTGCCTGATTTGAGTGAAATTAAGAATACTATTAGTAGAAGGAAGCAAAAGGATTTGTCTAGTGGAAGTATGTGAAAGATAACTTCTTCAGACGAGAGTCCGAATTCTCAAATGTTGTTTTGACCACTTGTCAATTGTCATACATACCCGAGTCATACACAAAGTGCAATTTAATTGATCTATAGCCAGGAAGGATTAGTGGCATAATCACGGCTAGAGCGAGCCGTTTGAGATATTTGCCGCTTTCTATTTGTGTTAGATTAATGACGCGGGGTGGTCGCACAAACGACTATTCCTGTACTGCGACCAGCGACCACGGTAATGTGTTTGTTGTTATATGGCTATTAATAACACGAGTAAGTTGGTAATGTTTGTGTAAAGAGGATTATTTAAAAAGCATACATAGCCCTATAAATAGCCTTCAAATTCTTACATGCATCGTCCTAAAACTTTAAAACTTTCTGAAACGAACTAATAAGTATTTGAGGACAAATGCTCAATTTAAGTAACTATGAAATTGTTTCAATTATACCAACATTTAATATGAAGATCAATTAAAAATATCCCACAAACGAAACTAGGCCGTAGACAAGATGACTTCATCTGCACAATGAACTCTTTTGGACGTACGACGTATCACAAATTTTGCTGAATTATCCAGTTCCTCGTCTATTAATAGTCTTATTTCTCTGTATTGTTCGCTAATTTTCTAGGAAATTCAGTTCTGTTGTAGATTTCAGGTTTCTCCCAAACTAACAGTTGTGTCTTCTACGAACTTGCGAATCTTTGGGACAAAGATGAAAGCTTCGTCAGTTTTGATAGACAGTTAACCAGTTTATTCTCAAACCACTTCCTATATTCAAATAGAAGGCAAATAAACGCTAGCTACTTCAGAATTTCAAAATCGCGGAAGTATCTTGTTGCGGTGCAGTGCAAAACATCTAAATAGAATCGCACGGTCCTTATCTCCTACTTAACATCGACCATAAATCAATAGTACACAGCAGAGGACAGCCACAATTTGTACAATGCACTATGCATCTTCTAATATTAAGATTTGTTCTAAATATCATATGTTAGCGTGGGTGCACGTGGGCCGCCGGACGTCGGCCATTTGATCGCATCACTCGTAGGAATAAATGTAGATGGAAGTGTCCTTGCCGGTATTTGGGGAGACCGATCGGGCGATCTATCTCCATCCGGCTAACGTACCTCAGATTTGTCCTGTGCGTCTTGACCTACGTCTGGCGAGTTCACGCGGTGCTCTCTTTTTGCCCAACATGTCTTATTTTTGTAACATTGATCAAGTGCATGAAGCCAGCAGTGTTTATTACCATATGTTCCAGCTTTCCAGAGAGTTATGCGATTGCATCATTTACAAATTAAGCGAATATAGCGCATATCATTTATCACACGCTAAATTGTTATTAACATTTATCTCAGTTGAGGGAAGATTTATTAATTGCATGTGACATCGAATAAACGGATTGTATGTCAAACATCTACAATGATATTCAAATGGAATTACTGCAGGTGCGAACTCCAAGTGTTTATCATGTGCTCAAGAATGTGCACTTTGTACATTCCTAGCAAAATGTTCACAGAAGTGCGTTTTAGGACACAAAGCACGTGTCGACACTTTATCACTGTTCTCTTAAGAATCCATTTGACTTGTAAATTTATGCTCCAAACGAGGTATCATAAATTCGTCCCTTTACTTTCCCTTCCGGGCTAGTAGGAGCGGGTCGGTGGGTACACCCACGGGCCGGCAGCGGCAGCCTGGTTGGCACAACGTGTGGCCGGTGATAGAGCCTAATCACTTATATTGCCTCTTCCGTCCAGATATGAAAGTTGAGAAGTGTGGGAGTGCAAATTGTCGCTGATTGCTCGCTCGGACACTCTTTCTACTACTATTTCTTCCCGTTACTCAACTGTGGCTTCCGTCTTCGGAAAGTTTGAACTCTGACCTCTCTGGACGTATGTCCTACGCGTTATCCCTGTAACGTGTAACCCTGTTACGATTCGGCGCGCCAATAACCCAATTTATACACACTACATTAGTCCCGACTCCGATACGTGCTCTTTGTCTACAATTTGGCAGATATCACAACAAAATCAATACATCCTGAAAAAAAAAAGTGTTGTTGCAAATAACGCCACGAATTTTACTGTGAAATGACACTTCAAAGGACACTTACGTAAAATGGAATGCGTCGAGCTCGCTGCCAACAATACTGTAATGAATATAGAGATTAGCAGCTGCAAGTAACGGCCCGTTGTTCGAACTTCACAACTCTGGCGCAAAGCCTTGATTGAACTTGGCTGTAACTTGGTAATTCAAACTAATAGGCACTCAGTTAGGATACCTATGTTTAGCAATCTGTCTAAACAAGCAATTTACGCTGGGTTGTCTTTGAGGGGCTATAAACTTTGTGTCTTAATTTAGCCCTGTGGTATTACTGTTGTCAGTTTATAACCAATCTCTAATTACCAAGTTGGAGATTAGAATTCCTTGAGAAACTGTTCAAATGTAAATTTCGAGTGAAGTACTACTATTCCTAGTAAATTCCAACTTCCAAATTGGAGTGAATTATTAAGACAGGCCTAAAAGTAGCCAACTATGGCGACTTTCGAAACTAAGTCCAATCTCAGCATTTAACTCGTTAACAAGATGTGGTTCCTGAATGATCCCGCCCATACACAGCGCAGACGGACAAGAATTACGCTATATTGTACAGAATGGAGCTTGAACATTGTCGATCCATGTGTAATGCTGTGCAAACATTTACCGTGTGCATTATCTGTTGAAGAGATCCCTTTGTGTAACAGTTAGCGCCTTCTCTACGTAACTGCTCATTTAATTACACAAGTCTCCAAGTGCACGAGTCGCTTTTAAATCGCCATAGCTGCAACAAAGTAACTGAGTGTACAAAGTTTAACACAATGAAGAGGTTTTATTATGGGAGCCTGCGGGCAACGTGCAGCCTGCCTGCCTCAGCTACGTTACACTCCATTGTGTTACTTGGATGTAGAACTTGCTAACACCGGCCTTGTTTAGCTGTTTATTCAGCCAAATTAGTTTATTCAAGAAGGAAACACGATTGTACTCTCGAATTATCTCGTCGTAAATTTTCTTAGCATTTCGGCGAATAATTTTGTGTTAGGTTCCTGTTATGTTTGGCTTCTGAGCAAATAAACATGCTAGGATGAATCCACCGCAATAGACTAGACAGCGGATGAGGTTTAAATTCATGCTCTCGTTATTCAGGCTTTAACCTCAGTCATCAGCTTGACTAAATTGTAACATTTCATATTTACTCCTTTTGATAAGGAAGCCCTTAATCGCTTTTTGTTATGGATTCTAATATTTTGGATTCCAAATACATTTGTTCTTATAGACTAATATTTCTTTTCGTTCTTCCCGCTTTTTTTTTACCCGACGTACCTGTACATACTCTGGCGAGTGAAGTGCATCAACACCATCATTCAGGATATAAAAAATCTTCGTTGAAAACACCTTTCAGTTTACTCTGGTTTCCCCCCAAAGTGTTTAGATATCTAAAAAAGTTTGGATAAACCATTTGTAAACTATAATATTTATAACCGATAAATAATAATTCCATGAAGTATCTCGTATCGATGACGCAGTACCTTACAATATTATAAGTATCAAATAGCACTTGAACAAAGTACACTATGGCCACAGATTAGTCCAGATACTTCACTCAGTAGAAAATTTCCAATACCTATTACGATAATTGCCTACTCCCTCGCGTCAACAACCACTGTATGCTAAAATGCGCCTAAATGCTCAAGCGTACAGCAGTGATTGCTTCGCACCGCGCGATTCCACAGTAATTGTAGGGCTGCTTCTTCGATAAAATTAAATTAACATAACTTTTTATCTATGTTATTGAGAACTGTGAATATGTTCTGACTTTTATGTGGCAGTTAAAAATTTTATCATTTATAAAATATTTAATCAACTTAAAAAAATTGACCGGTAAATGGAAATCATTGACAGGTAAATGGAAAAATGTTAGGTGTTTATCCCTTCTTTTGCTTGATTTACACCCATCTACAGCACATAAGGCACCAACACGGCATCGTAATACGCGTACGAACGAACAGCACTATTAAAATTGAACGGCGTGCGCGCGCTTCGCTTGCGAAAACCGCACTGAATTTGATCCGCCGGCGGACCGAGACCGCTCGGCTGGGCGGTAGGCACTTATAGCGCGCAAGTACATGGAGTGACGGAGGCCTGCTATGGCTACATTAGCAGTAGAGTGTAGTATTAATTCAAGGCTCCCTATAGGACTTTGTACCTCCTTGAATAATAATAATGCAGCATGGAACAATATATTACAGTTTTATGGCTATAGATACTACGGTAGTGCTCTAAGCTAGGATAACGGCTGCTTTCAAGAGCATCTCAATAATAAATCAGTGTTGCCAGCCTAATAAATATAAATGGCGATCGTTATCGACGTATTTGTTGAAGATTAGTGTTACTTGCTGCCAATTTGGGGTGACGAGAGATTTATGTAGCAGCCTTGTCCTCTTCACCCAGTATATTAAGGTTTATTATTGTTTCCTCTTCTGAATGTGTTTGTCCGTCAAGTTCATTCCCAAAACAGACTCCATCGTTATCAAAGTTTGAATTTGTTTTATATCCATCACCGCCATCATTAATTCTTTTCACACAGACATGTTGATGGAAAGGAGCCAATAAATAATCGTTATATATAGTGTATTAGCGAAGCGAGTGTGCTAAGATGCGTGGGCGCAGCGCTGCGCCGCGCGCCGTACTGTCTAGGCAACCTGCGGAACATCATGGCTTGTCGAACAACCCGCCGACACAGAATAGAAATCGAAAGACATGCTGATAATATTTTATTGACGTGATTAATGGTACCGATTGTGTTTTGTTTTTAATAAAATATTTAAATGCCGATTTGTCTCTACTTTTTATTAGCTAACAGCTTAGGATGACGTAAGGCAGACAATCTTGGGATAGTGGGTGAGCTTTTAGATAAATCGTCAGGAAAACCTAAGTACTTTACTATAAATATTTTAAGTTCATTCACCGTCAAACAGCGTCTAAACCAAATGGTTTAGACAGTTTTTTTAGATCCAATGGTCTAGAAGCTTGAAATGTCCATTATACACCGAAAATGAGCAATAAGGAAGTACGTATTTTAGAAAATTCATTCCCTATTCCCTAAGTGGAATAAATAGCGCATTCATTTTTGCTGATGGGAAATCCCATCGAACAAACTGCTTATTTCCAAATATTTTCCGTGTTGAGTACTTACCTAATTATTTATTTATTATTATTAATTACAACGGTTAAGCACCAGTAACAGTAATTAATTAATTTCTTGTTGTTATTATTGTTAGTAATGTTGAATCCATCAATTTCGGTCCGAGAGAGATATAAGGAATGTGTCGTAAAACTTCGGGCATGTTTGAATAAATCCGTGTTCCCATCGAGCCACTTTAATGCCGTTATATTATGATGTTGACTGAAGCCGCAGCTGTTTGCCCAGCCTATTAGGTTTCGCTGATTGCATTATCATCGTTCTAATGTATTTCATGGAATATTCGACACATATTTATGTATAATACGTAAAATTACATCACTCCTATAATCCTCAATGGGTTAGGCAGAAGTGTATCTAACAGTAGGTACACGCACATTTCGCCAGTTATGTTTAAGAGGGGGCGAGCCTATCAATCGGGCTTAAATCCAGACTCCGTGGCTGCTACTGAGAAATTCCTGATGGAATTACCTAAACAGAATTTGCCCGACTCGGGAATTGAACCAGGACCTCATGCACAGTAGTCGAGTCAGCGATTGCATTTGCAACCACTAGACCAACGAGGCAGTCTTATTTACAATAATTAATAATTATGACCGCGGACATGAGCTAGTATCATTATAAGCAACTGGTTATGGTAACTTCAATTATGGTTCCATTCTAAACCGAAGATAGAAGGAACTGATTTTGGAAGTAACTATGGTCACCGTGAGTTCTACTTAATTATAACTTGACGATAATTGGACATTGCTCCACACGTTACTTAATACTATTTCTGTCAATCCTTTGATTATGACCGAAACAGAATAATGTCTTAAATGTATTTAGCGTTATACGTATTTTGTGATTTGTGGTGAAATAGAGAAGTATGGAAGAAGAAGACATACTGCGCCGACCCCAAATGAATTGGGATATTTGCAAGAGAATGATGATGAAAAACAGAAATGAGCACAAACGGAGATTCTTTTTCAGTTTCTGATCAAAATATGCAATATGCGAGATGGGATTCAATTCAGAGATTAAATACCATTTTATCTTTTACAAATATCTAGTTTAGAAATCTTAGTTCAGCATCTTGGCTTCCGAATACGTTAGCACGTGTATTAGCAAACAATGAGGTGAGTAAATGAATGTCGAGCGCGTCGTCGCGTTCGCTGCGCTTGCGTCGGATGGCGAGCGGGCGGTGGCGCGGGCTTGTGTGCGATAAAATGGCTAGTTTGTGGCGCGCCGCTTCGTCTGCCCGCGCCGGCAAGTACTTACACTCGCATCCTAGGCAGGGCTGTGATTACCCATGAACTTTATGTTATATCATACCTACCTATGCAGAAATTATTCTGTAATTGTTCGTCAGTTACAAAAAAAGAAAGCAAGAGTTCCATACAATATACAAGTCGATATTACACTTTTGTACCTATTATGTCACGGTCAAAATATTAGAACTGCACCTTTGTTCGCAACGAGTCACACTAAATCGTGTCACCGTGTGACTGGTTGAGAAAAATATTCGCATGGAGTAACAGTGTGACTCAATGCGAATTTTTATTCTCATCTAGTAACACTAGTACACGAGTAGTGTTACTCGTTCGGAAAACCAAATCGCATGGAGTAGCAGCGTCATTCGATGCGAATTTTTATTCTCAACTAGTAACATTTTTCAGAATGTCTATTTGACAACGATAAAGTTAAATAAAAATTATAAAATAATGTATGAGTTTCTGATATTTTTTACGCACCGATCTGGCAACATTGCTTCATGGTGAATCGTGCAATGCGTGTGACAAGTTCAGTACACGCTCCGCTGTCATTCAAAATGGAAGCTACGTCTGGTTCGTCAAACAGTGTTGATTTAGTTGTCCGCTGTTCGCAACATTCTACATCAAAACAATACACAACCATCCAGAAAACGATTATCAAAGTCAATACTTAATGATAATTTTATACAAGATGCTCAGATGGATTTCGTAAATGGTACTATTACGATTGGGACCCTCCTGGAGATTTTACGACACTAAACTTACGAATGGTCAAAAAGCGAATATTTCTGAATAACTGTTGATTATATTGTGATAAAAGAGAGACTGATTTTAAAGAGAAATTATTAATGTGATATTAGTTGGTAACTAATCTTAATATATAAATGTGATTATTTTGTGTTATAAAGAAGGCTGATTTTATAGGAAAAATTATATAATAGTAGGTAAAAAAGAATTATTTACATTTTGTACTGTAACCAGGTTGTTTTTTTTATTATTACATCGAAGTACAATTAGACAAAAACACTTTGTTTTAGATTAAGAAATGATTTAAACTAATCTTAATAAATAAGTAGAAAACCTGATCAGTTTTTTTCTGTTACGTCCCTACCTACTAATATGTTAGAAATTTAAACATTATTTTATAATTTTTATTTAACTTTATCGTTGTCAAATAGACATTCTGAAAAATGTTACTAGTTGAGAATAAAAATTCGCATCGAATGACGCTGCTACTCCATGCGATTTGGTTTTCCGAACGAGTAACACTACTCGTGTACTAGTGTTACTAGATGAGAATAAAAATTCGCATTGAGTCACACTGTTACTCCATGCGAATATTTTTCTCAACCAGTCACACGGTGACACGATTTAGTGTGACTCGTTGCGAACAAAGGGAACTGCAGGTTGTTTGAACTGAATTCATGGCATCCACAATTCCACATGTTAACGGTTTGCGTATCGATGTCCCCTTACAACTCGTATAATTTTCTTGCACAACATTTTGTACTCCTTAAAAATTTCTCAAAAAACTTGAAATAAATGTATCTACGAGTAGGTATGTAAGTATTTTATCACACAGGTATTCGTAATTCCTAAAACAAATAAATGTTAAACATTTTGGCATAACTAGACTTACCTAGAATGTTGTATTTAATTACAGCTACTATGAAATATGTCAGTCATACTTCACGTCCTGTGTCTAGATAAATTTTCCAGCTAGTGTTGATAATTACTAATTCCGTTGTGTCGTAATTTACGCGGCGTATAAAGTTAATTTAAAATTATTAAATCTTCGCTATAATGGTGCTATAAATACCGAGAGGTTGTATAAGCGTTTGGTTATAAAACTGGTAATAGTAATTAAACTGTAAGTCTGTGCCTGGGCTAAGCCCCTTTGCCTACTTGGGGTCGTTTGTCGTTTCCTGAACAATAAATTACAGCTTGACATCGATCGATAAATCAGACGCGGCTGCTTCTTTGTATTTTAACCTAGCTAGCACAAGCACGGCTACATCGATAACTATTAAAAAGCTCACCGGCACAAAACAATCGCACACAACATCTAATCTTTTAAGTAGGTTCCCTTTCCGCATCCATCTCATAATATCATAACACTACATTGTGTTGTCAGCCGTTATTTCAGCGGAATATGATAGACATCTGGCAACCCTAACGGTGCAGTAAGGAGCATCTCTACTTGCGAGTCTGTGACCTCGTTGTGGTCTCGTTCAGCCGGTGTACGTTACCAAGTGTTGTCTATACATGGTACACCTCTAGCTCACCTCTCTACCGCCTCGAGTCGTAGTGGGGAACGTAAGATATTTTATAACCGCGCGTTTTTATTACCCGTTACAAACAATAGTGTCGTTTTCCATGGGAAAGCGTTTATGAATGGCAGAGTATCTTGTGGAATTGTGGTCACTGTCATACAGTAGATTTGAGATTGCGTGAAATTCCTAGTTTTCTTTGCCATGTTTCATTTAACTTAATTACATGACTCGGAATTGCTGAGAATTCATAAAATCTTAACTGATCCGGAACTGTAGAATAAAGTGGCGAATACCGAGCGTAGTATGACAAATGGACGACCCTGAAAAAGACTTGTTAAATAACACGCTTTTGAAAACAACTTAAAGTTGTTATAAATACACAATGGTATTTCCAGGTGTTAACAAGATACAGAATAACTTTGACTTGCAAAGTAACTAACTGGAAACATCGGCCATTCAAATGAGTACTGCTACGAATCCCTCTGAATACGTATTGACTGCACATATTGAGATGTTAAAAGGTCGCTCGCTCGCGCGTGCATAACCTGTAACTAAAGGTTGTTTGCATTCAACTGAGGAACTTTCTCGCGGTATTGCAGCACGAAGGGAAAGCGACCAGGTGTATGAACACCCGCTAATTACTCAGCTTAGGGCAGGCCCTCCGAGCCAAGAGTGATTATCATCTCTTGACACCGCAGTGTGGGAGGGCGTGACCTTTCCCTCGCAAGTACCTACTCAAGTGTTTGCTAACAATGTAGGATTTTATAATTTTACCTCTACATTACGGCTGTGTCAGTGGAAACAATGCTATGTTTATGAAAGGCAAAGCTCGTAAACGTTAGTCATAATCATAACTATTACACAGTAGATTAGTTTCCTAAAATAAATGTAATAATAATAAATAAATAAGTAAATATAATAATAACATCAGCTATCTGCCAGTAAAAGTCCCGACAAAATCGGTCTAGCCGTTTCGGAGATTAGCCGGAACAAACAGACAGACAAAAATTTCCCCGAATTTTATCCTTATACTACACTATCAAATAATGTTATAAAGAAGATTTTTTGTCGAAATCAATGGGTTCGATTTCTGGCTAGAAATATTGATTTTTCAAAAATCCAATGATACAGTTTTAGTTTTCATCAAAATCGGGCTCGAGGCTCCTTTGAGCATTTTTCGCTATTCCTCATAGTGCCGGATTTCGCAAATTTTTTGGTAATTTTTCAATAAAAGCTGTTATTTTGATATTACAAAAAGAAACTTCAATTTTATTTGTTTGTATAGATATATGTAGAGTATGCACCACGGGGACAAAGCAGTGTCTACGTCACGGGCACTATTTTAAATCTCGAATGCAGCGATGGATTCTAGGGCTCCCGAGCGGAGCGAGTGAGCTTTGAGTTAACTCCTGAGAGAAGTGAGGGATTTAAGCTAGCCCAACATGAAGACCTCTCCTCCGAAGAGCGTACTCTACTTTTCACACGTACTGCGAGGAAATTAAAAAAAAAAACGATTTTTGAAATAATATGGCGTCGCGCACCAATATTCTACCGCTGGGATGCGCCAGTGTTGGTAGATAAAGGATTTAAATTTCCATTTTTTACAAATCGTTCTAGATAGAGGAAAACTTGGGGATAATCCTTGGAGAAAGTTACAACACTAAAAAATAAGGTAAAATTTAAGAAAGCAAGAGACATTTTACATCCGAATTAGTAATTTGTAATATTTATGAACTTGCGTATAATAAGCCGATTGCAGGGTGTCGTGCGTGAACGGGATCGGGCAATAGGTACACAGAAACAAAATTAATTCGATAACAATTTAAGTGGTACTTTTTGTGAATGAAAAAAGTTTTATATATCTCCGTTTTATTTCCGGTTTGAAAAATAAAATGGGGAAAAAAGTTGCAAAGATTGAATACGGGGAAAATTCAAAAACTCGATCTTGCACATAATGCTAGATTAAGTTGCGTAATTTAATTATTTTGTTCATCGACGGCAACCATACGGCAACTAAAATCTACAAAGCGAAAACTCTTTGGTAAAATGTTTCATGCCATTTTTATTTAAGATTCCAAATTTAAATGACCATCAGCGGGCGGTAATACATCAGCACAATATTACTGCCCGGCTTAAGCCTAGGGCATAAATGCCTTGCTTTACTTTACGTTTTAACTTTTACGTGATTTATAATTTGACATAATTACGAACAAGTGAGAAAAATTATAAATCAACCAGGATGTAGAATAAAATACCTAGCTTCGGTATAATCACTATATTATGTACATAAAATTTAAATTTTGCTGTATTGATTTTAAATTGGAAAGCATTAAGTACTTTACGGGGTTTTATTCTCCTTCAATCTACAGAACGTGAATCAGCTTATTTTAACGTGCTGAGATTGTTAAGAGTGAGAGAGCGTGAGAGATCATAATTTGCTTCGAATATTATCATTTATGGGGTATTGGTGTGTCTGTTAATCTTATATATTGCATCCGTTCATGCTAACGGGAGAAACGTTCGCATTCTTTCTCTTTCGAGGTTCAAGCTTTGACATTTAAACATTCCCGATGTTGATAAGCTGTGACCAACTTCTCGTATTTCTGCATTGAAGTGAAAGTGTTAAATGTATTCTGTTAAACAAATAAAAGGCATGCAGTACGTTTTTTTTGTTTAAAAATAAGTGGATTACAGTTTAGATAAATCATATTTATTTCTGTAAATTTACGAAACACTTTTACACGTCACTTCATGTTATATTTTAAAACTAGATGGGGCCGGTGTTTCGTACCTGACTATTTTGAGAAGAAATATCCGAAACAAACTCAGAGGGCACTGTTTCTTTTAAAGTCCAGACATTGGTCAAGTTACATGAGGACCATGCAGATACCTAGGCTTCATCGACATTCTAATTTACAGTGTTGTCACATCGAGTGTCGGAGCGAGATAGGGCCGAACTTTCATCGGTAACAAATGAATACCTCACTACATTAATCACCCTAAATCCAAACTAAATTCATACAAGTCCCACCTGTTTATAAACAAACAAGCCTGTCACGAATAAAGCTTTAATTATTTATGATATCAACGTTCGTATCAACATGGCCAACGAATTCCGAATACCTTTTGGCTGTGTGCATGAGAAACGTTTAGTTACCACGAATGGTTTCGCAAGATACTCGCGCTTTGCGTGGGGCGAGGCTCTAGCGGCCCTTCCCTAAGGTCGTGGGTGCACAGAGCACATTCACGGGTCAAATACGACGCGATCATCAAACATCACTCGTGATTTTGGTTGACAACTTAAAAGAAATGCGTGGGTTTTGTTTTTGATGATAGAAAATCCGGCTTTACAGTGAAAATGCAGATTTTCTTGGCCGCTTTAGACATGTCTGATAGTGCAGGCTTGTGATGTTTTTTTATTTGAAGATTTGCTAAGAAAATATTAACAATTTATAGAACACAACCTCGTTTAACTACTTGCCCACCTCGTCATCATCATCATTATTCTCTTATCCCAATTCATTTGTGGTCGGCGCAGCATGTCTTCTTTTTTCATACTTCTCTATTACTCGTCATCTCAAGTGCCCACCTATGTTATTAAAATCATAAATAAGTCACATTACGGCTTCAAATTAATTGATGCCAGGAATTCATCTCTTACAACTCCGAGAAACATTTTATTTCAATTGGACTGTCCGAACAAACGGCTCGTCTCCGGTGAACTTGAGTAGATTTTCATTACAAACGCAATTAGTGAGGCGGAAGTGTGACTCGTCACAGATTGTCAGGTACCCTCATTTGACGCACAGATTTCATTAGGATGTGAAGATGTCATCAAAAAGGGCCGGTAATTGATTCATTATCGATATTGGACGTCAATTAAGACTTTGAAGACTCGGGCAACGATGGCAACTATACTTCAAGAAAAAAGATTGGATTACAACAGAAAATTATGTGTAAGCTTTGAGAAATGGAAATAATGGTGAAAATGTGACAGTATAGGCTGATATCGTATTAACAAGTAGCTTTAGCCCGTGGCGTCGCCCGCGTAAATAATTATCAAATATATCAAAAATTATTCCATGGTAAAGGTAACGTAGGTATGACCGGGATAAAAATCCTATGTGCTGTGTCCTAACTCCTACCTAACACAAGTCATGGTTTACCAGTTTGCTAAACTTCACCGAAATCTTGGCTTCAAAGTGTGACAAACAAACAAACTCACATTTAAATTTCGTTAACTATAATAAGTTGTATAACATCAGTTATACAACTTATTATAGTTAACGAAATACCATTGTATTATTTTGAAGAACATAATTATAGTTTTGTAATCACAACATTGCATGACACCGATGACACATTCCAGTAATTAAAATCTCAACACGAAATTAAACATTTAAATTATTAAGTGGGTTTAAAAGCTAATCGCATTATCTGTCTTATTAGGAAATGCATGTGGGTTGATATCATGAACTTAATTAGGCAATCGTCACGCGATACTAATACAGTTGACATAATGAGGGGAGAGACGACGATACCGTGCAGCATGGTTCTATTAGTACCTACTTGAATGACATTGAAATAGTGCACTGTTAAATTGTCAATGTGTGTGTTGTGTGTGTTTCAGTGTCATTGAAATAGAGCACTGTTAAATTGTCTGTGGAAATTCTATTGTAAAATCAAGATGGCGTAAGCTCCGACGATGTCCATGCATCAAAAGGACCATGCTGCACTTTGTAGGACTATTTACCTATCGAAGACCAAAGACCAATTCCATTTTCAGAAGCCAAATCTGTTAACTCTAAAAATGGCGGAAGACGTTTCAAAACAAATGTTAGCCTATCTTCCATAGACAACCACTGTCATTAAAGATAATAATTCGTAGCAATTGAATCCCCCATTAGAAATGAGCAAGAAAATCAAGGAAGCTTCATCCCACATAGCGGTCACTAATTGAATATAATTCTACTTTTTCATAATTGCGCCTGTCTGTGGAAGATTTCTCGTCGTAATTTTACGACACGCCAATTGTAGCAATTGTTCTGTTAAAAATATAGCCCTCTGGATGTCCTGCTTAACGACCGGATAGAGACTAATTCATTGTTCACACCATCGTCAAATTAAAGCTATTAGTTAGAAGTTATTTTACCATTAAACATGGAAATAATCGCCATCTTATTTGTGAAGTACGTTCGTTGAACTCTTCTTTTTGTCGTGCTGCATGACGTCATCACTTGCAATTCTTTAAAATAAAAGTTTTAATATTTTGCTCTTAAATTTTTGCCATCCATTAAACATAATTGATACCAGATAATATTACTATCAATTAGTTTAACTCGCACATTGCACGTGTTCACATAGACGCAATTACACAATCAAAGATATTTATTCAATCGCTGTAGTGTATCACTTTAATCCATATTTATCTAACGTAGAAAATTACACTTTGTGCCCTTTAAAGTCTCGACTGGCATAACGCATTAGAAGACCCATAATATTATGGAAATAAATGTAAATGACGATCGATAAACATTTTATTTGGTAGTTCATTCATTGATCGTGATAAAGTATGAATGAAACGCACCGGCCCGCCCACGCCACTCACCAGTTGTAAAAGTTAAGTGTATGCGGTATTTTATGTCACATAAGTAACTTTACATGAGGCAACCGTTTAGGGACACATTTCGTAAGTGTCTTTAAAGAAAACGACGTCTTACACCAGCAAATATTATAAACAAAACGATATTTCTCGAATTAAGGGCAAATTAGTTATTTAAATGAAGCATAACGAATGCTGTGTTATTCAAATTGTGTACCAATTGGGACAGTTACATTAAATACACGTCTGCTAGCCAGTCAATATGCAAAGTAGTTTGATCGAATAGTTGAATTGAATACCAGACAGTATTTCATTTATAAGTGAATTTATTGGAGCGAAAACCCCCAATCTTATTATTGGCAGGCCTGTCCAACGGAGCCGAAATATTACAGATTGCGGACTTAATAGAAATGTGTCCACTGAAGGGAAATAGAAAATATTTTCAGGTGACATTACCGAGCTGTATTGTGTTAGTCTTTTAGCAATATCTGATGCTTTCGAAGTAAGTAGTGTACATTATTCTGCGTCGCTGAAGCCGTGAGCTTTTGAGACGGTGTCTTTTATTTAGCAATAGGTACGGATCTGTCGCCGCTTTCAGAAGTATTTAGGTACATGTTTTGCCTCGCTCAAGCTTTTAGCTTTTTTAATAGTACCTACATGGTGGAACGTTTGCAAAGCTTTTAAAATTATCAGTAAATCCTATTAATATCTTCGCATTTAAAAGGAATATCAGGCTGTAATGTAACACGTAGCCTGAAGGCGCTTTTATCGTTATTAATGAAATTAAAAACGACCTAATGACTTACAAAAAATGTTAATGGCAAGCTCGTTAATCGTTTTATACAAATTAACGTCTGTGATTGACACTCGCACGGCAGCCGCGGCGACTGCTTGCGCCACTTGAGGCAAGATCCAGTTTTTATATCAAGTCGGCTCTCATCCACCGATTCACTATTGTATTCCTAATTGAGCTGTCAATAGGCGACCGTCCTTGACGCCTCTGCATGGATCCTCCACGGTAGCTCGTCACGACGATAGCTCATAGACAATTATAATTTTTATATTTGGAATCTCTTTACAACTGACGCAGAGAACTCGTTATAAATTGACGGAAACACATTTCACGCCACATTACATGAGAAAATAACAAATCACGATACGACTTTAACGAGAAATTAATTATGATTAAGACTATTATTCATATTGCTAAGTTACATTACAGAATAGCGTGACGTGTTTATTGATTAATACAATAACAATTATCCCCATTATAGTGATAACATTTCAGAACGACTACAAAGTACATGTTGTCACGATAAAATTTATATTGGTTAACGAAACATTATTCAAATGGTCGGTGTTGTCAAAGGCGTGTAAATAATTCAACGATTTATAGCGGCTGCGCCTACGCAGGTCACGGCACGCAATCACATGCAACTTACACCTTTGGGCGGCGTATGGTCTGTACTGTCTGTAGCATAGGATGAGGAGAAACTTTAACTTTCGTGTTTATTTATTTATGTTAGGGCTAATGTGATAAAGCTAGGATCAATCAGACCAGGGTTGTTAGGTTTTAGTTTTACCCAAGAGCAGTTGTTAAGTCGTCAATTTGGGATAAAAAGTTAAATAACGACCAATGGAATCAATATGAACTGTTGTGCCCTTGTTAAATACTCGTACCTATTATCTAGAAATCATAAGCAGTTTACCCGATTACTAGCATGCGATACTTTTTATTAGCTGTAAAACGGCATAAGTCGCGATTCTCAACCTTCTGCCAGTGCAATATCTACCTACCTAAAACACCTAAAATTAAATTTAAAAAAAAACCAAGGATCAGAAACCGCTTATCGCTTATGAAACGCACCACCTCGTTACCCGCCTACAGTAGCGCAACGGACGGACAAATCGGACGCCACTTCCGGTCCGCCTCTCACTAGATGCCGAGCCATGCGTGGGCGAGGCACGTGGCTGGTCACCCAGCCAGTTAGCCAACTAGCCACCTAGCCGCCGCGCCTTGAAGCCATTCATAAACAGTTTGTCAATGAAGGCCCATGGGCTCATCAATAAACGTATTATCGTAATGTGATTTCTACGACGTCGGCTATTTATATCAATAAAACGCGTTTCTGTACCATTTAATAAAACAAAGAAAGCCAATTAAAGTCAATATAGATTTGGAGACAGAGTTTCATGAAGTTATTTTTCTATTGATTTTATTTATTTGAAATGACCTTCTGAAAAATTTAAAAATTGATTTCCGGATGTATTGTTACGTTTCGTTGCGTATTTAATTGTAAAAGTTATCACGTAGAATTAAAAAACAATTGCCTGATCTCTAATAAACAAAAACCTATGGCACAACTTTATGTGTTTTCAACCACTGTTGTTAGAATAAAGTTAACGTAAGTACTTGAACTGCATTTTCACCTGCAGTGAAACTTTTTTCAGAAATTAATAAATCCTGGCAAGAAGGCTCAAAAGTTTGACAGAAGCCGCCATTTAATGGAAAAAACAAATGATGACTATTTTTTAAATGGTTTTTTTCGGCTTTTCTTATTTTTTTATGGTGATTCGGCCAGTTTTCATACATTATTTTAACAGCAAAGAGGTAAAGAAAATGCGATTGCTTTATTAAATTTAAAATAACTTAAACGATCTAAAATATATAGCTAGTGATTTTAGGTATCAAAACATAGCTTTACAATTTAACAAGCTATTGCCTGCGACTTCGTCCGCGTGAAAATTTTGATGTTTATGTGTGAGAAAGAAAATGCATAATAATATGTGCTATTCTGGAATATAATCTATCTCTGTGCCAAATTTCATCCAGATCCATTCAACCGTTCTGGCGTGATTTAGTAAGGTGTGATTTAGTAACAAACATCCATCCATCCATGAATCCAAACTTTTGCATTTATAATATTACTAGCTTAAGCCTACGGCTTCGCCCGCGTGCAGTTCGGTAATTGTCTCATGGGATAAAACGTATCCTTTGTGTTAATCCAGGTTATAACCTATCAGTGTGCTTTCATCCAAATCCGGTTAGTAGTTTTTGCATAAAAGAGTAACAAACATCCATCCGTCCATCCTCGCAAACTTTCGCATTTATAATATAATATTATTAAGAAGTATACCTACTTAGATTGGTTAGGTTTGGTTAGATACTTATTACAAACTATCATTTAGTCGAAGACTTTGATAATAAAGTTATTTATTTACAAATAAAAAGAAGAGTAACAAGTAGTCTAACAGGATGGTCATTAGTTAAAATAGAATCAAAGAGAACAAAAATATTTTAGAAAGTTACTTTGAAGTTTGTAAACGCAGACTGAGTCTGACCGCCATTTGTCCGTCTGACTGTCGGGTGGGATGTAATTAAACCAATAGCTTATCTTGTTTGTTTTATGGAAAATCTATGTTTTGCTGACATTGTAGAAATCTTATGCTCAATTCATTTATATGTACTAGAACTAAAATTCATTTATTCATTGACAGACAACACACAACCATAACATTTTGCATGAGTTCTTTCTATAACAAAAGCGATTTTTTTTAAATAATTCCATAAAGGGGTGAAATAGGGATGAGGGTTAAAGGGGATGAAAGTTGAATGACGCTCGTAATTTTTGTCGATTGGAAATCCCATTGGATCCCATAGGTACGGCTTGAATGGATGCACCCCCACTCTGCATGAATCTCTCTCTACTTCTTTCAATGCCTGATTCTGAATCATAACACCACGCTTGTAATCCCCGAAGGGTTAGGCAGAGGTGTACCTAATAGTGCATCCACTTTTCGCCCGTTATGTTTAAGCCCCATGTAATAAGAGGGGAGTCTATTACCATCAACCGGGCACAAATCCAGACTCCGTGGCTGCTATTGAGAAATTCTTGATGGAAAAACCCAATAACAATTTGCCCTCCCGAAGAATCCAGGACCTCATGCTCAGCAGTTCCGATTGCGACCATTGCATCAATGAGGCAGTTCCGAGTCAATCACGAAGAAAACTTTAGACTAATACAATCATTTTACGTCACGCACTTATGACTAAGTGTTTATCAGGGCGAGAATAATTCAATTAATTTAGCGTAATCCCGCATATCTATACGTAAAAAGCTTGTCAATTGAATCTCCATCAGCGTAGCAAATTGTTTTATTGGCCTGCAGCACATAAAGCTTTAGATATTGATTATAGAACCCCTATTAATCGGTGGGGACTGGAGAGCATTTCGAAGTACTCTTAAATGTATTTTCATTCCACTCGATGGAAGGAAAAAACGTATTGCGATGACTCCAAGTAACATGGGACAAGGGCAAAAAGATGATGTTGATTATGATACCATACCACTCCAATCGCGTGACACGATCGATTCGATAAGGATAAGAATTTTGAAGAAAATTGATAACCTTTGCTTTCGTTTGAAAAGATCGTCGACTCGACAGCTTCACTATCGCAATGAATATTGTTTAATTATTAAAATTAACAGCATTGGGATGGTAATTATTATGTTACACAATAACCCCACTGACTCACACCTGTCTGGGGTAGGATCGTATAACACTGTCTGGTTGTAAACTAAGCCTCGTGTACACTATGCAAGTAGCTAGGTTCAGCTTGGACAAGAAGAGGTCTAGACTTCTTACCCCGAGGACACACAGTGAGCACTTGAGCCCTAATGAACTCTCCCGTGTATTTCACAGGTATTTACTATCCTAAGACCTTTCTCACGATTGTTATCTTGGCGTCAGGAGGAGTCATGACACATTGGATAATGCGTTCCGTAAGTACCTACACAGATTTGTTTGAAAGTTGGTTTTCGGGGATCTATAGGTTACACAATGCGTGGGAATCCAAATTCCCTACATTCTAGAAATACCATGCACGGTGAGAAACTATTTAAATTATGATTGTTCCAAATTGAGTGGTCCGTTGACTGCGAGTGTGGGTCCTTTTCGATCACTGGGTAGGGCACTCCCGCATTTTGCCAGAGGTCTATGTCCAATGTAATGGGAGGCCCTCTGCTTAACTCTTCAGGTATTATAGGCGATGTTATCGTGTATGTGTGTTGGAGTAGCAGCCCGATATGTAAATTTGTGCCTGGTACAAGGCAATATGTAGGTACGTCCTTTAATAGGAACAAAACTGAATCTAAGTTATAGGAAGAAAACATAACTGGTCGTCTGCCTATCCCTTCGGGGATTAAGCCGTGATATTATGTTATGTCTAATAAGAACCTATAAAGGAAATTCTAGGGACTCTTAGTAAATGTGGGAGTAGATGGGTAAGTACCTTCTTAACATCTCTATTCAAGTTTTCGGTGAATTATACGGGCGTTAGAACTGAAAGATAAATACTTAAGTATAATATTTCATGCTGACTGTGTTCCTAACATTGCAAAATACTCACAATATTGATAATGTATAACAACTCGAAGGGCCTGCATAATAAATAACACTTAAAATCTATTATCAGTGTCTGGGGCTCCATAAATTACTGCCAGCCTGGTGTTGATATGATTAATGGCGATCTATATGAAATGAATCGCGCGATGGCAATTATGTAAGCGGTTCTGTGTCAAATAGTCCGCCCACAGCCGGCCACGGTGTTTGTGTTGTTGAAAGTATGTTTGTGAATGTTTTTAAACACATGTCGTTTCTCCGTCCGGATTTGCCCGCAAATGCCTGGCTTTTTAGCCATCCCGCCCGTTTTTTTGACTTACGATGTGCTGGCTCAACCTTTCCATTTGTCGGGACTTTTAGAGACTTAAGTTTTTATTAAAAAAGTAAAATGAGAACATGATATCACGCCTGTGTTACTGAAGGGTTAGGCAGAGGTTTCGTGGACTCCCGAATAATAAGAAAGTAATGTTTACGTCCCATATATGTACCCAATCGGGGGTGACCTTATTGCCATCAACTTTACACAAATTAAGGTACCAGGCTACTGAGAAATTCCTGATGGAAAAACCTAATAACACTTTGCCCCACCTGGGTTTCAAACCTAAGTCCTCATGGTTAGTAGTAGCGCATGCGACTACTAAACAACTTTCTTATATTAACCCTAAAACTTGTACATAAGTACAAGTTCAACAAATAAAACACGCAACTGCGAAAATCTTTACAATTAATTCTTATCTTAGCTTTTTTTTAAATAACGAATACTGACATAAAGGCATAAAGGTGACAAAAATAATATAGATTATTTCTGTCACCTTTATGCCTACGTTGCCTGAAATAGCTCAGCTTATTTTAGACCCACCCAAAAATGATATGAGATCCATTATTGAAATTAAACTTCTGACATCCAATTTCCTCTTACAAGATGTCGGTATTATATTTATAGAAAACAGCTTTCCAAGTTGTGTTATTTTCGTAATGTTTTATAAACTTGAAACCTACACAGATGGCAAACAATAAATAAGTACCCACGTATACCTTTCAATACCTTTTGCTTTTCCTAGTAGGTACCTACCATTACATAATGGTAAGTAATAAACAAACTTAGATGACCCTGTCTACGTGTTATAAATATAAATGAAGTACAGGCAGCCACAAGAAATAGTGATACTAAGTAAAAATAAATTAATTAACTTCTTAGCCGTTTCTATTACTGCAATTTGTGTACCGGAAAATTAAAAACAAACAAGCAACTATCATTATCTTTTGTTTGTTAGTTTAAAATTTTCAAGTATGCAGCGAAAGAAAATAATAACCCTATTTCGATGTCTTCATTAACGAATTCTTTATTTAACTTTGTGCTGTTAAATACCTTTGTTTTAATCTTCTTTATACACGATAGCTAACCAAAGCTATGTACATTCGCGTGCTAACCACCAGTATCGAGTCTTCGCCGAGCTTTGGTCGTAAATGGCCCTCTAACTTAGCTAGATAACGAGGAGTTTACCGAGACATGACACGACATGAGTCTGTGCGATGGACTCGTGTTCCTACCCTGCTAGTAGCCAATACTTCTACTTGAAGTACTAGGAATTGACGTTGACTGTAGCCAATACTTCTACTTGAAGAACTAGGAATTGACGTTGACTGTAGCCGATACTTCTACTTGAAGTACTAGGAATTGACGTTGACTGTAGCCAATACTTCTACTTGAAGTACTAGGAATTGACGTTGACTGTAGCCAATACTTCTACTTGAAGTACTAGGAATTGACGTTGACTGTAGCCAATACATCTACTTGAAGTACTAGGAATTGACGTTGACTGTAGCCAATACTTCTACTTGAAGAACTAGGAATTGACGTTGACTGTAGCCACTACTTAGGTTACTCGATATTTGATTAAAATACGAATTATGTAAGTGATGATGTAAATTGATTTAATAATAAGAATAGATGTAATATATTTTTTTATCTGTGAGCCCAGCGAGTTTCCATGAACTATTGATTCAGATTTCAGGGAGCTTTTCTATAAAAAAAATCAAATAGATACGAAATAGGTATACCTACGAAATAAACGCATTTACCTTTTTCCATTTGTCTAATCTTCAATTAGTCAAGTTGTTTACTTTGACCTTCGCTTAAAAGCTTTAATTACGGAGATAGGTCTTTATACATACAAAAAAATAGCAGTTCTGACAAACAACTTGAACTTAATTCCGAGGTTCAAGTTATAAACTTACTGCCACACTCAGAGACGTTTAATGATTACTTAGATCGATCCTTAGTATAGATTTTCTATACTAAATCTATACTAAGGATCGATCTAAGTAATCATTAAACGTCTCTGAGTGTGGCAGTTAGACATTTAGATTTATCTTCAGTGTTTTACTAAAACTGTAGGTTGAGGTTCAAGTATCTAGCTCTATATCGGATCGTCGCGCGTCGGTACCGACTTAATGAGTTAATGCCAGTATTTACACATACTATTCTAGTAAAAGCTTCCCGCTGTTCACTTGTTTAATAATCTAAACAATCCGTTAAAGGACTCGAAACCACAAACAATACGGACCGCAATACGTTAAGTCGTGTCACATTTATTTTACCTCCGCCGGTCCATCGCTGTCATAATCAAAATACACTTCAACCAACTTATCTGTGCTGGCGGGACAACACAGAACTGAAATAAATGTAATTTTGACATGTCGATACAAATTCTCTTGACAAGTAGCGCCACCTTGAACTGCTAACTTAAAGTGGTCATAGTATACATAATACGACATTCAACAAGACTGACATAAGGCTTTCAGACGAGTCTGTCAAAATTATAGCCATCTTTATTCTTATGACTATAAGGTTGCTATTGGACTGTAGCTGTCAAAAGCAATTTAAATGTGAATAGACTGTACATACCGCATTACGAAAGTACATAAGTACTTATCAATCAGCTGTCAAATCATACAAACTCGGCGGTGAAATACCTCGTTTGTCTTAGTAGCTAACGTAATTACTAGCGAGCTGGCTGGTCGGCAACCAGATTAAGGTGGCCGGCAACAAAATGAAATTCCTGCTTCGAGCGTGACCCGCGGTTGACACGGCCCCTGCCTATGTGCGTATCTAGTTATGTAGGTAGCTTTTGAATCGATTTCAGCTTAGTTTGAGGTCTGTTTATTTTGAAATCTGTAGGTTAGGTAGAAAACGTTAGAGAGTGTTGTAATAGCAACCTCTAGAAAATGGTTAACGAAACACGGAGTGAGCTTTCTTGTAAAGTGTTACTGGTTTTTATTTTTTACTACCCTTTGCCCGTGGTTTCGCTCGCTTGTATATCGGTTGTTATCCAACGAAAAAGTACAATCGAGATAAAAAGTATCCTATGTTCTTACCCATTTCATTCAAATCGGTTCAGCTGGTGACTTACAGAGAGAGTTACTTTCTCATTTACAATATTAATAATTATGTTTATTTATTTATAAAGAAACATAACACACACACACATACATAATTACACACACACACATTTTTTAAATATTTTTGTTTGTTTGTTTTTTTTTCTCTTTGTGTAGGTATAGCCTTTTTTGACCTGTGCACAAATTAGCATTAGCCAAAAGAATTATAGGTGCTTCTATAGATCAGTATCTATAGAATAAGAACACACAACCTTCCTACCACCACCAACTTTATGTAGGTACATAAGGGTACTAACATAAAGGTGTGTGCTTAAGTACAACGATAAAAGGAGAGTATTGTTGTAAAAAGCCTTAAGTGCTTGCACACTTTACTGTTTTATGGGCGCCCTGATAACATGCACAATTTCAACTTAAAGTTAATGAACCACATAAATTATAAGCTTACTAGCTTTTCTCCGCGGCTTCGCGTAGAGGTAGAAAATTATCCCGCCGGGATAAAAAGTACCCTTTGTCCTAACCCAGGTTATGGTCTACCTATGTGTCAAATTTCATCGAAATCTATGTAGCCGTTAAAGCGTGGAAAGGTAACACAGACAAACATACCTACAGAGTTACTGTCGCTTTTAGAATATTAGTAAGGATATTGTAAGCTATAAGTGTCGTCACTTTGACATGTACATGAGTAACGAGTTGGTCGGTTCAGAGGTATTTCAGGTATTCAGGTCAAATCACGTCAAAATTTATGACATATGAATGACACAATGGTTTAACTTATGTAAACTACAACTTAAGCTAATATTTAAGGAGCTAGTATAAGTAACAATAGAATTCCTACATTGCGTTAATAAATTCTAATTTTCATGACGCGAACATTGTCGGCTGTAAACTTATTAAATTCCTTAGTGTTGACGTTAATAATACCTGTTTTAACTAATACTAGACAACCTTAAACTAAAAGCTAGACTTATCGCCCGGTGCAATTATATTTAGGCATGCGTTAAGGTGTAGCATTCAGCTAGTAAAAACAGGCAAATAGTTGTCCTTTGTAAAAATAACTTGATTATTTTGGAACTGCCGGATGTCACGTCAATTCAAACTTAAATTACAGTGAAGCTTATCGTGCTTGGTGTAAAATCAAGTAAACTCCATCTATCTAATACCACTTTGTTATTTAAAATCTTTTTTACGTAGCTTATTCTGCAGCCAAACTTACTGTAGAACTTATGTACACAAACTTTTCACTAACTGAAATTAATTGCAAAGTTTGTTTACATAAGTTCTACAGACTTACTGATATCAATTTTTTGTACCTAGACAAGTATTACAAATTTACTGATATCAATGTAGGTATTTACCAGAAAGTGCCTACAACAATTACTTTAACACCATGTAAATATTGGCTTACAAGCTTCTACATCCAAGGTTTACTCGCTGTGGGACAGTGACAGCTTGATAAGCTCAAATGTCACTTGTAGATTATATTATATTGAAGTGGATCCATGCTTCATAATTAATGAGACATGAGTGGAACATGAAAAATAATGTGGAGCAGTTCAAGTGACACTATGCTTAGAACTTGTCATTTTATATTTGAATGTGTGAGACAGTAGATAAGATTTATGGGCCGCTTTACGAATTAACTTATTCTCTCTTAATCTATGGACATGTAAGAACATTTTTTTTTTTTAATAAACCATTTTTGTAATTCAAGAAAAAAAAATGACAAGAAGATTATTTACAAAGCTTTAGTTGAACTGTTTACCGAAATCGTCAGTTTACAAGAGTGAAACCGATTTACATATTTAAAAGAACTCAAATTTTCTATATCCATCTAATCTTGTACAAAAAGTAACACACAATGAACCGAATTTTACTAAAAATATTTATAAAACAAAATTTTCCTCGGGAAACGTAAATGTCAACGAATCTTCACCCTTTGGGATCAACTGGTTTGATTTTCCCTCGCAATTTTCGGTGACATTCCATTTCAATAATGAGTTGTCTGATTTAATAGAGTACCTGTCTACCTGTTCATTTCATCGTCATCATCTGCCTAGCGTTTTCCCAGCTATGTTGGGGTCGGCCTCCAGTCTAACTGGACGCAGCTGAATACGAGTATTTTACATAGAGCGACTACCTGTTCATTGAAATGTACTTATAATGTGGGTGGGTAAAATTTTCATCGGTTATTAAAAAAAAATAGCTGTTCCATACATTTTGACCGTATTTTGTAGGGAAACTTTTGTAGGAAACAGCAGATTTTTTTTAATAACCCATGAAAAATTTCTCTGTAGGGCTCAGAATGGTGTACTGAATACCTACGTGGTAACCGTGGCGCGTCGGTGTCCCTTCGACCCCGTACAGAGAAATTCCTTAGAGACCGCTTCAAATTCAAACAATAAATATATCAAAGCATGAAATAAACTGGCATAATTACCATTTTGCTAAAATAAATACCATGGAATCAAAAATGGAAAACCAACAAACTGTAAAACAAAACTCTAACAAAGCAAAAATTATGGAACAAACATCTCCGCGGCAAGTCGAGATAGTATCGCACCAGAAAGACATATAGCCGGTATTCGGAATTTAATTTCGATAGTAACGTAACAGCTGCGCCCTCGGCGGCACATCGCTTCTCAGAAGTTGCTCTCATTTGGCAACATCTCGCGACATATCTCGCCTCCTGACTCCACGTCCATTATTCCAACGTTATCTCCGACATATTAGAACTTAAGTGAAACCAGTATCAATTAATTAACTGGAAGATAGTAACATCTAAATTAGCATGTGTGTGTCATTTCTGGAGCACAATGAACCGTTTGTTTACAAATTGATTTGTTATTTTAGGATAGTCGCACTTTGGGTTTCTATAATACTTAATATGAACTAAATACTTGTACAACTAAAGGTAAATTTTATCCATTTGAGAAAGGGAATAGAACTTAGAAAGAAAATACGTTGCAATGTGCTAAACTTGACAACACTTCTTTGCAGCCAATCTTACATTATCATCAATTCTTCAATGATTGATAGAGTCTATACAGTGTTAAAAGTTACTTTAGCACAGCGTTGATAATTATACGTTAATACTTACTATTTTGACTGCTTTTCAAGTTATAAAAGCTTTTCGTAAAAGCGGTAAATAATTTGAAACGCTTTAAAATAAACATTATAATATGAGAGAACAGTGTGGTAGTAGCATAAGTTGCTAAAACAATATAAAGAATTATAATTTAATTTTTCACTCGCAATCGACAGTTTCAACGACACTAAAACATTTCAAGCTGTAAAAACATTTTGCACTGAAAACTGTTTGCAGCGGTTACTATATTGTTATAGCAACTTACGAGTATGCCACTACCACACTGTCCCCTTACTTGAGGTACCTATACTTTATAATCGTTTAAAAACCTCATGACTTGACAACACTCGATGACTACATTCATCGAGTCGCGATAGTTTTTTTGTATAGCACGAATTAGGAGTTAGTGGAGCTATACTATAGCTCCACTGGGAAGTACTGCCTCCTAATTCGTGTTGAAGCTAAAATCCTTGAAAGAAAAAGAAAAGAAAATCTCTAAGCATTTTGTGAAGCTTTCGTGTTTACGTTACGTTTACAGTACCCTGTTGTCTTTCAGCCAACAAAGAACCACAATTTATGACCTCCCAGCGACTTTCTCTATGGCCAATCCAATTTTTGGGCACAATGAGGAAATATTGCTTTGTAAACGGAGCTAAAAGGTTTGATAATGGTATTGGGATTTCCTTGAATTTATGGGAAGTTGTGGTGTAAATAATATTTTTTTAATATTGACTGAAAATCAAAAGAAAAAACCTATTCATAGTATCTTAGTTTTTTTCAACTAAAGAAGACAGTCATAGTCCATGGGTTTTCGAACTTCAAAATTACAATAGTCCTAAAATCTTACCTTTCACCGTTTCCTTGTGTTCCCGCTTATAACATCGGCACCATCCCACAGCTGGGAACAGACCTTTTCTATGATTCCCAGTTTCTTCGGCCCTGAGTTAAGTTGGGCAATTGCTTGTTGGTTGTGCCAGCGCGTCCCGCCATCTTTTGGTCTGCCACGTGTTTTCGTTTTCGCTGTGTCAGGTCTCCTCATGCGTGGAATTAAAATGATGACTAAGTGCAATTCATAATGTTGAGAATAAGACGATGACGAAGTGTGTAATGTTTTCCTGGCTTACTGCCAGGTGATTATGATAAGGTCTTGTGCTATACCAAGTGGTACAATAACTTCGTCCTCGTTACCGCAAGTCTCTAATTTGTACTGCTACTTCACCACCAAAATTAGTTTTGTGTTCTTATTTGCCAAATCATACCGCACTAATTTCTTCATCGTTCAAACACTCGATTGGCACAAATACTCTCACGAGTTTACAAAGATAAAGTAGTGTAACTTAGAAGTTTAAACATACTTACTTATAAGCTTTGGGTGGCATTACCGTATTGCGCAGCCTGATTCTTACTCTTTCCTTAATTTTTGAACATCGTGAAATGAAAAAAAAAAAACAAATAAAGCTCAAGCCAGCTCCTCCCTTGTGCCAATCGCGGGCACATCGCGGGGCGCTAGTAATCATCATCTATGTCCCACTTCATCGGAGACGACGCCGACGGCGCCTCCCCGGCTGCCGGCAGCCGGTTGCCACCGCCACTGAATTAAAACCCCTCTCCGTTTCCCTTAATGTCGCCGAAATTAAAATTTGAGAACTATTGTCTCCAACGAACAATGATCCCTTGTTACAGCACTTTTCATTCTGCGTTTCGTTCGCGCGCTGTCCTCATTCATTATTTGAAATGTTTGCCGTTTAAATTAAGATTTATTATTCTTTTTGGAACTCGTGGAAACCAATTAAAATGCCTGAAGGTACAGTAACGAGGAAATTGTTGAAAATCATAAAAGGTGACGCTCCGCTCGGGCCAAATTCGTTGCTTTCTGAAGTTGGGTGTTTAATTTCATATTGTAAATGTTTTACGAGTATCTCTTTCTATTCTTATGGCGATATAAAATCTGTTCAATTTAAGACAACATCTCAAATCAACTTACCTGGAAGGAATCTTCAAGTTTATGTATGGGTTTGCATAAACTTGAAGATTCCTCACCTGTAAGAGAGATAGAAGCGAGTCTGTTATGAAAACTTTTCGAAGTGGTGTAGTAAAGTTGTTGATCTCTTTTGTGCAGGGTACTTCGGCAAGTACTTGAACAAGTACAACGGCTCGTACATACCTCCCGGCTGGAGGGAGTGGGGGGGGCTCATCATGAACTCAAAGTACTACAACTACAGCATCAACATGAACGGAAAGAAGATAAAACATGGCGATGATTATAATAAGGTACGTAGGCATCTTCTGCTTTTCAACCTTTCATAATTATTTAGTCGATGTTTTTTTGCTAGTCATTCTTGGATTAGATATTCTTGATTCATGAAAAGTTTTTTATTTGGAATCCTAAGACACAAAAAAATTCCAACATTGGCTCTCAAACGGAACCATTGACTAATAGTGCAAAATATTTCGACATAGTGTAACTTCTAGTAGAGCACCGTTTCCCTGTGAAAATATGTACCTAATATTACGAAACTTCCTATAATTCCAGGACTACTACCCAGACCTGATAGCCAACGACTCCATCGCGTTTCTGCGAGCTTCCAAGCGCCGTTTCTCCCGCAAGCCAGTGCTGCTGGTGATGTCCTTCCCCGCACCTCACGGGCCCGAGGACTCCGCTCCGCAGTACTCGCATCTGTTCTTCAATGTCACCACGCATCAGTGAGTACAAATATTACCTAACTATAGGACCTATTGCTTTAAAGGTCCTCGCTACTTATAGAATTTTCTTGAAAGGTCGTCTAAGGGTTGTAAAGCGAAAATGTCAATTCTGTGTATTTATATTTAGTGTATTTATATTTAGTGTTAAAAAAATGATAACAATGATTAAAAAGTCAAAAATGTACTAAGTTATGTTGCCGCAAGGCTTATGCCAGACTTGGTGAATATCGATTATACTAAGACGTAAGACCACTTTAACCAAACCAATAAATAACCAATAAATTTGATTTGATTTGATTTTGATTTAAGTGTGCAGTTTAAGGCAGCGTTGCATGTCCAGAAAATTTGCATCGATATGTCACACTTGGTACATACATATATATTTCGGTTCTATGTTTTCTCGCCCGCAGATAAGTTGGTTGAAGTGTGGAAGTACAAAACTTTTTGAAATCGATGAATACTTGTCTAGCCCCCAATACCCTGTTATTTGTCGAGCCTGAAATAAATGTGTCAGTATTGGTCTAAATTGAGAGATTTTAGGTCAGCTGAAGATCTCTCTATCGTACCTAAGTCCACCACAATTGTAAATTAAATTAAATTAAATATATATATAATATTTTTATATATTATACATTATACATAATATTATAAATGCGAAAGTATGTTTGTTTGTTACCTTTTAACGCATGAACCACTGAACCGATCATCCTGAAATTTTGCTTAAACGTTGTCAGGTGTAATGTTTCATCCTGAAAAAAATGCTGTTACCGAGGAAACAATAACGTTCTTATAATAATAGATGGCGCCACGTGTCTTTCAAATAATGATTGAATTAAATTATTACAAGCAGAGTACCACCCGAATTGATTGTCAAATTCTAAATTAACGCGAGCGAAGCCGCGTGACAAAGATAGTCATTTATAAAAACATTAGCATTACATAGGTATGATAAGCCCCTATTGTCATATTAAGTCGTAATGACCCTCTGCGAATAGCCATCGTCCGATAACACGCCTGCATACCCCTCCAGGGATGATTGCGTGACGGTAATGTGGTATGTGGCCCAGCAGAGAATAACAACCCACTGTCGGCACTTTATCACGTATGATTTATATCGGCCAAGTTGTAAGAGTAGCAAATAAATCACAAGGTGACGGGCCATCGTCTTATTTGTTGTAGCCGCTGCAGTATGCAATTGTTTATTGGCTCAATACTTGGACGTTTTTAGTACACAAATACTTATGTTTTGCGAGTTGCGAATCTAGTACACAAATACGTTTTGTGAATCTTCGAGAAAACAAAAGAACATCACTCTCGTGCCGGACAAAGGTGAATAGAGCGACCTTGGAACTGTGCTGTAGGGTTTTCAGAGGTGGTTTTCACACAAAGGAAAGTTCAGCTCAAAGCAGAACCCTGATAAAAGCATAGGTAACTTAAACATTGTACGTGAGACTGAAAGGTGTGTTCAAACAAAACTAGGAAGTCTGTTCATCTGAGAGAAGAGAATAAGTACTAAAATAAAACTTTCAGTGCCGCAGACGCTTTTCCAATATACTTTCTTACATTATTATTATCCACCTAAATGTATTCTTAAAATGTTTATATTTGTCACCGACTCACCTCTGAAAACTGAAAAGGTCGTTCCCCTAATCGATAAAATTTAATTTCATAATTTAGTCCGCGGAGAGTACTCGATTCACTTCGGTCGTCGGTTGAAATATAAATCGGTACTCAGTTTGAAATCTCGGTGGAGTCGCGTCGTCGTCTAAATATCTCAACAAAAACACTAATTGCTGCAGCGTTTTCGCAACAGCACCGGCCATCTTGCTCTCTTTAAATATTTAAGGAGCCCGAGTTTTTGGAGCTCCATCGAAAGCAAATAGCTTTTAGGATGCCACTCTGATGTTTGTGGTCGACCTCGCTATATTTTACTGCAAAGATACGCTCAAGGATGTTACGAGGTCCTTAGTAGATGAGCACCGGAGCGCGGGAACGATAAACTTTGAGGGGGTCATTAATGCTTTACCCACTCATTAACTTTCTGACAAAATATATGAGCTTTTACAAGCTGCAAAATAAGTTTGGATACATTGTTGTATGCCCTAGTAAATTATTCATGGCGAAATAAAAACTGCATAGAAGTTTCCACACACATTATAACTTCTATTTATACGAGGTACTAAAAAGCTGTCCACTTTACACTGCGGTGCATGCACTCGCGTTCATAATCACGAGCGGCCTTTTTTCGCGGGAACTCTCCGAAAATTTTACGTGCACTTACCGTACAGCGGACGGTGCCCTGAATAATTTTACTTGCACTCAGACGGGAGGTGGCGCGAGGCTGATTTATGTTTCATAAAAATGTTTAGAGGAAGGCGGACTTTATTCTGGTGTCTTACGATTTGGGGGCATCATACTCGTACCTAGTACCTACGCTGAGTAAGCGACTCGACGGAGGTAGGAGGTGCGGTCGAGTAATGCGAGGAGATCAGTCAGTGCCTTTCTCAGGTGTCGCCCTGTCTGGCTGAACGGACGCACACAGATCAATTGTCTACTGCTAGACGGCGACGTCGTTTATACCCATTACCTGCGATCCTAGCGTCATCATTCAGTGTAGGTTGGATGGAGTGAGTCAGTTATTCTGCTAAAATATTGTAACGAGTCTTTTACTCACCTACCGATATTACTCAGTGTAGTCAGTAGCTGATATTATAATACCTACCTACTTCATTATAGCATAGTTTATGCATTCTTTTGAAGAAAGCTTTTGATAGGAGGCAGTGGCGAAGGTTCCAACCAAACAACTCGATTCGTACCGGATTCCCTTTGAAAAATGACACGGTCAGTATTCTATACACAAATAATATAATCACATTAAAGATATGTACTCCGACTTACCTCTTACAAAAATTGACCCTTCACTACTGGTAGGAGGTTATAGGGTACAAGTTACAACGTATTTTGATAGGTACTGCAATCGTGAAATAAACATGAGTGCAATTAAGAGTACACTTCTGTAAAAAACTAGATCAATTGTGGCGACAGCTACCGATTACCGGTAACTATTGGTTGGTATTGGTAATAAAGGGTCGTTAAAACTCTTGTTAAGATATCACAAGTAAAGTGGTATAATCAATAATTCCTCTTTACAATTGCGATGACAGTTTACGAGGAACCCCTTGCAAGGAAACATTATAGCTGCAAACAAACATTTCAATTTTTGGATTTTATTTTGATGATTGGAATAATTTTTCAATACACTTTCTCGAAAATTGGTTCTTATCGCACTACGATTAGGTTCAACATGCAATGTATTTTTATGATGATAATGATTTTTAATATTTTTCCGCACCTGTGCGGAAATAAAAATTTCCACAGATATAACTATGCTTATACGAAGTCCAAATGGGCTCAATAACTATACTTAGTCGGCGGTGATTGTTTTTTTTTAATCTCGGCAAAGAGATTTGCGTCTTTACGGCGTACATATTTTTTGAGTATTTAAATGGTGTTTATAAATAGAATATAATAGATAAACATGATTATTTAAAACAAATACCTACCTATTTACTTTTATGAACAAATTAACATTTATTTGTGTTCTAAATACAAAAATATTAGAATTTTCTATTTTTCATATTAGGCTGTTTAGCAGCAATGATATGAGCGCCGCGCCGCGACGACGAGTCGCAACTTGCTTCTTTCGGCATTAGTTCGCCTAGTCGCTTTGCTACTACACACTCGTAGCTCACGCAGTCAAGTTCAATATTTTACCGAGTAAACGTGAATTGTTTTGTGACTATAACAATGGCAGCAACTTCGACTACTATTGATGTTTATAAAACGAAAATGAAGAACATTTATGTGACCCCAATGAAAAATCTTTCCACAAAACATAGTACATAGTTTTTGCTGGACAGTTTTCTTTACTTTTCTTTTTAAGAAATCTCTCCCTGATAAAAAAAAAACTAAGGCCCACGGCCAGCAGCGGAGAATGGAACCGGCGAGAGATGTCGTGCGGTGTTCCACAGGGATCGGTTCTAGGGCCGCCCTTGTGGAACATCGGTTACGATTGAGTGCTTCGCGCCGACCTCCCTAGCGGCGTCAGCGTAGTTTGCTACGCTGACGACACGCTAGGTGCTGGCGCAGGGGAGGTCGCACGAGGCGGCGGCCGAATTAATGACACGCGGTGTTGCGATAGTCGTGGAGAGGATCCGGCAATTGGGTCTCGAGGTGGCATTGCACAAGTCTGAGGCCATGTGCTTTCATGGGCCTCGGAATGCGTCACCGTCGGGATCCATACTGACGGTAGGAGGGGTTCCCATCGGCGTCGAGTCGACGTTGAAGTACCTTGGTATCGTCCTCGACAGCCTGGAACTTCGTGGAGCACTTCCGACGTTTGGCTCCCAAACTGGAACGGGCCGGGGCTGCCTTCAAGCGGCTCTTGCCTAACCTGAGGGGTCCAAACGCCTCCTGCCGGAGGCTCTACGCGGGGATCGTGCGGTCCATGGCCCTTTATGGGACCCCGGTGTGGGCGCGTTCGTTGAGGCTGCGAGCCGCGCACTATCTGAACGCGCCCCAAAAGGTGGTAGCCGTAAGGCTGGTCCGCACGATCTCCGGCGAGGCGGCGAGCCTCCGTGCCGGATTGCCGCCATGGGATCTGGAGGCCATAGTCCTCGTGCGCCTGCACGAGTAGCGCCCGGAGGCACTACGCCGGGGGGAAACTCCGCTGCCGCGGCAAATTGTCGCTCAGCGGACAGACCTCCGGCGCGATCTCATGGCGACATGGAGAGAGCGACTGTCGCAGCCCCGTGCAGGGCACGCCACAATAGTGGCGATAAGTCCCCTCTTTGAGGAGTGGCTAGAGAGGCGCCACGGTGCCCTCACCTTCCGCCTGACGCAGGTCCTCACCGGACACGGTTGTTTCGGGAGGTACCTGCGCCGAATCGGGCGGAAGGAAACGCCCGGGTGCTATCATTGTGAAGATCGCCCGGAGGACACGGTGGAGCACACCGTGGAGGTCTGCTCCGCTTGGGTTCAGCACCGCCGTGTCCTCGTAGCTGCGATTGGCGGCGGCGACCTCTCGCGTCCGGCCCTGGTTCAAGCCATGGTTTGGGGCGAGAGGGAATGGGAAGCCGTCACCGCCTTCTGCGAAGCAAGAAGCATGCTAGCGAAGGAGGTGGCGGAACGTGAGAGGGAGAGAACCTCACGTCCCAGCCGCCGCGGGAGAAGCACCGGGCGTCGGGGGCCACGTGGTGGCTCTCGGCCATGAGTAATGGGCTAGCTCGCCGACCGTCCCGACAGGCCGTGTCGACGGCGCTTTCGTGTTCCACGCACACCTCAAAGAGATGTCAGCAAACAGGAGGGGCCCGCAAGGGCCGATGTCTGCCAAGGCTGCGGGACTGTTCGAAAAGATACCGCGGCCCTGGAACATAAAGGGTAAAAGAAGGAACATGGATGGTTTTTAGTCAGTAAAAGTCTGTCACTCCCTTCCGCTCCGCCCAGAGCGGGAGGAGTCATTTGATGATTTCCTATCCCAAAAAAAAAGGCCCACGGCCGGACGCGCCGCGCCGCCGCCGTGGAATTGGCCATCGGCGCTCATATCTAACGCCATCATACCTTTGCTTCTTCTTCAACCTGGCGAAAACAAAGAAATCATAGTTTCCTAATAATTTCTGACAAAAATACTTTGCGTTCTAATATTTTATTTCTTCGAAAGTGTATTAAAAAACGTCGTTTGATACGCGTGGGGGATTTGTTACTGCAGTTCTCGGCTCCATAGGTAACACTCGCCTGCAGCTCGGGTGTTAATTCCGCCTCGAATACAATAACAAAGTTTCCCCACTTATATCAAAATGTACTATAACTCTTCTGTGCCATTTTCTCAATCACTCATTCTGAAAATCAGAACTATCGTTCGAATTGGGACGTATGCTTTTCCACGCGACTTTAGTACAGAGGGAGCTGAAGGCACATCTTACGAAGTAAATCATTCAATACAAAGTAAGGATTGGCGACTAACCAATCATCCCTGCACCACGTACTTACCATAGGTGGGAAACATTTAGGATTAATCTATTTATAAGCACTAATAGAAGTAAAATATTTGACGCTTTCACGTTTTACGATGCTACATAGTGAGAACAACGAGTTTATTGATACTGGCTCCGTTATTTTATGTGTTAGCTTCTCGGAATCGTTTACATGTGCTGAACCACATCGAGTACGTTAAGATCTTACTTTAAAGTCTTAACAGTATATCATTAACTTGGTGTGGTTAGAATGTTCAGCAAAACGTTGTAAAAAGTTTCGTAAACATTTTCATTCCACTAAACAGTGAATTCGACGATCGAGCTGGAGGAAGCAGAGGATCGTTCTTCTCTACTGTGATTAATTAATTAGGTAATAGGTAGGTATTACGAACGTAGATCACGTAGATGGCTTTAAGAGTAGAGGAAGACAAAAAATCAATGGATGGAAAAATGGTGACTGCTGAGATGACGAGTAATAGAGAAGTATGACACAAGAAGCCATGCTGCGCCGACCCCACACACATTGGTATAAGGGCAGGAGAATTACAATAGGTAGGTATTACGTTACGTTTGCAACAAAGTTTAGAATCAGAAGTGGACCTTTTTCATCATATTTAACGCTCCAGAAAATCCCAGTACCAGCTGCGCGTCCCAGTGCTTTATTGTTTTTTTTTAATTTATTTGGTCTTATTCGTCCACAATCTCAAAAGCTGAATTTTCTATTAACTCTTATAAAGTCAAGAATCCAAGCCTTTTTCTAAAAGATAGAAAGAAACGTAATAATTGTTGTTTACCGCCAAAATATTGATGTGAGCTGTTAATTCATCTTCTTTATCGTGTGGGTAGTGCCTAACCTGGTGTCAATTTTTATGCCGCCCATGGGCCTCTGACTTGGCTTTACATGCCGTCAAGAAATATCTCTCACGCATGCTGGTTTCCTCACGATGTTTTCCTTCACCGAAACAAGTGATAATAATTATACATTATGCACATGAATACGAAATAATAATGATCCGCATAATAATATGATAAAGGTTCTATTATAAAACAAGACAATCATTCTGTGGCAGCTGTAGACTGCCGTATCGTATCGAGTGTCAGAATATGTGGATGTTATTACGCAGAGAGACGGTGCACGCCTGGCTGCCATCCCGACAGACAGACAGATCACAATATGCACGCTGAATATGTATTAGATTGCAACTCGCTTCGAATTCATCCCATTGCAAATTTTGACATACGAATTTGGTAGCCGTTTTTGGGAGGGTGGCGTAGTATTTTCTGTAGTTTCAGCAACTTTCTTCAGTGACTTGAACATTAGAGAAAATATCTGTCCTCTTAAACCAAAAATCGCTCGAAATTTCTCGTAAAAATCGAAAATTTTTCTTTTTTCTCATCTGTCTGCTAGAAATCTGCGAGTGATTTCAGATGGACTTATTAAAAATAATACGGTTATTTTTTTCTTCATTTAATTTTTGTGTTGAAAATTTTATTTAGGTATTCTCTGTTTTCTCAAAAAAATTGTTTATTGAGGGACCGCTTATAATTATGTTATGCAAAATATGTAGTTTCAATTCCGCGAAAACATTTTTTTATTTTGCATAACATTTAATGTCATGGTTTTTTGTGAGTTACCGCTTTTTGGCTCAGGGAAAGAGATATTGTCTTATTTAAAATACCAATCCACATCTTATCCTTACTTAATATTATAAATGCGAAAGTAACTCTGTCTGTCTGTGTGTTACACAAGCACGCCTAAACTACTGTACCGATTTAAATGAAAGATACAGAGATAGTCTAGAGCCTGAGAAAGGACATAGGTTACTTTTTAATACGAAAAAAGGGCTGTAAGTAGTTGATATAGGGGATGAAAGTTAGTATGGAAATTACTTCATTTTTAAAGCTAGAAGCTTGAATCTTATTTTTTAGGCTTTTGATTACATATAAATAAATTCGACATTCAAAGTTTCTAAAAAAATACTCTAAAAGGGGTAAAAATAGGGGATGAAAGTTTTTGCGTGATGACGTCGGTAAAAAAGCTTACGGCCCAGAAAATAAAAATATTGAAGAAATACAGAGAATTACGGAGTCATCTATATTTATTATTTTAAAAGAGAATGCTCATGGAAGTATGGAATCCCGTACCATGCTGCATCAAAATCAAACCTGGTTTTTTATAGACTACACTGATCGTATTAACTCCTACAAAAATTATTTTGAAAAAAAAACCCGCGTTTCAGAGTTATTTTATAAAATCGAAACTAACCTAAAAAGTAGGTCTATTTTTTCGACGCTACCAACGACGTATTTTAACACACATACATTACATTATTGCTCTAAAAACAGCGTAATACACTAATATTAGTAAGAATTACGAGTTAAAGTAACATCCACAGTATGCTTGACTGAAACTCGATTTTATTTTAGACCTTTACATTGCCAATAGTCAGTCAGTACAGTACAAATGTCAGATGCCACAGATAAGATAACTATAAACCATAGAGTATAGTAAGTGCTATAAACTAGTCGGGATTTAGGGATGTAATCGATAAATCAAAATCTTTAGGCTGAGAAAATCTATTTTGTTGCAAATAGCAATAAACCAAACTAAATCGATTTGGTGTAAGTACTGATCTTACTTAATTGTAATTAATTTTAGAGTCCGCTCGACAGACAAGGGTTTGTTCAATTGAAACGGAACGTCATTTATATTCAGTTGAAACGGAACGTCATATAAAGGGAGTAAAACAATATTCGTACTTTTGATTTAAACGTGTCTTAGCGTTTTTGATAAGTCTACCACCGAAGAGTTAAAAAGGGGGATGAAGGTATGTACTATGTTTTTTTTACCGTAACCTGGATTAACCTATAGGTTACTTTTTAATTCCGGAGTACGTTCCCGTCGGATATTTTTCGACATCCACGCGGGCGAAGGCGCGGGCAAAAGCTAGTTGGTACATAAGGAGGTACTGTAGGCAAGAAGCTTTTTCAACTACATTAGGTAGGTATCCTGTGACCATTTACATTGGTCTAAAAGATTTACTATGAGTAAACCCATCTTGGCAGCGTATTTAAATACACTGTTCATTCAAATAGGTACCTTTAGAGATTAATGAACACGAAAACTTTGAAAGTGCCGCCGAACAGCGCAATTGTTTCGAACGAATTTTAGGATTAAATTCGGAAGTATTACCGTGATCTGGGATTAAGAGTATAAGTATAAGAATTAAATCGTCTATCAAGTTTCCATCTCAGTTGCCAAAGCTTTCGGAAACAGACTCAAATTGTATGACGCTGAAGAATTTTCATCTCACTAAACCAATTAAATTAGGTACGAGGAAAAACAAAATGGCTCCAGAAAATGGCTTTATTTTTCTTTAAATTAGCTGATGTATTCGGGTAAATGGTTTTTCGAATTACATCGTGCTAGTTTCAATTGCCTAGAAAATTAAGGAGATATTCAAAATTTAAGAATTATATAAGTACATAGGTATATCGACCACATAACCATGAAGTTTCTAGTCTTTCTAGTAATTCGATATTAATATGATTATTATAATTTCCACCTACTCATTTGCAGTAGCAACCTTATAATTACCTACATCATTATCGAAGCTGAAAAACATTTCAATTTATTTTTGATTTAACGAATTTTATAATTTTCGTTTTGCAAACAGAAAATAAAACGTGCTCTATTTTTTGTACTCAATTATACCAGTTGTTACATTCAGTAAAAACATAAAAGCTGAACCGCAGCTCCACATAAAATACATCAGAAATGTATGTATGTGCATATTTTACGTTATTTTTTATACAGACGACTTCCTTGCATGAGTTTATTTATCGTACAGTTGGAACGTTCGATGGGTTCGTCTCGGCGATCCTCGCATAAATTATACCGGTCTGGGGAGCCTTCAGTGTTTGCTTGAAAGTCGCCGATGCAAATAAACGAGACAATCTTTATCCCAATCATTACTTAACATATAAATGTTAAGCTGTTTATTTGTAATCGTGCTAAGACAGCGGGATGAAGTCGGTGGTTCGTTAAAATGTTCGGTTAGGGGCTAAGGGCTGTTACATGCTGTCTTTGATGTTAGTGCTAATGGCATGTGAGCACTTGTGCAAGTGAAGAATGTGCGTTTGATATTTTCAAACTATAAAAATAAATGTGTTTCTGGACTAACAAATTAACTTGAAATTACTAAAAGTAAAGGAAATATGAATTAAACAACACTGGACAAGATATTTGTGAGAGTTCCTTCTGCAGTGAATTTTGTGAATTTTTCGCTTTCTTCGCGACGTTTTAAGTACTTGTAGAAGCGCCGCAGCCAAGAAGCAGTGGCGAAGGTTCCATACAACTCGATTCCTACAGGCTTCCCTTTGAAAAATGGCACAGTCAGTTTATATAGACAAATAATATAATCAAATTAAACATATCTAGGTACTCCGGCTTACCTCTTACAAAAATTGACCCTTCGCTACTGCCAAGAAGTCACTTAAAAATAAGATGAACTCCTATGTACATTTATATAGTTTCGTCGCCAAGTTTTCCTTTCGAATGAAAAGCTTTGTAACATCCGTTTGAGCCAAGTTCGAGCTTATCTCATAATTCCATTCTAAGCGAGTTTGCTCACGCTTGATATACCCTTAGAACAACTTTCCTGGAAGCTTTTACAATGAATTCCATACGCATAACGCGAGGCACGAGCCTATTACAAAAAGCTGCCCTTTCTAACGACATATTATCGATTACGATTAGTAAATATTGCTTATTAATAAACATGGACGTACATGGCCCATTGTTCCATGGCCACTATAAATTTTATGCCACCATTCAGAAAATTGGTTCCCTGTACGGACTTTTACTACTAGGTATTAAGTACGTTACATTCCTCTACTGTAACGGCTTCCCTGTAATAAATCAATAAAACCATTATGATCATTTTATAACAGTTATGACTACGATTATTGGTTTTCGTGTAAACGACCTAGGAAGTAGTTTAGTAGGCCTTTGGTATCTTAGTTAATGTACATACGCCAGCACATAACTGCCTGTTCAAGTGCCTCTGCTTACTACTTATCAACCTTTACGTCAAAAACTAGTAGGTACGTGAGATGATAGGCTCATACCCGAAAGCGAGGTACTTACCCAGCTTAGATTATTTAAACAGAATGGTGCAACTTTAATTAGCAATATACACTCCATAGGAATTATGGTAAAATTTTAAGTTACTCTTAGCATTTCCGTTCTGCACTTTAGGATACAATATCCATATACATAGCAAAATGGTTCCACTCTCACGGATTAATTTAAAATGAAAATTGGAAGGCATTAGTTCCACATAGCTTGTATTAGTTGGATGTTACATTTGATTAGTGTATGTGCATTCTGCATAGGTACATTCTGCGGTGGACTGTCCGCGACGCACTGGCGCCAGTGACTAGAGCCGAACCTGAGTCTAAACGAAGCTTCAGGGCTGTTGAGGAAGTATTTATTTTATAAGAAAAAAGTTATTGTACATTAAATGTACCTGCAAAAACTTTTTTCTTGAAATAAGTACTTACTATACTTTAAATAATACATGCTTCTAGAAGTTTTCAAAGGGCCGCGCTACCTGTCTATTGATCGTTACTGGCAAACAGATTCATTATTTTAAGTATTTATGGTAAGGTACCTATAGACACACTGCACACGCAAAGCGCAATTCAAATAATTGATGGCTACATTAAACAATAAAGGTTAATTGGGAAACTAATATTATACTTACTATCAGTAAAATGTATTGTATGTAGGTACATTTTAAGCTATTTAATTCTGCTTAATACATCTTGATTTAATTCTTCCAGACACGAGATATTTCCAAACAAATGCATGGGCAGTCTAGCTTTTTTTTAAATACCGGTATGGTAACCCTGTTGGTTTTAATATTCAGCCACCGGCGTATTGTGTGGTCGGGCGTATCGCAGAAACCTGTCCTCGACCGTGCCGACAAACGCGAATTTAAAAAATGTCTAAAATGGACCTTTAATATGTAATAATGATGTAGAATGAATCCTTTTAAACCTTGATTTTTAGTTAGATAATAATATGTGATCAATTTTGTATGGGGCCTATAAAGATAAATCTTCTTGAAAGCTAAATTATGCACAAAATGTTCTTCAAAATTCCTTCTACCTAAATAATTTTCGTTTTGACATTATTCGACCTTACAATGCTATGTCGAAACTTGGGTCATTGACCATAAATTTAGTCATTTATCTAGAAATCAAAAATTAAGTTAGCACCTAATTTCCTATCCCTTTATTTTTTTTTTTTTGCATTGTTATCTTCATTTCTTCTTCGTTTTTATATAGGGTGGAAGGGACACCGACGCTAAAACGGTCACCACGTGTTCAGTACGTCATTCTGAACCTTCCTGGGGGGTTCAGAATGATGTAGGTACTGAATATAATTTTTTAACATACAATTTTTTCGTCGGTTATTAAAAAAACAGCTGTTTCCTACAAAACTGCAATACCTACCTACATGGTCAAAATGTATGGAACAGCTGTTTTTTTTTATCTACAACCGTGAAAAGGCAGTGCCATTTACTTTTCGTAGATATATTAATAGTTAGGATCAGAATTTCCACTTACGACCTTTCGACCGGACGGCACGGTTATTCGTTAATAAATTAATGTTCTAAAAGATATCTATAATTTATTACCTTCCTTTACATAATTTTATATCTTCTAGAACTCTCTCTTCTATCTTCTTATACGTTTAGAACCTGTTTGCTAGATATAGACGTTAAAACTGTTATAGGCCAATAACTGAGAGTGCTTGCATGTTGATGCAAAACTTTATGTAGGTAGGTACCTACTACTTACGATGGTTTAGATGGATGTATGGTGTAGGCTCTTTACTATATAGGTAGATATCATGTTAGATAGGTACCTATGGTGTTCATCTTAATGTCCTACCTAAAGTAAAAAAAAAAGATTTTATATTTGCATGCTATTGATAAGGCGAAGTGTGTCCTGCTCTATATCATTTTTATAACATCCTGTATATACCACATTTTATGCAAATAAATATACTTACCTACTTACTTACGTACTTACGGCCTAGCACGAATGCGAGGAGCAAACTTATTAAGTTGGAACGATTTTTAAATTAAAATTACTCGTTTCGTATTTACTACTTACTTATTTACTTAGTTTTAAGACTATATTCTTATCTATGGGTGATATGATACTATGTGCTTGTTCCTTTTAAGCGAATCTTACAACGGTTAACTAAACATAGATATATAGGTAAGTAGGCATCTAGCCTCTCGGTTTGTAATTAAATAATAATTAAATGTAGCAGGTACCTATGTAATTCTAATCTATATAGCTTACCGTATATAATTGTAGTTGAATATCATGCATTCCGCAGCTATGAAGTTACTGAAATTTATGAACAAAATTCTCAACTATGACACAACTTCGACGTTCAGAAATAGTTCATTGATAACTCTATTAGGGGACACATACACGTTCGAGTTTCATATCACAAGCATAACCGTGAATATAGAACGACCTTTATGCAATCTAGTGAACTGCTGGTTCCATCCCTGGTCGGTCAGAGTTCTTACTGGTTTTTTCGTTAGGAATTTCGTACCCTTACTTCTTCTGGCCTTCTGTAGTCGATGACGACACATATTCCGGCTAGTATGTGCCCTGAATCCCAGTAGATACCCAGAACGTATCTGCCCAAAATAATTATTTTTGTCAGGCTAATGGCAATAAAGAGTTCGTCTACCTTTCTACCTACCATCCTTAATGTATGTTCTGCTTACACAATGTAACAAGTCCAATGCTTCCACAGTACGCCGACGTACGACATGGCACCGAATCCGGACAAGCAGTGGATCCTGCGTGTGACGGACAAAATGAAGCCCATCCATCGGCAGTTCACCGACCTGCTGATGACCAAACGACTGCAGACGCTGCAAAGCGTCGATATGGTACGTTGTAAACTACGTCACATTGCATCCGTCAAGGGGGGTGATTCTTCCAAATAAAAATACTCTATCGAACATGCGGCGAATGATCAGTCTACTACAGTTTCAAGATGATGCTGAATTTGACTTCAGATTAGAATTGAATTTAAGAGCTGATAGCGAGTTATTGGACGAGGCATTGAAATAGGTGAAGATCTTTTTAGTACTTTTTCAGAAGGTGGAAGGAACCTACGGTCTAATCGTGTTTTTTACATTATTAAATTTTGGGGGAAAATACCTTATTACAACAACGAATATTTAGCGTAGATTTGAAATACAAAGGAAAAACCATTAGATAAGTAGAGGCAGAGTAAAATACAAAAACTTTAGCCTTTAAAATGTTCTTTCGCTTTGAATTAACCTGAAATTTTCATTTACAGGCTGTAGAACGCGTTTATCAAGAGTTGAAAGCGCTGGGGGAACTGGACAACACGTATTTAGTGTACACGTCCGACCACGGCTATCACTTGGGCCAGTTTGGCTTAGTCAAAGGAAAAAGCTTTCCTTTCGAGTTTGACATCAGAGTTCCCTTCCTAGTGAGAGGGCCTGGAGTGGAACCTGGCACTGTGTAAGTTTTAATTCTTTACTTAGTTCTACTATTATTGAACACATTTTCAATGTTTATCTACTTTAGTTGAATATGGATCTCTTGGCGCGTGGCCAGAGTCGGAACTAAAGCCGCCATATTGTTTTTCAACACAATTTTAACAGATAATTTTACAAACGTTTACCAACAGCGCCCTCCTGATAATTACATCCAAGCGCCAAAAGATACATACAGCACTATAATACGAATAACGAAAAAGTTTTTATTATATATGGAATCATCCATGCATATGTTCATGACTGGTTGAAACATCTGAAAAAACTGTAATGCCATTAAAAAGAAAAAAAAAACTATTGAATTTTTATTGGCATCTTGTATTTTTTTGACCAGTTACGGCCAGATTTAATATATTAAAGTTATTCAAACAAGTTTATACTTGAGTATATAATTAAATAAAAACCACTCATTCGATCAACCAATATTTTCTGAACATTATTCTATAATCTGCATAAAATGTGAATGCATTGCTTTTCATAAAATATTATATAATAATTATTATGCAACCTCTTCCTAATTTAGTTATTGTCGCTGGTTCGAACATCTGAAAAAAACATGAAACGCTATTAAAAAAATAAACGAAAATAAAGATATATTTACTTTTATATCTATTGGCATCTTTATTTTTCGACTCTTAATGGCCAGATGTTGAATATCAAGTTAGTTTCCAAAAATATTTGTTTCAAGATGGCAAAAAATCTCTATGCATTCCTTCGATCAACCATTCATGTTGCAAAAATTTAGAAACTTACATAAAGACTTACTGCTGTTGTTTAAATAAGTCAATAATAATAGGTACAACTAATCTACCTACCTACTACCGAATCTTAAACACTGAATGAATTTGAAGAGCCAGTATAATTATCAATTCCATGCTTAGACTCGGCGTTTTATGAATTAATATTTGACGCGAATATTTCAGAAAAATCCAATTCCAACTTGCCTTTTTCCTCTCTCTACAGCGTAGATGACATAGTTCTCAACATCGACCTGGCACCAACGTTCCTTGACATGGGCGGGGTGGAGCCACCAGCGCACATGGACGGACGGTCTCTCCTGCCACTGCTGCAGCCACGTCGTCGTCGCCACGCTACCGCGCACTGGCCGGACACGTTCCTTGTCGAGAGGTAGGTAATAAAATAGAACCAATACAAAGGTATTACTATTAATACAAGGGTAAATATAATAATATTATATACATTAATACAAAGGTAGGACACTGGTCTTTTTGTCTACCTTGACACTGGTCTTTTTGTCTACCTGTGCAATTCAGCTGGTACATGTATACATGGAGAAAATTAAAAATTCCATATAAGTAGTAAAATCATTGTCTAATCGGTTTAAACTACAGGAGACGAAAGTTTGTAGGTACCTATTAAAATTCGCCATTTTGTAGGGGTAGTAATAAAAGCTCCGAAATGAGCTATATATACTCAAAGTATTAAATTTACGGCTTTAAATACTAATTTTCCGGCCGCTGAAAGGACAGAGAAACGACCGAATAAAATACTCGAAAATCAATACAGCATTTGCAACGACCATTTCACGTAATATTTTTCCACCAGCTTAAATTGCGTTTTATCGAAAACTACAGTTAGATATTTTTATGTAATTCTCCTGTTATCAATTTATGAAGAAGAATTAATCTATAAAATAAATAAAACAGGAATAAAAACAACGTTAAGATAAATATCTAAATGTAGTACAATAAGGCGTAGTCGAAGTAGCCTCGCTACGCGGGGCTCTATTTCTGCCTGCAGGGTATAAAGTAATCTAACACGAAGGGGATGGCGGGGTCTTAGTTCGCACGCTTCGCCTGCTGTCAAGACCCCGCCATCCTCTTCGAACCTAACCTGTCCAGAGTCGGGGTGCCCTAAGTCGCGAGCTCGCTTCGCTCGCTCTTGCATCCTAAGTTATAGGCCTTAAGAAAACGATTATTTTAGCAGAACATATTTTAGGAAAATTAGTATTTTTTTTAGAAGTTTGGTATTTTTTTGGAAATTTATTTTTCGTAGAACTGTAATTTGAGTAAGCTCGTTTGTTTATTAAATATAAAATTTTTTGTCGGTTAATTTTCCGGTAATTTTTTTTAGCCAAGGTTAGCATTACAGTCAACCACAGATCCTTGGAAGTTAATTTGTTTTTCGGAAGCTTTATTATTTCCATTTTCGCCTATGGGAAATATGATCGGGCAAGGTACACGTCTTGTTGAATCATGAAATAGAAATCAATATAAATAAATCTAATCTAAAGTAAGCACGGCGATCAATCAAGCAATACAAAACCAGTTTATGCGGATCTCTCATTGTACGGGAAATGTATACACAGCGAGGCCGTGTTATACTGGAAATGTGTCGCCGTGTGGACCTACACGTGTGAGTCTATCTAGCAGGCCCCAACGAGATTTATCAACAGATGATAGCTTTTCATAAAGACAGTATTTTGTACCTAAAGAAAATAAATAAGATATATTTTGTACCTCGACAGTTTTTGATTAAATGACGTTTCCATGAAGTGTCTAGCTAGCGGGCCCCTTATGATTATTTTTTTGTTATTATACTTTCAGATCGCTTAATAGTGCTCGAAGTTACCAACTATTATGTACCTTACAAATCCAAAATTTCGAGTTTCTGTGAGCTATACTTTAGAAGATATTCGTTATTTATACAAACGTCCAGCCAGCGGGCCCTTTTTTAAATATTAGTCTTTTATATCATACAATAGCATTAGGAGCTTGATACTATTATGTACCTTACAAATCCAAAATTTCGACTTTCTGTGAGCTATACTTTAGAAGATATTTGTTATTTAGACAAACGTCCAGAAAACTTCCCAAAAAAAAATATATCTCCAAATATCTTCTAAAGTATAGCTCGCAGAAAGTCGAAATTTTGGATTTGTAAGGTACATAATAGTATCAAGCTCCTAATGCTATTGTATGATATATAAGACTAATATTTAAAAAAGGGCCCGCTGGCTGGACGTTTGTCTAAATAACGAATATCTTCTAAAGTATAGCTCACAGAAAGTCGAACTTTTGGATTTGTAAGGTACATAATAGTTGGTAACTTCGAGCACTATTAGGCGATCTGAAAGTATAATAACAAAAAAATAATCATAAGGGGCCCGCTAGCTAGACACTTCATGGAAACGTCATTAAATCAAAAACTGTCGAGGTACAAAATATATCTTATTTATTTTCTTTACGTACAAAATACTGTCTTTATGAAAAGCTATCATCTGTTGATAAATCTCGTTGGGGCCTGCTAGATAGACTCACACGACCTACACAAAGAGGTAGAAAATCATTAAATCACCGCATTATTTTTCTATCCCTAGTTCGGGTCGTCGTGATATCCCAGGTCTGGGCCACCGCTCCAGGGAGAACAAGTACAGCCGGGAGATGAATCAGAACAGAACCACTACATCACCTCCACAGTCCTCGGAGAGCGGAGACTTCGACGAAGACACCGATGATGACGACTTCCTTGAACCGGATGATGAGGACGATGATGTAAGGATTGTATTTAGTAAAGTTGCCTGGGTTAGGCCGCGGCCCCATGTCCACGGCGCGGCGCCGGCCGCCGTGTGACGTTGCGGCGCCGCCGCCGTAACACGGCACGACGTCGTGCCGCAGCACGGTGCCGCGGACGGTGCGCCATCCATTGCCCCTCAGTCGATCGAATCAACTGCGAAATATCGACTGAAAGGGGCAATGGATGGCGCACCGTTCGCGGTACCGTGGTGCGGCACGACGTCGTGCCGTGTTACGGCGGCGGCGCCGCAACGTCACACGGCGGCCGGCGCCGCGCCGTGGACATGGGGCCGCGGCCTTAGATGTTTTTAGGAACTCAAAATCACGTTCAAGGCTCTCCCACACAGGCGCGTTATTATCGGCTGATAATACCGTATGCGTTATTGCGATAATGCGTCCCGATTCCTTGCACACAACTGCGTTTTTATCGTCCGATAATTCTATTTCGTGTTTGTGGCAGGTTTTTCCTTAATGAGATTTTTATTTCACTTCTCATGTCACCACAACAAAATAGTAAAGCAAAGCAAACGCACTTGGAATTATACCACAGACATCTTTCAGAAAATTACAAGTGTCAAAAAACTAACGAATCCGCAGACCGCATCTAATGGACACAATAATAAAAATACAGAAGACAAACAAATCGAACACACCTATTAGAAGTACTCACATCGGAATATCGCAGGACGGAGGAACGCAAGCGTCCTACTTTTATTGCGTCGTTATTATCGCAGTAGTGTGTAACTTCGTAGCCGTCCTAATACTTATTGTACTAAAAACAGAAATCGCAATAACGCATCCGGTATTATCGACCGATAATAACGCGCCTATGTGGGAGAGCCTTCAAGAGCGTCAGTGTCAAATGTGTCAATATTCCAAAGTCGTACAGTTTCGTCGTTCAAGTCCATTACAGTTGAGAATCTTGAATTTATATGAATTACAGTTGTAGGTTCACTTCACTTTAATTGATAATCTAAAATTACCTAAAGAATAACATCAAAGTAGGTACAACCACATGTCTAACAATTTTTTTATATTAATCTAGGTACTTCATTAGAGGTACTTCAAGTAACAAGATTAATTTAAAAACAAATTGTTTTGTAAAAAAGTATTGACAAAACGAAAGAACATTAAATTATAAAACTTGGTCGGTTGTTTTTAGTTCTACTAAAACTTTTGCTTCATCTGACCACCACCACTTACACCACTTACTCTTGTCTATGTTCTATGAAGGAAAGCTCAGAGAGTGACTCGAGCGATCTGAAGAAGTCATCGGAGCCACTGATCACAAACGAGAGTCACAACCCGCTGCTGGAGGCGAGTCTTGAGAAGGTGCTCGATGCAGAGGAGCAACCCAACTACCTCACACCTGGGAGCAAGATATACGACCGTAAGAGACCTCCTAATTAGATTGCGTGAAACGAGTGTGTGAAAAGTTTCATTATGTTTCATTTTATTTTTGGTATCTTTTCAATTCCCAAGATTTTTTAGTACCTGCCTACAGCTACGTAGTAATTTAATAATTTCTTTTTTTTTTAAATACATCTTTTGATGAGAACCTTAGACACCTCTAACTCTTAGGTACAACCCATGTCAGATTTTATAATTTCTCTTTAATGCAATATCTCGTGTCTCACTTGCCTCGTTGGTCAAGCGGTCGCAATAGCTTCAGGGTTAGATTCCCAGGTCGGGTAGTATTATTGGGTTTTTCTACCAGGAATCTCTCAGTAGCAGTCACAGAGTCTGGATTTGTGTCCGGTTGATGGCAATAGGCTCACCCCCTATAACATACTTAAACATAACTGGTGGAATGTGGATTTAGGTACTATGTATTTGGCATACCTCTGCCTTACCTACTCTTAGGAGATTACAGGCGTGATATTATGTTATAATTTCAGAAGTAGCGGATGCAACCGGGTTGGAGGGAAAAGCAGCTCGCTTAGCAGCTGACTGCTCTAAGGCTGAACTGCGTGCACCCTGCTCCGCGGGCAGGAAGTGGAAGTGTGTTCTAATCAATGGGCGATGGCGTAGACACAAATGTAGATATGAGGTCAGTATGATTTTAGGAAATAACTTCTGGGCAACATACATAATATCTACTATTAGTATTCATGAAATATTTCTGTTTTGCAGTCTGAATTGACACCACAATCGAAGATGAGCACAAAAAAATGCGCCTGCTTTACACCTAGCGGACTTGTATACACAAGGCTAGAAACTGACGGAACTATAGCTCGACGACTCGCCGACGTCTCGAAGGAGAATAGTACTCGCAGTCGAAGATCTATAGACAATGAGGTTTACGAACCTAACACAGTTGATAGTATTCTAAAAGAAAACCCAAGTATTGGACACTTGAACTTCAAGAATGAACCAATCGACGAATTAGAAAGCAGAAATACAAAGGACAAAATCGACAAACTTATTAAGGAAACAGAAGCATTCCTTGAGGCTTATGAACGTACCAAAGAAAATGTAGATCATAAAAGAATTAAACGTAGGGCTCAACACTGGAACCACAATAAACATAAGAAGAACGACGCGATAGTTAACAGCAATGAGTCTTCGTTAGAATGTAAGATAGAAAAAGATGGAACAGTAAACTGTTCCCAGATAATTTACAACGATCTCAAAGCTTGGCACACAAACAGATTGAGTTTAGAGGATCAAATAAGGCAATTAAGGACGAAATTAGAAGATTTAAAAGAAATAAAGAGACATTTAAAAACTTCGAAGCCGGTCATTGAAACGCAAACTGCTCATCCCGCCTTCATCAGCAACCATCTATTTAACAAGAGTGTAACTCACGAGCACAATACTTCAAAGGAACATTTAAGAAAAGGTAGAATTCACAGAGTGAAACCTAAACACAGGAATATTACGGCTCAGGAAAAGAAATTCAGGCATTCAAATGAGTATGTAGTACCTACTATAAATGCTAAAACCAAAGAGGATGTATTTGCTATTCAATTGAAGAACGAGACAAAAACTGAAGCTCCTACGATTCAAACTCTTAATGTGACCAACGAAGCGGAAACAGCTGTGAATAATTCCGATCATAAAATCGAAATTCCTAAACCTCAGGTGACTACGGTCATTATAGAAGGAAACTACGAACAAAACAGTGTTGAAGAAGATAAAAGTACATTGCAAAGCGTAATAACGAGCACAGATTCGATAGTCACAACTGAATTTACGATGAATTTCGATGTTACTACAAAACGTGTCCCAGAAGAGAATTCTACCGATGAAGGGTATTTTTCGAAGAATGTGGACTATTTCAGTTCCGCTATAGATAAGTTTCTGTTGACGGAGAGATCGACAAGTACGACAAGTAAACCAACAACTGCTGAGACAACCACAACGAGTAGACCAACAACCTTGGCACCGACGCATACGACACTCAGTCCTTTGAGTCTTGGCCCGGCGCGGTTGGACGCTTCTGAGTACGAACAGAGGAATCCCAACAAAGCAACGTCGAAGAATATGGGGATTTTCGATAAGCCTGTTGACGTATTTCAGAGACGACTTCACCCGCTCTTCATTGAGAATGAAGACAAGCACGTTTGTTATTGCGAAGAAAATAGGTTGGTAACTAATTTCATGACCACATTATGAAATTCAATTATTTTCTAGCGTAGTTCCTGAAGGAGGATGTAACGGTTTTCTTGTTTCTTTCAGAAAAATGAGAGGACCTGGACACAGTTATTTGGAAGCGGCACAGAAAGCGAGAGAAGAACAGAGAAAGAAGAAGGCACAGTTGCTTCAAAAGAAACTTAGGAAAGCTAGGAAGCGGGTATATATCAAAATTTGCAATCTACCCACATTTTAAACAAACTTGAAAGCCCAATTCAAACGTCGAAAACTCTTACTATACGATTTTGTTATTTTTAATTCCAGGCGGAATTAGAGAAGTTATGCGAGTCAGAGCGTATGAACTGCTACCGACACGACAACGACCACTGGCGGACGGCACCCTTCTGGACGGCGGGCCCCTTCTGCTTCTGCATGAGCACCTCCAACAACACCTACAATTGCATCCGGACCATCAACGCTACGCATAACTTGCTCTACTGCGAGTTTATTACCGGACTTGTCACTTACTACAACTTAAGAATCGGTACGACCAGGGGGGTTACTATGACGTCTTAAAGCAGGAGTAACTCCAGTGTGGAAAAGAGACATAGCTATACATTTCGTCTAGCGCCATCTCTTTCCCACACTGGAATTACTCCTGCTCTAAGACGTCATGGTTGGCCACCAAGAAAGACAAAAACAATTGCTATTCACTGGAAAAAGTTCTCAATTAAATTAACACTTACAATTTTATTGTTTATTCCAGATCCCTTTGAAACGCAAAACCGAGTAAAATATTTGACACCGGCTGAGAAAGATTATTTCCACAACCAGCTGCAACAACTTCTCGGCTGCAGAGGTCCATCGTGTCGACGATTCTCACATTCTAATCCAAATGGTACAGAAAAATATTTACATTTTCTATACTTAGAACGTATACGTACGTTGATTGAGATAATTTCAGTTTCGGGTAGCTTGATCATCATCATCAGCCTATAGCAGTCCACTGCTGAACATAGGCCTCCTCAATCGCACGCCATTCAACTCGATTCTCAGCAACTCTCATCCAGTTGCTACCAGCCACCCCGCGAAGATCTTCACTCCACCGAGCCTGAGGGCGTCCCACCGTACGTTTGCCGATTCGCGGTCTCCACTCAAGAACACGTCTACCCCAACGGTCATCGGTCCTACGGCTAATATGACAGGCCCATTGCCACTTCAGCTTACTTATTCTGTGGGCTATGTCGACAACTCTGGTTCTCTATCCAATCACCTCGTTCCGAATGCGATCCCTCAGAGAAACTCCAAGCACACCTTAAATTTATGGACTAGCCGGCTAAATCAAGCTACCCGAAACTGTCAAAGATTCTCAATCAACCTTTAACCTAATGCTTCAGCGATGAAGTTATAAATCTATTAAAGAAATTTGGTAGATTGTAGCGTGTTAAGAGATTGTTAAATATTCGAATTTCAGGCAGCAGTGAAGAAACTGTCAACAGGCGTTTTGACGACCGATTTGAAGACCACTTGTACAGGGGCGACTCTGTCGGATATAATGAGAGGTAGGTAACCCTGGACCTGAATGAGCGTTTTATTAATAAGCCTGATCGTGACCAATAAAATCCTGTGGTCTTTAACTGTCAAACACCATACGTAGTACCTACTACGTATAATAAGTGAGTCGGTATTTTGTAATGGCTGGTTGGAAGTGACTAGGTACCTACTTATATTAGTTTAGGTGCCTACCTACTGACAGCTGATAAAATAAATGATTTCCTCAGGGCATGGCGATGGAGCTACGGTCGAAGATATGCGCGAGCCAGGGAGCTACACAGACGCAGGCACATGACGCCGTACTAGTCGACGTACTGTTACTATATTTGGAAAATGACGCGACAAGCAGACACGAGAACTGCTTTTTGTAAAGAGGACTTTGGCAGGCAGCACGGGGCGGGAGCAATATCGATATTATGTTAGTTAAGGACGCAAGGAGTCGTGATGCGACCAGAACTTTTGATGAGAGTTCCATACTCAAGTGAAGCTATAGCTTTGAACACTGTGAAAAATGTCGTAGGTAATTAGCATAGAAGTTGTGAAGATTGTTTACAAGTTTACATCTGAGTACAGATCAACTTACATCTTTTTACGCAAAGATATTGTAGGTAAACAGTCTGATTTCTGATAATATTTAAGTGACTATATCATTTGTAATATTTATTCTAAGGTATTCTTACTATACATCGAAAGTAGTAGGGCTTCCTTTGTATTTTACATTCTATATTATTCTATGTGGCTGTCTTTTCTGCCTTCAGAATATGTAATTGATAAGAAATAAGAATATTCATGTCTAACATTAGACCAAGTTTATCAGCATTATGAAAAATATTTGACTAAAATAATTCACTGCCTAAAACACTGAAGTTATATTATAGGTACTCTACTTGAAGTTTGTTTTTTGTTAAATTTTTTTGAACCCTTTAAAACAATCTAGCAGTAAATGTGACAAACTCTTTGAAGAGTCAGTTGGTACAATAAACTTTTTAGATCTGTCTTTCTATGAGTCTGTGTACATTTTAGCTTTAAACAAATATTCTGCAATTATTATCAATGTAATATTATTGTTACTCTTAGCTTCATACAGTGACTACACATATGTGATAGTGCTGCCTACTTGTGGGAGATTAGAAGGATGGATATATGCTCTAACTTTATGTATGGACAATGATGTGCCCGCTGTGGGATGTAATTATTGAAGTTTGTTGTAGATGTTATGATGTAAAAGTATGCCTGTAGTACACTCGCTATTTATCTAGTAGATATTAATGAAAGTGATATTAAACTGTTGCCATTGTGATGATAATGTGTATTGGTTGTAATAATAAAATTATTGGAGTACCATTGCCTTTTATTATGTACTGACACCCAAATAACAATTATGATATTTTGAAATAATGTAAACTAAACATTTAATATTCAATCTTGCCATGACAACTATGTAGATGTTACAGATAGACATCCGAATTAAATCAATTGAGAATGAATATCATTATTTTTTTGTTTTAAAAAGATAAAGATTATTTTATTACATTCCTAAAATAGATTCAAAATCAGCATCATCAGAACATGAAAACAACATATCATTTTGAGATTTCAGTATGCTACCTGTCTGATCTGTTTCGTGTAGTTCATCTGTGAACTGAGCCCATCTTGAATTTTTATTTGTCACGGGGGGAACAAACTTATTCAAATTATTATGTTTAATTATATTCAAGGGTTCTTCTCCTGGTATTGAGTCTTCAAAATTATAGTTTGGCTTTGGTGGGTTTGATTTTGGCTCAATCAGTTTAGAAAAAATCAAACTATTCGGCACAATTTTAGGTGACGCAGCAGAGTTTTTATAATTGGTTCCTTCTTTAGGTGTTAACTCATGATTTCTTTTGAAGTTATTAGAACTTTGCTTTCTCCGCTTTATAGGTGTCTGGGAAGTAACTTGTGTTTCTCCTAGAGGCATGTTTTCATTAGTATTTTCTTCTACAGTTTCAGTTTCGTCTAAATAGTTTGACCATTTACTATTTTGTACTGGTTTGTAATTATTCATTACAGGCTCTGTAACAATTTCCTCACTTTTGTTGCTATTACTATTTTCATCTGTGTTGTTCTTCATCTCTTCTAACTGCCCTCTCAAACCATTTAGTTTTTGAACCTGAAATCTGCATTCCTTTGCTGTGCCTAACCCATAGAATCTTTTGAATGATTGCTTTTCACCACAAACCTTACACTCCCATTTATTTGATTTGGTTGTTTGATGACCCTAAAATAATTTTAATAGAAAAAAAAAACAAATTATAAAACAAAATAATATGTACATAAGTGGGTATTTATTGTACAAGAATAAACTTTTGTACTAAAACTTTCACATACCTGAAAGACAGAACATTTGTAGCATCTTAAAACCTGAAACTGTGGCGGCATCTTGTTGGAACTAAGTACGTAATCAGCTGTTCAGCATTTATTTAATTTGTTTGCAAACTAACCGTGTTACGACAGATACCGACACTTTCCAATACTTTGACAGGCAGTTTTCAACTCTGTCGCTTCTGTCGGACTCACTTTACTCTTTGGTCGGACTTGTCGGAGTCTTTGACAGAGCAAGGCTATTGCCTGGTTTTTTAATGTTTATTTTATGACCATAGATATAAGTCTTTTAGTCGTTGTGTTGCTACCATAATATTTTGAAACCTATCAAAGCCATGGAATTATTATGTACGGATGTATGGACAATTACTGAAAAGGTAGGCTCAAAATTGCGAAGTTTGTACCTTCACATGATGGAAAATCTGACAGCTGAGAATCATGGACCTATAAAAAAAGGTAAAAAAAAGATAAAAAACCTTTTTTTATAGGTCCATGCTGAGAATATTATATTATTAAAGTAAAAAAAAAATATTAGAATTTTAATTTCCGGAGTGAGTAAATAAAACATTCATTAATAACAGAGTCACCCAATGCTGAGTGTACTTTTGCCGGTTTTGTGTCATTGCCATCCGGTTTCTTCCAGCTATTTTAATAAGATCGTCTGCCGTCCAGCTTGTCTTGTCTTCCCACATTCCTCCGTCCCGTCCGTGGTCTCCAGTCCAGCTTTCGTATTCACAAACGCTTCATTTCGTTTTCGATTCGACAAGTCGTATGTCTATCTTTTTTGGCATTACGAAAGCGAGTAAGATAGACATAGGTACGACTTTCCGAATCGAAATCGTGAATACGGGGGCAGTAATTTCCTGCCGCATCTTGTATCGTCTAATAACTACTTTGTTGGGTCTAGTGGTCGCAAGCTCATCGCAAGCGTTACTGCTGCGCATGAGGTTGGTAAGTTGTTGGGTTTTTTATTAGAAATTTGTGTACGGTTGATGACAATAGGCTCGCCATCTATTACATATTATGGGACTTGCACTTAACTGGCAAAATGTGGGTTTATTAAAGGAAGTAGGTACCTATCAGTCTGCTTAACCCTTTGGAGAAATAAAAGCGTGATGTTGTTATGTGTATGTGTGTGCGGATATAATATAAATGCATAATGTGTACCAGAAACTGTAGCAGCAAATCCGTTCAATGGCTAGAATAAACCACATGGCTACACTAGTTTCTATGTACTCTCTATTGATTTATTAAGAGCGAACGTTTCAGCCTCCGGTTGAGTTTCAATTTAAGCATCTAAACCCCATAGCAGTCATTAAAGCTTTTAAGGAAATCAAAATCAAATTAACTGAAGATCTATGAGGAATTTCAATTAAAGTTTGTCAAGATATTATTGAGACTATAGCACCGTACTTAGCCTTAATATTTAATTTATTTTGTGTGTTTACCAAGGAGTCATCCCGGACCTTATGAAATACAGCAAGGTAATAAGCAGTTTTCAAATCCGGGGACAGTAAAGACACTAATAACTATAGACCCGTATCCGTGTTGCCGGTTTTCAGCAAGGTGTTTGAAAAGGTAATGCTTAATCAAATGCTCACATACTTTAACACCAATAAAATCTTACATGCGAAACAATATGGTTTCACCAAAGGACGTTGCACGACTGACGCCGGTGTCACCTTATTAAAACACATATTTACGGCGTGGGAAGAGGCACAAGATGCCATAGGAATCTTCTGTGACCTCTCGAAAGCATTTGATTGCGTAAACCACGAAACCCTAAACTTGAACATTACGGTTGAGGGAAACTTGCGCTCAGTTTAGTGAAATCGTATTTAAACGATAGACATCAGCAAGTACAATTAAATGGTGTCAATTCAATGGGTTTAAAAGCAAGTATGGGTGTACCGCAATGTTCGATATTAGGTCCTTTCCTGTTTTTAGTCTATATAAATGCAACAACACCATTTGTGTATGGTTTTTAAATAAATGGGGTAGATCCCTATTTATTTAAAAACCAACCACAAATGGTGTTGTTTGCTGACGATACCTCTTTAATATTTAAGATAAACAGACGTGCCACAAATATTGACGACGTAAATAACGCCCTACTGCTAGCTGGTTCATAATTGGTTCATTCATTTATTTAGTCCTTAACAATTTACTTTTGTTTTTATTTTTTTCCTACCTCCGACCAACGCGCACCTCGAGTGAACTTTGATTAAGCCATTAGATTCATCGTCATCCAACACCACCGTCATCATCATCAGGAACGGCAGCTGGGAGGTTAATGAGTGCAGGTCGCAGTCTAAGGTACGTACGCTGCACATATCTTTACTGCTGTCTGCACAGAACTATTGTGAACCTCATCTTAACGTATTCGTAAGACCGCTTAAACGGTCTCCCCAGAGTAGCAGAAAGCCATCAAACCCATTTCGGCTGATGCGCATGCTACATTAATGATGATGATGATTTAGTATTAAATGGGACGATAACGAAGTGCATAAGATTTGCTCTACCGAATATCAAAAGTAGTGATAGTGACATAGTTGAATCAAGAGAAACTATAATTCGTCGAAAAACTGTTTTCCTGGGGATCACGCTCGATTCAAGGCTACAATGGGGTCCGCATATAACTTCTCTTGCAGGACGGCTGAGTTCAGCAGCATTGCTGTTAGAAAAATCCGTCAATTTACTTATGTAGATATCGCGAGGCTAGTCTATTTTAGTTATTTTCATAGTATTATGTCATACGGTATTTTACTATGGGGACGGGCTCCAGACATCGACTCTATATTTATTTTGCAGAAAAGAGCTATCAGAGCCTTATATGATCTACGTAGGCGCGATTCTCTAAGAGAACTGTTTAAGGAAATTAACACCATGACAGTACCTTGTCAATACATCTATGAAAACATCATATTATTATACGCTAGAAAAAATCTGCATTTATTTAGCAAAAGAGGTGACAGACACCACTACTATACTAGAAATAGGGACCAACTAATTCAACCAGGTTTCAGGCTAGCTAAAGTAGACTTATCTTTCATGGGGTACTGTTTAAAATGTTACAATAAAATACCTCCCCGCATTCTACAGCCGAATGAGACGAAATTTAAATCTTGTATAAAACGCACATTATGTAGGCAAGCATATTATAAGTTGGGGGATTACATTGATGATAAAATGCTTGGCTCAATGCTGGTCCCGCTCCACAGCCATAGGGGCAAACTAATTGATTACCATATAAAGTTACTGTGGAAGCTGCAGAAGATTGTAAAAATATCTTTGTATTGTATAGATTCAATCTCTTAGTAATATATAATTGCGTAGCACATGTGTGAGTACTATGTACTGTAAAGCTACCATTTAGTTATCTTTCATTGACTTGAATGTGCCCTGGTGGCTGAGAGAATGTCATGCTCACTCAAATGTCTCGCTGATGGTGGCGGGTGTGTCGGGTCATTTAGTTCCCTCCAATATGGTTGAGCTGAATGGGGCTGATACATGCGTCATGTTCGTGAACGGGCGCTGTCAGTTGGGTTGGGACTGGTTATCTCTTAGCTGCCACGGTTTATTTTAATTACTTTATTTTTAAACTGTTGATTTAATCTTTTACTCTGGACGCTCTTAAGAGCACGTTTTTCCATATCGTTCTCACATGAGTATATAATCTCTACATGAATGATGTAACCAAGATTTTGTAACAATATTTTGATTTAAAAGAGTTTCCATGGAGTTTCTTGTCCATTCTTCTCCATAGAGATCTACGCTTTGGAACGTGCAACTGCAGTACTTTCTCAAGTTATTATGCCTTGTGACTGGGAATGTAGCTTCGCTTTTTTTTTGTTTTTCAATAGTGCCGTAATGGTCTATTTGAAATAAATGCTTTGAGTTTGAGTTTGTACAGACGCCAGCACATCAAGCTACTACAATCTGTCAAATTTCTTTAATAGATAGAATGAAAGAAAGAAAACATATTACAAGAGATTTCAGAGACTTTCAACTTTATTACTACAGCTGACAGCATTAGGTTCTGAGTTGATTGGGAAAATTTGACAGTTTCAGGAAGCTTGATGTGCTGGCGTCTGTCCCACTGCGTTCACTGACGGTCGACTTTTCACTTTTCAGCCATATTATAATTAACACTAGAAACGGGACGGGACGGGGTTTTTCAGCCATATGTCCTGAGTATTAAGGTTGAATAGTAGTCGATCGTCAGTGAACGCGGTAGTACCTACGTAGATGCTGTGTGGATGACATTTCCGCTTAGTGCCGTTTTTAAAGAGATAAGAAAATAGTGTCATTGCGATTGTAGCTTTGCCCCTTGCGGCTACATTCGCCTTCGCCTCTTCGGAATTTAAGCAGGTTTGCTGGAGCTGGGATTAAAAAACGAGGTTTAAAAACAAATGTACTTAGCTTCTTAATACGTATATTTCTGAGCCACATTCATCACAGTTTTTGTATACCTATTGTAAGATATACTAACTATTTACAAGTTTGACACAAATGTAGTTATACCGAAGTAAATTAGTATCTACGATTGATATTAATAAAGAACACAAACGTTAACAATTAATACATAAATCAACATAGCAACATAAAACATACATAAGTTAGTAATAAAATAGGTACTGTAGAAATCAAGAAAATTTGTAACCCTGATGCAGGATTTCAATTTCCATTTTACAAATTAATAACCTTGCTAGACGGTAGATACCTATTACGAAAATAAAATTTCATAAGTAAGTACCTACCTAAATCAAAATTACGCTCTAGTAACAAAAAAACAGTTTCCTTTTAGGTTAATAAAACACGTGAAAACGTGACGTAAGGAAGTAGATAATAAAATATCGCTAAAACATGGTTCAGCACGGTTCATACTGCTGATCAATTATTAGGTACACTATTCCCTTACATTTGCTAGTAATGTAGGCATTTCAGGAGATTCTATCTTTTTATTTAACTTTCAGTCTCACATTTCGTTCCTATATAATTATAGCCGTTTTCTAAAAATCAACAGACGAATACGGGACAGAATTTGTTACAGTTATGTACCTAAACGTAGGCCTAGATGATACAAAGGAAATACATAAGTAGAGGAAGTACAAAATATTTGGAATACCAGTTTGTGTCTAGCTTAATATTTTTATTCGTTGTGTTATGATTATGGGGGAACAGGGCCTGCGATGAATTTGAAAACAAGGTACCTACCTACTTGAAGAAACTATAGCCGTCGCGCTGCGTGAAGCTTGCCCCCCTAGAGTGCGATAGGGACAGACCGATTAATTAAATCACGAACATTTACTAGATCAAAGTTTCGTTTCCCCTTTTTTCTCGTCGAAAACTGAACCGATTCAATTATTTTTGAAATTATTCATTAAAATTTTAAGAAAGAGCATGTGTAGGTTCCTAACAATTTCTTTTAAGGCCCATATGTGCCATTAAGTGTGGAATATGACATCGTTCAAATGCCAGCCTCGGCTTCTTACAATTACACGGATCCGAGTGATACAATTTTCAATTACTCCTGCAATTTTGCCCGAAAAATCATCTTCAGCGACGAAGGGCATTTTTGGATGAATGGCTGTGTTAACAAGCAGAATTGCCGTATATGGGACGACCCAACCCACGAGAGGTTCACTAGGTGATAATGCATCCTCAAAAAGTTACCGTTTGGTGTGGATTTTGGGCCGGCGGCGTCATTGGTCCGTACTTTTTCGAAAACGACGCTGGTGAGGCGGTCACCGTTAACGGCGAGCGCTACAGAACGGTGATAACCGATTTCTTATGACCCGAATTGAACCATATGAACTAGACGACATGCGGTTCCAGCAGGTCACGCAGGACGCCACATTCTGCATGAGCGATTTTAGGGTAAGGTTATCTCTCGCAGGGGTGATGTGAGGAGTAATGGGCTAGCTCGCCGTCCGTCCGTCTTATGACGACAGGCCGTGTCGACGGCGCGTTCGTGTTCCACGCGCGCCTCAGAGAGATGTCAGCAAACCAGAGGGGCCCGCAAGGGCCGATGCCTGCCAGGGCTGCGGGACTGTTCGAAAGAGATATCGCGGCCCTGGAACACAAAGGGCAAAAGAAGGAACATGGATGGGTTTTAGTCAGTAAAAGTCTGACACTCCCTTCCGCTCCGCCCAGAGCGGGAGGAGTCATTTGATGATATCAATCCCAAAAAAAAAACAAAAAAAGGGGTGATGTGAGGTGGCCCAGCTAGACTTTAACTCGTGGCGTTTCTTGAAACCACAATCGACCGATACCCTAAAGGTGAGCATAAACCAGGCCATCGCTTAAATTCAGCCGGATCTATGAAGAAGAGTTATTGAAAATTGGACCACTCGGATCCTTGCTACTGTAAGAAGCTGAGGCAGGCATTTGAACGATGTCATATTCCATCTACCCGTACTTATTGAAAAACCCTTTACAATTCTTACTTGGTCAACCACTGACTTTTTGACCACGCCGCTCAGCAGATTTATGCATCATGTTCTTCTTTATGTTAAAATTGAACGCCTGGTCATCGTCAAATTGACGCGGTAGCTGTTGCACCATTGTGTCCACATCCACGGGTACATTAATGACTTGTCCGATGATACAATAGCTGCCGTCGTAACGTAAAAAAATTGGTCTGTGATGGGGAATACATTTGTATGGAGAATCGCAGCCCCTGTTCCCTCTTGATTGCGAAAACATGTATTTTACGTTCATTGAGAAATCAGAGTATCCCAAATTATCAGCAGTACTCCAAATAGAAATTCTTTGCACTACCCCTAGTAGTTTAATGAAAATGCCGTAGTAGATAATTGTTGACAGACAATATTCATGAGGTATCTTATAATGAGAGAAATATAAATAATTCTAGGAACGATATTAAATCGTATATTGGAAGGAAACGTAGAAGTTATTGAGAAAGCTGTAGGTGGTGGTATTCTTAACTCCATATTGATATGATTTGGTGGAACGAAGACTAGACTAGTAGGAACTTAACGAATATTTTGGAAATTATTTATCTTTAACCTAAGTTCGCTACTAAGTATAAAGAATTCACAAAAAATATTAGTTATAGTTAATATTTAAATTGGAGTAAACACTGATTTTATATATTAAGTATATAATAGGTATTTAGGTAAGTATTTACATGATCTGGAAAATCGTTGGCACATCAATTTCGTAAATAACTTTTGGCACGTATTTACAACATTTGGCACTAAAACTGCCTCGATCGTCCAACACTGAACATTGGACTTCGATAGGCTTAGAAGCCTTAGAGAATTAAATAATTGGCACAAAAACTGAACAAAAAATTACGTAGGTGAACGCTACATTAGGCCTTATCTCATTTAAAAAAACGTTGCCTTTTCATGGGCCATTAGTACACCTAATACTTATTCTAAATAAGTAGGTACCTAGTAGGTGTAATAATGGCCACAGTCACATCATAGTGTTTTAGGTGGTTTTATTGATTTGGTGCCTTGGTGGTCATACTTTAAGTACTTATTAGAGTAAACAATGTTTTCTTTTTTGCCTAGAAAGTTTTGCATGCTATGTTTCGTGCTTTGCTTGTTTGATTGACTGCATGCTTTCTTGCATGGATTGCTCTTAATCTGTGTGAAAATAAAATATTTCATCCAATGGAAAATATTACTTTCGCTTACTTATACATTTTAATGGATGTTATTATTAGTCTAAAATATCACTTTAAATACATCATAATATTATGATTAGTGACCATTTGGTATTCTTGTTTTATAGAATTATTAATCAACTGCTGGAATCGCACTGCATTTGAACTGCTGTAGCGATTTTAACAAACCCGTTGGAATGTTACCTTTTATCCTAAGGGGCTATCACCACGAGCAAGAGAATCGCGACGGATCCGCGCTTCTATCGTTGGGTCGTCTCCACGAACGAGCGATTATTCCGCCAGCGTAACGTCGCGACTGGTAACGGAATCGCTGCGTGCCCGCGACGACTCGTAACGGAATCGCCGTGTTTCCGCGACTAGGCGTTGTGTAATAGTAGTAATGCCCGCCGCGCCGCGCTCGCTGCGGTCGCCACGTTCTGCGGCAAGCGCGCGGCGGGCGCGCCACCAGTCGCGGCAATACCGCGGCGATACGACGAGGTTAAGTGCGCACATTGCCACTCAACGCATCGCCGCAATAACATCGCCGTATAGAGACGCGTTCATAGAGAGTGTATAGAAATACGTGGCACGACTATATTATCGCCGCGATTCTCTCGCTCGTGGAGACGGCCTCTAAGAGAGTGTATAGAAATACGTGGCAACGACGGTAATATCGTCGCGATTCCCTCGCTCGTGGAGACAGCCCCTAAGATTGCACGTATACCCACGTATTTACATTGTTATAAGTTATAACAGACGCTTTGTCCTAATGTAAAACTATCCTAGAGGAACTTCTTGTCTCGTGCTTACGTCAGCGCGTCTGTTTGTCTCATCGTCGTGTGCATGACAGCAGCAGCGCGGCGCGCATAGGGTCGGCGCGGGGTACCCGGCTTCGGCTGAGCCTCGCACTCACGACGCACCCGGTCTATGATGTCAGCCACTAATTTCTCTTCTCTGGAACGTTTTTCCTGCCAGTCTGCTTGGTTCACTGTTGATTCTGAAACCAAAAATAAATTGACAATAGATATAGTTGGCGCAGCCACAGAGCGGTAATACTATTAGGTACGTTTATTACGATTTGCTCCTTCCTAATCCAGTTAAGCATATTAATAAAGTTAATTATAAATATATAAAAGCCCATCGTTTAATCTTTTACGGCGACTACGGAGCAAGCGATTCGATTCCTGGCTCAGGTTATTGGGTTTTTCTATCAGGAGTTTCTCAGTAGCAGCCACGGAGTCTGGATTTGCCATTGATTAATGACTATAAGGGACTTGAAACAGAACTGACGAAATATGGGTGTGCTGTAGGTACACCTCTGCCTAACCTAATTTTATGTTTATTAAGCCAAAACTAAGTAGTAGCAGAAAGTTACCTTTACGGTGGTAGGTCTTCTTAGTTTCTGTCGCCCTCGCCGTGTGTTTTACGACAGATGTTTGATAGTTTGGTACGCTTGACTTTGGTATCGCTAATTCTGGATCGGGTTCGTCCTTCACTTCCAATACAACAGGCTGAATAATTTCCGGTACAGTAGCTTCTGATGCTTGCGTGGCTTGTGTGTTAGTTAGTACTGGACTGGTGTCTGATAGTAATTCGCTGTGTTTACTTGCTATGTGTCCGATGTACCCTGAAAATGTTGATGAACTGCTGTAGGTATACATAGTGAACAGGTACGAATTGAGGCTTAAAATACTTTTGCCATTCGAAAAAAAAAACTAATAACCTAAAATAATAAACTAAATTTTGTATGAGGCGTGGCCTGCCTAACTTCCGCCATTTTATATTATTTTGTAAATAGCGACCACGAATAAAACCTGCATAAATCTACTGATTTATAAAGCATTGATATTTTTTTGCAGCTGACAAATTTAGCATTTGACAAAATCAAATAAACAAGTTTAGCATTTGAAAAAATCTTCTAAAGCGTCACGTTCCGGGATATAAACTATCAAGGTTAGAATCTATTCACTGATGATGATGACACAATCACTACAACTTTGATTTAATAGTCGCGCACAAAACCTCTATCAATCAATAGCTGGCATCAATACAAACAAGTATCGTATGAAACAAAATCTTCTAAAGCGTCACATTTCCGAGAAATATAAGCTCTCAAAGTTGTGCTGATGGCAAAAATTTAAACTTTGGCACCTCGGAAACGTGGCGCTTTAGGTTTTCTCTCATACAATACTATCAGTTAACGGTTTCCCATTTTTTCTGCCACTTACGACCTAATCTCATTTAAAAACCTGAATTTCATGACTTCTGTCTTTTGCCCCTATTAGTTAGATACTACTTTCAACAAAATTCTGGGGTTGATCTGCTAAATAGCCGCCCATTTTTTTTTCTTATGCCTTACGCCTGCATCACTGGGATAGTAAGGCAAGGCAGCTTCATAACTAGCAAAAAATCTTCGTATCTTAGTTCCTACTGCTCAGCTATAATAAAACCTAATCGTACCAGAACGTAAAATGGTAGGAAACGAATAAGGCAGGAAGAGCCGGAATTTAACTAATGCTGAATGTTTTCCAAGTTTTCATTTACATCAAACTACCATACACAAACATGCTTTCAAGATTCTTACCTTTTCTACTTTTGAAATAGCTAAAACATTGTTCGCATTGGAAAAGTGGCGAGGGGTTGGTCGGCTGCATCGCGTGCTGCTTGTACTTGTGCCTGTACCAGTGCGTGCGGCTCGGCAGCACCTCCCCACACATCTTACAGATCACTCGGCCATCAGTCCTCAGGTAGTACTCCAACAGTTCATGTCTCCCTTTAGATCCCTCTTTTCCTTCTTCCTTATTCGCTTCTTGTTTAGTAGCCAGCTCTTGCATTTGCTCTGTTAGGAAATGTACTCCAGTATCCTTACTAAGTGCATCCTCGAACGGGTCGCCAGTCGATGTTGCGGTTACATAGTTCGTTACAATCGGATCAGGATTAGAAGAATTCAAATTGAGTGTTATAATAGAAATGCTGCCGTCGTTGTCACCATCGTCATCAAATGAGTAGTGGTATTCTGGAAATTCTAATGACAAATTAATGATTAATACATTAATATCCGCTAATTAGTTATACTAAAGAGGGGTGGTAGGTATTAATTAAAGACACACAAATATTTTTATCGTTTTATTCGTAGTGTAGGTAAATGTTTTTCACAATAATTACTCAATACGTGTTGGTAAGATCCTTTGTTTATATACTATATTTTTGTTACAATAAAAATAAACTTTTGTCTCGTTCTCATCAATTTATTGTTAAAGCTTTGATGTTTGCAACGATAATTACATACATACCTACTATAGTAATCTATTAAAATTATCAGTTAGACTGTGGTAGTAATTTTGTTAATAGCTATTGTTAATATAGACTATCGAATATCTAACGCTCTTATATCACTATATCATTACTACAGACCGAATTATATGCAACTTAAAAACGTCAAAATGTGCATTCTAAATGATCGAAATATATGCAATGCACCTTATTATTGAAAAATTGTTTGATCTTAATCCAGAACTGTTTCAAATTATCAGTAACTAGCGGTTCGTCCCGGCTTTGCACGGGCCTATGTTACTCAGGGTGAATGTAGCTTTCCAATGGTAAAAGAATTTTTGAAATCGGTACAGTAGTTTTTGAGTTTATTCATTACAAACATACACACACACAAAAATACAAATTTTTGTGTGCGTGTATGTTTTCCTCTTTGTAATATTAGTGTAGAGAGCCTACTTTTAATTAAAATATTTTTGTAACTTGCTCTATATAGTGGATGTACATACCTCCACTATGATCAATATCATTTGAAATTAAATGCTTTAAAAAATAAATTACCTAAACATTCTCAAATAAAAATCACATTTTGAAAAAAATATGCGTTATCTACAAAAACAGTAATAATATGCAATTGCATATAATCCGGTCTCTAATCATTACAATATTGTAGGAGTAGTCGAAATAAAAAAAAACATATTTTAGTATGGCCCATCTTATAAACAAAAGATGTTTTTACTGACGGTTTCTACAAAGTACAGAGATAATATTACCTTGCATCGGTTTAAATAAATGATACTTTTGAACGACTAATTGGTAGCAATCTCTCAAAATATTGAAACGAGAATTTGATAGAATAAGACAAATCAATGTTAATAATATTAGATGAAAAATAAATGGTACAGCACTTTATATGTGAACGATAGTAAACTATTAATACTCGATACCATTAACTTATCAAAGAGAACCGACGAAACCGGACGAAGAAATCTAATGGCTAAATAGTTAATTCTCTGTCAGTTTGATAACAATAAATGAACCACTGGCATCGAGTAAGAATCAATAGAATATAGAAAAAAATCAACACTTGCATATAATCATTGCACTTGACACGAACCTAATTAGTAAAACTTTTCTTGCAATATTAGTTAATAATAAACATTTTTATTAAACTTCTAGACGATTTTTTCATATATAACATAGTTTTAGCATATTATTGCTATTAGAAAGTAGGTATACCTAATAATCACCTTTCTGTAGGACCTATCATGGAGGTAGGTATATAATATTATATTTGAAGGTATAGCTAAAAAAATCTAATAGCAGAAAAGTCAGACAAAGATAAACAATCATTAGAAAATATTTTACATACAATTACCAAATAACAGTTATTTATATGTTTTTGTGCAAGTTAAATTTCTCATTATTTTGTACAAGTAACAAAATATTTAATCGCCGATATTTAAATTTACCAATTAACGCATTCTAGCTTTCGTAATACTCTATTCATAAAGTAAAATGTGTTTTGCGATGTTTTTTTTATAAGTATTAATATTACGCTGCCTTGCAGCATGTGTTTATAAGTGAGAAAGTAAGAATTACGATAACTCAACAATGAACATGATCGCCAACTTAGTTAGCACTAATATCACAAAATAAAATACTACAAAAAAGATAAAAGATAGGCATAACACTTCACCACTTCAAATAATAAACACAAAAGTATTAGATGTATGAAACAATTCTCCTCCAACTTGAGAAAGCCTACGGACTCAATATGTAACAAAGCATAAGATAATAGAAAGGAAGTGGTGAAAAATAAAAAATAAAAGAAAATACAAACAAAAAATCGAATCCTTGTTAAAAAAGATCAACGTTTCGCTACGTTGAGTTAGTTTGTGCGATTGACTGGCGCTGACGTACCTACTTAAATAAAAATCACACTGCAAATTGTTAATACCTTGTCGGCGACTATAATATATATCCTAAATGTTTATGTAATACACAGTTTAACTATATACAAGAACGTGATCTAACAAAATCTTCTTATTCATGTAAACTTAACATACGTAGATGAAACTATATCCAAGTTGTGCGCTAAAATTTAAAATACAGAAACTCAATTTATAACCGATTAATGCTTTAATTAGACACTGAATTAATACTATTCTATTTTAGTATCCAATCAGTAAAAACATTAATCGATCTCATAAACGTACCTACTCTCCCAAAACGTGAACTTACAATAACGTAGATTAGGCATAAATCATTCCAAAATCGAACTTAACGATATACGTGTCGTTACACTAACATTACCTAACAAATATTATTTCCCTTATCAATGGAAGAACTGCTGATTTTGTTTTAGTTCCTACTCTACCTAGAACTTCTCCGCTATCCACTAAATATAATCTAAAAAGTGAAATAATAAGAGTTGGAAACTTTAGTAATATTAATAATTATACAAAATGAATAAAAATTGCGCTATGGCACTATCAAGTTAAATGTTAACATATGGATATTTTCCCACTATACTCTCTTGTTAATAAAATAGATTCAATCAAATAGGTACAAATTGTAAATAACAGAAGGCTCATTAAAAGGTAGACAAATATTTTTAATATAATCTATTTTATAAAAGTCTTTATTAAGATAGAAAAGATTTTAATATTATAAAATATATCTATTTTTATTAATGCTTGCGAGTGATATGATATTGTCGCAATATACTTATGTCATGGGCCCCTGACGCCCTGTCCACCGCCTAGACGTGTGCCAGCGCAGCGGTGCGCGAGCTCCGACCACATGCCGGTAATGTTGCAATTTGCGAACATAGACAACATAAAAATAAGTTTTATTTGTAATACAGTCTTTGGTTGGTGTCTTGCGGTATCTCGAATAACTATAAGTATTTTTAGGCACTTTAGGCGACAACTCATTTAGTAATATAGTTTAATAAACTGCGTAAATGGAAGGCACATTTCAGACTTTTGTAGCACCTACAAATGCTATAATTTCAAAAACAAGTTAAATTCAACACGCAGTAACTGGCCTCAAATATTACATTGTATATTATTGTCTAATATTTGCACAACCATACTTTTAAACAAGATAACATAATGAGCTTTATTTTATGTAACAAACATTCGTTATAAATGCATAACAGTATTCCTGGAAATATTGTAATACGTACAATGTAAAAAAGTACATGAAAATTTAACTCCAAGAATAGAACGAATACTATAATCGAAACCTCGATATCTTGACGACCTAAAACTAGCCAAAGGAAAAGTTTACATGTTTACGTGGAATCAATAACAGTCCAGTGCCAAGCCATGTTCAGGCTTGCGCCGGGTCGGGCGACGAGTGCGAGGGCGTGGAGCCGCGTGGCGAGCCCGAGCCCATCGCCTCCAGCTTGATGCCGGGCGGCAGCTGGCCCTCCATCCCGGGGATCAAGAAGAATGCGTTCGACGGATACACGCAATCTTTTGGCACGTAACAGTCGTGCGTCGTTTTCATGTGGTTCTTCATTTTGTCAGGCCTAGAAAATTCTTTGCAACAGACGGGGCACGGAAATACTTTCCTTTGATGACCCTCGTGGTACAGGAAAGCGTGCCTCTGGAATGAATATTTGTTTTTAAAGGTTTTTTGAATGTTCTCTTTAGCGCACTCTGTGCACTGGTACACCCCCTCGCTAACAGACGCGTATCTGAAGAGATTTAGGCCTCTTACAGACATCTCAGTGAGCTGCTCGGCGGGGTCGTTGGATGCCGAATTAGCTCTTCTCCTTATCCGTCTTCTGACAGCTGGCCTTTGCATTTGACTGCCGGTCTGTAGCGTGTTGTTATTTAAGGAGTCATTTTGATACTCATTTGAAGTAGATGCTTGTGTTGCCGGATTAACGCGAATTTTTCCTGAACCATCATTTGTGGGCGACGATCGAGCATATTTCAAGTCCTTATTTTCTGAATCAGGGCTACCACGTCCTGGAATATAAGGTAAAGATTTATGAGTATTTATCTTTTTAATTCAACAGATTGCAACATTTACGGTGAATATATAAAAAAAACTATTGGTATTAAAGGACAAGACCATAGCAACAATTTTAGGCGTAGGCACGTGATGAGACGACTTTTATAAATCCTTTATGTTTCGAAATAATAACTAGCCCTTTGGAATTGTCCTTTATGTACCTACCTAAGTTGCTCTACTTACTGTAGTGATTACAGGCGCAAATAAATTTTGCAAAATAATAAAATCATGTGCTACTAGGTGAATAAAGTGAAAGGACAACAATCAAAAAGAAAAAAAAAACAAACTGAAAATATATTAACTTTATTTGTTCAAATTGAATGACGAAATTTTATTACACCATGATTAAAATGAAAACCACGATTCATGGAATCATACCATGAACAAGTTTATGATATAATTTGAAATAGAGCAAAGAAGAAATAGCTGCCGTTTAAAAATTTAGAATTATAGCACCAGTATTAGAACAGTTCATAATGATCCACAATAATTATTTAAAAGAATAAACTTGTCCATGAGATGCATTCAAAATAAAACATTTAAAACTAGAAAAAATGTGAAATAATATCAATTTTGGAATATATGTACTAAGTGTATATATATTGACCAAAATTTTAATCATCAGTCCTATAAATTAAAACTCATTAAGCAAATCAATAGATAACAGAAATTGTGTTCAATGAAAATCTGATGTTTTATGTAAAAGATGAACTTGTAGCAAAGTCAAACTGCTTAAACTATTTTAAAATAACCATATAAATTAATAAATTAAAAAATAATAACAAAAAAGAATAGATTTCACTATGATATAATAGGACTCAAGTGTTTGCATTTGGAACTATTTCGGCAAGTTCAGTAGTAGGTACATAATTATAAAAATAACACTTCAGTTAACTTAAGCTCTTAAGATCACATAAGGTGGGTTGATAGTTGAAAAGTAACATTAACTTATGCAGTTGTCTGTGTCGTTTGTCACACACGAAAACTTATTTAGGAAAAAATAGTTGCCAATATAATGTATGTGGACATACAGAAAGAATAAGCCGAAAGATACAATCATGTTTGGATAAAATTATCAGGAACATGTTATTAGCCTCATTAATCAATATCTGGATAATATTGCATCAGAAATATCTAAGAGTATGGTATAAATAAAAAATAAAAAGCAACAATTTGTACTGGACCAACAAATCAATACTTTGTTCATTGCAGAGCATCAATTTGAGCAACATAGAAAGCATTAAACGTAATCTAGCTCTAACCACACCATCTACGAAACGTGAGAGTAGCGTCATAGGACCACGTACCTGATCAGTCCTCTCGCCGTGACTAACGTAACATTCTAGACAGTGTTCCAATGTCACTCCATCGTTAACAACACTATTTATCTCTATAATATTATAAATAACTTAACTTTTAATCTACTCTTTACTAATAACCCGTGTTGTTACTTTGCTACTATTTAAATATAAAAAATAATAAAATATTGTTGAAATCGTTAGTGTTCGTCATCGTTGCTGCGAAAATCACGGGTGACAGACTATGTTAACATAAATCAATCGTGTCACCAAGTTTAGTATAAAATCAAAAGGCAAGACAAGACATTCAATATCAACTACAACAGCGTCTACCGCCATACGATGTCCACGTGTGGGCACGATACAATAGGTACATGAACGGTTTAACGAAAACATTATAGACAATACAGTCTAACAGACAATCGGATAGGCATAAAATTATAGACCACGTCAACGTCACAATAAATAAAATCAAAGAGGTGAAACTTAAAACAAACAATAGCGAATCAAAACAAAATAATAAGTAATAAGAATTATTAAAAAATATTGGTTGTTTTGCTGTAACTTTTATTATTTTCTTTAAAGTTTCTAAAAATAGTAATTAACACCTTATTGTATACCATTGTATTTTGTTTCATTAACCAATATTCTATGTCGTGTAACTTTCAATTCTAAATTTATCTAAACATTACTCTTTGCATTTTTCTATTGTCTAAGTGCAAATAACAAAAAAAATATGGATTTGCTTAACATTTGGCTAAGTTCTAGAATTAATAATTATTATAATTGTCGTGTGAATTTAATTAGGTTTTATGATCATAATTTAAATATTTATCTGCTGTTTGTAATACAACTTTGTGAGAGAAAGTTAACAACATAACGATGTTGGTAATGTTTGAGGAATTGGCCCGAATTGGCATTAGGTCCTGTAACTACTCAAGCTTACTCTTTTCATTAAATAAATAATGTTGTTTCATATTAAACGAGACCAGTAGTAAACCAATAACGCCGTAGGTGTATTATAAAACCCTCTAGTTTAAAAAATAAATATACTAATCCATATTTTGTAACCACTTGACCAATCCCTCAAAAACCCTTAAGTACATAGTTTTATGAAACTATATGCCGTTATTGTGAAGTATTTTATGAGATGAAAATTATGATTAATTTGAACCCAGATACATTATAGTATATGCCTTTAATGTTAAACTATTTTTCAATAATTATTATTTAATATTATTTTTGTAAATATTGCTTTCGGATTTCATTTTCTTTTCAACTGTGCGTCGATATCCTTATTATTTTGTTTCAACCAGAAATAAATAGATTAACATTTGAATTGAACTACATAATTGCGAATGTTTCAAGTCCCATGATAACTTTGTCAACGGATCAATGTAACGATTGACTATAAAATGTACTTACATACATGCTTTTTAAAACAACATTATCAACAAACAATATATAATATGTATATTTTAGGGACAATCCATTTTATGTCACATCAAATGTGACATTTCTTAAGTATAATTTAGCACCAATTATGATATAACATTAACAAATAAAAAATTTATTTATTAGTGAGATGATAATTATTATAATAAATATACGGAGTTCAAATAAAAAAAAAACGTGAATTTTATCTGAATTTTGACTTACAGCTGAAATATATACTTAATAAAAATACGAAACAATGCTATATTATACGTAACATTACAAAGAAGATGTTCAACTAGAAGGTAATTAGGTACACACACAAAATGAACGGGTTAAGCTTAGGCACTGGCTAAATTGACTATCAGACATAATGTAAGTGATTTGTTTAATCGTTCAATAATAGCCTCACCATTTTAAGTCTAAATTTCCTCTTTAAGTACCTATCAATGTTCAAGGTAAATTTCGTATAAAGATTTATGAAAGGTAGGTACAATAAATTCGTTTTTATGAATTTTAACAGTCTTAATATTTATTATCAAGACCCGACGCCTCGAAAATTACACGAATTTTATATTCATTTTGTAAATAACATTCACGAGTTGTTCCGATTTCCAAACAAAATGGAAAACATGAGATGATATATTCTTAATTTTAATTACATCTTTTAATTTAACTACTTCGGCCTAAAAGGTTTCTAAACTCCTAAGGAAGCTTCTTAAAGTAGACATTGTAAACTCTGAATAATGAAAATAAATAATACATAACATTTTTGAAAATTCTTAATAGTCTAGTAGTCGATAAATATTAAACTTATGAATATACAAGTAAAGGCACACTAATAGGCAAGCGTTCCCTGGACCTACGGTTAATATACCTATTGGAGAATTTGGTTTTTGGGTCGACAATGTAGTTACGTACCTTTAAAGTAGATACTACCCCTATAACTAAACTCATTTTATAGAATATTTATTAAAACAATTTTATTTTGTCGTTATAATTGAAAACGTGTCGCTATCATTACATGGAAGACTACTTTTGCCTCTAAATTTAACTAAGTAAATAATTTATAAGTACCATTCCTTACTTTATATTTAAGGCATTTTGTTTTCTACTAAAATAGAATTTACAAATCATCTCATGATTCCAGTACATATAAACATCATTCAAAGCACCTTGCTAAGATCACTTTAACAACAACGCCTTGTTGTATCTTTTCAATATATACAATTTCAACGTCAACCTTTAAAATATATAATATGTTACATTTGTTATATACTTGTTTTAGATAGTAACTCAAATATGAATAAGGTAGATGTGTTTTGATACGATTATAATATGCACAGTGCATATTTAACTTAGTTCTCGGCACGCGCACGGCTGCATCGAACTGCTGGGCAACAGATGCAATCTGCGATCTAATAGCCTTTAATATATTAACTACAGTATTTGTTGTATTGTCTTTGACAAATAGATATTTCTTTTATAGACATGCGTAAATAATTTAATAATTTAACAAAGTAATATAATCCTATTATATTATAATATCAGGAATTTAAAACTTTTATTAAAATATCTAAATGATTTGGGGCTCTGTTGATTATTCAGGAACTGAACGTTTAATCATAACATGTAGGCATACTACAGTGATGGCCCTTGATTCTGTTTCACCAACTATTCTATAGATTTATTGTATTTTCTAGTGAATAATTTAAGCGATTTAAATAAGTAGATATTTGAATAGTACAATAACATTTACAACCAAATATTTCAACATTGATAAACTATTTTAAATTAATCTTAACAAATTCTACAAAATAAAATCATAGCCTGTGTTGAGTTTTACTTCGAAGAAGTCAAATCGTCATCTACAACTAAGATCACTATTAAGGCAAGTTAAATGAAAATGCATTTTTCCGCTACTACTTACGCAATGGCATCTTGTTGAAGTCTTTTTATATAGAGTTCGTTTAGCACTTTAGCCTCTCGTGGTACTTATCTGAACAGACACCGACATGCCCACCACCCACATGTCACCTAGCACTACCTTCGATTTACAAAAAGACTATGCCATTGCTATACTTCATAAATATATTAACTAAACTTAAACTAACTAATTCAGTTCAATGAGAATTGCATTTTAATATTCAGCACATAAAAAAAATTACACTACTTTTGAATTTACGATCACCATGAGTAGTTATTTTGTACCCTGAAAATGTTGTAACTAATAAAATTAAGTAACAAGTTAAGTGCAAAATAACAAGTAAATCATAGAAAATTTTATAAATCTCTTTGAAGTCAGCACTCTGAGAAACAAATGGAACAATATAAATAAATAAGTAGATAAATATTAACAACAAACGACTGGCGTCGTCTAATATCAACAAACTTATTGACATATCATGAAACTTAGAGCTCGAACGCTTACTCAATACGCAATCTACGCTTTATAAACTATTGAAAATCCAAATTTTAAGTTAAATAATGTTTAACATGAATAAATTCTACTCTGGCTAATCAGATCTTAATACATCTGCGACAAAGAGTACCTACTGAGTGTTGCCATCAATCTATAACTTCTGAATACATTAAGACTCCTGCTTCGCCATTTGCTCGTTCAGATTCGGTTGGTTTTTGTGAATGATCTTTAAGTGAGCGATCATGTTATCTTTTCGAGTGAACTCTTTGAAACAAATGGGACATGGGAAAACTTTTACATCTTTCTTGTGAGAAGTGACGTAGTGCCTACAGAAATTACTGATATGCGTGTACACTCTCGCGCATATTTTACATCTGAATACATTTTCCCCTTCCTTGATGCAATAATCTCTCACAGACTCGTTTGTCTCCTCGTGATAGTTGCCCACACTACCCATATTGGCCTTCCTTATAGGCGAGGGAAATATACGATGTTCCCAATTGGTCTGCGCTAAATCGGATACCTCGTTATTAGCCAAGTTGAGGTTATTTTGCTCTAATTCAGCCGCGAACAGCTGTGTGGCGAGAGCTGGCATCAGAACCGGGTCTGGGGGGAATTTGTCAAACGTATTCAACGCGGGATTCAGACTGGACAACCCGGAGAGCTGATTGAACAAGTTTCGAGCTCTAATTTTGGACATTTGGGGTAGCAATTTTTTACTATTCTTTGGCTTTAAGTTACGACCTAGTCTGTTTTTGTCTTCTGTGTCTTTAATAGGACCGTCTTGCGAATTAGAGTTCTCGCGGCTTCTGTCAGGATTGTATTTATATTCGATTGGTTCATTGTAACCGTCGCTAAGCTCAGCGGCGGGTTCTTGTTTAATAGATCCATTTTCTATAGAAAGTACAGGCCCGTTTGTTGAAAAGTTTTGTTGTATTTCTTCTTTTGGCGGTTTATCGGGATCTGAAAAGTTTGTTTCAGGTCTCAATTTATACGGTATTGATGAAATAAATGAAATATTCATTTCACTCGACATCGTCATTGGAAATATTATAGTGAGACGCAAAAATATGTACTCAGGACTTTTTGTTTAAAAACAATCATTTTAACTACGAACCTAGATGTATTTAAAAGTTTATAGTAAGTGGCAAGCCACCAGAATATTTCCAATTGCTTTATAACCAAGGAAAGCTATTGGGAATAAGCCTTGTTTGTGTTCCCTTTTCTTATTCGTAATAATAAAATATTTTTATTTTAAGGAAGTTTAAAAAGAAAGAAATTATCAATCAAACCATTAAGTACCACACCGAGTTTGCCCCTGGCCATTCCTCTAATAGCTCTCCCCAAAAGCAGAAAAGCAAGCAATAGTTAAAATTGTCGATTTATAGAAGAAAATAAGCACTGTTACTCGTATACGTCAAAAAATTTCATAGATAATCACTTACCCCTTTTCAATAAAGTTTAAATATTATTAAATATAAGGTAGGTAATACACTTCACTTTTCACTTATCGTAACCTAACATCAAAGCTTATATCCCATTAGCTTTTCCCTTTATAATTAAAATTTGACTATTCAGATCAATGTTAGATGTTTGGAAAGGAAGATTAATACAGGTATTTACAATAGTAAGCGAGTATAAACAACAATGTCTTCATTTTATTAACTTATGGCGCGACTTTTTTTTTTTTTTTTACAGTTCAAAATTCTATACAACAATACAACAGATAAAAGACATTTGGAGATTATGAACAATAATTCATAAAATATTTATTTTATTTTATTAACAAGTGAATAGTTTCTACCGACGTTGCTGTAATATTATAAAATTCATAAGGGAATATTCACATACCTGCCGACTCGGAGTCTTTGCCAGTCATCGGTGCTTCAGCCGATTGAGCGTCGTCACCTTCGTCGATGAGTAGGGCCTCGCCAGCCTCCTCGCCCCCTGAAGTTCCTCCATCCTCGGCGTTGAAGCTATCCATGGACATTTTCACTTCCAACATTTCCGGCGAGCCTCTTATTAGTTGGTCGCCAGGTCTGTTCGATGCTCCATGAGAGGCGGGCTCAGGAATAAACTCTCCAGGAGGACTGGCTGCTGTGTTTAGAGCGTCACTTGAACTTCCGCTGAGTTTTCTCGGCCGACCTCGTTTCCTCTTCGGTTGCATCAATGCGTTACCCAATAAAGGCATTAATAAATTGGGAGGCGCCCCTCCGCTGGGCATCCCGGATGCCGGCCGTTTCTGATGCATGTATGGATGTATTCTGTGAAGCTGAGGGGGAGGTGTGTGTGCATTCGTCTGCTGCTGTATTAACGAGTTAGTTAAGGCTGGAATATCACACTTCTCCTCGTTTACTTCTGTAAGTCCTTTTATTCTTAAGCTCTCTGCTACTTTCAGGAAAGCTGTCAATCGTTCCTGGTCCACACTTACTTCTCCTCTGTACATGAAGTCTAGTAAACTCTTCATGTCCGAATACGGCACGTCCTTCAATATAACAATAGGATGTTTTTCTTGGTGATTAACGAAGAGGGCTTGAAAGTAAGGGCTACAAGCCGACAAGACCATCTTATGTGCTTTCAGCAACTGGCCATCAACAGCGAGAGTGACATCCGTGAACGTCTCCGCATGTAGCAGTTGATCAAAAACAGATAGCATATTGGATTGGTGGTTGTTCCACCGCAAACAAAACCTCTGCGTAGCCATTTTTGCTTTTGTATATTCTTCTTTGGAAGATATGATTTTCGCCAGTCAAGGCTTAAAATCTAATTTAACCAACAACTATTCAATCATGTATACATAAGTATTCTCTCTTGTTCCATGAACAATACAACAAAACGTCAACAATAGATAATGTTTACTTTTTAAAAGCCATTTTCAATTTGTATGTTTCATAGTGCTTAGTGCAGTTTGTGTGCTGGGCGCAGGGGGACCTGAAACGGGATAACACTCAGTTTTAGAAACACGACTATAACACTCGAATATTTATCCTTATTGTAATACCTATGGCAAGCCACGCATTGACTTCTTTATAAGTAAAACAGAAAGTTGAGGATCGCTTTGATTTCTCTGCTCTCGTGTCTATTAGAAATAATTAGGTACACTGCTAAGTGATTACTGATTACAGTATTTGTGCTCATTGAGCGCACTTGCTTCTGTCACGCTATTATCCTCCTAGGTTATTCACGCAATATATATCGTCTTACCCAGCTACCTACTTATGATCAGATTGACACTAACCTAAATAACGGTTTCCTTTTTTAATAACTAAGCTAGTAAATGATCCTGATTCTTTTATACCTATTGGCTACAGGACTTGCAAACATTAATTTATGACGGTTTCCTTTGGTTAGTAGGTATGCACTGTAAGTATATAAATATTGATGTTGAACTCAATACCACATTTTCTTACTACATAACATTATGTTAGTTAGGTACCTACCTATAATTGTTATATCTTTGACAGTTGATGTGCTGAATCACAATATCAGAGGTCGCGGCCGACTACAGAACATTTTACTTATAAGTATTTAAAAAGTAATACGCAAATCTAACATATTCAGACGCTTAATAAAAGCGAATGGTAAATGGTGTTGTTCACTTCCTGAGGGTGAAAAAATAGATAATAGGTTCCTACCCGTCTTGAAGTTGTGGTTTTTCATTAAAAGAGGTAAAACACCATTTATTGAATTAATTAAAAGTTGTTATAATGATGATAAAGTTTTCTTAATTTACGTTGTTTATTACCCTACTAATTTATTAGACCATTATTGCCTATTAATAATACTAAAGTGATTTAATAGAATGTTAAGTAAGTACTAAATTACAGTTTGCTATCATAGGGATACCAGATTCCACATGCATTAAGTATATTACTTGACTGGGTTGTGAACGAGACCAACAGCTACACAATTCAATCAAGGTTAAAAAAATCGAGGGCGTCTATAGTCTAGCGGCGGCGTGGGGACGTGGGGAGTCTGTGCATCGCGTCGGCGAGCGCACTGCAGTAGGAAACTGAATTGTAAGCTACCACCGCAGCTATGACAAACATCAAATAATCATCGTGTTAGTAACAAATCATGTTTTGTACAGCGCCAATCATTAGTATTTGCTTTTAAAATAATCCAGATTGGCGTGCACTCTAATCAGACTCCAATTGGAACGGTCTCGAATTTATTTAAACGCTACAAAAACACGAACATTTGCTCCACATCCACAGGTGCTGACCACAAACGTTATCGCGGTATAAACGGGCGCTCGAATTATTACTACGCACCCAGTCGAGCGCGTTACATTACGTCATCACAATGGCATTATTACCTCCGATATCCACATTAATTCAACCGATACGTCGAGATAAGCACCGTTTGAGAATAATTATATCACTGCACTAACATAAGAGAACGTACCACACGTATCTGCACCACAATCAACTCGACCCTTTTATGGGAATGAGGATCAGCCCTTCCGCCATAGTCCGAGTCCGCGTTTACGTCGCACCCCGCTCACCCGACGACTGACGGCCGCAGCCCGCAACCCCGCGCGACGAACACCGACTCGCTCCGCGACTCGAATATCTCTCACAAAAAATACGCCGTCATCATCGAAATGGCGGCAGCGGATATATTCAGCGCAGGGTGCACAGTAAAATATTGATTTATTGAAATTTATTGATTTCCTCTCTCGCTAGGAACATCACCCCCGTTAGGATGCTACGTAGTTACATCGACGTTTATTGTAGTGGTTTAGGCTTTAGCAAGTCTATTCTCATTATTTCCTAACATAAATCAGTGTTAAGATAGGTATATCTTAAAACTGAACCTTCGATTTGTGGAGGAAAATAGGGGCGACGCCGGTACTCCGGCAGGTTAAAGCAGCAAAACAAGACCGAATGGTTATATTTCATTCATTAGACAAGTTGTACCTACTCAGCCGTAATAATAATTTCAACGTATAAACAATTGTCATCATATGTAGTTCTTATTATTCTGGAAAGGTAGGTACAACTAAATAATGAAGCAAGTAGGTACCTACCTACCTACTTCGGAACATACAGGAATAAACTAAACTATGCAGAGTAAAATTACTAGACCTAAACCTTCTTGGATGTAGCGTGCATTGTAAAATCAAGGGCAATTTAATAGTTTTCTACAAAGGAAATTATATTACAATCGATTTGGTTATAATTATGAATAATCATTTTCAACCCACCTTTGCATAGATACATTCAAGGGATGAGTTTTCCACGTGAAAAACATCAATCCATTCTTGTTGTCGCCATGTCAGCAGTGTTCTCTGTCTCTGTCCCGCACGGGCAGGGTTGGATGGACGCCCTCTACGCGGCGAGCGCCGCCGATGTTGGCCGAATGCCGCCACTTTTCGCAACCGAACCAACCCGAGTCCGCACGGAAAATAGATCGCAGGGCGCACTTGTATTTTTTTAAGTTTCAAATTCACTTGAACAAACACCAATGTTTTTGAATTTATTTACAATAGGTCCAGGAAATATATCGGTTTGGTTATATTGAGGTATCTACCACTTTATTAATTTTTCTTAGTTTTTGAACAAAAAATAGGAAGAATTTCAGGACACGAAAAAAATCCGCGCGCGATGTTACTCGGAAGTATTTTTAATAAAAATGGCCTGCCGCCTCGGCGGGAGGAGTGGCAATGGGCAATGAGGTCGGTACCCTCTCTCTGGCACCCGCGCGCGCCCCTCCCTGCCGCTACACTCCGGCACAGGGTTAGAAAGTTTCAAAAGTGAATCGTGGAAAACACGAACACCGACTCCTGAGTGCAATATACTACCAGCTAGCAAAGGATTACAGGAACGGAGGAATAATGGCCAAGCTTTATTATTATCAAGTGAAGGATATGATTGGGTGTAGGATTAACAAGTAATGTATAATGTATCCCTAAAACATTTCCAATAAAAGAGTATAAATCACTGAAAGAAATCGGAGTAGATAAACCCTCTTGAATATCTAGTTGGTCTCCCATTTCCTGGTTATTGTAATATATTAATATCGACGACACCCCCCGACACGCCCCGGACTGTTGTATATCAATCAATCATTATCTACTGACATTTTAAATGACATAATATCCTTTTTTATTTCAAACAAATCAACTGACCTAAATCAGGATAGCGAAAAAGTAATGCATTATTTATTCCACCTCGCGTAATGGCGCTTCCACGTAACGTTGAACATTTTGATTCTATGATTTTTGGCGCCAACCCAGAAACTTTAGTATAAAAATACAAACGCAAGTGGTTTCCTGTGCACCCTTACCGGCGATATATTTTTGTTATGCTCCTATTTATATGTTTATAGTAACCAGAAAAATACAATTTATATTATCATTTGCAAATAGATGTGGCTGGTAACTTGACTGATTCCTTCCGTTTCTGCTAATTTATTTTATGTTACTTTTATTTTCCGTTTAGGGACTAATAAACCAACAATTTTATTTTAATTATAGTACATTACATAATAATCAACAGGTATACTACCTACCATTGACGTTAATCTCTACAATACAAAATCAGTGTCCTTTTAGGGTTTCAGGTTTTATTTAGAGTCTAAATCGTGTGAAAATATTCGCAATGCATTTGCGATATCGCATACCTACCTTGGTGGTAAGTATGAATTAGGAAAAGGGCATCAGATGGAACAAATCATAGTTACTCCCGGGTCCAGTCGTCTCATGTATCATAAATGAGGTCGTATCATGGTCAGGCAGAGGACCTCGTCTCCACAGCTCATTATGTTGTGTATCCAGACTGATTGGCATTGCGTTTATTGATTTTCATAAGTTTTATGAACTACCATCTAAAATGATAAACTAAATCATCAAGTTTCAAAAGTATTGTTGCCATGCTGGTTTATTTGACCAACCATATCTGTCTATTGTGTCTGTTCAGTGTAGCGTTCTCACATTGGTTTACAGGGAGGCTCACGTTCAGCAATGGATGTTTACGAGCTGATATTATAATTACTCAGTTCAATGACATTTCTGTGTTTTGTGATCATCTCTTAACAATGTCGTTCCTTTATGCAGTAACATGGCCGTTTTTTTTTAGTATTCTGCTTTAAGCATCTTTACATTCTTTGCTAATAAAAAATCTTTCTCTTAAAACACATACCTACATCTTGATTTATATTCTGTACAATACAAATATATTATATGATTGACAATTTATGGTTTCAAATATAAAAAATAAATTCTTTTCTAAGAGACAAAATGTTCAACCCTATCTAAAACAAAATGTTTGTGGGGTAACTAACAATGTACACAATATAGAACGCCGTTTTTACGAAAAAAAAACATAATTTTTTACTCCTGCACACACATAATATGTTATCATAAACATCCACAAGAATATTCCTTGAATCATATTTTAATAACATTTGGATTCACACGAGAATATTATCAGTACCTATGAGTGAAGCGCACCTGCCGCTATAAACTTGGTCGTATCGATTGGACAGAGCGAGAGCTATAATTCAGCAGTGACCTGACCTAGGTCATCGTGCCCGTGTTAGCTGAAGTCCTTACAGCCAGCTGACCCAGTTTTCAGGCGGCGCGGCTGATGCATAAAAGCTTGCCAACACACTTTCCCTCTAATAACAAACACGCCCTGGAATAAAGGTGACACGTTTTGCCAGTCAAGCGTTCTCGTGGAAGTCACAAATATTCGTTATGACATATTCACAACTACCTACATTGCTTTTTGATGAATAAAGTAGGCTTTTACGTACATTATGTAAATAAATGTAGTTGGTAATATATATGTATGTGAAGATGTTTAGATTTTTCGCGATAGTTTGCTTGATAAATCGTCACATTTTCCGTTAAGTCTAGTCACGCATGGATGACCGCAGTAGGCCGAGGTTTTATTTCAGCTTGGAAAAGCACAGAATTTTGTTAGTCGTTTTTAACAATGCAATATTATACAAAAAAAAAAAAAAAATTAAGCGTTTGCAACAGCGTCGAAATATCGGGGGCTCAAAATCATGAACAATCTCGGAAGATATCCTGTAAGTGACAGTGTAAGTTTAGTTTTAAATCGTGAAAGCTTAAAACAGAAATTTGACAGATTGTAGTAGCTTGATGTGCTAGCGTCTGACACAGTACACTGCAGTACGTTTTAGAAGAGAGGTGACTGAGATTTCCCTTTAGCGTAATCAGTCTTTGGACTACGTAGTACGATATGAAAATTACAAATACATAAGTAAAATCTCACCATGAAAACAACGAATGATGAAACCCAATTATTGCGTATTTACCGAGACTATTCGGACACCACCGATTACGGTATAATATGTTCTATTTCAAAATAATAACCTCTTTTCTCAACTTTGGGTGTTCGAGTGTCCAATGATTAAGCAGATTTTGCTGTAACGGCCCACGAAGAACGGTCGACGTTAACTGTTAAACTACGAGTGTGGTAAAAGCTGCGAACAAAAAGAAATCCTTTGGCTTTCTAACAGAGACGTGTGTGCACATCGTGGACGCCGACAATCTCATTGACTATGGGATGGGATATCGTCTTTCATGTGCTATTCAAATGCAAGCTCAACAACTATCTACTTCTAGGCAACCTAAATTTCCCAGGATTTATTGATATTATATGTCTGCATCTCTACGGAAACCAAGAAGACGCTATCTTTTAGTTAATTTTCAGGAAATTATTTTCTAAAAAGTTATTTAGATTGATACAATAACAGAATGTTAACTATGCTATGTAATGTTGTCTTGTCGAAGCCTGGTTCGAGGAGGCGCAGTAGAAGAGTACCTGGAAGGATATGGGGGAGGCCTTTGCCTAGCAGTTGGACATAAAATGCCATTAAAAAAAGTAACGTTGTCTTAATTCACACCTATCAGCAATCAATTAATTTTCATTAGATATAGGTACCTACTACTTACGAGTACATGAAAGAAAAAAAACGCAAGTTCATCGTAAGCCATGGTCTAGTTTTCAGTGAATCTTATCTCGGAAATAACGAACTACACCACAATATAAATAGTTTCTTCCATAATATGAGCTTTTATAATAGCAACCTGAACCTGCATCGTTTGAATTTCAAAGCTGTTTTAATTTGAACCTGTCTCGTCGTTTGATAGTCCAACCAAACCAATGCATTTTTGGTTTCCCAATATTATGATCTTGCATTAGTAAGTGGGTGTAGGTAGAAGGGCCCGTCCTGCTAGAATCGGTGCGTGTAACGGTCGGGTTTCGGTTCAATGACTCGATTCGGACGCTCAATTTTCGCCGTGTACTGTTAGATATCTCATGGCACCGGCAGCATCACTGCAGCGACCAGACGAATCTGTCTCGAGGCGGTGATGTGGATGTAGCGTGTCCCCCTTGCATGTTTAAGTTTACACAATTTCATTCAAACACTTGTTGAAAGATCGCAATTTAGAATGCACATTAGTTCCTATAAAGTGTGAAAACTTTTAACGCCACAAGTATTACAGTTAAAGTAAGAGGTTCGGTTAATTTTCGAGAAAGCTTTTCCGAATTCCAAAAGCTCCAGCAGAGAAAGAGGCTATGAGTCATACATATGTCTTGATTTTTGTGAATAATTGTGTGCCATACAAACTTACTTACATTTCACGTATTTAAAGTATATTATTAGATATTTAAAATAATTCCATGTAGAATGTAGACAACGTATAAAAGTTTACATACATATGTACATAAAATATGTAAAATTGCCTACTTTTTAGTCATTATCCTTTCTTTTAGCCCCACTGGAAATAATTGGTAACGTTAGGTCGATATAAATAGGTACCTACTATTACTAATTCAATGTTGTTTATTTTCCTGTAGCGAAATAAAATAGTCATTCTTAAAATAAAACAAAACCTAGCTAAGTATTTTATTGTACCCGACCTTCCGAGGACATGAACATAGGTATAAGCCAATTCCCAATAGAATATTTTGGTTGTAAGGCTGTTACTCATATTTGAAATCGATGAATTCTTGACATATGTGTCAACGGCATGGAGCAAGGGGAGCGGCTGATTCCTGCCGAGTGCCGACCAACTCCCATTTCCGAGAAGGGCTAGCTAGTGGGTGAGACAACAACTATACTTAACCTTCTTATTTCACATGCAACTTTAACTTCGATCTCTCGAGCTTTGTAGGTAAATCGTCTTCTTTGTCATATAAGCGGTGCATAAAGCAAATGAAAATATTAGGGCCCATCAAGAGATCATTTCACTATCGTAATTATACCGGTACTCTGGATAATTTACTGAACGCGAAACAATGAGTCATAATTATTGTAATGGGTAATAAATAACTACAAACGATTTCCTGTTTTAATGAGTACTTCATTCTAATTTGCTAATGAACAATAAAGTGTCACTTGCATTAGTAAGCCTTAATTTTGCTCAAATTTAATGACCGAATCATGGATACTTGTCGAATTTATTGCCCAATTTTATCGATTGTAAACATCGTGAATTCCGACATTATCATGATAAGCCATGTCTTCTCACAGTTTATCAGGCCGCAGTCGCACAATCAGGGACACCTGTCGGTGCGCGATGTGACGCTCCGGGTACAATTTGTTATTCTGTACTTAAGCGCATTTCTTATTCGATTCGACATTTTTTATGCTTTTCCTTTCATAGTTGCTACGAGTGTGAGCAAGACGACGTCTCAGTTAAGTCGAATGATCTATTCGAGTGTTTCAGAATAGGCAGGCGGTGCTGAGCATCAACAGCAGCCGTTAGCGAGCGATGTCCCGTTACTACGCGGCTCATCACTAATTCCATCTCACGAAAGCTCAAATTTTGGCGGTGAATCAATTAACCCTAAATGATATCCGGTACACGCAGCCGCCTTTGCCACGTTTTTTGATGTTTTCAGTAAAGGGGTTAGTTATTTATTTATTTATACATTTCGTTTTAGTGCTGATTATACAAGGTGATTGGAAGATGGGTGCAAAGCTTTAAGGCGAAGATAGTACAGACAGTTTAGAACAATTTAAGCCATGGTTGTCTTAGACGAAGTCTTACCATTTTTTATTAACCTAATTTTTAAGATTTTTTTCGAAAATTGCCAAAATTTTAACTAAACTGGTTATTTATAGCTAAATTGAATGATAAATGAATTCATTTTTATTTTATTTTATTAAAGTAATGTGTAAGCAATCTAGCAAAACATGTTTTAGGCCTCTGTGTCGTTAGACATTTTTTTTACAGACATTTAAAGTTCATATAAATTAAAAAAAATCATAAATCATTTTTGAAAACCTTATTTAAAAAAAAAACGAAGTGTGCTTTTTTTGTTCAAATATTTTTGAAAACATGCGTGATAATCGCTCTTTCCTTTGAGGTATCATTTCCGAGGATATTTTACAAATTATTGAAATTAGGATCTACAAACCAATTTGAGGGAGAAATTTTAAATTTTAGGCAGACTAATTAAAACAAAATTTTTGCTTAAAGAACTTACGCTAAGCTTACTTTATGTGTTCGAAATGATAATTACTTCAATTTTAAGAATTTTTTGCACATGCCAATTTAGGGGATTATCTAAACAATGGCCGCCGCGCGTAGTGCGGCACATGAAAGAACCGAATTGAAGGGATTATCTAAACAATGGCAGCAATGCGCGCTGCGACGGCATTTCCAGGTAGAACGCCCAGTGAATAGAAAATAGCGATAAATACGTTGGTCTTTAAAAATACAGCAAAATGGTATTAGTCACTAAGGCAACAAAATCGTGTTTTTATTTAATTAGGGTTAGTCAGTCTGTGTTGAAGCGGTCACATCTTTTACTTATTACAATTAGTTGAATTAGTCAAACTACAGCTGCCCATGTGAGAGGACGTTGTCGTGTTGATTCGCAATTTACCGTGTTCAGTTGTAGCCCTTTGCGTTCCTGCACGTGTTGTTTGCGTTAGTTTTGAACATTTTTGTTTCACCGTGTCCAGTCGTAGCCGCAAGCTCCTGCACGTGTTGATTTTTGAGTTGTGTTGAGTTGACATTTAGTGCGCTCCTACGCCGTTTTTTTTAATTGTTAAGTAGCTATGGCTACTTTTTCCAATCAGGAATATGCGGATATCGTATTTATGTATGGCAGAGCAGATGGCAATGGATCCTTAGCGCGACGGATGTATCAAGAACGCTTTCCGAATCGCAGGGTACCGAATGTGCGAGTGTTTTACAACACTTTTCGTCGACTTGCCGAAGTTGGGTTTCACCGCGTGGAACCTGGAGTCAACCCAGGCAGACATGAAACTGACGTCGAAGAAAACATTTTGGCAGCATTTCAAGCAGATCCTACTACCAGTACCAGAGCCGTAGCTCAAAATCTAAACATTTCACAATGGAAGGTGTGGCATACAATGCACCAAAATGACAAATATCCGTTCCATGGTAGGGGTGTGCAAGGTCTGGAAGAGCAAGATCCCCAAAGAAGAATACAGTTCTGCCGTTTCCTCCTCAACAGAGACATCGAAGATGCGTGGTTCCTGAAATCAATCTTGTGGACGGATGAAAGCAAATTTTCGAGGGAGGGCATTACAAACTTTCATAACCTCCATGAATGGGCCGACAGAGACAATAATCCACATTTTAAGAAGCGAGTGTCGTTTCAGGGAAAATTCTCTGTCAATGTATGGGCTGGAGTAATTGGCAGGACATTGATTGGGCCCCACTTCTTACCGGATAATTTAAATGGTGAAAATTATTTGCACTTCCTACAATTCGATTTACCAGTTCTGATAGAGGAAACCGGTGTCCCGATATTCGAAAGAGACCGAACAGTCGTCTTTCAGCAAGACGGCTGTCCAGCGCATTGGACGTTAAATGTAAGGGAACACTTAAATAATTGCTTCCCTGACAGCTGGATCGGCAGAGATGGACCCATCCCTTGGCCCGCTCGCTCACCAGATCTGACCCCGCTGGACTTTTTCGTGTGGGGCCGGGCCAAGGAACTGGTGTATACGAATGTTGAAATAAACACGAGAGAAGAATTGATGGAGAGAATTAATTCAGCGTTTGAAACGATGAAACTGGAGATGATGTTGAAAATAACAACAACAGAAGTGAGAAGACGTAGCCGTGCTTGTATTAGGAATCATGGCAGACATTTTGAACATGAACAATAAATAATTTAGATTCAAATGTTGTTTTAATTACTCCGCCTAAAATTTAAAATTTCTCCCTCAAATTGGTTTGTAGATCCTAATTTCAATAATTTGTAAAATATCCTCGTAAATGATACCTCAAAAGAAAGAGCAATTATCACGCATGTTTTCAAAAATATTTGAACAAAAAAAGCACACTCCGTTTTTTTTTTAAATAAGGTTTTCAAAAATGATTTATGATTTTTTTAAATTTATATGAACTTTAAATGTCTGTAAAAAAAATGTCTAACGACACAGAGGCCTAAAACATGTTTTGCTAGATTGCTTACACATTACTTTAATAAAATAAAATAAAAATGAATTCATTTATCATTCAATTTAGCTATAAATAACCAGTTTAGTTAAAATTTTGGCAATTTTCGAAAAAAATCTTAAAAATTAGGTTAAAAAAAATGGTAAGACTTCGTCTAAGATAACCATGGCTTAAATTGTTCTAAACTGTCTGTACTATCTTCGCCTTAAAGCTTTGCACCCATCTTCCAATCACCTTGTATTTTTCACATACCTACTGGTTGCCCAAATATTTAAATAAGTAATAGGAAAGTATTTTTGAGATATGCATTATAAATATAAATAAATAAATAAATATCCCTGGACATTTCACACAGCACCATCTAGTCCCAAGCTAAGCAACCTAATGCTTGTGTTATGGTAACTAGATGGCTGATAAACTACTTAGATACGTTTTTTTTTTGTAAATACATACATATTATAAATAGACATTAAATAAAATAATCCATTAGAAGGACTAGTTCATTCATAACAACATAATTCAGTTGGTAGGACCTTACAAGTTAGTTTATAGGTATGTAGACTAATTCTGAAAACCTTAGTATAAAAGTTGTCCAATATTCAATACCCTAAAATGGCATAGATGCTGATCATGCTTCATTATTATACTTAACCTAAAAATGTGATAGGTAGATAGATACTAGTGATTTGGTACTCCAGTGGCAAAGAACGAGGTAAAAATACTTAACATGACTAAACAAGTGTACAAAAAAAAAAACTTTATGTGTAGGTTGGTACATGTTTGGAGGATAACGTGGACTAGAGGTAGGTAATCGGGCGCGTTGAGGTTGGGCGCGCAGCGAGCGTGTCGCGCAGGCGCGCTGCGCAGTGGTGTGAACGCGGAGGCGCGCGCCCGAGTGGTTGAGATTGCGTAAGCGCACGGGGCCGATTTCTAGCGCGGCTCCCACGCGGCAAGGTCAGCGCTTCGGAGGATTGCTCCCACTTGCCGCCGCCATCAATGTAAAAATATTACCGAGCCAACATTTCAATATTGTGTTCTGAGCAAAGTTACCCTTGTTGATTATGATCGCGACCGGAGCTCCTTGGTTTACAACAGTCTATTTATAATGAGACTATCAGGCGCTTTTCATTAGCAGTTGATATAGTGATGTAGCCAGTTTATAGCAAGTCACGGAGCTACTATATCAGTGCAAAGTTTTTCACGAGCACTGGATCCTTATTGCTGGTCTAATATTAAATAATACTTAACTAAATAAAAAGTTACCAATTTCCTGAAATATGTCCAATATTAGACAGGTAAATTATAAGAGAAATCATAATCAGTATTTTTATAACAGGTACATTATAGCTATCTAGCAAACAACACGAACACGATTACTTAATTAAGTACGTTTGGAAACTGAGTTCCTATACTTATCTCACTAAACTTGTGGAAGAGTATCCATTTACCTAACCATTGCTTTTCACAATGTTTCATGATGTTGTAAAACCAGACAAGAGCGCCATTTCTCTAAGATTTTATATGACTTTCGCGTACATCATATGAATTTTCTTAGTGTCATTAAAAGCTCTGTAAGCATAAGATACTTTAATTTCTCTTGTAAACACCCAAGTATAGCTAAAGACGACCGCGCAATTTGATTTTAGTATGTCTCGATTTTATCGTCATTTTACGTTTCGGCGTTTCGATCAAAAGGCTGATCATAGAGCTACACGGGGCGACTCACAAATGATCTAAGATTCTAAGCTGTCGAACTCGTAGTTGTTAGTGTGTAGTGTGGGTACGAACATGTAAATAGAAATAATCTCTGCCACCACCATCGCAACGTGAGACCTTGAGAGGCGACGACGCCTACCTACCTCATTTGTTACGAGACTTCTCTACCAATGTAGCGCAAAATTTGCGCATCATTTGTAAAAGATTCAACTTGTTAATCAAAATACATACCTAACTGGTACGTGAGTACTTGCTGTGAACAATTTTGTTTTTGCAGTGCATGTGCCTGTCCATGTTTATCTAGGTATAGGTAGCAATGTGTAGAACTGACTCGGAAAAATAGTCGATTGATGACGTGTAAAAGTTTTAAGCTCAAAAACAATAATGTTAGAAAGGCCAATACTTAGTTACCATGATTTATTTTTAAAGAGTAGCTCTAATAAATTAAATATTAAAATGAAAATTGGGTTTACCTATCAACATTGAAAGCGTATACAAAGTACCGTGTCCGTGCTATTAGCAGTTGAGGAGTTCTCTAGTGTAGAGGCAATTCTGGCTGAAGGATTAAGTCATTCTGTCATAGAAATATACTGTCAACAGAACTAAAGCTGTGTGCAACATTTCAGCTTAATCAGTTGGAGGGAACTGGGTTGAAATTCAGTTGTAAGATTTGACCAATACATATAAACATACTAACCAATAAGGCTAGTTAAAATAAAAGCTTATAAAAATGATTTCATTAGGTAGATCTTACTTCCCAAAAACCTTTCAAAAATGCAAATTGCTTCGAAACTGCTACACTTATCTTTTGGCAAGTAGGTAATATTTACAAGAAATAAAGAACTTTGAATAATTAAACGCAAAGCTACGGCTACTTTAATATTAATACAGAACAATGTAAGATTGATGCTATCTTTGTAATTACTTTTATTTTGATTGTTCTCATCTTAAACTTTAACTCAGAAAATTAAATTCAAAACTAACGCCGGCGAATTGAACCGGGACTGCGTAGCGGTATAAAATGCGTTCACAGAGCCCCAGGCGGCAAAGTAAATTAAAAACTATGACACAGACCAGTAAACGTTAGAAAAAGTACCAAACAAATTTTCTCATCTCCTACATACCTACCTAACCAAGTAACTAGATTTTTTTTTATTTTAGCTGACATACATAATTCAGTGGGCAAGGATAGACCGCCCGTATCGAGAACCATACATAATTTTGTCGCAGCAAAGTTACTTGCTGATAGTTGAAAAAGTTGTTCAGAAAAGTTTGAAGGATGTTTGATGTCGAGAATATCTTTTTAGCATCAAAGACAACAATCGTTTTTCATCGTCAGAATTCGTTTCTACATTAGTGTTTGAAACGAATTTACATGATTTCTTCGCTGCTACGCGGCGTCTAGGCCACTACGCCGCTTCTACGCTGCTACACCGCCCCTTCGCCACTACGCTGCTACGCGGCATCTACACTGCTACGCAGCTTCTACGATCCTACACCACACCTACGCTGCTACACCACACTAACACTGCTACGCGGGCTCTACGCCACTACGCTGCTACGCATCATCTCCGCTGCTACGCATCATCTCCGCTGCTACGCATCATCTCCGCTGCTACGCGGCTTTTACTGCTACACCACACCTACGCTGTCACGCGGCTTCTACGTCACTACGCTGCTACGCGGCTTTTACGCTGCTACAACACACCTACAATGCTACACCACACCTACGCTGCCAAGCGGCTTCTACCCCACTACGCTCCTATGCGACATCTACGCTGCTACGCCGCGGCTACGCTGCTACGCGGCTTCTAAGCTGCTACGCAGCTTTAACGTTTCTACGCTACGTTTACGCTTCTAGGCTACGTTTTCGCTATGCTCAAGCTTACAATGGCGCTCTGGTCTCTTGTGTGAAGACACTGAACATTACAGTCGAAGAACTGGCGGCTAGGTGCTTCGTTTGCCTACCTACCCATCATGTCTAAATTTAGTCAAGTTTAAGTAGACACTGACAGTCGGACACTACACATATTTTACTAAAATACCTCTCTCTATTAATGGTCTGAAATCTATCCTAGACACGAGTAGAACTTTTTGATAGGCACCGCGTGCGACATAGTGCAGCGTGCGCGCACGTGAGAATGAGCAGAGTGAACAGTGCAGCGATACTAATCATACGCACGTTAGAAAGAGACGGACAATGTGAAATCAGGGTGGTTCCACATGGGGTCAACGACCCACACGCGACACGCGTATCGGTGATTTTTATAATTTGGATTTTGGGACAAAATTTCCGTCTTGAAACCCGGAAGAGATTCACCTCCCAGGTATGTAATGAAACTGTTTGCTTAGGCATAAAAGTGTTCCTATTATCATCAACATAGCTTAGAAGTTTTACATAAATACTCATTCTCTATCAGTTATCTTTAGTCTTTAAAATAGTACCTAGTTACATTGACCGTTTGCTCTTTATCAATATTACAATCCGTTTACTATTAATTGAAAGTACGGTAATGAATTTGCATGTTGTTTTTCAAATAGGTATTTAATTAATCAGCCGCTAGCTATTTTAATGTAATGATGAAGTTAGGTTACAAGATAAGGAGTATTTATGTTAACTCTTGTTACTTTGACTTCTAAATCAGCAGGAAATTGTTCAGTTATAATAGCTGAACTCGACATTATAGTGTTACAACGTTTTATAGTGAACTGTGTAAATCTATGTGGAACGATTTCTGTCGCATGTCTGTGATCGATACTATTTTTCTCTTACTTCGACAGCTTTTTGTTCTATTGCGTGTCTCCAGTACATGAGCACTGAACAGATCTGATTCACAATAGCACAAGCTCGCGGTGTACAGAATGGTCATTGAATTTTAAAAGTGGTTTCGTGTCGTATCTTCCCCGTGTTATATTTTAAACGTTACACTCTTCTTATCCCAAACGTAAAGATCCCAAAGATGCAGTCTATATGGAATTCCAAAGTGAAGATTTAAATAATTCCTAAAAAAGCGATAGTCTTTCGCCGTTCAAACAAATAACTGTAAAAAGCAAACGAGAAGCTTAGTACATATTTAAATAAGTTGCATAACAACGATTCTGTCACCGTACGCCGTCGGCGCACCGACATCGACATACAGATCGGTTCGTTGCCATTGTATGATAATCGTGACCTTCACTTTATGGGCGTATGTTTATTATCACCCCTAATATTTGAAGAAATATCTATTTGACGATCTAGACTGTCCTCTTCTTTATAATCACACATGTGTAATCGTTGCTGAATATGCAAAACGTTCTGACCCATAAATTATGGTAAAATCATTCGTATATAAATTTCCTACTTGCAAACAATGCGTCTGAATAACTAAATAGATTCTAATATTGGAATCTAGTCGGCATTGAAAGAAGTGTTGAATGTCCCTCCGTGAAGGGTAGTGACCGTAAGGAAAGTAGCGTTGCGCGGAGGCAGGCAAGCGTTGCGCAAGCCTTCTCCACGTGTAAACAGTTGGCTCCACGGGCCCACGGCTCGGTGTGCCACGGCTCACGGAGCCGCGGGTGAACGAGCCATCCGTGATATATCCCGACCAACTACCTTGTACACTTATGTACAACACGTCATCAAAATTTTGTGTGTTGAACAAGTGAGCAAAGGACTCAAATAGAGAAAGGGGTAAAGGAGATTAGGGGAGTTTTAGGACCTAACTAGGAACCAACATGATTCTGCGAATTACCTACGGTTTTATTTTATTTGATTACTTAGTTACATTAATTTGTATTCATCGTTCAGAGACTAATACCGCTTGGAATTGTTAACATTATTCAACATTAACATTATTTAACATTATTCAACCACATACAGCCAAAGCCACTTATGTAAATGTGAAGTAATCCGAATGGCTCTAAGTTTACCGAGGTGCAATTTTGACAAGATAAAATGCCCAAAATTCCGTGTTATATTGTATCGCATGACTTGCGTGAATTCCACCTTTCTCTGGTGTCCGCTCGTGGCCCCGATGGCCGCCGGCCGCCCGCGGCCGCGGTTTGGGAGTCGCCTTGCGCAAACGCGTCCCACACGTGTGCATCCGAAAGGCGCACTCATCATTCTTTGCACCGTTAGTTTTTCCTACTTCTCAGCAGGTATATTATAGCGATGCGCATATCGTAAAAGTAGGAATGTTTAATTAGAGAAAGGGCTTCGCGGTACTCGGGCTGTTCGAGATGATTCGAAGGGAGCTAAAGGCCGCGATGGATGGATCGACGCGACTGATGCGATAGATGTCAAGAGTGCGTGTAGGAGATACCTACCTCTACTTACCTTAGCAATACTCAATAGACTTCGATCGGAGTGACGTCAAGCAATCAACGAAAAGTCCCCCGGAGAGTTGCCCTCGCGACGGCGTTGCAGGCGAATCGGCGGCTGCGCAGGCGGTGATCGAGAGGCCGCGGCGGGTGCGCACCGCCCGCCGCGCCCTCTGCGCCTTGAGCGAGCGCCCCGCACCCCCCCGGCCCCGCGCACCACCCCCGCCCCGCCGCGTCGCCTCCCTCACACACGAGCGCGCAGGAAAATTTTATAATAGGTATACTGTTGATGACACCGTCAACTCATGACAGATGACGTGGACGCGGCCAACGAGAAAATTGTTATTGGTCGTTGCAATAAATCTAGACACTGTGTCTACCGTGTCTACTTTGTACCATAGCTATAAGAGATGTGAGTTTGGTGAACGTTGTACTTCCTAATCTTCGGTTCAGTTATTTCCTTGTAAATTTAATGACTAATGTGAGGTACAGAATATTATCAGAACGTGTAAAAGCATTGGGGAGACTTCCTATCCAATCAGTAGTATTATTACTATCTCAATAATCACCCCTAGCCTGAGCAGGCCCATTTTGTAATAAAAAAGAGGAAAAATAATAATTAAATCCGAAGTAGATTGCTACCGTTTTAGCTACCTCACTTATGTACGAAAGCTAGTGTTTGTTGTTTTTATTAATAAGCATACGTGAATTTGTAAATCTAGATGTAAAGTTACCTGTCCATGCTACAATCGTTCATATCAATAAACGTTACTAATCCATCACTGTCTATGTAATAAAACTAAAATGTACGTAAATCTTGCTTTCTGGCCCTTATTTGCCGCAGAGACGCTGCAAGCTGCTGGAAAATCTACAGTTACCTTCAAAGGTAAGATACATATTATAGCGGAAAAGACATCTCTCAGAAAAAAAAAGAAGTGACTTCACTTTACTCATAAATATACATGAATTAGCATGATCATCATCATGTTACTGAATTACCTGTGTGATCATCAGCCATACATTATAAAAGAAGTAGTTTGATGAAAGGTTTGAAAGTTCTCCATGTTTAAAGAGAGAAATAAATACAAAGAGCGACTATTTTCAAGTAACATCAAATGGTTGACTCCGTGCGTGCGTCGTAGCGTCCCTCACGTGGGCACAGCGAGTGTGCGATTCATTAAAGATGGCGCCATCATTTGAACCAACGTTGGAGCCAATCGTTTGGCATTAGAGTATAGAAATCGTAGAACAAAGATCACGCAGGACGCGAGGGGCGAGCGTGTCCTACAATAATCAGAAGGTCATGGCAGGGTCTGCGCCACCGCGGCACCGTTCGCTCGCCACGATAAGCGCGTCCACTCTACTAACCTCATGGAGCGAGATTCAAGTACCTGTGTTATAAGACACGTTAACTACTTCTGTAAAACTTACATAATATTATCAATTATTATATTTAATTATTGTATGGTTTAACTCGTGAGCCATAGTTACAACAGTGTAGCCTAATATGCCAAGTTTAGGTGGCTACTTTTAAAGGTTCTATCGATGTTCCAAACAAAACTTGAACAACAACTGCTTGTTTTCTAGACAAGAGTTAAACGATTATGATCTAATATTTCTGTCAATTTCTGCTCTCGGTACCTACCTACGTTTTATTATGACGCATTTTATTTTTCCGATGGACCGTACGTAACAGGATACATTCTCGATTTTTTCTAAAGCAACCTTCATGTAGAAGTGACGTCATTCTATATTTCGCTTCGACACTCATTTTCCGGATAAAAGCATCTCATAAAAACAAGAAAATCCTCACGACTTTTCCTCGATACCCACCTGAAACTATAACCGGAAATGAACATTTACGGTAGAAAGATTACGATTGGGGTCAGTCACGCTGCGACGCGACGTCAGGGGACGGGCGAGGGTACGTTTGATTGTGATGCAAATTCCCTGCTTCCGGCGAGGGGGGCTCGCAACAGGTGGGGGTCGAACCTACCGACAGTGCGCAATCACTGCTGATCATGTCGAGATGCTCTCATAACCTAAAGTACTTACTGAGGAAGAAACCGCAGAAATCAATTCGTAGAGTTGCGTAGCAAGTTACGAATAGCATTAACTAACTTTTATTTTAGAGTAGATATAACAAAATTCGAATTTTCGTAACATCAATTTCCAATGAGAATGAAAATTATCTCTTTCAGCAAAACTTCTGTAAATAGAAAAAATCAACACTCATCTGCATTTTCAAAGTTTTAATTATTTCAATAAATATTAGATTTGGCACACTGATATTCAGGTGCATTCGGTTACACTGGAAGCCAACCCCGACATAGTTGGGAAAAAGCTAGGCAGATAATGATAATGATGTTTAGAATTACTACAGTTTTCTAGTACCTACGTAAGGATCGTAGCAGGTGGAATACAGTAGTTGCTGCCTACTCACCTAAATGGTAAGCGTGAGTATATGTATGAGTCTAGCAACTAGGTACTTAATTTTCTATCATCTCTTCAATATTATATAGCATCATCCACAGGCTAAGTTAAACCAAGGAGTCGGCCATACCAAGAAATACGAGTATCATTATAATTAAACTTGTAACATTACATGACTGAGTAGAGTAATAAAATATACGATATAGCTTTTGCCCGCGGCGTCGCCCGCGTGGATGTTGAAAAATATCCGACGGGAACGTACTACCGAACATAGTACATACCTTCATCCCCATTTTTAACCCTTCGGGGGTAGAATTATCAAAAACGCTGAGACATGTATAAATTAATTTTCAATCGTCAGCCTAAACACAAAATTTGAAGATCCTAACTTCAAAATTGACAGACTTTCATATAAACTTCCTTCCCTGTTTTACCCATTTAGGGGTGGAATTCCCAAAAATCCTTTCTTAGTGGATACTTACTCTTCACAAATAACACACCCTCCAAGTTTCATGTCTCTAGGACCAGCGGTTTTGGGCTGTGTGTTGATATATCACCCAGTCAGTCAGTCAGTTTACCATTTAATATATACAGATTCGCCTTCAGCGTGAAATTACTTCTGTAACTGTAAAAACATATTCCCCAGTAGATATCCCCCATTCTTAGGTAAGTACATTACCATAAAACATATAGGTAGGTAATAAATCCCTCTAAACAAGACCAATATCGTTTGCCTAGCCTTTTTCCAACTATGTTGGGGTCACCTACCAGTCTAACCGTATGCAGCTGAACACCTTTATTTTACATCGACTGCCTCCTCCCAAAAGCTGGGTAATTTAATACGATACCCCTTGGTAAAACTAAGACTGGTTGTCAGACTTTCGAGCCACTGACTACCTGTAACGACTGTCAGAGATCTACAAATGACAGCCAGGACCAACAGCTTAACGTGATTTCCAAGGCCCGGAGTGTCGATGAACATCACCAATCTACGGGCCTACCTCGGCAAGCATAGCTTAATTTTCGTTTGAACCGTGCGGCTATTTAAATTAAGCCTATTTTATTAGCAACAGGAAAGAAAGGAAATAAAATGTTCAGGTACACACAGCGTCAGTAAATGCTAACCTCTCAAGCTTTAAAATGTTAAAGCTTGAGGGGTTAGCACTTAGTGACGCTGTGTGTACTCTTTCTAGATTATAAGTTGTAAGTCCCGCATTGTAGTAAGTGTGCCATTATAAATATAATTAATTGGTACCAAATAAGAATGGATTTAACACAATTTACTAACTATATGCATGATTCAGATTAATTAATTTTTCTTGTGACATTAAATAATTATGTAAAGTTTGCACGCCGACATTAATGGCAGTATAAGAGATTCATAAACTTTATCTTTAAGATCCCTCTGTACCTTATTTACGCAATATATATTAAATGATTTTGATTTTTGATTTTTTAGAAGATTTGTTTACTGAATTACATAATTTTAGCTTGTTTGCTTTCAGTACTGGACATAAATTGTGAAAATTGTATTGCATTACTGTTTCCTTATCTAAGTTGCGAGCTGTAACTCTCGATAATGGAAATAGAATCACTACGTAGGCAATTACTTTCTTGCTGTTCGGGGACAAACGTGCGAAACTGTTGTTTCTTATTTATTATTATGTAAGTGACCACTGATGTAAATAGAACTAAATAAGTAGGTACAGTCACGAGCACCAATATGTAAACACTCAACTACTTTTAAAACTGATTTCTCCTACTATTCTTATTAAAATTTCATGTTGTTACGAACATAGTATTCTGAAAATCATATTTTTATGAAAAAGAGCCTAGCTCCAAGTTACACTCGTTATGTCTCGCGACAACAGCTTTTCAATTTAGAAAAGTGTATACATATTGGTGCGCTTGACCGTACACTACAGTGGTCAGAAATTATGCTCAAGCTCAATTTAAATGAGATGTTTTTCCCTGAAAATAAACCTTAGATTTCATTCTCCTCTCTTTACCGTGTGGTTATTAGTGTCACTTGGTGTACGAGTTTTTATTCCACCAATCGGCCTCTAACTTGGCTTTACATGCCGTCGAGAAATATCTCTCAGGCATGCTGGTTTTCTCACGATGTTTTCCTTCACCAAAGCAAGTGATAATTATACAATACGCACATGAATCCTAAAAATCAGAGGTGCGTGACTTGAGACCTATGACTTAGTAGTCCGACGGTCGGGCCACTAGGCTATCATTGCTTTGATTTCATTTGAGTGCGTACTTATTTCGAATCTGAGGACAGTTTTACAATTTAATAATGGATGGTATTTAAAAGTACTTCAATTTATTCCCATTTCATTTACCTAATTTTGCCTGTGTTCCTCCAAATATACTGAATGTGCACCAAAATATGTTCATTAAAATATGTCATAACGAGCATCTATTTAACAATTACTGTTGCAAATTTGTAAAAATAGTAATACACCTAATTTTAAAAACAAGCATTTATTTTTTTAGTTTTACTTCAGATAATGCACTGCAAAATGTATTTGAATCAAACACCAATGATATAATTTTAAATTATATCTAGTTTCCGCCAGCAGGTCGACGGAGCCCCGCTGCGCGGGGCTCCTATTTCTGTCTGCAGAGTTTACAGGAACCTAACTAACCGAACCTCGGGGTGCCCCTGACGTCGACCGTCTCTAGGATGCATACTAAATATTTTGTGTAACATTCAGGAATATTTGGTGCACGATCAGTATTTTTCGGGGAAGAATAAATATTTTAGAAATGCATACATAGATGTACCTTTAGATTTTTGGTGAACACAAAAATATTATCCTTTAATAATGTATTTATAATGAAAATGTTTTGAATTCCATCTTTTTCTCAAAACAGTTAAAGAATATCTGTAAAATACTTTTCGTTTGCCTTTTTAATATTCGTTGAGCAAGAAAATACGTTGTGCCCCACAAGGATATTTTAAGCTGCGATTTACGCGACCGGAACTCTAGATTTTAATAAATACTGTAGGAATGAGGGACGTTACAGACCGTCGGCCAACCGTGCGCATACGCAGGGGGCGGCCACCCCGGCGCACGGTCGTTCACCCGCGTCCCCCTCCCGCGCCCTCAATCACAGCCCTTTGTGAGACTCGCTGAGGGCTACTCGGTGAGGGCAAGGACTCCATTTCTTTGTTTTGAAATGCCTTCTAAGTTTAAGAGGGCTCGCTCGCAGGTAGGTATGTAGCTACTTACCGACTCGGACACAACTTATTTTGAACGAAGAAATGAGATTTGGTTCTTAACAATGTTTGGGTCAATGACATTGAATAAACATCACGCCTGTAATCCCCGAAGGGTTAGGCAGAGGTGTACACCCACATTTCGCCAGTTACATATGTTTTTAAGTCCCATGTAATAGGAGACGAGATGAAATTGAATATGCATCCCTTATCAGTTCCCTATAACTGATAACTTTATTTTGTTTTCAATTCGATAACAGGATTTAGCTAAGTACCGAAATTAAATTAATGGATTTATGTATGGCTCGTAAATGTTATGCGTCACCAGAAAAAAAGATAACCTTACTATGTATGTATTCAATTATCGTACCCCAATTTTCAAATCAGAAAAGATCATGTACATAGATATTAGAAATCCATTTTAATAAAGGTTTAACTAGTAAAAGATCGTAACTATCTACATTTCAATGTCTCGAATAGGTTTGTCCCCAAAGCATGCTCATTTTAAAGCATGTTTTTAAATATCAAAGCAGCAGCTGTAAAATTAACCTAGTTGAAACTCATTGAAAAGACATTTTAACATGAAATATGTCGTAAAGTTGCTCATTTATATTAGTCATAATTTGAAATAGTAATCTCGGTGTACGTGATAGAAATTAAGGTCGGAATATTAAACAGAATGCCTCAAGCACCCTGTTACTTAAAAAACTTGTTCGAGAAATAATTAAAAACGTTTAGATACTTATAAGTTTTCAAAAAGAATGCAGCCATTAATTAAAATAGATTTTCAAATCGGCTTCGAAAATTGTTGATAGTAAAATAGAAGATTGGCTGTAGGAAATGTCTTTGGCATTAAGTGCGCCTGTGTGCATTTGTGTGCCTAAATAATTAAATACTTAAATAAAATAAAGTGTTACCAAAACTTCGGTCCTGGCTGGAGGACTTACCCTCAACGCACCCAACATAAAATGATGACAACCTCCTAGGTTGACCTGCGAGATACCTTTTACCTACTCAGAAAAAAAAACGTTTTTAACCACGAAATACCGGTAAAAGTTATCACACGTGGTATCGTCCTGCTCGATGTAACGACAACAATTGCTCAAATTACGTCCATTTCCTTAATTAAATCATGGAGCAAAGCACCCTTCGCTTCCCTTAAAATGATTCCTGTGAGGGTACCAGAGCGTATGGAGCGAGTCATTCTCCCATGCAGGCACCCTCCGATATAATACATGTTAAACGTTGTAACCGCATGCTTCGGAACGACAAGTGCACCGGTATGTAAATTGGGGAGGGAATTTGATATTATTTAAAAAATGATATCAATAGGCTTTCATGAAGAAAATTGAACGAATGGCAATTTTTGTCGTCTTTTACGGAAAAACTCAATATCAATTGGAACCTTATTTTATTGAATGTAGTCGCAATGATGCCTTAACTGAAATATTCAATAACGCGGCTGGTGCAACCCTGCCTAGTTTATTTCAAGAAAACTAATTTAGAAAGTCCAGTCCTAAAAACAACAAACTCTCCCCAACGAAATCACTTAATCCAGACCAAAAGTACTTAAATACTAATAGACGGACAAAAAATAAAAATGCACCCTTCGCCCGAATCGTCGGGTAGATGGACAAATAATAAAAAACAAAGCAGACTCACCCCACCCGCATGCCAGGACGCTGCACCCACTCCATCGTGTCAAATTGAACTGAATTTACTGCATTACAATCCTAACACTTACCAGCACGGTATCCCCCACACAAACAGTAATCAACCTTATAGTAACACTAATAATGTCGGTATTAAATAACTGAAAACGAGAAAATATGTTTATGCGAGGGTGAACCATGAGGGTAGTTTGTTTCTATCAATGGTTTTATTATTTCAATCGTAACAATTTAAAACAGGCAGTCACCGAAGCGGAAAATTGGTTTTGTCTATTTAATGAATCAGCGTTCACATGCTTTTTGTGTTGGAATTAGAAAATATTATACTATGAAAACGAATATTTTATATAGCAATTAAGCAAATCAATCGATAGAATATCTTTTCTAAATGTTAAGTACTTAGTTCTAAATAAATCCATAGTTTATTAACTTAATTAAAAAACAAAAACTCCACAAACTATGAAAATTAAAAATAGTTTTTAACAATTTTTTTACACAAGTAAAGTGGAAAACAACCTAGGTACAAGAAAGTATATAAAAATACGCTTGCATTTGTTTTATCATTTTTTTTTTTTGTTGGTATGTACTTACATAGTGGATGTCAATTTATTTTACATCCATCTTTGCCTCAGAATTTGCGGAACAAATACTCGATTTCGATACGAATGGTCGTTTCACCACGTTTTACCCTGAAATCAAATTGTGAAAATGTATAGTTTGTTAATCTTCGTCGCAGTTACGGCTTATTTATAGCATCTATTTAAAATAAGTATTTTCGACCTTTTTAGTAGAAATTAAAGACTGCTGAGGTCGTTTAGCAAATCAAAGTAACAAAAATAAAAAGTACAATACCTACTACACGATTTTGACAAATCGTGCAGTAGACAAGGAAAAAATATATTATTATGCAGTTTGTAAATAGATAGCTAAATATTAAATATAGATATTTAAATTTGCTAACATAATTTTGTATTTGATATTAGAATAAACGCCCGTATCAATCTTCAAATTAATTAAGCCGCGCTTGCTTAGGTTGGTCTGTGGATGGGTGAGATTACATACCGAGTATCCTCCGTGCCTCGGAAAGCTCGTTAAGCCGTTGGTCCCGGTTGTCATTTGTAGATCTTTGACAGTCGTTACTGGTATCCAGTGGCCCGAAAGTCTGACAACCAGTCTTACCAAGGGGTATCGTATTACACAGTACTAACTGGGTTGTGGAGCTCAGATGGGCAGTTGCTCCATGTAAAATACTGGTATTCAGCTGCATCTGGTTGGACTGGAAGCGGACCCCAATTGGTTGGGAAAAGGCTAGGCAGATGATGATGATTTTGTTTCTGCTGACAATTTTGTTTTTCAAATAACATCCAATTGAATAATAGTTCGCCATCAGACTAAACCTTGGCCACTAAATTTCACGACAAACTAATTTAACCGTATTCGTCGTCGTGAGTCGTGTAAAACACCCACGAAGGGAAGCTTTAAATAATAGCGAAGGCTCTACGTTATTGTTTATTTAAAGACTCTCTATTATTGGTATATCTACGTCGTACATGCGTAGACTAAAATTAAATTAAGTTTTTTTTAGTCCTGACTTTCATTTAGTTTAGTCCAAAAGTTTCTACAGTAAGTATTTTAAAAAGTACTTCCCAAGGCTGATAAGTGCTTCTTAAAATACTGTAGAAACTTCTACCATCTACGTATGACTGTTTAAAGCTGAAACTTGAATGCAGCAAGAGTATTTGTTGCATTCAAAAAGCCTACGCGTTGATAGTGACCCATTTTCCGCAGCGGCTTTTCATTCCACTTCAGGCTCGTAAACCTCCCTTTCATTACACAGCGCGCGATATGAGCCTGATTGTTTATCGCTATTAATAATAAAATAAAACAAACACTCCCCCGCGGGGCCCGGTTTAATAACCTGTAGCTGGAGCCCCTCGGCCCTCGCCACTTATCGCAGGGGCTCCGTGTCAAACGACAAGTGCTCGTGGTTTCCTCACTTTACTAGTAATGTATAGTTTGCTGGAAGTGACAACTGAAATAAGTAAGCAAAACTAATATGTTTATTTGAAAGCACTGCGACAGTATTCGAATTTCGACAAGAAAGATTTCCATAGAGATTTTTATGACATGATTTTTCGTAGCATTTTCCACAACAAACCTATCTATTTATTTACTTTTCTTAAGAATCTGTAGGTTACGCCCTACCGCTATGCCTCCTGATCTCCTTCGCTTAATGTGATGCTTTTGAAAGTCTAGTAAGTAACTAATATACAAATATTTATAATCTAGGTGCGTAATTATTGACTATAAAATGACTTTAGGCTAAAGAAAATTGGAACAAGGCACCATTTAGCTCACCAATTGCTCAATTTAATAGCTGTAAGTTTCTTTTTTAAATACAAACGAAAACCTATCGGATCATGGCTCTTCCAGCGTAATTCGTTCTTGTAATGTGGTTTCCCGCGAGTTCGGTCACGACATGTCACGTGAGATCCACTGGCATGGGGAGTGCGTTCATTCATAACTTTTATTTGCTCTAATGCTCGACATAACAATGAAACTAATTCTAAACATTGGTTAAATACTGCTGAATAAATCATGAACCCTATGCAGGAAATATAAATTAGGTTTTTTATGGCACAAATCTGGTATGTTATCGTGTTAAGCCACTTCCTGCTGGACTTCAACTAGCCCATCGTAATTAACATTTCAAGCGGATCTGTCAAACATACGTGAAATTAGTTACAGTTTCTTTAAATCACACGCTATCGGTATCAAGTGCCTAATTTAATAGTCTCTAGCTTTGGATCGGACTAAATAAATTCCATCCTTGCAACATTTCACTAAGTATATTTATTTACTTAAATTTGCTCACAGCAACACTTAAAGTCAACTGGATTAGAGGACATTTTTCAGGTACCTTAGAGGAGGGTACCCTATCCTATACATAATGATATGAACCTATGGCTCCCATTAGCCCCGTCTTTCTTATGCTCACCCAGGAATCAGAATTCAAATGAATACAAATCGTTTCTCAAAGGACATGTCCAATCAATTTACAACTATAATTATATCTTGCAGCTGCACACATTTTGATAGAAATTTAAATCTAACGATCTACGGAAAGGACAGATGGCCAGGAGGTAGGCGACTTCATCGACTAAATACAATATTTATCCAACCAATTAAAGTATTGTTGTAAGCCTAAAACACAACCAGTGAGAACAGTAAGCCCGCGAAAAATACCACCCTCAAAACTCATCTTTACATTTCTAAGAAACAAAGTAGCAAAGACAAAAAGTTAAAAAGGCATGGATGATCATGAAAACTCTCCCACGAGATGAAGTCGCGCCCGTCCCTCAGAGGGAAGGGGACGTAAAACATTCCTGGGAGCGGCGGGAGGTGGCCCACTTTTGTACTTTTTGCCGCCGTCCAGAGGGGGATGACCGACTCACTTTTTTGTTCCACTTTTATTTCTCTTATTTCGGACTTCGGTGGAACGCTGGTCAGTCTACAGCGGCGCAATAGCTTATTATGTTCATTTGTTTTTGTTGCAACTGAACAACCGAAGTTTTTAGTCGCTGTTTCTAGCGTAGATAATTACGAGAAATATGTCGCTAGTTATTTTACTACCAATTTACTCAAAATAAACTGCATCTAAACTTAAACCTATTTGATTTCAATGTCATAAAATTTCATGTTTTTACCGTAGATTTGCTACACACATTCGTAGCAAACACGCTAAAAACCGGAAAGAGGATGACAAACGGTACAGTAACATCCGTGCAGTTTCCGAACGTGTACCCTTATTGATTTACCTCCAGACACTTATATATAGAGCGCAGTGTAGCAGCGTAGTGTCCCAACAATTAGCCGGCGGTGCATGATGCGGGCTCTATCGACATATCGGCGCAGGGGGGTGGGTGGGCGAATGCGGCCCACCCCCGGCCAGGACTCCAGCTAGTTATCTGCGCCGATCGATAATAGCCATGGAAAACTACCTACATGAAAATCCATACCTAGATACAGCACCTATGTAGATAGGTGGTAGTTGCTAACGGAAATGTGGGAATAACGTTGCAGATTTTTTTGCTGCATGTTATTTAATATATTTGTCAGTAGCTGCATGTGTCACTACGGAATACGTAATTGCCAAAAATCGACGTTGTATAAAAATTTCTAATGAAAATCTGTTTCGTTACAAATAGTTCTCAATATATCTTACTTTACTTCTTCCTTAAATAAACTTAAACTTACATGCGATTTTTTTTCGGATAGATAAATTAATGTATGGATATTTGTTACTCTTTCACGCAAAAACTACAGAACGGATTTGGCATTTGGGATGAAGTTTGGCACACAGATAGTTTGAAACCTTTATCCCGGTTCGATACCCTGGGACCATTACCGAACTCCACGCCGGCGAAGCCGCGGGCAAAAGAAACTTAATCAAGAAGTGGGAAAACGGGCAGCTATTCCTTCCTAGTTAGGTGTAAAACATTTACAAGTAGGTATTTTCCAATTACACCGAGTGGTTAGCCCGTCTGTCTCGGGTAGGGCATTAGTCTGCGAATTCAATCATGGGAATTATTTATAGATGAATGAACAATGTATGCGGCTGCATTTATAGACGTGGACGTGGGTCAGTCCTAAAATCTACCCTCTCCGTACTATACCATATTATGTAGACTGCAGAAGTATTGTCTATAATAATAAAATAATAATCGTTTATTTATAAAAAGGGGCACATTTACAATAAAATATCTTAACAATTAAAATAGAGCACAGTTGCTCATTTGCCTGAACTAGGTTGAACCTGTATTTCAGACAACAAGGTACTTAAATTCCTACTTTAAAAAAAAATGCACTTTAGCGCTAAAATGACAACTTGCAAAACATAAAAATAAAAAACAGCGTGTTAGCAGTTTCAGACGATAAGTAGATCTTCTGTGCATAAGATAAGGGTTGTAAAAAAGTAGTAGTATTTTTACAGCTAAAATAGTTTAACTTCTATAAGTTTTCTATGTAATTTATTGTACAGATATGGATCTAAGAATGAAAATAAACTTTCCACACTATGCAAACTATATCATTCCGTCTCTTGTTAGTATTGTCAGCATTGTACCGTGAGCATGGTGTGCTGTTTTAACACTAAGTGTATATGCTATTTAGAAAACTAGGCTGCAGAATTTTAGGAAAAGGGTCTGCCACCAAATTGTGTTCACATGTCATTGCAACTTTTTCGTAGCATCTACGTAGGTACTACCGAGTTCACTGAAGGTCTGTTTTTTACCCTTATGCCCTAAGTAATAAGATTGAAAGTGGTCGAGCCTAAGTGAACTCGAGAGTACGTCCCTGTACTGGTGATAGATAGAAAAGTGTTGCCGGTTTTAAGTAGTAAATGATGGTTAAGAGGTAAACAAATTAATGGTAAAAAAAAGAATACACTATTAACCTTAGTTGATAGATACCTAAGTATAAATGCTCTACGTATATCGTTTACGAAGTTTAAACGATCAATATGAAAACTTCGTTGTTTTATAAACTTACTCTCTTAAGTTTTGTATAGGTACAAACTTTTTTATTTCTCACTGCTCGCCAAAAACTAAGTCTTACTAAGGGGTAAGTGTCGTATTACCCAGAACTAACTGTGTTGTGGAGGTCAGATAGGCAGTCGCTCCATGTAAAATACTGGTATTCAGCTGCATCCGGTTAGACTGTAAGCCAACCCCAACATAGTTGGAAAAAGGCTAGGCAGATGATGATTACTGCCAAAAAAGTGCTATAATTTCTATAATCAAATAGGACGGCTCTAGAAATGCCTCGTAGAACGCTACATTGGAAAACCGCAAGAAGAAATCTCTTTTTGTCACCATAAGTCACCTTATAATAAAAAGCTTATATCACATACACACATAATATAAACATAATGTGCTGTTGTTATTGTTTGTCGCTTATATATACATAATATATGTCGGGTAGGCACTGTATCATATTTAAGTACTTACTTGGCTTATTTATTAACGAAGATATAAATTCGGAAAAGGAATATTGTATTTGTAACTTTTCTTTTGACATCTTTTGCAATAAATTTTCCAAAGTTATCTATAAAAAAACGATGTGTGAACCTACGTGAAAGTAGGCAAACGTTATGAGCCTATAAATAACTTTGTATTTTAACATAATAACATATTCTAGTGGCTTGTTTTCATCGACATGATCCCGTTCGTAAGGGCCTCACTGCCTCACCCAGTATTCGGAGTTTCGGACTCCTAATTAACCTCAATGTTCTATCACAGGCGCTATGGATCCAATCAATATTGCAATAACGTTAATGGTGATCTCTTTCGATATCCACTATTATAAGATGCAGCTTAATAATTAATTAATTACTTAAGCTTTAATCTGTCCTTCAATATTTCACCAACCTAATGAAAGTAAAATAATCCCTAATGAGAAGAAACATGAAGATACTTTTCGGTTTTCAAGCACAGTAGATTCGACACCTCAATCAGTAACGAAACTTGAAATGATTTGGTCAAACCTGATGAAAGGAATGAAGATTTAGTTAATTAAAAATTAGTAGGTAATGGCTTGTACAGCATGGTAAGCGGTCACTAGCCCCTCCACAAAAGAGCAGTGATAAGTGTGTAACGTGTCGGAGATGGCCATTTTGAAAGGTTGTGTCAGCTATGGGTGGGTGACGGTGGCGCGGCGCGGGCGCACACCTGTATCGCAGAGCCGCGGACATTCTAGCCGCAGCAATAGCCGAACTTATCGCCATGCGCTGACGCAACCCAAACAGGATCCACCTCCCAACAAAAAGTTCCACGGCCACTATTTCGAAACTCGTGCGCACCTAAATAGAGAAAGGCATCTATGTGCTTGTACATCATTTGTAGAGCCGCTAGTCGCAACCCACGGGGTACGGGGTGAATGCCCTTAACGTCCTCCGTCCTCCTCGAGCATAGCGCCCTCTCGTTCTGGCGTGCGAGAGTCCCTCTTCTTTCGACTTTGAAAAGAGGGCACGATGGTGTGGCCGCTGTGCGATTTGGAACTGATGGTCGTTGACTTTAGAGTCGTCATTGGTACGTCGGGTTGGGTCTGTGTACAGTTAAGGGTGTGTGCGCACGCGCATTGCGTTTGTATTCAAATGAGGACAGTGCGTTCCGCGCCGGAGAGCACTATGATTGTACTTTTTTAGTCCGTGAGCCGTAATCAGCTACAAGGAAATGGGCATCCTTAGGGGTGGCGCGCCGCTCGCCGCTCGCTTCTATTGAGGACACGATCTTGTTAATGCGCGACAATTAGGTGCTCTGAGAACAGACACAATTTGTGTTAATGGCCGGGTGGTCGACCACTACTCACTATTGTCACTATTAATACATCGATAGATATGCGTGGATATCCCATATTGTGACAATATGTCAAACGCTTTTTTCACACAAACACTGTTTATTCAATTAATTATTTATCATACGATATCTATTAAGGAATTAGACTTTCACATAGAAATACATACCAAGCAAGATTTTGATATGAACCTGTTTAATTTTTATTTAAAAAAAAAACAATATTCTCGCAATAGCTGCCAGCCATCGAACAATTTACAATCTATAGATTTTGAGGAAAAAATGAGGTTATAGGTCATTTTTTCTGCGTTAAACAATCATCATGGCTATTATCACGACGGTCGGCTCAGCGGATATTATGGAAGTACATAATCAGTTAATCGTTTTCTATTTTTATGATCATTTTATCTTGCAATTAAATGTTTTATCTACACTCAAATGTAACCGAAAAACTATGTCCATCATCACTTTTACAATTAGGTAATTAAAAATTACAGTTATCAAAAACTGTAAAAAGCGTAAGTTATCTATCACGACTGTTTTTACTTGATTGTATATTGCAGAAATAAATCTGTCTTTATCTCCTTAATATGTAAAATGACCTTCAAACGAGAAGATAAAAAACTATGTGTTAACTTGTTCTAAGGATTAATATCGATATATCCGTTTTTCTGTTTTTATGTGGACTTTTAAACAAACCACAGCCACCACAGGTTCGTGTGAAGTGATTAAGTCGACAGCAATAATTTGTTTAATTAAATACTTATTGGTAGACGAACACGTTATGTAAGTAATCAACTCCCAACAAATATAAAAAATATGTAGGTACAGTACATTTACGAAAATATTTTTACCAAAGGATATCGTGTTACCCAGTGCTAGCTGGGTTGTGGAGGTCAGATAGGCAGTCGCTCCATGTAAAATACGGGTATTCAGCTGCATCCAGTTAGACTGGAAGCCAACCCCAACATAGTTGGGAAAAGGCTAGGCAGATGATGATTTACGAAAATATTAAATCATCAATGCTGCGTAATACAAAAGAATCTAAAAACAGCATTCACTGTAAAATTCTTCCCCTTCGATCAGCGGAACTGCGCTATGACTCCGCATTTGCAAAGGGACAATTACGTTCAGGAAATAATAAGCGAACCTTGCGTTGATGAACTCGTAATTAGTATGATAAAGATGGCTACTCGGCTAGTGAACACAGGTAGCGATCGCTAGTAGTACCTAGTCACCGGAGAGGCGACGTGGGCGGCTTCGGCCTTCACGTATCCTGCGAACTCTGATGTTTTCCAACAGCCCGCACACAATCGGCACGGTGTTCAAAATGCGAATATTACTCGACGACGACAAATCTACACAGTTTGATACCACGACTCGGGAGTTTTTTTTATCTAAACTGCGAATAGTCTTGAAAATAAATACACGTGCTACGAATTTCGTATCTTTGGGTAGTGAAGAGGTGGTGGTGAAAAAAACTTAAGTACTTCAATCTTAATTAATTGTTCTCTTTATAAGTTTTTTTTTGGCGTATGTAGTTACTAGGGTTTCTACGCCGCGTCCATCGCTGCTTTTTTGTCGTCTTTCTTGACGTGAAAAGGGCAGTTTTTCCTTAAATAGTAGTTTCTGTAGAACAAACTTTTTACTCTTACCTAGTCAGTGTTTCTGTGTATGTTGTTTCACACATATCTTCACAATTCGTGCACCTCCTACAATATAGAGTCATCTACGAAAATTTGGACGTCTACGCTAATGCGTCGGCAAACTTACCGAAACTGTTTCGTTCAGTATTGAGGTGGATTCACACAACTTTTAAGTATTCCTTTGTGCGTGTCTTCTTACGCCTACGATCTCATATAAATTTATTTTATTCATGTTCTTAACTTCATTCATAGAAGGCTTAAGTGCTGTCTCAATTGAATCTTTTAGAATTCTTTGAAAAGTCAGGTTTATTTAACGTGATAAATATCTTGTGAAAACTTCCAACGTACCTATTTCACGCATTTGCGAACAACTGAGGATGAACACATCTACGCAATTTTCGATGTACGGATTGTTTTACTATACAGTTAAGTACACAGAAGAATGTACCTACAAGTCGGTCGAGTAGCAATGATTGATATCTCACGATAATCGCTGCAGCACCCACCCGCGCTCGCGCTAGGAATCTGTAGCCTCGATGATCTCGCTCATTCACGACCTTGGCAGAACGGGTATTGTCACAATAACATAGAATAGCAAAAGTTAATAGTGCTAATTAAACAAAAAACATTTTATTTTATTGATTGACGTTATCCTTGCCATTTATCATATTTTACAAAGTTCATGTTGAGGTTATCGACAGTTTACAAATAATTCTGAGTACGGACCTCCCCTAATTTGACTCCAGCTAGATGTTTAACTCTTCGATCGGAGGCCACATCACCCCTGTGATATGGTTCATGGGGCAAATACCACCATCGGCGAAGTGTGAGAAAATGACGGAACCCCTTCGTTACTGAACCCTCCGTGATTCACAGGCGTAACGAGTTGAAAAAGCAGGTCTTCGTTCATTCCAAAAGTCTTCATGACGTGAAAGAGGATTATGTGCGTGCATGCATGTCTTTATAAGAGGGTTCATTTGCAATAAAACCGCCTTTGCGATGATGCCCTATCGCAGCAGGTAAAGTGTACAAAATAAATACATATAACTATATATAGTCATATGACTCCGTCTTATTATTCATTGAAGCAAACTTTATTGCCCGTTTAGATGTGTGATTTTAATTTAAACAATATTCTCGTAAAACCTGGTTTTATTAATATTAAATGACTAAATGAATGTAAAGCTCTGCTATATTCATCTACGATTGATGCAGAAGTTGTTGGTACACGTCGAAGGTTCTATAAACATGGTGTGGCACGCGGAGCGCGTGTGTGCGCAGTGCGCTTGAGTGCCGCGGCAGCAGGCCGTGGCCATGAGGACGGGCACGCCTCCGTCACAGCAACGATTTGATTATATGACGATTGTGGAAAATAGGCGTGTATTACGTACATGACAATAGGACCTACCTTTGTTATTGTTAATATCCTGAAATATTTAAAATAAAATATGTATGTAGGTATACTGTACTACGGGTCACGGGGCGCGTGAGCTGCGCAGGAGTGTCGACGCACAGCGGCAACGGACCGTGGCCCTGACGACGACGTGCAGGGATTACACGCCTCCGTCACACTTCTGATTTGATTTGATGCCGTTTGTAGAAAATGGCGTTGAATTTGAAAAAAACATGCTATCACATAGTTACCCTTTTGATTTTATTTGTTTCTGCACGTTTTAGCCTTCAGAGTGAAATCTTATAGGGACTAGGCACACACCGAACAAATTGTTCAATTATGCTCCATAGATGTTTCCGAGCCCTTAAACCTTAACGAACACCTTGTTCAACGGGCCAAACCCACTGCAGTATAATATTTTCCATACGGACTTACTTACAGGAGTCCGTTACGAAGTAATGCAGCCGTAGCTGGGAAAATATGCTACTGTTGATGAATAAGATTATTATTCACAGATTACCCCTTTCTAAAAGACGGAGGTACCGTTTGAAGTTAATTAATAACACAATCCTAAAGAATCGATTAATAAACTTGTGTACATCCCGTTTTGCGCTTACGATGCGGCGGCATTTAAATGATGGATTTCATTTGCGCCCACGTCGCTCTAATGTTCGTAAGTCCCAAGTAGTTAGTGGTACCGGTGTGGCTCACTAATAAAATATTTCTTTTTATGTCTTCCCCGACCAACAACACGTTTGTGGGCAGGCTCGGTTGCGCAAGCGACGGTGCATTCCGTGTTTCCGTGGCTGTGTCCACGGCTCCACACCGGTCACCGCACCAAAACCTGTCAATATACTTTATAACTACGTATTAGATACTCTAGTATTAGACGGTGAGTTGCCTATTGATAGCAGTCTAGTTCAAGGCCAACCTTTATGTCTTGTCATTTGATAACGATATAATTTATGTCTGACGTAGTAGTTAGTGCGATAACTGCCTACTGGTTTTGTAAAATTCGTCTACAGGCTGTACCGGCTTCTTTCTCTACCTTTTAATGGTTTGTTGACAAAGCCTGCACAAGTGTACCTTGGTACTTAACAATTAGAAAGGCGATGTTAAATAGTGTGAGCTTTAGGCATCGTGTTCTACAATATTATCAAGTTTGTCTGCCTCCGCCACCATGATTCATTATTCTGTGTCATTAGAACCCTTTATGATTTCGAAAGGCTTTAACATCGACTCGATAACAGCAAGGAAACTAAAACTATATTTTGTTATCTTTATAGAGGCAAGCCTTTTTAAAATAATTGTGTGTTGTCTAATATTTATATTATCTAACTTCCGCATGGCATATAATCTTTATGCAGCAATAGAGAACACATGCAACAGACCAAAACAACACGAAACGCCCAGAGGGCGACAATGGAAAGGAATTGGAACCGCACAAAAGATAGGTAACAAGTCAACAGTTCAAAAAAATCTGAATTAAGAAAGGCATTCATTTCCATAAGAAAATAAGATGGAGTCCCGCTCTCAATCACGTTGATCGCCAGCTCTTCCTGTGGAAAAATACATCCATTAGAGTAATCTGTGACATCCTGTGCACGCTGCAGTAGCAATAGTGCAATCATCACCTTGCTGCGACCTTCAAGATCACAGTCTTAAGTCAAGCATTGGTCCAAACCTATGTACTGGCAGACCGGGACTCCTGGTAGCCCATTCTTTGGCGAGAGATTTCTGGTTCTTGTCGGGTTTGGTCTGCTTTCCTAGTTGCTTATGATATAACGAACTGAGTAAATTGATCTATACTTTTGTAACAATAAAGTTTATGCTCCTAATCTCTATAATGGATTTTTCTTTAGAGATTTTTGTTTCTTGCTCTTACTATTCGAAACCTGTAACCCTGCGATTTGATTTGATGCCTGATTTTTCTCTGATTAACCACTTGTAAATTAGCAACTGATTCTTGAAAAGTATGAACGATCTGATGAGCTTGCCGCTTTGTTTGATTGCAAGCAAAGAAGAATATGAAAACAAGGAGAAACCGAATCGAATGCTCCAATCGTGAACCATACTTCAAACCCAGTAGGTACATGTATTATTATTATCTTCATTAGTTCTATAATCATCTGCTGTTGTTATATTTGGAGCTAGTTCATTACGTTTTTAAATTGAGTCTCCAAAGACAGGTGGTTGGGTGGACTTTCCAACAATGTACCTGTTAGATCTACCTAAATTATTATGTAGTTTTTTTTGCCTGTACACCAAGTAGCACGTATAGCGGCCTTAATCAACACTATAGTGCTTTATTGATTGGTTTTGTATATTTTGAACTACTTTCATTGATAGGGGCACCAATTGAAATATTCAGGAGACTAACCGGATGTTCTTCTACACGTGCCACGCACGATATATTTTTCCTTGTAACAGTATACTATCTAAAATTCTATTTGAGGAAAAAGATAGATAGAGTAGTACTTACTGGTTGACATAACAAAAACGGCAATGCTATATGAAATAAAGTTATCTAAGCTTTTGTAACGTAATGTTTACTTTCAACTGCTTCAACGGTTAAGAACACTGATGCTTAGTAAATCTTTTCCAAAGCAATATTAGTTACGTTGGTGTTAAATCTTAAAATTTAATGGATGTAGTAATCAAAAGAGAGATTAGGTATTAACTGTTAGTATTTATGAGAAGACGTTACGTAAAGCTCCGTCAAGTTAACTAACTGCCTGACCTCTCGCAGCCTAAGCACTTATTACCGTATTTTGGTAGTTCATCAAGTTGATGATGTTTTCTCTAATCGCGCTTGACAATCGACATCATTTCTGAGATCGTAGTGTAACGTCGGTGTATCGGCCTCGATTCACCCCACTGTCTCCGTAGTTTCCATTTGCAATAGCAAAAAGTTGTGAACGGTGGAGCGTCGTCGGGCGGGGCGACATCGAGTGCCATTACGGGCAGCCAGCGCGCGCAGGCACGGGCCCGGCGCCGGCGCAGCGCCGCGCGCGCCGGACCCGGCGTGCGCGCGCAGGGGTGGGCAGGCCAGCGTTAACGGTGAGGTTTTAATGATACATTGTTGGTCGCAGACAGGGGAACGGTTTGCGATATTGAGAAGTTCTTGCGCGCTGACTATGCCGACGCACTGCGCCCGCGCACACCGTTATCCTATTTCCTCTCCCTCCTTTATGTTCAACGCATTGTGATTGGCAGTATGTAGCTATCGCTACGGTTTACGGTAGTTCGTCAAAGAAGCGGTGCTTTAAAACGTAACTGCGTTGAATTTATGTGTTTAGCTAGATTTGTATGAATGAATTACTGGATACTGTAAGTATAGTAAGATGACTTCCGCCAGACTTTCCTTATATTCACTGGTATACATTTGGCCAGCAATTGAAGCAATATCTAAAGTTTTCCGTTTATTTTTATGTGATAGACAACGTGGCGTTCTGTCTGCCTCTTAGCAGTAAAGTTTTCAATGAATCAACTCATCTTACATTCACTAATAGATAGGTACCGATCACAAATTGTTCGACCCGATCCTTCCCCTTCGCATCCGGTACACCGCAGTCTACTTCAAATCGGTCGGTCCAGCAGGCTTTAGCAAGCGGCAAGCGTTAGGCACTTCGTAATAACTTGAAACAATTGCTATTTTTCCTGTTTTCATTACTTCTCGGTTATTTGATTTATAACACAGAATGTGTTAAATATCTCAACACCTAGTTCTCCCAAGATCGTCGTTGGTGTTGTTCTAAAAACAACTGCTGGCTTTACAGCTCCCTGAATCCAAAACACCACGTCGTCCCACTTTGTTATCTATAAGTATAGAAACTGGAGCCAAGGAAAATGATTGAACAGACTGAGAGAAATTGTTAACCAAAGAATTCGCAGTGACATAAATCCATTGCTCAGTCGACAAATCGGCACTCCCAAGTACCTCTACCTAGTAGGTACATGAAGATAACGTTTTTGCTTTCAGATAAAGATTACGAATTGGGGTATCGCTCCGAACACTGATAATCTTTGTTACAGGGATTCGTGATACGAAAGACTGGGACAAAAGTCCACTTCGATATCATTTTATTCTTCCTCATGTTAGATACAGAACTGTTGTACAGAACTGTTGCTGCAATATCAGCATCAGCATTAACTTCATCAGTAGACAACGATATAATTATCAGGTCTATCTAGTCATCTGAGGCACATATTCACGACGACCGATACCAGGAACTATAGAAAGATTCTCTACCACTATGCATGTAAACTGCAATGAGAAGGATTAATGAAGCAGTAACTGCCTTTCTGTCGATTCCTAGCATAGGTATGCAGGTTGCAGGCGACCTAGTTTGGAGAGCTAACAGGGCTTTTAGCGCCAAACACGCGCTGTATCTGAAAAGAAAATCAACGTCACGTCCGTTTTGCTTTTCCCGGCTTTTACGTCATCATCACAGGGTGGTTTAAAAAAAAAACAGCTTGTCGGTAAATCTAAATGAGTAATGTGTTTAACAACTTCTGCCAAACGAGCGTAGATTATCCTTGTGGTGAGTGTGGTCGGTAACTGTACAGACTGCAGGGTCGGTTTCCTATAGAGTTTATAACGCGTGTCAATATACCCGTGGGTAATGTATCCACCCCGGTCCGGCATGTCGTCGGTGTTCAGTACCGCAAGCGATTAGGATGGACTGCGGCCAAACGGAAAATCCCTCGTTTGGCAATGTGCAGAGTTTGATGACAGTGTGTTAGCGACATTGTGCAGTTTGTATCTATTATGGTCAACCTCGCCGAGCTCGGGCTGCTCGCTTAAAGGATATCTTCCCATCAAACGAAATAATGTTGCATGTCTCATATTTTTGATAGCACCACGAAGATTTCTAATTTAGCTTTTTAAAAGCCAACTAGTTTGTCTTCAAACGCTAGGCTTTACAGCTAAATAAATCAAAAGGTCTACGAATAGATGGTCATAAAGGTGGCCACAAAAGCCGGAGTTTTAGAGCCCTTCAGAAAGTGTGTCGACGGGGCGGGTCCCCCGCGGCCCCGCACAGCCGCGCACCCCCGCGCACACCCGCGCCTCGCTGGAAAACGTCCATGTATGCATTTTATAGTTTTCCGTTGAACTGTGAACGTCATTATTGCGCAGGTACCTCGCTGTAGGCAGGCGTCGTAAACACTGGGCAGCTAAAAACGAAAACGTCGTATGTTCCTACAAGATAGATTGATACTAAGTGCTGCATTGTATTCATAACACAATGTTATCCCGCGGCTCCGCTTGCCTTATTGACTTTCTTTTTATAACTCGGCAGCCACAGTGTCCACAGAACATAAATTATGCCTAAATTTAAAAGTCAGGTCGATTTATCTGAAACCAGGTCAGCTTCTGTGTCTTAGCTGCTTAGTTCCAGATACTCTTTAGTCGTATTAAATTACCGTATCTATCCGATTTAAGCTTGTATAAAACTTTAAAATATACGTAACAAGTAGAAAGTACCTAAGTAAGTACCTATAATCATAAAACCAGTAATTCAGAAAGAGTAGGCAGAGTTACATATTCACACGGACATGACTGACATCTAGTCCGTCAGTGTCGATGATAACGACTCATGTGATTGGGGGCGTACCTATCGCTATCTACAACTATGAGGTATAGTTTGCCTACCTATGCGTACCATCATGAGAACGTCTTCTACTGAAAACTTCATGAATATTGCATTAAACCAATACATAAAATAAAGCATCATGAGCATGTCTTCGGTAAAACTATTGTTTTACAAACAAACAGAGAGAGAGGTCTACCTCTCTCTCGAGAAGTAATAATATGAAAATGAGTGTTTTCATGAAGCTCGTAGCTGCTCTCGTAGCACTACGACACGAATGTTGTGGGTGCTTATAACTTGTCGTCATTATAATAATGTATAGGTACGTGAGTATGAGACTTTGGTTTTTATTAGTTGACATAAGTTTTTGCATAATATTAGCTGTAAGATTATAGAGCAATAACATTATGTAATGTATTGGATATCTGTATATTAATATAGCGACAAAAAAGGGCTACAGCCTCGCCAGCTACGAATGCTATACACACTGGAGTCATATTCCTATAAAGGTACTTACACAACCAGTCAACATAAAAGATTGGCAACATTCCTCCAATATAGGTAGTTTCCAAGCGAATGCAATAAAGCAGCTCAGTAGTTCACATACCTTTAAAAGCCTGTACTTACAATTTCAACCAATAAGTCACAGTTAGAGTTCATTGGAATTAATACCCCGAGCGACGGAGGGCAGTGCTGGGCAGTGGAAGCACGAGGGGGCGAGGCGTAGCGAGGGAGGGGGGATGTTGCGCAACGCATTACAATAACGCGACGCTACGTGCCGGTGCGCCCGCGCAGCTCGCTGCCCGCCGGGGTCACGACGACGATTCGGGGAACCTCGTGCTCCAACTTACACCTCGCTAGGGTTGCTAATCGAAATGGATGTGATCACGCGACGAGAGTGGCAGACTCGCGCGTAGCGGACGATCAGCGCGTAGCTAGCTGTACTTGTAATTACAGCATTCTGGCAGCTTTTACGATTCGTGAAATAGCGTCACTTTTTACTGAGGGCCGACTTTATCTAAAGCTTCATGCCTTTCTTTGACAGTAAGATGAAGATGTACGCACCGTTACATACTAGCAATACTTGCATTCACGCTCTTATGCAAAACAAATCTTAGCAATCCGCACCTAATTACATTGTAATTATACTCTGACATTGTCCTTAATCCGTGCGTCATTGCAGCCCTATGTAACGATATGCATGGATTACACAGCATTAATCAAGCGAGAGTAAATCACATCACAATACGAGTCCTTATCAGTAATACGCACGCGTGATTCAGGATCCGGGAGTCATGTGTGCGGTGACCTTAAGTTTATCTAGTTTTATAGGAGGGATTCGTATTTCGCATTTAAATCAGAATTTTGTAAGACGGTACGGTTACGAACGGTATTGTTATTTTGGTTAATTTGTTTATTAAGTTATAAAATAAGATCGGTATGTATTTAGAAGTAACTTAGGCAGACTGAATTTATTGGGTTCGTCCAATATTGACCTATTTGTTTGCACTACAATTTCGAATGTGTTATGATTTCGACAAATCTGTTTATTACATTTTAATAAGATAAGGATAATAATTATGATGACATGGTGTTTAAATTATTGAATAAATGTTGAACTTAAAAAATAAATGTAATGTAATGTATGTAATGTTAGACTTAAAAATACATTAAGTTCTCACATCTTTACAGCAGGTAGGTATAGGCCCAATTTTGACCCAAAAATTGTATGCCTCCGTTGTTTGATATGTGATTTTTCAGTTTTGGCAGGGCTGTCAGGTCAAGGTATCCTTTTAAGGTGCTTTTGTATTACATTCAGAATAATAATGAGTTTCAGAGAATGGACGAACGACAACATAATTGTGTATAAAATCAACATGCTTTACCTTTGAGCAGTCGCGGTTTGAACTCGACCTTATTATGATATGCGAATTCAATTAAAACCAATGGAAATTTATTAAGTACTAATTTAAGTTCTTCACATTATTTACTGACACGACAACATGCCATCGCATTACCTACCTACGTCAATAAATTTGTCAAGCATCAATGAGCGTAAAGACGACTTAGACACAATCACAGTTCTAGTCTAGCCGGAGTGGAGTCTGCCGGAGTCAATCAACGTAAGTCGTAACATCTTATTTCGGCCCAGACAGGTTTGTTTGAATAAGGAATTATTTACCTGCGATTGAGACGCGTGTGCTATATTTAGTCTGTCGTTGGGTGCCAAAACATTTTAGTCATGTAATAGAGAAGCAGTCAGTGTCCCAGCTGTCCACGCAAGGATGCGCGGGCGACGCGCGTTTCTTTTAGAAAGTGGCACGTGTCGGGGTTGTTCACCCTACGCGATCCGGGTCAGGCGCCGCGCTCCCCGCGCCCCTCGCCCCGCGCGCCCCCGCCCGCGCCCGCACCGTACGTCTAGCTACACAGTACGTACTTCACTTGATGTGAGTGTACTAGTCCTTGATAAGGGAACTTCATTGACACCATAATCCAGAACCGGGTCAGCGGATAAGGCCCTCGTCGGCGCGCCCACCGGCGCAGGCGCAGGACCACGCGAACAAGATGCGCACCACCGCGTGCGTGCGCGAAAATAGATAATAATATGCTAACACATGCTAGAGACGCGTAAATAAGTACATAAATTCCTTACATAAATATCGCAAACTAAATTAATTACATCAAGTTCAGTTACCACGTTTCGATAAATTAAAAGAAAACACATTCATTTGAATATGCAATTAGGGTTTTATTGATATAAAAATCCTTATAAAACAATCAATTAAATATACTTACCTAAGTTTAAAAAATAATATAAGAAAGTGCACGTTAAACTATCTACATAAGCAAGTCAACATGCAATTAAAATTCCATTTAATTGAATGCGTATAGGTAATTAATGAAACCAATTTATAAATAGGTAAAATAACTAGTTTAAATTATATTATAGGGTTTATTGAAACTATGTATATTAAATAAATAATTGACCTATGTATAAATAAATATTGTAAACTAATGTGATGAGCGCGCTTTTCTTACCGCAATCAAGATGGTTTCGAACTTAGAATCATGTTGTTTAGATTAATGCTAGGTTTTACTTAAGCTAGGTTAAAATATGATAATGATATTAACGATGCTACCGTGGCTTAGCCAAATTTACCTACAATCTGTCCGCAATGTCCAATATTGAACACTGGTCCGCACACTAGACCGCTTCACAAACGGATCAGGGATAGCAGACATTTACAGTTTTTAACACACAAGACTAAAAAAAACATGCGTTTGCTTACATAATAGGTATACAATGTTCCAACATTACAAGGAAGTGTCCGTTCGACTTTGGTCCTCAACAAATGATACTCGTGTTTACGTTTTGACAAATTGACTGCGTGATTGACTCCGCCGACATATTGTTATTATCACTGCGCTACCGACAATTGCTAATATTCACTGTATTTGCTGTGAACTTACCGTACATACAATTAATAGTGTAGAGTGCATTACGACTATTCTGGGAACTAGATACAACAGACACGTGGGGTGAAACATACGCAAGTCTAGGGTGAGATAAACTATGAACATTCAGGGAAAATATGAATAGATATCTACTAAGTAGGGAAAATATGAATACCTAATTCATATTTTCCCTACTTAGTAGATATAGATTTCTATATAAAATTGTCGACATAAAAATCACAACTCGCTCTACTTTACGATGTTACAAACAACCACGTTAGTACAAGCAAACGTGTCCTCCAGACGTGGGCCGTAGCTTAGCAAAACGGCAATGGAGTGATTGACTATGCCAGCTTCCAAAGAAAAAAGTTCAATCCCCTTTACTACATAATAAGTTATCATCATCAGTCAATTCCCCATACTCCACCGTCCTCACTTGTCGTCCTGGTAATCAGCACTTATGATGCTCTCCATCGGTACAACAGAATTCCTTCCCGGCCGAGAAGCTGGTGGGCGTCCACTCGCCGCCGCAGTTCTTTATGAAGAGGAACGCCTTTTCCCTATGCACGTCACGCTCCACCGCCCCGCAGATCACGGGCCCGGCTCGTGGCAGGTATTTCAGAATCTAAACATTAATAAATATTCATTCATTAACTCCAGTTACTGCCTCTCTTTGCCTGAAAGAAGCCTAAACACAGAATTTTTGCTTTGGTGGCAGAAATGATGGCCGAACTGTGTGTGGTAGCAGAAAATACTTCTCTATTCCCAAGAAGTTTCTACAGGACTGCTTTTATTACATCGTTAATACATTTGTATAAGTGTTTACGGTCAACCTTCATGTAAGCATTTGATTGCTATTATTATGATTACTTACGACAGACCGCGGCGACCTCTGTTATGTTATGGCAGCTCATTACAATAAAGGGCCGTGAGGTGACGCGTTTGAAACCGCATTCGCTTGTGCGAAATTAATGAGCGCACTAAACAAATAATCTATTAATACATGCATTATATTAGTATATGCTTAAGTTATCCTTCAGCGAACATTATAGGTTTGACATCTGAACTATTTCATTGAACTCGATTTGTTTAACCGAAAATGTTTTTTGTAGGAGGGTTGGTTTTCTCCGTTTGCTAAGAAGAGTAAATTATTTTTGTCCAAATAACACTGTAGTTACTATAATTGAATCTCTAGTTTAACTTCCTTGTTTAGACGTCTATATGGACCACAACTATGTTTTATTATTTGCCCATACTAAGCACAATTGGAGGACCAATGCGATTGAAGGTTCAAAATCTTAATTAAATCTTACCTAGGATAGACCATAAGCTGAATTTGATTGAATGCACGCGGCATGCACGTGACGTAGATGCAAAAAAAAAACTTGGATAATAGATACTGACCACGTCAAGACACCGGCTGACGCAGTTCTTAAAGCCCCCCAAGCCGCAGGGTAGACTGGCGGAGTCGGTGTCGTAGGTCACCACGGGCTCTCCTTGCGGAGGACCGCGTGGACGGCTGCGGCGGTTGTTCTCCTTGATGCCCACCTGCTGGGACAGGAAGACCCCGCATTGGCATGGCTCGAGCTGGAAATTAAGAAGAACATGGTTAGATTTTTGGTTGTTTTTTTTTGTCTCGCTAGCATTCTATACTAAGACTGCCCAGAACTTAGGCACGAGTTTGGCGGTATCACTAGCGTCCATTCATTCCTTTTGTGTGCAGGCACCAGGGCAGGATACAATACCATGTGTCCGATTGTTTGTGGCACTTCATAACTGACTGGCTTCAGGTTCTACGGACACCATCAACTTTGGAATTTGGACTGTAACTATTAAAACTTGAGTTGAATAATAAAAGAACCAGTGTTGTCAATAATAAACTCAGTATATTATGAATTCATGACCTATGTCAACAATTAATTCCTATAGTGATTGATGTCCAACGTCCATAGCTAAAACGTTATGCTATTTATTATTTAGAAACAATGTTGTCTTTATAAATGGTCGTGCGTGTCTTCTTTATTACTGGATGTAGACCTAATGGTGGCGCAAAGGCCTTAATTATACCAACTTAAGTAGGTACAGTGGGCAATCCTGACTCAATGGTAAAGTAACCTTGACCACATAGCAAGGTTAGGTCGGTGCATAGAAGCAAAATTATAATAAAAAAACCGGCCAAGTGCGAGTCGGACTCGCGCACGAAGGGTTCCGTATCATTATCTATAAAAACGGCAAAAAAATCATATCTGTTGTATGGGAGCCCCCCTTAATATTTTATTTTTAATTTTTAGTATTTGTTGTTATAGCGGCAATAGTAATACATCATTTGTGAAAATTTCAGCTTTCTAGCTATCACGGTTTATGAGATACAGCCTGGAGACAGACAGACAGACAGACAGACAGCGAAGTCTTAGTAATAGGGTCCCGTTTTACCCTTTGGGTACGGAACCCTAAAAATAGTAGAATGATGACAACGAAGAATGATTTGGGTACTTACCTAGATAGATATGTATGAACCTCGTCTTGCCTTTCGCGTGTTTAACTAAAATCTTTACGAGATAAAACCGAAACCTTTGTATACCTTTTATATACAAACAATATAAACGGAATCGAACCTGAAGCATGCTGTTAGCTGTCACACAGCTGAGATTATTAGCTCGTACAGAATCACACAACCGCTGCGCTTACAGGTTTGATGAAAAAAGAGAACAAAAAACAACTTAAATGACTAAATAAAGCTAGATGTTGGATATTCAACTCTCGGCTCAGCGGCGTAAGATTAAAATCTTATTTTGATTAAAACTTTTTGCATTTATGTAAATGTCACCTAGTATAACTGAAACCGGACATACCCAAATAAACTATGGGTCAAAAACAGATCGCAGACGACAAGGTAGTTTTAGTTTGAAAAATGCAGTCGGATTTCTTAACTTCTTACCTCGTCATTATAATCATCGTCGTAGTTATTCTCTTCCTCTGACGGCGCGCTGACTTCGTAGTTCTCTCGTTTAGTCTTCCGTCTGCCCTCGGTTGAGGTCGTCAGGTACACGCACACGGCGAAGAGCAGCCAGCACTGGACCCCGCGCATTTTGAACGATATGTGAAGAATCTAACAAAAACAAAGCTGCGGTTCATTATGAAAGCAAGTAGCTAGTGAGAATCAGTAACACACTATTACGCCTGTAGTACGTGAAGGGTTAAGCAGAGCCGTACCTATCTATCTATAAGTCCCCTATAATAGGGGCGAGCCTATTACTGCCATCAACGCGTCTGGGCTTAAATCCACACTACGGGCTGTTACAGAGAAATTTCTGATAGAAAAATCCAATTTATACTGCCTGCCCTGGAATTCGAACCAGTATCAATGTTCAGCAGTAGTGTGCGTGCGTTGTTACTCTTTCACGCAAAAACTACTGAACGGATATGAATGAAATTTAGCACACAGGTAGTTTATAACCTGTATTAACACATAGGATACTTTTAATCCCGGTTGTATGATCCCGTGGGACAATAATCAAACTCCACGCGGGCGAAGCTACGGGCATAAGCTAGTACATCGTAAAACACACTCACGAGGTACTCACTCCACAAAATTCTTCAGGCTTACTGTCACCGTAGTACCAACGTACTGCTTTCCAGACAATCACAACACTGAACCACAATGAAACTATAGTGCCACCCATCCATGATTAACTGGCCATATAAACACTATCCTCAGTTCATATCCATGTAAAAATTGCCTACTCAGCATTTTTGTCGCACAGCGAAACGTGTCTAAATTACTAATCGGTATATTTTACGTGAATATATGTATCTTGTGATTTTTCTGCGTAAGATACGTGATTGACAATTGTTTCAAGTTTCACCTTATCTCAGTAACATGTAGACGAAATTCCAAGTTCTATATATGGCGGCAATGCTGGAAGTACATACAAGTACATAAAGTCACGCCTTTTTCAACTACTGAACGCCACCTGCTACGGTCCTTACATACTCCTTTCGCCTCGTCGACGTTCATACATGCACTCCTGTTACCAGTTGTCAACTACTTAATGTAGACCGTACCTAACTAATAAGTAGAACCGGTGACATGACATGTTTCAGGACTTCCTCATTGGTCTAGTGGTCACAATGTCTACTGTTGAGCATGAGGCCTTGGGTTCGATACCCAGGTTGGGGGTTCAATAATTCCGTAAAACTAAACCCAAAGTACCTACTTATACAGTGGTACACATCGATACCTTAGTTCATAAATTGCACTAACTACAAAATTTTCAATTTTCACTTTATTAATGCCAAACACTTTCATGCACAATTTCATGCTCTTTCGTTTGCGCGTATCGAAATACCGTAATTCCGTATCTTTCTACCAAAAACGTACGATAGTTGTATTAGATAAGTTCCATTAATTTCCCATGAATGTTGTATTATTCTAATGATCTTTATTTGTGTAAATCCAATCAAGATATAGGTACTTTCTGATTTTAAGTTTCTCAACTGCAGACAAATTCAAAACACAAACGTATTAAATACATTTGCAATATCAGCATACGTTTTAGCAGTGCCATCTACGAGTGTTTAATGTGTTGGTAGTAAGTACAAAAGGATCAAGAAACTTTGATGTACAGACGACATCGTAAAGGGGTTTGACAATTTTTAAAGTGCACAAATGCATTAAATGGGGCGTTGTATGTTTATTTAGCCATTTTGAAAAGGTTACGTACATACTAATATTACAATATTGAGATATGATGGAGTTAGAGGACTAGTCTTATGAATAGATAGATGCATATTTGTTTTGTTATTTTACTTTGTTTTTGTACTGTTCTTGTCTAAACTTTAAAAAACTTTAAATTTCTCTCCTCAAAATTTATAAATTTGTAGTTAATGCAATATTGTGAAGTAAGGCATCAAAAATTTAATTAAATCATTTATTTGCAATGAAGAATGTAGGTTACATAAAAATACTAACAGCCCAGGCCCAGGTCCCAGGGGTCATGACAAGCATACACGCCAAATTGAAAAACCTTCTTACCTAAAATACCTTTTTTCGGATAAGATAATTATTTTTATTAAGTTCCTGCTTATCGTTAAATCCTAAAATTTTTTTTTAACTTGGTGTGAGCTTTGATATATATGGTTCACGGCCTAAAAATGGCGATTGAACATCCTAGTATGTCCATTTAGAACTACAGCCAGCCACTACAATAATCCAAAACTTTAAGAACAACAGAACTGATGCTGGTGTCGTCGCCACTAATCAACTGGTGTTGGCTGGCACCGCGAGAACGCAGTCACCCTTCAGCGTCGAAGGCTGCAGTATGCTTAGTGCGAGTCTCATACTAAAATTCGAGTAACGTCTCGATCGCGTAAATCGAGTTTACGTCAGACGCATCGACCACCGTTAAATTGTGAGTGTGGGTTACCAATACATACAACTTACTCACCGCGTTCATTCACCGTGAGAAGTGACGATTGGTGAACGAACGAAACGAACAACCGATCGAACGTTGGTAACCCGGCCAAAATAAATCGACATTCGTATTTTGTGTTCATGGTAGAAGCGACTGCCTATTCAAATTGTGGTGGTTATACAACGAATTTGGAGGTTATTTTTTGTTTGTGTTTACAAAAGTTTGTGATTTGCATACTTACAGTTTTTAATATTATTGATAAAAATGAAGTCTACCCCGTCCCAATTTGAAATGCTGGTGACATAAATGAAGCAGTAAGTGTAATTTATATAATTTGGTGTGTAATGAACTTAATCCAATCTGTGAACTTTGTAAAACTAAGTTTGTTACTTTTTAGGCATGGAGATCTAAGCAAATTATTGACTAATGCCCGAGGTAGGATAACGAGCATACGGAATTGGGAGGAATTTACTGCTTTATTGAACAGTGATGGTGCTGGTGACACTAAAACCACAGAAATGGAAGTAGGTTTGTCAAAAAGTTTATTGCTAACCCAGTTTGGTTTGAATTGGATATGGTGATGGGGAATAAAGTGTTGGCTTCTTTGTATGCTTTAAGGCTTGGAGTGACTTCAAGAATAATACCAAAAAAAGCTGCACGTTTGCATCAAGCAGCTAGTGGTACTGGTGGTGGGCCTGCAGTTTCTGCCAAATTATCTGATTTAGAGCAGTGAGTTCTAAATCTGATGGGTTTCCAAGTAGCTACAGAATTGGCAGTGGAAGAGGCTGGGTTGTCACAGGTATATTTTAAATTCTCATACCGATATTACATGGCTTGTTGATTTGATGATTGATTGCGGTACCTACATTGGTGTCTTATAAATTGTATTCTCTTACAGGAAGTTCACATTCAGCACAGTCCTAACAATGATGATGAACAAAGCACACAAAGCTCTCCATCAGTTTGAAGAATGTAAGTTGCCTGGAATATAACCTTGTTCTTTAAAAATGGGTACCTTATATGGTTTCTAATAAAACATGTAACATAATTATTCATTTTCTGTTTCAGATTCTCTGAAATGCGAACCAAGTTGAGACTAATATTGCCTCAACAGCTCAATCACCACTGTCACCGTCACTCTTGCAAATTTCAAAGAACAACAACACAAAGATAACATCAAATTGAGAAGAGAGCAGAATCGAATAATAGACTGGCAATCAATAGGCGGAAGAGTTGTTAATGTTTTGGAATAACTAGCTGATAAATACTCTTAAGATTAATTACAAAAATTATCTTTACAGTATTTATCAACTATGTTCTTGTTAATAGAGAAATAATATAATACAGGCCTTTGCCCAGCCGTAGGACAGTTACAGGCTGGTATTGTTATTATTTTATTTAGAATATCTTTATTATACACTCAGCGACACAGAATCGCGCTTATCTTGCATATTCTACCTGCAATAACAAAAACTTTCAAGTGTTTCCAATGTTTCTTTCATGAGAGGGGTACAAAAAACGTTTACATTTAGTCCAAGAGTGCAATTTAATAGTGCATTAGGGAGTCACTTTAATTTTTTTGTGGAATTATGTTACTGAGTGTTTTATGATGTTATTCCACTTGATGCAATTTACATTCTACAGATTGGAGTGTTTCCTTTATAACTGTTTATGTTACTTTAAATGCTGAAACTATAATGAAGTCCGAACTCAACTGTGAATTATTGTCATGATAGTAATATCGGACTTATACGGGTATTCACTCATCTTATGTTTTACACATGGTAAATGTTGCAAAATAGTCTTTAAGTTAAATGATTAGAACCAAATTACTGATTATATCATACTTAACTAAAGCAGGTGTTATGTGTGTGTGCATATTTTATTTGTGTTTCTCATGTCTGGAACAATTAACTTGTTATTTATTATTATTGTGTAAATAGTTATCTAGTATTTGAAGTGTTGTAGAAAATATCAAAATAAAGTTCCTGGTTTGAACCATAATTTCAAGAAAGAATTATGTTAATAAAAGTATTGCAACCTTAGTGTTTGGTATTTTAATACTGTTCCTTTATAATAAAGTAGCTTAGCGTCATTTTACAATGAGCTCACTAGGTATATTCTTACAAATCTATACTTAGAAATGTTTAGTATTATTAATTTTATTTAATATGCAGTGTGTGATGAATGTTACACAAGCAGTTGCTCCATATAAACGTACCATGGGTATTCTGCAGCATCAAGTGAAATTGGAAGCCCAAACCAACATTGGGCAAGCCTTAAGGTCTGATTTTGGTTAGGAAAACAAGATTATAGTGTTATACAAGTGTTTCATAATTTATTCTAGACCAATCAGTCACTATTACAATGCCTTAACTTATATAGAAATCTAATTTAAGAAACTAAATAAGAGTAAAAAGATCTCGACCATTTTAGGGATCTAAAGAATACAATATGTGCCGCCACCATCAGCAAGATACAAATATCTATAAAATACTAGCTTCATAGGAGGAACATGGTACTTACTCACACATGTGCTATGCAAATACATAATTAACATATTACAGATTTAATTTATCAAAAAAAAAATTAAACTAATATGTACAACAACATATCATAAACATCATTAGGTATTTTAAAATTAAATGTGTCCAAGTCTTCTAACTAATTGTTCCTTTAGAACCCTTTGATTAGGTCAGACGTTGAACCACCTATTACTCTCTCTGTGGGAATGGACTCAGTGTTATCTAGTTCTTCATGTTCCAATCCTAAAAACAAAAATTATTTATTAAATACTCATTTGTGCCATTGATTACTTAATTAATACCAGTGATGTCCTCTTCTTCTAGAACATTCAGATCAATGCCAATATTATGTAAAACGCAGTAGGCTTGTATAATTCTTGCACATTTCAGCGGCTTGTAGTAGTAGAGCTCTCTATCTTTGTTTAGACATCGCCATCGATTCTTCAAACATATTTTCTATGACGACTGGCTGCCACATGCTTATGGTTGTAATTGTCTTTTGGTGCAAGGACTGCATATAATGGTTGATATCACTGCTTTCCCTTATAAAAGAATCATGATTTGCACCTTCAATATTGGCATTTACATTTAAAATTCTATATTGGTCATCACATATATCTGTAAAATAAAAATACATTTAAGAAAAATAAATCTTTAAGAAGTTAAGAATAAATCATAACTAACTAGGTATATCTAATTAAATTATTATTTACTATTTGAACATTATTTTATTGAATGATAGTGCTTGCGGCAATAAAACAGATGTTCTTCATCTTTTGGTGGGCCATATATTCTAAAATGACTACAATCAATACACCCGATTACTCCGGGTATTCCATATTTGTCACAAAACCTGAAACAAACAACATACATTTCATATTACAATGATACTGATATTGAATAATTATTTACAGTATTTAAATCATTTAGACCATACCTTTGACTGATTGTTTGCCTGGTAATTGAAGTATTAGGAAACCCAATATATTTTCTTAGTATGTTCTTATGTCTCAGACCCTTGGTTCCCTCTTCAGTGTACACTACACATTTTTTGTGAAACGTTTTTATCAACTCCCACTGGGCGCGGGTAAGACCCAGTTGCATAAAAAAGGAGGGCTGTAAGGACCTAAAATAGTAAACATGGAAAATAAGGACATTGTGCCAGGGGGCAGGTTGAAAAAAGTGTTTCAAAAGTACTGATACATTACCTTATTTTTCAAGGATACCCGTTGAAACGACTAAAGCAGCCAGCTACCTAAGCTCTCGGCACAAAAATCTGACAAAACTCTTAGGAAGCCTATATCTTCTCTTAAATTCAGCCTCCGGAAGGTCTCTTAGCGGATTGCTCGAGTTACGTGCTCTTGTACGACCAATGCACGTTAAATTACGCTCATCTTGTGCTCTCGCGGTCTCAAACATCCTCCAAGCGATGTACATACGAGATGCCATTGTAATTTTTATTCACAATATGAAATTAAATTAAATTACTTTGTTATTTCACCACTCTCGCGATGCTCTCACCACAAAATCTTACGTGACAACTTTACGCGCTCGCAAGTGACTGCGTTTCTTATTCGAGCTGTCAAAACTGTCAAAATTGTAACTTACACTCGCGTTACACATGCAAAATGCTCGAAACCGTGCTCACTTGCGAGGAGCACTCACTCGTCACCATCGACGACGTAAATTTTAAAACTCACACTCACAAAATTTAGTTCTCACGTATGACCCTAGGTGGCGCTTACCCAGCGCCATACAAATGTGCGTAAACGTTAACGCGCTCGATACGTAAAAAAAACTTGCACTAAGCATACAGTTGGGGACCTCGCGCTCTGCGTGGCCACGACCACGATTTCGTGTGAGCCGCGTAATGCGCGACGTCTCTAAAGGTTCTGTCTTCGGTCAAATGCCGCTCGTCGTCTGTAAAAACCTCAAGTCTAAAATTCTTAAATAAAACATTTATTATTGAAGTACCTACATTACTATTTATCAAAAATGGGACTTTTATAAAATCGGATAAGAATTAAAAAGCCAATAAAACATGATGCAGTTTTATTTTCTACATTAATGTAAGAAAAACTATCAGACGCAAAAATTTACAAAAAAAAAAATACTAAAGTATGATTGTATCATTGCGATATTTGAATCGCTATGCACAATAATTGCTAAAATAACAGTTGATTACAAAAGATTAATTCACAGCCTTCCCCATAAAAGATTTTTGGGTACAAAATACTGAAGCAAGTTCATCTAGCAATTAGCAAAACTACTCTTGATAAAATTTGAAATCCTAACACTACCTACATAACTACCTACTATGAAGTGATAATATTATTTTAAGCACATTATAAAATTATTACGAAATTTAAGAAAAATCGTTTATTTTCATTGTTATAATCGCTAAAAGTACTTTGTTGACAAGTCAATGGAACAAAAAGAAAAACATAAACAGGCAAAAGTTTAATAAAAAAAATGTAACATGTCTGTAACAGATCAAGTTATTTAAAACAAAAAGGGTTTATTACATGAAATCATAATGTAAAAGGTCAGTATAAAAGTAAAGGTGGCATTTCATGATCACATTTAATGTGATGTGGTGGTACAAAAGAAAACAAGGACAAAAATAACAAATATTTTACGAATAACTAACATGTAAAATAAAACAATCGTCGTATCTCCACAGATTGCACCTCTTCCAGGGAGATAAAGGCGTTAAATAACAAATTCGAAAAATGAAAAAGGAACCGTGACATAGCCAGCACTAATAAGTAATTACAAGATAACATCTAGAAAAGTTGTTTTATTGTTACCTTTATGAAACAAGTATAAACGAGAATTTTAAAAAATCGAGTTCATTCATTGTCTCTAGTACTCGAATTATGCTGAAAACAAAATATTAGAGCATTACAATAATACGCAACTATCACGAGTCAGCAAAAGGCACAAATTAAATCTAAATTATAGATGCTTCAGAAAATGCTAATTGTTTAAAAATTGGCAGTGATCTTGGTGCCGACACAAAAGTGTTGCCATCGTGAAACTAGCTGATGACACCCCTTAAGTGTTCATTAGGATATAGCCGAAATTCTGTTGTGGTGTTGCACCACTTTTATTTGTATCGGCACATAATTACATTAGCGGTATCACGGTAATAATAATATCCATTTTGAATGCATTTAACATTATGCACATCATCAAAAATGAATGGCTGAAGCTACCTAATGTAACACACACATCAGCAAGCCGAACTTAAATTATTACTTTTATTAATGTCTCTTGAAATTTTACATTCTCTAAAATGACATTAAGTTTCTTGAGCTACCTCACAATCACAATCTAACATTATGGTTGCTGAATCAACAAATACCTAAATTTCTTTACATCAAAACATTGCTTTTGACCAAGTGTGGTAATAAATAGCTATTGATATTAGTGACTGTGATAAACTGTTTATCATTATGATATTATGACATTGGCAAGAAGTTATCACATTGCTGATGAATATTATGCAGTTGGTTAATTGATGATTGAGTGGCAAAACTTTATTTACGAAATTACAGGACAAGAAATTGTACCATACATGCAGTGTGTTTGTTTACATGCATATAGTTACAAAATGTAGGAATATTTATACCTTGAGAAGGTATGTAGGTAAGTAATGATCTAGTTGCTATCAGTCTTAATTAATTATAGACTATGAAAATTGTATAATAATGGACATTAAATGGACAGATTTGGAGATACAACTGCAGCATGCTTGGTGTTACATTACTAAATATTAAACTACCTTGTAGGTAATGAGTTATCTAATATTAAAACTAAATATAATTGTACTTTACAGTTTATATTATTTGATTTCATGAATTTATTGGCACATAAGACAGACTATCATTAAACTTTACACTTTCCAATAGAGTTATCCTTTAATATGAATTTTAGAGATTTCATAATTTATTATATGAATTTAAAATGCCATATTGCATAAAAGATTTTCTTATTATTTAATACTTATATCTAGGAAATAAGTTATTATTAAAAATTAACTTAAATCTCTAACAGTCTTTGGCTAACACAAGTTTAGCCTCACCCTCAAACACAACCTTCTTTTCTTCCTCGACAATGCAAAAAAACTTCACTTTGAGAATCTTCCTCACATCAACAAGTTCTACACTTATAGTCAGCTTCTCCCCAACAAAGCACTTGTTCGGGAACTTCATAGTTTGTGAAACAAGTACAGTCCCAGGGCCGGGCAGGTGCGTGCCAATCAGTCCCGCTACTAAACCATTGAGAAGTGCTCCGTGCACTATGGGTCTCTTGTTTCCATTATTCTGGTGCAAGTAGTTATGATCACTTGTAAGGTTTGAGAATGCATCCAAATCTTTCTGAGTTAATGTTTTTTGTATGCGGATCTTATCCCCTGCCTTGAAAGCTGTACTACTGAATGTGGTTGTATGAATTTTGCATATCTTCTGATAATTTTTGTTATTCACAACAATGTAGGGGAATCTGTTTGATAGCATTTTGTTCATTTTTATTTGTTTCACGTTTATTTATACCTCATTTGTACTGCATACATCTTGTAAGTAAATAGTAGCCAAGTTAACTAATCTTTTATCATCTGACTTCTGTATTTCATGAATCCTTTGTGTAACCTCTGCTGTGGCGAGTTCTGATTTGGTTTGGGTGTTATGGAGATAGAACAGAGTTGTGACTGTATCAGCTACAATATCATTGTTGTTCAACTTCAGTAATTCAATGAGTGGCTTCAGTCCAGACTGTGTTATAATATATTCAGCATTCAATGGATCTGGAAATTACAAAATTGTTCTTAAGATAAACTACATTGTATTTCAGTGAAATAACAGCAAACTGAAGTAATTTTTAACTAAGTCACTTTGAATAGATTTTAGTAGTATCTACTACAAAATCAAGTCCACAAGTACACAGCCCCCTTTACACAATTAATAAGATAAGAGACGAGTCAGAAAATGGAATTCAAGATTGTTATATTAATTGGGATTTATTATCATAGTTCAAACCACAGTATAAAGTACTGCACAGCTTCATCTCACACAGACAGTACATACACAGCATCGCCTCAAATCAAGTCATAGGTAGTCATAAGACCTATAGGCACTGTAATGGCATAATTTCAGATCGGATCCTACTATGAGCTGAGTAGCAAGTTAGCTTTAATGTTGACTACTGCCTGATGAAACTATATTTATGTTGGTGTAAAATAACAAAATTTTAAGTTTCATACCACAACTCAAATTGCAGATACCAGCAGCAGCAAAATGCAGCAATTGATGGCTGCTTTCATTCTTTATAACGTGAAGAAAAATGTCTAGCACGCCAACATCTCTGATAAACTGGTAGTTGATGGGATCGTATGCAAAATTTGCCAAATTAGCTAGAACTTGGCATTTGGCATCTGTAAAAAGAAGTTCGATTTTGTTACGTGAGTACATAGTGGTTTTTACTTCAAAGAAAACAAACTACAAATAAGCGACGATTTATATCTCTGCAAATAAGACCAGAAACATTTAACCAAACCAAATTATTAACATTTTGTAACAGTAATTAGAAGATATTTACCAAACGAAGTAGAATGCAAATATTCGTCCACTAGAAGCGATAAAAAGTTCTCTCGATCTGTCCCATTTTCAGGAGTACGTTTCTGAAGTTGAGCCTTGTTACTGAACATTGAAATGATAGATCTTAGAATGATAGATGATAGAACTTCCAATGCACAAACCTCTAAAATATACAAACAGAGGCTAAATTTTCACGCGCCATTCTGAAAAAGTAAATTCCACCATCTTGAATTTCTTTTCTTTTCAATCTTTTGGCAGTTGGATCAAGTTGCCTGCAATCAAAATTGATTAATTTCGCGGAAATTTTCTTATCCATATTTCATTTTTCTTCTGATTATGAATTCCGAGGCTAACTCTGCTGTAGATGTAATGTTAACATCGGGTTCTTTTTTATATTAATTATAGTACTTAATAAATATTTGGATTTTTCTTTCATACACAGAAAATGTTACAAAAAAACACTTTTTCAAATTAGGTGTCTATGATTTTGTAATACTTCAATAATTGCCGTGCGGCAAGTCGTGAAATCTAAAATTCCAACACAATTATTTTGTTGATGATGATGAGTTTTTAAATATTACATACTTTAATATTTTGCAGTGAACATGACTACACCGTATATTGCTGGTAAATATGTGTACTACGTCCCAAAAGATTTAGGAGAAATGAAATGTTTGAGAGGTTATAATTTATTATCTAAACCATAACATCGTTCTTACAGGTTTGACCAGCAAAAATATATTTTTAATTGACTTCAAGGAGCCTTATGAAGAGACAAATCTCAGAGATGAAACGACTACGAATATACGTAGTATTATATTTAGCCCTAAAGGCACCTACTTAGCTTATAGGACTGATAAGAAGTAAGTATCAGAAAGAAAGTTGAATAAAAATAATTATTGAAATTACTAGAACCAGAAATTTTAACCCCATATTCCATTATTAGACTCTCATATCGGTTCTTCGATTGAGTATCTTGTATGATACAGCTATTTTAAATAAATAAATCAAGTAAAACAGATCTATGAAATACATGCAATCTTTGTATTATTTTCAGAGTAGAGATAGTGAGATGTTCCGACTGGTCTGTAACAGCAACCATAAATGGAAATATCAAAGATATGTTTTTTTCACCACTGGACAACTACTTCACAGTTTGGGAAATGTTTTTCATTACCAAAGAAAACCCTCAGGTAATCATTATTATTGCTCCAATCCATGTATTGGATAATTAATTAAATATAAAAAAATGAACTTCAACCAACAAATTGACTATTTCAGGGCAAGCCTAATCTACATGTTTATAAATCAGCAGATGGGCAACTTGCAGGCAGTTTTATACAAAAGAATCAGACTGGATGGTAAGCCACAATTTTAGAATACGAAATGTTCATGATAATAAGAGAAGCGAAGCTAGTAATTGACACTGATTTGTATGGAGGTGTGAGTGAACAGGGTGTAAAGTGGCTCATCCTTCATAGAGAAGGGAGGAAAGTAGCTTAAAGGGGTTGGCCCTTGGGCTGCGGGACTGTTCGAAAGAGATACCGCGGCCCTGGAACATAAAGGGCCAATGAAGGAACATGGGTGTTTTTTAGTCAGTAAGAGTCTGACACTCCCTTCCGCTCCGCCCAGAGCGGGAGGAGTCATTTGATGATTTCTCACCCCCCAAAAAAAAAAAAAAAAAAAAGGGGTTGGCCCTTTAAGCTACTTTCTAACAGTTCTTATTGGGATGTTGTAAACAAGGTGTAAGGGACACCGTTGCTAAAACGGTTACCATAAGTAATTAAAAAAAAAAACAGTTGTTCCATACAAAACTGCAAAACCTACACATATTGCAGTTTTGTAGCAAACAGCTGTTTTCAGAATGATGTACTGAATGTGTGGTATCTGTTTTAACATCTGTGTCCCTTCCACCCTATATAACCTAATGGATAACTTTGCTTGCATGATGCAGGATTTAGCATGACAAGGGTATGGAGTGTATTTCTTATGTCTTACCATCACAATAGGAACAAGTACTTCAGAATGTTTTCCTTCACATTCAATTCCTTATCTAATTTCAAGGGAACCAAGATGGTCATCAGATGAGAACCTGTTTGCTCTGCACGTAAACAACAGGGTGCTGGTCTACGAGGATGGCAACCTCGACAGATTTGTGCAACAGCTGCAGGCAGATAAATTGAAGTCTTTCAGTGTATCGCCCAGCCCAGCTCCTACATATTATTTTACTGCATTTACTTTAGGTAAGTATAATATATTGACCTTTATACCAAAGTAATATTCAAAATCATCATCTGCCTAGCCTTTTTCCAACTATGTTAGAGTCGGCTTCCAGTCTAACCGGATACGGCTGAATACCAGTATTTTACATGGAATGACGGCCTATCTGACCTCCACAACCCAGCTAGCACTGGGTAACACAATACCCTTTGGTAAGACTGTTTGTCAGACTTTTGAGGCACTGACTGCCTTAACGACTGTCAAAGATCTACAAATGTCAGCCAGGACCAACAGCTTAACGTGCTTTCCGAGGCACGGAGGAAACTCGGTGTGTAATGGGTGGTCACCCAATCACGGACCACGCTAGGCAAGCGCGGCTTAACCTGAAGATCGACCCAAGCAGCTACTATTATTTAGCCACGAGCTCCACCACAGTAATATTCAAAATACAAAACATTCTAAGCCAGTGTAACATGATACCAGTTCTCCTTGAGTTTGGAAGCCAATTTGTTTGAAATCTACTGAAATGGGTCAAAAAAGGCTTCCTGCAGCAATAAAATACTGTAGTTCGGCGAAACGAGACGTATGACGTCGTTTTGCCCGACTGCACGACGCAAAGGAGGGTAATGTGTTTATCAGCCTATGTATGTAAGTTCCTTAGAGCGCCTCAAAGGAATAAACACAAAGAGACGGAACGCATGTGCCGATTTTGTAGATTTTCACTAAAGTCATGACAGTAATCAAAATTCAATACGGCGACAACCAATAGATTACTGACTGACTGAGACTGCTGGTGCCTGGCTGCAGTCAGTCAGGTATTATAGACCGGCTCATAGATAAATGTTTCACCACCTTATTGTTTGTACAGGTAAGGCCGGCCAGCCGTCGTTCTGGCGCGTTTTCAAGTACCCCGACTTCGAGCAGACCCAGGCAGTCGTGGCGCGCTCCTCCTTCCAGGCGGATAAGGCCACCTTTTACTGGAACCGACGCGGCACCAACGTGTTCGCCATGACGCAGACTGATGTAAATATATTATTCTTTTGAAGTCAATTTGCAGTGGTATCACAGTACACTATATTGTGTATGTATCACACTGTATAAATACCAACAATCTTGGGATATTCTTAAAAAACACAGGGTCTTTTCTTGATTCTAGAAATTATTTTAAACTGCATTTTCAAAAAGTTTGATGTTGGTTGTAGTAATCTGCTTTCATTTCACCTCCAAAATAGCTGAAATTTGAAAGAAATTTCAGAATAGGGTTTTCTAGTAATGAAATCTTTCTGTTTTCTAGGTGGACAAAACTGGTGGTTCTTATTATGGAAAGCAATCACTCTCTTACGGTGATGTGAAAGGCAACTCGGAAAATGTGACATTCAGTAAGTTTTAGGTACTACATTGTTGGAGTGCAATTGATTAAATTGCAACTACATGAATCTGATCTTTTGCAATCTACTGTAGATATCTTCATCATGCATATTCAATTCTCTGTGGTAGATTTTCTCTATGTCCAAGTTACGTTATAAAGGCTCAACACAAGAGCCAGGTACTATAAAGTTCTCGTACCTAAAGCCCTTGTCCCACACCACCGACAAAGAGCTCGATCTGTCGACTATTTTCTCACTCAAGAAACAAACAAAATGGAAGAAGACAGTAAAAGAAAATAGTGCTAACTGTAACTATACTGGCCTCGTTAAAACAATTAATTAGTTGAAAACTCTTCTCAATTCTCGCCAATCGCCGGCGGAGGGCATGTGCCATAGATACTAGTATATTAATGTACTGTACACACACACTTAAATCACCCCCTTAATCTTATATCTTCCGCAGGTAAAGAGGGCCCAGTGCACGCGATCTCGTGGAACCCGGGCAACTCCAACGAGTGGGTGGCAGTGTACGGCCACGCGCCGGCCAAGGCCACGGTCTTTAACGTCAAGTGCGAACCGCTTTTCGAGTTCGGAACAGGCGCCTGGAACTCCATATACTTCCCACCTGAAGGAAACCATATCCTTTTCATATGATTATCCTAATTTGAAGCTGAAAAATGAAAGAAGTATGGGTCAGCTAGCCCCGGAATGGACCTGCTAGAATCTAGATGCATTAAGTTTTCTGAATATCTGTCTGGGTCATAGTAATATGTTGTCACAATGAAATGGCTGTTATGTAATTTATCATTTCAAGTTTGTCTTATATAATACTTTGTTACAACAAATAGTCTTCTCTGATGAACTTTACTGATAAAGGACGAAAGTTACCAATAACTTATCACTTTTTAAGTTTTATACAATGCAAATTCACCACAATATACCTTAACTCAATCACACGTATGCTACTGGGCGGCTTCGGTAACATAGCCTCAGGACACATTGAGGTGTGGGAGCTGCGCGGGTACAAGAAGGTGGGGTCCTGTGCGGCCCCCGACACCACCAGCCTCATGTGGGACCCCCGCGGCGAGACCTTCGTCACTGCCACTACGTACCCCAGGCTTACCGTCGGCAATGGGTATGTATCACCAGTATCACGTATTATTAGAAGGATGCGGATTGTTCTGTGGGGCCTTTCCCTGCCACATACGAATCGGGTGTCGATAGATAAAGACAAATGAGACATTTCAATTAGCAATGACTCGTAAAATGAGCTACCATATTAAGGACGCAGTTATGCAGAAACGTTACAACCCACAAGTCACCCGAAATCGAGATAATGTGATCAAACTACCTTTTATGACACTTAGCGTCAGATTAGCAAAAAGGTTTCAAGTTTTAAGTCTTATAACAGAAAATATTTTTTTCACTTACGTTCCAACCCACAACCTTTATCAAATAATAACTTGTGTAAATTAACTAGAACGTACTATGAGGACAGGAACATTTAATGTGGAATGAAATATTTTCGCATAACTACGTCCTAGAACTCCACGGATTTGATTCAGTAGTGCAGTCGGTTAGCAATGTGGTGGTGTGTGGAGGCGTTGGTAGTTTGACCACGATAGAATGCATAGTCCATCAGTCGCATGCATAATACCAGTATCAACAAAAAAATTTAACAAAAAGAAACAACAAAGATAACAGGAATTTTCCACTTCATATACACAAAACAAGGTCCTATTTAGTATTTAGATGACAAATAAATGAATATTGATTAGTGCTACATTAAGGTAAAGTTAGAATAGAATAAAAGAGTGCTTAAAATGTAATATATTTTAACAAATACTTATTCTTTCTAGCTACAAGATTTGGCATTACACATGCGCTTTGATGCACAAGCGTGTCTGCGCTGAGAAGGAAAACCTCCTCGCTATCAGCTGGCAACCGGGCAACTTCCCCAAGAGTGAACTGTCCAGGATTGTGCCCAAAGGCATCGAGGACTCCACGCCGAAGCCCGCGGCGGCATACAGGCCTCCTGGCGCTAAGAATAGGCCTTCGACTTTCACGCTGCATGAACAGGAAAAGCCGCATAAACCTGGGGAAACTCCTAGCGGTAAGATTGATGACGTCAATATTTTGAGTAAAAAAAATGTTTGTTTCAAAATTGTTTGTTTGTGGTATTTTTTGTGCAAAATTGGCACCCCTTTTGACAAAATAAAACTTATTTAGAACTTATAAACATTTATATTCTACGTTAGCTTTTTAGTAGTAAAAACACACACAAAAAAAATCGCATCGGTTGTACAAAGAAAATCGACATTTTCTTTGTAAACTCACCTGCACAATTGAATTCATTACTTTAGCGGCACCATCAAAGCAGGCGCTCAAACAGAAGGAAAAGCGCGAAAAGGCAAAGGCGCGTAAGGCTGAAGAGAAGGCCCGCGGCGACGCGTCCCCCCCGCCCCCCGTCGCCACCTCTCGCTCGCCCTTCGTATCCACCGGAGACCCCGAGAAGGACAAGAAGATAAAAAATCTCAATAAGGTAATGTTCTAAACTTAATTTTAATTTATTTATAAAAAGCCTTACAGATGCATTCTTATCAGGCAGTTAGTGTTCTGTATTGTCGTATAATACATTCTAGCAATAAATATACAGGGTTATTTGTAAAACACCAGTAACCTCTTAAGAGGTCATTGTACTCATCATTATGAACAACTTTTACTATGGGACCAAACCTGAAATCGCGAAAAAAAAATCAGCTGTTCCCTACATTTTGACGAGTTAATCGATCATAAATGTAGGGAACAGCTGATAATTACAAATTACAAACAGACACTTCAATTTTGTTTGTGTAAGTATAGATAATACCATGACAGTTTAAAAACTTATATGGATAATATATTCGTCTCATTCAACGTATCGATCGTTGTATTGAGTGTAGGTACAGCCTGCAACATAAGTTGTTAAAAAATATATATATTTATAAAAGCATATTCACATTGTTAACTTTAAAAAGGTGCTGATCTCGATGCATCCTTTTGAGTGTACTATTCTTATCCCCACGTTTTTTGAGTTGCACAGTGCTTTTTAGTAAAAATGAAAATTAAAAAATCTGATTAGAATAAAAGTAACCAGAGAACAAATATGCGTTTTTAGGGTTCCTTACCAAAAGAGCGCCAATAGCGACCCTATTACGAAGGCTATTTGTCCCTCCGTCTGTCACAAAGCAGCACCATGGCCGCTTTATCAACAAATAATACAAATTGAAAGTTTTCAATAATTTTTGTGCTAGTCTGATTTGTTGTCCCTCTTCTGCTGATCGTCCATCTTTTACTATCAATCTAGTAAGCATGCATACGAGTCACGTTTAATAAACCTGAATTCATGGTCATAGGAAAAAAATATTCTAAAAAAGAATAAATTAGCATAATCAGTTTTATAACCTTACTGAAGTCTAATGTCAGTGTGATATTAAAAAGAGACGAGTTATGACGTACATAGTCGCTAAACATAACATAGAATTACGACTATGCCCCGAGGGGTTAGGCAGAGATTGTTTAGTTTGCAGTCGCGCTTGCGACCGGGTTACGGTTTCAACGATTATAAAAGGACCCTGCACGAAACCGTCAACCAAGCATTCTAAGTAACCCTACGCAAAAAAATATTGCTGGAAAACGATTTTTTTTTTGGGTCAAAAATTTTACGGTAAAACTCAATGTAACACACTCAAAACATTGGGCTGGTGGACACATTGAATAGTAATCAGGTCATGGAGGTTTTATAGTAAAGTTATGACTAACTTAAAAACCAGGATTAAAAAAAAAACATCTGAAAAAATTAAAACTTTGACCAATATCTCCATAATTAGAAGGTTCCCAAGTATGGTCCAGAACAAAAAACTGATCGCAATGACAGGAATAACAAGTGCTTTCGGCTTCGTTAAGCGTCTTTTTACACGCTTTCTTAAACGAGTTTATTTGTTACAGAAACTGAGCGACATTGACAAGCTGAAGCAGCAAAAAGCATCTGGGAAGCAGTTGGAGCTGAACCAACTAGCCAAGATCGATCAGGAGCCAGCGCTGTTGCAAGAACTCGCCCAGCTTAGATTATGATCGTCCTAGCTCAAGACATTTATGCTTCGTTGACAAACCGCTTAGCGTTACTGTAGTGTTAAGCACAGCTATATTCTTGATCCACTCCGGTGGAACAGGTCGCCTAAATACATGTCTAAGTCACTGACTTTAGTATAATAACATTATTTTTTATTCCTCATTATTTATCATTCTGAAAACCTATTCCAAAGGAATGGATCAATATTCGTTAAACAGTTAATTTTATGAAAAGACTTAAAAAGATAAGCTATAAATACGACGTGAATTATATGAATAATATTGACGTCTGTTCACGTAATTACTATAGGAATATGCGTTTTGTTTTACTATTTTTGTATCAAGAGTTTGTCGCTAACGTAATCGTTTGCATAATATAAGAGTTGAGAGTGTATTTACTTACGTATGATAACCGGACTGAAATGAGCCGATGTTTCGACTTGCAAATTATTACTGGTTCGATTGTTCGCGAGTGCAGTCCTTCATGATATAAATGCTATATTTTTTTAAGTAAATCTGTTAAAAATATGAGATGAATTTAATACATTGATTCTAATTCGTTGATAATTGTAACGTAAGTGAACAAAATCGCTGAATTTCTTTTATAATGATACATAAAGTGATTGTTGGTTTGTTATAATGTGTAATAAACATTGGTTTTTAATAAAAACATCAATACAAATCTGGTTACTATATTTGTAAGTGGTAGTTTTATTTATCTTATCTTTATTTCCGCTAGTGGGTGTTATCAGCTTATCTAATCTTCAACGTTAATCTAAGTACAAAGTAAAGTAAGTAAGTAAGCATATTACAAGTGCGAATAGTACACAAGTTGTAAAAGTGAACTGGAGAAAATTTCTTACGCAAATCATTATTTTGTGTTCTCATTCAATGTTTTTACTTTCATATTAGTGTCATTCCATAACCCATAATCTCATCTTACTTGCTTGATCTTAATGAGATCTTGTCATTGCTTCTCACAAAGCTATCCTCAGAGGAATATTTCGAACGTGGTGCCAACACACATACAACCACCCACCACCAACACATCACCTAACAGTGCAAGAGAGGTCGTGAGTTCGATCCACACTGACTGGTTGTACTTTTGTCGTGAAATCACTAATCAAGGAAGGAGTTTGTTTATACAAAATTACAAATGAAACAAGAAAAAAATGAAAATAAACAAAATCACTATTGTACCTATTCCTGAAAATGGTCAATCGTGATGGTAATCCTTGTTCTACACTCTGATTTCGCCGCTAACCGAAAAATATTCAATAGCTTTTCCCGACGGGATCGTACCGAAGACCACAAGAAGTACACAAAATGTAACCCCCTTAGGTTGACACGGAATCAAAATTTTGGCCCACCTTCAAAATAAGTTGAAGCCTTGCACTAGACCAATGACAAAAAAAATAGAAAGAGTTCGTTAATCATTCTATCACCACCAAATAACGCAGTAATTAGAAACTACATATTATTTAGTAATAGTAAAAAACAGCAATTATAAAAAAAACTAGAGAGGTGTCAAGGGACACCCGGATGGAACGAAGTTCCTTTCGATGAAATAGCTAGTGAAGGAATTGTAAAAAAAAAATTGGCTCAAAAAAAAACCACCACCACCACCACCTTGATCACCCATCCACAGACAGACCTTGGCAGTCGTTGCTTAACCTTGATCACCCATCCTCAGACAGACCTCGGCAACCGTTGCTTAACTTGGATCACCCATCCACAGACAGACCTTGGCAGTCGTTGCTTAACCTTGATCACCCATCCACAGACAGACCTCGGCAACCGTTGCTTAACTTAGATCACCCATCCACAGACAGACCTTGGCAGTCGTTGCTTAACTTTGATCACCCATCCACAGATAGACCTCGGCAACCGTTGCTTAACTTTGATCACCCATCCACAGACAGACCTTGGCAGTCGTTGCTTAACCTTCATCACCCATCCACAGACCAACCTTGGCTACCGTTGCTTAACTTGGATCACCCATCCACAGACAGACCTTGGCAGTCGTTGCTTAACCTTGATCACCCATCCACAGACCAAAGACGAAACGAAAATATCGAGTGGCTTGCTTTCTATAACATGCGTACGCCGCACGGCTTACAATAGCTTACTATAGCAAAAATACATTACCCTCCTTTGCGTCGCGCAGTCGGGTAAAAGTGTCGTACACACTTTTCGTCTGAATTTTTAATTTACGTTCCAAAAAACAGGGGAAACGATGATTTTAAAAAGTAGTTATAAACCGACCAAGTGCTGCGAGTCGGACTCGAACTCGAAAGGGTATCGTAGGTACCTACAGTATTTTAGCTAATAACATCAAGTAAAAAAGGGTTACATGTTTACGTGTCTCCCCGGGGCTTGGTTAGGAGACTAGGCTCCCCCCCACCCCGTTTTTCCCCTTCTCCTTTCGAGGATGTCTGCTCGTAACGCAGAACTCACCGCCCTCCTGGAGGAGTTCATTCGGAAACTCCTCTTAGACGACCACCCTCACATACGTGAGAGGTACGCTGAGGACCTCAGCCATTTTAGGAGACCTACTGGCTCCTCGTCCCCCTCCCCATCGCTGTCATCCCACTTGCCCAGGATTCAGCTCCTGCGGCAATGGAGGTCTAGTCCTCCGATAACTCATCGGAGGCATCTTCTGGCAAGGGTAAAAGGAAGAAGGGTAGTAGGTCCAAGGCCAAGAAGGCCGCCCCGGCCGGAGCCTCTCCCCGCCCCTCTTCCCCCGTCGCCACTACGGCCTCTCCCCGTCCCACTTCACCTATTGCTGTGCCCGCCTCGGGGGCGACCCAGTCTAGTCGCCCTAATAGCCCCATGGCTACTGCCCCCTCCTCTTCCGGAAGGAAAATTAAACCTCCCCCGCCGATATTCATTCAGGATAAGGCGAAATGGACCGAAGTGTCCAAAATGTGCGCTGAGCGCAAAATCAACTATACGAGCGCCCGTTCTACCCTTCAGGGTATCAAGGTTACCATCCCTACGTCTACGGACTACAGGCAGCTCGTACACTGCCTGCTTGGAAGACATATTGCCTTCCACACTTACTCCCTCCCCGATGTAAAGCCCACCAGGGTAATCATCCGTCGGATACCTAAAGAGATCCCGTCCCAAGAGATTATGGACGATCTCACTGCCCAAAACATCCCAGTCGCGGCTGTCCACCGGCTACATAAGGCTAGGGGAAGCGACGAGTACGACATGGTGCTCGTCATCTGTGACCCCGTCGAGGGTCACCACCCCATTTTCAAAGTTAAATCGGTCTGTTCCCTCTCGGGAATATCCATCGAAAAGCCCCATCGTCCCCATACCATTGGGCAGTGTCAAAACTGCCCGTTATATGGTCATTCCCGAAAGCACTGTTACGCACCGGCCAGGTGCGTAAAGTGCTTAGAAAATCACGCTACGGCGGACTGCTGCCGTCCTAAGGACAGGACGCTGTGCACCGAGCCGCCGAGCTGTGTGCTCTGCGGGCAGTCTGGCCATCCGACCAACTACAGGGGCTGCCCCAAAGCCCCTAAGTTTAAAGCGGCCAAGCTGGCAAAACGCAATAGCGCGCGCCAGCAGAGGGAAAGCCCCTCAGCCCTTCCCCCTTCTACTCTCTTGCCTGAGCGTCTCAGTCCTCAAAGGACCTCCCCATGGGACGCGCTCAACCATCAGCGTGCTTTCCCGGCACTTGCCAAGGCCGCCCCTATGCCCGGGCTAATGGACAACCCCATCCCTTGTCCAGCGACTACTCCGGTAGTCGCCCCATTAGCCTCTCTTTCTAGGCCGCCCGTCCCCGAGGCGGTCACAGAATCTTCATTTGAAACCATTGCCCGGTTTCAAATCTTTGTGTCGTCTGAGGCTGATCGCTTAGCGGCCGAGCTCAGGACGGCCAAGGCCAGTGCACACCGGGGAGTTAGGTAAACATAATTAATGCTCTTCCCTGCCGTCCCCAGAGTGCACTGGCCATTAGTCCGCCAGCTTCCGCTTCTTCCGGCTAACCAATCTATTGCAACAAATAAGTTCAGGACACCTTATTTCCTGCCAGGGCTGCGGGACTGTTCGAAAGAGATACCGCGGCCCTGGAACATAAAGGGCCAATGAAGGAACATGGGTGTTTTTTATTCAGTAAGAGTCTGACACTCCCTTCCGCTCCGCCCAGAGCGGGAGGAGTCATTTGATGATTTCTCACCCCCCAAAAAGAAAAAAAAAAAAAGGACACCTTATTTATCCATAAGACCTACATTTGGTACGTATTACGCCTATTATCTACCTACACTATCTCCAGCATGCACTACGAAAAGAGTCCAGGCGAAGATGGTGTAACAACTGAAGCCCTTAAACTTGGTTCTCCTTCTCCCTCACTTCTCCCTCATATCACCAACTTGTTTAATTCCATCCTTCAAACCGGAAAGATGCCAGCAAAGATGTGCCACTCAAACATCATCCTACTTCATAAAAAGGGGGATAAAAGCGATATCAATAACTACAGACCAATAAGCTTAGTGTCACATCTCTACAAGGCTTTTATCAAAGTTATACATAACCACATTGGTACAAAATTAGATTCCCATCAACCACCCGAACAAGCTGGTTTCCACCCAAGTTTCTCCACCACAGATCACCTTCATGCATTAAACCAAATCATGGAAAAACACATAGAATTTGTAAAACCTTTATATTTGACCTTCGTGGACTATACGAAGGCATTTGACAGCGTGAAACATTCAGCCATATTTTCATCTTTACAAAATCAACAGTTAGACCAAACCTACATCAATATCCTTAAAGTAATATACAACAATAGCACAGCAAACATTAAACTCAACTTTCCCGGTCAAAATTTCAAAATTAACAAAGGCGTGAAACAGGGTGACCCGCTCTCTCCCAAACTATTTACTAGCACCCTTGAGGAGGTATTCAAGAACCTAACAGACCCATGGGCCAGTAAAGGCATACCAGTCGGTTGCAAGAAACTCACCAACCTTCGTTTCGCTGATGACATCGTCATATTTTCACCGAGTGCTGCCGAGTTACAACAGATGCTCCAAGATCTGAGCACAGCAAGCTTTGAAGTTGGACTAATGTTGAATCGGTCAAAGACTAAAGTGATGACCAATAGCACAAAAAGTAGGGTTGAGGTAGATGGGCAAGAAATCCTATACGTCGATGAGTACATTTATTTGGGCCAGCTAGTTTCCTTCGAAAACAGGCAAGACAGAGAAATTGACTGCCGAGTCGAGAACGCCTGAATGAGCTACTGGTCCATGAAGTCACTGATGAAGGGTGACTTACCTTTATCCCTGAAACGCAAACTCATCGACATGTGTATTTTGCCCATCCTAACCTACGGTGCTCAAACTTGGTCCTTGACCGAATCGCAAAAGTCCAAACTCAAGGTTTGCCAAAGGGCGATGGAGCGTAGCGTATTAGGAATTAAGCTCAGCGACAGAATTCACAACACCACAATACGCTCCAAAACTGAAATCGCTGATGTGGGGAACAAGACTGCTGGGTTGAAGTGGGATTGGGCGGGTCATGTCTATAGGATGCATCAGGACCGATGGGCCAGAGTCGTCACGCAGTGGGTGCCAGAAGACGGGCGGCGTCACCGAGGGAGGCCTAGAAAACGTGACGACCTAGACGCGTTTAGGAGAGATTGGCCAGAGAAAACCGCACGGAGAGCAGAGTGGAAGGCTATGGGGGAGGCCTTTGCCCAGCTGTGGGACAATAGAGGCTAAGAAAAAAAAAACTATCTTGGAATTTCTAAATAAAACGGGCAGTAAACTAAATCTAGTAATAGAATTTTTATGACTATTACTTTCGTTTCAGGTAAAAAAGGTTTTTAGTTTGAAAAGATACCATCACTGAAAACCAATTCACATCAACGCAGGATGCCTAGAAATAAAACAATTCGGGATCCTTCGAAAACTTCCTTTAATTAACAAGTTCATGCGATAAACTACTTTCTGTCATGGATTATCGCAAGCAAACAAGATGTACGAGTACCCACATATCAGGTACATATAAATAAATGAAAACCGCGCCGCACTTCCCACCGCGGCGCAACAATTCCACCAGTCACCGTGCCATCGCTTGTTGGAAAGCTCTATCCTGGATATTTTATTTGAACACGATAAGATATCGATAATAAATTTATATAAGCGACGTAGGATTTTAATTGTTAACAGTAGTAGTCGGTGCGCTCGGTGTGTTGACACGCCGATAACTCGGTTTGTTTACGATCGGTTATTATTGCAACGACGGCGGTGGCGGCGGCGGTGCGACCTAGCATATTCGTATTGAGCTGCTCCAACGGAGCGAGGAGCCGTGGCCCTTCAATATGGACAGAGAGTGCCACGATGCCGACGAAAACACGCAGCTGCTAAGTGAAACTGATCGTGAACGGACTACAAGTGAAAACACGAACTTGAACAGTGTTGCCGTCCGCGGAACAGGTTCTCAGGACACGATAGTGTTTGATAGCAAGCTGATGAAGACCTCCACGCACACAGAGGAGCTGGCGGCGACGTGGGGCGGGCGCCGCCGCTCTCTGCCCGACACGGGTCGGCTGCGACGCGTGCACTCCTGGTCCGGGGGACCGCCAGACGACATCAGCTCCGAGATTATTATATTAAGAGAAAGGTAAGATCTCCTTTTCAACGCGATGATAAAATTTGCAGCATAACCTGCCTATTATTTTGCTAATGAATACGTGCATTCAAGCAGATAATTGTTTCAACCACACGTGTTGCAGTTTGTAACTATTATTATCAGTCTATTGTAAATGTAAGATAACAGACGTTGTTATTTATCTGTATAATAATAATCAATGTTAAGCAACCATATCAAGTGTCGCTTGTAATCCAATATTAGATTGATCTTGGATTCAACGAAGAAACACGAAGCTTTAGAATACTTTCAACTAGAATAAATAAACAAGTAGGAAAAAACCTCGTGGTAGAAAGACATGCAGGATGGATGAGAGAGCGGACATGTCTATCCTTGAATCTAATGACAGTGGGTTATCATAGCACCTTTTTTAAATAATTATTTAGGTTTCGACCAAAGAAGATGTCTTTGGTCGAAACCTAACCCATTGGTAAATAATCTGTTAAGTAATTACTTAGCATAGTCTATCGTAAACACTTACCTACCATCTAGCACTAAATCCTAACCTAAAAACAAATAAGCAGGTACATTAATTTTCAAGTTTACTAAACTACCTTCACATAGGTGACAGAGCGTGACGATCAGACAGAACTGAACACCTATAGAAACTACGTAGGTACAAGTATTTCTATTTCTATGTATAATTCGCAGGTTGGTGCGAACACAGGCGCGCCTGCAGCCGGGGGCAGTCCGTCACCTGTCCAGCCGCCAGAGGCTGACCCTGGCGTCCCTGGCGCTGGTAGACTTCATGAGCTTCTGCTCCATGAGCGTGATGGCACCGTTCTTTCCCCGTGAGGCAGCCGCCAAGGGCCTCTCCGAGACCATGTGTGGAATCGTGTTCAGTTTCTACGCAGTCGTCATGTTCCTCACATCGCCTTTATTTGGCAAATTCGTAAGTCCTTCTTGAGAACCTTAGTAGCTGGATAGGCCTTTTCCATCATAGAAAATGAACAGATTAGTTACAGACTCTTGCTGATGTTCATGGATAGGCCTGGTGGATACGGAAAGTGCAGAACCGAACATTGAGGCGATCGATGCTTGAGAGAAGGAGGCCTCTGCCGGCACAAATGAACATCTTTTTGCTGATTTTTGATGACGCATGGTGATTATCACTGGCAAATACCATTCATCATTCATTAATTCATTATACACGACCAGTTTTACCGTCGCCGACGTATCCACAACTTCATTGTGTCCTCCAGGAGGATATTATGTTTTACTCGTTAAGAAAGTTGGGAAAACGTGACGTAAAGTTATATTCCAAGAACAAAATAAATTAATAAAAAGGTTACAATCTTCAAATAGACTTTCTATACTTAGATTTTATTCGAAGAACCAACGTAAGTCAGTCATGTATAAGTTTTCTTTTACGTCATTAGTCCTAGTAGGCTGTATGGGCATTAAGAACATAGGTAGGCCTAGGCACTTAGATTTGTTGTTCTCTATCAACTCATGCTTATGCAGAATCCTCACACTATTGTATCGAATCGAAGGTTCTTAAAATTATAACTACAAAGAGAGATGTTGCTAGGGAGCAACACATCTCTGTCTGTAGTTTAAGTCCCCAGTTCGTGGTGCTACTTCTTCCCAGCGCAAGGGTATTTCCACCCTTATCGTCTTCACTTGCCTATCAAAACAAATGAGTGCATCAAACAAATATTAACCCATTCGAACAAACACTAGAAAGTGTACCGACGAATTATCACTATCTCATAGACGTAGGTAGGTACCTAGATTAATGATCATGTGCGATGTTTACTCTTTGCAGTTGCCGAGGGTGGGCGCGAAGTTCCTATTTACAGCGGGCATGTTTGTTGCCGGCGCCTGCAATGTATTATTTGGGTGAGTTTGAAAGTAAATAGTTAGGATTTGTTTGATGACCATGGAATATTTCTGATGTTTACTATAGCGGCGCAGAATAAAGAGTAGGGTCATTTCGCCGGTTAGCGACCAGTTAGCTGGGTTGCCCACAAACGATGAGGAAAAAAAAATGTTGTCTACACGCAAAATAGTATATGTTAATGTGAGTTTGTCCCAAATATAGTCTAGTTTGGATATAAAACGTAAAATAAAATACATTAATACAAAAATATTTATAAAATGCTGAAAAAGTGAAAATATAGCGAAAACGTCGGTTTGCGACCATTTTTATCAGTTTACGACCACCAGTGAGCTGGTTTGCGACCACTATTTTAATATGAAAAATATGCCATTAAAACAATTATAATCGCTTTAAAAATATTTTAATTTTTGCCTCTTAATAAAAACAAATATGGTAATCATTTGGTGTAATGTTTTCTTATAATAAAAAATAACAATCTCACATTTTGTAGGAACTTAGTCATAGTTGTATGTAGTATATAACATTTAAAAATAACAACATTAATATTTTTTAATCATCTGGTTTAATATTATTTTAGAAATCATATTCCGCGTTTCTTATTCATAATTATGAATGATACACCTCTTCCCACTAAGCTAATCTTGTTTCGTGGTCCTTGGGATCTGATACAGTCTACATGTTTCTCTTATTCCCTTCCCTTCTTTTCGTATATCATCGAGAACTTTTTTCAGGGTTTCTTCAGTGTACTGGACAGTCTTTTTCTTTTTGTTTAGTTGACTGAATTATTTGGGAACTCCGATGGTGGCCGAAAACCAGTGTTTTTATTTCGATTATTTTGATTTACGACCACCTGTTTAGCCCAATTTTGTACAAAGTTCTTCCAAAGAAACTGGTGGTCGCTTACCAAAGAACTAAAACGAAATACTTTTACAATGCTACATTCAAAATTGTAACAGTCCTGTATAAAGCATTAGGGTCATACTAATCAAAACAAAATAATGCGGTTCACGTCGGTTTGCGACCACGTGGTCGCTATCTAACGTTTTTGATAAATAAGCATTTCGATTACCGACCACTTGATTTTATCTTAATAATAAGTTAAAAAATAGCAAAATAAAACTAATACTATCCAAAACTTATCGATTGTACAATTTAACAACTAACTTGTGTGTAAAACATGAAATAAGTAATAAAACTTACCTTTGAACGCCGCGCGTCGTGCTATTTTTTTTCTAACTCGCGGTACGTCCAGGCACCACTGAATCAAGACGCGCATTGAGTAATTTTTTTTCGGCTCTGGGTTAACCCATTTGTTTCAAACTGTGTAAATTCTTATTTCCTAATTATTCATAAAGCACGTTAGATTTATTTTTTATATAAGTTTCTTCTACAAATACTATTATCTTGATTTAAAGAAACTTAGTCCGTCAAATGGTCGCCTACTGAAGGTGGTCGCGATACCGGCGAAACGACCCTACATAGCGGTATTTGTAAACATCGAGGAATTGTGAACTTGTGAGAAGGCCATGGTAAACTTGTGAGTCTGTGAATGTTCGGGAATGACTTTATTAATATTTAGTTTTAGTGATACCCACCCAAGTTACTTTTACCAATAATGCAGTTTAGCGGTCCTAAGTGACCTACCCAGCATTATGTTGTTTGACCAGTGCCTTGAGAGACAGCGCTTTCATGGCCACTTCTAGTCCCTTCTTGGAGACGAAGGACGCCATGTATTGCATTTCCATCTACTACCTACAATAATTCTTCAAAACGTGCGAAGTTGCAGTTTCGGGGTTGAATTTATTACATTATCATAACGGTTTTGTAACGTGTTTATTTTTAACCGATTTTCGATAAAGATTTCTCGTAAAACTACAAAACCATTCGTGTATAACAATTTATGTAAAAAGGCGATAACATCGGGTTATTTCATCAATAGCGTGTTTCTTAAGACGTAGTTCAGGATATGCTTGAAAAGCATATATACATGAAAATGACCAAAGTTTTTGTTTCAATATGGCTGTTAAATAGTACCTAGTAGTGTACGTTTTACATTTTCTTTGCCAAGTAATCGAATTATTAACTTCTTCGATGAAGCGTAGGACGTTAAAAACATGTGCTTTCGCTTAGACAAATGCAGCATGAAAATCTAAATATAGGTTCTATCTATTTTCAAACATCTTTTTTGCTAGCACCTTTGTACAAAATAAAAATCAATTTTTATAAAAAACTAGCTGTGCCCGGCATGCGTTGCAATGCATGTTTCCCTACCTACTACTTTCACTACCCTACCTATCTACCCTACCTGCCTACCTACCTACCTATCTACCCTACCTACCCTACCTGCCTACCTACCTACCTACCGTACCTACCCTACCTACCCTACCTACCCTACCTACCCTACCTACCCTACCTACCCTACCTACCCTACCTACCCTACCTACCCTACCTACCCTACCTACCCTACCTACCCTACCTACCCTACCTACCCTACCTACCCTACCTACCCTACCTACCCTACCTACCCTACCTACCCTACCTACCCTACCTACCCTACCTACCCTACTAAAATTGGTCCAGTAGATCTCGAGTTATAAGTGTTGTAACAAACCCGACTTTGTTTTATATATACATATAGATATGTGACGAAAGCCATAAAGCTTTTTTTCTATTTTGTTTTAAAAGAACTCAAATGGCATATTTAATTTTTTTCATCTAAATTAGCCAGTATCAATAGTACCTACATTTTGATATAAGTGGGGAAACTGTGTTATTGCATTCGAGGCGGAATTAACACCCGAGCTGCAGGCGAGTGTTATGGAGCCGAGAACTGCAGTAACAAATCCCCACGCGTATCAAACGACGTTTTTCAATACACCTTCGAAGAAATAAAATATTAGAACGGAAAGTATTTTTGTCAGGAATTACTAAGAAACTATGATTTAATTTGCCTTTTGCCGCGCTTAGCTTTCGCCAGATTAAGAAAAAGCAAAGGCGCCTAAACAGCCTAATATAAAAAATAGAAAACTCAAATGTTTTTAATTTAGAACACAAATAAATATTATTTTTTTCATAAAAGTAAATATTTGTTTTAATTAATCATGTTTATCTATGATATTCTATTTTAGAACACAATTTAATAAATACTCAAAAAATATTTACGCCGTAAAGACTTTACGTCTCGTCTCTTTGCGAGATTTTTTTGATAAAAACTACATTTGAATTTAGGGTATGAATTTTGAATTTAGATAGTTTAGTTTAGCTTTCTAGGTGGTTTCTTTAGAATCCTGGGTGAGAAAGAGTCACGTGAATTCGGTTTTTATACATATTTATGATATAATTAAATTAAATAAAAAATCCTGATAATTGCTTGTATTAAAAACTATAATGGCGTCTCAGTTACAACTTACACTTAACGTTACACTTCAGAGGTTACAAAAACCATTCTAAAGATTTGAACCGCTAGTATCCACCATTGTAGACCTTTCGGTTCTATGATTGTGGTATTGACGCTCTATTGTACCTTTTTAGGTGTACATCGGTAATTAATATATTCTTTTAAGAGTCTAAGGTTGTACAACGGATTATTGATAGTCCGTTGTAGGTAATTTTATTTAGGGGTCCAATGTCTGAATCTTAAAACCCCTGTTAATCCTTCTTACACTATCTCATTGTTCGTCTGTGTGTTTTTGTTTACTACACTAATTAAATAAGACTTACTGCAATAAAAAATATAAACAATACAATCAATTCAATATTTACAAATAACAACTAGTCTAATTATTTGAACCTTTAAATATGGAAACATTAATTGCACCTAAATAAGAAAGAGTTTGTGAGCAGAGTATTATATGTATTATCATTTTTTTGCTTGTTGTTATCACAGTGGATGCAGAGGCGCGGGGGCGCGGGCTGTCTGCAATTAAATTAGTAAAACGCTTTTGTCTCACTTCAGCCGCTATATTGGCTCTAGAAATAAAAATTTTGAGCTTTTAGCTTTATAAGGCGTTTTTTTTCTTGCCATAATCAGCTATTTAACATACAGTTACAGTACAACATACAGGTACAGTGTTGTTATAAAAATTCACCACTATAACAACCTACGTGCAACTAAAGAATTATATTTCTCTGCTGTAGATATAGAGTTTCAAAGGCAGTAATATGTACTATTTAACAGCTTAGACATTTAGAAATATGTAATATACAACCTTATGCGCTTTAAAGGAAGCTTATAACTCCATTTAAACACTTTTAACTATTAAAACCCTCTATAAGACTTAGCGGTGTTTTAAAAGGTATTTATAACTATGCTTAATATCAAATGCTCGTACAATAACTCTATAACACGCCTTTGTATCTTCATTGGGATTAAATTTACTGTTGTACGGCTATTGTACCACATGCCTTTAAATACTCAACTGAACTACTTAAGCATTATAGTAAGCCCCTTGAACAGAGAACGTTCAGGTTTTAAAGAAGTCATATAAGAAGCTTGTGTGCTACTTGGGATTGCATGTTGAACCTAATCGTAGTGCGATAAGAACCAGTTTTCGAGAAAGTGTATTGAAAGAATATTAGCGATAGTCAAAAATCACCTATTTCAATTATGTTAACTTTGCTATTGTTACTGCAGAAAATATTAACATTCTATTAAGAACTATTTCTAAACTTAGATTTATATTATTTTTGTGTTACCGTGTTAGATTTTTTTTTTGTAGTTAGTAGGTAGGTACTTACCTACTTACCATAATTATGTTCTAAACCGTTTATTTCTAGCACACTAGCTTTAATTGAAGACACAACGACATTCACGGCATTATGCTTTGTGGTACGAGGGATGGAGGCTCTCGGAGCGAGCGCATACTCCACAGCCAGCTATGTGTTCGTAGTGAACACGTTTCCTGACAGCATTGGCTCGGTGCTCGGCATCCTGGAGACTTTCATCGGTCTCGGCATGTCTGTGGGACCGGCTATCGGAGGCCTGTTGTACTCGGTAATTGTACCTATTTATTCTATGAAAGCCAGACGAGTATCATTATCCGTAGTTAAGTTCTAGGTAGGTATCTACTCTTTATCTCAGAAACGACAACTGTGTTTCAGCAGTGATAACTTCACGTGTTTATGTTTAGACTCAAATTTATTTGCTGTTCTTATTTGTACGAAGAAAAGCAATTACTTATGTAACCTCTAACCTGTAGGTAACATGACATTGTTTTCAGTAAGAATAAAAGATACTCTGTTCTATTACCACAATAATAACATACGGAAAGGTTTTGCAATATTTATCAATGAGTGACCCAGTTTTATCCTGTTTTTTTTTAGTAATTTTTGAAATCATGTCGTTTGTTAGTGATTTTAATTAATCTCTGTAACACGAGCACGGGCATAATTATCGTAATGTTATCACTCGCACGGTTTAATTAACACTCCCATACATAATGAAATGAATTAGCCTTCACTACAACATGATGTCGAAATGAAAACTAGAACCATTATGCCGATACGAAAATATTTTCTAACACATCGTAAAGTTGAACCGAGTTTTAAACCAAAAACTAACGACTAGCATGAATAATTTCATAAATAACACTGATGTTCATATTATCTGAAATTATTCGTGTTAGCTGGGGAGAGCCCAAAACCATTAGCGGGGTATCATTATAAGTAGCTGCCAACCTAATGCACCTATCTCATACCTTTATATTATTACGAATAGACACATTGAACTTTGCGTTAACCGCTTGGCCACACCACAGTACACAACTACACCACATTTGAGCGACACGCGGTTTTCGATAACGACTGCTGAGAAAACATAGAGAAAATTGCTTTGGGCAAGCCTCGAATCGTCCCGACCTGACATTACTCGCGAGGCAAAGGTACTCACATGAAAAAAAAAGTGACACATGTGTTTAGCTTGACGCTAGTCGCATCACCTCTGGTCGTGATTGTCGTGAACAAAGCATTATGCATTACTGTATCTAAGTAATGTAAGTTGTAGTTTGAATGTATAATTACTTATAAGAATGTTCCAGGTAGATCGGGGGCTTCGGGCTACCATTTTACACTCTTGGCGTTATCATGGTGCTGACTGTGCCCATCAACTTCTTCTTGCTCACTGATTGTGAAGGTACCCAGTTTTTTTCTTAGGCTGTCAAATATGATTTAAAAGCATAGTAGCTGCTAACACGGCTGCTATCTCAAGTCTCGGGTTCGATCCCTGGATTCAACATGTTTTTTTTTCTATGTTAAAAAATATAGAATCGTTTTCAAATGTTTTTTTTTATGTAATACCGCCGGACGCTGACACATGCTCGGCGGCGATGTGTAATGGAGCCTATTATAAGGATTAGTTCGTGATTGAAAACGTTTTGAGATACTTAATCAAAATAAAATATCTGTTTTCTGAAGTATTGGAACCTCTAGAAAATCCGAAATCTTAAATGAAATCTTCTTTTTCGCAGAATACGTATCCGGATCCAAGACAACCTCCATCTTCGGTCTGTTTAAGATCCCCTCGATAATAATAACAGGGCTGGTGATTGTGATCGTGTCCAACACCTGGGCCTTCCTAGACCCAACCCTGGAGCCTCATCTGCGCCAGTTCGGACTGTCGACGGAACAGATCGGACTGATCTTCCTGCTGTTCTCCAGTCTCTATGGAATATTCAGCCCTATTTGGGGATGGGTGGCAGATCGGTAAGTTTGTCTACAGTCAGACAGTCCAGAAATATTTTTTTTTTTATTTAGTAAATAGGATCTCGGACTCATTTTTAAACATCACAATTTTTTGATGTAGCTAGATGGAGTCAGTATTCTACTCTTTGATGGAGTCGACATTTACTATCAGACTATCCCCGAAAAGAAATGGCGAAAAAAAACTCGGAAATCTTCACTAGTTACTGTGATCATTATTTTTATAAGAAAGCTCTGTATTTTGCATATTTAATGGAGCTAAATGAAACCCAATAAAAAAAAAACATTTACTGAAACGAGGATAATGAGCAGCCTGCGCTGTCGGTAATTGTGTGAAACTTTTCTCATGAGAAGATCTGCCAGCACGAACACATGTTTTGAATTACAGTGTACACAATCACTGGTGCATGATGGTGTGGGGTCTGTTTCTGTCCAGTGCAGGACTGTTGTTACTCGGCCCGAGTCCGTTCATCCCGGGACTACCTAGGTAAGCATTTGAAACTCATCATGAAAACTATTGTTTGAAAAACGAATTAATAATTTTTGTATTGATCACCAGAACAAAGGAAGGTTATAATTTTGACCGGTAGGTATGTATGTAACGTATGTTCCCTCATAACTTCTGAACTAATTATCATAATTTGACAAATGAGATATCGTTGGAAGCGTGTTGACCGTACGCTGGTTATAGGCTATGTGACGTAAAGGTGATTTTCTTCAAAGTTGTTTGAGCGTGATTTCTCAGAATTCGGGTTTTAGTTTTTGAACGTTTTTTTATGATAATCTTATTTAAACTTGCCTTGTCAATTAGTATTGGTCAAATGTTGCAACTGATTTTCGAACTAGTTCCTCCCAACCGATTGAACTGGAATTTTGCACACACCTTTGTTCCGGTGACAGTACATTTTTATGAGAGACATGACTTGATCCTGCGGCCAGGATCGCCTCCTCATGAGAGAACTCCCCAACGGTTAATATCACGGACACGTACTTAACTTTATATACGCGTTCAATGTTGATAGACAAAGCTACTGTCTTTCTTTTCATTTTAAAAATCTAGTTTAATAATAAAAGTTTAATTTTATTATTTGTGAATCGATATCCAATTCTTATGGTTCTATGGAGGTATGAGGAACATGGCGTCATAGATGTCGCTGCGGTATAAACGTTTGAAAATTTCTAAACATTATTTGTTATGTTTTCAGGGACTTGTGGTTGGATCTAGTGGCTTTGTCCATACTAGGGATTTCCGTCGCGTTGACTCTTCTGCCCACCTTCCAAGGAGTGCTGACGAGTTCCATGTGAGTTGTTACAAAATAAACTAGGTACCAATATTTTAAGTAGGTAATATGCATGGTTAAACTATTTTGAATAGAAAACTATAGTTTTCTATTCAAAATAGTAGTAGTAGCAATATAATTCTATTTAAACTATTTTGAATAGAAAACTATAGTTTTCTATTCAAAATAGTTTCAAATTTTGATCTATCTGACCAGAACTTAAAATAAATTCTGATAACAGGCCAGCAGTTGGGGAAGTAGGTACTTCCTATTTTAAGTTCCACATGTTATGTCTCAGAATCAATAACAGAAAAAAATGAGTTCGCAGACTTCTAAAACATACATATTCTATGTCTATACTAATCAGCTACGAGGGCGGTTGTCCGGAAGCCCTGGCAACGTACAGCGCGGTGGCGGGCGTGTGGTCGTGCTGCTACTCGCTGGGCGAAGTGTTAGGGCCCGCGCTCGGCGGGGCATTGACCGAGCGCTACGGCTTCCCGCTTTGCGCTACGCTTTGTGCTGGTGCCTGCTTTACTATGGTAAGTCCTTGTATTGAAATTGTAGCTAGCTAACTAGAAGAAGGATAAGAACTTAGTGCTTTGGGATTGTTCTGTTCATTATAGCTTCGGTTTCGGTCTAAGTGCCACGCCACGTTTGCGTAGCGGACTACAAGCGTAACAAGACGTCTTGGTACGGGATTGTTATGTGTGATTTTCGCCTGTGTGCTACGGTTTTCCTCTAGCGCACTACGAACGTAGAAGTAGGTCATGCTACGTGATTCTACAGTGCGCTACGCCACGTTTGCGTAGCGGACTACCAGAGTAAAAGACTGTAGTGCATTCAGTGCTACAGGAAAGGTCTCCTCTATGTGCTACGCTTTGTATAGCGTTTGCGCGAAGGACGTGCATTCAGGAACAGAGAGAAGATGGTCCTTTTTGCAATGTAGATCTTTACAAACATATTTTATTTATTTTCAGGCCATAGTAACCCTGACATTCTTCTCCGTGCGCGAGTCCCGTAAGTGCGCGCAGTCGGCGTCGGGCAGCGCGTGCGACTCCATCCCGTACACGGACTCCACGTGGAACAGCAACAACTTCCTCCGCACGCGCAGTGCGCCACAGACCTTGGCCGAGCACTCGCCGCTGCTCACTCCTTGTTCTTGCTACAATACACATAGTGAGTGCAACTCCTACTCTCTAACTTCCTAAACTCTCACGGGAACAAATACAGGCGTATTTGTTCCCGTGAGAGTTTAGGAAACGTGTTTTCACTGGTCCTGCAAAACTTTATACAACAATGATATGCCCAAAGTAATATTGAGTTATAAATGTTTTTGACGCAGATTCTGTCTCTCTGTGACTTATACTAATTCCACGTATCTATCCTTCATCACACTCTGGGCCGAACCGTCTTATTGAGTTTGGTTAGGGAACTTCTTACATTTTAAATATTTGACTCAGGTTTCACATACGGTACATCGCCACCGAAACACTTCTGCCTATTGCACAACAAGGGCACTAAAAGCGGGTACGCGAGCATCGCGGAAATAGCCGCCTACATCCTTAAGTTCCAGTTCGTCACGAGCTTCTATATCAAAATTAGAAGGTCCAGGCGAAAAGCCCTCGCAGCGCCAGTCACCAGCCCAGCGCTAAACGAGCAACTTTATCAGAACTATCTTGATAAGGAAAATGACGAGTCTAAATTGAAACCTCGCGCCAATTGTAATAGCTACATAAATATGACGAAGAAGAGCGACAAGTACTGCACGTTTTTGGAAGACGCGATCTTCGGCAGTCCCGATATCATGGACAATGTTACAGCGGAGCACTTGAGGGTTAAGAAGTACAACATGGGATTGGTTTCCACGGAAAAACGCTGCGAAGAAGAAAGAAGAACCACGTACGAAATCATTCGACATAATCTAGAAAAGGTCCAGTTTTATGAGCAGGATGAGTGCCCATCGTTCCAAGATATTTTTGTAAGTATCTTACTATCGCAATTTGAAATAAGAACGCTTTTTAAAAACTCACAATCATCTCAAGATGACACAGTGCCAAATAAATCCGATGTTTCACACTTTTTAGATGAGTCAAGGTAGTGTTGTAGGCGGAATAGGAAATGACGACAGCATGAACAATTTTAAAGCATAATATTTATTTATTTTCATATTAAATAATTTTTACAGGATAGCTGTGCCTGTAGAGACGGTGTTACCTACGTCAGAGGAACAGTGACTGTGTCCTCAACGGGCGCCTGTGAAGTGTAAGATCTCGTTGCGTTCTAGATATTCTCAAATAAAATTATTTAGTTTTAATTCATACAAATTCAATCAAATAAAGAACGGAATTCTAATATTAAAAAAAATGTTTATTTTCCGACCCTCTTTGTCGATAGAAAATAGCAAAAACATTTTACGAATTGCGCCGCCCACTAGGGTAGCAAAAAGTTACGAAGCTTCCCCTACCGATAAATTCCGGTATTCGCATTCCCCATCTGAACGCGACCGCCTACAGTTTATGCTTTCCTGGTACAAACGACCTCTGCTGACGATTTCGCGACGTCCGTTGTCACATTTCGCAAGTCAGCTTGACCACTGTCCATTTGGGAAATAGGAAAATCTGAAATATTTTACAGGTTTGTTGAAAATTAAGATCGTTATTTCTTTTCATTCGACGCGTCGAATGAAAAGAAATAACGATCTCAGTAGCGACGCCAACCGCCAACGTTGGTTTTTCACGACCAGCCCCGAATACACTTGTACCAGGATAACATAAAATTAAAAGAAATATACAAACATTCTTAGGGAAAGTTCTTTGTGGAAACTTCGAAAAAAAAGTCGTGTACATAGTTATGATATTTCCTTGTGTGTAGTTTAAACTCATTATTTTTGACACAATTATAATATATTACTTTGTCTTGTAGAATAATTTACAAAAAGAATAAATAAAATTAACAAGTGTTAGGTTTTTCCAGTATAAAAATAATGTTAGATTTACTAAATTAAAGAAACAGACTTATTTGTTTTTGTCCATTTCGTTACAAAGTAGAATATTATATTATTAGTTTAATGAAAATTACTACCTCTTGTGTGCCGTACAACGTTGGGACGCTTTTGTACGAGTATTCAATTGAAAAGCATTGATATTCGCTAAAGGCGTCACTCCGCGTCGATACTGTTCAATAGGTACGACGTCCGCAACACCAAGCTAGCATAAGGTTACAAGACATCAATTACTGCTGATCTGCTATAAATAAAAAGTCTTTCTAGAATTTATATTTTTATTTATTTATGATAGGTACCTACATTTTACCTTTAAGTACTAATTAAGCTAGATTTTTTCCATTATTTTGTTATTTTGGTCGAAAATAGTTTCATAGAATAAAAAGTTTCGCCCCCAAATATTAGAAGTGCTTTGTATTTACTTGCGAAGAGCACTCCCCCAACCCTCTGCGTTTCCCGACCAATCCTGGTCGGGAAACGCAGAGGGTTGGGGGAAAATCAAGGAGGGTGCGACCCTCCAACGCGGAAGCGAGATAGATATTGATATCCTTTTCTTTGATATCATATCCTCAGAGTTCTACTGTCCTGATACCTCTTACATTTTGCTTTAGTAACAATAATTTCTGAATTGAGCCTTTTAAAACCAACAATATTTGGTTATTTTAATAATATAATTCACCGAGAGATAACAAAAATAAAGATCATAAATCTAAATAGAGAATGTGCGAGATAAACAAAATGGGTATTTGAAAATAATTAACAAAAGTTTTACTTACAATCATGAGGCAAAAGTTTAACTATTTCATGGGGATTGGAATAAATGATATTGTCCTCACTATCGAATGTTATCCCGAAAATGTTCTTGATGCTAGCTATTTCTATAAGCGTGTGGTTCTCCTTGTGCGCCACGTAGATGGCACTCCGAGCGCAGAAGTGTGCGACGCCTTTGTGATTTACTTCAATGGCCCTGAATACTTTAGGCCCCTCGTATGGGATGCGATGATTCATCCCTTTCTTTACCTCGAACAAGCCATCCCTAGTCGTTATAAATGTGTCACCATCTCCATCAATAGCGAACTGGTATATTTTTTCCTGAATATGTTGCTGGAGCGCGACATTTTTGCCCTTCGGGTCGTATTTATGTAACCTGTGCGACGGGTACTGTATGAAGTACAAGTGGTGGTTGAACATCTGCAAGTCCCAAATGTCACGGTCCTTAACAACGTGCTTCAAGCCGTGGGATTTCTCGAGATTATCTGCGTAGATTCCGTCGCTGCCTCCGAAATACGCTGTTTTATTGTGTTCGTCGACGGCAACGGCGAATCCGTTTTTAATTCCATTTATTTCGGTCGGCATTGTGTCGTTTATCTTCACGAACGCAATCCCGAAGGTGTCCTGCGTATCTTCTCCGACGTTGTAACTGAAAAATATTTTATGTTCGTGGTTGTATATGGCTAGTTGGTAGGGCCGATTGATTCCGTTCATTATGACATGTCTTTTGTGCAGTTTCCCGTGTACATGGACGCCTTCACATGGTATTTTCGGAGTGGTATGCGTTTCCGGTGTATGCGCTGTTTTACCGAATACGCTGATTATAACACAAACTAACACGAATATTAACTTCATTATTTCCGTAAATCCGACAACAGAGGCGCGTTTCGCGTTGCTGAATATATTCAATACTGGCTGCAATCAATGAAATGCTATACATGTTCTGATAATTTATAATATTAATGACATAAAATAATAATGATTGAAAACCAAACATATGCCGATAACTTACATTTATATTGTTTTAGTCATTACCTACCTATACCAGTAGGTACCTACATGTATTTTTTTAGCTTGTCTCGTTGGTATAGTGGTCGCAAGCGCGACTGCTGAGGTCCTGGCTTCAATTCTCTGGTCGGGTAAAATTTTATTGGGTTTTTCTATCAGGTATTTCTCACAAGCAGACACGGACGGAGTCTAGATCTATCTGGTCGTGTCGATAATAGGCACGCCGCCTATTACATGGAAACTTAACATAATGGCAAATGTAGGAGTCTGCCTAACCCTTCGGGGTGTGATGTTATGTTGTTGTTATACTTTTTCAAACACCGAGCTTCATTTTGAAAGTACGATTGATCCTGAAGTATTGTTACACTACAACGAACGAAATCTAGACTATAAAATAAACGATACGTGTGGGCCACCCCTTCAGGCACGCTCGCTCCAGCGGGTGGCTGAGTGACGTCATAGCTGAACCACCAAACTGTTTGTAATCCTATTCACAAACAAAACTCAACTTTAACTCCACCAAAATAAAGTAAAAAGTGATATATGGAATAGCAAAATTCGGCTTGTGAGGGGCAGCCGGTTTAATTGAATCAACGGCGTTTACAACTGTAAACAATTTGTTGGATTTGTTCGTCGACCTTGGCTGGCTTTAAAATTTGAAGTATTGCCTAAATATATTTTAACGTAACCCTTTATAGATGGACGTAACATTTAGCCTGTGAATCTTTTAGTAGGTACTAAATAAGTGAAAGTTTCAGCTGATTACATTCTCCGTTATGTTTCAAAAGGTACCCTAAACTGTTAGAAAAACATGAGTATCACGATACGTGGTCAGAATATGAATAGGTTGCTTCTAAATTGGAGTTAGCCACTCAGAATTCGTCAGAAGTCATGATGGCCCAGTAGTTATGGCCTCGCCTCTTATGTACGAGGTTGTGGGTTCAAATCTGGGCAAATACCAATGTGACTTTTTACCCGAGACTACATCGAAGCAAAAAGAAGACTACTACTAGATGCTTAACTTAAATAATAGGCTACATTAGATATAGTTTTGGGACCGCCGGAGTGCGAAGTAAGGGCGGGTCCAAAGAGTATAATATAATAATTGGGCCGGTCGCTAGTAATTAATATAAGTCTGAAGCAAGCGTGGTGATCAATGCTCGTGCATTCTCTGTATGAGAAGAGCCTCTTACTCACTTGATAGGCTAGTATTATTTTTATAGAATTCATAATATTAGAAGAACAAGGTGGCAATTAATATAATCGAACTGAAGTAACTTGATTAATACGAGTATGTCATCCTGAATTTTATCTTAGCACCCAGTTACATACCCATCGGGTCTCTTTACGAAAATTATCGGCCTACAGACATAAAATCAAAGAAAGAACTCTACATTTTTTTATGGTTTCAATGCAGTACAGGGTGAAAGACGAAGCTAAACTTACGAATCATAATACCTAAATAAATTAGATTTATTTCTGGTGAGCTCAGGTGAACGAAAGAAGCCTTGTATGGCCTTAAATACGTTTCCAGGGGCATGTATTATTTTGTCTCAAAACACACGAGGAATTACGTCGAATTCGACCTAATTTTACTTGAATACTATTGCCGTAACTTTCAATGGGCTTATGATGTCATCAATTCCGATATTATATAGGTAAGTAAGGTTGGGTTTAATAAAAGAAAGCAATCGATTTTAAGGTTTTATTCTTCAAAAGAATAAGTAAATGTATGTTCTTAAAATTATAATTGCATTATTAATAAATCTTTGGTATTAAAATAAATAAGAATTTGAGTGAAGAATCTGGATAAGAGATTACAATAGTCTTAAATATGGTCATTCGAATTAATATAATTATGGCCTTTTCTTAACATGCATAATTATGATTCACTGACATGTGTATCTAGTTTATGTACAGTAACAATTTACAACCAACAATACAACCGATGCTATTCAAAAGTGAATATCTATAGACCCTATAGTAGATAGAAGTTTGTACAGCAAATTAGAGTCTAGCGAAGCACCATGACGTCTGTTATGTAACCCTTAAATATCAGCGGCAGACTACATAATGCGCTAGCAATGTTGGCAACAGTTGCACCCTAGTTACGAGTTCACTTCCAACCAGATTCTCTGCATACATTTTTCAAAACATTGTGCTAGTATGACGTCAGATAAACATTAGTTATATGAATGCAACATTGAAACAAATGGTCGTTTGTTACAATAAGAAGCATTGTAATAGACATCTAATTGTGTTTATATTACTACTTATAGAGCGGCAATTTAACGTTGTTTGACTATAATACCTACTTATTATAATTTGTGGTTTCATCCTTAGCAATTTGTGGCCTAGCTACCATGTTGCGCCGAATGAAACCGAAACACATCGAACATTGTGATCAAACTTTACGTTGACAATTTCAGCTCGATCATCAATCATTTTCACATTACATAAGGACGGATATTTAACAACGATATAAGTAGATATGTATATAGTTCTGAGACTATTGTCCTTCTCAAAGTCTCAGATGTTTCAAGTGCAGACAAGGACGCGCGAGATGGAACCGGTTTATATTTTGAAGAGTCAAATAAGCATGTCGAGGGTTGCAGACATACACAATGAAACATTTAACATCTTTACTGCAATATTTCACGTCACGGACATTTTGCACCTTTGTATGCCATAAACCTTGTGTTCCAAAATGCATTCTTAAAATATTCAGTGAATATTTTATGGCGGCATTTAACATTAACCGCGGAATGCAGCTAAGTGTGTGGTGACTTTGAAATCGTTCGTGACAACTGTTTTAGTGCGTACGCTAACAGCACGGAACTCTCAAATGTCCCAGAACTTCCGTGGCACGTTTTGCGCAGCGCATCTAATCTACTTTCAAGTTCAGTTAGCGTTATGTCATCTTCGATATGTACCAGTTATTGTGTGGGCGTTAAACAGACTGTCGGTGATGTCATCTTGTCCGATTTAATATATTTTCATATTTGTATAAATAGAATTATCCCTAGATAAGACGAAGTTAGAAGGACCTTAACGTGAAGGCTAGTATGAGAAGGACGAAGGACGAAGCTAGGCTAAAAATAGGTCTGTCTGCGCTGTTTCCGCAGACCATTCTCCTAGACGCGACGGATAGTTTCTTGTTCTGTAAAAGAGCGTGTACGGAGTCCAGCTCCCAGCGCTCCATGAAGCCAGGCTCGCGGGAGAACAGCACGGAGTACAGTTGCGGAGACTTGCCGTTCACTTGGTCTTGACAGAAATTCAATAGAAGATGGTCGTTGACCGCTTTAAGCACTTGAATGGTACCGCTGAACTGTTGATATTTTCGTTGAGCCGGTAGTGTTCCTGAAATGTAAAACATGAAACTATGTATTTAGTCATCTATATGTTGTCCTGGGGTTCGATTCTCAGGTCGAGCAAGTGTTTTTGGATTTGCATCAGGAATTTCTCAGTAGCCGCTTCGGAGCCTGGAATTGTGCCCGCTTCTTGGCAATAGACTCGCCCCCTATTACTTAGGACTTAAACATAACCGGCGAAATTTAGTTGCACTATTAGGTACACCTCTACCTTACCCTTCAGGGATTACAATGAGTGATGCTATCATCATCTGCCTAGCCTTTTCCCAACTATGTTGGGGTCGGCTTCCAGTCTAACCGGATGTGGAGCGACTGCCTATCTGACCTCCACAACCCAGCTAGTACTGGGTAACACGATAAGTACCCTTTGGTAAGATTTTACCCACATTTGAGCCACTGACTACCTTAGCGACTGTCAAAGATCTACAAATTACAGCCAGGACCAACGGCTTAACGTGCTTTCCGAGGCACGGAGGAAACTCGGTATGTCATGGGCGGTCACCCATCCACGGACCAACCTAGACAAGCGCGGCTTAACCTAAAGATCGACCCGAGTGGCTGTTATTATTTAACCACGAGCTCCTGTTATGTTATATTGCAATAGAGAAACAGTAGTATGAAATTGACAAGAATTCCTTACCGTTCTGTCCGTCGAACACCTGCCAGTAGCCGGCAGTGTCGTTCTTGAAGTAGAGCGAGTACTCGATGGTCTGGCCGGCCTCGTCCCATAGCAGGCGCAGGTGCCTGTACTGCTGGCGAAACTTCGCGTTAATGTGCTGCACGTGGTACAGCTGGTTCTCCGTTGAGGGCTGGAAGGTGATGAAGGAAAGTATAAGATTTTATGATGCTTGAAGAGTATGGGAGTATTTTGGCGTGTGAAAGAAGATCCTTAACAGAGCGCCAAATAGAAAAGTAGGTACCCATAATATAATGTATTTTTTAGCTTATTTATAAATACAACTATTAGGAATATATTTATGAATTTCCAAATGGTTACTGCCTACCCCTATGGGAAAAAGGAGTGTGTTTAGTTTATACAGTAAGTATGTTTGTAGATCTCAAATGATCAAGAAACATCCGTGACCCCTACTTTCAATTTAGTCACAACTCTCTTATATAGTTAGTCCCTGGGCGACCTGTGCTCGGGTGAAAATAGAGGAAACGAATTTTCCCAGTTATGAGACCTAGCTAGATCGATTTTTCGCCCCCATAAACCCCTATATTGCAACCTTCATCGATATCGTTACAGCCGTTTTTTGAGAATGTGATTACAAATATGTATTTAATTTACAAATATTGCTTTTGGACTAGAGGGAATAGACAAATGCCAATCACCTTGTAAGCGTTTCGTATTTCTGCAACGACATTCAACAGGATTGATTATTATAAGCTTTTCAGTAGCTAATGTCAATCAAACGCATTTAGCTTTTTCTGTGCCTAAATTTCTAGACCCAGGTATATTTATAACATAAAATATAAGCTTTTATAGAATAATTAGGTACACCATTATGTCACTAGACTGAGCCGTATCAAAAGATAAAAATTGATCGCGATAAATTGTACGTATTTTCGTACTTTTATAAATAGAATTATCCCTAGATACGACAGCGTTGATAAGGTCTTATCGGAAAGGCCAGCATTAGAGTAATCCTGTTCTATTTGTGGAATGACGCAGGAACTAGGCATCATTAAAAGTAGGTCGTTCTAAGGAAATCCTATTCTTGATAATGAGACATCTTAACAGTTGACATTAGCACAAACAATGATGTCCTGAGCACACGTGTTACAGAACATGTAAACATTCTCTCCAAGTGATTCCAAGAACTCGTAAACAATTTCCAAGTCTCTCCAATTGAACCTGGACTTAGTCATCGTGTTCTAAAGACTGCATCCTTGGAGATTAAGTGGGTCAGTCAGATTGACCTCTCAGCTGGGTTAGAATGCGTCACCCATGGGCGTTTGGTCGACTGGGCGTACCGCACACAGGTCACATTAATTGTAGTATACATCTCGAAATTCGACAATTACTACCTTAGCAAAGATGTAGATATAAAGTGGGAGCAGTTAATTGCCCCATTGTCGTATGTACTCGTAAGTACTAAGTATGAGTCAGTTAGAATGACCAAATGATATCTGAGTGTTGTTTAAGTCGTTTTAGAGGCACTCGAGCGAAAAGACATCACATTCGTTTCACAAGTTTCCTTCAGATAATAATTGAAGGTGCAAATATGTAGATAAACAAACCAGGTACATAGGTAACTAGGTATGAACACCTATGTATGTGTGCACTCGTAACGATTATGTGTTTTCAACATGTCTTAAAGATTTATTTATACATCTCAGTAGGCTTAGGTAAGTATGAGGCTAAGAATATTGACATTGACACGAACGGGAAATTATAATTGGAAAATACGATGAGTTATCAAGTTATCAGATCATAACTGCTCTAAACAGAGATCAAGACATCACAGCCCCGGCAAAATCTAGATCCGGCAGAACCTCCTAAGAATATTCTTTGCTCTGTGGTTCTAAATAATTTAAAAAAATATGTTTCTTCCCCTAGCTCGTTCTTTTATAACAGAATATAAATACCGTGTATTATAGAATACATATAGCGTTGTAAGAAAACAATGACACATGACATGCATGACTGTTACAATGAAATAATGAGAAATACCTAAACGTAGTTTAACAATGTTTTTTTCAACGTTATCCGTAACCGGGCAACTACACTAAGTATATCTTGTGAGAAGAGACCTGTTTCAATCATTGACCCTGGTAAAGGTTAATTTAGAACGAGGGCCTTTTGCACAAGTAACTTAATCTAAGACAAAAACTCTGTTTCATCTCAGAGTCAAAAGCAATACCTATATAGGTACTTGTTAAACAAATTTAACCTTTAGATCGAAGTTTTATAGGTAACTTATTAAAAGTTTTTACCGTGTGAGGGTTAAATTGATCCCAGGGGAACGTACTTCGAGCATAAAAATAACCTATCCCATGACCTAAACCCGAGTCATGGTCTCCTTCCTGAATGCCAAACTGATGATGATTGTATGAATTCTTATTAACACAAGACTGAAAGCTACGTTTACAGGTAGGTATATGGATTTACTACCAAACACGGCAAAAATAGTAGAAGAAAGAACCCAGTTAGTTAAAATAACATTTCCACTTTGAACTTTATTCCAACGAATGGATCCATCTGAAGAAGAAGACTTAACTTAGATACCTACGAGTACTTACTGTGCTAACGGACTTTTATAAAACTACGTTTAAAAAAAAATACGGTAACATTAACCACGACTTCTAAACGTTAGGTTAGTAGTTTGCAACCATGATCATGAACACTGGGGTCAGCTGCTCGGTTCAACCTCCCGGATGGCGCATTGAGGTCGGAACCGGCTCCCTACAGCATGCGAACTGACACACCTGTGTCACTGAACCCGAGGGACTAAACTGCGCTTATTACTGGGATATCAGATCTTCTTTCTTAGAACAGGAAAAAAACATAGTCCTGTCTTTGCTGTCGCGCAGTCGGAAGTAAGACACCAAAAAACATTTTTCACCGGAAGAACTGCGAAAACGTCGAATATTCTATGCTCAGCAGTTGCAGTGTTAACGTACTTAATAGAATAAAAAAAAAAAAAATTAGTTTACTGCCGATTGCATTTTTGCTAATGACGCGTTGGATAATATTTCGGACTAGCTGTTGCCTGCAACCTTCGTTCGGGTGAAATTATTATAAAAATATTACTTCCCTTTTTGAATCGAATTTTGTTTTGAACCGATTTCAAGGGTTTTCATTGTTTTGCACGGAACCCTAATTATTTTTTAAATAAAAGTAGCCTAAGTTAGACCCTATAACATCAGTTATCTGCTAGTGAAATCCAGTCAAAATCGGTCCAGCCGTTTCGGAGTTTAGCCTGAACAAACAGACAGACCGACCGACAGACAGACAAAAACAGAAAACAATGTGTTTTTGTTATAAGTGCCGTATACATATATTTTCATATGCATTCATTAAAAAGCTAATATTTTGTTATTACAAACATACACTTCAATTTTATACATTTGTATGTATAAATAAATACAAATGTATAAATGAGGAGTTCGCAAACTTACGAGAAAATCAGAATTAATGAAAAAAAAAAATCCTCAAAAACTCAAGGAAAAAAAACTCTATACTCATGAACCTAGCATTTCGCAATTCTCCTCACATCAAATAGTTTTCAATGTTATCGATCTTTCAAACCTAATACCTACTAATACTGTACACAATACCATAGCACAAAAACTTGATCCTAGCCGATCAGTGGCCAAATCGTAGTAGAACCCATCACGAATGAACGTTATCAACTAGATATAAAATAGTAGCTATACCTAGATACCTACCTATTGAGCAATATCACGATTCACGACGATATTAGAGAAATGTTTTAATTTTAAAATAATGCTTATGTTTTCCAGCCTTTTGTTACCATGTGAAAGGTTGTGCAATATTAAAACACGGAAAGACCGCATATGATCGCGTCATTACAAGGAAAACCATTCTGAATGTTCTAGGAATGACATGTGTGATATAATTAACATTTGTATCTATTATTTATATTATGTCAAACACTATCATCCCTTTTTCAGAACAAAACATTACTCCTGTTTTTCCCCAAAGTTAAGAGTTCACTTTTTTTGTTGCTATTTTGCTGCCATAGTATCAGTTTGTTGCTAAATAAAACCTTTTATGTTGTATTTTCTCTTAGTAACTTTTTAAATGTCATTTCTACATCTATTATGATTATTGGATTAACATAATCTATACGCCTACTACTGATTACCAAAATAAGTTCCCGGCTTCACACAATTAGATTTTCGATCTATGGTATTTTTGCTTTGTTTGTGGTTCGTTGACACCCGTTTATGTATTGCTAATTTTCCATCCGCCAAGAAAAGTATGCTCATCATCCTGTGTCATCCCACTGCTGGGCAAAGGCCTCTCCCCATGACTTCCAGTTGTTTCGATCCAGGACTATGTGGGTAAGATTGTATCAAAAAATAATACGGCGAAGTTACTCGTATATTAGTGTCAGTTACTGGATATCGGTTAAGTGTAGGGGAGGCCTGTCTCTGGGGGAGGTCAGGCAGTAGATGTATTTCGGTATAGTTGATCTATACTATTGTTAGTTATTTTAGTGTATATAATAGGCACATATGTAATAAGATACCTAAGAGGTTCCAGAATAGTTCATTTTACTTGCCATGTTTGATTTTCAGATCAATCAGTCACATTTTTTTTAAATCTTTTTTCTCTCTTCAGCCTGTATTTTCAATCGTGTCTATGTATGTCATTTATAAAAATGGTGTAGGCTTTAGTCAGAGTCCCCCTCTGCTTAGTATTTCAAGGAATTATGTCTTGTTTACATCACAGTGTCAGACAAGACTGTCAGGATTCTCTGAACATACTTACTAATGATGCCGCTGTCGACTTTCGGTTGTAAAGCAGACTTTGTTACGATTTTGTGTTTAGAATTTTAGATACTAGGATATCGTACTAATGTCAAATGTAGATAGTTACGGATTGTTCCTACCAATGCGTACTTTGGTGGCGGTACATGGTTTGGCTTATCTGGGAACAAACCGTGTCGAAATCGATTGCAAAGATTGCTTAACAACATAAAATAGGTAGGTAATCGTGTTTTAAATACTCGGTAAGGAAGTGCACGTTTTGTGTGATGTGGGGCCTTATATCAACATCTCTTGAGCATCTCTTGATCTCTTGTTTTCATTATTTATTTATCTTCGATCTTTCTATCTATTGTCTACTGGTTCGTTTTCTATCTAAAGTAAACTTTACATATGCAACTAGACAGGTTAAGTAAGAAGTGCCTACCACAGCATGCGATGGGCTTAATTTTGGAATGTTTTAGTACACAATGATATGTGAGTGTGTTGGCCAATTTTAGAAAAGGTTTCTCAGTGCTTCCAGTCTTAACTGGCTATATATAATCATGATGAATTGACGCGTACGCACGATGGACTAATATCGATTCAAGGTGCTTCTAATAAGCTGGATATGTAGAGGTTTTCAATTTATACAAACCTTAACAAAAATCAATTGTTTTATTTTTATAAAAACGTACAGAGGTCAGCACATCAAGCTACCCGAAACTGTCAAATTTTCCCAATCAACCTTGAACTTAATGCTTCAGCGATAAAGTTGAAAATCCACGAAAGAAATTTGACAGATTGTAGTAGCTTGATGTGCCTGCGTCTGTACAATAAAAAGTTGCAATGGTAAAAAATAAGTAAGTTTTGATCTACGTGTTTATTTCTAAAAATAATAATAATTTATGACCAGATTAAATGTTTTCTTACACTAACATAAATTAAGTACAAAAATTATTATTTAGACAGGCAAAACTCCTGTTTTCTATATCATAATAGGTCTGTAGCAGCCTAGATACTTACATCTATCTACGAGTATCACAATACTCTAACAGAAAATATTCAGCCTTCTTCTAATAACAAGTAGGCAAGTTTTATTTTCAGTCTTATTACCAAGGCAACATAGAGATCATAATAAACAGACACATGTTAGAAAATCATTAAGGACTTCTCACTGTCCAACATTCATTATACAATGAAATTTGCTCAATTGACGGAGTTACACAATACAATCATCAAGTACTTAGAGTACGCAAGTACCTCCACTGAACCACAAATAGAAATTCACATATACTTGTTATCTATAATCCTATAATTATGAGGTCACTGTATAGCGCAGGGAATACCCCAAGATTATCTCTATAATTCTCATCTAAAACGTCACTAGTTTTTGAGAAAAACAAATCATCACTATTCTTTGAGAAATAAAATCTTCATGCAGAGTACTATTATTTTTTCAGCTGTCACAATTTGTACACAGATCTAAATTCGGCGTCTCAAATTGCCATGTTCAAGTATCATATTGAAAAGCATTAAACCTACCCCAAACGTGGTAGTGGGGAAATGGTCTTCTTCCCAGATGGTGACCTCAGGACAGCTGTTGTACTCGTTGACGCCCTCCCTGCTGAGGTGCAGGTACAGCTCCCGCACCTTCCACTTGCCCAACACTTCCTTAATGTCCAGTTTGTCATACAAGTGTTCTCGAAAACATGTCACACTAGTTTTATTGTAAGCTCCACTCGAGTTCTTTTCAGTATGGTTGGAATCAAGGTCGATGTCATAAATCAAGAATTCTTCAGCAGCTAGCGACGTAAACAGAAGCAACATCCAAGGTAAAACTCGATAAAATGACTCCATTTTCTAAGATATAGTTTCTCGTATTCACAAAATAATCACTCCACTTTTCTGACATCAAACTTCCGGCTGACTATTTTAAAATTCGAATATATCGGGCGAGACTGTATTTCGAGGTATTGCGCTCGCGAATAAATATTGCGCTTATGAAAGATCGTAGCCGACTGACTGACTGAGAGGCGAAGTGGCGCGCGCGCCTGACTCACACGGCTTGATGTTATCAAAGTTGTACCAATGCTTTTATACGGACAGAGCCGGCCGGCCACGCCGAGAAAAACAAAGTTTACACAATGAATGAAAATTTCACAACATTAGAAATTAAGATGCATGGGCCTACCGTGAACTCGAAAAAATGTGACATAATAATTATCATTTTAGGAAAATATTTTCAAGTGAAATAACTGTAAAAAAATTAATTGCGTAATTAATATTAACATAAAGTTGAAGCGAAGTTGAAAAATTACGAATAATGGTTAGACAAGTTTTGTGTTTTTCTGTGCTTTTTCTAAGGCTTTTTAGGCATTGGCATATACTTGAGTAACGGTATGATGCACTCTATATGCATGGAATTATCTGAATATGAAACTTTACGATAGTCAGATCGTTTACAATTAAAGTTATACGTTTTAATGTAGAGAATGTTGCTCGATGCTAGAGAATATTACTTATAATTATAATAAGATTATTCAGTATCGATACAACACATCCCAGATGACCTAAGGTCTGAATTTTCCAAGTTATCTATGAATCATGTACTGACCACTGTTTACGAAATTCCAGTAAGTACTTAATGCAAATGCAGCTATCGTAATTAACCCGTGAACTAAGTCGAGAATTATCTTAGTTTCGGAATGATCTCACGACTTTTTAAATAGTACAAAGTAGCCATTCTTATATGACTTTAAATGAGTTATTACGACATGCATAAATATCAATCGAATGAAGAAGACTGGCTGGACGCTGGACCAACAGTATACAAACTAGGAAAATTTCAGGGAAGGGATGAAAATGTAGATGAAACACAATAGTATTCGCGACAATTAAAATCACCAATTCCAATTAGCATGCTGATTAGTGGCTATTGGGTGGCTGGACTTTTCAGCAGAAGTTCAAAAAAGTGCTTGTGTACTGTGTACGGTATTTATAGGTCTATGGCAAGGAGTAATAGAACTGGGTGGTATTTGTCACAACAATCGTTTAAATGTGCGGGAACGTCACTAATTGACGGACCCGTCAATTGGTCCAGCAGTGTTCATGCTTTTCCAATAGAAAGCTTCAATTACTTACAGCATTTGTTTAGGTTTTATAATTAACTAGCTGTGCCCGGCATGCGTTGCAATGCATGTTTTCCTACCTAATACCCTACCTACCCTACCTACCCTAATTTTTTGTGAATCTAAACCATTCCCAAATCCCCTTGAACACACACAAAAAATTTCATCAAAATCGGTCCAGTCGTTTGAGAGAAGTTCAGTGACATACACACTCACAGAAGAATTATATATATAAAGATATTATTTTGAAAAACGTGATCTAAAATCTTAACATTCAAGCACAAAAAAAAGTTTCAATCAAAAAGGAGTATCGATGCAAGCGGCGCCGCCGGTTCCCAAAAAAAAAATACGCCATTGCCCACCAGCGGAAAAAATATATTGCCCAGCAAAACAAACGGAAAACTATATAATGTGTGTGCAGTCATTAGTTTACAAGGCAGCTACAGTTGTGGATATTTTTCAGTATTTTACGAGCTTTTTTGGGAAAAAATCAAAAGATTTTGAAACAAAACTAACCTGATCTACTGGCTCCGAAATGTGAATGACGATGCAGGTTCTTGTATAGTCAACCCTGGAATCTCCGGCTAAATGCTGCACGAACTCTACACCATACCACATGCCCATCAGGCTGTCCACCCAGATGCCCTGCTGCGGCGAACGGTTCACGCAGTAGTCCCTTATGTTCTTCATGAACGGCATCTCGTAAGAACTATAGCCAGTACCGTATCCTTGTCCAGCCTGTCCATATCCTTGACCGTACCCTTGTCCAGCCTGCCCATATCCTTGACCGTACCCTTGTCCAGCCTGCCCATATCCTTGACCGTACCCTTGTCTGCTGTAGGTGTCCCCATATCTCTGGGTAATGTCTCCACCTGGGGGGTAAAACTGGTTCGATCTTTGAGTTGTGTAGGAGTCGTACTTGCTCGTTGAGACCCCAGGGCTGTAGTTCGGGTACCTGGTCACTTCAGGGAAGTTGGATATGTCGCTCCCATAACTGGCGGATTTGTATGGGTATTGATATTGGTTCGCTGCGGTCGTATAACTGCTTCTCCAGCTGGAGGTCGTGGCATAACTTGCATCACCAGGTTCGGAGTATCGTTGGTAGTTCGCGCACTCGGCTGTGGCCCACAAAACAATTAAAACGACCACGTTTCGGTACATTTCTAGTTGTTTTTTGGTATTCGATGTGTGTCGTTGCGTGATAGTAAGGTTGTGGCCACAATGTGTGACTGGTGCGGGCTCGCGATAGGAGTGGGAAGTAAACTAATTAGGACTAATTCACGACCACTGTTCCCGGAGATGAGAACACGTCTAAGTCACATTTATAATTTCTTGCGTCCAGTTAATGTTAATTAGATGTAGGTAACACTGTGTGAGAGATAAGATAAGATGATCGTTAAAAGTTTAAAACGTCGACGACGTAAATAGCAAGAGCTTATTTATTTTTTGTTAAAATATTTTGTTATTAGATATCCATTGCTTCTGATTGCTTTCAAAACATTAGGTTTATAAAGCTGCGATGATAAAGAAATATTTTACATGTAGTCTAAGTTAAGTCTGAGAGCAGAGGTGGCCCAGTCGTGGCGGCCCCGACTTACGAACAGTAAGTCGTGGGCTCGTGGGTTCGAACCCAGGCAAGCGCATTACTTTGTCTAATTTATTTCATCAACACTGCTCTCAAAAACGGTGAAGGAAAACATCGTGTGACATCTACCAACCCGCACTGGGCCCGCGTGGTGGATTATAGCCCATCCCTCTCTAGATAGGAGTGCGTGTGTCCCAGCAGTGGGAACATTATATGTACCTATGCTAATAGTATGCTTACCTATGCTAAGTAAATAGGTTTGTTTTTTAATACCAAAAGAGCCGCTTGAAAATTTGGTTTTAATTCTGTTACACCAATCCAATTTAACACTATTTCGAAGTGTTGCAAGATTTTTTATAGTTTGGGTAATTTCGTAGACTTATCTCTGCCTGGAAAGCCGTTCTTGATTGCCTCCTAAAGCAAATGCATCATTATAAACTTACTGCACTTTGTAAGCATAACGTCCCTTCTAATTCATTCAGGGCACTTATGATATAAAAACGTCGACAATAAGTAATACTTATTGAATTACATATTACGTTTCTCTCATACTCAAGGTTACAAGATCTTTACAGAGATTAGTTTCAATAATAGGGAAGCGGAAGGAGGTGATACAAGACGAAGATCAAGACTGAAATTGTTCCATCTCTCGGAAGTTTAGTTAGTATAAATACAAATAAGTAAGTTGGTCGACTCTTCACCTGACCAGAGGGCGGGCCTATTTTTTGGCCAAAGAATCAGCATTGCCATCCAACGTGATAATGCTGCCAGCCTTCTGGGCACTTTTCCTGTTGACAGCGATGCGGACGAATTTTTGGACGCCCTGTAACCCTTTTAAACTTGTACATATTTATTTCTATTTATTTCAGTTTTGTAGTTTGTAAATAATTTCTCTTGTTGGTCTTAACAAAAGTTGGTATTGTGCCAATTCAGACTTATCATTTGTTATTAAACAACTACACTGTGATGACCGTAGGTTATAAAAATATCAATGATAAAACAAAGTTTGTTAACGTTGTTAATCTCCTCGAATTTAAATTTTAATATGTCTGTTTGGCCAATCTACCAAGGCAATCTTATTATAACGTAGTTATCAAGGAAAGTTATACTAACTTGGTGGGAGAGACCTACACCCAGCATTAGGTGGCCTAAGGTTGAAGAATCAGGAGCAGAACGTATTTGTTATATAACGTTGTTGTTATATAATAGTATTTAATTAATAATGTATAATATAGTTAGTTTAGTCTACTTAATAAATCACTTTAACATTTTTTTTTATAGTATTCTAAGAAAAACGGTGTAAAGGATAACAACTGGCCGTTCGACAGCTGCTGCTGTAAGTATTTTTAAGAATTCAGCACATAATAATAGATCGCCCAGCGTAGAAATTCTTCGTAGGTACTGCTGAATCCGCCGTATTATTTGACAAATAAGTACCTCCGTATGTAAAGCTGATTCATAAAATCCTGTGTGACAAACGGTTAATTGATATAATTCGTTAATGTCCTGTCGCCCCGACGGCTCGGTGACCCTGTCTCCTGTGCTGGTTCACAGATCAGAGGCCACTGGTACATCCTCGCGGACAAACAACTCTATTGCTGCTAAGGAGCAGTAGTTAAGTTTCACGACTCATTAATACATAGGTACGTGCTGGTATGTAGCAATTGGCTTTTACTGATGATGGTGACTAATGTATAAAAAGTGTGGGAAAAGACGTTTTTTTTTTGTTTCAGACATAGAGTGAATGTTGCCAATGAAATTGAAAGCGATCTGCACATCTTAACGGCGTTTCAGAGCTGTCAGTGTCTTATATACTTAATTACTATGGAACATGTACACTGACAGCACTTCAACGTCTCGTTTATATTTGTGTTGATCGCGTTCGCAGTTTTATTGTTGTCCGCTTTAAGTGATATTCGTTAGATACCTCATTGATTCGGTTGTTAGTTTTGTATGACTTCAATCAATTCAAATAGTCAATGAATGAATTAAACCTATTAAAGAATAAATCGTACCTACTTACGTCTATGTAGGCAGCTGTTGCTGATTTTACTTACAAAAAGAAAATCAAAATACGAGTATTATAACCCTTTCTTGCATTGTATAGATTCGATCTCTTAGTATTATCACAGTATTTATACTGTGGTATTATATAATTGCATAGCACATGCATGTGTGAGTACTATGTACTGTAAAGCTACCATTTACATTTAGTTATCTTTCATTGACTTGAATGTGCCTGGTGGCTGTGAGAATGTCATGCTCAATCAAATGTCTCGCTGATGGTTGCGGGTGTGTCGGGTCATTTAGTTCCCTTCAATATGGTTGAGGTGAATGGGGCTGATCCATGCGTCATGTTCGTGAACGGGCGCTGTCAGTTGGGACTGGTAATCTCTTAGCTGCCACGGTTTATTTTAATTACTTAATTTTTAAATTGTTGAATTTATCTTTTACTCTGGACGCTCTTACTGTGTACGTCTTTCTACATCGTTCTCACAATATGTATAATCTCATGATGATGATGTAACCAGGACTTTGTAACATATTTTGATTTAAAAGAGTTTCCATGGAGTTTCTTGCCCATTCTTCTCCATAGAGGTCTTGGCTTTGGAATGTGCAATTGCAGTACTTTCTCAAGTTATTATGCCTTGTGACTGCATGGGAATGTAGCTTCGCTTCTTTTTGTTTTTTTTTTGACATTAAAAAGTGCCATAATGGTCTAATTGAAATGAATGCTTTGAGTTTGAGTTTGTATTTTTGTTTTGATTGCCAAGTGGGGCAATTGGGCTTTACCATCGGGAACTTTAAACCCCCGTGCCGTGAGTGTTACACTAAGTTCACGGTGTTTAAAAAATCAGGGAATTCGTGTGATGTAGTTAATGGAAGGCCGCCATGACCGGATTTCGGTCAAGTTTTAACGCAGTCTGTTTAAGAATGAACGTCACGTCATTGTTATGAACTACGTGGGCTACGTTTAGAATAATACAAAGCGGTTATCATTGTGTAAATGCGTGTTTATCTACCGTTTTTAGTCCAGTGGTCGCAAGTGGGGCTGTTGAGCATGAGGTTTCGATTCCCAGGTCGTAAAAAGTGATATTGGGTTTTTCTATCAGGAATTTATCATTAGCAGCCACGGAGACTTGATTTGTGCCAGGTTGATAGGTAAGTCTAGGCTCGCCCCCTGTTACATGGGACTAAAACATAACTGGCGAAATGTGGATGTACCATTAGATACTCCTCTGCCTTCCGCTTTGGGGATTTCAGGCGTGATGTTTATGTTTACCTATACACATAATTTAGGCAGACTGTTACCTTTGTTTGCATAACATATATTATATCTGAATCTTATCTGGCGAGCGGGCTCGTTTACGAGACGGTTAAAAAATATGGCGCAAGCCGGTGTAAACACTCGCGAATCGGTATATGATCAGAGCCGGTGACGCTATCAGTCTTTAAAAGTCAACTTTGGCTGTAGTGTTTTCCTGTACTGAGCAGTATTAAAAGTCTCGTAATAATATTTCGCAATAATTGCTGTTTAGTTGCGCAATCCGTTTTGTATTCCAAAAACATGTCTAGATATTTTTTGTCAATTGAGTAGATACTGGAAACATGTGGCGGAGATACCAAAATACTACTTAGATAAAACCATAATGGTGCCTACCTACGTAACAAAAGATCGTAAGTATTTTTTTTAGTCTGTTTCGGAAAACGTGTTTTGTGTATTCCAACGCTTTAGAATCGGAGGTTAAGAAAAATCTTTTGAGTAATAGACTAATATGATAGCACCGTTTACGTTTAATTAATCATTTTTCAAGGACGTTTATGTTGTTGTTCACAAAAAACTGGTTCAAATGTCAGTGACCCAAAGTCTATCTGATCTATAAATTAGAATAGGTAATCGGTTCATAATGTTTCCGCTGCTGGAATCGGACCCTAATCCATCACAATTTTTGGTTCTAGGATATGTCGGTTTCCTCACGATGTTTTCCATCATACTTTTGAGAGCAATGATAATGAAATAATTTACACAAAGCAACGTCTGTCTGGATTTGAACCGGGAAACCACCCTCCCACTGGTCTACCACTGCTCTACAATACATTGCGCAATAATGTGTAGTTTTTTTTTTGCAAAAAATAAAACCGACTTCAAAAAAGTGAAAAATAACTTTAGCTTCTGAAGTCAGTGACTTTTGTTTGTTTGATTGAATTCTTTTGTCACCGAGTTCTTATTTTTTGCAAAAAAGTTTTTTTATCTTTCCATTTTTAGTTGTAAATAAACCTTTACAAATATTGGCTATGCATTTATTTTACATTGTTATACATATATTTCAAGGTAATAAGCTTATCTATACATATAATAAATCTGTAGACGTGGCGTTTCTGTACATTGAAAATATTAAGTAAAAAAGTAGTAGGGGTGTTAAAGGAGCACTAACAGAACCCATTTCTACCATTTTTAGATTTTTTGTCTGTTTGTCGGTTTGTCTGTTTGTCGGTTTGTCTGTATGTTTGTGCGCGCATCACGTAAAAATCCCTCATTATATTCAAAATCGAAATATTGAAACATAACAAGCATTGTTCCGAGTAACATTTAGTGTTTATTTCATCAAAATCGACCAACAGACGCAAAAGATATTAATGTTTAAAATTTAGTTAGTAATCTCAACACGCGATTTCTATGATAATTTTAATTATTTATGTAAATAGGTTTTAGTCGAAGTGTAGTCGGAATGGCTGTTATTGAATTTGGTTTTATTTTTCCTTTTGTGTTTACTCTTTGCATGGAAGTAATAAGTACTACGTACAACCCATTACGAAAAAAAATCTCTAAAAATTAAAACAAAATTAAAATTTGATAAAATCCACGACGTTGTGTGTGTGCAGCGCCGCAGTCACTTGCTCAGCCACTGCGCAAACCGTGCTGTCACATAACTGTGGTTATGACTTCGTCGGGCATTGATGCAACTGTGCTTAAGGGTGGTCGGACTGTATATTCAATTTTCAAATTGCCGCTGAATCAATTTTCAAAGGGCCAAACCAAAAAACCGTGAAAAAGTGACCGGCATTCAATTGTGCACTCCATGCTTTTCAGACGGTCAATTATGTGTTGGTTGTTCAGTGCCCAAAATTTGCACGTGCTTGCGGAAAATAATAAGTCATTTAATGTTGTATACAAAACGGTACTAGAATAAATAGTGCCCAACAAGGCGTGTGATAGTTCACTTTGAAAATAAAGTTGTATAATGTATAGCGCTAAAATAAACGGTTTTTAATTTTGTTTGGGACTTCTTTTTGTAGTCATCACCCACATTATCACATTTTGATCAGCCAGTCAGTTCTCACACATCACGCCATGTAATCCCCAAAGGTTTAGGCAGAAGTGTACCTAATCGCACAGCCACATTTCGCCAGTTACGTTGAACTCCCATGTGATAGGGGCCGAGCCTATTTCCACCAACTGGGTACAAATCCAGATTCCGTGGCTGCTATTGCAAAATTCCTGATGGAATAACCTAATAACACTATTATTTATAGTATTTTTTTCAATTGCATACATTGTTTAATGTTAAGTGGAAGAGCGGAGTCACACAAGCATCGCCTTGCTCAAAAGGTGATCTCTAAAAATTTTTCGATATACCTAGCTTTATGTAATTAAAATAAAAAATAAATTTAACACAGGACCTCATGCTTAATAGTCGTACTTGCGACCACTCGAGTCACTCGACCAACGAGGCAGTCTCTCACATACATACAAAATTTCCACGCGAACGAAGTCGCGGGCAACAGCTAGTCCTCAATAAAATGGAACTTAACATACCTACTTAACTGTCGAAATGTGGATGTACTGTACACATCGCGTAACCCCTCAGAGCATGGTAGGTATATGGTATGTCAGTTGTCAGTTAGACAGCTGACAACATGCATTAGAATAGAACGGCTATTTTAAACCATTTAGCACAGGAATAAGTAGCCTACCGCAAGTTCGAATCGTTATATACATGTACATCGGAGATGCCAAACTGGCCGCACTACTCTGCCGTCGTACAGTTTCTAACTAATTTACGGAGGGTAGTTATCTAATTTGTTTGTCACAAAACTAGTCAATAAGTTTCAAATACCTACCATCATCAATTCCGAAATTGTTTTTTTTCTAGCCGACATAAACATACATGTTGTTATAAAATTGTAAACATAGGCTAAGTTTAACGGAAATAAAGTTTACATTATGTAATACATATTATTTCCGCCAACTGGGCACAAATTCAGAATCCGTGGCTGCTATTGAGAAATTCCTGATGGAATAACCCATCATCATCTACCTAGCCTTATCCCAACTATCTTGGGGTCGGCTCACCGGATGCAGCTGAATATCAGTATTTTACATGGAGTGACTGCCTATCTGACCTCCACAACCCAGTTAGTACTAGGTAATACTATGGAATAACCCAATAACATTATTATTTGTAGTATTTTTTTCAATTGCATACATTGTTTAATTTTAAGAGGAAGAGCGGAGTCACACAAGTATCTCCTTGCTTAAAAGGTGATCTCTAAATCATGTGCGTTATAAACTTTATGTAATTAAAATAAACATTTTTTTAACACTGCCCGACCCGCGATCCACTTATAGTCGCACTTGCGACTACTCGACCAACGAAGCAGTCTCTCACATACCTACACATCAAAATTTCCACGCCAACGAAGTCGCGGGCAACAGCTTGTGTCAAATAAAAAATAGGACCTTTTCTTTTAGAATTTTTTATTTTGTACCATATTTTCTGACTATCCTTAAACCATTCTTACAAACTCAAAATCATTATAAAATAACAAAAACAGCCATACACATTAACATAAATAACACCGAACTAGTTTCAATGCAGCCCGCACAAACTGCGGAATATCGAACAACGTTAGGTAACTGGAAGTTGTAGAACTGCCTCTTGTAGTCGAACCATTCCCAGCGGTCTACCCTGGAAGGTGACCTTCGGAGGATCAGCGAGAACACACTCCCAGTGATCTCTGAGCAGTGGTTGATGATCATGACGTGGGGTGACACTTTTAGTATTCGTATCACTTGAGGATGCCTTGGAGGTTCGTCTGGGTTCCAGAAGTCTGTAAAAGAATGAATTTTAATAAAGGTTGAGAATGAAAGATGCTCCAGTAAAGTCGTAAGCGCTACTGCTATGTATGTATGAGGTCGTGGGTTCGATTCGCAAGTTAGGCAAAGTGTTTGAGGTTTTCGTTTATAGTGGTTTTGTGGAGCCCCATATTATTGCGCAACTTAGAACAGCAAGCAGAACTACAGATAGTTGTGTACATTTTAAATGACGAAAAAGACAATAACAACAGCCAAATCAAACAACACAAATCAATCACATTAATTCAAAATTAGAGCATAACATACCTATTCCTCTAGCCATCATTTCTCTTTCCAAAGGCCTCCGTTGATCAGCTGTCCATAGTCCCGGAGCCTCAGGGGTGTATAGGTAGATCTGCTCCACGGACTGGCCGTCCTCATCCCACACGACCCGCAGCCTCCTCTCGTTGTAGATGTCCCTCTTCACTCGTATGTCCAGCCAGGAACCCGACATGACGTCATCAGACCAGGGGTTGCTTTTGTACGAGCGCCATTTTTCATCTGAATAGTTGTGTCTTTGGATCTAAGAAGAATGGTTATCGAACGTTATTCTGGCATACTTAACATTATTGGCTATGCTAATGACATAACGGATAATGTTGGACCTGTACTGGTAATGAAAGCGTCGTAAAGTCAAATCTCAGCTTATTTGGCATGGAATATTATTTGAAAGGATGTACCGATACATTTTAAGAGCAAACACACTGTGCGTCGTGGGTGTGAATCGATTATTATATAGTAGGCGCAAGCATACTGTGCTTAGTTGAAATTCGATCGAATTACTTAATTAATTTTAATGCACATTAACCGATACCAGCTCATCACAACATCATGTTGATTTAAAAAAGCTCAAGTACTGTAAGTGTTATGTACCACTACCAATAAAATAAACAACTAATTAAATAATAAGTACTTACAGACCAGTCAAGCCAATCATCCTGCGGTTCGGTAGTGACGTCAGTGATGTGAAGAGTGACGCAGCCAATCATGTTCGGCTTGTTCGTCATATCCGGGTTGTGCTGGGCGTATCCCACGCCGTACCACATCCCGTACACATCTTCTATGTTGAAGTGGTGGGCCCAGCGCACGTTGTCACCACAGAAACTATGGACCTTCACCACAATGATAAGAAGTCCCAAACACACAGTGAACATGTTCGCAGTTCATACGCAAGTAATATGGGACGTCGCGTCTCCCGCGCTGCCAATTAGCGAATTGATGCAGGTGATGGATACTCTCTGGCGCAACTGCACTGTGACTCAGAGCATAATCCTGCATGGGATAGGTGACATTGATTGATGTGATGTGGGCCTTAATTGTACTGATTATTTATACCTACCTAGTTAACCTATATGAAGTTATGATCTTCATACTACGCATTAACGACATCATAACTGGAGTTGTGAAATTGTACTAATCTGAATGACAAAATATCATCATCCTGCCTTTTTTATTATAATTTACTTGTGTTGTTGTCGTAGTACGCAGCTGCCTGCGTCTTTCTCTTCGATAAAAAAATAAATAAAATCGATCTTGGTTGGTCCGTGGATGGGTGACCAGTCATTTCATACCGAGTTTCCTCCGTGCCTTGGAAAGCACGTTAAGCCGTTGGTCCCGGCTGTCATTTGTAGATCTTTGACAGTCGTTAAAAGTAGTCAGTGGCCCGAAATTCTGACAACCAATCTTACCAAGGGATATCGTATTACCTAACCAGTACTAACTGGGTTGTGGAGGTCAGATAGACAATCGCTTCATGTAAAATACTAGTATTCAGCTGCATCCGGTAAGACTGGAAGCCGACCCTAACCTAACATACTTGGGAAAAGGCTAGGCAGATCATGATGATGTCGTAATCAATCTCTACTTAGTACCTATTCACTTACAAATTCTTTACTATTTCATCTTTTACACAATCCAAAAACAAAATCTACTCTTTGGTCTGTTTCTTTGCATGTAGCATAAGTATCTAATACTTTTCTGATCACACTTAAACGGAGATAATGTGAATTAAGACAACTTTCTGTTCCAACTTTTTCCTAAATAAATAAGTACATAAGTAGGAACAACTCTTATATTCCTATCAAGCTGCCAATAAAACTCGTCAAAATGTTTCTTACCTAGTTATTTTCGCTCTCCTCAAAACTTTTTCTGTCTGAACAAATATCTTGAGACATAATAACAATTGTTTGCTACAAGCGTATTGTACAAAGGACCCAAGATCTATATTTTATACATGAGTTACTTTAATCCTCATTGAGGCACGAGATGAGATCCTATCTTTGTGGGTTGGGTTGGGTATTAGGATTAGACCCTAGTCTAAAGATAGGACGGGATTTAAGAAATTGTGCCACAAAACTGCTTGTATAAATGATTTAATTTTCATTTCTCGTACAAAAATATAAATATCGGTTTTCTTAGACAAAACTATACATTATTATAGTTAACTATTCATTTAAATTCGAGATCCCCAAATTGTGTAAGAAATTATAAAAAGTAATAATGTCGATACGGTCATCTTTGATGCTGAGCTTTCACAGACTCTCTGCAGCGCAGATGTGGAGAGGTGTTTTAATGTGAACACGTTGTGGATGCTGGCCAGGTCCTCAGGAGTCAACTGGTTCTCGTTCCTGGACAGCACGACGCTGAAGAGCTGAGAGTTAGGCAGCCTCATGCAGAAGTTGAGCACCAAGTGGTTGTTAGCTACCTTCAGCACCTGGATCACGCCTCCGAAGAAACGATACATGTCACCCACGGCTGAAACAGAATGATTTTAATTTAGATAAAAATAAATCTAGAATGTGCAAAAATACTTCAAGTACTTTATTAGTTGAGATATCATCTGCTACTACTTATAATAACTAAAAAGAGACTATTCTTTAACCTCACATTTAAATATTAATCCTAAGTTCCGCATCGCATACCTAAATGCATTCAAAACGCGCATTCTAAAATGAGAAATCTTCTATTCCTTACATTTATTAGGCACATCGGTGGCCCAGAATCCCTTGTGCGAGGTGTTGACCTTGATGTGGTAGTCGTCCTGCCACAGCCCCTCGTGCCACTCCAGCACGAAGTGCCTGATGCGGTACTGCTCGTGGATGTTGTACTGACGGTTCACGTACGCCGTATTCGTCAGCTGAGGGTATGGGGTCGGTGGTGTAGGCTGAAAAAGAAAAGAAAAGTGATTAAGCACAAAACATTACTTTTTTTTCGCTGTTGTTGCATACAAATGTACGTCGCGCCGTGAATTGACAGTTTGAAATGAAGATCAGTTAGATCTGAAATAAAATACTGGGTCACTCACTAAGTTATGGTTCAACAAGCCACCTTGAACGTAATCTTCAAACTTCCTAATCTGTACAATAGGACAGTAAGGATTAACGTCAGTTCTGGTAGCATTGTCTTTGTGGTACACGTACTCGTGGACGTACCACATGCCTAGTACCGCCTCCTCATCAAAATCGTTGGTTGGACTTAAGTTCTGGCAGAAGTTCACGTCGGCTGCCAAAGTAGTAGACAAGAAACATGATAGGACTAACAGAATGACACCCATCATTAAAATGTATGCTATGTACTTGAGAACGATCAGTTTCACGACACCGGGAGTCCTAATTAACGGTTCAGTCCCACTTGGGTATACGTCTTGTTATGCACTTACGTGGACTGTAATTACAATTAACCTATTAATTGACACGACCACCCTGTATCCTGTTATGAGTAGGCCTTTTGGAGCATGACCTTGTTAAAAGACACTGGCTAATTTGCATATATTTAAATAGCCAGTACAATAGGTAGGTGGTTCAATAAATATGTAAAATACAACAGGTAGGCATGTATGGATCAGTAAACAATAAAAGTAGTCAGCTCAACTACTACGCGGCCGGACTATTTGGTAGTCCGGTCGCGTAGCAGTTGAGATGCGATGCAATTATTTAGAGCAGTGCAATCAAAGTAAATATATGATATTAATCTGCATTCAGTTCAACTTATATAAATAAAAACAATTCTGATTATCATAAACAAGTCCGATTCCCCCGATTCTCTTTTCATTTACAATGGAATTTTCATAATTGAACACTCCAAACAAAAGTTACGACAGTGCAAGGTAGTTCTTTCAAATATTCAAAACTGTCTGTACAACTAACAAATCATGAATATCCGCCGCGGAAAGGACTAATAAAGTGTACCCGTACTCTCTGCTTATGCAAATACGTAACAAATAATTCGAAATAAGCAAATTAAATCAACAAACCTCTATATTTAGTTCCTTGATGTCGATATAAAAACACTCCTGTGTGTGTTCTATTTTATATTCTCCTCTCGTGTGTGGTATTTTTTCGACACCATACCAAACACCAGATATTTGATCCAAATTGATATCTCCATAAACAGGCGACAGGTCGTCACAATATTTATGACTTTCGAAACTGTACTGACTGTAACATTGCACCAAACCTAAACACAACGAAAACAAAATGATACTACTGCACGCCATTTGGATTAACCGCTCTTAACCCGGATAATATCGGATAAACTTTCGGATAAACTGAGCCGGCAGTACCAGGAGACAATACGCGAAAGGAGATGTTTTACAGATTAGCCCGTCGGATAGAGTGAAGGCGAAGTAGCGAGAACACGTGGGCGGGCTCCCAAATGAACAGCACTCGACTGGCGTTGTACCAGTCGTGGTAATTTACTACTTATGCGAGAATACTTCCTTAATAAAGTTTGTCAACACGTTGACAGTCCCCTCTCATGTAAGTCAGGCACGTATGCATTTGTATAATGTAGCTCGCATACTATAATTTTGCTATCTGTTTACGGCTGGCACGTAGCCGGCCTTAATGATCGAGCCATTGAAACCAAGGCCAATATTGAGTGAGTACATGAAAATTGCACTAGGAAAGGAGATTTTCTTAAGATTTTCCAGTGCCTTCTCAAGTTTTCCGTAGACGGACGCTTTCCTCGGCATACTTAGATGCCAGGACATCAGAAGTATTAGAGTGTAGGGTGGAGAAAATCAATAAAACGCCCTGACGTCATGAAGGGTGGGTATCGAGCGGGTCGCGCACATGATACGACGCGTACCGTACGTAGCAGTGTGAGTGAGTATCGATTTTGTACACGCTTTTGTGTGTATTTGCGAATTCGTGACTGAGTGACGTTTTTTTATAATTTATTCATGTCACGAAAACAAAAAAAGGTTTATTAAAAAGCCATTAAGACATGTAGTAGATAATCTTTTTTTTCGCATTCACAAACTTTCCCAAAAAAAACTTTTCGAATTGGAGAAGAGAAAAAATATGAAATATACGAGTAAATAAAGCACATTTGCGTCGAACATAATTACCTACATGTACTGAAAGCCCTTGCTATGTGTAACATTTGATGACGTAGTTGAAGACTGGGTGCGCAATGCGTGACGTACTGCGCCATGCCTGAATACGAGGCTGTGTACCAAGGGCGCAAAGCTTGTAGGAAGTGGAAACTTCCCAGTGTGCCGGTCATGGTAGACATCATAAAAGTAAGTTTCTTCACAAAATAAATAGTTCGCTAACTACCTTCGATCCTATGTGACAGGTGATGACAGGTCTGAAAGGAAATATGCTGGAGGATATATAAGTAGTTTCGAAAGCAATTTTAAATCCGTACCTAAGTTTGATACCAACTTTGTACTTTGATTTGAGGAATGCAATTATTACTCTCGATTTGAAATCAATTTTGAAAGTTTGTCACAGAATTTGGATAGTGAATAGCAATTGGAAAGACCTTGTTTAAACCTAAAATTGTTTGCGAAGCCTACACGAGTAGTTTCCCAACTCACTGAGTCCTTTCATCCTTTGTAGCCATTAACACGTAGTACATGTACATCATGTACCTAAATACTGGGACAACATATATGTATGTTGGGATATTTCAGGCAAAATCTAGACTGAGCATGTTTCTAACAGCACTGATGTCTTGGTACTTAGGTACAGAGGAATGTGCGAATTTGCGATCAAACGCGATAGTTTGGTGGATTAGTTGTTCTTTCTTAACTTTGCGGGTAGTTGCGACAAACTAAATCTGTAGTATATTAACTAATATTATATCATAATAAAATACTACAGTAAAATTACAGCGGCTGTTATAATAGCAATAAAACTAATTTATTTTCATGGATAATTGAATCATTACCATAAAGTTCAAAACGAAGATCGAAAATAATCGACGTATATCGTATTTTGTTTTAATTGACATTCTTTTACCTACATCTAAACCTCCTTCTTTACACGGAAAATTTATTTCCCATTACCATACCATCCCAAAAGCATGGGAGGAATGGGAATCATCCCCATAACATACCATTGAATTCAGATAATACCACCCCAAAGGCTTTGTGGTTTTCTTTACTAAGGCTCCATAAGCTACGCGTAGTCTCTGGGATGCTACGTCACGAAGGGGTCGATATTTCAGGCACGGAGCGCGGAGCGTAGAGCCTCTACGAGTGCTACGAAAACGCCTACAGCGATCTACGCTACGCTGTCGTCGTAGTGTGTCATAGTTACGGATTGCTCGTAGCATTTTTTGTTGCGTAGGTGTCGGCTTCAGTAAAACTTATTATGAGTATTACTGTATTTTTTTTTTGTTTAACATTATGAAGAAATAAAAATATGTGAAAGTTGGTAAAATTATAATAAAGTTTGCCGTATTTTTTTCCTCTGGTTATTTTGAATGGACTACGAGAATGTATTTTTTAAATTGTGTTTAATAACGAATTACTACATACATGCCTACATAAATATAAGGAGTAAAGGCTTCACGAAGCCGTCAATCAAGCATTCTGTAGTTCTGTACATCAAACAAGGTAACTCTACGCAAGAAATTTGGTGCGAAACGACTTTTCTTGGGGTGAAAAGTAACGTTTTACGGTAGAACTCAATGTAATGCACTGACAAACATTGTTCTGATGGCTGCATTGAAACTTACAGAGGTCATGTAGGTACTTAAAGTAAAGTTATAACATTAAAAACTTGTATTTTACTTTTATTTAACTTTGCCTACCATCCATATATCACCGAAACTAGAAGATTCCCGATATGGTCCAAAACAAATAAAATATCGCAAATGCATTTTTACGCCCAATATTACTTAACAAAATATGTATAATTTTATTATAGTTTACAAGTGGGTCCGGTAATACAAACAAACGCAAAAGCTTTTATTTACTACGCGTGCAAGTTCGGACCTCGTTCGAAACTTTCTACTGAAAATACGGGGCCAACGCGCGGCGGCGTTTCAGAGGTTATTTCTACCAGGAGAGCAAGAACAGGAGGATATAATTTTCAGGCAGTGTTCCTCTTCGTCTATCAAACTCAGTATATAACATAGTTGCTATCAAAACAAAACTATTACGATTGTGTACACTCAATACTTTTGTAATTTATAGTGATGTTTATAGTCAGCCATGCAGTAAATTCTTGGAATTGGAATAATATACGTTGAAAACATGTTGATTAGGTACTTAATAACGTGTTTATTGCTAGCGTAGTACAGAAATAAATAATAACATAAAAATAAATAAGGAATAAATTGTAATTAAATACGTGCACAACAAATGATTCACACTTGAAAAGTGAAAATAAGAATTATGTTTCTTTTCCCTTGGGTTTTTTAACAATAATTCGTAAGTTTTATTTACAAGCATTTCTTCGCATTCAACAACAACAGGTCAAGCGACTGTTCTTTGGTCCTTCGAGCTACACATGAGAGTGCAGGGATTTTGCAAAGATTGAATGAAGTATATAATACGACTTTGAAATAAAACAATTTTTCTGCTGAGTCAAATACTACAAAACAAGATGGACTTTGTACTATATAATTATATCAAGATTAGTTTACTGACAGTCCAATCGAATGAAGAATCATAATGACTTGGTAATTTCAAAACAAACCGCTGAATTTTTTAAATTAAATCTGATTAAAAGTAGAAAAAAAAATAGCAATATATATTAAAATAAATAAAAGTTTAACGTGTTAATTTTTAATTCGAAGGAACTATTATCGTATTCGTAGCGCGCTACAAACTTTGCAAGTCGTAGACATTTTCGTAGCGCTACGCTGCGGGGTCAATTGGCGTAGTCGCTCCCTAACGTTTTGCGTAGTGACGTAACGCTCCGACTACGAACGTACCAGGGTAGCATGAGGGGTAAGAAGGGTTGAACACTGCTCAGTTTGTACACTCTGCAAGTTGACAACTAACGCGAGCGCCCCGCGCTTGCTAGTGTAACACAATAGGACAACATGATAATGAGAAGGTGAAAATAGTTTCGTCTAACTATCGGGTGGGGTGGGTGGACCGCGAGGGGTGCTGACGTCATACACGATAACTGGGGACGGTTTGCTAAGGGCAAGTGACTGATGATTGATAATAAACGATAACAATGTTTAGATATGGGACTATGTTGAGGCTATGCAAATATCGAAACGGGCACTATGTTTATTATTATAAGTAAGACATCACCGACGTGTTTTTATTAAATGCAAATTCTTTTTGCCTCAAACTTGTGTCTCAAAATGAAAAAAAAAGTTTTATACCTAATGAAGTTCTTGTTCAGCAACTTATTATTAAAAACTTTTATTCGGGTCTACAAGAAGACACATTTACTAATAAATAAAAAATAGGCCATTCCAAGTGTTTTTATTTGTGATATATATCGTTATGATCCGACATTCATAATCAAAAAAGTTTTCGTACTTATACAACTTTAACAAATAACTTTTTGCATAAATAAATAAAACTAATTAAGTAGGTTAATGTCTTGTTGGTTACTTTTTGACGCCACTCAATTATAATATAGGTTGTGTTACTTAGAAGTTTGTTCGTAAGAGTTTCTCTAGTTCATAAGTTGATTTATTAAAAAAAAACTTATACATAATTCTATAAGTTGACAATTCAATCAGTTGAGTAATGTTTTTGGCAATGAATTAGTTACCTACATATTTAAATGGTAGGTATTATTAGTAACTATTTATTATTATAATTGAACTGAACTTTGAAAAATTTACAAATAGGAAGGTACACTCATACACTGTAAATCAGCCTTGAAATCATTGAATGCATAAAACATAATGAGCTATATAGAGATATTCCATCATACAAACGTGTAAGCTGATCCAGTCTGCTGCACTATTACGTATTTGTAGCCAGACGTCAGCTGATCGATATATGACGTCCGCGCCAACTGTAGGGGTGGATTTACCTCCCTTGTTTTATGAAGCCCTGGTACAAGGGGTCACGAATCGGCGCTGACGTCGGCAAAACAAGAGGGGTGACTCGCCGGGGGTGATACGGGTAAACGGCTACATAATATTGACGTCATGTATATCAGACGAGTAAGGGTTGAAATTATTATTAAGTCCTGCATTTGAAGTTGAGATTTTACTAATATAATTTATTTATTCTAAAATGAATTCAAAGTTTCTAAATCTGTTAATTTTGCGAAACAAAACCAAGATTATTATTTTTGAACAATTCGTGGTGCAGATTAGTAAAATATTGATATCATAGTTTTGACGTATGTTATCTCGATAATGTTTGTACAGCGTCGTTCGTTACATAACTTTCAGAACGCAGGGACCTTGCAAATTGTCAGTACGTGCCAAAACTGTGTAACTTTAGCATTTCGCATGACCTTTACCCCAAGGATGACGCCGCTCGTTGGGGTTGCTCTGTCCGCCCCAGAGGTCGATTGCACCAGGAGAACAGAATACTCGAAGATGTTTCAATGAAGTTATCTACACAGACAATTTAGATCTAATCTTTTGATTGGCCCGTGATTTGGAGAAGCCAGTCAAGTGTAATGGATTGATTGACTGTCAAGAGCGAAGCAAATTATTATAACTATTTTATTTCACACGTTTATTCGATTTATGAATCAAATGTTCCAGTTTTTTCTTTCCATTCAAAATAAATTGTAAAAAAGGTACTGACTGTATTATATTTATGTTTGAAGTTATATAATGTTGTTTTGGTAAAAAGATAAGTTATCATAATCAGTTCCCATCTATAATTCATCACTACTATCGTTTTATCAATTCAGATAAGGTTTTGTACACCAATGTATTTTTCTACTGGGCGAATGTAACAACAACCAGTGCCAATCGGTATTTTGTACAAAACTGGAAACGTTATAATTAAAATCATTTCGCACTTGCTAACTTACTAATGAATTCAAGAAAACAATATTTGCCTGGCTTCTAGACAACTGCTTCTATTCAGTTAATAAATTCTTAAATTATAAATTTTGACATTACATTTTATCAATACTTTGTGTGTGTATGTATTATTGACTTGTATTGTTTTTTTTAAGCATTTGGCATTGTATAACTATGTAGTAAATTTTGACATTTCATTCTTATCTTGTACACCAACTAGAGCTCGAGGGGATAGTGAAGATGATGACAACTTATCAGCTCCTCGTCGTGACTATAAGATATATAGACCAGCAAATAGGCCGTCAGCAGAAAAACGATATGACGGGTATGATCATATTCCCACCAGCGACGACATAAAAGCACCGAGGACCTGTAGGTTGGAAACCTGCAGCAGTCGTTCAAAAATTAGGTGTGATAAATGTATGCTTATCTCGTGGTAAAAATTGTTTTAAGATTTATCTTAAACAATAATAATTATGTCGATCTCATTAATAGTAGTAAGTAAAAAACTAAGATCTCGTTGATTGTTGAAGTAATTATAGTTTATTTTTGTTGTGATTATAGAAATTAAGAAGATAATTATTTTGTAAAAAGACCGATTAAAGTAATAACATAACATAAATCATCATATTTTATTTGAATTGGTGTTAATTATTTCATTTATTCAAACTAAATCATTCATTATTTATACATACTCACTATCGTGCGAATAGCTAATTATTCCTGAACCTCACGTACGTGAGGATCTGATTGCTGAAGACCAGCTTTCGTAAAGTTTTTTTGCAGTATTTTTTCCAGGACCCCTGAACAGTTTCAAAACGTTTTTTTAAGTTTTTACGATGCGAGTTTTTTAACTCCCGGTTGCAAAGGGATAAATAAAAATTGTGCTTACAAATCAAACACGTCAGATGTTGTTGTTAAGATCTTAATGTACCATATACTCAGAAATAAATATTATTCTACTCTATTCTAAACTTATTTGTTTAGAGGTTAGTGATAATTTTAGTTTACTGTAAAGAAGCCATCACATCAAGCTACCTGAAACTGTCAAATTTTCCCAATCAACCTTAAGGGGAATGCTCCAACCAGCCCGCGAAATTCAAAATTTCTTGGGTCCTACGTCCTAGCACTGGCCTGCAAATTGCAAAAAACGCAAGAAATTTTGAATTTCGCGGGCTGGTTGGAACATTCACCTTAAACCAAATGCTTCAGCGATAAAGTGCTGGTGTCTGTACAGAAACTATTTAAGAATTGATAAAAAAAAAATGATCTGTTAAGATCAGTATCGTTCCAGCTTAAGGTGGAAACGCCAGGGTACCCCCAAATTTCAATTTTCTTGGGTTTTTTGCAATTGTCAGCATCCTATATCCATATTTCAATAACTATTTCATGAAAAAGCCATTAAATGGGGTTAAATCAACTTGGAGGGTTGTATTGATGATTTTAATGATTATAATTCTATAACTACATACGTTTTACTTGCGCGACTCATTTTTTATCAACATACAACTTGAGATTAACCTGCAAATTGCAATAAACGTAAGAAAATTATAATTTCGCGGGCTACCCGCTTCCACCTTAAGGGGAATGCTCCAACCAGCCCGCGAAATTCAAAATTTCTTGCGTTTTTTGCAATTTTCAGGCCAGTGCTAGGTTGTATGTTGATTAAAATATTATGACGGCACGGTTGGCGCAGTGGTCAAGCGATTAACTGCTGCGCTGCATGTCGCGGGTTCGATTCCCGTACGGAACAAATATTTGTATGACCTACAAGTGGTTGTTCCGGGTCTGGGTGTTTTTCTATCTATAATATGTATATATTTACAAAAAAAAATGTATATATGTAGTTTATCAGGGGACTAGATGCATTAGGTTGCTTAGCTTGGGACTAGTTTTGATGATTATAATTCTGTATATTTTATTTTAATCAACATACAACCTAGCACTGGCCTGCAAATTGCAAAAAACCAAAGAAATTTTGAATTTCGCGGGCTGGTTGGAGCATTCCCCTTAATAGCTTTAAATAAGCACTCAAAGTACAGCTGAAGAAGATACTTGATACACTGCCGCCGGCTACCTTATTGCCACTACTTATTTAATGTATATTAAATAAGTAGTAACAGACTCAGACCTAAAACTAATTTTACGACAATGATTTTCATTTGTCATTTTAAACAATTTTTAAGCTTTACTAAAACAAAATAATGGTTTAGGTATTGTATATCTATAGGTATACAAGTCAAAGATTACTTGAGTAAAAGTCAATTATTACGATTTTCTATCCTGTAGTTTTAGTAATTGCTTGAAGTGAGAACTGTCAAAGTTAAAATTCTTACCATCGGTTCTTACTTCGTTAAAATTCTTGTCTATTGCATAAAAATGTTAAACTGTTGCCAGACTTGACTATAGATACGGGGGTAAACAAAACATCTACTACACTTTACTTCACATTTTTAACGACTCGCCTCTGATGTTTTTCATGCAGAAATGTAAAGGCAGGTACTCGTACTGAGGTAACCGGCCCACATGTTTAAAGTTCTTTCATTATTTAAAGCTCTTTGACAACAACAAAGTAGTTTGTATAACACAAAGGCTAGGCCTACGTTAGTACGTTTAAGAAAGTCTGGGTTATTATTCATTATAAACTGAAGGCGTACGACAATGAAGAGGGTATATACAAATAAATTACTAAGTAAGTCGGTCATTATTGATTTATTGGTCTATTTATAAGGGTACCTACCTAACTTAAATAAGTTCTCAGAAACCTTAAAAACATCACTTTTATAACCATGAACTTGAAATAATTCACAAAAAGTATTAACTTAAATAAATAACAACCCTCAAAGTTTTCTAAACTAGTACTTTAATAGCGACCCAACAGCCACAATCATGTCGCCCTAATGTCCTGTATTCCAAAAACGTTTTCTACAGAGAAAATCCTTGGGAATTTCGAGGAAAATCTCTCCGCCCACCACCAGCTGCTCCGGAGGGCGGCGCTGAGTCGATGTCACGTGGCTACATTACTAGGGCTTCATAGAAACAAAAAGTACACCGGACTATTTGGAGGACTTTATAGCATTAACTGGGCTTCTTTCACAATCACGCCCGACTTCGATAACAATCTTTAATTAAGATGTTCTTAAAATAAACGACCTTTTAGCAATATTTTAATGAAGCTCCTAATTGCTTCTACCTCTTACATGCTCAGATAATTTAGATGTTTATGCTTTTAATAATGTGGTATCGTGCCAAGAAAACTATTTGCCTCTTCCTGTCTGATCAACGGAACAAATATATAAGTACAAAATACAATCATACTCATATAATGCTATCGAAAGTGATTGCAAAACTACTTGCTAATAACTTTCTATGATTTCAACCATTATCAACTTAAATAATAGTGTTCCAAGTCATGTTAGCTAACTATTAAGGCGGATTTAGCCGCTCCGCCCTAGCCCGCCCAATGTGGCTAGTGTAGGGCGGCCACAATTTTCCATGGGCGGCTACTATACCAGGCTGGCAGAGGACAGAAGAGCCTAGACTATTAGACAAGATAAAATTGCATGAGAAGTCTGAAAGAGACAGGGTATAGATAGAGAATCCACGCATGCGTTGTAGATGGAAAGATTGGGGTGCTTTTCATTCCACAGTGATCGTATTCGGCTACAGACCGCAATCAGCTTAAGGATAAGTCAAGGCATATGACGTCTTTTGTTATGCGTAAACCTTGCTCGATATTTCCTTACAATTTTATCTAAAAATCATAAAGATGTTTTACATAAATTAAAATAATCTACCTACTACAAAACCTTACACTGCAGTGGAAAAATACAATGTTTAAATCTTTGAAATTCGTGACTGATATAATTGGTCGTATTTTTGTTTTATTAAAATAGTTTTTTAACGTGGAATTTAAGTGTAAAGCTACAAGAAGTTATTCTACATATCGGTGAAACTGACGAGAAGTCATGATAGTTTGGATTCGATTCCTACTCAGGAAAGATATTAGTAGAAGTTTTAAACCGTGAAGAGATTCATAGCTGCGATCTAGAATAGAAATTATTATAGTGAATCATGAACAGGTCGATTGGGTGGTTAAGCTGGTCTTCTAAAGTCCTTAGAGGCGAAAACATAAAGTCGTACACTATCTACATCAAACATTCTGATTATTACCATTTGAAACAGCAATGTTTCAATCAAAAGGTTTCGTGGATCACGATTTTCATTGACAATCACTAACGATTTTCAGTATGGGCAATAAACAAGTGCGACAAAATACAATTCGCAGGGTAGAGTATTCTTCCCTGACTCCTGATTGTCTACTTACCGCAATTTAGTTTAAATATTAGTAACTACCATGCTAACTAACGTAAGGCTGAACTCCTTGGTATGTTAATATTTTGGATGGCATCTTACTTCATACTAAGTAATCTCACTTACTTATATATATATATGTATATATATATACAATATTATAAATACGAAAGTTTGTGAAGATGGACGCATGGATGGATGTTTGTTACTCATTCACGCAAAAGCTATTGAACGGATTTGGATGAAATTTAGCACACAGATAGTTTCTAACCTGGATTAACACATAGGATTCCTATTTTTATCCCGTGGGACAATTATCGAACTGCACGCGGGCGAAGCCGCGGGCAGAAGCTAGTCTGCTCTAAAAAAATTAGTATTTACTAAACCCAAAAAATTCTAAGATAAACTTTTCGATAAATGAATTCCTTACTATTATGGACCTGATATAAAGTTAGGACTACCGCTGCTAAGTTGTGTAGCCTTTTCCGCCACATCAACGATTTCAGTTTTGGAGCGCTACGATATTTTTAAAACCTATCTTTTAGTTATGGTGACTCTATAAATTTAAAGTAAGTAGGTACCTAACCTACATTACACACACACATTCTACATTTTTATTAATTTTAAGGTTTTTAAAATATGTATTAGTTTATCAGTGTGTAAAATTATTTTGTGTATTTTATCTATGGGCCTTGTTGCCTGATAATAAAATGATTATTATTATTATTATTAAACAAATCTCTAGCCGAGTACCTATCTCATCAGCATCATCTGCCAATCATTTTCTCAGCTACGTTGGACTTCGGCTTCCAGTCTACCGGGTCCGGATGCAGTATTTTATGTGAAGCGGCTGCATATCTGACCTCTACAACCGAGTTCCTGGTTAACACGATACTCCTTGGAAAAACTGGTTTCGGGCGTCTATTTATAACGTTTGATAGATATTTATAAGAACGACAGTCGGGACCAACTTCTTAAATCAATTCTAATCCAGTTCAATCAACTAGGAATCTAGTTCTTCGCAAGCACTGGACGAGACTACCATTTACAATATTTAACTTAAGGAACACATCATACTTACATAGGTATAAGTATCCCTGCATGCATGCACGATTTTCTTCTGAGAAAATAAATAAACCTAGGAAAGTTACTCTTAAGCTCTTTAATTTTCGCACAGAGCGTACCGTAACCTTAACCGTATGAAAATAATGTAGTATGCTGACGCAGGCTGTGAGTAGGTACTTTCATATTTCATTTTATGTAACGTTTCGGGAACAGCAGCGACATTTCACGAGGCGTGCTATTAGGGAGCGGGGTATCGAGCATCGGGTGGCGGCGTCGTACGGCGTCGTAGGTCGTGACGCGCCCGAGTGACGTCACTGGCGAGGGTGGAGGGTGCGACAGCCGGCAGGGCAAGGGTAGTCACCCCCCAGTGAAAGTCGGACCGACGGCGTTAGTACAGCCTGGCTCGTCGATGGGTTCGTACACTTTACACTTCTCTCCTCTATTTACACCGATCGCTAACCTCTTAGCTCAGGCATCGGGATCTGATATTAATATAAACGCCAGAAATATTAATTTAGTAACTACAGTCAATGAGACATCAATGTTCTAATTCCGTGCAGTGAGTGAAAAGTTGTTACAAGTTTCGAGTGTAGCGGTTTCGCGCTAGATTGTTTTGACAATATTTGAAAACGAATTCGGCACTAGGATTTCTATACAGCACCAACGTATAGGTAATTAAGCCTCCAGGAAGTAGCTGAAATAGTGGACGGTGTTAGGTACGTTTTCCCAGATTTTGTTAAAACTCTTTGTTTACTGGGTAGAAGTTACAATAAACGCTTTTCGTGACAATGTAAAATCGCAAAATACTATAAATAAGTGTATAACCTACTTATAGTGGCCATGAAGCGAAATATTGTGGCTGACTAACTTTTTCTCAAAGCTACACACGAAATACTACCTAATACAAAATTAGTGGTAACTTTAATTACAAATTAAGCTGAAACCCTTCAGGTGCTAGTTTAAGTGATGACCTACAAGAACGAATAACGAGGCCTTCGACTTCTGTTAACCCAAACTTTTTATTTACAATCTAATTTCAGCGCCGATGCACGAAAGCAGCTAAAAATAGTCGGGGTTTGCGCGCTCGTGTCTGCCCGCAGCCGGCCCGCGTTTCTCCCTACACTATTTCTGTCTTATAGAAAAGCAATAAGATATTCTACATGCTAAAGAATACCAGTGGACGGTTCCCTTGTAGATAATGAGAAAAGTGCGTAAAAAGAAGCCGGTTGTCGCGAGGCGACAGTGACTGATGGTGTTATTATAGTGTTTACGAAATACCTAATTATTGTGCCTCAATTGCAACGCATTCGCTATAAGGTAACTAAATACATCCTATTACTAGAGATACTGTGTGTGTTCCTTTTCCCAAATGTTTAGTTACGTGCCAAGCATTTATAAGTTTTGGAAAGCATTTCAGATTCATCGAATTTATTGCCTTCGTCATGCTATGCCGTATCTGTATACTCAACTTTATTGCTGGAGATATTTTCATGTCTACTTAGATTTTTGCCCTTGTAGGTATGTGAATTGATGAGTCTCTGTGTAATACATACTTGCTTTCGACGTAGCTACCGCGATAAATTTCGAAATTGATGACCCTGCCTGGCGCCGCTAGCAGTTATTGAATAGTGATGTTATCAATTCTTGTCCAGGCTAAAGCAGACGGATCTAATCACACTGACGTAGATTAACGTAAACAAACAATAGCCTACTATCAAACAACCAACACAGACATGGCTAAATGGTAGGTAGGTACTTCCAACAGCTGGAAATCGAGTTTAACAGTTGTTTAAAGTTATAGACTAAAGCTGTTTACGATAATTCTAAAGATTTGCTTCATTTATTGTTTTGCCATCACTAAGACGACAAAAAGAAGAGTTCTTACCTACCTACTTAGTGCATGTGTTAGTAGGTAAAACGATATTTTTTCGAGATTGACAGATTTGTCTTCTCTTGTGGAAGTTTTAAATTAAACAATATATGTAAAAACTACAATAACGTTTATTATTCCATTAAACAAAGAAACTCAACAAGAACTATAAAATACTATCAACAAAATTTTATACATAAAAAAAAATTACAAAAAAATCAACAACTTTGTGATTTAATTTGAGCTCATATGGCAATTTGTGGTAAAAGTCAGGAACATGATTTTAGTAAACATTCCTTAACATTAGTAGGAGTTATGTTTATTTTGATTATATCTTGTGAGCCCTTTTAAGGCACTATTTTTCTATAGATAATATTTAATAGCTACTCAATAAGTACTATACTACTAAAAACTAAGTACATATTAACAAGGAAGACTAGGAAAATAATCAATGTGCTACACATGAATAATTCACTCTAGGTACATGTTTATCACTACACTTTTCTTTTTCTATTCTACTTTATATTGCACACTCAACAAAACTTTTGGCATAGTTTTAAAGATGCTTAGTACCTAAAAGGTTTTTATAAAGCCTTAGTTACATGGATATGGTCTGTTTTATACAATCAACAAAAAAAAAAATTGCTAAAACCAAATTAGTGATTCTTGATTGATAAAATCTACTAAAGTACTTAAAATAAACAACATACCAAAATGTAAACATTAATAAAATGGCTCTGCTTTGCAAATAATCAACAATCATAAAAATTCTATAAAATTCATATATTTCCCATTGATATTAATGTTACTCTTAATTCTACTTGTTCCGAGCACCAGTACAATTCTTATCAGAGACTAAAACTAAAGCATCTGCAGTAAAATCCTTCTATTGATAACTTATCAATGCTTACTTTTTAAAAATCGGGTCTAAGTTAGCAATTACTTTTGGCCAAATCTCATCAGAAGTGCGTCCCTCAAACTCTTTGAGTATACCTTTTTGTTTGTAGAACTCTATGACAGGTCTTGTTATGCTGTCATAGATCTCTAAACGCTTGCTCACAGCTTCAGGTTTGTCGTCAGGCCTTTGAACCAAGTCCTCACCAGTCACATCATCTTTGCCTTCTACTTTGGGTGTGTTAAAACCAATATTATATACCCTTCCCGAAGCCAAGTGGACCCAACGGTTCTTCACTCTATCAATGATCACCTCGAAAGGCACCACTAGATTCACTACAACATCAACAGGCTGTACCTTCCACAAAGCATTAGCTTGACCCACTGTTCTTGGGAATCCGTCCAGCAACCATGGTTGGCTCTCAACTTTTTGCAGTTCTGTGATCATAAATTTAATCATCACATCGTCAGGTACTAATTTTCCTTCATTTAAATATTTTTTGACTTCTTTTCCTAGGTCAGTTTGTTTTTCAATGTGGTCCCTTAGCTTGTCCCCACTGGAGACATGTGCTACATTGTACTTCTTGACTATTCGAGAAGATATAGTGCCCTTTCCTGACGCAGGAGCGCCAAGGATTAACGTTTTTATTAATTTACTCTTCACAGTCATATTTCCGACCTTTGTACTTTGATATTGACTGCTAATATCGTGCGCTCCGTATCACTACGATTTTATCATATAACTAGGTACACGTACAACCGTATTGAATCGAAGTATAATGAACTCGCTTGTATATGCGGAATTTATTGATTAACACAGTAACCAAGGATATCTGCAGTTGTTAGTTGATAAAACTTGTTACCGCTAAACACGCAACATTAGTATTTATTTCATAATATATTTTCATTAGTTTCATGTATGAAACTGGACTATATATTAGTTTGTTTACATTAACTATGGCTTAAATAACTTTGTGCATTGTTTCACTTTTATGCTATTCGTAAAATTAAACAAAAATACGGTTTAATCGTATTAAAACACTGACCACTGAACCCTCCCCTATTATTATTATACTCTTTGACTGAACCAGTTAAAACACTGCGCGCAGTCCAACTTCAAATGTCAAACGTCAAACAGTAACGGGAGCGTTCGTGTTCACACAGCTGCTGCCATCGTGCCAGTTAAATGTGTCAAACGTTACTATATCGATTTTGTTGCCAACTGGTTTCATTTTACTGGAAATTTAATAACTGGTTCTAATAATAATACCAATTTCCTCAAGTGTAGTAATTAATGTTGAACAAAATATCACTTTCTAATTAGAATGAACTTTAGTATGAACGCATTCATTGGGAATTTACGAAGACCGCGAACTTTAAATTTCTAAAATACACAATAATATTTTTCAACAAAAATAACTAGAATGTAATATTTCAGCATGGCGCTTGTAATGTTACCTTGTGATCTACCCTGGTGGACGTCAGTGCAGCGTCACTTGAAGCACTTGCTGCTAGCGTCTTCGCCGGCAAAACTCACAGCCAGCATGTTGAAAATACATGACATGTGCAAGTTAGTATAATTTGAACCCAACACTATTCTGATTAATTGATAATAATTATGATTAATCTTCAGGAATTATTTAAGTTTCATACAATATTAATTTATATTTTTTTTTATTTAACATTTTAACCGATTCAAATTTTTTTTTTTTTCCTTCGCCCTAATCGGGCAGGCTAAGGTCTTGGACCATACCGCCTCGTCTTCAGTGCTTCAGTTGAGTTTTTCTTGTCTAAAAGTAAGGCCAAAGCCTCGTCTTCAGTTTCGATTCAAATAAGCAACATTTCTTGGACCAACAGCCTATTTTTACCAGACCTACGTCGCAACCCAAAGGAGGGTAATTTGTTTTTCAGCCTATAGTACAGCGGGCTCCAAATTTTTTTTTATTTAAAAGTGATGTCACATTATCATTTTAAATTGTATAGTAATGTGATTATGATTTTTACGTCTAAAAATTTGTCTTAATCTTGCGAGTGTCATTAAAGACATGGCAGTAATCAAAATTACATATGGCGACCACCAAACATTAATATTGTGAAAAATAAAAAAAATAAAGTTGTCAAGCTATGTTATGTGGGGTTACATTGAAAACGTATTTGATACCTAATCATGATCTGTGGGACAAAAATCATCAAATCAAAAACTTTCTAAAGTATTAAAGTAAAAAAGCAGGAAATAAAAAAAAATGTACTTAATTAAAAACTAAGAAACCCGCCTGCGGTCAAAAACAGAAATGCAAAAAAACAAGCACATTTGGACGCAGGCCCTTTGGCCCTTTTGAATATAAAATTATTAAAATATAGAATGGGTCCCGCCGGGTTTCTTAGTTTTATTAACCTATCTTATTTACTTTTCTTGCAAACACTCTGCAGCGGTTTCTTTCTATCTCAACAGCATAGGTATAGATCCGGACGACGATATCAAGGACCCGGAGTTAATGAAAGGGTTGGAGGCGTTCCTCGAAGAGGAGATGACCGAGGACGAACGAAGGCACTTCCTCGACAATACTATAAGGATCATGGTGAACAAGGCGCTGCACCTCAAGCGCTGGAAACCACCCAAAGGGCTCATGTTCAGCTTACAGCAACAAAGTAAGTGGTCAAATACATAACTCTCGCCTGTTTCTATATAGGGTAGGCAGAAACTACATAATGCTACCTGCTTTAATCCTAACATACCTACTCTTTTTGTTTCGTCAACGTTCAGACAACAAAGTACCTAGTTTAAAAACTGGCGCTTGATTGGGTAAGGCCAGTCCCTGCGTAGAATGTTCTGAGTATCGCCGTCGTCTATCTAGTGATGATTGAATAACGCCCAACGATGTATGATAGATTTACAAGCATTCGCGACCAAATATTAGGTAAGTAGGAAGTAGATATCTTAGTTTTTCTTTTTTAACATCGCAAGCGCAATTTTTGAGCAGAACGCTGCGAGGTCCTGCGTTCGATTCCGTGGTTGGAATTACTTGGGATGGATTATTATAATTTTTTGAAAATCTTAAACTTGTGAATGTTATTAGACAGTACCGAATCAAATCGCTTCGGTGCAAGACATTATAAAACGCACTACGCGTCTATTAAAAAAAAACCAACAATAAGTTTCGAGCAAGCTGCACTATATACTAGATTTTCCCTATTGTTCTAAGCCGTCACTTAATTTCGTTCTTACATGAAAGCTGTCTAGATTCCTCAGTTACATAATACCCTGCATTATTATCGGGCTCCGGGGGAGCTTGTACGCATTACGTCAGAAAAACGGAAGATACTTAGTCCGGATCCGAGGTCCGGACAGACTAACAGAGATAAATAAACATAGAACTAGGTACAACATTTATCCTAACTGTTATTTAAACGTGAGAGTTTTTTTTTTGGCCCGACTTAACCTTTTGAACTGGCGTGGCGTGGTTGTATTTATGGTCTGGCGACCATAAATACACCCGCGTGCCCTCCATGCCAACCCAAAATTTCACCTACCATTTTGTCACATATTTGTGTCGTTTGGAGTACAGGGCATGCGCTTGCTTGTCATGTATATGTGACAATGGCATTCAAAAGGTTAACAGTTAAACGGATTTGTATTAAGAAATGACTAGAGTTGGGGACAGGATAATTATAATCGTTTGTTTCCGTGGGTTAAATTTCGACATCCATCACACGAGCGATGCCTCGGGTACAACCGTACAAGCTAGTTTAGAAAATAAAACGATAATTTAGCAAGTTTGTTATTACTGTTTCTCTCTAGAATTAAATAAAGAGGCATACCTCCTTATAAACCTACGCTTTGTTAAACTTTATTGTTTTCATAAAGGTAGGCTATGGGTACCTACCTAGTCTAAATTAACTTAGACCTAATCCTAGGTAATGCCGCAGTGGGATATCGGATATCTGAACTCGGGGCCGCGTAGGTTTGATTAAAGTTCAAATTAAAAACTTCTTTCTTTTGTTTCCAGACACTGTAATTGGATTTTAATACTCGGGTTTAGAATGTAGGTGGAGGTGTTATTTGGAATTTAATTCGTGCTTGTTGTAGTTTTTTTTTTGCTGGCACGAGTATGATTTTTTTAGCTTAAGTCTATATTGGTGGCCAAGGTTAGGCCATAGAAACCAGGGCCGACCTAAAGCTCGTTGGGTCGACGACATTGTCAAAGTCGCTGGAAATATTTGGATAAGGGACGCACAGAACCGGGAAGTGTGGCAGAAGAAAGGGGAGGCCTATACCCAGCAGTGGGTGATTCCGGGCTGATATTATGATGAAGTCTATATTAACGCGACTGCGGTTTACGTCTAGCGCGATAGTGTTTAAATAATAACGATATTTGAGATTTTCTACTGCATGCCACTAGCTAAGACAAAAACGGATAGATAGGTGACGATATGAGTGTGTGTTGTATGACGAAAATGGATATGTGAGGAAATGATTGAATAGCTAGATTGAAAGAAGTGTTAATTTGCAACCGTAGCGCTGGGGGTCATCGGATCAGCCAATTCAGTATTTGTGTGGAGATGGCCACGACCGCAATTTTTCTGTAACGGACAGACCCTAAAGGAGATAGATACTTACATGAAAAAAATGTTTGTTACATCCTAGACCTCATAGATGCCAGCATATCCAGCAACCCGAAACTGTCAAATTTTCCCAATCAACATTGACCCTAATGCTTTAGCGATTAAGTTGAAAATCTATTAAAGAAATTTGACGGATTGTAGTAGTTTGATGTGCTGGCGTCTGTACATTGCTTTCCGTCAGGGGAGGACCGTTACCAGGCTCAAGAGGCAAAGAGAAATAAGTTCACTCTAAACAAAGAGGAGGATGCTGACGACGGCAATGCGCTGCGATGAGATAAGATATAATTATAGATTATCTATAGAAGTTTATTCTTCTCCGTAGGTGATGCGACAGAACTCGATTACAACTTCGTCTCAGCACTAGTTGCTCACGCCTTCTTCTCCACCAACCCCAAGCGGACGCTCAAGACACACCCCACCTTGCAAGACTTCAACTTTACACATTTTTTTAAGAATTTACACAGGTATGTGAATAACTAAACTAAGAAAACACGGTAACTTAGTGACTGGAACGCTGCGCTGGAGCAAACAGCCTAGTGGCAGGGTGGTGCCATGGTGGGCTCGTGTCCCGCTCGTAATAGTTGTAAAGTAGTTCCAAGATAATATTTTGACTATACATTGAAAAAATACTATCAATTTCCCATACGGAATTCAAGATCGAGAAAATAAATAAGAGAGGCAAAGAAAAGCACGATATTCGTTAATACGTAGCTAGTAGCCACAGTGTTAAAAGTAATACAGATTCTTATTAATAAACCGTCGCTGACATACAATCAGGAGAACTAGTTCAAATTGATTTGTGGAATTATTCCAATCACAGCCGGTCGGTGTTTTGATTACTCGATTCTCATTTGTTCCAGAAAATCGCAAAGGAACAAATTAAAAAGCTTGCTCCACTACTTCGAATGGTTAGATAAGAGTAGCAACGAGGGATCCATTAAATTAAGCAGACAGGTAAACTTTACCTACTTGACTGAGTAACACGCATGTTTACACTTGGCATACATTATTATACAAGTCCATTCAGAATACTTGGGCTGTTGGGCATAGTTAGGTATAATGCCCATTCACAAACCTACTACCTACACCTTTGAAGTGTGTCGCTTTCCTTATTGTTGTTAAAATAGTAGGAGTTTGTAAGAGGAGAATGTAAATATTAAATCATAATAATTATGCTCTATGGCGACTGTCTTCCACCATCATCATCATCATTCTCATGTCTTCTTCAGTTCTTCCATTGACTGTCCATCATACCTCGGTTTCGGGGGAAACCTTCAAAACGCAACAGGTCTTTTGGGGTAAGACCAGTGGGCACATGGGCACCGCATGAAGGCACCGTTTCCTCTTAAATTTAAAAGACCACCAAGTCCACCAATACTTTTCACAAAGTTTTGACTGCATTGCTGACGTAAGCAGCATCAAAGATCAAGAGAGAACTACAGCACCCCTATAGCTTAGCTAATGAGACCAGCATAAGCCCACACCTCCGAACAAGAACAAAACCAAACTCAAGCCATTTATTCAAATTAGGCTGATAATAAGCACTTTTTGAACGTCAACATTACAAGAGATAGTCCCCCAAAGCGCCTGCCCGTTGCCAAGATAAAACAAACCACGCCTCCACATCGAATAGACCTATGGCACAAGCCTTTCCCTAATCCCACATGTTGTAATATTTTAGGTGATGTCCTCAAAACAGTGGTTGACAATAGAGGACTGGTTAGAATGCTCACTGCCGCTGTGTAGACTGCTGGTGCGGCACGAAGGGCGCCCGGAGAGGTGCGAGAACGACGAGGCCATCCGAGTGTGCTTCGCGTCCAGTCGGGTCGGTGGGGATACGCTTATTGATGGAGAGTCACAGGTATAGTAGGAGAAATAAGTTAATTTAGACATGGAAAGACACGAAACCAATGCTAAATTGAAAGCTTGACCTTCCGGAAAAGGAATTTCGACACTTTGGACAAACCCCGTAGCAAACACAAGATACGAATTTTGTAGTTGTTTTAATTCAGCATATGGGTCATATCACCGGGAGTCTTTTTATTCATGTGGTATAAGGCGCTTCTCATACAAATTATATTAGTCCGCTATTTTTTCCAGGGAATTGCTGGGACTACCAGAAATCGTCTAATATTCCTAATAACTTTGGCCACATTGCCATAAGAAAAATAATGTTCGTTGATCCCCAGGAGTCCCTATCAATGTTCATGATGCCAGAACTTTTGCCGGCAATGTTGTCGGTAGAGGCGCTAGAAGACAACGAGGTGCTCAAGGTGGAAGGAGTCAGGCTGTTCAGCAGGATCTGCGACAAGAGACAGAAAACCAAAGTGGAACTGCTCGATGAACCTAAAACGGTAAGGCTATACGGCAGTGCGGCTCGTGGACTATTGAGGTCTTGAGGTGCTGCAAAATAGTCAATTAAATGAAAAACACAATAATGTACCCTATAGTGACTACTTTAATTAGTATAATAATATATAATATATATAACAATAAGTGACTACTTTAATTATCACAGTGCAAGCAAAATGAGCAACGAAAAAAAATTGGATGCTTACAATATTTTCTCATAACAACAATGCCGACCCCAACATAGTTGGGATTGGAAAAGAGCTAGACTGATGATGTTTTTCTCGTTATATCTACTTCTTCCCAAAACTGGTATCTACTAAGACCTCTCCATTGCATTTGGCGACTGTCTTTAGATTTACTTAAAGATTTTTTTTCGTATGTCTCAACTATAATATTTCCATAGGTAACCATTTGCCTAATGGACGCCGAAGACTACAGCAAGCTGCCCCTAAGCCAGTGGGAGGAAGACAACGTGCTGCGAGAGCTCAACAAGTGCCTCCTCGCCTTCCAGCAGACGCCCATGAAGAGTAGAGAGGGCACGCGGCACGAGAGGAGACTCTCACCTATAGGTAAGGAGGATACGGAATGTCTAGTCGATGAAAAAAGTTCGGAGTTACCAGTAGGTAGTAGTTATCATGTGTTCTAACTTGAGTACATAGGTGAAACTTATTTCGTCTTTCCCTGGAGCATCGTAAGTTTTTGCTACTAACTCTTCTCCCTTGAGATTATACTCTTCACCCTTCACATTATTGTTACTTTGAAACAGATGTTTTGACTGAAATGTGTCTGCCCTATGAAAAAGATAGGAACCTATATTCTCTAATCATTCTTGTGTTTTTTCATGTTCACTAACATGTCTCCCTTTACGATTATTTTCAGGAGAGTCCTTCAGCCACACGCCACCCGAAGTGGAAGCCACGGTGGTCATAAAGCAAGCTTCATCATGCAGTACGCTGAACAGCTATAACAGTCGCAGTCCTTCGCCACAGAATTACTGTGCTGCCACGCTGAATCTCAACGATCCTAGTTAGTATGATCCCGAGTAGGTTAGCAAACGGCCAACCGACAACCGATGCTGTGTGAAGCCATCATTCCTGAGTGAGAGAGAGAAAACTCTCACTTTTTGACAAGCGGTATACTGGTGGCAATGATTTTGGCTTTGGCATTTCATACGGCCGCTGGTGGAATGTCGTTAACACCATTTATACCCGTCCCAAGTCAGCACCTACATCTTGTTTGTGGCGTCTTGGTATAGCGTTAGTTCTCCAGACGAGTTCTTTCACTAAGAACCGTTTAGTACACCTCGCACTTCTCACACTCTTCATTTGTTTCTAGGTGCTGAGTTCACAAAGAAGAAATGCTGGCTGTCCCCAGACGGCGACATGCTGAACAACCGTCGAGGAAGGTTCATAGTGCTGGGGTCTTCCGGAGAATGTTTGCCAGTGACACGGTCTACCGGGGGATTGCAGGACGGGCAGGAAGACAGTCTTTACTCCAGCTGTAACTCCAGTGATGACGAGTACCATAGCGCTAACGATAGCTTTGACTATGGTAACTTTCAATGAATTTTGCGTTACTAAATCCAGCGGAGCGTGCAGTTAGGGTCTGCTTTTAAAAATCTCTAAAATGTACCTTGATAATTGGCTCGCTCGCGATTGTAGGTACTTCATGTCGGAAAACACAAGAGTGATATTTTGCTGTGGTTACGAAGGAAGAACCACTCTGAAGCACTACTAGGTACTATAGACCTATAGATGCACCTCTAACCCTTCGGGGAAGCCAAGCATGATGTTACCTGTGTGTGACTATTACATCAAGTTTTCTCTCATTTCCAGGTAGCGAAGACGAAGGTCGCGGCGAGAGCGCTCGTCCCAATTCATTCCAGTACCTCAAGGAGTTATCAACTGAGGAGAGACGGCTGAGCTTCGCGGATCGACTGCGAGAGGCGTTGAGGAGAGAAGCCGAACATTCTACTACCACCAGTACTGGAGACTGGTCTACTGATAGTTCGAGCTATGCTGTGGGTATCAGCATATCTGGGGCGGAGGTGCAGGACAATGATATCAGGTCAGTGCTATCATTATTCCAGGATATTTTCAGGCTAAAAGCGAAGCTAGAAAATCAGATGCACCTGATTATCTAGCTTCGCTTTTGGAATTCCAACTGAACAATTTCGGACTGAATATTATACCAGTGTTTAAGTCGAGAGGTAATCTTTCCGAAAGATCTGCTAGATAATAATCAATCAAGTTACAAAATGGAGCCTTTGCTAGTTACTCCTCCAACAGAAATCCTTACAAAGATTAAAGATCTTTATCAGGATTAAAGCGCAGGCCACACCGCCACGTAGCGAGCGAGCGAGCCGGGCGAACATCGTTTCACCTCTTTTCATTCTTCAGACCTCTTCACCGCGAACTACAACAGAAAGTGCCGAAGCAAAGTATGCAAAGAGGAGAAACTATGCTCGCCCGGCGCGCTCGCTCCCTCGCTAGCTGGCGGTGTGGCCTGCGCTTAGTCAGAGTCAGACACATTACCTTTCACAACTTTCTTTGTCAGGGTAAAACGCGGCGGTTCAGTAGGTTTCGTGCTAACGGAAAAGGAGACCGTTAGCAACGGCGAGCCCTCACCGAGACACCGACCGCTCGGCAGGAAGGACACCGGCAACAGCTCCAAGTACAGCTTCAGCACTGAGTATACGTGAGTATCTTTTGTACGAGTACTTAGGACTATCGAAAATACAATTTATTGCCAAGGGACATCGATAAGATGGGCAGACGACATTGTTGCCATACCGGGTAAATCCTAAGATGAAGATAACAAAGGAACGTGGAGATTAGCACAAGCAACGAGTGCTATATACCCAGCAGTGTCAAGCTGGGGATGATGATGAACTAGGCAACGAGAGTATATTTCCAAGGAGGCTTAATGGGAGCCCACTGAGCTGTCCCTATCGACGGAATAGAAGTAAGACTTGTTTTACTGTCTAAGATTATGCTCGACTCAAGTCATAAATTCTTGACCTTCAGCACCGGTTTCGAGGCATCGTATCGCACATGGAGAAGCCCTTTTGTTGAGACTCCCCATCATCATAACCACCTTGCCCAATGTTACTTGCGGTCAGCGCACCACGTTTTTCTTTCATATCATTCCTCACACAATTTATCTTCTTTTCTCAGATCTGCGTCTTCCTCGTCCTTCCTCTCGGTGTGACTTATGACTCCCCAAAGTGCTCCCTAAACTAATAAATTCTTATCTGATCTCTATTTCAGTTCGGAGTTAGAAGAGGTGTACGAGCAGTTCAACCAGTGGCTCAACGACCCTATCGTCGACTCAGAATCTGGCGAACACAAAACTCGAGAGTTGGACTCCCGAGACTTGGCTGTGATTAGGTAAACTACCTTCTTTTAATATGATTCGATCTTTTGGTGTCACATCACACAATACCTATAATATGTAATCAAAATCAGCAAGCCTCCACATATTGTAACCACTATGTCTCAACTAACAGAGCTGAAGGTCGCCCTAATATCAAACTTGGTATTAATGTCCCTTCAACCCCATTTTTAATCATTTTAATGACTTCAGAACCTAATTAGTATTTTTGCGACTGACGACATCCCGTTGTTCTGTACTGAGGGGGTTAGGGTCTGTAGATGTATCCTCTTCCCTTTAGTGCTAACGGTCCCGTGTTGCCGCTTGGAGAAGGAGAAGCATTCGCGGAGGCAGGACCGAATTGGGAAGACACTTCAGTCTTGCCACAGCAGTGCCTCGATGAACAGAAATTCTCCAGGTAGAAAGACGGCTCATTTTTGAATAACGGTGACAAACTATTTTGCAAGATGACTTCTTACTCGCATCGCAAAGTATCATGGATTTATTTGTGCAATGTGTCCTTTTCGTTCACCTCAACATTTTTGCGATTGTTTTTCTCTGGGGGCTTTAATATCGATCTTTGACAAAATGCGGCGCAGTGACCAAATGTCCGCCTTCGATACTTCAAGATCTATGTTTACCCAGACACTTACACCGTGATCTTTATGGAGCAATTTATTAATTTAACTTATAACTTTGATCTTAAGTGGGAATTGATTTAGCTGTACACGCACTGCCCCTGTCTCGGAGTGTCTCGACGAGTGTACAGCCACCATTACACAGTTATCGTGGAACTGCGACTTTTACGAGTTATGTATTGGTCCAGGTTCGCGGGCTCGCTCCTCAAGCGCACGCTGTCGGAGTCGCTGGCGGTGGGCGGCGGGTCGGGCGCGGACGCGGCGGAGCTGTACGGCCGCGAGCCGCGCGCGCTGCCGCCGCGCCCGCTGGCGCTGGCCGCCCGCTCCTTGTCGCTGGAGCTGGCGAGACACAAGCATCGCCTGGCCGCGCATCTCGTACGTATTGCACAATCATCCATACTAATTGTCCTTCTAGCACATCGGTTTCTGAAAGTTTGATCTAGGTCCTTTCACAGTTATTTAACCACTGATTTTGCATCACTGTCACTGTCAAAATTACAGTAATCTTTATTTCTGTATCAATAAGGTTTGACATCGACAAGCCTATCAAAATTACAGTAATCTTTAATCTCTTTAGAATAAGGCTGATGTGGGGTTGGTGCTATGTGGAGGTAAAATATAGCTGTGAAGGAACTGTACCTTACCATCTCTTTGCATAGGCCGTGAGCAGATACGGCGGATGATTATGAAATTTGCTGACCTATGCTTTAAAAATTAACAAACTACTAAACAGTTTGGTAGCTCAGAGAGTTCTAACGCGTGTTCTGGGTTTTGGTTTTACGCAGACTGCTAACATGACTAAGAACTCCATACAAACACATACCTAACTAATATAGTTGCAGACATTGTAGGTACTTGATGACAAAACTACAGAATTCAACTTACTGATTTGCAAAGCAAAGAAATTTGAACTCTAATCAAATAATTTTCAAAGAAAAATAAAACTAATCGATTAAACAAATCAACCAAAATACCCTACATAACAAAATAAACCAACCGGTGACCTAAACTGCAATATGTTTTGACAGAAACGTAAAGTAAAAGAATCTATACCGGAGGAGTTCATAGAAGGGACACGAGCGAACGACACGACACATGGCGACGAAAGCAAAAGCATGGACACATCGGCTGAGACCGAACCACTGTCCCCCAGTCTCAGGAAGAAAAAAATGAACTGGATGATAAACATGATCGTAGAAACTATAGAAGAGACCGTGGAATGCGAGCCGGTCACAGTAAAACTAAAGAAACCGAAGGTCAGACCGCAGGCGTGCACCCGGCTGTCGCTAACTTGTAAACATTATACTAACTTAACATCACTGATTATAATCGTCTTTGCTTTCTGTCGAAACATATACTTCTGTGGTGTTGCATGTAATAATCGATGCTAAAAGAGTGGGGATTAAGTTGTGCGTCCATGGTAGCCTTCTGCATTTTGATTGGCTAGTGCTCTACCAATCACAAGGGCGGACATAACGTATGCTCATTGCACTGTGTTTCAAACCGCACTATCCTGTCCACAAAATCTTATCTGTAAACGCTAATTTTGATGTTCACTTATTTTCATTGTATTTGGTGTCCTTCCAAACTGACCAGCTAAACAAAGCGAGCTAAAAATACTTATACATAACGGTAATATGGTAGACGGTACTGTTAATCGCTTGAAATTACTTTGGTAGTTTTCAGTATGGGTACCTAATTGATATTATTTCGTTGTTTTGCGGCGCTAGACGACGAAACGTAATAACGACAATGTGCAATGATAATAAACTATTAGACATGCACTGACTCACGTCTCTGATTTGTAAAGCTGCAGTCAAATCTCAAGTTACTAGTAATTGTTAGTGTCCGAAATAGCAGGACCAATATAATCATTAAACATGAGATATGACTATAGATTTAGAAGAGTTCAGAAACCTAATCAAAGAGCAGAAGATATTTTTTTACATTGAATGTATAATCATGGCCGTATAGTGCAAAATTGAACACGTCCTCAAGCTCGCTCTCGTAGTCTCGCTTGCGCTTTTTTGAGTGCGGGTTTCACCAGCGAAACTTGAACAGCAAGCAGCACATAAAATCCGCGTTCAAGAGCTGTCACTGTCATAATTGCGTCGTTAAAATGTGTGTTCGCACACAATTGTGCAAGTTCAATTTTCAATGACTCAAACGATCTTCTGCTCTACCACATAAAAAGCTAAGAAATCTGAATGAAGTTGATCGCAACACGGTCCACAGCTGTCGCAGCTGGCGCACAAGATCGTGTCGGGCGGGACATGCCGGCCGGTCGCGACCGGCAACTGGGGCTGCGGCAAGCGCCTGCGGGGACAGCCGCAACTGAAGCTGCTGCTGCAGTGGCTGGCGGCCAGCGTGGCAGGGGTACCCGCGCTCATTTACTATACGTTCGGGAACGAGAAGTTGTTTAAGGTATGTATGTTGTGCCAAGCATGTGTGCTCGTCCCAGCGGTGGGCACGTTATAAGGCGGATTATGTTGTGTGTACCCGGACTACCCGGTAAAAAAAGACTTCGTAGAATGACAGAAGTTAAAATACCTACTTGTGATCATTTTCATTCCGAAAAAAATTGGTGGTTTTAGGGTTCCGTACCCAAAGGGTAAAACGGGACCCTATTACTAAGACTCCGCTGTCTGTCTGTCTGTCTCCAGGCTGTATCTCATAAACCGTGATAGCTAGAAAGCTGAAATTTTCACAAATGATGTATTACTATTGCCGCTATAACAACAAATACTAAAAATTGAAAAAAAAAAATTTAGGGGGGCTCCCATACAACAGATATGATTTTTTTGCCGTTTTTATAGATAATGGTACGGAACCCTTCGTGCGCGAGTCCGACTCGCACTTGGCCGGTTTTTACAAATCCATTACATTAACCGAGTTCGCGTACCGTTGTGGTCTATCTATGAAGATACTTACTTGGGTCTCCATTATTTCCGGCGAATGATGCTGAGAAGACGTTGTTCTTTTGAGATCGTAGAAACGGTTACCATGTCGTGATTAGGCCATGCAGAACCGGTTCCGGTCAGTAGTAAGAACTGAACGAACCGGTTCTGCATGCCCTAGTCGTATCGTGATCGTTACGAAAAGGATGTTGAAATCTAAATTTTCAAGTTATTAGTTATAATTTCCCTCCACAGTTGGACACGCTCGTCAGAGTTCTAGTAGACAGAAAATGGACAGTGGGTCAGCTAGCGCGCGCCGTGCTCAAGTTCGCGCGGCAAACGCTCAACGAGCCCCACGTCATCCCCGACAACCACTCACTGTTCGACGAGCTCATCGGCATCGAGAAGATACCGGACGACACATAGCTAACATTCGCCCGGCGGCAGGCTAGGAGATAGCCGGAGAGAGCCACACCCGGTGCTTGCCACTAGTTTGTTTATCAAAAGACTTATTGTATAACAGCGTCATAACACAGAGTAGGCCGCAAATGGAGTGATGGAGTACGGGATAGTAAACAGTCGTCGTTTGACGCAGGGTCTCGTGATACTCCAATACAATAATGCGCGTTCATGTTAACACTCTCTTTGCTCACTACTCCGTGACACAATGTTAGCTTCGTTCGGTCACTCCACTATAACTCATTAATGCATTTATGTTATTCCGTCATCATACTCAATAGTAAGGTGGTTCAACTGTGTCTTATTTTAAATAATGTTTGTGGACTTTTAGATATTTTTTACGAAATAGTTACATAAAAGCAATATTAGCGTTTGAGTCGATTTAAAATACAAACTAAAAAAAAAGTATTTTTATACAAAACTATCGATTAAAGTACAATTATAAAGTTTACCTAATGTAAGTTTTATCAAGTCATTGTTAATAAACTTGAATAAAAAAAAAATGTAAAGGTGATTTTTAATTATTACAGATTTTAATAAATTTACATAATTTATAGGGCAGTGCTAATATTAAGACTGTGTACTGTTTATAAAAGGTTTCCAAAGTTTACCACTTCCAAGTTTTTTACTATCGCGATAGGTAATCGTCCTAACGAAGTTAGCTACCATGTATTTGTAAATATTGGATAACGAGTTATTTCTAAAACCATCACAAACATTTATGTAGCTTGACAATATAATTATCCTGTTAAGTCATATAATTGACGTCACTTCCAGTTCCCACAATATGGTGTCTTACAGTGTAAAGACTTGATCTGGACAAAGTCTTCCATAGCATGAATCTCAATGTGTCCAAAGTTGTTAATTTTGAAGTGAAACTATAGAATTTTCAAACGGGATGCGAAAATAAAATAATGCGTCACAGATTTGTGTATTATTTGGTTATTTTTTATTGAAACGTTTTTAGTTTAAGGTACATATTTATTTTATTTTAAGTAGCTATAATTAAAATCAGTCACTATGTCGATTAAAGGACGTGACATTCACAATCAACTTTAGATACTTGTGAATGGATATGCATCAATGTCATGACTAAAAAAAATAATGCCGATAATTTAGGACCGAAGCACACATTAACTTTTGCGATCTTACCGATTGCTCACAAGCTGCACATGGCCGTTGCATTTGTAACGCTACTAAATGACAATAAAGTTCAAAGTAGTTTCTTCATTTAAGAAGGCAAAAAAGACTTTAATCGACATTAAATTAATGAGTGTATTCAGTGAGATCCTTTTCAATTATTGAAACAATTTTATTTAGCTATCTTAAGTTTTTCAACATTTTCTATTATTTCCACCGACATCAATTACACATTTTTTTTAGAATGCGGAAGTAATATTTTCGAAATTCAATATAGGCAGTAGAATCACAATAAACCGCCACCTATTAACTAAATTCCCTTAAATTGTACTGAGTATAGAATTCATGGAAAAACGAAACTCCCAGTACGGTTACAGAAAAGGATAAAAAATGCATGCTTTCCACTCACTCTATGGTCTTGTTTGTGTACAAAAGAGGTAATATTAACGACAGCCCTAAAAGAAAAGGCCTCGCATGCGGCGGCCCATGCCCTGCCTGTCATAGAGGACATTGAATCTGTTGACTAGCTGGTTGATGGCGTTGCAGCCCTTCGTGATCGTCCCCAGGTACGTCATCAGCGCCACGTCATTGCATTGCTGGAAGTGAAACAAGATCATTCATCAGTTGTCGAAATAATAACAACCAAAAGACACGACGATTCGATTTCTGGGTTCATTTATTAGTCTCGGGTTTATAGGGTTATCCATAGCAGAAAGCAACAATTTGACCTAGGAGTTTGTTTAAAGAATGGGTTAGTCTCCTTGCTGATTTGGAATATTTTATATGCACTGGCGAACTTCGGATAAAACCTGTTTAAACATCTATTTTTCTTTCCTCTCTCTTTTCCCTTAGTAAACATCTTGTACGACATGTGAATGTTTCGCCAGTTACAGGTAAAATATTGTATCAAAGTATACATACATTATAGAAATGTGTGCGGAACTGTTGCGAGGTGAGCAGCGGCAGTCTGTTGGAGAGCGCGCGCGCCTCCCGCAGCAGCGCCGGCCGCGGCGGCAGCGAGCCGTCGCGGATGGCGCGCACGGTCGCTAGCACCGCCCGCACTCGCGACACTAACATCTTGATAGCTGAGCGTTGGGCTGTTAGGTGTTCCGCCACTGAAATAGACATTATATTAATGGTTAGACATATCCCTCTGTGAGCTGCAATTCCAAAAGAAAGGGACTCTATAACATAACAGAGAACCAACACTTTGCGTCTACATCTCTACACATCTATATGGAAAAAAGCTTTTAGTATGTCCAGGGTAAAAGAAAAACATCGCACCTTTTGTATGTGATACAAAGTCACTGTTGTAACGTGTTGATATTGTTCTGTCAGTTACAAACTGTTGCGCTGCGTGTGGCGGGTTCGATTCCGGGGACACCGATCAGATATTTTTATGGCCTACAGATAGTTATTCCGGATCTGGATGTTGGTGTATGTGTGTTTAAATGTTTGCAAACGCACCTACGATACAGGCGATATTCCTAATTTCCTAGTAAGGAGCTAAGTTTTAAAAAAAACTGATTAATACCTAAACTGTTAAGTGCAGCTTCGCCAGAAGACACCCTGGCCACATGGTCCACTCCGATTCTTTCAGCCTCCTCGGCAGCCAGTGTGTATGTGAGTGGTGCCAGCAACATTGTGGCTCTACCGTTTACAACGTCTATCACCGACTCGTATAACACCACTGGTAGTTGCTGAAATATTTTAAAGTTATATAAAAACTGTTTAAAATTGTATTATTTTTCTTTTTTTAAATAATTTGCACAAATATTACTACCAAACTATATATATTTACAAATAAAAATAAACGTTTAGCCTCTGGCCAGGGTACTCAATTACTTTAGTGCGTATCAGAGTAAACAGACATTTTGTAAACAACTTTAGAAACAAAATGCAAAAAAAATAACGTAATTGAAAAGTTATTTTACCCTTTTTAGTTGTGGTATCTCATGCAAAACCTTATCAACTCAATTTTATATTAGCATATCATCCATATAGACGAAGAAGATTAATGCACAGAAAACAACAATAAAAAAGGCAACAAATGAAACAACAGAGGACAACAGTGAAGTATCTAAGCAATCACACACTACCGTGAGCAGTGCATGCACTTACATATTTACGATTGTAACTAGAGATGGGTCGAGGGCAAAAACAAATATGGACAAAATGGGCATAAACTTGGAATATTGGGCATAAATGAGTTTACGCCCAAATAAATGCCCGATCACTGGGCATAAAACTAATAACTTTGTTTTGTAAAAAATAAAGCAGAAACTTAAATTAAAATGAAACTTATTGTCAGCATTTTGTAAATTAACAAACAGTTGAAAATTCGAATAGTAAATTAAGTATCTATACATACAAATAAATAAAATTGAAGCGTCTGTTTGTAATATCAAAATAACAGCTTTACTTTAATGCATATGACAGTTATATACGGAAAACGCATTTTTTTTTGTCTGTCTGTCTGTTTGTTCCGGCTAATCTCCGAAACGGCTAGACCGATTTTGACAGGACTTTTACTGGCAGATAGCTGATGTTATAGGTCTAACATAGGCTCCTTTTATTTTAGTTAAAAATTAGGGTTCCGTGCATAAAAATTAAAACCATTGAAATTGTTAACAAAATGTGATACAAATAGGGAAGTAATACGAGTATTTTATAATAAATTCACGCAGACAAGGTCGCGGGCAACAGCTAGTAGAAAATATAATTTTAACTCTCGTAAAATGAAAGACGAAGTGAAGTCTTGTAATTGTCTTTGATACAACAATAATAGTCTCAAGTAAGTATTATAGGTATGTGTAAGACTTCCAAATTAAATGAATATATCTCAATTTTTACAATCATCGTGGTCCTAATTATAATCTTGGCTTGATTTTGATATCTATTACGTAAACATTAGGTAATGAAATCGCTCAATACAATTTAGATAGGTTCAGTCATCATCATCATCACTAAAGTTGATATTAGATGCAATATTAACAAATTCTAGCTTTCGGTTTGTTGAAGTGGATGTTGATGGGCGGGAAACAAAATCATCAGGCGTATTGAATTGAATCGAGTTAGATTCACCTCGACTAACATAAGTGTCGCAAAATAAGTCGTCGATTTCCGTAACAAAATTATTAACATTGGACATATTTATTTTAGATGGATCATTATTTTCCTTTAAATTCCAATTGTATCCCAAAGATGTGATTTGAGCTGCTCTTTCTGTATTTAGTAAGGCGATTTCATTTAGCACTGTGTAAGTAACCATGGATGCTAAACGAGCGTTCACTAGCCGCAGATGTGCAAGGTGCAGTCAGGATACGAAGTGCCAGGTGCCACTTAACGGCGAGGAACCACAAATTTCTTTCCACCACCATACAGCATCAACTTTAACTTCTGTTGCTCTGTCCCGCGCCCGCGTCGACTCGACCGGAGAACCGAAATATTTACTATTATAGCTAGTTATAAGAAGTTAAGCATACTCTTAACCTATTATATCAATTTCTTAAGGTTTATTGCAATATATTAGCTATAGTCCAATATGTTTTTGTGAATTAACCTTTTCTGCACACTCAAATACAGCTATTTGAATGAAAAGTTATGCCCAAGCAAAGGCATTTATTCGGCGTTTACGGGCATTTATCTGGCGTTTATTCAATGCGCCCAATATGCCAGGGCATTAACCTATCTCTAATTGTAACATAATTTACTATGTATATTTAATACAACCAGTGTCCTGTCCATGTGAATTGAGAATGCAAATGCTTTAGGTATTACGTTTGTTTGGACATTTCTTTGAAATGTAATAACAAATGAATTGTCCATACAAACATAACAATAAAATATCTACAGGAAACCATTTGAAAGACAATGAAAACAATACTGTCAGTCCACTCACATCTCCGTTCCTTCCTGCAGGGTTTAGCATCAGCATGACTGGGCACTCGTTGATATCACAGATCTGTCTATGAACTGCGATTTCCTTGTCTGTGGGGGCATCCCCAGTCGTATACCAGCCGAGGAAGTCCATGTCGGAGAATACTTGTTTGACTGTCCAATAATAAGAAATAAATTATTAGGTTTCTGTCCTAATTTAGTATACCAAGGAAATAAAACTAGTATTATATCATAGCTTAGCATGAGGCTCAATTTCCGATGCTGCTATATGGAACAAAAGCAAATTTTTGTGACAAAATCTTCCAAAGGATCTCCCTTGAATATTTTGCAAATGTCATGATATGACACAAAATCCCATACTTTTTATCATATCGTCTACAGCCGTACTACGATATTACATATATTTTTAAATTTTTGATACAACAAATTCGGCCACAGACATATGACATGTATAGCTCAGTCTACGCCTGTCGGCGGTGTGAATGTGTTGTTTTGGTACATAAGCACAGCGTATATATGTGCTGAGAAATGACTCGGAAAAGAGTGTGCCGTGACTCCTACGAATGAATGAAGTCACGTGATATGACACTAGATCATATGCTTCCTAGGAATGTTATGGGCAAGCAACGGCTATCGACGGTTTGCCAACACATGAAATAAATTTCACCGCCCTTAGCCGTACTGTCACGTGACAATATACCAAGATAACGTCAAGAGGTGGTCAGTCCTGCAATGTGTTAATTATACAGTATTTTTATTCACATTGGTATAATTGTACCTTGACAAGGAACTAAGGAAAAATTATTGGTATCATCATAAGTTTGAAACTTTCATTAAAATATATTCCACTTTTTCTGTTTTGCGGAATAGAGAATAGATAGCTTGTTTTAATACTTAAATGGATAAAATCTAATCATCAATCATTGTTCAGCGAGCCCTCCTGCTAGCTGAATTTTGGAATCCTGTTTACCGGCCAAGTTAGCTTTTTAAATAAATAAAAAATCTAATTATAAGAATAAGAATAATTCATTTAAAAAAAAGTAGGTATTACAAAAAAATTAAACTATAACTAAAATATATATAACTGTTGCAAGTTACGATAACGGCGAAATCAAATGTTTATGTTATGTTAGCGAATTATATATATATTAAAGCTAGAGAATACTCACATTGTTCTTCCTTTAAATTGTAATAATCTCTATCAATTATTATGTCTCCTTCAATTACACTGAACATTAATTCAAATGAATTCATTACTTCTATGTTTCGACCTTTCTGCTTGCCAATTAGGGCTCCAATAACTGAAAGGTATAAAAAGAATGGTGATTTTTAGGCAGGAATTTCTTCATTGTAACACAAATGTATCGATAAGTACAAACCTATCTGTGGGGATCCTTCCTGTGCTCTCAATCGTGTCCAATGTTCAGATACATTCATTATTACAAGAGGATGTAAAGATACTGTTACTGAACCAGAGGTAGCTGTTGTGACCACCACACTCTTCGCGCCTCCTGGTGCTGCAGGTGCAGGTGATGTGGGGTTAGGAGGATCCACAGCCGGCCCTGATGAGGCACTTTCCACCTCAACTTCCATTTCAAAGTCAATTCTATCGGCACTTGACATTATTGGATATAATTCACTATTCGAAGAACCTAAATTGAGCTACAAGAGCTGCAGCCAACAATGCACACAACGTTAGCAACAAATAAAGAGAACATGAAAAACAATACAATCTGCTCCACGATTTGACGTTAGTTAGATCACAGACAACAAGAATCAAGAATTTTTCTGATTTTCGACGTCAGTTTGACATTTTAGTTTTTCGCACGTATGATTTCCATAGACTCGCTATTAATAGTCAGTCTAACAGTGAGTGGCACAGACTACAGACCGACCAGTCATAATAATATTTAAGCGCTTGAATGACATTGTCAGGCGGGAGCTGTTTACTGTTGATAAACATTTTATGAAATTGTCCGAGAAAATTACACATAGGTGCTCCCTCACCAGGCCCGACCTTTAATGTAACAGAATGATACAACTTGTTACTTGTACCATTCAACTCACCGGGAGCATTTGCCTGTAATGTAATAGAATGATACAATTTGTTACATGAATGCGCACCAGTTGTAATGACTATGTCATGATGCAGACATACCGCTGGGTCTGACATTGTAAAAACAACTGACTCAAATGTTCAAAATCGAATCTTCCATTACAGGCGAATGTTCGTGTTTGTAACGTAATGCTCGAAATCGAATCTTTATTGTGGTGCTACATTACAGGCGAATCCCCGAAGGGCTAGGCAGAGGTGTACTGTACTTACCTAATAGTACACCCAGATAAGCCCACATTTCCCACCATGTTTAAGTCACATGTAAAGGCAATTACAATGGGCACAAATAAGGACTCCATGGTGACCACTGAGAAATTCCTGATGAAAATATCAAAAAACCTAATAACACTTTTGCTTACTGAACAAAACAAGATTGCGGCGTTAGTTCTGGTTAAAGCCACGAGCCAAAAAAAACCATGCGTAATAAAAGACAGAAACCTTTTATGAGTTGCGGTGAGCGGCTGTTGTCGTAAGACAAACGTCATACTCGCAAGTCCTAATATAATTTTTTCTTGTGAGTTTAGCTCTTACTCTTACAAATGATATCGCATGACCAAGATGGAAATGTGTGAAAAAGGTAGTAGCTAATAACTTACAACACCCATGAGAAAACAAGCATGATGTTTGCTGACTGCTTGTGCGGCTAGCGCTAGTGAATTTATTTATTCTATCACAATTTATCGTAGACAGAGTATCCTATAGACACCGGCAAAGCGTGTCGCAAAAAGAGACAAAAAATAAATACGTCACGAATTTAGGGTTACCGGGTGAGGAAAAATTTACCCCACAATTTATGAGAATTGGAAATTAGTACGTAAGACAAAGCCTGAATATGCCAATGACATATCCGTTACCATCGGTACGCAAAGGCATGCGATGCGGAGAAGACATGCTGCCGAACTCAAATTAATTGCGATGAGGGCAGGAGTGACGATGGATGATGATGATTTGGTTCTAAATTACTGCCATTTCTGATGTGATAGTAGGTTCTGGGTTTGTGGGTAAATAATAGAACATGTTTATTTTTAATAAGCTTTTATTGATTTAACACATTATTGTCCTTTAAATAAAACAAGCTTCGTATGTTTCTAATTTTTTGCTTAGGTTCAAATCCTTTTGTTGCGTGATGTATACGCAGTTCAAAATAGTGCATGGCAATTGCCTTAATAAGTAAAACTTTGTGGTTTCCAATAAAAGGTTGACTTTCAAAATGATTATTTATGAATTCTTCTTTCTAATTAACTTATATTCTTCTTTTTAATTCTCAAAATGTTTGCTGCAAATTTTTGATGACGGTTTTGGTGTCCAATCTGTTCGTCCTGTAGCTACAATCCAATTCTGACGTAAATTATCAGGTTCAGGGAAACTGCAAAAAGTCATTAAATATTTCAGATATTTAATTAATACTCACTGCAGAAGCCATCACATTATTATTTCCCATAATAGTGGGTAATAATTTATAGAAAAGTTGGCAACACCAACGTTTTTAGGTTAGAATTTATAATTGAATAATAATTGTTATTTTTGTGCTTTTTAAGGATGAATCGTACGTCTAGCGTACATTATACACAATATATGAACATAATAAAATGTTACTGAATGCCTAGAACTGATAAAGAGTGGCATACTTACGAATGAAAAGACAATCCTGGGATTTTCGTTCCACTATCACTTTTACACCCTTTAACGCTACACCACACCATTTTTTTATATAAATGGTTGAAATAGTAAGTCTAAATTGTTCAAAAAAAAAATATAACATAAATTACTTAACATATAACACGTAAAAACTGTATTTTAAAGGTAGACGATGGCTAGCTGCACGTCAGCTGTCAAACTTTGTTTAGCAAACTAGTGTGCTGACCTTGAAAAAACGTGGCACGCTCGATGAAACAAAAAATGTTATCGTTCTGTTTCATTTCTTTACACGACATCGGCATAAGTTGTTCTTTTTCTTGTGTGAATGCGACAAAACATATCAATTAGTCTATAGCATTCTCTGTCTACGCAATTTATTGTCTATTGCCGAAACCACAGACAGCCCTAAACTGAGTTTGCCTAAACTGAACGAAACTCTAAAAGTCTATGGCTGCTCCCTTTGCCTGTCCCAAAGAGGGACGAAAAGAACCAAAAAAAAAAAGTCTATGGCTGCTAGCTGCTAGCTACGAATTTTTTGGATGGGTTGGATTGGCTATGTTTGTGATTATTTGGTTATATTTGTGAAATGAACAACTGGCTACATAACATTGTGCTCAACAGTTAATAATTGCTTGCATTAAACAGCTAGGTGCAAACAAAAGCTGTTTGTAATTAACCATCCGAAATTCAAGAATAACGTTGTACTTTTCTTCCACCTGTCATCGTGTCTTCAGCGCGGATTGCTGCTGTTCTCAGGTCAGCAGATATCTCTTTCTCTACACTAACATAAAAATGGCATCGGTAACAGCAATAAAAGCTATGACAGGCGTGGTTAAAGACATATCTCCCGTATACTACCGGATATTGTCGAAATTTCCACAGAATTTTACTTTCTGTTTCGCCTATGGATCTGCTGTGAAACCACAGGCGGGGAACAATAAAAAGGAAAACATGATCGATCTAATATACTGTGTGGACAACTCGTATCGATTTCACGCAGCCAACATCGAAATGAATCCATCACATTACTCTGCGCTTCGATTCCTGGGCAAAGGGTTTGTTGCAAAGTTTCAGGAGAACTGGGGTGCTAAAGTGTACTTCAACACCCTTGTTGAAATTAAAGAAGAGAACATTCTCATCAAGTATGGGGTTGTATCACAGAAAGATTTAATTGCTGATCTACTAGATTGGAATGATCTGTATGTGGCTGGCAGACTTCACAAACCAGTAGAGATTATCAAGCAGACCAACAGTTCTCAGTTACAGGGTGCTCTTCAGGCCAATCTACGCTCTGCAGTCCACACAGCTCTCCTCACTTTGCCAGAAACATTCTCTGAATATGAATTCTACTTTGCTATATCTAATTTAAGTTACGCTGGTGACTTCAGAATGACATTTGGAGAAAATAAAAACAAAGTGAGGAACATCGTACAGCCACAGCTGTTAAGCTTTCGTGAATTGTACCGACCAATCTTGCAACAGTTTCATGCCTATGTTGATATTCCAACTGGAGACTCAAAGTGCCATCAGGATGTAAATCCAGAGACTAAACTGCATCACTTGATGCAGCTGCCGATGGTGCCACAGCGAAAAATTGTGAAATTTTGGAACCATGGTGGTCTTCAACAAGACATGGAAGATGTCCTGCGAGCAGTGGCTTACGACATTGATTGTGATGTCATTTTAAGACAAATACTGAAGGATATAGTTTGGCAGTCCAGTGTGAGGCAATCTTTAAAAGGCATTCTTACTGCTGGTTTTCTGAAGTCTGTTCGTTACAGTGCTAAGAAAATAGCGAAAATGTTTTAATTGTAACTTTAGATATTGTATATATTTCTGTATATAATAAAGGTAGTAAGTAAATTAGATTTTGTATTATTACTGATTTTAAAACCTCTTTTTTGCTTTTAGGTCCAATATGATTTCAGATGAGTCAAGCAGTGATTCAGAAACAGGTAGATTCAAGGGGCGAGCAAAAACTCAAGAAGATAAATCTTCTAATCAAAGAGCTGATAATGTCAGAGATTCAGGAAGAAGTAGACCATCTGGACCTGACAGATTTAATAGAAATTTTGACAGAAAAAGAGATGAAAGACCACGCTCTGATAGACATTCTAGAGATAGAGAAAGAGATAGACACAGGTATTCTAGACAGTCACCTGTAAATAGGAGGAGACATTCAAGGGATAGAAGTCCAAGCAGGAAATCACATGAGAGGAATAGGCACAGAGACTCTAGTGATAAATCTAAAGTCAAAGAGCATAGGAGTAGTAGTAGAGATAGACATAAACATTCTGGATCTACTTCTAGATCTTATGTAGCTCATGATTTTCGAAAAGAAAAAGTAGTTAAGGAAGATACTCGGCGTAAAACAGAACAAATTAAAAGCCCCGAGAAGTCTATAAAAAAAGCAAAAGAGAAATCACCATCCCCTGATCATAAATCCAAAAGATCTGAAATATATATACCTCCTCCAATGACAGCACCAAAAAGAAAAAGTGAAAGTCCAATCATCATTGAAGAGCATGACAATAGTGATGCTTCTGAGGAAGTTCAACCCGGCTCTTACTATAACATGATACCAGCTGTTGTGAAAGAGAAAACTGATGAGTCCAGTGAGATTGATTCTTCTGATGACGAGAGACTAAGGGCGAAACTGTTGAATTTAGAGAAAGAACTCCAAAAGACAAAAAAGAAGAAGCATAAAAAGAAACACAAAAGAAAAAGTTCTAAATCCAGCAAAGATAGGGACAGAGATTCAACAGCAGCAGTAGAAGTAAGTAGCACAACTGACATTGATGTAAAAGGTGATGTGTCAAAAAACGAGGCTGAAGCTGTGGAGGAAGTGTCTTCCACACAAAAGAATGCTCAAAAAGAAAGTTGTGAAGAAGGCGAGATATCAAGTGACGATTCGCAGAGTGAGATTGAAATAGATCCAACAGACTTGAGACACAAATTGAGGCGTACGGTGCCAAGGGGTGATGATAAGTCAGGTCCTGACGTGTGTGGACCAGCGCTGCCACCGCATCTCGAGAAGCGTTACGAGCGAAGTGCCTCTCCAGATATTGAGGGTCCTGCTCTGCCAGCACATCTTAAAAGAAATCCGAAAAATATAGGTAAAGTATAAAATATATTTTTTAAGTATAAAAGATGGCGATTGGCCGTAACTCGCCTAATTTGAAGCGATTGATGCGGCCTAGGGTGGTGCATGCTTGCCTTAAAGTAACCAATTCACTCGAAGCTTGAAGAGATCCAGATAAACACAATCAGTATTTTTTTTTTTTTTTCGGATGGGAAATCATCAAATGACTCATCCCGCTCTGGGCGGAGCGGAAGGGAGTGTCAGACTTTTACTGAGTAAAAACCATCCATGTTCCTTCTTTTGCCCTTTATGTTCCAGGGACAGGACAGGTTCCCTGGACACAATCAGTATCATCATGCCTTCTGTCTAGTTCTATTTGATATACTCCTCTTCTATGTTTGTTGTTAAAGCCAGTTAGGACAGTGAAAGCACTGCAGCAACTTTGAGTGTTTTTTTTTTTATGTTTAATGGGCCTACTCTTGACCTCAATCCAGTCCTAGAGGACAGAGATGAGGTCGACGATGGAACGAGCTAACCCAAAAGATGCCTATTAACTCGTGACTTAAATAGATTGGGGTCATATTAACTTGGGAACACCGGCGAAGGCAGGGAATTCCACTCCTTAGCTGTGCGCATAATAAACGATGTAGCAAAGCGCTTCGTGCGAATGTGTGGAACATCGACAAGGAATGGGTGATAACCTGCAGTACGTCTGGACTCCCGATGAAAGAAGCGAGATGGTGGAATCTCGTGGAGCTCTTGGGCACACTCACCGAAGTACAGCCTGGGTGTGGGTAGAGATTAGTATTTGCCAAGTTTATGTTATATTTATTTATTTAAACTTCATGTACAGTAATGATACATAGGCGGACTTAATGCCACAAGGCTCTCTACCAGTCAACCTTTGGGTTAATTAAATAAGAAAACATTGTGATAGGGTACAAAATAATATCTAAAAAAACAACTTCTTGTTATAGCATCTATCTGTTGTGTGACTTAGTGTCTTACACTGTGACTACTGAGCATGAGGTCCTGGGTTCGATTCCCAGGTCTGGCAAAGTATTATTGGATTTTTCCATCAGGAATTACCAAGTAGCAGCTTACATGGAACTTAAACATAGCTGACGAAATGTTGGTGTCGGTGTACTATAGGGTACACCTCTGCTTAACCCTTCGTGGATTACAGGCGTGATTTTATGTACTATTACTAATACTACATTCAAAACGTAAGTCCTTATTGGTTTTTCTTTGCATACATAGAATTAATTCCAGTTGCCTTCTAGCTTTAAGCAACATTACAGACATTGAAGATATACACCATTATAATATTAATCGATATTTTTGTAATTTAGGCCCATCTATTCCTGATGATATGCGTAAAGTATTGGCTCAAAAAGAAAGAGAAGTTATCAAATACGAAAGTTCAGATGAAGACTTGGGTATCGGGCCTCTGCCGGCCGGCGCTGAAGAAAAATGGTCTGACGCTCACCGGCGGCTCGAGGAAAGAGCTCTAGATATCAAAATTAAGAATTTAGATGGACGTTCAGATACAAGCAACATAAAATCCAGAGAGCAGTGGATGTTGGAGTTGCCTGAGGGTAAAGCAAAAATCATGGGTTTAGAAGCGAGGAGCTTTAGAGCTAAGGAGGGCCCGGATATGTCTGATAGGTGAGTTGTATCTATTTTCCTCCTATACTCAAGCCATAATATTATTTAACTCTCATGGAATGCACATCCATCATTGCTCTTGCATAATTATGCAAACAATCTTGTGTATAAACAATAGGTAGGGAAGTACTGTTCTTTAGTCTCAACTCAACAACTCTAATGAAGTAGGAGATATATTTTCCTAGTATTATCTAGCAGTAGCGAAGGGCCAATTTTTGTAAGAGGTAAGCCAGAGTACATATCTTTAATGTGATTATATTATTTGTCTATAGAATACTGACTGTGCCTTTTTCAAAGGGAAGCCAGTAGGAATCGAGTTGTATGGAACCTTCGCCACTGTTATCTAGTACATTTAACTGAAGTTTAAATAAATAAATTCGTAATGCTTAAATCCACAGATCAAGTTGGACAGACACTCCAGAAGAAAAGGCAAAAAAAGCAGCCGGGATCGCGAAAGAGGAAGATGTGGAGCTGTCCTTAAAGCAAGAAGCAAGGATGCGCCACATCGCTAACAGGGATGATGAACAAGAGTCGGCTGTCAAGTGAGTAACCATACTTATATGTGCCATAGCCTCTTAGGACTGCTTCTAATATGTACACTTCAGTGCTCTTGTGCTCACCCAAAATTCACTACTTCTCAGGTATACTCTGAGAGGTTTCCAGGTTAGGTGCTATACCCATACATGTACAGGTGTTACACCCATAAATGTTTAAAATTTTAATGTTGTGCTCAAAAAACTATCAGAGAATGAAATGCCTCTCTTATTTTTTATTGCAGAAAACACAAAAAGAAACACAAGAGAGAAGAAAGTCTCCTAGATTTACATCAAAAGAAGTTGAAAAAGAAGAAAAAGGTATATACATACCTATATACGCATCTTTTTATTATAAATAATCCAGGGTGGTGGATATTGGTGCTATCATTGCGAGGATCGCCCGGAGGACACGGTGGAGCACACCGTGGAGGTCTGCTCCGCTTGGGCGGAGCACCGCCGTCCTAGTAGCGGCGATTGGCGGCGGCGACCTCTCGCGTCCGGCCCTGGTTCAAGCCATGGTCCGGGGCGAGAGGGAATGGGAAGCCGTCGCCTCCTTCTGCGAAGCAGTCATGCTAGCGAAGGAGGCGGCGGAACATGAGAGGGAGAGAGCCTCACGTCCCAGCCGCCGCGGGAGGAGAAGCACCGGGCGTCGGGGGCCACGCCGTGATGGCTCTCGGCCACCGTAGGCGCGGGCCTGTGGACGGTGAGTAATGGGCTAGCTCGCCGTCCGTCCGTCGTATGACGACAGGCCGTGTCGAACGGCGCGTTCGTGTTCCACGCGCGCCTCAAAGAGATGTCAGCAAACGGGAGGGGCCCGCAAGGGCCGATGCCTGCCAGGGCTGCGGGACTGTTCGAAAGAGATACCGCGGCCCTGGAACATAAAGGGCCAAAGAAGGAACATGGGTGGTTTTTAGTCAGTAAGAGTCTGACACTCCCTTCCGCTCCGCCCAGAGCGGGAGTGGTCATTTGATGATTTCCCACCCTACAAAAAAAAAAAAAAAAGGGTGGTGGATATTGGGCTGCGGGACTGTTCGAAAGCGATACCGCGGCCCTGGAACATAAAGGGCAAAAGAAGGAACATGGATGGGTTTTAGTCAGTCAGTAAAAGTCTGACACTCCCTTCCGCTCCGCCCAAAGCGGGAGGAGTCATTTGATGATTTCCCATCCAAAAAAAAAAACAGTGTGATGGAAATTCATCCAGGGCTGCCGGACTGTTCGAAAGAGATACCGCGGCCCTGGAACACAAAGGGCAAAAGAATGACCTTATTGTCAGTAATTGCGGACGAATCCTGATTGTTAAACTAGATTCCTATGGGAAAATCGCAGTTAAACACCCTGTTGTGGCGTAAACTACTAGACCAACGAATTAATAATGCAACTTTCTGTTTTTTTTTTATGTACAGAAGGAAGAAAAAGAAGATGGTGGCAAAAAGGAGCGGCGCCCATTCAGTCGAGACGTAGATCTACAAGTGAACCGCTTCGACGAAGCGCAGAAGAAGTCCATTATCAAGAAAGCCCAAGACTTAGATGGTAGATTTTCTCGAGGAGAAGCAAAATTTTTATAAAAGAATGCCACGGCTGTATAGCAAATTAGTAGGATCACGGAATTTTGGACCGTAGAGGTAAAAGAATTAGTGATTTAGGCACTTATTTTTATCATGGTTCTATTTACTAAGCCACAATATTCTGTAAATGGAGTATGTTAACTTGTTTCTGCTATCCTTATTAGTAGGCAGTAAAGTAACAAAAGCCCAGAGGGTCTAAAATGGCCGCTTTAAATTATAATAGGGTTCGGGTTCAATTTGTAAAATGGGCACAAAGTGACGATATTAACTGCGTCTCTGACTATTTTAACAATTTTAACGTGATTCATATTATTATCCTATTATGATTCTGCTAAAGTGGCCATTTCAGACCCCCTGGTTAGGGCATTAGACTGACAATAAAGAGGTTGTGAGCCCCCTCTTGTCCCAAGCATAATACTATTTGTTAAAGCGCGAGCGGTTTAGAGCACACAACCCTTAGTATCCTTACCACTGATGAATAAACTTATTGTTATAAGTATATGTTTACTTGTAAGGAAAACGATGGATGGAACAAAACTTGTCTTCTTTCATACATGGTCGCCCAAAAATATAGAGACGTCATTTTAATGGAATGTTTTCTGTAGCAAATATTATTAATGCTGTCAGTGAATTATTTTATCAAATATAACAATTATTTTTATTTATCAGCTGTGTTTGTGCAGTAATGCCCTATTTTACTCAAGCTCAGTAGTTGCTATGAATGTCCTGTTTTTAGTTAATTTGCATAATATATGTACATCATTATATTTTGAGTATCTATTGCAACTTCCAGAGGTACAGACGCCAGCGCATCAAACTACTACAATCTGTCAAATTTCTTTAATAAATTTTCAACTTTATCGCTACAGCATTAAATTCAAGGTTGGCTGGGAACATTTGACAGTTTTGGGTAGCTTGATGTGCTAGCGTCTGTACATTGTGCAAGTGAAACTTTCACATTTTATTTTATGTAAGTATTTTGAAAATCCTCTTTGAATCAACTTGTTCGTTTGAATACCTACCAAAATTAACAAAATATTAAATGTGGTTATAACCACTTGAAAGAATAAACTTACTTTTGTCTGTAAAAATGGCACTTTGATTGTTTTAATTATTATAATAAATTATGTTTATGATTTACTGTTGTAGTAGCAGTTGTATAGTATTTTAGGACACGTGTCCTTTGCAAGGAATGAAATTAGTAGAATATTAAATAAACTATACGTATTTTTAGTTAGTTCAATGATTTTACGAAAGTATGCACTTTTTATTTAATGTTCGAGTTGCAGTGTTATACATAGTTGGTGAGTGAGGATATCGTAACGACGTGTCGTAGAAACGGTAGATTTCATACATTGTGGTCAAGTAGTAATTAAAGCACGAATGTTCTAGAACAGACTACGTCATAAAATACCAACATGTTGGTTCTCACAAAATATTAAGTGCGGCTATGTTATGTATTTACACTTGGACCTCACCTGCGCGGCCAGAGTGAATGCTTACAAAAACACGCGCTGGGTAGATGTTGTCGATATCATTGAGTAATCCGTTGGTTTGGAGTAGATGGTATTTTATCATGCCCTCTGTAATACATCTGTTCTGATATGTCTACTTACTCCCTGATGTTGTAAACTGGTGAAATTTGCGTATGTCAGTTTTCCGTCTTGTCACCCTCGCCTCCAGTTTATTTTGATGGCTAATGAATCGTTCTAGAGATGGCTTGGTCAGCCCAATTTGTCTCTGGCCGCGCAAGTGCAGGCGGCATATACATCGAAATCACGGTTGATATTATTATGTTACTTTTCGTGGGGGATAGTGCAAATCCGCGTATCTAGCATGGATAATTCCGCCTATCTGATAAATGTAGCCAATTTTGCGGGCATTCCACGTAAGATCCCGATTGGCAGCCGATTGTAACGGATAATCTATGGTAAAAATACAAAGAAAACATCAATTATTACTGTCTATGTAAAAATGAGGTCATTTTCCCTTAAAATAACGATATTAAACAGTTTTAACCTGCCCCTGTAAAATTAGATCAAATGCATATACGCGGCCTTTACCTATGGTACATTCGCGGTTTTGCACTATCCCCGACGTTTTGTAAATCGGCCTACTTCGGTCGCCGTGTTTTGTCAATTCGTAAAACATAATTTTACAGGTTCTGTTTTTAACAATGTACAAAAGTTTACTAAACAGACATAGCAGGAACTAGTTGTAAATATACGGTTTTACCCCATACTTTCTTGTTTCAGTTGAAATAATTGTTTGTCTATCTAATTACCTACCTCATGTATTCAACGTTCAAATTGTTCTTGTTATAATTGTTCTTGTCTATAATTTGCGAGAAAGCTAACTTTTTTTAGTACTCTATACTGTTTATCGGTACCTATAAAAATTATCAAAATCATTCTTTATATTTCTAGTAAAGGTATCTTAAGTAAAAATGAAACAACAGTCTTCTTATAAATATAAATCTTTTACTTTAATAAATGCAAGACTAAAGTAACACGAGCGAGTGCATTACACGGCTAACTTGGCGTCGACAGGGGCTGTGGCGTTGTTCTTTTCCGCGGAGGGACAGGATTTCACCTTGGATTCCACGCAACAAAGCGCCACGTCTGCGGTAATGTCGGCGTAAGTCCACGGCTTGTCGCACACTTGGTAGAATGCTGACAACTGCAACAAAACATGGGTGTTAATAAGTGATTACATCCTCAGGTCAACATTTTCAGTTTACACAAATCATCAGCCTACCTTTAATTCCATTGCGTTCTTAAGTCTAATGCATAACACTTCTGGTCCCTTAGCCTTGGTTGCGGTGGCCAAGGCGTTGCAAAGGCTCTTGCAAGTGCCAGCGCCCTCGTCGTCGCACTTGACGATCAGGCCCGGGTTCTGTGAGAGGAGGGGCAGAGCGCCAGCCTCTATTGTGTTCGTCGGGAACCCGCCGCACGAGCAGTTGCCTTTTGTTGCATTATCCGTGGCTGGTGTGCTGTGAACAGTGAACAAAGAAAATTTATATATATATACATATATAGCCAAGTTATGACTGCCATATCGGTTATTGATCCGTAAAAACATTAATTGTAGAATATGTGAACTGCGCTGCCATTCCTCTAACTACGCCTTTGCTAGACCGCCTTCCTTGACAATCTACTGTGCTAAGTACGTATATGGTATGATAAATAAAACCTCTGACATACACAATAGTTTTCTCCTCGGCCAGTATGAAGCTCAGTCCGCACAGCAGGATGATGCACAGGTCACAAAGTAGAATCCTGGAAGACATGTTGACTGCAGCCGAAGCGACTTACTGACGGAAGGCATCGGTTCCGCAACATTTATATAGTGAAGTGGAAGGAATTCATAAGACTGCACCGAATTATGCATTGAGCACGCTTTCTGATTTAAATTTCAGGACAGTGTTTTTTTTTACTACCTAAGGGTAGAAAGTGTTAGGGCACGCCACGATAGTGGCGGTAAGTCCCCTCTTTGAGGAGTGGCTAGGGAGGCGCCACGGCGCCCTCACCTTCCGCCTGACGCAGGTCCTCACCGGACACGGGTGCTTCGGGAGGTACCTGCACCGAATCGGGCGGGAGGAAACGTCCGGATGCTACAATTGCGAGGATCGACCGGAGGACACGGTGGAGCACACCGTGGAGGTCTGCTCTGCTTGGGCGGAGCACCGCCGTGTCCTCGTAGCGGCGATTGGCGGCGGCGACCTCTCGCGTCCGGCCCTGGTTCAAGCCATGGTCCGGGGCGAGAGGGAATGGGAAGCCGTCGCCTCCTTCTGCGAAGCAGTCATGCTAGCGAAGGAGGCGGCGGAACGTGAGAGGGAGAGAACCTCCTCACGTCCCAGCCGCCGCGGGAGAAGCACCGGGCGTCGGGGGCCACGCCGTGATGGCTCTCGGCCACCGTAGGCGCGGGCCTGTGGACGGCGAGTAATGGGTTAGCTCGCCGTCCGTCCGTCGTATGACGACGGGCAGGCCGTGTCGACGGCGCGTTCGTGTTCCACGCGCGCCTCAAAGAGATGTCAGCAAACGGGAGGGGCCCGCAAGGGCCGGTGCCTGCCAGGGCTGCGGGACTGTTCGAAAGAGATACCGCGGCCCTGGAACATAAAGGGCCAATGAAGGAACATGGGTGTTTTTTAGTCAGTAAGAGTCTGACACTCCCTTCCGCTCCGCCCAGAGCGGGGGGGGTCATTTGATGATTTCTCACCCTCCAAAAAAAAAAAAAAAAAAAAAGGGTAGAAAGTGTTTTGAGGACTCGTTTGCTATATTAATAGTTGACACGGTAGGTGAGGTCAGCTTCGATACTACGGGGAGAGGGTGGTGGATTCGATTCCGAACAAACATCAACCAGCGCGCGGTGTAAACGTAACGTCGATTTTAATATTAAAAATACTCACGTTTCACATACAATATATTCATAATTTTAGGAATTTATTCACATCTATTTATAATAGTGTATGTAGGTAGGTATAATAGTAGGTACTGGAAAGCTTTGAATCGATTGCGTACCCAACTAGGCCGCTGCAAACATAATCTGGCAAAATGAGGTATTATTGGTTCCTACAACACCGAGTGCGAGTGCGGACGCTCCGGTTCAAACTATGCCCCACCTGCTGGAGTGTCCCAGATGTCCGTTCACCTACTGGGCCGAAACCGTGTAATATGGAAGGAACATCGATACGATAAGAAGAAGAAGAAGTAGGTAATTGGGTTTGTTGAAAACAATTAAAATAGAACGATATGGGATACTTAATTTTATTTTCGATTCAAACATCGATGTAAGTAGGTATTTATTTACATTACGTTTACACCACGCCAAAGCGTATCAGAGCGCTCGTGCTAGGGCCTCTCGATGTCCTAATGTTTAGAAAAGTACTTAGCTAGTCGAATGCAAAGCAACAACAACCACAACTAGTTAGTATATACCAACTATATGTGAAAGCCTAAGAGCCTATGCACACCACTTTTTTTTATGCGCTGACTACGCAAGTTTTTGATTCACGTCCTCTGCGCGTTTTAGCAAATTTTACACGTTTGTATCGATATAAACGCAAATGTGACGCGCATTTGTATCGATTCAAACGCGCGCTTACAGCGTCCTATTAAAAGCAGCACGAAAGCTAGCTACAAACGCAAGAATCGTGTGCAAGTGTGCAAAGGTAACAACGTGACTTCAGTCTTAGGTACGTTTGCTGAGCGGCCTGATTGCGTTCTACGCGCGTCGTCAGCGCATAAATAAAATATGGTGTCCAAAGGGTCTAAGAATGAAATAAATTGGATTCAATATTATAATCATCTATACATTTTTTTTTTCTTTTAACAAACAAAAACATTTCTTTTAATATTAAATCTGTTGTCTGTTTCTTCCGGCTAATCTCCGAAACGGCTGAACCGATATTGACTGGACTTTTACTGGCACATGGCCAACACATGGCTGATGCTGATGTTATAAGGAGTAACTTAGGCTACTTTTATTTCAGAATAGGAATTAGGTTCCGTGCAAAAAATTGAAAACCCTTAAAATTGGTAGCAAAATCCGATTCAAAAAGGGAAGTAATCATTTTTTATATTTATTTCACGCGCACGAAGTTCGCGGGCAACAGCTAGTGACAACTTAATGTAAGAACCTGTCTAAAATAAGAACCGTTGCCTTCAAATTAGTTGCTCTAACCTACTACTTTTTTGGACCTATCCTGTAATATTCGTACAGCGTGGACACTGCAGTAACACGAACAACTTATGTTTTGATATGTGAATATCGGGTTTGTTATGATTGCCCTCAAATACAATAAGCCGTTACTTGTTAGTGTTACATGGTTTTGTAATTATCCATACAGGTATCATCATTTGACACCAGAAGTTCTATAAACCATTATTTCGCGTTTCATAGGCATCACATTTACACCTACCTAGGTACCTAAGTACAAACAGAACTCTTGCAAGTGGCTATTGTCGCCCATAGATGTTTTTCATAATGCGATGAAGGATATCCTTGTGTTAGCCAATTAGTAAAACATTGTTTTGATATAAACAATGCATCGATAATATTATAAAATAACGGCATAGTGACGTAGTCCAATGTTTTTGTACCATCTGATATTCAGTATAGATACCTACCTACTTTCTTATGTAAGCACCTACCACACCATGCACTCATTTAAATACCTTACAAAAGGTACTCCACTTAATACTGCAACGCTTTTCTCACTTCTACCTAATTAAAAAACAGTTTCAGAAATTAAGTAAATGATGTGACGCGGGACTCGAACCCAGAGCATCAGGCACTGCAGCCATTCCAATTCCATTTGTGACCAGTGTAAAACTTTGGAAGACTATGTCGAGTACTGCATGTAGGTAGGCGAGGAAGCTCTGTATGATTGTGGCGCTCCGAAATTAATCATTTTACTATTCATGTATTTCAGCTTGCTACTTTGTCGAATGTGGGAGTATTGTAAGTGATAAAAGAAAATTATAATTTACGCTGTTTCAATATTTAGGAGTTGTATACCTTTGTACCTAACTTTTAATTAAGGCTTCCCAGGTTTCGGTCAGAGCGAACGAACTCATTACCGAGCGCGGGAATCTGTTGGTGGTTTACAAGTATTTGGTGCGGAAATAAGAAGGATAGCTATGGACAAATCCATAAAGCTAAAAAAAAACATCTTTTCAAAGATTGAAAAATATTTATTTCTGTAAAATAATACACGTATTCGTGAAGTAGTATGAAGGCCGCCGTCCACGTATATTTACAAATCGTCAATATAATAAGTCGTATTATTTCATTGCTTACTTTACGAGCGAGAAATACGTTGGCAACATAAATAACTATTCTCGCACATAATATCAGTTCAATTACTACAGGCACATTTATGCCACATAAAAGCATTACTTATGATAGTGTTTCCTCCACACCGTCAAACTTAAACAATGAGTAAATTAAACATATTCTCAGCTTACAATTACATTATTGGCAATTGGATCTTATGAGTAATCCAGTAGGCATTGCCTACCTGCAATGTATGTGCCTGAAAAAGGCATATTTTCTGATTACACTTATTGTACTTTAAAAAATATTTTTCTTAGAATTGTTACAATATTCATTAGGTATTAGTATTTTAGAAAACTAATTTTTTTTCATGATGGAAGCGCCAGTTTCAGTTCAATTGGTGTATGACTAACTCCCGGTTTCCGAAAGCTGATTTAATTTGATCTTCTTATGTCTCATTTCACTTATTATCTGTTGTTATAACTTAACCAAGCACAACTTGAGATTTGGTAGTGTATTACATATCCGTGAGTTGATACAGGCTATCAGAATACAGGTAATAATAATCTTCTACTTTTGCTTTTCAGTTCACATCATTGACAAATTCTGTCTCTGCTTGTCCATGCCTTAACTAGGTTCCTATTTCCTGTCCAATATAAAGTCAACTGTCTCTTAAGGTATAAGTACCTACGCTATAATAATAAACAGTATTATTATTAACTATTATCTTTGGGGTGCAGGCTTTGGTTTAGGCATTTTCACTAGTAAAGGCTGAATTTCCTTCTTCTCATCATAACTCTTCCACATTTCATATAAGTTTATTATGGACCTTACAATCTCTTGGATCTGAAATGAAAAAAAAAAAGATTAATAAAGTTATAATATTTATCCATGTAGGGTGACCTTACTGGTTGACAAAACCAGTCTTCAGACAATTAGAGTATAATACTTTACATGTGAGGAAAAGGAGGTTAAACCAAAATAATACAGTTATAATGTGAATCAAAGCAAAGCAAAAAAATATTTTAAATAATAATCCAAACCTATGAGTAGTAACTTAATTGTTTGCTCACCTTGTCCATGTCAACATTGAGTTCTGCAAACCAAGGCTTGTGGCTTTCCTTCCCAAGCATCACACATGCTATGTGAAGAGCAGCTATTGCTATCTGAAACATAATAAACACAATCAAATTGGGTCAAAACTTTCCAGCCATATATTTAATGCATTATACAAGTAGTAAATAGTTTTTGGAATAAATACCTGATATGGAGGGTACAGTAAACTGACATCAGTTCTCAAAGAATCATTAACTATCCTCCATGCGTAAGTTAACAACTGATCATCTTGTCCTATGTCTTGTACAAACAAGAGTAATGGTCTGTAAGGCTGGTACACTATCAAACAGCAGTCTAAATTTTCCAACAAGTAAAACTCACACTCTAATATATGGTTAGTTCTGTACGGAAACTCCTGCTGTCCGTATGCATAGCTAAACTTATTCTTTATCACTGTCTGGCAAGTGGTTATTAGTCGAGAGTTCGAGATCACACCAAACTCTTCAACCTTAGACGCAAGGAACACGCATGTGGGTGCTAAAAGCAACGGGTCAATACATTTTAACGAGTTCCTTGCGTAAAACCTCTTGAAGTATACTGTGGCTGTGGCTATAACTTGCTGACGAAGCTTTAGTTGTTCTCCTAAAACCTGAATTATGCTTGCGAAGAAATTGAATAATTTTTGGTACTCTTCTTCAGACAATATGCCCAAATCATGTTGACGATCTCTTATAAGATCCTGTTTATCTAATATCCACTGTTGGTGATGAGAACTTTGCCAAAAATTACCTGCCATTCTAATAATTGGAAATTATGTTTTAAAAATCTAAATAAATATTCTTTAACCGATTGTCAAACATTGACATAAACGTCAAACATACGTCATAGACGTCGAAATAGCTTTCAATGTTTTTTTACACAGCTATCGTTTCTTTTGAGCCATTGCTTAGAAGAGACAGAGTTGCCAACAGTGAAAAATGAAGGTGAAAACTCCGAGGTGGCCCGTGAGAAAAGATTGTTCAAGCGACTAAAGAACTTAGTACCGATATAAAATCAACCATGATTTATGACATAATTTAAGCTTGATTTTAGTATTTTCAAAAGCAATTTATCATTTTGTCGTGCGTGACCCAGCATAACATAGTAAAATAGGTCTCGAAATCTAAGGCCCTGTTTCACCACCTGCGATTAAGTTCCTGTTTACTTACTTGGCAGATAAATTCATACAAATTGTGTTCTATTTCTGAATTTATTCGGTAAGTAGTGGCTATTCGGACATCGTGAAATAGGCCCTAAGTCTACAGTCGAATATCTAATTTTTAACACAATTAATTATAATGCTGGTAAATCCAAAATGCGGAGTTGTCAAACTTATACTCTAACTCTTCAATTTAGTCAGATAAAGATTGATAGCGTATGCTATTTCTGTTGGTTGATACGCTTGATGTGGAGATGTAGTGCTACTGGACGTTGGTAAACATTAGTGAAAACGTTTCGTGAAACTGTATTGAACAAACAGGATGACGGTGTTAGTTTCTACTATGGCCACGCGTCATAAGAGCCGTGGTGCACTATACTTGGATTGCTCTATATAGAAACCACTCGCGTTGTAAACAACATATTGAGCGTATGGCGCGCGTTTACTTGGTTTTTAAAGAGTATAAAATCAGACATGACATTGCCCCATTTCGATGCTTTTGTACCTACCTTGTTCACTAACTATTTCATGAACAAGTCATTCAATGGGGTTAAATGAACTTAGAGAGGTGTATTGATTATTTTAGTGATTACAATTCTGTAAATACATACCTATGTGTTACGGACGCGAATCATATTTTCATTAACATACAGCCGGACATTGACCTGCAAAACTTATACTGTCCCTCAGACACCGGGATATCTTCCGTGATTGCTCATGTTGATTGGTTGCAAATCATATTTTGTTCAACACACAACCAGACACTGACCGTCAAATTGCAAAAAACGCAAGAAAATCTGAATTTCGCGGGCTACCCTGACGCTTCCACTTCCACCTTAACTGACTTTTATATGTTGGCGCACGAATAAATTGTGACCACAGAGTACTTTTCTGTATGGGCTGTGTACTGTGCGCCGGTGTGAAAGGGTTGGTAGCGCTAACTGTAGTGCTTTGTTGTAACGACTCAAAAATTACGCTATTTTAAGAGGTTCATGGGTGCTTAAAATACGAAAACTGTTGGGTAGTCGCTTTTGCAAGATGACCACAACCGTGTGTGTGAAGAGGAACATCCAGATATACAAAATAAGAAACACGTTTATTTTAATAAAGAGTTTATCATTTCCTAATTATTTTATTTCTTACAACAAAAATAAAAATGTTGAGTATTGAAATTCGGTCCTTGTTCCTTGTGTGTCGTTCTCCTTACAATCCTAAGATGTCATTGATAGTGTAATCCTTGAGAACGTCATTGACGACGTCGAAAAGTTCTTCGCTCAGCGTTTGGCTGACGTTCTCCAACTCAGCCTGGATCACGGCCTGTGTTAGGTTCTGAACATAGTTGTTGATGAAGGCGTTGATAATGTTTGACCCGGTCATGCCGTAGAATTGGATCTAGAGAATAACAAAAACAACAATATCATCAATTATGCTTATCGATTAAGGTGAATGCTCCAACCAACCCGCGAAATTCAAATTGTCTTACGTTTTTTGCAATTTGCAGGCCAGTGCTAGGTTGTATGTTGATTAAAATATTATTCTCGGCTGTAAGACATTATGTAGTTACAGAATTATAATCATCAAAATCATCAATACAACGCTCTAGGTTCATAAAGCTGTAGGAATGACTTTTTCTGTTTTTTTTTTGTTCCTACGCCTTTATGAACTTGGAGGGTTGTATTGGTGATTTTGATGATTATAATTCTGTAACTACATATGTCTTACAGCCGCGAATAATATTTTAATCAACATACAACCTAGCACTGGCCTGCAAATTGCAAAAAACGTACGAAAATTTGAATTTCGCGGGTTGGTTGGAGCATTCACCTTAAGTTTCTAACTGCCCGTTTTGATTTGAGTATTTGATTAAGTAAGTAATCCCCTAATAAAAAGTATTTTCCATACGTAATAGTGTAGGTACTCATTGTTGAAGAACCAAATGAAATATAATAAAATAAAAATAAAAGAATCAAACTCTACAAGGTGATTCCTTCAATGTAATAATGTACAGACGCCAGTACCAGCTACTACAAACTGTCAAATTTCTTTAATAGATTTTCAACTTTATCTCTAAAGCATTAGGTTCCAGGTTGGTTGGGAAAATCTGATAGTTTCGGGTAGGTTGACCTGCTGGCGTCTGTACCTACTAAAAACTTAGTAAGTCGCAAACTTCATTATGTTTCTATTTCAGTTCAGACACCGGCAATTAAATAACCAATGGTCAGATAATTATGTATGGTCCCAGGAGAAACCCAGGAACTGATGCAGTAAGGGTGCTGGCGGTTGGCCTACATTTCAGTCAGCTATCTTGGCATGTCTGGTAAGTAACTGAATCTGATTTAGACACAATTTGACATTCAGAACGGGAGATACTTAAAAGGATTAAAATAACATTCTAGCTCACATGGGTGTCATGGATGTCGATGTTGATGTTCAATTCACGAAGAATCAGATGTCCTGCCAAGAGGTTGGTGCCCAGCCTCATTTCCATACCGACTTCGATGCGGTGGGCAAAGATCCTGGAGGAAGGTATAACATTAGTTATAGGTTGATAAATCTACACGTAGGGACTGCTTACGATTGTCTGACAGATTGAGTACTCCATACCCAAATGTCTTTTCTATGGTAGGCCTCACGAAGAATAGATAATAATTAATAATATTATAAATCAAATGGGTCTGTGTAAGCTGCGGCTTCGGCTCCTAGTAGCCATCGATAAGCCCGGGATCCCACGGTCCCGAGATCTGTACATTAATTCGAACCTATTACTTTCCCAACGCTGGGCATAAGCCTTTTCTCTCAGAATAGTAATACCAGTAGATGTCGAATCGTTGTGCTCCTTTACTCCGCCCTTTACTCGTTGCGCTGCTTTAGTCCTGAGTTGAGCTACACGATTACTGGCAAATGAGTGCCCTGTCATGACAGGTCCTCTCAAATATGTGTGATTCTTCTAAAGTTCTTTATGATCGGTTTTTTCCTCAGACTCTAATCTACATGGTCCTGAGACGGTGACCTCTGATTGTTTCGGTGTTTGTTCTCAGAGTAGTCAGATAGAATAACGCCGACCCCACGCGGTTATAAAACAATTTATATTTATCAAAAGTTTAAAAGTGGTCGTTATATCCAATAACTAGCGTGCTCCACCCTAGGCCGCATCATCAGTTCACATCAGGCGAGATGCAGCTAAACGCAAGCCTATTTAGTGTACAAAATATTTTACAGAAATCCATTTCATTTACCAATCTACTGCTAGGTATATCAAAATACAATGAATAAAGAAGAAAATATTACGGTACATACCTAAATCCACCGCCAGCTGTGTGGCTTAGAAAACCAATTCTTGCGCGGGCGTCGTAGCCACCTGATAAATGACAATCACTTTTTCAATATTTTAATACCCTATTGCGGATTAAAGTGCTAATAGGCTTAAGTATGTATTTAGGAACATCGCAGATAAAGTATATTTTATCAAACTATTAATATTGTTTTCAGTGGTGCGTGGCGTAAAATAGTTTACCTACGCAAAGAGATTTAAAAGACTTATAGCCTAAATTGGATTTATTTTCAGACAAAAATGTTGATCCCGAATATTTTCGATTTTGACACACGAATGCTACCTGACAAGCGGGCATATGACACTAGACAGACCAACTTGTTACTAAGTAGTAACAAGTATTGGATTACGATTTTCTTCGTCTTGTCCCGTCTATCGCTCGTTAATATTTGAATGTCTTTGAGTTTACGTCAAGATTTTTTTCTGTAGTTATTGTAAACATCCACTATGAAGGTAATGGGATGGACGTTCAAAGTAATTAGGTGCGTCTACGTTCGACGCAGAGATCATTGATCGCTGTTTTCTATGTGATTAGGATTAGCTGGAGCTCATCTTTTCACCCGGCTTCGGAAAAATGCAACCTGCGTAAAAATGCAAGCTTCACCCATATTGATATTCATCGTATCCATACACATTCTGAAAGGTGAAGGACTTGACATAACTTTTGAACTAACAATTTCAAACTTACCAGTGATAGTAATCCGGGGGATAGTGATGTGCGCTGCGAATGCAAGTCGGATCGCGTTAAAGGTGAGGGAGTCCAGCACGTACCAGCGGAGACCTTCCATCTCGAAGTCGTTGATCGATACCGTGGCTGTCGTACTGCACATTCACATAAATCGTTAAACAATACTGTAAATGTAACTAATAGAGCATTTTGGGAACAGAGGTGTACTACAGAACTCATAGAGACTGAAAGAAAAACTAGATTTTAATTTTGATTGAATGAATTACTTGATTCAAGTTCGTTCATAATTTCAATAAATCTTCGCTTAGTTTCATATTTCAGTTTCATGTCTTCGCATGGTTAATGAATGTACTTGTATGCAAGAGCATACAAGAACATTACCATTACCTCTGTTACATAATCTATACATTCTAGACAATAATCCAAAAAACTAAACATACGCAGGAGCTTTATATTCGAAGGGTCCGATGAGAGGTATCTCAAGAGGGTCGAGCGGGGGCAGGTCATCGTTTCCATGAATGACGACATCCCTGAAGTCCTCGATCATGTCAGCGAGGGCGTCAGCGACCACGCTGCGGCCCTGTGCGTCTAAAGTCTGGATCTCTGATATAAGCAGCTTATCATCTTCAGTTACAGCGTGGTCCGTTGATAACAGGTCAAGTTCCAAGTGGAGGTCTTCCAAATGATTCTCAACGCTTTCCACTAAAACAAAAGGTAATTGAAAACATACAATTGTTGCCCATGTTACCTTATTGCCTGGAATAAAAGTGCTCCTAAATGAGTCTGTCCACTACACCGTACCATACCATGACCGTGCTAATATGAACGTATCAGGCACGGTAAATAACATGACATGGACTACTATACCGACTAGCTTATTGAGAACGCGCGCGGTCATTATACCTGGTTAAACCCTATATTGTTTGAAAAGTACGGGACTATGCCCACTAGACCGTTCCGTCACCGTCGCGTGACATGCACGGAGCGTAAACGATTTCTGGCGAGAATATTTTGTTAGTCGTACGCTACGTATGTTTTGCCTAATACGTTCATAACACGGTCATAGTACGGTGTAGTGTTCAGAATCCTTAAATGTACCACGAAATGTTAATTTTAATTTAGTCGTTAAAACTGTATGTCGTATATTCAACTAGCGAAACCTAGTGTATCCTTCTCATTTTTATACAGTAAGGTATCGTGAGTGGGTGGCTCATAATATGGGAGTGCCACAGGGTTCAATTCTAAGTCCCTCTGGACTAGATTGAGTAGGCCCATTTAATATAAAAAACACCTATTTTAACAAATGTTGGATTTTTTATGGTGATGCTTTTTAAAAGTATCGAGTGCATATAATTATTAAACGTTTAAAGATACCAAAGTACTTATTAAAACTTACCTAGGGGTAGATCTGCATAGTCCACATTCGCGCCTTGTGCAAACGCGCACACAAGTAACGTCACAAGGCACATTAGTTTCATTTTCTGTAATAAAATATAACAAAATTAATCATGAAAATCGAAAATTAACAAACATAATATTCAACTTTAAAACAATAAGTTACTAACGTTGTCCTTTTTTCAATTTGACCAGTCTGGGTTATTCGCACTTCTATATATAGGTAATGTCTCCGATTATCTTCATCCATCATAATTATCAGCTAATTCCAGTATTTGTAGATTAAATTAAGAACAATTTTGTTGTAATCAGCCCGTGATTTATTTCGCAGCTGCTCTATATCTCTTTGTTAATGAGATTACAATACCAAGTAATTATTGTTCAAAATACCTGAGTGTGACGTTTAGTAATTATTAATTAGGTAGATTGGGGTTGAATATACTTTGTATTTATCTATCTATTGTCGTCATTCATTATTTTATCCTGTAAGTCTACAGACTTCTGTTGTGTCTCAACAACAATGTGTCTCTACCTCCTTCAGTTACGTTTACTGTTTTTTTTTATTCTACGAGTATGTCTAAAGGCTTGCGTTTGGCCGCAATTCACCTGATGTGAAACGAGACGCGGCCTAGGACGGAACACGCTTGCCTTTGCCTCCTCAAAAGTTCAAGAGATAAAAATCATAGTTTAGAAATGTTCCATCAGTTATTTGAGGTCCTCGTAGGACATAAAACGTAATTACGTAGGTACATAATATAGATACATAAACTCTTTGACTTTTGGCGACGCGGGTAGGTGGAGAGCTACAGAACTACGCCACCTGCTAAGAACCTTCCATACTCCTTTCGTTTCGTCCACATTCATACAACGGGGGTATAAAATGGCCGCTTTAGCAGAATCATAATAAGATATTTTGGCATAGCATTTGGACACTAACTGTTTCGTTGCTTTAAAATAGTAGTCACCAGCGCGACTGCTGAGCATGAGGTCCTAGTTTCGATTACCAGGCCGGGTAAAGTGTTATTGGGTTTTTCCAACAGAAATTTGTCAATAGTACCGACTTAAACATAACTGGTGCAATGCCGATGTGCTGTTAGGTACATCTCTGCCCAACCCCTCGGAGATTACAGGCGTGATGCTATTCATATGGACACTTTGGTAATTAAATACTTAAAAAATGGTACCTGTTAAATTATAAGGGCTAACAACAAGTAAATTAAAACATCAACAATATTTTTGACACAATCTTAATAAATCCGTTTGGGATTGTCACGAAGATCGTAATCTACAATGTGATAGGTGTACTTACATAAATCGGTCATTAATGAAACAGTTTTTTTTACTTTATTGACCAACCAACAACTGTTACCACTAAAAAAAATAGTATGATCTACTATAATCACAACAGGTAATTGATAACAGAATAACAGGTATAACAATTTCATACAGGTTAGCACCGCAAGCCTCATAAATATATAATAGCTTTGCCACAAGCATTATACTATTGAAATAACACATTACTATCTAAAGAAACAAGATAAAAATAATAATAAAGAAAGAGGCACGTGTTAAGAAATATCCAAAAATAACAATATCAATATTTTCGTCGAAAATGTCGAAATTGCAGGTTGTTCTTTGTTGTGTTAGGTCGGCCATGGAAAAGTCTAACACTAGTACAGGTGAAGAAAGTTCTATAGAACATGTCATTGATTCTTATTTCAGATGCGCCCATCTGACCCATCCCAATAACTCATGGGTCATCCGGTATCATCAGTAGGTCAATAGCAAATGCAAATTTAATCGAGCCAGTTCTTCACCTTAAAGTAGAGTACAACTCTACAAATGTTCGGAGTAAATGTAGGAATAGAAGAGGTCCAGAACACTATCTTGCGGGATCCCTGCTCTATTGAGTTAAAAGTATAGGGCACTATAAGTTGTCTACACTATTTTATACTACTTAAAATGCGGGTGATCCTTTGTACTCTTTGTACTAGTTAGCTGTGTTAACTTTGTACCCTATCCTTAACAAGACCTGCAGAACCTAACCAATGATTGACTAGATCAAATGCTTTACTCAATGCTGATGGTTTTGGTGGTCTATTATGAGGTGTAGTCTTAATTTTTCTTACTAAAATATGTGATTAGTGTGTAGTCAATCTTTTATAGTTACAGGTACCCACTTATTACCTATGGTGTGTTGGGTACGATACCTAACACACATTATTAGTATTTACCGTATGCATTAATACGGTATGCAGCTGGATAACGGTACTAGAATAATACTACTTTCAAGATTAAAATCTACCTAATTTGTGCGCTACGAGTGTTCGTACAGCAAACAATTTTCAATTAGAGATTGCTGTTGTTTGCGTAAATTTTGATTTTACGGATATAAAAACAAATATGATAAGGAAATCGCTAAAGCCTCATTGTTTCGGTTGTGTTCTTACCTAAATATTTGAAAGCATTGGATTTGCTTTTAGCCTTATTAACTAGCTGATGTCTGCGGCTTCGCCCGCGTGGATGTCGGTGATCGCAACCAAAAGTAATCATGAAATTTTGATCCCGTTCCCGCAACCCATAGGAACCTATTCCATAAAAAGTAGCTATGTCTTATTCCAGGCTATAATCTATCTCTGTACCAAATTTCGGGCAGATCCGTTCATCCGTTAGAGCCTGATTGAATAGCAAACATCCAAACATCCGAATATCTGAATATCCAAACATCTTCACAAACTTTCACGGATTCGGCTTATTAGCTAAACAGTAAGCAAGACGGTGCGAGGGGAGGGTCGGCGATTGCATCTAGCGAAGCGAGGCGCTTGACTTTTATTCTCGCGTCCGCAATTTTTTTGCGATTACTCCTAAGATATTCGTTTAAATTATTATGGTCTATGAGAGTAAAATAATGTGCATGAAATGCTTTAAACCTCTAACTTATTTAAAATGATAAGGATTAATACCGTATTTGTGTAAATAGCTTTCCAATTACCGCTTTATAATTGCCCATTTTTTAAAGTATTAAAATGGATATAGTGTGCTATTGCTGGATGGATATAGTATGATATGCTTATTTTTTTCCGACACCTCCAACATATTTTAGCATTGGCTAAAATATGTTGGAGGTGTCGGAAAAAAATAATAATAATACAAAAACTTGACAAATTATATACTAAAACCTTCCTCGAAAACCACTCTATCAATTGGTGAAAACAGTATGAAAATCGGTGCAGTAGTTTTTGAGTTTATCGCAAACAGACAGACGCGGCGGATGACTTTGTTTCTATGTAGTGAAATATTTTCTAGCATTCGTACATCTACATAGTTCATGGATCCCAGATAGAGCCATCTTAGGTTAGGGGCAGGGCTCAAGCCATGGTCCGGGGCGAGAGGGAATGGGAAGCCGTCGCCTCCTTCTGCGAAGCAGTCATGCTAGCGAAGGAGGCGGCGGAACGTGAGAGGGAGAGAACCTCCTCACGTCCCAGCCGCCGCGGGAGAAGCACCGGGCGTCGGGGGCCACGCCGTGATGGCTCTCGGCCACCGTAGGCGCGGGCCTGTGGACGGCGAGTAATGGGCTAGCTCGCCGTCCGTCCGTCGTATGACGACGGGCAGGCCGTGTCGACGGCGCGTTCGTGTTCCACGCGCGCCTCAAAGAGTTGTCAGCAAACGGGAGGGGCCCGCAAGGGCCGGTGCCTGCCAGGGCTGCGGGACTGTTCGAAAGAGATACCGCGGCCCTGGAACATAAAGGGCCAATGAAGGAACATGGGTGTTTTTTAGTCAGTAAGAGTCTGACACTCCCTTCCGCTCCGCCCAGAGCGGGAGGAGTCATTTGATGATTTCTCACCACCCAAAAAAAAAAAAAAGGTTAGGGGCAGGGCAGGTTAGCAGTTAGAAATTTTTTGTAGTCATGTTCATGTTTAAAACACTTGACATACCTACTTGAAAAATCTACCAACTGATGACAGGTAGCTAGCTACTTAATATACATGTCGGAGTAAGATAGATAAAGCCGCGATATCTCGGAAGATAGTATTTTTTATTTTATAAAATACTTAACTTAGAACTTATGCCCAACAAAACCGTTTTCACGATTTGTCTGAGGGAACGGAACAAACATAAGAACGGTATTTATGTCGCAGTAAGATAGTTTTAGCCTAGGGATATAGCTATGTCTCGGAAGATAGTTATATGAAGGCGAATTATAACTATCTCAGTTCGCTTGCTCCGCTCGCTTTCTAGACCCCGCCATCCCCTTCGAACCTTACCTCTCCGAGTTGGGGCTCGCTTCGCTCACTCTTGCATCAAATACAATACACATAATTATTTCACTAGATTAGTCTAGTAAGATAGTTATAAATCGCTTTCATATTACTATCTAGTATCCCTTGACTGAAAATATCTTACTGCGACATACATACCGTGCTTGAACTTTTGTGTTTCGTTTTACCTAATTACCTACCTGTCTACGTCTAAATAATTGCTTGCTTCTTATTATTGACAATTAATTTTTTTTTTGTCAATTTGTTGGGTTAAAGGAAATTTTATGGCATGAAATGCAATGTGCCAGTAGAAAATCAATTTATTGTGACTAATGTGTTGCACGTAAGCCCTAATATAACAATAGGAATGATTTCAGAAGATAATTATTAGTATTATATATGTACTTGAAACTGGTGTATTTGTTACGCAGTCTGGCGAAGGATTTTGTGCAAGAATGCAGTTACTTTTGATTACGGTATTGTACAACATACTGAGTATAATACTAGCACAATTTCATATAAGTGAGTAAGTAATGACGTATTTATTTTAAAAAGTGGTATTGTTGTTAGGCATAAATAAGTTATGATTGTGAGGCTATTATGCATAAAACTGTATTATGGATAATAACTCAATAAAAAGTAGATAGTGGAAATCTTTGAGCTCCTTGTATGCAGTGACTGCAAACGTATTTGTAACCACTGCTATCTGCCATGGGTCTATGTTCTATCAACAATGAAAAATGTGCTTGAGTGACTTTCAAACGTGCAGGTAAGTGTGCGTCTATTTCAATCATTTTCTTTTCGTATCTTGAGCTCCTAAAGTCCTTTAGAAATCCCGATGATTATCGACTCTTGTTTCGGTATTACTGAAGCTTCTTGTATTCCATTCACATTGCCTTAATGTTTTTTCACTCTCTCTTTATCCTAAGGAAGTCAGCTCCTTCACAGGTTTATAATCTAGCCATGTTGATAAGATTACGGTGCTGTTAATTGCTTGCACTGCGCAATTACCAAATCAATCTCTCGTAATCTGCGTGCCAAATCTCACTGTAAGTCTTACACATTTTCATTAACAGGTTTTGATTAGCCTCCGTTGAGTAGAAATTATTCTTGTAATTATTTTAATTGAAAATATACAGTACAGTATATAGTTATTAATATTAATATACATACAGTAGTTAGGAGACTTACGCACACTCACACACGCTCTGTTGGTCGCTGTAGCCAATGACGGTTCTGGACGACAGAGAAGGATAGGAGCATGGAAAAATGCGATTCCATGCTGCTAAAAGAGGTGTATCCAGGGGCGTAGCTACCGCCGTATCAGCCGTATCAATGATACGGGGCCCTCAAGTAACAAGGGCCCCTGATGAGGAAAAAAATCACAAAATCTTCTCAAAACCTCAAAGATTCTTCTTGATTCTCATTTATCTTTTATAAATTAAAATATAACTTATCAAGGCCCAAAAAGCTCTACATTTTTCGAGCTCGCTTCGCTCGCTCTTTGTTGTAGGCTTCGCCAATCGCCATTTAAAAAGCACCAATTTTTCGAGCTCACTTCTCTTGCCTATGCTAGTCATGATCGTAGTTACACATTTTTTGTTTACCTTGCTCACTCACACATTCTCTGAAAATGAATGACTGTGAAAGCGATGTCAGGATGCTATTTTCCTTGTTTTACAAAAATCATTAGTTTAATACTGATAATTTTCTCCTTGTTTTGGGCTTCGCCGCACTTGGCTTCAAAGGGACCCCAAAAAAATTTTATACAGGGCCCTACTAGGACTAGCTACGCCACTGGGTGTAACTCTTGCTCACTAGCCTACTACTTTTCTGTGATGCGATTGAAATGTATTTTTATGAAATTTATCTTTCGATTATTATTTCTTTTATTTATTTGTTTACGCCTAAATCAATCAACTCACATCTCACTCTCATCAACTGTATCACTTATTTTTTTTCTAATATTCTATTCTAATATTCCTTTAAAAAAAAGCAATATAAAATATAAAAAACGAAGCCCGGTATCGGCAACAGGGTCCAATCTACCGTCAGTAATGTACGGGACCTCCTATCCAAGGCGTCTAGTTCTGTTTGAGAACATTTCAGTCTGTCGAAAGAGTACATTAAAACCAGCATGACTGAACCGTTAAACGCACGCAGCTTTTTTCCGCCTGATAAAAGACTATTAAATACTTTTTTCAGGAAGCCAAAGAAGTGCTCTTGTAAGGGTCTTCTACAATTTAGACACGCTGGTATTAAAGACCTCATTTATTGATGACCGCACATTTGTCGACAGGTGGTCAGGTTATATCTGACCACCTCTCCTCAACCAAAAGCCTAGTCCTGAATCCTACAGCAGCGTGCTAAGAGGATTCAAGGCTAAGCAGAACCAAAGTGGACTCAAAATATTATTATCATTACTAGCATTTATCGCCCAACAGTTGGGCAAAGTCCTGTCTTTCTTCCTTCTACTTCCCTACCCAAACACAGCTGCCAAAGCCCAATCATTTTCTAAAGAGTTCAGCTCACTCCGCCATTTCGATTGCCGCGTTGTCGCTTGCCATATCTATCTACATACCTACCTAGCCATTACCGCGGATTGATCCTTCTTCCACCTCTTGGCATATTTTTTCTAGCTTGGCATATTTATCCGCTGCATACCAACAGAACCCAAGTGCTTGTGATAGAGATAGACTACTCCAGTAAAGTCTTTAATATGTAAATAGGCTAGGCTGCAACTTATACCTCCAGAGTTTTTTTATAAAAGCGTATTAGTAGGTAGTTACTATTTCAATGAAGATATACAAACACGTGCACTGTTAAGTATACAAACGTCTGACATTATGTACTCGTAGGTACATTTCACCTCCGCCTGATTCCCCTGAAATCCTAACCGAGTATTTTATTACAGTAAATGAAGACATCGGCGACTTCCACCTCAATGCTGAAATTGGAAAACTTCCACTGAGGTATATGCCGCTATCTGAACAGGATAGCAAGGCCAGCGAGAAAGCTGCAGACGTCGTCGACTTCATATCACTCGTACCTAAGATCGACCCCTTCATCATACCAGTGGTTAAACCGTTAAGCTTTGATATTCCTTCCTTCTGGCTAAAGTAAGTTATTTACCTAATGGTGACTAAATTGGTGAAAAAGAAAAGTAAGGTTCGATTGGCGGTCATCATCTAGCCTTTTCCCAACTATGTTGGGGTCGGCTTCCAATCTCGACGGATGCAGCTGAATACCAGTATTTTACATGGAGTGACGGCCTATCTGTCCTCCACAACCCAGTTAGTACTGGGTAATACGATACCCCTTGGTAACACTGGTTGTCAGACTTTCGGTAACAAAACTTATAGGAATGCTAAAGAAATAAGATTTGGAAACAATCTTACTTCGAACTGATTGCAACTTTACATTATAATAAGCGTTCGTCTTTTTTGGTGAAGAACGAGCGTGTTCTTCATTGTCTTCAGAATATTGAAGATGCTTTTTATCTGTATTCTAGAGGTAAAGTTTACCTGGAGAACGTCGTTGTGGCTGGCGTTAAGCAGTTACAGCTAAATGGTCTCGAACTGCGTCTCATTAATCTAAGGTCGGACGTCAATATCACCATACCGAAGTTATATTTCGAAGGTAAAACTAATCAGATTTCCAAATCCCATGTATCACTGAACATCTACACAGAAAGTGGCCCAAACACTCAGATTTGTGAACAAACTAAACTTACTCTGATTGTGCCGAAGTAGCTTTTTTAATTTGTTTCGTGTTTGGTTTGAATCAGCTGAGTGTATCTACATGGTTCTGATTTATTGAGTTAAATAGTTCGTGGGATTTACGACATACCACGAGGATTTACCTGACTATAGACCGGGGCAAAAGGAGAAGTCACTCATTGAGAACATGACAGGGGACATATTTTAAACCAGCATAGTCATAAATTATTCCACAGGAACGTTTTAAATATAGCCAAGGCGAGTGTCATACATAACACTCCCCCCTACATCCAAACTGTCGAACTTTATAATATTTGTATTTAAATAAGAAATGCTGTACCTACTCGTATAGATGTTAACTACTTATCCATTTACTTGTTTTCATAGTTTTATGTGTAGTAAATCAGTCACTATATCTTTCTATTTTTTACGTTTTAGGTGACTTTCAGCTGCAGGCTGCTATAAGCTTCTTGCCTATTTCGTTCAAATGTCACATAAGGTACGTCCCTACGTAATAGATATATTGCCCCACCATTTATTTATCTTCATGTGTCAAAGATTGCGGATGGTCCATTTTCGGGGATTTGGTCAGTGAGTCGTCTTAGGGGCGGGATTTGAATTACATGATTTTATGTACAAGGTGGAAGGGATACCGACGCTAAAACGGTAAACACATATTCAGTAAGTACATCATTCGGAAAAAAAATACCGATGAAAAAAGTTCTATGCGGCCCAAATAGAGATTTCATCGGTAATTTAAAAAAAAAAATCTGCTGTTCCATACATTTTAACCGTGTAAGTATTGCAGTTTTCTAGGAAACAGCTGGTACCCACCCTCGGTAGGCAAGGGAGCATTCAAGTATTACGTAACGCAATTTGGGGGGGAGGGGGGTCTCGTAAAACGTTACGATGCGTTACAGGGGCGGGAGGGGGTCTTTCTTACAAGACGTTACGTAACATTGTTTCTTTTTTTAATAAAAATTTAGGGAATTAAAACTCCCAAATTGGCAACCCTGATTAATAGTTGATTATTTTTTAATTTTGTTAAGAATACGATTTTATTTCGAGTAAAATGTTTAATTTCAGTTGGGTTTCTGTTTATAATTGCATTCCCAAAGGTTAAAATAAACATGTTATGTATTTTAAGAGTTTATTAGTAAAAAAAGCTAAAATAGGATAGAAATGACGGAGAAAAACAATTACCTATGTGTGTGTAAAGCCAAAAATTTATAGAAAAATAAACAAAATACGTAGGTGTTGCGGATTAAAAATCTCTTGTTTCATTTAGTATGATTACTGCAAAAGCAATTAAAACTATACCGAGGACAAAAACTATAACATAACTTTTAGCGCCTTTAGGGTAAAAATGGTCACTTGAGTGTTACGTAACGTTTAGAGAGGGGGAGGGGGGTACAGAAAAACGTTACGGTGCGTTACAAGGGGGGGAGAGGGAGTCTAAAATCTTCAAAAATTGCGTTACGTAATACTTGAATGCTCCCCAACCGACGAAAAATATCTATGCCCCCCCCCCACATATATTTTTAGTTTTTTTAAGTGGTAACCGTTTTAGTGTCTTGCACCCTGTATAAAACCAAACCAGAAAATATATACGCTTTTTTTTTTTTTTTTTGGGGGGTTGGAAATCATCAAATGACTCCTCCCGCTCTGGGCGGAGCGGAAGGGAGTGTCAGACTCTTACTGACTAAAAACCACCCATGTTCCTTCATTGGCCCTTTATGTTCCAGGGCCGCGGTATCTCTTTCGAACAGTCCCGCAGCCCTGGCAGGCACCGGCCCTTGCGGGCCCCTCCCGTTGCTGACAACTCTTTGAGGCGCGCGTGGAACACGAACGCGCCGTCGACACGGCCTGCCCGTCGTCATACGACGGACGGACGGCGAGCTAGCCCATTACTCACCGTCCACAGGCCCGCGCCTACGGTGGCCGAGAGCCATCACGGCGTGGCCCCCGACGCCCGGTGCTTCTCCCGCGGTGGCTCGGACGTGAGGAGGTTCTCTCCCTCTCACGTTCCGCCGCCTCCTTCGCTAGCATGACTGCTTCGCAGAAGGAGGCGACGGCTTCCCATTCCCTCTCGCCCCGGACCAAGACCATGGCTTGAACCAGGGCCGGACGCGAGAGGTCGCCGCCGCCAATCGCCGCTACGAGGACACGGCGGTGCTCCGCCCAAGCAGAGCAGACCTCCACGGTGTGCTCCACCGTGTCCTCCGGTAAATATATACGCTTCGGTAATCATCGTGATACAGAACTATCTTTAATACACCTATACTCCGTGCGCTCTAACATGGTGCGGGAGACAGGTGCCAGTATGACGTTGACATCTGTCAGTACCACATGACTAGGGATGTGACATTATGCAATTCATTTTTTCGATAACGATACACGCAGCTTAGATCTAGTTCTCTTTAATATTGTTACGAAAATTAGTGTGTTATTCAGTTGTGCAATGTAACTACGTGTATAAACTTGTCGAGATAAATGTATTATGGCTACATAAGTATCTTTGTACCTTTATAAAATAATCAAAATCGGGTTTATGTTTTTTTTGTGTCAACATTTTTGCTCTATGGCGCATTCATCTAAACTCATATCTGGAAGGTCTATAGCTTTTAACAATAAAAAATTGACCTACACACAATATACGTTTTTTATTATATAAAATATCGACTATCCATCGTAGCAGTACATCCCATCACTAAATACGTCTATGGCGTTACGTTATACGAATAACACTTTGCTTAATTTTTCATTCAATTTGATTTTATTTGTGGACTAGAACATTCTGGTTAGGTTTAAATTAATTTATTACAGTTATTAATGATTTAATATATTACGAATGTGGTACAGCTGAAATACTAAGTCATAATTTGTAAATCGCGGCAACTTTCAAGAGTGAAATGAAATGTTACTGAAACTGTCATACGCACCATGTTACAACGCACGGAGTATATATCATTGCGCGTTTTATTAGTTGTGTTCAACCGCTCTGTTCGCTTATCGTTCGTCATCTGTCAATCAAAAGTTTTAAACATGGAGTTTTTGATCTAATCTTGTAAGCAATTTTAACATAAGCATTTTAAAGATAGACGATAATTTCCGAAACGCATCCTTTTTCTAGGCGATCTCAAGGCATTAAGAAAGTAACTTTAGCCATTGTATCAGGCACGCATTTCTAGTGTAATCTGCCTTCACATTATCTTACTAGAAATATTTTAGTAGCTTGATATTGCGACGTATGCCAAAAATAAAATAATGGCACAATTTCTTCATAATTCAATTATGGCTTATTTCCTGTTATCAGTGCTAACTTGTACGAAGTGGCTGTCGCAGCGTCGTCGGGTGGCTTCGTGGTGCAGGCTCCCAAAATAGGCGAGGTGCTGCAGGTCAACAGTGCAGCTGTCAAAGTCGACATCAAGGACGTTGTGGTAAATATAATTATCTAACATTACGTTCTATATTACTAAAGCTACAGCCCGCGCTTGACCTTGCAGTCTTTGATGGAGGATTGAAGTCGGTTAAAAAGTAGAAATTACAAGTCACTTCTAAACCAGGCACTGACACTGTTGTACTGTAGTAGCTCTGGCATGAACATCAGAAATCATTTCTAGCAGATTTAAAGGAGGCTTCCGGATATTCTTTGATATATCCTGGGATCACAAGTTAGTCCAGGAGGTCGTTGAGATTGTATTCCTTTGCCTAATACCACATTTTCCTTATTATCGTCTTTTGTTCCAGTTCAACTTAACAAACATGGTTATTGGCGAAGAACTAGAAGACTATGATTCCAAATTTTCAGATGGATTCTTTATTACTAGTGGTAAAAACCGCGATTATAATATGTTAAATGGTTTGCTCAAAAAAGCACTTGACATGGCAAATAAAGAACTTTTCAAGATTTCCATAGACACGTTTACGGACTATCTGTTATCTGATACTTATTAATCAGATAAAACAAATGAATCAATCAATTAGGCATAAAACGGTTCGTTTATATCTTGGCTGAACACGATATGGGGTCATTTTAAATGGAGGAAAACCATTCAGATATTTGCCAAAGATTAGCCAAAATAAAACAGAGGTAATTAAAAGGTTGGATTTAAAATTGAATTTAAAATAACGTGATGGCCCTCATATCGCAAAAAAATAAGGATCTCCTGAATTAGAATCGTCAAAAAAGTTGCCGTTAAAAACGTTTTACTGATAAGATCCGCTTTTATAAATATATAGGTACGTATGCCTGCCTACTACACATACACGTGTTTTAATTAACAGTACACCTCCCTCCCGACGACCCCATTACCCTCCTCCAGGAAAGCAGTAGGGAAACCAGTACATTGCATAAACACAAACCGCCGTTATTCCAACCTCGCCGTCGAGGTCCGTCGCGACGTCCTCGTTCACGCCCCCCTTACCGACCCTTGCTAGAGCCCGCGATTCTGAGCCAGTAGTAAACCAGTCTCTAAATAATCTCAATCAGATCTAGCCTGACCCTTTGCTGCCCTCCCCAGTGACGCCCTAAGCCGAGGCTCGTAACTCACAGGGGTGCCACTAGCGCGCCGTCGCTTAGTTTATAAGTTTTATGCCCCTGGCTGGAGGATTTCTCTCAAAGCATCCACAGGATAGTCCGGTTAAGCAGAAGCCAGCCTCATAGGTTGACCTGAGAAATGCAATTTAAAAAAAAACAGTACACCTCTGTGGGAAATGGGGGCATTAAATTTCCTCGGTCCTGTAAGGTAACATTTATACACGGTGACGACGACAATACGACAATATGAATACACTGGTAATACTCATTCATAGGAATATTTTTAAACTATCAAATAAATCCAAACATTGTTTTTTTTTCAAACCATTTAAATAGCATAAACTGTTAACGGTAGAACACCACTAACTTTAAGTATAGGCTGCACTAATTCGCATCTGGAAATAAAATGTAAGTAATCTATCGTGTGCGTGTCCAATTCAATAACGCTTTCAGGATGTTGATGGGATTGTCACGCTTTTGTAGCGCATCAGGTATGTTGCAGACGCTCAAGTGGATGGTTTTCAAGCGATACACCGCAAACGAATAGCGTCTCTGATGCGCCGCATGCGGGGCAGCCCCAGCAGCTTCCTGCAGCTCATTGTTGGGAGAATGGACATGGAGAGCTCATTCATGTAGCATTGGACGAAACTCCATGTACGAGTTGTGCGGTCCTAATTGTAATTATCTATTTGTTGTCATTGTTATATTGATTATTATATGTTATGTAATTTATCTGAATTAAATGAATTGAATTGATTTGAATTGAATCAGCCGTAAGCCGGAGGCAAACCGCTCTCTGGCAGTTCCTAGTCCGCCACTAACAAGCAGCTTATTACTACATGGGCCATTCTCAAAACGGGACTCGAAATTATTTTAAAAAAGAAATGATTTTTGAAATGATCCAACGTGGTCTCAAATGAAAGGTACCATAACCTACAACGTGTATCAAGCATGAGCCGAGCTATTTTCACTATCGTTTTCGCGAAAAAAAGGAAAAAGAAAACCCACCTTCACGAAAGTGACACTAATGCACGGCGGTGACATAATTTTCAATTTTAATGAAGTAATGTTAAATAAAACACATTTTTATCGATGATATTTTTATTGATGAATTTTAACTTTTTATAGGAACATAAATCAACTCTCTAATCAGTTCTTAATATCAGGTTCCAGAAATTTTGTTAATAATAATTAGTATCACTGCAAAATTCTTAAAAAACTCCTCCATGAATCCATGGAATCCCCGTGGGTGACATCCATGGAAGTTTCAATTTTTATTGTATTTTTTTTTGCGTTTCTTAAGAATTTTATTTCATATTTAATCGTGAAATAATATCAATTAGTTTATTTATTTGAGAAAATGTATAATTTTAATTTTTGGTCTGTATCATCCGATTTAGGCGTATTTTTTTTTATTGTTATTTTTTGAAAAAAATAGTCCCAATCGTTTCGAGTTCGATGATCGAGTTCATGGTGTTCGGCTCCAGAACGACCTAAAAATAATGGTGTATATACATTATATATATTTATGTTTTGTAGTTTTTTTTTTAATTCTATCAGTATTAATAATTTCGATGAAAGGTGCAATAGTTTGAACAGGGTACGAGCAGCTTTTGAAAATATCGCAGTCGATGTGAACAATTTTGAGTCATTTCCAGCATTGAAACGAGACGACCTGTCATTATTTGCGGTCGGATCTTATCAAATCCAACTCGCGCCAAGTTATTATAGTGAACATGTGCGTAACGGCCCTTTTTTGGTGCAAAAATATGCTCGTGAGCTCAACAATTTGGCATTATTTAACATACGCCACAATAATGTTAGCATATATAGAAAGCAGACACGCATCAACAATATCATACCATGTTAATATACCTACTAATTGATGGAAACGAGGAAGGACGAAACGCAATAAATAATTATTGCTGTTCTTGCTTTACTGGCCGAAGAACGATTGGTTGTTGCGAACATGTTATGTGTCTAGTGTGGTTCTTAGGGTGGGCCAGGCACCAAGATGCTATAATACGTCCTGCCCTCTTTTTAGACAGTATAATAAGAGACATTGATGTAAATGATGATTAAATATTATTTTGAAATAAATACATGCCATTAATTTTTTTTTATCCTATCTATCACTTCCAAAACGGATAGAATAAGTACTAAAACTGTCCATTTATACAAAATGTCTTTAGTTGTAGTCATAAAAGGTGTAAAAACCTTAAAAATACGTCAAAAAAAACCATGTATAAAATATTATATCATCAATATAAATAGGTAAAAAAATTAGGAACCCCAGGATAGATTCTAAAAATATTTCGTATAAAGACAAAGATTAGAGGCAGGAACCCAGCGCAGGTACTCCCATTCCTGGGCAGCATTTGGACCAATTCTCATATAAAGATGAGCAATCTCATTTAAAATTAATTCATTATTTAATTTTTTAACACCAATTCATATTTTATTTCTGCTGAAATGAGATTGTTCCACATGGTAGGAACATGATAGTTATAAAATACCAATGTTTAAGAAAAACATTGGTAAGTATTTTATAACTATCATGAGAAATGATCACAAGAAAAACTTGTTGTGCCTACTGCAACTTATTGCTACATAGTATGTATAACGGGTGTAAAAAGACTCAGTCACTTCTTCTCCCAGTCACCGTGATCAACAAAAAAAAGCGGAACCCTCTACCTATAGGATCACTTTGTTGTCAGCCTGTCTGTCTCTTTTTTTCAAGAACGGGTGGAGGTATCAAGTTGAAATTAAAAAATAAGGTCAATACCAAATACTAGGTCTTTTTTTTTTTTTTGGAGGGTGGGAAATCATCAAATGACTCCTCCCGCTCTGGGCGGAGCGGAAGGGAGTGTCAGACTCTTACTGACTAAAAACCACCCATGTTCCTTCTTTCGCCCTTTATGTTCCAGGGCCGCGGTATCTCTTTCGAACAGTTCCGCAGCCCTGGCAGGCATCGGCCCTTGCGGGCCCCTCCATTTTGCTGACATCTCTTCGAGGCGCGCGTGGAACACGAACGCGCCGTTGACACGGCCTGTCGTCATACGACGGACGGACGGCGAGCTAGCCCATTAATCACCGTCCACAGGACCAAATACTAGGTCTATGGTCCCATAGAGCTGGAGAAAACTCTAAATTCTAAGTCAACGCAACCAAAACATAAATGTACGTTTTTATACCATGTATGCCGAATATAGGTAGGTACTGGGTGACTTCCCGTTGACAAAATCAAAAAACTTTGCTTAACTATCTTATTGTATTAGAGTCAGTCCTGAAAGCAGAATGGCCGAGATGTAGGATGTTAATTCTGAACGCATCTTAATATTAAAAAAGTAATTGAGCATGTACGCAGCGATGAGTGAATGAGGGAGTATGTGTGGGAGAAGAAGAGGTTGGCGAGCTAACTAAGAGCTAAAAGTAGTACTCCTTGAAACATTAGCTATGCCAGCATTATTTTTTAATTTTATTCCATAAATAACGTTTGGAATGAAGACATTACACAAATTGACTTAATATAACGTAATTGAAATTTAACAGATGCTGACAGAAACCCTAACCCTAGACGGTCGACGTCAGGGGCACCCCGAGGTTCGGTTAGTTAGGTTCCTGTAAACCCTGCAGACAAAAATAGGAGCCCCAATCGAATCCAAATAGGAGATTCCAACTAGTAAATAGTGCTTTTGACTGATGCTTTAGCAGTTAAATTAAAACTAGTTTTGACTAAGAGCGTCATCGTCAGTTAGAACAACTTTTAACCACAATTTTGCAGTCAGAACCAAAACCACTTTTGACCAACCTCATCATCATCGTCATCAGCCTATATCAGTCCACTGCTGGACATAGGCCTCCTCAATCGCACGCCATTCAACTCGATTCTCAGCAACTCTCACCCAGTTGCTACCAGCCACCCCGCGAAGATCGTCACTCCACCGAGCCTGAGGGCGTCCCACCTTACGTTTGCCGATTCGCGGTCTCCACTCAAGAACACGTCTACCCCAACGGTCATCGGTCCTACGGCTAATATGACCGGCCCATTGCCACTTCAGCTTACTTATTCTGTGGGCTATGTCGGCAACTCTGGTTCTCTGTCGAATCACCTCGTTCCGAATGCGATCCCTCAGAGAAACTCCAAGCATAGCCCGTTCCATAGCTCGCTGAGCGACCTTAAATTTATGGACTAGCCTTACCGACAGTGTCCACGTTTCGGCTCCGTAAGTCATAACAGGCAGGACGCACTGATTGAAGACCTTAGTCTTTAGGCTCTGTGGAATACGCGACGAGAAGACCCGGCGAAGCTTCCCAAATGCTGCCCAGCCCAGCTGAATTCTTCTATTAGCCTCCCTCTCCAAGTTGTTCTTACCAAACTGCAGGGTTTGCCCGAGGTACACATATTCTCGAACAACCTCGAGAGGACCGCCATTGATACCGCGAGGCTAGTCTATTTTAGTTATTTTCATAGTATTATGTCATACGGTATTTTACTATGGGGACGGGCTGCAGACATTGAGTCTATATTTATTCTGCAGAAAAGAGCTATCAGAGCCTTATATGATCTACGTAGACGCGATTCTCTAAGAGAACTATTTAAGGAAATTAACATCATGACAGTACCTTGTCAATACATCTATGAAAACATCATGTACGTTAGGAAAAATTTGCATTTATTTAGTAAAAGAGGTGACCGACACCACTATCATACTAGAAATAGGGACCAACTAACTCAACCAGGTTTCAGGCTAGCTAAAGTAGACTCATCTTTCATGGGGTACTGTTTAAAATGTTACAATAAAATACCTCCCCACATTCTACAACTGAATGAGACGAAATTTAAATCTTGTATAAAACGCACACTATGTAGGCAAGCATATTATAAGTTGGGGGATTACATTGATGATAAAAATGCTTGGCTCAATGCTGGTCCTGCTCCACAACCATAGGGGCAAACTAATTGATTACCATGTGAAGTTATTGTGGAAGCTGCAGAAGATTGTAAAAATATCTTTGCATTGTATAGATTCAATCTCTTAGTATTATATAATCGCATAGCACATGTGTGAGTACTATGTACTGTAAAGCTACCATTTACATTTAGTTATCTTTCATTGACTTGAATGTGCCCTGGTGGCTGAGAGAATGTCATGCTCACACAAATGTCTCCCTGATGGTGGCGGGTGTGTCGGGTCATTTAGTTCCCTTCAATATGGTTGAGTTGAATGGCGCTGATCCATGCGTCATGTTCGTGAACGGGCGCTGTCAGTTGGGACTGGTCATCTCTTAGCTGTCACGGTTTATTTTAATTACTTTATTTTTAAATTGTTAGTTTAATCTTTTACTCTGGACGCTCTTAATGTGCACGTCTTTGTACATCGTTCTCACATATATGTATAATCTCAACATGAATGATGTAACCAAGATTTTGTAACAACATTTTGATTAAAAAGAGTGTCCATGGAGTTTCTTGCCCATTCTTCTCCATAGAGATCTATGATTTGGAATGTGCAACTACAGTACTTTCGCAAGTTATTATGCCTTGTGACTGTGACTGTAGCTTAGCTTTTTGGTTTTTGACTTTCAAAAGTGCCTGTAATGGTCTAATTGAAATAAATGCTTTGAGTTTGAGTTTATTGACAACAATAGGTCCTGGGGTGACGTGTTCGTTGAACATAACCTGGGTTTTGTCCAAGTTCACCCTGAGACCAATGCGTATAGAAGAATCAACTACGCCATCCAGCATCTGCTGCAAGTCGTGCAGCGATTCAGCCAGTATGACGATGTCATCTGCAAATCTCAAGTGTGAGATGTATTCGCCGTTGATATTAATGCCACGTCCTTCCCATTTCAGCGTCTTAAACACATCCTCCAGTGCGTTGGTGAACAATTTCGGGGAGATTACGTCCCCTTGTCTTACCCCCCGACGCAATGGGATATGCTCCGTTTGCTGGTTTTGAGTTTGGACGGTCATTGTGGCGTTCTCATAAAGATTTCTCAACACTTGGATGTATCGCCAGTCGACTTGGCATCGCTGCAGAGACTCCAGAACTGACCAGGTTTCGACAGAGTCAAAAGCCTTCTCATAGCCCACAAATGCAAGACACAGCGGCCGATTATACTCTTCGGACTTCTGTATGATCTGCCGCACTGTGTGGATGTGGTCTATGGTGCTATATCCTCCTTGAAACCCGGCCTGCTCCGGTGGCTGGAAGTCGTCGAGCCTTCGCGCTAGACGATTTGTGACGACTCTTGAGAACAGCTTATACACGTGGCTAAGGAGCGAAATGGGTCTGTAATTCTTTAGTAGGGTCTTGTTCCCCTTTTTAAAGAAAAGAACGACCACACTCCTCCACGCTTCTGGAGTTTGACCAACCTGTTCAATCAAAATTACTTTTGCCTGTTTTATTCAGTTAATAGTACTTTAGACTGGTTAAGAGTTTTGACTGCAACATATTACTATCACCGTGCATTTTTTTACGCACCTAAAAACAACCGTTTAGCTGGTAGAGGGCGAGAGACACTTGAGTCTAACAAAATTTTGCACTTTAAAGCTAAATATCGATTAATTTTATTTTCGATTATGGGATTCGTTTGTGAAACGAATCCCCTAATCGAAAAAATATTTGAACAAACTCGCAATATTTTTTAAAGACCTATCCAACGACATCCGACACTGGGGTACACGAGAAAATAAAATCCCCACTTTACATGTATGTACTGGAGATACCCTAAAAAAAATACTTACTTTCGAGATTTTTATTTTTTGAAGTGAAAACTACTTTAGCGGCGTTGAGCACTTTAAAAAAATTGTTCTGTAATGGGTATAAAATCTTAAACTCGCGTCAGGACACGTGACCTGATCGTAAGACGGATGGAGAGTAGACGATTTTGAACTTAACCTTCAACATTTTATGGTTTAAAATCATTTAAAGAAATTTGGAAAAAGCGTAAGACGGATGGAGAGTAGACGATTTTGAACTTAACCTTCAACATTTTATGGTTTAAAATCATTTAAATAAATTTTTAAATGTTTCCAATCAACTTTGAACCTAATGCTTTAGGGATAAACACGGAATAGAAAAAACAGTGGAAGTGCCACGCAGCTATCGCGCGTGTGTCACAATTATGCGGAGATCCGCAACACCTGCGCAACACCGACTCAGTCGGGATTAGCTACTTGCTGTGATACGACGTCTCGAACGTAACGAAAAATATTAAAAACATGCCTTATTGTGCAATTTTTACATGTAAAAACGATAGCAGGACAAAAAATGTATCTTGCGGAGGTGTATCGTATCACCGGTAAGTATAAAACTATGATATATTTCAATATAATTAAATTTTGTCAATAAAAACTTATTGACAAAACCATATTTATTTGTTGCGAACTAAAAACTACCTTATGTCCATTGTTCAAAGTCTAAATCAACTTGCTCGCTGTCTTGAATATCATCGTATACATTCTAGAAACTTCGACGCTACTCGATTAGGGATGGGACACATTCAAATAGTTCGGTATCGATAAAATAATAAAGAGTGTCTTCGAGTGTACTTATATAGTGAAACCTTATACGTTACCATGACATGTTATGTACTCGTTGACGTTCTTCTCGATTAATTGAAATAAATGGTTTGAGTTTGAGTACTTATATTCTGACAAATAAACCAATCTTCATTCATAGCTGGACGTAGGCCTCAAAAATAACTAATACTAATAAAGTATGTAACTAAATATTTCAGTTTTCCCAAAGATCCTTTTACTAAGGAGAAATGGATAGAAGCTACGGGAAGACAGAACTGGATGCCGTCCAAATCAAGTACAATTTGTTCTGAGCATTTTGATGAAAACAATTTACAAACTTCAAAAAAAGGCTACAGATTTTTTTTATTGGGACGTCCATATTCCAAAAAATTATTTATCATCAGTTAGGAGAATTTCCTACATCGTATCACATTACGGATTTAATGAAAGCCATTGCGGAAAAATAAGTCAATATCCGCATGCATCACCTGTTAAAATTAAATATAAAACAGTCAAAACGACAATTATTAAACAAATATGTTTTATTTCAAGGACAATAAATATTTTAAATTCACTATTTATCGTTTCATTTAACCATTTTACCTTTTATACTAATCGGACTTTGGTCCGTTACATAAGATAAAAGATTTTAATTATTACATTGTACAAACATCGACATTAAATTATCGATATCTTGTCCTCATCCCTAGCTGAGTAGAAAAATAGATAACAAGTGCATACGAATATGACATCTATTTCAATAACTTTAGGGTGCTAAATAGAGTAAATTGGTTACAGCGCCCTCTAGCGTTGAGTAGCTGAACTCGTTGTGGATTGCTCGAAATTGATTGTTAGATGGAAAAATGGACTTCATTGATTTTGACATGTAAAATAAAAACAACATTCAGTAGTTGTAATAAGACTTAATTTTGAACAACAATTAATAAACTTTTCGCCAAAGTTGCATAAATAATTAGTAGCCAATTATATCATCGTTTTCTGTGTATTGGAATGTTCATTTTAATTTGCAAGTGTATGAGTTTGGCGACACTGGTTCCCGTACTAAGGCAGTCTAAGGGCACTTCCACTGTTTTTTCTATTCAGTGGGGATAAAGCTGACAAATCTATTAAATAAATTGCCACGCGCATCCATGGATGGTGACAGCTGATGGCTCGACCGTTTGTGTAGTGATCAGTTGATGCGGTCTTTATTAGACATTTAAATAGGTTCGAATCAAAACTGTTCGTTTCTTACTTCAGCTACCATAAACCTATCGTATCAGTTTTAGAGATTGGCGATGATAGTTCTGGTAATGATGATGGTGAAAAAGTCGTTGAAATTATGGATGAAAGTTGATTTTTCGGAGAGATAAACTTTTTAATGTAAAATAATTGTAATAGTTTTAAAGTGTTAAATTTTTAATGTAATATAAATTGTCATGTTTGTGTACGATAGCGCAATAAATGAATATTGTATTCTACCACATAAATGATAGTACTTTTGTACTGATAAAGCAATTGGTGCAAAATTATTTTATTTTACTACTTTGTAGGCGTAATTAATCTGTATATTCCTGCCAAATTACAGCTTTCTAGTACTAAGACTCTTTGAGCTAAGCTGCGGAGAGACAGACAGACAGATGGGCATGGTAAAACTATAAGGGTCCGTTGTTTATTGACTACGGAACCCTAAAAAAAGAAAACAATGTACAATTGTACAGTGTTTAATTAATCTTTCTATATTAGGTACCTATTTACTACTAGATAAAGCTGCGGCCCGCTTCCGTCGTTCGCATGAAGTTATTATTAAAAAATATATTATTATTTATATTTTTTTTTATTTTGCTATTATTAAAAAAACTTCCTTTTTTAAGACGACTCCAATTTATAAAAAGCTTTTTAAATATTAAAAGAAGATTTCAAGACTTAAAGATTATTTATTTTGGTCATCCACACCACCCTACATAAATTATATTTATAGTTGAAAAACATGTTCTCCCACATATTTTACACGTATGTGAGAACATGTTTTCCAACTGCAAATAACAAACAAAACAAAACAACAAAACATTGTTATTATTAGAACAAAATATTAAATTATTCAACCCGACTACGGAACGCACTTGGCCGTATTTTTTTGTGCTGGTCTGTACCTAAGAACCTTATGTACAGTTCCACGTTTTTTTATAACAACAACATTCATACTATCCACACAACCCATCCCAAATCATTCCTATTTCTATTTTTTTTTTTTACGAAACGTATTAATTTTTTTAACAGGACGTTTATTAAATTTATTAAATAACCTTTTAATATATTGTATTACTTAACACATTGCGGGACACTTGAATATTTTGCAAATGTCATGATACGACACTCCAAAATCCCATACTTTTTATCATACCGTCTACAGCCGTACTACCATATTAATAAGTGTTTTTTTAATTTTTGATACAACAAATACGGTCAAAGACGTATGACATGTAGGGCTCAGTTTACTAGTTTAGAAATTAATTCAAGAACAATTGCAAAGATTTAAAAAATATATATAAATTATAACTTAGCCAACAGTTCGGTTTTACGTGGGGTCGTGCGACTACTGATGTTGAACTTTTAGTTAGGACGTATTTATAGTGCATGGGAAGATAAATGCGATGCTTTGGGCATTTTTTGCGATTTGTCCAAGGCATTTGATTGCGTTCGTCATGAATGAATCAGGAAACCTTCCGTCTTCTTACCTCATACCTGAGTAATAGGATCCAGAGTTGACGTCAACGGAAAAATATCTACCGGATCTATAGTAACATTGGGAGTCCCACAGGGCTCAATTTTTGGCCTTTTGTTATTTCTTGTTTATATTTAATGACTTGCCTTACCTCATAAAGGATAACCACGATATAGTATTGATTGCAGATGACACTTCGCTTTTTTTTTAACGTCAACGTCAGCAGCTAGTTACTGAAGATGTAAATGTAGTGCATTGGTTTAACGCTAATAATTTACTTCATAATGAAAAAAAAACCACATGCAGTTTACACTGCCTAACAATAGGTAGGTGAAAACTAGTGTGTTGGTAAAGGGCGAAGAGTTGATCCCTGAAGATAGCACGGTTTCTTGGGCATAACTTTAGACGCTAAGCTTCAGTGGGGCCCACATTGAGATAAATTTTCGAAGAAGCTGAGCTCCGCAGCATACGCAGTTAGAAACAATCCTAATTTAACCGAAATAGAGACAACCCGATTAGCTATTTTCATAGCGTAATTTCGTACGGCATTCTGTTGTGGGGGAATGCCACCGATATCCAGACCATCTTTGTTTTGCAGAAAAGGGCGGTTTGATAAATTTATAAATTGAGTCCGAGAAACTCTCCCAGAGAAGAGTTTAAGGAGAGTAATGTAATGACTGTTCCTTCTCAATATATTTATGAAAACCTTTTATATGCTCACAAAAATATAAAGTTGTTTAAGAAATATAGTGATATTCTCAATATAAATACAAGGAATAAACATAAACACACACTCACATACATCACACACACTTTTTTTTTTCTACTCTCCTTTCGCAGGTATGCTGGAAGAGATTTCTTTAGAAATAAGCATCACCTTTGTACCTATTTTTTCTGTTCCTTTTTTCTTTTCTGTATTTAGTGTGTAGTGTGTGTACATACACCATTATTTTTAGGTCGTTCTGGAGCCGAATACCAGGAACTCGATCATCGAACTCGAAACGATTGGGACTATTTTTTTCACAAAATAACAATAAAAAAAAACACGAAAGAATAAAAGAGAATGCTCATGGAAGTATGGAATCCCGTACCATGCTGCATCAAAATCAAACCTTGTTTTTTATAGACTACACTGATCGTATTAACTCCTACAAAAATTATTTTTGAAAAAAAAAACCCGCGTTTCAGAGTTATTTTATAAAATCGAAACTAACCTAAAAAGTAGGTCTATTTTTTCGACGCTACCAACGACGTATTTTAACACACATACATTACATTATTGCTCTAAAAACAGCGTAATACACTAATATTAGTAAGAATTACGAGTTAAAGTAACATCCACAGTATGCTTGACTGAAACTCGATTTTATTTTAGACCTTTACATTGCCAATAGTCAGTCAGTACAGTACAAATGTCAGATGCCACAGATAAGATAACTATAAACCATAGAGTATAGTAAGTGCTATAAACTAGTCGGGATTTAGGGATGTAATCGATAAATCAAAATCTTTAGGCTGAGAAAATCTATTTTGTTGCAAATAGCAATAAACCAAACTAAATCGATTTGGTGTACTGATCTTACTTAATTGTAATTAATTTTAGAGTCCGCTCGACAGACAAGGGTTTGTTCAATTGAAACGGAACGTCATTTATATTCAGTTGAAACGGAACGTCATATAAAGGGAGTAAAACAATATTTGTACTTTTAAACTCGAAAAGTATATTTCCAGTTCAAAAATCAAATCCCCGACGCGTAATGCCGTAAAAAAATATGAAACTAATTACTATAATATTTTGGTTTTGAGGCGCGAGACTTTTTGGTACCAACTTTGGTCATTGTCCTTTAATGTTTTTTTTTGTGAAATAATGAGAATCGATCGATGAATGAATTTTTCAATGGGTATCGTTCGCATGTGTTGCCGATCGTGGATACGTTTTACACACACATATGCATTTGAGTTCTCATTATTTAAAAAAAAAACATTAATTTTATTCTTTCGTGTTTTTTTTATTGTTATTTTTTGAAAAAAAATAGTCCCAATCGTTTCGAGTTCTATGATCGAGTTCATGGTATTCGGCTCCAGAACGACCTAAAAATAATGGTGTATACTGTTAAATAAATAAAAAAGGAGCTCGTGGCTAAATAAGAACAGCCGCTCGGGTCGATCTTTAGGTTAAGCTGCGCTTGCCTAGGTCGGTCTGTGGATGGGTGACCACCCATTACATACCGAGTTTCCTCCGTGCCTCGGAAAGCACGTTAAGCCGTTGGTCCCGGCTGTCATTTGTAGATCTTTGACAGTCGTTACAGGTAGTCAGTGACTGGAAAGTCTGACAACCAGTCTTACAAAGGGTATCGTATTACCCAGAACTAACTGGTTTGTGGAGGACAGATAGGCAGTCGCTCCACGTAAAATACTGGTATTCAGCTGCATCCGGCTAGACTGGAAGCCAACCCCAAAATAGTTGGGAAAACTGTTAAATATATACATACTGTTAAATAAATTAATTTATTGCACCCACAACAAGGCCCAAGAAAATAGGTGGATCATTTAGATGCCAATACATACGCTTTTATAACAAACTACCAAGCCACATTCAAGAACTAATAAATCTGCCTTAATAAATTTAACTTTGCCTGAAAGAGATCAGAGTGAAAGTATAAAGTTTGGGATTGAACTGCTCCAATTTGAATTAAAATTGAATTGAATTTTTACCTACTTTATTTTACTATTTTTATTACAGTTTAACATTATTTTTTAAATATTAATTAAATTGTCAATGATATTTACTTTTTCAAATACCTACTATGTCATTATTTTTAATATTTTTTTAGATTCAGTTGACATTATGTACTTTTTCAAATATGGTATTATTATTTTGTATCGTTTTCTTTATTTGACATTATTTAGTTTTCTTTATTTTTTTAAGGTGAATATGTGGATTATGTGAGTCATGTTTTTAATCTTTTTTTTTACGATTTAGTTTAGCTAGTTTCACGTTTGTCTGGCAGTTTTAGTACTTTATGCGGCCTACCCGAATGTCCCGTCTTTGGTATTGTTCGTCGTGTCGTTGAGCTCCTTGGGTTATGAGTCGAGCTACACGATCACTGACAAATGCTTGCACTGACTGGACAGGTCCACTCAAATCTGCATGGTTATTTCTTCTAAAGATCATCTCAGACATTAATCTGCATGGTCCTCATATGACTTGATCAATGTCTGGACTTTAAAAGAGACAGTGCCCTCTGAGTTTGTTTTGGATATTTCTTCTCAAAATAGTTAGGTACGAAACACCGGCCACATCTAGTTTTAAAATATAACATGAAGTGACGTGTAAAAGTGTTTTGTAAAACCAATTTATAGAAATAAATATGATTAATTATGACGGTTCAATGCTTAGGAAATACCTACTTCAAGTATTTTTTTTTATATCTATCCAAATAAATAACACTGAAGTGTCTGTTTGTAATATCAAAAAAAACTTTTTACCGAATGTATATGAAAATGTATACGGCACTTATAACAAAAACACATCTTTTTCATTTTTGGTCTGGCTGTCTGGCTGTTTGTTATGGCTAATCTCCGAAACGGCTGGCATAGCTAATGTTTCAAGGAGTACTACTTTTATTTTACGATCATTAAAAAGGAAGTTTTTTTTTAATAATAGCAAAAAAAAAATACCTATATAAATAATAATATATTTTTTAATAATAACTTCATGCGAACGACGGAAGCGGGCCGCAGCTTTATCTAGTAGTAAATAGGTACCTAATATAGAAAGATTAATTAAACACTGTACAATTGTACATCGTTTTCTTTTTTTAGGGTTCCGTAGTCAACAAACAATGGGCATGGTAAAACTATAAGGGTCCGCCCTTATAGTTTTACCATGCCCATCTGTCTGTCTGTCTCTCCGCAGCTTAGCTCAAAGAAAGAGTCTTAGTACTAGAAAGCCGTAATTTGGCAGGAATATACAGATTAATTACGCCTACAAAGTGGTAAAATAAAAATCTCGAAAAGTATTTTTTTTAGGGTATCTCCAGTACATACACGTAAAGTGGGGATTTTATTTTCTCGTGTACCCCAGTGTCGGATGTCGTTGGATAGGTCTTTAAAAAATATTGCGAGTTTGTTCAAATATTTTTTCGATTAGGGGATTCGTTTCACAAACGAATCCCATAATCGAAAATACACTACACACAACTGTGAGACTAAAATTATTTTACCATGTTATTATGTACCTATATTCTAGCAAATAAATAAATTTCATTTCATTTCATTTCATTTCATTTCAATAAAATTAATCGATATTTAGCTTTAAAGTGCAAAATTTTGTTAGACTCAAGTGTCTCTCGCCCTCTACCAGCTAAACGGTTGTTTTTAGGTGCGTAAAAAAATGCACGGTGATAGTATATATGTTGCAGTCAAAACTCATAACCATTCAAAAGTACTTTTAACTGAATAAAATAGGCAAAAGTTATTTTGATTGAACAGGTTGGTCAAAAGTGGTTTTGGTTCTGACTGCAAATTTGTGGTTAAAAGTTGTTCTAACTGACGCTCTTAGTCAAAACTAGTTTTAACTGGTAAAGCATCAGTCAAAAGCACTATTAACTAGTTGGAATCTCCTATTTGGATTCGGTTGGGGCTCCTATTTCTGTCTGCAGGGTTTACAGGCACCTAACTAACCGAACCTCGGGCCTCGGGGTGCCCCTGACGTGGACCGTCTAGGGTTAGCGTTTCCGTCAGCAGTTCGACGGATCCCCGCTGCGCGGGGCTCCTATTTTTGTCTGCAGGGTTTACAGGAACCTAACTAACTGAACCTCGGGGTGCCCCTGACGTCGACCGTCTAGGGTTAGGGTTTCTGTCAGCATCTGTTAAATTTCAATTACGTTATATTAAGTCAATTTGTGTAATGTCTTCATTCCAAACGTTATTTATGGAATAAAATTAAAAAATAATGAATTGTTTGTCAAATAATACGTTATTAAATAAAAGTTTATCGGATAATTATTTTGCTAAGTGAAATATTTATTAAACTTGTAGAATGATGAAATGACAAATAATTGTTTTTGCCAATAGTTGCTTGTCAATAAAAAATTTGGAATTAATGTTTGGTGAACTGACTGGTCACCGTCAAAACCACTTTTGACGGAATCAGTTAGTCAAAACTACTTTTAACCAGCTCCATTGGGCAAAAATACTTCTAACTGTTATTTCAGTCAAAAGTAGTATTGTCGAAAGCATACGGTTAAAACTACTTTTGACTGATTTTGCTAGTTAAAAGTACTATTGACTGGTTAAGAGTTTTGACTGCAACATATATAACGAAATTAAAAGGAAAACTATCACAGCTAAGTAGGTTTTACAAGTTTACGAGTAATAGTCGACCAACTCACATAGGCCTGTTGGTCTAGTGGTTAGTGACCCTGACTGCTAGGACGGAGGTCGTGGGTTCTCGATTCCCACACAGGACAAATCTTTGTGCGATGAGTACGATTATTTGTTCTGTATCTGGGTGTGATTTATCTATAATATGTATGTATTTAGAAATATATATATGTATGTTTATCAGTTGTCTGGTTGCCATAGTACAGGCTCTGCCTAGTTTGGGATCACATGGCGGTGTGTTGGTTGTCCCAAAATATTATTATTATTTCCGTTATTCACTATTTTTCTTATTTAATACATTTTTAAATATGTAAAAAAACAAAAGTAAACAAAACATTTAAAAATATAAAATAGATGCCCTATCGGCATCAGGAACAAGGTCCAGGCTGCCGGTGGTCAGGGCTCCAGAGAAAGGAATCGCCACACAATGCGTGTCGTGTCCAGGAGTACTGCTTTCTGAATCAAGCCCTTGACCCAGCCGCGCAATGAGAGCCTCCTAAGGTGTTGGTCGAGGCTCTTTGCTATTAGTCCATTAACCGTAACGACTATCGGTACAATGATTGCAGAGTCCACGTCCCACATGTCGACAACCTCGTGTGCTAAATCAAGATACTTGATTTTTTTATCATTTTCAGCTTTCACAAGATTCTCGTCATGAGGGACAGCGATGTCAACAATCATTGCACGGCGCTCTCGGCGATCTATCACCACAATATTATTTGCTAAAATAGTCCTGTCCGTGATGATAGATTGATCCCAATACAATGTGGCATGACCGTTCTCGAGAACTGGGTCGGGCACATACTTGTAGTATGGTACTTCAGAACCCACAAGGTTGTATTGCAGGGCAAGTTGCTGGTGGATAATCCTAGCTACTAGATTGTGTCTGTGCAAGTACTCACCGTTAGCAAGACGAGAACAACCGGAAACAATATGTCGGATCGATTCACCGGGACGGTGGCATGTCCGACAGATGCCAACCGTACCGTCCTTGACAATGTATTTCTGACAATTGTTCGTCATGATAACTTCGTCCATAATCGCACAGACAAAACCTTCGGTTTCCCCAAAGAGGTCACCAAATCGTAGCATTAGCGTCTTAGCATTTAAAAAGCCACGACCTCCGCACTTCCGCGGGATATACAGTCTCATGACCGATGACCGTGGGTGATGCATCCGGTTTGCGGTCAATAGTGTGCGGACCCTCTTATCCAGGGCGTCAGAACAAGAATACATCAAAACCGGCATGACCCAACCATTAAAGGCGCGCACCTGGTTTCCGCCTGATAAAAGTCTGTTCAACACTTTATTCAGGCGACCAAAGAAGCGCTCCTTCAATGATTGCTTCACGTCAGCAGCATTGATGCCTAATGCTTCCGACATACCCAAATACTTGTAGGTCTCGGTTGAGGAGAGGGATCTAAGGAATATGGAATCCGAGAGTTGAGTTCCCACGGATTCCAAAATCTCCCCTCGCTTTACATGCATGACCGCACATTTGTCCACACCAAATTCCATCCTGATGGCGCTACTAAATGTTTCAGTCACTTTTAGTATCTCCATCAGTTGCAAATTGCTGGGAGCAAATATTTTCAAATCGTCCATATACAGGAGGTGAGATATAACCTGACCACCTTTCTTCAACCGGTAGCCTAGATCCAGCAGTGTGCTCAGAGGATTCATGGCCAAGCAAAACCAAAGCGGACTCAAACTGTCACCCTGAAATATTCCTCGCTCAATCCTGATCGGTTCATCGTTCCCATGAATCTGCCGACATCCTGGATAGAGAAGGACTGTCCTCCACTGCTTCATACACGACACCAAGAAGGTGCGAAGAGTTGCATCTATTTTGTACAATTCCAGCACCCTCATGAGCCATGTATGTGGCCTTCTTATAATCTATCCAACACGTCGAGAGATCCCTCCGGGATCGACGAACCTGTTGACTTATGGCCATGTCGATAAGGAGCAGCTCCTTAGTACCGCGGGACCCATTCCTACATCCATTCTGAGAGACAGACATAATTGAATTGCTATCTATATGACGAACAATTTTTGCTCTCAGAATGGATGTAAGAACTTTATAGACCGTCGGTAAACACGTAATTGGTCTATAGTTTTTAGGTTCCGCAGTACTACCCGATTTATGGAGTAGGTGGGTAACTCCTGTTGTAAAGAATGGTGGTAGCGACCCAGTCTCTAAGGATGACTGGAATTGTGAGGCTAAGCAAGCGTGTGACCTTTGTAGCCATTTAATCCAAAAGTTGTGCAGTCCGTCCGGCCCTGGAGATTTCCAGTTAGGTAACGGACGGACTGCACGGGCCACGTCCAGTGGACTAATAGAAATGAATGATTATTATTAACTCATAAAATGTACTTGGGTCATGTTATGTACACAAGTTTTTGTTTTTTGAACTGCAAATGTAAGTTTGTTTTTTTTTTTATTAGTACAATAAAAATCATCGTTCGGAGGCAAATTGAACCGTAGGAAGTGTCTCCATATTTTGATGGGCAACTACGGAACCCTAAATTGTGCGTGACCCGACACGCACTTGGCCCGTTTTTTAGCATTTCTGTGAAAAAAGAGAGAGAAAAGAAGTTACCTGGAATACCATAATGATGGTAGCATCATCCTATTTCCTTTAAACTTACGACGATGGAGAACAGTTTAGGTACATTATAATCTTAGTATTGCATGTTGTGTCCTTTGGAAATTGATCGTGACTGTAGCCATGGTTACTACTTTTTAACCGACTTCTTGTAAAATGTGGAGTTTCTTGAATCGTATGAATTTGTTTTAGGAAAATGAAAAACTTCCAAAACTATGTACTTCTCTTGTTTAAGCATGTAAATTATTATTTGGACAATAATCACAAGATCGTGTGACATAAGTTGACATCGTGTACTAATAATACATGGCACACATGACATTCTTGGTATTTTCATGGTTTGTTAAAGTTTTAGATTATTCAAACGTATAAAAACCGGCCAAGTGCGAGGCGGACTCGTGCACGAAGCGTTCCGTACCATTATCTATAAAAACGGCAAAAATCTCATGTCTGTTCTATGGGAGCCCCACTTAAATATTTTTTTATTCTGTTTTTTTTAGTATTCTGATGTATTTCTTTTGCCGCTGATTTGTGAAAATTTCAACTGTCTAACTATCACGGTTCATGAGATACAGCCTGGTGACAGACGGACAGACAGACAGCGGAGTCTTAGTAATACCGTATGCATGTACCGTAAAATAAAGATAAGTAATCTAAAATGAATAAGTCTATAGGTGTTCACAATCATATTTGTCAGTTAGATACTTAACATAAAATTAATCACATCCCAAAGGGTAAAACGGGGGTCCCGTTTTACCCTTTGGGTATGGAACCCTAAATACTAGGAAAATATTAGACCGATCAATTTTTTGTACCTAACGGTGGGTACGGTACATGCGATCCCCAAAACCTAAAAATGTGATTAATTTTATGTTAAGTATCTAACTGACAAATATGATTGTGAACACCTATAGACTTATTCATTTTAGATTACTTATCTTTATTTTTTTACTGTTTTAGTTTGGGAGAGGTACTTTCCAAGAAAACCTTCAAGTTACCCGTCCCCTAAGAACATAGTGAGAGTATTCTTTTTACGAGAGGACCAGATGACCCCAATAACTACGCATGATGCAAAAATTATACCCACTGTACAAAATCGCTGTATCAATAACAATAGCAATAACCAGCGAACAAGGAAACATTAGGTTATCGACTCAATAATTCCTAAACACTGTTAAATCGATTTCTTGTGACTAATGGCGACAACAACGAAATAATTAACGCATAATTGCTTAAAACGTTATATATTAGCATCTTATTTCTTTTGTCACGCAGTCGTATAGATTTTTGGCACTTAGCAACCATGAGAGGACTTCTGATTATAGCACTTTGCTGCGTGTACTCGGTTCAAGCATGTGAGTAACAGTATTTTAAGTAATGGCTCGCTCAAACCGCAGCCGGCCCGTAATCTGTCCGTATCCTGTCTAATCGCACCTTAGTCACGTGATTCGGACTTATTATGGGGGAACAGGGGCTGTGATTGTCCATAAAAATGTATTCAATACAATTTTTTTTTCATAGAATCTATATCTACTGTAGACACGTCGCTGTCATTTCTTTTTTTCAGCAACTAATAAATAAAGAAAATATAACCCTCCAAAAATGACAAAATTTGCCCCATTTTTACGGCCGTGATTAGAGGACTAACAAACAAATTCTAAAAGATTTTAACATTAAAGAAATTGACCTAGACACACTCTTTCTTAAAATTTTAATGTCAAAATTAATTGAATCGGCTCCGTTTTCGAAAAACGTACGTAGACGGGACGTATTCCCCTTTTTTCTAAAACGTCGATCACGTCAAAATTTTTGTGATATAATCGGTCTGAGCTGCAACTGTCCCTATCGCACTCACGGGGGCAGGCTTGACGCTGCGCGACGGCAATAATTTCTTCAAATACGTATGACCTCGCAGACCCAGTTCCCTCTTAAGATAGTAAGAAGCTACTTGTAGTAATCTTCAAGCGCCATGTAACAAAAATGGGTTGCTACGGCGTAGAGCTGTAGACTGCCTACGCGCGGTTCCGCCTGCTACGACATTGCAGATATTCGTAGCGAGCGCCACAGCGTAATGCGCTTAGAGGCCAGAATAAGCTCCAATGTAGAAATTTAATGGTTTCGTTGTAATATTACTGCAGAATTCACTTTGTGATTAATAATAGCAACGTTATGTATATCATTCGTAAACACGATTCAGTAACATTTTTTCGATAGAAAAATACCTCAATGATACCTCTAAACTGAATTATAAATGGGTATTATTCCATTAAAAACTCTAAATTAGGTCATACAATTTTGCAGGATAGTCGAACTATGTATAAAGCACGACTCATAAGGTTCACTTTTTTTTTAACCCGTTATTTTCCTCGAAACAGCTTTCCTCTGAAACTTCAAGCCAGTTACATCTCGGACCGCCGCGCCGCCGTGCCCCACGTCCCTCGCTAGGGCCCCGATGCACAACTTGTTAGTCCCAAAGGGTACAATACTTACATCAAAAGGCCAGTCCGGCCACGGCCTTCATACGGAGGGACTTTGTATTTTGTTCGTTTTCGCGCAGAAGACTCGATTGACAACGTTTTACGTTTATAGAAAGTATTTATTTATGGATCATGCAATTAAGATTAAAAAAATAAAGTACTCTTTTTATTTTTTCCAAAAATGTCAATGTCAAAAATTCAATAAGGTAAACGTGCCTAATTATCGAGCGAGGTCTTCTAAAGTGTCCCGTTTGCGAGATATATAAGCTCTATGTATATAAGCCATCAATAATCTTCGCCAGCAGCACAATTTTGATAGCTTAAATTTGTTTAAAATTATACATTTATAGGTTTTTATTTTAAAGATAATATTAATTATTTACAAACTACAAAACTATAATAGAAATAAATATGTACAAGTATAAAAGGGCGTCCAAAAATTCGTCGGCATCGCTGTTACATACATTTATTGGTTTAAATATTTATGTGAGCCGTTTTAAATAACTGTGTTTTGGAACAGGAATATTCAGGGTTTGTTAGGGGTACAGAGACGTGGTATTAGTTTTTGAAAAAAAAATATGCGGTGCCTGTAGACGATTTAATTTAAAAAAATACATCGAATTTGACTCTATAAGTCTTTACTTATTTAAAGGGACCGAATATCTCACTAATCTGCACGTCAGAACCTCAACGGGATCTTTACCAGCTCATTACCTTCCGCTGACTGACGATGACAAGCATGCCACCCGCAAAGCTGGTGCTTTCGTGAGCTTCATCAAGAACGTGCCTCAAGTCAACCCTCTTATGTTGTTGTCTCTGGGACCCTACCATGTGACTCTGCCCGATGTCAACTTTGAGTAAGTATACAGGGTGTTATGACTGTTACATTAAATGAGGGACGTACTTTAACGAAGCTAAGAACTTAAAAAAGTAGTTGATATTTTATTCGATATTTCATGGTGGGTTATTTTATGAGGAAGTACTAAAACTGATTAATGAAACGTCCCTCGTTTTACACCTAGTAGAAGAATTATAATTGGCTAAACAGTAGTTGAGATAGTTGAACATAAAAAGTTTTCTTTTTATTCGTATTTATTAATAACTATTATCTATGTTTACTTTAGGGGAGACATACTTCTGAAAAACATTTTAGTAAAGGGTATCAAGGGTGTATCTGTGTCTGGTCTCGAGGTGCGAATGGCCCCTTCCCGACTCGACTTTAACGTCAGTGTTCCACAAGTTAGTGCCGATTGTGAGTATTTACCTTTTATTTGTTTCGGGGTGGAAAATCGTCATGGAATTTACCTAACTTAACCTTTTTTTTTTTTTTTTTTGGAGGGTGGGAAATTATCAAATGACTCCTCCCGCTCTGGGCGGAGCGGAAGGGAGTGTCAGACTCTTACTGACTAAAAACCACCCATGTTTCTTCATTGGCCCTTTATGTTCCAGGGCCGCGGTATCTCTTTCGAACAGTCCCGCAGCCCTGGCAGGCACCGGCCCTTGCGGGCTCCTCCCGTTTGCTGATAACCTAACTTAACCTGGATTGGGCCTTAGAAAAATTTGTGTTCACAATACTGCAGTAGCGGTTAGCCAAAGCTTTAGTGCTGACACCGCAAAAAGTTGTCTTATCAAGTCACTTTTAGCATATCGATACCACTTGTTCTTGGCTACGTGTTTATAATATACTAACTTTTTTATGTGTTTTCAGCATATTAAAACAAAGTCTGGTAGGTCGCTATACCAAGTGACACCAAATGACTGAACATTTCAACAGTTATGTTTCATCATCATCATCATCATCATCATCCACAGCCTGAATTCGCCCACTGCTGGGTATAGGCCTTTCTTTTCTTGTGCCAAAGTTATGTTTAAGTCCCCTGTAATAGATGGCAAGGCTATTGCTTTCAACCGGGCATAAATCCGGGCTCCGTGGCTGCTACTGAGAAGTTCCTGATTCAAAAACCGAATAGCGCTTTGCCCTATTCCAAATAAAATGATAAATGTAAAACCATATTGAAATCGTTAATTCATTTGTTTACTATAGTTGGTTTCGAGATGCATGCAGTTTTGGCCAATAAACCCATAAACGTTAATGGCCTAGTTAGGTAAGAACTTATTTCATTTAAAAGACCTTATTATTTACTAGCTTTTGCCCGGCTTCACTCGCGTTAATTTAGAATTTAACAATCAATTCGGGTTAAATTCTGCTTGTAATAACATAATTCAATCATGATTCGAAAGACATGTGGCATCTATTATCATAAGAACGTTATTGTTGTTTTCCTCGGGAATAGTACTTTTTTCGAGATGGAAGGTTCAGTGGTTTAACGTGAAAAGGTAAAAAACAAACTTACTTTCGCATTTATAATCAATATTATAAATACCAATGTAAGGATTAGTAAGGAGTTACTGGAATGTACTGTTTTGTCTGCACAGTGCAACGCTCCAGAACCTGGCGGCTGCGGCAGAGGTTGGTCCCAAGGTAGCACAAATATTACCAAATCCGGTGTACCAAGTGGACGCAGCTTCCGTCGTGATAGACCTGGGTGCAGTTCAGGTAAATAGTCAAATCGCGTTACCGCCATAAATGTGGCACAGCAAGTTTAAGAGGGTTTGTAAAATCGTCGATACTGTCACTCATTAACATTAAGCCTACCTGTGTCACAGCCTCACACTCAATCTCGATGCGTAGTGTACTCTTAGTTTGTAAACTTTTCACCACACACTAGGAATTTCTCCTGTATCGTGGGTGCGTTTACAAACATTTAAACTCACATACAAAAACATCCAGACCCGAAAAAACTACCTGTAGGTCATACAAATATTTGTTCCATGCGGGATTTGAACCCGCGACACGCAGCGCAGCAGCCAATTGCTCAGCCACTGCGCCACTGTGCCGGCAAATTTTGCACTGACGAATATTATTTCATACTCATGCATAAAATATTAATCAGAATTTTCTCCAAACGTTTCAACGCTTCAGGTCCAGATGACTATGAGCGATTATTCCGAGGAATTCAGAAATATTGGACTTCAGTTCTTGCATAATTTGGATCAGTACGCCAGCATCGTGCAAGACCTGCTGCGAGCTGTTCTCAAGGGCATTAACAAAGAGCTCGCACATATCCCCGCCAAGGATATCCTTCAGTATCTGCTGGGGTCCGCGAGACCATCCCTTAATATTGGCTAAGCTATAAAGCAGAATTGTAATGGTCATCTACGAATATAGTATTAAATACCTTAACGGTAGATGATGTTGAATTATTATGAGTGTGTTGTTTTTATTTTCCTGCGTTTTCAACAATTATCTAATTGGACAATAAAACTAACGTTACCTGCCCTTATACACCGTTGGCAAGACAAGAAAATGGTTGTGGAAAACTAATAAAAAGTCATCAGAATAGACGATTAAGCACCACTGACTCCTATGAACACAACTTGTTAGCTAAAGCTTTGCTTATCTTGAAGCTGCTGTGTATAGCTTTAGCGTTCGGTCAGGCACGCGGCCCCAGCGCTCCAAGGCACTTGCTTCCAAGGCAAATCAAAAAGCAAGATATCCAAAAATTCATGGGCAAGGCGTGCGTTGCGTGGCCGGTAGGTATTCTACGTCTAACGCCAGAACGCCAGGGGTCGTCTTTACCCGACGCCGACGGTGCAAGGGGTGCGTGGCACCCGGACGCATGGCCCTCGGGGGCGCAAGCCGATCGCCTTAAACCTTCATATACCATGATAGTAAAAGTTAATTTTATTCTTTAAAAAGAATAAATTATTTTAAAGCTTCTTTTTAAATTAATATTTTATTTTCAAATTTTGAGATGTGTCCTAATCATTTCTGATATGATAACGCATAATTATCTCAACACTTTTTTCGTATCTGTGCTATTAAGGAGCGTGCGTTGAGGAGTTCCCTTGTGAGAAGACGATCCTGGTTGCAGGATGAGTTCATGATAGAAATCCTCTTCAGCCATCAAATATGAACGCATCTACAAATAAATATTTTTCGAATCCATTTTCCAACCGTTGAGAAATTCCCTCGTAAGAAAACGATCCTGGTTGCAGGATGAGGACATGATAGAAACCATCTTTATCTATCAAAATTGAACGCGGATACAAAGTTAATTGTCCGCACTATAAACCGTTGAGGCGTTCCCTCGTGAGAAGACAATCCTGGCTGCAGGATGAGGTCATGATAGAAATCATCATCTTTATCTATCAAAATTGAACACGTATACAAAGTTTCGTGTCCGCGCTATTAACCGTTGAGGAGTTCTCTCGTGATGAGACGATTCTGGCTGCAGGATAAAGTAATGTCTGTCATGAAAGTGTATTGTAAATCAATCGGTTGAAAATATCTGATTTAAAATTCATTGCAAGATTCCACCCGGACAAACATGCATTGCAAAATAAATAGAAGCTTGTAAAAACGAAAAATTTACCAAAAAAACAACAACCCTATAGATTTAAGGACTTGGACGCTATTACGGGGAGATACTGCTGCTGAAGCTGTTATTTGCACGGCGTCCTATGTGGTTAAGACAGCTCAGCCTATCGCTATGGTGTGATCTACTTATGCGAAAGCCACGAGTCGCGTAGCTTTTACGATGCTGTGTTGCTGTCTGTTGCATTAGGAGAGGCGATCTGCTGCTTGTCCTCCATTTTGTTGAAACGTAGATGACGCACTAAACGCTTGTTATGCACTGAAGATTACTTTCTTGTCGTGCAACGTGGTAGTAATCTTCAAACCATTGTCTAGTCGATCGTACACTGCTCGTGCTCTGTAGGATGTGCACACTGCACGGAGAGGTTTACCACGTTCGATTTTGGTTCAATTATTTGCCCTACATTCGTCACAGTGATTGGCGCTTTCGACGATCCCGCCTATTATCATACAAAGCGAAAGTAAGAACAAATACGTGCCTTAGACATAGGCTGGTGTGAAGTAGCACGGAGGCATCTTAAAACCCAGCGGCGTTAATTCGCTGGAGCATGACATCAAGCACCGATCGAAGCACCTATCTGCGGGGTTTAACTGTTCCAGCAGTAGAACAGAAGATAAAAACCGCAAGACAGAAAAGATTAACTAATTGCTACACATGAAACAAGATCTCACCAACATCTAACTTATTCTATAGAACTTGCGAAACACAGATAGATGATTTTTTGCCTATACATAATCTTTATGGCTTGATTACATGTACCGAGTAGAGAGGTGACACAGGAGTCCTATCTCATCTGTTAGTCTGTTGGACTCTGGTCTTACTCGGCCAGCTCTCGGCCTGGCACTGAATTGTCACTGTAGGTATTCGGTAAGTTTTAAACAAGCCTAGGTTAACATTTGAGGAACTTTGAACTGTTGGATGAATAAGAAAATAAATTAATGTCCCTTGTTCACAGCTCAATTTATTAGCAAAACACTAAACTGCCCGAGAATAGTACCTACTATATGTACGAGTCTGGATTTGTGCCTTCTCGCCCCTATTCCATGGAACTTAAACATTTAAACGTAACTGCGAAATGTGAGTGTACTATTAGATACATCTTAACCCTTCGGGGATTACAGGCGTGTACTTCTGTTTTTAAAAGTTGATTCAATGGTAGTTACTATTTCGTAGGAATCTTACTACGAAATTAAAACTACATTACAGGGTGTAAACGGATCGCCATGGGATCTGGAGGCCATAGTCCTTGCGCGCCTGCACGAGTGGCGCGCGGAGGCACTACGCCGGGGAGAAACTCCGCTGCCGCGGCAAATTGTCGCTCAGCGGACAGACCTCCGGCGCGATCTCATGGCGAAACGACTGTCGCAACCCCGTGCAGGGTACGCCACGATACACTGGCGATAAGTCCCCTCTTTGAGGAGTGGCTAGAGAGGCGCCACGGCGCCCTCACCTTCCGCCTCACGAAGGTCCTCACCGGACACGGTTGTTTCGGGAGGTACCTGCACCGAATCGGGCGGGAGGAAACGCCCGGGTGCTATCATTGTGAGGATCGTCCGGGGGACACGGTGGAGCACACCGTGGAGGTCTGCTCCTCAGTAAAAGTCTGACACTCCTTTCCGCTCCGCCCAGAGCGGCAGGAGTCATTTGATGATATACCATCCGAAAAAAAAAGGGTGTAAACGGACCTTTCACCAAGTCAACCAAGTATTTTGTAGAAAAATCACGTTTTACGGTAGGACTCAATGTAACGCACTCTAAACATTGTGCTGATGAATGTGTTACGGGCAATTTGATAAGTCCGGGCACTATTAATAATGGCCGGTCTATATTCATAATGCCCGGCTCAATTAGGCAATGTGATTAAAACAGCATGATTAATCACTTTTCCCGGCCATTATGAATAATGCCCACCCTATCTTGGGCAAAGTAATAAAATAGGTGAACTGTAGTGCTTTTGTTTATTAAATGAAATTAAACTTACAAAACAATAGTTTAAAAATTAGTAAACTGAGAAAAATCAACAGAAATATATAATAATTAAGGACTGTGCAAGAAAGTTATCAAGTTTAGAATTATTCTTGCAAGATGAGCTTTTGTGACATTTGGAATTGCAAAGAATGTTTGATTTCTTGCATTTACAACGTTTTGAATTGCAGTCACCACTACAGTTACAATGCTGGAAGCCTTGTCCATCAAAATGAGAGTCTCTTGAGGGGCTCCGTCCACATGCTGACGGAAACGCTAACCCTAGACGGTCGACATCACGGGGAGTTAGGTTCGGTTAGGTTTCTAACAATAATAATACGTCGCTGCGTGCGCGCGCGGCTCTCCCCCCCTGTACGTACGCGCCCCTCGCATGTTGCAAGGCACGGCCCGGTACAATGATAAATACAAGCTATCTCAAACACTGACTTATTATATGGACCACGGGCCGTCGGGCATTATTAATAATAGCCGGTCAAAGTGATAAATTAATCACATTGCCCATCACTCTTGGACATTATTAATAATGGCCGGTCCTTATTAATAATGCCCAGTTAATCACGTTACCCGTAACATATGCATTGAATAATACGTGGATCGTGGAGGTATTTTAAATCCAGCTATAACATTATACTAAAACTAAATCTCGTATTTAAAAAAAACTTGTGAAGGTTCCCACGTATGGTCTAGAACGAAAAATGAACGCAATGACGGGGAGAACCAGTGCCTTTCGACTTCGTTAAGGGTAGTTTTACACTCTTTATTATTGAATCAATTGCAAAATAAAAGAAAAATATATTTAGGTAATCACGTATAAACCAGTGTACCAATTTCTTCCAACAAACAAAATTTCACAAATGGATGCACATTATTAGGTTTTAGAGTAAGCCATTTGTTCCGCAGTTGTTCATAACTTTTGGGGCCAACATGCGGTCTCCTCTTGTTCTAACATTTTACGCTGTGTTTTTAACTCAATCAATTATCATTGTGCTCTTAGCTCAATTAACGGAAGCCAATCGTACTAAGGAACATTGTAAGTGAAATTTATTTTAGTGCTATCGTAGAAAATATGACTGGAAGCCGATCCCAACAGAGTTGGGAAAAGGCTTGGCAGATGATGATGATGATGCTATCGTAGAAAATATGGTATCATCTTGAACTGCCACGGCACCATCTATACAAATAAATAAAATTGAAGTATCTGTTTGAAAGGAGATCATTCATTTTCGGTCCAAAGACCAACGAAAAAAAACGAAAGTCAGTCCGAGATTTTTTTAGTACGGCATTAAGTCTATACTTAGTGCCATAGTAGTAGTAGAATGGTTGTAGAGACTTAGTGCGCTAAAAATACTCGGACTGACTTACCTTTATTTTCGTTGGCTTTTGGGCCGAACTCTGTATGAACCGTGAATGGTCTCCTTTCAAAATAACAGCTTTTTACTGAATACATATGAAAGTATAGGGTGACTGGTAATTAGTGACCTATACTTATACACGTGATTGTCCTCATGATGACAAACAACTTTCCCAAAGAAACATTTTTTTTCTACCTACCCATTCACTTTTATCACAATAATACAACAGCCGTATAAAATTCACGCGCGCGCACCTGTGATCTATCAGCTGTTAGCTGCGTGACGCCCGCCGTTCTGTCTCATTACTACTACTACATACTATCGTACCGTGCAACATTAGATAAGTAGAGCACCCGCGCGGCTTGAAAGCCCGCACCGTATGCGGAACCCGCGCACTGTGGAAAATCGTGGAACAACTGCTGATTAAAAATGGTTTTTGTCAATGTCGCTACTGGCATGCTTTTTTTATTTTACTCAATAATTTAAGGACCGAACTAGACTATAATATCAAAAAATTATACATATTATATGAAATGATTTTTTTACAACACTACAAACTTTGTAGTTTTGACGGACGCCCATGTTAAGCCCGTTCACTTCATCACTTTCAAATTGATTTAATTGTTATACGTTACAGGAAAAGATATAATGTATTATATATTTCTGGAAACCTCGTCTTTTGAAGAATATGAAAAAACTAATATGTATTTAGTATTATGTTAACGTTTACCTTAAAATAATTGCAAAATAAAATATAGTGAAACAAAAGTTTTTTTAAAGTTCATCGAGACTTTTGACAGTTGCCCACGTTTACCCATGCTTTACATTTGATGTTGATTTGTAGCCTAGCTATCCATGAACATAATCAAATAAAAAAAAGTTGCGGATATTTGCGACTTTCGGAGTAATTAGTAAAAATGTGATAAAAGTCAGAAAATGGAAAACCGCTCGCTATCTATTGCGGTTTGAAATGTTTCTGTTTACATCAATAGTTTGCGGTAAGTTTTGTAATTTATCATTGATATTACGGCGTTTATCTTTTTTGCATTCATGGTGCGTGTGACATAAAGATTCTGTGAGATACTTAGGACTACACCTCGATCGCCGCCTGACGTGGAAGCAGCACATAAAGACCAAGAGAGATGAGCTCAACTTGCGATACAAAAACCTACACTGGCTATTAGGGCGGAACAGTAAATTATCGACTGACAACAAACTCCTTATATATAAAACGATTCTAAAGCCTGTCTGGATGTACGGCATCCAGCTATGGGGGAGCTGTAGCAACTCTAATATTTCCATTATACAGCGAATGCAAAATGTGATTCTGAGAACGATATACAATGGGCCTTGGTTCATTACAAACACTGAAATACACAACCTACTTCAGATGAACTCGGTGAAAGAGGAAATCTTGGCCATAACCAAAACATACTTGGAAAGGCTGGAGAGGCATCCAAATGAACTGGCCGCTGGACTGACAACACGCACGTACCAAAAACGTCTCAAAAGAAAAGACATTCTGTCTGTACCCTCTTGAGTAGCATAAATACAGGCTACACCTATGTATGAGTAGTTGCTCTCGATGGAGAGCACACTCCAACTGCCAATTGTCACTTACCACATCTGCTTAAAGTACTCAAGACTGATTGCAGATTCAAAAGAAACACAAAAAAAAAAAAAATGGTGCGTGTGAAAATATTAATCAACAAGATGCAAACTACCCTCATATTTCATAAAGTATATAAACAGTTGTTGTTAATAACAGAATAGTGGTGAATTAACAGAAGTGTTATTGTTACGAATACAAAACTACGTGTTTTGTTGACTCTTCAAAATGTCTAATTTCAAGTGTTCTAAACGTGAAATAATACTTTCGTATATCGAAGGAGGAAAATCATTGGAGGCATTATCAACAGTTTTAAATGAAAATTATCATGTATCTGAAGACAACTTATGTTTCATCCTCAGTGATTTTCAAATACATTATTATTCCCACTTTTAATAAACGATGCACAGAAGCTTCACTGAAAAAGGATATGGTATATTTATAGGACTAAAGCAAGAGAAGAAAACCCTGGTGCAAAGGCGTTTCAGTGAAGAGCTAGGATTGATCATCGAAAAACGAAGACAAGTAAGTGGTAATTCTAATGATGGTAATACTGCCAGAAGATTTATTCACAATGCAAGCTGCTCTGCTGAAATTACAGGAGTGGATATAAATTTGATTAAACGACTTTACATAATTCTGCAAGCTCTTTCATCGGGTGTAATGATATGTGCTGAAAAATTTGGCAATTTGGCAGCTATGGAGACTGCCAGGATCTATGTGAGCAATTATGAATGGTACTACATGCCATCTTCAGTTCACAAAATTTTGATTCATGGAGAAAGTGTCATAAAGCATTTTACAGTTCTTCCTATTGGTCAACTTTCGGAAGATGCACAAGAATTTCGTAATAAGGGTTTTAAAAAATTTCGTCTACATCATGCTACAAAATGCTCAAAATCCGCTACAAACGAGGATGTACTTCATACTCTTCTTTATACTTCAGATCCTTACATAACCAGCATTAGAAAACCGTATACTAAAAACGTGAAGGAACTTGATGAAGACACCTTAGATCTTTTGAAAGTGAACGAATTAATTTTAGATCCCGAAGTTCATCAAGTATAAATAACATAACATTTAGTAAACATTACAATTAAATAATTAATCTGTGTTCGATTTTAATCACATTTTTTATTTTATTTTTTCAAAAAAAAAAATGTTTTTTATGATTTAAATTGATTTTTATTTTGATGTACTATATGATATTTGGTTTTTGTAAACATTAAAATAATAGTATTCATTGTTAAAAAATAAATATTGGTCATTTTTGATAATTTTGAATTTGTTTTATTTTTTAATGTATGGTTTTAAATTGAATCATAATCAATTACATTCCATTTGAAGCCATATATACACTATTGTATAATTGTGCAAAATTTTAGAAATATTGGTCATTTTTGATAATTTTGAATTTGTTTTATTTTTTAATGTATGGTTTTAAATTGAATCATAATCAATTACATTCCATTTGAAGCCATATACACTATTGTATAATTGTGCAAAATTTTAGAACATAATATTCAGAAATAAAAAAGTTATTGATTTTTAATCAGAAACAGACCTTTATTTTCCATAGTGCCGCGCCACAGTCCGGCCGCCACGTGCCGTTACGATGTATTATTGTAATAAAAGCGAATGAGTTTAAAAAAAAATGTTACTTTGGGAATCACTAAGTACCAGTCACCCTATAAAAGTACGGTACTTTTAACAAAAAAAAAAACATTTTATAAAAATATTTTTGTCTGTGTTCCGGCTAATCTCCGAAACAACGAGACCGATTTTGACGGAACTTTTACTGGCAGATAGCTGATGTTATAAGGAGTAAATTAAGCTACTTTTATTTTAGAAAATGGCTTAAGGTTCCGTGCAAAAAAATAAAACCCTTGAAAGGACATGGCTAAATTGAAGTATGGACGACTGCCCCCGCAATGAAAACGCATATATAAACATTGTACCTAGCAATATGTAATGCTAAATAGCTGAAATTAGTATTTTGTAATTTAAAAAGTTTCAGGAACTTTTAATATTTGCACAATCCTAAAAACAAAATCGCGCAACTCCTACGACAAAGGTACAAAAACTTCAAACAATGACATTGCTATAAACTTTTATCTAGGCGTTTTAATGTGTCTGCGACGATTTTTATAGATAATTGTGTTTTTGACTGGCGATTTTGCACTAAGGTACTTGAAGTAAATATCTACATAGGGGTAATTGCAGCAAAAAAAAACTTGATACATTTTGGTAATGCAATATGTCTCTTCCCTAGCTGTCAGTATGCCTTGACCTTGTCATGTCAAACCAAAACAAAGCATAAAAATACAATTAAGAAACTTTTTATGTTTATTAGTTCACGAAAGTTATAAGAAATTATTAAACACTAAATAATTCATGAATTAATATTTAAATATTACTGGTTAGTGTGAGGTTCCTATTTGTGCTAGTCATGTTGGGGCAGTCGTTTAGCCATCTCTTTTGTTACAAAATCCGATTCACAGGAAGTAATATTTTTATTTATAACTAGCTGTGCCCGCGACTTCGTTCGCGTAGATGTCGGAACTTAACAATGTATTTTTTAGTGCGAAGCGCTGTTGGAGGATACCGATACAATTTTTTTTTTTTTTTTTTATGCTAGTTCTTCTTTATGAACAACATTAGCTGTGGAACCATCTGGAGCGTACACAAAAAGGTTATTGGGGTTGTTTACGCGAGAAAGAGCTACGTATAGTTGACCATGGGAAAAGCATCCAATACTTAGGTCCACCCCCGCAACGGATAATGTCTGGCCCTGAGCTTAATAATCGTCATGGCATAACAGAGACTGACTGGGAATTGCACTCGTTTGAAAGAGAAAGGAAAGTTGTTAGGAATTATAGGTATTCTTGGAATAAAAACAATATAACCAGCGCCGCAACCGGTTAATATTTCAGCTTCGATTATGTTTTGCTGCAGATTTGTGACTTTGAGCCGAGTGCCGTTACAAAGTTTGGAGGACATAAATTTCTGAGTTGAATTATTGGGACTCCGATTTCTAAAACTATTTTGTGGGCTGGAAGTTCGGGTGTGTTGAGCGAATCCAAAAATTCTACCGGGTAGTGTGTGGCGTCATCTTCTTCCATAACTGTATTTTTAGAGGTGTATTCTCTACTATTCCCGGACACATGAATCAATTTTTTTAAATTAATTGCCGCAGCTTGGACATTGCGAGGAATCAAAATAGCTCGCTGACATAGCCAAGAACCGGCTTGATTTCCCATGTTTGTGGAATCTCCGTACACAGAAGAAATTAACTCCTGTTGTGATGTAACGCAAGAACAGAGATTATCAACCAAAATAACTTTTCCATCATCTTGTTCGGGGTTTGTGCCATTGCATTTTCGCAGCCTCGCAACTGTGCACGCATATTTACACTCAGATGTGTAACAGAACTCTTCAGACAGGCAGCAATTTCTTCGGCTCTCGTTCCTCGGGGTACTATCGGGAGTGTCTGCCGAAAATCACCGCAGAACAGCACTGTAATGCCTCCCATCGGCCGGTCATTTTGCCTTATGTCCTGTAAAGTTCTATTCACTGCTTCTACAGCTTTGCGGTTTGCCATAGTGCACTCGTCCCAAAAGATTAAAACACAATCGCATAAAACCCTTGCTTTATCGCTATTTCGCGATATGTTGCAAACCGGGCTTACCGTGCGGTCTTAGTCGATAGGAATTATAAATGTTGTGTGTGCCGTTTTTCCTCCAGGCAATAATGTGGCTGCTATCCCTGAAGAGGCGACAGCAAGGGAAATTTTATTTTGGTTCTGTAGCGGCACTACAAAAAGTACTACAGCGCCATCTATGACGCAGAGGATAAACTAAAAATCGAAATATATCTAAATTCTACTTCGCGCAAGTTATTCGCGACTTAAGACTATACAGAAGAACCCGACATCAACTGTTGGGCCGTAGCCCACCAGACATAACACCCGTCTGGTCGGAGGATCCTCCCTTTTCAGTGGGGGTTGAAGAGCTTTACACCCTGTTCTTCATACTCCTAAAGTTCCTTATTCGAGCCAAAATGACTTTGGTTAGGAAAGTTTTACCTGTTCCGCCCGGTGCGTCTAAAAACAGGATTTCACCCGAGGCGTTTTCTACACTGCAGCATACCCTATCAAACGTCTGGCGCTGTTCCTCTGTCTTTGCGCAGCCATTTTGTAAAATTTCTGTGAGTTCCACGGGTTTTTAACTAATTTCTGATACGTATTCTCTGTTTATACGTTCCCCATCGACTGTCGGTGTGGGCAAACCGTATTGACTGATCGGGTTCCCTGGTATACTTATAACTATCTCTTTAATAGCAATAAGGACCTGTTGTGACAAAAGAGAATGCTCATGGAAGTATGGAATCCCGTACCATGCTGCATCAAAATCAAACCTTGTTTTTTATAGACTACACTGATCGTATTAACTCCTACAAAAATTATTTTTGAAAAAAAAACCCGCGTTTCAGAGTTATTTTATAAAATCGAAACTAACCTAAAAAGTAGGTCTATTTTTTCGACGCTACCAACGACGTATTTTAACACACATACATTACATTATTGCTCTAAAAACAGCGTAATACACTAATATTAGTAAGAATTACGAGTTAAAGTAACATCCACAGTATGCTTGACTGAAACTCGATTTTATTTTAGACCTTTACATTGCCAATAGTCAGTCAGTACAGTACAAATGTCAGATGCCACAGATAAGATAACTATAAACCATAGAGTATAGTAAGTGCTATAAACTAGTCGGGATTTAGGGATGTAATCGATAAATCAAAATCTTTAGGCTGAGAAAATCTATTTTGTTGCAAATAGCAATAAACCAAACTAAATCGATTTGGTGTACTGATCTTACTTAATTGTAATTAATTTTAGAGTCCGCTCGACAGACAAGGGTTTGTTCAATTGAAACGGAACGTCATTTATATTCAGTTGAAACGGAACGTCATATAAAGGGAGTAAAACAATATTCGTACTTTTAAACTCGAAAAGTATATTTCCAGTTCAAAAATCAAATCCCCGACGCGTAATGCCGTAAAAAAATATGAAACTAATTACTATAATATTTTGGTTTTGAGGCGCGAGACTTTTTGGTACCAACTTTGGTCATTGTCCTTTCACGTACCCTATAGGTCAGGAATTTCTCCATCAGTATTTAGTTGAACATGCCTCAATCAGAAAATGACGTCACACGCACAATGCCATCTATCGAATATCTATATTCAATGCTGCACGCAGTTGAGCTCTAGATATAGTCCAGTCTGAGTTCGATAGATGGCGCTGTTTTAATATTTTACTTCGGAAACACTATTATAATTTTATTAATTTACATTTTTCTTTCTTTTCATTTATAAGGTGTGAACTGATTACGATGAAACCAAAAACTTAATGTTACCTCAATTTACGCACATATTGTTGTGTATAAAAGTTACGGGAAGTTGTGAGACCAAGTGCACATAACCCCAATTTTACTTCTGTAACACTTTAAATTCAAATATCTTTTGATAGACTGAACCGATTGCAATGAAACAAAAACTAAATGTTACTTCAAGTTACGCTCAATCGTTGTGTATAAAAGTTATCTACATTGCTTTTGTACATTTTACGTGATGCCCGAACAAATACACAGACAAACAGACAAACAGACAAAAATTCCAAAAATGCTGGAAATGGGTTCTATTGGTTGTCCTTTAACACCCTGGCTATTTTTTTTGGATTTTTTTTTGATGTACAAAAACGACTTTTCTACAGTTTTATTATATGTATAGATATAGATATAGATAATAATTTCACGCGAATAAAGGTCGCGGGGCACAGCTAGCAACAAATAAGAGTAGTTTGATATACTGTGATTTTATTTTCCTTTCCTAATTGTATTTATCAATAATACGGGGTGGAAGGGACACCGACGCGAAAACGGTTACCACGTATTCAATACATCATTCACATAGAAATTTTTCATAGGTTATAAAAAAAAACTGTTGTTCCCTCAAATAAAGCAATACCTAATAAAAAAACTGCTCAGAATGAATATGTACTGAGCACGTGGTACACGTTGTCGCGTTGGTGTCCCTTCCACCTCGTTTATTACCTAATCTTAGTTGATAAAGAGCTCGGCCCGCTGCTTATCCACGTGAATACTACAAAGCTTCCACCAGAAGCTCACCCCATGAGATGGGACGACAGGCACACCACGTTGAAAACGACCACCCTCGTTAATTTTGTGAAGGGTTTGCCCGAACTAAATCCATTCAATGGAGAGATTTTTGGACCCTACAACGCTAGTCTAACAGACCTGCACTTTGACAGGTAAGGTGACAATACTGATACATCATATCCACGCTAATGCCATAATCGCAACAGTAATTGTGTCTATCTTTAAACTTTTCACGCCATTTCGGTGACACATATATACAACACACATAGGTAGACGATATTAGGTTATAGAATACTTTTATCTTCTTTTCTTTTTAAGTGACTTCACATCGGTGCAGTCTAGTCGCTTAGGTTATTACGTACTTATACTACTCGTACATGCTCACTATCTCACTGTCCATCATCGCCAATCGTAAGCACATGTAGGAGGCTAGCGACTTATGGCAAGCGCTTTAAAGCAATTCGTATTTCTACAACAATTTCCATAAGCAGACGTATGGCAATCTGATAGAGTGTAGTTTTTGCCCTTTTTAGCGCTTTGAAGAGGCTCGACCGTCTTCTATCCTATTTCTGCCAGCCTGCCGCGCGCGCGTACCTAACTATGTTCTGGTTATGGCTAATGGTACCCCGTACCAGAATAGAATAACAGGCTCATAAAACTAATGGTATCTCAGATGCCTCTGATAGTGTTGGTATTCCAGTTTAGGGGTCTTGAATAACTTAAGAAAAGTCCTAAAAAAATTTACCACATTTTTTATGTTGATGACAGGCAGAATGACTTGAATTACCACTAACTATCAGGAAGGTAGGCTTTCTGCTTGTTTACCACTCAATTATTTGAAAAATAATAACTATTGATATTTTCAGGGTAAATCTTACTTTCGAAAATGTAAGTGTAACTGGAATCAAACAATTTAGTTCACAAAACTTAAAAATGCAAATATCACCCACTAGGCTCGACTTGAACGCCTGCATTCCTAACATCACTATAGAAGGTAAGATGTTTAGTGAAGTAGTTGTTTTTACGACAGATTCTCGTCAATATTTCATTCATGACGATTACTAATATTTCGACGGACTACAGTTACACATTGTCATATGATTTTTAGAAGGCACACTGTCCATGGCATTTTTGAATATTGTAACTTTTAACATAACATAAATTCTCTAAAGACAAAGTCAACAAGGGGCAGAAGTGTGCATCATAATATAATAAATTCGCATTTATATCGCCTGCTATTTTAACTAGATAAGTCCAGTCTGGATTATGAAATATTTACTAACTACTTAGTTATATTTTCATTATTTCAGCTGACTTTGACTTGGACACCATTTTTGATAATAATTTACCAATACGAGACAGGGGTCGCTTTAAGTAAGTTTGTTCTTATTCGTGTGATGGCGCTTGTTTAATAAAAACATTTAACTCATCAGTCTCATCATTCATCTTTTCCCTACACAGAGTGTCATTGCTGGACATGGCTTTTTCTGCAGTGGTTGGCCCTAAATCTGAGCAATTCCAGACCGGCACCGCATACCAACTGGCAACAGCTGTTATTGACATAGACATAAAGGATGTTCAGGTAAATCTATGAGCTTCTTAACTATTGGTAACAAAGTACGGAGCAAGACAGATGTGACGTTTTTCAAAAAGCAATAATTATTTCCATTTTTGTAGCTCCAGATGGACACGATGTATACTGAAGAAGTTAAGTTAATATTAGATGAATTTTTTAAAAAATCTGAAGAAATTATTGTTGACAATGATGTACTGAACATGATTCTGAACACAATCAACCAAAAACTTGCGAAAATACCAGCGAAGAAGATAGTGAACTACATGCTAGGTGCTGCTGAACCAAATCTGACGCAGTTTAGCCCAAATAGAACGAGAATATCTGGATGAAATAGGACAAATCAAATTAAAGGCTGGTACTGTAAATGGTGTTGTAATTTCCAGGATTTTCGAAGAATTAAATTATTGTAATGGCTATTTCATGATATTTTTTGATATGGGTTAGTATAGAAATTCTGAAACGTTTCGAGCTGGAGAAATTGGCAATGCGGAACCACATCGAGGATAAAAAAAACATCTAGTATTTAACTGTAAATCAAAAAATATTCCTTTCATAAATAAAAAAAAATCCTAATCCTAAAATCAAACATACTGATTGCACAGCAAAATAGTTACTGATTGCACAGTAAAATATTATTATTTTAGCATCAATTTGAGTTCGTGACGCATCTCTATGAATTTAAAAGCGGAGTTTGTTTATAACGGATATCTAATAACGAGGGCGGCACTGAAAATTTCGGGAATCAAGGAAGTAACACAACATTATTATTTAAAAATGTATTTATTGCTTTTCGAAGTATTCTCCGCGAAATTTAACACATTTTTCCATACGATGGAACCAATCATTGAAGCAACCATTCCATTCGGAAGTTGGGATCTCCAAAATGGCCGTTTTGTAGGCGTCCATAGCTTCTTCAGGTGATGAAAATCTCTGACCACGCAATTTATTCTTTATTTTAGGCAAAGTATAGAAATCATTAGGGCTTAGGTCGGGGCTGTACGGCGGATGGTCTAATAATTCTATGTTTTCTTGCTCTAAAAACTCTTTTGTTCTGTGCGCGGTGTGAGAACTCGCATTGCCGTGATGGAGGATGATGCGGCGGTTGCAGTTCTCTTTACGGAGTTCAGAAACGACCTGTGGCAAACAAATGCTAGCATACCATTCTGCATTAACCGTTTATTGTCCCTCAAGAGGAATAGTCGCAACATGACCGGTTTTGGAGACAAACGTGGCCACCATTTTTTTTGCAACACTCCGTGAACGAACAATTTTTGTTGGCTTTAACTCATTTTCGAACACCCGAATCTCGTGACTGGTTTTTTGTTTCGGGTTCGTACGCGTATATCCAGGATTCGTCACCTGATACGATGTTGTATACAGCATTTGAGGATCCTGCGTGGAATCTATGGAGAGTTCTGACACACCAAGTAACGCGAGCCGCTTTTTGCTCTTCACAGAGCGAATGCGGTATCCATCGGGAAAACAACTTTTTTTACACCTAATTGTTCATGCAAGATTATTTGTATTTGACTCATGCCAATGTCTAAAGTTGCCTGAATTTCGCGGTATGTCACATGTCGATCTTCCTCAATCAGCTTACGCACAGCATCAACGTTTTCTTGGGTGACTGCAGTTTTTGGACGACCTTGACGGGGATCATCACTGAGCTTGACACGTCCTCGTTGAAATTCAGCAAACCAGCGATAAATTGTGGTTTTGGATGGGGTTTCATCACCAAATGCAGAAATCATCCGGTCAACACACTGTTTTTGTGTTAAACCACTTCGAAAGTCATAATAAATCATCGCTCTTGAATTTTCTCGAGTCAATTCCATTTTCTCAACTGTGTTCTCAACGACTAAACAAGTTTGACAAAACCTTGTGACAAGACCGATAATCTTTTTAGGGTTCCGTACCCAAAGGGTAAAACGGGACCCTATTACTAAGACTTCGCTGTCTGTCTGTCCGTCTGTCTGTCTGTCTGTCTGTCTGTCTCCAGGCTGTATCTCATAAACCGTGATAGCTAGAAAGCTGAAATTTTCACAAATGATGTATTACTATTGCCGCTATAACAACAAATACTAAAAATTTAAAAAAAAATATATTAAGGGGGGCTCCCATTATACAACAGATATAAATTTTTTTTGCCGTTTTTATAGATAATGGTACGGAACCCTTCGTGCGCGAGTCCGACTCGCACTTGGCCGGTTTTTTTTTAAATAAATAAATAGTATTCAATTTTTAAAACACAATTAAAAAGATTTTAATATGACAGGAACAGTGGAAATATTCCATTCCCGATACTTTTAGTGCAGCCTAGGTAATAACAAGCGTTCAATAAACTTTGTAATTCATTGTTGTTAAAACAAAGCTTCTAAATTTTTAACCCATAAGGCAATTTATTTAAGTGAAACTGTGTCGACGTAGCCCGGTTGCGCGGGGCCCTTATTTCTGTCTGCAGGGTTTAAAGTAACTTATCACGATGTCAACGATGTGGAACCTAACCAGTCCGAGTCGGGGTGCCACAAATCAAGAGATCGCTTCGCTCGCTCTTGCACCCTATGTTCTCCTCACCTTTTTTACGATGAAAACATGTTGCAAAAATATTTTGTTATATGTAATACTCACAAGTATTACGTTTGTACGCTCTGGTAAATTTTATGTGCGATCAGTAATTTTGATGTAAAAAATATTTAATTGATGTAAATAAATTTATGGGTGATAAGTTTTTTGATGTGCATGTGGGGATTTCGTGGCATGTAACACTAAGTAGTAGTCTAAAATAAATTGATTTTGATCGATGTGAACAATACTAAAAAGTTAACTCGTTTTGTCGTCTACGTACCTATGTTCGAAAATGCTGTATGTGATACGCAGTTCGGAGCTATTACAGCGAACATGTGGACCATCCTGACGCTGGTGTTCTTTGCGGTGTATCCGGCACAAACCATCGTCTGTAAGTTCGTTGTTTATTTTTTGTCACAGCCGGGTGCTAACTACATACATATATTAGACTAGCTGTTGCCCGCTACTTCGTTCGCGTAGAAATTTTGGTGTGTATGTGTGAGACTGCCTCGTCGGTCGAGTGATCGCAAGTGCGCCTACTAAGCAAGAGATCCTGGGATCAATTCCCGGGTCGGGCAGTGTTAAAAAATTGTTTATTTTAATTACAGTTATTACGCACATGATTTGGAGATGATCTTTTAAGCAACGAGATGCTTGTGTTAGGTGAATCCGCTCTTCCACTTAACATTAAACAATGTATGAAAACTACTACAAATAACATTGTTCTTGGGTAATACCATCAGGAATTTCTCAGTAGCAGCCACGGAATCTGGATTTGTGCCCGGTTGGGCGAAATAGGCTCGCCCCCTATTACATGCGGGACTTCAACATAACTGGCGAAATGTGGGTGTACGATCACACCTCTGCATAACCCTTCGGGGACTACAGGCGTGATGTTAAGTTATGTGTGAGAACCGACTGGCTGATCAAATCTGATAATGTGGGTGATAACTACAAAAGGTTGACTTTTGAACAAAATCAAATGGCGTTGAGGCGACGACGATTTGGCTTAAAACCGTTTATTTTGTCGCTACAACTTTATTTTCGAAGTGAATCATCAAACGCCTTGTTGGGCACTATTTATTCTAATACCGTTCCATATACAACATTAAATGACTTATTATTTTCCGCAAGCTCGTGCAAGTTTTGGGTACTGAACAACCAACATATAATTGACTGTGTGCGAAGCATGGAGTGCACAACTGAATGCCTGTCACTTTTATGGTTTAGCCCTGGGATCTGTTGATCGTCATTGTAAAAGCCAATTTTAAGGGAAATTGTAACCTCTTAGATTGAAATGGCAAGTTATTTGGAATAATGGGAATGCGGAGAATTAAAACGCTCTCTCCTTTAGCAGCTCCGTTTTTATAAAGTTACTGCCCAGCTCTGTGATACGAATCCTGGTGTCGTTGCACAGTCTGGTTGCATCAAGGTTTCGCATCACCAGAACTGGAACGCCAACTTTAAGCTCCAGATGATGGGACCGGGAAATCAATAAATGACCCCTCCCGCTCTGGGCGGAGCGGAAGGGAGTGTCAGACTTATACTGACTAAAACCCATCCATGTTCCTTCTTTGCCCTTTGTGAACCAGGGCCGCGGTATCTCTTTCGAACAGTCCCGCAGCCCCGGCAGGCATCGGCCCTTGTGGACCCCTACCGGTTTGCTGACATCTCTTTGAAGCGCGCCTGAAACACGAACGCGCTGTCGACACGGCCATAAGACGGTTGGACGGCGAACTAACCCATTACTCACCGTCAACAAGGTCTAAAGTCGCCTGCGAGCAAAATGACAATGCCACCCATCAGCTCCTGGTTGCTGCGGATGTCCTGCAAGCTGCGTTTCAACGCCTCTAATGCATGCTCATCCCTTACTATTAATTTCCACTGCTGCAAAAGGATTCCTTCGTTTTTGGTGATGTTGCATGTTGGGACGTATCTTCGCTAGTAAGATTCAGTGGCAATTTGAAAATGGAATGTGCAGTCCGGCTACCTTTAAGCAAAGTTGCAGCAATGGCTGAGGAAGCCACAACCACAGTTATATGTAGGAGCGGTTGGCACAGTGGCAGAGTGAATGGCTGCTGCGCTGCGTGTATCGGGTTTCTTGCCCGCACTGAACTAATTTTTGTATAGCCTACAGGTAGTTGTTCCGGGTCTGGCTGTTTGGAGTTTAAATGTCTGTAAACACACCCACGATACAGGAGAAATTTCTAGTGTGAGGCAACTTCCATGCTGTATGTTGCGGTCCTTGCGGAGTTAGGCCAGTTTTGTTTTCATTTTTAAACTTTTTTTCGTACTGTGTAAATTGGTCAATTATTATTCATTAATTTATGATAACCTGTCTTTTGAATGATTAAAAAACCTAAAAGTATATATATATATTAATCTATTTTGTACTGATTTGAAAATCATAAAGCATTAAAATAAAACAAAATACCTAGAACTTACAAAGAGTGTAAAGCGGTTGGGGATCGAACTCGCAAACTATTTTTATTATTTTTGGAAATATAACAGCATTAAAACCAAAAACAAAATAATCACAAAAAGTGTATACTGACTGCGATTCGAACTTGCGAACCCTGGTTTACAGGGCGGTCAAGTAGCCTATCGGTTCAGTGACAAGTGGTCTAAAATAGCCGTTCTATTCTAATGCATATTATGTCAGTTGTCAAACAGTTGAAGAATATGAACATAATGCACTATTGCTCATCCCCCTAAGTTATTAGCGTGATAATATATAGCATAAGTGCTATTCCAGAGTAGAATCTATATCTGTGCTAAATTTCATCCAGATCCGTTCAGCCGTTCTGGCGTGATTGAGTAACAAACATCCATCCATCCATCTATCCATCCATACATCCAAACTTTCGCATTTATAATATTATGTATATAAATGTTATGGATCAAGTGATAAATTGGGCATTATACATAATGCCCAGTCATTATGAAAAATGCCCAATATGAGAGTGCCATTTGATAAGAATTATTCAAATAATCAAATTGACCGGGCATTAAACATATTGTCCATCACATTTTGGGCAGAGTAATACAAACATATTTCATTACTATTTTTTTATTGTTATTGTCATTTAACTTAAAATAAACCGCCGTTTTCTCGTGGTCATCAGTTTCTGTTCGTCGTACCTACTATGACATTTGGGGTTCCTATTTTTGTCTGCAGGGTTTACAGGCACCTAACTAACCGAACCTCGGGGTGCTCCTGACGTCGACCGTCTAGGGTTAGGGTTTCTGTCAGCTTCTGTTAAATTTCAATTACGTTATACATTCATATCAAAAATATAATTTAGAACATATAAAAAAACACACACAACATGTCTAATATTGTTTTATAGAAATGAGTTATTATTATAAAACATAAAAAAAACTAAAGCTTAAACAATCAGACTCATTATTTGGCATAATTAGCATATTCTTTAGCTTTATTATCAAATTGCCCAATTATCATGAAGCAATATAATAATGACCGTGCAATGTGATAAATAATGAAGTTAAGATAGTATTAATCACTTTGCCCGATAGAGCTAAACATTATTCATAATGCATAATGCCTACATTATGTATAATGCCCGCATTACACCACAACATACCTGCCTGGTCCATAACATATACATAATCTTCGGTTTCACGATGTTAGGTTGCATTCTGCGTAACTGCATACATTTTAAGCGCGCCTCAACTAAAATTGCAATCTTTAACTCAATAGTCAGATCAGGCTTAGAATATTACAGCATAGTTTGGTCTCCATTCTACGAATACTTTTAAAACGTCGTTTAGAATCAGTGCAGAAAAGATTTCTTTGGCATGTGTCATAGGGAGCATTCAAGTATTACGTAACGCAATTTGGGGGGGAGGGGGGTCTCGTAAAACGTTACGATGCGTTACAGGGGCGGGAGGGGGTCTTTCTTACAAGACGTTACATAACATTGTTTCTTTTTTTTAATAAAAACTTAAAACTTGGTAAATAGTTGATTATTTTTTAATTTTGTTAAGAATACGATTTTATTTCGAGTAAAAAGTTTAATTTCAGTTGGGTTTCTGTTTATAATTGTATTCCCATAGGTTAAAATAAACATGTTATGTAAGAGTTTATTAGTAAAAAAAGCTAAAATAGGATAGAAATGACGGAGAAAAACAATTGTGTGTGTGTAAAGCCAAAAATTTATAGAAAAATAAACAAAATACGCAGGTGTTGCGGATTAAAAATCTCTTGTTTCGTTTAGTATGATTACCACAAAAGCAATTAAAACTATACCGAGGACAAAAACTATAACATAACTTTTAGCGCCTTTAGGGTAAAAATGGTCACTTGAGTGTTACGTAACGTTTAGAGAGGGGGAGGGGGGGGGGGTACAGAAAAACGTTACGGTGCGTTACAAGGGGGGGAGGGGGAGTCTAAAATCTTCAAAAATTGCGTTACGTAATACTTGAATGCTCCCATATCACTGTAATATGGTCAGAAATTTAACTAGCTACAGCTCACGTTTGAAACGTTTGAGTCTGCGAAATCGCCGTATGATCCTAGATCATTTAATTTTGTTCCTATAAAAAACAATAAACACTCACATTTATTGTCCGCGGTTACTGAGTCAAATAAATATTGATGCGCCTTACAAACTTTCTCGAAGGTCTACATTTCGGTTGTTTCGCGCTAAAGGCTTTAAAACCAATCTGGGTCATTTTTCCACCATTAACAGAATGCAGGTTCAATTTAGTCGGCTGTCATGCTCGCCCAGTGTAGATATTGATATGTCTTACTCTTTACATAAAGACAAGTCTGTCTTGCATAAGGCATTATCATAAAAGTGAAAAAGGAATACTGTACCTAGTTTTTATTGTCCTTTCACTTACATAAAGATTTAGATAACGTTTGTATTTTTTTATTGAGCGGTACAACGTCGAACCAAATATTGATTTAATTAATCGAACCAATCTAGCATTAATTAATTAGTAAGTTTTTCATTTGTATTTTGTATATCTGATTTATGTAACAATTAACTGTATTTATGTACCTACCTAAATAAGTAAAATCTGTTTTGTAACTACATTTCCTACTCCTATGTTCAATGCATGCCGTGGCAGCCTTTAATTAAGGCTACACTATAAAATGTAAAAATAACATGAGTACTTTAACATGTATTTTTGGTTTATACTTTGTTGGTTGTCCTTATACAGGGTTATTTGTAAAACACCAGTACCTAACCTCTTAAGGGGTCATTGTACTCATCATTATGAACAACTTTTAGTATGGGACCAAATCTGAAATCGCGAAAAAAAAATCTGCTGTTCCCTACATTTTGACGAGTTAATCGATCATAAATGTAGGGAACAGCTGATTTTTGTTTTTTTTTTTATTTTTGTTTTTTTTTTTTTTTTTGTTTTTTTGTTTTTTTTTTTTTTTGACTTGTCAAAACTTGTCAAAATCAACAATTATGAAATCAATGACAGACCATTCTGACACTATTGTCGTCTATTGTAATAGCTACAGTAAGTACTTATTTATGATTGTTAAACGGTTTGAAAGCTAAGACCTTAGCTTAAAATAAGCACCATAACCATAAACATTTAATTAGTATTTTTCAAATAAATGCTAACTGAATGAAAATGGGAATTTAGCCATATGAGTTGTGGCTAGGGTTTAAAAAAAAAAAACAAAAACTGATGTAAAAACTTAAAATGATTTTTTATGTCAATAATTGGTACAGCTCTAATCCTGTTTTGCGGTCGGTTCTCCATTGATCTAATTCATTTTTTATGGGTTTTTGGCCAATCCACTCTTCTAACAATGCAGCCTTCAATTTCTCAATGGTTGAAGGGACTTAGGGTTCCGTAGCTGAATGGCAAAAAACGAAACCCTAACTCCCTACGACCTAAGTTAAACATAAAAATCCAATGATGATTTAAACATGGTTTCTACGAAAAGACAAGGATGGAAGGTAATGAGGAGGTACAATAATCCTTGCCGACGATGTCCAACACCTGCGAGGACGTCGTCGTAGCTAGGTAGTCGTTGATAACTTTCTTCAACATGTTCTTAGCTGCCGTCACTAACTCAGTTCGATGGTTCTCCACAATCTTCATGGCACTACTGTTCAATACCTTGTTGATTGGCCACGAACTGTCTGTTAAGTCAACCTGGAAAAAAAAGTTTGTGTCTGTATTGTTCTTAGTCTTCTTCTTTTTCGTGTGGTTAGTGTCTAACCTGATCTCCCAGTTTTTATGCCGCCCTTGGGCTCCTGACTTAGCTTTACATGCCGTCGAGAAATATTTCTCAGGTATGTTCGGTTTCTTCACGATGTTTTCCTTCACCGTGATAATTATACAATACGCACATGAATCCGAAAGATCAGAGGTGCGTGCCTTGGGTTCGAACTCGTGACGTCCGACGGTCACATAACTAGGCTATCCCTGCTTTTATATTGTTCTTAGTCATAATCAGAATGGTAGTCTAGGAATATACTCGCTAGAATTTTTAGCAGGAGCATGTATTGCGATCACCAATCGTTTGGTGAGAACTGACATTAGTTACCTATGGTGAATAGGTTACTTTTCACTTTTTCAGTGTACTGAATTAGTGATCATTCAATCAGTCTCGTTTTATAAGTCGTGCAAGTTCTGGTTTCGACTGATTGACGAAATACTTTAGGTACCCTACTTTACTTGACCCCTCTTCTTCTGGCAAGAGGATTCAGGTCGTATATGGCACTGACAGTGCACTTTAGTAAAAGTAGCAGCCGCGGACTCTGGATTTGGGCCGGTTAATGGTAATAGGCTCGCTCGGTGGCTATACGTAATAACTTGGGACTTAAATATAAATGGCGAAATGTGGGTGAACTATTAGGTACACTTCTGTCTAACTCATCGTGGATTACAGGCGTGATGTTATGTACTAATAATTGTTCGTGTCTGATCAAAAGTCATTCGTGTAACAAACGCGTCGGCAAGCCCGCGGGCGCAAACACGCACGACATGCAAAAGATTTTGTTTTGCTTTGTTTTTTGTAACTTCCTGATACATTATCACATCAGGCGCAGACAGATTATTGTAAGGCAGGCAACACCTGCCATTTTACCTTGAGGAGAATAGAGCACGTCTAAAGGATGAAAGTATACAGTGTGGAATTTTGAGGTAGGATAGTAAAGCAGGTAAGTTGACCGTTGTAGCTACAGGGAAACGGGCTTAGGCGACTATCCATAATTTGCTGAGAAATGTCGATCGTACAGGTTTTTGACATCGCGTACAGTCCGCAAGACAAAAACTTGCTATGATGCCAATCGTTCCTGTTACCTACTTTTAAAAATATTAGTTCATTCGAAATGTAAGTAATTAAGTATGGGAAAGTTTTCGCGATTTCTGACTTTTCCAGTACCTACTATAACCTCAGTTGGTCCGACAGAATTTTTTGATCCATATATGAAACATGATCGATTAGCATCAAATATTTTTATGTAAAAAATGACAATTTTCTTGCATGCGGTAAACTTTTTCCAAAACCTGTAAATATATCGGAATTTATGGTTATGACAGATGCCTTTACCGCGCTATCTCAAAATTCCATGCTTTATAACCAGTGCTCAAGTCTTACCTGGATATTAGCAACACTAAAATTCAGGTCAACGTCATCAACTTGTATGGCCGTGCCTTTCGGAACTAACTTGGTTCCCACCGTTACTTTAACATTTTGGAAAGTAGCTCTGAAACATGAAATAATAGCCATAAATTTTTAATTTCAGTAAGTATTGAAAAACTTCATTTAATTCATGTGAGCATTTGTCACTGTAGTTCTCGACTCCATAACACCCACCATAAGGCTCGGGTGTAAATTTCGCCTCGGCTGCAATGACAAAGTTTCTCCACTTGTATCAAAATGTACTATTTTTTGATATTTAAAAGCTGACTGAGCTTGATGAATTCAGTCAAAATTGGTTTTGAACCAATAACAGTTTTTTACTGCAACAGCAACACACGGACGTCGCGGCGTCGCGTCGGTTCGACGACGGTATATTAATTGGCTAAGCTATTACTTTACTCACTTCATCAATCCTGACCCTTTTAAAGTATACATCAAGTATGCACGCCCTTTCAAACTATAATTCTCTGAAAAGAAAGAAGGAATTTTCTTTATACTAAAATTATTTCGTTTTCCACATTAAGGCCTTAGCAGAAGTTTATTGGACCAAGTAATGGTCAATAATAACATCTTGGATGCCCGTCAGGACGACAGCGACCATTTTTCTTGGGGCTTAGGGTCAAAACTGCAGCAGACCCTATTAAAAGAAGAAGAACCCATCAGCGACAGGTCGTCAATCATCACCGTCACGAGAAGGTTGTGAGTGCGAGTGACCAAACCCTGGCTCTGGCTAATCTAGCCCAGATTAGCCAGGGCCAGGGTTTTGTTTATTTAACTGGTTCGATCGATATGGCTGTCTTAGGTTCCGAACCTTGAAAGGAAAAACGGAACCCTTACAGGATCCCTTCGTTGTCCTTCTGTCTGTCTGTTTGTATGTATGTCTATCAAGCAAGGCCCTTTTTCTCAAGTTGTAAAAAAATCAAGCTTCTTAGGCAACGCCATAAAAAAACATGGCCGTTTATGTTGCATATTTGCATCATTCGCTAGTAAATCAAAACCTGCAGGGTACTTTCCGTTGACCTAGAATCATGTTTGGCAAATAGCAAGGTCTTACAGGACAAGTAAAGGAGAAACATCCGAAAATAGATTTGTAGTTGTACCTATCATTAAAACAGATTATACAGGGTGGAAGGGACACCCTCACAAACGTTCACAACGTATTCAGTACGTCATTCTGAAAGACCCCTCCGCCCCCCAAATAGATATATTTTCTCGGTACTTAATTTAAAAAAAAAAAAGCTGTAGGTATCCTACACGAGTGCAATTTTTTAAAATTAACGATGAACCTTTTTGATGTTGTTCAAAATAATGTACTGAATAGGTACGTGGTAACCGTTTGAGCGTCGGTGTCCCGTGCAAACTATATACCTATGACCTATGAGAAAATGACATAACGAACAGAATTTTGAATTGCGGCAAAGCTCGAAACTCAGTCCGGACTAAGTGAGGTCATAGCACTCTTAAGTACCAACTCGGAAAGTTATCGGCACCGTATGAGCTCGAGCCGTTCCGTATTCTTTGTATGAAACTCCCTACTGCAACACACACTAATCGGAATCGTAACGTAATTGCCTCGCCTCGGGACAAGCTAAAGAACCGCGGTGCGGTGCGTGGTCAACTCGCTTACGGCTCATCGTCCCCGCGCTTACGTCTCGTCGTCCCCGCGCTTACGTCTCTCCGTACTCGAGTTTACGTATCTCCGTCCACCCTTACGCACACTACTGTTGCAACACGTGCTGTCATTCACATTGCAACTTCCAGCCGTAAGCATGGCGTCGACGAGCCGTAAGCGCCGCATCGCCGAGTCGACGTATCGGAGCTGCTGATCCGCTTGCTTACGTTAGGTTGACGCCTGTTTGACGGCGAGGCGAAAGGCGATACGATGCCAATCCCTTTCCGAGTTGATATGTGTGCTGTGACCTTTAAATTAGTTTATACAGGACGATTTTTGTCCCGTCTTGCATGGATTTAGGGGTTGTAGTAAAAAAATCTCATTTATAAAAGTCGCTAGAATACTTACATTATGTGAAAGCTACCATGTACAGAAAGTACGAGTATGTTCTTAAAATTTTACTTAATTGTTAGGCAGTAGCCCACCAGACACACCACCCGTCTGGTCGGAAGGTCCTCCCTTTTCTATAGAGTATCTATTGAGGAACCCATTGTTCTTCATTACTCCTACCTATATGTATTTACTTAGGTGGCGTAAAATACTGACTGCATAAATATGCATTTGTAATTATTTATTTCGATATGACCAAAGGTTCCCTTTAGTTTGGCTGCTGTCATTTTAATCAAGTTCAAGTTTTAATCAAGTTTGATTTTATGGACTATACCTGCAGTTAACGTCAACAGAGGGAAGTGGAGAGTCGTAGATGCTGCCAAGTCTTTTGCAGACACAGTCAGTTCCTCAACACTAAAGTTATTTACACCAGCCAGTTGCATGTCGCCGGTCGTGTACGTAATTCTACAAACAAACAATACACATTCAACAAGAAGCATCACGACACATCACGAATGTAATCCCCGAAGGGTTACGCGTGGTTACGCAGAGGTAGGTACTGCTGGAGGGATTTTGGAGAATACAATTGTGTCCCCGCACCGCAACCAGAACTGACGACACCGTGTGGTTTTAGTCAGTAGGAGTCTGACAGACCCCTCCACCTGGCCCACGTCGGAGGACATCCATTCAAAGAACCCAATACCAATAGGTATAATTTGAGCCTCGATCAAAGTATTCGGTATTTTTCTTTGTAATAGTCATGCAGATAGGTTTACTTACTTTATGCCAAAGCCATCATATGCGCTATCCACAGATTGTATCTTTATCGCATCTAAAGATGGAAGTGGTGAGGAAACATCTCCTTTCCGCCATGTCGTCAATAAGTCTAGAATTTGGGTCTCGACACAGTTCTTGGCTGTTGATTAAAAAAATAACTTAAGTTAATTAAAATTCTTTTAACAACAATGCTCAACTAAATACGAACTCTTAAAAACATCATAAATGATCTTTTACTCAAATTGGTAGGCAGAAGAGAAGTGTCTTACATGTACCTACTCGTTATGCACAAGTATCCCTACACTATTGTACAAGTACAGACGCCTGCAGGTCAACCTACCCGAAAAAAAACTGTTAGATTTTCCCAACCAACTTTGAACCTAATGCTTTAGAGATAAAGTTGAAAATCTATTAAAGAAATTTGACAGATTGTAGTAGCTTGATGTGCTGGCGTACTAAAAAGACCTGTTCCATTTTTGATAGGCCGAGCATTGAGAATTTTCTCACAAAAAAGCCAATAAAACTGCCTAGCATGAGAGTGAAACCACAACCACAAAGCTTTATACCTACACGTGTGCCTAGGATAACAAAATAGTGTAGGACGGTACTGGAAGTTGACTGGATGATCATCTCAGGACCTTTTTTTTTTTTTTTTTTTGGGGGGGTGAGAAATCATCAAATGACTCCTCCCGCTCTGGGCGGAGCGGAAGGGAGTGTCAGACTCTTACTGACTAAAAAACACCCATGTTCCTTCATTGGCCCTTTATGTTCCAGGGCCGCGGTATCTCTTTCGAACAGTCCCGCAGCCCTGGCAGGCACCGGCCCTTGCGGGCCCCTCCCGTTTGCTGACAACTCTTTGAGGCGCGCGTGGAACACGAACGCGCCGTCGACACGGCCTGCCCGTCGTCATACGACGGACGGACGGCGAGCTAGCCCATTACTCGCCGTCCACAGGCCCGCGATCATCTCAGGACCTTAGATATTTATTTATTTATTTTTGCAAACATGTAAAACACTGATTAGTAAGCATGCATTAAAATTTCATGACACAGTATTAAGACATACACCCTGTAAGGGCACTGCAAATTTTATACATAATATTATAATTACATAATTCTAATAATGACTCTAATCATTACAATTTTACATTAATTATATTAAACATCCATAAAATAAATCACAATTCTTAATTTTATTTTACATTAATTATATTAAACATCCTTAAAACTGATACGAACAGATATTGCGAGATTTAACGGTAATACCCTTTACGAAGGGAGGAGAAATACCTTTGTAGGTACTTTTCCTCCCCGTCATTGCGATCTTTTTTTTCTAGACCATACCTTGGAACCTTCTAGTTACGGAGATATTGGAGGTCAAGTTCCAACTTTGTCACTAGTTTTTTTTTTAACACAAATTTTTAATGCTTTAGCTTTACTTTAAATACCTCCATGCGTTACATTGAATCCTACCGGAAACCGAAATGTTTCACCCCAAAAAAAAAAAGTCATTTCCCAGCAATATTTTTGGGTAGAGTTATTTATTATGTATGAGTTTGATGTCCAGAAGGCTTGGTGAAGGGTCCGGGTCACCTTGTGTATTTCCGCGGACCTTTTTAAGATGTCTAGGTAAGTTATTATCACTTATCTAGGGGGGGGGGGGGGGGGGTATTATTAGACCTAGTACTTATACCTAAGCTATCATCACAATGATTATGTTGAATAAAAACATTTCACTACTTACGAATGACTTCTGCTCCTAACCCTGCTGCGAGTGCAATTATTATTACAAAACTTGTTACCCACTTCATAGTTAATTAAATGAAACTACTAAAACCAATGTAGAACTATGCGACCGGCAAAAGGAGCGCAACATTTATAGTGTGGATTTCATTTTGATGTTGCCTGGAATGGCCTTGCTCAACTTAAAGTAATCGCTGATAACGGGGCAATTAAATAAAAGGATTGAAGAATACCTCTTAATTACTTAGACTATCCAAACAGTGATTCAAATATTAGATATCATCGGTCAAGGCTCTCTAGTTATGACTAGGTATGTACAAGATAAGCCCTACCATTGCATTGGGCTGTTGAGTGTAGGTACACCAATTTATTCTCAAGTTCAAGTTCTCGCGTAAGTAGGTACGTAACTACCTTCCTGCTATAACCAGTAGATTAATGTCAAGAACAAAGCATGAGCAGTCAAAAGTAGCCCAAGGGAATCTTAAACGGTTTACTTATGCGTAGATACAAAAGACTTTGAATGGTTAAATCTGCAATACTTCCTATTATGATTCAACTAACAAAGTTTTTTTGCCGAAACATGTATCTACTTAGAACAGTGTGACTATTGAGAGAGCAGCAAACGGGCTGGTTGGTGCAGTGGTCTTTGGTTCTAAGCATTAGAAGTGGGATAAAAATGTATGACTTTGAAACGTGAATAGTAAGTTCGTGTTCGTAACAGCGGTGACGTTGAATTTCTATCAGTTCAGTCGGGAACGTGTTAATGTTAACAACCTTTCATCCAATTTGCATCCAATTCAGGACTTTCATGCAACAATCATTGCCTATTACGACAAAAACCAAATTGTCACTGCGTACGTATGTCTTAGCGTCAATGTCATTGTTGACAATTGTCATTGTCAACGTCGGCTGTCGCAAAATGTCTACTGTCGCCGCCGGGGACCGGTGCGGTGACCTAATCCTAAAATAGAAATAATAAACTGAGTCTGTCAAGCTCATACTACATCTACGGGACATCTATGATAATTTATTTAGTGGTTCGATTAAAGAAACTGCCTTCATCATGGGCACTAGGAGTAAATTTCAAGATTTTTACCACGAGACTAAGAAGATGTTTACGTGGTCTTACATAAAGGGGTTAGTTGTAAACCCTGCTCAATTACCATTCGCTGCCTTTCTCCTAATCGTTGCTGAACTAATTATTAACGTCCTGGTTGTGGAACGAGTGCCATATACCGAAATTGACTGGAAGGCGTACATGCAAGAATGTGAAGGATTCCTGAATGGAACCCTCGACTACAGCCAGCTCCGCGGAGACACCGGACCTCTCGTGTATCCAGCAGGATTCGTATACATATATTCTTTCTTCTATTTTCTTACAGGCCAAGGTGAAAACATCAAACTTGCGCAATACATATTTATCGGGATCTATTTGCTACAGTTATGTCTTGTCCTAAGAATTTACATCAAAACGAAGAAAGTTCCACCTTACGTTCTGGTTATAACTATATTAACTTCATACAGAATACATTCAATCTATGTATTGAGATTATTTAATGACCCTATTGCAGTACTTTTCTTGTATGCCGCTTTAAATTTCTTCATTGAGTCTAAATGGTACCTTGGTAGTATATTCTACAGTTTAGGAGTATCTGTAAAAATGAACATACTACTTTATGCCCCTGCTTTATTCTTCTTTTATTTGACTAATTTAGGTTTTAAAGGAACAATAATACAACTATTTATTTGTGGAGTGATTCAAGTAGTATTAGGTTTACCATTTTTGTTGAGCAGTCCACAAGCATATTTAAAAGGAAGTTTTGACATAGGCCGTGTTTTCAATCATACTTGGACTGTAAACTATAGATTTCTGGACATAGATGTATTTGAAAATAAATGCTTTCATTTGTCCCTATTAGCAATACACATTCTCTTACTCTTTGTGTTCATTCCAATGTGTGTCAAATATTTTAAGAGTTATTGTCGTCTTAAGTATGTGCAGAAGCAGGTGCAACCTCAGATAGACAAAAAAAATTTAGAAAATAAGAGGAAAAGTAAATTGAAGAAGGAAATGAAGAAAAAGTTAGGCAAAAAGAATGATGAATCAGAAAACTTGACTAAAGAACAGGAGGATTTCATAAATTCATTTGAAACAATGTTACAGAAGTCTAATCAAAAGGGTGGAAAGAAAGCAGCAGTTAAGAAACCCGCTGAAGTTGACCAAGATCCTCACTACAATATCAATTTTGATATTTTATCTCAATTGTTTATTCTTCCAATGTTTATTGTCAACTTCATTGGTGTTATGTGCGCTAGGAGTCTTCACTATCAGTTTTATTCATGGTACTTCCACAGTCTACCCTACTTGCTATGGACCAACAATTACTCTGTTATAGTCAGGTTCTTACTTCTAGCTCTTATTGAAATGTGTTGGAATACCTACCCTAGCACCTACATGACAAGCGCTTTATTACATGTATGTCATGTCACTGTACTCTATGGAGTTTACAAAAAAATATCAGCTGAATTGAAAATGGTTTCTAAATTGGAATAATTAAATTAGTTAAATATGTTTTCCCCATGTGCTTTAAAGTTTGTAAGGCATAAAAAGATGAAAAACGAGTTGTGTTTAGTATAAGATTTATTGAACAAAGTTTTTATTTAACTAACCTAATTAAGGGCTTTAACTGAAACAACAGTACATCATAAAATCATAACTCCTAAATTGCATCATACATTTTCAGAATCAGCTTTTTACGCCTTACATGAATAACTTTGTAAACGAGTGTGTTCATTGTGTACAATTAAGATTTTATGACTGTAAATATTGTTAGAGTATTTTTAAATAAAGTTTTTTACATAACAATGCAGTTTTTAATTCTTGCTGCTATTATGAGACCTTTCCGATCCGTTCCAGGATGCAGATCCAGTCAAAACATAGTCAAGATGTACACTGTAGACTATACTCTTTTAGGGCACTGGTCCTGCCCAAGGAACCATGAATTTGGATGAATATACTGAATAATTTTTTCTCATTATTATTTTATACTCTTTTGTGTTATTAACTTATCACTTTCTTTGTGAATGCTGGTTAACCTGTAATTGGCGACTGTGTAAGTCCATGACTGTAAAACCTGTACTCAAAATATTTTGTACACACAAGCTCTTGGTAAACCTTTATTAATAAATAAATTATATAAATTAGTAGATTCTTGTTTTCTGAGATTTCAAAATCTAACAAGTTCCTAAAGTGTTATAATGTGAGACCACCTTTATGGTATTAAGAGCCATAATGTATTCATTGTATAGAATATGTAGTTATTTTGTTGTAGATAAAAAAGCATCCCTTCAACATCACCTCATCTTTACCCGTTGTACCATATGAACCATTGTTATATATGATGCTCTGTGCACTATTGCCCTGCACCATCAATGGTGCAGAGGAGACTAATTAGTTTTGTTTGCAAACGAAACCGCATTGTTATTATGGTCTCATCTGCTCCTTTGAGATGACTATACTGTATGTATGTACTGTACTATATAAATTAGATACCTACTACCGATTAAACACAAAATAACTTTATTAATTACAAAACACTTTTAAGTAACTTTATCACAAATACTCTACTGATCACTATTCACTTAGATATCGCAATTCTAGTTCACTTCGATTCGCTTCGTTATGTACCTATCCAAAATCAGACTGACTGCTCTCGCTCCCGCAAACACGATGGCTATTTATATGCCGACCGATCCTTCGAGAAGATACCCACAACTTTCAGGAATCTTCTTCACAGTTCATAGTGAAACATCATCTTTCGAGAAAGTTCCACTACTTTCTTGAATCTTCTAGACGGCTCCATAGTAGAAAATTGCCCTTCGAGAAAGTTCTCTTAGCGTCCAGAATTCTGTGGTAAACTAATTGACACGATCGTTTCTGATCTGCGAGGAAGAACAATCTCCTTCAAGCAGTACACTTTCCCTGATGGTGCACCTTCCATGAAGACTTCCTCCGAACCACATTTCAATACTCCTTGATCAACGTCGATCTCACAACGATTCTTCCGCATGAAGTCCAAGCCCAAGATGCAATCGTCCACAATGTCGGCCACGATGACATTGTGTTGGTAAATTCTGTTCAATTTTAACTCCACCTCCTTCTTGCCTCGGGCGATTATGTGCTGCTGTTAGTAATTGTATGCTGTTATTGACTCTGTTCCGTTGACTTCGCCTTTGATAGTCAAGCTGTTTCCGTCATGTGCTGTGAGATCAAGATCTTCGGGGCTCTTTCAATACCAGCCCCACCCGCCCCCCAGTCCTGGCATTTACTCGTTTCCCTGCTGTGACTGGGCAGTCACTTCAGCCACCCTTCCCTGCTGGGATTGATCTTCTCTCGGTGTGCTGCGCTTAGGACACCTTGACCGAAGATGACCCCTTTCTTCTCCACAAGTGTAGCACCTAGGGCTGTACCCTTTTTTTTTTTTTGGAGGGTGGGAAATCATCAAATGACCCCTACCGCTCTGGGCGGAGCGGAAGGGAGTGTCAGATTCTTACTGACTAAAAACCACCCATGTTCCTTCTTTGGCCCTTTATGTTCCAGGGCCGCGGTATCTCTTTCGAACAGTCCCGCAGCCCTGGCAGGCATCGGCCCTTGCGGGCCCCTCCCGTTTGCTGACATCTCTTTGAGGCGCGCGTGGAACACGAACGCGCCGTCGACACGGCCTGTCGTCATACGACGGACGGACGGCGAGCTAGCCCATTACTCACCGTCCACAGGCCCGCTGTACCCTTGGGCTCGCGGTCGCGAACAGGTGATGCTACAACTTCGCTGACGCGGTGCTTTGCGTGGTCTTGCCTCACTACCTCTACTTCTAAGGCATGGGCCAAGGCGTCTTTCAGTGTCTTTTGATACCCAAGTCTCACAGCGGCTCTAACTTCCAAGTCGCGTATTCTATCAACGAATGCCTGCACCAGATTTCCATCGATAAGTGCAGGAGAGGGCCCACTCTCGACACTACGTTGAACACGATCCCTTAACTTAGCACGAAATACCCACGCAGTGCCGGCGTAAGGGCCACTGACACCCCGGGCGAAAATATTGTGGCGCCCACTTGAGGGAAGCAATATCAAGTGTTAGTTTTTTGCTGATCCCAAGTAAAATTATATTAAGAACTAGCTTTTGCCCGCGACTTCGTCCGCGTTTCCGTCGTTTTTCGAAAAAAAATTAGCAGATGTCCTCCCTCATAGTTTTGAAAAAGTACCTACGCTTTTACCTACTCAATACAAAAAGAATAAACATGAATGACCCAAAACTAACCTATCAGTACTTATCTAAAAGTCTATGAGTACTACTTCTTCTTCTATTCTACCTACTACTACTTCACTTAAAAAAAAATAGCAACTATTAATAGTTTACAATTTAAACAAAACTAAACCTAATTCATAAAATAACAACAAAATAAATTAAAATAAACTATTTAAAGACTAAAAGTCGCGCTGATAAGCACGGTTTATAAAATAACAATTATTGTCTGTCAATAAAGTCCAACACTCTGAACGCATCAACAGCCAAATATTGAATGAAGCTTGCTCTTTTTTTTTTTTTTTTTTTTTGGTATGGCCTCTCGCAGTGCAACAACTCGCTAAGGTTGAAGCTGCTTAACCGGACAATCCTGTGGTGGCCAAAAATTACTTTAAGGCCCCCAGCCAGGGCTTACAAACTAAGGATATAAATTAAATGAGCGAATGAAGCTTGCTCTCGCCTCCCGCCCCTTTTATACTCTGCCGCCGCGAGCCGTGTCGAGCGCGGCAACCGTTACGCAAAAATGATCCTTACAGCTTGCTTCTCTATTCACGCGCGATGGCTTGTTAGCGTAGGTATTTCATGTATAAGTTTGGTGTTTTTTACCGATTTCTATGATTCTTTTTTTATTAAATAGGTACTAATATTCATTAAAAAAAAATAAGGATGATGGTGAGTGTTATTGGTATTATATTATACGTAATAGTAAACAAATATAATAACAAATCTCTGAACTGCTAAGCTATCGGGAGTTACACGTGTTATTGTGAGTCAACTATAAAAGGTAGATATATGCTGTCTTGGGATATTTTTTATATAATTTTATGTTGAATATTTCCGTTATACATGATTTCTATGTAGCTTTAACCATTAAGGCTGCACACGCGACGGAAGCTTAAAAAATCAAGTAATTTCTCCCGTTTTCCCAACATTTCCTTACACTGCTCTGCTCCTATTCATTGTAGTGTGATGAAAAGTATACTATAACCTGCCCAGGAGTTCGAAGAATAACTGATGTTTTTTTTTTTAATTGGGGTTGAGTGAGAATATTATAAACGTAAGAGTAAACAAATATAATAATAACAAATCTCCGAACTGCTAAGCTATCGGGAGTTACACGTGTTATTGTGAGTCAACTATAAAAGATAGACATATGCTGTCTTGGGATATTTTTTATATAATTTTATGTGGAATATTTCCGTTATACATGATTTCTATGTAGCTTTAACCATTAAGGCTGCACACGCGACGGAAGCTAAAAAAACCAAGTAACTTCTCCCGTTTTCCCAACATTTCCTTTCACTGCTCTGCTCCTATTAATGGTAGCGTGATGAAAAGTATACTATTACCTGCTCAGGAGTATGTAGAATAATTGTACCAAGTTTCGTTAAAATCCGTCGAGTAGTTTTTTTTTCTATAAATAACATACAGACAGACAGACAGACAGAAAGACAGACAGACTGACAAAAATTTTACTGATTGCATTTTTGGCATCAGTATCGATCACTAATCACCCCCCGATAGTTATTTTGTAAATATATTTCATGTACAGAATTGACCTCTCTACAGATTTATTATAAGTATAGAAGATTTCATCTTTCCTTTAGCGTTACCCAGAGCTAACGACGCGGACGTAGAAAGTTTTGTAGCTCCTCTTTTTTTATATATATATTTTTTTAATATTTTTATTCCTTTTTTTTTTGTCATTCACAATTTCTTTTCGAATTTGAATTTCTCGCACATTTTTTTTTTTTACTTTTCATTTAGATTGAACATTTTGTTAATTTTTGATCAACTTTCTTAAGTTGTTTGTTTTTTTGAATGATGTTCTTCAGTAAAATTTCACCTTTCGGGCTTTTTTGTCAGCAAATGAACGAATTAATTGAGAAAAATCTAATTGTCCAGCGATTTCATTTTCAATCGACAGAGTAGCCAGGTTAGGTGGACCACAAACCCTCAAAAAATCCATCTAAAAAAAATCTCAATAAAAAATATGCATAATTATGCACAGAGCGTAGAGCACAGTTTTGAGGGTTTGCACCAGGGGAGGCCAGGGACTCCAACTCCAGACCTTGGCGCCCCCCAGAATTTGTCGCCCTGGGCCGTCGCCCCATCGCGCCCCCCCCCCCCTAACACGTGACGTGCTCCAGGTGCGCGTCGCCGTATCTGGATTCTAACGCCTCCAGCAGGTGTTCGTAGGTCACATCTTTGCCAAGCGCCTCAAGAATGGTTAGGGCCTGGTCTCGGAGGCCGAAAGTGAGTGCGGTTATGGCTTGCGCTTTGGTCCACCCATTCGCCTTCATAACGGCCTCCAACTGGATCTTATAGGCAGACCATGAAGATGTTCCGTCGAATGGAGGCACCTTAAAGCCACGTGCCGAAGGTGCAGCAATCCGTCTCCAGCCTTAATTTCACTCGGTCTTCTTCACCTCAGCAATCTGAAATTCGGCCTCTGAGATACGATTCTCGTGCTGGTGAACTTGATCCTTCATCACCTTGAGATCTTTCCCAAAAGTTGCATGAAGATCCTTTATGAGGAGCATCTGTTCTTCTTGCCGGTGGACCTGCTCTTTATCTCGCTGCAACTGCTCTTCTAACCGGCAAGCCTGCTCCTCTTGACGGCGAGCCTGCTCCTCCTTATCTCATTGCAACTGCTCCTGTAACTGGTGAGCTAGTCCTCTTGACGGCGAGCCTGTTCCTGCAGCAGCGCCACCTTTTGACCGCCACGTCAAAAACACAAAGACGTGCCCTCAGCGCCAAGCTAAGAATTCATACTAAAATGCCTACAAAATAGTAGTGAGTTCAGAATTATATCGATAAAAACTGACTATTCATTTTTTTACTATTTTATTTCTTTAATAAACGGTAAAATACCACCAATATAATATACAGCAGTTTTGTTTTATCCCGCTGTGTCCTTCTATAATGATCTGTGTCAAAATTTCAGCGTCCTTTATCATTTATATCCACAATTAAAAACAACAATCGATAAAATCAAGTCAATACCATCACAGCACTATGTTCAATCATGAAGTACTTTTTTGTCGTCATAAGATGACTGTGGCGTGGCTGGCACGGATTTTTAAAATTTGCTCGCTTCTGCACTAGAGGTGCACAACCGTTATTTATTAATAATATCGAAATAATAATAGAGATTTTATTTTATGGTTTCGTATATACCCACGACGGAACGGAGTAGTAATGTACAGTGAAACTTGGTTAAGTAGGACCTGGATAAGTGAGAAACCTCCATAACTGGAACTCATGCTGAGGTCCGAACACTTTGGCACTGAATTACCTCTGTTAGTGGGACGAAGCAAACCTCTATATCTGGGATTCGTTCTTTCAATTTTATCGTCATAGTTACCTCTCTAACTGAGACAACGAGTGAATTTTTTATGCATTAAACTCTGTAACTGAGATAACATCGTTTTGTTTTTAACTAATTTTGAGCATCAATGACCTTCAGTTTAAGTTTTGCTTTACTATCATACGGATGTTTAGGTGAAAAATGCCGAAACGAAGGCTCAAATTGTTATCAGTACGTGAAAAACTGAAGTTAATATCCGTTTAAGAAAGTGGGAAGACACGCGATGAAGTCTGTGTCGAATTTAAGATTGGAACCTAGCCACCAGCAACGACAATAATAGTCAACATTCAAAGATTTGTCGACGTCGATGACGATTCAATAGTTTCAGGAGAACTTATTGTAAGCGACATTGTTCATACCTTCTTGTCTTCTTCATTGGAAAATGAAGAAGGTGATGACGAAATGGGCTAATTGACGTAATGGGCGAAATTAAAATTTAAAAAAAATAACTAATGATTCCGCACTTTCTTCCATTATGTAAGTGTCATTGTCGACTCCTTGTAATATATTCATTAACTCCTCAGTACCTACTCAAATTATTTTCACACATTGTTATTATTAAAATTTAATAAAAAAGGTGCACCTCTATTTAAAAACTTTCCGCGTATGACGTCAAAGGATTGTCACGAATAGATGTCTGTGGCGTTCCAGGCACAGACGATTTGACAGTGTGATAGGGATGGGCATTATGGTCATTATGATTTATCGATAATCAACTGACACCGACATTTGATGAGCAGGTAAATAGTTCGGTATTATAAAACTTTCATGATTGCTCAATTATAAAACTTCAATATCAACGTTTGTATTTAAATTTTGTAGAATAACTTAAAGAAATGATCTATAACGTAGGTTACCGTTCAGGTCGATATTCTTGTTATATTGCCTGTTAGCTACATCACTAGTGTCGTCCTATGGAGACTGTGGCGTGGAGGGCACTATGTTTTTCGAACTTTAGAATTGGTATAAGTTTTTGTCATCTTTTGTAAATATAGATGAAATATAAAGAAAGAAGGTCAATTAATATAAATAAGAATGAGTCAAGGAACATAATCAGTTAAACAAATAAAAAAATAAATGTTGTTTAATAAGCTTTATTTACGTTTAAAAGTCTGTCGTGTAGTCGCGACTGTGGCGTGCTGGGCACTTTTTGGCTTGTCGTCTATACACGACTGTGGCGGTCAAAAGGCCTTAGAAACTACCAAATAAACACAAAATAACTTTATTAATTACAAAATACTTTTAACTATATCACAAATATGCTACTGATCACTATTCACTTAGATATCGCACTACTAGTTCACTTCGATTCCTTTCTTTGTGTAATGTTTGTGTAGCGAAAACCAGACTGACTGCTCCCGCAAACACGACGGCTATTTACAATACATTTATTTGTATTATATGCAGCCCGATCCTTCGATAAGGTTCGACAACTTTCTCAAATCGAAGTGAACTACTCGTAGAAGTGCGATATCAGTGAATAGTGATATTGAATAGTGATCAGTAGAATATTTGTGATATAGTTAAAAGTGTTTTGTAATTAATTAATTGAATAGTTATCAGTAGGTAGTGTACATGTGATTAAGTTTAAAGTCTTTTGTAATTAATAAAGTTATTTTGTGTTCAATAGGTAGTATTTAATTTATCCCATAGGTACCCACGTACCCAGCTCGTAATACTATCAATGCGGTTGTAGGTAATAGGTAACTATTTTGTTTTAATTTTGTCATTTTATGTCAATATTATTGTAACATTGGAGCTTAGATACCTACTTACTATTTTGTTGTTAGAGGCAATATTACCTTCACCTTGATACACAGTAAATGTATATAGAACAAATTACAATGAGCGAAACTAATTTAACTTTTGTTGCACAAAGTCGAGGAAGACTTTTAATGTTCGAAGGGTTATAGGTAGGTACCATTTACACACACAGTACACAGTATAAAAAATTAAATAGCTCAAATTATGAGGTGTAGTTATTAAAAAAAAAACTAAATGTACAGGAACGAATGGTAATGGTGGTCTTAGTAATAGGATCCCGTTTTACCCTTTGGGTACGGAACCCTAAAAAACGGAAACATGTATTCTAATGTTGGAAATATTAAGTCGCAAATTCCAGAATGACCGCTTTTAATTTATATTATTATAATATAATACATTATAATAATGTAAATTAACGCGTTAGCAGCAGGACAAAACACGTTAAGAAACGTAATAAATATGTATTGCATGTGTATTGTTTGTGAAGGTGTATTCCTTGTGAAGAGTAGGTATCCACTAAGAAATGGTTTTACGAAATTCCACCCCTAAGAGGGTAAAATGGGGTGTTAAATTTTCTGTGAAACTTTTTATTCTCGGTGTCGATTGAGTTGAAAATTTGGTGGAAGAGGCAGGATATTTTGGTGAAATAATAACAACAGCTTAAGCGTTTTGAGATTGTTTATTATGAACCGTATTAATACAACTAATCAAAGGAAATCTAATTATAATCTTAAATTTAGAGATTGAGGCGCAAAATACTTCCTCTGATATCACAATACCACCATTGCTCGGATCCGACGCCTCTCTTCCCAAGCTTACCCAAAGTATTATAGCAGTATACCCATCATACTGTATTATCTTATATAATTTTTACTATATAACAAAGCTATATAAACAATAGAAATATTCTTGAATATTTTCTCACGCTGCCTTTGCTTGCCATCGAGCGATAGAAGTACAATAGTGTAGATGAGGAGAGCAACCAAATGCATATTAGGCCTTTTATCAAAATAAGTCCAGAAAAAAAGATAAATAAAACAATTTAGAAAATCAGTATAAAATGGTTGATCTTCGATTTGAATCAACTTCCAACTAATATTGGTATGTATATAGAATTGCGATTTCTATAGGTTCTTTTAAATAACAGTTAAATACTTATGGTCTATGAGCTTAAAAGTTTAAAAATTACTATGTACTTGTGCGGACCGTTCTTGGGCCTTTTTCTAACAAAAATTACTGCATAATGAATATTACTATTCAGTCAAATACACCCAGTCATATAGAGTTGAAAGATTCTTTAAGTAAAAAAGGTCTAATAAATAAATAAATATACACCAATATATCCATACTAGAAGTAGATAATACTAGTTATGGTTTTAAATAAAGTAAGCTCTAAGATGGTACTTTATAAAGACACGTAATTTCTCTAAACTTTTACAAAGTGACAGAATACAGCGGCAGTCTTACATGACTGGGCTTAAACTTAAGGATATACATAACAAATAGGGGGCGAGTGTCTAGACGAAGCCGAAGTTCTTGGTTTTGATGGCAAGCAGTAATTTATGCTTGAGCACGTGTCGCGAGGAGTAGAGCGGGATGTACAGGCGCGAGATGCACGTGTTCGCGGTGGGCAGGTGCGCATCGTCTGCCGGCCGGATCGTCACCGACGGCATCGGCTGGAAGCCTTCCTCGGACGCGGGCAGCGCGGGCGAACCGGTCCAGAAGTACACCTGCAAAGCACACATGTTATATTTCATATAAATATAACTATGAAATCGATACAAGCTAAAAGTTCCACGAAAGTAATTGATGTTTCTCAACTTACCAAATCCTGTCGTTCCAAATGAGTCATCTTATCGACGATGGCCCACAGCCAGCGCTTGAAGCGCGCAAGTCGCTCAGAGGGCTCACCGCTCTCGTCATTGAAGCTGGTGTAGGAGACCAGCGCGGCCACGTTGATGTCTCCCACGCCGTTGAGCAGCAGCCGCAAGTCTTCCGCGGTCAAACCTTCGAGCGCTGACTCGGGAAGCACGTCGAGAACACCGACTCGCATAGCCTACAGAAAATTTAGAATTGTAATAAAACGCCAGTAATGGTACACACGCTATATTGATAAAAAATGTAAAGTCGTCTTTTAAATTGGCGAACATTTAAACGATAGTTTTAGTTTGGAGAAGCTAAATATACATCATATGCAAACATTACCTCAAGCGCCTTTTCCTGTGAGAGCAGCATCCGATGCTGTGCATACTTGCGCACGTAGTCATATACGTTGAGCGCCGTCACCTCGATATCACGGCCTCCCGGCACCAGCTCCACGCATCCACCACCTTCCTCCTCGCACATTTCCAAACTGCAGAAAGTTAAACGCATTATACCATCGCCATTTCTCTTCACAGGCAAAAAAATGATCTTGCAGCCATATAAATGAGACTTAGACAAGAATAAAACAATAATGTTGCCTCCTTACCTAAAGTTGAGATCTAAAGCAGCAAACAGGGAATGGGAGTCTCCGGTTTCAGCATCTACGACTAGTTGTCGGAGACTCTCGTACACGACGGGGTCGAAGAACGCGAGATCGTGGAACCTCACCGGCCGACCCAGAATATATTTAAGGACGTGTCTATTTAGGAACATCGGGCACAGTTCGTTCTGCAGGAGGCATAAACCGATTATTCTGAAAATTAAACAAATATTGGATTAGACAAGGAGGTCGGTCATGATGATCAAAGTTGCTCATGATTATTCGTTCCAGATGTGTTGACTCAGTAGCCATGGTTCATAATCTCACTCGTTATTTTATCTCATGATATCGTGAGGTTCTTACCTGCCGACATTTCTAAAAGCGTTGATCCGCTCGGGAGTGGCGCGTCCCTGACGCGGCGAGTAGTATCCGCGCTTGCCGGGCGAGTAGAAAAGCGGCGCCGCGTCGTCAGCGGGCGCGGCCGCGCTGCCGGACGAGCTGGCCGCGCCGCCCGCAGCGCCGCCTGCCGCCGCGCCGGCACCGCCCCCGCCGCCGCGCTCCGACAGAGAGAATACGTCTAAATCTGGAGAGGAATATTAAACTATATAAGCTGCTACTTGAATCTAATTATTTTAATAACGTAATAGTCCAACTATAATTATAGTTCCTTGCTGAGTGATTTTTCCAAAGATTTTGAGAAAACAAGTACATAAATGCCAGCTGAAGTTATTCAGCTCGATTATGTAAGTACGGTTAGCTTTAGTGCACGTACCTAGTATCGCCTCAGAGGGATGCATGACTATGAGATCCATGGCCTCGCGCACTTTCTGTCGCAGCGCGTCCTCGCTTGCCAGCAGCACGAGCAGCTGTGCCGGCGTCAGCTCCAGCAGCATGCCAGTGATCTTGCCCGCGAATGTGGGGTGTAGAGAGTGGACCTACAAAACAACACTTCTTTAAACACCATATACATTATCCTTAGTAGATATGATATCCACAACTAATGATTTAATCGTTTCACTTCCTCATAAAAAAATAGCTCCTTCACGTCATGCTAAAAAAAAAGTTCCTTACCCTGGGATAGAGTCGTTCACCCAGTTGTGCCTGGTGCAGAGTGAGATGTTCATTGTGTCCACCGGGTCGGTCTCCGCTGTATCCGGCGCCTTCTGTCCCTGGAGCAGCCTGTACCCATTCAATTAAATTAAATTCTACAGAGTTCAGAATTGAACTTTCACTAAATTCACATAATTATGTCACTCCCGTCTTACATTGTATTCCGAGTGTTATAATTATGAAGGTAAGTAAGATACCTGTGGCGAATAGGGTCTGGCGTCCACACTGAGCACCCTGCGCGGCTCCCGCGAGGCCGGCGGGCGCGGCGCGGGCCGGCCGGGCGTGCGGCGCGCTGCGTCTTTTGACCGCGCGCGACCAGCTCCACTTCTGAAACAAACACAGAAATAATTGCTAGTGATACTTCTAATACGCTTGTTTTCTACCTCATACATTTTAAGATTTCAGAGCAAAAATTGGATTTTCTAATAATTTGTTTATAGTTACCGAGCTCCGCTGTTACTGCTCGCTCCGCCGGCGTTCGCGTTAGCAGAACCTGATGTGCCGTTGGTACTGCTGCTCGTTGTACCGCTGCCGGTGGTTGGCTCCAACGGTGGGAGTTTCTCATTAGCTAGCAACGCCTACTCACAAACAAAATGTTTGAATCAGTACATTCGGAAAAACACTTACATGGTTCGAAATTGTTTACAAGCTTCATCATTTATTTATGTATACTTAGCCGTTCTCTTACCTCAGCGACACTGGTGTAGAAGGAGCGCGCTACGCCGCTGCCCTCTCCCGGTTCGTCGCGGAACGTCACCTTGACGCGGTTGACTGCGAGCGGCGGCTGCGCACTGTGCGCGCGCCTGTTCTGTCCGGCGAACGCACTGTTCAACTCCGCAAACGTCTGCTGTAGCAACTTGGCACGGTCGCGTTCCATCTAAAGTACAAAATATTGGATTTATTTTGTAGATCACAAACAACTTTTGAACTTAGTAAGTCACTAGAAGTTTAGATTTTATTTATTTATTATATTAGGTTTACCAACAATTGTTCACACTGAATTCAGCGTAACAATTACGTATAGGTAAACATCACATGCATGCATTTCGCGATAACACCAAAGCAAATTTTATTTAAGACTAAACTTAACACAAAAGAATTAGTATCACGTTAGATGATAAGAACTTTTTCATTTTAATGAAGTACCCACCTTATGTAACGTCAAGTCTCTCTGCTGTGAATTCCTTAGCTTCTCCATGTCCCTACGGAACTTAACCTCTTTGAGAGGGAATCCGCCGAGCTCGGCGACCACGGAGCCGGGCTCTAAGCCCACGTCCTCCGTGAACACTCGTCCGAAGAGATCTAGAGACAGGCGCCATCTGCCCAGCAAGAGATCGTGCGACACTGATGCGCCTAGAGAGGGACACGCGCGACTGGAAAAAAAAATATACTTAGAAAGAAATCCATTAAATTGTTATTTGATCAGTTCAATATGAGGTTCGAGCAGGACTCTTGGAAAATAGCACCTGTTCAAAACAAATATTGGTTTACAAGTTTTAATTTCGTATGGTAATTGGTAACTTACGGCTGCGCCGGCGCGTGGAGAGTTGGCAAGAGTGGTGGGGGTGGTAAACCTGTAGTCTCCACCGTTACATGCGCTGATATCTCCTGCGATTCCAATGGATCTGCCGCACTTAACAGCTCACCCTAACGTAAATAAGAAATATTTGGTAAATGTTGAAAATATAGCAAGAATATGACCTTTAACCAGATGTCTTGAAGTCTGGCTATGTGGATCATTTTCTTCTTAGGAATAAATACGCAAGGGTGTACCTTGGATTCGTATTCATTTGGTAAATAGCCAAGCAGAAAGATAGGTACTATTTTTGTAATTTGGATCGCAAAATTTAGATATTGGTTTCAATTGCTTTAGAAAGTTACATCCAATTGAAGAGTAGGGTATAATTTTGATAAGAAAAAGTCCCCCAAATAAGTGGAGTGACTTACAGCACGTACAATAACAGTCTTGCCGGGGCTTCGGGACGAAGAGGCGCGGGCTTCCGCTACCACTGCGTTTGAGCCGCTTGGTCCTAAAACAATTCAAACATTGGGGTGCAAGATTATTATTTTGACCAAACTTGGTAGAGAGTAGTTTTAAAACAATGTAATATGTTTTATGCCGTAAATAATAATGTGAGCAGTGTAAAAGTACCTGGTGACGGCGACGCGGAGATATTCTGTTGATGAGGCGCGTCGATGATAGAGCATGCTGTATCAACGAGCGTGTGGAACTCAGATGGCTGAGCCATAGAGTCGTGCATCGAACTGCTTCCACCCGACATATTTACTGAATGTGGATGTCTGAAATAAAACAGACTCATAAAACATGAACTTATTTTATAATCTGACTAGTTTTCCGCCCGCGGCTTCGCCCGCGTCGAGTTCGGTTATATCGCGTAATTTTCAGTACTGAATTGATGCCGACTCTTGACCAATAGATGGCGCTGTATGTCCGGAATAAATTTTATTTTTTATTTTATTTTTTGTAATAAAAACTATCCTATGTCCTTTCTCAAGTTCCAAACTATGTCTGTACCAAATTTCACACAAATCGGTTCAGTAGTTTAGGCGTGAAGCAAAGACAGACAGACAGAGTTACTTTCGCATTTATAATATTAGTTTGGATTACTAATACGGAAATGAAAATTACCTGTGATGTTTTTTCCTTGGTATCTGTCGGGCTTCGTTAGAGTCAGAGTCAGATAAGTATTCACCATCTGTGTCGATGTCCATTTTAGTCGATGCATCTTTAGCGCAAGATAAATCCTGGAAATAAACAACGCAAGGTAAATTTAAGATCGTTCTACCACAGGGCTACCGCTCCACTTAGACGGTGCCTGACGGTGTCGTGACCAATCACCTTAGACAATGTCTACATTAAACAGTAGGCCCGTTGTGATCTAATTATTGACTACCTGTGACTGAAAACTTTGGGATAAACTAGTGTAAAATTATTTTAATCCGATCGAGATATCTCCGAATGGGGACAATAAATATATAAGAAGATAGATAATAGCAAGACCTTTCTATATAAACATACCTGTGGTTCATCTCTAGTCATAGTGTGGGAGTGCGTGGGCGGCGCAGACGCGGGCCTCGCGGGCGGAGACCAGCCGCGGTCGGTGCCGCGCGTCGACAAGCCCAGCCGGCGCGGGACAACTGTCGCAGAAAACATACAATGAACTCGCTGCTCACGTAAAGGAGGATATTTCGAAAGTGCTTTTGTTATGATTTTACAAGACTGGCTCTTCTGATTGTGTTCATAAGTAAATTACTTTCTTGAGGGCTTTGTAGAAACAAGGTACATTTTAGACAAATTCTCAGAATAAATTAAAAATATTTTAGCATTATTTCTCGACTCAAGGAATTTATATTGTAAAGCACTATTTACTTAGTCTAGTAAATACATAAAAAGTGAATATTTACGTGCAATGTTACCTTCTAGCGGGTTGTTCACGCCGGGCGGCGCATCACCGGACGCGGGCACGGTAACGGGCTGGCGAGGCATTCCGAACAATTCCTCGCGACGAGCGTTCGGTTGAAGAAGTTGTGGCTGATCGGCTAGCGGTAGTGCGTCTTGCATAGTCACTGTTTTATACAAAAGTTAAGTAGCACAAAATCGTTAAAGACCTACTTTAATCCTTTGGAAAAAAAATGATTAATTAGGAAGCCCTACCAAATTCCTAAAACTTTATTATGAAGGATAGTACAAAATTGATAATTCGCGGTACATACAACTTATTCGACTAGAAGTATCGACTTACTACACTACTACAAATTTTTGTTTCTAGTTACATCGAAGAATAACCTTAGAATCATAACACCACATATTTAATCACAATTTAAATGTGAATAATATTAAAATGTATGAAAGACAACCGGCGTCGTGTGACAATGAGTGATGTAAGAGAGTACTGACTGTTGAAGGGGTCGGGCGGCGGACAGCCCAGACACAGCGTGGAGTCGGAGCGCTGGAAGAAGGCGTGCGCCCGGCCGCGCGCGCCCTCGCCCTCGCCGTCCGACTCGGCCGCGGCGCCTCCGCCCACTACCATCTCCTCGTCGCCTTCTTCGTTCTCATTCTCGTCCTGGATGAACCCAAAACGTTTAAGAATTCATGTTGTTCATTTTTGTTGAAGATTATTTTTTTCTATGGATAGTATGTAAGAAATATTAAATAAACGAGTTGTATAGTTCTAAAACACATTTTTGCTATTCTACGAGTATTCAAACTTTGCACTGTCTAATAAAAAAAAGTATCATTAGTTGACTGAGACCTGCAAACATAAGCAAATTTTCCTTGAAATTAAATACGTAACAATCATATCTGAAATGAGACACATTCCAACATGGATCAATCATGTTGATGTACTAATATATGTATTTATTGTTCTGGGTTTCCAGGAAGGAAAAAGTGTTTTCGGGTTATTTTACCAAGAATAATTTTTCAGTAGAAGCAATCGGGATTTGTGCCCGATTGTTGACAATTGGCCTGCAACCCGTTACATGGTACTGAATACATAACTGACAAAATGTGGATGGACTATAAGTACACCTCTGCTTAACTCTTCGAGGATTACAGGCGTGACGATGTTATGTATGTTTATGTACAAGTGGTGGCACATACCGGCGTCCAGAGATGCTGGTGGTGGTGCGGCTGCGGCTGTGCGGCGCGCATGTAGTACACGAGCGCGTCCAGCACGTAGGCCACGTGCTTCAGCGCCGCCACGTCCAGCACGGGCAACTGCTCCGCGTGCTCTGCCGAGTGCGCGCGCAGCAGCGACAGGCAGTACGCCAGGAACTCGCGCCGCGCGCTACCGGCTTCCACGCCTGTGTCGTCACCAAAATTGTTACTAACTTGTACTTTGTAAAGTAAAAGAGAACGCCAACGACCGTAAAAAGATCGACGAGAATAGAACATACATTCGATATTTCAAGGTATAATGCCTCTTGTATAGACGAAGGGCCTGCCGCCGCCGTTTGTGAACACTGACGATCTTTAATTTTTTTCACTGCAGAAAAGTGGGTATATATACAGTCTCACAAAACAGTCATACAAAGGATGACATTAGTCCATAATCGTTAACCGAGAAAAAGCGATCACATAAGTTAAAACTGTTCCTCGATCTGACTGTCATTTGTTTCAAACATATAAAAGTTGGTACATAAAACAGGCCAGTGAAAAAAAACAAACCATTCTGACCTTGTTCACGGTCCCTGACCCGAGGTCCTTCAGAGAAGCCAATAATGCGCGTAGCTGGTGACGTCAGAGATGTAGTGCGACGAGTGGCCGGCGCGGCTGAGCGTCCGCTGTCGCCTGTCGAAGTGCTCGCGTTGTTCGAAGTCAACGACGCGCCAAATCTATTCACAATATTGAAATACATATTATAAGCATTTGGCGACACAATACGTCATCTGATAACATGTTAGTGGTTTTACGCAGAAGACAGAATAAAGTTATGACCAATGAAATTATTAATAGAATTACACTTTACGTTACCTAAGTTGTGCTTCAGTGGCATCCATGACAGTGACTAGCCAGTCCCAGGTGGGTTTGAGTTGCCGCTCGAGGTAGCACTGCAGGCGCAGAGCCTCGCGGTATGCCAACGGCACCATGCGCGGTAACGGCAGTGTCACGCGCTCATACTCCCACAGCAAGTCTGCGATTTGGCGGATGACGATGCCTGTAAACAAATATTTTATTAGAATGAGAATCCTAAAGGAACTAACTATACTTATTCAGTTCAATCTGCTTTTGTCCATATAAAACGCCGGTTTTATATGACTTTGCGTACGCATCTGTTCAGAATTAAATTCAAATACTTTATTTCGAACAACCAAGTCCATATATGGGTTAGAAATGCTTAATAACTATATAGTAGTAATTATTTCATAGCCGTCATAGATACAGTTAAAAATAATTACAATTGTTTACATAAATGTCTACACTTAATAAAAATAGCAAAAAAGAAAAAAAAAATGAATTAAAGAGATGATGACGATGGTAGATGATTTTGAGTGAATTAGCTGAATAAGATTAGTTTGTACCTACATTTTAAATAATAGTTTCGACACATCTACACATAAAGCAGTTATGGCTACGACTACTCAGCTACATAAAACAACAAAACTTTAAGTTTGACAGAATGAACGGCATTCTTTGCATCGGATATACAGAATATAATAAAAACATCTTTCATCACGGTTCAGCACTTGTTTAAGTTTTTCATCAATCACTACAGTGAATAAAAAACAAAATCCTTACCAAAAGCCCTAGCCAGGCAGGAGGCCGTAGTAGACGTAGAATGCGGGTCATGCGCGCCCGCGGCCGCTGCAGCGGAGCGCCGGAGCGAGGCGGGATCGATGAACACCAGCGACGAGCTGCCCGTCAGCCGCACGCCGCCCGTGCCACCGCTCGCGCCGCGCGCCGACTCGCGGGACCTGCTTCATGTATGAGTGTTCAAGGAAACCGATGATTATTACTGATACTACAACTCTTAGAATAAGGTTATAACGAACGCCGCATGCTCGATGACGATTCAATTAGAGTCAATTTCACAATCACATAAACGAGGGGTATGTGTTACCCAGCGACCGGGTTTTTGGTCAGGTAAGCAGTTGCCATGTTAGCCTGGAAGTTAAGCTCAACAAAACAGTTGGAAAATGCTAAATGATGACATAAGCTGTCCGCTGATTTGTTCATGGTTGATATTGACGCCAAATATTAATTACATGGCGTTCATAACATAGGTGTACTATACTCCATTTGTTTAGGTAGTTAACTAAATGTAAACAATCTTAGCATGTCTTTTATCTAAAAAAATGACTAAAAATTGTATCTAAAAATGTTTACAATTAGGTATTTACTTAAATAGATGTTAGGTAATTAACTTCATTTAAATAATCTTTGTATGTCTTTTATACGATTTATTTTACATAAAAAGACATATCAAGATTGTTTACCTTTAGTTAACTACCTAAACAAATGGAGTATAAAAGGGCCTTGTTATTGGACTTTTGCATCAGGAATTTCTCAGTAACTGCCACGGAGTCTCGATTTGTGCCCGGTTGATGTCAATAGGCTTGCAATAGGGGATTACATGGGACTTAAACATAACTGGCGAAATGTGGGAGTACTCTACACCTCTGCCTACGAGTATCACAGGCGTGATGTTGTATTAATATAAGCCACCTACCGTATAGCCCACTGCATAGAGTGCGGCGCGAGGTTGGGCCGGGCGGGCGGCGCGGCGCGGCGCTCGAGCGTCTCGCCGTCGTGCATGGGCACCTCGGGCTCGCCGTCCTGCTCGTCCGTCTCGCCTGCCTCAGAGTCCTCGTCCTCGGGCTGCGTTGAGTCCCCGCTCTCGTCCTCTGGATATAGAAGTAACGATGCTATGCCTGTTGCGATGTACGTCATCGTTTATTACATAGGATATGCGAAAAGCTTTCGCCTTTTGAAAATGTATTGAAGTTGTTGAATCTTGTGATAAGTAATGAAGCTTCAAATATATTATGTCACCACGCTCTTACTCTCGCCGCCGTCTTCTTTTACCATATCATAACACTGTGCTTACCTGCATCAGAGCCCTGCGTAGCCCCAGTCTGCACGCTACGCTGCGCGGACTCTGCGTTGTCCTGATCGTCGGAGTCACTCTCGGTCTCCACCTCGGCCAACAAGTCCAGTTCGCTCTCACTCTCGCCGCCCTCGGCACGCTCTGTGCCGTTCTCTACTACGACGTGCTGTTCTTGTCCCCTGTTCAAATGTAACAGATTTAAAATGCCGGATTCTAGAACAACTGGAAGGCAAAGTATCGAACATGACTCGACAATTTACTAATAAAACCATTCTCACACACTTTGTAAGAATGTAAACCACTAAGTCTTTATGCTTTTTTTATTGATCCCGTAAGATCATCAAAAAGGGCTGTCATTCTTCTTAACCTTCCAACTCAACCCTGGCTAGTAAATAAGAAGCACATATTAGAACAATGTTTGTGCGTACCTGTCACCCATGGCGTCGTCGTGGTGCTGGTTGTCCTGGGGCTGCGCGTGCGGCTGGGCAGGCGCGGGCTCGTCGGTCTCGGAGGCGTCGTCGTCGTTGCCCAGCGCCTCACCCGCCACGTCGTCGGCGTACTCTGTGGCCACTGGCGTGGACGAACGGTCGGGCACCAGCGTGGAGCTGCCCATGGAAGTCCCGCCCGCCGCAACGCCGCGGCCGCCGCCCGCCGTCGACTCTCTGCGCCATACAAAAACAAATTAGGACATCTGATCTACCTGACAATCATGTGTAGAATTGCAAAACATGTCAAGTCGAGGCGAGTTGGCAGCGTAAACATTGAATAGGAACAGCAATCAGTATCTATAAGTCTTCCCTCGTAGGAGACACCAAAAGTTTAGCAGTTGACGTCTAAACAACATCATACACACCTGCGCGCATGTGAAAGTCTTGAATGTCCAGTAGAAAGAGGTTCTACTCCGAACAAGTCTTCGCTGCCGTTCACAAGGTCCACATACGTGGTCGCTAGCGGGAACGGAGCCGTGGGCCGCACGACGCCCAGTCGCACCGGGGCCAGCAGCGCGTCGGCCGCTTCTACGAGTTCTTCTACAGCAAGCGCGACCAGAGCCGCGAACACGCGACGACAACGGACCAGGGAGGATGTTATTGAAAGAGGTCTGTGAACAATCGCGATGTATTATTATAAGTTCATGACACTACAGCATGTTCACTGTGACATTGCATAGAAAACATTATGAACTTCAAAATGCAACCTAAAATAGTTCTTCTTGACTTACCCTTTCTTTTTAGCTGCGCCTGGAGCCATCTCAACGCTGAATATGACGAATATTCTGGCGACAGAGCGCACGAAGCGCCGCGCCACTTCACGGGCACGCTCAGCGCGGCCGGGTATCGTGTCATTTTGTTGCTCACGAATCAATGTGTGGAGCAGGGTGTCTAGCATCTGTGACGAAGGAGGACATATTAGTGAATTGCTGTATTATATCATCGGAGCTATCAGACTTAAATGAGAGAATTCGGCCGTAAACATGACACATCGAGATCCTCTCTATCATTCATACCCTTGTTCGTCTCATTCTAAAGTTCGATTTGATATTTACGCCCAGGAATTGTGCCAACAGCTAGTCTTCGTCTAGCTGCTAGTCTCCGAAAGGCGTTCCCTCAGTATTTGTTAGCCACAATTGCCTTGCATACTAACCTCATTAGTGCACTTGACGATAAGCGCATGCGTAAACTTGTCTAGCAGAGTGGTGCCTGACTGTGAAGGCGCGGGGCTGCTGGGCCGGCTCTCGGACTCGCCTGGAGTGCCACTGGCGCCGCACATCACGGCCGCTTCAACGGCTGGCCAATCACCTAAGAACACATTTGTATAGTATAAAGTCAAAAACGCGGTGAGTGTGATTCACCCTTTCTTAACCTCGTCAATAATTCTATCAGTGCATTAGGTATTTAGGTGTATTCTGCTTCTGTTGTTGGTGACTCTCCAATTACCGAAGGTAAGGGCGGATATGTCATAGGATTTTACAAAAAAAAAGATTTGTTGCCAAAAAATAAACAACCAATTTCAAATATTACAAGCACTCTTCATGTGACTTTTATGCCATGGGTTTAAATAACGATGATCGATACGCGACAACTATACGATCTATTAAATAAACACAAATTAAAATCTGTAGAGACTTACCCAATAAATGCAAGAGCGCCCTTCTGGCGAACTTGGGCGGCTCGAGGTCGTGGTCGGGCGCGTCCACTTCGGCGTCGGAGCCGGGCTGCTTGCGCGGCCCGCGCCCGCGCCCTCCGCCCGCGCGGAACTGGCGCTGTTCTACCGCCTGACGACCCACCGTTTGGACTAGAAACAGGAGGATTGATTCACCCCTGTGAACAAATCAAAAACTGTTTTAACACTTTGTAAAGTTTAAAACCTATGAGTACAGATCAGAAAAAAATTTCAGACATTTTTGCCCATTTATGAGAATGTGCTAGTTGATGATGCACATTCCGTCACTCACTACACATGAATAACAATATATAGTAATTCATTATTCGATTCTCTGGTATAATTAAAAAAAAAGTACCTTGAGTTAAAATGCGTGGCAAGTGAAGTATCTCTAGCGAGTCTAGCGAGTAGATCGCAGCGCGCGGTCCAGTTGCCGCCGACCAGTGCCTTGCAGCGGCACTTCTCCCAGCAGTCGCAATACGCCGTCGGAGACGTGCGCTTCAGTTTACAATCATGGCCTTTGTGGCATACCTGCATACAACATACAAATATTAGAAGAACGTCAGGTTCATCAAGGCGATCTAGATTCTAAACTGCAATGAATGGCTAAAAGAAAAAGACGCAACTAAAACAGAGGTAAATACCTTAGCACATTCTGTGCAGCAGCAAAGTGATCCTGTCAGTCCGCATGTCTTGCACTCAAATATATCCTGCAAACAAACATTGTTATCAACATTTCCATGCAATGACCAGTAAATCAAAATATGAGGGAATGTTTGATATAACCAATTAATAAATAAATTAATTAAATAATTCTGATAAAAGTAATTTTGTAAACAATGAATGGCACAGTTTCTGTTACGATTATGAATATTAACCTGATTGATATGCTCCTGTCCAGTCCAGGTGAAGCTGCAGGTGTCGTTGCAGCAGAGTACCAGCAATGGAGAGTGGTCAGGGCTCGCGTTGGGCGGGAAGATGGCGGCCGAGCGTTGCGTTTCGTCCGCTTCGGGGCAGGCGCGGATGGAGTCCAGTAATACCAGTGCAGCACGGTAAGCGCGTTCCGCGACGGCTGCCATCAATGGCGTCTGGCCCATGCCATCCCTGTATTAGTGAATGTTGTTTAAAATTTGTTGGTCAAGTTCAACGAATTATTAGGTAGCTTACTTAAATTAGCATTAGCCTGTGGCACGCAAGTCACGCCCAAATACTTACTATGCGTTGCTGACCCGTTACACATGGTACTAATTACGTGATTTATTTATGAGATGATTGACTTACTTGGCAGTAAGCAGCTGCATGAGGAAGGGCTGCAGTACGGGGCTCTCGCACAGCGCGCGCAGGCTGGCCAGCGCGTTGCCGCGCCGCTCCGCCGGGTCCGCGCTCACCGCTCCGCCACTGTTACCACCGCCAGACAGTTTACTGTAAGCGTTTCAAACATCATCACGTTCACAACTCTTCAGAACTAGTCTAGTGCTCTTTGCTAAGTAATCCAGGATTATCACTGCCGAGTGAGAGGCACTTAGTAGGCTTTAGGTCAAAGGGCAGCGAAATCCATGAATTCAGTCACTATGAGGTCACCAAATTAATTTTTCAATGTACTGGAGACTCATGGTGTTTAGTAGTAAATAAAGGTACAAAAAAGGTTCAAACCATTCAAAATTATCGGGTAACATAAAAAGAGGGAATACTAGACCAGAAACTGACTCAAACTCTCTCAGAAAAAAGGTGATGATGATAAGAAACAAATACAGAAAACACAATAAAGGAAAATATTAAGACACAGTTACACAGTACAGGCAGAAAATGGTACACAAGAACAGTAATCGCATGACGATTGCTGTCTGCTGCATCAAAGCATTACTTCAGAAGTCCATCTCAAAATAATTCCCCTGTATATGGAGTCAAACTCTTACCCGTTGTTAGTGAGCCCCATCAAGCTGTCTTCGTCTCCGGAGGCCTCGAAAGTCTCCGGGGGCCACGAGATAGCCGGAACAGACTCCTCAGCACTTCCACCTCCAGCTCCCGTGCCACCCGCTAAATTGGGCATCGAAGCGTTTTCCACTAATCAGTAAATAATGTTCAAGTTAGAATTACACCTACGCTATGTAGGATAATATTTTTACTACAGTGTGATACATACCTATATCGGGTTCCTTGTTCGATGTCGGAGCGCACATGTGAACGCACGCGTGTAGTATGTTCCTGTTGCCGTCGCAACGTTCTTGTAAGATGGACAAGATCTGTTGCTCTGTGGACAAATATTACAAAATTACGTCATGGTTTATTTTAATACTATCATTCAATAAGGCGGTAAGAACTTACTGCTGGTGTCAGATTCGAGTTGGTGTAGTAATTGACGCACGCCGTCAAGGTCGCAACGTAACACGCGCGGCATCATGAGTTGAGGCTCCGGCACCAATATAATGAGCGCAACCTGCACACAAGATAATTTATATATTTAGCTTGCCGTCACACCGCCAATATTCCGGCGTTGCGGCGAAGGTGCAAAGGGCGGGTAAGATGGCTTCCTGTCCTCATGGTAACGCGATGCGGTGGCGGCACGGGTCTAGTCGAGCCCTTTGCACAACTAAGTGTTGGGGTTGTGGGGCTCAGTACGTACCTGCGACTTGAGCGCGGTGTGGTGCGGGTGCGCGGCGGCGGCGGCGGCGGCGTGCGGGTGCAGAGGCAGCGCGTGCGCGGCCAGGGCGCGCGCGGGCGGCAAGTTGAGCGCGGGAGGCTCGCGCACCATGCCCACGCAGTCACGCGACACCGGGTACAGCGCGCCGTTCCCGTCCACCATCATTACAACCGGCTCGCTGCCCTGTACGCGAAATGCATTCAAACGACGACCTCATATTGCACAAGAGCGGAAATTATTTTCAGCTCATTCAACTTAAAAAACACAACACTATAGATTCAAACACACTATTTAATAACACAACTCATAGTACAAACCTCAGCAGCCGTAGCCAGTTGTATAGCCTGTCCGTTAGAATATCCGAGTAGCGCACTGTTGTCGGTAGGGAACGGGCTGTCTGTGAGCGCCCGCGTAGTACCTACGGCGTATACAGCGTAAGCTAAAGCGCCTCCAGGTCTGCGCACCACGGCATGGACGCCACGACTGTCCACCTGGGACATAGAGTCATATTGATTACATCCTTTTAGAAATTGAGACCAGATGGAGGTATATGATTTTATTTCTCATTTTTGTCAGAGATCTCAGAAAGAACGTTTATATTTGCATAATACTTACAGCAATAGTAATAACTTGCACATCAGGCGGCAGTGCAATCTTTCTGGGCGAGCGTTGTAGACAGTCCGGCCCGCGAGGCCCGGCGGCCCCGCCCACGCCCCACTTCACAGCAACCAAGTCATCTTTACGAACAAGCCGGCAGTCTTGCAGCAGCGTCGACAGATCATCAGGAATGGATGGTACAACCTCCTTGCCGTCCTTGCCGATGGTAGGGAATCGTACGGCGGCGTACGCCCCGTCTACTTTGAGCACTCTGCCCAATGGCACGCTTTTTACATCTTCTAGGAACACAACTTCCTTTAGAGGCCATTCTTCCTCATCGCGTTTGGAACCGTCATTTGATGAACCTTCTTCACCGCGTACGGTCACGCGTTTCGCACGTTCTGGAAGAAAGCAGTATTTTAGAAAAGAATTCTAATTGATGTAGCTGAAAACTAAATACCCGTCCGAATATCTGTCTTTTGACTTTCATGATTTATGAATCAAGCATGTAAGTCAACTCACTGTGTGATGTGCTGGTGTCACTGCAAGTGGAAGAAGCCGGACTGGGCGGAGGCGGCATGTCGAGCCTGTCAGCCATGTCTTTGTTGCTGTCTTTAGCGCCATCCTTGCTGTTGCCGCTTGATGACGAAGCTTTCACAGACGACACTGTCAGTGGCGACTGATTCTAGACGAATCAAAAGAAAAACAGTTTTAGCTAGCTTAGGACAGACATATTCGACAAAAGTAGTAAAATTCTACTTATAATTAATGCTGAATGATCCCAGGATAGTTTACCTGTAAATCCCTCTTGTCTTTATCGGAGACAGAACGGTCAGGTTGTGGAGGCGGCAGCAGTTTGAACCGGCACATATCAGAGAGGTTCCAGGCAGCATTTTGTAGAACCCCCACTTTTGGCACTCCCGTGGACATGTTGAAGCCTATTTTGTAACATAAACAAAGTTGAATTTACGATGTAGTTTAGAGATCAGACTAACGATGTTCTAGTTAATATTCAAATGTAAGTTAAGGCTGCGTTTCCACCTGAGATATGAAGCGAGGCATATGCGTAAAACGAACCAATGAAATAGCTAGCTTAGCTCGAGTTAGCTACGTGATTGGTAATATAGCTAAAGGGCTAGGCTATAGCCTAAGGGCTTAGCTGAATTGGTGCGATTATTGCACTTCTTAAAAGGAACTATTCTCTTACCAACAGCGCCAGGTTGATACATAGGGGCATTCTTCATAGTAACGCTCTGGCCGGCCTGCAAGTCTTGCGGCGCGGTGGACGAGTGCCCGCGTTGTTGCTTGCGGGAGCGAGCGCGGTGTTTCTCCCAAAGACGAGCTCGCTGGCCCAGTGGAAGGACTCCCCTAGAGTAAACAATCATACAATTGTAGTGATGTTGAAATAAATAAAACATTCTGTATGGTCACTAGGAAGTGTACAAGCTCAAGTTTTGTTGTTTTGTATAAAAGTGTTTAATGTCAGCCTAATGTGAATCTTTCAATGAGTTTTTAGCTTAAGTGGCTTTGAAAATTGTTGGGACTAGTACAGGATGGTGATGATACACTTACCACCAATAAAGTGCACCGGAATCCAACCGCGCGACAGTATACAGAGAGCATACATGTAGAGAGATTGCCTTGTCAGATCCAAACTCCACAAACGTCTGCAGAGGATGCTCCAGGCGTGTAGCTCCAGGAGCGTGAGCTACGCAAAAATAAAACAACATTATAGATATGACAAGTGGTCAGTCTTTCTTGTTTGTTTTCCATTGGTTGAACAGAAAATAGAAATAATATTACGTATTCAAGTGAAACATCATAGCCCAAAAAAAGGTGTTCCAGATCACACTTTGGGCGTACGATACGCAAAGATTCACTTGTCACCTAAGACGTTTTATTTCGATGTTCTAGTTTTGTACGTTTGAGAAATTACAGCAAGATTTTATTTATAAAAATCTCGTGTCACGGTGTTTGTGGTCGCACTCCTCTGAAACAGCTCGACTGATTTTTATGATTTTTTTTATATAGATTTGGTAGGTATGAGACTAAGGTAGCTACCTTAGTACCCTACCTAAGGTAGGTAGGTAGCTAGGGTAGGTAGAGTAGGGTAAAAAAAGGTGCATTGCAACGTATGCGGCGGCACAGCTAGTTAACTTATAACATACAACTTACCAATAGATTCATCGAGGAAGGTGGCAATCCTGCCAGTGTCAGTCAGTACTGATATGCGTATGCCGGCAGCGCTGATGTTGACGACTCGCTCTCCGGCAGTCATGCTGAGCCAGGTGGAGCGCGGGTGGTAAGCGCTCACCGATCCAGATGCCTATGGGTAAGATACAAGCATTAAGAGCTACCCCAGGGTTAATTTGACACATCCAAGATTTGGCAAGAGACTGGTTACAAAGGGACAGGTTAGAAAGGCTGAGCGCCGCTCGTTATCTCAGGATAACGAGCGGCGCTCAGCCCTTCTTTCGTTATACCATACTAATAATAATCCATTTATTTCAGGTAACGAAGACCCATAGATAAAATACCTTAACCTAAATATACATACTAATAACATTTTTGTTAGTATAAGCAACTTAAAACTAAATTAGTAACACCAATAAATTAAAAAAAAAAAAAAAATTAGCTTGTTAGTCAATATTTTAAGAAAATAGTTTTCTTGTAGACCGCATTCTCCAAATTTTTGAAAAACATGGTAATTAACAGCGATTAAAGATCTCATTAATAGCACCCCAAACTCAGATTAATTATTTCTATCAGTAAACAACTATCGGTTAGACAAAGCAAATCGGACAAGATATTTCGGCACTTACGTCATTGCGCTGATAAGGATGTGCATCAGCCCAGCGCCACTGGTGCAGCTGGCCTTGACTGGAGATCGCGATAAGCTCACTGTACGTGGCCGCGATGTGGGTGAAGCGAATGTTGCTGTCCCAGTACTCCAACTCTTCAGACACCCAGAGTGGTGACGCTGCCATCGAAGAATCCTTCTTCTTGCTCTCAGCTATACCATTTTCAAAATGTTAGGAATAAATAATATTGTAAACAAAACATTTCATTATATTCTCATCATGGATTTTCTTTATTCATTTTTTAACATATTATTTACATTTTTAAATATTTTAATAACAAAAATTTTATATAAAAAACATTTAAAAATGAAAATAGTAGCCCACCGCGTACGGGCTCTTGAGAGAGGAACCTACTAACAATACGCGCCGTGTCCAGAAAAGTTGCCTTCTGAATCAAGCGCTTGATCCAGCTGCCCAGCGAAAGCCCCCTCAGATGCTGGTCGTGGCTATTGGCTATTAAGCCATTGGTCGATACGACTATCGGCACAATGACTGCTGTAGTCACGTCCCACATGTCGACAACCTCGCGAGTCAGATATTTGAATTGTTTATCTTTTTCTGCTTTCACGAGGTTCTCGTCATGCGGAATCGTAATTTCAACAATCATTGCGCGACGCTCCAATCGATCTATCACCACAATGTGAGGCTTACTGGCAACAATAGTCTTGTCAGTGACGATAGGTCGATCCCAATACAACGTGATATTACCATCATCGAGAGGGTCGGGCACATACTTATAGTATGGCACTTCTGATTCCACAAGGTTGTACTTCAAAGCAAGTTGCTGGTGGATAATCCTGGCAACGAGATTGTGTCTATGCAAGAACTCTCTGATAGCCAGACGGGAACACCCAGAAATAATGTGTTGGATCGATTGTCCCGGACGGTAGTATGCCCGACATATGTCAACCGTGCCATCCTTTACAATGTATTTCCGGTAGTTATTCGTCAACATAACTTCGTCCATTATTGCACAGACAAAACCTTTGGTTTCCCCGAATACATCACCGAAGCGCAGCCAAGATACATGGATTATTATTACTTGTGTAATTTAATTTTCAAAGGTTTATTTCTACAACAACATTAGATATAGAATCTGTATATTTATCAGAACAAATTCATACTAATAATAACATGCATAATCACTAATCTTCAGCAGCTTACCAATCATTGTCACTGTGGAAATTGTCAGTACAATATCATTATACAGGCGAACAAGTTCAAGTTAAACTTACATGAAAGAGTGTTATAAAATTTTAAAAAGTACTGATATTTACCTCCATCATTGTTACCTCCGTCCTTGTCCCAGGAAGTGTCACGCAGCGCAGACTCTAGCCACCTACGAGGCCCGAAGTACTGGCGTTCGCGCCACCGACTGAACTCAGACGGACGCTCCTGAGTCGAGCTGCTGCTCTCCCGACTGGCACCGCCCCGCCCCCCGGTGCTGCCACCGCTACCGCCCCCACTGCGACTATCAGAACACAATATTTTAATACTGTCTTTATGATACTAGTATCCACAGATATAAAGAAAGAGGTTTGCTTCTCCACCAGACTGATGTCGAAGTTTCTTGTTCGGTTTGGTTAGTCTAGTTATTTTCAATAGAACAACTTAAACCCAAAGTTCCATGAGATCAGGGGATTACTGATTAGGCTATCTTTCTTTATATCTGTGATCCTACCTCTACTACTACGCTGTACACAGACACATACAGTACATAATACATTCGGGAACGTGATCAGTGCAGGGACCAAACAATAACATGCACTGTTCTAGAGTATGTAGTCTATGTACAAAACTAACATCAAAAACACCCAATCACAACATAAACGGAAACTGCGTAAGCTTGACAGCGTGCCAGAGATTGGGTCGAGGGCTATATTTACTACAGGCAGAAGTTTGTGGAGAGGCGGAGGAGCATAGCTTGACAGGTATACCTTCTGATAGCCGCGTACCCGAAGATGTCCTCAGAAAACATGGTGTCGGCGTCGATGATGACGGAGTGGTCCTGCTGCGCGGCGTGGAAGCCGCCGTCCAGCAACGAGATGAGGTCCTCGGGCACGTAGCCGTCACCCCCCTCGCCGCCCTCCGGCTCCTCCCCCTCCTCGTCGTCACGCGACAGCAGGTTGTTCACCGCCAGATTCACATCCAAGTTTGTTCGCTACATTAGTTCACACAAACATATATTCGAACAATGTTATTAAATTGTTGTATTGCCTTAACATTAATAAATAATTTCATAAAGTTCTAATAATAAAATAAATGAAATTGTATGTAAGACTGACAATTTCTTTCCTTATGTAGATTGTAGACCACCACCTTGTATCAAGAGGTACCCTAGGTCTTACCTGTAACTCCCTAATAATGAGACTCCTGCTCTTTCCCTGCAGGACAACTTGAGCCTGTGTGACCAGATCTTCCGGCACAAACGGCGCTGGAACTGATACTACTCGTCCTGAACCAGACGCTCCGATAATAACACCAGTTGCACGGCTCGTTGATCCTGTACAAATCACATGGATTAAGCCCCTACATAGTAAAACATCCATTATACCATTATCTCTTTCCTCCTTTGTCCATACCATGTATAATTATAAATTAGGCCATGTTAACTAATAGAGAGAATGACAAAATCCAACAGCAGGTGCGAAAAATAAAATACCTTGTGAGCTAGGAGTAGCCCGAATAGAGTTCCTCATAATCCGCGCCCTAGTGCGCGGCTGTTGACGCGAGCCGCAGCTCCCACCGCTGCCGCCTTGCTTGCCCCCGCTCGTTCCTCCACCGCCACTTCCACCTCCGCCATTGCCCCCATTCTTACTAGCGTCAGTTTTACTCAAGTCCAATCTGTCGGGAATGATGGAGAAGGCGGCACGGCAGATCGTGCCATCTTCGAGCAGACAGGCAATGTGAGCGGGACCGGCGGCCACTGCTCGCACGCCTCGCAGAGAACTGAGAGCCGAGGAACCTGCACCTGTCCCATATCTATTCCAACGGTCAGCTACTTCCTTTAGCCTAAAACAATGACAAATTGATTTCAGTCTACAAAATAATCCCGATATCAGTTGCTTTACCAGAGTGAAATTCTTTAAGGTTCTGTTCATTTTTGCAGTAATTTTACCATTGCCACTCGAAAAAGTCATTTGATTAATCAATAACAGTGAATAAAAACATTTTGAAATTGGAACAAGCACGAATTATACGAATTATTAAAAAAAAAAAAAAAACGTGGCGCCAAGAATATAACACTGAATTTCTAAAAAAATTGTTCAAATCTATACATATAATATATAAAAATACATCAAATCACGGTGTTTGTCCTCGGGTCGGAGACAGACAAAAATCGACCGATTTTTATAATGTATGTTTGGTAGGTTTATACCTACCAAATATACATTAAAAAATCATAACATTAAAAGAATAACCAATGTGAAAAACACTAATACAAAAAAAATTACTAATAAAAAGGGAATTATGAATTACTTGTACAGAACTGATTCGTTTGACCATTTATTTATGTAAGGACTAACTTTGTCGACTTATACAGAAACGCTCACCAATTGAGAAAACGTAGTATTGAAGAGCGAGCGGGGCGAGCTCGAAATTTTTAAGCATTCATCTCGAATTTGATGAGTTTTCTTTTGTATATTAATACAAAAATAGAACAAATTCTGTTAATTTATATAATAAAATCTCGTGAATGCAAAGAACGTACGAAACTTTTTGCACTCCACCTGGGGTAGGTTGTATTTTCTTCAGACCATTCATATTGAAGGACTTATGTAGATACTTTGTTGAAAAGTGCAGAGAAGTTTCTAGAAAAAAGAGAATGCAAGAGCGAGGCAAGCAAGCTCAAAATTTTTGACAATCCCTCTAAATAATCGAATCGTGGATAAATTGGGTTCGTTCTGCTCATTTATTCAGAAATGAGAATTGGAGTAAATCTGTCAACTTACGAGTATGTGGATCGAGTACTAAAGTATAGGATTTATTAGTAGTGTGAGATGTCATTGGATAGGTCTTTATAAAATATTGCGAGTTTGTTCAAAAAATTTTTCAATTAAGGGATTTGTTTGTATAATATTAAGCTTTAAAGTGCTAATTTTTGTTAGACTCGAGTGTCTCCCTCCTCTATCAGCTAAACGTTTGTTTGGGAGTGTGAAAAATTCCAGTATTTATAACAAAGTTGAAAAGAAAACTATCCCAGATAAGTAGGTTTTACAAGTTTACGAGTAATAGTCGACCAACTTATAAAATGTACTTGTATAACATGTTTTCCTTAACATAATGTATGGGAGCACAGGTTTTTCAACTGCAAATATAAGTTTGTATTTATTATTACAATAAAGATCATCATTTCGAGGCAAATCCGACCATAGGAAATGTCTACATATTTTGATGGGCAACTATGGAACCCTACATTGTGCGTGGCCAGACATGCAGTTGGCCGGTTTATTTTGCTGTCTAAAATCAAATGCAAGCTAATTGGGACAAAAAGATACACAATATCCCATGGAACTATCTATTCTTAAGGATCTATAATAGGTACATAATTATAGGCATCAGCAATCTACCATCATCATCTACCTAGTTTTTACCCAAATATGTTGTGGTTGGCTTCCAGTCTAACCGGATATAGCTGAATGCCAGTATTTTACAAGGAGCAACTGCATTATCTGACCTCCACAACCCAGTTACTGGGAAATGCTGTGGTAAGTCTGGTTGTCATTCTTTCGAGCTTCGACTATTCATAAGAACTGGCATAGATCTACAAATGATAGCCAGTACCTTTCCCAGGCACCAAAGAAACTTTTAGTAATTATGGTCACCCATCCACTGACTGACATCGGCCAACACTGCTTAACCTTGCAAATCAGCAAACCAACAGGAGCAATCAAGTAACAGGTTTCAACCTAACACTTCTATTTGCAAGCTCCATACAAAGTAGAAGTACCCGTGTTAAGTAGGGCACGTTTGAAAAGTATTGTGTAGGCTCTATTTTTTTATGTATTTTACCTAACAAGTCTATTAAAATAATATTATCTATTATAGGAGTCATTTGATGATTTCCATTCCCAAAAAAAAAAAAAGATTGGTTTTACGAGTCTGTTACACACGAACATTATATTTCAATGAGCGCATGCTGAGGCAAGCAATTAGTACTGCTAGACCAGCCTTTACGCACACAGAAACAATGGATGCAACAACTAGACACAAATTTAGCCAACTAATAATACCGTGTTCTCAAATTTGTATTGAACTTACACTAGACAAAAAAACAGCTTTGGTCAATGCTTCACTTTGTTTGCATTACAATAAATATTGAAATCAAATTATAGATTTTTTTTTATATTTTTAGTAAAAGAAAATTATTCAGGCCCTGCTTGGATCTCAAACATGACGTTTTTTTCTAAAATTGTATTGGTAAAATAAATCCTGGCAATAACACTTTCAATACAACCAAGAATTTGATAAATAGATACCTACTTTGCATAACATTACTGCTAAAAGTAAATAACCTCTGATGAGGTCTCATACAAAACAGTAATAAGTTTGATCTGGATATATCTAATCAGTTGTTTTTTTGGATAACTACAGAACTTTTCCATAAATTGCGAAAACTATCGTTCTCAGCTTCAATTATTATTTTTAGAAACTGCTAGTTCATAATTATTGTCGGATGCTAGCTCCAACACAAGGAATAGGTATTGAACAATTATGTCACAGTTCAAGAATTAACAACTCCAGTATCGGCATTATCAATGCGAAAAGCAGGTTCGCAAATATAGTATCATCGTTTAACCAAACAAGATTACGCCATCCGTTAATGAATATGGGAATGGAATGGGAATCTAAATGAACAGTATGGATTCGCAAGCTCTATTCTACAAAGAAATGTCATGCAATTGAAATTCTCCCATGAGCGTAAAATGATACGGGAAACGTGGCCCTTGATGCTTTTACATCAATAAGTGACTCAATACAGTTGTGTGATCATGGAATGTCGGATTTCACAAGATGTACGAAATGGAGTCAAGTAAAACGATAAAATGTATTTACCTGTCTATCAATTGATCCTCTGTGCCAGGCAAAGGATGAACCACAAAATGCATTGAAGACATTTTCCAAGGTCTTATCCTGTGTTTTAACAAAGATTTCAAAGAGCACACTTAAACATTTGTTAAAAATCCACCACAATACTGCAAGAACAAAAGAACACTATCTAAAATTCTCTTCCAACCACCATATTTCTCGTGGTTTCTTTCGTGTTCGTTTCTCGTTCTCAAATACATGTGAGTCGGTACATGTCGAAAAAAGAAAGAAAATATCAACATGGCTTCTCCGCCCAGAATGTTGGTACGCCTGTCATAATCAACTAATTTGTGGAAGCCAAAAATCTTTATCCATTTTAAAGCCTTTTTTATTAATGTTTTTGTACGTTTGCATCAACTAATATAATAAAATATTGTAGTTTTTTCGAAAGTCTCAATCCTTTTTCATTTTATTTTACCCTGGTGTCTAGCCTTTTAGTAACTTAGTTAAGGTGTGAATACATGAGGTGTGCATGTCTATTGAACGAGTTTTTGGTAATTACTACTATAACCACCATTTTTTTTTGTATTCAATATTAATATCATACTAATACAACAAACACGGGTGTTTTTTTTGACACATAGGCATAACATCACGACTGTAATCCCAGAAAGGCTGGACAGCGGTGTTAACAGTACATTGTACACCGACATTTCGCCAGATAAATGTGTCCGTTTAAGGCCCATATAATGGGGCCTTATTGTACTCCAAGGCTGCTAATGAGAAAATCCTGATGGACAAACCCAACAACAGGGAATCCAACCCAGGACCACTAGACCAGCGAGGCAGTCAAGATGCATGCTAAAAACTTATGAAATCATAAGTATTTTTTTTTTCAACGAGCTAGTTTTTTTGCAAATGCTCAGATATGAACAAAACAGTATACTATGTAAGTTTTAGGCCCAACGTACACAATGCTGGCAACTTAATAAAAAATCAAGAAACTATCGTATCGATATTTTATGCTCCTTCTTTTATCGATAGAAGAATATATTAATTTATTATATACATATTATAAATAGTAATCGGAAATTACGTTGATAGCCAAACTAGCACAGAAACCGTACGGCGTTAGTTTAAAAATCAAATAGGTACTTAATATTATAATAAAAACTTATAACTTCAATATTTATTAATTAAGTTATTTCCGAATGGCAACATAGATGACACTCATATAAACGTTAGGACCGATACCGTTTCGCGCTGAAGTCGTATTTTTGCGGTCTCAAGTTCTTTTTATATTACTTATGGGAAATCTTCCGCTATAAATATGGTGAAATCGTGTTGTATGAAAGTTGTAATAGTGAGGGGTTATTGTTTCGTTTGTATGCAGATTCCCTAACAATGATAATCTTCAGCAACGGTGGCTTGAAGTTGTCCCTTTAAAGAAGATATTAATTTCAAGCTATTGCCTAGTTTGTAGCCGTCCATCATCAGCATCTTCCTACTTAAATTTAAGATTACTGACTCATACAAAAAGCCAACCATTATATAAAAAACCTTACTGTTTATTAATGTGTAGTGTACCCCCCGTCCCTTGCCCCCGAGTCAGCCCGCGACGCTAAGCAGTAGCTTTAAACCAGCCCCTAAATAATCTGAATCAGATCCAGACTGTCCTCTTGCTGCCCTCTCCAGCGACGCCCTAAGCCGAGGCTCGTACCCCACAGGGGGTGCCCTCAGCGTGTGGTCGCTTAGTTTATAAGTTTAGCTTTTACGCCCCTTGCTGGAGGCCTTACACTCAAGGCATCCACCGGATTTGCCCGGTTAAACAGAAGCCATCTCAGAGGTTGAAATGGCAGATGCCCTTTCAAAAAAAAAGTTTTATGTGAATAATAAATATCAACTCAATATCCTTTAAAGTCTTTGGACAAACGAAGGATGTAACCTATACCACATTGAATATATTTACCATTACAGAGTTTTTTTTAAACTGTGGCACCCTTGGAAAACTAAAGGATATGGAGATACGTTACCACGCTATATTGCTGACAAAGCAGGTTTTTTTCTAATATGACTATACCTACAAATAAAATAAGTAGTTTCCATTTTTTTTTCAAAATTACTCTTCCTTTGATAAAAAGTATGCTTAGGATTCACACAAGTCTTTTTAACTCCGTTTTGAATAAACTATAACTAAAGAAAAAACTATATACTAAAGCGGGGCGCGGGGTGCTATTTTTTTTTTTCTAGTATGTCATAACATAATAATAGCTGTCCCGAATGTAAGCACATAATATATTGGATACCCTATTAGAAAGAGACATCCACTCTTTAAGTTCTCTCGCTCGGAAGTGAACGCATTTGAGTTGCACGTCATCATTCCACTTCACTACATATTATAAAACAAAGTCGCTTTTCTGTCCCTATTTCCCTTTGACCGCTTAAATCTTTAAAACTACGCAACGGATTTTGATGCGGTTTTTTTTAATAGATAGAGTGATTCAAGAGGAAGGTTTCTATGTATAACACATGCACCCGTGCGAAGCCGGGTCGGGTCGCTAGTAGTTTATAAAAGTTCCTTGTTGGCTACGTACATACCGGTTTGATAGTCCAAGTTCCCCCTCAAGGCAAGTGATGCTAAATATATGAATATGGGAGTACGGAACACTGGCGTAGGAAGAAAAAAATTAGAAAAAAACAATATTGAAAAATGGCGGCCAAGTCAAAGAAGCGGCTGTCTAAAATTGAAAATAAGATACTAAAATTAGAAAAATTAGAATTAAAAGATGTATTTTGTTCAATTTGTCAATCTATTTTAATAGAACCCGTAACCTTGCCGTGTTTTCATGATTTTTGTCAACGTTGTTTTAATGGCAGCATAGAAAATAATGCTTTGTGTTGTCCTCTGTGTCGATTGCGAATTGGATCCTGGCTCAGAACAGCAACAAAACAAAAGAATTTGGTGAATGTTGAACTTTGGAATTTTATCCAGTCAAAATTTCCACATGAAATTGAAATTAAAACAAAAGGAGAGGACATCCATTTACCAGAAGGTAAACATGAATTTATGCAGAAAACGAAATTAAAATCAATATTTGTGTATTGTATATAAAGTAAAATAAGTTTTGGGTAAAGTCTAACCATCTGTAAAGTTTTAATGTGATGGACATCTGTATGGTAATGTTTTCCTTAGATTTTGATCCACACCACATAGTACCATACTAAGAACTACAAGATTCACATTCTTGTTACAATGACAACTTATTATCTATCCATTCACTTCGCTGAAGCTGCAATATAAATATTTATTTTCTTTTACTGTATAGTATCAAAGAACACACTCATCTGTGACTATAAAACCGGTCTTTTACTTCACTTACACAAGACTTACAACTTTTCAGAGGTACCCTTACCCCGACTTAGTGAGCCTGGGGAAATTAGGTCAGAATATGAGGCTGAACTGAGGCGCTTAAGAGCTGAGCGAGTAAGATTAGAGGAAAAGCACATACAGGAGACTGAGTTATTAATCAAGTAAGTAATGTTTACATTTATATTTGTTACTAGTTTAAGTGATTGGTTAACAATATGTCCCTGAATTATAAAAATCAATCAAGTAATTGAATTACCTAATGAGCATTTGTTTTAGGAAACTTCAATGTGAAGAAGAAGAAGCGCACAAAAAGTATTTAGATAACTTAAAACAAGATGAAATTCTAGCACAACAAATGCAGCAAGATCGTGTTAAAGACAATGCACCACCACCTAACACTCCTAGGAAGCTCAATGTTAAAGCACCAGTGGCAAAACCTAGGCTTAAAGCTACAAAAATTGATAGTTATCTGTCTAAATTACAAGTTCCCACCATTAAAGAGTAAGTCATGATTCTCAAAACCTAATCTCTAGCTAATGCTATTTTATTGTGTATCCAATTATTCTGATATTAAGCTACTTTTTGAGTCTTAATGAGTCCGTTATTTATAACAGTATTTGAACCACAAGTCTTAAATTCTATTTTAACTGTACTGGTAAATTAGTATTCTATCAAAGGATTTGAAACTCGATCAACAGCCATTGTTGAAAACCATTTATTGTTTCATGTAATGACAATATGATCTGTGAATACAAACTAGTTATGTAGGAATTTGACCTACATAAATATTGTTTATTCTGATTATGTGCCTTTCACACAATGTTTTATTGGTAACTAAGCCCAAAGAATTGTTGAATTATTATAAAATATTAAATTACAACCCAATCTCATCAATCAATTCTGAAGTCAAATACATGCTAAAGGTTATTAACACACAGACACTTGGGCACTATTTCATAGAACTTACTGCTGTATTGCTACTTAAAGGTACTTTTTAGGATAGATATTGGATCAATTGTCACAGAATTTAAAAACTTTACTTGCATCTCATCTGAAACTGACAATAAATAGTTAATCACAATGAAGTTAATGCTTTATTGCAATTCATTTAAGCTATATCAAAGGACGCAAAGTTTATATTTTGAGACATCTCTATGTCCTCTATAATTTTGGAAAATGGCCTCTTAACTACTAGCTTTATCTTATTCCAGTAGTCCACATGAAAATAATGATAATACAAGCATTGATGGGTTAACAACTAAGGCTCCAACAGTCAAGCCTATGAACGGAGCCTCACCAGAAATGGTGCCAAGTTATGGGAAATTAATTAAAAGCTTTATTGATAAAAAAAACAAACTGGTTCCTGGTTTATGGAATAAAGAAAATGGGGAGAGTGTTAAAGAAAAGGTAAGTTTTCATTTTAAATTGGTCTTGCAGTTGTGGGCTATGCAAGAACCTTGTTTGGTTACTTTAGTGTCAAGTCTGATAATATGAGATTTAAAATTGGATTCTCATATTATCAGCACACAGACATTTTTCTTAATTATAATTTTAAATAGTACAAATAAAGCAGCTTTGAAATGGACAGAAATTATTGTCTTATTTGATTGATAATTGTTTTAATTTCTTTTACAGAAAGATGATCCTAAAAATAGTGATAAAGAAGTAGGTACTTCAGAAGATAAGGTCAAAGTAAAAAGCTCTGTGCCTTCCCTGCTTGTCTCACTGCCATTGCCATACACAGGAATACTCCAACACAAAATTAACTTAGCTGAAAATAGAAACATTGAAACTGGAAGTGTTGACTCCATGCGACAGGAGTTGTGTTACTTCAAACCTATTGAGTCAACTACTCCAACAAGGTAAACATTCCACAGGTAGTTTTATACATTAAATCTTGGCTAACTCGGAAGCTCGAAATATTGTATATCGGGTTTAACACTAACAGTTTTAATAAAGGAACTTAGTACTGTCTAATAAATGCTTAATTCTGTTAACATTTTTCAGTTTTAGCACAGGCAAGACTCTTCCGCTCCGCGTTCCAGGGCTCCGTGTGGACAAGGAGCCAGTATCAACTGGCAATGAGCCTACACCGACGCGTTCGCAGTATTTTGAAGGACTTTGTCGTCTGAGGAACTTGTCCTTAGCTAAAAACTTACCATCTGCCTTTGTTATTGCACTAAATATACTTCAAGTGGAAAAGGTAAGAACTTAACTCGACAGCATAGTTATTTATTGTTATTATAATACTTAAGAATTATAGTTATCTATGTATATTTCTCGTTATTACAGGAAACCCCTGGGAAATGTGAAAGAAGCAGGTCGAAAGTAAAGAAAACTGCATCTGCTAGCCCTGGTGTTGCACCTTTACCAAACAAGAGGAATGCCAATAGAAATAAACAAACTATACATATTGATGGTATTACTAAATTAAATAATAATACAAATCTTAGACGGACAAGATCCATGGGAAGTATTTCGAAGGATGAAAACGAAACAACACCGAAAAAGGGCAAAATGAAACAGCGGAAAGTGTCATCTGAGAGAAAGCCATACTTACGAAGCGATTCCAAAAAGTCAAGTACCAAAAAAGAATTAAACAGTCCACCATTACTTTCAGAAACAATAAATAACAATAAGGTCAATTTAGCTGTAAAAAATTTGTCTAGTCCATTAAAGAATTGTGATGTTAAGAAAATACTGCAAGAGCAGCTAAGAATTGAAAAGTTGATTGAACAGGAAAAGAATGATTTTGAATTGGCTCGAAAAATGGAAGCGGAGTGGAACGGCCGGAGGAATCCCCGACGGGCCACCATTAAGCGACAAGTGTCTCTAAACTATGCTCTCAGGCCAGCCAAGAAACTAAAGGTCTAAAGTAACTTCTTAGTCTTATGAAAGCATTTTTAGTTTAGAAAATTTCAGTGGTATTTAATTCTGTTTGTTATTTTATTCACACCAGATGTCTGGAGGATTAATTAGCTTAATCATAAGATTACGGCTAATTAATCTCTCTGATTCAGATGTTGCATAGTCAATTGAATTTTGTAAGTCTCTGGAGAAGTTACACGTAAATTTCGAGGCAAATCAAGTTGCAGCCTTACTTTAACAATATTTACCTGATGAAATTTACCTTCAAGCTTTTTTGTAACTTATGTTTTTTATCCAGACTGTCTGAAACTTCGCAGCTTGTATTTCTCACCGATTATTTTATAATGTAAGTAAATTTTAAAGTAGATAGATGTTAAACTACCTACTAATATTGTAATTGTATTTTGTAAAGAAAAACAAAAACAATATAGCACTCAATGAATCACTTACGTACTAGTAGAACTTGATTTCAAAATTAAAAATTGGTATTTGATGTAAAGAGATTAGACATTTTTGTGAATTCTGAATTTACTAGCAGTGATTTTTTTGATGTCATATTAATTATTGCAAAGCAACACGATTTGTCACGCATAATGCTGCTGGAAGAGTAGACTCTCAGCAAATAACGTACCAATTGAAAATCGTAATGTAACAATGATAGTCATGGTAACAACGCATTTACTCAACCATGTTGTTGAGACGTACATTTGCCAAATAAATTTTTGCAGAAGCCATTTATTGCTCGTGACCTTGACTGTTTCCGGCGCCAGATAAGTTATTTCTACATCAATGGAGCCTGGTGTGAAATACTGACGAGCTTACATATTTATTTATTAAGCACAGTTTAAAAGTTGACTGATTGGTCTCTCGTCCGTTATATTTTATCGGAGGAATAAAATTGACTTACGACAGTTTTGTACAGATGCTACAAATAAGTAGACAAAAATTAAAAACTCGAATATAGTTATCAAAGGATTGGTATGAGCCCTATATCTATTTATTATAGCATGTAGTGTATCAAAATGTCTAATCTCAAAATTAATATTGTAATCTGTGTATCTTGTATTCATAACAAAATAATTAAAACACAATATTGAAATTTAACGTATCAACATTTATAAACAATCGATTTAGGTACAGACCAGATACAGGCCTGCACGTCAAGCTACCCGAAACTCAATTTTCCCAATCAACCTTGAACTTAATACTTCGACGATAAAGTTGAAAATCTATTAAGGAAATTTGACAGATTATAGTAGCTTGATGTGCTGGCGTCTGTACATTCATCCTAAAGAAAGAGGGGTCAATAGAAAACAAATGAAGGTCTCTACTCGCTATTTATGTCAAGTGTGAACACAATACGAATGCGCCCTCACATAGTCTTTACTAAAAAGCCGGGACATCTTTGTAATAACACATACTAAACGATCTAGTTCATCCCAACACAGGACTCATGAAACGAGCGCATTCGTAACTGTGAACGTACCCTAACACCTACACAATACTTACTTTCAACTTGATCCCAAAATGTTCTGAATTTTGAAGTATTAATCTAAGCTTTACTCTCAAATTCGAAATAGTATGTAATTAGTATGTGATTATTCGTCGACAACCGGCTGTTTGGCTATTTGTAAAGCAAGTATATCCATTATCGCTTGGCAAACTATTGTTAGAAGGTTAAAACATTTTGTAAACCTTGTTTAATCTAATAATGGTTCATAAAACGGGTCGAGTGCGAGTCAAACTCGCATTGTAAGTGTTTTGTTCTTTTCAATAACTGTAAAACATGTATTTTTTGTAAGAAATACGCTATAAAATATAAAATTCTTTTGTATATTAAAGTGTACCTTATTGTGCAGCATTGATATAATAGTAAACGATTTTTCCACTTTTATGTCGATAGGTAGTTCTGTTAAAAACTTTCATAAAGTCAGATAGTCGGTTACAGCGACAAAAATCAAGAACATAGTGTGTAGATGCAGCTTCTACTAGCTACTACAGTCCGTCGGAAGCAATACGTAGGAGTCAAATTTGATATAATCCTCATGGTTCGTTCGTAAACGACTTTCCATGGATCTCATGACTTGTGATTAACTTGTGATGTAAGAATTTTAAGTTTAAAATGTATAGGTGTACGTATTTATAATGTGGTGCTCTTGAATCCAATTATCGTAATAGAAAGCTTCCACACTTTGCAAACAATATACCTACTATGAAAAGTAAATGGTCGATTTATTTTTATGTTCGTCACTATTTCTATGTTAAGATCGCTATGCACTAAACTAGCGGACATAGTAATAGTCCACTTTTTTATGAAACCTGAAAAATAAAAAACATTCTCACCATAACCTTATTATAAAATAGCCAATATAATAATAAGAATCATACCTTTTGATATTGTAATCAAATTATACATAGTACTTTTGACTGACAAAAAATTAAACGCATGTTACATGGTACATATGGTTAGTCTTCATAATTTGATATTGTACAATAAACTGAATTATAAAAAAAAAAACATTAATTTCTGGTCTTCAACCCATATAAAATTAAAAAGAATTTATGATTTTCCATGCTTGCACTATAAATGTTACATACTATTACATTTAATAAAACATACAAAATTATTACAGAAATTAAAATTGAATTTAGAATTATAAATCAAATACAAAATATTGAAAATGTCGAAAAAAAATGTCTAAATATGTTAAAATTTAATCCCAAAGTTAAAGATAATTATATGTATATATAAATATATAAATGTGTGCAGGCGCTGGCATGCAGCTGCAGCCATCTCCGCAAGAAAGGAGAATCACACCGCTCGGAAAACACGCTCAGGATCCCATAAAAAAAAAATTCTAGAAAATCAATTAATCAATCATTTTAAGAAAATCTTTTAATTTTACGGCAGTGAATGATACCTTTGGCCGGTTATGTTCTATGTTAGGGATTTTGGTTTCCGCACTTAGTCCTTAAAGTGGACCATTGTGCGTGAGCCATGGTGGCCGTTACTCCAACCAGCCCACCTCCCTCCAGAAGCAGATCAGACTTCCCGGTCTTCTCAGGGCATCCGCAAGAGATCCTGGCGTTCCAAGAGTCTCCTCGCCTATCTGGGTGACGCCAGTACACTCAAGGAGTACGTGCGCTATCGTTTCCTCCGCCTCCATGCACGCCCTGCACAGGGGACTGTCAGTGATACTTAGGGTGTGGAAGTGTTTGTTTAGTGAGCAGTGTCCAGTGATTTCTTTTTTCCGAGTTTAATTTCTGCCGAGCAATCTTTTGCATTGCCAAAGGGCTATGCTGGCTTTTGTGGTGACGTAATCAGTATGTTTTGCCCAATTCAGCTGTTTGTCCAAATAAATACCCAGGTATTTGGTTTCAGTCGACAGGCTTAGGGTGGTCTCAAAGAAACGTGGCAATTGTAGGTTTGCCAACTTCCTTTTCTTTGTGAAAAGGACGAGTTCGGTTTTGGTGGGGTTCACTGCTAGTTTGTACTCCTTGCACCAGTCTTCCACCACCTTCAAGGCTTGGCGCATAAGGTTACATAGTGTGTTTTCATGTGTGCCATTTATTATTATGGTTATGTCATCTGCATAGCCCACCGTGTAGTAGCCTCTGTCATTCAGACGTTTGATAAGGCTATCCACCACGAGGTTCCATAGGAGTGGTGAGAGGACGCCCCTTTGAGGGCAGCCTTTCGCCACGATGGCTCTAGTCGTATCGTTCACCGTAACCTGTACCTACGGCCCTGAGTCTTAGCATATTTGTGATCCATCCTCGCAGGGTCGAGTCCACACCGTGATTCTCGAGGGCTGCGTTGATGCTATGGAAAATGGTTTTGTCAAAAGCCCCTTCTATGTCAATAAAAACAGCTAGCGAGGAGCACTTGTGGTCTACTGCACATTCGATCTTAGAGATCACACTGTGTAGTGCGGATTCTGTTGATTTTCCTGTGGAGTAGGCGTGTTGGTTCTTGTTTAGTGGTAGCTCCCGAAGAGGTCCATCCCGGATGTGTCGGTCACAGAGTCTCTCGAGGGTTTTCAGGAGGAATGATGTCAGGCTTATTGGTCTGTACGCTTTGGGTTGTGTGTAGTCTGGTTTGCCTGGTTTGGGGATGAAAATAACTTTCACCTCTCGCCATTCAAGTGGTACATAGTTGTGTGCCAGGCAGGCTTGATAGATGATAGCCAGCCACGGTGTAAGGACGTCTACACCCCATTGTAGCAGGGCTGGGAAAATTTCGTCTAAGCCTGCGGCTTTGTATGGTTTGAAGGTCTTGATTGCCCATTTTATTTTGTCTTCAGTTACTATGGTACGGGCTCTGGACCAGTCCTGTTCGTTTGGTGTGTGCATTGGCTCACTTACCCATGTTTTGTCCTCAGAGAGGTTGCAGTCTGGGAAGTGGGTTTCCAAAAGAATTTTACTTGTTTCGTGGTCCGACTTAGTGTAGGTATTGTCTGGGTTTTTCAGCGACCCGAGGGTACGATCCTGATCGGTGGATAGGATCTTCCTTACTCGCGCGGCTTCACTGTTTGATTCGATGTCCTCACAAAATTTTCGCCAGGCTGCTCTGCTGGCATGCCTGACTTGTTTTTTGAAGGTGTATTGTGTTTTCTTGTATGAGTCCCAGTCTTTTGGGAGTCTGGAGTTTTTGGCTCTGTTGAATTCTTTGCGCATGGTTTGCCTGAGCTTACTGAGTTCTGCATTCCACCAGGAGTTTCCCTTGCTCTTGGTGTTTGGATCTGTTAGTTTGCAGCAGGCGTGATACGCATCAATGATATATTCTGAGAGTTTTGTTACAGTATCTTCAAGTTGTTTGGGATCTGTTAGAGTTAAGGGTATTTGGTGCTGCACTACTAGGGAGGCCAGAAGCCTTTTGTAGCCGGGTACGTTGGTACGGCGTGGGTTGCGCCTAGGTTCGGGTTTTTTGTATTAGCTACCAGTGAGAAACGAATCCTTCTATGATCAGAGCAAGAAGGCTCGTTGGATACGTGCCAGTTAGAGATAAGTTTTGTCGCGCTTTCCGAAGCCAGCGTTAGGTCAATGATTGTTTTTCCTCTAGCCGTGACCCAAGTGGGTTCCGACCCGCGGTTTACGATGTTAAGGTTAGTGAAAAATAGATATGTGCATAATACCTCGCCTCTAGTGTTGGCTTTGTTGCAACCCCAAAGCGGGTGGTGGGCATTCGAATCCGTGCAGATGACCAGATCCAGGTTGTCGTCTTCACAGTATCTTACCAGGTCGGCCATCTCTTTTGGTGGGCAGTCTCCATCTTCGCCTGGCATGTACACCGAGGCTAGGACGATATCGGGTACATTGTCTTCGGTTTTAAGCCTGACAGCTGTCAGGTCTCTGGAACATAGTTGCGTGAGTGTTGTGGTAGGTACATCTTTGGGTATATAGGCGCAGGTTCGTGGTTTGTCTATGCCCTGTGTGTCGAGGATTAACTTACCTCCAATATTGCCGAGTCCGCATATTCTATTCTTTCGGATCCACGGCTCTTGGATCAGTGCAATGGTTCGGGGCTTCGTCTCCAGTGCCCTGCGTAGGCAAGCCGTAGCAGTCTGGCTATGCTGGAGGTTGGTTTGGATGATGTTCAGGGGACTGGATGATGGGCGGCGGTGGCGGTGAGATGGTGTTAGGAGGAGACTGATCCATCGGATAAATCACCCCCTCCCCCAATCCGTGCCGGTCGTCGTTCAGTGTCGGTGACGAGGTGAGCAACTGTTCTGTCCATCCTGGTAGTGAGGTTGGCATGCTCCCAGCGTCGGCATCAGCCATCGCCGTTCTCGCCAGCTCCTCCTCCAGTTGCGTCATGGTCAGGTCATCTGTCGGTGTCGATTGGGTCTGTGCGCTGGTCGTGGTCGTAGTCTGGGTGTCGGAGGGCTGGGTGTTGGGGAAAAAGCGCACGTATATCGACCCCAGAAGGTACGATACCCGCCGCTCCCTCCCCAAGACCTTCTCGACTTCCTCCGGTGGGATACCCAGGGTCAGATAAGTCCCGTGGTTATCACCACCGACTGATGTCGCCCCAGCGACCACCTCCCTATGTCATACCAAGTATTCTGACTTGTCAGAATACTCTGGAGCCGCGCTATGTCCCTATTGTACCTGGGTACGAAGAGCGCTGCTTGGACACGGGTCGGCACGTCGGATTGCTTCATCACTTTCAGTGTCGCGTCTGTGTTAGGCAATTTTATTTTGGGCACATTTTCAGTCAGCCAGGTTAGGGCACTGTCGTCCTCACACCACATCTGAACCGTGCCATCCGCTACCCGTGGGTAACCGCGGAAGGCCGGGAGTGGTTTGGAGGGGTCGGCGTCCATGACGAGGTTCTCGAGGCTGACCTTGATGTGCTCGGTCTCGTCTGTGGTCATGTCACGGGATGGAGGCGAAAGGCAGATCGCTACGGCGAGCCGCGCCGGAATATCCTTTGTGGCCCGTGCGTAGGTTCTCTGCTCCCCCTGAGCAGTCTGGATTCTGACACGCTTGGCGTCCCCCTGGAGCGTGCTCGGCGAAGCCGTGTCGTCCGGGCGCACCCTCTTTGCCGCTCCCTGACCACTTGGTCCAGGTTGCGGTTCCGAGGGGCTTGGCACGGTGTTTTGTGCCAGGGACTCCCCGCGCGAGAATCCAGATCGCTTGCCTCGCTTTTTTGTGGGTTGTCGTTTCGGTGCGGTTCCGGTCGTTTCCTCCGGATGGTTCTGGTGCGGGCATTGACGTTTCGCACTGGGTTTCCCCTTCGCGTACTGGTCCTTGCCCGCATGTTTCCGCGTCCGGCTGCTTTTCGCGCTGGGTTTCCCCTTCGCGTACTTGCGGCTGGTCGCGTACTCCCTTACAAGCAACCGTTTGTGCTTCGCGCTGGCTATTGCCTTCGCGGATTTTGCGCAAACGGTTATTGAGATCTCTTACTCTGTTACCGATTTTTCCGCGCTTACGTTTCAGCATGCGTACTTTCGGCTTCCTTTCCCGTCCCGTGGTGTTCAGAGTCTATTTCTCTCAACCTTGCTTCGATCTTCTCGCGCTGGAGTGACAGCGCGCGGAGTTCGTCGTCAAGACTGGAGAGTCGTGCTTTGTCAGTGTCATTGTCAGGGTTGTTCGTTACACTTTTCCGAACGATGCTCTGTTGCCAGGCCCTCGTGGAAGGTATAACGTGTGTCAGGGTCGTAGGCGCGGTGATCGCAGCCGTTAAGGTGTCGGTAGGTGCAGAAGCCGCAGCCGGTGCTATTGGCGCTAAAGCAGCCTGCCGCAGAAGGCGCGGCACATGTAGGCAGATTGGTGCCCCCCCTCAGATTACGGTGGGAGCTGACCGACGGATCGGCGTGGGATTCCCCGGCATTGCCGGGACCGCAGCATAGGTACAGGCCCTCCCCTTGGCCGGTTATTATATTATACTAAACTGTTACGAGTTACGACATGCTATTGGTTAGATAGACAGTGTTTACTCCGGATTTAATTACTGAGAACTGATATACACGGCGACGTACACATCTTCACTAACACCGAGGAATATATAAGTAAACCGTTGGATTCAACGTCGGCTCAGCGCCAATAGTTTAAATTGCAACTGTGTGCCGTGCAATAATAATTAGGCATTCTTTCTGGGTGTCATTTAGTGTTAGTGAAAACGTAATATATTTCACGTCCTATGTTTATTTATGGTTTAGTTATGGTTAATTCAATTTATATAAGTTGGTGTTAGTTATTGTTCAATATTAGCTCCATCTCTCACATAAAAACACAGCCCAAAATAAACAAAATAATTTGCCGGGTAGGTACTGGTCTAGTGGTCGTCTCGTTATCCATGCGACTGCTGAACACGAGATCCTGTGTTAGAATCGTTTTTTTTTTCAGTAGCATTAGCAACTGCTATTAGGCACACCTAGGAAATACAACAGCGGGATCCCGCAAGCAATATACGGGACTGATCACGCTCGTAAATTGAGCGGGATTCGCGAGACTGAGAAGACACAAAATGGGGTTTTTACATACTTATGTGGAAGCAGAGCGTTTTCCGCTGCTGTCCTACCTAGTTTGCAAAGTCAGGAGTTATTTAGCATCAATATTTTCATTTCATTTGATGAAACTATTAAAACTTTGACTTTTTTGCATAGAGATTTAAAACAATAAACCATGGCACCGTACTTAGGTCGCGCGAAAAAGTTTTTACACAGATAAGAGAGTTCGCACATTCCGCATGAAACGATAGTTGCGATGTGGTACAGAATATAGTGAGATAGTGTGATTAAAATCGCTGTGCCAAGAAATAGGAACGAACAGTTTTCAATTTCTTTAACCTTTTGACCATAGTCACATAATAAACGTGACAAGCAAGCGCGTGCCCTGTACGCCAAACGATATGCAAGAAATACAATTAAATCAAAATCAAAGCATTTATTTCAAGTAGGCCCGTTACAGGCACTTTTGAACTGTCGAAACAAAGACAACAATGAAATTTAGCTACAGTCCCAGTCACAAGGCATAAAAAACTGTGAAAGTACTGTAGTTGCCCATTCCCTAACGTAGATCTCTATGGAGAAGAACGGGCAAGAAACTCCATGGACACTCTTTTAAATCAGAATATTTTTACAAAACCTTGGTTACATCATTCATGTTTAGATGGTACATTATGTGAGAGCGATGTAGCAAGATGTGCACGTTAAAAGTGTCCATAGTAAAAACAAGGAAAAGAACAATTCACAAAATAAAATAATTAAGTAATTCAAATAAGCCGTGGCAACCAAGAGATGACCAGTCACAACTGACAGCGCCCGTTCACGAACATGACGCATGTATCAGCACCATTCAACTCAACCATTTTGAAGGGAACTAACTGATCCGACACACGCGCCACCATCAGCGAGACATTTGAATGAGCATGACATACACTTAACCGCCAGGGCAAATTCAAGTCAAAAAAAAAAAATGACGTAGGTTTCCAACGAAGGATAGCTTTCTATTACAGTACTCACATAATATGGGCTATGCGGTTATATAATACCAAAAGAATTATTTTTTTTATTTCTTAAAAATGTCTTGTATTGGCCCATAAAATCATTTTGGTACACTAGTTTAATTCTATAGTACACCTACGACTGACTTTTTAATTAAATAGTTATTGAATGGGGTTAAATGGAATAATAAAATGTTTATAAATAATTCAGTAACTAGATACGTTTTACTGGCGCGACTCATTTTTCATCAACATACAACCTGACACTGACCTGCAAATTGCAAAAAACGTAAGAAAATTTGAATTTCGCGTGCTACCCTGGTGCTTCCACCTTAAGGTGAATGCTCCAACCAACCCGCGAAATTCAATTTTTTTGATTTTGATGATTATAATTCTGTAACTACGTATGTAGAACAATTTTATTATAATCACCAATACAACCCTCCAAGTTCATAAAGGCGTAGGAACCAAAAAAAAACCAGAAAAAGTCATTCCTACAGCTTTATGAACTTAGAGCGTTTTATTGATGATTTTGATGATTATAATTCTGTAACTACATATTTCTTACAGCCGCGATAATATTTTAATCAACATACAACCTAGCACTGGCCTGCAAATTGCAAAAAACGCAAGAAATTTTGAATTTCGCGGGCTGGTTGGAGCATTCACCTTAAAGGCAAAAAATTAGATGTAAACAAGAAAGATAGAGTACTAGTGAAGTAGTGACATCACATAACATGACATGAATGGCCGCAACAGTCACGGACGTTTGAACTGTCGTAGAAAATTGTATGTAGGTACCTACTACCAGTTTAATACTTTTAAAAAAAAAACAAGCTTTATGAACTTAAGTTTTAATTATTTTATTGGGTTGGTACTGTATTGTTTTAAGTGATTTAAAATGAAAAAAAATACCCTAATCGCGCGTGCGTTTATGCTCTGGCGGTCAAAAGATTAAAAAAACATCATCTTCGTGATTTTCGCCCACTGCTGGGTATAGACTCCCCTTTCCTCTGACAGATTATTCTTGATTCTGTGCGTCGCTCATCTAAGTGCAAAAGTGTTTCCCGCGGCTTTGACAATACCGTCAACCCAACGCGCTTTTAGACGACCCTGATTTCTTTGACTCAACCTTGGCCACCATTCAGTCAAAACCTTATCCATTAGCTATCTCCGCATCTATGTACTGCCTCCACTATGTATATCAGAACGTTCGGCCAGTCGAGATAGGGAGCTGGCTGCTACTCCAGTTTTTAGTGACGATTATGTGACGCATAAAGATGCCAGCCAAAGAATTTGTGACAGAACAGTTCGAAAGTTGGAAGCATTTATTTATGGCCGAACGACCTGATATCAGAACGTTCGGCCAACTTGAATCTCCATAACTGAGGACCTTAGAGAAACTGTTACTGAATAAAGATTTTGTGACGATTTAGTGACAAGCAACCACTGCTTTACTTTTACTCGTAATGCCACCGGTTAAAAGTAAAATTAATTTTAGATCCTGGAACATCAGGACGTTCGGCCAACGTAAAATCTCCGTAACTGAGGACCTGAGAGAAACCGTTAATGAATAAAGATTTAGTGACGAGACTGAAACGAATTTTTATTGTTTTATTTTTTTTTGTGACGGCCCCTTTTTATAGTAAATTGAAAATTTAACATATAACCTCTAAACATTGGGATTATCGATTCCACCACAACGAAGAAGCTTAGAAGACTCGTAAAACCCGTGATGTGTTATAGGTTTCAGTCTCGTCACTACAATGGTGGTCAGTATTTTTGCTGATTCATGATTAATCTTTATAAATGCACTATGGCAAATGGCGACTGAAATAGGGTGACCATGTATTCCAACGACTTCCAAGTACTTGCTAGTTTTTAGTTGGGTTATGCCGAATTGCCAAACATGGCTCGCTCCATGGCCTTTTGTAAAATCTCGTATTCGATGGTAACTGGGATTTTCCCAGTAACAGCCACGGAGTTTCGATTTGTGCCGGTTGATGGCAATAGGCTCGTCCACTATACTTGGGACTTAAAAACAAAACTGGCGAAATGTGGCTGTCCTATTAGGTACAGCTCTGCCTCTCCCTTCGGGTAATACATGCGTGATATTACTTACCTACTTATGTTATTTTTCTTTCATCAATTCCGTTCATGGTACCTACTATTTATAACTTACTTAACTACGAAGTCGTGCGACAGCCTGCGGTATCCCGCAAATACCTGGATCCAGCGGGATTGCGAATATATTATTCCCGCAAATACTAGTATTGAAATTCTGTCTCTGATCCTTCCGAGATTACAGGTGTAATGTTATGTAAATAGGTAGGTAACCCTTTTACTGGATAAGTAGGTACTTTAAAAATAGCTGTTAATTGTTTAAATCCAATAAATGTCCTTACCTATTTCAATTTCGTAGAAAATCTGAACATCTTCCTGCAGGGTCTAACCTTCCGTGGTCCACTTGGAAATCCTTGAACCGTCTCCAGACTCAAGTGGGAAGATGTAACTCCAACCTTATTAAATGCGGTTAACCTCAATAAAACAGCAGCGGGGTGTGGTTGTGGAGCTGTGTCGCAAACTATGCTCCACCTTCTATCATGGCCTCTTAGCCCAAAAACATGCAGCCGAAATGACCTTCGCGCTGCCGCCAACGACGCGGGGGAAGTTGCGAAGTTCTGGGCTAACAAAATATAAAAAAAATCGTGCCAGTGACACGAAGAACAATTTCATAGAAAAAATAACCACCACCGCTATTCAAAGTATAAGGGGCCGTCGTCTCCACGAGTGAGAGAATCGCGGCGATATTATCCCATACAAATACGTAATATCGCCGCGATTCTCTCGCTCGTGGAGACGGCCCCTAAGGGTTGCGCCTCATCTAGCAGCACGGAATCGCATTTTCCCATGCATCCTTTTCCTTAGTTCAGAACCACCCACAGGAACCGAGTTCAGAACCACAGGAATCGACATTTGTTAGAGCGAGAAACAGCGGGAGTGCTACGCAAGCGGAAGCATCGCATCTAGGTACGATGCGCTTGCTAAAAAACTTCAAATCATATAGATTCGAAGTTTTAGCGAGCGCCTGGTGGGGTACGTGTGGTAGTAGGGTAACAGAAAGGTGTCGGCGCAATTTCATCGAATATTTCGTTGTTGACTGGATTACCTAGGCTAAGTGTTATAACAGTTTTAAGAAACAAAAACTAGGTACCTACCTACTTTAATATTCATCAGTGTAGGCAATTAGATGAATATTATTATTATCAGCATGCATGTTGTATGGTATTGGTAAATTCATCAAAACAAGCCAAGTTTTGACAGCTATTTGCGACATTCCCAAATTTTTTAAAAAAAATTTCAACTCCGCCAGTTTCTCCTTGGTATTCCTCATTCTCTGGTCGTTTCTCATTTTATCATTTTTTGGGCAAACAGGTAGGCAACGTACCTAGTTAGGAGTTGAGAACGCGCGACGCCAGGTTTAAATAGTAATTAATTTAATTTCCACTATCGTTTGCGTGGTGTGCCTTATAGCATTTGTGTGTCCCCTAAACACTACATAATAAAAAAGGGGGTGATAATGATATAATAAAAAAGAGTTCATTCAAAAATAATTTTAATTTATTTGCCATACCATAACTTACGAAATAAGTACACACACCTCTGCCTATCCCATCGGGGAAAACAGGTGTGATCTTTCAATGAAACTACATAGGTACTATAGGTTTAGGGCTGCCATACGTATGTGCGTGTGGATTGAGAGATCTTTTCGAAAAACTCTTCCAATCTCAACCAAATTATAAGAGGATTTAGGAAATAATTGTGAAAACTTCATGGTAAGGTATAAAATTTGTGAAACCTAAACAAACAAAGTTAGAACTCATTAACTGGATCTCTCAATCTGGACAACTGAAGAAAGAGCCATAACGCGTATCCAAGAATATACTGCCTATGTGTTTATAATTTGCATTTTAATTAATTGTGAAGGATTTGTGAAAGCTGCTAAACAAAATTTCGATTCGTTTCAAAGCCACGTTTAAGATTTATAACGGTTTATATGGATCACTCAGAGTGGACAATTTTCAATTGAGTGATCTTGTAAAACACGACCTAATACTGAAAAAGTATGAATAATTATCATGTTTATTGCAAATTATGCTGCTGGGTAAATTTGTGAAACAAAAATCATGATTGAAATCTTACTGGTTCAAGAGAATATGAAAATCTTGTTTTTTGTCGATCGTCCCAACTGAGAGATCTTTATTTTGAACTATATTTAATAAACCGGAACTTATAAGTAGAAGGTAGATACATCAGAAATTGTGAAAAATGTTGTACTAAAATTTGACGAATCAGTCGTCCCTGTAAGGGTAATACTTAAAAAAATAAATCATTTTTTACAATCCTTGAGGAAAACGTTGAGTAGGGTGACCATATCGCCGGTCGGAATCATTACCGGTACAATTTAAATTATGATTTACTTTAAACGTTTTTATACAAGTATTTGTGTCTGGTTTCACTACATAATTTAAATAATATAAAATTACGTTTTTAAATGGCAAGTTTCTGCGAAGTTAGGTAGTGTATGTGTAGTGCTCTTACTAAGGAATTCTAAGTTCGTAATTCTAATTCTAAGTAATTCTTACACACAAAAAGTTCAGAAATTTAAAGGTAACCAAAAAAAAAACTTTTTTTTTATTTAAACTTTTTTTTTAATTTCACTAATAATTACATAATAGGATGTAATCTAATCAATAAGTCCGTTGGACAAAGTATGTAAAATAACTTGTTCTTCTTTGCTGTTATACATAAAAAATCGGACAAATTTAAAAAGTATGTCTACCCTACTCAACGTTTTCCTTAAGGATTGTAAAAAATGATTAATTATGAATGATTGATTATGTTTATCTTTTTAAGTATAACACTTACAGGGACGACTGATTCGTCAAATTTTAGTACAACATTTTTCACAATTTCTGATGTATCTACCTTCTACTTATAAGTTCCGGTTTATTAAATATAGTTCAAAATAAAGATCTCTCAGTTGGGACGATCGACAAAAAACAAGATTTACATTTTCTCTTGAACCAGTAAGATTTCAATCACGATTTTTGTTTCACAAATTTACCCAGAAGCATAATTTGCAATAAACATGATAATTATTCATACTTTTTCAGTATTAGGTTGTGTTTTACAAGATCACTCAATTGAAAATTGTCCACTCTGAGTGATCCATATAAACCGTTATAAATCTTAAACGTGGTTTTGAAACGAATCGAAATTTTGTTTAGCAGCTTTCACAAATCCTTCACAATTAATTAAAATGCAAATTATAAACACATAGGCAGTATATTCTTGGATACGCGTTGTGGCTCTTTCTTCAGTTGTCCAGATTGAGAGATCCAGTTAATGAGTTCTAACTTTCTTTGTTTAGGTTTCACAAATTTTATACCTTACCATGAAGTTTTCACAATTATTTCCTAAATCCTATTATAATTTGGTTGGGATTGGAAGAGTTTTTCGAAAAGATCTCTCAATCCACACGCACATGCCATACGTCCCGGTTCTGTTGGTTAGCCTATCATGACATAATCGTGAAATTCGGTCTCGTTCCGCTAGTGTTAGTGCTACTTCCATATATTGTGTCTCGTGAAAATATGTCATAACCACATTTACTGCAATTGAAAACGTGGCTGTTCTGGTACCTAACGGTAGTTGGCACTTCATTCGCCCGGCCCCCAAATAAAATTCCTGGCTACGCCCTGCTAAGATAATAAAATTGACTTGTTTGCTCGAAAAACAAAGCGACGCTTAGAAATCTCTTTTCAAAACCTGAGCTCTGCGAAATTATCTCTTCATAAACCCAGAAGCCCTTGAAAAATGTACCTTGCTCACATCACATCATCCTTGGTTTATCCAACTTCTTAACGCCACGGTCGGCGATATGCATGTACGGCATATAGATAACATCAAGAGCATTTACCAGTAAGTCATGTCGTGATCATGAGGGACTTTTCGTTATCTTGCAATGCTTTTCTTGAATTTATATGTAGGGTACTAAAAGTAAATCGATATTAATAAGACAGGATTTTTTTCAATGACATCAATAGTGATGTGCTGATATTATATTTATTGTTGGACGACTGCTGCTGGTCTGGTGCATCATTCTTATGCATATGCAATATTTATCGTCGTTCATCAGAACATCAGTTTGAGTTTTCTTAACTTGAATATCTCTTGAAAAAAAAAACATTCAAAAATCTGCAAAGGTTTAGGTCACGTGCACCTGCACAGTTAACGGTTCCGTATTCGAGTGGAATATATACGCATATTACGCATACAATGCGTTTCAAATAAGAATAGGACTGACCTGGTGTCATATTGTGACGTCATATCGAACAAGTTTGTAAGGGGCAGCAAAACAGGAATTTTTGATAATACATATTTTTTTTGATTGCCAAAAAAAATACAAACAAAAAGGTTTTATATTGTTCTCAAATATATCCAGTGGCATAAACAACAAACAAATTGGTGAATAAACCAGTTATTTCGAAGATGTCGTTTGATTCAATTTCCATGCTCTTCCAAAAAACGACAATAAATATTATATAAAAAATGTGTAGACGCCAGCACATAAAGCTACTATCAATCATTCTGCCAAATTTCTTTATTAGATTTTCAACTTTATCTCTAAAGCATTAGGTTCAAGGTTAGTTGGTAAAATCTGACAGTTTTGGGTAGGTTGACCTGCTGGCATCTGTACATTATTATTTCTTTGCAAGCCTTATGTGACAGTTGATAGATCGAAATCATTGACTTTCCTATTCTTATTGGAACCACATTGTAAACAATATTGACTTTATCAATTGCAAAAATAAGTTTGTATTTTGTAGTGTTTCTCTAAAAAAAAATGAAAAACAAAGCTTTTTTCTGAAGTTGTTGCCACAAAACTACCTCAACAAACACTATCAATGGAGAAATTATGATTTAGACATAGAATTTGAGAGATTTGTGAGTACTTTGTGTTGGTTTCATTCTCCTATCGTCCAGTTTCTGTAACGAAAATAAACACAAAAATATAATTATGAACAACTATCATTGGTTGAATTTGTTATGTACAGACGCCAGTATATCAAACTACTACAATCTGTCTTTCTTTAATAGATTTTAAACTTTATCGCTAAAGAATTAGATTAAAGGTTGATTGGGAAAATTTGACAGTTTTGGGTAGGTTGATGTGCTGGCGTCTGTACATGATTGTTTTATACATACCTCCTCATTAGAAAAGAACAAACTTAGAAGTTTATTTTGTAAGTATTATGTTGCCAACACAAGAAAAGTTTTTCAGCCAGGTGTCTTCAAAACACCTACAATTGACGTTTTTTGACACCTGTAATAATCACAACATAATTACTTTTTCACATTTGATAAAAGATTGGTACAAACAAATTATTTCACAAATGCACCTTTTCATTAAAAAATAAAAATAATAGTTACCACAGACTTATCAGTCAAACTCACACTGGTAATTAGCACTCTTGATAAGCCATTTATCCATAGCTACTGCACAGAAAGAACAAATACATATGTCATACATAATTGAACATCAGACCATACCATTGATTGCACACCCACCACTTACCGCAGCTCCACAGGACGTAGAACCAGTTCACTTCATTCCAAGGCGATTGAAAGCAGTAGACACATCTCGCAAGATACACACACAGTTGTGCACACCTAGTAACAACTTGGCATCCTAAACAGTGCTGCCTTAGTATTTATTATGACCCACACAGTCAGATGTTCACTCACACCCAAAACAGTTTTTTGTTTTTTATAGTTGCTTTCAGCCATTTTATTTTTTGAACATCATAATTTCTCGGCTTTATGACAAAGTACACACCTAGACTTATCGAAATTAAACATCCATCTCAGAATGACATACACCTTTATTGAACAAAAGTCCTCATCTCACACATCACATTATTACACACATTATGTCACCTTACATCTAATACATCATCATCTGGATCTTTATGCATCCATATAAGCATCCTGTGATAGTCCTATCACATCAAAGTTTTACTTCAGTTACACATCTTTACATAGAAATTAAAATTTACTTAGAGACTAGAATTTAAACTAAAGTTACCATACAGACATCTCTGATACAAGCTTTTGCCGTTGTGCTCACCTCATGTCTGGGGCTTGTTGTTGTTCCACCCACCCGAACCAGAACCAGAGCTGGAACCTCCTCCCCCACTGCTATTACCGTTCCAGTTGCCCTGGCCATTTGGCCAGCTTCCTTGATTCCAGTTACCATTGCCATTGCCGCCTTTGCCACCACCACTCCATCCTTGACCGCTACCGCCTTGATTCCATGATTGTGGTGGGCCATTCTGACCCCAGTTTTGGTTGCCATTCCAATTTTTTGAGTTACCCCCCTGTGGTGGGCCACCCTGCCAATTATTTGGGCCTGAGTTCCCAGGTCCTCCTAAAAATCCACCCCAACCAGCTTGATTGAGAGCAGCTGCCACTAGACTTATAGGCAAGTTAAAGTTAGCAGGTGGTCCTCCATTGGGATTGATTCCCAAGTTTTGCATATTGAGGGAATCTATGTTGCTATTTCCTCCATTGTTGCTTGAACCTCCAGACGGCCCCCCAGAGCGGCTGCCCTCCCAATTATTTGGGCCATAAGAATCATCTTTCCAGTTTTGCGACTTGGTTTTGATTTTAGGTGCAGCACTTGATACTGACACAGATGCCCCTTTGATGACATGATCTTCTCCACAAAGACTTTGTGCCACTTCTGGATCTAAGAAAGTAACAAATCCAAATGCCCTGAATGGACGAGGAACAAAAACATCAGTTACTTCTCCAAATTTAGAGAAATATTCGCGAAGATCATCAGCAGTCATATCTTCAGTGCACCTTCCAACAAATACTTTGCAGGGCATCTGAGGAACTACACCCTCCTTTGAATTAGGAATACGGACATCTACCCAGCGCCCATCAATGTTGTGTCTTTGAGCTAAAGCTCTCATTTGCGATGCATAAGTAGCAAAACGAATGAAACCAAAACCTTTGAAAGATCCATTCTTATCTCTCTTTAACTGTACCATTACAACTTCGCCAAACTGCTCAAAGTACTGCTTAATGGACTCTTCGGTTGACTTCCAGGGCAACCCAAGACATATTAAATCAGAGCATGTCAGTTTCTTCTCTAAGCGTTTAGTTTTAGCGGCCGAATTTTCAGGAGAAACATCTTCCATCTTACGTTTGTTCTCTTTTGGAAACACACAAATATACAGGTGTCTACCCCATCCCACTTCACTAGGTGGATGCAATTTGCCATCGCTCAGGCGAATACCTCGGATTGACTTGCTGTCCGGGTGCCGGTATTTCAGTCCACAAGCTCCGGGAAATTGGGCCACGAGGGTTGACAACAACAGCGTACCATCTACTTCGCACGGTATTTCTACCGCATTCGAGTCATCTTCGTCTTCACTTACTTTTATATATTCGAATAAGTCTCCATTATAATTACCACCCTTGGAAACCATGGTGGTATAAGACTAGACTACAAGAATTATTTCACAATACTCAGTAAATTATCGACGACGGAAAATCGCAAACAGCAAAGACAATGGACGACAATGGTAGAGCTAGAGTGAGAGTCGAGGAGAGGAAAAAAACAACGCGTCTGTTTTGTTTCGTGTTCGTACTTAATAGTTCCATAGTTTTGTACGTGATTTTAATGCTGATTTGAATATAAGTCCTTTTAGCAGAACTAAAACACTACACAACGAAACACGACGCCGACAATGTTTTGATAAGGTTTTTTTTTTAATTTATTATCCCTTTATTCATTTACAAACAAATTTTATACATTTACATATATGTTTTTTTAAATATCTAAAAAACATTTAAAAATATAAAAAAAAATTGTAGCCCACCGGTATCGGGAACAGGGTCCAAGCTACCGGCGGTCAGGGCTCCAGAGAGAGGAATCTCCTAACTATACGAGCCGTGTCCAGAAGTACCGCTTTCTGAATCAATCCCTTGATCCAGCTGCCTAACGAGAGCCTCCTTTTTTTTTTTTTTTTTTTTTTTTTTTTTTTGAGGGGTGGGAAATCATCAAATGACTCCTCCCGCTCTGGGCGGAGCGGAAGGGAGTGTCAGACTCTTACTGACTAAAAACCACCCATGTTCCTTGTTCCTTCATTGGCCCTTTATGTTCCAGGCCGCCGTGTATCTCTTTCGAACAGTCCCGCAGCCCAACGAGAGCCTCCTTAGATGTTGGTCGAAGCTCTTGACAATTAAGCCATGGGCTGACACGACTATCGGCACAATGATCGCTGAGTCCACATCCCTCATGTCGACAACCTCGCGAGCCAAATCTAGATACTTGATCAGCTTATCTTTCTCGGCTTTAACGAAGTTCTCGTCATGCGGGACCGTAATGTCGCGGGCAAGCAAGGGCGTCTATTCTTCTTATTCTGTTTGAGTCCATTTGAGTATGCCGAAAGAGTACATCAAAACCGGCATGACCCAACCGTTGAAGGCACGCACCTTATTTCCTCCTGATAAAAGACTATTAAATACTTTTTTCAAGCGGCCAAAGAAGTACTCCTTCAACGATTGCTTCATGTCAGCAACATTGATGCCCAGCGCTTCCGACATACCCAAATACTTATAGGTTTCGGTTGCTGAGAGTGATCTAAGATTTATGGAATCCGAGAGCTGGGTTCCCACAGATTCCACAATCTCCCCTCTCTTTACATGCATGACCGCACATTTGTCGACGCCGATTTTTATCCTGATGGCGCTACTGAAAGTTTTAGTTACCTTCAGTAGCTCCATCAGTTGCAAATCTTTGGGGGCAAAGAGTTTCAGGTCATTCATGAAAAGGAGGTGTGATATAACTTGACCACCTCTCTTCAACCGATAGCCTAGACCTGAATCCTCCAGCAGCATGCTAAGCAGAACCAAAGTGGACTCAAACTATCACCCTGAAATATACCTCGCTCTATCCTTATCCGCTCGCTATTCCTTTGGATTTGCCGACATCCTGGATAGTGAAGGACTGTCCTCCATTGCCCCATAGATGACACTAAGAAGGTGCGCAGAGTTGCATCAACTTTATACAACTCTAGCACCCTCATCAGCCATGTATGTGACACAGAGTCATAGATCCAACATGTCAGCAGATCCCTTCGACAACAACGAGCCTGTTGACTAATAGCCATATCAATGAGGCTCCTTAGTACCACGGGACCCGTTCCTACATCCATTTTGAGAAGCGGACATGATAGAATTGTCATCAATGTGTTTGCTAATTTTAGCTCTCAAAATGGATGTAAGAACTTTATATTATATACTGTCGGGAGACAGGTAATCGGTCTATTGTTTTTGGGTTCCGCAGTACTACCCGATTTATAGAGCAGGTGGGTTATACCTGTTGTCAGGAACTCTGGCAGCAACCCTGACTCTAAGGCTGACTGGAACAGGGTCGCCAGGCGAGCGTGCGACCTTGTAAGCCATTTAATCCAGAAGTTGTGCAGGTGTGCAGCCCATCCGGCCCTGGGGATTTCCAGTTAGACGGATTGCACGAACTACGTCTTGGGGGCTGATAGTGATTGCTCCCATTTCTGGTACTGGATCGCTCGCTCGCAGGACCCCCCGAGTCCATTCGCCATCGGTATGGCTAAAAGGCACCGACCAGATGCTGCGCCAGAACGAACACATGGCATCATCATTCGGCAGGTGCGCGTCAGCCAAACCTTGATCCGGTCGCTCCCAAGCCCTATAAACCCACCTTTCATCTCTTTGGAATGTGCGATTCTGAGTGTATCGATCCACCCGCCGCTTATACCTACGAATACGGTTTGCCCATGCATACACTTTCTGCTTCAGGAAGTCGATGCGCTCTGTGACACGGGACATGTAGTCTCGAAAACTGATATCAGTTCCCGAGAACGCCCGCCTCACAAAACGCATCACTCTAAGGCAAGTATTGCCCTCCCTGAAGCAGATCAGTTTGCCGATGAGTGCTCTGGCCCCACCAATACGTCGTTCAATCCTGTACTGCCATGCCGGGACGGCTGGTTTAGGTCGTGTAGCTCTGTCATCAGAAAATTTAACATGAGCTACACGACATGCCGCTACAGCCGCACAATACAGGATTGCGTGAGCATCGGTGAGGTCTTCGCAGTTGTCAAAATAGTTTGATAACTGCGAATCCAGAACAGCCACCAGCACCCTATTTTTGTTATGCATGGGCAAACGAGGTAAGCGTGGTCTGAGGTCAGGTTGCATGAACCGATATTACTGAATCGCACCCTCTTTTAATTTTATTATTAATTTACATTGTTTGAGATTATTTTTTGTATTTAATCTGTGGGTCTCAGTTGCCATAAAGAAATAAAAGTCGTGGTATACCTAGTATTCGGGTTTCAATTACAGATGTCGCTGACGAAATAATAACATAGACATTTAGACAAACACAGCTGACGTGGATATGTATGACCACTTGGCTAATGAAGAATTCAAATGGCGGTAGTTATGAACCATTACAAACTGGAAGAACTGTGTTGAAAACAAAATATTTTTGATACGATTTAGCTGGACTAAAACATGGTTTTTGAAAATAAAGAGTAATGCGACCGGTAGTACAGTTGCCAGCACATCAAGCTACCCGAAATCAAATTTTCCTTTTTTTTCTTTTTTAACTCTTGCGAGCGGTTGAAAATCAATTAAAGAAATTTGAAATAATGTAGTAGCTTCATGTGCTGGCGTCTGTACATAACAAATTCAACCAATAATAGTTGTTTCATGATAGAATCTATCGTCCTAGTTTCAGATGTGTAAAAAAAGATCTTAAAACCTCTTTTCGATCTGATTGGAGGGTTAGAAACTGTAGAAAGAACCCAATCAAGTTAAGTCCAATGAACCACTACTGTATCTAAATGAAGGTTAAATAAAAAAAATAGTTTCTTAACACAATATGATGTCGCCTAGCTTCGAATAGATTGATATGTCATATTAAATTATTTAAAAAAGACGATAATAATCCAAGTTTATAGCTTATTGTTCTTGAACTATGACTTTTTTCTAGGACTTGTTATTGATATGTCAAATTTTACATAATCACACAGCAGATAATGTCGACTGTCCAATCTAAATATACATGAAATGGCGATAAAGCCGTAGAGTCAACTGGAATTGGTCCCGTCACTACCTGTTCACCTTGAATCTTGACTTTTACATTTGCTAAATTTAAATGTTGAATTCCTATAATATTTGATTTGATACGTTACCTATATCCGTGTTCAATACCTGCCTGCCTAGGAAAGTATTTTAAATGTACCTAGGGCATACGAACCTAAAATAAACACCCCATTATAATTATAAACAAAAACAACGAATGAATAGATTGACTTTATTATGGTGCATACGGTGGCATTGCACAATATAATACTCAGTGCCCATTGGAAACATAAGAAAGTATAAAATCTAGGATTTAGTTTAGGTAGGTACCTACATACCTAATATAGTACCTACTAAAAGACGATCGAACTGGGTCCTGGCTGGAAGGCTGGATGACGGAATAAATTATGAGCTCTGTACAAAATCTGTTCCAGTTCGTCTAGGCTAGACGAACTGGATATTTAGCGAACATGATTATGGATCGAACCTAGTCTTGCCATCACCTTTGTTGATAACTAGCTTTTGCCCGCGGCTTCGTTCGCCTTAATTTAGAATTTGACAATTAAACTCTTTAGCACAGTACTAGTTTCTTCGAAAGACACGTGGTATCATAAGAACGTTATTGTTGCTTTTCTCGGGAGCGGTACTTTTTTTTCGGGATGAAAGGTCCGTTTCTGTACACCTGACAACGTATATGCAAAATTTCAGGATGATCGGTTCAGCGGTTTAGGCGTGAAAAGGTAACACACAAACAAACAAACTTCGCATTTATAATATTATATAGTTAAGATTAGCAAATCAGGATTAGGATGGTTGGGATTAGATTAGGACTGAACCTGGTTGGGATTATGCCTATGTAGGTGCCGGACAAAAACTTCAACCCCCGGATGATTGGTTGAAATCGAGATTTTCCCCGGAAAAACAATAGAAATGAAAAATATCACGATACGAACCACCTATCACATAATATAGTGATAGCAGTTGGATTTACACACTCTCTGTGTGTACCTAAATCCAAAATAGGATTGAGGGCGTGGTGGGGTCATTCGATTGACTGCAATTCAGAGTTGGCTTGGATGTGGTTAATCGTTACGGCAAAAGGTCTTTCATAAGTTACTTAGTTAGGTAGGTACTTTATTTGCGATATATCTCGTCAACCAGAAAAGTTTTTGGGGAACCTCGATAGCATTTTTAGGGTTCCGTACCCAAAGGGTAAAACGGGACTCGCTCACTTCGCTCGCCAGTACGTCCATACCATATAGCTTTATATACATTTCATTTCTTCAAAAGTTGAGAATCCCTCCTATTCTCATTTCTGGATAAATTAACAAAATGAATGGTGCTAAACTTTTCCAGCTCCCTTCACTCGCTAATACATCCTGTATTTTTTCAATTCTCCATAAGTTGGCTAGACGAGATGGCCGATGGAGCAAGGCTTTGACCGAGTGTTGGCCGAGGTTTGGCCAAAGAAACCAGGGCCGTCCTAGGGCTCGTTAGGTTGACGATATCGTCAAAGCAGCGGGAAACACCTGGATAAGGGACGCACACAACAGGAAAGTGTGGCAGAAGAAAGGGGAGGCCCATACCCAGCAGTGGGTGATTCCGGGCTGATATGATGATGATTATTTGCCAGATAGTGGCCTATACAGAGACCAGCTCCGCTGTTTTAGGGCACAAATCGACTCACTCTCGGGAGTTTGATCCAAGATAGAAGAAATCTTCATCTGAGACTGCTAGAAACCCATAACGACGCCATACAAGCCGACCTTAACATTCAATACCGTCAGAAACGCAAGGAAATCTATCGCAGTACCCGTAAAGATAGGAGACAGTGGGCTGATGGTATTGCTGATCGTGCTCAACTAGCTGCAAACACCGGCAACTTGAAGGAGCTGTACAAAGCTACCAAAACCTTGCCAGGTAACAGCAGGTCAAAGAAGAAGCCGCTGAAGTCCAAAGATGGTCAGCTCATTGTGACATCAGAAGGGCAGCTACTACGCTGCCGTCAACACTTTGAGGAGGTCTTCCGTTTGTCAGCTACATTAGCGCCTGACGCGCTGCAAGTCAGTTCCCCACCATCCCGGCTTTTAAACATAGACACAGAACCACCGACAGCCTCTGAAATTGCGGAGGCAGTCCGCTCTTTGAAGACAGGCAAAGCACCAGCAGGACTCGACCTGATAACGGCGGAAATGTTACAAGCCGACTTATACTCCGCTGTCGACGTTCTGACGCCTCTCATCGAAACGATCTGGACCGCCGAAGAGATCCCTGACGACTGAAACAAAGGTCTTATCATAACTGTTCCTAAGAAAGGCGATCTTAGCCAGTGCGATAACTGGAGGGAGAGGTATTACGCTGCTCTCGATTCCCTCTAAGGTTTTCTGCAAGATCTTCCTGGATAGACTGTCGAAGGCCGTGGATCCTCTTCTAGGCAAGGAACAGGCTGGTTTCCGCTCGAACCGCTCATGTACGGATCAGATCAACACTCTCCGTATCATACTGGAGCAGGCATCAGAATGGCAGAGGGAGATGTATCTAACCTTTGTCGACTTCGAAAAGGCCTTTGATACGCTGAAGTGGTCTAGCATCTGGTCTCGTTTACTGGAAATTGGAGTGCCGCCGAAAATCCTCCGTTTATTGGAGAGTATTTACAGGAAGTATTCTTGTAAGGTAACCCATGACGGCCTCATCTCGGATGACGTAGCAGTACACGCGGGTGTCCGCGAAGGCTGCCTCCTGCCGCCGCTTCCCTTCTTGGTCGTTCTTGACGGAATTTTGCTTCGCATCTCTGAAAATAGGCGCCGCGGCATAGACTGGGGTTTATCCAACGTCTTGGAAGACTTGGACTACGCCGATGACCTATGCCTGCTGAGTCATATCCACGCCGACATGCAAGCAAAGTTGAACGATCTACGTCAAGAGGCGGCAGAAACGGGGGTTAAAATTAACATCAGGAAGACCCATGAGATGAGAATTGGTGTGAAGAATCGCTCACCGTTGCTGATTGGCTCAGAGGCAGTGGCACGCGTCCACAAATTCACTTACCTCGGGAGCGTCGTGATAGAGAGTGGGGGTAGTGAAGAGGACATCACTTCACGGAGCGCCAAAGCCCGAGCTACCTTCGCGCAGCTGAGACCTGTTTGGCAGTCGCGGAAACTGACCCGAAGGATTAAACTTAAGATATTCGGGTCCAATGTGAAATCCGTGCTGCTTTACGGGTGCGAAACGTGGAAGGTCACAAAGGTCATCTCACGCCAAATCCAAGTTTTCGTCAACCGCTGTCTTCGTCGCATTCTCGGAATTTACTGGCCCGAGACCATCTGCAACGTAGAGCTGTTGGAGAAATGCCACGAGAGCCTGATCGACCGCCAGATCAAGCGACGCAAGTGGAGATGGATTGGCCACACGCTCCGAAGGGACCCCGACCACATACCCAAACAAGCTTTGGACTGGAATCCCCAAGGGAAACTAAAGCGTGGCCGTCCTCGTCAAACCTGACGTCGCACCGTGTTGGCAGAAGCCGCGAGCATCGGATTGTCGTGGAGCGAGGTGAATCGTGAAGCTCAAGACCGATCGCGATGGCGGACATCTGTGGACGCCCTCTGCCCCATCTAGGGGACATAGGACATTAAGTCAAGTAAGTCATGATGATGATGATAAATATAAATATCCCTGGACATTTCACACAGCACCATCTAGTCCCAAGCTAAGCAACCTAATGCTTGTGTTATGGTAGCTAGATGGCTGATAAACTACGTATATACATTTTTTTTTTGTAAATACATACATATTATAGACTATAGAAAAAATTATAGATAGAATGATAAGTTGACAGAGTTCCTGCTATTCTCATCTCTATACAAATTAACAAAAGGAGTGGTGCTAAAATTTCGAAAAGCTCGCTTCACTCGCTCTTGCGTTTAAGTACCTACGTGACTCCTGTATGAATGGTCAAAATAAAATGTAACCTACCCGATGTGGTGCTAAAATTTTCGAGCTCGCTCTGAAATTCTGCGTTCTTTTCAGTTTTTCTTTATAAACTGACACAATTTCTGAAAGCCTATCAAATTCGAACTGAGTGACGAGCTCGCTGCGCTCGCTCTTGAATCCTGACTTTTCTCAATTGATAGGTTTTTCTATTAAGTTTACAAAATTATTCCTTGCATGAATCGAGACCGACAAGCAAAAACCTAAAATATCCGTGGTCTTTTCGGGAAGCTGAAGATGCACCTCCCCCTGACCTGAATAAACATGTAGGCACCCATGATCGTTTTGTATATGGGGTGGAAGGCACACCGACGCGAAAACGATTACCACGTATTCAGTACGTCATTTTGAGCCTCCCATCTCCCTACATAGAAATTTTTCATCGGTTATTAAAAAATACAGCTGATTCCAACAAAAGTGCAATATCTACACGATCAAAATGTATGGAACCCGTCTCAACCAAGTTAATCTCGCAATCGAAGTAAGGTTTGCTGTAAGAAAACCCAATTTTGGGTTAAGCTTGCCGTTGTACATAAGCTATATATTGTAATGTTGTGTATATCTTTTAATTTTGTGTGCAATAAAGAATAAGAATATAAGAATATGGATGAAGTATAGTCTCATAGGTACATTATAAGGGCAGAGGCGCGCAACTTTAAATGAGAACGATTTTTGCGTGGTCTACCCTATTCTTTCCTCGCCTAATAAAATAAGCTTAGGAGGTGGGAATATTTACTTCGTCGTGAAGTTAGTCCAAAGTGGATAAGGAAGACTGTTCAACTACCCTGACCCTGACTTGGGTCAGACTTCCCATGGGTTTGCTGTACCCATTTCTTAAGCGTTCGCCACGTAAGTAGTTATAGGGAATGGGTTACTCCACAAATTATACGAAAACTAGATAGTTACCTGACTTTTAACACTGTTGTATAACAGTTTTACCTATCTAAATTGATTCTTATTGGTGAACTAGCTGTTGCCTGCGATCTTCGTTCGCGTGAAATTGTTATAAAAAATATTACTTCCTTTTTGAATCAAATATTACGAATTTTAAGGGTTTTAATTGTTTTGCACGGATCTCGAATTATTTTCTACAATAAAAGTATGTACCTAAGTACTTAGTAGTAAAAAGAAAAAAAGTGTGTTTTTGTTTTATGTGCCGTATATATTTTCACACATAGCACAGCGTTTGCAAAGCGGCAACATTACCTATGTCCTAAGTTCTATTTTATATAACAAATTAAACGAAAAAACAAATATAATAACATTAATAACTTAATAAGACTTAGCAGTCATGAAGCCAAGAATAAGGTAAATATGTACTTACTACAATTGGACTACGAAGACACTGAAAACATAAAGACTCGTAAAAAAATACACTTTCCTTACTCACTACACCGCACACACACACTCCCACATCACTCACCCATTCACTCACTCTCTCTTCATTTACACACATTCCTCTAATTCACCCTCTAATTCACCACTCATATTAACACACATACTTACTTCCACACCTCATATCTTTAAGCTCACCAACAAACCCTCGCATTTTTAATGGTACATACTTCATCTGTAGCGCAGTGACACACAAATGTCCTAAGATGGATCAGAATGTAAATGGCTGAACACTATCCCCTGAGATACAGGTTCCCGCCTAGTTCAGGGGGTAGGGTCGAAACTCTGTGAACCCCGTTATAACCACCAGACAAAAACCATTGTAAAAATTACATCTAATTAAAAAATATATAATATACTTATATATATTTTTATTATTTATTTTAAATTAAATTCTGGGAAGTAATGAATGACATACGGCAAACTTAAGAAAAATCTTAAATTTATGTTTTTTCGTATTTTTAATTAATGTCATTGATTTAAACGGCACATACAAAGTACCGTATATATTTTCTTATGCATTCAGTAAAAAGCTGTTATTTTGATATTACAAACAGACACTTCAATTTTATGTATTTGTATTGATAGATGTACATAATGTATGTTAATTCGTCTATAGAATTAATTACTTAAAATAACTTCATTACATACCTACCTACAACTAGAACTCAAAAAAGTATCTGACATTCATTAGGAATAATTAAATTTTTGCAAAGGATCCACGGTAATTATCATTGCCATTTTATAATTTCCGTAAAGACCAAAACAGCTTGATTCCAAAATGTCACGGAATAAACTTTCAATCTCGTCGACAACACGGAAACCGGTTGGTTTGGATCATCAAACAACTTAAAATTTACCACACTCAGTAGATATTAACTAAGTAGGTACTTGCTTAATTGCTTAATTTTACGTAATAATTATTGATTTGGTTAGGTTAGGTTGTAAATCTTGGCCGCTTTTTTGTAACACACAGATTTAAGGCACTACAAAGTTACCCTACCTAGTCCCTTAAATGATAATCTGCGTAGGTGGTCTATTACTTATATACATATATAAGTAATAGAGTAATTTATATTTTTATTAAATAAATAAAATATCGTCTAGACAAAAGTTCACTTTGGGAGAGATTGTTAAAATAACTTCGGAGGGTATGTCCATTTTTAGGGTTCCGTAGTCAACAAGAAACCCATATAGTTTCGCCATGTCCGTCTGTCTGTCTGTCCGCAGCTTAGCTCTAAGACTCTTAGTACTAAAAAGCTGTAATTTGACGTAAATATACAGATTAATTACGCCGACAAAGCGGTAAAATAAAATCTCGAAAAGTATTTTTTAGGATAGGTATCTCCAGTAACCAAGAGTAACCATGGAGTTTCTTGCCGGTTCTTCTCCATAGGAAACGACCAACCCGAACCGTGCACCTTTTTGTCGACGTTTCATAAGTGCCCATGTAGGACTATGTGAAATAAAAATATTTTGATTGATTGATTGATTTGAGTACCTACACGTAAAGTGGTTTTTTTTTCTCGCGTAGGTACCCCATAGTGTGGGATTTCGTCGTAAAATTAATTTTTCGACTATGGGATTCATTCGTGAAATATTAAGTTTTAAAGTGCAGGTTACACTCACGTGTCTCCCTCGGTACTCGGACTCGGTAGAGGGGGGGGGGGATCCCCCTCTACCAGCTAAGCGGTTGTGTTTGGGTGCCTGAAGAAAGTCACGGTGATAGTAAAATAATGAAGTTAAAAAGGAAAACTATTACTGCTAAGTGGGCTTTACAAGTTTACGCGTAATAGTCGACCAACATATAAAATGTAATTGGATCACATATTTTCCCGAACATAATGTATGGGAGCACAGGTTTTTAAATAGTAAATGTATGTTTGTTTTTTATTATTACAATAAAAATCATCGTTCGGAGGCAAATCGGTCCGTAGGGAGTGTTCGCATATTTTGATGGGCAACTACGGACCCCTACATTGTGCGTGGGCCGACACGCACTTGGCCTGTTTTTTTAACAATTATGCACACCTGTAGGTTTACTACTAGCACATGAAATACCATTTACAAAGCCTAGTTACGTCTACTAAATAATACACAACATTACAGTAGTTAATATAATAATTATTACCTACTGTAATGTTATGTATTATTTATTACTAGCTTTTGCCCGCGACTTCGTCCGCGTTTCCGTCGTTTTTCGAAAAAAAATTAGCAGATGTCCTCCCTCATAGTTTTGAAAAAGTACCTACGCTTTTACCTACTCAATACAAAAAAAATAAACATGAATGACCCAAAACTAACCTATCAGTACTTATCTAAAAGTCTATGAGTACTACTTCTACTTCTATTCTACCTACTACTACTTCACTTAAAAAAAAATTGCAACTATTAATAGTTTACAATTTAAACAAAACTAAACCTAATTCATAAAATAACAACAAAAGAAATTAAAATAAACTATTTAAAGACTAAAAGTCGCGCTGATAAGCACGGTTTATAAAATAACAATTATTGTCTGTCAATAAAGTCCAACACTCTGAACGCATCAACAGCCAAATATTGAATGAAGCTTGCGCTCGCCTCCCGCCCCTTTTATACTCTGCCGCCGCGAGCCGTGTCGAGCGCGGCAACCGTTACGCAAAAATGATCCTTACAGCTTGCTTCTCTATTCACGCGCGATGGCTTGTTAGCGTAGGTATTTCATGTATAAGTTTGGTGTTTTTGTACCGATTTCTATGATTCTTTTTTTATTAAATAGGTACTAATATTCATTAAAAAAATAAGGATGATGGTGAGTGTTATTGGTATTATATTATACGTAATAGTAAACAAATATAATAACAAATCTCTGAACTGCTAAGCTATCGGGAGTTACACGTGTTATTGTGAGTCAACTATAAAAGATAGATATATGCTGTCTTGGGATATTTTTTATATAATTTTATGTTGAATATTTCCGTTATACATGATTTCTATGTAGCTTTAACCATTAAGGCTGCACACGCGACGGAAGCTTAAAAAATCAAGTAATTTCTCCCGTTTTCCCAACATTTCCTTACACTGCTCTGCTCCTATTCATTGTAGTGTGATGAAAAGTATACTATAACCTGCCCAGGAGTTTGAAGAATAACTGATGTTTTTTGTTTTAATTGGGGTTGAGTGAGAATATTATAAACGTAAGAGTAAACAAATATAATAATAACAAATCTCCGAACTGCTAAGCTATCGGGAGTTACACGTGTTATTGTGAGTCAACTATAAAAGATAGACATATGCTGTCTTGGGATATTTTTTATATAATTTTATGTGGAATATTTCCGTTATACATGATTTCTATGTAGCTTTAACCATTAAGGCTGCACACGCGACGGAAGCTAAAAAAACCAAGTAACTTCTCCCGTTTTCCCAACATTTCCTTTCACTGCTCTGCTCCTATTAATGGTAGCGTGATGAAAAGTATACTATTACCTGCTCAGGAGTATGTAGAATAATTGTACCAAGTTTCGTTAAAATCCGTCGAGTAGTTTTTTTTTCTATAAATAACATACAGACAGACAGACAGACAGACAGACAGACAGACAGACAAAAATTTTACTGATTGCATTTTTGGCATCAGTATCGATCACTAATCACCCCCCGATAGTTATTTTGTAAATATATTTCATGTACAGAATTGACCTCTCTACAGATTTATTATAAGTATAGATATGTTACACTTTGTACCTAATTATTCTAGGCCATCTAAACAGAACAAAAGAAAATTACGAAACAATGTTCCACAACCCTTTACTTACTCTTAAAATATACTTGTCATAATAAATTAAAGGTCAAAGACCAGTTTCGCAACATTTCTCTGTAAGTTAGGAACAAAGAGTTGCAAGCCCCTTCACTGCGGGCGTGGCAGGCGCACCGATCTGCAGGAAGCCTGTCCAAGGCGAACGCTCGAACAGCATTCCCTTATTCACAATAAGTACATAAATAATAATCCATACCTTTCCATACATTTTATATTTATGTAGCTATTTAATTTGTCAACTCTACTTAAATTAACTAGGAGGACTTCCGAATTCATTTCCTTGATTGCCCGATCAGGGCCGTTGTATAGCTTTTCTTGCTTTCGGTGTTGATTAGTTAGCTATTGATGTTGATTAACTTGTTAACTATCTGAAAAGTTGTAGTATCCACTTCACTAGCTTCCGTGTCGTGTCTACGTACGATGTACTCAGACAGGAATAAAATTGGTCTCGAGTTGCCCACTCTACCCCAGTCCGGTTTTAGTTTACAAAACAGATATAGGTATGTATGTCAGAAAATTGCGTCCTTTATCAAATATGATCGGTTTTAACCATCATTTCTCTTAGAAGAAGGATCTTGTTAAAAGGATGACTTGCTTATAACGTTGGGAGTTAGAGTACCTACTTAAAATTAGATCTTTGAAATAAGAATAGCGCCTAAGTCTTGCGTTCTTGCGTACGTATCGATGGCAAAAAACTCAAATAATATGTTTAGTAAAACACAGCTACGGAAAACCCCGGTCACTGATGCAGTCATGAGGTCATCCAGTGCACAGGTGACAGGGCAAGAAGAGTGTTGATGAGTTAAATCATAATCATGTTCTGTGATATATAATAATCTTGACATTAACACTATGACGTGTTGAGTCGTCAATATATGGACCAATTTTTGAATTCTAGCAGACACACCGTTCTATCTTGAGAGCTCCTGCGTTTTCTAGCTCCCGAACACTTTAATCCACTCCAAGTTCAAAAGTCGTTAAAAGTAAAGTTTTCACAAAAATTGTGAAATTCTAATAAGTACCTAAGTAGATGTTATAGGAACTGGGCGATAGAATCCTTTTTCGAGGTCACATCCAACTGCTTACTATGCGGTGTGCGTCAGATGGACCGTGGAATTTCGCCGCTACTGCGGTCGGCTTGGGGCCACTGACACCACGGCTGCATTGCTTTTTTTTCACGAAACACCCGTACTTAGAGTTTTTGAACAGCTTCAAACTGAGACGGCCATTACGGCGAATTTTTGTAAAATTATTCATACAGGAAGCTAAGGAGGATATTGTAATCACGTCGCGTCGTCGTATTCTTATTTATTACATAATAGATAAGCAGGTAATTATTAGCTTTATTAAATGAGATAATAATTAATGTTTATTACCTAAGTGGTTTGTATTCAATCGTGCGCATAATAAGTTAACTTGCCGTTAGTTTAATTATTTATTGCTTTCTAAAAAGTGCCTACTCAGCAGAGCAACTAGAGCTGGATATCTATTATAATGATTAGTGATGTCTTTTATTTCCTAGTTCGAGTCCTAATGTGTCTGGTTAGCCTTGCTTCACGAATCACGATATAAGTAGATGCTATAGGTAAGGTGACAAGTTCTAAAGGTTAAACAAAGAATAAAATAAAATAAAAAAATGATTTGAAAATTGCAGACACGGGTCAGATTTTAGTTTCTTATCTTGTTATTGGCAACGATGTTTTTGCAGATAAAAGTTATCACAGGCAGACTACTGCACATCATGAAAAATAAAGATTACAGTGTAAACTCAAGCTCTACGTGGCATGGATTTCTATATTTTCCGTTTTATAGCTTTCAACACAGCTGCTCACTTGTTTATCAATTAGACACAGATTCATTGATCGATGTGCAGGCGCACTCGTGAACATTGTAAATTATACGGTTCATACGTGTGTAATTTTTTGCGAGTTTATTTTGTAGTTCATTCTTTCCGAAATACAAGTTGGATAGCTAATAAAAATATACGAGTTGTCGGAAGTCCATGTCAAGCTATTTTGAACTATTCTGTATCAGGAACAGAAACCTGTATCTGATACAGAAACCTGATTATAAAGACGATGAGGCCTTGAATGCCCCTGATCACGATTTTGGGTTGATCCTTAGCACCCCTTCCCCTTCCTTAGCCTTTTAAACATTCAGTCAGTCACCTTGTATTAGTTAGAAGGATTATTACGGGTTCGATATAAAGCGCCGCTAAGCACACACAGGTATAAGTATTAGAAAAGTGTATTAGAGTAGGTACCTACGTTAAAAACAGCAAATGTTATCAGTATTTACTGAGCATAATTGTGCACATAAGAACCCTTTATAGATTGGAGGTACATACGTAAAACATGTAGTACTTATGTGATAAAACAATTCAGTACACCATAGAAAATTGAATGTATTATTGTAGACTGGTTCAATACATGCACCAATAACAAACAAACTATGTAAACGCTTGGAGAATGAAAACAAAACACCTTCAAGCGAGTCAAACGAGTCGAACCTATTGCTCTGACGCAAGGAATGCGCAATTTAACATTTGAGTGGGTGTTGCAATCCCAGCTTGCACAGGGTTCGCGCAAATGAGATTCGGCGGTCAGGTTAGGTCTTTAATTTGTCATTATAGTACAAGTGTACTATAATGCGCAAAGTTTCATAATATCGGGTGTGCAAATCAAGAAGCGATCGTCTGGAATGCGGCTGTTTTGTAAGGTTTTGGATAATTAATTAGGTATATTTTTAATTATCTACTTTCACTTTTTGCAATTATGTGCTGTTATGTATGTCCGTTTAATCGGTTTAAAAGCTTCTACTGATGTTTACTATAATATACGGGGTGGAAGGGGTCACCGACGCGAATACGGTTACCACGTTTTCAGTAGGTATGTAAAGACGCTAGCACATCAAGATACCCAAAACTGTCAAATTTTCCCAATCAACTTTGAATTGAACCTAATACTTTGGCGATAAAGTTGAAAATGTACCTATTACAAAATTGAAATTTGACAGATTGTAGTGGCTTGATGTGCTGGTGTCTGTTCGTCATTCTGACCTGAAAATAAATCAGCTGTTCTGTACATTTTGACCGTGTAGGTATTGCACTTTTGTAGGAAACAGCTGTTTTTTTTTTAATAACCGATGAAATATTTCTATGGGGGTTCAGAATGATATAATAGGTAATGAATACGTGGTAACCGTTTTCGCGTCGGTGTCCCTTCCACCCCGTTGACCCCGTATACATATAATAATACGCAGTAAATAAGTGGAAAGGTATTCTAAGAACGCAATCAAAATTTGGATCTTAAATCTAATCAAGGATCTTTTACAATAAACAGTTTTGTTGCGATATTGGTGCTATCCGAAATGCTATCAATAAAATAAACCGACATGTAGATTTATCTCAAAAGATAGAGAGGTTGATTGTGTTTTTAACCGACTTCCAAAAGGACAATGACCAAAGTTGGTACCAAAAAGTCTCGCGCCTCAAAACCAAAATATTATAGTAATTAGTTTCATATTTTTTTACGGCATTACGCGTCGGGGATTTGATTTTTGAACTGGAAATATACTTTTCGAGTTTAAAAGTATGAATATTGTTTTACTCCCTTTATATGACGTTCCGTTTCAACTGAATATAAATGACGTTCCGTTTCAATTGAACAAACCCTTGTCTGTCGAGCGGACTCTAAAATTAATTACAATTAAGTAAGATCAGTACACCAAATCGATTTAGTTTGGTTTATTGCTATTTGCAACAAAATAGATTTTCTCAGCCTAAAGATTTTGATTTATCGATTACATCCCTAAATCCCGACTAGTTTATAGCACTTACTATACTCTATGGTTTATAGTTATCTTATCTGTGGCATCTGACATTTGTACTGTACTGACTGACTATTGGCAATATAAAGGTCTAAAATAAAATCGAGTTACAGTCAAGCATACTGTGGATGTTACTTTAACTCGTAAGTCTTACTAATATTAGTGTATTACGCTGTTTTTAGAGCAATAATGTGTGTTAAAATACGTCGTTGGTAGCGTCGAAAAAATAGACCTACTTTTTAGGTTAGTTTCGATTTTATAAAATAACTCTGAAACGCGGGTTTTTTTTTCAAAAATAATTTTTGTAGGAGTTAATACGATCAGTGTAGTCTATAAAAAACAAAGTTTGATTTTGATGCAGCATGGTACGGGATTCCATATATCCACGAGCATTCTCCTTTCCTTTTTTTGGGTGTATGTTCAGCAATATCTTCGCCTATTGTGAACCGATTTTGATGATTCTTTTTGTGTTTGGAAGAATATTATTCCGCGGTATTCCTGTTTAAAGGTGAAGATCTGATGCTGATCTTCGGAGATATACAATGGAACTTTTAGACAGCAAATCTATCGTGATTGCTGCAATCGCTTGGATGTTTATTGTTTACTACGACATCATAACATAACATCACGCACGCCTGTATCGCGGTTATAATCCTGTATGCTCTGAGGGGGTACGCGGATGTGTACAGTACACCCACATTTCGACAATTAGGTAGGTATGTTAAGTTCCATTATTATTATTAGGGATAATCCTATTACCATGATATGTATTGATAACGGTTCACTAATGTTTTAGTTTTACCAAAACTCTTTTTCGACAATGTTGAACCGCCTTCAAAAAAAAGGTGGAGGTTCTATGTTCGACTGTATGTATTTTTTTTGTATGTTCACCGATTTCTCCGCTAATTGTGGGCCGATTTTCAAATTTGAGGTGGTGCCATTGTCACCAAGTCAGAATCTGGTGATGAGATCTCACGGAAATCGAGGCCAATCCTAAATTTTTCATCATCTCATGTTGCGGTAGGTGAAGGTATAAGTCAGGATCTGATGATGGGATCCCAGGAAAATTAAAGGCAACCCTCAAATTTTATGGGCATTGTTTGAAACAGTATTCTTCCCATGTGGACCAATGGTCATCAGGTCAGAATCTGCAGATGGGATCCTGGAGAAATCGAGGGAACTCTCCAATTGTATAGGCTCACATAGGCATTATGCCTGGTAGTCATCATTGTGTGTATGTTCAGCGATATCTTCGCCAATTGTGAACAGATTTCAACAATAATAAATTGTCGAAATCTGTTAGGTTCCATTTTATTGGGGATAAATAAACCTATTACCATGTTTATTGTATAAAAATGTAAAATAAATGCATAGCAATTATTTGTATATGATATTACAACTAAAAATGAAAAAAAAAAAAACTATTTGCAAAAAATAAAACCGACTTAAAAACACAAAAAAAAAAGTGAAAAATATTTTTAGCTTCAGAAGTCGGTTTAATTTTTGTAAAAAAGTTTTATTATGTCAATGCAGAATGCAGAAAATCAACAAAAGAACCTTTGTTGCCTAACAGGAAAAAGCTCAATAAAGACAGGAGGATAAAACCAAAAATGTACCCTGTGTGGTGCAAATGTACGAATGTGTGGGCCAGTGACCGCGTGTGACCGGAGCAGCGCCCGCGCACTCCTGGCTTTCCAGCAGCCAGCAAGCGCCGCCCGCGCCTCCGCCGACGTGCGCTTGACCCAATGTTTATCAAATTACATCATTACCACGAAACCATATTATTGTGTTAATTAAATGTTATAGTGAGCCGTGGCCTCCGTTTTATTCTGCTTCTTGTAATCCTCTAGTTTTCGCCGTACGAAGTTGTTATTCTTATCTATTGAGGCGGATAATGCTAAACAATATCCGTTTCAAAAGGAAAATGCTATACTTACAATTTATCGTAAGATTATTTTTCTGCGATATTGCTACTTGTTTATGAAATGGTATCATTTTCTTACTACTTTTTCTGAGAAATTTTTCGTATCATTTTAGAAAATCTGTTTTTAAAAACTCTAACTTGTAATTAATCTCTATCATATTTAAATATCCTTGTTAAGACGCTCTGTCTACTTGCAGTCTTTCTGTCTCTTATAATAAATTTAGTGGAGGGACGGGTAGCAATTATGTATAGCCGGGTCTAACTACCCGCGAATTATTGTTACGGTTGAAGAATACATAGTATACTTGGGTGGTACATTATTTTCGTTCAGTTTCCATTTTACTTTGATCCTGCCTGGAGATATCTACTCAGAATGGGGATTGTGGGCCACAAGTACTCTACATCTTGTAGCTACCAGTCTATCTACCGATATAGGTACCTCTGCACTTTCTGGAACTATCGATAGGGCTACGAAGATTGTCGCTTCGTAGGCCTTTGATAGGTACCATATCAAACCCAAGGAATATAAATGAGTTACGAAAACGAATATCACTTGGTTCATTCCTACCCACTTTGAAACTACGTTCAATTAAAACTCGTTGCCTTGACTGAATGGCAAGAACACTACCTTCACATTCGTATGATCTGCACCATGCGGTCGTCGAACGAAGGTCTAGTGGAACAGTTCACGTGCTTTAACAGTCCTAAATATTCAATGATATTGTTTTGTAATACGAAGTTGGTATTAATTTTGAAAGTCATTATGTCGCAAGGACCGGCGCGTCTATCACATTGAAGAATTGTTGTAAGCGTTGCTTAATGGCAAATTTTCAATGTGTTCAACTGGTATGCGCTTGTCTGGCGTGTGTTAGGTGTCGGTGGCGGGGGTGCAGCTATGTGTGGCGGCCTGGCTGACAAGTGGGTCGTGTTGTGAAACAGAGAGAGGTGGTTGACGACGTCTGCGCAACAGCTGCAGCGGCGCGCGCCCCGTCTCACGCGCGCCGCCCGCGCTTTTCTCTCACACACGCAAACTCAATGCAACTAATTGAAATTAATTGAGTTAGTAGCTAAATATTGAGACCAGACCTTAGATAATATAGCATAATTTTTTATTAGTCATCTTTTTTTATAGAAGTAGACACCTATTCATCACTTGACATGTTTATTTAATTACGAATTAGTTATAAATAGGTATGTAGGTATTTACCTACGTGTGATCATCGTCTATGTAACATAGGTAACATATCCTATTGAAGTTTTCAGTAATTATGTCTCACTCTAGATATTATGTAAACTTCCGGAGAGAATCCGACTACTTTCCTGTCTAGGTTTAAATAATAACAGTACCTATCTTATCAAATAAATATAAATCGTAAGCATTATAACATGACGTCTAGATTGGCGCTAGTACGAGGAACAGCTTTGATCTTCAAACATTATCGAAGCGATAAAGGTGTTGGATAAGTGGGTTCTAATCTTGATTTATTTAAAACGAGGATTTTAATGTGAACACTGGGGATTTACCAGAAGTACGCCGAACTTGTGGAGTGCATGGCTCTTGACTTGATGAACTAACGTCTTACGGCTTACCAAATCTAATCACATAGAGAATTAGTACTGCTTCGATTCGTAATCCGAATGGTGGTAATAGGTCATTCCAAGTGAGCTAAACATGACTAGCAAAATGTGGGTTCAAAATTTTTGGTTGTCTGCTTACCATCAAGGTGAATAAAGGCACCATGTATATGTTCAGAGAAGTTTTAATATAGGTACTTAGTTCTATGAGAGTTCCTGGTTCCTGCCCATCAACCGCCTTTACAAACTCGACATTGGCATCCAACGAACCACGTGTGATTTTGTTAATTTTACAGGGTGGCAACTTGTTAACAAAAATGTATGAAAGTGCATCGATACGTAGGAGTGTCGCAATCAGGCAGACGAAGCTATAGACGGAGGGACGGAGCTGACGAAAACGCGAGTAACCTGGAGCAGTAAGTTACAAATGATCAATTAATAGCGTCATGAAGTACAGCAAACATGCTGAAACAACAGACTTTACATTCGAAACAAATAAGACGTGTGCACCTCTACCTACAGCTGGATAAATATGTGCCTTTACTTATACTGGAACTACATTAACCATTGCAGCTACACGAAAATGGTCTTAGGAGACTATCCCCGATTTTTCGTGAAATTTCGATCACCATTCACAAATTTTGAAAAAAATGTACAGCTAGTAAGAAAATACATATTTTACACAAAACAATTTGGCATAAAAAAAATATGTGTTAAATGGCCATTTTCTTGCTAACTGATTAGAGGTGGGCGCCGCGCCGGCGCGGCGGCGCCGCGCCGCGTTTTGCGCGCCGCCGCCGCCGCCGAGCATTTGAAATTTAGCGCCGATAGAGGCGCGGGCAGGGGCGCGGGCCCTGTGAATCCGCGTCCGCGCAGTACGCGCAACGTCAGTCGCCACGGCACGTTCGCGCTAGTTGCTACGTACGCTCTTGACATCGCTTTCATACGCAAATACGATAATTTGTCAAAATGTCGTCCAATTCCAATGTAAACAAAATCAAAATAAATCAGTGCTTCTGATTATCCATGTTCCGATTGCGGTGAAACTTCCCGTTCTATCAGAGCCTCCAACAAGGTCCTCTTCGACGCAATCTTTGCTGACAAAATTATCTAAGAAGCACAGTAGTTTCAGCGACGAGGCAACGGGAACAGATTTTTCTCAAGAATGCTGGAGAGACATAGCTTCGGTCGATCCCAAAGAAGTGGAGATTTTGAACGGGGATGTGCTTGCCTATTGGCGAGAGAAGAAAAATGTGTTCCCAGGACTTGCTGCGCTTGCCAGGACTATTCTTGCAATTCCGGCTACAAGTACGCCGAGTGTTGGCGGCGGCGACCTCTCGCGTCCGGCCCTGGTTCAAGCCATGGTCCGGAGCGAGAGTGAATGGGAGGCCGTCACCTCCTGCGAAGCAGTCATGCTAGCGAAGGAGGTGGCGGAACGTGAGAGGGAGAGAACCTCACGTCCCAGCTGCCGCGGGAGAAGCACCGGGCGTCGGGGGCCACGTGGTGGCTCTCGGCCACCGTAGGCGCGGGCCTGTGGACGGTGAGTAATGGGCTAGCTCGCCGTCCGTCCGTCTTATGACGACAGGCCGTGTCACCGGCGCGTTTGTGTTCCACGCACGCCTCAAAGAGCTCATCTCTTTCTATCGGCAAGGGCCGATGCCTACCAGGGCTGCGGGACTGTTCGAAAGAGATACCGCGGCCCTGGAACACAAAGGGCAAAAGAAGGAACATGGATGGGTTTTAGTCAGTAAAAGTCTGACACTCCCTTCCGCTCCGCCCAGAGCGGGAGGAGTCATTTGATGATTTCACATCCCAAAAAAAAAGTACGCCGAGTGACCGTGTTTTTTCAGTAGCAGGATTGGTTTTGAACGCTAAAAGATCGCGGTTGAGCCCTACACGCGTCAACAAAATAATGTTTTATTTATTTATTTATTCAATGTTCATACATGACCATTATAAATATTTTAAAAACATTTAATTATGTATTTTCCTGATTTTTATTTTAATTTCTACCTTTGATAGCTTTAAAATATAACACTTAAAACAAAAATTCTTTTTTTGAAAAAAAAAACGCTCGCGCCGCGGCGTGGCGCCGCCGCGCCGACCAGTTGCGCCCGGCGCGCCGCCGCCGGTAAATTTTTGGTCGGCGCCCACTTCTATAACTGATTCACAGATTTTAATTTTTTTCAAAATCTGTGAATGGTGATAGTCTCCTAAGACCATTTTCGTGTAGCTGCAACGTTTAAGGTAGTTCCGCTTACTGCCCGGTGCCCCTTTGAACGTATCCACCCTGTATACCTATCTAACATGAACAACGAATTGCACGCTATTATGAGCGGGGGCTCAGTTGTTTATGCCGTTTATGTGCAGTGTTGCCAGAAGGTTACATTTCTTACATTTTTCGTAACTTTTGACCCTCTCGCGTAACATGTAAGTAATTTTTAAATTTAAGCCAATTTTCGTAACTTTTGAGAAGAAAGAGATTTGTAATACTAGATTTTTATTGCAAACAGTTTACGAACGCATCCAAATTGAACGCACCTAAAACTGGCGCGTCTAAAAAGTGTTTCACTCCCTGAATGGAAGGCGCCATGACAAAATGAAACTTATTTTGCAGGTGTTAAAACTTGATTTTGCTTAAGCGTGTGCGCGCACGTTTCCTACTTCGCGAATTCGCGCCGTTCACGGTAAAAAGTAAATAAACATGGCTGATTGTGATTTGTTTTGTTTCGTTGTGTTAATATCTACATAAAGTGGGGAAATAAATCAACGATTTTTTATTACTGTAATTTAAACCTCTACGAGTATTACATTACAATATTTAAAAAAACTAATGCCAGGTTGGTGGATTCGATGTTTTTGTTTGTCCTCAATTCGCTATATAAATTCTAACAATATTTTTTGGTTTTTTGTCTGAATGTAGTAAGCCTGTCAAATTGACAATGTTTTGTGATTTCATATATTAGTAGTTCAGTGTAAAACTAACAAATTGTTGGTTCAACTAATAGAATAAGTTGGGTGCTAGACTAGATAGTAACAACAGTGAAGATGGCGCTGCGAACAAATAAAACATAAGAATGCAGTCTGTTTTATCATAAGATTAAATACACCATTAGACATCATAGATTCCGTTAAACTCCGCCATTTTGCTGACTTCAATTTGCGTCCGACCCCAAAAATACGTAAATTAAAAAAAAAACAATAATGTAACTTTTGCAGCAAAAATGTAACTTTTCAGGAAACGAAACGTAACTTACGACTCAAGAGCCCTGGCAACACTGTTTATGTGTCACAATTTATGGTTTATGAAGAACATAGAAAAACCATAATTATTCGAAAAGTTTTAGGGATCGATGAATTGGGACCAGGGAAAGATTTTTGTTGCCAATCATGTGTCTTCTATACAAAAAAACCGTACAAGTGCGAGTCGGACTCGCGCACGAAGGGTTCCGTACCATTATCTATAAAAACGGCAAAAAAATCATATCTGTTGTATGGGAGCCCCCCTTAATATTTTTTTTAAATTTTTAGTATTTGTTGTTATAGCGGCAATAGTAATACATCATTTGTGAAAATTTCAGCTTTCTAGCTATCACGGTTTATGAGATACAGCCTGGAGACAGACAGACAGACAGACAGCGAAGTCTTAGTAATAGGGTCCCGTTTTACCCTTTGGGTACGGAACCCTAAAAAGAGAGTTATTGTTGAAAAATGATTCTAGACGTTCAGGAACATTTCAGTACATACTCACTGACTATAACTGATGATGATGTAAAATGTAATGTGAAACCAGTATGTAAAAACATGTTTTTAAATACGTTGTGCATCGGTACATTTGCTGTTAGAGCGTGGGTAAAATCTAGCAAACATGACATGCAAGATTCAGAAGATAAATTATTATTATCTCGAACTCGGAATATTGGCAATACAAGAATTGAAAGCATAGCAAAAATGCACCAATTATTTGATTCTTTGCCCAAGATGCCCCTCGCATTATAATAGAATGAATACTAATAAAGTGTTCTTAACTTCTTAGAGCCAATATACAGTTCGATATCAGACACCCTCGCGCTGGTTAAACACGATTTTATTCGAAATTTTGCAGATTCGTCTACTTAGACCTAGCCGTAAACCTGGAGACCCAAAGGTAACCGATGTCAAGGCAATCCTATATGACCCAGCCAGATTCATCAAATTTAAGATGAATTATGATGACAATTGGCAAGATTTGCCACAAAAAACCAATAACATCGACGTTATACATAAGACATTACATTACACACAAATACGTCAAAATAAAACTCCCAATATGGATACAAGAATTAAAGAGCGTGATGCCAGTAGATTGCCATGGCTTCTACGATAACTTGCTGCACGTTTAGATCTGATTTTATATTTTTACTACCTATTTTTTTATGTTCAGTAGATAAGCATTCAGCTGTTATGATTTAATTGTTGTTGATGACTGATTTTGTTTAACACAATAATAGTAATATTGTAAAATTATTGCATTGTTTTTCTATTTTATAAGTTGATTTAGATTGCTAACTTTAAAAGAAATAATGTTCCTTGTGAGACCAAATTATTGTGAATTTGTGAAGTTTTTATTTGAATTTTTCGATTAAAATATTATTTAAAAAATGATATTTTCTTTTATTTTAAGAACTAACATCAAGAAGAAACAACATCTATCTGATTTTTTTTGCCATATTTTGTTTATAAAAATACCTTCTAATTTACCTAGAGCCCCAAAGGAGCATAATTTGAATATTTAACTACTTTAAATATAAAGCTTGTGTAAAATTAATAAAGTTGGATTTTATGTTTATAGATACCTACCATCTGTATTTTTATAAATATTCAGTTTTTATGTTCTCCTGTAAACTGGCTCTCAAAGCACTTAGGAGATATTGGCAGCTTACGGTCGATATCCTAATCAGCCTAAAACAATCTGGTAGCTGGGACATAGTGGGAGGGAGGTAGGACCTACCTAATTTATTACAGGAACTTTTATTAGGTAGTTACCTATTGAAACCTTCGATCGATAATAGAAGTACCTCCAGGACCTACCAATTTTGATCTAAGTTTGAACAAATTAAAATGTATAACAACCGAACAACGTGTCGTATAAGCTGAAAAGTCTATTGAGCGCTTCTGAGAAATCGTGCCGTGCGAATATTGTTGCTTTGTTTCACTTCGCCTACAAAACAGAATCGAAGTTTGAGACTGCTGTTTGTTCTATTGGGTAAAAGAGCGAGAGTTACGCCATCGCATCTTCATCCGGTGACCGGTAGAATAAGAATTTATTATGTCACATTGTCAACGTGTTATAACTATCTTCCTTCATTAAAGGTAATTTTATTTTTTAACACCCTTGCTCGTAAAGCTGATGTAATTCCACCAGTTTTTAATATGTAAAGCGGGTCATAAAAAACGCGTGTGTTACCAAAGCAAATAGTTAAGTTATAGTCCATACAAATTCAATAACAGTATTATTTGCCATTTCAAATATGGAACTGATCGCCGCCGCACGACTCCAGCTAGTGAGCAGCGCGCTGTTGCTATTCAAATTTCGAACTAATCGCCGCGCGGCGCCAGTCAGTAGGCAGCGCTAGCGCGCTGTTAAAATGGCGGGAAAGCAACAGTGTGCATTCACAGATTGAGTTTATTTCAGGTGAATGCTCCAACCAACCCGCGAAATTCAAATTTTCTTACGTTTTTTGCAGTTTGCAGGCCAGTGCTAGGTTGTATGTTGATTAAAATATTATTCGCGGCTGTAAGACATATGTAGTTACAGAATTATAATCATCAAAATCACCAATACAACCCTCCAAGTTTATAAAGGCGTAGGAACAAAAATTATAGCGTATTGGTTATAACATGCTCGGCTCAATTACGCCCTCGCCTTCGGCTCGGGCTGAAATTCCGCCTCGCATGTTATAATAACCATCTTAACGCACTAATATCGTAATGTACCTACTATAAAAACAACCAAAAGTAGGACTTGCGTTTTGGGAGATCGATTTTAATAGGCATGAGCTTTAAATTTTGTCTAACTGAACCAAGTGGTTTTGTAACTAAGAGCTTGCGAAATATAATCACACTATCTTCGAAAAAAATATTAAGTGTCAAAGCATCGAATCTTTATCTCGAAATGTAGTAGGTATCTCAGGTAGTGTATTTATTACTTTGTTATTCACCTTTTAGAACATCTACATACTAGTTTAAAATATTCAAATTAATTTATATTTTAGCTGCTCTAGCAAGTTTATCAGGCTGAAGGTCAAATCCGGTGACCAAGAATGTATTTTGTCGTAGCACTAGCGATTGCCCGCGTGTTTGTCGGAAATAATTCCACAGGAATGACTACCAGGATATAAAGTAGGTTTCCTATGCCCTAAGCTTGGTCATGGCCCATCCATATGCGAATTTCATCCAAATCCGTTCATCCGTGAAAACAAAAACGACAGGTTACTTTAAAATACTCTGCTGTGGTTACTTTCGTATTCACAATAATAGTACCTATAGGTAGACTATAGACAATTGTATAGACACGTATTTTTTATGCTACAAAGAAAGTAGTTAAAAAGTTATGGTGCTTTTATTTCCTACCGAAGTGATATAATTTGAGTGTTTTAGTTAGTTTTGTAGTTTGTAGGTACCTACGCCTACCTGTTCCTGGTAGGTATGAAAATAAAATTTCAAAATCTTATACAGTAGGTAATTTGTAGTTTGCTACCTAATGTGTTGAATTTTATTTATAATGATGTTAAAGTAGGGCAATCACGGGAAATAGAAAATCGTATAGGATACCAAGGATCTAAAATAAGATATAGGTACAAGATTATGTAACAGCAGTTTCGGAAAAGCTGGGTTTTCCGGTAAGCTGCAGCGCCATCAAAGAAACCGATATTACATGTTTATATACGTTACCTATGTCATTCAGCTCACTTAGCATTGGTGAATTGTTAGCTAATGCCATATTGGATGATTTTAAATCAGCCCAAATGAGTCGTACTGACTGATTTATGATCACGCCAGGCGTGAGTTGAGTACCACGCGAGCGTGATCGGCTGCAACTACAGTCTTACCTACTGAACCAGCAGGGTAATTGCGAAACAATGCTACTCATTTCGATAATTCAATCATATTCATTGCATTATTTACGTTGGCGAGCAAAGGAATTTTTCAAACATATCAAGCAATAGATGATTTTATGATAGAAAACTGTGTTGCCCAATTGGGGTGCACCAGGGTTTATGATTTCTCGAGCTTTTTAATTTCTCGGGTCTCGAGAATTCTCGAGGCTTCTCGGGTTGTCGAGAAATTTACATTTACGTACGTTTTCTCATATTATTTGGTTCCAATAATGTCATTAAATTTAGTGGTTTTCGTCTCAAATAAAAATATCAAATTAATTATAAAACTTTTATTGATTTTATTCAAAAACATAAATCTTATGAATAATCTAATTAACTTTTTAAAAAAATACAGAAATAATATTATTCAGACTCATAATTATAATGACAGCACCATTTTTGGCTGGTTATTTAGAACTTATAAACAAAAGTAGCTTCTATTAAACTAAACAAAAAATCAACATGAAAGAAAACGTTAATATCTTAACTTATAATTAAATTATAATCACAGCAGCATTTTTGGCTGGTTATTTAGAAAAAAAATCAACTTAAAACTTGTAAACATAAATAGCTTCTATAAAATAAAAATAAAAATAATTTGGTAATATTGATTTTATGCACATGTGCTAAATGTCTCACCAACCCGCTAGTATTTGAACCTTTGCAAGCAATGGGTTTTGGGCACTTTAGGCATTGCGCATTTGCAGATTCCTTATTTTTTTTTTGAAATATTTCCATACTTTTGATGCTTCCATCTTATAGTGAAATTTCGGTAAAATCTATAACAAACGCAATTTAAATTAATAATAAGCCCTTGGAGTAATATGTGGTACACACACACACACAATACAACTGGCAATATTCGTCTCACAAATTTAAAATGACACATTAATTAATTTCAAATTACTTACATAAGAAAAACATATCAGAATAATTAAAAACTAAGCTTGTGTTGTTGTTTTACAAAAAAAAAGGAAATATAATTAGACTAAGTAGTATAATTAATGTATCGTTAGTTATTTTATGTATTAAAGTTTGACTAAAAAATAATAGAAAAGAACAGATAGGTACTCGTACCTAGTAAAATTTAAGATCATTTTTAGATTATATTATTGATAAAAATAATATGAATAATAAAGCCATGATATGTCAATAAAAGTGAAAAGACTTACCTGTTTGATTTCAATTTATCACGTAATCTGTGAAACACTCACTACGTACTTGGCTAGAGTCGAAACACGAATAAACGTGTCAAAACGATGCCGCAGAGCGCTTGCAGCGAGATCAAAGGGTGCCGCTGCACTTTGGCCCGCGCCGCCACGCAACACAACAAATGGCGATTTAATTTCTATATAGGTAAGTACATGATTTCTCGAGTTCTCGACTTTTCTCGAGCTTGATTTCCCGGGAACAAAGCCCAGCGATTTCCCGGGAATTCTCGGCTCGAGAATTCCCGGGAATAAACCCTAGGTGCACCTAATTAGGTACTTTACAGCTATTCTTGAGACAGAGAAAAGGTTGCCTAAATCTAAACAGATTTCATGGAAAAGAAACAACAAATTAGGTAAGTATTCTCATTTATTTTAATTTCATGGATAATGTTTTACTGAAAAATTATAATAAATACTATAACGTGTTCATGCTCTGAGGCCTTACCACGAGCTCTTAACGCGATCCAGTTTAGGCTGTTGGAAAGAGACAGAGCTATACAAGTCGTCTAGCGCCATCTCGATCCCTGAGCGTAAATTGAATCGCGTTAAGAACTCGCGGTAGGCCACCAGAACAGCTGCTTATTAACTTGTAAAATTAATTACTAAGAGTAGCGTTTGTGTACTGCATCCGATCCGAGTCCAATAAATATCAGTGCAAATTAACCGTAGTGCTATTTGTATAGATCTGATATGACTTGAATATTTCCGATTCGAATCGAATAACTCTGTTCTTGAATTTGAATTCGGATTGGATGTAGTGCGCTATCGCTCGATGTAGTTTTCAGCATTTATTTAATTATCCTGTTGTGAGTGCGCATATCGATAGCATCGGAATGGAAGTAGGTACTACTGTGCTGGGAAAACTACTCAGCGATAGTCAACACAGTGTCGGTGTTGACATGCCCTCTACTTTATTGAAGGTTCATAAAAAATAACTTTATGGACATATTACTCTATTGAGATGCGATGTGTGTGTGACTGTGTGTGTCTAATACCAATGAGTTGGTATAAATAAATAAGTATACAAGTTTTTTTTTTTTAAATCAGATACATATTTAATATGAAAAATATCTAAGCTAAGGATTTGACTAGCGATACTTTAGAATATAAAATAAACAACACTAATTAATGACGATATTTACAAAAGAGAATGACCAAAGTTGGTACCAAAAAGTCTCGCGCCTCAAAACCAAAATATTATAGTAATTAGTTTCAAATTTTTTTACGGCATTACGCGTCGGGGATTTGATTTTTGAACTGAAAATATACTTTTCGAGTTTAAAAGTATGAATATTGTTTTACTCCCTTTATATGACGTTCCGTTTCAACTGAATATAAATGACGTTCCGTTTCAATTGAACAAACCCTTGTCTGTCGAGCGGACTCTAAAATTAATTACAATTAAGTAAGATCAGTACACCAAATCGATTTAGTTTGGTTCATTGCTATTTGCAACAAAATAGATTTTCTCAGCCTAAAGATTTTGATTTATCGATTGCATCCCTAAATCCCGACTAGTTTATAGCACTTACTATACTCTATGGTTTATAGTTATCTTATCTGTGGCATCTGACATTTGTACTGTACAGCTGTACTGACTGACTATTGGCAATGTAAAGGTCTAAAATAAAATCGAGTTTCAGTCAAGCATACTGTGGATGTTACTTTAACTCGTAATTCTTACTAATATTAGTGTATTACGCTGTTTTTAGAGCAATAATGTAATGTATGTGTGTTAAAATACGTCGTTGGTAGCGTCGAAAAAATAGACCTACTTTTTAGGTTAGTTTCGATTTTATAAAATAACTCTGAAACGCGGGTTTTTTTTTCAAAAATAATTTTTGTAGGAGTTAATACGATCAGTGTAGTCTATAAAAAACAAGGTTTGATTTTGATGCAGCATGGTACGGGATTCCATACTTCCATGAGCATTCTCTTTTTTATTTATCATTTTAGATTTGTTTTTAATTCTTAAAACACTTGAGTACCTACCTACATTCCGAGTAAGCATTAAAATAAATAGATTTTATTTTATGAACCAATAAAAGCAATATATTTTACAATTTGAAAAACTATCTTGTGTGGAGATTACACACATTATTTAACATTTCCAACTAGGTACTTGTGTACTTCGGGGAATATTTATGACAATGAAAATTCAATTAGAGTAATCGTTTGTTATCAAATTCATTAAGTGCGTACGTATCTTACATTTCCTTGTTTTCAAAACTTATCGACACCCAGATTTAAAATTATGAAGTTATACCTACCCACTTAAATCCAATTATTTGTAGATATTTATAGCATGGGTATCAAATTGCTAGCTCCATTTATTTTCGGCTAAACGTGAATTATCTGCCATGGTCGAATGAAAATTTTAGGAAAACAAAATATACTTATTCTAATCAGATAAATTCATGTTATACATCAAATGTAACGTAATTATGTATAGCATTTTCTACATCTAGGAGATATCAACTCTAATTTACTATGTATATACAAATCCTACATATAAGTACATACTAAGAATCTCAATCGAATGTGATGCATTTTAATAACGATAATCAACCCTTCGCATGCCGGGTATATATGAGTGTGCGCAGGCTTGGTAGACGAATCATATTCGCTCTAGTATAATATGCTTATACAGGAAAACATTGTGGGCATATACATAGACAAGCCCGGCAGGCCGCAAGTTGAGGATCACTACATTTTAAATATATTATAAAATTCAAAGAATAATAACAATCTGATAGCTATAAAACGTTTAGACTTTCAACAATCTGATGTTGATAATTACAACTCTTATCAAATCATAACATCTGTAAAAATAAATTTTAGAACATGAAAAATAAATTTTGTTGATGTACATAAGTAAGTACCTAAAGATAACAAACATTTATCGTAGAGCATTATTCCAATACAACAATTTCATCGTAACTAATAAGATTTATTATTTGCATCAAGTAGGTAAGTTCCATTGCGAATCTTACGTTTCTCATTTATTGACGTACCTACTTAATATTAAAAAAAATATATAACACTAGCTTGAACATATTGTACAGCACATCAGCAGGCTTACAATTTTAATAGTGGATAACAAAATGAATGAACAATCTGTGACAACAAAAACGTCGATAACAATTTAGCAGTAATATTATTACAGCTTAATAATTTTACAGATGAATTGATGTATCATTTTAAATTCATTGCTAAATTAAATAGTAATCAACGTGGCAGTAAGCACAAGTCAGCAGGCAAGCATGCCATTCAGTTATTAAGAGGTCCTCTTATAAAATTGCACAAAGACACAAGACTGCAATTATAAATCAAGAATATTGGGCGAGTTGAATTTATTTACAACTTAATGACTGTCTATTTGTCAGCAGGCGGTATGCAAGCGAGAGGCACGGCCTTGATCCGACAACTTTAGTCTTGTCAAGTCATAATAATACTTAGTAGAATGCTAGACCAAAAACATTTACCTATTGACAAAGTAATGGAATGTCAATGGAACTTTACAAGTTATAAAATAGAAGTTTCGGAATGTACGGAAATTGACGGGCAACAAAGCACATAAAATAATCACACACATAAGTACAAAACTAGTTCCCGAATATTGCCAGTGGTAGTTTTATACATCAATGAGTTTATCAGGCGAGATATTTAAACCGCTTACAGCATAACCAAAGTATTGTTTAGTTAATTTCACATCAACAACTTTTTGGTCCATTACTAATTAACAATATCTTTTGTCTGTAAATAATTAACATTAGTTAATTAACGTTAGTGCTATCAACTATAGCTGTGCGAAGACTCTTACAATAGTATGAAGTTACCTACTCAACGGTAACCGATTTAGCGAGATTGCGTGGGCAGTCGACGTTGCATTCGCGCAGAACCGCGATGTGGTACGCGAGGAGCTGCATGGGGATAACTGTGAGCACGCCCTGGAGACAGTCCACAGTCTTAGGTATCTGAAGGCATCGTGACGCAAACGCCATTGTTTCTTTGTCACCTTCCTCACAAATAAGGATGGGGCGACCTTGACGGGCAGTAACCTGCTGTAGTGCATTCATGCACTTTGTGTAAACGGGGTCGCGCATTACGATCATCACAACCGGCATCGAGTCGTCGATTAGCGCCAGCGGGCCGTGCTTCAGTTCGCCGGCCATAATGCCCTCGCTGTGCATGTATGTTAATTCTTTTACTTTCAAGGCACCTTCAAGGCAAGTGGCAAAGTTGTATCCCCGCCCCATGATAAGCAGAGATCGCTGACGGTACAGGTCTTCAGCTAAAGTTTTCACTTCGTTGTCTAGAGCTAATACTTGACGGATTTTGGTGTCCAATTCATGAAGTCCTTCTATAATGTCAGCGCGCCTCTTTTGTAGAGAGATACGATCCTCGCTGATCACGAGAGCAAACATCACTAATGACACAAACTGAGAAGTATAAGCTTTTGTTGATGCCACACCAATTTCAGGGCCAGCGTTGATGTGCACGCCGCAGTGAGACTCGCGACAGATAGAACTGCCCACTGTGTTGGTGATACCGACGATCAGAGCGCCGTGACGTTTGCAGTACCGGAGTGCCATTAGGGTGTCTGCTGTTTCTCCAGACTGAGAGATGAAGAAGCACACATCATCACGGAATACTGGTGTGTTCCTGTCCAGGAAATCAGAAGCCAGCTCCACCATGACTGGCAGCTCAGTTAACTCCTCCAAAAGCTGACGAGTAGCGACAGCACTGTGGTAGCTGGTACCACAGCCTATTAACATCAACCTCCTGCATCGTTTGATTTCCGGGATATAATCTTTAATACCTCCTAACGTAACACTACTGTCAGCGAAGTTGAGACGGCCCCTCATTGTGTTTACAATGGATTCAGGTTGTTCAAAAATTTCTTTTTGCATGAAGTAGTCATAATTGCCTTTCATTATTTGTTGCAGCTCCAGCTTCAGAGTGAAAATTTCTCTCTGGTGAGGGTCAGTGCTACTGCCTGATAGACGGTGAATGCTAAGAACACCATCCTTGATATGAGCAACATCATCATCTTCAAAGTAAAGCACTCTGTTGGTATGTTCAATTACAGCTGAAGCATCAGAGGCAAAGAAATATTCAACTTCCCTTTCTTCTTCAGGCTGGAAGTGAGCATGGCTATTGACTCGCGGTACAGATGGCACAACACCACGGGTGGCTTTGTTGTTGGTGTACATGATGGGTACGTGGTCACTGGACAGGCGACGGCGCGTCTTGATGCCCACCAGCAGTGGGCTACCACGGCGGGTTGCCACACATTCATTTGGGAAATAACGGGACTTGAAACACAAAGCAAAAGCACCTTCTAGCTGTTGAATTACCTGTTCTGCTAGCTCTTGGAAGCTGAAGTCCTTGTGCTGGTTGTAAAGATGGTGAATCAACTTGGCAATTGCTTCTGTGTCAGTTTGGGATTCAAAGACATAGCCTTTGTTTTCCAGAAAAGTTTTAACTTCTTTGTAGTTGGTAATGATTCCATTGTGGATAACAACGAAAGCATTGTCCTCGCCAGATCGTTGCGGATGAGAGTTGACGGCGCTGGGCTCTCCGTGGGTGGCCCATCTCGTGTGCGCGATTCCGCAGTGCGACTCTACACTATCTTCTACTGACAGTTCCACACAGCGCTCCTGCAACAGTTCTTCGAGAGCGGCGACTTTGCCGCGTCGTTTCAGAACAGCTATGTCTTTCTGATCAGCGGCGTCCACGGCAACGCCTGCCGAATCATAGCCTCTGTATTCCAAGCGTTTTAATCCAGTAACTAATAATTCCAATATTTCACGCCGAGTTTTAGGCGTTAGGTGATTAATATATGCAAAAATTCCACACATCGTAAACGAAGCAGAACGATTTAATGGACCCAAGCGTACAAAACCACGGCTCGCGGCAGACTGCAGTTGCTACAATACACAACAGATATTGAAGGCCTACGCGTATTGCTCCTACCACTAATAAGTTACTTTCACTTACGGCAAAGCACACGTCATCATGTTTCGTTATCAACAACTCACTGGTATCGCAAGTAAATATAAGCGGCGAAAACTCATCCACCTCACAGAAACTTGATAACACGAACTGTCAAATTTACCTTATTATGTCACTGTCAATGTCAGTTTTTTGTCAATGTCAAATCTATAGATAATATCTTCCAGTTGAGTTGAGATGCATTCTTGCAAAAAATTTTTATTTATTAATTTTTATTTATTATAACCAACTTATACTGACAGATTACACTGCACATACAAGTTATTGGTTGAACATAAAAATCAACTAAAATCATTTATGACTAATTAGAATTAAAGATAAAATAAAAAATAGTAACAATATTAGGAAGTTAACAATATGGTAGATGTAAGAATAAAAGTAAACAAAAAATTTTTAGTAACTAGACAGAAATTAGAATAAACACATGAAATAATTGTACCAAAACGTAATATAGTAGTCTATATAAAATAAATATAGACTGCTGTTCACTTACACCCTTACACCTTACTTACATCCATGACTTACACCGACTTACAGCTTGGCAAAAAAGAGTCTGACGCGGTGATAGTTGGAACTAATATCGATGATTGTGGTTACTTGTCAACTGCTAGTACATTCTGTGTCAACAGTGCGTATTATGCGTATATCCTAGTGGTTTTTCATAGATTTTTAAAAATTATCAACTTTCCTTGCGTAATTAACTATTTAAAATGAATAAAACTATTCGAAGCAGTGGCAGTGGCGACCTCATTTATTCCACACTCTTTTTTGCCAAGCTGTACATATTCAAGTAAAGTATAGTGCTGCATGGTTCTTTTGGCGCGTGGCCATAGTCAAAACTAGCGCCGCCAGCTTGTTTTTTTCAATACAATTTCTACAGACAGAACTGACAAAAAATCTTCTAAGATTCTTAAAATGCAATATGCACCACAAAAATGTCAGAACCTCGGATTGGTTAGATTTTCTATACTTGCCCTTATAGTAGAAGTTACTCATTTTGTCGATTTATTTGAAAAGTCTACAAACCAAAAGAAAATTAAAGCTCTCCACACGTTTTATTTTCTTTAGTCCTTTTATTCAGAAATAAATGTTACTTAATCGACTTAGGCAGACAATTTTAAGATCAAAAGGCCGTAAGGTTCCAACAGCGAGCTCGAAAATTTTAACACCCTGCCTTAGACAGGTAAGCCCTTTATACAAGAGTTACTTGATCGACTTACAGACCAAGTCAAGATTCACGAGGAAGTAGGCTGCAAGAGCGAGCGTAGCGAACTCTAAAGTTTTTTAAACCCTGCCTTGGACAGGTTAGAATTGTTTTGACCCTTTTCTAATACGAGTTACATGGGCGACTTCGAAACAAATATAAAATTTTATATCACGCCTCGAATAAATTCAGATATGTGTGGATGTGAGTGTGTTGTATGGAAGACTGGTAGAAAATACCCAAGGCATTAATTCCGCCTTTGTACAGTTTCTACTTGGGCATAAAGTTTTAATAAATTATGACACAATTGCCAATTAAGGCCTCGGGGCAAAGGGCTCGCAATTTATCTCAGCCTCTGTCGTTGTGGGTTGATCATGCGATAATCCAATAAGAGTGCCAATCCAAAGGCAGAAAAAATGAGCCTCTGGGATAAAAGTGTTTTCGCAGGGTTAAAGAAAGGAACACGCGCGTTAGTTAAAAAAATGTGTAAGTTTGTAGAGGTACTATGATTACACAGAGGCTTATCTTTAGCTGTAAAAATATAAGTGTGAGTGTGATTCTACTGTACACTACAATTTATTACGTACTTACTAATTCTGTGGCATCAGGCAGTAAAACTTATAAAATCCTGAGCCTCTGGGGGAGGGGGGAGGGGGCAAGTGCCCCCTTTGGACGTCTTGATTCGTAGTTCGATTAGAGCTAGCAAACTACAAAACTACAGAAGCACTATCTCCTACAACTTACACGGAACGGCCTTGTCCAGAAAGGGCAAAAGTGAGGTAGGCATGGACTACATACTTAATGTCGCAGGTACCCTGAATTCTTTGCTTGAGCAGATAGATAAGGCATTAAAAACAGTGGGAGTCAGGTGGCAGTAAGTGCACGGACCGACCTAGGCAATCACAGCTTAACCATGAAGATAAAACACACACTCACTTAACTACCTTTCTGCCGTCTCACTCCCATTTGTAAATTGGGTGCCTTATCTAATTGCACGCGTAGCATGACCAATTCCATCTCTATTCTACCAAGAATAGACAAAGCTCTTTCTATACAACTCTTCAAGTCTTCTGCCCGAGCATGGGGCGACCTGTGCTGTGGACTCGAGTTTCTACAAAGACAAAGTCATTATTTCCATAGCAACGGGGAAGTAGCTAGTGATTACGTAGACAGAGAATGCTAAGATATTCTACGAATCTCGATCGTCGTGTCACTTTAAGTGTTGGTGAAAACAGGAATTAGGCATTCAGTTAGGTGTCACTTAGTTTTGGTGAAAACGGGCATTAGGCTTCGAGTTAGAGGTCACTTAGTGTTGATGAAAACGAGCATTAGGCACACACACACACACACTTAGTGTTAGTGAAACCGTGTTGTTTTTAATGTCAATAAACACAAAGAATAGTAATTAAAAAGAATCTTGTCTAAGTCCGATGTGATATAGACTATTTGACATTCGTTGAGAAGAAATGTTTCTACCCCCAAGTGTCAAAAGTAGAGAGAAAAAGCGAGTGTGTAGTTCTGATAGTTTTGTTGCTGGGCTTTATTCGCTTACGCGAGTGTGCGAATGCGACCACTCGCACACTATAAAATACATCACCGTCGGTCGTTCTTAACTAGACAACAATGATAGTTCTAGTAATTGTTCTGAATTCATAATAAGTATGTGCGCTCAGATCCGCACTCTAGGTAGAAATTACCGCTGGTTGGTCTCTCGGCGTGAGTTCTGACCGCCAAGCGAGCATCGCTGAGCGAGTATTATCTTGTGGTGGAGCGGGTCCTCGCCAGCAGTATAAACAGACGGCGATCAACTATTAATACATAGTTTAGTAACCCTAACTTGTAAGTAGTATATATAGCAAATATAAATTGTAAGCCTGAAAAAAAAAAACTTGTGCATGAGCATGTGTATTAGTATAAAAAAAAAGATGGACTCACGTAGATTCTAAGTTATTCTAATAAAATACTAAAATAAAAAACTATTAATACATGCATCTATAAGCAGTTATCATCTCTTTAACCGACTTCCAAAAGGAGGAGGTTATCAATTCGTCTGTTTATGTTTTATTTTTGTGTGTTTATGTTCAGCTATATCTTCGCCAATTGTGAACCGATTTCGATGATTCTTTTTTTGTTTGGAAGAATATTATTCCGCGGTTGTCCCGTTTAAATGGCAGTGAAGATCTGATGCTGATCTTCGGAGATAAGCAATGGAACTCTTCAATAATAGACAGCAAATCTGTTGTGATATTGCAGCAATCACGACAGATTTGCTGTCTATGATTGAAGAGTTCCATTGCTTATTGATAACTTCCTCCTTTTGGAAGTCGGTTAAAAACTTCACAAATTCACAATGTTTGGTCTCACTAGGAACTTTATTTGTTTTTTAACACGCTTGGATGTTTTTGTTTACACAACATCATAACATCACGCCTATATGGTCTGAGGGGTACGCAGATGTGTACAGTAGGTACACCCACATTTCGACAGTCATGTATGTTAAGTTCCATTTTATTGGGGACAAGCCTATTGACATGACATGTATTGTTAGCGGTTCATTAATGTTTCACCAGAACACCTTTGTAAATTTTTAACCGACTTCAAAAAAGGACGAGGTTCTATATTCGACTAAGTATATGTATTTTTTTCATGTAGGTATGTTTACCCATTTCTCCGCCAATTCTGGACCGATTTTCAAAATTCTTTTTTTAATCGAAAGCCTATACTCCTGAGGTGGTCCCATTGACACCAAGTCAGAATCTGATGATGGGATTCCAGGGAAATCGACGGCAACCCTGAAATTGTATAGGCACACTGGGCACACACAATGTTTTCCATATTATGTATATCTACAATGTACTTTCTAAAGCAATTCAAATTATTCAGATGTTATTGGGGATACGCCTATTACCATAAAATGTATTGTTAACGATGTAAATAAATGCATAGCAAATATTTGTATAGGATATTACAACTAAAAAATGGAAAAATAAAAAATCTTTTATGCAAAAAATAAAACCAACTTCAAAAACAAAAAAAAATGGAAAAATAACTTCAGCTTCAGAAGTCGGTGACCTTTGTTTTTTTTTTGCTTACGCGGCATATTCCGTGAAAGCAAAAGAGATGATACCTACCTATCTATTGTACGTTTTGAGCGAGAAAACAGCCGATAGTTGCTTCCTCGCCGGCGCGGCGGCGGTGAGACAACTGCCTCATGCTTGACGTTGTAGACTTTAGTAGACTATAAAAGAATAGAAAAATTCCTTTCCTACATTTTTAACATCGCCACGATAGAAATATTTCTATAATCTGTCATTTTGTCGCTTCTTCCGTCGATAAGTTTCCATGGTGGATCCATGCTACGCTTGCTGATCTAACAAAGAACGGGGTACTTGTTTGAGCAGCAATTGTGGAGTCTATGCGTTGGGCAGGGCTATGTTCAAATGCCAAGTAATGAGTAAGCAATGCTTAAAATAGAGGGTGTAGATTTAATACTTTGATTTCATTTTGTAGGTTGACTCAATTACTTAAAAATAAATGATACACAATACAGTGACCGTTCTCCTGCCGCCAAGTTTCTGTTTTCGCCGTATCGTGCGCTTTCCCAACCCCCACTTCACACACAGCGAATAAAATACACCGTGAGATGTATTTAGTAGGTAAATAGTTGAAAAATAAAACTCGTTTTTTACCAGTAGCTTCTTTATTGGTTTTATCAGGATCAAGGTCTTTACAAAATTATTGAAAAAATTACAAAGTTACATTTAGCTTAAAATGAGTCTCGAGTTTGTTTCCCGTACATAAGAATATCTAAACAGTAAGATTATGGAAAACAGTATTAATGGGTTGATTAATATTGAATATTTAAACCCTCACACGAAGTTCAAATTAATTCATTTTTCTTTAAATACTAGGAACCAAAATTCGTTACCTACGCCTTACAAAGTTTTCCAAAATTTCTACCATTACGTTTATAACGCTTTAGTCATACTGCTAACTACAGAGGAATGATTTACAATCAAATTCCCTCAATATCTACGCTGATGTTAACTTTACAATAATCTTCGACCGTAATAATGTGGAAACAAGTAGATACGATATTTCTTACACCTACGTATCTAGGCATAATAAAAATACTATGAATTTTATTCATGAATAAACCGGAATAATTGTCATGAAAATGTATTACTAAAAGCAAATTTAAAAAAATATATATTAGTGGAAAATTGGACAGAACTAATGTTAAAATAATAAAAAATATAAGCAACATAGAAATGATCATGAAGTAGATACAATCGACGAGAGGACCAGGAATTGTCAGTTGACACTCACAAAGCAGTCAGTGTGTTCTGTGCACGGAAATGGTTTAAAAATTCAACGACCACTCCAGTGCTTTTCCTCCTAAACTCCTTGCGATGGAAAAATAAAACGTAACGAGCTTTCAGATACGGAAACTCAAACTTGGCGAGTAACTTACGACTAAAATAATCACAAAGATATAAACTTAACACGTAAGCGTAACTAAAACGAACTAACTTTAAGAATATCGTGCTATGATAAATGCATACGTAGAGGGCGAGCGTGATGTCACCAGTGAAGAAGCTCCGATTGCGGGGAGACACTAGGGGGCTAGGTAGACGGCTAGGACTCGGCAGCGAGCGGTAGCGCGCGCCGCGGGCTGCGTGCGCGCGCGGGCGGCGCGGGGCGCGCACGGGGCTCGTCGGTTGCACTACAATGTTTAGGATGCCCCATAGTTATTTTTTCTTTTGGGCCTTCTCGGCAGCCTTGGTTATTTTACCAGTTGTGACTTCCTTGAAGTTTACGCTCTGAAACAAAAAGATTAAACTAAAAATCTGAACCCAGAGACCAGCGAACCAAACTGGCAGGCAGGTTTTCTGCATTGCAGCATCGCCATTTCATATATATATATCATTGGTAGTCTGATCGAACTAGGATCGTGGGCTCTTAGACCAATACTGATCCCAGCATGCAGCAAAGTCGCTGAGTAACTTATCGGAACAAATCTGGGTCAACCCGTCTATCTGCCTCATAAGGTGACGACAGCCAAAGTTGATGCTTTTGAAGAGATTTAGGAGTTCATATAATAGTCAAGTGCAATTGGACAAAAAAGTGGAAGTGGTTGACTTTTTTGGGTTCCCACTTTAAACTTCGTTCCACCTTTTGAGTATGTTTTGGCTAATTGCACTCTCGCTGTAATAGGTTGAAGTTTGTACCTTGATGACACCGACGGCGACGGTCTGACGCATGTCGCGCACAGCGAAGCGGCCGAGCGGCGGGAACTCCTGGAACGACTCCACGCACAGCGCCTTGGTTGGCACTAGGATCACGATGGCTGCGTCGCCTGACTTTATCGACTTCGGATCCTCTTCTGTTGTCTTGCCTGTGTTCATTTGGTTTTTAAAATTACCTGGCTTAGACAGCTTAATAATTCTAAGTCTTGTTGTGGATTCAATGGTGACACCATTCAAACTTTGAATCAAGGACCCAATCCTACCTACACAATGAATTTTTCAAGTGGGCGTGGAAATAAATTTGAGGTCTGATACAAATCTACGTGATCATGCGGCACTAGATATGCCAAGAGTCAAAGAAAAATATTGTTACATAAACTGGCGGCTTACATAATAGCAAGTGATGCGTGCTTCGGGAATAATAATGATTAAATACCAGAGGTATCATAGATGCGTTGTAATCTCAAAGACAAAAAGCAGACATATCTCATGTATCTGTAATTACACACATGTGTACCCAAACCCCTCAAAAATGAAAGCGGCTTAGTAGAAATAGGTGGCAGAACTTCCTTCTACAGATTATATTAGAGGACTAGATTTTCTTTCCCAATTTTATACGCACCAGTACGGCGGTCGCACTTCTCCTTGATCTCGGCGAACTTGCAGGCGATGTGCGCGGTGTGGCAGTCGAGCACGGGCGTGTAGCCGTTGCTGATCTGTCCCGGGTGGTTCAGCACGATTACCTGACGGCAATACATTACAGATAGAATCTTTGTTACTGTGAAACTGATATGAGAGTGAGACATATCTCTCGTCAGTGTGGTGGCAGAGAGGTCAGAAACATCAGGGTGCATGATCGTCTCATTGGTAAGCATTCGTCAAGATCGCGGGCGAAGATGAAGTGACCTTGGCGAAAACTACAGCTCCTTTGTAACCTTGATTCGTTTCAAAAGAAATTGTACAAGTGCCTAGCCCTGATGGACGGCGGTCAAGCATTTTATTCAAATAAGTACATACAGTTGCAGTAAAATTGTACCTACACTAACCGACCGTACAGCTTTACATTTCTTGAGAAACCGCTTGGTGTGTGTGCGCTACGCTAAGTGATGTACTACCTATTGCATTGTTTCGCGCAGGTGGAAGAGTAAGTATTACGTGCCAATATAAGGTTTACATAAGAGTCAGTTATGTCATGTAGATATTGACTTTCCAATACATTCGTAAAACCCAAATAAGTCGACTATCATCTGATCTGTGCGTATCTACATCTTATTAAACAAACAGTTATTTTCCTGTCTTGAACTGCGATGTTTTTTATTTGCTTTGGGAAGTCGCAAGTTCATATTACGCTATAGATCAGATAAAAGTTATATTTTTCTTATTTGGCCTGATTTCTGTAGCCCGCTGTGACCAATAGAGTGAACAATACGAGGTTAGGTAGATACCGTAGTCAGAAATGGCTTCAACCTGGATCCTCCTGACAGTCGAAGGACAAGGATCACGCCGGTCTGTTAATAATAAAGTTCTTATCTTCGACGTACGAATGCAGAATCTCCTAAAAAGTCGTCATTGTGATCATCGTCATTATGGTCACTGTTACTAATCACGGCCACCTCATGCTCCTGAGCTTCTCCATGGGGAATACGCAGTCAAACATTTGCAGTAGTTATTTCGTCATGAGTTCATAGCCCATATAAACCTAATTACAGTTAATGATCAACAACAATTCAATGTCCTATAATAATAGCCATTGGCTAATTTCGCAGCAATGTAGACATGCAATAGTCATAACAGGGAACTATGTATAACAGTAGGCACAAGGTCAGTCGATAACATTCATTACATTACAAAACTCGATAGGCGGCAGGAAATTAGGGGACACGATAATATTACAACTAAACTACTTACCTACTAATGATTACATTTAGCAATGCACTGGGGTGTTAAGTTTTCGCAACGTTGCAGAATGTGTGTCGGCCGATTTTAGGCAATTTTCTAACTTGTTGTAATAATGTGTGCGTTAGCTATAGAATATCATGTTCATGTGTATACAGAACATAGTCTATAAAGAACACCTGAAATTATTTCAGTAGTTTCCTTTGCCTGACTAACTTCAGTAAAAGTTTCTCGAGGCCGGTGTTGAAATACGGCCTAAGTGAAGATCAGATCGTACGTGGTTTTTTCTTGAAACTTTAATAACGTTCATAATAATGATTTTCATACGAAAATAGATGTTTTCCTGAAAACTGTTATCGGTGGATTGCAGACCCTACCTTTTTGTTTGTCCATGGACAAGAAATGGGAAGTACATGTAGAAGATACTATTACGTTTTCAGAGTCATCTGAAGAGATAGCTCATACCATTCTAGTTCTATTTGAAACGTCTCAACTAATGGATCTTGAGCAAAGACGAAGATGATGGTGCTGGATCGTAAACAGAATTATAATAAAATGGATCACCATACCTGGGCCGTGAAGTCAGCAGCACCCTTAGGCGGGGCGTTCTTGGAGTCGCCGGCCACGTAGCCACGGCGCAGTTCCTTTACGGAAACGTTCTGCAATCGACAACGATAAATATATCAATGTAAGTACGCCGTAACGGTAAAACATGACTGTGATTCTTTTTGTAATGTACTTAACATCTTGCATGCTTTGTGTGTGCATACTCATGTTTCTGACAAATAAATGAACTTTGAACTCTAAATTTCTCTTCTACCGGCAATTTTTTGAGAATAATTCGGAAACAATGCTTGACCGGCAGCATTTAAAAATTCTGCACAAGTGGCAAAAATGTAGACCAAACTACATCCAGCGGTCCCTGAGGACACCCTGCTACGCTACCACGTATTTGTTGACTATGGCTATTCTTCTCTTTTCTTTTACATATCAAATTATAGCGTGCGCTGACACGAGCGCAAAAGAACACCGCTTTGATCAATGCTTTCCAAATTGGGAAAAATTTAAAGTCCTGCAATTTCCAGAAAATTACTGGAATCGCAGAACGTTGCCCCACACACCAATTTCTTCTGTATAGTGGGTGTGTTATGTTTACAAACTCACATACACAAACACCCAGCCCTGGAATGCTGGAATGAAAACTACCTGTAATAGGCCATACAAATATTTGTTGCGTGCGGGAATCAAACCCGAGACAGCGCAGCAGCCAATCGCCTCAGTCATTGCGCCAACCGTACCAATGGCGATGGTCAGTTTACATCTCTATGGTTCGTACCTTAACATTGAATCCGACGTTGTCTCCGGGCATGGCCTCCTGCAGAGCTTCGTGATGCATCTCCACAGACTTTACCTCAGTGGTGATGGCGGCCGGCGCGAATACAACCACCATGCCTTCACAAATTATCACCATCATTTATCGTAAAATTGTATTTTTTTTTTAATTGACATTTCTTTAAACAATAATTGTGATTCATGAGTACATGAGAACATATTATTAGCCGTTGAGTGCAAGCATTGGGATACTATGCGGTAGATCGACAATGAGAGAGAATTTCAGGGTGTCGATAGTGTTCCTAAAACTTAGAACCATCTATCTTGTTGATGGCTCTCAAGCCATCGTCAGACACAAATCTGCCTCTTTGCTCTGCAGAGTGCGGGATACTTCCAATTCCAACCTGGAGACCATAGCGGAGAGGTACGATTCTCCTTTGTTAGGTGATGTTGTTCAAAGATGCATTTTGCCAAAAGCAACAGCCTTGTTGTCAAATAGATAATAGGTACATAAGTTTATCTACTAATATAAGTTTAGGTATCTCTTTTTGTTTTTCACTAACCCATATGGATGTTGCTTATCCGAATTAAGACTATTTTATTTTATTTTTTATTTTACCAGGTTTGAGGATGCCGGTCTCAACTCGGCCCACAGGCACGGTGCCTATGCCTCCTATCTTGTACACGTCCTGCAGAGGCAAACGCAGCGGTTTCTCCGTGGGCCGGGATGGGGGTTGGATCGCGTCCAGAGCCTGTGTTTCAAAGGACATTAAATGTAACTGAGGGAGTGAGTGCAAGACGATTGTGTAAGGTGATCATTCAAAAAATTTAGGGTCAGCTAAAATAAAAATACTGTGGTGCCAGCGATACAAAGAAAAAGCACGTCATAATGACTGTAAAAAGACCCATAACGAGGCCAAGAGGTACTTGTTGTTCCCGTCATTGCGATATTTGTTTTGTTCTGAACCATACCTAAGGTTCCCCTTTTAGTTACGGAGATATTGGAGGTCAATGTTCCAACTTTTTCAGAGTTTTTTAAAGTTACCTAGAAACCTAACTTTAAATACCTCCTTGATTCATGTACTATTAAATGCATCCATCACTGTCCATCAGCACAATGTTTTGAATGCATTACATTGAGTCCTACAGGAATGTGATTTTATACCCAAAAAAAAGTCGTTTTGCACCAATATTTTTTGCGTAGAGAGCTACTTGAAGTACAGAATGCTTCGTAAAGGGTCCGTTTTTATCTTGTATAATCTGCGGTGAAAAGATCTGCTAACATAAGGTCTATACTGCGACGAAACTCCTAGATTCTAGAACTTTCCTCTTCACCTTGATCAAGTCTAAGATCGAAAGTTTGCGACATTCATAAAAGATAAAATGAGGAAGTGATCATAATTTTAATAAGTTTCCTACTAGAGTAGGAAATAATAAATAATCATTTAAAAGGTAGAACAAGGACAAGAACATTGTAAGAAGATTGTTAACTTGTTATTTTACTAAATATTTCTGATAATCGTGTTGTTGCTTCAGCTCGTCTGCCCTTTCAAAGAGAGAGGCTCGCAATCGTAAAGACTAGACCAAAAGGTTAAGGACTTAATCGAAAGGATCGACATGAAAGTAACCATTTGAACATCTTCACGCATCGCTGGCTTTGTTTAGGTCGAACTTTGTTTTCGGCTTGGGTAACCATGTCGGCAAATGTCAACTGAATGTGTACGAAAGCAGGTGTGGAGGCTCCATAAACCCAGTGGCTTTAATTATAGTTAAAGCCACTGACTTTATGGAGCCTCCACACTTTACAGAAAGAGTTTATATTTGGTTAAGTTCATAATTGGCAAATTTTTTTGGCTTTAAGATCAATACTACAGCTAGGTTTGTAATGCGTACCTCAATAAGGCATTTGCCCTCGACCTTGCCCTCTTTGCGGTCGATGGTCCAGCCCTTGAACCAGGGCATTTTGTCGGATGGCTCCAGCATGTTGTCCCCGTGCCAGCCGGAGATGGGCACGAACGCCACCGTGGCGGGGTTGTACCCTGCCGCACCGACGTTATGTAAGTATTCGACCTCAATGTCACCTTGCGTTTTTACTTAAAGAACGAAAGTACCGACCCGAATATCAGGTAGATTAGTTATTTTTTCTTATTGCAGCAAAGGATAGAAAAGAAAAGAAAAAGAGAAAGAAAGTAACGGCGAGATTTAATTGTAGCTTAATTATTTCACCTTTTCATTAACCCAGGAAAATGAGACATTCACCATGAAAAACTTCTGTCGCAGCTGTTGTCAGTCTTCATTGTGCTACCGCGACTCTTAGTTACAGTTAATAATTATAGATTTCAACTCAAAATTTGATGCTATTTTTGTCGTAGACAAAACATGCAAAAACTTGCAATCAAATTGCTGCTTAAAAGGAGCAATTTTATAAGTTCTTGTTCTTTTCTTCAGTCATTAAAAGCGGTGGGCTACAAAAAAATGTATTAGCCGTTGTTTTCAACTTTTGATATGATTCTAGCTAAACTTACCAATCTTCTTGATGTAAGAAGACACTTCCTTTTTGATCTCCTCGTAGCGTGCCTCGTGGTAGGGAGGCTCAGTGGAGTCCATCTTGTTGACGCCAACGATGAGCTGCTTGACGCCCAGGGTGAAGGCCAGCAGGGCGTGCTCGCGAGTCTGCCCGTTCTTGCTGATGCCCGCCTCGAACTCGCCCGTGCCCGCAGCCACGATCAGTACCGCGCAGTCAGCCTGATAGATAATATTACTAAATATCGAGACTGTAAAAAATATTTTCTGCTTGGAAAACAAGTCAGATGCAAGAACTTTCATCTTACACTCGGACATCAGAAGGCTTTTCTATTGGCACTTGCTACTCCTTTCGTGAAATATGAAAAAATATGTTACAGTAACACAGGATATAGACATGATTGATTTGATGACTCTGCATGGTTCACTGCAAATAGACAAAAAGCTAAAGACAAAAAAAACTAAGACAACATAAACTGCCGGAACAGGAGTTGTAGAACCCAAGAGCAAGTTTTGTGGATAAAATCAACCTTACCTGGGAGGTCCCGGTGATCATGTTCTTGATGAAGTCCCTGTGGCCGGGCGCGTCGATGATGGTCACGTAATACTTTCCCGTCTCGAACTTCCACAGCGCGATGTCGATCGTGATACCACGCTCACGCTCTGCTTTTAACTTGTCTAAGACCTACGAATTTCAAACAACACAACTTGCATCAATGGAGAAAAATTTCGGAAGGGAATGAGGTAGAAGTTGCCGTCTTTAATATTAGTAATCCACACTTCAGCAACAAGGGATTGAATGAGAGAATGAGATTGAAAACAAACAAGGTTAGGTTTTTCTTTGTTTCGTAAAGTTAAAGTAAAAGTAGGTAAATTTCTTAATTGGCTAAAATTTAAAAAAAGCCGAGCATATAACTCCGTTAAACATTAAGATAGATAGATATAGAATTTTATTTATTTATTTTAGTACATGGAGGACTTACAGCTAATAAAAACAAACAAAAAAGGAAAACAATACTTATCACACCAAGTGTAACTAGCCTAGGTACCATTGCATAAGGTCAAGGTCAAATCTTTAGATAAACAAAACAGTTCAGCAAAACAGATACGTACCCAAGCATACTTGAACGACCCTTTGCCCATCTCCTGGGCCTCCTTTTCGAACTTTTCGATAGTCCTCTTATCGATGCCGCCGCATTTGTAGATGAGATGGCCCGTGGTGGTGGACTTGCCGGAATCTACGTGGCCAATCACCACGATGTTGATGTGAGTCTTCTCCTTACCCATCCTTTTGGCTTTAAGCGAAACGTTAGATAGTCAACTTGCAACCTGGACAAAATTTAAAACTGCCTTAGAACAAGTCAATGGATAATAATTAGACACCTCTACCTATCTGTCGAAGATTACCTACAGACGTGAAATTTTGTTGATTGATGAGTGAGTTCTATAAAGCAGAAATAATCAAATATACTTATCTGATCTATAGAACCTCTTTTGAAGTTTGCAAAATATTATGACGTCAAACTTTTTAAAACATAATCGACAGTGGAAACGTGAATAAACGTTAAAATTACTTGTCTTCTGTTTGATACGGAAGTGCTTTCACAGATCGGGAGACAATGTACCTATTCACTTAATTCACTGATTGTAAGTATTCAATAAATTTTGTAAAGGTCAACAAAGAACCTTACGCAAATAGGTTTACCCCGTACCTAAATGTTCACGTCTGCTAAACCGAGATAGGGTTGGATTCAAATCTATTTATCGCGAATTGAAATACCTAACTGTCGCCTTGTAGGACGTTGTGTTTATGATCTATGATGTGTCAACATACTTTAATATTTTACTGCATCAAATATTTTTACTGATTTGAATAGATGTTTAATATTTATGGAATTTCTAGTTTCTTAGTGCAGTTACAATTTCATTTTTTAGCAACCAAGTATAGCTAAGTTGTTGTAGTTGCACTTAAAGCGCACAACAATAACTGCGCGATTGAATTAGAAGCATCCCAACATTCTCGAGGGAGTCGCTCCTCCGAGCGTGCGCATAGGACATCCGGGACATCGATACAGCGATTCTATTCAGCCAAATATAGACTATACCTACCTACGTAAATTAATTGTACCTCACGCCAGCCAAGTAATTAAGTACTACAAATTTTACTCCTAGTACAAATCAAAACATCAAAATCCTAACCGAACTCTCGCACTAAAGAAAACATGATATCACACACATCAATTTTCTATCTCCGACCTTTCAAAGCCGTAGTAGATAGGTACCTAGGTTTAGATGTTACACCGTTTAGAATCCATTTTGATGAATGTTATCTGAATATCTATGAGGGTGTGTTCTTGTAATATCAAAAAAGTTTACCTATATTCAAGCTAGTACCTAGACCATCAAGTTTCTTTATCTGATCTATTAAGATGTATTACGGGTAAACCGGTGACTTGACAGAACTGCACAAAGATTTCGACGCAGTGACGGTATATTTATTAAGTATCTATCACAAAGAGAGAGTGCATTCAATCTAATTTTAGAAGGCGTGATCTATACAAGTACTAAAGCAGATGTATTGCAACAGTATGATTCAAAATTAGAATAATCGCATGTCGCACTACGTAGCATGCATGTGTACCGGCGACGCACATGGGCTTCGCAATGCGTCCATCTTGAGCATGTTTGTCTGCATCAGATAAATTACGACCAGTAGCCACAATGCCCGGTATTTTTTCGAAAATAAATCACGGTGACATTAACATGACATATCTTTGAAATTGGAAAAATAATAGTTTTTTTCACTCTAAGCACAAATGACCGAGATAGGAATGATTGAAACAAAATAACTTTCTGAAATAAACATTAAAGAAAACCTTTCAACTCTGAGAAATAAAGTCAAAAGTTGCTGTTCCAAGAGTTGGTATACGAATCGCAAAACATTACCATGATGATTAAAAGCCAAAACAATTTTTAGCTATTTATTGTAGCTTACTAAAAGATTATTCTTACAAAAACATTAAAATTGCGTAATTTAAAAATCTTATACCGGCAGAATACCTGTGCCAAGGTGAAGTTGAAAAATATTTTCAGGAAAATCACTATGTTTTAGATTTTTGTTGTAAACATGTTACAGAATCACACAAACATCCATAAAATAACTAACATTTTAAATATTTTACAATAAAACACAAGAAAAGCTCACCTTTGCAGCCGCAGTCACGAATTTTCCGAACAATTTTCGAGCATGCGCCGTAGACAATTCGCCCGGGAAATGCAATCAATAAAATCAAAACCGTACTCTATTACCTTGATTTGTATGAAGAAGAAAGTTTTTAAAATGATTATATTATTTTAATTCATCTTAAAATTATTGAGATATTTAAAATGTTGCAATATTTACCTGATAACTAATTAGTTTTTCAAAATCCGTCGGAAAAACCGGAAGCTTGGAACTTTCTTTTTCTTCGTGCTTTCTTCGAGCCAAGCATCTATCTTTGCACGTATTAAAACCTTTTTGTTATTAGATATTATGTGTAGTGAGCGTCTTTGGTTATGGTATTTTTCTGTAGCATGAATCCTTTTTCAATTAACTTTGTAGGTTTGGATCTGCATTGTTAGGATGGAACATTAACAAAAATTAAATGTAAATTGGTTTGCCAAAATATTTTATAAAGAATTTTGTTGATGACAACGTTAAATCAAGTACCCAGGTAAAGCATAATAATATCTTTAATTTGAGGTATAACAACATGTTAGAAATAACCGATTAGTTGCTTTGAATTCCATGAGAATACAAAACGCTTTATATTTGAAACTTTGGTTACCGCCAAAATGTTTTATTTATTTCGTTTATTCATTTTAACACATATCTTTTAGATATTTTATAAAAACAAAATCGTAAAAAACTTTAAATAATAATTATTATTATTATGAGCCTGATATCGCTGTAGGGCAAAGGCCTCCCTTTCCCATCTATTTTTCTATGTCTGTGGATACTTAGGCGCAATCCTGACCATAATAAATGCTTTTGGTAATTTGTTTTTAAGTATTCAATGGCCCTGTAGCCGTAGGGCTGTTTGGGTACCGTTAGGGAAACCATAAATATATTCTTTAAAATATTTCTTGCCCATCTCCGATAAAATGCACATAGGTTATCGTAACTGACTAAACAGTGGCTGATAAATAGTTGTTAGCGAATTCTTTTTTTTGTGTAATACATGATGCACAGTCAAAACTTTCGTCAAAATGCTCTCTCCTCTTGTGCAGATAGTTTGTAAAGACACTTATATGAGGACTGATTGTAAATTGACCATTCTATTATTTTAGGCACACACCCAGCAACTTTGGTCATTGACAACTAACTTGCTGAAAGTATAACTAGAATTACATCCCATTAGTTCCCGCCATCGCGTTCGTCATGAATAATGTCATTTCAAAGAAGAGTGTACAATAAAACAGAATAGATAATTTCATTATTTTTAATTGTTTAAATAAACATCATACATTTTAAACAATTCTTATAATTAAATTCGAAAATACTTAGTTCAATTATAAAGTTCTATCTATTGAAATCATTCATGTAAATATTGTATTGCGTTTATTAATCATCAATTCAATAGTAAAAAATACATATCCCTATTTACCCTAAATTAGCCATATAGTGAAGATACAATATTGGAAAGAGATAGGAGATTAACATTGACAAAGATTGGAAATTCGATCTCATGCCTTGACAAATTTAAGTAGAATTAATTAAAATATTACGGAATGTAGTCATGATTATAAATTAAGTAGATAATGTGCTGTAATTAGAATTCAAGTTTATTATTCGTGTTCCCGATGAGTCTTATTTCAAAACAACGCTTAATTTACGAATCGTATATAATTAATATGTAGTTATAAACAGGTCATAAAATCGTTTTTTCTGTGTGGCAATTAAAACGCTTGCAATAAATTTCGTAAAATTAGCACACAAAATGTAATTAACAATTATCGCCAGTGGAACCATTAATCACATAATGTAGTTTCTGGAAATTCTTTTACAAGGTGTGGTGTTTTTATTTACTTATAGTGAAATACAAGAAAATAGCACACTCGACTAAAATGTTGATATTTTGCCTTACAAAAAACCAATATTAGTACAAAATTTAACATATCAGTTATTGAGAGTTTTTCTATAATTCATAACATGATACGAATTTACATAATAACGATACCCCCTAGTTCCCATCCCTGGCTAGTATTACAATAGTAACAGCAGTACGGACCACCTATATTTTCTCTTTCTAACCTAATTACTCATGTCCACCTAAAATTTCAAAATAAATTATTGTAAATAATAACTAACAATGTACGAACAAAAATAAATTGTATTCAAATATAGCCTAAAATGCAATAAAAGTCCTGAAATCATTGAAAGGCATCCGTTAGTAATGGAATCACAGATAGTTTACATTTTACTATTGCATTACGGTTATCCCATTTAACTCTCATAGTTTTGTTATTATTATGATTATTTTCCTCCTGGCCAGGGCAGGTAGCTGCCCCATCCTTTGCTCGGGTTTGGATCCCATCCTGTAACACATAACAGCGTTCTGTAACATGTAGTATTTATACTAGTTTATTCTAATATTATAGAAATTTGTTTGGAAGTTTGTATGTAGAGGGTAATCTCCAGAACTTATGATCCAATTCTAAAAATTCTTTCACTGGTAGAAAGCTACATTATTCGTGAGTGCTATAGGCTATACATTATATTTATATCATGCATATTAGCCGAGCTATCCCATTTTTGCGGACGAAGTCGCGGTCGAAGTGCCATTAACAAACAAAGTCGTCCATAGATTCAGAAGAATCATAAAATAACACACACCATTTTCCAATGTTTAGTCTAAATGTCTGTTTGATAAAGAGGGAAATGTTTTAAAACAATTTTTGCCGGTTTCTAGCTGCAATTTTGATGACATGCGCCGTGCATGTTAGCGGCCTCGTGAACAAACGCTTATAGATTGTCAAAGTTGACCGTGGGGCGGACTTTAGACACTGCCACACTGGGGATACCGCGAAGTCGAACATCCAAAGTGCCTCATAAAAAACTTTCAACTAGAACTGCGCCGTGCCGGGCTCTGCCGATTTTAATCGGTCGTAAAAAAGATCTCGTTTTGGAAACTAATAATGAATATTTCTTTATATTAGCCTTACCTTTAGCAACGGCGTGAATTTTCTGGGTCTCTTCGTTTGTGAGTGTAAGTATCTTCTGCAGCACTGGCACCAGCCGGCTGCGTTCGTCACCGGGCGGCAGTGTCAAAAACTAGAAATAACGTTATTATTTAAATCTATAGCATATTATTATTCAGAATACGGGTTACTAGTTTAATAACATTTCGGCTGTATAACCACTTATGCAGGCAGAGGTTTACTTTTAGTTTCCTTTATTCACCGGTCACCATGTGACAGGGAGCCAATTTCTTTGAACCAGGCGCAAATCGAGTCTTCGGGCTGGGAATCGAACCCGGAACCCTATGCTCAGCGATCGTGCTTGCGACTCTTCCCTTCCCGAAGAACGTCTAAAAATGTAAGTTGCCTTCTTTCCATCTGCTTCCTTTAACAGTGCATACATACCTTAAGTGTAACGTTCTTCATATACTCGGTGTTGTGCGCGTTTTGCGTGGCTCCTCGAACTCGCCGCAGTTCCGACTTCAGCAGTTCGCTCAGCTGAGCCATGCGCGCGCACTCGCGCTCTGATTCTGACAGCAGCACCGTCACGTGTTTCACCCTTCAAAACAAGAACAAAAAAAATGGTCATTATGTATTGAAAGGTTATGGAAAGGAAAGTAAATAAGGGCCCACAGAAAAACTGTCTCCATATTAACGAGCGTCCGTTCGTTCTTATTACTACAAAATTGACATAGCATCTCAGTAGGTGCTCTACCAATCTGGCTATGGACCACCCATAAAAAAGTAGTCATGAGATGATTCTTTCACCTATACAAAATTCAAATAAACACCCGTTTTGAATACTAGTTAATTTCCGTATACCATACAAATTGAATTCTAGCTAAGATCACATAGGAAATGGGTCCAAATGAGGCCTAGTTTTGCCAAGCCCCAATGTAACTACAGACCGGCAAACTCAGCTCAAACTCAAAGCATTTATTTCAATTAGACCATAACAGGCACTTTTGAAAGTCAAAAAATCAAAAAAAGTGAAGCTGCAGTCACAAGGCATAACACTTGAGAAAGTGCTGTTGTTGCACATTCCAAAGCGTAGATCTCTATGGAGAAGAATGGGCAAGACACTCCATTGACACTCTTTTAAATCAAAATATTGTTACAAAATCTTGGTTACATCATTCATGTTGGGATTATACATATATGTGAGAACGATGTAGAAAAACGTGCACATTAAGAGCGTCCAGAGTTTTAAGATTAAACCAATAATTTAAAAATAAAGTAATTAAAATAAACCGTGGCAACTAAGAGATGACCAGTCCCAACTGACAGCGCCCGTTCACGAACATGACGCATGTATCAGCCCCATTCAGCTCAACCATATTGAAGGGAACTAAATGACCCGACACACCCGCCACCATCAGCGAGACATTTGAGTGAGCATGACAATCTCTCAGCCACCAGGGCACATTCCAGTCAATGAAAGATAACAAAATGTAAATGGTAGCTTTACAGTACATAGTACTCACACATGTGCTTAATTATACAGGGTTTTTTGTAAAACACCAGCAACCTCTTAAGAGGTCATAGTACTCATCATTATGAACAACTTTTACTATGGGACCAAACCTGAAATCGCGAAAAAAAAATCTGCTGTTCCCTACATTTTGACGAGTTAATCGATCATAAATGTAGGGAACAGACATTGATAATAACAGCTGATTTTTTTGAGGTTGCTGGTGTTTTACAAATAACCCTGTATAATACTAAGAGATGGAATCTATACAATGCAAGGATATTTTTATAATCTTCTGCTCTTCTTCTTCTCTCTTCTAATAATTTAACATGGTAATCAATGAGGTTGCACACACAATGTAGAGATAGAAAAGAAAAAAAAAACACAATTAAAAACTTAAAGATTAGGATAAGCCCTACTAATCAAAGTAACTAAGTTTCCAAAAAAACAGCAGACCTTGTAGCCAACTTTTTACTGTAGTAATCATTACTATTACTGTTGATATTTGCCATGTGTTGCGATTACGCTGTGTGTCATCAGGTCGAAGACTTCAATGTGAACTTAACTGTGATTGAAACCTGTTGTAGTTGTCTTGACAATAATTAAATAACCTTTTACCTTTGCTGCTGAGCTTGCAACCTCCGCTTAAGCTCGGCGATCTCCTGGTCAGGCGTGAGCGCGAATGAGGAGGTGTCCATGGCCTCGTCATCAGGCACACCTTCTTCGAGCAGTCGCTCCAGTGGTACGGGTGACCGGCCGCTAGCCCCGCCGGCGTGGTACTGCTTTGACGGAGGTGGCGATGGAGCTGATTCGGATCCCTGGAACACGGATTTTTTATGTTATTAGATGTAAATATTCAGCTTGTAATCTCCCTAAATCTTTGCGACTTGACTTGACTTTTAACTTTAAGTTTTGTCATTCATATCATCACCTGACTAATGTCTTCCTAACTATGTTCGAGTCAGCTTCCAGTCTTACCGGATATAGCTGAATACATGGAGCGACTGTCTATCTGTCTTCTACAACCTAGTTGCTGGGTAACAAGACCCCCTTTGGCAAGCCTGGTTGTTACGACTTACGAACTTCCGACTAACCCTATGTACTGTCAAAGAATGGTTTACGTGCTTCCGAAGTCACGGAAAATCGGATGGTCCCATATCCTCGAACAATCGAGTAGGGTGACCATCCGATATCGTTCATTTAATATACTGAAATATTAAGGTGTAGCGTTGAGTCTGAGAAGACTGCCAGGTTGGTCTAAGTAAGACGCATATAAATAAAATAAAAACTAATATTTTAAAGATCGTAGCAGCTGGCAGTTTACAAAAAAGTGTACAGGTAGTTCAGTAGTAGATACTCTGATTTTTCGGATACATGTGCGTATTGTATAACTATCACTTATTTCGGTGAAGGAAAACATCGTGAGGAAACCAGCATGCCTGACAGATATTCCTCGACGGCATGTAAAGCCAAGTCAGAGGCACATGAGCGGGATAAAAAAACTCTACGCACTAACCACACGATAAAGAAAGCAGAGAAGAAGTAGTAGATATTAGTTATAGTCCTATAATACTTTTACAATTAAGGTGGAAGAGCGCCAGGGAGCCCGCGAAATTCAAATTTTCATAGGTTTTTTTCAAATCGCAGGCCAGTGCGAGGCTGTATGTTTAACAAAATATAATTCGCGACCGTAACACGTATGTGGTTACAGATTTATAAACATTAAAATCATCTATACAACACTGTAAGTTCATTAAATCCTATTCAAAGAATATTTCATGAAAAAATCATTGAATGGGGTTACATTAACTTAGAGGATTGTATCGATGATTTTAATGATTATATCTCTGTAAAGCCATATTTGTTACGGTCGCGAATCATAATTTAATTCCACATACAACCCGACACTGATCTGCAAATTGCAAAAAAACGTAGGTAAGGGAATTTGAATTTCGCGGCCTACCCTGGCGCTTCCACCTTAACTGATCAAAACTAGAGTATGACTTATTTAAGACTAGTTTTCCGCCTGCGGCTTCGCCCGCGTCGAGTTCGGTTATATCGCGTTTCCAAGAGAACTCTTCAAAAGTCTGGGATAAAAACTATCCTATGTTCTTTCTCAAGGTCAACTCTATCTCTGTACCAAATTTCATTAAAATCAGTTCAGTTGTTTAGACGTGAAAGCGTGACAGACAGACAGAGTTACTTTCGCATTTATAATATTAGTAGGGATTAAAGTAGCAAAAATTTAAAATCCTTTAAGTAAAGTAGCGATATAATATAGCAGAGGATTTTTTAAATTACCAAATAGAATGTACTCTCAGAGCTTACCGTACAACAGGTTACGTCATATGTAAATAGTTGACGTCTACTCTGCACAGTAATTCAACAACTATACCAAACACTTAGATTCGTCACAGTACTTCATTACACGTGTAATACGTGCACACACGGCCATACAATGGCTACAATTATTCAGCCAATTCTTATACATTTTATTACATTGGCGCATGTTTAGATAACGTACTTGCGTTTTAATGTACGTAACATGCAACTGCTACTTATGTTCTAATATCGTAACTGGTCATGATCATGCACACCGAGTTTCACGGTGGCTGTACACAGTCGCCGAGACACTCCGAGGCAGGGCGATTGCGAGAGTGTGCAGCCAAGAGAGAAACACCCGAGGTTAGAAGAGCGCTCCTATACAATATGTTAAAAAAAAACCCTGTCCGATTCGAAAGGGGCATACGTGTATACCAATGAAATTACCAAATAAAATACGAAATATGAAATCTTCATGCAAATCAACAAATTAATTAATTTCAAAATGCTGATTTTTGTGCCCAAATTACAACCTTTTCCCTAAAAACTTACAAACTTTTATAACGTGACAACACCATCTTTGGCATTAGTATGTTCGATCGTCAATTGTTTGTTTATAAAGTCACAACCCGACAAACGATCGGAGTGTCGCCGCCCGCGCGTTGCCATGTAAGTTAGTACATACATACATTTTAGTACATTTTTCATTTTTTTTTTTCGTGGACGAGGCAAAAGAAGCATTTAAGGATCGTAGCAGATGGCGTTCTGTGGTTTCTGCCTGCCCCATGGGAAAAAGGCGTGATATTATGTGTATGTTTTTACTTTTTATTGGTTCTTTTTTTATTGTTATCCAAAAAAGATTACATAAATAGAATCTAATCTCGATACTTAATAATACCCTCACGGATCGGACACGGTTTTATTGACATATTGTATACTCTCGCACTCGCCATGTCTCGGTGAGAGTGTGCAGCCACCTTTAGAAGACGTTCCACTTTTTAAAAACTCCGTCTAAAGTTCGTGGCGTATAAGGGAGTGACCAGTTATCGAAGTGGAATCGGCTTAAGCTGGTCAGAAACAGCATAATTTCTGTGCAGTAAAAGTCCGAAGCGATTCACGTCGTCCGAACCGATAAATAACGTTTTCTTTTATTTTACAGATATAAAGCTTTTACTGACCGGCACAAGCCGCGTCGATGAGTATGGCCACTACCATAAAGCTCGACATACATGGCGTACGTTTTGAGCACAATATGTCACTTGTCTTAGTAAATACATGCCGCCTTCACAGGTCGGGGCGTCTCAACACAACATAAACACATTGTCTGCTTTAGTCGTTGGCGTGATCGATCGAATCTTTTACGGGATGAAGACGGCTGTAATCCTCGAAGGGTTAGGCAGAGGTGTACCTAATAGTACACCCACATTTCGCCAGCTATGTCCTTTGTAATAAGAGGCGAGCCTATTTCCATCAACCGGGCACAAATCCAAACTTTGTGACTGCTACTGAGAAATTCCTGATGGAAAAACCTAATAACGCTTTGCCCGACCTGGGAATCGAACCCAAGACCTAATGCTCAGCAGTCGCTTACGACAGATACTATTATTGTAATATTTTTACCTCTCCCTCTTCTCTGGGAATCATAGAAACGTTGATATCCATCTCGCCGTCACTGTTCTCGTCTTTCGGTATAACTGGCAACATGTACTGGTTTCTGTTAGCGTCATCAAGTGAGGATACTGCGACGTTGCCAGATTTCTTCGTCTCTTGTGCTGCGGACAGTTGCTTCTTCAATACTTCCGTCTCCTTCTGGAGCTTGGCCTCCAATTCACTGATTTGTGTTTTGTAGCATTGTGTTAGTGTGGAGACCTGTAAAATTAGAAGGTATTTTTAATACATTTGTAGGTACATTTATAACAATGACGCTTTATTAATTTCACCTTGACTGGAAATAGGTTGATGCCTACACATAATAATATGGCACGTGACATCACGTCTGTAATTCTCGTCAGGTAGGGAGCATTTCGCCACTTATATTTTAGTCTCATGTAATAGGGCGAGCGACACAAATCCAGACTCCGTGGCTGCAACTGAGAAATTCCTGATGGAACAACCCAATAACGCTTTGCCCAACCTAGGAATCGAACCCTCAGCCGTCGCGCTTGCGACCACTAGAACAACGAGCAGTCAACACAAGTAGTTTCCGCTGTTTGTGACGGTTTCAATAACTTTATTTATTGAATATATAGAATTGATATTTGTAAGAGTATAAGTAGACCTCGTTGATTGCTCACCTGCAACTTATTCTGTGTCCTCTCCGACTCAATTTGCTGCGACAGTCGCGCGAGGTCGGCGTGTAGGCGAGTGGTCCGCTGTTGCGCCCGCGCTGCTTCACTCGTGGCTTCAGTCAAACGCCTTCGAATACTGTCTGCTTCCGTTGTTTTTTCAGCAATCTGTTCCCTAGAAAGTAATGATGCTTTAAGCCTGTATGGAGAAACCATTTTCTTTCACGGTTCTTATTGTAGCTGAAGTCTGAAGCTCCGAGATCTGAACGTAGAAGCACCTAATGCCACTCTGTGGCTAAGCATGGAAGTCCTAATGCATCATTTTTAACCTATATGATCTGTCTACTCTGGTTTATATTTTAAAAAGACGATGAAAAGACGACATTTCTGGCATCGGATTAAAGGTATTCGAACCATATTATTGAATTGTTATAACAAACAGTCCCTCGTCATGTTTTGTATAAATAAGAGCACTATAAACGAACACAAATAACTATGTACGTAAATTATTTATACAAAAACCCTAGATGGCCCTATTCTATAGAAACTCAAGGTCAAAAGCAAAACAGCTAGTTATTCAATGAAACAAGAAAAACACGTTTTTTTTGTTTGGCCTGACAACGCATGTTCCATATTTGTTTGTGACAGCAAAACAGATTCAGAAATTGAAAATTTTTGTTTCAGGACCAATCTGCTGTTCATTTTATTAATCCAACAAGTAATTATATACAGGAAGTTTTTGATCACATTTGTTAAAATTACATAAAGCTACTCCCAAAGCCGTCTGAAAATATTTATAATGATAGAAAAAAGGCGATTTCGTTACCATAAGAGTTCATACATAGACTGTAAAGAAAATCATCTTTTTGGTCAAGTCTTGGTTTGATTATAAAACTGACCAAACAATAGCACTTTTTGCTACTAATTATTAGTAGCAAAAAGTGCTATTGTTTGTAGGTATTACTAACTAATACCTACAATATTATCGTTCATTACTTCCGTCTTCCTTGATAAAAAAATAAACTAGATAAAGCAACAATATATTATTAACTATTGTATTATATTTAAATGTCCTTCGATATAAAATAACACACCATCAAATAAAAGAAATCGTATTTTTTATGTTGGGGGCGTCTTCTAGTCGAATGCTGCTGTATACCAGTATTTTATATGGACCGAAAAATAATAAGTAAATGTACATACTGTGCCGTTGTTAGTTTCGCTGTTAATATTTCTATCTGTGCTCTAAGAGCCGCAGCCTCTTCTTTAAGTTGTTCTTCTTGACTATGGTCCACGGTTTGGTTTTGACGTAATACAGCTTGAGCCCGCACCTAAACACAAATACATCTTTACATAGCATAAAACAAAGTCGCTCCCACTGTTTGTACATTTAGACTACGCTAGAACTACGCAACGGATTTTAATGCAGTTTTCAGCAATAAATAAGAGAGATTCAAGAGGAAGGTTTATATGTATATGTACATTGCACCCGTGCGAAGCCGGGGCGGGTCACTAGTAAATATATAATACTGAAATTAACAGTCAAAAGAAGCCAGGCATCAAGAACGTACCTTATAGCTAGTATACTCAGTTTTCAAGTCCGCCAATTCTATGTTGGTAATTTTCAATTTTTCATTAAGATCCGAGCATTTGAACTCTAATTTCTTAACCCTGTTGTTAAGTTCAGCTTTGTCTTCACCTAGAGCTATTATAGCCTTTTCTTTGTCAGTTAGTAAGGATGTCATTTCTAGGTCTGACTCCTCGTTCTTTCTCTTTTCATCTTCAAGGTCTTGTTCTAGTTTGGATATGATAGTGTTCTTCATTTGAATCATGCTGTCCTTATCTCTCCCATCTTCGATTGCGTGCTGTAGCTCTTCTTTGACCAACCTGTTTTGTCTCTCTTCAGTCTTTATTTGCTCCTCCAGCAGTTTTATTTGTGTTCTCATTGCTGTAATTGTTCCTTCTTGAGTGTCTATTGTCGATTCCATCTATAATTTAATAGTAAATTTACTTAAAAAGTATTTCTTTTAATTTCCTGATTTATAATCGTTATTATTAAACTGTAAATCCTACCTGCATCATTTTCTTCTTACTTTCCTCCATCTTTGTCGAAAGATCCTTCATGGACCTTTCATAGTCCTCCATTTCAAGACTCAATACATTTTTCTTCTTGACGTCGCGTCGAGCTTTCTCCAGATTTTCTTTTGTTACTTTGTGAGCTTCTATCTCACTTGCTAACTGTTGTGTTTTCAAAGCTAATTCCGCTGAATTATCAAAAATATAAAAGTGTTGTTACTTATTTGTTAATCAAATAAATACAGATTTAATTTTTTTTTTTAAATATTACCTTTCAACTTGTCTAAATCAGATGTAACATTTTTCGCAGCTTCAAGGGCAACAGTTAAAGATTTGACTTTTTCTTCCAGTTCATTATTTTCAGTTAGATCTACAACTGCGATTTCTGTTTTGGAGCTGTCAGTTTCATCTGTAGAGTTAGCAGATTTGCTCTCACTCAACAACTTCTCAAGTATAGCTTTATCTTTCTCTGTTTGTTGCATCTGAGTAATGGTCTCATTTAATTTCTTCTTCAGCTTTAAGGCAAATATCCGCAACTTGGTGTATCTGTAAAAACTATTTTTTATTAAGTGTTACAAAATAAAGCATGAAATCAAGAACACTAAAAAATAGGTTCTGGAGTCATACTTTTCTTCAAATGTTTCATCTAGGTCTTTCATTCTACAATGTTCTTCTGCTTTAGATATGGTAGATGTGGACATATCTTCATTTGGTAACTCTGCTGTAACAAAAAATATACAATTTAACCTTCAAAATTGATTAGTTACGAAACAAGTGTAGAAATTTTTAAGTATTACTTTTATAGCGTTTTCTTGTTCTATAGATCAGAAATCGTGTGGGTGATTTACCTGAAGTCATTTGCTGTTGTTTTAGCTTTTCAATTTCTTCTTTCAAGATGGCTATAATGTCATCTTTTTGTGACAAGTTTTTCATGGCGATATCCATGTCAGCATTCAACTGATTGGCAGTTTCAGTCTTTTCGTTAGTCTTCTCCTCCGCATTCTTTAAATCACTTTCGAGACCTTCATTCTTTTTTAGTAGTTCCACTTTCTCTTGGTTAATATTTTCTCGATCTTTCTCCAAAGTCTCTACCAGTTTCTCCATTTCAGAAACAGCCTTTTGCAGTTTAGATATGGCCTCACCACGCTCTTTGAGAGCCTGATTGATTTCTTTCATTTCATTCAACAGTTCTGTATTTTCAGACTTATAGCTTGCTAATTTAGATTTAGCATCTTCATATTCAACAATAAGGTTATCGAATTCCTTAGATTTGGTTCGTGAATCTTTGATTTCTGATAAAAGCGAAGCATTCTCCTGTTTATAGGCAGCCAGCTTGGTCTCTAATTTCGCAATATCAGTCTGTAAAGACACATTTAAATCGGATAAATTGTCGTCTTTCGGCTGCTCCAACGAAAGTTTTAAAGTTTCTACTTCCTCTTTCAATAGTCCATTCAAGTCTTGTAAACCTTCATGCTCTTTCTTCAGTAAGTTGAACTGTTCCTGCTGAGCCATTAAATTACACTTCAACATGTTAATCTCACTCTCTTTTTCTGCTTTGAGCTTGATCTCAAAAGCCGATTTTTCTTGTGTTAGTAAGTCCAATTGAGATTTTAAAGACTGTAATTCTGTTTTTGTTTTAGACAGCTTGTCTGATAAATCCTTGTTTTGACTCTCAAGCTCAACAACATTATCTCTTGCGTTTAATTTTTCTTTTACTAAAATTGATTTTTCACTCTCCAAAGCTCTAACTTGGAAGTTCAACTTATCAAGCTCATCATTATTTTGTGTTTGATTATGCAGTCTGTCATTTAATTTTGTATTTTCCTTTTTCAAAGATTGGATGGATTTCTGTAGTTCATTGAATTGATGAGTAACATCATTTAACTTTTGAGTGCATTCATTTAGGTTTTCTTTCAGTAATTTCTTTTCGTCTAGTTGACCATTCTTTTCATCCAAATCAGCTATTAGTTTGAGGTGTTCATCTGCACTGTTTCTTAGTTTTTGTTCTAAATTAGATACTTGGTCTTTTAATACCAAGTTCTCTTCAGTTAAGACAGTTATTTGAGAATCTGTAATACTAGTATCCATTTTAGATAGTTTTACTTCACTTAGTTGTTTTTCTAATTCAGAGAGTTTTGCTTTTAAAGACAGGTTCTCACTGTTCAGTTCATTAATTTGATTATCAAGTACTTTTGATGCCTTTATAATATCATTTTGCCATTTAGGGATATTTTCTGAATATTCTTTAACTGTTTTGGCTAGAATAAATCTAGAATTCTTCAACTGATTGATACAAGCAGCACATTTCAAAATTTTGTCTTTGTAGCTCCTCAATTTCACATTTGCTTTTTCTTTTTTAGCTCTTTCAGACTCATACAATTCATTTGTCTCATTAAATTTAGCTTCATACTCTACATTGTTTTGAACTTTACTTTCCAATTGTTGGATTTGAGACTGTAATTCTTCAATTTGTGTTTTGTAATGGTCTTCTGAAAAATAAAGAGGTATTAACACAATCTACCTTGTTCTATGTTCTATGTTAGGGATTTTAGTTTCGGCACTTAGTCCTTAAAGTGGACCATTGTGCGTGTAAATGACAATCTACCTTTAATAATACTCAGTATTTTTTAAGGAATTAGCTGAAATAGTACAGCATTGAAAATCCAATATTAGAAAGGAATACCTGTATTGACACTTTCTTCTAATTTCTTCAGTTGTTCTCTCTGTTGCATTCCAATATTGTTGAACTCGGCTGCACTAGCTTCAAACTCCGTGAGTTGACTCAACAACTGCTCATTTTCTTCTAACAGGCGATTGTTCTGTCTTCTAAGTGAAGTCACTTCTATATCAAGATCAGATAACTTCTGATTAATATCTGCTATCTTGTTATCTTTTATGATCAAATCAGATTTGTAAGTGTTAATGTTTTCCTCATAGTTTACACACTTAGTGTTAAGTGCTTTTATCTTGTTTTGAGCAGAATCCACTTCAGTTATAAAGTTCAGTTTTTGTTCTGTCAATGAATCAACAAGTTCTTGCAGAGTTTTTATGTTCTCTGTACTTGCTTTTTTTTCCTTCACACATTTTTCAAGTTCAATTTGCAACTCTGTAAACAATTTAAAGGATGTAAGTAATTAATGAATCTACATAATGATCTCATATTTAGTATCACATCATTTTCAAAGAGAAAATGAATTATTTATTAATTAAATTATTTGAAACCTTATGAAATCAATATAAATACCTGTTTTGGCTTGTTTAGCTTTTTGAGCTATAACCAATAAGCCTTTGCACTTGATTATTAGGTCATCTCTGCACAGATCATCAAATGGGGTCTTTTTAAGACCACTGTCTTGGGGCTAGAAAAATAAATAAACTTTTCACAAACCAAAAGTCCCAGGTTAAAAATATTACCTAGTTTAAAGTTCAAGTTATCATACTGTGATTTTACATTGAAGTACATTTTACATAGTAGTTTATCAGGACGATCTATAACAGACACTGTTTAAATGAAAGAAATAATCACAAGTGTACATACTTTTATGTAAGTACCTATATGTTTATTTGTCAAGGACAGGATGTTATCATCGTATACGTAAGCAGTAACGAAATATGTGTGTATACAAAATTGATTGTAGTGAAAAGAATTCTATACACCAAGCACTATTACATTAAATCCTTAATGTAGTATTGTACTTGAAACATGAGTTTACGTGTGTGTTGCTATAGAGTTCTACTATAAAATAGTATGTTTGTTAACAAACCGATGACTCTGGATGATCCATGGCGGAATGTTTAGAAGTTGAATCTCATTCTTGAAATGTAAATGAAGGGATATATAATAACACTGGTACATTCAAAGAAATAATATGGCTTTCTGTATTTTTCTGATATATTCACATCACAAATTCACAATCACAACCCAGTCCAACAAGCACGTATATTATGTCAAAATAACGTCAATGTCATTCACTATTGTCAGCAGAAGCTAAACGTCACTGCCAAAAACGATACTTTTAGGGTGGCCACTACTCGACTCGACTAAATAACCAGGAAAACCAATTGATTGGTGTAGTATCCTTTGGGGAGATAATAGACGATCAAAAATGTTGTCACACACGATTCTCGCTAAATTCCGAGCTGCTACAAATGTTCGCAGTAAGCCAGACCAATGGGCCTATCGCGCATGTATTTGTCGCTAGAAGAGTTCGTGTAGAGTAAGGTTTTCCGAAATGACATAATTTACTAATATTTACGCTTGTGGTCTAGATTGTTTAATTATGACTTGAAGATTTTAAGTAGCAACTTAGGATCTTATTTGTTAGTACTTGGAGGTAGAATGATTTTTAAATGCTTTATGGTTGTTAATGTAAGGGAGAATATTTGTAAATATGTATCTGAAGTTAACACGATGGTGTTACACGAAATAATATGAACTTTTAATGAAGTTGGTGGTATTTTAAAGTATAGAGTCTATACTTTAAAATACCACCAACTTCATAAAGTCGTCAGTAAGGTCTATACTATAGACCTTACTCGACAGTGGCGCCATCTAGAGATTAGTCGTACTAGGTCAATTTTGTACTAAGTGCATTTAGTCCAATGCCGTACAAATACTCAATCCAAATACCTATTCCAACTAGTCCATGAAGTACGCATACATTAAAGTATGCTTACTGCTTAGTCTTTGCGTACCATACCACCGATACGTGAAGATACAGAGTACGTACGTAGTAATGAATTTTAATCTTCCCTTTCATTATTTACTAGAGATGCAAAACGGATTTCAAACGTTCATTTGGTTTTAATCCGTTAAACCGTCTTGTTTGTTTAAAACTATTAAAACCACACTTAGCGGTTGAATAATGGTTTAAAATGTATTTTTATTACTGGATTGCACTGAGACTTTACACGAAATGATCTAGACCACACCTTCCTGATTGAGAACCCACGTGGTCGTGGTTTTAAACAAAAAAACGGGTTTTAAATCACGGATTTTGATTTAAAATGTTTTATTTACAACTATATTCTTTACACAGGCTTAGGACTGTCAACGTAAAGATTTATCTACATTGTAGATTGTTGCGTATTTAAAAGATTCAATTCATTTTTCTTCACGTGATCAGAGGGCGGGCCTATTTTTTGGCCAAAGAATCAGCATTGCCATCCAACGTGGCAATACTTCCAGCCTTCTGGGCACTTTTCCTGTTGACAGCGATGGGGACGAATTTTTTGACGCCCTGTAACCCTTTTCTACTTGTACATATTTATTACTATTATAGTTTTGTAGTTTGGAAACAATTTAATAAATTATCTTTGAAATATACCACATTCATTTTTCAAACTAATCGGATTTTTGCCTGTTTTTTGTTTTTTGCTTTTAATCACCTTTCTACGATGATTGTTTTCAGTTAATTTTTTAAAGTAAACAGATTTTTGTCTTTTAAATCACACGTAGAAAATCAGCCCTAACAATTTTGATTCATACGTATGAGTCCGTATTTAATACGCGACTAGAGCAACTACTGCAAGTGCATCATAATAGTTTTCATTCTCATCAAGTACTTACAAGTAGGTACCTACCTAGAAGACAGCGGAATAATGTACATACGTATGTACAAGTAGTTAAAATAGGATAGAATATATTCTGGCACAACACGAGTGCACGTCGCGTTACTTTTATGAGCATTGAAATATGGTTCAAATTCAAATGACTGGCACACGAATGATTTAGGTAAACACGAGGAGCAGCCCAGCAGGCTAGTTACTATGGCTACGTAAATGCTATCTCGCTTCGCTACATGACTTCGATACGAGCGGGCTGCAGGTGCCGTACGTCGTGTAGTCAGTGAGACTAGACTGGATCGAGTATTTTACAAGTTGGAATAGGTGCAACCTAGTCTCGTTACATACCCAGTTCGTGGATCTGTTCTAGTATATACGCTTCATCTCTAGCGCCATCTGGTGAGCTCAAAAAATAGCCATCATTGCGTGAGGCTACACGGACAAAAGACAGGTGCCTTGCTTAGCGCCTAGTCTTTTAATTTAACATCTGATTACTTGACTCAGGTTACTGCAATTTACTAGGCTTTATCCGTTGGCGCCAAACAAAGCATGATACTCCGCTGTAGCTTTAGGTTAGGTTCAATAGAGCTGTGACCTAAAGTGCGCGAGCCGAGCGGTGCCGCGCGTCAGAGGTAGCAAGTGCTACATCAAAATTGGTTACCTACATCAGATTTGCTATTTATTAATTAATCGGACTGTAAGTTCCAGGCAGATGTGTATTCAGTTAGTCGATTTTGTCGCTAATGTCATAAAATTCTATTACGTAGTGCTCCTCTAATTTATAGTGTAATGGCGGCTCTAGTCATCACTGCTATCGTTTTATGTGTGTGAATGATTAAATTAATAAGTTTTGTAGAAAATATGTGTTTTTAAGTGGTGTGATTAATTGAAATGTGATAAAAGCTCGTATACTATTATTTCATCGACCTTTATAATTCTATAATTTTCCAGGTAAGCGAAAAATGTGTGTTTGATATTCAAGCAATATCTTTTTGTCGCATTCGCAAACCTCTACGGGGCGCGTCCATGAGTAATATTGTGGCTTACTTTACTTTTATTTTATCACAACGTCAAGTCTTGTCAAAAGTCCGGCTTGTTGTGTCCATAGATCATATTGAAAATGTACCTAGCTTTGAATGAAAACTGTAGCGTGACACTTTGACGATACATTCTTGGTACGAAGTATGATCGTAGGATATTGTTACGTTTATTTAGTGAAATATTCTCTAATGATGATAACTTCTTTATGAACATACATATACAGCGTCTTGTTAAGTTCTTGTTGTAGTAGACTGATCTTATTTTTTGCGCATGTAGAACGGGCAAAAGAAGACGAAATGTCGAGTGACGAGGATAAACCACCTGCGCCGCCGGTCCGGCTAACCAGCAACCGCGCCACGGACCGTGGCGACTCTGTAGCCTCAGTGGACATGAGGCCTCTTCCAAAAGGTAACAAATCTTGGCAGCTATCCAGATAATACATGTGTAATTTGAATATGTATTGTATCCACCAACCAATTGTGTTAATGAGTTTGTAAACAATAGACAGACCAAAAGATGAATCAACAACAATTAGAAGCCCAGTGTCTATGGGCTGACCTAGTGGTTCTTTTGCTTGTACTGACTTATTCACTACCTACTTCAAATCTTATTACATGTTTCCAAAATGAAATTAAACCAATGTAGTGCTTGCTTCCTCAATGATTGCTGACTGTTTCAGAACCTGATGATGGTGGCGATAGGAAGAAGAAGACATTGAAGGCTAAAATTAAAGGCTCTAAAAGTACTGCTCACAATGACAACAAACCTAATATTAGCTACCCAACTAATTTTGAACATACAGTTCATGTGGGCTTTGATGCAGTCACTGGAGAGTTTACTGTAAGTAACATTATAATATTTTATGATAATAGTATGTTATGATAATAGTTACCATGAAAATATTATACTTCCATCCATTTTGGGTCTCTGGGGAAAACCCATGACACATCAGCATACCTACCCATACCCCACACAAATATTTATTGCACTAATATTGTGATGTGGAGTTTTTTAGGTATTGAGTGACTGTAATTAGAAACTAATTTGTTAACTGCAGTCCTGTAGTTTTGGTACTATGAGTAATCTATAACATCCTTTGAATTGGGAATGCATAGATGATGAATTTTATACCAACCCAAATCATTTAAATTAAAAATTGTTATACTTAATGTAATGATCTGACTGCACTAATGCACCTTTGATGCAAATTGTGACTGTCATATTCTTCTAGCTTTTCACTAAATTGTAACTTGTTCTGGTGTCTCTGTGGAAACCGATTATCCATATTTAAATCCAGACCCTTATAGTAATAACCATTAAAAAAAAAGAGTGAGCTTCTTGCCTAAACACAATGCCTCACAGCTTTGATGCTTTGCTTTTTTTATAAAAGTGGCATATCAAGTATTTTTATTTGACATTTCATTTTGATTATTCTTAGTTATTAACAAGTAATTCATAGCAAACCCGGAGCGTTGTAACTTGAGATCAAACTCCTTATAACAATAATTTTTGCTGCATTCAAAACAAGTGATTATTGTAATTTTTAATGTAAACTTACTTTTTGATAATAAAATATTCTATTGATAATTAGTTAAAAAACTATAATACAAGCATGTTTATGGTAGAGAATGTATCTTTATTTAGAATTACTGACTTATGGGTTAACACCATGGAATGTTTATAGACCATCGTTGTTGAAAACTGTGTGATGGTGACTTAGCTGTCTGTTTGTAATAAAATGTATTTAAAACTAAAACAGTCCTTAAGGAACAAGTAATGATATCATGTAATTGAGTTCCATGTATTACCGCTTTTGTTTCAAGCTGCCTATGACAGTAAGTAATAGCTTATATTATTATGTTTAGTACATTTTCACATTATACCCTGTTGTAATACGTAATGTGATAATGTACATCTTTTATTAATATTTTGTTCACCCAATCCTTACATTATTTATTTATTTGTTTTTAGTTATTTTTCATGTTTACTCTATTTTTATGTAAAATGCAAATCTATGTGTAGCATGTAGTAGTCTACTCTCTGTATAATAACTTTTAGTTTAGGATGTCATAACATTCAACTTCTCTAGTTCCTGCTTTAGTGTCATACTTCAGAATATATACTATGATAGTATCATTATGTAGGTACAGTACATTATGTTAAGTAAAATTTCTTTAGTGTAGAAATATCTCACAGATGAATTGCTTGGAGACCATTCATTATTCCTAGCTGTTTACTATAAAGTTAGTAATGTTTGTTGTGTACATAAAACTTTTACGTAATTAATTATGTAATACTGCAGGCAGTTGTAGATCTCTTACTATCACATTTAAAAGTTTTGAGAGAAGTATTTTGCATGACTTATCTATCACTTACTTCAAATAAATCTTGTTGATCTACATTCTTACTACAATTTACTGTTCAATAAATTTGGAAATATCCTTGCGCTTGTACGAGCAAGAGCATACAATTGTCAAATCAGAGGGTAGTTTAACAATTTTCACCTAAAGCTGATTAGCGGGGAGTGTGTCCGATGGCCATGAACAGATAAATACCAAAATTCGAGTTTAGCTCTGTGTACAAGCGCACTTACGCTTTATAAATGGCTATAAACCATAGAAGTTTTGATTAAACTCTGCATGTTTATTTTGCTTTGTTTTTGCCCCGTTCTGAGTGTACGATGGTTGTTCTTAGGGCATGCCGGAAGCGTGGGCGCGGCTGCTCATGGCCGCCAATATCAGCAAGCAGGAGCAGAAGAACAACCCGCAGGCCGTGCTGGACGTGCTCAAGTGGTATGACGCGTCCGCGACGCAGCCGCCGCCTTCCAAATACATGACGTCTGCGCAGATGCATACTACACACTCAGGTTTAAAACCAAACTTTTTATTAAAAACAAATATAAGTATCATGATATTTATTGTCTTAAATTGAAACTGAGAACTCAATATTGTTGCTTGAGCCATTTTCTTTCTGATGGCATATCATCTTAATTTCGATTCCAACTATATTTTTTTTTCGTTTTTCGTTAATTTTGTCTACAGGATCGTCAGTGTCCCGAGTTTCCTCTAGTAGTCCGTCGTCGTCGACCCCCACGGATACGGAACACCCCGAGCCTCCACCGCCGCCCCCCTCCCGACCCGATCGCACCAAAAGTATTGTACGTATCAGTTTCTTTGGCATCGTATATTCCATCTATTGAATTATTGATACTTGACGAGATCGGCTCGACCGATCGGGCTTCAAATTGAGTTGTACAGTAAGTAAAAAAAAATTACAACCAACATCAGTTTCTCCTACTGTGTCAAGTCGTAATTTATGTTGTTACGACATAGTATTTTAAAACCCATTAAAAATTATGAAATAGGTATACATATATTGAAAGTCGCAATTATTATTCCACGTGAAAATAGCTTTTGAATTTTGCTGTGTATCGCTATCTACACAATAGTGCTCCTGACTGTAAACGACGTTTTATTTAGCAGTGTATTCAAAAGTATGTGTGATTCTAGTACACAAAGCCGATCGAGGAGGAGGAGGCCCCGCCCCCCCGACCCGCGCCTGCGCCCGCGTCTCCCCCTCATGTACCGCATCCTGCTCTCACCACACACTCGGTAAGTCACTTTAATTCGTTATACCAATTCCAAACTTAGCGCAAAGTGCAGTTTCATTTGTTATCAGATTTAATGCGACGGTACTGTGGTTTTCAGCTACAACTCATGGTGTTTTAGGGTTCCGTACCCAAAGAATAAACGGGACCCTATTACTAAGACTCCGCTGTCTGTCTGTCTGTCACCAGGCTGTATCTCATGAACCGTGATAGTTAGACTGTTGAAATTTTCACAGATGATGTATTTCTGTTGCCGCTATTACAAAAAATACTAAAAAAAAACAGGATAAAAAAATTAAGTGTGGCTCCCGTACAACAGACATGATTTTTTTTGCCGTTTTTATAAATAATGGTACGGAACCCTTCGTGCGCGAGTCCGACTCGCACTTGGCCGGTTTTTCGTATTTACTGTTTTAAGTATTATAACAGTTTCCCAAATACTGTATTTTTAGTTCTGTTTAAACTTCCTATTGCAAATTCAATTTTGAATTAGCAATAGGAAGTTTCCTCAAATACTAAAATTAAGCTTGGGTAAGTCACGTAAATTCAATTTAAGTACTAATTTCTATTATTTGAGGTATTTACAATAGGCCTAATCGAGATGTCCCTTTCGCGAGAAGTGTGACGACAATAGGTACACATTAATAACACATGTACACTTCAAATTCAAAACATCTATATGATGTTGCTTTAAGTTGTTATGCAAAGCCAGCATAAAAGTCAGATAGACCGAATTTTATAAATGCGCGAAATGTTTGTTTGTCGTTCTTACGCAGCAAAAGGGAAACGGCTTGACGTGAGGCTTGAGATATTTTATGAACCGAAGGATAGCATAGGTTGCCTAGTAGGCCTTGTTCCAGCAAAGCGGAGACAAGTGCAGCGTAGAGGAGACGTACGGAAATCGACCGATTTTGATCGAATCAATGTCATCTCCTCCCCGCTCCGCTCATCTATGCCTAAGCTAAATCATGTCCCGGAGAAATGCTTGTCAATCAAGAAAAGACGTGTGTCTAAGCTAGTACATAATATAAAGTGGTCTGTACAGATCTGCAGTCGAGCGGAAGTGGGTTCTGGCGCGGTGCTGGACCGCAACAAGAACCCGGCGGGCGCGCCGCACACGCCCCCCCCGCACGCGCCGCACGCCCCGCACGCGCCCCACGCCCCGCACGCTCCGCCGCCGGCGCCTAATGGCGCACAGACCAATACAGAAACTGGGTATGGCTCATTATCATCTTCTTTGCCCTTTTTCTTTGATATCGTTCCTCACATAGTTTATCCATCTTTTCTTTGGGTTTCCATCTATCAAGATTCATATTCATCACTCTTTTAGTGACATGATATAATATACTAGGTACTCTATCAGCTAAAACTCCAAAGCATTCACTTCAATTAAACCATTTGCAGGCACTTTTGAATTGTCAAGGAGTTGGTCAGTTACTAAGAAAGTTGAAGCTAGTTGTCTATTCCAAAACAGATCTCCATGGAGAACCTATGGTCCTCTAATTTACTAAACTGTTAATAATAAAGAAAAATTTACAGAAGAGCAACGGCCCAGCAGCAAAGGAAAAAGAAAATGACTGATGAAGAAATATTAGAGAAATTAAGAACCATTGTTAGTGTTGGTGACCCCAATAGAAAATACACCAAAATGGAAAAGATTGGCCAAGGGTAAGTCCTACAAAAATTCAACAAAAGTAACAAAAAACAGACTTGTTCTTGAAATATGAACTCAAACCTCTTTGTAATTAAATCATAATTTGTTTCGTTCTTCCGTTCCAGAGCGTCAGGTACAGTGTATACGGCGATCGAAACGTCGACGGGTATGGAGGTAGCGATCAAACAAATGAACCTTAGTCAGCAGCCGAAGAAGGAGCTGATCATCAATGAGATCCTCGTCATGCGGGAGAACAAACATAACAATGTAGTCAACTATCTAGACAGTTATCTAGTTAATGAAGTGAGTATTGGAGTATATCTTCCTGAGTATAGGTTTGTAGTCAAATAGTACAAAAACTAGGGTATATTATGACGAAAACAGCCAACACATTATATTTATTTCTCTGCTGCTAAATAATAATTCCTCACGCACAATGGTCCACTTTAAGGACTAAGTGCGGAAACCAAAATCCCTAACATAGAATAATAATTCGGGGTGCTTGACAGTATGTGCCCGAGTATCATAGATTGTAATCATGACTTCCATGCAAATAACTGGTTTATTCCCGGTCGTCCCCACTGGGTACGAATGGGAAGAAAAAGTTTCGTTCCGATGACGATTGGAACTTTTTATTTCCCACTCGTTCCTCTATAGACCGAGAGTCAAAATGCAGTAATGGGGATTTCAATAAGAGATTTCACGGATTGTTAAAATTCTCTCAAAACTATGCATCACAGATAATCAACTTATTTACACAAATTCAAATTCTGTGATGCATAATTTTGAGAGAATTATTGTAAATTCGTTGATTACCTGTGATTCACAAATACTGTACTAATTGCCTCAGTCTTTAAATTATTTTTAATCAAAACATTGTTCACTCTTGCTCAGAAAGTCGTAATTAAATTATTTTAACAATCCATGAAATGTCTCATTGAAATCCCCATTTCTGCATTTTGACTCTCGGTCTATAGCGGAACGAGTGGGAAATAAAAAGTTCCAATCGTCATCACTGGGGAGGAACGAAACTTTTTTTTCCCATTCGTACCCAGTGGGGACGACCGGGAATAAACGAAATAACTTACGAGGTAGTTTGACGTCAGATGATGCTTTAATTTGGTGCGGCGAGTTAGAATTGTGCCGCGTGAAATCAACATAATTATGATGTGACGCTGACGCCATAAAACACGAAAATAATGCGAGTCCGCTAATTGCTACGAAACCACGCGTCACACGACACGTCTATACGAACGACTAAAATATTAATTAAGCTTTATTTTTGTAAACGTATCAACACTCTGGTCTTACTCTTGTAGGAATTATGGGTGGTAATGGAATACTTAGCGGGCGGCTCGCTCACGGACGTGGTGACGGAGACGTGTATGGACGAGGGCCAGATCGCCGCCGTGTGCCGCGAGGTGCTGCAAGCGCTGCACTTCCTGCACACCAACCACGTCATACACCGGGATATTAAGTCCGACAACATACTGCTCGGGTTAGACGGACAAGTGAAGCTGAGTGAGTATCGTACTATGTGGACCTTCTTTTAGAATGCACCAATCGAAAAAGATGTATTGTGCCTAGTTTCGGTTGGAACGACGCAAGTTGATTCACTTATATTGCGTGGATGTAAAGCCATTCCTGACCGGCTCGGCCTCCTCGATAAGTGTGCTCACTCTCTTACTTACCTGATGTATTCATTATAGATTTGTTAGCTTGGCAGAACCTAGTATTAAAATTTCGACAGTTGTATTTTTGGGAGCGTGACTATCACTAGAAATCGGGTACAAATACGGACTTCGGGCTACTACTGAGAAAAGATAACATGAGTATGGAAATCTAGGAGCCCATTCTCAGCTTTCGTGCTTACGGCTAACACACGAATGAGCAACGATAATTCTACTCTGATATCAAAATAAATTACCACAATATATTGTTGCAGCTGACTTCGGTTTCTGCGCCCAAATATCTCCTGAACAAAACAAGCGGACGACGATGGTCGGCACGCCTTATTGGATGGCGCCTGAAGTCGTCACGCGGAAGCAGTATGGGCCTAAGGTTCGTTATGATACGTACAAAAAAGTTTATCCTGCATTCTGTGATAGTAAAAAATATGTTTAATTACGAGCAGCTTTCTTGCTTCTATGGAGTTTTTTCAATCGATTCAGTATTTTCATTTACAAACAATAGTATTTACCTCTTACTTTATGGCTGTAGATCATTATTTTATTTCCGTTCAGGTGGACGTATGGTCATTGGGTATAATGGCGATCGAAATGATAGAGGGTGAGCCGCCATACTTGAACGAGAACCCGTTGCGCGCGCTGTACCTAATAGCGACGAACGGTAAGCCGGACATCAAGGACAAGGAGAAGCTCAGCACAGTGTTCCAAGACTTCCTCGACCAGTGCCTCGAGGTGGACGTCGAGAGACGTGCCACCGCACTTGACTTATTAAAGGTACGAATTTATTTTTCTTCTCTTGTGTTGACCCCGTTAAAAGTAAGGCAAAGAGGACGGCTAATAATGATGAAGTATTGGTAGAAGTTGCAATGATAAAATCCAATACCCAAGTAGTAATTGAAAACGTGTTGTTACAGCACCCCTTCCTCAAAATGGCGCGGCCGCTAGCGTCGCTGACGCCTCTGATCATGGCGGCCAAGGAGGCGGCCAAGGGACATTAGCGCAGGCCGGCGGCGCCGCCCGCGCCGACACACTAGCGCCCTCAGTGCCTGTGGACTACACGCACGGACCACGAGACTGTGAACCTTGTGGACATCTGTGACGAAACCTTATTAGAGCAATACCTATTTTAAATGTAAAACTGCTGCCCGTTGAATATAATAGAGGTAATATTTTTACAAGATAGAGATCGATAATAAAGTGCAGTCCACTAACTATAAATCATCGTAGTGTTGTGTAGTAGCGATATTAATTGTTCTTTTAGCGAGGTGATCTCTGATTGACGTGTTTCTCTTGACTGTTGTACGGTAAGATCGGATAGTGTAGGTAGATATTAGAAGTTTAGGTACGAATATTTGAAATAATACGAAATATTATAGCTGCAAACGAAGACTGGCAGATGCTTAGGCGACCTTGTAAAGTATAAATAGTAGAGTACAGTAGAGGCGTTACGTTAGTATCGGTTCAGCTTATTCACTGTGATGATAGTTGTTGAGGCAGTTGGCGGAAACACTTCAATACAGAGCGAAGCACGCGGCGGCTCTCGCGCGTGCGGACTGACTGGGGATGACTGAATGGAACTTTCATTTCATTCTGTTTTATGTGTATTCCTATTTCGAAATATTTTATTATTTTAATGTTTGTTAGAGCATTGATTGGTACATCTAAGCATTTGATCGTGAACACAGTGCGGTTCGTGTAATTTGTATCACGTATTAAATCTAAAGAGACACTGATGGCTTCTGCTGCTTCTTTGCTTTCGATAGTTACTAGTTAGTGATAGTTTTATGTATGATAATTGTTAATTTATTTAAAATCGCTTATGGCTTCTAATTTACGTTTTGAGATTATATTATTATTATTGGTAAAGCAGTTAATTCGGTATTCTTCTAAATTGGTTAATTTACTTGGTATATTGTTAAAGAAATACGCCAAAAATATTCTCATTAGACATTGGACGCGTGACGTAATCATTATTTTACATTGTCATTTTGAAGAGCATTTTATTGTTAGTCATGAGGTGAAGCATTTACATAGTATTAAGTTTATAAAGTCTATTCAGCTGATTTATATTAGCAAAGAGAAAGAAAATATATCGGTGATCGTCTCCTTTATGGCACAAACAGTAAGTATTTATTAGAGCAAGGAATAAATAATTATATGTGTGCAGAACAATAGATTTTAATAAATGATAGACTTAGATAATTCATTTAGAGTTACTTCATTACGCATTATTGTTACGGCAATAGTAGGAAATATAGGATTCCGTAATATCCATTTATTTGTATTAAATAATTGAAGTATTTTATTTACATTTATTTTTAAGACTTGCAAGATGTCTCTCTGCTTTTACTGTTTAGGTTGTGCCGACAGACGCTGTTAAATTTTGTTTTATTTTGATATGTATTCATTATTTTAAGTGTGCGAGAGTGAGTGTATGGGGACGTGTATGATACAGATGTGACGAGTCGGGCGGAGGCTTTGGCACAGGCAAGCCTCATGTAAATTGTACAGACACAAGTTAGAGAAGAGTAGAACTACTCATTGACAATATGAACGTGACCAATTTACGCTATGTAGAATCTGTGCAGTCCAGGTTGGTGCATTATGTATGACTTGCTTTTATTTCAAACTTAAAATATACAGGGTAGAAGGGACAACGACGCATAAATGGTAACCACGTCAGAAACAGAACTTTTAAGCATACATTTTGAACGTGTAGGTAGGTATTGCACGTAAGTAGGAAACAGCAGATTTTTAAAATGACCGATGAGAATTTTCTTTGTGGGTTCAGAATGATGCACTGAACATGTGGCAAGCGTTTGTGCGACGATGTCCGTTCCACCCTGTATATTTTAAGCAATAACTGGATGATGTAGATCCATACCTCAGTTGAAATCTTATCAATTCGTAACAATGTCTTATTGTATTGGTAAACTTAGTTTCTGCCTTGAAGATATTTTTTTAGTTAAATTGAATTTTATTTAAATTTTATCAAGTGCTGAAATATAATTTTGATTACATTTCAGTTATTTTATTTAAAAAATAAAAAAAAATATCGTCCACTGACCATTATGATGCAGTTATAAGTAATTCGCACAATAGACTCATATGTAGATAGTATTCAAATTTGTATGATAAGGTTATCAAACACTATAATACGGCCTAAAACTGTTTTATTCGTGATTAATGTTGCAAAGTGATTAATTTTAACAAGTTCATAACAATCAATACCGACTGCACCAACCCATACCAAATTGTGCAATAATGTAGAAATGTAAAAATTGTAGCCAAAACTTCAAGAGAGCTTGAACAAAGTTATTCAGTATCTATATTACTAAAATATTGTAAGAAGTGTATTAACTACATAATGTGATCATGAAGATGAATTTGAGTATGCATAGAATGTTATGTTGAGAAAGTAACTGTAATTATGTATGTAGTATAAGTTAAAAATGTATTAATTATTGTAATAGGTAACTGAACAAGACATTTAATGTGGTTACAACATTTTTCATGTTTTTTGACAGTTGTAACACCAGTGCCATGTATGAGCGACTTGTGCATATAAATTACCTACTACCATACTATAATAAAAGACTCACCATGATTACTTAATCGTTTTATTGATCACTTAAGACACGCTAAAGGCTAAAGCAACTTACTGGTTTCAAGATAATGGGCCTTGCCCATTAGTAAGGTTGTGTAGTGCGATTTGGGAAGGGCGTTACTGTACTTGAATACACAAGTGCTAATAAAAATCAAGTTTGAGTGTTACAAAATATATTTACTGTAGTATTTATATACCTACGTGACTAATAAATAATCAGCAGCCACTATGAACAAAGATTTGTACTCAAGTTCAAAAGTACCTCTATGTTTTATTGTAGAGAATAAATTAATAACAAATCAAGATCCTCGGCAAAAATAATCTCCTAGACCAACTTATAATTTTACTTCCCGTCGTAATATTACTTCGTAATTGTTCCGTTGTAGGACTAGGAGATTTTTTGATAGCGTGGATATAAATTAAAAATAATAACAATGACTCGGTATGGTAACTAAATGAATAAAGTTCTTAGATAAAAAGCTGCCTCGTAGTAGCGATATATTACAATGTGGTAGATACGACGTTACAAAAATAAAACACATTCCGTCTGTGATGTGTTAGGCACACTGGCACAGGGTTTCTCTAGTAGCACTTCGTATAAAAATACAATCTTCAGATTCTATTTTACAGTCAAATATTCCAAACCTGATTAAAAGCAAATTAAATCTTTTCAATTAATATCAAACTGATAATTGAGTATGCAATTCTGCCGAATTATTTGAACAGACAAGGCAAATGTATAATAGTTATGACTATTCACATGGTGACACGTTAGTCTTTCCTCTCTTCAGCAGGTATGAAGTCCAAGGAGGCAGAATTAATGCAAAAACGTTTTCGTGAGGGCGCTGGCCCGTCATCGAACACATGTCCCAGGTGAGCGTTGCACTTGGAGCATCGCACCTCAGTTCGCACCAAACCTGGTCGTGTTAAAACCAGTAATATATTTGCTCCAACTTTATTTCACACACCAGGTCCATTCACCAAAAGCCATATGTACATTTCACAATGAATGACATGAATATATTCGAATATGAGGTTCACAGAGTTCGTATCGTGAGGATGTGGAGGTAGCGCGCGTCGTCAGCAGCCGCGGTGCAGTCCAGCCGGCAGCCATCCAGCAGGAGCACAGGCGGGACGGGACAAGACGGGGCAGTTCAGGTTGCGAGGACAAATGCATATTATTTATCATGCGCATTCCAGAACGGTTAAGGTGATGTCACAAAAAGGCGTGTAATAGTTATGTAGCAAGTGATGCAGTAACCCAATGTTACGGCCGCATCCAGAATGAATTGTGATCATTTGTGTATTGTTTGTGATCGCCCAACCAGAGCGTTGAACGAGATTAAAAAAATATGTAAAATAACATGAATACATTGCGAAATTATTTGCGAGTGAGGCCGTATTTGTGTAATGAAAGGCGATTTGACACACAGTGCATTTCCAAAATGTTAAACGTAGATAGACGAAGCATCAAATTGAAGTTAACCAAGATTACCAATCAGGGCCGACTTACGTTTGTTGTGGAGTCAGGATTGTGTCGGAGGATGGTCAAGGATACGGGGAAGACAGAAAAAAGATAAAATGTATTAGCACCAGAATCCATTTTCCCATCACCAGGTTTTATGGCGGGCATAAATAAAATACTTAAGTACATAATATTTACAATCTGCATACATAATTAGGTACCTACATATTATGTCGAAACTATTCCCTGAAATAGCAAGTAGATAAAAGAAAATAAGATATTTTAGGTAATTTTTTGGTTGATGTTAGATTTTATTGGGCATGTCTAATAAAATTCAGGTATCATCATCATCTAACTAACTTAAATGTACAAGTTTTGAATAAAACATGTTAAGTTAAATATATTAATTTGTAATTCATGCCTTTCTAACAGTAAAAACCAAAGCACATGCTGTTATGTATGTTAATATATTCGCATGCGATTCAGGTCTCGACTTCATTAAAGTAATAGTATAAAATGATATAAAGTCTATTATTAAATAACGTACTTACTTAAATTAAATTGGATGTGGTGTTAAGAGATTTAGTGTACAAATACAATACCTAATGTCCGAACGTCCGCCAAGGAAGTGAGAGCCAACATAAAGAGCTGCTAAGAGAGAAAGCGTCACGGGGAATTCCGTATAGATGAAACGGGAATAATTTTGAAATGCGTTAAATAGAGCTATTCTAAGAGCTCTGCTTAACCCTAAACGCGACTCGAGTCGAGACTCAACCTCTTGGGTTTCAGATTGATAACATAATACACGGTTTTCAAAACATATTGATTATTGTAAATGCTGTACTTACAAGGACTTTGGTCTTAATGAGAGCAATTTTCATAATATTTACATAAAATGCGACAGTTAACAGGATATCAAACTTTAGCTTTCTAATAACATTATGGTGTGAGAAGTGAAAATAGATACACATACGCGGTGTCTATGTTTACCATTTATGTGGGCTTTGAAACTATTTACTTTGTGACACCTACTTGCATTGTTACATAGAAGACTATTATTTATTTATGTACACTAATGATTATTTTAAATGAAGTAGTTAGTAATGCGATAAGGTCTTGCTAGCTGGCTGATTAAGAAAAATAATAATTACATATTATTTATATTTAGAGCATTTCTCGCGGAATCATAGTGTCTACTTGCTACCTAATTGTCTGACTCATTGTGAATTAGTTTGTTTTTTACTATTGTACCAATTTTTTGCCTTTTCAAGAAACCGAATTATAAAAAGAGAACAAGTAAAAACTAGTCTGCTTGTTCGTTTTCTGTGAATCATTCTATTAAGCTATTGTAATGCGATAATATATATTGTTCAAGTTGAAGGCCATGGTCATGATCACAACACAAAGTGCGTTTACGGCAATATATCACGATATGGAAGTAGCTTTGTATGTCTATATAAGTAAGTTGCTCAAGGTAACTTGATAGCCTGAGCATAGGATGTCACAATCTCATAATACAGTCTGCAGCATATCATGTGATGAAATTTGATGTGTAAATAGTTATCAGTTATTTGATAAGAATATAAAAGTCATATTGTTGGCTATGACTTGTAATTTGATTATAATGTATGAATGACGGGGCAAAAACTGGTAGACTATGAGCATGTTTACTACTGTTTGATAATCACACCAACTACATCCAATTTCCGTGCCAACTTGAGAGTTAATACATCCAATGATAGCCCAAAATAATAATATTAATTTGCACCTGTGCAGCTGTGCTCCAAAAGCGATGATTTCATAGACATGTGTAAATCTCCAATTCTATAAATAAATGACAGCATAGTTATGGCTTTGGTAGTCAATATGCTTGAAATATTAAAGTAATATTTTATTTAAGTATAAATTACCAATTTCATATAAAAACCCATTTATTTTTTATTTTTTAGCATTGTTAGTTCTATTTAGGTTCTTGTTACAAAATCTTGTAGTTACTCTGTCACTCACTTCTAAAATTGGAATGAAGGATATCAACAGTGGAAGGGATTAGACAGAAACCTTGAAAGGAGGCCTGCCTTGGAAAACCTATTGTTGCCAGTCTTTTATGTCAAATGCTCTGTGTGCTACTGAATGACATTGAAAATTTGTTCCATATTGTTTGTCAATGAATGCTTTAAAGGTTATATGGGCATGGATGAAAGTACAAGAGATTTTGTATTTAAACTAAAGGTAGGTTGTGAAATAAGTATCAATCAATCAATAATCTATATAAATTACTTGTACTTTCTATCCATTTATGAATGCTTTTATATTCAAGACGTTTAGCTCAATCAGCAAGAATGTAACTTAAAACCATTATTGTACATGCTTTTAGTCACATATTACACTGGCTAGACATAGAGAAGCATGTTGTGTCATACCTGCGCTTGTGTCCTGGTGCAAGGTAACTTTTTCTTTGGCGAGAACATCATTGAATGCAGGCCAACCACATCCTGAGTCATACTTTGTCTTAGAGGTAAATAGGTCTTGTCTACAGACTACACAACAATACATGCCTTCCTCATAGAATTTGTTGTAAGCTCCTGCAAATTGAAGAATTAATTTTATAAAGTGTTCAAAACTATAATTAAAGTTATATATGGACAAGACTGCTATTTTTATGTAAACACACTTCAATTATGAAGGTTTCTGCAAATGGAAACAGTTCAAATTAAAGTCTAACCTGTATACGGTCTTTCAGTTCCAGCTTCCTGAGTAACATGATACTGCAGCGGCGTCAATCTCTTCTTCAAAGACTCTTTATCTTCCATGGCTCTCCACACTAACGCTAAAAACACAAATCAAGTTTGTATGTTTAACTCTTCGTATCTAACTGGCACGATTCCAAAATAGACCGTGAACGAGGTCCTTCCGTATTTATATATCGGTAGTATACACACGCGCACTACGAGCGTCGTACCTGTTGTGAATGGATGCTTCAATTGCACGCAGACGCTCCTGTTCGCCTGCAGCGCCTTCCTAGCTAGAACTATCGGTCTCAGTAATAAACGCATTACTTACATAGCCTAAGGCGTTGCGTAAGTGGATGATATGGCTATCTATTCTAATAATAATAATGTAATGATAAGACAGCGCCGTTACGGAACGAAATCGATGCCACACGATCGCTCATCAGCTGCTGCTTGACTTTGACATTTCTTACGTTTACGTTATTTTGACACTGACAACTTTGAAGTTAGCCAAAAAAGAACCTTTTTTGGTGTTGGTGTTGTTTCTTTCAACTATTATAGTTTCGAAAGACAATAAATAGTTTGAAACTGGATTTTTTAATAACATTTACGAGCAAATAAAAATCAGGAAATATTGAATATAGTTTTATTCAAATAAACATTTATTCAGTATCATAAAGTTAAATTAAATACTTAAAAATCGCTTAGGTACAAAATGCCTTTAAAAACTTCCCAACTAGAACATGCATCAATATAGTTGAGTACGTTTTGAGTGAAATATAAATAAGTATTATACTAGCGTTAGAAAAATCGTCTTAATCAATCGGCATTTTCGTACTCTCCTTCGAGTTTTGCTGCTTCAAAATCTGCAAAAGATGTTTTGCAAATGTAAGAATAGGGTTTGGGCTGGCTATTTTGTTAAAACACATCGATTGAATATACCTACTCTTTTTCTACAATTTAATCTTAAGTCGAAAAGTCCGGACTTTACTAGAAAGCAGGACATGTCCGGGGACAAATCCATACTGGTGGACACCCGTCTAACACGGCCTAACCTGTCAGGGGCGTATTTACCATAGGGCCAAGGGGGCCATGGCCCGGGGCGGCAGGATGCGAGGGGCGGCAAAGCCGCCCTTCGCCAACTTCTCTGGGCGCCTTTTATTGTCAAGCTTAACTACAAAAAATATTTTATTGTATATTTTATTTCACATTTAATTAGAAACAAACGAACGCTTCGAACCCAACCAATTATTTACAATACCGTCAATACCTACTAACAAGTACCTAAATAACATTTGCGTTCAAGAATTGTTATATAATTATTACGCGGCACGCGGCGGTTGGTTCTTTCGGATGATGAGGAAATTAAGGATAGGTGGAAGGGGTACTTTGAAAAACTGATGATTGAGGAGAATGATTGGAACGGTGTGCTGGACATTATTGTCCAGCACACCGTTCCACCACATCGTGCACACCGGTGAACGAGGGGTTAGTGAGAAAGGTTAGTATGGATGAAGTGAGAATAGCAGTGAATGAAGAATGGTAAAGCGTTAGGACCTGACGGTATACCAGTTGAAGTGTGGAAGGTATTACGGGTGGATGGATGGACGTGGTTAGCTTTATTTTTCAATAAGTTGTTACTGGAAGAAGCCATACCTGACGAATGGTGCAACAGTTCGCTGGTGCCCATCTTTAAAAATAAAGGTGATGTGTTGGAGTGTAATAACTATATAGGAATAAAGCTAATGGCGCATAGTATGAAAGTTTGGGAGAAAGTTATTGAAAGACGACTGAGAGAAGAGAGTGAAATTTCACAAAATCAATTCGGTTTTATGCCTGGTCGGGGAACGACGGATGCCATTTTTACCATCCGCCAGCTGTGCGAGAAATACAGAAGTGCGCACAAAAACTTGCACATGGTGTTCGTCGATCTCGAAAAGGCATACGACCGGGTACCTCGTGAAGTTTTGTGGTGGGCCCTGAAAGAGAAAGGTATGCCTAGGAAGTATGTGCAGTTGATTCGAGCGATGTACAGTAGATGTAGTACCCAAGTCCGGTCTACAGCGGGCACTACCGGCAGCTTCAATGTGGCTGTTAGCTTGCACCAAGGGTCGGCTCTAAGCCCTTAGGTACCTCTTCCTGGTGATAATAGACGCACTTACGTCGGACATTCAGGAAGAGGCTCCTTGGTGTATGCTGTTTGCTGACGACATTGTCTTGGTTGCCGAGAGTGGCCTAGAGGTCCAGAGCAGATTGGAGGTGTGGTGGCAAAGACTAGAGAATGTTGGTCTGAAAGTCAGTAGGACCAAAACAGAATACCTATTCTGTGATTTCGGCGGTCTCTCCAGTCCTGTGCCCATAACGCCCATACCGATGTTCCGATTTTCGGTACCTCGGGACGCTTGTCGCTTGAGGTGGATGTGTGGTGTGACAAGAATGGATAAAGTAAGGAACGAGTATATTAGAGGAAGTTTAAAAGTTGCGTCAGTTACAGAAAAGTTGGAAGGGAGTCGACTGTCTTGATATGGACATTATGATGAGGAGGGACGAATCGTATGTGACTAAAAGAGTGATGAATATAAACGTTGATGGATGGAGAGGGAGAGGAAGACCAAAGAAACGATGGATAGATTGTGTGATATTCAATTCAATTCAAATAGCCTTTATACAGACATACATGCTTATCTCTGAAGACCAGCATCAGATATCGCTGAGAGAATCGGTTCAGAATTGGCGAATATATCGCTGAACATACTTGAACATACCACACTAAAAATAAATTCAGACGTATTGATAACCTCCTCTTTTTGGAAGTCGGTTAATAAGGACTTAAAAGAAGCTTTCCCATAAGTAGAGATTGCATTACGCATTATTCTTTGCACCGCAGTGACGTATTGCAGTGCAGAACGTTCGTTTTCTGTACTCAAAAGGATAAAGAATTATTTACGTTCCACTATAAGCGAAGAACGCTTAAACAGCTTAGCTGTTCTGAATATAGAAGCTGAGTTGACAAACGCTATAAGTTATGACAGCGTCATTGACGATTTTGTCAACCAATTTGTACACAGAAAAAAAATGTAAATATTTAAGTACCTATTAGAGTGAATAAATGGTTAATTTTTAAGATTTTTTTTCCATTTTTTAATTCACACCAATAACAGGTTTTTTTTCTTAAATGAATGGGGCGGCAAAGCTAACTGGCCCGGGGCGCCAAATCTCTAAATACGCCTCTGCCTGGTGTCAGAGTTTTTATGCCGCCCATGGGCCTCTGATTTGGCTTTACATACCTTTAAGAAATATTTATCAGACATGCTGGTTTCGTCACGATGTTTCCCTTCACCGAAGCAAGTTATAAGTATAGGTACAATACGCACATGAATCCGAAAAATCTGAGGCGTGCCTTGAGTTCGAACTCAAGACCTATGACTTGGCAGTCCGACGATCACCACAAGGCTATCACTACTTGGTGCATTAATAGACAGTTGGTACAATATAAGTATATACATACTTATAGTTTAAAGAAAGTATGCTCGACACGATGTTTAAAAAATCTTACCGAGAGCGATTCCCGACTCTTCTGCATCTGAGCGAGGACGTAGTCGGTGTCCTCTTGTTCAGAGTCGACGCAGAAGTCCTGAGCGTTGGGTTCGCCTGGGTCAGGCTCTTGTGGCTCTGCTTGCTTGCCCTCGCGGAGCAGTGGCTGCATCTGTTGGCAATTGCAATAGCAGTCAGCGCAGTCAATACATCAGCAGATAAGTACAAAAGTAGATAAAAGTTGAAACAATAAAATTAATCTGTCAAGTACTTTTGAGAGAATAAAGAGGTCATTTTATTCAATTAAACCTCAATATTCTTTTTTTACATGACTGCCCAGAAAAAGGAGTGTTATTACCTACACTTATCTACTTAGGTAACCGATATAGACACAGAACATGTAGTTTGATGGTTTATATACATATGTACGGTGTCTTTTTATTGTGTGTTTATGTATGTTTTTAGTATTTTTATTTAATTAGGGTTTCAGTTCGATATTTTTTTTTCATATTATGTACTTATTTACTTTAAAATAGGCATTTTTTACAAAGATTTGTTTCAGAGTTCCTAAGGAACCAGAGCAGGAAACATGGATCAGTGTAACAGGTAAAGAAAATTGGTTTCCTACGAAATCAAGCAATTTTAAGCTCTAAACCAAAACCATTATTTTGGGAATCGACCCCCCCAACCCGCAGCCAATCGCTCAGCCACTGCGTCAACAGTGATGAATAGGTCGACGTGACGAGTAGGTAATCGATATTCTATGAAGGGAATATATGACGCGTCATTTAAATGTGTGAACTAGCGACAGCAGGACCAAAAAAAAAACGGCCAAGTGCGAGTCGGACTCACGCAAGGGCGCTGTTCCATCGTAGTGGCGGAGCTCCTTTAATTTTTAATTTATTTTTATTATTTCTTGTTACACCGTACACAGAAATATACATTCTGTGAAAAAAATTTATTTACCTATTATGGATCATGAGAAAAAACTCGCTGACAGACAGACGGACCGCGGAGGCTTAGTAATAAGGTCCAGTTATGGTTACCTTTCGGGTACGGAACCCTAAAAAGAACTGACAACCTTTCTAAATTTTTTATTTATTTTGTACTGTGGATATCTAATGTAAAATTGCGCCGTCGCGGTGCTGAGCTCTGCATTTACGCACACAATGCAGTGTAAAGGGTGAATTTTTGAAGTGGGCGTGGATGGCCAAATCCGAAACTATGAGGAATAGCGAAAAATACTCAAAGGAGTCTCGAGCCCGATTTTGAGGAAAACTAAAACTGAATCATTAGATTTTTGTAAAATCAATATTCCTAGCCAGGAATCGAAACGGTTGATTTTGAAAAAAAAAAATACACTTTATTATTACACCTTTCGATAGTGTCGCTAATAGGGATCAAATTCTGGGAAGTAATGATATGTGGCAAATCTAAAGAAAAAAATAAATTTTAGGTTTTTTTCGTCTTTTCCTTGATTGATGACACCCGCAGCGCAGTTATCATCACAGCATTGTGCCAATTTCTTTTTTCTAACTCTTCACGGTTGAAAGCGAAAGAGAAAGAAAAAAATAAGTAAGCAATTTAAATTGGAACTTATATTATGTGAGTTGGCACAACCAATAGTAATTTTGTTCGACGTTTCGTTGATTACTACTTACTATTTGCATACTGTTACGTATTTTATCATTTTTATCAAAAACGAACTGTTTCCTTTAGTTTCCCGCATGTCATTACTTCCCAGAATTTGATCCCTATTAGCGACACTATGGAAAAGTGTAATAATACAGTGTTTTTTTTTCAAAATCAACAGATTCGATTCCTGGCTAGGAATATTGATTTTCCAAAAATCTAATGCTGCAGTTTTAGTTTTCATCAAAATCGAGCTCGAGACTCCTTTGAGTATTTTTCGCTATTCCTCATAGTTTCGGATTTAGCCATCCACGCCCACTTCAAAAATTCACCCTGTATATGTATGTAAGAGGATGCAAAAAAAATTGGTGCCAATCACTAAACCGAAATCTACGCACTACAAATCATGCGATGTGTAACCCATCAAATGCAGTGTAGACATTTTAAATTAGACGATCTGTACGTGCCTACCTCTACACCTATGTCATAATGATATGCATATCATAAAAAAAGAGATCTCACAAATTCACATTGGACCGCGGGCAAGAGACCTTTGTTCCAAAGCTCTTTGGAGAGTTCCTGTGCCTGAGGTGTCATCCACCTACGAAGGCTCCCGTGACGCCGTCGCCACCGCATCGCCATTGCCTACAAACAGTCAGGAATTGCACTTTACTAATGCTCAAAAATTGTAGGAAGAACATATCTACAATAACAATACATCAATATTTTTTTACACAGAAGCAGATACTACAAATGTACTTACAAGTGCAATTCCTAACTGTCTATAAGAAAGAAAAAAGTACAAAATAAAAACTTTGTACCTGCATGTCGTGTGTACTGAAACACTTATTGTTGTTGTTGTTCATGGTAACAGCGCAACCGCTTGCATCCTTTTTCGATTTACGAAAACGTGCAAATATATGCTTGACCGCATTACATACGACAAGGCAAGGGACGGTCACAAAGAATATCACATTGAGGACAAATTCCATGGATCTGAAAATTAAAGCAAAGGAAGATAATAAATACCTGCACAATTAGTGGGTGCGTGTAAAGTCTCCTATTGCATTAGGTAGAATTTTGAATAATTTCGTTCTACATTGCTTTATATCTTTTGAAAATTAGTCTTCTCAACAAAGTAAAAAACGCAATAAATGTTGTTGGATGGTCAAAATGAATAACATTGGGAATGCGAGTATATTACCCAACTACTCCGCTGTTTTACTTCAGTTCGAAGTATTTCTGGCGTATGTCTAGGGGTTTCTGAATAGAATTGAAGCGCATCGCGCGGTTACAGGCATAATGCTTATTATAAACAATACCTGCTGTACATACGGACGGTCCTCTCCCTGGTGTCCGGGTGGACAGGCCAGCAGTCGGCGTCGTACTCCACCTTACGACACTTGAGATCGGCCTCGAAGTACTGGTTAATTGTACGCGGGACTTGAACCAACTGACATAAGCCCCAGGTGCCAATAGAAAAGAAAATTTGTCCTAAAATCGCCTTTAGTAAACCTGGGCAAAACAAAAACAAATTTTAATATTTTGTACTAAACGTCACTATAAAGAAGTACCTACTAGCTAGTTCACAAAAGGTAGATCCGTAGGCCGTGGCCGGAAGCTCTGACAGCACTGAACTGAAGCTCCGTCACCGGCACCGGACCAGAAACGGACGTGTGTGTTTATGATTAAAAAATGTACGTATCGATATTTTTGAAGCCCCTGGTGTGTATAGACCTTTTCATCAACAACAAAGAAGTCAGAAAACGGAGCCGCCGCGGCGGCCGCTGGTCAAGATACGAGTAGCATTATCAACAACCCAACAACTCTCATAAAACCAAGTGTGTCACCGGTTACTCTCAATACGATACAAATGAGGTTTGCAAACTGACGTACAGAAGATGAGAACTCGACGCACTTTAAGGATCACGAATTTCATTGGTAAGTTCTGTGGTACTGCCGTCTGTGGACGCTGCCGCCAAGAAGATTCCGTGCTGTGTGTTTTAAATAATCGAACCAATGGGGAAGGTAACTGTTCTGTGAATTTAATGGCTCTGGCATAGCTAGTTGCAAGCATCTTCATTGGTTGCAAATCTGTTAATGTCATTTTTTTTTTCAAAGTAGCTTGAGGTCATTGATAAGATTGGGAATTAGAGATGGACACGCCATCTACAATACCTGGCAACATCTTTGCCCGCTTTTCCCCACTGTCACACTTCTACTAACCGAGCAACAAAAGCGCGATAATAACGCCAATAGCAGTGATGCATATGTTCATGTAGATCACGTCTTTGTAGCAAGCGGAGCGAGCGTGGCGCGTGCGGTCGCGGCCCGAGAGCCCCGCGGCCAGCTGGCGGGAAGCCGGCATCTCGCGGCACAGCAGCCGGGGATCATCAGCTATAATCAAGTTCATAGCTTAGCTTATAAGGTCCTGCAAGGGTGAATGCAGCCTTCGAGTCAGGGGTCCTACGGGGAATCACTTAGTCGAGGTCCAGTCGAGTTCGACCACAATAATAAATGAAAAGCAATAGAATTTTATGGTTTAAAAAAAAAGCAACTGTTTCCTACAAAACTGCAGTGTCTACACGGTCGAAAGGTTTGAAACAGCTGGTTCAGAATGATGTACTGAATACGTGGTAACCGTTTTAGCGAATTATGCGTGTTTTTCGCGATGTGTTTGCCATCAGCCAAAAAAATATCAGTTGGCGACATGTAGGTAGCCCGCAGTCAGCGTCATGACCCCCTCCTGGATCCGTCCTTGAGGGCCAGTGACAATTTAATATTGTATGAGCTATAACCATAGGCTATAACTATGATCGAAAATTCAAAAAGGTAGCAGTGTCAATGGATTGTATAGGTACTTCAAGATTTTTTCATTAATTATTTCTAAAATACCGATTTTGAAGACTAATTTTTGTCATGGTAACCGATACTTTTTCACAGATGGCTGGATGACAGCTGGACATCAAAATGTTCAAAAAAACCACCTTCTTGAGTGTAGTGACAAAAAATTCATTCGCAATTTTTTTTTACTTTCTTCTCCACACGTTAAGGAACTAAAACAACAAGCGTTGTCTCGTGGTGTGAACGGTCTGATCGTATTCTTAAACGATCGGTCCAAGATTTCAATATGAAACTAAACCGAGCCAGATAGACTTCCCGAATCGCAATCGAACTGTTCGTGAAAATGGAGGCTGATCGTGGTTTTAAGTTGAGTTATTCGGTTAAAAGTAAAGAGCAATGTGAACTTACACAGACATACACAGTCACAGTGCCAGACGCAAAAGCAACGATCGCCCTTCTTTATTGCCACTTCTCTAACTGCTATCGACTTCTCATCATCATTCACCAACGACACTGCAACGCAAAGTTAGGGGTTCTGAAACTTTAAAATTTTCCCAATCAACCATGAACCTAAGTCTTTAGTGATAAAGTTGAAATCTATTAAAGAAATTTGACAGACTGTAGTAGCTTGATGTGCTGGCGTCTGTACTGTACATTAGCTGACTAGGCTATTAGATACGCCCGCCACAGGTCACCAACTTTAGGTATTATACACCATTTTTTTATCATCGAACTCGAAACGATTGGGACTATTTTTTTTTAAAAGTAACAATAAAAAAAAAAACAAAAGAATAAATTTAATGTTTTTTTTGTGAAATAATGAGAATCGATCCATGAATGAATTTTTCAATGGGTATCGTTCGCATATGTTGCCGATCGTCGATACGTTTAACACACACATTATGCATTTGAGTTCTCATTATTTCGCAAAAAAAACATTATATTTATTCTTTCGTGTTTTTTTTATTGTTACTTTTAAAAAAAAATAGTCCCAATCGTTTCGAGTTCGATGATCGAGTTAATGGTATTCGGTTCCAGAACGACCTAAAAATAATGGTGTATATTTTAATGTTTTTGTTTAAACTGTCGATCATTAACGGACACAAAACAGCGATTTTATTTCCTGTACACTTCCCGTGTGATTCTTCCCTCTACAGACTATATCTGAGTGTACGGAGCTACTGCCCGTACAACGGTCGTGTTGTGGACCATGGGTTGTTTGGAGTAGTGTAGGGGTGCCAAAAATGGTGAAACGCCGTCCGGGAAATTTGAAATCACGAAACGATGTGGGCAAGATACATTTATCGAGTATTACAGATAAAGTGATTTTTTCGCAGAGATAAGGTTTTTGCAACGCACATGCCAATTTTATTATCTATTTAAGAGGGGCGTAGGCAGTATGCGTATTTGGGGGAGGGGTGATGGACTGTACCAGTCTGGGGTTGATTGGCTATCATAACAGCTACCTCTTTAACCCTTAATTGGTCGCACCTAAAAATTTACGTAAAGTCACGTCACCCGACGTATCGACCCCGATCATTTAAATCAAATACGAAATACATACAAAATCACGATTATGCTCGATTCTTGATCATAAAGGACACGTGTTTTTATGAAGCTAACGGGAAGTTCAGCGCTAACATTCAGAATTTATAAAGTTCTAAAACTTTAACGGCCTGGCCACGGGAACGCGGTGCGTATGGCGGGGCGGCAATTCATACGCATACGGCACAGTTTGCAGGCCACGGGCAGTAGCGTTCGCCGCCGCGAGTATACACTGAGAGCGAAATGTCTTTATCAAATTTATCTCGTTATTGCTTGGAAAGTAGTAGTTCTTTAGTTCAAGACATAATATTTGGAAGAGAGTACATGATTTGAATAGGAATCGGGGTATAGATGGAGAATTCCACAAGAAGTACGACAAATACAGACTATATCCAGATTTTTTTAACACTTATACCCGAATGAGTGTCGAAACCTTTGATTATATTCTTGTGTTTACATTTATACTGTGTGGGTGACCAGACTTCCAAATACAGCTATTTGGAAGTCCAGGCCAGCGCCTAGCCAGTATTTCGGCAATAAAAGTTTCGGGGTTCATTATTTCGCGGCGAATACAACTAAACTTTTTTGGTTTCTGCATTACGAGTATTCGCCGCGTCTACTGCGCGACACCGTGGCATGCGATGCGCCGTACCAGGGCCTCAATTCTGCTATTTTTATAAAATTCGACATTCCAATACGATCCCATTGTCATTTTGCTTAAAGTTCGTAATCTGCTAAATTCATAATGGTCGATCATTGGTCGGTCAGTGGTCTCGTAATAGAATTGTGTTATAATGACATTGTAGTATTGCCATTATTATAAAATTCCTTGGTAGAAATGATTTTCGAAAAACTACTACTAAATTTGAACATCTATTCATGTGAGATTATATTTTTACATATTATTAAAGTATTATAAGCAATCTGAAGTAGTAAGAAGTTCGTAAATAGCAAAAAAACATTAAATTTATGTTATGTTTAGCTGTCAAAGTCAAATGTGACATTACTTTGACGTTTATCTGTTTATTTATTTCTAGCAGCCGGTGTTTTGTTATGTTTTTACATTTAAGTGTTTTTATTAGATTTTTGTTTGTATATTTAAATTCCCTTTACAGAGAAGCCTATATTTATTGATTTTATACAAAATGGTGCTAATTGAGCAAATTTCGACTCTCGCACCAATGAAGGGCGAAGTTCATCGAAACGATATTGTATGAAGTGCGCCCAATTTTTAAATTGGGTATCGGTGGACTGCCCCAATAAAACGCCGGCAGAGTGGCGCACAGTAAGTACCTAAATACAGTATAATTAGGTATGCATTATAAAATGTATCATTATTGTAATATTTACACTTTTTTTAGTTCTAAGTACAATGAATATATGAGTAAAATGTTAAAGAAAATTAAATCACAGAAGAGTCACATAAGTGCAACAGGTTACTCATTGTATGTAGGTACTTACAAACATACCCACAATAAGTATTAAGGAGCATTGAAAACAATACAATAAAAATTAATATAACCCCTCCAGCTAAGCTTAAAACCTTTGTTAGTTGTAGACTCACATCAGTGGTAGTACATTGGGCAGAATTTGACATCTTGATTGTAACTCAGATCAGATACTGAGCGCTAGGTTACACATCCTATTGAAGTGTTGTAACTATTGTATTAAAGTTAAATTTGTTTTCATAGAAACTCCGCAGAATTATAATGTCATCAGATTCTGAGTCTGACTAATGTTTTCTAAAGTATGCAAGAGGTTTTGTCAGATTATTAAAAGATAAATGAAATCTATTTAAGGAGGAGTCTATGTCCAGCAGTGGATTCCAAATGGCTGTAATGATAAATGATTAAATGAAACAGTGTTTATAAAAATAGTATTAATTTATTTTAAATCATATTTAGTACAATACTGTGGATCTGCAAAAAAGGATTAAATCATTTTAATAATAATTAGAGCATTTCCGCACTTTACTAGAATATTGAGGTGGGTTTACATTACATATCTGCTAATTTAATTTATGTATTTCTCCACAGTCTGTCAACAAGAGCCTGCTGCAGTGCCCGACCTTCAAGAAGATCCCGATTCACCCTTTGATGGTCTTGATGATTAGGTGCTGCTTAATTATTTTCCTCCTAAATTAAAAGACTGATTAGTGATTAATGACATGACTGTTATTATTTTCATTATATATGGTAAAATTTGTTATTTGTTTTTGAAATGATGATTAAAATATTATGATAATTTAACTTGGATTTGTTTTATTATTTAAATGATTTTCACATTTTTCAATTGGCTTGAAAGTCAACTTAAATATTGTTAAATAAATATTTAGTTTATGATAAATAAAAAGTAATTTAAATGTTGATTTTTTAACATAGTAGTAGTATCATTTAAAATTCCAACTTCATTATATTCCAAAATAATGAAATAGAAATCACATACCTATTGCAAGCCCAAGTGCTTCTGCATAAACTTCATCAGGCAGGTGGCAACGTTGCTCTTGCCATGTTTGCAATATGCAACATGCATTCACAATCTTGCCTGCAGTTGTTGGTCTATAACGTAAAGCATGTGCTGCAACGCTGCAAGCAAACACCTGCAAAAAATAAATTTACTTTTATACAACCCCATTTTACTGAACGTCTTATTACTTTTATATACTCACTGTTCTTGACATACAGGTACAAGAACTGTTGCATCTAAAGTTCTATAACAAGAAATTCATTCAATACCTCTCTAATGCCTGTTACTTCATTAATTGCTCCTGATACAGTAATTTGTGAAACATTATGGAGGGCAATCTGTCCAATCAAATTTTGGTAGGACCCTGATGCATAAAATGCAAGTGCTATTAGAATCTGCAATAAAAAATATAACATTAATCAACCTATTTCGTGTAGGTATATAGCTATAGAATAATAAATCAATGTCAAATTCAGTTTTCTCACCTTCATTTCTGCCGTTACGCTATCGTTTCGGCGCGGTCTGGCCATAAGGGGAATGAGTTCTTTAATTAACCCCCTTACTGAATCCTTTCAAAGGCGAAAAGTTTTTACAAATTCCGCCTCGGGTATATCATGGGTTCGTATTCATTCTCGTCGGGCTCGACGACGTCTTCTGCATTCCACCCATCTTCTTTATCTAACATCCACTGCGTTGGCTAGCTCGAGAATACATTGTCTCCATTCAATATTCCACAAACACTTTACTCGTAACTAAATAAAAGCAATGACTGCACGATGACGTTCTAATGGTAGGTCAGTGATCAAAGGAACTGTCAAAATTTTAGCAGATTACCGCCTAAGTCAGTCATTCATTTGTCATTATGTACAAGATTACCATTCTATGCCATTTCTTTCAATGGACTGTCAGTGGTTGACCATTGGAAAGTCATAATGACGCCATTATATTAGTAGATTACCAAACTTGTCAAAATCAACAATTTTATTATGAAATCAATGACAGACCATTCTGACACTATTGTAATAGCAGAATCGGGCCCGATCTGATCCATACATTTGTTTCTGCCGCCCGCCGCGCCTCCAGTCGCTCTTGCGATTCGCTCGCCAAATATCACCGGTCGCGCCGCCGCCGGTCGCCGCTACGCGTGGCATGATTAGTTTATTTCTATACATTTGTTTTAGTCGCCAGACGTTTCGCCGTTCGCACTGCGCGAATATTCGCTGCAGAGAATGTCCCGTGGCGAGACTGTAAGGATGCGCTGGGGTGTGTAACACCCCACGCGACCACATATGGGTTAATTGCGGTAAAAATTGTTGAGACATTTCACCATACACATACGGACACAGTGCTTTTAACACGAACGCGAGAGGAGCGAGCGCAAAATTTTAAGAATCTGTTCTCATGTTCTGGTAGGTGAACCAACTGAACCGGGACCAACGAGTTATTAAACGGGACATAACGATTCAAACCGGGACACCGGGACATACGACAGCCTAGAGTAGTGGAAATAGACTAAAATTTGGTCGGTGGTGTATGTAGGTACCTAATTACCAGATCAATCAAAAGGTAAAACCTGACCTAAGACGTTTAGCCGTTATGTAAAGAATATAATAAAATTACAATCAATAACATATTCTCAGTATTAAGTAAAACAATGGCGTTTCATACCGGAACAATGAGCCATTTCGAAAGGAATCTCGCGTGGCAACTCCAGCTTAAGAGATCGCGTATGTCGTGGCGGGATCAGCACAGGCCCGGCCATCGCCGACGATTTAGTCTTCTCGTTCACCAGATGGGTCAAGGCTGGCCCACAGTCTCGCGTTACAACTCTGGACAAATATTTTCATATCAAAAGCTTCGAGGAAAGTTTTACGCTTCAAATTGATAATTCTTTACGTCTCAAGCTAAGGCCCAAGACGTGTAAGAATCGACCAATCACATTGGTCGAACTTCACATCGCGTCTCTCGTCTTTTCTGTGATCGGTCTCCACTTTGGTGGAAATAGTCTTTACGTATTTTGTCAGTAGATGTAGAAAGTGTTGTCTGGTGGACATCTACCGAGATCTGATGGGCTCTTAAATACTTTCCATAACTAAAACATACCTACAAATCATTTAATTCTAAGAACCTGAATCTTGCAGCAGCTAATCCCGTATTTCCGACCTGCAGCGTTAAAATTGTACGCTTTTTTCGCGTGCTATCAGCTACAGCGATCGCGATTCGGCCAGATGCACTGCAAACACATGTATAGATAGAATCTCAACACGTAAAAATAATTGACAATTAAATTGAAATTATAATAAACAAGTTGTTGTTAGTATTTTTATGCAGGTACCCAACACGGACGAGCTCGTTCTCATCGGCTCGGGCTTCTAGATCAATCTGAGCATGGTGCGTGCGGTGATATGGTATTGTTAGATATTTCGCGCTACCTTGGAAGGCAATATTAACTTTTTCCTCAAACCCGCTCAACAGAGTTCTCGATTTGCGGACAATAACTCTTCGATGTCCCTGCAAAATGTTACCGTAAAAACCAGTTGAACAAGTGGCTGCTAATGAATTGCTAAAATGAGAACTTTACGTTAAAGTGCACCTGATCATTACGTTCTTCAGACTTTGAATTAAAGTTAGATTCAGTGTTATTATTGTTCCGTTTCTTTATAACACCATCTTCATCTTTTACCCCCATCACATCCTCTTCGGGAACAACGATGTAGCCTCCATCTTCATATGTCATGTATGTTAACAATTCAATATTCTTTTGGATTTTATCACAATAAGTTCAGTTATCACCGTATTGTCAGAAAATGTTAAGCTTTAAGATTCGAAAAAGACCAAGGAACCGATAGATGGATTGTCTAAAAGAAGATAGTTCGAAAAGGGGCAAATTATACAATACAACCCTATTCTAGCCACACTTAGCATTACCTACACACATAATCTCGATAGTATTACCTTCCTTGTTCATGTTCAATAAGAATCATTATGCCATCATACCGTGATGAGCAAACATACCTATACTGTACTGTCCTACGCATACTCGTCGTCATACGTGATCTAGTAAGTTTCTTTCGTGTAATACCTAACTAAACTTGTTTGTTTTTCCATAATACCATTTAAGTTTGCGTTGCTCTCGTTGTAACTGTCCCTGTCCGCACCACGTATCGGCGCTAGAAGGCACAGACTACTCTTAGGCAAAGAGTACTGTTCTCTGGGAATCCACTCAGCAGGGCGATATCGAACGTTCAGGTCCTGGCCTGTCCATTCGGGTTCCTTTGAACTTACACTGGAAAGTATATAGTTATAATGTTGCTGTCCGCGACACCTAAATGCATGCTTAAAGAGAAGCATATCGTTGGATTTTTAAGGCGAAATTCCAAAGTTGCATCAGAATTTAGGCATTCATTTAGTTGTCCCTTGGTGTAAGTAAAAACTGGCATAGGTACCTTAGTATGTAAGTGCTTTATTATCGAATCATTCATTTACGGAGCTTAATTTTGCCAAAAAATATATTGCAAGAACATAAAAGGTTAACTTGAAAGGAATACGAGTACCTGGCTTGTTCGCCTTTGGTAAGGTCATTCCATACGGTTTTCGCATCAGGGGTGCTTAATTTTTCAAATAACTGGACGTTGACAGAGTACCAGAACTCCGGATGGCCTATTTCATAAACGGCAAAATCTCTTTCAGGCGTTTCTCGATCGTCTTGTTCTTTTGATGTCAATTCTTGGTCACCATAATTCATTTCAGTTTCATCCCCCTCATAATAATCTCCTTCTTTTTCATCGACGTCTTCCACACGCTTATGTGTCTTCGTTTTCAAAGAAGGAAAGCTTGTTTTATTTTTATCCTGGATATTTCTTCTTCCTGCTTTAGACTCTCTTTCTTTGAAATGAGCATTTTTGGAATGACGTAGTTTTTTCAGATGAGTTCTTTCATCGGGCTGAGTTATTTCATCATTCAACGGTTTAGTTCCAGACAATTCTGTAGTTTCTTTTTTATGATTAATGTTTGCTGCTCTGTGATGAGTACGATGACTATTAACAGTCATGTCTGTTTCGTCAAAAGTATCCCTATTCATACCAGAGACTTCTCCGGGTTCCGATATTCGGTAGAACTGTTCTTTTGTATCCCATGGCTTACCTTCATCGCTGGTTTCTTCGACCACAATATTATGTTCACTGCGCTTTTTGCGTTTGCTTAACGTTATGTTAGTGCACATCTCACTTTTAACTAGAACATAGAGATATTGTTTTACAATTATTTTAAATAATATGTTAGGAAAATTAGATATAATATTCCGTCAGACAGACTAAAGTGACGAACATTCGCTGTTTGCTTGTTTTTTTTTTCCGTCTTGATGGTTTTGAGTGCATAAGAAGGGCGTAGGACTGTGAAGGTATCTAACCTACCCAGAAATTTATTGGATTGGTTCCAACTGACTTTTCTTTATGTACTTAAATTAATCCCGCAATAGGGCTTCCGGGATTCCTACCACCTCAGGATCCTCAAGTGGCCCAGTGGTACCGGGAGTGACTGATTCTAGCAGATACCAGTAGCGTAGAACATCTCCCACAAATGTTTGCTAACATTTAACATTCATATTTTGGTCAAAGGTGAGAACCCTATACGCCCCGTCACTAAGTGTATTGAATTTATTTTTAAATTCCATTGATTCTAATTGTAGATACGTATGCACATTTTGTAGGACTAAAAGGGGTCAGTATTCAATGACTTTTAGCTTCACGTTTAACGGATTTTCTTTGTGTTCAAACGAATGGATGGCCTTGGTTACTTTGAGTGAGATTTGTGTACTTACATAATAATAAAAAAGGCACAAATACATAAACAAATGGTAGGTAAGTAAAGCTGTGATAACTGCCCAGATTTACTTACCATCTGTTTATGTCGTTATGAATGTAACGTCAGTGTGAAAGCGTTCTAACTGGTTTTATAATACTGTTGGCCCGGCGTTCAACACAAAAACCGGTTTGATTGTAAAGGTAGGGCTCCGCACGACATGCAGAGCCAGTCAGTACGCAGGCGCGTCGTCGTCGCTCGCGAGCCCTGCAGAGCTCCGTATTATACAGTGATACGAACAAAAATAATGGAGAAGTTTATAGAAACTGTACGAGCACATCCCTGCCTGTGGAACCCGCAGCATCCCGACTATCCCGAAGTGCATGCAAGAGGTCAAGCCTGGCAGAGTGTCGTTAAGGAAGTTGACGGCAGTTCGATACCAAATAGTATGTATCTTTTTGTTATGTTGATGTTCCACAGCTGTATTTTCCGTAACTATAAGTTACAAGTTACAACATGCTTATCACGTCGATATATACACTACATGAAGACGATTTATGAGATACCTGACAAAAACTCGTTTTTGAATGGCGGCCGGCCGACTCCGTAGTTAACTCTGGTCTGGACTTTTAAAATGCTTAATTGGTAACCGCTACGTGAATGAGATTTTTAATGTTTAAAAACGAGTTGAAAGAAAAGTCAAGGATTTAATGTTGTTGTCTATCTTTATTTTTAATTTATATTATTAGGAAAATGTCTATCAATGAATATTTAGGCATAGCACCGGTCTATTGAGAATTTTGACTGATAATAAAAAGGTAGTGGTTAAGACGGTCGACGATCGGTTAATTTGAGAGTTGAGACCTTACGCCGGTATCTTGAAGGGGAAGGTCAGAGGTCTATAGTACACGTACACGCCTATTTGTCCAGTTTGTTTGAAGTAGATATCTACCAGTCATACATTTACGAACAGCGTTTGAGTTAGTCAAACTTTTAACGGATTTTTTTTTTACTTTTCAGTCAAAGTTGCGCGGACTGAGTGGAGGAAGCTTCGCGACAATCATCGGGAAGCTTTGAAGAGAGCCAAACTAGGACAGAACAAATTGTTACCAGCTCAGGTCACAACTTGGAAATACGCAAAAGCTATGCAATTTCTGGAACCACATATGAAATATCGCATCACAGAAAATATAGAAATGGACCCACCAGTGACCCTACGTTCAAAGAACTCTGAACATGATGTTTCTACGACACATGCTGTTGAGTCTGTAAAATCAGATTCAACACCGCATAAACGACGCTGCGTTGAGCATACCGAAGACACATCCAATACATTACGTCAAAAAGAGGTAGATGCACTCGAATCTTTCTTCAACTGTATCTTGAAAAGCACTAGAGATATGCCTCAATGGATGCAAACACAAGTGAAGAAGAAAATATTTGCAGTCATCATTGATGCGGAGGAGAGCTTATCGACTCAATCTCAAGTACAAAATGCACCACCTGAAGAGTACGGACATAACTTTGTCATTGAGAATAAAATCAAGACGGAATATTTTGAAAACACCTAGTTATACCTAAAGGCTTGAGGTTCAGTAAATTAAGTGTCAAGAGTGAGTTAAGGTACCTAAGACAAACTCAGCAGTTAAATTCAGTCAATTAAATTATTTTGTATGTTTATTTTGTGTTTATGTTAATTAAGCTCTATGGTACATTTTGCGTTAAATTAAACTAGCGGAGTTTCGTTACCCAATCGAATTGATCGCATACTTAGCCGAATTTTGAGCCAAACATATTTAATAAAAAAAATTGCCATCGACACGCTAAGAAGAAGATCGAATTGATCTTGGATATTTATAATTACTTCAATGTTAATATTTTAAAGATAATGGTTTATTCAGACTTACCGTTACGCATGGGTGGATATGAAGCAGCTTTTATTAAGGACGATGTAGCAAACTGGAGTGGGTCTATGGCTTGTGGCGTCACTGGGTTGGTTTGAAGGAGGTTAGCTTTATTGTCAGAGGTCCTAGATGCCTCAGAGAGGCCTATGTCTCGCACCATACGCTTAAAGTATTAATGAATAAATATGACATTACATTTACAATTGAAAATAGGATTTTATAAATGTCTAAATCAAGACTGTGTTATTCTTAAATTATTAATGATTTGATTATTTAAAGAAGTTTGGTACTTACTGCCCCGTTGGTCTAGTGGTCGCAAGCGCGACTGCTGAGCATGAGGTCGTGGGTTCGATTCCCAGTTCTGGCAAAGTATCATTGGGTTTTTCCATCAGGAACTTTTCAGTAGCAGCCACGGAGTCTGGATATGTACCCGGTTAATGGCAATAGGTTCGCCCCCTATTACATGGGATTTAAACATAACTGGCGAAAGGTACACCTTCGGGAATTACAGGCGTGATCCTCCTTTATATGTTCTGTGGGCGTGATGTTATGTGGTACTTACTTTTTGATGTTTGCCTTCGCTGGTGGTATAATATGGTTTACTTGAACTGTCTACGATTACACCACGAACAGTCTGGAATTACGAAAAGGTGTAATTTAAATATAGTTACATTTATGTGAACAGGATTTGATTACCTATATTTTTTACCTATTTCTTTAGGTAGGTAATATGATTGAAATTACACATTAGGCATTCTACCTACTGCTTATCTATTATAAACCTGCGAAGAGCATTCAAACGACATTCGGGACATTGGAAATTTGGAATATGGCAGTTTTTTTTATTGGCATCTCGCAGGTCAACCAATGAGGCTGGCTTCTGCTTGACCGGACTATCCTGTGGATGCCTTGAGTGTAAGGCCTCCAGCCGGAATCTGGTAGATGTTAGAACAAAGTATAAATGACGGTGTCCTGTACCTACAAAAGGCGGAGTGTATCTTACACCCACTAAATAGTGATTTTAGGTATAGACTGTGGACCTGGCAGGATCGTCATTAATTCAAGGTTGCCACCAGCAGGCCTGCTAAGTTTAAACACAGAACACAGCAATTGAGCCCTCCTATACCAGTAGGTACTTATAATAGTAATGAATAAGTTCAAGGTGTCATACATCAACTCTTCGCAACTTGTAGGCCTGGAGCGGTGCTTCCCGGTGCAAACGCAAGATATAAGGGTCGAGGAGACGCACGCGCTTCTTATCCGGTCCCTCGAATACGTGCTCGATAGGTATGTATTCATCACCTGAAGTCTGGTAACGAGAGAAGTCAAGTTAATGCGAATTATGTACTTAGCAGCCATTTATAGCTAACCATTATAATATCGTCAAACTAGGTCCTTTAAGTAACTTTTAGGTTGATTGAAACATTATTCTAATATAACTTTTATAAGTCAATTGATTATTTAAACAATAATTAGCGTTTTTTATATAACTCAGTCGCCAAACTTATCAACGCCAAAATATATCACCATGATGTCGTCATGTCATGACACAGAGGTTTTTTCTATTTTCCAACAGAACTCTAATTACAACAGTCATGGTAGACGCCATAAATCGTATTAAAACATGTTTAAGACCAATAGTTCTTTCTATACATGACTGAATGCAGTCGCCCAATGTCTACTGGCAATATGACGGAAACTATTGATGACAATTAATATATTTTATTTTATAAACAACATTCGAACATCAATATTATGAAGGCCCATTAAAATATTAACAAAGATATATACCACACATATCAGCGAAAATGTTAAATTCCCATGCATAAGTCACCGCTCTTCATTTTCCACCACGGTAAGCTTTCTTTACATTATAATTTAATGTAAGTAAAGAAATTATAATAAATAATAATGATTATTATAATATTTGACTTAGGTACCTATACCTTTTTGTAAGTTTTATCACAACATAATATATTGTCACACAAATTGTCTAGCTTGCACCACTGACCGAACACCACCCTAACAAAACATCCAAACAAAGGATTATTCAGAACCTGACCCGAAATCCCAACCCGGTCGCGGGTTAGTTTAGGAACTTGAAAAAAATTATAAAATCTATTTTCCGAACGTAACCCTCTTCCTAACCTAACCCGATGTATCGTCCTTAAGGTGAATGCTCCAACCAGCCCGCGAAATTCAAAATTTCTTGCGTTTTTTGCAATTTGCAGGCCAGTGCTAGGTTGTATGTTGATTAAAATATTATTCGCGGCTGTAAGACGTATGTAGTTACAGAATTATAATCATCAAAATCACCAATACAACCCTCCAAGTTCATAAAGGCGTAGGAACAAAAAAAAAAACAGAAAAAGTCATGCCTACAGCTTTATGAAATTGATGATTTTGATGATTATAATTCTGTAACTACATATGTCTTACAGCCGCGAATAATATTTTAATCAACATACAACCTAGCACTGGCCTGCAAATTGCAAAAAACCCAAGAAATTTTGAATTTCGCGGGCTGGTTGGAGCATTCCCCTTAAATAACCCGAATTGCGATATGGTAGGTTTCCCTCTCCTCTTTCGCAGAAGAAAAGGTACCTATGTGTCAAATCAGAGTTTAATATTTACAATACGTTACGAGTTACCTATCAATCCATTATATATCAAAACATTAATAAGTGCCTGTAGTAAAAACAATAACATGTTTTATAAGAACTTTGAACTTACTTTATAAACACACATACGGTAAGATAAATCTTTATATATATAATTCTTCTGCGAGTGTGTATGTCACTGAACTTCTCTCAAACGACTGGACCGATTTTGATGAAATTTTTTGTGTGTGTTCAAGGGGATCTGGGAATGGTTTAGATTCACAAAAAATTAGGGTAGGTAGGGTAGGTAGGGTAGTAGGTAGGAAAACATGCATTGCAACGCATGCCGGGCACAGCTAGTTATTCTATAATACTATACCTACTTAAAATGAAGGTACCTACTTTCGAAAAACCTCCTTTGAAACTATCAATTAACACACTAACAATTGACGAAATTAACGAACAATAATTATAATAACAGAATAACACAGAATCAACATGAATAATCTATAATATAAAAATGAATCGCAAAATGTGTTGGTAAGCGCATAACTCAACAACGCCTGGACCAATTTGGCCAATTCTTTTTTTTAAATGTTCGTTGAAGTTCAAGGATGGTTTTTACGAGAAAAATTTAAAAAATTGCCTGTATCAGTTTAAAAACAACAGGATACTTTTTTTTTTGGTAGGATTAGGGTAGGAGTAGTGTAGGAGTAGTGTAGGAGTAGGTTAGGAGTAGGGTAGGAGTAGTGTAGGAGTAGGTTAGAAGTAGGGTAGGAGTAGGTTAGGAGTAGGGTAGGAGTAGTGTAGGAGTAGAGTAGGAGTAGGGTAGGAGTAGGGTAGGAGTAGGGTAGGAGTAGGTTAGGAGTAGGGTAGGAGTAGTGTAGGAGTAGGTTAGGAGTAGGGTAGGAGTAGGTTAGGAGTAGGGTAGGAGTAGTGTAGGAGTAGGGTAGGAGTAGGGTAAGAGTAGGTTAGGAGTAGGGTAGGAGTAGGGTAGGAGTAGTGTAGGAGTAGGGTAGGAGTAGTGTTGGAGTAGAGTAGGAGTAGGGTAAGGTAAGGGGTAGGTACGACACCACGCGAACGAAGTAGCGCTGGGCAGCTAGTAAACAATATAATTTACTTGAATGTAAAAATCACTATAACATTTCTAAGCCGTGCCCTACAGTAATCTTGCCTTTCTTAACTTGACCAACAACGTACAAAATCCATAAATCTCTGTTAATGGAATGCTCTTCTTTTTTCATTTAAATATATATTTTTTACAATGTTTAAGTCCGAATCACATTTCAAAGCATTTAAAACTGTCATTAAATTGCAGTTTCCTTCAATTTTTTTGTTAAGGCTAGGTGGGCGCACATTTGAGTTTTTTAAAACCATCTGAGACAAAGAATATAGTGTTTTAATTTTTTTTATAAATATATGTTTTAGTTTTTTTATATTGTCTAGTCAAAATCGCATTCAGTTGCAAGACCTGATGAACTTCATAGCCCAATCAACGGGGCTTATGTAACCCGAAAATTTCCCCTGCCAGTGAGAATAGGTAGTGTGATCAAGTAAGGTAATACAGATTACAGATGTCAAATTAGCCAAAACATTTTGATAAGAGAAGTTAGGTATTTTTACCAAAACATGAAAATTGCTTATAAGTCTTTGTGAAAAATTCCTCAGACTGAAACACTTTCTGTATACGTATGAATATATTAGTTAGAATAGGTAAGTATAAGCATCCAACATTTTTTCGATTTGAGAGATACTCCAAATTTATCTTTTAACTTTTTGCGCTTTAACTGCTCCTGAAAAATTGGTCTGCTAATTTTTACTTTTTAATATGGTTTTATTTCCTTAAATAAATAGCTTTGTTAAGTTATCCAAAAGATTTTCCTTCAAAACATTATTTTTTTAATTTTTACTTAATTACGTCATGTGAATAATTGCTCAGGCTAATTCAATACGTTTATTAGTTATGAGTCGCTGTATTGTAATCGATTTTCCAAGAAGCCAATGGAAATTCGGCCTAATACCAAAGTTTTTACAATCTCAATAATTGCTAAGTACATGCATTGCCGTCAGTTAGCAATGACCGGTCGCGGGAGTGAAGAGGGGTGCGGGGCGCACGCGCAGCGGTGCGACGGCGGCGCGCAGGCGGCATCTTCTTTGTGTCTCGCTCGAAGTAGGTACGAAACGGAGCAGTTGTGCACCTACTTGTGCAAGGAGCGTTTGTTTAAAAATGACGGAGGAAGGCGACGGCGAGTTGTGTGTGCTGTGTAAAAAACCTCTAATAGTGGGGTTTGTTAAAGTGACACAAAAGGGCCTTGAAAAGATTCGACAATCAAGCAGAAGAAGAGATGATGGACTTTTCCCACATCTTATGGAACTATTGATGATAGCGATGCACCAGATGAGGATGAGACCGTATTTGAACAAATGCTTACATTTTGTTCAAAATCTGGCCAGCCACATGATTCTACTATGGATGAAGATGAACCGATTATTTCAGCATCAGATGATTTATCAATCTATGTTGCTATTGCTGACGATGACAATGAAAATTTAGGAGAAGCTTCGTGCTCCAAAAGATTAAGATATTAGATTTTTGCTGTAATAAAAATAAATTCATTAGAAATAAGTAATAAAACCCTAAAATAAAAATATAAGCAAACTAAATAAAAATAAACTCTTTTGCAAAAAAAACGGGCACTTTAGATTTTTTTCTCTACTTCAATGAAGAAGAACAAGAAATAGGTTTTGTAGTGTACAAATAAATACCGACATGCCTTACTGGTGGGGCGAGCGGTGGTGGGGGTGCGGTCGAGTAGTCACTTCACTGACCGCACACTCTCTGCTAGTCGGTCGTGCGAGTAAGACGTGCGCGTTGAAACCAAACTGTGTTGTTTTATTTAATTTATCACGTACCTAACAAACAAATAGTGACCTGTACAGGTTTTATTGATTTGACGATGTATTGGCATGTTATTTGCAGCATCCTGGCACGATTCTTTACGTTCCAAAGGACAATGACCAAAGTTGGTACCAAAAAGTCTCGCGCCTCAAAACCAAAATATTATAGTAATTAGTTTCATATTTTTTTACGGCATTACGCGTCGGGGATTTGATTTTTGAACTGGAAATATACTTTTCGAGTTTAAAAGTACGAATATTGTTTTACTCCCTTTATATGACGTTCCGTTTCAACTGAATATAAATGACGTTCCGTTTCAATTGAACAAACCCTTGTCTGTCGAGCGGACTCTAAAATTAATTACAATTAAGTAAGATCAGTACACCAAATCGATTTAGTTTGGTTTATTGCTATTTGCAACAAAATAGATTTTCTCAGCCTAAAGATTTTGATTTATCGATTACATCCCTAAATCCCGACTAGTTTATAGCACTTACTATACTCTATGGTTTATAGTTATCTTATCTGTGGCATCTGACATTTGTACTGTACTGACTGACTATTGGCAATGTAAAGGTCTAACATAAAATCGAGTTTCAGTCAAGCATACTGTGGATGTTACTTTAACTCGTAATTCTTACTAATATTAGTGTATTACGCTGTTTTTAGAGCAATAATGTAATGTATGTGTGTTAAAATACGTCGTTGGTAGCGTCGAAAAAATAGACCTACTTTTTAGGTTAGTTTCGATTTTATAAAATAACTCTGAAACGCGGGTTTTTTTTTCAAAAATAATTTTTGTAGGAGTTAATACGATCAGTGTAGTCTATAAAAAACAAGGTTTGATTTTGATGCAGCATGGTACGGGATTCCATACTTCCATGAGCATTCTCTTTTAAAATTTGAAATTAATAAAAGAAAAATAATGATTATTGTGGATTATTCTAAAATTGCTTTATTAATGGCGCGAATTGCTGAATCGATTTTTAACTGATTACGATATTTTAAAACTTTTTTGGATATTTTAAATTTTTTCAAATTAAACAATTTATTCTTTCTTTTTACATTAAATACCACATTTTGATATGAGTGATAAAGCGATAAGGGCCGGTAAAATTATAGCCCTACTTGAAGAAGGTTGTTCGCAAACTTACGTGTCTCAGCGGCTAAATGTGAGTCGTTCAACTGTCCAGCTTAGAGGACTTGGCAACGGTATCAAGAGACCGGTTCGATCAAAAGAAGACCCGGTTCGGGAAGAAAACGATGCACAGAACCAAGAGATGATCGCTTTTTGGTGAGTCAGGCGTTGCAGAATCGTAAGGCGTCAAGTGCTCTTCAAGAGCCTTGAAGAAGTAAGAGGAGTAGAAGTTAGCTTGTGGACGGTCAGGAGGAGGCTATTGGCTGCCAATATCAGGAGTTACCGCCCAGCTCGGGGCTCTAAATTACTCCGTGAGCACCGTGTTGCTCGACTTCAGTTTGATCGGAACTGTGCTTCATGGACTCTGGAGGACTGGAATAAAGTATTGTTTTCTGATGAAGCTTGTAGTGTATGTAGTATTGTGACGGACTGTCGGCCTGTGCGATGGTGCGTTGGCGAGTCAACTATCTATTAGTGTTGGTAAATGTGCATATTTTACATTGGCGACGAGGTGAAAAAAGGGGAGAAAAGCCGTGAGTTCTTAAATTTTATTATTAGAATAATTAAGAATTGTATTTCGTGGAGAAATAAACGAAATATTCTTTCATTTTAAAAGTCAAATTATGAATATTACGTTAGAATATATAATAATCGTTTATTTATAAAAAGAGGTACATTTACAATGAAATATCTTAACAAATAAAATAGAGCACAGTTGATTATTGCCTGAACTAGGTTGAACCTGTGTTTCAGACCACAAGGTGCATAAATATCTACTTAAAATAAATAAATCTAAATAAATCATCTTCGTCATACGTACTTGTTCAAGTCGGGAAAGGCTGTTTCAAGCACACTAAAAGAGAATTACATTATATCCGCCGTTCGTGTCAGGAAACTAGACATGCAAAGTTCTTCTCCGCGGGCAATAATTGTCAAGATGAACAGTACATCAACTCGTGATGAAATCTTAGCGTCCGTTATGAATTATAATAAAATACATCCGGACAACAAGCTGAACTCCCATCTGTTAGGATATGGTGGCACGAAAAAACCAGTATTTGTGTCCGAACATCTCTCGCCGCTCAATAAACAGATTCACGCAGCTACTAGAAAAGCTGCTCGTGTCAAGGAATACAAGTATGTGTGGGTCCGTGACGGCCGAATCCTTGTTAGAAAAGCTGATGGGATGCAAGCCAAACAAGTGCGGAGCCTCGAAGCTGTTGAATTGCTGTAACAAACACATGGCTTTACTAAGAAACAAATAACACAATACCTTTGATTTCATAACTCCCATTCAAGATCTACTATCAAAATTTTAGAGGAATAAGAACCAAACTAAGAAACATTATGCTCGCAGTACAACGCCATCATTATGATGTTATTATTGCTACAGAAACTTGGCTCGACGATGCAATAAATGACGGTGAAATATTGGACTCTAGATACACTATATATCGTAGAGATAGATCCTCAACTCTTCTGGGACATAAAAAGGGTGGAGGCGTGCTAATCGCTGTATTGAAGACAATCGGTAGTATTCGCATGGCAAAATGGGAAACTGACTCCGAAAATTTGTGGCTGAGACTAATGACTACGGAAGGAAGAAGGACACAATACTTGAACATCTGTGCAGTATACTTGCCTCCACCTGTACAACTACAAACACTGAACACGTTCCTGGATAAGGTTACCTCTGTTATCGATTCAACGGGTGGCCATACACTCATAGCTGGAGACTTTAATCTGGGATTCGTCAAGTGGGAGCTGGATAACACCCCTCAGTCTGCAAGTATGTCCGCAAGTAATTATAACAATTCATTAGGCTACTCCCTTGTAGATTTTTTATCTCTTAACAGCTTACAACAGCTGAATCATGTAAAAAATCACCAATGTAAATCTCTAGACCTAATATTATCTAATTTTCATGATGTAGGTACTTGTCCATGCATGTACTGAACCATTGTCAACAATAGACCCTTATCATCCCCCTTTGTGTATTGAGATTACCAGTGTATCACCTACATTTCTAAAGTGCAAGCTTTCTGTAAAGTTTAACTTCCGTAAAGCAAACTACCAAATAATTAACGAGAAAATAAATCAGGTTAATTGGATTAAAAACCTTGCCCAATGTCAGGATGCCAACGCTATGGTAGAAGAGCTCTATAAGATACTGGAAAACATCATAAGTTCATTTGTGCCAAAATCCAAAATAAAATCCAATAAATACCCCTTATGGTTCCCTAAAAGTCTTATAAACATTCTGAAAGAAAAGGAAAAACTCAGAAGACGTTACAAAAAGTATAAAAACCCCCGTGACGACTACGAATATAAACTATTGAGCCAGAGAGCCAATCAAGTTATCAAAAGTAGCTATGATAATTTCTCTAGGAATATGGAGGAGGGCATAACCCATAATCCCAAACTCTTCTGGTCTTTTGTCAAAGCAAAAAAAACAGGCTCAAGTGAAATGCCGTCGGAATTGAAGTTGGGCACTGAGGTGGCCACTTCAGGTGACGGCATCTGCAATCTTTTTGCGCGTCACTTTTCGTCGACATTTACTCAATCGGGCGACTTTCACTCTGAACATCGTTCTGGTGATGCGCAGATGTACTCTTCCAATACCTTGGGCAGCGTTGCTTTCTCGGAAAAAGACGCAATCAGAGCACTAAGAAAGCTTAATGTATGCAAAGGTGCAGGTCCAGACGGTCTACCACCTATATTTGTCAAAAGATGTGCAGCCAGTCTATCTCTTCCACTCAAAATAATATTCAACCACTCTATTAATACTTCTCAATTTCCTGATAAGTGGAAGCTAGCACATGTAGTGCCCGTCTTTAAAAAAGGGGAGGCTGATAACGCAAAGAATTACCGACCTATCTCAATTTTGTCTGTATTTTCAAAAGTTTTTGAGTCTCTCGTGTGTCCTATCTTAACTGCCCATTCCAAAATAGAGATAGCACCACAACAACATGGTTTTTGCGCTCAAAAATCCACTACGACCAACTTAGTTCTTTATGTTAATGACCTTTGCAAATTAGTGGACTCACGCAAACAAGTCGACTCTATTTACACCGATTTTAGCAGTGCGTTCGACAAAGTAGACCACAAAATATTGCTGCAAAAGCTGTCTAACCTCGGCATATTTGGTCAACTTTGGCTGTGGTTTAAATCTTATCTGACCGACAGAAAACAGAGAGTGGTAGTAAAGGGTCATCAGTCTCTACCTTACTCTTCAACGTCCGGAGTCCCACAAGGTTCCCATTTGGGCCCAATACTGTTTGTTATATTCGTCAACGATATAACAAACAGTATCAAACACAGTACCTGTTCCATCTTCGCAGACGACTTGAAACTATATCGGGTCATTGACGCAAATACAGACATTGCCCTACTCCAGGAAGATCTCAACTCTGTACATAGTTGGTGTACTAAAAATAAGATGTTTCTTAATGCTGAAAAGTGTTACCATATAACATTCACAAAAAAACATCTTACGCTTACTTCTTCATACTCGCTCAACGGAAGAGTACTTCAAAAAGTCGACAAAATCCGAGACTTAGGTGTTCTCCTTGACAGTAAGCTTACCTTCATACCCCACATTGATTCTATTGTTTCTAGGGCTGCTAAAACACTGGGATTCATAAAAAGAACCTGTTATGACTTCAAAACTATCCAAACCTTAACAGTACTCTATAATTCACTTGTACGAACAGTTTTGGAATATGCTTCACCAGTTTGGAATCCAATTTATGGCACACATGTGAATCGCATAGAACGGGTCCAAAAAAGCTTTACACGCTATCTGCGGTACAAATCTAATAGCTGTCCTCTTAACGCTGATTACTCGCAAAGGCTAAGTCACTTCAAAATGATAACTTTAAAACAGCGAAGGCATACTAGCGACCTGATTTTGCTTCATAAAATCATAAATGGATCTATACAAGTTCCGATGCTTCTCTTAGAAATAAATTTATCTGTACCTCGCCACAGTTCACCCAGATCTGAACGCATCCTAGATGTATTCACTCTATGTCCAACAAGAACTAACCTGGGCCACTCGGCACCAATGAACAGGTTGATGAGAACGTATAATGAGCTCCATACACGTTCCAATAGCATTGACATCTTCGCCAACAAGCTATCGCAATTTCGCAAACAATTGTTTCTAATTCACAGTGGCCACAGTTAATATCTATATTAATACTAATATTAATATTACTTGTTTATTCATTAATTGTGTTATTCTTAGAGCAATAGATTTGGTTATTTCTTTTCTTTATTTTTAATTTTTAATCTCATGCAGTTTTGTTTTTCTTTTTTTATATGCCTATATGTACTCAATTTAATATTATATAATAAACTTGAAATACCTATGTAAGTGCTGTGCACACCTGTAAGTGACAAATTCACTCTAGATTTTAAGTTTAATTGTTACATTACCCCAGAGAATGTATTAGTGAATAAGTCGTTGGAGTGCCATAATTAAATAAATAAATAAATTAACGTTCAATGAAAAGTAAAGTACTGAAATTAAAACATACATCAAATAAAAATAAAAAAAACAGTGTGTCAGCAATTTACTTGCAGACAACAAGTAAGTCTTTTGTCTGTGCATACGAAAAGAGTTGTAAAAAAGTAATTATAGACTTATTACAGTTAAAATAATTTAACTGAATTTGAATTTGAATAAGAATGTTTCATTAGAAATATTAACTGTAAATAAAATATTATTAAAAGGCTGAAACAAAAAGTGGTTTGTTAATGTATTGTTTTGCAACTATTTAAATACCTACTATCTTGGTTGTTAAATCAAAATATTTTATTTCACATAGGCCTACATGGGCACTTATAAAACATCGACAGAAAGGTGCACGGTTCCAGGTTGGTCGTTTCCTATGGAGAAGAACCGGCAAGAAACTCCATGGGTTCTCTTTTAAAATCATTTGGTTTTACAATATTATCATGTTACAGCATTAGTACTTAAGTATGAGGGGACAGCATAGGCCCGACAATAAGTCGTTGCTTACTACACAAAAAACGGAAAACAAGATAAGAGGTTAACAAAAGTTAACACACCTCTAGGAATCTACAAGGCCTACACTTCTATCACTAGCTATGTAGTACAAACCTTGTGAAAGAAAATAAACTATTTGTATTGTACACTGTTCACACATTCACAAACAATCGTTAAAAATAATCTATACAAAGGCAAGAAAATATTTTAAAAGACTAAATATTGTCATCAGTGCTGCAACTATCCTGAACAAAAGGTGTTGAAATGATTAAATTTGAGAACTATTATAAAAAGAAAATCTGATTAAAAAACATTAAGGTTATGGAAAAAATATATTTATTTAATTATCTATCATAAACAAAACATCACGTCTATGTTCCCCAAAGGGGTAGGCAGAGATGTGTGATGCAACCACGTTTCACCAATTACGTTGGGCATGCCTCTAGCCATTAACCGGATGCCAGTTCAAATTCCGGTGTGTTATTTGGAGGTTCCTGATGGAGAAACTCAGTGACACTGGCTACCTACCTACCTGGAAGTTGAACCCAGGACCTCGTGCTTAGTTATTTGATTTCTGTTACATGATTAGTTCTAAAAGAATAAATCAAAAAGCAGTAGAACATTTCTACTGGTCATTAAATTGACAAGTCATCAGAGAATGACAGTGATATCAGTAGAGTATACCTACTGGTCATTAAATTGACAAGGCTCATACCTACTAACGTAACTCGTACAAATGAAGAGAACGAAACGTCCATCATGACTATACGGAAATATACCTAGCAATCGTTAATTTACTGTTTATCTTAAAATCATAATTCCGGATACGAAAATAAAATTCCTGAAGTTAAAAGCTTGTAAAAAATAAGAAAATAATTTGTATATTAATTTGGTTTTCATACATGCAACTTTTCAAGACTGCTTTTGGTCAATCTCCTTTCATTTAATTAACTCAAATCGACCTTAGAACGTAAATTTCCTTAGGTGCCCGTTTTTTTTGCAAAAGAGTGTATAAAATAATAATAAAGCCTAAAATTATTGTAGGCACGTGTTGTTAATTCTTATATTGAAAAAATGTAAACCAAATACAAATAATGATGTGACTATACCTAGTCGATTATCTATGTCTGCTATTGATTAAAGTGATTAAGTTACCTAACCTAACTTACCTATTGTTTTGTTTAGAAATACCTACCACTGTCTTTTAACTCTTATAGATGATTGCCAGATTGATTGATGATGCCACCAAACTCGCCTACACTACTCCAAAAGTAGTGCGTGGCAAAGCAGCTCCGAGCGGTCAAGTAAAGGTCAACCCTTACGTTCTGCATTAATCAGCGAACTTTCCTCACAAATATAGTAAACGTTCGAAAATTTGTTGGATAATTGATAAATCTGTTTTAATATTAAATCATATGACTAATAAAGGTATGAAAATGCGCGGAGATATTTTTCACATTATGTAATTAAGCAAAATTTAAAAAAAAATGTTTAAAAAGGAAAATCTTTTGGATAACTAAACAAAGCTATATAATTAAGGATATAAAAACAAATTAAAAAATAACAATTAGCAGATCAATTTTTCAGTAGAAGTTACAGTGCAAAATGTTTAAAGTTAAACTTGGGGTATCTCCGAAATCGAAAAAATGTTGGATGCCGCTACATACTTATTCTAAGTAGTACATACGTATATTTACAGAAAGTATTTCAGTCTGAGGAAATATTCACAGAGAGTTATAAGCGATTTTTACGTTTAGGTAAAAATACCTAACTTCTCGTAACAAAATTTGTTGGATTATTGTACATTTGTAATCAGTATTACCTAATTTCATCACATGCCAAATTTCATAGGCGGGAGAATTTTTCGTAAGTCTCCATATAACAAATACCCTCGTTGATTGGACTATCACTCGATAGAAAAAAATCGCAAAGTTACCCCTTTTTAACCGACTTCAAAAAGGAGGAGGTTATCAATTCGGATGTTTGTATTTTTTTTTTTATGTATGTTCGGGCATAACTCCGTCATATATGGACGGATCAGCAAAATTATTTTTTTGTTCGAAAGGGGTTTATTACGAAGTGGTCCCATTTAAATTTGGTGAAGATCTGATGCTGATCTTCGGAGATATACAATGGAACTCTTCAATAATAGACAGCAAATCTGCCGTGATTGGTGCCATGAAATGTATTGTTAACAATGTAAAATAAAAGCATAGAATATATTTGTATAAGATATTGCAACTAAAAATGAAAAAATAAAAAAACTTTTTTCAAAAAATAAAACCGACTTCAAAAACACAAAAAAAAGTGAAAAATAATTTTAGCTTCAGAAGTCGGTGACAATAAACTGAATCAAACAAATCACCGATTTCTGAAGTCACCGATTTCTGAAGTCACCGACTTCTGAAGCTAAAATTATTTTTCACTTTTTTTTGTGTTTTTGAAGTCGGTTTTATTTTTTGAAAAAAGTTTTTTTATTAGAACATTTTTTCAATATCATGACTATGTTACTGATATTTTACATATAATTTTTATACTAAATTAAAGAAACTAATTCGTTTTAGACAAATTCGCAGAGTTTGACTTGATAAAATGATTTTCTTAATTACTATGTTTAAATATGAATTAAAAGTGCCCGCGGCGGCTCGGACAGGCCTGATCAGTCGCGCGCTGGCGCTTACGGAGGATGGACTTGTATCAGTTTTTTCCGCGACAATTTCGCGCATCATACCATCTGTTTTTGACGATTTTGTTATAATTGTTGCAAGTTATAATAAATAAACAACGCAAGCGAAAAAGCAATAAAAGTAACAAATAAAAAGAATGCATTCCAAAAATATGTCACAGTATAAATATACAGCGTGTAACGGAAGGGGGGTATCAACCCTGAAGGAGGTGAATGTGCTCATGAAACTCAACAACTTTCCCCAAAGAACATAGGTCGAAATATGAAAAAAAAAATTGACCCTCCCTTACAAAACTGACTACCAGCTGATTGATTTACTATTAGAGGGCCAAATTTTTTTTTCATATTTCGACCTATGTTCTTTGGGAAAAGTTGTTGAGTTTCATGAGCACATTCACCTCCTTCAGGGTTGATACCCCCCTTCCGTTACACGCTGTATACAGTATTATGACTCGGCCCTGTCCTTGAAATAATTACTTACCTACAGCCGGGCGGTACGTACGCGATAGGGCAAAACACAGTACCTACATATTACAGTAAATACATATACATAAAAATATATATAGTTATTTATAGTCAGTAAATACATAATTATATAGTTATTTACAGTACATATTTTAATTTCATCTACTTAGTTGAATTTCTTTCTAGTTTTGTGATTGTAAATATTATTTTTTTTATTAAAAAAAAATTAAATTTGTTGTGAATTAAATAGGAAGGTTCAATTAAAAATTCACTTATTGCAATTTATACAAAAACGCATAAACAAATCAAAATTTTATCAGTTCTCAAAACTACTAATAGCGAACTGGCTGTTTATTTTCAATTAATTACTCCAACTGCCCAATTACGACTATTTTATATTCTTATATTTTATAGACAATTATTTAATTTATTAACGAAGCTCTAATTTATCGCTACTACGTGTAACACATTTTGACATAATCCTATTGTGCCACCCTTCAAGACAATTTATTGTCCTGTGTCGTGCCTTGCTTACACACCACATGTCAATTAACTTCTCAACTTTTAACCACTGCTTAAACATATAATCAGTGAATGAGTTTAACGTTTCATCGAGTTCATAACGTCCAGAATGTAATTCCAACCATCATTTATTAAACGGGGTAGAAGACGCAAAGCAGTGCACAATGCTAAGGTTCGGTATTGGAGCTTAGTTTTGTCTAACTTTAATTCTTTTGCTAGTTTCTTCACAGCTTTTGCCATAATATGGAACTGACAGCCCTTAATCTCAACTTCAGGAAAAATAAATTTTATAGCATTCATAACGGCTTTTTCAAAATCCAATGTAAACTTGAGAGGTTTCCAGTTCGGTATCACTGTTTTTATTAAATCAAAACATATTTTATATGATTTCTCGTTCATTTTGGTCATGAGCACGTATACCAATGGTATACCGCGTGTGTTTATATTTCACTGTTATTGTGGCTGAATGGTGTAAAATTGTTTGAATGGAGTAATCGACATGAGATTTTTCGCCTCTTCACTAGCAAATACTAAAATGCGGTTATCGTCATCACGATAGTCTGCTATCAAAAAATATGTAAACTTTGGTGGAATTTCCACATCTTCGGGTTTTTTTTTATATTCTCTTTTTTGTTTCTATAATAAAGTGAAGATTTAACACTTGGAAAGTTTTGTAACTAGCTGTATACCAGAGTCATTAATTGAAGCTATAGTTTCATTAAAAATGGTCGGTAAAGGCTCAAAATTTGAATTAACAACATTTTTTTTTTAAATTATTCAATTTTATGTCAATTTCGTTTTTTGCAATATCGAGAGTGCATTTGTGTGTTGTCTCTTTGATGATTGATGTGTTTTGCTGTAAAACATGTATTATGTCATTAATTATAACACTATCGGGGCAGTCGAAAAAAATATATAGGTAATTACATTTACATACCTTCACAGTTAAGGACACACTGCATTTAATATTTTTGTGACAATTGACACATCTCCACACTAGTGATTCTTTGTGTACTGGTAACCAGCTCGTAACAATACACTAGGTACCACCATTTCGATTTATCAAATTAAAATCACAAGTACTATACGAACATCCTGGTACATCATACATAATTATTCTGCAAAATAAAACAAATACCTAGTTATTTATCATCGCACATAGACGGAAATAATGCAACCAACAAATACACTCAATGATAGCAATTGATACTTACTGTTTATTTATTGATTTCACATTAATTTCATAGTTTTTAAATGACAATTAGCACACCACGGTACCACAAATGATGAACTTAATAAAAAAAGATGCGATAGTTTGAAAGGAGGTTTTTCGAAAGTACCTTCATTTTAAGTAAGTATAGTATTTTACAAAAAAATATCTTAATTTATCTCCTAACGTATTGTAAATATTAAACTCTGATTTGACACATAGGTACCTTTTCTTCTGCGAAAGAGGAGAGGGAAAGCTACCATATCGCAATTCGGGTTATGATAGGAACGATAGGTACATCCGGCCAGGTTAGGAAGAGGGTAGGTTCGGAACAAATGTTATAATTTTTTTCAAGTTCCTAACCTAACCCGCGACCGGGTTAGGATTTCGGGTCAGGTTCGGAATAATCCCAAACAAAACGTCTATACGATGACATAGATAGGTAAAAGTACCTATTACTAGAAACTATTACAAACCTTAATAGTTAAACTTACAACGTCTACGTTATTTTATACTCAACATTATTGTCGCTGACGCGACTGCGAAACGACCCTTACAAGATTTAGATGTTATATAATCTGCGACCAAACTGCCGTTATATTTATATTTACGAATAAAAAACTATTATAAAACCATTTTCAAAGTTAAATAAAAAAGTTATTGTGCCATTTATATGACACTAGTTTTCCGCCCGCGGCTTCGCCCGCGTCGAGTTCGGTTATATCGCGTTCCCAAGAGAACTCTTCAAAAGTCCGGGATAAAAACTATCCTATGTTCTTTCTCAAGGTCTACTCTATCTCTGTACAAAATCAGTTCAGTGGTTTAGACGTAAACGCGTAACAGACAGACAGACAGAGTTACTTTCGCATTTATAATATTAATATAGTAGGGATTATTTTGCTACTTGGGAAGTTATTGATAGATAACAAACTCCTGATATACAAGTCTATATTAAAACCAACTTGGACATATGGCATTCAGCTCTGGGGCAGTGCAAGTAATTCAAACATCGCAATATTGCAAAGAATGCAGGTTCCGTGGTCCACCAACAATTTCGAAATCCACGCACACCTAAATATGACCACTGTAATAATGTACCTAATTATGACATAAGTGCGGTAAGTTGAAAAGTACAGCCGAGGCGATATTGTTAGCCCGAGCCAAAGCTGTAGGCGAGGACTACAAGAAAGCAGAGGCTGTAATTACGCACATTTATGTCATAGGTACGACGTTTTATAACATATTTGCGAGGAAATAAATAAAACTCGGACTTTCTGAAACGAATAAATCTTTAATCACTTGTTAAAGCAGTTATAAAAATTTGAATTATTTGTAAAATTGATTATTACGTCGCCAGTTGGCATTTTTAATGTTGTCAAGTTATTATTATTAGTTACAATTTCAACAGTCTCTCTCTCTCACTCTCTTGAGTGAAGGTAAGAGAAACGAGACCACAGAGTTACGCAGTCGGTGGCGGCGACGGAGGCGGCTGCGGTGCGGCGCGGCGGCGGCGACGAGGATGGTGGAATGTACGCGTTAACACGTGTGTGCTCGCAGATGGTCGAGAGTCAACACTTGGCTCCAAATTTATATTCCCTGTAATGCGGGAGTAATTTCTTCTTTATTTCTGTTCGACCGCCACCCTCCGTGGCGTTTTAGTGTCAATAAGTTCGCACCTGAATCGGCGAGCAATGTAGCCGAGGACCTTCTGAAACTGTGTCCTGTGTATTCATGTGGATCATCCAAATTTTAGAGTGACAATTTTTTCGGCATTGCTCCAATTTTATTTATGCCAATGGGTTGGTGGCTAGTGCATTTTCCATTTTGGTAATTTTTAAAAAATCTGTTAGGCCCTTCGCACATGGAGCTACTCAAAAATGACTGAACTAATCAGTAATTACGATTACAAACCAGTTAGAAATTGTATCTCGCACACGTCGCTACTCAACTTGTAAGGTTTCAGTCACTTCTGTTATTTCTGTTTACAAAAGCACACGGTTAACAAGTGGTAAACATGTCAACTGGATCGAGCGAGGACGACAACGATATTGTATTATACTATTATCATAATAGACGTCGAAGGAATATTCGCAGGTTTTAAAAATACTCGCCTGTCTAATTAAAGACTTTTCCCACTGCACTCCAAGCTCTTTCTGTTATATCCTTTCGTGAATATTCTGTTATTTTATAATTATATATGCATGGGTATTTTTCCACCTCCTTCACAAATTGAATATTTAATGTTTGCCCATTCATTTTTATAACAAAAATCAAAGAAACTCGGGAAACCAGTAGCGTGGTGACCGGTACGACGCGTCGCGCGTGATCGGTTGCTAACGCGTTACTGACCAGTTAGTAACTAGTCGCGTCGTGTGCGAACCTCCATTGAACATGTATGGGCTGTGACGCTCAGGCAACTCGTTAGTAATTTAAGTTTGTGACTAGTTCTTTTTAAGTAGCTCCATGTGCGAAGGGCCTTAGACATCGCTTTTGTCGAACGAAGCGCTTCGTATTTCTTCACTATGTCGTGAAAAGGCCCCTGTATTGTGAACGATCTTGGAATTTTATTTTTTGTGTTTTTTGACTTGGACAAGAAGAACCCGCCCGTGGTTCTCGACATCATTAGTTGTGATGTTTGCCAACTCTTGACGTCTACATGCACCATTTATACCGAATATTAAGGGCAGGTATTCCAGGCATCCCTAATTTTACGTCACTTTGATTCAATATTAAACAAATAAATAGTGATTGTTTAAAGCCAAAAAAAATACATAAGTATTATAGTTTACTATATTATTATGTACTTTGATCTTTTGTGGTTCAAAACATGATATCGAATACGTCGCTCGATCAAAAAAAACTCCAAAGAGGAGGCGAATTTGATTATTTTGTTATGTTAGTGTCAGTAGTACAACAGAGGAGCTCGTGGCTAAATAAGAACAGCCGCTCGGATCGATCATTAGGTTAAGCCGTGCTTAACTGCTTACCTAGGTTGGTCCGTGGATGGGTGACCACCCATTACATACCGAGTTTCCTCCGTGCCTCGGAAAGCACGTTAAGCCGTTGGTCCCGGCTGTCATTTGGAGATCTTTGACAGTCGTTACAGCTAGTCAGTGGCCCGAAAGTCTGACAACCAGTCTTACCAAGGGGTATCGTATTACCTAGCATTAACTGGGTTGTGGAGGTCCGACAGGCAGTCGCTCCATGTAAAATACTGGTATTCAGCTGCATCCGGTTAGACTGGAAGCCGACCCCAACATAGTTGGGAAAAGGCTAGGCAGATGATGAGTGTCAGTAGTACAACTTTTGTTTACAGCGGCTATTTTTAAGGCCGCGGCCTCGAATTTTGCGGGCAGCGGGGCGGCGGCGGCGGCGGCGGCGCGGGAGCGGCAGGATCTTATGCGTAAAATCAAATGGACCGGTTCTCGAAAACAGCGGGGCGGGAGCGCAGCGATTCGCTCCGACAAAACCGCGCGCGTTTTCGCTATGAGCGGCGCGCTCGTGGCGTGCTTCAAACATTTTCATACTTTTGTTCTTACCGCTCGCCGCCTCGCGCTTAGCCGCCGCTCACCGCGGCAAGGTCGTGAATGGGCCGTAAAGACTAAATAAACCCCCGAAAATTAACATGAATTCCGTAAAACGAAGTTGACTGTACACACTTTTACAATTTTATAGTGTGACCCAAAGTTTTGCACAGCGCGGTCACCGAGTTCATTTGAAACGTCTGTTCGTGCGACTTGCCACGCGCGTAGGTAAGTAACGCTAAATGCCTACTGCGCTCGAATATCCTGCCCTTAATACAACCTGAAAAGAGATAAAAACAGCGTACAAAACACCTATATTGTACCTAAATACGAAAGTGAAAGAAGTTAATAACAATAATTTAGTTTCAACTGACCTTTGTTGCCAAATATCTGCAATCTGGAGCTTCTTTTAGGAACTTCTTGACATTGTCAGCCGAAAATACTTGCGACTTTTTACTCACATGGCCACTTGAGCGTCTTTTTAGAAATGCCAGCAAGTTGGAGTATGACTGTATGAGTGGAGTTGGAGTATATCAATATCATGCGGTTGGGTTTATAAATTCGTAACCTGAATTTGAGGATACTGGAGGTTTAGGGGGCTCAAGGGACCTCGTCCCAAACCCTCCAAAGTAATTTTGGCTGCCGGAGTTGCGTCTAGATATTTTTAAACAATTTTCAAAATTAAGTAAAATATTATTAATAATGTGTGAGACGGAACGTTATTTCTATATTATCGCCTTGTTTTTAATGTTTTTCAAGTAGGATGTATTTTTAACACGTGAAACAAAACGCAAACTGTCATCTTAAATGTAGATTTTGACAGTTACGTTGGGCGTCATTCCGTTGCTTTCGAGTTATCGTGAATGTGCTGAAGCTGAAGGTTATTGTTTTTAAAGATCATAGAGTTCCATTTGACTGAGAAATAACAAGTATAATACATACACATACATAAACTCACGCCTTTTTCCCATGGAGGTAGGCAGAAACTAAAGAACGCCACCAATAAATCAATATTAATAGAGCGAGCGGACCGAGCTCGGGACTTGGGCACCCCGACCCCGACTCGGACAGGTTAGGTTAGAACTTAGAAGGGTTATTCCCTTTTTTTTAAACCACCCAGTAGGTACTACTGGGCTTCCATCGAGTTGAGTGGCATAGTTACTACCCTCCCGCACTCTGTCCCCTCATAAATCAGGTTTATTTTAACAAAATAATGATAAAAACAACCTCAAAATGCGATTTTAAATAATTAATTAATAAAAAAAACTATGCTATTCCCGAAGGCAGAAGTGGTGGGGGGTACATAGCCAGGTATCCGCCCAGGTGGCCCGCATCACCCTCTACGGCCGTACATGAAATCGAGAATCAATTCTCTCTACTGACACCTTACACAGAACCTGAAGATCTCCCCGACATACCGGGCAGTTCCACACAAGCTACGATATGTAGGTTCACTTACACAGGCAGACTTTAGCGTTTGACGCCACCAATAGGTACTATAATTAGGTATATTAAGGCCAAGAGACCCAATTAAGTTGAACCAAGAAGCATGTTGCGCGCGTAAGGGAGAAGGCCTATGATACTCACCTGTGGGTGGAATATGATGAAATTTTGCCGTACATATGATTATAGTGTTAAAGGTTGTTGTTATTGTGCAAAAACTACTCATTTTGGCGATCGTACTAATAATTAATCCATCGACATTTACGATTTCCGAAACGATGAAGGAAAACATCGCGAGCAAAACGCATGTCCTAGAACTGAACAGCGACCAGCCAGCACTCGGGCCGCGTTCCACTCACATATAGGAGGCCTGGAACATTTGTTTACTGTGAGCCCATTGTTTACTATTTATCGAGCCGGGTAACTACTCACTTCGGGCTCGCAGGCTAGTTTGACAGTAACAGCCAGTTTTTTGTTGCAGTCTCGTAGCACACTGTGCTTGAAGAGTTCCTCTCGTTCGAACCGTAACATATCACTGTAAGGTTCAACGCTTTCCTCCTGTGCGTTTCCTTTCTGAAATATTTTACTAAAGCATAATAAAAATATAACTTTTGTTCTTTCTGAGACAAATTTGGTACCTATGTAGAGCTCGTTTTGCCCGTTGACAAGTTAACCAGTAAAGTGCCAACGAAAGTGTGGGCATTATTATTGTGTACGTTCACCCAGCAGGAAAGCGGCTCCTAGATTGGTATGAGTGAAACGTATAATTAGTGTAAAAACGGAAAAAAACGATTCCCTCTGGAGTTTTTCCAGCAGGAAAATTCTAAACGTATGATCGGAGAGAAATATTGTGCATGGCCAGTCTGGAATCGTTTTTAGGGTTCCGTACCCAAAGGGTAAAACGGGACCCTATTACTAAGACTTCGCTGTCTGTCTGTCTGTCTCCAGGCTGTATCTCATAAACCGTGATAGCTAGAAAGCTGAAATTTTCACAAATGATTTATTATTATTGCCGCTATAACAAATACTAAAAATTAAAAAAAATATATATTAAGGGGGGATACAACAGATATGATTATTTTGCCGTTTTTATAGATAATGGTACGGAACCCTTCGTGCGCGAGTCCGACTCGCACTTGGCCGGTTTTTTTTTTCCAAAACGACAAAGCGCACCATTTTTTTTATGTGGTGCACATACTGAGCTGATTATACACTAATTATACGTTCCACTCATACCACTGTAGGAGTCACTTTCCTGTTGGGGTAACGTACCTACACAGTATTATTAACTTTTTTTTTGTGACTGTGGCAACGCCGCGACGCCGCCGCACCGTCCGTGTGCCCACCAATGCGGCGAAATCATGCCGCCCCACCGGAACGCACCATGTATACTTAAAAACCCGATGGGTAGGTACAAACGCCACCACATCAAGCTACCAGAAACTGTCAATTTTTCTCAATCAACCTTGAACATAAAGCCTTAGCGATAAAGTTGAAAATCTATTAAAACAAATTGACTGATTGTAGTAGTTTGATGTGCTGGCGTCTGTACCAACTATTACGGTACTGTGGTAATCACTTACAGTTTCACAATTGATGAATACGGCCCTTACTTCAACAAGAGGACTCTCTTCAGGCCTCTCATTCTCTTCGGTTTCATCGAATGCTTTCGATGAGTTCAGTTGCTTTAAAACTATGAAGTAAAATAGTGCTATCCTGAGAACAGAAACTATCATTCATTTTGGAGGTCTGCTGATTTATTCTAATGTGCCGTATAATACATTTGTACCATTTATTATTCTCCATGTTATTTTGTAAACCGAGTAAACTTGAGAGTTAATCAATCAGAAATCATCGTTAAAACTTGTCAATTGGTGACAGTCATATATGATGCTTATTGGGTGGCAGGACGACAGAAAAAAAAAGGACGTCAATATCAAAAAGAATAAAAACCAATGACACTGCGAAGTATTCGTGCGATTGCGAAGTCGTATCAACAAAACTAGCGGAGTGTCTAAAAACAAATCTAAGTATAGATTTTTACCACCTATTCTTAGGGTCGGTTCAGATAGAACGAAAAATTTTCGCGCAGGCTTGTCTCTCCTCTGGATGCAATTCACATCAAGAGCAAAAACGCGCTTCGAGTCGATGCAACCTCGACACAAGGCTCGAGCCAGCGCATAGTCGCACGCGTTAACGCACGAAAAAACCAACCGGGGTTGCCTGCCTTCGCATTGGATTATCGTCGCTAGATGCGATCAGAAACAGCTTATTAACTTTTCTTCGTCCATGATGTACAAAAAAAAAACGAAATCGTCAAAACACTCAACACTCAGTAACAACATTGAAAGCACCAGCGGCATTACGTGAGCACGTCACTAGCTCGTGCGGTTTCGGGTATCCTCGATGACTCCCGAGCATGCGCGAGAAGTCGCGTGACCTGAGTAGCGAGCATGTTCGAGGCTACGCTTGAGGTGGCGTTCAAGTATTACGTAACGCAATTCGGCTAGCTGTGGTCACTTTGGATGTTACTTAACGTTTTGGGAGGGGGAGGGGAGGTACAGAAAAACTTTACGGCGCGTTATATGAGGGGGGGGGGAGGGAGAGTCAAAGATCTTCTTAGATATGGCAAAGGTAATTAAGTTTCCTTGATTTATAATTACATACACTTTCCAATAGTTAAACATTGACACATCTGTGTTGGGTCTATAAATAGAAAGACTTGAATTTTAGATTCACTTTTCATTTATTTATTACACTTGATTCATCAGATAATAAGTTTAATATTAAGATCACAGTTTAAATGAGAAAAGGAAATAACTATTACCCTTTCAAAGGTTTCCACAACGTTCTATTAAGTATCATTAAGTTAAATAACAAAATTACCACAGCAAATGATCCTTTGCTCATTTAAAAACTATATTTAAAAAATCAATAATCTTAATTCAAGAAATTCACAAACATCTATATCTTCACATAGGCTGGATCACATTTAATTTATTTGTTATACAAAAAGTAAGTTATACATTGTTCGTAACTTTCGAATAAATTATAATATTATATGATGTGAGAACTACATGAATCAAGTATGCTTTGTTAACAAACATGAAGCTACGAGTGATAATATTCATAAAACAGCCAGTCGCAATCAGTCGTAGCTCCATACTGACGTATAAAAAGACCTAACCAATTAGGAACATTTGCATCAATATCATTACATAATAAATATACGTCGTCAAACAAAGTGATCATTTACAATAAAAATGTCAACAAGTGTTGGTTAGATCTCTTTTGTTGTCGCTTTATTACAATACACTTCCATAATTTTCAAAACTATAGCATAGAAATAATTAATAAGCACTTATTTATACAACTTGATTGGCTTATGTATGTCAGAACATTGATGAAACTACACATGCACTGCACTTCATGTAATTTAAAAGATTATTTAGGAATCACTTATAGATGTAGTACCATTCAGGCATTGATTATAATGTTAATGTCATAATTGTTTTCACTGAATAACCGTTCCTATGATAACAAAATGATAAAAACACTTAGGTTTCATGAGATCTAAATAGCAATAATAAAAACAGGTAACAAAATCGGCCTCTCAACAAACAAAAAGGGTCAATTTATAGTCGCCTAGACTTTAAAAACAAATTCGTAATAAGGATATCGTAAAAACCGGTCAACACACTTATTAACTAAACCAAATACGTTGTTTAATCTACAGTTGACGTTAAAATACTTATTTAGGCGTTTGAATAATATATTTCTACGACTCTGGATCCGTGGACGTGTACGTGGCGGCTTTACTCGTCTGAAACAACACATACCGAGTTACGTGACGACCGACAAACAAGAATTTGGCGAGGATCGTATAGGATACGATGCTCCGTGGCTTCTGCATAAAGTACCGGCGGCCCGTTAATACCCGTCGCCTGGGACAGAGGCACACCCGGCGGCCGTGCCGCCGGCATAGTGTGTAGCAGCCTGGAGACGATAGAACAAGAATGGAATCTTTTCATCGTGGTTGTAAAACTAAGATTAGCATTTACATGGCGCTCGTTTTCGATATTCCAGCTCCAACAGAGCCGGAGTATCGGAAACTCAAATGAAATAAAATAGTAGTAGGGGCCATCGTCAAAAAGTTATATTGAGTTTAGAAAGCAGAAAGTAGCAACCCTAACAGGAACTTTGCTCATAGGTATAAGTGAATGCTTACCTCACAACTATCATAGAACTGCATGGCGGTCTCGTTGTCGTAGAAGTTGACGGTGACCGTCTTGTCCACGGGGTCGTTGCTGGTGTAGTCCGTGCCCGACCATAAGCACGAGTCGCCGCTCATCTGATACAAATAAAACCGTGGGTCACTGGTTCCTATTTAAATTGGGAGGATAATGACGGTCATTACTACCCAAAACAGGCTGATACGGAAAACGTATAACTGCAATCTTTGCCGTTGGATCGCTAGGCTTGCCGAAAGGTTTGGTAAGGTGTTTTAACAACCATTCATTCACGTTTCAAGCAAATAAAAATAAGACAAACTGCTGAGCCTCCCGTCACTTTGTCAGAACCCAGATGTACTATACGAGTTTTATACATTCAGTGTCTTGTAATGAGATAATAATGATCCGACAACGAAAAATGTATTCCACGAGTCGACACATTACTATACTCCGTGCGTTATAGCATGGTGCGTATGACAGGTGCCTGTATGACGTTGACGTCTGTCAGTACCACATGACTAGGGATGTGACATTATGCAATTCATTTTTTCGATAACGATACTCGCAGCTTAGATCTAGTTCTCTTTAATATTGTTACGAAAATTAGTGCGTTATTCAGTTGTGCAGTGTAACTACGTGTATAAACTTGTCGAGATAAATGTATTATGGCTACATAAGTATCTTTGTACCTTTATAAAATAATCAAAATCGGGTTTATGTTTTTTTTGTGACAACATTTTTGCTCTATGGCGCATTCATCTAAACTCATATCTGGAGGTCTATAGCTTTTAACAATAAAAAATTGACCTACACACAATATACTTTTTTTATTATATAAAATATCGACTATCCATCGTAGCAGTACATCCCATCACTAAATACGTCTATGGCGTTACGTTATACGAATAACACTTTGCTTAATTTTTCATTCAATTTGATTTTATTTGTGGACTAGAACATTCTGGTTAGGTTTAAATTAATTTACTACAGTTATTAATGATTTAATATATTACGAATGTGGTACAGCTGAAATACTAAGTCATAATTTGTAAATCGCGGCAACTTTCAAGAGTGAAATGAAATGTTACTGAAACTGTCATACGCACCATGTTACAGCGTACGGAGTATAACACTATGGGCGTAGCCCGAAATAAATGCTATAATAATAATTACTGGTATTGGCACTGGTAATGTTTCCTTAAAGAACTAGTTTATTTACCCCTTTTAGTTATACCGCGAAGACTACAGCAGTGCAACTAGGAAGAGTTTAGGGAGTTTACTCGTGAGAGTATAAGTTATTTCTATTAGGGCCTGTTTCACCACCCGCGATTAAGTTCCCGTTAACTTATTTGGCAGATAATTTCATACAAATTATCTTCCATTTTTTAATTTATTCGGTAAGTAGTGGCTATTCGGACATCGTGAAATAGGCCCTTAGTCTTAACATTTGAGGCATAATCAAAGATCAGCTGTCTTGAACATTTTGAAAAAAATTGAAAGGTGGTGGTTGAATATACAGTAAGTTGTATAGCCACATTATTTTCAGTGTAATTTAATAAAAATAAAAAAATCTTTAAAAATATTTTTAAAAGTAGCTGTTATCAAAATGAAAATTAGGTTTATCTATCAACATTGAACGCGTATAAAACGGTTCGTGTCCATGTTAATAACCGTTGAGGAGTTCTTTCGGAGGCAATCCTGGCTGCAGGATCAAGCCTGTCATAAAAATGAATTGTCACCAGAACCAAATGTGTGTGTGAAATTCAGTTACAAGATTTGACCAATACACTAACTAACGAGGCAAGTTAAATAAAAGATTGAGTTCGGTAACTGTCCCAAGGGATCGTAATACCAGGATAAAAAGTATCCTATGTGTTAATCTAGGTTATAAACTATCTGTGTATCAAATCTCATCTAAAATCGGTCAGTAGTTTTTGCGTGAAAGAGTAACAAACATCCATCCATCCATCCTCACAAACTTTTGAATTTATAAATATTAGTAGGAAGTAGGATAAAAGTAAGTAAACGTGACTTTTAAACATATTAGAGTGCCACAAGGCAGGTAGCCTACAATATTCAGCAGTAAATCAAGCCTGAACAATGACGATTATGACAAGAAACTTAACAAAAACTGTTTGAAGCATACCTGGAACTCGGTATCAGTGTATATGAGCATATCTGCGAGTATTTCTCCGGTGGCGGCGTCGGTGACGAGGATCTTGGGCGAGTAGATCTCCTGGTCGAACAGCACTTGAATGTGTGCGTTGGAGCAGGTGGTCTCGTTGTTGCCCTGGCGCACTATGGCCTCGCCGTCGCACGTGTAATATGCTGCTGATTCCTCTTCGTCCTGTTACAAGTTTTTATTTTGATAGATAAATACAATAATATACTTTACTAGCTTATGCCCGCGGCTTCGCCCGCGTGGAGTTCCACAAAAATGTGCTACGTGATTATACTACCGGGATAGAAAGTATCTTAAGTGTTAATCCAGGTTATAAACTATCTGTGTGTTTAATTTCATCCAAATCTGTTCAGTAGTTTTTGCGTGAAAGAGTAACAAACATCCAACCAGACCATCCTCACAAACTTTCGCAATTATAATATTATCAATAGGACTACTTCCTATTGATTATGATTCATTTTGTATGGCAATAGCACGCTGTGACGTCACTATTTCGTCAACTCAATGACTCAATTATTTATTGATTTCAAAGCAACTATAAATCTAATTTAGCAATTAATTGAAAATAAATCGTGTTTTCAGGTCTAAAATAAAGTGTTTTTTTTTTAGAGATGCTGGCTTGGAATTATTTTTTACTGGTGTTAACATCCCTATTATAAAGTGCAGGCCACACCACAAGCTTAGCTTACTTACTTCACCTTGGCAATATTCAACCATAATGCGTATATTTAAAGTGCATATTGTATTGGCATCTGTCTTAGCCTACCTACCTATCTAACAAGTGAAAGCATTTATTAAAAACAATATCTTTTTACGGCAAACAAACAATGCTTACCTCATTATAATATCCATCATAATCGTAATCCTCCTCTTCATCATCATGCTCGTGGTCTTCCTCGGACTCCTGGAAGTGTACTTGTTTAAACACTTCGTTGACTGACGAACCTGTGTCGTCGCCCATATTACCGGCAGCCTCCTGTGCTGACGCTATCACTGACGTTCTTTGGAACGTTTCTGCAGTGATCGCGTTGTCTGCACGCGCACTCTCTTGTAAATGTTTTGGTAATCTTAGCTTGGACACCATGTTTTCGACGGCGGGTTCTGCTTCTTTCTCTTCTTTTATGGCTTGAGCAGCAGATGCTTGTAATTTCTGTTGAAATGGACTTAATGAAACTAATAATCATGTCATGGTCGCTTTGTAAATTGCGTTTTCTCAGATTATACTAATACAAGGTGTAAACTTGGTTGACGTCAACCAAGTATTCTGTACATCAAACTAAGTAACTGCGCACAAAATATTGCTGGGAAACAGCTTTTTTTGGGGTTCAAAAATCACGGTTTACGGTAGGACTCAATGTAACGCACTCAAAACAGTGCTGATGGATGCATTGATTATTAGTAGATGCGTGATGAAGGCATTTTAAGTAATGTTATAACATTTAAAACAATTTTATTTAAACATGTGTAAAATTGGAACTTTGAACTCCAATATCTCCGTAAAAAGGTTCCCAGGTATGGTCTAGATCACTTCCCTTTTTGAATAGAATATTGTTACCAATTTCAAGGGTTTTAATTTTTTTGCACGGAACCCTAATTCTTAAACCTCTTTACTACCCCTACCCCCTACCTCTTTTACTTTTTTTTTTTTTTTCTTTTTTTTTCTTTTCTTTTTCTTTTTTTTCTTTTCTTTTTCTTTTTTTTTCTTTTCTTTTTCTTTTTTTTTCTTTTCTTTTTTTTTTTTTTCTTTTCTTTCTTTATTTTCTTCTTTCTTTCTTTCTTATTCTTTATTTCTTATTTTGGGTTCCGTGCAAAAGCAAAAGTAGGCTTAGTTACTCCTTATGACATCAGCTATCTGCCAGTAAAAGTCCCGTCAAAATCGGTCCAGCCATTTTGGAAATTAGCCGTTTGAATCGGATTTGGTTAACAATTTCAAGGGTTTTAATTTTTTTGCACGGAACCCTAATTCTTACTCTAAAATAAAGTAGCCTTAGTTACTCCTTATGACATCAGCTATCTGCCAGTAAAAGTCCCGTCAAAATCGATCCAGCATTTCGGAGATAAGCCGGAACAAACAGACAAACAAAAATTGAAAATATGTCTGTTTTATAAGTGCCGTATGTATTTTCATATGCATTCAGTAAACAGTAGCTATTATTTTTATATACAAACAGACACTTCATTTTAAATATTTGTATAGATTCAAACTTTACGCACAAGTAAAAACTGTACAAAAGCGGACTTCATAATTATAGAGACCATATCAGAGAGGCCGGTCCCAAGACTGGGAACATAATGTGCTGATTGCGTTATTCTCTAAAATTTAGATTTATTTATTTACCCTGACACATTCAACGATCTTATCATGGAAGGTGGTGGCCTGGTCTACGGTCTTGAAGCGCACGGCAAGGGTCTCCTGTTCGCCGGCGGGGTTCTCGGCGAAGTTGCGTCCCGCCCACGTCCAGGCGCGATCAGAGTTCTTCATCGGTAGCAGTTGAAGGTCCATGTATAGCAGCATGTTCAGCACCGCTTTGTGTACCTGATGGTGGACCAACACGTTACAATTTGATTCAAGCGAATACGGATTCTCATTTTCCTGTAACTCCATCCCTTTCTCTTGCACAGAATCACCCTTCACTAGATCGACAAAGAAACCTCCACAGATTGGGCTCGCCGATGCCGAACACTGCCGACGCTTGTAAGAAAATCTGGGAGCATAGGTTTGGTTAAGCCATAGTTCTGATGTTGACTTTTATTTTTCCTTGTGCAATTGTTTTTTTTTTTAAATGGGACTACTCTTGACCTCAATCTCGAGGTCGACGATGGAACGAGCTAACTCATAAGAAGCATATTAACTCGCAACTTAAATAGATTAGGGTCATATGAACTTGGGAGCACCGACGCAGGTAGACTTCCATTCCTTGGCTATGCGCAAAATAAAAGATGTAGTAAAACGCTTCGTGCGAATGTGTGGAACATCGATAAGGTATGGGTGATAACCTGCAGTACGCCTGGACTCCCGATTTTGGGTTTTTCTATCAAGAATTTCTCAGCAGCAGCCACGGAATCTGGATTTGCACCCGGTTAATGGCAATAGGCTCGCCCCCTATTAAAAGAGACTTAAACATAACTGGCGAAATGCGGGTATTCTGTTAGGTACACCTCTGCCTAACCCTTCGGGGATTACAAGCGTAATGATATGCTACAATTTAACAACATGCGTTTCTCTAGTACTGAAAAGGTTACAAAATACACATACCTGTTCACGACGCAGTAGCAGTCGGTAAGTCTTCCTCTCCCCGTGGAACAAAACTTTCATTTCACCGACACCTCGTTCTTTCCACTCGCGGGACTTCTCGTCGTAACGGTACAACTTGCATCGCTCGCCGTATATTTTTTCCTAAAATTTAACAGATCATAACAGAACAGAACAGATTTATACAACTGCGTTGTAAAAATTTCGCCAGAAATATTTAGAACATGATTTACATTTATTTTTAACTTATTGCCGAAATATACAACCGTGTATTGTAACTAGACGTTTACTACCAGAATTGTAGAGGTACTCGTACAAAGTTGCAAACGCTCTACATGAACATTTTGAGTAATTCTTATGACGTAATCGTTCTGACCGAAACTTGGCTTATTCCTGACTAGCTTTTGCCCGCGACTTCGTCCGCGTTTCCGTCGTTTTTCGAAAAAACATTAGCAGATGTCCTCCCTCATAGTTTTGAAAAAGTACCTACGCTTTTACCTACTCAATACAAAAAAAATAAACATGAATGACCCAAAACTAACCTATCAGTACTTATCTAAAAGTCTATGAGTACTACTTCTACTTCTATTCTACCTACTACTACTTCACTTAAAAAAAAATAGCAACTATTAATAGTTTACAATTTAAACAAAACTAAACCTAATTCATAAAATAACAACAAAAGAAATTAAAATAAACTATTTAAAGACTAAAAGTCGCGCTGATAAGCACGGTTTATAAAATAACAATTATTGTCTGTCAATAAAGTCCAACACTCTGAACGCATCAACAGCCAAATATTGAATGAAGCTTGCGCTTTTTTTTTTTTTTGGTATGGCCTCTCGCAGCGCAACAACTCGCTAAGGTTGAAGCTGCTTAACCGGACAATCCTGTGGTGGCCAAAAATTACTTTAAGGCCCCCAGCCAGGGCTTACAAACTAAGGATATAAATTAAATGAGCAGACACTCGCCTCCCGCCCCTTTTATACTCTGCCGCCGCGAGCCGTGTCGAGCGCGGCAACGGTTACGCAAAAATGATCCTTACAGCTTGCTTCTCTATTCACGCGCGATGGCTTGTTAGCGTAGGTATTTCATGTATAAGTTTGGTGTTTTTGTACCGATTTCTATGATTCTTTTTTTATTAAATAGGTACTAATATTCATTAAAAAAATAAGGATGATGGTGAGTGTTATTGGTATTATATTATACGTAATAGTAAACAAATATAATAACAAATCTCTGAACTGCTAAGCTATCGGGAGTTACACGTGTTATTGTGAGTCAACTATAAAAGATAGATATATGCTGTCTTGGGATATTTTTTATATAATTTTATGTTGAATATTTCCGTTATACATGATTTCTATGTAGCTTTAACCATTAAGGCTGCACACGCGACGGAAGCTTAAAAAATCAAGTAATTTCTCCCGTTTTCCCAACATTTCCTTACACTGCTCTGCTCCTATTCATTGCAGTGTGATGAAAAGTATACTATAACCTGCCCAGGAGTTCGAAGAATAACTGATGTTTTTTTTTTTAATTGGGGTTGAGTGAGAATATTATAAACGTAAGAGTAAACAAATATAATAATAACAAATCTCCGAACTGCTAAGCTATCGGGAGTTACACGTGTTATTGTGAGTCAACTATAAAAGATAGACATATGCTGTCTTGGGATATTTTTTTATATAATTTTATGTGGAATATTTCCGTTATACATGATTTCTATGTAGCTTTAACCATTAAGGCTGCACACGCGACGGAAGCTAAAAAAACCAAGTAACTTCTCCCGTTTTCCCAACATTTCCTTTCACTGCTCTGCTCCTATTAATGGTAACGTGATGAAAAGTATACTATTACCTGCTCAGGAGTATGTAGAATAATTGTACCAAGTTTCGTTAAAATCCGTCGAGTAGTTTTTTTTTCTATAAATAACATACAGACAGACAGACAGACAGACAGACAGACAAAAATTTTACTGATTGCATTTTTGGCATCAGTATCGATCACTAATCACCCCCCGATAGTTATTTTGTAAATATATTTCATGTACAGAATTGACCTCTCTACAGATTTATTATAAGTATAGACTAGCTGCTACCCGCTACTTCGTTCGCGTGGCTATTTAGGTGTGTATGTGTGAGACTGCCTCGTTGGTCAAGTGGTCGCAAGTGCGACTACTAAGCATGAGGTTCTGGGATCAATTGCCGGGTCGGGCAGTGTTAAAAAAATGTTTATTTAAATTATATAAAGTTCTAACGCACATGATTTGGAGATCACCTTTTAAGCAAGAAGATGGTTGTGTTAGGTGACTCCGCTCTTCCACTTAACATTAAACAATGTATGCAATTGAAAAAATACTATAAATAATAGTGTTATTGGGGTATTCCATCAGGAATTTCTCAGTAGCAGCCACGGAATCTGGATTTGTGCCCGGTTGGTGGAATAGAATTGAATAGGCTCGCCCCCTGTCACATGGGACTTCAACATAACGAACGGCGAAATGTGGGTGTACGATAAGGTACACCTCTGCCTAACCCGTAGGGGATTTCAGGCGTGATGTTATGTTTTGTGTGAGAACTGACTGGCTGATCAAAATGCGATAATGTAGGTGATGACTTCAAAATGCGTCCTTTTGGGTACTGTAATTCTGGGCGCAGAGATCGGCAACAAAATTAAATGAGGCGACGATATGGCTTAAAACCGTTTATTTTGGCGCTGTACAACCTTCTTTTCAAAGTAAACCATCAAACGCCTTGTTAGGCACTATTTATTCTAATACCGTTCTGTATACAACATTAAATGACTTATTATTTTCCGCAAGCACGTGAAATTTTTGGGCACTGAACAAACAACATATAATTGACCGTGTGAGAAGCATGGAGTGCACAATTGAATGCCTGTCACTTTTATGGTTTGGCCCTGGAATTGTTGATCGTCATTGTAATAGCCAATTTTAAGGGAAATTGTTACCTCTTAAATTGAAATGGTAAGTTATTTGCAATAATGGGTATGCGGGGACTTATTGTATAACGGGCTGGTGTCCGCAACTCCACGACCAATGCGCGTATTTTGCGTGCGGGTGGGAAATCTATTCGATCCACCTCAGCTCCCCGAGAAAAGCCAGCAGCGCCTTGATGTCGCTGACAGTCTCGCGGAGAGTACCTGGGTTACCGAAGTACTTTGCCCTGTATGATGCAACCTCTGGGCAGTGCAGAAGCACGTGGGCTGCTGTCTCATCTTCGTCCATGCAGGCTCGGCACAGAGGGCTGTCTGTGACTCATATGGCAAAGAGGTGTTTGTTAAAAGAGCCGTGTCCAGTGATGGCGGCTGTAACAGTGCGCAGCTGTAGTTTCGTCAGCCGAAGCGCTTTTTTCGTGAAGCGGCTGTCGATGGTAGGAAGTGCATCCTTGGCCTGCCTACACTCACCATGGTTTAGCCACAGTTTGTGGTGTTGTTCACTGGTTCTGGTGGGTTGTTCGTTTCCTTACCAGTGTGCGTAGGTACCCGAAGGGGAGTGGCAGTATGGGTTCAGGTCCCACTGCTGCCATGCTTGATCCCCTTCTAGCGAGTTCGTCCGCTGTATCGTTGCCTCGGGACTCGCTGTGTCCTTTTATCCATTGAATGGTTATATTATTGAGATTACCAACCTGGTTCAGACGTTGATGACACTCGTGTATTAACCCAGAGTTGACTGTGTGGTTGTTTAATGCTAGTAGTACAGCCATGCTGTCTGAAAGTATGCGAATTGAGTGGTCCACAACTTCCCTGGCTAAAATGGCCGATGCCGCCAGGGCAATGCCCATACATTCTGCCTGAAATACCGTGTTATGGATCCCCAATGGTGCGGCTATGTGTATGTTGAGATCTTCCGAGAAGACTCCAGCTCCAGTGCCGGTACCTGTCTTAGATCCATCCGTGAAGATCCGTACTTCCGCGGGGCTTAGACCCTCACAGCGGTGATCCTCGTGGAGTTGGATTTTGTATTTTTTGTCGAATACGAATTACTTGGGTATCCGATCGTTAATAGCTTTCGATACGGGAACTCGGTATAAAATCCCTCCAGTATCGCGGTGTGTTGTGTGTACTTCTTAACCCAAAGTTGAAGTGTTTCAAGACGTACTGCCGCCATCGTCGCTTCCTGCTGTATGAACAGATCGAGCGGTGGGAGCCCCAACATGGCCTCCAGAGCCGCGGTCGGGGTAGTCCGCATGCAGCCTGTAGTCGCCATGCAGGCAAGTCTCTGCATGCGTTGCAGTTTGATGGAGGCTGTAGCTAGTTTAGTGCGGGGCCACAGACCACTGCCCCGTAAGTAATCATGGGTCGGATCACCGTGCAGTATAACCAGAGTATTATTTTAGGGGATAGGCCCCACTTCTTACCTATCATCCTCCTGCATTGCCAAAAGGTTATGCAGGCCCTGTTTAGTTTGTTGTCTAAATGCCTGTGCGGGGACTTAAAACGCTCTCTCCATTAGCAGCTCAGCTGTGTGATACGAAGCCTGGTGCCGTTGCACAGTCTGGTTTCATCAAGGTTTCGTATCACCAAAACTGGTACGCCAAATTTAAGCTCCAGCTGATGGGACGGCACGCCCGATAACTCAAGGGAGTTGAGAAATTCAACGGAGTAGGCAGTACTATCATCATCAGCCATCACAATGATATGGATGTGTATACTTTTTTTTTTGTTTTTTTTACTGACCCACTCGTTCTTTGGCGCTAGCACAGCGGTTGGATGGGAAAATTCTTCGGAAAATAGAATTTTCCCATCTCCTTCGGATTCCAGACGACCCTCTCTCATTTGCAGAAGCTTATTCGCAAAGACACCTGCTTCGTGGTCGTTTTACAGTTGGACGCGCATGATGCACGTAATATGGAGCTTTTCAATTCAGGTGGTTTTCACAGTGGCGACGCCATGAGACATGCATTTCATCCGCCAGTGTGCCCCTTTTTTATTAAAAAATGGCCCCTCTTATTAACTGGCAGTATCTGTCTAAAGTCGGCTTTTCAAATGACCCCTCCTCCCGCGCTTGGTGGAACGGAAGGGAGTGTCATCCATGTTCCTTCTTAGCGCTTTGTGTTTCAGCGCCACAGTATCTCTTTCGAACAGTCCCGCAGCTGCAGCAGGCATCGGCCCTTGCGGACCCCTTCCGGTTTGCTGACATCATTTTGAGGCGCGCGTGGAACACGAACGCGCTTTCGACACGGCCTGTCGTCATAAGACGGTTGGACGGCGAGCTAGTTAATTACTCACCGTTCACAGGGTCTAAAGTCGCTGCGAACATTTTGATGACGCCACCCATCACACCTGGTTGCCGCGGATGTCCTGCAAGCTGCGGTTCAACGCCTCTAATGCATGCTTGTGCGACATTGTGCACTCGTCCCAAACTACTTCCCCCGTTTTTGGTGATATTGCATGTTGGGGCGTATCTTCGCATGCAAGATTCAGCGGCAATTTGAAAATGGAATGTGCAGTCCGACCACCCATAAGCAAAGTTGCAGCAATGCCTGAGGAAGCCACAACCACAGTTATATGACGACACGGTTGGCGCAGTGGCTGAGCGAATGGCTGCTGCGTTTTGAGTATGTTTTCATTTTTAAACTTTTTAGAGATTTTTTTTGTACAGTGTAAATTGGTCAATTTTCATTCATTAATTTATGATTACCTGTCTTTTGAATGGTAAAAAAAAACGAAAAGTATACATTAATCTATTTTGTAATGATTTGAAAAACTTAAAGCATAAAAATAAAACAAAATACCTAAAACTTACAAAAAGTGAAAACTGGTTGGGGATCGAACTCGCGAATCATGTTTATTATGTTTGAAAATCTAATAGCATTAAAAAAAATCACAAAAAGTGAATACTGGCTGCGATTCGAACTTGCGAAGCTCGGTTTACAGGGCGGTCGCTAAACCGCTAGGCCACTTGTACCTGTGACAAATCTTTTGAAATAGCCGTTCTATTCTAATGCATGCTATAACATTTGTCAGTTGTCACACAGTAGCCAAATTAGATGGCGCTGTATGTCCGGAATAAATTTTATTTTTTATTTTATTTTTTGTAATAAAAACTATCCTATGTCCTTTCTCAAGTTCCAAACTATGTCTGTACCAAATTTCACACAAATCGGTTTAGTAGTTTAGGCGTGAAGCAAAGACAGACAGACAGACAGACAGAGTTACTTTCGCATTTATAATATTAGTTTGGATAACCGTCATAGTGAATTTATTGATGAACGATATGTTGTCTTTAGATGTGACCGTGACCGTGTCGCGACCAAAAATAAAGGATGGAGGTGTTCTAATAGCTGTGCTTCGTGAATTGCGGGCGACAATATTGACAACTGAATTAATATTTAACTCCGAAATTGAATAAGTATTAGTACAGTTGCCTGCCACAAAGCAACACACACAGTGCAGCACTAACGCCGGGGTGCGCGTGCCTCTTAGTCGCCTTGTTGATGCGTACAACGCTCGCTTTATGGAGCTTTACATATTTAGTCTTTCCAAAGATCGTTTCAAGGCAGGAGCAATAGAGTTACTAAATTCATATGTATATTTATACATTTTTTTTTCTTCTTCTTACTAGTTTTTTACGATGCACACTATTTTTATTTTCTTTTAACTTTTTTTTGTGAATTCGTGGACAATGTTGTGGGTTACATGTGTAGTAGTAGTAACATAGATATGGAATTGATTGTGTTTATATGTATTTCTAAGTATTGTGCTAATTTAAGAATCTCTAGTTAAGCTCGGCATGTAACTGTTTTTTGTCCCTAACAAATAAAATAATAAAATAGATCGTACTGTAGTGAATGTGCGAATATTTTGTCACATTGGTTCTTGGAAAATCGGTGTACGTGTTACCGGCCAAACCCGATTTCAGGCTAAACTAGTTTTTCCTAGGCCAAACTAGAGCTCATTACAAAAGGGCGATCATAGAACACCCCGTCTAAATGGGTTACGTTAGGTTAAAACTGTGACCAATCACACGTGAGCCGAGCGAGCGTAGCGTGCGGTGCCGCGGCAGCGACCGGCGAGCGCCACGTCCAAGTTGGGCGCAGTGTAATTGGTTGGTTTGGGTTAGTGTATCCTAACACAATAAACCAGTAAACCGATTTGGCCTAGGACAATCTAGTTTGGACTGAAATCGATTTTTATAGAAGTTGGTTAAGAAGACGTAAAAGTCTAATCTTTGAACATCAAGTTTAACAAGGTAATAGAATTGATCCTAGTTACCTCATCCTCCTCTCCTGTGGTGACCACAATCTTGTCGGGCAGCGGTACAATAGGCTCGTAGTGAGGATCGTACTCCTCGTCAGCACCTGTGGTGTCCTCGCCGTCACCGCTCTCGTTCTTCGACTTGTCTCCAGAATGATTTCCAGGTTTAGCAACAAATAGCTGTTGTCCGGCTCCCTCCCATTTAAAATCAGGTTGTTCTACAAAAAAAAAATATGTATAAATAAGCAGCCATAGCTCAGCTGTAATCGTGAGGGACAGTTTCGACGGCTAGTTTTGTAGTACCAAAAGTCTACATAGATCTAATTGACACACAATAATTTTAACTTACTTTGGATAGTTTTGATACCAAAGCCAGGCCCAGTACCAGATGACAAAGCAGCAAATGACAGACTGTTGTCAACACTGAATGGTGCTTCTTTCTTCTCAGGCTCTTGGCTGGCATCCGTTTCCTTAGGCTTGTAGTCACCACCGGCATTTACCGCAACTGGCTCTTCTTTCTTCTGTTCCGTATTTGCAGCTGTACTCAATGCAGGAGCATGGTCTGTTGTCCCAAATATTGATTTACCACTTCCAAATAGTGAATTTTGAGACGACAGGGAACCAAAGGCCGACATGCCTGCTGACCCAAATATGCCAGAATCGATTTTGGGTTGACTGTTTGCTAAGGCTCCGGGTCCGAAAATACTTCCTTGATTAACGCTAGTAAATAAGTTTTCGGATTTTTTATCATCTCCGAATACAGATTTTACACCACTATTTTGACTGTCAGGCTTTGTATTAGCAGCTGGAAATTCTAAAACAGATCTGTTAAAAGACATTCCTTTGTCGTTAGTACTGTTCGCCGTCGACGGTGTCTGTTTTGTATCACTAAAAACGAATTTTGTGGGTGCTGTTCCGAAGTTTGAATTAGACTCGACTTGATTCTCATTCGTAGTTTTAAGATTGCTCAGTTTTGGCGGGGCTAGTAGAGAATTCTTAGCGCCTGATGCCCCTTGAGAATCACCGCTGCCAAATATGGAAGCAGCCTTATTTTGTGGGGTTCCAAATAACATGGTCTGTTCTCCAAATCCTGAGAAAATACTAGGTTTCTGAATGAAAGTATTTTCCTTGTTGGTTGTATTACTACCAAAGCTGCTCTGGGAAGATGTCGATGTCGGTGTTTTTGCATTGGACGCAAGTGACCCCAGTGGAGTGCGGAATATAGATGTATCTACCGTTTTTTCAAAATTAGATGGAGTGCCATAAATTGAATTAGTAGGACTTTGGAAAAGGGGAGTGGTTGTTTTGACAGGTGTGCTGGCACTAGCCAATGATGCTTTTAAAGTTGCGGCTATAGTCATAGGCTTTTGTTCTACATTAGTAACATGTGATTCAGAAGTTAATGTTACATTTTTGTCACTTGATGAAGCTTGTGGATCAGTTCCGCATGCACTGGACTCATCGCTGTCGTGGCATCCACGACATCCTTGACAAGGTTCCTTACTATTATAAGTAAAGAAGTTCTCCGGCAGCATGAGCTCCTTGGCTTTTTGTTTTTCTTCTGTCGTAGCTTGTATTTCACTGACAAACACAACATCATCACTTTCATCTTTCTCCTTCATGTCGATCTGTTCTTTCTTACTGACGGGTTTACCTTGTAGTGAATTATCAATTGCATCTTTAAATTCTGAAGCTACCTCCTTACTTTTGAACCGTAAACAGAAATGTTCTAAGTTTAGTTCACCTTCACTGAAGTCATTGACAATAAATTGCCAAGACTTTTCATCTTTTACATTGTAAATAATCTCAGGAGTCAAAGCATGATTCAAACATATTTTAAGGACCTGTTCCCTTCGCATAACCACCCTGCAAAATAAAACATTTAATGTAAATTTATAAAGAAAAAAAAAACTGAAAATGTCCAAAATATGATCTTAAGGTTCCAGAGCGGGAGGAGTCATTTGATGATTTCCCATCCGAAAAAAAAAAAAAGGTTACCTTAACTTGCCAGTTTCCTTATGTTTTAGTATTTTGACGATTCCTTTCCCGCGTTCTTTCCATTCACCTGATGCAAATCTGTATAATTTTGATAACTGGCCATAAAGTTCAGTTTCATTTTCTTCGCCAGTTACAACTTCAACCTAGAAACATTTTGAAATAGTTAGATGCTATACATGCATGTGAAGGATGATATCGCTAGAAAGGAGGTGACTACTGAGATGACGAGTAATAGAGAAGTATGGAAGAACAATACATGCTGCGCCGACCCCTAATAAATTGGCATCAAAATATTTTATTTCACATAAGCCTTATAAAACGTCGAAAAGAGAGGCATGGTTCGGGTTGGTCGCTTCCTATGGAGAAGAACCGGCAAGACACTCCATGGTTACCGTTTGAAAAGTAAGGATAACGGCAGACAGGCGATGATGAATTGATGATATAACAGTAAAATTACACACCACCTCGTGGTTCAGAAAGCAATTCTTTATGGCCTCATTGAAGCAATTGCCCCAACAGACCATTTAAAGTAACACAATTTAAATAGATCAATGAAAAATCAGACAGTGTAAAAAAAATTGTTACCTTATCAGGCAGGGGGATCACAGGCGTGAAGGGATGGTAACATTCATCTTCTGCAGCATACTCATTGCCGTCACTGTCATCCCCATCTCCTTGGCTACGTGGTGATTTCGCCGGGCTTTTACCCTTGTTTGGTGTTTTAGGTTTGAATACAAAATCAAATGTGCTACTCTCTTTGAACCCAAAGGATACATTAGAGGAACTATCTGTCTGGGGCGTGGGAAGCAGTGCTGGTTTTACAGGAGTACTTAATTCTTCATTATTTTTGAAGCTAAAGTCAACAACAGCCTGACTTTCAGTGGTAGTATTTAGTGCATCAAACACAATATTATTAGCAGGAGGTTTCTGAGCCCCAAACGCCACAGGGCTTGCTGTTTCAAGATTATTTGCTGGTACACCAAAACTAAATTTGTGGGCACCAGTGCCATCAAAAATAGAAGATGTCCCTGTGTTTTGCTTCTGGTCATTTGCTGCTGGTGGAATACCAAAACGGAATTGTGGTCCAAGTGGCCCAGTACCAAATATAGATGTTTTATTGCTAACTTCTGAAGTTGGTGCACTGGGTTTAAATAATTCCGCCCCAGTACCAACTGACTGTCCCTGGGTCGTAACTTGGAATACCGAAGTGGATTTTTCTTCATTACTTGTAGTTTTAGGAGGTATACCAAAGTTAAACTTAGGCGCATTATCAGAAGTAAGTTTAATACTTGTCTTTGCTTTTGATGGATCTTTGGGACTGTTACAAGCACTGCAATTTTCTAGACTAGGATCGTTTCGCACTAAGCAATCCTTGCATTCCCAACTACCTGGCTTGGGTTTGAATTTATCTCCCCACCCTATAGTGGCTACCGGTTTCGGTTCGGTAATTGTGTTTGTGACAGCAGCAGCAGCGCTAGTAGTGGAGCTGTTCGGTTTCGGTGTATCACAACACGCGCACTTAGCGAAACTTTCCAGATTATTAGTATAACATGCATCACAATGCCATGATCCAGCTTTAGGTTTAAACATTTCTCCAAATCCAGTTTGATTGTTTTGTTTTGCAGCATTCTTTTCCTCCTTTGCTGCCTTTGATTCGTCTTTGATATTAGATTGTGCAGATTTAACAGCTTCAATAAATTCATCACACAACTGAATATTTTTAAATCGCAAACAGAAAGTCTCCGCTACCAATTCTCCTTCCGAAAAATCTTTAGCACACCAAGTTACAGCTTTATCTAAATTGGGCATTTTTTGGAACACCATTTCGTTAGTAACTGCGTGATTACAACACACCTTCATAATTTGTTCACGCCTCATTAGCAGTCTTACTTTTTGGATATTATCTTTATGAACAAGTAATTTAATATTACCAAGACCGCGTTCTTTCCATTCTTTGGCAGCAGTGTCAAACCTTAAAAGTTTAGCGCGATGTTCAAACAATATAGTCTCATCTTCTTCGCCCGTCTTCTGATCAACTAAAGCAGGCAAAGGCACCACCGGCTTGAATTCAACATTCGGTTCATATTCCTCTACATGGTCTGAAGTGTTTAGTTTAGTTGATTCTGAAGGTTGAGAGTCATTATTAGTGTTTTTAGTATTGGTGGAAGAAGCGTTACCAAACAAATTAGTGAATGGAGAACTTGTGGTAGTTTTAAAGGATAATCCACTAAATACATTAGGCTTACTAGAAGCAACTTCTTGAGAGTTAGTGTCAGGCTTCACATCATCAGAAACAGGTTTGAATGTTGGTGTGGTGCTAAATGTGAAGCCACCCACCACAGCCTTAGCTGGTGTCGACTGGGCGGTGCTGTCTTTATTAGGTGTAGCCAGCTGGCTGGAAATTATTTTAGGAGCCGCTATTTTAGAATCTTCACTTTTAGGTGCAACTGGACTTAAACTTTTATTCAACATAGATTCCTGTCTTGCTTTTTCAAAGGCATTATAGAAATCTTGAGCTATATCAGCTGTTTTAAAACGAATACAAAACTTTTCCAAGACCACAGTCTCATCGGCATAATCATTTGCAACCCAAAAGTAGGCTTTAGTTTCATTTTTCATTTGTTTTATCTCCATTTCTGCGGTAATGATATGATTAGCGCAAATCTTATGTACTTGCTCTCGCCTCATGAGAACTCGTACTTTCCCTGTGGCCTTGTGTTTCAGTAACTTCATTTCACCAAGACCTCTCTCTTTCCATTGTTTATCGACAAAGCGGAACAGTTTAGCTCTAGCGCTAAATATCACATATTCATCTTCTTCGCCTGTAGTTACTTTCACTTCAGCAGGCAGAGGTACAATAGGCTTAAAATCCGGACATGGGTCATAATTGTCCACAGATGTATTGCTTCTTTCTGATAAAGTTCTTGACTTATTGAGACTGGTGTTAGGAGAATACCCACCAAAGAAAGGTCCATCAACAACAGACTTTGAAGCATCAAATGAGTCATTGCCCACTTTAGGTGCAGCTATTGTGGGATTAAGTAAAGAACTAAAAGTAGATGTAGAACTTACAGGTGTTGTTTTGAACACGGAAGATTGATTCCAATTACTCACAGGATTCGTAGTAACCGTCTTATTATTTTGTGCTGGAAACACAAACACTGGAGGTGACACTTTAGAGTCAGTAGTTGGGGGCAGTTGGATTTGATAATTGTGCGGAGTGCCTTTAATATGTTTTGGTGGAATTGTGACACTTAGGATTGGGGCTGGAGTTGTAGTACATGTAGGCAACGGATCCGAAGATGTTATCACTACATTCACAGGCAAAGATCTTGCAGCATCTTTGGGCTCTGTAGAAGAAGTTGTTTTAGACATGGTAATTGATGTAACAGGTGGTGGCACAGCTATAGATGACACACCTTGCATTGTTGGTACAGAAGATAACGTAGGTGCTACCGGCACAGACGGTACTGTTGGCGCACTAGACATATTAGGGGGGACAAGGTGAGCTACATCCAAATACATCTGATCTGGTGTTTGATAAACACCAGGATAGTTTACTTGAGCCCTTGTTGGATCAAACATTGGTTGCGTACCTGGCACTGGCACTGAGGATGGCTGAGCAAATTGAGAATACTGATTGTAAAGGTTGTATAAGCTTTGATTATATAGATATGGGTTGGGAGGCACTGGGAAAGGTGGTACAAGTCTTTGATTGAAGGAAGGAATCACTTGGGATGGAGCAAATGGTAACTGTGCCGCAAATGATGATGAACTATCATTAGTTCTGTATTCTTCATCCAAGTTATATAAATCACTGTCATCTATAGTCTGTTCAGAAGAAGCTTTTTTCAACTTGCCCACTTCTTTTTTTAACTCTGCAACTTGCTTTTTCAATTCACTTACATCTTTACATTCATTTCTACACTCATCTATTTGGTCTTTAACTTGATCTACAGATATTTTCAGCAATTTAAATTGATCTGTAGTATTTTGCATATTGGATTGAATAGTGCTTATTATCTGATTGCCTAATTTACGATTTTCATCAAACCAATTTCTTGTTTGTTCCATAAAGTCACCAATAGTAGTATCCCGTTTTTGCAAATTTTTAATTTCGTTTTCTATTCTTCCCAAAAATTGTTGATCAACCCTTGAGTTTTCAAGTATTTGGGAGTCCATAGCAGTTCTATAGTTTGAAGCATTGGCATTGTGAACAGCTTTTGGTGTAGAACTTATATTACGGAAGATATGGTTTCCCCTGATGGGCCGTTCACTATCTGCTGACACATTTTCATCTGAAGAGTACCTACCATTGCCGTCATTCGTTACGGCTGTAAAATCGGGATCTATTTTATTCATTTGGGTTTCTATGTCTTCAATCAGTTCTTGAGTATCAGAGTATAAAGGATGGTTTTTGTTGGATTCAGTATCCCTAAGCCTATCTAAAGCTTTGTATGCAAACATTTTAGCTTTGGACAACAATGCTGCATATTTTGATCTTGTTTCAGGATCTCTTGACAAATTGTTTTCTTCTGAAGCAATTTTGTTATAGGTTTGGCCAAGGTGGTATAAAGCTTGCGGTGACTTTAAATTGGAAAGAATTTCAATTACTTTATCATATTCCCCCTCACTAAAATGATTGACTGCTACATATAACTTGCATTCTTCAAGCAATGCATTGAGTTCTTTGGTGCCAAGGTCTTTGTGTGTGTAATCAAACATTCGTTTGTCAAAGAATTTCACTACAATTTTGCTTTTCAATTTTTCTAGTAATGGTACAGCTGAAGAGTAATATAAACCAGCCCTTATTTCCAGTTGAGCTTTTTCGTCTACATTTGTTGACATTTTTGCTTTTTCACTGAATGTACGTCCAAGAGTGCAGAGAAGTTCTGGGTCAAGACCGTGATTGTCAATGCATCGCACCACTTCAATGCCGCGACTCAATGTGGCGCGTATGTCCGTCAATTCAGTTCCTAGTTCATTTTGGCTGAATTTGTAAGCACAGTCCCACCACTTCATCTGGGTTAAGGAACACAGCAAGTCAGTAATGTTGGCTGGAAGTGTGGGTGGCCTATCATTGGTCATGTAAGAATCTTTCTTAGATATTTGTTGGTTGGCTGTCAGAGTCGCACAGTAAAGAAATGCATGAATATCTGATCTATTCAATGTTTCAGGTCCACAGGTTGTTGCATTATAAGTGAGCATATTAAAAAGTGTACATTTGAAATATGCATAATTTTTATAATTTAGCAATGTCCAAACAAAGTGGTGGAGGGAACTACCATATTCCCTTTGAGCATCACCATCATAAGATTCAACTTCTACCTTTCTTGGAAGTCTCAATACCGGTGCAGTAAATGCATTAGATGCAAAAAAAGATGATTTTATTTTATCCAATTGACCTTTACTGGAAAATATCTTTTTATATAACTTGTCTCTCCAGTGAGTACCAGAATAACACTGGGAAACCTGATCTAAAAATGACTGGTTTTTCTCTTGAATGTTAGAAAGTAAGTAATGGCCAGCCTGAGAGCATCTGTAAGTTCCTTCTGAGTACCAACGATTTACTGCAATTGTTTGCTTTTCAGGAGCATTTCTCAGCCAATTCACCTTTGAATCCAGGGGCAGTGTTTGCCAAGCAACTAACATCAATGGAGCAGCAAGCTTAGTAGCATCACGCCAGCTCATTTGGTCTTTTTTGGCCTTCTTCAGTAAGAATGTTGCAGCATGAAAAGCAACCTGTCCTCTATGATGTTGTAGTAATGCACTATGGAACTCCCCAAAGCCAGGAGAAGCTCCCACCTTGGCAATACTCTCAATAGCTTGGTCATAAGCATGAAGGAGTTCATTAGACTCAATTAAACTTTTAGATGAACCACTGGGTATTTCAGTTAGACTCAACAAGCAAATACGCTCCTTGACAGTTAGGAGAAGTAACTGATAAAGCCAATCACTGGTGTTATGTGAGTTATGCTTTAGAAGATCATTGAGAATTTCATACCAGCCATAGTTATTAATGAATGTTTTTCCTCCAAACTCCACATGACAAGCATGTTCAAAAGCTTCTTTGACTTTGTTGATGTTAAGGTAGTGTTTCAATAGGCGAGCATGAAGCACTGCATCCTTTGGTCTTATGCTCAATTCAGAACGTAGTAAATGAACAAGTGCTTCAGGATCTGGGTTAGATACAGCTATTAGCCTCTCCCGTAATCTAAATGTAACAGGGTGCCTAGGGAATGTGGCTTCTGCTTTTTCACACCAGTATTTTGCACGGCCTGGTTCGATGATGACCTCATCATCAGCAAGAAGTTCACAAACTGAAGCAGAAAAAAAATTATGCCTATAAGGGGTTTGTTTACTAATCAAAACAAATAAAACAGGCCAAGGCCAAAAGTTGTTAATGTAACTTTCATCCTACAGACACTTGGTTTGCAGGACAAGCACAAAATTATTATAAAACTTTGTTAAAACATTTTGTGACCAGATGGTCAAAGATCACTTTTAGCTTCAGTGGGGGTAGGCTAGGATGGTGATTGATATATATATTATGTATATGATGTTTTTAACACATAAATTAGCTTTCACAAATAAAAAAGCAAAGGTAAACTTTAAGATTGGCTTACATTAGAGTTCTCCCTCTAAATGAGTGATGCCAATAGAAATGTATCTTTGATCTTTTCTAATGGTGTTACCTAGACGATTTCTATTTAATGTAAATTCCAGATCAAACACTCAACAAGCAACCCAATTTTGATTTAAACTCAACTCTTGACAGTCAATCTTGATAACCAGATATAACCAATTACTTGAAATGTGGAATGTCATGCACATAATATAAAATCAACAATATTATGTCTTGTATACTTACTGTCCAGGATAGTACTAGTTTGTGCGGGGTCGATGTCTAAAGATGCTTTATATTGTTCAAGAGCTTTTTCTTTCAGCCCCAGTTTCTGCAAAGCTTGTCCAAGCAGTTTGTACGCCGCAGCGCTGTTGTCTTTTTGCGTGAGGTATTGCTCGACATACTTCTGGCAATTCGAATAATCCCCCACTTCGAAATATAGTCGAGCCACAGAATAAGCTCGGGATTTAAACTGCAAAAAATCAAATTGTGTTTCAATATAAGCCGCACAAATAGTAATCCTTGAATTATGGTCATGGTCTTGTTTTACTTACCTCTTTCGCAGGCAATTTACTTAACAAATTCTCCACGTGTTTATCAACGTCTTTTTTATTTCTATACATTTTCACGAACTATTCACCAAGTTATTAGTCTTTTAAACCTCAAATCACCTTACACAAGAAAAAATCGCGTGGGGCAAATGGATCGGCATTCAGTGTTCGTCATTTTTAAGTTTTAGGGTTAACAGTAACAAATATGATTTTTCCCAATGGTGTTTTTAATCGAAAATATTTCCTAACCTAACTGAATATTTGTTAAACTGCTGATTGCAACTTTATACAATTTTTTTCAAACACATACAAGATTCTATTAATGTTTCTAAATAAAATTTTAACGTCTCTGATCACACATTATATTGCTAATGATAACGATGTTAAAATTTGTAAAAAAATATCGCACAACTGAGATCATTTTGTGTGTGTTTTCGATCGTTCGCGTAGTCAAACTCGTCTAAAAATGCTTGTTATTTCACCAATCACTCGTATGAGCAAGTGAGATGCACATATTATTCCTGCCAAAAAAATGTTTACCAGTCCTTCAGAAAAAAGGTCACCTATTATAAAAAAAAAACAAGTAAATATATCTTTGCAAAATAAAGTTATTTGAACATAATATATTATGTACATTATATACAGACGACAAATAGAACTAAAATAAAAAGACTAAAATAAAGTACCTACATATACATATATTCAACGACCGCGACGACAATAGGACACTTCTTTGAACTAATTTATATTCAGGTATTGATAAATTATTTTGTTTTTATAAGCCCAATCTAATTTATTCACGCCCAAAGTTGTGTACTTAATAATAAGCTTATGTTCATACATAAGCATATTTTTACACAACTTTCCAGGTTCATAAGTTCCAAACTGATATTTCTTTTTACTGTTTTGTTATTCTGTAATAATACTAAATAATGAAGGGACGTATCGGTATGCATAGTTTTTGGTGTTTAACTCTAGTTTTCTCCGTTTGTATGAAAGAATAATCGGCTTGCGTTTGTATGAAACTATAAACGGAAAATAAATCAAATACTCTATTTAAAAAGTTTTCCCGATTTTCTTTTTATGTGGGAAATGAAATACTGGCAAGAATGATTCCCCATTACGTGGTGTTGGCTACATTGACAGTGCCATCAGAATTTTTAAAAAAAACGTCCGTTTTAAATAAGTCTCTAACCCATGGAATTAATAGTTACTACGTGCCACAACGACCACCCTAATCTCTGACTAAAACATTGAGGAATAAGGTGTGGAAATGGCATGGGTGTTTGTTTGATTTCGTGGGACAATAAATTGTATTAATATAGTATAAGTCCGAATATTGGTTAATCTTAGGTTTTACCAGTAAATCTTAGGATTTACCAACATGAGTTGGGAAACGATTTTTTCGGGCTTTTACCATTGGAATTTAATACATACTAGGTTTTACTAGTGACGGAATATGTTTTGGGAATAAAACAGTGAGTACTTCTTAATCTTTTATTTAAATTAACTATTATTCAAAAGACTTACATATTTTTTGTATCGTATGAGGGTAATTATTAATCATTTATAATAATAATCAGTCAAATCCTTACCTATTTTTAATTTTTTTTAATTTGAAATGTTTATTTATGTATTTTTAATTACTAGTAATTTAAAACAATCTTTAAATACATCGTGAATAGTAAAAAATAAAATTATCTCTTCACAAACATAACGCTTACGTTGGCTAATCTAACTGAATCAGTATTTTTCTTATTATTTGACATTTCTTTATTAATAAACAAATCGAAGACAAGGCAGTTAATCAGTTGTCATTTATCAAGAGGCTGTAATAAAAAATACTTGTTACAACACGAAGCGCTGTTAAGGCATTTCAAATTACAAAGTAATCTTGAACATGTTCTGACATGTTTATTTCAACTTTTACCATGTTTTTAACGCAAATCCTAGGATTTACCAAGTGAATGGTGATTAAAGTTCGAAACAAACTATGATCCTAGAACGGTTCGGACTTTTACCATTAAGAGTTGGAAAATCTTAGGTTTTACTGGACAATCTTAGGTTTTACTGGAAATTCTTAGGATTTACCGTAGTTCGGGCTTTTACAGTAACATATAAATACATGCTACTTTATCAACGCATATGAGTTTCTTAATTTTATGATTGTTTTTGTTCAGGTCTCTGTGTGATCATCAAACTCTCGTACTGAACTGTATGTGTCCACCTCGCCTCCCGCAAAATGTTGTAGCGGCGATGCACTCCTTGCTGCCTCCATAGCTTAGTAATCTATGGGTGGAACCAGATTGACGGATTCCGGTTTTTTTCACTCAACCTAGTACCCATCTCTAATTGTGTTTTATTTCTTATCTGTAATTCTGTACTGTGTACTGTTCTGCTGTGTACATGTGTAGTGTTTACTGTATTCGCAGTTTCTATTTTACATTTTATTTCTAAAATATTGATGTCGTTTGTCTGGATTTTGTGACTTTATTACGGTCTATTTATATAGACCCGTTCTTTTACTTAAATACTTACATAGTGACTAAAGAATTTCCTATGTTTCGATTTTCAGTCAAACACGGATAGCATGATATTACTTCTTCGAATGGATTACTTTTCATGTATTTACTGCTAACTAGCAGCACAACTAGTAATTTATTGTGATTCGGTGTGCAGTATTACGTTACAAAGCCTGGAGATGGGTGATTCTGAGTTCGCGTACGGATCTTCCGTGTCAGTGGATTCTATGAAAACCATCGCAGAAAGTATAGGAATAGCAAGTTTGGGAGATGATGCTGCCAAAGAACTGGCGGACGATGTGACTTTCCGATTGAAAGTTATAGTACAGGACAGTATGAAGTTCATGAACCACTCCAAGAGACAAAAGTTATCAATAACTGACATAGATAACGCTCTGAAGATTAAGAACATTGAGGTATGTTCTTATTAGGTCACGTACTTCATACCCATTACCCTTGTCTCAGAATACATTTTATATTAATACCAAATGAAAACACCCACCACATAATCTCAACTTTGAGTGGATTTGAAAAGCCAGCTATTGTCTTTTCTGCTGTTTAAATTAGTATTGGCCTCTAAGGTTGTCACTGTAGTTGATTTGCATCACAATAATAGATTAACTCAGATGTAATGAGGTGTTTCATTTTTTCAGTGTCAATATGGATTCATTCAACAAGATTCATTACCATTTAGATTTGCGTCTGGTGGAGGCCGAGAACTGCATTTTGTAGAAGAGAAAGAAGTTGATCTGTCTGACATTCTGTCGGCACCACCACCAAAGATCCCTCTGGATGTGTCTGTTCGTGCACATTGGTTGAGTGTAGACGGTGTTCAACCCACTGTGCCAGAAAATCCTCCTCCTTTGTCTAAGGAAGCACAGAAATCAGAATCGGTTGATCCAATCAGTAAATTGAGCAAACCCACTAATAAGGATGCTGCAGGTATAAAGTTATATTTATTTTTTATAATATCATTCATTTTTCTAATGCCCATTGAGTTACAGCATATTGTGTATTTTGACATTTTGAATTCTATTTCACATGTCTATACATGATGCAAACAAACAATGTAAGTTTTTGTTTTTATTGGCACATGACCACTGGATGGCATGTGCAGGAAACACAAAATAAATATGATGACTCTAAACTTACTATCATGCATTACATAAATATGTCAAAATCATATGTTTTCTAAGCATTGGGTTAGTTAGTAATTACTTCATTATATTTTAGTAACAACATTTTTAATCTAAATCCCCTTCCATGCTCATCTCAGCCAGTGGAAGTGCACATTTAATAAATGAAACAACATTGCAATGTTACCAATGCATTGGTCACACCAAATAAAGTAAAAATTTAATACACTTGGTTCTTGTAACTTTGTACTGATTTCATTTTTTTTACTTAATACAAAACTATAATTTCTAAAGTTTATGAATTTATTAGATTCACTGCAAACCTAAACCTTTACTAGGTCATGTTAAATGTTATGGCCATTGCTGTATAAAATATTTATTTTAATTATTTTTTATTTTACCCTTTAAATGATAGATATTTTAACCTAGTAAAATTGTTTCTGAAGTCTTTAATGGGAATGTTTTTATAATTAGATGACTTCAAAAGTACCTGTCTGTATAAACTTTAAACCTTTCCCAAGTAACACATCAAAGCAGTATATTGACCGACTTACAGCATTTCTGCATCGTTTTCGCATTTTGAGTTAGTTCTATGATAGTATTACAAACGTTTATACGGCTACTGTAATTCTAAATTGGGCACAAATTATACAGCTTTAGATCATAAATAAGTTCACAAGTAGTTGTTTAATTGCATTACAGGCGCATTATATTAGCATTATTGTGACCAAATAAGTTGTGAATCGCATTATAGAAGCATTATTACGGTCCATGAAGTTGTCAATTGCATTACAGAAACATTATACTAGCAATATTATTGATAATGAAGATGTTAATTACATTACAAAAGCATTAGACTAGCATAATGATAAGATTGTTCTAAAAGTATGATTGAGGCTATTTAAGTGTTCACAGTTAGAACTTAAATCATCATTGCAAAAACATCTCTAATACCATGGCACAAATGTTATAATACAATTAACGTTGTAATTTAACTGCTTTGTCCAGCAATATAATATGGACGAAGATCGTCAGAACTCAAATCAAATCAAATCAATCTTTATTTGTGAACACAGGTATTATAATAAAGGTCTTATGTATACATTTTAGTCGAGCTCTGCGTCCTACCAATGTAATTGGTGTACAAATATTAGCTTTTTAGTAAAATGTCTGTATCTGTAACACAAAGTGGAGTTCAAATAAATAATGTGAATTCACCGTACTATTATTAAATGATTAATCAATTAGAATTAATTTTTACATGTAAGTCAATGGTAAATTATTAACTGAGTGACACATACTTGTATTTGCATCAAAATAAAATTTATAATACTGGCTAAGTTTTTGACTCTTTTGTTATTTCATGCCTATTTTAAACGCAATCTAGTTTACTGTAAATATCTACATCAGTTTCATTGAAAATTTTCACGCACCTTCGATATTTTGTAGTTTTGAACTTTTGATATAAAATGTTAAATAAAGATATGTATCAAAAAAAACCAGGACACTTGTGTATTCCTAGTCTAGAATGATTTTTGCATAATTAACGTAATTGTATTGGTTGGGCAGTATGAAATTAAGTTATTATACATTATGATAAAGGTCTATTGCTATTATAAATAGGTCCGAATGATAATATTTTTTGGTTATAAAATATTTTCAAAATGGTGTGGGTATACAATAGCCCGGTGAACCTTTATAAAGGCTAATTAATGCCGCCAGCAGTATAAATAGTCACACGTGAACAATTGTTAAGCTAGAGGCCAGAGAGAAGACTTTTGATGAACCACCATAGTGCCATGGTCTATAAAGTAGTTCTCTAAGGGTTCACCGTTATACCAATAGACTTGATGTAGACTGACATAGTGCCATTATTTGAAAGTAATTTTAGGGGTCCTTGAGCAAAACAATAAAACCCATTTCAGAATTTTTACTACATGAATAGTCACAACTTAATTTTGTTATTAGCATAATTATTATAATCATTACACACATGGTTAGGCAACACACCATAAAAAAATGCTGTTATTTGTTGATGTATATCATATTATATTTTATGTGCTTTTCCCCAATATGGCCAACAAATGGTTTTAAGAATACAGTAAAGTGAATGTATATATAGCTTTACGCATTACAATAACTCACGTGTATTTGATTAAAGAGCTGTTGATGGCACTCAGTTGATCTTTAAAAATGCAAACATTATATTGATTCACGTTTATGCTGTTCAGCAGTATTAGGCAGCACTTTTACTTAGCACTTAAGTGCTATAACACAACAAAGGGCACTAAAAACAGCCCAAAGCTGTATAACGGATTTACGGCGCATTATAATGGTTCAAGTTATAATGGTTCAAGCTATTAAGCGGCAATAGGCATTATCTTACTGCTTAAAATGTTATTGTAAACCCTAAGGTACTAAAAACAGCTGAAAGCTGTATACTGGATTTACGATGCATTATAATGGTACAGGTTTATGGTATTAAGCAGCAATAGGCATTATCTTACTACTTAACAATGCTATTGTAAACCCTAAGACACTAAAAACAGCTGAAAGCTGTATACTGAATTTACGTGGCATTATAATGGTTCACGTTTATGCTGTTAAACATCATGAAGCATTTATTTGACTACTTAAAATGCTATTGTAGATCCAAATGCAGTAAAAACAGCTGAAAGCTGTACAGCTGCATTGTGGTTGGCTGCACTAAAACTAAAGACTTTACAAAAGCATTTTGATAGGCCATTATCCAACCGTTATACATTGTAAAGCATCATAATGGTTTTGAAATCCAACCGTTATACATTGTAAAGCATCATAATGGTTTTGAAATACCAATATAAAGCATCAAGACGCTCGGTGAAGTTTGATAAGAGTTTATACGGACCTTAAGTTCTACATAAGTTTACTATTCGTATTTTAAAATGCTTCCTGTGTTACTTGGGTTACTAGGTCATGTTAAATGTTATGGCCATTGCTGTATAAAATATTTTTATTTTATTTTATTTTTCCCTTTAAATGATAGATATTATAACCTAGTAAAATTGTTTCTGAAGTCTTTAATGGGAATGTTTTTATAATTAGATGACTTCAAAAGTACCTGTATAAACTTTAATTAGACTTTGGTAAATAGTCAGTTTTTTATAAGCATGCCCCCATCTTTGTCTATTTATACTAGCTAGCAGTTCAAAACCAGTTCTTCAAGTAAAGACTTAGGTAGAGTGGTGCATGCTAATACTGTATAGATTACAATTTTCTGTAGTTTCTTTGAATACAAACATTATTCACACTAGGCTATAAATGTACGAAGGCATATTACATAATTAAATATGTATGGAGCCTTTTTAAACATGACAATATGTAATATTTCAGGTAAACCTATGTGTGGTAAAGCAGCGAGGCTGAAGGCGTCCGAGTCGGTCCATGTGAAGCAACTAGCCACACACGAGTTGAGTGTGGAACAGCAGTTGTACTACAAGGAGATCACAGAGGCTTGCGTTGGCAGCGATGAAGGACGCCGTGCGGTAAGCATGATTTGTCTATGTTTATTTTTCTATGATGGGGATTCAGGCTCATTTAATAATATTATTTAAAACAAACATTTGTCATCAATATAATGTTGTATTGTATATTGGGCCGGTGTTTGGAAATCCACGTCTAAAGCGCGTATTTTGCATCAATTTAATAATAAGAATGTCAATTAAGGTAAAGCTTTTCTATTTCACTGTTTTAAAGAAATAGTCTTGTATGGTAACTAATGTAATCCCTTTAAAAAATATATAAAACATGATATCCATAAATCAAGATGAGGTGGTAACAATAACAACTATCAATATGATGATGTGTGATATTTTCTTGCAGGAAGCCCTACAGTCGCTGGCGTGTGATCCTGGCCTACATGAGATGTTGCCAAGAATGTGCACGTTCATATCAGAAGGCGTCAAAGTTAATGTAGTGCAGAACAATCTCGCGCTACTCATCTATCTCATGCGAATGGTCAAAGCATTGCTGGACAACCAGTCACTGTATCTAGAAAAATATGTAGGTATCTGTAGTCTTACACGCATATATGATAATCACGTATTTTTCGTATGAGCAACACCAATAAAAAGCGGCCACGAAACTTGACCTTGTATAGGATGTTTCAGAGCAACGGGAAGGAAATGGCTACAGAAAAACGCCATACTGCACGGATAGGTATCACTCAGCCTTCAATAAATGTCACATCGATTTGACTTGAATTATTGTGAGCACGATTTAGATCGGCTCGGCTTATCATCATCTGCTTAGCCTTTTCCCAACCTTTTTGAGTTCGGCTTCCGAGTCCGGGTTGAGTCTAGCCGGATGCAGCTGAATACCAGTATTTTACATGGAGCGACTGCCTATATGACTTCCACAACTCAGTTAGTCCTGGGTAATACAATGCTACTGACTACCTGTAACGACTGTCAAAGATCTATAAATGACAGCCGGGACCAACGGCGTGACGTGCTTTCGTAAGCACGGAGAAAACTTGATGTATAATTGGTGGTCATCCATCCATGGAGCAACCTAGGCAAGCGCGGCTTAACCTGAAGATCGACCCGAACGGCTGTTACTATTTACCCACGAGCTCCTTCCGTAATAATCTCGGCTTAACCAGAACATTAAAATAATTCTCCAATCTAATAATGGAGACTGACAGATGTATTACTGGGGAGTTTGTTCACTTCTTCTCCCCAGCCGCAATACTAGAAAGTGGCGAAAGGCGAACATGTTGGGGTGATTCTCAGCATAATTTGCACAAATAACTAGTTTGAGACCAGTTTCTATAAATGTGTCCACCTGCACAGTTACACGAGCTGATACCATCCGTATCAACGTGCATCGTGTCGCGGCAGCTGTGCCTACGTCCAGAGATGGACAACCACTGGGCGCTGCGCGACTTCGCCGCAAGACTCATGGCACAGATATGCAAGGCGTTTAACACCTCTACCAATAACTTGCAGACGAGGGTCACTAGGTAAGAAGATGATTTAGATTATCCTGGTTTGATTCCCTTCATGATAATAAGGAGTAATTTATGGTGTCTTATAGTCACAGGCGCCAGCACGGGTGGCTACAAATAAAATAAACGAGAATATTCAGGATTATAAAAGTTTCAATATGGCAGACCACACTTATTGACGCGGATCGGCTTGAGCCGAATACGTATGACTGGATTTGCCACATTTAGTTTGGAGCGGTGTCGAGTCGCTTTGTCCGAGCTGAAACGAGACGAATAACGTCTTTTTCGCTTGTACGCACGACGACCAATCAAGCTATACAAAGCCAGTTTATACTGATCTCTCATTGTACGAGAAATCTATAAAAAGCGAGGTCATGTTATACTGGAAATGTATAGCTGTGTGTTGCTGTGTGTACAGCATGGATATAAAGAAATCTCTTTCTGCCCAGCTCAAGCTCCGCGGTCAAAAGTTCCTAAAAGAGAATTTAACCTTTCAGAGCCCGGATACAAAAATTTACGAGCTCTCGTTTGCATTCCCAACTTTTTTGCGTTAATCAACAAAGTAACTCCTATTCGGTATGAATGGATGAACTAGAATCTAAGAAATCCAAGATTTCGAGCAAACATTTTCGAGTTTGGACCTCCCTGATCAAAATCCCGCAGGCGCTCATGTGTACAGTGTTAAACCGAATCGTTTTAGAACACTGCCTAGTGTGAAGACATGGAAAGGAATACATCATTTGTTCCTATGAATGTTATTAAAAAACAATATTGTTTCTCATCTAGGCAAGGAAATGATCTCGGCATAAAACATATCGAGTTGTTTAACCCAAATACATTATTCCCTGTAGGTTATTCGCCAGAGCTCTGCAGTGTCCGTCGCAGACTAACAACGAGACAGGCGTGGGACCATCCATGGTCACAACTATGAAGGAATCTGAGAAAACGCCGCTGGCGTCTCTATACGGTGCAGTTCAAGGTTTAGCAGAATTGGGTCCCGAGGTCGTCAAGGTGAGTACACATTTTATGATAAGAGATTTTTTTGTATGTGTCATGTTATTATCTATTATACACGATCAAATTAAATTAACAAGCATAACATAATTCATTGCCACTTCTATTTTCACAAATTCATACATATTGCGAAAAACACTTCATAGAATTATTTTAGCATGATATAAAAATTCACTTAGACTCAAGAATCTTCAATTTTATTTATATATTTTATCCAAGGTAAGTGATACAAATAAGGCCTACCTAATTTGAAACACTCATGTCTTGATAAATTATTCGAAAAAGGTGAAAAATAAAAGCAAGGCATTATTCTTTGGTTATATTTTAAGTAATTAAGAAAACATATTGTTATTAGAGTATTAACTATATAAAAATATATATTTCAGAGCCTTTTATCAAGTGTTTGGATCTCTTGAACAACTTTCTAAGTTATTTTAGTAAATATGTAAATATGCTTACATTGCTAGTCAGACTTGAAGTCGCATATTAACAAGAAATAAAGAACAATATAAAAAAAAACGTATCCAAACAAAAAAAATTAGAAAATTAACATATCTTCTCAAAAATATTATTAAATATTGAAAAATAAAATTATTTTGGCAGGCCCTAATTAAATAAGGTAACTAAATAAGGCCTTGGAACTTAACATTAATGAACATGAACATTAATCAGTCTTACTGATAATAAGACTCAAGTTTTCTTCGGCCCACGGTAGCCCGTTTTCGTCTTGGAGGAGACATACTGAGATAATCAATCTGTAAATAAACATAATAAAGTTAAAATTCAACAGAATTCCTATTAGGGTCTCGGGTCAGCAATAAAGGCCTATTATAAAGTAGCCTTTATTTAGTACTACTGGAGTAGTAGTAGTAGTTACTTCATAAATGTTATAAGCAGTATATAATTCGAATATTCTAAAAATTACAATTTAAAGTATGGTATGACCATTTCCTTTTTGATGAGTTATATTGTGATCCGTATACATTACTTGAAACAAAACTTCAAAGAATAACGTATTAAAATTCGGTAGAAATTACGAAAAATTAATAACGCGCAATGAAAACGCCCGTCCATCACAAACATGCCCTGGTAACTTGAACATTTTTTTTTATTGTGAAAAGTGCCATCTATCCGCCAGTCCTGGCACTTTTTATAGCAGTGTTATCACTTTTTTTTACTTGAAATATTTGGTACTTTCACTAACTGTTAATTTTGCTATTTTTCTTTAATCAGTGTCCAGTTGCACCAAATGTATGATTTAACAACTTAGTAGAATTTATTTATAAAATATTTTGTTAAAAGTTTGTATTTTAAGTGATATTTTTACAATGATAGAAACTTAGGAGTACTTATCTAATACCAAAGTTAGCAACACTAACTCTGAACGTTACAAGATTTTTTCCAATGGTGTGATTACATGCTCGTGCGCATCTTTCTTATAATTTTTGGTTATTTTGTGTTATAACCTTGAGTTACAGACTAATATTTGTGTGAGGTGAGCTTTAGTTTCTCCGTATATTCCAGAAATACCGAAATTCCAGTATAGACTACCTACTTTGTAAAAGTGTTGTGTTCTTCATTATGAATTGGTGCAGAGAAGTCAGCAATGTTCTCACTGGCAAGAGTTTTTATAATTTTACTGAAGCAGATTGTAATTAGATGGACTGCATTATCCTACAGGCTCAAGAACATTTTAATAAAAGAAAGGGTAGGAAACGAGAAAGGCAACTGGAGTATTATTGAATGTTTAAGAAAACAAATTACACTTCTCATCAAAAAAATCGAAACACCTCGCAGTTTATGATTTGATAAGGATTATCAGAAAAATGTGTATATTTAGGAATAAATGTAAAATGTCATTTAATAGTGAGTAGTATGAGGTTTTTAAATCCTAATGTTATTGTTCTAAATTCAAATTAAGTCTTCATAGGTTTCGTATTTTGTATAATGAGTAATTTTTACCCTGTATGGAATATGAAGGAAATGGGTAAAACAACACGCGTAAATGAAAAAAAAATGTAAGAAACGTTTATTTAATAACTTGTATTCCCTCCGCGAGCTCTTATTACTGCTTCCATACGGTTCTTCATCGATCGGATGAGAGTCACGATCACATGTTGTGGTATATTATCCCATTCCTCTTGGATTGCATTTTGCAGATGGCTAAGTGTTTCTGGGGCTGGATCTCTTGCTCGAATTCGTCTCTTTAATTCATCCCATAGATGTTCAATGGGATTCATGTCCGGGCTTCTTGCTGGCCATACCATAATGGAGATACCGACTTCGGTAAGATAATCTCGTACGACGCCCGCGGTGTGAGCTCTAGCATTGTCGTGCATGAATATGAAGTCGTTGCCAATAAAATGTGCATAGGGCATCACATGAGGTTCAAGACACTGTTCGATGTACCGATGAGAGTTTAGTGCAGGCAGCCGTGGCCCAGACACAAAGGCAAGTTCTGTCTTACCGTCGGCGCTGATTCCTCCCCAAACCGTCCACGAACCGCCACCATAGCTGACCTTTTCTTCAATGCAGCATTGTGCAAAGCGTTCTCCATCTCTTCTGTAGACCTTGTTCCTTCCGTCGTTACCATACAGCATAATTTTACACTCATCAGAAAACAGTACTTTGCTCCACTGAAGGTATGACCAAGTTAGGTGCTCGCGTGCAAAGTTAAGGCGCGCTCTTCGATGGTCTGCAGTTAATTTCGGCCCATTCGCTGGCTTATGCGGTGCCAATCCGCGTTCCTTCAACCTTGTTCTTATTGTACAGTCACTTACAGCTACTCTTCGTACAACGCGAAGCTGCTGCTGCAGTTGAAAAGCGTTAAGGCGTCGATTTCGTAAAGAAGTTGTTACAATAAATCGATCATCTCGCTCAGAAGTGACCCGATTCCTGCCAGATCCTGAACGGCGCGTGAACGAACCAGTCTCCCGATAGCGTTTGTAGACTCTATGAACAGATGATAAGCTTAGATGCAATCTTGCAGCCACAACACGCTGACTAAGTCCAGAATCCAGCAATGCCACCACTTGGGCGGCTTCTGCGGGCGAAGTATCCATATGTTTTAGAAAAAAAAGTTTTTTCAGACGTCCCAAAGTCACAGTAAATGAAATAAGAAACAAAAAGTTTAAAGACAAGCGCTAATTTTTAGTTTTTAAACGAGAAACGTACTCCAACCCTAAATACACATTTGTCTCAAAACAGTGATTAATTTCATTTATAGGATAAACAAATGAAATTCTAATTTCGAATTTTGATTTTTTTCTTCTTACTGTAATGACCAAACTGCCAGCTACACAATAATGTTTTTTTTTTCATGGAATTAATTCTCTTTTGTAAAAAATTAGGACAAAAACAATAAAAACGAAAGTGTTTCGATTTTTTTGATGAGAAGTGTATTTAAATATCATAATTTTGTATTATTTCCTGACTGTTTATCTCTACTTATTCCTAATTAAATATTAATTTGACGAATAGTTCTGGAAATGTCAAATGTACTGATTCGACCGATTTGCAATAAAATATTAAATACTTCATCACAGAAAATAAAGTATTTAATATTTTATTGCAAATCGGTCGAATCAGTACATTTGACATTTCGAGAACTAGTTGAGAACCTATCTATACGTAGGTATTGATATATTTTATTTAGTTCTCGGGTCTGGCGTCCAGATGTCGCTCAATGCCAAGAAATAATCAAACTGACAGTTGCCAGTCTATCTCATATTATAATATATTAGTCTATGATCACAAACGACCGACCACTACCATAGACTGACGAATAATTCTGGAAATGTCAAATGTACTGATTCGATCGATTTACAATAAAATATTAAATACTTTATTTTCTGTGATGAAGTATTTAATCTTTTATTGCAAATCGATCGAATCAGTACATTTGACATTTCCAGAATTATTCGTCAAATTAATATTTAATTAGGAATAAGTAGAGATAAACAGTCAGGAAATAATACAAAATTATGATATTTAATTTATTTATTTTCTTAAACATTCAATAATACTCCAGTTTGCCTTTCTCGTTTCCTACCCTTTCTTTTATTAAAATGTTCTTGAGCCTGTAGGATAATGCAGTCCATCTAATTACAATCTGCTTCAGTAAAATTATAAAAACTCTTGCCAGTGAGAACATTGCTGACTTCTCTGCACCAATTCATAATGAAGAACACAACACTTTTACAAAGTAGGTAGTCTATACTGGAATTTCGGTATTTCTGGAATATACGGAGAAACTAAAGCTCACCTCACACAAATATTAGTCTGTAACTCAAGGTTATAACACAAAATAACCAAAAATTATAAGAAAAATGCGCACGAGCATGTAATCACACCAGTGGAAAAAATCTTGTAACGTTCAGAGTTAGTGTTGCTAACTTTGGTATTAGAAAAGTTCTCCTAAGTTTCTATCATTGTAAAAATATCACTTAAAATACAAACTTTTAACAAAATATTTTATAAATAAATTCTACTAAGTTGTTAAATCATACATTTGGTGCAACTGGACACTGATTAAAGAAAAATAGCAAAATTAACGTGGTAACTGCTATAAAAAGTTCCAGGACTGGCGGATAGATGGCACTTTTCACAACAAAAAAAAAATGTTCTAAGTTACCAGGGCATGACCACTACTGTCGCTGTGAGCGCGAGCGGGCCTCTCGCGCACTGTTTGCAGAGTCTTTTGATGTAAATCTATTTTAACCGACTTTTCCGCACTACAGGCCTTATTTGTATCAGGTACCTCATCTATAATATTTTTCTATAATTTTTTTTTTGCGTGTCAGGCAAACCTGAAAAATAATGTAAAACTGTCGCGGCATTGACATTGTTACCAGAAGTAATAGGTTTCGACATCTAATAAAGATAAAGCTAGTATTGACTACATCCTGCGTCTCCACAAGGTATTCATCCTGCCCCGCGTGCGCTGGCTGGGCGAGCGCGTGGAGGGCGCGCTGAGCGGGCTGGGCGGCGCCGATCGGCTGGCGGCCAGCAACCTCAAGCACCAGCTACTGAAGGTGCTCGCGCCCGTCGTGCGACAGCTGCGCCAGCCGCCCGACCTGCCCGACGAGTACAAGTCAGTATAGCATATTATTTTATAAAACCAGTTTCACAGATGATTTCAGAAATGTTTACCAACAACGCCTATAACAATGTCTTTCAATCTTCTACATCGTTCTCACATATATGTATAATCTCAACATGAATGATGTAACCAAGATTTTGTAACAATATTTTGATTTAAAAGAGTGTCCATGCAGTTTCTTGCCCATTCTTCTCCATAGAGATCTACGCTTTGGAATGTGCAACTACAGTACTTTCTCAAGTTGCCTTTATATAGTACGCCTTTTGACTCTGACTGTAGCTTTGCTTCGCTTTTTTGTTTTACTTTCAAAAGTGCCTGTAATGGTCTAATTGAAATAAATGCTTTGAGTTTGAGTTTGCATCGCAAAAGAACCATGCTGAACTATAATGAGACATGTTTTGGCTTTGTTTACGAGGAGTTTCGGTGGTGCCATCTGTTTTGTCAGTTTTGCGTAATATTTGCAATAGGCAAGAAGAAGAATACTCTTCAGTATTTTATTTCCGACTTCACGGTCACGGTTTTGGAGGGGGGGGGGGGGGGTTAGAGGGAAGGTTTATAAAACAATGGTTAGACCTGCTGCCTTGTATAGATCAGAATGTTCGGCCACAAAAGAGATGAATGAAAGGCACTTGCATGTGGCTGAGATGGGAATGCTAAAGTGGGGATGTGTGGTGTTACGCGAATGGATAAAATAAGAAATGAGTACATAAGAAGAAGTCTGAAAATGGCGCCTGGTAATCGGTTGTCATGGTATGGGCGTGTGATACGGAGGAATGAAGAAAATGTCGTGAGGAAAGTTTTGAGTATGACTGGGTATAAGAATAGAGGAAGACCAAAGAAACGATGGAGGGACTGTGAGAAGGATGATATGGCACGAAAGGAGGTGTCTGATGAGATGACGAGTAATAGAGAAGTATGGAAGAAGAAGACATGCTGCGCCGACCCTAAATGAATTGGGGCAAGGGCAATATAAGTATGATTATATTTTATTTCGCAAAACTTCGCAATCTCCGCGGTGTCGTCTGTGGTATCGCAGAGGTCACTTTGGCTGCGTGTTTGGGGATCAAAGGCAGGATAGAAGATGGAGTTTGTGATACAACTCCACACCAATAGCCCGCTGCTGTTCCGGCCCACACCAACACCCCACTGCTATACCGGCTCACAGCACGAGGTCACGATCCAGTCCTTTCTCAAGCCCTTTTTGATGTTGGTATACCTCAGGCGTGACTACGGCTACCTGGGCCCGAGCCTGCAGCAGGCAGTGGGCAAGGTGCGGCAGTCGCCGGCAGGCGGCGGCGCGGGCGGCGCGGTGGCCGTAGTCACGTGCACGCCGCCGCTCGTGCCCGCCGCGCCCTCGCCCTCGCACCACGCGCACACCTCGCACCTCTCGCACGTCGCCAAGACTCAGGGTGAGTACTACGGCTACCTGGGCATGGACTGGACGTAGGTACGAGTATGAACTATGTTCAGCAGTGGACGTCTACTGACTGAAATGTTGATGAATCTGATGCAAACTGTGTTTCCAGACACAGACGGTATACGACACTTTACTGGTTGTCTCCTCTATTGTTTCCGGCGTTAGGAGTTGCAGAGGTTGGAAATAGTCTAAAAGAAAAGACAAACTAGCCCGTAATATACCGTCTGGGAAATTAATTGTTACGGCGCTCGCCTGAAATGTAACTGTTCAGATTCACTTGTTTCTGTACAAAATCGAATCTTGGATTGTTACGTTACAGGCGAATGCTCCAGTGTGGGAGCGCGAGCTTAAGTAAATAGACACCTTATGTCGATTTGTTATAGCTTTAAAAGTAATGACAGTTATGATTTGAATAAACGGACTATTTAGTTTGTTAGTCAAATTGCTGAGCAATTAATTGCCCTGTCTTAAAAATAAATGAGCTGACAAGTATTTTGTATTGAAACAGAGACAATGGCCACTCGTAATGTGATGATCAGCGCGGCTCCTGCGCCCCAGTCGCCAGCGCCCTCCACGCCGCCGCCACAGAAATTCGTCATCGTGTCGCAACAGAAACCGCCGCAAATTAATGTAAGTCCAATTCAAAATCAAAATCAAAATCAAAATATTTTTATTTCACATAGGCCTACATGGGCACTTATGAAACGTCGACAAAAAGGTGCACGGTTCGGGTTGGTCGTTTCCTATGGAGAAGAACCGGCAAGAAACTCCATGGTTACTCTTTTAAAATGATTAGTTTTACAATATTATCATGTTACAGCATTAGTACTCAAGTATGGGGGGACAGCATAGGCCCGACAATAAGTCGTTGCAAGAAAAACGGAAAACAAGATAAGAGGTTAACAAAAGTTAACACACATCTAGGAATCTATTTTTTAATTCGTTTGAAGTCCCACCTTAAAAACTCAACCTGTTAATACCAATAAACAATATTTGTTTTAGCTACAACAGACGCAGCCTGCCAGTGGACCCGGCCACATAGTGGTCCACAGCTCACAACCGACCATCGTACGAAGCCAAAACGTTCAGGTATAATATAAATCACATTCTATTATGTCATATACATGTATATACAGTTATATAGGTAGCTCAGTTGTATGTTTGTGACTTTGTGAAGAGTGAGGCCTTTGCGTATGTCTGCATGGAGGATGGAGGAAATTGCATGTTTGAATTGTGAAGTTTTAGCACGAATAAAATATCCCACCAAAAACATTCTGTAAAAAACTAGCCAAGTCTCGATGAAGCTGCTTGTTTATCTCTAAAAAAAGTATTGAAATCTAGACAAAGTCGTGCCAAGTGTAAAGTTCCATACTGCGATTTCTTTATTATTATAGTTAATGTTGTGTGACTTGGCCGTTGAACATTCTTTATACGCTAGTGGGTAAAAGTCATTTTTTTTACACAGATATAACATTCTGTTATACCTACCTATGTTTGTTAAGCGAGATAATAGCCCATACTGGTATTGGTAATTGGACGCTAGTCTCATTTTAGTCTGTTGTTGATTGTGCAACGCATTCATTCAGATAATGCTGACTTCTGCTCTCTTCTTTTTCGAGCGTCAAATCGACCACCGATCTAACATCGAATAGACATGCAGACAGACATATATCAATGACTAGAAGTCGGTCTGCACTGAAAATATTTTTTTTATACTGTTTGTTTTAGACTATACATAAGTATTATTGAAATACGCAGCTTTATCAAACCTACAATTGACTGGTTATTAAATCAACGTTTTCCAAGTGGCAATTTTCCATCGTCAATGGGTAGCGGTTCTGGCGACAGATTGGTGCAATGGTGTCATGGAGCACCTGGTTTTGTACCCTTGTGTAACTTTAACGGCCAAGTCACACAACATTAACTATAATAATAAAGAAATCGCAGTATGGAACTTTACACTTGGCACGACTTTGTCTAGATTTCAATACTTTTTTTAGCGATAAACAAGCAGCTTCATCGAGACTTGGCTAGTTTTTTACAGAATGTTTTTGGTGGGATTTCACTTCTTTTTGTAGAAACGTGGGTATGTTGATTTCTTTTATTAGAATATCTTATGTGTAGTCTTAACACTGCGATTCAGAAATGAGACGAAAATGCACAGCGCCATCTAGTAGCGGTAGGCAGAAGTTTTTATTAATAACAACACAAAGTAATTTCCAATTGATAAACTTATAAATTCAATCCATTTTTGACATCAAATGAAGCGGCCCACCAAGTTGAATATTTTTTGAAAAGGCGGTAATGCTGATCTATTTATTTATAGTTTGGTTGGGCTCTAGTGTTTTCTAATCAGTGTCACCAGGTACTCTAGATCTTCGATTATCCTAGTTTTTATAGTTTTCCCTTTATGTGGCCATTAAACCCTAACTCTGTACCAAATTTCAGCTGTCTGAGTTTATGGGAAGTACTAGTTCTATTTTGATGATCATGAGTGAGTGAGTGAGTGAGTTTCATAAATGCAAAACTTTGCTTTTGCTTAACTTCGGAACTAAATGGCCTACAGACTTGAAATTTTGGATTTTAAGTATGTAGTTATAGCTTACTGAATACCGAAAGTTTCTGCGTTCTGGTCTTATCCAGAGGTTCTCAAATAGGGGCCTGAAAATGCGGCGAAATGGTTCCAGTAAAGGATGGTACGGCAGTTTGCTTCGCGCTCGACTTGGCGGGGGCACTGCCGTGCCCCCCGATTGTGTTTGTAAAGTTTGTTGTATTTTTATCAGAAAGGCGCTGAAAAGAAAGAGTATTATCGTTTCACTTTATTTTATAATGAAGGGTAGTAAGTAGGTAATTGGGTAGGCCATACAAAATATAGGTGTTTCGCATGTAATATATAACGAAGCCAGGTCTTAAGCCCAGCTGCAAACCTTGGTTGGGTTGGATGTTGTTTTAAGCATAGTAGTTGCAGCTGGCAAAAGCCGACTCTTAAGACGCAGTATATAATAGCTTATAACGTTACTGCTACTTTCCCAAGTGTTGGCGTTATACTGTTCTCCTCAGATAACCTCAGTAATATTATTAGATCGCATGTCATAAGAGAAGGAGGAGTACTGCTGAACTACAGTAGAACTAATCAGATAAAGACATGTTTTAACTGTGTAATTCCGAGTTGACTACCTCGTTGGTCGAGTGGTCGCAAGCGCGACTGCTGAGCATGAGGTCCTGGGTTCGATTCCCGGATCCGGCAAAGTGCTATTGGATTTTCCCATCAGGAATTTTATCAGCAGCAGCCGCGGAGTTTGGATTTGTGCCCGGCTGATGGCAATAGGCTCGCCCCCAGTTACATAGGACTTAAACTTAACTGGCAAAATGTAGGTGTACTATAACTAGGAACACTTCTACCTAACCCTTAGGGGATTACAGGTGTGATGTTATGTTATGTAATTCCGAGGAGTTATGGCCCTAAGATTGTATGAGTATAGTTAGTAAAGTATGTTGTTATAGTTGTTGCATTCACGAGCGTCCATCAAACATTGCAATTTACACCTTAAGTTAATGTCATAAAGACCACACGCTCTTGTGATTTTAAAAGGCCGAGCTCAGTAACAATGTAATTTCTAGTGAGATAGGTCAGTGTAAGTGCTAAGATTAAATTAGACTGTAGTGTTATATCGGGTGTAAAAAGACCTTTGACGAAACCGGAAGTCCTGAATCTTATAATTATGACGATTCGTTTTTTTATACTGGGCCCTGCGTGGGTGTCATAGAGATATGCAAGGTTTAAGTTTACCTGCCGAAACGTTCACTCCTATTTGCCTTGTATCGTTGTACACGCGTAGGCACTAGTCTTTACGTGTGCTACATTGCACGCTGTTTGAATACCTCACATTAAAATAGTTCTGTACCTAGAACAAAAGTTCCTAAAAACCTAGCAATATTTTTGCTCAGTGTTACTTGGGCAAATGTACAGTCCAGGAATAAAAAGATATCTGTACGTAAATTTTTAATTACATCATGCACGACTCTCGAGACGTACCTAATTTTTTCGAGCATGCATTGACAACCATGAAATAAATGTGTTTGGAAAGTAACTTAACCTTTTCTCCCCTTGATCGTCCATAACGCGTAGATTCCGGCTTCGTGGATCTTTTTACACCGTGTAAACGACGGTAGGTGGTACTTTGGTACTGCGGTACTTGTGGTAGTCGTAGCGTTGTGTGGGAGTAGTGACGTAGATGCATGTGTCTGCGTAGTCGGTGGTGGTGACGAGCGGGCCGGCGGGCGGCGCGGCGCCCCCGCAGAAGGTGGTGGTGGTGGGCGTGCAGCCGCCGCACCACCTGGCGCCCGCGCCCGCAGCGGCCGCCTCGCCCGGCCTCGGCCTCACCGCCGCACACGTCAGCCAGGTCGGTACACATTTTGTCCTGGTCTTTTGCCCGCCTTATCATTATTGCCTCATTGTGCTTGTATTTTGTCAAGTGGCTTAACTTTTACCAATACTAACTTGGCATGGCTCTGCTGTAGAAAGAGAAGTAAAAGAAATTCAATGCGTGACCATAATTAATTTAGGAACGACATAAAAGCTTTTAGCTTTTTCAAAACCTTAAATCTTCTGGCGATAAAGGTGTTTTTTTTTTTGTACAATTGTATTTATGTAAAAACATGTTTGGTAATTAAGTTACTTCCCACAAAACAAAATACAAGGAAATCGGAAGGCTTAAAATTTGTACGGTGCCCAAAAAAAAATCTAACTAATATTCTTTTGCTAGTGCTTACTAATAACTTGCTGTTGCTAGCTTAATTTATTGTTGTTATTAAAATTATTTGTCAGTCGTAGCTATTGTATTTTGCTCTTCAAAAATGTAGTTGAAAGCGGATAACCTGTTTTTTGGCACCGTACCGCTATGCTCCACTTTTGTGGAACATTATAATTATTTTCCGATGGTCCAAACATGCCCTAGTGTTTGTCTTGGTATATTGAAAGTGACCTTTACAGCCCCGCGACTATTGTCATCTATCATACCGTTTTGCGACGTAGGATTTTGAAAACGATACATATTGTCACCACATTTTAATTTATTTTCATCGGTCACCACCGTGAGATAACCAATCGCTCCTTGTAAAATACTGGCATATTCAGCTGCATCCGGTCAGACTGGAAGACGACCCCAACATACATAGTTGGAAAAAGGCTAGACAGATGATGAGTCACCATCATCACCAAAATATTACTATCCCATTTATAGCCTAAAGGAGTCTGCCCACTACATCGTACCATACCATACCATGACCGTGCTATGAACGTATCAGACACAGAAATAAACATAGACCACTATGCCCACTAACAAAATATCAACAGCGTATCACACCCGTTTATAACGGGTTTAGAACGGTCATCATGCTCGGTTATAACCCTATGTTATTTGTATTGAAGTATGAGACTAGGCCTATTAGACCGATCTATTACCGATCAACATCGTTGTGCGTCATGCACGGAGCGTATCAGCACCGGCAAAATATTCTCGCCGGTAATTTTTGAAGCTCCGTGCATTGTACGCGATGATGTTGGTCAATGACGGAACGGTCTACTGGGCATAGGTTCATACTTTTCAATACAAAGAATATATTTGTCTGACACGTTCCTGGCACGGTCGTGGTACGAAACGGTGTAGTTGGCAGACTCGTTTAGACCTTTAAATGACCCAATCGCAAACAGATAGATACTTATCAGGATGACTATGACGAATTTGTCGAGAAACACTTGAGGTCGCAATGTCTTCGAAAGTTATTGAACTACAGTTTCAGAATGTTTTCGAATCGAAAGCCTTTTCTTTTATACAACCTTGATATGTGAACGTCGAACGAAAAAATATATTACCAAGTTGGGACCAACTGGAAACACAGATGAACCTTTGAAATATTTTTTTTTGTGTTTACATTGATTATTTTAGTGCTAACAAAATTTTGTTTTCTTTTTGTTTTGCCATCAACGCCCTAGCCATGGAGACAACTGGTAAAGTCTGTGATTACGATACCTTCGGGTGACGCGGTTCGTTGCTTCAAACAAATAAATATTCCTCAAACTTTGAGACCTTTAACAGTAATTTTTCATTTTATTCTTTATAAATGCATGTTTTGTTCTGCAATTTTGATACAGTAAAGTTAACTAGCATCAAACATATTTAATTCACATATATTCGTTTTTTCCTGCACAGCAATATGCTACAAAAATAGTGAATAAATCAATAATGGATGAAATTCGTTGAAGTTAAAAATATAATTATGTAATTCTCACACTTGATAAATATTCATTTGTATGAAAGAACAAACGGAACGCGTCGCCCTTGATGTATTTAGGGGCATGCAGAACACAATAATAGTGTACAGTACACAGCTAACGTTGTTGTTGACGTTAAATGGTAAATAAATAAGTTTTACAACTGTTTAAAAATCGATACGATACACATACATGGAAGTGTGGCCATTTTTATTATAGACATCAACAACAACAGTAGTTGTGTTAGCATCACTGTACTAAATAAACTGAATCCAGACGCAAAAAACATTTCCGTAACTCCGATTTTGCAATCAAAGTAGTGAATACGAAATTGCATTAAAACTAAATTATTATTTATTAGATTACTAACTTTATAAAATGAAATATCTCTGACTTTTGAAAACTCATGAAAATAAATTGTTAGAGCAGACAACTGTGGAACTAATGGCGCTACTGTCGTTTGTCCTGAAGGATACATTATTAAATGCTGCTATCTAGCGTAGTGTTGTGTTGTCTAACTTTATGTTCACTGGCTGAAATTGCACCAGCACAACTGTTATAGATAAACAAGGCCATTTGTTTTGTGTGTTGTCTTAAAGTTTCACATAAAAGTTCAAGAACAGATTAATTATCTTTTGAATTAGAAAACATTATAAAACTGCTTAGATGTTCTCAATTTAGACATTTTTCTTGTATGTGCCTGACTATGTGTTCTTACGCGTAGGCTCCTGTGTCGGTGGTGGCGAAGCCCCTGTTCGCGCGAGGGAGCGCGGCTCCCCCGCCGCCTGAGCTGGATGACCTGTCGCATCTCGCCTGACCCGCACCCCCCCGCACCTACAGCGTGGCTATCATCAAGCAGTACGCTGGCAAGAAGAATCAGTGAACTAGTTTTGCTAACAGTTTTCGTGACAATATCTGAACGGGGACTAAATGGATTTAGAAGTAAGATGAACTATTTTCTGTTTCAGTAGCTAGGCTTTCATGAATTGTATAATCGTTACTTGACAGAAACAACCCCGTATTGAACTTTATTGAATATTAATGTGCGTTTTTGAGTACCTCTAAGTCCACACGTTTGGTCCCCTTGTGATTAAGTTTGTAATTATATTTGGTGACATTTTCTAATTTGAATTTAATTCGTACAACGTAGCCTTACTATATATAATACTTTGGTTAAATAGTTCTAGGAGTAAATGGTATACTTACAATTACAATAACATAATATGGATTGTCAATTGATGTTATTTACTTTAGTGCATATACCTAAGACTCCCATCTAGTATAGATCTAGTTCTATTATTAATGATTTTTTTTTTTATGAAAAAAAAATTGAAAACTTTTTTTAAATCAAGCTTTTATTAAATGCGCTAAAAATAATAAAATAAACTTTTCCTTTAAAACTTTTACTATCAACTTATAACGTCATTAGACAATTTATATGATGTAAAAACTTGTCGCGAGATTTAAGTACTCGTATTTACTTAGTGTGTAGTGAAAATTTAAAAAATTAAAATCAATCAGATCAAGTTATTATCAGCATTGCCATCCAACGTGGCAATGCTGCCAGCCTTCTGGGCACTTTTCCTGTTGACACCGATGCGGACGAATTTTTGGACGCCCTGTAACCCTTTTTTACTTGTACATATTTAATTATTTATTACTATTATAGTTTTGTAGTTTGTAAATAATTTAATTATCTTTGAAATAAATCATTTAAGTTATTACCAGATCAAGTTATTTAATTTACTTGATTATCTACACTGGTAAATCTTCGCGACAAGCTTTACGTTATAAGTTGATAGTAAAAGTTTTAAAGGAAAATTTATTAATATTCTTTTTAGCGCATTTAATAAAAGCTTATTTAAAAAAAAATAGTTAATATTTTTATTTTCATGTTTTTAGATTTGTCGTAATCATTTCTGATAACGCATAATTATCTCAACACTTTTTTCGTATCCGTGCTATTAACCGTTCAGGAGTTCCCTCACGAGAAGACGATCCTGGCTGCAGGTTGAGCTCATGATTGAAATCATCTTATCTATCATAATTTAACGAGTATGCAAGATTTCGTGTTCACGCTATTAACCGTTGAGGAGTTCCCTCGTGAGAAGTCAATCCTGGCTGCACGGATAAGGTCATGATAGAAATCCATGTTTATCCATCAAATATGAACGCATCTACAAATTTTCGAATCCATGGTGTTAACCGTTGAGGAGTTCCCTCATGAAAAGGTAATCCTGTCTGCAGAATGAGGTCATGATAAAAATCATCTTTATCTATCAAAATTGAACACGTATACAAAGTTTCGTGTCCGCGCTATTAACCGTTGAGGAGTTCTCTCTTGAGGAGACGATTCAGGCTGCAGGATGAAGTAATGTCTGTCATGAAAGTGTATTGTCACCAGAACCAAAGGTGTGTGCAAAATTTCAGCTCAATCGGTTGAAGATATCTGCTTCCAAATTGAGTTGCAAGATTCCACCCGGACAAACATACACTGCAAGTTAAAATTAAAGCTTGTAACTAAAAAAGTGCTTACCTCAAAGAAAAACATAATTATGCTTAAATCTAACCCAAGTAGCAAAATAATGTCATATAAATGGCAAAATAACGTTTTTTATTTAGCTTTCAGCCATATGAAAATGGTTTTATAATAGTTTTTTATACGTAAATATAACGCGGGTTTGGGCGCAGAATAAATAACATTTAAATCGTGTAAGGGTCGTTTTGCAGACAATAACGTTGAGTAAAAATCACGTAGACATTGTTAGTTTAACTAGTAAGGTTTGTAATAGTTTCTAGTAAAACTCTTACATAACTTTATCATCGTATAGATAGATGTTTTGTTAGGGTGGTGGTCGGTCAGTGGTGCAAGCTAGACAATTTGTGTGACAATTTATTATGTTGTGATAAAACTTATAAAAGGTAAAGTCAAATATTTTAATAATCATTGTTATTTATTAATTTAATGTAAAGAAAGTTTATCGTGGTGGAAGATGAAGAGCGCTGACTTATGCATGGGAATTTAAAAAAAAAACGATGATATGTATAGTTATCTTTGTTAATATTTTAATGAACCTTCATAATATTGGTGTTTCGTTATTGTTTATAAAAATTAATTACATTAATTGTCATCAATAGTTTCCGCCATTTTGCCAGTCGACGTTGGGCGACTGCATTAAGACATGTTTAATAATTATTGGTCTTAAACATGTTTTTTTTATACGATTTATGGCGTCCACCATGACGGTTGCAAGTAGAGTTCTGTTGGAAAATAGAAAAACCTCTGTGTATAGTCATGGGAATACTTCTTCACTTTTTACAGGGACATCATGGTGATATATTTTGGCGTTAATAAGTTTGCCGATTGATTTGATTTTTTGATTTGATTGTTTGTCGTTTGATAAAAGATACTAATTATTTTTCAAATAATCAATTAACTTATAAAAGTTATATTAGAATAACGTTTCAACCTAAAAGTGACTTAAAGGTGGAAATATATGACCTAGTATGACGATTTTGTAAAACTGTGATGTAATGATTTTATAGTTAAATAATAAAGGATTCTAATTTTACAAAACATGGCAACTCATCACTATTTTCTAACTGAAACGTTTACTCGACTTAACGTTTATGAGCGTCATATAAATTATTGAGATGACGTTTACCAGACACATTAATATGACTTAAATTGTATACAGGGTGTTTGGCGCATGGACCGACACAATTTTTCCAGGGATTTGGGAGGTCATTAGCTAGGTTCTACCCATACACCCTTTGTCCCAAATGTCACGGTTGGTTACATATGTTTTTTTTTGTTTAAATGAAAAAAATGCCTAAAATGTTTCCTTTAATTCGAAATAACTTTTTTGTTTGTGGGCGTAGTGGCACAAAACAAATTTTGTTGCATTCTCCAAAGTCTTTTAAATCTAAAAACATATTTGTTTTATACAACTGGTTTCAAGAAAATTCCTTACAAGCTTCCAAAGTAAATTTTTTTATTTAATGAATACAATTTTACAACTTCTAAATTAATTATAAAAAAAAATAAAAGTCATTTTGAACTTAGCTTTATTGTAAAAAGTTCTTTAGTTGATACCCTTTCTAACGGTATGCTACATGTCATAGAAATTATTCATTATGTAGTCAACATACTAGTTAGGAGAGTCAGGGTTAAGAAAAGACTTATAAAGGTTATTTTGTTTTTAATAAACTAAAGTTATAAAAAGGAGGCAAAACACCGGGAGAGGTGGAAAGTAATGGGGGAGGCCTTTGCCCAGCAGTGGGACAGAATAGGCTAGTTAAAAAAAAAGTTATAAATCTTGTTCAAATTGACCTCCTCCATTTCGTATGCACGCACGACATCTGTTTCTTATTTCAACTGTCGTTGTACGTAGTGCCCGAACTTGTTGTGCCTGTTTTGGAAGAAGGTGTGCCGATAGTTTTCCAAAATGACGGCTGTCCAGCACACTACCAACTGGACGTGCGAGAGCATTTAAATAATGCCTTTCCAAACGCATGGATTGGTAGAGGCGGCCCTATTCCGTGGCCCGCACGGTCCCCAGACCTGACGCCTTTGGATTTTTACGTCTGGGGACGTGCAAAAGAATTGGTTTACCAGACAGAAGTGCCCACTAGGGAAGTTCTAATTGAACGAATAACCGACGCGTTTCAAACTATGAAAGAAGAAATGCGACTACGTACAACGACAGTTGAAATAAGAAACAGATGTCGTGCGTGCATACGAAATGGAGGAGGTCAATTTGAACAAGATTTATAACCTTTTTTTTTAACTAGCCTATTCTGTCCCACTGCTGGGCAAAGGCCTCCCCCATTACTTTCCACCTCTCTCGGTGTTTTGCCTCCTTTTTATAACTTTAGTTTATTAAAAACAAAATAACCTTCAAAAGTCTTTTCTTAACCCTGACTCTCCTAACTAGTATTTTGACTACATAATGAATAATTTCTATGACATGTAGCATACCGTTAGAAAGGGTATCAACTAAAGAACTTTTTAAAATAAAGCTAAGTTCAAAATGACTTTTATTTTTTTTTATAATTAATTTAGAAGTTGTAAAATTTCATTCATTAAATAAAAAAATTTACTTTGGAAGCTTGTAAGGAATTTTCTTGAAACCAGTTGTATAAAACAAAGATGTTTTTAGATTTAAAAGACTTTGGAGAATGCAACAAAATTTGTTTTGTGCCACTACGCCCACAAACAAAAAAGTTATTTTGAATTAAAGGAAACATTTTGGGCATTATTTTCATTTAAACAAAAAAAAACATATGTAACCAACCGTGACATTTGGGACAAAGGGTGTATAGGTAGAACCTAGCTAATGACCTCCCAAATCCCTGGAAAAATTGTGTCGGTCCATGCGCCAAACACCCTGTATAGGTAACCAATGCGTCGAACTGAATACTACTTTACAACTGTTTAGTTGCTGAAAAACTAGCTGTCATAAACCCCTTACATGTCTGTTAGTTGTATAATTATAATATTATACAACTTTTTTGCTAGTTGGGAATGTCGCTACAAGTTTTTTACGTCCATGGAAATTAAACTTTTTCTCAAGCATCTCGGACGTGGTTTGTCCATTTCCTGAATAAAACTATGCTCTTTGCTCCGTTGCATCTTTTCAAGCCACCTTGGCATGTATATTACAAATACCAGTCAAAATCTCGTTCAAGCATAATATATGCTTAGTTTCATGTGTTTTGAGATGGTAATGATAGATTACAACATAGGACATAAGATTTATCCTTGGGGTACTCCTTTGTTTATTTCTTTAAGGCCAGAAGTTCCTTTATCACCAATAACCTGTATTTATTTTAATAAATCCCATTATTCAGTTTGGTTTTTAAAATAAATAGCAAGTTTTATTTAAAGCCTTACCCAAGATGGTGAAGTTTTTAAGTGTTACGGAAAATATAGAATTTACCGAAAAGGTATACAATATATAAATTTTCTGAGATAAAGGCAGACTAATGTAATAATAACGAGACAGAATTCCATGGGACTTTCGCTAAAACATTCTGGCAAATGTACCACGATGTAGGTATGTTTTATTAGGGTTTCATCCATACTCAAACAGCCAGAAACTTAACCGAAGCCAGTCCTTCGAAGCAGAAGACAGTAATTTAATAAAAAAAATATGAGGGCTCCAAGAGATAGTTACTGTGACGACTACTCTAGTGGCATGTGAACGGGTAAATAAGCACCGAATCCGCGCATAATAGGCACAATGCTTCACAATGAATGAATGCCCACTCGACTGAATTGATAAGTGGGTTGTACCGCTTGCGTGGGGAGCGCGTGTCCGCCCGCCCGCCCGATTCGCCGCGCGCCACTCTCAGGGGAATGTGAACCGGTCGCATATTTGTGCCTATGAGAACCGGCTCTCATAGAGTACTCAATATGTTAGTAAGAAGATGATGCAAAGGTGAAATAGATTATAATTACAAAATGCTTCGGTCTAAGGAACGATCAATATTCTATGTAGGTTTTTAAATGATAATGATGATGATTGGTGATGAAAAAGAAAAAAATAATAAAGAAACGGTTACATTTTGTAAAATAGTATAGAAATCGCCTACAAATACGACAAATGTGACCTCTAATAACTCATAATGTGAGAAAAGCTTCATAAACGTCCTGAATCGAGTTAGAAACACTAAAACTGCAAACTAAAAATTCATCCAAACCATTTTTCTTGGATTTCACGATCATAATCCTCTCCGAATTTAAGTACACCAGTCCCATCTGGTAATAGCCATTTAATCTATGGCGATTCTTGCCAGTTGCGGCGGCGGCGCGTTTTGTCTGCCTGACCACTGGCCGAGAGTGGCAGAGGTGGTCGCAGTCGTGCATTCTGTCGCAGTCGCAGCTCGAGAGCGCTCATCCCGCACCGCTCGCTGCCCGACGGGCACCGACACTCGACGTTTTCCCGCCAAAATATTTCGCGCACTTTTGTTTTTTTTTTTATTAAAAAAAAGATACTGACATGTTCATGTAATGCAGTGATCGATTTTACTTTGTGATGCGTTCATATATTGCGTTCATTTTGTTCTTTGTGTTTTTGCCGAAGTCGACGAAGGCGATACGATGGCTGTAAGTAATGTTTGGTTTTCCCTTTTAATAGTTTACCTTTTTTGTAGGTATACTTTATCGCGGATTACGAAATTATTTTTAGGGTTTTTACCTCATATGTTAATAAATGACAGTCTTAAATTCACTATGCTTTTGCAGATTGATGAATTTATTAACAGTAACCGCTAATACAGTTTTTATTAGAACTTTTCTACCTTATGATTGTTTAGAATAGGTACTCAAAGTTTACAGTTTTATTGTACCGAAATTCGACGTTTTGTGAAAATAAAACGGCACCGCTTTTTTAATAATGACGATTTAACAACACAATAATTTGTAATGGAATATAATTCATATTTTGTTTTAATGTCTTCAAATAATTAATTTTAAGTACTTGTTTACCTACTCCCAATTTTAACCTTAGAATCTTGACAAAAATTTTGCTTCATTTAATTGTTATATTTAAGCCGGAGAGGTGATCTGTAACTCAGGACCTTCCTACTTCAGACACCTTTCTCTATATAAGATTGTACATATACCAGCGCCTGTAAATTCTGATGTCGAGATAAATAAAGATTTATGATTATGATTATAACTCTGAAAATGAAAACAAGTAAGTACTTTTCGATATTTGCTAGTAGGTACCCACTAATGATTATTTAGAACTAAGAGTTATGTTAGTATTTCAACAAGCTTTTCACGAATAATTTAATAATCAGATGTTTTATGCGTTTCCGCTGCATTGGCGCGAATTAATTTATTATTTCAATTTAAAACTTTAATGGCAGTGTGATCTATCTAATTGGCCACGAAGTTTTTCGAACACTCATAACATAAACTTGTTTGCTACCGATGATTTTCGACATATTTTTCTAGTGAGCTAAGCCGGTGGGCCTAAACTTTTTTTCATTAATGTGGGTCATATATTAATGAAAAAAAGTTTAGAATAGAATAGTTGAGAATAGAAAATGGGTGCGAGTCCGGCGGGCGGCGACCAGTCAAGAAATAGTGGAATCTCCTCTTTAAAATAACATGAGGTGCTCAAGAGCAGGTCCCACTTTCTGAATCAAACTCTTCGTCAACTCCATAATGGTAGCTTTTTAAGTAGTCAGAGCAAGCAAGAGCTATGATCACAAAACTGTCAAAATTATTTTTCCAGTCTAGATACTTAGTTAGTTACTTCCCCTACTAGTTATTACCATCCCTCGCGGAGTAAATAAAAGAGACCTTTTTTATTAATTAAGTATGTAACATTCCACACGCCTTTTTTTTCTAGCAGTTCATTTTTTTGCCCGGTATTCATGCCTTCATCGTGTAGATGTTTAAACATAGACTCAATTTTTCTAAACTTGTTTGGTTAATCGTTACACTTGGACTGGGAGTCGCTTGAGTGATTTCCAAGTCCTATAGCTTGTGGACAGATTCTCACTTGGTGGTAGAGTTGGTAGAGTAGTGAAGGATCAAGGAAGTAAGTATCTCTTGCCATACTCTGTCACGGGCTGGTTTCGGGCATCATGTGAGAGTTTTAGCCGATTTCAATAATAGTACCGGCTTTAAGTTATTTAATATTTGCGCTGGGAGTGGGTTCTGCTTCTGATTATTTTCAGATTCCTGTTTGTTATGTTTTCATTGCGTGTCTCTCCGGATTTGTAGAGATGCTCTATCAGTGACTAGTGTTAAGGTCGTGGTAATGACGTCTTCTCTGTCTATTCTTCGGTGCTGAAAATTTTCTTTATTAGATAGACACTTCAAATTAATGTGCTTTTTTAATTTAAAATTAATTCCTATACAACAAATACCTATATAACATCTCTGGGAGAAGCTAAAGATTCACCTTACTCCCAGAGGAGATCATAATTTTTGATTACTGTTACAGCAATCAAGTCATGAAGTCAATGTTGTAAGGTGCCCACCTTACAACATTGAAAGTTCTGTCCGATGAGTACAGGTCGGAGTGTGGTGTCAGACAGGGTGGCCTCACATCCCTCGGCTCTTCAACCAATGAGTAGATTGCTGCTGAGTCGTTCAAGGCTCATGGGCTCAGTTACAATGCGAGGAAAGTGACTTGCTATTATTTCAACCACTGAATATTACAGTCGACATTGTCCCATGTGTATTAGTATATAACAGAGTGACGCAGGTTAAGAACCTGGGTCACTGAGGACCTCGCTGATGACGTGGATGTTCAGAGGGAACGTAGGGCGTCGGCTGTCTGTGGGAACATGCAGGCTCACAGGTTAGAACAGTGCACGAGTGAGCTTTTTTTTTGGGGTGGGAAATCGTCAAACGACCGCCGGGAGTGTCAGACTTTTACTGACTAAAACCCATCCATGTTCCTTCTTTTGCCCTTTATGTTCCAGGGCCGCGGTATCTCTTTCGAACAGTCCCGCAGCCCTGGTAGGCATCGGCCCTTGCGGGCCGCTCCGGTTTGCTGACATCTCTTTGAGGCGCGCGTGGAACACGAACGCGCCGTCGACACGGCCTGTCGTCATAAGACGGACGGACGGCGAGCTAGCCCATTACTCACCGTCCACAGGCCCGCGCCTACGGTGGCCGAGAGCCACTACGTGGTCCCCGACGCTCAGGGCGTCTCCCGCGGCGGCTGGGACGTGAGGTTCTCTCCCTCTCACGTTCCGCCGCCTCCTTCGCTAGCATGACTAGGTTGACCGCGGCCTGGAGCAGAAGTTTTAGTAATGCTATTTATTAAAATGTTTACACCATCATTATGAAATTTGATGTCAGATATGTTAATAAGAGATAGAGTCTGTGCTCTTTGCCCTGTACTCAATGCAAGTAATACCACTAATTTCTTTGTTAATTTATCCAAGCTTAGAGCCAAATTAGGGTACCAGTTTTGTAACACATTTAGAACTATATCAGGGTTCTAGGTAGTATGGTATTTTGCTATTGGTGGTCGTGACTTATAGAACCCCTTAAATGTGTCATGATATTGCTGTTTTATTGTCTACTCGAAACAAAATATTAATATTCTGTTTATGTTTGACAAAAAATTTAAGACCTAAAAATATAGCCAGTAATTCCAAATAGTTGATGTGGAATGCTTTTTCCTCTTTTTTCCAAATACCATTAGCTCTATTATTATTACAAAATGCTCCCCAACCTGTCCTGGAGGCATCTGTAAACAATTCCAAATCATATTTCAGATAGGCTATATTTCTTTGAGTGGAATTTATATTATTATTCCACCAAGTACTTACTAACACAAAAATGGATCTGTATATGTTAGGGATGGTGTGAAATAAAGTTCTTATATAGGATACTAGCTTTTGCCTGCGGCTTCGCCCGCGTTAATTTAAAATTTGACCATCAATTCGGGTTGTACTCTGCTTGCAATATTATAATTCAATTCAATTATCTAATTATAAATATAATTTATTTGTTGATTCGTCGACACGTGCGTCATCTATTATCACAAGAAAGTTATTTTTGTTTTCTTTGGGAACAATAATTTTTTTCGTCATGAAAGGTACCCTATGGCGGTTTCTGTACACCTGACAACGTATATTCAACATTTCAGGATAATCGGTTCAGTGGTTAAGGCGTGAAAAGTCAACATTCAAACTTACTTTCGTATTTATAATGTGCCGTAGGAAAACATCCTACTACTTTCACTACCCTACCGTTGTATATAGACGTTTTATAGTGACTTCACGGAAACGCGGTCGAACGGGATAAAAATCCTGTCCGTTTCCTGGTTCTAAGCTACCTCTCCACCAATTTTCAGACAAATCGATTCAGCCGTTCTTGAGTTATAAATAGTGTAACTAACACGACTTTCTTTTATTTAAATAGATATAATATGGATTGATGAACGTGGGTACTATAAATTAAATTATAGCTCGACAATTTAGCTATACATACAGGATTAAATTCCTATAAAATTTCAATTTCCTCATGTTCAAATCTACAACTACCTTCAAATCCAAAAGATTTGAAGCTGGCAACATGTCGCAATGACTTTTTTAAATAATTCTTGGTTAGATTGTTTTCTTTGAGCTTTATAGCATCGAAATTCGGGAACTTTAGCCGTGATGCCTTCCTCATATTAGTGGTGATCTGATCTAATCGGAATAGGCAGATTGAGTTTTAATCGACTTCCATAAAGGAGGAGGTTCTATGTTCGACTGTATCTGCTTTTTTTTTTATTATGTATGTTCACCGATATCTCAGTCAATTGTAGACCGATTTTCAAAATTATTTTTTTCATTCGAAAGAGTACTCCCAAGTTGGTCCCATAGAAATATTGTCATGATCTGATCATGGACTTCGAAGATATGGAACGGAACTCTTCAATAATATACAGCAAATCTGTTGTGATTTCTGCAATCGCTTGGATGTTTATTTTTCACACAACATCGTAACATAACATCACGCCTGTATGCTCTGAGGGGTTAGGCAGATGTGTACAGTACACCCACATTTCGACAGTTAGCTGGTAGGTTAAGTTCCATTTTATTGAGGACTAGCTTCCGCCCGCGACTTCGTCCGCGTGGAATAGTTACTTTGGGCTAACATGACTGCCCGGCTTTGCACATTGTGCGCGCAGTACCCGATCATTATTTTGCTGTCATTTTATTTTAAAACTGGGACAGCTCCTAAGATATTCACTTAAATCGAATGATGTAAAGGGCATGTTTGTTTTAAATTAAATACTGGTGATGAATAACGTATTTATTTGGATAAGGATTAATATCATGTTTATAAAAACACCTTCGTAAATAATGCATTATTTTAGAACAAATTTGGTTAGCATAAAAAAGGTTATAGTGAGCTAACCTTAAAAGATAGACATAATTATGCTATCGCGGACTTTTTTTTAGAACTTTTAAAGAGGAATAATTCTGTAATACATGATTTTTGCGAAACTTTACTTAACCGTTTACGCAGCGCACGCAGCGGAAGCTCTCAATAGGAAAATATATCCCCCGATTTTGAAACATTCTTCATTAGTTCTCCGCTCCTATTGGTCTTAGCGTGATGATATATGCCTATATCCTTCCTCGATAAATGGGCTATCTAACACTGAAAGAATTGTTCAAATCGGGACAGGAGTTCCTGAGATTAGCGCGTTCAAGCAAGCAAACAAACAAACTCTTCAGCTTTATAATATTAATAACTAGCGACCCGCCCCGGCTTCGCACGGGTGCAATGCTGATACTAAATACACTACAGAAAAACTGTGAACGTTGTATATAAAAACATAGCGGCCCACTTCGGCTTCGGGTGTAAAATATATAGCCTATGTCACTCACTGAAAAAATGATTAAAATTGATCCAGTAGTTTTGATTTATTCATTACTGCCCGTGGCCCGCACGCGTCAAATTTGGAGCCGCCGTCCGCCTCGCCGCGCCGGCCGGTGCCGGCGCAAACGCTACGTCCCGCAATTTTTAAATCTGTAATATCTTCGAAAATATTCAATGTATTTAAGGTATTTAATTGGATAAGGATTAATGCCGTATTGGTTAAAATCGCTTCGGAAATTAGCCATTATTTGGCGTAAAAAGTAAATGACAAAAACATGTTATTGTGGGATATCCATAAGAGATAGACATATACCATCGCGGAGTTTTCTGTAGACCTTTTTAATGTGTACAATACTTAGTAAATCTCGTAGGGTTCAGCCTGCGTTTGCAATGTAAGCGGAAAAAAATGAAATTATTTACGACTTCACAATAGAAATCTTGAAATTATCAGTGGTTCTCTAATATATTAAGCATGTAATTATACATATAAACCTTCCTCTTGAATCACTCTATCTATTAAAAAAAACCGCATCAAAATCCGTTGCGTAGTTTTAAAGTTTTAAGCGGTCAAAGGGAAATAGGGACAGAAAAGCGACTTTGTTTTATAATATGTAGTGATTAATATATATAATATTATAAAGCTGAAGAGTTTGTTTGTTAAGCCTATTACCATGAAATGTATGTATAACAATATAAAATAAATGCATAGCAAATATTTGTATGGGATATTACAACCAAAAATGGAAAAATAAAAAAACTTTTTTTTATTGCTACTCCCATCATGCGATCATAACATATTTGGACAAGACTTTTTTCAAAAATTGATATTGCAAATTCCATAAAGGTGTTTTAGATAAGAAAACAAAAAGCAGCCCTCTTTGCCGAATTGTCTCTAATACCACAGATAATCTATCTATACATATAATAAATCTGTAGACGTGGCGTTTCTGTACAATGAAAATGTTTGGAAAAAAAGTAGTAGGGGTGTTAAAGGAGCACTAACAGAACCCATTTCTACCATTTTTAGAATTTTTGTCTGTTTGTCTGTATGTTTGTGCGCGCATCACGTAGAAACCCCTCACTATATTCAAAATCGAAATATTGAAACATAAGAAGCATTATTCCGAGTAACATTTAGCGTTTATTTCATCAAAATCGACCAACAGATGCAAAAGATATTAATGTTTAAAATTTTGTTAGTAACCTCATACGCGATTTCTATGATAAATGTAATTATTTATGTAAATAGGTTTTAGTCGAAGTGTAGTCGGAATGGCTGATAATGAATTTGGTTTTATTTTTCCTTTTGTGTTTACTCTTTGCATGGAAGTAATAAGTACTACGTACAACCCATTACGAAAAAAAATCTCTAAAAATTAAAAAAAATAAAATTTGATAAAATCCACGACGTTTGTGTGTGTGCAGCGCCGCAGTCAATTGCTCAGCCACTGCGCAAACCGTGCCGTCACATAACTGTGGTTGTGACTTCGTCGGGCTTTGATGCAACTTTGCTTAAGGGGGGCCGGACTGCACATTCAATTTTCAAATTGCCGCTGAATCTTGCAAGCGAAGATACCCCAACATGCAACATCACCAAAAACGGGGCAGTCCTTTTGCAGCAGTGGAAGTTAAGCCTATAGGACGAGTGCACAATGTCGCAGAAGCATGCATTAGAGGCGTGAAACCAGGTGCTGATGGGTGGCGTCGTTCGGCCGCTTTAGACCCTGTGGACGGTGAGTAATGGGCTAGCTCGCCGTCCGACCGTCTTATGACGACAGAACACTGACACACTAGACACTGTGATGGCTAATGACGATAGTACTGCCTACCCCGTTGAATTTCTCAACTCCGTGGAGTTAAAAGGTGAGGCGTCTCATCAGCTGGAGCTTAAAGTTGGCGTTCCAGTTCTGGTGATGCGAAACCTTGATGCAACCAGACTGTGCACGGCACCAGGCTTCGTATCACAGAGCTGGGCAGTAACATTATAAAAACGGAGCTGCTAAAGGACAGAGCGTTTTAATTCCCCGCATGCCCACATTTCAAATAACTTGCCATTTCAATTTAACAGGTTACAATTTCCCTTAAAATTGGTTTTTGCAATGACGATCAACAGATCCCAAGGCCAAACCATAAAAGTGACCGGCATTCAATTGTGCACTCCATGCTTTTCAGAAGGTCATATATTATGTGTTGGTTGCCAAAATTTGCACGTGCTTGCGGAAAATAATAAGTCATTATTGTTGTATACAAAACGGTATTAGAATAAATAGTGCCCAACAAGGCGTGTGATGGTTCACTTTGAAAATAAACGGTTTCTAATTTTGTTTGGGACATCTTTTTATAGTCTTGCATCTTTTTATAGTTCTGCCTAAACCTTTGGGGATTTCATGGCGTGATGTGTGAGAACTGACTGGCTGATCAAAATGTGATAATGTACCCACATTATCACATTTTGATCAGCCAGTCAGTTCTCACACATCACGCCATGAAATCCCCAAAGGTTTAGGCAGAAGTGTACCTAATCGTAGACCCGCATTTCGCCAGTTATGTTGAACTCCCATGTGATAGGGGCCGAGCCTATTTCCACCAACTGGGTACAAATCCGGATTCCGTGGCTGCTATTGCGAAATTCCTGATGGAATAACCCAATAACACTATTAATTATAGTATTTTTTTCTATTGCATACATTGTTTAATGTTAAGTGGAAGAGCGGAGTCACACAAGCATCGCCTTGCTCAAAAGGTGATCTCTAAATCATGTGCGATATAGCTTTATGTAATTAAAATACCTAAACATTTTTTTTAACACAGGACCAGTCGCACTTGCGACCACTCGACCAACGAGGCAGTCTCTCACATACATACAAAATTTCCACGCGAACGAAGTCGCGGGCAACAGCTAGTATAATCTATATACGAACTAGTATACTATTACAATAAAACTAGTATACTGTTACAATAAAATTAAAACAATACGGGGATGATCTATTCCGATGACTAGAATAATATTAATTTATAAATAATTTTAAAATACGGGGGGCAAAAATCTTTTGAATCGCGGAGTCATGTACTAAAATATTAACACGGATCATCTCGGAACAATGCCCGTTAATCAATCAACCTACTCCGATCCTTGCATATTGCTCAGATTACTCTCATTTGAGCAAAATAGCAACGTCGAGTCACAGGTCCAGTGTTGATCACATTTCTGCGGATAGTTATGTCCCTCTTTCGTTATGTTGTACAAAGAGCATGTACCTACAAACATATTTTTGTACATTTCGAAATAGTTACTAAGTAGCGAACTGAACAGTAGCTATAACGTCTCTGCGCCTACAGAGGCGTTTGCTACTGTTCAGTTCGGCATCTGTAAAAAGGAGCGATTAAGGTTGAAGCTGGACAAACAAAAACGTACATTATTACTAATTACCATGTACAAATATTTGTAGTTACTAAGCTAGTCATTTTAATGAACTTTTTAATTATTGTTACAATACACACAGAAAAACGAGGTCCAACATCGCAGATTAAAACGTACTGTAGCGTATTAACGTGCAAATAAAAACAATACAGATTAACATCATTATTTACCTGAATCAAACAACAAAGGCCCAACCATTACGAGTTCCACATAATTAACGAATGCTTAAAGCGAATTAATCAATACAGCTATCACAACAGTACAAAACGGTACGAAATAACATTGTTATTGTACCATTTGAAACATCCACAGGATTTAAAGCGGTTGTAACGGGTCGGCTCCCCGTCCATCGGCGCTCCCTAATTGAACATTGCACTAATGAGCACCGTTGTTCAGTTGCAACCCGCAATTATTCGCCCCCGAGATTACACCCAGTAATATCCCGGGAAATGTGAGCTTTGCTACGAACACGATTTTCGGCAAAGCTCTAAGTACCTAATTATTTCAATATTACGGTTGCTCGTGTTTATGTTAATTGCTAAGTTAATGTCCTCTGGCGCCTCGTAAAACTTGATACGTATGAAATGAAGATGAATTTTATTAATTTAGGTACATACTTTAGTGCTTTAGTCTGTAATAAGTTAGCGTAATCTTACACCGAAAATGTCATCAAGATAATTATCATTAGCTCACAAAATTTGTATAATGTTGAAAATGATGTCCAGGTGTGTGGTAATGATTCAACATTGTTATTGTTCTTGTGTAGTAGATTTTTTTTGGTAATAAATTGATTTAATTTGTTATTGGGCTATTATTAACTAAAACGCTTATAAGCGTTTTAGTTAATAATAGCCCAATATAAGTATTCGACTCGACTAAGAGATATGAAACAGTTTCGTGACCCTTTGCTTTGCTAAATTGTATACTTGGATATGGATAGGTGCATTTCAAACAAAATTTGCACTAGATACCTATCCAAAGTAATGATATCTGTTTATATTTTAGAGTACCACAGGGACTAATTCTGAACCCTTTCATCATCATATATATAAAGAGTCTGTACCTAGGCTAAAATGCGTCAAGTTCATTTATTTATTTCTATACAAATCTAATACATTTTTAAATATTCGATAAAATAAAAACAATATAAAAATTTTTAGCCCACCGGTATCAGGAACAGGGTCCAAGCTACCGGCGGCGGCGGTCAGGGTTCCAGAGAAAGGGACTTCCTAACAATAAGAGCCGTGTCCAGGAGTACCGCTTTCTGAATCAAGCCTTCGATCGAGCTGCCTAACTAGCCTTCTCAGGTATTGGTCGAACCTCTTGGCAATTAAGCCAAGGGCTGATACGACTATCGGCACAATGATCGCTGAGTCCACAATTCCACATCCCACATGTCAACAACCTCGCGAGCCAAGGCAAGATACTTGATTTGCTTTCTTTCTCGGCTTTCACGAGGTTTTCATCATGCGGGACCGTTGTGTCAACAATCATTGCGCGCCGCAACCCATCATTACTATCCACCACCACTATGTCAGGCTTATTGGCTACAATAGTCCTGCCAGGGATGATGGATTGATCCCAGTACAATGTGATACTGCCATTTTCGAGAACTGGGTCGGGCACAACCTATAGTACGGCACTTCAGAGTTCAGATTCCAGAAGGTTGTGTTTTAGAGCAAGCTGATGATGAATGAATGAAATGAATCTCCGTTAGTTATTCGTCATCATAACTTTATGGATGAAGTTATGATGACGAATAACTACCCAGACGACCTAACCTACCTGACGACTAATTGCACAGACAAAACCTTCGGTTTCTCCGAAGAGGTCCCCGGTATCACGTTCATTATTATTACTATGCAGAAATACTGATTGTTAATTTACTGCTTTGGGTGCTGAATGCAAAACTGTTAGAATTTCCATTTACTTTGAATCATTATTTACAAATTACTACTGACATCTCTATGTTAACAAGTTCATTTATAAATCAACAAAAGTACATAGGTAGGTACCTACCTACCTACCTATTGAACACGGATAGTATGATTCATTGAGATGAGACAATAAAGAAGGAGTATTTCTTTAAGTTGTTAGAACTGATGAAATAATAAAATATTGAAGCAAACACGTCATTAAAAAAAAACTCGACAATTCCGATCTTTAGTCACAATAGAGATAAAAATCTCATGTTATTTCAAAATCCGCAACCCCAGTAAAAGACATCCCCTAATTTGTTCATTCGTAGTCACGTAGCAATATTGAATATTCCTGGGATCAATTCCAACGTCCGTGTAATATACTTTTATATTACACATTACTTTCATATCCAAAGTTTTACAGTAAAATGTCCTCGTGTAAGTGATTCCGGTGAGAGGAGCGGTCTCAGTTTTCGCTGAGTTAGCAAGGGCCGTGTGTGGCAGACCGAAAAAAATAATTTCCTTCGCTCGAGTTCCCACTGTGACTTTTCCAGGCGGCCGTCCCGTGCATCTGGCGGGACCTATTATTAGGGGACGGCTCTTAATGCTTTCTTAGGTATTTTTATATGGCTGCCGTCTTAGTTTTTACGATTGTGATTTTTATTGAATTCCCCCTTCAGCGTAACGTATGTAGGTGGTCGACGTATGCCTGCCGAGTGCGGACGAAGGTAAAATATGAGCCACTTAGTACAAGATTTATTTTATTGCACTGTGCTGGACACACGTTCTACCAATTTTATTTTCCACATAAAAAAAGGATTTATGTCATCGACTACTACCTTGATTGAAAGGCACTAAATCAGTGACGTTTCTTACAACCTAGTTGATGCTTATTAACTAACTTTAGTTTTTCAAAAGTGAGCGTTTTAGGTTTTATTTATAAAAAACATGATATTAAAACCTATTACCAACCTGAGTAAAAGGTTTTAACATGATAGAAACCTACTACTCAACTCAGGGAGGTACTTCTTGTAGGTAACATCATTTAATTAAATCTGTCAACTTCCTCGAAAGCCTACAAAGTCTGGGGGCACGAAGTTAGTAGGTACACTGTACGTGTACAGGCCAAAACGTGAAGGGCTTCGCAGGGGCCCAACTTTGGGCTGCTACTCGAGTTCACAACTTGTACCGAATGGGTAGCACTACAAAATTAGTTAGTGCTTATAATGTTGCTTCGTAATATTATCGGGTAGTTAGGTACATAGTATTAAGTAAACGCTACTTCAGACACCGGAGGGCGCGCAGACTTTGATCGTTTAGAAATAGATTTTATTCATCTGCACTATTGAGTGGTACATGGAAGCTCTCCAATTTATCTTAGCAGAGAACAAACGACTTAATTCCTCAACATCTCAAAGAATTGCTTTTGTTGGTCGCTCGAGGGTGGAGCAGGCAATAAGTGCAACAAATCGTTGTGTGCACGATCCATTTGATCTGACACAAATTTATCCACGCCGCGGTGCTCTTTATTTACACCGACGACGATGTTCAGTTTGTCCTGACAAATTCATAAATTACCGACATCCTCACCGCCGTATTTGTTCGCCTTTTATTTTTGTCACACATTTCTTGTTCGGCCGTATCGACGGCAACCTTTTTGATGTATGCTTCATTAATCAATTGTATCCGATACGGTATAATATTTTCAACGTAGGATTAAGCTGACTCGGAATTCGGTTGATATTGTTGGTCTTATGGCATTGTTTTCCCTATAAATGAAATGCTTGATATATCATAAACCGAGAAGTTTGACTGAGCACCACTCAGAATTGCCAAAAAAAATAAAATGCTGAGCTGTCTGTGACAAATATAAAAATCGAAACCTACACAACGCTTTACCAATTACTTACTACAAAAGAAACAAGCAACTACAAAGAAAATGTAAGAAGTCAGTCGTAGGTAAGAGGTGGCAATCAAAAGAAACAAGCAACGACAAAGAAAATGTAAGTCAGTCGTAGGTAAGAGGTGGCAATACCAGTAATTAGCGCTCATAGCCGAGCAAGGTGGCCGGCAGCATGCCAGGCGAGGGGGGACGAGGGAGGGGGGACGAGGGAGGGGGCGGCATGCTGTCTGGCTGAGGTTGACTCACGCGCGTACTTCCCGCACGGTCGCTCCGCCCGCCCAACGCACCCGCCGATAAAAAGCTCTCTTTGCGCTTTTCCGACTATAAATGTCGCTGTCGCGGGTCGCCACGTGCTGCCTGTAATTAAAGAACACTTGTGCTAAGCGTTTTTCATTATTAAAAAAAAACATCTTTTGTGTATTTTCACACTTCTACGTGTGCGTGTGTTTCATATGCAATAAGAACAAAACACTCAGCACATTAGTGACCGACTGACAGTACCAACACAAACAAAACAGAAAAATAAAACGATACAATCTGACAACAAAATAATTCTGTTGAAAACTCACCTAAGTACGGGGCTATCACAATTTTAATATGTCGTTTTGTCCAGCGCGCTGCAAGCTTTTTTCTCTATAAAGATAAGGCACGTCTGGGCACTCCGTTCCCTCTCACAACTTGCAAAAAACACTTGTTATAATCTGCTTCATTTCTCTTGCAGGATTAGTCGACAAGATTTATTGACCGATGTTTTTTACTCTTTGAGTGCCATACAACCGCATCCTCGTGTTAACATCTAAAATAACGCAGGCCACAGCTGCAGTTTCTGAATGAGTGTCGAAACTCGTCTTGAAATATCTCATGTTTGGCTATTAAGCGACAGTTGAGGCACAACCCTTAATTTATATCTCTTTTCCGAGATATATTATTAGTCATTAAAACAAGAAAACATTTAGGAAATTTTAACAAGCCATGTTGTACCAACTGTTTTGTAATCAATCAAGTTTAATTATTAATTTATCTCAATTTACCATTTAAACATAAATATATTAATTTTGTTTATTAAAATATAGTATTTCATTGCATTAGTCGAGAGTTCGAACGAGGTTACAATTTTACCCCTTACTTTCTTTCTTAGTCTAATTAAAATAAGATTTTACATTACCTACCTATTCAGCAAGATTCCCTACACATGTACATATTTGAAGTGTTAAAGTTGCGTAGGTATGGCTTGTCGTTGCATTATTTTTATAAATGCTCCACGTCCACCATGTCATACCAATAAAATGAAACAATTGTTCGTTTCAGCGCGCTGACTTAGATAAATAGCCCTTGTATTGGACAATTTGTTGAGTAATCCCTGCATTTGTTTCAATTATTCCGGCTTCCTAGTTGATGGCCACTTACCTACATTTAAATGTAATGGCTTGCTCCGACACGTGCTCGGCATATAAACTCGTTGAATACTACATACCTAATTACACCGATGTTTCCGTACAATATCCATTTTATAACGTTTGTCACATCCCTCATATAATGTGCTATTACTATTCTCGAGCGTGAATTTCACAAGTATATTTTCATTTATATGCGCACATTTGCCAAATGGGAATTGGACATCTTGATTACGGATAGTTATTAGGCACTTTCTGTGTCAGTGCGTGTGTCAAATGGGTCATAATTAGGGTATCATTGTCCCGTGTGTAATGGAGCGTGGAAGTTAACAGAGATTGGGAGGAAAGCCAGCCCTTGTAAGTGATTGTAACAAATTGTGATCTTTCGCTCACATTGCCTAAATAATTGTTGGTTGAATGCAATGTTGATTGGTGTAAATATCCGCAGTAGATGTGGGCTTGGAAATGATTCGACAGTTACACAATTTGTTGCGTGTATTGCCGTAGCAAATGTCATTTAAAGTTCGAAAGGGGGAACCGAGGAATAAACGGAATCTACCGTAACCGTGTACAGAATGATTGGATCATAAATGAGCTTAGTAAACTGCCGGTACCTATGTGTATTCAAAATATTATGTAGGTAAGTATTTCGAAGCATGCGGCTTCCGAAAGTTGCAATACTCTTTAGGAGCTTTTCGTCGGCAATAATTATGTAGCGCTAGTTAAATTCGCATTTAGAAGTTCGATACGGTTAAAGTTTCCTTAGAACTTCCCTTGCGCGATGCAGGCCCGGTGGCCGCAAGCGGCAGGGGCGGCTACACACGCCACGACAATCATACAGCATTTAATCATCATTAAAGCGGAATCAGCGACGCGCCGCTGCAGCCGCGTCAGCTGTATTGCGCCCCAAACGGGTTTTTTGCTTCATCGCGGATTTTAGACGATGTTTTAAAATGTTTCTTTTTTAACAATTTTAAAAGTACCAGACTGCGCCAACACTGCAAAAATTCAATGGTGTTTTTATGTTTCATTAAGTAAATTGACTTTGTTTGTTTGTTTGGGCTGTCGCAGCTTTGTTTTTAAGCTTTGATACAAGGAGAGTTTGTAAAATGAAAAAAATGTCTATCTAGAAATTATACATTAACGAGTTTCAGTTTGTGAAGTTAGGGCCTACCTAGGGAAAACAAATCACAAATACGTACGTAGCAGGAAATTAGAAAATGTTGTACGCAGATGTACGATTTATCTACCCCTTTCTAATTAAATGACAAGCCCACTGTAATATTAGCCATTTTAAATAATACTATAGTCCTGTTATTGCGCAGACATGTGACCCTTTTCGGTATTAGAAAAATTACATTGTAACTTGACGGCCTATTTTATCTACATGCACAACACAAAGAGATCTACCCGAAAAATGCTGGGTGGTCTTTTGTGCCGACGACCAGTTATGACAAAGCGAAACCCCGTGCCCCTCTGCACGGTTCTTTGTCTACCAGATCGAGATAGGCGCGTAAAATTTGATACGGGAATTATTTTATTAGATCAAACGTACACGTGCGCGCCGTGACGAATGCGATAATGTTCCCGGCCGGAGTCCAACAACGGAACAATTACATTCCACATGAATTAACCATAATAGTAGGATTACGGAAGCTTTGGGCTCGTAGCACCGTGACTCGATGTCCGGAGTCAATTGGTGGTGGCGTGGTGCGCTATTCTGCGGATGCGTGCTGCGTAGCTGTTTCCAAGTTGGCAGGAGTAAGGAGTAGCTATTACTGTGTTGTTGCATGTGGAGCGAGTGACGTGGCCCGTCACCCGTCATGATGGCTGCCGTGAGTGGCGACGTCGCGTGCGCTCAGCGCTGTCCCCCACAACATTACACGGATATCGACTTTCCAAGGGATACTATGCAAATATTAGAACGGCCTTCTTTAACAATTTTTTAGTTACCGTTGTTAATAACATCGTGTAATCTTTTCGAGGCATGATATTTTTGATTGAACTTTGTTGTTGTCTTCAGAAAAATACGGATACGGAAATAACTTTTAATTAAGACGACATATTTTGTGAGAAGGTATGCTCTCGATAAGATAGAAATGTTCGAGCTGTGCATATAATAAATTGCTATGACAATCTATGTTTAAGTGCCACGAATAAAATTTATTTCACAAAGAAAAGAAAAAAAAAACAAAAAAGAAAGCTCATAAATGTGTCTACGTTTCACATAAATCATAGTTGAATGAAAAACAACCACAGTAGGAAAATCTCGAATTACATAAGATATTTCCGCAGTTCTAGATTTAAATTCAGTTCGACCAATCATAAAAAAATTTTTGCTAACGAAGTTGTTGAGGATCTTTTTATAATAGCCTTAATAAAATACAATACAAGTGCCTAATGGCACTACGATGGAGCTTTTTAAAATTATAAGCTTTTCTGAGACAAATTTTGATTAGAATTAACTACGGTTAGTTTAATGGGTTAGGTACCTACCTACCTTTATGGTTAGATACTCATTTCATATGTTTTGGCATGGCAATAGGAATATAGAGCCGAAGACCAAAGAAACGAACAGGTATTGGATTGTGTAAAAGATATATCGTTAGAAACGGGTTAAAAACAGGGATAATTGTTGAGGGAAATGGACTAATAGAAGAAAATAGGCCGGTGCGCCGTTAACTAATAAACTGGCATAAAATCAGGAGGTTGGATCATTTTAACAACTCCCGTTTAGAATTGTTAAAAGGAAAAAATCGCTGAAAGATTTCTTAGACAAAGAATACGAAAATGTGAAAAGTTTCACATTGTGTAGAACAAAATACATGTTCTCCACACACATTATCGCGGACGTAGGGCCAGTGTTAAGCTAAAAAGGATGGAAGGAAGGACGGCCGGTTGTTTATTGTTCGCTCGGTCGCAAAGATATGCGCAACCGAGCGGCGGCCGGTCGCGGAACTAATGCATCAATAATGAACTTGCACTATACTTGGTAAAAACTTACGGCAAACCTCGGCTTTGAAGCCATAATTACCTCGGTCCCCAACCCTATTCCGTCCGGTTGCAATCGTTGCATACGTGATACGTTATTACGTGGCATTCAATTTTGTTCCAATATTTTTGCAAAAAGTTATCGTGTTAGTGCCTACTTGCCCACATCGATTAAGTCGTTTTTCATAAAATACACCGTAACGAAAACTTTATTTTTATCATTACCTTGATTAGCATTCAAGTTAGGTAAGAATAATGCCGCCGTCTTTACGAGCGTAGCAAATCGGTTAGTTTCACAACTATGGCACAAATTCAACCTAGATATTTGAACAAAGCGTGTTCCCCTCACAATATTGGAAACGGTACCATCGGCAACGCGTGTCCTTGGCAGGCACGACGAAACGTCAATGAAATTTAATATACCGTCTACGATAACCCAGTTATTGTAACGTAAGCTGTATATAAAAAGCGGCAAGTACGCCTGCCGCATCCCTCGGTAGTCTGTGTAGTCAGCGGGTAGGCTAGTACGGAGTGCCCGCTCGCCGCCGTCGCACGTAAGCTCCTTTTGCTACGAACTTTGCTACGCACGCTTTAGCCGCCCAGGCAGCGCACCGTTGAAAGGCACAAACTTTTACTATTGAGTAATTAAATAACGCACGATCCAAATAGTCACTTAATTATCGTAGTAGCGTATTCATTCTGGTAATAAAATAATAATATACTTTATAAAAATTGAGACCTTATAAAAGTTTGTTACCCTGACTCTCACACTTGTTTGCACCGTTTAGTACTTGACTTAGATCTATGTACCCATAGGCTGCCCTGCCTCCTGCACATACAACAACGTGTTGAATTAGCCGGCGCAATGGTGCACAAACAGTGACGAATCGGCCCCCATTGTGACCGCTCACAAGCACAGCAACGTTTCACATGGATAACTCTGACGCTGTCTGTACACAATGGCCTATGTTGGACACACTTCTACCATCACTCTATCCGTGTAAAACAATCATCAATCAAAATATCAAATAGAGTTATAAATCCATCAATGAAAGTTGAAATCTGACTAACATCGAAATTTGTGCACAAGCATTATGTTTTGTAGAGTTTACACGAAACGAGTGAGTACCTACGAGTTTGATTTTTAGATTTTGAGTAAGTATTATTGAAATGCACTTTGGTACATGGCACCTACAAGCACACTATTTCTTTTATCTTGCTTCTGATGCGGTTCATAAAACCTGGTTTTATTTTGTTCCAGCCCATTCACTTCGTAATACCTGAAAATGGATTAAGAAAATTAAAAATTTTAAAACTACAATGAGTTTGTTCGTTGATTTACGTCAAATTAAATCTTCAGTAACAAACCTATCGGAGATGGTTGACAAGATATCTTCCTCTGTTTCAAAAGAAAAGAAAACAGAAGAATGTCCGAAGAAAGACGACATTATGTACAGTAGTTCGCTGTACAGCAGCTCCATCCACAAACCAACAACGTTGGGCTTCGGCGTTCGTTTTTCCAGCCAAGAAGATGTTTACCAAAGCTTGCCTATGCCTTCGTCTAGGCTACGCAGTCACATGTCACTCCCTAATTTGGGGAAAGCTGAAACTGTGTTCGACAAACCGTCCGCGTCACGACAGGAAGACAGGCCGAAAATTGTGGAACTCGACGAAGATAGACAGGATAGAAACAAACCGAGCATACATTTATCATCGGAAAATCTCAGCGATTGGATCATTGCGTCCATTAATAAGAGACCACATTTTGACGACGTCGGCGACACGCACCCGATGGATTTCTTAGAAAGTATTCAGTACTACATATCTGAATTAAAAATGGCAGAAGAGAAACAGCTACCATTCATAATATCATGTTTAGAAGGAGTACCGCTCATGTGGGCCCGCTGCTTCAGGAGCGAGTTCAAAGATGTAGAAACATTCTACATTGCTTTCGAACAAGAATTTTGGGGCCCAGACAGACAAAAGGCAGTATTATACGATATGAAACTAGGAAAATATGACGACAGAAACCCGAGAGTCAGTATGTCAGAATATTTTTTGCACAAAGTATCGAATTATCGACATTTAACGCCACCGCCATCGGATTTGGAAATAGTTTATTCCCTAGCAGCTCATTTTCCAACTGCCGTAGAGCTCGAGCTACGTCTTGCACCAAAACCAACGCTACGCGAAGCGTACCATGTGCTACGGCGTAGAGAGGGCGAAGGTTCCGATTTTCTACCAAATTATTTGTATGAAATGTGTGAAGCGTTTCAACGTGGTCAAAGACCCGAATCAGCGAGGCGTGGTCATGGATCATCATCCTCTTACAATTTAGAACACGAAAAGAAATTAAACAAATAGTATTAAACAGTTTGCACAATATTTATACGTATTACCACTCACTGCCATCGAATAATTTAATTAGGTCATGAAAGGTGAAATGTTTTTCAAATAAACACTTTAAATGAAAAATTGGACTGTTTTATTTATGGAATAAATCAATGCTTTAATTAAAAGCTAAAGCAAAAGCAACTCACCCCATATTTTTTTAAAGAATGAAATTAATTGCAATAAAGTACACCCGTTACGATAATATTATTTTGATACAGAGCGTTGCATGAGAGCGAAGGCAACTGGACGGAGAGCGAATGTCTGGAGGCGCGGCGCGCGGGCTGGCTGTGGGGCGGGCAGGCGCGCGCGTGCAGGCGCCAACCCTCCGCCATGCCGCACGTGGCGGGCGCCGCGCGGCTGGCCCGCGCCGCCTGCCTGGCCGCGCACCACGGCGAGCGCTGGAACTGCTCCTCCATCGAACTTGCACCCAGATTCACCCCTGACCTGCTCACGGGTGCGTATCTTTTACCTATGTATTTTTTTTTTAAACTAAGGATTTCTACGAGCCCAGCACCTGTTTCTATGAACTCGTGATTAAGTTCCGTATGCAAATTAAGTATTTAAGTATCTAAATTTTCAGTCCTCTTTGTTTCCACACCTTGCAAGAACCCATTTTAGTCCTTATTAGAAAAAAGCTGCAACTCCCATCTCTAATGTAAGATAAGGGAGACAAGTTTTCGAGTTGTCGAGTCTTTTAAATCACTGTGGATGTATTGTGCGAGCGCGGCCGGCGTGACGACAGCGCCCTTTCTTTCAGCAACGGTGCGCGGGTACCGTTCCGCTCCGACCATTCTTTTTATTTACATGACACATGAACATATTTATCACTTCTCGGGTAATTAATTTTCAGATTACCTACACCATTGTTTCAATTTAATTTGAATGCGCTATTGTTAATTACCCCCTAATAGAGCTGAGCGAGTAAACAGTAAAGAGCAATCGTTCCGATGTCGATAGTACGAGCGGCGCAGGAACCTTATTAAATAACAGAAGACGTCACGCGATGTCTTCATAAGTCTATGCCAGCACGGAACTCGTTGAGCGAGCGGTACAACACGTTGGCTCTCATAGCGTGACGCGACTGCATAGTAAGTAGGTAAATATTGATCTAATAAATGAATAAGAGATAAAGGCACAGACATAATACGAGTATATAGGTATATCGGTCATGAAATGTTCGTCGTCGCTGAATCTTTCATAAAAGTTCGTAGAACAAGATTTTCTGTTGATGTTAACGCTATCCAATCTCTTTTTGCGTCGCTCTCTAACAATCAGTGTTTCAAGAGAGACGTTAAAAAAAACAACCATCTAAAAGTTAGGAATAGAAAAGAAGACAAACAATGGGGAAGTTTTTCTAGTTTTAGCATGGTCGGCGACATTGTGTAGTTGGCAGCGACTGCGGGCCGGATGCCGACGGTCGACTACTGCGAAATACGGAGCATTGTTTTTGGTCACTATTTCGGCGTCCGTCTGCCCACTTTAGGAAATTAATTGACACGGAACGTTGTCGGCTACAAACAAAACCGTTAGGAATCTTTGGAGAGCTCCCGGCTTGATACATTTTAATTAAAAGTTTTACGAAGCGAATAAAGTCTGCGGCCGCTGTGGCAATGAACAAAGAATAACTTTTCATTAAGAGCCGAGGTGTCTACTTAGATAGGTGTCCGACTAATTTTGCATAAGGTCGCTTCGCTAAAGATTTATGGGCCCATGAATAATAACTGTTTATTTCCTCTCATCTTACAATCTTGATGTCAGTGAATGATCATTCTAGTTAAGTATTATTTCGAATCCGAAATTGGCTTTCAGTGGGGCTACAGGTAAACAGAACCGTTAACATAACAAATAACAATCATTGTGGAAGCTCCTGGCACTGGATGTACCCACGTCATTCGTCATCCATGCTCGACGTGACAGCTAGTGCCTATCGCCAGTGTCACGGCATCGCAAATATTTGATTTTGTTATGAGCTGGTTTTCGTGACGTTTTGCTTTACATGCGAAAAATATCATGGTACATACGCAGGATCGCCCGCGACGTCGCGAGGTTGCGTTTCTGATCAATGCGTTCTCCCAAGAACGCGATGGGGCCTTGTCAAGCTTTCCTGTGGGCAGTTCTACAAAACATTATATGGAAGAAAATAGAATAATGCCGGGCAGGCCATCACACAGGAATCGAGAAATACTTTATGTAAATCTTTAATTTCGGAAACTTCACGTAATTCAGCTTCTACTTATTTCAAATTTCATGATGTCAATCGGTTTTGTGGAAAAGCTAACCATCATAATCTGTCTACCGACATGAAAGTCTGGTCCATTCGTATTGTCAACTAAACGATATGATATCAATGCCATCTAAGGCGGTACGGAATCGGAACGCCAATAAAGCCTCAACTCAGGCGATCTTTATCGTCTTCAATTGCAGCTTGCAAAAGCATAAAGTTATGATGACAAAATCTACATCTCGACAGGTAAGATAGATTTATTACCTTTGGTTCGTATTGTCTTTGTTTAAATAATATTATATTGAATTGATGTACCTAAACAATTTTATTGTTAACACACTCGAAGACGTATATCACGTCTTAAACTGAAGAGCGTTCATCATTCTGGTCTTCGACATAAAATGATAACTAGAATGATGATGATGATTAAGTTATCCAGTTATATCATGGAAATGATCAATAAATGCCTTTTCAGTTTCCATTTTCTCAAGCTTTCAAGTAGGGATTCAATTACATTGTTATTAGTAGATACTCCATCGAATTTCATGTCTGCAAACTGCAACTACCGAGAAATTAGAACTTCCCAAATTAAACAATTTCTTAAAGCGCTTGAGGGCAGTTTCATCGGGAAAGCATACAAAGTTAAGAATATAAATCAATCTCGCGAATCCTTATTGATGAGATAAAGCTTTTCTTCTGAAAACCATGAAAGTTATCTTTAGTCTGTTAAATTAGAAAGACGATCGAAAGCTCGTCTTACAATGCGATCAGCGGTGAAGGTTTAGGGTCGAGGTACAGCGAGACGGACAAAAGATTTAATTACACGCATGAATCAAGCGTGCAGGGCGCGGGGGGCGGCAAGTGAGGGTAGCAGTGGGAGGGGGAGGGACGTCATTCAGCGATAACCGTGAGCTGTGCACTGACGCGCGGTCTGCGCTGCCGATGTGCTGTGTGATAAGCCCGTCAGATGCCATTGTTTAACTCCGCTAAGGACGTGCGGGCTTTATCGCGCTGATATCGTTTGTAATTAAAAACGATTCTCTTGATGGAAAGTGCCTATCGGTACAAGACTTGTATAAGGGTTCGGACTAAAATAGGGAGTTTCTATCGGGTTAATTTTGCTTGGCTCTATTTTGTAGAAGACATCTTTGCCAATTTGCCTGTTGCAACTTGCGTCACAAACAATGTTCAAGTTCTCGCTTTCCAAACCCACGCTCTTTAACCTGGATATCTGTCAGCTTAGTCAATCTGAGATATTGATACGTCGGTTTTAAGATTGTCGTTCCATTTGAGGGGAAGTAATGCACTACATTTTCTGACTCTTAGTTTAATAATTATACAGTCAATCTTCTACCTACGTCCAGTCACCTGTTGGCAACACCAACGAGTTCAGTGTGGCTGTAGGCTCAAGTAGATCAAAGGTCGGCTTTGACTCCGTCCGCCATTCAGGAAGAGGCATTGAGGCACACTTAGGCATGCTATTTGCCGACGACATTGTTCTTGTCGATGAAGATGGACCTGAGATCTAGAGCAGATTGGGGAAATGGCAACAGAAGCTGGAGAATTTTGGCTTGAAAATCAGCAGAACTAAAACCGAATATACGAGTATGTTCTGCGATTTCGGCGGTCTCTCCAGTCCTGGAGTCCTAGCGCTAGATGGCGTATTTTTTCCTGTCTGCTCCGACTTTCGGTACGAGTAGGTATCTCGGTTCACTGGGTGCAAACAAAGCAATAGCGAAATAAATAAATTAATTAATTAGTGAAAATAAAAAAAAACCTTGGCAGTCGTTGCTTAACCTTGATCACCCATCCACAGACAGACCTCGGCAACCGTTGCTTAACCTAGATCACCCATCCACAGACAGACCTCGGCAACCACTGCTTAACCTTGATCACCCATCCACAGACCAACCTTGGCAACCGTTGCTTAACTTGGATCGCCCATCCACAGACAGACCTTGGCAGTCGTTGCTTAACCTTGATCACCCATCCACAGACCAACCTTGGCAGACGTTGCTTAACCTTGATCACCCATCTACAGACAGACCTGTGCAACCGTTGCTTAACCTTGATCACCCATCCACAGACCAACCTTGGCAACCGTTGCTTAACTTGGATCACCCATCCACAGACAGACCTTGCCAGTCGTTGCTTAACCTTGATCACCCATCCACAGACAGACCTCGGCAACCGTTGCTTAACCTTGATCACCCATCCACAGACAGACCTCCTCGGCAACCGTTGCTTAACTTGGATCACCCATCTACAGACAGACCTCGGCAACCGTTGCTTAACCTTGGATCACCCATCCACAGACAGACCTCGGCAACCGTTGCATAACCTTGATCACCCATCCACAGACAGACCTCGGCAACCACTGCTTAACCTTGATCACCCATCCACAGACTAACCTTGGCAACCGTTGCTTAACTTGGATCACCCATCTGCAGACAGACCTCGGCAACCGTTGCTTAACCTTGGATCACCCATCCACAGACAGACCTCGGCAACCGTTGCATAACCTTGATCACCCATCCACAGACAGACCTCGGCAACCACTGCTTAACCTTGATCACCCATCCACAGAGAGACCTCGGCAACCGTTGCCTAACTTTGATCACCCATCCACAGACAGACCTTGGCAGTCGTTGCTTAACCTTGATCACCCATCCACAGACCAACCTTGGCAACCGTTGCTTAACTTGGATCACCCATCCACAGACAGACCTTGGCAGTCGTTGCTTAACCTTGATCACCCATCCACAGACGGACCTCGGCAACCGTTGCTTAACTTAGATCACCCATCCACAGACAGACCTTGGCAGTCGTTGCTTAATCTTGATCACCCATCCACAGATCAAAGACGAAACGACAACATCTGGCTTGCTTTCTATAAGAGAGAGAGAGATACAGACAGAGAAACATGCGCACGCCGCACGGCTTACAATAGCTTACTATAGCAAAAACACATTACCCTCCTTTGCGTCGCGCAGTCGGGTAAAAAGTGTCGTTACAACTTTTCGTCAGAATTTTTTCCGAGCCCCCTTTCGCAACGCGCGATAAGGAACTTCGTTCCAATAATCTTAGATCGTAATTTTAAGCACAGAATTAGTACTGGATTCTGCGACTCCCGGATTCCCCTTAAAAGATAAGAAGAAGAAGGGAAAGATTTATTCTTTTTTGTATAAGAGTAAAGGAACCAAAGAAACGATGGATGGACTGTGTGAAGGATGATATGGCAGGAAAGGAGGTGTCTGATGAGATGACGAGTAATAAAAAGTATGGAAGAAGCAGACGTGCTGCGCCGAATCCAAATAAATTGGGATAAGGGCAGGAGAATGATGATGAGTTTAATATATCTTCAGTTATAATAGCGTATATTGTTTGATGAATTAACTCTACAGTAAGTATGAGTCAGACCTAAATTAGATTAGATATGTACCTAAATCAGAATATCGAACTACAGCCATATACCTATACAACGACATAAGTTATAAAAGCAACGGGAGAAAACTTGTAAAAGATTTACTTTGTAAGCGTCGCGAAGTGTCGACTGCTTGTCCGAAAGTTTTATACAGGCGGGCGCGCGTGCCAAAAACCAACCAACTGAACTTTACTGAAAACTTGTACACTTCGAATTCGAAAGGTTCGACAGAGCAGTTAGATAGTACATAATACAAATATGAACTTGAAGACCTGCAAGAGTACTACAAGCACTATTACCTATACTTTACCACGATCACGACCCACACGCGTCTTGCCAGTGACTTCGGAGAAAACAAACAGAAGTAATAGTTTAAAGCACAAAGCATGCCATGATCCACGCCGACACGACTTGCGGAGTCGGAGCGACGGCACTCGCACGATGAAAGCAAGAGACGCGCGCGCGTCTCACTTGACGCAAGGCGCATCGCTCCAATCAGTAAAAGGAGCTATAAGGAGCGCAAAGTTCCAATGTGGGAACGCGAAGGGAAATCCCTTTTGAGTCTTGGTAACGATCTCTAAACATTGAAATCTGTATCTATTTACCACTAGCTACGTATGAATTTACGTTGAGTAAAGATAAAATGCTCTTCCCTGCAGTCCCCGTCTGCGCTGGGCTTTAAACGGTCACATTTTTAGAGTCTAACTGAAAAAAAACCGCTAAGATGTAAAGTCTCTAACTTAACCCCTAATAAAGTTATGTCGTACATTAATTGTATTTGCAACCGCAACACATTTCTGAGAATGGGCTTTCCATAATTGAATAATAGGTCAATTAGTCAACTCGCATGGCATTTGGATGTGCTGAGTGCTGACGATAAGTGATTCAATAACAATTCGCCACTAGCTGGTGAAGGGCAACCTATTCTTACACTCTTCGATCGATATCCACTGGGGAACTGGCCGTTGCCAGTGTGACCAATATCAGAGATCTATCTTTGAAATGTGGTCTCCATTGTGCCCTAACAATAGTTTGAGGTTGACCTACAAATACCACTTTGGCAGATGCCTTTATCCACCATTGTAGTTCAATAAGCAATACAGTTACAATCTGCAGTAACACGCAGGCGAGAACAAGCATTCGATCGCACTTAGTGCACTTCAGACGTGTTGCATCAACTCTAGCACTTGCAAACAATACAGGGTGGAATTGTTCAACCTCACCTGGAGGGAAAGTACTCTAAATATTGGAGACAGCAAATTTTACTCAAAGGTAACATTCCTTTATTTATAAAAAGAAACAAATCTGCATTCAAAGATTTTCGAAAATTCGCTTGTCACACTCGGGAATCGAACCGACTAAAATTAAAAACAAATAACATCCTGTAGAAAACTACAGGATGTTATTTGTTTTTAATTTTGACTTAATAATAAATTAACTACAGGATGTTATTTGTTTTTAATTTTAGTCGGTAGTCATAAAAATGACATCAATCGATAGGGTTAATCAGATGGGTCAAAATTCTCTAGCAAACACTTAAAGTAAGAGATTACTCAACTGTCCATCCGATTATCTATCTTCTTTCTTCATTTCAATAAATAAATGACGTCAAAGATAATTGTTAATTAGGTACTAACATAAGTAGTCGTATGGACCTTTGATTAAAATTGCTTTTGAGCCCAGACCCACCCACCCACCACCACCACCAGTTACCCAGTTGGAGAACATGTTATTTGCAAATAAAATTGATGGTAATTAGAAAAAAAATAACCTGTGCAGCTGTGCTTCCACTTCAAGTTCTCGATATCTTTAGGTACCCGCGAGCAAGCGTATGTGTACGCAATGTCTGCGGCGGCGCTGACATGGTCGGTGGCTCGCGCATGCGCGGCGGGGTCGCTGCCGGCCTGCTCGTGCGCCGCCCCGCCACGCGCGCCCCCTCGTCCCCCGCGGCAGGCGCAGATCACGCCTGCGGAACCACATGCGAGGTTCAAGTGGGGTGGATGTGGTGACAACTTTCAGTGGGCAGAAAGGTATTAATAGTTTTTTTTTTAATATTAAATGCTCCAATTGATTGATCACACATTGCATCGCCGAGGCATAACTGATTGCCCCTTTTAAAATAAACCCGTATTTTTAGATTCGCAAAGCAGTTTCTGGATGCGCACGAAATAGACGTCCGAGAGGGGAAGGTGGAAAATATTCTGGAAATAGAGACGACGACCACAGAGTTACCTACTACCACAACAACCATGGAGCCAACGACGATGCCTCCCGTAGTCATCTTAGTGGACGACCAGCCAGCGCCAGCCAACAGCAGCGTGGCTCCTAAGACGAGGAAGAAGGGACGCCGCGGACGGAAGCGTCTGCCGCGCTCACCGCGACGTGGAAGACCAACACGGAAAAGGTTCAGATCTAGACCGAGGTTAGCGTATATAAAAGCGTTTTTGCACGATGCTCACCTAATCGATGGATTAGGGCAGAGGTGTATTGAACGCATTTTCAGGATGTAGTATGCGGCTATTTTCCAGCAAAACGCAAATTAATTAGAACTTTTATCACCATTTTGGTTTATAAAGTGATAGTAATTTAATTGTACAATAAAATTTTATTTTTGCAATGTCCAGGTACGAATATGAAGACAGAGGATCCAGATACCGCAACATTGAATACCGGATGGCGGCTGATGACCCGAGGTTTGACCCTCAAGTGGACCTGCGGACTCGACTCGAACGGCTACGAGAGCTGATTGCATCTGCTAACCTAATGAACGGACGATTTGGCCGGAAGGTAAACATCGGATTCCCTAGTTCCTACAAGACATACCAAAATTAATTAATTACTTACAAGAACGTCTTGCGTCTTTGTAACCCGATTCTTGAGAGAATTAGAAGACCTAAATATGCTAATCTCAAGTTAAGCTACGCGTGCAGAAGTCGGTCCGGGGATGGGTAACCATCCATCACATATTAAGATCGCGCTATCGCATTAGGTATGCCTGTAATGATAGTTGTAAGGGAGATTTTAATAAATAAAAAAAAAAGACGGGTTGCACTCCGGGAGTGCCGGCAGAAGTGAAAACTTGATTATTAACGTTGAGCATGTTTGATATTTTGGAATGGTTAGGGAATAATTTTGCACCAATTGCTTTATCAGTATAAAGAACAGGGTGTACTATTCGGTGCACCCCTGCCTGAGCCTTCGGGGATTACAGGAAGTTATGTTATCATTGAATCCTGCCTAAAGAATTTGTAATTAAAAGTGTGGAAGTAATCTGTCGCACATAAAAATGTGTGCGATACATCTTTTCACAGGCGCTTAGTAAGCACGTAAGCAGGAACGTCACATTCGATCTTACTACAGAATTAGCTGAGAATTTATCGGTTTCCTATACCAATAACACTCGTGCTTTTTAACTTACTTGTAAATACTTGTAATCAAATCATTTTTAAAGCAGGTTTTTAAATAAACTGAACTTTATTTTACCAAACAACAAACGCCTTAGTGAAAATGTTTAGCAATTTAATACTCGGAAGGTACTTATTGCGATTGAACGATTTCCTATTTTATTTTATTATCATGATTGTGCTTGCATCTTAAAAGCCTTCACAAGTACTTTTAATAGCTACTAGATACTAAGAAAGCTGCAAACTCAAAGACAACACTGTCTTATTGATTTTAGAATCTCTTGTCATTATGCGTCAATCAATAAAATTGCAAGGAAATACGGAATTTTAGCTACACTAACATACCTACAGGTACGTAACGTTTGTAAATAGCATTTCTTTAAATGATTTTAAACCATAAAATGTTGAAGGTTAAGTTCAAAATCGAATGAGGAAATTTGTCTTACGCTTTTTCGATCAGGTCAAATGATTTTAAACCATAAAATGTTGAAGGTTAAGTTCAAAATCGAATGAGAAAATTTGTCTTACGCTTTTTCGATCAGGTCAAATGATTTTAAACCATAAAATGTTGAAGGTTAAGTTCAAAATCGAATGAGAAAATTTGTCTTACGCTTTTTCGATCAGGTCACGTGTCCTGACGCGAGTTTAAGATTTTATACCCATTACAGAAAAAGTGCTCAACGCCGCTAAAGAAGTTTTCACTTCAATAAATAATAATGTCAAGCGCCTCCGTGCCGGCTGTCATTTGTAGAGTTAATTTGCAGACAGTCATTACGATAGAGTAATAATTAGAATCCGAAATCTGACAAGCAGTCTTACCTAGGGGTACAGTATTAGTCGTGGACGTCAGATAGGCAGTCGCTTCATGGGAAATACAGGTATTAAGCTGCTTCTGGTTAGACTGGAAGCCGACCTCAAAATAGTTGGGAGAAAGCTAGACTGATGATGATGACTTACATAATTATATGTTTATGGTCCAGGCTGTGTCATCAGGCATGCGCACGAAGTGCACGTGTCACGGCGTGTCGGGCTCGTGCTCGGTGCGCACGTGCTGGCGCGCGCTGCCGCCGCTGGCGCGCGTGGCGGCGGCGCTGGCCGGCGAGGCGGCGCGCGCGGGCCCGCTGCGCCCGCACGCACGGCACGCGAGACGCGCAAGACCCAGGTTACGATACGTCACGCCTAGTCCAGACTACTGCGAGCCAGATCCAGCTGCAGGATCGCTTGGGACACACGGGAGGTAAGAAGTTTCACTTGTTTTTCTAACGTAACCGCGGACTAGTGATTACTGTTATTCTTTTCTTACTCTCTAACTTCCTCTGCCTAGATCCATCGATTTCATTTGGGTTTGGCCCTCCTTGTCAGTCTTCACCAGACGTGTTTGGTATGTGTCGTTGAGAGACACAACTACTTGAGCTTTCTTCAGATCTTTAGTCTATCAAAAGGAAAACTATATATGTTTTCTCTCCTTCGACATACATGTTAGATGAAGGTGTTCGAAACCTTTTCTTTTTATGAATTTCCAGTCGAAATCCATGAAGCTACTGATCCAGACATTTTTTAAAATCAAATGGTTTGCTCTCTGGGAAGTATAATGGTCATCGAGTTGTTGAAAGAGTTGAATGTACTTACCATAAATGTTGACAGGAAATGCAACGCGACCCTGGGCAGTGCGTCAGGCGGCTGCGGTCGCCTGTGCTGCGGGCGCGGGCGGCGCGGCGTGCGCTCCAGCCGGCTCGAGCGCTGCCACTGCCGCTACCACTGGTGCTGCCGCGTCGACTGCCAGCTGTGCAGACTTACCACCGAGGAACACTACTGCAACTGAACCTTCTTACTTGCTCGTTATCTGAGCTGAAGTGTTCTTCTTCTTTTCTTGTCAACGGTACTTTGGTTAAACTATATTGTTTTAGCCCAGTACGTGGCCACGCTAAACAGCTATGTTGATCCTTAACCTCCAGCAGCGCATCTTATGTTGATAGTTTCTGCAACGTACATACTAGGTCTGCTGCAACTATGTATAAATATGACACGAAAAACAGTATTTTTCCACGAATGGATGAGGGTACATCTCTGCCTATCCCTTCGGGGGTTATGTTATGGATGAGGGTGGATCCGATAGGATAGAAGTAACCCGACTTAACTATGCCCCTTTTAAAAGTTAAAATATTTTCGATCAAAAAATTTCAAAAATGAATTACTTACTTGGTTAACGAATCCTTGGCCTATACTAAATTAGTGAGTCTTGAATTTTTTTACCAGTAATCGTCGAAAATTTTCTTGTGTTTACCTACGCCTGTATACTTTCATGTTCCCGTAGCAAGCCATGTAATTGACAAAAATAAACAGAAACATATTTTCCCTTGTAAACCAAAGATTGAAAATACAATTTGACTAGTCATTATACCTTCGTAAGTAACTTGTGTATAAGACTACCGATCTACTAGCCGTCTACCCAAAAATGGGATTAGATTTGGCAGTTACGGTATTTGCCTTTCCCGTTCGAAGCACATGTGCGAGCGAGAGGCACGTAATGGAAGTAGCTGCCATTTGTAATCTCGTTGAGTAAAAATCTTGTATTGAAGTAGTATTAAAGTAGAACGTAAAGTTTAAACAGTAGCATCATATTCAAGTATCCACAGTACTTAGAATATAGATTTTATTTTGTTTATTTAAGACTGTCTGTTATTTTGTTACATATCGAAAATTATGATTCAAGTAGTTATAATGTAACTTAGCGTGTATTTTCTAATATTTCGACAATAAAGTGAATTAAAATGTTTAATGTAGCCTATCAACGCTGTATATTCAGCTTTAACAGTATTATTGATATTTCTTATTAAAGGGCACATACAAACCTACTCATGTAGTGGATCCGTACCATTGAAATAATACCGAAAAATATTGCAGGTTTATACAGAAAATTAACTGTATAATATTTTTATTCGTAGTTGCACTTACTACTTATATTGTTGTACATAATTATGAATTATTTATTGAACTCAAAATAAACTGGTAGATTTAGGTACTTTTTCTCTGTCAAAGTAATTTTAATAAGAGTAGTTTTAGTCGTACTATCTTTAGTCGTTTCATGTCAAATGATAATTTTATTACATAGTGATGTTAAGAATTCTTGTAAATAAAAGTCGTACTTAGAAGAATAACTTGTTTTGCTTTGATAAAATTGACTAATTGCGACACTGGAACAAAAAATGCTGGATTAGCGAGGAAATGTCCTTAGAAGTTACACATGGAACACTGACCAAAACGAAATATAGCGCATAGAGTGCGAAATACACTTTATTTGTCAAATAAAGTGGAAACGCACACTTAAACGCGCCACAACATGCACATAGCATTTTGATTGCACATGACATGCACACAGCCATAGAATTTTGATTTCTTTGAATGCAATACTTTCTACACTTTCTACAGCATCCATACTGAAAGTTTATTGTAGGATAAAAGCAGATTCAGACGAGCGTATTTTTTTGCGCATACTTGCTCATTTTTCTTACGCGCTTACACGCGCGCAACTATTTGCGCTTCGAAAAACCGAATGCTCGTACATTCATGATATACGCATACATATATAATTCATTAACGTACGGCATGTTCGCTCCAAGCAGTGGGTCGTTAGTGGGCGCGCCCGGAAGTCTCTCCCGCCTCCCGCTTACTCAAGCATATAAGCATGTCAACGCTCGTACGAGTTGCGCGTGTGGCAAAAGACGCGTATATACGCGCATACACGCGCTTCTAAAAACGAGCTTATACGCGCAGAAAATACGCTGAACTGCAAACTTGCATTAAGCTCCTAATATTCTAGGTACGAATGTTCGATAATTGTCAAAAAACCATTATTCGATTTTGTTTTAATTTGGTTACAAGATAGGGGGGAAAACATAACAATAAAAGACAATATACATAAATGTGACGTAGTTTATTTACACTAGTATTGTATTTTAGCAATGTATTGCCAATTAAATATACTGAGCAATATTGAAATAACAAAATTGATGGAATATGTATGTACCTACGACCAATCTAAAGACATTCACTAGTAATGTAATATTCAGTTCACTAACTTGTGAGATCTCGAGACTGCTTCATTCATTAACCTTATACATAAACAGTAGTTTTGTTTACTTTATTCACTATAGCTATACAGAATTTTGGAATTTGTTTCTGGAAATATAAAAAAATAAACTCTAGCTAACATAGGCTTTCAGTTCAACAGATAAATCCCTTCACTTATGAACTAAAAATCACATCATTTTTACTTATTTGATATAAATGGTGGTAAAACGCTTACTTAAGTAGGAAACGTGAAAAAAATAACTATAATATAACAGCGTAGAGAAGTCACATTTAGTTTGTGTGAAATGTTACAAATTCGACGATCTGCAGAACGATAAATATCGCAATATGGCATCGCAAATTAAAGTAGGTAGACTAACAAATTGTAAGATATAATTTAATAACGTTTTTTTGTGGTAATAAAATTCGTAACATAGGGAAAACACAAAAAAAAACTACTTTTTAGTATTTACCTATATAAGGAAACGCCAAATGTTCAGCTCAAAAGCTTGTAATTTAAAATAAATGTGTGACAATATATATATAAACTTATTGTAGTAGAGTACATGTAATAATTGAATAATTCAGCTACATAAACACTGACCGGTACATAAACAGTGAGCATTTACCTACTTGCACATTCACTCGAACTCGGCATTCAACAAAATTGGAATAAACTAATAATATTCACACTTTAGTTCATCATAACTCAGAGTGCTCGTCGTGTTCTGAAACAACAGAGTGGACATAGATATTAAAATTATATTATTTATTTATATTATATTATTATTGTTGATATTATGTTCATAAATACTACGATTACTTTAAGTACATCGAAACTCATTATTTATTGACATTTCATTACGAATCATTTTTTTAAGATTGGCCTATAATCTATACTAATATTATAAAGATAGAGAAATTTGTTTGTAAGTTTTGTATGTAGGGGTAATCTCCGCAACTAATGATTCAATTCTAAAAAATCTTTTTCGTTTTTTTTTCTTTCTGCTAAATTATTCGTGGGTGCTATACGCTATTAATTATATTTACATCATGCATGCATATTAGCCGAGCTATCATAATTTTAGCAGACGACCTCGCGGGCTAAGTGCTAGTCACATTTTATAGCGAAAACTGGAAAGTGGGAAGGGAGGCCAATAGGCCATGCAGTGGGAAAACAAAGGATCTTAGTAAATGTTAATAAAATAACTTACTTGATGGACTTTCAGCTGGAGTTTCTTGATGGTCAGTACTCTCGATCTCCTGCAACAAATGACAATGTTTTTTATTGATTTGTCACCACAAACAAGCACGGCAGTTACGGCCAGCCACACGGCGCTCCACGGGTCGCAAATACACATCATACATTGTTTTAAACAAGTTTAGTATTGTTTACCATAAACCTCGAGATAAGATAAGATACTCATGAGTATGAACAACTATGATTTTGATTAGGACCAAGTCTATAGTAGCAAAAACAAAAACAACTGCCAAATACATTCGTACCCAAAGTGTTTGATGTGAAACATCTATACGCGCGACTAGGCAGTAAAACCGACTCGTATGCAGTAACGGATGATGGCATGGTGCTGTCGTGGCGTGATGCCTCCTGTATTCCACTTAAAATCAACCATTTCCCATTACAGTATAGTTTGTTTTGTAACGATTGTTGATCTATAAATTATTCCGTTTTCAAAAGTTCTACGCTACTCAACTAGTGATGTAGTTAGGTCGTATGCAAACTTGATCGATAAACTGATATCGATAAAAGAAAATACTTTAATATAATATTTATTTTTATTTTACTCCATATTTCGTTACAGGTTTTTTATTAATTATGAATACAAATATTAACATAGATGTTTCACATCTGCCGGGCGTCCCGTGACGTTGTGATTGTTATGATAAAGGCGATACTTTCAATGGTATAGAACAACCCTTCATTACTATCGACACTTTTACTAGTTTTCCAGTTCACTCTATTATTGACAAACTAAAAAATCAAATAAATGAAATATGTTTATTTTTCCCAAAAACAGTTACATGTTTTATAAATGAGACATCGCCAGTAAGTAATTGATAATACTTGTGTTGGGGCTATCTCGCTCTTTCCCTTAATTGTTAACTATATTGAGACTATTGCACAAATTATTACAATAGGTGAGATAACTCGCAACACTACTCCATCCACTTTGGTATTTATAATTTCTAGCAATGGGGTTTCTTTGGCTCACCTGTTCATGATCTGCAGCTTGGTACAGTCCGCGGCGCACGCGCGCTTGCAGCCCCTTGATCTCATCGTCGTACTCGCTCCACTCCGGGACAATACGCATGGCGGCTGACAGTTTTGCTTCTTTCGTTTGCGGATTGTTGCACTAGAAATAAAAGAAATAAAATAACTATCCATTACCTTTTTTATTTCCTGACGACAGGCATTTTAACGTGCATCCACAACGCTAAAGTCTTGCACAGCAACGGATAGCAATAAAGTTTGCATAGTTATAACTATATTCTTCTTTATTGTGTGCCTAACCTGGTGTCAGAGTTTTTATACCGCCCATGGGCCTCTGTCTTGGGTTTACATGCCGTCAAGAAATATCTCTGGTTTCCTTACGATGTTTTCCTTCACCGAACCAAGTGATAATTATACAAATACGCACTTGAATCCGAAAAATCAGAGGGCCTTGGGTTTGAACTCGAGACCTTTGACTTGGCACACACCACTAGGCTATCTCTGCTATAACGCATGTTACATAACTATTATGTTAGATTATGTTCTTCAGTGTAGATGCACCTTTATAATTTTCATAACGATCTGAAATTTTTAGTGCTATTTAACAGTCTTCAGTGGCACGAAATACGTTAAGTACAAGCAATGATGATCTTTTGTCATCGGCCACTGATTAGTAATTTTTGCTAGCTGTTGTGTCTGATTGATTTAGTTACATTATATACCTAGAATTAATAAATATCTGTACAAAATTTTTAACAGTAACTAACCAAATCGATGGTCTTGGCGTAAGTCTTGGAGTCATTGTCACACCAAGTTTCGCACCACAGCCACTCCTGAGGCAATGACTTAATGGCTACTTGATGAATCATATTGTTCGGCAAATCTTGATCTGTAACAACATATAATATTATTTATTAAATATCAGCAAGACCAAATTAATAATATCCTGTTGCCACTTTGGGTTGTACTCTGATTCATTTTCAACTAATCAGCCGCCATGTTGAAAATTATCACTCATACCCGAATATGCTGAAAGTCGATAATGGTGGTGGGAAACGCAACCTAATCGAGGTAATACATATAACATCTTTTTCAATACCCATAGTGAAGTTATGATTATGTTACGGTATGTCTTCTACAGAGTAGTTGGATAAGAAACACCGACATTCAATTTTAAAATTTTAAAACATAATTTAATTGTGACGTGTAAAACTGAGTATGGATTATTATTATTCTTTATTCATAAGTGATCTTTTTTTTTTTTTCTGGTGGGAAATCATCAAATGACTCCTCCCGCTCTGGGCGGAGCGGGAGTGTCAGACTTTTACTGACTAAAAACCACCCATGTTCCTTCTTTTGCCCTTTATGTTCCAGGGCCGCGGTACCTCTTTCGAACAGTCCCGCAGCCCATTCATAACTGACCTAAGTTAGACAAGCTGTTAGGATCCTGGCTGAGCGCCTGGTACTGCCCTCGCAGACGGTCCCCGGCGGCGATGCGGCGGAACCTCTTCAGGTCCACCACGTAGAGGGCGCTGATGTGGTAGCTGCGGCCTTGCAGGTGGTTGCGCCAGTAGCCTTGCTTCCAGAACCTGGCAATGCAAAACATTTCGTCATATTTAAAGCCAGTATGTTTGTTTTGGCACCTTGCCTTTGATCGCTTCTAAACAATTTACTTGAAAGAAGTTTAATAAAGGCCACTGGAGAATGTCCAGAGATAAGATAAGATAGCAATAGTTTACGCAGTTTCTAGTAGTAACTTAGTGAATCTCAAGATAGGTAACCCTTACCTGAAACCTTCCATCTCCCGTCGGCTGTCACAGAATGGCGTGTATCCGTATGGCGCGCCGCCCAAGTCCAGTTCAACCAGCTCTTTCAAGTCAGCACGAACAATCTGTGCCATGCAACGTTGAATGTAAAAAGTAATATAAGGAAAGAACGTACAGTCGGGACGTTTCAAATGTTACGAATGACTGAGAATCATAAATCGAAGGGCCAGAGGAACCGATCGTATTGCACGCCACTTTTGTTGTTTTAAATAATGTTTCATAAAATAATGATACCTATCATGAAAATTGGAACACCCGCGAAAACCTACTCTACGTTTTCACACAGAACCCCAGAGCTCACCGAACTTTCAAAAAATTTATGAATAATCCCAGTTGCTCGAAGTGACTCCAACCGTTTCATTTTTCTCCATGGGAAGCATTCTTGGTTTACCAGACATCAGTTGGGGTGACCCAGGGTGGTTATTTGTATGCACTAGGACTTAATCTCGCTTAGTCGCCACTTACGACACCCACGGGATGAGATGTGGTCTCTACTCTTAACCAATTTTTCCACATTACCTGGTCAGCATCCACGAAGATGATCTTTTTGACGTGCAGCGGGAACAGTACGTCGAGGAACAGGATCTTGTAGCCCCAAATGGTGCGCTGCCGGTCCCGCTGCCGCTGCAGCCAGCGCGGCCACTGATACTGCACCAGCTCGTACTGGAATCCGTACTCTTGCGCCATATAGGGTAGGATGTCCTAGAGAGGGAAGTTTTACGATGAGAAACGGTCTAAAGAACAAATAAAAATGGATACAAAATTTTCTTGGCTCGTTCACCACCCGTCAACTTTTCATGGCTCGGTAGCACTGCCTGTATTAAAGCTTGTCGGAGATTTACCTGCGTACTTACTAGTCTTCCTTGACACACGTTTTATAAGTAATTCTATGAAAGAAAATGTTTCCTATAAAATATGCAAATCTCGCGACAAGCTTTTAAATCAATTAATAAATTGTGTAATACATGTACTAAATTGATTGGTTTGATTTAATTTAAAGTTTATTTTATTATTTTTAGTGCATTTAAATAAAAGCTTGTTTTTAAAAAAGTTTTTTAAATAATAATTTTATTTTCAAATTTTTAGATTTGTCGTACTCATTTCTGATAACGCATAATTATCTCAACACTTTTTTCGTATCTGTGCTATTAACCGTTGAGGAGTTCCCTCACGAGAAGACGATCCTGGCTTCAGGTTGAGTTCATAATAGAAATCCTCTTCATCCATCAAATATGAACGCATCTACAAATTGTCGAATCCATGCTATTAACCGTTGAGGAGTTCCCTCGTAAGAAGACAATCCTGGCTGCAGGATGAGGTCATGATAGAAATCATCTTTATCTATCAAAATTTAAAGCGTATTAAAGATTTCGTGTCCGCGCTATTAACCGTTGAGGAGTTCTCTCGTGAGGAGACGATCCAGGCTGCAGGATGAAGTAATGTCTGTCATAAAAGTGTATTGTCACCAGAACCAATGGTGTATGCAAAATTTCAGCTCAATCGTTGAAGATAACTGATTTAAAATTCAGTTGCAAGATTAATAAAAGTTTGTAAAAAGCACCCTTACAGTTAAAAATAATGGCGCATTTTTTGTGGTTTTCTTTCTCGTCTTACCTTAAGCGAAGGACTAAGATAATTCTTCAAGAACCAGAACTTGACGGGCGACTTGGTGTTCTTGAGTACGGACAACATCATGATACGCAGGAAGCGCTCGTACAGATGCCCGGACGCCACAGAGAACACGTTGATGGTCTCGTCCTGCGACTCCTGTTCTTCGCCGCCGCCGAACGAACTGAGAATGCGTTTCATTTGTTGACTTTGTGACGAGGGCAAGGGAAATTATGTTGTATTATTTAACATAGTCATAGTTGAGACGGCTAAAGTTCCATGCACATGTCATCAGTCATGCAAAGCATTCTACTTGCCTCTTCTGAGTGGCGCTCACTCCCACTAAAATTTACAAAATTTCAGTTGGAGTGAGTGCCACATAACAACCCTGTTTGTCTGCAAAGTTTTAATTTCGTTGCCCCAAAGAAATTTGAAGCACACTCAACCTTCAGTTGCTTCCTAGTAGAAAGCATTCACTTTCCACCAGGTAGCAGCTGAAAGTTTTTGCGGATTTCGAATACTTCTGTTTGATTATATTCCAATTCTGATCATTCAGACCTCTGCTGATCAGTTCAGATTGGGAACCATAACCCTTCCCTATAAGGTCGCTTAGCAATTTACGAAATTGTATTTTGTTTTCTATTTACCTAGCAATAGAGTTCCATATTCCGCCGGAGTTCTTGTCGTCATTCTCGACAAGTAAGTCGAGGTGTTGCTTGTCGGGTTTTTTGCTAACTCGCAATTTGATCACGTGGCTTCTGAACGAACTCATCAGCACTTGGATGTCCTCGCTGTCTGCGGGAGTGTCTGTGTTCTCGTGGCTGTGGGGAATACATGGAATTTTATAGTATTCCCATGTCAATTGATCGAGATTATTGTAAGATTTCATGTGTAAGAAGAATGAAGCGATGGTAGATGATTTTTTGTTTGCAAAAAAATTAGGATAGACATAAATGCACTATACAGGATGAGTGGGTTCAATCGGTTGGGCGGAACTGGTTTGAAATTCAGTTGAAAGATGTGACCAATACTTTCTAACTAACCAACCAACTAATAACAAACAAGGCAAGTTAAATAAAAACTTATAAAAAAAGTATAAATTGACAATTTTCACAACAAATTTTCCAAATCAATGACGATTCTTGAAACTGGTTATGATAGCGCCATTAGTTTCACAGTTACCATCGCTATTAAAAGACACTCAGAATCACTAAAACACATTGCTTACTAACCCAACAATCTCATAGATATCATCAGACCGTCCAGGTCTGAGCCTCAGCAGCCAGGCGCCAGGGTTAGCCTTCAGCTGGAAGTAACCCAGGTTGGCCATTACGATGGTGTCCATACGCTCGGGGTTGTCACGAGTGCCCAGCACTAACTGTAGGCCTCGGGGTGGCGTGCCCAGCGTTGTGTCCCACGCGTGGCCTTCTAGGAGAAGGTATTCTAACTCGAACTCGCTGTTGAATAAAAGTGAATGAATTCACGCTTCTATTCTGCTTAGTGTGTCGATGGCAATCTAGAATGAGTCGGTCCAGACTTGTATCTTCAGAATCAGATGTAAATGAGAATTTAGATTCCAATTTATGTAATATTGGATAAATAGCTTCAACGCCTACAGACAAAGTTAACCTTCCGCTGTAACGTACATATTTTATGATAAAAAACAGGACTAGTATTTTCATTGTTGATAATTGAAGTGTATATTTAAAACAGGAATTTCAATTGACTTTAGGTGATGATGATAATAATGTAGTCGAGAGTAGTTCAGTGAACTATTCGCTGTTCAGCTGTGTAAATCCAGAAATTACCTTTTTTTTGGAGATGGATTTATATAATGTACACCATTTAAATTGCAGATATAATTGTTGAAATTGGGGAAATCAATCCTAAATTCCTTAAAATGATCCTTACCTATGCACTAAAGTATCAACATCAGCCAGTCGTATGTTGTCGAGGTCGTACACGGACTTGACGCACTCGACGAGCCAGTTGGGCGGCGTGCGCAGCTCCATGGACAGGAGCGGCGCGTGCGGGAGCCGGGCGAACCGAGCGAGCGCGCCACCCGTCAGCGCGCCTGATGATGTGAACTGGAGCTCTGGTTCCAGGACGTAGCGGTAGAAGCTGGTGGAATAGAACATAAATATAAAGATCGTTGTTATTTCTGATATCTGGAATAATTCTGGTAATCATTTTAACAAAAACTAAGTTTTATTAGATACAAATGGACGGCAATGGGAAACAACAAATCAAGCGATAGTTTTATGAATGAGAAAACGTGTTTCTTTTTTTAAAGTTTAGCGACTTGGTCTCAAACTAAGTTTTAAGGTTTTGTCTCTCGATTCGTTTTTTCATAACACCATCCAATTTTGTTTCATAGCAACACTCACTCGCATTTTTTTTTTACTATAGAAAGATAAACTCTTATTGTCTTGCATTATCATAAACGTGTAAATATTAAAAAAAAATACTACTCTAGGTAGAAGGTAGTTTAAGCTGGTTACCTCTTAAGCGGCATATCCGAGTTCTTGTCTTGCGGGTTGACGAACAACTTGATGCGACAGTTAACGACGCGTCGTAGCACGAGAAGCAAGGGTGCTAGACGCTGCGCCGCAGTCGATGCCGGGTCTAGTACTGCTACTATCTGTTGGAGCAATATTGTTTGTTTAACACCCTTTGTTGGTGAAAGAGTGATGTATACAACAGTTATGCAGTTGGATTGCTTAGAAAGTTGCTTCAAGTTTTTCGGATGGAAATAAATTGTTGTATAGTGTGAAATTTATGCCAGCAGGAAGAATGTCTTAAAATAACATGGTTATGTTGCATACAACCGACAGATATAGATATACTGCTGCACTGTCTTTTAGGCCCGTGGCTATAGTCGGAACTTATGCCACTCGATAAACGCTCGGCCGCGAATCAAAATAAATCGCGCCCGAGCGGTTGTCGAGTCAACACACCTCCTGAGGGTGCCCCGTAGAGGGGCGAAACACGTGTCGAGTATAGTTTTCGGTGCATGCATGGCATGCTAATTATTATTGCTTTTCCTGCATGTGCATATTTTTGCGGGCGGGAGTGCGGTGCTGCATCCTGCATCCAGGCCTGGATCTTTTTCGCGAAATTAAAACTATATATTTAGCATAACCTTTAATGTCATAGATTTCCGACAAGATTATAGAATCCGCAAAGTAACACGTGATTCTATAATTTGGAACTAATGCCACATGAAATGAATCAAATGAACATTTATTCTCAATATAGTTTTGTCAGAAAATTTCACAAATAATAGTGCCCTCCTGACTATGTAATTAAAGTGAAAAAAAAACTTTCTGCCCGATTGTACTGTGACAATGTGGAGTTGCATCGTCTGTGGGTTTTAAGGGCCTATCAACAGTATTTGTTCCGCTATTTTCTTACCTCAACAGCAGCCTCATCTTCCCTGAGCGGTGGCAGGTCCACGAGCGAGTGTTCGGTCTTCAAGCCCGCCGGTAGCGACGTGCGCACGCGCGGACTGCGCGCCGCCACTACTGACACTACCTTCAGACGATCTTCTGAGTTCAACTCCTTGGTGTCGAGGTCTGAAAAACAAACATTGTAGAATAACCTGAAGACCAAGACAAGCTGCAATAGTTTGCTAAGCGTTTCGTTTCTACAATGATTGTCAACATCACAATTGTTGTCGGTAGAATAAGTCAGTCCCATCCATTTTTACGAGCTTTTATTTAAGTTTCAATGTATTTATTAAATGTTTGTTTCGGTCAAATCTTGCAACTGAATTTTAAAACAGTTATCCCCAACCGATTGAGCTGAAATTATGCATACACGTTTTGTTTGCATGAAAATGTATGGTTAGCTAAGTGATGTCATTCAAAATCCAATATGGCGGACTCCCAAAGATGGCGGAGTAGTTATTTTTTAAGCGCCCCCATGATATGGATTGATAGCAATAACAAGGATTTGATAAGAATAATACGAAACAAAAAAAGTGTTTTCCTGTAACATTTCGATACAATGTAAAAATTGTTAATGAAATGAATGATTTTAGACTTTTGCGTCATCGTTATCGCTAGAATGCTATATGTCTAGGATCTCTAGCTAGAGCAAGCTTCTTGCGACGAGAGCGAGTGCGGCAAGGAAAAATGTCACTGGTTGCTAAACTATGAGCAGTAATTAGAGTTGAGAGAAACTGAGTTTGTTATAGAAAAATATGTATCTCGTTAAAAGATTAACACGGAGTAAAGTTATGTATGCCAACTGAATATCTGGTATGGGCCCGCATATCGCAAAACTGGAGTCCTGAGACAGCTAAGACGGGGTGGCGGCAGGCCGAGAAGATGGCGGGACGACTTGGATGGCTTCCTCATTAATTAGCAAGAAGAAGCCCAAGAACATCGAGAAAAGTGGAAGGAATGGGGGGAGGCCTTTGCCCAGGAGTGGGAAAGTTCAGGCAAATAAAATAAAAAACCTGGTTGTAATTTTAATCCGCGCGTTTAATATTTTTTACCCTGGAAGGGGTAAGTGTTTATTAAGCGCGGAGTAAAATACATACTGGTATATCTAAAACAAGGTAGGGTTTTCTCACCTTCATCATCATCATCTTCGAAGACAATGTTATCCGGGTCTTGTGGTTTCTTCTTCTTATCCAAAGCTTCTGATAATTTATCAGCGTACATTTGGTTGCTATACCTGTAAAACAAACAAATTGCGATTAGGGGCAGCTTAGTTATTTATGAGTTCCACAAAATTAAATACATTTTATCTGAGTAAAATTGGTTTATATTTCCTCATTTGACTAGTCTTCGCATGCGCTACTATTCGATTCCCGGGTCGGGTGTGTTATTGGGTTTTCCATTACGAATTTCTAACTACTACGAGTAACAGCCCGGTGTCAGGATTTGTGCCCAGTTGATTGCAATAGGCTCGACCCTATAACCTGCGAAATGTGCGTGTACTACTGGTACACCTCCCGTCTTAACTTTCGGGGATTACAGGCTTCTTAATTTAATGTCAAATTAAAATTCACACATTCGATGATAAATCCACATTACCTCTCTAGCAGCGTGAAGTCGTCAAGCGTGAAACGCTCGTGCGGGTGCAGCGGCCCGATGAGCCGCGCGTTGTAGATGAGCGCACGCGCTCCCGCCCGCAGCCTGAGACTGCGCGCGCAGAGGACGCGAGACGCTTTCAACACCCACTCGTATTTGTTCAGTGCGGGCACTATCTCGGGCTGTATCGAAAGAATTTACTCGTATTATTGAAATTAAGCGGTAAATTGATTCACGGTTTATTGATTTGATTCAGGGCGAATTTTAGTACAGTTTCGTTCGGAGGTGTCATGTGTGTTATTCACTGGTAGCTCTTGAACGCAGTTTACATGTGCTGATCGCAGTCTTGTTCTTTGGATGGGCGCTTTTAATGCGATTATTTACTAAAGGATAATTCAGTGCTATTCCAAGGCACTTATTAAAGCATTTCTATGCCTAAGGCCTGTCTCTTCTAGTTCACTCCCTTCTACTTATTGCTTTTCTTTTAAATAAATAAACAAGACGAAGAAACTGACAATTCCAAGACCTGTTGCCATTTAGTAATAAGTCGATCAGTTAAGTGCGATACGTCCGCTTGTCAGGTCGCATTCATTCATCCTAAAATGTAACACCCCTATCACAGATTGTTAACTAGCGCGATCTATCGGGTAAATTACAAAATAATAAATATGGGTAATTATTTGCGGGTTTATCGGCTGAATTACATTCAATTTTTTTTATTCGTGGTGCTATTCAAAACTAGATCGCGCTACTGACGCACGAGATCAAAATTTTTGTATGACAATAGTCCCAATCTCCGCTCTATATATGTCTTTTTAATATCTTTGGTGAAAATACATGTGCAGATAAAACTATTGGAATTAAGTATATACATATACTAACAGTTATTATCGAGTCCTTTGACAGACATGAGAAGGAAGACGAAGGTCATATTGGTGTAGTGATAGTATAGTTAATGGGCATCTTATCTTACTAATATTATAAATGCGAAAGTTTGTGGGGATGGATGGATCATGGATGGATGGGTGTTTGTTACTCTTTCACGCCAAAACTACTGCACAGATTTGTAAGCTTGTTCTTGTTATTGCAGAGCACTATTTAGTTTTCTCACATGATTCCCATGAACCATGAACCTATCTATCAACAACTAGAACTTACAGTCACTTAACTACATCAACGATCCAAATGAATCTAAATAGAATAATAATCAAATGAAATCATTTATTTGCTTGAATATAATTTACATGAAAACTGATGGCACCAAATAGACATTAACAGTAACAATAATATATAATCAGTGTAGCTCAAACTCATATTCAAGAAGGAAACTTTGAAAGTCAGATTAGCAAAAAATAAATAAACTGACACATATAGTAACTGTGTGTCAGTTTTTTTTCTTTTTGCTAAACATCTGTTGTTTTCCAAACCACCTTCAATGTCTACTTTCAGTTTTTGAACTTGCTAGTTGATGTAGAAGAATAAACTCACCAAGATATCACAGGTCTGTGTCTCGTGGCAGCCCTCGTCTTCCAGCAACCGCATCGTGTACTTAGTTGCCTCTGCCGGCTCCAGCGTGGTCAATGCAGCCAACACAACTTTGTTGAGCGACTGGTCCACATTGGATGTACCGTCAACGTTGGGAATGAACGCCACACGGACGCCGCGGGAATCTTTCTGTTGGGAGTAAAAACGGATAATGGTAATAACTGTTTTTGGTAAATAAGTTGTGTTAGTGGATTCTACGGATAACAAATATTTTCCTTAATCGAACTGAAATCTCGAAATTATACACAATCTAAAAAGCTATAATAGGTACTGGGACAGTTAAGTGAAGGGTTAATAAACCCATCAGTATTTCGTCATGAAAAACGGGATTGCGCTGTTCGTCCTGTAAGCCGACATCTCTTTTTCGCACTGAAACTATGATGTTGATGGTTGTATGATAGACTATGAACTATGATGAATATGATAACAATTAATAGCCCCTGGACATTACCTTGAATCATTTATCAAGATTAATAATAGATCTAATGTTTCGATAAATTGTTATTAAGAAATGTATTTACCATGAACGTCAAAGCATTCTTGAGCAGCTCCCTGGCCTCCTTGTTATTAAGATCGCCGGCTACCCAAATAGTTTGAGAGTACTTCTCCACTTTTCCAGACTTGGTGAAGTATTTAAGAAGAGGTAGAGCAGTTGCTAGCGCGTCGCGTCCTAAAGACAATATTATAAGTTCATGTGAAATTTCATTTTTGTGTATCATTATCAGAGATCAGAAAAGGTAGAGGATATTTATTTAAACTTCAATAAAGTACGTAGCATGTGTATAAACTACCTCTCTCGGCAAGTTATAACATGTGGATACATATTTCGTGGTTACATAGTTTTATTACGGAACTTCAAATATTGCGGGATTTTAGATAGAGGTATTTATAAATACAAGTTACTTTCTGCCTTGAAGTTAAGGCAAACATCCTCCACCTATTTCGATCTGTCGATTAACGTTTTCGTTATTTACCTGTCAAATGCATAAGTTTATGTATTTTGTCTTCAGAAAATAAGTCATTGGACGATGCAACTCCTGACAAATCTAAGTACTGTGATGGATCCGAGCCCAAAATACGACGGTTTAACCTGTCGGAGGAAAAATAAATTGTAATGCTGACTGCAGTTTTTTTGGATTAATTGGTTAATAAATAAATAAAGACGGAAATAGTTAAGAGACTGACAGAGTTACTTCGAATTTATAATATTAGTAGCTATGAATTTATTTTAGCTAGTTCATATGTCTAGAAGAGAAGTGGTCGAAACGGATCGGGGATCAAAAGGTGCGTCTATGAAATAATACGAGTATAAGTAGTTGTTCCAATATCGTGTTGTGAGTATTGATGTGTTATACTGGCTTTCATATCCAACCATGTCAATAGTGCGATTGGAAAAAGTTTTAGAGATAGCCTGGAATCTGTGCTTACAGAAAACAAAACATTAGACCTACATAGAATTAAAGTGAACGAATATGCTAAATACATAATGCGGGTCTTTTGTACCGATTCAGACCGACCCGAACATGCACACAGCACTCCGTACAAGTAGCCTTTTTCAAATGGAATTATTTGCATATCACATATTCTTTATAAGTGTTTTATTTAAAACTAGCTGTTTAGCAAGTGATATCTTTTGCAACAATCAGTTGTTGGTTGTAAACCAGATACCTCCAAAATCTTCCCGTGATCGTCTCGACAAGCGTCTTATACACCTTATATTGAGGGTTTGGTGTTCGTTTTGAGTATTCCTTAAAGCTGCATACACATAAACGTTATAGCTCTAAAACATGATAGATACTCGACTTTGGAAACTTTGCTTTTAGGCTTGAAATTGTATTGAAGAACTAAAATTGCGAGTTGTTTAGTGTAAGTTTGGTTTTAGAATGAACATTATTTACAAGGCTCCACTCATTCACAGGGATGGTGTCGAATTGACAAAGTCAACTTTACATACGGTTAAAAATAGTCACTTTCAGTTTCAAATCATCACGGCTTCCGTCACAGTCAGTAACTTCGCGTTATCAGCCTCACACGCCTCCTCTCATTGAGAATTGGCCGTAATTCACCACGCGAACCCAGTGCCGGTAGTTAGATGTCAAAGATCTCCGTATTTCTGCTTGTCAGTAAGTTACCTGGGCATAATATGCGCCTGCTTCATGAGATAGTCGAGAGCATCGTCAGAGTCGGACAGTTCTCCGCGGAAGACGGCGCGCTGCAGTCGTCCCGTGTGACGCGACAACGCCGTCACCAGCGCCTCCTCTAGCAGTTCCACTGATGACGTCACAGGGGTGAGGCCTTCTTCGATCAGAGGGACGCCGTTTATCAATACCTAGAAGGACCTTTTTGTTTAGTTTTGATGCTTATTTTATTTAAATTTAAATGTAAAATCATGCAATGCACGTGCGTAATAAAGGAAGATTCAGAATTATATACGAGTATTTTATCGAAACTTCGCGCGTTTCTCGTAAATTATTTTAATTCTAGAAGAGACTGGTAAAATGTGAAAATATTTTTTATTTCACCGAACTCATTTATAGCCATAACGCCTTTTTTGTTTCGGGGTGGAAAATCCTCTTGTGTGTCCTCCGCCCTGGGGCGGGCGGAGGGGTCTGACTTTAAGTGACTAAAAACCACCCCGGTGTTTCCTTCTCACACTTACACCGGGGATCATGGGAACTAATGCCCCTTCCACGATCCCCGACTATGCCATAATGGCGTAAGGCTTGTATTGTATAACGGGCTGGTGTCCGCAACTACACGTGCAATGCGCGTATTTTGCGTGCGGTAAGGCCTGTATTACAGAAAGTCACCCAAGACACGATTATTACAAAAAAATTGTTTCAATCAACCTACTGGCATGAATCTAGTTTGAAGCAACGCTTTAATCTTGTTTGACGTTCTGTTATATGGACTTAAAAGTCATTAAAAAGCTTGAGTGCACGTACATACAAAAATTTATCATAAGAAAGAGGTTCATACCTGAGGATACTTGTTGGTACCGATTTTCGAAACAAACTCATCAGCCAATTGTCTTCCGAAGTTGTACTCAGAGTCTTCAGAGAGGATGTCATCAATATTCGTATTGGAACTGGTATATTTGGTCAGCTGTTTCTTCAGGAATTCTATCGATAGTTTTTCATCTTGAGGTGGGTGTAATAGCTGTGTGAGCGAAAATAATGTTAACTCGATCGAAATGACATAAGAAAATGGATGGGTTGAAAAAATCCAAGAATGTGCCAAAAAACGCGAAACAAAAAAGTTACAGTCACCACAAATTATTAAATGATAAACTAAATTTTAATTTTAGCCAAATCCTAGGATTTTTAGTTATCCTGCACCAAATAAATAATCCAAGGAAGATTATTTTCAACATACCTGAGTAAGGAAATAATAAGCTTCCCTGTTGGAGTTCTTCTCCTGCGCGACGTAGTTGAAGGCGGAGCGGACGGCGGCCTCAAGCACTGGGTTGTCAGCGCTGGGCGCTAGCACTAGACCTACTCGCACTGGGGTGGCGTGCTTCAGTAGTGTTTCACCTAGCTTCAGCGGTGGTCCGGAGGCTAGTGATGTTGGGTCTACTACGATTATCTAAAATAAAGAAAAATTGTAGCAGTTTAAGCACACAAGGAATTATTTATTTATTTATATTAAATTAACAAGTAACAGGACTCAATATGTTAGTAACAATATTTCTTAACCACTATGTTAGTAAACTTAACATAATCACTAAACCTAACACTGCCATAAAGAAATGAGAATCTCTGCTACAAGCTCAACACCGATGTATAGAAAGCTTGCAGCAACGATTCACACATGCAGTCCAGTCTGCTCGCTACACACTGCAGTATAATGTTGGGGCTGGCCCGCACCCGGCGCACCAGGGAAGTGCATCTTTTTCGCATCGTAGTGTAGAAACAATCGACACGGGCATCAGCAAACATCCCTGATGCGCTACAGAAGCGGAACAGCCCCATCAATACCCGGAACGCATTGTTATATTGAACGCGAAGGGCGCTGTACGATTTTTGAGTATAATCTACCCACAGGCTGCACGTGTAAAATGAGGTACAATATGCACGAAATAAGGTTCTTTTTAATACCCCAGAACAACGCGCAAACCTGCGAGCGATCATATTAGCTCTCACCGACAGCGCCCTCCTTTCCCTTTCAATATCATCATCGTCTCTGAGGTCAGCGGTCAAAAGATGTCCCAAGTATTTCACTCTATATACCCTCACAAGCGATATTCCGTTCAACTTGACCGGAGGGATAGGATCAGGACATCGACCACCGACACCAAAAACCATTACTTCACTTTTAGTGACGTTGTAGATCAATCCATGAAGTAAAGCATATTCTTCACAGATGGTTAACAACCTCCTAAGACCACAAACCGATTATCAACAATCTGTCAAAAAACTTAAATTGTAAATGGCGTCAAAGATAGTTTGCGTGATCTTGCAAATTTAACCGAAAACAGGTCCTGTTTTCCCATAACCCAACATATCATTTTTTTTTACAATGACTATTAGGAGTTATAAAATATTCTGTAAATTTTTACACTATATAAATATGATAGTTCTGAACAGATGATAAAGTAGTCCATTTTATATTCTACTACTTCTACGGCTTTTGCCGAAAACACCACACGGAAATGAATAGAACCGCCATTGAAAGCGGCATTATTTTGTAGCAGTTAAGGCGTTTTCTGTAATTTTAATATTAGTTACTAATGATCATTAAAATAATAACGCTATTACTCAAAACAACTTACATAATTATAAATATTTCTCCTCAAGTTCCTCAGCATGCCAGGATACGTAGGTCTGAGCAGTTCCATGAACGTCGCGGGCCAGCGGCGGTAGCGCTCGTCAGTCTCCAAGTCGTTGAGCCACGTGATGGACGAATCGCGGATGTCCAGGCCATACTCCTCCCACGTGTACGCCTCGCCCAGCTCCAGGGACATAAGCTTGTTGATCAGCTTTTTGGATAAGCCTGTATAGGAAATACAGACAAACATTACGGCTTTTGTATGGAGTATGATTATGGAGGTAGCCAGAAACAGCTGAACGCCACCTTCTACGATCTCAACATACTCATTTTGCTTCATCTGTTTAGACGACACGCACCTGACCTTTCTGAAGAACATCACCAACAAGGCCAGTGTTATGTCCTTCTAGGTGAGTGTATGGGTGTCCCGTCCCCGGCGCATAGGAGGTAAGGTAGTTTATTTAGAAACAATTTTTAACATTTAATAACAGTAGACAGGAAATAAAAAATGTGTGCTACACAAAAAGGTACCATAACAAGTAACTGACGCACATCAGCCTGATTCTCATGGCAAAAAATATGACGCGCGCTTTAAAGCACATGTAGCGACCGCTTAGTTGTTGTCGTCGGTTACGTAATGTAAACAGAGCTTATTCTTGCAATCTAATAAGCTGCGGGTTATTAGAACATGGCGAACATGGTGAACAAGCGAGTCGAATTGCTATCAATTAAAACTAATTCGAATGAAATTCGACTCAATTGTATTCAAACTTGAAATTTCTGGCGGAAAGTAGCGGTATGGAAAAGATAAAAGTAATCGCTTCTTGTCTCGACTTTTGTTTGTTTAATTAAGTTTTTTTATCACCGACTTCTGATGCAAAAGTAATTTTTCTCTTTTTTGTGTTTTTGAGGTCAGTTTTATTTTTTGTAAAAAAGTTTTTTTTATTTTTCCATTTTTAGTTGTAATATCCTATAGGTACAAATATTTGCTATGCATTTTTTACATTATTAACAATAACTTCCATGGTTATGCATTGTTAACAATAACTTTCATGGTTATACAGCGATTGCAGCAATCATGACAGATTTGTTGTCTATTATTGAAGAGTTCCATTCCATATCTCCGAAGCCCATGATCAGATCATAACAATATTTCTAAGGGACCAACCAAAAAAAAAAATCCAAATCTGTTCAGGTGTCTTCGTGTAATCGGTGAATATACAAAAAAAAAAAAAACAAAAAGATTCTGACGAAGTCTTTTTGAAGTCGGTTAAAAAGTGATTGCTTCTTGTCTCTGTTAGGTACCTTGCAATAATAACACGACTCATCTTAACTTTTCGTCACACACAATTACAATACAATGCCTTTAGTTTTGACAATTCAACAACATCAGTCGCGTTATTAACGTTGTCGATTAGAAGAAATTTTCAACCATATCGAGCAATGAAAATTTACCTTGTTTACGAATATGTTAAATACATTGTGAATTTTCTTCAAAATCTGCAGATTATGATTGAAATTGTGTTACGCGACCGGGGTGCTAGACGGGAAATCGATACACTGTACAAGATGAACTTACCAAGTGCATGTAAAGTATTCATAGGTCCAATATCTTCTTTCAGTGCTACCAACAGGGCCATAACATCGACTTCCTCGGCATCATACTGCGCTCCTGATACAAGCAACAGAGGCTCCGCAGGGCGAAGGCCTAAGGACGACGCCCACAGGTCTTGGTTGTATAACACCTCTTCACGGAAAGTACGTGGGACATTCACGTGGATTAGTGATTTCGTCTAAAACATAAGATGAATGGGACCTTCTTATTCCTTGCCTAGCATAACGAAAAAAGGTTTTATAATTAAATTTGCTTTCTTCGGTTTCTTAAAGTTTAATATTCTTTTGAGAGTCTTTTGGCAAATGATGTCGTTTTGCTATTACTTCATGGATATAATGCTTATTTTGACCAGTTTAAGCCAATCCTAAAACGTTTAATGTGATCACTCTTTTAGTCTTAACATGGACATGAAAGTTAAGGCCGTTTTCATTTATGCAGAGATTTTATTTACCTGCATAGGGAAATTCTGAGCGATAGACGTGAGCACTTTAAGCGACTCGTCGCCTCCCGCGTCGTTAGCATCGACCACGGCCACTGCAGCTTGCATGCTTAGCGCCTGCATCTGCCACACTTTCAATGGTTCCAACTCTTCGTTTGATTCAGACAAGTGACGACGGAAGCGTTCCAGCGGCGAACGTAGACCAGGGAACAGATTCCTGCACAAAATAGGTTTTATTCGAGCCGGGCTTAGTTATTTTGTTTCTTCAAAAATAAAATATATACCCAGGAGAATGATGATGTCCCAGCCAGTACTTTCAAAATGGTATGCAACCTACTTGAATACAACTAAGAAGGCTACTTGCCTTTCGTGCTAATATAAAAAAGCATTTGATCCTTACTTGAGCCTTCCAAAATTGAATCCATCAATTTGATTCTGAGGGTCATTTTCATCTTCTTCTTCAGAGGGTTGAGCAGGTGAGTCTCCACCTTCCGATTCCTTTGGTGTTGAGTCATCCTGACTCTTGTACTCTGTGCTTTTCAGTTGTAATTCTACTCCATAGCCAGATAGTCGTAATTTAGGCTTGCCTCGTGGCTGTAAGAAAATATAAAATAAAATGTTCGTGCTGCAAATCTATCTTGTTGGAACCCACCACATTGACAATACAGATAAATTCAGATAATAATACTGATATACATATAGTCACACTTTAAACTTTATCTATCTAGTTCATCTTACCTTAACATTCCATCTCACAACATAGTTAATGGCGCCACGATCAGCATATGAAGTCAGTATCTTGTGCTTTGTTGTGAAATCATTCATTCCAAGCTCTCCATACAGAATAGCAGTAAGGCTCTTATTGTCACTGCTTGGGTATGAGTGGTCCAAAAGATATGTCTCCAGCTTATGTTCTTCCTAAAAGATAGATATAAACAATATAAACATTATAAGTCTGTAGAAAAGAACATTGTGTGAAAGCTTAAGTGTAAATGTAACTCAGCAATAGTTGGCAATTGGAACAACTGTGAAAAGGTGCTCCCTGACAGGAAGCATTTGCTTGTAATGTAACAGTCCAGATTTGAGCATTATATCAGTGAGTGAAGCAAACAAAGCATCAAAGTGTGGACCTGTATTGATACAATTTGTTACAGTCACTTGTTTCTGTTCTATAAGTCTATAATGCTTATAATTGAATGACGTTGGTTAGGGTATTGTAATTCCAGGTAGTGAAATAGTAGACATGAGCTCACTTCACTACCTGTCTGTTTCTCTCGAAAAGCATTAATTTATTATAATGGTAATTGTTTGAAACAAAATCATGTACTTTAAATTCCATCAAAAAACAGAACATTATTTCTAGTATTTGTGTAAACTGTGCTGTACCTACAACACATCAATAATTATTAGAATACAGATTTCAAGGCTGATTTCTATCATTCAGGTAACAACCAACTGATACAATAGTATTACTTTATGTATATTTAGTCAAACAACAAAGTATTATACAGACTTTTGGTAATGAGATTAAGAGAAACCATACAGCCCATAAAATATTATTTATGAAAGGTAATAAGTAATACGATTTGAGTAGAAAGAAATACTTGCCACATCATATTGATTATATGATTTAAGAATATCTTTTAAAGCATCATTATCACATATTTTCCTTGAAGCTATTGACACAAATGCGTCACATGTGACTTCTTTTGCTCCACTTTGGGTGGCAATCTGATCAAACATGCGGACAGTAGGAGATGTGAGATGCATGGAGAGGGCAAGTTTGGCCATACGGAGCTGTGCTGGAGCCAGCAGTGTGCTGGCAACACCGATGCAGGCATCATATACTTGTTTGTCAGTCTCTAAAAAGTATTTTTTATATTAATACAATAGTATAATGGTAGTAAATGGTGGACAGTTTGGTATGGTTGCTATTCATGAACAACTAATATGTGTTGTCAAGCATTAAATTATTATACTTGTATGTAATGACATTATAAGGAAAATAATTTTTATACAAGCAATTAACATACTTACCAAGAGTTTGAAGAGAAATCATACAAAATAAATACGAACTGTGCAATCATTTCCTGAGTTAGTGAATAATGTTCTATGAGAAACAATGATAAAAGTATACGCAGGTTTTCTTGCATCAAATAAGATAGATCGAAAACAGGCTCAGTATGAGATAACTTAAGATTGCATTGGATAACAGTAATGTAAAGATATTCTGAAAGTTGTTATTGTCAAGGAGAAGTTACTCTGAGCTTTTACAAATTTTATGAGGACCAATATTTAAATGGGTATGCAGAGCACATCATAATATCTTGAAATAAAAAGTAAACTTATTTGGGAACATTTTGTGTGATGGATCATCTCTCTATGTGAATTAGTTCATAACAAAACGAAAAACAACGGTTTGGAAGCCTCAGAAGGAATCTAAGCAACTGCTAGCAATGATATAGACCACAGAAACATATATTTAAGTATTGCACTACCGAGTTCACTGACGGTCACCCACTTTTCAATCTTATTACTTATGAATGTTATGAATGATGATTAACATGCTTGGCCAATTTAATTCCCCACCAAAACCAAAGGCACTATTACAATCTTTGCTTTAAATAAACACATGTTCAATATACAAAATATGCTATTGGTTATTAACTTACCTAAGGTGTCAAGAGTGGATTTCAATGAATTTATACCATCAAAAAAGGACCAGAATAAGTCAGTACTCTCGCCTGCCAGATATTCGGCGAGCTCCAACACTATCGGGGTAGCTTCCCATTTTGCGCTTACAAACGATGTTACAGATTTCGACCTTTTCTCATAAGATTTCGCAGTATCATCACTAGAAACTAAAGTAACTAAAACGTAACCCAAAATAATTACGGGAATTCTAAAGCCGGTGGCTCTCATTGTATTCACGTTCTACGGGTTTTACCTATAGCACTAATTGAAGAATTATTAATTAAATTATCTACAAATGCCAAATTTACACAACACTTTAAATGTGGTCATACTTTTCAAGTTCTATTAGTGAATTAATACGAAAACTTCATAGATTTCGGATAATAAAACTCATCCTCTCTAAGAGACAACACAACCACTAATTCACCAATGACAGCTGGACACGGTGTTTCACAGATATAAAATATTTTTACTTGACAGTTTGACATAAGTTTCCATTTGGCATTCTTTGTACACATTCTGCTTAGTCATTTTGGCCTTGTGGTACCTCATAATTCCATAACCACTAACAACCCTAAGGGCCTGTGCATACTGACTCAGACACATGCATCTGCGAACTGCGAATTGGTTGCATTGCGGCGATCTTTGTGTTTCAATCAGTGACTAATTAATTCAAAAATAATATTAAAACAAAAGTAAAATGAATATTGGAAAAATAGGCAACCAATATTTCTTGATCGTGCAATTTATCAAAGATAAAAGGATGTCGTAGTCTTCCAGTTTCCGAATCCGAGGTCCCGAGGAGTAATAAAAAGGTATGTATGTACAGATGCCAGCACCTCAAGCTACTACAATCTGTCAAACTTTAATAGATTTTCAACTTACATCTAAAGGATTAGGTTCAAGGTTGGTTGGAAAAATCTAACAGTTTCAAAAAGGTTGACCTGCTGGCGTCTGTACTTAAATACCAGAGTATAATAAATGAATAATACTAGAGGAGCGATTCACTATCATTGTAGGTTTTTTCCAAAAATAGTACACACCTCTGCCTAATCCTTCAGGGATTACAGGCGTAATGTTATGTTTTATTATATTAATTTAATGAACTTGTTTATAAATACCACAAGTTACATCGTCACGTTAAGTTGGAGGTTAAAAAAGTGAATGAAACAAATAAAAGTCCGAAACTTATAAAGATTCCTAATTTTTCTATATTTTCAAATTTTTTGTATTTTCAAAGACGGTTTTTTTTAACCGACTTCAAAAAAAGGAGGAGGTTCTCAATTCGGTCGGTATATTTTTTTTATTTTTATGTAAGTATGTACACCGATTACGCCGAAGTTTCTGAACCGATTTACGTAATTCTTTTTTTGTTTGATGCGGAATAGTTTCGAATTGGTCCCATAAAAATTTGATTCAGGTAGGCCCATTAGTTTTTATTTTATGAGCATTTGACTCTGAAGTCTGTTACTTGTTTGTTGTTGTGGAGTTACTTTCGCATTTATAATATTAGTAAGGAAGTAAGAATAAGCCTATTACCATGAAATGTATGGTTTACAATGTAAAATGAACGCATAGAAAATATTTGTATAGGATATTGCAACTAAAAATGAAAAAATAAAAAAAACTTTTTTGCAAAAAATAAAACCGACTTCAAAATCACAAAAAAGTGAAAAATAATTTTAGCTTCAGAAGTCGGTGCCAAAAAACTGAATCAAACAAACTAAAGTCACCGACTTCTGAAGCTAAAATTATTTTTCACTTTTTTGTGATTTTGAAGTCGGTTTTATTTTTTGCAAAAAAGTTTTTTTTGCAAACAAGTTTTTTAACCTAGAGACTCGTAAAGTTCTAAGGTCTACTCGCTACCTTACTTTCTACAAATTACTTCTGTCAAAGTTGTCAAATCGACTGCCCGTGTAATAAATTTCGATTGTGTCTTATTATTTTCTTAACATACCCAGATGGAATAAACTGTTCGAAATAAAATAAAAAAAACAGTAAGTATGTCAGCTGTACAGTTACCATTATATATTTGTAGCTATCCAAAACATGCTTCGGATTTTTCTTTAATTCAGTCAAAAAATATCGCGTTACGAACGTAACTGATAAAGAGTTATTGCACTTGCATTTCAATATTAACTGTTTTGTTCACGGGGAAGGTCATTTTTGCCCCTGTGTGTAGGATTGTTTTTGGTGTACAATTCCAGCTGCAAGTTAATTAAAGGTTTTGCAGTGCTTACTATATTCTTCGTCTATTGTTTTCCTTATTAGGTTTATACCGCCACAATGCAGTACACATCCGATGAAGCCTATGCGCGGCTCATCAGCCACCACATGACTGTGCCGCAAAGGATCAAGGTAATCAAATGAATCAGGTTTTTTTTTCCAAAATCATTAGCTAATGTTGATCAACGACCCAAACTACTGAGTTTATGTAAATGTTATCATTCCTATGAAGTATACTTTTACCTGATACTAGAGTATTTTATGGTAGTATGGCATGGCAGTGTGTGTGTTATGGATACAAATAAAATAGAAAACAATAATCAGAAATGAATAGTATATCTTTGTAATTAAAAAAAAACTAGGTAATTAGCTAGGTGTCTGCACAGACACCTAGCTAAAAGAGGAAGACCCTGTAAATCATAAGACTAGAAGTATTTACTTTGAAATTACCTTATTATTTTCAGGCTACTGGTGACATTGTGGATGACGACAATGCTCATAATGGAGTGGTCTCTGGCTGGGACTATGATAATGAAAAGTTTGATATGAAAGTTCCTGATAGAATACTTGTTGCGGGACAAGATCAACATATTGGTAAGAGCAGTTTATATTTCTTCCTACCAAAAGTATATGTAGCATATTATATAATATACTGGGTGGAAGGGATACCGATGCGAAAACGGTTACCACATATTGATATAAAGAAAACGCAAAGCCTTTTGGAAATTAAGGCTTTATTCTACTTAAAGAAATTAGCTTAAATATTTAGAAACTAGACTAAGACACATTGACAATATTATGGCATTACCATAGATATAAATCTACCTATACGTCATTCTTCCCAGCAGGGTTTTTAAATTTCGCAAATATAGTCTCTCAAGTAGCCCGGCGGTTTCCTGGACCTGCTTGAGTGGCGCCTCTCGTTTATGTCAGGTTCTTCCCGGGCCACCTCTTGTTGGCTTTGAGCAACCTCAGATTCTTGAGGAGTTTCAGGCTCTCGCTGAGTAGTTTCTATGCCTGTAGGTGCTTCATCACAGATACTGTCTTCGTCATTAGGTAAAGGAGCTAATTGATTATTTGAAACGGTAGATTCCCTACCGTCAGGATATCGTATAAATGAATAAGCAGGATTAGCTTGTAAAAGCTCGACCTCTTCTACAAGAGGGTCATATTTTGACTGTCGAACATTCTTCTTCAAGAGGACGGTACTAGAGGTCGAAAGCCATGATGGGATTGATTGGCCATTCATTGACCGTCGGGGGTGGTAGAATAACCGTTCATGTGGAGTGGTGTTCGTGGATGTACACAACAATGACCTAATGGCATGGAGTGACTCATGAAGAACCTTCTCCCAGTAAACTACATCCAAGTTTTTTGATTTAAGAAACAGTTGTACAGTCCTCCATAAAGTGCCATTCAGGCGCTCCACCTGTCCGTTTCCTTGCGGGTTGTAGGGAGTAGTCCGGCTACAAGCAATTCCCAGAGACAGCAAGAATTGTTGGACACGTTCTGACATAAACGCAGATCCTCTATCGGAATGAACAAAAAGTGGTGTTCCAAACATAAAGAAAAGATCCTTAAGGCTGTTTATTACAGACTCTGCTGACACGTCTGGACAGGGGTAGGCAAACGGAAATCTTGAATATTCATCAATTATGGTTAATATATATTTATTCTTCGTATTTGTTGGTATTGGTCCCTTAAAATCAATGCTCAGGCGTTCAAAAGGGGCTGTTGCTTTTATAAGACTTCCTTGGTTTTTATTAAATCGTGGCTTAATTTCAGCACATATTTTACATGAAGACGTTACAGCTTTGATATCATTGACAGAATATGGCAAATTTTTGGTTCTAACCCAGTGTGTCATTCTCGTGATACCGGGATGTCCAAGAGCGTTGTGCAGATTAGTTAAATTATTTGTATTTATGTGAGCACAAACACGAGATAGAGCGTCCGCCGCCAAATTGAGTTTTCCGGGCCTATATACGACGTCATATTTAAAACAAGAAAGTTCGAGTTTCCATCTTTCTATTTTTTCATTTTTTATTTTACTTGTGTGATGAGAGAGCATAAAAGCAACAGACTGTTGATCAGTAATTAAGATGAAATGCTTTCCAGAGAGTAGATGTCGCCATTTACGGAGTGCTTCTACGATGGCGCAAGCTTCTTTTTCAATTGAAGAATGACGTCTTTCAGGCGCAGATAATGAACGTGAAAAATAAGCTACAGGTCGTTCATTTTGTGATAAAATTGCCCCGATTGCAAATTCCGAGGCGTCTGTTTCGACCGTAAATGTAGCATTATGATCAATCGTGGTAAGACTTGACTCTGCTAATTCAGTTTTAAGAGCGTTGAAATGAAAAATCGTTTCCTTAGTTAGTGGAAACCTATTTACGTCAATCAAAGGCCTTATTTTATGTGAAAAATTCTTAACCCATGGACTATAGTGAGCAAATAAACCCAATACCTTTTTGAGGGACTTCGCATCTTTTGGAACCGGTAAATCTAATAAAGGTTGAACCCTTGTTTTATCTGGTCTGATGGTCTGGTCGCTTATTGTGTGGCCTAAGAGATTAATTTTCTCTGTGCAGAAAGTACATTTATCCTTATTTAAGGTAAGTTTATATTTCTCAGCCGCCTGTAAGAAATCACGCAGGTTTCTATCGTGTTCTTCTTTTGTTCCTCCACAGACAGTGACGTCATCAAGGTACGCGAAGGTTCCTTCTAAATGTTCATTTTCAATAATAAATTCTAAAGTACGCTGAAACGCGGCTACCCCGTTTGTGACGCCAAATGGAATACGTGTGAATTCGTATAGCTTACCACAAGCTTCAAAAGCGGTGTACTTTTGTTCTTTTTTTAATATAGGGACCTGATGGTACGCACTTTTTAGATCGATTTGGCTAAAGTATTTATATTTTGATACCTTCGAAATGATAAATTCAATTTTAGGTAATGGATAAGCATCGAGCTCAGTAAATCTATTGATCGTCCTCGAATAATCGATCACTAGGCGTTTCCGATGATGGCCCCCTCCTGTGACTAAAATTTGAGCCCTCCATGGCGAAGTGCTAGGTTTGATGACACCATCCTCTAGTAGTTTTGTTATTTCTTGTTTTATGAATGATTCGTCTTCCTCATTATATCTTCGAGATTTAACTGCAATGGGCTTTATAGAGGGTGAAAGATTTGTAAATATCGAAGCAGGGGGCACAGCAGCTTCCATGACGTTACATGTTATGTTCAAAGGTTCGTCTTTACCACCAAAATTCAGGACAACTGATGAATGTGTTTTCAAAATATCGTGACCGATGATAATATCAGCGCATAAGTTGTTCACGATCAACAAAGTCTTCTGTTTGTAGACGTGTTTATTAACTTTTATAGTTGCAACGCACGAACCTTCTACAATAGAAGTATAACTCAACGACGCTAAGGTGACCGTCTGGTTGCAATGGCGTTTCTTTAGACCCAATGTCTCTGCTAAGCCTTTATCAATAAAGCTCACTGAGCTGCCAGTATCCACAAGAGCGTCTGCAGTGTAGTTATTAATTGAAACAGGGACAGTGGCCTTTTTAAGGCTTCCCGGAGAGGCTGCGATTACGGTTGCAGTGTTTAATGATGTCTCTTCAAAAATCGCATTTGCCGTCGAGTCACCAACGCTACTGCTACGACATACGTTAGCAAAGTGACCCTTTCTTGAGCAGAGTTGACACGTCGCATGGAATGCAGGGCATTTTATCCGTTGATGGACGTTCCCGCCACAAAAGAAGCAACGTCGTTTCTTTTGTCCATAGAAACGGGAAGTAGAAGCAGCTAAACGATTTTGGATCTCATTTTGTTGTTCTACTTGAGGTTCACTGATATTAATACTCCTTTGAGAAGTGATTGCATTCAGCAATGAGTTTGTGTTTGGAGTTGAAAAGGATAGGGAACTCTTTTCAGCGCTCTCAAGCGTCAATGTTTGATTTATAGCTTCATCGAATGTCAATGACATATTCTCCAAAAGTCTTTGGCGGATTTTTTGAGAATTTAAGCCCGATATGAATGCGTTACACATGAATTCGTTTTGATATTCTTCAGCGGATACGGCACGAAAATCACAGTCTTGGGCTAGCAGCTTTAGCGCACGAATGTAATCGGATATAGATTCATCTGGTTTTTGAAGTCTGGTAGAAAGAATATGACGTGCTAAGATACGGTTTTTCTGTTTTTCATAGGTTTCCGTTAATGTCTTAATAGCCTGTTCATAATTTGTACAATGTTTTATTAGTGCGAAAACTGTTGGCGCTAAGTAATTTACTAGTAGCTTCAGTTTCAACTCTGGAGAAGAATCTGGTACCTCTTCGGAAATAAAATTTTTAAAGGTATTATACCAGTGACCCCAATGGAGCTCTGCGCCAGCGTCACTCGGATCAGCACCAAACTTATCTGGATTTAAATATTTCGTTGGACGAACAGCCATTGTAAATTTTGAGTCTTGATTCTTTTCCAGTATGTCAGATGTTTTTTTTCCGTTAGACATCAGCGAAAATAATTGTTATTGAATAGCTTTGAATAGCGTTTACATTACATTATTTTTAAGTAGAATAAATAGATTTATATCTATGGTAATGCCATAATATTGTCAATGTGTCTTAGTCTAGTTTCTAAATATTTAAGCTAATTTCTTTAAGTAGAATAAAGCCTTAATTTCCAAAAGGCTTTGCGTTTTCTTTATATCAATTTATTCTACTTAAAGAAATTAGCTTAAATATTTAGAAACTAGACTAAGACACATTGACAATATTATGGCATTACCATAGATATAAATCTACCTATACGTCACATATTATATTTATAGCCTGGATTTATAGTAGGGCTGCCGTAGATGATGATGAATAGATAGAAGTAGGCCGTTTTTTGGCCCAAATACAAGTCAATTTTATAGATAATCAAATTAACTTCACAGGGGCATGGGCAGGATTTGTGGTTGGTGTTTGGGGGAGACCAGGGCTCGGAACCGGTTTAAAAAGAGCGGTTAATTTCGATTAAATACCGGTAAATATATCGTTCCTTCATTTACCGGTTAAACAAGTGAACTTTATTATGTAACCCAAATGATAAAGGTTACCGGTTACATAAACACAACGGTTTTGACACCCAAATTAACCGGTAAATTCCTTAATTGGTAAATTATTTTCGTCTATTTTAACACTTCCATTGACATTACCCCTGAAAATATGATGAAAAAAAAAATGTTTGATCTGAGGCAGTCAAATACAACCGGAGTTCGACTTGCTCAGTTGCGCCTAGACCCTATCAACTTGATTTTAACCGGTTAATTATCAATACCAAAACCAAAATTCATAAAAAACCGGTTATCTGCATAAACCGGTAAATACCGGTAAAGTGCAACCTTTAACCTAAATTGATTTCGGTTTGAGGTCAATGACCGTAACCGGTTAAGAATTTCAACCGGTTTCCGAGCCCTGGGGGAGGCTAGTGCTAGCCAGGGCATAGTTAGCTAGCAGAACAGTCCTGTTTTCAGTTGTGGCCAAAGTGGTTAAGAGTTTTTATAATACACTAAAGGGAAGCATGTGACTGGACTGAGTGTGAAATTTCACAATTCTTTTCTTATAGGACAACAGAACCTGGACAACTGACTTATTAACAGGGACATATGGCAGCCCTAGCTAAAAGGCATTCTAGTCCACTAGAGTGGTGAAAAGATAACATACTAGATGCAATTATGTTTCAAACTGTATTAAGCAATTTAATGTTATTGCAGGGTAGGTATGTCACTTTTTTCATTAAGGGTTTTATTATAAATTGCACTGAAAAGTCTGCATATTCAGAAAATTCTTTAATATCTATTTTCACCTATTCTAGTACAGGTGACAAAATAAATACTACAACACAAAATCAGATTAACTAAATTCCACCTACCATGATAAGATAATCTTATTCAATACAAAAAAAAATAGGCAATTGAAAATTTGCAATGATCACTTTCAAAGTGATTAAAAATACATGAGTTTAATGTATTTTTAATCACTTTTGCCAGTTGTATTGAAAAGATAGTTTTTAGAGGATATTCCTCCTACATACCTAGTTTCTTAAAATGTTCATAAATAAACACATTGTCATTATTTTTGCAAATAATGTGATTCCTTATATTTAAATCGAGTCAATTTGACTTGTTTCAATTTATTTTATTTATTTATTCATATAACAATTTGCATTGTGAATTATGTAGTACATTAATTAATTAATTACAGCTAAAAATAATAAATTATGAATATTAAAGAGTAAATTTCACTAAAAATAAAATCAATAAGTCTGTGCAATTATGGATGAAGTTATGATGACGAATAGCTACCGGAGATTTATTGTGAAGGACAGCACAGTTGACATAATTATGTTGGGCATGCCACCGTCCAGGCGAATCAATCCATCACATTATCTCTGGGTGTTCTCATCTGGCTAACGGAGAGTACTTGCATAAACACAACCTTGTGGAATCGGAAGTTCTGTACTATAGGTATGTGCCCGACCCAGTTCTCGAAAATGGCAATATCACATTGTACTGGGATCAAGCCATCATCACTGACAGGACTATTGTAGCCAATAAGCCTGACATAGTGGTGGTGGATAGTAATGATGGGTTGCGGCGCGCAATGATTGTTGACACAACGGTCCCGCATGATGAAAACCTCGTGAAAGCCGAGAAAGAAAGCAAATCAAGTATCTTGACTTGGCTCGCCAGGTTGTCGACATGTGTGATGTGGACTCAGCGATCATTGTGCCGATAGTCGTGTCAACCCATGGCTTAATTGCCAAGAGCCTCGACCAATATCTCAGGAGGCTCTCGTTAGGTAGCTGGATCAAGGGCTTGATTCAGAAAGCGGTACTTCTGGACACTATTCTGGCTCGTATTGTTAGAAGGCTCCTCTCTCTAGAGCCCTGACCGCCGGTAGCTTGGGCCCTGTTCCCGATACCGGTGGGCTACAATTTTTTATATTTTTAAATGTTTTTTATATATATATATTTAATTAATATTAGAAATGTATTAAATTTGTACAGAGATAAATAAAGGAGATAAATCAATAACATGTTAAATATTGTCTCAATAGAGTGTAAATAGTTATTATTTATAAATGATTGTAAATATTATTATGTCAAATTATTCTCTAAAATTCAAAAAAATCGGTAGAATGTCTTGAATATATTTAATGTCATACATAAGTAATCGGTAGGTACAAAAAGGTAAATTACTAAATATAAAAACTACATTTTCCACCAATTCAGATATAGAATACAAACATGCTTTATGTTTAGCTTTGAATACAGTACCTTTGTAAATCAATTATCTGAAGTCAGTTATAGGCAACCTATTAAATAATTCTACTGCTTGGTATTTAGAGTTAATCATGACTATTTACTTCATGCATAGCGCACTATCTGGTTTAAGGTGGCAGGGCAAGAGTTGCTATTGGGGGATGCCTTTGCCCAACAGTGAGACAGTATGGGATAAAGAATAAAAAAACCGGCCAAGAGCGTGTCGGGCCACGCTCAGTGTAGGGTTCCGTAGTTTCCCGTCCGTCACAATAAGTGTTCCCACTTATGAGTTTAAAGGTGGGTATCCATACTATCCATTATGTTCGCGATCCAGCAGCGCTCCGCGCTCCTGCAACAGCTCCCGGTAGTGGGTACGTGCGCGAACACGGAGCGTGCAATATTGCACGCTCCGCGGCAGTCGTTCCGACTCGTGACGGTTTTTAGCGCGAACACAAAGGGGAGCGCAGTGTGTCAAAGGGGAGCGCATGTAAAGGGCGCGCGACAGATCCATTGGATCAGTTGCAGGAGCGCGGAGCGCTGCTGGAGCATGAACATAGTGGTAACCCAACTTAAAAAGGCTATTTGTTACGGAACTCTAATAATTACGGAACACTAAAAACGGGCCCACAAAGGACGGTGATAACTAAAAAAAGAGTTATAGATTCCAACCACACATGGAAAGTTCGAGAAAATGTTGTCTATTTGAGTCCCACCACGAGTAGTGGGTAGGGGTTGTAACATGGAGTGATAACCAGCGTCATTTAGTAATTTAAATACTGCAGTATGGCTGTTACTAAGGTAGTCTTCGTTAAAATCTCCAAATATAATGCAAGAACTATTATGCGACAATAAATTATTTATAAAACCCACTGCGACGCTGTTGGGGCATTTGCATGATCTATATAAGGCTACTATTTTCACATTATTTACTTCAAAAGATACTGCTTCACAGTGCTCAGTTCCGGAAATTTCACTGTAAGATCGTGGGTTGGAATAATAATTAATACATAGACGTGCCAGTAGTTTTCGATGGTAATTTTGAATTGCGAGAACCTATTTTAATAATTATTTTTTTGTTTGAAAAAAGATACGTTCAGGATAATAAAATATTATGTAAACGAAGTTAAAAAAAAAATACGGGCAAATGAAACTTGACCTCTGGATTGTATAGGCGCTCATACGATTCAGGGACCAAATTATATTGGTTAACTGCAGTTTCCATCTGTTGTTTCCATCCAAGTTCAAAATAATTTTCCTAGAAAGTCCTTATAAAGTTCTACTTTTCAGATTTTTTTCGTATTTTCTAAACTTATGGTTCAAAAGTTAGAGGGGGGGGGACGCTTTGTTTTTTACTTTTGGAGCGATTATTTCCGAAATTATTGACATTATCAAAAAATGATTTTAGTAAACCCCCATTCATTTTTAAATACCTTTCCAACAATATATCACACATTAGGGTTTAAATTAAAAAAAAAAACACTTCCCACTTTACATATAGGGGGGCTACCCTAATAAAACATTTTTTTCCAATTTTTATTTTAGCACTTTGTCGGCGTGATTGATACACATATTGGTCCCAAATTTCAGCTTTCTAGTGCTAACGGTCACAGAGATTAAGCGAGGACGGACAGACGGACAGACAGACAGACAGACAGACAGACAGACAGACAGACATGGCGAAACTATAAGGGTTCCTAGTTGACTACGGAACCCTAAAAAAGTGATGTGATGTAGTTGACGTTGGTGAATGCTTACTAAATGGAAGCACCCTATTTACAATTACATACACCACATAGTATAAAACAAAGTCGCTTTCTCTGTCCCTATATCCCTATGTATGCTTAAATCTTTAAAACTACACAACGGATTTTGATGCGTTTTTTTTTAATAGATAGAGTGATTCAAGAGGAAGGTTTATACGTATAATACATGCACCCGTGCGAAGCCGGGGCGGGTCGCTAGTTATTTATAATTTCAAGAGACTGCTTTTTCCACTTCTTAGTGTATTTCTAAAATCCCTCCTTTTCCTTTAAATAAAATTCGAGGTATTATCCAGACTGGCTTACTCTTTCATGGTTTATATTTTAACTGTTTTAGGTGCAAAAGCAACACCACGTGAAATCCAGCTGGATAATGCAGTGCTGCCAACAGATCCTGGAATGATTCGGGTCAGCACACCCCCTCGTGTGATCACACTTGATCAGCACTACTTTCCATCTGCTGATGATTTCCCACAAAGAATGCCAAACAACTCTCCTCCTAAGAATTCAAGAAATTACCGCTCTCAAGGAGATGGTGCCCGCTCGACCACTCCCCGTCCTGATAACTTCAATGAATCTACTATGACTGAATCACGTTTGGTGCTGAGGTAAGGAAACTAGATATTCAATTCAATTTCTTGCTAAAAATATCTTTATCTATTCTGTCTTTCCTGCACTGAAAAACTTATGCACAATTGCTTTTAGCAGGCTATGGTAAAGCCAATAAGAAGGGTAAAACCAAAGACCGAATTAGGCAACTGCAATTTATAAAGCGTGTAATGCGAATTCTTTAAAGGCGATTCCTCCCCGGAGCATTCGCCTGTAATGTAAAAATCCAAGATTCGATTTTGTACCAAAACAAGTGATTGTTACGAATTGTATCTTTACAGGTTGCGCTATGTTCTGCTTGGTACTCCTCACTCATTGATCTAAAACTGAACTGTTACATTACAGGTGAATACTCCTGGTGAGGAAGCGCCTTTAGAGACTTTATTTTTTCACAGCCTTAGGGTAGGCATTCAGTTGGCGGCGGCGACCTCTCGCATCCGGCCCTGGTTCAAGCCATGGTCCGGGGCGAGAGGGAATGGGAAGCCGTCACCTCCTTCTGCGAAGCAGTCATGCTAGCGAAGGAGGTGGCGGAACGTGAGAGGGAGAGAACCTCACGTCCCAGCCGCCGCGGGAGAAGCACCGGGCGTAGGGGGCCACGTGGTGGCTCTCGGCCACCGTAGGCGCGGGCCTGTGGACGGTGAGTAATCGGCTAGCTCGCCGTCCGTCCGTCTTATGACGACAGGCCGTGTCGACGGCGCGTTCGTGTTCCACGCGCGCCTCAAAGAGATGTCAGCAAACAGGAGGGGCCTGCAAGGGCCGATGCCTGCCAGGGCTGCGGGACTGTTCGAAAGAGATACCGCGGCACTGGAATACAAAGGGCAAAAGAAGGAACATGAATGGTTTTTAGTCAGTAAGTCTGACACTCCCTTCCGCTCCGCCCAGAGCGGGAGGAGTCATTTGATGATTTCCCATCCCAAAAAAGGGTAGGCATTCAGAGATTTCTGTTGGGCGTTATGCCACTGACGCAGCAGCCACAGGCAGCAATGCCTCAATCCTTACCTAACTTCCGAAACTGGTGCTGGGCAGTGGTTGAAACACCCATCGAGTTGTTTGAGTTTTTGTTTTGATGGCATAATACCCAACATAATGAGAATAATTCACATCAATCGAACCTAATCTTTTCAGAGACCCAACCCCACCAATGGGTAATGGTGAAGGTCTGTCTACTTCTGAAGAGTTGGTACACCTGCGGCGTCAGATTGTCAAATTGAATCGTCGTGTAATGTCAATAGAGGCTGATCAACTGCAGCGACAGCAGAAAGAAAAAATTGCCTATGCTTTTGGTATAGCCTACTTATTGTTCAAAGTTATTGCTTGGCTGAATAGATCCTAAGCAATGTTAGGAACAGCATCATTAAAATGTAAGATGAAGTCCTACCCATGTATTGTTGACGTTATGAAATTTGAATCACTGGATTGTTTGTTCAAAGAGGCATATTACTTGTAGAAATGTCACTTTCTGATTGTAGTAAAGGTGGAAGTGTTATAGTTCATCAAAGATTATTATTTCTTAGCATTTAGGTAACACTTTTTTTATATGATATGTTGTACGATTCTGTAACGTGTACAGTGAATATTCACATGATATTGATAACTTTTCTTGCATTCATCTACTTTTAATGAATTGTTGAGAAGTTACATGACCCTTCCTTTTAGTGTATAGATGTATGAACTGGGTCATTTTTTATTTGAATAAACGATACGAGTTCACATACTTTAGTTTTGTCTTAAATCCCATGAACATATTATGTTAACACTTAAATAATAACTATCTAAATTTTTAAAATAAATGTTTGTATGCAATAATCTCTGGAACTACCAGGCGGATGTTAATAAAATCTTTTTGTATTTGATAGCCCTATTCTGGAAGGTTATTTAAAACCGTCTTTTAGGAGCCGAGCAGCGGGTGACACCGCAGGACACAGTCCTTAATAATATAAAATAGCATGATACCAATTTTTCAAAAGTAAATAAAAGTCATCATTCAGGATAACACTTAATATATTCCGAAAATTACTATAAGAACATCAACACAAGACTGGGCATTCTAAAATATGAATGCACAATTACAGAGATATTACTAAATAGAAATGGTGTCAAAAGATCAATGGCTTACAAATCCTAAATGAATACTGGGGACAGTCACATAATCATTGTATTTTTTATAATCTTGACTTATTGATCTTTTATGTTTTACACTGTTTCTCTTCATAAATAAAGATGACAGAAAAAAGTGGCCCACCAAGTCTCTGTGCTAACCATGCATTCTTGACGACGGCTATTTTCAAAGAATCTACAGCAAGACGAGCATTTAGGTTTGTATGTAGGGCTCTGCCCATTCCTTCTAGTATGATCAAGTCGACTCCGCGAGTCTTCATTTCAGTGCATAATCCTGCAAAGAACATTATGTTATCAATGTTTCTAATCCTGCAAAGAACATTATGTTATCATGTTTTCTTAATTACCTCAATGATTTTGTTTTCAGCAACTTACCTACACTAATTGTCCTAAGGTCCAAACATGGACCTCTTTGTCCACTTGATCTTACTATTAAATCTCCAGTGGAGAGGGCTGCTGAAAGAACAGGACAAATTTGGGAAGCTTGCTGTAAAACCTCTTCTAATTCCACATTGGTAACATCATTTAGGGCTGGCCATTCATTAGCACATAGTATGACTCCAGTACCTCTCAGTAATAATGCTCTTACAAATGGCAAAATACCAAGAACTATATCCACTCCACTATTGTCAACAAACACTGCTGCACAATGGTGAACAGTTTTCTGTAACAATGAGGCACATTTTTTAAACATAGTTATGTTTTCTTTTTTTTGTATCATTGCATTTCATTCTTCAAGCAAAAATTATATTCAGTAATCAGGTCTCTCACCTCCAGTTTATCAATCCATTTATCTAAGCAGTCATATAGCCATGGCCTCTTCTGGATCTTTTCTAGTGCTTCATAAAGTCCACTATCTAGAATACTGGTTACTGCCTGGGCTCCCCAATCAAACATGTTACCTAAAAAAATCAACATAATGAATTATTTAAGATGCCAGCCGTTGTCAGCTATTCATACTTTCATTACTTAGTATTTTGTAAGTATTCAAAGTTTATCTATTATTACAAAAGATGTAAGTTCGTAAATATTTGGCTGGCAACTAGTACACTTCATACTATAGATACCCTATAATATAGCTATTATTTGTAATGACTAGTATAGTAACATGCCAAAAGTTGCATTGGGTAGTGCTTTGGCACTAGCTATAACTCAGCTTACCTCCCATATTAAGCTGCCCTAATGTCCCCTCATGATTGCACAAAATTTAAAGACCAGTGGCAGTGGCCTGCATAGTAATTACTCAACAAAATTATTCAATAATTATGTTGTGTTTATAAATCTAGTATGGGTTTACCAGCTAATACTCCTCTGCTTAGTTCTATCCACCTCTGTCGTTCATCTGGTATTGCATCAATTTCTGCCAATCGTGAACCAAGTGTTGACAACGCTCCTTCATTTTCATATTTCTTCTGTTGTTTCCATAAATCAAAGAAACCCTGGGAACGAAGGCATGTTTCGTTGATGTCAAGGAGTAATCGTATGGTCAACTGCCCATGAGCACTAAAATTAAAACAGTTTAAATTAACATTTAATAAATAATTGTTGTGGGTTTTATTCATGGTTTCTTTAAAGAATACTATTAAAAAGACTGTAGTAGATAGCTTAAATATTTGTGTTAATTTTATATATTTTTTATGGAAAAGCAGAAGCAGACAAGCATTGTGATTAGATTATTGACCTCAACATGAAACTGATTTGAATATAATTAAAATTACTTACAGAGGATTAATCCTGAGTTCCTTCAATGCTTCGACGTAACAAGTTTTAAATTTAAGTGCGCGTATTTCTACTGTAGGATCTTCATTATTCAAAAGTGCGAAATTTACATATTTTTCAGTCAGTTTTTCACAAGTATTAAGCCAGTACTCTCTTGCTTCTTCGTCGACTATCAAGTCCAAAGTATCTGGATTATATTTATCTGGCTCGAGCAAAATGTGTGAGAGGCCAAAATGATCCATCCTGCGACTGCTACCAGAAAATAAACCAGTGACACGTATAAAACGACTAGCTATGATTCGCATTTGCTACAGTCTTAGCCCATTGTATTGTTTTATCATTATGCAAATACAATTAGAACATTAATAATTATCTTATCAAAATCTATCTATTTCTGCGACAAAGACTTAAATTGAATCACAGATTAGATATCAAAAATATTGTTGTTGTAAAATAAATACACCAATGACATTCCCCCTCTTATTTCAGTGCCAACAACAGCAAACCAACAAAAAAAAATCGGAAAATTTCGAAAATAGAAGGATAGCAAATACTTTCTTGCTTTAGCATGAAAAGGACGACAAATTAAAAAAATAAAAGCAAATTAAACTAAAATTAATGTCAAATTTTTAGTCGATTAAAAAATACTAATCGATGTAAAAATCTCAACACTGAACAGAACACAGTGCCATAAACCAAATTCATCATGAGTGTGCTTGCAAGCTTTTTTTTACGTCTGTCTTGTTTATGGTTTGTCTGACGGACTTCAATTTGGTTCGTAGATATTGCAACTGAGTTTTAGGAATGTGTTTGAAATGGATAAAACTAATTATTTTCAAAAAAGACTGAGTTTTTTACGTAGTGAGTTATAGTACAATATGTGCCCCTTTAGTTTATTGTAATTTGTGTTGTGATTTTAATGATTGATGTAACGAACCAGTGTACGGCAAGATGGACGAATTGTCTAAGGGCATGACACAAACAGGAAACACCGCTACAACTGACAAAATTCAAGAAAATGATGATGGTAAATATTGCTATATTCATATCTGCTCCTAAAATTTCTGTGTAAAAGTTACCTGCAGTGGTTTACTAGAAATGTGCCTGTTTCGAAAATAAATTTAGAGGTAAACAATATACAAATTTTCAAAAAACTGTACATTTTTGTAGCATTTTATCGTCTTACTTGAAACAAACCATAAAAAAAGTTTCAAGGATATAATTTATTAACGGCGCTGTAGAAGCTATTTAGCAATTTTCTTGTAATCGTTGTGAGCTTCTTTACGTGATAATTGTACATAAATCTTGCTTAATTAAGTGTAGAAAAAGTTTATTTCGTACCTGCATAATAGTATTTACTAAAATTACAAAAATGATGATCCCCATTCCAAAAAATCAATTTACTGAGGAATCCTAAGTATTAATGATGTCAGTGAATGACGATTAATTAGAATATTCAGTTAAAAATAAAGATTCTTAGTTTAAAAAGTACCATTACATTTTGTTGGTTATATCTAATCATTTTGTTATTCGTGCATGGCTACTATTTTATTTAAAAAAAAATTGTACTCACTTTAGTTATTAATGTGAAGGAAGCACATTATTTCGAATTCAACATTGTTTTAAAATAATAAATCTTTAATCATCAACTATGAACTTCATAATAATGGAAAGTGGCGATATCCTGTAACACTAACACTCGATTCAGTGCCGAATATAGATAATCCATCAGCGTGCTATTATACATTTAAATGTCACGTAGTGATAATGAAGTAAGAGTTAGTTTTAAGTGTCCGTTGATTTGACACTGAGTAAGTAGCAACTCTGGATATTTACAGAATTTCGTATAGAATGTTTCTTTTAATATTTAAAAACATCAACAGCCCATCAATGTTTCATGAAAAATAGTACTGCCACACAAAATATTGTAAATAATCAAGCCTCAACCAAGAGCCTTGAAGGCGATGCAGTAACCTAATTTATTGTTTTTCAAATGCCTTTTCAATGCCATCCTCTTCATAAATAAAAGTAATGATATGTACTTTAAGGAAACTCATTGCAAATTACATTATAGCAAACAAGAATATATTCTGTCAGTGTATTTTTGTTTTTCCCATAAATTATTATATATAATTTATGGAAATTATTAATGTGGATTATGAAATAAATATGTAAAATAATTGGCAATTTTAAATCATTTTCATATATTTGGCTTAATTTAGAATAAGAACTAGATGTGTTTGATAATATTGTATTTATACATATATTAGACACCTTACCCTAATGATTTGTTCTTAGTTTAAATCTAAAGTTTCAGGCAATACACCTCAACTTCTCAGCCTGAGAAGTCAAGGTGTTATTGTAAATGTGTCTAATACAAACAAGTGGCTTACCAAAGTAATTAAACTATAAAAGTCGTGACCTATTGCGATAACATTAACAACCTCACATAATATTAATGTGATAAATAGATAATATCTAGAGATTTGCTGATGACTTTTTAACTGCAATAACTTGTAAGTACATTGCTTAGCATTTAGTTTACGTATTGCTTGTAAACATTATCCAAGTACCACACCCTAGTACATTTTGTTATCACTTGCAAACATAACATTGACCCTATCTCCTTAGTAGCTTCAATTCGTCTGCAAGCTATCTGGTACTATAAGATTCTTATTTTTGTTGGTATTGAATACTATGTCAAAATCATTAATCATAGACAGCTATTTTTTTTTATGTCAACCATATTCTGCATGTTTAATCCCAGTTCATTTTTATGTCAACCATATTCTCCATGTCTGAACCACCTTCATTTTTAACCGACTTCTAAAAAAGGAGAAGGTTATGTATTCCACCAGCGTCTTTTTTTCCAAACCATAGGGCAATTATTATTTGTCTTAATATCAACCACGTGTTTAATCCTCAATTATATCAGCAAAACATACAATGAATTTTTTGTGATAAATGTCCTTTTAGATTTGGAGATTGTCTTTAACCACCTTGAATGTCAAAGCTGAAGTCAATAACTTTGAAAATACTAACAATGTTGTTTAATCTACTGCTGACCTTAATAATTCTATAGCTTGTGTAGTTATGTTTGCATTCATTGAATTTGTCTATATTGTATCATTACTCTCCTAATGAGTTCATAAAATATTCTTAAAAGTGAGAAAAAGTTGATAATTGTTTGTATTTGAGCTTCTGTGTTAATACCATAGCTTTAGTTTTCAATTTGTGTAGAATTTCTGTATCCAACAGTCACTGCCATTTTACGCCCAAGATTGTTGAAGAGCACTGCTTTTGCAGATGGCGTAAAGCGTGGTTTGGGGCACGCACGCCAACTATGCTAGCGTTGGTAGAACAACTGCGGTCATACCTCGGTGGAGGATGTGAGTGCGAATGCGTTTGTAGCATGGCGTGTTCTCTACAATGTCCCATGATCATTGTGTAATTCCACCAATCCTCATATTAAAAGAAACTTAGTCAATCCCTTCACATAACTACTCCTTTAAATCATTTCTTTCAAGATTATAATTTACTGTGATATGTATGACCGTTGCTCCATGTAAAATACTGGTATTCAGCTGCATCCGGTTAGACTAGAAGCCGACCCCAACACAGTTGGGAAAAGGCTAGGCAGATGATGATGTATGACCGTAACATCGGCGCTTTCTGTCGTATGTACAAGACGGACTATTTGGGGATCGTGGACTAGAACATTTAATAAAATTGTCTACCCTATTGAGAATGTTAAAATTTAATAAAATTGACCACCCTATTGAGAATATATCATTACCTTTTTATTTCTCATGATTTTGCTTACATTATATTGAAGTAAGGCGGTAATCATCGCCCTCTGTACGGTAGGTATATCTATCATGCACCGTTTTTACGTTAATTTTATGCGGAATACCCAATGCGTAATTTTGTGCATGTTTTGCTGAACAAACAACCATAGAATCTGCTCTAAAGACATGATTATGAAGTGTATTTATGAGTGCTTATTCATCTATAGAATCTGTTATCACCTTTTTGATAGCACTATCTCAGCTAAGTTGCAGACGCACTCATCTTGAGTGTGCTTTTTTGTGTGATTGGATACTTTAGTGTTCAACCTACCCAATGGATGAGGTACTGGCAACAGCATTTTGCGTTTGCGTGGTGTTGCATGCTAAGAGTGCCGGGTGTTCCCTGTGTCGCAAGCGTGACTCAGCGGCCCTGAACCATTAACGTTAGAAAACATGTCCCTTAAGGTCACATTTCTCGTTATTTTGTATTTTTGTTCAAATGTTTTCACCCACTAATGAAATTTTATATCGACGGCGTTTCCCTTTTTCAGTAAAAGGACATCGTTAGTAACATTTCCGTGCTTCGTAAAATTCCTAGTAGCTCTACCTACACAAGTGGACTATTATTCATAATGCTGCTTATCACGCCTCTTCAATCACGTCTGATACTGTCTACATGCTTATATAACTAGTGTAGATGATTTATTATAGAGAAAGGCCATAATTCACTTGACATTAAAGTGTTAAATTGTGACCGAAATAACAATAATGTGTGCCGATGACCGATGTTTACAAGAGTTGGAACTCGATCGGCATACCTTTGCTGTGAATTCTTGAAGGATCAAAGGAAGCGCTGGTTGTCAGCATCTGTTTCTTTTCAAGGGGGATTTGTCGTAATCAGATAAATCGTGCTCATGCCTCATGACTTCCTTACGCGAATAATATTAAGTGCTCTTCTTTGGCATGGATCTCATCTCAAATGTTAAACAAAAATGTTATTTCTTCACATGCACATTGCGTTAATAGGCCTGTTAAAATGATCAAACATTACACGTCCTTCTGGAAACTTAACATAACTGTCTTCAGAAACAAATCTTTGATATGCCATTAGGCATTAAGTATAGGTACCAACACTTGCTCACTATTCTATCTATAAATATTGCGTATTGGAAATTTGGAAGTCTCTTTTCAATTCGACAATCAATAAGATTTTGCTATGTCAAAGTTATGTAATGTAATAATAGCAAGTTTCACAATATTATGTTCAAAATAAGGTTTTGAGACTGTAGAACAAAACGTCATGTTCATTTATCTATTCAATACTTGAGAATGTCCGCGACTATTACGAAAAAATACTTACAAAACCGTCATAACATCTTAAGATACAGAACGAACTTATTCGCTGACCCGGTACATGACATCCAAGAACCTTCTTCTTGCACAAGAGACAACATTTGAAGTATCGAAGTAGACCAGGGTCGATAATTTTTGAAACCAAAAAAAGTAATAGTAGGATGAAACCCATTAGAAACGGAAAGAGAATATAACAAAAACCGGCCAAGTGCGAGTCGGACTCGCGCACGAAGGGTTCCGTACCATTATCTATAAAAACGGCAAAAAAATCATATCTGTTGTATGGGAGCCCCCTTAATATTTAATTTTTAGTATTTGTTGTTATAGCGGCAATAGTAATACATCATTTGTGAAAATTTTAGCTTTCTAGCTATCACGGTTTATGAGATACAGCCTGGAGACAGACAGACAGCGAAGTCTTAGTAATAGGGTCCCGTTTTACCCTTTGGGTACGGAACCCTAAAAATGAAAGGAAAAATAATTTACTTGCGATCTGTGGCCAGGAAGTGGAAGAGGTGAATTTTAAGGGTAAAAAACGGTTTATCTCGATTTCCGGCAAAACTACAAGTCCTATGGTAAAAAGTTAAATGCCAAAGTTGTAGGTAATAAAAAGATCTACAACTAATTACCATTTTCAAAGGCTTCATCCCTGGTCTAAAGGTGTAACTAAAGATTTTGACGCAAGCAGTGAAATTGACGCGCATACACATCCAAAAATAATGCAATGTTTTCTCTTTTTAAGCAATGCTGAAAAAGAGAAGGCCAGAGACCAAACCTTGTGGAACACCACATTATCCACAACTGCTCTATCTGTGTTAAACAATTGATTATTTGCTCAAATGTTTAACACAGATAGAGCAGTTGTGGATAATGTGGTGTTCCACAAGGTTTGGTCTCTGGCCTTTTTGCGAAAGTAGACTTCGGCAATGGCGTGCAGGGTGAAAGTAAATAGGTAGACCACGAATCACTATGCTGTACTGGCAATATGCCATCCCTTTTTGCACCCAGCCCCCCCCCCCTAGGTAGGGACATAATTTGTAAAAAAGTGTGGGAAAAAAGTTAACATTGTTGCGCTAGCGGACAACACTGACGCTATCGCCAGCAATCCGACAAGAGAGGGCCAAATGGCATACCCTGAGAAACCCCTACACCAAATCTTGCTACTACCGCTAACAAACTTTTTGCAACGACTCGACAATGCATTATGCGTTGAGGGAACAGCGGGGATATGATATTATTCGAATCTCCTATGGCTGGGACTAGACTCCTAGGGACTTAGAATTGATGATGTCTACAGTCAATGCAAAACAAATGTATCTAATACATAAAGTCACATCGGACATCTTTGCCAAAATTCCAGAAGTACCTAGTCATACAGGAACCGGAAGATGTTCTTAGTTATTTTTTAATGTTCAAGAAATGAGCATTGGTACCACACTACATTATATTCTATCAGACGTCGGTCAATCGGAAACGGATTTATAATGATCTTGTACTTCGAAGCCTGCCATGTATTGAAATATTTACTCTATGGAATGCAATAAATATTCTAGTTTAGTCGTAATCTGTCTGAGCCCCAGTCTGTACTATTTTAAATCGGAAAATGTGCGCACATATATCATCATAGCAATTTTATTGGTCGAGAGTTTAATCCAACAAAACCAAACCGATCTGCAATGCCTCTCGTAATTTTGTTCTATTACGACGTAATACGTTATAATTTGATACTAAGAAAGAATCCTGCAGCTACTAAAATCATGAGGCTGTTTTTTCTGCTTATTTAATCTTTAGTTTTATTATTTTAAAGGAGCACATAATTTTATTATAGCACTAGCAGGTTAGGGTTGGCTTTGTTAATTCCCAATAAATACCTTTTGATCTTTGAAAATAAAATGACAGCAACTTACTTCCAATAGTTACTAAAGCAATTTTACTTTTAGAACAAATTAACAACTTCCTTTAACATTGTGATCATTTAGCAGGCTCGTCGTCTCCAATAGTGTACGTGAATGAGACGTGCTTGGAGTGTGAGAGGGTACGCGCGGCTTGCGAGCGGCTGGGCACGGTGGCGGTCGCTCCAAGCCCAGAAGCTCTGCCGCCGTCTCAGCAGCCCCCTGCCCCGCCTTCTTACGTCATCACCTCACCGTTCGATGGCGATCTGTTTGACACTGCACATAGAGCAAAATACAGGTCAGTGGTTATTGCAACTTCTGATAAGAAAACTGGCATCTATAAACGTTTGCTATTTGCTGTAACTAAAGTACTACATAGTTGGAAATTTCAGAAGTGAAAGTACACTTTAGATTAATGAAAACAAATTGGTTGTGGCATAGCAATTACCAGACGACCCAGAAGAAACATTTGACATTACTATATGAATTTGCCGATACGCAGTTCATGAAATCTGAAAAATACCTAAAATGTAACATCCCATGAATTTAAGCAAATGTTCGAAACGTAGAGTTAACGTGAACAATTTGTTATTGACATATATTTTGGCAACGCGTACGGTCGATTGCTAGACCAGACTACTAATAAGCGCGACGAATGCTTTGTTGCGCGTTTACATTAACGTCGTTTTGTCTTACACTCACCTACGCTTTTGTTCGTGTAAACGTAACCGTGGATAGTACGTCTCTGGTGACGTTCAGTCAGCCTAAAATAGTGCTCATTAAGATGAACGTTATGATAAACCTCTAAATCTTTAAGAATCTATAGTAAGATATTACAGTTCCCGGAATACTTGAATAATTGTAAAAAGTATGGGCACAACTGCTTGTTACTCGGCAATTTTATCGGCTTTTTTATTGTTAGTTTTATCATTTAAACATAATTCATTTATCATCACTTATTGCAAAGGGCGAAATAACTTTCTCGATATACGTATCCACAAACGGTACAAAATACCGATGTCACCGAAACACCTTGTTATTAAGTGACAAACAACTGGAGATGCTTATCGACATACACAATGATAACAACATCCAACTCCTCGTGCAACTACTAGACTGTCTTCACTGTCTTTAGAAAGAAATATTAACATTGTGGCATATTATTTTTTACTTTCTCTGAACATGACTCAGTAAATTATCGTGTAATTGGTATGAGTATGACCAAATTCACAAAGAGCATGCGTGTGATGAAACTCCCGCAGCCGCGAAGCCGGGGCTGCGGATTGCTGTGGGTGATGCTTGTCTTATTGCTGATTTACGAGCACTGTAAGTAACCGCGCCACGCATCGCATCGCCTACGTATAGCCTCGGTCCCCTAATTATGAATAATTGATTTCAATATACCCAATTTTTGCTAGTTACACCCATATATTCATGCATTAGTATACCTGAAAACATTTATTATTGTCAGTTCAACAACCCTAGTTTCCTTCAAGCTGTATTTTGTTTGCATCGAAACTATGATCTGTCTCGAGTTTGATTTATGAGTGGCAATTTGGCTGCCCCTTATCATTCAATGTGTTCACTGGTGTTCATTAAATACAACCGCCATTACATTCGGCTGGACAGCATCAGCGCGGCGCGGCGGTGTATCGGCGCCGAAGTTACAATAGTGGGATATTAATAATGCTATTCTTGTAATTCCTGCACCATTCCTTGAGCTGAATGTGGATGCATTTAATTCCTTTTGAAGTGCTACAGCTGCCACGTTACTGTTTAGGCAACTCTGATGAGAATTAATTGTTTATTGTTTCGTGCCTCCCTGCCCTGGCCCAGCGTATACACACGCTGCAAACATTTAACTCTGATTTAGTTTCTATTATTTTGCTGATTCATGGAAGTTATGAAGAGGAAATTTTAGTTTTCAATCCCATGTATCGCCAATGAGCATCGAGTTTTCCGGGAGGTAATAAATTGTGAAATCTTGTAGAATTATTCTTAATAATCATAAGCTCACACGAATAGAATTAAAATAAACTGAAATTTCTCGGAAATAAACGGTCTCTCGTAAGTCTCATAAAGTGTTGTCATTTTGCGTATAATTAAATAGGTATGCTTAACACATAACTCCACCCAGCACACAATGTCGGGGTTGTTTATACACGCGGGACCTTCCACTCATAAAGCGGTCGTATGTTAGGTGACTGTTTCATAGAAGGATGGATGTAAATAAAGGTGCGTGTAGAGTGCGCGGGCGCGCACGCTGGCGCGCGGCGCGACGCTCGGCGTAGCGCGAGGGTCGCCCTTGTGGCCGCGCGACGCTCCTTGCTATTTTCGGCCTCACATTCCTCTCGACTGTTTTTCAATCTAACGTGAAACGCATAACGCGCACGCCGCTTGTGCCTTTGTTTTCGCGGCTGCCGCGATAAACTATTAAACAGTTTTCTTTTCTCGAATTAGCACGAATTAATAGTCAACGATTGCGCGAAATCAATACGAAAACTTGTATGCTAAGATTTCTGTTAAAAGTGAATGAGGTTGGCTCCATGACGATGATAAAGAGTGCTAGTGAGTGGGTCCAGAGCGAAGCGATAGTGTCGAGAGCACGTCGGACTAGTGCCTGATTGCCTGATTACCGAGTGTGTGACAGTGATGGGGCCCACGCGGCTGCCTCCTACACCCGAAGAGGAGGATCCTCCGTATCTCGTCGCTCGCGCCGATTCAAAATTTTTGGATAATGTTCAGCCCAATTGCGATGTGTAAGAGTTTATTTGAGCTGAGTGTGTTCTAGTTCTACTTGAGTATTATCGTGTTAATGTACCAGCAGCGGATTGCTGTAACTCCTAACTGTAATACCTACATTTAGAAATGTAATTATGCTACAAAAAGTGCCATTACATTTATATGTGTAATATAATACCATTACTATTTTGTATGTTAATGTAAATAAGTGAAAAAAAAAACTGCAAATTATTAGGAATAAAATGTTTTATACTGCTCATCTACTGCATTACGAAACCCTATAATTATTGTATATTAAATTCAAAGCTAAATAGGCTTTGTAACTGATAAAACTTCAATGCATTATTTCAAAAATGTTTAATCTAAATGTAACAAGTATTCCTGGTTACCGCTCACTTTTCCTTCCATATCTGCGGTTAAGAGCAGCTATCTATAGCATCAAAACTACATTTGATATGATTGTGTCAAAATTATATGCATTTTGAATTTGAACCGACAGGTGCTCAACTTTCGATTTTTCAAAACAAAGTACAACATTACGCTCCCCCCGATACTGATGAATTAACACGAGGGTGAGCAGGCAGGTGTTGCTGCATACTTTCCAAACATTTACACACGATAGCTTGAATGAATCGCAGAGAGCTACGGCCAACTCATTCTAATGGTATTTATTTCACAACACTCACTATAATTTACTATTTTAAGTTTTCACTGAATCGTTTTATTGTATGAGTAATTTTCAGTGCAAAAATATCATGAAATTTTGATATTTAATTGAATCGCAATGATTGTTTACAAATTCGTGGAATTCGAATGTAACTCATCAACTATTTCTATAGCGACACGTAGATATAGTAGCAGTGTATGCGGCATCCTGTGACGTCAGACCTATACAGTCCCAATAGCAGCGACCGACTCGCCGTCAGAACGCACTTTTCTTTCAAAGCGCGCGCGTCACACGGACGCCCACCACATCCAACAACAATTTTAATTCACATCTTCGCGGATAAACTTCTTGCCCTATTAATATTTTTCTACAATGACATACATCTGAATAAAACGAATTCTATAATTAATTCATGATGACTAACTGACGCAGAACGTTCAAACAAAAAATTTATCGCGATAAATGTTTGTGCTATAATATGATGGACTTATGGAAGGGAAGGACAATGTCTGTTTTATAAGCTCGATCTGTGGAAGTAAACGCTTTATCTTGAATTGTAGCTAAGATATTCAATAGAACTACTTGATATATATTTAAAATCGACAACCTCGCTTTGGTGCCATGTTTATTTTGATACATACATAAATTCACGTCTTTTTCAGCTACGATCCTTACATAATCCCTTAGCCTTGTCCACGTTCATACATCTGGTCAGACGCAGGCCGGTACTACGCACCTGTCCTTTCTGAAGAACCTCACCAACAATTTTCTTTTTTTCTTGCCTCCTTTGTTCCACTCCTGGGCAAAAGCCTCCCTTCACTCTTTCCATTAATGATAATTAATCATTTATTAAAAATTGATTAAATTAATTTGTTTCACATGCATTCGGCCGATTTTTACACAAATCGTGGGTTTTACGCTGCCGGGATGTTTATAAAAAACTAACATCGATGCCATGCGAATATATTATGTGTGACTATTAGCTTAACGATTGTTATGCTGATCAAGTGGTTCAGCATAACATGTGCTGTGCCTCACTGCATAACATTAAATACTAATAATAGACGCAAACACAAAAATATTTTATGACTGAAAGAAAATATTTAAAAAGAAGGCTTGGTTTGAGCCAAATGTATGCTGGGCCTTCCCATGCCTTGTATGAAATGACGATATTTGATAGTAATCTTTAGTGGCAGTGGATTGGCAGCAACTATGTCTGCCGAAAGATTGATGAATCGATAATATGACAGAGGTGATGACTTATTCTTAAAAAAAAAGCCCTCAAATTAATTCCAAATCATGCAACTAGTTATGGAGTTCTTCTCCATCGTCTTGGTTACATTGTCCGTGACTGAACCGGCAGGTTACGCCATTTTGGTTATGCTGCATTTCATCCAAAGGTTCCATCTTACAATGCGTTTACGTGTATACCTCGTCCAGTCTCAAGGATCCTCTGACTCACTGAAAAACCACACTTTGACAACGTTGAATGAGGCTGGTCATCTTATCTTCAATCGGTACGATCGAAATAATTATGACATTCAAGCCCCAACTAATCGCTTTATCGCCATTCGTATGTTGTTACACCGAGTGGCGATTTCACTCATTAAAGAGCTTACAGAACTGTTTCGCTGAAGCCGAAGGCTTTTCGTTAGACTTTCTCGGTCATCTGTACAATATGTCGGAACAGTATCAATTAAATCTACGATACTGAAAGCTTTCGAAAACCTATTCTGGTAGTGTTTGAAATCGTGGAGTCTTCTGGCAAGATTCAGTTCACAAGAGTGCCCTAAGTAAATTATGATGATTAGTTACCCAATAATTAATAGATAAACATAAAATTTAATCGGAAATCATTAACATTCAGTGCGAGGTAACACCGGACATGCACCGCTAGTTTTAATTATAAAAGGGGACGTTGTATCTGTTGTCCAAGTTCTGAACTACGAACTAACATAAAAGGAAGGGCCGCCGTGACTTGACTCGATAATGTTTTCGCACTTACAGATAAGGGCAACTAATTAGTCGGATGTAAGCAAATTGCTAACTGTATCAGTGTGCTACTATCAGTGTGACCGGCGAACTATATTTATATGCATTCAATCAAACTTAAACATATAAAATTGATACTTGATAGATAGTCTGTCTGGTAGCACATGCGAGAAACTAGATTTTCTATTGCGCATTTTACTTCAAAAGTAGGCTGATGAGCCTTATGTTCATTCATAAAAACGGAATTTTATGCTAATCCATGTGTATTCCGCTATTACCATATTTTTAAGGCATTTATGATATTTCAAGTCATAAAAACCGTACTGTAATGTCGGCTTGACCTGGAAATAAACCACAATAATAAATACATAAAACACATGAGTACACACGTAGCAGTAAATAAGAGTTTTACGACCCATAGAATTTTTTCTCCAAGAAATAATGCATATGGGAATCATTTTCGTTTATATCTTTATATAACATTGATATTGATACAAGTATGTACATATTTATAGTGGCAGAGCTAGTATGTATAAATGATTTATTGAACATGTTGACTGTCAGTTGCGTCAATATAGTGACTGTTTGTATTGGCACTAGCGACTACTCATGAACAGATTCTGTTTGATTTTATTACAGCTGGTAGACGACTTTCATAATTAATTCAATTATACTAAATGGCATAGTCACTGTTATTGTTTAGTTAATAATTAATTGTTTTGTCAAATATTTCAGCAAGTATTTGAATGAGTATTCTATTTTGTTCTTAAATGAGATGTCCAGCAGCGCAATTTTGACTGGTTTCCTGCTAAAAACTATATCACGAAAAAGCGACAGGAAGTTCTGAATAAGGAAGCGTGCCGTCACGAGGGGTGTTTCACTCCAAAAGTGATTAGATATCATCAAATGATTCAAAATTATTCGCGGTTTACATTAATCAGTCAACAATGAAATGGTCGGATCCCAAACAGCGCAACCGTTTTTTAGGGTTCTGTACCCGAATGGTAAGCCTCTACTGTCCGTACGTCTGTTCGCCTGCGGGCTGTATCTCATGATCCGTAATAGATAGACAGTTGAACTTTTCACAGAATTTGTATTTCTGTTGCCGCTATAAAAACAACTACATAATAAAAATAAATTAAAATTTAAAGGCTGCTCCCCTACTACGATGGTACGGGAACCCTTCATGCGCGAGTCCGACTAGCACTTGGCCGGTTTTATTATCGTTTTCTATACAAGTAAATAGGGATTCGTTTTTATTGCGGACTAGCTAGCTGCTGCTAGTAGCTGGCTTGCTGTAGCCCGCGCCCCGTTCGCGTGAAATTATTATTAAAAAATATATTACTTCCCTTTCTGAATGGAATTTTGTTACCAATTTCATCATTTCGTTGTTTTTTTTGCGCGGAACTCTAATTATTATTTATCTAAAATAAAAGTCAGTAAAAATCCCGTCAAAATCATATGCATTCAGTAAAAAGCTGTTATTTTGATATTACAAACAGACACTTCAATTTTATTTATTTGTATAGATGTATGATCATTTATCAAAATGACATTCTGCCAATTCATACAACAAAGGAAATACTAAGCGCATCAATTCAGTCCACCAAATGGCATAAATCACACCTTTATGTGCCATCCAGACCCTATGAGGACTTGCTAGGCCAGTCTAACAAAGATTTAAGATGATGTAGATACTTAAACACGACCACGCCTCGATGTTGAGCTATCGAAGTTAATCAAAATACTTCATTGTTTTCCAACTGCATTTTCCACCTGGGAGAGATGCCTTCCCGTAATTAATGATTGTTGTTTGTGTGTTACAGGGTGCTGGGTCCAACAGCAGTTCTACAGTTGTCGGAGCGCGATGAGCCGCCGCCGGCGACCGCGCGCCCCCTCTATTCACTGGCGATGCGCGGCGCCGTCATTTGTTTCTCAGGATTCCGGAAAAAGGATGAACTTGTTAGTATCTAGTACTATGTATATTGATTGGTGATAGTTATAGTTGGCTTTGTGTCGATAGCCAACTGTGAACAAATAACTTTATATTTGGATTACGTTCGTTAAATAATTATGCAGTTGAAAAGTAATCAGAGACACTTGGAAAACAATTTCGTGCATGTCGTTTAGGTAACCAACCAGTCCAACCAGTCAATCTTGGAAACAATTGAGCACTCGCTGTCGGATGGCGATATCGATCAACATGTCAGAACTAATTTCAGCAAATCTGTTGGCATTTGAGACGAATTATGATTATTTAATTTGACGTCATGTGCATGAGTACAGTTACAGCTCAGTATTTATATGGTCATAATTTTTAAGATACACAAGTTGATATTTTGTGTTCACTCGATAACAGCATGATGATGAAATGCGTGTAGGTCAAATATGAATGAGTTCCGCGTGTACAATGCCTGTATTATTCGGCAGACGTACCTGATAACCCTGATCCATTACATGGGCGGGTCGATCCGCAAGGACATGTCGAGTAAAGTGACGCACCTGATCGCGGCGGCGGCGACGGGTGACAAGTACCGATACGCGTCAGGGTTCGGCCTGCCCGTGCTCGCGCGCTCCTGGGTCGACGCCTGCTGGGAGCGCCGCGACGACCCCGCCTGCCTAGCCACCGATGATGACGTCATTGTAAGTATATTATGCCTACACACAATACATAAATAACCTCACGCCTATTCCCATGGAAACGAACGCCACCTGCTACGATTTTTACGTACTCCTTTTGCTTCGTCCACGGTCATACATCTGGCCGTACAAACGCGCCGTTGCGAGTACTACGCACCTGACCTTTTGGAAGGACATCGCCATACTTATGTATTTATTATGATAATTTATTCCGAGTTCAATTTTGATATCCATGTAATAGATTAAGAACTATAATATTATAATGGGCGTGACTTCTTCAAGTAAATAATTATAAACATGGTATTAAGCTGCAATACGTATGAAATATTTATTATTGTCAGGATAGTGTAGGAGAAGTTGTCTTTAACCTTCCACCTTAGTTAAAATCCTTATCTTACTTTTTTTTTCATCAGTGCAAACAATCTATGCGATACTTGACAAAGGTTGACTGGTAGAGAATGCCTTGTGGCATTAAGTCCGCCTATGTACCACTATTGTACATGAAGTTTAAATAAATAAATAAATACTTATGTCAAAATTACAGAAAGAACACAAATTGAAAGTGTTCGCTGGCGCTCGCGTCTGCTTCGTGGGTTTCCCTGAAGATGAGACTCAGCACATGGCCGAGGTGCTGGCCAGCAATGGCGGCGGCACCTGCCAGCTGGACGACCCTGACTGCACGCACGTTGTGAGTACTGCCAACCTACTATACTACACATACACACACACAATAATCCCTCCTTAATCTCATTCGTGATTTAGTTAATGGTGTGCGCATTGCGGCTGATAAACCTTTATAAACATTATAAAACTGATAGCACTTCATAGCTTGCACTACTTTCAATTGTCCCCTTACGACGAAAGCAAAATGTTTATAAACAATTTGAAGCTGCGGTGCAGTCGCACCTTGAACAATGCAGTAGCCCTTCCGTAAATGTTAATCATATTACAATTTACTTCAGCAAAAAGCCTCCTAGTGTTTTGTTTACCCAGTCTGTCGAGAATCTGAGTAATGCTGAGTACATTACTCAGGTTTGTTAACACTGTAATGATCATTTTAGAACCTCCCAAATGGCACTTAATGTCCCACAGAACGTTTACCTCTGCATAACATGCATACCTGTTTATTTATATACTTCATGCCACATTACACATTATTAGTAACTAATTTTAGCATTATGAAGTCAGCATGCACGTAGATATACTTGGGTACACATATCACTCTTAGTTAGAAACATTGTAGACAATCTAAATTAGCCAGTAGCACACTTCAGTTGTTGTTATGACACATTGTTACACCTCTTAATTTCTTCCGATGACTGCGTATTTATTAGCAATGCCTTCAATGCCAGCAGGTGTTTGATTACCAATTTATCAGTACAAACAACGACCAGATGAGAGCAGGCTCAATGTCACAAGTTGCGTTGCGTATTTTATGTGCACACGATAATTTCAATATTAGAAACTCTTCCGCGTTTTCTTTGTTTTTTTGGTTGTTTCTCCTTTATCCCGATTTGGTGTTCCGCCTCTCGGGACAGCGCAACATTCGAACCACTTCCACGTCCCTCACCGCACGACGCAAAGTCGACCCATTGTTTCCTTTTCATTATTTTATTAACATTTTGATGTTATCACGAGTTTCATAGTATTGTTTGTTCACTCACGTTCGCTGTTGTACAATAATTGCGCACATACCTCATTCAGCTTATGTGTATATTACACGATGTCCATATAATCACACCCACATACTTATTGTGTTGTTTACATTCGTTACCATGTGTTTGTACAGTGTCGACTTGCTTTCTTACTATCCACTCTAATGCACTAGACATAGACTTATTAAACACCTTTTTGTTGTAGATGTAATCTCACGTACAAATCAGTTTCATAAATCTCATTTTCAAACATCTCTCTTCATACATATCAAATATGATCAAGAACACTTGTTTTGTATACTAAAACTGTAAAAGAATAAAATCAAATCTTCGCAAGGCAGTCGCTTTCTGTGTTTAACTACCTCTATCACGATAATAATATATTATTATCGTCGTGCATGTTTGTATTGGAATGGCTTCATTACATCATTGCGTGGTGTGTTTCACACATGTTTCAGGTAATGGCCAATGGGGAGACTTTCGGTCGTTCGCTTATCCTTTCACCCCATCCGAGTACACCTAACTCTGCAAAACCATCCCGCGCCACTCCCAATCGTTCCCAATCCACTCCCAAGAGCTCCCTGTACCGCCGCCTGTCGGCGCGCCTGTCGGGCCGGCGCGCCAGTCCGGCCGCGCACGCCGACAACTGCGACCTATCGCATGCAGAGCGTGAGCAGCGCCTACAATGCGCACGAAACAGTATTAGAGAAAAACAAGCCAAAGCTGCTAGCCAAGATCAAACGGATAACTGCAGTATTAGTTTTGTAGGGAAATCCTTCACTGACGATTTGTGCTTCAATTATGACAACACCAAAAGTCCCCCGCACGTTGAACGTGTGGAATTGGGCAAATACAGTATTTGTGATAAAGAAAATAACAAAAACATATCTCAGCTCGTCCACGGATCTGATAGAATTAACAAAGATAAGAGAGAGGTATTTCGAAATAAGTCCATGAATGTATTTAACTTAGTCGATTGTCTCACTGAAGCGGGATCTTTACACTCGTCTCTAACGAAGAGTCTATGTGACCTCGACTCTAAAGATGAGCCGGTATTTCTGTTGGCCAGCTCAACTGGTGGAAAAGATTTGCAACAATCAACAACTACAATTTCCTCCGGCAAAAAAAGGAGTCGTAACTCAACAGATTCTAATTTCCAAGTTAGCACAGTTGACGCTAATTTATCCCCTGACAAATGTGAGGAAAGCAACTGGAAGTCCATTAAAAGGCTCAAAATAAAAGATTCTTTCAAGTTTAAAAACAGACCCACTATATTCAAAAGGACAAAAAAAGACTCCGTTTCCAAACCAACTGGAGAAATTGTAGTAGAGCCTGTGAGTCCTGAGAGCGTCAAGCCGACTGATCCGGCCGGGGAGTTCGTAGCTTCCACATCTTCGCCTATCAAAGAAGATGATAACGCATCGATATGCTCCATGAACACAAGTAAACAGTCGGGGTTCTTCGATATCTCATTTGCTTCAATTAGGAGTTCAAAAACCGTCAAATCTGCCTCAAAATTACGACGGAGTGTTAAATCGTTCACAGCTTCGTTCAGGAGCGAAAGGAAAAAGAAGTATGAAAAGCGAGCTGAACGTAATACAGTAGAAGTAGACGCATGCCACCTACCTCCAGATCTCAAAAACATTTCGACACCAAAGAGGATATTCGATGGAATGAACTTAGATATTTCACCAGTTCAAGTGGATACCGTGGACAGCACCGACTTAGTCACGCCGGTTAGAGACCGAGACGCCGATGTAGACGAACTTGACGATTCTACCATATTTAAAACGCCTCAAAGCGTGTGGCTCCGAACTCATCGTCATTCGATCTGTGGCGGCTCCGATCTGCGCGTAGGCAGCGCGCTGAGCCTGCCGTCGGGCTCGCCCCGGCCCGACCGTGTCCCCGCACCTCCCGCACCCCGCCCCGCCCGCGACCAGCCGCAGCCCGCCTCGACGCCCCCCATCCGCGACGCCCACGCCATATCGCAATGCCATGGAATATCGCTGCCGGTACTAACACTATTTTATTCAATACTACTAAAAATATAGTAGCTTGTCATGCTATCGAACATCAGCGGTCATTGGTCTGTGTTGTATCCGCGGAGAGGCCCCCCTCGGCCTCGAAGCGGTCCTCGCTGGTATGCATGTCATATACAATATTTGCACCTTGAAAACTTTAGACGCTTAAGAGGGCGTGCGCACATAAGTACGCCTTCACGAGATTTGCGTAGGAATCCCGTTCGACGGGTCTAGTGGGTATTGGTGGAGGATGAGAACGTCTAGTGTTCTGTGTATGATTTCTAATGTGCAGCTGTGTGTATGCAGGTCGTCGACGAGCACAATACGGGAGTAGCTCCAGATTGCTCGACGCGGGTGCACGTTGTTAAAGCCGAGTGGTTTTGGGCCTCCGTACAAAACGAGGAGGCGCAGGACGAGCGAGATTACCTGTTCAAAGACGTAAGTAATATTATTATTTTTCAATGTCCGCTGTTTTACTCACTATTCGAAGGTCCTGAGTTTGAATTCAGGCTACATTTGACTTAGCGTGATTTATTTTGGGATGGACCATCGAAAGTAAGACTACCAAAAAGTCGAGGATATTTAATTTTAACATTCACAAACCCGCACCGGGCTCGCGGTACTTTATTGATCACTCGTTCTCACAAAGAGGAGTGTTGTGCGGTTGGAACGTTATAGGCTGATTAGAGGCCGAATTATATGCAACCTAAAATGAAGTTTTTAAACTGACATGACAATGTCAATTTAAACTGAAAACGGGATATTTACCATGTTTACTATCTTTACATAGTATAAAATAAAACAAAGTCGCTTTCACTGTTTGTACGCTTAGATCTTTTAAACTACGTAACGGATTTTAAAACAGTTTTCAGCAATAGATAGAGGGATTCAAGAGGAAGCTTTATATGTATATTGCACCAGTGCGAAGCCGGGCGGGTCGCTAGTTTGTAATAAGTATGTAATAGTAAACGTGGTTAATTTCCCATTTTCAGTGTTAATGACAACTTGATATTGTCGAAATATGCATCCAAATATGCGAAAGTGCCAAATTATGGAACATAAAATTTAATTAAGTAGTTTTTTAATTTTCAACATAGACAAAATATTATTTGTTTTTCTTGAAAACCGAGCACTGCCGACTATCGATTTTGCCTTTTATTAATTAAAATATTTTTATAACTTGAACACGATCGTTTTACATCCACTTAGGTCAATAATAGGCAAAATTTAAATTTAGGTGCTTTTTTGCTAATTTAGCATTTTTACAGTCAGAAAAAAATATTTTTGAGACGATTTTAGCTAAAATAATATGTATTATCATCAAAAACAGCATTAGTCTGCAGTGTGAAAGTGCGATTTTCTACCAGTGAAGAAGTTTTTGATATAGCAAAAATATTTTCAGAGATTGTACTTTAGACTTACATGCCTAAATGTCTTTATTCTAAATATGGAAAAATGATAATAAGATTTATTATTTGTAGTACCTAGATGAGGTATCACGACGATCGTCAGTGGGGGGCGCGGGCGCGGGCGCGGCGGCGTGCGCGGAGGAGGCGGGCGCCGTGCAGCCGGCCGGCGACGCGGGCACGCCCGGCCACCTGCAGCGCCTGCGCAAGCGCAAGCTGCGCGGCGGCGACTCCGCGCTGCACAAGCGCCGCTCCTCGGTGGGCGACGCCGTGCTACTGAGTCTTTCCGGCAACCTGCTGGACTGCACGCCTTCGCCCGATGGCAAGCAGTTGCTCGAGGGTGAGTTGTGACTTCTGTTTTAAACCATCAACTACAGTTAACCTTTGATGTTGTAACCCATCAGCGACCTTATTGTAAAGTGATCTTTATAATATAAAGATCACTTTAATTTTTCTGTCAGTGACAGCAATCCAACAGCAACGTTATGGTTATGAAAATAAAGATCACTGAAATTGACAGTGATGCAGTCAAGAGAAAAATAATTGTGAAAGGTCTATACTTGAATTCAATATCTTAAAGATACCTTGACTGTTATCCTGTTAAACCAGGCATCTACAGTAGCGTTATATATATATTCAAACCCAATTTCTGAGTGAATATTTGAATCGAAAAAATCCTTGATTAAATTGGAATTTGTTCTTTGCCTTATATTTCATTGCCTTTGCCTTGTCCGTACTAACGGTCGTTTTTGTGGTTATAGAGTCGGAGGTTCCTGATACGGTTGTCCGGAAGCTGTTGTCACCACGGCAGCAAGTGTTTATGGAGCTCCTACAAACAGAGTCCAATTACGTTGGGATATTGCATACGATAGTTACGGTAAGACATTTTAAATATCTAAAAAACATGAAGTTACTGTGTTATATCCTACTACTATTATTATAAACGCGAAAGTTTGTGAGGATAGATGTATGTAGTGTGATTGTTACTCTTTCACGCAAAACCTACTGAATGGATTTAGATGAAACTGTACAGTAATATGTATTATACTTACTTAATTATACGTGAGAATAGTACATTTTATTGCTAAACATACTCGCGGGCGAATTCGCTTATGAAACTAGTATTTCATAATAAAAACAGCATTTATAACATTTGATTCGCCTACCTTGTTTCAGCTGTTCAAGCAACCGTTGGAAGAGATGGCTGAGGACGACAACAGTAATGGCAAAAACCAAGCATTGCTCAATAATACTGAACTCAAAATTATATTTGGAAATTTACCGCCTATTTATGAATTACACCAGTAAGTTGCAACGATTTATTCTATTGTTGGATCTTCTTCGTGTCCCTGTCACATTATATTTAACTTGCCCAAAACTTCGCCACGGGTTCATCGGTGGCAGCGCAGAGGTCTCTTTAGCAGCAAATTTTAGGGCACCGGGCAGGTTAGGAGGAGGAGCATAAATTGCGACGCAGCCCCACATCAAAAGCTATTGTTCCGTCGAGGAAGCTCCACTTTACGCCCAGTCTTGTTTCCCTTCACATTGTATCCTATTTATGACTTAAAACTTGCCGACACATTTGTAACGAGTGCTACAATTCTCAGGCGAATGTTAGAGGAGCTGCGCTACGCTCAAGCGCACTGGAGCGAAGAGACTAGCATCGGTCGGCTGGTGCTGCGCTATACGCCCGACATGGTGAAGGCATACCCGCCCTTCGTCAACTTCTTCGAAAATACCAAGGAGATGCTGCAACAGTGCGACCGTGAGAACCCAAGGTTAGAAAGAAACCAAGTAATGTTTTTTATTGAACATAGTTGTTATGTTTATTTGGCGCATGCCACAACTTCACACGCTATAAAAACGAAATTAAATCTAAACAAAAATATAATATTGTGATTCACGGCTACGCCAAGTAGCCCAACTTAGTAAAATTCCAGATAACTAATGCTTGACGCTGGTTTTCAACAACAGCAACAAACATTACCACAATGTTAATTAGTTATTGATATTTAGCTATTTCAGCATCTGTTAGGAAAAATAAGGTAATAACGTCTGAAATGGAGTTTCTTGCCGGTTCTTCTCCATAGGAAACGACCAACCCGAACCGTGCACCTTTTTGTCGACGTTTCATAAGTGCCCATGTAGGCCTATGTGAAATAAAAATATTTTGATTTTGAATTTGATGATTTTGAAAAAAAAAATTACCTGAAACCATTTTTTGCTTTCCGGCTTCATGGTCCAAATGTTGACCAAAGAAAATCAAAAGATGATACTTCAACATTGCTGTACTACTTTCTTCTAAGTTATCCACAAGCTAAATGTTTTAAAATGTATAAAAGCTTGAAATTTTATAGAGAAACATAATCATTAATTCTAATCTTCAAAAAATTCACAAAATATTGTTTGTTTCAGATTTCATGCATTCCTGAAAATCTGTCAAACCAAGCCAGAGTGTGGCAGACAAAGTTTACAGGAGCTACTAATAAGACCAGTGCAGCGGTTACCTAGTATAAGTTTATTACTCGACGGTAAGTTTCACACTTTTATTTTACCATACATTACTGTTACCGTTTTTCTTTTTTTCTTCTTTCAAAATTGCAAGTACCCAACAATAAGGTCAGGCCTGGCATCCATATGATGTGTGTGCACTATTTTAATAACTAAAGAAAAGAAGCATATTGAGATAAGTTATCGATATAGTCTCCGAAAACAAGAGCATGTGTCTTCTATGTACGTACGTTATTGCGCGCGTTCCAAAAAGGTTTGTCTTTTTCAGTTCTGTATTCTAGATTTCATCAAAACTCGAGTAATATGACTCTTGTTACAGATATATTAAAGCACACGCACAAAAACAACCCTGACCACGGTGCCCTGGTGCAGGCGCTGGCGGGCCTGCGCGAGGTCATGTCGCACATCAACGAGGACAAGCGCAAGACCGAGGGGCAGCTGCAGATGTTCGACATCTACAACGACATCGACCAGTGCCCGGTCAGTGATGCTTATTTTCATTTACATAAGGTTGATTTTGGATTGTTGCGAGTGACAAGTCACTCAATAACACAGTAAGCTTTAAAATCGTTCCAATAAGGTAGTTGTAATCCACGAAGACGTGCCTCACTTATCCTCCTACTCGCTCACAGTACAAGAGTGAAACCTTTGCTTGTGTGTTAGTTCTACCATTACACACTTAAAGTTATCTATGAGTGCAAGCTTGGCAAACTCATCACGCCCCGCGACCCAAACGCCTGAATATAAGTGTCATGTCTTTTCGGATTGAACAATCTGTAAGAAAAATATAGTGTATATTTTAATTTTATAACAAAATAATGTAACCATTTAAAGTTATTTGTCAACTTTCCAATTTCTATAGTTCCTTGTCTTGGGTTCGAACGACACAGAACAAATAAAAAAAAGTACGCAATAAAAATAAACATCGTTCTTTAATTATTGTAATTATAATCGACCACCCTAATGTTATGAATAGTTTGTAACGTGATCTGACTACTCATTATCTGTTGTAGGCCCATTTAGTGTCGTCTCACCGCTCGTTCGTGTCGCGCTGCGAGGTGGTGGAGCTGTCCAAGGAGCTGTCGGGGCGCGGCGACCATCTCGTGCTGTTCCTCTTCACCGACACCATGGAGGTCTGCAAGAAAAGATCCAAAGTGAGTATGTTGACAGGTGATTATAGCAGTCTTCAGCCTTTTCACGTTTTGTATATACTACTTACCTTGGTTCATGGGTCTACGCTATCACAAACTATGCTCCACATCCTATCCTGCCCTCTAAGCCCAAAAACATGGAGCTGAAGTCTGCGCTGCCAGCGACGACGCCGTGGGACTGGCAAAGTTTTTGCTGAGAAAATATAATTACTGTCGTGCCACCGCCACAAAAAACAAGAACGGTTATACAGTTGTCGGGACTTGAGAGCTCCAAGCTGCAGTATACGGTCCCTTTTGCTAGTTTATGGATACGTAAAGATGAAGTTTTTGTATTCAATAATAGGCAAAAATCGAGATGGTTCTTTTATGTCTCGTCTGTTAAATCTATAAGGTAAAGACGAAGTCTTTGCACCGTAACAATTTGAGTATATATTCTAATTATGTTTGTTTCAGGCTTTTAACAGTAAAAGTCCAACGAACGGTACCGGCACGATGCGGATAGGCTCGAGCAAGCCCTACAGGCATATATCGCTGATGCCACTTAGCACGGTCAAACGCGTTGTCGATATTAGGGAAGCTGAAGGTGAGCACATTTAGTTGATACTAGCGACCTTGCATCGCAGGCATGGTTTTAAGACTCGACAAAATATGGGATTTCTTATATTATTATGTAATCTCTCGCCGTCTGGTCGACACTTCGCGTGACCAGAGGGCTGGTTCTTTCTTTGGGCAAAGAATTAGCATAGCCATTCAACGTGGCAATGCTGCCAGTCTTCTGGGCACGTTTCCAGATGATAGCGATGCGGAGGAGTACTTTGCCGCCTAAGACGTGTCCTATTGTCGTCGTTGTATATATGTATATAGGTACTTTATTTTAGTCTTCTTTTTATCTTATTTTAGTTTTACATGTAGTCTGTATATAATGTACATATTAAATATGTTAACTCTTCTATTATTTCCCTAGAATGATTTTATACTAAATTAAAGAAACTAATTAGTTATGTAAGTTAATATTATTCTATACTACACATAAACCTTCACGAATAAATTCTCTTAACGAAAACAGTTGAGTATTTAAAAAAAACATACAGTCAAACGTCACCAAAGTGGCTTTAATTCATATTAGGAAATTCCGCTGGATATATGACAAGGGAAAATAACTGATCAATTACCACTTCTGTACAAATTTGTATATTTATTTGCAGACTGTCACAACGTATTCGCGCTGATGTGCCGCAACAACCAGGAGCTGAAAGAGAAACTCTTCTCGTTCATGATTACCGACGAAACCGTAGACAAGTCACACTTTCTTCGACAACTTTGCAGACAAATGGCCAATACCGTCTGCAAAGCTGATGCTGTAAGTTTTCTTTTTACAATTATCCTTATGGAATCAACTTTCCCGTCTATACGTCAGTCATTGGTTGCCTGCGCTCGGGATATATGATCACTTCTTTAACAGGTACGCACGACGACCAATAAAGCTATGTTATCCAAATTAAGCTGATCTCTCATGGTACGGTAAGATCATACAAAGCGAGGTCAGGTTATACTGGATATGTATGGCTCAATGTGTTGCCGCGTGTGCATTGTCCGTACCACCACCTTTTATGTCAGTATTACTTTAATGTCACATCGGTGTGGTAAAGAGATGGAGCCAAACATCCTGTTCAGCTCCGACACTGATATAAGGGGTCTGTTCTCGAGTATAAAAATGAGCATGAAATTGTTTACAGGATAAATTTCTGGCGTGCCTAGAGTCGCACCAGCTCGACATCGACACGAGCGAACTCGCGCTCAGCACACTATCGAAAGTTTCCAAATTCGCAGCGCGCACCAGAATCAAGGTACGAATCATTTACAGCTTCTTATCATAAAACATAACTTTTAATTTGAAATTGAATGATATCTTGACGACAGCCATAGGCTAACATAATACCAACCCAAAACAAATGGAATTGTTAACCTCTTGGCTCTCGAAATCCTTTTTAAAATACGTGTAAATGAATAAAGCATGAATTAGATGATACAGATTAGCTTAGCTTGGACATAAATAACAAGCACATAACTGTTGTAGTGGTAAGTTCTACGAAATGTCAGAATGCTACATAGCTCAAGAAGTTCGTCACAAGCATTTCTATGTAACTAAGGCATGATACTGTAGTCTGCAGTCGTTTGCATTCGATTATGTCAACGTGTTGTAACAATAGTCATACACTCATCTACTCGCCGAATTTATAAATTAAAATAACTTGGGAATTTGTTATATCAATCCAAATGCAACATATAATTTGTAAATAAGTTGTAATGTAAATACGAAAAAAGAGGGGAAAGGGACTCACTCTGTTGCGACCATAGAGTAGTAATGGAGTCTATAATTATGTATGTTTATCATATGAAAGTTATGACGCAGGCTCGCATCAGTGACATGCGAGGTGATTACCGATTTTTAACAAAGATTGTGTAGATTTTACTACAAATATTCTACCTTGATGCTGACCATGTCCCAGTCAGCCATCGTGCTTTTGAGCTGTTTGTGAAACTATGTGAGATGGGAATGAGGGGCACGCTTGAATCAATATTTACTCTGTGGTTGCAATTAGCGATAAGCAGCAAGTGGTGTACAATGCGGTAGTGTAACACGTAGCGGTACAGTTAGTTGTAGTGCAGTTAAGACAAACATGAGCGCAGCAACGGACCGTGGTTGTGTTGTAGCTGGAGGCGCTGGCGGGGCTGACGGGGCTGCTGCGGCCCGAGCCGGGCTCCGGCCTGCTAGACACATGGGTATTGCGCGCTCACTTACTCGCACAGGTCTGACGCGGCTCTGCCACACTCCTCTCGCTCCGTGCCCAACTAATACCTTCATCCGCACACTGCTTCCTGTGTATGTTACTTTAACATTCGCGTGACGTCTGCGTTGCTCAGTGCATTTAGATGTGTGTTGGTCTTATGTGAACCTACTTATCTGGTCTTTGGGTTCTATTTAAGCGATCCGTATAATGCGATAAAAATTGTATGGAACAATAGCGTTTCTAAAAGCGGCCGTTTAAATTGATACCACCCTACACAGTATACCTCCGTCCGATACACTTCTACTTGAACATATTATCATAATAGCATTAACATACTCATTATTCAATACTCATGTTGGGTTAAGGAGCATTATTCATTTAATAAATATAATAAGTAGAGGGACATTGCTTTAGTGATAATGTGACATTTAGCTGTTTGGAACGGTTTGCTTATGAGGCAGTGACGCGAGCTATCGCGTAAGTAGGTGTCGGTTCTACGTTGAGGCACAGGAATCAGTGTGCGCGTACAGTCAACAGTCGCGAGTTACATCATTCAGCGACAATGTATTGTCAAGCTTACTAAATCAATTGTTTGTAACTTGTCCCGCAAATGTATCTTGCTTAGTGTAAATACCTCAATTTCTTCCCGGAGAGAGCGAGGGTCACAGGAGTGAATGTCTTAGTTAATGCTTAGCTTAAAATCCTTTGTGATTAACTGTCTCGTGAGCGTGCCATACCAGTGGTGTTTTAACATGTCATCCATACATACATATTCATTTCTCTATAATGTTGCTAAAAATATGTTGTGTTCTTTCTCAAAACGGGCATGGTTTTGTCTTGTGATAACAGTGTTTAATGATTTAACTCATGTTTATAAAGTTTAAGTTTAAATTTTCTCTTGAATGAATTTAAATGATAGACAAGATTCCAATTTAAGACTTAGTTTTTGTAGCATGTTTGGTTTAAATATAGTATTTTTTTCTTGATTTGGCCCTATTAAGAAGTACATAAATCAGTTTGTTTGGTTAAATCTGTATGTTCATAGAATAATCGTTATCGTATGATATGCAGGTGGGTCGTGCGTTTTCGTTTAACAAAACGCCGTCGAAACTGAAGCGCGCGATGTCATCAATGATCTCGCCGTTCGGCTCCACCTCTAACCTCACGCCGGCCTCGCAGCTCGCGCAGATGAGGCTCGCCAGCTGTAATAACATCAACGTGAGTATTTATTTATCTATACTAATATTATAAAAGAATGCGAAAACATGTTTGTTGACTGATTTGTTTGTCCTTTCACGCAGCAACGGAGCAACGGAACGACGTAATTTTTTTCATAGAGGCCGTTTATGCGCCGGACAGTGAAATAAGCTTTTTATCTAGTATACATGCACGTTGCCTGTGGGATAGACCAAGGGAGCGAAAACATCGGTAAAAGCTAGTTACTAATACATATACCACAGCTATGATATCGGTAAGGCGCTATAAGCCAATAACATATATCAACAGCAATCTTCGTAGCTTGTCCGAGAGCCCTATCCGAATTAGAAGGTACAGTCAGCGACATTAGTCAATGAATATTTAATTCTTTTTTTTATATTAATTATTGAAGTTACTAAATATTTAAGTCGGAAGTATCGCTTTTGTCGCCGACCGTACCACTGGCTAGTGCTCTCAGTAGATGTTGTCGTTTGGCGCAGATAAACAAGAGCTAATTAGTAATGAACAGTTTGATAGTCGTGCTGTCCCCCCGCAGGAGATGGGCGCCAGCGGCGGCGGCGCGGCGGGCGGCGCCGAGCTGCTGGTGGCGCCGCTGTCCGTGCAGCCCACGCGCAAGGCGCAGCCCGGCGCGCTGCGGCGCTTCTGACGCCGCAGCGCGCGCCGCGCCTGACGCGACCACGTGACGCGCACGCACTGCACGCACGCCACCGGTGCGGGCGCACCCGCAGGGACCCGCAGGGACGTAGCAATTTGATTGTAATTTATTTTGTTATTTCGCGGGCGGGCGAGGCCCGCTCGCGGACGTGGTGCGACGAGTGCCTTCGAATTGAACCGTAACGGGGTTTGAATGGAATTGATTGTGCAGGTTTAGTAAATTATTCGAAAGTATTAATAAGTTGCAGTCGACCGACGGCCTATCGAGATCGAATAAGAATCGATCGTTAATCAAAGTGTGCTTAGATGTTGTCATTTAAATGTATAAATTCATAATTATACAAGATTTGATTGTGAATATGCATATCGAACCGAATACTCGGCTGCTACCAGTGAAACTCCACTACTTTAATGAATCTTGTAGTTTTATGAACTTATAACTAAATCTAACTATTCTTATTATAAACTTTGGCCTATTTGTGGCTTAGCCAACTTGCCAAAATGTTTCACATCGACAAATCAATACCTTCACTTGCAAGCTCAAGAAATGCTGAATCACCTAAACATCCCATTTCCTAATTTTCAGGTTATTCCAATAGTTGTTTACGTAAGTGATTTTGCACAATTCGATTATTTGATATTTTCATTGCATAGATCCTGTCAATCTTGCACAGAAATATACCTATTGATTTGTTGATACGTGATTTATTTGAGTAAGTACTGTGAATATGAAAATATAGCCATAAAATATTAATGAAATACGATGCAATCGATGGTCTAAGTTTAGCTAACTTACGAATTTATTCATCTGTCAACATGTCACAGAAACATTGCTGATATTATTGAGGTTTAGTTTTGCAAATAATTTGTACATATGTGATATTTTAAATATATTGTGAAATAGATCATAGCATACACTAGATCATAGTAGATTACCCATGATATCAATCTGATGCTGATTCAAAGTTTTCCTAATGTTTGCATTATGATTTGCTAATGGACAATGAATTACTCAAACCTTTGAATCGTTCAGGCTGGGTAGATAGGTGTTGTGTAAATAGTGTACGGAACATGAGCAGCTTATGTAAACTAGGCGCCCTCGAATGTATCTTTTAAATATATTATTTCGCGTCTGTAAGTTTTATGAGAGTCTCACTTAGGCTACTATCATCAATCATGTGTACACATGTTGCTACATTGTACAAAAGAACAATATTTATAAATATTTTAAATGATTGATAAAATAAACATTTATTTTCAATCAGTTGTGTTTTTTGTTTCTTGAAACTAACCTACTAAATGATGACCATTTCTTATATAAATAAAATATTTATTTCGTTTTAGCAGTCTTAAAACGTTAGTGCAGTATAAAACAGAATATTCTGGTAATACCTGTGTATAATGTAGTCAGGTGGGTGGTGGCCGTTCTGGTACCAGGTTTCGTATGAAAGCGCAGACGTTTATAACCGCGCGCAGAGCCAAACTTAAAACCACTGCTACTAACGGTAATGTGCCTAATATCATATACTTTGAAGGCATCTCTGCAGTCGGTAGCACTGATATTTTCATACCAAGAGCCGCCTGTAAAGAAGTTTACACACCTTCATTAACAAATCAAAGTGATAGAAAAATCTGGTAAAACTTAATTATAAATCGACTCACGGCCGTGTCCTAACCAAATGTTCGCGAATATGCGTCGTCGCGATCATTTGTTTCGAGTTAGATCTGAAAATCCATGAACGTCAAGATGACGTGACCCCGTCAGGTTTTTTGAATATCATGTGAAAAGGATTTAATTTGGACAATATATTTTCTACTATTTCATTCTTTAATAGTAAAATTCTACACTCATAAAATTTCAAAATATTCTACAAAGAAAGTGGTCCCGCTATTTTGATATCAAAATGGCGTTACCATTATTCAGTTATTAAATAACACAGCTCGTGATCTTAAACAGAACACACCAAATTTAACACTTTTAAAACTATAATCTCAATCAAAAAGTGATTATTATAATTACATCAGAAAAGCGCCTCAAGAAAAAGTGTCAGTTTAGGCCAAGTATCATTTTATGGCTCTTACAATTTGTTTAGGCGTTTAAAACGTTTGGGCCGCATAGAATTTGTTTTAGAAATATTTTATAATTTATTAAGACTACTTTTTGAATTTAAAACAAAGGACGATGCGTCAAAACGTACCCCTCTCCAATAGATTTGAAATAAGTGTAATTATGGCGACTCTCTTCAGATATGTGGGGCTTAAAAGAGCGGTGAAAAATTCCGCCGTCCGGGGAGAAGATTTGGTTATATGGGGCTTGCACCCACTAAAAACACCGCAGTGAGCCTACTGTCGCCTTTGCAGATGGGTCGCGAGAACTGCTACGCATGACATTCGCGACAAAAAAAAACCAAACCTACCTAACTTAACTTTTCATGTGTTTGTACAATTAAAAAGCCATTGTGTCTCGTGTAGATCTACGTCCCGGTACACGAAAGGTTAATTGTAAGTAGTAGACTAACTGTATTAAATTTGTTTTAAATTCAAGAAGTAGTCTTAGTAAATTAGATTGTATAAAATATTTCTAAAACAAATTCAATGCGGCCCAAACGTTTTAAACGCCTAAACAAATTGTAAGAGCCATAAAATGATACTTGGCCTAAACTGATACTTTTTCTTGAGGCGCTTTTCGGATGTAAATAATAAACACTTTTTTATTGAAATTACAGTTTTAAAAGTATAATAACGATTAACAAAAGTAGTCGTACTATATCGTATTAAAATTTGGTGTATTCAGTTTAAGATTAAGCCCTGTGTTTTTTATTAACTGAATAGTGGACAGAGGTGACTTTCTTTGTAGAATGTTTGAAATTTTACGAGTGTAGAATTTTACTATGAAAGTATGAAATAGTAGAAATATTGTATTAAATTCACATGATATTCGAAAAACCTGGCGGGGTCCCGTCATCTTGACGTTCATGAAAATCCGAACGCGACCTCTGGCGGCGCCAAAATGGGCGAGACAATCGCGTATTTGTGTGTGACGAGCGTAACCAGGGAACGGCCTTATTCTAAATTTGCATACCAGTGCAACCAATGGAAAAAGGAGCCACTGTGTTTCTATTCGTGAAGGGCACGGGTCATCTTCAGTGGCCAGATTCATGTCAGACTTGAAGTCATGACCTTGGTACACATACATGAGACAGACCACCTCCAAGAACGCCACAAACGTCACCGAAATGCCTGTCATTATCGCATCAACGCTCTCCAGCAACGCTACGCCGCCCTGTCCAGAACAACAAAACTTTTTAATCTCCCGGTACATACCAAATAAGGGTTCTGCTTCACCTTGATTTATGGAGTATACTTACATTCGTTGTATACAACATACTAAATGCCATGCAAAATAAAATCAGACAAGCAACGACACAATGTTCCTTAAATCTGAAACATGGAGATTGGAGATATATAATAGAAGTTATAATAATTAGAAGAAAATCAAATCAAATATCTTTATTGGAACAAAAACATATTTAACAACTTGATTGCGTACCAGGCTACAATAGTTAAAAAACTGTGTCAAAGCTATTAACGCCCCTCCAAGAGATAGAAGACAGCGTACCAGATTCCAGAGATGAAAATAAAATAGGGGTTAAAAAAGAACAACAAAAATTAAAATACCTAGTAAAAAATTCATAGAACAAAATAATTAAAAATAGGTGAGTATTTAATGTTGTGCATGTGGGAGTGTTGTATGGGAGTTTAGTGCGTGTCTGTGGGGTGTAGAGTGTGCTTGTGGAACCTCCCCACGAGCACACTTCACGCTACGTGTATTTCGACACAAGTTTGACCACAATGGAAGCAGCAGTTTCAGCATCTTGACAGCTCTTAACGGGAGTAAAATCAACATTTTCAAGAGCCACTACGCAAGCATTAATGTGTATAAGATGCTGACGGGAAGGTGATTTAAGGATATCTAATTTCAGATGACAAAAAAAAACTACATCAGGAGCATGGTCAATAATTAGAATTTAGCTTATCATGCTTATCAACTATCGTTGCGTGTCGGGATAACATGAGCAGACAACATGGCATGTGACGCATTAAGTGTACATGTCTGAGTTCGAATCAACCCAATTAGGGGCTATGTTCATATTGATATCTCCAACCAAAATAACGGTTCTGAAAGTAGTTACCTATTTAGTGAGTTGAGGATTACATCTAGACTGGTATAAAAGTTCTGAATATTTCTATTTGAAGTTGACCTATAAATAGAGATATGCGCCACATCATTTTTAAATTTGAAAACAAGACAATTTACATCGGCGAGTATAGGCTTTTTTAAAAGGAACTGTACTGTGTGTGTTCTGGATGACCTCTTACCTGCGATTACCCACATTGTAAATTTTTCCCTGTTTTCCGGAGTGTTTCCTTCCCTGTGGCGCAAAGCCTATGATTGTCCACTACCCAAGGTCCCTAATCCCTCTCTTCCATTTCCGTCCCATTTCGATCCTTCCCTTTCTATCCAAAGTGCTTGAGGCCTGTGTACACAAACAACTCTCTAATTTTGTCCATCGGAACTCGCTTATCAGCCCTCTTCAATCTGGGTTCAGGCTCGGGCACAGCACTGTTTCCGCCCTTCTTAAAGTGACTGGTGATATTAGGGCAGGACTGGAAGATACCAAGGTAACTGTACTAGTGCTGGTCGATTTCTCGAATGCCTTCAATACCGTTAGTCACAACATCATTTTAGCCATTTTATCCTATATTATGGTCTCTCCTGGGGCACTGGAATGGTTCTCCTCCTACCTTCAGGAACGTCAGCAGTCAGTTCATGTCGGAGATTCCTCATCATGTTGGTGTGATTTGGAAACTGGTGTTCCTCAAGGCGGTATTCTTTCTCCTCTTCTATTTTCTATCTTTATCAATCTCCTGACTTCTGAGCTTCAGTGTGCGTATCATCTGTATGCCGATGATTTGCAGTTGTATTGTCAGGGGACGGTTGACGAAATACCAGATCTGATCGCCAGTTTAAATAGGGACCTGATGGCAATAAAAACCTGGCCCGATAAATTTGGTGTGGCAGTTAACCCTAATAAATGTCAGGTGATCATCATTGGGAGTTCTCGCAGTCTCAGTAAGTTGGTTGGTTCAACCTTGCCACCAGTTCTTTTTGACGGTACAGTCGTTCCTTTTAGCGTGATGTAAAGGATCTAGGCTTGCATATTGACAGCACTATGAAATGGCATATTCAAATCGCTCGTGTCAGTCAGAAGGTCACTGGTACGTTGCGGGCTCTGTACATGCTTCGGTATACATGCCAGGCGAGGATGAAGACTGCCCACCAAAAGAGATGGCCGACCTGGTAAGGTACTGTAAAGACGCCAACCTGGATCTGGTCATCTGCACAGATTCGAATGCCCACCACCCGCTTTAGGATTGCAACAAAGCCAACACTAGAGGTGAGGTATTATGCACATATCTATTTTCCACTAACCTTAACATCGTAAACCGCGGTTCGGAACCCACTTGGGTTACGGCTCGAGGTCAAACAATCATTGACCTAACGCTGGCTTCGGAAAGCGCGACAGAACTTATCTCTAACTGGCACGTATCAAATCAAATCAAATCAAATCAAAGCATTTATTTCAAGTAGGCCAATTACAGGCACTTTTGAATTGTCGAAACAAAGACAACAATGAAATGTAGCTACAGTCCCAGTCACAAGGCATAAAAACTGTGAAAGTACTGTAGTTGCCCATTCCCTAACGTAGATCTCTATGGAGAAGAACGGGCAAGAAACTCCATGGACACTCTTTTAAATCAAAATATTGTTACAAAATCTGGTTACATCATTCATGTTGAGATTATACATATATGTGAGAACGATGTACAAAGACGTGCACATTAAGAGCGTCCAGAGTAAAAGGTAAAACCAACAATTTAAAAATAAAGTAATTAAAATAAACCGTGGCAGCTAAGAAATGACCAGTCCCAACTGACAGCGCCCGTTCACGAACATGACGCATGGATCAGCGCCATTCAACTCAACCATATTGAAGGGAATTAAATGACCCGACACACCCGCCACCATCAGCGAGACATTTGAGTGAGCATGACATTCTCTCAGCCACCAGGACACATTCAAGTCAATGAAAGATAACCCAATATAAATGGGAGCTTTACAGTACATAGTACTCACACATGTGTGTTATGCAATTATATAATTCTAGGAGATGGAATCTATACATTGCAAGGATATTTTTACAATCTTCAGCAGCTTCCACAATAATTGAAATGGTAATAAATTAGTTTGCACACGATGTGGAGATAAAACAGATAAGATATACAATTCAACCCCTAAGTTTCCAGAAGAGAAACAAGAAAGAAAATATGTATATATATATATAATTAAAGAATTAAAGGGGGAGCATCTCTTCCAAACAATAAAATCTTAGTTCGTGAGCCCAAGTGGCTGTGGAGCAGGACCAGCATTGAGCCATGCATTTTTATCTACGAGATAGTCTTCCAACGTATAATATGCTCGTTTACATAGTGTGCGTTTTATGCATGTTTTAAATTTCTTCTCATTAAGTTGTAGAATGTCAAGTGGTATTTTATTGTAAAATTTTACACACATTTTTTTTTATCCAACGAGCCTTCTTGCTCTGATCATAGAAGGATTCGTTTCTCACTGGTAGCTAACACAAAAAACCCGAACCTAGGCGCAACCCACGCCGTACCAACGTACCCGGCTACAAAAGGCTTCTGGCCTCCCTACTAGCGTAGCACCAAATACCCTTATCTCCAACAGATTCCAAACAACTTGAGGATACTGTAACAAAACTCTCAGAATATATCATTTGATGCGTATCACGCCTGCTGCAGACTAACAGATCCAAACATCAATAGCAAGGGAAACTCCTGGTGGAATGCAGAACTCAGTAAGCTCAGGCAAACCATGCGCAAACAATTCAACAGAGCCAAAAACTCCAGGCTCCCAGAAGACTGGGACTCATACAAGAAAACACAATACACCTTCAAAAAACAAGTCAGGCATGCCAGCAGAGCAGCCTGGCGAAAATCTTGTGAGGACATCGAATCAAACAGTGAAGCCGCGCAAGTAAGGAAGATCCTATCCACCGATCAGGATCGTACCCTCGGGTCGCTGAAAAACCCAGACAATACCTACACAAAGTCGGACCACGAAACAAGTAAAATTCTTCTGGAAACCCACTTCTCAGACTGCAACCTCTTTGAGGACAAAACATGGGAAAGTGAGCCAATGCACACACCAAACGACCAGGACTGGTCCAGAGCCCGTACCATAGTAACTGAAGACAGAATAAAATGGGCAATCAAGACCTTCAAACCATACAAAGCCGCAGGCTTAGACGAAATTTTCCCAGCCCTGCTACAATGGGGTGTAGACGTCCTTACACCATGGCTGGCTGTCATCTATCAAGCCTGCTTAGCACACAACTATGTACCACTTGAATGGCGAGAGGTGAAAGTTATTTTCATCCCCAAACCAGGCAAACCAGACTACACACAACCCAAAGCGTATAGACCAATAAGCCTGACATCATTCCTCCTGAAAACCCTCGAGAGACTCTGTGACCGACACATCCGGGACGGACCTCTTCGGGAGCTACTACTACACAAGAATCAACACGCCTACTCCACAGGAAAATCAACAGAATCCGCACTACACAGTGTGATCTCCAAGATCGAATGTGCAGTAGACCACAAGTGCTCCTCACTAGCTGTTTTTATTGACATAGAAGGGGCTTTTGACAAAACCATTTTCCATCGCATCAACGCAACCCTCGAGAATCACGGTGTGGACTCGACCCTGCGAGGATGGATCACAAATTTGCTAAGACTCAGGGCTGTACAGGTTACGGTGAACGATACCACTAGAGCCATCGTAGCGAAAGGCTGCCCTCAAGGGGGCGTCCTCTCACCACTCCTGTGGAACCTCGCGGTGGACAGCCTTATCAAACGTCTGAATGACAGAGGCTACTACACGGTGGGCTATGCAGATGACATAACCATAATAATAAATGGCACACATGAAAACACACTATGTAACCTTATGCGCCAAGCCTTGAAGATGGTGGAAGACTGGTGCAAAGAGTACAAACTAGCAGTGAACCCCACCAAAACCGAACTCGTCCTATTCACAAAGACAAGGAAGTTGGCAAACCTACAATTGCCACGCTTCTCTGAGACCACGTTAAGCCTGTCGACTGAAACCAAATACCTGGGTATTTATTACGTAAAAGCATTATAGTGCTTTTACGTATGTTACTACGGTGAGTAACATTCAGGAAATTCAATATCGATGCTGACTAAACGGTCAGTCTTTGTAATATCAGGTTCGGAGGAACTGTGATGCAACAGTCTTTAGCGGCGCCAGTAGTGACGATGTAGGTGTTGGAGTTGTTGGTGGCGATCTGTTTATCTGAATATTTTGTAATTTAACAAGTACCCGAGGAAATTCAAAGAGGGTACTGTTTTGTAGTATTTCCAACTGCGTAAAACGGAACGTAATCTGTACACAGTTATGCCTCTACTCCGTAAATATATACTGTCAGGTCTCTTGAAGTCCTAGTCCAAATAAGCTGATGTAGTACCTTTTTTTTTGGGATGGGAAATCATCAAATGACTCCTCCCGCTCTGGGCGGAGCGGAAGGGAGTGTCAGACTTTTACTAACTAAAACACATCCATGTTCCAGGGCCGCGGTATCTCTTTCGAACAGTCCCGCAGCCCTGGCAGGATCGGCCCTTGCCCCTCTGGTTTGCTGACATCTCTTTGAAGCGCGCGTCGAACACGAACGCGCCGTCGACACGGCCTGTCGTCATAAGACGGACGGACGGCGAGCTAGCCCATTACTCACCGTCCACAGGCCCGCGCCTACGGTGGCCGAGAGCCACCACGTGCCCCCGACGCCCGGTGCTTCTCCCGCGGTGGCTGGGACGTGAAGTTTTCTCCCTCTCACGTTCCGCCACCTCCTTCGCTAGCATGACTGCTTCGCAGAAGGAGGCGACGGCTTTCCATTCCCTCTCGCCCCAAACCATGGCTTGAACCAGGGCCGGACGCGAGAGGTCGCCGCCGCCAATCGCTGCTTCGAGGACACGGCGCCGGCCAAGCGGAGCAGACCTCCACGGTGTGCTCCACCGTGTCCTAATCCTAAGATGATGTAGTACCTGATGTAACGTTGTTGTCAATTTCAAGTCTCTCCACTCCACCCCAGCTCTTTCATTCAATGTTTAAAATTTGAATAAATGTTCTAAATTCTTCTTAAGTACCTACTAGGCGCGCATAACAGGCGACAGTACGGTAGCGGCGACGTCACCTTCAAAGGCGGAGCTAATTGCTTTCGGTTAAAGATGACGGTGCGGTGCGTGTACCGTTTGTCCTTCGCTGGTGGGCGGAGAGTTGCGTGGAGCGAGGTAGCACTATGTCCTGCCGAGAAGGCGAGAAGGTCGTGTGCAGGAGGGTGGAGCCAGCGGGTCTTCAAGATGGCTGATTTAGTGCTCGGAGTATGGTGTTGCTCCTATGATTTATGCACTTCTATTTTTTCGTACGAATTTTTACGAGCTTCATTTTGATTTAAAAATTATTAAAATAAAACTGCGTGGATTTATGAGACGAGTGCTCGTCACCGAGGTCCAGGAAGGGGAAAATGACGACTCTAAAATTCGAAATCAAACCGTGATTTTTTGAGAAAAATCACGGTGACAGAAAATAGTCGTTTTCCAGCAATCATTTTTGCGCAGTTTAGTTTGATGTACAAAATTTTTGGTTAAAGGCTTCGTGAAAGATCCGTTTACACCTTGTCTAAACCGAAGGATTAGATGGAGACGTTCCATTTACTGCTATAAAGTCGCATATAGTATAACAAAAAAAAAAACAAGAATGCGGAAACTTGCTTCTGTGACAAAATCTCAACATCGTTAACTACTTACGTAACAAAGTAAAGATTACGTTTATCTACTTACACTAATTTGACTCGGTACTCAAATATTGTATGCAATGCCGTTTTCAGATTCACAAACGCTACGGCCATGTAAGCAAACACCAAGCCACCAAATATTAGAGTCGTCCTAGAATAAGATATTATAACAACAATATTGGGGTTAACGGTAGTTACTGCGCAGACGTGATGGATAAATATTTAGTTATTGTTAATGAAATTAATTTATTTAAAAACTAAATTAATAAAAAAGAAAAACTTACACAAAATGTGAGTATTTACCCATCGATGTACAATTTGAGTACATTGGCATTATCCATAATGTACCTATTGTAAAGAGAATTATCATTAGTTGTTGTTTTATTGTTAGGTACATACTATTAACAAATAATGATAATATTCGTGATGACATACTCTCTTTCATGTTTTGGTACTGATGTAACGGGTTGAAGTGCTTGTAGTCGACGAGAGCGCACATCGCGGCGCCGCACATGTGAACCAGCGCCAGCATGAGCACAATCCCTGAGTGCCACATGTTCTCACTCCCTAGGAGCGGGTCTATGTGACCGGACGCTACAAACGCAACAAAGAGTAAACACACCTATTTTTGACACCCCACCAGTTATCGACACCCTAACTTTGACACTTTGAATCGGATTTTGTTAACAATTTCAAGGGTTTTAATTTTTTTGCACGGAACCTTAATTAATTTTCTAAAATCAATATAGCCTATGTTAGACCTTATAACATCAGCTATGTGCAAGTAGGGGTCCTGTCAAATAATCAATCTGTCCAGCCGTTTCGGAGATTAGCCGGAACAAACAGACAGATAGACATAAATTGAAAAAAAAAAAAGACGGGTTGCACTCCGGGAGTGCCGGCAGAAGTGAAAACTTGATTATAACAACGTTTTTTATAACAACGCCCTCTAGTAGCAGCTAAAAAAACTGTCGCGCCTACCAGTAACAGTGTTCTCTGTATCAATGCATCATTTTAGTTTTCAATATCAAAGATAGATGGCGCTTTGTGCTAGCGCCATCTACCAGCGGTCTCTCACAACAGTTACTCATTGCATTTGCTAATGTACTTTCTACTACATTCTACAAGATGTCGCTAGGAGTTATAAAACTACGATCATGTTCCAAACTTTCAACTATGAATCTTTCTTTCTCATGTTGTAAATGCCCAACCTGGTGTCAGAGTTTTATTTTAAAATTTATTTAATAGATTTGTCAGCTTTATCCCTAAAGCATTAGGTTCAAAGTTGATTGGAAACATTTAAAAATTTCTTTAAATGATTTTAAACCATAAAATGTTCAAGGTTAAGTTCAAAATCGTCTACCCTCCATCCGTCTTACGCTTTTTCCAAATTTCTTTAAATGATTTTAAACCATAAAATGTTCAAGGTTAAGTTCAAAATCGTCTACCCTCCATCCGTCTTACGCTTTTTCCAAATTTCTTTAAATGATTTTAAACCATAAAATGTTCAAGGTTAAGTTCAAAATCGTCTACCCTCCATCCGTCTTACGCTTTTTCCAAATTTCTTTAAATGATTTTAAACCATAAAATGTTGAAGGTTAAGTTCAAAATCGTCTACTCTCCATCCGTCTTACGATAAGGTCACGTGTCCTGCCTGACGCGAGTGTCCTGACGCGAGTTTAAGATTTTATACCCATTACAGAACCATTTTTTTAAAGTGCTCAACGCCGCTAAAGAAGTTTTCACTTCAAAAATGTGTTTTTGTTATAGCTAACTAAGTGCCGTTTATATTTCCATATACCTTCATTAAAAAGCTGTTGTTTTGATATTACAAACAGACACTCCAATTTTATTTATATTTGTTTAGCATAATCAGCCTATTATGTTCCCACGGCCTCCTCTCTAGAGAGATAATGGGCTATAATCCACCACGCGGGCCCAGTGCGGCTTGGTATATGTGTATGTATGTACCTACTTATATGTATATATGTATGTTTATGTATATGTTACCGGCCAAACCCGATTTCCGGCAAAACTAGTTTGTCCTAGGCCAATCACAAAAGAACGATCATAGAGCACCCCGTCTGAATGGGTTAGGTTAGGTTAGAACTGTGACCAACAACCGCGCGGGAGCCGAGCGAGCATTGCGAGCGGTGCCGCGGTAGGGATCCCTTCTTTTCGCATAATGTTCTTTGTCCTAATATACTTCGGCATAACGATTTTGGCACAATTTTTTTTGGCATAATAATACTTCGGCATAATTTTTTTAGGCATACATTTTATGTTGGCATAATCATCTTAAAGACTAATTTGTTTTGGCATAAATTTGATTCGCATAACGTTAGTAGGCCTAATGACTATTAGCATAATAATATTTAGGCATACAAAATATTGTTGGTTAAAAATTTAATATGCTGTGCAACAAAAGTTAGTGACAGAACCGAATTGCTGCTAAACCGACTCCACGTAGTCTTGTTTGTCCTACCCCTAGAGTGGAATTTAAAATCGCGTAGGCGCGTAGGGGCGAGGTGGCCCGCGGGTTGAGGAGCAGGTGGCTGCGAGCGAGCCGCCGCGGCGGAGGCTGGCCGGCGAAGCCGACCAACAAGCTGAAGCTGCGGTGGTGAGCGAAAGCCATCTGCGACGATTAGCACGCGTGGGGCCGCCGGAGGCCCGCAGCGCCGGAGCCGTGACAGAAACCCTGCCTGCTGCATGTTGCATGCTCGCTTGAATGCTGCATGCTTGCTTGCATGCTGCATGCTTGCTTGCATGCTTGCTTGCATGTTTGCTTGCATGCTGTATGCTTGCTTGCATGCTGCATGCTTGCTTGCTTCATGCTTCCTACAGCGAAAAAAAAACCCACAAAATTGTTCAATACGGTATATTATATTAATATGTTATTTATTACCTGATTCAGGAGATATGGCTTTTTTCCAATCGTCGAAATAAATTGGATCGCCCTAGCTTTTTTGCCCGAAGAGGATAATTATCCTCTTCGGGCAAAAAAGCTAGGGCGTATAAAAAAGTTATGCTTTAGAACTTTATGCTAAATAAATTTATGCTTTAGAATATTATGCTTCATCATTATTATGGTTAGAGAAATTATGCTTAAAAAATTATGCGTAAGCTGTTGTACGTAATTATATTATGCGAAAATATAATTATGCCAAACAAAATTATGCTAAGTTATATTAGGTCTTAACATTTTATGCAAATGGATAGTGAACCGCCGCGGTAGCGGCCGGCGAACGCCACTTCCAAGTTGGGCGCATTGTAATTGCTTTCCTTGGGTCAGTACATCCTGACAAGATAAACTAGTAAACCGGTTTAGCCTAGGGCAAACTAGTTTTGCCGGAAATCGGGTTTGGCCGGTATCATATACAAAACATTCAGCTTTAGTCGCTTAATTAGCTGAAAGCCGATCGACGTCGATCGTGTGGGACTATATATACATTTACGCAGTATTCAGCGAATGATGGCCCCTTACAATTATCGTAAAGGAATAAGAATAAGTGAATATGAATCCTACATTTGTATTGTACGATGATATGGCTAAAAAGGAGGTGCTGAGGTGACAAGTATTAGAGAAGAATGGAATAAGAACACATGCTGCGCCGATCCCAAATAAATTGAGATTAGGGCAGGAGAATGACGATGATTAAAATTTGTATTGTAAGTAGGTATGTACGTACCATAATTATGTAACGCTTTGCCATGTAGCAGCTCAGTTCCAACACCGATAGAATGCATATAAAGTGCTAGCTCGCAGGCATCTGCCAAAACCTACAAATTATAATCAAACATTTAGAGCGCTTGGGAATGGCTTGGGATAAGAAATTCAATTGTTTATAATCATGAATTCAGATAATATAGGTAACCATCCATACCGCCACTGTTTCCCGCCTTTCATTAGTACCACCGACCTTGAAAAGTCGATCTAAAGTCTGAGACATGGTCAGGTTGGAGGCACACTGAACGAATAGCACTGTGCTCCATATCCAAGGTACCAGTACAAACCACGGCTGGATGTTGTTATAAATAAGCTAAAACAATGTAGCAATAAATTATTGTGGGGATGACAGCATTGTGTAAGTGAGAGCGAGAATGTTTGAGAGAGAAAAGAGTACTACTTCAGGAATGTGACAGGAGAGATATTTTGACGGGAAGACGCAAAAGACGTAAAGACTACATAAAATCAATGATAAAATTGAAATTAAATAGTTAAAAGTTATTTAAAGTGTTTTGATTTGACGACACGGTTGGCGCAGTGGTCAAGCGATTGACTGCTGCGCTGCATGTCGCGGGTTCGATTCCCGTACGGGACAAATATTTGTATGACCTACAAGTAGTTGTTCCGGGTCTGGGTGTTTTTCTATCTATAATATGTATGTATTTACAAAAAAAAAATGTATATATTATGTAGTTTATCAGCCATCTAGCTACCATAACACAAGCATTAAGTTGCTTAGCTTGGGACTAGATGGTGCTGTGTGAAAATGTCCAGGGATATTTATTTATTTATTTATTTCCCACTGTGACACGAAGTCCGCTATGCGACATGGTGATGTTCAACAAGTTTATAGTACCTATAAATAGTCAAAGGGCATGTAGCAGACTAATGTCGTTAATGCAATATTTATACCTACTCTACTATACGTTATTTTTTCCATAACCATAAAGATCCATATGATCACCCAAGCACAAATGATGGTGACTCCAAGTGGTATGTTAAAGGTACCAAAAAACTTCTCCATATCGCGGTAATGAACCACTTCCACACTGCAAAAGATAAGACCATGGGAATAAATTATCTAAAACTACTAGGTACCTACTCGTAAAACACGGCGCTAGAACCAATGCTGAATGAATGTAAAAAATACTTCTCATCATCTGCCTAGCCTTTTCCCAACTATGTTGGGGTCGGCTTCCAGCATGGGCAAGGTCTAGCTAAAGGCTCAGGATTTTTTTTAAGTTGTAACTTTCCCGGCTGTTGCCATAGAATTAGTAAATTCCTGATAAACTGTAGTGTACACAGTAGAAGCACTTTCTCACTACTATATTTTTTAAAGGCTAAAAATGAGCCTCAGTAATCTCCAGCCTCTATAAAGCTACACATTTTGCACTCTGCGAAAAAACTTTTATCACAGATGCTTCTTTGCCTCTGGATTGGCACTCCTGTTGGATTTTCGCGTGATCTACCGCTATAGACAGAGGCTGAAATAAATTAGGAGACCCTTACCCCGAGGCATTAATAGACAATTATGTCATACATAAGGTTGCAAAAAATGGACCATGTAGAAAATTTGATCTCAAATTACATAATTATCTGTATTATTTCGAGGCGTAATATAAACATTTTCGTGGTCGGTTCGCTCGCTCTTGCAGCCTTGCCTTTCTCTAAAATCTTATCTTTGACTATGTCACCTATATATATACATAATTCCTGCATGAAGTATTGACACAATTCTAACCATTCCAAGGCAGTGTGTAAAAAAAAATTCGAGCTCGCTTCGGTCGCTCTTACAGTCTACTTTCTCTTGTATCTTGACTTGGTCTGTATGTCGACCAAGTAACTCCTAGGTAGGTGCAAAAAATTTTAACCTGTCCATGGTACGGTGTTAAAATTTTAGAGCTCGCTCTTGGGGCCTTAGGTCTTTTATTCCTAAAATTGTCTCCCTAAGTCAATTAAATAACATCTATTTCTGAATAAAAGGACTTATAGTTATGAAAACGTATTTTTCGGGAGTGGAGAGTTTAGTTCCTAAACTTTAAAACAAAATCAATAAAATTAGTAACTTCTACTCGTGTAGAAGTAGAAGTTACTAATTTTGTTGAGTTTTTTTAAACAGGTTGATGTTTTCAACTGGGCGTGGGTGGCCAAAAATATAAAATTTATCCTTTTTTACACGACTGTCCAAAAAAGGAGTGTTATGTTTTCAGGGGTTCATGTACATGTTTGTGAGTTTCTTTATTCCACCATAACTTCTAATCGGCTTAACCGATTTCAATGTATGTTATATCGCTAGAAGCGTTGAGTTATTCCGGATAATATAGGCTAGTGAACATTTAATATATATATAAAGGGGGAGCCATGGTTCATGAAAAAAACGGATATATTTTATTTATTTCATGAAAATTTGACTATCTATACTATCATCGTCTAGAGCTTGTTTAGTACATAACAAAAATACATAACAGTACCTAGTATTCAATATGCATTCGTTCACTATTAAAAAAAAGAAATTAAATAAGTTATCGTATGCGCGAAATCGATTTCCTAAAAAATAAAAGTTACCTTTCGTGGCACATTGTGCGTTTGCAAAAATATTGTTGTATCAATAAAAGGAATAAAATAAAAACAAATAGTAGGGAGGTAGGTACTAAATAGATTATAATATTTACTGTGCAATTAAAACCGTCCCCCGACTGCAATGAAAATATTGGTTTTCCACTTTTGGGCACAATCATTTTTAAAAGATTTTGTATTACTTTCTTTACATTTATTTTTATTGAATTACTAAGATAAACGCATGGAAATAGCAGTTAATGCAATTTAATGGATGTCTGTCAAACTTGTATGAGCGAGAAAATAAACACAATTATTTTGGATCGGCGGTGTAAGAAAAGGTGCTTTCGATGCAAATAGCTATCGGTAAAGGATTATTTAGTTCAAGCGTGTCCCGGCGAACCAAGACATCGGCAAATCTTGGTATCGGCCAACCATTCATTCTATGTAGCGTTATTCGGCGAAACGTGCTGTCGGTAAATTATGGTATCGACTAATAGTTTTTTCGTATTACCGTTCGTCGGTGAACCATGCTTTCTGTAGACAGTAATATCGTTCAAGGGTAATTCGATATACCGTACGGGACTCATTTCTAAAGCTACTGTTATTTCTGCACTATTTGTAATTTTCTTTTTTATGTTATAATTTAGTTTATTTTTGCATGCTGTGTCTATCGCATCATATTGTACACTATGCTTGTATCATATTGCTTGTATTATTAGGATAAACAGTGTAACAATTGTAGATAGGCCAATAAATAAATAAAACACGTCACCCTAGGACCTATTGTTGTCAATGGGGCGGTCCTCTCGCGGTTGTTCGAGAATATGTTTACCTCGGGCAAACTCAGCAGTTTGGTAAGAACAACTTCGAGAGGGAGGCTAATAGAAGAATTCAACTGGGCTGGGCAGCGTTTGGGAAGCTTTGCGGGGTCTTCTCGTCGCTTATTCCACAGAGCCTAAAGACTATAGGTCTTCAATCGTTCGTCCTGCCTGTTATGACTTACGGAGCCGAAACGGGTACACTGGCGGTACGGCTAGTCCATAAATTTAAGGTCGCTCAGCGAGCTATGGAACGGGCTATGCTTGGAGTCTCTCTGAGGGATCGCATCCGGAACGAGGTGATCCGACAGAGAACCAGAGTTGTCGACATAGCCCACAGAATAAGTAAGCTGAAGTGGCAATGGGCCGGTCATATTAGCCGTAGGACCGATGACCGTTGGGGTAGACGTGTTCTTGAGTGGAGACCGCGAATTGGCAAACGTAAGGTGGGACGCCCGAGTTGAATGCCGACAGACGAGTTGAATGGCGTGCGATTGAGGAGGCCTATGTCCAGCTGTGGACTGCTATAGGCTGGTGATGATGATGATGAGATACTGTTTTTTTTTTTCAAAATCAAAGGGTTCGATTCATATCTATACACCGTGATTTTTTAGTCGTCTTACAACCTCAGCCCACTTCATCTATCCAATGACTACTAAACATTCATTTAATAAAAAAAGTATTTATGAGATTTGAATAATTTAAAAATAACAATATTATTCAATATTATGACGCATGACGTAGTCGAAACACCCTGTTGCGAGCGATGATCTACTCGACTCGTACGCTGGGTAGGTATGTTCTACCATTTGACACGTAAACATTATGAATATGATGTTTCATAATTCAAATGTATTATTTATTTTTCTTTGTACCTATTATCTTAATAAATGGTAAAATTGAAATAATCATGCCTAAAGGTATTTTATGTCGGATACATTGAGTGGACCATCTTTGTAAGACGACTAAAAAATCACGGTGTATAGAGATATTGATTTTCCAAAAATCCAATGATGTAGGTAGTTTTAATTTTCAACAAAATCGGGCTCGAAACTTTTGAGTATTTTTCGCTATTTTTCATAGTTTCGGATTTGGCCATCCACGCCCACTTGAAAAAATCAACCTGATGTATAGAAAATCTAGCTCTTAAAAATCTGTTTTTTTTTCTCTCATCTTTCTGTTCCAAAATAATATATCTAGCTAAGTACTAGTATTTCACATGGTGCGACTGCCTATCTGATCTCCACAACCCATGTTAGTACTAGGTAATACGATAAACCCAAGGGGTAAGACTGGTTGTCAGACTTTTGGGTCATTGGCTACCTGTAACGACTGTCAAAGATTTACAAATGACAGCCGCGGGACCAACGACTTAACGTGCTTTCCGAGGCACGGAGGAAACTCGCTATGTAACTTCTATTATACCAAAATATTGTAATGTACTAGAAAAGGAAGTCTGAAAGTGGCGCCGGTGACTGAAAAGTTGTGTGGTAATCGGTTATCGTGGTATGGACATGTGATGCCGATGAATGAGGAAAATGTTGAGTATGAATGTAGGTGGCTATAAGAGTAGACGAAGACCAAATCAACGATGGATGGACTGTGTGCGTGAGAAGACATGCTGCGCCGGCCCCAAATCAATTGTGATTAGGGCAGGAGAATGATGATTGTATGTAACGTACTAGAAATAGTTATATGCAGGAGTGGTGTACATAGGAGGATATGTTCCGGCATATGTTTCATTGCACACTTTTACTTCAGGAGGAAACCCGGATGCCCCACGTCTGCTGAATGCCGCACGCCTGCAATGGCAATATTTAAATTGAAAACATTTTCCTGAATACAATAAGTTAATAAAAGTTTAATTTCACGACACGGTTTTTCTAACTACATGGGACAATAAAGCTAGCACGTTTTATACCCGAGCTTCACACTGGTGATTTTGATGGGACTGGATGATTGGGATTTGTGTAGGTACTTAATGATTAAAGCCTTAACTTAAATTAAATAAGCGTAAATACGATACCTTTACCTGGTAAAAGAACCATTCCTCCACCATAATTTATAATTCAAGTTCAACCCAACGGCTTTGTGATAATCCTCAATAACATTATTTACTTCTGCGGATCCGAACTGGAACATAATACGATAATGCCTTAAAAAACGAATACGTACCTAAGTAGATACTCGTTCATTTTATTTAGATGGTAAAACTACGCTGTTATTAGACAGATCTATTTGATTTGCGCATGATCGATCGATAAAATTCGATACAGGCTGAAAGCTCTAATAGGCAAGTTACACACGGTTGAGTCGAGCATGTAGGTAGATTATATTTTGATCATAAATTAGGTAACTAAAAGCCGATGATGGTGAATGTACATATTTTATGGAGCAATACAAACAAACGGCATTTTGTATTTGTTTGACGAGTTATTTATTTTATTTCTTACTATATAAAGTTTTGTTAATGGGTGCAGAAAAATATAAAAGTATCAATGTTGGTCATAGGCTGTCGAGGCAAGGTGTTAAAATTTTCGAGCTTGGTGTGCTCGCTCTTGTAACCTACTTTCACTTGCATTTTGAACCAGCTTAGATTATCTTAGTTCTTTATAAATCAAGTCAAACAAGTAATTGCTATTTCTGAATGAAGGGGCACAAGAACATCTAACCTATCCGAGGCGGCTTTGAGCTCTTATTTTCGCTTTGCTCGAACTTAAAGCCTTTATTCTTTTTGAATACACTTCCGCCCTTGCGAAGGTATGGGTACTTTTTAGGGTTCCGTACCGACCCTATTACTAAGCTTCAGCAGTCCGTCCGTCCGTCTGTCTGTCAGCGGGCTGTATCTAGCATAAGCATAATCAGCCTATAATGTTCCCACTGCTGGGACACGGCCTCCTTTCTATGAGGGGAAATGGGCTATAATCCCCACGCGGGCTATATCTGATTATCCGTAATAGAACAACAACAAAAAACAGCAAATAAAAAAAAAATAAGGGGGTTCCCCTAGTACGACGGTACGGAACCCTACATGCGCGAGTCCGACTCGCACTTGGCCGGTTTTTTAATGAATTGTACAGATTGATTCAATGTTTTGAACTAACGTACAGAACGACGTAGAATTCTTAGAATTAACCATTCCTAAAAACGTTCAAATCCCCGAAACAACTTTCGCACTGTGTCGACCAAGTTAAAAATAACCGTAGGCTAGGCACACTGTTTGTAAATTACTTCTCGATACCTCGATAGATGGCGTTGTACAACTTTCTAGATCGCGGTGTTAAGATTCTAGGTTGGTCCGTGGATGACCACCCATTACATACCGAGTTTCCTCCGTGCCTCGGAAAGCACATTAAGCCGTTGGTCCCGGCTGTCATTTGAAGACCTTTGACAGTCGTTACAGGTAGTCAGTGGCCCGAAAGCCTGACAACCAGTCTTACCAAGAGGTATCATATTATCCAATACTAATTGGGTTGTGGAGGTCAGATAGGCAGTCGCTCCATGTAAAATACTGGTAATCAGCTGCATCCGGTTATACTGGAAGCCGACCCCAACATAGTTGGGAAAAGGCTAGGCAGATGATGACAGGGTTGCTGTGTTTTATTCAGTCTTCCTAGTTCCATCCGAAACCATGTGCAGACTGTAGATCCTGGCTGGACATCATCAGGTCGTACACCAAGTTATGGGGTCAAAATTGTTGCAATTGCAAATTAGCTCTAGTGTATAGTATCACCCATTTCAAGTCATACACTACCAATCACGCTCTACTTTGTACTAATACTACGTTCGTTACAAAAAGTAAAGATCAAAACAGTCGGAGAAAATCACTTTTAAAAGTTGAATAAGTATTATAGTTTGGCCTAAGCCAAATACCGACTTAATCCAATGTCAGGCCAAACTAGATAGTTTGTCCTAGGCCACATTAGGGCCCATCACAAATGAACGAGCAAGCGTAGCCAGCGGTGCCGCGGCAGCGGCGGACGAGCGCTACATCTAAGTTGGTCGCAGTGCTAAATAGGGTTAGTGTGTCCTTTTTTTTTTGGGGTGGGAATTCATCAAATGACTCCCCCCGCTCTGGGCGGAGCGGAAGGGAGTGTCAGACTTTTACTGACTAAAAACCATCCATGTTCCTTCTTTTGCCCTTTATGTTCCAGGTATCTCTTTCGAACAGTCCCGCAGCACTGGCAGGCTCATGTTTGCTGACATCTCTTTGAGGCGCGCGTGGAACACGAACGCGCCGTCGACACGGCCTGTCGTCATAAGACGGACGGACGGCGAGCTAGCCCATTACTCACCGTCCACAGGCCCGCGCCTACGGTGGCCGAGAGCCACCACGTGGCTTCCGAAGCCCGGTGCTTCTCCCGCGGCGGCTGGGACGTGAGGTTCTCTCCCTCTCACGTTCCGCCACCTCCTTCGCTAGCATGACTGCTTCGCAGAAGGAAGTGACGGCTTCCCATTCCCTCTCGCCCCGAACCATGGCTTGAACCAGGGCCGGACGCGAGAGGTCGCCGCCACCAATCATCGCTACGAGGACACGGCGGTGCTCTGCCCAAGCGGAGCAGACCTCCACGGTGTGCTCCACCGTGTCCTCCGGGCGATCCTCGCAGTGATAACACCCGGGCGTTCCCTCCCGCCCGATTCGGTGCGGGTACCTCCCGAAACAGTGTTAGTGTGTCCTGACATGATAAAACAGTAAACCGGTTTGGAATAGGACAAACTAGTTTGGCCTGGTATCAGGTTTGGCCGGTAACATACATGTTAATGCTCGGGACTGTACTCATTTATAAACACTTACCCGGCGTCGTAAACTTATCATATCCTCTTTCAACGGACCATATGTTACTGAATCAAAATCCCTAAAATGAAATTGATAATAATAATTAAGTATCTTGACTTGGCGATAGTCGTTTCAGCCCATGGCTTAATTGTCAAGAGCCTCGACCAATATCTGAGGATCAGGCTCTCCTTACGGCTCGTATTGTTAGGAGGTTCCTCTCTCTGGAGCCCTGACCACCGGTAGCTTGGACCTTGTCCTGATACCGGTGGGCTACAATTTGGTTACATATTTTTTTTTTAATTAATATTTAAAAATGTATCAAATTAGTACAAAGATGAATAAAGGAAATTAAATTGATAATAATAATTGATTTGACGTTCAACCTCCAATACGGTTCGAATTAAAATAAATAAATAAAGCTTGGCGATCCACAAATACTACGAGTATAATCAGAATCACAGAACATAATTATCATATTACGTTTTATAAGGGTGTGTAATTTTATTCTGCTAAGAAATCGTTTTTAAACAATTATATACTTTCGAAATTGATGACTTCACGCAAATATTTTTTAAAATCAAGTGAACCCATGTAGTGATAAGAAATCCTTTTGATGGATACAGCTTTATTTAAACAAATGTACTCACCGACAGTACGTGGAGGGTACCGTTACATCGGACACCGAATGGTAGACATACGTCGCAGCTATGGAAGCCATGGTACAGCAAGAGATGGCGCGCACTACGGCATTAATGCCCATGGCTATACCAATTCCTGTATAATGCAAAATATCTATTGAATATTAGAAGTTGTCTATTGTGAATTTTGTGGTGTGCAATATGAGAAAAGAAACGATGGATGTAGGTACCGTGTGAATGATCATAAGGCTAGAAAGGAACTGCTGAAATAACGAGTAATACAGAAGTATGAAAGAAGACGATATTGTGGGCAGCCCCAAATTAATTGGGATAGGGCAGAAAAGGGCAGGAGAATGATGATGATTTATCTTCTTACCTTCAAAAAGGGGAATCATTCGGAAAGCACGACCAGGCCCGCTTATACTCCATTGTCCAAGGTACACCTCAAAGTGTCGCACAGGGTTAGCGAGAGTTGCCACAGCGACAACCAGCCACGCCAGAAAAATAACTGAAATACATTAAAAAAAAACAATACCATGCCTGAAGAACACCAGGGGCCCAATTCTGCTATTACAATAGTGTCAGAATGGCCTGTCATTGATTTCATAATTGTTGATTTTGACTTGTCAAAACTTGTCAAAATCGACAATTATGAAATCAATGACATACCATTAGAATTACCATTAGAATGGTCTGTCATTGATATCATAATTGTTGATTTTGACTTGTCAAAACTTGTCAAAATCAACAATTATGAAATCAATGACAGACCATTCTGACACTATTGTCGTCTATTGTAATAGCAGAATTGGGCCCCAGTTATACTGTGTTAACCTTTTACAGTTTTCACTAAAGAATAACTTACATAATTCGCCTGTAAGTGCTGCCGATGGTAGTCGGCAGTGCATGGTCATCAGCGCGCTGAGCGCGAGCGAGCCCATGCGCAGGCGGTGGCGGCCGCGCTTGCGCCTCCTGGCATTTCGGGCCGTCAGGTCGTCCATCTCCGCGAGGTGCGTCGTGGACCATACCATCGACCACTGACTCTGCTACACTTACCAACACTACTTTGTTAGCCATTTGGATGAAAATCTATGGATGATTTGCCGTGGAAGTCTTGTTGGGTTACTATGGAAGTTGGTTGTCGAGCCTTTCCTTACACTCCTTAGAACCTTAGATTCTCACGACACAAAAAGTGTATGTTAGAGCGGCCGCTCAAACACACACTTTTTTATTGTATTGATCCACAACTATCGACAGTGAAAAATGAAAAAAAGTCCTTGGAGGAGGCTTTTACCCGAAAGGGGTCCATACTAAACAATTAATAACATAACATAACACCTCTACCTAATCCTTCTTACAGGCGTGATGCCTGTAATCCCAGAATGGTTAGGCAGAGGTGTATCTAATAGTACACCCGCATTTCGCCAGTTATGTTTAAGTCCCGTGTAATAGGGGGCAAGCCTATTGCTAACAACCGGGCACAAATCCTGACTCCGTGGCTGCTACTGAGGTATTCCTGATGGAAAAACCCAATAACACTTTGCCCGACCTGGGAATCGAACCATCCATCAACAGGTGTTACATTTTAGGATAGCATCAAATTATCGATAAATCGTATCGATTACACAGGTTGCACTAAAAGTATCGGGAATGGAATATTTCCACTGTTCCTGTCATATTAAAATCTTTTTAATTGAAAACTCCTTGGTTTTAAAAATCGAATACCATTTATTTATTTAAAAAAAGATTCTCGGTCTTGTCACAACACAAGGTTTTGTCAAACTTGTTTAGTCGTTGAGAAAATGGAATTGACTCGAGAAAATTCAAGAGCAAGATTTATTATGACTTTCGAAGTGGTTTAACACAAAAACAGTGTGTTGACCGGCTGATTTCTGCATTTGGTGATGAAGCCCCATCCAAAACCACAATTTATCGCTGGTTTGCTGAATTTCAACGTGGACGTGTCAAGCTTAGTGATGATCCCCGTCAAGGTCGTCCAAAAACTGCAGTCACCCAAGAAAACGTTGATGCTGTGCGTAAGCTGATTGAGGAAGATCGACATGTGACATACCGCGAAATTCAGGCAACTTTAGACATTGGCATGAGACAAATACAAATAATCTTGCATGAACAATTAGGTGTAAAAAAAGTTGTTTTCTCGATGGATACCGCATTCGCTCTCTGAAGAGAAAAAAGCGGCTCGCGTTTCTTGGTGCGTCAGAACTCTCGAAAGATTCCACGCAGGATCCTCAAATGCTGTATACAACATCGTATCAGGTGACGAATCCTGGATATACGCGTACGAACCCGAAACAAAAAACCAGTCACGAGTTTGGGTGTTCGAAAATGAGTTAAAGCCAAAGACATTCAAATATTAACGAGCAATAGACGGGACAAGACGAAGGAAATCATAATCCAATACTTGGTAGTACTTAGTAACAAATCGTTCTGTCTAGTGTCACGCGCCCGCTTGTCGGGTAGCGTTCGTGTGTCAAAATCGAAAATGTTCGGGAACAAAATTTTTGTATGAAAATATTCCCAATGTCCGCTCTATTAAGTCTTTTAAATCTCTTTGGTTAAAGCCAACAAAAATTGTTCGTTCACGGAGTGTTGCAAAAAAAATGGTGGCCACGTATGTCTCCAAAACCGGCCATGTTGCGACTATTCCTCTTGAGGTACAAAGAACGGTTAGTGCAGAATGGTATGCTAGCATTTGTTTGCCACAGGTCGTTTCTGAACTCCGTAAAGAGAACTGCAACCGCCGCATCATCCCCCATCACGACAATGCGAGTTCTCACACCGCGCACAGAACAAAAGAGTTTTTAGAGCAAGAAAACATAGAATTATTAGACCATCCGCCGTACAGCCCCGACCTAAGCCCTAATGATTCCTATACTTTCCCTAAAATAAAGAATAAATTGCGTGGTCAGAGATTTTCATCACCTGAAGAAGCTGTGGACGCCTACAAAACGGCCATTTTGGAGACCCCAACTTTCGAATGGAATGGTTGCGTCAATGATTGGTTCCATCGTATGGAAAAATGTGTCAAATTTCGCGGAGAATACTTCGAAAAGCAATAAATAGTAATGTTGTGTCACTTCCTTCATTCCCGAAATTTTCAGTACCGCCCTCGTACGTTTGCTATTATTAATTAGACATTAGTATTATAAATGTATTTGAAATTATACGGATAGTTTCAATTTTCACAAGTTATTTATTTTGAAAGGTTATAGGACATCATAGTATGGAAACTATCTCCACGATGTACAGAAATAAATAAAATAGGGTGGAATAACGCATACATGTCTATAGATTACCATAGTATTAGTATGGGTCGCATTACTGTGGGTAGTTTAGTCACCAAAAAACAATATATTTTGAACCTAACATGATTACCAGAACAGTATAATTATGTTATTGATATTTATTTATTGTTTACGATATAACATGAAAAATATCGATAACACAAAATTGATAAACGAACAACTCTTAGTAGCGAAGTAGTGATACAGCTACTGAGCAACAGAGGGCGTTTATAACAATTTATGTAAATGTTCTAGATTATTATCAGAAAATTATTTTTTATATCCCATATACTGGGTAAATAAAGAAAATACTAACGAAAATAAACTGGATCCAAGTCCACTTGTTTTACCATATCACGATTTTCAATATCGCAAAGCGCAACAATGCAACATGAATAAAAGAAAAACATTTTGTTAAAATATGCCCATACTTTAACAAAATGTTTTTCTTTTATTCAATGTTACAATATGAATGCGACCAGACAAACGGACGAATCGCACTTGACTGATCGACTTATTTCTAAGTGGTAACAAGTCTTGGGATTGTCAGTTTCTTCGTCTTGTCCCGTCTATTGCTCGTAATATTTGAATGTCTTTGGCTTAAGGGCAGGATATTCGAGCGCAGTAGGCATTTAGCGTTACTTACCTACGCGCGTGGCAAGTCGCACGAATAGACATTTCAAATGAACTCGGTGACCGCGCTGTGCAAAACTTTGGGTCACACTATAAAATTGTAACAGTGTGTACAGTCAACTTCGTTTTACGCAATTCATGTTAATTTTCGGGGGTTTATTTAGTCTTTAGAGAAATACGAGTATAAGTAGAAGCAACTTATTTTATTTTACGAGTATTACTACCTACAATTGTTTTTATTCACTTAATCTTCTTTTCTTTCATGATTGTTACAGCGAGCTTACGATCTAGTTTTTGGGTTTTTTGTCAGTAAACTACTGGAGAGATTTTGATGGGAGTTTCAGTAGTTTGTAAACTAAGTTATTATAGTCCGCGCATCCCACGCGTACGAAGTCGGGAACATAAACTAGTTATTTTTATATTACTTAAGTATGTAGTTTAGAAGAAATAAATTCGGATAAAACTCATTACAATACAAAACATCAATATTAATTAACTATAAAAGATAATTGTTACTATATTAACATAAAAGGAATACTTACCTAAAATAATTTTAAATAAAAACTTAAAAATAGCCGAAAATCTCAGTTGTGAATTTGCGATACTACCTATATCGCAAATTCACAACTGAGATTTTTAGGAGTACCCACAAACTTAATTATTTATTATACTACTAATGTAAACTAATAATATCAGTAAACACGTCAGATTAATTGTGAGTCCGAGTGTCAAAGGACAATGATTAGTTTGTATATTTAAATTTGTTCTCATGGAAGTATGTAAGTGAAATGTAATTTCTTTATGAGAATGAAATGTCTTTAACCAGAAACTACTCACTAAAATTTTGAATGACTACGTTGGTCCATTTTTAGTGGACATGGGCGAGAATGCCGTTTTGATGCAAGACAATGTCCGCCCGCATACAGCTGAGATAATGTTTGCCTATATTCAAGAAGTCGGTATCACACACATGGAGTGGCCAGCACGCAGCCCCGACTTGAACCCCATTGAGCATGCATGGGACAAACTGGGACGACGCTTACATCAGCGGAATCCACCGCCAATCACGCTACGTGAAATGAAAGAAACTCTAATAGAAGAATGGCAGAATGTTGCGCAGTATCGCCTCAAAAACCTAGTAGAAAGTATGCCAAATCGCATAGCAGCAGTATTGCGAGCTCGCGGAAGCAACACAAAGTACAAAAATGCGTGAAAACGGCACATCTGTAACCAATCTAAATTTACGAAAATACTGAAAAAACAGCATTTTTATTTATTTTACATTTATTAAAAATAAAAAGCTTGTAATATTTTTTTTTTGTCATTTAAGCACATTAAAATATTCTTTAATTTAGTCTTTATTTCATAAAGCTCGGTCAAGTACTTTTGAAGATATTGAAAATTTTCAAGGCCTAGCGGGCGACTGAAGACTCGTACGCAAGCCACTGTATTAAATAATAATTTATTATTAAAATAATTAAACTATTTTGCAAAATGTAACCACAAAAGATTGTTCTATATTATGTTATTAACTTTGTTTGGATAAGGTTTTTGGAAGTAAAACTTTCATATACTTCAAGAACAATAAGAAAAACATAACAAAATAATCAAATTAGCCTCCTCTTCGGATTTTTCTTTGATCGAGGGAAGTAGGTATTCAATATCATGTTTTGAACCACAAAAGATCAAAGTACATATAGTAAACTATAATATGTATTTTTTTTGGCTTTAAACAATCACTATTTGTTTGTTTATTTGTTGAATCAAAGTGACGTAAAATTAGGGATACCTGGAATACACACCCGTGCGAAGTTAGTATAACAAACAAACGGTTAACTAGAATTACATAAAGTCCATACCGTATCTCTATTGTCAAATGTGAGAATCGTTTCCATTGAGTTTTGCTTGCCTGGCGAAACCATGATTACTATAAATTTGAAAATCGTTAAATAACAAAATATAAAATTATAATTTCCTACTATAATTTTATGTGTTCAAAATTTGGCGTAGATATGTCAGATCAAAGAGTAGAAACTAATTTTATAATAAATTAGTCTATGGAGTAGAATACATTATTGTGTCATGTTGTAACAAAAAGGTCACGATAATTTGGATGAGGTATTTTTGTCCCGTAAATATTGTCGTTGGAAAGAGAGCCGAAGCAGTGTGGACTAGATGCACAGAGATGACTCACTGGGTATCAATATTCAAATAGGTCAGGGAATCTTTGCAGAAAACCACAAGTGATCTGATTAGCTGCTAGATGCAACAGTAATCAAGTTAAAAACAAAGCCTTCAGTTGGTTACAATTATGGCGACCGAATTGAGATGATAGGCCGGAATGATGAAAGTTATAAACAAAAACAAAAAAATGGGGAGTATTAATTTATTAAATAATAATTTACAGGTTCTTGTAAAAGGTTTCTCTTCTTTAGATCTTACTTGCTAATTCATGATATCCCATTATCACTAGTCAGGACAAAACTCCCACTAATGTACAAATATCGCAGTACATGAACGCGACTCAATTATTCCAATTTACACCTTATCACCTTATGACATAAGATTCACATGACCCGCGCTCGTGAATTGCATCTATAACAATGAGCGGTAATTAGCTTACAACTAAACACTCTGTACAAACATAAGTTTTACAATAGATTCGTGTATGCTCGACATTGGCGCTTTCAGTGTGCAATGTAGCGTTGTTTCAGACGCTGCAAGTGCCGCTAAATATACCATTCGGAGCTGTGTGGCAGGCGACAGCGGTGAACTGTGGCGCACCATCGGCCTCCAGCAGCGAAAGAGCAACCATATTAAATCATATTTTATATTGCAAAGTATTTCGCAATCAAGCCGAGGAATTGAATGGGAGCTTAACCGGAGGGCCACGAAACGGAGACTCATTGCGACATGCTTCATAAGACAGCATCGAGCAGCAAAAACCAAATAAACTTTATTTACAAAATCATAGTTGTCAATTGCTTAAATGTTTTTGACGCATGTAACGAAAAAGCGCCGTACGTATTTTCGTCACTTTCACAAAACATACACACAGTCACACACAAAGTTAACACTTGACGCCACGTTTCGGCGATCACTGCATCGAGGAGTTCACAGCATGAGTTTGTCCCACAAGTCAGTGGCACTGTACTTCGTGCTCTCAGTCCGCGCGGAGGCCTGACGTTAAATGGCGTCGTACGCGTGGTGCTAGGGCGGCGGCGGCGCGGCCGGCTGCGGTGCCTCCTGCGGCAACGAGAAGTTCGTCAGCAGGTCGCGCACCGCCGGCCACAACGTGCACTCCGAGTGCGACTGGTTGAACTCGTTGAACCTGGAAAGAAAAATCTTCTGTTAGCGTTGCACTTTTAAAGGTATAGACATGTGAAGATGAGGGGTGAATCGCATTTAACTGAAAAAGTGATGAATATACATACATATTGATGGATAGAGAGCAAGACTGGAGAAAAGATGGATGGAGTGAGGTATTAAAAAGGTGGAATGATAGCGTGATGGTCGACAAGGACGAATGGAACAAAAAAACGTGAAGTGAAGTTGTCGGTGTTAAAATTAAATTAGTATACGAGTAGTTCAAGAGAAGTGAGTGAAAATGGAGAGCACGCAAATATATGGTCAGAAGCGTAATTTCGATTGATAATAGTGAAAAAGATGACTTGAAACAATCCTACTCAGGTTTGTTTCAAGTTCGTCCAAGTAACGCGGTAATTAGCTGTTTACTTAAGAATTTAAGTAATTTACAAGGTAGATGTAAGTGCAGACGCCGGGCGGAAACGCCTCAGAAGGACATACTGACTTCACTGGTGATGTTCTTCAGAAAGGCGAGTATGTAAGGATCGTAGCAGGTGGCGTAGGGTGAGTATGTATGCATGTGAGTAATGTATTGTGGTACCGTTTGAGATGCAAGCTGACGGCGATAAGGTGCGGCTGCGCGTTCTGCTTGTCGGCCAGCTGCGTTACGTTCAGCTGCATGTCGTACACCAGCGGCAGCACCAGCTGCGTGTCGCCGCGCGTCAGGCAGATCTGTATACGTTATCAATGTCGGGTTAGTGCTAGTAATTTGTCTACCGGGCTGTTGTTGTTGATATATTTAATGGATTTTGTGGTATATTATACGTAAATATGTTGAATTACAAAAAGTCATTATAGTGCAAGCTAGTATAGTATAAAGATAACCAATGAAACAACAAGGTCGTGTACGTAACATGAAAGCCAGGTAGCCAGGTGTTAAGATTCTCAACTAAACTTATTATTATGTTGCACTACAAATATAAAACATGACCACATGTCTTGATGTGACAGCCCCCACTTACTCACAGGTAACATACTTATAATTCGTGTTGACAATTTGATTGTGTGAGCCCATTTATACCAATTTTTCCTTCGAAATAACTATAAATACTATATAAATATCTAGAGTGGAGCTAGTGCGCGAGAACAGGAGAGAGGGCGCTACTGTGCGTAAATAAACATTAGCTCCGTGTATCTTAATTCCTTAAAAATAGTTAAAACGCTTAAACTGTGAGAATAAGTGCAAAAAGTTGAAGTATTAAACAAATAACAGTGATGAACGTTGCAGTACTCAAGAAATTCCAGTGAAAAGTTAACAAAAACAGTGCAAAACTTTTTAACGAATACCTGTTTTCAAACTCGAAGTTTTTTGTTGAAACTGTCAAACAAGAACGAAGGCTCAGCAACGAAAAGCTATTAGAAACTGGAAGCCTTCAACCTCAAAAAAGGTAGGACTGAAAGATCTGTAATCCTAAAACCTAATCTTTGTTGTTGAAATTATTCAAAAATTGCAACTTCATCTGAGCTACAGCTGAGAACAACGCCATCTATTTAAAACTGGAGAAACTAACTTCAGCCGGCCCTTCGATCGACAGAACTATCTCCACAAAGCCTACCTAGAGGGCGTCACTGGCTACAAAATCGCTAGCGTAACGCAAAAATAACTAACGTTACAAATGGATTCCCTATGCGCAGGATGTAATCAAGTACTACACGCAATTGAAAACCTTACCTGTGTACTCTGTAAAAGCAAATATGACTTAGAGTGTGCAAATGTGTCTATTGATCGATTCAATAAGTCACCACAACTTAAAAATGCATGGCATTGCCAAGCTTGCTTATGCAAAAGACCCAAAACTGGTAACACAAATACACCATTACGGCTAGACGAGCGTCAGTTATCCCAGCAGACGCGAACACCTTCAGAAAATAATATCACCATTAGGAAAAGAACCACACACTCTCAAAATTTCACGACAGATTCCGAGGACTTGAGCTTACTAGGTGATACACTCCACACCCAAGAATTAAACGTCCAACCGCAACTAACGCTGGAAAATTTGAGCGAAATTATAATATTGCGGCTGAAAGAAAATAATAACTCAATTATCACGGAACTCAAACATATAATACAAAGCGAAATCAAGAAAGCAATAACAAACCTAAAAGTAGACATTGAACAAAAAACCGACGCCCTATTGAAATTAAACGACCAAAGAATAGAAGACATAGAAAAAATAAATAAAAAGATAGAAAATATGGAAAAAGAAAATGAAAAATTAAAGAAAGAAATAAAAGAGCTGTTAACTAGGAATAATTCCCCCAATATCACTTGCACTGAAACCAACCTCAAGAAAATAGTTCTCTACGGATTCGCCGAATTTCACAAAGAACCAGAATGCATCCTCCACAGCAGACTGGTTGAATTATTCTACGACACAATGGATGTGGACCTGACTGGATATATAGAAGACATGTACAGAATAGGCAGAAACAGCAACAATAATCGGCCACTTGTTATTGAGTTAATAAGTAAGAGGATGGCTAAGCTAAGTATGTCATAGAAAATAGTAACTGTCTCCAGGGTACCCACTTGTTTGTTTCCGAATACTTAGATGACAATGCACGTAAAGAAAGACACTTAATGCGAGAAGAAATGCTTAAGGCACGAAGAAACGGATTGTTTGCGATTATCAGAAATAACCAATTATTTGTTGAGGGACAAAGGATTACTATAAAATATGAAACTAATAGAATCCAGAAAAACAACAACAACACAAAAGAAATAGAGCGAATCACACAAGACAACTACAACTGTACCCAATTAAATCAAAACAACTACCAATCAAACACGAAGGAAGATCATACTGGAAATTATTCCTTTCGAAAGCACCGACCTACAATTTAAAATACTTTTTCAGAACATCCAAAGCATTAACAATAAGCAACATATTATAGAAACATTCATAACGGAAAACCCTACATACAAAGCTATATGCATATCCGAGACTTGGTTATCCCAAGAAAAAATAGCCCTTATGCAATTCAATGGCTTCACAATTGCTGCATCATATTGCCGTAAAGTTAGAGGAGGCGGAGGCGTCTGCATTCTCTTACAAGAAGATATAGATTGCATAGAGATAAGAGACATCGCAGATATGTCAATCGAATATGTATTGGAAGTGTGTGCAATTGAACTACCTAAAGAGAACCTAGTATTAGTAATTATGTATTGGAATAGAAGGGAGGAAGACATTTTTAATAGTCAACTGAAACTTATTTTAACTTATTTAAATAATAAATATAACAAGTCTAATATAATTATAGGAGGAGATTTCAATATCAATATTTTCGATCAAACCTTAAAAACGAATACTTTCCTTGAACAGATGTCGGAATTCAACTTCTCACAACATATAAAATCTCCAACCAGAATCACACAAACCACCTCAACCTGCTTAGACCTAATTTTTACAAATTTTACCAATAAAAAAATGCTTACCACCGTGGAGGAATTAGGATTCTCAGACCATAGCGCAACCATTATACACTTACATTTGCCGCAACAATTAAAACAAACAATTTGGTACACTAAAAAAAGAATATTCGACCCTAAAAATATACTAAAATTCAAATCTTTAGTAAGTAAACAGAACTGGAATGATCTGCTGCTACCAGAAAAAGATATAAATGAAAACTACAAAATATTCAATGATACAATAATAACAATACTAAATCAATCTATTCCTTTGCGTAAAATTAAACTTAAAACTAAATTTAAAAAATACTGGCTGACAAAAGGCATTAAAATCTCCAGCAATAACAAAAGATTGTTAAAAATACTAACACTAAAATCGAAAAATCCAATAATTAAACAATATTATAAAAACTATGAAAAAATATTAAAAAAATTGGTTACGGCAGCAAAAAAGACTGAATACATAAATAAAATAAAAAAATCAACTAATAAAGTCAAAACAATGTGGAGCATCATAAATGAAAGAACGAACAAGAAATCAAAAAACGAAAAAAGTAACATACAATTGCAAACAAACGACAAAAAAACATCTGAACCTAAACAAGTAGCCGACATTTTTAATAACTTCTTTGCATCAATGGGTGAGAGCGGCGTTAGACCACCTGGCAGCCAGAAGTCTGACGGCACGTCCGTGCTGAACCCCGCAGAAAATAGCATGTTTCTTAGCCCTATAGACCCCTGGGAAGTAAACCGTTTAATAAAACAGTTAAAGAACAAAAGCAGCCATGGGATAGATGAAATCCCACCAGTCTTATTAAGGCAATGCGCAGACGAACTGACACTACCGTTCCACATCCTTCTAAACCAATCTTTTGAACAGGGTGCTTTCCCCGATCTATTAAAAAAGTCACTAATAAAACCGATCCACAAAAAAAATTCAAAATCAGATCCAAACAATTATCGGCCAATAGCTCTCTTACCCGCAGCCTCAAAGATCTTTGAAAAAGCCATGTGTGACCGAATATACAAATATTGCGAGAAATATAAAATATTTGACGAATGCCAAAATGGTTTTCGCAAAAACCGCTCAACAACTTTGGCAGTATACAAATTTGTTCAAGAAGCACTCAATATCATTAATAAAAATAAATATGCCGTAGGTTTGTTACTAGATATGACCAAAGCCTATGATAAGGTCCAATTTAATATACTGCTTGATAAACTGTATGGAATAGGCATTCGTGGAAAAGCTCACGATTGGCTTGTATCTTACTTAAAGCACAGAGAGCAGACAGTAGAAATTGAATATTTTAATCACACGTCACAGGAAATAGAAAAAGTTCGATCTAACAGCAAATCAATTAGTGCTTCAATACCCCAAGGAAGCGTAATAGGATGTCTCTTGTTTCTAATTTATATCAACGACTTACCCAAAATAATAGAAGGACCATGTGTATTATTCGCGGATGACATTTCTCTATTAGTCTCATGTAAAAACAATTTAAATCTAAACGAAGAACTAAATTCAATACTTAATAAAACCATCACTTGGATGAACGCACACAACCTCGAAATAAATTATTCCAAAACAAAACTTATTACCTTTCATCCCCACCAAAAAACCCCATTAAATATAGATTTCACTTTTAATAACTCAAAAATAGAAATTGTCAAAGAGTTTACGCTACTTGGTATCAATTTGGATACTCATATAAATTGGAAATCCCACATACAAAAACTTAGATCAAAACTTTCAAGATTTTCATATGCTCTACGTGAAATAAAGAAAACAACCAATCTTCAAACAGCGCTCACCACCTATTATGCATATGCTTATGCATGGCTAAGCTACGGTGTTATCCTTTGGGGAAATAGTACAGATGCACCCTCACTCTTTATTCTTCAAAAAAAATTAGTTAGAATCCTGGCAAATATAGATCAAACTGACAGTTGCAAACCTCACTTCCAAAATTATAACATCTTTACTCTCCCCAGTATATACATATTAGAAACCTGCAAATTTGTTCGAAAATATCAAGAGTTTTACACAAAACGCGAAGACATACAGTCACGTTACACACTCCGACACAAATCAAGATTAAACATTCCGCAATCTCGACTAAAAATACATTCAAAAAGCCCCTATGTAATGACTATAAAAATATATAACAAACTACCTGACATAATAAAAAAAGAAGAAAAATTTAACATATTTATAAAAAAACTAAAACAATTTTTAACAGAAAAATGCTATTATAGTGTAAATGAATATTTAAATGATAAAATATAAATAATGTATAAAAATTCTATGTTTGTAAAGAATTCCTATTATGGTATTATTGGATTTATTTGGATATAGTTTTTTGTGTTTTTAAAGCTTCCTCTCTCCTACTATATCTTTGCCTTTTGCTGTGCCCGACAGGGTCCATAATGATCTAATTTTTTTAATTTACCACCTAAGTACAAATTGTGGAATGCAAATAAAGTTTGAGTATTGAGTATTGAGTAACATAATATCTGTACTCACAAAGAACAGTATCTTGTGCTTAGCCAGCAGCACGGCGGGCTGGCCGGCCGGCACGATGGGCGGCGCGGCGGGCGGGATGCGCAGCGCCCAGTGCAGCGCCCACAGCGCGGGCGCGGCCGGCGCCAGCTCCGCGCGCATGAGCGCCACCAGCGAGCCCAGCGCCGCGCCCGGCGCGCCCCACGTGCGCGTCCAGCCCTGCAGCGCTGTAGCGCGGTACGGCGCTATCGCCACGCGCTGCTCGAAGAACTTCTCCATCACCTGACGGAAACATTCGTGTCGATTAAAATCATGTGATGCTTCAATGTGATTTATAATCTCGTCATCGTTTATTGGAGCTGTTTTTAAGTACTACACTGTATTGAGAGAAGCAAGAAGTTTAATAAGAATAGCGTCGCTCGCCCGCTAGTCCCTGATGACGTTTCGCCTTTACTTTAATTCATCGAGTTTATTACATACCTGCAAGTCGTCCGCCGACCAGGCCTCCTTGTTGTGGTCGGGCAGCGGTGTGAGCTGCAGGTGCAGTGACTGCATGTGCTGCGGGTGCAGCGCCACGCGACCCGCCAGCCCCGCGCTCTCGCACCGGAACGTCAGGCTCGTCGCCTCCACCGACACCAATGTCAGCTACACAAACATACTTGATCATTGTAACGCCATAAACATGAGATGTGAGGACTGAACGAAATATTTGATATTAGGTTATTCTGGCAGTTTACTTGGTGTGATTGTCGATTTACGTTACAGACGGCAATACATGCCGCATTACAGTGCAACACGATGCAGTAACCTATAGTGTGCTCTGCGTTAATAAGATAATTTCACTCTTGTAATCCCCGAAGAGTAAGGCAGAGGTGTAACCCACCCACATTTTGTCAGTTACAAATAAGTCCCATGAAACAGATAATGATTCTATTCCTATAAACCAGGTAAAAATCCAGACTCCTAGCTGCTACTGATAAATCCCTTACGGAAAACCCCAATAACGCCAATTAGATCGCATAAAACAGCACTCACAAACTCCTCCTGCTGCACGAACCGCTGCAGCGTGCGCTTCATGTAGACGCAGGCGAGGAAGCGCTGCACGGGCGCCAGCGCGGGCCCGGGCGGCGCGCCGGGCGGCGGGTCGGCCGGCGTGCACAGCGTCTCCAGCTTGCACACGGCCAGCGGCGTCGCCGTGGCGCCCGACCAGCCGCGCGCGCCGCCGCCCGACACGCGGGACCCGCTGGAGCTGGCTTGAGGACCTGCCAATGTAACGTTGGAAAGTGTACTTGTGTCATATCTTGTTTAAGCTTATGCAACATTTTCTATCTTTTAAACGCTATTACACATTTCTACAATTATTAGTGCTTTTCTGGTACCATTTTAATAAATAAGGACGAAAAATAATATCAAGCCTGTAATCCCCGAACGGTTGTGTAGAAGTGTAGGTACACGGGGCAAAGTAGATCGGTTTGCAGGGCACACCACAAAGATGTTGGTGTGCGTAAAATCAACGGCCGTCTGACTTCGCCTATTTATTAGTGTTTGCTTCACAATAACCCGTTGTCCACGCACACACAATAAAATTTCTTGTCACTAATGTTGCAGGGAATATGACGCATAAATTTAGCTTATCATACAATCGTCTCCGTGGCGCATTAGTCGAGCGTGCGATAAATAATTACTTACTGCGCCGGCGCCGTAGGATCGAATCCGACTGCCAACAGCTTAATGTTTTTGTATGTTTTAATAAAATATTTTACATTTGTTTGTTCAATTCATTGCTTAACTATTAGCAAGTCTCTTTATATTTGGGTTAGAATGTATTAGTTGTCTACCCTCTAAAAATGACAAATCATGTTTAAGTTAGTAGTTTAAGTTCATCGTCATAATGCTATTGACTATCGGGCTTTCGTTACGTTTTTAGACATTATAAGCCTGCGTTTTTTGAGAAGTGCTTTTATTTGTGAATCAATATGAATCATTGAACCACACTTTTATGAGCTGAAATAATTCTTTTGCATGAGCAAAATGTTTCAATTAGTGAAATTGCGAGACGTTTAAAGATATCGGTGAGTAACAAAATCTTATTATGATGTTTAGAAGTTTAATATGTTTAAATAATCCACATGTTATTGATTGTTGTTTTTTGTAACAATATTTTATTATTGTTCACAGAGAAGGACTGTGCAATTGTGGGTCCATCGTTATGCAGATTCGGGAAGCATTGATCCTTGCCGACCGGGACCAAAGGCTGGATTTGCATTCACAGATTGGCATCTGATATAGTTGCTACGCATACCGCTGAGCCCTTCCTCACTACTCGTTCCACGGCAACTAAACATGACGTGACATTACAAACTGTACGAAACCACTTGCGAGCAGCTGGTGTGAAATGTTGTAGGCCAGCCAAGAAAATTTGAATGTCAGATATTCACAGGCAAAACCGGGTACGCTTCGCAAGAGAATATTTGGATTTTGATTGATGCAATAATATAGTTATATTTAGAGATGAAAAATGTTTTAAATCAGACAAGGACGGTCGCAAAATATTGTGGCGAAAAGATGGTGAGCGCTATCATAAAAAAAAATATTCTTCCATGCAGGTCTAGTGGAGACATTTACTTCGTGCATGAATAAGTCATAGATAGCGAAGGCGCACCAATAGGATATTAATAAAAATATCAGGGGGTAATTCGATTTGTTTTATGTGAGTGATGTTATTGTTAGTGAGATAACAATTTAGGATACCTGTATCTTAATATCTATCTTATTAACATGTTTATTCATTTCACTAATAAATAAATTACTCACTTGAATAAGAAAAGTAACGTTATTTCTTGTCCGACTTAGAATATTTGTCATGCACAAAACTTTTTAATTTGTAATTATAATATAAAAAAAAACCTAGTCAATAAATGTTGTTGATTTCTTAATACAAATTGTTTAATTTTTACTTCCATATTTTTTTTCGAATAATGTTCTTATTATCAGGTAAATTACAATAAAAATTCAACAAAATGAAAATAAAAGTTTTTTAATAATGCAAAAAGTTGACGCCAGCGGCGCAGATTCGATCCTACGACACTTGATTTACCAGCCGAATGATTACACATCTATGCCACGACACCGGTTAGTCATAGGGTTAAATTGATGCTTCATATTCTTTACCTCATATTATACATATACTATAGTGAAGCAAACACTAACAAATAGGCGAAGTAATACACCAGTTGATTTTACGCACACCAACATCTTTGTGGTGTGCCCTGCAAACCGATCTACTTTGCCCCGTGTACCTATAGTACACCCACATTGGCTAAATGACACGATCACAGTACCTGACGTGCGTTTAATTTTGACGCGTCAGAAACTGCGGGGCAGATAATATACATATAAGTGGACTCACCTTTATGATCTATATGATGTCTGGGCGAGGGATGGTGGCCGGGCGAGGGGCGCGGCAGGGACGGGGAGGCTGGCCACGCGGTGAAGGGCGACGTGGGGGGCGGGTGCGGGGAGGCGGCGGGCGCGGCGTGCGGGGACGGCGCCATGGGCGACGCGGGCGACGCCGACACCCCGCCCCCGGTGCCCGCGCCCGCTCCTCCCGCGCCACCCGGCGGAGACGTTAGGTTGAACGATCCGCCTCCCATCTAAAATGAGCCCAATATTTATTTGGTATGTATTTTATAAAAATTCCATTTAAGTATTTTGTACATAAAGATTAGTTACATTGAACAAACATGTATGCTAGGAAACGACTTTTATTAACCGACTTCTAAAAAGAAGGAGGTTCTCAACTCGGATGTTTATTTTTTGCGTATATCGTTGGTGACGGTAGTGCACAATGCAACGCACACACAACATTGTGCTTATGTGTGCATGCAACAATACAGGTAAGGGTCAGGTGGTTATTAAAACTTGTATTCGTAGAAAAATCTTGGCACTATGTCCTTCAATATGCATGTAACCAGAGAGTTCCCAAATACGCTCCAGTACATAAAAATATCGAAAACAATGGAATGACTAAGCGGTGTTTTTACACCCGTTATAATATGCTTCTATCTAAGTGACGCGTGACCGAGATCAAACTACACTTCTCATCAAAAAAATCGAAACACTTTCGTTTTTATTGTTTTTGTCCTAATTTTTTACAAAAGAGAATTAATTCCATGAAAAAAAAAACATTATTGTGTAGCTGGCAGTTTGGTCATTACAGTAAGAAGAAAAAAATCAAAATTCGAAATTAGAATTTCATTTGTTTATCCTATAAATGAAATTAATCACTGTTTTGAGACAAATGTGTATTTAGGGTTGGAGTACGTTTCTCGTTTAAAAACTAAAAATTAGCGCTTGTCTTTAAACTTTTTGTTTCTTATTTCATTTACTGTGACTTTGGGACGTCTGAAAAAACTTTTTTTTCTAAAACATATGGATACTTCGCCCGCAGGAGCCGCCCAAGTGGTGGCATTGCTGGATTCTGGACTTAGTCAGCGTGTTGTGGCTGCAAGATTGCATCTAAGCTTATCATCTGTTCATAGAGTCTACAAACGCTATCGGGAGACTGGTTCGTTCACGCGCCGTTCAGGATCTGGCAGGAATCGGGTCACTTCTGAGCGAGATGATCGATTTATTGTAATAACTTCTTTACGAAATCGACGCCTTAACGCTTTTCAACTGCAGCAGCAGCTTCGCGTTGTACGAAGAGTAGCTGTAAGTGACTCTACAATAAGAAGAAGGTTGAAGGAACGCGGATTGGCACCGCATAAGCCTACGAATGGGCCGAAATTAACTGCAGACCATCGAAGAGCGCGCCTTAACTTTGCACGCGAGCACCTAACTTGGTCATACCTTCAGTGGAGCAAAGTACTGTTTTCTGATGAGTGTAAAATTATGCTGTATGGTAACGACGGAAGGAACAAGGTCTACAGAAGAGATGGAGAACGCTTTGCACAATGCTGCATTGAAGAAAAGGTCAGCTATGGTGGCGGTTCGTGGACGGTTTGGGGAGGAATCAGCGCCGACGGTAAGACAGAACTTGCCTTTGTGTCTGGGCCACGGCTGCCTGCACTAAATTCTCATCGGTACATCGAACAGTGTCTTGAACCTCATGTGATGCCCTATGCACATTTTATTGGCAACGACTTCATATTCATGCACGACAATGCTAGAGCTCACACCGCGGGCGTCGTACGAGATTATCTTACCGAAGTCGGTATCTCCATTATGGTATGGCCAGCAAGAAGCCCGGACATGAATCCCATTGAACATCTATGGGATGAATTAAAGAGACGAATTCGAGCAAGAGATCCAGCCCCAGAAACACTTAGCCAGCTGCAAAATGCAATCCAAGAGGAATGGGATAATATACCACAACATGTGATCGTGACTCTCATCCGATCGATGAAGAACCGTATGGAAGCAGTAATAAGAGCTCGCGGAGGGAATACAAGTTATTAAATAAACGTTTCTTACATTTTTTTTTCATTTATGCGTGTTGTTTTACCCATTTCCTTCATATTCCATACAGGGTAAAAATTACTCATTATACAAAATACGAAACCTATGAAGACTTAATTTGAATTTAGAACAATAACATTAGGATTTAAAAACCTCATACTACTCACTATTAAATGACATTTTACATTTATTCCTAAATATACACATTTTTCTGATAATCCTTATCAAATCATAAACTGCGAGGTGTTTCGATTTTTTTGATGAGAAGTGTATATTCTGAGAGACAAGTTACCTGATGCTGCGCCGGCGACGCGGGGTGCGGCGTCACGGGCGCCGAGTGCGGCGTGTGCGGCTGCGGCGGCGTCAGCGGCGCCGGGAAGCGGAGCCCTCCTGATTGACATTCAAATGTAATCTGTATTGCTGAACACATTCAAATACATTGCCAGATGTTGAGTGAATGCGCATTGCATTTTGTTATACCAATACATGCAAAATTAAACATTCATAAATTACAATTAAAACTTATTGACATAGAATAGTATTTACAAATATTTTCCCATCTAGACAGAATAGAAATACCATTAAAAATATAATAAATATCGGACGTAAATAGCATTCACATCAATGTCATGTAGAAAATAACGAAACAAAAGAAGTAAAAAAGACAAAGGGCGTTAGAATATAGACTGGCTCGGGACTTCGAAGGCTATTTATTTATTCGTACCTGGCGGCATTGGTGACATGGGTGAAGGCGGGTTGTCGTCTTCAGCTAGCAGTCTTGCGCTCATATTGTCTTCTACGTAGCGCGACAAGAATGCCTGCGAATTAGTTTATTATATTTGCGTAGTTGTTAAAATGTAGCTACATTTCATTGTTGTCTTTGTTTCGACAGTTCAAAAGTGCCTGTAACTGGCCTACTTGAAATAAATGCTTTGATTTTGATTATGTATGTTTGGACGTTTGTTTCTGAAAAACTACTGAACAGATTTGGACGAAATTTGGCACACAAATAGTTTATAAAACATAGGATACTTTTTGTCCCGGTAGTGCGATCCTGTGGGACAATTTCTGAACTCCACGCGGGCGATGCCGCGGGCATAAGCTGTGATATTGTTAGTTGGTTTATTAAAGGCGAATGTGTCTGGCTGCCCGGCTGAATTTAAATTTAAACACATAAACCCTATGATAGTTATTAAAGCTTTCCGGCAAATAAAAGTCAAACTGACCGAAGATCTTTGGGGAATGTCTATCAAAGTTTGTACATCCATAGTTGAGACTGTAGCACCATACTTAGCTTTAATTTTTAATTTGTGTGTAGACCAAGGAGTTTTCCCTGATTTAATGAAATACAGTAAAGTCATACCTCTTTTCAAATCCGGGGATAGTAAAGATACTAATAATTATAGACCTGTATCCGTGTTGCCAGTTTTTAGCAAGGTGTTTGAAAAAGTAATGCTTAATCAAATGCTCAATCATTTTAACACCAACAGAATCTTACACGACCAACAGTTTGGTTTCACTAAGGGACGTTGTACAACTGACGCCGGTGTAACCTTTAAACCATTAAAGCACATATTTTCTGCGTGGGAAGCATCCCAAGACGCAATAGGAATATTTTTGTGACCTCTCCAAAGCATTTGATTGCGTAAATCACGACACATTGCTTTTGAAACTTGAGCATTACGGACTAGGTAAACTTGCACTTAGTTTGGTAAAATCTTATTTAAGTGATAGACAACAATATGTTCAAATAAATGGTGTTAATTCACAGGGTTTAAAAGTAAAAATGGGGGTTCCGCAAGGCTCAATATTGGGTCCTTTCCTCTTTCTAGTATATATAAACGATCTACCCTATTTATTAAAAAACAACCTCAAAATATGGTGTTATTTGCTGATGACACTTCTCTAATTTTTAAGATAAATAGACGGGCCCAAAATCTAGATGACGTAAATAATGCCCTACTTCAGGTCCATAATTGGTTCACAGCAAACAATTTAGTATTAAATGAAAAAAAAACGAAATGCATAAGATTTGCTTTACCAAATGTTAAAAGTAACGAGTGTGATATAGTATTGAATAAAGAGAAACTTGAATTCGTAGATAAAACCGTTTTCCTGGGGCTTACGCTTGATTCAAGGCTACAATGGGGTTCTCATTTGAAATCTCTTGCGGGGCGCCTAAGTTCAGCAGCATATGCTGTTAGAAAAGTCCGTCAATTTTCTGATGTAGATACCGCTAGACTGGTCTATTTTAGTTACTTTCATAGTATAATGTCTTATGGCATTCTGTTATGGGGACGGGCTGCAGACATTGAGTCTATATTTATTCTGCAAAAAAGAGCCATCAGAGCCATATATAATCTTCGTAGGCGCGATTCTCTAAGGGAACTGTTTAAGGAAATCAAAATCATGACGGTACATTGTCAATACATCTACGAAAACATAATGTACGTTAGAAAAAATCTACATATTTTAATAAAAGAGGTGACAGACACAATTACAGTACGAGAACTAGAGACCAATTAGTTCAGCCGGGCTTCAGACTCGCTAAAGTAGACTCATCTTTCATGGGGTACTGTTTAAGATGCTATAATAAAATTCCACAAAGTATTCTTGAACTGAATGAGACGAAATTTAAATCATGCATTAAACGCACACTGTAAGCAAGCATATTACAAGTTGGACGATTATATCTGTGATAAAAATGCTTGGCTCAATGCCGGTCCTGCTCCACATGGACAGGGGCGCATAAACTGATTAATGGATAGCATTAAATAGTATTGTTGGAGCTGCTGAAGATTGTACAACTATCTTTGCATTGTATAGATTCAATTTCTTTTGGTATTATATAACCGCATAGCCCATATTATGTGAGTACTATGTAATAGAAAGCTATCCTTCGTTGGAAACCTACGTCATTTTTTTTTTTTTTTGTCTTGAATTTGCCCTGGCGGTTAAGTGTATGTCATGCTCACTCAAATGTCTCGCTGATGGTGGCGCGTGTGTCGGATCAGTTAGTTCCCTTCAAAATGGTTGAGTTGAATGGTGCTGATACATGCGTCATGTTCGTGAACGGGCGCTGTCAGTGACTGGTCATCTCTTGGTTGCCACGGCTTATTTGAATTAATTATTTTATTTTTTGAATTGTTCTTTTCCTTGTTTTTACTATGGACACTTCTAACGTGCACATCTTGCTACATCGCTCTCACATAATGTACCATCTAAACATGAATGATGTAACCAAGGTTTTGTAAAAATATTCTGATTTAAAAGAGTGTCCATGGAGTTTCTTGCCCGTTCTTCTCCATAGAGATCTACGTTAGGGAATGGGCAACTACAGTACTTTCACAGTTTTTATGCCTTGTGACTGGGACTGTAGCTAAATTTCATTGTTGTCTTTGTTTCGACAGTTCAAAAGTGCCTGTAACGGGCCTACTTGAAATAAATGCTTTGATTTTGATTTTGATAACATAACTGACACATACGTTGTTTTTCTATCGCAATAATCGCCATGCATTCTTTTCAAAATGTTCATAAAGTTGGGTTACATTTTGACAATTCAATAAAATTAATTGCGTTTTTTATCCTGTCGAGCAAAGGAATTTTTCAAATATCTGAAGCGAATTTGTTCAAAATCCTTCGGAATTTAATACAAGTGTATGTTACGCAATAAGGATGCAGTTCTTCATCTCTACATGCACTCAAAAGACAAAATAACAAGATGTGTTGTTACCTTCAATCCGAGAGCAGGAGCAAACTCGTCGACGATAGTGTTGCGCTCGAACTTGGAGTAAGACCCATCGCGTATCGTGATCACGCCACCGCCGCGGATGCCCACTTCTAGTGAATACGCGCCCGCGTACACTATGCGGATCTAACATAAGTAATGAAAAGGGTTAATATAGAATTTTATACACGATTATCACTCTATGGCCGTTATTTATGCAATTACTTTTATTTTGAAAAAGATTTTTACTGCTAGATCCTAACACAGACAACATCACCCCTGAAATCCCCGAAGGATTGTACAGAGGTATGTCTCAGTAGCTACACTCAGGCTTCTAACAAAAATTTCCTTGCCAACAGTCTTGAACTTAGCCCACTGCCCTTATTGCTGCGACATAAGCCGACGTCAATGTCAAATTATTGACAACATTACTTCTGCTTTTTTCCACGTCGTTTAACTTTAATATTGTCCAAGCAGTAAGTTGCTACTTGGAGGCTTACCACCACCTCTTGTAGCAATATTATGTTAATCTTACTTCGAAGTAATGGCACAGTTCCTGGACAGCTCTGTCATTCGTTAATGTTACTGACCTTTCTCCAAGAGTGCGCCAGCAGCGTGAAAGTGGGCGTGGGCATGAGCGTGCGTACGTGGTGCAGCCCGAGCTGCGGCAGCGTCGGCAGCCGCGACAGCGCCAGCAGCGGCCCGTACGTCTCCCGGAGGACCACGCCGAACGACATCAGGTCTTTGTGACTGACGAATTATACATTGATTAATTCATTATAATCTCATGTGCAGTAGTGGTACTCTTACAAAGGCGGACTTAATGTCACAAGGCGTTCTCTACCAGTCAACCTTTAGGTGAAATAGGGCAACAAATTGATAGATTACAAAAATAAATACCCATGATTACACATGACAACAACAAAACGACAAACAATAAATTAAGACATTGACGTGAAAATAAAAGGACAGGTAGAAGTTATCAAATAAGAATAAGTAAGAAGTGGTGGACAGGCCTCAGTGGGTTGTGCCCACTCAAAAGATCATTGTACCTGTTGATATAATGGTCGAGATGGTGATGCAGCAGATGATGCGCGTTGGCGGCGGGCTGGTGCGCGGGCGTGGCCAGCGTGTAGCGCTGCGAGCTGGCGGACCACTGCAGCACGGCCGTGGCGCGCTGCGCCGTGCCGAACCCGACCACCAGCGAGCGGTACGTGTACGAGCGGATGCACACGCCCGACCACAGGCTCTCGCGTTCTGCGTCGCATTGTTATGAGTATCATTTATCTTAACTAATATTATAAATCTGAAAGTGAGTTTTTTCTACATGGCTTCACCAACCATTGAACCAAAAATTCGAAGATATGTGACATCTACCAACCCGCACTGGGCCCGCGTAGTGGATTATAGCCCATTCCCTCTCATAGAAAGGAGGCCGTGTGTCCCAGCAGTGGGAACATTATAGGCTGATTATGCTATGCTGCAAGAGCAGAATAGTAAGAGCTCTATTCATAAAGAAAAATATGTCAATACATACCCTGCGCTGGTCTGAGCATGAAGTCGTGTAGCAAGGTGTGTAGGTGTACGATCGCGGCCCAGTCAGCCAGGAACGCGTCTGCCGTACGTCCTGCGTCGGTACCCAGGTCGTACTGCAAGTACACGCAGCGCCGCTCGCCTGAGAGACGGAGACAGACAAATGAGAATGAGTGGTTTAGAAATTGGCGGAAATTAAAGTGAACGATAGAGCTGCTTCGTTCTAGAAGTTGCACAGTTGTTGTTTTAATGATGGTCGGCATAAATAAAAAATGATTGGCGTCGTAAATTAAAGCGAATCATTTTTTTATTCATCGTAATCTTTTGTCTGTAAAGTTATGAGTTTATATTATTTATTAGGTCTACCAACAATTATTTATACTACTTTAAAAACAAAAAATAAAACATGCGTTTAAACTCTACACAGTGCAACAATTACTTAAAGGTAAACACCAGTTATAAGCGTTGACCAACATCTGCTCTTTCTTCTACTAGCTAGTGGCGGATGGGTAGCGACTTATTGGGATGTTTCAAATTGTTCTTCATGAAATGAGAATTGTATGGTCAGAGTGGTCAAGTTGCAGTGAGGTGAGTTGACGAAAACCACAGACTTCACGATCCCAAGTAGTTTATTGTACAGTTACAACGTTATGTTGGATGCTAATCCGTGGTGGTGCTAAGGTAGCTAATGGTCAACTAACTCTTAGTAACCCAAGTAACACATCAAAGCACTATATCGGCCGACTTCCAGCATTTCTGTATCGTTTTCGCATTTTGAGTTAGTTCTATGATAGCATTACAAACGTTTATACGGCTACTGTAATGCTAATTTGGGCACAAATTATACGGCTTTAGATCATAAATAAGTTCACAAATAGTTGTTTAATTGCATTACAGGCGCATTATATTAGCATTATTGTGACCAAATAAGTTGCGAATCGCATTATAGAAGCATTATTACGGTCAATGAAGTTGCCAATCGCATTACAGAAACATTATACTAGCAATATTATTGATAATGAAGATGCTAATTACATTACAAAAGCATTAGACTAGCATAAGATTGTTCTAAAAGTATGATTGAGGCTATTTAAGTGTTCACAGGTAGAACTTAAATCATCATTGCAAAATCATCTCTAATACCATAGCACAAATGTTATAATACAATTAACGTTATAATTTCACTACTTTGTTCAGCAATATAATATGGACGAAGATCGTCAAAACTGAGTGACACCATACTTGTATTTGCATTAAAATAAAATTTATAATACTTGCTAAGTTTTTGACTCTTTTGCTATTTCATGCCTATTTTAAACGCAATCTAGTTTACTGTAAATATCTATATAAGTTTCATTGAAAATTTTCACGCGCCTTCGATATTTTGTAGTTTTGATATAAAATGTTATATAAAAATATGAATCAAATAATCAAAACAATTTTTTTATTCCTAGTCTAGAATGAATTTTGCATAATTAACGTAATAGTATTGATTGGGCAGTATTAAATTAAGATAAATCATTATGATAAAGGTCTATGGTCTAATACCATAGCACAAATGTTATAATACAATTAACGTTATAATTTCACTACTTTGTTCAGCAATATAATATGGACGAAGATCGTCAAAACTGAGTGACACCATACTTGTATTTGCATTAAAATAAAATTTATAATACTTGCTAAGTTTTTGACTCTTTTGCTATTTCATGCCTATTTTAAACGCAATCTAGTTTACTGTAAATATCTATGTAAGTTTCATTGAAAATTTTCACGCGCCTTCGATATTTTGTAGTTTTGATATAAAATGTTATATAAAAATATGAATCAAATAATCAAAACAATTTTTTTATTCCTAGTCTAGAATGAATTTTGCATAATTAACGTAATAGTATTGATTGGGCAGTATTAAATTAAGTTAAATCATTATGATAAAGGTCTATGGCTATAAATAGGTTCGAATGATAATATTTTTTGGTTATAAAATATTTTCAAAATGGCGTGAGTCTACAATAGCCCGGTGAACCTTTATAAAGGCCAATTAATGCCGTCAGCAGTATAAATAGTCACACGTGAACAATCGTTAAGCTAGAGGCCAGAGAGAAGACTTTTGATGAACCACCGTAGTGCCATTGGCTATAAAGTAGTTCTCTAAGGGTTCACCGATATACCAATAGACTTGATGTAGACTGAAATAGTGCCATTGCTTTAAAGTAATTTTGGGGATCCTTGAGCAAAACAATAAAACTCATTTCAGAATTTGTATTACTTCATCACAACTTAATTTTGTTATTAGCATAATTATCATAATCATTACACACGGTTAGGCAACACACCATAAAAAAATGCTGTTATTTGTTGATGTATACACATATGTATTATATTTTATGTGCTTTTCCCCAATATGGCCGACAAATGGTTTTAAGAATACAGTAAAGTGAATGTATATATAGCTTTAGGCATTACAATAACTCACGTGTATTTGATTAAAGAGCTGTTACTCGCACAACAGCACTCAGTTGATCTTTAAAAATGCAAGCATTATATTGATTCACGTTTATGCTGTTCAGCAGTATTAGGCTTTTACTTAGCACTTAAAAGTGCTATAACACAACAAACGGCACTAAAAACAACCTAAAGCTGTATAACGGATTTACGGTGCATTATAATGGTACAAGTTTATGCTATTAAGCGGCAATAGGCATTATCTTACTGCTTAAAATGCTATTGTAAACCCTAAGGCACTAAAAATAGCTGAAAGCTGTATACTGGATTTACGATGCATTATAATGGTACAGGTTTATGCTATTAAGCGGCAATAGGCATTATCTTACTGCTTAACAATGCTATTGTAAACCCTAAGACACTAAAACAGCTGAAAGCTGTACAGCTGCATTGTGGTTGGCTTCACTAAAACTAAAGGCTTTACAAAAGCATTTTGATAGGCCATTATCCAACCGTTATACATTGTAAAGCATCATAATGGTTTTGAAATACCAATATAAAGCATCAAGACGTTCGGTGAACTTTTGTAAGAGTTTATACGGACCTTAAGTTTTACATAAGTTTACTATTCGTATTTTAAAATGCTTCCTGTGTTACTTGGGATAATAAAAGTATATAATAAAATGTATTTACGAAAGTTAGGCGCGGTGTCGGCAAATTATTAGCCTGTACGTAAACCGTACATGCTTCTCAATCCAACTGGGGCGACCCGCTTGTGGGAGACCAGCTAGACCGATTCGCTAACGTTAATAGAGACACTCTACACACTCTATATCCGGCTCGAAGGACCAATTTTATGTATGGTCAGAGTGGTCAAGTTGCAGTGAGGTGAGTTGACGAAAACCACAGACTTCACGATCCCAAGTAGTTTATTGTACAGTTACAACGTTATGTTGGATGCTAATCCGTGGTGGCGCTAAGGTAGCTAATGGTCAACTAACTCTTAGTAAAATAAAAGTATATAATAAAATGTATTTACGAAAGTAGGGCGCGGTGTCGGCAAATTATTAGCCTGTACGTAAACCGTACAAGAATAAAGACTTCCCTTATCAGATAAGCTCCTTCAATTTCCGATTTTACTTCGAGGGCAATCTGAAACTCAACAGTATAACAATAGTGACCTTGTTCCCGTGGGTTAGGAGTGCGCACGGGCGAGCCATGGAACACGATCTCAGCGGTCCACACGCGCGCCTGGTTCTTGGTGGTGAGGCGGATGGTGGCCGCCAGCAGGCGCTCGCGTAGCGCGGCGGCGGCGCGCGCGCACGCGCCGCCCGGCACCGGCAGCGCCACCACGCGCATGCCCAGCGCCGAGCCGCTCCACTCCGGCTGCACGCCGCCGTGCGTCACGCCGCGACTTGCCAGCTGGGTGGAACATGGAAAATTCTTTTGTTTTTAATAACCGATGCATGGGTCTAACGATTAACTATTTTTGCTATATTTCTTACCTCTTGTGCGAGGTTGACGAAGGGCACGCGCTCATCGGCGGCGGCTACGACGTGCGCGAGCTCCGGTATGAAGTACGCCGGTTGGCGGACGCGTACGGCGCGCTGGGATGCCACTGATAACTTGCGCTTGCCCGGCTGCATACCTGCATTGAATTTTGGTAATGTAGTTGGTACAGCTAATAACATATAATTATTATACCGAATCCAGTACATTCAATTTTTGTTCGTAAATTAAGTGTTACATTTTAACCCATATATTTTTTTTTTTTGCCTTTTGTATAAAACAGCAGAATTTTTATTTAGTAGGCGACGAAAATATTAGACTGGAATCCTGTGCTGAATTGATAGTAACATTTTGCGCGTGTAAATGACTTGAAACATTATTCCAGATGCAATGACACATATTTAGAGCTTGAAGGTGGAAGCGCCAGGGTAGCCCGCGAAATTCAAATTTTCTTACGTTTTTTGCAATTTGTGGGTCGGTGTCAGGTTATATGTTGATGAAAATGAGTCACACCAGTAATATGTATATGGTTACAGAATTATAATCATTAAAATTATCAGTACAACCCTCTAAATTCATTTAACCCCATTGAATGACTTTTTCACTAAATAGTTATTGAATAGAGTTTTAAATAAACTTATGAGGGTTGTATTAATGATTTTAATAATTATAATTCTGTCATTACATACGTTTTACTTGCGCGACTCATTTTTCATCAACGAACGATCATCGAAAAACGTAAGAAAATTTGAATTTCGCGGGCTACCCTAGCGCCTCCACCTTAAACCACTGTCTTAGTATCAAAGTTTTACTCGTAAGCACTTACCGGGAGTATCGAGCGGTGTGAACGGTCCATGTGTGAGCGTGAATGTGTCCAGTTCAACCAAAGAGTTAAGTTTCAAGTAGGCGCGCGGTGCATTTGCCGGCGTCGACGAACTGCTGGCGGAGCCCTATAGCATTCAAAATATTACAATAGTACATTTGGAGGGTCATTGAATATTTATTTAGTGCTATTTTAAAAAAAGATTTTTATTGCATTAAATAATAAACCATATGATCAGTGTCTTAAAGTGCAAAAGAGCTTGTGTGAGCGAAGCTGAAACGCTTCAGAACGCTCGAGCACAACCGTGTTATTTTTTTGACAGCAGCAATGTTCGTACAATTTTGCACTTTAGGACACTAATGCAAAGATGCGTTTTATCGTGCGCGTACCTCGTCCTCACATTCTTCGGGCGTGCACCGCTTGGCGCCGGCCAGGTGGAAGGACAGTGCCACGGAGCAAGCGCTGCCGCTGTTGGAACTGTTGCTGGTCGTAGCCGTGCTGCCGGCCGCAACCTCCTTCATCTCCACTATCTGAACAATACATAACAGGATTAAGGCAAGGTTACCCAGATAAACGCAGTTTTGTATTGTGTTTTATTCGTAGATAGCACGGATATAAATTCTGAAAAAAAAAAAAACATATTACTTATATGACCGATCTAGATAAATCCTGAAATTTTGCATATACGTTATCAAGTGTACAGAAACGGGCATAGGGTACCTTTCATCCCAAAAAAGTACTGACTTATGATAATAGATGGCGCCACGTGTCTTTCTAATCATGATTGTATTATATTTTACAAGTAGAATACAACCCGAATTGATTGTCAAATTCTAAATAAACGCGAGCGAAGCCGCGGGCAAACGGTAGTTCTATATAAAAATGCTTAATAGAAAAACTAGAATTTGTTGTAAAACGGTTTTCCTGGGGATTACACTTGATTCAAGGCTACAATGGGATTAAAATTTTAACATCTCTTACGGGGCGGCAAAGTTCAGCAGCATATACGTTCTCACATAGTGTACTGTATCTCAACTGGAATGATGTAACCAAGGTTTTGTAACAATATTCTGATTTAAAAGAGTGTCCAAGGAGTTAATGCCCATTCTTCTCCATACAGACTATGCTTTGGAATGGGTAACTACAGTACTTTCACAGTTATTATGCTTTTTGACTGGGACTGTAGCTTTATTTTATTGTTGTCTTTGTCTCGAGAGTTCAAAAGTACCTATAACTGGCCTACTTGAAATACATAAATGTTTTGATTTTAAAAAGGGTTTACTTTTGTTAGCATAACTATTTGACTATAAAACAAAAAAAAAATGCGCTTCATATTATATTTTACACAAAATAACCATTTAAAGGTACCTCTAACCCTTCTTGAATTACAATTTTGAAAGTATTTCATTCATTAATTGATAATTCAAGAATTGTAACATAATATTCTCATAAAGTAAGTGTGCTTGATGTTTTATACCTGGACACGAAGATATCACACCCTTATGGAAAACCAAATGGCACGCGGCGTTTAGTTTTAAATAGTACCCGTATTCATGATCTTAGTGTCAGCCAGTCATTTTAAATTTACTTTATTCGCAAAAATAAATAAGTATACCTACTTATTTTTAATTATTAGTAATTAGGTGTTCATACAAAACGTAGGTTCCTAATTTATCTATAACCAATACTTTCTAGAAAAATAATTCAAGTTTGTAACCTACTCGAGTTCGTAAACTCATGACCAGTGCGCTTAGCGCGAGCGTTTCCCGCGCAGCGTAATTTGTTACGTATCGCGTCTCCTTGCGCGGGCTGGGATAAGCGTTAAATGCCTACGGCGCTCGGGTTAACCTCGCCTTAAATGCCAAAAGTGGATGATGATAATTTCGATGACGGTGGAAGTCAATTTATACTTTTTTAAACAAAAATGAAAGTCAGAACCTTTACAATCTAATCTCACTTTGTTGTCCAACGTACCTATTAGAAAAAGAAACAGTATTTAGGCGATTTGAGCATAATTTTTTTTGGAGCATTGGGATCTTTTTAGGCTGTTTATTATGTGCTTTAGTTATACAATGATTACATCAGTCTTATGCTGATACTCACCAGAATATGATCAGTATGTCTATGCAGCGTGACGTAGAGTCTGTCAGGCGACAACTTGGTGAGTGGGTGGTCGGGGCCGTGCAGGAACGGCAGGTGTTCGCACACGCTCGCGGGAAGGTGCTGCAGCGTCTTCTCGCAACGACGCGCTACTAGCCAAAACCTGATGAAATTATTATAGATTTTATGAAGTTTCGCTACCTGTGTTGGACACTTATACTCTGAATAACTCAAGTTAAAAAGCCAAAACAGCCAAGATATACAGTCTTCATGAAAATATGTCCAGGCTTTAACAACAAGGGATGTTGGAAGGTTCTCATCTGAGTTATAAGATTGCATTATCTTAGATCAACCAGAATTTATGATGTTGGAGAATGTAATGCTATCCTGACCTTTATCAGAACAAGTCTGGATTTTATACTCATTCGAAGTTTATTTGTTGTTAGTTTTAATTAGAGTGCTGATGTAACATGGGGACGCTCCAGCAGTCATGAAATTCACCTTAGTTGTGTGAGCAGCGTTTTGATTTGCGTGACGTTGGTAGCGCCGAGCGCGTTGGCGAGCTCGGGCATGCGCGGCGTGGCGGGGTACGCCGGCACGCGCGCGCGCAGCCGCCCGCCGTGCGCGCCCACGCACACCAGCAGCTGCTCTGCGCGCAGGCACGGGGACACTACCGAGCAGGCTAGCACGCAGGGCCAGCCGCTCACGCTGCATTCCACCTGATGAACATGGTATAATAATGATAAACTCAAGACTTATTTTCTAACTAAACAGTTTAATATCAAACTGGCAGAAGAGTCATAGGAATAGTACAGTTATGTTAAATTGAAGACTGCCTAATTTACGATCGTTAGAAGTTGATGAAGCATTCAAAAGAAACGATTTGAAAAAAAAATGGGGGAGCGGGAAGTTATTTTGTAAAATTAAAATTAAAACAAGTTTTTCCAATAACGGATAAACCTATCTAAGCCTAATGAATATATCAGTCTACTTAGGAATTTTTACTTACTCCCATTTCATTAAGCAGCACTTTAAGGTCATTAAGCCTCTGTCGTGAGCGCACGTGCACGGTGTGCGCGAGCAGGCGCTCCATGGAGGGCGCGTGCGGCGTGAGCGCCGTGGCCACGCGCTCGCCGCCCGCCAGCGCCGGCACGTGCCACACGCACAGCTGCGAGCCTTCCGCGCCTATGATGAGGCGGTAACCTAACTCGCAGCCTAGCTCCCTGAGGAATTGCGTTATTAACGATTAGTTGAACAGGTCAATATATTTATTAAGTGACAGTTTGGTTAACGGTGTATAATAAGCCAATTGGTCTCGAGGATAAGTCAACTCTTGACTTGTGTCGACATACAGGGTGGAAATTTAGTCACCTGCAATAGACAAGGCGGCAATTCTACTTGTCATATTGAAGAACTTTTCCTACGAAAATCAAATTTGATTCGCGAAAAAAAAAATAGCTATGACATGTAGTCACGAGCACCAATATGTATTCACGAAGCAAATTTTTAAAGTGATTCTCTCCTACTGTGTTGATTAACGTTTTACGTTTTCACGAATGTAGCATTTTGAAAACCATACTATTACGAAATAGGTCTTATCTCAAAGAAGAAACCGTTATTTGACGAGAAAAAAAATGGTTGTCTGTAAAGTCGGTTTACGGACGATAATTTTACGTGATAACGTCATGGATGCATCGGCCGATGGAGTGGAAGAGAGATAGGTGCGTCACAAGCTGAACGCTTAGGCTGATCGTGCCTCTCTATCGCTTGCACTTGTCTGTTATGTGTTTTCGCCCCAATGATGAGACGGGAGCCTAGCTCCCTGAGGAAAAAAGCTACTGCTGGATATAGCTACCTCTTCCAAGTCGCACATGGCCTGACTCTTCTTCTTCTACATCCAGTACTCCCAAACCTAGGGGCTTTCTTATGGTTGTCATTCCTTCAAACGACGACTAGCTTGACTTGATGACATATTATGTCATCTGTTTTATTTATATAATATTCGAGTGCGATAAGCTATTTGTGTTCATTCAGTGTGAAAAGATACCGACAGAAGATGTGTAAATAGTAAATAGGAGAAAGAAAAGAGTGAAATAAATGAGAAAGAAAGTTTCATTTAAAAACATTAAATCTGTTAATTGAAATACTGTATATCAACATACCTCCAATACGAAACCTGTAGCTTCTGTCCGGGGGTGTACCTATCTACTTGCAGATGCTTGGACAAGCGGTCGCGACACAGCCTCAGCGTCTGTGTGTACAACAGCTCAAGCGAGAGAGAGCGGCAGAAGAAGCGCAGCGCTGTCAACGCGCCGCTGAGACCGGCCGCGGCCAAGCGCGCCTGTGCAACGCCGCGGAGCCATGCCAGTTGGGAACTGTGTACTAGGGGCTTGCCCTCTGAAAGCATTTGCTCGCATTAGTCACTAGTCATTTTTGCTAAAAGGTGAGGCCTTTTTATTGTCACGCTGAATGCGTCCGCGTGCGTGCTACACCCGCATGTGTTAGTTAGCGTGCTGCGACTACCGCAGGGTCGGTTGCGGGCGGCAAGCATGTAGCACGCGTGCCTGTGATAAACCCGCAAAATCCCCGCGTCCCACGTGCATACGATACAATAGGACGAGGGTGGACAATAACCAAACTTTAAAGTTGAAGGTAGATGAAAAACAATTACCGGGCTTGCAAATAGAATATGTATGATAAAGGAATCCAAAAAATAGAGGGTAGTTTTCTAATAAAAATGACAAGATATCACTTGTCAAAGTACGCTGTCGACAACTACAGTTTCGAGAAGCGAAAACTCAACGTAATGCAAGCAAATACAGTTTAGATTTTTATTTGCATAATCAACAACATGGATTCTGAAATTCAAGGTATTGTCTTTAAGATATGATATAAATGTAATATATATAAATTTTAAACACAATGTATGTATATGAACAGTTCCAATTTACGTCCAAAAATAGGACTAAAATAAAAATTCACATGGCTATTAGTAAGTGTTTCCCGTAACTTTCTGTAACAATTTATTAACACACAGAATCTCCGGACTTTATATTATTATATTTAAAAAAAAAAAAAACAAACCATGCTACCTAAGTTATTATTATGAATTGTTTCTTGTAGTTTTTTCTTAGCTTTTGTTATTAATCCTACTAATATTAGTACCTATCTATTAATACCAGGGGCGTGCCGTCCATACAGGCAATTATGCTGAGCCTACCCTAGCCAAATTCATTTATGACAACAAATCAACAATCATGTACCTAATAAAAAATACAAAATATTTAAAACTCCTATTATAACACTTATAGCAACTTGTCGTGCCTGTGTGACGTCACACGGGCTCCTACGCTACTACAACGCTCCTTAGGCCACAAAACGAACTGCCTTAATTTCTTATTGACTCATTGATGAATTTACGCACACTGGTGCATGTTTTCGTGTGTATGAACGGCACCCATGTATAGATTATGGGCGTTTCTGCGTCTCAAGGAGACCGCCAGCGCAGTTGTGATTGGCTGGCCTTCAAAGTCAAGATGAATGAAATGCAGTGCAGGGTTACCAATTTGTGGAGAATTCTCCGGATCGCGGGGAATTTGAGAAACAGACTACATACAGAAACGATCGGTCCCCGACGTCGTAGACTTTCGTCCGACGGCGGATTTCGGATTTCGGAATTCATATTATTAATTAAGAAAGCCCGGAAATGCATACAATTTCATTTCTGATAAAATCAGAATGTGTATGGGCATGTGAAGGGCATAATGAAATTGTATGCATTTCCGACCTTTCTTAATTAATAATATGAATTCCGACTCTGAATTCAGAACCAGCAACACTGTGCGGCGCCTACACGTACGTGCACACAAATACGCATGATTGGAAAAAGGCCATTAATTTGACTTGCTTAGAAAATGTCAAGATATTATGGATTCTACAAATTAATAATAACTTATGTTACAAGCTGCGCATAGATATGGTGTGTACTTACCTCCAGTTTCATTGTCTTGTATCAATATTGCTATATCCAACAATCGCCACGGCAAGTTGGGTGCATCTCCCATTACAGTGAGAGAAACACTAAATTCCTGGCCCACAGTAAATGTAGCACGCCCATTCTCCACCTTCAAAAGGATTTTTTCACTAATGTAAATATTTTTCAAGTTTTTAACAAACAAGGTGTTTTTTTGTATATCCTAACCTAACCTAACTATCAGTCCTACCGTAAATTGTGATTTTTCACTAAAAAAAAAGTACTATCAGCATTCATTTTTGCGTAGAGGGTATGATTGAGAATATATCAAATAATCATTTTTTTTTGTTTTCTTTTTCATACAATATAATTACGTGAAATATGACAACGTCGCATTTTCTTAGCTTTAAATATGAATGATTGGTTTGAATGAAAATAAATTACTTGTATTTTATCAATGAAACTTAAATTAATTATGATTGATGATATCTTCAAAACCATGCATTCTTGGACCACATATTCTAGGACTTTTAGCAATTTTTTTTAGTTAAAAAATATATATATATTATAAGCGAACTTATTGTTGATAGTAGGGGTACCCTCACCGATTCTTATAAAAGCGAGCGCTCGACCGAGCGCAGGTCATTTTGTCGCTGAGTCTCCGATCGGTAAGGTGGTACCTCCGCTATACAGTAAGTTCGTTCCATATTTTTCTTCAGTGGTTTTTCATTTTATTTTGTGCTATATTCTGTGCTATATTTTTGTGTGTTCTATTATGATGATTATTTTTGAATATTAACGGCTGTTTGCTTGTGATTGCTCGATTTCTGATGATTTATTAAAATTATTGTTAGATCTAAGTCTATTTATAAATAAATTAGTTTTAGGTCGTTTGAGATTGTTTTTTTTTAATTGTTTTTCACTTCTGGTTCCTAAAATCAGAAGTGGGATCTAACTTATTTGCTCACTACTACTGCCTTGGTATCTACACAAACAGCCGTTAATTTCAAATAATGCCACGTTCATCAGGGTCACGTAAAAAGGTAGCTAGGACGCCGCCTCGCTCTGGGGATGGCTGTAGCCCTCGTAGTGAACCGCGACAAGACCGTAGCCACGGATCACGATCGCCTCACGATAGAACACGTTCGCGCCGCGATAGAACTCTATCACATTCGCGCCGTGATAGAACTCGTTCACGTTCGCGCCGCGACAGAACTCGATCACATTCGCGCCGTGATAGAACTCGTTCACGTTCGCGCCGCGACAGAACTCGATCACATTCGCGCCGTGATAGAACTCGTTCACGTTCGCGCCATATTAGAACTCGCTCACGATCACGTCGCAGTCACTCGCGTAATGGTGACAATCATAGGTTGCGTGAAGGATGTTGGTCACGTACGGTTAATCCTAGTGGTCGGCGTAGTAAATCTCGATCCTACCCTCATGATGTTTCCGTACAAAGTGTGTTGGGGAATATCATGTCACGACTAACTGCTATTGAGGAAAACACCGCTTCGCATAATACGCCGTCAATTCGTGATAGCACACCTCCGCTAGGGAAAAATGCTTCTACGACCCAAGCACTTGTTGATGCGTTAGGACAGTTAACAAGAAGCAAGTCTAGCAATTATTATGTTTCTAATTTTGATCCGGCTCTAAATAATTTTGAGGTGTGGTGTAACGAAGTGGACAGGGCTAGGAATGTCAATCATTGGGACGATCTCGAGTGTTTCTCGCGTGTGGCTCACTGTTTAAGGGGTGACGCGAAAACGTGGTTAAACGAGTGGGCAACAAATGATCGCTCATGGTCCAGTTTCATTAGAGAGTTTAAATCGTTGTGTCCGCAAAAGATTAATTATGCTCAAACTCTTCATGAAGTTATAAACACCACGTCCGACAAGTTTACGTCATACGCAGAATATGCGCGGCGTTCATTATTAAGGTTACGAATAATAAAAGGATTAAGCGAAGAGCTTATGACCCAAATAGTGATTCACGGTATCAGTGATGTTCAGGTACAAGCAGCAGCTACTAATGCTGATCTAACGACAGAAAACCTAGTTTCATTTTTAGCTACGTACGTGAAGCCTATTCGCAAACCCGATAACCGTAACACCGACAAATCTGCGTCATCCAGTAATGCGACTAAAAGACATAATTTTAACGGTTCTAGTAAATCTGAAAATAAATGCTTTCATTGCGGCCAAACAGGACACTATAAGGACAAGTGTCCCAAGAAGCGTAATGTCAATGATAAAGCCCATAGTGTTAGTAATGCCAGACCCACCTGTTCTTTCTGTAAGAAGGCAGGGCATAAAGAGAGTGACTGTTTCGCTAAGGCTCGATCTGAGTCTGACAGTCGATGATGGCATCAGCCTGTTACGTGATATCTTGTTAACCTTGACGGAGGCTGGGTTCTCAGTTAACGTGCGTAAATGTTTCTTTCTTACCACCACGGTCGAGTACCTAGGTCGCGTCATTAGTCACGGTCAGGTTAGGCCGAGTCCGCATAAAATCGAGGCACTAGTTAACGCGCCCATCCCTGGTTACTTCAAACAAGTACGCCAGTTCCTAGGCCTCGCCTTACTTTCGGCGTTATATTGAAGGTTACGCGACAAAAACCGCGTGTATATCGCGTCTCACAAAGAAAGACGTAAAATTTGTATGGGGACCTGATCAAGATCAAGTCCGGCTCGATCTTATACAACGTCTAACTAGCGAGCCCATACTAGCGATTTTTGACCCGAACCTTCCTACAGAGCTTCACACTGAGGCCAGCGTTGCAAGTCAATGCCATCGATAGACCATCGAATTGGGCACAAATGACCCAGTCAGCTGATTCCGAGACCTCCGATCTCATCGACAAAGTGAGGGATGGTCTCTTGGACTCTAGTCGGTACATTTGTAAGGGCGATGTGCTCTACTATCGCTATTCACCTGTCGGTGAGGAGTCGCGTTTACTATGTTTTAACCCTAAAGGACACCGGTTCAGTTTGTTACGCGTTTTTCACGACGAGCACGAGCACATTGGGGCTGATAAAACTTGCGACCTTATTTTAAAACATTTCTGGTTCCCAGGCCTAAAACAATTTTTTAAAAAATATACTGCCCATTGCCTAATTTGCATTAGCAAGAAACGTCTTTCAGGGGCTCCTCGTCAGCCTATTACGTCATGGGAAAAATCAGACATTCCCTTCAACACGGTTCATGTTGATGCATTAGGTCCCTTACCAGAGTCCAACGGATATAAGTTTGTACTTGTTTTGGTCGATTCTTTTACCAAATTTTGTTTACTCTATCCCATATAAAGACAAGATGCTAGCGAGTTGAAACGAGTTTTCAATAGCGCTATATCTTTATTTGGGACACCCAAACTCATAGTTTGTGATCGTGGACGCATGTTTGAGGCGTCATCTTTTACCAGTTGGGTAACTGAAATGGGATGCGAAATCCATTACATAACGCCCGAAATGCATCATTCCAATGGACAAGTCGAGCGTTATGTAAGGACCATCCTTAATATGATTCGTATCGAGAGTAGTAATAAAAATTCAACTTGGTCTGACAGTCTATGTAAAATTCAACTAGTTTTAAATATTACTAAACAAAAAAACACGCAGTACTCTGCTTTGTATTTGTTAATTGGTACTAACGCGACCACTCCTGTGATTCGTGCGCTGATCCGTGACGTTGCCGTCGAAAATTCAAGTCCGAATCGAGAGGCCATGAGGGAACTCAGTAGGAGCTCCGCTAAAGCATCTCTTGACAAGAATCAGAGCGGTCAAGACGATCGGGTAAATCGTGTAAGGCACCCGCCAAGAGTTTTTCAGGTAAACGATCACGTGTTCGTGATAAAGTATTCTCAGTCCGCTGGGAAGCTCGACCCTGGTATGAGGGGTCCGTACCGCGTGACTAAAGTGTTACGAAGTGATCGTTACGAGCTGAAACTGTTAAGTGGAGCCAGAGGTAAGACAACTCAGGCCGCAGCTCAGTACATGGTACCCTGGAAAGGAGAGTGGTGTCCTGAGAGTTGTGCTGCATTCTTTGAAAGTAAGTTTCAACTGAACCGTTTAATGTTTTTCTTTATGTTCTGGTAGCACGTGTGGTGTGTACGCGTGCGTATGAGTGCGAGGCATGTGCTGACCTTGCTGGTTGAGACGGGTGGCTGGTGCAGCCCAGATGCAGCGCGCTCCCGAGACTAGCGTCCTGGAGTGCCTGGTTTTTGAAAGTCGCGTACTATGTATGCGCATCGGGTGCTGTCCCGGAAGTCGCGTACTATGTATGCGCATCGGGTGCTGTCCCGGAAGTCGTGTTCTATGAACACGCATCAGGCGCTGTCCTGGCAGGCGCAGTCCTGGTTGCCACGTTTCTAACGTGCGGAAGTCGTGTTCTATGATCACGCATCAGGCGCAGTCCTGGCAGGCGCAGTCCTGGTTGCCACGTTTCTAACGTGCGGAAGTCGTGTTCTATGAATACGCATCAGGCATTGTCCTGGCAGGCGCAGTCCTGGTTGACACGTTTTTAACGTGTGAACTTGTACAAGTTCAAGTATGAGTATGAGTGAGACATAATGTGTGAAGATGTATGCATACATTTGAAAGCGAAGTGTTTTAGTTTGGATTGAGAGAGTGCATTTTTGTATGAGGGCCTTGTATGCGTGATGGATGACAGAATAGGCAAAGGTGTATGTCGTCACGTATAATTAACTACTTGTTTCTCATACAGATTGCAATGACGACAACCCTGACGATGCTGGTGAGCCTTCAGTTCCTTCTGTGGGTCCCGCTGGTGCTCCTCCTAGTCCTTCTGGTGCTCTGAGTCCAGACGACGCCAGTTCGGACGAAGGCGGCGATCAAGCTCTCGCCGTACCTGCCAGTGCCGCTGAAGAAGTTCCTGGTGCAGCCGAGGACGGCGCACGATCAGGATAGGCCGTATAAGCGAACTTATTGTTGATAGTAGGGGTACCCTCACCGATTCTTATAAAAGCGAGCGCTCGACCGAGCGCAGGTCATTTTGTCGCTGAGTCTCCGATCGGTAAGGTGGTACCTCCGCTATACAGTAAGTTCGTTCCATATTTTTCTTCAGTGGTTTTTCATTTTATTTTGTGCTATATTCTGTGCTATATTTTTGTGTGTTCTATTATGATGATTATTTTTGAATATTAACGGCTGTTTGCTTGTGATTGCTCGATTTCTGATGATTTATTAAAATTATTGTTAGATCTAAGTCTATTTATAAATAAATTAGTTTTAGGTCGTTTGAGATTGTTTTTTTTTAATTGTTTTTCACTTCTGGTTCCTAAAAATATATAAAAAACTTGTACAATATTTGTGTAAGTTTAATTCTTCTTGATTACCAGGTGAATCCAAACCCAGGTTAAAAATAATGTAAAATTAGTCATACTATCTTATATTGCACCATATTTTTTGTTTTGCCTTTACAACAAATATCACTACTATCTATAGTTTAATGCTATCTTTTTTACCTCACACAAACATACCTTCAAGTTCCTAATGTCACTAGGCAAAGATGCAGTAGTAAGGCGTTGGCGCACAACATGTGCAAGAGCTCGCAATGTAGTGCGGCGCTCGCCGGCCGTTAGTGATGGAGGGGGGACCAGCCGCTCCCTGATAACAGCGGGCAATCTGCTGTATGTGCCCAAAGTCAATACTTCTACTGCAGCAGCCATGTGGAAAGTTGGTAGCCTGGGAATAGAAAACAGTGATGTAGAAGTTCCTCATCACTTATATTCTCAAGAAGAAAAGATAGAGAAGAACGATTTTCAAAAGACTACATCATCATCTACCTGCCCTTGTCCCATTCTAGTTGGGGTCGGCGCAACACGTTTTCTTCTTCTATTCTCCTCTATCAGATGTCACAGCATCATTTACTCCTTTCTCTTTCATATCATTCCTCACACAATCCATCCATCTTTTCAAAAGATTAGTTGAGGGTTCAATAATGTACCGATTTACTGGTGTTGCCGAAATGCTAACACTGGACATCATGTATAAATAAAAGAATAACCAGGATTAAGACCAGAACAACCAAGCAGTGCCTTCATCTGCTGAGACAGAGCAAAGATTCTCATTAATTCTTTATTTGTCATATTTTTTCCTGCATTGCAGAGATTTTTCAATGTTCTTTTGTTATGACAAAATTATAATCCAAAATGGTTTTCATATATAAAGCTGCAGATAAAGCCTTTAATATGTTTAAGCGCAATTCGCGTTTGGTAATTCTGTGAAAACTTAAGTTTCAAAAATAGTGGTGTTTAATTTTATAATGTTGTAAACTTATAGGAACTCTAACCTTGCGTTTAGAGTACAATACTCAGAAACCTGAGAAGTGATTAATGAAACCGTAACCATATCTCTGGCACTAGCTCTCAGTACACTAGCTTAATCTCATGTTAGCCACTGTGACTGGTTGACCTAAATAACATTAACCAAGTAACTTCAGCAATTTGATTGAGTTTTAGGTTCTCAGTTAGGGACAGACTCTACGTAGCACCAATACCATACCTTGCATGAACTAGGGTCTCCCGGGCGACTCTGGCCAGAACATCAGCAGTCTCAACAAAAATCAAGGCTTGCTTATCGAGAAATGCCATAATGTGTGCAGAGCGGTCCACTTTAGTGGCACTGCTTGCCCACTTCACGAGGGCCAACAAGCGTACAAACAACTGCCGCGTTCGCGCGCTGAATTTGTATATCTCAATTTTGCGCTCCATATCCGTTTTACGGGGTAAACTGTAATCAGGAAACACCATTAACAACCATGTTCAGAGATTACATTTAATGTTGACTAAGTTGTGGTACTTACAGCTCAGCCAATACCGTGAGTTCATCGTAAGTTCTTTGTACGATAAAATCTATAAGTAATGCTAGAGATATGGAGCCGCCCCGGGCTCCTCCACCTTCAGCACCTTGGGTGCATCCTTCTATTGCCACAGGCACCATGGTGCTGGTTGTTTATTACCGGAATAACCAAACCTTCATATGACAATTTCTCATTTATACACAAATTATGAATGAACACACATTTTTTCAAGTGCCAATTAAATTAACTATGATTTAGGTTTTTACAAGGAAAAAATACGGAATTAAAAACACGACACTTTTCTTTCATTATTACTGTCACCATTGAATGAATGAGTGCGTGCAATGAGTGCATTGATTGAATGACGGGAGCATATCGTTTTTGAGCTCACCAGAAGGCGCCACTGGCGAGTAAGTCATTAATTTTATTCTATTTTATACTTTATAGTACCAATAACTTCCTAAAAAGTTTATTTTATTACGTACAACAACATAGAGTAAACTTCAGATACATATTTACAATATTATCCCTAAAATTAGCAAACATGAAACATTTAAAAATCATTGTTCCTCAAAGTACTAACAAATTAGATCCTAACTTGCTACTTAAAATCTTCTACTTATAATGAATCAGGAATGGCTCAATCTTGACCACCATTATGAACATTAATAACAATACGTGATAAAAAAGCGCGCAACGCGTGGACATTCTATGCCATCTGACATTTCTGCAGACCTTACTCTACCTACACGAACGCCTCAAGTGATGAATTTATGCGCGATAGCCCCCATTTTATAGGCCTAGACGCTGAAGCCTCCCTTTTATTATTATACTTTTTGCCTGAAGCACTGTAGCATGACTATAGCGAAGAATAGTGACTATCGACCTTTTTCAATCTTCTTACTTTATGTTTAACTCTTTGCATGCTCGAACAGTTAAAAGTAAAAAATAATTCATAAGAAAATCAGGTGTTTGTGTGAATTTTCTGTTGCTAAAAACTAAAGTTCTCGAACTTCTCGATCACTCTTGTTATTTAGCTACGAACCCGCGAGTTTTTTCATCTGTAGTATTGAATGAGTGGAACTGTGGACACGAATGAGTGAAATTTGAATCACCGTCCGTTCCGTTTTGTATGTTGTTGTGTTTGAGCTCCTGTAAACTAAACTGTAAGCATATAATTAACTTAATGTTTTACAATAATATTATACTCTTTCATTTAACCAAATAAACGACGTTAAAAGTATCGAATTTTTATCTTTTATGAGATTCTTCAGGAAATGGAACGTTAATGGTTGTTTGACAGCAGGCTTCGCTGTCCCAGGTTATCTTGGTACTTCATGGCAGCGCTGCTTGCTTAGGATAACGTCAAAATCCTGTCAAATTCAGTACATTTTAATTTAGTTACATATTTCGCCGCCTTCCAAGATGGACTGGACTTTTAATAAATGTTCCATTGATAAAAAAATGTTGAATTAGTGGTCTGGTGATTACAGAACAGCCTTGTACGCTGATATAACTTCATTTCTGTCTGGTTCTGTCTCTATTTACTATGAACAAATAAAGTAATCGGTCGTCTTTCGGTCTCGGAATCAACATACTTAAAAAAGTGAATGGTTAAATTGTGTTGTTTTCTTTCGAATTTAATTTGTTGAAGTTAATCAAAAGTTCCTATTTCGGCGTGATTACAAGTTTTTCTGTGGTGTACCTTTTATGTCCAATGTCGTAAAACAAATTTTACGTTGTATTTTTTATAAACTGGTGATATTCAATGTTCCTAGCCGATTAGCATTACATGAACATTATCTTTAAGGGGAGCGCGTTTATTCGTCGTATTTTTTTTGCTGGGAACTTGTGCAGATCACGTGTAAATTTTCGTTTCGTTCAAGTAGTTAAGATGGGTTTGTTAAGTGAAGGAAGTCCTCTGTCTTGGGATGAGACGAAGGCTTTGGCGGAGCATGTCCGTCAGCACGGCATCGAGCAGTTCATTAACCTGTACTGCAAGCTCCAGGAGCGCACAGGAGATGTACTCAAGTGGGGAGATGAGGTTTGTTTACATTCAGTATTGATCCTTTACTTTAGACATTTGGATTGCTCTTAGATCATTTTTGTAAACCAGACATGATATATCACACAGTGAGGTGGATCCAAAGATGTTAAAATTACACTTAAATATTGATAAACAAACTAAGACAATCTTGTTACAAAGTATTGTTAACAAGTTAAGCTGTAAGTAATTGTTCATTTCAATTCAATAATAAATAAAATAAGACACTTTGTTTTATGAAAATGTAAACTCAACATTTATTCATTCTTATTGGATAGAAATAAAAGAAAGCCCTGTTGTTGGTATCTGTCTAAAATCTTACCATCATTGTAAGGTGGAAAGTTTCTTCTGCCCTTGGGATCTTCACTCAATAAAACATATCAAAACTTATCTTGTTTGTATATTACCAAAATTAAAACATTATCCAAATAACTGAAATAACCCAACACACAATATTCAACTACACATATTTTTCCTTTTACTAGAACCTCATGTCTAAACTTCAAAAACCGACTGTTACAAATTTTCTTTGATACTTCTCAAAAATCAAACATCCTTCTATATTTGAATCATAACTTCTTAACACTATAAAAACCATAAACTTCAAAACTGCCAGTTATCAATAGACATAAAAATTCTATAAAGCTAATATCATATTACAACATCCCCTCTGAATTTTATGTCTATTACAGTTTGAATAACATCACATAACTTCTCATCAACTACTTTAAAACCCAACTTAATTAACCCACCCAACTTAACTGACTACAACAAACAAACTTTTGAATTAATTAATCTAAACACCTTACATAACTAACTTATCCATTACAATTTCAAATTAATTCCCAAACAACCTTATATTTTAATTAACCTACATAACTCATCACATTATAGAATGTTCTTCACTTATGTATCACTCACTATACACTGTCTCAATCTCAAAAACTTTGTTCTATCCAATGGTTTAGTCAGTATATCTGCCAAATTGTTCTTAGTCGGACAATAGTAAATATTTAATAAATTTTTATCTATTTTCTCCTTAATGAAATGATATTTAACATCAATATGTTTGCTTCTTCTATTTAAAATTCCATTTTTAATTAAAACTATCGCAGATTGATTATCAACAAACAATTCAGTTTTTGGTAATTTATCTGTCAACTCGAAGATGAGACTCTGAATGTATAGAAGATCTTTTATACATTCGGCCGCAGAAATATATTCAGCCTCAGTACTGGAAAGAGCAGTGACTGACTGTTTACGTGAGCACCAATGAATTGGACCACCACCATAAAATATTACGAAGCCAGTCGTACTTTTCCTAGTATCAGGATCACCTGCGAAGTCTGCATCACAATATGCTTTCAAAGTCAAATCGTTACCACGAACATACTGTATACCACTGCTGACTGTATTTTTAATGTATCTAAAAAGGTTCTTAATATTTCCAAAATCATTTAAGTTAGGATGCTCTTGATGCCTACTACAATAACCAACATGGAAAGCTATATCCAATCTTGTTTTATTCACCAAATACAACAATGAACCAATCAATTGTCTATATCGATGCACATCATCAACATTTACTTTCCCCTCTTGATGTGTATCAATTAAAATGTTTGGTTGACTACTATCTTTTAAGTTTTCATATTTAAACTTTTCCAAAATTTGATTTATATAACTTTCTTGATAAATCTTAATAAAGTTTTGTTCTACTTTAACATCAAACCCTATAAACTTTTCTGTCTTATCAAATTTCCGCATTTCAAATTCTTTTTCTAATTTATTAATAATTTTATTTAAATCAATTTCATTTTCACCAATTAAAATACCATCGTCTACATAGATAGCCAAGTATATTTCTTTTTCTTTATTAACAAACACACATGGATCCGATTTTAATTGTAACAAACCTAATTTCTTTAAAAACTCCGTTAATCTCTTGTTCCACATAAGTGGTGCTTGTTTTAATCCATATAAACTCTTCTTTAACTTACAAACTTTATTCTCTTTATCTTTTATATCATATCCTAAAGGTATTTCCATAAAAATTTCTTCATCTAATTCTCCATATAAAAATGCCGTTTTTACATCAAATTGTTTAATTTTAAACCCTTTTTGTGCTGCAATCGCCAACAACAATCTTACACTACTTGTGTTTACTACTGGACTATATGTCTCCTTATAATCAATATTATATTTTTGTAGAAATCCTCTTGCCACTAATCTAGCCTTATATCTTCCGCCAGGCTTTATAGTAAAAATCCATTTACTTGAAATTATTTTCCTATTTTTCGCTTCACTTTTATTCACAATTTCCCAAGTTTTGTTTCTATCTAATGAATCTTTTTCCTCATTCATTGCTATCTTCCATAAATCCTTTTCAAAACTATTAAAAACATCTGTATAAGTCAAAAACGAAGTCTCCAAATCATAATCTTTCAACCAAAATGGCAATTTCCTTTCTCTTCTCGGTAAAATCCTCAATCCATCATTATTCACTGGTTCAATTGCATCTTCAAACTCATCATTACTTTCAACTACTCTATCATTACCGTCTTCCCCTCTCAAAGTATCATTCTCTTCAACATCGACTCTAATTTCTTCAACGCTGTCTTCAAAAATATCATTATCTTCAACAGTTCTGCCCCCTATTTCTTCAACGCTATCTTCAAAAATATTATCTTCAACAGTTCTCCCTCTAATTTCTTCATTACTATCTTCAAAAATATTATCTTCAACAATTCTTCCTCTAATTTCTTCATTACTATCTTCATCACCACTTTCACCACGAAAACTATCACCATTAATAACATCACTACCAATACCAACTTTAACCGTTTTAAATAAATTCTCTAAATCGCACTTTTCCACTCTACAATTACACATTTTCAAATAATCTGCAACTTCACTCTTACTATTATTAAACACCACATCTCTCGAGTAAATAATTCTAAAATTTGAAGGATCCCAGATCTTATAACCATTGTTAGTAAACCCTACTAGAAGCCCTTTACTACTCCTGGAGTCAAGTTTATTTAACTGATAATTATTTTTGTAATATGTTAAAGATCCAAAAATATTTAAATGTTTTAAATTCGGTATTCTATTGAACCACATTTCTGCTGGTGTTTTAACATTAATGGTATTTGCACTCCTGTTTAATAAATAAGCAGAAGTTAACACAGCTTCACCCCATAAATCATGTGGTAGCTGCATATCAAAAAGCAACGCTCTTGTTCGTTCCATTAAAGACCTATTTAATCTTTCAGCTTTACCATTTAGTTGTGGAGAATATGGAATAGTGTAATCAATATTAATACCTTTGTTATTACAATACATTTTTAATTGTTTACTAGTATATTCACCTCCATTATCACATCTAAATGTTTTAACTGTAGTTTTAAAATGATTTTCTGCCAAATTTATATAGTTAATTATTTTTGAAAAAGCCTCGCTTTTATTTTTGATTAGATAAACTTTTACAAAATGAGTATAATCATCCAAGAATGTTATAAAATATTTGTAACCATCCCATGTTTCTGTTTGAATAGGACCACAAATATCGCTATGAATTATTTCTAATGGTTGACTAGCTCTCTGTCTAGTTGTTTTAAATGGTTTTCTACATAATTTTGATTGTGTGCAGACTTCACAGATGTCGACTTCCTTTACACGGCCTCCATCTATCCCTCGAACAATTTCCTTTGTCTTGTTAACAGGTACATGTCCTAATGCACGATGCCAGAATTTACTATCTATTTGAAAAACATTGACTGACCTCGAAGGTACGACTGGCTTTGTCGTATTTATTAATAATTTTAAATAGTATAGACCATCCTCCCTCCGTTCGCAAGACTCCATACATTCAGAGTTTTTACCTCCGAGTTGGCAGCTTGTTCTGAAAAATTTTAAAAAATAATTATCATCAGCTAATCTAGATACAGATATCAAGTTCTTTTTAAGTTGGGGAACACATAAAACATTTTTTAATGTAATATTGTTAGAATATAAGTTTCCCATTGTGTTAACATGATGTATGTTTCCATCGGCTGTCATAATTTTATAATTTATTTTCTCCTTATGTACAAGAAACCTTTCTGATGTAACAATGTGACTGCTTGTTCCTGAATCTATAATGAATTCAACTTCCTCTTGTTCTGAATGATCTGTATAAAAGTTACTTACAGTTTGCTTTAGGCAGAATTTCGTGTAGTGAGAATTATCCTTACAGTGTGCACAATTGTATAGTGAGTTGCAATCTGCATGTCTATGTCCAGTCTTCATGCATTTATAGCATAAGCTGTTGTTGTTAACTCTCCTATCATCATGGCAAAATCTCGCTATGTGTCCTTTCCTTCCGCATTTGAAGCAACTCCTCACATGAAAGATGTTTTCTTTTTCAGTCTCATTCTCATAGGATGTTGTTGGTTTCGGTTCTTCATCACTGCCTTTCCTCATTTTTAATTCTAAATTTATTCTTGAAATTAAATTTATTAAATTTTTGTCTTCTTTTGACGTTGATTCCCATGCAGTCCTAAAGTGAATCAAGTCCTTCGGTAAATTTGATAGTATTTTTGACATTATCTGTTCGTCATCAAATTTATATCCTAATGCTCTGATTCTTGTAGCCTTGTTTTCAATCTCTGCAATTTCTGCCATTATATCCTTATTTATAATTTTGTATTTATAAAAATCTTCCAATTTCTGTGAAATTTGTGTGTCTTTGTGTCCAAGAAATAACTGGTCAAATTTGTCTATGATATCTTTTGATTTTTCGCAGTTTATTGCATAGACCATATATTTATCACATATAGCACTTATAATTATTAATTTTGTTTTTGCGTCTTTCTTTTTAAAATCCTTAACTGTTTTTTCAGCATCTCTTTCCAAAACTTGTTCTAAATCTCTTGCAGTCAAAAGTAAAATTAATTTTTGTTTCCATATAAAATATTCTTCTTCTGTTTTTAATTTTGAAATAGTAATTTCTTCCGCCATGTTCAAAAATTATTGTATATTTTTTAAATTAAATTTTACACTTTTTCTCCAGACATTTTTTAAGGGTTCTTTATTCTTCCACGTTCCACCTTACCTTTTCATGCCATATCTTCATCGGTGGCGAGGGCCCATAACCTGTTGTTGGTATCTGTCTAAAATCTTACCATCATTGTAAGGTGGAAAGTTTCTTCTGCCCTTGGGATCTTCACTCAATAAAACATATCAAAACTTATCTTGTTTGTATATTACCAAAATTAAAACATTATCCAAATAACTGAAATAACCCAACACACAATATTCAACTACACATATTTTTCCTTTTACTAGAACCTCATGTCTAAACTTCAAAAACCGACTGTTACAAATTTTCTTTGATACTTCTCAAAAATCAAACATCCTTCTATATTTGAATCATAACTTCTTAACACTATAAAAACCATAAACTTCAAAACTGCCAGTTATCAATAGACATAAAAATTCTATAAAGCTAATATCATATTACAACAAGCCCAACCTTAGCAGCATAACAAGTAAAATCAACTTTCTTTAAGTTGTTTCTACTACTTACTTATAATGTACTATTTTTATAAAAAATAAATTATGAGAACACTCACTATTTCATAATACTGAAAATTATGTTGTAACTTGTGTTTGAAGAAGTTTATTTTCAGTCCTGGGTATGATTCCCACAAAGTGCCAATTGTTCATAATTGATTCCAGTAAGAAACTCAGAGTACCTGCCAGGAGCCTGGATTGTGCCCAGTTGATAAGAAATAGGCCCACTATTACTTGGGACTCAAAAAGTCAAAAATAACCTCCTTAGAAGAATCTGGGTGTGCCTACCCTTTCATATAAGCCCTTTGATTATGTGATGTTAAGTTATTAATATAGAAGCTAATTGATGTAAACTCTTCCAGGTGGAGTACATAATAGTTAAATTTGATGATGAGAAGCAGCGAGCCACAGTGAGCCTCAGAGCTGATGAACTACTGCCTAAACTACAGGAGACAGAATTAAAAGATCCCCTAAGTAAGTATTTTTCACTCATTGAAAGTTAAAATTCAAAGAAACATGCAGAATTTAGGTACAACATGGTTCTGATTTAATTTTATTGTTTCATGCAATTTAAAAGAAATATTATAATTAGTATTAACCAGCTGTTGTCTGTGACCTTCGTTCGCATGAAATTATTATAAAAAAGTAAGGTACTCTTTACAACAACAACTATCTGCCAGTAAAAGTCTCGTCAAAATCGGCCCAGCCGTTTCGGATATTAGCTGTTTGAATGGATTTTGTTAATAATTTTTTTGCATGGAACCCTAATTATTTTTCTAAAATAAAAGTAGTTGTAGTAGCCGTAGTAGTAGTTAGATCTTATAACATTAGCTATCTGCCAGTAAAAGTCCCGTCGAAATCGGTCCAGCTGTTTCAGAGATTAGCCGGAACAAACAAACAGAAAAACAGACAAAAATTGAAATAAATGTATTTTTGTTAAAGGTACTGTATACACTTTCAAATACTCGTACATTCAGTAAAAAGCTGTAAGTTTGATGACAAACAGACACTGCAATTTTATTTATTTGTATAGATATAGATACAGATAATGTATTAAACTGTTTGTTTTGTATGAAATGTTACTTTAAAAACATGATCATAATACAATAAAAAACAATGTTTACAGTAAACACTTAAAGTCAACAAGAGAAAACATTGTATCTGTAAATTTTGAGTTTTTATCATGAATTTAATGGATTCACATAAATTTTTAACTATCATCCACCACAGTATATAACTGTATTTAATAATTACCTGACGACTGCATGCTAAGAGAGCATTATAATACTTAGTTACAATGAAGCAAAGCTAGTGTTATTTCCTTGATTTGTCTTTTCTTCACATCTTTTATATTTTTACAATATTTCTTTAAAAAAAACTAGAGTTATTATTATTACATCAGCCTATACATTTCCAGTGCTGAGGAACTAGAATAAATTGAATATTTTTGAGCAAAAAAAGTACTGTTACAGAAGTATTCAATCTAAATAATGTCATATAATCCAATAAGGAAAATAACGGACCCATACCAATTTTGAGCATACTTTATAATTCACATACTAAATATTTTTTAGCTGATGCTACAACATTACATACTAATGAGTAATGACTCAGACACTCTAGAAAAACTCAGATACGATAATAAATAAACTAAACTTTTCAAGTCATGCCTTCTGTTGAGAGTTAATAAAATAGTTACCATGACACAGCAAAAACTACTATATTTTGGCCTTGGATTCATGATCATGACATGACAGACAATTAATATTTTGTGCTGCTAATGGTCAAACATTATTGAACTTATTTTCGGCGCTTGTTTATTTTCGTGCTACCTACCAACACCAAGCCGATTCAGTGAATCAGACAATATAACTACAATATTTAAACACGTCTTTTTTAGGGTTCCGTAGCCAAATGGCAAACCAAAACGGAACCCTTATGGATTCGTCATGTCTGTCCGTCCGTATGTCACAGCCACTTTCTTCCGAAACTATAAGAACTATACTGTTGAAACTTGGTAAGTAGATGTATTCTGTGACCCGCATTAAGATTTTCACACAAACATAGAAAAAAAACTATAAATTTTGGGGGTTCCCCATACTTAGAATTGAAACTCAAAAATTTTTTTTCGTCAAACCCATACGTGTGAGGTATCTATGGATAGGTCTTCAAAAATGATATTGAGGTTTCTAATATCATTTTTTTCTAAACTGAATAGTTTGCGCGAGAGACACTTCCAAAGTGGTAAAATGTGTCTCCCTCGCCCCTGTAACTTCTAAAATAAGAGAATGATAAAACTAAAAACAATATTTGATGTACAGACGCCAGCAAATCTAACCTACCCGAAACTGTCAAATTTTCCCAATCAATCTTGAACCTAATGCTTTAGCGATAATGTTGAAAATCTGTTAAAGAAATTTGACACATTGTAGTAGCTTGATGTGCTGGCGTCTGTACATTACCATGCAAACTTCCACCGAAAATTGGTTTGAACGAGATCTAGTAAGTATTTCTTTTTAATACGTCATAAATCGTAAACCGCTATTTACCTTTCATTCAATCAACTCAAATATAAAAATAAGAATAAAACATTTAATTTCATAAACATAAACGGTACCATCATAACATAATGGTACGGAAGCCTTCGTGCGCGAGTCCGACTCGCACTTTGCCGGTTTTTTACATACTAGATTTCTCGACCTTATTTATGTACTTACACGCCTTATTGATCGAATCAGGCGACATACAAAAATTACTCGAAAATGCCGCAAGAAAAGACGGCACCGATAGTAACGAAAGAGTATCGCGTAGTTACGATTTTATACCACTACTGAAATTACTTTGCTCAAATCGCAAAAGAAAATGGAAAAATGGAAAGGAAACTTTTGCCCTACTGTGGGCCACAACGGGCTAGTAATAATACATAGGTATTTGAATGCCGCGCAACATTTTTCATTGATCAATTGTATGTAAGGGGTATCCAGATCCTTAAAAAATATTTTCGCAGGAAATTCCGGACATTTCTTTCCTATCTATTGTGTTGTCGGTATACTTTTAGGATAATATATTTTTCTCAAAGATTGATTTCATATTGCCGGGTGCTTAAAATATAAATTACATAAAACTACTCACATTATAATCATGTACATACTTAAACATATAAAATTACAGATACTGTTGATTCCTATATCAATTTAGCTTAAAATAATTTGAGTTTACTGTGTATTACTTTTCTCAGTTTTGGAAATTCCGGACGTGTGGCAAACCTAATCAAAGGAAACTTAGTTCGCGGCAATGGCAAGATCCGCATCAGCTCTTTCACCTTTTACTTCGAAAAGTTACTGAATGTAGATCGAGCGTAAAAGTTAACTAATTTTTATTTTTATCATAATTATGACAACATCAGAAATATTATGTGATTACTAATCAAATGTTCTGATTTATTTTATTATTTCATACCTTCTGTGTTCATAAGTAACGGTGACACATCAAAAACGAAAAACATCGATTTTAACTAGGCATTTATGCTATCAGTAAGCATATATTCACACAGCTGTCCCTTTGCTTTGATTATTTTCACTCATTCCAAAAACATCTTTATTACCTGAAAACCAAAAGCTAAGTTGCATGACACTATCAAATTCTTGAGAAAAGAGCATAGATTTAATGTTCAGTTAGCATGAATATCCACAAAAAAGTGACGATTCATTAGTAAGATCATCTCCATATTACTCATTCATATAATAAATGAAAATACCAGTTCTCATAAAAAAATAGTAGATCTATTATACAACAAGTGAATAAAAAGGTAATTTAATTCGAGGGACTATGTTGGATACTGAGAGCATCGAAGGATTCTAGAGTAGAATCCAGAGCCGTAGCAAGGGTTTCTAGAGTAGAATCCTGAGTGGAGCGAGGGATACAAGAACCGAGATGATTTTTTTTTCACTAGTTGTGTACTCTACTTTTTACCATTGACTGCGAGAAATTAAATAGAAATATAGTATTTATATTTCTCCTGGGTTAATAATAACAGCCACTCAGGTCGATCTTCAGGGTTAAGCCGGGCTTACCAAGGTCGGTCTTTGGATGGGTGACCACTAATTCATTACATATCGAGTTTCCTCTGTGCCTCGGAAAGTACGTAAAGCCGTTGGTCCCAGCTATCATTTGTAGTTCTTTGATTGTCGTTACAGGAAGTCAGTGGCCCGAAAGTTTGACAACCAGTCTTACCAAGGGGTAGCTATCGTATGACCCACCCAGTACTAACTGGGTTGTGTTCTGGGTCACATAGGCAGTCGCTCCATGTAAAATACTGATATTCAGCTGCATCCGGTTAGACTGGAACCCTACCCCAATAAAGTTGGGAAGGGTCGAGGCAGATGAGTATTCATTGTTATTATTATATAATCGGTCTCTTCTTCTTAGCGTATCGATGGCAAAAAAATTAAATATGTTTAGCCCAAAATTCAGCCACGCGAACCCCGCTCACTGATGCTGTAATTAAATCATCGAAAGCGCAGGTGATAGGGCATGCGGTGCAAGATGGAAGGTGGGCCATTGTTTGTGAGACACCGCATACGCACTTGAGGTCTGAGCCGTCCACGAACCCCCATCTGCAGAGATTGTCTTTGCTCCGGCCAACTTGGGTTTAAAGTCTGTTTAGAGATTTCCAAGTCGGCCACGGCAACTCGTGCCCAGGTGGAAGCTTTTCTGATGGATCGTTGAAGTTATCAGGGGGTTTAAACCGCTCTCGCCAGAGATTGCCTCTTGCTGCGGAGGCGTTGAACCTGACTGGGCCAGCTGGGCCCACGCACCCAAGAAAACTTTTGCGACTTTTCAGCCTCTGGGGCACTGAGCTGTGCATTGGGTGGCGTGAGTCAGCTTGTAGCTTCGTCCTCTCGATACGGCTGGCTATAGTCCTGCGAACTTGAGGAGGCGCGATGCCGGAAATATAACTATAATCGATAATATAATAAGAAAACAAAGGGTTAATTATAAACATTAAAAATGTATAGTAAATTCAGTGTTCTATTACTGTCGTCACATTTTATTTAGTTTTTAATCATAATTCGTGCTTGTTCCAAATTCAAAATGTTTTTATACACTCAGTGAGTAAAAGAGAGTTTTATTCACTGTTATCGATGAATAAAATGCCCTTTTTCAAGTGGCAATGGTAAAAACAATTTTTCTGTAGTCATGCCATCCACGGTACTTACAATGACACAGCAAAAAACTAATAATGTCAAATGACGTCATGAAATATGACTGGGACAATCAATATTTTGTACTATCATTGCAGCAGTAGGTTAACATGAGTAAACTTACCAATCACTTTACTGTTAGTGTACCTTCATTAACGCGTCTTTCTCCAAGCGTAATAATCGTGGACGCGCTGCTGTCAGAGACTAGGAGCGGTCAGATGAGATTTGACTTCAGCTCAGCTCCGCTCTTTCATTCATCCAATGAATGAAAGAGCGGAGCTGAAGTAACGCAAAAGAGTAATTTGAGATCTAAAGAGTAGAGCTTCAACTACCCTTCAATTAGTCACTAGATTATCATATACTATCGTCTTGGGGGCTTTTTAAAAATAATCTCTTCATGGTGAGAAGCAAGATTAAAGCAATACTGCCCTTACAGTTGGTGGTATAACCTCGCAGCGCTCTCATCTCTTGTTCCTGACATCAGTATCGCGGTACTGCAGATATCCCTGCATCTAGCATTCAAGGGATGCACAGGTACAGCGAATGAAGATCATATAGATGTACGTCCTTGAAGCCTACGGGGTAGAAGGTACTGGGGAAGTCAATCCCAGTATTACTTTGATAACTAACCAATATTTTTACTACTATGCGATGAAGAGCTGAAGTCTGCCATGTGATAACAGCTCCTAAATTAGCTTAGATAACAGCATACTGACAATAACTATCATAATTCTATCTAGAATTTTAATATCTATAGTGTTATTGTCAACACAATAAGGCACTCAAATATTAAAATAAGTACCTACTTCATTACTACTAAAACCTATATAAGTGGTGAATTACCCAGATATTTCTAATGACTGCTACTTTCGCACCAGTGTGAAAAGTACATACTTTCGTATAATTTGCTTTTAGCTAGTGTTAAAAAGCCCGAAAGTTGTATCTTATGATCCACGCAGACGCGCCACGGTTTCAGCTTCCAGCCCACCCGTCAACTTGTTTGAAAGTTTATTCATAATAATAAATATGAATAAACTTATTGTTTTAAAGTACACATTGAATGTTAAATATAAAGGTACCTCAATTGGGGAAGGAAAACGGACATTACAGTCACGTGGAATTTTTCTAGCTGCATCCTTAACAATGACTTTCATTGACTACATGTATTCATCATTCATTGTACCTAAATAAAATAACTAATTGTTCCCATCCGTACCTAGTATGTAGTCATTTATTAGCTGACGTTACTTAAGTTATCAATGGGGACGTTTATATGCAGAAGCCATAACTTACGGAAAATGTTATGTAGTTACAAAGATGAGACAAGATCATTACTTACCTATGAATCTTACTTCTTACTAATATTATTTGCGAAAGTTTGTGATGGATGGATGGATGGATGTTTGTTACTGTTTCACGCGAAAACTACTGGACGGATTTGGATGAATTTAGAACATAGATAGTTTATAACCTGGGTTAACATATAGGATACTTTTATCCCGGTAGTATGGTCCCGTGGGACAGTTACCGAACTTCACGCGGGCGAAGCCGCGGGCAAAGCTAGTAGGTACAATATAAACGTTATATTTTATTTTCCTTCATTAGTAACGACTGATTACACCGTTTATGCATGTCATGCATTTACATCTATATTTGCATTAGTCAATGTTTGAGTGACTAGATTTTTGACCGCGGTTTCGTCCGCTTGGAGGTCGGATATTATCCCACGAGAACTTACTACCTACCTGGATGAAAAGTATCCTATGCTTAAACCCACGTTTTGGTCTATTTCTAAGCCAAATTACATCCAAATCCGTTCAGCTGTTGATGCATGAAAACGTAACGGACAGATATGAGTTACTTTCGCATTTATAATATTGGTATGGATTCGTAATGCGTAGCACGGAAGTGTCGCGTTGCTTGTTTCATAAACTGTGTAGTGCTTATTTACAACGCATCAACATCATTGTGACTGTCTTGATTTTGTTGGCTTTTACTGAACTAGGTATCTGTATTTCTGTCTATTCTGCACCTAATTATAATCAGAATAGATACAACTACAGATAGCTAGATAGTATACTAATTACCGCACCAGTAGATTTGCTCCTTCCATTCAATGATGTTCATCCAATAACATGCTACTCCATGAACCCTCATGTATGATATAATTTCAATAATGAGCAAGCAGCATAGTGTTAATATTATAACTGTACCTACCTATTCCAGTCACCAAGCTTTTGCTAAGCGCTTTGTTATGGTCGTTTTCCCTTGTCAGATAGAGCAAATAGAGTACTTTCTCGTACCTACAGACTTACCTACCACAAAAACCACAGCTTTTTCCATACCAGTAAAAAACGATTAGTAAAAAAAAATGGTTGCCTGTAAAGTCGGTTTTACGGGCGAAGATTTTACGTGACAACGTCTTTTTCTCGGTAGAATATTTATTGATATGAATATAATTAAATTGCACAATAGGAACAAGGAATTGAATGAAAATAAGAATTGCACAAATTTTAACTATAGAAATATATTTTGTTTACTAAAACATTGTACATGTAAACTTAAACTTAACTAATTACCGATCATAGTTGAGTGGGAGAGAGACGCAAGGCATTCGGCGGGCCTCTCTCTCGTTCGGTGACTCATCGTAACGTTACCGAGCGTTACACTTTTTCATAAGTGACTCCCAGCCGCAACCTAATTTAAGACGTTGTCACGTCAAAAACAATCAAGTTAGCATGCTTACCATAAGTCTTAATAAACACAATAGACGACCTATTGTGTTGACATGTTTCACATTATGTAGTAGAATACATAATTTATTACGGACTGCATCAGTCAGGGCCGCTTGCAACTGTGCATATTTTTAAAGCAACTAGTTCATTCATCATGCAATTAAATTGAAATGCCATAACGTTATTTAGCATGCAAACAAGTGCAAGTGCATAAATGCAAATCCTCGACTGGCTTTTGCATGTAATTACTGTATGTTCGCATGAAAGTCGAAAATTACCCCTTGGGTGGGAACGTGGGTACTACCGAGATTAAAATGTGCCCTGTCTTCTGACCCGGGTCATGGCTATCCGTGTGACTTCCATCCAAATCCGTTCAGGGGTAAGAAGGTAACAGACGAGCAGAGTTACCTACTGTCGCACCTATAATATTAGTATGGGAGAAAGTCCTATGGAGATTGTTGTTTGTTTGTTTTCTGCCTATTCCAGTTTCCCATCCTCATACTGATACTGTTAGCCTGCATCATCCCACTGCTGGGCAAAGACATCTCCCCATGGCATGGCATTCCAGTTATTTCGATCCAAGGCCAATGTGGACCACTGGTCGCTGGTCTTGTCCAGATCGTCCCACCATCTTCTACGAGGTCTGCCGCGACGTCTTCTGGCTGTGTCAGGGCTCCCATCCTCATAGCATAAAGTAATGATTATTTGCACAATCCTTATGTTGTAAACTATTGCCATCACATTAGAATCTAGAACAACAAATGTTAAACTAAACACGATTGTGAAGTATGCCAAATAGAGCGGAAAGTATTCAGCCAATGTCGAGACGCAAATCTGTTCTGAGTAAACGAAGGCTACGCTAATATCTTTAGATAGAGTTTTGGCCATAATTAATAACAAGCCGTGGCCGTGGAACAAAATACGAACATCCGTTCAAATTTTCCTCCCTTATTTAATGCCTTGAGATGATGATTTATGGTTCCGTACCCGAAGGGTAACCAACGGCACCCTATTACTAAGCCTCAGATGTCCGTCCGTCTGTCTGTCAGCGGGCTGGATCCATAATAGGTAGACAGTTGAAGTTTTTACAGCATGTGTATTTCTATTGCCGCTTTAGCAAGAAATAAATTAAAAATTAAAGGGGGCTACGACTCGCACTTGGACGGTTTTTCTAAAATCCTTCGTTAGTGACAACTTACTTAGTAAGAAACTCTTGGGCAATAGATCATGCAGTTTAGGCTTTGCGTTTGGATGTACGATCGTGGTGAAAGAATTGGTCAGCTAGACTTCGTTTCCGAATCCTAGCTGTAGCTGTCAAGAATGCGCCGGGGCTTTGAAGTCGTAGTGCAATTTAGATTAAGCCGCTCCTTTTAAGCTCCCGTAGAAGAAGACTGCGTTGTCTGTTAGTGAATTTAAGATTTTTATTAAGAAGATGAAGCAAAACTGCCTCGCAAGCGCAACTGCTGAGCATGAGGTCCTGGGTTCGATTCCCGGGTCTGGCAAAGTGTTATTGGGTTTTTCTATCAGAAATGTCTCAGTAGCAGCCACAGAGTCTAGATTTGTGCCCGGTTGAGTGTAATAGGCTCACCCCCTATTACATGGGACTAGTAAGTAACATAACTGGCGAAATGTGGGTGGACTATCAGGTACACCTCTGCCTAACCCTTCGGTGATTACAGGCGTGTTATTATGAAGCAAAACAATACTTAAATTATTAATTTTGTTGTAGATGCTAAATCCCTGTGGCGTCCCGAGTATGGATCATACATGGTGGAAGGCACCCCTGGCCGGCCATACGGTGGGCTTCTAGCACATTTCAATATCGTAGAGGCGAACATGCAATACCGAAGAGCCGAAGTCACACACTTATTACCTCCTGGAGAAGTCATCATGAGCATAACGAATTTTCCAAGGTTAAGAAAGTTTTTTTTTGTTTCTTAAGTTATATTGCAACTTTAGATTTTTGATGAAAAAAGTGAGTAGCTCAAATTGCGAACAGTGTAGAATTGCGGAGGCTGTGCATCACTTGCTAGTGGAATGTAAATATCAGAGAAAGAGACGCTTTGATGGCCGAATTAATTAAACACCAACAGGTTAGATCTGGGTGCTTTTCAAAGCCTCATATCGAATCCATGTAGTGCAGAAGCTATTAAAGTTTACAAGTTTATTTACAATTCTTTATGTAACATACTAAGTTTATAGTAAGTAATAATAGTAATATATATTTATTGTTAAGAATTATTGTTATCATGTATATGTGTCACGATGGGGCTGGCATGATCAAGTATGTAAGACCAAAGCCCCTAAATAAATAAAGATTTAAAAAAAAAAAAAAAACTTATTTTGGCTCACTGCTGGAGTTGTGCGGCATGCTGAGCGGAAAAATCAAATATATGTTCGGTAAAAATCCGATCGGCGTAGCTTGTATTCTTTAGAGCCGACAGGAATTGCCGAATAAAGTTTGCCGATCGACATGCGCCGAATGAAATCTGAATATAATTATGTGGTACGAGTATTTGCAAGGGGTCAGCTTTGTTGGTCTACAAATACTGCCAAATAGAATGTGCCGACCCGGACAAGTGTGTGGTAGTAACTTATGTTAAAAGCCTCAGGTCTACGCTGTACCTACATTTATGTACATTGTCTACCTTACTACCTTCTCTTTGTATTAGCATTCTAAACTATCTAAACGTTTACAAAATCTTGTTCATTATATTTGTAAATCTTTATAATGGCCGAGTGTTCTATCTCAATAAATATGTTTCAACAACTGTGTATAATCTTAAACAATCTAAATTCAATCGCTTGATCATCTCTAAAAGTGAACTATTGAGGCTCCAATTAGCTAGAGGCTAGACTGATCGTTTTTGCTAAGTCAAGGCACAAAACCAAACAAACAGGCGGTAATAGCTTAAAACTTTACACTGTAGATAAACCACTTACTCAGATGATCAGACAAGAATTTGGCTACAGGTTAATAACAAATTGTGCTCTCCAGCCGATTACAAACTCTGTAACTGTGATTATAAAATCGTTTTCCGTGCGGACTCCTTACACAGCACCATTTTCTCGTCATGGCTGATTATGCTAATAACTGAAATTTGCTTACAGATTAGGTTGTCCAAATTTCACAAGTCCACCTTTCCCCCCGAAGCCAAAAGATGGCGTCTCGAAGTCATTATTCTTTCCCGACGAAGGCATCTTCCCTGGACACCCGCGCTTCAAAACTTTGACCTCAAACATCCGACACAGGCGTGGAGAAAAAGTTGCCATTAATTTGCCAGGTGAGTCGCATAAAATGTTACTTTGAAAATTATCGTGTCATTATACATAATATTATTACTTACTTCCTTGAACATGATTACGCATACTACATGATTCTTAGGTGAATATAACAGTCATGCGTTGATATATTACATTGCAGTTTATGCATACGAGTATACCCAATGACTAAATCATTATTGAATGAACCGTTAAATAGTATTCATAATAAAACGTGCTTACAATCTTATACACCTTTCCTTATACAAAGTTTACCTGCCTAACGTTTTTACCCACATGCAATTGTATTTTTTCCTAGTGTTCAAAGATGTGAACACGAAGATTCCGGTGGATAATTCCCATGTAGTGGAGCCGGGTGCGGCGAAGCCTGACTGCGTGTATATGGATGCCATGGGTTTCGGTATGGGCTGCTGTTGTCTGCAGCTTACCTTCCAAGCTTGCTGCATTACGGAAGCGCGCACACTCTACGACCAGCTTGCACCACTGTGCCCCATAATGGTGAGTTATCCGTTTTCACTACTTTCGTGGTCCAATAATCGTAATATCTACATGTTTATTATGTACATATCTTCATAAGACATCAATACGTATTAAAATAATAACATTTTACCTTATGTGTATTTTATCTAAAACCTTCGGATTGACAGGTGTTTAGGGAAAAACCGGCCAAGTGCGAGTCGGGCTCGCGCACGAAGGGTTCCGTACAATTATCTATAAAAAAAAATACGAAAAAAAACACGTTTATTGTATGGGGACCCCCCTTAATATATTTTTTTAAATTTTAGTATTTGTTGTTATAGCGGCAACGGAAATACCATCATTTGTGAAAATTTCAGCTTCCTAGCTATCACGGTTTATGAGTTACAGCCTGGAGACAGACAGACAGACAGCGGAGGCTTAGTAATAGGGTCCCGTTTTACCCTTTGGGTACGGAATCCTAAATATAGCTTAAATATGTTGATTAAAATATGATTCGAGTAACAAATATGGGTTAACAGAGTTATAATCATTAAAATCATCATTAAAACCCTCGTAAGTTCATATAATCCCAGTGAATAACTTTTTCATGAAATAATCATTAAATGGTATTAAGTGAACTTACCGAGTGATATATTTGTTTAAAACGGGAATCAATTTTAAATATGCTTTACAATTTATAATCGGAAATCAATTACCTACCCGAAAATTATACCAATTTCTATCTACAGCAAACGACCTTGTGTTATCTGTGCAAGTCATGGAGTATCAATACTTATGATTTTATAAAAACAATAACTTTCATGGTTATGACGTACAATCTGGACCCCGCAATTAAGAGGTCACTATTGAGATCGATTACATCCGTCATGCTTTAATTACAATAATTATTGTATTAAGTAGGTAATACTTTACAGATAACAAGCAACTATTTAACGTCACTAGAAATAGGTAACCATTCATTCTCAAAAATTGTTGTTGTGCCTAAAACTAAAAATCTTAATATTGTTACAAATAAAAAACCTCAACTACAAAGTTTATAGTTGAGGTTTTAATAGAAAAACTGCTATTCATTATGACATAGTCGTTTTACCGTTACTTTAATTACAAAAAAAATAACGTGTTCAACTTAGTTCCGCAAAGCCATATTATAATCCTCACGCGCTGCATGACTAGAAATATTTTCGTGCGGACCTCAATGCACTCTTCAATGTATTTTGTTTCACATAAATCTCCATGGACACTTTATGCAACGTCAGAGGCTAAGTGCACGGTTTAAATTTGTCGTTTCCTATAAAGTAGAACCTGCAAGAAACTCCACTGGTACTCTTTTATTTGACCTCCATACTTTTTACCTACTTACTACTAAGGTGACAATTAATAAAGAAGTATGGAAGAAGAAGACATACTGCGCCGACTCTAAATAAATTGGAAAAGAGCAGTAAAGAATGATGATGATCTTTTTTCTCTGCAGCTCGCTCTATCAGCAGCCTCTCCTATCTTCCGCGGCTTCCTCACCGACGTGGACTGTCGCTGGAACGTGATTGCCGGCTCTGTGGACTGCCGGACACGCGAGGAACGCGGCCTCGAGCCACTCAAGAACAACAAGTTCCGTATCAATAAGTCGCGCTACGATTCCATCTCGTCATATCTGTCGCCGGAAAATGAAAAGTAAGTTATAATCTATACATCTATACAAATAAATAAAATTGAAGTGTCTGTTTGTAATTTCAAAATAATTCTGGAGTAACTTAGGCTACTTTTATTTTAGAAAAAGAATTCGGGTTCCGTGCAAAAAAAAAAACCGTTGAAATTGGTAACAAAATCCGATTCAAATAGGGAAGTAATATTTCTATAATAATTTGACGAAGGTCGAGGGCAACAATAGTTTTAAATAAACTTACGCTTTTTCCCATGGGGGTAGGCAGAAACTACTTACACTACCTGCTACGACCCTTATTTACTCCTTTTGTTTCGTCCACGTTCATGTCGTTCATATATATTATTTGATCAAATACGCATGCCGGTTGCGAGTTCTACGCACCTGTCCTTTTAAAGAATATTCTTCTCCTTTCATACATACTTTACTTACTCTTTTCAAATTTTGTAAGAATTAAGTTGTGTTAAAATATAATGTTATACGAGTATTATACCTACTAGGTGTTGCGACGCTTCGTTAGCACACATCAAGTGTGTGTCGACCTTAGAGATAGGATTCTGATTTTAATCGGACGAGATAATAAAAAACATGTTCCACGTCATGTCGAGCGCAGTGGAGGAACTTAACAGTGTCATATTATGTTTCGGTACAAAATGACGGGTTCAGTACACACTAATAAAATTAAATGCACTTTGCATGCTGGTACAGGTCTCTTTATGTTTCTAGTTCTCGTGTTAAAAATTGAATCTCCGGTTACAAGGCACTTGCCCAGAGGCTTAATACCTACTACAAAAAGTAAGTTTTTTAATTAACTCAAAGGCGTCTTATCTACACCGATATAGTAAGTAACCGGACTAAGTAACTAGTGAAGCAAGCCGGATATAATCCGTTTTTTTTTTTCAATTAACTCCGCAGAGTGCATTCATAATTTTGACGTAAAGACTGATAAAAAGTGAAATGTAATCTTTGTATTGCCAATAACTTAAGGAAAGATGATTAAACGAGTAATTAGTAGGTATTACGAAGCTATAGGTCAATTAGCCATAAATGTTATCACTTATCAGTATTGTTTCTCTAAATATACAATAATTATGTATACTAAAACATAATTTACGCCGCACCCCGCGATGAAAAACTGATTAAGCGTATCTTCAAATTATTAAATCATAAGTACCCATCTGCTTTGGTGATTTGAGGGGTAAGATAAGATACGGCGGCGCCATAGGAAACTTCGGTAATTCAAAACAGAAATGTATGAGACACGAAACTATTTGCATAGCTTGCGCTGAAATAAGCAACAACTAACTCAAAAAAAATGGTTAGGCAGCGGTAGATAAGATATTAAGGTATTGAACACCGTACGTAAAACACAATTGGAGGCTTAAGCGAGGGTTAAGCGCACAAGTCAGCCGAAACGAGCTGCAGGAATGCCATGGAATTTCAATACAAAACTGCGCGATGCGGCTCTCTCGTACCACGTTGTGCCACGGTCTATACAAAATGTAGATAATATGTGAAAAGTAATGTTTGAAAAGTGATGTATGATTGTTGAGGGATTTTTCAATGCGCTGCGATGCGGCCCACCTAAATCTGTCGGCTGTATTTTCGAAACAATAGTATAGGTACTGTTAGTAACATAGCGTCGTGTGTCAGGTACAACGACATCAACATTGTGCACGATAAGGCGCTGTACCGGCGCCTGCGCGAAGGCGGCATCGACCACCCACTCGCGCTGCACGTCGCGCACCTCTTCATTAGAGACACCGTGTCGCTGTTCTCCGAGAAGGTGCATCAGGATGACTTCAATGACACTGATCATTTTGAAGTAAGTGGACTTTCGCTCGCAATTTTAAATGTAAAAATCCAGACCCTGTGACTCAAATGACAGGATAAACTAACATGTAATGATGGCCTAGTAGTCCTTATTGCCGAACTACTGGACGAAGACCTCCTTTTACCTTTTCCACACACTTCTGTCTTCTGCTATTGTGGGCTATTCTTTTCGGTCTCAATTTACATTCCGAAAATCCGCAATGTTATTTATCAACGGGTTACTTCACTGGTTTCAGAAGAGGGAAATGTTAAAAATGCTTCCATCTTTTTGGTCTTCGCCATAGTGGGATAGTGGAAAAGGATAGTAGCCTTTTTATTTTTTTAGTAACTAAAGTGTTTTAAATGATTCAATGTCTAAAGGTACCCCCATATTTTTATATAGAACATCCAGTCGACAAACTGGCAGACGATGCGCTTCAAGCCGCCGCCGCCGAACTCCCCGATCGGCTGGCGCGTGGAGTTCCGTCCGTGCGAGGCTCAGCTCACTGACTTCGAGAACGCCGCGTACGTCTGCTTCGTTGTGCTGCTCACTAGGGTCATACTGTCCTACCGACTTAACTTCGTCATGCCTATCAGCAAGGTGAGGATTCTTTTACTTTTATGCACAACGCAAATTATGTACAATCTCAAGCAAAAATATATAAACACTTAGCAATATTCAAAAGCTAGTTTAGGATTAACATAAAATCACTTTTTGCTACGTGTACATATTAGTGCTCATGAATGTACAGACACCAGCACATCAAGCTACCCGAAACTGTCAAATTTTCCCAATCTACCTTGAACCTAATGCTTTAGCGATAACGTTGCAAATCTATTAATAAAATTTGACAGTTTGTGGTACCTTGATGTGCTGGCGTCTGTACAAAAGGCTGTTTTGATGTCATAAAGGATATTATAATCTACCGCAAACATTTTTTGTCGGAGAGTCCCTTCTGGGTTCGAACGGAGCGAGCGCTTTTTCATGAGCTCATCAGTTGATAAAATATGAATGTGGTCCAGTTACACATGATAGTTCAAACCGACAACTAACTGTGGTGAAATAAACATTGTGGTTGCACTTGCATTGATAGAACCCACATTCATGTGGTTATCCTCATCTATACAAAGGTCGACGAAACTATTCGCGCTTATGATTTCCCTAATACCTGCTATTACTCGTATATACCAAAGGAGTCTGGCTGTACACAACACGTAACAAGTCCTCGATTTCTAGTTCTTAAGATAATTTCAGTGACGTGAAGATGAATTTCACAAAAAATATTTAACTGCTGATATTTTTGACTAGACAAAAAATATAAAAAACAGACATAATTTTCGACGAGGTATAATTCCACAAATCATTTCTTATCCTGTATGCTTATACTTTTACATTACTAGGTGGACGAAAACATGCAGCGTGCACAAAGACGGAACGCGTGCCTTAACGAGAAATTCTGGTGGCGCCGCGACGTGGGCGCTCCCACCGACCTCGCCAAGCAGACGTGCGACCCCGCCGAGCTCTACACCGAGATGACCATCGACGAAATTGTCAATGGAAAGGTAAGAGACTAGATATAGTGCCCAGTATATAGGGTTATTTTTTTAGGTTTTATTAATTAATTTATTTTTATATAGGGTTAATACGGGGTGGAAGAGACACCGACGCGAAAACGGTGCAATACCTACGCGGTCCGATAAAAAATTTCTATGTGGGGGCACAAAGATTTTTTTGGCTAAGTTATTTTAAAAAAACCAGCCAAGTACGTGTCGAGCCATGCACAATGTAGGGTTCCGGAGTTGCCCATCAAAATATGCGGACTGAATTGCCTCCGAACGATGATTTTTGTTGTAATAATAAAAAACAAACTTACATTTGCAGTTGAAAAACCTGTAAGTACTCCCATACATTAAGTTTGGAAAATATGTGATCAAAGTACATTTTATAAGTTGGTCTACTATAACGCGTAAACTAGTAAAGCCTACTTAGCTGTGAGTTTTCCTTTTAATTTTGTTATACATATATAAACTATTACCGTGAATTTTTTCACGCACCCAAACACAACAGTTTATCTGGTAGAGGGGGAAGACACATAAGTCTAACAAAAAATTGCACTTTGAAGCTTAATATTTCCCTTAATTATTTTAACAAACTCGCAATATTTTTTAAAGACTTATCCAACGACATCCCGTACTATGGAGTACGCGACAAACAAAACCCCTTCTTTACGTGTAGGTACTGGAGATACCCTAAAAAAATACTTTTCGAGATTTTATTTAACCACTTTGTCGGCGTAACTAATCTGTATATTCATGCCAAATTACAGCTTTCTAGTACTAAGAGTCTTTGAGCTAAGCTGCGGACAGACAGGTCTTGTTGACTACGGAACCCTAAAAATCAGCTGTTCCATAAATTTTGACCGTGTAGGTATTGCACTTTTGTAGGAAACAGCAGTTTTTCAGAATGATGTACTGAATACGTGGTAACCGTTTTCGCGTCGGTGTCCCTTCCACCCGTATAAATAAATTTATTGAAACTCCGCAGACGAGATGGGTACCTATCGATTTCTAATAAAGATAAAGCAAAAATAAATGTGGGTTACAACCATTATAATATGTCGACGACGTCGTAAGTACTATATCGAAAAATAGTTCATTTCTCGAATCACGTCTTCCTGTGCGTTAATTAAGCATCGCCGTCCGAGGACTAACTATCAAGTATTCTCTTTTTTCGGTTCGTCCGAATGAAAAACCGGAACCCATAAAGGGTCACTCGTGTGTCTGTCTGTTTGTCTGTCACTGCCAATTTATTCCGTATGCAGCAAAAATATATTCATGCTTTTATTCCTTTACAATCAAAGTGAAGATAACGCGTTCAATGGCGGCGATTAAACACACTTGGTCTCTATTTAAAAGGCCTCTTTACACCCATTATAAAGGTGCTTCATCGTCCATGTTTAATAGTTATAACAGGACGTACCTCATAGTAAATGGATGATCTAATTTAACCTGTTTCACGTACCTTGTAGTAAAACAATCGAACCGGATTGTTATCCTTTTCCTTATTAGAAAACCCTACTATCATTATGTTCCGTGACGAATCACGGACATGCTACCTGACCATGTATGCAACTCTTAAGACTTTGGTATGTCCTTGTATGTTTCTACGCATTGGATAGAACCCTTCCCTTACATTTGTACGCTGAAATCGGGTACATTTAGAAGATGCTATTAGGTGCACAAAACGCGGTAGTACAAACTTCGAAGCCTATAGCTTAGCCTTTGTCGGGGGTTACTCTGAGGCGACGTTCGTGCTAATAAGGTAACACGAAAATGATCGAAGCGCAAACATCGTCTGGTGTATGTATAATAATGCATTAATAATTCTGTACTAATGTTTCTTTTTCTATCAGGACGGCGTTTTCCCCGGCCTCATCCCTCTGATCGAGTCGTACCTGTCCGGCATGGACGTGGACGCGGACACGCACTGCTCCGTGCAGCAGTACCTCAAGCTCATCGCGCGGCGCTCCTCCGGCGAGATCTCTACCATGGCCTCGTGGATGAGGAACTTCGTTACCTCGCACCCGCAGTACCAGTAAGTACTCTCTTAGATTGCTCGGTTAGGCTTATGGTGCTGTTATAAGCACTTGTTTCTTTATTTACGAGCGCACGGCGCACGTACGGCTTACTTGGAATCTGTATATTTATGCAAGCACCCTTAGAAATAAAGAAACCCATGACTCTGGTCGACTTCTGACGAAGTGCAAATCACTGTGGTTACCGCCAAGTAACTTCAAAATTGCGCTCGGTCAAATAAAATGTAAACTATAATAAGCTTATACAGGGGTCCCGCTAGCATCCAATCAAAAGGCTTATCAATTGATTTTCAATGTGTGCAATATTTTGTCCTATAAACCTTTTGAGTATTTTCGAGCAGCTCGAGATTAAGGTTACATACAAGAGCAGCAGGCGTTATTCAAGTCCTTTTTGAAAAACTATAGTTCTCAAGACGTTTTTTTTATCTTCCAGGAAAGATTCAGTGGTGTCCGAAAAGATAAACTACGACCTCTTAAAGACTGCTCACGGCATACAAATGGGCACGTTCCCTGCGCCCACGCTCCTGGGCAGCAGCACCGTGTCCAAGACCAACGAAGACATTCCGAAGGCGTTCAGCAAGATGATGAGCAAGGACTGTCCCTAACCGCGGCCCAGCCAACACCGTGCCTTCTGTGCGAAGCACTCCTACACGACTTTTAATACAACAACGACATCTTTGTATCGATAGGCCCGGTCTTTGGAACTAACGCTATGCCCCATTCAACTTAAAACTGACTAGTTTTTTTTTATGTGGCGATACTCGCTCTTTTTAGAAACATAATTAAATCTGTTAGTCGAAATTCTGAATAGGAAAAATAAATACAAACAAGGGCGACACAACTATAATAGACTGAGACACCAGAAACGGGAAGAAGTCAAACTTCTAATAGACAATATAAACATGAGATACGTCTGTCGGAAACATTTAACATGTTGGTGATAGATTTTTGTATTTTTTTTCCGTAATGCGACCTCACGCGTCTAGTTCAGGACATAGATGTCGTTGTTGTTAATTGTAATTAGAGTTGCCTTACTTTGTTTACTCTGACGAGATTTATACAGGACGGCAAATCTACTTTAGTCTATTACTATATTAACATAATGTTCGGCACAGGATACAAGTGAAATCGAAAATGTATTTGTTTCAACATTCCCCAGTGTTTTGTGACGTCGCAGCTTCCCGCCACTGATCGCCCAGTGACATGATTGCAACTTTTATCTTGTGACGAGATTTATTCGAATTAGAAGTGATAATTATCTTAAATACATTTTATATTACACACGAGTTATTTAGAATAGAGACCCCAATGTGACCTTACCTTAGAATTAACAAAAAATCTCGCAATTTATGGCACCAGAAAACTGCAAAGTGAAATCTTTTTCAATACACTTTCTCGAAAACTGGTTCTTATCGCACCATGATTAGGTTCAACATGTAATGTATTTCACACGCGTGGGTTTTTAATATTTTTCCGCACACGTGAGGAAATAAAAATTACCACAGAATTTATACGTAAACTAAGTCCAAATGGGCTCAATGACTATAGTCGGCGGTGATTGTTTTTTTTTTTAATCTCTGCAAAGAGATATGCATATTTACGGCGTATATATTTTTTAAGTATTTAAATTTGTGTTTATATATAGAATATAATAGATAAACATGATTATTTAAAACAAATATTTACATATATGAACAAATTAACATTTATTTGTGTTCGAAATACCTTTGCGAAAGCAAAGCGCGGAAAAAAAGCAAATTAAATCATTTCAGTTTCCTAATAATTTCTGACAAAAATACTTTCCGTTCTAATATTTTATTTCTTCGAAAGTGTATTGAAAAACGTCGTTTGATACGCGTGGGGATTTGTTACTGCAGTTCTCGGTTCCTTATCACCCTCGCCTGCAGCTCGGGTGTTAATTCCGCCTCGAATGCAATATCAAAGTTTCCCCACTTATATCAAAATGTACTATTTGTAATGACACAGAGCAAATTTCCTAGTGATTAGAATCGTGAGTCAGTGTGATACAATGAAGATAAACCTACAGTTTTTGTTTACAATATTCTGCCAAATGAGTTCAGCTTACACATGGGTTGCATGTAGTTTAATGTAAATCTTAATTATGTAACTCCTATATCAGTTTCACTTAGAGCATCTACTGTACTTATCTATGTTATAGTTATAGGTCAAGGTTGATTAATTTACAGGAAACAAGGAATTTGTTATTTTAAATATTTAATTTATAAAAATTATGCAAGTTTTATTAGAATATATTTCTTGATGTTTGGCAAAAGTTTCTTATTCTTCATGCTTTTATTATATAGTTTAAATACTTAATGTCTTTAGACATACACCATGGTGCATATGTTTTGTTCGCGCCAGCTAGCATTTAAAGCAGTATTAGCTAAAACATTTCCAGGGCAGTGTATAACAAATTGTCACATAATATGTTAAATAGACGATGAACTCACGCAAATGTAAATATGTACAATGAAAGGAATGGTTGTGAATGGTGAAGTGAAGAGGTTTGGAGCGGGTGATAGTTTGTCACAAATTTATATATCGACAGCATAACTTACTAAGTGACATTTTGGACAAAGTAAAATTATATGATAGGGACATATTCTAGACCTGTTAAAAATTCTTTCTACTTAAAATCTTACCTGGCGAAATTCAGGTCTCGATCAAAACTGAAACATTACTTTGTATGTCTTCGACAAAAGACGGTGCTATTTATGAAAGAGTGATCAGCACTTATCAGCACACCACCGCATCAAAATTCGATTGCTTTATATAAAGTGCCATAAGGGTTCGCAATCGCACGACTGACCAACTTGTGGTTAACCCGTCGTCCAAACTAAAGCGACCGGTCGTACGAATACACTACGAATGATTGGAAAACTGGAAGGTGCCTGTACGACCATGCCACCGAACAAAATGTACGTGACAGTCTCGTGTTCGCGCGAATATCGTTTTGATTAGGATACGGCCCTAGGCAGACGGCAACGCAAGTATGGCATCGTGCGTTTGTGAGGCGCATGTTTCGAGCGGGCCTTGAAGCGCTCGTGTGTAGCGATATCTAATGCCCCTAAAGGCAATTGGGATGCGTTGGAACTGATGTTTCAGTTTTGGAGAAATGATACATTTCGATCGGTTACCAACTAAATAATAGATTCATATTATGACTAGTAATTTTAGATAGTTGTTTTCATGAAATGAAAAGATAAAGTAAAATAGTGGGGTATAAAAATGTAAAGTTTAATAGGTATTATTACTATGAAATATTACATTGTAACAGAATGCGTTTTTGTGGACCAGTGTAGCATTTGAACGCCAAATCCATGTTGCATACTTTCGAGCAAATGTGGCACTTTTCGACAACGTTTCACCAATAGAGACGAGAATTGTTTGAGCGTTGTAGACAACAACTGCTTCTACTACTTATGTTTAATTATTTTTTGGTGTTATGGTTACTTAGATTTAATTTACAGAACCAGGGCTTCAGCTAATTACAAATTTATGAAAGCAGGTATTATTTTAGCACAAAAAGGTTATGTTAAAAGTGTATTTTTCTAAATTACTATATCTATAGTGAAAAAGAAAAGTTGCGCATTACTTTAGTTAATGCAGCATTATTTTTATGTAGTCTGTTATTTTATATTGTTTACTGTTAGCGAGTTTTATAATTATTATAATTTTAAATTAAATATGCATTCAATAAAATTATTCGATTGTTACATGTATTTTATGTCTTTAGTATCTCCCAAACTACAACAGAACCTAGTGATTCTCAGTTGAATATGTCGACTGATCTAAGCATGTCGATTGCTAAATTTAGTTGATCCAGAATTGATTTAGCTACGAGCTTGACGTCTTCAGTAGCGTCCATCAGTTCTTATAAAGTGCAGACAACAGGACACGATATGAGGGATCTATCGTTAGTGGAATATCACCACATTTATAAGCGCTCATATTGTTGAATGTTGTAACAATAAAACAAGAAAATACAGTAGTAGAACACGGTATATTTAGAATTTATCTACAAGTTGCAATATGTGTTGTTGTTCCTGTTGGCGCCACTCCTCGCTGCCGGCGTCACCGAGGTTACCCGCGTATTCTGTAAAAAAGATAGCCTTTAGTAGTAGTAATCAACAATTTTGCCAAAACTGGTTGGCTGCTTTCAATGCAGAGACAAGCGGATCGTTGAGGAGACATGCAATTACAGAAGAGACGAGAGACGCGATGTGAATTTCAACAAATATGATAGGTCGATTCGACTGCTGTAGTGACTTCTAATGCCTAATTCTAGCATTGGAGTACTTTTTTGATATATTAATCTATTCATCAATTTCCAAACGAGAATTAACTCACCTCTCATTACGTGTCGAATAATCTTCAGCGATCCTCCGCGTAGAGACAACACACGTTGTACACGCTGCTTTACTGACGACGAGCCCGCGGTACAAACCTAGTCAATAACAAAATAACGTTAGGCCAAAATAGATCTTTTCCATAGAAAAAGCATGAAGAAATAAACAAAGTTCACCTCCAATATAATCCTGTCAATGAGTTGTAATGTGAAGAGTCCACCCGACAACCTTCTTAGATATTGCGCATCATCATCCAACTCATCTCCTTCTTGCTGCAGATAAATAAGAAAAAAAATCAGTACTTTAAGGTGTATGGTACAACTACAAGTGATAAAACTTCTCGAGAACATACAATAAAGCCCTGTTTGGTTGGTATATTGCGGAAAAACGTTTCATAGTATATTACCTCCATTTCTTTCTCGGTGCGATCCACTTTGTCCATATATTTGAAGTGCAACTCTAGAAGCCTGTCTACCTTTTCAAGGTCATTTTCAGTGAACTTGGCCAATAGTCGCTGTCTTTGACTGCCTTGACAATTGCGTAACATGGATGCAATTATAGAAACAACATGTTCTGAAGGAAAAAAAATATGAACCTATTATTATTGTGCTTTATGTCATACACATAACGTTTACAATTGCATTTTGACACGGATTCTGAAGGTACGTAACAACCGTAACAGATACTGGTGATAATGATACGAACCTTCATGTTGATCAACTGTTAATATTCTTTTCCGTTTGGGAGTTTTCATGAAAAGCGGGAATACAGTGCGTAGTCCTAAAATATCTACGAACTTATTGCAGTTGTCGCGACCTTCAGGGCCCGCAAGTGCATGGTCTAGCACTTTCAGTGATCCATTCCGAGACATTTTCTTTTCCCTGGAACAACCATCTTTTATTAAGCATGCTTAAAACCACTGCTACACCTCATATACAATCTCATGTAACACACTGGCATTCGCGATGCTCAACATTCATAGAAATTTTAAACATTATGAAGCAATGTATTACGAATTACTTCAAAACACTTCAGAATGCGAAAGAAATGCGTGTTATGTAATTGGGGTGATCATGAAACTGCGTTACACTAGTTTTGCTGTTGGTGCCGGGAGTTTTGGTTTTTGAGATAGTTGCGTTCTCCCATAACCATGCTTCAGATAAACACAGTGCGACATTATCATAATGACAAAGACAATGTTGAAACCATACCTAAGCATAAGGTTCATGAGCTGCAGTCCCTCTCCGCGCAGAAAGCGGTCGCGGTTGGACGGCTCCATGAGCGCGCAGCACAACGAGTCGAACATATTCTCCATGGCCTCTTGTTCCTCAGCCCCGGCCGGGTCGTTCCGTTTGTAGAACTGTATGGAAATACGATGAACGATTACAATACAGTACTCCTCCAAGGAGTGTATGAATGTGGGCTATGTAAAGAAGCAAAAGGACTAGTGGGGTTCTGTAGTTTATCGCTACCCGAAAAAAAGGGGTGCGTGTATGAACGATAGCTCCAAGGAGGTTTAAAGCAACTATTCGTCTTTTGTTCTAGTGGTATAATCTCACAATTCTTAGCTTGTGTTAAGTAGTAGTTAGTAGTAACAAATATAATTTGTGAAAACTTACCGCCAACTGCTGCAATAGAACATCAATACCATCAAGTTCTCCCAATAATTTTCTGTTCTCTGGAGTATTTTGCAATAGAATGGATAAAATTTCGGTGGCATATAATTTGTTGGCATCAAAAGGCACTTTCAGCTGTAAACAGATAGAGAATATTGATGTAGAATTAATTAAAAGATGTAGATAAGGTTAACTTGACCATATTGATGGCATACCTTCAGTCTTTTGAGTATCCATTGCATGAAACCCTGTTTAGCAACTTCTGAACTTAATTCAGTTCTAAATTCTGTTAAGTTTTCTATAATACCTGTAAAATGAAGTATAGGTATAGTGACTTCCACAGAGCATAAAAAAACATGATATACAATAGTAGAAAAAGTAGCCTATGATAGTTAGTAAAATAGAAGTTATCATGTCGAATACAAAGATACCTATATGTATATAAAGAGTCACTCGAATTGATCATATTACCTAGAGTGTCATGTACGGCATCTCTCTCATCAGGCACTGTTTCATCAAGGCGCGCAAGGTTGTGCAGCAACAAAGCCGGGGCTTCAGCCTCTGCCAGAGCATTGATCAGCTCATCAGCTCCCTCCTCACTCTCATGGAGAATATCCACATCTGTGAATTCCTACAAAAAACATATCCATTAGCAATGTTTCGTGGAAACGGTACTTTTATAGACATACATGATAATAATACAAGTATAATTATTTTCTAAATTAACTTATAACTAGTTTAGATCTCAGCAAATGAGTGTTTTGATGTCACCTTTAACTAAGGTAGTGGAAATTTGAAATTCCATAAGAAACATTAGTGGGCAGTTAGATTTACAATGTTTAGCTCAGCACTGAAAGTACACAATCCAAAGGCATGATAATTCTAATATCGAGCCATTACCGCAGACTTATCGTAAGTGACATTTTTATACTTCTGTTCAAAGTTTATGGCGGCTCCGAAGTTAGCTGCGAGTGATGGTCTGCGTATTATACACTCAAGGCGATTCACTCAAATTGTGTTTTGCGCAACTTTATGTAAGATGTTCCGACCACCATAAAATTTGAACCGTTATATACCTGCGCAGACCGTCACTCGCTGCTAACTTCCGGACTTAGATAAGCAAAATAAAATACCGGACGAAAACCTTTTGGATAATGATACTGTATACTGCTTTAGATTTAGATGAAACCCAACCACAACCAAGTACCAGTTCATAGTCTAACCAATCAGAACATAATGTGCCCCTGAAACCACCGTCGTCGTCCAGTGATTCAGAAGAAGAGATGCCTCAACAAATTGAAGAAGAGACTAGTGTTGGGAAAAGAGGGAATAGAAAAAAAGACCTTTACCAAAAAGGCTTCAAAAAAGGATAAATCGTCAAGCTGATGTTGGAAAATCTGTACGGCCAAATCCTTGTTTGAACAAAAGATGCGGCAATTCATATGCTGATAAATTTCATGAGGATGATCGGTGGATTATGTTTAAAAACTATTGGAGGATGGGATGTGCTAAGGACAAAAAGACTTTCTACTGTCATGTACTAAGGCGAAACCAATTGGTAGAAAGCGAACGAATAGTAATATTCAACAAATATCATTAATACTTTAAGGGTCAAAACATTAAAATTTGTCAATATTTTTTGCTTAAGACATTAGATATATGTATATCTCAGATGACTTTAAGGAATACAATTAAAAATGCAAATAAAATACTGAATACTACTCAAAAAGACAAAAGGCCTCCACTCCCTCACGTAGACGACGCGTGCTTGTACTTCACCAATCTTTTACAAGTGGCAGCGTGGATCAGGACCCCTGAGTATAAAGAGTGAGTGTGTAGTGATATTCTGCGCAAAGTACACCTACCCCGACCGAAGTCCGAAGAAAAATCGCAGAGAAGAGACGATTTCGTAGAATCTGATAGTCATCACATAATGAACGGGGCAAAACCCGTCTCAACCGTGCCATTAAGGAACTCAAAGACCTTCTTGTGAAATCCAACAATGATGCCCTACAACACAGGCTACAGAGAATAACCCCTGAAGCTAAAGGAATTCACTCCCTTTGGAAAGCAACTAAGAAGCTACTCCGAAAGTTCTTAAGGAGCTGCCAAAAAAGGGAGTAGTCTTTCTTACTAGTTACTATCCTCATTAATGCTTCTCTCAGATCCTGTTATGTCCCTGCTCTCTGGAAAATATCACAAATCGTAATGATCCATAAGCCTGGAAATCCGGAAAATGAAGTTTCATCTTACCGCCCTATTAGCCTTAAGCCCGGGTGACACGAGGCTAGTATTTTGAAGCTAGGATAGTAAGCTAGTAAGGGGTCACTAGCTTGGTTTCTAGCTTACCTACTAGCCTGGATTGTAACCAAGCTAGTGCTGTCTACACGAAGCTAGGAAATTTCAAGCTAGTCAAGTCAGTAGTGAGTTGTGCTTAACCTGATAACACGTATACGTAAAAATGAACAGTGTGCGTAAGAGAAAAGCAATTCTACTAAGAAAGTTAATTCGGAAGTTGTGTCAACATGCGCTAGATGAAATATTAGCTCTGCTAGAAGAAAAGCGTACTTGGACAAGACCCTGGATCTTAAGAAGACATAGTCATGGAGCATCTGCATTACTTTTAAAAGAACTGCGATCTGAGGATTCCGGCGAATTCAAGAGTATTTTGCGAATGACACCTAATATTTTTGACAATTTACTGAATCTAGTGGGACCACAAATACAAAAATTAAATACTAATATGAGAGAAGCCATACCGGCTAAAATAAAATTGGAAATAACTCTAGATTTTCTATCATCTGGTGTCAATTACAGGAAGTTAAGTCACATGTATCGTGTTTCAAGATCTACTATATCTAGATTTATACCAGAAGTTTGCAGTGAAATTTATAAGGCATTAAAGAAAGATATACAGGTATGTAGAATTTTATTTATTTCAAATTAAAGTAGGTACTTTTACGCTTACATAAATGGCGAGATTAAATTCTAAATTACAAAATGAGAAATCATAAATGACGACAAAATGTACGTTTACGCTACATAAATGGCGAGAAATGTATCAAGCATTTTGAAATGCTTGATAGATGGGATCTTCATCTTGCTCCAACTCTTGCTGTGGTGGCGGATGGATGATGGGTTCATCACGTTGCTCAGTCTGTTGTAGTTGTGATGGTGGATTAGTGTAGAGTGGACTTGCTGCAGAACTATTGTAAGAAAATGTGGTTGACATATTGGAGTCTGAAGAATTGATAGGTGACTGGTACGAAAATGTAGTATTTCCGAAGTTTAAATCATACATCCGACAGCGGGATAGTGTTGCGTTGATCTGATCCCTAGCTAAAATGGCCTGTCCGGGTGAAAGCTTTTTCAACTGACTTGCTACATATTTTGCAAATATCTCATGTTCATCCAGCTCTGGTTCCTGAAATTCTCGTGAACTGTTTAAATCCTCCTTAATCACCTTAATTTCATTTATCAATGAACTCACTTGCGAAACCTTCCGTTTCTTAAATTGCGGAATGTTACTTCCGGGGGAAATAAATTTAGAAGTTTTATCTTGAATAGACGACATTTCGCTTGCAGGTTGAGACATTTCAACTGTCTTTTCTGACAGATTTTCTGCTACGGGTGGTTCTAATGACTGACTGTTGCTTGCACTGTTGTCATCTTTATTATTGTTTGGAGAATCTTGATTGTTCTGAAAATAAAAAATTTGTTAAAAATATTGTTACAGATTCCAACTACAACTGAAGAATGGGCAGCTATAGAAAATGGTTTCAGAGTGAAATGGAACTTTCCAGCGTGTTATGGCGCCGTCGACGGGAAGCATGTTCAAATCATAGCTCCTGGCAACAGTGGAAGTTTGTTTTTTAATTACAAAAAAACATTCAGTATTGTTCTTATGGCTATTGTTGATTACGATTATAATTTCATTTATATTGACGTCGGCGCCTGTGGAATGGCATCTGATGGAAGTGTTTTTAGGAATTGCTCCATATATAATCAACTAGAAAATAACCTTATACCACAAGGCGGAGTAATTTTGGCGGATGCTGCATTCCCATTAAAATCGTATATTATGAAACCGTACCCAGGTGACAATTTAACACATGAAGAAAAAGTATACAACTACCGGCTAAGTAGAGCCAGAAGAACTGTAGAAAATGCCTTTGGCATATTGGCAAGCCGATTTCGTGTTTATCAAAGACCAATCGCAGTTGACGTAAAAACAGTAGACAAAATTGTACTAGCATCATGTGCTCTGCATAATTGGTTACGAAAAGAGCAAAAAAGCACTTATTGCATTAGTAGTGATGTCGACCAAGAAGACATTGAAGCGGGAAACATTATTCCCGGTTCATGGAGAATGGAAAATTTATGTTTACCCAGTATCAGTCGACAGGGAAGTAACCACTCTTCTCTGTCAGCTATCGAAAAAAGGGAGAAATTTAAGAGATATTTCAACAATGATGGAGCAGTACCATGGCAAGCAAGAATGATTCGTTAATTCAGACAAAACTACAAGAAAAATTAAAAATGCCGACGATTATTAATATTTCAATAAGTACTTTTAAGGTAAATAATTGTAAAGAGTAAATAATATTAAAATAACTTACCGAAGTTTTTCTCTTCATTGGCACCTTTTTTATGAAATTATGCATTTCCTCAAACCAAATAATTTTTGGCTTATAGACTTCTGCAGTTCCTGCTCCAGACCTCTCGAGATTTTTCTATCTTTGTTAATTCTTGACAATATGTAGCTCTTAGATTTTTAATTTTATTTTTAATCTCTTTTATCGACATTTCTATTCCATCTTTATTTAGTATGTCGCGTATTTTTTCTAGTGACGAGTCTCGCATTTGCTTGTCCTTGTAAGATGGAAAACTTGCATTCCACAAACATTCCTCTTCTCTGTACAATTGAACGAATTTTAAATTAATTTCGTCCGCTAATTTCGGCATTTTAACAAATTGCACGCACTCTCACCACGCTCTCCGACTGCACACTAGCTTAGGTTCGCTAGCTTCGCGGTTGACACGAAGCTAGTAACGAAGCCAGGATAGTAAAACGGGTGGTGGGGGGCGCCTACTAGCTTGAAAAATAGAACCCCAAGCTATAAAACTATCCTGGCTTGAGGCACTAGCTTGCTAGCTTCCACACTAGCTTACTAGCTTGTAAACGAAGCTAGTTCCGTCTACACGAAGCTAGTGTCACTAGCTTACTAGCTTGGCAGCACTAGCTTGGCTCACTAGCTTGATTTACTAGCCTCGTGTCACCCGGGCTTTACTCCAGTACTATCGAAGTTATGGGAAAGGGTCGTCCTGAACAGGCTGAAACCTCACCTACAAGAAAACCAAGTTGTACACTTGTACCTGATCACCAATTCGGATTTCGCGAGCAACACTCCACCGTAGAACGGGTACACCGAGTCTACCGAACCATACGACAATGCCTAGAAAAGAAGAAGTATTGCTCGGCAGCCTTCCTCGACGTCGAACAAGCCTTTGACCGAGTATGGCATATAGGACTATTATGCAAAATAAAGTTGCTCCTGCCCCATTCATTTTACTTGCTAATGAAATCATACTTTAGTGATAGACAATTTCAAGTAAAGGTACGAGACGCTAGATCCTCTCTCGCCAGGTCCGTCCTGGGCCCAGTTTCATGTAATATATATACTAGCGAACTCCCTCAATACCCTGACGTATTTGTAGCAACCTACGCTGTTGATGCCGCATTCCTGGCCTGTAATCAGGATGCCAACATAGCGAGCAGCATGCTACAAAATCAACTTGACAGGACCCATGACTGGCTAAACAAATGGCGTATAAAGAGAAGTGCACCCAAATCGCATCACATCACCTTTGCACTCAGACATGGAAATTGTGCCCCGCCCGGTCAAATTGGGTCTGGACACTCTATCGCAGTCACCATGTGTGAAGTACCTGGGATTCTACTTGGATCATAGGCTAACGTGGAAGGATCACCTAAAAAAAAAGAACAGAAATAAACTACCGATCAAGATCTTGCTCTGGCTACTAGGCAGACAATCTTCACTAACCCTGAGTAACAAACTTAGAGTTAATTGTTCCATGATAAAACTAATATGGACACATGGGATTCAATTATGGTCTTTTGCAAGCAAATATAACATCATGTACATTCATAGAAGTCAAAATAGTATCTTGAGGGTCCTAGCAGCGGCGCCCTGGTACGCTTGCATCTCGGAAATCCATGAGCACCTAGAAATCCCAACAATCCTATAAGAAGTAAAGTGCTACCTAGAGAAATACAAAGATAGATAAACCAACCATCCAAATCCCCTTACACGTTCACTATTGATGCCAAATCATGCTAAGAGACTCAAGAAAGCTGATATTGTGCTGCCTGACTAAGTAGAATTTGGACACTGGTCATGATTCTGTTAAAATGTGATGCATATTTTCACACATCTGATCATAGTTAAGGATGACGAAGCAGATAGGAAAAAAAAATTAAGTCGTTCATTTGAGACATAAAAATATTGTAAACACCAAAAAAGCCTCAAAACCTTTTGTTTTTTCGAAAATATCAACTGTTACACCTAAGGCTTCAAAAATCGTAATTAAATGTTAAATTTCAATTTAATAGTGCAATTACTCATTAAAATTTAAAAAAAATACCTTCACCAGTAAAATTTTGTTTTTGGTTTTTGTCAGTTACACTAAGTTGACGGTAATGGCTCGATATCCTCCATCAGGCACTGTTTTAAGCTTTCACAGTTTATAACTAAATTTACACTGTCTCTCACGGAATATCTTCTGTGATTTTCAATTATTCTGAGCTCCTGAAGATATCACGTAAGTGACAGCATAAGTTTCTTTCATCAATATGGTGAATACCAAACAAAGTTACGAGAAGAACTTACCTGCAGTAGATGCACCACTTTAGTAGATATATCTGTATTATCATGCGACAACAACTCCAACAGTGAGTTGATGCACTTCAAGTCCACCAGCAACGGGTACTGGTCCGGCACTGTTGCTACTGCACTCAACTCCTAACAATAAAATAATGTTTTATAAAAGATAACTGTTCATTGGTATTTTAGGTATAGTTCTTCCATTCATAATAACCCAGGGGTTATTGGTCTTTGGTTAATGATTTATAACATTCATCAACTAATGGATGTCATCTCCTTTAGGCTCTTCTACTAAAGCACACTTAAACAGTGTGTGCAAGCATGACAATCAAACAATGTGTGAAATCTTTGTTGGATGGATTTACTGCAAGAACTTTCAATATAAGACAATACCTAAGATAATATAAGATAATTCAAAGCAAGAGTGAACAGGCATCTTCTGGGCACGCTCGTTTCATCATAGACCTCATCCATCGCTTTCCACCAGGCGTGATCGAGGTCAAGAGCAGGCCCATTTTGTAATAAAAAAAAAAATAAAAAAAAAATACCTGTAGTGCTTCATGTAAATCAATTTCGCTGTCCATAAACTTCTCTGGTTGATCTGGGAACTTAATTCTCATCTCTCTGTTCCTCAGAGTTTTCTTCTCGAAATTCAATACTAATTTCTTAACTGCAGTTTCATCAAGAATGTCACCCTAAAAGAATGATCCAATATACTAATAACAACTATAATGAATTCATCTGCAAAACGTTTTGCAACATTTTCAAAGCAATGATATTGTGAACTGATAAAAATACTCACCTCAGTCACTTCAGTCTCAACAAATCGAAGAATATCTTCTCGTTCCTTGTCTGTGATGGTGGGTTCCTTTGGCAGGGTTGTGCTCAACGGCAGTAACATACGATGATCAGATTTAGCCCTAGCCATTCGCCGCATTTTTGAAGACTTCGCGCCATCGTCGTCAGAGTCCCCACTGTCATCTTCATTTGGTCTCTTGGGCGTTGGTGTGGGCTGTTTAATAATAATTACGTTAAGTTCTAATAATAATTACGTTAAGTTTATACTTTAGACCATTTTGTATCTTTACGTGTGATTTTTGTAAAAAGTAAAACACATCGAGACAAAATCTAAAAGCCCTTTTTACTCAATTCGTTTGTGGCGTAAAAATTATTTACCTTAAATGAAAGCAGTTCTCCAACATCCATGCTAACACACGTATGTGCCTGATTATTCTTAAATCTATTTACTAATAATCACTAGTTTTCACAAACAAACAGTAAACATTCCAGACGAAATTGGTTGGAAAATATTGTAGTTTGACATTGACAGGCAACTTGACAGTAGTGCGGCGTGTGGTGGTACCATAGATATTTTTTTTTCCTTCGCCCTAATCGGGCAGGCTACGGTCCGGTCTTGGACCATACTGTACCATAGATATAAGAAAAATGGATTACGGTTCAATAGTGTTGGGCGTAAAGGGGTTGTAGTTGTAGCTAAATAAAATCACCACATAGGTCGTCAATCAAAGCCACAGATCAAAGCTTGCCTGCCATGCCTAGGTCTGTCCGCGGATGATGGAATAAAATGGATGCCTGACCATTCATTACATGCCGGGAACCGGGAACCCTCTTTGTTCCGGTTGCCGTTTGTAAATATTTGACAGCCGTTACGGGTATTCTGTCAGGAGTATGAAAGCCTGAAACCTGAAACCGGTCTCATCAAGAACTGGATTTCGATTTACGAAGTAACGGTTGTGGAAATCAAATAGGCAGCCATTCCGTAAATAATCCAGACTTAACTGACTCGAAAACTAAAACGATTTTTAAATGTCTCAAAAGACAATGATCCGTTTACGGAATTTCTTTTATAATGCAAAAAATACACAATTGGCGGCAAAGTTAGCTATTTCTTTTTTTAATGGAGCTACGCAGTTTTTGAACAAAATATGTGGTAATGGTTGTAAATAGTTTGTTGTATGAAACGATGGATAGTAAGAAGAGTAACCAGTATGCATTAATAAAGGTGAGACGATCTTTTCCATAGTATGGCTCTACTAATTATTTTGTTCTATATTAAATTTATATTTTTATGCTGAGAGTAATAGAGAAGTATGGAAGAAGACAATCATGCTGCTGCGCCGACCCCAAATAAATTGGGATAAGGGCAAGATAATGAATCATCATCATTATCTTGCCCATATCCCAATTTTGTATGAAAGAGCTGCAGTCCACTTGGCCAAATAACAAACGTTTCAGAGATATTGTCGATTCTAGGCCTGTGTCGATCACGATTGATCGAATCACTCTGATTCGATCACAACCCACTCGCAAGTGATCGACTCACGAATCTCAAAAACATTCGATCATATAACCCGCTCACGGAGGACGCTGACTCGCGATACTCTATACTCACAATACAACAGCGCCGTACTTTACGAATTGAATCGACACAAGTATGTTTGTCTCTTTTTATCGCATTCCGATTTGTATGTCGGTCACTTTCACGAGTCGAGTTTCCTTCGTGCGCGCTACACCAGTACAAACCTGTTTGTTTGGGTCGCGAGTGATCGATCGAAAGATTGATTGACATTAACAATAACAAATCAGTTGCACCGTCACACCGTGACCTACGATTCGCGACCCACGTTTGCGACCTGTGCGTGATCTGTTTAGTTTTCGGTGTTTGGTGTGGAATTTTTAGTTTATTAATGGTAATCGTTGTTTTTGTATGTTTTTTAAATATTTCTGAGAGTAATTACACTTAGTCACAACTCGCAATATTCATAATGCTTATTGTCTGGTATGTAGGTAGGGATTTCTCTATTTATCTCTATTTAAGTCGTGATATAATAGTAATAAGGTAGATTAGATATTGTTATACACATTTCCACACGAAATTTACTCAAGAAACCAGTCAATCACACGACTGAACCACGATCCGTGATAGAAGTATCGAAGTGATCGAGTGATCGAAACGATCGAATCATTTTGATTCGATCACCTTGCCAATGGGTCGCGATTGACCCGGGTTACAACAAATGATTGATCGACACAGCCCTCGATTCCACTTTTCGTATATTTTATTACTAGCTGTTGCCCGCGGCTTCACTCGCGCGTATTTAAAAGTAATTGATTATAAATGATAGACATCTTAAAAACCACAATGACATTCATTACTTTAAGTAATTAATTTAATTAAAAGTTAAAGTTAATTTAAAGTTTAGAAAGTTCTGGAACTTTCTCGAAGGACAAAGTTCTACTATGGAGCTTTCTAGAAGATTCGAGAACGTTCTGGAACTTTCTCGAAGGAAGCAGATGTTCGACTATGAACTGTGAAGAAGGTTCCTGAAAGTGGTCGAACCTTTTACCTTCTCGAAAGATCGGTCGGCATATAAATAGGTAGCCGTCGTGTTTGCGGGAGCAGTCAGTCTGATTTTGGCTACACAACGAAGCGAATCGAAGTGAACTAGAAGCGCGATATCTAATTAAATATAGTGATCAGTAGTGTACTTGTGATTAAGTTTTAAGTCTTTTATAATTTAATAAGGTCATTTCGTGTTTTATCGGTAGTATTTAATTTATCCCATACCCAACTCGTAACCGTATGAATCTCGACGTCCATCATCGCCATACCTAGCAGCCGCCGAAAAAAATTTTCGATACACTAGGCTGAGCATTGTGCTTCTTCTCTAGGTCTTGAAAATAGGCTACATTTTTGTCTTTCTTATCTGGATGCGTTTTATTCAAATGATCAAATTCAGTTGGTGTCGATGGCTGCTCTTCTTCAACTGTTTGTCGTCTTGACTGGTTTTACATGGTTCCGTACCCGAAGGGTAACCAACGGGACCCTATTACTAAGCTTCCGCTGTCCGTCCGTCCGTCTGTCTGTTAGCCGGCTGTATCTCAAGCTCCGTAATAGGTTGACAGTTGAAATTTTCATAGAATGTGTATTTCTGTTGCCGCTATATCAACAAATAATAAAAAGAAATTAAAAATTAAAGGGAGCTCCCCCTACGATGGTACGGAACCCTTCATGCGCGAATCCGATTCGCACTTGGCCGGTTATTTATGTTGTACTTTCTTGCTTTAGCCGGTAGATTTGCTTTCTCATGGATTCTTCTTTTTTTAACGACATATTATGTATAGTGCATCTTAGCAAAGTTTTAATTCTTTTCGAAGTTTGATTGTCTTAAGTTTCCACTTCTTCATTCATAATATGCTCGTTTGGAATTATTAATGTATTTGCTGCAGTCGGGTTACTAATAGATTTATTTTTCTTCTTTAGGAACGAGTATATTAGAGGAAGTTGCGCCAGTTACAGAAAAGTTGAAAGGGAATCGACTGTCTTGGTATGGACATGAGGACTGTCATGGTGTGTTGGTTGATGAGGAGGGACGAATCGCATGTGACTAAAAGAGTGATGAATATAAACGTTGATTGATGGAGAGGGAGAGGAAGACCAAAGAAACGATGGATGGATTGTGTGAGGAATGATATGAAAGATAAAGAAGTAAATCATAGCGTGACGGTTGACAGAGGAGAATGGAAGAAAAAAACGTGTTGCGCCGACCCCAAATAACATGGGACAAGGGCAGGAAGATGATGATAAAAAGTAGAAAAATAAATCTACTATAATATACTATCTATTCTGATGGCTACTATAAAGTAGCGATCAGAGTATTCTCTCCACTTCTGTCTTGTATTTTCATTTTGGCTTTGGTTTGCTCCTTAATTTTTAATTTAACTCTCTCTAAATGTTTTTTTCGCATTTCCTCACACTTAACTGGATTTTGTTCTTTCGGCATTTTACTGAAACGAAATAAGTGGTTTATTTGTTATCTTACAAATTATTTTTTGTTTTACTTATTTATAAATTAGCGAAAATGTGAAGAAAATCTGAGAAATTAAAAATATTTGTACGTAAACCACGTGTTTACCACGCAAGCGTTTTCGTTAAGAAAAGAACATAGTACCTAAGTTAACAAAAAATATAATACAATAGTAGTCGTTTATCACAATTATCACCCTGAGGTATTTTTTTGTAAATATTCACTTGATACACGTCTTGACTTCGTGACTACGGCGAAAACATCAAAGAGCAGAATACTAAATAAATACTTATACCAACCAAACGGAAAAGAGGATCCACTCGCATAATAATTTGATTGCTAATATTGATGGTACGTAGTATTATTCTGTACCAATAATACTACGCACTACTAGGGGCGCTATTCTTCGTATCATCAGCAACGTTTATGTAGGAATGTAATAAAATGGACAGACGCTACCCGAAACTGTCAAATTTTCCCAATCAACCTTGAACCTAATGCTGTAGCGATAAAGTTGAAAATCTAATCTTTTTCTGACTAGGTATGGCCCTTTTAGCAAACTTTTATACCAGTACCACCTGAATAATTCTTGATCACGAACTCCTGAACTGTTGTAGGCGGTACTCTACTTGATTTACATATCTATAATCAAACTAACAGCATTTCATTACAGGATGTGGTGGCTTCAATGAAAAGTGGAAAGACGTTCAATTTGCCAAGATTGCTAGAAATACTAAATATTAGCACAGATGTCGATGTGCAAGTTAAAATATTTTCAGTCTTATCTGCCTACTTAATGTTAAATGTAATTTGAAACAAGTTCATAATTATTGTCAATTATATTCTCTGCAAAGTCAAGGAATCACCGAATCATTTTATGAACACATCTATTTTTCTTACAGGATGATAATATTGAGGCAATCATAACATACAACCTCATATACGATAAAATTTTCAAAATTTTAGCTAATTGCCCCCCGAGAAAAACTACAGTTGCGTTTAATTTTCTCTCGGCTCTTTTGTACGTCGATGATGAAGACAGCCATAGGAAAAACAGCCTAGTCGCATATGCAAGGAATATGATCAGAATCAGCGGTTGTTTGGCTACCATATGCGATCTCTTTACTGCCTGTATGATGGTAATTCAATTATTTTGTACTTAGGTATGCAATCTTTTAATTTGCACTGTTAGCAGAGGCAAAGGTATCTTGTGAGGCAACATTTCACTTATAGGACGATACAGGGTGTGTTGAATCTCCTGGGTATGGAAATATTCACCGTTTTCGATGCGGGCAATGCAGGCTGCATTGTATCTATGTTTGGGTAGGTCTATACCCCCAGTAAGGAGAAGGCGTATTGTCCGTAGTTTGGCTGACAATTATTTGTTTTAGGTTCGCACATAAACATCCATGGCTAATAATATTATTCCATATTCTCAGCACCAGGACGCATGGCGCGCTCTATGCCGATGTCTCGCTGAATCGTGTCGCGGGGTTGAAGCTAATCAAAGCTATTGTACGCACCTTGTGCCAATGGTAAGTAAATAACTGCTCAACTCGATGATCTAAATATGAATAAATGAATGAATGACCGAGAGTAGAGCAAAAAACATAGCTTCTAGCAGTCAAAATTGCATTTTTTTACTCGTCTTTTTACCATCATTTCAGCCCGGAATCACTGATTGCTGGGTACCTACTATGCCTCCCACTCCCCACACTTTCTGCTTCCATTCGCATCTTTTGCAGGAGCAAACTATTTACCTAAAATTCATGTTTGCAGTGTATCCAAAGATGCAGCCAGCGGAACATCGAGGTGCTGCTGGTTCTGCAGAGCTTGCTACAGCATCACAACCGAAACATTACTCTGTTCGTGGAATGTAACGGAATGTCGCTGTTTCAGAGGTCAGATTTTATTTGCATAAACTTGCAACTTCTTCAAGCTTATTTTCAACAATGATGGACTCCTTTGCCTTCGATAGATATACCAATAAAGGAGCGGTAAAAACAACCCGACCGGACTCTGATAGCAAATGTACTAAAGTATCTGTCAGTCTGGTTTCCGCAGCCACTCCAGTGCCCGGTCCGGTCGGTTCAAGTACAGATAAAATGTTCACTATTTATCTCGTAGGGAACTCTTGCAACACAACACCTGCCTGCAACTACTAGCCACAATAGTCCAGAGTTCCACTGAAGCCGAAGCACTTATCGCCAACACAAACATTAGTCAACAGTTAAGAGACTTCCTGCAGATGTATGGACCGCAGTCAGAGGTAGTTATGATTTGCTTTTAAGTTCCTTCAAGTTTCCATTTTATTAGTACTTGAGTGATATATCCAGTTTATAAAGTAACTTTTTCTTTTAATAGTTAGGTCAATGGGCTACAATAGTTTTATACCATACGTCGCGAATTGAAGGTAAAGTTCACTTAATTTTATTAAATAATAATGCGAGAGTTAGGATAAATCAACCCACTTGTCACTTCTCATTTTAGCATCATGTGAAAACCCAAAGGTTGACGAAATAAAAGAGAAAAATAATAAGATGAGTGAATCTCTACTAGCAAAGTTGCACCCTCCTGACCAAAACAGACAGAAAGAATGTAGTGCCGATAACACTAAATTTTTCCAAAATGTTATGGAGGCAATTCTTCAATGTGGTGCACAGAAAGAGTTCAATAATTTGAAAGCTTTTTTACCGCCCGATATAATGACGAACAGAAGTCCAAAGAATACTGCTAGGTACGCTTCTAAAGTCCCATTACTTGATATGTCACAGAGAAATAAATTCTGGATGACTCCTCAAGATCCTTATAAGCTCAACCCAAGAAGTATTAAACCAACTGCAATTCAAAATGACAGTTTACAACTTAATAAACCCAATGAACTATCCTTTTCTTTTTTACGGAAGCAAAATTCGAACAGAAAGCTTGTGGCAAAGAATTTTGTCTCGGCTGATGAATTGGCCGAAAGTTTTCAAAGAACATTTCAGACTAATGAAAGTAGAGTTAGAAAGAATACAGTGTTTGAATCCTGTATGGAAATAGACGAAAATCGCTTAAATACGCTAAGCACGGACGATTTCAATCCACAATTTGCCTCCACCCCTAAGAGAAATGATTTGAAGTACGAATACTCCAGATACGAAAACCAGCGTTCGAGTAATTACGCAGTCAGATCTATTCAGAAGTCTCTAAGAAAACGTAAGATCAAGCGACAATTACAGAAAAAGATGATTGCAAAACGTTTAGAGAGAAGCAAAATTGATAAGAAAATCAAACACAAGTCATTCAGTGGGAGATTCTTTGATGCGATCAATACATCTTGCACTACCCTTGTTAAAACTGTAAAAAACATATTTAGACCTAAGAGTAATTTGCATGAAACGGGAAATAATACTGATGACGATAGTTTGAATAAGACTCCAAACCGAGACACTGAGTCCTGTAGCTATAGTTTCACAAATTATATGCGTAAAAGAGACGCTGCTTTGAAAAACGATTGCACTACTAAGTCTGGTAACTTTAAGGAAAAGGGAAATGTTGAAGATTTTAGTATGCAGATGAGCAACTCTTGTAACACCTGCAATAACACGATCGCGCTTAAGCGTAAGCTGGTTAGCGATGAACACTTAAAGCAGACAATAAGGAAACTTAAACTAGGAATTAACTTGTATGGATGTGATTTTAAGGTAATTTTACTTCTAATGTTGATGGGTTTACCATAGGTTTCTTAAGGTTGTTGGACTTCTTGGCAGTTCATCAACCAATTTTTCATAGCCATAATGATGCCTGACTGCCTCGTTGGTCGAGTGACTGACTGCTGAGGTCCTGTGTTCGATTCCCGGGTCGGGCAAAGTGTTATTGGGTTTTTCCATCAGGAATTTCTCAGTAGCAGCTACAGATTCTTGATTTTTGCCCGGTTGATGGTAATAGGCTCGCCCCCTATTACATGGGACTTAAAAATAACTGGCGAAATGTGGATGTACTATTAGGTACACCTCTGCCTAATCCTATGGGGATTACAGGTGTGATGTAATGTTACTATATGATGTAATGTGTCGTTTTTTAGTTGTATATGTAGAATAAAATCTTATAGAATCTTTGTTTCAGAAAATATCTCGAACGATGTGGCCAAATGAAAATTACATGACGCCTGCCATTCTCTACAATTTGTACCGAAAATTAATTGTAAAATAAACTGACGAAACAATTTTTTAATTTCATTTAGTTAACTTTCATATCTTGGCACCATCAAAAAGTCTACCATAAAATTAATGACCACCTAAACAAGATGTTTACTCGATACAACAAAAACAAGATAAATAATTCATGGTCATTATATATTATCTTAAATAAATAATATAACATAGTTACATGATAATATTATGTAATCACGCGGTCCCGCTCGTCTCATAGTTTACTGTAGGTAGATTCATGGCGAACCATATCTCTTGTGATATCAGCAATAGTTGGAGTCCCTGGGTGAACAAAATTGACAATTTTAATCATTTAAAAAACGCAAAAGTAATTCTTATTCGTAGGGTACGAAGATCTCGCAACTTCATTTCCTTATAAAATCGAATAAGTCATAGTCCCTTTCGAATTTAAATAGATTTAGAGGTTGAAAAATAACTCGAATATACCTAAAAATATAAGAAAACGTATATACCTGCTATTTGGAAGGTGTATTCCAGCTCAGTTCGGAAAATATTGAGCATTCTTTGGACACCAGCTTGCCCTCCTACGGTCAGACCCCATAGCGCAGGACGGCCCACGAAGACCTATCACAAACAATTTATTAATATGATACACGTAGACCAGTTCATTTTGATTTTCTCCCATGAATATGGGTTTTTATCATGGGTTGTAAATAGATTTGTGAGGGTAACCAATAGAGACGTAAGTACTCACCATTTTTGCTCCAAGTGCTAAGGCTTTGTAAACATCAGTTCCAGTTGACACTCCACCATCCAAATAGACCTCGACATTGTACTTCCTTACAGCTTCCAAGATTTCGGGCAACGCTTCTATCTAAAGAATTTAACAAACTCACATTATTAATTTAGCACCGTCATTATTTTAGGTAAAACTGGGTTGTGGAGGTCAGATAGGCAGTCGCTCCACGTAAAATACTGGTAATCAGCTGCATCCGGTTAGACTGGAAGCCGACCCCAACATAGTTGGGAAAAGGCTAGGCAGATGATGATGATGAAAATAATGTTAAGAAAAATAAAACTTAGGTAAATAAACAAAAAGATGAAATCTAGTAAGGCTTACTGCATTACGTTTTCTTAGATGCGATGCGCCCTTTTGTTTTACGAGGGCAGTATAGCCATTCTAACTTTTAGCGACGTAAAAGCCCAAGACGAGCGCTCGAGGTTTGTTACCTTACCACTACTATATAGTCTATGGATTTTGTTTACCGTAGCAGGAACGCCGTCCAATTGTCTCGCTCCATGGTTCGATACTAAAATTCCTGAACAGCCAGCTTGGACTGCTTTCACTGCATCATCTCCGCGTAAAATGCCTTTTGCTATGATTGGCAGTGTCGTAATGCTATAAAAAACAACATATTAATGTAATATATGTACTTGTAATATGAAAAGTTGTAGATTAAATTTAAAATTATATTGGGTACCATTTCAACCACTTCACGTCGTCCCATGTCAGTGATTTGTCGAATAAATTCTCGACGTACTTATTTAAACCGCTACCACCTTCTGTGCTACGGATCTTGGTAGATAGGACGCCTTCAAAGTTAGCGAGCCTGTAAGCAAGTAAAGAACCAATATGGCATTAAAAAACAAAACAAAAATGAAATAACGCTAGTGTGCAATCTGCTCTTTTGTTGCTATGTGCAAGATAGTTGATGGCTTGATTACCTCAAATGTGGCGGCAGAGTAAACTTATTTCGCACGTCTGCGCGTCGTATTCCGAACAGTGGAGTATCAACTGTGAGCGCTATTGCTTTAAAACCTGCCTTCTCAGCTCTGAGAACTAAGTTTTTGGTCACTTCTCTGAAAATTAAACATACATCGTGAATTTTGCGCACTTGATACGACTTCTGTGATCTTTCTGGTTTGAGATATATATACCTGTCATTGTAAATGTACAATTGGAACCATTTTATGGCATCAGGTGCAGCCTCAGCGACTTCTTCTATAGAGCTCGTGGCAATAGTGCTGAGTGTGAAAATGGTCTTTTCTGCTTGTGCGGCTAAATCACAAAATTACTAAATGTAAGTTATACAGGGTAGCGATTTAAATAAATAAATTATTTATTCTGGACGAAACATTTCATAAACCCACTAAACTGCGTAACAATTTTTCGGCGGGATTAGCACTTGTTTTAATACGTTTGGTCCGAATACAATCTAATAAAAACTGGGTATAGATTCTTCAAGGCGAGTCTACCCGTCATAATAAACAACTTTCCCAAAGAAACTAATCAGATACATGAAAAACAAAATTCGCTTTTCTGACATGCAACTTAAGCTCGAAACAGTCTGTGTCCTGCCACTGCCACTTAAGTTTGGCAATTCTTCGGGCTAGGTCGGTAACCTTGGTTCTCTTGCGGATGTCTTCATTTCTGATTCGATCACGCAAGGAAACTCCGAGCATAGCCCGCTGACCGCTCCATTGCCCTTTGGGTGACTTTAAGCCTTCTGATGAAGCCTATTGTGAGCGACCACGTTTCGGTCCCGTATGTAATCATTGGCAAAACACTGTTCATAGACTTTCGTCTTGAGATACTGCGGTAAGTTGGACGAGAAGATACCGCGCAACTTCCCGAACGCTGCCCAGCCGAGTGGGATTCGACGATTTGACTCGATTTCGACGACCTCTTTCTCGAAGTATGACTTACCTAACTGGACCGTTTATTCGCTACTAATGTATAGGTTTTTTTTTCTTAATTTAGGAGATCGATATGATGTGGACGTGGTATCTACCTCTTGCATTAGCTAATTCGCCCTCGGGATGCGCCATCCGCTGCATAGCAGTCGGTGATATACCGACAGGAAGGGAGACATCGTGTCCCAATACCTTTGTACGGAGATCACAACGACTTACTCCTATTAGGCACTTTGGACGAATCCGCAACCTGTGAGACAAACGCTTTATCGCTATAGTTGGGTAAAGTAAGATAAAAAACCTGCTGGGCTGAAAACACTGTCTCTCCTAATTTATAAAAACATTATCAGTATCCACCCAGCAAATAAATTAAACGTAAATATTCAAGTTACATACCTTCGAAAAGCTAGTTTATTCTCAGCCAAAGTTTGTTCATCTGTCGCACCACTTTTGTAATAGTCACGAGCTGGTTTCGGTAATATCGACAGAGCAGCTTCTTCAATGTCCTTTAAACTTATATATTTTTCCATTGTTTTTACGATATAATTTGCTACTTATGATGGATGAAACTACTCGAGTACTTAACTTGATCATTACTTGACGTCAAATGCGTGAATATGATAACACGCATCTTATCTATTGTGTTAGGGCACAGGTCATTACAAAGGCGTCAAACACAATGAATACCCGTTCGTGGATTTTTACTGTACATCTTACCCACGTAACTGAAAAAATATGTGGTTTTATCATACAGGGTGAAAGGGACATCGTGCAAACTGTTACCATGAATTCAACACATGATTCTAGAGGCCCAGCTTCAAAAAACATATTCGTCGGTAATAAAAAAAGAACTGCAATTTCATACAAAAGTGCAATATAATACATTCACGGTCAAAATGTGTGGAAGAGTTGTTTATTTTTTACAAGAACCGATGAAAAATGTTGACGCTGGGGGTCTAGATTCATGCGCTTAATTCATGGTAACCGTTTGTGCAACGACGTCCCTTACACCATTAAATAATAATTAAATATTGGCTGCCAACTTGAGTGTGAGGCTGTAACTAGAGACATTGCAAGGGCAATATAAATGAGCTGCAAAGTGGACCGACTGCAGCCCGTATTTGCTTCGCCATGAGCCTAGCCTCGGTCACTGCGCCAGGAAAGCGAGGCAATGAGCGATGTTCTTGTCCAGTAACGTACTGGACAAGAACATCGCTCACTTACCTCATTGTTTCTTTTTTCCCCGCCTCTAACTAAAGTCTAGTCAAATCCTTGTTTCCAAAACTATTACTACTGAGCATCATACAAAGGAAGTTTTAGCTCAAACTGACCTGAACTGTTTATAATTTGGAAAAATAACTTAAGTGCCTAAATTTTTAAGTATTTTTTTTTCCTCGCGGAGATCGAGCCTCGTTTGGTTGCAATTCACACCAAGAGCAGAAACGCCCTTCGAGACAGTGCATCATTTGAAAGAAGGTTCGAGATCACGCGAGGATATACGCATCAACGGTAGCCTACGCGAAAAACTAGAATATGGTAGTTAGTACGAGCACGTCAGAACTTGCTCGCGCGGTAGCGGGTTTCCTCGAGGAGTCGAGGACTTCCGAGCTATCTGCGTCGATATTCATACAATTTTGTACTTTAAACAATGATTATTAGAATATTTTTCGTTGTCTGTATTGACCCTTTTAAACGTTGAACAGTGAACATTTTAGTTTTTTGTGTAATTCGCTAATGACTGCAATAATAAATTCAACTCTATTTGAAGACGATATGATCCAGTTCAGCACTGGACTAGACTGGAATAATGTGAACCGGGCATTATGATGGATGACTATGTGTGTGATGGTGTGTGTTAGTTATCTTTTTTATTAGTCATTTGTGTCCCACTGCAGGGCAAAGGCCTCTCTTCTCTCCTTTCAGTTAACTCTATCCGGTGCTGTTATTCCTTGTGAAGAGTCGAGCTCGTGTCCTTCTAGGCCTGCCGCGTTGCCATTTGCTGCTGTTTGGAACACTCTGTGTGGTTACTTTAGCCCACAGCTCCTCTGACATGCGACAGACGTGGCCAGCCCAGTTCTATTTGAGCTTATCGTATCGAGTTGCTTATACGATCAGTAAGTTTAACTCCAAGGATACTGCGCTCCATTGCTTGCTGATAGACCCCGAGTTGGTTTGTGACCGCTGACCATGTCTGCGCTCCATAGGTGGGGGAAGGAAGAATGCACCGTCGGCATGTCCGTTTGTTATCTTAGATGAATTAAAACCCTCAAAAAGATTTTATGAATTTATTTCTTGATTTGAATAGTATAATATCTGTATGAATGCTTTTTTGAGCATTCTTGTATAATCTTCAAATGCCATTTCGTTATATTTGCCATAGAAATGTTATACAAAACTCAACTGATCTTACAATAATTCTATCAATACACATTTTACACTATTGTGAAAACTGCATGCGTTGAATTACAGTGAATAAATCCAACATATCATTATATCTGCCAAATTAATTGGTGTGTATTAAATCAAGTTTATAAATACGCTACATTACAAAATTTTCAATATTTAAAAAAAAATTGCATTTCATTTTTAAACTTATTTGTTTGAGAACCCACTGCTATTTATTTTTAAGATCTATTTACGAATTTCGTGAATATAAAATAGTATGAAGTTCATGTTGAGTTTGACTTATTTCCGGTTGATGATATTTACAAGATTTTGAAACTCGCTCCGAGAATCATACATCTGCTTCTGCTACACATGTCAATAGTTACCAGTATATAGATTCATTTGTTTCTAAACACGAATCATAGCGGTTCACCTATCTAAGATCAATCACATTTTATCTCGTTTCAACATAATATCGTTAACTTTGCATTTTATAAAAGATACAAAACATTTCAATTATTAAGCTATTAAGAAAAGGGCCACCATATTCCCTCTATCTATAACTCCATCTTTGGTAATAACATTAACAACAATCAGCGTTTTATCGACCAGGTATCTAATTATTCACAATGCTATTCTGTACTATATCAATCATTACAACTTGTGATTTTGGATGTTTGTTTTTACTTATAAAAACCATGATACAAAGCGACTCTTAAAATTTTAAAGCCAAAATAAAATCACGACTTGACATCATTCACTTTAGCATATAAACAATGCTTGGTGTTATAATAAGCAATAAAATTTTAATTCTATTTTTATCACATTGTTTAAATACTTTGTTATTTAATTATTTATCGAAATATGTTTACATGCAAAATGAATGACATAGCAGTCTTTTAAATTAAAACTTGTTAATAGATCAATATACAGACTATCAGGTGCAAGCATTGAGCAAATAAAATTAAAATAAGGCACATGGTCTTTGCGACCAAAATTTGAAGATTCATTAATGTTAAAAGTAATATGATAAAATAAATACTCACAGAATATCACGGTGGTTTTATATTTGTAAAATACTAGAATGCGAAGTGCAATCGTTAATGGCTACAAGTGACAATGAAAGGGGCGTTCTACCGCGACATGCGTGTATGCGAGCGAGAGCGCACGCACGCGCGGCCGACCGGCTGCGTCGCCTGATAGCCTGGATGTTACAACAATTTACCACTAGAAAAAAAGGAAAATATTATACAACCGTCGTGAAATATAAAAATAAATAACATTATATTACAAAGCAGAACATTGACATAGTGGCAACATTTTCCTGTTAGACTAGTCGTTAATACCTATATCTACACTTTCCACTGAATTAAAACTAAGTTTATTTTATTATAATAATACATCTAGCAAATAAAAAAACTGAAATATTAAACATTGTTTACATAGTCAGAGTTAGGCCAATATGTGTTCTCTGGCCTCGATAATTTGTATTGTTTTACTATGTACATTTAATTTTACTTCACTCATAAACATTGTGTACACAATGATTTTAAAACATGACTCAGTTTTGAAAGCTCTCCTACAGATCTTACCTAATATAAAATGACTGTTGAATACGTAGTATTTAACAACATTTATCAGTGAAGTAGTTTGCGATGAACTCGGTCCCTAAATATTGATGTCTATTACGAATTATTTGCTTTGTAAATTATTTGAACTTTGCCAAATAACTAACAGATTTGACCATGAGATGTGTTTTAGTAATTTAGTTTAATTGACTGGGAAACAGATTATATTCTATTTATTATTTAATTGTCGTCAAAGTATGTTCTCATTCTTCTACTACTTGTGTAGCGACTGTGGAAATATGACACGAATCATGCACACACACATTTTCTATGAATGCAAAATAAACGCCGAGGATCACGTGATCAAAACGCACATTTCAATTTCATAGATTCCATTTACATGTGGAATCAGCTGATATTACGTCATACTGCTGTAGTTCTCGATCGGTGTACCTTTTCTAATTAATCAATATAATAAGTCATTCAAATGTGTTACTATATACTAGAAAATTATTAACGGCAATGTTTTTAACTTGAAACAATTTAGAATTATATAAAATGTAACTTAGAAATGCAGGAACTATTGTAAGCTGTTGTCAATTGGATATTACTGCACTCTTATTTAAAATTATTACAATGTTGAACGTCAAAAGCTAACAAGTTCGCACAAAACAAGTTAATAAGCAAGCGAGCACAATCAAAATCAACCACGTGATTCTAGTAGATAGCACCTATACTCCATTTGTTTAGGTAGTTAACTAAAGGTAAACAATCTTAGCATGTCTTTTATCTAAAAAAATGACTAAAAATTGTATCTAAAAATGTTTACAATTAGGTATTTACTTAAATAGATGTTAGGTAATTAACTTCATTTAAATAATCTTTGTATGTCTTTTATACGATTTATTTTACATAAAAAGACATATCAAGATTGTTTACCTTTAGTTAACTACCTAAACAAATGGAGTATAGCTTTTCATATGTTATGCGACCATTTATATATTATGTACTGTGAACGATTTTTCCTAATTCATGTCAACTTCTCAGGACTAAAAAGTTAAAATTGCTATTTATCACTATTTTAAAATGCATCAGAAGAACTAATTTAATAAAAGCATTACTTCAAATATTGTTCATTTCATTTAGATTAGTTTACAAAGTTGGTCTCGCAGTTAATAAAACATGTTGCAACTTCACAACTCATTTACAGATATTTTGCACAGATAAACAAACTTACGTCTAGAAGAGATTGCTTCTCGTCGTGTCGGTCAACTTAAAAAGTTAAAATATTTGGGGACCAAACTACATTCCGAACCGACCGTTAGTCCGTTCATATACGTTGCACGCAAACGAGACGCTCGCATCGGACCGGCGAGGCGCGGACCTTCGGCACAAAGCGGAACGACCGATAAATTCGACCGCCGAGAGAGCACTACGACGAAGAATCCTAACGGCGAATAATAAATACTATGGTACTTTTAAAGCGGAACATGTAAGTATAAATAAGTAATCGCGGGGCGGGGACTAGAGACGCGTTCACAGCGGCGGGAGAGAGTCGCGGGCGGGCGCGGGAGCCGGTGAGGGCGTAGGAGGTGCGGCGGGAGAGGGCGCGGGCGACGTCGTTGGGGCGGCCGGGCCCGCGGGGCTGGCGTGCGGCGCGGGGCTGGCGTGAGGCGCAGGGCCGGCGTGGGGCGCGGGGCCGGCGTGCGGCGCGGAGCCGGCCGTGCCGGAGGGCGCGGCAGGCGGCGCCAGCGTGAGGCGTCGCGCGGGCGGCTCGTCGTCCGGCGGCTCGTCCTCGTCGGCGCTGTCGTCGGCCGCGTCGCCAGAGCCGGAGCCCTCGGCGCCCTCTCGACCTTCTTCCTCCTCTTCATCTTCTTCTTCAGGGCATAGTTGATAAGCCCTACGAGAGAAGTTCGCATAATTAAAATTCCACTGGAGGTACATTATTAGTCGTCTATTACGCCAATTATAAGAATTATTACTTACTTTTCGAGTGTTTTCCTGGCAGAGTTGCTGCGCTCGAGGAAGTATCCGCTAGAAGTCTCGTTGGAGGTGCCGGGCGGAGACCACGTGCCGTATGAGCCGTAACCGCCGGGGCCATACTTCTGAAAACATTTCCGCTAGTCAATTTCAAATCGTTCTTGTTAACCATAAATACGTTAGAATACGAAGGTGTAGATGCCAGTCTGATTTAATAATAAGATACAAGAATGTGTCGTTTGACATAGACTCGTTGTACAATTTCCACACCACAGTCAATTTCACTAATGTTTAGCAACAGCTGTTTAGCTTTTCTGACAATGTCATTGAATCGTCAAAAGAACTATGTTGCACTTTACATAAAGTCCTTTCAGTTATTTCTTCTCTGAATTTGCATCAGCTTTCTTTTTTTATATTAAATGGGCCTACTCTTGACCTCAATCTAGTCCTGAGGACAGAGATGAGGTATGATTATATGATATGATCGTGAGGGAAGTGTGTAGCTATGATTATAAACTCAGTAGTTACGCGGTCGAGCTCGTCCTGCAGCCAGGCCAGCAGCTGGCGCCAGCGGCGGCGCGCGTCGGCGTGCGCGTGCACGGCGCGCACGGCAGCGGGCGCGCGGCACATGACGCCCACCAGCAGCTTGACGCACGCGTAGGCGCGCTTCTGGTAGTGCCCGCGCGCGCGCGCCGCCGTCTCCAGCAGCCCCGGCCGCTCGTCTGACACGCCCTGCGGATAACGTAACGAGACCGTACTACTGGAAAAACTAGATCACTGTTAGTCTCTTAGCAGAACCACGAGTCATTTCTCTAGTTCATTTTAACAACAGTAATCACCCCTACCTTAATAACATTATGTATCCGATGCTGCTGCCAACTATCCTCCATGAGTAACAACGCGGTGAGAGCGTCAGCGTGTCGGCGCAGCTCGTGGCAGTACGCATACGCCATCTGCCACAGCAGCTCCGCCAGCGCGATGCGCGACCAGCCCGCGTGCTCCCAGCACAAGAACTGAAGCAGCCGGATGCCTTCCTCGCATCCGCAACATTCTTCCGTAAGCTTTTTCATGTAACTTCTGAAAAAAATTGCAAGAGTGTAGAGCGTAAAACCCAAAGGAATGGTGTTAAGTGAATGTTATTAAGCTGAAGCCAGATAGAGGTCGATTGAATCGGCCCGTTGCAATGGAAATAATTTCCATGTGTTTGTCTTCTTAGAAACTCAAGTCTACAGGTCGCCGCATGCTCGGGCAAAAGACATGTCGAGTTGTATAGAAAGAGCTTGAGTAGAATTGGTCATGCTCGCGGGCTGGGAATGAGCTCGATATAAGTTGAATGAAAACAGTTGACTGCACATGTAGCTGCCATGCACCTGGATTGATGGGTCTGAATGGTTAATGTCAACTCATCTATCTTCTGCAATTTTGCTGCACTTTCTTTTTTAAAAAATGATGCGTTTTATAAGTGTAAACAAAGCAGTTTGTAAAAAGCTTAAGAACAAAAAGAAAAGACCGAGTTATTTGTCGATTGTCAACAGGGTTTCCGTGTAAAACAGTTTCACGAATTCTCATCGAAACACAAGACCATACAAATCAGATGTAATAATGTGGAAGGATCAAAAGGAGTATGCAAGGATCGTAACAGGTAGTATACTGTCGTTTCTGTCTATCCCCAGGGAAAAACGAATGTATGTAAGTAATAATACTAATACAGGGCTGAACTAGTTGTAGTATACGCCTTACCCAGTCCGATTGTAGAGCACGTCTGCGGCGTGCGGCGACAGCAGCGGGCGCGCGGCGTGCGAGTACTGCTCCGCGTAGGGGTTGTGCAGCGCCGCGCCCTCCGCGCCCGCCGACTGGCAGCGCGCGCTCACGTCGCAGCATCGCACCAGGGCGCACACCACCTGCGATACAACCATATTTGTTACCTCGGAACCAAGAATAGGAGTACACTATTGATACATATTGTGATCAGACTCGAAGAAAAAAGCAGAAAATATTTATAATAATTAGTTTACTACCGGGCACAGCGGGCTAGCTGTACAGCTGAATAACGAGAAATTTCTCGTGTAAATACACAATAGTACAAGACCTTTTGATAGTCATATTTGAAGGGTACAGGGGCAAAACCAGGAATATATTTAATTTATGATGACAACATTTTCATTTTCCCGCGTAATTTTATTTAGCAGTATACAAAAGCGTAAATACAAGAATAGTCAGATGTATCACTTAAATTTACACACAAAACGACGTACAGGAAGTGTTCACTTTCGGAACATACAAAAACAGGGAAGGTCCACAGTGTAACTGCTAACTGCCTACCAAAATTTTCTACCTATTAGTGCAGAAAAGTACAAGGACTTAATGGACTTAAAAAGATTTGAGGGGGCCCAATCCTACTTTGAAGGCATTCCCCATGTCTAATAATTAAGCAATTATTTCATTTGGACATTCCTTGTGTTTGTATGGAACACAATGGACATTTCCAGTTTTTGTATGTTCCAAAAGTGAACTATTTTAATTTTTTAAATATTTAATTATTTTTTATTTTCAAAAAACTATTTTTTGTTCCTAAAATGAAGACTTTAAAAGCTAAAGTTAAGTTTGTATTAGTTGGATATAAGTTAAAGTGATACTTAAGAAACTTGTTAACTTTTAAATATTAAAATGCTAATTACACAACTGTTTGTTTTTGTGACATTTCTTGTTTTGCCCCTGTACCCTTCATTTGAGCTTAAAATTCGCTGTTGATCTTACCTGATGAATTTTGGCCGACTCAGGATACTGATATTTTCCCATTGATGTGTTCGATTCATCCATGCAAACGGATAAAACGATGTCAAGTAGTTTTAGCTGAAAAGAAAATAAGTTACTATTAATGATACTTAAACATGACACAAAAAAAAGTTGCTTAGTATTCGTATCGTCCAAAGATGGTTATTCTCCCGTGGAACAAGAACAACTTTGTTCAAAATATCATCACATTGATTTCTTTATTAAGCAACTATGTAAAAATGACGAACCGATGATGAGCACTGAAGGGAAATTTGGAATGGCAATGCCAACCTTCCCTTCAGTGCTCATCTTTGTTATATTGGATTATATCAAAGATGAGCACTGATCATCGGTTCGTCATTTTTACATACATCAGAGCAAACCAAGAAACGGCAGGTGAAACCGTGGGGCACAGCTAGTTGTGCAAAAAAATCATAATTTTATAAACTCATCATGTTAGGCTGAATTATATAATTCAAGACTTGTATGTATAATTATGTATTAAGCAGAAGACATTTCCAGATTCTTCTCTACGAATGGTGACTACTTACCCTCAACAACTGATGTTTCTCGCTGAGCCCGAGGCTGGCATATGTGTGGAATAGGTTGAAGAGCAGTGGCAAGTGTCGGTGCGTGTGCGCATCTGTGTGCGGCGGCACGGCAAGCGCGCGCGCACTGCACAGCAGCTGGTCGGAGAGCGACGCGGCCTCATCGCGCGTGCACCATGTGCCGTAGCCGTTGCTCACTGTGAGACAATAGGAGTGCTACTATATTACCCGGCCGTAAATAAGGCATATATAGTTTAAGAAAAATTTTCGCATTGAAAAGTGTCTGATACTTTTGTTGTACTGTATAGATATTAATACTTTATTATGTGAAGTGGAGAATGATGACCATTTTACGGTTGTTACGTACATTGTATTTAAAAGAATGAGTGAAATTAATTTATTACCTGGTGGATCTTGCACTGAGAAATGCGCTAAAAAGACGATAATTTTCATAAATACTATTCTCACTTCAGCTGTTGGACTTGATAACAAGTAGTCACATAGCCTGAAAAGAAAAGCAACCATATTAATTAATGGTTTCAAAAGTGCTGTAAGTTTGAATATACAAGCACATTTCAAATAAATTGTATGTGACTAGAATATTGTTTAGATTGCAAAATATACCTGTGTGGATTTTTAAAGAGATCAGTTGCGAACCACGCTCTAACTACTTGTGAGCATCGTAAGTGTTGGCATAATATGTCGTGCCAGTCCGCTGCGGGGCCGCGCAGCGTCTTCTTTGTACGGAATCCTACTTGGAACAAGAACTTTGTGGCCAGTTGTACCGCTAACATCGACATTTCTTCGTGTTCAGGCCCCTGGGTGATAAATCATTGATAAAAAAACACAGATACCAAATAAAAAACTTAAATATACCTTTTTTATTCATTTTATACATACCCAGACAGCACTTTGAGATCCTGGTAACATTTGCAGTCGCATACAACAAAGTTTCTTCATAAAATTGAAATGCTCAAGACTAAATTGGTCTTGATTGTGTGAAAATGCAATATTACTGCGACGTACTGACAGCCAGATCGGACGAGGTATTATATTTTCCCTAAAAATAAAAGAAAATCGCATAAGAACTGATTGGTCTTTCGATACGAAAAGTATGGCAAAAAAAACTTACTTCATGGTCAAATTTTTCATGGATACTTCTAGAACTGATTGAGTTTCTATAGTGTCCTTCCTTGTATAGAACAGCATGTAGGCATTCCACCACCGCTTCTGCCGTTTATATGAGACCCTCTTTACCATCGGATCAAACACCTACAACATAATCAAACCAAGTGATAAGCACAACAGGCACATTACCACCACCCCGTATGGGAAGAGGAGCTAGACGTCCCACATACGTCGATTATTAAAAATTAGCCGGTCATAAGTCAATTTCTTAAATGAAAAGGTTATCAACCAATATAGCTAAGATAGAAAGAGAAATATACCAGTAACAAGAATTTACTCCCCCCACCTACTAAACATGCCTCGTTTGCTTGCGACAGCGCAGGTTCGAACTTGATCTTCACGCAATTGTAATTTATTGTTCTCCGCGATCTCAATTGACGGAATTAAAGAAAAAGATTTTAGTGTTTTCTACTTGATATTTCGTAACGATTGTGATGGATTCAAGTAATTCAGGTATGAGTTGTTATATTCTAATGTATTTTAAGTGTGTTAACTTCATTTTATAGTATCGGTTCAATTTTAAAAGAGCGTATATAAACAATTTATTTTTTTGGTTAATTTTTTTGTTCAAATATAATTAAGTTATGTTATCGCCTTCTCTCGCGAAATATTTTTTTTGGTTTTAAATATTTTACATAAAAGGCTAGTTTACGACACATATTTTAAGTGCGAATGGCCGCGAATTTCCGACTTGAAGGTTTTTAAATATTGGAAGTCGTACAAAAATAAAATAGCTTTTTTCTATACAATTTTATAAAGTGTAAAGCTGATTTATATTATTTTGAAATACATTTATACAAATACAAAAAAATGTTATAACTACTTATATAATAAAAATATGGTAATACTCTTAATTTTTGTTGAATTATTTCCGTGTTTCGTCAGTAAAACATGCTTATTACACAAAGAACAACACTAAATGATAAAATAAAGCTAAAAAAAGCAAAATACACTGTAAAATATTTTTGACCGCCTAAATGCCTAAAATCGACCTATGTGCGTCCTATAACACAGAATAAATTTACGAACTTAATTTTACGAACAATATGTACTTACTTCGCCCATGTATTCTCCGCCGAAGCACTGCGCCTTCATCTCCTCGTCGTCATGCATGCCGCACTCTGATACGTCGCCGTCGTCTAACTTGACCCACCGGCCTGTCTCACTACCATTGTCCCTGTAAGATATTGAAGTAAATCTTCAAAGCTGTCGATATTACGCAGAATTAATAAACAGTAATACCACTGGATAAGTTGCACACTCATCATCTGCCTAGTATTTTGTAAACTAATTCGGAGTTGGGTTCCAGTATAACCGGATGCAGCAGAACACCAGCATCTTTTTTTATGGAGTGAATGCCTGTCTTACCTCTACAACTGAGTTTAAGAGGGCAGATAGGGTAACACAATATCCCTACCGTTTGTGCTACTGACCACCCATAACAACTGTTAAGTACTAAATCTATACAAATAAATAGAATTGAAGTGTCTGTTTGTAATTTCAAAACAGCAGCTTCATGCAGTACTCACAACCAAAAAACATTTTTTTTTTTAATTTTTGTCTGTCTGCGTTTGTTCTGGCTAATCTCCAAAACGGCTGAACTGATTTTGACTGGACTTTTACTGGCAGATAATTGATGATATAAGTAGTAACTTAGGCTACTTTTATTTAAAAAAAAGGAATAGAGTTCCATGAAAAAATGAAATCCTATGAAATTGTTAACAAAACCGATTTAATCAAAGTTATATTTTTATAATAATTACACGCGGACGAAGGTCGCAGGCAACAGCTAGTCACCTCATAACTACCAATACCTACCTGAGTAGCACATATGAGTAGTAGTGCCCTCCGGAGGCCTGTCCGGAGTGTACGACGATGCCACTGAGCTGGTAGTGCGTCTCTTGCGCCTTCTCCTCGCCTCCCTCCCACAGTGACGAGTCACCCTCGGCCCGGGCCAGGCCCCATGCTGAACAAAACATATTGAATGAGTAAGGCTCAGCAGAGAAGACAATTTTATGATGGCATTGAAAGATAACAAGCAAGCTTATAATAAGTAACATAAAGTGCAACATAAACTGCTTTCTACATTAACTCTCTACCAAAACCGGAAATGGCTTCACACAGTAGAACTTTATTTGATGACATTGAACATTAAACTTGATATCATGTGAGGTAAAGTGCAAAATAATCTCTATACCTGTGTAAGGTTCGACGTCCAACTCCCGCGGGAATTCAAAGTAGTCATTGAATTTTATTGCACACACTTTCTCGAAATCATATTCGAATCTCTTTAACTGTATAACTAACACTGGGGGTAGTTTGTTTAGACATAAGCGTTTCACTGTCACTACCTGGAAGAAGAAATAAAATAGTTAATCATTAGTTTGTTTTCAACATATCTTTCTTTCCAGCCAGATCTATATATGAAAAAGGCTTAAAAGTACGGTTAACAAAGATTACGAAATGGAGTCTATTAGCAGTTAGTCAGTTACACCGGAGTAAGAACATTAGTAACAGTTAAACATACCTTTTTATTGCACTTATCACAGTGATAAGCGTCTGCACCTTCTAGCAATTCTCCTCGTACATACGCTTCTAATGATTCCTGCAAACGGGACATATTTCTGATGTCCAGTGAAACTACACTGAATGGTTCCTCCTTACAATACCTGAAAAAAAAGAAACAAATCAAATTTCGAACTTTTTTTACCTACTTTTTTTACAATGGTAACTCAGTTTACCTGTGTGGACAGCCTTTACAAATTTTCTGATCGGAATATGTGCCTCCCATAGTCTTAGCCATTAGTTGTTCCTGACCTAATGATTTCAAAGCTTCGTCTAGTGATTCCACTAGCGACATAAAAAACTCTACTGCATCTTGCTGTTCACGTAGGTTTACGGGTTCGCCTTGAAGCCTAGAAATAATAAAGTTATTATGAATTCTATGTACTTCAAAATAGTGTTTAGTATCGAGTCCAGTTTAGGAGTAGTTCTCACCTAAAATGCGCCCATAGTCCTCTTGGGATATAGTATTGTAGCTTACTATAATGTAGATGGGCAAATATTGCTTGTACTTGTTTTAAAATTGTTATATTGTAATCTGTGTTGTTCTGAAAAGGAGAAAAAAATAAGTTATAAAATAAATAACATAGGATCTAAAAACAATCGAAGAACATCGTTAAGACCACTAACCTCAATATTATTCTCCACGATACTGTGGTGATGGCTTTCGCCAGAAAAATCTTCATTTGGATCTGTAGCAGCACCTACAATACAGTATTTTATGGTTTTTAAAGTTATTTGATGGTGTGCGCGGCTTTGACGCTGTTCAAACGCGACCATAACACCGTGTCGACTTATCGATTTATTTATACAATTATATGTGCGACCATAGTGCAGCATCATATGCATTTACTTTACACGTTGTAGACGTTGACACCGCTTTAAACGGCGGAAACGTCTAAACAGGACATATAATCAGTGTAAAAACGCTCTTTAAAATAAGAGCATGAAGGTATTACCGAGTTCACTGTCGGTCTACCACTTTTCTCCCCTATACACCAAGTAATAAGGTTGAAAATTGGTCGACCGTCAGTGAACTCGGTTTTAAGTGTGTTAAGTGCTTTAGTTATTTAACCTCTGACGTCAGCAACCCAACAGCAACCTTAATGTGACGAGAATAAACACTACTGTGATTTTGACTGACTTGCCCGTGCTAATAGCAAACTTATTACAACGTATACAAGGATCACTTTTACAGTGGCAGAATCAGAGATAAAATAACTGTGAAACTAAGAACATGTAGGTACAGCATAAAAAAAAACACTTATTACAGTATCGTCCTCACCTTGCACAGTAAGCAACGCGTCACGCACCGCCCGCACGCAGTACAGTTGCTGCAACACGGAGTTCATGTAGCACGTTGCGCCGGCGTTCTTCAGTCCGACCAGACCGGCCGGCGGCCGCGGGCCTACGCACGGCATATACTCCCATTCGGCTAGCGGCATGTTCTTGTCTGGTAAATGTGTTATATTATTTATTTTACAGAATACAACTGTTTTATGCAGAGTGGAAAGGAGAGGATTGTTAAAATGTTATAAAAACCGGCCAAGTGCGAGTCGGACTCGCGCACGAAGGGTTCCGTACCATTATCTATAAAAACGGCAAAAAAAATCATATCTGTTGTATGGGAGCCCCCCTTAATATATATTTTTTTTAATTTTTAGTATTTGTTGTTATAGCTGCAATAGTAATACATCATTTGTGAAAATTTCAGCTTTCTAGCTATTACGGTTTATGAGATACAGCCTGGAGACAGACAGACAGACAGCGAAGTCTTAGTAATAGGGTTCCGTTTTACCCTTTGGGTACGGAACCCTAAAAACCAACCCAAGTCCGGCGCCAACTTTTTGTTTCTCAGATTTTAGTTACCATCACCTTCGGATATAAAGCATCGCCGAAGCTGGGTAGATTTGAATCGTTTCCATTTTAAAATCACTTTTGATGTAGTTTGGCAAAAAGTTTCTGTTGACTTGAAGACTGTGCATCTTAGGCACTTGTTCTACAGATCAGCGAAAAGTGAGTAGAGCTGGCAATTGAGATGGCGCGCAGCGAGTGCGTGGTTTGAATTATTTTTGCGCTAGGCTATGCTAACACATTGTAGCCCAGTCACTTTCTGGTATCGTAAGAACCAAGCTAAAGCTAGTCTGTCAGTGTGTCTTTTTATTTGCTTGCTCTTGTCGCTGCGACCAACTAGTGGAGAGACAGTTTCCTAAAGCAGTGTGAACAGTCGTTTGGTGGGACTGTTGGCTTAGTTGCAACCACGAATCACAGCAACTGAAGAAAACATTCGTCACACTTACCGCTGTAGAACATCTGTTCGAGCAGGTTGGCGAGCGCGGCCATGTTGGGCACGCAGCCGTGCACGAGCGCCAGCAGCAGGTCGGTGGCGGCGGCGGCGGCCTGCGGCGTGCGGCACAGCGGCGTGGCCGGCTCGCACGCCGCCTCGCCCGCCCCGCGCGCCAGCGACATGCTGCACCACGCCCACGAGTACGGCCACAGGAAGTCCGTTGTCACTTCCTGGGGTCATAATATCTGTGTTAGCACGAGAACACCAGAATATACGAAAAAAAGAAACCAGAATTAGGTTGAGCAATGATGTATGGATAGTCAAAGTTGTTAATGAGCAACACTGGACCTAAACTACATATTTGTGACAATCGAGAAATTACTATTACACGTGAATATAGAGCGAGTCTAAGCTCTATCATACAGCTTTATAAATTGTTGCTGTGTAGGTACTAAAGTAACGAAATTAATAAGGTTTTATCCTTGTAAGAAATTCAAATTGCTTATAAATCAAGTACAACTACTTGCCACACTTAGATGAAATGAAGGCCAAATTAACAAAAACAGTTTACCTTGATAAGTCCTGCATCCTTATGGTCGGGATGCGCGCCATACTGGTACTTGACTTGCGCCGGCACGTGCGCGAACAGCTCTTTAGTGAGGTTGAGGTGCCCCTCCAGCAACGTGTCGTCCAACGACATAGGGTTGGCGCGTACCGCGCGTAGCCAAGTCACCTGCGCAAAGATTGTCGTAAAAGATGCGAAGAGCAAAAGCATTTTTAGGATTTAAAAGAGTCGTATTACAGGGGCTATAGAGAATACTTGTTTCCTATCTTTGAAGCTCCGTAATTATTTATTTTTTTAAGGACTGGTTACCTCATTATGTCCAACTAAGCAGCTGACATGTAAAACAAATAAGATGATGTTAAAGCTAGAATCTGGGTCACCTACTGCTACCTATCTATATATACTACCTACTACTGAGATGACAGCTAATAGTGATATATGGATTAAGTCATGCTGCGCCTAAGACAAATAAATTGGGATTAAAGGCAGAAGACAATTAGCCCTACTATCAAGGTATAAAGTTGGATCCGCAAAATAATGGAATATTACCTCGAGAGCAAGATCATCGAGCGTGCGCGAGGTAGGTCCCGCGAGCGCGACCAGGCGGCACAGCAGCTGCAGGAACTGCTGCGCGTGGCGCGCGTGTCGCTGGAGGCGCGCGGCCGGCTGCGCGCGCGGCGCCGCCCCGCCCAGCGCCGCCAGCGCCGCGCGCGCGCCGCCGCCGCCGCCCCACGCGCACATGGCCAGCAGCTGCTCCGCGCACGACACGCGCACCTGACGACGTACACTTATTTTACTTACTGGATGACGAGCGATATCGCATAACTTTATCATAGAAGAAATCATTATACCTAATAATACCTCGTGATGAAATATATAACTATAAAATAGTGAATGGTGTGATGTTATGTATTGAAATAATGCGTTCAAATTCGTACTATTAGCAGATCGAGATATTAGCTTCAGCATATGATACGCCCATTTTTGACCACTATATGAACTATTTTCCCTTTTTCTATATTTAATAATAATGGATATATTTTATTTTATAGCATATCTCATTCACTTTGCTCATGACTCAAAACGGCAATTTATTAGTTAAAAGTTAGCACTAACCTGAGGGTTGGGGCAATCGATCATCAGAAACAGCGCGGTGTCTTGCCACCACGCCTCGTTTAGCAAATTGTTCTCCAGGTGACCGCCGCTTAGGGCCATGCAGATCGTCACCACCTCCATGCATTCTCGGACAACTACAACCATATTATCAAGGTTATGGTCAGTTTACACCAAGCGGAAAAATCCTCGAACAATTTTTTCATGTCACTGAATTAAAGACTTTATCTTACAGTTCAGTAGAATAAATGCCATTGGCAAAGGAAGCAGATTCAAACAAACAAGGTATTTGTGTAAATAAATAGAAAACTTCAACTTACGTGTCACATCATCAGGGTGGACGATACCGCTGATCTCTGAAGGCTGCGCAACAGAGTAAGCAAGGCTGTACAGAGCGCGCACCGTGGCCGCGGTAGGGACACGCCACCAAACTAACGTCGATACTGAATCACTGTCCTCTCCACTGAGTACCACCTGTTTAGAAAAACAAATAATGTAAGGTCGAACACTAAAGATGACGCCAATTTCTTTGCAGTAGCTTCTAACCAAACCATGCCCCATATACTGGAGTGTCCAAAGTGCCCTAACTCCTGACTGTCCTTAGAAACGTCACTGATACCGCGATTGGCTTGGCCACCTACTAGGCTTAACCCATTTATATAAATAGTATAACAGAACTAGCCCATGTTGTCCCGCTGCTAGGCAAAGGTGTCCCTCCATTCCTTCCAACAGTCACTATTCTGTGCTACTACATTCCAATTCTCAAGGAAGACATCCAGTTCGTCCCACCATCTCTTTCGTGGTCTGCCGCGACCCCGTGTCACTGTTTCAGGGCACTAATCCTGAGCTTTACGGGTCCATTATTAAAATTTATTAAAACAATTTTTCAACATCTTACTTTTAATAGCAAATTATGTTTTGTTGGTACATGCGTCGAAAATATCATTTGCCTGCTAAAGTGAGCTAGAAAATTAGGTAATAAAAATTAATAGTAATTACCTGTTCCCCTAACGCATTGGCCAGTTTCTCGGAAATAGCCTTAACCATCAATTCACAGCTATGGTTTGGTACCGTCTGCAGTGCTTCGCGTAGTATCGTCACATCCCTTCTACTAACAAAAACACATCAGTTAAAACAGAAAGGCCTTACACCGGCAATATTTGGTAATAATCACGCGAGTAGTAAGCAAATGGAACAAAATATTCACGTGTGCTCAAAACAAATTCTCACAGCATTAGGCTTACTAACCCAAGTAGTAGTAATTTTAAATGGGTCACAAACGCAGGTATATTCAAAGTGAGAGCCTAAATGTCGAATGCAAGTTTTCACTCCATTAATTTACTTCTCCATGGTCAATTATAAGTAAGAGAACTAACCTGAATTCTTTATCTAGAGATGCGTCGGTCCCATCAGGAGCCAGTATTTCAAAAAGATGGCCAAGTGTGTATAACGCCAGTTTGGCCAACCTGACAAGAGCTAAATAACCAACCCTAAAACAAAATACAACATTAGTTAATAACCTTTTCTGTTCCACAACATTGGTCATAGTTTTTACCACTGCTCATAGAATTGAACTAAGATACCTCAAAGTACACCTATATAACTAAAACAAGCAAGTTCAAAAATGGGATAGCGTCATTATCCTAAAGTTATATCGAGATGGAGCTACCAGGCATGCCTCTTCAGTTTTGTCGTTCACATAGTTGCCGCCAATTTTGAATTTAGAACTGTTCAATATTCAAACTTGTTGGAATTTAGAATATCAAAACAATTGAAGGAATTAAGATTAATGCAATTGTTTAGTCACAGCGTTGTTTTGAATCTGTCAGGTCACGTACGAAATGAATCTCCACTAAGGAAAATGTCTGTGCAATAATTTTCTATAACTTCCGAAGAGGCCTAACACGGCTTCAGTGTTTCGCTAACATCCGTGTTCCATGATGAAGCCCCATGTGTGCGGACCAAAGAGATTTAAAAGACTTATAGAGCGGACATTGGGAATATTTTCATACAAAAATTTTGATCCCGAACAGTTTCGATTTTGGCACACGAATGCTACGTGACAAGCAGGCGAGTGACACTAAACAGAACGATTTGTTACTAAGTAGTAGTGTGTTGGATTATGATTTCCTTCGTTGAATGTCTTTGGTGCAGACCAAAGACATTCAAATATTACGAGCTATAGACGGAACAAGACGAAGAAACTCACAATTCTAATACTTGTTACAACTTGGTAATAAGTCGATCAGTCAAGTGCGATACGTCCGCTTGTCAGGTCGCATTTATGTGACATAACATTGAATAAAGAAAAATATTTTGTAAAATAATAAGCCCTGTTTCGCTTTGCGTTATTGCAAATCTTGATATGGTAAAATGAGTGGACTTGAATTCAGTTTATTTTCGTTCGAATTTTATTTATTTTCGCAGTATTTGGGATATAAACAATATTTTCTGATATTATTCTAGAATATTGACATAAACTGCAATAAACGCCCTCTGTTGCTCAGTAGTTGTATCACTACTTCGTTACTGAGACAGAGAGTTGTTCGTTTATCGATTTGTACTATCGATATTTTGTCACGTCGTAAATCATAAATGAATATTAAAAACGTAATTAAACTGTTCTGGTAATTATGTTATATCGTTCAAGAGCCAATATGGGAACAAATGTTATTGGTTTACGTATATTTCTTTTATAAACCTAGTAAATAACTTAGCACGTGAGAATTGGATACAGTTTGTCCATATAGACCGGGGTTCCATCCGCTGCGTCAAAATGATGTTCGAAGCATTTTAGAGAATTATGGTCGAGCAGTTTAAAAAAAAGGATCAGTAACGTATACCTACAACAAACGAGTAATGAGGTTTCTTGATTTGATGTAGTCGTACAAAATTCTGACTTTTATTCAAATCGTTTTTTGAAATCAGCTTTTTAGGATACCCAGCCCATGCATTATAAAAGTTGGTATAGTACAGCGAGTACGACTGTCATTTGATCCTTTTATTTTCAGGCCGCCAAACCGCCTACATCGTGTTGATATTTCAGACTCTAGTCAACATTCGATATTCCACGAAAAATTGCAAAATATATAATTTATAAACGATTAAGTTCAAAATATATATTTTTTGTGACTGACAGTAATGCGACCCATACTATCGTAATCTACAGACATGTATGCGTTTATTCCACACTATTTTATTTATTTCTGTACATCGTGGGGATATTTTTTTTAATTGCCATACTATCTTGCCCTATTGCCATAAGAAGTTATTTATTTTGAAAGGTTATAGGGCCTATAACCTTTCAAAATAAATAACTTCTGAAAATTGAAACAACCCGTATAATTTCATTGCTTTCCTAGTTCTTTCATTATTCATTGTCTCAATTTATTCAAATATGTATAATACAAATGTCTAATTAATAATAGCAAACGTTATCGCTATGATTTATCGATAATTTGATGCCGTCCTAAAATGTAACACCCAATAATAGCTGAATTATATTTTTTTTTTTCGTGGTTTTTCTATTCAAAGCTAGATAGCGCTACTGGCGCACGAGATAAAAATTATTGTATGACAATAGTCCCAATGTCCGCTCTATGCATAAAGGCGCGGGCCCACCGCGGTGCACGGAGAGGCTACGCACGTGTATTAAGCTTCGCTTTGTAAGAAAATGTATGTGGTTGTGTCCACTGCAACCCACGGAGAGGCTACGCATGAATTGACGTCATTGATACATGCGTGGCTTGCTCGAATAGGCGGTTACATAGCTCAACGCTGTCGACGTGGGTCTACGTTTCCACTGGAGTACACGAATATATGACCCACGATGACGACGCAGCTAAAATGCGCCGCGTGCCCGTGCACAGTATGCGCCGCGGTGGGCCCGCGCCTTAAGTCTTTTAAATCTATTTGGTGCGGGCTATCGAACGCTGGTATTTAGAAGTCCAGCGTGGACATAACAGTCTCAGTGACAAATCTCGTGAAGGATGTCCAAAATCCGCAATCACTGAAGATAACATCGTTGCTGTGGGACAACTAATCCTCGAAGATCGTCATTTGACATATCGGGAGATATAGGCGTTATTAGGCATCTCAGGGACAACCATTCAAAAGATTTTGCACTTGGTGTGAGAAAGCTAGTCTCGTTGGATCCCGCATTTGCTTTCTGACGATCATTCAGGATTGCAGTCGACGCTTTCAAATCAGCCATATCGAACACCCCTATTTTGGAGTAGAATAAAATTTATTCGAAATTATTGTGTTCGCACGAATGGAAAAGTGTATTCTACGTGGTGAATTCTTTGAAAAACAATAATACACTTCTCATCAAAAAAATCGAAACACCTCGCAGTTTATGATTTGATAAGGATTATCAGAAAAATGTGTATATTTAGGAATAAATGTAAAATGTCATTTAATAGTGAGTAGTATGAGGTTTTTAAATCCTAATGTTATTGTTCTAAATTCAAATTAAGTCTTCATAGGTTTCGTATTTTGTATAATGAGTAATTTTTACCCTGTATGGAATATGAAGGAAATGGGTAAAACAACACGCGTAAATGAAAAAAAAATGTAAGAAACGTTTATTTAATAACTTGTATTCCCTCCGCGAGCTCTTATTACTGCTTCCATACGGTTCTTCATCGATCGGATGAGAGTCACGATCACTTTTTTTTCGAATTTTGATTTTTTTCTTCTTACTGTAATGACCAAACTGCCAGCTACACAATAATGTTTTTTTTTTTCATGGAATTAATTCTCTTTTGTAAAAAATTAGGACAAAAACAATAAAAACGAAAGTGTTTCGATTTTTTTGATGAGAAGTGTAGTAATAGAAGACTCTAGTTGTTTTTTTTTTTGTTCAAACGACAAAACCTTAAAAGGCACGCCACGTATACACAGCGAACAGCGTCATCCTTTTGTTCGCACTGAAACTAGGAGCCTAGAACTGGAATAGAATCTCTTTTTATGTAAAATTATTATTGGAAGATGGTCAAACTGGCCATATTATTAAATCTTGTTTATTTGATAACTTACCTTCGTGTATGCGGTGCAGCACCTTGTAAAAAGTCACTATCCGACAGACACTGCACTAAAAGCGGTGCTTTCTTGACGCACGCTATCTGAAAGCTGCGACAACGTTCCAGTCGAGTGTCTGATGATGGCATCACCATGCTGTATAACACCTGGACACCAATATTGAATTAGTTTTATTATACTTTTAATCCACAACTTGCTAAAACATTGAAGATAACCAGGGCGACATAATTGCATGTGCAACAAAGATTTTATTCTTGAAAAAAATATTCTTAAGCATAGCATAAGCTTGCATATGAAAATTATTTGTAGAAGATAACTTTTCGGCTTGCTATGATAAGCTTGTTTAATAAGACGCTTTTTTTTTTTTGGAGGGTGGGAAATCATCAAATGACCCCCCTCCCGCTCCGGGCGGAGCGGAAGGGAGTGTCAGACTTTTACTGACTAAAAACCACCCATGTTCCTTCTTAGCGATACCGCGGCTCTGGAACATAAAGGGCCAACCCTTTATGTTCCAGAGCCGCGGTATCTCTTTCGAACAGTCCCGCAGCCGTTTATTAAGACCCTAGCCAAGATATTTTGTGGGCAATACACACACCTCATCCACACTTACCTCTACATTATAAGCTACTGTGGGCGGAGCCGGTCCGTAAAGCATATCCCTCAGTTTCGTCTCTTCTCTGCATAGCAAAGCTTCTGTCAATTTTTCCACCTATACAAACAAAATATCAAATACTTCTATGAAAAAAAAAATGGAACAGTTAATGAATTTTACAAGAACACGTCAATCACAGAAATTTAAACCTTATATCATTGATTTGAGCTTGTTATTTGGAATGGTTATGTCTAACTTACCGTTTGCTTATGCGCAGGGCAGATCTGAGAGAGTAAATGCGCTGCTTCGGTGAGCGGTCCGTGCCCCTTGGTGATACCAATATGTTCCAAGTTTAATATAAAGGGCAAATACCACGAGCCTTGTGCAAAAAGCTGGGAAAAGAAACAAAAATATGAGATTGTGAAAAGAACTTTTGCTGGGCAAATACAGGGCTTTCCACGGCACACGGAAGGAAAGTATCTTAAATATTGTTTAAAGGAAGTTTTACTGAAACAAGACTTCAATTTTATTTTAAAAGTACTGCAGTTTACGTATCACTTTATAATTTTATCTTGCACTTATTAAAAAGCAACCCATTTGTAGTTCTTACGTGAGTACTCGTTAGTAAATACTTTGAAATGATTATGTCAGTTGTTGGAAGCGCGGCAAAGTCAAAGAAAAGTCTATTATTCATTTTCATGAACTAAATTTTGAATAAAATGTTTAATTTTTATTTAAGATGCTATGTTATTTAGGAAAAAAAAACATCCTTATGTTTAACCCTTTCGCGGATTATAAAATACATGTGGTTTTTTTCACATTTGGCGGGTGCAATTGCCCGTTCGGACAGGCGTTTATTTAAAAATCTTTGAACGTAGTTCAAATTATTTTAAAAATCAAAATTAAGTATTCTTTCAGTAAAACTTCCTATCCACAATATTTAAGGTACAGACGCCAGCACATCAAGCTACTACAATCTGCATTACGTTCGTTAATTAGGGAAAATTTGAGTTTTGGGTAGCTTGATGTGCTGGCGTCTGTACTTTCCAGAAGGAAATTCACAACAATTATACACAATTACACAGTTATAGGCAATTACAGACAATTATACAGGGCGTCCCACAGCTATGCCACGCAGAAGCGTGGTATAGCTGTGGGACGCCCTGTAGAATATAGCCTGTGGAATATATTTGGACATCCATAGATTATGTACTCAAATACTGCGTTACAATATCAAGGCTCAAAATAATTCGTTAACTTTATACTTACAACGCCAGGTAACGCATGCTCCGGTGTCGGCGACGTCGGCGGCGATGAAGTACTAGAGTCACTGCTAGACTCGTTTGACGAACCACAGCCGCCACTACCACATACCTGTCCATCATAAACCTAGGAAAATATGTTTGTGTTAAAAAAAACTTTGAAATTATCAGAAATGAATAAAAAGAACACAGTTATGCGTTAATCTTTAGAAAATTAGGATTATTTACCTTAGCAACAATCACAGTTTTGTCACGAAGCGGTATTTGCGACAGAATTTTTCTATCGTGACTAGAATCTAATAGTTCCCCATTAACATACAGCTCCAACTTATTTACATATAGCTCTAACTTTATATTATTTTCTGAAGCACTCTTCAGCCTAAAACAAAAACCGGCATTAATCAATAACTCCACAGAAGAAAAGATAATTTTCAAATGATACCGTAGAGTAAAATACTGGTATTCAGATGCATCCGGTTAGACTGGAAGCCGAGCTCAAAATAGTTGGGAAAAGGCTAGGTAGATGATGATGATGACCATAGAGTAATATTACCAACCTTCTTTGAACCGTCGTACGCAACGAGTGCAGCGTCTCATTGGAGTGCGAGAACAGCTCAATATCGTCAACTTGTCTTTGGCCAGTTTGGAAATTGAATCTGACTATAATCGTACACTGCCTCCCCCGACCCGACCTGTAGATAGGCAAGATTTGCCGCTCCGCCGAAAATCTTCTATCACATTCATTAATATATTCTTGTATGGCACGAATGACTCTACACATTCTCGTACAACCCTCCGACGAATCTGAAAACGATCGCATCATTTAGTCAATATCGCGATGACAGAATATGCTAGCTAAAAACCTTGATAGTATTGGAAGTTCCAAAAGAGCAATTCCTCGGCTTGCTCGGCTCGATGTATTGTACCTATTGTGAACTTGATAAACGGTATGTAAAATGCTGATGATCTGTGTATATAGTATAAACTTCCATCCATTACATACCGAGTTCCTTCCGTGCTTCGAAAAGCACGTTAAGCAGTCTGTCTAGGTTGTCATTCCGAGATCTTTGACGATCACTATAAGTCATCAGAAGACAAGTCTTGATAAGGGTCATCATGCTCAGTTACTGGGTTGTGGAAGTCAGATAGGCACTTGCTCCATGTAAAATACTGGTATTCAGCTGCATCCGGTTAGGCTGGAGGTCTACCTCAACAAGGTTGGGAAAAAGCTAGGTAATGATGATGATGATGATTTTGAGTAATCAGCGCATTTTACCGTTCCCAGAAGTATATAAATGTTAGTCATACCTTCGTGCGCCTCCATCTCCTTCTGCATGCGCTGCGTGCGCGCGCAGCACTGCGTGAGGAAGGCCTCGTGGTGGTGCGAAGCCGACAGCTGCGGGCCCACACACGTGCACACCTCGCGCAGCAGCTCGATGCCGCGCGCCGAGATCTCGTCGTCGCACTCCGTTATCACCTGTAAAGTGTCGAAAGTTAGACTTAGAGTTTGTTTTCTGAGAAATAAGGTCCAATTTTGATTATTTTACAATTCAGTTTAGTCTTTTGAGTTTGGGATTAACAGCAGGTGTTGCACTTACCCTCCATAAATAATCTAATCCTATGAGATCTGCATCGTTAAGTAAAAAACTACGTCTCTTTACTTTCAGTTTGCCTTCTTTGGAGTTAACTGCTTTGAAAAATCTGTAAATATTTAAAATATGGTTGAAGAATCTTACGATGTTGTCTATGGTCTTAAAAAACCTTTCAGATCAAATCTTACCTTTCAAAACATTTGATACCACCGAAGGTTAGTAAATTCGGTGATAATGTCATAATGTTCCGTCGAAAAAAATGTAGGTTAATGTTAGGATCTAAGTCAGGTTCCTCCCCCATTAATTTGCTGAACCATCGGAAACACGCTTCGCGGTCGCCGAGGTGTGCCGGCTTCTCAGCCAAACATACCCATATCTGTTTAGCCTAGAAAATAAGAGCAGGGATTACACAAAGAAAATTAAATTTAACTTTTAAATAAAGGTAAGTAGCCCCCTCACTTGTTCTGCACAGAGCCATAGTTGTCCATCTTTCAAGAGAAATCTCAGAAAACTGAGTCTTTCATGAACTTGTGCTGCATGTGGGTACCTGCCATCTGGTTGCCAGTTGTCCCAGTCTATTTCTCCCTCTTCTGTAAAAGATATCAATTGCATTTTACTGAACTTTCTATAGCGCATTATGAAATCGTGGCATGTGCGTAAAAACACATTTTATGGATCGCAACTATGTTTATCAATCGAGTGACTGTTGTGGAACGGACTTTTTTTGAAAGGCGTTCCATTTGAATGGTAGTTTCCTAGTGGACACACTACATGGTCCATGACCCCAGGGCCTAATTAAATCTTATCTTACTATATATTATACATATATGATAGTACAAATGCGAAAGTTTGTGAGGATGGATGGATGAATGTTTGTTACTCTTTCACGCAATAACTACAGAACGGATTTGGATGAAATTTAGCACACAGATAGTTTATAACCTGGATTAACACAAGGATACTTTTTATCCCGGTAGTAAGATGCCGTGGGACAATTATCAAACAACACGCGAGGTAAGCCGCGGTCATAAGCTAGTTACAACTATAAAAAACAAGGTCTTGATAAAAATTATTGGCTTATTTCTGTATATCCTGACAGGTATAATTTTAATCAAGTTAAATTTTAAGAACGATACTATCCAATAGGAAATAACCGTTTCCTATAGGAAACGGTTTTGATACGCATGGCCGCACTTACCCGCAAGTTTAGTCCGCACAGCTTCCATATAGTGTGTGAGTGAGTCAGTAACAAGTATCACAAGTGAGTGCTGCGTCTGCAGGCGGTCTATAAGTTCCTGTCTAGTCACATGAGGCCGCAGCCCTGTCCCGCCACCCGCTTCGTACAGGCAACATATCTCACGCATCATTTTGAGGGCTGGCAACACCCATTTTTCATTGGTTTTCAGTTCTTCAACGCACCTGGAAGATGAGAATAAAGTTACAATATGTTCCTCCTGGGATATGGATTACTAACTTCAGATGAAAACTCATACAAAAACATTAGAAATACCCAAACATAGTAATATACACAATCGTTTTATACAGAAAGATGAGGGTAGGAAAAGTACTTACTTGTCCAACCAAAGAGTCTTCTGTGAGTCACGGTCTTGACTACAGCTATAGTCCAATATTTTAATAAGGTTAGCTAACGCCACGTCCATTATCTCCGTGCAAACTTCATTGGAGTGGGCCAAATTCCAAAAAAGCACTAATACCTGGAAGTAATATAAATTATTTGTAGACTTATTTCCTTCTTCAAAGAAGCCTGAAAATGAATCTTGTAGTTACGGAGTTTACCTTGTTTGCCATTACACCATCTTTGTCATCTTCCGCCAGTCTTCTTATTACCTCTAGTAGTTTGTCACTTTGTTTTTTGCTGGATGTGGCCCAACTCGCCTAGAAAATGCACATAATTCTGTTATCACCTCGTCAATACAAACAAACTATTTTTGTAAGTCTTTGAAAGTCAAACTCACCATAAAACAGTCAAATAAATGGTCAAGTTGATCAGGAGTGAAGTCCCACGCCAGTTTAGCTAGTAAGTCGTGCAAGTTCTTCACAATCGCTTCATGTTTCCCGTGCTGAGCCTTCCATATGGCGTCCAAATCATCCCGAGTCAAGGAGTTCTCTTTTATCATAAACCTAAGCATTTTCTCTAATCTGTCAACGTACTGCGGCTGGTGAAGAGAGTCTCGTAAAACTATGTCCACTACTTTATTTTCACGAATCCAAGTCTGGAATAAAATGATACAATTTAAAGTACGCTTAGAAATTGATAGAGCGACCAATGAAGATATCGGAAGAGTGATATGAGAGTACAACGAAAATGATAATACAAAAGCAAAACAAAGTATTTAAATGTGAAAAAAGAAAGGTTGGACAGTTACCTATATTGTAAAAACGTAAGTGGTACCTACTACGAGAGTAAGAAAAAGTTATTAAAAATATCTTACCGTAATAACAGTAGGTGTGAGCCACTCTGGTTTTGGTTGCTGGGAAAACGTGCTGATGAGTTGATTGATTTCGTTCAGCGCCGACATCTTTCCGTTGAACGAAGACATTTGTAGCAATCGCAAAATCATTTTTAACCGAAACATTTCAAGAGCTGAAAGAAAATTCATAAGTTAAGTATCTTGAATTTAAAATACAGATTTCAGGGAAAAGCCGGCGGCACTCATGACTCAGTGATCGTAGATGCCGAAAGAAGTTTGCCACGAGCCGAATGGAAACCAAATTTGTGTAGTCACTGCTTCACATCTTCTAAAGGAAATAATAACATTTGTATTAAAAAAATATTCGCGTTTCGCTCTGAACAGGCTTTTGGACAGGTAAAGCCATCTAGACCGTATCGACTCGATCGCCTTTTCCTCCATTGCTATGCTTCTGGCCTGAACAGTTCTTCTTCTTCTTCTCCCAGAGCTGCATGTTCTCGTGTGTCATATAGGGCTCGGTAGCGTACAATGTAGCGACACAGGGGAGGTTTTAAAGACTGCGCCCCTTAGCAGCTACAGGGTATGTTACCGATCCAATCTTATTCCGGCGATGTAGAACGAAAGATATCCCAACAACCTTTTCCGTAATATTCCTTCTTGTCTTGTTGCTAGGTTCTACTTTCTCGTTCGTTTATAAATCACGGGATTGGTCCGCTTTGAGGCTGAGTTTCCTTCATCAAAGATTCAGTTCACATAGCAAGCACAACTGCACACTATTCATGATACAAACAGTTGGCCCATTTTGAGTAGTCAATTAATAAATCCTGTGCAGAGTTACACTGGGAGGAATAGAATTGCATTCAAATCGTAATTCTGGAGTTGTTTTTCAGACATCTGACTTTATCCTAAGCACACATGTACATATGTTTTACGAATACAAAAAAAGAACACAGACATACAACATCATTACATAATATGATATAAATCAATCATAAAATAAACTTACATTTGAGTAAACTGTGATGTTGGGGCGTTTTCACTGAGACGTATTTACAGGCGCGAATTAAACAAGAAACAGTGTCAGTCTTATTTTCACTACCGCGCGCTTCCCTCTTCAGTTCTTCGTCGGTTAAACTTTCAAGTAGTGTGGGAATACATTCCTGGAGACAGATCAATAACTATCAGCATACACGCAGGAAACATTGGACAAGCACTCGCAAATAGCAAAAAAAATATTTTTATACGCAAAATTGGGTCTTAACCCATTTCCTGTCCCATGAACCACATATGGTTCAGGGCGATTGTTTAGCTATTGTGTCTGCTTTGCGGACGGTGAAAGTGTTAAGCCTTGTTCTCAGAACCTATGACAGTCTTGCTTGACACAATATGTTTCACTTCTCTGCTCCTTGAATAAAAGCATTTGTTCCACTCCTATTTTGTCGTTTTTTTCTGCTGATCCATAATACAGGCAAGGGTACAAAAACTGTAAAGTTACTGTAAACTTTAGTCATTAAATTATACTTACAAGAACAGGTAACAGGTATGTGGTAACAGTATGTGATGTGAGAAGGTCGTGGCAGAGTCCCAGAGGACGCAGCAGCTGCCAAACGGTTGCGACGCGGGTTTCGCCACTTGTGGACTGTTCTAGAGAAGATGGCTGTTCGCTACGTGCCGGTATCGAAAACTACAACAATAATACAAAATAATTAAACAATATTATTTATTTATTTAAACTTGATGTATAATAGTGGAACATAGGCAGACTTTATGCCACAAGGCATTTAGGCAATGTTTAAATTTAAATGTTAATAATGGTTTTGAAAGTAATACATACTTCACCACTGTCTGCCATAGATGATACTACTTCTGTACTTTCAACTTTATCACATTTGCTTTCTTCATTTTCCTTTTCTATTATCTCTGTGGAAACTTTTTCTTCCGAAGTGATGGATGTAGTTAACTCAGATTTTTGAAACCCCATTATTGTTTCGAACCTCTCTCGGAGTTTTACAAATCCACCTGCTTGCCCAAAACTGAAGAAAAATAAACATAAATAGACTCAATCCAATTAGTATAATGAGCTTGAAGTTGGTGCACAAAATAAATTTAATATTGTTTACACAAGAACAGCTCAACTGGTACATATATGTGATACATACACATTAACAAGATGGACCAGCCATCCTCTCGGAGTGCGGTGATCCTGTGACCTTGCAAACACTTCAGCCTCCTGGGTAGTTCCCTGTCCAGGAGGTGTGATGGAAAGGCCTTCACAAGTTCTAGATGCATTGAAAGTGTGAAATCTGAAAACATCAACAATCTATGTTGAACTTAATCCATATACAAACAGTAAATAATTTATCAGTATGTCAACTAATTAATAATAATTACTAATTAATAATTAACAAGAATTTGTTCACTAATTAGATTATTATGTAGTAAGAAATTATGTCCCCTAGTGTAAATAAAATTATTACATATTATAAATTGAAGATAATGCATGCAGCTAATTAACATTCAACAAGTCATTATGAAATGCATGCAATGCTTATGAAATAATTTCTTACTTGTTATTTGGATTGAATGTCATAGATAATAAATGCAGAAATCTTGGATCATCTAATTTCATTGCACAAAGTTTGACAAGCTTCTCGCAGTTTGAACGGACACATTGTTGTATGTTGTTTTTCCAAGACGACACTGCATCATCCGTTAGTATCTTTGTGAAGGACACTGTGAGGGCATCATTATAGAATCGCTGACATGCTGGGTGGGTCGCATCTTCACCTGTGGTAAACAATAACTTGTCAACAAACTAACAGCTGTCTCATGATTGATATAAAAGTAAAATGTGATAACACATGATAACAGAGATAATAGATAAGATGATTGGGAATATTACTTTTAACAACAGTTACAAATACTGCACATGTTAGAACATTTGAACATTCAACACCCTTCAACTTCTGGGGATTCCCCAGAAATAAAGTGCCAAGTTAATCTTCTGTAACAATTTTGTTGGAATCCCTCTAAGACCAAATAAAATGTAGACAAATAGAATCCAAATCTATATCTGTCTGTATAAGCCCAGCCCTTTACCTTGATCCAACAAATTGTGTTACTTCAAGAGACTTGACAAAAACTTAATCTTATACCAATATCTTCTGAGAAATCCCCTTAATTCTAGTTGTTGTAATAGTTGGAAATTATATTATGTATGCCTGTATCATACATAATACTCAAAACATCAAGATACCCATGATTCTATTCACCAATAATTGATGAATAGAATCATGGATATACTGATGTTTGTTTGCTAAATCTTAATTATTAAGATTTAATTGAATTAAATGCCACATACCTTTTGCTGCCAGCTCAGTGGCAGCAACCAGCAGTGCCTCCAACTCCTGTTCAGGCAACACAGGTACAACCCAACGGGGATGTGAAATCTTTTCTTCCAGTGCCTTTAACTTTGCCTCGGGGAATGCCATCTAGTCAAATATTATTAAGTGGAATTTTTAGAATTAAAAAAAAATGGGATGAGTACAGTGGTGATTACTAGAGACAGGATTTTAATCTGTTTACAAAACTATTTTCATGTCATGTTTCAAGTGAAAAATACCTAATTTAACATCATGTTTTATCCTTAAAATAATTGAAAACTGTTAGATATTACTAAGGAAACCCTTTGTGTTATAACAGATATTGGAAAGACTAATTTTGTTAGTTAAAACCATGTAAATAGAAAAATAATATTCTTACCTCCCCTGGCATTTGATCTTGTTCTTTCATTGATATAGTCATTATTTCAACATATGATTAATCATTGCACCCCCTGAAAATAAAAATAATGCCCATTCATTCCTACAATTCCATTATTTGTCAAATTTAAATGTAATATTCTCTTCTTAATTTTGTGTTTCTTTTCTTAATCAAGTAATTACAATAAGTACGAAAATGTATCAAGAAATAAAAACAAGTTGGTAATGAAAAAGTAGAGTACATTGTTAAGTTTTACAGTACATTTCTAGAAAAAGGTGTGTCAGAGATAGGATACACCAGAGATAAATCCAGGAAAAGTGAAATATATTGGATGATCATAACATCTAATTATAATCTACCACAAAAACGAATTTGAGTCACCTAAACCCACACTTATCTTGGTAAACTTTTGACTTACGACGCATGACAAGGACATTAAAAGTTATATGCTGATACAGATCGAATACGAATAAACACTGGAAGTTCAATCCAAAATAAATACATAAAAAACTAAAATTTTATTGCAATATTAGTGCGATTTGTAAATCAATCAATTTTCCTTTTAAAGTTTTACAGCTTATGTAATTTTAATCCTTTTAATGAAGACTGCTATATATAAATCTAACTCCAAAGAAATAATCTAATAATAAATAATTACAACACATGCCCTACCCACAGAAGAAGATCTACAAAATAATAATTCATAAGATCAGCCGGCGCGACAAAATGGCGTCATTATCCCAAACAAGACAAAGCAAAAAATATATTTTTGTTGCTATTGGGAGTCCTAATACGCAAAGAAAAATAACAAATACATAAATGTTTTACCTTTACGTTTACCATATACTCAATTTACTGAAAAATCTTGAAATAAACCACCAAATTTAATTCACTAACACTTTTTTTGACGTAAGGTAAGTAAGAACGAAAATAGTTTTTATTTGTTTCAGTTCCTATGAATTTTGCTAGGCAAAGGAACTATGATACAGCCTTCTTTTTCATTAGGATTTTTGTAGACTACACAGTGTGATTCGGTTTGGCTTGCGTTTTGCAAACTCTGGTGGACACAGCGAGAACTAATTTGACTTTTTTTTTCATGAACGTTACTACAGGTATGTGTATGTGCACCATAATACTTATTTACTTTGCCAAATATCTGTGGGAAAATTTAAAATCCCTGAACTAACCTACCGTAATAGGTTAGTCAATTCGGGCACAGACTGATAGTCATTGTAGCAAGTTGTGTTGTTGTTGTTGTCATTGTATTACTGAACACAAACTGCAATTTTGCGGGTAGATTGACCCTTAACATCCTTATTAAACCCCTGTACATGAATCGACGACAGTCGAGTAACCGAGAACGTTTTAAACCATCAACAAAAATTTTAATCATCTAGATGAGAATGTCATCTCACTAAATGCCATAGACATAAAGTATCCAAATGTCATAGACAATAAAAATTTACACTCGTTGATCAATGCGAAGTAAATATAGGGGGTTAGATGTTTTTACTGAGTTTCTAACTAAAATTGCTCAGATATCTTTCTATGAATGTATTAAGACTTAATACAAAATGAGTTTTTCCAGTGATGAAGTCAACTTCCTTGTGTATCGGTATTTACAAGAATCAGGTATGGTTCAATGAACTCTCGTACGCTAACTCGATCCTCATACGAAGTTTCGTTTCTTATTATTTTACTGTTTTCCTATTCTACCTGCTTATTTACTATTGATTCGTAGATTTTCACATACTTCATTATCTTTCCCATAAAGAATCAGACATATTATAGACAGAAAGGAAGAAGTAAATACTGTCTGGCAATACTTAGGTAGTTTACATTAGCCATTTAATTGTCAGTATCAATAATTGTTTGGAAAAAAATTGGAAATTTCTTTAATAAACTATTTTTCGAAGTAGAAACGCGAGACGGCAGCCTGCTAAAGTTACAGTATAAATAATAAACTTTCAGGGTTTCATCATTCTGCTTACACATTTGGTATTGAGTCACATATATCCCAGAGTAACATCAATGGAGCCCTAGTACCGCCCGCAGCATTACTCAACATATTGCAAAAAGGATTACAGTACACAGAAGCAGAAATCACTATTGGAGAAGATGGTATGTAGTATAAACTTTTAACAATACTGTCGAGTTTCTAGTTTTCTACCATTTCTAATGACATTAAACATCCTACTATCACATAAGTGAATTTATGTGTAATGATGGTGATGAAATCAATATGCGATTATTCTTTATTTTTTGTTTCTAATTTTATTAGCCCAGCTGCAGCCAAGAGTCCCTTCCCTTGATGATTCTCTACTTTGAATCAATTTCATTCAAGAGGAATAATTTCAATAATTTTCTTCTTTCAGGCACAGAAACACGCCTCACAGAAAGTTTAAGTCTAATAGATGCAGTCACACCAGACATAGTGGCTGCCAGACAAAATGCACACAATGCTCAAAAACAAGCAATTAAGGCAGAACCTGGATCTGGTGGGGAGCAGAATGGTGTTGATGTAAGTGTTCTACATTATCTTCATTTTAAAAGAAACTTCGTAAAATGGATTACTCATAACTGTCAGCCTGGATAATTTAAAAAATGTAAAAGTTCCCTTATCAGTTGTAGCTTTTAAAAGATAAGTTGCAGAACATATTAATTTATAATTTATTTAAAGAGGTTAATTTTGTTATCAAGGGCACAACATGCAGTGCTACAGCAGCACCACCAGGTGGAGCAGCAACTCCCAGTGCCCCCGAGCCCATGGACATGGATCAGTCCATAGAAATCCCTGCCAGCAAAGCCACAGTGCTTAGAGGACATGAATCGGAAGTGTTTATCTGTGCTTGGAACCCCAGCACAGACCTGCTGGCTAGTGGATCAGGAGATAGTACTGCTAGGTATATGGTTTTTTAATTAAATTTGCTTCAATAGCATGTAGCAAATTTAATTTAAAAAAAAAACCGGCCAAGTGCGAGTTGGTCTCGTGCACCAATATTAAACTATATATATATTTACCATTTTCAGATTTTTCCCTTTACTTGTGCTATAAGACAGTGCTTCTTGCCAAAGTTCATGATTCTAGGTCAACGGGAACTATCGTAAAATGGGGTGAATAGGGACAAAATCGAACTTGTCACTGAAATTAATCGATGTTGTAGGACGAATGCAATATTGATAACTCTTTCCAAGGGTTTCCGGCAGTTAATACTTTTCGTAAATGTTAAAAATATCCCCAGAATTAGTTAAAATTTAGATATTTTAACAAAAAAATAGGCTGTCCCTATTCATGCTTGAAGTGGGGTGACCTGGAACGAGACATGGGTAAATTGGGAAAAACTAGTAGGGTTGTCTCTTTACTATTTAAAAAAAGAACTAATTACGTCGCTATTTATTTACTGTAGTAGGTCCCATCTATTTTATAGAAATCACGTATCCACATACCCATTTTTAACAATCACATAAGACAAAATTTTGTACGCTAAAAACGTTAAAACCGATCGACTTCGATATCTTGCAGAAAGCTACTTAGCGTTATAATATTATAAAATCTCTGTAAAAATGTGCATACATGTTTATCTTTTTCGTCAATTTTCTAAAAAAAATGATGACCCAATTTTGATAAAATTTATTATGAGGCCTGCTCTGATGTTATATCCTATCATACAAAAAAAAATCATCAAAATCAATTTCACGATAATGACGGAGTAATAGCGCCACATACAAACCAAACAGAAAACATACAGTCGAATTTAGAACCTCCAGGTTTTTTTTTAGTTGAAAATAAAAGCGTAAAGAAATTTAAAGAATATAGAAACCTATAAATGTAAAATATTAAAATGCATAAAACAACGAAGACCCATATATTGTTAGTTCAACACACTACGTATTTTTTATTATTTGTTTGTAGGCTAGAAACTAGATTCCTCGATTTGACCCTATTTACCCCTGAGTCCTTATTCACCCCGTTTTACGGTACCGTATAGGTTTTCGACCCAAAACGTATAGGGTACTTCCAGTTAACCTAGAATTTTCAATTTTGGTTAAAACAAGGTCTTACTAATTTCCCTTTACTTGTGCTGTAAAGGGAAATTTCCGAAAAATAATAAATGGTTGTCTGCAAAGTCGGTTTACGGACGATAACTTTACGTGATAACGTCATGGTCGCACGGGCCGATGGAGTGGAAGAGAGATAGATTCGTCACAAGCCGAACGCTTAGGCCGATCGTGCCTCTCTATCGCTTGTTCCGCGCTCTCGCTTGCACGCTCGTCTCATGCGGAATGTGATAATTAGTCTTTTTCGTGCGTGCAGCCGGCGTTCATCGATTTATAAGACGTTATCACGTCAAAAAAGTTGAAAGTAAAATTTTGGTACTTACAAGTTTTCACGAAAATCTAAATTTTCCCATATCTTTTTATTGTGTTGACTCAGGACCTTGATTTTTATACACCTAATAGGGACCTCAGTATCTATAAATTTCAACTTGCTAGGTCCACCCGTTCCTGAGAAAATAGGGGGTGACACACGGACAGACAGATGGACAAGAGAGTGGTCTTAGAGGGGTTCCTTTTTATACCTTTTGAGGTACGGAACCCTAAAAATGAAGTCAGCAATTGTTTCTATATAGGTTTGAAACATAACTGCAAGTTGTTTCAGTAAGTCATGCTGTATTAATCATCCTCTATTAATTATCTGTCTTCATTTCAGAATATGGGACATGTCAGACAATCCAGCAACAACTCCCAATCAGTTAGTATTACGGCACTGCATCCAAAAGGGTGGGGCTGAAGTACCCAGTAACAAGGATGTGACATCTTTAGACTGGAATGTAAGTGATCAGTATGTTCTGTAGTCTTCTTCTTGTACTGTCTTCTTTTATATAAAATCAAATATTTTAATAAAATTATTTTGGGCCTATGTCCATGTCCGTGTGGTGCCGGACTCAAATAATGCCACCACCCCATCTCATCCAGCGGGTGTCGTAAGAGGCGACTAATGAAATACTTAGCATATTTACAATTAATTAAAAAGATATGCACATAGCATTCCCAAGTAGCGAGAACGTCAGGCAGGCGGCCGGTCATAAGTTTTGCCAAAACCCAAAGCAGTATGATGAGAATAAATGAAAGTAATGTTAGGGCTAGGGCGTACCCCACAGGCGACGCGCAGGGGCAGCACCCGGCCACTGCGACAAGTGGACAAGGGTTGTCGCACCAAAACGGGCGGGTGCGACGTATGAAACAAGCTCAGAGAGTAAGAGAAGCAAGAATAAGGTGTGCAAGCTGGAATATAGGTACGATGACTGGAAGAGGAAGAGAGTTAGCAGATGTTCTAAAAAGGCGACGGATAAAAATAGCGTGTCTGCAAGAGACTCAGTGGAAGGGTGCAAAGGCAAGAGAGATAGGAGAAGGATATAAGTTTTATTACTGTAGAAGCGATGGCAAGTGAAATGGTGTGGGAATTGTTTTGGATAGTGAGTTGAAAGAATGTGTGGTGGATGTTAAAAGCAACTTAAGAGTGAGCGATAGAGTGATAGCTGTAAAAGTGATTCTTGATAGTGTGGTGCTAAATATAGTTAGTGTGTATGCACCCCAGTCAGGAAGTGAGGATAGCGTAAAAGAGAAGTTCTGGGAAGACTTTGAAGGTGTGATGTTGGATGTGCAAGAGAGTGAAGAAGTGGGGGTGATTTCAACGGGCATGTTGTAAGAGAGAAGGATGAGTATGAGAGAGTACATGGTGGCTGGGGGTACGGAGATCGTAACATTGCCAGTGAGGCACTGCTACAAGCTGCTTCTGCCTTCGACCTGACAATTACTAATATGTGGTTCAAGAAAAGAGATGAACATCTCATAACCTATGAAAGTGGCCACCACGCGACGCAAATTGACTATTTCTTGGTCAAGCGGAACAGCCTCAAAAGCGTCACAAACTGTAAAGTGCTGCCAGGCGAAGACTTAGTCTCCCAACACAGATTGGTCGTAATGGAGGTAAAAATCAGTGTCCCGTCTAGGAGAAACAAATAGTTATTAGAAACACATAACACTGTTGAATAATTTTGTTTATTGATTACGATAAATAACAATGTCCGTTACAAAATGTTATGCTAATGTAAATATTAATGAACTGCTAAAAATAAGAGGCGATACGACAACATAATTCAAAGACCACTTGTTTAAAAGATGTGAATCAAGATACCTATTTACAATAGTTTAAAAAATCAAATAGGTACTTAACTTACTGATTGCCTAAACACTCATACGACGTTGTATTTTAAATACACTTGCAAAATGTCCAAAACCTTGTTCAATACATTTTAATGCCCGTTTTCTTAATTGATATTTTAATTTAGAAAGCACTTCAGTGTCATTTTTCACTATTTCAAAAGCGTTCACTATCTTATTTTTTAGATCCTCGGCACTTGTTGTCTCACTAAAAACACACAAAAATAAACTAATGGCTTGATACGTCCCCACAACAAAAATTCAAATCAGCTGATCTGGGAGGCCACTGGACTCCTACTACTCATCAAGGTGCTGTCGAACACTCCTTCCTAGTGAAATGAGCCGGGGCACTATCGTGTTGGTAGAATACCTCTTGTAAATAAATGAAGAGGTATGTCTTCTAGCAGCGTAGGTAGCTTAGAGTTTCTCGGGTACGGGCATTTCGTTTTGAAGACGAGTACGTGTAGGCACATCGGCTCCTCTGTCGATGGCCGTGCTCGGACGGAACGTTCCGTGGTTGCTAGAACCACATTATCACCACACTGTCCCAAAAAGTCCTCACCATTTCGGTGTACTGAACATTGTATTGGAAAGATATCGCGCGCGAAATATTATTTGCAAACACTACGTAAATACTTTACACTGGTCCGCGCGTGACTAATGTATAGTGATGCGCGATGGCGAGAGGTTTCATTCGATTGTTTCGATTGTTCGAACATCTCGATGGTTCTCGATTGTTTCGATCTCGACTCGAGTCCGACTCGGTCTGCTATTGCGACTGGCGTACGGCGCCTTAATCTGTGACGGCGCGTTCATTCGAGAGAATCAAGAGTGATCGAGAGTAGTTTGTCGATGATTTAAGACGCGAGTTCTTGACTTGCGTTGTGAATCACAACGCAAGTCAAGAACTCGAATTATTTTGGACTCGCAATCACAACTTGTGATTGCGAATCCAAAATAATTCTTTCAACAAAAGCAATCGAGAATAATCAATACCGCGACGGGAATAAAATGTAAGTAGTTAACTTACGTACGAATAATTAGATAGAAGGAATGGTGAAAATAAATAAAACATTTATGGGGGGTTCTTATTGAATCTGTTTTTTTTATTAATTAGACATTCCATTGATGTCACTTTACCGTTTTCCAATTGTTTATTAAAAAACTCCCACACTATTGATCTTTTAAAAATTCGTGGCATTTTAATGAATTTAAAAATTAAAAACTTAATCGTAAGTAAAGGTATAAACGTTCAAAAATTACGCGCGACTCGAGTCTGGCACGCTCTCGCCTCCAACTAACTAACATACACCTCGGCTCGATGCATGCAATCGACTGACCAGCTCCCTCCCTCGGTGACCGAGCGAACACAGAGTACATTATAATGCGAGCGAGACTCGGTGACTGATTCGAACAATTGAAAACTAGCGGTTGATTCCATTGACTCGAAACAATCGAAAAACATCTCGATTGTTTTGTGAAAAGGCGAGTCGATGGTTGACTCGATGGTTTATTTTAACGACTACGATTCTTTCGATTGTTAAAACATCTCGGAATCGCCCATCGCTTTGTTGTTTACATTTTTTAAGCCTAGCTTTCATCCTTGCCGCGCCGGTGTCTTAGTGTCTATCTCGCTCTATCCCACGTTTTTATTTTGCAGGAGAAAGGGAACGAAAAGAAGCATGACATATTTTGTATTTTGTCGGTTTATCTTGTGTTCTTCGTCCGACTAATCTGTGGTCCAGTGACTGTTAGGGTGTGCGTGTGCGGTTAAATCGCTAAGTTTACTTAACTGTATTTGTAAAGTTGGAATAAGGTTCATTTTTCTTTATTTTGTATTGAATGACGGAATTTGTATTAATGCAAATAAGACTGCACTTTTAAAAGTCTTATTTACTTGAGTTACGGTCCATTTCAGTTTGTTTTAACAAGCATGTAATTAACGTTGTTTAGTTTTATTATAGTTTTTTAACACTAAAATTAATTCGGAAAGCATGCTACTGTTCCTTATGAAGGATTAGTATGTGAAAACGATACTGGGCAAGGTAAATACTTTGAGTTTTACAGAAAAATATAATTTCGTTACTTCACCTAAACCTACCCCTGATCACATATAATTGTGACAATTCTCGCGACAAGTTATTCCACGGAACGCGCTTTTTCATCTTTAAAACGTACTTATCCACACATTTCGGTTTTCCGAATTATCGACAATTGCTTCAGAAAAACAGCTGTTCCATGTTGGTAGAATTAAAACGTTGACCAACATTTTATGTTGAGTAAAATTATTTTTACAGAAAGAGTTTTTGATTTAGAATACAGAAAGTAATTAAAGTAATATATAATAGTAATGACATGTCTACTGTTTCAACAATTTGTAGTTAGAAACCAATTTTTATTTGAGCGCCATCTCTCGCTAAAGCCAGGGAAATAATTACGAATTGATTTGAAGAGTTCTGTTGTTACATTTATGTCAGTAGATGGCTCTTATATCATTTACTTCTTTGGTGAAGGGCTATAAAATAGGAAAAGTTAATCACCACTATTTGTATTTTTATATTAAGGCATATTTAAATAATAGGTAAATAAAACCGGCGTTATTAAAAACCAATATGTCAGAACTCAGAACAGAGGGCGAAACTTTTTTTTTCCCCCAAATGTCGTTAGTTGTTAATTTGAGCTTTGCCTCCCTTTCCATGTGGGCACGCCACTGGATCCAGATGGTAGATAAGATTATTGAAATGAAGGATATGGAAGGAAAATCTGTCAATGAATGTTGGAACGAGATGGCGGATTGTATAAGGACAGTAGCAAAAGATGCGTTCGGAGAATCGAAAGGGAAAGGTATGATAGATAAGGATACATGGTGGTGGAATGAAGTGGTACAAAAGAGTCTGAAAGACAAAAGGTAGTGTTTAAAGAATGGCAGGGTGCAGGTGGTGCTCTCCTGGATTACAAAAGCAAGAGAAAGGAGAACGAGATATAAATCATAAAGTGTATAAAAGATGATGAAATAAAAGGGAGATGGCAGGTTTATCTTGAAAACTTAGTGAATGAAGTGAATGAATGGAGCGGTGTGCTTAAAGAGGTACAAGTAAATATGGGTTTGGTGAGGGAAATTAGCATGGATGAAGTGAGGAAAGCAATTCAAAGTATGAAAAATGGAAAGGCCATGGGCCCTGATGACATACCAGTAGAAGTATGGAAGTGTTTAAAAGAAGATGGATGCATGTGGCTGACTTTATTCTTCAATAAGTTGTTGAGTGAAGAAGAAATCCCACAAGAATGGTGCAATAGTTCTCTAGTGCCCATCTTCAAGAATAAAGGTGATGTGCAGGACTGTAACAACTATCGAGGGATAAAGCTCATGTCACAGTATGAAAGTATGGGAGAAAGTAATACAGAAAAGATTGTGAGAGGAGAGTGACCTGCTCCGACTTTCGGTATCTCGGTTCGCTCGTGCAAAGCGATGGCGAAATAGATCGTAGTGCAAAGCACAGAATAAACACAGGATGGATGAAATGGCGGCAGGTCACGGGAACAATCTGCGACTCCCGCATTCCCATTAAACCTAAGGGGAAGATTTATAAAACAATGGTTAGACCTACTGTCTTGTATGGATCAGAATGTTGGGCCACAAAAGGGATGAAAGGCATTTGCATGTGGCTGGCAATGCTAAGGGAGATGTGTGATATTACGCGAATGGATAAAATAAGAAATGAGTACATAAGAGGAAGTCTGAAAGTGGCGCCGGTGACTGAAAAGTTGTGTGGTAATCGGTTATTGTGGTATGGGCATGTGATGCAGAGGAATGTGGAAAATATCGCGAAGAAAGTTTTGAGTATGACTGTGGATGGGTATAAGAGTAGAGGAAGACCAAAGAAAAGATGGATGATCAGACACCTCTTTTTTTTTTTCTTTTTCTAGAGGTGTCTGATGAGATGACGAGTAATAGAGAAGTATGGAAGAAGAAGACATGCTGCGCCGACCCCAAATGAATTGGGACAAAGGCAAGAGAATTATGATGGGCCTATGTCCAAAAAAAAAGATTTGATTTAGGACCGACATACTATATGGTAACACAGTTTATTGACCATCCTTACTTAATATTATAAATTTAATGCGAAAGTAAGTTTGTTTGTTTGTTACCTTTTCACGCCTAAACCACTGAACCGATCACCCTGAAATTTTGCATTCAATTTGTCAGGTTTAATTTATCTAAAGAAAAAGTACTGTTCCCGAGGAAAACAACAATAACGTTCTTATGATAATAGATGGCACCGCCTGTCTTTCTAATCATGATTGAATTACATTATTACAAGCAGAGTACAGCCCGAATTGCCAAAGTCTAAATTAAGAGCGAGCGAAGCCGCGGGCAAAAGCTAGTATTCAATATGTGGTAAATACCAAAATTCAATAGGCATTTTAAGTAAACAAACAAAAAAAATACAAGCTGTGCTCATAAACTAATTATAGTATTAACATTTATATTTCTTCTTTGCAGTGTGATGGCAATCTATTAGCTACTGGCTCTTATGATGGATACGCCCGTATTTGGACCACAGATGGAACACTGGCGTCAACACTAGGCCAACATAAAGGGCCCATATTTGCTTTGAAGTGGAACAAAAGAGGAAACTATATTTTAAGTGCTGGTGTAAGTTTAAAGAACAACTGTAAATTGATTTCTGAATGCCAAAACAAAGAGTATCAAGGCTTCAAGCATGATGAATTATTTGAATAACTAGTTACAATTTTCAGGTTGACAAGACAACAATTATATGGGATGCATCAACAGGCCAGTGCACACAGCAGTTCTCTTTCCACTTGGCACCAGCTCTTGATGTTGATTGGCAAACCAACACTTCATTTGCATCATGCTCTACTGATCAATGTATTCATGTTTGCAAACTTAATGCTGATAAGCCAATCAAAAGCTTCCAAGGACACACTGTAAGTAGTATCTGTTAAGCCCGGTCTGCTGTGCCCATTTTCTAACAAAACATGATAACAACATGTTATCCATTCGTCGCGCGAACATTTTGTTAGGCCACGCCCCCTGCATGCTAGCCATGTTTAGTGTTAGTAAAACACGATAACATGGTGCAGTGGACCCGGCTTTACACAAAGCATTATTCACAATTATATTCTTAAATGTTACATTGAAACATTTCATAATATCATTTCAGAATGAAGTTAATGCCATAAAATGGGATCCACAAGGACAATTACTAGCATCATGTTCAGATGACATGACACTAAAGATCTGGTCCATGAAGCAGGACACATGTGTGCATGACTTACAAGCACACTCAAAAGAAATCTACACAATCAAGTGGTCACCTACGGGCCCTGGAACACAGAATCCCAATATGAACTTGATCTTAGCAAGTGCTTCTTTCGACAGCACTGTCCGCCTGTGGGATGTTGAGAGAGGAGTATGTATACACACTCTCACAAAACACACTGAACCAGTGTATAGTGTGGCATTTTCTCCTGATGGCAAGTTTCTTGCTAGTGGATCATTTGACAAGTGTGTGCACATATGGTCCACACAAACAGGAAGTCTTGTTCACTCATACAAGGGCACAGGAGGTATTTTCGAAGTGTGTTGGAACTCACGAGGCACGAAGGTCGGCGCGAGCGCTAGTGACGGTAGTGTTTTTGTTTTAGACTTACGTAAACTATAACAACAAGCTGTCAGAAACACTGTATGTGTGTTTAATCATAAAAAAATCAGGAGGTGATTTCGAACTTTCATAAAACTGTGGTAATAATGACCCGAATATGTATTTAAAAATGTAGCTGATTCCTCAAATTTGAATTTAGCATTTCCAATAATACAAATAAAATTTATAATATTTGGAAAAGCATCCACAATAATTGGTCAAGCTTATTCTCTTATCTAAACTATCATTGTCAAGCTTTATATTATAAGATTTTTAAATTATTCCATATTTACTGTAATAAACACTACACTCTTATGAACTTACTATCCACTGTATGAAGATATCTGTATTTGTGGTAGAGCTGTCAACATATTCTCAAATGATCTAATTTGATGATGTTGATAGTCTGCAGATTTTCCATATTATATTTATAGTGTATCAATGACTTAATTTTGTTACTTGTGTAATAATAGGGATATTTTTTATAAGAAATAAAATTGTATAAATAGTGAAAGTACATTGTATTTCAATATTTTATAACTCTCTCACATTAATATCCTTCAAGAGTAAACATAAATTAACCTACTGGTAACCATACCTCTAAAACTATAATTATGTCATTGGCCGTTTATATGCTAATAAACTATCATGTTTATAAAGTCTATGTAATTTTTCATACATAAATTTGAAAAAATATAATAAATTATCATATTGTCCTGTATAAGGTTGACATTGGGGATGGTGCTCATCTGTTCTGTGTACTGGACATTGGAGTGTTAGAAATGACTTGTATTGTTCACTTCGCCCCCATGCACAAATATGTAATTCTAATAGAAGCTGATGCAAAGCTTCTATTGTTGAAAGATACCATCTTGGGCTACCACGTTGATGACGCCAAAATTGTGAAGCTCTCTGCTGTAGCACTATCGTAGGTATCTTTTGAAGTCTTTCATCAGCATAGATACCTCTGCTCTGATTCCATGTGCTGTCTATTAGAACCACTCTGTCTATTGGGAGTTCACGGACATGATGGATTTCATCAGAGTCTTCATGGTTAAATACTTTTTTCATTAATGTGCCCACATTATAGCCAGAAGGTAGTTCTGCTAATAAGAGATCAGAATAGCTTGGAGCATCTTCTTTGCCAGTGTATAATTCCCTAACAGTTCTAGCTTCTGCCCCCGGAAACAATAAAACAGTTCTGCCATCCAGAACATATTCAGGTACATTTGGATATGTATAAATTTTTACATCATTTGGTGCTAAAACAGCTGCATGTGCTGATGTGCTTTTGCCATCTATTTCTCGACGATGTTTGATTATATCCACTTTTACAGGTAGCTGAAAAAACAAATTAGTATGTAATTACCATCATAATATATGGAAATTCAATGATCAGTAGTGTCCACCTTCGGCAAAAAATACAGGCTTCGGCCAAAATGGAAGTTTTGAACTGGAATCTTCGGGTTATTAAACCCTTCTGGTTCGTCAGAAGGTTTTGGCGATAGCCGATTAATCGGCTCCGGCCAGAAATCGTTCGGTCGGACACTAATAGTCACTATGATCAGCTTTACAGTGTTATCTTACCCTGCATACTGGAAGTTTTCCCTCAAGGAGAGATACTGGAACGTAGCATGTGTAGCAAAAATACATTCGAGATTTGCCGCATTGGGGACATGCACTGCGGCCGTCTAACTTTTCTAAAGTCTCTGAACTTGAAACAACCATTCCCTCAAATGGTTTTTCGTCACTATTACGCGCTTCGGGGCTTTTGGGATTCATGGTTAGTTGTGTTTATTGTTTTCATAACCTATTTCAAAAGAATTACAACCTTTTAGTTTTAGCACAGATAATGCTTCGCTTCTGGTTTTAGCAAACATTCAAGCAGCACAACGAAAGGGAAATAAAACTGATTGATTGACGTTCTGTGCCTGTCAATGTCAATGAAGTACTAGGATGTTGGGCACTCCTCCACTCCCTAGAGTTTAAAATTATGTTCCTTGATGTTGGGCCACAAAAGGGCGAAAATATATGTTAGAGTGAAAACTCTTTATAAATCAAAGTCAATCTCAGTAAAAATATCCGTAGTTGACAAAAACTATTGTTTGTATTTTAAAAAAGTATTAATTGTACAATATATATTATCAGTTCTGTTTCTTATTTATGTAATGTAATAACTAAATTCCTGGTGCTACTTTATGTATCATTCCACTAACGATAAATCCTCTAGTTTCAATTAACTATATAATGATGTGGTAGCTGTAAATCTAATGGCGCTGCCGCGCTGGCGTAGGACCAGACATTGGTTGAAAAACTGAAATAAAGACCTCATTGGTCAGATTGTGGCCTAATTATGGAAACGCATTCAATACAATCAACTTTGGCCAGCCTTCCCCATTGCATGTGGTTGGAATGAGAAAGCTACGGCGTGGTGTACGAAAAGAAATGATGAGTATATTGTGAAGTCTGAAAGTGGCACCGGTGATGGAAATGTTGTGTGGTAAACGGTTGTCATAGTATGGGAATGTGATGCGAAGGAAAAGTATTGATAATGAATCTGGCTGGCCGTAATTTTAGGGGAAGACCGAAGCAAAGCTATGGATGGACTGTGTAAAAGACTAGAGTAATAAGTAATAGAGACGGCAAAGCTGTGCTCAACCCTCTGTTAAAGTAGATCCATCAAGCTATACATATCCAGTATAACCTGACCTCACTTTGTATGAGCTTCCCGTATAATGAAATATCAGCTTAATTTGGTAAATTTCGGATAGCTTGATTGGTGGTCTTGCGTACTTCATTCGCCGATCGTCGCCCCACTCCCGACGATCCTATCACCATCCGTCAGAAAAGAAGTATGGGAATTGGGAACTAGTACAATCCGTAAACAGAGATACAAACCGCCGTCGAAGCCTGTTGTGACGTCCCTGTTAACGCCCCCCCCCGACGTGCACGCGCCAGCCGACGCGCGACGTACTGAGCTAGTAGTTTTAAATGAGTCCCTAAGTAATGATATCATTCAGATCCAGCCTGTCCCTTTACTGCCCTCCTCCTGCGACGCTCTAAGCCGAGACTCGTACCCTAGAGGGGGTGCCCTTAGCGCAATCGCTTAGTTTATATGTTATTTGCCTTTGGCTGGAATCCTTACCCTTAAGGCATCTACAGGATAGATAGGTTAAGCAGAAGCCAGCCAGTTGACACGAGAAAGGCCATTAAAAAGAAAGAGACCGCCTTCATAATCATGTCGTTTTGTGTCGAGTACCTGTTTACTCTCTCTCAAAGAGAGTTAAAAGACTTATAGAGCGAACATTGGGAATATTTTCATACAAAAATTTTAATGCCGAACATTTTCAATTTTGACTCACGAATGCTACCTGACAAGCGGGCGTATGACACTAGACAGAACGATTTGTTACTAAGTAATAACAAGTACTGGATTACGATTTTCTTCGTCTTGTCCTGTTATCGTACGTAAATATTTGAATGTCTTTGCTCTCTCTAATCTCTTATAGTTTCGAGTAGCTTGATGTGCTGGCGTCTGTACTTACATTACACTTTTTAACAGGAAACTGCACAATTGATAATTTTTAGAAAGCACTTGTTTGCGACATAAAACGATATACAGTGGCGTCCGTTGACGAATTAACAATTTAAAAAAAAATGTCTATGGCCTTAGGGCCAATGCTTGTCAGATGGGTGGTATGGTAAGTCCAGCTGCCAACTCTAGAACTTATTTCTCTTTGATAGTGAAAGATTATGTCTAGAAGGAGGTGGGTCATGCATGACCATGTGATGATGACTAGTGTCAAGAGAATTATTATGAGCGAGCGGGTATAGAACAAAAAGTCATTGTAGCCCCGCACTTATTTACCGCTTTTTTCAGTAGAAAAATGTAATTATTTCGTGTATAGCACCACCAACAACTGGTAAATTAGTAATCTGTGCAGCATAATGGTTAGTTTGTGGTAACACTTGACTATGATCTGTCAACCGAAATTAACTCAATTTTGGTTTGATTTGATCGTTTTTTTTTAACTATATCAAATAAAAGTATTTTTTCCTGTTCTTGATTCTTAATATCGTTTTTAACAAGAACAATTTGGATCTCATTAATTATTTAGAATTCGCAAGAAAACTCAACCTCTACACTTGTGTGTTTTCAATAATATGAAATTAGCTTTGTAAACATTGTGATGCTCGTAGTATTTTGCCACAACAAATTTTACTCATTCAGAACAAAAATAATTGTTATCTGACGTAGATGAGAAACATATCCAATCATAATGGACTTGTCTTCAAATAATCTCTCTGGTCTACTTCAAAAACTGTGTTCAGGATTGTCACTAGATCCAGGTAAATTCTATTTTCAAACTACAACGTATTGTTTTTTATTAAATTTCTATGAGAATGTCATAAAGATACAAATTAACAACAGTATTGTGTATATTTTTAGTGTTTTAAAGGATTTTTAGATTTTTTTCAATGTATAACTTACATGATTACTTTAAAACTTTGATACCAAGCAGAAAACAAGGGGAGTGTTGTGTTTCATTTTTATTCACGATGACTTTCATTTGGCATTCTTTAATGTTGGATTGTTATTGTTTATTTTATAAAACGGAACACTATTAATATGTATTGCTTGATAACTTGATCATACAGATGGAGCATATGAGCTGGCTGTGTCATATTTATCTTCCACTGGAAATAAAGGTCGCACTGTTCAAGATGAAAGGCTGCTGTGCCAGAAGATCCAAGCAAGACTTACCAGTGTGAGAGACACAGACAAATTCAATGAATATTATGCAAAACTAAAAACCTCTGTGAGTAAAAATCATTCTAGAACAATAAAAATGTTTAGATATTAATATGCAAAATTGATAAAAGGTAAGTGAAACACGCTGCATAGCACAGGCATGTTTCAGTCGCCCTTAGCTGGGACCATCAGCCAGAATAGAGATGTCAGATTTACTGCGAAAAATTAAAAAAAAATTATTAACAGTATGCGCCAGAGGCAAATTCTTTTTATAATCTCTTTGTCACGGTTTCTTACCAGAGGAACTTACCAAAACCATAGTAGTTCCAATAATTTAAGAATAGAATAAACTGGGGATATATTGGATAAGAGTAACTGAATGCGTCAATAATATTAGCTATGCGTACAATATGGTGTTGCTGGGACTATCGGTGGGTGCTATTCGTAAGATGTTGGCAATATGTGAGGCATATGCAGTGGAACATTTTGATTTTGATTGATTTTGCAATATGTGAGGCATATGCGGGGTGGAACATGGACTGAAGTATAATATAGCTAAAAGTAAAGTTCTGCTTTTCAAGGGTAAATTTAGTGTATCCAGGCTGGTTTGTGTTCCTCCAATTAAATTGTAAGGTGAGGAACTGCAGAGAGTGACAGTTTGAGGTATTTGGGGCACATTGTTATGGAGGATTTGTCCGATGACGCGGATCTGGAGCGGGAGCGCAGGGCATTGGCGATCTGAGGGAACATAATTGCCTGTAGATGCGCTCGCTGCTCCATTCCAGTAAAAATCACTTTGTTTAAGGCATTCTGTCAATCGTTTTACGCGAGCAGTCTATGGGTAAATCATACCCGTCAGGCTGCCAGTGTCCTGCACGTTCAATATAACGACATTGTAGGATGCTGATGCGGCTGCCTCCCTATTGCAGTGCGTCGCTAATGTTTGCAGAAGCACGAACGGATGGCTATCCAGCTATAATCCTTGCTTCTTTGGTGAGACGCGTGAGAGACAGTAGCAACAGCATCCTCAGGATGATTGCTTCCTGCACAGACTGTCCGATCCAACATACATGGATGTGTGTATCTACGGGACAGTACTGACATATTATTTTGTTTAGTGGTAATGTTTGTAACCTACCGGTATCGGGAACAGGGTCCAAGCTACCGGTGGTCAGGGCTCCAGAGAGAGGAACTTCCTAACAATACGAGGCGTGTCCAGAAAGCGATACCTTTCTGAATCAAGACCCTTGATCCAGCTGCCTAACGAGAGCGTCCTCAGTTATTGGTCGAGGCTCTTGGCAATTAAGCCATGGGCTGACACGACTATCGGCACAATGATCGCTCCACATCCCACATGTCGACAACCTCGCGAGCCAAGTCAAGATACTTGATTTGCTTATCTTTCTCGGCTTTCACGAGGTTCTCGTCATGCGGGACCGTTACGTTAACAATAATTGCGCGCCGCTCTGATCGATCCACCACTACTATATCAGGCTTATTGGCTACAATAGTCCTGTCAGTGATGATGGATTGATTCCAGTACAATGTGATATTGCCATTTTCGAGAACTAGGTCAGGCACATATCTATAGTACGGCACTTGCGATTCCACAAGGCTGTATTTTAGAGCAAGTTGCTGATGAATAATCCTGGCTACAGGGTTGTGTCTATGCAAGTACTCTCCGAGATAATGTGACGGATTGATTCGCCTGGACGGTGGCATGCCCGACATATGTCAACCGTGCCGTCCTTCACAATAAATCTCCGGTAGTTATTCATCATCATAACTTCATCCATAATTGCACAGACAAAACCTTCGGTGTCCCCGGAACGTAGCCAGGCTACCGACGCCGATAGGTCTACATCGGGCCCATACAGGGCCGATTTTTTTATTATTTTGTTATTATTATTTTTGTAAGTGACTATTTTTATTACTATTTTGCTATATGGATTGTACCTGAATTAAACGTTTTATTATTATTATTATAACTTTAGCTATTTAAATGAGGTTACATTATATTCAAATCATATTTGCAGTTTATCCTGAAGCAGCGTGTCTCAGTCCTGTCTCTATTACTGGCCCTGTCGGAGCCACCAATGCAGTCAGAATCTACTCACCAACTGTTCCCAATACCACAACTTGCTACCAATGTGAGTAATTTATAGGAATTCTTTTCAGATATTTTTTGTTATTCAAATAAGTTCGAGGAAAATGTTGAGTATGAATGTAGTTGACTATAAGAGTAGAGGAAGACCAAAGAAGCAATGGATGGACTGTGTGAAGGATGATGTGGCTAGAAAGGAGGTGACTGCTGAGATGACGAGTAGAGAAGTATGGAAGAAGAAGACATGCCGCGCCGACTCCAAGTAAATTGGGATAAGGGCAGAAGATTGATGAAACTACATAGTTTCCATAGTTGTTCAAATAAACTAAGTCACAGTTATATAAAGGTTCTTTTAAGTGTGTTCCTTCAATTACAGGAGACCACAGCATGCATATAAAACTAGGTTAACACAGAGATTAGAGAAAAAAATTAAATAATTTCAAAAAATAAAATAAGAACCAAAATAATAAAAAACATTTGATGTTAAGAAATCATAAGTAATAAGATTGTTTCACATAAAAATTATAATTATTATTAGATTCATGGCTGATGCATAAAATATGGATTTTCAGAAATCAGCCACAGGTTTTGGTGGCCCTGCTTCGAGCACAAGTAAGAGCACTATTGAGTCTACGAGCTGGGGTGGCAATGCAGCTAAAAATCAGGGTTCCAATCAGAGCCTCCCATCCAACAACAGCAGCATGGCTGTTGTATTACATACTACCGGTAAGTAATCAATGTGTGAAACAGAATAGAGAGAGAAGACGGTGTCAAATATTTAGACTTCAATTGAGACACCATAGTAATTAATCTTTCTCCTCTCTAAGCTTCTAAATGCTAGAAAAACAGTTGTTCACAACAATAAGACACTAATCTACACTTGATACTACATACACATCATTCTACCCCTGTTCCACCATACTAGACTAAGAGCAAAATATTCTCAGTAAAACATCTAAGATCGGTTTCAGACTGGCGTTATTTTTTGCGCGTATAAGTTCGTACCGGCTCACGCGGTTACACGCGCGCCTCATTTTGCACTTCAATGAACCGAACGCGTGAGCATGCGCTTATTCCTGCGTTATCACGCGGGGAGGCGTCTCTTGCAGTTTGCGCTTATAGGGCGTCGAAACTACGCCTACATGCGCTTCCAAAAGCGAGATATGCTAATCTGAAACCGCCCTAAATGTATCCCCACTACGTAACTACAAAGGGTGAACAACTATAAATCATTGTACTTCTCTTTTTGTTTTTAGTTCTGTTCATTGCAGCACATGCTCTTCATTACTGCATTTATTTTAAATAAATAAATAAATATCTCAGATCGAGTGAACGAGCGCACTTGCGTACGTGATGCAGTACTGGCTGCGACGGGCGTGCGCTCACGCGTGTCCAGCGTCGTGCCGCGCCCGCAGCAAGCGTTGCACGCGCGCATCGCCCATCTCGGCTTCTTACACGACCGACTCAAGGAGTTCATTGATCCTGCCTCTGGACTTATGCCCCAGGGTAAGTTTTTGTTACATTGTCTGAACCTTACGGTGGAACTTACCTGCGTTAGCAATTTAGCTTCAAAAAATGAGAGATGTTTCTGAAACACAAACTTTACACCTACACATTAAAGTCAGTTTGACTTTTCAATTATACTAGTCATCCTGGAGTTAACTTTAACGTCAATTGGAAATGAGAATGTGAAAACATTTTACATATTGGTTGATCCACGTAATCTACCTGGCATGGCGTTGAACCACACTGGATCAGGCTAAATGAAATCAATCTAGTTAGACCTTTGTGTGCAGAGCAAGAAGAGGGCGCTAGTTATACTCTCTAACTATTTTGATTTTTTTTTCAGGCCTAATGGGAGAAGGACTTGTGGCATCAATCAGAGATGAGCTCACCGAATATTATCGCAGTGTGGCTCTACTACAGTCCCAGGTATGTTATGAATGATGTTTCTATTGAAAATTTCTGTTACTAGGTTTTATTTATTTTATTTTTATTTTCTCTCTTCACAAAGGCTTGCGAAGGCGACGGCGGCGGCGGCACGCTGCGTAGAGTGTGCGTGTGGGCACAGGAGCCGTTACATCGTCTCACTTGGCTCGCCAATATCGCACACGCTGCTCACCACAAGAAAGGTATAGTTTCATCTGTCAGACAAGACTGATGAAGTCTATAGCAGTCCATTGTTGGAAATAGGCCTCTCTAATCGCAAGCCATGCTGCTACCAGCCATCCTGCAAAGATCGTTGCTTCACTTTGTGAGGGCGTCCAATCAGACGACAACGTATTACGCAATATTTAACGACAAAATGTTCGGTTCACATATTATCAATCCCATAGCCTTCTCGCGATACTGTTAAAAACAAGTGCTGCATAAAGTTGCTGTGTGCTCCCAACATTATACAGCAAAATAACATATAGTTCAACGCCGTGTGAACGTAATCTTACGTTTGCCAAAAAAGCTGGCCCAGAGCTTAATATATTCAGAACTACCCAAACTATTCAGTTAACAGATAAATATATAATTTTGTCGCTCAGGTGGAGAGCTCGCGTCATGCGTGCACAGGTTTGTCCGACACGGTGACGAGCGTGTCGCGATGTTGGCGCGAAGACTGCTCACCGCGCTCACGTACCCGCTGCTACTGATGCTCACCAGGTGGCTCATACACGGTGAGCTGTTGATCGTCATCATCTACCTACCCTTTATCCAACTATGTTGCGGTCGGCTTCCAGTCTCACCGCATGCAGCTGAACACTAGTATTTTATATGGAGCGACTGCCTATCTCACCCAGTTAGTACTGGGTAATACATTACCCAAAGATCTATAAATGACAGTCGGGACCAGTGGCTTAATGTGCTTTCCGAGACACGGAGGAAAGTCGATATGTAGTGGGTGGTCAGCCATCCACGGGTCAACCCAGGTAAGCGGCCCGAGCGTCTGTTATTATTTAGCCACGAGCTCTTACAAAAATAAAATGGAAAAATAAAAAACTTTTTTGCAAAAAAAAACCGACTTCAAAAAAGTGAAAAATAACTTTAGCTTCTGAAGTCGGTGACTTTTGTTTGTTTGTTTTTTGTCACCGACTTCTTTTGTTTTTAAAAAATAGTATATAGCCATTTGTTTTCAGGAGAGATTGACGATCGATTCAACGAGTTCTTTATTGAGAGCAGAAGTGGAGTGCCGATCGATAGGATGTGGCATGACAAGTACAGAGTTAGGTATGTTCCTTACGTTTGTTTACTATCTTCCTAATAAAAAAAAATCATTCATTGACTAAACCACTGGGTCTAGCTAGAAGCATCCTCTAAGAATTATTATCAATATTTGCTTCCGCCGAAGTCCAAAACCCATAAATGAATCGATGAAGGCGTAATCGATATCTATGTCGGAGTAACGGATAGCTAATGCGCTATGACACGCACAGCAGATAGATCAGTTACGATTGCGTAACGGACGAGTACGAGAGCTATGGCTGAGGAGATGGGGATTGGTAATTTTCAAACAGAATGTAGCCTAGCCCATCATGTAATTTTTCTTGCCTTACCTTTTTTTTTCATGAACCTATCTTGTCCCACTGCTGGGCAATGAACTCCCCCACGTTCTTCCAGTCTTTATTTTTCGCTTTCTCTGGCCAACCCGGTAAGAACGAGTGTAGATGGTCACGCCAGCATGTCCTGGCCGTGCTTCGGCGACAACACCCATTTTGTAACTATCCTGACTCATCTTGGCCTTGTATAGAACTACAACATTTAACTCTGTGATGATGTCAGGGAATGGATGGTGCCGTCGTTCATGTCTCGTGAGCAGGCGGCTCAGATCCTCGCGACGGGCAAGAGCGTCGTGTTCATGCGAGAAGCGTGCCAGGACGAGCCCGCGGGACCCAGCGACCATGCGCAGCATCTACAGGCGCTGCTGAAACCACATACAGGTCTGTTGATTGGCATAATGTCAGATTTTATTTTGAGTTTTTGTTCCAAAAATGTGAGTGATGAATTGTTAAGGACGCTGTTCCATTTTCGGTGAACTTAAATTTAGGTATCTAAAGTCGCACACAGCAACATTACGCGTACGCACCTACGCACACATAGAACCACTCTGAGCACTCGATTTTATACTTAACTTATATAATCTTGGTCCTTGATATTACTTTTTAATTTTATTGAAATTGATTGCGGAAGATTACTTGGACCTTTGAAAATGCATTTGGTAACTGTTACTTAGTACCGTCCGGTCCTCGTGATAAGTAGGTTAGTATTTTCCGACCGACTTTAAAAAAAGAAGGTGCTCGACCTGTATGTATCCGCGATTTTCTCAAGAACTACTGATCCAATATTGATCGGGTTTTCGTTTAAAAATGCAAATGTTTTCAGGGAAGGTTTTATTTTATAATGTACTAGCTTCCGCCCGCGGCTTCGCCCGCGTGGTGTGTTGATAAAAAGCAGCCTATATGTTAATCCAGGGTATAACCTATCTACATACCAAATTTCAACCAAATCGGTCCAGCCGTTTATGCGTGAAAGAGTAACAAACATCCACACATCCATTCTCACAAACTTTCACATTTATAATATTAGTAGGATTATATAGGATCTGAGATTTTCGGAGATAGATAATGGAACTCTTCAATAACGAACAGCAAATGATTCGCGATCAGCGACAAATCTCTCGAGATCAACAAATGCGAAAGTTTGTGAGGAAGAATGGATGGATGTTTGTTACTCTTTCACGCAAAAAGTACCGAACGGATTTGGATGTTTGGTACATAGATAGTTTATTACCTAGATTAACACATAGGATACTTTTTATCTCAGTATGACGTTCCCGTGGGATAATAATCAGGCATCACGCGGGCAACGCCGCGGGCATAAGCTAGTATACGTGGTAGAAGGGACACCGACACGAAAACGGTTATCACGTATTCAGTACATCATCCTGAGCAAAAACACCAGTTGTTAGCGTAACCGTTTTCGCGTCGGTGTCCCTCTACACACGGTCAAAATGTATGAAACATAATTTTTTTTTAAATAACCGATGAAAAATGTCTATATAGGGGGCTCAGAATGGTGTGCTGAAGACGTGGTAACCGTTTTCGCGTCGGTGTCCCTTCCACCCCGAATATTATATCCAACTAATATTATAAATGCGAAAAGATGTTTGGATGGATATTTGTTACTAAATCACGTCAGAAGGGCTGAATTTTGATTGGCCTGTTGGTCTAGTGGTTAGTGACCCTGACTGCTAGGACGGAGGTCGTGGGTTCGATTCCCACACAGGACAAATCTTTGTGCGATGAGTACGATTATTTGTTCTGTATCTGGGTGTATAAATTATCTATAATATGTATGTATTTAGAAATATTTAAGTATGTTTATCAGTTGTCTGGTTGCCATAATACAGGCTCTGCCTAGTTTGGGATCAGATGGCGGTGTGTTGGTTGTCCCAAGACATTATTATTATTATTAATGGATCTTGAGAAAATTTAGCTCACAGATAGGTCATAGTCTGGAAAAACACATAAGATAAGATTTTGGTTTTGATTTCATATTCATTATTAGCGACCCTAAAAAAACATGAAATTGACACCCAAGACGAAAAGTGGCCGCATTTTCGTCGGCGCCATCTTGGATTTTGACTTTGACCCCATATTCATAATTAGCGATCCCAAAAACCATGAAATTGACACCCATAACGAAAAGTGGCCAAATATTCTTTGGCGCCATCTTGGATTTTGGTTATGACCTTATATTTGTTGTTGGCAAAACCAAAAACCACGGAATTGACATCCATAACGAGAAATGGCCAAATATTTTTCGGTGCCATTTTGGATTTTGGTTTTGACCCTACATTCGATATAAGCGACCCCAAAAACCGTGAAAATGCCACCCATGAAGAAAGTTGACAATTTTTTTTCGGCGCCTTCTTGGAATTTGGTTATGATCATAAATATCCGACACTAGCGACCCCAAAAACCATGAAAATGACAGCCATGACAATGACATCCACTTCGAAACCTCACCACCGACAGTTTGACCTTATCCATACAAATCCTAACCTTACTAAGAGCTGTTTACCCCACCCATCCATTTCGCAACCTTATCAACAACTGCTTAACCTCACCTATCCAAATCCCGATCTTACCCAACATAATTTCTAAACCACATTCTAATAAATAAAGTATGAAACTTGTACTTATTTATTTCAGTCCAAAAAAGTATCAACTCCTACCGATTACGCTATACGACGACGGTACTCACACGCATGCACATTACAATAGTTTCTAGTAATTTTGTCGTATTTATTTTATTCAAGAGAGCGATACACCCGTCCTTCCACGAGCGCTTCTGAGCGCGGAATGATGAACCCCGAGTGCAAAATGTATGAAGAAGTCGGCAAATGTTTTTATTTTAGCTAATAATTGGAAAATATGTTGATTTTTGTACAAAATAATTAGCTCAACCTATAAAGGACTATATATACCGCAACTTATTATAATTTTTAAGACAAAATATGCTGTAAATTTACCTAAACTGGGACCTATTCTGACCCTACTTTTTAAAATTTTCTGCGATTATTGTGATGGGAAAAACGTATTTGTGCGAAAATTTTGTATGACGTCATACAATTTTTCTGATGCCAATCTGGAGATGAATATAATATATATCTTTAAATTAAGACAATGATATCTTCACATTTGTGATTGCTTATACATTAAAATGGTACCTGAAAAACACTGTTATTTGTAGAAAAATGTAATAGCGTCCTTAAGAGTTTACAAATTAATATTCATTTTTTCTGCATGTGCGATTTTGGGAATAACGCGAGTTATCTCCTGCCCTTATGCCTCTTCCACGTAAGTCTCATCTCAGTAGGCAACCCCTTTTTTTAGAAATACCTATCATCTTTCATGCAGTGCATCCATTCTTTGGTCTTCCCCTACTCTTATAATAGCTATTCGTATTCATACTCAAACTTTTCTCACAACATTTCCTTATTCCTCTGAATCACATGCCCATACGCGCACAATGCAAGTCCGATTGACTATTATAGCTATTGTGAAAATTCCTAGCTTTGAATAAGAATGACGCGTTACTCAGCAAAAGGGAAATAGTAACAGTAAAACTGAAATAAATGTGACTCAGAATGTTATTGTTCGCACAAGTCACACATGTTGCGTAACACGTAGGCTTGTATGCGATCATTGTGGTACTGATAAGCGTTATGTGCTGAAAACTACTGAAAGGTGACGCACACACCCTTTGAACTTAATCATGCATGCACTTGTGCGTATGGTGCAATCAAAGAGATTAATGGGCTCGTCTTAAAGCCTCTGTAATATACTCGGTGTTTTTATGAGAGGCTGTATTTAGTAGTTACAGAAGACAATGTTTATTAAGCGGGTGTGGTTAGCTAATGGCTTCAGATGGGGCTTTGTAAATCGTTTAGGATGAAATGAAAACGTGCCACGGATGCAGGGATAGGCAATGATCCCATTCTCGACATCACATCAGGGTGCATTATTAATCCAATGCTGGGAGTCGTGACTACGTCATGTTTTAAGACGTCCAAATTTGGATGTAGGAGGTAATCTCCGAAAAATAAAAGATGTAAAGAAATCGGATGAGTAGTATCACCGAGTGCTGACGTCGACGAAATCGTGGGCTAAAGCTAGGGTTGTAATAAATGTGTGCAGGTGGAGATCGCATGACAGAGGGATGCGCATGGTGGGAGGCGGCAGGCCTGCGCGAGGGCGTGGCGGGCGCGCACGCGGCGGCGTCCGCCCGTCTCCTGGCCGCGCTGACGTCACACCACCACCTACTCGACCACCTGGCCGCGCACCGCCGCTACCTACTGCTCGCGCAGGGCGACTTCGTGCACCACCTCATGACTCTGCTGCAGTATGTACCACTCTACATGCAGCTACTGTCGTGTGTCGAACATTATCATCGCACTGACATCACACCACCACCTTCATAAGGGCCCTAAATTATACATTTTGGAGGAGGGGTTATCATTCACCATCATCATAATATAGTCATTTAGATTTAGTGATTTTAAATCACGTCTCTTGACTTTTTGCCAAGTATTGTGTGCATGGTAACACCCCTTCCCCGCTCCCTGTTTTGTTCATAATTTCCCTGTTATGTGACCGTGAATATTTGCCCCTATCATGTTATTTCTCATTACTTAGGGACGAGCTAAACAAGCCGGCGTCGTCGCTGTACGTGCACAACCTGACGTGCACGCTGGAGGCGGCCGTGCGCGCCACCAACGCGCAGTTCGAGCCGCAACACGTGCTGGCGCGCCTGCACGTCAATCTGTACCCTAACTGTAAGTCTATTAGGCACAATATTAAATACATGAGCTCTACGTGCACGCTGCGGCTATATGCACCGCCAGCGCCCAGTTGGAGCTGGCATGGCTTCACGTGAATCTGTACCCTGAAAATAATTAGTGTATTAGACACATATTATTATCACAGCATGTAGGAACAGTTTGTCAAAGTGTGGTAACTTTGCATTGTTCCAATGTGCGAGAGAGATGTCTCATCACTGTTTCCGTGCGAAAAAGTCACTGACAAAAGAAACAGGTACTCAACACCTGTTTTTCTACTAGGAGTATAGAAATTAAATTGGATTTGTTATCATTAATTTGATGTCAATAGGTTCGCTCCCAATTACATAGGAGTTAACACCTTCGGAGGCTATAGCGTGATGATATGTTCCACCAGGCGACGGCCGCGACGATTGCGGTTGGGACGTATTCGCCCTCCAGTACCGCGTTGACGGGCCTCTAGGCACACTGTTCCCGGCGACCTGTGCCGCGCGCTACAGAGCGCTGTTCACGCAGCTGTGGCGCGTCAAACGCATCGAGTACGGCTTGCACGACGCGTGGCGCGAACACGCCATCCTGCAGAAGAGGCTCAAGTATATGCCAGGTGATGTGATGTCTTTTTTTTACTTCTTTTTCCATTCTTCTTTTCTTTACTTCTTTTTCCATTCTTTCTCTTCTTCTTCTTCCATTGAGTGCTTTCTGGGGAAAACCTCAGGCATTAAGTTCATCTTTAGACCTATTTAATCTTTATTAATCATGTTTAATCATGGAGTCGGATGAGATCGTCAGATGATGGCTGCAGCGACGGAACTACTACATTTTTTTGTTAGTAAACCACTTTTCTGGCTTCTCTGCCAACATTGCAGAATGCCAGGGGCGTGCTGTCCATACAGGCAAATAGGCTAGCCAAATTCATTTATTACAACAAATCAACCATCATGTAATTAAAAATACAAAATATTTAAAAAAAAGTTAAAACTCTTGTTATAACACTTATAGCAACTTGTCGCGCCCGTGTGACGTCACACGGGCTCCGACGCTACTACTCCTTAGGCCACAAAACGAACTGCCTTCATTTCTCATTGACTCATTGATGAATTTACGCACACTGGTGCATATTTTCGTGTGTATGAACGGCACACATGTATAGATTATGGGCGGTACCTCCGTCTTAAGGAGACCGCCAGCGCAGTTCTGATTGGCTGGCCTTCAAAGTCAAGATGAATGAAATGCAGTGCAGGGTTACCAATTTGTGGAGATTTCCCTGGATTTCGGGGAATTCGAGAAACAGACTACACACAGAAACGGTGGTATTCTTAATGATTACTATAGACAATTAAAAAACAGGGTGCTATTGTCGAATTTATACCTTGTAAAAAAATTATAAATTGTAAGGAATAGCAAAAGCCTTATTAAAATAATAAAAAAATACAAGAATTTTATTTTTTGCCACAATTTTGTGAAATTTCGCTTTGATTTAAACGTTCGAAACGTGTGGCGCAGAGGTATGGAGCCTGATGCGGCGCGTGTCGTGCCTGCGCCTGGAGGCGCTGCGGCTGATGGGCGCGCTGCAGGAGGCGGGCGGCGTGGGCGCGGAGGCGGCGTGGCGCGCGCTGCTGGGCGCCGCGGCCGCGCGCGCCGACCTGGACGCGCTGCTGCGCCTGCACCACCACGCGCTCGACCGCCACTCCATACACGCCATGATACACCACACCACGCAGGTACCTCCTACTCTCCACTTTATGTCGCAGTAATTCAGCGCATTCGTAATTGGTTAAGCAATCTTCTTAAGGACGCTGTTACATTTTTCTACAAATAATAGTGTTTTTCTGGTACCATTTTATTGTATAAGCAATCACAAATGTGAAGATATCATGGTCTTAATTTAAAGATAATATATTCAACCGTTGCTTAACTTGGATCACCCATCCACAGACAGACCTCGGCAACCGTTGCTTAACCTTGATCACCCATCCACAGACAGACCTCGGCAACCGTTGCTTAACTTGGTTCAGCCATCCACAGACAGACCTTGGCAGTCGTTGCTTAACCTTGATCACCCATCCATAGACCAAAGACGAAACGAAAATATCTGGCTTGCTTTCTATAAGAGAGAGAGACAGACAGAGAAACATGCGCACGCCGCACGGCTTACAATAGCTTACTATAGCAAAAAGTGTCGTTACAACTTTTCGTCTTAATTTTTTTCCGTCTAGCCCCCTTTCGCAACGGGCGATAAGGAACTTCGTTCCAATAAAAACATTTGCCGACTTCTTCATACATTTTGCACTCGCGGTTCATCATTCCGCGCTCAGAAGCGCTCGTGGAAGTAGAAGGACGGGTGTATCGCTCTCTTGAATAAAATAAATACGACAAAATTACTAGAAAGTATGGTAGTGTGCATGCGTGTGCTCGTACCGTAGTCGTATCGTAATCGGTAGGAGTTGATACTTTTTTGAACTGAAATGAAAAATAAGTACGAGTTTCATACTTTATTTATTAGAATGTGGTTTAGAAATTATGTTGGGTAAGATCGGGATTTGGATGGGTGAGGTTAAGCAGTTGTTGACAAGGTTGCGAAATGGATGGGTGGGGTAAGCAGCTCTTAGTAAGGTTAGGATTTGTATGGATAAGGTCAAGCTATCGGTGGTGAGTTTTCGAAGTGCATGGGCGGGAGGAGGGTTATGATTTTAATTTTAACCGTTGGAATGTATGTTGGATATAAAAAACCAGTCCAAGATGGTGCCGATAAAAATTTAACAACTCTTTGTCGTGCCTGTCATTTTCATGGTTTTTGGGGTCGCTATTATCGGATATTTATGATCATAACCAAAGTCCAAGATGGCGCCGACAAAAAATTGACAACTTTTCTTCATGGGTTTATCAAATGTAGGGTCAAAATCAAAATCCAAAATTGCACCGAAAAACATTTGGCCATTTCTCGTCATGGGTGTCAATTCCATGGTTTTTGGAGTTGCCAACAACGAATATAGGATCATAACCAAAATCCAAGATGGCGCCAAAGAATATTTGGCCACTTTTTGACTTGGTTTTTGAGATCGCTAATAGTGAATATGGGGTCAAAGCCAAAATCCAAGATGGCGCCGACGAAAATGCGGCCACTTTTCGTCTTGGGTGTCAATTTCAGGTTTTTTTAGGGTCATTAATAATGAATATGAAATCAAAACCAAAATCTTATTATGTGTTTTTCCAGACTATGACCTATCTGTGAGCTAAATTTTATCAAGATCCATTCAGCCGTTCTGACGTGATTTAGTAACTAACATCCATCCAAACATCCTTTCGCATTTATAATATTAGTTGGATATAATATACGGGGTGGAAGGGACACCGACGCGAAAACGGTTACCACGTCTTCAGCACACCATTCTGAGCCCCTTAAATAGAAATTTTTCATCGGTTATTTTTTGTTTTTTTTTTCAAAAAAATCTGCTGTTCCATACATTTTGACCAGAAAGGATGGGACCAAACAGATGACAGTTACCAAATGCACTTTCAAAGGTCCAAGTAATATTCCGGAATCAATTTCAATAAAATTAAAAAGTAATATCAAGGACCAAGATTATATAAGTTAAATATAAAATCGAGTGCTCAGAGTGGTTCAATGTGAGCGTAGGTGCGTACGCGTATTGTTGCTGTGTGCGACTTTAGATACCTAAATTTAAGTTCATCGAAAATGGAACAGCGTCCTTAATAGAAATATTAAATTCACTGACAGAAAATGCACAGCCTAATTTATTAGGTCTACAAGCATTAAATTTTGCTGATGAGTTCCTTACACAAGGAGTGTGGACTAAAGAAGGATTTTTGAAAATGTATCCCCTAAAGAAGGCTCCGGCTTGAACTGTGAGGCGTCAGGCGCACACGCATCCTTGCGGGGGATGAAAGTTTGTGTAGATCATTATTTTTGTCAATGAAAACACCATCGGGCACATCTGTCTATACTTAACTAATCCGGGGTGGAAGGGACACCGACGCGAAAACGGTAAACCGTTTATAGAACTAAATATGTACATTCAGGCCGGACAATACAAGACAGGCAGGTATTTCATGCTATAGTTTTGATCCGTTTACCTTAAACTCAGAGCCTACTATGGTGCCGCATACAATATGAGGAAATGTTTCGGACATTAGTTCGTTTCGGGTAATTCTTGCGGTTAAATATAATCCCAACTTCCTCTTGTTGTAATTTACGCGACAACATTTTGTTTGGCAACTATGACACTGAAAAACGGCAACTTTCCTCTTGTTAACAGTGTTAATAACCGCTATTTATATCATGATTATGACTGATGATCGATCAAATTATAAAAACTCTTCAGAAATTCTTGAAAGGTGACGAACTTTTAAAACAGCTAACTAGCGCAGTGGCGTTATGTTCGTGTAATATCATCTTTCCTTCGTTCTGATTGCTTACCATTTTTCATAAAACGCCCTTGCCTTGTGACACACAAGAGTTTATAGAGTTTAGCCAAAAATATGTGAAAAAACACCTTAAAACTAAAATCACTATCATCTCCGTAGGAGTTGCAATCGTACTTGGGCAACGTGTTGAACGAGACTCTGGCACTGCGCAGCTTCGAGTCGACGCTTCACGCCGGGATCAACGCGGAACTCGAGCGAAGGGATAGAATAGAGCAGACGAAGGCAGAGAGATTATCACGTGGTAAGAACAGTTTACATGTATTATGCGCGTTTTCATTGAGAGTAAGCGACACCCAAATAAATGTTTAAATAAAAGCGCTTTGTTGGAGTTTCAATGCCCGGCTCAGCGCCTAGGGTTGGAATTCCAACGGTGCAATAATACTTAGGCATTCATGTAAGTGAAAACGGGTTTGTTTTACGGTGTATGAATACGATTCACCCGATAAACTAGCTCAACTCCGATCAGACTTTACATGAAACATTTTAATGCATGATTGATTAATTTTAAACTTGACGCTTTAATATTAAATACAAGTATTTTTAAACAGTCCTTAGCTTTTTTTGCGATCTATTTATTTCCTTCAATTCTACTATAAAGTTATTCAACAGGCGAATACGCGTTCACGGCGGCTGACGAAGCTCTGGACAAAGAAAAGCGGAAAATCTTCCAGCAGTTCCTCGCCAGTCGAAGGGCCGACTTAAACGTTTGGGCTCGCACGTACAGGTATCTACTTAAATAATTCTACGTCACGAAGACTAAACGAGATTCGCAATGCTTGAGTGGTTTGTTACGCACGATTGTGGGATTTGGTACTATGCCGCGAAGAGTTTCCCTGGTAACGGTTCTCTGTTTACTGTACTTCTAAAATCTTAATAGTACTTGTCGGTTCTTGTAGTTACGTGTTTTAATACTATGTTGTTTCTACAAAGTGTGTAAAGTCATCCTCCGTAGAAAAGGGACGATCGTCCGACCAAACGGGTGTTGTCTGGTGAGCTACTGCCCGACCAGTTGTTGTTGGATTTTCTGATATAGTCTTAAGGGTTCCCTAACCATTTGCATAAAATTTTAAGACCTAATATAACTTGGCATGCTTTTGTTTATCATAATTATATTTAAGCATAACATTATTTACGCATAATAAAACATATTTTTACAGGCATAACAAACACGCACAAATGTTAGACACTAACACACATGAACACACTAATACACATTTTTAAAAAGTAGTACCATCGTATCGCAGAAAGTTCACAGTCAGAATAGTCTTTAGGCATACATTTCATATCGATAGCCATCAACACATTCGAGTCCACCCTCCTTTCATCGAGCTCACGTGCCATCCCACCATACATTTGCAAGTGAACCCTCCAGGTGGGTTCCCGGCACTGAAGGTGTTAAACAGCAGAAAACCAATCAATCGAAACATCAATCATTATAAAACAGTTGATTGTGAACATATTATGTGGTTTTTATTTCCCTGTAAGGAGCATGCAAACAAGCATACACCATTTACGCATTTTAAATTAAAAAGCTTATAAAAAAAACATTTAAAAAGCTTTATTTTCTTACTTTTATTTCATTAGATCCGGGAAGACTCCTTGATCCACGCACAAATTAAATATTGAGGCTAAATCCCATATTTAGCCTCAATATTTAATTTGTGCGTGGATCTTTAGTCTCATTAATTGAGGTACAAGCCTTGATAGACATGCCCCGTAGATCTTCGGTTAATGTGATCTCGATTTGCTTAAAAGCTTTTATGACTGCTATGGGGTTTATAAGCTGAAATTAAAATTCATTCGAACAGGCTGAAACGTTTGCTTTAAATAAAGCAATAGAAAGCAAGGAAGAGGAATTTAAGGTTTCTGTAGAATTTGTAAATTTCTTGGGTAATTTCCTTGTTAGAGGTCACGACGTCACGTGAGGTCTCTTGTGTGAAGTCATTACTTTGTTTTTTATTTCTATTTGTTTCAATGTTGATAATTTTCCAAACCGTCTTTATTTTATTATCGGCTGATTTAAGCAAAGTATTTATTTACTTTTCTTACTTGTCGCAGGGGTCACGTGACGACGTTGATACTGAAGCTGGCGCTGCACGCGGAGGTGTCGCTGCAGACGCTGGCCTTCCGGCTCGACTACAGCGACTTCTACAAGCGCGGCGACGCTAAGCTGCACGAGCCGCTCACCTACCAGCACAAGCGGCTCAGCGAGATCGGACTCAATTTAGCTAAGGTAACCAGAACCTACATTACACATAAATAAACTTTTATTTTTATATTGATTCTATTTTCTATTTCCACTCGAGCGGTCTAGTAGTTTCGGAGTAAATTGGCTGTGACAGACGGACAGACAGACACACGCTAGTGATTCTGTAAGGGGTTCCGTTTTTCATTTTGAGGTACGGAACCCTAAAAACATTTTATATCTCGTAACCCTTTTCCCAAGTCTACAGCCAAACTATGTCCGATCCTAATCGAGGGTCTAACATCAGTATACATAATAGGTAATGCTGTATATGTTGTCTGTACACTTCAAAATATTAGATAGAAAAACGATATTGGAATTTATTTTTGGGACAAGCCCGCTTCACTATTTCCAACTCCTGAAAGCCAGAATCAACAGTGGCGACCACCAGAAAACCGCCGAAACAATGAAGCTCGACGAAGTCCCAGAGAAACAATTTAACTGTCTTGGATTCCACAACGAAATTAATCAGAAAAGAATAACGGAGGGGTAGGAAAAACATCATTTCCACTTCCCTCCACGATATTGGAACTGTAACTTTTCTAGATGTATATCGGTTGATATTTACAGGTAATGTATACTTTACAAACGTCACCCTAAAATCTCTTTGCTACCGGATGTGATTCAGTATTGCAAGATTGCGTCGTACTGCGTACAGGTAAAACCGGACGTGATACGAGATACAGCAAGGTTACAAATCGATATACAACAATTGCAGTTTTTGTCGTACACGTGCTTTCATGTAAATGAACTTCTTACAACGAATTATGGATTTTATAACAATAGTCATTAAGTGCAAAGCTGTACCAAGTCACGTTTACAGCTTATTTAATTTGTTGCAGAGCAAACTAATAGACCGAACGAAGAAGAAATGACAAGTAATTACATCGGAGTGCACCGCGCCTGCCGCGTTCTGCTCGCCGTGCTTCGTGTGCGTATGGACGCAATAAATATTGTCTAAGGCACTTATTTTCTATGACAATTCGCAAGTAATACGAACTTCTTAACTAGCAAAAAAAAAATTGTGTCTCGTAACACCAGTAACATTTTCTCTATATAAAAAAAATACAGTCGCGAAGTTTGTCGATTCACCGGCTAAGAAGATCTACCATAGAACGCGAATTTCTACACAAAAGCTAATAATTAATAGTTCAAGTTGACAATAATGTGTTTAATTTGGTTTAACAAAATATTTGGTCGAAACATTGGCAACAAGTAAGACTGAGTTCAGACTGTAGCTAGCACTTTGTCATAGTGAATAAGGACCAATATTATTAGGTAGCACAACCCTCGTACTTCCAAACCAAATGTATGTTATTTTAGAATTACATTTTCAATAAGTTGTTACTTGTATGCTAATTGTATGATGAAGATATTGTAGAAGAATCTCAAGGCACTAGTTCTACTTGGTGATAAAATATGTTTGGCAACTTTTTGGCAATATTTTACTACTTATATTGGTGAGCATAACCTGTTCTGCAATTTTTTTGAAAGGCCAGTGAGGATGGCAAGTCATAACATTTATAACGTTTTTATGCCACATATAAAGCGATGTTCCCAGCTGTCGCTGTATTGCCTATAGTTTCTCGCCAAGTTAATCTGCTGCCTTACACAATCCTTACACGGAGGAATGTTATAAAATGTTGTACAACTAACGCTCTCTATAAGCCAGTATGTGCCATTAATGCCACATTATACATTTTAACTATATTGCTTTTTCTTTTATTTTTATTTCTGCAGTTAATTTTAAATTTTATTTGGGATGACCACTATTTGTGAAGTCAGTGATTTGAAGGCGACTGAGTTATGCTTTTGCTTTAGATGTTGTTTTGCCTAACCAAATAATTCTATGATAGAGACATTTAGAAAATAGGAAAATAAAACTAAATGAATTGATTTTATATTATATATTTACTTAGAAATCAAGACTTTTTGGTAAACATTAACAGTTGTAAATTATCATCATTTTTGGTCCGCTCTCTGTTCGGTGGCAGATTAAGTAATACTAAACACCAGAAAGCGCATAACGATAATGCAATAGCTTGTATATAAGATAAACACGTTTTACAGGTTCTTTATTGTAAATACAAATTTATTGCATTTTCCTGTTATATACAATCTATATAACTACTCATGTATACATGTTACAATATTATATCAGCAATATGTTTGCTTAAGTTTCCTGTGCTACAAAAATACTGATTCAGTCAATTTAACGTAAAATATAATAAATTTTATACACGTGTGGTGTGTTACTGACGTCATCCTATTTGTGATTAGGAAAATCCTTGTTACCCACCCAATGACTAACGTATTGTTTGTCAACTGAAGACAGGATGACTGCACTTCTATTGGCGTCATCATAAAGGACTCCACTATTTATTTGCATGATACAGTGAACATACTACGTAAGTGCGTGAGTGCTTCTGCCATAAGTTACTACGCTAGCTAACTATTTAGAGTAGAACGAGGTAAACTAATAACCGGTTTACCGTGTGGCAGTGTGAACGGCTATTCCACTAGATAAGTGAATAGCTCGCAATGAGGTATTCTAGGGTACATACCTCCACCAACTAATGACGCACTAATAGTACAACATAAATAACACTTTTGATTGACAAAATATTTATACAAACGTTTTGATTTCAAAGAATTTGGCCCATGTCGTAAAGTATATTAATCTAAGTTCATATTTACATTTTTAAATCAAATATACATCTCTCATATTTAACTTAACATCAAAATAAAGTTTATAATAATATAATATTTGTACAAAAGCATCATAAATAGCACGTAATTCAACGGTTACCTAACTAAAATCTCAATGTCTCAACTATCTGACTACAAGATAGTTTGTCTTTCAAATCTTCTAAAATTTCAAATAATACTCATTGTAAGTCCAGTAAGTGTTCAAAGGCAACCATTTGTGCAGCCTTTGTTAATACTAAATAAAATGCAACGTGCTCAATCTGTAACTACTAACAATTGAGGCGATGGTAACTCTCGACGAAACTAAACAGCGTATGTTTGAATTGTGAGCAGTTTGTTTTGGCTGGCCGTTAATTCCGCAAGTGATATTGAGAAAATATTTGGTGTCGTTCGTCTCGTCAGAGGTACTGGCAGGTGCGCTTGTGCACGGGCGACTTGCGCAGCGCGGCGCGCACGGCCTCCTCGAACACCTCGTTCATGTTGACGCGCTCCAGCGCCGAGCACTCCACCAGCTGCACCGCTCTGGAACAAGTGCAGGCGCACCATCACTCATGTATACAAGTTGAGGATCTTTATCTACAATGCCACTCCGACTGATAAGCCCCATACATAGAAACTCAATAATCAAGTACTTATCATAAAAACGACGTGTCAATATCATGAAATCGTTGAATTTTCTGTTGTACTCAAATGTAGACTCAATTTTTTTTAACCTTGAGATAGTTTTTTAATCGAATATGCAAAATCATTGCAGATGATAACGCCTTGGACGTTGTTTAAGTGTGCAAACAGTTAACGGCACTTTTAATTAATTGTATGGTAGTTAAATCGCCCGATTTATTTAACAAATTGTTCCTGTGTCGTTATATCACAATACTCGTGGCATTATCAGCGAGTGATAAGAGGCGATAGCGCAGCTGCCGGCGCTCGCGCACGATAACCCTTGTCAGTTTTCACTTTTGTGTTGTTTAAAAAAAATATTCAGTTTCAATACTATCTTTCACTGTAATTTGAATTGATAGTAAAGCAGATATTATTGTTGGCAGCATGAACTCACCGAATTTTCTTTTTTAATTTCTTTCCTTCCTGTGTCGTAATGACTGCGGTGCCGGATGCTCGCAAATCTGTTTTAGTAGCTGAAACAGATAATTTTACCATATTGATATACGTTTTATGATACATGTTTTAGATACCATTTTTTAAATCAGATATTTCTTTAGTGGCGTCCTTTATCGCAAGCTTGTGTACATAATAATATTATGTGGTCATGTCTCCTCCGCTCTGTGCCCACATATTCACAGTATAGTTACATAGCTGTGTAACAAGAATGCGTCTCTTGACAGAATGTTTATTTTATTTGAGTAAAAAAAGCAGGAGTACGCCATTTATGACCTCGTCACGCATCGTCATGCACATGTTCGGATTAGATGTTTCATTTGGGGTTCTAAGTATTTCGTACACAACCGACACTATTGACCAATTAATTTATTTTATCACCCATAAAACTCTGATCATTAACCCGTAATTACTTAGTCGGGGTGAATAAGCAAAGCCTGCAGTGCTAATTTAACAATGTAGATATCTAAAGCAGTAATTAAGTTCTTCCTTATTAACACTCATTCAGCTAATAGCCGCAAATTGCTGTGCACATAATTAACAAATATTATAAAAAATATTACGAACTGTGGTATTAAACAACGGTCGCTTCCTCTAGAAAAGACTTTCAAATTGAACTTCAAGTACCAATTAGGTACGAATCGAGTTTTAAGTAATAAGTATGGTAACGAGACTAAGAAGTTAATTACTATAGCTAATGAGATGACGAGAATACGTATTGTGAGTTATTTGAAACTCGTAACAATGCAGCCTTGGCGACCTTGTGAACATCAACATGCACCATGCACCTCCAAATAAATAACGTTCTGAACTCACCAACTAATACAATGGGTACTTTTTCATTGAAGTGCTTTAGCTCTGGATACCATTTGTGGATCACATTTTCGAATGACGAACGAGTGCCCACCGAATAGCACACTAGGAAGCAGTTCGTCTGTAACAGAACAATAACATTTGAATTATTTATTTTAGTAAGTAATCAGCAATACCGCTTGAATTATTTAAAAGTTGTCTAAATGCGGTCTCCATACGTCAATCTCAGAACCGACACTGGTATCCTTTCCTTAACCCCAGTGAGTGTGTGTATGTCTGGCTTACTCTAAGCTCATCAGCAGGATGTGCAGAAAGGGTTCTTACGTATGACTGTCTAGACAGGGATAGCGATTCAGTCCAGTACATAAGTCCTTGTACTAAATGTGTAACTATAGTGTTACTAGGTGTCGTAACATAAAATCGCGCCTGTAATCCCGGAGGGTTAGGCAGAGGTGTGCCTATATAGTACATCAACATTCCGCCATTTATACCTATGATGTCCCATAATGTAATAGGGCCTAGAGGGCGAATCTATTGTCAATCAACCGGACAGAAATCCTGACTCCGGGCTACTTCTTAAGAATTCCTGTTAGAAATACCCACTAACATTTTACCCGAACTGGGAATCGAACCGGCGGCGGCATCATGCTCAGCAGTTACTAGTGCTTGCGATCAACAAATCAACGTAGCAGGACTAGCAGGCAACAAATAGGTGTCGTTTAAGCGAATTTTGCAAGTTTTCATAAGGATAGAACTGCTGAATGTAGCGTATGGAATGCTTGTGCTGACGTTAAAGGAAGTGGAAAACTTACATGTGTATAGGATAATGGCCTTAATCGTTCATAGTCCTCCTGGCCAGCGGTGTCCCACAGCGCCATCTCCACCTCCTCTCCGTCCACCGTGATGTGACCGACATAGTTGTCGAACCTGGGGATGCAAGATAGTTTTGCTTGATTCGGAGTTTACAAAATAAAACATTTAATAATAATATTTGAGGCAATGCAAGATAGTTTTGCTTGATTCGGAGTTTATAAAATAAAACATTTAATAATAATATTTGAGGCAATTTAATCATCATTCTGTTTGCATATATAAATTAGGAAGGCTTAGGCAATACCCTATAGGCCTTTAGTTTACTTTAAAGAGTGACTATTGATAACAAAAGACCTACCCGGTCCACTAATAACAAATATGTGGCTATCTGGTTCTCTTATATCTGGGTTAAGGGGGAAGCGCCAGGATCGCCCGCGAAATTCAAATTTTCTTACTTTTTTGCAATTAGCAGGTCAGAATCAGGTTATATGATGATTAAAATATGATTCACGGCCGTAACAAATATGACTTTACAGAGTTATAATCATTAAAATCATCAAAACAAACCTCTAAGTTCATTTAATTATTGAATTACTGATGATTCTTACCCTGGAGCTTCAACCTTAAACTACGGAAATGGCTCAAACACGAAGTGAGTGTTTTAATCTGGAAATGCTTGGGCGTTAACGATCATTCATCTAATCTAGTCATTAGGATCAATCTCCTGGGAGTAATGCTGAACCGACTTCTTCCTACGGACTGCCTATGTAGGTCGTGTTAAAGTAATGAAGCCTACGTCGTTGGGGCATTGTTCTCGCGGTTATTAAATTTGCATTAGACTGATGTTGCATTGAGCTCATTTCGGTTTAACCCACGTTTAACCACAGAGTTTCGCGAGTCAATGTTAGGTTAGGTAAAGTGATGGTTGTGGTTCTTATGGCATAAGTTAATACTTATAGGTTATTACTTACATACGAGTCGGGTATTTTCTTGGGTATCGGTAAGACTTTTTGGTGATGTGGGAATTGGGATGTTACCTTTAACTACCTGTTGATGCTAGTTTTTTTTCCTAATTCTCTCGAACCTGCCTGGCTCTACTAATCATTATACAGTTTCAAATTCTACCAAAATTAGTCTCTGGAACTGTAATATTTTCCTCTTAAACACCCCATAAACGGATTGTATTTATTTTTTCCTTGGTAGGTACCCGCCTATTTATTGAGTTTTTCCAAGTTAGCCATTTATCTCAATAATAACTATTCTATTTTCTTTTTCTATAGGTACATATAAGGTGGACTTACCTACATCATTTGACCACTACTCTGCAATAACTCAAGTTACGATTTTACGAAGTACACAGGGTTATGGTAAAATACTATTTTGCCATAACCCTGCTGTTTTTAATTGGTCCATCATTTTTGACTGGATATATCATAATAAAGTAATGCGGTCATCAAGGTCCACTATTTGAGAACACAAAATCTCTTAAGTGTCCATTTAACTCATCTGTTTATATGTTATAAAGTAAGTTAGTGTTATATAATATAACACAGAGCGGGAAACCTAATCATCTCTATCTTTACATTATCTCTAATCTGTCTTGCAAGTACGTAACCATATTGTGCTAGAAATTGTGTCATATAGCGTGTGTAGAGATGGATCGCAAGGAAATCAAAGTTGCTGTAGGCGTGCGTCCAGTTTCTTAAGGAGGAAGCGACGACGTGTAGATACAATACAACAATGCCGCGACGTATTTGACTTTATAAATAGTGCAGCTCGCAATGCTAAGTAGGTACCTGTTCAATAATATTAGCCAGCTGGTAGCGATATTGCTGGCGAAATTAACATTCAAAACGCCGCGGATAGTTTTAGACGGTTTCATTTTGTATAGTTTTTGATTTGAACTATCTGTTCGAATGTAACTCTAAATATTTAGACCAAACACGCATCAATTAGTGAGGTACTTAGGTATAGATAAAAATATATACCTATAGGTAGAAATAACTGTTTAAGTTGCTAAAGTTGTTTGCTTATCAACATAAAATTATGCTTGACAATCTGTAAGATTTAGTTGTTATGGGACGTAGTCAAGGAGTCGTCATAACCATATCCGAAAAACTTGTCTGTATTCCTATGAGCTTGGGGAGGTCCGGTAGAAGTTTGTCATCGTGGACCCCACCGTAAAGTACATAATTAAACGAAGCGAACTGTTGCTACCTACCTATAGCCGGTTTTAAATGAATCATTGATTTTATATAGCTTATCATCACTCAAATCATTCGCTATACTCAAATGATATTTTATATCTCGTTTAGCACCTTACAACGCATGATTAGTCATGATCATGATGTTAAATTCTACGGTATTGTACAAATTTGAATGACGTAAGACGTCGATTTCCTGCTTATAATACAAGTTTTAAACACACTTGTTTATGTTTATTGAATTGATAGTCCGAGCCTTTTCAGCTTCGAGTAATTAAGTATCTCAGGCATCTTTATTCTATTTAAAATGACGCTAGAATTGGCACATTATAGGGAGATACCTACTTAATTCAGGTTCATCCAAATTCGTTTTCAAGTAAATAATAACTTAATAATGAGTCAGTTAGGCACGGTAAAGTAGTAGGGATGTGTAATATTATAGGTATATGAATACAATAGAAGGAAAATTCAAAATAATCCACATCAGTCCATTCTTTATGAGACATCCTTATGTTATAGTGTGACAACTCGGCAACTCTGTAATTATATAGATGTGTGATGATAACGATGTTACGGCGCCGACTCGCTAATTCAGAGGCTTGGACTCGCGTCGCACTTACCTTTTCACAATCGCCCTATTGACCCGACAGCCGCTACACCTGCCATCTCCAACATTACCGGAACCAATTAAGAATATCATTTAAGTTGAGACTTACACTGTGGGTACGTATTCTTCTGGGAATTCGTTCTTCGTGAACACGTAGAGCAAGCACGTCTTGCCGACCATACCATCGCCAACCACTGTTATCTTCAGTCTTTTCGCCGTCCCCATGGTACGTGCCGCGACATCCGACAAAGTCTAACACAATATTCACACTAACCGACAGTCAACTCTATTGTTTTACACTTAATTTTATAACTACAGCTGTTGCATACAGCAGTCGCTGTGTACTGCTCGCCCGTAACTTGGTCCTTGAATCTTATCACTCAGTGATGTAATGATCTTATCAATCTTATAGAAATACTAATGATAACGAAATGATAGTGGTTGAAACAAGGCGCGCGCGCACACTTTCGCGGTCGAATGTAGAATGTTCACTATTCACGTTCACGATGAAGTGTGAATCAGTTCCGCGCACAGTGAGTGGTCGACTGGTCGCGAGCGCCGCGGACTGATATTATTGTCGCGCTTGTTACGATCGGAGCGACGCACGGTGCACGGTCGCGCATTGGTCTGGCAAAAGCCCGGACAAAACTCTATGGACGTATTACGTACAAACCCCAACCGTAAATGAGTTAACGTCACGCAATAATGTTTATTAATGGTATCATTTAGAGTCACCAACTTACCACAAGATACAGTACAAGAACGCAAGTGGATTATTTATAATTATGTATTTTACAACAAGTGTTTACCCTACATCTGTAGCTATGTTAATCATTGGTTGAGAATTTAGATGTTAAATAGCATGGGACCTAGGAAGCTACCTTGAGGGAACCCTTTTGGCATTGTTCAAGTGGAATTTTAAACCACTAGTTGTATGTGTAGTGTGTCGTTGTTGTTTCCCAGAGATGCGAACTTGTGCTGCATTTTCCATGAAAGCACACTGTAATGGACATAATGTGCTTGAACATTTACTATGTAATCTCTGTCAAAAGCTTGCAAGATATTCAGAAAAGTATCAGTTATTTAATAATTTTAGGCACTGATTTAAAGCGGCAGTTGTATACCTATAGTAGTTTTGGTAAGTTCAAAATTACAAAATGCATATTTATTAACAAGTTCGGCAGATATAACTTAGCAGTAAAGTAAACAAAAATGAGTCGTAAAAATAACAAAACGTATCATTGAATAATTATACTGAGCAGTAAAATAACTAAATGGGCAGTTACGAGTGGGCAGTTATTCGCCTAAAAAGCATAGCGTAGCCCCGCTTCGCAGAGCTCCTATTTCGGTCTGCAGGGTTTACAGTAATGTAACCAACCGAGTCGGGGTGCCCCAAGTCCGGTGTCTCCGCTCCCTATGAACTGCCGAACTATTTATCTAACTGCCCATTCCATCATTTTTACTGGCCATTTATTTATTATTATTATTGCTTCTTTATTTCAGAGACATCTCCATTTAAGTAACATTACAATACACCACGAAACATAAAAACATTAAAAAACATAACAAAAAGTTAGTGTGTTAGTAACACAAAAATGTACCTACCTAAAAATATGTCAGTATTGTTAGATAGTACCTATATCTAACTGATGCCTATGGCTGTCCTTATCCACTGATTCTGGAAAGGACAGTCAAAACGGGCAGCAATCACATTTAGAATGCTGTTGCTGCTGCCTCGCATACGGTGCAGCAAGGAGTTTGCTTTCTTGCGCATGATGGCATGAAAACTATCTGTACGCGCTTCAGCAAACATAGGTACCAGAAGGCAGACGCGCTGCAGCGCTACGACAGCCATTTTTAGCACTGACATTGTTAGACGAAATGACTGGCCAATTGTTTTTTTTTATTACTGTCTATGTTTACCGCCAATAAAAAAATAACTGCCCATTATTTTTTTCAACTAGGTAATCATAATAACCTCTCGAATGTTTAAATAACAGTTCAAAAAATTTGTTCCCATAATTTTATCCGTAGGTAGTAATTTTGTAAATGCGAAACTAACTCTGTCTGTCTTTTTATTACCCTCACGCCTAAACTCATTTGGATAGCTAGACCATGCCGTGGGTTAGGAAAAGCTTGATTTCTATAAATTGAAGTAGGTAGGTACTTTTTCTGTTAGAAGTGTGTTTTTCCTAGATCAATTCAGGATCAAGTGGTTGCAAGACTTGCAAGCGAAGTTTAAAAGTGCGACATATGATTTAAAAATAGGTGATCGCTCATACAATCCTTGACTGCTACGTACGCCTCTTGATTTTTCTTTTATAGCATGTATCTGATCTCTGACACACGCCTTGAAGAGATAGCTAAGTCTGCGAAAAAAAGGTCGTAGCGGCGTTTTTAAGTGAGTTTTACCGGATTTTAATTTTTGCGTAGGGTTACTTAGTTTGATGTACAGAATGCTTGGTGACTTGTGAAGGGTCAGTTTAGGCCTTGTATAGTTAAAAATTTTTGCTCTTGTTTATTTTCCAGGGAGACCTCAGGTGGCATACATTTGTACGGCTAGCCTTTCCTCTTTAAAACTACCTACTTTTATTTGTAAGGAGTTAAGTAGTTACCGATTGCTAGGATAACTGATGATGTTTACAGATGTCGGTCTCAAACATGAACTGTATAATAAATAGGTTTTGGAAACTGGAAGGTACTAGTGTCAGCTTGGTAGGGAACTTTGGTATGTCCATTGAACTTGGGTGATTGTTCATATTTCCATGCATTTTTTAAATAACTTTACAAAATAAAAATATATCTATTAAATGATTGAATTTATTCTTTTTACTTAGAAGCTTAGATCAATTACAAAATTAGCAACACTTGATGATTAACTAAGGGCTAAGCCCCAACAATAATAAGTTAAAATGTATCAAGTAACATACATAATTATCAACATTGTACTATAATACTGATCACTGCAATATAATACTAGTCAGTCAGTTAGGTAATTAACATTAAAATGTTTAGTCACAGCTTGTGCAGGTAACTTTGATTAAAAATCACAATGGGTAACAGGAATAATCAATTTTTTTCATTATCTAAAGAAAATTGATCCATTCCTCTAAAAATAAGTTCTTCTTTTAGTTTAAGAACTTCTTGCAGTAACATTTGATTATTGTGCTCCAATTTACTTATAATTTTTTTCAAATGTTGGTTATGATCTTTGTGTTCTGATTTCAAACTTTTGCAGGCAGCATGCGCTGCATTAGAAGAATGAGTATGGTTATCTGAAAAACGAAAATACAGCTATTACAAATAATTTATGTAAAAAAAACCTGCAATTGCATAATGATCCATTTGTAAAGTTTACAGTAGAAAATTAATTAGATACAAGTTTTTGTTTTATAGCCTTAACCTTTATTCCTGAGCCTATCAGTTAGTTTTTCATTTTGCAATTTAAGTCTGGTTATTTCATTTTGATGCTGTCTTTCATTGGCTTCTTTCTGTTTGGTAATTTGCAACAACTTGGCTCGAGTGTCTGTCATCTTGTGTAACATCTCTTCAGAATGGTCCGATATCCTTTGTGCTGAAGCAACACAAGCCTTGGATTCATTTTTTTCCGAATTTATCCTTTCCTTCAATCTTCCTACCAAACCCTTTGAGTAAGAAAGAAAAATGAGTGCTTTTGGTAAACATTTTCTCAAAGAATAAATAAACAACAATCATTTTTAATACATACATTTAGTTGTTTATTATTGTGATCCAGTATATGATTCTGTTCCTCAAGATTTTCCGCTTTTTGAGATACATTTTTATAAGTTTGTAACAATGACCACACTGAGTTGATAAGATTTACAAGGGCTTCAGAGTGTAAAGCATTGTTGGTTACGTCTAAATGAGGATTGAAAATGTAGGCGATGTTGAGCAATCCGAATTCCTAAAAAATGGTAGTGGGTAATTATTTATCGATAGAATTACATAAACAACAAATCAACAAAACTAAATGAAAGAAAAACTTACTTCACTAAGACCAATTAGGCACTCCTTTATGTTTTTAAGCGTACAGGGTTCGTACGCGCTAGCTCTTTTGTGTTTATAATTTTGAATTAATTCTCTAACCTCTTCGTCTAAAGTTTCAAATTCCTCGACAGTAGCCATTGAGTCTATTTCTATTTTAGCAAATTAGTTAAATACAAATAATCCCGAACAACTGACAACTTGGTGAGAACACTGTGTAACTTTGTTTTCTAATCTGGACAAATTTAACTGAGAAATTATAATCAGTTACAAAAGAAAAGCGGGAATTCTAAATCAGATGTTAGTATTAATTTTTTATTACTTCAGTTGTTTATTATTGCCAACCTTACGTCAAACAGGTTATCAAAATTTGTCTGTTACGTTGGTAACAGTATTAGATTCTATGTAACTACATAGATCTACACTAATATTATAAAGAGGAAAAATTTGTATTTTTGTGTGTGTGTATGTTTGTAATGAATAAACCAAGAAACTACTGTGCCGATTTCAAACATTCTTTCACCATTGGAAAGCTACATTCACCGGATTCACCCTGAGTAACATACGCACCCGTGCAATGCCGGGACGAGCCGCTGGTGTAAAAATAAAAACAACATCGGCAAAACTGTAATTTTGAAGATTAAATCCAGTAATGTAACTAGATAACTAAAAATTAAAATGCAATCCTTTTGTAGCACAAATATCAAGTTATTTTTGCTTTTCAACCATTTTCTACAGAATCCGACGATCACAACACAGAGAGAGAAAACTTTTTATATGGCAACGTTTACGAAAGTTGTCAATGGTCGGTTTTGGTTGTCAATTCGTCGAGTGAAGTGAAACGTTGTTACCTTGTTGTTGAGCTGGAAAAACTAAAATCATTGTATTCACACACGAAAGTGTTTTGATTACTTGATGTGTATGTAAGAAGTTCCGACGCTATGAATTCTGCAATCGAAATAAGTTCCTATCGTGATCAACACTTCAAGGTATGTTGCCTTATTTTCTAGAAAAAAACTCAAATTGGATTTCCACCAATATCATTGGTGGTAATCCAATTTAGAGTTTTTTTCCATATATAATATTTCAGCAGTATTGCTTATTGACAACATTTGGTTTAATGTGGTCATGTTATTTCTTCAGGGTTCCCGAAATGAGCAAGAAAAGTTATTGAAAGCGTCATCAACACTGTATATTGGGAACCTGTCATTCTATACAACTGAAGAACAAATATATGAATTATTTTCAAGATGCGGTGATATCAGAAGAGTAATAATGGGTTTAGATAAATATAAAAAGACTCCTTGTGGGTTTTGCTTTGTTGAATATTACACAAGACATGATTCTGAAAACTGTATGAGGTTAGTAAAATTTATTCATTCTGAACTTTTTCTTCTGTTAATTCCATTGATATAATTACAACTCATTCAGAGTTTTGACTTGATGTAGAACTTTCTTAGCATATGAAATACAAGCAGTCACCACATTCATTGAAATTGAGGTCATTTCTGGCCTAGTTAAATCATGTTTACAGTGTTGCTTTATCATATTATTGGAAAATTAGAGCACCGGATGGCAATGCTGCTAATTCTATTCTTCTGCTACAATGCTTGAAGAGTTTCTTGGATGTTATGTTATACTCATTCCTTATGGCAATATTGTAATGTTACAGATATATTAATGGTACAAGACTAGATGACCGAATCATCCGATGTGATTGGGATGCAGGATTTATTGAAGGGAGACAGTATGGAAGAGGCAAAACTGGTGGACAGGTACGGTTTAAACAAAAATGTTTGATTATTCACAATAGTTTACATTTTCTCCAAGAGTCAAATCAATCTGTAGTGGTCCTATGTAGAGCATTATACAAATATACATGGGTTAAAGCATTTTGATCTAAAATGATCCAATCAGAATTCTCTATCTTTGGACAGTACAAAATAATAATGTGAGTTCTCTGATCTTAATTTGACCTCTATTAAAAATTGTTATTTGATTGCAAGTTATAAAATGTGACTCCAAAATGTGAATGTACTTAGTCACATTTGGTGATATCTGTTATAACATGGATACTTTATTAAATAAAACATAATCCACAGGTTCGAGACGAATACAGAACGGATTATGATGGGGGTCGAGGTGGTTATGGAAAGATCATTGCACAAAAAATTACACCTGCTCCTATGGAACGTTGATAAGATCTTATATTTAAGTGATGTGAACACTGAACACCATGTGCTTTATGGCTCAGAACTTTGAGGAAGACTGTGAAATTGTATTTATTAGTGACTGCATTCAATTACATCTGAGTGTGAATTAATGTATTAAATATTTTTCATCCAGTCCTTGTTTTACTATTTTACTCTGTCTGTAACTTTTTCATACCTGAACTATCTTCCACATCTTCCTGCCCTCTGAGCCCAAAACAAGGCACACCACAGCAACCTCTGTCCTGCCACTGACGATGTTGGAACAACAAATAGTCTATTACAGCTGTATAGATTTCGATTAAATTCAGAATTCTGGTACCAAAAGCATGACCAGGGCTAGGTTAGGATACTTGGTACCCCGGTAGTGTAGTCTGTAGGATAATTTCTAACCACGACGCTGGCAAAGCTGACGACAAGTATTACATATTTATGTAACACTGGATGACTGAGCTCTGCATGGGTGAAAATAGTTAAAACGAATTTTCCCAGACCTGAGATCACCCCCGTAAACTCGTAGGTATATTGCAACTTTCAGTGAGTCGTTAGAGCCGTCTTCGAAAACGGCAAAATGTACAAGAAGGAAGGGACACCGACGCTAAAACGGTTACCACGTATTCAGTACATCAATCAGAACCCCACCTCATAGAAGTACAAGTATAGGATTAATATGTCTACTTTCATGAATATTTTATTTGGTAATGTGATTGGGATACCCACAGAAATATTAAAAACATATATCTATGGGGATACCTATACGCCTCGAATCGGACAGGTTATTTTTATGCAATCGGCGTCAGCGGCCCCGAAAACGACTCCCAAAATATTCACATCTGCCATCTTTGATTTTCATTTCGACCTCACTATTGGCATGAGCGCCCCCGAAAACGACACCCATGACAAAAATTTAAAAATGTTCGCAGCCGACGTCTTGAATTTTCATTTAGGCATCACCTTGCTTACCTACCTACTCATCAAAACCATCAAGTTCCTCACTAATGTATTACAGCGGGTTGCGGCTATTTGAAAAAGGCTCAGAACACGTTCTACATTTCCTTATTGCCAGAACGCGTTGTGGTCGCTCTAAAACAGCCACGACGCGAATTTCGCTTATTGGTCGTTACATTACTGTACTCTGTGGTTCTGTGGTAGTCGTTTTGAAATAGCCACAACGTCATGTGGTCGGTTTTTTCGCTTGATGAGCGTTTTCGGCCTTTGAGCCTAACATATATACAAACATTGCTCATTGAATAGTTTTATTTTCATTATATTGTAAATAAATATATCCCTCGACATTTCACACAGCACCATCTAGTCCCAAGCTAAGCAACCTAATGCTTGTGTTATGGTAGCTAGATGGCTGATAAACTACAAATATACATTTTTTTTTTGTAAATACATCGGTACATATTATAGATAGAAAAACACCCAGACCCGGAACAACTACTTGTAGGTCATACAAATATTTGTTCCGTACGGGAATCGAACCCGCGACTTGCAGCGCAGCAGTCAATCGCTTGACCACTGCGCCAACCGTGCCGTCAAAAAAACCAACGTTATTGTAAACAGTAGTAAGAGGAGTAGTTAAGAGAAAACATTGCTTTTTTTTAAAATATTTATTACACGAAAAATACACATAGATGAAATATAAAAGTAACAAAAACAAAAATATGAACTGCTTCAATAATTCACGCTAAATAGAATGCGGCTCGATGTAAATGCTTTGTGTCATACATCATATAAGCTAAACTTAAAAGTTACTTTGACTTAGTGCTACAACACTTACATACTCATAAGCAATGTTAAAAATATTAATTTTTAGTAAATATAAATAAACACTGAAAGCATTTGTAACAATATAAACAAGTGTAAAAATACATAGATTTATTACGAGTTCAACGACGTTTGTATATAATATGGCCCGGTCGCACAACATTTCTGACTATACAACACGCGATTGCATACACTTAGAAAATTTTTAGCAATCAGATCAGATCAGATCAGCAATCATGGCTTTTTCAATTCGCAAAATATAATAAGATTCATAAGTACTTTAATGTCAGAACATAATAATGTTCTTTCTAATCTCTTGGCGATGTCTCCGGCAGAAGGTCGAACCACATGGTTTTTGCTTCGCGGAAGTCGTACTGGTTGAGATGAACCAACACCTGTAATGGGAAAATATAACTTTTACTATCGAGCATGTTCATTCAAGTATTTGGATAATGAGTGCTTATTGTACAGCCGGACACTTAAGTAGTACCAAAAGGCAAGGGCGTCGCCAGCTTTTTGGCTAGGAGGGCAGAAGGACGCGAGTAAAACCAGATTTGTAAGGGTTAAGAGTTTACTATTCACGGATGCAGCTGAAGTTCTTCTAAGAATCTAAAATGCAATAATTACTTCAAAAATACGTCGTAAATATAGTACGTCGGATTGGTTAGATTTTATATTATATTTAGAGTAGAAGTTAATAATTTTAAAGTTTTTTTTTATATTCTAGGAACTAAAAGAAAATTATGATGACCTTTGTATGAGACCCCCCCCCCCCCTCCAACAGATCTTTTGTATGTGTTAGTAGGTTCATAAGGATCTATAAAAAGACCAGTTATAACTTCAAAATCCATGGGGTTTCAAAATAAAATAATTTTAAAAATCGTTTATTTATTTTGTCTCTGTTGTTATGTTATAATAAGTATCATCAATTATACTTGTAACACTATTGATTGAGCAATTTCGCCGGTGGATTAAAATTAGTAACGCCCTAGCCCCATGTACCACACAATTCGAATTATATGTGTGGTTCCTATAGCTTCCTACAGTTCGATTTCCTGTAATAATTGTAATTTTAATTTTGTATTGTATTTTTTTTTAATATTATTTAAATTAAAAAAATGATAAAAATATTTTAAAATGTAATTAATGTGCACAGAAATAAATATAGAAAATCATTAAAATACTTTGAAAATCAAAAAAATTTGTTTACAAACAGTTTGTGTGCCAAAATGTTAGTATTCAAACATGATTCTTCTCGGAAATCCCACACTTGAGAGATGTTGCCATAATGAAAAATGATCACCTTACTAAGATGTTTCGACTGAGACACATTTAAATCTGTTGGTCGGTGTTAGGGTTGGGGTGACGTTTTGATGCATCGTCCTTTAAGCTCTCCACTCCAGACAAGTTAGCTTTTCTTTAGTCCTTTTATTCAGAAACAGATGTTACTTAATCGACTTATGGCGACGATTTTCAGAATAAAATGAACTAAGAGTGAGCGAAGTGAAATCGAAAATTTTAACACCCTACCTTGGACAGATTAGAATTTTTTCGTCCTTCATACATAAATTACTGAATCTGAAATTATTGATCAACTCCTCAGAGAAAGTCAAGATTGAAGAGCAAGTAGGCTGCAGGAGCGAGGGAAGCGAGCTGGAAACTTTTATGACACCTTGCCTTGGACAGAAATAGAAAAAACACACAACAGAAATAGAATTGTTTCGACATACCGGAGTATCCTGGGCGACTTACATTCAAAGTTAAGATTCAAGAGAACTTAGGCTGCAAGAGCGAGCTCGAGAATTTTTACATCTTGCCTCAAATAAATTCAGATAATAATATAATTTGAGATCAAAATATCGCCATGCTCGATTTTTTGCAACTTTGTGTATGTAGTATGCTATAATTGCCTATTAAGGCCTCGGGGCAAGGTGTTCCTAATTTATTTCAGCCCCTATCTATACCGGTCGATCATGCGAAAATCCAATAGGAGTGCCAATCCAGAGGCAGAAAAAAAGAGCCTCACTGACAAAAAAAAAAGTTTCGCTCTCTGTTCTGAGTTCTGACATTGGTTTTTAATAACGCCGGTTTTATTTTCTTATTATTTAAATATGCCTAAATATAAAAATACAAAAAGTGGTGATTAACTTTTCGTATTTTATATTCCTTCACAAAATAAGTAAATGACATAAAGCCATCTACTATTCGTAATTATTTACCTCGCTTTGAGATGGCGCTCAAATAAAAAATTGGTTTCTAACTACAAATTGTTGCAAATGTTTGTAATTACTCACAATGTAAACACATAACTCTTCATTCTTCGCTTCTTTACCACGGAAAGATGATAAACAACAAAGTACACAGTAGGCATGGTATTACTAGATAGATTTACAGATAGTTACATATCAGCAATGACATACCTCCAGTGGCTTTGAAAAAATCCGTTTGTTGACAATTCGTTTGAGTAAATGATTTTGTTGCATACTTTTATTGTAACACTTAAATGTACAATAAAATTACTTTAATTACTTTCTGTATTCTAAATCAAAAAATCTATCTTTCTGTAAAAATAATTTTATTAAATCAGCATAAAATGTTGAACGTTTTAATTCTACCAACAGCTGTTTTTCTATATTAATTGTCGATAATTCGGAAAGCCGCTCTTGTCCTTGGTGTATTTCTTAAATAGGTGTGAATACATTTTAAAGATGAAAAAGCGCGATCCACGGAATAACTTGTCGCGGGAATTGTCACAGTAATTGTTAAATGTGATCAGGGGTAGGTTTAGGTGAAATAACGAGATTAAGTATATTTTTCTGTAAAACTTAAAGTATTTACCTTGCTCAGTACTGATTTCACATACTTTAATCCGTCACAAGGAACAATTGCATGCGTTTCCGAATTCACTTTAGTGTTAAAAACTATAATCACTTCTTAACAACATTAATTACAGCAAAAACTAATCACAAAACTTTAAATTACAAGACAGAAAAAATTAAATCACAACAAAGAAATGCACCAGTAATCGTTCAAAACAAATATGAACCGTGAACACACATTCTCTCTCAAACTTACACCGAGTTACACGCAGACATTCAAAAAACAGCCCAGCTTTAAATTCAATACAAAACTTGGAAGTTTTGTATTGAATTACTAAAAATCAAAAATCCGATGTAATAAAAATCAGACACAATTTGCTAGGAGCAAGTGAGAGGTCAGAACCCAAATGCAAGCCAATGGGTGTGAAAGAGAAAGCATTAGCACTGGCCGTAGGCCGTAGGTATCGCATTACGCTGTATTTGGCGCGCACGTGGCACGCAAAATTAGATGTTACTACTGTTTGACATATTTTTGTAAGATTGCCTCCCTGACGACGCCCATGCTGTTGGAGGCTAATATTTCACAACAATGATGACACTGACAGATGTTGAACGAAGTTTAAATGTGTCGCTCTGTTATTTGTTGGCGTTTATGACATAGCTGGATAAGGAAAGTCTACTTAATTTTCTGCTGATACTCCGTTAGTAAAGAACATTACCTGGCCAACAACCGGGCTACCGCCCAAGAAGCCCTTGTGCGTGGCGACTGTGACCTCCACCTGTCTTGAGTGCAGCTCAGCTAATGGAATGACCCAGTCAAACTGCTCGTCGAATTCCGGCTGGCAGCTGTCCTTCACTACCTGCAAAACAATATTACTGGTTAAAATATTTTTCGGATCGGTACATTTGTTTTGATAGTATTTATTGAAAACAAACCCAACCTAAAATAATTACAACACAATCATATTCGGCTTTAATTGAGCTCGTACCAAACCAAAGGCGATCATGGTTAGGTCGGCCCAATTTTAGCTGAACCGAGCGGTCTTTTCCCTAATATATAGGTCCATAGTCCACTACATTCAATTTAGCTGACCGACCGTGCCGAATTAGACCGACCGAACGATTGCCATCAATTTCGTGGAACATACTAATCGATAATTTTGGGACATGTAGAAATAGTACTATATGCATTGGGGGCTTAGGTTTCTACATACAAGACTCAATGTTATTGACTTACCGCAGTTTTACGTTTGGATTCTTTGGAGCGACCAGGCAGCAAGTATAACTTTACATAGGGATCAGGCACGTTGGTCGGGTCCTTCAATGGTATGTGCCTGTCGGATTGAATATTTTATAGTCACAATTTAAATCCCAAGTAAATAAGGGGGTGACTCATGAGATAGCGACTAAAAGGGAACTGTGAAAGAATAGATATGCTGCGCTGACCCCAAATAAACTGGAAAAAGGGCAGGGGATGATGATGATGATGAAATAATAGCATTCAACTCAAGTAACTTACATAATTTTGTGTACTACAACGAATAGTGTTTGGTTCTGCATGCTGTAGCGGAGTGAGAGAAGAATGCGTCCGAGTCCAGCTTCTCCAGCAGATCTGCATTATAACAAGAAAATTTGTGATTCAAAGTTCTAAAGAATAATAAACATAAATAATTTAGTTGGAACTTACGTGGTCAACGAGGAGGTCCTATGTATTAGTTTAGGCGACTCGCGACCAGTTGGCGGAGCAGATTCTAGAGGCACTTCTACAAAAACAAAAACAAAAATTAAAAACAATTCTTCAGTGCATTCAAAACTTGCAAACGCAGGTAATGGGCATTTTCTACCCAAATGAATAAAACGACTGGGCATTACGGTTAGGTTTATGTTTGACGACCGTACGGCTAATTCCTACAAAAGATAAATTTCTTTGCATAAGGAGATAGTGTACTTACCAACTTCCTTTTCAATAGGTACTAGAGGCAGCGCCTTTGGTGCACAGCTATCTAGGAGAGCATCCTCAATGTTCCTCAGCAGTGGTTCAGAAAGAACAGTGACTGCAATCATTTGGAATTTTAGTAACATTTATTTGACAATGGGTCCCGAACCGCAGCACACGGCAACGCGCAGGTCGAAAAGATGATGGTGGACGATTTCAACTCTTTTCTTAAAGATTGGCCAATAAAAGCAATGTATAGGAATAAGTGGAAGTGTCCCACTGTAGAGCAAAGACCTCCCTTACCTGGGAGGCATTTGCTCTGCAGTGGGACACAAATGGTTAATTATTATTATCATTTAACGATAGCACTGTCATAAAAGATTAGCAAAATTGGTAGCAGGGCTGAAAAAATCACCTGGGTCAGTCAGGGGCGGAACAGGTTCATGAGAATCGAGATCCTCAATGGTGGCGGGCGCGGAGGGCGGCGCCAACGGAGTCACGGGGGGCGAGGGCTGCATTGGCGCCTCGGCTACTGACTCCTCCTCAAAGTCCTCTTCCTTGATCGCCTCCTTCAAAATCTATGAAGGAGAAAAATAATTGTTAAACTTATTCTGTCACTTACGGGATTTCTTCCGTGATTGTTCATTATTTTGAGCTCCCGATGTTTCGACTCATATTCCGATATTCCGATATCGAGAGCTCAAAATAATGAAAAAGTAGTAAGGCACTTATATATACTTTAGTTACAAGCAGCACACGTACCCTCTTTTTAACTGAAAGATAATGTTTTCAATATTGAAGGATGGACCGGTTGTCATCAATATTTGCCTAGCCTTGTGAAACTATGTCTACGAATACCAGTATTTGACTTCTGCAACCCAGTTACTGATGGGTAATAAGATGTATCTTGGTAAAATCGACCGGTAGTTAACTGCCAGAAAATCGGCTGTTGAGTTCCTTGCTCATCATTGTGATACACCTAAGTTAGAAAGTCGTATTCTGTCATAAAATACGTAAGATAAGTCAACTCTATTTTGTAAAGTATTATTAATTTTATTTGATTAGTGTTGCCTGTTCTATGCGACCATGTCGATGTAACAAGATTATTACAGGACTTGTTAAAGATGCAGAACGAAATTAATCAAATAAAGGAACCGTATGCACTGACCAGTTACAGCAGATAAAATTGGATCTTGACTCATTAAAAAACTGGTCAATAGTTAATTATTTTTCAATACACTTTCTCGAAAACTGTTTCTTATCGCACTACGATTAGGTTCAACATGCAATGTATTTCACTCGCGTGGATTTTTAATATTTTTCCGCACACGTGCGGAAATAAAAATTTCCACAGATTACCACACTTATACTCCACCAAATGGATTCAATGACTATAGATGGCGGTGATTGTTATTTTTTATAACAAATATTTACTTTTATGGACAAATTAACATTTATTTGTGTTTTATATTCAAAAATATTAGAATTTTCTATTTCTCGTAATTCTTTCGTTTGTTTGCTTTTTCCTTTGATTTTAACGATTGGCGGGCAGTTTGAGTACTAAAAGCGACCTAACTAAGTGTCAAAAATGAAATGTCCTTTTTTTGGTATTGTTCGTCGTTTCATTGACCTCCTTGAGTTATGAGTCGAGCTACATGATAACTGACAAATGATTGTACTGAATGGACAGGTTCATTCAAATCAGTGTGTTTCTTTCTTCAAAAACTAGCTCAGACACATATCTGCATAGTCCTCATGTGAGTTGACCAAGATTATGTCTGGATCTTAAAAGAGACTATATGACCTCTGAGTTTGTTTCGACTGTTTCTTCTCAGAGTAGTCAGGTACGAAACACCGGCCTCATTTAAGTTGAAAAAAGAAGTGTTTGTAAAAACCTATTTACCAACCTTGAGTTGTAAAGACAAGATGATCTTGGACTCGGGGCCGGATCTCTGCAGCGTAAGCGGCTGAGTCAACAGACTCAGGTTCTTTTGTTTCAACAGATTTGAGATTCCGTACGTCAGCTGGCCGAGCTGGCCTCCTGTTTTTGAATCAAGGACCTAAAATAAAGAATGCAATTTACATATTAGTACTTACTCAACTCTCACCAACTTTCTACTCATACGAGCTGGCACTACATCGGTAACGAATTTATGAATATATATTGAGTAAAATCTGTCGGTAAGAATTCTTTCATCCTTATTAACATAACGTTACCATCCACCGAAACGAAATGGTGTCACTCAAGAAGGAAAATTCCACTGAATGTGTTTGTACTGATACTGATGTGGCATGGGTATGTTCTTATTGTCCATGTCACATATCTACCCAGGGGGAAGACAAATGATGATTTTCGTGATTTGCAAATGTATGAGAAGGAGATAATGCCTGAGTGTGGCATTCCGTGGTGTCCCCTGCCTCCTCTCCCCACCTCGATCGGTCAGTTTTAGATCATATTTCAAGATAATCGTCCTCATTACCTTAATCTCCAAGTTATCGCACTCGGGGTTCTGCACCAGGAAGGAGTACCCGATCTCATAGACAGGGTCGTCGGTTCTCATCTGTACGGCGCTGTTCTCCGTCTTCTTGCCAACCGTTACCGTCAGGTACGGGTCGGGGCGAGATTGAGTACGCGCGTTCTGTTGAAATTACATCTATATATATAAAAATCTCGTGTCACGGTGTTTGTAGTCGCACTCCTCCGAAACGGCTCGGCATGCCGGGCACAGCTAGTTATTTTTATAACGATATACAACGTTGAGAAATTATCTAGCTAAAATTTGGATAATATTAAACTTACTGGTAACTTCTTGCAACTGTCGATGTAAACAGACAAGACAGCGGAGCTCAGATCTCCCGTCTTAATTAGTAGGGTTTCCGTCAGAGCCTGCAATAGAAGATAAGTAAAAATAACAAAACTGGTTACAAATTGTATAGTACCAGACGTTCAGAACTATACTTACGCGGCTAAGCTCCGACACATCAGTAGTCAGGCGGTGCCATGAAAGACGCAACTCTACTTTACCATGTTTAGCTTCCTGGAGAGTTTGCCACTAAAACAATTGAATGTCGTTAATATAGCTCGCCGGAAACATAATATAATGTTAAAGTCATAAAAAATCGTAAATGATCTCTACTCACCGTGTCTAAACGACCGAAGCGTACTACTTGAGAGATATCTAACGAACACCTGAAAGTTATAAGAAAATATAGTCCCATATCCCGTCAAGATACTGTGAAGACTTTACCAGAGCATAGTTAGCACGAAACGGTTAACATTTAAGAAAATTAAATTTTGAAGGTGTATTCCCATTTCCCACCCGACAAAAACAACAAAAAAAAAGTTTCCATTGGTGAAGCCATTGGGATAAGAAACAAATCGGGAATACACCGTTTTAAAGAAGAAATAGATTAAAACAGTGCATAACACAACATTCAGTGAACACAAGCAGTAGGTATGTGTAAGTATTGGAATACAGAAAGGAACGGATTGTGGACATACAGTTTAGATTAGTCCTTAGATTTAGGTAAGCACCGAGGACTAACAAAATTACGTTCATGATGTTATAAATGTTTAAAAATTACTGTATGATTATGTAGCGTTAAAGTATAGCCACATAAAATGTATAGCAATGAGTGATTCTTCCCATTTTCAAATGCAATAAAAACTACCGAGTGAGTGTTATAAATAATAGTAACGTGTTAGTATGGCCCATAAAACCGGCGCAACGTTATGCAATAAGTGATTAAGTGTGAAATGAGTGCGTCGTGTGATGTTACAGCGCAATGTTGGGACAGGAGCGTTTAATCAGTCGTGTGCGTGACGGTGTGGTCCGTGGACGAATTCAGTGGCCAGCATGTTAGTTCACTGTGAGAATGTATGTACATTGTCAATAAACTTGTTCAGTGTCGTGGCAGCGACCGACCTGCCCAGTTTTTCGTCCCGTCCTGTGCGGTCCCAGTCGTAAAGCTTGATGACCAATATCGCCTCGCTGGTGCGGAGTACTGACTGTTACAACCCACCATGTTATATACAAATACATACATATTAGGCTATCATTAATCGACGGGAGATTAGAAATTAGTTTATGTTTCTGTACATTTTTTGCTGAGTAAATTAATAGGTTTCAGGGTGTATAGGTACATGTTAATTTTGGTCAAAATAAGCGCAGGTGTCAAAGTAATATTATGTGTATCTTTATACTAGTAAAGTAATTTAATATTTTAAACGGTTAACACTAGTCAACTTGCCACTTGGATTAAGTATCACATTGTATGTCCCCCAAAATCTATCGGTAAGTATTCCTATTTAGGCAAAAATCAATCTCACACACAACAGCTGTAGATATAAAATAGAACACCAAAATAGTAAAAACAGATAAAACCAAGATGAATCTTAGCATCACCGGCATGAGTTTATGGCTGGTAAATAAAAGTGGGGCTACGCAACGCAACGGTGATAATAAGAGTCAATATTAAAAGTAAAAACAAATAAAAAAAACACGGCAATGAAATGTCGCTAATGTGTCAATACACGAGTAGCGGCGGAGACGGACCTGCCAAGATAATCATCGTTCTGTATGCCCATGCCAGGGTCCCAGTCCCAGAGCTCGAACTGCAACACTTGACTCTTCCTTGAGCTTATTATAGCCTTGGGACAAAATCACAATACATCTACATATTAGTTTTATGCCAAACTTTACCTAAACACATTTCTTTCATCAAATTTTGTAAACAATTTTGAATTAACTGTTGGCCCGATTTCCTACCCCAGACCATCTGGCAAGTATATCGATTTGTGTTTACAACAGTAAAGAGGTCGCTACGTCAAACATCCCAGCGACCTCGCTAATGTTGTTTTGTCATGCCTGCATATCAGAAGAAGAAAAGATAATAATACAATCATTAATCAATAAGATATATCTAGGAAACTCACCTTCACCTTCTACATACTAAGTTCTAAATGCACTATGGACTACACATGCAGCTAAATTAGGTAATATGTAATGGGAGATTCTGGAATAGTACTGTTTACATGAAATTTAAAAAAAAACGTTATTTACATTAAAAAGTCAAATATGATTCAAACAACATTACATCTTTGTCTAGATCTCTCATTACTTTACATCGAGGGTCTCATTCCAAAGAGCACAAGGACTCATGTCACATGACCTGCTAATATCAAGTTTACGCTGCTTTGAGACAACACCACTCGACGACTGCTTGTTAATTTCTATGCAGTAAGCCATCCAGTTTACAGCGGAATGGAGTCCACATGACGTTCATGCTACTGTAACTATCAGACAAGCGTCGCGTTGGCCGATGTTTGAAAGCTTATCGGGACAGTTACAATGCGTAAAGCGAGTGCAACCATCAGCGTAGCGTATACCCGGTTCCTTGCGCCCTGCCCCCCACCGCCTGCGCGCCCCGTCACCGCGTGCACGTACTTACTTGCCAAGCTTGTCGTCATTGTTCCCTTCGTCCTTGTCCATCACTTCTATTTCCAACGCTTGGCCCAGAGATTGCATTATGCGCGCCTGTATGCCACACGCGCATAGTCCGACGCAAACATAAGTGAGGAAAACAAAATCTTGTTCATAAGTACTTACTTGGAAACATTTCACGACCAATTTCTGCGTGCGGATTACGCCCGCATCAAACCTACATACTTATTACTCAGTTACAAGCATATTTTACATTATTATTAAATATTTAAAATCTTGTTGTATTAGACATAATTTAGAGTTTGCAATAACTTGGAAAACTGTTATGACACCCCCGGATAGATTTTCTAGAGCAAATCTATCACATAGTGAAATTAAACTCATTGTTTTTTTAGATTTTAAAAGATACCAAGTTACAATTTTCGCATGCTTCATTAAACAAAATAAAATTATTGTTTAATAACCACTCGATTGACTTAATTGTTAAAAAAAATAACAAAATCTCTTTTAATTTTAAGAAATTACATTCCGTGATTAGAAGAATGCTTACTTATCATCTGCCTAGCCTTTCCCAACGATGTTGGGGTCGGCTTCCAGTCTAACCGGATACAGCTGAGTACCAGTATATTACATGGAGTGACCGAAGAATGCTTACTGTTATATTTAATTTGCATGGACACTTGGGCAGGGCAGCGCTAGTAAACAACCTTCATTTTAAATTAAATAAAAAGTTTCTGATGGTCATGCCCATTCCTGATAATGCTTTTAAAATTGAAATAGCAAAATATTATTATTAAATCTCCTTCACGTATTTATATGTATAAATGGTTCGTGTCAAACGGAGACAAAATAATAGACTAACTAATTTAGCCTTGAATAAATTATTTTATTATGTTGCTATTTCAATTTGGCAGACAGCGTTTAACTTGCAATTCTCGTCATGAAGAGAAATTTTAGATAACAAATGCACGTGACGAAGATTCGTGATTCGCAATGCAATTCGGATACATCAGAAATGAGCCAAGACATTACCTCACTTGCAAAATATATCCAAAGCCCGATTAATTAAAATAAGCAAGCACATCTTAAATGTTATATACCAACATTAAAGAAAAAATAATTGTGTGCTCGCTAAGCGAACTGTTGAATCTGTTAAGGGTCTAAATATATAAAAATACTACTTTATAAAAGTATTAAGTATACCCATGTGCATAAAATGGTAGAACTAATAAGGAAAGATAAGGGTGATTAGATGGTATGCTTACCTCGCACCAGTAGTCCCAGCGAGGGTTCACGTTGTTGTCGATGTGTTTCGTCTTCCATTGCTGCGCGCCCACAGTTATGATCGCATACGGATCTGACTTACCCTTACCTAAAAAACAAAAAACGATTAATAATTACGCAATTTTTTTACGAGTGAGTTTATCAACTGGAAGCGAATTCGTTTCGCAGTTGTAAAATAACTAAATAAGTTAGGTATTTTAAATATTCTCACCAATCATTGAAACATCCTTCCTCATGAGATTCTGGGCTGAGACGAGATGAATACGAAGCACACCCTGTAAACATGATTCTACTGTCAATACTTTTAAATAAAAAAATCCATCAAATTGAAGAAGTACTGGAGATTTCGTTCACAAATCAGGTCTTTAAAACGAATGACTGCAGTTCTTACCTCAGGGTCGGGCATTCTCAGATCTACAGTAGGTATTTCGTCACTCAATTTAATAGGCAATTTATTTGGTAGCACCATCATCCTCGCCACTTGCTCTATGATACAGCGACGAAGAATATCACTGAAACAAAAATCATAATGATTCATTCAAAAGGTATTCTGTAAGAATTGCATTTATTCTGGCGGACTGCTTAACTGACCTAAATCCAGGCATATCTAGAACATCAGCAGCCCCCACCAAGTTAAAGTCAATTGACGGATTGTTCAGGAAGAATATTTGAAGTCCTCCCACTAAAGGCATATTGGTGATCAGGGGCTTCATCACTATACGCACCATACCGTGGATCTGTAACATAAAAATAATATTAGAAAATATATCAATTTCTTTAGTTAAACTTGGATCTAACTGATCTACTGGTCGAACTCTTACCTGAAGATCTTTAATGCCACCACGGATGCGTTGCAGAACAAAGGAGATATCGCAGTCACCAGCATAGCTGAAAATAATTTGAATATGTTAGAAACCGTTCTAGTAGGTAATGAGACTAACGTACCATCATTATAGGAAATTGCGGTGACAAGACAAATGCAAATGTTTGTCTAGATGCATATGAGGGCAATACAAACTCTTAATCATCTTATGTGCATCCACAAAGTTAACTATCGACAAATTATCGCTCTTATGACCATTGTGATAAGGATAAAAAGTGATCGACCAGCGGTAGGTATACGTAGACGACCGACATTCCGTCTAATACCTACCAGAACTCTTAAGCAAGTAGATGACTAAGCTATTATGAATCGTTATCGTTTCAATGCTGTTTCATAGAGTTACTTACAATAAGTCGACATCCATGATGATTTCATCCCTAGACAGGTTCTTGTCGTAAACCTTCACACCGCCGACCCGCGGCGCCTGCAAGGATTAACACCCCATTTATACAGCTACTATAAAACTTTTATAGTACCGATGACGTACGACACCGTGGAAAGCAAATAGCTTTAAAATTATCCAACCTTCTTTCATACGTGAATTTTTACGGTCATGATTTTAATTACTAACTAGATAAGTGTTTTAGTGGTTTTATTTTGAAATGTTTTGATAAAATTCTTGATTATTTGCAGTTGCTAGAACGTTTATTTTCTATTAGATTGATACTTCAAGAATTGATGTTACCTTGGGCTGTGTTGACTGCTTTTGAACATGCGATAGCCTGTCTATAGTATCAATAGCTTAAGTAAAAAGATACTTACGATAGTGCCAAGGATCATACGTTCGAATCTGAAGCCGTGAAGTTTGTAGTTGGCCAAGCTCTCTGCCACTGCTGGCTCAATGGACTCCTTCAGCAGTTTGCGACCGTAATGGTTCACGTTGGGCCATACTTGGAGGAGAATCTGCGATCATAACATGAAATTACACAAATTGTGTAATAGGGGCGAGGCTATCCATGACTGTTAACTGAATCAGCATGAATCCAGAATTTGAAGTTGAGAACTTTAGCATTGACTTTTGGTTTTCAACCTCAAATCCTAAAAATACAGAAATACCACTTTGCCTGATATGGGTACTCGAACCCAAGAGTGCAATTTTTAGCCAATTTGATTATTATAGTTTTAACTCAAATTATGATTGACCCATATTACATTTCGTAGCATATCGCTAAACATTTACCGAGAAATCAACCACATAATCAATGTATTCCCAGTATTTTCCGTTAAAATCAATAGGCGCGCTGCGAACACTTTAGGCCGTGGGTGGGTGGGGAACTGGATATGCGAGTATTAACTCGGTGTAGGAGGTAGCTAAGTAATTTGCTAAATTGATATACATTACATACCCTATTCAGCCATTCGGCGCGTTCAACGTCTGGGAAGAATACCTGAAAATGTTTGTCAACTGTCAGTTTTCTTTTAGATAATGATAAATTATGTGCTTACAAAATCTTGAAAAATACATAACCATGTCGTTGCAAACGCGAGCGCGTCATATAACTTTTATGTCATTGAGATAAGGTTGAAAATGCAATGATTGAGGCGGCTTGAGAAACGTGTAGATTTACTAATAATTGTTTAAATGCTATTGCGTCTAAGTCATTTAATTGCTATAGGTACATTTCAGTTTTATGTATACTTTGATAGAAAAACTGTTGAGGTCGTTCGATCGATGCGATGTCATTGACCTAGGTATGAGGTAAGACGTGAGGCGTTGTATCAAAATGGTGTAGGGTTGCGCCACATCTAGCAGCACGTAATCGCATTTTCCAATGCTCTTATCCTTTTCTGTCGCTCAGAACTGTCATTTGCTAGAGCGAGAAACAGATTCCGTGCTGATGGATGTGGCGCAATCCTTATGTGGTGGAAGTAAGGTACCTACCTTACACAATAAAATCGACTGTATGGTGAATTTGCAGACAAAAACAATTTACGCCATATAAGTTTTTTCAATTCGATTAGATTTTGTCTGGGTCGATCAGTAGTCCAGTCAAAATAGACATTCGAGCTTGCATTAATTCCCAACAAGCTGGATTTTTGTGCAGGCCTTGAATACGTCATTACAAATGATATGTCAAAAGTCCCCATCGATCCCGCTTGTGCGTTGTTTTTTATTCGAGGTCAAAGGTCACAAATTTGCGTTTTTTACGTATATCTCTGAAACAACGAGAGCTATCGAAAAATGGTTCAGACAAAGTTTGTAGATCGTAAAATTGTCTACAAAAAAGATCTCAACACTTTTCTTCTACAAAGCATCGCTTTCGAGATATCGTGACTTCAGACAGCAGGAAAGTCGTATTTTCGACTATAAGCACACATTTCCGCACCACCTCTGAGGTAGTGTACACGGCGCTTTTTTTTTAACGTGGTTTCCCCAGTAGGAATATAATATAATAATAATATATAATATATTACAATGATTCTATTACCATACTTTAACTTGAGTTTTGACTTAATTGTTCTATTTATCGATCGATGGTTCTTTGCAAATATCTTTCAATTCTTGTATTGAAAATTGACAATCATCATGATTTTCAATAAATGCAAATATTTCTTCCATCGCTGAAGTAATAGAATCACTTTCAGGACGACCGATTTTACCTCTACTAATGGGTTTCAGAAACGAAGTTTAACAATCACTGTGGTACTTAGCCTCAGTAGCAACTAAGTCATATTCATACTGAATGCGGGCAATGACACTTCTTGCTAGCTCATCAGAACGAGTCTGAGCTTCCTTCAAGATGGTTTTCTTGAAGTCAAGGGTTGAAACTTGAGACACTCTTCGTCGAAGATGCTGCACTTTTTTCATTTCAGCCGTTTTATCTGCTTCATTGCCACAGAACAAACAGTATTTCTTGAAACAAAAAGACGATTCATTACCTCGTGCTCTAGTACGAGGACGACTAATCCCAGATGTGGTAGCTATCTCCGCCTCACGCTGTCTTTCAGCTACAGCGATGCTGCTCTTCCGGGTGTATGCTTTACGACACAGCTTATGTATCTTTACAGATGTTTTGTCCTTCAAATATTCATCGAACCCATCACCCCTTTCAGTACTTGAATCCATTAAAGTCTTTAGCCCACGATCAACAACCACAATTTCACTTTCAGTCAAAGATTCATTGCAAATAAAGCAAACTTCTGACATTTTTACAAAATTTTGTAACGGTACTGTTTAAAAAGAGACACGATACGACACGTCTATTCACTACGAAAAACCGTTCAAAACTGATTGCATTTACTAGAGCTATGTCCTTCGGGAAAAGCAGGTATACGCTGGTTTCGACCCGAAAAATGGAGTGTCGCAGGCAGATGTTTCTCAAAGCCAACCGCCCAATAGAACTAGGGACGGACGATGACGCACTCAGAATTGTATATTTTTCACGTACTTGTGTGCATGGGGCAAATAAAACTATGTTCTAATATTTTTTGTTCAAATGGTGCATACTGGCCACGTATGAGTGCATATTCGTATTTTCTATGTTTAAAATAGCCATAATTCGAGAACAGTGCACCGTAGAAGAAAAAGTGTTGAAATCTTTTTTGTAGACAATTTTACGATCTACAAACTTTGTTTGAACCATTTTTCGGTAGCTCTAATTGTTTCAGAGATATACGCAAAAAACGCAAATGTGTGACCTTTGACCTCGAATAAAAAACAACGCACAAGCGGGATCGATGGGGACTTTTGATATGTCATTTGTAATGACGCATCCAAGGCCTGCACAAAAATCCAGCTTGTTGGGAATTAATGCAAACTGGAATCATAATTTAGTCTATTTTGACTGGACTACAGGTAAGTTTCACGCCAATCAAAGTAGTTACGTGACGAACTTATTTTGAGAACGGACTGGATGCAGGCTATGAGAATATTTCTTTTTTATTCGAATAAATGTTGCTGTCCTAAGTCCAAGGTACCAAACGCTGCTGTTTAATAAGTTCGCAATCACGTAATACAGTTGTTTTATCAAATGTATGAGAAGTCTGAGGTATTTTGTTTATGTTAGGGCTATAAGCAAATCCATCATTCCATTACTTCCTGCGGTTGACATAACCGGTAATAAGCCACTAATGCATTAAAGAAAATATTAAATAGTATGCAGTAATAAGTATAACCTCCTCCAGTTTATTTATTTTTGGACACGATCCAAATTACAGTTAAGATATATTGGTCGGTTAATAATATCTAACGGGATGCATTAAAATAGTCTCCGCAAGTGAAGTGGTGATAGCCCAGCTACCACCTTAGTTGCTGACTGGCTAATATTACGGCATGCATTATTTTCTTATCTACTATATAAAAATAAGTCGGGTTTTCCTTCCTGACGCTATAACTCCAGAACGCACGAACCGATTTCCACGGTTTTGCATTCATTGGAAAGGTCTCGGGCTCCGTGAGGTTTATAGCAAAGAAAATTCAGGAAAATTAGGGTAGGTAGGGTAAGTAGGGTAGGTAGGGTAGTGAAAGTAGTAGGTAGGAAAACATGCATTGCAACGCACGCCGGGCACAGCTAGTTTTCTTATAACTATTTATAGATACCTAGTGGCGATCGCGAGAAAAATAGTTTATGAAGAATTCCTATTGAATTCATTAAGGGGAATGCTCCAACCCTCCAAGTTCATAAAGGCGTAGGAACCAAAAAAAAACAGAAAAAGTCATTCCTACAGCTTTATGAACTTAGAGCGTTTTATTGATGATTTTGATGATTATAATTCTGTAACTACATATGTCTTACAGCCGCGAATAATATTTTAATCAACATACAACCTAGCACTGGCCTGCAAATTGCGAAAAACCCAAGGAATTTTGAATTTCGCGGGCTGGTTGGAGCATTCACCTTAATACAAAAACGCATTTTATTTCTATTGTTATGAATTATGATATTCACATGTCACACAGAACGAGATCTAAAGATAATGTTCATATATCTTACCCACGCCGGCAAGTCGTCGAGCTTAGCCAAAACAACATCTTTCTCAGACGAAGAGGCCGTGGCCTTGGCCAAGTTGCGTCGGTACTCGTTCTCCCTACGCCATTGATCGCGCAGTACGGTCAGAATAACGGGTCCGATCAGCCACGCCACGCTCCATTGCATGTACCCTACCAGGTACACCACACCGACCACCGACACCTGTAGCAATCATTGATGAAGCATGGAAAATATTCATAAGATCATAAAAGACCAATCAAAGAACTGTAAAATTTATTCATCAACATTTTTATTGGTGATCATTAAAGGGTGTGTGTTCTTAATGACCGTAACGATTATTTTGATAACAAAAGTATTATTACATAGTTCAGTACAACTGTATGATAAGATTATTCCAATTGTGCAATATTTTTTTTAATTGGTTATCATAGGCAATGGGTTTGTCCAACAATAGATTTTAGAGAAATAAGTGGCAAAGGGTTCACTTGCATTTTTTATAATTAATTAATATTATAAATAAATTGAAATATTATATTTAATGACCATAACAGAACTTATAATAAGATTATAGTTTTACAATGTAAAATAATTGATTAATTAGTATACAAACAATTCCTTTCCAATAATATGACTTTTAAATAGTGTGTAAATTAATGTGTTTGAAATACATGTATAAAACAAAAAGATAAGTTAACATCTTTATGTTATATTTAGCATTCACCTACATATTCTTTCTTTATCATGCGGTTAGTACCTAATCTGTGTCAGAGTTTTTATGCTGCCCATGGGCCTCTGATATGGCTTTTCAGTTTCCTCACTATGTTTTCCATACACCAAAAAAAACAACATATTTAGATACCATTTTTCCTCATTCTATAAATTGTTAACCACCAACACTTCCTGCCCTGTGGGAAATAATTTAAGAGCATGACATCACCGTGTACTGTTGAGCATATAATGTAGAATTTATACTAATATATGTGTCTGTTTGTACTCAGTTACTAATGTGTGAGGTGTGTTACCAATTACTTACTGATAAGCATTGCTTACCTCATACTGTAAATATTTCTTTTAGGATATTTTATGGCAGTTTTGTAAGACACAAGTATCTACACCATGTTAGACTAGACGGCTTATTTACATTATGAACTGAGGAGATTGTTATTCAAACAATGATATTATTATGTGAATTTGTAGAATTATTCATTTTATTCTAAAGTGCATCATGTGGTAGTCTATGATACATACAAGACTGAGGAAACAGGCTTCATTTTATTACTTACTTAAACCCTTCCACCTAACAAAATAAACAACAGGAACTAACACTTGAAGGTTGAATGGACGGCTTATGATTCAAAGCAGAGCACTTCAAGGTCACGCTGACTCATCTCAAGACATCCTATTTTGTTTGAACAATGTGGTCACACAGCCAATGCATTTATATTCTAATAAGAATGCACTGATGATGCCATCTGCCCTAAAATAACATAAATATGTTTAAAGAATAGAATAGCTATTTAAATGATGACATACCTTCTTGAAAAATCTGTATATCATGGACAGCACATTGCCAGTTTCATCACTGCTTGGGGGCAAGGCAGGTCTACTTGCAGACACCATTTTCTTCTCATCACTTGCCTAATAACAGTAATAACATAATATTTAGGGTAGGAAAGCGTCTTTCTACATAATAAAATACAGAGCAATAATAATAAATAGGGCTTGGCACAGGGACGGGAAAAAAATAAACAGGTTTCAGGAGTACAAGCTCAATAAATAGGGAACTTTGAATCAATCTACTAAGATACCAAAATAAGTTACAAAATTATAGAAAACTAATTTCGGCAAAAACGCATACTTACGACAAGTCATATTTATTTATAGACTCGAAACATGTACAAGCTTTCTAAAACAAAAGTAAAAATAAAATTAAATAGCTAACAGACGTACCATGCTGAACAGTGGAGTGCAGTGGATGAAAACGAATAAAAACTAAACACAATAAAAAATAAACCGATTACCGAGTACTAATTTCCTGGCGAGACTAGCGCATTGTACTCCGCAATGTTATGTGTACGATTTAATAGGCAACTATGCGCAAATCATTGTATATCATTTAATAGCTTTTTCGCGTGGTTATGAGAAAGTTTTATAACTTTTAGTACGTAGCGTTTGTTTCAAATGCTTTGCCTCCGCCCGCACCACAACTTTTTTTAAATAATATTAAATCAAATTCAACCTTGTGACGAGTTGCCGACTTGGCAATGACAGTTGACAGCTGTGACGTGACGGCAGTTCAGTCAAGTCAATTTGAGTTTGACATCCTACGATAAGTTACCTGAAAAAAAAATATGATACCAGGCATGGCATTATTATACACTAGTACCATACAATCCATCCTGTCCATACCCTTGCAATAAGGTCATTTGCACGTCTCTAGATATACATTCAAAGATATTAGCATTTCTTTGAACATGCCCTACATCGGCTGATTAAAAAAACAAGATGGCTGCCATTCGCGGAGTTGGGAGTATTTACAAAAGTGTATTTGTCGATAGAAATGAGTATATAATATACCCTTAAAGTATAGGTAACCGTTCACCAAACACACTGTATGGATTGGCCCAACCGTGAGTCTTACTCGATTACACTTGTCTTAGGCAATCTAATATCACCTAAACCTATTCGCAATATGGTTATTCATTTATTAAGATTCCTAAAAAATATGTATCAGAATAATAATCAGATTTTTGTTTTTTAGTGGCATCTCGCAGGTCTTAACCGGACTATCCTATGGGTGCCTTAAGTGTAAGGGCTCCAGCCAGGGGCATAAAACTTATAAACTAAGCGATAGCGCGCTAAGGGCTGCCCCCTTTGGGGTACGAGCCTCGGCTTGGGGCGTCGCTGGGGAGGGCAGCAAAGGGACAGGTTAGATCTGAGTGAGATTATTTAGGGCTGATTGAAATCTACTGGCTTCGCATCGTGGCCTGGCTCGAGCAAGCGTCGGGGAGAGGGGGGGAGTCAACGGGAACGTCAACGGCGAGGTCGTAATGTTGCTTACCTGGAGGAGGGTGTGACTAAGGTATGCTGTGGTCGGCTCTTATGCGATGGTTCGTATTGGGCGGCCGGACATACTGACCGGTTTGGTGTTTGGTTTTTGGTGTGGTTTGGTTTGGTTTTCAGAATAACCAAATCTACCGATGTTCTTCTACGGTTTTGAGGCAAACATTTTGGCTATAGGTTCTCGTACTAACATGTTCGTTCAAATGTGCTGCACTGTGCGCGAACAAAAGTTACGCATAGCTTTGCCGCTGGAAACGGATCTGCAGCTCAGTACGCCAACATTTTGTGTTGTCCAAAATGTTCACGATACAAATGTGCGGCACGGATGTTCGCACACAATTTTTGCATCTTTCTCACGTTTCAAACAATCTCCGTTTAATCCTATTCAAGACCTGTATGCGCTTTTCTCCCATGGACCTTGCAGTCTTCATTATTAGTCTTAAAAATCATTAAAGCATCTCCTTTCAGAAAACCTTTTATAAAGAAGCAACCAAGATATTGATATTTGTTTTTTTTTTCAATTCTGTCAAAAATGTTAGTATAATTATTATGTATTCTACTCTTTGATTATTATTGTAAAATGTAAAGAGTATAAAATCGTTTCAATAAATTTCTGTAGACTTTACATGAAGAATCTCTAAAAATTATGCAAAACACAAAAAATAAAGTACATTCTACAGGTAAATCAAGATCTTCAATGTTAGGAAGTACACAGTCGTGTAGTACGACCAAAAGTTCAAAGTTACAACGTAAATCTAGTGGTTGCAGTCGTAAATCTCTCAAGCACAAGAATTTCGACTTGCATAAAAGAATGGTGAACACTTTTCAGGGGTTCGTACACCAGTTGGATGAGTTGTTTTTGAGTTTAAAAGCTGAAGAACGTTTAAAATGTAACGGATATAGCCCCGAGTACACAAACTACCATGATGTCTGTGACAAGTTACGCCAAGAAGTGCTAATTGCAATCGATAAACTTGAAATAACACCATTAAAATTTACAGGAACAAGTTGTAACGAAAAGAACATAGAATTTCTTCATAAAATGAATAATTTGACGTATCAGCTTACAGATATTCGGTCCCAATATCAAAGGGCAATTAAAAACTTCAATTTTAGACGACCGGATAAGGAATAGGAAAAAGTATGTACAATAATTTAAATAAGTAACTAAATCAATTTCTTTATAAGTCATTCTTTATTTTCATTTTCAAAGATACAATGCATATGTATAAAAACATTCCATGGATATTATAAGACCAACTGACATCATTTCATAAACTGACACAATAAGAATTTTGAAAAAAATGGACCTTACACTCAATGTTCTAGCGTCATCAACTAAGTACTTAAATATGAAGTAATATTTATAATAATATAGTAATGTAGTTGGAATGATATTTTTCATTTAACAATAAAATAGGACTGACATACAAAGACATGAACTTACAACCAACATGTAAAGATGTAGTCACCATGTACCCCAACATTGTCGACATAGATTATACATTATAAGACAGTATCTACAATAATGATTACTTATACTCTTATTATATGTCGTTTTATTAAAGGACCTCCATTTTAATTATTATTTCCACCTAAATTGCGTGAATTCGTTTATTTTGATGTGTACATACAGGTGGAATGCTAAAGGAGGATTATAACATGTTACAGGTGGTGTAACATGTTGTATTCCTGTAATTTTATATAATCTCACATCCCGAATGAAGTTAAAAACAAGTAAACATAAAATACAGAGGTATATAAAAATCTCAAATCTTTTAACATAGTAAAATTCAAATATGAACTATATTTACATGAATACAGAGTGGAATGGACATCGACACACAAACGATTACCACGGATTCAGTACATCACCCGGAATATTAAAAAAAAAAAACAGCTATTCTATACATTTTGACCGTGTAGGTATTGCACTTTTGTAGGAAAATGCAGATTTTATATAAAAAAAATACCGATGGAGAATTTCTATGTGGTTCGGAATGATGTTTTGAATTTGTGCAAATTGTTTGTGCATAGATGTCCCTTTCACCCTGCATAAATTTCAAATACATTTTGTTTTAAAAATTTCATTAAAATCTTATTCATTCATTTCAATAATAGCTTATAGACTAGCTGATAAGAGATACTCAAAGTGTAGAAAATTAAAGGCACATTTGTTTCCTAACATTACGACAAGTGTCATTTACGGGGTGGAATCCCACATCGACGCGAATACGGTTACCACGTATTCAGTACATCATTCTGAGCCCTCCCACATATTTATCATCGGTTATTTAACCATATAGTTCGGTACGGGCCCCTTTGGGGGCTTGACATACAAACCTCCGCTGGCTCGGTATCGGCCCCGAAAGGGGCTAGCATTTAAGTCATACGTCATCCTCATTATTTATGTAAATATTTAATATTCTGATAATCAAATACTATGAGTGTGCGTTAATTAAGAGAGTTGGATAAAAAGCTCATATGTCAACGCCATTAAAACTTCTGTATTTAGCGCGCAAGTTTCTTAATTTCACCTTACAAAATCCAAGTGCGTAAATACGGTCATCGCCATTTTGACAACAGTGCTGGCCGAGGCTAAAAATCATAAAAATTTTGGTTTTCGGACATCCAAACTCCACTTTATTGATAATAATTAACTGGTTATTTAATTATGTGACGAATTCATCCATAGTTCAATTTAAATAAGCAGTGGTAATGATGAATGTTGGTATCTAAAGTCGAAGTTTCGCGCCAATAGTGCGTGAATACATTTTTATTTTTCACATTATATCACACAGACGCATAAAGATTCGATAACAAATGTGACAAATATAATTTCAAATATTATAAATAACATGAAAAAGCCCAGATCTTAGCGTAATTTACTAATTCAGGACCAATAACACGTAATATTCATTACCACTACTCAATTTGTATTCGAAATTGACGACCATTTGTTTTTTTTTTTTAATTTTTGGGATGTGTGAAAGTGATTATTTCAATCGATTCTTGTTTTGTAAATTTCGATTAAATCGAGTAATTAAATGTAAGAATTTAAGAAATCGATAGATGGAAATTAAAATAATTTTGTTTTATGCGTTAAATACAATAAAAAATGTTATAATATTTTTTAAAGCTTTTATAATGGTAATCTTAATAGATTTTCGTGCATTGTAGGTATTAAAACCGACCCAACAATAAACAGAACCGATTAATCTATGGCTAAATTCGCGCCGATTTTGTTTCCATGTCAAAATTTAAATTAGGAATGCACTCGCTGTTCCAATTTATATTGTATTTGTAGTTACTAGATAATTATTGTGATTTTTATTCTATTGGTTGGTTGAATATAGAACGCCAAGGATCTTGGTAGGCCATAGTGTTTGTTTGGTTCCCACCAAGATAAATTATATTTAGTCTACAAAATTGGGTTATGGTTAGATGGATTGGTTATTAGGTATTCACTATTTACAAATACTTTTTTTTATCAGACAGTTCTCTCCCACTGCTGGGCAAACCTCCCCATGGCTTTCCAATTTTCTTTATCTTTTGCCTTCTCCGAACAATACTTTTAATCGTCATTATTTTTTGATGCGTAGATAAGCTTGGTTTAGTCGCAACCCCAAAAACTATAAAATTGTATTTTTAAGAAAACTTCTAGAAATGCGAGTAGGACTCTTACCCTGAGGGTTCTGTCTTATAGCTGTTCACGGCCTCACTCAAGTGACACGGCCCAAGGCCTATGATGGATAACCTGAACTTTGCAGTTGTAAAAAGAGGTTTTAGAGTGGGTGGACAGTGAACCGCTTTGAAAAAATAAACTACCTAATGTTTATTTAGGATACGGCCTATGCACTGCTGATTGCGAAATAAAGGACAATAAGTTTCTCGGTCGTCGTCACCAAGGCAGGCCCAAGAAACACTGGCGTGGCGATCTGGACTCACTCGTTCTTGACTGATTGGCCAAGGGGAGGTCTTTGCCCAGCAGTGAGAAAGAATAATCCTAACAAAACAAAAGTTTGTCCCAACCTAACACAATAACCCAACCGTATTATACACAATTTTGTAGAATAAGTAATATAATGTCATTATATTACTTATTCTACAAAATTGTATCTTTGACGGATCAAACTAATTTTTTATTATGCCTACCGAGATCCTGGACATTCTATATCCAACCCCTAGATATTCATCATCATCTGCCTAGCCTTTACCCAACTATGTTGGGGTCGGCTTCCAGTCCAACCGCCAGATATTAGAAAACCAAATTCACAATAAATGATGTATTAAATTAAAATACTTTAAAATTGTGAATTGCGAGCGTATTCTTAATTTAAATTTTGAAATTGAAAATCGATCCATTTTCAGATTTTTCTTTGTTTGAACTGTGAGACTTATTTCTTGCCAAATTTCACGCTGCTAGTTCAACGGAAAGAAAGATAATCATCAAAATGATTACATAGAAGCAAGTTTTTACTTTATTTTAATATTTATAAATCTCCTTCTCTTGAAGTCAACCAAAAACATCGAATAATTACTAAGTGAAATTATTAAAAAAGATAAAATTAAATGATTAATTTATGATTCGAAATTATACCAAGAATTCAGTCTCAACTCTTTTTTTTTCTAAACTCGATTTCATTGCGAGTATCGATTAGGCTGAATACCACTTTTTAATCGTAATGATAGAACTTGGGTTTACGGTCAGCACTAAGAAGTGTCATTTTGCAACACTTGCAACATAGTTTTTTAGTAATATTTGTCAAGACTTTGATCGTGTTTTTTTATGAAATTATGTATGAATAATAGCAAAAATAAGAACGCAGATAGAATGTTACTGTATTTATTTTGCCTTTTCGAGTTTTGTAGCAAACGAGAAACTTGTCTATGTACATTATTTCCAGCGCATCTAAGTTACCTATTTTTTGGAAGGGTGCCGTAATATGTATTTTACACATATTTGGCAATGGACTGACGCCGTTTTACCAACCTCAACACGGTATTGAAGATATTTAACACAAAGTTATCGTGTGAAACAGCTGCCGTGACATATTTATCATTATAAAATCGAATGCTGAATGTTCACGAAAATTCTTGAATTTCATGACAATTCGCATCACCCCCCCCGATTCAGCTGATGTGTCATGTGTCAAAATCTTGTCGAGCAGAGTGGTTAAAAAAAAGGTAGTGTAGGTATACACTTTTTCCTACAAAAGTGTATACACGGTCAAAATGTATGGAACAGCTATTTTTTTAAAATAACCAATGAAAAATTTCGACATCCCCGGATCAGAATGATGTACAGTACAGAATACGTGGTAACCGTTTTCGCGTCGGTATCCCTTCCACCCTATATTGGCGACAACGACCCCGCGTTGCCTTATTATCATTAATCAGTCCCAAAAGTAGCAAATATATCGTTATGAGACTTGATTGCGAAGAACTCATTGGTGATTTCGGATACATTTCAGAATAAAGACACAATTTAGATAATTAAAAAAAAAAGCATGATGGGCATTAAATCTATACTTAATATTACAATTAGAACTATTGTTGTTGTCCTTATTCAGTTAGGTAACACAACATTTTCCTCTTATATTAAGGTGATGTTGGAATTGACAGTCTTAAATAATGAGCACCAAAAAGAATTGCATATTTAAACACATGCTCTTTAATAGAAGTAATGATGCTGTAAGGTAGCCTACAAAAATTCTCATTATCTTACGTTTCTGGGAAATTACTACTTGGAAACCCCGTGTTTTCCTGAAATAGTCATATTTCACATCAAATATAACCTTCAGAAATATTTTGCCACCTTCGATACGACGTATTACAGAACTATTATACAACACGCAAAGGATACGCACCGAAAACATAACCTCCACCTTTCTTAGAAGTCGGTTAAAAATTAGTTGTGCATTTTGCGGGCCATCTTAGAGCATCCATACATTTAAAATAATGCAGCTGCAACACGACTCCTTACTTTTTCGGCAACAACATGTATTTATTATTGTAACATGTATTTATGGTAATCTTGTGATGATCTTCTACAAAAGACGATGAAATAGTAAACTTTCAATAATTTCTTAGATATCTTCGATCAAGAATTTGTGAGCAAATGTAGTGATAATATTCCTTGAATCGTGACTAAAAATATGCACTATAGGTTACTGACACCTACACAGCACTCCGTTTACTATTTCGCGGCATCGATTCACGTAAAAAAAAAACAACACTGGTCTTGTAAAAGACTGGTAATCAGCTAAATAAAATCTGATTGAACTAAATATAGTTATGGAAGACTATCCATCTCATTCTTCTAAAACATACGCAAATAGCCGAGGTGTGAGTACTATTTGGTACATGAAATTAAGTACTATCTTACTTAAGCGGTGAGATTTTTGATACGGTCGAGCAGCGCATCACAAGTCTTCTTGGCGTCTCCGAGCAACATAGCAGTGTTGTTGTTGTAAAAGATTGGGTTGTCTACGGCGGCGTATCCTACGCCCATCGATCTCTTCATTACTACCACCTGAAATTGTTGATATCGGAAATGTCAAACAAACCATACGAGAATAAAAAAAGGGTACATATGTATTATAAAACGTAAGCAGCATATGAAATCAATTGCCTCTTTGGTCTAGTGGTCGCAAGAGGTACTGCTGAGCATGAAGTCCTGGGTACGATTCCCAGGTTAGGCAGTGTTGGATCGAATTTTCCATCAGGAATTACTCAGTAGCAACCTTGAGTTCGGACTTGTGCCCGGTGATGGCAACAGGCTCGCCCCCTATTACATGGGACTTAGAAATTACTGGCAAAATGTGGGTGTACTACGGACCACCTGTGCCTAAACTTTCGGAGAAAAACAGGCGTGATGTTATTTATTTTATAAACAAACAGTTTGATACAGATGGTACGCATAAAGCGAATGTTGACATAAGTCAATAGTAGTAACCTTAGAACATGATTAGTTTACCTGATTCGCTTTCCAAACTTTAAGTACAGGCATGCCTGCGATGGGTGACTGGGGGTCGGTCTCAGCTGCGCTGTTCACTGTGTCGTTAGCACCTAAACAAACACATTAATGTTACTTGTAATAGATTGCTAGAGTGTGATCAAATCTATGTCAATTTCAGTAACATTTACATAGAACAATCTGATATAGAACATAAAGCAAAACACGTAAGAAGCATATTTCCGAAAAAAGCACATACCAATAACTAGTACGAGATCAGTTTCGGGGAAGTCGTCGTTGATTTCCTCCATTTCGAACACATCATCATAGGGCACGCCAGCTTCAGCGAGTAGTACATTCAGCTGTCCTGGCATACGACCTGTTAACAATCAATAAGTTACTTCATACGTACTAAAATGACTCTTAAAGACACACAGTTAAGGATTTTTAGTTTACCTGCAACTGGGTGGATAGCGAAACGCACTTTCTTTCCAATTCCTTTGAGAATATCTACCAGCTCTGCAATAGGGTATTGCGCTTTGGCTACGCAGAGACCGTATCCTGCAAAGTAGACGAAACATAATATAGGTTCTGTCACAGGGTAGTTCACAAACAGAGTGGGCCTACAGATACGCTACTCTGCTAAAACCCCTCTACAGCTAACTTGATCGCATTTAAACATAACACCACTTTGTATGACTGTCTGATATGACTATAAATTACAAATGAGATAAATTCAATTCATGGAACAATTTTTAACAGCAGATACATCAATTGTTATGATGGTGGAAATTTGAAGTGTTTTAAGGGAAATTGAGCGTGCTGCCAGCGCGAAAGTCTTTATTTCTCCGATCTTACCAGGTGTGATGATAATGTTGGACGCCCGGTGGATGAGCTCGGCGGCGGAGTCCACGTTGACCTCAGTGTGGGTCGCGCCAGCAGGGCGCGCTGAACCGCTGCTCGTTACACCATACCCTCCCAAGATCACATTAGGTAGGGATCTGTTCATCGCCTGGAGATAAACAAAAACAACTGATGACCACTTTGCATTTAACTTTTGCGCCAGATGGATATGTCCCAATATTGCTCAGAGAGATCAATTAAATATCAGCTACAGAGGGCAATGATGATATTCTGTGCTCAACACACGCCAAGAAGAAAGATTAGCTTTGTAATGTTGACCTTCTTTACATGAATGTTCGTTATGAACAGTTTTGCAAAATTTCATGCTTCTAACGGCCGCTTTCAATATTCGATCGTGAATTTAAGATTTCTATTGATCCAGATTTTATCTGATCCCTCGATTGATGTTGAATCTGCATTTCAATAAGCCGACCTCGTCTCCAAATAAATTGAAAAAAAAAAATTGGTCATAAACGTATTCTAGACCCAGCTGTTGAGGTTGTGCTTGCAGATAGTGAATTTAAGATTTTTATTAACATGGTGAAAGCTAAATTGGGCGTATCGTACGCTTCTAGTCCCTATCAGTCGCTTGTATATTTTTTCTATGCCAATCTTCAGACTCACCTTGCACATAATGTATGAGAGGATAGCACCAGAGCTGCCGATGAGGGCGCCGACGATGGTCATCAGCGAGTTGTTCAGCATGAACCCTTCAGCGCACAACGCCCAGCCAGAGTAGCTGTTTAGTACTGTGATCACCACTGGCATGTCCGCACCTAGATTATACATTTTTAAGGTGTGAGAGTAAGTGAGTTGCTTCGGATACAATCACCTATGAGTTAAATAAAAATGCAAAAGTGAGCATTATATTTGGCCTGCGGTTCCATTTAGTTGATTTTAAGAAGCAACAAAAAAGTTAAGCGACTTGCAAAAAAAGGTTTAAAAAAAAAATTCGACATTTATGCAAATACCCAGCTTTTTGTCAGTACAGTTATACTTTTCAAAATTCTAGGTGGGTATGGGAAAAATGACATAATACTTTCGATATGCTTTCAACCTACCTCCAATGGCAGCAGTAAGAGTGAGCCCCTGTATGCCACTGAGCACGGCGGCCGCAGACAGGAGCGGCAGGCCGGGCAGGTCGGGGAAGGCCAGCAGGGCGCCGCCACAGCCCAGCGAGCCCGCCAGGAGACTCGCGTTGAGGGCGTGGCGGCCCGGCAGGAGCAGCGGGGCGGAGGAGAGGGAGCCTTGCAGCTTGCCGTACGCTACTAGTGAGCCACTATAATACATAGCTACTTTGTAACTTCGTAACCTTATCATCATCTGCCTAGCCTTTTCCCAACTATGTTGGGGTTGGCTTTCAGTCTCACCGAATGCAGTTACCCAGCTACTACTAATACCAGTATTTTACATGGAGCAACTGCCTATCTGACCTCCACAACCCGGTTAGTACTGGGTAATACGATACCCCTTGATAAGACAAGTTGTCAACTTCGATATCTTATACAGGGTTTAATTAAATTAGCTAGTGAAACTCCACAGTGTGATAGTATCGATATCAGTATTATCAGTCTAATAACGACAAAACAAAAAAAGATTGTCTAAACTCATAATATCAACTGACTACCAGCGGCCGTAACCCATAGTTAGTACATATAAGAGCTCAGTTTTTTTATCGTCTTCCCCATCACATCAAATCTACAGAGTTTCGGTAGCTAATTATTGTTCACACCAAAATCAACCCTTAATTCCTCTTTAAGATAATTATAATTGTTTTTAAAAGATAGAGATCTTAGCAGTTTCGAACCTTATCAAGAGGTGGATTGTTCTACTAATTAATGGTTTTGGATAATCCGCCTTTACCATAACATTTAGAAGATATTGAACGTCTATAAATTAAAATAGCTCAGCATGCTGCTGTGCAAAGTTAATTTCTGTTTATTCAGTTGACAATATTTGTGCGTCGGGCGTCACGCGTATGCATATAATATCGAGTATCATTTTGGTATCTTATCAGCGACACCAACATTTCATTAATAAAAAACACCTATGAGTAATTAGAAATGATTATCTAAACTATTTCGAAAAACAATACATTATGATTATATTTTGATAATAATACAATTAGGGCGCGCTTATCTACACTATGCAGTATTACGCGAATGCATGATAATAAGCTTTTATTCACACAAGTCACGTGCGGTCTGATAGAGATGTATAAAAAGACATCGCGCTGACCCTGAGTTAAGGACCTGCTCCACAGCAGCCCTTGGCGAAGCTACGCACAGTACGCGTATGTCCATGTGCACTTAGCATCGCTTTGTATGAAAATGTGCGGGCGGGATCATCCTTTGCGACTCACGGTCACGCTAAGAACGAATGCGTTGCTGGCAAAGAAGTGCACCGCGCAGCTGACTTTGGTAGCCTCTGCATGCACATCCTACGAAGCAGTGCGTGGAAGATAGAGTTTTAGGGTAGTAGGTACTTCTACTTTTTATTATGAACTGAACTTTTTTATGAACTGTCAAAACGTGATTCCCCATAGATTTTGTATGGCTACTTGTGCCGTCACTAAAACTATTTATTGATTTAAAAACAACAAAAAATCTTATTTCAGGCATAAAAAAAAGTGTTTTTTTTTTTTAATATAAGTTGTGTCTTGTAATAATTGGATAACGGCAGGAAAACGATGATGCAGATTGTAGTACTCACGTGAATGTGATGCCACCGATGTATGTGCCGAGGAAGAGCGATGTCTTCAGAGTTGCGGCGGTGGGGTCCATCGCCATCGCGGGGAAGTCGTGCATGTATGTGGCAAGGCAGGTCAGTACTGCCGCCATCCCGACAAGACTGAAAATGGAAGAAGTCAGTATCATAGAAATCTCCTCTTCTAGTAGTTATCTATGTAGGAATCACAGTTCCCGGTCATTCATATGGCACAATGAACAGACAAGAGTCGCTGTGAGAGACAGAGATGGCTCTTTACAAAGCTCGTGGTTTCTAATAAAAAAAATGTTGTGCCTTAAAGTTAAAATTTAATAATAGTACATACATTGTACGGGACCTAGCAGTCTAGGTCCTACACACTGTACCATTTTTTATGCTATTTTACCTGTGGAAACCAGCCACAAGTTGAGGTAGGTCGGTGATTTCAATTTTCTTGGCAATAGTGCCTCCAATGAGACCGCCAATACCAGCGACGCCCAACATTTGCGCCAACACTGGGTGGCTTGGTGTGAGTAGTCCTAAAGTTGCGGCGATGCCTCCCGATACACCAATCTTAAAGAAAAATGTAACATAGCTAAATATTTGTAACAAAAATCTACCACACAAGTATTGAAGTGGTTGTATGCAACCTCATATTACTAAAGTGTCATCAAAGTATTAATGTGCCGAGCTGAACCCAAGTTGCCTCGTTCCATAAGAAGTGTGCTAATGGGGGACAGAATTAGTTCAGCCTTCAAAACTAATACGTAGCTCTACCATAGCTGAACTGGACAAAATTACTGTATTTTTCAGATTTTTCACAAGCGAAGAGAAAGAGAAAAAATACTTTAGGGGTCGTACTTTAATCACGTGTGGTTTTCTAACAAGGGGAAGGGGTCACAATTTTTTTTTAAATATTGAAATAGACGTGATGCTGGGCGGAGGGAGGGGCGGCCCAAAACATCACCAAGGGGGAGGGGGGCTATAAAAGTGGCTTAAAAACCGTGAGCGTGTTTAAAGGAAGGCCCCTTACGCAGAAAATTAAAACTAAATTATTGGATTGATTAAATCATACAGAAGTTTTGTCATTACGTTCTATAATGTCTCAATGCCTTTACAATGATCAATAGATTAAGGCTAAAGTCATCAAGATTACAATGAGCGGGGCTTGGGTCGAGTCTGTAGCTGCGGACACGAATAGCAATGTTATGCATGCCTTTTCTAATCATCGGTTGCAGGAGAAATGTTTTTTTACACCTTTTGATCATGGTTCAAATTAAATTAGCTAACAAAACTTCACAGATATGTTGGCTAGTGACAATAAAAGATTTTCTGAACTCATAATTTAAAGTAACTACACTTTTATAGGTACACCTCTGCTTAACCCTTCTGGGTTTACAGGCGTGATGTCATGACATAATCCCCGTAATCTGCTGTATTTTCATTATTCATCGATACCGATGGGTCTCGATGTCTCTCGAAGTCTATAAATTTTTCGTTAGCTGATTCAATGTAACATTGTATGCGAAAAAATCTTACCATTCCAAGGTAGTTCCCTTTGCGAGCGGTGGTCTGGGAGCTAAGTCCAGCAAGGGCGCCTACACAGCATAATGACGATGCAAGATACGCCATCTGGTGGACTTCAGGGTATCCCTGTAGAAAAGACATCATTAGTTTTATTTGTTTCCTTTTATAACTTATGACAATAGAAACATTAGTACATATCAATTTAGTGACTATTGATTGACGCTTTTGGACTTGAGCAGCGCATGAAATCACCAAACAATGAGGAGTTACCAAATTATATTAGGTCCAAGTTTAAAATAGTGCTAATAATCATATAGCCCTGAAAAGGAGACGTCTGACTTCGGCATGAGGGATGAAATGCATGTGAATAAAAGAGTGATGAATACGATTATATATTCAACTAACTTTTGTCCGCGGCTTCGCCTGTGTGTATGTCGAAAAATATACGACGGGAACGTACTATCGGGATTAAAAAGTACCCTACAGGTTAATCCAGGTTATGGTAACAAACATATATTTAGTTACAAACCTTCATCCCCCTTTTTAACCCTTCGGAGGTAGAATTATCAAAAAGAGAAGACACGTATAAATTAATTTTCAATCGTCGGCCTAAATACAAAATTTGTAGATCCTAACTTCAAAACTTCTTCAGTTTTGAAGTTAGGATCTTCAAATTCATATAAACTTCCATCCCCTATTTTACCCCTTTGGGATGGAATTCCCAAACATCCTTTCTTAGTGGATACTTAATTTAAAAAAAAAAGTGGATACTTACTCTTCACAAAGAACACCCTCCAAGTTTCATGTCTCTAGGGTCAGCGGTTTGGACTGTGTGTTGATATATCATCACCCAGTCAGTCAGTTTACCATTTTATATGTATAAATAGAATAATAGATACTCATTTAGTTTGTTTTTTCATGATTTGTGCGATGAATGATATTATGAAAGAAAAGGAGCGTGTCGGCTGACAAGGGACAATGGAAGAAAAAAAGGCGTTGCGCCGACCCCCACTGATATGGGACAAGGGCAGGTAGATGATGATCGTATAACTCGGATAAGTACCTGCATAACTGCAGTGATGTAGCCTCCGAAAAGGGCCGCAGCAGGAATAGCGTACAGGTATCCATATTCTGGCGGGTCAGTCGGCCTAAAAAAAAACATAGTCAAGTATAATATTATACATCTCCTACACAATTTCTTCTTGTAATTTTACTGCCTTGTACTAAATAGCACAATTTGATCGTAAACAGGTATGCCAAACGTGGGTCTCCCTTGAAATCTCCAGTTCCAGCAGTCTTATTGCGGCTTTCATTAATAAATTAACAGTACCAGCAAGAAGTCTTTGTGCGCGATGAATGGGACTGGAAAAAAAACTACTGAAAGCGTAGTAGACACCTTTCGCAGCTTGTTACTCTGATTTGGCACAAAATCAGTGATCTTAATTTTCGTTAAAGTGAAGTTGCTCCCACTGAAAAGTCGGTCAAATACACAGTCCTTATTATTCTAGTAAAAATAAGGTTTTTAGTACTGCCTTTAAAAACATTTTTATGAGCTGGCAATACAGCCCACGACTCGCAAATCTAACCGCTAGTGGAGACATTTTGCTTTTTAAAACCCATTCGCGATAAGCTCGTTTAAATTCCCTAGTTTTACTGTTTATTCCTGTTTTTGTTTTCCTGATTATACACTTTTTACTATTTAACGTGCGTGAACCTCATTCAATAGCCAGAATACAAATCCCTGAGAATCTTATCTTACAGGTTGCGTTTGGGTTGCTGCTGCCACAGGTAAAATAACTGTCAAAGGACTGTAGGCGTTATTTTTTTGAGACAGCCTGATGTTCTTTTGTTTCTTATAAATTGCAACTTGCGGTCAAACAATAGTGCAATACCGTTCACCTTTATACAAGTAGCATACTATAGAAAGTGATCGTGACGTGTCGTTTCGTGTACCTTTTGAACATGTCCAACATGCGCTGCGTGACGAGGAAGCCGCCGAACACGTTGATGAACGAGATGAGCGCCGCTGTGCTGGCCAGCCACTGTTCGGACATAATAGCGTTAGTTTTTACGGCTATTGTGTTGCTTCACAATGTGCACATTTAGAATCAAATGAAGCTTGCTGAATGTATGTGGCTTGTTTTGTCGAATTCAAATGCATTATGTAGTTTTATAATAATTAAGAATGTTAATTCCTAGACCACTTCTGAGCATATAATTATGTGTCTTTTAAGTTGTTTCCTGAGCTCATCTACCCTAGTCCCTAGGTGTTGCTTCAGGTCGTCAGTTTATCTGTTTGGTTGTCCTAATTGACTCTACATACGAAAGCCGGGTATATCAACTGAACGCGTACGAAACTTGTTGATATACTCGGCGGCATTGTTGTGTAGTTCATAAACTGTAACGTTAACGAAATACCACTCAGAAAAACATTGGAGCTCCGAGCTTCAATAGATGGGTATTACTGCCTTACCATACTGAACAAGGGAGTTGATACTGCTAAAAGTAACGAGTACTCTGCTAGTCCAGTTGAGACTGAATCACGAAAATAATCTGTTAAATTACCTGTACTGGAGTCTCAGGCAGGTACCCGCCGCCCATGAGCAGCAGACCGCCGACGGCCGTGATACCCGACACGGCGTTAGTGACCGACATGAGCGGCGAGTGCAGCGCGGGCACCACGCCCCATACTGTGTGGTAGCCTACCACACCTGTTCAATAAGAAATACTTTTTAGTACCTACTACTAGGGAAAAACGGCGAGCGCGAGCAGTGGTGGCCAAGTGGAAACGGCATCCGCTTACGTACTTTAATAGTTCACCCACATTTCGCCACTTATGTTTAAGTCCCATGAAATAGCGGGCGAGCCTATTGCCATCAACCGGGCACAAATCCAGAGTCCGTGGCTGCTACTGAGAAATTCCTGATGGAAAAGCCCAATAACACTGCCCGACCCCAGGAATCGTACCCAGAAACTCATGCTCAGCAGTCGCACTTGCGACCACTAGACCAGATATAGACATAGACAGGTACTTGGTGTATAATGTGTACATTAATATCAACCACAACACTGCTCTCAGAACGGTGAAGGAAAATATCCATAGGCATGTGAAACAAAAGAAAAATTCAGAGACACGTAACTCCCGACTGTTAGCTTACAGCCCTTTCCATCTTGTAGAGAGAGGCTTGTGTCCCAGCAGTGGGAACATTTTGATATAGGCTGATAATGGTACTAGGGAAAATACAGTTAGTTGAAAGAGAACATCGTGAGTGTAAAGGAATCGTTTAACACCGTAAGGGAACTTTAGCTATAATCTGAAATCGCTATCGTGATACTTAATGTGCATTAATTCTGAATAAGAAGAGTCTTGTGGTGTACCTACTCGAGCTATTTTAGCATGATATAGTTTTGAAACGGGGTCATGGGTACTACACTGTTCGTACGGCGAGCATACAGGGTGTAAACGGACCCTTCACGGAGCAGCATTCAGTACATCAAACTAAGTAACGCAAAAATTATTGCTGGGAAACGACTTTTTTGTTTAGGGTGAAAAATCACATTTTGCGGTAGGATTCAGTGTAACGCACTCAAAACATGCTGATGGATGCATTGAACAGTACGAGGGTCGTGGATGTTTTTAAAGTAAAATCATAACATTAAAAACTTGAGGAAAAGTTGGAACTTTGACCACCAATATCTCGTAACTAGGTTTGCTGTAGAAAAAAAAATGCTGGCAATGACGGGGAGAACAAGTGCTTTTCGACTTCATTAAGGGTACTTTTATACCATTATTAAACTTCAATTTGTAAGGGCAAACTACATACCGAGATACGTAAAAGGCTCGAAGAACACACTAGACTCATTGGTTAAATATCATATTTAATCTTAAGATACAATCAAGCATCTTCATCATCATTATGTATCTATATTTACCTGATAGCGCAAGCGTGGTTGTCATTGTGGTAAAAGCAGGATTAGGTGCCGCCATTCCCAAACCAATCAAACTGGCCATTCCTGTAACAAATAAAATTAGAATGAGTTAGAATCTGAAGAGAATATTCTTCAAATTATAACCGTCACTTGTTTATAATTTGAAATTCGAGAGGTCATAACAGCACTTCATTTGATTTCGAGACCTACCCGTAGAATATAAGAAAGCGTCCTTCAAAGTCTCGTTGAAAGGGTTTGGCGGTTCAGGTTTAGCGACTGCAGTAGGTGTGGCGGCTGCTTGCACGTTCGCCATGCTCGGGGCAGGCGGCGGCGGCCAGAGAAGCTCTCCAGCCTTCAGGACTATGGCCCCGCGGGTTACCTCATCTTCCAAGTTGATGTGAAAATGATCGTTGGTACCTGAGGTAACAGACATATTTATAAATATAACATCTAAACAATGTTTTTATTTCAAAATTTCAAAAGATTCAGAATTCACTCATGTCTTAACATATCAAGTCGATTAACGACTTTCTGTAAATATTTTTTCAGCTTGAAAACTTGAAGGAAAATGAGTATAAACAGACATTTATCTAATCAGCTGCCACATTACTTACCTAGACTGAAGAGAAACCCTGAGATGTTGTTAGCGTATAGCGTCGACGCGTGCGCAGGCATCCGACTGGGCATGTCAGTCAGGCCGATGTGCGTCACACCGTGCACTTTTGTGATCTCTCCTTTCTTTGTCGTCTGTATGTTGCCCCCCATCTCCGCTGCTAAATCTACTATGACGCTCCCGGGTGCCATGTCGCGGATGGCATCCTAAATGAAAAAAATACTACTTAGCATACTAGTTACATAGCTTTACAAAAAAAAAGTCCCAGTGCGTGTCGGGTTGCCCATCAAAATATGCAGACACTTCCTACGGTTCGATTTGCCTCCAAACGATGATTTTTACTGTAATAATAAAAAAAACAAACTTACATTTGCAGTTGAAAAACCTGTGCTCCCATATATTATGTTTAGAAAAATATGTTATCCAAGTACATTTTATAAGTTGGTCAACTATTACTCGTAAACGTGTAAACTTGTAAAGCCTATTTTTTTACGCATCCAAACACAACCGTTTAGCTGGTAGAGGGGGGGGGGACATGTGTCAACAAAAATTTGCACTTTGAAGCTTAATATTTCAACGAATCTCTTAATCGAAAAATAATTTATACATATTTTTAACCGACTTCAAAAAGGAGGAGGTTATCAATTCGGATGTTTATATTTTTTTTAAAGACCTATCAAACGACATCCCACACCATGGGGTACGTACGCGAGAAAAAAAATCCCCACTTTACGTGTAGGTACTTATTTTACCACTATGTCGGCGTAACTAATCTGTAAATTTATGCCAAATTACAGCTTTCTAGTACAAGAGTCTTTGAGCTAAGCTGCGGACAGACAGACGGACATGGGGAAACTATAAAGGTTCCTTGTTTGTTGACTACGGACCCCTAAAAAGGGTGGAAAAATAAGGATTTTTGACAGTAAGTATAATTTCCAAACACACTGATCACCAGTGTATAAAACTCAGTCTGTATATTGGCTCACTGAGTAGACAATAAAATATGATGATTTTAATGTTGAAGCCAATTTCTACCATATTGTTCTGTATCTCCAGACAGTCGGGATTATAATTGATAGCAATTAGTTGCTGAGCATGGCTACAGTCCTCGTTCTATTTAATCCATTCAATCAAACGTAATCAATTTCAATTTTATCTATCTCTATCAGTTTATTTCTAAATTTATCGCGCTTCCGTTCAACCTACACAAATAAATTAAATTGAAGTGTCTGTTTGTGGTATCAAAATAATAGCTTTTTACTGAATGCCTAAGAGTATATGCGGTACTAATAACAAAAACACATTTTTTTTTTCAATTTTTGTCTGTCTGTTTGTTCCAGCTAATCTCCGAAACAGCTAGTCCGAATTTGACAGGACTTTGACTGGCAGATAGCTGATGCTATAAGGTTTAACATAGGCTTAACATACTTTTATTTTAGAGAAATAATTAGGGTTATGTGCAAAAAAAAAAAAACTTGAATTGGTAACAAAAACTGATTCAAAGACAAGTAATATTTTTTTATAATAATTGCATGCGAACGAAGGTCGCGTGCAACAGCTATTAAGATATAAAAATGCATTATTTGTAGACTCACAAATTAGGACCAGAATTCGTCAGTCACATTTTAGAATTTATACTGTTTTAGATGTCCTAGTATTATAATAATTTCAACCCTATGCCTCTGAGTGAGGAGTGAAAGTGGATTGTAGCCTTGACTAATTAATTCCATAATATTTACCCATTAACGCATTCATAACTTCTTATCAATATTACGTTACTGCCCCATATTTGAGTAGACACGACATTGATAACAAGCACATAAATAAGCAAGATGTATTGTGACCATACTATCTGTTTATGTAATACTGCCTCGTTAGTCTAGTGGTCCTTTCACTGCTGAGCATGAGGCCCTGGATTCGATTTTCAAGTCGAGAAAAGTGTTTTTGGGGTTTCCATTACATTCATAGTAGTAGCACGGGTCAGTGGATACGAAACGGGGCACTATGAAAAAGTCGACGAAGCCCCGTTACGCGGGGTTCCTATCCTATTTCTGTCTGCAAGGTTTAAAGTAACCTAACCCAACGTCGGGGTGCCCCAAGTCCCGGGCTCGCTTTGCTCGTTCGTGCATCTAACACTTTTTTGGCAAAAAAAAATCTGTCTTTTTTCCTCAGTGTCACGTAACGGTACGTACACTCCAATCGTAGCACGGAGTCGGTATATCTGCGCAGTTAGTGGCAATAAGCTTGCACCCTATTACACGGGATTTAAACATAACTGGCAAAATGTGGGTGTATTGCCCCTTTAATTAAGTACATCCCTGCCTAATCCTTCTGCAAAATACAGGCGTAATGTTATGTAATTTTTGCTTAAGTATAATGTCCTTTATAACGCCAATTTTGGTGCTTTTACACCGAAGTCGAATTCAGTAATTGTACCCACAATTAGATTTGCAAATACTTACATTGTAAACATTTAATCAGCGTGTTCCATGTTTTGCAGCACGTGAAACGGAATGTTAAGTCAATGTAATGTTATCGAGATTTGAAATAACATGGGTAACCTTATGATAACAAATTCATTGTATCCGGAATAGCCACTTTTTAAAGAAGATACGCGTTTGGCATGTCAATTAGATTAACAACATGGCGATATATATTATTTATTATTCAGTAGCCGTTCGAAAGCTTTAATGGTTTTAGTGCATAGAAACTGAACTAACCATTAGTTGAATTTTAAGATGTTATGCTTTATCCAGATGTCGACTACAGTAGGTAAAATACTTGCCTCAAGAATCAAAACCGGTGCTGGTTTCCCAGGAATAAGCGCAGTGCTGATAACTACATCAGATGTCCTGGCCTCTTTACCCAAGAGTGCCCTCTCGGCGTCGAGGAACTCTTGGCTCATCTCCTTCGCATATCCGCCTACTCCAGCGCCTTCCTCCTAAACGCCGCAAAGAAACACACATTAAAGCGGTCATTCAACTTACGAAAAACAAATGGCTGTCGAATATATTTTGAATAGAGGTTTGCTATTAATGTGCGAAACTCTTTGGTGTATTTGACGACCTTGTTATGAGAATACAAATCTATAGTCGTATTCGATATTTGAATTTGCATTAAGTAAAGGATCATTAAAAAAACAAACTGTAGTATGAACTTTTATCGGTTTCTATTTGCTTTTATCAGTCATAGAATGTTCATACCACGTCATATCGTCGGTCATTTGTACGTATATTGTATATTTAAGTATGTTATCTTCGGCAATAAACTAAAATGAAATGTTTTCAAGGTTTACAACTTCCCAACATGTTTAATAAAGTCGTTATACCGGTCAATTTGGGGGAGTGACACTGAGTAAAAATACATTCGTTATACACTGATCTTTTGAAAATGAAATGTATTTATATATTATTATGTAAAGTTCGAAGTATTTTTATGAAATTATGTCACATGATTAAAAATAAATGTAGTGCTAACATTCAATTACCACTACCAGCATGCCTTTAAGTTATTTAAAGCAAATAAACAAAAATAAAATTAAAGTAGTAAATCACGTAAAGATAACAATGACTACTCAAGGATTGGTGCATTGAATGTTGCAATTTACATAAGATTTAGCGGAACAAAACAAATGTTACAAATAAAGTGAATAAATATTACGTGACTACGTATCTAGAACTACGAGTCATTTGGTCTGGAAATTACCATTGGCGACAGCGGCCAAGGGCAGGGTGGACGCTGCACCCCAACCACTAGGATTAGGGTACACCCACCTCTGTAAACAAATAGTAGTATAAGCACAAGTACCCTAATAACACAATACAATGAATACATCACATAGAACAAGCCCGCAGTCACGAGAAACGTGATCCGTATACTTTGACCGCAGTTATTGCCTACATACCAGCACAATGTAATACACATGATGTATCCATCTCGTGTGCAGATATAGGTCACGCCGCGACTCCGCGAGATCTCATTTCATCTCATTGTACGCAATACCGTTACAGCGAGTTATATTATGATTCATATTCAATGGGGATTTAAGTTTGTTCAGATGTTATGACTGCAAATAATAATTACATTCAACATAATTACTTCTCCCTTTCCAATCGATTACCTATAGATAACACGTAGCGGTCGTATAAATGACAACAGCGTTAAGGGAACCAGAGTCAAGTGAAGGTGCACAAGCGTGATTCTTGTCACTGCAACGGTAGCATTATGGTTAAACCTAATCCAGCAGCGTGCTGCCGGGTGCGATAGCATTCCCGCTCTATCAAATGACGGTTGTAAGCAACAGAAAAGGATAGAAGCATGGAAAATCGCGCGACATGCGATATCGTGCTGCTAGATGAGGTTCAACCCTTACGTGCCTTACGGCAGACGACCGCGGGGCTGTCGTAGCGTCATTGTAATAATTTGTAACATGTTTATCTGTGCGTTCCTACTGGTGAAACATTCACTTAAAACCGTTCAGTATATTCCTCACTCTCTTCCAATTGTTGCAATATTGTATCTCATCATCAGACAACATGTTTTATGTGAATGTTTCGCCAGTGAGACAACAGACGGCACGTGTGTTCGTTGTTTGTACTTGCCATCTACTGTCTGCTGCAAGACACCCAACATTTTTTTGCTTTTCTAATTACGCATAATGAGACGAGATGTATTCTAGCCTAAGTACGTGAAACGGTGGTAGCTGACCTTCATTTCCATGGTGATGAATTGCGCGCCGAGACTCTCGATCTGCTCGCGTACGGCGGGGCGCGTGTCGAAGGCGCGGACGGCGGCGCCCATGCAGCGCGCCTGCGCGGCCGCCGCCAGACCGGCGACTCCTCCGCCCACCACCAGCACACGGCATGGGGGCACTCGGCCAGCTGCCGTCATCTGACCTGCACACCACCTCATATTAACATTATTGTTCCTAAGCTCCAACTACAAGCTATATTTCGTAGGCGGTTTAGTTTAGCGGAGCCGATTATGCCTAGACCAAGTTTTAGAGAGAGACTGTCTCCATGCATTTGCCGTCGCAATACAGCGGCCAAGCGGCAAAGCCGCCGAACTTTTTCTAGATCTCTATATTATATGGATCAGTACATAGAACATTACATAGTTTCAGATTTCCCCATGCTGAACCATCAATCTCAACTGATCAACTTGTACACAGGTCAACACATAAAGCTATACATATCCAGTATAACCTGACCTAGCTTTGTATGAGCTTCCCGTACAATTGATTGATTGATCGGTCGTCGTGCGTACGTATGTAACAAACGCGTCTGCACATAGGTGGAACAGATATTTGTTTATAAAATTACCTACGTTACTTCTGTTCGGACTATCGGATAACACGGTTATTCACCTAAACCAGATAGGCGACAAGAATTATCATGCTGGCGATTATATGGTTTTGATTTGCAACAAATAATTCATTCAGAATGACCTATTATTTCAAGATGAAAGGTCTCCCAGCTCCTTTATAAGTTTGATTGCAATCGCACTTTCAGGGTTTCGGCTATAATTGGAGTGACGATGATTGCTCAGGGTTATAAATAACAAGAATTTACGTCAAACGCTCATAAGGTGACTTTTGAAAGCCTTAGGACTGAGCTCTTTAGACCTACTTCTTGTTCTTCTTCTTAGCATGTCAATGGATTTTTTTTAAATATGTTTGGCCCAACATTCAGCTAGATATGATAACTCCACTCACTAATGCAGTCAAGGTCATTTCTTGTTCTTATTTAGTTACTCATGTTTACAGATACAATTTCGTGGCTAAATAAGAACAGCCGCTCGGGTCGATCTTTAGGTTAAGCCGTGCTTACCTAGGTTGGTCCGTGGATGGGTGAACACCCATTACATACCGAGTTTCCTCCGTGCCTCGGAAAGCACGTTAAGCCATTGGTCCCGGCTGTCATTTGTAGATCTTTGACGGTCGTTACAGGTAGTCAGTGGCCCGAAAGTCTGACAACCAGTCTTACCAAGGGGTATCGTATTACCTAGCATTTACTGGGTTGTGGAGGTCAGATAGGCAGTCGCTCCATGTAAAATACTGGTATTCAGCTGCATCCAGTCAGACTGGAAGCCGACCCCAAACAAAGTTGGGAAAAGGCTAGGCAGATGATGATGTTTACAGATACAATTTACAAAATAAAGTATTAATTAAAGTCTCACCAGAGAAAAATCGTGGGAAATGTGCCGCCGCCTCGATCACAGCCCGGTATCCAGCTACATTTGCCATAGAGCTGAGTGCATCAAATGCTTGGGCGCGACTTATACGAGGAATGCAGTCCATTGCTACAAAAAAAATATATACATTACAGCAAAGAAGAAAAGCAGGGATCAAAAATTCTAATAAAGAATAAAAGCATTCGTAAAATCTTACCAAATGCATTCACATGTTTAGCAGAGAGCTTCTTTATTAATTCCTGATTTTGTGCGGGATACAAAAATGATATGAGTGTCCCTTCTTCTCTAACACTTTGAAGTTCATTATCTACCAGTGGACGGACTTTTAAAATAATATCTGAAATGAACAAACACATTAGTAATTGTTTTAAAACCAAAATTAGAGAATGTATGGATGTGTTATCAATGAATTACCAGACTGGAATGTGTCCTTTAAACTAGTTATTTTAGCTCCTGCTTCTTCATAGTTTTTGTTGGGAAAATTAGCTAAAGCCCCAGCATCCTCTTCTATATTGACACTGAAGCCCTTCTTTACTAATTTGCTAACTACTGCTGGTACTGCAGCAACTCTGAAAATAAATTAATGCTCAATAATTTGTAATTAGTTTTGCATCCCAAACAGAAAGTTGGCAATGTCACAAGTAGTGTCAAATATTTCAGCTGTCTTGGTTAATTTGTTGATATAACTAAATCAAATTATAAAATATTGGTCTGTAATAAACTTAAATAATAATTATCGTAACACAGATTATTTAGATTTAGGCACAAAAACCGCACTTGAAATGTATCCAAATATATTTTTTGTACACTTCTTAACTAACTGAACTTTTTATTACTATAACTATTAATTGTACCTTTTCTCATTCTCCCAAATCTCTTTAGGTATTCCAATGCTAAGTTTAGTGTATGGCACCCCTGGAGTTGGGGGTGCTGATGCAGAAGAACTTGAAAGCCGGAAGTGCCATGATCGCTGCAAAGGCTTACGGATAGTCAGTAATCTTGTTGACCCAGCCATATTTGCTAATTACTGTAACAAATACACAAACAAATAATCAATGTTCATTAACATGGTAGTAAGCAATATTATTGTTGTTGTTTTAAACAAATGATATTTAAGGCATAAGAATAAGACCTAGAATGCAACCTTGTGGCATGCAAATCCTTTTGTTATGATTTTTTTACATTTACTAATATTCATTAGTTCTCTCAGTGTAAAATGCTTGGGTTCTGTTCATGAATGCATGAGATAGTAATGGTCTAGCAATATCTTAAGTTGTAGAGATGGGAAACTTTAGTGCTAAACATGGTCAAATGCCTAAGCTGAATTTTTTCAAGCAGAATATTACTAACAGTTAACAAGCTATACTATATTCAACCAGCTGTCAATTTTATAGTAGGCTCTTGAAGACTGGAATTCAAAATATGATGATTGATATCAATATCACTGCAGCATGACAATATACAAAAGACCTATGTAGAGCGAGAGAAGCAAAAATATGAAGCTTATTTCAAGCTTTTACTGTCAAACAATGGATGCTTATTCTTTTCTAAGAAAGTTAAGAATTAAATAACACAATGACTTTTAATTAATAAGACATGTTGTTATATTATTTACATTTGAAACAATGCTTTTTATGTTAATTTGCAGCAGGAGATAAGGGGTGTAGTGTAAAGAAGCGCGCTTGTATCTGATAACTTATTATAGGTACCTACAACTTATTGACAGTTTGTATCAGATTGGACTAAGCCAATTCATTTGATCCAAGTATAAATTCTGCACTTTTACAATGCAGATAGTAAATGTAGGTCATGCATTTAATGTAAAGCACCAACTTTTTAACGAATTCCTAACAGCTAAAAATAGCACGCTAATTACTGGAACGAAATGTTTTTTCTGTTCACTTGAATCTTATCTAACATGTGAATGAAAAAGGAATAATTACCATGCATCTATATAAAAAAAATTAAACAAGTTATAGCTTATATAAACTGCATGCATTACCTGCGTCCAAGCCGGCTTTCAAACTTGAAACGGCAACGTAGTCCCTTATACCGCTTGATCGACAAATCTTTAAAAACTCCGTTGAAAATCTGCTATGAGTGAAATTAAGGTTGTTGTGGTTGAAGACGCAAAAAAAGTTACAAAGGAAATATATTTAGACAGACGAAACCAAAACCACCACGGGAGAAAATTGAAATGGGGCCACCAAAATTATTATTCTATATTTTGCTAGGTATTTAATCAATGCCCAGACACGACACCCGCGGCCCGGCGTGCCCGGTACTGCGATAGAGTTGGCATTTGCAATTTACTCACTCGATTCGATAACGAGAATAACCGCAATATAGTACCGCGCGGTGGACCGGGCAACAGACAGACAATCAGCGAGCGAGAGCCGGCTTACGAGCGGACGAATTGAAGCGAATACTGTACTGACGGTGTGTGTGTGAGTGCAACTCACAGTAAACGTTTCTTTTTGACGTCGCTAGGGTTGCTCGTTTAATATTTCCTTTTCTACTATAACTTTTACCCTTACTTCTCTAACATTTAACAAAAAAAAAGACATCTTAACTGCTTTATAATTCCGTAGGAGACGCTAGACGGCATAGTAGGCAGCTACGTACGTAACACACGGTCTGTGCGGCGTGCCACTTAGACATGGGTAGTTCGCGAACGATTGAAGGAAATGAACTACTTCATTTACCAAAATTAACTTATCACTCATTCAGTAGCCATTCAAATGTGTCTCTACTTCATTTAGTTCAGTGTTTCTTTTCGCTCGCGCATGGCCGAGTGCACCATGGACGATACGCCCGCTCTACTCACACACATTTAACCAAGGCACTCTCTCACTCGTACATGTTCGTGATACTTCGTCGGCTGATCGGATAACGTCGGCTGATGAAGTAACGAGCGACTACGGCGCCTTGCCACCACGTGACCACGGAAATATTATGACAACAGTAGATAGTCTAATCACCCTAATATGAACTTTATGATCATAGGAATACAGTCTTATTTAACAGATCTGAGATTTTTGCGGTACAGATAAAGCGCATAATAATTACGCCAACCTAGGTAATAAGTAAAAAAAAAAAACAAGACATACAATTATATTTTTAGGTTGACAGTCCTAAGCCTGTTTAAAGTATGAAGGAAAATCGACATACGTATAAAACTGAACTAGTGATTTAGTGAAATGCATCATTTCACTAAATCACTAGTTCAGTCAATCATCTCAGTCAGTTTAACTCGTTCTGATTTGCTGAACTAAATGAAGTACTGAACTAAATGAGTGGACTACTTCATCAAGTGAAAAGATATACTTCATTCATTTCTTTTTACTGACACATTTTGCGCATCTCTAGTGCCACTACAGTGGCCGCGGTTATGTCTCCCAAGTCCAACGCGATGTCACTTCAACGACGGCACTATTCATAAAATCAGATTCAAAACACATTTGTCGAAAAAAAGAGTAACACATATTTTTTATTATTTAACCAGCAATATTGCTGCGATCGATCATTCCAAATAGACTAAATTGCATTGCTTCTAAAGTCTGCGTTCGCCTTCGGAATTCTAGATACCTTATGTATAGAAAAGATATAAAATAAACGGACGGATATATTTGTTAATACCAAATCATTACAGAACGTTGCATTTTCAGCACAGTATTTGAAAATAAAATTAACTTGTTTTAAAATACATATATGTATATTTTATTTTATAATATAAAATTACTGCAAAGTATACTACGCTACCATCTTGGTTGTAAAGATGCCACATGCAAGCCAACTGCAAGCCGAATAATTCAAATGCAGTCTGTTTCTTTGGAGTCTAAGACAATCATTTGCAATAAGAAGTTTCCATCTCAATTCTCTTCTCGCCTTCAAAATTATGATAAAAATAAAGAAATTAATGACAAGTTCTTCATTTTGTAGGAAATTCTCCCTAAATAGTAGAAATACTAAAAGTTATAACACTGAGTCGCGTCCTAAAATTACCCTAGTGATGTACTAAGCAGTCGAAAGTATCGAAATTTAATACACCAAAATATTATTATTTCACGGTTGTTTCGGTTCGTTTTTGGTTTTATGACTAATGTCATGTGTAGTAACAAAAGGTTAAGCAAAAGCTGAGAGTACTCTGTTTTTTCATCCTAGTTCTTCTATAAATAAAAAGAAAGTAAAAGTTGTAAGGACGGAGATGAAAACTGTACCTAAAAAAACAATTTAGTAGTTTAATACATTTATAGTATACTGCCTGGTTGCCTGGTTTTCGTTGGGTTTAATTTTGATAGTAATACAATACTTATACAACGTTAATTATGTTGCCAGCGCCACAAAAGGTTGCACACTTTCTTTACTGAAATAGCAATTCGGAAAGCTTAGCCTACTTTCAGAGCGGCAAACTAACGTTAACGCAAATGCTAACGTAACGTTAGTTTCAAAAATCAATTGAATGTTGGAAGCTGGTGTGTTGTCGATAAAATACCAGTATATCACTATTGTCAACACTGGCTGTGTTGTGCATGTGTGCTTTTCTTTCTTGTCATTTCATTCATCTCATGCACACCGGTACTGACTTGGCAGTTGAAAGATTCTGTAGTTTGCTTGTGTGAAATCGTTTGAATTTGTGATAAATAACTGAAGCAAGAGCGCCACGTATTTAATTTGAAAAATGGCCGGTAACAGCAGAAAGTTGTTGAAATATGTTACAGAATTTACTTCCACCCAGACAAGAAATTGTAAGTACTGTAGTGGTTTTTATTCATGACTAGTTTTTTTGGTTAGGTAACTGTGGTATTTATTTGACTGCAAATGAATGAAAGTTAGGTATTTGTTAAAATTAAATTCTATACTCATTCACACTAAATTTAATTGTGCCGCTATTGAACTGATTAGTTTATATTGAAATTAGAACTTTGGCCTATGCAAAGTGCAAGTCAAAGAATTTGTTTAAGAAACTGTCTAAATGAATGTATATTTTGTTCGTTGATGAGTAGCATGCTCACATCTGCCTACTAATAACTCAAGTGGAGATGTATTTGTTGCTCCCTGAGCCTAGTTAATTAGTGGCAATAGCTCTAATTAAGCACTTACTTAGCAACTGTGTTAGAATTGCGATTTTAAATGTTTATACTATTTTAAACAAAATTCATCTTTTGTGTATATAAATCACTGTTTACTGTTGGTATTCTAGTTTTGGGATATTTTTGGTTGTGTCTATTTCCTTATTAGTCATTGTTTTACAGCAACAACATTTAATAAAATTAATTAAATTGTTAAATGTTGTTGCTGTAAAACAACGACTAATTATGTCAATTTAAAAAAATACCATTCGATATCTAATTATATACTGTTTATTGAACTACTTCTTTTTTTCTTTATATACACAGCTGAATTTTGTTTTTCAAGATATTGTTTCTTAAAAGCGTTTATCTTTTAGATGGAACCGCCAAGAGAGTGGTGGCTAAAAACCCAGTTGTTGAAATGGATGGTGACGAGATGACCCGCATCATTTGGTCCATGATCAAAGAGAAGCTCATATTCCCTTATGTTAAGGTAAGTCAGTTAATATATAAATATATCAAGGAACTATACTGCATATCTTTAAAGTAAAGTATCTCTCTAGTAGGTAATTTTAAAGAATTAGTGAGCTATTTATTCATACTAATCAAGCATGATACCCATTGAATGTCCCATGTTGTCGAACTCATGTAAGATGATAAAAGTTAAATGATTGATCTGCAGCTCTCTGCCTTTCATTTTCCCGTGTTTAGTGCCTAACCTGGTGTCAGAGTTTTTATGCCACCCATGGGCATCCAACTTGCCTTTACATGCCGTCAAGGAATATCTCTCTGGCATGTCGGTTCGGTTTCCAGACAATGTTTTTCTTCATGTGATAATTATACAATACACACATGAATCTGAAAATCAGAGGTTCTCTCTGCCACATGGAATTTAATTTTGCTTGTGAGTGTTTGTGTATTACAGGTAAGTGTCAATTAGATCCCAAGGGTTGCTGGTTATTTTTTTAGGGTTTAGCAGGTACATAAATCTTCCTTTTGTAACCTTTGTGTGAACAAAGGTACTGTAACAGTCTTTTCACAGTTATATTACCTGCAATTTTGCATTTCGATCAAAACCACAATGATCGTTAAAGTCTTTGTAATGAGGTTGATTTTGACTTGCTGCTGTTGAAAGGGACCAGGACGCCGCGCCGTAGAGAGTAAAAAGGGGCGCTGTAGGGCGCTTCCGTTTACCATTCTCTGGAAACTAAACTAATATACTCAGCTACAAAATAAGAAATTCAAATCGCGTGTTTAAATAATAAATATATTCTTGTGTGTCAATATAATAAGTATAATAGCCTATTTTGACTAGCTAGGGCGGCGAGACAAAATAGGTACTAAACCTTGCGCCGCGAACTGGAAAAGTTTGGGAACTCCTAGGTTAAGTTCTAGTGAAAGAACTGTATACAATAGTGTGACAATTCAATGCAGGTTATCATGCGTTAGAGCTGCTAACATTTCTTATCATCAGTTTTATTGTGCCAATGTTACCATTTACTACTCAGTTATCATTTGTAACACATAGTCTTGCACATTGTTATCTCACGTTTTATCTCTTGTGTGTATTAAATTTTGTTAATGGTAAATTAACAAAATGTAATAATTTAAAGTAAAGTATCTCTCTAGTAGGTCATTGAGTTATTTATTCATACTAATCAAGCATGATACCCATTGAATGTCCCATGTAGTCGAACTCATGTAAGATGATAAAAGTTAAATGATTTAACTGCAGTCTCTGCCTTTCTTTCTTCTTTCATTTTCGCGTGGTTAGTGCCTAACCTGGTGTCAGAGTTTTTATGCCACCCATGGGCCTCCGACTTTGCTTTACATGCCGTCGAAAATATATCTTCAGCATGCTGGTTTGGTTACCTGATAATGTTTTCCTTCTCGTGATAATGATACAATACGCACTTGAATCCGAAAATCAGAGGTTCTCTCTGCCACATGGTATTTAATTTTGCTTCTGAGTGTTTGTGTATTCAGGTAAGAGTCAATTAGATCCCAAGGCTTGCTGGTTATTTTTTTAGGGTTTTGCAGGTACACAATTCTCCTTTTGTAACCTTTGTGTGTACTGTGAACAAAGGTGCTGTAACAGTCTTTTCACAGTTATTTACCTGCAATTTTGCAATTCTGTCAAGACCACAATGATCTTTAATGTCATTGCAATCAGGTTGATGTTGGCTTGCTGCTGTTATAGGTTAAGTCAGGGACCAGGGCGGCGCGCCGTAGAGAGTAAATAGGGGCGCCGTAGGGCGCTTTCGTTTACCATTCTCCGGAAACTAAACTAATATACTCGGCTACAAAATAAGCAATTCATATCGCGCGCATAAATAACAAATGTATTCTTGTGTGTCAAAATAATAAGTACAATAATACTTATTATATTTAAATGGTAGGTACTTACCTACCTAATAATAACAAGACTTGATATTGAATGCGTTTATTATAATGCGTATATCATAATTCCAGGACTATTAAAATGTTGTCTAAAAAGCAGCAAGATGCTCAAATTCTTGTTTGTTGTGTCGGGCCCAACCAAGGTAGTACATTATACTTATAACATGGGCGCAATCCAATGAAAATAACAAAAATAAAAGAGCACAACGAACGCAAGCAAAGTCAAGATTCCGAGCGTATGTTATGATTCAAATATACCAACTGGTGCCCGTGGCGTCTCTACTCTTCTCTCTTTAGTATAACAAAAAAAAGCGAGACGGGAATAGCAGCGATCTGCTACCTGCGAGACCATCATGTTTGCAACTGGCAAGCAATAAAATTCATTATTTTTTAGACAATCAAAATGGTATACAATCTTGTAGTTATTTCAAAAATAAAAATAAGTTTCAAGTTCAAAAATATACTTTTATGCTCGCCAAGAATTGAAATGTAAGTGATTCTGTAGCCATTATTTTATATTTTACTTTATTATCTTTATATTTTGATTTATGCTAATACCGTGTTATAAAAAAAATACATTTTATTCTTTGTAAGCCATTGATTGGGGAGATCACATATTTATTATTTATACAAATGAACTGTAAGTACAAAAATCTGAGATAGGTTCCTTTTGCGCCGGCCTGGGGTAATTTTCTATGAAACTTGCGCATTCTCCTTTTGTTAATTTAGCAAATTTACCTAGAGTTATGTTAGAAAATATTTAAACATGCATTTTGTAAATTAATGTCAATGATTACTTTGAAACAATGTAAGTCAAGATAATATAATAATGATGACCTTCATTGAGTAGAGCATAGAATCTGCAAAGTGGAAATAATTAGATGTTTAATTTAGAATATGGTTTCTATGTGAATACATAAAAATGCAAAATATTGAAATTGCCTGCAAATACAAATTTTAGGGAATTAAGTTGAATATATATCAGCATTATAGCACTTACACAGTACCAATGGTGTAAAACTCATGCTTTCTTTTCTAATTTATTCTCATGTTAAGTTGGTGCAAATTATGTGGTGTAAAAATACTTACCAGTTTGCAAGGTGGTAAGGCTGAATGACTGCCCATCAACAACAACATTCATTTATTGTCAGGCAACTTTCGCCCATAGATATACATAAACCTAACAGACTAACATTAAATATAACAAAATACAATCCATCGGCCTACTATAACGTATGTATAGCATAATTAGCATATTACAGGGGTTATACACCCCATTAATTCTAGCATAAGATATAGAAAAAATTATGAAACAAACATAGATTATTTCCACAGTTGGATTGCTTGTACTACGACCTGGGTTTGCCTTACCGCGACACCACTGATGACCAGGTGACCATTGACGCGGCACACGCCATCCTCAAGCACAATGTGGGCATCAAGTGCGCCACCATTACTCCTGATGAGCAGAGAGTTGAAGGTATACCTCTTGAATAAAATTGAATTTCCAAACTTATATTTGTAGTTCAAGTAGGATGGCAGGATAAACTGTAATCCTTAAAAAGGATTCTAATAAATATTATTGGATTATTGAGAATATTGGAGAAAGGGAACTACGGCCTGCTATTTGAACACGGAACAGCATATTTTAAGGGGTCCTACACAATGTCCGGGTCGGCATGATTCTGCACAGGCCGGGCGGCAATAAAATATCTAATGCATGTTTTGCCGCCCGGCTAGCGCATGTCTGATAATAATTTGTATAGTTACTAACTTTACAGTCTAACAATAAAAGCATACATCATAATTACGGGTTAGGTATTTCACAGCTATCGCACAAATTGTGATAAGGCGCTACGTGAACAGCGGTAGTCCAAAAAGAACCGTGTAAATTGTTATAAACAAATTGTAATGCCTAACAATATTTTCAGTGCTATAGTCACTTATCTTTTGCATTATATTGTATTATGTTCGTTATTTAGTTCAATTAAAATGATGCAAACGGCACGTGTAAATCGTCGGAGCGTCTGCCCTCTGACTGTGTTACTGTATAGGTCGAAGGTTGCTATAACATCTAATTAATTATCGAAATAGACAACACAAAGGCAGACAAACTCTCTTTAGCCTACTAGACAAGTGTCAATAACCCTTAGATGTCTGTTCAACTCTTTTAGTGTATGTGAATTGTATATTAAATGCAATTAGCATAAACAACACACACACTGAATCTTAATGGGAGGATTGGTGTGAAATGTAAGTTTTTTGTTTATATTTTAGAGTTCAAGTTAAAAAAGATGTGGCTGAGTCCGAACGGGACGATTCGTAACATTCTGGGCGGCACTGTGTTCCGTGAACCTATCCTTTGCAAGAGCATCCCAAGAGTTGTGCCGGGCTGGACCCAAGCCATGGTCATTGGCCGTCACGCACACGGAGACCAGTACAAGGCACAAGATTTAGTCATACCGAAACCTGGAAAGGTACAAAAGTCATTTTACTTTTTAATTTCTAGCATTAGAATAATTTATGGAGAAGAAAAACTGGACGTTTTAAACGTCCACACGATGTGGAGCGTGATTTTATACGCGATTACAGCAAAAGCTTCCCTGTTTTTGCGAAGTATTTGGAATATTTTGGTTGTGCCTAATAAATGTTCCATTTCCCAGGTCGAGTTAGTCTACACAGCAGAAGATGGAACAATAGATAGGCGGCAGCTGTACGACTTCAAAGGACCGGGTGTTGCCATGGCAATGTACAACACTGACGAATCCATCCGTGCCTTCGCTCATTCCAGCTTCCAGGTTTGAAAATATACGCATTTTTCTGGTTAGAGATGTAGATAAGATTGTTATTTGAACTCATTAACCCGGACTTCTTTATCAAAATTAAAAATAGTTTACATTATTGAAAGGTTATTCATTCGTTTTGTTTTCCAACTTGTTTATTTTACTAACAACAAATCAAGAAAAATAACATATCAGTGACGCTCTAGGGGCAAACAGTTTAATTGTTCGGTCACCGCGACCTTGCTTCTTCAATCACGAACTTGTTAAGACTCTACCACTCGATACATTACTGTTTGCATTTGTTAATTTACATACATATAATGCACGTTTTATATGTGTATTGTCTTTGATCAGGTGGCGTTGCAGAAGAAATGGCCTTTGTATCTATCTACTAAGAACACTATTCTCAAGAAATACGACGGCCGCTTCAAGGACATTTTTGAAGAAATTTATCAAAGGTATTAAAAAGACTTACGTAATGTTTGGCCATTGATTTAGTGATTAAAAACCGCTTGGGACTTAATTAAAATCAGCGATTTTATCTAAGTAAGCTTGATCAATCCTTTGCAATAAGTCTTTTATCGTTGATTACCAGTGATTACCAGAAGCAGTTCGAAGACGCGAAGATATGGTATGAGCACCGGTTGATCGATGATATGGTGGCGCAGGCTATCAAGGGTTCCGGCGGGTTCGTGTGGGCTTGCAAGAACTACGACGGCGATGTACAGTCTGATGTAGTTGCTCAGGTTTGTATTCAATTTAGCCTTATCTTTTTTATACTTTAAGGGATGAAGACACGTGGGCCTTTGGCTAATAAACGCAAGTTATTAAGATCTACGTAAGTCCAAATGAATTATTGCAAGCTATTTCCAGTTTTTACCAGAAAGAGCTAGAATTCGGCATTTTCTTATCAAAATACACTAAAACAGTTTTATCAAAAGAACTGTATTATATTGTTGTTATTATCTTGTACGCCACATTTATGTGTCAATTACTTTAATAACACGCTTGTTGACCTGTTAGCCGATAAACGTAGAATTTATATACATTTCAAAATGTTCTATCTAAACCACTACGAAAAATGGCAGTTATGGCCTGTGTTCATACTAAATTTTACATTGATGTTTTCCTGAGTGTTTTCTTAGTAGTTTAGATAATTTTGTACAGTCCATTCGGCCCGATAGTCATGAGTGTGACTGTACATTTGCCGTGATTTCAGACACGTATCAATTATCGACTCTGCCAGAAAGGGCGATAAGCCTTAATATCCGTAGAGGGGTCATCCCGCCAGACAAGTTCACTCGTACGGACAAGGCTATACCTACTTAGATTTATCGCTGTCTCTAATACCTTTTTTAAATAGATTTTCGCACCGTACTGTGAATTGAGATCAGTATATTGTATTATTATCGCTTTCAAACAGTTTTACATGAACTAGATGGTGTTGGTGATTTATAACTAACTACACCTGCTTTCGTAAATTGAATGTTCTATTTTAAGTACCGGCATAATTATTTCTTGTAAGAGAAAAAGTAGGGCAATGTATATTAGTGAATCATACTGTACTAATATAAATGCTATTTTATGGCTACACTACAGTCTATTTATTACATTCGACCTTATTCCGCGAGTTACTAGGACGCTTTTTATTTACATTTAGGGCACAGTAAACATACCTACTACAATCAACATACAGTATTTCAACTAGAAACAAATGGTCGGAATCAGCTCACACTGACACAGCGTTTACATACGAATTCTAAGCATCCTTCAGGTAACAGGTTACTTGTCAATTGTTGGCCATCGACAGTCATCGAGACTCTCTCCCAGCCCCGTAACGTAACGTAGGGTAACATACAACATAACAAAGAGTTTAGTCAACCCTAACACCCTACCACCTGCGTTTGATTTCTCAAAAGGGCCTAGTTGGTTTAATGGTTATCTTTATACTGTGTTTAGGGTTACGGCTCCCTGGGCATGATGACATCAGTGCTGATGTGCCCCGACGGTCGCACGGTGGAGTCGGAGGCAGCCCACGGCACGGTGACGCGCCACTACCGCATGCACCAGCAAGGCAAACCGACATCTACGAACCCCGTGGCCTCTATCTACGCGTGGACCAGAGGCCTGCTGCACCGCGCCAAGCTGGATGATACGCCCGATCTTGAGCGGTTCGCGCTCGCGCTTGAAGATGTAAGTTGTTTTAGCCAAAGCCTGTTAAAAGCTTTAACATCAGGATTCAAAAATATGTGTAGCTTTGGTAAAAAAATCGTTTGTGGCTCCAAGAAACCGCGGCTTATCTAACATTTATGTATGGACCTAAATTAAAAGTCTAAATATCACTGCACTGTTGGAATTTCAAGTCAAGGCGCCGAGTCGAGTGTTGAAAATATTTCAGTGGTATTTTATTTAGGTGGTGCTTACTGTTGGTGAAATCGGGTATTAGCTAGTCTTGTAAAGTTGTATGGTAAATTTATTGTGAGCACATGTACGCGCACTTGACCGGAGTTGGAAAGGCTTCAGATTCAGAGATAACAACATAAACAGTAGCATTTCATAAGTTCTTACTAAATACCTATTATGTCATCTGTGGACGTGAATGTACTCAGGGATTAAAATCGTTTCGTGGGGAGTCAAGAAAAACATTTAAGCATACCTATTTGTCATGTCTCTCTTTATGTAATTTTGCTTGACCTTGAACGTAATATTATAATGCATGTTAGTTGACTAGCAAATATTGCTACAGGAAAATCTAACTTAATATTTCTGAAGATAAGATTGTTTAATCAAACTATCTAAGAACCAAAAAAAGGTTTCCTTATCAGCAAGATTGTAGTAAACAAGCCAACTCCACGACTCCTCCCGTTTCGTTTATCAAATATTTGTAATTTTGCACTTGATAAATGAACTCATACTATCAAATTCATATCATAGTAGGCAATCATTAAGGCGGGGAAAATCTAATTTAGATTAGTTTGCGTTGAGTGATATTTGACAACAGATACGTGTGTAAGTAGATACAAATAGAAAATTGCTTATTATCATGGTGATCATGAGCAGGTATAAATTATACACAGCAGATGTTACAAGTGACTAAAAATATATCCTTTATCTAGTTAACATAGTATTGTTACTAGTGAGCTCCAAACTAGACAGTCTGAGTTAAGGTTATTGCAAATATGATACGTTAAAGGAGTCCCCAAAAACCTGAGTGCCCAATTAAATGTGACTTGTTCAGCTGCGGCCGTAAAAGTGGCCAAACTAGAAGATCTTGTTTAAAACGGGGTCGCTGACACTGACTTGCGAACGATCGATACCTGCGGTTATATTTTACAGAGTAACTCAACACTCCTTGATATATTCATTATCAAGTATTGGATCTCTTGCACGTTTCTGCAAATAATTTATTAGTAGATGCTTAATTACGATGTCAATATTTGTATAGGTACTCATAAAATTGGTGTTTGTTCCTGTCTGAGACAGTGCTCCTCCTTGGCAACAAAGCCGTATTATGGTACTCGTATACATAATATGTTATACACATACTATAAGTACTGGTTTTCGGCTTATAATTATTTGCACTCTTGACATTTTTCCAAAAATATCCAAGGCTATCTTTTCCTAGTGCTTAACCAGTTTCGTGGCATGATAAAAATATTTAAATTTTACAATACAAGTTACTGTGAAATATTATTTACCGATTATGTCTGTTGGTACATCGCAGACATTAGAAATATTCGAAGGACATGGGGTCATCACACTCGTATACTATAGAATAAAACAAACTAGCTTTTGGTGTCGTTGTGATTGCTTAGTTCTTAACTACAAAACAGATTTTGATGCAGTTTTCGCCATTATTTACATAATTTATTCCGAAGGACCTTATATCGTTGATTCCCAATGTCCAACACTCGTTGTCCAGTCCAACAGTGGTGTGGACCCGCTGCCCAAATATTAAAAAAGTCGTGGTTGCCAGCACCTGACGGACTATGACTTATTTAAAAAAATCATGTGACTGTCCACCAGTGGTGTAGGTACATCGACAATCATTGCTTCATATCTGTGTATAAAATAAATATTTATTACCTAGATTTAGCTTAAAAATCTTGATTACATGACATGTCGTCAATTCAGTAATTGCATACCCGTGTGAAGTGGAGGCGGGTGGCTACTGTGATAAGATAAATGTAAAACGGACTTAGAGATCAAACGAGCCGCCTGGCACCACATGTAGACAACAGGCCCTGTGAAGATCTAGAGGCCCTGACCTCCCTCTCTTCTAATGTGAAAATGTTCTCGTTAACAGACACTAAGAAAGAAAATGAAATAAATGGACTTTAAAATACCTTTTCTAAAAATTATCAATTACTCTTTCAGGCGTGCGTCGAGACCATCGACAGCGGCAAAATGACTAAGGACTTGGTGATCTGCATCCACGGACTGAAAAACACTAAAGAGGGCATGTACCTACACACCGAAGACTTCCTCCTGGCCATCGCTGATCAACTTGAGCGTAAATTAACTAAATAAACTTGAATTTAGAACACTTTACTTAGTGGTAAAAGACAATTGTTTTTTTTACATTGTCCTTTACTACTGACCCACTGGTAACTAGATAAGTATCAATTCATATACAATTGTTTTTAGATATTTTTAAGTAATCAAACGGTTTATTTTTCAGATAAGTCCAAGTGTTTTCAACCTAACAAAGTCTAAGAATGGCCCCTAATTTTATATATGTAAAAAAATACATATGTTGATTTTTATGATTTCTCCTAGTATGAAAGAATTAAATTGTGCTTGTATGCCTGAACTTGTAGAATGGTGCTTATAAATGTGATTAACTAGTTATATTCAGAGTTATTATCATATTGTGCTGGTTGTTGAGTACTTCTGTTTATACACAGAACCAGTAAGACATTTAATACGGTTTTAGTCATTGTTTGTATGATGAGACTTTTTGACTTTTGCATTTCCCGATGTTATGCTATTTATGGCATATGAGAGTGGTGGCTCGGTGGTAACTGGGTTGTTATCCAAGTAGACACATTGTTTAATTCACTTCATCACCACTGCTCTCAAAACGGTGAAGGAAAACATCGTCAGGAAACCGGCATGTCTTAGAACCGAAAATTCAAAGACGTGTGACATCCACCAATTGGGCCTGCATGGTGGATTATCGCCCACTCCTCTCACAGAGAGGAGGCCTGTGGCCTGTGCCCAGTGGAAATTATATAAACTCATTATGCTTTGCATTTATGGTGGCACATGATTGCACAATGAAATATATCCTATGCTATTAAATTAGCAAATATTTATATAAATACCTATATTTGTAATCACATTCTTGAAAACATCTCTAACGATTTCGATGAAAGTTGCAATATGGGGGTGACGTGCCCGAAAAATCGATCTAGCTAGGTCTGTATCTGGGAAAATTCGTTTTCTCTATTTTTACCCGAGCAGAGTTAGGTCGCCCAGGTAGCACCCACTATTTATTACGTCTACATCACAATTCTACACATAAAACAAATGCACAATGCGATAAAAACTTTTTTATGTCATAAAGTACCTATGCGAAAGTAAGGTTTGATACAGATTACATTGGTGTGACAAATATTGAGACTGATATAAGGCCATATTTGGAAATGGGTATTGAAATCTAAATAAATACTCATGTGGGGAAGGAAGATTGACTCAAATGGTGACGTTGTAATGGCAGGTGCGACCTAATTTTTGTTATTTTGTAAAATTAGTTCAATTCAAACTGTGTTTTACATTTTTAGTGTAGCTAAGACCTCCGCTGGTCGACCACCGTTTGAGTTGATTCAATATTTTTATCACTTTATTTTATAGTATCCCACTATACAGCAGGGAAGGGACACGACGCGAAAACGGTTACCACGTATTTAGTACATCATTCTGAGCCCCCTACATAGAAATTTTTCATCGGTTATTTAAAAAAAAACAGCTGTTTCCTACAAAAGTGCAATACCTACACGGTCAAAAAATGTATGGAACAGCTGATTTTTTTTGTACCGAATACGTGGTGACCGTTTTCGCGTCGGTGTCCCTTCCACACCCCATGTTATTTTGTAGAAATTTATTTTATGTCTTCCTTATGCTACCTATATTATTGTTTATACATTTTTTGTAACGGCAAGAGATTTGCAGAGATATGATGATTGAAATTTAAAAACTCAAATAAAATTTGTATTGTTAACAATGTATGTATTTCATAAATAAATCCAATTATTTTAATTTTCCTGTGTTTATTTTTGAAAGTATGTCTGCGATTCCCAGATACCCGTGTCATACTGCAGTTAACTCAGAATATTTGTTATAAAATATTCTGATGTGGTTTGTTTACCTAGAGCTAGACCTAGATGGTTGTGTGGTTTTAAGCAAAAAAAGATTCTTCATAGTCATCATCATCTTCCCGCCCTTAGCTCTACAGTCACGACCAAAATAACACCTATACCCGCGTAAGGTCTGACAAACCTAAAGTTTAGAACTTAATTTCGTGATATTTTTTTCAAGTAACTTGTACGAGGATATTATTTTCTCCGGAAACATACTACGTACCTAGTATCGTAAAAATGATAATGTTCACCGACATTATACCGATTTACTAAGTATAGCCTTTGACTGTAGTCTCTGAATAATTGTTAGATTTTTGTAAGAGGTTGTAAAATGTTAGCATAGATACATTTTTTCTCTTCTACCAAGCTTCAAACCTAAAAGTTACCATGATCTATTCTAAACATAAAAAATAGACAGGTTTTATAATTTTAGTTGAGTAGGTACAAAAGCAGAGAAACATTTTGTAACACCTATACCCGCGTCGGTCTCGCGCAGACCGAATTTCTCGTAATACGGCCATTTGCACTTATACACTTTTTATCCAGAAATGACCGCAGCAACTAATAAGAAGTACAAATTTCCATCATTAATAATTAATGATGGAAAAACACTCTTTGGAGATTTTTCTTTTACAATAATTGTGTTTTATCGGACAGGCGTGAGTATAGGAAGGAAGCCACTGCCTATCTTTTCCAAGGAATTCAGGAGTGATGCAAAAAACGAATGCATGGGAGTAAGTAGAGCCACTGTGACTATCAATTCTCTTGCTGGCATTCGAGGTTAGACAAATAAATAATGTTATAACAAAAGATTAGAGTAAAACAACCAGTTTAAAAAAATGTATTGTCTTAGTTTATTAAGATAATATTAATTTCAGATCAACATCTTTTACAACATCATACTTCACAAGTTTGGCGTATTTCTTTAAAAGCTTTCGCCAATAACACTTTACATCCTTATCAGTTAAATGATCCCAAATATGTTGGAATCCTCTGTTTGCTATCTCATTAGCTAACTTACCATTTTCTTTGAAAAAGTTTATTAATTCCTTTATCTCTTCTTCCTTCGCCTTTGGGCTGATAGGTACATAGTGCACCCAAGGTTTTAGGGAGGGGTAAAAGAATTCTAGCCATTGATCACCAACATGAAACACTAAAGACTTGCATAGGAATAAATGCTTGAATCTGAAACTAGCAGCAACCCCTCTGTAGTTGAATAGATATTTGTATTTGCAGTGTTCTTCAAATGATACTTCAGATGCTGGTGGTGCATAGAGTGTGTCCTGAAATAACACAAATGTTGTAGGTAGTTCAAAAATCAAAACATTATGATATTTTTTGAGATAGGTGTATGTGGGTTCACTTAGCAAACTTAGCAAGGCCACCATTGAAATGTAATGCCAGAAATGACAATTCTTCTTAGCGGGCCAACACACAAATTTTTACAAGTTAAACAACACTTCAATTAAAATTCAGGTAGTCTAGAAAGAGTAATGGAAACCCTGCTTATAGGTGCCACACATTTAATCTTTGTCAATATGTAGGTAATGTACCATATCAGACTTCCAAGCTTGATTTTTAGTGTACTGAGCATCAACAAGGTCAGGTTCAGATCTAGAGAGCAGTATAAGAGCATCCCTTTCTTCACTTGTTCTGGATCCTCTGAAAAATCCTTTGCTTTCTTTCTTTTCCCATGGCCATCTGCAATTTTAGAGATTGGCAATTACTTATAAACCAGTCAAATGCATTCTTGTGACTGTAAAGAACCTTCAGCAATGAGTTACTTACTTTTTAGCAGCTCCTGATATTGAGATTCTGTGTTTGTCCCATCGACCTATGCCAGTGGGGTACAAGGATATTGCTGGACCACCTTCCCAGAAACTCCAAGCAGGATACATTATATCATAATAATCTTTTGTCTGAAAAAGAAGTTTGAGGATGTAATGTTTCTGAAGCTTGTTGTTTTGCTTGTTGTTGTTGTTTTTGTAGCTGATACTTTGTTTGTGAAAAGTTTTGTTTGTTGAAACTGTTTTGTGACTTTTTTTTCTTGTCTCATCAAGTACTTCCTGGACAGCTTCCAGTCATAACTGACATAGTAGAATTCTTGGTAAGCTTTGTTTAGTAATAAATGTTAATCTCAGGACCTTACTGAAAGAAAATACTGGTGCTTTTGGATGTGTCCATGCTTGATTGATTTGGGGCCAATCTCTGGTATTCAGTGCCAGTTCTAAATCTGGCATTTTTTCTGCTAGAGCAGTTAGGTAGTGTTCTACTCCTGCACACCTTGCTGGAAAGTGGCATTCGTTTTCCCTATAAAGTTTGCCATCAATTATCTGTAAAATAACAAGCATTTTTGATTTAGATTTTAGATTTTTTTTAAAGATTATTTTAGTTTCTACTATAAAGTTATGTGTTTCAAATTACCTGGTACTTAGTTGCTTTTGCCCGAGCTCTGTCAAATAGTTCCTTGGTAATACCATCTTTGAATGGTGCCAGGTCCTGATCAATCACTTTAGCATGACAGCTACAATTTTCACTCTTACAAGGAACATAATGGTGAACAGCTAAGTTAATTTTCTCTTTCAGTTTTATAGATCTATCATTAGCATCTGGAAATTAAATATGAAATATTTAAACACGTGTTCTAAAGATTGAGATGGTCCTTTATAATTCATTAACTACAATTTTATTCTGCCTGCAAAAGGGGCGTACGTGATATAAAAAAGCCTTACTAAACCAAGAAGGCGCATTGGTATAACAACAATTTACTGTTATGACAAATCATCATGAAAACTGGTTGTTTGTAGGAAAATTCGAAGGAAATTTATAACCGCAGTCTGTCATATCTTAACAACAATAATACTGACTTCTTGAGTCTATAGAATAAAGATTATGGACTGGTATTGAGAGTTAAAAGCTTTGATAAAACCTCTGCTGTATTTGTTGTGGTCTTCAGAGCATGATTTTTCATCTTTACTACAATACTCTTCATTTGTATTAGAACTAACAGAAACAATAATACACAATAAGGTAAACAGATGACTGTACATAATTAATTAACTTTAAAATAAAAGAAAAACCACAACTTTAGTCTGTTTTCAGAAGTAAACAAAAGTTTACAAAAGAAAAAGTACCTAGGTATGAATGACAGCGCGGGACGTGACAAATGTCAACATTTTTTTTTAACATCGAATTAAATGTTTGGATATCAATATTTTGAGTTACATACCATCGTGAATATTTATTTTTCAAAGCACGCAAGAAATATTACGTGCTGAGTGGGTTCGGTGCTCGGACAAGGAAGCGATTAGCTATTGACTATTTCTCGCTCGAGAAATGTGCAATAGATGTAACGTGGGTCCGTCTCGAACTCAAAATGTTTCTACACGACCCAGGAATATCTGTTATAAGAATAGAAAATTATTGTAACATAGTGAGGACTATGTTCCTATTCTAGTGCAATAATACCTTGTTAAGTTAGTATAAAATGAAAAATAGTTCCCAAGAATAGTTATATCGCCCATCATTGTTTTTATAAGCTTTTATTTAATGTTTCGTATACCAGAAATGGTTAATATGAGAATCCCTATTGTTATATTATGTAATGTAACATCTATGTACCATCTACCTACCCATATTATGCGAATAAATTATTTGATTTGATAACTTTTTCGGTCCCTGGTTGCAAGGGAATCTAAAGGTCACAGCACACATACACATCAACTCTGAAAGGGATCGACACCGTATCAACTCGAGCCGTTCAGTATTCTTTGTATGAAACTCCCTACTGCAACGCACACTAATCGAAATCGTCACGAATCGCCTCGCCTCGGGACAAGCTCATCAACCGCGTTGCGGTGCGTGGTCAACTCACTTACGGCTCGTCGTCCCCTCGCTTACGTCTCTTCGTCCACCCTTACGTACACTACTGTTGCCACACGTGCTGTCATTCACATGGCAACTTCCAGTCGTGTTGCCCGCGTGTTTTATTGACTTTGTAGGTTAGTAGAAATACTAACAAGCGCCATAGATTTTCTAGTTATTAGGATTCAAACTGAACTGACCTGGCTGGTACCAGACCAGCCAGGTCAACCAGCGGTCGGTAAGCCGTAAGCCCGGCGTCACCTAGCCGTAGCCGAGTCCCGGCGTCACCTAGCCGTAGCCGAGTCAGCGTATCGGAGCTGCTGATCCGCTTGCTTACGTTAGGTTGACGTCTAACGGCGAGGCGAAAGGCGATACGGTGCCGATCCTTTTCCGAGTTGATATGTGTGCTGTGACCTTTATCAGTCTGCCAACAGCCAAGTTCTCTATTCGAAGCGAACAAATAAAACATCTAGGGTAGATTGAATTTAATAATACAATTAAAATAGTGAATATACAGACATTTAAAGCAGCAAATAATGCAACAATTACGATTTAAGTCAGTGAAAAATTAAATCTTGTATTTATAGTGAGAGAATCAAGCAGTTCTAAAGAACTATAGGTTACGTAAGAGAAGTATTGTGATAAGAAAAGTTTAGACGCTTATAGAATTGAGAAATATATAAAACAATCTTATCGAGATCTTAATATTAAGGATTTACATGGCTTACTATAATAACAATCAACTGGTCTACAAGTATCTAAATACAATTGACAGTATAATTTTTAACATAAAGATCGAATTAAAATGCTATAATAAAAGCCAGTTTACAGCATAAAAGCTGTTTATGGTACAACAAAATTGAGAACACACATTCAGAGAGACTTCAACAATTTAATCTTGAATTTTGTTCAAACTCGGACTTGGCTATGGTCCATCATAGTGTAACATAAAACAGCTTTTACAGACTGACAAAATATTTAGTTGAATTCTCTGTCAGGGAACAGAGCTGGTGCGACCAGGGTCCAGATGTAGAGACCCACGCACAGCCAAGAGGATGTGATCTTAATCCACATTGAGGCGACATTCTCCTTCGAAAGCTGCGAACTCGGGCTGGAAAAAATATATTTCGTTAATATTTTTCACAGTTGGTAACTTAATACTGTTAGTTTGTTCTTGTAATGATGATGAATACATTAAACATTAAGTAATATGTATAACTAAATGGTTCATCCCTGCAACTGAGAGGGTAGCTAGAGCGCGTTAGGTAGCAATGGGTTACACACCAAAATTATTACACAGCTCTCTCTGTAAAGTGTTCCCATTGCTGGGGCTCATGTATCATCCCACTAGAGGAAAGTGAATGCAGGCTGGTGGATGCCAGTGTCACAAGTCTTTGATTTTTTGGCTTGGAGGGTCCTACCACTACAATTGAGAGGTTCTAAAGACGAAAAAGATTTAAGATACTCACTTGTACCAATTTGTGAGTGTCATCATGATGTAAAGCGTAGCGAGAGCAAACACGATGTGGAAGAAGGTCCAGGAGTAGGCGACGCCATCTTCTTCGTTGTCGAACACCTTGGTCTCCTGGACGCCCGCCTCGCCGCCGTCAGTGCCTTCTACGGAATCATATCCTGCGCTCAGTGAGCATACCAACATGCATCGTTAACTATGCTGATCACAATACCGTGTTAAGGTGCAATTTGAAGCGGTTAAGTGGAACAAAAAAGCAGAATAACGAAATACTTGGCATATTACACCTGAGAGATTTCCAGTAGTGCATTTTTTTTTAAAGAACTATTTTTTTTCAAAATACACCAATAATAACTAAAGAACGTAAATTGATATCTACTGAAGCTATTGTCATGAATGATATGTAGATGTCCTTTGATCTAACAAACTGCCAATACCTACATTTATACAAAACCATTTAACCTGGCTTCTTCAAAATAGGACTAGGAGGCTTGGTTTGGGCTTCTGAAGAAACTGGCCCTAAGCATAGCATAAAGGAAAATAAGAAAAAAATACATTTTCATATTAACAAAAAAAAAGGGCATAGAATGATTCAAATACGAATATCATGAACTCAATGAAATTAAACAAGCAAATAATATGTTAGCAGATAATGAAAAGATACGTGAGTGTACAGTGTTTGGCATGTTAGGTACTTAGTGATCTGCCAGGGCTGCGGGACTTTTCGAAAGAGATACCGCAGCCCTGGAACACAAAGCGCAAAAGAAGGAACATGGATGGGTTTTAGTCAGTAAAATTCTGACACTCCCTTCCGCTCTGCCCAGAGCGGGACGACCCATCAAATGACCCTTGTCATTTGATGATTTCCCATCCGAAAAAAAAGGTACTTAGTGGTTTAAGGCCAAGTGCACATGTGGTGTTACCTTCGTTAGCAATGAGCCCTCCTTGCCCTTACACAGCGCCACCGCCGCGCGATATGTCCGCAAAGAATGCACAGTATGCGTTAGTGTTACATAAAAAGTAAAAAAAAACAAGTGACAACATCACTGTTCGTGTTCTATTGAAAATATAGGTAATCATCGCAATTTAAACGCCAAAACAATTCGGTATAATGTAAATTATAATAAGAGCTGTAATTCTGATTGAATAAGTGTTGTTTGAAAATATAAAGGCATGAAACTACATCTTTTAAAAACATTTGACAAGGACAAGCAACATTTAAAATTCAAAGTGGAGCTCATGACTTTAAAACTTGGATGTAATAAAACATGCAAACCTGTGATAATAGAAGTATCAAGATCAGTTATGACTAAATTGCGAAATATTCAACATAGAATAATCAGAAATAAGCTAGAGGACACACTGATAACGATGAAATATTAAAACATTTTCGGCCAGTTCAAATAGAATGCGAATAAGCGAATGTGAAACAATTCTTACCCTGCTTTTTTCCCTTTGCAATGAGTTCAATATAATAGTTTAGTAAGAGTTTAAGGTATTATAAAGAAGGTTATATTCACCTGCGCTTCCTTCCTTGGCGAGGATATGCTCCGACATGGTGATTTTAGACGACGATGACGCCGTTCGGATAGATGAATACAACACGCTGCACACCCAAATGACCAGCCCGATGATCGACTGCTTGTCGAAAGATGACTGTTGAAACATTTATAGATCATTATTTTATTGTTTATCCTTTAGTTTGTTTTTGAATAAAGAGGTGATATTTCGGTTCAAATTCGAAAACAAATAGAAATTAGTGCTATTTAAGTTTAGATCTAAAACTACTTACAATCTGAATACGATTAAGAATGTGTTAATGATTCAATATAAAGTGATAAAAGATTCGTTAATACCATTTTACATACCCAATACATATCTTCCTTTGATTCCTGGTTGAGCAAATTTAAAATAATACATATTATAATTTACATAGATAAACATGGTAGTACCTACATATTAAATACAATAGGATTTTAGATGCATAATGCAAACAATAATAATATATTACATAATATTATGCTAAAAGGTACTGCCTTATGTGTTTTATTGTGTTAACTTGTTCAAGTTTACTTAGTTAAACATCATTAGCAATTTTGGATTACTCGTATTATTGGTTATGAACTATACAATACATATGTTAATAAAAACCCTGTCCGAACCGAAAGGGGCATATAGGTATCCCAATGACATTACCAAATTAAATGAGAAACAGTAATATTCATAAAAGTGAACATTTTAATGAATTTTAAAATGCATGATTTTACCACCATATTACCCAAAATCTAGCATTTTTTTTTAAATGTGACCACACCATCATCGTTGTTAGTACGTTCGATTGTCAATTGTTTGAATAAACACTTATGATGTCACTACCAAAGAAGCGACCGGAGTGTCATGCCGCCGCCCAAACCCGTGTTGCCATGTAAGTTTCCTCATTGTAGTACATTTTATTTATTTTTTATCTTTGATTGGATTACATAAATCGAATCTCGATTCCTAATAAATAATAATACCCTAATTGGTAAACTGACTGACTGACTGGGTGATATAACAACACAGAGCTCAAACCGCTGGTCCTAGAGACATGAAACTTGGAGGGTGAATGTGAATTGAATTAATTTATACGTGTCTCAGCGTTTTTGGGAATTCTACGCCAGAAGGGTTGAAGAGGGGGATGAAGGTATCTAACAATGTTTGTTCGGGTGGAATCTTGCTACTCAATTTTGAAGAAGATATCTTCAGCCGATTGAGCAGAAATATTGCACACAACTTTGGTTCTGGTGACAATACATTTTTATGACAGACATTCCTTAATCCTGCAACTTTTTCATTTTTCGACATCCACGCGGGCGAAGCCGCGGGCAAAAGCTAGAATTGTTAAGATATTTGGTGTTTTAATTTCTTTTAATTTATCCCATACCCAGCTCGAAACAATATTGTATTGTTTAAATGTCTTTTCCATTCTTAAATTACTAAAATAGTGTATTAGTAAGGTGAATCATTAGTGTATAAATAATACATCAAATTACTATTACTGTTGTTGAACTAAACGTTTAGTCTTGTCCCCTAATAGACTGGTACTACTAAAGCAACTCTTGATTGATGCAATGGAGCTACCATTGCATTGCACGTTTTGACAACCTAAATGCATCTGACTGCTGACATTATTCATTCTATCGGTTATATGCAACTCGGTTGAACAGAAACAGCTGGTTTACCTGATTCGGAAAAACACTCATGCCAGCTAACAGTGGACGCAGATATGACGGAAGATGGGCGCATCGTCGGTCGCGTAACGCCAGAAAAGATAAATAGGTAATAAAACTTCAAACCTTACTTATGTAACCGATGACGCGATATTGCGTCGTGCGTTATAATAACTGACTAGACGTGTCTAGACTACGCAAGTTCAAATGTAACCGAATTTACAATACGCCCGACACCTCTTTCGTCAGCTTTGCGTCCACCCTAAACTTGCAAGCAATTCCATTGTGTAAGCTACACAATGACATAAAAACTACCTGCATGTTATTCTGCAAGCCACTGGCATGTTTTCCTTTTTACCCGACTGCACGACACCAAATACAGGGTTAAGTTTTTTTTTTCTGGATGAACGCATTACAAACCTCATTAGATCCAGTGATGCCGTTACACTCCTTAGAAGCATTGGAGAGTGCGGACCACGTCAGATACATGACGTACAGCGACACAACAGCCGACTGCAGCAACCCGGAGCGGGGCTGATGCTCCTGCACCGAAGGCAAGATCGAGATGCCGCTCGCGATCACCACGAGGATCAGGTTTATGGAGATGAAGAACTTGGATAGCTCACAGCCACTTGACTGTAAATAAGATTTGTGTTAGCTGGTGTCACATTATTCTTAGCTTATTGATGGATGACTTTTGCCCAGAGCCGAAAAAACATATTATCCTATGGCATTTGACGGCACGGTTGGCCCAATGGTCAAGCGATTGACTGCTGCGCTGCATGTCGCGGGTTCGATTCCCGTACGGAACAAATATTTGTATGACCTACAAGTAGTTGTTCCGGGTCTGGGTGTTTTTCTATCTATAATATGTATTTACAAAAAAAAAAATTGTAGGTATATATGTAGTTTATCAGCCATCTAGCCACCATAACACAAGCATTAGGTTGCTTAGCTTGGGACTAGATGGTGCTGTGTGAAATGTCCAGGGATATTATTATTATTTGGTAATAGTGTAGATTTCCATTAGTGAAATTGGACGAGCAGTTTCGGAGATTAGCTCCTACATCAGAACATACAAACTTTACAATAATAAGTTTTAAAACTGTCATGGTCACTAACATTATAATTAACACTGGAAACGGGATATTTACCATGTCCACTGTTTGTTTTGAGTTCCCGATATTTCAGCGCTTTTGCAAGCATGATCACGGATAAAGTGAAGTTATTGCGGGTGGGTGTTTATGAGCAGACAAATCGGTCTAACCTCTTTCTTGTTGTTGTCTCAAAACAAACACGACAAAAAGTGGACATGGTAAATATCCCGTTTCTAGTGTTTACCAGTATTATATTAGATATTTTGGATTTTTGCTTGAATTTGCAAGCATGTTGAAGCAATTCAGTCACGAAATAAGCATTTAGGTACCATTGGCTCTTTTGGTCTGCACGAAAGGCGTGAATATATTTAGTTTCTTTCGATATCAAATAAAGTATAGTATAATCTTTAAATCCTATGTTCATTCTGCTTTAGGTGTTTGTTGGCTGCTGCTCGCCCACTGTAGGTAAATCTACAAATAATATTTTAAAGAGTTTCGTGGCAAACTGCACCTATATTAAATATAGGTGCAGTTTGCCACGAAACTCTTTAAAATATTATTTGTAGACCTGTTTTAGTTAAATAGGTTAAATTTTAACCTATTTAACTAAAACAGGTCATGTTTCAAAGGACACACATTAGCTAAATGGTAGTTTTATTGTCCTTTTAATCTTTTGACATAAATCTATTGCTTTTAAGTAGTAGGTTATTTACTTTACCTTGGTGTAATACACGTAAAGGAGGACGATGCCAACCAGTGCGAGAGCATAGGCAGTGAGCATGGCCAGTAGTAGAGCGGCATACCACCCGCGCGACTGTGACTCTTCATAGTTTGCTGAAATTCATGAATACACGTCAAATACTAACGAAATGTCTTTTTTTTTTTTTTTTTTTGGTGGCTGGGAAATCATCAAATGACCCCCCCCGCTCTGGGCGGAGCGGAAGGGAGTGTCAGACTCTTACTGACTAAAAACCACCCATGTTCCTTCATTGGCCCTTTATGTTCCAGGCTGCGGTATCTCTTTCGAACAGTCCGCCCTGGCAGGCACCGGTCCTTGCGGGCCCCTCCCGTTGCTGACAACTCTTTGAGGCGCGTGTGGAACATGAACGCGCCGTCGACACGGCCTGCCCGTCGTCATACATAAATGTCTAAGTGTACATCTCTGTCGACCCTTTGGGGATTACTGGCGTGATGTTTAGTATGTCATGTACGTCAAATAAAAGCATTGATCTGCTTTGCTATAATCAGAAATTCATCCATAATTTAACTATCATCAGTGAACCAAAGGAGTTCTACAGCTAGACAAAAGCCACTCCTAACCATCGCCACATCTTGAACGAAGTTTTGAATTGATACTAGTCTATATTTGTCATGCCATCAGCAAGGCAAAAGTCTTGTTCTCTTTTTGTAGAAGTAACAAACTGAGATAATTATCTCTCTCACTATGACAAACTACTTCAAACTTCATACATACAATTACATATATTCTTCTAGGAAATTTTGTCATATTTCGTAATTAACTACACTTTACCTTAGTGACTCATGTATTATTCAGTCACTGACACATCATCAAATGGGTTTTTCCCTGATTACAAATGTGACTGTAAGTAAATGTACTTATTTTTTCTTCTTTGCCTTTGTTTATGATCTATTTAACTCATAAGAACTTCTAGTTCATATGTAAAATGAACATATGACCAGAATATGTGTGGAATACCACAACTAAAACGAATATTTAAAAAAAAACCGTCCTTCGATGGAAAAGTAATTTTCCACTTGTTTGTTATAAAAGCTTTTTTTCTAGAAAAATATTTTTTACTTACAAACCCATCTTTCAGCCCAAGTATGTGCAAAATCAACAATTAGTATAAGTTGTATGACTATGAAGCAGAAGCCTCCGATCATGCCAAACACCATCCAAGTTGAAGCAAATTGTCCCTCCGGAATAAAGAAAGCGCCAATTATACCGCCAATTACAACCATATACTTGATGCCCCAGAAGCTAAAATACAAAACACATAAATGTACTTATCAACATAATACATGGGTAAACAATTATTATCAGTCGTACACATAAGCAGACTCACTGATAAGTTGTAAATGTTCAAAACAAGTCGAGATTGAGATAAATACATACCCGTTTTGTATGCCAGCCCGAGGATCTTTGGAGGACTTCACACCAAGCGTTATTAGAGCCATTAAAACAAAGAAGAGACATGCTGCAAAACATATTCTGAAATACAAAATGATGTGGGAATTAATAGTCTATTTCACCAACAACAAACAAGAATGAGCCTCAACTACAACACCAAATGAGATCAAGATCATTTTAATCTTACATTAAGTTAATACCTACTTTAAAGGTCACATGACAAAATATTCAGATGTCAATTACATTGTAGCATAATGCAATTAGATAAAGTATTTTCATTTTAGCTTGTTAACTGCTTTATAATATTTGTGGAAGCAATAGTAGGTAATGTAAGAATATAAAATCACCTGTAAACAGCTAAGTAGCCAACAGCCTGGTCACAATCCACTTTTAAGTCACCCGGTAAATAGTGTGTAGAGTTTTTACAAAATGGTACCTGAAACATACATTTTCATACATGGAAAACTTAAACGATTATACTCAATAGATGATTTACTGACATAAAAAAGTAAATTACTTTGACTTTGAACTTATGGCTTCATCCAATTTTACCTACAGGCAAAGCAAAGCTGCTAGTACCGTGATATTTACTTCTATGTTCCATTTGCCATTGGTTGATGGCAAATCCGACTAAAGCAAACTTTTGGGATGGGTCTAGGATATCCTATTTGGTCTGATTATTTATACATCAGCAAACCCGGCCCCATAACAGGTAAAGAGATTTCTTTGACCTATCCCAAACACACAGCTAATATGGAGCCCCTTGGATATGCCTCATCTTCTTTTCTGCCGATCCTGCCCAACCACCTACTCCCTTCCAGGATTCAAATTAAGAATAATAATAACTCAAATTTTATCCTTGCATTATGCTAACTGCACAGGCAGTTAGCACACTGCAAGGATAAAATTTGAGTGGATTTAATATATAAAGAAGAAAGAAGCTTACCTTTTTCATTTCATCATGTAGTCCAGGAGCCAGTGTGACACAAGCGGTCACCATCACAAGTAGCAGCATGATCGTGTACATGATACGGGTGGATGTGGAGTTGGCACATGACGGACATGCTGAGCAGCACAGGGAGCAAGCTGTGCTTCCACAACAGCATGCCAGCTATAATACAAATACTTTGTTATAAACAACACAACACTACTATTTTCTCTTAATAGATCATCATTCAGTAGCTAATTGTTTGGTTTTCAATGAGGTATACTATAAAATAGCACTGACACTGCTGAAGTTTTTTAATGTCTGACCAGCCCAGCCTGAAGGCTAATAAAGTCACACTAATCAAAGTGCAATTCAAACAAAATTTTATGCTATTGATGTTTATAACCTCATGACTATCACCATTTTTCACTTATTAAAAATAATGAAGAACATTACATTTATACATATTGATGATTAATTGTGATTTTTCTATTGAGTACGCAAGATGTAGGTATATTTCTGATTGTGTGAAAGTTGGTATGAAAATAGAAAACTACTTAGTCAATTCTATGCAAATCTAATGAATTAACATTACTTATTAACTGCATCACCCATCCGAGACAATGATGACCCTCTGATTCACATAATCACTAAATAAACAAGGTTAATTTGAGCAAAAAATTACAGTGTTAGTATAAAGTTTAGTCATCCCATGTAGAGTTTAGGTACCTATGCTATTTCATGAGACAAGATTCTAGACAACAGAAAGAAAAAGAAAGAAATTTAACTTGACATTTGTCTTGTGAAGAGATATAATAAGGATTTCTCAAATCACACAGATCACTGTCGACACGATTGATTGTTGACGACACGATCGATCACAACAATTACACGAGATCATTATAAAAACAACATTCACCTGAGCAGCTGAACAAAGACCCAACACTGCACCCATGCTTAAACACTTTTCTAATAGCTAACCAATAATTATTTATCTTCTAGCCTCAATTTTAAAGTTATTTTTTATACTTTGCTAAGATCAAGACAAAATCAATAGTTTCTTGAGCTTAAAAATAAAAACATTGTTCTTGAAAACTAAGCTCTATTGATTTGACATGATACGAGTTTTTTTAACTTTTTTTGACATTTCTAAAACCAGCAGTGAAGCAGTATTACATGTCGAAATAAATAAGTACGAATTAAATCGATTTAAGTGAAAATCAACTATAAAGCAAAAAAAGTCATGGAAAAAGTTTAGTAGTACGTTTCACAATAAATATTGTATCTGTTCAATCCTTGCACGTTAATTAATCTGAAATACAGAATCGAAATGTATATTGCACCAATTTAGCATTACTTGTTCAATCCGTAAGGTGGAAAAGCTAGGGTAGCCCGCGAAATTCAAATTTTCTTAGGTTTTTTCAATTTGCGGGTCAGTTTAAGGCTATATGTAAAACTAAATATGATTCGCGACCATAACACGTATGTACTTACAGAATTATAATAATTAAAATCATCGGTACAACCGTCTAAGTTCATTAATACCATTTAATGACTATTTCATGAAAAAGTCATTCAATGGGACTACATGAACTTAAAGGGTTGTATTGATGAGTTTAATTACTATCACTCTGTAAAACCATATTTGTTACGGTCGCGAATCATGTCTTAATTAACATAAAACCTGACACTGACCTATAAATTGCAAAAACCGTAAGAAAATTTAAATTTCACGGCCTACTCTGCCGCTTTCACCTTAAGAGATAGAAATCGTATCGTATCTAGAATACAGATGGAAATGACATCGCAAAAACACGATTAAGTGATGCTGACAGAGTTGAGAGTACAATAATACGGGGTGGAAGGGATACCGACGTACACATACACGATACATTTTGACCGTGTAGGTATTGCACTTTTGTAGGAAACAGCTGATTTTTTCTTTCACCTCACGTAAAAGACTTAAGGCTGTACATTGACGACCGTTTAAGTTGGAATAAACACGTGGCTCAGGTAAGCCAGAAAGTCTCGTTCTCACTGCGATCCCTCTATAGATTCAAGAATTTCCTCCCATCTAGCACCAAACTCACTTTGGTCCAGTCACTTGTACTTCCCATTATCGACGATGCTGATGTTTGTTATTCTGATCTTTCCCAAGAACTTCTAAATAAATTGGATTGACTTCTCAACAATTGTATTCGCTTTGATTTTGGCCTTCGTACATACGATCACAGTTCTTCCTTCCATTCTCAGCTTAAATGGTTGCCTATCCAACTCAGGAGGTCCCTCAGATCTCTCTGCATGCTCTTCACAATTTATGAACGATCCATGTGCTCTCGATTATTTAAAACTTATTTCAAAGTGTTGGCAGAGGCGTATTTAAAGATTTGGCGCCCCGGGCCAGTTAGCTTTGCCGCCCTATTCATTTAAGAAAAAAAAAACCGTTATTGGTGTGAATTAGTAAACAAAAAAAAAAAACTTCTCTTAAAACTGGAACATTACGGTTTAGGGAAACTTGCGTTCAGTTTAGTGAAATCGTATTTAAACGATAGAGATCAGCAAGTACAAATAAATGGTGCAAATTCAATGGGTTTAAAAGTAAGTATGGGTGTACCGCAAGGTTCCATATTAGGTCCTTTCCTCTTTTTAGTCTATTCATATAAATGATCTACCCCATTTATTTAAAAACCAACCACAAATGGTGTTGTTTGCTGACGATACTTCTTTAATATTTAAGATAAACGGACGTGCCACAAATCTTGACGACGTAAAAAACGCCCTATTGCTGGTCCATAATTGGTTCACCGCGAATGATTTAGCATTAAATGGGAAAAAAACGAAGTGCATAAGATTTGCTCTACCGAATGTCAAAAGTAGTGATAGTGACATAGTATTGAATCAAGAGAAACTAGAGTTCGTCGAAAAAACTGTTTTCCTGGGGATCACGCTCGATTCAAGGTTACAATGGGGTCCGCATATAACTTGTCTTGCAGGACGGTTGAGTTCAGCAGCATATGCTGTTAGACAAATCCGTCAATTTCCTGATGTAGATACCGCCAGGCTAGTCTATTTTAGTTATTTTCATAGTATTGTGTCATATGGTATTTTACTATGGGGACGGGCTGCAGACATTGAGTCTATATTTATTCTGCAGAAAAGAGCTATCAGAGCCTTATATGAGTACAAATTGGTTGACAAAATCGTCAATGACGCTGTCATAACTTATAGCGTTTGTCAACTCAGCTTCTATATTCAGAACAGCTAAGCTGTTTAAGCGTTCTTCGCTTATAGTGGAACGTAAATAATTCTTTATCCTTTTGAGTACAGAAAACGAACGTTCTGCACTGCAATTTGTCACTGCGGTGCAAAGAAAAATACGTAATGCAATCTCTACATATGGGAAAGCTTCTTTTAAGTCCTTATTAACCGACTTCCAAAAAGAGGAGTTTATCAATACGTTTGAATGTTTTTTTTTGTAGCATGTTCAAGTATGTTCTTCGCCAATTCTGAACCGATTTCGATCATTTTTTTTTGTTTGGAAGCAAATTATTCCACGGTGGTCCCGTTTAAGAGCTGATGCTGGTCTTCAGAGATAAGCAATGGAACTCTTCAATAAGAGACAGCAAATCTGCCGTGATTGCTGCAATCGCTTGGATGTTTATTGTTGTTTACACAACATCATAACATAACATCACGCCTATATGCTCTCGAGGGGCACGCAGATGTGACAGTACACCCACATTTCGACAGTTAGGTATGTTAAGTTCCATTTTGTTGGGGATAAGCCTATTACCATGACATGTATGGTTAGCGGTTCACTAATGTTTCACCAAAACTCCTTAGTCAATTTTTAACCGACTTCAAAAAATGGAGGAGGTTCTATGTTCGACTGTATGTATTTTTTTACGTATGTTCACCGATTGCTCCACCAATTGTGGACCAGCAAAACACAGTAAATTAAGTAATTTAACCACAAACCGCAAAGTTCCTAATCATGTATTAAACTAAAACTATGTACCGGTAGATAAGTTTTCACCGAATCAAATTAAAACATGGGTAATATTTCGTAAGGTAGGACTAACCATGAACACGGAAAAAACTAAGGCCATGACGAACGGGCACCAAGAACCAATTTGCGTGAACAATAACACAATTGACTATGTGGACGAGTATATCTACCTAGGTCAAACAATCGCGCCCACAGACCTTACCTCCAAAGACATTAGTAGACGCATAGGTGTTGAAGCAAAGAGGTTTTGCTGAAATAATCTCAGGCAGGTAATAATTTTATGTTTTTTTAATATTGTTACCTGAGATGTCACTTCTGAATAAAATGGTTTTTCGGTTGTCAATGATTTTTTCAATGTATTTTATTTTAACCGTTTCATTATGTTTTGGTAATCACGATCTACAGTTATTAGAGAAACCTAAAGTAACAGGGAACCTCTAACAATAGGAAATGCATGGAAACAATACTTGAGTTTAAAAGAGGTCATAAAAACCCAGAAATGAGCATGATTCGACACTTGTATATTGCCTGTCCTTATGGCTGTCAAACCTGGGCACTAAATAAATCCCATGTTAAGAAACTCGAAACATGTCAAAACGCTATAGAAAGGAGCATGATGGGGAAGAGACTTTCGGATAGATTAAGAACCACCAATATAAAAAAATGTACTAGAACAAAGGATGTCACGGTAACTATCAGAAAGCTCAAATGGAAATGGACAGGACATATCATCAGAGGTAATGAGAAGTGGTCGCAATCTGTAATGCACTGGTTCACAAGCCATAGGAAACGGAACCGAGGCAGGCCACCAAGAAGATGGGTGGATGAAATAAAAGCTATAGCGGGTGGTGGGTGGACAACAACAGCTAATGTTAGAGATAAATGGAGATAGTCGGGGGAGGCCTTTGCCAGCAAGAGGCACACAGACGGGTGTAATTAAGATATTATTAGAATTGTAAATAAAAGTTAAATAATCAATATATTATTTATATCAAAATTAAGCTATGATCAAGATTTTGGGTTCGAAGCGTTCGTTTTTAATAAAATGTGAAAAAAAATATTGTAGTTAAGCTTGACAATAAAAGGCGCAAAGAGAAGTCCGCGAGGGGCGGCTTCGCCGCCCCTCGCATCCTGCCGCCCCGGGCCATGGCCCCCTTGGCCCTATGGTAAATACGCCCCTGAGTGTTGGGCACTTCTCACAGTCGTAACCTTCGAGCTTTCAAGAATCTACTTCTCCAAATTCCTTCACCGCACCGGTTTTATAAATTCTTACGCTATCTCTACTATAAAGCTCTGGAACGCGCTACTTTAAAGCTGAAAGCAAATTCACTTTTAAAAGAAAAGTCCGTAACCACTATTTAAGTCAGAATAAATAGCTCCCAATTAAAAGTCGAGTCATGGTAATTATTATTAGGTTTCTTGTCTTTTATTTTGGTATTTGTTAAAATATTTATTAGTATATTTTATTTATATATATTTCGAATATTAGTATTAATATTCGAAAACAAGAAGTAATTTTTTTAGATATTTATTTTGTACCCTATCACAACGTTTTTCTTATTTAACCCAAAGGTTGACTGGTAGAGAATGCCTTGTGGCATTAAGTCCGCCTATGTACCACTATTGTACATAAGTTTGGAAATAAAATAGTTATTTTCATATCGAATATAAATTATGCAGGTAAAATTAGATCGGGCAGATCTAATTTTACCTGCATAATTTATATTCGACTTTCACTGCCTCTTTGTTTAGTCGATTATAATTATTACCAGCAACTGTTATTACCAGGATAAAAAATGTATGCCGCGAATTTGCTCTCTCGCTCAGTGTTGCCAGAAGGTTACATTTCTTACATTTTTCGTAACTTTTGACCCCCTCGCGTAACATGTAAGTAATTTTTTAATTTAAGGCAATTTTCGTAACTTTTGAGAAGAAAGAGATGTAATTATTGAAAACAGTTTACGAACGCATCCAAATTGAACGCACCTAAAACTGCCGCGTCTAAAGTGTTTCACTCCATGTTTCACATCTGAATGGAAGATGCCATGACAAAATGAAACTTATTTTGCAGGTGTTAAAACTTGATTTTGCTTGAGCGTGTGCGTGCACGTTTCATACTTCGCGAATTCACGCCGTTCGCGGTAAAAAGTAAATAAACATGGCTAATTGTGATTTGTTTTGTTTCGTTGTGTTATTAATATCTACATAAAGTGGGGAAATAAATCAACGATTTTTTATTACTGTGATTTAAAACTCTACGAGTATTACATTACAATATATAAAAAAACTAATGCCAGGTTGGTGGATTCGATGTTTTTTTTTGTCTTCAATTCGCTATAATATACTCTAAGATTATTTTTTGGTTTTTTGTCTCAATGTAGTAAGCCTGTCAAATTGACAATGTTTTGTGATTTTTTATATTAGTAGTTCAGTGTAAAACTAACAAATTAATGGTTCAACTAATAGAATAAGTTGGGTGCTAGACTAGATAGTAACAACAGTGAAGATGGCGCTGTGAACAAATGAAACTACAGTCTGTTTTATCATAAATACACCATTAGACATACATTCCGTTATACTCCGCCATTTTGCTGACTTCAATTTGCGTCCGACCCCAAAAAATACGTAAATTTAAAAAAAAAAACAATAATGTAACTTTTGCAGCAAAAATGTAACATTTCAGGAAACGAAACGTAACTTTCGGCTCAAGAGCCCTGGCAACACTGCTCTCGCTCTACAGTTCAAAAGTACCTTCCATCCAGAGTTCGGCAAAGGATTTCTTTCAGTGAACAAAGATTTATTTTCATTCTAAAGTGTTTAAAACCGTGTCATTCCTCATCTTCAAGATTCCCGAGTTCCAGTTTGACATTATGCTTGCCGATTGCCGAACGTAAGAACAAGTATGTTATTTCGTTATTGTTTTCTGCTTTTATTGCTTGACCAACTCTATGCATTTATTCGCTTTTCCTGCTTGCCTTAGCTATTTGGTAAAAATTGAAATTTAAAATCTGTTGTGAATCCTTGATTCAAGCAAACGATGCGGCGCGATGCGTATTTTATCCGCTTACTTATCCACGGCCTGTACCTACCCACTGATATACTGTAGGTACCTAGGTACTAAATTAAATTTGATCACTTCAAAATGTTGTCTTGACAAACTTGCTAAGGCAATCAGAAAATTCAAAATTGATCAAATTTAGTTTTTTTACCAGAAAAACAGAGAAGAATAAAATTTTACAATTGTTGCCTACCTGTTTAGATTTCTTGATAGGTTCATAGTAATAAGTTCCTACTTTTATACTGTGTGAACTATATGCATACCATCTAGGTATTTTTATCTTGTGTTTTTGAGGTTTTCTAGGCATAATTCATTTGTTTTCTAAGTTCAAAGGTAACAGTTGCACATATTTCAAATCAAAACAAATAATTTATTAATTTGCATTCTTCCAATGCTTTTTTGCATGTGGGGGGTAGGCAGAAACTACGCAATGACTAGTACTATGAAAAGCAGTATTTGATAAACAGCACTGCTTATAATCATTCATATGCCTGTTAGATGATTTCTCTTCATGGATGTTAGGGAAGATTGGTAAATTGTTTAATATACCTAGTTTTATTATCCCCTTCAGACATAAAAAAAATTGTTTGGTACCTACTGTTCATCATCACTTCAATATTGAAGCTTCCCCATCTGCATTTTATTGGGTTTTGCCATAGGCAACACATTTTTCCAGGTATAGATTAATATCAAGACATTGATAGAAAATTTAATCAATGAAGTAAGACCTTTTCGGTCTTTGCCCTGCAGTAAGTCCTGCGTGTAAAAATAGGATGGAATAAGAAAAATAAGGCCATTCTGATTCTAATAATTGAAATATATTTTTTCAAGACACACAAAATTCATACTAAACTTATTGAGGTATATTCAGGCAAATAGTCTACTTGAAGTAGCACATAATAAAATAATAACATTTTTTAATATATACTTCATTTAACTGTGTAACATTCATTTTGTTGAGTAGATAGGTATATGTATAGATAGGTACAATACTTCACAGTCAAATATGTTCGCTATGAAATGCAATATTATACATTATAGATAGAGAGCTCAAAGTGCATTATAATAAGGCTGTTAAGTTTTGTGATGTACATAATTGTTCCTGTTTCAATTTATATTACAAGATTATTTTCAACATATTAACAGAAACGTTTAAAAAAAATTGTAATAACTATCATCATTAAATCAATTTGGAACACATTCTGCACCTTCACATTACAGAAGATATAAAATAAAATTGATCTAATCTACGACGATCTCAGTAAAATATAACATGCTCTGCTCACATTCTATAGTTATAAATAATAATTTAGAACATAATAAATAAAATTATTAATATCACAGTAGAAGAACTGCCAGCTAGTTTCTACCACAAATAAATTTTTGATGAAAAATAATCACAGAAACCAAGTTTTTAGGCAGATAAAGAAAGTTAACGTCTGAAAATTATAAACCAGAGCTGACAGTGGCGGTAAAAACTGCTGTGATATTGACAACTGAATACGAAAATATAATATCTATCGAGAGATAATCAACATATTTGATCATGTTACGACCTTATAACTACTGGTAACCATTAATAACGACGTATCGATGCATCCACCGGCCCTTAACAAGAAACTAGATACCTACTTGCATATGTTTCCGAAACTTATGTAATATTGATATTTAAATTTGATACATACTGGCTTAACAATTGCATAAGTAACTTTCTGTAAGGTAGATTAATACAAAACCATAAACGAAAAGTACTATCTCTCACTGCTTCTATGTAATTTTATATGTTGCGTCTAATTACGCATATTCCACATTACAATGTACTAATTGTTATTTTTAACCATTCAAAAGAACTGTACGAATCTTTTATTGGACTCGTATCGTTGACGTCCAAGCGAAAAGCGTAGTAGTGTTTTCATGTTCGTGTTTCAGTTTTTTTCTCAGATTATCCACATCGTTCAAACTTCAAAGTATAAATAGAACCAACGAACGTTTACTTATGATACCCACAACGAGTTTGAATCTACCCTCTTTTTTCGTGATTTAAGAATACCTAAAAGGAAGGAGGAAGTAAAAGTTAGATTTTAGGACGACTTACTGGCGTAGGTACTAATAATTAACCAAAATTATAAATAAAACATTATGTACTTAATTATTACATTGCATAGGTATTTGCAATAAGTATTCAATGACAGGTATTTAAAACGTGTGCTGTGTACTAAATATTTGATACAGTTTGATCACGGTGTTTATTCATTAATTTTCCGTCTTTTATGCTTGGAAAACTAAAGAAACAGCATTGCTTTAACAACACGCTTATTTGTTGATGGTTCGAAATGTTTTGCTAGCAATATCCCACAAAGTTTCAATGTGATAAATGCTGCCAGAAAAAAACAATAAGCTGCAGCAATGCTCAGCTTTTGTTTACCATAAGTACGGGCACAAAACAGCTTGCTTGGTGAATGCGTATTTCAGAAATATTGCGTAACAGTGATACTTAACATCTAGTACCTAGTCAGTGATGTCCGTACATGCTTACCATAAATATTGAAACACAAATCGCACTTGAACAAGGGCGTGAATGTTAATATCTGTTACGTACTCTGTCTACATAGGAGTAGCACATACTTCATTTGTTAATTGGTGTTAACATAGAATCGGTGTTCTTCTGTAATCCTTTCTTTCAAACCAGATGTTTTAACTGTAAATTAGAAATGAACTACAGCTAATCTCGTGATTTCTAGTCGTCGTTGTCGGCTATTTGTATTGTATACTAAGACAGTGCGTGGTAGCTAAACATCAGAAATGTCAAGAAAATATCTATAAGCAAACGGTACTTATTTCGGTACCTATAAAAACAGGAGACATATTTTCATAAACTATAATTGCCCACATAAAAATAAAATTATATTCATTGGAATAGCAAAATACATAAAGGGTACATTCAATCAAATATGTAAGTTATAAAGAATAATTAAAATGATTCGCAATTAGAGTAAACAATTTACAATAATAAATGAAGTAATAGTGACGTAAATCTATGATAAACATTAATGTAAATAGGTGTAGATAAAAATACATGCTAGTGTAGGAGGTACCATAAGTTTAACTGAAATTATTTTACAACAAAGGGTACTAAACATATAAAAATGTGAAGTAATCTAAATTCACGAATATACTATTTAGAATAAAGGTTATACAATATATTTAAGTAAATATGCTACTCAACTAGAAGGTAGGTACAACTTGGTTATTAAAATGTTGTTAACAATAATATCGTCAGATTCGTAGGATTATAAGTACCGATAGTACTAAAATTACGTTGTTCACGTTTGTTACCAGGTACTTATTAGTTTAGACCCTACTAATTTGTGAATTTTACATATTTACATAAATGATTGCTGTGGTTCAACAACTTTTATCAGAAAATAAAAGTAATTAATTAAACAAATTTTGGAGAATTTTGGTGAAGATACACTAGGCCCTTGTCCGGAGGAGTCAAGTCCTTTATTAGTTTGCGACTTAAATTATTTAGGTGATCACGTGCCCAGTTCTCTCTGCAATATTAAGAACAACATGTCGAGTAAAACAAACAATCCGTGTGTAGGATACCATACTGCTTGAAGATTTTTACCAGCATGTGGTTGTAAATATGTTTAGAGCTACACTAGCACTCTACCTATGTATGTCACACGAAACATGCTTCCAAGAGTAATAATGTAAGACAGCTTAGTAAGCCCTAGACATGTGAACATCTAAAAACAAATATACTAAAAACTGTTTTAATTATGCTTTTTTGTACTGATATGTAGTTTCTTGTTAGTATTATGACTTTGGTGTTGAGTGCATACAAAATTGAGCAAAAATTTTGGCTAAATAAATTATTTAATTACGTAAAAATATTTACAAATCACTTAGGAATTAAAAAATAAAGTGTCTTCTTTTAAAATAATAAAAAGTAAACTAATATAATTTATGTAAAATAAGAAATGATCTATGAAATATATGTTCCTAAACGTAAATCTAGTAGCTTCGAAAATAAATTGAGATCGGCATCGTATTTATGCATGAATATGAAACTAGCATGCCATGTGGCGTTCTGTCGACTTCATTAGTAAAGAAAGTTGCAGTGTCTATGTAGATCACTATTGCTTACAGCCCACGTGGAAATCACACACTTTTAGCATAACCTCAGTAAGCATGTCAAGACACAAAAACTTCAAATTTATAAATAAGAGAATATAGTTTTGTTTAGTTCGGGAAATCAGCATGATTTTTATCAGGATTATTACTAATTTGATATCCAAATGGTTGGTCTTAAACAGCTTCAAATAAAATGTCAAGCCTGAAACCATTTGTACAAGAAGATAGCTACTAAAGAACTATTGAATAGCATTTCATAATCATGTAGATGTAAGCGATCATTGATCGTAGAAAATTGCTGAAATTATTTGCAAATATTCACTGCTGTGAAATAACAAATATTAACTAAATATACGTAATACGTTTATTGTACCTAACATTATTAAATACTATTATTATGACTTCAACTTAAAATATAACTAAGAGCTATGTATTTAAAACCTAAGCTGCAGTTATATTCTAGATCCTTACAATATGGCAGTTGTCAAATCGCTAGCTGAGTTGTTGCTTACGACTACAGTGATCTTTTGGTTTGGAAAGCGCGGAGTTTCATTGCGTCGAGCGTTATTGTTTTCCTATAAATTATGACAACTTCATGATGCTTTATCACAATCACAACCAATATTGCAATGAAATGTATATTTGGTAAGATTTACAGGTACATCATGTAAAATAATATAATGATATAGATCCAAACACATTAGAAATATTGAAATTAAGCACCTGTAAGATATTTAAAAAGAAATTTGGCAAGATGTGGTGTCTACATGGCCCTTGATTCAATGTCTAACAAAACTTGATAGTTAATTAGCTTCCATATAATAACGACTTTATTATATGTATAGATAATTAAGATTGGTCTTGCTATACTTTAGGGATTACACTTTTATAGGTATACATTTTATCCAGAAACATGAAGTAACTAATTATTTACAATAGAACTGATGTGGGTATACAAAATCATGGCAACCAATCCGAAAAGATTTTTTTCAGACTGTGCGATAAAAATACATATAATTTATTGTAAGTTTTCAACAATTAATTTGGATGGGTGACTAGGTCATATGGTATGTACAGGTATAATTTAAACCACATATTGTCAAGAATCTTGAATATCGCTTATATATTTGTATGATCAGATCTAGTTAAATTTGATATAATTTGAATCGATGAGATTAATTTTTTTATTATTCACTTGTCTTACGTATAACGATAATAGCTTTGATATTGGAATATATCGGAATTCGTTATTTTATAACTTGTATATAACTGAACAGGCACAGAACCTGGTACATGTTTATCTGAAATGTGCGTTATTTGTATCAGCACCGATATAATTAGATAGCTCATAGTGCATACTAATCAACGCATGAACACATTACGTGTATAATAGTCTAATATTGATTTCACAGTGATTGTATCATTTACGCTTGGCACATTTAAAATATTAAATACCTATGGTTGTATAACCAGGAGTATTGACAAACTTAGTACTCTTTTCTATAGAATAAAAGCATTTTGTAATTTGTTAATACTTATAACAATATTTATATTTTATACCAAACAGCCTTGGTAACCATCAAACCAGAAAATCATATCACGTAGTGATGTATGCAGGGACGAAACAAAACTTCTCGCGGTTCTTGTAATTAATTACTGTGCCTAATTAATATTACATTTTATAAACTTGTTATTACGAAGCCGTACAAAAGTTTTCGATTTAAACAATCACATTAAGTAACAATAATAATATTTTTATAATTATACTTTTATCTATGTACACATCCAAACATTGCTTTAAATTTTTAAATAGGTAGATACAGAATAATATCTTTTATATAATTCACTATATTATAATTATTATTTACACGTTTAATCAGTAATACTTAAAAGTAATATTGCAGCTCGCAATCGCTTTTTCCTTAAATCTCCCATAGCTCTGCCCCTTTTACACATTTCCCGCCTGTACATGTAGATGTTTTAAAGTCACATTAGATTTTATTGGTTCTTAATCATATCTGAACTTTTAAAGTATAATAATTGTATATGAACTTCTTATCTCAAGTTTCTCCGACGACGTTAATATTAGGCCTCAGCTACTGGCGTATAAGAACATAACATCGCGTTCTAATGATCTCCATGTTTCAAGATTGTGTGCATTCGTTTCAACAATATGTACAGTGTGATGTTACCTTCATAACTCTTCTTTTCCTGGAAGTCATATCCTTGCGTGTCCTCACCATGTAGTTGTCAAATGGCAACGCGTAGGCGCCATCGACGACACCATAATGACAAGCTTTTGCGCCGCATAGTGCGCGAGCATCTCTTGAGTATTGTCTCCTTGTTCTAGTAGGACCATCTTTGTATACAACACAGATATGTTCATAAAAATTTAAGTCTAAACATGTTAGTAGTCTTTTCGTCGAATCTGAGATAACTTACGAGGCTAATTCATATATTATAATTTATATTTCATTATTATTTACTAAATCAGTCAATATACATTTCATATTTAGTGATTAGTATCACTGAAGTAATTTCGACAGCATATCGTCGAACTATCAGAGCATACTCGGTACATAGTAGAAATAGTGCAAAAACATTATCCTGGATGTGTCGATTAACAATAGATGCGGCACATTCGGAAATGTGGACGGAATTGACCTTTCTCAATAATTTCTGATAAAATTAAATTGTGTCCATGCAGTACTTAACTATTTAACAAATTTTAGAGTCAATCCTTTCTACTATCTTTGCCAGTTTGTACAGTAAAATAAGTCAAATAGTTCATGTATCGAATCGAGTTCAGGTACAAATTAAATATTTGTTAACACCTAAGAAAATGTTTTCACTCTATTCATCTCAGTCTAATGTTATAGCTACTTAATGCTAATATTCACAGTCTCCGCCCGAGAGCGTCATACGATTTTGCATTCCACATGTACGTCACAATTAAGGCGAATCTACTGCACTACAAAAATACGTGGGCAATGTCCATTATGCAGTCAAACACGAGCCACATATAAAGAGCAAAAATATGTCTCCTTTAATTTTTTTATTCAATATATGTAAATTTAATGTCTCCGCTTATATCAAATAAAAATTTTCATTCATAATATATATTTCCTTAAAACTAATTAAATCACGATTTCCACACGGAATAGTTCTCGCATACCGCGATTAATTAAAATGTCTCATTTTAATTTTGGGTGAAGATAATAGTAATCTGCTCTGCGTTCACTTGAGTTGCACTGCCCGCGCATATGCGTGCGAGCGACGCGAACGCTAATCGCCGAAACGCGTGCATGCTTTTTTCCATTTGCACTGAGTACACCAGAGATCGCGTTGGTCCATGCCATATACCTTACGACACTTTTTGTTATCTGAACGCGGCCGTCTTCCGGGACTGCCTGGTGATCCGCCTGCTGCTGATAACCGCATATGTTTCTGAAAAAATATATGTTTTTTGTTTTAATTTTCTTAACTGATAAAAAATATTAGATATATCCCACAGAACTTTTCAAAATGCTAACCGGTGAATGTGAGTTGGCCCAGTGATGCGTTACAGGGATGCTTATTGGCCGGGCGTTCCCATTCTGCATAGTAGAAAGTAGTCCTTGCCTGAAATGATGATAATAAAATAGATATTAGATAAATATAAGAAAAAAGTAAGTACTTGCACGGTTAATAAAACAAAGATTCCCACCTAAAAGAGCCTACTAGCTGGCGTTGGTACTCAGGATCCTCGTGCGGTGGGCGGCACATGTCTCGGTGGGAGAGTGTGGGTGGCGGTGCCGGGGCTGCCACCTCCCGCTCTGTATAGTAAAATTCTTCTTCATGGTCACTATCGCCTTCTTTCTTTGGTCTGCAACGGGATTAATTGAAATTTAGTATTTGATAAAATAAATCATAAAAAAAATAATTATTTGTAAATCTCTCGTCTTATGTAATTTTTTCTTCGAATTCGATTTGTATTTTCAACCTATTTTCTCTTTGTATTTTTTTCATTAAGTAATACGTATCAATAAAGTGGGAGGCTAAATGGCATTTTGTAGGTTCCTCTTATTTTCAAATTAGACTGTTGCCTTACGTGATGTACACGTATTGTAGAATGTGTGCATAAAATGTAAAATATAATCATTTGTTATATAAGAACACAGGGCAGCGTTATGTAAGTAGCGGGGTGCGGGCGTTGGCAAGTGGCCTTGCGCGCGCGGGCGCGGGCGGGACTGTTGCTAGCAACCTTGTCGCGAAGCCTCGCTGCTTCCGGGTCACCAAGGGCCGGCCTTTCAGTGTTCTCTAACTACTTAATGCTAACTACACTGTTGTAAGCCTCAAGGTCAAAGTCAACCTTTTTATATTTTAAAATTGTATCTCATAATAAACAACTTCACCAACTTCTTTTGAAATACCTGGTAAGGTTGTAATATTTTTTTCAATGCTCTTGAATTTGTAAGATAAATTCGATTTCCAAATAAAATACATGACAATTGCCTCAGAATACGTACATGTTGTATAAATCTGTATCGGGTATTTTGATGTTTACTTAACCTTGCATAACAACTAACTACGAAGCAGTTTATTTTTGCTAGAATGAGTAGTTACAGTTCCATCTATGCTTTCTCTATTGATATAGGAAGCAAGATGTTTGCTTGCGACGCATTCAGGCTGTAACCTTGCCAGCTGGCTTGTTGGCATTGCGCAATTATTATTGCACCTAGCACGTGTATTACCTGCTGCACGTGACTTTAATGCACGTGACTATTGCATTATGTTATTTGTGAGTTAATTTAGCAGTTGCCTACTACGAGTAGATTAAGATATGTCTTTGATATTACATATAAATTCAACAGACAACGCCCATAGAACAGGACTGCAAAAATTCTAAATAAAAAGACCTTAAATACCAACCCCAAATGTGTATTTCTGATGTGTGTCTCAATAGCTGAGCAAGTAGTTGTGCTGAATGTGCATCCTCTCCAGGTACACACAAACATGACACTGTTCATCTGTAACAAAAAGAAAATTTCACTTAACATGTTTATAGGTTCCCAATGTATTTTCTGTAGTGTTAGTAGATGAACTATAAAGTGCAGAAATTATGATATCCACGTTAGATAATGGTCTTTTCAACCGCTGGAATTTGAACAGTAGGTAGAATCGAGCGATGATGTAGCGGAGACGGAAGCAACTCTAGGTCGTGGCCTTGCAAACACAGCGCGTCGCAGCGCTGGGCGCCCTCTTGTACCGCTACCAGTATGCGCTACGCTCCATTCTAAGCGTGACCACATCGTGTATTGTTAGAAAATATTTGCTCTCTTTGCTACTCTTATGCGACTGCATTTAAATTTTTGCTATTGTGTTGGCATTTGAGATGAGTTATTCTAAAATATTTATTTCTACTTTTATTGTCAAATTCACGTTCAGATTTTTAACAAGAATTGCCTTATTTGTAGTTTGAGTATTTGTTTGTATAGTTCATACCAATGTTTTGATGTCTCTGCTACATATTGGGGTAAAACTGATGAATTAGTAGCCCTGCGTTATTGAGCCGTGACGGGGCTTACGCAGGGCCGCAGTTGGCGTGTCTTGCCAAAGTTTCTGCAGCGACCTTCTGCTCAATGCCACATTATTTCGACCGATTTGAGCTACATATACACACGTTCATACATTACAACATACTGTTGGTTTTCCGTCTTGTTACTAAGCTGCATTCCGCTTCATATAGTCTGACTATTATCCCAATTGTTACAAAATGTAAATAGACTAGTTTTGTTTATAAAAACAAAACTGTTTATGTTCCTCTTTGGCTAGCCCTGTTTGGCTTGTTTAAGTTAGTTTGCATCATGACTACATAGCGTGTTCCATTATTCAATAATAGACACTTGGATAAAAGGTTTAAGGTCTACCTATGCGCCGCCAGATCTGGCAACGAGGCTATATTAAGTGCAATCAAAAGTAGGTTAGGTCACGGGGGAACGAGGTAGAGGGGCGCCGTAGTCCGGGGAGTACAAGGGGGGAGGGTTGCGTCCGCGAACTGGGTCGAAGCACCAGGGCCAAGGGTGGTATATGAAGGTTGCGCTTCTTTGTCTAATTTAAAGACAATTTTATAGGGGGCAAATCGTTATACCAAAAAAAGATTTTTTTAAACAATCCAGTCCTTCGAAAACACATTTTTTTTGTTTTCATTATCATTTCAGTTTCCATTTACCCTTTCATGTTAAGCATCCCATGGGTGAAACATAAAGAAAAACACAAATCCAGGGCAGCACTTTTCGTTTTTTACGGATAAACTAAAAATGTAGATATTTTATAAATTGTCACAAGACTAAAGATTCCGTAAATGAATAGTATCTTTCCTTAGGCAATTTATTTAACTAATCAGACACGTTTTCACCTTTCTAACTCTGTTTCTAACCCGTAGGTCCCACAGGAATATAATATTTATTTTATATAAACAAAATTCAAACCGATAGTTTCAATACGCTAATTAATGCATTAACATTATAAAAAATAAACAGTCAGTTGTGTTCAGTATTCCTAGGATCTGAAAAGGGTAATATGAACTAATCTATAAAATACTTAAGTTGGCAGAGCAAATAGTTTATTTTAATAATGCTTCACCTTCCCTTGGTGCGGGTCGAGGGGAGCGCGGATCGAATGTCGGTGCGCGTGTTTCACTTCAGGAGGACGCCTCCCTTCCCAGCGCTGCACCACTGACCTAGTTTCAGCGTTTAATAACGCTTTTATACATTATTTTTTGTTTTCGTCAATGAAAAAATATTAAGCCACGTAACTGTTTCATACTATGTAAAACCTTTATTTTGAAAACCTTTTATATCCATTCCTTGTATATAAAAATTTGTAGTAAATTCGTTTCCAGGGTGAAGATACAATATTTGAGGTTATAATTCACATTCATCTGTATTAAGATTTAAAAGCCATTATGTTGGTTGGTATATTTTCATAGTAAAAGTATTCAAGATCAAATTGAGTTTTTCTGTACCAATTAACTAGCTTGAGTAAGAATGTTAAACAAAGAAACGGTTTTTCTTTGTATGAAATGAAGTTAAAGGTTTTTATGTACTAGGGACAAGGCAACACGCGAACGTCATAATAACATTTATTTATTATACAATCAATTTGCAACAAAAGGTTTTTTATGTGTACTTATTTATATCAAACCACGACTGGCGTTTTAGTTCTTATTACTTACAATAAATATTAAAAAGTAATTAGTTGCAATCATACCTTAAACAAATAAAAAAAGTGTGCCTTCTATTAAAAAATAAAAATCTGCTGCATAACCCTGCTCCTGGCTATGTGTGTCGTCTATACGCTTACACGTGCCAGTTCAGTTCTATGTGTGCAATGCAGTAGTCGATGCCAGTGTGCACTTGTACTATCTATGCATTTGTTTATAAAGCTGTGATCATCATGAAAATGTTCTGATGCATACATTTTATAACTACGTAACTTGTTTTGTTTTGTTGGAGATTTAGTCATTCATATTGAGATACGCATATATAAAAATAATAGTATTGAAAATTCCTCCTAGTATTGACAGTTGTAGTGATAGTTTTTAAATTTATTGATTGTAATTTTTATTGCAATTTAATATGCTCTTTCAGACAGATGCGCTAATACAGGTCAAATCAAGAAAGTCAACACATTTTTTAATTTCCCAAATAATGCGTACCTAAATGCCACAAAACGTATCTAAAACAGCGTTTTTTGTTGCCTTTCATATTTATTGAGCGATAATTTAATCAAAATTACCGGTTTGCCGTTAGCTAAATGAAACTACCTTCAACCGAGAAAATATAAATGACTTCGTTCTTGTTTTAAGTCTGTAAACAATTCCACGTTGAGCAAAATTATACTATGACTTCATCGGAATAGAGTTGAAGTTGGAACATAGCAGTTGCTTATAAAACATACCGGCACAAAATGCCGGTTTGTTATTGCGTTGTCTCTTTCCACCGCGAAACGCCACGAGAAGATGATATTGATTTGTTTTCATTGCGTCTCTTTTTTGCCTATGAGTAACATACTATGTCTGTTTCATCCGCTTGACCTTCCTTATTTACAGGCATACTCACACGCACATGCTTAACAGTGCCAGATAAGTTGTTTTCGCGTCATCTCCTTCTAGCTCTAGAAACGAAGCGAACGAGGAAGACGCCATTTAACGAGATATGTTGCGTTACTGCTGTTTGTTGCCGGCCGGTACTTTAATGCGGAGTTGGTGAGTTGTGCGTCCACTGCGCCGGTACTTATGAATATGATAATGTAGGCCAGTACTTACCTATTGACGGGCTTTGTTCTCTATTGCAAAATTAAATGCATTAAAAAAAAATCTAAACTTAATTTTTTTACGTAATTCCATTGAGTTTTAAAACAATGAAAAATATTAGATGCAATTAATTAACGTTTGAATCGTGTCTCAATCAATTGTTTTTGTGTTGAGTTACCAATGAAGAGTGGATAGAGAGGAATCTTCATGTGGCTAAGCTTGGTGGCTTTGTTTCAAAACAAGCTTTGTCGAGTAGTTACATATTTACAAATAAAAACCTCACAGAATCATGAAGTTGTTTAAAAAATGAACTGAAAAAGCAGTTTCCGTAAGCCATTTCCGTAAACCGTAGGATAAACTACATGCACCTAATTTATGTGGCAAATATTTTCATCATTTTTACTTCATAAAGAAGTACAAATCAATAATCCTAAGCTGGAAAGTGTATTATAAGTCGTAGATAGACAATAATCTACATTTAACTAGTGGCACAAAATATTAAAATATGAGATAGCACGATGCCGATGCACGAGCGAGAAAGCGCACGCGGCCTGCACCCCATAAAGCCAAGGGACAACCAGGAGCACGGCAGGTCACTGAACTGTCGATGGTTTTACCCCTACGGTTCGACGAAACGGTATGAAAGACGATGTGATATTTGACCCCCCAGTGAGCATATTTTGTTAGACTATTTAGATACTCACGAGGGTCTCAAGATTTTAAATAAAATGTGTTTAATCTGTTTTTCATACCCTACATAATTATATAATAATTAAAACTATTTCAGTTTACCTGTAATTATATTAAGAGGTAAGTAAAAAAAAATCGAACTATAATTTAAAAAGGAGGTTTGAAAAAGCTATGTATGTGCTACAGGTGGCGTCGCGGATGCATTGAACTCAAGTCCAAAACATTCCCCTCGCTGGGCACCCCCGCTAGCGCGGCGGGTGCGGGCGGTACACCCTCATCACTTCATGTTTTTCATTCGAACTACCTACACACATACGTCCCAGAATGTGGACAGAACACATGAAAACGCCTGGTGGCAAGAAACTACGCAGCGTTCGTTCGCCTCGTCTCATTGTGAGAAGCGACTTGCATTGACTATTGTTTGCTACCATCGGTATTTGGATTACCGATGTCATTATTTAAAAGATTGTTTGCATGTTTGATTGTTAACTTTTACAGTTTTAAGTTGAGACCTTACTAAAATTTAATTTAACTAGAAATAGAATAATCTGCTTCTAAGCTGCATCAAGTGTTACCAAAACAAAATCTTTACAAGCTCAAAGACTACTTACACGTGACTGGGGTCAAAGGTTGCAAACGTCACTTGTCGTGTGTGCCGGCTGCGTGAAAATGTGCGTCATCGTGATATATTACGAGTATAAATAAATACTTCAGCAAAATAGGTCGATTTAGGTAGTTTCTTCTTCTTAAACATCACTGTTATACGCATTCCAAAAATATTGGAATTTTTATGCAGGGTTGGACTGAAGTCTTTACCTATTAATCATTTTGTATGGTTAATTCTGTTATTGGTGAGTCACAAGATAATATTACAAAGCTCTTGGATGGTGGTGAAAAAGATGACGAATCAGACGCGTGGGGCAGTCGCCAATCGGTGTATAGCTGCGGCGCCGCTTCTTTGGTCACCGACCCCTACGTGTACGTTACCCCAGCAAGAAAGTGTCTCCTAGAGTTATATGAGTCGAACGTATAGTTGGTGCCTTATCTGCTGTAAATGTGCCCCCACATAAAAAATGTGTGCCCCCTGTCGTTTTGGAAAAAAACGGAAAAAACGATTCTTGCTGGGGTAACGTTTTTCTAGCAGGAAAATTCTAAACGAATGATCGGAGAGAGAAAAATTGTGCATGGCCAGAGAGCTTATATGTGTGCCTTAATGTGCCCCCAAAAATAAAATCTGTGCCCGTTCAGGTTTCCGAGATATTGCATTTCCTGCTGGAGTAACGTTTTGATGAATCGTATATCTCTAAAACCATTGTATGTGCCCCTATAGAATAAACATACACGAGTAGCTCTTCAGGGGCACACCTTAGTGCCCCAATTAGCTTTAAGAAAATATTTATAGTTTTCAAGTTATCGCGGTTTTATGAAAACCCGAAAAAACATCGCAGCGCTTAAATGAGACCAGGTATAAGTTCGCTGAAAACTGTATTCGGTCCTTCTTGACGCTAATAATAACCATACAAAGTTTCAAAACTGTTCATGCATGCGTTTTTGAATAATCTTGCTAAAAGTCAAAACGACTTTTGACGGCAAAATACAAGGAACCGGCTCAATCTCAGATGTGTAGGTGTAAACCAAAATCATGTGCCTTTCGTCAAAAATATATGGTGAAAATATTCAGCTTGGAATGTTTCGCATTAAGTAAATATTAACAAAAAACCAAAATATGTGAACAACGGCTGGTTATCCGACCAAATTTGAATGACTACTAAAAAGCGACGGATTCATACATATCGATGACCTTCTTTACTTTACTCACTAACCGGTTCACACGTGTTGTGCCTGAGTACACTGAAGTAGAAAAGTAATAAAATAAAGTTGTTATTGGATTATAATATTCTACTAGCTGTTTCTATGACCTTACACATGATTAAGTACATTATAAATAGTTGCTATTCCAAGGTAAGCTATCTTCTCCATTCTAAATTTCATTAAAATACATCCAGTAATATATGTGTGAACGAAAGAAATACATCCAGATATTTGCCATTTGCCAGGTCTTTGAACCAAAATTTGATGTTTAAAAAAATATAGTTCATGAAATGTGTGATGAATACCTACTACTAAAAAGAGGTAGCTCTTTTTTTGTATATAAATAAAAAACCCGTATTTGTCTTTTTATATATATATTTATTGTTAAGCCGTAGGTTAGATAAATTAACAGTAAGTTTTTCATCATTAAGGGGAATGCTCCAACCAGCCCACGAAATTCAAAATTTCTTGCGTTTTTTGCAATTTGCAGGCCAGTGCTAGGTTGTATGTTGATTAAAATATTATTCGCGGCTGTAAGACGTATGTAGTTACAGAATTATAATCAAATTAAGGGAATAAAAATAATAATTTCCACATCAACAAGCTGTTTCATTTGTTATAGTCACAAAGTGCATTTAATATATTTTTAATTAGCCTCCAAAACTTTTGAACGCGACTGTACGGACAACAGCATAGGTATAATACGTCCAATAAAGAAGGTCATCGATATGTATGAATCCGTCGCTTTTTAGTAGTCATTGGAATTTGGTCGGATAACCAGCCGTTGTTTACATATTTTGGTTTTTTGTTAATATTTACTTAATGCGAAACATTCCAAGCTGAATATTTTCACCATATATTTTTGACTAAAGGCACATGATTTTGGTTTACACCTACACATCTGGGATCGAGCCGGTTCCTTGTATTTTGCCGTCAAAAGTCGTTTTGACTTTTAGCAAGATTATTCAAAAACGCATGCATGAACAGTTTTGAAACTTTGTATGGTTATTATTAGCGTCAAGAAGGACCGAATACAGTTTTCAGCGAACTTATACCTGGTCTCATTTAAGCGCTGCGATGTTTTTTCGGGTTTTCATAAAACCGCGATAACTTGAAAACTATAAATATTTTCTTAAAGCTAATTGGGGCACTAAGGTGTGCCCCTGAAGAGCTACTCGTGTATGTTTATTCTATAGGGGCACATACAATGGTTTTAGAGATATACGATTCATCAAAACGTTACTCCAGCAGGAAAGCAAAATATCTCGGAAACCTGAACGGGCACAGATTTTATTTTTGGGGGCACATTAAGGCACACATATAAGCTCTCTGGCCATGCACAATTTTTCTCTCTCCGATCATTCGTTTAGAATTTTCCTGCTAGAAAAACGTTACCCCAGCAAGAATCGTTTTTTCCGTTTTTTTCCAAAACGACAGGGGGCACACATTTTTTATGTGGGGGCACATTTACAGCAGATAAGGCAACAACTATACGTTCGACTCATATAACTCTAGGAGATACTTTCTTGCTGGGGTAACGTACACGACCCCTACAGGTTCTAACTTGTAACCATTTCACTTTTTATTTCTATATAAAAGGACGCTAGTCAGGTATATTTTGCGGAAGGCTGAAAGTTAATGGTTTTAAAGTTTTTAATGCTTCAAAATGGTTCCATAAACACCTTAGAATGGCTTCATTAAATTATCTGTCTTCAGCACTGATAATGCACAATAGGCTATCAGCTGTGAATCACGTTGTTGAGGATTTAATGACTATTGTTATTTATCACCAGCTCTGGAAAAGTTTTTGCTTTTCATGCAAAATAGTTCCCATTTTGTATTAATGGAATTGCTCCACAGCGCTTGATTGCCACAGTTGTGTGGTACTGTCTTGTGCTTTTTAATAATTTTCTTTTCTCTAACATCGAATTAGAACGTAAGTATTTGAGTCTATGTAAAAGTAGTTAAAAAACATTAACAACTTTAAAATACTGATATCACATAAGATTTGGCAGACGCTCAACGCTTGCAAACGGCGTGATTTAAGGGTATTAAAAGATTGGAACGCTCAAGGAATCTGGCGTAACAAAATCAGACATCGCAATATACATTATTTTGTGGAATGAGGAGTTTGTTGAACCCACGGGACTGCTCATTATCGCGTCTGATGAACTCGTCATGCCATTGTTCCAGCCAGTGATATTCGAAGCTATAGTATATAAATATGGGTATGTCACTTGGTGCTAGTAAACATGCATATTATGTGAAAGTATGTTCATGTCTAAGTTCTACCGGTATCCACGGATCTCAGGGTAATAGTTAAAACAAGAAACCGCGTTCTTTGTCAGTTCTTGTTTGTTGAAAAGGAAAATATCGTAAATCGTAATACTAGTAACCTGCCCCTGCGTCACACGTTTTATGACTTGACACCGAGATATTTTTTCATATGCATTTTTATTATGAATAACATCGATATTATACCCTATATGTACTCCTACGTGTATTATGTACTGGTGAAACTGAAAACCGCATATAAATCCGTTACCTACCCAGTTCTGAAGAACAACCTGTTCACACAGACAGACACGGAAAGTGATTTTAATATGCATGGGTATAGAAAATGGATAAAAGGCACATCATGAATAAATACTAAATACGATGACACTACGACGCCTATATTGATTACGGTGTCTACCTAAGTGAATGTTGTTGATTACACCCAATGTAGTAAATAGAATTTCTGATACGGTAAGACAACTTGAAATGAAAAGTAAGTGATCCTTCTAGTCTTAAAACCCAAGTGTAAACATTTGAACTGTCAAGAACGGGCAGTGAACCGGCCGCTGTGTCATTGCCCTGCCAATGCAGGTTAAAAAAACGCATTGCCTCCATCCATCTATCCTCCGACGCGACGACGCGATGCTGCCAGACGTGCGTATGTATCATGCTAATCGACTGCTGATTCTTATTACCCGCTTTCATGCTATTCATAAACCAGTTCGTAGTTATAGAAAATAACAAATAAATATGAATAAAATAAAGCAGCAAGGTATTCCTGTTTATTTATGTTTTCACTAGCGACCCGACCCGGCTTCGCACGGGTGCAATATATTATATATAAACCGTCCTCTTGAATCACTCTCTCTATTGCTGAATTCGTAGTTTATAAGATTTAAGCGTACAGACAGCGGGAGCGACTTGTTTTATACTATGTAAAGATAAAGTCAAATGAAGTTATTTGCAAAAAAGTTTTATAAACATGATATCAATTGATATAAGTAAAGCTATGATGAATCAAGTAGATACCACCCACTTGAATGTCGTGATGCACGCAAAATGGTAACTGTAGCACTTCCTTTGTTCATGTAAATTGTGCAAGGTGGTAGAAATAATTGCCCAATGTGGTTACACATCCATAATGCCCGTAACCGCAGCTGGTGTTGGTGTACCCGGCGGATACTGGTCAATGTCTTGTACAGTGTTTTTGACCGCGCCAAGGTCGCCAGGATAGGGTACGTGAACTTTATGAGCGATTTTTTTTTCCAAATTTACAGAACTTTCGCTGCAAAATAGCATTCTGATAATTTTAGAGGCCTTCGTGACGAAATTTTGCACTAACGATAAAATAACCTAGTGATATGCGCAGGGTTATTAGAACGAGGGAGTTGTGTGGTGTCAGGGCGATGACCTGCAGAGCGAGACGGAACGACAACAACACTGAAGTTCGTGCAGTGGACGCCGGTGTACGGTGTTTGAGACATTGTTTAATTTCGAATCATGTTTCTTTTACTGTTTGAGTAAATTGAGAACAATATTACGTAAGCAAGCAAACAATAGCTTCTTTGCAACTTATTTTTTTTCTCATAAGACCATTAAATTAAACTGTAAACTTATTATGACTTTATGACGTGTGCTAGTTTAGAACTACAAGTCGGTATTCAATGTTTGTTTATGGATTGTATTTTAAAGTAAAACTGTGTCCTTATCTAAAACTTAATGCTACCAGCAGCAGTTACAATTAGGTCGCTCGTGGATGGTTATAACCTATTTTCGCTATTATTGCACAACTCGATCTTACAGGGCACGTATATGTAGTTGAACAGGCTCGATATTAAAGTAACTGTTCCAGTTATTCATTCGATCAATAATTTATCGAACGTGTTCCCTGAACTGCTATCTACTTTGAGAATTTGCTATGCATTAACAATAACAAACTGCTTTGATACGTCTATCGTTCATTTATTTCTTCCTTTAATGAACTATCTACTGTAAACCAATGATTGAACTGATGTAGTTATTTATACGGACAAAATATTTTTTAATAACAAAGCCTTTGTTCAGAAATTGTGACAAAATTTACCTCTATCTATAAATAGTAAAAAAACACAAAAAAACAACTAAATATGTTACGTAGTATATAATATGTTCGAGTACTACTTATTACGATAAGAATACTGTTTTGGTGCTAGTGTATAATAAGTTTTCGGCAACGGGTCGCACTACATTCTTGACCTACATTGATACCGTAATCGTATACCAGGCGCTCCATATGTGTGTTACTTACTGTTAAATAATTGCCAAAAGCAATGTATTTGAGCGAATGAGTCTTTGTTAGACAGGTTGAAAAACACACGCAAATTGGCTGCATCTCAGTCAAAGCAGGTACGCAATTTAAGTGGTCTATGTGACGATATGACGTAATAGCGAACAATGTTAACTGCGCGCCGTAAGCTGATATAAAATCGTGATAGCGTTAGTAACGCCTGGAGCGTGAATGTTCTGTTATCGACTGTTATATCACAGTGCTGTTACCTAATGTGTTTTGAATTAACGCGTAATTGGTTGACAAAGCGACACGTGTGACGAGCGTTGTTGGGCGGATGTGTGCACGGTGGGTTTTTGGCCCCTGGCCGCCCCTGGGTTAGTTGGGCCAATGAGAGTGGCCATCATTCGTATTTTCTAATAAAGACTATCGACTACAACAATAAAATATTGTGAAAATATCATGCTTTTCTTATTTGAGTTATTATGTAGCTGAACTCAAAATAAGTAACATTTTATAATAAATATACAATACCCCTCTAGTTTTCAATATCATTCTACGAAACTACTGAAGACAGCAAAAGGAAGCATTGCAGGAGAAATAGTCAGTTACACGCCTAATGTAACTGTTTACAGACCGGGGACTGATCTGTGCGCTTCTAGTACCGCAATGTCTTCCGCGTTTTAAATATAGAACCCGAAGGTCGGAATATCATTCGCGTTGGAACAACAGTAGCTTGTTTTAATGCAACATAAACCTTGAAGTATCTCGAACGTCTGTTTTTTTTCGGACAGCTATCTAACGGGGCATGATGCAAACTAGTGAATAAGTTTTTGCATATATGTTATAGCAAAGAAATAACGTACTCAAGGTCTGACAAAGGCTAAATAAATAATTATTATGGTGTCGGTGGGAGACAGCGGTCACGTTGTGCACGCGCAATGTATTTCCACTCACGTGAGTTTCAACATTCCCGTGCCTTCACCGCCACTAAGCTATCTATTGTATTATCAGCACTCTTATCACCAATATATTTACGCAGAGATAGTGCACGCTTCTAAAACTGTTCTTAAAACAGCAAGTATAACGTCTGCCTTATCAATATTACTAACAAGATACATATGCAAATAATATGATAAAAATTATAACCTCAAGTTCGTTTCGTTTGTTCGTTTGATTTTAGAAAAGTATCAATTACAGATCTAGTTAAGAGCTTTTTTTTTAAATGGGGCAAGCCCGCCATACTATTCCCAAACCGCTAACTCCTGAAAGCCAGAATCAACTGGCGACCACCAGAAAAGCGCCGAAACAATGAAGCTCGAAGAAGTCCCAGAGAAACAATCTAACTGTCTAGGATACCGCAACGAAATAAATCAGAAAAGTATAGCGGAGGAATAGGAAAACCATAATTTCCACTTCTCTCCATATCAGCAGGAGACAGAACGAAACAAGGCGAATAGGCACAAAGCTATGTTTACAACTGGGATAAGGCCAGTTGCTTAGCACAACTGATAAATATTATCTTTAATTGGTCCTAAGTTGTGAGCTGTTATATTTAATTCCGGTAATAGGAATGGCAAAAACGCTTGAACGCACGGAAATTTGTTCTAGTTTCTACAAGGTCCGTGTAGTAAACAACTCCGGAAGTAACCTGGTAACCTGTACACTATCCAACATATTGCGTTCATTCTGCCAAAGACTGCACTCCCATAAAATATGATGTGCAGATAGTTCATATTCGCAGTCAGATGTAGAACATTGGCCAAAAGGCGAGGCAACAACCTTGAAGGAAAAATAGGTTACTCTTAAAGTTACCATAACCTGTGACTCCTGTGAGAAATTGGGTAACACAGTGTTCCACCTCCAGCCATGTCCTGGCCAGCCGTTCACGAACGGATGGAAAGAACTGGTGGAGGTATCGGCCCTAGATGGAATTATCCCACCTACATTGCCATTCAGACAAAAGTTCCTCCCAGACGTCAGTCTGTGGTTTGAAGAAATTTTAGCACGGTCACGTTGGGTTAAAAAGTGTGCGTCCGCGATCTCTTTGCGTAATAGTACATTGCAGCACGTCGCTGCACTTCAAGATCGTATGGAAGTACACTTGCAAGTACCGGACAAAGCCAAACGCTGGCTTTGATATTATATGGTGAATATTATTGATATGGTGGCCCTATCGGCCCAAACAGGTGCCCGTAGCACATACACCCCAAGTAAGTAGCCCCATAAATAGTCTATAAACTTAGAAATGACAGACCACCAGTAGATTTGGATATTCTTATTAAGGCATAAAGTGCTTTTTCACCGGCAGTTATGAGTTTAAGGCTTGCGCGATAGACTTTGTCGAACATAAGTTCTCATTAGGTATTGAATCGTTATGATTTAAATTGTCTATTATATTCTAAGCACTTTGATAAAACTTTTCTTACTATGTTTATAGCGTAGGTATTTAGTGTCGGACGGTTCCATCTAATAAGTAGGTAACTACATATGTACAGTGACCGTGAGCGACACGCGGAAGTCACCTCGACGCCTTTGCAGATAACGATTGGCGTATTTTATCAGCGGGACGCGATAAAGCGACCTTCATTAAAGCACGTATCTACCGCAAGACTATCATTGTGTCCCAGCTTACGTTTGTTTAAATGCTGTTGTTTCTTCCAACTACAGGGTTGAAAGTTATAAATACTAAGAAGGCATATATATATTATAACTCTTTAGTTGGAAGAAACAACAGCATTTAATCAAACGTAAGTAGGGACACGATGATATTCTTGCGTTTTATGTAATTCAAATTAATTGATTGGTAATGATAGCTAAAGTTTAATCGATCAGATAGCACTCGTCTAGATATAGCCATTGAGGCATAAATAAGAATATGATAAGATATGAGGAGTAATCGTTTAGTAGCTCTATGTTCAAACAATCTCTTTGTTTATAAATGATACCGATAATACCATTGTTCAACGGATGATCAACTCGCATAGCTTGTGAAAATACCTACTCAAGAAACATATGTATTAGAACACACTACATAAATTAATAAGACCGCACGCTAGCGATGCATGATAGTAAATTGCAGTATTAGGTAAAATCAGATACGATACGACCTATTTTAAAATTCAGTAATAGAAACTTAGTAAAAGCGTTAACCGTCGTTGAGCTGTAAAGAGCTTGTTCAGTGTTTATTGATCTCATGCGCTGCTATGCGATTTATTGCGCATCCGAGGTCACACGTGTATCGACAATAATGAAACTCGTGCAAATTTAAGTGTTGCTTGCATGCACTCCCATATCTCGATTTTCCTTATCGCAAGTGTGACTGTAGTAATTTTTATGCAGAAACTACATAACATGGGCCGTGTTGTGATATTTCCGTATGAAAATGATTACATGGTAACGATTCTAGATTAATAAAATACGCATTCACTTGTATTATTTTCCAACGGAATCGACTAGTTGCATAGTTTTGTCGAATTCTTTTGAGTCATAATGATATTCATGTCTATATAAGGAAATTGTACGAACATCGAGTGTTATATCGATTAGGTATTTATGTGATCGCGCTCAAAGTGCGCATGCGCTGTGATGCAACGCGCTTATTGTTACGCGCAGAGGTGATGACTACGTCAGCGCATCGGTGGACCGACTCGTGTGCTGCGCAGCTAAGCACGCAGATCTGTACTACAGAATGTAATCATGTGACGAATACTGATAACTTTGTGTTATCTGTTGACGGACATTTGGTTAATGTCCACTCTTATAATGATTAATGATGCCCTTATTCACAGGATTATTGTTTAAATTATTATTTTCTTGGTATAATCTTGTTGTTGATAAAATGTGCTGTCCAATTTTACTAGTACCAAATGTACGGTTTTTTAAATAATTTATTTGCTTTTTAGATAATGTTACTTCCACAGTTAATAGTTCACCTAATGCAGCAGCGTTGCTGTGTCTAGTAATAGTTCTACCGGTAGGTAATTCGTTCCTGGAACGTGTAGGTAAATACATAAAAATAATTGCAGTTTGAAGTAAACGGCTATCGACAAATAGATGGTCGCCGGTCGCTATTGCCTCACGAATCATGATGAAGCTAAACAGTGCATCATGGGAACTAGTTGCCTAGCATAATATCATGAATAGCCTATTGTTATTTTAGCCATGTTATTAATCAATAGATACTTAGGTTTTATAGGAAATTGTCAGATACCGTTTCTTAATTAAAAGTAGATGTATTTTCTTTCGTTTTTCATAATTTTCGCTAATACTTATTTTTTTATTATTGTGATGAATACAGAATAAATATTAAAATTTACATTGCATGCAGAATACTGGCAAAGCCTTGCTTCGCTCTAATAGCCGTGTCCTCAGCCAAGGTCTGCCAGCTGACGTCAGATTCTTACGCTTGGTAACAAGAGATTTTGCATCCAGTTGTATTTATACCATGCATTTATGCACGTCAGTTGTTAATGAACGCCACCCTAAAAGACAATGTATTTGTTGCAAGAATGATGTGTCCTTTATTTTTATTTGGTAATCACGCAAAAGAACGAAACTGAGTTCAACATCTTTTGTGTAGCTGTATAAGTTGCTTTTTTTCAGGTAGAAACGATGGCTCGCAGTGGGCAGCGGCCGGGCAGGCGTAAGTGGTGCGCAGGAACAGGTTCCGCACAGATCACATGTGGGCAGGTCAGTGAACCCAGGGACGATAATCCGAGGAGTACCAACACCCGCCGGTCCGCCATTGCCGCTTCCCACTTTGTTCATATTTGGGCCGCATGATAAAAAGTACTGATCTAATGCATCTTTACGGTTGCATCCGTTCATGGTTTTTTAAACGATGAGAGAATGTTTTTTATTTGGTTTATTTAGATTGTTTCTAAGAGGGTTCGATACCGTGTCGCAAATTGGTGCTAAATAATAAAACAGTTGGCAACGAAGCTTATGTGATATTTCAGCACGGCGACACAATGTCTGGGGCATGCCATTGTTCTGATGCACCAATAATAGCCTGTTAGCAACCGCTAGCCTTTGCGTAGGTGCCTGTATGGTTAAGCAGGTAATAATTTAGCAATGCACTCTTTCCAGGTGGGATACGTAATGTAACATTTTAGAATGCAATAATCACGTGTTGCAAGTAGATTTTAACATTGTCGGGTAATTGATTTTTGTTAAATGTTGACTAAGTATCCATATAGCGTGATAAAATTAAATGGCGAATCAGTATTCCTGTAACCTGTTTTCTTTTACAGTGAGTATAATTATAGGCGTTACGTAATTGAACAGAAAATATGTAATAGTAGAACGAGTGCGACGAGTCTCCGGTCCGCCCACCACAAGCATTTGGCCGCCAACAATATGTACAAGGTTATAAACAGAGCGTGGGCCTGTAACGCAAGCCAATACAATGCCCGACACCTATTGTACGTTGTTTGCTATTTTATTCTGTGTATGTGACGATGAAGATGGTTAACAAGACAAGCAAATTTCCCCAGCTACCCACTAATACTGCGAAAATGGACTACCTGGAAATTGTAAGAGATAGACATTGTCCTAATTTATGTTTATAGCGCCAATTGACCTCGAGTTAATCAGTGAAATGAATGCTAGTTATAACATAACAATTAACATAGAAAAAAGGACTAATGGATACGTAGCAGCTAGATCGGGGCACAGTCTATAGATAGGTGATCATTCTACTTCGAGACAAGGTTGCGTCTCTCGGAGAGCACGTTAAATTATCATCGGTCATGATTGGTTGCTGATGCTGTTATACATATGACCGTCGATACGGGTTTTAAGAAGATCCGAAGTCAGACAGCTGGTCTCATCTTTAATGACGATACTGCTCTATAATTTGTTTAAATTGTCGAGGTGTAACCGCAGTTACACTAAATATAAAATATTTATATTCAACCGCATCTTTATTAATCTTGAAGTCTCAGTCGTCTGAGCTATAAAATCCAGACAGAATAGACACCAGCGTCTGGAGTCTGGTCAAATATTGTATATTCAAGAAAGTATATCCTGAACAGTTTATCAAAGCAATGGGTTTTTAATCGTGTTTACTGTGGAGGCAGCAGGACCTTCGATCAAATAACTATAATGAACACGAAGACAACTTACAGAATCTTTATGATGAGTTCGTGTTAGTGCACTGTAAAAGCAAAAACACTTTTTGGAACTGTTTACATTCTGAGACAAAATGTTTGTCTGGCACATTAAGAAAACTCCCTGAACATTTGAGAAAGTTCATTACTGAGGAAACCAGAAACCTAAAATTATTTTCAGCAATAAAGATATACGATGATATGCGAAAACTTCATATTTACAACAATTTGACTGACTGTTATTAGTTGTACTTACTAATAATTACCTAGTGGATCATCTACAGATGAGATTTTATTAGACAATCAGCCGCAGAGGTTAGAGTGGAATGTGTACTAGAAGAAGGAATTGTTTTAATAGTGACTACGTAAGGTGTTTAATAAATATTAATAAAATAACATTAACTAAAATTGCCAAGATACCTTAATAGATGGCAAGATCCTCCGACAGTCGTTACTGTAACGCTGCCGCTAAGCATAGTCTTATAATAATAGGCAATAACGAGAATTGTCATAACTACCTGCAATAAAGTATTGGCTGCGGTCGTAGTCACTCATGCAGTCATAAACATTTATGTCAATTTTACAATGGTGTTGCATAAGTGCGGCCGCAGAGCGCTGCGCCGTGCCTTGACATTGTACGACACAGTGAACCGCGCACGTGGATCGTAAATTATATTATATGCACATATGTTTGTTGCAGTCTCTTTATTCTATACAAAATAAACGACAAGGCACTTTACTGATTGCTGTGCCGGGCAAAGTTTATCCACGTTCAAAAAGTGAAATAAATTAGAATAAATAGAATTTTTAAGACGGTAGTCGTAGATTTTTATGCACATTTTCACTAAGTCTACGCAACACTTAAATTAATGCCATCTATTGCGAGTTAATGCTATGTATTGTAATCATTTAAATCTCGATGCAACGTTATATCTTATGTCTTTACATAGAAACGTACTCTGTTCTTATTGCTATTATCGTAGATTTTATTCCTACAAAACTGGCTAGGTTATTTCTTTGTCTTCTTAACCTGAAGCAAACATAAATATGTTGGTTGGTAAGAACTTAAGAAGACACTGCTTATAATGTCGCAGCAAGTCTAGTACTTTCCGGACTGTTGCCTCTGTTTAATAAATTAATAATACTTCAGTTAATAATGTGCACACGAACAGCACTTAACTAATAACGTATATGGGCCAGACACGTGTTGCAAATGTACCTATTGTGTTGCACTGGTATATCTACCTAAACGAAGTGCATTACGTGTCAGTGACTTCTTATCTAACGCATGACTTTGGAATATCAATACCTAGTTAATTGTTTTTTGAATGAGGTTGATTATCAAGTTACAAAGTAAACTACTCGTTTGTGATTCAGTAGCTGGAAATTTGTTTCCTTTTTGCAATAACTTAAGAGACAACGGATTTTCCTCCGTGATAGTGAACAATGTTACGCAACGGTCCACAACCGGATATCCTTTACTTGACATAAACATATTACAACACATTTACGAGTGACGTAACACCGTTTACTTAGGATGCAGGTATAAGTACAAACACCCGTTAAGTGAAAGCAGCTGTAATAAAGGCTTACCTGGATGTAGTCAAGCCCAGTTTACTGAATGCCCTTAATAAGTAAACTAAAGAACTATTTTCCTAATGAATCTTCATGTAATACTTAATGTCAACGAGCGAGTGAACCTTGAAGTACATCTGTGCAGATTGACTCAGTGCTTAGTGGATTATGCGTACCTATGCGTCACAAAGGATCTTATAAAATGTCTTTGTTGTTGTGAGAAATACGTAACATTAAACCAAACTTGAATTTGATGTTAAATGATTGTTTTATAAAAGTTGTCTGAGAATAATCGTCATCGATCATCCATCAGGCAATCCAGAGTAGTATTCATACAAATATTTAAATATTATGTACCTTCTTCTTTAACTGTAGTCTTCGTAATATGAAAGAGACTACGAAGTGTGTCACGGTCTAATTGAAGTCGTACTGGTGACTGGGCACGTTCCTCACGACATATCTATATAATTTAGTCTTTGGACCGTTAACGTCTTATTTCAAATTAAGCTTTAATTTTGTAAAAATCTGGGAAACAGTTAAATCATTTTCCACTAAAATATTCAGTTAATCCTTTTTGATAATGTCAATTACACGATGAAACGTGCCCAAGGGGATGTATTTACTTTTTAGTTTCTGTTAGTTTGTTAAATGCCGGAAAGCGGTTTTGCGGTATAACTTACCCTTTTCTTACGCGGGTGGATTTCTTCATAATCCATAGCAATGCCCTCATCACTAAAGGAAGAGGATGCCGGTGGGGGTGAGGGCGTGCCGGAGCGCCATGACGATCCTGAGCTGCTGCTAGCTCCTGGTGACACTGACGAGCGACCGCCCCATGCGCCTGTTACAAAAAAAAAAGCTTTTACTACTTAGATTCTAATTTTATTAATCTTGTGTTTTTTTAGTCTGTTCTCATATTCTATACCGCCATAGCAAACCTAACTGTTAGGGTCAAATGTTACTCTTACATTTTGACTTTTGAATTACAATACATACAGTTGCTTGAATGAATTAAATGTAATAAATTGCGAAGCGGAACTTTGGTCAGAAACTTTCACTCACAAGAGCGGCTATTTTCTCGCGGCACACATGCGCTGGCGCATTAAAACAGTCGCTGTTCTCTAGACCTATCGTTAAATTTTATGGGTTGTGTGAACCGTCTTCATTCAGCTATAATGTTGCGTAATTTATCCCAAAAGGCGGTCTACTGCAATTTTAATGTGTGATTTTAATCTAAATTGTTAAAAACCGGCCAAGTGTGAGTCGTAGTCACACGCACACAGGGTTCTGTAGCACCAAACAATAGACTACTAAAAACTAAATAGGGCCCACCACGTTTTGCTGCAATTTAAAATTGAACCTAAATATTTAGTTTTTATGAATGTACAAGTTTCAAGTGAGCATTCAGGAATAGTGTAAACATAAACAATAGAAAAATTTGTTTATTTCTTTGAATAAAAACACAAAATAAAAGTTTTTAGGAAAAATTACACAAAATAAAAAACATAAATTAATCTTGTAAAGCACAACTATTCTGAAAAGAAATATGGTGCTTGTTATTTTTAAACCGACTTCAAAAAAGGAGGAGGTTTCTCAATTCGACCGTATATATATATATTTTTTAATAACGAGTGGGTCCTCCGTGAGCGTCAAAATGTCACTCAATGGACCAAGTCTCCAATGTCTGTCGTACACATATAAAAAGATAATACCATTAATCTACTATTTCCTACCTTTGCTTTAATTTTAGCTACCTCATCATATACATAATGTTTTAACAAAATGCTTGGTCCCTCCATAATGACGTCAAGATGGAGGGACCAAACTGATAGACTACTCCCTGGAATGTTCTACCTACTTAGTGTTTTAATACCTCTATTCTACCTTAATATTATTGATTTTGAATGCCCAAAACATGTATCGTTTTAAAGATATCGATAAGTTGGTCCCTCCATTTTCACGTTTCAATTTTTTATTGTAACAGGTAAGGACCGCCGGTTTATTTCCGATCTTCGAGAGATTTATATTTTAATACCTATTTACTACCTTCAAATAATGCAAATTTTCTTACGTTAAAGTTATTTTTTTACGAGCTAGAAAAAATTAAGAAATAAGTAGGTAGGTACAACGTACAAAGGATGTCCCAGGCAGATTGGGCTATTTTCAAAAGTCAATAAAAATAATTATTACAATAATTTGATGTATTCTTATACCCTATCCAAATAATAAATAAGTTTATTTTTGAAAAAATAATGTCATTTTAGAGACCCCCTATAGACACCTCACACATATACATAGGTTTGATAAAAAAAATAGTTTCAGTCCCATGTATGGGGAGCCTTAATCTTTTTTTGTATAAAAATCGTAAAGCGGATCACAGAATACTCATCTATAATCTACCTTCCAAGTTTCAACTGTGTAGTCCTAATTGTTTCGGTATAAAGTGGCTGTGACATACGTACAGACAGACAGACAAACAGACAAGACGAATTTCTAAGGGTTCCTTTTTTTGCCATTCGGCTACGGAACCCTAAAAATGTAATTAACCGATGTAAATTACTTTATTGCAAATACCCCGGAACGCATAATTTGTAGGTGCCACCTTGTAATTTCGTTTTTAAATTGATTGAAATTCTTGTGGAATGCATCGAGTTTGTTTTAATTTGTATTCGTATTCGGCAAAAATAGTTTCCGCGGTCGATCCTAGACTTAAATCTGCTTAACTATAAGAAAGGGGTTGCTGCAAATATGCTAGTCGAACAAGAGCACATTTGGTTGAAACTCATCATGAGAGCGCTGTTACACCAAATACCTGTCTAGACTGTGTCTAGACTACTTTCCAGACGCTATCCACGTTTTGCAGATTTTATCCAGTATACAACCGCTCCCTTAACAGTCAAAGTATTATTAAAATGAATAATTTTCACAGCTAGCTTTAGCTAATCTCTTGGTTAAATTAATAATATGTAGTAATAGAATGTTATGTGATAAATAATACATTCGAATATTTTATATTTATTTGTAATTAAAATTAAAATAGATTTCAAGCAGTACTGTATCTATTATGTAAACATACGGTCAATGCTTAAAGTCGTCGTGAAGTCGATATTTGTTTGGCATAAGCACAAACGAAACGTAACAATAGAATGACGTAGTAATAAATGTGAGAACTGACGGACTACCGATGCTGGAGATCAGCGTTGTCGAAGATTCATAGGTTTTGGCGGGTGAGCGCCGCTGTGTCCAAGTTGTGCCATGTGGTGTAGTCGTGTCGTGCGACTTACTGGGGCGCGGCGAGTTGGGAGAGCAGCTGAGTGACATGAGCACGAGGGCCGCATTGCACTCGTTCATCTGGTCGTCGCGCTCGCCGTAGCCCAGGTCGCAGGAGCTGCTGGGCCCGCGCTTGCGTGACCTGTAACAATGCAAAATTCGAAATTAATTTCAATACTTGACGAGGGCAAAGCAAAATTATACATGATGAGACATTACACGGCGCTCTTCGGCGGGGTCGGAAATAATATAAGAACTGCTCAGTAGATAATGAGAATAAACAAAAATTAATAAATTCTTTATGTTTCTAAATAAACTTAAATACTTGTTATTCTCGAATATAAATTAGCTACTAGCTACGCAGTTCAGGCAGGTTAGTTTTCTCAGAAAAAACGATCTGAGTTCTACAAATAGTGAACTATAAAAAGTTAGGTAAATGGAAAACAAAAGTTGAAATGAGTCTTATAATTATTATGTTAGTGGTTGACGTTGTTTATTTTTAACGTTCTAGCCCGGCAGTTCAATGTCTTCAATATGTATGTGTGCTACCTACCAAACATTATTCTATTATTGGTCGCTTTCTCTAGTTTTTTTAGGTTCTCTTCTGGTATCTAAAAATACCTACCTAGTGTCCTACCTACATTGGAAACCGGAACAGTCTATTCACATAATACGTTTTGGCTTTGGCTGTCTCTGCTAAAAGCCAAAATAAATCCAATTAAAGCAGGGAAATGTTTCAAATAAATTGATAATTGCAAGTGTTGCTGCAATTCCAATGCAAAGATACAATATGTAAGGCTGTGTAACTGTGTTCCAACTTCAACAGTCTTTGGAAAAAATCGCAGGAACTTTATGATCCCCAAATGGTTCTCGAACGTTACCGAAAAAGGTTCACGTCATTGAACAATCAACAAGTCTAGACTAGATTATTGAACTTAGCAGTGGCAATGCTGGGATGGCGGCATGAAGTCACTCGAGGTCGAGGGGATGCGTGGGGTGGGTGCGTTGCGCAACTGGCGGCGACCCACAAACGATAGACATTTGGACAAGTCACATAAGGACGAAGGCTTTTGCTCAGACCGATCACCCTGTGCCACCTTCACAAGTTGTACGTCGTTCGGTCATTCAACTTGACTTGTTCAGCGACTGAACTTAGCGCCCGAGCCCAACAACCTCAGCTGTCTACGTCGCGACTTGCCCGCGTAAAACGTATTAGTACAACTTCACTTTATCAATACAACTATTATTTTTAAATAAGTACATAATTATTTAGTTAAATTTAACTCAATTTAGAATAATTATAGTACCTACAAGTTCGTAATAGCGAAGCTTATCGTGAAATAATGATTGACAGAATGTTATTTATATAATTATCTGCGTATTAGGCGGTTTTCGTGAAAAGCGTAGCTGTAGTAAATTCTAAGAAAAGAGTTCTTAATAGTTACAGGTATTATACAACTTAATCGGTTTGTTTCAAAGTATTACAGAAATTGATCCCTGGTCGAACTTGAGTTCATTTTTGGGTGGCTGTAGCAATGTCCTTGAGTCTCTGACGGTCGGCAAGTGGCCCCGACAGGCTGCGTTCACTCAAGATCAGCGACCGGCGCGCTCATCAAGTAGCAAATTGCTACCCTTTAGGTTTAACATCCCAGTTATCTACTGCAAAAGTTGAATGGACAACAATAAAATTGATTCAAGTGTTTACGAAATAAATTTCTAATGTCTCTTTTTATATCGGCAACTAAAGGCATACTAATATATTATATTGTGGTTGTGATTGGTTTTGTAAATTCAAACGTGACCTTTTTGTTTAAGATGAAAATTTACTCAAAAGTGAAAATATTTAATAAAATACTTGTGGTTGTGATTGGTTTTGTATATTCAAACGTGACGTTTTTATTTAAGATGAAAATTTACTCAAAACTGAAAATATTTAATAAAATACTTGTGTCAGTCGACCTACGAACGCACCCTAGAAACAAGGTGTATTAACCTCGCGCTATGCCACAACGACCTTCCACCAGGTTCGTTATCCGATTCAAAACAGATAATACATTTTCGTAAGGGTGTACTGTAGTGAGGTCACTTTAACATTCATCAAAAAATTGTTTTACAGATTGATGTATCCTCTGATAATTGCGTCTAAAGAAATAAATAGAAATCCCATGAATAGTTGTAGTCTGCAATGTGAAATCGTTTATAATGTGTAGAGCGGCTAGGTTAACTGACGGGCACCGGGGTCGTTATCGCCCTGAGACTAAGACCGACGCTTGTAGAGGTGACATTGTTTTTTGTTCGCGATAATGGGGATGCTCGCCGGCCAGCGCGCTGTCACATAAGCTATGTGACGTAATTTCCGGCAGTGACGTAACCAAATGATATATTGCGAATGCTACGTTGCGAGGTTACTCATGACGAATTGATAATTTTTATGTTATCAGCATGCCTTACAGTGATTTCTCCGTTATTCATATAGTGTCACAATATCATGACGTCAAGAGGAGTGTTTCAAAGTTGCTGTAGCCCATCGGTCAAGTGCTAATCACGTCACAATTAAAGAAATCGTTTGTAATAGTTAGCCACGGTCACCGGTCGGGCTGTGCGCGGCGCGGCGGTGGCAGCTGTGCACACACTCGCTTTACGCTGCGATGCCGTACTGGGCGTACTACTCACATAACATTGAGAGCGAGCGACCTTGCCGCTTGTTGCCGACTGCCGTACTACTGGTAGGTACATCAGTACAGCACTGATAGCGAAAACACTTTGCGAAGTATGATAAAAATACTTCTTCACGTCACAAATTAAAGTTTAACACATCATTAAAAAAAAATGGTTCATACCGTACCGTACCTATTTTAGAATCGGTACTACTGTTGAACGTTTTGATTCCACTAGCGCTAAATAAATTAGAATCTAATAACCGATTTCACTTTGTGTGCGCGCTAGTTTTTTCTACCAAAGCACGTGAGCATACGATACGCATGATGTCTTCCACTGACACCTACGCACTTCGCGACTGGCAGACATTCTTGAAACTACGAAGCTAGACAGATTTATTATTCCGTGTAAGCGGTAATATAATAAAAGACTAATATCTATTTTAGTAGTAAATTCGCAGTAGGTACCTAATACTCACCTTTTAAAAGATGAAACAAAAACTATAAATCTAATTATCTATTACAATATCACAATCTACTAAAAACCTATCCGAAAACATTCATTCTTTTAAAATAGCATTCAATAGAGGTATTACTTAAAATTACTTCCGCCTTGTTGAGTCAATGTCATATGATAATGATGTGCTGTTTTGAAAAATAAACTAGAGACCTTCAGCTCACTGTGTTGTGTGAATTTCGTCAGTGTATCATTATATGAACGCTTGAAGCTAATGCGTTTTTTGCCATGTTGATGTAGGTCGGGCGCGCGCTTTTTTCTGTGTACAAAAACATGGATCCGTTGTGATCGAGCAGTATTGTCGCGGCCGGCGCGTTGCCAGCCTCGGGCTCGGGTGAGTCGGGTCGGGCCGCCCGCGTCCCTTCCCTATACATGACCAAGGTCGTTTTCGGATTTTATCTGCTTAAAATATCTTTGAATATAATATTTTGTCACAAGTTTAGTAAAAGTACAGCTTTTTACTTTTTACCATGCCACGTATTTTTTTATTGAATGCCTATATTATGTTGCTACTTACTCGTAGGCTAAAGCATCTGTATTAAATTCATGAGATTTAAGCCGACAATATTCGTAGTCCATCTAATGTTACGCAATAAACGATGACGATGCAAGAGTAAGATTAGATAATTCTAATAAAAACGTATCTAATTTAGTGGAATAACGTACGCTGAAATTGAAAAAGCAGGAATAAAAACTAAATCATATGATAAAGTTAGAATTTTAGAACTAAACTTCAGTAAAACATTGAGCTATTCGTATAAACCACCATTCATTCTGAGGACTTCGAAGAATAATTGCACTCGTGAACTGTTTTTGTCCCCACTGAAGTGTAATAACCTGCAGGTAGGTCGCCGGAAAGTCAACCAACACAGAGGTGAACATTCCGGATGAGTAATCATGTTCCTTGTATATGACGTATACGGGTTTTATAGACGTTCTTTGTTCGGTTTTGACGGTGCAGTGAAATTACGAGAAGTGTTAAAAGAAAGTACATTCGTTTCTGCTTTTTTTGTTACTAACAAATTTTAATAACAGTGAAAATAACAATTAAGTACTTATGTTGCATAATGCCTACTGAATACAATTTTTGTAACACTTTCTCGAGTTAGTGGCGGCATAACTGCACCTGCCGAATGAGATAACGGGCCTCCTCAACACCAACGAAAGCAAACGTGTACCTATCCAACGTGAAAGTGCCGCCATCGCCCCACCACCACCCGACTGCTTGCGCGCGCCTTCTCTTTACATGTTGCGCAAACGCATGCGGAATGTAAGTTAATGTCTCTAACTTTGTTTTAAACGTCGCCGTCGTATAAAATTGAATACCCATAATTTATCTAAAGTCGAATAAACCTCTCAGTGGTGGTGATGGTTTTTTTTTGTGCCATTTTTTTTTACAATTCCTTCACTACTTAATCGAAGGAACTTCGTTCCATCCGGGTGTCCCTTGACACCTCTCTAGTTTTTTTTTATTTTATTTTTTCTTCTAAATGGACATCGCGACATAGGTTTTCACCTAAAATACAAAATGTCCTGACAAATCCGGATGGATGGTATCTAATTTCGAAATTGAAATAGCCAATCGTCTTCCTGACTAGCTTTTTGAAATCGGTTGGAAATAGACTCATATTTATTCCAGAACAAAGAACTTTGTGGCTCATATTTGTTATACTTCAAGTCATTTCCCGTGGCTACAATAATTGATTAGGTATTCTCCAATTAGTTGTCGCCTCGCCTCGGTGTAACATTCGCGGATATCGCTGTACCTATACCTACTGTATTATTCTAGCTAGTGTGTGTGGCGTTCCATTTCGAAACTGGGTCACTGTGTCACATGGCGGCCGCGCCAAGTACCAGCCGAATGCGACGCCATCTTTGAATTTAGTTGATTCATGTACCAACGAAATCGTTAGAATTCATTGGGTAGTCGCTAGAATTTAATGTTAGTTGTTTAAAAATGTTATGTGTGAAAGGCGTGAATTTGTACAAGGTAACGTTACTGACGACGTTGGTCGCCAACTAAAAGAAAATGAATGCTGGCAAACTTTCACTTTGCCATGGCCCGGTCTGTAATTGCGAAATTTTGCTCACGAATTTAATTTCTATCTTGTCTATCGTTTATTACAATAAAATAGTGAGAGCATAACGTGATCTTGTTCGTGTCATTTACGGTCAGAGTAATTACTAATATTCTACATCAGCTCATTCAATCAAAAGTGTTATCCGGTTTTGTAGTTGCAATCTCTTGCAAGCTATCTCATAACTTCTAAAAGAGTTGGATAAACAGGTTATATGAAATCACCGCCTCTACGTTAAATATCAACCGCTGGCTTTTAGCTCTACCTACAGTAAAAATACCGAGTTTCTTGGACTCGTACTGGCCTTCAACCGTGAGTATCCTTCATTCTGTTAGGTCAGTCAAATGTTGTGATGTTACCTTTGGATGGTTTTTGAGCCTGATATTTGAATCAATGTCGTTTTTTTTTGCGTTTACTAGATGTTGAATTCCGCGCGGCGGTACATTGCAGAAAGTTGCAGTACCAACTACAGATTGATTTAATCTGTAATGCGACTAGCGTAGAAGATCTGAAAGCAGATCGTTCCTTTGAGCGTCGTCTTGCTTAGGTATTGTGAAATTTGGACCACGGTGGAAGCCTCGCCTCTCACCACGATCACGATGAAAAGTGAAACTGCGGTGTCGACGAGCGTCACGTCGCGCCAAGCATTTGATGCTGTTTTTTTCCGGTTCTTCTGCAGTACAATATAATCTGCTGTCGCTGACAGCTAGGTACTGACGTCTTATGAAAGTGTTCTTATTGGCGAAAGACATTAAAGCGAAATCGTTACATATTTTATGAAGTTTTGATGTTATTATGGCTCACTCGGAAATATTTTACTTCAAGTAAGTAGGTGAAGGCAGTACTGTTGAAAGCGAGAGCAATTTGAGCAGCACTTTCCATTGCGATGGTAATTACCTACTTCAAACTGCTAAAGTCATATTTTGTTGGAGTTGCAATCGGTATTGATAATTATGTAATCCATTACAGAATTTTTTAATCATTCTCACAACGTTGCATTGTCTGTCCCTGTTAGAGGCGCCGCGAGGGGCGAGAGGCGCGGGCGGCGGGCTCCAGCCACAGAATGTAGGCAAGTGTGACAAGGACACGCCCGTACTCCGCGCTAACACTTCCATCCAGTTTCTAACGTGCTCGGTGCGCGTTTCGCAACGCTCGCCCGCGCCCGGCCCCACTTCGTCGATGCACAGTGCACACTCGTGAACGATTACACCTACCTACAAGGTAACTCACAATACATTACTGGTACCTAATGACTGGGAGCCGTTGTTGGCTGTTTTTACTCTTTCTTGCTTAGTTTGATTGTGCCCTTGATGTATAGCATCTTCGAAATAAAAATACATGAGGGTAAATCAAATTACTATGAGCTTTCTCGCGTTGAGTGTATTTTCTGACGACCTACTTCCTGTTGTTAGGACAAACCAGTTTGCAAAATCCAGTTAAAGAGATTTTGCAAGGCGGCGAGCGGCCATTAGAAATGCAGCGGCAGCGGCCTTCCTTTGAGCTTGTGGCGAGGTGAGCCGCTACTTCAAGGCGAAATAACGTTGATATTTAATTTTGTTAATTGAATTCCCTGCTTTCCAGATTTACAACATAAACCAATGTCGAACGAGTGACTCTTCTTGATATTTGACTCTTTTTACATTAAGTTTCCAATTTCTTACAGTGTCCTTCATAATTAACTTTTAATGCATTTCAGCCCAGTCTCTTTTACGTGGAACCTTTTATTTTGCCATAAATAAATAAATGTTGAAAGTAGACTTACCCTTGCATGTGATGTGAAGGTACTTCAATGGTGGCAGAGGCACGGCGGCGGTCTCCGGCCATATCTGCCAATCTGGCGAAATCCGTGTCCACATCGGCCAATCTGGCTGACTTCCGGGATTCCAAAAGCCTTATCTCGTCTAGTTTTTTCTTTAGCTCGATCCGCACCTGAAATAAAACATGAAATTTATACTACTGCATAGCAGGCTTATATTCTTAACGTCATTTTTATATTTGATACAGGTATTGAGGTAAATCTAGTAAATATAATCATTTTTAAGACATTTTCACGAGACCTTGGTAAAGTGTCACCTTTGAATGCATTTCGCATAATACACAAGGTTTATAAGGCTACAAACATATTACAGTATTAACTTGAATGTTTGCGAACACGAGATCAATATGGCCGACCTTCGCACGAACTGTGATCGGGTGGACGAGTTGACGTGACGTCATGACCGGGTGCAAATGGATCAGGATGCACGTTCCGTATTACGGTTACCAGTAGATCAAATCTATGCTATAATATAATTAATCTACCACAATAAATTATTTTGTACTTGATACTTATTTATGTCACAAAACTTAATTCCTAATTTATAACGATTGTTTTCCGTGTAGCGGGTTTTGCTGATATATAAAATCACAGCAATAAGTATTTAATGGAAATTCCTACATACCTACTTGTCGCGCTTATGGGTATCTCAGAACAGGAAACACACAATTCAAATACTTGCTCGGTAGAGGTAAACAAGTTCTGACTCTGAGTGTGGTAATCTACGCTACTGGAAACTGAAAAGCGCATTATAACTTTATCTATTGAAATAAATATGCTTAAATTGTCCTCTTATTGTAAACTGTATTTTTTTGATCGTTTCATTTTGATATTAGACTAAGGGATTGTCTTCATACATAACAGGAAAAAAATCGAGTTAAATGATAGTTGTGATAGTAAAAATATAGAAATTGAAAGCTAATAGAAAAGGGCTAGTAATGTTTATTAGACATCTAATCAAAATAAACATGAACTGGATGGGGAACCCTCAAACTTTAAAGGTGTGGTGTAATGCAACATCACGCAAGGTGGAGTAACCCAAGATCAAGATGACCTCATTAAAACTTTCAAGGGAATTTCCATCATGTTGAAAAGTTGTAGCAATAGCTTGCAATTTAATCATTACAAGTGCAATTCTGCAGTGGGGAAGTCCGCAAAACACGGATTTTCCATGCTTCCTCCATTTTGTTTTAAACATTTCATGGAATTGATTTAGTACCATACGTTGGAGTACTTATATATGTTAAGGTTAATATTTATATGACTTTAACGTAAGTATTAGGAAGCGGTATGACGCATGTGTGTATACTTATCACGCACTGGTAAAGTTGCTCGTATCGCGGTCACACTCTCGGTCAATTATGTGCCACGAGCGGCGAGCTGTCGACTGGTTGACATTGGTTGCGTTTTCGTCGCGCGTTTCCTTCTACGCGGCCACCTTCGTGATTGACACGTTATCTACCTCCATAATGAGTGTACGTAGTAGTTTTTTCAATACGTCAGTCGGTAGGATAACCTTGCTGTATTTAGCATCAATTTGAAGAAACGATTGTTTGTATCTGCGGTCACGATGTGGAATCATCATTTACCTACGCTTTCGAACGAGGCGCACAATTAGCTTATTTCAGCATTTTACCATGCAGGTTAAACCTGTCATATGCAACCTATCAAATATGCGATCTATAAATTTTGTATGGATTGTTACTAAATTATTACCGCATGATAATTAAGAGTATCACTTACGTACATTTAAGTAAGGATCTGTTTTTTTATGAGAGTAGGTAATCCTTATTTTCGACTCGGTGCTCAAGCGCGCGCGCATTCTTTTATGATAAGTAGTAATCGAAATAAAGCTATTTCACGAGAATGTGTATGGCGTTTCACTGGCATTCCCTATATGATCAGTACAATTAGCGTTGAGCCCTGGTTCGCTGATCACATCATACTTTCACTTTTACGTGATTTCGTACGAGTGTGGACGTGCTACGAGCCATGAGACGTGGACTGCCGTGCCCCTCACTCGAGCCGGAACAATGAAAGTTGCATTAATGAGTATCTTGATGATTGCCTGACATAATTACCTGCGTTAAATTTTCCGCTGATAGGTCCAAATGCTAAATATCTGTCTGCTCTGCACAGAAGGCTTATACTTGGGTAGTATTTGAAAGTAGGTAGCTATTGAAATGAGTGAATGCATTTAGCAGGTGTATAATTTTGACTCGTTTTGTTATGATATGAGAATTAATTATTGCCTATGCATAAAAATTGACAGCTTCATTCGGTCGTTCCGTTAGACGTGTTAACGTGATCGTCGAGCGGCTTGCCAGCGTGGTTATGTAAAAGTGACAACTATTGCACAATTGCTTCATTCGATGGCGAAACGGACGGCTTTGAAATGCCAGTGAAAGTCGCCGAACTACTTCGCTATATCATGATAACGCTGGCTGAGTTAGACATGTTTATTTCGTTTCATACTTACAGTAATATTTTATGTTCAGTTAATTTATTTTTTGATGAATAGCGATTACATGCCACTTGAGGGAATGGTCTGTGATCTCCGTAAGCGATAAAGAAAGCGAGCCTTTGCTATTTATCCACAACAATGGATTGGCATTGCTGAATTTGAAAATCTGGCAACTGTTTGTGCTATAGAAATCTTCCCGCGTGGTACAGCTGCAAGTTCTTCTCATCTGGTACCTACTCACTATGATGAAATGAGAGTCTATCAGACATGATTGTATAGTTGAATATGTCATGTCCTTGACCTAAACTTCTGACTAAAATAAAACTGCGTAGTAAATCCAATGGTTAATTGTTTTAATGAAATCTTAATAGTATGACATTTAATTTTACGACTTATAATATGAACCTCCGCAATTTGACAAACTTTTAAAATAAAACTTATTAGGTATTAGATAATTCGAAAATGAGGTTCACGGTCATTAGGAACGGCCATTGTATTGTTGTCGGTCGTTTGTAGTCATTACGGATCAAGCATGTCGCATTGTAGCTAATGTCAACGTTTTGGTGTCAAAAAACTAATATTTATTGGATTTTGATTTGCGTTGTTACCGGTATTTATTTGTCCTCGTTTTGAATTAGTAACGTAAACAGCAGAAAAGTTGTTCGAATGGGAAACCTTATGATTTCATAAACCTTCAAAATTACCTATTGCTAAAATCTGCGTTCAAAGCCGAAAAATACCGAATGCCAAATAACCTTTACCCAAGTTAAGATTCTAGCTGGACTACGTATTTCGTTAATTTAACCATTATTTGAATTACTGTTTAATTTTCGTGAATTCATCAAATCGTCACTCAGGTACGGTACGCAGTCTTGCGGTTCGTTTTACGTGATAGTCGGGTGCTCTTGGCGTCTTAGGATTGCGAAAACTGTCCGCTCTACTGCGCATCGATGTTGCTGCTGCGCAAAACGGATTATCCATGCTCGTAACGCCTCCTCTATTTTGAAACGTTACATTTTCTGTCTTTAATCACCTATAAGGAGAAAATCTGTTCCATTTTACACTAATCAATATCATTAAAAGTGTGATATCTTTATCAAATGTCACGAGTTACGAGAGTTTCTGCTGTATGTTGCGTGTACTTATAAAATGTATTATAGTTACATTGAGCGATATGAGGTGTACGGAATGAATTCAAAGGATTGCCCCTGATCAGCGAAAGCGTGAAACTCTATAACGAGTCTGCGAGTGTAATAATCAAGTGGCATTGACTGCAGCCGCACTGAGTCAATGGATAAAGCCGGCCGGCCGGCTGTAGAAGTGCGGGAAGTATGACGCGCGTGTGTGACGACACACGTTACGCCTGCGACTACACTAAATCAACATGTTTTTATCTACTTGCTTTCAGAAGTCCAATCAGTACCTACCTAAACATACATAATACGTAGATAGGTAACGTAACGTAAACACAAATAAAACAGAATATTTCTGCTATAGTTCACTGAAAAAGGAGGAACCCGATTGAAAATTGGGTACTACGTCAACACGTAGGCATGACCGAAATTTTAAATAATTTAAGGCTAAGGTCCACCATGACACAGAGCGAAAGCAGCGGTCACCACGGGATGTCAATGAATAAAAACCTCGAATCGTTTATTAGGTGAGGTACCTGCGTCATTGATTACATAAGTGACAGGACACTGGTGGCAAGCAGGACAATGCACTTAAAATTCATCAAGCAGCGGTGGGGAAAACAATAGTGTGCTTCAATTACAACGACCGATAAAATTACTTGAATTGATCTATTCGACCATGAAAGAAACTAAAATAAGAACATAGGCATATAAGATGTATACGAAATGTTACCCTTGTCTGATTTAAAAAGAGTATGGATGTACATGCTTCTTGTCTTATCCAAAGGAAAATCCAAATGTTGTCCGAGTCGATTCGAAAAGATGTCGATTGTCGAAAGATGTCGATTGTTCTTACATTAAATATTCAGTGAGGCTGCAGTTGGAGTCACGTGGACACGCATGCATAAGCAATTCGGTTGTCGGCGAGCGATCGTGCGCTAATAAATAGGTCAATAGCTCTAGCACTACCCGATAATCGGCCTTTTGTGGCTCGGCGCCATTGAATTTACAAAATGAAGTTTTCGTGGATTTACTGCTCACTATGAAGACTATCTGCAAGTCAATCGAAAATGTAACAAGATAATAACCCCCAATAACCCCCTTTTTTGCTATTCCGTAGCCGGGTAAAAATAGACGATAACCACCAACACCTACATGAATACATTTATTCTATTTAGTTCACCTTCAGCCACGTTACGTTAAACGCCTTCTATTGCGTAGGTCTGTATGTTACTACGTACGTAAACTAAAGATAAGATAACAGCTAAATGTAGGTAGGTATAGTACGCAAAATAGATGGTGATCTATCTCTAACTTGAAATTAATTTTGTAATTACTTTATGACATATTATTATGATACTAGCTGTTGCCCGCGACTGCCTCGTTGGTCGATTCCAGGACCTCATGCTTAGTAGTCGCACTTGCGACCACTAAGCATGAGGTCCTGGAATCGATTTCCGGGCCGAGCAGTGTTAAAAAAAATGATTATTTTAATTACATAAACTTATAACCCACATGATTTGGAGATCACCTTTTAAGCAAGGAAATGCTTGTGTTAGGTGACTCCGCTCTACCACTTAACATTAAACAATGTATACAATTGAAAAAAAATCTATAAATAGTGTTATTGGGTTATTTCATTAGGAATTTCTCAGTAGTAGCCACGGAATCTGATCTGTGCCCGGTTGGTGGAAATAGGCTCGCCCCCTATCACATGGGACTTCAACATAACTCGCGAAATGTGGGTGTATATGATTAGGTACACCTCTGCCTAACTCTTGATTACAGGCGTGATGTTATTTCATATGTGAGAACTGACTGGCTGATCAAAATGTGATAATGTGGGTGATGACTACAAAAGGCGTCCTTTTAGTTGCTGTAATTCTGGGTGGTAGAACTCCGAAACAAATTTAAATGGCGTTGAGGCGATGATATGGCTTAAAAACCGTTTATTTTGGCGCTATACAACTGTATTTTCAAAGTGAACCATCATACGCTTTGTTGGGCACTATTTATTCTAATACCGTTCTGTATACAACATTAAATGACTTATCATTACCACACTAGGAATTTCTCCTGTATCGTGGGTGCGTTTACAAACATTTGAACTCACATATACAAACAGCCAGGCCCGGAACAACTATCTGTAGGCCATACATATATTTGTTCCGTGCAGGGATCGAACCCGCGACACGCAACGCAGCAGTCAATCGCTCCGCCACTGCGCCAACCGTGCCGGATTATTTTCCGCAAGCACGTGCAAGTTTTGGGTACAGAACAACCAATGTATAATAATGTTACTGCCCAGCTCTGTGATACGAAGCCTGGTGCCGTTGCACAGTCTGGTTGCACCAAGGTTTCGCATCACCAGACCTGGAACGACAACTTTAAAGCTCCAGCTCCAGCAACACGCCCGTTATTTCTAGGGAGTTGAGAAATTCAACGGGGTAGTGGCCATCACAGTGTCTATGGATGTGTATATACTTTTGAATCACCGACGATCATACATTTTTTTTTTGAAAACAAAATAATCACTCAAAACTGGATACTGGCTGCGACTCGAACTTACGAACCCTGTTTTACATGGCGGTCGCTGAACCGATTGGCTACTTATTCCTGTGGCAAAAGGGTTCTAATGCATGTTATGACAGTTGTCAGTTGTCAAACAGTTAAAGAATATGGACATAATGCACTATTGCTCATCTCTCTAAGTTATTAGCGCGATAATACAAACTATTACTACTACTCTACACTACTCTACTGTCTATTATTCTAGACTATAATCTATTTCTGTGCCAAATTTCATCCAGATCCGTTCAGCCGTTCTGGCGTGATTGAGTAACAAACATCCATCCATCCAACCAAACTTTCGCATTTATAATAGTTTATGTAAATAGTAAGATAGATATTATTTTCTCAGCCTTTCCATCATGTCCTACTTTACTTTTTACATAAAATCAAGGGTGACCTTATTAGAATGAGACTAAATTCGCAAAGATCCTCTTTTTTGGTGCAATAAGAATTGCTGCTGTACGTAGTACTTATTACTTCCATGCAAAGAGTAAACACAAAAGGAAAAATAAAACCAAATTCATTTTCAGCTATTTCGACTACACTTCGACTAAAACCTATTTACGTACATAATTAAATCTATATGTTACGGCTAAAGATGGGTGTCAACATAAACTTAAGATTAGCCGGCTAAACTCCGACGTCAGGAACCTAACTAACCGAACCTCGGGGTGCCCCTGTCGTCGACCGTCTAGGGTTAGCGTTTCCATCAGCAGGTCGACGGATCCCTTTCTGTCTGCAAGGTTTACGGAACCTAACTAACCGAACCTCGGGGTGCCCCTGACGTCGGAGTTTAGCCGGCTAATCTTAAGTTTATGTTGACACCCATCTTTAGCCGTAACATATACATATAATAAATCTGTAGACGTGGCGTTTCTGTATCTACATTGAAAATATTTAGAAAAAAAGTAGTAGGGGTGTTAAATTTATCATATAAATCGCGTATGAGGTGACTAACTAAATTTTAGAAATTAATATATTTTGATTCTGTTGGACGATTTTGATGAAATAAACTCTAAATGTTACTCGGAACAATGCTTCTTATCTTTCAATATTTCGATTTTGAATACAATAAGGGGTTTTTACGTGATGCGCGCAAAAACGAACAGACAAACCGACAAACAGACAAAAATTATAAAAATGGTAGAAATGGGTTCTGTGGATGATCCTTTAACACCCCTACTATTTTTTTCTAAATATTTTCAATGTACAGACACGCCTCGTCTACAGATTGATTAAATGTATTGATTACTAAGCATGTAGGTTGAAACTACTTTATAGTACTTTCGCTGTGATTATTTTCCTTTGCTAATTCGTCTAATAACTTAATTGCTAGCAGTCGTATGTCGTTACACACTACCTAGCCCAAGCGAGAATTAAATTGGACACTTTAATGAATACAAATGAAGAGAGGTAGCGTCCGTTCTTTCACTTGTAAGTCAGTGAAGGATCGCTGTCGTTCACTGTTCACTGAGTTGCTAGTGATTGTAACACATTTGTACTAGGGACACTAACTACAGTACACATAGGTTAGACATTCATTTCTGAGCTGAAGCCAGAAATAGGCGCGTGGGCGAAATGAATCAACTTACACACGTGCCTGCGAAGAAATATGTCTAGATCTATGCAAATACAACAACAGATACTATTCCCAGATAACATGACATTTAAGTTTCTGAATTATTTAACATTTAATTTGCTAAGCCATATAAAATGATCCATAGTAAATGACCACAAACAGTACTCGATAAGTGTTGCAACGTCTAGTGGTAGGATACCAGCAATTAGGACCAATTTTTACCAGTGAATGTGAACATTACCTGGTAAAAATACCATATATTATTACCTTTCAATATGTTTATTGTTTCGAAACAAATAAAACAATAGTTCATGAACAAGCTATCTGAAAAGGTATGAGCACTACAGTGCAACGCTTAATCGTCAAATTACGTTCCAAAGATTCAGACTAATGTTTCATAGAATTAGCGATACCTATCGGATGTCTATACTTAAGCTGATCAATCAATCGGCACGGTGGCCTTGTATGATTGGTGAATACAAACAGTATTGGTTGCAAAGCGGATGCAGTGGAAGCAGGCCACGCGAGCGCGGCGGCGCCGCGCGTGCCCGCCGCACGCCCTCCACCAAGCCGCTGCAACTGACAACCTTGCCCCAAAAATCCGTGACCTACATTTTATACTCCAAAATGCAGCCGGTGTTTTTATTGCAACCATTCTCCTTGGAAAGAACCGTTTCATTTGTTGGTTATCTGGCGTTTATTTCTACTTGATAAAAAATAAGAGCATTTACAGCATTTCCAAACCGTTTGTTCGGGCGTGGCTAATATAATTGATGCTTTGCTAACTACTTTACTAACTAAATTAAATCTACCTAGAACGATGAGGAAAACTGTATTCCTTTTCCTTTTTAAATGAATCACAACTATTCCTGTTACAGCTTGCGTTTTGGAATATGTCGTTAGTGCAAACTAGGTCTGGCTCATCGATTGTGCAGGACGAACCAGCGGCCTAGTTGGCGAGCGCCAGGTCCGCGGGTCGCGATCCTAGCATCTAGGCGGCCCGGTTTCGCCCGGGTAACCTCACCGTGCTCTATTTCTGGATCTAGTACGATCAACAATTGCTATAGGTATTTATAGAGCAAGTGCATATGGGCCTAGTGATGCTGTAACTTTACTACCATTAAATCATTATTATGCCGTATGTACCTAATTATAATATTATGACCTTCGTTCTGTTCGAATGTGTTAGTAATTTATTAAAAGTCATTTTGTAAAATTCCGCGAGTCGAAATGTAATGTCGGCCAGTTGGTGGCTATGACAATCATAGTCACTAACTTATGTCGTAATAAAGAATTCTATTAAATTACAATAAATCCGGCCGACCATGTAGGTCAGCTTCTGTCGCCGGCTGTAGTCGTCAGGAAATTGATGTTGCGTAGCGCCGACAATGATGCAAGCCGGTGGCGAAGCATGCCAGTATTTTATCTATCAAGTGCGAGATTGAATTTGAGAGCGGCTGACGTCACAGTCCGTAGCAATTAGAATTCTAGGAACAACGTCATGGCGCGTTGGCGAACGATTTAGCGTAGGCGCGACGCGACGGTGACGTCACGGGCAAAATGTTACGGCTCGCCGCCCTCTCTCGACGGGCACGCGGCCGCGCGTAGGCGGTGCGGGCGGCCGCGTAATGTACTCGACTTACACGTAAATAAAATCGCATGCTATTACGTAATTGAACGTGAAATCTGCACAAGGACGCGATGCCGATGTTTCGACATCACTGACTCCCGGCGTGATGCTATAATCGCATCGTTTACGTGCGACGCTTAGAAAAGTGAGCGTTTCACCTTGAGATGCCTGCAAGCGTGGTTGCCTCTCTATTCTTAGATATCGAAATAGTGCTAAATATGTTCGAGGGGACAGGCGGCTAGCACGCAGGCGTCGTGACCCAACCTGACCCAAAAACGGAGTGCGACCCACCGCGCCCCGAGTTACCAGTTGATAACGGATACGGGAACCTGTTAGCTTCAAGCGGCCGCAGTATACGCTTCGCGGATAGCACCGTTATTCTGTTGACCTGTGACGTGCCAATAGAATACCTTGACTATGTACCTAATTGATTATTTTGTTCAAAGAATGTAGGTACCTACTAACAAAAGTTGAATGGAATCATAGCTACTGTGGGACTAAGTTGGGACCACCGAAATACAGCAAACAGCAATTCCAGTTTTCCGACTGTTTTCAGTAACTTCAAGTCCGCAATGATACCTACATTTCAAATGGTTTATAATCATTGGTTTATTTTGATGACGTTACAATCACTTAAATCTTGCTGTAATTTAGATGAAAAGGGGTTTAATGAAATGGCTTCACAAATTTGGAATAGTAAAATAAAAAACAACGCAAGTAGAGGTCGGGTTTCGAATATGGGTTGTACGTCGCTGCTGGTTCAATATCAGCAATTCTGGGTCAGTGGGTCATCATGCCGGCGCGGGCGCGGACGCGGGCTCGGTGCGCTCCCCGCCTCACCACACGCTTGCAATTAAACTTGCTCTTCATACGAAAACATTTCGAAACGTCGTGACGCATACTCTGCATGCCGTGTAGCCGACTATGCCTAGTCAGCTTTCTTCATTTAGGACAAACACCTAGAAAACTACAAATACAAGGGCTCGTAAGAAGTGACAAGCGCTTATTCAATTATCATGATCTCATTTATTAATTTAACTAAGCACGCAGTGCATTGTTTGCGTTGGAATTTGGTTTCCTTCCTTCTCACGGTCTTCTCTATTCCATTGTTAGCATACTTGTAATTTGACCTGTATGTTCAAGATCACACTAAAACTAATCATCGTTTAGCACCGACACCGACGCCGGCATACAAAATAATGTGGATAATATTGCGTAGTCGTAACTGTAGACTTGTGACACTCGCCCACGTAGTAACGGTCGCGGTGTGTTACTGTTACCTCAAACCCATAAACGAGTTATTTTGCGTTGCTGAGTCAACCAGCGACACCGTGCGTGACGCTGAAATCCGACTTTGAGGTATCCGGTATTAAGAATTGTGAATTAGGAGTCAAAAATACTGAGCCGCTACAGCATTTATTTTTACCAATTTTCAATGCACGATTTCTCGCTAAATGTGTTCTCATTCAAATGACAAAGAACCAAGATTCACGCCTTGTTCTGCCAGCTGTTTAGATAAGAGACATAAATCATGCAACTATTCCAAGGCGAATGCAATGAGGTCACTCACAAAGGGCCGACCTTGCCTTCGCTGTTCGTTCGTAGGAGGACCAATATAGATAGCACAACAAAAAATGTAACTCCGTCCATGAAAACAATGAATCACTCATCATGTAATTTACTGTCCAAACTTTCATTAAAATAAATCATTAGAAATATGCTGGAATTCCACAGCTATAGATATCGTTGACAATGATATGGAATAGAAAAAACGTTTTAAAAATCGCAACGGTTTTCTGACAACATTAAATGGTCAATCATCTCTGTTTCGGCGCCAATTTGGGTCGAATACATTAGGCGAACTATTTTATCACCAAGCAGGGGAACTATCATGACAAGCGTTTATTAATATGTCAAGGATAGATATTTAAAGCTGTTTTCTAATTAGACACAAGCGTGTTTTATAACACTAGTTTTAGATTTTAATAAACGCGTAAATGCCGTCTTGAATTGCGTACCTATCTATCGTACTTATACATTGATTTTGAAAATCTTAACCCATAATTCTGATAGGTAAATTACATTTGAATTTATATATTTTTAGATTATAAACATTTAGATCTTTTAACACCTTCAAATAGACAGTAAAAATGTATTGTATTAATTTCTTTTATGAATTAGAGCATTGTATGGTTCTGCGGTGTACAGACATTTCGGTACCGTTGTAAAATTCGGTTAGCGATTTGAGGTAGATTTTGATTTGTAAAAGTAATTGCGTGCACGAAACTGTGTTTCATGTACTTATTATTACAGATGTTACGTCTCAGTATATAACACGTGATTTGTGGCATTACTGAAGCATTAGAGAGATAAATGTGAGCTGGCAAAGCAATATTAACTACTAGTTATCATGCATAACATCCACGCGGCGCGGTGGACGTTCGCGAGCTGAATATTATACCAGTTGTAAAATAAGATCAAACACACAACAGGTTGATACTGCGCATGCGCAGATATTTAAAATAAATTAGAATTAAGTGTGGTTCCTTAGTATGTTTAGCACCAAGCAAGACAAAGTTTAACAAAGAAAATGTTTTGAGGCACGTCCGGTTCGTGGCCTAAATTGGGTCCAGCACTTTAAGTAAGCTATCAGTCTTTCAACATTCTGCTGTGGCGTCTTGTTCTAACAAATCTCTATTGATGTTATCTTATCAACCTTGATTTATTTAGAAACCGTGTCACGAGACGATGTTACAACCGTGAAATTAAAGATATAGATAATATTTAGTTAGTTAAGGACTTAAGGGTTAGTGAACAGTTTTGCCATAACATTGATAAAATAACAAAACAAATATGAATGACAATGCATAGATTTATCATTATTTACACGAATAATTAGATAGTGTAGCTATAGACGCAGTTACAAATCGTCACGTTGTTGTGGTCGCTTACCTACGCTCAATGCGCCGGCGCAAGGGGCGGGTAGTTTTCTCTTCCTATGGTTTCTGCACCAAGGCCTATAATATGTAGTTCCGTTTGCGCTCTCAATGGTAAAAACTCATAAGGTATGCCTGGAACTTTAAAAATAGATTCAGCTTGAATATTCGTTCTTGTAGCGTGAATGTAGCATTGTTTTATTTTAGGAAGGCATTATTCAAGTGGCAGCAAGAGAAAAGTAGATTTTTAATAATATTTTTATCATCTACATTTTTAATAATAAACAACCAAGTAACAAATAAGTCGCGTTAGGAAAACATAAATAGAGTACAGTTTGTACAGTTGAGTGAAATTTGCGTCGAGCACGCGACGGCTCCACGCAACGGTAAGCGCCATGAGCGTAAGTGTCTTCGTTCCATCGAAAAAAATCTTAACTGGACTGGAAAATCTGGAAAACGCATTTTAAATACGCTTTTGAATCAAAACTACTTTCGCTAGCTATATAAGTTAGGGTAAAACCAGGATAGATGCCCCACTTTTTGAAAAAGCCTCCTAATTTTCAAACTGTACGTTTTTCATGAAGAATTTCCAAGAATGTAATTAGTTTGATCTTTGTACTAGCAATACGACTCGTTTTTGTTGATCTAACATTATTTGATTCTGCATAAATTGAGTTTTTGCAAACCCTTTTTTTTTGAGGATAGATGCCTACCTTATGGATAGATGCCTCACTATGAAAATGCTAAGGAGGATAGATGCCTGCGATGTAGGATATACGCCCTATAGATTAAAATAAGTACAATACATAGTTTTGATATGTTTTATTTGTAATCTTTAGGTAATAGTATTAACGGTACTCTTAATAATTATTAATAAAACTTAAACATTTGATTAACAAAAAATAACTTCTATTTTTTAATGTGCATAATCGTAACTAATTGAACATAATAGGTATGGCAGGCAAGATATCAATTTTTAAAATTTTCAAAAAATCAACCAGAATTAAATGTTATCCTTATTTTAGGTTGAATTGGAAAGTGCTTTCAGTTTGCCACATCTTGAGTCTTAATTTCTAAAAAGTGTACATACTTCGTGCAGCCACTTCTGGCATGATATGCACCGAATCCAATCAGATTTTGATTTCGTATTTTGATAGTTATCAAAGCATTAGCAATAATAAAAATTTTATCAAAATAAAAATAATCATTTTAAAAATATGCTAACATGCATACAGCGTATGGGGGATAGACGCCCCTAAGGGCACCTATACTGCAAAAAATCGGGGCGACTATCCTTTTTGCTATGGATAGATGCCCTTTTATTTTTTGACGTATCTAAATACAAAAGTGCAATTATTATTATGTAGTTATAAAGTTAACTAACCAATGTATGGATATAATTAAAATAGAACAGAATTTGTTACTATATAAAAAGATATGTAACAGTAAATTCTTACGTTTGAAACTTTGAAGCGTTCGTCCTGTTCGTCGCGGAGATGATCGCATGCACCAGCTAAACACGTCAATCCCGTGCGATGGTCTGCAGGGCACATAGGTGTGGGGCACGTGCGCTCTATTTTTAGACTATTAAATCTGTGTTGCGATTTTGGGAAGTTAGGTTTTTAGAAAATGGGGCACCTATCCAACTGCGGCATCTATCCGGGTTTTACCCTATGCGATATTAATTACATTGCTGGCAAGTTATTACTGTCTGCCACCCTGTACTCTTTGTATTGTTCGGACACGCGCGATAGCTTGCTATTTCAATGTTTCTATATTACTTACATGCAACTTTTTGCAAATGTGAATTCCACTCAGGGGTAATTCATTGTGTACACCTAACATCAACTCACATGCCGCTGTTGAGTAACTCGCCATTGAAAGGTGAGGTGGAGAAATCAATTCGTACAAAATGGCAAACTATTCAATAGATTTTGATTATTGGTTTGATTTGACTGCGAAACACGGTCTATTATTAGGTGAAGCTTTACATTTACTTTTAATGTAGCCAAAACAAAATCATGAGTGATTAAAATGTTTGTTTTTTAATTGCGACTCAGACATAGAGTAACTTTCGTTGGTTTTTATTAAAGTTAGTTGCATCATTATTTTCAAGAATGTGGTGCTCACACAACTCAAACATGTAACAATAGTTTAAGTAGTTCATGGTAGAAGTAAAGTGAATCTGAAACTGTCACTGTACATGGACAATGCAGGTGCGAGCAGCACTTTCACACTCGCCGCGGTTGCGGAGTGTGGAGAGCGTCACTCGCTGGTAGCCGACGCCCGCGCCGCTCAACTCATTGCTCACTTCGGACCGTTTACGACCTCCGCAAACGAAAGGCGTTCCGCCGGTTACAGATACTGGGGAAATCGTTTTAAATACAGATTACGTAATTCGCATGTATCAATTCAGTTGCAGTGTTTTGCTCTCCAAAGAATATTTAGGTTCGAGTAGTTACAACGACGAAAATGCGTGTTTGCAAACCCAAACAAATCGGGCAGCCATTAACTGCTACAAGCGTTCCACTTAACGGCGGACAAGCCTGTGGTAAGTTTAGCTGATGTTGGGCCGCCACCGGCTAACGGTATGGCCGCCGGCGGCGCCGCGCGCACGTGAAAATAATTCTTGACGCGATTTTGTAACGAATACCGTTACTCGGTTCCGGGCCTGCCGGTGACCTTATTTCTCAGCCGAGCACTCTTTATTTTTATATCTTATTGCCTGACGTTATGATGGTGTAGTCGCTTTCAAGCGTTTTATTTCAAGCATGCTATTTCAAATGTTATCTACGATGCTGTAGGGACTAGGGATAGGTGATACTTCAGCGCATCGAAATTGTAAAACAACTTTAAGTAGCAATTCATGCAACATAGACGTTTTAGGATAGGAGATACATATTAATATTAAACGAGCTAATATGCAGTTATTTATGCATTACGTAATTCCCCTGTCCGGGTTTGCCGGTAAAATAATAGTGTTTACGAACATGAATGCGGCGGTGAGTCAGCGAGATGTTTTGTTTAATCGTGTGTCGGTTCTGTACATGTAGAGCGGGTTTGTCAGTGCTGACGCTCATGAGCGTACCGAGCGGCACCTGGGGAATACCGCGCGTCATTTCTTTGATAAATCGACTGTTGCTGTAATTAGAGGTTTTTTCAGCAATGCCTATCTCATTTTGGGTTTCTCCTGCATTTCTACGACGCGTCGCGGCGTATAAAAACGATTTGGTAAGCAGTAGAGTGGTGTTGTTCGATCGCGTGTTATCTATCAAGTTGTTTTCATAAAGTGCGCTGCTCTATCTAGTGTGGGGTGACGAAAAAACTGATGATATACCTACATGCACAATACACCGGCCGGCGGCCGAACTAGTAATAAATAACAAGTGCGTATCGCGCAGACTACTCTACGGTCTTTGTTGTGAGATTGTTTTTGTAAATGCAGGTATTTGTTTAATCGTTTTAAAATAAATTTAGACAATGATTTTGTTGTTCGTAATAAGTATCGTATTGTGAAACATAATAAAATGTTAAGGTAGTTGTTTACACGTTACGAATAGATAAATAAAATGATGGATCGTAAACATGGCATCATCTCTATGAATTAACTAAAGTGCTGGCTGGCGGGCCGCGCGTCGCGACGCGTCACGCTAGTATCGCGTGCTACGTCACTGTTTACGCACAACAGCACAAGGCCTGCGCGCGCGCACCTCGCTTCCTTATTGTTATTACTGTTGTAAAATCAATGCGCCACTACTTTCATGATCTTGTCAAGAAAACTTTGAAAACAACTTGTTTTTCGGAACCTATCCATTGTAATTGCTTTACTTGGAACGTTCCCGTTATTGCTTCGTCCCAAATTCTTCGTTGTTTAAAGTTTATAAATTCTGGTTTTATGACTTATACTCATCTCGGAAGGTCTTTATTTAACTTACGAACTTGATTTTTGCAATCTCATAAGTGATCGCATGAATTGATTGCTTTATAGTGGAAACATAAAAACGAAGGTAATGCCAGCAAAACCTTTATCGAGCCTTGGCAAACAAATTGACGGTCAGATTAAAATATTGAGTCGGGTCAACCGGGCAATAATTATCGACTGAGTAAATTTAACACGACTTTAATATTGTATACAAATTGTGGACGGCGATAAGGCGGCCGGCCGATGCTGAGATGACGCATGAGGCGCGCGCGCCGCTCGCCGGCCGGCCGGCGCGGGCGCGGCGTCGGACAGTAACTACGGACCTACTTTTAATCTACGGCGAAGACCCGGAGGAGTTGATTATTGTAATCTTGACTACCTGTTACATGGCGCGCTGTAAACTAAGAGTAACGGTCCGACCAGCTTATAAAATTTAGCGCATGCGTGTTACTTTTAACAGACGCGATGCCAAATACGTGCTACGCATGAGCCCATGCTGAGTTGATTTCAACAAGTAACTGTAACAACGGCGACACGTGTACTCTTTGTTTATCTAGTCGCTCGCTACTTCGCTAGTGCATAATGCGCCGCTGCGCCTGTGTGCAATGCAACCCACTGTATTGGTTGTGGTATTGGTGTCGTGACCCAACGTTTTATCTAATCACTATTGTAGAGTATGATTGAAATGCATTTAATATTTTCAATGATAAAGGCTTCACCTTGCTGCCGAATTTTTAATGATCGATAGTGTTATCTTTGCCCTTGATGTTAAGCTATTTTAGTATCTCTATTGTTTAAATATTAAATACACACTGCGCTTTTATATCAGACAATGTAGGTACCTACCATAATTAATATTTTTCCTGTTTGGCCGAGGCATTAAACATATCAGTTGTTTATAAATTTCGTGATCTATTACAACAACACAGCATTACATTATTATGCGTGCTACTGCTAATCATAATGCATAGGAAAATTATTCATCTGATCCACTGGGAAGTGAGCGTATCTTGCTAACAATAAATGATGTCATTGATTTCAATAATTGAATCATGACCAATAGACATGTAACTCTGGAACGAGTGGAACTGATTAGTGCACAATTACACATTAGTTTATACTTAGTCGATAACGTGTAAGAGTGACCACTGGCTGGAGTGAGGGGTAGAGATACGCTCGCGTGGATTGTCTGTTGCGATAAGTTGCATGGTTGCGCGTGCGATGCGCCGCCGCCGCCCGCCCGGCGGCGGCGGCGGCGGCGGCCGGTGCATCGTGTACCGCTCGTTGCACGTGGAGCGGGGTCAATAGCTCGCTGCACCACTCCGCCTACACTACAACACCGCTCCAAACTGCATACACTACAAATAACCGATCACTGTCCACACGCACACTAATAAACGCTCCAATTATAAATAAATGCATATCCATCATTGTCTACGCATGTGTAACCCCAACTGGTTTAAAAGAATAAATCAGGACTAGAAACACGAATGTTTTTTTAAAGATTCTAAATGACGGTCTCATAAATATCGTTGATGTCTTTTAAAGGAAATTATAAAATAATTTCAAGGAGCACTATGTAGAGTCGATATTTGATTTTTGGCAAAGACAACAGCTATGGTGTTCAACTGGTTTTCTTAGAATTTAATTAGCTCTGCCGTCAGCTTATGCTTGAGTAAAATGATGTCAGAACTTACCTCATTAGTGGGCGAGTGAATCTGGACACGTAGTTCGTCGGTGTCATAGTCATGGTTCTTAACGTCAGCGCGCACTTCTCTACCGTTGTATGTGAGGAATACGCGCTGTCCTTCGATCAGGCGGACGCCCGTCATGCCGCGGAAGCCGGGCCCGATCAGCTCGGCGTCGCGGTACTCGCGGTTCTTCATCTTGACGCTGTCAAAACGCACTGTGTAACGAGTGTTTGGAGTCAGGTTAATGCAGTTGTTGTTCTCCGGGAAGGCCGCCGGCGTTTTCACCGCCTGGATCATCCCTGAATAATACAGTCCGTCATCACCCAGCGCCGCGACGCGCGTCCCGATGATGGAGCGCTTCGCGAGCCGCTTGCCCGTGGACATGTTGCTCAGTCTTCACTCTATTACTTAAACACTTGCGGCCTCACACCACTGTCTGGTGGCCTGAAAAATTCTACTCACACCTTCACTTAAAAATTTCAAATCGCCCGGCGTACTCGTTTCGCGGGATAACCGTCACAGAATTTTGGAGAACTGACAGAATTTCGACGCGATTCGGCACGCTGCGCGCGGTCCGGCTCCTCAGTAGGCCGGGGCTGGTCGCGGCTCTCGCGTAGAAACATAATACGAGGGCAGGGTCCTCGAGGATCGGGACAAAGGAAAATCCTTTCGCGGTACTAAACTTCGTAACCGAGCTCACAGCGGACGACCTCAATAAGCGCGGTTCGAACACGAACTGGCTTGAGTGCGTGCGGCGCGCCGCGACCGGCGACACCGGCCGGCCGGCGAGCGGGAGCGGCGACCGCCCGTCTCGCTCCTTTGTTTTGATACTCAGCTGTTCGCGCGAGCGAGACGACCGAGTCAACGGCCGCGCGCCTGAGCTAGACGGGTGCTCGGCCGCGCGCGCTCTTCGGCCGGCGTTCGGGCGGACTCGCTATTTTCAGCGGGCGGGCGGGCGGCACGCGGAGGGCAGCCGCCCACGGGCGACATTGAGGCGCGCCGGTTCGGTTCGCACGTGGAGCGCTAACGGGATTGCACAACGCATCGATGCCGCTCGTACCCACTGTCCACGGACGCTTCATACGTGACACAGTTTCTATTCGGATTCGGGGTCGATCCAAATGTCAAGCAGATGCACCCACTTATGCAACGCAGTTAACGTGACCTAACTACGACTACGCACAATTTTAAATTGATATCAATATTTGCGACGAAAATATTTTGTATCCTGACCTGGCACTGTACCTTTTCGGAATTTTAACTGCAAATGAAAATACCGGTTTGCAGTTAAAAATGCAGCTGCTCTGTTTATATAAATACTTACGCTAACCCGAATTAAACCTTCCATTTATAAAAAAAATATTAACCAAAATCTAATGATTTAATGTTTATTTAAATAAGATAGGTATCTAATTAGCAAATTACCTACATTTAAATTAAATTATGTATTTTCATACTTTTGATTGTATTAGTTATCTACATATAAAAATCATTACGACAGTCGTGGAAGATCCCATCTGACGTGTCTCGAAAATCCTTTTCTCGCTCATAGAAACACCTATTACAACATTTACAACATCTAAACAGCGGAATACCAAAACTATTTGTATGCTTTTAATGGCAGCAACGTGGTAGCGCCATCTATTGAGCAAGCGAACCAAGCATGCACAAAGCATTTCATAGAATTCTCAAATGTCTTTAGCAAGATCACTTACATAACATATTGATAAGTTTTGAAAAAATTAATCGAGGCGTATGCGGATGCTTGAACTGTGAAGAGGTTTTTACAAAATAGTAGATACTGTTTGAAATTCTGCTTCATCTCCAAGGAAAAGAGTAAACAATATTTGTATGCATAACCAATTCAGCAATACGTCTTGCGTCGACTATGTTAAGAATATTCACAGATATTAGCACTTTGTTCAAAACTTAATAAGCGTAGTGACCTACTTTCATCGTAACCTCAGTCGTGTAGAAAACTGCCGATTTGTCTCACATAGCTTTGGTAAGATAAGCTCTTAAAAAAATAAACCCATAATTATCAGGTTTAATAGAAACAAATTCATAATGCTACCAATTAGCAATTTATCGTCACATGTTTAGTTATGGCCGGCTAACTGGCGCACGCGGAGGCATTACGTCATCAACCGAAGTATTCCATGTGCCTACTTATACTCTATGTTTATCAAGTTTATGGTCACATTTGTTTACGTTATGATGTTCAGAGTAAACACATTTACGTAACTTTTGTTTTGACAAACGAATCTCATGAATAGAGGTCACTCTCTATTTATCAAGTGCGTGAAAATTTGTCTCTGGTAAACAGTCCCACGCTGCCCATAGGAATGGACTAGAAACTATTACAGTCAAACCTGGGTAAGCGAGAATTCAAGGGACCCGAATATTATTTTCGCTCATAGTTTTCTCACCAACACGGCTTGTCACTTGTAAAGGTTTGGTAGTAGTTACTCTTATAGTCTTATTTGTAGAGGTTAATAAAAATCGAACATAAACATGGTGCTAGAACGTTAAGAAATAGGTAATAAGTATATACACATTTGGCTATAAAAAGGTACTTATTACAATTTTGAATATGTTTTACGATTTCATAAATTTTATCAAAAATTGAGGGATCAACGTCACAATGCTCAAAAAACTATGGAGTGCTTCTATTGCATTTAAAGGCTCTTTTCTTGGAATAGGCTTTCTTTCTGCATCCATATCGCATTCGCTTCAACATTTTGAGGGAACAATGTCAAACGCACTTTCTCCAATGATTGTTATCAACTGAAACCAAATGTTGAGGATGAGTACCATGAGCAGGTAGGAACAAGCGCACAGTTGTGCTGCAGATGTCTTGTAATTCCATCAAAAACAATGACGGTTTGGCTTTCTTTATTTACAAACAAAGACAGTTTGGCTTTGACTCGACTAGCGAGTTTTGAGAGTTCTATTGAAATATGATTGTAAATAGTCTCGCTTACAGAGGTCTAGACTAAGAAACTGTCACTTTCAGAGGTCTGGAAGTGAAAAATTATTCTCTCTAAAAGAGGTTCTAACACTGTCACTCATAGAGGTTTTCGGGGCTAAAAATGACGGGATCTGACTATTTTTGTGGCTTATAGAGTTTTCCCACTTATCCAGGTTCGACTGTATTAATACTTTTGTGGACGGCATTGTTTACTACATTGTCTTCTAACTATTAAAAAAGTAGTTTTCGCGTAAAAGTAATAATTATCGAACAATAAAAGTATTTTGATCATTTGTCAGCTTTAGAGACGAAAGCTGGTCAACCTAATAAGCTTCTAAACTACTTATTTACCTAGATGTATTTTAGAAAAAACTTACCTTTTGGTGAAAACTAAATTTTGGGAGAAATTAAGAGTGCTTTGAAATTCGTGTCTCACCGGGAACTTTCAGCCATTAATTTTGCTTCTAGCCTCTATACCGGCCAGCAATACCTTACAAATGAGCAGTAAACATCTAACGACCTGATTATCTTTTAAGTCGTGACTTGTAGCTGCTTCTAAACGTAATCTTAGAATAGAGATTTTAGCATTTTATACTCTAACCTAACACTGTAGCATCCTGTCTAAGGTCCGGAGTCGACCGAAGCGTGGAGGGGGGCGGAAAGTAGATTTCAACCAATGAACCAATATGATTGGTCGGTATCCACAGCACGTCTTATACATAGTGGTTACTAAGTACGCTGTTATTTTTTTTTGCAACCTACCCACGGAATCACTTAGGTTTAATTAGTAATGATAATGACAGATTGTTTTCTACCCCGCCACAAAGAACTGGAAAATAATAATTTATTTAGCTTTCTGCAAATGAACTTTCATTGCCAATGCTAAGTATTTTAAAATGCTGTGATGGTCACGGAATATGGTTTGTTCTGAAAGCGTGTATGATGGAAATAATACAAAAAACGTTAAACGGACCTCTATGGGAAATTTCTTTCTATGCATCAATAACGTGAGTTCTTTTGGGTAAGTCTTATTTTCAAATAATATTATTCTAGTTTGTTCTACCCATAATTTTATTTTGAAACTAAAGACTTAGCATAGTAACGCAATATTTTTTCCACATAAAATATAGTTGCATTGTTTAGGTACTCCACGAATGAATGATATTCTAAAATAATTTCACATATTTCGCAATATGTGTAGAATTTCGTAGGAAGTAGCTACGTGTCCAAAATGAAAATATATCACGTTTGATAACGACATAAGCATATAGGCACGTAGCTATACATACCTGCCCACTTACTTCTTGCTTCTTTCAAGTAAAAAAACAAGAGCATTTGGAAGCAGACGGGTCCCATTGAAATATAAAATTTATCAAACATGTAAACCCATTACATGTTTAATTAATTTGCAAATGATCTTGTTTTTTTGGTTTTCAGTTGGCTTTTTTAGTTTTTATAATTACTTTTTTCCCAGCTTTTCAGTTTAATAATGTAAAAGATTTTAAATTCTTGATGTTTTCACTATATTTGATTAATTTACCATTTCGAATAACCAACTTAAATCGTTATTAATCCTAAATGGGCATTCGAAGTGAAAAATTAAATAAGAAATTTAAAGATGATATCATGTAGTTATATTAAGTACTAGCTTCTGCCCGCGACTTCGTACGCGGATCCCGTTGCTTATGCCAGCGACAACGGGGTCGTCAAAATCGAAAATTTGAAACGTCTGATGTAGAATTCTAAGGCCCGGGGACGGGAAAACAACGGGATGAGCGAGACGATTGCAGTCGTTCCAGATCATTCATTTTTTTATGTCAACAGGAAATGCCCATCAGACTAAATAACTTTTGCTAAGACGTCATTCCTTAATTTGTTATAGCGCTGCCATGGGCTTTGGAGTTCCACAGCAGGTGTTCCAGATCTTCAAATTTATTCTCACAGCAGATAATGCTCTTCACGTGGAATATTTTTAGCTATGGCACCATTTTTATATCTCTTATACTGTAGCTGGTCTGTTGCGGTTCTGCATCAGGTATTAATTTTCCAAAATAAATTATAGCCTTTATGTTGCCCAGACTATAGGTACAACAAAAAACTTTTCTTCCCGTTACTCCGCAGCAGATCCCAAGGGTACACTGAATTAACTTCTGTCTCTTCATGCCGTACTCCAGCAATCCTTTCTCTCTCACTTTCTAACTGATTATGAATATTTTGTTGTGTGCGTGTTCGGGACAATGTATGATAATCTCGAGCAGCAGTTCATCACTCGTTTCAAAAGACCTGTTAGTAGATGTGCGAATTCGCTGAGAACTCAAGCGTGATTCTGTATCGGTAAACGTTTCTGACTCGCGAGACAATGCATATCGCTCACGATCAGCAGACAGTCGCGCATCACGTACTGCACTTGTCTCTAGAGACCTAGCAGCAGATGCGTAGATACGCTGAGAACTCAAGCGCAATTCTCTATCCGTGAACGTCTCCGACTCGCGAGACAATGCGTGACGTTCACGATCAGCGGACAGTCGCGCATCATGTTCCGCACTTGTTTCTAGAGACCTAGCAGCAGATGCGTAGATACGCTGAGAACTCAAGCGCAATTCTCTATCCGTGAACGTCTCCGACTCGCGAGACAATGCGTGACGTTCACGATCAGCGGACAGTCGCGCATCATGTTCCGCACTTGTCTCTAGAGACCTATAAGCAGATGCGTAGATACGCTGAGAACTCAAGCGCAATTCTCTATCCGTGAACGTCTCCGACTCGCGAGACAATGCGTGACGTTCACGATCAGCGGACAGTCGCGCATCATGTTCCTTACTTGTCTCTAGAGACCTTGAAGCAGATGCGTAGATACGTTGAGAACTCAAGCGCAATTCTCTATCCGTGATCGTCTCCGACTCGCGAGACAATGTGTGACGTTTACGATCAGCGGACAGTCGCGCATCATGTTCCTTACTTGTCTCTAGAGACCTTGAAGCAGATGCGTAGATACGCTGAGAACTCAAGCGCAATTCTCTATCCGTGAACGTCTCCGACTCGCGAGACAATGCGTGACGTTCACGATCAGCGGACAGTCGCGCATCATGTTCCTTACTTGTCTCTAGAGACCTTGAAGCAGATGCGTAGATACGTTGAGAACTCAAGCGCAATTCTCTATCCGTGATCGTCTCCGACTCGCGAGACAATGTGTGACGTTTACGATCAGCGGACAGTCGCGCATCATGTTCCTTACTTGTCTCTAGAGACCTTGAAGCAGATGCGTAGATACGCTGAGAACTCAAGCGCAATTCTCTATCCGTGAACGTCTCCGACTCGCGAGACAATGCGTGACGTTCACGATCAGCGGACAGTCGCGCATCATGTTCCTTACTTGTCTCTAGAGACCTTGAAGCAGATGCGTAGATACGTTGAGAACTCAAGCGCAATTCTCTGTCCGTGAACGTCTCCGACTCGCGAGACAATGCGTGACGTTCACGATCAGCGGACAGTCGCGCATCATGTTCCGCACTTGTCTCTAGAGACCTTGAAGCAGATGCGTAGATACGCTGAGAACTCAAGCGCAATTCTCTATCCGTGAATGTCTCCGACTCGCGAGACAATGCATGACGTTCACGATCAGCGGAGAGTCGCGCATCATATTCTTCACTGGTCTCTAGAGACCTGGATGTAGATGCATAAATACGCTGAGAACGCTAGCGAGCTTCGCGACCCGAAGAGGTTTCTACAGAGCGAGTTGCAGCCTGACGCTCTTCGTTAGATTCTTGGGATCTTATGATCCTCAATCTTTTAGCTCCTTTGGAACGTTGGGAAAGAATTGACCTCTTTCTAGGCATGGTTATAGTTTTATTCTGAAAAATACCTGATCAATTAAAATCTAAGTGACTGCTCCCCTGCGTTACCGGGTAGGCTACCGTGTCACGAAGATAAATGGAAAAGGACATAAATGGGAGTTTTAGCCAGTAGAGTCAAATTTTCAATGATTCATAGAATTTTCATCGAAAATCAGTCCTAAACTATTACTGCCTCACCGCGTGGAGGTACTCCCAGCTTATGTTATTTTATAATTACACAGTGAACTCTTGGAGTTCCACAACAGGTGTTCCAGATCTACAATCTTTATACGTCAACAGAGAGTGCTCATCAGGCTGAACAATTCTTGCTAAGACGTCATTCCTATATAGGTTATAGTGTAGCTGGGCTCTTGGAGTTCCATATCAGCTGTTCCAGATCTCCAAATTTTATACGACAACAGAGAGTGTTCATTAGGCTGAGCAACTCTTGCTAAGACGTCATTCCTATATATGTTATAGTGTAGCTAGGCTCTTGGAGTTCCACATAAGCTGTTCCAGATCTTCAAATTTTATACGACAACAGAGAGTACTCATCAGGCTGAACAACTTTTGCTAAGACGTCATTCCTATATATGTTATAGTGTAGCTGGGCTCTTGGAGTTCCACATCAGGTGTTCCAGATCTTCAAATTTATTCTCTTAGCAGAAAATGCTCATCACGTGAAACAATTTTTGCTAAGGTACCATTTTTGTATCTCTTATAGTTTAGCTGGTCTGTTGCGGTTCTGCATCAGGTGTTCAAGTTTCCAAGATAAATTATAGCCTATGTGTTGCTCAGACTTTATACCTATACAACAAAACAAAAATCATTCAAATCCGTCAAGTAGTTCCGAAGATTAGCGTGTACAAACAAACAGACAAACAGACAAACAGACAAACAGACAAACAGACAGAATTTTTTTTTTGGTATCGTGCTCTATTACTGTTTCTAAACCCCCCTCAATTATAATTTTTTTAATATATTCAATGTACAGACACAGTTTTTTTACTGTTTTATTATATGTATATATAGATCATAGTTTCATTTTTTATTTTTCACAAAATGGCGTCTGTTTATCGCCATGTCGAATTTCGATAACTGTCATGTCTTAATTAACACTCGCAAGATTAAGATGAAAGCACCAGGGTAACCCGCGAAATTCATTAAACCATTAAATGACTATTTCATGAAAAAGTCATTTAATGAAGAAAAATCGATTGACGCAAGAATCTTCAAAATCGGCTCACGCAGTTGGTTTGGTCTCCAGAGCGCCAAAAAGGAACAAACATACTACCCTCAGTCGGGTAAAAAACGAATGTACGATGATTCGCGGCGATTTCCATGAAAAATTCAATTCTGTAAATACATGCGTAACGCATGTATTTACAGAATTGAATTTTTCATGGAAATCATTCAATGGGATTAAATGAACTGCAAATTGCAAAAACGTAAGTAAGAAAATTGGAATTTGGCAGGCTACTCTGGCGAGATACTGAACAAGAAGTAAAATATACTTAAATCCCTTGGAAAGCGTAACATAATGGTGGGCGACACTGACACGGGTCTGTGTGGGCAGAATACTAGGCAGCCTCTCGTTCGGTTGAGACTTCGAGAGTCTCGAATCTGGATGTCCCAGTATCAAATAAACGCTTTAAGGCCCGCCCACGTTGGCGCGTTAGTATCGGTCGATAATTCCGGTTTTTCCCTAATGTCGGGCAGATTCGCCATTTTTGTGATGGTCACACTGTACAGCATAGATGTACCCTATACAATATAACAGATTCATGTCTCAAATTGTCATTAATTACTCTCTAACTACTATTGACATAGACAAAACCATCCAATTCGTTTATGTATCTGCCAGCTACATGCACGCAATATTTTATCAAAGTAGTATCTGTACCCCTATCTCAATTTGATTTATATTAAATTATTTTCCTTCGTTTTTGGCGTCTTCGTCGGTCATCTTCCATAGCTACTGTTAGTGATAAAAATTCATCGTCTGATGATAAATCAATATTCATATTATAGATTTTTAGAACATTCGTAACTGTCAGTAATACCAAATTTTGTCCTTGACGTACTACTAGTACTAACAATCAATTAACACAGGAAGCATTTTAAAATACGAATAGTAAACTTATGTAGAACTTAAGGTCCGTAAAAACTTATAAAAGTTCACCGAGCGTCTTGATGCTTTATATTGGTATTTCGAAACCATTATGATCCTTTACAATGTATAACGGTTGGATAATGGCCTATCAAAATGCTTTTGTAAAGTCTTTAGTTTTAGTGCAGCCAACCACAATGCAGCTGTACAGCTTTCAGCTGTTTTTACTGCATTTGGATCTACAATAGCATTTTAAGTAGTAAAATAAATGCTTCATGATGTTTAACAGCCTAAATGTGAACCATTATAATGCCACGTAAATTCAGTATACAGCTTACAGGTGTTTTTAGTGTCTTAGGGTTTACAATCGCATTGTTAAGTAGTAAGATAATGCCTATTGCTGCTTAATAAAATAAACCTGTACCATTATAATGCATCGTAAATCCAGTATACAGCTTTCAGCTGTTTTTAGTGTTTACAATTAGTGTTTACAATAGCATTTTAAGCAGTAAGATAATCCCTATTGCCGCTTAATAGAATAAACTTGTACCATTATAATGCACAGTAAATCCGTTATACAGTTTTGGGCTGTTTTTAGTGCCCTTTGTTGTGTTATAGCACTTTTAAGTGCTAAGTGAAAGCCTAATACTGCTGAACAGCATAAACGTGAATCGATATAATGCTTGCATTTTTAAAGATCAACTGAGTTCTTTTGTGCGATTAACAGCTCTTTAATCAAATACACGTGAGTTATTGTAATGCGTAAAGCTATATAAACTTTCACTTTACTGTATTCTTAAAACCATTTGTCGGCCATATTGGGGAAAAGCACATAAATAATATGTATACATCAACAAATAACAGCATTTTTTATGGTGTGTTGCCTAACCGTGTGAGTAATGATTATAATAATTATGCTAATAACAAAATTAAGTTGTGACTATTCATGTAGTACCAATTCTGAAATGGGTTTTATTGTTTTGCTCAAGGATCCCCAAAATTACTTTCAAATAATGGCACTATTTCAGTCTACATCAAGTCTATTGGTATAACGGTGAACCCTTAGAGAACTACATTATAGACAATGAGACTACGGTGGTTCATCAAAAGTCTTCTCTCTGGCCTCTAGCAGGCATCTCTCGGCATTAATTGGCCTTTATAAAGGTTCACCGGGCTATTGTAGACTCACGCCATTTTGAAAATATTTTATAACCAAAAAATATTATCATTCGAACCTATTTATAATAGCAATAGACCTTTATCATAATGATTTAACTTAATTTAATACTACCCAACCAATACAATTACGTTAATTATGCAAAAATCATTCTAGACTAGGAATACACAATTGTTTTGGTTATTTGATATAATAACATTTTATATCAAAACTACAAAATATCGAAGGCGCGTGAAAATGAAAGGACATGGCTAAATTGAAGTATGGACGACTGCCCCCGCAATGAAAACGCATGTATAAACATGGTACCTAGCAATATGTAATGCTAAATAGCTGAAATTAGTATTTTGTAATCTAAAAAGTTTCAGGAACTTTTAATATTTGCACAATCCTAAAAACAAAATCGCGCAACTCCTACGACAAAGGTACAAAAACTTCAAACAATGACATTGCTATAAACTTTTATCTAGGCGTTTTAATGTGTCTGCGACGATTTTTATTGATAATTGTGTTTTTGACTGGCGATTTTGCACTAAGGTACTTGAAGTAAATATCTACATAGGGGTAATTGCAGCAAAAAAAACTTGATACATTTTGGTAATGCAATATGTCTCTTCCCTAGCTGTCAGTATGCCTTGACCTTGTCATGTCAAACGAAAACAAAGCATAAAAATACAATTAAGAAACTTTTTTATGTTTATTAGTTCACGAAAGTTATAAGAAATTATTAAACACTAAATAATTCATGAATTAATATTTAAATATTACTGGTTAGTGTGAGGTTCCTATTTGCGCTAGTCACGTTGGGGCAGTCGTTTAGCCATCTCTTTTATATAGATATTTACAGTAAACTACATTGCGTTTAAACTAGGCATGAAATAACAAAAGAGTCAAAAACTTAGCCAGTGTTATAAATTTTATTTTGATGCAAATACAAGTATGGTGTCACTCGCTAAGTTTTGACGATCTTCGTCCATGTTATATTGCTGGACAAAGTAGTTAAATTACAACGTTAATTGTATTATAACATTTGTGCCATGGTATTAGAGATGTTTTTGCAATGATGTAGGGTTTTTTAAGTTCTAACTGTGAACACTTAAATAGCCTCAATCATACTTTTATAACAATCTTATGCTAGTCTAATGCTTTTGTAATGTAATTAACATCTTCATTATCAATAATATTGCTAGTATAATGTTTCTGTAATGTGATTGGCAACTTCATTGACCGTAATAATGCTTCTTTAATGCGATTCGCAACTTATTTGGTCACAATAATGCTAATATAATGCGCCTGTAATACAATTAAACAACTACTTGCGAACTTATTTATGATCTAAAGCCGTATAATTTGTGCCCAAATAAGCATTACAGTAGCCGTATAAACGTTTGTAATACTCTCACAGAACTAACTCAAAATGCGAAAACGATACAGAAATGCTGTAAGTCGGCCGATATACTGCTTTGATGTGTTACTTGGGACTTTTATTGCGTCGTTATTATCGCAGCAGTGTGTAACTTCGTAGCTGTCTTAAAACATAATGTGCTAAAAACAGATATCGCAATAACGCATCCAGCATTATCGACCAATAATAACGCGCCTATGTGGGAGAGCCTTTATAATGGAAACAAACACTTACTTTCATAACGATTATAAATCAGACATGTTTAACCTCTCATACCAGCGCATACAGAAGTCTGTAGGTATTGTTCCCTGAACTATGCAGAAATTATCTAGTGTATTCTTTATAAATTCTTATTTAATCCTATAATATTGTAGGTAAAGCAGGTATTTATCCTCTCTGAATAAAATAATTTGCAATATGTTTTATTGACTAAAGTAAAAGTATACCTATTAACAATGTTACATAAGATAAATAGGTTGCAGACGATGTATAAAATGAGGTTGGGATATAAATGAGTGCATTGCAAAAATTATTACCTCTGATTTATTATAACGATTCATGTTATATCATACATTATTTTACACCTTTCTAAGAATTATTGCTTCCTCTCTTGTATGTATAATTGTGTACTACGTGTGTTTGTTGCTTGTTCGCTTAAATTATTTGCTTGCTTGCATTTTCGCCAAATACTTGGTCGCTTTTTAGCGTGTGTGCTAAAATACTAGCCTGCCTAGTTGATAGCTTTCTTGCTTGCTTTTTGTTCGCTTGTTTGCCTGCATATGCACTTAATTACTATTTCTGTTTTGCTTGCTTGTTAATTTTTTCACATGCATGTTTTTATGTTCTATTTTTCTATTTAGGTGCAGGATTATTCACCTATTGTTCGAGCTTCCCGTTAGGCCATGCATGCTTGCACTGTAGGTAAGTGGCAGTTCAATGTTACGTTTCATACAAACTGTTTAAGTAATGACCGTTATGCTATGATTCTTTTCAGTTTTCAGTAAGAGAGTTGTTTGGAAATGAATTAAACAAACAATCTGGTTATTTAATACCTAACCACGTATGTAAATAATAACTGTTTTCATTTCAATCGTCAACTGATAAACCAAAGTTTTCCTTTAGATAATATTTGTACAATTCAGTTTTTTTTTCATTTGTTGACGTACGAATGTATGATCGGTTCAATAGAAAACGTGTCTAACATATACCTACGTAACCATTTAAATGTTGAATGTTCGAAGGATTAACCCAATAGAGAAAGATTGATCTTTAGTAACATATAGGTAGTTTTGCCAATCAGGTCAGTAGGGTAATCATATTAAAAAAAAACTAAAGCTATGTGATTGAAATCGTTAAAAACATAAGCATTACGTTAATTTGCTTTTGTTGGAATTACCTTGTTTGATTTTTATTGCTATTCATAAAAAGTAAAACCTCTCAAATGGTTCAAAACATGTAATATTTGTTCAAATAATAATGATTGCTTCATCGCTGGCGTCTTAGGCCTACGACACACATCAAAACGTTGACTTTGACCAAACGGACACGCCGTTTGGTCAAGACGTAGCTGTGGCTATTAATGGTCATCAATTTCCAAGGCCAAATAAAAAAGAACACGTACTCTTTAGATATTAGGTAAGTATACTGTATTGAAGTAATTATGATGACAAGTGTGTCTACGTCCACAATAACGTGCTCTTAATTAAAATCAAGATCACGAGTAGGTAAGCATGATTGATGAAGTGTACCTGTCCACACGGCCAGTCCGCCTCACGACACTCCTAAGTGAGCGTAAATACCGACACCTAATAACTAGTTAATACATTATTAATTCATAACCTGTTAATATTATTTGCCTCGTGCCGGTATAAATATTATTCACATTTGGCTAATTTTATTAAACGTCGTAATTCATACCGTCATAGAAATTTATGTATTTATTTAAGAGATCTGTTGTTATATTAATAAATTTCAGAAGCCATATTTACTGATAGTTTTACAGTAAATTATGCGTGGGGTCATATGTAGGTACTTATATTATTTATTAACGAAATATTCAAGTTTTGAGTAGGGAAGTTCTCATGATCACCCAACAAACATCCAAATAAGCTTCAAGTAACAACCCCATGATTTTTTATCACATCCGTGAGATGCCAACAGATGCATAAAGGTAAACCTACTGGACCAATAGTAGTGTCGACATGGACATACGTGTGAGTGTAAATGCTTATCTGTGTACGCAACCGACAACTTAAATGCCGGGGTGACTTCAAAGCTTTAGCCAATAAAAGCCCGGCACGGTCACGTGGATTTGTTGTCCCGATCAGCTGTTACGGGAATGCTTACAAAAAAACATCAACAAAACTCAGCCTGCCCCAGCCTGCACCGCAGGTAACAAAGGCGCACGGAATAATAATAGCAGCACTTCAATGGAATCTCGCTCAGATTTGTTTGGGGAGAGACGTCGGACCTACACCAAAATGAAAGCTCCGAAATTGCTTTTGCCTTTGTCTGTGACGTTAGACAATAATGTTTTTGAGCATTTTCTTTGTACAGAAAACCAAAAAGGTACAATTGATTACAGTTACTACCACCTACGCGCCTTTGAACGAAGCAAAAAGTAGTTAGAGGATTAAATGTTACTTACCTGAAGAGTGAGCTCAATTGTGTTGTGTCGCTCGATAACTATGCTACATTTAGTGCTTAACTACCTGCATTTAACGGAATCGCTTAATTTATCGCAAGTAAATGTGTTCAATTACAACAACTACATTATGTAGGATATTATTAATACAGATTTAATGATGATAGCGATAAGCAAGGTTGTTAGAGTCGTTCCGAGTACAAATTCTGACGTCTATCAAACAATAACTACATATTAAAATTAGGGAACTTGTTTATTTTGTCGTAATTCTGGTTAAAAGGTAGACTTACAACCTCTGACACTATTTTGATTGACTGCTTGTTTACAAAATAAAGTAAAATTTGTTATTAGGGTTCCGTACCTCAAAAGGAAAAAACGGAAAAGTTATAGGATTACTTTGTTGACCGTCCGTCCGTCTGTCTGTCTGTCAAGACCCTTCATCTCGGAAACGCATGAAGGTACCGGTTTGAAATTAAAATCATATACTCAAGTCTACAGTCCTTTGAAGCGGTGAAAAAAAACTTCTAGATTAACGTAAAAAAGATGCGGCTGTTTATGCCGCAAAAAACGTATACCTATTTCGACACTCTCAAAGGAATCAAAATTTAAAGGGTGCTTCCTGTTGACCTACAATTAGAATCATGAAATTTGGCAAGAAGCATTGTCTTAAAGCAAAAGTAAAGGGAAAAATCTGAAAACCGTAAATATGTAGTTTAATAACAAAATACCTACAGGTTTATACGGAACCCTCGGTGCGAATCCAACTCGCTCTTGGCCGGTTTTTAATGTTAGACAACCCAAAACAAGTTTTAATTCGAATAATGTGAACTTGTTCTGGTCTCAAACACGTGGCTACTATTAATTTTGAACGTTAGAAATAGATAGATACTTTATGCTCTCGTTTTACTTGTGCTATGCTTCCGGGATAAACGTAACCTATATATTTTGTATTTGTGAAACTTCAACACTTTCAACAGTCCCTAAAATAGTACCGACGTAGGTTTTGGTAAGCCAGTTTTTCAACGCTGCTACTTATAGATAGAGCACGACTAAACTATCATCAGTATGCAGTTAGTACGTGGGTACCTATACTTGCACTTGCGATAAAAGATGGCGGTTACATTTGCCTATAGTTAATTATATTTATATCTACTATAGTCTGCTCAGGGCGAAAAAATGTGGTGTTACAAGTTTCCGCGTGGCAGCTAAATAGATTGTATACGAAACGTATCGTAACGGTATCCACCTATATTAAATAAAAAAGGAGTTTGATAAAAATAGCACAATGGGAACACATGTTTCGAAAACCGCATGAGATAAGTGTGCGGTGCAATGATAGTTGTAGGGCAAACCACGGTTGAATATGATAACAATATAGTACATTGTACTTTGATAACGGTGTTGATTTACCTATTATTTTATTATTGTGTCTATCTGTGACTTGAGCTCTGTCAAATATAATTACCTATGTCAATTTGCGGTTTGGTGGACTGTGACAAGGTTTCTTTCTCCAGTTGTAATCAGTGTTAGATCAGTAAATATACCTAAATGTAATGTATAGTCTAGCGATACCAATACTTATAATAAAGCAGGTAAGAACTCGTTCAGTGCCGAGTTAGTTGACCCCTCAGGTTTTTTCTTAGTGCCATTAAGTTTTATGCGTTCTATTTGTGGCAATCGGACAAAGCCTACTTAATGCGAGTAAAGAACTATGTATCCTAACACAACAACTCCTTTTAAAACAGTACGGAAGAAAATATCAGTAAAAACCTTGTTTCCATGCCAATACGATGGGCTGGTCTCACAGTTTACATTTACTCTCTCGACCATGAATTACATTTAAACACAATGTGTGACATGCGATTACAATTACAAAGCTAGGAATCTAAGATGGTACAAAACGCTTTAATATTAAAACTAACTACGAGGTCTAACAACCGGTTATGGTCTTAAGTAAAAAACCAAGATTAATGGTTAAAAAAGATTTTTTTTTATGTAAAAATTTAGTTCATAAAAACAAAAACAGAAACAAAAAATTGGTCTTGGAGGCGCCGGGTATCGATCCCGGTACCTCTCGCATGCTAAGCGAGCGCTCTACCATCTGAGCTACGCCCCCGATAGTGAAAGTGTCGAAATTATGTATTAGATTCTACACTCATGATAAATACTCCGAAAACTATTACGAAAACGAAGCACGAACTTGTAATGGATGGTAATCAGAAGTTAGAGATATTTTACCGTTGTTGCAAATTCGGTTGTATATTAATAGCATCGAGAATTTATAATAGTGGTAAACAAAATTATAAGACGAATTAAAAAAAAAACTATTTAAGTATTTTAATAGTCGGTGGAAATCAGGTATTCTGTACCTACGTACTAACAGACTTCAATGTGTTAGTGTGGTTACGTTGACAGTTGTAGTCAGCTTGATCAGGATGTTCGCTGGAGTATTAAATATTCATTAAATACTGTGCGTCCTTCATTAGCGGTGATTAACGTAGGTGTAGTTGTCAGTAATAATACTTCCCTTTATGTTTATATAGTTTATATTTAATATCAAAACACGGATAAATATGCATATTTTGAAAACAGCGTATAAAAATATAACTAAACAACATTTATACCCAAAATTTAACAGGAAATGTAAAAATAAACAGTTTCATGGTGGTAAAAAGTACCTATAAATAAACATTAATGTGTTCCAGCGACTAGTATAACAATGACCTTTTTAGAAGGAAATTATCAAAATCGAATTGCCGAAGCTTAAAAAGTTAAACGTCAATAAAAAACTAAATTATGTACGAGAACGATACCGTAATGATAATAATACACAACATTTTGAAACCTCAACAGCTAAATATTAGCTGGCAACTGGTAAGTTTAACGTTTTACTTTATTCTCATTACATGCTAAATTGGAATGAATAAAAAATCAATGTCCTCATTACAATTCATTCATACAAATTATTCATAACAGCGTCGGATTACTAAATTGGCTGTGTAACCGATGGGCCTCGCGCCTTATTAGGGCCCCGACCAACGGCAACATTCTACGACCATAAGAACAACTGCCAAATTCCTATTTATATGGCTGGGTACAGGTAGACTATTGTTCGGGACAGAAACTTAGCAATAAAAAAACGGAGTTTTTCTGTCCTCAAAATATCTTAAATATTTCGCACTTGGTCCGCTCAAATAGCCTTTTATTTCATCTAACAAAAGGTCTTTTGTTGCAAATTCTATTGAACAGCGATTGACTTTCGCTGCTTTACAATAGACCAAGTCTAGCTAATTGTCTGAACAATTACTAAAGAACCTCAATATAATCCGGTTTTGTGTATTATGTACTATTTATTGGCTTGAGCTGCGCGTCTCACTGTTAATGGCCCATTAGTAGTTTAAAAGAGATCAGTAAGTCAGTTATTCAATTATCGGAATGGTTTTATTGCAATACAAATGAACCCAAAAACGCGTCAAAATGGGTTTCGACTTATGTGAAGTTTCGATTTTATTATTTAGCTAAGTATTTGGCTACGCGTGGTAGTTAAACACTTCTAGCAGAACACCTTATGGTAATTTTTTTGTACTAATAGCTCTTATCTTCCTACATGACGCACAAGACATTTAACGAGACTGATAACATATTTGGGCCACTGTATTGTTGATATTATTGGATATGTAAGTACGTATTATACCGGTAGCCTCGATGTGACTAGAACGTTCATATTCAGCTGTCTCCCTCTAGCATGACCACCTGAGCTCCCTTGCCGACGGAGTCCCCGAGGTTGAACGGCGCCAGTGCATCCACCACGCCGTCGCGGGGAGAACGCACCACATACTCCATCTTCATAGCAATAACCACGAATAGGGGCTGGCCTTTCACCACCTAAAGAAGTACAATCTTGTAACGTTTCATTCAAAAGGTACAAGTAATTTTAAGTAAATAATGTAATAAATAAGACCTTTTTCACAGGTAAACATTTGGCATGGCCTCACGAAAACAAAAAACAGAGACAAAGCTTTATGAGTGTTAACAACGCGAAAGCTCGAAAGATCTATAATTACAGTTGGGTACTAAATTCTCTTGTTTGCCAACAAACCATTCAAAGAGCTATGTTGAGTAAATCAGCGATGGCAGTTTATATGGGGCCGATGACATTGACTCACTTTGTCCCCCTTGCTGACGAGTATCCTCTCCAGCACGCCGGGCGTGGGCGATGATGCGCTGTTGGCCGCGGCGGCCGCGTCCACAGTGGTGGCCTGGTATTTGGGTCGAGGCAACTCCACTATTGTTTGACCATTCTGTGACAAAAACATATGAAGATGATTTGTTGAGTGGGCAGTGTTGGCAAATCAAATTATTTTTCGAATCTTTTTTTAGGGTAGTCGAAACTGTCGCAACCATTTATTTACATGTCAACGGAGTGGAATTTGTAGTAGCAGTATTCTTAATGTTAACCAGAAACCAGTCTGTGATTTGTGTATTCTTTGTATAGTATACACAAATTCCTATTGATTTTCTGTATTTTTATTATTGCTTTATTTTCAAAAACAAAGAGACACATATTTCGAATATCTTATCTAGTATGGGAAGGAAAATGTACAAAATCCAGGGAAAAAACTGATTGCGGAAGGCAAATTGCGGCCAGTTTTGGCTCAGATAAAAAGGGTTTTATTTTATTTTATTATATTGATAACCAAATATCTCTTGTTGGCTCTTGCGCCTATGAGCGTGTTCAGTCTGAGTCCTCTTCTGCCTGTACGGATGCTTCTTGAGCTACAACACTGTTACATAGCGTCCTTACCTCGTCATACACGTGCACTTTCTGCTCTTGCGTCAGTAGTCCCACTTTAGTCTTCTTGTCACCTGTGAGCGTGTTCAGTCCGAGTCCTCTCCTGCCTGTACGGATGCTTCTTGAGCTACAACACTGTTACATAGCGTCCTTACCTCGTCATACACGTGCACTTTCTGCTCTTGCGTCAGTAGTCCCACTTTGGCCTTCTTGTCGCCTATGAGCGTGTTCAGTCCGAGTCCTCTCCTGCCTGTACGGATGCTTCTTGAGCTACAACACTGTTACATAGCGTCCTTACCTCGTCATACACGTGCACTTTCTGCTCTTGCGTCAGTAGTCCCACTTTGGCCTTCTTGTCGCCTATGAGCGTGTTCAGTCCGAGTCCTCTCCTGCCTGTACGGATGCTTCTTGAGCTACAACTCTGTTACATAGCGTCCTTACCTCGTCATACACGTGCACTTTCTGCTCTTGCGTCAGTAGTCACACTTTGGTCTTCTTGTCGCCTATGAGCCTGTTCAGTCCGAGTCCTCTTCTGCTTGTACGGATGCTTCTTGAGCTACAACACTGTTACATAGCGTCCTTACCTCGTCATACACGTGCACTTTGTGCTCTTGCGTCAGTAGTCCCACTTTGGTCTTCTTGTCGCCTATGAGCGTGTTCAGTCCGAGTCCTCTCCTGCCTGTACGGATGCTTTTTGAGCTACAACACTGTTAAATAGCGTCCTTACCTCGTCATACACGTGCAATTTCTGCTCTTGCGTCAGTAGTCACACTTTGGTCTTCTTGTCGCCTATGAGCGTGTTCAGTCCGAGTCCTCTCCTGCCTGTACGGATGCTTCTTGAGCTACAACACTGTTACATAGCGTCCTTACCTCGTCATACACGTGCAATTTCTGCTCTTGCGTCAGTAGTCCCACTTTGGCCTTCTTGTCGCCTATGAGCGTGTTCAGTCCGAGTCCTCTCCTGCCTGTACGGATGCTTCTTGAGCTACAACTCTGTTACATAGCGTCCTTACCTCGTCATACACGTGCAATTTCTGCTCTTGCGTCAGTAGTCACACTTTGGTCTTCTTGTCGCCTATGAGCGTGTTCAGTCCGAGTCCTCTCCTGCCTGTACGGATGCTTCTTGAGCTACAACACTGTTACATAGCGTCCTTACCTCGTCATACACGTGCACTTGCTGCTCGTGCGTCAGTAGTCCCACGTTGCTCTTGTCGCCTATGAGCGTGTTCAGTCCGAGTCCTCTCCTGCCTGTACGGATGCTTCTTGAGCTACAACACTGTTACATACGTCCTTACCTCGTCATACACGTGCACTTGCTGCTCGTGCGTTAGTAGTCCCACGTTGCTCTTCTTGTCGCCTATGAGCGTGTTCAGTCTGAGTCCTCTCTCGGTGGTTTCAAGTGTTGCTTCTACCTGATGCCATTCGCCATCTTTGACCTTCACTCTGTATGAGTTGGGTGTGCGCTCGTGTTGAACTGTTACTGTGAGATCTGCGAAGAGTTGTTACAAAAATATTGAAAGATGATTTAGTTGGATAAGTGCTTTACTTTTTCTGTAGGTACTCTTTTTCAGTTACTGAAGGCACGACCAATTGCAATTGTAGGAATATTAAACATTCTACACACTTATTACCAATATTATATAACTGCTTATTAGGCTGACAACCAGTGTTACCAAGGGGTATCGTACTACCCAGTAGTAACTGGGTTCAAGGTCAGATAGACAGTTGCTCCATGTAAAATACTGGTATACTGACCTCAATATATTTGGTTTTAATAATAATCTTCATGTGCCAAGTAGGCTTGGCAGATGAAGATTATACATATAAGTGCTTAGGATTAAGTGTAGAATACTTAGTCACAGCGACTCATGTTAAGCGTGAATAATGACACATTTCTGATTGGTCAAATATCAGGAGACCTATGCACAGCAGTTAATGAAACTATTTTTCAAACAATAAAATATTTACCTTTTTCATCAAACCTCAAGGGGATAGTTTTCTGTAGCTCAAAGTTGGGCCTCCATGCCTGGGGCTCCACTGAGATACCCTTCCAGTTGTCTGTTACAGTGCTTGAAAGTTGATTGCTCAGCAACTGAAAAAAAAGGTATAAATTTCTTGAAGAACACAGAAATCTGATAAGCTATAAAGTTAAATATATTAGAGCAGGCCGATCGGATTCGGATCGCCTTCGTACACATCGTTCTTACGCCTTTTATCACTAATAGTAATACAAGCTTTCACTTTTGCTATATTATTTATTACATTTGGAATTTTAATTACCACGTGTTCAGTACATCATACCGAACCCCGCCACATGGAAATTTTTCAAGGGAATTAAAAAAAAATGCTGTTTCCTACAAAAGTGAAATACCTAAAAGGTCAAAGTGTTATTTAAGTTGAGAAAGTGATTTAGGCGTTAAGGTCGTGTTAGTGATAGTGAAAACAGGCATAAGTGTCCTAAGAATTTCAGCTCAACTTTGGAGAGGCCTACGTAGAGTCCGATGGTGTATACTTACATGTCCTAGGGCGGCCTGTATGGCACGCTCCTCACTCAGTACGGAGTCGCTCGGCGGGAACAGCTCGATTTCGTGCTGCGGTATGAACGAGGTGTGCACGTCGCCTGCTACGAATGCACTTGCACCGCTGAGTCGGAGAAGGAAGTTTACGTTTGTCTCTAGACCAGCAACCTGTGGGGGAAAAATGTTTTTTATTTCTATCACAATGTTGTCCTATTTAACCCAAAGGTAGAGAATGCCTTATGGCATTAAGTCCGCCATGTACCATCTTCTAACTATTATAAACGCGAAAGTTTGGATGGATAAATGTTCGTAACGCCAGAACGGCTGAACGGATCTGGGTGATATTTAGCACAGAGCACAGATATAGATTATTGTCTGGAATAGTACATAGGCTACTTTTAACACTATTTTTTACACACATACACATCAAACTCAGGGAATCCTGGCATGATGTTATGTAATGACATTTAAATTTGGGACACTTACTTGGTACTCCGAGAGCTTGGCTCTGGTCTTGGCGAGCGCTTCACTGCGGTCGCGGCCCCACACAACAAGCTTAGCGATCATGGGGTCGTAGTGCACTGAAACCTCTTGACCTTCCCGAACACCTGTCTCCACCTGGTGAAAAAAAAATAAGTCAGCTACTAGAAAAATAGTAACGGAAATAATATTAATACTATTGAAGAACTAAGTCATGGCGAGCAATAACTAATAAATTAACGAAGTCGAAAAGCATTTGTTCTCCTCGTCATTGTGATCGTTTGTTTGTTCCGGGCCATACCTGGAAACCTTCTAGTTACGGAGATATTGGAGGTCAAACTTCCAACTTTTTCACAAATACTGTTTTTTAGAGTTCCAACTTAAGATCTCCTAACCCGTTTACTATTCAATGCATCCATGAGCACAATGTTTTGAGTACGTTAGGTACATTGAGTTTTACAGTAAAACGTAAATTTCCCGCCTAAATAAAAGTCGTTTACCGCAATAGAGTAACCAGGAGTATGTTGCTTGCCCGTTGTTCTTCATAGGAAACGACCAACCCGAACCGTGCACCTTTTTTCGACGTTTTATAAGTGCCCATGAAGGCCTATGTGAAATAACATATTTCGATTTTGAATTCTTTTTGCGTAGGGTTACTTAGTTTAATGTACATAATGCTTGGTTGACGGCTTCGTGAAGGGTCCGTTTACACCTTGTATGCAAGCTATACGCAGGAATAACTTTACTAAACAAAACGAAAAGAAAAACCATTTTACATACAATACTATAAACTCTCTCAACGTTAAAGCAACTCCATCTATCGACAAATTAGGTAAGCAAGTGAGTTGAATGAAACGAGGGTATTACATGAAACTTTTATGAATGGTTCATTCAAGCGGCGCGGGCAACCAAACCCTCGTGTTAACTGCCGAGCATTGCCAGCTCCCTCTATCGGTGAAACGCAAAATCTTATTTTAATACATACAAGACAGCCAGCTTAGTAATTTCTCCGGAGTGATTGACTTCATCAAATGATCTACAAAGATTCGGACAAATTGTAGAAGTGGACATGGACAGGGGCACTTCTATGCAAATACTACTGAAATTTCTGACAGTGTCGGGTATCCGCAGAGGCTTTTATTTTTTCGTATCAGTTTGCTTCATCCTTTAAAGTTTTAATGGCTGAATGTAGACCGTTCTATTATTAGATAAACGTCTGCCTAATCCATCGGAGATTACACGCGTGACGTTATGTTTACAGTTTTAAACTATAGTTGTCTCTTACCCTAACAAACTCTTCAGGTAAAGGCTGTGTGAGTCTATGTAGCGTGCCGGCGCGAGGGAGGAAGCCCGCTCGCGGCTCCTCAGCGTATATACGGCATTCAACCGCATGCCCACGACGGATGATCTGTTCTTGAGATAGAGGTAACTGTTCCCCTGCTGCTACTCGTAGTTGCCATTCCACTAAATCAGTGCCTAAAAAAAAAGTTTCTTACTACTTATCAGAATGGAGTCATTTGGTCAGTCATTCAAATGTATGAAGAATAGTACATTACGATATTAGTGCGTTATGATGGTTATAACATGCAAGGTGGAATTTCAGCCCGAGCCGAAGGCGAGGGCGTAATTGAGCCGAGCATGTTATAACCAATACGCACGTATATCGTACGACGTTTTTTAACACATTTGCGAGGAAACAGAAAAAAAGATATTCACAATACAAGTACAAAGAAAAGAAAATTTGAGAAAAATGGCGCGAGGATTATTTTCTGCCGTGGCTGCGTGAAAATGTTGGCAAAGACGCTAGAGCATGCAGCCAAGTTATTAAATTACCGAATGAACTGTTTTTTTTTAAATAAACTCAATCTGTGAATGCACACTGTTGCTTTCCCGCCATTTTAACAGCGCGCTAGCGCTGCCTACTGACTGGCGCCGCGCGGCGATTAGTTCGGAATAGCAACAGCGCGCTGCTCACTAGCTGGAGTCGACATATTACGATATTTGAAATGGCAAATAATGCTGTTATGGAATTTATATGGACTATAACTTAACTATTTGCTTTAATAACACACGCGTTTTTTATGACCCGCTTTACATATTTAAAACCGGTGGAATTACATGAGCTTTACGAGCAAGGGTGTTAAAAAAAATATTACACAAGCGACATTTTTCTAAACACAGGTATGGGTCTTCAGCAAGATGCATTTTCATCCAAGCTTTTGATGAGTTGGATACACATTACAAGTTGCTTAAATCGGGTCAGTACGCACGGCGACCAATCAAGCTACACAAAACCAGTTTATGCGGATCTCTCATTGTACGGGAAATCTATGCAAAGCGAGGCCATGTTATAATGTATATTGCTCGGGTCGATTTTTAGGTTAAGCCGTGCTTGCCTAGGTTGGTCCGTGGATTGGTGACCACCCATTACATACCGAGTTTCCTCCGTGCCTCGGAAAGCACGTTAAGCCGTTGGTCCCCGCTATCATTTGTACTCTATCATTTGTAGTGGCTCGAAAGTCTGACAACCAGTCTTACCAAAGGGTATCGTGTTACCCAGTAATAGCTAGGTTGTGGAGGTCAGATAGGCAGTCGCTCCATGTAAAATACGAGTATTCAGCTGCATCCGGTGAGACCGGAAGCCGAGCGCAACATAGTTAGGAAAAGGCTAGGCAGATGATGATGTATAGCTTGATGTGTCGCCGTGTGTGCCACAAATGTCATCACACATCGTGAATTTTAGGATCATCGAACTTTAGGTAAAAGATAAATATACATACCAGTGATCATCTCAGTGATGGGGTGTTCAACCTGCAGCCGTGTATTCATCTCCATGAAGTGGAACTCATGTGTTTGGCGATGTAGGATGAACTCCACGGTCCCCGCTCCAACGTAGCCCACGGCTTTAGCGGCGCGCACTGCGGCATCACCGAGAGATCTGCGAGTTTCTTCCGAAATACCTGGCTGCAAAAGAATCAATAATTTGGAACTGCTGTTAAAAAATATAGGGCTAGTTCTATGCAATATATAAATACTAAAAACTTATCTGAAATTAAACAGAGTCTTCATGAACGAACAATACAAGTAGTTGGTTAGTCAGCCCCGCTACCAACATGAGCAAGTTCATGCCGCCATCACGGCTTGAACTAATGGATGTAAAAAGTCCCTTAACCTAGCTGAAAGGCACTTGTTCTCCCCGTCATTGTGATCAGTTTTTTGTTCGTAACCATACCTGGGAACCTTCTACTTACGAAGATATTGGAGGTAAAAGTTCCAACTTTTTCACTTTTGGAACGTAGTTCCTTATCGCGCGTTGCGGGGCTTTTACCCGACTGCTGCTGCGCTTTTGCTATAGTAAGCTATTGTAAGCCGTGCGGCGTGCGCATGTTATAGAAAGCAAGCCAGATATTTTCGTTTCGTCTTTGGTCTGGGTGGGTGATCAAGGTTAAGCAACGACTGCCCAGGTCTGCCTGTGGATGGGTGATCCAAGTTAAGCAACGGTTGCCGAGGTCTGTCTGTGGATGGGTGATCAAGGTTAAGCATCGACTGGCAAGGTCTGGTGGTGGTGGTGGTTTTTTTTTGTGCAATTTTTTTTTTAGAATTCCTTCACTACTTAATCGAAAGGAACTTCGTTCCATCCGGGTGTCCCTTGACACCTCTCTAGTTTTTTTTTTTTTAAATAGAAGTTTTTATTGTTATAACTTAAATTTAAATCCTTTCATGAGCCCTGTACTATTTAATGCATCTATCAGCACTAAGTTTTGAGTGCGTTAAATAGAGCCATACCGTGAACCGTGATTTTTCACCCCAAAAAGTCCTTTTTCAGTAATTATTTTAGCCTAGACTTACTTAGTTTGATGTACAGAATGCTTGGTTGACGTCTCGTGAAGGGTTCGTTAACACCTTGTATGTTCAAACCTGATTCTTTTCACAGAAAGGAAACCTGTGTCGCAGCAGTGCACGTTTTAGGCTGATCATAAAATGTTATGCTATGAACTATATAAGTGTAGCTCATGCTGACACGATATAAGAATACTACAGGAAGAGAGTTACTAACCGCTGGTGCTTCTTCAATGATCTTTTGATGACGTCTTTGAACTGAGCAGTCTCTTTCGAAGAGATGGACTGCGTTGCCGTGCATATCAGCAAATACCTGAAAGAAAATAAATAGAGATTATGTTTTATAGTCATTCCGATCGCGATCTACGATTTGCTTATAGTCACATTCACACCATTGTGTAATGTATAGTCGATGTCGATAAATAGTCTTGATTTGTGCCGAACCGACAGCATTGTACCATTATTAAGCAGGGAATGCTCGAGACCATAATATGCCATAAAGTGGATATCTATTACATTAAAGTTTATTCAAGTTAAAATGCACACAAACCTGCACTTCAACGTGTCTCGGGTCTGTAATGTATTGTTCGAGAAGCATGTTGTCGTCTCCGAAAGACTTCAGAGATTCGCGTTTAGCTGACTCCAGTTGCGGCAAGAAATCTGCTTCTGTCATTGCTATTCTCATTCCCTGTGGATAAAATACAAGCTTACATGAATATTCTATATACACGAATAATTATTATAAATGAAAACGTAATATAGGTACAGCGCACTCTGTGTAGTTTTAAAATTTATTCCATGGTCAAAAAACCATCCCCTGTAGACATAGAATCATATAAGAAGGATAAGATCCCTTATGAACATCCTGGGGTGTATAAAATTGACTGCAGTTGCGGGAGTTCATACATCGGTTAAACGAAGCAAACTGTCTCATGCCGCATCAAAGAACACATAAAAGCGGTGAAAAACAATGATGAGCAAAAATCTGCCATAGCGGAACATCTACTGCAGTCAGGGCCCAATCACTGGATCGAATCTCTCAAGCCACATATTTTGTCAAGGGACAAACATCACTTACCAAGGTTGGCAAGAGAAGCAATTGAAATCAGAAAACATAAAAACTTCAATCGAGAGGATGGCTTCAAATTGTCAGGTACATGGAATCCAGTTTTGAGTATGCTCAAAAGTAGCTGCCGGCATCGTAATAAGGAAGCCACAAAACCTGGTGATACTGTGAGTGTGTTTTGCCGTGACTTAGTGTCGAGTTCCAGTAGTGCGCGTTGCAAAAGACAAAGAAAGAGGGTAGACAGATTTGTCTGCTCCTAACAATTTATTTTCCTTGCACCCGCATTCGCCAGTCAAACCGCGATCATGGCGCTTGCAACAGCGTTGAAATATTGGGAGCTCAAAATCATGAACAATCACGGAAGATATCCCGTAAGTGACAGTATAAGTTATACAGTGTTAGAATCATATAACATCATCTGCCTAGCCTTTTCCCAACTGTATTGGGGTCGGCTTCCAGTCATGCCGGATTTAGCTGAATACCAGTATTTTACGCAGAGCGGCTGCCTACCAGACCTCCACAACCCATTAACTGGGTAACACGGTATTTCATGGCAAGACTGGAGTCAGATTTACTGGCTTCTGACTATCCGTAACGACTGCCAAAGATCAACCAATGACAGCCGGGACCAACGGCTTAACGTGCTTTCCGAGGCACGGAATCATCTTTTTATCAGACAATCATAGATTCAAGCCTGCAATGTCCTAACCAAACTGGAAACAACTTCACAAAGTATGCTTCCCGTAGGAATCGAACCCACGACCACCGGGTCACAAGGCAAACGCCTAAACCACTCGACCACGACGGCAGCATTTTAAATTAATGTTAGAATCATATAACATTAATTTAAAATGCTGCTACGCGGCATAACCTATAGAGGGCGTTATTATAGATCATCATTCTCAATATTCAAATTCCAATCAATTAATCATTCTAATTCATTCAGTTTGTCGCTCAGTTTGTCTTCGTAATTTTACATCATGGAAAAAGAAACAGTAAGAACTATAATTATCTACTATAACTAATTTTACGTCATTATTTCGTTACCTTTCCACCACCACCGCGTACAGCTTTGATCATAAGAGGGAATCCGATCTTCTGTGCTTCAGCTTGTAACTTCTCGATACTCTGCTCCTCGCCGTGGTAACCTCTCACGATAGGGACGCCAGCGGCTGACATTATTGCTTTTGATGTGCTACAAAGAGGGAACTGTTCAGTTATTAAAAATACTGGTCTCACGGATTATTTCACCTTGCCACTATTTCGATTTTGTCTCATGTTCGAACTTCACAGTTTGATGGTCTTAACTAAAAATACTTCTATCTATGGAAGGATTGGAATGTCATTTTTAGATCTGCAAAAGAGATTGTGTGCTTTAAGACATCAGTATTTTTTATGATTTTAGTTTTTCTTACCTTTTAATACCCATATCCCTGATAGCTGCTGTTGGAGGTCCAATAAATATTATGTCTTCACTTGCACACTTTTCACAGAACTCCACATTTTCTGACAGGAACCCATAGCCAGGGTGTATAGCTTGACTATTGGATTTCTTGGCCACTTCCAGGATTTTAGCTGCATTTAGGTAGCTCTGAGTGGAAGGTGCAGGCCCAATGTGGTATGCTTCATCAGCCTATAAAACAAAAGAAGAGAAATTAACAAACATGTATTTAACTCATCCAGTGTTTTCTTATGCCTCTTGGGTCCTCACAACAATATTATTGTCTATTATCTGTATTTTGTTTGCTAATACTGCAGTTCCTTCATTATTTATCCATAAGCAGCAAGATGATAAATTTTGATGATACTAGCAGATATAATAATAACAACTTGCTGTGCTGAAAAATGGTCCATAAACTGAAGTAGATAAGATCCATTTTTGATTGGAAAAGGAACATAATTGTGATTAAAAGGTGATTACAGAGTTGAACATGATGTAAACTGTTGTTATCATGAAACAGCCTTTTATAGCTCTTTTTACTTTTAACAACTACAGCTTGCAACAAGTAATAATTATATATAAGTCTATGCTATGTACTATAAATGCTAAAATATTATAAGTAAGATAGAGTTAAGTTTTTTATAACAATAACCTACCTCCATCATTTAAAAACCATCTAACACATAACATGCGGCTGATGTTACGTGGGGATGATAGAGATGTCATCCTACCCTGTACTGTACCCCTACACCCTACTACTGTAGTACATGCACATTTAGCCAGTTATGTTTAAGTTCCAAGTAGGTATGCAAGTACCCTATTATCATTTAAAATGAACATAATATTATTGTTCTCACCATTTCAACATGCATGGCATGTTTATCAGCATCAGAGTACACCGCTACAGTCCTCACACCCAGCTTCCTGGCAGTCTTCATGACTCGGCATGCTATCTCCCCTCGATTGGCTATCAGCACCTTGCTGATCTGTCTCCTACGTACTTCCTCTTTAAGTTGCTGGGCGTGAGTGAACCTTGCAGGGTATTGCAAGTGGAGGGAAACTCTGGAACAGAATATTTGTTTATTGTACTTAGATCAAACAAAAGATAATTGTTGAAGAGAGGTTTATACCTATGCAGCATTACATCATTGGGATTTGTAATACAAATCACATGTATGATGTATGCTTTATATTTTGTACAACAGAAATATAATGGCTGCATGCAACCGGTACATTTTGTACATGAGAATAAATATAATCGATGTTTGCAATCTGATTTTCATTTATTATTCTACCTACATTCAAATATTGTCAATGACAATTGAGAAGAAATAAAAGAAAGTCAAAAACTTACCCATTTTTATACAGATGCCTTAAATAAGACATATTTATTCTTAAGAAGAGTGTAATAGCAATTAAATCAGAGTTTCATAACTTATCTATTCAGATAATAGGTCCAAATGTGTGGTACGTTTTTAGATTACGTCGGTCGCCAGGCCCCTCTGCGGACTGATAACGCTGAGTAACGATACTATCGCCGAAATAATTATCATATTCTTATCAACTCATTAGCAATTTTGCCACAAAATTAAACAACTTCAGTCAACAACTTTTTGAAAGACACTGAAACATTATGATGAACTGTTGATGATGTAGTTTAAAATCTAACAAAGAATTATTCCAACTAAACGCATCATTTCATTAGCTCATTTTCTAATAAATACATATTTATCGGTTCTAAAAGAACAAGATAAACAAAGTTTATTTACGCTGGTACATTTAAAAACCTACTCTATATTTACTACTTAAAAGCGATTAGAAGAGTGAACAACAGATGAGATAAAAGAGATAAATGATCCTATTTTGCATGTGTGTAAGAGAGAGAACACATTTTTGACATCTCATGTCATTTGTTTCGAATTTCATTCATATGTGTTTTGTGAGTTTGTCATTCAAGCTTCCACTTTTGAATCAAGTTGATCCAAAAAAAAATCATTCGAGAATCGATAATACCCATACGACAGCAGAAAATAGTATGCTAATAATTTTTAACTAGTTTATAATTGTTTTAACAAATAAAAGACTTTCAGCTCAAGAATTATCTGTATTAGTATTATTGAGCAAAGATAAAAGCTCTAAGGCAATTCTTTGCCCTGCCTAGCTTTTATCTTTGGACATAAAAGCACATCACACCACACAACTACACAACACCACAATAATGAATATAATGAATGTTAGACGCTTCGTATTTATTGAATATGGCAACACTATCACAAACTGTCAAGTGTCAGTTTATTGTCAAATTATCAAAACAAAAACATTGAATGTTAAAATGTTTCGATTTTTGTAGATGAAAATAGTTTTTATCAGCTAGTCCCATAGTTCATTATGGTTTGAGAAGCTAATAAATAAGAATTAGAGAAAACAGTTTGTCGGTTACCCGTTGGCCGTCGGGAATATTTGTACGGTTCAAAACTTCAAAGACCGACATTCAAATATTTTGAGTTGATGTGCTTGAGATTTTCAGTACTTTTATTTTCATTCAAGTTAAGTTTGAATGTGTCTATTCAAATAAAATGGGCGTAAAAGGCTTATGGACTGTATTGACTCCATACAGCGAGAAAAAATCTTTACATGAGGTGAGATCTCTAACATAATGTTAGTTATTTATTTACTAATACACAATTTACCCAGATCTGAAATGAGGGATTTACCATGCATGACTTTTTCCCGACTTATTTTATTCTGCAGGATTGCTGTATAATTCCAAGCAAGTAAAAGCTTATTGGTATGAATTATTGAAAAAGGTCTCAAGTGATTCAAACTACCTAAATCTGTTGCAGATACGAGGGGAAACTGTTGCAGTTGATTTATCTGGATGGGTGTGCGACAGTCAGAATGTCACAGAGTATCATATCCAGCCGAAATTATATCTGAGGTAGTTATGATTAAATAATTATCCAATATTCAGCAATTTTATAAAGTCCGAAATAGAGATCAAAAGGGTTTGCTTTAATATCTCTTGGCACGCGGAGGGGGTTGAAAGTGGTTAAATCTGATAGAGGGTGGGTCCCCGATTATAACGCTACCACTCTTATTACAAGGTAATGGATATTTTTCCAGAAATTTACAAAAAATGTTTCTAACATCAAATCAGTTATAAAGCGTAATGTTTACGTTATTAGTGGACGTGGGCGATGTGTGCGCAATGTGGAACTTGATAACAGTTTCCCAAAGACTGGGCACACGTGAGCAAGCTGTGGCATTTGCCGAAGAAAGAGGGATACTACCCAAAGAAAAATGTGTCACTATCATTAAAAAAAAATGATTCTTGAATACTCGTCGAATAACACTGTGGGCTCTTTTGTATGTAATAAAGGGCCATGCAGAGGCAAATCAAAAGTAAGCCGAGGCATAGGCACTTGGTTTAATAATGTATTAATTACAATGCCACAGGTATTTTACCTAATGTATGCTTATTCTAACAAATTTATCTACAATCGCACAAAAAAAGAGGATTTCTCGGAAGGAGAACACTACCTCTCTAGCGCAACCATAAATGATTGGTTTAACTACTGTAGAGAGGCAGTTGTAATTTATCAAAAATATAGACAAACACTTGTCGGGAAGATTGGAGGTCCTGGCAAAGTTGTTCAAATAGACAAAAGCAAGTACGGGAAACGAAAATATAATAAAGGTACGACTAAAAAAATTAACAATGACATGTATTCTTTTCAAGGCATAATTATGTAACCATACTAAATTTGATTTTTAAATTTCAGGTCGTCGAGTTGAAGGTCATTGGATTCTGGGGATGATCGAGGATGGGACCGAGGATCTTCGCCTGGAAGTCTGCCCAGACAATGTCCAGTCCGCTGAAGTTCTGGTGCCCTTGATAAAAAACATGTTGCTGAGGGCACTACAATACATACCGATTTCTGGCGGGCCTATGATTGTCTGGGCAACCACGGATACATCCACCTCAAGCTGAATCATAGTGATCGCGAGAACCCTTTTATTGCCGAGGATGTTACTCATACACAATAAATAGAATCTCAGTGGCGTGTTTTAAAACGTTTCTTTTATAAAGACAATTACAATAATCGAGAAAATAATAATGATTTAATTGATGAATTTCTCTGGAGAAGAGAAATAGAAATGAAAAAAAGAGATCCTTTCGAGGAATTGATCAATGTAATTAATTATACCTACATGCAATAAATGAAAAATGTTTCTATGTATTGTTGTTTCATTTTTACTCCTCTTTAGTATGCAAGAGCGAGCGAAGCGACCATGAGGGAGACCAGTTTCTGTTTGTCCTACTATGACAGACGGTCGACGTCAGGGGCACCCCGAGGTTCGGTTAGTTAGGTTCCTGTAAACCCTGCAGACAGAAATAGGGGGCTCCTATTTCTGTGCAGCGGGGATCCGTCGACCTGCTGACGGAAACGCTAACCCTAGACGGTCGACGTCAGGGTTCTTTTTTTTCCCCGACCATAATAGGTGATAATAATGTTTTGAGGTTAGGTTACAAATATCTGTTTTTCTCAAAAACGGTGCGTTACCTTTTCACGGGAGTGGTACCGGGGGAGAGGGGACAGTTTATAGATACAGACTTTTTATCTTATTACAGACTGTTTATCTTTCTTTTCAGGAACCTCTTCTTCAGAACAGTTTACTTGATACTGGCTGATATAAACCCTGTATTTGTGCTGGAGGGTGATGCACCAGAGCTCAAGAGAGATGTGATGGCTGCTCGTAATGCCATCCAGTTCAAAGGGGCTGCCCCAAGGTCTGACGCTGCAGTTGCCAAGAAGAAGCCTGATGTTGCTAGGAAGAGATTTAAAAATGTTCTGAGAGAAGTAAGTATTTCATTTAAAAAGCCGTTTAAAATTGACACTGTTCTCAAGTATCCTTCAAATTATGAAGGTACTCAAATGTGTGTATTAATTGTGTCAGAGAAATGAATTGCTAAGCAAATTTATACAACTGTCAAAGAAATTGGTAGTTGTAACTTGATTCTAGGACTATTTAGGTAGTCAATTTGCTTAGCCATCAATTTCCCTGATCCAATGATAAAACAACATTAATTAGTTTATTAAAATGTATTTAATTTTGTTTCCAGTGTGAATCACTTCTCAAGACCCTTGGTGTCCGTTGTGTCAAAGGTCATGGTGAAGCTGAAGCTACATGTGCACATCTGAATGGACAAGGTGTATGTATTAAATTTTATTGATTTCTTTGCATCTAACTCAATAGAAGATTAGAAAAGATTGTAATAACAATAAAATAATTAGTCTGTAATGTCACCATTGCTGGGACACGGCCTTGCCTGAAAGTGGTGTAACCCACCATAAAGTATGGGCCCAGGAACGATGAAAGTGAGAATTCCACCATTGGACTGGGACCAACCTTTATCTTTCTTTCTTTTCTAAAATGAATAATATAATATATAATATAATACCAGTAAGCAATTTTTCCGTTTATGATTTTTTCCTATTTTTACACAGTTCGTTGACGCAGTTGTATCACAAGATTCCGACTGCTTCGCGTACGGCGCTAAGCGCGTGTACCGCAACTTTAGCGTGTCGAACGCGGCCGGGGGAGGCGCCCTGCAGGGCTCTGTCGATTGCTACGATGCGGACGCCATGTATAGTAGTAATGGTATATTTCCACTTGATGTTATTTTAAGAGTACTCAGTTATCCTTAGAAGTTGGTTCTGACTTCGTTAAACACCTCTACAAAACTCATGTGTGAAAACCTGCATAGTGACTGATTCAAGTTTTAAATCGATAGCTTGTCCCTACCCTATCGAAAATGATCGAATTTCTGTTTCCTTGACAATTTCAGTTTAATAGTATTGTCTCGCTTACTCCTGCTCTAATTCGTATATATACGTTCTATGGGACATGTGCAAGCGCACTCTGAAATAATTTCCGCAGTAAAATATTAATTTACGGCCTTAACTTAGGTCTAAAACTCCAAACTATTTCACACAAAAGACGTTTGCTTAACACATACAATGCTAACACAGTTTTACTTTGACTTCATTAATAACCAATTGAATCGTCTGTTTGTTATGGACATGTGACGTGATGAGGGGGTAGATTTGCATGTGACTAAAAGAGTGATGAATTTGTTGATGAATGATAGAGGGAGAGGAAAAGTAAGGAAACGATGGAGGGATTGTGTGCGGAATGATATGAAAGCAAAAGGAGTAAATGATAGCGTGATGGTTAACAAGGGAGAACGGAAGAAAAAATCGGCTGGCAGTGTCCCTCTGGGCGATATTGCTGTTACCGTTTCGTGAATTCGTATGTAAAAGGGAATTTCTTGTGTCTATTTCTAGACGCTGCTAGACCACGCGCGTCATAGTCACCTACCCAGTACTTTTCCGTTTAGGCTCATATGCCTAATACGATGGTACAACTTTAGACCCGCCATTTATTATACTTTTCGACATATAAAGTTCACAAAGTGCAGTCAAATTGTCTTAATCGCATTTCTGACATACACCCCCAGTTCACTGCGAATAGACGTTAAGCAATATGGGACAAGGCAAGAAGAGGAATAACCAATTTCCAATATGTTGTAGGATTTGGCCGCAACAAGATGGTGGCCCTGGCCCTACTCTGCGGGTGTGACTACGGCCTCGGTGCGTGTGGCTCGTCTATAACCACTGTTGTTTCCTTCCTGCACACTATTCCAGAAAAAGATGTCATCCCAAGGTGATCCAAACTGATGCTTGCGTAATATGTGACTGGAGAAGCGCTTCTAGTGTGTTTATAAGCAAGGAGGAGAATGATGTTTGGAGCAATAGAATATATTTAACATTTATTTATTTATAACAGCATGACTTTAAATCACGCTTGTTTACCCCAAAAGATTAGGCAGAGCCGTAGAGGTACATGGAGAGGTGCTGAGGTAAATAGTAAACCCACATTTCACTGGTTATGTTTAAGTACCCTGTAATAAAAGAGGCGAGACCATTGCCATCAATCCGGGAAAATTCTATTATCTGAGCTGATAAAAAACCATACTGAAAAAATCGGGCCATGATCGGGCCCAAGATTTCATGCTCAGCAGTAGCGCTTACGACCAATACACTAACAAGGCAAACATATCTGGCGAAATGTGAGTAAACACGACTTTGTCTAACCCCTCGGAGAAAAGCAGGCGTTGCTATGTTTATTTTAATGAGTGCTCGAAGTAATTGACAATATTTAAATGAAGTAACAAACCGTCGATATAATTCTGTAAACAGGCTGTTATCCTGGGTGACGGACCCCGAACACTATGAGGAGAAGAATCGCTGGTTGTCGGCCCCCGGTCGGTGTGACCGTTGCGGCCACTTCGGCCGGACGCACGGCAAGAACGGATGTCCTGTGTGCGTCACGAATCGAGGCTGCGACGATACTGGACACAAGTAATTGTCAAAAATTTAATTTGGGCAAAGCGAAAGAAAGAAAGTCCTTTCAGCGGGGGCTGACCAATAGGTCAGAACTATGCTAATTACAACACCACATTCTAATTTCCAAGATGTAAATCCTTGCTAATCACAAACCCGCGTCATTTAACTTTTATGGCATTGACATAAGGTTTAAATTGGAACGATGGAAATGCAACAACTGGACAGAACCTTGACTATTCCGGTTGTTTTCAGAACAAAAGCAGCTGAAGTAAAGCGTGAACTATCCCTTCGCAACCGTGCCCTCACGTGTGGCGCTCCCTTCCCGGAGCCTAAAGTTATGAAAGAGTTCATGAACACACCTCCTGACAAGATTGATCTGAACAATTTGAAGAACCCTACTCCTAGTTTAATACAGTTTATGGTAATTATTCGAAAAGCTCCAACAATAGTGTTCAATAAATTAATGATCTGATATATGTAGGTAAGGAGCCTTCTAGTGGAAGGCAAAGATGAAGCGGCAAGCTTGACTACTACCCTATAGGTTCTACTTAAGGTGAATGCTCCAACCAGCCCGCGAAATTCAAAATTTCTTGCGTTTTTTGCAATTTGTAGGCCAGTGCTAGGTTGTATGTTGATTAAAATATTATTCGCGGCTGTAAGACATATGTAGTTACAGAATTATAATCATCAAAATCACCAATACAACCCTCACCGTTCATAAAGGTGTAGGAACAAAAAAAAAACAGAAAAAGTCATTCCTACAGCTTTATGAACTTAGAGCGTTTTATTGATGATTTTGATGATTATAATTCTGTACCTACATATGTCTTACAGCCGCGAATAATATTTTAATCAACATACAACCTAGCACTGGCCTGCAAATTGCAAAAAACCCAAGAAATTTTGAATTTCGCGGGCCTGGTTGGAGCATTCACCTTAAGGGGGAAGCGTCAGAGTAGCCCGCGAAAGTCAAATTTTCTTACGTTTTTTTTGCAATTTGTAGGTTAGTGTCAGGCTGTATGTTGTTGAAACGACCGTAACAAATACGGCTTTATAGAGTTACAATCAACAAATTGCAAAGAACGTAAAAAAGAAAAAAAAAAAAAATCACATTAAATAATAGCAGTGAACGAGCTGTAATTTTAATTATATTTTGATATTTTTGACTTAGCACTATGCTCATCACTAGGACCTTGACAAAGTTGTTTTCTTTATATTTTGACATTGATTTTGACATTATACCTGCTATTAATTTGATATTGTACTTATTATCATTGACATAATTATTTTAAATTAATTGACTCTCGAACTCAACATTGCACTTTAATTTTAATAGGCTTTTAAATGTATTTGTTTCTGCATGTAATAATTTTATTTAATATGTAATATTCAACACAATGTAAATTGTTAATGAATAAATAAATGAATGAATGAATGAAAGTTTGAATTTCCGGGCTACCTTAGCGCAGGGACTGCCCAGCTTTAGCAGGGAATACACCACGTATTTTATAGTTAAAAGGAGGCCGTTTGCTCTGTAGGGGAAAAGTACGGGCTTTAGAGAAGTTATGGTAGATAGGTTTTTTTCATATGTGTTTCATAATAATAATTATATCATTTCAGAAACTGATGACGAATAAATTGGACTGGTCAGAACGGTACTGCGTGGAGAAATTCTTGCCACTGTTAACTAAATGGCACTTTCAAGACAATGTGCCTTGCAGGACTTTAAAGGCTACACATATAAAGAAGAAGAGGAATCCGAGAGGTATACATATATTATATAGGACGCACAGAACCGGGCTGATATGATGATACATATATTGTTCTTTCAGAAATATTTTGGAATACATAGGGCCTGTCTTCTTAGTGCATTTTTAAATGAAAACTTTTTTGTAGGTGTACCAAGCTTTGAAGTAGTTTGGGCTGACATTGATGGCCAATATGAAGGACTTATACCCGATGACCAGTTTGATGGTAAGTTCCCTGTGAAAATGTAGTCCCAGGTTATTTTCCACTTCGATATAAAATTTCGTGGTATTTTGAACCATTATGGAATTAAAGATGTGACTTTTTCACAGAAGACGAAGATCCCCTAGTAGTGTGGACTACAACTGAAAGACAAGATTTAATGCGCAAGTACTACCCGGAAATAGTAGAAGCTTATGAAGAATCTATCAAGAAACCGCCAAAAGAAAAGAAAACTAGAACACGCAAAAAGAAAGAAAATGATAATCCTAATCCTGATAAACCTAAAAGAAAATATACCAGAAAACCAAAAACTATAGAACGAGTAGACAACTTAAACGCGTCTATGAAATCTTTAGAATTAAAGGAAACAAACACAAGTGCCTTAAACGTCAGTGTCAATGTCAACAGATTAAAAAGAAAAATTAAAAACAATACCAAGAAAGGGCAGAAAACATTGAACAGCTTTATCGCAATTAAAAAGAAAAGGACTAGCAACAAACTGGTGCAGTCTTTAAGAAAAAGCTTAAAAAATATGTCTTTGAATTGTGATGTTAGTAATAACATGTATAATGTACCTTTTAGTGATGATTGCAAATTCTTAGATGACGAGTATGATAGGAATAAAGAAAATAAAGTAAACGCACACTATCTAAGTTTGCTAAACAAGACTGAAGGTGAAACTAGTGATGGTGACATATCAGACATTATAGACCAGATTATTTCAAGGCCTCCCGAAGTAAAAACGGCTAAAGTAGACAATAAGTTAGTTAGGCTAGTCTTCGAAAAATACACTACACCTAAGAAAAAGAGTATGAGGAAATCAATTCTGACTAAAATTCATAATAATTGTTCTACGCCAAGAGATAGTCCAGTTAGGAAGAGTAATTTTAGGTTCAGTACTAATAGTAATAATAATTCTATGATTGGTAAGGTGAATACTAGCTATTTCTTTGATAAGCTGACGGAAGATGGCGACGCGTTTGAAATGTCTCTAGAACATAAAGGTCCTGTTCCTCTCTCAGATTCTACTGTTGAATATAGTTTACCTGACGTTTGTTTGTAATAGATTAGAAAAAGGTTTAAAATATATGTTTTCATTGAATTTCTTTGTTTTATTTCCTGCACTTTTATGAAGTGATTGGTAATTTCGTGCATTCCTTCCTTGAGTGATCTACAACCAACATCACATAGCGGTAACAAGAATATCTGCAAAAAGAAAGGCGTGCATAGAAAAAGTGTTCTACCAAGTTTCAGTGTCAGGAAAAACCGTTGCTTTGTATTCATACAATTACTAAAAGTAGATAAATAAGTACTGTGATACCGTTTTAGAAAATTAATGAGTCAAGAAAGTCGTATCGTTCGAAAAACAAGAAAACTGCCTCGATAAACAATAGAAGTTTTGAGAAAATATCAAAACATGAACTTTCTAAAGTTTGGATTCTTTTTTAATCAACTGGGTTTGAAAGGAGGGTTAAGCAGTGCTTGCCAGGGTTGATCTGTAGATAGGTGAACATCCAATACGTCCCGAGTTTCCTCCGTGGCTCGGAAAGCCGTTGGTCATGTCTGTCATTTGTAGATCTTTGACAGTCGTTACAGGTATTCCGTGGCCCGAAAATCTTATGTATATCAGAACGTTCGGCCAGTCGAGGTAGGGAGCTGGCTGCTACTCCAGTTTTTAGTGACGATTATGTGACGGATAAAGATGTCAGCCAAAGAATTTGTGACAGAACAGTTCGAAAGTTGGAAGCATTTATTTATGGCCGAACGACCTGATATCAGAACGTTCGGCCAACCTGAATCTCCATAACTCCATAACCTTAATCTCTATAACCTTAGAGAAACTGTTACTGAAGAAAGATTTTGTGACGATTTAGTGACAAACAACCACTGCTTTACTTTTACTCGTAATGCCACCGGTTAAAAGTAAAATTAATTTTAGATCCTGGAACATCAGGACGTTCGGCCAACGTAATCTTCGTAACCGAGGACCTAAGAGAAACCGTTAATGAATAAAGATTTAGTGACGAGACTGAAACGAATTTTTATTGCTTTATTTCTTTTTGTGATTTATACTTGTTTCGTTGGAATCCATGGTCACCCCTATTTCAGTCGCCATCTGCCATAGTGCATTTACGAGGGCGGCACTGAAAATTTCGGGAATCAAGGAAGTGACACAACATTACTATTTAAAAATGTATTTATTGCTTTTCGAAGTATTCTCCGCGAAATTTGACACATTTTTCCATACGATGGAACCAATCATTGAAGCAACCATTCCATTCGGAAGTAGGGGTCTCCAAAATGGCCGTTTTGTAGGCGTCCACAGATTCTTCAGGTGATGAAAATCTCTGATCACGCAATTCATTCTTTATTTTAGGGAAAGTATAGAAATCATTAGGGCTTAGGTCGGGGCTGTACGGCAGATGGTCTAATTATTCTATGTTTTCTTGCTCTAAAATCTCTTTAGTTCTGTGCGTGGTGTGAGAACTCGCATTGTCGTGATGGAGGATGATGCGGCGGTTGCAGTTCTCTTTACGGAGTTCAGAAACGACCTGTGGCAAACAAATGCTAGCATACCATTCTACATTAACCGTTCTTTGTCCCTCAAGAGGAATAGTCGCAACATGGCCGGTTTTGAAGACAAACGTGGCCACCATTTTTTTTGCAACACTCCGTGAACGAACAATTTTTGTTGGCTTTAACTCATTTTCGAACACCCAAACTCGTGACTGGTTTTTTGTTTCGGGTTCGTACGCGTATATCCAGGATTCGTCACCTGATACGATGTTGTATACAGCATTCGAGGATCCTGCGTGGAATCTTTCGAGAGTTCTGACGCACCAAGTAACGCGAGCCGCTTGTTTCTCTTCACAGAGCGAATGGGGTATCCATCGGGAAAACAACTTTTTTACACCTAATTGTTCATGCAAGATTATTTGTATTTGACTCATGCCAATGTCTAAAGTTGCCTGAATTTCGCGGTATGTCACATGTCGATCTTCCTCAATCAGCTTACGCACATCATCAACGTTTTCTTGGGTGACTGCAGTTTTTGGACGACCTTGACGGGGATCATCACTGAGCTTGACAGGTCCACGTTGAAATTCAGCAAACCAGCGACAAATTGTAGTTTTGGATGGGGCTTCATCACCAAATGCAGAAATCATCCGGTCAACACACTGTTTTTGTGTTAAACCACTTCGAAAGTCATAAAAAATCATCGCTCTTGAATTTTCTCGAGTCAATTCCATTTTCTCAACGACTAAACAAGTTTGACAAAACCTTGTGATAAGACCGAGAATCTTTTTTTAAATAAATAAATGGTATTCGATTTTTAAAACCAAGGAGTTTTCAATTAAAAAGATTTTAATATGACAGGAACCGTGGAAATATTCCATTCTCGATACTTTTAGTGCAGACTGCGTATAAAGATTAATCTTGAATCAACAAAAATACTTGCGGGCCCCTCATGATTGCTGACATCTCTTTGAGGCGCGCGTGGAACACGAACGCGCCGTCGACACGGCCTGTCGTCATACGACGGAAGGACGGCGAGCTAGCCCATTACTCACCGTCCACAGGCCCGCGCCTACGGTGGCCGAGAGCCATCACGACGTGGCCCCCGACACCCGGTGCTTCTCCCGCGGCGGCTGGGACGTGAGGTTCTCTCCCTCTCACGTTCCGCCACCTCCTTCGCTAGCATGACTGCTTCGTAGAAGGAGGTGACGGCTTCCCATTCCCTCTCGCCCCGGACCATGGCTTGAACCAGGGCCGGACGCGAGAGGTCGCCGCCAATCGCCGCTACGAGGACACGGCGGTGCTCCGCCCAAGCGGAGCAGACCTCCACGGCGTGCTCCACCGTGTCCTCCGGGCGATCCTCGCAGTGATAGCACCATATATGATGGCCCCTTAATTCATTAATGTCTTTACTGAGGAATCTGCAAAACATGAATTTATCTGAATACATAAATACGACTTTAATATATTATACTTAGATACCTCTGTGAATTAGTTAATAAGAAATAATGACACAAAAGTTAATTGTTAAAAAGTAAATGAAAGTCGTTTTTTAGTTATTCGAGTTAGTTTTTTATGCATAATGCCCATTTTTAGAAACACTTGCACACCAAAACTAAGTGACGCTTAACTCAATGCCTAGTGCCCGTTTTAACCAACACTATGTGACACCTAACTGAATGCCTAATTCCTGTTATCACCAACACAATAAGAGAAATCTAACTCAATGCCTAATGTCCGTTTTCACCAACACTAAGTGTCACCTAAATGAATGCCTAATTCCTGTTTTCACCAACACTAAGTGACACGACGATCGAGATTCGTAGAATATATACATCACTAGCTACTTCCCCGTTGCTATGAAAATAATTTCTGTCTTTGTTTTCGTAGAAACTTGAGTCTACGGGTCGCCCCATGCTAGGGCAGAAGACATTTCGAGATGAAAAGAAAGAGCTTTGTATATTCTTGGTAGAATAGAGATGGAATTGGTCATACTAAATTGGAAATAATACTAGCATGAAATAACGAAAACCACCGTCACTGCTACGAAATTAGGGCGTTTTCAAAGTCAAACTGTAACGTTCTATGGATGTTCGAGTGATGGCGTCCTACTCACTTTCTAACGACCATAAACCAACAATCGCAAAATGAGCCGCCATCGCCAGTGCGTTGCACTGCGGCACTACAGGCCAGCCTGTCATCCACAACACAATGTACGAAAGTGATGGAGGAGGATTTTGCAATGTCTTGCGGCTCGGCCCACCTTAATCTGCCGTAGCTTCATAACTAACGTCTAACACTGAATAGTGTCGCGCGTCTACACAATAGGTTCTATTAAATGCCAAACCGTGGAAATGGACAGGTCATATGATGAGAACCAAGACGGAAAAATGGACCAAAAAAGCCACAGAATGGTATCCAAGAAATGGAAAAAGACGTAGAGGAAGACAGGTGCGAAGGTCCCACCTTTGCACCTGTCTTCCTCTACGTCTTTTCGGATGATCTGCCAAAAGGTTGGCGAAGAACTGCTCTGGACAGGAATAAGTGGAGAGAAATAGAGGAGGCGTATGTCGCAAGACAGCCTGACCTGGTAGCTGATTAGTTTTAAGTTAATGTTATTACTTATTTATGTATTAAGGTCAGAGTAAAATAAAGGCTATTTTTATTTTATTTATTTTACAAATGCCAAACCAAACCAAACAAAAACAAACAAACACAACCAAACCAAACAGCAAAACCAAAATAACCAAAACCAAACCAAATTGCTGAAACAACCTAGGTAGGTACTTACCAAACTGACATGCAGGCATTGACGACAGGTTATACAGTAAGAAAAAACATTAATATTCAGTTCACAATGCACACTAACAACAGTGCCACACAGTTCTCACGCGCGAGACACTTGTGTCATTGCATTAGGGGACTTAAACTACTATAATAGGTACTTGCTTGACCAGACAATGATCGCTTACTGTAGTGTATGTAGTATTGTGACGTTGCCTCGGGCGCGCACGTCGCTCGATTATAAGTACCCACCGGTCCGAGTGGTGCGGGCCAGTCGTTGTCGAACTGTCGGTCTGAGTGGTGGTGCGTTGGCGAGTCAACTATCTATTAGTGTTGGTAAATGTGCATATTTTACATTGGCGACGAGGTGAAAAAAAGGGGAGAAAAGCCGTGAGTTCTTAAATTTTATTATTAGAATAATTAAGAATTGTATTTCGTGGAGAAATATACGAAATATTCTTTCATTTTAAAAGTCAAATTATGAATATTACGTTAGAATATATAATAATCGTTTATTTATAAAAAGAGGTACATTTACAATGAAATATCTTAACAAATAAAATAGAGCACAGTTGATTATTGCCTGAACTAAATTGTTAAATCAAAATCAACATATTTTATTTCACATAGGCCTACATGGGCACTTATAAAACATCGACAGAAAGGTACAAGGTTCCGGGTTGGTCGTTTCCTATGGAGAAGAACCGGCAAGAAACTCCATGGGTTCTCTTTTAAAATCATTTGGTTTTACAATATTATCATGTTACAGCATTCGTACTTAAGTATGGGGGGACAGCATAGGAACGACAATAAGTCGTTGCTTACTACACAAAAAAAACGGAAAACAAGATAAGAGGTTAACAAAAGTAAACACACCTCTAGGAATCTACAAGGCCTACACTTCTATCACTAGCTATGTAGTACAAACCTTGTGGAAGAAAATAAACTATTTGTATTTGTATTGTACACTGTTCACACATTCACAAACAATCGTTAAAAATAATCTATACAAAGGCAAGAAAATATTATAAAAGACTAAATATTGTCATCAGTGCTGCAACTATCCTGAACAAAAGGTGTTGAAATGATTTTTGAGAACTATTATAAAAAGAAAATCTGATTAAAAAACATTAAGGTTATGGAAAACACATATTGATTTAATTATCTATCATAAACAAAGCATCACGCCTATGTTCCCCAAAGGGGTAGGCAGAGATGTGTGATGCAACCACGTTTCACCAATTACGTTGAGCATGCCTGTTGCCATTAACCGGATGCCAGTTCAAATTCCGGTCTGTTATTGGGAGGTTCTTGATGGAGAAACTCAGTGACACTGGCTACCTACCTACCTGGAAGTTGAACCCAGGACCTCGTGCTTAGTTATTTGATTTCTGTTACATGATTAGTTCTAAAAGAATAAATCAAAAAGCAGTAGAACATTTCTACTGGTCATTAAATTGACAAGTCATCAGGGAATGCCAGTGATATCAGTAGAGTATACCTACTGGTCATTAAATTGACAAGTCATCAGAGAATGACAGTGATATCAGTAGAGTATACCTACTGGTCATTAAATTGACAAGTCATCAGAGAATGACAGTGATATCAGTAGAGTATACGTACTGGTCATTACATTGACAAGTCATCAGAGAATGACAGTGATATCAGTAGAGTATACCTACTGGTCATTAAATTGACAAGTCATTAGAGGATGACAATAATAGCAGTAGAGTATACCTACTGGTCATTAAATTGACAAGTCATGAAAGAATGACAATAATAGCAGTAGAATATACCTACTGGTAATTAAATTGATAAGTCATTAGAGGATGACAAAAATAGGAGCAGAGTATACCTACTGGTCATAAAAATGACAGTTATCAAAGGAAAAATAGGTCAGCAGTGGTGGTACTTTTTATGTACATACTGGTCATTTAATTGACAAACTTTGCCAGTTAGTGCAAACCCTTTATTTATTGGTTCCAGGTAATTAATAACAATATGAGTTCTCATCTCACGTTAGAGAAATTTGATTGTGAGGGGAAACCTTCATCAGTAGGAATGAGACGGGAGCGCTGGAAGCAGGCGCTTTTGATCTACCTGGAAGCTGCTGGCATCGAGAGTACTGAGAAGAAACGTGCTTCGCTGCTACATTGCAGGACTAGAATTGCAGGAAATGTTCTATAATATACCAGATTAAAATTTATCACCAGCAGATGGAGTGGATATCTTCGGAGTGGCTATTGCCAAACTTGATGCATACTTTCTACCCGAACAAAGTAAGATCTATGAACGTCACCTTTTTCGATTGATCAAACATGAGGCAAATGAAAACTTTGAAAAATTCCTATTACGACTTAGCCAACGCTTACGGCTTAGAAAAGTGTTCCTCTAAAGAGCTTAGAAAGAGAATTCAACTAACAAATATAATTGTTGGAGCAAATACTCTTGCAGTTGTAAGTCGACAAATCGAAGAATTCGAGAAAAGCAGCACATCAACTGAAAAGATAAACAGAGTAAAGAATATGAAAACAGAAATAACGGAAAATAAAATAATGTTCAGAGGTTGAAAAGAAAAACAGGATGTGGAAGATGTGGGAGCGCAGGACACGCGTCTCAAGACAGCAAAATGCCCAGCAAAAGAAATAGATTGCCACAAATGTGGGCTAAAGGACATTTTAGACAATTCTGCAGGGCAATGACACGAGACAGAATGAATAAAAGGAAATATGAGGGAAACAGCAACAAACAAAGCGAAAATAAAATAAAAAATGAAAAGAGATACCAAAAGAAACGATACAAATCAGCTAGATCAAACAGAGTGCGCAATCCTACAATATGTGTTCAAAATCGATGATGACAGTATGTTAGATTGCCATACTGGCAGAATGAAGGTTAAAATGTTAGTAAACGCAACTTGATCACAAACAAAACCTGGGACAATATTTACCTGGGATAATATTACATTCAGTTGCAATAAGACTTTTTATGGTTATGGTAGTAAGAGTTCCCTTGACCTGGATCATTTGATGCAAATATAAAAATCGCAGATAGATCAGAAAATTAACTTTTTACGTCATCGCTGATGGAACTCGAGATCTGCTGGGAAAGAAACTGCCATGGCTATGCGTGTACTTAAAATCGGATTAAAAATCGACCAAATGGACACTAAAACAGAGTTTCCGAAGTTCAAGGATGTTTAGTGGAGGTACCAATCGATGAGGAAGTACCACCAATTTCTCAACCATTAAGAAGGATCCCCATACCACAGGAAGACAGCTGGGACCAACGGCTTTACGTGCTTTCCGAGACACGGAGGTAACTCGGCATGTGTAATGGGTGGTCACCCATCCACAGACCAAACTAGCACAGACTAACAGCAGGCACGGCTTTACTTAAAGATCGATCTGAGCGGCTGTTATTATTTTGCTACGATCCCCTAGGACTAAGAGGAGTATTAGTTTAAATTAATGATCATGGACCTCGCATTATAGCGTATGGTCACCGGACACAGACGAAATTGCCAGACAGAAAAAGAAGCCATAGCTCTGGTCTGGGCTGTGGAACATTTTTATGTTTTTCTTTTTGGGAAAGAGTTTGAATTAGTGACCGACCATAAACCACTCGAGGTTTCGGTCCTAAATCAAAACCATGCGCAGGGATAGAAAGGTGGATACTACACCTTCAAGCATATACATTTAAAGTAATAGCCTGGCAAAGAAAATATAGCAGACAGTTTATCAAGATTGTATAAATTAAATAAAACGTCTGAGGACAAGTCGGAAAACCATATACACCAACTTGTTGAAGCAAGCAGGCCAATAGCAGTATCACTGGAAGAAATTACTCGTATGGAGCCATCAAAGCAAGACAAGCAAATATTAAAAGTAAGGGAAGGCCTGTATAAAAAAACAAATGGGATGAAGAGGTAATTAATTACGCTTTTACGACGGAGTTTTATTGAGAGAACCTAGAACTGTTATGGTAAAAATGTGCAGTCAGGTTCTGACAGCTGCTCACGAAGGGCACCCAGGAATAGTCCTAATGAATGAAGATGAGACTAAGAACCAAAGTATGGTGGCCTAGATATGACAAAGAAACTGAGAACTTGGTCAAATGCTGCGAAGGCTGTACGTTAGTTTCAGGTCCAAATCCTCCAAACCCATTGAAGCGACAGGCGTTACCATGCGAACCTTGGGTAGATACATGTATTGATTTTTGAGCCCTTTACCAAGCAGCAATTACATATTATAATAATAATTTATTTAGATACATAAAGGTTTTGTAGTACATGAGGGGCCTTACAAAGTACCTATGCATTAATAGTTACATGTGTCGATACAAGGAGGTGAAGATTTGTAGTAAAATTACCAGTGCAGACATAATAAAATCTCTAAAAGAGATTCTTAGCAGACTTGATAACCCAATGACGATAACAGCTGATAATGTTAGACAGTTCTGCAGCGAGGAGTTCAAAAATTCTATACTGAAAGAAATATAGTTTTGCATAATATGGTACCATACTGGCCTCAACAGAACTGAGAAGTCGAACGTAACAACCGCGACATTCAAAGCGATAAAAAAAATGTGGATCCTAAAAAACTGTCAAGAAGCTTTGTTAGAGTATTTGGCTATGTATATATGTATGTATGTATAGTGTTACAGGTAAAACTCCTGCAGAATTATTTTTGAAACTGCAATATCATGACAATATACCTGTGGCAGGAGACATAAACCAGAAGATTTAGATGTAAGAGACACGAGACCAAGAAAAGAAAGAATTAACATAGAAGAAGATAAAAATGAATCAAAAAATGAAACAGAAGAAGAGGAAGGGTAAAAGGAAACACTTAATTAAACCATAAAATGATTTTTAGATATTTTTGTGATGTGATTCTGTTATGCCAGAAATGTCAATAAATTATTATTAAAAAATAATATTAAAAAATAATTATAATAAACTAAATGTCTTATTAATATTTCTGGTTGAAACAAGGAAGGGATGTAGTGTATGTAGTATTGTGACGTTGCCTCGGGCGCGCACGTCGCTCGATTATAAGTACCCACCGGTCCGAGTGGTGGGGGCCAGTCGTTGTCGAACTGTCGGTCTGAGTGGTGGTGCGTTGGCGAGTCAACTATCTATTAGTGTTGGTAAATGTGCATATTTTACACTTACCATCGACCACTCTGGACAAACGGCTGAGTCAGTAGATATTATACCTACCTACCTATTAAAATACTCGTCTCGTATGTATGACACCCGCTATATGCAAGGAAGACTATGTCATATATTAGCTAACACACAGTCAAACTCACGTCAAGTGATTTGCTATTGTTATCCCACTCATCCAAATCCATAACATTGACATTTGTTATTTCGGTTGTCCAAAGATAATCTGTACTGATAGGAGTTCATGGATGGACTCCCCACAGACAGTGGCTCACGCTTCTTCCGCCGCAAGGCCCGCAAGCCCTGTCTCTTGTGCATTTGATGACCTTATGACCTGTATACTGAATGTTGGGACAAACATATTATTCGAACTTATAGCCATCGATACCTGCGCTAAGAAGAACAAGAACATTAGTTGGACAGTCTTTTGGTACGAGTAAGTCTGTCATTTATTTTGTCAAAGGCTAACTATGAACAAGACAGTTCTATGTAAAGTGTTTTGTATAAAAGTTTAAAAAAAAAAAATAAGATGAAGGTATAAAGAGACTTAAGGACTTACCGTCACAAATACCAATAATTAATATATGTATACGTACTTAATAGTACGCCCCCATTTCGCCAGTTATATTTGAATTCCCTTGTGATCATGTAATAAATCAGTAGTGGCAACAGGCGTGCACCCTGCACGCCTATTGCCACTACTGATTTTTGATGGAAAAACCCAATAACATTTTGCCCCACCTTGTGAATTGAACGTCGAACTAAGGACATCATGGTCTGTCCTCGTAGCGGCGATTGGCGGCGGCGACCTCTCGCGTCCGGCCCTGGTTCAAGCCATGGTCCGGGGCGAGAGGGAATGGGAAGCCGTCGCCTCCTTCTGCGAAGCAGTCATGCTAGCGAAGGAGGCGGCGGAACGTGAGAGGGAGAGAACCTCCTCACGTCCCAGCCGCCGCGGGAGAAGCACCGGGCGTCGGGGGCCACGCCGTGATGGCTCTCGGCCACCGTAGGCGCGGGCCTGTGGACGGCGAGTAATGGGCTAGCTCGCCGTCCGTCCGTCGTATGACGACGGGCAGGCCGTGTCGACGGCGCGTTCGTGTTCCACGCGCGCCTCAAAGAGTTGTCAGCAAACGGGAGGGGCCCGCAAGGGCCGGTGCCTGCCAGGGCTGCGGGACTGTTCGAAAGAGATACCGCGGCCCTGGAACATAAAGGGCCAATGAAGGAACATGGGTGGTTTTTAGTCAGTAAGAGTCTGACACTCCCTTCCGCTCCGCCCATTCATTGATGATTGAGTCATTTGATGATTTCCCACCCCCCCCAAAAAAAAAAAAAAAGGACATCATGGTCAGCAATAGCACTTGCGACCACTAGCCAAAGGGAGATTTAATTTTTGGAACTTAAATATGCCTTTTGTCGTAAAACCATACCAAAACACCTAATGCTAAATATTACCTACCTTACCACATTAAGACAAAAAAATCAGATTTTGAGCCTTATTCCATTATTTTTATTGTCAAATAACAGAATTAAATTGATAACAAGACTGTCACTATGATCCGGTAATCTTAGAAACTGAACAACTTGTTATAGCTTTTAACTGCGGTTTGATTGCCGCAAATTCATTTCAAATGCTGATTAGGTAATGAAAGCCCGGACCATGGCGACGTGCTCGCTGCTGGCTCTATATGAATATAATAATTTAATGCCTGGTTAGTCTAGTGGTCGCAAACGCGACTACTGAGCATGAGGTCCCGGGTTCGATTCCCGGGTCGGGCAAAGTGTTATTAGGTTTTCCATCAGGAATTTCTTAGTAGCAGCCACGAAGTCTGGATTTGTGCCGTGTTGATGGCAATAGGCTCGTCCCCTATTACATGGGACTTAAACATAACTGGTGAAATGTGGGTGGGTACATCTCTGCCTAACCTTTCGGGGATAACAGACGCGATGTTATGTTATGTTATGTATATACTTACATAACATAAATCGCGTCCGCGAGTATACCTAAGTTGGAGGATGATTCCTTCCTTTCGGGGATGATGGTGATGTGTTATGTTTAAAATGTCAAGGTGTGTTATTATTGTGAGAACTGTACCGAATGAAAACATAATCTGACTGTCCGCTCTTGAAGTGACTTTTATAATACTGATAACAAGAAGATTTAATTCAAGGAATTTATAAAGGACTACCTCAGGAGGGCCTTAATCAGCCTACTACTTAGAACGTGCCCACCACTGGGACACAAACCTTTCTCTGTGAGAGACAGTGGGCCATTATCCTTCATGCAAATTTCTTGATTTTTGTAATAGAACATGCGGGATTCCTCACGCTATAATTGTTATTGAATATTTGGTTTGAGTTCCCGATATTTCGGCGCTGTGAAACGTAATTGCTCATAAATCGCCACCCGTAATAACTTTAATTTATCCATGATCATGGTGCTTGCAACAGCACCGAAATATCGGGAACTCAAAACAAATAGTAAACATGGTATATATCCTGTTTTCAGTGTTAATGATAATGTTAGTGACCATTTCAGTTTAAAAATTTATACGAATAATGTAACTAGCAATCGCAATTGTAATGGCTCGACAATTCTAAACAAACTAGTTTTTAAATAAGTATTTATACTGCAGCCTGTGTAGTGGTGTGTGGTAACCATTAGAGCCCTAGTCACCCGATACTGTATAACTTGCTACCATGCACGTTGCACGTGTCTGAAAAGACTGTTAGAAAAAAGCCGAGTGAATCTGGATAAGATAGAATGACGGCAACATTTATAGTCGTAAAATTCTAGATCACCCTGAGCTGGCTAATCAGTTTACCAACTAACTTAAAAAGTTCACGTAATAATCTCGTTTCGTTATTAAATGAACGTAAATAAACGGAAATGATTTGAAGGCACTTTAATAATATAAATGTATTTACAATTTGTATTTATATAATAAACAAAGGATACAACATTAACAGAACTATGCAAACTTCGTTAAAATAATAGCGCAGTTGTTTTGTACAAATATTTATTTATGTTTTGAATGCGATTATGCAAAAGCTTTCAAACAACAAAAGGAATTAGGAGCTGCGTTAGTGTTTCGCCTGCTACGAGGCTACGAGTCTACGAGCTACGAGGCTACGGGCTACGAACGTACGTAGCTCCGTAGCTGTGTACTGGATTGCTTTTAAAACGGGGAAATGTATTTTAATTAGTGCTTGCAAAGTTTTAATTTGTTTTTTATTTGTAATATATTTTTACACCTGTATAATATTATGAGAACAACATTCAACATTTCATCCCTTAAAATCGTTTATATTCTCTTCGACTGAGAAGCTTTATATTGATATTGTATTAGCCCCTTTTATCGCTTTGTAATTAAGAATTAATTAACCTAATCCTCTTTACACCCTACACGTTTTAGTTAATCAAAAGAGATCCCTGCACATGTCCAAGTATCCAAAATTTTCCGTATAACACATTGGTTAATTAAGTTTTACTTTCAGTACCTATTAGTGTTTTATTTTTTCCTTTATTTATTTACACACTTTACATATTTTAAAATATTTATCAAAAAATAAATAAAAAAAAACATATAAAAATATAAAAAATAGTGGTCCACCGGTGTCGGGAGTAGGAGTACTGCCTTCTGAATCAAGCCCTTGATCCAACCGCCTATGGAGAACCTCGAAAGATCTCTTGAGTCTCTTGGCCATAAGGCCATTGGCTGTAACGACAATCGGCACAATAATAGCCGAGTTCTCATGCCACATGTCGATAACCTCGTGTGCCAAGTCAAGATATTTTATTTGTTTCTCTTTGTCAGCTTTCACGAGGTTCTCGTCATGCGGAATGATAACATCGACTATCATTACGCGGCGCGCTGATTGGTCTATCACCACTATGTCAGGCTTGTTGGCAACAATAGTTCTGTCAGTAATGATAGACTGATCCCAGTACAGCGTGACATGATCTTGCTCGAGAACTGGGTCGCACACATAATTTTAGTACGTTACCTCAGATTCCACAAGATTATATTTCAAGGCAAGTTGCTGGTGAATAATCCTGGCTACTTGGTGGTGCCTGTGCAAGTACTCACCGTTAGCCAGACGAGAACAACCAGATATAATATGTCTGATGGACTCACCCGGACGGTGGCATGCCCGACACACGTCAACCGTCCTGTCCTTCATAACATGTTTCCGGTAATTGTTCGTCAACATAACTTCATCCATAATAGCACAGACAAAACCTTCAGTTTCCACAAAGAGGTCGCCGAAACGTAGCCAGGACACGGACGTTAGAAAACCTACATCCGGTCCATGAAGAGCCCGGTAGAAGCGCCCGTGAAGCTCCTTGCCTTGCCATACTTCCTTGCGGTCATCAGTAGTAAGTATTACAGGTTTGCGCCAGTTCTCTTTAGCCATGGACAGCGGGGTGAGTCCCTTATTGTTCACTGCGACCAAATCTTGGTGCATATCCACCTCGGCTTTTAAAAAATGTTCTCTGAGACTGCAGACCTCGCGGTTGTGGAAGGTCTTCGCGTTTAAAAAGCCTCGACCCCCGCACTTCTGTGGGATGTACAGCTTCATCATCGATGATCGTGGGTTATGCATCCGGTTTGCGGTCAGCAGTGTACGAACTCTCCTATCCAGGGCTTCGAGTTCGGTCTGAGTCCATTTAAGTATGAAAGAGTACATTAAAAATATTGTTTATTTATTTATTTATTAAGGCATCAGATCCCAATATACAAATTTCATAATTTCATATATTTTGTTATTTGTGTTATGCACGGTAGCAATGTTTAACCAATCGTGCTATTTTATCTTCGATAATATACAAGGTGTAACATAAAAAACGCAAGACCGTTGTGTTCTCTCAGACCATGGAACTGAACAACTTTTGCTCTACCGAGTTCTTGAAAATTGCAAAAAGAAAATTGAACTTTGTTTTAGAACTGACGCGATCAGCTGATCAACGTGTATGGTAAATCTAAAAAAAAAATTACCTCCAAAAGTCATAGAATATATAACTTTTTCCGTTTCATGGTCAAACACCGCATGGGAAATCTTGTTTTTATTATGTTACACTCTGTATAAGTGGAATTTATTTTATAGATTTCACATAAACATGTTGCATTCTTACGTTTGATAAAGCATCAAACGTAGTAAGAAGCATCACTCCATCAACTTGCAGAAGGCCGGGTGCCGTCGGAGCCTCCGGCACAATGGATATGTTTTCCCTGGAGTTGGCGTCACCTGCCGCATTCCCAGGGATATCAATTTGCGCAGTTTTAATCGTTTTCGATCAGAGCTCAGCACTTTTATTCGAAGAATTTAAATTGTTAAAATGTCAATTTATTGGAACGTTCTCTTTGGCGTTTTGGATTTATTAATACGTTAATGAATAGGTATTTATTAGAGAGACTTCAAGTATTTTACCGGATTAACTAACTTTGTTAGGAATTGGTCTTCTTTGTTTGATATCTTATTTTCTAACAACCATTCAAGCGCCAGAATGGCGTTTGTAGTGTATCTGAAGGTTGTTCATCTCAAGATCGTAACGTGGTTCACAGCTTATCGCGCAGCGATTAGGTATCCGATTAACCTCACATGCGGCGTCGAGATCTTTAGGATTTATACCCAATTCCGACAAGTTCACTACTGAGATGGTGTCTAGATTTACAAAGTGTACGTTGAGGACGATCGAACCGTAAAATGCTACGAGAAAGTCTAAATCCTTTTTAACCTCGTCACTGTGTTAGAAGGAGAAGCGTGGCGGGTTTGTTCACCCCTGCGTCGTCAGATCTCGGAGCCAATCGGAGAGATTCGGAGGCTGCGTCGCAGAGCGCGCGCGCGTACCCGGCCGCTTCGTCATTGCGACGGAGGCTGTCGTGTGTCGGCGCTGGCCCGTGCGAGCGCTCGTCCCGCATCGCACCGCGTCCGTACGTCACCTGACCGCCGCCGACGTCGCGCGTCGCGAACACGCCCTCGTGCCCGGCTCCACGCGCCACGCGCACGCCGCACGCTCACGCCGAGCCCACGACGCGACCGGCCCGAGCCGGCTGTGCCGCGCAGTGTCTGTGCCCGTACTCTAGCTCAGTGACCACGTTCCCGGGGACCGGCGATTCTGGCGCGATGTAAAGAAGCCGCGTCCGTAAATTTATGTGTAAGTGGATGCGTTGCGTGTATCACTAGTCCGCATGGCGATTGTCGACGCCGGTAACGATTTTCCGCAAGCTAACTGCTCTTGCGAGTGGCATTCGGAATAAAAATGAATGAATTACGAAGCAGCCCGCCCCGGGGGATCAGCCGTTGTATTTTAACCTCTACCCGGAGGGGATAGAGTCGCGCACGTGCGCTGTTGTGCCTGATCAAAATGAATACACTCCTTGACTTTCTCATTGCTAACCTATACTCAATATTAAAAGCCAATGAGTGTCACGGTCCGTCAGCAGTAAATCTATAAATGGCATCAGACAATATAACATCGTCAACGTAACAGGTGTCGCTTAATCTGCTGCGAGTGAAGCTTGACATTGAATCTCACAGATAATCTTTCAAAATCGATATCAGCTATTTACCACAAACTGTGGTTCATTCCACGTTGTCTTTCAACAGTTTACAAACTTTTGACTTTGAGTAAACCTGAAACGGGAAGGTTTCCATACATGTGCGTCTTACGAACAAGTGTATTGCTTTGTTCTACACTATAAGTTATCGGTACAACTTTTAGAAATGATTTAGAGATATGGATATGAGAAGTATTATATTTCAATTTAGTTAACTCTCAGTCCATCATTTATATTCTTATTCACAAGTGATCTCAATTCACAAAGAAAGAACAGCTGAAAGCACCGGTAGGAGAAGAGAATGGTATCAACTTCTGAAATACACAATTACGTCAAGTGAAAGCGATAGGGGAAGAAAGCCCGCGCAGAAAATGAAAATGAGAACTATCATAAGAGGCGAAAACGGATGAATTTTCAGAGGAAATGAAAAACATTTGTGTTGCGAACGCGTGTGGCCCCACAAACTGTCGAATGAATCTTGTGTTTATATTGCTCACTCAGCGGTTTACGCGAGGTTAAAGGTACTTATGAAAGGCATGTTTTAACGTAACATCCTTTGTAATGTTTTGCTTTTGAAACTTGTTTATCTTTATTTTAGTAGCTATTACCGTCTTTTTTATCTCAGAGGACAAAGAATACACATTGCTTCAGGTGATGTTTCCTCATTATAAGCATTTACTTTCTAAGAAGCAAAATGTCGCGGAGTATTTCGACATGGAACGTTTTAACAGATTTTTGTTTTCTATCTACAACAGAAATATACTGCTTTATAAACACGAACAAAGCGGTTTTCCAAAATGCAGAAAAATTTTAATAGGTAACAAACATAAACGATGTTGTAGGCTTTGGGAGAAATAAATGCACTACAGTATTGTGGAACGGAATGTAGTTTAGCAAGTTGTAGGAAAGCTTTTAGGCGAACAGCGAAGCGGTGGTTCACTGACCACCATTTACCCGTTATATAAAATTAGAATATCGACAGAACAGGGATCAGCTATTACAGAGTCGCAAGCGGTCCACTTTGGCCCCCATGAGGCGACTATAATGTTGCATATAAGATTCTCCGGAGCATGTAACGACCATTATCTTCGTAAGTTATGGCACTGATAATGGTAGTAAGCTATAAAATATTAAGGGGAAAATCAAATTTTAATGCTATCCAAGAGATACGCTGGACGTCCAAGTAGAGTAGCAAGCCATTTATTTTGTTTTAATCTTATTAAAAGCGTCTCACAGTGTAAGTCGATAGACAGAGTCAAGACTGTGAAACGGTAATGTGAACGAGCAAGGCTATTTTCAAGATCGTTGCGGCCACAATGGGCGCATTCAAAGAAAATGTCAGAATACGAGAATGCTCGCCGAATAACGGCCGAAAAGGTTTTTGGGGCACGAACAGCCAGAAGCGTTTGAAAAACCATTGTGTGTTGTGGAGAACATACTGCGGGAGCGGAATGTGACGAATATGAGAGCATGTCTCGTTGTCCCGGAGTCTCGAACAACGAAAACATTTGGAGAATGAGCGCGCGTCACAAGCAGGCCGCTACAAATAAATGGCACATGTTTCGCACGTGACAGTCGCTGAGCCGCACGACGGAAATTTCAACCATTCAGTTTTAAATATTTTATTCGCAATGCTTCGTTTGTGCATTCATGCGAGCTGGCAGTTATAGTATTTTCAAAAATAGTTGTTCTAGCCCTCGAAATTTGTTTTTTCGCTTCAAACTGCCATCAGTCCGAGTATAAAAGTTTGTCGTAGGAATTTGCGGATTCGAATTACTCATTGCTGTTTTAGAAGGTAGCGGGAAATAAAAATACGTCACTCAGCAATGCTCATATGTTAGCAATTTATCATACTCAGTTTAACCAAAGGATAGTACAGAATTTTTCATCTGTTCATTAAAAAATCTTCAAAGAAAACGTGCTCAAAGAACGGTAGGCTAAAAGCAATATACTGGCACTTCAGGTACAAAGCTATTACAAAAAGTAACTGACAATAACGTTCAGCATGAATTATTATTAATATACGTCATTTTATTGAAGTTCTCTCGCTGGAGGCTGAAGGTGTGACATAAAAAATATCTCGTCCCGGTTATAAACGGCAAGGGGACATAAACAGTAAGCTCGGGGAAAACGTAATAAAAGTTAGCAGAAGTATTCGCGCTGCGCTACCTACCCACCTACCTACCTACGTAGATATTCTTCAAGACGGTGATAGATTGTTTCTTTGTCTCCTTGAATTTCAAATAAATTCTCGGAAACTTCTCATTTACTAGTCAAATATCCTAGGTTACTGCATTTTCACTGCATAGCCACGAAACAAGTCTTAACAACCTCTTCAAGTTTGTATATTTATGATTTCCTAGTTTATCTTACCTCGACTATCTAAGAAAGCTTTGTGGGTAAGGTCTTATCCATATTTTTACATTTTCCGAGAGTTCGCGTCGTCGCAGAACAAACTATAGCGCTGAACAAACAAAAGCGCGGAATGTGAATGAGTTGTCTCCGCAAAGTTTCATGTCCCACATTCTCTGTCACCTTGTCAATGCGAACTTAGAATATTTAATTCTCTCCTATCAGAGTCAAACTTCCTGAAATGTTTTAATTGAATCCAAGTACAATAAAGAGAACTAGCGGACATGGAAGTCGAGCAAACTGTTCATTTACGGTCACGTTTTGGATCGGATGAAGTTTTCAAAATGATTTGAAGTTTTCGAAAAGGTTCATTTTCCTATTCAAAGCGTTCTCGTACTAATTTTGATTAAAATGTTGTTTTTTGGTCTTCGAGTTATTTTCTTTTGAGCACTCGTAACGAACATGTTTGAGAGGTTCGAGGTTATTTTCGATAGAAATTGGGATTGATTTCCTTGAATCACTTGTTTTAGAATATATACCGTGGTTTAACCTTTCGCTAAATTATGAGGTACGGGTATATATAGTTGAGACTGGTCCCGTCTTGCGATAAAGATAGTAGTAGATGTATAAATATTTTTTTGTTTGATATTCGTCTGTATTCCACTATATTTGGATACATAAATACAGAACATGTTTCAAATACCAATTGACGATCCGAATTCGATAGTTTTCCATCAAACGAACAAGTTTACGGGCAAATATTCGGAAAGTAAACATGTTACTTATTTGATTGAACCCTGGAGCGTGTCTCGTGAAAGATGAGCCTTTTTACAGTTTACAGGCAGACATCCATCCGAAATGATGATGAATACTGACACTTTAGTGTATGAAGTGCTCTTGTTATATTCCGTTTAGTTAAAATAGAAATGGTAGATAGCGTTACCGGACAAGGTTAGTTTCAGCTGAAACTAAACTTCGTTTATTAAAAAACCAGTTGAAAGAATAAAAACTTACAGCTGCTTTATGAACTCATCAGTAGGGAAATTTATCCATGCAAGTTAGACGATAGGATTAGGAAACTCCGTCAGATACAAGAACCCTACACTGCACTTTGTAATTTTTCCTCGATTTCCCGAATCAGAGATTTTATTCACATTTTGTACACATTATAACTACAAATATTAATCCATGATGCAAAACGAATAACAAGTATCACCCATATCTTTCATATACATGTCATAAATCTCTGAAATATTTATTTGGGATCCCATTTCCTTCTAGAGGGGGTGGCTTTTGTGGATCGGCAGGGATGGCATCATTTGCTCACCTTAAAAGGGACAAAGCGTGAAATGAACAATCCTTTTATCTAATTTTACCCTGAAACATAAAGCTAAAAGGAAGAGTTATGAATGTATGCATCCTGTATGTTTGTGACGTTTGGTTTTTGCATTTTCGTATTCTTTTTTTGAATGTAGGGTACCGAATATGATGAATGAGGCATCTAGTGAGGCACGGCCCATTTCTTTTTATGTCTGTACCTTGCTCTTACATTCGCGGAGAGCGTTTGTTAGTATAGCTAGGTACGTATGAAGAGCAGATTCGAATACAAGCAAAAGAGTGGTTGATTTTTGTTGTGACTGTCAAAAATGTAGGTACAGCATCATTATTAATGGAATAGCTAGTAGCGTACAGTATTTTATTTTTAATTTATTTAGTTCAACCATAAGTAATATGTATTACGGACATATTTATGCCTTAGCTTCTTCTCGATTAGAGCAAAAAAGTTTTCCGATAGTCTCACAGTTGCAGGCGTAGGCGAATAAGATATCTTGAAAAATGAGAAGCTTATGTGAAACACGAACAAGACTTGTGGAGTACTGAACTACTCGACTGATATTGCGGTTCAAGTTCAAATGGCCGATTATGTTTATAGCATATTGATATTTATTTCAACTTTATGAAGTAATAGATTAAGTTACTTAATAGAAGATAATGAAACTATGCTTAGGGCAGTGCAGATATTAGGAAGATATGTGCAATAAGTCAATATACCTGCATACTCATACATACGATGATGTGTTTTATTTAAATCAATAAAACCAATATATTGCTTTACTTGCAATCATTGACAGGTTTTTGTTCATCCATCTCAAATTTTGAATTTGGATTGACTGCAGTAGGTTATATTCTTGACAGAAATAGACAAACAGTAAATTAAAATAAAAATAAAATTCGAAACATCCTTAATGAAAATTGTAAATACCTATAGGTACATACATACGTGACAAGTATGTACCTAGTTAAATCGCCTGAGCAAGCTTGGGGAATCTAAGTAACAAGTTTATGTAGACAACATCGAGTTGGTCCATGTTGGTTCTAATAAAGAACTACTGATTTGTCTCCGTTCTGCCTTGCCCGCAGTTAGATCGTGTGCAGTTGTTCGCGTCTATTTGTAAAGAACTAGGCCCACAAGGCTCTATTATGCACGAGTATCGTTGAATGGGGATACATTGTATTAATGATTGGTTAACTTATTATTTATTCGTCTGGCTGTTTTATTCATCCACATAACAAATATAATCTTTAAATTTTGTTGACTTGATAAATTGTTGTTAACTTCTAATTTAGAATTATTTTAATAAAGTTGGGACACGATTATTATTATAATATTAAATATATATATTATTAAAGCCGAGTTATTTTGACTGTTGTTTTAGATAGATCCTTAGTTATTAAAAAAAAACATGTTAAAATAATGTAATAAGAAGAGCGGGAATGGACCCTGTTAACGCAAATAAATGCTCCGTATAACGATGTTATTCAATTTAAATCTCAAGTAGGCTCAATCTGTGACAACCATTATTCGTGGGTAATTGAATTGAAAACGTTTACAAAGGTATATCTGAGGAGCTATGTATAAATGCTAATGTCAGAGGTTAGCTGCGGTACGGAGGAAGTGAGAGTAGTATACACACAACGTGTAACCGGACCCTTCACCAAGCCGTCCACCAAGCATTCTGTACATCGAACGAAGTAAATCTACACAAAAATATTTCTAGGGAACGACTTTTTTTTTGGGTGAAAAATTACGTTTTAAGGTAGGATTCAATTTATCGCACTCAAAACATTGTGCTAATGGTTGCATTGAGTAGAAGAGACCCGTGGAGGTATTTAACGTAAAGTTATAAACTTAAAACCTTGTATTAAAAAAAAACTTGTGACAACAAGTTGTTGGAACTTTGACCCCCAATATCTCCGTAACTACTTAGACGGTTCTATGGTCAAAAAATTATCGCAATCGCGGGGAAAACAAGTGCTTTTAGGCTTCATTAAGGGTACTTTTACACCCATTAGGTGTATACGGCGTGTATTAGAAGGGTGTAATCATATTGACCGACAAGTTAAACAAGTTTCTTCATGGGTTACTCAGTTCCATGGTCTGAATCACACAAATATAACCACACCTTTTTGATACACGCTGTTTACCAGCCAGTATGAAGGTGTTTATAGCATTTATCCCGAGGCTACAGCTCCATTAGCAGGTTCCAAGCTCGCAGGAGATTGTATTAGGCGAAGATCTATTTGATGATGAGATTGTTTGATGCTGTGAAGTGGTTATCATGTATGAGTAAATTGAATACGAACATTATCAACAATCTGTGTTTATAAGCTATGACGTGTAAGGTTTAACAAGTAATACTTTTGAGCATCATAACAAATTATAAATTAATTACTACCTTCTAACTAGATCGTATCATAACTCCTTCAAGGGGTTGTTTAATTATAATATGAAATATGGTAACTTCTAAACTATAAAATAGTGTCGTAGTTAGAGGGGTGTTTGTATGCTAAGAGGCTGAACATGCAGAACGTAATTCTAAGAAAAGATTAGGAACACCGTGTTTTAATTACTCTGCACTCGTCTGTTTTTAAATCCTGATGCCCTGGCACGAGCGGCCGGTGTAAATGTAAAGTAAATACGTCGATTTTAGAATCGACTACAATTATCCTATAGCATTTTAGTTATTAGCTTAATTAGTATCAACCATAGATATGAATAAATTCTTAAAATCATGAAACATTTTATTATGTGGAACGAGCATTTTTAATTTCAAAGTCGTCGTATTTACGTTACGTTTATACATCCCACTCGTGCTAGGAGGACCTCTGTTCAGATAACGGACTTTTACACGAGAGACTATAAGTACGGAGTACAAGAAGTCCCCCAAACGAAAATTAGCACGGGCCGCATAAAGGTACGGGAAAATTCCCAAAAATATTGATCTAACGTGCTGAGGCACATCCAAGCACACAGCGGATTTTAAGTGTGTGACATTAAAGAGTAGCGCCCCTATGCACGAAGACACGGCGGATATGTGATCTCACACCACGTGCGTCAAGTCTGTGGAAAATCCTCTGCCGACATTTCTTACACGTATCGGGTCTCCCTCGTACAGAAGTCCCTAAACCACGGAGGCCTTTACTGTTAGCCTTCAAAATATAACATCACGCCTGTTTTCCGAGTAGAGTTAGGTAGAGGAGTATCTATAGTAAACCCACATTTCATGTTATGTTCGCGTCCCATGTAATAGGCGAACGTATTACCACCAACCGGCAATAAATCCAGATTCCGGGCTACCTACTACTGAGAATTTCCTCATACAAGTAGTTTACATTGTAATAAACAAGATGTAGTTGTGAGATAAATAAAAAAATATCTTTATTACTCTGAGATAAGGCTTACATTCCCTATGAAGTAACGTGATGGTTGTGTGCGCAGGCGGCGGGCGGTGAGCGGACGCGAGCGAGGGACACATGGCCGCGCCGACCAGCTGATATCATGCCGGAGGCGGCGCGCAGCACCGCCCCTACCTAGGCGAACACACAACGAGCACCACATTCACGGGTACATATCATAGCACCATAAATGTCGCAGTTCACTGATGAAAATAGCTCAGAAACATTGGGCAAGTTAGCCTTGATGAGACACCTACTAAGCGTGCCAAAAAGTGAAATTTTAAAAGTAATATTCAAAAACATGATTCTTAAATAACCCTTCTTTTGTGTTTCGCCGCAGTCGAGAATAAATTATCGAATATCTAATTATAAGAGAAAATTGACCGACAGATAATGTCTTGTGGCATTGAGTTCAACTTATGCAGGTTTTTCCGTTGTGTACATAAAGTATAAATTAATTGTAAAAAACAAGTTTTTGAAGTTGGCGATTTAAATTATTACGTTTCTGTTTAGAAGTGTGAAGTTACTGCGACGTTTATGGGGTTTGACGTCGGCTCACTGTAGTACGCTTAACAATCAGGCGCTCAAAATATTTTATTAATAATGTTTTCACTATTGCTATTCTTAGATTCAGGATAATTTGTAAAAACAGTAGAGGAAGACCAAAGAAATGATGGATGGACTGTGTGAAGGATGATATGGCAAGAAAGGAGGTGTCTGATGAGATGACGAGTAATATAAGTATGGAAGAAGAAGACATGCTGCGTCGACCCCAAATGAATTGGGATAAGGGCAAGAGAATGATAAGGACCGTTTGTAAAAAAAACTCTTCCTTGTCAATATCTCAAATCCACGGCTATTTCTATCAACTCATCAAGTAGTACTTAGATATTTTTATATTCTACCTCGCAGTGAATCTTAAGAAATGCAACATATTTTCGATCGTGTAATTTTAAAATTGTAAGGCCGTTTTTTCCATAAACGTGGTCTATTGAGTAGGTATACTATTTATCAGTGAAATAAATAAAGCTAAGAGAGTAATATAAACACAAGAAAACTGTTTAGTAGATTTTCTGCTCGAGCGCAAAACTTGAACTAAGTTAATAAGGGAAAGATAGGGGTGAATTGTTTATACTAAAGGCACGAATTATCTGGCACATAATTAGCTGTATTATTTTGTAAAATATACTTTTCAAATAGATTTTTTTTAGTCTGAAATTGCTTCAAATATATGTGTAGCTGTGAAAATCTCGTACAGCGGAAATTAATGTTTAAAAAGCTAAACATGTGTCACATTTTCAATTTTATCGCTAAAAAATTAAGTTCAAGGTTGATTGGAAAATTAGACAGTTTTGGGTATATGATATGGTAAAATGATCGGTCCAATAGTAAAATACAACAGAACAATGAAATAAAATCCTTTTAAAACAAAGCCTTTATAATGACATTAACTCGGTAAAATATTGATAGCCATACAGCATGCCCGTTGGTGTTCTTGACGTACGGCAGATTGTTCTAATTCACAAACTTGGTTACAAGGGTCGCCGATATCGAATCATGTCCACAAAACTTAGGGCCATCCCTTTAATAGGTAGATATACTAGTTCCCTTTGTTCTATACCGACAAACGCGACGAAGCGTTCCGATTCGATATTATCAAAGTTACCATTCAGTAAAATCAACTGCGCTACGCCAAGCGCTACGTACGTAGCGCCGTAGTACCGTAGCGCTACGAGGTGCTACGCTGTACAATTTTGTGTTTATGCCACTTGACTTTCGATAGTGATTTGACATCGCTGTTTCGTATCGTACCACTTTGGTTCGTGTCACATTCAAGGATCATCTATTATGTGATAGTGATTCAGAAAGAACTTTAATTATATGATCAGTTTGCTCCCATCCATCCAATTAATGAGAAATATGGTAGCTAGCGAGGGAGTAGGTGAATTAGTTTTGTTAATGGGCAGTTCGTTTTCAAAAATACTTTAGCAGCGTACAACAGCTAATATAATTTAAGAAAATAATAGCTTGCCAAATAATAATCAGGCATGTTAATTTTATTTATAGGTGGTTGCGTAGAATTTGTTGTTTGCCATTTTTATATTTCCAGGCACAAAGTGTATGCGCATGACTGATAACACAGCGAGCTTGTAATGAGAATTTCACATAAAAATAAAAAGCGGCCTATTTGCGGAAAGTTGGCTCGCGTCGAACACCGATGCTCATGGGAAATTTTTGTCATTGAACAGAACTTCTGCTCATCGGGGAGTCGCTGTTTAACAATTTATGTGTATGTAGACTGTTAACACGTTACCTTCTCGGTTCCACTCCGGTAAATATAAAACAGAGAGGCACGGAGGCCCGGTCTCACCTGGGCCCCGGGGAAATTTTGTCGATCATTTGTGTCAGCACGGTATGTACTGTATCGATACACGCGTTCGTCGGCTCATACCGTTTATCGTTATTTTGTGTGAAGCAATCCCGCGTCGATGATGGCTGGAAGTATAACTCCTCATACAGATCCGGTGCTGCTCTTGCTGTCATTAATACTTAAGAGAATGGAGTAGTATACTCACCGGTATAGTGTCGTATTATCGATGGTATCATAACTATCCTTTCAAAATCTAAAGTCAAATAAGCACATTATAACTTACTTCGGTGAAAGAAAACATCGTGAGGAAACCAGCATGCCTGAGAGATAGTGGCTGGACTATAGGTAGCTTATTTTTGAATATGCAAAAGTGTCTGTCACGGGTCTATTTGAAATAAATGATTTGAGTTTGATATTTTTTGACGGCACGCATGTAAAGCCAATTCAGAGGCCCATGGGCGGCATAAAAACTCTGACACCAGGTTAGACACTAACCACATGCTAAAGAAGAAGAAAATTAGAAGTCATTTATTCAAATTAGGCTGATAACAATCAGCACTTTTTGAAAATCATCAACAGACTGTCACGAGACAATCCCCCAAAATGCTTTGGCAGACACCGTCCTGCTGGACATAGATCAGTCTGATCATAATTATGACATTTACTCGGTCTTTGGTTGCTCTCATGAAGCTGCTAACAGCACCATCGTAACTGTATTTAGAATTAGACTAGTTTTAACACCACTTTCACTGTAGTTGCTATTGGGTTTCATTGTTATTGGATTTTCCATCAGGAATTTCTCAGGTTTGGTGTGAAAAATTACGTTTTGCGGTAGGACTCAATGTAACGCTCTCAAAAAATTGTACTAATGGATGCATTCAATAGTACGGGGGCGTGGAGGTATTTAAAGTAATGTTATCTATTAAAAACTTGTATTAAAAAAAAAAGTTGTGAAAAATTTGGAACTTTCAAATATCATCTCTTTAACTAGAAGGTTCCCAGGTATGGTCTTGAACAAAAAAATGATCGCAATGACGGGGACTTCGTTAAGGGTATTTTTTCACACATTTTGTTATCGAATTGTACGAAGCTGGCTAACTAATACCTTTTCTACTATGACGTTACGTACACTTGATTTGGGAGTACAGTAGTACATACCACTACTGTACAGTACCTGGCATATCCTCAGTTACATAGCTATCTATAAAGTCAAGACTACAATGCAAAGGCAGGCTGACTTGTTTGTTTGACTGTTGATTCGGCTTTGCTTTGAGGCACTGACTGAGCTGCAGCCTCTTGTTTGTTTAGTAACGGCAAGTTCGTCTAAAGCTGGACGAATTTGACAGATGCATGCTCTATTTGAGGCATTGTTAGTAATGTGATGATCAAATTAAACTATACAAAACAATATAAATTTTAATGAGAAGAAGTCAATACCTATAAGTATATACTTCGCATTGCTTCTGTAATTGCTTCTGTAATAATATACGTGAGCTTCGCTCACGTATATTTAGACGTTGTCAATCAATTCGGGTTGTACTTTGCTTGTAATAATATAGTTCAATCATGAAAGACACGTGGCGCCATCTATTATCTTAATAACGTTATTTTTGTTATCCTTGGAAATAGTATTTTTTCGGGATGAAAGGTACCCTATTTCCGTTTCTTTACACCTGACAACGTATATGCAAAATATCAGGATGATCGGTGCAGTGGCTTCAGCGTGAAAAGGTAACAAACAAACAAACTTACTTTCGCATTTATAATGTTAGTTAGGATTACGATTGTGTACAATCAAACGTACTATGATATTTTGCGAATTCAAAAAGTAAAATAAGGTATTAAGCATAATTATAATAGTTTAAATGATATTAACCTGTTTTTTAATTTCAAAATCATGAACATTTATGAGAAAAACAAATTTGTTCCGAAAAATCTTGCATTAGACAGAATGGTTTTGTGAAAATCAATCACAAGCGAGCACATTTTATTGGAAGTAAGCCTACCTGGAGCCCTGATCACGTTGGTCAACAACATAAGCCCTTCTTAAGCCTAACAAGTATTATAAGCCGTTGTGTTTATCAGAGCGGTGCACCGCTGTGTTCTTCCCAAGGATCGCTCAAATCCTACCAAATTGCTAGTTTAGGGGCCCCAATACTCCCTTATACCCATAATCATATATGAGGGATGTCGACGGATCAGTTCGTGCGTGAAAATGGTACCCAAACCCGATAAGGGAATGATAGTTATATTTGCCCATTCGGCGTGTTCTTGTACAGAACAATAACGATAATTTTCGTCAGTTATCACCTCCATTGTGTTTAATCAGACACTATACATTAACAGCGTGGGCTGTTAAAATTTTATTACTGTAAATTTAATAGGGTAATGTCGGATTCGGTTATTGCTCTAAATATTTAGTGTATCTAGCTACAATTTAAATTGTGGTAATAATGAGCCAATCAAATCATAACTGTACACCCAATTGGTTCTAAACGTCGAAATATGAACACCTCGTGCTGTAGGGAACAGATGTAGCGGCGGCGCTGTTCCATGTTGGTCATTAGTTAGGTACGTGTCTAATTTGTCACGTAGTTTGTACAACAACTTTTCTTCTTATTCTGTTCGAGGCCTCTCATTAATGCCTATCGTTGCTAGGTTGGACACGATGCTTATTAATTTGTCTAATGGAACGGCCCACGGACTATAAACTCTGGACTTGGGTAGCTTAGACTTTCGAATAGACTACTCGACTCCTCCGGCCTATCAAACTGCCTTACCACAAAAGTTCGCAACGCTCCCCCGACGCGCAGCTGTGTTAAACAACTTAAAACACAGACGCGTAATACAAAAAGTTAGTCACTTCCCCAAGGGAGCCTGAAAAATAGAAACTCTATTAACTTTCAAAATACTATTTTGCTTTATTACCTTCGTGGGAATACACGCCGTTATATGCAAGGCCTACATGGGAGGACTCAGTATATGGCTATACAATGTGTCCGGCTATCGCGAAGTACCTAGAATATCGCTAGTCCATGACCGGACACATTGTATAACATCGCAGCTCGAGATATACGTATTTAATAGTCGGTGATGCCACTAGCCAAGAGTATCACGTTCCTGGTTTCCAAATCTGAAACGTTGAATAGCATTGGAAGTATTGACAGCTTAGACAATAGATCTAGCGTAGCGTAATGAACGTTCAATACATTATACGTCCTTTCTATTCCGAACATTATAGGAGCTGTACCAATACGGACTGTCAATATTTCGTAACGTCTATTCGGAAACTAGTAGAGCGTTACTCATAATCATAATTAAAATGCATAACAACATAGCTAAGAGGAAAAACCAAAATATTTAACATTTATTCGTATTCACACAACAAAACGTCGTGTAACTTTTCGGTTGAGGGCTGTTCGTATGCATGAGTGAAATTTCGTTCTAGCACTCAGCAACCGGCAACTTTTCCTCAGGACATACATGAATAAGTAACGGCATTTGTCGAAGAAAATGAGAGATTTGCCGGCAGTTTAGTTAAAAGCGGTATACAAGCCGACGGCAGTTTGTGTGTTTGTATAGGACGGCGTGTGACCTGCCGCCTTAAGCCTAGCTCACAATAGCAGATTGTTACTATTATTTGCACGACCCGTTTTTCGAATTAGTGTTATAAAAATACAAAACTTGTGTACCAACATGGGGCACACTACCGTCTCGGTCACACGACATGTTTTCTAGTTAAAATTTCATTCGTCTGTTAAACAGGCGGATGTAATTAAAGCCACACTGTACCCTTGTTTGTAGAGGACAAGAGATGATAATGTAAGAGTAAATATTTTTAACCCTTCTACCCTTTACGTATTCGAGCTAAATACATGATTTCTATTTTTGTACATAAGTAAGGAGGTCGCTATCTACGCTTGTTGTGCGTTTTTGTTGTTCACCGTTGTACAGGAAGTCAGCAAAACATTACTAACGACTGCTCTCGCATTAGCTTTGCTCAGAACAAGGCTTTTTTCCTTCATTTGTCTCTGAAAAAAAAATTCGTTTGTGTTCTAGTGAAACAAGACTAATAACAAAAAACAAACAAGCATTTAATTTGGAGTATTACGTGAACTGTTATCCTTGTAGATTGAGTAAAGGTTAGTTTAATTAATGGATAGACACGCTGCTGTTTTGAGCTTTTAGACCTTAATGGACGTTTCGAATTCAATTTCGAACTCAGAGCGATTTTCGTTTCTGTTATTCGTAAAGATTTAGCTCCTGGGTTTACGCCTTTACATAAACAAACAGGAAATCTGAAATACACACTTAGAGAAAAATCTGGCGTTTCCAATTTGAGGGGTATACCCCGCGTTACCATTGCAAAGGGTAGCGTTTGAAGAAAGCTATTTGATTTTTGTTAAGGTAGCAGGTTCTATCTGTCCTGAATTCAATGTTTCTTTGAGGATTGATAACGAAGAATAGCACGTACACACATATCGTAACATAACTTTCTGTTTTCGAAAGATTCATGTGAACGGTTATGATGACTAGCCTTAAGGCAAATCATTTCCACAGCTTATAAAAATGTTACTTCGATCTCGACTTATGCTCGAGTGCATCGTAAAATAAATAAACGAAGTTGCAAAACTGCGACCGCGGAAATGGAAAAATACTTGGTATCCGCCATATATGGTTCTTTATTATTTTATACTTGGAGTGCAAGCGGAATTTAAGATTTGTTTTCTTGTGCAAACTGTAGCGGAACCAAATGCATACAAGTTAAGTTCTTAATAGAGATTTATCTCTATATTAATAACTGGATACCAAGTTATCTAGGTCTGTTTATACTTAAGACGATTTATTATTATTTTGTATCTCGAATTTTAAACTCGCAAGTAAGCAACAACAACATTTGCAGAGAAATTCGAACCAAAAATATCGCAACAGTGGCTTACGAAAAGTGGAAATCTTTTCCGATAGAGAAATTGTCGACATTGACACGTTGCCTATGAGCGATCTCGTGTGCCCTTTTATACCAACGTGTTACGTTACTTCGCTGACTTTAGTGAGGTCCTGCGAAGAGGACATTTTTGCCAAAAAGGATATAAGGAGACATGACATCGGAAGATGCTGGCTACACCTACAATATCGTGTATATATAGACCATTCCTCATAAAGTCCATATGTTTACGAGCAATACCGCCACGCAGTACATGCCCCTCGTAAAATGGTAATACACCGGCTTCATTATGCGTGCTACCTTCGTCCAAAAGGCTTTTTCACAATCGAACTGAATTTAATTGCAAATTCGAAGTGCTTGTGTTTCTTGGGCTTTATGTCGAGAGAATATATTTTTTACGGAGATATAACTCTTTATTACATACTTCAAATAAATCCCTGTATAAATACCAAATAATTAAACTTCAAAGACATTACGTAAGCCCAATCCTCCCCATGCGGAAAACGAATATGTGGCTGCAACCCTAAGGGCAAAATTACCCTGAAAATGCCTACTTGAAAAAATTCAACCTTGAAGAGCGAAAAGCAAAAACAATTCGGTATGATCACCGAGAGGGAATCTGGATTAATCCCAGCCTTAACCAATTGCCGCAGTTTTCATTTTTCCTTAAAGGTAAGTATGAAAATTACTTTGGTTCATGCGCTAATATTACAAATTACAGCGAGTAACATGACAAACAAATTACTTTGCGCGGATCCTGACAAACCAGTCGACAAAGTGATGTAACATTTCACGTGTCACGCAATGGAACAGAGCCCGAGGCGTAAAGATTGCTAACAGGAGGCAGAAGGACGAAGGGTGCACTAACTCAGCGTACTTTAATGTTGATATGGAGCACATTTGTGTGCGCATACTACCACGAGATACGAGTAGTACGCAATAGTTTCGATTAGTTATCCACGTCATAGCCGCTCGTGTCTGCGTCACGGCATCGTCACGCTTACGTCATGCCTTTTATGGTCATGCAACCAAGTCCTCGGCCGGTCCATGACCGCGCGAGCGAGACAACTATATGCAATACTTATATTTTGAGGTTCATATTAAAACATTGTTGTTCATAAACTAGTTTCCAAATTTCCCGATCCTCTCGTTGTACCTTGAACTCTTAGAACTCGTATAAAAGAAAAACGGGATAAACTGGGAGTAAACAAAAGTTTTTCACGTTCATGGAAACAGCCAGTTTATCTGTTTCGTTTATGTATGTTACCTGCGGGTGAAGCCGGACTCTAGCCCATAAAACAAAAATAGATTTATTTATTCGACGTTTGTGTGGGCGTGATACTGAATTATTTGATAGTTTATGGCTGTACTGCTCTGCGGATTTGTTCGTATACATTAAACAGTTGTTGTGTGAGGGTGGAGTGTTGTCATATTGTGTTGTTGTTTTATGTCACGCTACTTGTGTAAGTGCCTTGTTCTGGAAAAGTGTCTCGATAAGAATATATGTTCTACATCTATTTCCAATTATTGGATAACCGTACACATTCATAAGCGATAAGCGTTAACACGTACGCAGACAGTCCATGAGCTTAATATAGGCACTCGTGCCTTTAAGTCGATAGTCGTGATCTATATGGAAACTCATATCCGCTTAATTAAATGCTAGCGCAGTAATCTGATTACAGAGGTCAGTGAAATCAACGTGTACTTACCAACCCAGCTAAATGTATTACATACTCGACTGCTCAACATTTATTATGGATGCCTTGCTGATATTTTTAGGGAGGAACAGTTTCCGGACCCGTTTTGTTAATTAAAAAGCTGTAAATCAATTATAATAAAATAGAGAAGAAATGTTGGAAACAAAAATAATTCCTTTTCCGCAAATTTAGAAAATAGAATGTTTAATAAATCCACGTGATCCAGTTCTTCTTTTAAAACATTTCATCGAATTTCCGAGTTATATTAAATTTCATAGTTACCGATACCTAGAATAGCTGGAATAGTTATTTCAGCCTTTATTCCGCGTTACCAAGGGAAAATTAAATTTCAGCGCAAACCGTTTGCGAATTCGATTTTATATTTCAGGAACGAAACCTTTTGTATATTTGATATCGAAATTCGAACGGGTGAAAACAAAATGTAACTATTATGTAGTTGTTTCTGGGAAACTGTGATAAAACACTGGCATAAATACACTGAATTGAAGGATTAACAGGTATAAATATTAAAAGTATTCCGGAGAATCGGCTCAGCTAAGGTATCAACATCCCGCTTAATTTGCCATTAGGCGAATAAAGAAATTCAAATTGAAAAAAGGAAAATCCGGATAATCAGATGGAATATAAATCAGCATTGGTGGGTTCGAATTAAGCGCTCAGTGCGATCCGGTCGGAGGCTTACGCCCAATCTCTACTAATAGCATCCAATTCAGGAGTAGGAGAATTCCATGTTATTTCAAATGTACATCGCATTGGATTGATTTAAGGACATTTAAGATTACCGTAGCATCTAGGACGGAATCGACCATCAAAAGAAATTGTAGAATTCTGCGTCATGCTCTTGGTCTGTGAGTTAGATTCCGTTGGAATTTGATTCATCGGATTGGCCGATTACTAGCAATGAACTCTGATTTTATGAAAACTTAATTATCGAATTGTAAATGAAAATTAATTAATGAATCGTCTTAGCCAGCAAGCTAAGATAATTTACAAACCTTTCAACCCTTCAAACTTTTTTTTTTTTTTTTTTTTTGTTTGTTTTAAAAATCAGCTGTTCCCTACATTTTGACCATAAATGTAGGGAACAGCTGATTTTTTTTTCGCGATTTCAGGTTTGGTCCCATAGTAAAAGTTGTTCATAATGATGAGTACAATGACCTCTTAAGAGGTTACTGGTGTTTTACAAATAACCCTGTATATAAAAATGAATTGCTGTTCGTTAGTCTCACTAAAACTCGAGAACGGCTGAACGGATTTATCTTATCTTAGTCTTGAAATGTTCGTGGAGGTCTAGGGAAGGTTTAAAAGGCGAGAAAAAATCGAATAATTTCAGGGAAAACCCTAAAAACAGCCCTTTTCTATTTCCCATACAAACGTTTTCTAAATAAAATGTAGAGTCAATTTGAAATGAATTTATACAAAAGTTTAGGTCTTTTATTTATCGATTGAGGCAGTACGAAGTCTGCCGGGTCAGCTAGTTACTTATACATATGTTCCTATCCGCCGTATAATATCTGTAACAACTGTTGGTGAACCTTAATTTTAAAAAAAGTATATATATAAAATATAGTAAATAAAAAAAAACATCTGTCTGTTGGTTAGAAGAACCACAGGAGATCCACAATCAGTCCGTATCGGTATGACCGAACCTTAAGCTGACCGTACGGATCCCTATATGCAAGTTGGCGCTCCGATCCGTAATTTATACTTTAATCAACGGTCCCCGCTCAGCTGCGGATATGACTGGCATCCGCTGTGCAGCTCTATAATTTACTCGCTCAATTATATTATTTATTTTAGCTCTCTGTATTAGTTCGCAAGCCTTTTATAAAGTTGATTTTTGATTTAATCGTTTGTCATTTACTTCTACGTTAGTTGTGTTAGATTGCGGATAGATATATCGGGCTCTTGCCTACTCGTGCATATTGGTCAGTTAAGTGGTGGTATGGCAACTTGTTGGGGCGTCTACTCTCTCACGTGTTTTTTGTGGATGTGAATTAAGTCTGAGTTATCTGTCATGAGTAATATCTACTCCTATTTAAACTCACTATACGCAACTTCACGCTTTTTTTTGTAAATGTAAAAACAGTCACATTCTTCTTCTTCATCGTGTCGATTATGGGCCTATACTTCGCCACTTCCACTTCATCATCAGTGGCAGCGGAGAGGTCATTTCGGCTGCAGCTTGCAGGTGAATTGCCCAAAAGCTGCAGCCACTTCCACATTTTTTGGCCGTTTCGTCAAGTCTCGAGGTATCCCCATTCTTACAGTTTTATGCATACCTACTTGGCAACGATTTGTTATGTCAATCACTTTGTTTCCAATATACATTACTTATCTCACCTCAAGTCTTTAGTTTCCATCTATATCTATGAAGTAAGTAACACGCGCCACGAAAGCTGGAGTCGCACCTATTTATGAGTCTTTTGAGGAGTTACGTGCTTCAGGAACCACGCCGTGCTTTAGGGACGCGATATATCGCGCAAACAGGAATCGCATTGATGGACGCATCGATACACTTCAACCAACTTATCTCTGCAGGTGGGAAAACACAGAAATAAAGTAAATGTGCCAAGTTTGACATTTTTCATTTTTTCTTGACAAGCAGTGCCATCTTGAACTGCACACTTAAATCATACTGTACGTCTGTGGTTTCTGTGTGAACATCGCGGCCTGTCAATATCATCGTTTTCGTAAACGGTGACAGCGTAGACAGAGTATCCTATAGACACCGGCAAAGCGTGTCGCAAAAAGAGACAAAAAATAAATACGTCACGAATTTAGGGTTACCGGGTGAGGAAAAATTTACCCCACAATTTATGAGAATTGGAAATTAGTACGTAAGACAAAGCCTGAATATGCCTATGACATATCCGTTACCATCGGTACGCAAAGGCATGCGATGCGGAGAAGACATGCTGCCGAACTCAAATTAATTGCGATGAGGGCAGGAGTGACGATGGATGATGATGATGTGGTTCTAAATTACTGCCATTTCTGATGTGATAGTAGGTTCTGGGTTTGTGGGTAAATAATAGAACATGTTTATTTTTAATAAGCTTTTATTGATTTAACACATTATTGTCCTTTAAATAAAACAAGCTTCGTATGTTTCTAATTTTTTGCTTAGGTTCAAATCCTTTTGTTGCGTGATGTATACCTACGCAGTTCAAAATAGTGCATGGCAATTGCCTTAATAAGTAAAACTTTGTGGTTTCCAATAAAAGGTTGACTTTCAAAATGATTATTTATGAATTCTTCTTTGTAATTAACTTATATTCTTCTTTTTAATTCTCAAAATGTTTGCTGCAAATTTTTGATGACGGTTTTGGTGTCCAATCTGTTCGTCCTGTAGCTACAATCCAATTCTGACGTAAATTATCAGGTTCAGGGAAACTGCAAAAAGTCATTAAATATTTCAGATATTTAATTAATACTCACTGCAGAAGCCATCACATTATTATTTCCCATAATAGTGGGTAATAATTTATAGAAAAGTTGGCAACACCAACGTTTTTAGGTTAGAATTTATAATTGAATAATAATTGTTATTTTTGTGCTTTTTAAGGATGAATCGTACGTCTAGCGTACATTATACACAATATATGAACATAATAAAATGTTACTGAATGCCTAGAACTGATAAAGAGTGGCATACTTACGAATGAAAAGACAATCCTGGGATTTTCGTTCCACTATCACTTTTACACCCTTTAACGCTACACCACACCATTTTTTTTGTATAAATGGTTGAAATAGTAAGTCTAAATTGTTCAAAACAAAATATAACATAAATTACTTAACATATAACACGTAAAAACTGTATTTTAAAGGTAGACGATGGCTAGCTGCACGTCAGCTGTCAAACTTTGTTTAGCAAACTAGTGTGCTGACCTTGAAAAAACGTGGCACGCTCGATGAAACAAAAAATGTTATCGTTCTGTTTCATTTCTTTACACGACATCGGCATAAGTTGTTCTTTTTCTTGTGTGAATGCGACAAAACATATCAATTAGTCTATAGCATTCTCTGTCTACGGGTGACAGGAAGCAGTGTCGCCATCTTCGAAAGGGTTTTTATAATTAGAACAGTCGTGTCATTTCATATAATTTATTCAGTAACAATTTACATTGTGTTGAATATTTAGGTATACAATTATAAATGCAATTTACATACTAATACAACCATGAATTGTTAGTTAACATTCTAACTGCAATTCAAATATAGTATCAAACAGTTTTGAATATAATCTCAAACAATTTTAAATATAATGGCAAATGATTCTAAATTATGTAATATCAAACAGTTTTAAATATAATGACAAAAGATTCTAAAAGTAGCAAGTGATTCTAAATTATACAATGTCAAATGATGAAAAATAAATAAATTATTATTGATTTATTAGTGTCGGTACGGTCTTTCAGCCAGAAAGAACAACCAAAAAAAGACCAGAAAGTCTGACAACCAGTCTTACCAAGGGGTATCGTATTACCTAGCGCTCACTGGGTAGTGTAGGTCAGATATGCAGTCGCTCCATGTAAAATAGCAGCATCATCAGCTGCATCCGGTTAGACTGGAAGCCGACCCCAACATAGTTGGGGAAAGGCTAGGCAGATGATGTGTGTCGATACGGTCTTTCAATGCGATTGGGTGATATTGGCCGCTGCGTTGCTGTTATTGTGTTGTTTAAATATTTGTGGTATTGCGGCTGCTTTCAAAAGAGTACCTTATATTATACCACATGTGGAAATTCGTATCAGTCTTAGGTTCATGTGGAATTTCAGAAACATGGTGCTAACTACAGAGAGCCGATCAGTCTTAGTCATAGTTGCAAGTTTGAATGCGGTGTGGCTGTGGTGAGCTGAGTAATGGGGCTGTAGAGTAAAGGTTGCGGATTTGTGGTAGTATTTCTGTGAGTTACACTAAAACTAACTAAGCACGAATGGAAAGAAGAGTGATAGTGTGTTTAGCGATCTTGGTTTTTTCTCTTTGAATACTCGGTTCAACCGGGAATGGAAAAGGAGTATTTTGATATCACTCTGGGGCTGTACTGCGTTACAAACGAGGTTTTCAACACACTTGCAAGAAAAAGATAAATAAAATTTCATAAACGTGATTTTGAATGGTGACTGCATAGTATAAAAACGTCTTGACTACACTGCACTGTGAACCTAAAAGGTATAACAAGACCCATTTTTCTAGCAAGTGTCTTGAAATCAATTTTGTTTGTACAAACCGATAATGTTGACAAAGAAATGATCTACAAAGACGTATAATGTGGCACAATGGCGACCAAGAAAAGCACATAAATGATAATGAAGTAACTGATGACGCCAATTCATTGTAACCTCTCTTCCGGAGTTTTTGCAGTGAACACGTTACTACAGATGTCATTAACTTCTTTCAACAGAGCTGGCGCAGTTCCAACTCTGGTTCGGGGGACAGAACTTTGTAGTCACTAATCAGTGACTTCCTACTTATTTTTATACTCGTAGTAAGCTTTTCTTATTCGGAGATATGAGTGTTAATGGTTCGAGTGGGGCTGTATATCATACTTCTTATAAGTATTAAGAGGTTGTGTTGGTTTCACGTCTGTGTTATTAGGAATCCTCGTTCGAGGACTGCCTCGTTGGTCTAGTGGTCGCAAGTGACTACTGAGCATGAGCTCTTGGGTTCGATTCCAAGGTTCGGCAAAGTGTTATTGGGTTTTTCCATCAGGTATTTCTCAGTAGCAACCACGGAGTCTGGTTCCGTGGCCGGTTGGTGGCAATAGGCTCGCTTCCTAGTACATGGGACTTAATCATAACTGGCGTAATGTGGGTGTACTATTAGGTACATCTTTGCCTAACCCTTCTGGGATTACAGGCGTGATGTTATTTTATTTTATAAGGAATTAGGCAGAGATGTGGGTACCTACCTACTTACACATGTTGTTGCAGACCGTATACCTGCCTACTTTCGCCGAATACTTGATGTCCCATATGAGTGGTCATTTAAATAAGTGTGCGACTAAGAAATTGAGGTTAAAGTAGGTATATTCTTCAAGCAATAGACAGTGTGGTTAGCTGTTAAATGGGTGAAAGTTTATGTTGCAAGTACAGAAACCGCATCGTTTGTGGACTAACTTAAAGACAGCTTTCTGTTATTCTGTGCTATTGACACCCAACTATACACGGTGATTTTTGAAATGTTGGCAATACTTTAAGGGCATGAAATCGCGAAAAAATATCAGCTGCTGCCTACGTTTTGTTGAGTTACGCGACCAATAATGTTTAGCTATTTCATAGTCGGTCCCATAGTAAAAGTTGTTCAATTTCATGAGTACTACCCGCCGTTAAAGTATTGCCGAAGTTTAAAAAATCACCCAGTATATTACCTTTATCTAGGTATTCGAATTATTTTGTTTCTCACACTCAGAATCTTTTCAAATTCAGGTAATGTCTAATCTCACCATAACGAAAAGATAATACCGCAATTCTTATTTCCAAAGCCAGTTTGCAAAAAGGATTACAATCCTTTTAATGAAAAATTGAACTTTTCGTTTTTGTTCCGCCGTACGCGTTTTTTAGCCGGATTTCAAATTAATTTAATCAACTAAATGTTTCCATGCTTACAACTGACATGAAATAAAATGAAAAGACACTTAATAATTAAAGTGTAAGGCCGCGGCCCCATGTCCACGGCGCGGCGCCGGCCGCCGTGTGACGTTGCGGCGCCGCCGCCGTAACACGGCACGACGTCGTGCCGCAGCACGGTACCGCGAACGGTGCGCCATCCATTGCCCCTTTCAGTCGATATTTCGCAGTTGATTCGATCGACTGAGGGGCAATGGATGGCGCACCGTCCGCGGCACCGTGCTGCGGCACGACGTCGTGCCGTGTTACGGCGGCGGCGCCGCAACGTCACACGGCGGACGGCGCCGCGCCGTGGACATGGGGCCGCGGCCTAAGAAAATAGTAAGAAAATTCAATAGAAGAGGAACGTGGCGCAAAACTGAGCAATAAATAAGAGGTTTACCGGTAAGTAATTTACGTTTGTAAAGGTTGGTTTACATTGGGTAGAAATGACATGCGGTGCGATACTTGCGCTGCGGTCTCGGTTCAAAAGAATTGTGTTTAAGAAACCCCGCGGTGACCGGCGGCGAAGCGTTCCACAGCGTAGCACTACGCGGCTTGCTTCGGCACATATACAGTTCGATAATGCACTATTTGCATGTGGATTATAAGCTCGCTTAGATACTAGAAAGGAAACGTAAACAGGAAATAAAGTACAAAAAAAGAAGAAAAGTCTTTTATAATTAACACTAGATACGGAATATTTACCAAGCCCACGGTTAAAAAAAATACTGGAAAAGTTCCCGTTTCTAGTGTTAATTATAATGTTAGTGACCATGACAGTTTAAAAACTAAAAAAAAAGTCTTCTTTGAAATAATAAATATTAAAAAAAAAACGCGTGTGGTATTTTCTCTTAACATTGCGATGTGAGCTTACCCTTATACTATCGTCAATATAAATGTACAATTTAATATCTGCAGTTCAAGTAATTGAGTAGTTTATTTGTTCGCAACCGTACGGAGGCTTAGTTCTAGAATATTTGATGTAGTTTAAAGTGCCTCTAAATGTTCGCAAAGATTGTGGTCTGAGACTGTCGTGAATTTATTATGAAATGGTTGTTATCCGCGCCGGCTGTTCTGTTATACTATTGTATCCTCTTTGAGAAGTGATATATAAATAGAATTTCTCTTTGTAAGTGATTAGGTGATGCGTATAATATAAATGACGAAGGTACCTACTTTATCCAGAGATAAAGTTTCTTGGTTTGGTTGTAGGAGGGATCTTTGAAACTGCTCATCCGATTTGAAAAACTCTTTTACTGATGGAAAGCTACACACGTGCTTTTACCGTGGGGGAAGTCGCTGTTAGAAGCTAATCTTAATATTTAGGGAGATAAAGAACGATTGCAAGAAAATATCATAGCGAATTAAAATTTCATTATTTACTTGTTTTTGTACATATATATGTGTAGTCATGAGCATCAAAATGTATCCAGTTTTAAAATGGTTTTTCTTCTATGGCATTGACTGTAATTTCATGTTGTTACTAACATAGTATCTTGGAACCCACATTGTTATGAAATTGGCCTTATCTCAAAGTTACAATCGTTATTACACGAGAGAATCGCATTTGAATTTAGGTAAGGGTATACATGTTGATGCTCGTGACAGTACTTTACCCTGGGTATATAGTTTCCTACGATCGTTATACCAATCAGCTTGCAAGATTTCTCAAAAGAGAAGAAAGATCGATCGCTTGCATAAAACAGTAGCCATTAATCTAGCTGTAGAAGCGGGCAGGGGGAAAGGAGATTAACTATTAATTAGTGTACCTTTCAAAGATAAATACACTTAAGTACGTCTACGTTGGAGCAGTGGTGGCTCAGTGGCAATAGCACCAACTTACGAGTTGCAGGATGTGGGTTCGATGTAAGCAGACACTTTATTTGGCGTAATTGATTTCACGACCACTGCTCTCAAAACGGCGAAGGAAAACATTGAGGAAACTGGTATGAAGTTGAATCTAAAATTCAAAACCATGTAACATGCACTAATCCGCACTGGTTCACGTGCTGCATTATAGCTCACTCCCTTTTATAGAGAAGAGACTTGTGTCCCAACAGTGGGCACAATCTATACTGATTATGTATGTGTAAACATATCCACGGAATAATTGATAAGCAATCATGTTAACAACATGTTTAACGCAATGTTGCAAGATTTTTACATTTAACGAAATGAATAATAAATTATTCAGAGCGAGGCGAATGTTGAATATGTAAATATGAGTAAATGTTTCAACTACATTCACTTTGCATTTTCATTGAGCTCTTCATTTAGAAGTCACCATGTTTAAATGTCACTGAGCGAAAGTGTTGCCCACATACACTGGAAATAAAGGCTTTAAAACTTTTTGCATGTGTACAATAATTAAAAAAAAAAACTTCTATTTTTTTAAATTATTTCTTGTCTTGTTTGCATACATGAAAACTCAGCGGAGTATCTTTTCAGAAATAATTATAGCTTTGTACAAAGTAGACAGTAAAGGGCTTGTCTTCCCCCGGAAAGTTAATTTAATGGTGTCTAAATTGAGGGGTTTTCAATTTCAAAAGGCTTATTAGGCCCTTTTGTCCGACATTTACGAGAACGTTCTCTGAAATACTAGAAGACGTTTTTACTAATTGTTTTCTGTTATTGTTGAAAAATGCATGACTAATATACAATCAGTTAAAACTTCTTTATGTCTATAGTATGAGGAAAATACATGACAATTGGATAGTTAAAGGCTATAAAAGTGTTCCTGAAAACACAAAACAATATTGTTCTTATGGAAAAACGTTTCATTGTGAAACTGCTGTATTGATAAGACAGCAACAATAGAGAGCGGAGCACGCAAAAGTGGAACAAGTCGGATTTCTGTCACAAAATAATTGCCTCCGTGTGAAGCCGACCGAGCCAATACATTGAACATAAAATAAGCAAAAAACGGGGTTATTTCAAACGGCAAAACTTTTATAACAAACAACATAAGAAACCATTAAATCTAACCTTTAATTAAAGTACGGAAGTAAGGTCACATGACGAACAACCCAATAATCACGGGGATTCATAAAAATAAATTATTTCGAGCATGTGTTACCATGGCGTCGTAACAAGACTCATAAAATGAAACACATTTATAGGAATGTGGAAAAATTACGACGATAAATTCACTAAACATGTTACATAAACATACAGCAGTGGACTTTGGGAAACTCCTTGCCTAAATTGCTATTTCCTTCACCACAATTACACAAGATAGTATGCCTAAAGGTGCCTAAAGGTACACAGAAATGTTATCGAGTGTAAAAAATAAGATCATCATAATATAGAACATTAAATTTTACTACCTATCTGTTTTGGAGTAAATAAAGAAAACATAAAAGACATCGGCCGAAACCGCGTTATTGCCCATTTTGCTATACATATTACAGCCATATTTTCTTGTTTTATCTGCAATGCATAAAACGTGTTTCTGCCTCCATGTTTTTGGTTTAAGAGAAGTCATTTTACGTAGAAATATAAGAAGTAGGTAGGTACTCGTTGTCGGGTGCGCGGCGCGGAGGGCGTTACCAAGTCTGTCGCCAAGTTTTAAGGTTGTTAACTTGATATTGTATGTGTAGTAACTTTAAGAAGTGTGTTGCTAGTAAAACAATGCAGTTTATTGAACTTACATAAGTTTTATGTTCGAAAGAATTGCAAATACTTTGACTTGAAGATAAAGTATATAGATTTACAAGAAACTACTCGTATTCAATGCATTTTGCAGTAGGTTAATAATAAATTGAAAGTATAATCAAAAGGAATTGGTTTCAACCGACAGCAGTTTTCTTTATCTAAATCCGATTCGAAAGTAAAGCTATGTGCACTTTACAGCCAACCAGCAGAATGTCCGCAAACACGCCAGAGCAACGAATTGCCCATATTAGAGCACATAAAGCAAAATGTCGTCGGCGACGAGTCCCCGGAGAGTCGTCACGAGTTCACGACGATCTAGCGCCGTCTTATCCTCAGCCTTATCATCTCGTTATTGGAAACCGAACAGACCTATCAATATCCAAGGCTATTTTTGTACACGGTTTCATACAAGTCTGGTGGCTGTGGCTTTATAAATGAATCGTATTAATAAAATAAGGGAGTTAAACTATTATTTTTATCAAAACTTTATGAACGACATAAAACTTTATAAACAGACTTCACGAAATATTAAGTAAATTACCTTAATAAACTATGAAACTAAACCGAGATTTAGTTCGGTAGTCTCGGACGTGTAAAAACTGCAAAAACTACGAGCATTAGCATGAACTCTAAAAATAGTTGGCAACACTTCTAATGAAAAATATCGCTTTTATAACGTCATATTAATTTTTATGGCTCCCTTCGGTGCGGCCGTCTGCGCCAAACGACTGAATACATTGTTTGTCCTTTCGAGTTTCCATCTGAAAAATTTAACTAGGCTAATAGAAAAAGTTTTGAAGTCCGATAGCGTCTATAAGGATCAAAGTTGAGTGTCAAGATTTCAAATTGTTTTTAAAGCTCAATTATTCATGCAAAATTAATTTTCATGAATAGCAAACTGAGGCAAATCCTAAGCGCACTACGATCCCAACTAACTTACATGGAAGTAATAATATAATAATTCATTTATTGGCATAAACAAGTAACTTACATAGTAGTGAATCACTGGTGCCTGTGGTAGGTAGTGAAACACCTGTATTACAGGTCACCAGGTTTCCAATCAGAAAGCATTTTACATTTATCATTGTTTGTACCAACATTAAAGGTTGGTTAGAAAATTAAAAGAGAAAACAGTAACATTAGAGAAATAAAAGGAATATAAGAACAAAAAGTGAGTGATGAAAATGACTGGCGCGAATATTCGTGTGTTCTTTATATTTTTAACAAATCAGTCGCGCGTGCGCATCAATGTGGCGAGGGCATTGCTGAAAATAATTGGAAAGCAAATTGATCACCTAATCTGCCAAAGATTTCAGGCGAAAAAGATGCTACATGAAAAAAAACTGCATATAAAGAATGAGACAAAACATAGTACGAACATCATGCGATCTCTTTACTAATACGAATGAATTTCATTACGGAGGATTAGGCTCTAAAGAAGTGAACTGATTCCAAATGAGTTGTTGAAAACTTGTTCGGGGGAAAGTTAGCTCCAATGCTGTTTCGAAGCGAACAAGTTGTAAGAGTCAACTGTGGAAGGCGGGCTATGTAGATGAAATGCTACTATGCATTTATGCAGCCCTGGTACATTTTTTTCGACCTAAAATTAAACGATTTATTGTTACCTCTTATTTTCATATGAACTAAACATTTTTTATTTATTGTAAGTTAAAATTGACTGTCTCGTTGACGTTTTTGACTGCCTCGTTGATCTAGTTAGTGGTCGCAAGCCCGACTGCTGGGTATGATGTCGATTCCCAGGTAGGGTAGTTTTATTGGGTTTTTTAATCAGGAATTTCTCAGTAGCAGCCACGGAGTCTGGATTTGTGCCCGGTTCATGGCAATAGGCTCGCCCCCTATTATATGGGACTTAACTGTCGAAATGTTGGTGTACTATAATGGGTACAGCTCTGCCTAACCCTTCGGGGATTACAGACGCGATGTTATGTTATGTTATGTAAGTAAATACCTATATTGGAGGAGGAGCGTGGAGATAAAAAAGCAAAGATACTACTGGGTAGTAGTGGCAGTAGTCCGGCTGTACATAATCTACTTACATTTTCACTATTACGAATGTGACATAAATTCATCATAAGTGTCAACCACGACCACATTTTTCAGTAACCGATATAAACTCTAGGTCTGTTGTACTTTGTGTCCCTATCATTTTCGCATAAATGAAAAGAGAGGACGATACATATTTTTGGGAAGGCGTTTATGTATAAGACAATAGGGGATGATTTCACTAAGTTTCTTTTCTTATGTCAGTATTCCCTATCCGGCTCATATTCACTTTGGCCGTCTTTGATGTCCTAAATTGAAGGCCCATTAGCAGCCTTAATGCGCTCTTAATTTTTAATGAAGTAGCTTGATTCAGTTGTGTTCCAGTTAAAGTTGGTGTGTCATGTCAATATTGTGTTGTGTAAGTCTGACAGACTCTAAATTTTTAAAAGCTGTCGATATAAACCGCACATAGTTATATTCGTCGAGAAAAAACCTTACAGTTACATGTATGGTGATAGATTTTTTTTATTCGTAGTTTCATATCACTTATGTGTAGCGGTTCATAGGAGACACCTGCTCTCCAAACAACTGTGTTGTGCCAGCAGTCTCGGAGTAAAATGGCTCTCACATACGGACGGACTGACAGTCAGACAAATAGATGAATGGGACGAAACTATAAGGGTTCCGTTTTTTGTCTTTTGGCAACAGAACCCTAAGAATATTAGAATGTGAAAAGAATGGCTGAAACTCAAATACAATACGTGCGAAATGTCAATCTTTGTAAATTAATTTTGGGAAATTTTAATAAAATTTTGACGTTGGCGTGTCGAAATTGGACTGATGAAAAATATGTTCCATTCACTACACAAAAGTGTACCTAATATTTTTACAATACGCGTCATAGAACACATTCAAAAGTTATTAATATAATTAGGTAAAAAATCAGCAAAAGAACGTCAAAAGTAGGTACATTAGAAGTTGCGATAGACAGGTAGGAGCAAAATTCTGCACTTTGATCTACCTTTACTTAGGTCTACAGGTAATAAAAAGTCATGGCAACACAGTTATGTGACGCTTACAAACCCATAGTTAAGAGAAAGCTAGCTAGGTGAGCATCTATGTCCGAGTGATGTTAACAGTACGTTATGTTGCAGGCGCGCTGGAGGGCGGCGCGCTGGGCGGCGGCGGCGGCGGCGGCGCGCTGGGCGCGCTGCGTTCCGCCGGCTCGCCGCCCGCGCCCAGCCTCGGCGCCAGCCGGCACAGCCTCATTGGTCAGTACACTAGCCCTGTTGTTTCAATCACCCAGTGTTGCCTGTCTTACTATAAACCCAATGGCAGACCCTAGCACTATCATCATTTCATCATCGTCTATCCTATTTTCAACTATGTTGGAGTTGGCTTCCAGTCCAACCAGATTTATTTAAAGTACCTATTTCCCAAGGAGCGATACCCCTTGGTAAGACTGGTAGATAAACCATTGTTGGGCAAAGGCCTCCCTAAGTCCTTGTATGATTTCATTTCCCACGCCCCTTCGAACCAGCTCTCGCTGTTACACGGTTAGCCTGTCTCATCCGCCTGACAACTTATAAAAGTTTAATTTTCCTTCAATGAGACATTGTTTTGTTTGTCAATTTAAGACATACCATTATTTTGCTGCAGTTCTCTAATAGGTTAAATTGACACTTTGGTATGTTTTAGAATCAGTAACAATATGAATACTAGAACCTTCACAATTTTTTTTAAAACTATAAAAGCATGTGAAACACGTAACATTACCTAATCTAATTCAATAATCTTCTCAATTTATCTCTTAAAGATTTCTTTAAAAAAAAACGTGCATACATCTGAAATTGGAACCGCTCTAGATACGCAGAGATAAGCTCACCCCTTGCAAATTGAAGCTTTAACTTGTCATGGACGAAATATGGGTTCACGAAGGAACACGACTAGATACTAACGAAAAAAAGCACATAAAATAATAAAGTCTAGCCAGTACAAATTACATCTTTGTAAGTTTCTGAAAAGCTTACTGTTATTGAATTAGAAACTAGTAAATAAAAATGTATTTCAGCAGAAATACTTTCTAATTTACAATGTTCGATGAACTCTTGCGAAGTCGCGATTTGTCTATTCATTAAGGTCATTGATTCGTACATCGTTTGTCATCGATTAAGTTTACTTGGGATTGCCTTTTTAGAGTAATTTACTAATTAACTACTGTGGTAGAAGTTGTTGGTATGAGATGCCAACTATTTAGGTACCTAATTAAAAATGCCAAGAATGATTAACGAGGAATATATTGTACTAAGCCGTAGCTCGTAATGTGCATACTTTCGTCAGTGGTAAGCTGCGCTGTATAGCCGCTTTAATTTGGCGGCATAGTTTAATTAACAGGATTCCAAGTCGTATGTCCTGAGGAAATTGATGAGCAGTGTTGTGCGAGACGCGACGAGACGCGGGTTGGCGCGGGCGCGGGCAGGAGGCGGGGTAGAAGCAAACTCGTAAATCTACACTACGTGGGTTACCCCACAGCCTGATTAATTTATTTCCAGACAATCCGTGTTACTCATCTGAAAAGCGTTATTTAGGCAGGATCCCGTAACCCCGCCCCATCCGTATCACACTAATTTCTTCTGTCAGCCTCTGAATATTTATTCGTTCCTCAACCTACCCCTGGTTGTGTGGTCGTGAGTCACACGCTGTAATCTATGTAATAGCTTGTAACAAATTAATGTAAGCCGCAGAACCGGCCGGGATCATCCGTTACGCGGTTTCCGTCTTTAGAAGTTACAACATTCCTCTTCGGTTACTGATTTGACTTACAAATGAGTTGTGATATCTGATATTAATTCTGCCGTCTTCAGTTCTCTTGCTTGTGGAGATTCTGTTTGATTACTTTAGATTCTACAAAATAAATGTCGACATGTTTTTATTTTATAGTCATATTTTCGGTTTACTTTCCTTCAAGAAGCAGGTTGAACCAAGAAATTCACAATTTTCTGCGACAAACACCAGACTTCACTTTGTAATTTTTTCCTCGCTGATTCAATTTGCCAACAGAGTGGATAATCTCAACCTTAAACAGAATCCCGTGAATTCTATCAGCGTTGTAAATTATTCTAAATACGTTATCGGGTACAGCGGCTTGTTCTAAGCCGTATTATAATAGATAACCTGGAATTATTCATGTGGGACATTACACTGGGTGGGAAACTGGGACTTCGGAAACCGTTCGCATAGGTACATCGAGTAAAAGACTAAGTAATTAAGCTTAATATATTCACAAGTCGTATTAAGTACCAATGATTTAAAGATTTTGCGTTAAGTGTTTAAACACTTATATGGAACTCTCATTATAAAATAATTAGATAAGTCTATGTATAATATGGTTGTTAAGGGAGAAGCGTCAGAGTAGCCTACGAAACAAAAATTTTCTTACGTTTTTTGTAATTACTGCAGAATGAAAAAGTCATTCAATTGAATTAAATGAACTTAGAGGGATGAACTTAGGGAAGGGGATTGATGAATGATTGATTATAACTCTAGAGAGCCATATTTGTTACGGTCGCGAATCATATTTTAATCAACATAAAACCTGACACTGACCTGCAAAATACGTAAGAAAATTTGAATTTCGCGGGCTACCTTAGCGCATTCTCCTTAAGCGGTTACTCCGGGTCTCCCGGCAGTCATTTGTAGATATTAGACAGACCGGTTAGACTGGAGGCCGACCCTAACATGGTTGGGAAAAGGCTAGGTAGACGATGATGAGTCTATGTGTTAATTGAAACGAACCTATATCATAAGTCTGTGTGCCGCAACTGCTGTCATAGGTAACATGTAGGTACAGCAATGCAAAACATTCTACGGGCTATATAAATAATTTAGTTTCTTGCCAAGTTCTAAATTATACATAAAGGGTGTAAATATAGCCATAACAAACTTGAAAGACACTTAAGACAATTTTTTTGTTCTGAACCATGCTTATGGGAACCTTCTAGTTACGGAGATATTGGAGGTCAAAGTTCCAAATTTTTCACAAGTTTTTTTTTAAATACTAGTTTTTACTTTAACTACCTCAATGATCCGTTTACTATTCAAAACATACATACAATGTTTTGAGATGAGCTTTACCGTGAAACGTGATCTTTCGCCCCAAAAAAAAGTCGTTTCCCAGAAATATTTTTTTTTTTTTGCGTAGGGTTACTTAGTTTGCTGTACAGTATGCTTGGTTGACTGTTTCTTGAATGGTCCGTTTACACCCTGTGTAAGTACTACCTGTACCTATTGAATTTTCTTCTAACAGAAGAGGTCTATCCCTACAAATCAATTTGCTAAAAGGCTATTAATAGATTCACTAATTCTACATCAAGGGAAATGGGGCCAACTTACATTGTGTTATATCCCCTTGGGAATGATAGGAACATTCTATTGATTGTCGCTTTGGGTTCCATAGTTCTGATATATTATATCATTCAGTAAAGTTTAATATTATCGGCCTTTGTTCTTACCTAAATAAACACGATCTCGAGGAAAAACAAACGTTCGATAATGATCAGTTTTAGATATCGACCTACAAATGGATATGAAATCATAGAACAGTTGGTTAGAGAACATTTTGATATAGGTGCGCAACGCAAAGTTTGTCATTGATTTGGATTGACGTTATGGAGCCAAGAGTGCAATGACCAATGCTTACTAATTTCAAACAACGTTTTCCAATACACTTGCAAAAGCAGTGCAGATAGCCTAGCGGTGTGACCTTCGGACTGCCAAGTCATAGGTCTCAAGTTCGAACCCAAGAAGATTTTTCGGATTTATGTGCGTATTGTATAATTATTATCACTTACTTCTGTAATGAAAACATCGTGAGATTTGTGGGTAAACCAACATGCCTGAGAGATATTACTCGACGGCATGTAAAGCCAAGTCAGAGGCCCATGGGCGGCATAAAACTCTGACACCAGGTTAGGCACTATACACTTGCAAGTAACATTGTACTTTAAAGCAGAGTTTGACTGCGATAACTAACCCATAGAAATGGTTTCATCAAGTACTAATCAATATACTATAATATTTTTAGCTGCAGTTACGACACAAAATAATGTTGCAAAAGCAGCTATTGTTGAACGAAACCCTCATTTCAAAATGGTGTTACATACCTACCTAATTACTCCTATTGTTTCCTGTTCCATTCCTGCTCTCTAAATTACTTCGTAGGCTCAAAGTGTTCGTTAAACGAAACATTTATGATTGAATTCAGCGCGTTCAGGTGTTCGCGTATAAATCGTGGCGGCAAACAAATCAGTGATAGGTGTGTACCACTGAATACAAACATGCCACACTCGTGCGTAAACGGAAAACTTGGAGTTGTGTAAATACGACCGGATCACGGTTTTAGGACAAATCTTGTAAAATGCGAAAAGAAAATCGTATTTATCTCACGGATTAGTAGTTGAGATGTCTGCAATATCAAAATTCGATGCTAACATGGTAAATATTGCGGGCTCTTATAAAGTTTGGTTTGCGACTTTGTCGTTTGTTTTCTTCCTGGCTGCTGCTATTTTCCATTTTTCAGGCTTTGACATCTATGTGTTTCAATATATTTTTGGTGTAGGTATGGTGATTCCAAAAAAAATGTGTAATTAATTTATAACACCAATAAATTACACCCTCTCAAATTTACATTTAAACTCACATGTCGCAGTCAGAGGCACCACTAATCTGGGGCAACACGACCGCGCGGTGTAACCGTAACGTAAATACGTCGATTTTTGAATCGAAAATACAATAAATAGCCTGTAGCACATTAGTTAAATGGTTTGCAACAAGCGAAACCAGTATCATCCAAAGATATGAATTAATTCTTATTATAATATATGTGAAACTTTAAAACTTTACGCTATTTTTAATTACGGTTGGCGCAGTGGTCAAGCGATTGACTGCTGCGCTGCATGTCGCGGGTTCGATTCCCGTACGGAACAAATATTTGTATGACCTACAAGTAGTTGTTCCGGGTCTGAGTGTTTTTCTATCTATAATATGTATGTATTTACAAAAAAAAAATGTATATAATATGTAGTTTATCAGCCATCTAGCTACCATAACACAAGCATTAGGTTGCTTAGCTTGGGACTAGATGGTGCTGTGTGTAATGTCCAGGGATATTTATTATTTATTTATTTAATTTAAAAATCGACGTATCCGATTGTGATGTGGCACTACCACTATTTAGTGATGTATGCATTTTGCTCAGTAAAAACATATTCTTCTCCCTTAACATAATTAATAAGCTGTCATAGAACAGTTGCCTTCAGTAAAATTCACCTCGTTCTATTAACCAACATACAGCAGATTATGTTTTTCCTTTTGCTTTGATGTAGCTAATATAGCCCGAGCTTTTTATTTGTACAACCCGCAATGTGGTCGTCTTGGTAACTATACGCTTATTTTCATATCTCGTGTCTTGTTATTATTAAGTTTGTTTAAGGAACGCTGCGGACATCATTTTTTGCAGAAAACATCTTTGCCCTGAAATAAACATGGGTCCGAAATGCGATTAAAGCAGCAATTTTCCGATGTCAGTAGAAACGACAAGTTACCGTAAATGCGGTTACGGCCGACATTAAAATGTTATTTCTCGTGGCACGGGCTGGGGACGCCCGATAATGACATGTTAAACTTATCATGGCTGCTGATAGTTTTCGAAATCACTGGTAATTATGGCCTGCATTCGTTTGTGATGTCATTCGAGCAACAACGGTGTGAATTTATAGTTCCCGCGTGGCAACTTCATGAAATTTTCCATTTTTTTAGTTTTATTTTATTCCCTATTTTTGTCTCTAGAGCCGCTACCAGCGAAAACACTTTATCCATTTTCACATCCTATGGTGTGTGAAGCTCGAAAAACAGACAACTTTTGTTTTGTTTTTGTTGGATTTTTGCGCTTTTGAATAAAGGCCTTTTTCATTAAAGTAGAGCTGTCAATTAGTTAGATTCTCTAAAAGTTTATCGATGTTATTATATACATACCTAGCTGATACAGACGTTGATAAATTAAATCACAACATGAATTTTCCATGTCAGTTTCAGATGTCTTTCATTATAAAACCTTTCAGTACATACATTCGTTTACGTGCAACGCAAATACGTGTTTTGTTAGCAGTTTCTGCTCCCCGTAATGATCTCAAGCAAAGAAAACGTAAAAAACAAACCACTTTAATTTCTAACTTGGAGCCTATTCAGCTTTATAATGAAATCCTCTTATTACTAATAGTCATATTACCTTTATTATATCGAGAACAGTTGAGTGGCGTGCTTAGGGCACTCGTTCATGAATATTACTTTCAGAATTTAATATCTGGCGAGCAGCCCGCGTGCCGGTTCAACGGGAAATACTCCAGACTGCACTATGCGATATACCTACGTCTATACGAGTATTTGATACTTTGACATAATTCAATTTTCACATTTATTCACCAGGGTTTCATAAAATGTAGGTGGTAGATATATTAGCTTGGGAAAAACTTACTAGGTAAATGAGAAAGGTTTGAACCAGGAATTGTTAACGGTGTAAGTATAGCGACATAGAAAGATGTTATAATAATACCTCAAAATTACGTCATGTATCAAATACGTCCATGATACGGTTTCAATGCACACTGAGTTCCGTTCTTGTTCTTATCTCTTCTTTTTCTTTAGTGCGAACTTGATATACCTAATTATTATCATATCATTATTGGTCAATAAGTCAAAAAAGGACCTAGGAATAAGCCTGTAGCTGTAACATTACAGATCGTTTTGATAAATAACGCAATCAAAACATATCTTATTCCCACGGTCTAAATCTCCCTTAAAAATAGTCAATGTTGTGTTTTCTCCCCAGTCGGCACGTTAGCGCCGTACTAGTTCCGTATCGCGACACAATCAGCATAATGCCACGGATAGCCAAAGACGGCGACGTGACAAAACGCTCAGTCTCAATATGCTCTCGTTATCTCCCGCCGAACATACATAAACCATGGAAGCTGTACCTTGAGTGCTAGCACCTTTAAAACTGCATACGTGGAGAGATCAATCTGAACTGACGAACGGGCGTTTTGAGGGACTATCGTATGTAATTGTCGTTCAAAAAGTGCTAATTTCTAGCCTAATCTGAAGACAAGTCTTTTGATTTTTGAATCTAATTGAATTTGCCCTGAATTTGGCGGCCAGTTTGGCACCTTCAATAGCGTCTATAAGATGAATCTGAATTGAGCAAATCTGTTTGACCGGATGCGTGCACTCCTCAACGGATTACACTGATTAGTTTCAAAGATGGGCTTCTATCACCTTTGATTTGCTTTTTCTGGATATTACAAGGGACTTAAACATAACTGCTGAAATGTAGGAGTATTTTAGGTACCTACAACTCTACTGTACCTAATCTTCGGGGAAAACAGGTGTAATGTGTTTTATGCTTCTTAAAAGTTAGCCTTTTCAAAACTTGAAGCCGTCACAGCCACATGCGATTTTTTTCAAATAAAAAGAATTTGGAAGACAACTGTTCAAGTGTATGCATTTACAGCCTAAGGAACTATTTATACAAATGAATAAAATTATGTTGACTGGTTTTATCTTCTCTATCAAAATAAATAAAAGTCAAAGCAATCTAGATAATTAGAAGCACTCTTCAATTTGCAAGGAAAATTAAAGAGTAAAATACCTTTTCGCCCTTTTAGATTTGAAGCGATAAGCGCAACGAGGGTAGTGTGGTATGTATTATGTAAACGGTATTCATAAGATTTCCTCATGATAACTAAGGTATGTTGTGATTATGTAAATTGGGCGAGTTCTTGTTTTCTCAATCAACTTTTTTTTGGCGTAGTTTTTGATCAAGTTAATTCTTAAGGGGAAGCGCCAGGTAGCCCGCAAAATTCAAATTATCGTACGTTTTTTGCAAATTTCAGGTCAGTGTTCGTTCGTTTGTGATAGTTATTAAATAATCAATACAACCCTCTAAGCTCATTTTATCCCATTGAATGACTATTTCATAAAAAGTCATTCAATGGGATTAAATCGCATCCTCTAGCTAGAAACTCGTGTCATGAGAGAACTATTATTGTTAGACTACTACTACGACTATTGTTGGCCTGCAACATCCCACGGCTGGACAAAGGCATATATATCCCCATGGCTTCCAGTTGTCCAGGGCTAATGTAAACTGGTCGTTGGTTTTGTCTCACAGCTCATCGGACATTAGGGTTATTAGACAAAGACCTTATTTAAATATAAAGGCAATAAAACAATAAATATGCAGACAGTTCAACTACTTTTCAACCATGTTTGTTGACTCATGAAGTCTTTGTTGTCTGAGTGTGTCTTTTGTTTAAAAAGTTATAGTGCAAGCAATACGTAGTGTAAATTTGACACTCTAGCTGAAAACACTGGCGGTCGACAAATTTTCACCCTTATGCTCGGAGTAATAGGGTTAAGAAGTGGTCAACCGGCAGTGAGTGCGGTAGTACTTATTTATTTCTTGCTTAAAAACCAAACTCTTTTGCTGACTCTTCGCGAGACACGTCCCGTGACTTGTGCTCGTGAGAACAAAGCTTTACAAGAGATCTTTAACTTAACAATTATTCGGAGTTAGAATTACGACTAGTGTGCCCCGCGGTTTCACTCGCAGTTTATTTTGTTTTCTTCTTTCTTGCCTCCTACGTGTCGTATCGTGATGTAAAAACCTTCCTCAAGAACTGGACTATCAAATGCAAATGGCAGATTTTCTGAAATACGGAGGTGGTTCCAGTCAATAGCGCGTTCAAACAAAACAACAAACTCTTCAGTTTAATGGTTAATTAAGTACATTTTAAACAAACTACAAATAGATCTAAAATAATAATAACAAATTAAGACTAAAAGTAAGTACCTCCATACATATTATATACAACGACGACAATAGCACACTAAGGGACTAACCACACTTATTCAGCTTTTGTCCATAGAAAACAACGATTTTGTATGGAGATACGTACGAATGAAAGCTGGACGGATGCGTACGCATCTCCATACAAAATAGTTGTTTTCTATGGTCAAAAGCTGAACAGAGTTGAATAAGTGTGGTTAGTCACTAAGGCGTCAACGCACTCCTCCGCATCGCTGTCATCCGGGAACGTGCCCAGATGACTGGTAGCGTTGGCACAGTATATCAGTTTAATTACATAAGTATAGATACGGTTTAAGACTTAAGTGCAAACCACACAGATACAGCATCACAACCAATGACTCTTTTAACTGTTGGCACATAAACCTAACAGGGACAAATGTCTCCCCTACGTGTCCTCGATCATCGGTGATTGATCGCGCGAGGACAGTTGGGAAACCGCGCTGTCACGTGATGACAGCGCTGTCGAGCGTTGTCAGCCCGCGTCTCGCTGAGTTGTCCGGTCCAGCGGCTACAATGCCTGGTCAGTACATACAATGTTGTTACTAATATATTATGACATATCAATATGGGTACTGTTGGATAACTACTAATATTGGGTAGGAGTATTCAGTTAGACTGTAACTAAGAAATGTGACCGTGTTTGAATATCTTTTTAAGAAAAGTACCTATACGGGGTATAAACGGACCCTTCACGAAGCCGTCAACCAAGCATTCTGTACATCAAACTAAGTAACCCTACGCAAAAATTATTGCTGGGAAACGACTTAATTTTTTGGGGCGTAAAACACTTTTTTCGGTATAAACGCAATGTAACGCACTCAAAACATTGTACTGATGGATGCTTTGAATAGTAAACAGGTCATGGATGTAATTAAAGTAAAAACTAGTCTTTTTTTTTAAACTTGTGAAAAATTTGGAACATTGACCTCCAATATTTCCGTAACTAGAAGGTTCTTAGGTATGGTCCAGAACAAAAAAAATATCGCAATTATGGGGAGAACAAGTTCCTTTCGGCTTCGATAAGGGTTTACTTTATACACCCTTTTTAAACTAGAAAAAGTATTGTAATGTATTTCATTTTTGTTTACCGCTGAGGATGTATCCTGCGGGGTAAACGTAACGTCAAACGATTTTTTAGTCCAAAATAAAACTGTCCTAAAATATTTTTTCGCCAAGCAAAATCAATATCACCCACAGATATGAATAAAGTCTTTTTAACTAAGTAAATGTTGAGAAACAAAGGTTTTTCAGTGTTACAAATCAGTCTCTTTTATTTATATGTACGTACGTTTACTCCGCGCCATCGTGTTAAGTCCACTGGTCTCGAGTTGCTCTAATTAGGTACACCTCTGCCTCACCCTTGGATTACAGTGATGTTATGTTATGTTTTATCTAAAGTACGTTACCGTTACTTTAACATTACATTTATTATGTTACAATATAAATATGTGTAATAAGCTACGTTACAAGAAATACTTGGCGGGTGTTCTGTCTCCATCTAGCGCTAATCTATCACATAAAGTTATCTCAGCCCACCACTCCTGTGCTTTTAGGTAAATTGACTTACACGCCGGAGTACCTCTTAACTTGCGACACAATTTAGTATTCCTGTCTTCCTACGTATACAATAAAAGGTACAGATTTATAACCGTCACGGTTTAATTCCCTGAAGGTGTAGGCAGAGGTTTACAGTCTTACAGTTAACCGAGTACGGTATTACGTCCCAAGGGGCGAGAAATTCCGGGTACAATTCTAAAGTTAGGGCTGGCACTGGGAGTTTTGTAAACCGTCTTGCCCGCAATAGGTTACGAAGAAAAGTTGCGTGTCATATGTAGATGTTCTAGTTTTGATACTTTTTTCTGGGATTTGTCCATATTTGTAGTACATGATTTGAGGAAACAACAAAATTTGAGATATGTGGGTGCAAAATTTCAGCTCGAATGGTTGGGGGAACTGGTTTGAAATTCAGTTGCAAGATTTGGATCCATACATACGAACTAACAAGGTAAGTTGCATAAAAGCTTATGCTTAATTATAGTGTAAACGAAGAGCTCGGTCACAAGGCCTTGACAGTCGCTTTTAAAGCATTTCGCATCCCTTCAACGACTTCCAATAAGATTGATATTTTTTTTATTCAAATTCAAATACTTTATTTCGAACAACCTAGTCCATATATGGGTTAGAAATGCTTAATAACTATGTTAGTAGTAATAATTTCATAGCCGTCATAGATACAGTTAAAAATAATTACAATTGTTTACATAAATGTCTACACTTAATTATTCTAATGATTCCTTTTAATTCAATTCAATTTATTTTAATCTAATTCAATTCAAAGCATCATGCATTCATTTTAGTTTTTTTTGTTTATTTTATTTCATTTATTTATTTTTTATTAAAAGTAGGTTATGTCTTTCAAACACATTTTTGACTTTACCATCATCGTTATAGTTGATAGCATCCACTTTGCCCATTATAGGTCCACATACATCCATCAAGACCCAATCAATTATTTTAAAATGCTCAAAATGCTTTTGTAACACACAAATTCAAAACATATTAAAGTAGGTTACACGTGGAACATAAAATAAGTTTATTTCATTTTGTATTATTGTGTTTCTGACAAAAGTAAAATTAAACTCTTTGATTTAGGCTTAGGAAGGTACAAAGTATCTTTCGTAGTCGCAAAACGATTAGGAAATAAAACGAATACGTTTCCACTTATTAATAATATTAAGGTTATAAAGGTATAATATTGCTCTTTCGTAATATGATAAATAACAAAGACAACGTTTTGTTTGTGTGCATGTCCGTTAGTTATGCTATACACAAGACACAACTTTACCTGTTTATTGGCGACTTTCAAACTATGTGTTGATTTAAATAAAATAATAATAAATAAAATTTGTTTATTTGTTAACCAAATCAGAACAACAATTTGTTGATTGGAGCCTACTTTTAAGCAAAGAAAAGCCTGTATTTGGAGACTCCGCTCTTTCATTATCGATTTAAATGTACTTATTCATTGACTTTGCTATGTGCGTGTATTTTAAGAAAAATAAATATCAACAACGATAACATACAACAAGAATATGTATAGGAAATAGCATTTATACGGTATCAAATAAAACAATGATTTAACTTAGATTACTTTTTCCTTTCCCGAACCGAATCATAAAACTACCCATTTCATGACGACCATGTGACGAACACACATGTAGGACGGTTCGCGTCAAACACAGCACGAGTATCTTAACATGTTCGCTGTATCGCAAGACCTCCAACCACGTGTGGTTTACGAGGTGACGGAAACGTCCGCAACGGTTTTAATAAAACCGCTTTCGCGCTGTCTAGCCGGCAAGCGGCGGTTCGATGAAATATGACGCCGGTATAATAGGTGTGCGGATAAGGGACGTAAAAGTTTCATGACGGCCACGCTCCCTCAATATCCGGCCGGGATACGTGGGATGTACGGGCGTCGAGCTGCGCTGAGCTACACTATTCGCGCGGAATCCGGACTCGCACGCGATTAACTGAATTTTATGTTACACTAGCGACCGCACGTCACTTCGGTGGAACACTTTTGATAAAAAAACATTTTCCTTAACTTCGTTACGGCGGTCTCGCTGACGACACAGTGTGAGTTTGAGGTGTTAAATGGTTTAAACTTTTCCACGAAAATTTGAATGTTTATCGTCTTTCGCTTGGACATTGAAAGCTTTTGATGGTCATAATAAAAATCAGCGTGGGGCATCCCAGAAAAGATGATGACAGCAAAAATAGGAGAAGAAAAGGAATGATTGCTCGAATACGCGCAGTCTACTTTTATTTTCTAAATCTGATAAAGTTCGTGCTCTTGTGTGAACTTGTGACTAAAATGTAAAACATAACTATAATCAAATAAAGAAGTTGAAATTTAGCAAATTAGTGCCAAAGTTCATCAAATGAGCGAGATTTCACTTCAAACTTTTAAATACTATTGCTTGTCTTCACTTTAATACACACAGATATAGTGAAACACCCCCCGGTGTATAATAAAACCCTAACGTGTGTAACGCTCTGTGAATGGCGATAGGTGTCATGTCTTGTGAGAATATACGTCGATGTCAAGCGGGTGCCGCGGTTGACATTCTATTAAGTACAGTCATAGTGAAGGGATATCGACTCAAATATACGCAAGTGTTTGTTAGTTATTTATACAGCTGCTTTTTTGTATGTTTTATGGCTTGCAAATAATTTTGATGCAACTTTGTTGGATAGTTAGATTAAAATTTTAAATAGAGTCATTATTATTACGTTATTCCCTAATAAACTATTACCAATATTCGATGATCACAACGCTTTGAAAAACAGCCCACAAGCCACTATGTTCATGCCTCTAGGGCCCACATGTTTGTGTACAAAAAGATAATGAAATTTTCCTAAGTCCTACATCAATGTCACCTGAAGCTACCTCGCTACCAACACCGAAGATATTTCAAAAGATAGTGAAAAATAATGACATAATATCCCGATAAAAATTGAGCGGGAAGTGAAAACTTTTTATGGGACTTTCGCATGGCACATTTGCGACGGGCGCTCTCTTGAAATATGACGAGAGTAACAGGTGTAAGTGCCGTGGACCGAGTGATACCTACCTGCCGTTTGTCCGCCTACCTATGTCAGAGTACGGCTGATTAAAGATGTCACATGTGACATTTTTGGCCCCGTTTTGTTTTATAGCTGGCCGGTCAGCGACCCGTAGGCGGCAATTTTTATATTATGCCATTTTTTTAGTTTCAATAGTAAGTGAGTTATAAAAGAGGTTTTTTATCGTCACCTCTTCGTTAAATGTATTTCTATGAAGATAGGCTTGTGTACATTACGTATATCCACTCATCTCGTATGTGTCTGGCAGGTAAATTGGCATCCAACTGTCAGCGCTTTGGCGGCAGGCAACTATTATTCATGTCTTAGCTATTGGTACTAGGCGCACCGCTCCTGCGGTAACCAGTTTGTCTGCGGGGAGCAATGGTAGACGACACATGTTCCGCAACATAATGTATATTCGATCGTAGTTTCGCCTAATTACGTGTATTGCCAATTCCCAAATGTATCGAATATCGGCTATCGACTACCTTAATACGACATTAATTGCTTGCTGGTGGTAATATACGCGGCGGCAAATACAGCTTTTCAAATACGCAGTTCAATGTTTCCAACTGAGCTAGAGGGTACAATATAAATACGAAGGTAAATGGTGCAAGTTCTCCGGTATATAAGCTTCAATTAGCACGACACGGGTGGCAGAGGGGCTGAAGTGAACTAGAAAAAAGGTGATTATATATTGCTCAGGTCACATTAGCCAGCCGCGAGGTTCTTTTATAATAAAAATGTACTTTATATTTTTTACTGAACTAAGAATTACACAAGGGAACAGAATTTTATTCGACTTAGTAAATCGAGTTACTGTTAAATTACGGTGTGTTAGTTTTGCGTCGCGTAGCAAGTTGCTACGCCGTAGCCCTCTACGGCGTAGCGACTTGCTGGTGGCAGTTTAATAATAAATTACTATAAGTTATAGAATCAGGCGTTACTTTGCCGAAATCCATGACTAAATGTTATGTAAAATATGAAGCTTTTAGTATGCCATGCACCCATACCTATACTCAAATATAAGTTATAGGTTAGGCTTGAGTATAGGTTTGGCTGCATGGCATGCTAATTAATATTATTGCTTTTCCTGCATGTGCATATCATTGCGGGCGGGAGGAAGGTGCTGCATCCTGCACCCTGCATCAAGGCCTGGATCTTTTCGGCGGAATTAAAACCACATATTTTGCACAACATTAAATAAATAACATATCCAAAATAGAGACAATTTTGAAAGATTTTAATTTTATCAAGCAGGTGATGTTTGTTAGTTAGTCATTTAATTTTATGGGCATAACCATCCCCTTTAGCATATACAATATGAGTTTACTTAGGTATAGTGTAAGTCGCTCCGTGGTTACGTGCCAGTACTAAGGCGCTTCATCAATCTCAATGTAGAGCGATGAGCTAATGTTTGTTGAGGGCTCCCAATACCTTAATCCGTCAATACTGATACCTACATCAAGTTTTGGCACAGGTTATTGTTCACCCCCATACATCATGATAAATGATGAAATATATGAAGTTACCTCACATAATATTTGTGTAATGAAAGCAGCACGGATGGTTCATAATAAATATAGTATTACGAGGGCGGCACTGAAAATTTCGGGAATCAAGGAAGTGACACAACATTACTATTTAAAAATGTATTTATTGCTTTTCGAAGTATTCTCCGCGAAATTTGACACATTTTTCCATACGATGGAACCAATAATTGAAGCAACCATTCCATTCGGAAGTTGGGGTCTCCAAAATGGCCGTTTTGTAGGTGTCCACAGCTTCTTCAGGTGATGAAAATCTCTGACCACGCAATTTATTCTTAATTTTAGGGAAGTATAGAAATCATTAGGGCTTAGGTCGGGGCTGTACGGCGGATGGTCTAAAAATTCTATGTTTTCTTGCTCTAAAAACTCTTTTGTTCTGTGCGCGGTGTGAGAACTCGCATTGTCGTGATGGAGGATGATGCGGCGATTGCAGTTCTCTTTACGGAGTTCAGAAACGACCTGTGGCAAACAAATGCTAGTATACCATTCTGCATTAACCGTTCCTTGTCCCTCAAGAGGAATAGTCGCAACATGGCCGGTTTTGGAGACAAACGTGGCCACCATTTTTTTTGCAACACTCCGTGAACGATCAATTTTTGTTGGCTTTAACTCATTTTCGAACACCCAAACTCGTGACTGGTTTTTTGTTTCGGGTTCGTACGCGTATATCCAGGATTCGTCACCTGAAACAATGTTGTATACAGCATTTGAGGATCCTGCGTGGAATCTTTCGAGAGTTCTGACGCACCAAGTAACGCGGGCCGCTTTTTGCTCTTCACAGAGCAAATGCGGTATCCATCGGGAAAACAACTTTTTTACACCTAATTGTTCATGCAAGATTATTTGTATTTGACTCATGCCAATGTCTAAAGTTGCCTGAATTTCGCGGTATGTCACATGTCGATCTTCCTCAATCAGCTTACGCACAGCATCAACGTTTTCTTGGGTGACTGCAGTTTTTGGACGACCTTGACGGGGATCATCACTGAGCTGGACACGTCCACATTGAAATTCAGCAAACCAGCGATAAATTGTGGTTTTGGATAGGGCTTCATCACCAAATGCAGAAATCATCCGGTCAACACACTGTTTTTGTGTTAAACCACTTCAAAAGTCATAATAAATCATCGCTCTTGAATTTTCTCGAGTCAATTCCATTTTCTCAACGACTGAACAAGTTTGACAAAACCTTGTGACAAAACCGAGAATCTTTTTTAAAATAAATAAATGGTATTCGATTTTTAAACCCAAGGAGTTTTCAATTAAAAAGATTTTTAAATGACAGGAACAGTGGAAATATTCCATTCCCGATACTTTTAGTGCAGACTTTAATACTTCTTCTTCTTAAATTGATTCAGCCCAGAACTGAGCTACTAGTTTGGAGCTTTCATTAGCGTCCATCAGTTCCTGTTGTGAACAAACAACAGGACACTCAGGGCACAATATAAAGTACCCCATCGTTTGTAAAACAGCACCTGAGCAGGTTTTCCTTGCTGCGACCAACATGGGTCCAGATCTATTCAAAGACTTCAAGGTCAGCCATGGCAACTCATGTCCAGGTAGGAGATTTTCAGCAAGCGGAAAGAATGAATTTAATACTAGCACTTTGCCCGCGACTTTGTTCGCAAAATTTGTGATAGCTCGGCTTTTAAGCATGATATAAATATAATTTATAGCCTATACGGGGTGGAAGGGACGCGAAAACGGTTACTACTTATTCAGTACATCATTCTGAGCCGAAATTGTTCATCGCTTATTAAAAAAAAATCTGCTGTTCCATATATTTTGACCGTGTAGGTATTGCACTTTTGTAGGAAACAGCAGTTTTTTTTAATAACCGATGAAACATTTCTATGTGGGGGGCTCAGAATGATGTACTGAATACGTGGTAACCGTTATCGCATCGGTGTCACTTTCACTCTCTTTAAAACACCCACGAATGATTCATCTTTTCATCAGCGAAAAATTTTTAGAATTGGATCATCAGTTCCGGAGATTAACCCCTACATACAAACTTACAAATAAATTTTACCACAACGTAAACTGTCACTTACGGGATATCTTCTGTGATTAAAGTTTTACCTCTTTATAATATTAAGTATAGATTTTACAATAAAAAACGACCACTGTCCTTTGTGATAGGTAGAAGAAAAGAATATCCTGTCACATCGTCTAGGAAGCTTCCAGGAAATTTAAGTCATTTTAAACAAAGCCTCATTTTAACGAGAAAAGAACGACAGGAAATATTGGAAATAGCGAATGATGCCGCAGGCAAACGACGGTTTATTACAACACAATTAATTGGTTCGATGTCGCAGAGCCTTTGATGGCCCCTGTATTCTGACTATATTTTCAATGGCGGGATAACCAATTTGGGTTCTGTATTCTCCTTTTCAACGACAAATTTATTGTACCAGGAACGAACATTATTGCCAAGACCATGTTTCTATTTTTCCGTAATATGTCAACCGAACTGTAGGTAGTCGAGGAGTGTCCTATATAATTTATTGTGCAGGAAAAGGATCACTCCTGGCACAGCGACAAGAATTTGACCTATTATCAACCCGCCTGGGTAATGCCGTGAATTTGGACGGTGTGTTAGTTATGAGAGATGCCTATTTTTAGATTGGCACCGAGGCATTTTCGTGGACTGTTGTTGTGTTTTTTTAAGGGTATATCGATGACAGAAGCCTATTGTTTAATAAATCCAAGTTTTATAATGAAGTTATAAAAAAAGTTGTCGATGGGAAATTGGAACTACGGTTCTCACCACGAAAAGTATTTTTATGCCATTTAGTTTAAGTCTTCTTTTTGTGTGGTTAGTGCCTAATCTGGTGTCAGAGTTTTTATGCCGCTCATGGGCCTTTGACTTGGCTTAGTTTAAGTGTCAGAAAGAGAAAAACCGGCCAAGTGCGAGTCGGACTCGCGCACGAAGGGTTCCGTACCATTATCTATAAAAACGGCAAAAAAATCATATCTGTTGTATGGGAGCCCCCTTAATATTTTTTTTTTTAATTTTTAGTATTTGTTGTTATAGCGGCAATAGTAATACATCATTTGTGAAAATTTCAGCTTTCTAGCTATCACGGTTTATCAGATACAGCCTGGAGACAGACAGACAGACAGACAGACAGACAGATAGACCGACAGACAGACAGACAGACAGCGAAGTCTTAGTAATAGGGTCCCGTTTTACCCTTTGGGTACGGAACCCTAAAAAACAAACTCGAAATATAAAAAAATATTCTTCCAGGTGGACCCTAACCCAGCTATAGTTACCAGTTAATTACACATAGCATAGCATAATCAGCCTATAATGTTCCCACTGCTGGGACACACGGCCTCCTCTCTATGAGAGGGAATGGGCTATAATCCACAAAGCGGGCCCAGTGCGGGTTGGTAGATGTCACATATCTTCGATTTTTTGGTTCTTGGACATGCCGGTTTCCTCGCGATGTTTTCCTTCACCGTTTTTGAGAGCAGTGGTGATGAAATAAGTTACACAAAGCAATGCACCTGCCTGGTTTTGAACCCACGATTTGGCCACTGGGCCACCGCTGCTCTCGCTACTGCGTTAATTACACACATGATAATAATCCACAAAGAAAGGCACATCGAACACGATATTAACAATTCATGTCAGCTGCAGTGGTGATACACACACACGATTCTCGGTATTGGGTACTGTGAAAGGGATCATTATTCTAGATCACTGGTCACACTGGGAGATTGTGAGATGTGTGTCGGGCACAACAAAGTGCCTGCTTCCAGGTATCACATAATACCATCCACGCTTTATGATGAAGGTTTTAGTGCTATATGTGTAGCATGTATTGAAGGGGACATGTACGAGTATTTCATATCATGCGCCAACCTCCGGGTTGGGATGTTACATTTAAATAGAGTTTTACTAAGTTTATTGAAAATCATACAACGTTATTTCAGTTCTTGTAAACTCAATGGATAAAGTTCTAATTAAATTAAAGTTTGTTATTTAATTTATTTATTTTAGAGGAAGTTTGAAAGTTGTGCCAGTTACAGAAAAGTTGAAAGGGAATCGACTGTCTTGGTATAGACATGTGATGAGGAGGGAAGAATCGCATGTGACTAAAAGAGTGATGAATATAAATGTTGATGAATGGAGACGTAGAGGAAGACTAAGGAAACAATGGATTGATTATGCGAGGAATGATATGAAATAAAAAGATGTAAATGATTGCGTGACGGTGTGTTTTTATATAAGATAGTTTAATTAAGGACCACGCTACCGCATTATCCTGATTATCCGAATTTACTGTAATGTTAGCAGTGTTTATGATGAATAAATAAATAAAAAAACGTGTTGCGCGGACCCCAAGTAACATGGACACGGGCAGGAAGATGATGTTATTTCGCGGGTTTTTTGAAGTGTTATTTTAGTTGCAGTAACAAAAAAACCGGCCAAGTGCGAGTCGGGCTCGCGCACGAAGGGTTCCGTACCATTACCTATAAAAAATACGAAAAAAACACGTTTATTGTATGGGGACCCTTAATGTTTTTTTTTAATTTTTAGTGTTTGTTGTTATTGCGGCAACGGAAATACATCATTTGTGAAAATTTCAGCTTTCTAGCTATCACGGTTTATGAGATACAGCCTGGAGACAGACAGACAGACAGACAGACAGCGGAGGCAGTAGTAATAGGGTCCCGTTTTACCCTTTGGGTCCGGAACCCTAAAAAGGGAAAAGAATGTCAGTAATCTAGATCACTGATTATATAGGTAGGTATATCGGTAGGTAGATTGAGTGTCTAAAGTGTGAGTGTGATAAAGTGCCTGCTTCCAGTATCAAATAGTATAATCCACGCTTTATCATGAAGGTTTTAGTGCCATATTCATTCATATGTATGTGTAGAGTACATTAAATGGTAGATATTGAAACGACACAATATATTTTCACTCTGATTTGACATTTGAATTTTGGTTTGGGTTGTTACTAAGCAAAATAAATCATTGATGTGTGTTTTCTGTTTGTTTACATAGACTGATAAAGTAATTTATCTATCTTCTTTATCGTATGTTTAGTGCCTAACCTGATGTCAGAGTTTTATGCCACCCATGGGCCAATTTATCTGTTTATCATGGTTTTAAAGGACAGACACAGGGGTTAAAAGTTAAACTGTTTCTTTTTAAAATCATTTAAAACTACAGTGGTTAGCACAATGTTAATTATTATCTTATTTATGTCGATCAACCCCAGTTAGATGAAAGCTTGTTGTTATAATTGATTGAAAAGACCTTCAGTCCTAATTAAAACTGTTGATCGATAAAAAGAGGTTTTACGAAAAAGGTGTGTCAAGAGTTTCAGGTACCTGTTGTAGTAGGTTAGGTTGGCGTCGCTCAAGTCTTAAAATAGCCATGAATATCGATGCAGGTGTGTCCCCAGGCTAACAATAGCTAACCCATTTCTACTTGTGGGTGTTGGGTGGTTGTCAAAGGACTTTGCAGTTCCTATATATTACCGATTGTTATTGGATTATTTGACAAGGGACTCAAACATAACTGGCGAAATGTGGGTGTAGGACGTAGGTACTACAGTTACATCTCTGCTTAAACCTTCAGAGATTATAGGCTTGATGGTATGTCGTTGGTTAATATTAAAACTAGTTTATGAAATATGTTTCATAGTTACACTCCATATTTAGGACGTAGAGTAAAATTGGCTTTGAAAAAAGTAGGTTAGGTGAAAAGCTTGGCAGAAGTTTCCAGTATATCCTTACTGACTCCTTAGTTTATTGTTACTGATTAAAATACTAGCGTGGGCTTAGATAAATAAAGCTTGTTAAATGATGAGAGTAGATAAAAACAGTAAAAAAAAAATAGAGATCTAAGATTGTTAACTAAGTTAATCCTTTTTCTTTTTTCTTTGATGCTCTGACTTTTACGGGGAAAGAATCAAGAAATATCGATGGAATGGACGGATGGACGGTTTATCTTTTATTTTTAGACCATGTCTGTCAATTAGCTATCGGGTTTTGCTTGCGTCTTAAATGCAATAAAGTGTTTAAAGGTTAAAAATATCAAAGTTATCTTGCGGTTTTTAAGTTGTGATAAACATTTCTTGTTTTCTTAGATTTTGGTGATATTATTCACAACTATAGTTACCATCGGATTTATTCAGACATGTCCGGCTTTTGGCCACCGTCTGAGTTTATTCCGGTCTTGTAATTTGTATTTTTTCAACTTTTATTTTTAATTTTTTTTTTATAGTTAATCGTCACGGGATCTCATTCATTTACCCCTCCCAGTACCTAAGAACAGCTACCTACCATACCGTCTCAGTTAAATAAGAAAAACTATTTAGTAACAAGTTCTCATATTTATTTTGGTTAGTATACTTACTTTAGGCCGACTTGCACCACAAATGACTAAATGCGTTCTGCGCTAAACATTATTTAAACACATCATTCTGTCTTTGTCATATACAAACGTATGATGGAAACAGAGCGATGTTTTAAAATACGTTTAACGTTAAACCCATTTAGAAATGCAAAATTAATTAGGTACATTCTTGTACTTAATATTTAGCTATTTTGAAGGCTATAGCCTAGTTGTTAGGTATTTATATGATAAGCTGCCAGTCGATTGCTTATGAACTCAAAAATGCTCTCTATCCCGCGGCGGACGTGGTGAAATTAACATTTTTATTCTGAGTCCACAATGAAACGACTGTTAAGAAAATTGTTGTACCTTTTGAGCTTTTCTTAAAGCTTATTTAGTTAGATATTAGTAAGAAACTTAATTTGTTTATAGCATAACATATAATATTTATATAGTTTACGATAAAAATTCTTCAGAATACTCAAAAAATGCGGCTATAAGTCATGAAGTTTTTAGTTAGAACGTCTTAGAACTCTCTGTTCTCATCTTAAATTCTATTTCCGTAACCATGCTAGAGAGAGGGGATTACCTATCTTACTGAAGTAAGTGAGAAGTTAAACTCAAAACATTTGTAGTGAAGCAATCTTCCACTGGCTACTCTATAAAATTTCATTCAACCAGCACAGCCGTCCATTTTATATCTCAATGTTCTGTCGTTAATATTTATTTGAAGCAGTCATCGTGAAATGAGACAATCATTTCTCGTAAAGAGTTTCCCTAAATGCTTGAGAGAATATTTTGATGTAGAAACGCCCATAAAGTTTTATTAAGGCGAGAATATGCTTTGGACAAGGCGGGAGTTGCCACAAAGGATTTTATGCTTCAAGGTTGGCACCATTGTTAGAGCGTTTCGGCGCTAAGACAGTGTCGCCATCATTAAAGTGCTTTTCTAACAACAGTGTCAAAAGATGCTTACTTTTTAGAACGCGGTTCTCAGATTTATTGTGTAGAACGAAGGTTCCGCAGTATTAAAATTGTTAATTGTACCAGGAGTGCATAGGAGTTAAGTGATGCGATACCCGCCGGCAAAGCACTCGACTACGGAAGATTATCTACGCCTGCGAGCCGGTAAAACGTTTTAGTGCTCCGTAAAAAAGGCTGATGTGTGGACGATGGATAGAGAATTATGTTATTATTACGAATCCCACAACACCACCAACCAGTACAGCATGGACGGGGGAGCCGTGGCAGCGTGTCATGGAGGTTAAGGATGTAGGCATTCATTTCACCAGTGATCTGCAGTTTCGCAAACACGTAGTACACATTTGTAAAAAGGTGTACAGGATTTGTGCTACGTCAGGCAAACGACTTCACAAACATCAGTGCATTGAGGGCTTTGTGGCATATGCGGCCGTCTGGAGTCCGAGTGAAATAAAATTCAAAAATATGCTCGAACGAATGCAGAACAAATTCGTTAGATTTATTTATTTAAAGCTGTATGGGAGATACCCGGGATACCCGTTACTGTATCCTACCCTAGTGTCTCGGTATGGTGGGCTACTACAAATTAGAAATTAGGCGTGAAGTGTCACTGGCAACGTACCTTTCCAAAGTTTTAAGAGGTAGTATACAAAACTCACTTTATACTAGGTTTACTATCAGAAATAGGGTTTAATTTACCGGATAGGTGTGAATAAATAAATAAATCTTACAGAATACAGTATTACAATTGAGAATAACGTAATTATTTAGATATAAGGTCGAACATTGGTATTCATTGACCATCACATCTCATTTAAAGCCCCAGTTCCCAAAGGAACGATAGGATTGTAAATAAACCACCATTTTTACTCCTGTTATTGTGTGTAGCCTCATATGATACAGTAATGTGTAGCGCGACGCACATATGTTCCTACCTATAGATGTCGCAACTCCCCCAGGTGGCACTTCTTGACCCCATCTCTTAGGGATGATTGTTGTCGTCTGTAGACAGACTTTATGTATCTGCAATGTCTTGTATATTACACGACATTTAATACGAGTACATAAAAGGTGTAGGGACATCAACATGAAAACTGTTACCATGATTTTATCAGTGTCAGTGTTTTATTTTATCACGTAATTCTAGATATCGCAGAATAGAAATGGATCGTCGATTTAAAAAAAAACAAACCTCTTCACTACATTTTGGCCGAGAAGATAACAACATATCATGACGCCTGTAATCCGCGAAGGGTCAGGCAGTGGTATACCTACATGTGTAAGTAGGTAGGTACACACATCTCTGCCTAATTCCTTATAACATAACATAACTGCACGCCTGTAATCCCAGAAGGTTTACGCAGAAATGAGTGAGTGTATTTAAGTCTTATGTAATTTTGCCAGGGGTCGAACCTATCGCCATCAATCGGATACAAATCCAGACTCCGTGGCTGTTACTCAAAAAATCCTGACGAAAAAGCCGAATACACTTTGCCAATTCGGGAATCGAACCCCATGACCTCGTGCTCAGCAGTTGCTCTTGCGTCCTCTAGACCACCGAGGCCGAAAAGATATCATTTTTTTAAATAAAAATCTGCTGTTTTTGAAGCAGCAGATTTTTACTAACCGACAAAAAATTCTTTGCTAAGGGGTCAAGAATCCCGTACTCAATTCATGGTAACAATTTGCGATTGTGTTTACGACGCTATACCTAACCAAAACCTAAACTATAAAGTTTAACGTTCCCAAAATATATTGGCTTTCTAAAACGCTGTCCCTGAGGTACAGTAAAGACAGTACAACTGAATTCTGACACTTTATTACGTGTGTGGTCTGGTAATGTGTCGCATGACGCACATCGACGTCGTGACTAAATCAGGTGACCTAGCCCTGGAAGGAATAATGTGGCGAGTTCAGGAATGAATTCATACTTCAAATACTTTAATGTGGATCATACCACTGTCTTAGCTTACCGCGATAGAGACGTTCGCCAAGTAGCACCATTATACGCGGATGTACACCTACCTTATCGTTATCTGGGAGGCTAAACTTTAAAAAACACCACCATACAAGTTCACAGTAAAGTAGCTAGCGAAACTACATATACATGATGGTATCCCATCTAAAAGAAATTAAAAAAGAATGTCGTGTTTGGATTCTGTTATAGGCGCGTCCATGGAGCTTATAAAATTGCCTTGCCATCATCATCTGCCTAGCCTTTTCCTAACTATATGTGAATGCCGCTGAATACCAGTATTTTACATGGAGCGACTATCTATCTGACCTCAACAACCCATTAGTATTGGGTAATACGGTACACATTGGTAAGACGGGTTTTCAGACTTTCGGGCTACTGACTACCTGTAAAATTTGTCAAAGATCTACAAATGACAGCCGTAACCAACGGCTTAACGTGATTTCCGAAGCACGAAGGAAACTCGGTATGTAATGGGTGGTCACCCATCCACGGACCCACCAAGGCAAGCACGGCTTAACCGGAAGATCGACCCGAGCGACTATTATTATTTAGCTACGAGTTCCTCCGATATATCCCACATAGACAAGGCGACAAAGAGTTCAATTTGCCAAAAATACCACAATAATTCAAAGTGATCTTGCCTTAACTTTCTCCCAAAGGAACAATAAGAACGTTTCAATTTAACCATGTTATTATATGTGTGTCTCAATAATGTGTCATTCACCTCACGACTCCCATAGATGTCTCCCCACAGCTCACAACTCACAGGTGACTTGTCTTGACCTCGACCGTTAAGGATGATTGTTGCCATTTGTCGGATGACAAGACGATTTATTACTGCGCTGTAGTGTAGCCATTAATAAGTGAATTTTATTTGATGTGAATGACGGTTTTATTTGAAGTGTTGTTTTACTATGTTCGAGTTCGCATCAATTCACAAGCTGCAGCACAATAAATACCAGATTCCTAAACTTTTGTACACAGTACAAATTTTATGTTCCTATTTTGTCGTTTTAAAATTGTATGAGCAGTACTATGGGTGTATGTTTAAATTAACCTCTATATACGTACATTTAAGTATATATCCAATATTCTATTTGTTATTAAACACATTAGCCGGCCAAGTGTTATGTTGGTAAAGCTTCTCAAACGGGGCGTATAATTTGCCAACATTTAACACCGCCAAAGGTGAAACTTGGCGAACTTGTGCCTCGCTCACCTTGCACCATCACCGTACATTAGGAAGTTTCGTTGAGCCAATCTATCAGGCGGCTTTGTAACTAGTTGACGTTCGCCACACTTTTTGTTATAAAATCGCCTTTTATAATGTCTGCGCTAGCAATCTGGTGCGCTGCTTTATACCTAGTATTTTATTAGAAGCTTAATAGCAGCTTCTTTTGTGTTCTCTGAGCATAATCCTAATGATGTGTATCAACAGTGTCGCAGTTTTCTATTTAACATTTTTCTTTACGTTTTTATTCGTTCTTTATAAAGTTAACCACGTCACTTTGTTTCCGTCTAACAGCGCATTAGATTCAATTAAATCAAAATCAAAATCAAAATATTTTTATTTCACATAGGCCTGCACGGGCACTTATGAAACGTCGACAAAAAGGTGCACGGTTCGGGTTGGTCGTTTCCTATGGAGAAGAACCGGCAAGAAACTCCATGGTTACTCTTTTAAAATGATTAGATTTTACAATATTTTCATGTTACAGCATTAGTACTCAAGTATGGGGGGACAGCATAGGCCCGACAATAAGTCGTTGCTTACTACACAAAAAAATGGAAAACAAGATAAGAGGTTAACAAAAGTTATCACACCTCTAGGAATCTACGAGGCCTACACTGTTCACACATTCACAAACGTTCAGTCAATGCAAGCACTTGCCAGTTATCGTGGAGCTAGACTTATAACTCAAGGAGCTCAACATCACGACAAACAATACCAAAGAAAGGACATCTGGGTGGGTCGCTTATAGCACTGTTTTTCTAATTTTAACCATTGTCCGGCAGTTTGCCAGACAATAGTCAAAATCAGAAAAAGACCCACATGGTCCTCACATTCAGAATATAAAAATAATAAAATATTTGTCATATTAAATAATCATGTCAATTCATTAAATGTCAATATACAGAAAACTAAATAAAAAATAAAATAAAATATTTAACATGTAAATATTCGTCAAAAAAAAAATAATAATATCATACTTGAAAAAGTAAACAATGTCATGTGTATAAAGAAAATTCATAAAATGTCAAATTGTAAAAAAAGTAAAATAAAAATAGGTATAAGTAAAGTCAATTCAAATTGGAGCAGTTCAATCCCAAGCTTTTTTGTCCTCTATATAATCTTTAATAGTATAAAATCCTTTCTGGCAAAGATTATGTTTTATAAAGGATTTGAATTTAAGCCTTAATGGCTTAAATTTTGAATGTGGCTTGGTAGTTTATTATAAAAGCGAATACATAGGCATCTGAAAGATCCACCTATTTTCTTGAGCCTTGTTGTGGGTCTCACTCAATCTCAGCAGAAGGGCCGGCCGAGAACTCCTAGATTAAGTTAAAGTGCAAAGGGCAAACATCATGAAAGTAAGAGTGAATGGTTATTATAGGTATGATAATGAAAATCACCGTGCTGGTGTGTCTGCACGGCGCGGGCGCGGGCGGCCGGGCGCTCGCGACAACAGCCCGCCCCGTATCTACTAATTGAATCTGAGAACTTGCCGAGACTTCCCGAACTTGCGCGAAATTTGATTAGCTCGTCATCTTTCTTTGAGCGCCGAGTTTAATTTTTTTTAACTCGGGCTTACCTATCTATCGTGAAATTAATCATGACATCAGCTGAATCGCGTATAATGATACAAGTTTGGGGTCTGTCGGTAAACAAATTTTATGAGTCACTGCTGTTTTTGCTGATCGGATTAACTAATTTAAATTGTGATTTATTACAGTGTCGTGTCTGACAGGGACTTTGTCATGATGGGATCTCTTTGCCTGCGGTGTGCTATAATTGTATAGGATAAGAGAGTGGCCATCCACCAGATTAAAATTCTATAATATGCTTTGACAACCACTAATTCTGTAGAGTGTGCGGATTTGTTATGGTGATTCCAGAAAAGGTCACTTAGCCAGTTTAAATAAATGGGCAAACAAACGATCCTCCCTCAGTTGTACCTTTCTAACTGAGCTGCTGAGCTCAACACATTACCGTAGTGTGAAAGGAATTTAGAGCCCCATGCTCGTTACTTGGTGATCAATCACGAAATATTTCACCATCGCCGCTGAGCCCATTTGTTACAACTTGTTTTGTACATTTATCTAATTACTTACTTGTAACTGGTAACACCCCGGCTGCGCCTAAAAGATTGTTATTTATTGGCGTTGTTCGGTTGAACGCGCGTCGTGTTTGCCGCGACCTATTCATTAATTTTTCGTTGTACTAGCGCAGCGGAGGCGTCAACAAAAGTCTGTTACAGTAACGTGTTACACCGGTGCATTCTTGTGTGTTCTGCTTTCATTTTTATTTTTAACTTCACACTAGGGCGCATTGAAATACAAACTGTGCGAGAAATAAGTTGATGTTAATGCTCAGCGGCGTGAACATATACTTGTTTTACACTTTTACAGCCGTTGGGAAAGTCGCCAAGTCGCTTCGACCGCAGTCAGCGCCTTAAATGCCCTTTGAAATTAAAAGAGGTTATCAAATGGATCTTTTGGAGATATAAAACATTGTTATAGACAGTATCTTGAATTAAATAGGTTAATTTATCAGACGTTCATCGCGATGAGGACATTTAGATGATCCCAGCTAATTAATTGCTACGGGTTTGCTCGTCGTGCACTCCATCGTTATCTCACGCAGGAGGTATTATTAAGAGTAATCAACTGGAATTATAAAACGGAATTATCGCTTTATAAAAATGAATCTTAAAATAAAAACAAAGATATAATAATGGCGAAACAGTAGAGAGGGTGATTATATTTTGTGAGTGCCATCAATAAGAGGAATGTTTTCATTTTATGTTAAGTGCACTTATGTGCTAGCGTAGATATTTACTTCAAAGGTATTTGTTTCAAAAATATTATAGGCAAAACAAAATACTCAAGAGCTTAACTGTTCGTTATATCGCTACTTGTGTACTTGAGTTCACATAGCTGGTGCTTGATATGAGTGTTCCCAGGTACAAAACGTGAAAACAACATTCTATAAAATAACCTACTATCATAAAATAATTTCTACCTAAAACCTGTATATTTAATCGCTAATTGATGGCTGCTTTCAGAGAACGTTCCTTGTATAAATAAGAAAAGAATTTGTAACATAAAAAGAGCTCGCTACCAAAGGCTGATCCTCCTATTGATAAAAACTTACCATCCAGAAACGTTCGATAAATCTTACCTGTCATTTTATTTTAATACGGTACGGTAATACAGTTTGGAAGCGTTTTATAGAAGATTCCAGAGTTTATAAAATGGCATTGGAATTTTAGCTTGGAATTAATAAGTTTTTATACAAGCTATCATTACACACACGGGTGGCGACAGAGACGATGTGTGCAACTAGAAACCCATCTCGGTCTTATCTGTAATTTCTAAAGTCATAGAAAAGATAGTAATTAACACCCGATTGATAAGTAACAACATGAACAAAGTCTATCTGGCTTTCAATACGGATTTAGGCAAGGATTATCGACAGATGACGCTTGACGTTTTAGGACTAACTTCTCATATTGTGAAGAAAGTGGATAAAGTAAAAAGGTGTCTCACTATTTTCTTGGATCTTAAAAAAACCTTCCGAAACCGTCTTTGTTCCCATCCTTGTCCATAGTTTATAAAACATACGCATAGGAGAGGAGTGCCCTTGGCTCTGCTAACAGATTATCTCCAGGATAGAAAGCAACGTCTAAAGATAGGAAAATACGTTAGTGATGAGTTAAGGGTTTGCAAGGCAGTGTTTTGGTGCCGACGCTATGTATTTTTTTGACGTGACAACGTCTTAAATTAGGTTGCGGCTGGGAGTCACTTATGAAAAAGTGTAACGCTCGGTAACGTTACGATGAGTCACCGAACGAGATCTCTCTCGTTCGGCGAATGCCTTGCGTCTCTCTCCCACTCAACTATGATCGGTCTGCCGCGCGCGCAGCACTATTAGTAAACAAAATATATTTCTATAGTTAAAATTTGTGCAATTCTTATTTTCATTCAATTCCTTGTTCCTATTGTGCAATTTAATTATATTCATATCAATAAATATTCTACCGAGAAAAAGACGTTGTCACGTAAAATCTTCGCCCGTAAAACCGACTTTACAGGCAACCATTTTTTTACAAAATCAGCTGTTCCATCCATTTAGATTGTGTTGGTATTGCAGTTTTGTAGGAAACGGCTGTTTTTTGTTAATAACCGACTATAACACCGGTTTACAGCATTTTTGCGCATATCTTATTTTTGTTGCTTTTATACCTAGAAATAAGAATAAGAACAAAAAAATAGTTCTGAATTTGCTTTTATGTGTAAAAAATTGAAAAATTCAAAACAATGAAAATACATAATAAATGGATATTGAGAAAATTTATGAATTAAAGATAATGAACGTCCCTTTATGATTTATTTGTCTTAAAGTAGGGTCCAAAGGTTAAACCTTTGTGAAGCGTTTTTAATAAAAACTTCTTAGTGCCAAGGTGAGCGAATTAAAAAAATATCCAAGAGCTGTATTATGGATGGTTTGGAAAGATACCTACTATGTTTTATAAACATGTACTTTACGGCTTTGGTACCGTTCACTGTGATTGACTATTGGCACGAGATATCATTAAACAACGTGCATGGTGAAATACCTCGTTATTTACATATATGCAGTGAATAGTGATGTAAATCTGAAAATTATAAGTTCCTTAATGTCATTAGTGACAGTCACTTTGGCCGAAAACTAAAAACGTGACTGGTATCTACTTAGCACGCACTAACACGCGCTAAACGCTACTTCTACCAATAACGCATAACTTTAAACTACGAATTCAAGATAGAGACGGGAGCATGTCAAAGCCTTAGCACATGTCAAGTAACGTCTCTAGATCTCGGCCTTACATTTATGGTAGCTGGTTGTACCCGTGGGCCGTGTAAGAAAACATAATGAATTACCAATATTAGATACTGTACGCTTCAATAGCAGAATTTTGATTGATTGAAAATATTCTCAAAATTAATGCGTATGTCTGTTTCACATGAAAGCCATATAATATGTTTTATTTTCTTATAAAAGTCAATTGAAAGATAGGAGGCTTTCAATTTTACGGTGAAATTGGTTTTACAGAAAGATAATTGCAGACATTGAATTTGGGGCTTCTATTACATTGTTGTACAAAACTTATTAATTCAATCACCCTATTGAATAATTGAAGTGCTATTAGAACGTTAATTATTATATTGGAAATATTCAATTTATTTGCAAATTGAATTCTTTTTACAGTATATCCAAAACTAACATTCTTTTTTTCCTACACTTACGGATACGATACGACTGTACTTATTCATGGTGATATATCTCTCAAATAACTGAACGTTCAAGAAAGAGTACCTTAAGAATGTACTCCTTTGAATGACTACTAACGTGTGGTCGAAAGCTTTACAATGCACAAATTAGAGACTTGTAATCAAACCACTGAGTTGTGATGCAATTGTTCTCCCCAAAACAAACAAAAAGAACAAGAAACTTAATAAAATCCAAATTAAACAAAGGTAAAAGGAACAAATCCCAGCGACCCCAAACGTATTTAGTTATACACATTTTCTCCGTTTCTTAGTCGGTAAAAATGCATTTTTTCAGTTCGGCTTCTTCCCGAAGTTTGCCGACCGCCGAAGCTCATACTTTATTCAAATAGAGTTGTGGACTGGGAAATGTGGGTGAGACCGAACTTTTGACGTGACTCATCGCATAAAAACTGTACCAACTACTATCAATTCGAGACTTTTGCACTTATCCACGCTATTCTTTTGTTGTTAAAAAGACGTTGCCTTCGTGACTTAGTTTTTGATTGAAGTCAAGTGGCGTTTGCTTTGATACATTCTTTAATGATGACCCTTTCATGGGATTTAATGTTACAAAGCGGCTGATTTAGCGCATACTTCTTACAAATCCATCCGATTTGTTAGAATCAGTTTCTTATTTTATACAAAGGTTTGCCTTTTTAAATCTCAGTTCAGTCCTGAAAATGTCCTTCATTTTTCTTTTCTAGCACAACATTATACAGTCCATATTTTTCTTCACATATTAAATTTATTGCGGGATACAAGCAAGTCTCACTTTCTCAAGAAAGTGAGCTTCATCGCCCTACCCAATATTCTGTGGTCATCGCTGTAAATTGGCTTACATGGGTGCACTGACTCGCAAACTACGAGACCATTTCATGCTGTACACCTACACAAAACGGCTTTATTGCTTCTTCTATGATAACACCGAGTCTTGAATTCTGACGCAGAAAGCGACAAAAGATATTGATCACTTCCCTAAGTTGAAGTTAGATTGAAAGACGTTTTGCGGAGTGAAGTCGTCGCGTCGTCTGCGCTTGTTCTAAAGTGGAGAGCAGTAAGTGCAATGGACTAGACCGAAAAGTTCTATCTACTTAAACTTGGCCAGCCCAGTCTACGTTGCAACAAGTTGTTAGTATAAGGACGACATCGAACACTGGTACCGTTTCTCAAATATTTGTTTATCGCTTTCATAATGCGACCAAATCTTCCTCTTGACCAGAAAATATTCAGGATCTTAGTATTCCTACATATAGAAGAATATTTATTACACATCAATGTCGCGAAGACAACAGTTTCTTGAATTACTTATTCAAAGTGTCCGATTGTTAAACAAAACCTTTACAACCGTATATTGAACCGTATAGTCCATAGTGTCGAGATTGCGAGTAATAGAATATGTAATGTCTTCGGGATTGACCTCTTCAGGGGTTACTAAGTTTTAAATAAAATAGTGAGTAGTTATGTACTCTTCTTTTACCTGCGCCCTGTATCTATATCTGTATAAGTCATTATCGTTCGTTCTTCGTCGTAAGTTATAACAATGTTAAAAAATAATTGAAATTGAATAACGGAAAATTGTTGGTGCGGCTGCCCGGGACGACGGGCGTCACAAGTTTACGCGCGATCGGTCACAAGTTGGCCCCCGCCCGGCTCCAACCACGACGAGTTAACTCATTTCTCACTTCACAAACGACCAATAAATGAAGAATAACGCACAAAGAACATCCTTACCGTCTCGAATTCGAGTTTGACAGTCTTAGTAATAACACTTCGGGGCTTCAGCTCGAGTCTTCTAGTTTTCGTGATTTTTCACGGACGTTTTATTTCGCCTGTGAAATAAAGCGTGTAACTCTTTTGAAGGCGCAAAAGTTTTATCTCTAAAAGTCGATGGAGCACAGAAAAGGCGATGGAGGCAAGTTTCTTCCAACCTCCACGTTACTTTGATGTCTAAGATTCAAAAGCCGATACGATTAAATTTTTGCTTCACACGAGATTTTAGATTGAACTCATTTGAGCTCGCAATCTTTGTTGCAGCAAAAATGCTTTCGCTAAATGGTTTAAATATCGCTTGTTTTTTTTTTTAATAAAAAAAAACACTCGTTTGCTCAGCCATGCGTGTCTTATACGCTTTAGGACGTCAAAAGGATGGGCAGCGGCGGCGCCGTCCTCAGGCTTGTTTTGTCCGGATGGAGAATGAAGTAATTATGGTTTTGGAATGAGAGAGAAAGAGGCAAACAATAAAGTAAAACACATTTCGCTTGTTTCTATTGTGGCAAAGATATACAAGCTAGTTGAAACTAGTTGTAATCAGAAGGGTTGGTTACAGAGTCCACTGATCAAGGACAAACAGACGTCCTTTTGGATACTTGAATCGAAAACCGTAAATAAGTTAGTCGTCTTTAACTATAGTTGTTTGTTTCAAGTATTTAAAGAGAATTTGGATAACAGCGGCTGTTGGCGCGACCCATCTGTGGCTCCCCTTTCAACTTTACGATTTAATTACTTACTGCAAACATACAATCCCATTTAACTCAAGTGGTTTATTATTCTCTCCGTAAACATTTCAGATATAATTGTTGGAGTGGATGTAGGCGCTTATACTTTTGAAATAATTTCAGGGATTGACCCATTTTTGGTATGTTTACGGCTTTCTTCCGTTCTTATGAGTAAGCAGATTCACTGGTCAACAAAAAACATTTTTTGTATGTAACGTGACAAATTTGTCTTTGTTTCGACAGTTCAAAAGTGCCTGTAAGTGGCCTACTTGAAATAAATTTTTTGATTTTGATTTTGACAGTTTTATTTTTAAGTTTTTATAAACTAAGTGAAGTAAATTTTACTGTCACTTACGGGATATCTGCCGTAATTGTTCGCGTTTTTTTATTTTTTATTTTGATATCGGTAGCTCAAAATCATGACTAATCACGGAATATATCCCGTAAGTGACAATGTAAGTTTAGTTTTAAACCGTGAAAGCTTTTAAAACAGTATTTAAGTGAAGTAAATTCTATAGTCGAGTGCGATTAGGTGGAACAAAGTTTGTAGTGTTGAAAATTTCCCATTTTCTTAAATTATTTCAAAAATACTGAATTTTAAGACAAAGAATTCTTTTGTCATTGTTAACTGATACTTTTTCACAGGTAAGTGGACTAAAATGTAAAAAAAACACATTAGTAAAGTGACTGAAGTTCCTGATATGCGAATTAATTTTTAAATTGATTCGCATATCAGGAAATCACCTAACCCAAAAAGTAGACCAGATCAAAATAAATCAAGTGTTGTAATGATACTTTCATTACAGGTACGTTATTCAAAATTAGTAACCCCCTTTCTTGTTACAAAATTTTGTTGACCAGTGATTTTTAAATACAAATTTAGTTTTTTTGAGGATCAGTTCACAAAAAGAGATCTTTCAACACACACATGTACATTCGAGACCATAGCAATAAAATAACATAAGAAAGATCACCAGCCATTCAACAATTAACTTATTCCAAACTTTAATCTGTTCAAACTTATCCATCTGTATTCAAGCCCCACTGATTTGCAGTTTCCGTTTACAGGTAAATTAAAATGTACGTCTATCCTGTCTAGGCTAAGCGCTGGAGCCCTAGGTACAGATTTACCTGCAGCTTATCCTAGACACGTCTTATCGGGCGTCGAGGCTTTAGAAGCAGCCAGCAAGCCGTTGCAGCTCTGAATATCATGTCACTTAGTTTTGTTGTTTATAAAAATATATAAATGTGCAATAATGGTTGAATAGAATGGATTGAGTTCTAATGTCAAGGAGTAGTTTGGAGAAACGCTATTTGATTGTTGAATACTTACTGGTTGAAAATTGATTTGATTTTATTGTTTGTAATGAGACCAAAAGGCTATTTTGTTCTGTATTGAAAATTCTGTTAGTCTACAATCTATACTAATATGTCTTTCTATATGTTTTTATTTTTCACGCTTTAACGACAGAAATAATTTGTATGAGGCACATGAGACGTGACGGTGGCTACGTTCTCGCGGTAGAATTTCTGATGAACACGCGGGCAAAACCGCGGGAAAACTAGTAACACTATTATTTAAACGACTTTTCAAGGTTGGTAATTGAGGCCGAGGATTAGTTGTTATCTATCTGTTAGGAGGCGTATCTTAAGTAAGCCTTTATGGGCTGATATAAGATAGGCAATATAAAATACTAGATTTACGAGTATATCTTAGTATGGATCTTATTATTATGCTAATGTACTATTTACGAGTTAGATACGGAGTTACAGGCCATATTGAAGAGGTATTTCTTATGGTAAAACGTCACAACTTAACACCCAGTAGATACATGGTACTTATGTAAGTGATTCCTGATTTTTGTGGGGAAGAAACAATAAATGTTTACTTCTACCAGTTTTCTTTGAGAAATATTGGAATCACACTATAGGTCCTGAAATTGATTGTGATTATGTATTCAAAATCACTTTAATGTAAATATTTAAAATAACAATGTTGCCAAAGATAGCAACGTCAGACCAAAAAAAAAACAAAATTAATTCACAATTTTATCACCAAAAACAAGTAGAGAATAAAAATTAATTAGCCCGAAGTTACACAAATCTTAACAAGACTGCGGCACGTCTAAGTAATTAGCGGAAAGAGGCGAGACCAACGACATAAATCATCTCGATCCCACTGATATGTTCTCTCTACCGTGTGCCATCACCTAGCGGAGCGCGAGTGAGAGAGTGCGGGTAGTTCTATCAAATTTACATTAAACTTCAAACGAAACACAAGAAAATTAAGTCAAACTAAGTAAACGACGTGGCTCACAAACTCACACGTCGCCATTTCCCAGGAATAGTTCACGGCAATAATAATTAAGTAATTTAAATGAAGCCCTGATGCGATTAACAGCTTAACGTAATTACCTTCCCCGCTATTTACGAAGCTTCAGCAAACTACTTTTATGGTAAACACCACAAGATTAATCGCTTTCTTCCTAATCTTTTAGATAGCTCAAAAGATAGAAATCGGGGCATTTCGCTAAGTTGCGAAGTATTTATTGAGCGAGATATCAATCTTGTGGAATCCCTTTGTTTATATACGAGAATGCGCGTGTCTTTTGTCGCTGAACACCATTAAACCGTTTGCTCGTCCATCTAATTGGTGTGTATCTGTTTACTTGGTTGTTGGATCGAGATCCTCGCATGTAACCGATTCTAGTAAATTTTAATGATGTGTTGCGTCGCAGTGCGGCGTGCCCGCGGCGCAGCGTTTATGTCTGCGACTGTCACAACTGGTTGACACCAGTTTTAGAACACGCTTTAGGCGAAGCGAGCTTAAGGGCACAAGAAAAGATATGCCAGACAGCTCTGACGGCCACAATCAATACATAGATGCAACAATACGTTCTACAAAAGATAAATTCCTGGAAAACCGAGTGGAAAATAATTGTTATTAGTATTTGAAAGATTTCAACGAATTTCATTATGAACGACTTTCGTACGACCCAGAAATTCTTACAGTTATGTGCTTGATATTATACCTGAGGCAATATTATTCAACTAAATCTCAATTGCATATAAAGGATCATTTAAATGGAAAAGCACTCACCTCAAAACTGTGTAATTTTCAGGTGGATATTATAAAATACCGAGAACTGAAATGCAACGCAAACAAATGAGGTATTTACGCTTTTGTAATGACAAGTAACAATTTTGTTTTGTAGAACTCTTGCTAGTTAGTAAATATATGTATAATTGAATTAAATGTAGAGTAAAGTTATTCATTTACAATGCATTGCTGAAATTACTACAGGGAACAATTTTCGCATTACTTTTTAATTACACATTAAAAAGTAATGCGAAAATTGTTCCTAGATTAATGAATCGATTACGAATTTCTGTACGCGCCCCGTAGGTTACGAGTGAAGTTGTTTGAAATATTATTAATCTTGTTACTTGATACGCCGTGATAGCTTTACCAACTTTTCTTAAGATAACGCTCATATACTTCCAAACTTCTTATATCCCGGGGCTCGTTTAGCGATGCAAAGGCCCAAAAGTGTATTTCAGCGGTGAAAACGAACATATGTACTAGCGAGAGGTATCCACCAAAATGTGTTCTACTTTTTTTCTATTGGCGCGGAAATAGAAAATTATTTGAACGCGGAACTACGCTTCAGAACTGGAATCGTTTGAGAGGCGTTCGGTTGATGTTAGTTGTGTACCGTTTCAATTCGCCAATTCTTTGCTTTGTTTTAGTTAGGTTTACGTTCAGAAGCGTGTCGTTCGAACATTCGATCAATTGTACAATGTACATAGGTAATCTATACTAATATTATGAACTTATGATCCAATTCAAAAAATTCTTTTACTGGCAGAAAGGTACTTTATTCGTGGGTGCTATAGACTATAAATTATATTTATATCATGCATATTTGCGGATCTAACACTAGCTACTTTTGCGGACGAAGTGGCGGGCGAAGTCCTAGTACCTAAATATAGGTAGGTAGTCATAAGTACATATCTTAAAATAATATTTTCAAAACAAAAAAGTGCTTTCTATGAAGATTTTGGGGAAGACGATAAAAAAAAAACAAAATTATCTTTACTAGTTAAGTAAGAAAACCTTTTCCACAGCGTATTATTGGCTGTGTGCTAGTTTTCATCAATATTAATCACGATTCAATTAGCATGTTAATCAGTTATAAAAATTCAATTTTAATTATGCAAGAATCTACAATTACTCGGTGCTTATCGACGTGGCAAACTGGCAAGCTTATTATTTATTGGCCTTTTGTGGCATCGCCCGGGACTCGGCTTGTTATGGACGACAGAATATTTTGAACGATGCTGACCGTATTTCCACACTGCTAACTTGATTACCAATACTTTGGTCGAGTGCTTTATACCGCGCTATAGTTGCTCCGTTGTTCGTGCCCGTAAACGATCAGGAAATATCGCTATAAGGAATCAGAAATAAACTAAATTTGCCAACGTTTTTGACGCAAAAAGTGCAATCACCGAACTGCGGAGTTTCGAATTTTCACCCACATACATTTTGGTAGATACGCTAGATATTTTTTGCTCGCGTCGTGTAACACTGGGCAGCTTCATCAATGTACGAATTTAAACAATGACCATTTATATGGATGCATGCATTTTGTATGTATCCAGTGAATAAGCTATTGAAATAGGGATATAATATTAACTATGTGGAAATGATAAGCATGCCAGCAAGTCGCAGGTTTCCGCACTGCGACGCAACATACCATTAAAATGTACCAAAACCTCCGCTTGCCGGAACGAAACAATCCCCGTACATACGAGTACATTCGTATTTACGCTACTATTTATGTACGGACGATATCGCTTTGTGCTATGACGTCATACTGTGAACATCGCTGTATAAGTAGCTCCTATTAACTTGTTATATTACCCTCACGGCTGCGATGTGATGAGCCTATTTCTGTGCCCATTATGTATGCTATAGTTGCGCCAGCTGCCCGATTGCGTCGAGTTTTCATTTTATTTTTAGTTCGTTAGGTAACTTCTGAACGAAGTACGGAGGAGTTTCTTTTCGAACCTCGTAATTTGGACCGGAACTCTCAGAAAGTGGGCGCTTCAATGAACAAATCGTGGCGGGCAGTTTATAAAAAGAATACGGACGCAACAATAGCCTCATTCGATTTACGCTTTATTCATTTTATTCGTTTCGCAAGATGGTTTCGTTTTATTATCGTTATTGTTTCCCCATTGTTGAGTGGTTGGTCCTTTGAACCGCAGCGGATCGAACTCGTCATGAAACTGAATGTTATCTCATATCTTCTTAATTGGTTGCTAACAATGATGCTTAAACACAGCATCAGTGTAAACAAGCCGCGTTGTCTGTATTTGACGAAAACAGTTTCAATGCTGAACATGACAATATGATTTGGTACAATGTGATAATAATAGGTATAATGACGTCATTGAATTAAACTTAATGCTGTACACCATATCTCCGTCTAATGGACAGTTCTGAGCAGAAACATAATACGTCTTTAGGCTTCATAGAATGATCAGCCCACAAAGGACAAGTGACATGCGATACGATTGTCAGTAGTTTGCGCGTATTGTTGCGCTGTTTCAAACAACAATGCGTGATCATACAGCCCTAGTGATTCTATAAATGTCATACAAATATTACGTCTGGCTTTTTATTAAAACGAGCATTTATGATTTTATGCATGGTTTAACCAGTTAACAGAACTCAAATAATGGGAATTTGACAATCACTTTGAAATATGAGGCCAAATTATTAACTGTGTCGAATGTAGGCGTAGGTAGGTTATTTACGTAAGTGCAGGACCAAGCAGTTTCTCGGGTTCCTACGTAATAACCCTACGGTCTGGGCTGTCATGCGAATATAGCTATAACGTGTTTTCAGAGTTACCTGAAATTTGTGTACCTCAATTTGGTATTTCCAAATTGAGATGCCGTAACCGGACGGCAGTAGCTCTGACATATTACTATTTAGTTAGTATGAATTATTAAGTTGTTTACTTTCCATGTATAACAAATAATATTTAAATTGGCCTTATTTTAAGCTCTGTAGATCACAGTGATGTTATTTAAGTTTTGCCATACTGGTATCGGCTTTGCATTTTGTACAATTGTTTTTATTTAACTTACAATGTAGGTATGTTTGTTTAGGTCAAATCATGCAATCTGAATTTTAAAACAGTTATCCCCAACTCCCAAATGATGGCGTACTAGTTATTTTTTATGCACACCCATGATATGGGTATCCATTAAAAGGGTTTGCTGAGAAGAATACGAGAAATAAATGGACGGCACTCTAAAGCGTGCCTTCTAGGTAGTGTTCTTGTAGACATCGACGAGGACGATTTTTTTGATGCCCTGTGATTTTCCCCCCCATTGACATGTATAAGCACAGATTTTAACATGAATGTTTGTTTGCTGAACAGAAATGATGACGTGCCGGCTGGGCTCGCGTCGGCTGGGTGGCTCCCGAGGCTCGCTGCAGGCCGGCACCGCCTGCTCTGCCGCCAGCGAGCTGGACCTCTCCTCGCGCTCCAGACGCGCACATAAAGCTAGGTAACACCGTCATTCTTATATATTTCTTTATTGAAGTAGTTTCAACTTTAACCGCTTGGACAAACCCAAGCGGCGAGTGAAAGAAATTGTCCAAAGTACACCACGAGTGATCATGATGCGTCATGAACGGGGGTGTAAAAGCCAAAATTCGATTTAAATAAATCATCTGAACATGCAAAGAAGACAAGCTTAAAATCATGAAAAAAAGGGTCCCACGGACACGAACAAAGCGCTTTCGCTTTGCTTCCATATTTACTGTGCGAACCGCCAGTCTGTGGAACTTACTGCCGGCTTCTTTGTTTTCCGATCATTGTAATCTGGATCTCTTAAAGGTTCGGGTTTCTTGTAGGCGAGCGTGCTCCACCCTAGGCGGCATCATCGCTTCCCATCAGGCGAGTTGCGGCCAAACGCAAGCCTATTTAGTGAAAAATATAAATAATCCTTTTCTCTCGTTGTTCTAGTAGTAGCAAGCGTTGATCTAGTGCTTGCGAGCGCTACTGCTGGGCATGAGGTCAATTCAATCTCAATTCTCTTTGGTCTTGGGTTGGAATCCCAGGTCGAGCAAAGTTATATTGGGTTTTTCCATTAAATATTTGCAGTAGCGGCCCAGAGTAAATAGACTTCAACATAGCTATCGATAATATAAGGTCCCATTAAAATAGATGGACAAATTTTAACACAGCGTTCAGTACGTCTAACCAAAAATATCCAAGGAAAAAATCCTGTGTTAAAATTTGTCCATCTATTTTAATGGGATTTTATACATATATTATATGAGTTTAGGTACTATAAGTATCTCACACCTCTGCCTTACCCTTGGGGCATTGCAGGTGTGTTATATGTTGTGTTCATAAGCTAAGCAGGTGAAGAATTATTTTAAGCGGTTCTCGTTTCCACCCCTACTCGGGAGTTTATTTCTGTAATTTCTCCGAGAACATTGTGTGGGCTAATGCAAACGTACAAGTGTTATTATACTTTAAATATAGAAGTTACGAGAACAAATTGAAAAATAAACTTATGTAGCTTCATAACTTTGAAGAGTAGCTGGGTGGCTGTGGCTACAAATAGAAGTAAAAAAAAATGTTTTGATATTCATAAAGGGTATTCAATTAAAGTTGTTTTCCCCATGCTCGTTGAAAGCAATCCGTACATTTTAATTGATTCGCACTTGTCCCCGGAAAGCCGAAATAATTTGGAGCGCCCGCGCGAACTTCTGACGAAATCCGATAAGGGATCGGATTTAACAAGCCTCCCTGTTGTGAAACGATTCGTTTGATTTACTAATCGTTGAGGCGAGCGCGGAGGCCTCGTTCTACCGAAGCATTATTTCCAAACTTATCGATTTGTAAGGTAATAAGGTATCGCATTTTCCGCAACATAAACTTGAGTTCGTTAACGTAGGACGTTTAGAGGCAAAAACGAAATTGAGTCATCTACTTTCTAATTAAGTTGGTATCTTTTTGCAAATAGAAGGCACTTTCAATAAATCTGTCTCAAATATATTTTTATAGAAATCTCTCGCCCACGAAACAGGCTTCTCTTAACGGAATATATTTACGCGTACATACCTACAAAACATTGGAATATTGTTCAACATTGATATTTTCTGGCGGTACTTAGGTATCAAAAACTTTTGTCGGTATCTTACTTTTTCTACCGCGTTGTGTAGTTCATCATCATCATCATCATCCACAGCCTGAATTCCCTCACTGCTGAGTATAGTCCCTCTTTTCTTCTGCCAATCTCCACGTTCCTGTACCAGCCTCATCCAGGTTGCGTAATTCTGGCAAAGAATATTTGACACAAAAATGCCGCTTAATTTAAACAGTCATCCGAACATAGCACAGACTTACTTTGATAGTTACATTTTGTACGTATAACATAAACTTTATACGTACAGTATTAAAAGTAGTAACAATCGCAGCTCCAACTTAACATTGTAAGGGCGAAGTGTCGCCACACTTTTTGTGTTCAGCATTTTACACATTCGGGGAGCCATATTACTTGATATCCTCTTAAACTGGATCTGTCAAACCGCCGCGAGCGATAAAGGGGATCTATCGCGATCATAACACTTCCAGCATCTATGTATTATGGATCCTTTTTTTAACGTCTCTATGAAATCAAGAGTTATGTCGTCCTTGATTTCTTTTCGCACTTTTTATGAAGGTTAATAAGATAATTTATTGATGTAGGATTTGGAGGATTGGGATTGATGATTTTATTATTCATAGGATGGTTATTGGAGGCTTAACTGACTCGTGGTTGCAAGCGCGATTGGTGAGGGTTACTCCTCATAGCCCAAGTCGGGCTGAATTATTGGGTTATTTCATCAGGAATTTTCCAGTTGAAGCCAAGAGTTTGAAAGTGTCAGTGTCAAGTGGTGGCATGTTGCCCCGTTTCCATGGAAAGCACTGGTCCTGCACCTGATCTGTCTGCAGTAGGATTGTCCTCACATCGGACTATGGGAAGCGAGAGTGCGCCCTCCGCCGTGACCTTAAACGTTCAAGCGTATTGGGAGATTTGGTTGGGTTTCGCTTTGAGAACTGAATTGAAAGCGAGATCTCGTTTAGCTTAGCATGTACGATACGATACTTAATAGTATGTACGATACTATTCGATTAGATTAGAAATTCCTATATGCACATAAATAAAGGAGAATTTTTTAACATACCTTTGTCAGTAATCTCTAACGTAAGAAGTTTCCTAAGCCACTACTTTAGTTTCATTATTTGGTTCCCATAGGAATTGAGCTTTCAAATTAATATTTTTTCGCTTGATAAGATTTTAATGAAAGTTAGGTAATCATCAATGTCATTTAAAATCTTTTCCTTGGCAACCCATTACAGTTGTCTTTTTTTTTTTTGGGATGGGAAATCATCAAATGACCCTCCCGCTCTGGGCGTAGCGGAAGGGAGTGTCAGACTTTTATTGACTAAAACCCATCCATATTCCTTATTTTGCCCTCTGTGTTCCATGGCCACGGTATCTCTTTCGAACAGTCCCGCAGCCCTGGCAGGCATCGGTCCTTGCGGGCCCCTCCTGTTTGCTGACATCTCTTTGGGGCGCGCGTGGAACATGAACGCGCCGTCGACACGGCCTGTCGTCATAAGATGGACGGACGGCGAGCTAGCCCATTACACGCCGTCCAAAGGCCCGCAACCCATTATAGTTGCCTAGGAATTAAAGTAGTGTCATAACTTCTATTATACCTTTGCCTAGTGGGTGTTAAAAATGATTTTTTTTGCGCGGATAACTGCTTAATGTCATCGCACATAACTGTGGCATAATATTTGTAAAGTTAGTTATCATGATTGATTGGTTGTCTCGACTGATGTCATCACGGGATGAGCTACTTATTTTAGTACCTAGATAAAACTCATATCTACACTCAAAAGGATAATACTCGCCTCGTATAGGTACCAACTGTGAATAATTCCCCAAGCTAGCTAGGCTGTCTGGGCACAGCAGGCCGGACGTTAGTGGTGACGTGACAGACTTTGAGCTGGCCTAACGCAATCCGAAGATTCAATAGAATACGAGGACAGCTTATACTGCGGGAGGATTGCGGAACATACTAACAATCGGCATACTTACCATTCATTTTGTTGATTGCGTTATTTGTGTTGTGAAGCAGGCGTTTAATTCAAACATAAACAGCAGTGTTTTAGTAATTTGTTTTAAAATCCTCCGATTGTGACAAAAAGTGTGCTCGCCATTCGGGTGGGTTTTGTTACCCTAGACATGTGATCTACAGTTTAACACGGATTACAAACAACAGTGCTGCAAGAATCTTTTGTCAATTTCTATGGACACTGTATTGACAAAACAAGATGGCGCTGCCGTAAGTCTCCTCCAGCCTTAAACCCTGGTAAAACTACACATCTGTCCAATATTTTCGTGGCGCATAACTTTCTTGATATAACATGGTTAAACGTGCGCTGCTTCTATTAAGTCGACGTTGAAGAGGTTCGAAGGCTGGCTCTTGTTTGCCCAGGTCCCCAGGAACACAAGGGTCCTTGACTTGAGGACCGCTTTAATCACAAGTGTTGACTCGATGAGCCTACGTCCTCCGTCCTCGTCAGTGAAAAGACTCACGTAGGTACGTTAACTTTTAAATAAACCTGGCTTATTATAGCTAGAACAATACTTCGAGTGCGGGATTTGGGAAAGTTCTGGATGTTCAGTTTTATTTGTGCGTTTGAAAACGTGTGAGTTATTAGCAAGGATAAATTGGTTATGTTCAGATTCAATTTATACCAAGCGGTTGGTCGACTCTTCACGTGACCAGAGGGCGGGCCTATTTTTTGGCCAAAGAATCAGCATTGCCATCCAACGTGGCAATGCTGCCAGCCTTCTGGGCACTTTTCCTGTTGACAGCGATGCGGAGAAATTTATGGACGCCCTGTAACTCTTTTCTATTTGTACATATTTATTACTATTATAGTTTTGTAGTTTGTAAATAATTTAATCATCTTTGAAATAAAATAATATTTATACCGCAACTGTCAATTTACTATAGGTACTTTTTTTACGATACCTGTTTAGGCACACGTAATACCAATATCAGTCAGCTAGCAAAGAAATGAGTTCAAATGTTTACTTTTGGGAAGTTGGGCTGAAAGTTCTGTTTTTCAATCCACAGCATCAGGAAAACTATGATGGCAATGGTCACTGCTGTTTCTAAAACAATCAAACAAAACATTAATACATTCTCACACATTTTATATTTATATGGAAAAGTCTATAAAAAGCGCTCCGCTTAATCTGCAAACAGTAACTAAGCATTTCACGCTAGCCTTGCTATCAGTAATATTAGCGAGCGCCCGTAGCCGTCGCGCGTTGCCGCGGCAACCGGCAATACGACCGATCGCATTTTTGAACGGTTTATATCTCATTTTACGGAACGACAGTTCTAGCACAACCCTGTGCGGTTCTGCCATGCCCCTCTGCTCCCACAGAGGTCGCATTCGAAAACCAATTTCTACCGGTAACTCGCCTGCCGCTAAGTAGATTGGACTTCAAACGGCTCCTTCCGTCCGCAAAAAGTCTCATATCTGCATAACTTTTTAGATTAACACCGGTGGTGACTTTTGTATTTTGCTTTATGGACTGTTTTTAATTTTGCATGGGAATGGATAAAGAAGATTTATGCGCTGTTTAATGGGTTTGGGACGACGATCGATTTAATATTTATGGCAGGTAAGTTTTAAACTTTGCGAGGCAAGGCATTTACTAACGCACTTTGCTAATTATTAGATACTATTATTTACTTAGAAAGTAGAAAGAAAACATGTTTATTAAGCACCTGCCAGAAGTACCTACTTAGCATTTTTCTGTTTTTTTTAAATAGCAAAAAAGCATAACATTTTCATCCCTTTAATATTCTATAAAATGAAACATTGGGGGCGTATATCGGTAATCTACAAGTACTTCAATATAAAAATGCATGAACATAAAATAAATGAACGTCAGCCATAAAACCTCTTTACAGTGTTTTAACCGAATGTTTTGGCCATTTTCTTCCGAAAAACAGTCCCAAAGGCCATCAAATAAAGATTAAAAATAAATGCGTATTTTTTTCTCGTTTTTAATGGCTGTCGAATTGGAAAACATGGTGCTATAACCAGTGTCTAACTGCTGGCTGCCAAAAAGGTTGCATACTTTTATAAAAATGTGGTTTCCTTGTATTTATATTTAAAAAGATTTCATTTATTTTTAATCATGTATTAAATTAATTTAATGGTTAGATTTGATTAATTATTATAAAATGTATGAACCATGAAAGTATTAAAAGATTTGTAATTAATTTTTTCGGGTTAGTCAATGAATAAAATATTTTTTTGCGTACTGGCTGAACACAATATGTCTTTAAATCCATGAAAATGTTAAATGTCAAAATATATGAGCCAAATCGGGCGGGAAACTAGAAGTCATTTGTTGACCGGGCAAAATAATTTTATTTATAAGAGATTATGTAATTTTTACCGTACCGAAAGTGCTTAGATTTGATTATAATATTCAAATAAACCTAGTTTTTATAAGCTTTATATTGATGCAGATCTATGATAATAATATAGATTTTGTTCGCAAGTTTATATAAAAGTAATTAAATGGGGAAACAGTAGTAGTGTCCGACCGAATGTCGATTTTTAACCGAAGTCGAAGGTTCAATAACCCTAAAACATCAGTTCAACATTGGCTAAACTAAAAGTCTATGTTGAGGAGCTCGTGACTAAATAAAAACCGCCACACGGGTTGATTTCCAAGGTTGGGCAGCACATGCCAAGGTTGGTCCGCAGATGGGTGACCATCTATTACATACCAATTTTTCTCCATGCCTCTGAAAGCAAGTTTAGCCGTTATACCCGGTGACCGTGGTCATCTGTACATCTTTGACAGTCGGTACAGTCTGACTTACCAAGGGGTATCGTATTACCCAATAAGTACCACTAAGTGGGTTGTGGAAGCTAGATAAGCAGTCGATCCATGAAAAATACTGATATTCAACTGCATCCGTTGAAACTGGAAGCCGATCCTAACTTATTAGGGAAAAAGGCAAAGCAAAAAACATGATGATGAAATTAAAGTCTATGTTGACTGTTCATAAACAACTTAACAAGATGATTCAACTTATTTTGCAACTTGTCAAAAATAATAAAATTTTGAAATGTGTGAGCGCTGCCCCCTGCACGTCGCCTCTTCCACTGCGCTCTTGCGCATTCACGGTTTGTTTAATTTCGGCGCATGTTAGAAACCTTCGGCTTCGGTCAAAATTTCGGCCTATTTTGGCCCGAGCTGAAGGTTTGGCCGAAGGTGCCTGGAACCGAAGCCGGAGCCGAAACATCGGTCGGTCACTTTAATTTTGGATATTATACAGTACAGCACATGTATATTAGAGAAATATTGTACATAAACTAATATTTTATTTGCATTCCATAATTTTAACGACCTGATCTTGTTTGCGGTGCGAAAATAGCCAGATATAGCACAAGTTAGAGAGGTTTGGAAGGAGAAAGGGAAGGCTTTTGCCCAGCAGTGGGATATTTAAAAGGCTTACAAAAAAAACTCGGTCTTACAAAAATGACTTAGGTAAAGCTAAGACCCTGTGTCCTACACAGTAGGTAATAGCGTTTTTAAAAAGCAAATTTAATAAAATAAACACCGGCCAAGTGCGAGTCGGACTCGCGCACGAAGGGTTCCGTACCATTATCTATAAAAACGGCAACAAAATCATGCCTGTTGTATGGGAGCCCCACTTAAAAAATGTTCTATTCTATTTTTTTGTATTTGTTGTTACAGCGGCAAAAGAAATACATAATCTGTGAAAATTTCAACTGTCTAACAATCACAGTTCATGAGATACAGCCTGGTGACACACGGACAGACAGCGGAGTCCTAGTAATAGGGTCCCATTTTACCCTTGGGGTACGGAACCCTAAAAATTAACAATAAAATGAGTAATAATTACGTTTATTACCTAGATTAAAACTGCTGGGGGCGAGCGGGGAGGCGCCGCTGCTGAGCGGGTGGCGTAGCACGCCGCACACGCCGCACGCGCCCGCCACGCCCGCGCCACATCACTCGCACAATCACCTCGCACCATCACATTGTAATGGAACCGACAGGTATAGTCCGATATTCTTTCCGAGCACGTTTGTACGTGCTACATAGCATGCTGCTGCCTCGTGTCACGCCGGCGCCACATCACTCGCACAGGATAGTTCATGAGTTATTTTTACTTTAGTACCACACAATATTACACTATATCACTTACGCCGATACAGAGGTATGGCATAGACAGGGATAGCCAGTGCTCTAGCTTAGCATATTATACACGCCGCGGCGTGGCGTGCGCATATAATATGCCGGCGCCATTGTAAAGGAACGGACAGGTATATAAGAGTCCAACGTAATCCTAATAATAATAATAATAATAATCCTTCCTACGCAATATACGAACGCTTGTACACGCTATATAACTCACTGCGGCGTGGCATAGATAGGAATTGCTTATGTGGTAGCATACCACACTATACGCGCCTGACACGTCAGTGCCACATCACTCATACAATCACCTTGCACCGTCACATTGAAATGAAAACGACAGGTATAAGTAGTCTTGCCTGCCAGGGCTGCGGGACTGTCCGAAAGAGATACCGCGGCCTTGGGCACACAAAGGGCAAAAGAAGGAACTTGGATGGGTTTTAGTCAGTAAATGTCTGACACTCCCTTCCGCTTCGCCCAGAGCGGATGGAGTCATTTGATGATTTCCCATCCCAAAAAAAAGGTATAAGTATTTTGAACCATCACTTACCAAACACAGTGCTGCGGCGTACAGGGTTCTACGGTAACTGCACATCACACAACACCACGCTTCAGTCACGGCACTTTATAACAAAAAAGGATTCTGTCCACTACTCCGTACCATATCATGACCGTGTTATGAACGTATCAGGCAAAAAATATTCTTTGTATTGAAAAATATCAGACTAAAGACCATCCCGTCACCGACCAACACCGTCGCGTGCCATGACATGGCGAAATTTTCTCGCCGACAATTGTTGACGTTCCGTGCATGGCACGCGACGGTGATGGAGCGATCTATAAGGCATAGTCTCATACTTTTCTAAACAAAGAATATTGGGTTTAATCGCGTATGATGACCGTTCTAACCCCGTTATGAACGTGTATGATATGCTGTTGATTCGTTATGGTGGGCTTAGTAGTCCGTGTCATGTGTCATTCCATGCCTGATATGTTCATAGCACGGTCATGGTACGGTACGGTGTTGTCGGCAGCCACCTTTGAGACCTATTTTTAAAGGTTCCGTACCTCAAAAGGAAAAACGGAACCCTTTCACTTGCGTGTCTGTCTGTCTGTCCGTCTGTCACAGCCAATTTCAATTTATTCCGAAACTCCTGAACCGATTAAGTTGAAATTTGGTAATGTAAGTCGGTGACCCGAAGACGGACGTGTAACGTAAATTAATCTACGTAAAAAAACACGCACGTACGTTTAATTTATCTACGTAGATTACAGAAAAATCTATAAGAAATCTTAGATTTAAAACAACTTACGGAATTTAGATAATTAACGTACGGAACCCTCTCCACGCGAGTCGAACTCGCACTTGTCCGTGGGAGTGGCAATGACATTCTGAAGGTCATCAATGAAAAGCCGTGGTGCACTATTATGACCATTGGGTACGTGTACATGTACTCGTGCATATACCCAGTGCGTCAGGTGAGTGCAGATATAGGAATTAAAATCTTTTATTTCGTTTGTTACTGACATAGCTTAAAAATGTAGTGTGTATTACTAACATCATATGGATCATGGTCTGAAATAAAGTATTTTTATTTTATTTTTTTAAATTAAAAAATGGACACCTAAAAATAATTAAAAATAAAAACGATTAGCGTACGCATAATACGCGATACGTACGTAGAGTTGTGGACAATACCTCGATGTCCACAACTCTGTTTTCAAAGCAATTGAAAACATTTCAACACAACATACATTGTATCAACACCATCCCAACACGAAAAAAAAAATTAGATTTAAACAAAATCCTGAACATTTTCTCGTACCCTCATTGATTTGACAAACCTGATTCATATTACTTTGTGAATTCGAATACATTTTTAGTGGTACATTTTGATGCTATTGTACCAATAACACTCGAACAAACCGATAACTTGTTCCCAAAAACTAAATAAAATACTGTTTGACAGCCAATACGCTTTGACAGCTTTCCCTCGTAGGTACTCCCTATAATGTTATTTGGTGTGCGTCAAACTACGCAAAATTACATCGGATATTGGGTTTTGGCAAGAGTTACGTTTTATGCTGTTTGTTTAGACTTTTATTATGGAGTACCAGATCTTTAGAAATCGTTAAAAGAAGAGAGAGACGAAACATACGCAGATAAATTTGAAAAGGAGAGGTATTTTCTTTTACTTTTAGCGCCTATAGACGTATGAATAAGGTGTCATTTGTAGATCTTTGTCAGTCTTTACAGGTAGTCAGTAGCCCGAAAGTTTGACTACTAGTCTTATCAAGGGGTTTCGTATTACCCAGTACTAACTGGGTTGTGGAGTTCGGATAGGCAGTCGCTCCATGTAAAATAATGGTATTCAGCTGCATCCGGTTGGACTGCAAGCCGACCCCAACATAGTTGGGAAAAGGCTAGACAGATGATGATGAGGTATAGATAGGATGGCAAACAGAGTCAACACAGAGTCCCAAACACAAGTTATAAAATGCCAACTACTAACATTTATGAATAAAAAATATGATTTTTAATACAATTTACGATCCAGTGATTTTACATTAACCACTTATACGAAATGCACGCCGTAATCATAAATTTTGAGTTGCAATTTATTTTGTACGAAGTCATTCTCGTTCATGTGAATGTGTCGTCTCTGCTTTGTTTATATGGCTACTTTGTCAATATTCGTTCAGTATTATATATATATCAATATGCTTCACTTGACTTGCAGTATCCAGTTTCAATATAAAGAAAATATCCGTCTGGACACAGAGAGGATATCATTTCTCAGGGATTTTGGTATAGCAAACAGTATTTTGAACGAAGCCTTTGTTTTCATTATCCCAAGGCCTCTATAATCGAGAATATTGTCTACATTTAAAGCTCGCCACACTATTCCCAAACCACTAACTCCTGAAAGCCAGAATCAACAGTGGCGAACATCAGAAAATCGCCGAGACAATGAAGCTCGACGATGTCCCAAAGAACCAATTTAACTGTCTTGGATCCCGCAACGAAATTAATCAGAAAAGTATAGCGGAGGAGTAGGAAAACCATAATTTCCACATATATATTGCCATGTATATATTGTCTGCATTTGCTTTATACCTACCTTTGTAAATGTTTTTCTCGCAACTTATGAGCCGCCGGGCTCTGTAAGTTGCGAGTTTAATCTTCACTGCCAAATCGGATGAACCATCTGAATGCAATTTTGACTGATAAATTCACTACAGGAGTAAATTCAACTTTTTATTAAATGAAACTGGATGGAAGTGGTCTGGCGGAGTTGTTTTATTAACACGAACTTTGCAATAGTTTTCGTACGAATGTAGAAGTACTTATGTGAATAAAAAAGCTCGTATTAATAAATAACTAACTAGTTAATAGGCTGCGGTCGCGTTTGCACGACAACTGGGAAAGTTAACCAACAACTCTAGATTGGTAAATGTTGTTCTCAAGTTTACTGAGGCCACGATATCCAATTTACGTCTGCATTTCCATTCAGAGGTATCACATTGTATCACTCAAGTATTTTAAACACAGCATTTTTTATATTACTCTAATTTTAATAAGAGATCGGAGACATTCTCCATTTAATTTTAATAAGGGCCAGAACGAAGTTAATTTTAGGTAAAAGCTTTTGATTAAATGATTTTAGGCAATTAATCTTACGATAAGAGGAGAATAATAACAGCCGTTCGGGTCGATCTTTAGATTAAGCCGTGCTTGCCTTGGTTGGTCTGTGACCACCCATTACATACGGAGTTTCCTCCGTGCCTCGGAAAGCATGTTAAGCCGGTGGTCCCGGCTGTTATTTGTAGATCTTTGACAGTCGTTACAGGTAGTCAGTGGCCCAAAAAGTCTGACAACCAGTCTTACTAAGGATATCGTATTACCCAGTACTAACTGGGTTGTGGAGGTCAGATAGGCAGTCGCTCCATGTAAAATACTGGTATTCAGCTGCATTACTCCTTAGACGCGGTTAGACTGGGAGCCGGCCCCAAGATAGTTGGGAAAAGGCTAGGCAGATGAGATGATGAATCTTACGATAAGATTCCAGCCGTTGAGAGTGGTAAATAAAACTTGACTGAAGTAAAGCTAAAATAAGAATTTTCGTACAAAATATTTATATTCGGTGTTTAGGGTATCCACTTTCTAACTATAAACAATACTGTTAGTTAGCTTATTCCAACTGTATGATATCGGCCGCGATAATCGAATGTAGATCCATAGGAACATTATTGTATTGTAGGCGCTTGTATACATACTCTCTCAATCGGAATATCAAGCCTCCAGCTGAATTGTTCGCAGCATTCAATCTGAGCCTGCTCAAGATAATGAAACTGGTATTATTGGGACCGCAATCCTGTGGTGGGCCGCTTTCTCTGGCTGTCTTCAGTATTCGGGGGGTTAATTGGATACCTATCGATTGGTATCGCTGCGGCTAGCCCTCAGGTGGTAAACGCGATATTCAATTATTCCCCAGTCGCAATTACATACACACGCTACATAAATCCCCGCTCGAGCTAACTCAGTCAATCGGAGTTAACTCCAAACAATCAGGTAATGCAAACAGCGATGCTTACATTTATCTTACACGGTCCGTGCCTGATACCTGTGTACATACGTCGTGGCGTTGTAAGCCGGAATGCTTAGCATATGGAAGTAGGTGTCTTGAGTAAACGACTCAGTCGTTGATAGGCTTGCGTATTGAATCTGTAATGCCTACACAGTACACAGCTACATACGTCTCGTGTTAGCGTACGGCTCAATTGATCGATAGGCTGTCGAGATTGAACAAAGACTATTGTAATTAGCGTGTAACTAATGCCTTATCTTAATTGGTTTACGTACGTTCACCGTTTACAAGTAATTACGTGAGTTTATGTATAGTTATATGTGTGTGTTGTGTACGTGTGAAACGGCATCTATATGAATTTCATGAATAAGTAGGTCTAATGTGTTAATGATTAAATAAGAACAAAAATCGTATATTCCTTTATTCTTTGTTTTGTCTTTGGTTTGGAGACTGTACGAAGTATTATGTAAACACACGCAAAAATGACACATTTTCACCAGTTGTTATACGTAATTTAATATAGCATTAACACAAGGAGAAGAATTTAATATCTTGCCCACCATTGTCCGTATTATAGCTGTATATAATTGTATGATCGTCGACAATGTTATCGAATAACAAAGGAACCATGCGAACCTATCTGTCACTAACTTTGATATCAAATGAAGGCAAACTATCTATTGCCGCCATTCGCACGCGCCTTACGGCCCACAATACATACTCATATAATATAGGGAGTACATTGATATCCCTGTATAGAACTGTTGTCGGTATTTTCTATTAACTGCGTAATCAAAATATAACTTTGTTAATGATCCCCTTTGTCGATTGTTAGTGAAGTAATAAGTGTTGTGTTTACTTACCTAACAACAACTTTCCTACATATAGCTACAATATATACTACAAAGATGATGCCATAAGCCTTTAGCTCAAGGGTTAACGTTGAGTGCAACTCTTATTAGATTCGCAGAGGGCGCACACACGTAATGTATGTAGATTACTTCAAAGGAGAACGGATTTAACGTTGTGTACGTAGTTAAGGCAAACTGAAAGGAATTAAGGTTAAAAGGGTCAAACGATATGGGTAATGAGATGGTTGATAGCGTATTGTTGTCGACAGCGGCAGCCGGGGCGGGCTTCGGCGGCGCTCAACGTACGCGAGCGGGCGGCTACGCGCCGGCCCGCACTGGTCCTTCGTGTTCGACCCCGCCGGCCGCCTGTGCTACTACTGGTCCATGGTGGTCTCCCTCGCCTTCCTCTACAACCTCTGGGTCATAGTCTACAGGTTCGCCTTCCAGGAGATTAACGGTGAGTTACTCTCTTCATTATGCTTAGCTTATAACTAAGATCAAAACCATTTGCATCGCTACTACTTATTTTTTTGTCGGTTGAACTTGAAAGCAGGCGCTTAAGTGGATAAAAATCCAATTTTGACTCTAGAGCTTATGCAAAAGACGTCTCCATTTAGATAGCAACCAAGATTAGCGACGACGATCTGGGGCTGCACCGACTTAGCGCACTCCGCGCATAGTTTGCGCCAACTTGCTCCGCGGTGAATTAAATTACTTACCTAAATAGCTTTTCTGAGTTAAATGTTTCGCACTGGAGACAATGTTATATTTGGAAAAGTAACGTTAGGATGTTTCGCCGGGCGAGTTTCCAATTGTTTCATTACCACTTCACAGCCACGATGAGTTTCGCCTCCACATAAAATTTGCGAGTCCCTTTCAAGTTCTCGCTTTGTAGTATTGATCTTTAGTTTGAAGCAAAAGTTTAGATCAAAGTAATTTAATCCATTTAGGGTGTGAAAATCGAAATTCTTTGATTGTTTGGATATTTATTTTACGTTTGGATGTGAAAACTAAGTTGATGCGTTTTGTTTCAGGAGAGACGCTAATAGTGTGGTTTTGTTTGGACTACTTTTCCGATTTCCTTTACCTGGCGGATATCCTGTTCCACTTCCGGACGGGCTACCTGGAGGACGGCGTGCTGCAGACGGACGCGGCCAAGTTGCGGGCGCACTACATGAACTCCACCACGTTCTACATCGACTGCCTGTGCCTGCTGCCGCTGGACTTCCTGTACCTGTCTATCGGGTTCAACTCCATCCTCCGCTCGTTCCGCCTCGTCAAGATATACCGCTTCTGGGCGTTCATGGACCGAACCGAGCGGCATACGAACTATCCCAACTTGTTTAGATCGACCAGTTTAATTCATTATTTGTTAGTGATATTCCATTGGAACGGGTGCTTGTACCATATAATATATAAAAACAATGGGTTCGGTAGTAAAAACTGGGTGTATCATGACACTGAGACTGCGGATGTGGTGAAACAATATTTGCAAAGTTATTACTGGTGTACGTTGGCGCTCACGACGATAGGTGAGTCATAGCTTTATTTTAACTTGTCATGTGCATGTGTAGATAACTACGGCATTCCATATGATGATTACCTGTTCTACGCGTGACGGTGTTCTGTGACGTTAGTTTTTATGAGAATATTTGGCGGGAAATGATCCCGCTCGTAAGAGTAACTATGACTTACCATCTAATTTTAGCTCCCTTGAATGAGAGAGCATCGCTAACTTTATTTGAGATTTTGTTTCGCGTCTAGCAAATTGCAGATAGAGGTGCTCAAATTGTTCAAAGGATGCGAGTTATGATTTTAAACGTCATAACCCTTCATCTGTGACGTGTGTGTAGCAGAGAATTGTCTCACATTTATGACCTACTTACATATTAAATTTGAAAGATATTAATTTTATTGTTTAACATTTGAGCAGAACAAAGCTGTGTTAGGAAGCGTCAAAAAGTACCTATTTATTTTCTTCCAAAGAATAACATCAAGAAACGTTAAAGAAAAGGAACCTTGAATAAATCTCGCCCGTGTTCCTAATTATACAAAGATAAATTATAATTAAAACATGAAACTTTCTCCTATCAGTTTATGTAACAGAAAAAAAGTCACGTCTGGAAATATTAAAATGAGAGTAGCCTGAAATAATAATGTAAATTGTTCACTTGCCCGATAAGGATGTTCAGTGAACGGTTAATTAAATTTCATCGGCATAGGGAATAGAAAACGACGGAGAGAATTAGTTTCATAGCGCTAGCAAACGTCAGGAATGACTGACGACCTGTCCGACACTACGCGCGCCTTCCAATATTTAGTGAATAACTCCGTAATAAATAACATAAATATCTTATGAGAAATGTTTTGTAAGCGATCACGCGGCGGTATTGAAAAAAACGTTTGATTAATGAGCCCTTATTTACGCTCCACTTTTCGAGTAGTTTTTTTTTTATATTGTAAACCTTTTTGCAGATGAGTGGGCTGACACGCTTTATGCCAAGTGTAGACTTAGATACTTTTTTGGAATACTAGATTAAATGTTGAAAATAAACCAAACGAATATTTTCATTGATTACGTATATAATAAAGCAAGTGACACCCATTAAAAATTTACAAGATTTTTTAATGACTCAGTCAAAAACTATAAAAACTAATTCCGATAAAATGTAATGATGTATAACATACAACACACTTATCTAACAAGTTATAATACATAGATCGAACTCATGAAACTCATTAGAGGTAAATTCCATCACTGTATTGTTTTATATACCTACCCGAATTCTCTGAAATGGTTATTATGTCAGATTTATTTGTTTCAAGTATTGTTTCGTAGAGGCTGAAATTTCAAATATTAATTTGTGATCTGCAACAGAAAAAAAATCTTGGAAGCATATTGCCTTTTACCTGTGAAAGTGTGAAGGTAAACCGACACTCAATCCGTTAAATAAACGAGAGTTATACTTACGGTAAAAAACAGTATTGAAAACAAACAGTCCGACCATTCCGGCCTAAGAACGATCATAACCGCGGCCCGGAACATGTCGTTAAACTAGATGAGTGCACAGATTACGTGCTTCCATTTTATTATAATGGCATAATTTATATTCGTCAAACTCCCTCATAAATTGCGTGCATCACAAAATCTGGCTCGTGGATGTTCGATACAAATAATATTTTGAGATTCAATGAAATAGCTTGTCAATTTTGTTCGGTTGTGTCGGCATAATTGGTTGGGATTCGAAATTGAACGTCTACATTCAATATTATTTAGTTTGCTAGGTATATTTGTATTGTGTGTTTCGTTGGAGTCAGCGTCAAACATTTACAAGTGCCAACAAAGTTAATTAACAATAGAATTAAATCTATCATTTGTTTAAGGTACGTAAGTATTTTATCATCAAATGAATCGGGACAGATTGAAAAACAAAACTTTATTTTCTTTATTTTAATCTTTCTTTTAAGGATTAACATTTGACTTTCCATATTACAAAGTTTCAGCGTCTGTTTACCGCCAGTAAGTGGTCAATTCAAATCTTTTAAAATACTCGTAAATCGAAAAAAAGCGACGAAGATAAAAATATTATGCTTGAGAAGTTCCCTCGAGTCGAGCACTATCGACTTGAAGTGTCTCCGTAGATACTTGTCCATCGTCCGGGCGCGTCTCGGCGCGACAAGCCAGGTTCCCGGTCGGGCAGCTAGTTGGCCGACTAGTCGACCAACTCCGCTCAGAATATTAGCGCTATATTTTCACAAACAAAAGCATCTATGAACAAATAAACAGAAAACGTGCCCGTTACGTATTGCCTTAGTGACGCACATATGAAAATTGGTACAATATTTGATGCAGTGTTGCCTTTATAAACAGACGTGTTGTTCCGTGATTTTATGATTGCTGGCTGAGTGATATCAATGTTTGTATTAGGGAAACTTAGGGTGCCCGAAGACTCATGTCAAGTAATTTGAAGTTTATTAATACTAATAAAACGTTTATTTCAGAAACAATCCATACAGCATAATGGTAATAAAATAAGATTAAGCAACCTTCTTCTTCTTTAAAAAAAACAGCGATAGCCCAGTGGACCGTCGGACTGCCAAGTCATAGGTCTCAAGTTCAAACCCAAGACACGCACCTCTGATTTTTCGGATTCATGTGCGTATTTTAAGTATAATTATCACTTGCTTCGGTGAAAAAAAACATTGTGAGGAAACCAGCATGCCTGAGAGATATTTCTTCACGGCATTTAAGCCAAGTCAGAGGCCCATGGGCGACATAAAAACTCTGACACCGGGTTAGGCACTAACCACACGATAACGAACTTTAAGCAATACGGATACAGAAGACTATTAATATAATTTCCCTAATAAATATTACCTACAAAATCTTTTAATTACCTAACACGCACCACAAAAATAAATCATAAAACACATTATTAATGAATCGTGTTTACCGAAGACAGATCCAATTAACCGCTGGAGTATATCGCGTTACCAATTCATAATGATTAGCTGGTATAATAACATAGTGGTCGACTCAACGCGGTTCCTACAGAGTTGAGGGAACTTTCTCGAAGGTTGACATTTTCTGCTCATAAATAGGGAGATAATTGCAGGAGAGATACGGCTTATTTATACTGTTTGTAAACTATAAATTGAGGATTTCCGAAGAGGTGTTTTAAATTACATTTCATTATATTATGGAAATAGGGTTTGTTTACTTTCTGTTGTTTGAGGATGTTAATTTTTATAAATTATATGTGTTATGTTTATATTGTGAAGTGGTTATTAATTCGTTTGGATTTTTTTTGAAGTGTAAATATTTAGCGTTCAGTCATCTTACCTAATTTAGGCTAGGCTGTTTTAAGCTTTCACGATTTATAATTAAAATTACACTGTCACTTAAGGGATATCTTGCGTGATTAAGACGATATCTCTTCTGAAGATATCCCGTAAGTCACAGTGTAAGTTTAGGATAGGCTGTTCATAAAAAAAATATGTAGCATCATGTTGAGTGAAAGCTGTCAACTTTTTTTGTTGTTGTTCCGTCCTGTTGTATTCTGAACTAGCTTTTGCCCGAGGCTTCGATCGCGTTAATTAGTATTTGATAATCAATTTGGTTTGGACTCTGCTTGTAATAATATAATTCAATCATTATTTGAAAGACACGTTAATGTTGTTTTCGTCGGCAATCCGTTTCTGTACACCTGAAAACGTATATGCAAAATTTCAGGTTCAGTGGATATGGCGTGAAAATATAAAAAAAAACAAACTTATAATATTAAGTATGGATATAGTTAGGACTATGATGTTTGTTATGCGTTGTATGTTTATTTTTTTTTCTAGTTTTGTATGCTCGTCATGTCCCTGCGAGAAATAAATATTTTTCTTTCTTTCTTTCTCGTACAAGCGAAATGTGGGTGTACTAATAGATTTAAATATATACACCTCTGCCTAACCCATTGATTTGAGATGGGGTTTTGAGGCGTGGTGCTGTATGTCATCCTTCTTAAATAATGGTAGTAAACTAATTTGATTTAAGTAATTAATCAAAAACACCGTGATCCCTTCACACGCGTAATTCATTACGTAACCGAAATTGTTCAAGTTACATACGGAGTATATTATAAGAGTACGCCTTTAGCCAAGCATTAATAAGCTGTTACCTCGCATACACCGAATATAAGCAAGTACAATAACTTAACATTATTGGGTGGTCGTTCATACGCGAACTTTGTAACTCAGTTAAGTAGTTAGCAGTTCCTTGCAGACGGAACTTTTCTTAGTAAACACTGTAAGTATTTCTTCACTTCTTATAATAAACTAGGCACGCCCCCGGGACATGGTTACTGGAAATTAAATATTTTCGTACGACAATTAGAATTGAATTGCAAATGATGAAGCAACGAAGGAACAAAACGTCTTTTATGTTATTGATGAAATTGTATTGAATGCTAAACTTCTGTTGTTAAAGTAATCATATTTAGGAACAAACATTTGTGTGGTATACAACAACTAAAAAACCTGACTACTGAAAAATGACGCACTAATTAAATTCGTAGTTTACAAGGTAAAATTGACTCCTCCTATTATTGAAGTCGGTTAAAATGTAGCCTATGTTACCCGGGTCATAATAACGAATCGATTGCCACCTTATTCATCAAAATCGGATGAAACGTTTAGGCACTACGGAGGAAACTACGTAAATACAAACATACATACACTGCTAAAATCATAATCCTTCCTTTTGGCTACGCCGTAGTCGGGTAAAAAAACAATAACTCAATATTTCGATGAAAAATCTTGATAAATAGAAGTTTTTAAGTTATATTTTATTTAATATGATTCGGGATTAGTTGGCAAAAAAATAAAATTAAAAAAAATCTTTCGCGACAGTTTAGGACGTATTAACAACAACGTTGGAAAAGAGCTAGAGGTGTTTCAATGTAGAGCACCATTTACTTTAATGGCCACCATTTTGAGTTCCACGCTCACGGACACTTAAAACATTAAGGGCAAGCACCATGCATTTATGACTGAAATCTCGAAACGACAGGTTGGTTCGAAATAATTATTTTGCTGTATCAAACCAAGTTGCTGTATTACACCACTGATTAGTAAGGCTTATTGCCCGGTTCGTCACTGTACCGATTGGTCACTAAATTTTTTTTCATACAAGAATTCCCGGTTCGTCATCATAAGAAAACATATGAACATTTATTTAATTTTAATATTCCCGATTCGTCATCAGTATAAATTTGCATGTCAAAAAGTACACTTGTCAAGAAAAATATAGTATGACCATTGACTTTTAAATCCATTTATCTACAACAACTCTAAACTAAAAAAATCTTACAATCTTCAGTAAAAAGCAAAAGCTTTTCGTTGGTCCAGTAAGAATACGAATTGTGCCTATAAAGTACCGGGCTGTCATAAATAAGTAAGAGCTTACCTCATCTGATATTTAATTTATTCAATATTTAATACCATTAGTTTATAAACTTGTTTTTTCACAATTGAAATCTGTCCAGCTGCGAAACTGCCCAGCTGAGAATCTGTCCAGTTGTGAATCCGTCCAGTTGCTCCGGAGGAATTATCAGGTTGTCATAAATAAGAAGCTTTTTTTTTCGGTTGGGAAATCATCAAATAACCCCTCCCGATCTGGGCGAAAGGGAGTGATTTTTACTGACTAAACCCACCCATGACCCTTCCATGTTCCTTTTTGTTCCAGGGCCACAGTATCTCTTTCAAACAGTCCCGCAGCCCTGGTAGGCATCGGCTCTCGCGGACCCCTTCCTTTTTGCTGACATCTCTTTGAGGCGCGCGTGGAACACGAACGCGCCGGCGACACGGTCTGTCGTCATAAGACGGACGGACGGCGAGCTAGCCCACAGGCCCGCGCCTACGGTGGCCAGGAGCCACCACGTGGCCCCCGAAGCCCGGGGCGTCTCCCGCGGCGGCTGGGACGTTAGATTCTCTCCCTCTCACGTTCCGTCATCTTCTTCGCTAGCATGACTGCTTCGCAGAAGGAGGTGAAGGCTTCCCATTTCCTCTCGCTCCGAACCATGGCTTGAACCAGGGCCGGATGTGAGGGGTCGCCGCCGAGAAGGAGCTAATCTCACGTATTCTGTCAGCTATCTAGCTATCTCAAACAGTACCCATGAAAGATGATTCTACTTTAGCGAGTCTGAAGCCTGCCTGAAATTATTGTTCCCTATTTCTAGTATTGTAATTGTGTCACCTCTCACCTTGTGCAACCCTGTGACCAATCAAAACAGTGACAAGTCGGGCATAACTCTCTATATGGAGGCATAAACGTTATAAAAATATTTCATTCTCAATATCAAAATGATTAAGTTTAACTTTAAATATGCAGAACGACTGCCATTAAGTCAACGCAATATGTAAAGTAATAGGAAGGCAGAATCGCCAAATAGAGTTCCATATTCAATGTTATGAAAAATTCCTGGTCCCATTTTTACAGAGTCATTTTCATGCACCTGCTTGCTTCCTGCTTGGAGTACGGTATTAAAATACATTGTTTTTTTTTCATAATTTATTTTCATATTTAAGTTATGTACATTCTTTTGTTAAATTCCTAATTTTATTAACGATTACACGTTTTTGTAGGTAATGTTTGGGATGAAAACAATGGATTTGGACATTATTATTTCACAACCTTTTTGTTAGATGTTTTGCGGGCTATCAATTTCTATACATGGGTAAATGCGTGTGCCTTTGTCGTGGGATACGAGTACAACCCTTGCCGGCGGCTACTTTTTGGGTTACGACAGTCAACAACCCGGGAAATATGAGGCCAAGTTACGGAAAAAATATCCTATAGGTATGAATTGGATATCATATAGTTTGCGCTGTCATGATGTTAATTTATAGGTTCATTGATACCAGCACCCTGGATATAATAAGAATACAATAAATCCAATGCATATTCATAAAACGAAGTCGACGTCATTAATAAAGAACAACACAATAATTATATACAAAGCCGTACAATGGTCGTGAGGTAATGGGAAAAGTTTTAAATCAACAAATCCCGCATACTGAATGTGTGCGTAAGTTGGCGCAGGATATAAATTCGGTTTCGTGTGCGTATCTTTTATGTCAAACCGTTAATTATGAACATGGAATGAAAATACGTCTAAGTAAGGAGACATTTTGCTGAGAGATTCTATTGACTTTAGGGGAATTTCAACGGAGATCGTAGCATTCATTCGATAGCCTGCATTATATATGTTTCTTCCATGATTTCTAGATCTTCCTATACAATTTTAATGTGGGCCACTGGTCAGCATTCTTGTTTTATTAAAATATCATTTGTATCATGAATGGACGTAATTATGGCGTGTGCAGGACACACATAGTGCTAACGATGGATAATGTATTTTATGAGCATAATAAAAAGGTGTTACAATGTCTTGGAGACCATTCCCTTTATTGGCGATCGTTTTGCAAGCTTGCCAAGTGTAACGCTAGCAATAAGCTCTGATGGCGTGTATTCATAGCCATATTAAAATTCAGTACAATATAAAAACACTCTCAGATATTTAATAAATACCAAGAACCGTGGGAGAAATTGAATCATTTTTATGACAAAGATAACGAGTTTTGTAGTCAGTGAAACGAATAAAAATGGAGCAGGTTTGTTAATTAAGCGCTTAATGGCTAAAAAATACTTTTACATTTTATTTTGGCTTAAGTAATTACAACTGAAAGGTGGTTTATAACTGTTAAAACGGGATAACTTAATTGTTTTCAGAAGTAAAGAATTGGAGCGATTACAAAAGTAAATCTAGTGTTTATTAATTGTTCCAAAAACCATAAGCTTAAAAGTAAAAAATGTATTCGTGAAGCGCCTTTGGACTTACTCTACTCATACAAGCCGTGCTACGAATTTCGTAGCACGGCGTAGCACAGTCTACGAAAGTGCTACGGAACGTTTTTTGTGGCTTGTAAACAATAAACGACAGTTTACGTGTTCTCCGAGGCCTTTACCATTTGGTTTAATAACATAATCCGTAAAAACGCGCCCCCGTTGTAACTGCCATGTCTTGAGGGCCATCCGTCTTCTGATACGGACCCTTTGTACCTGCTTATAATATCGTTGAGTGGAGGACGCTCGAAACACTCGTTAGGACATTTATTACGATAAGTATTTAACGAAAAGTATTTTGTTGTCAGGAAAACAGATTTCCTGCTATAATTTGTTTGGACTTGATCGAAGTTTCATTACTTTTGGTGTTGTTCCGGTCTGGCGATAATGAGTTTACAAGCTTTGTGGTAGGATCGTAGTTTCTGTACTGTCATTCTCAGTTTAGTTTATAATTACCTTATTAACGTTTACTAATTTCGTTCGTAACCTATTAAATGAAATACTGTTCGCATAAATGGACCACTCAGCAAATAACTGAACTAAAGATGTTTTCGCGTGGCAGATAGACATTCCAGGCAGCTGCCTCGAACGACTGGAAGATTTACAGTTGTTTTAAAAATAAAATACGCTATTTTCACATCTTCCTCCGTCACAGGTGGTAGGATAAAGTACTTACACACGAGGCTTAATCTGACATTGACTCGAACGAGACGCAGGGATAAAAGTGGAGCGACCGCAGCCTGCGAATATATTTTTTGCGTTAATATTTGCAGTAACGTAGCTGAATCAACACAAAACAGTCCTTTATTGGTGTTGTTAACAAACGTGTATGTTTTTTATTAGTTTAGAGTTTTTTTTGTTGTGGGTAGCAATTACAAAGGCGTTGTTGTACGATTTGCTGTCGGGATCGGCGGCACGTGGCGCGGTGATGCGGCGGGCTCTGACCGCGCGCCTGTAACCACATCGTTATAACCGTTGACGTTCGAGCAATGAATTATACGCTGTGTCTGTTACGATATTGTTTTATTTTATTTTCATTGAATCTTTCGCTATGCTGATCAGTTAACTGAACTCTCTACTGCATAAACACGTTAAGTTCTTGCATAGTGTTATTTATTTTGTGCTTAAAAGGAGTACTTGATACTTGGTAGCCTTGATTTTCTCAATAATTTTGCGCTTAAGTATTGCATTGTAATATTGTTATTTTATCACAACATACTTGTATCAAAGTGTCATAGCTAGGGCATGCGATACCCGGTGTCGGTCCCATAGTAAAACTCGGACAAACCGGTTTTACTATGGGATCGAAACCGGGATCCGCATGCCTTAGACATAGCAATTGAATCCAAGATAAATAATCACGTTTGATTTATGTTTTGTTCGCCCTTTGATAAAACTGTAAGAGATAAATTTGCATTGTTAAATCACAGCGGTTTGTCTCTGCAAATGTCTCGAGATACATGTGTGTGTGTACCGCTTGCCTTGCCAGCGCAGTGATGGCCGGATAGATATATTTATTGCACGTAAAGGAACATTTATAATATAGATGGCTGGTCTTAATTACGTAGAATGGTGCAATTTACAAGGTGTAAACGGACCCTGCACGAAGCCGCCAACCGAGAATTCTGTACATTAAACTTAATAACTCTACCCAAAAAACATTACTGGGAAATCATTTTTTTTTTAGGTGAAATATCACCTGTTATGGTAGGACTCAATGTAACGCACTCAAAACATTGTGTTGATGGATGTATTGAATAGTACGGGCGTCGTGAAAGTATTTTAACCACAATGACGGGGAGAAGAAGTAGTTTTCGGCTTCGGTATGGGTCATTTTACACCCATTATGTTCATAAATATGGTAAATTATGTAAATAACTAGGTACATACAACGATAACACTACGTAAGCAGCAGTCAACAAAAACATTTTTTACCTTTATTATATGTTTGTTCAGTAGTCAAACTGGTTAAAATATTTGAACACAATACAAAGTGTTCAAAGCGTATCAGCTCTAATTAAGCAGTAAGGACGGTTTATCATTCACGCGTCTGGTCGCGTCCTTACTGCTTAACTCGACCGAATGTTACAAATATGTCCCTATATTTGGATATTTCCGGGGACTGATAGTCTCGTCGCTTGTCAGAAACTGACACAGTGACTCAAATCACACAAGTTTGCAACCGCGATGAATCGTTTATCAAGTTGCAAAGTCGCCAATTGCGATGTTAAAAGTAACAAGATTAGATAGATAGAATGTCCTTTATTGCACCTCAATCAAAATTTTCACACTGTTAAGGTACTATCGCGTCTATTTGGAGCAGCCGGGAGACACCCAATCCTATATTTTTTATTATTTATTTATTTAACAATTTTTGTACACACTAAAATACAAAAAAAAAGAAGAAAGGAACAAAAAATAGGTACAAAGGTGATGCTTTTTCTAAAGAAATCTATCTAGCACACCTGCGAAAGGAGATACTCACAAAAGAGATGTAAATAAACACACTGTATAAAAGAAGAAGCAAAAATGGAATACATAAAGCATTTAACCACTATATTTAAGGTTTTTGTTTTCATAATTATTGTGATTCTATTTTGTGTATACTTGTGACATGTGCCAAATAAAAATATTTCCCCCTTCTATCTTTCAATAAGAGATAACATAACATGTGTATTTGTGTGTGCAGGTGACTTGCCTCGACCGCGCAGTAAAGGCGAGTATGTGTTTGTGATCGCGCAGCTGTTGTTCGGTCTGATGCTGTTTGCCACCGTGCTGGGACACGTCGCCAACATCGTCACCTCTGTCAGCACCGCCAGGAAAGAGTTTCAAGGTAACAGCTTCCATATTTCTTAAAGCAAGTACAACATCTTGCGAAGTGTTTACAAAGATTACTGATTTGTAACGAATAATATGTTATGCAAGAATATTTAGTTTTAATTCCGCAAATTGAGGCTTGGATGCAGAATGCAGCACCGCCCTCCTCCAGCAAAAATATGCGCGTGCAAAAGTTGCGACAACAACACAACAAGTTGCAACATGCAACCCATACCTTTACATATTCTAGACACGTGTTTCGTCCTTTTACGGGCATCCTCAGAAATCATTTTACTACCACAGAATTCTTCAAAGTAGCGTCTGATTCCATAACTTGATTTGTAAAGATAATCCACAAATGTCGTTTTGTTATTATGGCTCTATCTATAAAAACACGCATAAACATTTATTTCCTCCATACAAAAAGATAAACCTGCTGTCCGTATATTCTCGTGTTTCGCTAGTTTCCCCTAAATAAGCTGTGATGAAAGCGCTGAATGCCAATGACACAATTCCGACCAAAGTCGAGGTAAAAGCATTCACAAAAATGTTTAATACAATACTGTAGATACCTACAAGTAATCCGCTTAATCTAATTTTTACGAATCAGATTTTCATAGTCAATACGTGCGTGATTACTTGATTTAATACGAGTATCTAATCTACTCTCGCTTTTGTAGGAAATATTGGAATGTAATTTGCCCAATATGTTTTATTTACCCGTCACTATGTTATTATGGTTCCACTTGAGAATGTTTGTCATAGGTCGGCACAGTTCAAGGTTCCTAATACTGTAGGCTCTATTCATACCTATTTCCTTACTCCCCCGCTTATCTCGCCTTCAGCGTTCCTCAGTCCGGATCTAACGCGCACAATTTAGGTAGGTATGTAATACGAAAAACGTTTGAGGTAAGCCGATTACCATATAAGAAGGATTATGCAAAAATAAAACGTTCCTGTATAAATATGTGTTGTAGACAAGCTTTGCGAAGTTCTCATTTTCTGTGATGCATAAGATGGTTAACACGATATATCATGCGCACGTGTGAAGGTTCAAAGAGCTTGGTTCACATTGTGATGCGAGGAGGTGGCGTGGCGTGGCTGCACGCAGCCCCGCGCACCGCCGCGCCGCCGCTACGTGCGCCCCCGACACCCAGCCTCACTCGCTCCTCGACCTTACCTCAAAGTCGACTTCACGGACCAACCGTCTGCTCGATACGTTCAGCAAAGTTACAAACGAAAACTTCGACTTCCAACAAAGTTTTCGACTCATAGTTCATTTATCAAAACGCTGCTCTTTGACGCTCGCAAAAAACTAGTTTGAAACTCGTTAAATTAGCAAAAGACACGTACGTAGGTAATCAATTCGTAGAATGGATAAGTCTAGCATTTTAAACACAGAATAGCGGCAAAGTGTTAACAACTTTAATTAGCGCTGCAGCTCGGTTGAAAAGACAATGGCGCCGCGACGGCAGAGAGCAGTCTGAATCCGTGACCTTCCTCGGCGGCGCTGCAGCGAAATAGGTCAGCGGCTTGAATGCTATAAATAGCTCGGCGAAAGTCGGGCACCGCGCCCCATCCCGCCGGGAGAGCGCGTCGCGCGCGCCCGCTCGACATCGATCCGAGCTGCCACCGCGCGCCCCATCGCGCCCCATCGCACCCCATCGCACCCCATCGCCCAGCTCCCGCCTGAGCCTAACAATTCGACAATAATTGATCTACTCCACGACACTCGCCGATGGTCAGAGCCGCTTTGCAGTGTGATGCAGGGTGGCCCAACTTTCGCTATGAGCACGACATGAAAATCATTTCTAAGTCAAACAATCAGAATAAAAATATGTACTTCTTTATTAAAGCGAATCTTGACAAGATGTGGGATATACAAAAATACTCGTATCTTATAATAGCAATAACTAAACAATTCTACAAAATCAACTGAACATCATAAGTCGGCATTATTTAAACATATTAGTAATTTAGGTGTAAAGCCTCACACTCCGTGGAGTATTCAATCTGTTATGCCAATTTAATTAACCCTAAAACGCTAGGTATTATTCAGAACTTATAAGTTGCGCGCCGGTCGGTTACCTGTCTAATGAAATACTAGCTTCTTCGTGATACGCTCCCACGTCCGGTGCAAAATGCCTACTTGCAATCTTCACACACACAATATCAAGTTTATCAACTTAGCGAGTAGACGCAGGAAATTTCTAGCTCTTAGCTCGGATTTAAGTTCGTATAAAGATTGGACTTACACTGTATATTGTTGTTACAGTTAATACACCATGTGTATAAAGAAAATTGAGTCAGCAGACGTGAGTTTCGATCGTCTTGCATATTTTTGGCTCCATTGAGATCCAAAGAACTAATATGAACGCATGATTAGTATAAATTCTAGGTCATTCAGGTAATGAGTACGTTCGAATATCCCGTGGAGTATTCTCCGAGTTCAATAGGGAGCTAGAAATTGTCGAGCAGGCGGGCGCAATGTAAACAATCGGTGCAGTCGCTCCTACAGTAAGTATCTAGTTTATATTCAAATTGCTGGACGCGGCATGTCCTCAAATTGTGTACGCAGTCAGCGCTCCCGATCCCGGCCAGCTACGTTTGACTTTCAGACTTTGCATTGTTGCTGCGTGTACCGATAACGTTATAAATAATTGCGTAAATAAATTAAGTTTAATCTGAAACAATAATTGTATTCGAAAATAATGTGGTAATTTTTCAAATAAAGTCTTTTAAATTTCCACGTACCAAATACTTGTTACTATGCCACAAATAAGAAACTGCCTTCATATTCCAGAAATGTTTCTTATTTAAAACACAAGCAAAAACAAGGACCATAATTTTCTCATTCCAATTGAGGAAGAGGTTTCGCTAATTTATATAGAGCCTCTGGGACGTTCTTTCCAGCTGACGTATTTTGCTCGACAAAAACGGAAACCTCGACAATAATAATGCTTTACTAAATAAACAAGCCTTATTTCCGTCATTTTCCAAAAAGTGTGTTCTAACGTAACTAATGTAGCGTGTTTGGTCGCGCACGTGGCTCATTTCCGTGGGGCGACGCTGCGCGGCGCTGCGCTACATTATGCTGCGTTATGTTGCGCTGTGCTACGCGGTGCGGCGGCGGCGAGCGGGAGGTTGACTCAGCTCCGCACACACTGGCGACCGCACTACCGTCCCCGTACCGTGTTTGAGCAAGATTAAATTACTCCAAATGTCGGCACACTAATAACACCGCGTACACCGGTACACTGCACGGCAAAGGGTGCGCTGTTGACTTGTTTTTGTGGCGAAATGTTTATTGTTGACGCTACTTAGCAAACAATCAGCCCTTTGTATCCGAGTTCAGCTTGTACATGATGTGATCTAAGTTTAAAATTCCTGCCTCAAAAAGAGATGTGTATGTAAGATGATAAGAACGAACTGAAGTAAGGCTAATCTATACAAGATTGTGTAATTGTATACAGAAACGTTTATGGTTTTAATCAATTTAGTAAGTTCCTATTTAAAACACAAATACGACATAGTTGGCTTAAAAGTTTTCCTGATTGTAAACGCTGTATGTAATTTCGATTTTAACCTATATTGTCCCACTGCTGTGGGCAAAGGTCTCCCCCTTATCTTTTCTCTCTTTCTTCTGTGCGGTTTTCCCACTCTATATAATTACACTTATGTTTAAAAAAATCGTTAACTTAGGCAACAGTATTACCCAGTCACGTCAGTTGGAAAACATTCATTCGCGTTTAAATATTACATTAATTGTTTAGCGCGGGCGGCCCAGACGCGCTTGCCACGTTTGAACGACGTTCTAGCTATTAATTAATGTGCGATGCGGTAAACAGTGGAGTGGAATATAACTTAGGCCATTTGATGTGAAATGTTTCATTAAAAATAACAATAATAAAATCAATCTAGTATTGTTAGGAGGTTCCCCTTTCTGAAGTTCTAGTTTTTTTTTTTTTAATTTATAAATGATTACATGAACAATATGAAATGATTTTCATATTGTTTTTTTAAAGGAATATTTTAAAAATTATAAAATTTGTGTATAAATAAAATAACGAAAAATAAATGAAACTATATAACATGGTTAGGGGAAAAGACAACGCTCCAATTTTAACCACTTAATAGTAGGTACATTTAAAAAACCTTACATAATATCCGTAATGTGTTATCTACTCTATTCACAAATTACCAAAAATAATCCTGAGACACTGAAATTGGCGTAACATCCGTTACACAAAAGGAAAAGCCGAATAACTGGCTGTTGCAATATTTGCGGAATGACCCGCAATAAATTAAGATATGATAGTCATGCCAAAAGTTATAAGATGCTCTTTGTTTATTTTTTGCCGGAACAACCGATAAAATAATCCCGAGATAAAAGAATGTGTAGGAAACTTTCAGTACTGGTTTTATGAGTAACTGGCGACCTGCAGCGCAGTGCACTTTATCGTACGCTCGGCATGCTCAAGTCACTGAATGAAGTTGAGCACTTCGCACCGCTCTCCGATACGCTTAGCTTACGTAACAGAACCTATACCAAAGTAACGTGTAAAACCTATAAAGCTCGCGAACACGTTGAATACTAAAATTTAATATCGTAGTAGTTCAAGCGTTCGATTTTCCAATAAGTGGCGATTAGTGCTAACTTATTCCGAACACTTGGACCCACTTGTTACTGAAGCCAGTGATTAGGTGCAGCTCTTTGTTCACGCTCACCTTTATGCCCGGCTTTACTTCTTTATAATGAGTTCTCGACTGTATAAATTTTGTTGCATTAGTTCATGTGTATGGTTCAATTTAACTGTGTTGCTGGTTTCAGTAAAAACACAGCCTTTGTGCATCTATAATCTAAACATACAAAAAAATAAAATAGAAGTGTCTGTTTGTAATATCAAAGTAACAGATTTTTACTGAATGCAAATGAAAAGATATACGGCACTTAAGACAAAAACACATTTTTTTTTTAAATTTGTAGGTCTGTCTGTCTGCCTAGTAATAATTTCACGCAACGTAGGTCGCGGGCAACAGCTAATATTGACTACAATTGGACGCTTTGAGAACATCTATTCTACACTTACAGACGGAACACAAAACCGCACGCTCTGTATCATTGTAAATTAGTTTTCATTTGGACTCGGTGTAGCATTATGATTTAATAATTTACGGAGTGTTACTGACTGTGTATTTGACTAATGCAAATAATACGAGAGTGGAGCGCTATTTTAATACTCTTTATTTCTTTTGAACTACTTCTTAGCATAACACATGTCAAGGAAACTTTTGTATGTAGAATATACAGAGGAAACTTACGTCACAGACCCCTTTTTTATCCTGGTTGTATAGGTGCTCCTCGGGGACACAGAATGAAATATATCGCTTAAAGGTCACAACACACATATCAACTCGAGCCGTTCAGTATTCTTTGAATGAAACACCTTACTGCAACGCACACTAATCGGAATCGTAACGGAATCGCCTCGCCTCGGGTCAAGCTCAGGAACCGCGGTGCGGTGCGTGGTCAACTCGCTTACGGCTCGTCATCCCCGCGCTGACGTCTCCCCTTGCGCACACTATTGTTGCCAAACGTGCTGTCATTCACAGGGCAACTTTCAGTCGTGTTGCCCGCGTTTTTTTATTGAATTTGTAGGTTAGATTGTAGAAATATAAGTATCAAAATACTAACAAGCGCCATACATTTTCTAGTTGGTAGGATTCAAAACTGATCTGGTGACTGCCAGCCAGGTCAAACAACGGTCGGCGAGCCGTGAGCGCGGCGTCGCCTAGCCGTAGCCGAGTCGACGTATCGGAGCTGCTGATGCGCTTGCTTACGTTAGGTTGACGTTTGTTTGACGGCGAGGCAAAAGGCGATACGGTGCCGATCCTTTTCCTAGTTGATATGTGTGCTGTGACCTTTACCGTACCATCACGTCTCAACTGATCGATATCCATTAAAATTGGAATGTCATGTATATTGGTAATGTAAACTAGGGTAACATAATTATCACACGGGTGTTATATAACATGCATGTGTGTACTTGTGTAGGTATACTTAATGCCCACATTACACGTCGTTATTGTGTGTTTGTTCTGAACTAAGCCTGTTATCTCGGGGCAGACATAGCAGCCGGGTTAAACGGTTTTGGTAAACTTGAGATTGCAATTATTTCTTGCTAACATTAAGTTAGCACTTGACATACTAGGCGCTCCACTTAGCTTAACTAACCCTAGTTCCCGGACGGCGACAGGTGAGATTAAGTGCGATCTACGAAACAGTATAAATTCATTTTGTCGCTGCGAAACTTTGTGACAAGTTGATGAATAACATTATCTTTTTGAAATTGAAATTTTGTTTGGAACACTCTAGCCTCTACTTAAGTAATCTCTTTTTAATATCACGGAAGCGGGGCTTTTCTACCTAAGTGTTCGGCCTTTTGATGCACTTTGGATATTTATGTAAGACCAATTTATATCTTAATGGAATCGCTAAGAGGGTACCAAGTATTTGTGTCTACTGAATTAAATGATTTTAAAACAATTATTTGTAATATTTTTTAACTTTCGTTGATCGTTTTAGCCACAGACAACCTTTGCCGATAGCGAAATCCTTAGATTCTTTATCGTATTATATCAGCTAATTCTTTTGTTTTAGCGAAACTCGACGGCGTGAAGACCTACATGCGCATGCGGCGGGTGCCCACACACTTGCAGGTGAAGGTGATCAAGTGGTTCGACTACCTGTGGCTCACGCAGAAGTGTTCCGATGAGGAAAAGGCTGTCTCCTGCCTGCCTGACAAGCTGAAGGCTGAAATAGCCATCAATGTACACCTGGATACATTGAAGAGGTAAGTGATTGTTCGTTACGCAGGTATTCCTTTTCTGTTACTAGTCTAGAGCAGCTTTAACCAGGTTGCTAGGTGTATAACCTTTACCCTTTCATTGGCTGTGAAATGGTTTCGTAACATGACTTTAACAGAAAATTAGTATAACTGATAAACGTAGGCTTCTACCCATACTTATGAAGACATGTGTTACAAGGGTAGGTACAGAAAAAATTGGCAGAATCTAAAAATAGCCAGAAGTGGAAGTTCCACAAACAAAATTTTGATATTCATACATATTTCTACACAAATGTAGATATCAACATTTTTATTCTAAATGGGAAAGTTAGCGTTACTTTTATTTTAGCTTAAATTTATTAGCGTTCAGCGGATTCCGTATCGTTTGCACAAAAGAAGGCAATTAGTAATCCGTAGTTGTGTTCGACGTATGAATGTTATGTATAAATACAAATAGATAGATGCTGATCCTTGTTCAACTTAATACTGTGGATCAGGTGTTTTCCAAACATCATACATAAGGACGAGTTCTAAAGTAAACATACTATGGCCTCTGAAATCATTAAGAGATAATTTTGAGAGCTCCTCTGATAGACATTACAAAAGTTGATGTTGGTCGAGACAATGACAAAGGATTGTCGGATCTTAACTTGAAGGATAATGAACTTGTCACTATCGAGCAAATTAGTTAAGGCGCCCAAATGTCTCAGCCTTTAATTTAATTTGCGTTTAGTTTGAGTTAGGGTCAAGCAATTTAATTTTATTGAGTTCTATTCCATCTGTTAATTTTGATTCTTAATTCAATTAGCGAGATGTCGAACCCTTTCGACATTCGATTTCGTGTAGATAGTTATGATAGTAGGTTACCTATCTCACCCACATTAATGCATCGGAGCAGTTTAAGCTTAATATCCCGTGTTGTATAATTAAAAAGAGAAACATTTGCTTTTTATGTCCATGAATTATGCATAAGTGTTCGTTTATACGATCCGTAATTTTTTGTTGAAAAAATGGCTCTTCTGTTCTTTTGTGTTTTTCAGCTGAATTCTCTTTACGTGCTTTTTAGAGCACCTGTAGGTACTCGCAATGGTTAACGTGTCACCTGTATTTCAAACATTAATTAGATGTCATTTCAAAACATGTTTCAGTAAATATACCTACAAACAAGAACTTATTAATAATAAACCATTAAATTTTGCGATCGTTAAATTAGCACCTTTTCGTAATCGCAGGGTGGAAATTTTTCAAAACACCGAGGCGGGCTTTTTGTGTGAGTTGGTTCTACGGCTTCGACCGGTTCTGTTCTCGCCAGGCGACTACATTTGTAGAAAAGGTACGCTTTGATTTTCCTGAACTTAATATACTTAAAATTTTACCTCCCGAAGGAGGAAACAAAATAAAACGAAAACATTTCCGGGTAGCTGTTAAAAATTGATATATTTTCCCTAGGCGAAGTCGGGAAGGAAATGTACATAGTAAACCGAGGGAAACTCCAGGTGGTCGGCGACAACGGGAAGACCGTGCTCGCAACACTCAAGGCTGGTTCTTATTTTGGCGAAATTTCCATTCTGAACATGGGCACGGCAGGTAAACAACTTGGTAAATATCGCCAGGGCCCGAGACGCCACGCCATTATTACACTACTCTGTATTCTTGAAAAGTTTTGAAAAGCAAACGTTTCGAGGAGACGCTGCACTCAGGCCGAGGGAGCGGCCGCGACGCTACCAACAGGTTCTGGGACATCATTGTGACGACTGTTACCGCTGTCGGCTGCGCCTACTCACACACTCACGTCACTTACGGCACTTCACGCCTGCCACGCAATGACGCACCCGACTAGCGCTAACTAGTTCGTGCCAATTGTAGTAGGGAATGCTTTAAAATTTTAATTAATTTACAATTACGCATTTTAGATATGATTTCAGTTTTTTTATATGCTCTTAAAATATTCCTTTTCATATTGATACATACTTCAAAAGAAGAGATATTGTTGTGTGGTAAGCTTAACTACTTTTATTTGTTTCGAATCGGACTTCAATGGCTTCATCTTAGATCCTCATCAAGGATTTGTAGCGTCTTGTGTCATGTGGTTTATTTGCATCTTAGTAACATCTCCTTTGGTTGTATTGAAGGCAGTGTCCCCGATCGCTTTGCATCCTCCCTGATTACCTCATATACTTGGCGTGACTTCTTGGTGCATGATCCCCCAATATTTTAAGTGTCACCCGCGTAAGATCTTATATCCATACTATCGGTTTTCAAAAAATTTTTTTTCTAACTTCGATATCCTATGCAATCTGACTTGTAGAACTGCTTAGTTCTTTTACGGATTTCATATTTCTACTAATTTTATTAATATTTAGCATTCGTATGTAAAAGTTTTGTATTTTAAAGCTTTGTCTTGGTAATGGAGCAGTATAAGAACCCTAGAGAAATGGCTTCTTATATTTTTTTTACGGTCAGCTATTATTTTTCAAATTGTGGACGCGATGAGAATCCGGATTGGTTTACCTACCCTTCGTGTTGTCTAAATTTCAAGGTAGTTTTCGATCTTTTTTTGAACAAGCTTTCCTTTTAATTTCTTGAACCTGTGACTGAACTTCTCTTGTCATGTTTTCCCTGCCACCAATATCGGTTGTCCTGGTCTGGTGTTTCTTATGACCTGTTCTGTTTATGTGTGTGTCGTGTGGAATGAGGGATCAGAACAGCTCATAAGGGGGGGACCGGACGCCGGTTGGCATGGAGTGTGTGGATGACACGTCGACAGGCAACCGCCGGACAGCATCGGTGCGATCTGTGGGTTACTCGGACCTGTTCGTGCTCAGCAAGAAGGACATGTGGGACGTGCTCAAGGAGTATCCCGCCGCCAGGGTGCGCCTAGAGGCGATCGCCGTCAAGAGACTCGAAAAATATAAGAAAGCGCCGCTAGAAAAAGGTAATATTTGGCTAGTACATTATTCACCATAATAAATGTGTGTTTGATGAAGCTGAACATTTTCCGAATCAATAGATTGTTTCCTAAAACAAGCCTTTATTGCTGGTTTGAACAGGGTGAATTATTACTTTCTGTAACATCCCCTTTCTGTTAATATTGGACATTGACTGAGTTAACGTTTGTCTTAGGATTCTCTATTTTACTGATATAAGTTAATAGGTCTAAACGACTGATTCTCTTGCAGTGGCCATGGGCCGTTGCCAGTCGACGCCCGGGCTGGTGGAGACGAGCGGGCGCGTGCCCATCGAGGACATGAACCTGCCGCCCGCGCCCGCGCTGCCGCCACCACACCCCTCACACCCGCCTTCCTACCGGGACCAGCTTTATAGGTGCTCTGATCATTATAACATCATCATAAGTCATACTCCCATCTTCATATTACATATCTTTCAAAATATGTTGTTCAAAGTAGTAGTAGTGTGCGGTTCGATTTCCAGGTCATCGGCAACGTGTTTTGAATTTTTCCAACAGAGATTTCTCAGTAGCAGCCACGGAGTTTGGATTCATGCCCGTTTGATAGAAATAGCCCCGTACTATGTCATGGGACTTAAACACAACTGGTGAAATGTGGGTGTACTATTAGGTGCATCCATGCCTAACCCTTTCCGGATTACAGGCGTGATGTAAGATAAATACAAATCTACAACAGTCATTCTTTCGTTTTTAAAAAGCATCACGCTATTTATAATAAAAAAGAATACAAGGGCCAAGGTGTATGCCCTTGTGGTACTCCGGGCGGCCCTGGTTAGGTTTGCGGTTTGTAACTACTAATCAAGATTTTTTAGGCCGGACCAAAGAGTTATACCATGCACCATAGTAATAAAGAATCATGTAGCTACACCTAAGTATGAACTTCATGGTTCAACATTCGATATTGCCGTGATCAACATCATCAAATGCTTCAGTAAAAACTACTAACCGCTTTCCTTACAATTCAGAAGTTCTTTGTAAAACTTTTATTTTTATAAATGCAACTGCTACTAATTTGTATGTTTTTCTCGCAGTTCGTCAGTAAGCCCTCTACGAGTAGCATCGCCGGTCGCGTCGTGCGCGTCGAGCGTGCGCAGCAGCGGCGCGGGCGGCGGCAGCGTGGCCACCGCGCCGCGTGTCATGCTCGACTCGCACGACGCACTCGAGTGCGAGATCAAACGCCTGCGTGAGCGGCTGTATACCGTCGAGACGGAGAACGCCGCCATGTCTGCTAAATTAAGCCAACAGCAGTGGGAGGTGGATCAGAGGTAAGTGATGTGCTGTGCATTATAGCAAAACTGCTGGTTAATTCTAGACAGAACTATCAACTAAATTGAATGTTTTGTGTGTATAGGCTGCAAGAGATTGAGATGCAGATCTGCGGCGGCAGCTCGGTGAGCTCCTTGGAGGAGAACGAGCGGAACCGTGAAAGCATCATTTAACAGCGCGCCTCGCCTGAGCGAGCGCGCCTGCTGCCCGTGCAGACTTTGCATCTCGCCGCCGTCTACTGAACAACTGACCAATGTATACCCCATCCCCTACCCCCAACCCAACCCCTACCCCACCCGCCTCCTCTTGTGACCTTGTGAACTTCGAAAGTACGATGAATTAGTGTTTTTATGAATAAATATTATTATGGAATATTTAAATACGAATTAACTTTATCAAATTTATATATACGTAGTATATACGACTCGCTGATATTTGACGAGTGTCGTGGAGTGAGATTTTGCTGAGACAATATTATCTTAAAAATATCGTTTAGGTATCGAGGTGTAAGAGTGCGTGAAGTGCGTGCGCGCGGTTTGTACCGTTTCGTTGTGTTGCTGCGTCGTGCGCCTGCGGGCGAGCGAGTACTTCTGTTCCTTCTCTAGTGACCGTTGTATCTGTGTATCGACTGTGTCTGTATGAACTAAACACTGAGTTTCTCTATTGATTCATGTTCAATATCGTGATTTTGTCTGTTTCCGCAAATGCTATCTAGTAATGGCGAAATGTTTTCCTTGTAGAGTTCGGAAGTTTGTGTACAATGTTATTGTGTATCGTATAATCAATAACTGATACTGTGTGCCAAATTAAGGCCAAAGTGAATGTGCTATGGATAAGATTTTTGTGTTAACTCATAAATAGAAAATGTAATGGATGGTTTCTTATCCATTAAATTTGAGCTTTAATTATTATAAAAAAATCCCGGAAGACTTAATCATTGACCCATTTTAAGTGTTATGTTTCAATTAACCTGATCTTTGATATATCGTAACAGTCTAGGGAATAGTTCATTCGTCACTAAATTTGGTATAATCTATGTATATTCGCGGAATAATATTATTACATTCTGAAACAGTTTTGTCAGTTTTAGAACATAAAACGACCATAGTATGTTGTAATTTGTTATATAAAATGGATTTAATACCTATGAATTAAGAGAAGTAGCTATAACTGGTAATAACATCAGTTTTGGTAATGTAAGATCAATACTGCCAAATAAGATTTAAGTAGATACAAAGTTTTAATATAATGATATCGAATAACAATGTTTTGTACTTGTATTCTTTCTATTACTATATTGGGTTATGACGTCGTTATGTAACATCGATGTGTCTGCATAAATGAATTTTATTATTGAAGCTTTTACAATAATATGTATGTCAGTCATTACTTGGGATATATGTTTCGAAATAGACCAGTACACAATATAAAGTGGTACCAAAATATGGGACAAACTAACTTAACTCAGCTCTAAGTAAATTGTAAATACTTATTCTGATATCTATGATACGTGTTTGTAAGCTGTTTTCATTGATAACCGATTGTTTTGGAAGCAAGAGGTACCCGATGTGTATTGTTGAAGGTAAGGAGCGTCGCGTATTGTAAGCTCTCTGTTTGTGTTCACAGTACACACGCACGTGCTCGTCTCGTGCTCAACTCGTGCTCGCACGATCATGAAACACACTGTAGGGTGAACTGCCGCTCGTCTTGCCAGGTTCAGTTCATGCGTCGATCATTTATTAGTTAGTTCGAATCGTACTGTTTATTTCCTAAACGCCCGAAGAATATAATAGATAGGCGATAAAAAAAATTAAACTGTAAATAAAATATTTATTTATTGTTATTATATTCCATAAATTTTTCTTCTTACATATTTCTCGATTATAAAATGGTAAGAGAGATGCATTATGCAATTGAATACTTATATTTAACGAAAAACGAAAGTGCTTTTTATCATAATAACTAGTAGGTTTGTGGTGTCTTGTGAGATCTAGTGGCGGGCGACACCGCTCGCTCGCGACACCAGCTCGAACCGATTCCTTTTGTAATATTATTATAATTGCTGATTCTTTACCTTCACACGAAGCAGACATGTTCTAATGCGGAGACCGTATTATTTGAATGGAAATCGAAACGCGGTTCAGTAGTTTTGCAATAATCAGGCTTGTGCATCTTAAATTGGAAATTCAATTATGTATCGCACATGATTCATTTTATTGTTAATAAAAAGATTATGATAATACGATTCGTGCTTTTTATTTCTCACAAACCTGAATATATAGAAGGATGCCCGCATCCCAAACACACGGCGAAAGGAGAAAAGTCATTCACACGAGTGTTTATGGGTAAGGTAAAGATTTGTATTAAATTAAATGAGGAAGCGTGCGCTCGAAAAGCTGAAACATATCGTAAAGTATACAGGAGAGGAAAAACGAGAAATATACAAAACGAAACGTGGGAAGCAAACGAAAAAAGGACAGCGGGAAAAAAGATTAACATATCACGATTAAATAGGGTTATAGGAACTGACACTAGCAGAAAGGAAAGTAAGAAATATTATAAAACTTTGAATAAAGATCTACGGCGCTTGAATAGGTTAGAATATTTTACTGTAAGCCTCACAGCGGCTGGTGATGTACCCGCTTTGTCTGCCTAACAAAGGGTATGCATAGATTATGTTATGTATGTAGCTAGGTATGTGTTTGAATAAAAATCTGGTATATCCGTGGCCTTAGAGCCAACGAACAGATTACCGTGCTGATCTGAATATTGAATAATGGAATTGGATTTGGTAAATTGGTAAGCATTGCTTAAATTTAAAAAGGCTGCACTAAAGAAAATGATGACAATTATTTAGCGAATTAAAAAGGAAGTAAAAAGGATGTACAGTCACGAGTATTAATATGTTTAGATGTTGTAACTTTCAAGTGTAAGAAATTTTCTCCTACTGCACGAAACAAAACCTATTTCAGCATAAAATTACAGTTTTAAAGTTATTATTACGGAATAATCGCTTTTGTATTTGATAAGTATCATAGGAGTATGTACATATTTCGGTTCGCGACTGTACATTTAAATTTCTCTTTTGGCAAAGGACCTGCTCTAAAGCAACTGGATTCTCACAAACCATCTAAATATTCCCTTCAAAGAAAACAAAGCAAACGCATTTCTTGCTAATAAACATTTCAACGTCGATCTAAAGACAACGCAAGAGTTATTGTATCATCAAAATTAAATATTGATACAGCTTTCGCAAGCATTGCCTCTGTAGATGAGAGATCTAAATATGAATGTCTATATATATCTACAGACGGAGAGCTATTCAATAGGAAGAAACACTCTTGAGAGGGTGCCTACTTTGTGAGGTTACCGGGATTCCCACTCTCTCTTAATATTTTATTTGGTTCTAACGCGCAATCCGCTGCGTTGGCCCCGTAGCCGGGGTTTCGCTCCTGTATTTTTATTTACCTACCCGTATTTAAGACGAGACTGAATAACTTTTTGTTATAAACTCGGAAAGTTTTCATGTTGTTGTTTTATTACCTGTCAACTGTTTTAACGTGGTAATAAGTATTTTTTGAAAAGGAATAAAAAAAAATCCTGTTTGCTATAACGGGTGTGTCGAGGAGACTTTCTTCCATCTTATCAGTGCCAGAGTTTGAACTCTTTTAAAAAAATATTTATATACAGAACCTGGAAGTCAAAAGAAACGGGAGGCCTATAAATACCTGCCTGCCAGGGCTGCGGGACTGTTCGAAAGAGATACCGCGGCCCTGGAACATAAAGGGCCAATGAAGGAACATGGGTGTTTTTTAGTCAGTAAGAGTCTGACACTCCCTTCCGCTCCACCCAGAGCGGGAGGAGTCATTTGATGATTTCTCACCCCCCAAAAAAAAAAAAAAGAAAAAGGCCTATAAATACCTAGCAGTAGACGATTTCGGGCTGAAATTGCGATGATAATGTTGACTTGCATAAGAAAATTATTTTGTTTTTATTTATAAACTAGGCCTAGTAAAGTTGTTATCAAACTGATATCGACAGGTTGCGGACCGGACTCTAGATACCGGATTTGCACAGAAAAAACACAAAATGCTCCAAACACTACAAACACACAACCATCAAACACCATCATTCACTCTTCATATTCTCACATTGTGAAAGTTCAAAAATGCACCCAATTGACGCAGTTCACTGGCATGTCTGCCACAATATATAAGTACTTATACCCTATAGCCGGAGACTGCCCCCGAAGATACAGCCTAGCTTAGTTTAGGGGACAGGGTTGAAATCATTTACCTAATGCTAAATTAAGAACTTTAGTCTGTATACAGTGCAATCATTGCACTTGCACTTTGTGGTAATAAATATTTTTTTAATTTATTTATCTGTCAAATTCCGGTGTCCGCAGCTTGTCCAAAGTATAGTCCAGCCGGTTCGGTGAATCTTAACTCGTTCTAAGGGACAATATTATTTTAGGACAGTGATTTAAACTATAAAAAACCTGGAACTTAAAAGAATCTTTCCGTCAATCTTGGCAATAAAACCCGCATGAATAAAGTATTAGAATTCATATTCCAATAGATCAACATAAACTGAAGCGTTCTCATGTTGAATCATAGAATCGACTGCATAGGATAAAATGTTGATCGCCAATATTTGTATTTGATCGAATTTTCAGGAGATCTAATATTCTTTAAGCGTCAACATAAACAAAGGACAACGCGAACGAACCCCACTGGATGAAGACCCCGATACGATACATACACATATTGTATAGACAGGACAGTACCTTATACAGAGTGTAACAGAATAAACGCAGAGGTCTTCAATTTATTCTGTGTACTCAGACCATGGAATTGAAACACTTTTGTTCTATGATTTTTGCAAATTCATCAGGTTTTTTTAGCGTTTGTTGATCAGCGGTACGCGTCAAATCTTATGGAAAGTCCAATAAGAACTCGTTGTTCAGGTTTAATGTCCGACACACTATTTTAAGCTCGCTTGTATATGCCTCTACAATCTACACTACACAGGCCCGGCAGTTTGTGTATGTGAGTTTAAATGTTTGTAAACGCACCCACGTTACAGGAGAAATTCCTAGTGAGGAGCAAGGTTTGTTTGTTTGGTTATAGAAGGTAATTTCCAAAGCGAAATATAAAGCTTCCAAAAAACAAATTAACTTCTTACGATCTGTGGTAGCGGCGGCTGCGCGCGTGCTGGAGCAGCTGGAGCGCGGCAGTGCGCTGCGCCAGTTGGCCCGACATAACTTGGTTGAAATGAATGGCTTATGCCCGGTTTGTCACTGTACCGATTCGTCATCGAAAAACAGAAGATCACGATTCACATAAAAAAATACTAAGTTTCCGAAAACATCCTCTGCTAAAATAATTATAATCGTTTCCTTAAGCTCTGTAACTTAGGATGCAAGAGCGCGCGAAGCGAGCTTGGGACTTGGGGCACTTTAAACCCTGCATACAGAAATAGGAGCGGGGTTCCTATTTCTGTAGCGGGGCTACGTCGACTGCGCCTTGATACATCATATTATTTTTAGTTTATAAATGACTGAAAATGACTAACTGTAGTTTCCGGTAAAACGTAATTTAAGCTGCTGGAAAAATATTACGTTAGCAAATGCTGTATTGATTTTCGGAATTTTCAGTATTTTATTCGGTCGTTTCATTGTCATTTCAGTTGTCGCAAAATGAATATTTAAAGCAAATATTTTGAGTATACTCATTTTTTTTCGGAGCTTTTATTACTATCCAAAATTCTTATACTCCTACCGAGTGACATAGGCATGACATGACATATTTCTTTACCACCTATTAGTATAAGCAGGCGTGAACGTTTTACGAGAACATGAGCTGCAATTACGCCAGTCAGTTCACCTTTAGTTACATACTACAGTTCCACGTTACAAGTACTTAATCTTGCAAGTGCGGCAGCAACCAACAACTAATTAGGTATAATTCTACAAGTGAGAGTACAAGTCGTAAGTGGCAACCAGTCGCTGCCGACCACCAACAGACGTTTCAAGCCGCCGCGCCATTTAGAAAATGTTACAATTCTACTGCTGCATAGACATACCTACCCAGTACAATATAACGCAAAAGCCGTAAATACAATAGCCAAAATATTGTTGAAAACAATGCAGAGGCACATTAATTACTAAATTCCTGCCGAGTCTTACACTTAATTGGTGCTTCCGTACATCGTACAGGAATATATGTCACTTGGAGCTTTCTTAATCCCCTGCTCGGCTGTTAAGGAATATCATTCGTCTGCATTCCTTCCGCTCGGCGGCGCTTAAATCTGAACCGCAGAGCCTGCACTGTGCTGACACCCGCGCCATATTTTTAAGGATATTTGCAGCACTCGGCTCTTTATGCAATTATAGCACTCATTACAAATGCGAAATTTTTTAAAAAGGTAAAATGTTTAGCTGGCAAAACGTAGGCGACTTCCCAGCGCAGATTTTATTCCTTGTTTTCTTTAGGCAGAAATAAAACCTCAAGAGGTATTAACATAGCCGGTATTGGAAACGCTTAAAGCAGAGTTTAGCGATAAAGTGTTGAAAACATTGAATGAGAACTGGTAAGCCGCTTTTAGCTAACGTTACTAAAATAACCTAAACAATATTACGTAACCCGCGTAAATCACGCTCCAAACGTGTTAATTTTAGATTAAAACATGAGCTGCTACTTTATTCATAACAAAAAAAAAACAAATTGCTTTAGGGAAATGTTCAGACACCGAGTCACCGCACCGCGACCGTCGGCAAGATATTTTTTCAAACAATTCATTTTTCTTTCCTTTGTGTGGGCTTATTTTTCTTGATTTTATACCAACTAAATCTAATTCAAAACTCGTTTCGGAATCCATCAATATTATACGATGGACAATAAAAAGTCAGTAAGACCTCGCCGGCTACGTGGGTCAGGCCTCTAAGGAGCAGCATCTACAACTTCACACGATGCTATTACTCACCTATTGAACGTGATTACAGCCCAATCTTGTTTGTTTCTTGACTCGTGCTAACACAACCAACACAGGCCGTTATAGGCCCCCGCACTAAAACCAGAAAAATAAAACCTTCCAGTTCGGCTATCGTGAATTTTCTTTACGATAATAGGTACCCACTCTTTTGAATTCAGGAGAATTATAATGGACTGAAGCATACATTTTTCATAACGAATTGCGAAAATTATTCTCAGGCAAGTTAATTTTGCATAAATAAGGGCTTTAATTAATGTAGTGTAATAAATAAACGTGAATGATTGAATACCGTATCGTCGGAAATATTTAAATAATCCTTTCAATTAATTCAGCAATGAACGACTTCTGAATAGCGAGCTTTCCATATCATGCGATATGTAAATCCCTGAACTGCGTACCTACTAGTGCGCCGATATAAATAAGAATAAAATTGCTGCCGGCTACGGAAAGGTATCGGTTTTGATAGAATTGTATCCAGGTTTCATTTGTACGAATCTCTGTGAGAAGCTTTGCCGAGATCAATCACTTTTAAATAAAATCACAAGACTGGCAATATTGAAACGCTGAAGTGAAATAAATAAATCAATTTGCGTCGTGTTGAAAGAGCGGTTGTTTTCGAAAACAATTTGAATTTGTTTTGAATTAATTTCCTTAATACCGCAATTAAATTGGCAGTGTTCAAGCAGTAGGTACGTACGGTTTTCCTAGCGGAAGCGGTGTAATCACCGTGCTGGTGGTTTTATTTCACTTGCCGCCATTGAAAATCCATTAAAATTTTAATTCTCCCAGTGGTAGGAAGAAAGAGCGAAAATGTCGTAATAAAGCAGTAAAAAGTCTTTGCTCAAACAAAATTACTTAAAGCTACACTCGGTTGGCTAGAACTAATGCTTCTGTAAATATTGATTGTTTGCTCTGCGAATTATATGTAGTCGAGTATGTTGCCAGCTCCACATTTTTGGGGAGACTGAGAGCCGTGTTATAGGGAAAACCATGTACAACTTTCATGTTTAATTTGTGAGTCGGTTTTTCTCCGTTAAGTAATTTAGGACCCGTATTAATGAAACACTCTCGTGTAAGGGATCCCTTTTAGATTGAATACCTAACTCTTGATATGCTGATTTGATTAAAACACATATCACGTGTGGACATAATTATTAAGGTATTTTAATTATGACACTTGAGTGACCTCTTAAAATAACGTCTTTGAAAGCTGTTTATGGTTAAATATGTGTTGTAAGTCACACGACACGACTTATACGATGATAACCCTAACAAAATAAACACTTTAAACTACACCCGTTAAATTAACTCTACTAATTATAATTGTATTATGACTAGCTTATTGAGCGTAATATAAGGGTACCGCTGTTTTCCGATAGGGATTGAGTAAGCCTTTACAGCGAAAATCGATTCGTTTTCAATAATACTCGACAGGAGCGTAATCGAGTCGAGTACGTTTTGTTCGCATTTGATGATTTTATGAACCAAGAGTTAGTGTTAATCGTTTTTACGGCAAAAAGCTGTCAAGAGCACGGTTTGCTTTGAATTAGAATTTCCTATGGTGAGGCTTATAGGAGTTTCTTTTTGAATACCAGCTTATCAGGGTTCTGTAAAAAATCGGAAAGTTTCAGAAATAGTTACAAACGTCCTTCCTGTTATTTTAACTACTAATCAATAGTCAGTTAAAGTGTGATAAAAAAGCGAACACCAGATTAACTTTACAATTTTCAATTAATTAAGACAATCTCTGACAGTATTTGTTCTGTAACTACAGAGGATACGTTTTAGTTAAAAATATGCTTTGACTACGAAGGCATACTGTCATATCTTTCGTTTTTAACTTACAAAACTCTTTCTCCCTGTATTTTAGTTCTAGTATTCTTTATCTAAAACGATATTTTCTCAGTTTTGCTATCCACAAAGAGCACTTTGTGCTTATTTATTTTAATTATTGTGTTACTATTTACAAACTGTATCAAAGGGCATAGATTTTTTCAAGAAAAAGTCCAGCCTTTGTGCGCGCGCTTTTGTTTTCAGATATTTTGTTAGTTAAATAACAACAGTGAAATATGTTGCATCTGTAAGGCTTGGAATACACGTGTGACATAGTTACATCACGGCACTCCCAGGAGGGGCATGCAGAGTCGACACAACCCCACGTGCTACGACCCATACTGTAGGGAAGTACTTCTTTTTGGCACGTTCACATTCATGGATCTTTCCGTACATGTGTGCCGGTTATAGGTAGGTACTCGAACCTGACCTTTCTGAAGGACATCACTAGTAAGGTCAGCGTAGGTACATATAACCGTATATTCTGAGCACTGTATAATTTTGCCTTGTACTGTATTATTAGTTCCGATATGCTATTAAAATGAGTGAGCTTGTAAAATAACAATTTGTAACAAGCCCTTTAAAAGGCTTTATATTAAATACTTGGAATTTTATAGGAACTTGTAAAACAATGAGAATGTAGTTGCAATTTTGTAGAAAAAATTTTTGAAGAGAGCTTTTTCAACGGTATTGTTTGCTGGAAAATTGCATCAACGTTGAGGAAGAAATTCTTTCGAAGCATTTTCCGTTTGAAAATGCTTTACACAAACTATTGCTGGAAGAGTTAGTGTCAAGATATTCCTAGAAGTCAGTGCAATGAAACTACAACCGAGCATACATTTCTCATCATGTGTCTCCGGTCTACAGGGTTGGGGCTGCGCTCTGACGTCACGCGGGGGGTGTCGGTATATTTAGTACACACTAAGCCCTCGTCGCACTGGAGCCTGAAATAGTCGCAGCTTTATATAACACGGACAAGACACAATTTCTCGCTTTCTACAAAGGTCAAACGTTTTGACAACTTTAATACAAGACACTAATCAGAACTCATTGCGTCTCTATAAAATGTAGCATTGGTTTTGGTTTTGAGAAACTGGTGACGTTTGTGTGGATAATTATACTTAGGTAACGATAGTTTTGAATCTTTGATAGACGATTATGATCTGCGCTTAAGAGTAGACAGAACGTATACACTAATAGCTGTTGCTTGTTGTCCACCTTCGTTCGCGTGAAATAATTGTATAAAAATATAACTCCCCTTTTATGATCGGATTTTATTACCAAAAAATTTCAAGGGTTTTAATTTATTTGCACGGAACCCAATTATTTTTCGTAGAATAGAAGTAGCCTAAGTTACTCCTTATTACATCAGCTATCTGCCAGTGAAAGTCCCGTCCAAATCGGTCCAGCCGTTCCAGAGACTAGCCGGGACAAACAGACAGAGAGACAGACAAAAATTATAAAAAAATATATTTTGGTATATGTACCGTATATACATTCATATGCATGTAGTGAACGCGGTTATTTTAATATTAAAAAACAGACATTTCAATTTTATTTATTTGTATAGATGTATAGATAACTTAGCTATTTATTTAATCAACAGCGCAGCTGTAACAGTGTTTTCTGCAAAAATAAATGATTTGATTTGATTGTTTTTTTAATCGAATAGGTACTGATAACATCGATAAACAAATAAAAAAAAAGCAAAGAAAAATGTCATTACCAGTCATTTAAATCTATACAGAACATTTGCAAATTCGACCAATATAGCTCCTACAGTACGCCAGTCCTGTTTACAAGTTTTATTACTCGGCACCGCAATCCACAAGGCTACAACTGTGTCCCTAGTCGGGCAGCATTTACGTAGAGGACACTATGAAGGCGATACTACGAACTGACCTTTTAGGCTAGCATACAATTTAATTGTTACTGCAATTAGAAGAGGGCTGATTAACATGCACATCACGCCTGTACTGCCGAAGGGTGAGGCAGAGATGTATTTATAGAAAACCCACATTTTGCAAAATTCGTTGAAATATCATGTAATTCGGGACGAGCCTTTTTACATTAATCGGATACAAATTCAGACTCCGGTCGGGACGCTGGTCCAATGTGATAGGGGGTGAGTTTATTGTTATCCAACAGGACCAGGCTCCGGGCTGCCTCTGAGAAATTACTGATAGAAAAACCCATTATCACTGTTCCCAGCCTGGACTCTTCAAGGTCAAATTATTTATCCACAGAAACCACAACGGCAGAGTAAGAAACATTCACCAAATGATTTGCCTTTTCAAACTTGTAATAGGATCCAATACGCCAAAAATGTTCAAACTTGTGGAGCAGCTACGTCCAATACCCCGAAATAGCAATAAATATCTAAAAGCAACTGTAACTGCAAATTCTATTAAATATAGATCTCGGTAACGGATCTAAAATTCACAAACAATGTTGCACAAACCGATACAATTTTCCGTTCAACAACATATTCAATATCAGAGTGGTCCGAGTTACGAGTCTAAAGTCGACTCCAATCCTTGTTTCTAACATATAGTTTCTCTTAAGCGAACATCGATATTTTATAATAAAGTAAGTAGTTGATTTCAGAATTACTTGTTCTATTAAAAAATCTTTAAAATGTTTGAAGTTCTATCATAAACGGAAGTTTTCGTTTTCCAAAAACAAAAAAAGATGTTTACAAGTCTGGAAACTGAATCATGAACGCAGTTTAGGCAAGCAACGGTAGTGCCTCCACATATTTCTCGAGCATCTGCGATCTGTAGCAACCACAAGTACTTATTACTACCGGTATTGGTAATCGGTTTACCGTTTTCTATAGAAACATGAAATGAGTAATACTAAACTGTTATGATGGAACTATTTGTTACAACAGCCTATCAATCTTCGCGTTTGATGGTAATTTGCCGTCTTATCTTAGGCCTAGCTACACCACAAATCACTTTATCAACGCATTCAGTGGTGAGTCTTAAATCTACATACTTAAAACATCATTTTGCTTCAGTTTGTCTCCAATATGTTTAATCCTATGTGTTCACGTTATGGTGAGAAATTAACCCACGTTCTATTTATAACCTATGACAACCGGAAATAATGTAGCTTTCCATTAGTAAAATAATTCTCGGAATCAGATCAAGCGCCACTGTTGAGCATGAGGTCCTGGTTACGATTCCCAGTTCGGGCAAAGTGTTATTGGGTTTTTCCATCAGGAATTTCTCAGTAGCAGCCGGAGATGGAGTCTGAATTTAGGCCCGGTTGATGGTAATAGGCTTGCCCCCTATTACATGGGACTTAAACATAACTGGCGGAATGTGGGTATCCAATTGGGTACACCTTTACCTAAACCTTCGGGGCTGACAGGCGTGATATTATTTGTTTATGTTATGGACAAATTTTCCTCTTTTCAATACTACGAGTAGTATTGACTAGCTTAGGTCTTATGCTTCACCCGCGTGGAGTTCGGAAATTTTCGCACGGGATCGTACTTTCGGAATAAAAAGTATCCTGTGTTAATCCAGAATGTAAACTATCTGAGTCCGTCAGCCAAATGCGTTCAGTAAATTTTTCATGAAAGAGTTACAAACATCCATCCATATAATATTAGTAAGATGATTGCCGTTGATGACCTGACGATAGTACATCTATACAAATAAATAAATTGAAGTGTCTGTTTGTAATACCAAAATAACAGCTTTTCACTGAATGCATATGAAAGTATACACGGTACTTAACACAAAAACACATTTTAAAATTTTTGTCCATCTGTCTTACTGTTTGTTCCGCCTAATCTCCGAAACGGCTCGACCGATTTTGACGAATCTTTTACTGGCAGATAGCTGATGTCATAAGGAGCAACTAACTACTACTTTATTTTAGAATAAGAATTAGGGTTCCGTGCAAAAAAATTAAACTCTTGAAATTTGTAACAAAATTCGATTCAGAAAGTGAAGTTTTTTTTTATAATAATTTCACGCGAACGAAGATCGCGGGCAATTACAGCTAGTAAGAAATATAAACCCATAACGACACTTACTGTAATCGTCCAAACGGTGAAGATCTTATGGAGAGAGGGTGGATCGTAGGCCAGGTCCGTAACTAGAAGGTTACCAGGTAAGATAAGATAAGATTTATTTATTCCTAAGTATATGGTACATTCATTAAGATCTTAATATTAAAAAGTTTCACTTACACTACCGTACGGACAAGAATAAAAAAATATTGCAATGATGGGAAAAACAAGTGCCGTCCGGCTTCCGAAAGGATCCCTTTACACCCATTACACTTATTATACAATTTCGTACTGAGCTAACCTAGCTTTCTGACTTACTTACTGAGCTAACCTAACTTACTGAGCTAACTTAACTTACTAACTTAACCTAACTTACTAACTTAACCTAACTTACTAACTTAACCTAACTTACTAACTTAACCTAACTTACTACCTGATCTAGTTTCATCATCATCATTCTCTTGATCTTATCCCAATTCATTTGGGGTCGGTGTAGCATGTCTTCTACTTCCATAATTATCTATTTATCATCTCACCAGACACCTCTTCTCTCTCTTTCTTGCTATATTATCCTTCACACAGTCCATCCATAGTTTCTTTGGTCTTTCTCTATTCTTATATCCATCCACAGTCATACTCAAAACTTTCCTCACGACATTTTCCTCATTCCTCCGCATCACATGCCCATACCACGACAACCGATTGCCCAATTGCATAACTTTTCAGTCACCGGCGCCACTTTGGGATTTCCTCTTATGTACTTATTTCTTATTTTATCCATTCGCGCAACACCAAGGGGCCCTTAGCATTCACATCTCAGCTACATGCAAACCTAACTTAACCTAATTTTATTTTTACAAAAAAAAAAACCATCGATTTAGTAATTGATAATGAAAACAAGTATTTTTCTGGATTCTTATAAGCTTATTATTTACATGCATCCGTGACTGTTGGAGGATGAGGACAGAGTCCATGCGCAAAACTCCCATGGTTCTTTATACGCTCATGAAGACCCTTCATTCATTCCTCTTCATCTCTCGAGGAAGTTGACATGAGTAGGTATACTATGTACACTAGTTGAACATCTTTGATTTACCCCAGGTGTACAAGGTGCATCGTAAATGGTGTTGGATCTGAAAAAAATCATGATACTCTGAATTTATAACCACTTTTATTGTTGCTCCGTACATTTGCCTCATTAGGAATGTCCTGTAGCAGACTCGACAAAATGTAAGGACCAGCAGATTTTTTCGCAACTCCATTTACATTGCACCTTGTTTGCTTAATAAATCTTAACCATACCTTCACGCCTGTAGTCTCCGAAGGGTAAGGCTGACTTATACCAATATTACACCAACTTTTCGCCAGTTATGATACAAGTTCATGATATGATACAAGTTCCATGCATGAATATTTTGCATTAGAGACTACCACTGAGAAACTTATATTTGAGCGGTGGAACGTGTCAGGAAGTCACGCTCGGACTGTCCCGTACGATGCAACATGTTCTACTGTTCAATATGCCTATTGTATTGCTCATGAGTATAGGTGACGGAGAACTGCTCGTCGTAATTACTGTGTCACGATTTCGTATCTATTGTTTCGGTTCTTGAAGGAACTTTTCTTGACCACGAAATTCTGTGATATTACTATGTTCTGCTTAGTAAAATTCTTAAATTAATTCATTTATTCACTGTTATAACAAATGTTAAAAATTCATACTTGGGGATGGTATAATGGGGAATTTTCAAAAATATCTTATTTAAAGGGGATGTAAGTTTGTAATTTTTATCGGTAAGAATACCATCCACACAGCTAGTAAGGTTTCTTGCTATGGTATGTCCTTTAGCGCTTAAACATAAATGAGATATAAAAACTCTATAAATACTTAATTGTTTTGCTACATTTAATAGTTTTCTTTTTTAGTTATTTTGATGTCAAGAAAATGAAGAAGAAAAACAACTGTAAACTGACTGCACTGCTTTACTTTAGCAGGTACAACCAGTTCGTTCACAGTACCTAGGTATATGTATCTATTTACAAACATTGTTTACAACATGTCTAAAAACATAAAATTAGGTTATAATTGTTACGAATGACCCTTGCCGCCTTAATGTAATATACGAGTCGACCCTTTTGTAAATCCTCGAACATTTTCCCGTAAAAAATATTCCTTTTTAAAACCGATCCGGTGTGTGAAAGCATGGAATTAAATACAGGGAGAAAGTTACACTTGAAATATAATGAGGTAAGTAATAAGCCCTTTGTGGTTTTCATTATTGTTTACAGTATTATGGGAGATTTATGTTTATTAAGGTAGATTAATTTGTTTGTAGGTGTTACATTTTCAATGTGTTATAAATTATAGAACAAGCAGAACCGGTGTTTAAAGTAAAGCTATGATTGATAGTCATAAACCTATGTTGTAAACCGATTTGAAAAAGGAAGAGATTCTAAAATCTTCTGTTCTTTTTACGAAATTGTAAAATAAAGCAGAGCCTAACATAAATAAAGATTTTTAATTGAACTTATCTGCGTCAAATAGTTTCATTCAGTACCCGCAAAGGTAGCCCATTTTATTACTGACCATCTATTTTATGATCACGTCTTATGGCCAGAATTTTATCAGATAACATCACTGGAGGTTTTAAAACCACACGAGGTTTCGCTTTATTTTCTCTTGGACATATCTTCTCTATCTTAAACCCTCGAAAATTTATGAAGGTATTACATTCCTTATCTCTATCCTGAACTGCGAAATTATGTGTTTGTTACGGACCTATTATTTGGGAGAATGTAGGGAAGTGAATTAGAGAAATTGTGGTATGGAGTGAGAAGTTCTTTCGTAATTAAACCCAAGAAAAGAGACATCAATTAACAGAACTTTAATGATGAATTATTTAAGAATCCGAAATCTGGTATAATTTGGAAGTAAAAATCTCTACAGAGATCTTTTTTATTACCTAGTTTAGCATGATTAAATAAGACGATTAGACAAACCTACCACAACAACTGTGCGAATCGTATTTCAAAGGGCAAATTCCTATAGCTTTTTTTCTTGCCTTGTCCATCGTTCCACTCCCACGCCCACATCTAATAAAACGCTAACCTTAGGATATGATCAGAAATGGCAAAAACTTTGTCAGCTATCAACCGATTGTAGGTGTAAGAGAAATGATCCCACTACCTCTGTAAAGGGCTCATTAGCTTAGTGGATCGTGGGCGGAGCGCGGCGGCGCGCCGAACAAATCGACAACATTTACATCGCGGTCGGCCGCCGGCTTACCGGCTCGCGGCTAATGGACCGGACTTCATATCAAATTGCAGGACTGTAAGGCACTGGACTGCCACACATTTTGCACTATAACTCCTCGTCTTAGGGTTTATAATCGTAATTGAGCACACGCAAGTTTCTTGGAGCTGCTGGAAAGGAACTGTGCAACGATCAATCAATTTACCTAATAAGTATGTTCAGTATTTAATGAGAAACAAGAAAATAAACAGGTAGAAAATCAGTATTTCATTATGTGACAGATACACCATCAAAGCCGAATGAACACATAACTTCAAACTAGGAATCATTTTGCAACGGAATGAACTCCTGCAAACTCGAGGGGAATTATTAACTATTCAATGATCTGAGAAAAGTGAAGATGGAAAATATTAAGTATCTACGAGGTGGGAAGCTGCGCAAAGCGACGTTGGCTGTTATATTATTATCACTATTCCTGGAAAACGCCTCGCTTGGAGCTAACGAGTTCCAGCAATGATATCAATATTAACATAATATTGCATTTTCGTTGGATTCTATAGAATCAAAAGAAAATGCAATATTATATTCAGTTGTGATGCCCTTTGACGGATAATATCTGTGAAATTCAGGCTGCGTGTAACAATATACGTGAACATATTGAAAAATCGCTTGTTTAGTTGGTTGGGAATTGTTATCAGTATCACTAGTTACTATTCTCTGCGAAACAGTAATTACAGATTTCCTATTTCAAACCTGACGCACACATACCTGAACTTTGTCAGTTGGTCTAGTTTTTGTATTAATAACTCAGTCACAGGAGGCTCAGAGAGGGCGTGATGCCCAATCTGAGAATATTAAAACTGGCCAAGTGCGAGTCGTACTCACACGCACACAGGGTTCTGTAGCACAAAACAGTATAATAAAAATATTTTGAAGGCTCGTTCGTATGTTGTAGTGTATTACATTCAACAGCAAAACTAAATTGGTTTTTCATAGTATGTTAATGAAAAACAAAGTTTCTGCTGCAGTGTGATGAAAAAGTCCCATATGTCAAAAACAAAACATCAAATCTTATTCAAACCAATTTTCGTTGAAAGTTTTTTTTTTAAGTTCTACAATCCTACACTTTTTTAGAATTTTCACTTTGGAGGTGTCTATCTTTCAAACGATTGAATTTGAGAAAAATTGGTTTTAGGGACCTCACTGTTATTTTTATAGATCTATCTATGGACACCCCGCACGTATAGGTTTGATGAAAATTTGATTTTTTGTTTCAGTTCCACCATGTAAGGGGAGGCCCCCTTAATTTTTAAACTTTTGTATAAAATCGTAAAGCGGTTCGCGGAATACATCTACCTATCAAGTTTCAACTGTGTAGGCCTAATAGTTTCGAAATCAAGTGGTTGTAACATACGGACGGACAGACAGATATGACGAATCTATAAGGTTTTCGTATTTTGCCATTCGGCTACGGAACCCTAAAAATGTGACTTCGTTGTAGTTTCATTTATCAAGTGTCACAGAGGCCGTTCTAAATTATGGGTGAATTTCAACAAATGCCATTTTTTTTTATCATATCGGTGAACTTTTTCATTTATATTTTTTTTGTATATTTTTCAGGTTTTATGTAATCTTTAGGATATCAAATATCCCCAAATTTAATACCATCAACGTATCATTTAAGACTAAGGAGAAAATTCAGTTTGAATTCTGGTTTCCACCGATATGACAAACCGGCACCGATTATTTTTTCTGTACACCGATATGATAAGTTTATCCACCGAAATGATGTACATATTCAGCGATATGATAATCTATCCACCTTTGAACATCAAAAAGAAAATAGTTAGTAGGTACCTATATATTTTTACAAGGGTGACTTAGAACTGAAGACCTGAACTGAGGGCCTTATGTAAGTAAATCACATCCAAAGAGAACAGAGTTCTTGGAAATCCAATTAAAATATATTTTTTGAAATTATGTATATGCTAAGGCAACATTTGTCTTAGCTTTTTTCCTCTGATAATATGCACGGGCACTGATTCGGTTTTTTTTTTGTGCTATGCGACGTGCATGTGCAGTCATTTGGCTTCGGGTATGGATAAGTCCGGCTGCCTTTCGTCTAGCTAAACGTTCTCTATCATTTCTTAAATGCTCCTCTCTTAACACAGGATCGCTTTTGATTTTAGTTTTTTTTATTCTTTCCAGCAACCTCTTTCTCTCTTTTTTCTCCTCCTCTTTTAGTTTTGGCCTCGGCATTCTTAAACAAAATTAAGCTATATGTATATGTTTTCTAGCTATATGTATGTGTAATTTATATTTTTTCTTTTTATCTAATATTATCTCTTTATTCATTTTTCTAACACATTATTTACATTTTTAAATATTTTTAGTAACAAAAATTATAAAATTATCTATTATTGTTATTTATTATTAAGTACTTACTATGTTTTTGACTAGAAAATATTTTCTAGAGAAACCTTTAATGCGTTCAATTGCTCCACCTCACCATCATCATCTCAGCCTATAGACTTATATTACCGAATACAGACCTCCCCTAATGATAAATTTATATATCTTACCTACCCAGTGGTGTCGTGGTAATGATTTTGGCAGTCTATGTAGGTAAGTATGTATGTATGAATGTTTGTATGTAGGTATATATGTATGTATATAATGTATGTGTTTGTATGTTCCATTGTTTCTTTGTATACTTAGTGAAATGGCACGGGATCTACCAATATGGTAAAACGACTCACCGAGATGATAAAATGATCTACCGATATGATAAAGCAATCCACCGATGTGACAAAACTGTGCATTGATCATAAATCAAAACACCGATATTAGATATAAGACACCGATTGATTTTTTCTTATCATTTCGGTGTAAATTATCACATCGGTGGTAATAAAGACCACCGATTACAGCGATATGAGAACAGCGACGTGAGAAATAACACACTTTTTAGAAAATTATAAAAAATGCATAATATCTGGGTTAAATTCAATAACAGTCAATGAAGCTAATTCACTTACTACCTCTATTAGAACCAAACAACAATAATAAAACTACTCATTACACTAGAAAAATGCAATCACCGATAATATAAAATAATTGTCCGGAAGCAACTGAAATGGCGTACTTTCGTTATTGGCGGGAATATGCAGCGATTTGACACACGTCCATCCTGACTGTGACCTAGCACACACTAACGAGAGAAATAAAATTGGGGTGGGGACACTGTCGGACTCATCGAAGAAAAGTTAGGTTTAAATTACTTTTGTCCAGCGATATGAGAACATTTTGCAGGACAAGTACGTTTGTGCCTCTCAGTAATAATCATCGTTAATTATGTAATAAAATATGCTATATATTAATAACAAAACTAATATTCTATTAAATAGAATAAGTTATATACTTAACTTACTTATTTTTAATAGTGTATAAGCTTTTTTGTTTGTAAAAAAAGTAGAGGGACAGCACCGATTTGAAAAAAATAGAGGTTTATGTATTTATTTCTACCTTTAATAATAGACCTAGGCAAATTATTTTTTTGCCACAACCCAATAACTACCTATTGAATAATAAAAAAAATAATTCAGAACAATATTCCTTTTTTCAAAAACTAATTTCACCGAAGACAAAAAAATAAGTCATTTGGGAAATTCACCCTTATATCGTTAGGGTGTGACTCCCCCCTGCCAGGGCTGCGGGACTGTTCGAAAGAGAAACTGCGGCCCTGGAACACAAAAGGCAAAAGAAGGAACATGGATGGGTTTTAGTCAGTAAAAGTCTGACACTCCCTTTCGCTCCGCCCAGAGCGGGAGGGGTCATTTGATGATTTCCCACCCGAAAAAAAGGCGACTTAAAAAAAAGCGTGTGACTCCTCCATAAATTATCTACACGCGATAACTTATCCTATCTTAACTATCCTAACAAATTTTATAAAACAATGCGATAGTAATGTTGTTTGCTTGTTACCTTTTCCCGCCTAAACCACAAAACCGATCATCCTAAAATTTTGTCAGGTGTGCAGAAACGGACATAGGGTACCTTTCATGCCTAAAAAAGTATTGTTCCCGAGGAAAACAACCATAACGTTCATATCACGCAACGTGTCTTTCGAATCATGATTGAATCATATTATTATACAAAGCAGAGTACAAACCTAATTGATTGTCAAATTCTAAATTAAAAAAGCTAGTATAGTCATAAATAACTCTTGATTTTTTATTTTGACATATGATAAAATAAAAACAAGATCCAAGATCAAGATTATTTATCAGTGAATTTTCTTGGAAACCGAAAGTGCCAATGGTCATGTTAATTAAAACTTTATGAATGAAAAGTCAATTCCAATATGTTGATGTTCACAATAACCTTTGATAATAATCGTAGCTTGGCTAGGTGGTCCATACTGACATTTATATACTCTATGTATATATATACATATCTATAAAATACTTATATGTGCAATAAATGTATACATACTTATATAAACTTGCACACTCACACACACACACACACACATACACATACACACTGTCACCAATTTCGTACTATTACCGCGTTGACAATAACTGTTATGATGTAATGGGGGCCTGGAGTTCTAAAATACAGGCTTAGGCTTAGTTTAGACTCCAGATCTCCCACAAATTACAACTTTCTGCCTTACTACCTGTCAACCTATAATATTTCTAACATAACTATGTAATTTGTGGAGATAAATAAACGTTTTTATTATTATTATTATTACAAGTATAGATTTTTTAAATAAAAAAAAAAAACTAAATGTATCTATAATAATCGAAGCATAAGAATTTAATTTGTGATATTTTCATGCGTTTAAAGCTGCTAGGCGAGAAAATTGGGAAATACATTATTAATATAAAATGTGTCATCGTTTTAAAATTGTATATTAATGGAAAAGGTTGTGCAGTAAAGCGGCGCGCGCGTCATGAACGCTCGAACCCTGTCGACCGTTCATTTTTAATTGCGTTCTTAAAAGTTTTGTCACAACTCTGTTTCCGGCCCGCTACACAGAACCAACTCGATATTTTATATTTTATTATGCCAGTACTAAGAAATAAGAATTTATTAGCTACTAGCTTTGGCCCGCGGCATCGGCCGCGTGGATGTCGAAAAATATCCGACGGGAATATACCTTCATCCCCCTTTTTAACCCTTCGGGGGTAGAATTATCAAAAACGCTAAGACACGTATAAATCAATTTTCAATCGTCAGCCTAAACACAAAGAAGATTCTAACTTCAAAACTGACGGACTTTCATATAAACTTCCATTCCCCAATTTTACGCCTTTAGGGGTTGAATTTTCAAAAATCCTTTCTTAGTGGATACTAACTCTTCACAAGGAACATTCCCTCTAAGTTTCATGTCTCTAGAACCAGAGGTTTGAGTTGTGTGTTGATATATCACCCAATGAGTCAGCGACAGCTCATTGGAAATATTCAATCATCTTCTCTTAGAATTTCAATCTTAAAAGTTGTGAGAGGTCCATAGGTTAGCAGGTTGAACTACAATTTCTGTTACTGAGCGTACATACACTTAGGTGCTTTATGGTCTGTAATCAATGACTGTCCATTTTTTTCCTCTCCCAAGCTATTTCTGTTCTTCATACACATTTTGCCAAAATACGTATTATAGAGGTACATATACTTACTCAAGTTTCAGAGTAACTGTTACTATAAAACATCACTCAGAAGAGTATATTACGTATAAACATTTCGTCCGCAACTTGGAGATATAGTGCTATTGCCTACATAGACCAAATTCGAATGAAACATGGATGTCATCACATACAGAATATCTCTCATATTTTGCAAAATCGTATACGTACATCAATACTTATATCTTATATTTTTCAACTACAACAGAGCAGAGGTGTACCCATTAGTAGGTACATACACCCACATTTCAGCAGTTATGCAAGGGTGCGAGCCTATTGCCATCAACCGGGCATAAATCCAGACTCCGTGGCTGCTACTGAGAAATTCCTGATGGGAAAACCTAATATCAGTTTGCCCGACCTGGGAATCGAACCCGCTTGCGACCACTAAATCAACGAGGCAGTTTTTCAACTATATATTCATAAAAGCACTACCAGTACACTTTAGTTATAAAACCAACGTAAAATATAAAGCATCCGTAGAACCTCCATGTAGCGGCGGCTTATTTATTTTTAATCCCCCGTCACTCGAAAACCAGCAAAACATTTATCAGAGAACACAAAATCAGTGCATTTCTTAATAACGTATACAGTAATACCCGTTACGTGTGTCACGTTGAATTTTTATTCTCTAGTTACAAAATAGCAGGCGCTGAATTGGTATGGAGCTGTGATTTCCTTTGTCTCCTCTCCCGCACGGCATTCAATTCTCACTTCGTTATAAATAGTAGGAAATTGTATTTTGGATTGAATACGGCAATTTGTTGTGATTGGTGCATTCAATTTTATGTATGGTTCACTTAAATTTGTAGTCAGTCGGAACGTTTTAATTTTGATCAATTATTTTTCGTGATTACTCGGTCGGCCGTGCTTTTGGTTTCTGCATGCATAACCTAGATCATTAATTTACTTGTTTGGGAACTGATGTTGGTACTCAGTATATAGATGATGTCTGAAGCTTCTCAATTTCAAGAAAATTAACATTTGTTTCCGCCATCGCCCTAAATTCCTCATTGGTATAGTAGCTGCAAGTGCTAGTAGCTACTATCTACTGGCCCTGGGTTTAATTTCCAGGTTGGGCAGGGTAAATTGGGTTTTTCCATCTAAATTTCTCAGTAGCGACACAGAGTCCGGATTTGCGTCCGTTGATTGCAATAGGCTCGTCCCCTATTATTATATGGAGTTTAAACATAACTGGCGAAATGTCTGATGTACTAAAGATTAGGCCCAACTCTGCCTAAGCCTTAGGGGTGAAGTTATGTTGAACATATTTTTTTGATACGTGGTATCATAACAAAGCAACGCAAAACAAGTAAATTGGCTAAGTATCCTCCCACAAGCTACATTAAACATGTTTCAGCAACCAAATGAGTTTGCAATAACGACAGTAAACACATAAAACAATTCATCATGACAAATTGCCCCCGAATATATTCAAACAGTCCTACATTTGTGTACATTTATCGAAATTACCTCGATTTGGTTGAAAATGTGATTCTCAGGCTCATTAGTGGCAAAGGGAGGGAAGGAGACAATAAATGGAGGACATTTGTTTCTGCTTCACCACCATCCTCCATGTTTGGAGCTCGTTTTGATCTCAAACCAATTATAATATTATTAAATCAGAATTTCAAAAAGGTTTTCATTTGTTTTAGGAAAAAGCGCCTAGGTCAGACTATTATTGATCGAAGGTCAGTCGGGAGGAATTTTCCCTCGTGATATGACACTAAGTCCCCTGCGCAAAATACGCGCTTCAGACGAGGAGTCGCGGACACCAGCCCGTTATACAATACACATCATACTAAGCGATGAAAACAGTAAGTACCCAGGTTCACTCGACATCCAACTGAGATAAAGTAATTTCTTTCTCAACATACAAACCAACACATAGTAAATTTACTTCCTGAAAGAGCAAATTCACTTACACCGCACTATCAATAAAATTTTCACGATTTCCGCTTGTAAACCGTAAAACCTCTTCACTGACGAGAAGCTCCACACTGCCACACTTCCACAGCCCACTCAGCACATTATCTTAAGTTTGTTATCCACGAAACCTTTCCATTATCTCATCGTTTTCCCCTAAAACCATTAAAGTAAGTGCTCGAAGCCCATAAACGGTTCGAAAAACTAAAACCGCGTTCATCATTCATCTTGCAAAGTGTTGAGTTGTGAGTGGCCGCCTCGCGACTACTCGCTGTTTAAACTAAACCACGGTTAACTGAAACAAGGCACGTATGGGTAAATAATTCAGTCGCGGTGCAGCACTGTGTAGGAGTTACGAGCCGTAGTCCGTAGTACTTACTAATGGTTGCAGGTGTAATACTCATCGTTTGTCTATTTGTTCTCGGTAGAACAACTGCAGGACTTGAGACCGGTCACAAATAATAATAAATAATAATCTAAATATAAATCTATATATATAAAATGGTAAACTGACTGACTGGAAACTTGGAGGAGGTCCACTAAGAAAGGATTTTTGGAAATTATACGGGATGGAAGTTTATAATAATATGAAAGTCCGTCAGATTTGAAGTTTAAGCTGACAATTAAAAATTGATTTATGCGTGTTTCACCGTTTTTAGGGTTCCGTAGTCAACTAGGAACCCTTATAGTTTCGCCATGTCTGTCTGTCTGTCTGTCTGTCTGTCTGTCTGTCTGTCCGTCTGTCCGTCCTCGCTTAATCTCTGTGACCGTTAGCACTAGAAAGCTGAAATTTGGGACCAATATGTGTATCAATCACGCCGACAAAGTGCTAAAATAAAAATTGGAAAAAAATGTTTTATTAGGGTAGCCCCCCTATATGTAAAGTGGGAAGTGTTTTTTTTTTTAATTTTAACCCTAATGTGTGATATATTGTTGGAAAGGTATTTAAAAATGAATAGGGGTTTACTAAAATCATTTTTTGATAATGTCAATAATTTCGGAAATAATCGCTCCAAAAGTAAAAAACAAAGCGTCCCCCCCCCTCTAACTTTTGAACCATAAGTTTAGAAAATACGAAAAAAATCTGAAAAGTAGAACTTTATAAGGACTTTCTAGGAAAATTATTTTGAACTTGGATGGAAACAACAGATGGAAACTGCAGTTAACCAATATAATTTGGTCCCTGAATCGTATGAGCGCCTATACAATCCAGAGGTCAAGTTTCATTTGCCCGTATTTTTTTTTTAACTTCGTTTACATAATATTTTATTATCCTGAACGTATCTTTTTTCAAACAAAAAAATAATTAATCACCGTCCTTTGTGGGCCCGTTTTTAGTGTTCCGTAATTATTAGAGTTCCGTAACAAATAGCCTTTTTAAGTTGGGTTACCACTATGTTCATGCTCCAGCAGCGCTCCGCGCTCCTGCAACTGATCCAATGGATCTGTCGCGCGCCCTTTACATGCGCTCCCCTTTGACACACTGCGCTCCCCTTTGTGTTCGCGCTAAAAACCGTCACGAGTCGGAACGACTGCCGCGGAGCGTGCAATATTGCACGCTCCGTGTTCGCGCACGTACCCACTACCGGGAGCTGTTGCAGGAGCGCGGAGCGCTGCTGGATCGCGAACATAATGGATAGTATGGATACCCACCTTTAAACTCATAAGTGGGAACACTTATTGTGACGGACGGGAAACTACGGAACCCTACACTGAGCGTGGCCCGACACGCTCTTGGCCGGTTTTTGTTAATTTTTCGACATCCACGCGGGCGAAGCCGCGGGCAAAAGCTAGTAATAATATATTTTTATTCAAAGTTAAAATTGGTAAAATATAACATAAATGTTAGAAAAAAAAATAAGAATAGAATAAGAATAATTTATTGTTTAGAAAAGTACATTCAATGCATTGATTCCTGAAACTCGCACTAGGATTCCCTGTCGTGAGTTCCAGGCTCCTTCGTTCCGTTTACATTTTTATTCTTACACAAATAATACACTTCTCATCAAAAAAATCGAAACACCTCGCAGTTTATGATTTGATAAGGATTATCAGAAAAATGTGTATATTTAGGAATAAATGTAAAATGTCATTTAATAGTGAGTAGTATGAGGTTTTTAAATCCTAATGTTATTGTTCTAAATTCAAATTAAGTCTTCATAGGTTTCGTATTTTGTATAATGAGTAATTTTTACCCTGTATGGAATATGAAGGAAATGGGTAAAACAACACGCGTAAATGAAAAAAAAATGTAAGAAACGTTTATTTAATAACTTGTATTCCCTCCGCGAGCTCTTATTACTGCTTCCATACGGTTCTTCATCGATGGGATGAGAGTCACGATCACATGTTGTGGTATATTATCCCATTCCTCTTGGATTGTATTTTGCAGCTGGCTAAGTGTTTCTGGGGCTGGATCTCTTGCTCGAATTCGTCTCTTTAATTCATCCCATAGATGTTCAATGGGATTCATGTCCGGGCTTCTTGCTGGCCATACCATAATGGAAGTCGGTATGATAATCTCGTACGACGCCCGCGGTGTGAGCTCTAGCATTGTCGTGCATGAATATGAAGTCGTTGCCAATAAAATGTGCATAGGGCATCACATGAGGTTCAAGACACTGTTCGATGTACCGATGAGAGTTTAGTGCAGGCAGCCGTGGCCCAGACACAAAGGCAAGTTCTGTCTTACCGTCGGCGTTGATTCCTCCCCAAACCGTCCACGAACCGCCACCATAGCTGACCTTTTCTTCAATGCAGCATTGTGCAAAGCGTTCTCCATCTCTTCTGTAGACCTTGTTCCTTCCGTCGTTACCATACAGCATAATTTTACACTCATCAGAAAACAGTACTTTGCTCCACTGAAGGTATGACCAAGTTAGGTGCTCGCGTGCAAAGTTAAGGCGCGCTCTTCGATGGTCTGCAGTTAATTTCGGCCCATTCGCTGGCTTATGCGGTGCCAATCCGCGTTCCTTCAACCTTCTTCTTATTGTAGAGTCACTTACAGCTACTCTTCGTACAACGCGAAGCTGCTGCTGCAGTTGAAAAGCGTTAAGGCGTCGATTTCGTAAAGAAGTTGTTACAATAAATCGATCATCTCGCTCAGAAGTGACCCGATTCCTGCCAGATCCTGAACGGCGCGTGAACGAACCAGTCTCCCGATAGCGTTTGTAGACTCTATGAACAGATGATAAGCTTAGATGCAATCTTGCAGCCACAACACGCTGACTAAGTCCAGAATCCAGCAATGCCACCACTTGGGCGGCTTCTGCGGGCGAAGTATCCATATGTTTTAGAAAAAAAAGTTTTTTCAGACGTCCCAAAGTCACAGTAAATGAAATAAGAAACAAAAAGTTTAAAGACAAGCGCTAATTTTTAGTTTTTAAACGAGAAACGTACTCCAACCCTAAATACACATTTGTCTCAAAACAGTGATTAATTTCATTTATAGGATAAACAAATGAAATTCTAATTTCGAATTTTGATTTTTTTCTTCTTACTGTAATGACCAAACTGCCAGCTACACAATAATGTTTTTTTTTCATGGAATTAATTCTCTTTTGTAAAAAATTAGGACAAAAACAATAAAAACGAAAGTGTTTCGATTTTTTTGATGAGAAGTGTATATCCGTTACAATAAATTCCTAAATATAATCTAATCTACTCGTAATCTAAGATATGTGAGATATGCGTGTCTCTATGATATGTGTAAATGTATGGGTGTTGTGTGTGCGAAATGAAATCTTTAAATGTCAATGACATATTGTATTGTATACCTAGGCGGAAAAAGTTTTGCAGATTTAAGGGATGTGGACGCATACATAACATAACATCACGCCTTTTAATTCCCGGGTTAGGCAGAGGTGGCACATTAGGCACATTTCGCCGTTATGTTTAAGTCCCATGTATTAGGGGGCGAGCCTACGGCCGAGTCGCGCTTACGGGCACTAGACTAACGAGGCAGTCTACTCCTCCGGATTATTTGACTGCAGCACTTTTAGCAGCACTGATTAAAAACTATTTTAGTTATGTCTGATTATAAAATAGCAGATTTAAGAAATAAATACTATTGAACTGCTTTTCCGGTTGCTTTATTTTTCATTGCCTAGTGATAGATTTCCATAGACACTTTTACGCAATTCTTTTAAAAGATTTTTGATTGATTTAGAGGACAAATTAAAAAGTAAATGTTTATTGTCTACTGCTTTCAGAAAGCATCACACCCAATTAAAAGCTCATTAATTCTGGAGGAAAAAATTCCAAAGTTGAGATTAAAAATTTAGAAAGTTTTGATGTAATCTGTTTGAAGTTGGTTCAAACATTCTGGCTCATGAAGCAAGTCTTCACGATAATTGAATTAGTCGCAGTCACTGTGTTTCTGATAAAAAGTACGAAGTTACAATTAGTTCCCGTACTTACTAGGGTTTGAAGATGAACCGTGATTCAGCATCCATCTGCTTTGAAAAAGGAACACTGCATAAAATATAACAGTAATTAACTGCCATCAATCGTCCAAAAATTTCCATACTCGTGTATTCTTCTCTAATAATGAGGATAAAACTTTGGAATATAACTTGTGAATAAAGAGGAAAACTCCACTGAAACATCTAAATATTCATCTGCATCGCCAATAAAATGTAACTATGTATGTAGCAAATCCTTGTTGTCAGCTGAAAGAAAAAGCATTTCCTGGTCAGTGAAGAATATTTCGCCATATTTTGAAATAGCAATGTGAATCCACGGTTTGTTTAATATCTAAAACTGACATATTTAAGATTCTAAATTGAATTCCTGGCAGCAAACAGAATCCAGAATCAAAAAACTTGAAACTTGAACACAAAATTATAAATGAACAACTCAAACTATGCTCGAGATCCTGCGTGTCTAATTATAAAAGGAAATGTACACAAATTTCACAAAGTGTGCGTCGTGCATAAAGAATTCAGGGCCCATGGTAGGTCGTGTATGGCGCAACGTTCGCGGTCAGCCGCAGTGCGGCGCTCCCGGGCTCCGGCGCTCCCCAGCCCATCGACGGCTCTACCTGCACCACATCTAATATGCCTCTGTGAAAAAGGAATGTGCTCCAAATTATATACGGGCAGAATTCTTCAGTTGACACTGCTGAAATAGTTGCGATGAATAAAGAAATATCTGATAAAAGTTGGCAGAATTTAAAATGAAAGTCCTTTTTACCAGAAATATGAAAAATTATTGCTGCAAGTAGTTTAATGGGGTACAAACAGACTTTGATCACAGATATTCCACTGGGACTTGGGCTTTTAATCAAAGTGCAAAAAATAGCTATATGACAACAAATATATTTTATTTTATTCCCCACAGTGAACAAATATATTTTATTTAGTAAAACTAACTCATAGATGCAGTTCACAAAAAGGAGCATGCCGCTCAAAAACAGATAGCAAATGTCGGCAAACCAGAAAACATGTTCGCAAACCATGCAACGAAACTGTTCCAAATGCCCAGCTTTTATTTATTCCGGGGCACTTGACGTCACTTTTATGATATACAACTAGAGTCTCACTGAACCAGGCCTACAAATTATACATAGTTCAACACAATCTAGCAAACATCAATCGACGCAACCTAATTAAATATTTCGGAAGCGTGCACCCGTAGCGGTTTTTAAAACATTTTGCTAACATTCGCTGCAGAAATTTTTAATTTAATTTGTTTAAGTTCCCGGGTCGCTGGTTAAAACCGAACATTCCTGGGGAGTTAATTAAACTAGTTTCCAACGGACACTTTTTAACAGGATATGGAGCGAAAAATTGTCAGAGCTGGAGGAGGGCAGGCGACAGCTTGTGATGACGTCTCCTTTACACTCCAACCTGAGGAGTCTCCAGTTTGAAAAGTATTTTTCCTTGCTAGAACTAGAATTACCAAATGCATAGAAAAGTATATTTTACTGATAATTTGAATGAGATGTGTTATTTTTTTTTTTGTAAAATAAATTGATTAAAGTGAGTTTTTAAATATTGAACGGAGTATTAGAACTCTCATTTTGGTCAATGAGAGTTCTAATACTCCGTTCACTTTTAGTTCATAGTAAAAAATTTGCCAATGAAAATCATACACTGTTTTCGGCTCTAAAAGATTGGCTTAAGCCGATATAAAAGATAATACACCGACGGGAAAACCATCCACAAGTAGACGCAGTTAGCGACTACTCCGACTAGGTAAATTCATACCACAGCAGAGGCAGAGGATACGCTCGTTACAGTCCAGCTGGATGATTTATCGTCTGCGGCAGGCAGCCCCTGTCCTTTGATTAATTGCACCTCGTGAGAAAACTATCGCCTTGTCTCTGTCACTTCATTTGTACGGAGCTTATCGAACTTATATTAATCATTAGTGTGCAATGCATGGTGCAACTCTGTGATTATTACTTACTTAACAAACACAGAGCGTAGACTACTTTGTAAATAGGTTAGTTTAAGGCATAGATTTGAGGCTAAAACATGAACCGATATGGGTTGGAAAAACGTCGTCTGGTGCTCTGTAGTTTTTATTTTTCCGTGAATCAATAACTTGATCAATAAATAAAAGTACTTTTAAAAACTGTCACACAAACCTACCATTTTCGATTTGACACCTACGCCAAAAATAAAGCGACATCTCGTATCGATGATTCTACTTCTAAAAAGTACGTAAACGCGACTGAAAATTCAATTTGCGGAAGAGTGTGAACAATTTTATCTATCATCGGCGCGCTGCACACGCTGTTGTTTAAGCGCGGCCTATCGCCTAACTTCGGCACCCAACTTTGCCGATGTTCGGTGAGTGTTTCAACTTCCATGTATTATTCAAATTGTTCAATGATCGCGGGCTCGGCGGCTAAGCCTCTCGTTACCCGGCGTGAGCTGCTACGCATTCAGCTAATGGCACCATTTACCGAGATTGTCTGCAAGCCTCTAAGGCGGCCGCTAACTATACTGATTGGCACTCACTTACATAAGACTGACTCGAGCGCGGCCGCCAATCTTGATAACTTTTACGCGTATCGATGTGAGGAATTTTACTCTTAATTAGACAAAGAGGTGCACCATCGGTATGGCTCGAATGATGCCTCTTTTGCTGCATTTACAAAGCTACGTTTTCGTGCCAACAAAGGATACACGTTTTTGAAGTTGCATGTGTCTGTCTGCGCCATGTTACGCTCGAGCTCTAAACGTTTCCTAGTTAATGGGCTCGTCAGTGGAATTTTTACAATGTTCGCATTTCAAGTGTTACTCGCACAACGCCGGATGATATATGTCCACACATCAGTGCTAACACTCTTATCACAGCGGACCATTGTTGTGTCGAACTACTCAAAGTTGGGTCGAGTTCGGAAATCTGAAATGTGTTCATTTTAATCTCACGGGAAATCGTACGCCGCAGCTACCTTTCCATATTAACAAAACTTTAATCTAACCGGTACGTCCCGGAGGGGGTGCCGCGCTGTAGCGAGGCTAAATTTTTGTGGCCAGTAAATTTTCTTTAAGTCCGTCTCGTGGCAGACAGCCAACGCTACCATGTGCTCCTAAAATCTCATTTTATTTCCGTAGTGGCAACTTTGTTAAAAACACATAAGCGCGCCGACCTTATTATTCGCGCGGTCTGTACTAGAGCACCGGTGCCGGTGTTTGCTCGTTCTATTTACAAAACAAACGAAATGTACTCAAGAAATAACTCCTCCGAATTTGTTCGTACAATACATCTTGTACTAACAATGTAGCTCGTTTCAGCTGCAGACAAAATGACGGAGCATAATTTAGGCACTATCAATAACGTTCGCTGTGTATCAGGGTATCGTATCGCTCGCTTGTTTTGCATTTTGTGTTCTTTATTTTGCTTGTGAACAAAAAGCTGCGGTAGAGTAGCAGAGCTCTAGTTACGGCAGAGCGGTCTCGTGACGAATTGCACGCCGACTGTCGTAGTGTGCGCCTGCCCGCGCCCGCACAAGCTCCCGCGCCCGCCCTCGCCTGCACGGTCTGGACGCCGGCTCCGCTGTCTAGACGTCACTCGGACGATCCTTGTTCGTGCTGAAATGTGAATGCACTGTATTTTATACAACAAATCCATATATATAGCACGTCCGACTGAATGTGAACAGGTCGCTGGAGCGGCGGATTAGAATTTGATGAATGGAATAGGAGCACAGTTATGTGACGCTGTGCCCGCAGCGCGTGGACACAGCTAATGAAACTTACTATTTGCTGTTTGTAACAGCAAAACAGCGTTGCGTCCTTAGTTCTTATTTTGCAAAAAAAAACCCATAGAAGGGTATCTTCATTTTAAAATTAGATTTTATTACCCTTAAAACAAGTATATTTTTATTGGCTTAAGCCCGCGGTTTCACCAGTGTGGAGTTCGAGAATTGTTTGGGATCAAAAGTATACTATGTGTTAATCGAGGTTTTTAAACTATCAGTATATCTTTGATCCAAATCCGTTCTGTAGTTTTTCGTGAGAAACTATAAACATCCACCCATCCATACACTTTCGTATTTATAATAGCAAGTAAGAAGGGATTTATTGAGTTAATAACAGTATCGATCGTTGTTACGACAATACCGATATTCACCATAATGCTAATACACCTCACCTGCTAAAGACAATCGAACTGATGTAATTATCTATGCAGCTCATTGTGACTGTCCGACATAATGACAGTGTTCAGGAATCAGTAATGATTTACTGCAATTAACTACAGAAGTTAATTACCATAAATTATATGCCAAGCTATGATTGAAGGTAATTGGACAGGAAACCCAAAATAATCCTGTGGTGCGTAGTGTTGACAAAACACGCCCGATGACACAATTTCACATTTCCATTTTAACCGTAAAATGTTTTCTGAAATATCATTTCACCATTTCGATGTTGAAGTTCGTTTACTGAAGGATATAAAAAAGAATCGTGATGACACACGCGCTTCGGAAAAGTACACTTTGCTGACGTATGAAATGGAAAGATAGCGAAGCGGTCCCAATAGCTACGACATTTTCGTTTTAATAACAAAAAAGGTTTGTTTTTCTGAAGTTTAATTAATGAAACCGCTTCTCTTTTATTCAGCGTTGTCACAAGGGAGAGTGACATAATTAACACAAACTCATTAGTCGTGCAGCGTGTGAGTTTTATTGTAACACAAGGATGGTGTTGTCATCCTTTTGTTGAACCCTTTAATCGCTATTTAAGGCAATCGTGAAAAGAGAACAGGTGGTCCATTCTTCATCGGGAAGGTGGGTTCAGATCCAATGAACATAATGATAATATAACAAAATCATAAGTCTGTATTTCTCGTTATTCTTGTTTCAGTATGGATGTACCAATGCAAGAATGATCAATCCCTTTTTACACAAAGTTAATTTTTAAACGACTTTAAAAAAGGAGGAGGCTAATATATATTCGACCAGTACCAGACCAGGTTATGTATTGTTTTTTTTTTCATGTACACCGATTACTCCGTGATTACTGGGTCGATTTACGTGATTGATTTTCCTTGCTAATAGAAGGCCGCGCGGTGGTCCCATTTAAATTTTATTAACTTTAATTTAGTAGTTTATGAGCTAGCTCCTATAATACGTATTTTTTCTTCTTGACCTATATTGACGACATGATGGTTCCTTAATAACTTCTAGTAACAATGCAAAATTGTTTTATGACAAGAATTTCAACTACAAAGGGTAAAATTAAAAACTTTGGGAAGTCGGTGACAAAAAAGGAAATGAAACAAACAAAGTCACCGACTTCTGAAAGTAAAGTTATTTTAGACTTTTTATTGTTTTCTTGAAAATCTTTTTTTGTAGAGTGGTAATAGAATTTATATTCGTTCGTTTTGTACAAGCCGACCTGTAAAGCGTGGTTTCTATAAGAGAAAACAACTGAAAATCTAGAAAGAGTAGAAACGTCAAAATAGACATTCAATATGATATGAAAAAAGTTGTAATCAGATAAATCTGGCCAGTTGATATTGCAACAAGTGCACAAAATCTCTTCAAGTATAAACTGTTAAGAAAATAAGTTTATGAAATTCTTTCGGTACGGAATGATTTAGTACGATGTAAGTAAATCAAAGCCGATTCAGGCTGATTTACAGTGAAACCATTACGACAAGGAGCTCTTAGAGAAGGAAATCTTGGGAAAAGCAGAAGCGGCACAACAATTATGAATGTTTTATTTGTAGACCCATTTCGTAGGTTCTGTAGAGAAATTAACCTTTCTGGTCATTGAGAAATTAACTCTGGCACGTTGTAAAGAAAAATGAAATAAAAAATAAGGTTCAAATTAGAATCAGAAAAGAAGAGACAGCTTAGGAATCCGTCATAATGTGACGATGTAAGTTTATAATTTTCTCTGAATTCAACGTCTAAACGCCTTTTATTACACTCAACATACACTCAAACATAAAATCACTACATCACACAGACGATCCCGGCAGCACTACACAAAAGATGTTCCTCTCGGCAAAAGTGGCATCTATAAAAAAGCTTATTTTTTAACTCAAAAAATCTAGCGTACGATTCTACTTCAGCTCTCAAGTAACAAATTGCGAGCCATACAGACTATTTAAAATCTTAAGTGCTTATATGTTTTGGCAACCTACAAATACACAACAGCCTACAAATCGGATTCAATACGGATTGAATAGAATATTCACCAAAATGCCACCTAAGCAAGTACCTATATCTGTCTATGAAAGTATATATATCCGTAGTTGTTTATTCAAACATCAGCGCTGACCTCGTCGAAATATTGTATCTACGAATAATTATTCAACACCACGTTTTAACCCGTCAATGTTGCCGCAAAATGTTTGTGCTGCACTACAACGTGCTGATGACAACCTCCATCACAAATTACAACCTTACAAAGGACGCTCAATAACGTCTGAAAATAAAAGATATTTTTGACAAAGGAAAAAACAAAAAAGAAACGTTGAACATTTTATTGTTTCCTCCTTTTATTTTTGCTAAATTCAATATAAATGAGTATTATCTTGACAGCGAATGCTTGGGGACACAAAAAGCGTGGCGTTATCAGCCGGGAGATGGACGCGGAGTTATTTGTCTCGTGGAGACAAACCGCAGTTGATAAAGAGTAGCCGGTTCGCTTGTCTGCCGGCTGACCGCGCGACTTAGTCCAGTCAGCTAGTAATCGTGACTAGGTACTTGCTAATTCGCATAGCTGAGCAATGTTTTACGTAAAGTCTCTGTACGTATAGGTATCGTTGTCTGCCATTATGATCTGTAACTGGCCTACTTGAAATAAATGCTTTGATTTTGATCAATGATGCTAACTACCCTTTGCAGTAATACTGTTCTTCACGATGTTTGATAAAATAGCAATAATATTTTGATAATAATTGGTATATGTTCTTTTTTTTAAAAGGTGATGTTTTGTAATAATTACAATTTTAATTTACGAAATCGACGCAAAATTTTTCGATCAATACCAAAACCCGAAGGGCCTCAAACCAAATTATGTGACCGCGACAGGAATTTCCACAATTTTCACACCGATTCGAGAAATAAAGGTCGAACCGTCATTATCAGGGATAAAAGGCGGAAGCCGACATAAAGGGTTGACCCCATAGTATTTTACTGATAGCTGTGTCGTACCAATCGCCCCTCATTGTAATACCTACAATAAAACAGGGGATTTACATTAAAAAAGAAATTTAAAAGTATAAAAACGATCGGTAGGTACGAGATAAAAACAGCAGTACGGATTTGAACGTAACAAAATGATTTTTAACGTCACCCGCTCGAATAAAGTCCTACTATAAATTGGTAGATAGAAAAAGGTTTTTATCAGTTACATACTGGACCAGTAGCAAAGTACTGGCATATAAATGAACATACGGTTTAATCAATTTCCTTTTTTGAATTCAGGTGTGGTTTTGGTTTTATAAAAAGAGCGTGCATTTCACGGATTTTATTAAGCCTGTTTTTTTTGGACATTGATACTCTTACCTTCTCATTTAATGCATGGAGTTCTTTTGACTGTGTTTATTATTGGGAATATCGCCGGCAGGAGTTAGAACAAATCAATTTTAAATACACCTTTACTACTAGTAGATGAGTTTTTGTCATGTTACAGGAAAATACGAAAGATAGATTTAGTTGTCTAATAACGCCATATAAACCGACAAATAAAAAAAATCGAAGTGTCTGTTTCTAATACAAAATAACAGCTTTTTACTGAATGCTTATAAATTATGAAAGTATATACGGTACATACAACAAAAACATTTTTATTCAATTTTTGTCTGTCTGTCTGTTGCTTCTGGCTAATGTCTAAAACGGTTGGACCGATTTTGACGGATTTTTCACTGGCAGATAAGCTTGTTATATAAGGAGTAACTTAGGCTACTTTTATTTTAGAAATAGGATTAGGGTTCCGTGCAAAAAAAATTGAACCCTTAAAATTGTTAACAAAATCCGATTCAAAAAGGGAAGTAATATTTTTATAATAATTTCACGCAGACGAAGATTGCGGGCAACAGCTAGTGATAAAATAAAGCGTTAATCAACTAGCCGTCACATCTCAAAGAACTATTGTATACTCGTTGAGTGACAACATAAGTCACTACCATACATTATCGAGATACAATAAAAAAAACTTATAAAGTAAAAATCTATAAGTGTTCTAGCGAGGCTAAAGTTCATAATTGTCCAACGGCCAGTACTTATTAAGTAGCAAAGCTACATCGTAATTACAGGCAGTGTGGACTGTGGAGCGATACTTCAATATATTTCACAACGAGCTGCCGTAATGGATGACACGTGAGTATTGATCGCCACCGTTTTACTACCGAGATGGATGATGCCGTAATTACCTATGTATTTATTGTTTTCTCAATATTATTGGCAGCTGTTACTGTCATTTGGTTGGATGTTAGATCTGTACATGCTTTAGATTGAAGAACATAGCATCCCTCCCTCTCTTCAAGGTCCCTCAAAGTGCAGGTGGAGTTGCAGAAAGAGCAGGACAGGAAGTCCACCATAGTTTGTGACGAGTCACAGTAGGTTACTTTGATTAGTATCCTAATCTTTAAGGTTTTAATTGTGTTTTTTTTTTCTTTTTTATCTCTACATTGTGTGTGCAAACTAATTGATTACCATGTTAAATTATTGTGGAAGCTGCAGAAGATTGTAAAAATATCCTTGCATTGTATAGATTCCATCTCTTAGAATTGTATAATTGCATAGCACATGTGTGAGTACTATGTACTGTAATGCTACCATTTACATTTTGTTATCTTTCATTGACTTGAATGTGCCCTGGTCTCGCTGATGGTGGCGGGTGTGTCGAGTCATTTAGTTCCCTTCAATATGGTTGAGTTGAATGGCGCTGATCCATGCGTCATGTTCGTGAACGGGTGCTGTCAGTTGGAACTGGTCATCTCTTAGCTGCCACGGTTTATTTTAATTACTTTATTTTTAAATTATTGGTTTAATCTTTTACTCTGGACGCTTTTAATGTGCACGTCTTTCTACATCGTTCTCACATATATGTATAATCTCAACATGAATTATGTAACCAAGATTTTGTAACAATATTTTGATTTAAAAGAGTGTCCATGGAGTTTCTAGCCCATAGAGATCTACACTTTAAATGTGCAACTACAGTACTTTCTCAAGTTATTATGCCTTGTGACTATGACTGTAGCTTCGCTTTTTTTTGACTTTCAAAAGTGCCTGTAAAGGTCTAATTGAAATAAATGCTTTGAGTTTGAGTTTTGTGTTATTATCATGCTGGGTTCTTATGTATTGCTAATCCGCCTCATGAGTAATAACATAAACAGTTTCCTATCCTTCTCTATTACGTATCGCATCTAATGACTACGAAGTGCTACGCGCTCCAAATCTATGCGCGTAGACTTGACGTTTTTCAATTGGTGGATTTTCCCTTGAGCCAGAAGATTTTTATTGTACTGAATTGAATATTTTAAAGTCCATTCTGTTATTTTAAAATTTTGGTATTTTTTCTGTTTAATAATCCTAAAGTCTGAGGGCCGCGACAATTATGTCCCAAACAAAACACAATAAATGTATATCATAACCAAGTTCTGTGCTTAACTTCAATATAATTTACATTTCAAATCCATCCAAAATCCCTATTTAAGTACAAAAGTAGAGGAAACTTTGTTAAAATATATATAACAAGTCGGCAAATGATGTGCAAATTTGCGCCGTGATGAGACAGGCATTAGCATAACGTCAGTACCGTAACTTACCCGGGGAAGGCATATTTGACGGTCCCGGAGACCCGGCCGGGGCAATATTGATGTTCATAAATACCCATCGCACCCTACCACAGCTTTTCCATTTAAAATAAATACAACACATATAAGATATGGTTGGGGTACGGCTTTCGCATTACTATTACTAAGTAAAGCGAGTGTGGCGACTCCACCACACACTTGCACTTTAGTAGACTTCTGACTGCGAATGACAAGCTCTATTGACGCGGCCATTATTGGCCACTGGCTATTAGCTGGGTAAAACGATAGTATTGACCGAAGAAAGAAGTGTAGTCGTTGTGTGCTTGTTGTTTTAGAAATTTGTTGCTGTAGCAAGAGAAAAGCTTTCGTGGCTTAGATTTGGGGACCACATTGGTGATTTCCGATGATGAAAAAAAATGTTAAAGTCAAGGATAATTCCTAAGTGTTTCTTTAACTTTATCGTGTGATTAGTGCCTAACCTTTTTTTTTTTGGGATGGGAAATCATCAAATTAATGATCCCGCTCTGGGCGGAGCGGAAGGGAGTGTCAGACTTTAACTGACTAAAAACCATCCATGTTCCTTCTTTTGCCCTTTATGTTCCTGGGCCGCGGTATCTCTTTCGAACAGTCCCGCAGCCCTGGCAGGCATCGGCCCTTGCGGGCCCCTCATGTTTGCTGACATCTCTTTGAGGCGCGCGTGGAATACGAACACGCCATCGACACGGCCTGTCGTCACGGCCTGGTGTCTAGTTTTTATGCCGCTCATGGGCTTCTGACTTGGCTTTATATGCAGTCGAAAAATGTCTCTCAGGCATGCTGGTTTCCTCACGTTGTTATCCGTCACCGAATCAAGTGATAATTATAAAACTAATTATCACTTGATTCGGTGACACACATGAATCCGAAAAATCGAAGGTGCGTGTCTTGGGTTCCAACTTGAGACTTTTGACTTGGCAGCCCAACGGTCACACCCCTAGGCTATCACTGCTTAAATCTTACGTATTTGTCACATTATTTCGCAACTTCCTTTCGTTGACGGATATCAATCAATATTTCCTTACAATCGTAAAAGGTCGAAATACAGTTGTTATATAACAAGTTATCACCGTCTAAAGTCAGAAGCAGGTCGCTGCTCAAAGTGTCACCCTTCAAAACTTGATCTAACAATCTCTTTGATAACAAATTAACCTGTTACCTTCGTCATCTACAATTAGACGCGCGTCACACGGAAGGAGGAGCGGGTTCGGGTTAGGAACACCCCTTTCTATCAGGTGCCACCTTTTGTCTTCAAACGGTTAAACTACTGTTCGCAGATTACTTATTTTATTTGGGCCTTTAATACCGTCGTAAAACGCTTGTCTTTTGTCTCTGTGTCTGTTAGAGAGCGTTATTGGAAATGTTTGCAGAAAATGAACATCGTTTAGATAAACTTGTACACTGTCACTTACGCGATATCTTCCGTGATTTTCAATTATTCTGGGCTCGCGGGATGACTGGAGTATGCAGGTGGATGGTAAATAAATTGTTAGGTGCTGACAAATCTGTCTACCCTCTTTCTTAGTCGTTTGCTACGCGCGCTACTGGACTGGTTGATACACAGTCACTGTATCATTAGGTTTTTGGTAGTCCTTTGGATAGTCACTCAATATGTTTATTTAAAGAATGAAGATATAAGTAACTTGACTGCAAGTCTAATGTTCGCTCAGCCGTTGGTCCCGGCTGTCATTTGTAGATTTTTGGCAGTCATTACAGGTAGTCAGTGGGGGCGAAAGTTTGACAACCAGTCTTACCAAGGGGGAACCATCAGTACTAACTGGGTTATGGAGTTGAGATAGGTAGTCACTCCGTGTTAAATACTGGTATTTAGCTGCATACGGTTAGACTGGAAGTCCTCCTCAACAGGCTAGGCAGATGATGATGATTTAGGTGTTGGTAAATGACGGGAAATAAAAGCTTCTGAACAAAATACCTACGCTTAATTGCAAAGCTGATGTATATCACAGAACTATACACTACACTGGTACAGACTGCCTCGTTGGTCGAGTGGTCGCAAGCGCGACTGCTGGTCCTGGGTTCGATTCCCGGGTCCGTCAACGTGTTATTGGGTTTTTCCATCAGGAATTTCTCAGTAGCAGCTACGGAGTCTGGAGTTGTGCCTGGTTGATGGCAATAGGCTCGACCCCAATAGGGGGCGAGCGTCCTATGTTATGTCCTATGTATAACATGGAACTTAAACATAACTGGCGAAATGTGGGTGTACCTACTATTAGATACAACTCTGTATAACCCTTCGAGGATTACTGGTGATATTATGTATGTATACAGTAATAAAGTGGACTTGAGACAAAACCTACCAAAACATCAAACGATAAAAATGCCCTTAATATAAGAGACACCTTTGTTCAATGTTACCTTTGGACATTGACTCAGCACTCGGCCTGGCTTACGCGCGGCCCAGTAAAGATAATGATTGGGTTGCTTCTTACACGCATAGGACACAAAGATTTAACATTTGTAAACGGTAACATTTGTAAATAAATCAGATTTGAATTTTATATTCTTGTTTCATTACCCCTCACTGTGGCCAAGACACCTTTAGCCATCTCTGATCAGTCTCGTGAGTCTGCGGGACTGGCAGTGAGTGTACCCTTCCCGTACCTGGAAATCCTGTCTCCAATCCGTCTGTAACCTTAGGTCGCATGGTGCAGACATCCCGAACTTATTTATATATTTATCTATTACATACTAGGCATATGATAGGTTAGGGCTGTAGGGCTTAGGGCTTAGGGTCGTAGGGACTGTTAGCCTTGTAGGTCTAGTAGGCTCCTTCAACTTATCATTTACTTTCATGTACCATCACACCCTTGGCAGTATTGCGGCCTTACGTGACGTTTGTTAAGGGTGGATGTACAACCTTTTACCTACATAATGTCAATTTTACCGATATCACTAATAAAGAACTTTATACAAACTTACCTAATGGAAAAAGTGCCAACCATTCAGCTACTCAGAGCACAGCGGATGATATAGTGCATTTGAGCGAGCGCTGAATGGCGCTCCTGCAAGCTGTCGGGGCCTGCCTCGGCTTTGTGCCGCCGATAACTTGTCACCGTGTGAACGACAATACTGGCGAGGTTGCACAGTCGCATAGTAGAGGCACAGTAGTGTGGCAGTGTGGCACTACATTGTTGTGCCGTTTGTGATGTGGGTTGTCTAACTGGGTTAGGTTTTTATAGGTTAGGTGCAAACTTGAAATGTCTCATCCTAGACAATGTGACATTCTTTCAACAGTAAATAGATAAAGCCAAAATGTATGCTACTGAAATTAATCTCGTCAGTCAATCTGTTTCTCTTTTTGAAAGCCGTTGTAGAAATAGATACGTTTTGTCGCTTGTCGGCTTTTGGCAAGAGCATTTCACAAATTAGAGTCAAATCACAAATTCTTTTTTTTATGTTGCCCCACACTAAGAGTCTCCTGTATCGAGGATACGTTTACAAACATTTAAACTCACATACACAAACAGCCAGACCGGGAACAACTACATGTAGGCAATACAAATATTATTTTCGTGCGGGAATCGAACCCGCGACATGCAGCGCAACTGCCAGTCGCTTAGCCGTGCCGTGTAATTGGCGATATGATGGATATTTGGATGAATCATAATGCTCGTATAGTAGAACCATCTTATGTGTGCAATTTAAGGTGGCGTTGCTTGTCAAGAAAATTTGCATCCATAGATCACACTTGGTACATTTATTTTAGTTCTGTATTTTTCCGCATGCACATATAACTTGGTTAAAGTGAAAATCTACTGTTATCACATGAAAATAACAGAAATTTAGATAATATACAGTCTTCCTTTCATTCTAATTCGAATTCAAATTGTATAATGTTACATTAATATCGTTAAGTTGCAATTATAAATAGGTAGGTTGTATGTACACACAACGTAATTATACGTTCTATGTAGGAATTAATTTGATAAACTAATTGTGGTTCAGTAATTGTGTTCGAGTACATTTGACGGGGCTTAGCTGTCAGTGTAGTGCCCGCATCGTTATTGTTACGGCATTATGAGAGTATGTTAGTAGACGAAGCGACGCGACGTGCCGCAGAAATTTAAGCTATTAAAATAACATTAGGCTTTAACAGAACTATAACGGGTTTTAGACTTAAATGGATAGGTAGACTTATAAATAAGTAAGACTATACTAATTATGGTTTAGTGTAAATGGGGGAATGAAACCTAGATTTACGTTTCTTCATCGTTTTATGTTTGATTAGTAAGAATTATTAACGTCCTTCCTTTCGTTGTTGCAGTTTTTTTTTTTGCTGTGCCTTAACAAAGTGTATAATTTGTACCTAGCCAATTACTCTTGTAATATTTTTATACATTAAAGAATGCAATAAATGACAATGAATACTTACGTGTTTAAAGCACTTATTTATAAGGAGTAGAGGAGTAAGTTTAGTAGATATATTCCATTGACGATATTTTTTGTTTTATCAATACCAATAAATATTTTCCAATTCGTTCCTGGTAGTGGACCTTCCGTAGGTACTTCACACAATCATAACCTTTGAACCCTGTCAAAACATTTGTCATAGGTACTATAATATTAATTATCATTTAACACCATTGCGGCGAGGTGGGGCGCAATGTGACAGTTTGACAAATGAAACGTGCCGACCATGAAAATGCGTGCCAAGTTGTCTACTGCGGCCAACTGAAGGCAAATTGTTGACTCCTAGTGTCGAGACAGAGTATCGCGGCAGGCGTTTGATGCGGAACTTTTGAGGACCACCTTATATACGGATAGTTCCTTCTTCTCAAATGGAGAAAAGTTACTGCTAAGCATGAGGTCCTTGGTTCGATTCTCAGGTCGGGCAAAGTGTTATTGCGTTTTTCATTAGCGGCCACGGAGTCTGTATTTGTGCCCGGGTGATGGAAATAGGCTCGCCTCAATGGGACCTAAACAATGGTGAATTGTTGGGTGTAGTATTACGTACACTTCTGCCTGACCCTTCGGCGATTATATTAGCGTAATGTTACGTTATAGAAACCTCATGTACTGAGTGTATTTAGTGTTTTTACTGAAGATATTTAGTTTGAAACTCAGTCTCGTATGAAGATAGGGTAAACGGATATGGAAACACAGAGATGGAACATGTCTAGAAAAAAAAATACCCTTACCATGTTCAGTTTAATAGTTCCTGTAGGATACGAATAAAACTAAGGACCACAGCCAGTACCTACCCTCCTTATTCATTTCTTAACCCTTGAAAATGCATTATCTTACTATAAAATTTTTTGAATTAGGAATGAATTATTTTTTATTTTGTGAGTTATCAAGGTTGCCAATGCTACGGTTTAGGTTAAACGATATATCTACAATTATTTTTAAAACTGGAACCTAATGTAAACGGTCACAAAACCACTGTGGCGGCAGTGGTTTTAAATAGTCACAAAGCTAACATAATACAAACAAATGTCCCTACATAGTGTAGTCCCTACATGTTTGTAAAAAACCTTTTCTCTAAACTGCCATAACTAAACGTAAAAGATTTCCATTTCAGCTGAAGTCTTTTTAAAGTAAGATTAAAACTGTGACTGCAAATAAGTTATTAGCCGGAGAATACAGTTGCCAGCTATTTTAGGATTTGTGAAGTAGTCTCATTAATTCAAGTGTCCCGAGTTCCGGACAGAGGCGACAATTCCTCCCTAAATCCGTTATAATAGGCGCCTTTGTGATTTTTGCTCCGTCCACCGTCCGCAGCCGCCAGTCGCCACCAATCCAAAACTAATTACCGACTCAAGTGCAAGAAACTCAACAAGTAAGTACCCATTTACGAAACAGTTTTGTACTCAAATAAATGGCGAATTTATCTTTTAAAATGACCAAATGATTTATTGTTCGAATTGAAACAAAATTGTTTGTTGTTTTCATTTTCGTCGAGATTAACACGAGTTGCCGATATATTATTATGAAGTATTCAACTTCAACATCAATTCGTTTTTATTTAATATGTGAAATGCTTTTCCAATGGTCGGCTTTATTAACTGATTTTGATTCTTGTTTATACAATTTACGAGAGAATTGGCCAACATTTAGTTCTTAATTTTATATACCAACACTCCCTATTGTCTTTCCTTATTAATGGTGTTCACAAAAAAAAATACATAAAGGAAAAGTAAAGAAAAACTTCCCCATCTTTGAATTTTCGAGTTTGATGCGGAACCGCGGGGACTATAATTTCGATAGCGCACCAAAGCGTAAAGTTCCCCTGCGATGTCTAATGAGCAAGGTTTTATGCCGTTTGCTGCCGAACCATAAAAATGTTAATTCAACTGTGCTGAAGAAATGAAAAACGTCGTAAATACAAATGCGACATTCTCGACATTGAAACGGGTGTAACTTTATAGTTTCTAAATATAAAAGTAAATTGATTTGTTAGCTGTGCCTTCGATCCACTCACGTGGTCTAATATACAGGGTGTAAGGGACAGTCCTCCCCCAATTGACAGGCTACATTCAGCTCCTTCACTTCCTGCCTAGCTACAGAGTTCATTGAACTCGTCGTCGCGCTTGCCGTTCGCCTTTACCACGGTAACAATACATTGCGTATAAGCAAATAAAACATCAAATTTATTGGATTCCCATATTGTTCATGTTCTTGTACCGGTCATCATATTATGATATACTGAATTCACCCCATCAGTCTGCGGAGGGCTGTTTCTTACACATCGATATACATTTACGGCCACGCGAGTGGATCAAAGGCATTCTAAAACCTGGCCACAGAATATTTATATAAATTAAAATGAATATCACAGTAAGGATCATTTAAACTGATTTGGATAAATAGTGAACTAGCGGACTAGTACACACATACATATTTGAGATATATTTTAGTATCTATAACCTCTCTATATCTCTCTCTGTATCTCTTTTTGTTTCTATTTTTTTGTATCTGTATTTTTTGTATCTGTAGTTTTTGTGTGTGTTTATCATTATCCGGTATCCAAAGTCACGCCCTTACGGATAGTCAAAAAGATGTAGCGTCTAAAATTAAAACTAAATACATATGTCAAACACGTCACTGTATAAAAATCGGCCATTCATATTCCGATTGCCAGTGAAATACACTTATCATCAAAAAAATCGAAACACTTTCGTTTTTATTGTTTTTGTCCTAATTTTTTACAAAAGAGAATTAATTCCATGAAAAAAAAAACATTATTGTGTAGCTGGCAGTTTGGTCATTACAGTAAGAAGAAAAAAATCAAAATTCGAAATTAGAATTTCATTTGTTTATCCTATAAATGAAATTAATCACTGTTTTGAGACAAATGTGTATTTAGGGTTGGAGTACGTTTCTCGTTTAAAAACTAAAAATTAGCGCTTGTCTTTAAACTTTTTGTTTCTTATTTCATTTACTGTGACTTTGGGACGTCTGAAAAAACTTTTTTTTCTAAAACATATGGATACTTCGCCCGCAGAAGCCGCCCAAGTGGTGGCATTGCTGGATTCTGGACTTAGTCAGCGTGTTGTGGCTGCAAGATTGCATCTAAGCTTATCATCTGTTCATAGAGTCTACAAACGCTATCGGGAGACTGGTTCGTTCACGCGCCGTTCAGGATCTGGCAGGAATCGGGTCACTTCTGAGCGAGATGATCGATTTATTGTAACAACTTCTTTACGAAATCGACGCCTTAACGCTTTTCAACTGCAGCAGCAGCTTCGCGTTGTACGAAGAGTAGCTGTAAGTGACTCTACAATAAGAAGAAGGTTGAAGGAACGCGGATTGGCACCGCATAAGCCAGCGAATGGGCCGAAATTAACTGCAGACCATCGAAGAGCGCGCCTTAACTTTGCACGCGAGCACCTAACTTGGTCATACCTTCAGTGGAGCAAAGTACTGTTTTCTGATGAGTGTAAAATTATGCTGTATGGTAACGACGGAAGGAACAAGGTCTACAGAAGAGATGGAGAACGCTTTGCACAATGCTGCATTGAAGAAAAGGTCAGCTATGGTGGCGGTTCGTGGACGGTTTGGGGAGGAATCAGCGCCGACGGTAAGACAGAACTTGCCTTTGTGTCTGGGCCACGGCTGCCTGCACTAAACTCTCATCGGTACATCGAACAGTGTCTTGAACCTCATGTGATGCCCTATGCACATTTTATTGGCAACGACTTCATATTCATGCACGACAATGCTAGAGCTCACACCGCGGGCGTCGTACGAGATTATCTTACCGAAGTCGGTATCTCCATTATGGTATGGCCAGCAAGAAGCCCGGACATGAATGCCATTGAACATCTATGGGATGAATTAAAGAGACGAATTCGAGCAAGAGACCCAGCCCCAGAAACACTTAGCCAGCTGCAAAATGCAATCCAAGAGGAATGGGATAATATACCACAACATGTGATCGTGACTCTCATCCGATCGATGAAGAACCGTATGGAAGCAGTAATAAGAGCTCGCGGAGGGAATACAAGTTATTAAATAAACGTTTCTTACATTTTTTTTTCATTTACGCGTGTTGTTTTACCCATTTCCTTCATATTCCATAAAGGGTAAAAATTACTCATTATACAAAATACGAAACCTATGAAGACTTAATTTGAATTTAGAACAATAACATTAGGATTTAAAAACCTCATACTACTCACTATTAAATGACATTTTACATTTATTCCTAAATATACACATTTTTCTGATAATCCTTATCAAATCATAAACTGCGAGGTGTTTCGATTTTTTTGATGAGAAGTGTATTATAACTAAACTTGGATGATACTGCATTTGACATAACGTTGACATTTGCGTCTGCAAGCATCGTCCCCACCGCGAACAGTCGTAATAATAAGCTTGCTGCTTTCTGTCTTGTAACATTAGTATGCAACCCACGTTTCGTTTGATGTTTGTGCTTTGAATTAACATAGACTTTTTACTAAACATATTATATATATTTATACTTACTAAGGACTGCGTTGTTTTCAAAATGTATCGCGAATATCTAGCTTTCACTAAATTGTTAAACCAGGACACGAATAAACTGATGTCTAGATTGTTCTGATACCAAAATTAGAGAGACATATTTGGCAACCTAATCCTTAAAGATTGTTTATTTAAAAAAAGTTTTTTGTTAAATAAAGAGTGACAGAAAGTTCTCATACAAAAAACTAGACTTAGTTTTGATTCAAAATTGAATAAAGATTATAAGTTATTTACACACATATAACATTGCACTCAAAAATACATGTACCCACAACGGCCAATCAAGCTAAAAAATCCAGTTTATGCGGATCTCTCATTGTATAGGAAATCTATACAAAGCGAGGCCAAGATATATTAAATTGGAATAAAGATTATAAGTTATTTACACACATATAACATTGCACTCAATAATACATGTACCCACGACGGCCAATCAAGCTAACAAATCCAGTTTATGCGGATCTCTCATTGTATAGGAAATCTATACAAAGCGAGGCAAAGTTATATTAAATTGGAAATGTACAGCTTCATGTGCCGCCGTATGTACATTCACTTCAGAACATAATTATTGTATTCAGTGGGAGCAGGCTCATATCGAATCCGGTGTCTGGGAGACGGCAGGGCAAGTTATAATGATCGGGCGCAACTGTCATGTTCCCTGAGTCACAGACTCACAGTTCACAGAATCTAGTTAGGACTTATGCCGCGTCTACGTGACACTGATACTGTGCCATTTCCATTAATTAGACACTCGAAACTTGCCCAATTATAAGCTAATATTATTGTGTAGAGTGAAATTCAATGGGTAGACGAAATTCTTCGTACTCTCGTGACGATAAGATGAGCAATTATAAGAAGTTCTTGTTTAATTGCTTGAGTACCGAGAAATATGACGTGTATTTGTGTTTATTTATGAGCCTGACTATCTAAGGTGTCTTTGAATATCAGTTAATTATCTTGTGAAGTTACGTTATCAGAATGGTTAGGGTACCAAATAGTAAATAAAATTAATAAATAGGAAATAAAAATAAAAATAAATAGCAGATAATAGATGCCTGGTCTGGTTGTTTGTGTACATGTGACTTAAAATGTTGGTAATCCCACGACAGAGGAGAAGTTAGTAGTTAGAGAAGTATAATATTAATATCAACTCTGTTCGAGGAACCAGATTATTTTACTGATTTTCCAGTTTATTATAATAGGTAATAAGTTTCATACATAGTCAATCATTATCACCTGTATAGGTACCAGGCATGCAGGACATGTAGGACATGTACCTATGCTAAAAACCACGGAAGTATTGGGCGAACGTTTTCGCCAAGCCGATCACGTAGCCCGGAGTGGACTGCGCGTGCCTCCGGAATAGATAAGGGCCAGCTAAAGAAACTACTCCACGGACGTACGGAACACAAATGAGAAACGTTCAACAGTACCTACACTGCATAAACATACATTTGGAAATGTTAAGAAAAAAAGTTCAGTAACACATTCATTTTGGAGGAGAAGCTGAAAATGGCATAAAGAACACAACATAACATCACACCCTGTAATCCTCGAAGACAGGCGTACCCACGTTTCGCTAGTTATGCGCAAGTTCCATGTAATAGGGGGCGAGCCTATAGCCATAAACCGGGCACAAATCCAAACTCCGTGGCTAATACTGAGAAACTCCTGGTGGAAAAACCCAATAATACTTTACCCGACATGGGAATCGAACCCAGGACTTCATGCTCAGCGGTCGCGCTTGCAACCACTACACCAACGAGGCAGGCCTGAAGAAATATCCAAAAAGTATGGAAATACATATAAATATACATATAGAGACGTATATAACAACCATGTGTCCACGAGTTTAGATTTTAAATCTGACACGGTTACATGTGAGCCAATCCTAAACGATTGACAAACTAAAATCGTGGATATCAAGTGTGTAACTACGAAACATTGGGAGCACTTTGGTTTTGCGTTCAATAATTTTATTGACGTAAATAAATAGGAAAGAGGTAGTGAAAAATAGAAAAGTAAGCAAAGCTGTTTCATAAGTATAAAAAAATGCTTCAAGCTAGAAGTGGATGTTATAATTTAATACGCAAACAATATCAAAATAACTATACGCAGCTCAGGCGTGAGGTTAGCTGCAGTACTTAGTAAATTAACTGAAAGTAGTTTCCATTCCATAGTCTAGTAGGTGCATAGTTATAAAACGAAATGTTTAAACTTAACGTTAGAGTGCGGGAGGCCAACTAACTCCTCTCTTGCAAATTGTATGAATTTCTTTGAATTAAAAATTATCTGGTGGAATTTTCTGGTGTTTCAAACTCGGGTCTGATTTTCTAGTTCGATTCTTGTGTTAGCCGGAATGTGTTTTGGCAAGAATTCAACTAATCTCGAATCTTCTACGTTGCATTTATCATTTGATCAAATCTTCTTGTTTCGTTTATAGTTTTTCCGAATAATCAAAACAAACACCTCATGGCTACTTCCAAGCTGCGAATGCTGCGCGTAGCTAGTAGGTTTAATACCTTGGGTAAAATGGTTTTTCCACTAGTGAATTCTCAGTTGACTGCCTCGTTGATCTAGTGGTCGCAAGCGCGACTACTGAGCATGAGGTCCTGGGTTCGATTCCCAGGTCGGGCAAAGTGTTATTGGGTTTTTCTTTTCTTAGGTGATATAAGGACGACGACAAACGGATGTGCGATTAACACTTGTACGACAAAACTGCACTGCGACTCACCATAGTTCGGATGCACGCAAGTGCCACAAACTGAAGCTCGACATAAGGCTATTGCGACAAATTAATGCTTGTGCGACACTATACCTATAGTATGGATTATTATTAAGGTGGAAGGGACACCGCACTGAAACAGTTACCACGTATTCAGTACATTCTAAACCCCCACATAGCAATTTTTCATCGGTAATTTTAAGAAAAATCAGCTTTTCCATACATTTTGACCGTGTAAGAATTGCAGTTTTTAAGAAAAAAGCTGTTTTTGTTGTAACCGTTTTAGCGTCGGTGTCTCTTCCGTCCTTTATAGTTTTCACTTTATAAAAACAAACAAACCTGTGATAATTAAATAAACAAAGCACTAAGTTTTCTCTTCGGTTAACAATGACAAAACCAGTGACGTGAAACACTCTTAAGTATACCTAATGAATCTCTCTTATAATTGAAACATTAGTTTTTGCCGTAACAGCATTAATCAAGCTTATTTGAAATTTATAATGGTATCGCGACGCCGCTGTTGCTAATCTTATAAATTATGAAAAACAACGAGAAAGCTATAAATTGCAATTCTGTTACCCGACCGGGGACCGTAACAAGCCGGGTTTCAGTAGCTAGTACTGGCCACTAGTAGCTCGCCACTCGCCCACCCTTCACTATTGTCTTATTAAACACACCCTAGTTTTATTTCCATTATTTCAAAGCTTTAGTAACGTACCTTTCAACGATGATATTGTTTTAGTTACCGTTTTGGGAATCATTCATTTCGCTATTCATTATTTTATAGCAAATTAACAAAAGATAGGATTCCGAGGTATCTATTTAAAATAACAGTGCTGATGAATTATTTAGTTTATAAATTTAAGTATTTATGTTAATAGTGAGTTGTGGAAGGTAGGCAAATACACAGTGTTTATTTTAGTGAGACTGCGTGATACAAAAAAAACCGCGATTTTAACATTTTTATGTTGCTATGTTCTATGTTGAACAAACACGACTATTTATTTTAACGTGATCCGCTTCGTTAGTCTAGTGGTCCCAAGCGCGACTGCTGAGCATGAGGTCCTGGGTTCGATCAGGTGCAAAGTGTTATTGGGTCTTTATCAGGAATTTCTCAGTAACAGCCACCGAAACTAGATTTGTGTCCGGTTGATGGCAACAGGGATGCCCCCTTGTACATGGGACTTAATGATAACTGACGAAATGTGGGTGTACTATAGTTACACCACTGCCTAACTTTTCGGGGATTTACGAAGCGTGATGTAACGTCGTGGTTTTGACTTAAAATTGAAAAAACAACAGTGTCTTTTCGCCCCACCTCTCGATAAACAATTTACTTTATTTTACCATCCTTTTAAACCGCTCGATAACTTGACTAGTGAGTCGGTAAAGCATCGTTACTACTAACTACGTTACGTGAACGGAGCATGTAACGGTACGTTTATCAGTTTACGGCCACATCGGTTGCCGACGGTGCAACTTTTAATTCAGTTCGGGCCTCGGGCCCAATTGGGCCGCAACGCGAATACAAAACCGCTTTTCATTACAATGCAGGCGAGTAAAATGGATTGGTTGATGAACTTGATGCTGTACCCATTGTTTATGTAAAGATGGTTTAGAGAACAATTAATACTCGCTGCTGCCCGCGACCTTCGTCCGTGCGAAATTATTATAAAAATATTACTTCCCTATTTGAATCGGCTTTTGTTAACAATTTCATGGGTTTCAATGTTTTTGCACGAAACCCTTATCCTTTTCGTAAAATAAGAGCCTAAGTAAGCCTTATAACATCAGCTATCTGCCAGTGAAAGTCCCATCAAAATCGGCCCAGTCTTTTCTGAGATTAGGCGGAACAAAAAGACACAAAAATTATAAAAAAAAGTGTTTTTGTTATAAGTACCGTATATACTTACATATGTATTCTCTAAAAAGCTGTTATTTTGAAATTATAAACAGACACTTACATTTTTATTCATTTGTATAGATGTAGCCATTCAAAATAATTATTAAATAGAGGGCTAATTATGTAACACATTATCCTTAAGCTATTCATTTTGAAAAGCATGAGCATAATGGGGAAGACAAGTTAATTGTAGATGGCGCGACTATAGCTAGTCCTCAGTCTGACCAATGAGGTCAAGCTATTTTGAAATATGAAATGACATTACTAGATTTTCAACCAATAACGATGCTTAGAACCAGCTATTAGTTGGACACTTGCCATTCTCATTAGACGAATTTCTCAATCATACCAATGGATTTATTTATTTATTTATTAATAAAGGTTTACCAACAGCTTGTGTGTACAAAATATTTTGAGTACAGGTTTTACAGTCTTGGACTTACACAGTCGCCAATTACAGGTTAACCAGCATTCACAAAGAAAGTGATAAGTTAATAACACAAGAGTATAAAATTGAAACCGAGTGGCTCTAGAAATGAAATAACTAAACTAAAATAAACAACTACGCAATTAAACTCCCTAAACTTAAGAGCATATTTGGCTAGGAATGGATTAGGAATTTCCATCGCTATCCTTTGAATTGTGATAAAGTGTGTTACGCAATTGCAGTGCAGTTTATGTGACTGACTATGGCAACTGAATATGGAGGATATTATTCCGAAACTGTATAGGAGTGTACTAAGGGTTGCAACAGGACCTATTTCAGTTTTTAACGTAAAACAATTGATTTGTCAAACAATGTTGTCATACCTGAAAGGATGACTGTTGGTTTTTATATTCTGCAGTGGCATATTGGTACTGAAAATAAGAATCTTTCTAAAACAAAAAAAAAAATTGGTCTCAGCTTGCTAAAAGTTCACCACGATGTTAATTGTAGGTATTCATTTAGACAGTTAAGTTCACACACGGTTCACACGTATCTCTGAATACTTTCGTCTATTTCAACTCTTGTATATTTGCCTCACAAGTTTATTTTGGAATTGTTAAAAGCTAAACTTTGTTAGACGTCATTGATTCGTCTCAGACGGTACAAATATAGACGATGCTTTATGTTGGGTATTATTATTTCACAATAGAGAGTTTACTTTAATATGGGACTTTCAATATGAGAGTAGTGGTGGCGTGGCTACATAATAACAGCCGCTCGGATTAATCTTCAGGTTAAGCTGCGCTTGCCTGGGTTGGTCCGTGGATGGTTGACCACCCACATACCGACTTTTCTCAGTGCCTCGGAAAGCACGTTAAGCACGGGGTATCGTATTATCTAGTATAAATGAGTTGTGGAGGTCAGATAAGCAGTCGCTCCATGTAAAATACTGGTATTCAGCTACATCCAGTTAGACTGAAAGCCGAGCCCAATATAGTTGAGAAAAGGCTAGGCTGATGAGGATGAGTAGTGGTAGCCTAATGAGAGCAATGGTAACGGCCTCAATTTACTCGTCATAGATCCTGGGTTCGAACTCATGCAGCATTACTTTGTGTTGCTTATTACATGACTGCTCCAGTGCTCCTCTCAAAATAGTGAAGGCAATCATCGTGAAGAAACCAGCATGTCGCAGTAACAACACTTTGAAGACGTGGGTGGTCACACCCACCACCACCATCCACCCGTGGGGTATTAAGACTCACTACCTTTCACAGATACAGGGCCTGTGTCCCGCATTTCCGACGTTTGGCTCCCAGACTGCCTACTTCTGCGAAGCAGTCATGCTAGCGAAGGAGGCGGTGGAAAGTGAGAGGGAGAGAACCTCCTCACGTCCCAGCCGCCGCGGGAGAAGCACCGGGCGTCGGGGGCCACGCCGTGATGGCTCTCGGCCACCGTAGGCGCGGGCCTGTGGACGGTGAGTAATGGGCTAGCTCGCCGTCCGTCCGTCGTATGACGACGGGCAGGCCGTGTCGACGGCGCGTTCGTGTTCCACGCGCGCCTCAAAGAGTTGTCAGCAAACGGGAGGGGCCCGCAAAGGGCCGGTGCCTGCCAGGGCTGCGGGACTGTTCGAAAGAGATACCGCGACCCTGGAACATAAAGGGCCAATGAAGGAACATGGGTGGTTTTTAGTCAGTAAGAGTCTGACACTCCCTTCCGCTCTGCCCAGAGCGGGGGGGTCATTTGATGATTTCCCACCCTCCAAAAAAAAAAAAAATAAATAAAAAAAAAGGGCCTGTGTCCCTCTCGTGGGAAAAATTTTGGTTGATTATGTTATATCGGGTGTCCCAAAAACGCAAGATATAAATTTTGTTAAAGAAGTAGCAACTAAAAAAGAACAGTTTGGCAGCTGACAGTTTAGGGTTATTAAAAATGAAACACTACACGAGAGAACGACGTCATACAGTCCGTGAAACAATTCAATTACTCCATGAGATATTTCTTGGTCGTGTAATCTCTCGTTTTGGGGATCAGAATTGACCTCCGATCATATGATTTAACACCACTTGGTTGCTTTTTATGTTGTTCTTTAAAGTCAAAGGTCTAAGGCTGTCTAAGCCAACAAGCATACAACCGCTCGTACATGGAAGGAGTAGATTCAACACAGCATCAATTAAATTAAGCCATATTGACGCTAAATAGTCAGGGAAAACTACAAAACAGTGTGTTTGTGCCAGCAAACCGATAGAAAAAACTGTGCTTTCTATTACTCAAATCTTGCACACATTTTGGGTACCAAAAATCAACGATCACAATTAACTTTTAGCATTTAGCAACTTAAATGTCACCGTGTTAACTTTATATGGTTGTAGTGTGCACTTCTGCCTGCTCGTTCGCTGATAAAGCCGTGTGGTCATTCATGGTTGTTTGGTTTTCACTATAAACTTGTAGAAAATATCACGTACAACGTCCGATAAACTACAAACACATACACGCGTTAACGTCAATCAGTAAGCTTGACTTCCTTTGTAGTCACCGAAATATTCGAACCTATTTGTTCGGCAATGTGGTCTTTTTGAAATGTTCACTCACCCGTAAAAATACCGGTGACATCATTCCCCGACAGGTCATGAGTATGACAGCCGATGACCGACCCCACTGATTCATCTTTGTGTGAAATTAAACCAGCACTTGAACGCGATCTCCGAAAGATTTTAAATAAAGCCTTCCCGGCGAGTTTTACAAATTTTTATTTCCTTTTTTCTCAGATCATACGACCACATACAGATCCTGAGCTCATGGAAGCTAGAACACGCCTCTCAAAAGCTACGTCGTCGGAATCCCACAACACGTTTAATTAGAACACAAATAAAAGACAGTCCACGCCAATCTTTGAGTTTTTCAAGAAAATTCTTAGTGCATTCTACTTAGATGACTTGGGGAGCTACCTACTTGTTCCGAGGAAACAGTTAAATAGAAAACATGTCGACGACTACATACGTTTGCCGGCAGCAAACCAATTCCATTTTTCATTTATTCAAAAATTTTCTTGAAACATTTCACCTGCGCCCAGTAAACACGAAAATTCAATCCGAGTTTCAACTTTCTCCAGTTAGATTTACCACTTGTATCTATACGGTAACGTCGTAACGTAACACTCGAGTTATGTTTAACCATGCTTGATTTTGTTTGTGATGTACTTACCTATAATCTCTAAAATATGGGAAACGTAGTGATAGCTAGGTACGCACAAATTCTTACAATCCGGTCGAATATTGCAAGTAGTAAAACCGGAAAAGAAAGTCATTCATGCGGGAAGTATTTTTTCCAAAAGTTGCACAGATTTCCCGCCCCCCTTCGTTGGGTCGACTTTATGGAAACATAGACCGTCGGCACCTGTGGCCTGTAGGCCGAATGTCGTCGTATCCTCTGTTCACTCATTCAAATTTATTCACGAGTTAGAATGCCGCGGGCTTCTCCCTCGCTTGACAATTCTCGACATCCGTGCCCTGCAGTGGCGCACGCGTCTATAATTTGAAACAACACTGTATCGTTCCACTGCGTCCGGAGGAAATGGATGATCGATATTTATGAGAACGTCGAGGCCGGAATTGTTTTCACTTTAAATGCCAAGGTTCACGAGAGTAGCTTCGCAGAATCACCCACACAAATTCATAACAAAAGGTTCTTTATTTGAATATTTATTTTTCTCCAGCTTTCACCCAGCACCCAGTAATATCAAAGCTCAAAAACATGGCGGAGAAAATTAAAAATCGACAAATTCCCTTTACCATAAAGGGTATCGCTCCACCAGACCCGCATCAAATTAAACCTTGTGCGACCCTTGAATCCAATTTAACTGTTCTACAGATAGCTGCAGGCTGCTAGCTGTACATGCATGTATTATATAAGTTATTTATACCCACATAAATTACGAAAATATTTTCCTTTCATAAGACACACTAATAAATTCTAGAACACAAATCTACAAGCTGGACGTCGTAAATGCGTAGCGGTGACATGTTTCGGCCACTGTTTATTGATGTACGGAATACGGATACATACATTAAAATAATATTATGTATATTCTGCAGGCAAATTGTTCAAGGAGTGGACAATAGGTTTACAAATGGTGCTGATATGAAATAAGTAGGTGCCACAGAAATAGAAATACCTAGATAATGCAAGTATCACTATCCGTATGAAAACCAAGCGTGGCGTTTTTGACTAACCACTATGACGTCATAAGCACTATTTAGTTACTATACAAACAAGTAACAGATTTATACAGGCAGGAGCTCGTGGCTAAAAAATAACAGCCTCTCGGGTCGATCTTTAGGTTAAGCCGCGCTTGCCTAGGTTGGTCCGTGGATGGGTGACCACCCATTACATACCGAATTTCCTCCGTGCCTCGGAAAGCACGTTAAGCCGTTGGTCCCGGCTGTCATTTGTAGATCTTTGACAGGTGGCTCGAAAGTCTGACAACCAGTCTTACCAAAGGGTATCGTGTTACCAATGCTAACTGGGTTGTGGAGGTTAGATAGGCAGTCGCTCCACGTAAAATACTGGTATTCAGCTGCATCCGGTTAGACTGGAAGCCGACCCCAACATAGTTGGGAAAAGGCTAGGCAGGTGATGACAAACAAGTAACAGATTTGTCAGATTTTTTTTCAGTTTTCAATAAAAAGGGATTTTATCTCAAACTCATAAATATTTCAATGGATTCATAACATAAAGGGTGAAAGTGTACCTACTCACGAGACTTGTTGTTTTGCAAATGTCACCGAACAAGATGCCAGACAAAAGAGCGAAATAATCAGCACTTAACCTTTTTAAATAAATTGCATCATAAAAGTTATCTAAGAAAGATTCCGAAATGAAATCTTACATAAAAGGATTCATCAACAAAGTTATTGGATATAATGAAATCGTTTCTCTACCTACACCGTCAAAGAATACGGTGATATGGTACGAAAATGGTGAAGATCGGTAGGAAACTGAAAGTAATCGATAGATATAAATATTAATAGCTTCCACTTATACATGGATCGTAAACACCACAATGAATGGCATAAACAAAAACGTTCGAAAAGATTTTTCCTGACCTATCAAATATATAAACGCTTCCGATGTTTATATCATTTATATTTTACGATCAACATGACAAACGTACAAATGGTCGTACCACCTATTAAACTAGTACCATACATGGAGTTACTATAAAATATAAACGTAAACGTTCAACAAAAACTCAAGAAATTACGACACCAAGGAAAGTAATTTTCCAGTTTATTGCCATTTCCCACACCTTGAGGTAATTCACCACTATTACTGAATTCCATTGAAAAAACATAATCGCGCCGAGTGCAAGACACCATATGGCCGCTATGGCCATCAACCATGTCCAAAGACATAAATGGGCACGTTGTCGTCACAGTCGGAATACCTGTGCGAGCGGCGCAGGGGCAGCCTTGCGGCGCACGTGTGGGGGGCACGAGGGAGGGGGGCGACACTCCCGCGCAACCTGCTGCCTCCGACACTCCTCGCGGCCAGTGCCTCGCCCGCGCATGCTCGGCGCCCGCGCACAAACAACACACTACACGAACACTTGTGCTCTAAACCTTCAAAACAAACGAAATACTAGTGCTAACACAGTGAAGTGACAGAAAGATCTTGTGATGTGTCTCTAGTTATTTACGTAAAAGGTAAACAGTGCAATAAATGCTTTGTTTTTTACATTTTCCTACAGTTTTACGATCAACAAGGGCATTTGTAAGTTTGCAATCCAATTTAGCATTTATAAACGTACTTATCATGTCTATACTAAAATTAAGGGTGTCATAAAGGCATTTTTACTATGGAGCCCTGTGTACTATGACATCGTAGTAATATTCAAAGCAGGTGCATCTGATTTTGTGAATGACTGCGCTGTAATTGCGACCGACCGGTTCGTGGCTTGCATAACATGTTAAATGGAGTAGTGTGTCATCGAAGCCTGCGCATTCTGAACACATTGCCCAAGTTGCCCAAGTACAGAAAGTGACAAATATTGCCAAGTGTCGTTAATGACATCATGCTGTATAATATGTTCGCACTCCACCCACAGCGCACGTGTCGTGAGGTTATACTAAAACAGTGATTTATGACAATTAAACAATACGACAATGACTTAAAATTGAGGGAAATAACTTGATACTTTGTTCTTACAAATTATTGTCTTACTAGATGTATAATAAACAAACGAACGACGTTATTCACACGAAGGGTAAAAAATACAAAAACAATCTTGATTTTATACTTTTTTGGACTCAAGTGTGAATGACATTATAATGTCGAGACACATTACCGAAGTATGTACCTACATATTGTTATGAATGTAAGTACATACGTTTTACTTGATACTTTACATGAGCTTAAATTTATTTGACACCTAAGTGTGAAAATATGCTTCATAAATATCAGCTGTTCATTTATTTTGCTTGAGATGAGTTGATGAAGTTCTATAATTTGTTAAGCAACTGCTATAAAACTATCAGTTTTAGTAATTAACGTTATAATCTATCCTTGGCATGGCATAACGTTATAATCTATCTGGCCATGGCAATTTATCTGAAGACTTCAGATAAATTGCCATGGCAAAGAACGGTTTATCCAAAACTCCGAAAACAAAATAAATGAATATTTTTCATCCAACTATGTTGTTTTGCGAAATTCACAATAACGTCCACCTGCCTGGTTCTCATAACGTTGTCAAAATACTTCACTTTAAATCCCTATTCACCGATATCTCCATCAAGTGCCGGGGAACTATTATCCTACTAATATTATAAATGCGAAAGTTTGTGAGGATGGATGGATGGATGTTTGTTTCTCTTTCACTCAAAAACACGCATAGTTTATAACCTGGATTAACACATAGGATACTTTTTATCTTGGTAGTATGATCCCATGGGACAATTATCGAACTTCACGCGGGCGAAGCCGCGGGCATAAGCTAGTATTTCATAAATAACAATGTTGTAGGCATAATTGGTTTAAAAAGTCACTTCGTGTCTGTCTGTGTGCCCACTTAGATCTAAATTAGGTACATAATGGTCTTTGATGCGTTTTTCACACTATACGGCTCCTAAATCATAATCATCTGCCTAGCCTTTTCCCAACTATGTTGGGATCTGCTTCCAGTGCAACCGGGTGCTGGTGCTGGTCTAGACCTTCATAACCCCCTTCATAACCCGGTTAGTACTGGGTGATATGATACCCCTTGGTAAGATTGTCAGACCACGGGCCACTGACCCCTGTAACGACTGTCAAAATTCTTCAAATGACAGCTGGAACGGACGCACGGGTAAAACACGTTTATCACCACTGTTTAGTGGAATCCAAACTGTATTGTTTTTTAAATAACAAAGAAATATTCGTATTTTAAAACGTCGCCATTGCAGGGCGAGTCGCTAGTATTGTATTAGAATAAAGAAGTAGACATAGGTATACTATATAGATAGGTGTTTCTTTCTACGTGGATGGCCGGCACATTATCGGACGCAGCCAAGCACGAACCACGCTGTTAGCCAGGCGCTTGTTAAAAATAAAAATAAAATAAAATTATACAATTTTAGCACCCTCTCTTTATTCCTTTTGTACACACACTTCGCTTGCAATTCAACAAAAACACCTACAAATGTTGTTATTGTTGCCTTTAGGTATATTGTATTGTTAGTAAGATGAAAAATAAACGAACAATAAGTAAATCCGGGCTTGTCCGGGCTTCGCTTGCTCTTTATGATTTTCACTCGCATATGGGAGTTTGTACCGATATCGACATCGATCTGTGTTATTGATACAGTCACTATAATTTGCAAAACAATTTATAAATATGCTCTTTTGAAAATCCCAAAAAACAAAACTATTGGCAAATAACCCTCAGGTATATTTATTAGTTTTAACATTTATTTTACTTAAACCAAAATATTTTGGCTACAAACTTATAACACATTTGTTACAAATCAACTGGGACGCTCGTAATTTATGCCTGGTCACTATATTAAATCAGCCCGCATGTCACTAGATGAATATTTTGTGGGCATTAGTGGTCAAATCAGCGAGTACCTACATTATACCTAGAATTGTATTACAAACTGACCAGGGCATGAGCCTACCTAGTATTACAAACTGTCCAGTAGTGTCGCTGGTATTACAATTACGTCACATTTGAACCGGTTATGTCTTATGCTAACAGACGGCTTAACATATTCATCGATCAACATTAAGTTGGTGTAATTCCTCTTTTACGTGCTTAAAGTAGTTTTAACAGAAACCGAATTACCAACCTATTACCCAATATTGTGGAAAAATTGATGGAAATAGATGGCGCCAGTCTGAAGTATCTGTCAATGTATGGTGTCCTCAGCTAGTCCACAATTTCTCCGTACAGAGGCAGTAGCACGACCGCGCGATGTAATCGTAACGTAAATACATCGATCTTAAGAATTTATTCATAGCATGAATGATACTGATTGTGCTAGTAGCAATCAATTTAACTAAAATGCTATAGGATAATTGTATTTTCGATTAAAAAATCGACGTATGCACGTTACATTTACACCGCGCGCAGGCTATCGAGTTCGACCGAAATTTTACTGAAATATCTGTCAGTGCTAGTTTTCCACAGCAGGACCACCATTCCGTACTAGATTGACTGATCTTTCAAAGGTATTCAATTGCCGAATGTCCAATATAAAAGACGGCCATGTTCATTCGAGTCTGTTGATCCTATTCATGATTTCGAATGAACTGACAGCGTTCAGAAGCGATACCTTTCATAGTCCGCTATTCACACGAATATTAATACAGCAAAACAAGTACTGTTACACGTGGAATTGGTATCTTGCGATGTAATTTATAAATAAACGTAATAACCGGTTTCCTGTAACCTGTAAGTTCTTCCCAGAAGTAGTAGATATGAGGTTCTCGTCACATCAAAAAAAAATCTCATACTTAAATAATTTTAACCACCTCTGAAAGTTTGTTGCCCCGGTGGCAGTACATGGCCACAATATACATATGAGTAATTTGACTCCAGAATTTTAAAACTAATGCTGAATTTGGGCTTTCTTAAACCTGTTTACATGTCCAGTTATTTCTGCAAACTATGAAAAGACTTACATCAAAGAATTAACGGAACTGAGTTTTATGTGGCGAGAGCCTTAATAATTTCTATTGCGGTTATTCTTTTAAGGAGACGTGTCACTGTCTAATCACAGCTGCACATTAGATAGTTAATTATGTAATTATAACCATCGATCAAAATATTGACACATGACTAGATTTTTGGCGTCGGGAGCTATTTAATTAGCCGTCCATGAATAACTTAGTTGCTGATGCAAATGAAAACAAACAAAGTGACCATGTCAGAATAATTTAATAAAACAATTCAAAACTGAAAGAGTAACCATGGAGTTTCTTGTCGGTTCTTCTCCATAGGAAACGACCAACCCGAACCGTGCACCTTTTTGTCGACGTTTCATAAGTGCCCATGTAGGCCTATGTGAAATAAAAATATTTTGATTTTGATTTTGAAAGAATGATGATAAATATGATGGTGAAATATAAAAGATTCATCATCCTCCTAGCATTATCCTAATTAATTATTTTTTTCCTCTTCCATACGTCATTTTATCCGAGCCATCATCTTAGAACTGAGATATACGAGGACGAGCTTAACAAATATAATTTCAGAACGAGCAACAAGAACGTCCCCTTAATATAACTAAGTCTAGATTTACACCGGTCTAGAGTCTATTGTAAACTTAGTAAACAAACCAGGTTTTATTACTAACAATGACCACATCACGGGTGGCTGCACTGTAAAGAGTTCTTTGAAGACATTGAAGATTACCTAGCGTGACCTGAGAGCAATTGTATTTAACATCTTATGTTTAAGTAGGTACATAGACATAGTAAATGTTGTATTCAACTAGATCTGTTTTGTATTAACAAGAATTGGTGTGGTATACAACAACTAAAAACCCGACTACTGAAAAATCACGCTCTAATTAATTCTGGGTTTTCCATTTAAAATCGACTCTTCTTATTGTTGAAGTCGGTTAAAATGTAGCCTACGTTACCCGTGACTTAGTAACGAATCGATTGACACCTTATTCATCAAAATCGGATGAATAATTTAGGCGCTACGGAGGAACATACGTAAATACAAACATATATCATAGACTGCTAAAATCATAACCCTTCCTTTTTGCTTCGCCGTAGTCGAGCAAAAACATCTAAAGATGATGACTGATTGACAGAATTGACATTTTTACATGGAAGAAAATACTGCCAATGCTAGCGGTACCTTTATGATATCGAACTGACCTCTTGAAATGGCGAATTAATAAAGAAATTCAGTAATGATCCTTTATTTTTCTGATATAAATAAAATACCATCCTCATGCGCATAACGAAATCCAATACAATCGGAATGTTTTTACTGCGGATGGTATCTTTATATAGTTAATCATCAGACTGATTCCCATATTTAGCGTTAGTGTTCCTGGCTAATACCTGGCTTCCTGGCTTCCTACCTATTATCATCCAGTCTGGGGTCTCCCGGATCCCGAGTAATGGTACCGAACCGAGTAGTAAGAACCGCGTGGTTTTGTCAGTAAGAGTCCGAGATTTAACCCTTCGTTCTGCTGAAATGTAGGGTATGTATGAGGATATCCCCAAACCAAAACAAAAGTGCTATTACCATTAAAATATTCTATCTTTCTATAGAGCAGAACAAAGCATACGACGTCCGCGTAGAAACAGTGCGTTATATGCGCGTGCGCTTGAGTAGCGCGCATAATGACGACAACAGAACGGAACAGAACCTCACTTCCTACACGTCGCTTGATCGATGTGCATAACAGTTCAGTCTTGTATATTGTTTAGTAATATACGAGGGCATTAGACAATGTATTTACTGCTAATAATCTGCTGATGACGGGAAGAGAACAAGAACTCAAGTACTCAACCGTGTTTTACAGGAAAGGTAGTTAATTGAGGGTTACAATGCCCACAATAAAAACATAACTGGTGAAATGTGGTTGTACTATTAGGTACATATCTGCCTAACTAACCCTTCGGGGTTTACAAGCGTGATGCTATGAAATAAAAACACCTTAAAATAAAGCTTCGATGAAAAATAGGTACCAACCTACTACTTATTTAGGGAGAATCTTTAAAGAATAAAAGGTAGTCAGATTTTGAACATTTTTTATCGTTGGACTTTCCAAATAAACTATCACTTAAATAGAAGAACAAGTAAGATGGCTCACGATTTGAACATGGAGACTTCTCTACATATAATTAAAAAAAGTAGGAAAATGTGGCTGGCGAGTTCTCTAAAGTCTAAATAATAACGATCAATACAAGCAAAAAGTTAGCGGAAAGTTCTTCATTCCATCAACAAACTCTGAAAATAAGGGCGGTGTACAACAAGTTTGGAACTGTTTAGACCCCTCTTTAACTGTTAAATTTCCATATAAATATGTCCTGGCCCTAAGGTCTAAGCGACACTGAGAGTACAAGGAAAAACAAGCTTTATGATTCATCTTACTTTATTTGTCATAAAGAAAAAGCTTTGAATCAGGATTACTTTGAAGTCTGGCTTCTCAGACTTGGATTAAAATAGAAGAAGAAATATTATTCTCCGCCAGCTAGTCTTTTGAAATCAGTTTTCAGTTTGCAAATCGTATTGTGGTACGGTCCATTTTCGTTGAAGTCAACATTAAATAGAAGGTGTCATAAATAGTAAAATTAGATTTGTTATGTCAACAATTTATAATGAGCTATTTGCACCTGAGGCCCTCGCACGAGTGCGCAGTGTAAACGGAACATAAATACGTCGATTTTTAAATAAAAATACTCGCAAAAATCGACTTATTTACTTTATGTTCACACCGCGCGCTCTTGTTAGGGCCTCTCTGATCTCTGATTTAAAGTACTGGTCTGGCTTGGTCTACAGATACAACCAATGACCAATACTTGAAATCCCGTCTGTCTACCTATAGTATGCGGATGCCATACGAATTTTCACCCCACCGTCCTTGCCTTAGCCAATGCTATCCTTTTATGCCTTTTTTTTGGATAGGAAATCATCAAATGACTCCTCCAGCTCTGGGCGGAGCGGAAGGTAGTGTCAGACTTTTACTGACTAAAACCCATCCATCTTTTGCCCTTTGTGTTCCAGGGGCGCGGTATCTCTTTCGAACAGTCCCGCAGCCCTGGCAGGCATCCTTTTATGGCTAGAAAATACCAAAAATATACGGGGTGGAAGGGAAACCGACGCGAAAACAGTTATCACGTATTCAGTACATCATTCTGAACTCCCCTACATAGAAAATTTTCATCTGTTATTAAAAGAAATCAGCTGTTTCCTACAAAAGTGCAAATCGATGGAACAGCTGATTTTTTTTTAATCGATGAAACATTTCTACGTAGAGGGGCTCAGAATGATGTTCTGTTCTGAATACATGGTAAACGTTCGCGTCGGTGTCCCTTGCACCCCGCATAAATAAACTCTACTTTAGCAGTAAAAATACTTAGGTCCGGGCGGAAACCAACCGTCTCTCGTCTCTCCTGTGATTGGTTGAATCTTAGACATCTCCTCTCCGCTCGTCTCCACTTTGGTGGAATCCGGGCCTTAAGGTGATTCCTTCAAGATAAATAATTGAATGCTAAATTATACTTTGATACCTTGTCAACATCAAATTCTCAAATCAGAAACATGATATTTGAGATACCATATCTAGCTCCTGGACCTCAACATGTAATCAAGGGTCACCGATGGCTCACAATAGCTCAGTTGATTTTATTACTCGCTAAGCATACTCTATTGATACATAGATCGGTAGGTAGATACTTAAGGTTAGTGTATCATGACATGTGATCAATCTACGTCGTGTATCGTAGGTGTTCACAGCGAATAAATAACATTATATACGAGTATGTAAAGGAAGGAGATGTACTCTGACAATTATTTGTTACCGACGAATGTTCTGACACGTGCCGTCTTAATAATGTCTCTCTCCGTTGAACGATTATTTACGCGAAAATGTTTAGTCCAATTAATGATATCAATCAAGAAAATATTACTATTATATTTTTATTGGGTTTTTCCATCAGAATTTTTCGGAAGCAGCTATGGAGTCTGGATTTGTGCCCAGTTGAGGGCAATAGGCTCGCCTCCTATTACATGGGACTTAAACATGACAGGCGAAATGTGGGTGTACTCTTAAGAAGGTACACCTCTGCCTAGCTCTTTAAGGATTACAGGCTTTTTTGTACTATTATTTTGATATTTTCTGAAATTTTACGGGCCTTTTGAATTCAGCAGCATGTATACTTCTTTGTGTTGCCAAAACTTGAGCCAATAATATTACGATAATTGAACATTTGCCACACGGCGGTCCCGTACATAAAGGTAATGATAAATATTGTAAAGCACGATTAACCTTTGCACTATTTGTTACCATATCAAAGTACCTTAGTTATCCAGCAATAATGCTGTATTCTGTGAAGCATGCACAGCCGCACACTATTCTACTAAGATCTGTATGCGTGCCATAATCCGATTCAAATCAACTCAGTGGGTGGCGAGCCTCATCGACACCCAATAGCAATCGACCCACTGCTAACCTTTTTGTAATAAACATGCAATCAAATACTCGAAGGAATTCACAACAAACCACAGTTCCGGGAGCTATGACAATTTCAAAGAGAATTCCGTTTGAAAAGAATTCGTCAAAAATATGCGCTGCAGATATGAAAGCTGAGCTTTGACACTAGAATTAATGAATAACTGGAAAACGAACAGATTCGCCTGGAATACCTGTTACCTAATACGTGTATAGCTCAAACAGAAGAGACAGATAGATGTAAGTAAGGTACAGTCGCGAGCACCAATAAGTATACACTTTCCTAAATTTAAAAGCAATTTTCGCGAGAAATAACGATTGTAACTTGGAGATAGGGCTTTTTCATAAAAATTTGAGTTCCAGAATACTATGTTCGTAACAACATGATATTTTAATCAGTACAGTTGGAGACAAACACTTCTAAAAATTGTTAATATTGGAGCTCGTGACTGTACGTATATTTTTCATCAGTGTGATGCACCTAGTGTGGGCGAACCTAGTTTTAACTGAAATTTCATTTGCATCATGTTTTTGTACTGCCATTGATTAATCCTAGACCTATCTTGGAGTACCTTTTACGATAGTAGACAGCTCAACAGAGGTATCTGAAAGGCACGTATTTTCTAATAGCCTGATGCAGTTAGGATCCTTTGACCGAAGATTTCCACTACATCATTCAATTTTTAAAAAATCTCGCCCATCTTCGTGTCATAATCGTAAAAGTAATCGATTTTCTTAGTTATGTAGCAAAATGATTTTGTTTTACTGAATTCAAAGAATTACTAAACTAAACCTATCCAGGATTCCTATGTCTAACACACCATCGTAGAGGTATTCAATCTCAATCTCACTACTAAAGAATCGCGATTACAAGTTCTGATACTAGTATTATGAAAATGCTGAACGGTCATTGCGTAACGGAGGTACATACCACCAATTTTCAGCTTTTATACGGCATCATCAATATTTCGTAGAACCAGCTGCGTAGAATTACAGCGAAATATATAGCGGTGGTTGAAATAATTGCTCAGAATTTGCAATTTCGGTTATCAAAACGGACTATGATTGTATTCGATGATTTAGTTCGGCGAAACCCTAGAGGATATCGTTTTCATGTTCATTGTGTAGTTTTACAGTTATTTCCGAAAAAGCACGTTTCTGGGTAGAGGTAATTGCCACCTTATAGAATTAGGGTGATTTTTCAACGCAAAAATAATCCACTAATTTGTTTTTACATGACGTCTGTTTGCCCGATGGTTCCAATTCTTTCGTCCATCAGCTCCTGTGATGTGCAAACAATAGGACAGGCAGGACACGATAAAGTGTCCCATTGGTTGTGGCGCAGCACCACATTTACACTCCAGGGCTGAGTCATCTATGAATCTCCAGCTGAACAGGTTTTCCTTGCTTCGGCCAGCCTGTGTCCGGAGTCTATTTTAAGACTAATCCCAATTAGGCAAAGATGCTAACTTAGTTAAAAACTTTCATCACTACTAATTTGAAAAATTGTTCTTTTAGTGTTCACTTTTGTTTTAACAACAACTCTAGCGCATTTAGACTGCCTCGTTGGTCTAGTGGTCGCAAGCGCCACTGCGGAGTATGAGGCCCTGTGTTCAATTCCCGGGTTGGGCAAAGTGTAATTGGGTTTTTCCATCAGGAATTTCTCAGTAGCAGCCATGAGAGTCTGGATTTGTAGCCGGTTGATGTCAATAGGCTCACCCCCCGTTACATTGACTTAAATAAAACAACTGGCAACTATATGGGTGTACTTTTGTAAACCTCGCCTAACCCTTAGGGTATTACCGGCGTGATGTTATGTCTAGCGCATTTTAATTCAAGATGCCTAGCAGTTTAAGCTGTAAGTACATTGATCATGGAGTGAATAAAAAGTATTAAAGTATTAAATGGATAGAATTGGCCACATATTTTTTTTTAAGTCTTTAAATTAATAAACACTCTCTTGGACTCCATAATGATCAAAACATCTTATTTTTATCCGAATTAAGATAAGCTTCAGTCATCATCACGTATGATTTATTTAAATCAAGCGCGTTGTGGGCGAAGTAGGTGAGTGTTGTCGCCTCATGGCTGTCCTTGTAGCCGGTAGGTAACAGTTAATTAGTAATCATTACAAGAGGAATGGGTGTGCGGCACATGACTCAAATATATTGAAACGTAGCTAATAAGGTAATGCTGACTAGATAAACTGATATGTGGCTACACGGGACTGCCTAGGTCCACTACTTCATAGTTCACTGCAATAGAATAAAATGATTTTGGTAAGGCTATGAAATCTTATAGCAAAAGTCATATCTACAGAAATCTGCTAAATTAGTCAGATCCTGATAGATTGTAGTAAAAAATGCTAATAATTTCTAAATGTAATTTTAAAATAATCCAGCTACTATCCAATATTTTGTGAAACTTAAAATATTCAGGCATTACAGCCAATACACAGTACGCGGCCGAAACAAAATGAATAAAGCAAAGTAGCAAAATAAATAAAGCCTTGAGTTAAGGCGAGGTATTCCTGCAAAAGTAGGCATTTAGCGCTGTAGGCTGCGCGCAAAATACTTCTCGTGGACACAGCGCGTTCGTGAACTCGCGTGACCTTGCCTAGAGACACAGCATAGAAATATGCAGTTGGATAAGTAATATTACTTGACTTTTATGAAATATTTTTTCTATGATCAAAATTTGTTACTATCTAGTAGCGATAAATTAGAGCTTTGTTAATAAATGAAATAATTGTCTATAAAATATAAGAATATAAAATAATCATAATTGGGCACTTTGAGTAACTAATTGAAAATAAACAGCCAGTTCGCAATTAGTAGGTTCGAGAACTGTAAAGATAAAATTTTGATTTGTTTATGTGTTTTTGTGTAAATTGCAATAAGTGTATTTTTATTGAACCTTCCTATTTCATTCAAACAAATTTCATTTTTTTTAATAATAATATAATATTAACAATCACAAAACTAGAAAGAAACTCAACTAAGTAGATGAAATTAAAATATTTACTATAGGCCCGGCGCAGCCCTATCGCGTACGTACCACCCGGCTGTAGGTAATTATTTCAAAGACAGGGCCGAGTCACAATACTGTATATATTTGTACTGTGACATATCTTTGGAGTGCATTCTTTTTATTTGTTACTTTTATTGCTTTACACGACTTTTTTCGCTTGCGTTGTTTATTGCCCATTATAACTTGCAACAATTATAATAAACTTGGTCAAAAACAGACGGTATGGTACGCGAAATTGTCGCGGAAAAAACTGACACAGGTCCGTCGTCGGTAAGCGCCAGCGCGCGACTAATCGGGCCTGTCCGAGCCGCCGCGAACGCTTTTAATTCATTTTAAAACATAGTAATTAAGAAAATAATGTTATCAAGTCAAACTCTGCCACTTTGTCTAGAACTAATTAGTTTCTTTAATTTAGTATAAAAATTAAATGTAAAACATCAGTAATTTAGTCATAATATTGAAAAAAAGTTACAAAAAGGGGTAACTTTGCGATTTTTTTCTATCGAGTGAAGTTCATCAGATCTTGCAACTGAATGCGACTGTGACTAGATAAGATCCTTAACTATAACATATATTTTTTTTAAATTTGTAAACACTATATTCTTTGTCTCAGATGGTTTTAAAAAACCCAAATGTGCGCCCACCTCGCCTTAATAATAAACAGAGATAAACTAGTCCTTGTCATTATAAATTCATTAATTTTATAGTCTGATTGTTTACTTCAGAGAAACTGTTATGTTTGATTAAATTAATATCTTAAATATCAAAAATGCACTATAACGATTTTATTATCAACTTAACAAATAATTTTGTTATTTCTGAGCGTATAATAGGAAATATGAAACCTTATTCATGAAGATTTAGCATTTCAACACCGCATTTTAAGTAGGTAGGTAGGTTGTATGTAGGTAAACCTTTGCTCACTTATGTTAGGGTCAACTCACACCGAAAGAGCGGCGAAGGGCAGCGAAGCGGAGCGCAGTTTCAGTTTCATATGAATTTTAACTTTATTATCATTAACATAATACTTATTATCGCATGAGAAACTCGAACGAGTCGCGCGGATGCCCGCGGCGTCGCAGGAATTCCGGGGAATTCCATAAACGGAGCCGTGCGACTGCGTGAGAAGTTGCGGGAAGTCCCGAGAATGTTCGGGCAGTCGCGAGCGATAAATAACAATACAATTGAACCATATATTTCTTTTAAATCTTTCCCTCCTTATCTCTTCGGCCTCTTCCTCTTCTTCTTCAATTATATGTGCAATAATAATTAAATCCAAAATACCCATTTTCACTGCTTAAACACAAGTTTCCTCGAGTTTTGTTGAAATTGAACTGCGCATAGAAGAGCGACCCATGAATTCATCGCGGGTGGGCTCGGGAAGGCGCGCGGATTCCCGCGACTGCTCGAGAAGTCGCTGGAATGCTCGAGAAGTCGCGGGACTCCGTGACTCCGCGCTTCGCTGCCCTTCGCCGCTCTTTCGGTGTGAGTTGACCCTTAGGGTCCACTTCCAACCTAACCTAACCAGATGCATCTGAATCAAAACCAGTTTTAAACATGGAGCTTTCGGATTTCGTCTTATCACTTCAGTTTCTGGGTAACACAACCACCCTTAATGAGACAAGTCGGACTTTTATGCTTCTTATTACCCATATCGACGAATTAATAGAACCTCTTACAAGTGACATAACATCACACCTTTTAATCCTTGATGAATTATACAGAGATGTACGTAACAAGTACACCCACACTTCGCCAGCTATGCTTAAGTCCCATGTAAGGGGGCGAGCCTATTGCCATCAACCGGGCACAACTCCAGACTCCGTGGCTGCTACTGAAAAATTCCTGATAGAAAAACCCAATAACAATTCGCCCTACCCGGGAATCGAATCCAGGACCTCATGCTGAGACCACTAGACCAACAAGTCAGTAAAAATGACAATAATAATTGAGAATTTCCAAAGCAAGTTACGTGCTACCAAATATGGGGAGTAGATCATCTTTGCACCACTAAATAGTATTCTAGTTTAGCTCGTGCCAATAGACACGCAAGGATAAGCCGAGTATGACTAACATCGGGTTACTAATTAAACTACCTATTATAAACTGCCTTCGATTAGATGAATCAGTGTTCTTCAACAAGCAGTTTACCTCATCCGAAGAATCGCAATAAGCCGTTTAGCATAAATTCTACGAGATGCGTTTACGATCTTACATACCTGAGGTTTGAGTTAATATGACGTAACTGTTACGATTGGTGGATCGTCTAAAATAGAGGTGACGATAGATCAGCTGTGTTTAGTGGGTACAGACGGTAGCAAACACTGCCCACTAATATCCATACTTCCTTTTTGATATGTTTTTTAAATACAAAAGTATTACTGTCTGTTTGTTACTTTTTGACGCCTAAACCACTGAGCTGATCGTTATAAAATTTAACAGATAGGTACCCTTTACCTGAACTTTTCTATTAAAAAAGATGTAGTACCTATAAAATACACGTAGACGAAGCCGCGGGCATCAGCTTGTTCATATTTCTATTCGCCTGTCTGTCTGTCTATTAGGCTATCACGCCTTTACGTACTGAACGGATTAGGCTGGATTATGGCACACGTACTAGACCTTGGGTTCTTACCATATCTCCAAGAGTCTTGCCAAGGTGTATCGTGTTATCCAGCAGATAAGCAGTCGCTCCATATTATAAAGTGCTAGTATTCAATTAAATCCGGTTAGACTGGAAGCCGATCCCAACGGAAAAGGCTAAGCAGATAATGACACACGGGATAATATCCGACCTCCAGACGAATGAAACCGCGGGCTAAAGCTAGCATGTTATCATAAAATATCTTACATAACAATATTATAGTCAGTCCGGTTTAAACGCGCGGCCCACGCGTCACACAGCCTCCTATACATTCATTGTTCTCTTTTGTTGGGCTCGCTCTTGATTATTATGAACGTTTATTATGTATTGTACTGAATCAATACTTAATGAGAGATTTATGGCGAATTGATAGAGAATTTTCTGCTTGGTGATTGCATTGATATTTAATAAGAGAGGTAATAGCAATGCAATCGCCAAGCAGGTTGTCATTTGTATTGTGTACATAGTAAATGAGTATTCTATCCATCATCATCATCATCATCTGCCTAGCCTTTTCCCAACTATGTTGGGGTCGGCTTCCAGTCTAACCAGATGCAGCTGAATACAAGTATTTTACATGGAGCGACTGCCTGTCGGACCTCCACAACCCAGTTAGTGCTAGGTAATACGATACCCCTTGGTAAGACTGGTTGTCAGACTTTCGGGCCACTGACTACCTGTAACGACTGTCAAAGATCTACAAATGACAGCCGGGACCAACGGCTTAACGTGCTTTCCGAGGCACGGAGGAAACTCGGTATGTAATGGGTGGTCACCCATCCACGGACCAACCTAGGTAAGCACGGCTTAACCTAAAGATCGATCCGAGCGGCTGTTCTTATTTAGCCACGAGCTCCTCCAAGTAAGCAAGTATTCTATCCATCTTAGCTATAATACTTATTTATTATGTACACCATACAAATTACAGGTATAAAAACATAACAAATAACGTCACGCCTGTAATCACTGAAGGTTTAGGCAGGGGTGTATCTAATAATGCACTCACATTTCGCCAGTTATGTTTAAGTCCCATGCAATAGACGGCGAGCCTATTGCCATCAACCGGGAACAACTCCAGACTCCGCAGCTGCTACTGTAAAAAACCTAATAACACTTTGCCGGACCCGGGAATCAAACCTAGGTATGAAAAGTAGACATTAGATATACGTTAACACAATGGGTTAAAACGAATCCTGCTTGTTACTAACTACGTTTTTAAGAAATTATTAAAGCCTTAAAAGGTCGTCCTCATAGGCTTTTTTGCTTGGCTAAAGATAGGTAAGATCTGCTAAGCTATAAATAGGTAAGACTACTGTGATTTTGGGCAAGAAATGAGTTAGGTACACCACGCGGGCCCAGTACGGGTACCAAGTTACCAACCCGTTACCACACGTCCTCGATTTTTATAAGCTTACAATAAATGTGTGTAAAAATATTGTTAGTACTGATATCAGTGTCAAATAAAACTCACAGTTTGTATAGGTACATGTACAATAAACATATAAAAATATGCATATACGATACATACAAATATAAATGTATTTCGTCGGTATTGTGTTGAGAGCAATATGTTTGAATGCATTTTTTTTTACGTTTCACGTTACTACAATTGGACACACGAACGCTTTCAATGTTGATTTCGGAAACATTGGTTTTAAATTCTCGATGAAAATAACTGAAAAATGCCATCGTGAAAGTTATTTTGTTGATTCATAGACAAAGAACTATGATCATTCGTCAATATCTGGAGGTTGAAAGACAACAAAGAGCGGTTCTCAAGGTAGGAGCTGGACTTCCTTTTCGCTACCCACCTGCTGAGCTTTATAAGTTGTTGGGAAGTTCTAACAGTCAGGTGGAGCTTCATACTTTCCATAGTTTCCAAACAATATAAAAAAAGACTAGCGGAGGAAAGGTAATGTCTGTCCTGCAAGCTTCTTGGAGGATATTTATATAATAAAATTAACAAATCACTTACAATTTACCCACTGCGGAGACCAGTCTGTAAATGGTTGAAAACTCTAGACTATCAGGAAACTGAAAGTCTATTGATTCCAATCCGCTAAACATCGTTAGTTTTATCCTGGTATATATACATGTAAGTCTTGGGGGGCCTGGTGACCCGGGCCGTAGCACAAGTATTGTATGTCTATTTCGGGCACCCTTCTCGCACAAACTGTAACGTTTGTGACGAGAAAATAAACATTTTATTGATTTATTATTCATCAATGTGACGATTATTCGGTGAAAAATAGTGAATGGTCAACAACATAGGAAAGGTATGAATTGTATTCCTAATCAATTTGGAAAATTAATTAACGATTGTTCTAGTGACCATATCATAATGTGTATTTTAGTGATTTCCAATTTTGGTTTCCTAAAAATACTAAGTCGTCTTTTTGTGATGTGTCCTTGTCAAGTAATCAACAACTTGGATGTTGTTTTGTTAGTTACAGTTCTAACCTTTTATTGTTTTTTTTTTGTGGAAATTCTCAATGGATGTCCTCCGCCAGCCTAACCCGGACGGGTGACGGTTCGGACATGGTGCCATATTAAGTTTATGCTACCTTAATTACTACTACGAACTCTGAAAAAGGCAAGAAAGTCAAAAGACCTCATTTATTAAAAAAAAAACAAACATAATTGTTAGAAGATGAAAAAGATCAATTAAATATTTACCTATAGAAAAACCTATCTCCAATAAAACTCAAGCAAGTACACTTTATGATTCTGAATGATAATTTACTTAGGAACTTGTATGTTTTCGACATTTCCGACAAGGTGTCATTCCCATGCAAAAGGGTGCCGGAAATTAGTTGGGCATACTAGAAATAGATTTAGTTCCTTTCAAACTGGTTGATCTGAATGGTGCTGGCCATGCGTCATGTTCGTGAACGGGCACCCTCGTTAGGGACTCATGGTCATCTCTTAGCTGTTTGGTTTATTTTATTTTTAAATTGTTGATTATATCATTTTACTCTGAACGCTCTTGACTTGCACGTCTTTCTACATCGTTCTCACATAAATGTATAATCTCAACATAAATCTTCTTTTCTTCATAAATCTTGAAACAATATTTTGATTTAAAAGAATGTCCAAGTAGTTTCTTGCTCATTCTTCTTTATAGATACCTACGCTTTGGAATGGGCAACTACAATACTGGCACAAGTTGTTTTGCCTGGGACTTCGGACTGTAGCTTCGTTTTTTTGACATTAAAAAGTGCCTGTAATGGTCAAATTGAAATAAATAGTTTCAGTTTGAGATGCGTGAGTAAAGCCATATTCAACAACATCTTTCACTCCTATGCTACTGCCGTTTCTTTCCGTGCATTGTTTATTTAACGAGGTAAACCTACAAGCTGGTTACTCAATGATTTCCTATTTGCATAATGGGTAAATGAAGATGTTTCTTGACAATGTCTTTTTCTCGTAAGCGCGTAAATCAAAAACACGATGCACCTACCGTTTCCGTCAACTTTAGTTTCGAAAAAAAAGACAATTAGGAGTAATCGAAAATTTTCTTCCAAAATGTAGTTAGTAATGAATTTCGTACAGTTCTACTCATCTCGTCATTTGATGAGTTTGAATAGAGAAAACTACCAGAAAAAACTAGCGGACTTACTTAGGTTTATTTAAAGGGATCTTCAGGCAAGTTTATTCCCAGTTGTTTGGTTTACAGGTATACTTTGCTTAGTTTTTTTTTTTTAAACTTAAGAATCTGCCGAGTAAAGAGTATCTAAGTGCATATAAACTCGCGCCATTTTCCTGTGGGGTAGGCTACAGAAGGCAAATTGTTACAATTCTAATTAGAATTACATACTTATATGCTTATATGTGTAATTCTTTGACAGTCGTTACTGGTAGTCAGTGGCCCGAAAGTCTAACAACCAGTCTTAATAAGGGGCACCGTATTACCCTGTACTAACTGGGTTGTGCAGGTCAGATAGACAGTCGTTCCATGTAAAATACTGGTATTCAGCTGCATCCTATAAGACTGGAAACCTACCCCAATAAATTTGGGAAAAGGTCATGTGTAGATCTACTGAAAATCATTTTTAAACATAAAACCATGAATATCAAACGTCAGACACGGTCTCTAACTGCACTTAAACTCTTCAGGTCGTATTATTTGAAAGATTTCAAAAGGACAATACGCTACCTGTGTTATTCGAAGATTTTTGGCATCACAGACAGAAGATAATCCTTGTCATGTCGATAAAGACTGAAGCAGAAAGGAAATCTCTCATTTATTGCTCCGTATAGCTTTGAATCTGTTCTTACGAGTAGATATATCAGAGCACACATCCAGCTAATACCTTATTAATTAATACTGACCCACGATGAACAAATATCCCAACCCCACCAGTTTTTATATTTACTCATCCCTTGTAATTATTACAGTCGGATTTTGACTGTTTGTTTTCAAAGAATAAAGCGGATTAAATAACAATATTAGGAAGCAATGTGATTTCGAACAATGAATGAGTTTGGTCTGCAAATGTGGCACAAAGACCATTGTAACAGAAGAAAGGTCAAAACATTGAGGTTACTGTTTTTATATTAACGCATGAATATTTCTTTTTGAGTTCATTTAAACACAAAAGAGCCTCCAATCAAATACACTATTATAATATCCGTTGGTAGATTTATCATCTAGGGCAAAATGGGAATTTATTCAGGCATAGAATTTCTCGCAACTTATTAATTATTATTATTTTCACAGAATTCTCTTCATATCATTTCTCTGAAAAGGCGTTTATTTATTTACGTTAATTAATTAACAACAACAAATGAATAAACCATTTCCAGTAAACGAGTATTATTTTGAATAATTTCTGTTAACTAAAATGACAGACTAGCAATAGAGAAAAGTGCTTACCTTGTCCCATAGATTCACGCTGTCAAAAACCAAAACGGCACGACATTTTACTTTGAACGCGTTTACTGAATAAGGACGCAGAGACTAATTAATGCGCGCCAGAACCTTTGCGATGTTATTCTTGTTCGAATAATTGCAGCAACACTGCAAAGGTCCTGAGACAGGAACGTTGGTACTCTTCACATTGACATAGCTCTAGGATCGGTAGCCCGGTAGGTGTGTTTACGGAGAAAATGTTAAATGTAAAGTAACTAAGAGATTCTATGGGTTGTTGCTAAAGAAGTTCTTTTTCTTTAAAGTTTTTTTAAAATACGTAACTTAACTTTTATTTACCATTTTTTAAAACTATAACAAGAAATGATATTGTTAAACTACTTGAATTTTAGGGAACTTAAAGTACCATTTATATCTAACTTCTCCAGGAAGGATGAGAAATCTCGACTTAGTTAAAAAAATAATCTTTTTTAAAAGATAATTTAATTTTTTTTTTTTTTTTTTTTGAACAAAAAATTATGTTTATTTTGCAAATAATCTCATATTGCTATGTACATTATATACAGACTACAAATAGAACTAAAATAAATATAAAAAGAAGACTGAAATAAAGTACCTATATATATACAACGATGACAATATGACACGTCTTAGGCGTCAAAGTACTCCTCCGCATCGCTATCATCTGGAAACGTGCCCAGAAGACTGGCAGCATTGCCACGTTGAATGGCAATGCTAATTCTTTGCCCAAAGAAAGACCCAGCCCTCTGGTCACGCGAAGTGTCGACTAGTCGGCGAGAGATTTCCTTGAATAATTTAATTAAAAAGATCTGTATTCTTTTTTTAAACGTATGGATTTACATGTCTTGTTTGTTTTAAAATAACATCATTGTCACAGGCTTGTTTACAGAATGTGATTCGAACCTTATTTGAACTTTGAAATTTTTAAAATGGCGCTGTACTGCATGATTTGATTAATGCAACTAAGTAGTTATTTCTGCACAAGTATAAGATTGAGTTTTTTATGTGGTGTGACTAAAAATAACTAAATAATGCGTCGAAAAACAGATATTTATGGGAAACTACATTCTTGCATAGTCAACTAGATCTATCGTGCGGTACCTACGTATGACTTTGATTTGTTGATACGGGGCCGTCCAGACTGCTCATCATCCTTTAGAAATCTATCATTCAAATTAGGCTGAAGAATCAGCTCCTTTTCAACCGACTTCAAAAAGGAGGAGGTTATATTATGTATGGGAGGGATGTTTGTATTTTTTTTTTTTGTATGTTCGGGCATAACTCCGTCATATATGGACGGATCTGCAAAATTCTTTTTTTGTTCGAAAGGGGTTTATTACGAAGTGGTCCCATTTAAATTTGGTGAAGATCTGATGCTGATCTTCGGAGATATACAATGGAACTCTTCAATAATAGACAGCAAATCTGCCGTGATTGGTGCCATGAAATGTATTGTTAACAATGTAAAATAAAAGCATAGAATATATTTGTATAAGATATTGCAACTAAAAATGAAAAAATAAAAAACTTTTTGCAAAAAATAAAACCGACTTCAAAAACACAAAATAAAAGTGAGAAATAATTTTAGCTTCAGAAGTCGGTGACAAAAAACTGAATCAAACAAATCACCGACTTCTGAAGCTAAAATTATTTTTCACTTTTTTTTGTGTTTTTGAAGTCGGTTTTATTTTTTGCAAAAAGTTTTTTTATGTACGACAAAGTTAAAAAATCAGCCTCTAAAACAGCCCATACCACTTCCTTGTGTTGAGCTGACCAGAAATAATATCAATAACTACCTTAGTTTACCAATGTCATAAATATTTATGACAGTTATCGGAGCGTTATTACCTGGTAGTCAAATAGGTAAGACGTAACGTAATCGGTCATAGGTACATTATTTACTACGCCTTCAGAATGAGAATTAGGCTGGGAGACTCGTAAACTTTGCTTACCTTAGTAGGTATACCTGCACATTATTTAGCTGTTTAAAAATTATGTGTATAGTGTTATAGTGTTCCGCGCGCGCCCCTATTGGCGTTGCGGGTGGAGTACACCTCACTCCCCCCGCAGACTTGAGGAGGCCCGCAGATGGGATCGTGGAAGGCGCACTAGTTCCCATAATCCCCGGTGCAAGTGTGGGAAGGGAACCCCGGGGTCGTTTTAGTCGGTTAGACAGACCCCTCCGCTCGCCCCAGGCTGGAGGACATCCGAGTGGATTTTGCACCCCGGGAACAAAAAAAAACAGGTTCCAGCCTAACCAAATGCAGTTGAGTACCGGTACTTGACATGGAGTTTGCGAGGTGGCTTCACATAGATAATCCATATAAAATCCTAAACTGCTGTTACTAGCTTGACAAATAGAAAATCCAAAATCCTCTAGTTTTATTATTGTTTGTTCAAAACGTTCAAAGACACCTAATACACAATTTTTTTTTTTAACATTTCATGGATAAATTACTTGCCAAACTTTCAATGATTATTTGGAGGTCATATAAAGTTGTAAGACAAAATAAAATGGTTGTTGTGTTTTACCTTGCCCGACCTTTATCTTGAAACAATTGACGGACAGAAGTTGAGATACGAAACAATACAAACGAAAAACCGGCAAAGTGCGAGTCGGACTAGCAAACGGAAGGTTCCGCATATCAGCGTACAAAATTAAACACTACAGTTACGCTAACGATACTCGAGCAAAAATCACGTTCCTTTAAATTTTATTAACTTTGGTTTACTGTTGTTTGTTGTTATAGAAGCTGTAGTAATACACACTGTGAGAAAATGTCAAGTGTCTACTTATTGCGGTTCAAAAGATACAGCCTTGTGACAGACGAGCGTATGGACAGACAACGGAACCTCAGTAATATGGTCCCGTTAGAACCCTTTGGATGCGGAACCCTAAAAACTACAACTGTATAGATAAGGCTTGACTGCCAATCTTTTAGAGGGGCCATTATATTATATTGTTTTCTATATAAGTCAGAAATAACTGCTGCATAATACGGAGGAATTTATTGATCTGAATCGAAGTTATAATTGGAACAATAAAAGGGTGAAATGATTAACACGATTGTTTTATTATTTTCCTGTTCTAATAAAAAATAATCTAGAAAGAGGAATGCGCACCTAATTGCATTCTAAACAAAATTTACCTATAAATTAATAAATGAAAGTTTTTCTGTGATAGTGCAATAAAAGTTTGCTTTTACTCCTAAATTAACCCCTGATCGGGCAGTTTGCATACAGGCATTATCTTGTAATATCTTGCAATATCTTGGGACAACCAACACTGCCATCTGATCCCAAACTAGGCAGAGCCTTAACTATGGCAACCAGACAACTGATAAATATTTTTTTTATTAATTAATTGAATAATAGATCATTTATATATTTAGATCAATAGATCATTTATACATTTAATTATTACATATATTGTCTTCCTTTTTTTTATAAGCTTTTATAAGTTTGTTTGTTAGTATGTCAAATCTTGCAACCGAAATTCAAACCATACCCTTCCAACTGGTTGAGCTGAAATTTAGCACACACCTTTGGTTCTGGTGACAATACATTTTTATAACACACATGACTTGATCCTGCAGCCAGGATCAACTCCTCACGAGAGAAATCTTCAACGGTTAATAACACGGACACGAAACTTTATATACGCATTCAATGGTGATAGATAAACCTAATTTATTGCTTTTCATTTTAATAAAAGCAAGTTTAAAAAAAAATTGTTTAATTTTTCTTTTGTACCTTAGTAATTTATAAATTATCAAAAACATACTCTGAAACTGATTCTGAGTTTCTCCAGCAGAAATGTATCCAGTGTATCAACTTTATTCTAATTAAGTTTTGCTTTTCTTTCTTTAAGGGAAAGATGTTGTGGGTAGTTGCACTTAAATATGTGTATAAACTTTATATGCAAATACCTTCAGATATAATAAATCAGTTGCGTACTCAGACTGCGGTGTTACATTACGTTACAGTCCGGAGTCTGGATTTGTACCACTTATCATTAACACTAGAAACGGGATATTTACCCAGTTGATGATAGTAGTACTTGTCCCTATTACATGGCGCTTAAACATCCCAGACAGTGGAGTTTGATTGTTACAATGTACCTCTGTTCAACCCTCCGGAGAATACCGGCGTAATGTAATTATTCTGACAGTGTCAACACGAAACTTATAATCTTACTATTGTTATAAATGTGAAAGTTTGGATGGACGTTTGTTACTCAATCACGCCAAAACAGCAGAAAGGATCTGGATTAAATTTGGCACAGAGATAGATTATAGTCTGGAATAGCATTTAGGCTACTTTTTATTCTCATACATACACATCTAAATTTCCACGCGTACGATGTTGCGGGCCAAAATCTAAGTTGCGGGTATCTTATATCTTTTGCTTCTACGGAAATTTGGATGGATATTGGTCACCTACTCTTTCGCACAAAAACTGTAAAGTGAATTTGGATGAAATCTGGCACACAGATAGTTTATAACCTGGAACTTATTTACTTTTTTATCTTTGTACTAAATATATATTCGGGGGAAACCGACATTAATACCAATATTTACATGAATTAGGATAAATGAAAATTTAATCAGCCAAGGGTAATTTAGGAACAGTCACATGTTAAATACTTTTTTATCCCGGTAGTAAGATCCCGTGGCACAATTACAAAACTCCATAATTATAAACTACTTGTACAACACTATGCTGACAATATAATACAAGCGAAGGCCTAGTAGAACCTTACATAACGACCGACGTTATCATAACGAATTCCAATGACAACAAATTTACACCACATTAACAATATTTCAGTATGTCCAAACACGTAACTTGCGGGTAATGTAATCACTTAATTTCGGCTTTGTTTTGATAAATATATAAATCAGCATAATTTAATTCATTTTGAAACGGTCTGGTGGTCACTCATAGCCATATAAAATTTAAGTATAACTTTAGAATTTTTGCATTTTGTTATCTTACTATCTTTTCGTTGCATCGTTGGTTAAACGGCAGAACAAAGGTCCAGCGAAAATACAATTTTATTATCCTATAGCATTTAAATCAGTTGAGAACAATCAGTATCATCCATAGATATGAATAAATTCTTAAAATTATGAAAATAATGTATGTGATAAGAGTATTTCTGATTTTAAAATCGTCGTATTTACGTTACGTTAACACCGTGCGCTTTTGCTGGGGCCTCAAATCCCTGTCGTCACCATCTTCTCCCATCTCATCAGTATTACTTACTTTCCTAATATATTTTGGGGTCGGCGCAGCACGTCTTCTTCTTCCATATTTCTCGATTAGTCTTCATCGCAGCAGTCACCCTTTCTATCCATATCGTCTCCATAACAACACAAAACAACATATACTTAACCGATCCTTGTGGTATTTAGTATTTTGAAAACACTTAAATCCAAAAAAGAATAAAAATAGTTAATAATAGTTAATTTAATTCTTATCTGTACATTACGTAAATTTAAGTTACGGAAGAGTGGAGTGTCCTAATACGAGCATTTACTTGCTTAAAAGGACACTTCTATCACTAGCTATGTAGTACAAACCTTATTAAAGAAATAAACTATTTGTATTTGTAAAGAAAAGTGATCAAAGTATTGAAGCCTATATAAAGATTAGAAAACTGAGTAAAGTCGCAGGAACAGATAGTTAAGTGTATAAACCCATAAAGTTACTTAACGTTATAAGTCTCGTCAGGTTTTGTCGTGAACTGCGATCAATCAAAGGCGAGGTGACAATGCGCCATCAATCTGCTTAAAACTCTAGATCCGTCCGAACTGGTGAGAACAACGAGTAATGTACCTACTACAGCCGGAGGTCATGACTACTTAGACACATCAATATTGCTATCTACTTTACTTAGCTATAAAACTTTTCGCATATGAACTCATGGCTACATAATAATAGCCGCTTATGTCGATCTCTAGGTTAAGCCGTGCTTGCATAGGTTGGTCCGTGAATGGGTGAACATCCATTACATAACGAGTTTCCTCAGTGCCTCAGAAAGCACGTTAAGCAGTAGATCCCAACTGTCATTTGTAGATATTTGACAGTCCTTACAATGTAGTCAGCGGCCCGAAAGTCTAAGAAGCAGTCTTACCAAGGGGTATCGTATTACCCAGTACTAACTGGGTTGTGGAGGTCAGATAGGCAGCCGAACCATGTAAAATACTGGTCCTCAATTACATCCGGATAGACTGGACCCCAACATACATAGTTGGGAAAAGCCTAGGCAGATGATGATGGTTGTGGTCATGGACGTTTAAATATACTTACGATACACGAGACTACGGAATCGTAATCTGCTTGCAAATGCCAAACAGGCAATTTTTTATTTTATTAGCCATTAAAGTCCCACAGCTCGACACAGGCCTTCCCCATATATTTCCAAATACTCTTTTCGTGGGCCACCTAGAACCAGCCATCGAAACCGGCCATGGCTTGATTTATTTCATTTCGCTTCAAAGTGTCTCTGAGACCAGGGATTACATTTTTTCTGATAGCCGCTCTATAATATCATAAACCTCTTTGGCTGCGGTTATTTGCAAGCTCTCAGTATATCTCAAGAGCGATATATTTCACTAGATCAGAGTACGTATATAAATCGCTGATTGAATAAACTTATTGTACTGTTAGAAACATGATTAGGGTTCCTATTATTCCTAATCAATATTCTAGATACGACTCCCTGTAGAGAAATTTCCATTCTTACCAGTCACACATTAACATACATAAATTCCATACTTATGATATAACCATCTTTCCAGATGACAACGATGTGCAGTGCCAAAGAAAATGAAGTGATATTAAGTAGATGAGATATAAATAAGTGATAAGTTGTGGTCATGGAGGGGGTGAGAGTGACGCACCAGGGGGTGCGGGCGCACTCAGCCGAGGGCTCGGCGGGCCGCATCACGCAAGCCGGCCTCGCTGCCCGCAGCCCTGAAGGGACGGCTGCCAAGGGCATGGCCATCAAAGGCCACGAGGATCTCTGGGTGGAGATCCAGGCCAACACCTTCAGAAATTGGGTCAATGAAAGCCTGAAACCAATGAATATAAAGGTAAATACCGTATTAATTGAGTTAACAGTTTCACACAACTAGCTACGCTAATTTGTGGGTAGTGTTTTCTAATGAAGCGTATTATCGACATTTAATACTGATTTGTTTGAGTTTTGTAACTCGTTGTGTCATTGTTTTTGCATAATCTTTAGGAATCGACCATGACATTCATTCATACTTTAAAATAAGCGTTTAATCATTCTCTACAGGTTGCAGACCTAGTGGAAGACCTCCGAGATGGAACAGTACTGTGTGCGCTAGTGGAAGCTCTTCAGGGTCGAAAGCTGAAGGGCTGGAGTCGCAACCCAACTAACCAGCACCACAAGCTGGAGAATGTCACCACAGCTTTACAAGCCATTGAAGATGATGGGGTCAAACTTGTCAACATTGGTACGAACTACTTCTTTTTTTAGATGCCATCTATTTAGCCCTAACACTTTATGCTTATAACCTTTGCTATAACAACATAATTTTTTCGAGTCTAAAGTGTATTTACTTGCCTTTAATCAATTTAGAAAGTCTTGACAAACCTTTCGACTTCGGCTATCGAACTGAAGTCAATAAATCCTTAATCTTTTGGCCACCATTCATAAAATCATCAATCATTTTTGCCTTTCGGTATTCCCAAATGTCCTGCCTTACTCCACTTAAACTTATGACCCAGTTACCCCTAACTAATTAATTACGATCAAAGGATCGTTCGACCAGGGAATCATAAACTCTCAAATTGTATAACATTTGAATTTACTTTTTGAGGAATTTATGCTAACGTAAAGTTTGTATGTTTGGATGTAAGGAGCATCTTCGAAAATGCTGATCCGATTCCAAAAATTCTTTCACTAATAGGAAGCCACATTATACTTGAATGTCATTTAAAGTCAAGTTTAAAAAGTCCCGTGGGATAATTTCCAACCACAATGCGAACGAAGATGCAAATACAATCTAGAATTCTATATTTACAAACTTGTTTTGTTTTAGGTAACGTGGACATAGTGAATGGGAACTTAAAACTAATACTGGGTTTGATTTGGTCACTCATTGTTCGATACCAGATCGGGCGCAGCAAATTCCCTCCAAGGTAAGGTTTTATTTTAGTTGTGTATTGCTAATTTATTATATTTAGCTATTTGTCTAATTGTTATATTTAGATGTATACACCTATGATTCTAATCTACAAAAGTGGGTAGTTATCAAAATAAAATTAATTACTTAGGTATCCGGAAACCAACCTAGACTATAATAAAAACTTGATAACAAAGCAAAATATTAAACAGACATCGAGCAAAAAATAACAATACATAATAATAAACATGATGCAGCACCCAGCAGATGCTATAAATTCAAAGAGCGGTGCAATCACGCGACGAAGCTGATGTAACTCGAACGTTTGAATCAATAAACCTTGGGAAAAAACTAACTGTATCTAAATAACAAAACGTTTATTTGATGTAATAGCAATTAGCACGACACGCTTGCGCCTGCGCGTCCATGTCTCGAGACTGCATTTAAAATAAACGCACCTAAGATACGCTCACTGAGCTTGCCTAACAACCCCGGTGGTGTTTAGAAATACCGGTACCTACCGACCAGTTTTTCGCAGCTTTAGATAATTTATTCCATCTAAGTCTCTGTTTAATCTATCCCCATACATGTACTTGTTACGTACGAGTATGTGTCAACATACCAAGTGGAAAAGGATATCTTCAATAATTCATTTCCGTTCAAATATCGTACGCAATCAAAGGAAGACATACCTAAAGCTCTAGCGGTGACGAAAGAATTCATGCTATCTCCGCTATTCGCGACGAATATTAGAAATTTCTAATATAAAAATGTAAGTTACTCAATACTTCTGGCTTTAATGGAGGTTCGATGTGAACTGGAGCTGCGTTCTTAAGTTGAAAATGAGATCGAAACTGGATAATTCTGTGCCCTACGGTGCTGGTCGCAAGTGAGTGGCAAATTGCACGTTCATTGGTGTTTGATTGCAGAAAGTTGATGCTGTCATGGCTGCAGGCGGCGATGCCGGAGTGCCGCGTCAACAACTTGACGACGGATTGGAACAGCGGGGTTCTGCTCTCCGCCTTACTCGACTACTGCAAGCCCGGCACTTTCCCGCACTGGCGCGAACTCAGTCAGTATTGATTATGACAGATTTCATTACACCGTACAACGTACCGAGCAGTCTTTTAGTAATTGGAAATTCTGTAAGAGCGCAAATTGATTTAAAAAAAATTAATTGCCAGCCGTTTTTACTTTGTAAACTGTTCGTAGATACCGCAGCAATTTTCAATCTTATTAAATGCAGACTTTAAAACAAGTTTGTTAGGAGTTGTAAAGGCAAAACATTCGCGGAATCTTGCATAAATCTTGTAGTTCATTTTAGTCCATCCTAGGGTTATCTGCCAGAGATCACTTTTAACGACAAGGCCGCCCTTTCCACATCTATTAAATAATTGTTTATGTGTCTTTTAAAATGTTGTACTGTTAAGAATAAAAACTCTTAACATTTAAAAACCACGTTTCTCTTCATTACACGCTAATTTCCTAAACCATCAAATCGATTTCAATGAAATTTTTTGATTGTGAAAGTTTGGTTCCAACGTGAAAGATAGAAGTTTTGGACCCGATAGGTGGCGCCGTGCTTCTATAAAAATAACGTAAATTCATGATTACTACAGATCGTCACGAAGCTGTGGAGAATTGTCGTCGTGCGATGAGGTTAGCTCACCGCGAGCTGGAAGTCCCCATGGTCTTAGAACCTGAGTACCTGGCCTCACCCTGGCTGGACGAGCTGTCCGGAATGACATATCTCTCTTACTTCATGAAGCCCGAATCAGCAGGTTTCAAAGCAACTCTAGATTGGGTCAACTCGCGATTGGAGAGAGGCATCACCAATTTTACGGTAAGTTTTGCACCGGCGGATTTTACTTCTACTCTGTGGGAACCAAATTGAATTTGAACTATGGGTGAATAAGTGACAACCTCTGCTAGAGGGGCCTCTAGGGGGAAATAGGCGTGACACAAGAACATTTCGAAAATCAAGCTTTCTTAAAACACCAATTAAAGTAGGCGTTAGATGCATTTAGATATCGTTGCCAAAGGCAATATTTTTTTCATTCATGTTAACATAAGATTATGTAAAACCAATAGGTGAAGGTGTCTTACGCATGCCTAAAGTTGTTGCAATGGTTAGTGCAAATAATTTACGGAATACCTGAGTTATGCAGTCACGTTTTATTATAAAATTTACGACGGCTCGTCAAGTACCTAAGCGGGGACTGAGTCTCACGACAAACTGTGTAGTGATTGAAAGATATGGTTCACAATGGTGTAGGACCACTTAGTGAGTTAGTGTTCACATATTCCACTTTTCTCTCAGCTTCTATTATTACAAAATTACTAAGGAGACTAACGCTGTTTTGATTCATAACTGCGTAATAACCTGCTTGGATTTTACAGGACCGTGTTATAGGGACTAAGTGTCTATAACTATAATCAGTGCTTTAGTCTTCGACCATAATCATTTTATTTAAATTGAAAACTGATTGCCAGTAGGAAAAGGATGAACCGTGGCCGTTTTGAGGCATATCTTTTGTTTAAGATTTGCTATTCGAAACACGCAGATTTTTAGCAAATCAAAAGTCATTTATTCAAAATTCAGAAGAAAAGACAATCAACCAAAGACATTCAAATATAATATATTTACTGCAATCAACACAGTTTATAGATAGTCTTTTAAAAATTGAAGTTATTTATTTATTTTTCTTGTCAGACGGACTGGAACGACGGCCGTGTTTCTAACGAGCTGGTCAGATCTATTGGCGGTCCAGCGCCGCCCCCGAGTCGGTTGCGACGAGACCCTGCCCGCTGGGAGGAGAACAACCAAATGGCTATCGATGCTGCTAAGAAAATTGGTAAACAATAGAATTATTAAATCTATTAATTATAAGAGAAAATATTAAACAAAAAAAAAATATTATCAGATTATGAAACAAGACATCAATTGTATTGCTATAAATTATTTGGCCGTTATTCGTTGGAAATCTGAAAATATAGAATTTCGGATAGTTAGTAATCTCCAATTATCAGAAATTCTCCATTTCTGAAGACAGTACGGGGCATATTACTAGTAGACACCCTTAATCGATAACGGTGACTAAAACTCTAATAGTTTTCACATTAGGTACAACAATTCAGGCCAACCTATTAAATACAGTGATTGCCTGATTAATGGCACAGCACGCAACGAATTACACCTATTTGTTACATTCTAAATATTTGAGGTAATATTACAAACAGCATCGATCACTGAAATATTAATCTGAAAATGGTCATACGAGTACTTTGCTGTAGGTGAGTAAATAAATATTTTGGTGAGCTTTATTCAATGCGATAACAATTTCATATCAAATTATTCTCTCTTTTTCATGTTAACTATAACAAAACTTTGAAACACTATCCTTTGCCCTCGGTTCCGCTCGCGTTATGGTCGGCAATTCACTCACGGAAACATTTTAAATATAGCTTCATAACGCTATGGGACAATGTAGCTTCCCATTAGTAAAATAATTGTCGGAATCGGATCAGTAGTTCCAAAGATTCCACATCCAAACTTACAGACTTTATACTTCTTTATAAATGAGTAAAGTTTTTCAGCGCAAGTAACATATTTTTCTAGTCAGAGTTCTGTTGTAAAGCGAACTTCGGCAGCTCACAACTTTCTTTAACTCCCCATACAGCCTAGTACCGCCGTCAAAATTACTCTTTTAACCGACTTAAAAAGGGAGGAGGTTATGTATTCCACCAACATCTTTTTTTTAACATGGAGTTTTTATGTTGTCCAGGTGTACATCCAGTATTATCAGCTCGAGACCTGAGTCAAACTGACGTGGAGCACCTGGCTGTGATGTCATGGGCCACCCAGCTACGGAACGTACCTCCTCGACCTCCCATACATGACATGCTAAGAGTCGCTTTGGACTCCACCTCTGGCAGAGTGGGGGAGACCGTGAGTACAAGTACCTCATTTTTCGCCCGAGTGTCTGCTAACAAGTGATAGATTTGTAGCAATCTCTAGATTATTGTAGAGTTGTTGTAACCCTTACTCTAGCCAAAATCACTTACTATCTCGACATATTGGCGCTGTCAATGTTAAATTGTTAAACTACGAATCCTTAGATCAATAATGTTAATAATCTTGCTATTAATATTAATTTGTTTTTATCTACACTAATACAAAAGATTGTATCGAAGATTCAACTATTCAGTCGTAGTCGACTACCCGCCTTTTAACTATACCTAACATAACTTAGGTACATCCTAGCAAAAATAACTTTATTGGAGCAAAAAAACGCTCAAAGCGCATCTTATTGAATCTAAAAATTACTTTAATGGCCCTCCGCAATGAAAATAACGTTGAGTTTAAAAAAGGCAGTCTTTCAAGAATAGATAGCTAATTCATCCAGTTTTTATTATGAGTCGGCATCAAACGGCGAGGCGGAAGCCTTATGAAATTCCCCCGATGAGAGATACTGTCTATCTCAGCCGGAAGTGGCCCAGCTGATTTATCCGGCACAAGTGAAGATTACTGAGAATATTGGTACTCAAAGAAGATTCTAATCACGGAATTTATGGCAAATTAAAAAGAAGGAAGAGGTTCTTTTGAATTCGTATTCTTTCCAAGGGATTTGTGGAAAGGCGTTAACGTGTTGATTATATTCTTTAAAAGTGTATTCTATTAAACCGCTTTTTAAATTGCCTCGTTCGTTAGGTTAGGCATGAGGTTCGCATTTCTTTGCATCTTTTTGGTATTCGTTATTTTCGGTTTATTACCCTTAGCACCTTTCGAAAGTTATGAATAAGTCTCATCCCATGGACTGCATCGTTGGTCAAGTGTGCGGTCCTGAGTTTGATTCCCGGGTGGGGCAAACCCAATAGCACATTTGGTATTTCCATCAAGAATTTCTCAGTAGCAGCCACGGAGCCTGGGTCCGTGGCCGGTTGATGAAAATTGGCTCGCCCCCATGGGACTTAAACATAACCGGCGATATGTAGGTGTACTATTAGGTACAACTCTGCCTAACCCTACAGACAGGGATTACAGGCGTGATGTTATTTTATGTTTTAAATGGCCTTTTCTCTCCTACAAAAACTCGACTAACAATGTGACAAACGTTTGAATGCATTGAACTACTTCTTTGACTTTGAATTTTCGTCGACCAGCTGATCAAACATTTGGTTCACTTCGTTCACTCGCTTCTCTTTCAGACGTACATCAAAATCGAGAGCATATCCAACGAGTTATCCATATCTGATGTAAAAGTATCGATAGTGAACCCTCTGGAACAGGAATCAAGGTTGAAACTTGATTCGCGAGGTGCCGGTGAATTTGTGCCCGAACATGCTGGCATGCATGAAATCGTGCTCACCGTTGATGACATCAGGTATATTAATTATAATTTTATTGCTATGGTAGTAAAGTGCTTATTGTCTAGTACGTAGTCGTGCTATTGAATCCTAGGTGTGGCGTGGTGTGCAATGCCAACGTGTGACATTTACAGTAGCAATTATTTTGATTGTACATTTAATATTGCGTATTTTTACACCTTGCATTTAACCTTAGAAGGATCAATTTCGCTGGTGAAACTGAACAAGATCAAGGTATTTAAATCACGTTTAAAAGCTGTCATAATCCAAAGAAATGATGACACTAACAGCTCTTGAAAGCAGTTTAGGTAAATGTGCTGATAACTTTCAAAAAATGAAATTCACCTTAATACAGTGTCATACCGATATATGACTTGTTATCGGACGATACCAAGTCATATCGATTGTTAAATTAACTAATATTGTTGTTACAGGGTTGACGGAAGATACTTCTTCCGCGTTCTCCCAAGACTTGTAACCGTCCCACCACCAGGAATGGCGCCGTGTGCCATAGGGAGCATCGTCGAAGTACTAGTCAGTGCCACAGGTATGTGCAAATACTACATAATTATAATATACGCGGGACCGACGCGGGAAAAAATAATGCTGGTTGGATTCGATATATCATATTTAAACTATGTGTTTCGATTCTTTGATTTGATTTTGTTTCTCGGAATTAAACACGTTTTCTTGAAACTGAATAAACAAAAACCGGTCAAGTCCGAGTCCTCCTCACACGTACACAGGGTTCCGTAGGACCAAGCACCAAACAATATAATAAAAATATTTTGAAGGCTCGTTCAAATGTTGTATTGTTTTACATTCAACAGAAAAACTAAATTTGTTTTTCATAGTATGATAATGAAAAACAAAGTTACTGCTGCAGCTTGATGAAAAGTCTCATATCTCAAAAATTAAACATCAAATCTTATTCAAAACAATTTTTGTTGAAAGTTTTTTACATTCTACAATCCTAAAATTTTTCAGAATTTTCCTCCTCTTACTTTAGAAATTAGAGGGGACAAAACATTTTACCACTTTAGAAGTCTCTAAGCTATCTTTCAAATGATTGACTTTGAGAAAAAATGGTTTTAGGAACCTCGATATCGTTTTTAAAGACCTAAGTATCTATAGACATCCCGCATATACATGAAACCCCAAGCACCATGAAAAAAAAAACCTATACAGGTTTGATGATTTTTAGGGTTCCGTACCCAAAGGGTAAAACGGGACCCTATTACTAAGCCTCCGCTGTCTGTCTGTCTGTCTGTCTGTCTCCAGGCTGTATCTCATAAACCGTGATAGCTCGAAAGCTGAAATTTTCACAAATGATGTATTTGCGTTGCCGCTATAGCAACAAATACTAAAAATTTAAAAAAATGAAATATTAAGGGGGGTGCCCATACAATAAACTTTTTTTTTCGTATTTTTATAGATAATGGTACGGATCCCTTCGTGCGCGAGCCCGACTCGCACTTGGCCGGTTTTATTTTTATCTATATAAATCGTAAAGCGGTTTACAGAATAACCTACCAAGTTTCATTCGGCTACGGAACCCTAAAAACCGGCATTAAATCTAAGTGCCCGTCACTGTACCTACCTACATGAAGCTACAGGCCGGAGTAGAGCAAACACGATAACATCGCAACGTCCTTAGCTCATGCATGTTCTACCGCTCCGTACGAGCAATTGACCTTTGGACACCAAACATTAATTCTACGTACGTGGTTTATAGCAGTTGCAGTGAGATTTAGATGACGTATAATGGAAATAGGTCTACCTATGTAAAGCAAGGCCCTTTTAGACGACAGAAGCCCTGTTTGAAATTCTTCAAAGTTAAATTTGCGTATGTGACCAGTGGGCCCAGCACACACCCGCGGAATAAACACTGCGTAAATTGACACGCACCTACATAATTATACTCATATACATACATCACACACACACGAACACACACCACACATTTAATAATAAGATTAAAATAATGTACTTACCTATTTGCTAATTGCTTATCTAAAGAGTACATAATAACTATTATACTGTAGTACTGATTTAATGTGTAAACCTCTATTGCTTGGCACTTTCTTGTATTATTAATTCTCGAGGGGAATGGTGCTGATAGCCGAAATACAGGCTATGCCTAGTTCGGCTACAGACGCTAATTTCTTTGCCTAAACTGAAACTGTTGCCACATTGCCATTGTAAAGTAGTACTAAGTTTTTGGAAAATAAACTATTATTATTATTATTAATTAAAACAAAAACGTAAAAATACTCATTTCGCGCAAAAAAATTACAAAGTTTAAAGACTTTATTTAGTGATACTAATTATTGAGCTTGTCGCGTCTTGCTCCAAAATACTTGTATTTTCGATTCCGAAATCGTTCGAATTCATGGTAACGTGTAATAGGTAGTTTATGCCTGCCGGCGGCACATTCACTTCCTATTATAATTACATTTAATTCCTTGACCCTTATTCCTTCCAGGAGCACCAAGAAGAGAGGATGTGGACGTCACAGCTCACTCTCCGAGCGGTCGCGCAGTACCGCTGGAGCCTCGTCATCCGCCACCTTCAGCTCCTGGTACCACCGCCTCCAGTGCCACCTTCCAGCCTGATGAGGCGGGCACCTGGACTATAGCTATCACTTATAAAGGTGATCATATACAGGTGAGAGCGGAAGACACATAAATCTCTTTGTTTCGTGTTGATTTCAATATGACTTTATTTTAATTTTATTTTATTTAATAGGTACATAAAACACGCTACATGCTACAGAAAATACAAAAAAATCCTTAAAAGCTAAAGATCAGATGGATTAAATACAAATTACAAATACTTCTTTTCTATCGTGGGTTTGTTTGCACCCAGGACCCAAAACTTTAGACCATTATCAGTGTGGCTTACAACAGTAGAAAGCCAAAGTAATATTACGCTCCTTGATAATTAAAACCACAGAAACGCTTGACCATGAGAGCTTCATACACAATTATCAACAGAACCGACCAGAGTTTTTGGTCATTAAAGTGTGGGAAACAAGGAGCGCGTTTTGACCTATTTCACGTGTGCCCTCTAAGATTTGAACAGCAGACTTGTTTGTATGTCATAAGTTAAGTAAAAATGTCTAATTTAGCGCTAAAAAATCAATCAAGATATGATGGGAAAAATTTCCTGAGGTCCTATAATAATAATAATATATCATTTATTTCAGGTAACAAAGACCCATAACATAAATATACCTTAGGTACCTATAGACTATCATACATATTTATAAAAACCTGAAAACATATGTTACTATTGCCTATACCATTGGTTCCAATATTTCAGGGTGGCCCCTTCACCTGCGAAGTTTTCGATCCACACGGAGTTCGATTGAGCCCTGGAGCTCTCGATGGAGCAGAACCCCTCAAGCCTCACTCCTTCGAGCTGGACACCAGTGGCTGCGGAGTCAGGGGTGACCTGCAGCTGGACATTGTTCACGACAAGCGCAGTGTGATGTGCGCTCTCGAGAAACTGTCAGCTACCAAGTACCGCGCTACCTTCATGCCTAAGGCACCTGGAAAACATAGGGTAAGAATTTTAAACTATTTTATCAATTTAAAATTCTATCAATCCCAAAAATATATTGCTTGGTATAAACTATAATGTTACTACTCAAAAAAAACTTAAAGCTCGATATCGCTAATACTAGGTGACACCAAAATTAATGCGCCTAGTGTTAGAGTTAAATTATGAATCTGTCAACCCCCATCGTGTAACGCCACTATACGTACATAACTCCCTAGGAATATATACCATAATAACATAACTAAGGGCCCAAAACATGACTTCACGGACAATCTACATCTATACAATTTGAGTGAACTAAAACTATGACCACAAACCACCTATTATACGAAGTTTCTAATCTATTGTCTTGTACTTCCAGCTGTACATCTACTTCAACGGCTACGACGTGCACGGCTCGCCGCATATGTTCCGCGTCGGCTCCCGGTCTAAGAAGCCCCGCGACAGCTCCAGTCCGTCCCCGGCTTATGCCAGGATATCTAGTCCAGGTACCGTACAGTACACATAGGTATAATCTGCCTATAATGTTCCCATTTCTAGTTCTAGTTATGCCTAATGTTCCCTTTCTGAGGGGGAGAGAGGTGAGGGTATGCTAGGACATGCTGATGCTTGAATGCATTAAACACTTTTAATAAGCAATAAACTTGTTGCCGTAAATCTGATTAAATAGACTCACTTGAACACGTATTACGTTTCGGTCAAAACAATACGAACAAATAGTGGACGCGACGGACATGGACACCTCCATACGAATACTATTGAAGTAAACGACAGGTTCCGATGTCCACAGACGATTCAAAATTTGTTTGTACCTGTTTGACTGATCCTTTTATTACCTAAGACCCTAAAACGCAAAACTCGGAAAACCTCCGTTCTGAACCTAACGCATTTTCTCATTTCATTTTGTTACAGTTACTCGTCTAAGATCAGAGAGTCCAATGAACCAATACAATCTATACGAATCAAATACTAAGCACAATACAAGCTCAGTGGACCGTCGCGAGGAGAGACGTGATTCCACCGATTATTACAAGCCCTCCTACGGCTCAGAGCCCAAAGAGAAAAATTACGACGTGACCGACTCCGCATACTCGACATCAAAAGCGACGAAAAAGGAAACGTACACAAGATACGGCTCCGAGAGTCCGCGGAACAGGACAGCAAGTCCGATAACAACAAAACATTTGGGGAACGGCTCTCGACTGGACGTCAATAGGTCTGCCAGCCCGTATCGGGCTAGCTCGCCGTACCGCGCGGCGAGTCCGGTCGGCCGGACAACGAGCCCTCTCGCCAGAAAAGACAGCCCTTTGAACAGGACGGCCAGTCCAATTAACAGGTGCGTTGTATTCATTCACACGCAACAATGGACCTTAATACCTCACCATGTTTCACGTATGCTAATTAATTAATTTATATTTAAAGCTCGCACGAAGCTGGCTCGTAGTTACAGCGCAAATCAATTTTCATATACATAGTTTTCAGCGCCGTATTGCGGTATTGCTATAAATAAAATTCCATTGTGTTAACACATAGTGGCTTTATTAGTGCATCTGTACAGCGTTGGTTGAACTCGATTCAGTTAACAATTCGTTCTCTGAAATACCTCATTGATCAGCCATAACATTTGTATTTGTATTCAATTTGGTTTTGGTGTGATATAATAATTGACAAAAAGCCAAATTGTTGCTTGATTCATGAAAATGCGCACCTACTTCACAAATTCATTGTGAAATATCTTGTTAACACAATTATCAAAATATGTAATGCCAATCTGAAAACGGTCATCCCTGAATATGAACGTAAAAACAAAGTCATTTGTATTTACGTACAGTAAGGTAAACTTTCAACCACATCTATCAAGAAAGAGATTTTGATTGGGATTCTCTATTATTTGGAGACTTACTTGAGAAATATTTAGAAATACCTTTATTTATCACCTAAGCAAAGCCGCAGCGCATCATTAGATACATGAAAATAATATAGATTTTATTGGTATTCAACCAAAATCCAAATAACATATTTGAACAGTGTGTGTTCAAATAAGTGGTTACTGCAACCACAAATATTTAACTAAATCGTATTTAATTCGATATTCCACTCCGAATGTTTGTTTGATAAAATATTTTAGAGCGAATGAGTGAGCCTTTTCACATCATTCGTTGTTTGAGTACATGGAACTTAAACATAACTGATGAAATGAGGGTACTGTACTACATTTTCAAACCAAAATGCCTTGCGCGCCTCTGACCCGATCGCCCGTTTGCGCGTTTTACCTTAAGAGGAATCCACCGCAACTGTCCGTGTTTGTATACCTCTGCCTATCCCTCCGAGAAAATACAGGCTTGTTGTTTTGTTATTTTCAGAGTGAGCAGTCCAACTGATCGGTACAGCCCTGTGACGACCACGAAGCGTGTGGTCGAAAAGCGGTCCAACTACAAGATGTACAGTTCATACAGTGGGTCGCAAGATAACCTGGACCAAGCCAGCCCACTCTCCTCTCTAGAGGGAGACCGCGCGAGGAGGCTCGGCAGCCCCAGTAAGATACACGACTTCATTTACATAAAATTAGCGTTTACACTAACTTCAGTACGAATACGTGTACGTTATAAACTAAAATAGACTAAATGTTTCTTATAATTTAACAGTTTGGAATAAGCTCTTTGTTTATGCAAATTGCCTTATTAATAACTTCTAAGTATTTCAGCTTGTTGGTGTAGTGGTTGCAATTGCTACTGCTAAGCCAAGGTTCGATTCCCATGTTGTTCCAGGTGTTTGGTTTTGGGCCCAGTTTACAGCCCCCCTCCCCATTTTATATTGGACTTAATCATAACTTTCTAAATGTGGGTATGTTAAGGGTAAACCCCTGTCTAACCTTTGCGGAAATACAGGCATGATGTTATGTTATTTAAGTTCATTTAATTTGAATGCGAGAGCTTTTATTATGTAAAGCAAGTTCAGCACTTTCTCCGTATGAGATAACGGACGCCTTATAAATCAGTGGCCCGGAATTGGTATATGACAGCTGACCAATAGAATAGCAATGGTACGGAAATTCAGTACTGTACCTACCTGAATAATCTTTAGTAATATTACCTCTTTTGACTCTTTTAACATTTTGAATAGGTATTAATATACTTACGGTTTCTGAACGGTTTTTTAAGCGCATTGACTTCTGGAATTAGCTGACAGAATGATTCATGATTATTTTGGCGTTCGACCTTAAACAAAACTAACTCCGCCGTGTTGTTTTTTATATTTAAAATTTTCAGACTTTTTCACAAATGTTTACCAACAGCGCCCTCTTGACAACGTCATTCAAGCGCCTCAAGGACTATACACCACGACAGCCAATCAAATCATTTGACATGAGTTTGACAATCTATTAACTGATTTCTGAACATAGAGCATCATAATTATATTGTTTCTGACCTTACAGAATACGGGTGAAAATAAAATTATATAACCAAGCTTTTGTTCCTAGGCACAGGTGATCCTGGCGGGAAATCGTATCACCCTCGGAGAGACTGGGATAGCGTAGAAAAAACAAGACAAATGATGAGCGCTAACAGGTGAGATATTGATAATATGCCACACAAAGGAAACAATGGACCGTGATTAATGATAGTAGAGTCGATATTCTTGCGCAGTATTACACGGTACAGGAATAAGTGCCAAACCTTAGATAGACATCCAATTAGAATAATATTGTGTTATGGTTAGAAGAAACAAGTGGTTGGTAATGCATAGTTTTTACGCCATTTCTTCCCTTCAAGTTTTGACTTTGAGGGATGTCTTTTGTATCTTTTGACCTTCAGTAAGGTGCTGATTCTAATCTAAATTACAGTAAGAGATTTCAGTTTTATTTTACCTTTTATTGAAATTAGAATTTTAACTGGACAAGAATGCTCACTGATGTTCTAGAGCATTGGGCCTAGTTTTATTCATGATAGCACTTCGCCCGCGTCTTCTCTCGCAAAAGTTGTGATAGCTCGGCTAATATGCATGATAAACTATAACTTATAGCTTATAGCACACACGAATATGTACCTATCGTTCTATCAATGAAAAAATATATAGAATTGGATCATTGGTTCCGGAGATTACCCGCTACAATCCTACATACAAACTTACAAATAAATTTTACCTCTGTATAATATTAGTACCTATAGATAATTTTTTGAAATTTCTCACAGAAAAAATCGAAGAGTCAGTTTAATAGTCCATTGTGATAAACCCACATCCAAATCTCTTGTTCTCTTATGCTATAAGACTGTCCCTAACTAACAAATAGTACATAATAACCATTTCTGTGTAAAGTCTCGAGTCACCCAAAAGCCCAACGGAGCGCTTGCCGGGGCAGAGCACCCTGGAACGCGAGACGAAGCGCAACACGCAGCTGAACAAGTTCACGGACTACTCGCGGGACTCCTTCAACAGGCAGCTTGACAGGTTGGCTGATGATCGGGACTCGGATACTTATACTAGTCGGGTAAGTACTGGGTCTGTTATTTTAACGAAGTGATACTAGTATTTGTTATGGTTTGGCTACATTAATACGACGAATATTCACGTTATTGGGATAAGTGTCGCCGGGTAGATCGTTGCATCGCGTAGTAATCGGGCGATGACGAATGCTTATCGGAGCACTGTCGGTAAACTGGCGCGCATCAAAGGGTTTTGTCTCGACAATATTCGCTTGCGTGGCTACACCTGCGTCACTTCAGTGCAGTCCTCAGTCCAGACTTTGAAGCAGGACGGACGTGCTTGTGATTTTATGTACAGTATGGACTGGAGCAGTGAAAAGGTTTGGAGTTTATTAAATTTTATAAAACGCAGAGTGGAATATATGGAATCCTAGTAACCCCGACCACTAAAAGATACGCTAAGTTCATGATGCGTGGCTCAGAATTAAAAATAAGTTCAGTTGGATCACCACGGTAGAAGAAATTAAGAAAAAAAGATTCTTTGATGACATACTAAAGAGCTCATCTCAATGAAATTAAGAAATCGAACACCGCCCGGCACGATGTGCGCGTCAACGCGACACGATTCTTAGTCCACTAATGTAGCCCCACCATAAGTGATGGTTATGAATCTTAATCTTGATTGGTCCTTTACAAACGATACCTCAAACATGATGTGCAAATTAAATTAAAGATACACAGAAGACATGTTTGCCATAGTAGTCAATTGACTTGTTCAAAATCAAGTTAAACATTCAAAAATCTTTCAAGTTCTTACTTTACCTTTCTTATAACCTCAGTTGGTAGTGTTTGGTATAGGTAAACAATATACACACATGATTGTGTTTACCAATTATGTGTACCGTTCGTATCGTGCAGTGTGTGTGTGTGCTGGTTTTCCGAAAGCATAACAAAATATCTCGTGTGTAATTAATAATTATTGAAGGGTTTGGCAGATGTTAACCGATATTAGGATATTATTAAACCACGTTTCGCCAGTTATGTTTAAGTCTCATGAATAGAGGCGAGCTTATTGCCACCAACCGGGCACAAATTGATCTGACTGAACTGATTCCAACAGTATATCCTGCTTTGCCGAAAGAAAATTAAGTAGATGAGAGAATGATCCTTTGTTATAAAGTATGAATAAAGTAAAGAAACATGAACACCTAAACTCAAATACACCTAGTCCCTCACAACAAATCCTCACACATAAACCTTAGAATAGTCTCAAAGTAACAGCGATAGGTGTACCCTGTACAGCTGGCGTCGAGTTTAAAATTAAGTTTGTATTCACTGGCACGACACAGTACAGTTCATATGGAATCACAACGTGTGGGATGCCACAACTAGGGGTGCTACACACCGCCTCCACGAGCTCACGGCACATTCGGACGAATCTCACGGTTATATGAAACATGTAGACAATACCCAAGCGCAGACATTATATATGTGGATCTATGTACTACCCAGTTAACTGACGGTGGACCACTTTTCAACCTTATTACTTAGGGCCTATGGCTAAAATGTGGCAGACCGTCGTCGCTGAACTCGGTAGTACACACAGCGTCAGTATGTGCTAACCCCTCAAGTTTTAAAATGTTACTCTGCTACAAGATTGAATTCATTACGAATAATCGCATTAACGTTTTATTGAAAAAATTTTACAAACAATTTTAAAAACAGATTTAAAAAAATACTAACTTAAACGTATTTATACACTAAAACAATACATTAATTATAATAAAACGTTTTTGCAAAATATAAAAGCCAAACTTGGGCCTAACACGGATTTGAACGCACATGTCTTTTGTAACCACTTAATGGAGCTGTGTGTACGTATTTCCGCTAGTTATTATTTACAAAGATTGGTCAGAATCCCTGACTAGCTCACAGTTATTTGCCCTCTGGTTTTGCATTGCTGTCAAAATCGATGTGATCTTTATTTTCATGGCCATACGACTGCTGTTGGGTTACTGTCACTGCACAGTCAGACACAAATACAGCGTGTTTTTTTTCTGTCAAATTCATCGTGCTTTTTTTCTTTTGTTTTATTATAATAATTCAGTAAAGCCCAATATCGTCAACCAGGGTTACTTTTAAATCGGGGCTAACCTGACGTTACTATGGCTACAATTAAGGATAACACTGGGTTTAAAAAAATATATAATAATGCTGTATTTTTATAAAATTTATAAAATTTGTTTATTATGTATGTATGTATATGTATGAACTGTTAAAGGACTCTAGTTTTTAAAATAAGTGTTTTGGTGGGAACACTTTATTTATTTATTTTCCTACTGTCTTGAAAATCAGTTTTGCAACAGGGTCTGTATATAACATGTGGTTGGCATTGGCATAGCTGCAGCCTTATAGTATAAAGCTGCGGTTATAACGCCCGTCTGCAAACTGCAACCTTACAAGTACACCCCGTCTAAACGCTGCAAGAAAGTCGGTGTGCAGGCGCCCTTACAACCGAGAACATGTTCGAACTGACCCCTTACATAATACTATGTAAGTTTACGAACAAGTCTGAACTATGTAAACAGCGTGCGTGACTCCCGCGGTTATGGAACGTTATGGCTTCACTTGGGTTGCCAGTCCGCTACAATGGGATAACTTCCTGTCATTAAGATTGCGACCATTGACTTGGTCGTCAGTTTTAGGTACAAGGTACTTACTTTAAGTGTACTCTAAGATAAGTAGTAAAATAACATTCGTTATAATCCGTAACATTGAAGGAAGAGGTATTACACTAACACGTTTCGACAGTTATGTTTTAAACTTGAAGTGGAAGGGACACCAACGGGAAAACAGTCACCACGTATCCAGTACATCATTCTGCCCCCCCCCCCCCTCCACACAAAGGAATTATTCATCAGTAAAAAAAAATCTGCTGTTCCATACACTTTTACCGGGTCTCCCTTGTTTGCCCGAAAAGAAATTGCCAAATTATCACTTCCCAAACAAATTTTCGCATAATTTCATTTGCCAAATTATTACTTACCAAAAAATCTCTTTACAAATAATTGTTACGAAAACCTATGTTTGGCAAGTGAACGTTTGAACAATAACTTGTTCACCAACTAGTACTTTTACCATTTTTTATCTAGTCAAATATTTCAGTTGGTATAACATATTTTACGCAAAATTAAATAAGCCAAATATTTGGTGTCGTCAATTTTAAACTTACCATTTCAGTCAAAAGCACTATTAACTGGTTGGAATCTCCTATTTGGATTCGGTTGGGGCTCCTATTTCTGTCTGCAGGGTTTACAGGCACCTAACTAACCGAACCTCGGGGTGCTCCTGACGTCGACCGTCTAGGGTTAGCGTTTCCGTCAGCAGGTCGACAGATCCCCGCTGCGCGGGGCTGGGCTCCTATTTCTGTCTGCAAGGTTTACAGGAACCTAACTAACCGAACCTCGGGGTGCCCCTGACGTCGACCGTCTAGGGTTAGCGTTTCCGTCAGCAGGTCGACGGATCCCCGCTGCGCGGGGCTCCTATTTCTGTCTGCAAGGTTTACAGGAACCTAACTAACCGAACCTCGGGGTGCCCCTGACGTCGACCGTCTAGGGTTAGCGTTTCCGTCAGCAGGTCGACGGATCCCCGCTGCGCGGGGCTCCTATTTCTGTCTGCAAGGTTTACAGGAACCTAACTAACTGAACCTCGGGGTGACCCTGACGTCGACCGTCTAGGGTTAGGGTTTCTGTCAGCATCTGTTAAATTTTAATTACGTTATATTAAATCAATTTGTGTTATGTCTTCATTCCAAAATTTTTGCCTTTATATTTTTTGTCATAACAAATCATTTGACTAAACGTTTATTGTCTTAATTTTGTTTGCTGTAATAAATCATTTGGTTAAAGACCAAAAGCCTTAATGACATTATCCTTAGTAATAATCTGCCAAGTAAACATTTGACCAAATGAAAATATGCGTACTAAAATTATTCCAAATGTTACATTGGCATAAAAAAAGGTTGCTAAAATTTGTTTGGGTAATGAAAATTTGGCAAAATCTTTTCGGCAAAACGGCAGGATCCCACTTTTACCGTTTAGGTATTGCACTTTTGTAGGAAACAGCTGTTTTTTTTTCTAATAACCGTTTTTAAACTTTTGTATGTGTGCTCAGAATGATGGCATGGTAACCGTTTTCTCGTCGGTGTCCTATCCACCCCGTATACGGTTTTTCATAAGCCGCACATTTGCAAATCGAGGTTGCTAAGAGAATTTCCTTGGCAAATTAACAAATCTATAACCAATCTAGAGATCAAACTCCCTTACTCGTCCCTTAATAGTCAAACCGTCGCACGTACGAAACAGTACAGTTAAACATACATAAAGACTGATACCCGTGTACCGTGGGATGAAAGGCGATACGTGTACCCAGTTTCCCTGAGTCCACCAACATCACTGGTATTTAATCTCCTATAGAAAAAAAAAAAAAAAAAAACAAAATCTATTTATTTGCCAGAATGTAGGTTTACAATGTATGATCTTAAAACTATAATGGGCCCTTTACATTCTACCATTACATATGGTGTGCAAATATTTAATTTTAATCTGCACCAGGTTATTGTTCTAATTATGTGCATTTGGAACAAAAATAAAATAAGAATAATAAATAGTCAGCAACATCAAAATAAGATCGCATGCATCGATATATAGTAAAAAAATAAATTATTTCATTGATGAAGAAGAGAACCCCATCGAAAATCCTTGCTATTACTGAGAAATTAGAAACAATAACGTGCATTGAGGTGCGCCTTTTGTCATCGAGGGACCTTCAAGAACTGTATACAATTGAGAAACTGCTCAATATTGGACTTGAACCTACGATGCATGATATTTCCATAAGAGACCCAATTTATATATCCTATAATCTCTCGTCTGTTCTTACGGAACTCTTGTTCTACATAACCCTCTAAGACTAGATTTCTCCTATAGGTACTCGTAACATTTCAGCAGTTACTACAAGAAGTAAGAATGCACTTACCATTGTAAGTACAGCACTGCAGAATATTCATGGTCTCATAACTTGTTACAAAATAAAAATATAAGTCTAGAATATAATATAACGTTGAAAATTTTCACAGCACCTTTCGCAATGTAGGTGTACATTCTGTTTATAAAGGCACTTGATAGTGATTTCTTCGTATTGCAAGCTGGCACGCTTTAGAACTGGCACGGCTCTCCAACCTTTTGAGTACTCGTTGGAGAAGTTGTCAGAGCAATATTGCGCAAATTTTACACGTATATATGAGTGGGTCTCGTGTGTATCAACAACACAGAACCCCGCTAGGTTCTGTTTTGTAGTTTGTAGATATATAATAATATGTTCTGTAACATTTTCACGTGTTTTTCGATAAAAGAATTTGAATCTGTATTCACAGAAACATCCTTCATGATAAATCAAGCTTTTACAGAAGTTTAGTAGTGGTGTCAGATTGTATTGTTACGGAAATGACGTAGTAGGTAGGTAAGTCGGGCTGAGTGTTATTGGGTTTTCCCATTTAAAATTTCGATTTTTGGCAGCAATGGGTTTGCCCCATATAACAGGGGATTTATCCAAGTATGGGAGTAGTATAGGTGTCCTCCGTCTAACCATAAGAAAGAAAAAAATATGTAATTGAAATAACATTTTTTTATTACGTAAACTTTTGTTGCAGCAAGAGTTCAGTAAGCGCGAGGTACGTGAGAGTACGTACGTGGTCCGCGACTCTTCGTACAGCAGCGTGGAAGAGAAGCAACAACAGCAGCAGTCTTTTTTATCCAATAGGCCCCCCCGCGACCCTGCCGGGGGGGCCCGCACTGAAACGGACGCCGCACACGCACGTTTCAGGTACCCTACCTATTGTTATTATTTGGTAGCCTTGTTCCACCCATTTGTTTTTTTAAACGTCGAGCAAGCACTAGGAATTTCTTCTGTATCGTGGGTACATTTAAACTCACATACACAAACAGCTAGGACCCGGGACAACTACCTGTAGGCCATACAACTAATTGATCCCGCGAAACGCAGCGTAGCAGCCAATCGCTCAGCCACTGTGCCAACCGTGCCGTCAACCCATTTCTGAGTTACATAGACCTCCTCCCATGTTCGCCATATTTCTATAGCATCATTGCTTATCGAATTCCTACATATATTTGACGATATCTCTCAATGAGACTGAACCTTACTGAATAATCAAGAGCTGTGTGTCGAAGTTAATCATTATGACGTGGCACTGAGGTTTAGAAAACATCGTCACGCGGGTATTAGTCACCGACAAGACACTCTTCGGAGATATTTTTGTTCCAAAACTCAACGGGTACATTTGAAAAAAAATCGGTCTTTTCACGTTACTGCTTTGTAATAATAGCACCAAAGAACCTTTATATTCCAACAAGATCCTTTATTCAAATCAGTTGATCCAATTCAAAATATACCGTGATTGCTCCTTGACCTGACCCATTATATTTTGCAACAATTGCAGTATTTATTTCATAACGCAACAACGCAAGATAAAATATCACAATGAGGGACCGCCCTGAACAAGTCTTAGTATTTTCACAATATATAAAGCTGTTAAACACAGCAGACAGTTCCACTATCGCATAAATTCACTTCACAGACTATTTTTCTTCATAATAAATTTAATTTTATGCAACAAAGAAAGTTTTTTTTATTCCAACATTGTAGAACTTCGCTTACGTTTTCATTTCATCTTCACCTGCAATTGTGGATTGTAAACAAGTTTTTGTTTAATTAGTAGTCGTGCTATAAAAAATTCAGCAGCATTTACTTTGTAACTCGTTGTAAACTATGTGTTTTTGTTTGCAGACCTATTCAAAGGGATAATAATAGAGGTGCCAAAGGAATAGTTGTAAAACCGTCTTACAAAGGAATCGTAGGACAACCAGTTGAATTCATAGGTAAGCTCACATTACATCTCTGGCAATATTTGTAAAAGAGCCGAGAAATCATTTTTTCTTAAGGTCTTGGGTTCGATTTCCGGGTCGGACAAAATGTTATTGTGTTTTTCCATTAGGAATTTCTCAATAGCAGCCTTGGAGTCTGGATTTGTGCCGGGCTGAAAGCTATAGGCTCGCCCCGTTTTACACGGGACTGGCGAAATGTGGGTGTACTATTAGGTCCACCTCTGCCAATCCTTCGGGGATTACAGGCGTGTTGTTACTTATGTATATAATAATTTTTGTGCACAATAAAGGATGTCTTTCTGTCTCTCTCTATTCACTAAAGCGGTTAAGTGCTCTAGACCCAGACCCTAGTAGTACATTACATGCTATTCGCCAGTAACCGGGCCGAAAACTCAGAGCTGCTACAAAGTATTAATGAAAACTCCCATTACACGTCGCTCGACCTGCGAACAGAACCCGACACCCCCGCTCAGCAGTCGCACATAGTACCTCCAGACGACCGCTGCAGTCTAGGGCTGATAAATTGTTTCTTTTACATTATTTTTTAGAATGCAAGGAGTTTGGCTATCTGCAAATCAAAATGTCGTATTAGGAATCGGGGTAATTTTTACTAAAACAATAATTTTATTTATAAGCATCTCGCCAGAGCTGTGCCTTTAATAGGTACACCCTCATTTCCCCAGATATACTTATATGTTAAATTCTAAAGAGATCAGACGCCATTTTAATTAAGACAGACGGTGTTGCAAATATACATAAGAGAAGAGCGTTGCTATATTTTACGAAGACGAAATTCTAATCACATGGGTTTGTATTATGCCGACCATTTAAATACATATACCTATTTCACATCAAATAAGTGCCTCCTTAATTTCATGCCTCACAGGATACACTTTCGTTATTTAACTTCAAAAAAATTACCGTAGCATATCGATCTGACAGCATGACGGGATGATAATAATCATCTACAAATTACAACAGCAATTTGCATAGACGTAAATATATTTTTTAGTTTAAGTATAATAACTTGAAAGCGTCAATGATTATCTTATCAGCACTTTATCATAATTGTTCGAGAATGAAAGAGAATGTCTAGTTTCTTGGAATATTGCGCTAGAAGTATTTAGGCTCCACAAGTCCTTATATACAGTGTTACTATTACCATTATTACAGCACATGAGTCTGGATCTAGAAGCATGTGCTGAATGGTAACAGCTGGCGCGTTTATATCCCTTTCATCCCGTATTGAGCTAAGTTTTAACCTAACTACATCTTAACTACATACATATCTCTTTCCATGGTAATTAACGATCTGGGCATCATTGTATCTACACAAATGTACACGTTTTTCAATATGTTCATGGCTTTCTGCTTTATCTCGAACGTTTTCTCAATGAAAACCCAATTTTGTATCAAATTGACAAATAATTCCTATACACAGTGGACGGAAGTATGGCGGGCCCCGGCCACCTCGAATTGGAGGTATCAGGCGGCAACGGGGCCCTGGTGGCCAGCTCAGTGCGACCCCTCGGGAGTCACCGGTATGCAGCCGCGTTCACTCCGCGCCTGTCACGACCCCACACTGTGAGGGTCACCTTTAATGATGAACATGTACCTGGTAAGTTTAGTAAATGTTGTATATTATAGTGCACTAGTGTGATACAGTGGCGAAGGTTCCATAGAACTCGATTCCTACCAGCTTCTCCTTGGAAAATGGCAGTCAGTATTCTATAGACAAATAATATAATCACATTAAAGATTATGTACTCCGGCTTACCTCTTACAAAAATTGACCCTTCGCTACTGGTGTGATATATAGACCTCCTGACTGTTTTTGGTCACGGCGGACAATCTTAGCGGAGATTAGCCTTCGGCGCGGGAGATATTGTTGTGCACAAGTTTGTATGTACGCAGACACAGGTGCACGCTCTTTTCCTTTAGGAAGGCAATTCGACACGACCAGAGAGAGATCAGCCGCAAGACTAACGGCTTAACGGACTTTCCGAGGCACGGGGGGCTACCGCCTACTTCCAAACTCCGGGCTAGTACTGATAAGTTTGCAATGGAAAAACTCAATAGATCTTTTGCCCGACCTGGGAATCGAACCCAGGACCCCACGGTCAGCAGTCGTGCTTGTGACCACGAGACCAACGGGGCAGTTAGTAGTGTGATATGTGTGTGCGCAAACACAGTTGCACTTCCTCTTTCTCGCACTCACATAAGATGGGACGGCAATCCGTATCCGACATGACTGGACAGAGATCAGGCGCAGGACCAACGGCTTAACGTGCTTTCCTAAGTACGGGTATCTGGAATTGAGGATCCTGGGTTACTTAAATATTTTGAAAGAACTTGATTTGTGATGTTCAGCCGTTTGCGTTTTCGATAGTTAGAAAAGGTATGGTGTTCTGTTCTGTTAGGTCTTCTACGATGCTGAACTTGTTTCTCTAGCACCGGTAAGTGGTAATACTTTTCAACTTAACTGTCTTGATACCTAAATAATTTGGGCACTTTTCTCGAAATTTGACAGTCGGGTGAGCTTTATGAAACACTAGCTTTTGCCCGCGGCTTCGCTCACGAGAATTTGGCAATTAAGCTCTTAACACAATACTAAAGTTTCTATAATAATATAATTCAATCATGATTCGAAAGGCACGTGGCGCCATCTATCATCATAAGAACATTATTTTGGTTTTCCTCAGGAACAGTACTTTTTTTCGGAATGAAACCTATGTACCCTATATATCCCTGTATACCCTATGTCCGTTTCTGTACACCTGACAAGTTGTCAGGTGTACAGAAACGGACATAGGGTAATAATTAATAATAATTATTAATAATCGACATAGGGTAATAATTATTAATAATTAACATAATTTTTCATATATGTTGTCAGTGACAACATATATGAAAAATTTCAGGATGATCGGTTCAGTGGTTTAGGCGTGAAAAGGATACAAACAAACTTACTTTCGCATTTATAATATTAGTTAGGATATGATGACCAGTTGATGTTTTTTTTAATTATTTGTTTCTTGTATAACTTTTATTCTGTCATGGTATCTTACTCGTCCTATTATTATTCTGCAAGTGCTTTTCTAAAAGTGTCAAATTCACTATAGGTAGAGGTACCTACCTATAACTGTTTGTGATTTCTGGTTGGGAGCATTCAAGTATTACGTAACGCAATTTGGGGGGGAGGGGGGTCTCGTAAAACGTTACGATGCGTTACAGGGGCGGGAGGGGGTCTTTCTTACAAGACGTTACGTAACATTGTTTCTTTTTTTTAATAAAAATTTAGGGAATTAAAGCTCCCAAATTGGCAACCCTGGTTAATAGTTGATTATTTTTTAATTTTGTTAAGAATACGATTTTATTTCGAGTAAAATGTTTAATTTCAGTTGGGTTTCTGTTTATAATTGCATTCCCAAAGGTTAAAATAAACATGTTATGTACTTTAAGAGTTTATTAGTAAAAAAAGCTAAAATAGGATAGAAATGACGGAGAAAAACAATTGTGTGTGTGTAAAGCCAAAAATTTATAGAAAAATAAACAAAATACGCAGGTGTTGCGGATTAAAAATCTCTTGTTTCATTTAGTATGATTACCGCAAAAGCAATTAAAACTATACCGAGGACAAAAACTATAACATAACTTTTAGCGCCTTTAGGGTAAAAATGGTCACTTGAGTGTTACGTAACGTTTAGAGAGGGGGAGGGGGGGTACAGAAAAACGTTGCGATGAAACGTTACAAGGGGGGGAGGGGGAGTCTAAAATTTTCAAAAATTGCGTTACGTAATACTTGAATGCTCCCTAATATGTACGTTTTAATGAGTAAGTCTTTGAAATGCCACAAAAAAAAAAAAATATATAAAGGCACACTGTAGCCTAAGCCTTTCTGTTTCTTCACCCGAAACACTTATACTTATCACAGGTTGACGACAGCTGTTCTCAAATCACAAGTACATATGTATTTTATAATATATAGCCTTAAGTTGACACCTGAGAGACACGCTGAATGTGGTCGGCCTTGCCGGTAACAAAACAAGTTGTAACCAAGTTGGTATTTTAATGACAATGAGAAAATGTTTTGGTATGTGGATTTGCAATTAATTAATCTTCTGAATACAGGTTGCTACTGTTAGGTATTCCAGACCCATCTCTCATTTAAAATTCCAATGAAAATATATAGTTAATAGCTAGGTTTCAAAGAATCCAAGGTATAATTCGCTTGAACTATCTAGAACAGAAATAATGGAAATATCAAATTCATATTTCATAAAAAAATATATGTAAGTACGCGAACTTGAAGCGCTGAATTCTTACTAAAGCGCAAAGTGAAAATCCTTCCAAAAGAAGAGCACTGTGAAGCGCTCGCATTAATTAAAAGAAGACATAGACTCGTAAACCTGAGCTGAATTTCTCAAAGCCTACTCGTAGAAGACTGGTTTATCTAAGAACACGCTCGCTGTATAAATTGTATGTGATTACCGGAATACGAGAACAAAGGAGCGAGTCACACCAGCAGGCAACACTGTAGGAAACAAATCAAAATTGCAACAATACCCAGTTGCAGCTTGCAGTAGCTACGTACCCAACTTATACCGACTACATTTCTTCAGCTACATTTTCATCTCGGAGTGAACAATCAAATGTGCATTTTATTTTATTTATGCATAAATGTTTGATGCATTGAAATTGTTTTTGAATTAAAAAGCAACGATACAGCAAAAAAACTCAGCAATAATGGGTACAATTATCAGATTTTGTCTAAGTCTATTTTGAAATGAGTATCTTGTTAACAGGATACCGTTACACCATTCAGATTTTGAATATCTCCAAACGGATCTTAAAACCTGACACCAAACTATACAAAATAACGGAACATAGGTAGATAGGTATAAGTGACATTACAAAACTTTTTTGCAAAAAATAAAACCGACTCCAAAAACACAAAAAAGTGAAAAATAATTTTAGCTTCAGAAGTCGGTGACTTTTGTTTGTTTGATTCACTTTTTTGTGTTTTTGGAGTCGGTTTTATTTTTTGCAAAAAAGTTTTTTTTATTTTTTGTTGCAATATTCCATACAAATATTTTTCATCATCAGACCTGTAATGACACTTGTAACCCCGATGGATGCAAATTTTTAATCAATATACATGAATTAAGTCCAAACGCAAGGTAGCTACTGTAAACAGTTGAGGAGTTCCCTTAACTGTCCTTCGTCTTCATCATCAGACCCCTTATGACAGTCACAACCCATCTAGGTGTAAATTTCTCATCAATACAAATTAATCAAACCCAAACACAAGGTGACTGCTGTAAACCGTTGAGGAGTTCCCTCGACTGTCTTTCGGTTCCATCATCAGAGCGACTCCAGACCTTCTTTGAACTGTAGTGCTTTAAAGTACTTAATCAAAAAAATTACAAACGCACTAGTCGCCACTACTATTTTTGAAAGCTCCCCTCAATTTCTCTAGGATACCATCATCAGATCCCGGTTTCCTTATCATGGGACCACCCTTGAAGTATCTCCTTTCCAACAAAAAAAAAATATCAAAATCGGTTCATAAACGACGAAGTTATCCGCGAACACACATAAAAATATATATATGTATATATATACGGTCGAATTGAGAAAACTCCTCCTTTTTTGAAGTCGGTTAAAAAGAAATGACTAGCTAAGAATCAAATTAACACATCTAGGCACAACTTTTACAATCCTGTTAGTTGATGAATGGCAAATCATTTAGTATGGTAATGCAGCAACGTTAATCTTACAAGGAAATTGATTGATTAGATCCTTGTTATTAAGACGTCGGTGTCGGCGTAGTTGCAAGGAGGTTTTATCAGTCGAAATGTTCAGACTTAATTGCTCAGCTCCGCTGTGCAAAGTGCGTATTATAGTGAATAATTATTGGTATCCTAATAACGCGATTTTGTAGATTTCTTTTATCTGACAAAGGTCAGCCTTCTTAGAGGTTTTAGGCCACTTGCGTAATTATCTATCAAGCTAATTACGATCTACGAGTATTTCGTATCATTACATTATGTATCCGACGTTGTTTTCTCTTTTAAAAGTACCTTACTGCTGGGTTTGTTTATAAGATGGATTAAATCTGTACTTAAATAGTTTTACATTGTTTTAAACTTGAAACCTGTGACTTAGGGATATCATTTTATCGTAAACAGATGCTTGTAATCTAGGGCATAGTTTTATATTATCACAAGGTGAATAATATTAAGATATATAAAGATACTAACAAATTCGGATAATCAGTTGATTACCCTACGACACGTAGATATTATTGCTCTTAATTAGGTAGGTACTTGTTTTTCGTATATTGTCGTCTAATTAATGATTATATCGAAAAATAACACGAGCGTTACTAATAAGTCCAACAAACGTATAAAAATCATAATTATTCAATTACTAAAATAATGTATCCAGTTATTCTGTTACTATCCAACTGATCTGATATACGTCAATTTGCGTGCAGTGAATCCTATACATAATGTGCTTTCTATTTCAACAAACACAGGTATTGTGATGTGTTTCCATGGCGCGGGGGTAATTTGGGCATTACTGCCCGGCCAGGGGAAACAACGCACTTAGAATATCACCTCGACCGTTAATTCATAGCCACGTTAGTGTTCAAGAAAGTGTCAACTTGCTTGACGCAACTTTCGACATTTCTAATCTCTGACTTTCTCATAATTGACGTAAATTCTTGCTATTTTGCAGAAACATAATTAGTAACTAAATATGTTGTCATTTAGTCAAACCTACTGATGTTTTACTCAAATAAACTGGATATTAAATTATTAAAAAACTGTAGCTACCATACTTGAAAATAACACTCCTTTTTCGGGCAGTCTTGAAAAATGATTAATGACTGCAATTTTAGGATGAAAATATTTCCCGTGTTCATGAAAGCTTTAATTTAAAATATTTTTACTATACAGCATTTTTCTTGTGAACTGTAAAAAATACAAGTACTTACGTAATCAATTAATTCTCAGCCTAACAATGGATTTCAAAAATATACGAGTATGTAAATATTTTAAGAATCCATCGAAAAAACTCATACTCAAAGAATTTATTTCAATTAGACCATTACAGGAACTTTTCAATGTCAAAAACAAAAATGATAAAGCTGCAGTCCCAGTCACAGGCATAATAACTTGTGAAAATAATGTACTTAGTTGCCTATTTCTAAGCGTAGATCTCTATGGAGAAGAATGGGCAAGAAACTCCATGGAGTCCATTAAATTAAAATATTTTTAAAAGATCTTGGTCCTTGGTCTTTCTTTACATCATTCATTTTGAGATTATACATATACCTACGTGAAACGAGGTAGAAACACGTGCACATTAAGACCGCTTTTTTTTTAATCATTCTGTTTGAAGTAGAACAATGCTTTAATCATATTTAAGACCAAACGCCAGAAGTGAGTTTTAGTACAAGTGAGCCTTAGGAGGGTCAAAATGATAACGCAATCAAACGAAAAATCATGCAGTGATCAATTATTCTTGCAGTTTATTTAGGACATAGAAGTTTTTTTCATTATTTTTTCCATTTTCATGATTTTTTACGGTAAAATTCTCATAAACTAGATATGTTGTAATTTAAGTCTTTTTGGTGCCTCAATAAAAATAGGAGGTCCTACACCGATCACATCAACCTCACACAATACATACATGTTCATTACGTAGCTAGATGCGTAAACCACGCAGGTCGTAATGAGTAGGCACGATCGCGTGTTAGCCGGGCTGACGGCGCCGGCGCGGGTACTTGAACATTATCGAGTCGCGCTCTGCTTACCTACTTACATCAATCATGTAACTGGAGCTAAGCTAGAATTGTTATGTCCGGTCTCAATGCTAGGAATGATTTAGGGTTTCATTGATTCGACTAGATAGTCCCTGATGAGTAGAAATTTCTACCTAATTAAGGGCAAGATTGAACTTGAGCGACTAAGAGGAATCACCCTTATCCAAATCCTTTCGTTTTGTTTTACCTATTTATACACTTGTGTTATACTTACCTTACACAGGATTATTATAAGCTATAGGGTATCAGATCATCACCGTTTACCGTAGATCAACTTAGCCCCAAGCCACAATCGACAAATTTGCTAGCAGATAATTATACGAGTTTCGATGATTTGCAATTCATCCATGAGATCGTACCCCGAATCCTCAAGTTACTATGCCAGAAACATAGTCCATTTTGAAATCAGAATCCCAAAACCGCTGTAAACTCACTACCTCCTTACCTATACGTCATATCTAGATCTACTCTTGATCTACTGCAACAAAATAAACAGGTCTAGAGGCGGTGTTACCCGAACTCAGTGCAAACTCCCCAGGAGTTCTGTATACTGTGTGCAACACCTACTCAACATTATTAAGTTGCACTAAGTCGGGCATGAAACAACAGTGTAACATTATACATAACTTACTCAAACTCTGCAACTGCTTTAATAAATACAAAACGTTTTAATTGTTACTGTTTTGTTAATACAAGTTGGTACGGTAAGGAAATAATGAGGAGCATGGGGCTAAATAATAACAGCCGCTCGGTATGATCTTCAGGTTGGGTGGCGCTTACCTAGGTTGGTCTGTGGATGGACCCATTACATACCGAGTTTCCTCCGTGCTTCGGAAAGCACGCTATGCTATTGGTCCCGGCTATCTATTGTAGATCTTTGATAGTCGCGACAGGTAGTCAGTGGCCCGATAGACTGGATGGGGGTGTCGTATTACCCAGTACTAACTGGGTTATGGAGGCCAGATATGCAGTCGCTCCATGTAAAATATTGGTATTCAGCTGCTTTCGGTTAGACTGGAAGCCGACCCCAACATAGTTGGGAAAAGGCTAGGCAGATGATGACGGTAGGAAATAATGGTAGAAATCCTTTGAACGAGTGACACACGTCCTGGCCGTATTTACCTCTAGTGGATTATGTGGCTATAGTAATTATTTCACAATAGCTTATGTATAATAATCAGCCTATAAATATTCCCACAGCTGGAACATAGACTTCCTTTCTGTGACAAGGGCACAATAGATTTCTCGTATTATATTATTGTTTTGCTTATAAACGTTATAGTATTCCCCACACTAAAATAAACAAGATCAGTTCCGTATTGTACTGGAACAAATAGCCGTAGATCAAACAAATATTGGAACCCTGTGGGAATCGACACCGCAGTGTGTGGCATGGGAAGTTAACCCTTACTCACTGCGCTACACAATCAACGACTCAGCCAATAATACTTTATGCGATTGGCTATATATATTCTCATTTCCAATAAAATCACTTGTTAATCACTAACTAATCGTGAGCGCGTTAAAAACTCGAGCTTACAAAATACTCGAGCCCCAGTTCCGACTCGACGTCGACTGAACGCTAAATTCGGGAACAGAAGTGCATACAAAGCCTTATGCTCCGTCTCTTTCGTTTCTTTTGGTAGTGAGCGAGTGAGAAGATCGCCGTCTCGTGACAGTGAAAGGGGCCGTTGTACCGAGTGGTTAAAAATCTTAAAAAGTTTTTCGAGGACTTGTGTTGATTTGCTGGCGAAAAATACTCGAGTTCCGCAGTCACCAATAGATTTGCAACAATTAAAATATCAAATGTAAATTGAGAATTTATTCAAGCAAATAGGTGTTCCAAACTCCCCCGTCTACTATTTAATCCTTATGTGGTGTTTATGCACGTCATACCAGAATTAAACGCTCGTACGTGTTCCAAACTAGCGAGTAAGTTGTGCAAATTCGGCTAGTTTCCCTTTAGTGCCATTTGTCACCGCAAGTAGGAGTCGGTTAGCGCGGCCCGCGGGTGACTAGTGAGTCCTGACGTCATGTCACCGCCATATTTCCTGAGATCCATACAAATGCCCACGACTTGACACACTTGCAACTGCTAACAGAGCTGGATGAAACATGTCGAGCTCATTATTTATGTTTCTTTATACAACTCTGTTCTCTTTGATGTTGCACAGGGAAAAAATGCTAAGTTTTTGAGAAATAAATTTAATTTTGGTTACAATTACTGCTTATAATCTTTTAATCAGAAAAAAATAAATTGCTATGATTATTCGTAACTCGGAAAAAAGGTTTAAAGTCTACACCTGAATAACCTTCATTCAATTCTAAAGACAATCAACTTCTTGTGTATAGAAGCCAGCACATCAAGCTACCCGAAACTGTCAAATTTTCCCAATCAGCCTAGAACCTAATGCTTTAGTGATAAAGTTGAAAGTCTATTAAAGAAATTTGACAGATTGTAGTAGATTGAAGTGCTGGCGTCTGTACATACTTGTTTGAAATAATAGCAAAATAGCACTCGTAAAAAACAGAAAACAATAATCAAGTGGGTGTAGACTAGCCGAATCCGGCGCGACCGCGACGCCGGCAAACTGGTTGTTTTGCTACCACTACGTGTAGGCTCTCGAATTCCAGCCGCCATTTTGAATACCACAGTGACGTCACTCAGCTGGGCGCGGGCGACTCTGCGCCTGCACACCGCCTGTGTCTGACATTTGCGTCGCGTTCGCTTCCGAACGAGGCAATGCCTTCGAGCCACCAAAATGCATTACCGCCGCGTATTCTGTCGCATATGTGCTAATTACTAATACACGTAACACAGTGCCTCTCTGATCTTAGCGTTGAACAAGAACAGTTGAGCTTGTCTTTATACAGACTCCATGGTGTGGTGAATGTTCTATGAAAGTGTTATTGTTGTGATTTCTTTTCGTCTGGTCAGTGCAGTGCCCTACATAGTTGTCGCTAGGGGGACGCGAGTTAGTCTCCGGAGGTCGTGTCGCCCTCGATAAGTGAGTTTATTTTGCATACCTATAATATATTCCTACATCCGTATTGTAGTGTGGGCGCGACACGTCATTCGCAACTTTTGCGCAACCTTTTTGAACTAATTGGTTCCTGCAGTAGGTACAGTACAATTATCCCTATACTTAAGTTATGATTTCATCTCATATTACTGTAGCCAGTCGAATATAAACGTGGGAACGAGTACGGCAAATACACAAACTTGTTTCAACCTCCATTAAAGTAATCTAAGTAATAACTAAGCGATCGCCCACACAGTTCCAGACATTTAAATGCGAATACGGACGTAGTTGGTAGATTAATGTTCAAGTTGGAAACACACAGAGCAGTTTGATGATAAGGTAAAGTTGTGTTAACATCAAAGGGTATACCTGACCTACTAACAGCGGATTAATTCAGTTGTACGCATTCGATCTACGATTAGCGACACTGACAGTTAGATGCACCCTGCCAGGTACCTATGGGCATGTCCGTTAGGGATCTAGGCTACGTTTCGCGCCACTGGGTACATACAAAGCACGCACCGTGCGTTGAACTCTTTTATAAGGGCCGCTTCTCACGCACACCCCTCGGTTAGCAGAACATATGCAACGAAAAACACGCTTTAATTGTATGTAGGTTAGTGTATATTGAGTAAAAATCTCTTGAAGAGATAACGGATGTTAGGTTTTTATGGACAACACTCATCCAAGTGGTCGCACGCCCGTCCGATGTTGCGTGACTGTAGCAGCTGTCTGCAAAAACTACCCACAAACATGATCGTTATCTGCCAATCTAGTCTGAATTGAATTGCAAGTGTAGTTTATATTATTATTTATTTAGCTCAAACTGAAGTGTTAATGAGGTTACTGGGTTTTGAGTGACTATTGGAGACTATTTCAGGCCCTAAGGGCAATCTTTGCATTAGGATTTTGAAGTGGAGGTAATCCTATAACTCTTAAATTGACTACCGACATTCAGAACTGCATGTTAAATATGCTTCATAAATCTGCTTCTTCTTTACGTCGATATACTCAAATTGTGTTAGAGCAGTATGTAGCCACCAGCACTGCTCCGCATATTGCTACTTCTATTTCATATAGAAAGCCTCCTAATAGAAGTACCAACAGTGGGAAAGTTATACTGACTATGCTTCATAATTATATTTGTATATTATATTAGTATAGAATGTAGTCAAGTTTAAAAATCGCAATTTTACGTTTTTATATTATTTTTGTCACAATATCCAACATAAATAATACTTTTAATATAATATATTAAAAGTATTATTTTTATTTAGTATTATTTTTATTGAGTAAATTATAATATTATTATAATTTACTCAATAAAAATACTACTTAACGCACGGTTACCCATCACAAGTTAACAGTAACCACCTTCCACCCACTTTACAATAAAACTTAGCCGCCTTACATTTACTATTTCCAAAACTACGGTTTTATCTCGCGTTACGTAGTGAAAGCACCGGCTAACGTTAACGTTATTTACTTGCATAAGTTATATACCCAAACATATAACACACGTGCGGGAACTATCACTTTCTTCTTATGTAATTGTGTTCAGATCTTGGAACTGAAATGATTTGATATCGGATAGAAAATCATTCTTCTGCTCTTTGATATAGCCTTTGAAACATTATCATGGAGTTAGAATAGAATATACCTTATTGTACAGACGCCAATTTCTTTAATAGATTTTCAACTTTATCGCTAAAGCATTTGGTTTAAGGTTGATTGGAAACATTTGACAGTTTCGAGTAGCTTGATGTGCGTCTGTAGGTACGCCAAAATTGAAACATAACTGTTTTACAATATTGCTAATTTTATGATAACAATGGCGGTCTTATCGCTGATAGCGATATGTCCCAGATCACCTTTGGATGTTCTGTGCGAATGGATAAAATATAAACGGGGGGTAATCATTGATATACTGCTCTACGCAAATATTACGTTCGAGTTACGTTAGTTTTGATGCATAACATAATATCACTCCTGTAAATCCCCAAGGGTTATGGTGAACCTATAGTGGCTTGCACCCACATTTCGCCAATGTTGCCATCAAATGTCTACAGACGTTTTTAATACTCGATCATCAATATATTTTTGACGAGTAGTGTTCAATCGCTAATGCCACATGAATAAAACATTATTTTATCAAGATCGAGATAGGGACAGGACTTAGAAAGTGAATAAAAATCTTCAATAATGACCAGACAGATATATAACAGATATTGAACAGTTATATAATTCCTATTCTATTATGGGGGATTATCATTTAAATTGAAGCAGTTTAGTGTTTTAAATAGTAATCAAAATTCAGCAATAAAATAAACTAAATTAAAAATAGATGCTCGATTGTATTCGATTCAGAATATATCTTAGAAGAATGAACACCATAATTGAATACGATAAGATACGATTGTAAGATAATGCGCTTCCACCATACCCTTCGTATTCTCAAGCGTGACGGTTATTACGTGAAATTACAAGTCGTCTCAGTCAGGTGATTACAACGTTTAAAGTTATAGATGTTGTATAATAGAAGAGCTCTTTAAAGTTATCATAACTAAGAAGCATTGAGTACTGATACTTTAGAACCTCCTTGGGTCTTACAGGTCAAGACATTCATCAATTCAAATATATTTTAGTAGCAACCCTTAAAAATAGTTTATTAAATTAATATCTTCATAAGACAGACTTTAGCATATAGGTACCTCTCCAAGGCCAGTCATCGTCCAAGAAATACCTAACAGCAAAACAAACTTTATTTCACATAGGTATATTATGTATTGGACATTCTAAAATGGCGAATTCCAATATTTCAGCTATTGCGGCTGCAACTCATTCACTTAAATTATGGGAGCCACCATATTTGTCAAAATAACCGCTTCATACGATTTGCAATGAACGCAGCGCGTTTGAATTCAGTATGAATAATAATCCAATCGTTAGTTCATTAGTAACGTGCAATATTTGGTGATAGCTAGTGACGAGTAGGTGACGTGTTACGCAATTATAATGGTAATTACTGAGTAAATATTTGCTATTCAATATTTATGCACGGTTGTGTAAAGCCCTTACTGAATATCAATAGAAACATATAACGTGCCTGCTAAATAGCTTGCTTTTGCAATTTCTAAATTCCTTAACTTGAATGTATATATACCTACCTACTAGGAAACACACCATTATTTAAGTATGAAAATAGAGAACATTATCGTATCTATATAAATCTTATCATATCTTAGAAATAGACCCTCCCAAAAATGACGCACGAAATTCAGGATTGCCACACCTACTTACTGTGCTCGTTAAACAAAGAAGAAAACCTTAATGCGCATCCTCGACTAAGGCAGTCCGCGAAATTTAAATTTTCTTACGTTTTTGCAATGACTATTCCTAATTCTGTTAACACCTACGTATTACGGCTGCGAAATATATTTTGCTACAACATAGAGCCAGTGACACTGACTTGCAAATTGCAAAAAAACGTAATAAAATTTGAAATTCGCGGGCTACCCTGGTGCTTCTACTTTAACCATACCTTTTTCCAATTGATTTTATTTCCTATTTACACATTAATATCAACTTTTTCAGTGTAACGTTTAGTATGTTACTATATTCTTTAATCAAAATATTAATTATTTACAAACTACAAAACTATAATAGAAATAAATATGTACAAGTATAAAAGGGTACTTAAGTTAATGAATAGTACTATTGAAAGAGTCATGAAAATATTTGAAGATGTAGCGCACACTGAATTTTCTGCGTGGATATTAAAGTTATTTCTTCCAAAAAACAATTGTTTACATTTGTTGAAACCAGATTGCAAACGCAGGACACAATTGAAACGATTACTGGAACTTCTATAATGTCTTTAAATGGTTGTTCATAACAGAAACATTGTGATAAGTAAGGTAGCCTGCAAGGCAAGTAGGTAATCGATTCTCTCGAGTGTCGTGTTTCGCGCCACGGATGCAGGAGTCAGGTTGCAGCCTCACTAGTAGGTACCGACTCCTGTTCACGGGAACCCTTGATTATTACACGGTTTTAAAGCTATTTGATACTTCCCATTATTTAATATGGCAATTGGTAGGTATTATGCTTACAAAAAACAATGCTAACAGTAATTTTAGGCATAGCTCAATGTAACGGCAATTTAAGACAGCATTTTTGTTAAGCATTTTAGGAATTAGCCTATTTTTGATTTATAGGCACCCATAAGTTACGACCGCAGTCTCAAACTCATAGGAACGAAAGTGAAGATTTATCTTTCATTTACATAATTTAATTTTTAATGGCATGAGTTATTTCAAAAATATAGAATGGATAGCGTTACTGCATAATGCATGGGGACTAATATCATTTTCAGAACGAAATATGTATTAATAAAATAGATAGTCCAAAAATGAAAATAGCTACAATGTTAATAGAATCAATAAATCTCGTACAAATGTTGCAATACCACAGAGAAATATCTGCTCATCTTGTGCGGTAATTTAGTAAAAGTACCTACATCTCATATTTATGTTCTACATCAATGAAAAAAAACAACACGTGAATGATATTCCGCATGTTTCATAACCACTGGCATTCTCAGTACGTAAGCAATACATTAGCCTAATATATATGGTTTCAAGTAAACCAGCACTAAACGGCAGGAAGTTGATAGTTAACAAAATTGTTAGAGTATTAAAGTTATTACATCATGTTGATTGCGAACCATGATTGGTTTTTCCTGTATTTTAGCGCTGGCTCACTTAAACCCGCCTCTGCGACACCTGCACGAAACGCGTTAACAGTTAACACTGCACATCGCTTTCGAAATTATACGGAGGAAAAACAAGTTTCTGAACGAACAGATTCCCACCTCTACTTTTATTGACTATATTCAAAATCAGAATGACATCCAAGTCCAACCATCATGTGAATTAAATCAGTAACGGTCCTAAGATTCTCTAGGAAGTAACTGTGAATCTTGACTATGATTTTCGACTGTGAAAACCACAAAAAACGGCCCAAGTCGGTCCAATTTGATCGACATTGTGCCAATAGGAGTCATCACTGCATATTAAATTCAGTACTTTGCATACAGACATGTTATAGCATCAATAAAACTGTTTTGCGAATTTCGATGTTAATATTTGGTAAAATATTGACAATTTGTTTATGCCAGTTATTTACATAATTTACTGGAGCGTCTACATAATTCGCACAAACTGGACCGCAAATATTCATCATTCATAAATCATAATTATAATATTGTTATTTAAATTAATTATTTAGACCTTTAGACTTATAGAGAAGTAATTATTTAAAACTAGATTAATATTATAAATTGTACAACTTCTTGTAAGTGATTGTTGCACTATTGCATTTACATTTTTGCATGTTACTTTTAGCATACAACCAGTGTAAACAATTGTTGGTGAACCAATAAATAAATAATTGAACATTTCGTAATATTTGTCGTCGTCGATCGCTCACTCGCTCGGTGAATGCGGATGCGATGCAGCTTGTAATGAATAGGTGCATCAAAGGCGGAGTAGACACCAAGTTACCGGAGTTTGTGAGCTTGTGAGCCGGCTGGACGAGTGGACGTGTCGACAACCGAGGACAACGGGCTGCCCGCATTAGCTGTCTAAATACCTTTCTACTTGATGCTGTCACACGGTGTCCCGCCGATACCGCACTGCGGCGATACGCGGAAATCACCCGTCTCGATGAACAATAGCTACCTCTTGTTCATAGATTAGCGGAGACTCAATCCGTCCATTTTCGAACACAATAGTTATATCAGTATCGTATGTAACATAATCTGTTGCGCATCATTGAACATACAAAGTTAATTTACACCTCTTTGATCGAACTGCGAAACATTATGTAATGTGGTTATAAAACATAAATATTAATGAACGATTTTTGTTAGCGAATGATATGCAACGGAAGCAAGCGAATACTTCAAGTTTGAAACACAGTCTTACTAACAAAAGTTTACAAGATCTCTTTTGATCAAATTCAGTGCGCAGCCTTATTTAATAAAGAACTGCACACCTCTTTATTTAAAACTTCTTTTAGAATTCTCAGGGCTTTGGTATTTAGGTCTAATGAAAGTTCGTTTACATTATACAGCTGGTGAGTTAGTGAAGTCGTACTACTTGAAGCGCGCTGCGTACGCGCAAGTTTTACACATCGAATAGGTAAAGTGTTCGAAACCGTTGATTGCGCGAGGTGGGGTGAGGCAGTGAGGCTGGAAGGAGGTCACCAGACGAGCGCTGAGATGTGCCAGACGGGGCGCGGGCGGAACAATACCAATTCGCTTAGATACAATACCTTACAATACGTGAACCAGCAAATTGATGAAAACTGGTAAATAAGTGTGGTTGTAATCGCTATTATATTCGGATAGCACGCCTGCGATTGTTTTGGGAAGGCTTTGTCTCAATTTATCAAGTTTCTAAACTCAGCTGTTTCATTGTGTTTAGAATGATAACATAATTCGGTTATGGCTGATATCATTATACTCCGACAACTTAATTTCTCCGTCTGCAACCACAGAATGGAATAACCCTACTGCAATATCCTTCTTTACAATTCATGCTAGAATTTTTTAAATAAAAAAATATAATCTAAAGGAAAGTCCTTACAAAGCTAATTCCATGTTCATCGGTCGTGTCGTCTCGAAGGAAACACCGATGGTGGTGAAACAATAGCAGCTGAACTCGTGACATCCGCCAACACTCAATAATTTTAACAAAGAAACTGATAGACCACACTCGCGATGAAAGGGTCAAAATGCTATTAGATAATATAAAACTAGTAAGAGGCAACAGTCATAGCTTTTCGATTGATTAGGAGAAGCTAATTGCTGAACTTCCTGTTTCTGTGTTTCAAATCCCTAGGACTCGTCCCGCGATCTTATTCGTATTGCATCATATTTTGTAAAGTAATAGTAAAATCTTTGTTTTTGGATCAATATTTTGGAATAGTTACCGTGAATTACTTTAGTTTATACCGCTGCTGAGTTTTAGCCCGCTCGAAAGAAATGATTTTATTGCATAAAATACTGTTTCGGGTATAGTGTATAATTATTATTTGTCGGTGTATTCATTGTTCTTCTAAAACCTAAATTGAAAACCGAATTAGGGCGAGTCCACACGGCGCGTAAATATTTTGACGCATAGCCGGCCACACAGGCGCTGCGCCATCGCAGCGTTACTACGACGCAGTCGTAACGTTCCGTCGCGTCGTCGCAGTGGCCACGCACAGTTGCAACAAGCATTTTGTAAAAACATCGCAGTCAGTCTATAGCAGCGACAGCGCTACGTCGACGCCACGTTGACGCAACGCGCCGTGTTGACCGGCTCTAAAATATTGAACAAATATAAATATTAGCGGACTGAGCGTTTTGTTTAGTCTTTAGAGACTCGTAGCCACATTAAAAATGACCTAGATTAGTCACACTCATAAATTACAATTGTTACAGTTGCTTGACATAATTTACAAAAAAAATGTTATAGACTTTGTATTAACATCCTTCTACGCCTAAAAATAAAGATGTTAGATCAGCTAAATTAATTATAAATTAATTTGAATTTATCGCGCGACTGTAGATACTTTTTTGGGAGCAATGAACCCAAACCCATTAAAAAGGCATTCTCGGTGACCTCATACTCTTAATTATTATCTTTTATAATTACTTTGCTTATTAATAATGTAGAACTGGTACTTGTAAAATTAATGTTATCGAGGTAGCTGTAGATTTGAAACTTTAAAGTGTAGGCGGCCTACAAGGAGTTGTTTCTTATGAATCTAAAACACATTGGCTCATAAAACTCTGTAACAAATTATTCCTTTTTCTTAAATAAAACAATGTCTGCCAAACTTTGGATATTTAAACAGGTTGAAATATCGTGTAGGTGTAATTACACACCTTCGCTTATTAGGTCTAGAGTTGGTGAAAATGGAGTACTAGTGAGAGAGAGGATAAATAAGAATTAGTACTTAGAACTGTGAACCGTCTTCTTCGTCATCATAGGTAAGATTACCTCTGTTTATCAAAATAACTCTTAACAATAGTAAAGAAAATGCCTTGTATGGTACGTATTGGTAAACCATACAAGAACCATACTCTGATTTACCAACAGAGGTACGTACAACAAAGCTACCCAAGAAAAGATCAACGACTCAATCCTGCTATTGTCTTGAAATTATTTTAATACGATGACTTGTTCACCTTGCAATCTTGATCCTACGTATTATAATTTATTGTAATTATTCTAAGACGACGAAGCAGTTGATTATATTAAGCTGAAGTCTTAGGAATGACTTCAGAGCTTCAGGTAGGAACGTCGTCACAATGCATGGCTTGAGATTTTAATTGTAATTAAAATCTTGATAATGTTCGTACAAATGTATGTAAAGAGAACTCATATCCTGTACCGTTGTGTCGAAATAACATTATATTTGGAATTCGCATCGCTAACGAGTAATTTGTAATTACTTACACAAATACTAGATGTTTCATTGTAATTTGTTTACTACTAAGTTTGCACATTCATACATTTTGTTTAGGAATTTTATCGTCGAATAATGAAGTGGTAACTTGAAATATTAAGTAAACTACTTTCAACTTATCGCCATGTATGAACGTTTCCTTGGTTGAGAAACATATCACATTTTTACGGTTAAGTTGCGATAACTGTGCCTATGAACCTGTCCGATAATCACGTTTACTTTATAAATTACTTAATCATTTAGCATTTAAATATTCGATTTCTTCGAATACCGATATATTCGAATTATTCAGATTGAAATAAGCAAATAACCGCAGCTTTTTAACTTCCGTAATTAACTAATTGAATAATTAGAACACTTTGATATGATGGAAGACTCTAGGTACCAATTAGAAAGTCGTTTAGCAGTAGACACGATTTTTTGTGTAGATTGATGATTCAGCTTAGACTAAATGGTCTAAGTGATTCCGACATTAATTATCTAAATCTTTCGATTCTTTATTGAGTACTATAAGAACTTATATCCGAATACTTCTAGTCTAGTGGTCGCAAGCACGACTGCTGAGCATGAGGTTCCCAGGTCGCCCAAAGTGTTATTAGGTTTTTCCATCAGGAATCTCTCAGTAGCAGCCACGGAGTCTTGATGTGTGCGCGGTTGATGGCAAAAGGTTCGCCCCCTATTACCTACATGCATAACTTGCAAAATGTGGGTGTACTTAGGTACACCTCTATCTTCTACTTCTTCTTAGCGTATCGATAGCAATCTAAATTGTATCAGCCCAAAGCTGAGCTACTAGTTTGGCGCTTTCAGTAGCGTCCATCAGTTCCTGTAGCGAACAAACAACAGGACACGATATTAAGTGCCCCATCGTTTGTAGAACAGCACCACATTTACACTCCAGGGCAGAGTCATTAATGAATCCCCACCTGAGTAGGTTTTCCTTACTGCGACCAACCTGGGTCCGAAATCTATTCAAAGACTTCCAGTTCAGCCATGGCAACTCATGTCCAGGCGGGAGATTTTCAGCAGGCGGAACGAATGGGTTAGGTAAAGATGCACTACCTCGCCATAGCCTTAATCTTTCCGTAGGCCGCTCGCCAGTGAGAGGTTAATAACTAGTTAATCGTTAATAACATAAACCTCTATGTTATGTGGTTTATGTTAGAATAAAAACTTCTTATTGTCTGAAATTCAGCAAATGTTGTAAGCCCTAACTACAGTGGTGCTATTGTTCTATAATTTAGTTACAGGGGCCTATACCCTGTAACTAAAATATAGAACAATAGCAACATCACACTTGTCAAAACATTAGTGAACATCTACTATAACAAGCCACAAACATATTATCTTACAAAATTGAGATGTTATATCAGCTGCTGTAACAACTGTAGTAATACTACCTAATACTGTAGTTTGCGAACAGGCGATCATAGTCTGTTGTGCTAAGTCCCTCGAGCGTTAAGATTTAGCGATAGTTTGTTAAATTGTTACCGCCGTATCGTATCGCGAATAACTTTCCATTACCTTTCGTAACTACCTCGTTGGTGTAGTGGTCGCAAGCACGACTGCTGAGTATGAGATCTTGGGTTCCATTCCCATGTCTGGCTTACTGAGTTTTTCCAATAGGAATTTCTCAGTAACAGGCACGGTGTCTGGAATTGTGCCTGGTTGATGGCTCACCCCCTATTACATGGGAATGGGACCTACCTGAACATCGCTGGCGAAATGTATGGATTGTTAGGTGCACCTGTGCCTAACCCTTCGAGGATTACAGGCGTGATGTTGTGTGTAACTTTCGTAACTAAAGTGTAAGAGCAACACAGTAATATAGCAAATCGGTCCTCGCCATATTTACAAATGTCTTCCGTTTCTAAGCGAGTCTACACGATTGAATGCGTGCACCTAAATAACTTGTGTGTACTACATACACGTATTTCAACGGAAATTGTGCGAGAGCTAATGTCCACACATTTTCTCTTGCGATATTACGCTTGACATTCTTTAGAAGGGATAGGTAGAGGTGTGCTGTAAAGTCAATATTATGAGCGTTGTAATTTACAATATGGGAATTTACTAACCACTCTCGAAGTTTATCCCAAATAAGTATGTTATTGTTAAGTGAATCAATATTTTGATCAAAAACATCAACATCGAAATCGTGATAAAACCATAGTCTTCGGAAATCCATACTAATATAATGAATGCGAAAGTAACTCTGTTTTGTTTTTTGTTTGTTACGTTTTCACGACTAAACGGCTGTTTGGATCGTAACGAATTTTGGCAAGGAGATGGATTATATTTTAGGGAAGGACATAGACTATCTTTTCTCACACACATAAAAATTTCCACGCGATCGAAGTCGCGGGCAACGGTCTAGTATTCTATAAATTTAAAAACAAATAGTGCTAAAATTTCTACAAGCATTTTAAGCCACTTAACGGAATTAGAGCAACCAAAATCAACACGATCTTCGAAGTAATTTATTAGACACTTTTATTTCGTAAAACCAAATCATTTTCTATCCTAAGCTGTGCTTGCAAACATGGAAGCACCACTATTTTCTATCACTTAAAACAAGTTTGCACCGTTAGCTAGCTGATTCACACATTAATAGGCGTGGACATAGCCTGTTTTTGGCCATAACACGGTATAATCCCACTAGTGGACCCATTTTGCAGTAATCATCAATTGACTGTATACATAAACATTTAAATTTTAGGTAAATGGTTTTTTTCTCCCTTGTTTTAACTGTTATATGTAAAACTGCTTGCGGCAAAAAAGAGCAATTTGAAGAATAAATTGGTAGCGTTGTAGAAACTATATTTGATAAATGCTTGATGTCTAAGTTAATATTGGTTTTGGCAGCTTATTACCATTCGACATATAAAACGGTTTTACATCCGTAACCTCTCTAATCCAGGTTCAGTTGACAACCAACGTCGGGCACTAGTTACCCGGCTGAATTTTGCTGAACTGGGTCTATTTGGCGCAGCCATTAGGCACATAGTGTTACATTTGGTGTACTTGTGGCATTTGCCAAATAAATATATTTTATTTCTTTCTTTTTTTCTATTCGATTTACTAAGTTACGATAGATTACAATAACTCGTGTTTATCCAAATGCGAACGCTCTAGGAGAAGTTAGCTTCTGTGACCAAATAGATTATAGACTCTGTAAAAGAACCTTCTTTCTCAAAGCCTAGATTGCAAATGTGGTGTTATTCCACAAACAATGGGACACATGGTATCAAGACCTGCGTGCCCTGTTGCCTGCACACTACAGGAATTAATGGACGATAGTGAAAGCGCCAAACTCATAGCTAAGTTGATGGCAATAAAGTATTGATTGCCGTCGTCAAGCTAAGAAGAGGAACCTACCATTCCATCACCATTGTAAAATGAACCTAATAAATCAATGGAATGCAGAATATTTAATTTGCTACCCTTGCTTTAACAGTCACTAGTCGAAATTCAATTAATATCACATATATTACAAATTCAAGGCCATCTACCTTGCTTAATATGCATAGGAATGTGTTAGACAATGCGTTAGTAACATGCCAGTTATTTTAATAACCAGACATTATAGACCTAATCCATGTTTATGGGCAGTTAATAATGTAACACGTTACATAGATCAAGTTAAAATATTTGCTATGTTAATTTTTCAATTTACATAGTGACATATGGATTGATAATGCTGATCCGCCATCCGTTTATAAAGTACATAAATAACTAACTAGTTTTATGAATCATATCGAACTTATGCGTGGCAGCTGGCAGTCTCTCTTGTAAATGCGAAGGTTTATGTCTGTTCGATAAGTTTTAGATTAAATATTACTAGAGGACGGGTTCGAATTGAAAGGTTGCATTATCAAGAAAAGTACAAGCTAATGTTCACTTTCATCATCTCCCTGTCTTTATCCTAGTCTATTTAGATATGTTTATTTCTTAGCTAACTTCATCAAAATAAATCCGTACTAAACTAACTTAACTGGTTTTTTTTGTCTGCCGCTGAAAAATCTTGCTAAAACCTGTGGCTATTTTTATATGTAGGTATACATATAAAAATAGCCATGAAACCGTATTTAATATACGGCAATAGAGTATTCTATTGCCGTATATACATGAAACATAGAAGCCGCTTCGCGAGAATAGAGTCATCCTATTACGTAAAAATTGGTCACACCAGAAGAAGTCACTCGGAGCTGTTAGAGAAAGTTGACAAAACCAATTATTACATAATTAAGTGTTAATCTATTACATGCCGCGAAGTTAATTGTACGATAACGAGTCATTTCTTCTACGCTAGTTTAATGGAATTTTGTTTTTAGAAAGTACAAGTTAAGCCAGAATCTACAGTCAGCAAAAGCCTAAGAAAATTCCAAGGGAAATCTAATGTGTAAATGATTTTTTTAAATTACCTCAGAGGTTATATAAATATACTGCCTCGTTGGTCTAGTGGTCGCAAGCGCGACTGTTAAGCATGGGGTTCTGGGCTCGATTTCCGGGTCGGGTAAAGTGTTATTGGGTTTTTTCATTACATGGGATAAGTCCCATGTACTATACTACTATACTATATCCACCTACTATTAGGTACACCTGTGCCTAACCCTTCGGAGATTACAGGCGTGATTTTATGTTATGTTATTATATAAATATCTATCTATACACTTACTTATTTCTAGAATAATCGAATGATTGATGATTGTTGAAACAAACGCAGGATATTTTTGAATGGAGAAAATATCCATTCAATAATATCCTGCGCTGGTTTCTACACACCTCATTATTAACGCCAGTACACCGCTAGAGGACGTTCCAGTGGCCACAGCACGTAATAACAAATACACCTCTATAAACCAGAGACAACTTGTAAATCATAGAAATGTGTTTTATAATGGACCTCTTTTATCCCGACTGAATCTCGGCACAAATGAACAGCACCTCTCATGGAACGGTCGTGTTTGTAACGATGGTCATGACCATCCCTCTCGACGAATAAAGAACTCCTCCAATTTAATCACTCACTTAAACTCGAAATTCTTTTGTATCTTTCCAGTTTTTGGAACAAACGTCTCGAGAATATGAAGAGCCTTGAAATATGTTTTTATTTTTGAACTAAAGGCGATGATAAATTTATGAGAAAACATTGTTTGTTTAACAAGCGACAAAGATATACCTGAAAAGAGCGTCTCGGATTTGTAAAATTTAGGTTTTCATACTACAATAATACAGTCAATAGGAAGGCCGCTGGTCTGCTATAAACTATTGAACACTAGCTTATGTCCGCGGCTTACCCCGCGCTGGGTTCGCTAATTATCCCACGGGATCGTACCACCGGGATAAAAAGTATCCTATATATTAACCCAGGTTATAAAGTATCTGTGTGCCAAATTTAACCCAAATCCATTCAACCGTTTTTGCGTGAAAGAGGAACAAACATCCATCCATCCTCACAAACTTTCGCATTTATAAAAGTATAAGTAAGATGGTTCCTAGTAAGTTCGAAGTAGGTAATTATTAACTCCAATCATCACTATTTATTGTAGAAACTCCCATTCATTTAATTACTAAATCAAAACATACCTTCCCATACGAAGGTTTTAATTAGGGCAGCCGATTACAATTTTTATTGACCGTTTACCTTTAACCGTTATTTATATTCGCATGACCGATCTTCAGTACTATGTAACGAAGTAGTATGGGCCAGTAACGGCCCGGCCCGGAGTTAAGCAGGTGCGTCCATGGGCTAGCTATGTGTTCTTTAAGTACGCAATTATACACAGTACAATCGGTCATGGCCGTTCGATGATATTATTAATTGCTGGCTAGAATGTGTAGGCCGGTCCGCTTATGGGCTTCATTTGTTGTTTTTTTATTATTATTAGCCTGTACTGTCCCACTGCTGGGCAAAGGCCTCCCCCAATTCCTTCCATGAGCTCTTTTCCCGTGCCTCCTCGAACCAGCTCTCGCGGTACACGTCCAGATCGTCTCGCCGTGACCGTCTTCCAGCACTCGTCGTGTGGAGACTGCCCAGACTTTTACAATTTTTTTTAGTCAGGGTTTTTCTCTAGAAGATGGGACATTAGCAGCCGTAGCCTTAGGTGTGGTAGTCTTTACATGTCTCTTATAGTTTGACTGGTAGAGAATGAAATCACTGAAGATAGGAGAAGGTAGTATGATGATAACCCAAACTCCGCCACTCTAAGGTCGAAATCGAAACTACCTACCGCAACTATCAGAATATTGCAAATGATATCTTCTTCAAAATCATCACCAACTCAACTATCAGTTCTTTATCTGATCTAAAACAAAACAATAGCGCGGCGAACTTGTCTATATTGAAGCATCTTCCCACATGTATTGTTATTAAATTGTCGAGGCCGAGGTCGCAACTAATAAGGAAGGTTTATGTCAGACCATCATTGCGTTAACTAACGTCGCGATGTATTAGAAACTTTAAAACAATATAAGGAACCGCGCTTACCGCGCAGTGGGTCTTGAGAAGAGGTCTTTTTCTAATTGGTTTATTGGTTAGGTTAGGCAAACCTGGTGTCAGAGTTTTTATGCCGCCCAAGGGCCTCTGACTTGGCTTTACATGCCGTCAAGGAATATCTCTCACATGCTGGTTTTCACGATGTTTTCCTTCACCGAAGCATGTAATAAGTATACAATAGGCACATGAATCCGAAAAATCAGAGGCCTAGAGTTCATACTCGAGACCTATGACATGGCAGTCCGATGGTCACAAAACTAGGCTTACAATACTATAAATAATTTTAATTAAATAATAATAATTTTCTCTTAGATGATGTTTGTAAGTCGTGACAACCAATCTTACTAAGGGGTATCGTATTAAGTACTAACTGGGTTGTGAAGGTCAGATAATAATAATAATTTATTTATTTATAAGACTACAGAGAGGTCCACTGTGTTAGTAACAATATAAGATAGATAAGCATTCGCTCCATGTAAAAAACTGTTATTCAGCTGCATCCGGTTAGACTGGAAGCCGACCCCAACATAGTTGGGAAAACGCTAAGCCATGGTCATCATCCATGACCATTTCAGAAACATAAATAAAAGTATTTTGCCTTAAATATTGGGATCACTTAGAATCTGTATGTATGTAAGAATGACCCCTGACCTCCACAATACGGATTGGGAAATACCGCTCCGTGTAACGAGTGGCTAGAATACAAATGTTCTAATTATAGAAATTGGAAATCACCTACAGGAGAGAAGTCTTGTGAAAATACTTTGGACACGTTCATAAGAAGGAATTTGTATAGAAACAGATGAAATTATAGCGCTGTGCTCTCAGTGTAATTAATGCAAATTATGCAGCACTGGTTTTGACTAGTATTATAAACTATAAATTCTGGAATGTGAAGCACATTTTTCTTCTAGACCATCACATCGACCAGGTCAGGCCGGTTGTTTGGCACTCGGTCCCCCAACTGCCCGATAACCGACAGTCGTAGGTATTCGCACGACAACCTGGACCGACGATTCAAACTGTCGCTTCCGTCCCGACAGGATTTATGTAGCCACATGAATGGCGGTCCGACTAATGTCCGTAATGGTCCCAAAACACGCTCAAACACAAAGCAATCTTTCACAACGAATTCTGTCTCACAAAATGTATAACTTCTCACTAATGGCAATGAGGTGTGCTGCACGTTTTTTCGGTCGGCACATTTCATTTAGCAGTATTAGGTCGATCATCAAAGCCAATCCAATACTGCTCAAGTGCAGCTCATGCCGATCAGCAAACTGTTCGATATCTATCATCGCTGAATTATATTCGAATCGGTTCGGCACAATTCGAATTACGTAGACCGAGTGGTTTTTTCCCGTAGGTACGCATAAGTGAATTTACCCCGCTTTGGATTGACTAGTAGTATATTGACGACACGAATATCCTCAGGTTACTGTGCGAGTGCGAGTTTACACTCGACGATTACGTAGTAGGAAATTAGTAAGGACAAGTAGGAGATGAGAAACTATTATAGTAAAGTCTCACAATCCACCAGGAGGCCAGAATCATGAAGGAGGAGTATACTGTTACTAGGAATCTCACAATCAAATCTATATACATTTCGATTATCATGCAGCATGCAATGAAGATCGCATAAGTGCAAGTTTTGCACGGTGTGAACGTAGGGACCTATGCCAAAACGTAGCACTAGTGAGAACAAAAACCCCATTAATTTGAAGTAGTTTTGTGATAGAACTGGTAGAACAAATGCGAATTTTTAGGTCCCACTAGTTCTACGATTTTGTACTACCTTAGATCGTAGGACTAGTGGGAAAAATATTCCAAATAGTTCTAGCGTAGAACTGTTTAGTGGGGACAAACCCCGAATTAAACCGAAACGAAAAGGTATGTAGCACTTCCAAGGTGTGCCTGCAAACTGCATGGAATGTGGCCACAGGTGATTGAAAAGTTTCAACTGTCTATTTTCTAACTAAACGACCTCGCGGCAATCGGTTCCGCCATGCGCCATGTCGACCTTTGAAGTTTCGTAACACATTTTACATTACACACGCCTATTGTTTTAACGAAACTTTCATATGGTATCAGAATATGGCTGGCTTTAAACAGTGGAACAGTTTGATCGTTAGTAAATTTATAGGAATTTTGTCTGTCTTTTACATTTTCCGCATCAGTTAAACGGATTTGGACGGAATTTGGTACACAGGTAGACCATGACTTGGGTGAGGACATAAGATACTTTTTGAATTACTGTACGTTCCCGACGGATGATTTCTGACCTTCGTTCTGGCAGTACATTCACCTAGGAAAATAACCTCCACCGTTCACGCGAGCGAAGCCACGGGCCAATAAGCAAGTAGTATTTCTTAAACCACGTGAAGATATAAAAAATAGAGATAGTTCACTAATAAACATTTCGAAATCCATCATAAAGTTTTAGTATCACTTTGCATCGTTGTGGCATCGTGGGTATTGCAAAACGTTTACTGCTGGCTCATACGTTACTTCTAAATGTACTTGGAAACATATGCATGAGTATTAGTTCAGTAATTACTGCAATTAGCACCTTTGTACCTATGCTTTTAAGTAGACTGTGCAAGAGTCTTAAAACGCGTGGCTTACATAGCTCGATTCCAGGTGTTGGCCATTGTGAACAAATTGACGATTTTATGGATGCCGTCTTCTTACCTATCATCCTACAATTTTCGTTCGAAGAAACAATTTATTAATAAAGATTAAATAAGTGTGACTCGCTTTTAAAAAGAAATAAAGAACGAATATGGAATGTCTTTATAGGTTAACTACTTTCAATTATTATGCTGATGCACTGATGAATATATTACAGTTCACATTAAAATGATACCAACGGCTACGAACACTTTACTTGATGCAGACGACAGGATTGACTTGTTTTGATAAATAGCGACCAAATTAATTTCGAAGTTTGAAGCACAAATGGCATAATCAACAAGTAAAGTTATTCAAACTTTAAGATACCCAGTTATTTTTGGAAATGGCTCATTTTAAAATCAACTTGTATAGATCGAATCTGCTGTTGTAAAGTACTTACCTAACAACTCAGTACTAATAGTAACAAGACAACCTATCGAGAAACGGAATTAGGCACCTAGAAGTACCAAACCTATCCATTTAAACATTACCACAAAACAATTTCTATACCATTCTTTTTCCACAACATTATCCTGTAAGCCACAATAAAAATATTCAGGGAATAGAAAAACATGGTTTATATGAGAAAGTTAGCCATAATGATATCTATTACGCGCTACCCGCTAGTGCCATCAGCCAGTACATCTATCATGTCTTGTGTCATTATACCCGCGCTTGCGATCGTTCGCGCCCCACGCTGAGGGAGGCTTTATCAGTTTTCTTATGCTCCACATTGACATTTATTGTGTATCTATAAGCACATTCGATTTGCACTAAATAAGTCTCGTTTCCGTCAAGAAGTCTTTATTTTTATGTGAGTGCTAAGAAGGGTTAAGAATTTTCGGTCGCTTTTTGTGGTTTTCTGCTTATCGTTTTTAAAAGTGAAGTGGGCTGCGATATCTTCATACAAATTTTGACAATATTAATATATTTGAAATATTCCCCTTTTATCTTCCTGAATAATACCTCTACAGCTATCATCGTTTTTTTTTTCATAAAATCAAAGACAAGTGTGAACCTGTCATTTCCTCTTTTTTTAAGCAACTAATAAGTAAAAAAAAAACATTAAAAATAAAAAAATGCTCCATTTTTACAGCCGTGATTAGAGGACTACCAGACAAATTTTGAAAGTTTTTAACACAAAAGAAATTAATAGGAACCTAGACATACTCTTTCTTAAAATTTTAATGTCAAAAATAATTGAATCGGCTCAGTTTTCGAGGAGAAAAAAGGGGAATACGAAATGTCGATCTCGTCAAAATAATTTTTTAACTCGTCTCCTCTTTGGTGGAAACCGAGCCTTTTTCTGTCTCCTATCCAGCAAAATTCAAAATCAAAATGTTTTATTTCACATAGGCCTACATGGGCATTATAAAACGTCGACAAAAAGGTGCACGGTTCGGGTTGGTCGTTTCCTATGGAGAAGAACCGGCAAGAAACTCCATGGATACTCTTTTCAAAATGATTTGGTTTTACAATATTTGGTTTTGGATTTGGTTTTATTGATTAATTGTGAAGTTCCCATACATGCTTGATTACTATCATATTTTTTTATAAATCATCTTTTTAAATGTAGGTTTTTTTTTTCTTTCAAGGGTCTCCGTGGAAGGTCGAGGTGATGGCAGGGCCGTTGGGCGGCGGTGGAGGGGAGCCCACTCGGCTGATCCCTGCCAGAGTACCAGCCGTCTTTGAGATCTCTACCTCAACGGGAGAAGCTACCTTCAGCAAGAACGAGGTAGGTTTACTGATCACTTATTTTTTAACGTATTTTTTTTCTCGAATTTTGTTTTACTAAAAAATTACGGAGGCAGATCATAATCGGCCTCATAAACGCAAAATCACATGAGAATCTTTTGAAAATCATCGTTCCATTATAGGTGATCTCAATCATTGAATTAAAGAGGCGCGATATTTTATCGAATGCCAGTATTTTCGCTCAGTGCCCGATGCACCCACCCGTCCCAATTTGTATCAATTTAACTCTTCATTCAAGGATTGCTCGACATGTTATCCATTCGATGGAAAGCTCTGAAACTCTGGGTAATTAAATTATTCAAATTTATGTACCTTTGTTTTTATCTGAACTTTATAATAAAATGTCCAAATTACAGCTGAAATGTAAATTCATTTCAAAGATAATGTAAGTAGATACCGTAGCAGTTTGCAAAAGTACTCATTTGAAAATAAAGTTATGTAAATAACAAAAAATGCTATATTTTAAAACCCAAGGCATTTAACATTTCTTAATTCCATAGAAAACTTTTCTATTGAGTCACCATCATCATCTATACCAAAGGCAACAACCAACAGGGTTTAGAAGGCAAATTCATCAAACATGCTGCATTGATATCTTGCAGTTGCCCATTGATGTGCTACGAATTTGTCCAGCACATTCCATCAACTCAGCCAATGATAGCCCACTCCAAAGCTGTGCCTTAAGTTCACAACATGGCATCCTCTGCTTTCTACGTCCTGTTTGAACCAGCCACCTTTTTAAGGTCGGCTGGTCACCTAACTGGGGGGCGACCCACACTAAACTCTTGCTGGTTAGATACAGGGTCTCCACTCCAGGACTCGTTTGCTCTTCAGCTATGAATCCTTCAGATTGCTTACCAGTGTGTTATCGATGTGTACTGCTAGCTAACCAATTGTGACGTTTACTTCAAGGTCGGCGTAACAGTAACAGCTCCATCCAGAAGGCCGGTGACCTCGCGGGTGCTGGACGTGGCCGAGCGCCCCGGGGTGTACCGCATCGAGTTCACTCCTGAGGAAGTCGGAACTCACCTTATCGATGTAAGTAACTACCTACGTAACCTATCAAGCGTAGACTTATCATTCAGATACAATTAATTTGTCGTGAGGCGAGGGACTAACGCGCTTCCATGGATTGATTACTAGAATCAAGATGCTTAGTTACAGTCACAGGCACTACCTGACTCGTCTTTCCCTATTCTTCTTTATTAGGGTCGAGTATTGCAGGGCACTGACTGTAGTCAGCAGAATTGTGATGCACAATACTATCACAGTACCTGGGCCTTTAGAATAATGTAGCCCTGGTTAATTCCAAAAACACCTTGCAGGGAATCTGTAAAAGTGCACAACACGAACAAAACAAAGAATTGAAACCCAAATGGAACCCAAATGCCGACGTCATAAATTGTGATTTAGGAAGTTGATTTAAAAATCTAATCTACTTTCAATAAAAGTCAGAGTTGTAAACTATATAATATATACTATATGTTAAATTAATTTTCTTTAAACATGTAATGCACTGGTCTGAGCTCGCTTATGTAATTACGTCGTACATAACATACGTAGCACGTACATAATTTACAAGAAACTGACAATGCCTATTAGGTAAATTCGATCAGCATCCACACATGGTATTTAGAAGCTTTGTATTTAGACCTTCTAAATACGAGTCACATGTATCAATTATTAAAATGTAATAAAATGAAGATCATGGGCTGATTAAAATTCTCACTACGTTTACGTAACACCTTTGATGAGGTACTTATTTAAATTTTGTGAAAACCCGTCCCATAGTAGCAACTTTATACTTATAATATTTTCACGCTTGGTTATCTAAGCATAAAGGTATAAAAAGTTATACAACTTTTCCACATGTTGGTGTTTTTAGGAAAACACCGCTTTCAGTTTTCGTCAATCAACTAGCCTACCGCTGGATGGAACTAATTCTTTCTGACTTATGTACCTACCTATAATACTTTGTGGTCTAAGTATAACAAGTAACTAGTTGCGCCACAATCTCTCTACTCTACCATAGACATGTAAGTAGTCATCTTTGTTTTTTTTTATTGGGACAAGCCCCCCACACTATTCCCAAACCACTGTAACTCCTGAAAGCCAGAATCAACAGTGGCGACCACCAGAAAAGCGCCGAGACAATGAAGCTCGACGAAGTCCCAAAGAAACAATTTAACTCTCTTGGATCCCGCAACGAAACATTACGAGTATATTCACCTTTGATAGTTTTTAGGCCGTCTACGTCTGGCTGAGAACCACTCTCAGCTGCGAGTTGTGATTCCGTCCCTACATTATGAGCTCTTCCGCGTCAACGACCATCGATGATTTGAATTTATAATCACCTTGATTGTGAAGTTAATCAAGTAGATAATCCAGTATTTCAATGATCATGTATTCACATAAAATATAGGTGCATTACTTATGAGTAAGACCGGTATTAACATGTTTATATAAATGTATTTTATTTTAATTGCATTGTTTCAGGTCTCAATCGCAGACGACAAGCTAGCAGCAGCCCCACTGGTGGCCAAGGTTTACGACGCCAGCCTCATCAAAGTGACAGATGTTGGCAACGCGGTGGTCGGCCAACAATGCCAGTTCAGAGGTAAGACCAGGATCCAGCAATGATTTTGCGTTCAGCAGCTTTAACGACCTCTATAAAGTTTGGCAGTAAGACATTCCAAAGCTTACCGTTTTTTTTTTGGGATGGAAAATCATCAAATGACTCCTCGCGCTCTGGGCGGGAGTGGAAGGGAGTGTCAGACTTTTACTGACTAAAAACCATCCATGTTCCTTCTTTTGCCCTTTATGTTCCAGGGCCTCTCTTTCGAACAGTCCCGCAGCCCTGGCAGGCATCGGCGCTTGCGGGCCCCTCCTGTATTGGAATAGCTTACCGTGGACTTTTGTTAGGACAAATATCTGTAACCGTATTGCGTATGACGTCACGAAAGGCGACCGAGAAAATAAAGTTAGATTGCGATCATCTTTATTATAGGTATAGCTGCCCGTTATAAACATACTTGGTATGGCTGAAGCTTAAGAGGCTCCAATAGGTACGTCGATAAGCATACAAAATGAAAGCCCTCACGGAAAGAACAGAAGAACATTCGTTGCAGATATATAAATATGTTGCAGTGAACTTCAGTCCAAGAATTAGCATAAAATTACATGACTTTCGATTGTAGGTTCAGATTTCAAAAGCAAAATTCTCCACTTCAACGTTATTCCTCCGAAACCGACCAAGCACGGTGATTATGGTATTGTCCCCCTTAGGACATAAATTATAGCGCCATGGGCATGGGAACAAGGGGACATTTTCCCCATTGAACATTCGAGAACTAAGGGGCCGTTACGTTACCTCTCTTAGCATAATACCCCTCACTTCCACAATTGGTTAGCTATCTAGATTTTAATTTAATTGGGTATAATAAATTTTATTAATTGCCCGAAAGCTGCTTTACCGGAAATTGGTACCTGGCTTAATCTAGAACGATATCATAACAAATTAATTTGATGTAGAGATTAAATTGGTATTGGTACAGAGATATTGATTATATTTTTTATTTAGTATTAACATGAAAAGCAAAATTATCTTCATGAAAATGTCATAGAACAGCAAAAGGGTCTGAAACCTACAGGTATTGAGTAAGGAATAGTACCTACTAACTAGTACCAATACTTTTAGAACAATCAAAGATCGGAAAGACGGCGTCGGCGTCGGTGGATTAAGCCTAGCAAAGAAAAAACAGTTAGTAATACCTACCTGCCTGCTACTTATCTACACGTGGTATTAACGGACACTTTATTTTTTAGTGGACGCCAGCGCTGCCGGCGAAGGACAGTTGGAAATCTCAATCAACGAAGGAGAAGTTCCTAATCACGTGCAGGTAAAGTCGCGTCATTATATTCGTAATCTCTAACTTTAAATGAGACCCGTCATTCGCTTTTCAAACTTTTAGTAGGATTTAAAAAAAAGTTTTTATTCTATAACTGTTGACTATGATTCGATAGCACAGATTTGCGATAGTTATGCCTTTCGCAGGAATGTCTGTTACCAACCTAAAATGCGACAAAATTATTTTAATATTAATGGTAACGAGTTCTTAATGGAATGTCGAGTAAAATTCCAGTATAATTCTTATCCTTAATAAATATTCATAACATTTTTCATTGATATTCAACTATTTAATCCTAATTGCGAGACATTGAGCAAAGAATGAGGTGTCTCTCTATTATTTGGAAGAACATTCGATTAGAAAGCTCTTGACGACAATCAGGACTTTACATAACGTAACGGTGATAGAGTCTCACCAACGAAAGCTGTCCAAAAAAAAGGCGGTTTTTTCTAGACCTCTAACTGAAGGAAAATTCAAAATATAAACATTTTACTCTTACTTCGTGGTATTCAATTCGATACTATCAATCAAGGTATTATACGATCACTAATAAATAAAATGCTTTATTTCATGAAATTTTGCATTGTTCTAGGTGGTTGGTGGAGGTCGATGCCTCGTATTTTGGCGGCCAGAAGCAGCGACACCTCACCGGGTGGACATCAAGTTCAACGGAGAACCTGTGCCATCTTCTCCTTTCATCTTCCATGTAGCACCAGCACAGAGAGTCACTATAGACACGTCACAAGTTGGTAAGTAGTCATTTTAACTTGTGTCTAAACTAATCAGCACTAGTAGCCAGCCAGTAGGCCAATTCGATGTAGGTATAGACAAAAAGGCCTATTGATGTAGCATAGGTACTATCTACACGAATTGTAGCTAAATTTATCAGCGTCGTTGGGTAAAATTACAAAGAATAATAATTTATTTCTTCTGACCTATTATTAAACGATAAGCGTTTATGAACCACTAGCGCCTCTGCTCCTAGAGAATCAAAATCTCGTACGATTTTAATTTACTTATCTCCGTATTGCATTTGGGGTGGTGCTGCGATCGAAAACAATTATTCTAAACTATCAACTTTTTTAGATATTGAGGTTTTATGGTCTAATATTAATGTGTAACTGGTCAAACTGCTTCAAAATATTCAATGTAAAGCTGTAGGTACATTAAAAAAAACTAAAACAATTTATTTTTCTTGCGCTAACGGCCTCAAAAATGTTTCTTCAGGCTTTCTTGCCAGGATGATAATGTATATTCTAAAAAAATATATTTTAGCCAGGTTTTGTGCACAATAATGAAGTTATTTTTTACATAAACATTTAAGTAACTACATACTTATTTTTTAAATTGAATATTTGCAATTATTAAAACATAAAAATATTTTCTTGCTAACACTGTTGGTTAGATCTGTGACACTTTGAGACGATTGTCAAAGATTTGACAGCTGTCAGTAGGACAAAACGCGGGAACTTGAATTACTTCAAAACATTTGTAATTGTAAATAAAAAAATTGATAAATAAACATCTAAACGCAGTTGCACTTACACCCTATATTGTTCTTCCCTAGAATTGATCCCCGTGGGTGAATTGGCATCATGTTCAGTTCGAGTGGAAGGTTCTGCGGGCGGCGAATTAACAGTAACAGTTCGAGGTCCGAGGGGCGAAGTCCCTGTACGATTGACTGGAGACGCTGTCACCGGTCTGGTCGCCAGTTTCACCCCGAAGAATGTCGGACCTCATACGCTCACCGCACAGTACAATAACCAAATAGTACCGGTATGTTTTTCTTTTGTTTTTTAATTATGTTTAGGTACTTCATAATATTTTGTGAACATTTAGAAAATAAAGTAATTTCAACTAATAAAGTGTTGAACAATCAATGTCGAACAACAAATACCGCCTCTAAGACGATTATTTGACTTTCATGCAACTATATTATTTTAGCCATTTTAGCAACCATTCTCTTAGATTCTATATCTAAAAATCCATTGTTGTTTCCAGGACACACCATTTGTTTGCAAAGCATATGATAGCAAGCTAGTGAGCGTGAGTGGAGGTAATGCTGCAAGAGTTGGAGTACCAGTTCAATTAGCAGTAGATGCTGCACAAGCTGGTGAAGGCAACCTTGAAATAACAGTTGCAGCCCGTGGATTGAATATTCCAACACAAGTACATCCACAAGTAAGTACTTTCTCTTTTTCTTCCTTGAGTGTGTCTTTTGATTCAAACTTTGAATGGCAATAATGTTTTCCAATGGATAACCTAACAATTTCTTCTTTTGTTTTCAGGGAAATGCTCGCTTCATGGTATCATTTACACCAACTGAAGCTTGTGAACATGTTGTCAATGTATCTTTTAATAAAGTGAGTAATTTAACTTGATCTGTATGGTATACCTATATTGTTACTTCATTGCAATGTTTTCTTAATCTTTTTGAATCATGGTGGGTATTGGCATGTATACATTAAACAAGCTGCCACACTGGTTTATAGTAAGTGATATGAGTACTGCCCCAAAATCTAAGGTAGTCATGAGGATTGATTTTTAAAATCATTTAAAAGTAAGCAGTTCTATCTTCATAACAAAGTCACCTTCTAGCTTCAGAGATGTTGTAAAAGAATGTTAAATTGTTATAAAGCATTATATTACTTACTAAGGTTTTTTGTGAATGTAAACTTAAATAAAGAATGCCAAAACCAAGCACCAAAGCCAAAAATTTCACATCTAAACAACCTAATCTTATTCTAGATGCGCGTCCCTGGCTGCCCCCTGGTAATCCAAGTATCAGAAGGCGGTGGTGGCGGGGCTCGAGTCACAGTCCCCGGGCCTGCGCCCCTACACCAAAGTGCCGCACTGACACTTCACCACCCCTCCGCCTCTCTGGATCAGATCGAAGTTAATGTTGAGGGTGAGAACTTACACCTATTACGGGAAAGAAAGATAATGTGAGCTAACAATGTTTGTTGACAAAGCAGTGATGATCAGGGTGCTAATGACATTGTGCCAGAATGGCCGATCATTTATCTCCTAATTGAAATATGTTTTTCTGACACTGTGCCACTGAAAAAGTCATGGCATGAATCGGCATGATCGATAATCTCCTATAATTCTAGACTAAACTTGTGGAATAATATTCTTCTTTTTTATCGTGTAACGCCTAACCTGGTGTCAGAGTTTTTATACTGCCCATGAGCCTCAACGGTAATGATGTTTAATTGGCATAGTTGTCATAATGACCAATATTAGAAAATAGCAGACTTGGCCCCCAGTATATTCATGTGTAAATTATTCTGACCTTATTCTTCAAGTGTGACTGTCTAGCCATTGTTTTAAATATGATCTCAAATAGTATTTTTGTTTTCTTTTATTATGTCTTGTCACCTGGGTAAAGTTAGAATATGAAAATTTTAATAAATTTACAATTACATTTAGCTATAGAGGCATGTTGATGTAACAGCAAATACTTCAGTGTGTGTGCTTGTTGTGTTGAATTTAATGGTGATCTCTTTTGGAGGTAAAATAACTAACATAAATTATGTTATATCTAGAAATCAAACACTTGTTTACTACTTAACTAACACAAAAATACAGGGTGGAAGGGACACCAACACTAAAACGGTTAAGTACTATGTATTCTACACATCATTCTGAAATTTTGCGCACTTAGAAATTTGGTGCAGGTTATTAAAAAAAACAGCAACGCGAACGTCCTACAAAACTGCAATGCCTACACGTTTAAAATGAATGGAACAGCTGATTTTTTAAAATTACCAGTGAAAAATTTCGATGTGGGTTCAGAATGATGAATCGAATACGTGAAAACCGTTTGTGCGTCGGTGTCCCTTCCACCCTGTATAGTATATTAATACACACATCTACCAAGCACACACATGGCTCCCAGACATAGTCCACTTATGCACCATGTGGCTTCTCCCTATGTAACAGTACCTACCCTCTTGCTGTTTGCTTTTTAAGCTAGGAAATGTATCATAATTTAATTGGTTCTTTTTTCCAGGGTGGTATAAATGAAAGAGATACAAAATAATACTTTTTGGATACCTATCTGAAAACGATTAGACAAAGAATGAGGGAATAACGTAGGGCAAGGGGATCAAAGTCGGGAGATTTTATAGAGGAGAAATCATAGTTTATTATGAAGAACTTAACGTTAGAAGAAATATCATAAATGCTTAGCCGCACTAACAACTTCACATATAGAGCTTAGTTATTAGGACTAACAAAACTAACAACAATTATACTTTTTAAATAGGGTAAACTAACGGGTAGTCAAGTAAGTTCATAAGAGACAAGTAATAAGATTTCAGTTTACAGAGAATACTCAAAAATAACATGACGACGTAACGTAACATTCATATTTTGTAAGCTCATCCGCTTCGCCCTAACTCCTAACATCCACGTTCGTGTCGAGTGGGGTCCTGGGGGTAGTGCGTTAGGGCGGGGCGGTGAGCTGAGCCGGCTGTCGGGTGCAGGGCCGAACGGGGCGTCCGTGCCAGCGGCCGTGGCTTCGGCCGGTGCCGGCGTGTTCCGCGCAGAGTTCGTGCCCCGAGCCGTCGGGGAACATCGCCTCAATGTGCTCGTGGACTCCGTGCCGATACCGGCTAGCCCGTTTCATTTGAAGGTGAGTCAAGATCTAAATTTACGCGTCAAAATGGAAAGCAACGCTATCGCGAATGTATTGCAATAACAATATAGTACTAGCAAGGGTATTGTAAGCAGAAAAAGTTCAATATGGTACACACAGCTCCATTAAGTGGTTACCCCTCCCAAAGGACATGTCTGTTAAAATCCGTGATAGGCCCAAGTTGGTTTTTGTATTTTGCTAAAACATTTTGTTATAATTAATGTATTGTTTTAGTGAATAAATAAGTTTAATTTAGTTTTTTTTTAAAGTATGCTGTTTTTTTTTCAATAAAAACATTAATAGTTTTATTATTGCGTATAATGACAAGCAAAGTAGATTGATAATTCACCAAATGAATAACTACATATTTGGCTCAGTTGGTAAAAGCTGTGGTAATCAAAGGATAAACAATGATTCGAATCTTGTCCGGGCATAAGATTACTTTTTGTATTATTCTTAATGATTTTTTTTTTAATTGCAAAGTTGTTGTAGCAAAATTAATTTTAATACAACTTCGTTGTTTTATTGTGTTTAACAACAACGGGTAACTTCGTTGTTTTATGTGAATGTATACATCAAACGTTGTAGTTACAACTTTGGGATTAATTTTATAAAGAAAAAGTAAGTAAGTAAAATTAAAGGAGACCCTCAAATCATTACATTTATCCATTAAACAGAGACCTAAAGATAAAGTGAATGAACTATTTTTGAAGTATTCTTTAGATTATTCTTATCGAATTCAATGTTGTAGCACCGTAACATTTTAAAACTTGAGGGGTCAGCACATACTGACGCTGTGTATACCAGTGATCAGCGATGCTAACGCCATTTCTTTTTATGCTGTATATTGGTTTGATAACGGTTTAAAAAACGAAATTTTGACATTCCTGATTATCTACAGGTGTACGACGTCACCGCCATTAGAGTTAAGGATGTCACACATGGTACAGTTGGGAAACCGGTCACATTTTTGGGTAAGTCAAAAATAAACTTATATCCTACCACCATCACAAAACGGGATGCCCACGACTTAATGGTAACCTATTGGTACCACTGCAATCAGAATCATCAACCCATTTTCTTAGGAAATCCTCGGTTGGTAATTCCTAGAATTTCAAGGTCATAAAGGTCTGAGATGCAGTATGTAATATCATACCCCCTTCTTCTCTTATCTTATAATGATTCATAACCCTCTACACCTCTCCACAGTGGAGACAATGGCAGCTGGTCCCGGCAACTTGGAGGTGACAGTGAACGGAGGCCGCGTGCCAACCGCAGCAGCAGCCCAAGGAGCACACACCTATGCCATCAGCTTCACGCCGCGAGATCCAAGACCTCATACTGTCGAGTTGCGGTTCAATGGAGATCATGTGCCTGGTAAATATGAAATTACATTTAATAGTACCTGGCTATTAATATGGCTAATTCGAAAGCTTGAAGTGTCATATTAACGCCCGGGTACTGTACTTACTTATTTTGCTGTTTTACTGATTATTATTGTTTCTACCTCGACGCCTCGTTGGTCTAGTGGTCGCAAGAGTGGACTGTTGAGAATGAGAGCCTGGGTTCGAATCCCAGGTTGGGTTTTTCCATCAGGAATCTCTGGAAGTAGCAGTCACGGAGTCTGGATTTGTGCCCGGTTGATGGCAAAAGGCTCGCGCTATTACATGGGACTTAAACATAATTGGCGAAATGTGGGTGTACTATTAGTTACACCTCTGCCTAAGCCTTCGGGGATTACAAACGTGAAGTTATGTGTTATTGTTTCTTCTCTGGATACATATTTCTATGCTAGTTAATAGGGAATTAAATCCATGTCAAATGCAGTTCCATAAACCCTCACAACCGGTAAGTAGGGTAAGAGCCATGTTAAAACATGGAATCTGGCATTGTCCTCTATCCCAGGCAGACACAAAGACTCTGAAGTGTGCGCTTATTTAAGTAACCCGGACGTAGTAAATAGGTACCCTACCCTACGCAAAACACGCGCTTTGGACGTGGAGTTGCGGACACCAGCCCGTCATCAATAGGTACCCTATTTCATGGTCTACCTAACACTTACTGGACGTCCGCTAAAGTGAGCAGTATATCCTTTTTGGTCGAATCTAATGTCGAAAATGTGCTTTCCCAGGAAGCCCATTCGTATGCCACGTGTCAGCACCAGCGCGGGTCATCGGCGCTGGTTCAGGCGAGTCTCCGGACAAAGTGTCAGTGGGAGAAGCGTACACCTTCAGCGTGGACTCGCCCACCTCGCCGCACGTCGAGGTGCTCGGGCCGGCGCGACGACCCGTACCCGTGCAGGTTTGTACCCAGATTCTGTAGCTAGAAACGATGGGGAAATAAAGCTGGGAAGAATTTAGATAGGCCTGTTGGTTTAGTGGTTAGTGACCCTGACTGCTAGGACGGAGGTCGTGGGTTCTATTCCCACACAGGACAAATCTTTGTGCGATGAGTATGATTATTTGTTCTGTATCGGGGTGTATAATATGTATGTATTTAGAAATATATAAGTATGTTTATCAGTTCTCTGGTTGCCATAGTACAGACTCTGCCTAGTTTGGGATCAGATGGCGGTGTGTTGGTTGTCCCAAGATATATTATTATATAATTAGTATGAAGCTTGTCGATAGCTAAATCGTCAGTAAGACAGATGGCAATTCATTGTTGCTCTTCATATCTTCTAACATAAAATTTACCCGATATATGAACAGTTACATTTCGTTAGGCCATAAGTCAACAGCTGGCAGTTTAGTTCTAGTGTCGCATTAAATTCTTTTTTTGTAATCTGTTCTAGGTATCTGCCGAAGAGACTATTGGTGAAAATGAGGCCAGTAAAAGGTACACAATCTCCTTCGTACCAGTCGACGTTGGAGATCATAGCATTGAGGTAAGTACCTACTCTATTTAATTAAACTGAGGTGTTTTCTTATCTGCATCGATCAGTTCAGATTCATTATAAAAAGATACTGTATCTTATCTTATCAATCAAAACATCCAAAAATACTAAAGTAGAATAGAAATAAATCCTTAACCAGTTATTCTAACTACACTCGTTTACAGGTGCGAGCCGGTGCGATGGGTGGCCACGTCGAAGGCAGTCCGTTCCTCGTCAAAGCATACAGCGCGGCTCGAGTCAACGTTACTGATATCTCTCCGGGAATCGTCGGCAGACCTGTGTCTTTTACTATCAACGCTTCTCATGCGGGTAAAAACCTTTTCAATACACTTCCTCGAAAACCGGATCTCACTACGATTAGGTTCAACGTGCAATGTATTTCACACTCGTGGTTTTTTTCGTATATAAGTATATTATCAACAGGTGCGGAAATTAAAATTTTCACAGATTACCATGCTTAAATTGAATCCAAATTGGTTCAATTCCTATAGTCGGCGGTGATTATTTGTTTTTATCTCGGCAAACAGATATGCATCTTTGCGGCGGAAATTAAATCATAGTTTCCTAATAATTCATGACAAGAATACTTTTCGTTCTAATATTGTGTTTCTTCAAAAGTGTATTAAAAAACGTCGTTTAATACACGTGGGCATTTGTTGTTTTTTACTGCAATTCTAGGCTTCATAACAACCTCGCCTGCGGTTCGGGTGTGAATTCCGCCTCGACTGCAATAACAAAGTTTCCCCACTTATATCAAAATGTACTAAAACCTACCTTTTGTCATATTTAAGAATTATTGTCTTTAAAATGTAGTTGCATGTTTCCTAATTAGATTATTTGTTTCAGGTGCCGGTAATTTAGAAATAATCGTAGCTGTTAACGGGAGAAATGTGCCAAATTATGTACAAAGTGAAGGAAATGCCAGGTTCAAAGTAAGTAAAAAACAATGTTTCACGTCTCATGCTTACTTACACAATCATTCTACGTCTAACAGTGTTTAAAGTAATTTTATATGCTGGATTTATTTCTCACGAACTTGTTATTTTCTCAAGAATCTAAGGCCTTTGCAAACGGCGTATATTTACGCGCTGAGTTTGCGCATTCACGCGCTGCAAAAGCAACTAGCACTGCTCTTTCTATGTACGCACTGTCTATGTGCTTTGATGGAAACGTGTGCATGCGTAGGCCCTTACGACTTCTTAATCTTTTCGTATCGCCAACAGTTTTGTTCTATTTTTAGAGCTAAATAATCTGGCCAAATGTGGTATCATCGACCCGTCCCAAATACAATGGCAGTGTGGAGCCCATCTGCAGGATATGCCCCACCTCCTGTCTTGCCCATCCGGCACAGCCACCTGCACCTTCCAGGATTTAAACAAAGCCAACGAAAGAGCTGTGCAGGTGGCTATAATATACTGGTCGAGTATTATTTGAGTCCATCGACACACAAAGAAGAAGAAATGTGTCCTAACCCTATTCTATCTTCTCCCAGGTAAACTTCAAGCCCGTAGAAGCAGCCCCGCACACGCTCTCCGTCCGGTTCAACGGGCAGGCGGTGCCGGGCTCCCCGTTCACGTGCGCCGTGTCCGCGCCGGCGGCGGCCGCGGATGCGCGCGCGTCCGGCCCGGGGCTCGTGTCCACGCCCAGGGCTGAGCCTGCCGAGATACAGCTTACTGGCTTCCATAGTAAGTTGCTTTTAATATTAGGAATGGGAGGTGTGAAGTGTGAGGCTGGTTCTTGAGAGGGGACGATTTGAATGTCGCCTCAGTCGCCTGCTAAGTCCATAAAAGAATACATATGTAGATTGTTACATGGCACCTTATTGTATTGAATACAATACAATAAGGTGCCATGTAACAATATTATATGCCGCTGATGGACTAGGGCTTATAGGGCTGATGTCCGCAACTCCACGTCTAAGCGCGTATTTTGCGTGCGGGTGGTAATAGTACATTACGATATTAGTGCGTTAAGATGGTTATAACATGCGAGGCGGAATTTCAGCCCGAGCCGAAGGCGAGGGCGTAATTGAGCCGAGCATGTTATAACCAATACGCACGTATATCGTACGACGTTTTTTAACACATTTGCGAGGAAACAGAAAAGAAAAGATATTCACAATACAAGTACAAAGAAAAGAAAATTTGAGAAAAATGGCGCGAGGATTATTTTCTGCCGTGGCTGCGTGAAAATGTTGGCAAAGACGCTAGAGCATGCAGCCAAGTTATTAAATTACCTAATAAACTGTTTTTTATTTTAAATAAACTCAATCTGTGAATGCACTGTTGCTTTCCCGCCATTTTAACACTGACTGGCGCCGCGCGGTGATTAGTTCGAAATTTGAATAGCAACAGCGCGCTGCTCACTAGCTGGAGTCGTGCGGCGGCGATCAGTTCCATATTTGAAATGGCAAATAATACTGTTATGGAATTTGTATGGACTATAACTTAACTATTTGCTTTGGTAACACACGCGTTTTTTATGACCCGCTTTACATATTTAAAACCGGTGGAATTACATCAGCTTTACGAGCAAGGGTGTTAAAATCACGTATCATGACGTCAGTGTTACCATTACAAGAGCAAAACCATACGTTGGTCTTCTAGGAGCTCGTCACCACGCAGCATAGCACTACACAAAACCCTTAGCATGTAACTTCGACTTTTAAGTTTACTCTCATTTCCATAAATAACGGGTGATTTATTTAGATTTTTCAAAACTAAAAAAAATATAAAAAATAAAAATATCAGGTTATCCGTATTATCATAAATAAAAACCATTCTATACATTTATTGTTTAAAGATTATTACTTTCAAATATTGTCCGTAACTGCGGTTAACATGGTTCATTCTGCAGTTCCGTCCGAATATTTCGAGTGGTATTTGGCGAATAACCCAAGTAATGTTGGCTTCCAGTTGCTATTCATATAGACTTAGGACTTTACTTAGTCCCAAAGGAAAAAGTCTAGGGGTGTGATGTCACAGGATCTAGGCGGCCAATTCACCGGTCCGAAGCCCGAAATGTATTTACCAAATTGTGTTCGCAATAAATGATTTTATTTTATTTGAATAAAGCCATGGTGTCGTCACATGCTGTGTGGCAAGGGCTTTCATACTTTACGATGGTATAGCGAATCATGCCCTCTCGGTAGACCAATTATGTTGACCATAAGTTGCTCTAAGTGCATGAAACACATTCAACGTTGAACGCTGGTTTTCGTAACACAGCTGAATAATTTTAAGACGCTGTGCAGTCTTTCCATGAAATGTCAAATGATAGATTATCACACGATTCACGCTTCATCTATCAAAAAATCCCTAGACAAAAGAGTAGGTACCTCTAAATAAAATTATTACTTTACTTAATTATTACCATTAGAAGACCTGTTAATTTCTAAAACATGTCTCGTTCGTAACAGCTGCGTAGCTATCTTTGTCATATCTAAAACAACTATAAAGTCATACAAATGGGCTAGCATCTAATACAAACCATTACCAAATCTTAAATTGTAAATCATTCCTTTGTAAAGATAGTTTATGTTTAGCAACTAGATTGAATACCTACAATCAGTCATTGTTTATGCGTCACAGCATTGTCTATGCGAATGTTTATTATTTGGGAACATATTGAGTCAAATAGTAGCAGCCAAATGTCGACACGCGTTCGACGTCGCTTAAGTGCATTGCTTTGGGGTTGTGTAAAATGTCGCTGTACGTTGCTTTAATCAAGTTAGCATTGAAACTGAAAGTTCCTAGCCCCTTAGACACGGTAGCAAGGGAAAGTATGTGGAAATATTCTGACGAATTCAAAACATGAAAGTGTGACAACCCCTAGTTGTTCGAAAGTTCAGACGTGTTATACGCGGTTTATTTTGAATTTATTGGCATAATTAACAACTTAGACTATAGGATCAACTCAGAAATAGTCAGCATCTGTATCATTCAATTTGATTTTGTGTCTGTTTCAATTTACTGAAAATTGTAGTCAAAAGTGGTAAACAATTACGTTGCAATTTTAATTCCGGAAAGTTTTTTACATCCATAAATTCAAAGACAAGCTGTATACTTCAAACCAAGCCAACATCTTCTACAAAACCTAATTTCCCTCAGCAGGCGAGCCAACAGTGTACGTAGCGGGTCCCGGCGGCACCACCGTCCGCTCCCGTCTCTCCTCGACCAGCGAAGGCCGGTATACCGCGACGTACACGCCGGAAGCCGTAGGCCGGCACACCGTGCAGGTGACGTGCGCGGGCCGCCACGTGCCTGGATCACCGTTCACGTGCAACGTGTATGATGTGCGACGGGTCAGGGTCACTGGATTGGGGCCTGGAGGTATGTAATGTTTTTGGGTTAGCTTGTAAGTGCTTGCTACGTTTCTCTCTTGTATCTAGTTTATACTTTTTATTACCTGTGTTTGCTCCACTTCTGAGCAAAAGCTTCCCCCATAACTTACCACGTCACCTTATGTGTGATCCTCTTTGGACTATCTCTTGTCTGAGCATTCCATGCCTTCTTCGGCGTTGACCAATTCGCTACCATTCCATTCTGTAAGGTAGGTAACATAAATTAATCCTAAGAGGTTGCATTGAGCGATAACACCTACTTTATGACCGCTACAGGATATTAAGTAGTCCGTAAATTCAAATCACAACTGGGATTCTTTGACAATAACAACTTGACATAATAAATTAATATACAATTTCTTTGACCGTACCTGTGACGTCACCAGGATATTAAAATAACATTTCTCTCAACTCCACAGAACTGGAAGGCACACTAGAAGGCCTCAGCCTAGACGAAGGAGTGGACGAAGAGCGAGGAGTGGAAGTAGGCAAGCCGGTGACGTTCAGTGTGGACGCGGCCGGCGCGGGAGAGGGCACTCTCGAGCTCGTCGTGTCCACACCCTCCACTACTGTGAAGGCGGAGGTATGTAGCATAATTTTGAAATGTTTATTCTAAGGCATGCCATGGCAGTTTCCTCACGATTCCTTCACCGTTTTGGAAGCAGTGGTGATAAAATAAATTACACAAAGTAATAAGCCAATGAACAAACCACTCACACAAGCTCCTCGCAAACAACCACATTTTGGAATAATTAAAAAATATTATCCTATCAGCATACCGACAAACGACAACATCAATGTCATCTTGAAGTTATGAGTTTAGAAAATCTTTTTTTATTTACATTAATGAATAAATGTCGATACGAATTTCACAATCCTACAATGTCTGTGAAGCTTCGCTAGCTAATTTGTGAACTAAATGCACCGGTCTATTTAAAATTGTGTCATCCGCACAGGTGGTAGCAGTCGCGCGCGGTCTGTACGACGTGACGTTCGTGCCGGTATCGCGCGAGCCGCACCGCGTGTCCGTCACGTTCAACGAGCAAGCTGTCCCCGGCAGCCCCTTCGTGTGCCGAGTCAGCGAGCCACACACTTATGTGCAGATTGGTAAGAAGTTCATCTATGTTCAATGCAGTTAATTAAATCTTATAAAAGGAAAATCTTTTCTTAGAAAAGTAAACAGATTTTGGAATTATGAGTAGATGACACTAGCGAATTTTATTTCTTTGAGAAATCGGTACACAAAAATTATTTAAACACACTTTTTTACATTTTTTCTGTGTTAATATGTAAGTTTTTGCTTTCGAAAGAGGCTCATTTAAAATCACCATGTTATTTTTTCAAGGATTAAAAGAATCCGAAAGAAATTCGTCGAAAAGTTTCTTGATTGTGATACTATCGATCGGCAATCAAATAACAGTCAACACATTAACACATTTCAGTAGACAATGTAATTAAACAATTGATTGTGGCCTCCACTCTCTTCGAAAGCTTCCATTGTGTTTTTTTACATCATAAATTATTATTTGTTAATATTCTTTTGTATTTATTTTCGCTCCAGGCGGCATTGCAACAGTAGAAATAGATGAGAACCTATCCGAAGTGGAAGTCATCTCACCAACCGGTGCTCGCGTCGCCGAAGCGCATTTAGAAGACACTGGTCTTCTGACCTTCCCCGCCAGCCGTGTCGGCAGATATGTGGTGCGCAGTGCTAGAGGACCAGTTGCAGATGTGGAGGCGCTAGACGCGTCTGCGGTCAAAGTGCTGTCTATTGGAGACGCGGTGGCGCATCGACCGGCCATACTTACTGGTGAGTAAAGTATTCTGTGAAGTCTTTGCTAGGGATAAAGCTGCGGGCTTCGCAAGATCTATCTTTGTGGTTGCGTAATACTTGAAGCTGAAGGACACTGAACTGACTTTACCACGGTCGACATGTGGTGCCCAGGGCAAGTGATAGGATTTTCCACGCATTTTCAGCCTCTCTAAGGCCTCGTTGAAAGAGACGAGGCGCGTTGCGTGACGTGTGGTGCGTCTCGTCACGCGGTTAATTGTATATCCTTAGTTTGTAAGCCCTGGCTGGGGGCCTTAAAGTAATTTTTGGCCACCACAGGATTGTCCGGTTAAGCAGCTTCAACCTTAGCGAGTTGTTGCGCTGCGAGCGGCCATACCAAAAAAAAAAAAAAAAAAAATCACGCGGTTCATTGAAATCAGTAGTTGTTGCGGCGGACAACGCGGCGGCGTACACGTCATCGCAAGGCGTTGCAGCGGTATTATCGGCACCTTTAACGCGCCGTTTCGAATGAAAAATCGGGGTCTCCCTTGTTTTACCGAAAAGAAATTGCCAAATTATCACTTCCCAAACAAATTTTCGCATAATTTCATTTGCCAAATTATTACTTACCGAAAAATCTCTTTACAAATAATTGTTACGAAAACCTATGTTTGGCAAGTGAACGTTTGAACAATAACTTGTTTACCAACTAGTACTTTTACCATTTTTTATATAGTCAAATATTTCAGTTGGTATAACATATTTTACGCAAAATTAAATAATCCAAATTTGGTGTCGTCAATTTTAAACTTACCATTTCAGTCAAAAGCACTATTAACTAGTTGGAATCTCCTATTTGGATTTGGTTGGGGCTCCTATTTCTGTCTGCAGGGTTTACAGGCACCTAACTAACCGAACATCGGGGTGCCCCTGACGTCGACCGTCTAGGGTTAGCGTTTCCGTCAGCAGGTCGACGGATCCCCGCTGCGCGGGGCTCCTATTTCTGTCTGCAAGGTTTACAGGAACCTAACTAACCGAACCTCGGGGTGCCCCTGACGTCGACCGTCTAGGGTTAGCGTTTCCGTCAGCAGGTCGACGGATCCCCGCTGCGCGGGGCTCCTATTTCTGTCTGCAAGGTTTACAGGAACCTAACTAACCGAACCTCGGGGTGCCCCTGACGTCGACCGTCTAGGGTTAGGGTTTCTGTCAGCATCTGTTAAATTTCAATTACGATAAATTAAATCAATTTGTGTTATGTCTTCATTCCAAAATTTTTGCCTTTATATTTTTTGTCATAACAAATCATTTGACTAAACGTTTATTGTCTTAATTTTGTTTGCTGTAATAAATCATTTGATTAAAGACCAATAGCCTTAATGACATTATCCTTGGTAATAATCTGCCAAGTAAACATTTGACCAAATGAAAATGTGCGTACTAAAATTATTCCAAATATTACATTGGTATAAAAAAAGGTTGCTAAAATTTGTTTGGGTAATGAAAATTTGGCAAAATCTTTTCGGCAAAACGGCAGGATCCCGAAAAATCGCAATAAACGAAGCCTTACGTTTTCAGCTGTCCATCAATTGTGGATTTCTAATTTCATGCTGGTGTACAATTCTTATTTCTACATTATTACCTATATGCAGTCAATACCAACGGCGCCGGCAACGGGCGCCTGTCGGGGCGCGTGACGTGCGGCGGCGCGGGCGTGCCGCACTCGGTGCGGAGACGCGGCGGCGCGCGGCAGGAGCTGGTGTGGCACCCCGCGCGCGCAGCTCCGCACCGGCTCACGCTGCTGTGGAGCGGCGCGCCCGTCGCCAACGAGCCGCTCATCGTCGACGTGCAGCCCGCGCATCACGGACAGGAGGTAATAGATATAAGACACGTAAAGATACTAATAATTATAGACCTATATCCGTGTTGCCAGTTTTTAGCAAGGTGTTTGAAAAAGTAATGCTTAATCAAATGCTCAATCATTTTAACACCAACAGAATCTTACACGACCAACAGTATGTATGGTTTCACTAAGGGACGTTGTACAACTGACGCCGGTGTAACCTTATTAAAGCACATATTTTCTGCGTGGGAAGCATCCCAAGACGCAATAGGAATATTTTGTGTCCTCTCCAAAGCATTTGATTCCGTAAATCACGACACATTGCTTTTGAAACTTGAGCATTACGGACTAGGTAAACTTGCACTTAGTTTGGTAAAATCTTATTTAAGTGATAGACAACAATATGTTCAAATAAATGGTGTTAATTCACAGGGTTTAAAAGTAAAAATGGGGGTTCCACAAGGCTCAATATTGGGTCCTTTCCCCTTTCTAGTATATGTGAATGATCTACCCTATTTATTGAAAAATCAACCTCAAAATATGGTGTTATTTGCTGATGACACATCCCTAATTTTTAAGATAAATAGACGGGCCCAAAATCTAGATGACGTAAATAATGCCCTACTTCAGGTCCATAATTGGTTCACAGCAAACAATTTAGTATTAAATGAAAAAAAAACGAAATGCATAAGATTTGCTTTACCAAATGTTAAAAATAACGTGTATGATATAGTATTGAATAAAGAGAAACTTGAATTCGTAGATAAAACCGTTTTCCTGGGGCTTACGCTTGATTCAAGGCTACAATGGGGTCCTCATTTGAAATCTCTTGCGGGGCGCCTAAGTTCAGCAGCATATGCTGTTAGAAAAATCCGTCAATTTACTGATGTAGATACCGCTAGACTGGTCTATTTTAGTTACTTTCATAGTATAATGTCTTATGGCATTCTGTTATGGGGACAGGCTGCAGACATTGAGTCTATATTTATTCTGCAAAAAAGAGCCATCAGAGCCATATATAATCTTCGTAGGCGCGATTCTCTAAGGGAACTGTTTAAGGAAATCAAAATCATGACTGTACATTGTCAATACATCTACGAAAACATAATGTACGTTAGGAAAAATCTACATCTTTTTAATAAAAGAGGTGACAGACACAATTACAGTACGAGAACTAGAGACCAATTAGTTCAGCCGGGCTTCAGACTCGCAAAAGTAGACTCATCTTTCATGGGGTACTGTTTGAGATGCTATAATAAAATTCCACAAAGTATTCTTGAACTGAATGAGACGCAATTTAAAACATGCATTAAACGCACACTATGTAAGCAAGCATATTACAAGTTGGACGATTATATCTCTGATAAAAATGCTTGGCTCAATGCCGGTCCTGCTCCACATGGACAGGGGCGCATAAACGGATTAATGGATAGCATTAAATAGTATTGTTGGAGCTGCTGAAGATTGTACAACTATCTTTGCATTGTATACATTCAATTTCTTTTGGTATTATATAACCGCATAGCCCATATTATGTGATTACTATGTAATAGAAAGCTATATCATTCGCTGGAAACCTACGTCTTTTTTTTTTGACTTGAATGTGCCCTGGCGGTTAAGTGTATGTCATGCTCACTCAAATGTCTCGCTGATGGTGGCGCGTGTGTCGGATCATTTAGTTCCCTTCAAAATGGTTGAGTTGAATGGTGCTGATACATGTGTCATGTTCGTGAACGGGCGCTGTCAGTTGTGACTGGTCATCTCTTGGTTGCCACGGCTTATTTGAATTAATTATTTTATTTTTTTGAATAGTTCTTTTCTTTGTTTTTACTATGGACACTTTTATCGTGCACATCTTGCTACATCGCTCTCACATAATGTACCATCTCAACATGAATGATGTAACCAAGGTTTTGTAAAAATATTCTGATTTAAAAGAGTGTCCATGGAGTTTCTTGCCCGTTCTTCTCCATAGAGATCTACGTTAGGGAATGGGCAACTACAGTACTTTCACAGTTTTTATGCCTTGTGACTGGGACTGTAGCTACATTTCATTGTTATCTTTGTTTCGACAGTTCAAAAGTGTTCAAAATCATTTAGAGTACAAGCCCGTTATACAATACAATAGAGTAACTAACACTACCAGCTTTCTTGATTCCGTAACAGTATTAGCCTTTTGAACGCCATTGTCACATATACGTGACAAGCATGCGCGTGACCTGTACGCCAAACGACACAAATATGTGACAAAATGGTAGGCGTTTATGCTCTGGCGTTCAAAAGGTTAACTAATTACTAGTTCAGTAGTTCTGGTTTTATTATCATTAGATATCAATAACCATTATTTTCTTACTAAACAACACATCCTACTATCCAGGTGGCTGCCTCCGGCCTAGGCCTGTACCAGGCCCAAGTCAACAGGGTAGCATCCTTCAGTATCGACACCCTCGGTAGACCGGCCAGAGAGTTCGACGTCGTAGTGTCCGGCCCCGGGTCTAGAGCTCTGCCTGTGCGCTGTTATCAGACCAAGTCAGGGTTGTTGCAAGCGGAGTATACTATCACTGATGTTGGACAGAGCACTATAGGTAAATATGTCCTTGATTATACGACTGAACTAAAGTAATAGAAAAAAATACAGGAGCAAACTGTGTTAACGCCCCGAAACTGCGACCGGTTCAAAGCATATAAACAGCAATTATTATTCTACATATAATGGGTGTAACAATACCCTTAACGAAGCCGAAAGGCACTTATTCTCCCCGTCATTGCGATCGTTTTTTGTTCTGGACCATATCTGGGAACCTTCTAGTTACGGAAATATTGGAGATCAAAGTTCCAACTTTTTTTTTTTTAATACTAGTTTACAAGGTATTATAACTTACTTTAAATACCTCCATGACCTGTTTACTATACAATGCATACATCAGCACAATGTTTCGAGTTCCCACCAAAAAAAAAAGTAATTTCTCAGCAATCATTTTTGCGTAGGGTTGACGGCTTCGTAAAGGGTCCGTTTACACGTTCTAAAGGATATTAACCATATAGTTCGGTACGGGCCCCTTTGGGGGCTTGACATACAAACCTCCGCTGGCTCGGTATCGGCCCCGAAAGGGGCTAGCATTTAAGTCATACGTCATCCTCATTATTTATGTAAATATTTAATATTCTGATAATCAAAAATACTATGAGTGTGCGTTAATTAAGAGAGTTGGATAAAAAGCTCATATGTCAACGCCATTAAAACTTCTGTATTTAGCGCGCAAGTTTCTTAATTTCACCTTACAAAATCCAAGTGCGTAAATACGGTCATCGCCATTTTGACAGCAGTGCTGGCCGAGGATAAAAATCATAAAAATTGTGGTTTTCGGACATCCAAACTCCACTTTATTGATAATAATTAACTCGTCATTTAATTATGTGACGAATTCATCCATAGTTCAATTTAAATAAGCAGTGGTAATGATGAATGTTGGTATCTAAAGCCGAAGTTTCGCGCCAATAGTGCGTGTTTATATTTTTATTTTTGACATTATATCACACAAACGCATAAAGATTCGATAACAAATGTGACAAATATAATTTCAAATATTATAAACAACGTGAAAATGCCCAGATCTTAGCGTAATTTACTAATTCAGGACCATTATCACGTAATATTCATTACCACTACTCAATTTGTATTCGAAATTGACGACCATTTGTTTTTTTTTAATTTTTGGGATGTGTGAAAGCGATTATTTCAATCGATTCTTGTTCTGTAAATTTCGATTAAATCGAGTAATTAAATGTAAGAATTTAAGAAATCGATAGATAGAAATTAAAATAATTTTGTTTTATGCGTTAAATACAATAAAAAATGTTATAATATTTTTTAAAGCTTTTATAATGGTAATCTTAATAGATTTTCGTGCATTGTTGGTATTAAAACCGACCCAACAATAAACAGAACAGATTAATCTATGGCTAAATTCGCGCCGATTTTGTTTCCATGTCAAAATTTAAATTAGGAATGCACTCGCTGTTCCAATTTATATTGTATTTATAGTTACTAGATAATTTATTGTGATTTTTATTCTATTGGTTGGTTGAATATAGAACGCCAAGGATCTTGGTAGGCCATAGTGTTTGTTTGGTTCCCACCAAGATAAATTATATTTAGTCTACAAAATTGGGTTATGGTTAGATGGATTGGTTATTAGGTATTCACTATTTACAAATACTTTTTTTTATCAGACAGTTCTCTCCCACTGCTGGGCAAACCTCCCCATGGCTTTCCAATTTTCTTTATCTTTTGCCTTCTCCAACCAATACTTTTAATCGTCATTATTTTTTGATGCGTAGATAAGCTTGGTTTAGTAGCAACCCCAAAAACTATAAAATTGTATTTTTAAGAAAACTTCTAGAAATGCGAGTAGGACTCTTACCCTGAGGGTTCTGTCTTATAACTGTTCACGGCCTCCCTCAAGTGACACGGCCCACGGCCTATGATGGATAACCTGAACTTTGCAGTTGTAAAAAGAGGTTTTAGAGTGGACAGTGAACCGCTTTGAAAAAATAAACTAATGTTTATTTAGGATACGGCCTATGCACTGCTGATTGCGAAATATAGGACAATAAGTTTGTCGGTCGTCGTCACCGAGGCAGGCCCAAGAAACACTGGCGTGGCGATCTGGACTCACTCGTTCTTGACTGATTGGCCAAGGGGAGGCCTTTGCCCAGCAGTGAGAAAGAATAATCCTAACAAAACAAAAGTTTGTCCCAACCTAACACAATAACCGAACCGTACTATACACAATTTTGTAGAATAAGTAATATAATGACATTATATTACTTAATCTACAAAATTGTATCTTTGACGGATCAAACTAATTTTTTATTATGCCTACCGAGATCCTGGAAATTCTATATCCAACCCCCAGATATTCATCATCATCTGCCTAGCCTTTATCCAACTATGTTGGGGTCGGCTTCCAGTCCAACCGCCAGATATTAGAAAACCAAATTCACAATAAATGATGTATTAAATTAAAATACTTTAAAATTGTGAATTGCGAGCGTATTCTTAATTTAAATTTTGAAATTGGAAATCAATCCATTTTCAGATTTTTCTTTGTTTGAACTGTGAGACTTATTTCTTGCCAAATTTCACGCTGCTAGTTCAACGGAAAGAAAGATAATCATCAAAATGATTACATAGAAGCAAGTTTTTACTTTATTTTAATATTTATAAATCTCCTTCTCTTGAAGTCAACCAAAAACATCGAATAATTACTAAGTGAAATTATTAAAAAAGATAAAATTAAATGATTAATTTATGATTCGAAATTATACCAAGAATTCAGTCTCAACTCTTTTTTTTTTCTAAACTCGATTTCATTGCGAGTATCGATTAGGCTGAATACCACTTTTTAATCGTAATGATAGAACTTGGGTTTACGGTCAGCACTAAGAAGTGTAATTTTGCAACACTTGCAACATAGTTTTTTAGTAATATTTGTCAAGACTTTGATCGTGTTTTTTTATGAAATTATGTACGAATAATAGCAAAAATAAGAACGCAGATAGAATGTTACTGTATTTATTTTTCCTTTTCGAGTTTTTTAGCAAACGAGAAACTTGTCTATGTACATTATTTCCAGCGTATCTAAGTTACCTATTTTTTGGAAGCGTGCCGTAATATCTATTTTACACATATTTGGCAATAGACTGACGCCGTTTTACGAACCTCAACACGGTATTGAAGATATTTAACACAAACTTATCGTGTGAAACAGCTGCCGTGACATATTTATCATCATAAAATCGAATGCTGAATGTTCACGAAAATTCTTGAATTTCATGACAATTCGCATCACCCCCCCCCCGATTCAGCTGATGTGTCATGTGTCAAAATCTTGTCGAGCAGAGTGGTTAAGCGTAACCAGCCTATAACGTGCCCACTGCGGGGATGCAGTCCTCCTATATTACCCGCCACCCACCATGTGAACCCAGTGCGGGTTGGCAGATGTCACACTTCTTCAATATTTTGGAAGAGTTTAAAATAAAAATGTATTTATTTCTGTTTCAGAGGTACTACACTTGTCGAAACCTGTGTCTGGCAGCCCTTACACCTGCGAATCGTTTGATTCGAACAGAGTCATCATTTCTGGGTTACCAACTGGGAATATCATCGCACAAACACCCATCAATTTCACAGGTAACATACATAATTAGATATTCGCATTTTAAAATTGTTAATCATTTATTTATAATCTAAAATCTCTTGACATCATATTTAAAACTGTCTGACATTATATTTAGAACTGTTAACATTATATCTGAAACTGTTTGACATTATATTTGAAACTGTTTGACATTGTTTTTAACACTGACATTATAATTTGAAGCTGTTTGGCATTATATTTGAATTTCTTGAAATGTTCTTATAATTTAATGTAAATTGCATGTGTATAATAATTATACTCAACACAATGTAAATTGTTTACGAATAAATGCAATGAAATGAAAAATTCGTTCAAATCATTATTTAAATTGGGATGAGAAGCATCATTTGTCAGTGTTCGGTGTTCCCAAGTTCATTATGACCCCAATCTATTTAAGTCGCGAGTTAATAGGCTTCTTTTGGGTTAGCTCGTTCCATCGTCGACCTCATCTCAGTCCGCTAGGACTAGATTGAGGTCAAGAGTAGGCCCATTATACATAAAAAAAAAAACATTTTTTGATAATCATTAAAATTCTCTAATTGTCCTCTCATAACGTCTGCTGGCCTGACTGTGGAGAACACGTGGCGCAGCATAGTCCCCACATTCTCCTCTATCTTATCTCATCGTCATTCCAGGAGGGTTACCATAACGTCTTAAAGCAGTATTGTTATATTCTTTTTCCAGAGTGGGAAAGAGACAGAGCTATAGAAGACGTCTAGCCCCATCTCTTTCCCACTCTGGAATAAGATTAAAACAATTACTGCTTTAAGACTTCATGGTTTGCCACCTGCTCTTCGTAAAAGAGACGCGTATAACGCTATCCTTTTCTCGCATTGGAACAATGATGACTGACACTTTCCATGTTAGCCTGGCCTGTTATTTCTTAACTTATTTTCTATTAAAAAAATATTGTATTTTAATTTATAAATTGTAATATTTTATTTCAGTTGACACAAAAGACGCAGGTGTAGCGGAACTAGAAGTGATTTGTGAAGCGATGGGCGAGCGCCGCATTCGTCTGCCAGTCGATATCAGAGAGGACGGCAATACCTACAGGGTTCGCTTGCGACCTTCAGTGCCAGCGCACTACAGAATCTACATCACTTATGGAGGTAACTGGTTTACATACACTGAATGTACAACCTTCGATATAAAACAAGGGATATGACTGCTCCATCGTAGATTAAAAATAATGGAGTTGTCGGAAACATAACATAACATCACGCCTGTAATCCCCGAAAGGTTAGGCAGAGGTGTACCTAAGTACACTCACATTTCGCCAGTGATGTTTAAGTCTCATGTAGTAGGGGGCGAGCCTATTGCCATGAACCGGGCACAAATCCAGACTCCGTGGCTGCTACTGAGAAATTCCTGATGAGAAACCCAATAACAATTTGCCCGACCCGGGAATCGAACCCAGGACCTCACGCGCAGAAGTCGCAACTGCGACCACTAGACCAACGAGGCAGTCAGAGTTGTCGGAAACTCAACTAATACATAATAGTTTTGCGACAAAAAAGATTGGTTAATTGAACCGAAGGCCTAGTACAGTAGACTTCAAACCCGCCCTATTAAACTAGCATGAACAATAACTATTTTAAAGATGATATATTTGTACTTACAACTGAGCGTACTGGAAATTGACTCCAAAATTATCTCAATTGCTAGCTTTTGTCTATATAATTAAATAATTCTGATACAAGTGCAAATCATAATTAATTACAGGAGCAAACGTATCTGGCAGTCCAGTATCGCTCGGAATTCTTAGCGGCAAAAGCAGCAGTATAGCGCGCTGTGCGGGCACCGGGCTGGCGCACGCGCACGTGGGCAAGGAGGCCGCCTTCACCATACACTGTACTGAGGACTCGCCGCCCGTCGTACAGGTAAGAGAAAAACATCATCGTCTTTGTCTGGCCCTTATCCAATTTCTTTGGGGTCTGCGCCGACCACGGCATGTCTTCGTTCTCTATATCAACAGTCACACAGTTCATCTATCGTTACTTCCATACTCCTATAGCCATCCTATATTGAATGGTTCGTATACAGATGTTAATAACTATAGGCCAATTACTATTTTATCATGTATTGATAAGATAATTGAGAGGTATCTCGGACTAGAAATTAACAAATTTTTGACTAAAAATCAGGTGATTAATGATAAACAATACGGCTTTCAAAAAAACAAAAATACCTCTCAATTATTGTCTAAGTTTAGTAATGAGGTCAACAAGTGCCTGAATAATCGTGAACATGTACTTGTTGTCCTCATTGACTTCAGCAAAGCTTTTGATTGTTTGGAATATAAAACGTTATTTAATAAATTACAGCAAAGTGGTATTCGAGGACCTTTCTTAGAATGGTTTAAAAACTACCACAAAAACCGCTTCACGTCGGTGAGTGTCGCAGGCTCGTTAAGTAGCATGATTCCAACCGATAAAGGCACAGCACAAGGTTCGATTATCGGGCCGACCGAATACTTACTGTACGTGAACGATATGTGTAACATCTTCACGGAGGGCTCCGTGTACCAGTTTGCTGACGATACATGTTTAGTTACTGCACATAAAGACGTATATGAGGCACAGAGATTGATGCAGGGTAATTTCGACCTCCTATGTAAGTGGGCCCACGACGTTGGTCTTGTTATTAACGCAAAAAAAAACCAAACTTCTGCATATACACTCGCCTTGCCTGACGACGTCTTGTGTGCCTTTTGTTGTTGCCCATGAACATCTGTGTTTACACCGGCCGCTCAAAGCGTGTAGTTGCCAGACATTAGAGTTGGTGACTCATCACATGTATCTTGGTCTGATAATAGATAATAATTTCCACTGGCGGCCGCACATTGATCATGTATGTAATAAGCTTAGATCTGTACTATCAAAGTTATCGATACTTAAGTATAAACTCCCATATAAAACGCTTAGAACATTGTACTTGGCACTGGCTGATTCCGTGATTGACTACGGCCTAAGTAGCTACGGGCGCACATATAAGACTTACATCGAGGACATTTACAAGTTACAGTCACGTATTTTAAAAACTATTGTACCCAGACGAATAAAACAAGAATTCCAAGGTGATGACACGGGTCTATTTAAGTACTGTCAAATTGTAAATGTTTTCGACAAGGTGCGTATGCTCGTTGTTAACGAGAACTGCCGCAACCTAGGTTCGATTAAGAAATACGAAAGGCTAAAGTCGTTACGTCGCTTGTCATACCTACCCACATTTATGATACCTAAATCTAATAATGTATATGGAGCAAGGACGTGGGAATGCATGCTACCGTCTATTATGAACGAGTTACCGCTGGAAATCTGCAGTTCATTAAATGTAAAAAATTGCTCGAAGGTGCTAAAGAGATACTTTCTAGCTTGTGGTACAATCTAGGAAGTGTCTTTTTGGTACCTATGCTTTTTTTCCTATGCTTTTTTTTTATTTATATTATTTCGTATATCTGGTACTTATTAATATTGTTGTGGCACCGAGTTGTCGTGTCTGGCATACCACTGTTAAACCCACGATGGTTTGTGTGGTATGTTTGAGTTTTGAATTAATGTAAAAGTGTGTTTTGATTAATAAATAAAAAAAAAAAAAAAAAACCACATTCAGGTGAAAAGAACAACATTTTCATAAAATTAATAAAAACTTTTATTTAACTCGTTGTTTAACTGAATTTCAAACCAGATCCGATTGAACTGAAATTTTGCACACTTTGATTCTGATGACAATACATTTTTATGACAGACACGACTTGATCCTGCAGCCAGGATCGCCTCTTCACGAGAAAACTCCTCAACGGTTAATACACGAAATTGTGTGTTGTTGATAAATAAACCTAATTTTCTTCTTTTCATTTTGATAAAAGCTAGTTTGTTTATTTAAGTTTAATTTTCTCACACCTTTCCATTTGACGTTCTGTAACTGCTTGTGCCATTATATGCCTCGTTTCAGGTAGACTGTCCACTGAGAGCGGGGGCACACGATGCGTTGCGGCACCGCACCGCAAAGATTTCACCGTTTAAGCGGGCAGCGGGCTGATTCGGTGAAATCTTTGCGGTGCTTCGCCGCAACGAATCGTGTGCCCCAGCTCTTACAGGCACATTAAACGCGCTATATATACCACACGTTGTTAACTTTAATACATTACTTTCAGGTCGAAAGACTGACGACGGACGACAAAGAAGACAGCACAGAGACTGGCCTCCTAGAGTGTAGGGTGGTAGCCGGCGCGCCTAGAGAGTGGCTCTGTGCGTACATCCCGCTCGTCGTGGGGCTGTACGAAGTCAGGATATTCACCTCGTCCGGACCACTGCCGGGGAGCCCCTTCTCTGTTAAGGTGAGCAATATTACCATACACTTTTTACACAAGAAGATTGCTAAAAAACCGGGCAAGTGCGAGTCGGACTCGCGCACGAAGGGTTCCGTACCATTATCTATAAAAACGGTTAAAAAATCATATCTGTTGTATGGGAGCCCCCCTTAATATATATATTTTTTAATTTTTAGTATTTGTTGTTATAGCGGCAATAGTAATACATCATTTGTGAAAATTTCAGCTTTCTAGCTATCACGGTTTATGAGATACAGCCTGGAGACAGACAGACAGCGAAGTCTTAGTAATAGGGTCCCGTTTTACCCTTTGGGTACGGAACCCTAAAAAATATCATTAAAAAAAATGGCGGCGATAATGCCTAATTTTTTCCAATCTTTAACTTAGCCTCGCTTGTTAAATTGTTAGTAAGAATGAAAAAAGTGAAAACCTACACGCGTATTGCGGCCAACTTCATATTGATCCCAACATCTGTTTGGTAGTGATGACCTGAGCGCTTAGTCAAGTGCCATTCCATCAACGGTAACTATGATGGAAACGAAATGTATCGGATCTACTTATCGATGTTGTCGAAAGTCGATGTAGAAATAGAAAACTCTTCGAAGCCGATTACCGCAAGTCTAGTCACCCTCCAGGGAGGTTACTATGACGTCTTAAAGCAGAATTAAAAACAATAATAATTCTAATAATTGTAATAGTAATTCTAGTGTGGGAAAGAGACAGAGTTATACAGGTCGTCTAGCGCTACTTCTTTCCCACACTGGCATTACTCTTGCTTTAAGACGTCGTGATAGGCCACCTGGTAGCAGAAGCCTAGCCAGGATAACCACGATTCTTATAAGCGAAAGATTGTAACACGATTTCCTTTTATTACCAGGTGATAGACACGTCAGCAATCGTGCCAGTCGGAGGATGGGGTACAGACAACTCGGGCCGCGTGCGAGCTCCTTCCAAACTAGTGCTCGACACTAGCAACGCGGGACCTGGCACGCTAGAGTGTCTGCTAGCGGGCAGGCATCAACGTGAGTTGTTTATTACTGAGCTTTATTGTATTTATCTTTTCCTCATTTTTAATACCGGTCTGCCGGTGTCGGGAGCAGGGTCAAAGCTCCCGTTGATTAGGGCTCCAGAGACCTTCTCGCAATGCGAGCCGTATCGAGGAGTACTGCCTTGATTCAACCGCCTAGCGAGAATCTCGACAGATGTTCGTCGAGGCTCTTGACCATCAGGCCATTAGCAATAATAACAATTGGCACAATGACAGCCGAGGTCACACTCAACATGTCGACAACATCGTGCGCTATTACTTATCTTATCTTTGTATCGATTGTCCAATAATCGCACTAAAAGTTAAGATAGCATCTAATTGAACGTTTGATTTCTCAAAGATACTGTCACTGGCAAAGGTTGCTGTCACCAGCGTCATTTTGATGCTAAAATACTCGATGCTATTTTGATCATCGATACACAGCATTTTCATAATCTTTTGATTTAATGTATTATGGAGTTAGGTTTGTGTGCCTACATCTAGTGGCCCCGAGCCATAACAGAGTGTGGGTTTGAAAAGAGACATTAGATTCAGTTTATTACATCAGTTTTGTCTACGTTTTCCCATTTGACAATGATGTTGATGTTTCGAGCAAATTAACAGCTTCTCGTAACCCTTACAGGTGTAGAAACAGTATCCGGCCGTGCAGTAGTGACGCTCACAAGCGGTGAGGGCAACCCGGGCGGCGAGGCAGAGCTAGAGCTGACGTACAACGGCGCGCTGGTGGGCGGCGCGCCCCGCCGCGCGCTGCTGGCGCCGCCCGCCAGCGCCGACCGCGTCACGCTGGCGGGCAGGGGACTCGCGCATGCCGCACCGCATACGCCCGCTGTCTTTACCATCGGTGAGAACAAAATGTTTTTTACAGTTGTAGGAAAAAAAAGAGTAAATCTGTAGTTGAGTTCATCTGGCTCGTTCGCATGCAGCAGGGATGAAAGAATGATGTGAAGTTTGAAAGTGACGCCAGTTACATAAAAAGAAGAGGAAAGGGAGTCGTCTGTCTTGGTATAGACATGTGATGTGGAGGGATGAAATACATGTGACTAAAAGAGTGATGAATATAAATGTTGATGGATGGAGAGGGAGAGGATGACTAAAGAAAAGATGGATGGATTGTATGAGGAATGATATGAAGGGACAAGAAGTAAATGATAGTGTGACGATTGACAGGAGAGAATGGAAGAAAAAAGGGATTGTACCGACCCCTAATAATATAAGACAGGAGCAGAATACTACCATCAAACTATTTCTGCCGCTAAGCAGCATCAAATCAAATCGAAATATTACGTCAATTTGCCTTGTTACCATGCCATGTTAGCCATTTCAAACAACTGGCAGTCGTTATTTGAATATATCAATTATATTCAGTAGTCTCATCGGTGATCAATGAAGTTCCTGACATAACACACTTTTTACATAATCAAAACTTTTTCAAAATTCTAAAAAGCAGTAAGTCTTACGTCTTATCCAAGTTCCTTAAAAACATTTACCGGTGTGGTACGTTGTTATGTTGTTTTGACATTAAACTATTACCAAAATTTTCCAAATATATTTATGTACTAACACTAGTGTATCAAATATGTATGTATTACTACTAACAAATTGGATTGTATGATCTGTTAAATAAATGATTTGATTTGTTGTTTTTTAACAAAATTCTACATATCCGTAGATAAGGCCAAGTTGTTATCAATAATTATTGAAACTCGAGTTAATTACTTTTAGTAGTACTTTAATATCTTGTAATAATGATAATTTGTGTGTGAAGAATGCTTTCATTGATAGCACTCTGTAAATTCAGACGTTTTCCCACAAGACTCCGTGGCGCAACGGTAGCGCGTCTGACTCCAGATCAGAAGGTTGCGTGTTCAAATCACGTCGGGGTCAAAAATATTATTTTTGTAATTTTATTTGTTTTTCCCTTTCATCTTCACAATATCGATATATTAAAAGCGAACAATTATTTTAAAATAAATCCAAAACGATACCATATTATTTTATCATTATTTAAAAATCACAGTACATCAGCAAAGATAATTGTCCAAATAGATTATAAATCTGTTTCGCATTAATTCAAACACCTGTTTACAATAATATACACTATAGCTTGCATATAATATTACCAAGCAGCAACTCACATTTTGAAATATAAAATGTAATTTTTTTTATTAAATAGTTAATACATAAAAGTAGATACACTAGTTATATTCAAGTTGAGATGTCATAAGTGGCATAAAATACCTAGTTTACGTAGGTTAGACTTTTAATCTTGGGGCTAGGGATTTGATTTCCAAAATTATGCAAAAACTGCATACCATTACATCATGCTGCACAATCTTTTTTGTTTTATTTTAATTCTTAGGGACATAAAACAGTTACATGCTACAGAACAAAATGTTAAAAAATGCAAAAAAATGTTAATGTTGTGTTTAAAAAAAAAAATCCTTAAAAGGTAAAGATCACAAACATGTAACCCACACCAATATCCACGTCTTAACAAAAGAAAAACAGACTATGGCAATCTGCTATAGTCTGTTTTTCTTTTTTCTTTACAGAATACAGAGCCTTCTGTGACGGCAGTATTTAATGTATTATTGTTGAATCTCTAATTGATCGTTTCTACTGATAACGATATGTTGCAGCTTTTTATTGAATTGATTCTTGGGATGGGACAGAAGATTTATTCAGAGAGGATTAACCATAACTTCGGTTTTCAAAACTTTCCTCATCATCTTCTCGTCCTTGTCTCGCGTAACGTGTGGATATCCCATGTTGGGGGGCGAGCATATTGCCTTCCACTAGACAGGGATCCATACTCCGGGCTACTACTGAGAAATTCCTAATGGGAAAACATATTTGAATACATGTTTAGTTTGAATGCCAATGCATGGTTATCTAAGTGATATCATTCTAAATCCAATATGGTGGACGAGTTTTTATTTATGTATCCCCATGTTATGGATATCAAATGAGAGGGTTTGCTTAAAAGAATACGAGAAATAAAATGATGTCACTCTAAAGCGTGTTTTTGAATTTTTTAAACTATAATATTTTATTTGATTAAAACTTTTCGGCATGATTACTCAATTGTGGTATTTCCTCTCAGACGGCAGTGCAGCTGGCCCGGGCGCCCCGGAGGCGTCGCTGACGTCGGGCTCGGGCGACAGCGTGCCCGTGGCGCTGGCGGCGGCCGGCCCGGGGCTGTGGCGCGCGACCTACACGCCGCGCCGCGCGGAGGACCACCAGCTGCGCGTGCTGTGGGCCGGACGGCTGGTTAAAGGTATTATATCTTTTATTTTCTGAGACCTATTCAGTTGGTCATCGAAGATGTCTATACAGAACTACCGTGCGAGTTGTGCAGGATGAAACGCCATACTGTCATTCGGAAGTCATTGGTCGGTCGTTTGTGAGGCCGCCAAACCTATCATAGTGTGTTACGAGTGATATGGTTGCTGGAAGCTTTAATCGATCTATGAGATTGAGGACGCTGATGCCAAAAATGAGGTGCTCATCAAAATTATGAGTTAGTTTTAAACTATTGTCGTGTAATAAAAGATCGCGCATCACAATCGACAGTCTGGACATCCAGCCAGTCGACCAACCTGATGATTGGTTAATTTTTGAACCCCAGCTTTATACAAGTGGTAATTAATTAATATATTTTTTTCTTTGATGCAGGTTGCCCGCTAACAGTGAACGTATCAGCGGGCTCGGAGAGCGGCGACGCGTCGCGCGTGGTGTGCTCGGGCGCGGGGCTGGCGGGCGGCGTGCTGGGCCGCGACATCCGCGCCTGGCTCGACACGCGCCGCGCCGGGCCCGGCGAGCTCACCGCGCACTGCACCGGCCCCAACAAGGTAACTACCAGTCGGAGATCATGCGCAACAACAAAGGTTTACCGCGCACCCAAGGCACTAGGGAGGAAATCGTCCCGCCAGCACTTGCAGGCGCGCTTGCAACCACGGAACCAATGTTGTAGGACACAATAATTCGCTAAGCATTACATCACCACCACCTCCTGTCATGGTTGATGATTTTAGCCTGCCTCATTTTATGCTTGATCAGCAGAAACCCGCCCGAAAGAGTCAACTATTCCAAATGCTTCATACTCATGCGTTGCGCAAATTTTACAAGCAACGTCTAATCATGTTTTCTCTTCCAGGTCGCGTACTGTGAACTATACGAGCATGGAGACGGCACGTTCACGCTGAACGTGAAGCCAGCGGAAGCGGGCCGACACATGCTGAGCATACAGTTTGCGGGGGAACACGTGCCCGGCTCGCCCTTTGTGCTCAAAGTGGCCGGCGCTCCCGACCCTTCGAAGGTAACATTTTGCTGACGATTCTAATAGAGAACAGCATGATTCTTTCGGCGCTGACATGACATTGTCATGAGGACGCTAATGCACGAGCTAATAAACATTTTGAAATTTGGCATTTTTGAAAAATGGCGGTTTAGTTCCGACTATGGCCACGCACCAATAGAACCTAGTACTATATCATTGGAAAGAGCCACCGGACGCGGGTATTTATTTTATTATATTTATGCTTCACCGAGTGGTTCATAGGCGGACTTAGCACCACAGGATGTAGAATTTCCAAAGGAAGACCTTTACTGTTCTGTGCGTGTGACAAGTGCCTAAAATAGTTTCCAATAATTAACTCCCATCTCATTCTCCCAATATTTGCTTATAAACAGATAGGTTTACTGTAAAACTTACAAATTCTCAAATATCGTAATTTTGAAACCCTGTGATTTTGTATAGGTCCGTGTATATGGCCCCGGCGTGGAACCAGGAGTACTCGCGACGTTCCAGTCGCGTTTCCTGTGCGACACGCGCGGCGCGGGCGCGGGGCAGCTCACCGTGCGCGTGCGCGGGCCTAAGGGCGCCTTCCGCGTCGAGATGCAGCGAGAGAGCCAAAAGGACCGCACTATACTATGCAAAGTAAGTAACTAGTGTTTTATTGCACCTTCTCTCGGCGTTCGCCCATGTAGGCCTATGTGAAATAAAATATTTTGATTATGAGTGTTTTATTGAGATTTCAACCATTTTCAGAAATATATCGGGTGACTGAATAATATGTTGTAAACAACTACGTCTTTATAAAAAGATAAGAAACATTTACATTAACAATGACGATAGTTTTGTAGTAAATGCTAGATAATTGAGATATTGATCTATTAAGCTGGTCAATCGTGTATCTACCAGCTTATCATTTTGTCATAACATAATACAGTACCCAACGTGTAATTGCGTTGGTTGCGGCAAACATTCCTTTATCACGTGGACAGATAGTGCAGAGGACTACATCTCTACTGCGTAGGTCCCTCTAAAACTGAACTAAAAAGCGGGTGCTATGCTTCATATTAGTTAGTTCTCGGCACAACCAAGCTGCATGATCGGTCGAATTAGGTAGATTTATCTTCGAATAAGCCGTTCGGCTTAGCTCGAATCGAGCAGAGCCCACCCTAACACGATTCTGCAAAGGTGGATGCCGATCAGTTTTCCGGTCGGCACAAACCGTATGAAAGTCGAATATGTGCAGTAATTGCTAAGGGTTTGCTGCTCAACAAATACTGCCGAATCGAATAATAATACATAATTGCGTTTACAATACCGCTTAGTCCTTTTTTTAATGATAACTCAAAAATTGCATCAAATACGAGCTCTTTCATAAATGTGCCTATTGCCCACAGTTTTCTCCCACCGAGCCCGGCGACTACCGCGTGGAGGTGCGATGGGCAGGCCGGCACGTGCCCGGCTCGCCCTTCCCCGTCATGATCTTCGATACGCAGGAGGAGCTGCGCCGCTACATGCAGGCTTCTGCCGCTTGATACCACACCACACACTACTTGCACCCATGTAACTAATTGTTTTACTACCCAACAAAATATAAACTTATCTTCTGATTTTATTATTCAGGAAAGTAAAAGATTGACGGTGATTTGAAGAATGATAATATAAATGTAGCACAATTGGATCGTGAAGTTAATGAAGTTGAATGGTTAAACAAATTGCAGACTATCAATTAAAACTGTACCGTTTATTCAAAACACAACCGTCATTCCTTGTCAGTTGTATGAAATGGCTAGAAAAATGGCAAATCTGTGTAAGGGGCCCAATTTCTACCCAACCTGTAGAAAATTATAAAATTATGTTGTTTAGATTCTATTATTTATGAAATTATATGTAGAATCCTTTGATTGTATACCTTTGACAGCTTGTAACAAACAAATCATTTCTAGAAGTGGGTAGTTGTGCTTCCACATTTAATCTTTTACATTTTTGATGGTTATACATGTTAAAACATTTTATTCCACAAATATTGTCTTCATCAAATGAAATGCCTTATTTTAAGTAAAATTTTAATACATAATATCTCCAATGTTGATTCATTCAGAGCGTTAACGACTTACGGCATTTCACACAATCTTACAAGTATTTTTTTTTTCGAAATTACTTAACCCATTTTAATAAATCTTCATACACATAAGCGTAGGATACAAAAAAAAATCGAAATGTCTTTTTAAAAAAAAGATGATTGGAAATTTCTGTTTCTATGGAAAATCTAAAATCGTTCTAATTTAGCTGTAACACTATTTTTCGAAAATGTTCTCTGTCAACTATTTAGAGCTATGTATCCTGCTTATGCGTATGAAGTTTCATAAAAATCGGTTCAGTCATTTCGAAAAACAATGACTTGAAAGTTTGTACGAAATGCCGTAAGTCGTTAACGCTCTTCAATGAGGAGGCACGATTGATTGCATATAACACTGTTTACATGTAAGTATATCGTCTAACATATTATATTGTAATCTTTTACTTATTTAACGTGCACGTATACGTTATAATCCGAATCGTACGCATTTACGATTATATCTGAACGAACAAAACATTTCATATCGCAAGTGAGGTTATTTATTGTATTTTATTTTATCAGTAACCTGATGTATTACTGTTCTAATAGTAGGTCCACAAAATGTAATAATCCGTCCATGTATTGTTTATAAGGTAGTGTAGGTAAACCATTAATTCCTGCAGTTGTACGATTTTCTATAAAAACGGCGCCATCATCGGAATAAAGGTAATTAAATTATGAACTAAAATAGTCTAATAGAATCTCTGTATTTTTATAAGTACATAAATTCTAATGCAAAATTCTAAATGTAATTTTAGAGATAAATGCATAATAATTTGTTTGTTAATATTTATTAATAATGACATTTTAGTATTACATCATTTAACTTAACTATTGTAACTAACGAGGTATTTGTTTATTGTTATTGCGGGCTCAGGCTCGATAACCACACCGATGTGAGTTTGATCCCGTAAGCTGCTGAATTATTCAGTTACTAATTGTTAATAAATTGAACTTTATAAATAATATTGTTTTTTTTACAAGTCACATTTTACTTTCCCAACACACATCTCATTAGTGTTCAGCGAATGTTAAGAGTAGACTATCATAGTACTCTTACTATGACCATTACTCGGAACTTAAATAGCTTGTAGTATCATTCATAACAACTGAAGTTTGCACTTCGAATAAAGGCACATCGAGTTTTCGAATCAGTTCAGCTTTACATAATTTTAAATTTTCATAGGTGTACATAATTGAACATTTACAGTCGTCATTTTACCTTGTTGGGGTTAGCTTCCAGTCTAACTGGATGCAGCTGAATACCTGTTTTTTAGATAGAACAATATACTCAACAGTTTATTTGTGTAGTGGCTCTTGTGATACAGGAACTCCTAGTACAAGAGCCAGGGATACACTGATGTTTGTATAATCATTTGTCAATAAAGATTTTAGTTTTTAAAAGTTTCTTAGGATGTGACATATTAATTACAAACCCGACCCTTGTTTGTCGAGCAAAACATTTTATTTTAAACTTTCATTTGAAACAATAAAAGAGCCATTGGAACTAAAACAACACAAGTAGGTGTGCAGCAGTGTGAGTTCACTCTAATCGTTATAATTTCATTAGTGGAACACTAATTAGATTTCAGATAGCCTTGTGAATATCTCGAAGTGTAACGACTTTGAGATAAAGATCTATTAACCACTCGTATGCCGAGTATATAGACACAATTAAAAAGTGATTGTGTCTCGTGTCGATCTACGATCTACGAAAGGTTAATGGCTTTATGAAGACAAGAAAGGGTGATCCAAAATTTATTGTTAACTAACCAACTTATGAATCTGTCTTCTTGTAAACCTTTCGAACAGTCGCTTGTTTTCAGATATTTAAGGAATAATGCAATTCTTATCTAATCTATGGAAGCGAGGATGCTTATCGACGTGGAATCGGTTTGAGCCGATCAGAAAGAGTCTTATATCCATGCAATGAAAGCTGAAAAGTCGTATTTTGCCGAACTAACTGGTGATACGTGTTAACCTCAAGTTAATTCCGCTTCGATGAAGTTGGTTACTACTACCTAAGTCGAAATTCACTTGAAACAAGTGCTGATATCGAGTTAATAACCCTAAAAATCACAGTTGCTGATGATGTTGGTAAGAATGTGTAGGTTGATATCTGAAGGACACTGAATTCCTAGAGGGGTACATGTTATTGTTATTAGAGCGTGGGACTCTGCTGGTAACGCTTGTGCGCAGTGCGTCCAAACTCTGCCACAGCTGCTGCATCTGACCGAAGATTATCACTTCCAGGCGCTGGATCGAGCTGTGGAGCTCTCCTGAAAATGGAAAATTTATTTATAACAGCTTAAACTATCATTACAAGTTTTACCCTAATGTTTAATGCGACAGTTAAGAACTTAAACTAATAACCTAATCTATATACTTACAATAACCAAATTAGAAAAATTAAACCTAACAACATAATTAAATTATTACACCATTAAAACACAAAAAATGTCTTACAATACCAACAACTTGAAAAAAACAGGACAAAAGGTGCAAGAAATACAAAAGAGGGACTCGAACCCGTGATACTTAGCGCAAAGCGCTATTGCGCCGCCGCCTGTGTTTTAACTAAACTGTTTTGAATGATTCTAGATAACATTAACTAGAAACAATTATAAATCGACGGCGTTTTAATTGCTCTATCGAGCCTAAGGGCCTAAGCACACGGTTTTCTTATTACGCTCCGTCGTCTTCCGTACCTACATACATTCACAGTCTAACCGCAAAGAATTTAATGCTGCTTTTTCAGGGCAGAAAACACATCGACAAACACGCTCTACATGAAACGCGCCTTTATAAAGCGTCATGAGAATGGGTCCTAACTCGTACTTTTGAGAGCCAATCACCCATTTTTATCTCGTGGCGTTTCATTGAGTTGTCTCAATGAATCAAAGTGTGTCTGGAAAATTGAGCAAACATGAACTAGCTAACGGTGGCGCTGACCTCTTCTGTCTTACTTTTAAATGAATGCTACCTCATGTGTTGTTCTACCCTGATAAAGGTAGTTCGATGCCCCAAAAAAAACATGTACTTAGTATCATATAATATTATGATTATAGACATATGAGATGAAACACATGTGACTAAAAGAGTGACGAATATGTTGATAGCAAGAGAGGGCCAAAAGGATGGGTGGATAGTGTGAGGAATGATATGAAAGAAAAGGGAGTGATTGATAGCATGACGGCTAACAGATAAATAGGTAGGTACATACATACAGAAGAAGAAAACCATTGCTCCGACCCCAAGTAACATGGGACAAGGGCAGGAAGATGATGGTTGCAAACTTACGAGAAGTAACGACTCCATGTAGCCTCCTTGTGATAGTAGCGTTGGCGGTGGCGTTGACTTCCTGTGTCTTGACAGAACACATGGCTCGGGCCTCCTCGCGCGGCCCGCTGCCGTGGTATGTCGAGTTGTGCACCTCGAGGTACGGCTTGCGCTGTAGTTTTTCAGGGGCATTCGTCAGGGTATAGCTTGGGCCGCGTACTGTGGAAATGTGAAGACACAATTTATTGATGGGGGCTGGGATTATTTAGAGAAAAGACGATAAAAAGGTAGACAGACCCTATCTTTCGGACCTTAAAAACTTTCTTCTCTAGTGTGAACCTGCAGTAGGGCCAACATATTTGGCGGAAATCCGGGACGCTACAAGGTGGATCTCGATCCTGAGCACCGAGGAACCGGATGTAAAGTATACCGCACAAAGGATGTCATGCTAACGTAGTACATAGACAATAGCTACAGTAGATTTAAATAATAAACCAAAAGACGAGAGGAAGTGAAGAGAAAATCTTTAACATAATATATAACATAACCTACCTCATAAAAACAGTCAATTGTATGTACTTTAAAAAAACCGGGTGTTTTTTTTTGCGTAAACACCTCTACTACAAAATACAACAGACTTGAAGCAGAAGCTAAATAATCTGCCTTTGCTTAGGTATTATGTCTTCTCTTCTTCTTATTTTGAAGAGTTATTTGAAAAGTCTAGGAAATAAAAGAAAATTTAAGCTCTCCACTCCGGACAAGTTAGCTTTTCTTTAGTCCTTTTATTCAGAAATAGATGTTACTTAATCGACTTAAGGAGACAATTTAAGAACAAAATGAATTAAGTCTAAAAGAGCGCGCGAATCGAGCTCGAAAATTTTAACACCCTACCTTGGAGAGGTTAGAATTGTTTAGACTCTACATAAAGGAGTTACTTGATTGACTCAGACAAAGTCAACATTCAAAAGAAAGTATGTTGCACGAACGAGCGAAGCGAGCTCGAAATTTTTATGACACCTTGCCTTAAAAGGGATAGAATTGTTTAAATCATTCAGGCGTTTCTTCGTTGAGTTTTAGACAAATTCAAGAGACAGTAGTCCGAAGAGAGAGCTCGAAAATTGTACTACTACCTTAGAGAGGTTAGAATGGTTTCGACCTACCGGAGTTACCCTGGGTGACTTAAAAACAAAGTTAAGAGAAGAGTTCAAGAGAAACTAAGCTGCAAGAGTGAGCGAAATTTTTACATCTTGCCTCGAATAAATTCAGATGGTTATGTAATATAAGATCAAAATATCCACATGCTCCATTTTTTGCAACCTTGTGTGTATGCTATTATTGCCTAACTAAAAGTAATGCTGCTCCGAAATATTTAAGTACCTTATCTGATGGCGACTGTACCTCCCTGAACGAATGCATTGTTATATTTTTGAATGAGCAGTAAAAAGAAGTTATACTGCCATGCCCATTTTCACTTACTTTAGGCAATTTGTAAATAAATTCCCAAAATAATATTGCACAATAAATTTGCACTAAATTTTAACTCTCAACGCTACGCCACGTGCACTTTTATTTAGGAATGAGTAAATTAAGACAGCCATTTGTATATCAACTATCTATTTCTTGTAGGTATCAGCTAAAAAATAATAGGTACAACAGACTGATTCTTTTTAATAAAGACAGTGGTCTAAATGATCTCCAAAATATAGTTAGATAAAAAAGTAGGTCAATCACTTAACAGGCATCTGTAAATTGGTCCTGAATTCGATGTGGATAAGAGTAATGGACACCTATTTGTTCCGCTCTTCAACATGAGCGCGTGGACTCAAGAACACGATGTTTTAATTTACAACTGTTCAACAATCCTTGTTTTGAGTATTTTGTTTAAAAAATAAGGCTAGGCTGCTTCCATGATTGACGATACAACCTACACAGCATTTGTACTGAAGAAACTGCTTTGAAGCATAATAAATCTCTACCCACATTTTTTTTAACAGCCTTTACTGTCCCACTGCTGGGCAATGGACTCCCTTAATTCCTTCCATGTGCTCTTTTCCCGTGCCTCCTCGAATCAGCCCTCGCAGTACGCGTTCAGATCGTCTCGCCACCTCTTTCTACCCACATTAGGCAGGTAAAAACTGCCTTAATAGGAGTTTTGAAAAGTAACAACTAATAAAGTGTAACCAAAGTGTAACGGAAGTTGATATCTTTGGGATAGTAGATAAGGTAAGGCAGCATCCGTTTTAAACACCATTCAGGTGTAGTAGATCAGCAACGATTCTTTCCTGTGTATTTCATTAATAAATAACAAGACTTGCTTAAAAAGAAAAACACTTACCTGTGTGTTGGTAATACGTCGGCGCAGTAGTAACATGCGAAACTATCGCATACAGGAAAACTGAAAGTCCTAAAACTGTTCGCCACATTGTCGATTAAAAAAGAAAACGCCAAAAAAATATCGTCCAAAACGTTTCTTCACCAAACATTCATAACAAAACTTTTTTATAGTTTAAATTTCGAATTCGTTTCGCGCGTTCTGAGTGGTCGAACTCTATGGTACCACGGATCAACGTGTACTGCATGAGCAAGAGTGGGCTCGCTGAGAATAAATACTTGCGTATACATTGGACGAAATATTGTCCAAAAGCATCACAATACACTAGATTTAATTAGTTTGAGTGCATACGGTCTATGGTAGTCTAGTCCATAGGGTTGAATGGCCAATGGTATACTTTGACATGGTACCTATACATTATTTTTATAGGACTTATTATGCACTATCAATAGCAAACTATAGCTACTATTACGATTTCTGTAAAGTTAATGCAATTTCAATCCGGTTACATTTTCAAAGGCTACAAAAGTCCATATTGGACTCTATTACCTATGTGTAAAGTTGTTCACCTACTTGTTAACACAATTTGCTTATCAATACCTGAAATGTCTGTCTGTCCTTATGAAGCAATATTATTTGTTGGGAATATTTTAGTCTAAGAGAATCCCAAATTGCTACAATCAGAAAGATAAAAACTTAATGTAGGTATTTTAAATAATTACTTACCTACCTACCTATAGCATTAAAAGTATCTAAAATAATAATATTATATTGAAAATTGAGGAGCTCGTGGCTAAATAATAACAGCCGCTCGGGTCGATCTTTAGGTTAAGCCGCACTTGCCTAGGTCGGTCCGTGGAAGGGTGACCACCCATTACATACCGAGTTTCCTCCGTGCCTCGGAAAGCACGTTAAGCCGTTGGTCCCGGCTGTCATTTGTAGATCTTTGACAGTCGTTAAGGTAGTCAGTGGCTCGAAAGTCTAACAACCAGTCTTACCAAAGGGTATCGTGTTACCCACTGCCAGCTGGGTTGTGGAGGTCAGATAGGCAGTCGCTCCGTATAAAATACTGGTATTCAGCTGCATCCGATTAGGCTGGAAGCCGACCCCAACATAGTTGGGAAAAGGCTAGGCAGACGACGATTGAAAATTGACCTTTTATTTCTCGATGTGACAATTAAGTAAATACCCTAATTGCTACGATTTTTCGTGGCACTAATTCGTAGCAACCCGTCCCTCACCCTCTACGTAACCAGCATAGATAAGTACCTTAATACTCGTAGGTACTTTTCCTCAATGGCGCGGAATAGTCACAGCTTCCGTTTCAATAAACAAATACCTATCTATACCTTTAGGGCCCGGCAACGCCCGACCTTGACCAAAATAGCTCGGACACGGGAAACAGATACGAACGAAAAGAATTTATTGTTTCCACAACACCTGCTGGAAACAGCGAATGAAGTGTCTAAAAAGCGTTAAAGCTGATTAATTGTAACCACACACTTGAACTCAGGTATTTTTATGTTTGTAGCATAGACATCTTACAACTACGTAGGTGTAAGCTTTAGTAGATAAATTGTAAATTAATTATATGTACAAAGTTACTCATGTGATTTGTCGAGTATCCTTCAAGAAAATTTTGAAGATGGCTCAATTGACGAAGAGGCGGAGTTATCTTCTGCACTATCTATCTAGGTTCGATTCGATTACCACTTCGAGTCATGGAACACTGGCATGTTAACTAAGTTTTTTTAATTATGCCTTGACTATGACCTATTATTACGGAATGAAACTGTAATGTACGTATAGAGGTTTTAATAACGTCTTATCTTGAATTAAAAAAGTGTTAATTACTTCAGTTTATACAAAACTAGCGACCCGCCCCGGCTTCGCACGGGTGCAATGCTGATACTAAAAAAAAAAAAAAAAAAAAAAAACCCGCCGCGGCGGGTTTAAATCTGTAATATCTTCGAAAATATTCATTTAAATCATATGCTGTAAAGGGCCATATAGATCTATATTAAATCAACAATGTATTTAAGGTATTTAATTGGATAAGGATTAATGCCGTATTGGTTAAAATCGCTTCGGAAATTAGCCATTATTTGGCGTAAAAAGTAAATGACAAAAACATGTTATTGTGGGATATCCATAAGAGATAGACATATACCATCGCGGAGTTTTCTGTAGACCTTTTTAATGTGTACAATACTTAGTACATTATTTTGATAAATCTCGTAGGGTTCAGCCTGCGTTTGCAATGTAAGCGGAAAAAAATGAAATTATTTACGACTTCATAATAGAAATCTTGAAATTATCAGTGGTTCTCTAATATATTAAGCATGTTATTATACATATAAACCTTCCTCTTGAATCACTCTATCTATTAAAAAAAACCGCATCAAAATCCGTTGCGTAGTTTTAAAGATTTAAGCGGTCAAAGGGAAATAGGGACAGAAAAGCGACTTTGTTTTATAATATGTAGTGATACTTACATAATATAAACTAGTTTTGATAAGCGGCGTCGCTGATCGAACAAAGAACACCCCGCAAGCTAAAGCTGCTACCGAAAAAATCCTTCCTGTTAGATCCAAAGAGCCATAATATTACTACGTTTAAATGTAACAACTAATAAAATAGCTACATGACAATGCGTAATTACCAAGTAGGTACCTATGTACTTGCGTTTGTCTTAGAAACGGAAACATTAAAAAATCGTAAGTACAGAATGTTGGCGCCGGTTTGAAAATAATGACGAAGTCGACCGTTTCAGACGTTTCATCATTGGCAAACTTGACATTGGTGCCAGAAAGTCAGAAATGTATTGTTTAAGTACTACTAGGTACTTCTATACCTACGTTAACGTACTAACTATTTCACAGCGTATAAGTAGCAGTAATTTAATTAGTACCTAAGTAGTTACATTTTTGATTGTTGAGGATTAGGTTCAGCTCCTCACTCTTTAGAAATCCAGGCTGACTGATTGACTCTTCTGGCTACTTCTAAGAAAACATGTACCTAAGGTGTGTCAAAAATGAATATTAAGTGATTCATTATATGTATATCATATTACAGTTCGCAAGCGAGCTTAAATGATTATAATACTCGAAAGCGTGAACAAAGCACAATTTCATTGCATGAACACGACTAATACTCTAGAAATGTCTCGTCTCGTTATTTTCTTTTCGAACTACAGAATGTAGGTAATAAGGTCTACGTATTTACGGTTGAATACCGTATAGTTTCTTCTTCTTCATTCTATCATGCCTAGAATCCTCTGACTCAATAATGATCAGCTTAATCTGTTAATTAGGTTAGGTAGTGCCATTTCCTTCCGTTACGCCCTACATCCAGATCTAGGTGACCCATATCTAGGAGCTGTCAGCCCAAAACCGATCACAAACGCCAAATTGAGCATAAAAAAATATTTTACAGTCTACTGTCAGTGACTAATTGATTTACGAGTTCCATGGCTCTCAAACTATTACAAATGTCAACGGGTATTTGTCCGCCATGATGTGTTTTTGACATCTGGCGTCGCGTGCGCCGAATCGGAACACAAATAATACGGAGCTATAAATCTGAGTCGTAACTATCAATGAAGCAATCGAGTCGACGTTTGTATGGATGCATCGATATCACTCATAGGTGGACGGACTTGACAAATGTGTATCCTGTGTTGACATGATTTGAGTAGGTCCCCTATCTTCCTAGATACCTATGGTGTCTTGCAGCTTGCTTGCAGGTCCGCCCGTAGTTTTTCAACATGAAGGCGGAAGGCGAAGGCGAATAAAAATGGTCGGAAAGAGACCTTTCTGTTAGTCTTTTCCAAAATTTTGTTTGAATAGACCGACACATTTGACACTTCTGTTTGACTGAGACTGGTTAAGTTTAGAGAACCTTTTTTAATTACTTCTAGGTTCTGCTGTGGTTTTGCGACACATAAAAGTGCTCAGTACCTAACTAATTTAGGTAACAGCATTCATTGGAGAATGTAAACCCTCTATTTAACACTTGGAACGAGTGAATGTCAACTTATGATCCCGTGATGTTAATAGTAGTCAAATGGGACATAGTTTACTAATAAACCTATGCGTAAGCGTGTGCTAGATTTTGGACCAGATCTAATATTGTTATGTCATTAGTTACAAGGACGAAACTGTTTTTACGTAATCAGTTCAAAATCTAGTGAATTCTATTATTAGTCACTTAAATGTAAACATTTTTAGCAGTTAAATGTAAACAAATAAGTAATAAAGAGTTCTCGGCCAGACGAGTGCCGTGGGCGATTCTTAATTATTGTTAGTTATAAAAAAGCATATTTTCTAGGCCGTTCAGGTCAACGATCTAAACATTTATGTCTATCGTAGCTTTCGACATAACTGACTCATGTGGACAATAAATTGGATTGCCTTTTCAGTGAACACAATCTGTCTCGACTTTTATGGTGATACGTTATGCAATGTCACACTCTACAATAGTGCTAGGCCAGGGATGGCAAATCTTTTCAAATGACCTATCCTTGAAAAAAAAATGGCGAAGACACAACATGGACAAAACAACAAGGCTAGACAAAATAAAATAAACGCAAAAGATACTGATTTAGTTACAACACCTAAAATTATTTACGAGATTTTTTCAATGCACATTTTAGGTCTGCCTCATTTTATCAAAATACTAAACCACATACTTACGGATATACATGACAGACCACGAACAGGATGGAGGAATATGGGAAGATAACCAACTAGGTGGACAGACGATCTCGAAGAAACTGGAACCTTCCCACATTTCGTACGTCAATCAATTGCGTGCCTAGTATTTTGAGTCGCATGATCGCATCCCACAGGTTGGCCATCCCTGCCCTAAGCTTACGAAGACGGGTGTGCCGAACAACAGATCCACTCACAGATATGCATTTAAAACGTTTTCATCTTTAAATGTGTCAAGGACATGGTACAAACTACAATGATCTAGGCCTCATGGGAAATATAATTGAATTAGTTTAGATACGTTTCATGTACGATTCCACAAAGGTTGGCGGAGGCATAACGTTGATTGAGTTCTGTGCTGACCGTGAAAGACATTGAACCTTGTCGAATAACAACAGATTTTGTTATAGGTAACGCTGAAGTTATAGCTTCGTTTGAATGATTGTTAACTGGGAATGCTGTCTTCTATAATTATTTACATAATCAGAAGAAAAAATTACATTATCAGCTTAACCTATTCTAACCACAATGCGTTATTTTTTGTTACTTACCTTAACAACGGACCGGTTATAGCTAAGTATTTCGCAATTGTTTATAAAAATAATATGGTTGCAAAATAAATGCTACACAGTTATTTATCTAAAACAAACAAATCAAAACTACAGTAATCAGATATCGAAATACGGATTTCGAAACTGCAACGATAGCGTTTTCAGGTTAAATTACGGTTTAATTCACGAGACATGGTATTCTATAAATAGACGTCGCATATGTATAGTAGTATTCAGAACTTTTATATTAGTAAAGTTATAATTTGAGCAAAGTTCTTATTGTCTTGTCGCAATCGAACTTTTGAGGATAGACTTCCTCTCTAAAGCTGAGATTTTCAATTGAAACGTGTGAAAATGAAAATTCTCATCTCATTTTTAGTGTTCGTGGTTTTAAATGAAAACGTCAGTTGCAACGGTAGCAGTGAGTACCTCGTTAAGTCTCGTTTAATTTATTACGAAGTAATGTTTACACCGACGTTTGACGTTTGTTTTGTTTTCGTGTGTATAACTATATACGAGTACCTACTATGGGTCTTTATTTGCCCTTTGCCAAATTGATCGTTGGTCAAGCTTAATGAAGCTTAAAATAATTTGTGATATAGTTATCAGTGATTTTTTTACGTTTTTCTAGCAACACACATTTTTCTTTAGTGGATACTAAAGAAAAATGTAAATAAAATGTAGAAAAACAATGCAGGACGTGTGATATGTGACTGAAATACAGGTGGTTAGAAACGATCATGCGATTTCTTGCCAGCCTGTATAATATATAATCCATTTAGCCAATGTCAATCATTCGATTAACATAAAATTAAATCATTGTAGGTATTTTGAGAAAGTCTAGCTATGGTTTTAGGCTAATTACTATAACCTGATTTTCTAACATTAACATGATTTATAACGAAAAGTTTCTCTTACTTTTTATATTTTTCAGACACCGGTCCCACCATCAACAGGAAGTTTTCTCCAGAGGGAATTTTGCAACTCCTATCAGAACAAGTCAGAAACCTGATCAGGAATGGTGATATTGACCACGGAGTACCAGTTCTGGACCCTTACGAGTTCCAGTGGAGGCAAACGAACTTCGCAGCCGGAGAAAAGTTTACGTAACTATCAAAACCTTCAAATAATTTAATTATTTACATGCTTTCTTTCTTCAGTAGATCATACTCAGACACAGACAAACTGTATAGGATGTTAGTGATATCGACGCGCATAGTATTTTCCATGAATTCATGACGCAAAAGAGTGCAAATATTCGCCGGTAATTTGTTATTTTTTAACATTACTAAGTTTTTCCTGTATCGTGTGTGCATTAAAAACTCACATACACAAACAGCCAGACCCGGAACAACTATCTGTAGGCCATACAAATATTATTTTGTTCCATGCGGGAATCGAACCCGCGATACACAGCGCAGCTGTCAATCGCTCAGCCACTGCTCCTACCGTGCTGTTAAAGTGTGCTGAATTAAAAAAAAACAACCGCCCTATTATAATTTCAATCTATGGTAAGTTTAGCCAGAGATATCTTTTACATCGTGTAGAGACTCTATTTCAAAGAATCGCATAGATATTTTAAAAGAACGCAGCAAATATGTTTGGGGGAAGAAATTGGTAATCACTCTTATATAATTACTATTATCCAGGTTATGGGAATCTACATAAATAACCCAAAAACCCAAGGAAGATCTACCTACTTACCTACTGCGCAAAACCCGAAAATGTAAATTTTTTTAAATAATCGATACTAATATTATAAAGAGGTGTTGTTTGTAAGTTTGTACGTAGCGGGTAATCTTCGAACTACTGATCCGATTCCGAAAATTCTTTAAATTAGGAGAAGCTTAATTATTACCAAGAATCATAGGCTATATTTAAATGTTTCCATGGGTTAATTTACTATTACAAGGCGAGCGAAACCGTGGGCAAAAGCTAGTACCTAATGTAACCAAATGTGTTTCAGTGCCAACGTGAACATAACCGACGGAAGATTTACTGGTTTGGGGGACTACCGCCTACAACAGTACAACTTTTCCAAAAGTGAAATTTCGATACAATTGAACATTGATATTCCATCCTTGAGGTTTTATTCAGGTAAATTATGTTTTGCGGGTTTAGGTATGTAATAGACATGTGATGCCCGGAATGAGAACTAAGAAATATCTTTCAGAAAGTTTTGAATATGAATATGGATGATTATAAGAGTAGGGGAGGACAAAGAAACGATGGATGGAGTGTGTGAAAAATAATGGCTACAAACTGGTACACTACTGAAAAGACGAGTACATAAAAAGTACTGAAAAAAACCGGCCAAGTGCGAGTCGGACTCGCGCACGAAGGGTTCCGTACCATTATCTATAAAAACGGCAAAAAAATCATATCTGTTGTATGGGAGCCCCCTTTAATATTTTTTTTTTAATTTTTCGTATTTGTTGTTATAGCGGCAATAGTAATACATCATTTGTGAAAATTTCAGCTTTCTAGCTATCACTGGAGACAGACAGACAGACAGCGGAGTCTTAATAATAGGGTCCCGTTTTACCCTTTGGGTACGGAACCCTAAAAAAGACTTGCTGCACTGACCGATGTTGATAAATCTCTACAGATAAATTTCCCTAAATGCTATAGAATTTACTCATGATTAGGTACCTAACTATAAAGCTTTTCTTTACAGAATTTTACGAGTTGGACGGGAATATTTACGAAGCAATACCCATCAAAGGTGAAGGCATAGTCGAGTGAGTACATCAAAGAATAAAAAAAAATTATGAATTCTTCTAACTTTTTTCTGAAAAAAAAACCATATTTTGAAAAAAAAAACTGTTTTGCAGCATTGAAATACAAAACATTTCGCTATGGGGGAAAGTATATCTGAAACAGTCTGCAGACGGTAATTCTATACTCCTGGACAAGATTGAAGATCCTGAGTTCAGCATAGAACGTATTGTGGTAAGTGCAATTAACTGAGCCATTTTTGGGGCACATACAGACAAACCACTTGTAAAAACCTAAAAATAAAAAAAGAAACCGACGAAGGACAGACAAAATAATGTGAAAGATATTTATTTCAATAATCGTTTTCAGCAAGACATCTCGCTTAGATGCACTAAAACCCAACCCCATTTTTCTTATGAAAATTACATCTATTTAATTTAAAATTAGTACATACAATTATCTGTAGTAAGTAGTAACCATTACTTTGTCAAGTAATGTAGGTAGCTATTCATTTTCTAAAATTCATACCACGAAAAAGTTCCGTTGAACGCCATAAAACTGTTCCCTCCATTCCAGTCCCGAACCCAGTTCGACAACAACATAGACGGCGTCATCAGCTCTATGGTGGAAGACCTCCTGGCTCAATACCTGACCCGCTTCAACACGTACATAGCCACGTCATTCAGTGGCTACATCCCACCATACCTGAACCCTAGCTTGGACAACTATGACAACTGGAGCCTCCTTGCTACTTTACTGTATGATGAATTTGAAAATTAAAATGGAAGTTTATGTTTTGTGTGTCTTATTTGGTTGTTTTTAAGTAAGAAAAAGTAAGACCCGTAACCCAGAAGATAAATAACTACTGAGCATTCAAAACTGATCTGCTAGAAGTTGTCTTACTGTGGCCTACGGCTTGCTGCAAGTAGCAAGGCGCTGCTACGCACGTAGCAGTATGTCTACACAAGGCGTAGGGTAATGCTGCGTTGTTATTATGTAAGAAAAAGTAAGCATAACTTACTTATACAATAAGTAAGTTAGGACCCGTAACCCAGAAGACAAATAACTACTGAGCATTCAAAACTGTGGCCTACGGCTTGCTGCAAGTAGCAAGGCGTTGCTACGCACGTAGCAGTATGTCTACGCAAGGCGTAGAAAGTAATCATATAAGTAGTTTTAAGTAAGGCTGCGTGTCCACCAGAGATGTGTTTGTTAAGAACCAATAGAATCACTTCATTTACCAGCCTCGCTCAGCTCAGCTCTAGTGGAAACGGCTCAGCGGACTGAGGTTTTGTACATACAAAACAAGGGAAAGATGCGTGCGATGAATGTGTGCGAGGAATGTGTACGAGGAATGTGTTGCGAGGGATGTGTGCGACCAGGGCTGCGGGACTGTTCCAGGGCTGCGGGACTGTTCGAAAGAGATACCGCGGCCCTGGAACATAAAGGGCAAAGGAAGGAACATGGGTGGTTTTTAGTCAGTAAGAGTCTGACACTCCCTTCCGCTCCGCCCAGAGCGGGAGGAGTCATTTGATGATTTCCCACACGAAAAAAAAAAAAAAAGGGATATGTGCGAGGGATGTGTGCTAGGGACGGATACGAGCGAAAAAATAGCAGTCACTAGGCAGTGTGGTTACCGCTCGAATCTGAAAGGATCCTCCCACCGCTTATCTGCGCACCGTTTCACAGCCTCGGTTACCTACAGCAGATTTAAGTTTTCCATTAATATGTATTTAATTAATTGTTTTCGAACATTTATGTAAATCAAATGAGATAACTTGCTAAATCAAAGTCGTTACCTTGATAGCGTTATCTAAGAATTACCAGCCTTTTCAACCGATTAGAAGTCTCTTTGTGTGTTCGGTAATAATTACACAAACTATGAGGTAAAAACAATTTAAGGTAGCCAACTGCGGACGTAAATAAAGATTATAACTAGATTATTATTATAATGCGACACTGATTAGTAATTATCTCCCTATTTATTAGCAGATATTGGTGATTGATGGAATAAATCAGTGTTTGATCTTCGAGATTAAGTTCCTTTACCAGGTGCCCGTGAAATTACATGGGCAGTAGCCGTCCGTGAGTCGAAAAAACTACTAGGTGAGTTGTAAAAGAAAGAATTTTTTAATTTAAATAGCTTTTACATTTAATAGCTATCGTATTTGTTGGGTTGTTTTTATGCAATAGAAAAGCTTCAACTATTTTCGATTCCTGCAGTTTCACCCCATTTTATAGGTATTTTTTTCTACAAATTAAACTATACAACTAAATACTTTAATAGCTTTTCTCCACGATTCCGCTAAAATTAACGTTAAAAGTTTCCAACTTATTGTTCCTCCAACTTTTGGTTCCTTAGCTGAGTACATACGTTATCCTAAGGGCTTAGCCTCCGCACGCAAAATACGCGCATTTGACGTGGAGTTGCGGACACCAGCCCGTTATAATACAATACAATACAAGGGCTTAGCCTAAAATCGCTTTCAATACTAAATACAACGACGTTCAACATGAATGAATTAGCTTCTCGATGGCATAATTGGATTTGTCAATCCAATACATTTTTGACTTTTCTTTCTTCTTATTATTGGTAGAATTTCAGTTTGTCTAGTCCCTCTCCCTCTGGGTTATAGATACATAAACTGACTCTACCAAACCAATTATCATATTTCCCACTTTGAGACATAACTCCTTGAGTGGGTAGACGTTCTTGTATAGTCTTAAGTCGCGAATAACTTTACTTGCGCGATGCAGGATTTAGACGTATTTCGGTGTTTAGTTTATCCTCTGCGTCATAGATTGCGCTGTAGTTCTTTTTGTTCTATGTTGCTGTAGTATTTTTTGTAGTGCCATTACAAGCCTAATTGACTTCAAACCATCCATTACCCGATAAATAACGTAATCGATGATTTTACAGATTCTATTTCTAGGTTTGATCAACTATACTAATGTCTCAACTACCAAATGAGCCTATGCAAATCAGCTATCGCAAACCTAACATGGTCAACTTACGTATCAAAATTGAAAACCAAGCACATAACATCTTTATAATTTCGCCATTAATGATACGATCTGTTTTACAAATACATAATTATGCTGAATTTTAATGACCATCATTATTTACGCTATCATGTACACAAAATGCGATGTTTTCCGTTTCAGAATGAAACTCGTAATTGTGTTGATGCTGTGCGCCTTGGCGGCTGCGGCACCCAAAGTTGGAAAACCAGCACCTGTCCAGAGTGAGTAGGTAATCTAGGTTTAAGTACTTACATCACATACATATCCAGTAGCTTATTTCAAAATTATTTTAGCTTTTAAAATTTGAAATTAAGTACTTCTGGAAATGTGGAATTAACAAACGCGCATTATAACAGTGACACGGCAATTTTCATGCCATTCATGTCAAACACCTATTGCAAATTGTATAACTACACGTAATTATTGAGGGCAAGTATCCTTCGGGGATATAAGTACAGCCTAACGCGTGATTTTATATTTTAAAGCAGGTATTATAAATGAATCCATGACATGAAATGATGTTTATTTCTGTAAGTAGATTTATATATGTAACACACTTTTACACGTTTTTTTTTTAAGCTAAGTGTTATCAGCCATGAACTAAAATTGAAATTGAAAAACGAACAATACATTAAGGAGGAAGCGCTAGGGTAGCCCGCGAAATTAAAATTTTCTTACGTCTTCTGCAATTTTCCCGTCAGTGTCCGGCTGTATGTTAAAGAAAATATGATTCGCGGTTGTAATATGAACACACAATTGTTGAAAGTTGTAAACAGAATTATAATCATTAAAACCATCAATACAACCCTCTAAGTTCATTTAATCCAATAGCATGACTATCTCATGAAAAAGTCATTCAATGGGGTTAAAGGAACTTAGAGGGTTGTATTGACGATTTTAATTGTTATAAGTTAGTAAAGCCATATTTTTTACGGTCGCGATCATATTTGAATCAACATCCAACCTGACACTGACCTCCAAATTGCAAAAAACATAACCGAATTAACCCTGGCGCTTACACATTATTAGGTATATAATTTAATATTCTTGTTAAACTCAGGGGCGGATTAGATACGTTGGCTGCCCTAGGCCTTCGAAAGATTGCCGCCCCCCTATGTGCTGAAAAGCATGAATAATTAAATACCCTATAGAAATTAAATTAAAATGGAATAAAAAACGATAGTCAGTTAATGATTTAATTATCAATCTGTATTTCAGATACTGATTCTTACCATTTCTATTTGTGAGTAACAATGAATCGTTATTCATAAATTGTCTTACACGTACTCGCGTGGGCAACTACTAATAAAAATAAAAAACAAATTTTGCCGCCCTAGGCCCGAGCCTACTCGGCCTATAGGGAAATCCGCCTCTGGTTAAACTTAATCCTAAACGGTAGGTATCGAAACACAATGTCATTAATTGTCCTCTCTTCACTTACAGGCCCCTCGGCGCTAGACACCACGGCGGAAGGCCGCAACATCCTCGTGAACGCCCTCATCCGTCAGCTGATCGCGTACATCCGCCGGGTCATCAACAATGGTTCCAACCTCTTAGGGCTTCCGCCTCTAGACCCCCTGGACTTGGAGGACTACCATCTCTACGTCCCCGCGGGACTTGTCAAGTAAGCTTTATCCGCATCAGCGCGGTTTTTGATTGCCTGTGTGTATGTAAGTGTGAATGGTGTGATGTTATGATATAACATAACATCACACCTGTAATCCCTGAAAGGTTAGGCAGATGTGTACCTAATAGTACACCCACATTTCGCCAGTTCGTTTTTAACTCTCATGTAAATGGGGGTGAACCTATTACCATCAACCAGGCACAAATTTTATCCGGACTCCGTGGCTGCTACTGAGAAATGCCTGATGAATAACTTAATAACACTTTGACCGACCCGGGAATCGAACCCAGGACCTTATGCTCAACTATCGCTCTTAATCTAATAATTATATTTTCCTATTTAGCTTGGACTTACAGCTGAACAAAATCCTCGTGACTGGTCTCGGCGGGTTTGTGGTGCACAGGAGTCACCTGGACCTGAGCGACCTGACCTTCGACCTGGACATCTCTGTGCCAAGACTTGAGGCTACCGCTGGTATGTACTAAGTTAGAACATGCAGAGTGAAGGCTTACTACTCGTTCTATCTCTGTCAACTTTAAATTGACCGAAACAGAATGCAAAAGGGGCCATAGATGCCAGTTGTTTGTTAATACGTACTTGAGTACAAGGGGCTTATATTCATTCATAATATATGGGTAATATAGGGCATGAGTGTATACTTCAACCTTTTTTTGGTATACTTCTCAAGGAGCATAATAGACTGTATACAAGCTGCAGCTTCTGGGCACGCTCGTCCCATCATAGACCTCATCCATCGCTTTTCGATTGAGGTCAAGAGCAGGCCTATTATGCAATAAAAAATATTGCATAATGGCTTGCTTTAGGCTGTTTAGCAAGGAACATAAAGGTTGTATTAATACTTATACAGACAAGGTGCAGAAAAGGCCCATATTATACATACAGCTTTTTGCGTAGCTGTAATAGAAACCATAACACTCAGTTTATTATCTTGTAAATATTGGAGTTCTGAATAAGTTTTTTAGATTTACAAAAGTAAAAATAAAAAGAACCATATTTTCAATGTCAATAACGTTAAAGCACGTCGCTTATTGGCGGTATTTTGGCGTTAGGTCTAATCTGATCGATAGATAGGTAGTATCTACTAATACCTAGCTATTATCATAATTCTGAAACACCTGTTTTTTTACAGATGAGTACGACCTTATCGGTGATTTCTTCACCGCTATCCCACTTTACGGAAAAGGAAGAGCTAAGTAAGTTTTTTTGAATCTAAAATACCATTATAAAAATTTGGTGCCCAACTACAAAACTCATCTCGTTTGACACAAGTTGTCGTACCTAACCGCGTCATAGTTAGAGGGCCCTAAACTTGGGGTGGATTGGTCTTCCTTATCCTTTTTATCTTTTTTAATATTGGTACCAAAATTAAAAAAATGTCTGAGGCCATCCCTTATATGGGTGTCTAGCCATAGCCTAGATTTTAGTTGGGGCATGATCATCCAGCCGGTATATACATACTTGGTGATAGTGGAGGCAGTATGATCTTAATGAGAAAAATGTCTTACAGCATTGCTATACAATATGTAAAGTCGTGTATTCAATGTACTGAACTCATGGTAACTGTTTGACGTCGATGTCCCTTTCAGCCTGTATATTTTTCTGACTGAAACATCGTAATTTAACGAGTTATTTTGTCCTTCTTCAGTTTCTTAGTGGAAGGCTTCAGGTTCCAGGCGAAATTGTACCTTAGACAATCCGATGACGAGAAATCTGTAATCATTGAGAGGATAGAAAATACTTCCTTCGAAATTCCTAGTTTCAAGGTAAGGCTAATATTTTTTTCAATCTTATATACTTCTTACTGCAACGTTTTAACGATGTTACGTGTCTAAACTCTGAATACCATTGTCGCGAATGATCCTGCGTTCTCAGTCCCCGGCTCGAGCAGTCTTGGGTACCTAGCTACCTATTATAACCGGCGATTGTGAGTGAATTTTATTACACTCCCTGACTGACTACACCTCCGGAGAGTGTAGCGTGATGCTGGCCCAAAACTTTGCCTTTTACTACGGCATTGTTTGCGTCAGCGCAGGTCACACTGACTGCATATTTTAGGTCAGAAAGCAGGATAGGAGGTGGAACAAGGACACAGCTCGCACTGTGAAATACTGTCGTCACCTTCTAACGGCGCGAAGACGAAGAAGCGCAATATTACCTACGTTGACATATAAATTTACATGGTCTTATCTTTTTCAATTACAGTCTGGGTTGACCGGAGTTATCGGCGGGGGTGATATCGACGGCATCGTCAACTCTATGCTTGAGGAGGTGGTCATCGACTATGCGAACAGGTTCCAGGGTGCCATCGCCGCGGAAGCTACCAAGCTTGTCCTCTCAGGACTCAACCCCATCTTAGAACAGCTCGACACCTGGGCCTACATCGCCGTGTTGCTACCACGCTCTTAAGTTTCAGAGAACAACAGACTTTTGTAAATAATACTTAGGCTTCCTAAATGACCAGATTGACGTGTTCCAGAGAGACAACAAAAAGAACTTGGTTTTTAGTGAATCAAGAATTTCCAACATGATATTATGACATTAAATAATGTTACGTTTTAGTCTGTGTTTATTAACCGACTTCAACAAGGAGGAGGTTCTCAATTCGTCGGAATATTTTTTTCAATATACTTTCTCGAAAACTGGTTCGTATCGCACTACGACTAGGTTCAACATGCAATGTATTTCGCACACGTGGATTTTTAAATATTTTTCCGCACACGTGCGGAAATAAAAATTGCAATAACAAAGTTTCCCCACTTATATCAAAATGTACTATTTTACCTGCCTGTTTTTTGCTTCTCGTTGAAGGCATCATTTTCGTCCTACCTTGGAAAATATTGGATGAAAAGTTTCAAGGGCGTTGCCAGCTTTTGAGCTAGGGGGAGGAGACAGATGAGAAAAATACACAATAGATCGTGCCTTGAATTAATACAAATAAGTAATTTGAGATCAAATTTCTAATCAAATTTTTTGCAACCTTATGTATGACATAATTGCCTATTAAGGTCTCGGGCAAGTAGCTCCTAATTTATTTCAGCCTCTTTTCATAGCGGTAGATCATGCGAAAATCCAACAGGAGTGCCAATCCAGAGGCAGAAAAAAGGAGTGTAAGTTTGTAGAGACAATAAAATTCTCAGAGGCTCATTATTGGCCTTAAAAATATAATACCAAGTGAGTGTGATTCTACTGTACGCTACAATTTATTACCTACGTAGCTACTTAAAAAGGATAATAGCGAAAAGTTATAACTTAAAAAAATCCTGACCCTCTGGGGTCCCCTGCCCCCGCCCCCCCTGGCGACGCCTATGAAAAGTAAATATTCCTGCATAATCAGCTATGCTATATATCTACTTACTTACCTATTTAACAACATGGCAATGTTAGTTATCTAATGATAAAAAACCAGATTGGCGTTTATCATCTTTAATAATAATTATTTAAGTACCCACCACCTAGATCACCTAAATGAGTTGCGTATACGAGGATCTACTTAGTGTTTATTATCAGTAGGTAATTGATAACAATAAATAAAACAACACGGATATATCAGAGCAGATTTAATACAAACAAGAACTATTGCAAGTATCTAAATAATAAAATCTTAACAATTTAGGTATATCAAGTAGGTTACATTATACCATTTCCAGTGGCAATCTCCAACAGATTGCAACAGTAGCAGATCTCAATAAAGAACATAATATGTAAAGCTTCTTCTCATTACGTAGGTAGTATCTATCACTTTATCTTCGTCTAAATATCATAATCATCGTACCAGACTTCACGACAGGATCCAGAGATATCCATTTTGTAACCCTCGGGGCAGCTGGCCCACACTGGCGAGTCTTCAGCCACGGCTAACAAATGATTGTATTTGTGCACTGCTTGAGGAAAAACTACGTTGCCCTCCTTTGCAACGTTCGGTCGAGAAAGTACACCACCAGTACACACAAATAACGTGACAATCAGGAACCAACTTCGGAACATTTTGTATGTTTGTCTGTCACTAACTAGGTACTAGGAGACAAGCGAATGGACTGAGGATTTTGGCAGTTTATCACGTACAGATTATGTACTTCCTTCACCCACGCTTGTCTGACTGTTTATGATGAAATATATCATTATCAGAGAACGTGTGCCCAATTTTTATATTTCGTAGTATTTTGATGAAACTGATTCATTCCGTGAATTTTATTATTAATCTGTTAATACCCTTTCTCAGTTTCTTTTTTATGCTTAGGTACCTACTCACCAATGAATGAAACCAGCCTTAGTCATCTAAGGGTCAGTTGAGACAGAATGAAAAAATGCCCAAGCAATGTTATGACTGCATTGAAAATAGGACCGTATAGCTAGGTAGGTACCTACTTTTGTTTAAAGGCGCGCAACGGCGCGGCGGCGCGGCGGCGCAACCGTGTCGCGAACTCGCGAGCATGCGCGAGGCGACGGACGTCCGACTACAAACATAAGAATTGTGTCCAGACTCCAGCTGTGGGCGGCCTTCGGCGGATAAGGTGATGAACGGAGACGCATATTTTGTATGCCAATACTTGTCTTGCAGTGATGGGCCAGTGGTAACGGGCACGAATTACAAGTCACAGATCGTGGGCTCATCATTACCTACTTTAGATAATTTATTTCATCACGACTGCTCTCAAAACGGGGCGCGGCGTACCTAAGAAACACACATCGTGATTCGTGAGGAAAACGTCATGTCCCAAATTTTAAAAGGTGCTGTGACATCTACGTCTACCAACCCGCACTGGGCCCACGTGATAGATTACAATAGTTTTATTTAGAGGTGATCCGGTGGCCGGCATCCCAGCAGTGGGGACATTATAAGCTGATTTTGATAACTGCTAACTTTTGTTACTGTGTGTGTGATAACCCCCTTCATTAAATAAACGTTCACCTCATTCACTATACAAGGTGTAAACGGAACCTTCACGAAGCAGTCAACCAAGCATTCTGTATATTTTCAAATTTAGTAGGTAAATTAGCAAAAAATATTGCTGGGAAACGGCTTTTTTGTGATGTATAATCACGGTTTACTGTTGGACTTAGAGATGTGTAAGTAATGCGAGTGATGCATCACGCGTAATATCACCCGAGCGCGTACTGTAACATGACACATTACTCGACTAAAATAAGCATCACACCATTACACTAAATATCACGCGAGCGCTAGCAGCGCAGTAGCTCGCGACATGACTCGCAGACTCGCTCATGAGTCCTTGACTCCTTTCATTACACTTTTATAGATACTTTTAATCCTACGCCTAAGAATATTGCCAGTCCTAAGCCTGGAAACCCGGTACTTGTTTTAGGGTATAAGTATGAAGGAAAATCAACTTTGTATAATTTGTATATTTAAATCATAGTAAATCACACTATTGCTCATTTTATTTCTTTCATGATATTTATTATAAATCATCATAATGACACGCGGACAACATCGTATCGCTCGCTGCTATGTTACTATACTATTTCATTCAATAACCTGTCCTATTACACTAGAACATTGCATTACATTAGAACGCGCGATGGTGTGCTATCGAATGGCGCTACATCATAACATCACGAGTGATGTTTGAAGTGATGGTGTAATGTAACATTACTCGGCGCGACATGCAATGACATATAACATCACTTCGTGGTGCACTGTTTTGCACATGTGGAACTCAATGTAACGCACTCATAACATTGTAGATACTAATGAATGCATTAAATAGAAAAGGGGTCACGGTCTCACGGAGGTATTAAAAGTAAACTTATAATTAAATACCCACTTTGTTTCTTATTGAACTGAAATTTTGCATACATGTTTAGTTTGGGAGCCAATCCGTAAAAAATTGAACGTAAGAAAAAAGTACTGTCACAAAATTTTACAAACAGTTTACAAGACTGTCTCATACTTTATTGAATTCAATTTTTTTTTATGTACAATAAAGATCATTAACTTTAAAAAAATATATGTAATGGAGTCAATTGTTATTAATTTAACCGATAAAAAATTAAAAATAAGAAGCAAAACAGAACATTTTAGCGTGTCACACCTCCTGTCGCTAACTTGAACTAACCGAACTTCATGGTTTTTTTATTCATACTTCAGCGTTTTTTGGGAGGTTTTATAGAATTTTGCTTTTTCTTTATTATACAATTAGTTTTACTCATAAATCTTGTTGTATGACAACAAAATTCATGAATTAAATGATAATCAAATTAGCACCAAGATGGACATTCCACTTTAGTCACTACTATTTTATTTGCTTTCTGATTTAAAAAACTACCAAAACGTGTTATTTTATTATCATGGTAACATTATTGTAGTAGATCAGCCATTTATTTTTAACCATCGTGCAGTTGTGACGCAGTGATCGGTGACGAAAGCCGTGTTGTTAATACGTAGTCGATTAAGAAGTCCATCTTAGTCACAGCAATAACGTGATACCGGTAAGTTTTTAAAACATTCTTTTATTTGCGAATTATGCCTAATGTATGTGTGTATGTCGTGAAATAATGATTTCCTCTAAAACAACAAAGAATATTGAGTGTTGTCGTCATTATTATTAGTAAGCGGAGGTCGTCACGTCCATTTAGTGTCGTGACATATTAGTGGAACAATAATTGTGACGAAATGGACACTTTAGGCTAAGTTTACGTGGTGCATGTTTTACCGACAACAACTAAGATGGAGTTATGTGTTTTTGTTGAATTATATTAATCATAACAGATGGTTTATCTTATGACTACCTTAGTTTACGTTTATTATCGTTTTATTTACGGAACAGTTTGGCTTACATTATTGTAGGTAGGTATAACTCTAAAAATCATAAGCAATTAATTTAATAAATAATAGTCAATTAAGATATTCATTTTTTTTTCTATACTTAATTGTATATTTTTCAGAGTTACTACGCGAACTTATTGATAATGGGAATATTGGTAGATATTGACAAAGTTTTATCAACTAATGATCTTATAAAATGCTTAGATGATGGACTTCAATGGCCTTGGGAAAAAACCCATTTTATTTTGTCAAAAAAGTGTTTTGTATGCAAAAACACAGTTGCTGCTGAAGGTTCACGATTGATACATTTCTCTTTAGCTATGAACAGACAAGATATTCAGTTTTTATTGAAATCGCCATACATTTGGTGTACTTTTTGCAACTCTTGTCTTTACGATCACTATCCAACCGATGAATGCGAATTTTGCTACTCCTCGTTATAAATGGAAACTTTACAAAATTAATATGTAAGTAGGTAGGTACAACACACATTCAGTTTAATTAAGGAAAATTAATGTTTCATTTGATTTTGTTATATCGTAAGTTGTGTTGTGACTAACAATTATTTTAATGATTTTGAAGAAAGGTGTCGCAACGACAGTTTGTTATTTTGATCAAAGCTTAAATTATTTTGTAAAAAAAAGCATCTCGCTAGATTTCATCCACGGCAAAAGTATAGCTTAACCGGAAGTCAGTAATGCATGCAGCCACCGGAATGCATGGCTCTAAAGTTAAAGCCGTGTATCGGTTGACTTTGTGATAGTCATTAATGAGAAGTTTATAAATTATATTTCTTGTTGTTCCAGTTTATTTTTCATATAATGGCACTAACACCTGCTGAACGGGCTAAACGATACCGCGAAAATCTGAAACTAAATAAAGAAAAATATGAGGAACAAAGAAAGAAACAAATAGAACGAGTTAAAAAGAGCCAAAAAAAATAAGAGAGTTGAGCGACCGGGAAAAAGAGGAGCGAAGAAAAATTTGGAGAGAACAGAAAAAAAAGCAAAGGAATGCCAAAAAACAAGCCGTAGTGGTAGCCGTACCTTCAACAAGTCAAAATCAAAGAACGGTTGACTATAAAAGGAAATATAAAAACTTAGGTAATAAGTACAAAACCGTTTTAAAGCAATTGAAAAAACTAAGATCCCTCAATGCGAATTTACGTAAAACTTTAAGTCGAACCAAAGAAAAATATCAGAAAGAAATCAATCTAAAAACAGAAGAGAATGATAAACTGAAAATGAGACAAGAACTGCTAGAAGTATCACTAGGTGAGAAATATAAAGACTGTAAAACACACGAACAAAAAAAGATATTGCGTTCGATTGGAATGTCCAAGACTGTTCTCCAAAAAAGAGGATCAAAGGCACTAGTATCAAAATGTTTAGGGCTTAAAGGTGGCATCAGATTTACAAGCAATAAGAAATATAATGTAAGCAAGAAGATAAAAGAAGAAATGGAAGTTTTTTACAACCGGGATGAAATTAGCAGGTCTACATCCGGAAAACGTGAGTGTAAAACGAAATGTAAGAAAAAGATGCAAATACGGTATTTAACCGATACTTTAATTAACCTATACCAAATATATAAAAATGAAGGAGGGAAATATAGTTTGTCAACGTTTTGTAAATACAAACCATTTTATGTCTTGTCGCCGACACGTGGTTCGCGAGACACGTGTCTATGTGTGAAACACAGTAATTTTGAATATTTAGTAACAGCTCTGAAAAAATATACTTTTCCTACTGTTGTATTCAAGGGCACCAAAGATCTTATAGAATTAACTTCTTGTGATATAAAGTCATTTAAATGTATGTACGGTTTGTGTGATAAATGCAAAAATAAAAATAATTGTTTCGAAGCTAATAATAACTACACTGAAGTCGAATGGTGGCAATGGGAGCGCGCAAAAAAAACTTATAAAAAAAACAATGAAGATATGACAGCCCATGTAACAAAAAAAGTGAAAATAACAGGAACGTTACAGGAATTAATAGGCAACTATGAAAAACAATTGCCTTTATTCAAAAAGCATTTTTTTAACTTCCAAGAGCAACAGCGTCAGTATAGAATGTGTGTTGAAAATTTGAAACCATGTGAATGCGCAATTCTAATGGATTTTTCAGAAAACTATGATTGTAAGTTGTCAGAAGAAATTCAGGCACTGCATTTCGGTGGATCAAAAAATTCTATAACCCTTCATACGGGTATGATTTACACGCGCACACGATGTCAATCTTTTGTGACGTTATCAGACAGCAACTGCCATGAGCCCCAAGCCATTTGGGCACACCTTATTCCAATTATTAAGTTAACCAAACAAATGTGTCCAGAATTATCAGTTATCCATTTTTTTTCGGACGGCCCGACCAGCCAATACCGGCAAAAAAAAAATTTCTTCCTGCTTAACCTCTTTACCACAAAACTGAATCTTTCTCTTACGACTTGGTCTTTTTCAGAAAGTGGGCATGGAAAAGGGGTAGCCGATGGCATCGGGGGTGCCACAAAAAGAGCATTAGATAGGCGTGTTTACTATGGGCACGATATTGTCAATGCCACTGATGCATTTAACAATTTAAAAGCGTGCATGAAATCAGTAAAACCGTTTCTTATAAACAGCTCTGATATTGACAATATTAAAACTTTGGTGCCAAATAACTTAAAGGCTATTGTAGGAACCATGCAAATTCACCAAATAATATCAAAAAAGCAAAACGAAATTTTTCACCGGCAGTTAAGTTGTTTTTGTAAGCGAGGACAGTGCGCCTGCCTCAGCCCAATCAAACATTGCTTTCTGGAAAAACCAAACTCGGGTTCTAGTTCAACATTGTGTCATTTAGATGATCCACACATTTCCGAAACAGAGTCCGTTGATGTTCTTGATAATTTTGATATCCATTTTGAAAACATTACACAGGAAACGATTAATACCACACCTATAACTGATTTTATATTTACTGAAGAATGTTCTGTAGAGCCCCTTATTTCAAAAGAACCATCTCAATTAATGAGTGTACTTAGCAATGATTTTGCCGCTGCACCACTCGAAGAACAGTTAAGTGAAATTGCCCAAAATATCAGCCTCAACTGGGCCCCAGAGTTCGATAAGTCTGCAACTGAAAGTATTCAGCCTATGACGACAACTGACATCGACTCTATTATTCAAAATTTTAATGGCGTCTTTCATTCCCAAATCTCTATCTCTGAGGACCTTACAACTGACATTTACTTCTCTGAAACTCCAAGCTGTAACCTTGCTTTTGACACACCCAAAAATTGTAAACTGGAGTCTTTAATGACTGAAACATCATTTAATGACGATCCTTTGTCTCATGACCGCGAGTTTTCTCAAATCGTATCTTTTGATGTCTCTGAAAACACAAAAAAACAAGTAACTTACCTGGCTGAAGCTCCTAGTTGTGATCTTGCCCCTAATTCGCCCAAAAAATCTGAAAACACAAAAAAACAAGTAACTTACCTGGCTGAAGCTCCTAGTTGTGATCTTGCCCCTAATTCGCCCAAAAAATCTGAAAACACAAAAAAACAAGTAACTTACCTGGCTGAAGCTCCTAGTTGTGATCTTGCCCCTAATTCGCCCAAAAAATCTGAAAACACAAAAAAACAAGTAACTTACCTGGCTGAAGCTCCTAGTTGTGATCTTGCCCCTAATTCGCCCAAAAAATCTGAAAACACAAAAATACAAGTAACTTACCTGGCTGAAGCTCCTATTTGTGATCTTGCCCCTAATTCGCCCAAAAAATCTGAAAACACAAAAATACAAGTAACTTACCTGGCTGAAGCTCCGAGTTGTGATCTTGCCCCTAATTCGCCCAAAAAATCTGAAAATAAAAACACTACAAACTTTAAGATTCAACAAAAACACACAATTGGTACCGATAAAGCTATTCCTTCGACTAAGCGTATCAAAATTATAGAGGATATTACCTACTTGCCTAAAAAAAGGGTTAAAACATTTAATTCGGTCCCAAGTGATCCCCTTAAACCTATAAACATAAATAAAATGAGTACTAGAACATTTTACTGTATCTTATGCAAAACACGAAAGGCGTTTAAATTACATGAAATGATTAACTGTCGTACCTGTAAGGCATGGAACTGCATATCGTGTAGTGGTCCAATTCTCTCTGAATCATATATATGTGTAAATTGTCTAAAAGATTAATTTTGTTAAAACTGAATGCTATAATCCAACTATTTTATAAGACATAGGAAAATCATGTAGAAACTGTGTACCCGCTGTATGTACCCAAAAGTCTGATTAGGAATCTTTTTATAAGACTTCAGCTTTATTACAAAGCTAAGTCTAACTTTAGACGAAGGTTCAAACCAAAAATCATTTTTGTATTCAGAACTTTATTTCAATTGCCGTAAAGCTCTTAAATGCACATTGATGACTTAAACTGGGATCTAAATTCTGATTCTGTAATAAGAACTTTACAGCAGTCGGAATAAGGTTCGAAGTTTAATAATAGATCTTTGGTTTAAACCTTGTTCTAAGTTAGACTTCGTTTTGTAATAAAGCCAAAATAGTTTATACATACTCGAATATATGATTTAATAATTACCAATTTTTTTCATTCAAGTAACTTATTTTTATACACGAAATCCGGGTGGATTTGGATTTCGTCCAATCGTCCGTCGGATAAGAAGTGAGTTACCAAATTTTATAATTAGAATAAGAGTTATCGTATTGCAATGTTATGTTTAACTTTCATGTCATGTGTTTAGTCCATAAGTTTAAATAATTCTATAAAACCTGATTTTTTGTGCCAAGTGTGCCATGAGTACGCATTCACGTGACCAATTTTTATTCAAGTGTAGATTTTTTTTTTTCAAATATTACAAAATAATATAGAGAATAAGGAATATCGTAAGGCAATATTTATAGTTTCAAGTTAAAACTCATGTCACTAAGTCATTAATTATAGAATCTAAGCATCCACGTGGACGTTCCTACTTGATTAATACCAAAAAAGTGTGAAGACAAGCAGGTATAAGTAAATTTTAAGATAAGCAGGTACACCTTCTTATATTTATTGTACTTTTTTAAACGTTTATATCCTACAAAGATACAAAGTTCCTATTAATTTAAAGTAACTATAAAAAAAATACCAAAAAATGCGTGAACACAACAGAAAGTAATAAAGAAAGCTTATAATAAGAAGTATTACTATAATTATATAATATTATGAAGAATTTCTTATGTTGATTGTAAATGAAAAATTTTTTGTTTGTTTGTTAATGTTTGATTTTTTTATTATTATTTTTTATTATTAAACTTATGATGAACACCGCTTATGTTTCAATTTCGTCACGATGATATTTCCTACGAAGTCACTGTCACACTTTTATATTCTAAGTTTTAGGCTGTAAAGTGGAATTTATTACTAGTAATGGTTTATTTTGGGATGAAATATAATAGAATAAGATGCTCATTTTCATTTAAAATAGTTTGAATCATTTTCAAGGAACCAAATTAAGTGCAAAGTTAAAAATATAAGTCGCACTGACCTAAAACGTGACGAAAATATTTTAATATGTGATTTAAAGCTAGAAATATATTTCAAATAGGGTAGACGAAATTGATTTAAAAAAGAGTGTATTTTAACTACACATTGTTAAGAATTTGTTACAAAAAATGGTTCATATTGCTGATAAAATATTACGTTAGTGATCGTTACTAAATGGACAATGCTTGTTATGGATCATGTGTAAAAATCGTTTTTTTTTAAACTGTATGCTATTTAGTTATAAACTATATACTTTTCTTAAACTTTGATAAATGCCGCATCGACTCATAAAGAAAACAAAAAAATAAAATATTATAATTGTCCATTTTGTCCCCTTAGTAACGGTACAATTTTTCACGGAATGGCTCTTGGATGACAATGAATACTTGGTAAGCTAAGTGACGTCATTCAAGTCCAATATGGCGGACTCCCAAAGATGGCGGACTAGTTATTTTTTTTATGCATCGGGCATCCCCTGAAATATACCTATCAAATCATTATCAAATGAAAAGTAAAAGGGTGTTTTTTAAACTAAAATATTTTAGTACACCCATTATCATCAGCCTATAATGTCAGGTTTTAGCTTCAGGAATATCGGTAAACTTACGATTGTTTTTAAAATAAAATAATGGTTTGTATTAAAATGGTTTTATTTCTAGTCTTACAAACTATTATAACAGTTATAAAATCGAAGACAAATAAAAATCAACCTTGACAAATTTATTTTAGGTTTAGTTTACAAAAATAATCATTATTATCACATTCTTACTGTATATATTTAATACATGGAAGGTTAAAAAAGTAAGAATAAAAGAATATATTGGACACTACTGAAAGTGCCAAACTCGTAGCGCAGTTCTAGGCACACTTAAATTAGGTTGCCATTGATAGGCTAAGATATTTTACACAAGTGTTCCTCATCTGTGGCTCCATTTCCACAACCTCAACCTCAAAAAAATACAATATTATCCCATGTTTCCAATTTAGAATCCAAAAATGTCAACAAAGTTCAACTGGAGCGCTCTTTAAATTTTTGATGACCTTTAATAATAATTTAATCAATAGTTTTCCTGAAAACAACTTAATTAGTACACACATTATGTATGATTTTTCTTTAAATGGAATCAATCAAGACTGAATTTGGCAATGTTTATATAAATAATAATATCTTGGGACAACCAACACACCGCCATCTGATCCCAAACTAGGCAGAGCCTGTACTATGGCAACCAGACAACTGTAAACTGTATTTAAAGTAATCACAGTGAATACCGGTACTGTCCTGCCATGTATTAATATTTAACATGGGAAAGCATCTGATTTAGTATAATTACACCTAATTTAGATTATTTAGAATATCTTTGTTATATCAGCCTCTCTTTATGGCACTCTTAATTTGAAGATGACAGAAACATAAGAATGTCAAATATGTTTTAGTGATAAACACATTTAGTCATTTATGGTGTAAGCAGGTCTTAATCTACATGAGTAAGCTATATGAGTAGTTTGGCTCTCTTAAATTACATAGAACTATTAACAGGAACAACAGTTACATTAATCACACTTTTTCCACTATGCATTTATGAGTCATGACATGATTCACATATAAACACAAAATTTTAACCATGTTAAAAATCCATGAGCTTCACAGTATTTCGACACTTTGTATAAATTAACATTCACTTTATGAACTATTAATAAAATTTGTGTGAAGCTTCTAATAGCAGATTAGCAGATATATCTAGGGACATTGTTGTGTAGGTTCTGACAAACATAAATGATCTGGTGACTATTATGTAGTCTGTATATATGGCAGTGCTCATGTATCTGCCAGAACCAAAAGATCTGAGTGATTGCAGGTTAGACAATGCAAGGATAGACAGCGGCGAGGGGGGGACAGGGCAGCTTGTCTATCCATCCACACGTTTCTCCACCCAATGAGGTAATCCCCAGATATTTCCACTGATACATCACAAGTGCTTCGGTGCTGGTGGTGGTTGTCGCTCCCGGGGTGCGGGCGGAGCGCGGCGCTCCCGCGGCTGTGGCGGGGGCTGTGCAGTGGCGCGGCGCGGGGCGGGAGGGGGCTGACGGGCTCGTGGCTCCGGTGGCGGCTGCCGCTCGCGGGGCTGCGGTGGCATGTGGGACACGGGGGCAGTCTCCATTCTGAAATCACAACACATTCTATTTTACAATGTTGAAAGGGTCTTTTGACGCTCGAATGGCGTTGTTAGGGGCGCGCTATTGGGAAACATTTGTGAAATTGTATTGAAAAAACCAGATGGAGGAGTTAGTACAGATTTTAGTCAAAAGATCCATGTTCATGTATACTTACCTACATCGTTGACAGAATAGCTATAGACATTGTCTATTGCTATCCTGTCAACGATGTAGTAGTACTACTAAATAATAATAAGTTCTTAATGATTCAAGGCGTAAGTACGAATATTAGATATTTTTTTTTAATTTCGCGGGGTTTCTTTTGACCTAAAATTAGAAGATTAATGAGACTTATAACATTTACCTGATTAATTTGGTTTCCCAGTACCTATATTTAATGGGGTGAATTAGCAAAAAGTTACATAAATTGGTATAATAAATTAGTAAGGTGCAGCTACACTAAAACTTTCGTTTTAATCTAACATTGTTTTCTCCAAACAGATTGATAGGTATTGGATTTATTTATTTAAATATGCAAAAACTTTTGATGTGGCTACCATGACATACATACATTACTACTCTTAGGTAGGTATGCACAAACAGCCTTAATAATTAAAGGACTAATGCCCATGACAAAAGGTCTGAAAAGGTTAAAGCACACTTACAAGCTCGCATGGGAACATCGCGTCTGCCCATTGGCTTATTGTAAACCAGGCGTCCACTTAAAGAGAGCACTTAAGGTGAATGCTCCAACCAGGCCCGCGAAATTCAAAATTTCTTGGGTTTTTTGCAATTTGCAGGCCAGTGCTAGGTTGTATGTTGATTAAAATATTATTCGCGGCTGTAAAACATATGTAGGTACAGAATTATAATCATCAAAATCATCAATAAAACGCTCTAAGTTCATAAAGCTGTAGGGAATGACTTTTTCTGTTTTTTTTTTGTTCCTACACCTTTATGAACGGTGAGGGTTGTATTGGTGATTTTGATGATTATAATTCTGTAACTACATATGTCTTACAGCCGCGAATAATATTTTAATCAACATACAACCTAGCACTGGCCTGCAAATTGCAAAAAACGCAAGAAATTTTGAATTTCGCGGGCTGGTTGGAGCATTCACCTTAACCATACAGTCTTTAATCTGTGGTACAGTCTCATAATCGCCTAGAGGTTGGGCTATCTGCTAGGCGACCTAGGGGACCTTCTTACGCAACTCGCACGCGGAGCTGCGCTGCGGCTCACTGTAAGCGAATGAGCATCCCGCCAAAAGAAGGTGGTCAACCTCCCGTAATGAAGTGGTCAACCCGGCGAAAGTGGTACTAGTAAGATAATAGGGTTACCATGCTGTATAAACAGGCCTACTTACACATAATCTACAGAAAGGTGTCATTATACTAAAGGATGACAAACAGACAATCATACTACACATACACTACTACAACTTTCTGCATGGGTCCATCATCATCGTAAATGCAAAAAAAATAATCAGCTGTCCCAATCAAAACTTCAATAGGTACCTACTGGTACCAAATGTTGCATCACACAAGGCACCGTACAAACAGGATGTAAAATCTAATTCCAATTAATTTGGTGTCAGCGCAGCATGTTTTATTCTTCCATACTTCTCCTTTTAGTTATCATGAGTCCTTTCTAGCTAATTTCACAGAGTACATCCATCCATCCATTGCCTCTTTGGTCTTCCAAAACTTTTATAGACAAGATTTTTATAAGACTAGTTTATGCTCGCCGCTTCACCAGCGTGAAGTTTGGTAATTGTACCGTGGGATCGTACTACCAGGATAAAAAGTATCCTATGTGTTAATCCAGGATATAAACTATATGTGTACCAAATTTCATCCAAATTCGGTCAGTAGTTTTTGCGTGAAAGAGTAACAAATATCCAGATATCCATACATCCTCAGTCACAAACTTTGGCATTTATAATATTAGTAAGGTAAGTAGGTTGACCAAATAAGAAATAATCCCGAACGGCTCAGGTCGAGGACTTGAAGCTATACTGATTCCGTGCTGTGCTTATAACTGTGCGTTGACCTTATGGAGTACATAACGTTCATAACAATAACACAGTAATGATAATTTGTATACTTACTGTGAAAATATATTGTTGCGCTGTTTAATTAATATGCATAACTAGAACTTAAAAATACTTACGCAAGAAGTACTTTGCAATAGGTTTAAACTAGTATCTTAATGCAAACAATTTTAAGTACAAAGTAGAGAAATTAAAAATTTTATCACTAACTGATCATTTGTTTAGACTTGAAAACTTTTTTTTATCATCCAATGACGCATGCGTATGTCAGATTCTGAAACCAAGTTTTTTTATCCCATTGTCTTTCGATGCGAATCCCCAATTTGAGTAAACTATCTAATAACCTTGTTGTATATAGCCCATCCAACGTGATATCAAGATTGTTTTTTGTTCAGGCTTAATTTTTCGAAATGCGAGATCTAGTCTACATTTTGCAAACAAAGTAACTAGATCCCGTCCGTTCCCGCAATAACATCGCCACCACTGCTCAACACTGCCGGAATACTGAAAAGTTGAATGATTACTATTTAGAAATGTTATAATGGGCTTATAATTTAGCCGTAAATTTAGTTGTAAATTCCACCATACAGTATTACTTATTCATTTAAAAAGATTTAACTATTTAACCACAATCGTGAATAATAATAAAACTAAGTGACATAAAAGCTCGCAACGCAAGAACACTCTATGATATCTGCTATTTCTAAAGACCTCCCTTTACATGAACGCCTCCGGTGGTGAATTCATGTGCGATAGCCCCCATTTAATGAATTCGGATAATTATAAAATACTCATCATAAACAGTTGAGCTGTGAATTTAGCCTTCTTTTGTTGTGCTGGTTACCTTAAAATAATGACAAAAATAATTTTACGTTTTTTCCTTTTAGTATCTTCATAGGAAAAACTAGAGTGATTGAAATATTGAATGTAATTGGTGTAAACCAAGCTTAAAGTTTTCTTTTAATTGATATAATCTGTGCTCTTACAGGAAATAGTGCCATCTATTGACAAGAAAAAAAAATTGAAGCGGAAGTGCTCTGATGATAAAACAGTTTTCATCTAAAATTAGCAAGGAAAATGTTGCCAACTTATTTGAATTCCCACTTTTCATGGTTTATCTTGGACTGGATATTTTTCACTAGATATTATTTTTTTAATTGATTTTGTAAATAATGTTTTTTTATCAATTAGTTATTAAAATAATCAGAGAATTTATCTTAAATATATACTTAAAACTTCGTACTGATCGATTAAAATTTACGATCTTGCAATCAAGTGGTTTTTTCGATTTAAATATGGCAGTATTGACCGAATGCGTGGGAGTGAACGAACGAGAATTGAAGCGAGATGCTAAATAATCAGTGAAGAACAAAAACTACGAATGAAAAGTGATTTCGGAGAGAAAAATTGAAGCCTTTTCATGTGATTTTGTGAATTTGTGTTTGTGCAAAATTCATTGTAGACTGTGTTTGTATAATATTTTTGGAGCAAAGTTGCCAAAAAAACGTACCGCTTGGTAGTAATATGAGTAATGTTACCAACCAAAATGGAACAGGTCTAGAGCAGCAGGTCTGTACCTCATGTACCTACATGCACTTAGTATTGATTTTTACAGAATTTGATGGAAATATACCTAGAAGAGACACTATTCAAATATTAACGCCCTTAATATAAAACGCCTCTAATTCATGAAACGATCTCGTTTTTTGATGAAAGCATCGATCTTTAAAATCGCAATGCTTTACGTGTCTCAGATTAACCAACATGGCGACTTAGTTCTTCCACTTCTATGGTATCTATTTCATTGATTTTATGAAAATTTCATGATATACGTAGCGTCCAAACGAACTTAGTTATAACAGTAGTTTTCCAAAGGCACTTACGAGTGAGGTCATTGTCATGCTATATTTGCGTGTCATGGCGGGAGGAAATAAAAGGTTTCGCAATTAATTTGTACCTAGACCGGAATACGCACTTGAAGAGATATCTAAAATATATCATAGCTGTAATTTGATCATCTTTGTAACAATTGGATGCTAGTTCATTGTGGGTTTATCATGCAGTATTTTGTCATGCTTGATAGTCAAGTTAGCATGTCTAATTCGCTATAGTCGGATGGCGATATGTAGCAATGGTGCTGATGTTGGTTAGCTAACCAATAAGTTATCTTGAAATTTCAATGAGTAAAATTTTACGACATGGAAAGTTTTGTAGCTTTCAATCAGGTGTAACACTCAATGCACAAGGTTATTTGATGACTAGTTACATTTAAAATAAAATTACAGGCTCATAGTTATAAAAAAATAATCACACAGTAAAGTTTTATATAACAGATATACAATAACAACAGTAAAACACTGTATCAAATTACAAAATATGTTTTTTTATATAACTTTGTGGAAATCATAAAAGCTGTGTCTTCAGTACAATCAGAATGATTTCTGTCTGGAAATTTTAAGTTTCGAAAACTCAGCCTAGATATGACTAACTTTCTATTAGGTTGTACTTTTAGAGCAGACAAAGCATTGTCAAATGATTTTCTTTTTTTTGGAATGGGTGTTTTTAATAAATAACACAATGCTTCTTGTACCTTTAACTCGTAGAATAAAATTGGCTGATTGTATCAGCTGTTAGCAAACAAAGGGAACGATTTGTCTCAAAACAGGGTGCGGTCAACAAGTTCGATGACAATTCTAAAAACATTTTCAAATCATTTGTGTAACAGTCTTGGATGTTGCATCTTATTTATTGATAATTGCAGGTAATACACTAAGCCACTTACAAAATTCTAATTAAATATTTTGTTTTTGTTTTATGGTGTTATAGCTTGCTGGTCTGGACTTGCAGCCTCAGGCTAATAAGAGTGCTGGCCGCTACATCCCCCCGCATCTGCGCAGGCAGTTGCAGGCCAGCCCTTCACAAGGTACTGGTAAGTCAATCATATACTTTATTTTACACTTATGCCTTCTGCATCATGTCCTTGGCTTATATCCTTCCTCTTGTACTAATAATAATGCTAATCTTATGAAAATTTAGTTGGAGTATTTATAGCTTTTGTATTGATTACCTACTTATTGTTTTGCAGATCATTATTTTTATAACTGAATTAAATCTGGTTGGATACATAACAAAGGGTTCATTTACACTTTGCACAAATATGCAAATTGCAAGTGCACTAGTGTAGGGCAGTATAAATTGCTAATCATTCATTTGTATGAAATAATAGCAGAGGTGTATCCAATAGTACACCCACTTTTTGATAGTAATGTTGAAGTCACATGTTGTCATGGGGTTGAGCCCATTGCCATCAACCGGGCACAAATCCAGATTCCGTGGCTGTTACTGAGAAAGTCCTGTTGGAAAAACCCAATAACACATTGCCCGAACTAAGAATCAACCCCAAGACCTCATTCCCAGCAGTAGCTCTTGTGACCACTAGACCAACAAAGCAATCAGTATGAAGTATTGACAATATAACCACAAATTGTTAAAAATTAAAATAAAAAAAAACAAAGAAAAATATGGATTTAAACAGTAGCTATACTCTTATGTGGGATAGTATGTCTGGGAATTACCCTAAATTTATCTTGAAAGTTGATAAGGGTGGAATATTTTGAAAGTACTTAATTAATTCAAGGACATTCAATGCATCTTGTAGACAATCACAATTCTATAGTGATATCATAGAACATATAACAATACAACAAACAAATTGGTGTCAAGTGTGTGCTCAACATTTTGAAGTTGGAGAATAAGGAGTATCTATACAATACAATACAATACAAAGAGTATCTATCACTTGAGTTTCTGTAATTGACTGTGGCAAACAATCATAAGGATAGAGATACTATAACAACAATATTTAAGTTGCAAGTAGTCAACACGCTTCCTGCATCACTAACAAATAATCATTTCATACTTGCTCATTTTATGCTTGTATTCCTCATCCCTTTTTTCAGTAAAGAAAGGTATCTTCATATTTAACACAATGGAAGTCATCTTTGTTGCATCAATTTAGTTCTAGATTGTTTGGTAGCAAGTGCACTTGGCATCTCATGACATCATATCAGCCATTGTTAACATCCATTATTCATGTATCCATTGTAGGTCTAAGAACTATCAATTAGGGTAAGCGGAGACTGATTTCCTTGTCATATTTTAGGAGAGGAGAGTAATACTGGTCAACGAAATGATAATAATATCTGAAGCCGCGTTTAAAAAGCAGATTGTGGCGTATCGTTTATGACGCATGTCACATTCTGGAATATGAACCCAAATACGATTTCAACGATAAAACTTGTAGCTGAACTTTGTCAGCTGCCGTTTAAGGTTGCCAAGCAGTTCGCGCATCGCTTGTTGCCTTTTTGCAATACCGACAGGACGAGAGTGGGTGGACTAATCATTACTGGGAAGTGGGAACCAACCATCACTGCATCTGTTGTGTATTCTCTTCTAATTCATCACCCAACTAGGCTAGGTATACAAATATTTGCATGGTGTGTAAGTACCGTGGAGCATTCATTTACGTTTAAACAAGAATCTGCGCGCGACACGGTTGCGGCTTTGCTTATGAGAACATGACCTGTTGCCTCAAGCATTTTAGGCTCAAATGTTGTGAAGATCAACACTACCTGCATGACTTAACCAATTAAGAATGACGCATGGCCAATTTACCCGTGTGAATCGAATCGACGCGAATGTCTCATTCAAAATTACCAATCCAAACATGGAAGTGTTTTCTAAAACAGAGGTATAAATAATAATATCGTTATAGTTCCTGCATCATTCATTACACAGCTTTGTCCCTGCGAGTTGAGTAGAGGTCAGCGTGACACGTGGTATCATGTCCCTATTCTCTGATTTGTGAAACAGGATCATTGTTCGACGACGTGATGTTAGTTTTGTTCTGAATTCAGTCGGATATTATTTCTGGAAAGTAGGACACTACGATAAAATATTGTAGCATTGATTTTTATCAATTCTTTCGTATTAGTCTTATCATTTCGTGTTGTCGCCGTGTTTATTGTGGAGTGATAGTGCAGGTACTAGAATGGCTCTATTCAGAGATAGATCAATAGATCATAATAGGGAATTTATAGGATATGCACTTTCTGCACCATTCATAAGACGGTGATTCAGGATTGATTGTTATTACTTCAGGAATTATTCAGTACCTGCCTTAGTCATAAATATCACATTTACATGCATTTGAATGCCCCTTTGACGTCATTGTATAACTGCATACATTTTGTGTTTGTTTCACCAGATTTCATAACATTTAAGCAATAACTTAACATTTATTAAAAAAAATTATATGGTCTCTCGAGCTTATGATTAAATGATAACTTAACTGATATGCTGCTGTCTTTTTGAAAACGCTGATAGTAATACTCAATTCCCACGTTCAGTGATATCTTTCATTTAATTTGATTCAAAAGAACGTCGCAATGGAAAATATTTCAGACGTGGTCGTCTCCAAGCTTTCTCTTTTCAATGAAAGTGTTATCAAGTAAAAGATAAACGAAAGGTCGAGTCGTGGCCACACACGACACGTACAATTGGTTCAGTAGATTACTATATGATTCATCTGTGCAGGGGAAGAGTCTAAGCGCCCAAGCTTAGACGCCCGTTCAAACGAACAACGGGACAACCGTTCATCATTCGGAGGCAACTCTAGAACCTACGACCGTGGTGGTCGGCGCGACGACCGCGACCGTGACCGCGAACGTGAAAACGATCGCGGCAACGACTCGCGATTTCCGCGCAGGGACCGCGGTATGTCCACATGTCTTAAACTACTTATGTATGTATCTTATATGCATAGTTGTCATGTAACTCTCTAGATTTACGTTATCTACGATCTTATCTCAGTTTCTGTTGTTATCGATGTATTGATTGGTATTCGTTCCTAAGTAGATAACTTGTAAAATACCAAGCACTATGTTCACGTTTATTAGAAGTGCTGGAGATCATATGTTTAACTCAGTTTTTTATAATGGATAGTTATTTTCGGTGCAAGGGGAAGCGCACAAGATGCGCCTTCCCCAATCGTCAACCGAGAACTCACTCGGTGCACCCTGTGTTAAATGACGAACTGGCGTTCAGTTAATGGCGATATACCTACCCATCCAATCATTTGCACTTAGCTAGTTTAAATACTAAGTATAGTTCGGAACGGACAGAGTGGCTACGTAGACATCGGCGGTGACGTAAATGGCGGTAAGCAGAGCTCTCCTCTTTGGGATGGGAAGGCTGTTGTGAAGCTGATGAATTTGATAATGAATTCGTTTTAGTGTTATTACAATGCTGAGTTTGGTTTAGGTCGTGAATCAGGATACCAGAATGGCGACTCAGAACCACAACGCTGGTCAGAGTCGTCTGAGAGATGGGGCGCGTCTGGTGGAGGGGGGCGTGCAACAGGCGGCGCGGCGGGCGGCGGTGGGGGCTCGTCTAGCCGCGAGTCGCGCGACATCCGCCGCGACGAAGACTTCAACCGCGACGAGCCGCCGCCGCCGCGCAACGATCGCTGGAAGGAGCCGGAGCCCCGCGCGGACGACCGCAACAACTCGCGCTGGCCCTCCGACGACGTGCGTCGCAACCGCAGGGACGAGGGTGGCCATGAAAGCAATTCAGTCAGTCACAATTTTATTACTTAAAAAGGGGCGAGTGAAGATAGTTGATGAGGACGGCGGGTCAGAAAGCTTTGCTTCAATAGCGATTATAAGCAGATCGTGTTTACTGCTTTTAGTTTCTTTAAGTAACTCGCCCCCTAACATTTTTCACATCTGAACAAAGAGGCTAACCTAATGCTAAAAGTTGTAGGGCAGATTATAAGAAACCTTTGTTACAGAACGATTGGACGGTTCCGCTACCTCGCGACGAGCGGACGGAGTTGGAGCTGTTTGGCACTGGCAACACAGGCATCAACTTCTCCAAATACGAGGATATACCCGTTGAGGCCAGCGGCGATCGCGTCCCAGAGTTTATCACCAGTGTAAGTAAATAACTAAATAAGATTTATCCAACAGAATTTGTCGTCTTCGTAATACTCATCTTGAAATATTGTTCACAGTTTGAGGATGTTAACCTGACGGATATAATGCGCCAGAATATTGCCTCGGCTCGTTACGACAAGCCGACGCCGGTCCAGAAGTATGCAATTCCGATTGTACTGGGCAGAAGAGATGTCATGGCGTGCGCACAGACAGGTTCAGGCAAGACGGCTGCATTCCTTGTGCCCATACTCAATCAGATGTACGAAGCTGGGCCCGTCAAGCATATGGGGTGAGTATCAGTTGCCAATACATACTTCTCCTTTCCACATTATTGATTTATGGAAACATGTTCTTGGTTCGCAGACCGTACAACCGGCGTAAGCAGTACCCGTTGGGTTTGGTGTTGGCCCCGACACGCGAGTTGGCTACACAGATTTTTGATGAGGCTAGGAAATTCGCCTACCGCTCCCGTGTGCGGCCATGTGTCGTGTGAGTACATTTTTGAGTCAGCCTTATTTATATTACTTATACTTAGAGTAGAAATCAGAGTAATAATGATATAATCATGTATGATCAGGTACGGCGGTTCCCCGATACACGAACAGTTCCGCGAGCTGGAGCGCGGCTGCCACCTGCTGGTGGCGACACCCGGGCGGCTGGTGGACATGCTGGCGCGCGGCCGCGTTGCGCTCGACCACTGCCGGCATCTAGTGCTAGACGAGGCTGACCGCATGTTGGACATGGGCTTCGAGCCCCAGATCCGCAAGATCGTCGAGAGCCACACGATGCCAAAGACTGGCGAGCGCCAGACGCTCATGTTCTCTGCGACTTTCCCCAAACAGATCCAGGTGTTAGCGCAGGATTTCTTGTTTAATTACGTTTTCCTTGCCGTTGGACGCGTCGGTTCCACATCTGAGAATATCACCCAGAAGGTAAATACTAAAAGTATCATTACATACACTGTTATCAAAATACAAATGTATGTAGTAAATGTTAATATGTATATTACAATGTCATATGTTCTAATTATAATCATAAACTTCCAGGTGGTATGGGTGGAGGAAATGGACAAGCGTTCTTTCTTGTTGGATTTGCTGAATGCTTCCAACTTGCTGCAGCGTGCAAACCCTGAAGAGGATCAACTTATTCTTGTATTCGTCGAAACCAAGAAGGGTAAATTGATTACAATTCCATTTTGTTTTTAAATTAAGCATAGACTAGAGAAACTAATAAATATTCTTGAAAAGAAATGCAATAACAACACTGCATAAATGTTATCACATTTTTGTCGCGAGAATTCAGCAACGTTATTGCATAGCTGAATTCTTTTAACATACCTACTAAACTGTTTGCATGATTATTTGGTTTTCAATTCATGTGATTTTGGAAAACTGACTTCAATATGCCCGTTCATAAAGTTTAGTTTCGGCTACAGCTTATTTTTTTATGCCATTCGAAAAACAACTTAATACTCACAAAAGTAAAGTTTGTATTTGTTTAACTTTCGAGAATTTGGTCGTGTCTAATAATGTAATTGCGTTTGTTATTCAGGTGCCGACCAACTTGAGGAATACTTGGACAATCTCGGCTACCCGGTGACGTCTATACACGGCGACCGGACACAGCGCGAGCGCGAGGAGGCGCTGCGCCGGTTCCGTACCGGGCAAACTCCGATCCTCGTTGCTACGGCCGTCGCGGCCAGAGGTTAGTCAATAAAAGTTGATCTTAAATATTAATATACGAATGTGGGAGCTTTAGACTTAAAAGTACTTATTAAAATTCTGTAAACTTACTGCAGGCAGGGTATAACCTGAACCTGACTTATGTTTAATATCACCCAAACTCAAGATCATAATCTTGGAAGTAAATTCTCCAAGTTAATCAAAAACAAGGGATTTTTCAATTTGTTTAAACTTTACATTAACAAAGCAGTGAATTAAATCGTAAAGTCAATTCAGCGTGATTAAATAATATCACTATCACAAAACTAATTCTCTATTGCATTGTTTCATGACAATAGAATTGTCACATTCAGCGTTATCATTTAGTGTGCACACATGCATGTGTCTGCTTATAAAGCTTACATGATACAACCACGGTGCAGTATTTTATGAGTTAGTTGCCCTATTAGTATTTGAACCACGATTTTTGTTCCTTTGTTTGGTACATGGGCAGTGTGCTCAGCACAGATCTAATTCGATTCAGTGCTTCATGAAAATAAAAGCAGGAATAATCTGTGATCGGCAATGAATGCCATAAAGAAGTTACCGCGAAATCGACTTGAGTGTCAGAGAGAACTTAATGACTATTTAGTTAAAGCGAATGGTCCTACGCGTTGCCGAGCCGCGTCGGACGACGCCTTCTTCGCTTCCGTCGATAATTCTGATCACTCCCTAAGAGTACGCCTCTGCCTAGCACTTTGGTAAATAAGCTTACTCCTGGTAAAAAGATTTGTCTTTCAGCAAGTTTAGTAGTAAGGCCTAAGTTGCACACATCGATTTTTTTTTGCATTAATTTCGTGTACTAATATAATTACTTTAATTTCTCCAGGTTTGGACATACCTCACGTGCGTCACGTGATTAACTTTGATTTGCCGTCGGACGTTGAGGAGTACGTGCACCGCATCGGTCGTACCGGCCGCATGGGTAACCTGGGCGTGGCCACTTCCTTTTTCAACGACACCAACCGCGGCCTCGCGGTGGGCCTCGTTGAGCTCCTCCTTGAAGCCAAGCAGGATGTGCCCAAGTAAGTCTTTCTGTCGGTACATCTGTTCATTCTTGTGCACCAGTTGCACTATGCACCAATCACCAAAAAAGCACTTTCGAACGTCAAACTTAAAACGAAAATTGAATTGATTCTGGTTGTAGTTCATGTTCTTATTGTTTTGTAACACATTTTATAAAAAATACCTACATTGTGGAACGCAAGTAAATTAACTAAGAATTTTACTAACTAAAACGTATATTTTCCAGTTGGCTGACAAGCACGGCAGCTGACGGGCGGATGGGAGGTGGCGGGCGTCGCACGGGCGGCAGTCGCTCGGGAGGAGGCGGACGGTTCGCGAGCAGCGGCAGCGGCTTCGGCGCGAGGGACTTCCGTACGCAGTCGCGTCAGACTCCGCGGTCTGCAGGGCCTTCTACGATTGGCTCTGGTCAGTATAATTAAATGATAATAATTTGGTGATATGTCATTTGGTATTCGAGGAAAAACGTCCGAATAACTGAAGCATTTTCGATTTATACCAATTTTTTTTAAAGGTCCTTTATTGTTCGGTTGTTAGTTGTCTATTGACACGTCTAGAAATATCGATTAGCAAGCTGTCTCTAGATCTGCTATGATTGTTGTCTTACTGAGCATCCAATGTAACTAAACGGTATGCCTTCCACTTGCAGGATTCGGGTATGGCGGTGGGTCATACGGCGGCAACTACGGTGGGTCGTACGGCGGCGGCGGCGGCGGCAGTAGCGGCGGCGGCCCCGACTGGTGGGACTCGTAAGCCCCGACTCGCACCCGCAGCTCGCACCGCACGCGACCCCGTACTCGACCCCCTCATTCGTAACTTAAGCGATGTGAAACGTTCTAGATTAATATATTTTATTTTAATTCGTAAACTGATAGTTGGACTGAAATTGACCTGTGACTATTTAATACGGTAATGTTTGTACAATAGAAGAGAGCGGTGCGACAGAGAGATGTGTTTGGGCGCGTTCGGCCGCGGGCGCTGAATCTCAGGTGCGCAGCCCGCAGGCGCGGACGCGCCTTGTTTCTTAACTTCATACTATCACCATGGGCATGCTTAACAAATGTCTGTGAATATATTCAGCGAGAATGGTAGTTCGCGATCATTAATGGAATTAATCGACTAGATTAAATTTTGATCACATGTATCGTTTGCGTCACGCGCGTCGTGACTCGCACGCGTTTTGTCTTTTTTAGTAACGATTATGTGAATGTAGTTTATTAATATAGAAATATTTTTGATGTCCGATCTGTATCGTGAATTCGTAAGTGAACAATGTAATTGTGTATTTTCGATTTTCTATTTTCTGACAGTCTCATAGCTGACTCACTCGTGACACTGGAATTTTGAAGCATTTACGCACTCTAAAATCGATGTAGCTAATAAAGCAGTAGATTTAGAAATTGAGAAGTACCGATACAGTATCATAGCAAATAATTACTAAATTTTGTCAGTAGAAATCCCATATTGTAATATCTGTCTTCGACGTGATCTATTATTTGAATGTGAATTTACCAATAAAAATTAAGAAACAGAATCATGAGGTTTTGTTATTTTTAGTTTAGCACCTAGTCCCAATATATTTCTGCCAGTTGGCCGATAACCTTGGATCGAAATAGCATTTACTGAAAACACCTACCTTGTGTAAACATTGTAAGTTTTACATTGATTTAAATTCTTGAAATTTTCAAAACAGCTAATTAGCTATTACTAGAGTAGGTACACATTCTGGTCTGGTTCTGTAGCCAAATGGTAAAAAAAAACGGCGAAGTGTGAGTCTGTACTCACACGTACATAGGGTTCTGTAGCACCAAACAATACAATAATAGTAGATTACACAAGTGAAAAAAAGGGAATTTAATTCTAGGGACTAAGTTGGATCCCGAGAGCAGCGAAGTATTCTTCAGTAGAATCCTGAGCGGAACGAGGGATACAAGAACCGAGATGATTGTTTTTTCACGAGTTGTGTACTCTACTTTTTACCATTGATTGCGAGAATATAAATATAGTATCTAAATTTCTCGTGGGTTAATAATAACAGCCACTCGGGTCGATCTTCAAGGTTAAGCCGCGCTTACCAAGGTCGGTCTGTAGATGGGTGACCACTAATTCATTACATAGTGAGTTTCCTTCGTGCCTCTGAAAGTACGTAAAGCCGTTCGTCCCAATATCACAATAGTCTATGGTTCGTCCGGCTGTCATTTGTAGTTCTTTGACAGTCGTTACAGGAAGTCAGTGGCCTGAAAGTCAGACAACCAGTCTTACAAAGGGGTACCGTTTTACCCACCCAGTTCTAACAGGGTTTTGAAGGTCAGATAGGCAGTCGCTCCATGTAAAATACTGATATTCAGCTGCATCCGATTAGACTGGAAGCCGACCCTAATAAATATGGTCTAAGTCTAGGCAGATGAGTATTTATCACATTTTATTATATAATCCGTAATAATTTTCTTTTTACGGATTAAATAATAAATAAGGACTAAATATAAAAAAAAATGTATAGTGAAATTAGAACAATTGTGTTATATTCTTGTCTTTGTCTTGTGTGTCTTGTTCATAATTCGTGCTTGTTCCAAATTCATATTGTTTTTCTTCCCTTAGTGAGTAAAAAGTTTTTTAGGGTTCCGTACCCAAAGGGTAAAACGGGACCCTATTACTAAGACTCTGCTGTCTGTCCGTCCGTCTGTCACCAGGCTGTATCTTATCAACCGTGATCGTTAGACAGTTGAAATTTTCACAGATGATGTATTTCTGTTGCCGCTATAACAACAAATACTAAAATCCAGATAAAAAAATATTTAAGTGGGGCCAATACAACAGACATTATTTTTTTGCCGTTTTTATAGATAACGGTACGGAACCCTTCGTACGCGAGTCCGACTCGTTTCAATACACTTTCTCGAAAACTGTTTCTTATCGCACTACGATTAGGTTCAACATGCAATGTATTTCACAATTTTCACACGCGTGGATTTTAAATATTTTTCCGCACACGTGCGGAAATAAAATATATGTATATACTAAGTCCAAATGGGTTCAATGACTACAGTCGGCGGTCATTGTTTTTGGAACGTAGTTCTAAAGAACTACGTTACGATAAATCGCGCGTTGCTGGGCTAGACGGAAAAAATTCAGACGAAAAGTGTGTACGACACTTACCCGACTGCGCGACGCAAAGGAGGGTAATTTGTTTTTGCTATAGTATGCTATTGTAAGCCATGCGGCGTGCGCATGTTATAGAAAGCAAGCCAGATATTTTCGTTTCGTCTTTGGTCTGTGGATGGGTGATCAAGGTTAAGCAACGACTGCCCAGGTCTGCCTGTGGATGGGTGATCCAAGTTAAGCAACGGTTGCCGAGGTCTGTCTGTGGATGGGTGATCAAGGTTAAGCAACGACTGCCAAGGTCTGTCTGTGGATGGGTGATCCAAGTTAAGCAACGGTTGCCAAGGTTGGTCTGTGGATGGGTGATCAAGGTTAAGCAACGACTGCCCAGGTCTGCCTGTGGATGGGTGATCCAAGGTAAGCAACGGTTGCCGAGGTCTGTCTGTGGATGGGTGATCCAAGTTAAGCAACGGTTGCCGAGGTCTGTCTGTGGATGGGTGATCAAGGTTAAGCAACGACTGCCAAGGTCTGTCTGTGGATGGGTGATCCAAGTTAAGCAACGGTTGCCGAGGTCTGTCTGAGGATGGGTGATCAAGGTTAAGCAACGACTGCCAAGGTCTGTCTGTGGATGGGTGATCCAAGTTAAGCAACGGTTGCCAAGGTTAGTCTGTGGATGGGTTATCAAGGTTAAGCAACGGTTGCCGAGGTCTGTCTGTGGATGGGTGATCAAGGTGGTAGTGGTGGCGGTGGTGGTTTTTTTTTGTGCCAATTTTTTTTTTTACAATTCCTTCACTACTTAATCGAAAGGAACTTCGTTCCATCCGGGTGTCCCTTGACACCTCTCTAGTTTTTTTTTAAATCTCGGCAAAGACATGCGTCTGCGAAAAAAAAAGGAAATTAAATCATAGTTTCTTAATAAATCTGACAAAAATACTTTCCGTTCTAATATTTTATTTCTTCGAAAGTGCCCTCGCCTGCAGCTCGGGTGTTAATGCCGACTCGAATGCAATAACTAAGTTTCCCCACTAAAATCAAAATTCAGAGGGTCCAGATAAAAAACACATGGGATTGAGTGTCAGTCACGTGTAGTTTTTCGAGCGACAAAAAAGGGGAAATGTGTGACGTATAAAATATTTTTACTTAATATTTAATTCCCGAGCAAGCGAATTTGGGGTGTGACTGACACTGGCATGGCCACCATCAGGGATTTTAATTTTGATATGACAAAAAAATTGTCGCCAATATCAGAATTTGTCGGGTCACTAGTCCAAAAGTTTTAAAAGTTTATAGGTGGCCGACCTGGGGAGCATCTCCCCAGCTTGGCCCAATTTGAATCTCAAAAGCTATAGGCCACCTAGCGAAAATTGTTTTCTCCTTTTTGTCGCTAGTTAGTTGCAAATTTTCGCCAAGCCACAGAATGTCTTAGTTTAGAAGATATAATGAGTTCGAATAATTTTAATTGTTGATTGTAATTCATTGCTATTTTTATTACATGCTTTTATTTAACTTGTAATAAATGTATGTTTGTCCAGGTGGAATCTTGCAACACATTTTTGGTTCTGGTGACAATACACTTTCATGACAGGCATTAGTTCATCCTGCAGCCAGGATCGTCTCTTCAAGAGAGATCTCCTCAACGGTTAATAGCGCGGACACGAAACTTTGTACACGTGCTCAATTTTGATAGATTAAGATGATTTTTATCATGACCTCATCCTGCAGCCAGGATTGTCTTCTCACTAGGGAACTCCCCAAGTCCCCAACGGTTTATAGCGCGGACACGAAATCTTGACTACGTGCTCAATTTTGATAGATAAACATGATTTCTATCATGACCTTATCGTGCAGCCAGGATTGTCTTTTCATGTAACTCGTCAACAGTTAATAGCAATGTGACTCAGCTTGGCTGGACAAATCTTCAAAATAGCTTGCATTTAACTAGGTCAATAGGTCACTTTATGTGACGGCTAAACAGCCTTTTTTCAGAATTTGTGACGCTACAGAATTTTAGATAATCGATCGAAAACGTGTCCAGCCATCTTGAAAAACCACTTTTCGCTGGTCTCTCAATCTCGGTAACGGAAGTGATTTTGACGACTTTTTGCATATCAACGGGCGTCACATAAATTTGTGACGGGCACCGAGCTAAAAGTTTTGTGATAAGTACAGTGGTTTAGTAGAAAAATGCAAAAATCTGTGTCCAGCCATCTTGAATTTACGTATAAAACTTATGGCTGGCATTTCCGAATCTCAATAACGGGGGCGTTTTCGAATATGGTTCCTTTACTAATACTTGGTGACGCAATGTGTGACAGTAATAACGTTTGATTTGTGGCGTCACATGTAAGGGTTTACGAGAAATCAATAAAAACTTAATGTCCAGCGAACCTGAGTTCAAGATGGCTGGACACATGTATCAAATACAAACACTGCAGTAGGGTAACCAATATTGTAGGTTTTATGTAGGACAAGTATATTTTAAGGTGTTTTCTTTAATGGACGAAAATCCGTGTATTGATGATACTAATACGAACAACTGTAGATATTTAAATCAATAGAAGACAAAAATGTAGAAGTGAGGAAGGGGGGGGGGGTGTAATATTTAAATGTTATTGATTATTTACGTGCAGATATCTATTCTTTCAGTAGGTATATATTATGTCAGCAGAACTAAACTAATGCTCTGAAGGTATTTAAATGAAAAAATAATGTTTGCTTTCGAAAAAAAAACATTATAATTCACGTTAATTACCAAGGACACATTGGTTTTTAACCCTAGATAAAACCCTAAAAAAAAATAACCTACGTCGGATCGACGTAATCGATTTTGAAAAATCGATGTAACTCGTTTGTTTGTCGTGTCACTGAACTGGTCCTTCCTGCCAACTCAGTCGGCCGTCACAGCTTGCAGGACACACTCATATCGCTCCGGTAAGTGCAACACTTTCGTAAATATTTACCTGCCGTACGTCGAAGTGACGTATGGTTATCTTTAAGAAAAAAAATAAAAAAAATGAAAAAAAATATCTTTATAAAAAGTGATATTTACTTATGTTTGTTATATTATAGAGATTACAAAAAGCTGATTTTGAAAAGTTTAAATAGTAAATTATAAGACTGACGGAGAGATTCCTAAATGTTTAAGTTTTAGTACCATGTTTTGTTCTTTTTTTTTTTTTAATAAAAATATGAGTAAACTCTAATGTTTTTAATTTACTCAGTCCACAATTATATACATGAAGACATAATATCACATTCATAAACCTAGTATAACTTAATCCAAAATATGCTCACTCAAACATTCGCACGTCGAGTCGACGTATGGTTATCTTTAGTGTAGAGTGAAATATGGTTATCTATCTAGGGTTAAACAAAACACAAAACAATAGTTGTATGAAAACACAACAAAGTACAATAGTTGTACGAAGTAAATAACTGAAAGTTTGTAACGGTCAGTTACAAACAAAGTCACACACAGATTACACACAAAGCAAATCTCATCATCATGGCCGCGTTCCGAATCGCACTCATGAGCACTAAAATCGCTCATGCTGCTAATTCATAGAAATGAGTCAGTAGTGAAGTGATTGAATGTTATGAAGTTGCAGCTAGGTATTGTTTATTTAATTATCAGAATAATAATTAAATAAACAATATCGATTTCTCTACAAATTGCGTAAAAAATCATCATACATATCTATAAGTTATTTGTTTCCGCGGACGAAAAAAAAAACTCAAGAAAAATTGAATTTCGCGGGCTACCACGAAAACGTCGGAGGACAAACTATACTGCCATGATAGCTGATGTTGGTGTCGCCATCTATTGCTTAAAGTTGGTACTACTAGGACAACTGGTCGAATCTTAACTCTTATTTAGGTTGTCTTACCGCAGATTAATTAATAGTTACTAGTACTCTGATTAGTGATAACACTTCGAAAAGTACATACACTGCCGGCTAAACGCGAAATACAAGTGGGCTCTCTCTTGCAGCACTGGTGGTCAATTATTATTTTGAATTAACACATACTTACTCTTTTCACTGCAGGAAAACCTTTTATTCCCACGGGGAAATCAAATACAAAGCAAGCGTGGATGCTACCGGCCAATTAATCGATTAAAAAGAAATCCTTTATTATGTAAAATTATGGTCACCTCACAATATTAATGGATGTTTGTATGGGAAAATTTAAATGGTCAATATCTTTGAAACTACGCTAAGTTTCTCCGTCACAATTTCAGGTTATCATTATCGTCCCCGTCACAACATTTTGAACACATTTCGAAGGTCGTAGATCATCAGGCAGTGGAGATACATGTGTCCAGCCATCTTGAACTCAGGTTCGCTGGACATTAAGTTTTTATTGATTTCTCGTAAACCCTTACATGTGACGCCACAAATCAAACGTTATTACTGTCACACATTGCGTCACCAAGTATTAGTAAAGGAACCATATTCGAAAACGCCCCCGTTATTGAGATTCGGAAGTGCCAGCCATAAGTTTTATACGTAAATTCAAGATGGCTGGACACAGATTTTTGCATTTTTCTACTAAACCACTGTACTTATCACAAAACTTTTAGCTCGGTGCCCGTCACAAATTTATGTGACGCCCGTTGATATGCAAAAAGTCGTCAAAATCACTTCCGTTACCGAGATTGAGAGACCAGCGAAAAGTGGTTTTTCAAGATGGCTGAACACGTTTTCGATCGATTATCTAAGATTCTGTAGCGTCACAAATTCTGAAATAAGGGTGTTTAGCCGTCACATAAAGTGACCTATTGACCTAGTTAAATGCAAGCTATTTTGAAGATTTGTCCAGCCAACCTGAGGCACATTAATAGCATGGACTTGAAAATTTGTAAACGCGTTCATATTTGATGGGTGAAGAAGATTTCTATCACGAACTCAACCTGCAGCCAGGATCGTCTTCTCATGAGGGAACTCCTCAACGGTTAATAGCACGGATACGAAAAAAGTGTTGAGATAATTATGCGTTATCAGAAATGATTAGGACAAAACTAAAAATGTGAACAAAAAATTATTAATTAAAAACACTAAAAAAAAGCTTTTATTAAATGCGCTTAAAAGAATAAAATAAACTTGTCGCGAGATTTACCAGTGTAGATAAACAAGTGAATTAAATAACTTGATCTGATTGATTTTAATTTTTTAAATTTTCAAACTATGTATATATAGGAGTACTTAAATCTTGCGACAAGCTAATAAAAGCTTGTTTTAAAAAAAAAATATTAATTACATAATTTTTATTTTGTTTAATATGCTGATATTGTACTACTATTGGCTACTTAGAAAAAGGATTAAAGTTTCGTGCAAATAAACCCTTGATATTCCCACCCCCCCTTAGGCCCCCTTCCCCATGGACCTCGAGCACAAACAGACTTGCAATAGACCCCATACAGTTTTATTTTAATTTTATTAAGAATAAAAATCCAAGTATATTCTGCTCCAAAAGATAGGAAACTCGGCTTTATAGATTTTCAACTTGATCTCTGAAGCATTAGGTTCAAGGTTGATTGGGAAAAATTGTCAGTTTCGGGAAGCTTGATATGCTGACGTCTGGACCTTTGTTGCTACATTGGTTGACTAAGATGATCTCTGTATTAGGAGGAAGTAAAGTAAAGGATTTATTTGATTGATTGTGATGTTTTATTTCAGTATAACATTATGCAATTAGAGTGGAAAGTTTGAGAACCGCTACTTCAATATTCCCCCGGTGGGGTAAGATTGAAATATATAAAAAAGAAAAATCGTTTTATCTTTGTTAACTGAAGATATTTTGATGACACAGGCATTTCTGACTGTTCAGGGCACTATAAACTGTAGACTAAGTAGTGGCCATCAATAATGTCTGATTTCCATTTAAACGAATTCAGAAACTATATATTCCGATCTTACCCCATCACCCTTTCGTCTTTCCCCTGTTTCATTCTCGTGATAGAAACATTTTTTTTTCTACCTTGGAACATGTAACAGGATGTTATAAATATTATTGAAAAATATACTCTTTACTCCTTACTCACTACAAATTTAATTTAAGTATAAGCTATTATGTACTGTTCTACAAGAATTCAAATACAACACTGCTCATCTCATCAAAAAACCGTTCGATCTTCGCCCCACTCAACTCACCCTGTACTAATATTTCACAGTTTTCCATAGAATTTTCTGAATGTGTACTATGGCAGCTATAACAAGAAACATCTGGTAAAAATTAAAAATACAAACGAGTTTTTTTTCGGCTTTTTTGCTCGATTGAGAACTTTAATAGGTCTGTGAACCTGTGGAACCTTCGTATGGGAGTCAGACTTGGCCGGATTTTTGAAACTAGATGTCCTAGTTAAAAAATATATAATAAAATGGATACCCCTTATGTTTCAGCCCTGGGAGCCTTGCCTACGCGTTGGTAGATGGCGTGCGATTGGTAAGTTTGTCAAGTGGCCTAAGCTTTGTCAAAAAAAAACCGGCCAAGTGGGAATCGGACTCGCGCATCGAGGGTTCCGTACAAACTTGTAGGTATTTTGTCATTAAACAACATATTTACGGTTTTCAGATTTTCCTTTACATGTGCTGTAGGACATTGCTTCTTGCCAGATTTCTTGATTCTAGGACAACCGGACCCCTTAAAACGGGTACCCTTTAAATTTTGATTCCCTTGACAGCGGCGAAACATACGTTTTTTGCGGCATAAACGGCCCTATCTTTTTTTTACGTTAACTTAGAAGTTTGATTTTTTACAGCTTCAAGGGACTGTAGAGTTGAGTATATGGTTTTTAATTTCAACTCGATACCTCCACGCGTTCCCGAGATAAAGGGTCTTGACAAGACAGACAGACGGACGGACGACAAAGTGATCCTATAAGGGTTCCCGTTTTTCCTGTTGAGGTACGGAACCTTAAAAATAGATTTATGTTGCATAAAATGATGCTAACATAACCATACCATTGATGTAAGTTCATTCGGCAAATGAATTTTGCAAAATATCATGCGAATTTCTAGTTATTATTTGCCATACAACACGTTCTAAAAAGGATAACTAGAAATTGACTTTTCAAGTTTTTAAAAATCTGTGAAAGCTAGATGTTCCATCCAGGTCGAAAACAATGAAATGCATGGTCGATTACTACTGTTTATGTGAGCACAATCCCACACACTGAGTGCCTGTTTGTCAGCAGCCGCATCACTAGCTGCCTAACATTATAAAGGGTGTAACAAGATCCTTATCGAAGCTGAAAGGCACTTGTTCTCCCGTGTATGTATTTTTTTTGTTCTAGACCATACCTGGGAATCTTCTAGTTACGGAGATATTGAGGGTGAAAGTTCCAACTTTTTCATAAGTTTTTTTTAAATAAAACATGTTTTTAATTTATAGTACATTACGATATTCGTGCGTTATGATGGTTATAACATGCGAGGCGGAATTTCAGCCCGAGCCGAAGGCGAGGGCGTAATTGAGCCGAGCATGTTATAACCAATACGCACGTATATCGTACGACGTTTTTTAACACATTTGAGAGGAAACAGAAAAAAAGATATTCACAATACAAGTACAAAGAAAAGAAAATTTGAGAAAAATGGCGCGAGGATTATTTTCTGCCATGGCTGCGCGTGAAAATGTTGGCAAAGACGCTAGAGCATGCAGCCAAGTTATTAAATTACCGAATGAACTGTTTTTTTTTGAATAAACTCAATCTGTGAATGCACACTGTTGCTTTCCCGCCATTTTAACAGCAAGCTAGCGCTGCCTACTGACTGGCGCCGCGCGGCGATTAGTTCGGAATAGCAACAGCGCGCTGCTCACTAGCTGGAGTCCTGCGGGGGCGCGCCGCCGCACGACATATTACTATATTTGAAATGGCAAATAATGCTGTTATGGAATAGAAATAATGCTGTTATGGAATTTATATGGACTATAACTTAACTATTTGCTTTAATAACACACGCGTTTTTTATGACCCGCTTTACATATTTAAAACCGGTGGAATTACATGAGCTTTACGAGCAAGGGTGTTAAAAAGATTTTTACTTTAAACACCTCCACGACCCCCGTACTATTCAATGCATCAATCAGCACAATGTTTTGAGTGCGTTACATCGAGTCCTACCGTAAAACGTGATTTTTCACCCGAAAAAAAAGTCATTTCCCAGCAATATTTTTTTGCGTAATGTTTGATGTACAGAATGCTTGGTTGACGGCTTTGTGAAGGGTCCGTTTACACCCTGTATTTATGTATTCCATCTCACCGTTAGATAAAACAAGATATGGATTGGATTGTAGAGATACTACAGTGTAATTTAATCAAGACGAAGCATTAATAAAGCTCAGGATGCCTCACAAATTAGTGTCTGTTTAAGCTTTTTTCCTCAAAAGTCTTACTTATTTTCTTTTTATGTTTAAGAGGCGCCTTATGAAGTATAGCCATCTCGACAAATAAAACACTAGTGTCTGAGAGTCTGACTGCTGTGCGTGATTCTTATTGTTATGAGATGTTGATTTTGAGTTGAACATTAAAGCTGGTACCGGTTCCTGCTTACCTGCAGTGTCGTCGTAGCCCCACTTGATATTAGATACATTTTCTATTAGGTATTTGACACTTGTTCTCTGGCCAGCCTCCTGGGTTCGTTTCCCGGGTCGGTCAAATTAATTGGGTTTTTCCATCTGAAATTTATCGGTAGCAGCCACGGAGTCTGGATTTGTGCCCAGTTGATGGCAATAAGCTCGCCTCCTATTACATGGGACTTAAACATAACTGGAGAAATGTGGGTGCATTATTAGGTACACCTCTGCCTAAAGGCGTGATGTTATGATGTTGTCTGGTACTGATTGTCGACGGTTAATGTTCTATCTCTATGCGGATGCGAGATTACGTCATGGCTCGATAGAGTCGGATGTCTGTCGGTACTCGAACAATCTATAATGTTTAACTAACTATCAAATGACTCCAGATCAGGATCAAAATTAGCCAGCATTCATAGGGGACGGGTATTATTGATGTGGACGGGTATTAGTGATGGGAACACTGGGTGGCCAGGAGGACTACTCATCTAGGCTGGGCAGCACACCAATGTTTACGGGCCCGTCATGGGTCTGCCTTTTATTTTTATTTTTTTTCGGATGGGAAATCATCAAATGACTCCTCCCGCTCTGGGCGGAGCGGAAGGGAGTGTCAGACTTTTACTGACTAAAAACCATCCATGTTCCTACTTTTGCCCTTTATGCTCCAGGGCCGCGGTATCTCTTTCGAACAGTCCCGCAGCCCTGGCAGGCATCGGCCCTTGCGGGCCCCTCATGATTGCTGACATGTCATTTGTCTGCCTGGATTGGTATAAAGTTCTTCTCATTACATATTTATAACTACCTAGCTCTCTATAGATATTAGGTATCCATTGTTTGCAAAGGGTACTGTTATTTTATGCTCGAAATAAACTTGGCTAGACCAAATATAGACAAATATTCATTAAGTTTTTGCACAGCGGACCATGCGCGTCGCTAGCACTGCTCAGACATTCAACTAACGTACTAAGCCCGTCCGCGGCTCCACAGATTTTATTATAACTAATTTATCTCATCGATTACGTCCGGTAATGGCCAACGGCTTATTGAATAGGTCTTTTTGTGGCGCCTTTTTATTTGGAGACCGCGTCTAGAGCAGCCGGGCCACGGGACCCCGCCGCGATGGCATCCACGGAATGCCTAAAAGGTGACTCGTGGATAAATTACGGACATTTCTTCCATTTTAACGATTCCCTTTATTATTTAATTTATTTTTATCGTATGTTACACATTTGGCTTATAACAACGTTTGTTTTTGGGTTTCATTAGCATAAAGCTCACGCTGGGGTGGAAAAAATGGAGGCTCGATCATTTTGGTTTGTCGATAGGATCTATTTTATCTTATGACGGGTGTTATTCGTTAAAGAGCTTCACGTGTCTATAGGGCAGATAGCGGGATGTCTCAATTTGGTAATTTGTCGGTTTTTTATCACGTCTGGGATGTGACATAATAAAACAATTAATTTATGATCGCTGGTGGAGATGATTCCGATCAGTTTATCGCCGGCGTGCGCCGCTCCGCTGGACGTTAATTGTTTGATGTAACAAGTAATTTTTATTAATTGCTCTTTGATGGGAATGGAACGCTCTCATATTATGTGATCATGCGGGAACTGTTGTATCTTCTCACAGGATTAATTAATCATTTTCACGTAATTTTGTCATTTAAAGTAGGTAACAAAAAAAAAAAATGTCCTCACATCCAAAGTCTTTACACAGCAATGTCCAGAATAGCAACATAAATCCTTACAATAGCTGGACAAACTTTTGTAATAGAGTGAAACAAAAACAATGTTGTTGTAACAGCTTGTTTTGTGCAAGAACACAATAAGTTGTAAATCAATTGTGTCCTCCGTGTAAAAGTAGAACTGCAGTAATTTATTACGGGTCATTTACCCTCGCCTGAATACGCAACTTATTTGTTTTTAAGTGATTTACTGGTTAAAAGGAAATGCATCTCTAAAATATTGTGGGTTCTGAATGAATTACTCAGAAAAGTGGGAACCGTAGCAGAAGTAAAATACGATGGTATATTTTTTCTTATGATGGTAAGTATATTTTATAGGAGCTCGTGGCTAAATAATTACAGCAGTTCGGGTTGATCTTTAGGTTAAGCCGTCCTTGCCTAGGTTGGTCCGTGGATGGATGACCCCATTACATACTGAGATTCTTCCGTGCTTCGGAAAGCACGTCAAGCCGTTGGTTCCAGCTGTCATTTGTAGATCTTTGACAGTCGTTACAGGTAGTCGGTGGCCCGAAAGTCTGACAACCAAACCAATCTTACCAAGGGGTATCGTATTACCCAGTACTAACTGGGTTGTGGAATGCGATGTGGATGTAAAATACTAGTTTTCAGCTGCATCCGGTTAGACTGGAAGCGGACCCCAACCCAACACAGTTGGTAAAAGGCTAGGCAGATGACGATAATATTTTTTCTTAAAAGAAAGACCAATTTATAACAAAAAGTATATTTTATTAACACTAAAAGTACATTTACATAATTTGGTATAAAAATAAATAAATCTAGATTGTATTATCACTGTTTGATTAAGGCATAACTAAAGTAAGTTTGTAATACTTTTGACTGAAATCTCAGTCGTAACTTGGAACTGTTTTTTGGTACTTTAAAGTACCTACTAACCTATGGCTTTGGTCACGTACGTACAAAAATTGGTAACTGGTTTTAAGACAATTTTGCCTATAAATACAACAACACAATAACTTAGCTTAAATATTTATTACTACTAAAGTAAATTCCACACGTGTGAGAGTTCTGCTCTCAAGAACTGCTGAACGTATTTTTAACAGAACCTAAAAAGGGAGGAGGTTATGTTTTCGGCCGTCATTTGTTTTTTTTTAAGTATGCACGTACATCGATTTCTCCGTGATTACTGGACCGATTGACGTGATTCTTTCTTATAAGTAAGTTATTATTTAAATAAAAAAATTGGGTTTTTGTAAAAATTTTCTCTAATTATTATCGATCGGAGCGTCTCTTGGAGGACGTTTATGTGTAGGTACATTAATACAAAATGTGATGTTTATTGGCAAAGTTAAGGATCAGTCAGCCGGTACGGGAAAATTGCGGATCGAAAATGGACACTGACGGACATTTCAGGAATCTGTCAGCGTCAGTACGGTAGTTGCATAACCAATCACCTTATACAATTAGGTACTTACGTCAAACTTTTTTTGAGCTGTCAAAACGCGGTTCGGTCACGTGTGACGTCACAAAATTACTAACTAAATGGTTCAATTACTACTGTTAATTAATTTGAGGAACTATTAATTGAGAAAGCAAATAAAAATCTCACTTTACAGTAAATTGAATATTAACCGGATTCTCGTTTCTAAAAAAAAACGTTTTTTGAAGATTTCTCTTCTATAAATTATTGGTTCATTATGCAACTACCCTGTTATCGACCACGTCCGCCATTTTGTTTGTATCGGTATGACCAAACCTTTCATCACGGTTTTTATACATTAAAATGCTTTCTTGAACAGCTAGCTAGGGATTATCAAAAACCTAAGCGTATCCTCTCCTATTCAGGTTGTAGTACAGTCCCTTTAGGGCGAGGAGCTCGCCATGTGTGCCCATCTCCGCGACCTGTCCATCATGGATGACGCAGATGACGTCGGCATCGCGCACCGTGCTGAGGCGGTGGGCGATCATCACGCACGTGCGGCCGGCCTTCGCCTTGTCTAGGGCTTCTTGTACCACCTTGAATAGAAAGAAAAAGTGTCATGAAAGAACACAAAGACAGTTCTAACGTAAGGAAGTTTCTGGAACGACAATCATCGACGCTTCAAAATGTAACGCAAGACAAATGGTGGGATTGGCTGTTGATAATAATTTATTCAACTACCCATAGCTGTTTACGCTTGATTTATTGGTAAGCTATTATTTTTGTTGATTGTTAGTTCCAGATGTTATTTAGGGTACTTAGTCCATGGTCCTAATTATTTAAAATTCAAAGTGACTATTGGGTTGGGACAGATGTGGGCAAAGTTGCAGTGATATTTTTTATAAATAAAAGTCGTATTACGTAGTTGTATTACGGGCAATCAATATTATACCTATAACGCCATGATGTAGCAATTCTACTACGACCCCGAGTCCTCAAAGGACCTAATGATCCAATTTTCAAGTTAAAGATAGATCACATCAAACTCGCCCGTCTAGTAGATTGTCTACTAGACGGAATATCAATATTGCTACGAATCCCAAAAATCACACTTCGTGTAGATAAGTAGGTACCTTTTCGCTCTCGGTGTCCAGGGCGCTGGTAGCTTCATCCAGGAGCAACATCTTGGGTCTCCGTATGAGCGCCCTCGCGATGGCCACTCTCTGCTTCTGTCCGCCGGAGAGCTGCGTGCCCTTAGCTCCGATGTTGGTCTCGTAGCCCTGGTAATGTAATGTACCGTTGAAAAGTAAGAACCTTTACAAAGTATTCGGAATGGATAGGACTAGCAGATAAATCATTACAAAATGAGACTGACTTTGTCTATTTCATTTATCAGATTAGTTAACCAAAACTGGACCGAACTGCCTCGTTGATGTAGCGGTTGCAAGCGTGGCTGCTGAGCATGACGTCCTGAGTTCGATTCCCAGGTCAGGCAAAGTGTTATTGGGTTTTTCAATCAACAAGTTCTCAGTAGCAGCCATGGAGTCTGGATTTGTGCCCAAGCTCGCCCCCTATTATATAGGACTTAAAACATAACTGGCGAAATGTGGGTGTATTATACATTATTAGGTACCTACACCTCTGCCTTATCCTTCCCGGATTACAAACGTGATGTTATGTTTACCGAAACTTTTCAAGCACTAGGCTTTAACTATGAGCATTCCTTTTTTCCTTTTTATAGATGTAGTGCAGTACATAATTACCTATGTAGGAACTGAATTGAGCATTGAAAATTGACGAAATAGGTACAGAATACAGAATTGATTGATTGACGAAATACATAAATGGCGCCACGCGCCGGTCACAGCCGAAGTAAAAACATACTTAGAAATACTTTGCACGTTAACACTGCACGACTCTCGCGGAATGCGATCGATAGTAATCGTCTAGGTTCAAAAAATCTGTTCAAAGTACTTTGGGACGTCTAATTTGGACCACGATTATTCATGATCATGTTTGTCAAATCAAACTTCCATACACAGAATTCCTGAAGGTTTGCAAAGTTATATTTGCTTCTTGAAGTATCCGGAAAGCGTCAGTGTCGTTGGTCTAATGGTCCTGGGTTTCCTTCTCGGGTCGGGCAGTGTTATTGATTTTCTCCCCGGGGAATATCTGAATAGCATCCTGGAGTTGGGATTTGCTCAGTTGATGGTGATAGCATAAGCATAATCAGCCTTTAATGTTCCCACTGCTGGGACACACGGCCTCCTCTCTAGAGAGGGAATGGGCTATAATCCACCACGCGGGCCCAGTGCGGGTTGGTAGATGTCACATGCCTTCGAATTTTTGGTTCTAGGACATTTCGGTTCCCCACGACGTTTTCCTTCACCGTTTTTGAGAGCAGTGGTGATGAAATAAATTACACAAAGTAATGCGGCTGCCTAGGTTCGAACCCACGACTTACTATTCGTAAGTCGGGGTCGCCACCACTGGGCCACCGCTGCTTTCCTGGATGGTGATAGGGTCGCTCTCTATTAGACTTAAACATAACGGCGATAAGTAGGTGTACTGGAGTACACCACTCCCTAACCCTTCGGACAATAGGCATGATGTTAATCTGTCGAAAAAGTTTTCCTATGAAACATCGTCACCATTCTCATTTCAGCCAGAACCACCCTACTAGGTGCAAGCCTCCATTTTTTTCTTCTGCTTTACTTCTCACAAGCGGTGTTACCCGCAACCTTGACGATATGCAACAGACTTAGTACAAAGCACTTCTTACCAAAGGCAGTGACGTAATGAAGTTGTGTATGTTGGCCTGTTTGGCGGCTTCGATGACGTCATCAGGGGACGGCATAGTCTCGTTGTTGCCGTACGCGATGTTCTCGCCGATGGTGCGGTCGAACAAGACCGGCTCCTGCTGCACGAAGCCGATCGCTCGCCGGGAGTCGACGAGGCGGAGCTTGGGTAGGGGGACGCCGTCTTGAGCCTGGGAGTTAAAAATGGGGTTTATATCAATGACTGCTGTGGAGGAGAAACTATAGAAAGTGATGGTGAAGTCAGCAGTTTAAATGCTAATGGACAAACCGCTGAGCTTAATTTGAGTGAATGATTTTGAATTTTCGACATCAATATTCTCGGGAACGGTGGTTTTTAAGGCCCGTTTACACTTGTTCGCTAGCCCGAATACGATTGCCTATGGAATTCGGACAAACGACCAAGTGTAAATTATCGGGTTCGAGTACGCCCGTCTTCGGACAATTTAGTCCAGCTCTCGTTTCGGTTACCCGACGCCAGTTTTCCTTTCACTTCTATCAGCGCACGCGGGCGCCGGTACTCGACTTCATTCAAACTACTCGTTGTCGTTAGCCCGTATCAAAATGCGATGACCAGTGTAATTAATGCATCGGGTGCCCTAATTCGAATAAAGTCTTTCAAGCACCCGAATTCGGGCTAACGACCAAGTGTAAACATGGCATTACAAGAAATAGGTGGCTGACACCAGCTCGGATAAGTGCCATCCCTGGATTTAAGATGTTTACGCATGTGAGACTTATAGGTTTGTATTTACTACAAAACAGAAGATATTCTTAATGACTTTTACAAAATCAACTCTTTTATTTCAGCACATATAATTTCTAATTTTATCCTTTACACTTTCGATCAGTACCCATATTTGAATTTTAAAAACTGCCCTTACTGCTTCGAATTAAAGACGCATTTAAAGTACACTTACCACTACTCCATCATCAGGATCATAGTAGCGCTCCAGCAGCTGTATGACCGTACTCTTCCCGCAGCCGCTGGCGCCGACCAGAGCTACCGTCTTGCCGCGTTGTATCTCCAGGTTCAAGCTCTTGAGGACCTGCACCATTGGCCTAGTCGGGTACCTGAACTGTACGGCCTGAAGGCTCGCTTCACCTGTCCCGACCTGTGAGGACATAAGGATGATTATTGTGCCTAATTGGATAAAATAGGGCTGGATTCAAACTGTCTAATGTCAAATCACACCATCTCTTTTTCCGTTTATTAATAGTCAAAGATCGCAAACTGCCGCTAAAAAATCTTCTGTAGGTGTAGTATGAGTTAGACTATTTATCTACCAAAAAATATGAACTAGGTGCGTTGTATTGAATGTTGTTTTTAATACTGAAGGTCCCACTCTAAATGAGTTCAAAGTTTCGGTAGGTATTATCGTTCAGTTTCGAGCATACGAGTATGATACACCCATTTTTGTGACATATTATGTGTGCGGGCATAAAAATAGGTTAACAATAACAAGCAAAAGAATAAAGACGAAAACGTACAAATTGTTTGACAGCCGGTTGAGCGGGGTCAGTGATCTTGGACTGTCGGTTGAGCAGTAAGATGACGCGGCCGGCTGCCTTGATGCCCTTCTGGAAGTTCGGAGCGAATGCGAAGGCTTGTGCTGCTGATGACGCACCCATTAATAGAGCTTGAGCTGACCTGGGTGGCGAAAGAAGATCTTTATTACTACAAGTGCAATGACTGCCTCGTTGGTCCAGTAGCCGCAGGCGCGACTGCTGAGCATGAAGTCCTGGGTTCGGTAACTAGGCCGGGCAAAGTGTTATTGGGTTTTTCCTTCAGCGATTTCTCAGCAGCGGCCCGGAGTCTGGATTTGTGCCCGGTTGATGACAGTAGGCTTGCTCCCTTTTACACGGGACATAAACAAAGCTGGTGAAGTGTGGGTGTTCTGGGGATTACATAATAGGCGTGTTGTTCTGTTATGTTGTGAAAAAAGGATCATTTTATTCGTCCTATCCCCATCTCTTTCTTACACTTGAAATCTTCTCTGAAACATTCCTATTCCGGTCGAAGGTAGGTACCTTCAATAAGCTTGAGAGATCTCAAAAAATGTTAAAAGTCTTGCCAAAATCAGTCGTGAATAGATCGTGGTGTGCCTCTATATTTTTTTTTTGTTTTACGGGTAGATAAAAATAACATGACTTACTTGAAAACAACAGCGTAATCGATACCCTCATTCACAATCAACGTTCCTCCGTAGTACAGTGAGGAAGCGATGACAAAGTTGAAGATGCCTCTGGACAGGCCGAAGACCAGCCCTCTGTAGTGGGACGCGTTCCTGGCGGTGACCAGGGCCGGGTGTAGCTGTTTAGCGTACTCCTTACGGAATGTTTCTTCGCGACCCAAGGACGCTACTGTTCGCACGTTGGCTACGGCTTCCACAGCTATCTGAGGATTAATCGGGATTTTTTTTTAGAAAATTACTTTGGCTTATTATTAACAGCCGCACGGGTCGATCTTCAAGGTTAAGCTAGGCTTGCCAAGGTCGATCCGTGGACGGGTGACCATTCATTAAACATTGAGACTCCTCCGTGCTTCGGAAAGCACGTTAAGCCGTTGGTCCCAGCTGTTATTTGTAGTTCTTTGACAGACTTTCGACAGACCTAGCATCACGTGAACGTGTAAGTAAAGCGAACTACATGAATGTTTGGGTTGGCCCGTGTCGAGTCATGCAAACATGTCCGTAGCATCTCTGATCCAATTTAGCTAACTATGTAATTATAATGTATTAAGTGGCGGACCTATTGCCATTTACATGTGGCTCAATTCCAAACTCTAGGCTGCTGCTGAGAATTTTCTGACCGATACAGTTTAAACTTAAACCCAAAATTATCCTAAACCCTGGGACATATTTAGTTCAGCTCAGATAAATTGCTATAGCATCGCTAAGCCTCTTAATAAATGGGACCACATTGAGACCTATCAAAAACTGGCAAAATTTTAATTTGCGTAGTTTTTGAAGTGAAAACTTCTTTAGCGGCGTTGAGCACTTTTTCTGTAATGGGTATAAAATCTTAAACTCGCGTCAGGACACGTGACCTGATCGAAAAAGCGTAAGACGGAGGGAGTTCTGAAGTGTTAAATTTTTAATGTAATATAATTGTCATGTTTGTGTCCGATAGCGCAATAAATGAATATTGTATTTTACCACATAAATGATAGTACTTTTATATTGATAATTAAAGCAATTCGTGCAAAATTATTCCCTAACCATTTCAAAATATCAAAAATGCACAACGTTAATATTCAAGTTTTCACTTCTGCCGGCACTCCCGGAGTGCAACCCGTTGTCTTTTTTACACAACAAAGGTGCTGTGTTATGTCAGTGTACGTCTAGCGTCCCATGGTACATGCGTTGGTTCAAAATATTACTTAGCAGAATATTTATCTAAATATTTACCTTCGAACTCGTCTCCATAGTCTTCGCAGTGCCAGAAGACGCGTTGTAAGTCATCCTTCCTTCCTTATACAGCACGAAGACAATGATCGGCACGAATGTGAGAGCTACCAACCCGACTCGCCATTCATAGTACAGTGACAGGAACAAAGCGAAACCAAATGTGCCCACAGCTTGAACTACCGTGCCGATTCTTTGACCTGTTGCCTAGAAGAGATTTTGAAGTTTAGAGCAGGGACTGGATTCGATACTATAATATGTATATATGTACTTGTTACTGTAGTAGTACTTGTATAATTATCACTTGCTTCGGTGAAGGAAAACATCGTGAGGAAGCCAAACTGGCAATTAGTATGCCTAAGAGATATTTCTCGACGGCATGTAAAGCCAATTCAGAGGCCCGTGGGCAGCATAAAAACTCTGACACCAGGTTAGGCACTAACCACACGATAAAGAAGAAAGAAGTATCCAAAGTTATCTCACCCCTTGAACGGCAGCAGCTTCACCAGACAGTCGCGCACAGAGAGCGCCAGTAGCGTTGTTCTTATCATCGTAGAAGCCTATCTCCTGTTCTAGAAGCTTGTCGAACATCGACAGTCGCAGCCGCTGGGTCAAGTACTCGCCCGCTATGCCGTAGAAGAACACCTAAAACGTTTCATGGCAATAGAGAACCAAGAAAATATAAATTGTCTAGTGAAACTTCGCAGCCGTGATGTGTTAATTAAATGCAGGGTTCGAAATGACAATTATCATGATAAAAATCTTGACGAAATTGGAACTAACGCCGCCATCTTGTTCTTTCACAAAATGACACAAAAGAATTTCATAAATGGAAAAAAAAAACAAATTGACTAGAAACAAGTTAAACGTGGCAACAAAAAAGGTGATCGTGAACGTTTAAGAACATACCGTTATGAAGTTAGTGATTCCCGAGAAGATACCAATTCCGACGAATATCAAGGACAACCTACGAACTGATTCCAAAACCTTTTCTTCGTCCTCATCGGAAAGAACCTGTGGACAACAAGAAGATAGTCACGATTCAAGATTCTTTATTTGCATGAAATATGGTGGTTACATTATGGTCTTACACATAAAAAGGTTTTTCATATTACGCTTACTTCCTTCAGCATGCAAACTTAAAATTAAATTAAAATACCCAGTACAATGTACTTCGAATTTAGGTACCTATTTACAAATTTAACAAAACATTTAAGAAACATGAAAAATTATCTTTTACAATAATATTCTAAGAATCGAGGTAAAAATATAATAATTTTTGTTTTGGAAAAAATAGGTCATTTTCACACATCGCTGTCAATGTGGAGAAGCAGTCGACTGCCTCGGACACCATGGCCTTTCATGCAGTAAGAGTGCAGGTCGGAGTGCGCGGCACGCTAGCATTAATGAACTCATCGTCATGCTCTTGCCACCGCCGGGGTGCCAGCTGTCTTAGAACCCAATGGCTTGGCACGCGTCGATGGGAAGAGACCAGATGGTATGACCATAATGCCATGGAAGTTGAGTAGGCCTTTGGTGTGGGATGTAACTTCCGTCGATACCCTTGCGCCATCCCATCTTCCTAGCACAGTGGGCTGCGCTGGGGCGGCTGCTGCAGGTGCTGAAAACCTCAAACGGCGCAAATACAATAATTTAATTGGTAGTTATGTGTTTGATCCGTTTGGGGTTGAAACACTAGGGCCATGGGGTCCGAGTGCCCAGTGTGCCCACCTAATATTTCGGGAAATCGCCAAGCGACTGGTCGACTCTTCACGTGACCACCAGAGGGCGGGCCTAGTTTTTGGCAATGCTGCCAGACTTCTGGGCACTTTTCCTGTTGACAGCGATGTGGACGAATTTTTGGATGCCCTGTAACCCTTTTGATACTTGTACCTACATATTTTTATTACTATTATATTTTTGTAGTTTGTAAATAATTTAATTATTTTAAAATACACTATGTTGTTGTTGTTATTTAAAAAGACTTCGCACTGCTGGGACATTGGCCCAGTATCTACCGGTGTTAGGGCCACTGACGCCCCGGGCAAGTATATTATGGCACCCACTTATGGAAATCATAATCAAGTGTTAATTTTTTGCTGAATCAATGACAACGTAGGTATAAGAATTTCATTTTTCCTTTAGCGTTTTGTAGCTCCTCTTTTTTTGATAATTTTTTTTTTGTCTTTTGTTTAAATTCAGCATTTGATATTTTTACTACTTTTGATTGAACCTTTTGTTGACTTTTGGAATAATTTTCTTAAATTGTTTTTTTTTTATGATTTTCTTCAGTAAAATTTCACTTTTCGGGCCTTTTTGTCAGCAAATATACGAAATAGACAAATCTAATTGTCCAGCGATTTCATTTTCAATCGAGAGAGTAACCAGGAGAAACGTTTTATTAATTTTATTTTGTAAAACTGCGTTCTCCGCTTGCAACAATGAATGAACTTCCTTGTAACCGGAATATTTGCAACAATCCGGTACGCAATCGAATTATTTGGATACAGTTCTTGAATATTGCGCTATCGTATAAAATTGAGGACGGTTGTATACACGAAATAATATCATTCGGGAGAAAATGTTTCAGACTTATGAGCTCGTCACATAGTGCGTTTCCGTCAATATCGGAATTAAAACCAACAGTGAGGTTTTGCTGGTGATTTGCACAAAACACTGCGAGTTTTTTTTTTCCGGAATTCCTCGGCGCTCTCCCAAATTGGGTGCCCAAGGCCGTCGCCCATCTCGGCGTCGTAACGCCGGACTGCTTTAACCTTCCCCAGAGTGGATTCTGGGAGTGGGAGTCGGCCGTAGTCTACCACGTCGGCCCAGTGCGAGTTGGTACTTAGATGTAACATGTCTTGGAATTATTTTTTTCCTACTCCTCCTAATTTCGTTGCAGGATTCAAGACAGTGTAATTGTTTCTCTGGGACTTCGTCGAGCTTCATTGTCTCGGCGCTTTTCTGGTGGTCGCCACTCTTGTTTCTGGCTTTTACGAGTTGCGAGTTGAGTTGGGAATAGTGTTGCGGGTTTGTTACAAAAAAGATGTTTTGGAATATTTGTTTCTAGGACATGCCGGTTTCCTCACGAAGTTCAAGGTTTTGTGAGCCGTATTGTTAAAAAAAAAAACAGAAATTTGTCTAGTCTGGGTTTAAAACTTGGTGAGATGGAAGGGACCGTTACCATTGCCCCACTTCTGCTCTATATTAGACTTTATCAAAAAAACAACTTACACCAATAAAGTCTCCAAAGAGGACAGCGAACAGTGGCATACTGAAGCCACTGAGCAGCGAACATATGCTGGCGGCGGTGACACTCTTCCATTCTGGCTTGTTCAGCTTCAGCACCCTTAAGAACGAAATGTCAGGGGCCTTGTCTTCGTCTTCTTCGGGATCCTGTATAAAGCATCACTAAGATTAGTCTGTGGTTATATTATAAGATCAATTCAACTGCAAGTGGTCGCAAGCGCAACTGCTAAGCATAAGATCCTGAATTCGATTCCCAGGTCGGGTAAAGTGTTATTCCCATCAGGAATTTCTCAGTAGCAGCCACGGAGTCAGGATTTATTTATTTATTTAATTTTTAGGAAAACTTACAGCTAAACAGACAGTGAGTAGTCGCTTACACAAAATATGGCCAATTACAAGTTTCCACATGTAGTATTTAAAATATGAAACAGACAATTTTTAATAGATTATACTTAAAAACACAGAAAAATTATTATTTACCGCTCGAAGAAGCTATTGGATAAAGTTTTTTTTAATTTAGCTATGCTAGTATTGAATATGTCGATCTCAGCTTCCCGGCAGGTTGCGTTATACAAACGACTCGCTCTCACCATGTATGAGTTCCGTCTGTACGTAGTGGCCACCACTGGGGTGTGCAATAAATTAGGTCTACGCAAGAACACAGACGGCACTCGCAACCCGATTTTGTGTAGCAACTCGGTAACACCAGTTGTTCCATTGACGAACTTGAAAAGGAACACAAGATCTGATATTTTTCGCCTTTCGTGAAGTGGATATGAAATTTTTTGCAACGGTTGGTATAATTCGTTGAAAATGTTTTAGATCGATATTGAATGTGCCTTAAAAACCTCTTCTGTATGCTCTCAATACGATTTATGTAGACATTATAATTGGGGTTCCAGACCTGAGACGCATACTCCAAATGACTACGAACAAAGGAACAGTATAATATTTTAATAGTCTTTATATTTTTGAACTCCGAGGACACCCGTAGAATGAAACCAAGTGCCTTTGATGCTTTCTTGACTACCTTGTCTATGTGCGCATCAAAGAGAAGCTTAGCGTCAAAGGTAACTCCCAGATCCCTGATAGTATTAACCCTATTTAGTGTTGTATCCAAAAGCGTGTAGTTGTGGACGATATGGATAGGTTTCCGTGTAAAGGAGCAAACATAACACTTGGAGACATTCAAATCTAACTTATTATTAATACAATATTCTTGAAAACTATTAAGGTCTGCCTGCAATAGATGAGCATCCGCCAGGGTATTTATTTGTCTCATTATCTTAATGTCATCAGCGTACAGTAACAATTTTGAATACTGGAATGAAGAAGAGATATCGTTGATAAAGATATTAAATAACAGTGGCCCTAGCAAGGATCCCTGGGGAACCCCCGATGGGACGTTCATAGTCTTAGAGCAGTATCCATTGAGAACTACAGTCTGGCAACGATTCTCCACATAAGACTTGAACCACCGGTAAAGATCGCCCCTGATGCCCACCGATAAGAGTTTGCGCAACAGGATGACATGATCTATCCGATCGAAACACTTGCTGAAGTCGGTATATACAACATCGACTTGGGACCTTTGTGACATACACTCGGAAAGGTAGTCGCTACAGACGATGAGATTTGACGAGGTCGACCGACCCCTTACGAAGCCGTGCTGGCTTTCGCTCAAGATGTGCTTGAGTGCCGAAGAAACCTGTGCGTGCACAATTTTCTCCAGCACTTTAGCAAACACACACAACTTCGAAATAGGTCGGTAATTCTCGACCAATGTCCTTGACCCTTTTTTATGTATCGGTGTTATATATGCCGACCTCCATATCTTAGGCACCACACCCGTAGCAAGAGATTTTTCAAACAGGATTGAAAGAGGCACAGAGAGATCCTTGGCGCAGTTGACGATGAATATGGGCGAGATGTCATCTGGACCCGCAGACTTGCTTAAATCCACTTGTTTTAGTAGCCTACAAACCTCACTCAGCCGTATTTCCACTTGACTAATATCCTGCGTGTTGTCATTAGGTCTTTCAACCGTAATATAAGCCGAGGATGGACTGTTGGCAGTAGTAGTATTATCAAGAAAGTTCGCATGAAAACAATCACCAAACATATCACAAATTACGTCCCCATCAGAGGACGTAACCTGGCCAAATTGCATCACTGAGGGGTAAGAACAAGATTTTTGCTTGGACTTGACGTACCTCCAAAAGGCCCGCGGATTATCGCGAATGTCAGATTCAATTTTAGCTATATAATTGTCAAACAAAACCCCCTCCAGGTCTTTAGCCCGTTGACGGAGTGCAATAAACGATTGATGGTCAGAAAAGTTCTTGTACTTCTTAAATTTTGTGTGAAATTTAGCTTTTTCCTTCAAGATTTTTATCAACGGACTTTTGTACCATAGAGGGTATTTTGATTTAGGGATGACAGTTTTAGTCGGTATATACGTGGCATGTAGCCTCCTTAATATACTATAAAAGTATGCAACCGCTTCATCCATCGACCTCCTACTAATCTCCGACTGCCAGTCTACACGATTTAACTCGCCTTTTATATTTTCGTAATCGGCAGACTTATATAAAAATTTTACGAAGGACCGACCTGGCAGCCGATGCAGTTCAACAAATTCCGCGGTAACACATAAGGCTCTGTGATGAGGATCTTCAGGCACTAGTGGATCATAACAGCAGCTGACGACAACTTCATCATTAGAAAAAACCAAATCGAGGATTCTACCATTGATGTTCGAGTGACTATTGTACCGCATTAAATTACTCGTAAGAAAACTAGTCTGAACATTGCCATGAGAAAACTAGTCTGAACATTGCCATGAACATTTGCAGGGTACAATGATTGTCCGACGCCGGTCCGCTGCCATACAATATTGGGTTGGTTGAAATCTCCTAAGACAACAAACTTATCGGCCGGACGACTGAGGGTAATTTCAAGTACATTGTCCGAAAAGTTGTTCAGTTGCGCCGTTAAAGGATTTCCGTGATTCTGACAGCAAACATATACAACACAAATGTGCATTTTATAAACTACTCTGGGTTTCTTATGATGCAACGTCAACGTAACCCACAAATCCTCTGCGGACGAGCACCATTCCCTGCAACTGTCAGCGGCAAGTTCACGCTTGACTGCAATTAAAACCCCTCCTCCCCTCAATTGGCCAGTATGAGTGTAGTCCCGGTCACGTCTCCACACAAGATACCGGTCATCAAACAATTCTGAGTCCGATATGCCATCCATCAGCCACGTCTCAGTCAAACAAATAACATCAAAACCATTACTGCACACATTCCTCAAGAAAACAGCTGTCTTTGTCCGTAGTCCACGTACGTTCTGATAGTAAATATTAATAGGCGCCATAGTAATCATTGAAAGGTTTATTATTTAATTGAATAGATAAAGGTAAATAAAGCACATTCAAACTACGGTAATAAAACCCATAGGCAAAGTTGCAACAAATACAGGCGTAAAGAAATGAGTTTAAAGTAATTGAAGGTAGGCGTGTTTCAATTAAGTAGCAAAACAAAACGGTAAGCCACAGAAAATACAGCATATAATCATAATAGCAAGTTTTTACGCACCGGTTGTCACCGGGCGAGCAGCGAACAAAAGGCAGGCGAGAAAGGAATGCGTATAAAAAACAGATACTTGTGTTTCTCAAACTTAGCAAATCGATAGAAGTAAACAACAACATACCAGGAAGCCTCGACGACAGTGTTGACATAAAAACTGTTTGATATCGCGCTCCGTCTTGATGTGATGCTTAGGAGAAGTGACATTTTTACGCAGAAATATTTTGCAACTAGTAACCCACACAAATTCAAATCCACGCTCTTTTTCTAGAGCTTTAGTTTTGTTTAGGAGAATTTTGTTCTCAAGTGTAAGATGGTCGTTGACATAGATCTTGCTGTCTCCTCGGAGCCCCAGATTACCGGTGTTTAGGTTTTTGTGTTTTCTTGCGGCAGCCACAAAATCATTTTTCATGTAAGAATTGTGCACGGAACAAATGATATTTTTATTTTGTTTATCGTTACGCGTTGGTACCCTTGCTATATAGTTGATCTGCTCCCTAGGGATATTACAGTTGATGGACTCCCCGATCTTGCCCACTACAGTGAATAGATTTTCGTCGCTTGACATTGGCACACCTTTAATCTCAATGTTATTTATACGGGACCTTTGCTCATTCTCATGTTGCCGCTCCTCTAACTTAAGTATACGATCTTGCAGGGTGAATAGCTCTTCTTTGGTCTTCTTCAACGACTCGGTTTCCTTCTCCAATGTTGAAACCCTACCGGACAACGCTTTGATTTCGTCGCAGGCAAACTCAAAGGAGTGCTTCACTTCTGAGAATTCAGCCCTTATAGCCTTCAAATCCTCGAGCTCACTCTGGATGGCCTTTACAGTCTCAACTAACGCTGGCAGCGACTCCATTTGGGCTGACATCCGCTGCAACTCCAGTAGTATGGTTTCGTAGTCCGCTGGAACCGGTGATGTGACATTTATGCTGGGACTGGCTATCGCTGGTGCTTTGCAGCTGGCACATTTCCATGTAAGTTTGCGTTCACCGAGCCTACTATATCCGAGCTTACTATATATTTGTGGGCAATAAGTTCGGCCCCTATTACATAGGACTAAAACATAACTGGCGAAATGTGGGTGTATCTACTATTAGGTACACCTGCTCAGCAGTCGCCCTTGAGACCACTAGACCTACGAAGGAGTGTGATCACTCCCTAAAATGTATCGATAGTAACAACCGTAAACAGCTATAATGTGACTATGTAGGTACATAGTAGTAGCAATACTTACACCAGTTTTGAATTCAAGGAACTCGTCCTCGTCATCCTTTTCACTTATTACTGAAACTTCACGACTCAGTTTCGACTTATCTGCAAATAATAAGGTTTTTTGAATATTTTGTGGTAGAGAGGGTTAAATATGTTGGGTGCACTGTCCTAGTATCCCCAAAAATCGGTAAATGGCGGTATAGATCGTGAATTTCATAAAATTTTAATGATGTAGGTACACAGAACACTGCCGTTGCAGGGAGTGAACAATCTAAAAACAGCGGACAGATGTCTGTTCTCGACGTCTATAAGGGGTGCTACGTTACACACGTCGTGTTTGGCAGAATTTGTTGAACAAGAAAGCACACTTTTTTATATTAGGCTGGTTTTATAGTCACGCCGCTAGACGCGCCGTTGGGCAGCGCGCTGTTGAACAGGAACACCGAACGGCGCTGCTCAAGCGCGCGAATTTGAAACGCTACTACTACCCCAATACATATCCGAGCGCGCGCGCTCCCGACGGCGCTGCTGAAACGCGTGACTATAAAATCAGCCTTAAATGGGTCTACTCTTGACCTCAATCTAGTCCTGAGGACAGAGATGAGGTCGACGATGGAACGAGCTTACCCAGAAGAAGCCTATTAACTCGCGACTTAAATAGATTGGGGTCATATGAACTTGGGAACACTGACGAAGGCAGGGAATTCCACTTCTTGGCTGTGCGCATAATAAACGATGTCGCGAAGCGCGAATGTATGGAACATCGACAAGGAATAAGGTGCACACATAATCGGCTTTCATTCGGCTCGTGCCATCGGCAAACTCCGTTCGGCAACTACCATATATATCATACAGGGCAAAGTACTTCGGTAACCCAGGTAAGTCTCTCCGCAAGATTGTCAGCAGCAGGCGCTGCTGGCCTTCCGCGGGGAATTAGGGTGGATCGAATAAATTTCCCACCCGTACGCAAAATACGCGCTTAGACGTGGAGTTGCGGACATCAGCCCGTTTTACAATAAAGTACCACATAATTATATCGATTACATGCCAAATCCTGCCACCCATAACACTTCCTTATTATAAATAAGTAGATCCCTGATACGGTATTAAAATAACTAGATCAGTACCGCTCTTCTCCATAGACCCAGGCATTGTCTGCAACATGACCATGTCATAGTAGTGTCCCTTCTTCGCCATCAGGTCGTCGTGGCTGCCGCTCTCCTCCACAGTACCGCTCTTGAACACGTAGATCATGTCCACGTTCCGGATCGTGGACAGTCTGTGGGCTACCACCAGGGTTGTGCGACCTTCTTGTGCCTAGAGAAACAAAGGGAAGTAGATACAAACTAACTCGTTTAGCAGGCGCCAAAGTAATATGTGGGCGATTGTCCAGTGTTTTGTTTTGATATCCATTGGAAACAATGTTGAGTAACAATCGTGCAACATTTTTGACACAAACATTTGATGTCACGAGCAGTTCTTTTGTTTTTATATGAATACGGAACATTAACAAGTGGCCAGGATCACTACCGTCCTTCGTTTTACCAGTAACTTTACACCCGTAAATATGCTTCTGAAACATTGTTGCACAACTTTCTTTCTCAATGAATACGCGCGGCTTACCAAACTTGTAAGGATTTAGACAAAATCATAATTACAAGTGTTAGTAATCAAAACAAAAAACTTGAGTCAAATAATGACAATCAGGGACAGCCAGAGCGTGTTAACCGCCCCGGACCTGTAGGCTATTTTCTTATATTTCAGTAACAGAGTTTAAATCTACTTTACCTTATCGAGAGCCTTCTGTACCCTAGCTTCAGAGGAGGTATCAAGCGCGCTGGTAGCCTCGTCCAGTAGTAATATCTTCGGGTTCCGTACAAGCGCTCGCGCGATAGCAATGCGCTGCTTCTGACCTCCTGATAGAGAAGCACCGCGTTCTCCGACAAGTGTGTCGTAGCCCTGTGTTCAAGAATTTTGTATTATGGACTTTTGGTACACATGAATATATAAGAATTCCGTTACTGCAAAAAATATTTTTATAAGCAAATGAGTTACTGTTGTTTCATTTTATAATCCTATTTATTGATTTGCTTCCTGGACATTTCAAAATCCAAACCACGTCAAATCAAACAAACTTTTCTTTGAACTTAAAAGCCCTCAATTGAGATCGTGTTTCGAATAATATTTGTTTGAAAATCTTGCAATGTTTCATACTTCCTATGAATATAAAGTTAGTTGTAAGAGTATATATTCTCAGTTCGGCAATTTCATAATAAACTGATGCTTCATTGGAAGCTTCCTTGACACGGTTGGCGCAGTGGTCAAGCGATTGACTGCTGCGCTGCATGTCGCGGGTTCGATTCCCGTACGGGACAAATATTTGTATGACCTACAAGTAGTTGTTCCGGGTCTGGGTGTTTTTCTATCTATAATATGTATGTATTTACAAAAAAAAATGTATATATGTAGTTTATCAGCCATCTAGCTACCATAACACAAGGATTAAGTTGCTTAGCTTGGGGCTAGATGGTGCTGTGTGAAAATGTCCAGGGATTTATTTATTTATTTATTCCTCGCGCCCATAGTGGATGTTCGTCCTGACCATGGTGTTAAACAGCACTGGCTATAGTTTCCAATATAAAGCTAGTTGCAAAAGAAGGAATTACCTTCGGCAACTTCATAATAAACTGGTGTGCATTGGCCTGTCTAGCGCACGCCTCGATCTCTTCATTGGTAGCATCCGTACGCCCATAGCGAATGTTCTCCCGGACAGTTGTGTTGAACAGCACTGGCTCCTGGCCTACCAGCCCGATCTGGTCGCGGAGCCAGCGGATCGATACGTCACGAACGTCGTGTCCGTCGATTAGTACCTAAAAGGAAAGGGAACATAAGTTTCTTCTTTTGATGTGCATGTTTATGTCAAAGGACAGATAGTACTGGCTGAAATGATAGTGGTCGGTCATGTTTGTCGATTTCTGGAGTGGAGACTGTGTTTCGGCAAGAGTAGACACCATTCAGCTAGATGAACCGACGACTTTAAAAGGTAACTCGGTCAGGCTGGATGCAGAAGGTGGATAGTGGACTGCTAGGTAGGTTGAATCGATCGAATGATCATTTGAGAGGGTCGTCAGACAGATGAATCCTTGGAAGGAGAATTGAGACAGCATATCAGTGCATTGGCAAACAAAGCGTGGGATGCCCTTCGGCAATGGACCTATGTCCAGTAGTGATCAGTACTTAACCTTTCGTATATCTACACGAGACACAATCACTTTTTAATTGTGTCTATATACTCGGCATACGAGTGGTTAATAGACTGAGTTGCTTGGAGCTCCTCTTTCTCAAGATTTAAAAAACTGCAAGAATTTTCTGGAGATAGTTTGGAAAAAAAAGAACCCAGAAAAAAAATGGCTATTTATTCACTTCGACCGTTGACTAAACGTCTACATAACGTGCATACTGCCAAACTGGCCGAGCTTCTGATTCGAGTTTTGGTAAACAAAACGATTGGGTAATATAGTATATAGGTACCTACTTGTTTTCTATAAATACCCAATAATCAAAACAAGTGCTGACATAATATCCTATTCCGTATAAATAAATCATTATCTATCGTTTTCTCGATTAGATAACGATTTATTTATAAATATGTACTAAATAAAGTCCAAATAGGTAGGTTAAGGTAGGTATATTGGCTTTATTGATGTTTTACTTCTTGTGAAATAAATAGGTAATACGCAGCTAGATTACACTAAATAAGCTGATGAAATAATAGAGTATCGAACATGACACCAGGATGTAGATAACACGAACAATCCAACTTGTTTATGCCTATTTAAGAAACTTTCAGCCTTTACTTACCAACAATATGGGTAACTAATTTGGGTTTAAAACTTACCTAAATAAGATTGCTGGTGTTTGTTTGCCACCTAATAATATAAAAACTAAACATGATAAAACGAATAAAAAGACTTGTTGCAGTGAACGAAAACGGTACTTTTTGATAATTTTGTGTTTTACCCATCACACCAGCTTAATTTTTCTAGTTAATTTCGCTTGACCTCGAACTACTACTAGGTACTTACGCTGCCATCGATGACGTCATAGAACCTGGAGAGCAGCTGTATGATGGTCGACTTGCCGCATCCAGAGTGGCCCACCAGCGCCACAGACTGACCACGTTTCACGGTTATATTGACACCTCGCAGTACCTGTGTAAAGGAAGTTATCTAAGTTTATATTAAGGTTTAGTTATCTACAAATCTAGGCTAGATAATCCAGTTGTTTTAGAATTCTAGAAATACTTTGTCTATTGGGCAATGTTTCATCGATTTTGTGCAATACTTCCATCCCTTCCATCCTGTATATATAACATGCCAGTGCCACGTGTCTATGCTCATAAACAAACACATTTTTAATTTAATTATCATCATGAATTGCGAATTTTACCGAAATAACTCTACCTATCACACGAGTAATGAATGAAATAGATAAACTGAAATTATCCTTTTAATCTAAATAATCTTGTTTTTGTTAGACATTCTAATATAATACTTTTCTTGGTGAATCGGTGGTACCTATTTCAAAAAACTTTTAATTAATCGTGTTTTCTTAGGTGTTGATTACTTAGTAAGACAATTTTACAGATAGTACCTAATGTAACTAAGTAGTGTGGTCACACTACACACAATGTTAACAGATCTAACGATTTTTAAATCTATGGTTCAATCTGTGAAACAGAAATTCTCTTATCAAGACATAATGAGTAGGTAATCCTCTGGAAAATGGACTTAAACAACAGCCTTCAAAATAGGGAACCCTTTACAGGTTTCTAGTAAGAGATTATAATGCGGCAATCCGGCAATATCCTCCCACTGACACATCCATTGACACGTTCGATAATTTTGCGGTCACTGTATCTTCGCATTATTTCCGTAGCGATAACAACGTGGCACGTACATAGTTGATACGTCACAACACAACGCAAATTAATGTATATTTATGTCTCCGCGCAAATCAGTTAGTCAGACTGTTATTGGCAATTTTTTGCTTAGAATCGAGAGATATAACAATCAGCGCGTCAAAACAACTTGAGTTCCGAAATCTCACGCGATTTGATCTAGGTAGGTGCTTATTTTACTAAGGTTTCCCCGCAATGAGATTTTAAAGAAAATTAAATCATTTTGCAGATTTCTATAGTCTGTTAGTCTCCGCCAAAATTAAATCGAAAAGCAAACGAGGGGAAGACGCACAAGTATCCCTCTCCTGACTCCGAGGAGGAAGCAACCAGCTATCAACTCTTTTCTCGCTCAATATAGTACAATAGATGTTCATACCGTGTCAGTAAAAATGATACATTTGCCTATTCGTCAAACAAACAACTCGTTATTAGGTGCTAGGTCTATCTTACTAATCGCTGGTGGTGGAGCAGATGATCAGAAAACAGAATCATTCGTTCATAAAAAGCAACTCACCGGAACATCAGTTCTTGACGGATAATGGAACACAACGTTCTTCAACTCGATGTTTCCTTCAACAGCTTTGGGCACAGTTCCCTTGTTCACCAGAGGGTTGATCGAGGGTACATTGTCGATCATGTTGAAAATCTGTGCGCCGGCGCCGCGGGCCGACCCGAACACCTCCATCAGAGTCGACGAGATACCGAAGTTAGCCGAACCCGTCATTACACCGAAGAATACCTGAGGAGTGATATTGATGTAAATTAGGACATAAAATAGAACCAAGATAATTTGCACTTTTTTATTTGCTCCTAATTCAATAATATGTCGTCGGCGTCAGGGCAGGGCATTGTATATTTTCTTGGCGAAATACGGTTTTTCATCAAAATGGATAATTAAAGTTGCATGCCATGACTACCATATAGCGGAAAACATTCAGACAGCAAGTCAGCACGCACGATCGGTAAAACAGACAAATCTAGGACCTGCGACATACCTGTGGGTTAATATTTAAACCTGTTTTTAGTTTCAAAATAAAGTAAAAGTAATTAAAATAAATAAATAAAATTTATGCAAAAATATAAGGTACACCTTTACAGTTTTTCTTAAATGTATGTCAAGTTCACTCATGATTTGTGCCTGAATTAGGTAATCCTGTGTTTCAGGATATGGAATGGACATTGGAAATAAAAGATTAATGTTAAAAAAACTAGAAACACGCTTTAGAGTGACATCATTTTATTTCTCGCATTATTTTCTACAACCCCTGTCATTTGATAACCACATCATGGGAATGCATAAAAAGTAACTCTAACTAGTCCGCCATCTTTGGGAGTACATAATACCGCCATGTTAGTTTTAGAATGCCGTACATTAGCTTACCATGCATTGTCATCTAAACATGGTATGCAAAATAGTTAGGTACAGGTGAAGCTAATAAAAGCGTGTTATAAAGGGCATTTCATTTCTCATTTGCAAGGTCCTGCACTAATGCCGACGATGTCACTACAAGGAGTAATAGGACTCGGGACTGTTCGAAAGAGATACCGCGGCCCTGGAACATAAAGGGCAAAAGAAGGAACATGGATGGTTTTTAGTCAGTAAAAGTCTGACACTCCCTTCCGCTCCGCCCAGAGCGGGCGGAGTCATTTGATGATATCCCATCCGAAAAAAAAAGGATTAATAGGACTGATTTGCGTTTAGTATCATTATGAAATTCGCCCTTACTGATACTGATAGCCTGTGTCATCCCACTGCTGGGCAAAGGCCTCTCCTCATGACTTCCAGTTGTTTCGATCCAGGACTAATGTGGCCTCCGGTCGTTGGTTTTGTCCAGCTCGTCCTGCAATCTTTTACGAGGTCTGCCGCGACGCCTTCTGGCTGTGTCAGGGCTCCAGAAAGTGGTTATTTTGGCCCACAGCTTATTGGGCATGCGGTATACGTGGCCAGTCCAGTCCCACTTCAGGTTGACGCCTAGAATGCTGCGCTCCATTGAACGTTAGCAGAATTTGAGTATGGACTTTTGAATGGATGAAAATGATAGTTCCTTAATGCTATAATTGTTATGCCTACATAATCTACTGTATCGATTAGAAATTCGATACAGTAGACATAATAATTTATTAGGATTTTTGACTCTGTAAGTTTTCAAAACAAACCGTTATCAATATTATCTACTGTTAGATACAATTATATCAGGAATCATAAAGTGGGCGATAGTGGAAAGAGCAAGTACGCATACGGCTAGGCAATATTTTTCGCCCATCGACTCGTTGGAAAGTTGAAACACCATATCGGACATTGAGCGCGCTGCGCGCTGTTAACGATCCGCAGACGCTTACGATATTTCAAATTACCAACGTTGCCAGATGAAAGAGAACAAGAACTTTTAGCGTAAAACACGGGCGAAAAAGATATTCGAGCTTTGAACTTGTACTCGTCCATTATCCCACTTTAGCTTAGCTCAAAAATACTGAATGGAACTTACAGCTATCATGGTGGAGACATCGTAGTGGTCGTCGCTCATCATAAGCTGGTAGCCGAACCAGAAGGAAAGAGCGTAGGCACAGAAGATGCAGAAGAACAGCATTCCCATAGCCAGCCCGTTGAATAAGCCTGAAATAGTTGCAGAAATAAGGAAACAGAAAAAAGCAAGACAAAACCTAAGCCTCATCGTAACCTACCTAGCTTTTCCCAACTATGTTGAGGTCGACTTCCAGTCTTACGGAATGCATCTGGATACCTATATCTAACACGGAGCGACTACTTATCTTACCTCCATAATCCACTAGATACCGTTTGACAAGACTGGATGTCAGACATTCGGGCTTCTAACTAAATGGACGACAGTCAAAAATCTGCAATGGACAGTTGGGACCAACGCCTGAACGTGTTTTCCAAGGCTTTGTACCTATATAATGGACCCATTTACGGAGCGTCGATGGCAAGCGTTGCTTAACCAAGAAGATCAAGATCCTAAGTCTACTTACCTTTCTTAATGTTGATTTTCCTAGCCTCATTGAGATGTCCTTCGTATCTCTCAAGCTCCTGTTTTTGTCCGCTGAAGGCATACACGGTACGTATCGCCGAGATAACCTCCTCTGCGATGGCACCAGCCTTGCCTGATGCTATGGCTTCTTTCTTAGATAGATTGGCGGCTACCTGTTGAAATAAATTATATTGAGATTTTTTAACCAAAGCAATGGCCCAATCGGGGACGTTATCCGAAATGTCCCAAGTTATCTTTTTACAACGACGCGACGTCGCATCGCTTCGGCCGCTATTTATTTCATGATTGGAGATCAAGAGTTCATTATGACGTCATAGTTTGCGGCACTTGTGGTCCTTTCCTAGCTAGATGGACCAACGACCTTAAAAATGTGGCTGGGACAGACTGAATGCAGAAGGTTGGGGACAGGATATTGAAGCACAGCTTGAGAGAGCCCAGCCCAGCCCCGCCCAGCTTGAGGCCTATGTCCAGCAGTCTGGGATTAGAGTAGAGAGTTAATCGACGACGTTCTTTGACTCTGTCTGTCTTTCACTGAAACATTCGGACTAAGGAAGTGAAGTAGATCATGTCATAACAAAATTATGATAGTAGAAATAGGTCGTAGATAGGAAGGTCACAGAATGTAACGTCTTACGTCACAATCTTGTCGTACCCACATAAAATTAATATTGTTTGAAACAGGAAGTAATCGTGGATAATCCAAGTGGCAGAACCTTTTAATCCAATACTCTTAATAATTCTCTTTTAATTTATCTTTGTAATCATATACCTACGTCATACTTCTATCCTATCAGTTACTATGCAAACAAATTGAGTAGGTATTTTATGTGCGTACCATACTTATCACAGTACTTATATTACACGGACCTAGCACGAATTACACAACAGTTCAACTTATTTCTTTATGAATACAATTACCTATTATCTTTTGCGACAACGTTTCATCATTGTTTTAGGATTAAAGAGTACTACATTCAATTGCTTGATGTAATTAAGCTTTCATTACTTACATCAATCAATTAACTAGAACGTTGAGAGAGCTATAATAGGGTTCGCCATCAATGACAATTGATCAATGGAACCGGCACTTAACGGTGTACCCACTCAACCTAGCGAAGATAGCTAGCACCACAGAACCTTCAGTAAATGCTCTGAGGATACCACATCAAGTATCAAACGTTTGACTTCGTAGAGTGTCTATGCCACCAATACCTCTGTGCTTTTTCTAAAACTCGATGTTCCCGACATTGTAATGCACAACATCTAGAACTGTGCCACAACAGATCACCCCCTACTTAGGACTTGTTGAGTTGCATGCACACAGAGTATTGTGTCAGTTTCTATAATATCTGTGCTGATCGATATTTGATAATGACGCGATTATCGCGATATCTTGTGTCAGGTTTGACGATTTTTTGCCATTTACGGTCTATCTATATCAATTTATTTGTCTGAGGATGTTAGGTCTAATCAGTTGTTTGACTGAGCTTACGGCAAATCAACATCGTGCATGAAATAAACTAGATCGGACACAATAATACTGCACTCTTGATGTTTGTACTTTGGGAGGGAAGGCGGGCTGGCGTCTAGGTGCCCGATGGTAGCTGTCGGCTGTTCGGCGGGGTAGTTGCTTAACACACTAGTAATCTGATTATTTCTAGCGTGAATGTGACGCATTTTTTCGCCCTACTAATTCTTTTGGTATTTTGTGCTTATCTTTTTGTTATGCGTCATGTTTAGAGCGAATTAATGTATTTTCTTTTTTCTCTCAATCCCAATGCTGTTTTGACAATATTCATTGCGTAATCCATCACGCTGTCGAGCAGACGAAGAGCATTTCACGAATCTCCTATTATAGGATTTATTTGTATTACTTAAGTCAGTTCTGGTGTGGTGGTTCCTCTGTCGCCCTACTGTACTAAAAGTGAATAAAAGTTCAAAGTGATCATGTTGTGAGTGGGTAGTTTTCTGAAACTGGATGAGCCATGACAAAAGACCTTTACGCTTTGATTGGGAGTTTGTTGTGGCACTTCCACACTGTCGTGTAGGTAGCGGTAGGCGTTCTGGGGACTAGGTATATGTCATTGAAGTTCAAAGTGCTGACTGACTCATAGCTATACTGCTCGTAATTTAAAAAAATCCTGTTGATTTTAAAAAGAAAAAAAAAACGAATACAAATGAAACTTACCAGCCCAGCGACACCCACCAAAGCCATGGTGACAGGGAATGATATGAGACACAGCAGTGCCAGCTTCCAACCCTTGATAAGAGCCATGATAATACTACTGAAGAACGACGCCTGGTAGAACAAGAATGTCGCCAGCTTCTCGCCGATACCATCTTCTAGTTTGACTATGTCACTGCAAGGGAAGTGATACATTCATTTGGAAATAGTAGCTTCAAGAACACAACATAATTCCCGCAGGTTTACGCAAAAGTGTACAAACGCCAGCACATCAAGCTACCCAAAACCGTAAAATTTTCCCAATCTACCTTGAACCTAATGCTTTAGTAACAAAGTTGAAAATCTATTAAAGAAAAGAGAATGACCAAAGTTGGTACCAAAAAGTCTCGCGCCTCAAAACCAAAATATTATAGTAATTAGTTTCATATTTTTTTACGGCATTACGCGTCGGGGATTTGATTTTTGAACTGGAAATATACTTTTCGAGTTTAAAAGTATGAATATTGTTTTACTCCCTTTATATGACGTTCCGTTTCAACTGAATATAAATGACGTTCCGTTTCAATTGAACAAACCCTTGTCTGTCGAGCGGACTCTAAAATTAATTACAATTAAGTAAGATCAGTACACCAAATCGATTTAGTTTGGTTTATTGCTATTTGCAACAAAATAGATTTTCTCAGCCTAAAGATTTTGATTTATCGATTACATCCCTAAATCCCGACTAGTTTATAGCACTTACTATACTCTATGGTTTATAGTTATCTTATCTGTGGCATCTGACATTTGTACTGTACTGACTGACTATTGGCAATATAAAGGTCTAAAATAAAATCGAGTTTCAGTCAAGCATACTGTGGATGTTACTTTAACTCGTAATTCTTACTAATATTAGTGTATTACGCTGTTTTTAGAGCAATAATGTAATGTATGTGTGTTAAAATACGTCGTTGGTAGCGTCGAAAAAATAGACCTACTTTTTAGGTTAGTTTCGATTTTATAAAATAACTGAAACGCGGGTTTTTTTTTCAAAAATAATTTTTGTAGGAGTTAATACGATCAGTGTAGTCTATAAAAAACAAAGTTTGATTTTGATGCAGCATGGTACGGGATTCCATATATCCATGAGCATTCTCCTTTGACAGATTGTAGTACCTTGATGTGCTGGCGTCTGTAACAAACTGCACCCTAACTTCGCGCTGTTATGTTAAAGTCCCATGTAATAGGGGGACAGTCTATTAGCATCCACCGGGCACAGCAAGCTCCAGGCTGTTACTGAGAAATTTCTATTCGAAAAACCCAATAACACCTTGCCCGGCCTGGTAATCTAACCCAAGACGTCATGTTCAGCAGTCGCGCTTGCGACAACTAGATCAATGACGCAGTGCATGGAAACAAAAACGAGGCAACCTCTGAGTAGGTGTGTACACATTAGCTAATTTGATTCAAGTATTAAGTACCTGTTAATTTTAGAAGCTATGTCCCCGTTTTTATGAACATCGAAATACGCAAAATCTTGATTTAGAGCTGCTTTCAGATATTCTTGTCGTATTACATACACCTGAGGATAACAAGTTAAAGTTGAAATACACGAAACAGACAAAAAGATCATTATAATCATTTTCTGTTACAGTAAAGTCAGATAGACCTAAGGTCAGAAGGACCATTATTATAGAAGTGTCAAAAAGAGAAGAAAATAAAACAACATTTCATATAGAGCTGCATGATTATTTCCGCGCGTGGTCATAGTCGTAACTATCGCCATTTCAACACACTACTGCTCCACAGACAATTGGACCGATGTTTGACAAAATCTTTCGAGCTCCAAAAGAACAGTGCTGCAATACAATAATACACTATAGAGCTATACATACTTGGTTGTACGCAGCGATGTTCATCAGCGTAGTGGCAGCATACGATAAAGCAATAAGTAAAACTCCTATAATAACGTTGTAAATGGCAAAGTAGAACAGTGCGTCCAGGAATTCTTCTCCAGCTTGTTCATTGCTGATCAAAGGATTTATCAAGGATATTCCATACACCACCATAGCGTCCAATAGGTACGCTAGTAACAGAGTGTTGAGGGGTGTCGATATTGCAGCAACCGTCGAACATAGTAGCGCCAAGGTTATGAAAATTTTGTCCTTAAGGGTCGCGAATCTGAACTGAAAAGAAAAGATTTGGGTTTAAGATATGATCATATTGAAAACTGATACCTGTAAGAGCCATTTAAAATGGTCCGGTAGATCATAAATAGGTATAATTTCGAAGCTGACCGCAGACCGCAAACGGCAGCGGTAATAGTAATGACAGACCGCAGCAATACTAACATAACTCATTAAAATTGCCTCCATAGATGGCAAAACTGTGGCTGGCTGCGGTCGTACGGTGACCGCAGACAGCGTAGCAGACGGTGAGTGCATATAATTCATTCAATCAACTTATCTGTGCAGGCGGGAAAACAGAACTAAAGTAAATCTACCAAGTTCGACATATCGATGCATTTTTTCATGACGAGCAGCGCCACCTCGAACTGCAAACTAAGTGGTCATATTGCACAAGTTGTGCTGCCAGTGGCTGTCATCTAACAGAGTGACATTATTTGACAAATTAGTTTGTTGTAACTGAAGAAGAAACATGCCGCTGTTAGCGAAGCTGTGACGTCGCGTTCAGAATTAAAATCGCAGCGGCACGGCATACCTTATAATACCTTAGAAGATATCATAGGATATCTTCTAAGGATATCTTCCTAGTTCCAACAAATATTTATTAATGCGGAAGTTTGTGAGGATAGACGGATGGATGTTTGTTACTCTTTCATGCAAAACTACTGAGCGGATTTGAATGAAATTTGGCACACAGATAGTTTATAACCTGGATTAACATATATGATAGTTTTTATACTGAACTCCACCAAACTAGTAGTACCTAATTGTAATGATTTTCGAAATATTACAATGTGGCCTACATTTCCATTTTAAGATTTTGAAAAACCGTGTTCTAATGTTACATTTTCGTCTTTATCCAACCTGTATGATTCTCTATCCTGAACACGTTCGAACTTACCTGATAAACGTAAATGGCTACATGAACATTCCATTTCTATTATTGAGTTAACTTATGTTCGCGTGTAGTGTCGGTTCATGGCTTGAAAGCTAATTAGGTAAAAGCACGTACGAGGGGAAACGGATCGATGACAGTAGAAAGATAAAGTAAGTGCGTTTTATACGCACATACAGAGTTACAGGTAAACTGTGTGATGATTTCAATGGCACTAGCAGTTAATTACTAACTACTTATATAGTTTTAAAATGGTGGAGGAAAACATTGTGAGGTAAAATACCGGACCCATAAAGCCGGACTGACCTATAAGATACAGGCCTAGCCTGGTTTAGGGGACAGGGTTGAACCTATAGTAGCCTAGGTACTTACTTTACTAGATCAAGAACAATCTACATACAGTGAAATGTACGGACGCCAGCATATCAAGGTACTACAATCTGTCGAATTTCTTGAATAGATTCTCAAGTTTATCGCTAAAACATTAGCTTCTAAGATGGGTGATGATTGGAAAAAATTGACAGTTTCGGATAGATTGATGTGCTGTCTGTTCTTGAACTTTGTGGTAGTAAATAATTTATTTATTTAGTTCTTATGTCCTAGAATCAAAAGTTCGAAGACATGGTGACATCTACCGACCGTACTGGCCATTCCTTTTCGTAAAGCGGAGGCTGCTGTCCCGACAATGCGAATATTTAAGTATAGGTTGATTAAGCTTTTGGTAAGTAAGAAGAAGCTTCTCGAAAGTTTGAGTTAGCTTTCTCATTATCATCATTATCCTTCTTTTGTATTTCAATTTATTAGGGGTCGGTGCGGGTCATTTGCGGGAATCTACAGGTCCACATTCTCTTACGGTTCAGAATTTCGGACATCTTCATCATCATTGCTTGGATGGCGTATCTGCAGATTTTACTTCGGGCCCGCAGATTTTTGCGTTGCTAATTCGCGCCTCTAGTATGTGGAAAATACTGGTTTTGTGAATGAACGTCAAGTGCATTTCGATTTATTTTAGAATGATCATTATCATTATTTTATATTCTCTTTTTCCTGATTAAGTACAAGTCGGTTTCTAGAAATGCGTCTGGCTATCAAAATTAGATTTTCGAGGACGTCTATCACAAGTACTTATTACCTATACTTACACAACATAGTTTTTCGCGTCACATTCTACTTTTTTGAGAAAAATGTAGTGAGGAAAATGTTGAGTATGAATGTGGCTTAAGAGTAGAGGAAGACCATAGAAACGATAAATGGACTGTGTGCAGGATGATGTGGCTAGAAAGGAGGTGACTGCTGAGATGGCTAGTAATAAGTACAGAAGTATGGAAGAAGAAGACATGTTGCGCCGACCCCAAATAAATTGGATAAGGGCAGGAGAATGATGATTCTACTTTTTTAACTTGGAGTCGTAATGGTATGATATTAGCGTGGATACTCACCAATGTAATAAAAGGTATACTTGGAACTTCATCGTTTTTGGTATCTGGCTCTGAACTTCTGTAAAAAAATGGATAAGCGTTAGGCAAATAGGTATAGGTGTACCTAATTACTAACTACACATTGATGAGTTATTTAAATGAAGGTATTAAATATGTTTGTGACGCTGTGGATCCGCTTTAGGTGCACTTGATTATTTTGTCTTTTCAAACGGTTTCATGGCTTGTGACATAATTCATAAACTATTAAACGACGAAAATTTTGATTAAAGAACTATTTTGATTACTGCAATCTGTGCAAGTGTGCACAAGCTTACAACTGACTGGAACTGCTAATTAGGACTGCTTGTTGACAATAGAAGATAAGATCTAACTATTTTATGGCACGTAAACACTTATAGGTATAGATATGAGCAATGCTACAAACATGGGACAATAAGGTTAATTATTTTATAGCTCACTGAAAAGTGTTTCAAATTATTTTATTAATTTGTTGGCTATGTGTACTCGAAAAAGTAAAAGATTGCTGGAAAATACGCAGATAAGTTTCTAAAAAATCCCAATTTAAAATATTTTCCAAGTAATTGTTATGTTCTGTCATTCATGGGTTTCTACCAATATTCACTCTTTAAATGGGTCTTACTTTTATTGCGTAGACACGGCTATTAAAGGTGATTGAGTGTGTTTGATAGAGTTACGCAGATAACTTTAAATGCATGAGCTAACTCAATGAGGGCTATCGTTTTTAAGCTCACCAGATGGCGCCACTGTCGAGTAAGGTCCTGTCATTAATTCTATTTTATACTTTAAAGTACCTGACCTTCATAAAAAGTTTATTTTATTTCGTATAACAACAGTCTAAACTTCAGATATATATTTACAAATATTCTCCCTAACATTAACAAGCATGAAACATTTAAAAATCATTCTACCTCCAAGTACTAACAAATAAGATCTGTTGCTACTTAAAATCTTCAAGTCATAATTAATCAGGAATGGCTCAATCTAGACCAAAAATCGTGAATATTAGTAAAAAAAAACGTGATAAAAAAGCACGCAACGCGCGTCTGACATGGACATTTCGAAAGATCTTACTCTACACGAACGCCTCTAGCGGCGAATTCATGCGCGATAGCCCCCATTGGATGTGCAGTGGTAACTTTGGAGTTTCCTCCAGATCGTAGCCTAGGAAACCATCGTATGCTAGGTATCCGATAAACGACTTACATACACGCAGTGGGCCTGGGAGCTGGACCCACTCCCTCTAGGTAATAGAGGAGAGGACTGCTGCTGCTGCTGACCCTCGTATTGAAAACTCGAGGGGATTATGCAGGCATTTTTCTGTAGATTAGCCTGCGAAATGCAAATATTCTTATGTTTTTTGCAATCTGCAGGTCAGTGTCAGGTTGTATGTTGATGATAATATGATTCGCGCAAGTAACACGTAAGTAGTTACAGAATTATAATTATTAAAATTATCAATACAACCCTCTGAGTTCATTTAACCCCATTTAATACCTATTTCATGAAAAAGTCATTCAATGGGGTTAAATGAACTTAGAGGGTTTTATTGATGATTTTAATTATTATAACTTTTAAGCAATATTTGTTACGGTCGTGAATCATATTTTAATCAACATAAAACCTGTCGCTGACTTGAAAACTCCAACAAACGTAAGAAAATTTGAATTTCGCGGGCTACCCAGTCGCTTCCGCCTTATTAAAATGTTCATCTCCTTGCATTTTTAAACTATTTTTGTATGAGCTTCACACAAAAACTCTAAAACAGTTTGATTTACATTGTTTATTATTGTATCCCACACCAAACACACGTGGTGTTTGTACTGACCAAGATTAGGATCAAGGCTAACTGCTGAACCCGGAATCGTTCATTATGAAGAGTTTTATAGTGAGTACACCGATTTTACTAACGTTTTAATCAAGACATTTAGGTAAGTACTGGGGTTTTGTGTGCCCGACGCTGGAAATGAAACACACACAGATGTGTAGGTTCCCCTACCATGTTGAAACAATAACAGATCGACGCGAATTACCTTTTGTTTATTAGGTACGGTTTTGTTATCAGTAACAAAGGAACATTACCTATTTGTTTAATCCAATCAATTTACACGCAGGACTTACGCTCGTAGATAAAAATATTGATAAATGTCTAATAAATTTATAATTTATCTTGAAAAACTATATTTTATCATATCACGTAACATTCCGGAACGAAAAATCGAAAGTCATTTAAAAACCGATAGGTAACAGAAACGGGCATCAGTTGAACATAGTTCGTTTATTTTTAACTCATGGCGTAGCCTCATGGTTAAAGACTAAAGTATCGCCGCAAAATAAGAGAGCGTGCCAGCCAGTGTCATTATGAGATCATTTTTAATCGGTCCCGCCCGGCGAAATAGTATGCTTCATATTATGCCTTTATCGTAATATAAATGTGTAATTTAATGTAATACAATTGTAGTGTGCGTCTAGCTTGCTCATCATTAATAAGAGTTGCTGATCAATTGAAACAATTAGAGTTCAGTGTCATTCGTGCGTAGGGTTCCGTTTCTACAGATTGTGTTACGATTTTATTCCTTATTTTTGTACAGTTATGTCGATAATTATTGTATACTTACGTGTCAGATTCTGAAGTTTGCTGAAAATCTCCATTTAGCGGGTCTGGCAATTTGTTCTTATTCTCCTTGTCTCCAGGCTTTAATTGCCACCCGTTTCCTTCAGGGTCCTTCGACATTATAAATAAATTAACTTATAAACAATTACACGGAACTAGGAACTACACTAAAACGTTTGTTACTGTGTATAAACACTCATTGTAATAATGTTTAAAGTGTGTAATTTATATATACGGCGCCACGTTTATCCGTGGTCGTCCCTTTCGCGACTAACGTATCCATGATACGTTATCAATTTATCAGTTCGATAAAAACATGATACATGAAAGGTACTGTAAAACCAAAAGCCGATTATAATAAAAACGTTCGGTTCACAACCATGTGTGTACGTCAATGAGCGCCTTGACTTTGAAGCGGGAAAGCTACAAATAGTTCGAAACTGAAAGTCGACGCGAAATATTAGGTTTACGAAAAATCTGACGTTTCTTATTGAAATTGTGCGTTACACTCGGACGTAACTAGACATACACTTATACATGTGTAATTGTCTCTATAATGGTTCTTCTATCTTTCAAGAATCTACTATATAAGGCACGTTTAAGTTTGGATTGTTGTTAGGTGCTACGTGCACATGCACAACAGCTGAATAGATTTTCATGAAAATAGGTTCAAAGATTGACCTATTTGACCTGGATAAACATACGAACTTCTACTTTAGAGGCATTTTGTAAATAAATGAGTCTGAAATTGAAAAAGTTTCAAAGGTAAGAGTTAGCGGTGATATCTTTAAAAACAAACGAGTTCGATTTCTGTGCAAGGGGCTACTCTAATATCGAAGGTACCGGGTGCATCACTAGGGAGTTTCAAAATCATTTCTAGTGCACACTTTTACACATAACACCGCATAACACAGTCTTTTAAACGTCAGCTCCAATGTTTGACATTATTATTCGTTGCTATGATACCATATTTATTTCCCACGGTCAAGTACTTTTATAACGACCGTACACTTTAATTAAAAATATAACGAAAATCTTTTCTCTAAAATAACTTCCCCTCCGAATGAAGGGAACTTTCAGAATGCTGAACGTTTGGCTGAAAACAAGTAAAGCTTGGCGAGGGGCGAGTGTTTGCTGTCTCCACACCCTCGGTCTTATCGATTGCGTAAACAGCTGATTTAAGGTTGCGATGTTGTGTCGAGCGACGCTTTAAGCAAAAACAAGTGAATACGAAGGTAACGCAGGATAAGTTGACTGATCGCTCACGCATTCCATTTTATTGTTTTGATCCATAAATATAACATAGTTTGAATGGATGTGTATAGGTATGTGACAGTTAGAAATGTGGAAAGTGGTTTCAGATGTACAGATCTCCACTTTTCACAATCATCACCAGCCATTCATGTACAAATACAGCGTCAAGTATCTAATTTGGCTCAAGTTGAATAATAAAACTCAACGCAAATGCGAACAATGCACTTATTTAAAAAAACCGGCCAAGTGCGAGTCGGACTCGCGTATGAAGGGTTCCGTACCATCGTAGTAGGGGTACGGAACCTTTAATTTTAATATATTATTTGTTGTTATAGCGGTAATAGAAATACATATTCTGGGAAATTTTCAACTGTCTACCTATTTCGGATCATGAGATACAGTCCGCTGGCAGACAGACGGACGGACAGCGGAGGCTTAGTCATAGGGTCCCGTTGGTTACCCTTCGGGTACGGAACTCTAAAATGTAATGGTTTCAGCCTATAGGTACTTAGCAGTCTACCTGTTGGACACAAGCCTCTCCAATACGGACACTGTAGGTAGGTACTGAACCGACTGAACTGCACTCTAATGATAATATATTAGATTTACCTACTGCTGTTTTGGTACCTCTAGGTACGCTTTCACTACGTAAGTAACTACGGATATCGCGTTCTCGGCAGTCGGGCATCCTTGTCGACATGAGGAATAATGAAATTGGATCGTTTTCAAATTTCAATTTCTCCCGCTGCGCTGTCGCTCCCCGCTCCTGGGGTTTTGCAAGCCGTAGCCTAACGACACCTAGTCAACATCGCAATTAGTGTAATGTATTCCAAAATCCTTGACCTGTTTTAATGTCAAGCTCTGACGCAAAAAGAGGTTGGTATCCGTTTATCTATGGGTACCCAACTTGTAATTTGTACTTGGTAATTTGTTCTACTCAATTAGAAATATAGGTACTGAGTTAAGTACTTACTTACCTACATTATCCTAGATAGTATTGGAAACTGCTTGTCTTTGCGTTTGCATAACAGTTCTCACAAATATTAATTTAAAATAATGAAAAAGAACATAACGGTTCTTCTAACCATTTAACAATGATTCAACAAAATAAGAACCACAAATTCTAAGAACGTCACCAAAATCTTATTATTCCAATTTTAAATTATGTAGTTGTTGTGTAAAAACGGATGGCTGACTAAGGACAATATTCATTTTGATGGTGATTTATGGGGCATCTCTATTATGTTATGCAGTTCCGTCACGGTGGGCTACAGGTTTCACTTCCCTATTATTTCGCCTAAAGATTGTTTCGTAAACAAGACGTTGGGCATGCACAATCACATGGTCCTTATTCTTCCTATTTTGTCCACAGTTTTTGTCACTTCCATATTATGATTGAATAGTTTTGTTTTTCAATGTTCCATAAAAGTTTGTTTTGTTATTGTTTAGATTGAGACAGTGTAAACATTATTTGTATCAGTCGAAATAAGTTGTTATCTTTTAAACAATAGCAATTTTACGCTGTGTTCTACCTATAGTCGCTTATTATTTGTTTCCATCAATAATGACAAAAATATTATTTAAAAGTGCTGTAAACGTGAATTTGAATTTACATTAATTTGAATTTCGCGGGCAAACCGAACTCAGGATGTACTATCAGCCCGCGAAAGATTAACAAGTTCAATAAGTTAAAACGATAATTACCTTTCCAGGTGCAGTCGGTATCAACTTGAACCTCTCCTCAGGGTTCCCATACTCCATGTTTCTTTTCTTTGGTACCTCCATGAACGTCAGCATGACCCGAGGCTGAAACATTTTGACTAAATTCACTGCACGATCCACTGAGCAACAGCCACTCCTGGCAAATCATTAAACTAACTAACAATACACTTGCGAAATGATTGTGCTCATAAAATTGTATGGGTACCCAAGTAACACAGTCTTGAAGGTTTAAAACAAATCTGTCTATTGACAGTCTAGTCGTGGTTAATCTTTAGATAGGGGCTTTCTAAAGATGGTTTCAATTAAGAAAATATTCTTATAGAGTTTTTTTTCTCAAGCTGGTTTATTTTTAGAGCATTTGTTCTATAGCACACTTATTTTAAGTACGTTTATAGGCATATTGAATGTTTTAAGATAAAATGCTCTACAAATAGAACATAAAGCCTAAAGCCTAAATAATAAAGCCTAAAGGTACCTAACTTGAAGTAATTTTATAGGTAAGATGATATATTTTAAGATAAAACATTCTATTTTAGCTATTGGTACACTTATCTCTGTCTATAAAGTGACTTAAGTCTGGATAAAATACCTTAATAGATATTTTTCAGTTTGTCTAAAAACATCATAGTGAAAACGGGTTTATAGTGTTTTTTTTCTTAAAATGGCTTAATTAAGTGCATTTCTATTAAATATTTGGAGCTGATGGTTTGGGGTCCTTTGCTTGTAAATCAGAAGGTATGTTGAAGATAAACTCCGTTTAAGAACGAATATTGAATGTATCTTTATTTACAAAAAGGGTCGTCTTTTATACTAATTTCCAAATTAACAATAGCCAATTAAAACATGTACATTAAATTTGAAACACTATTTACAAAATAAAAATCCAATGAGAGTCCAAGGATTTTTGACCAATCGCGTCACAGCACTGTTGTCGTGTTATTTCCACGAGAGGCGCTTGTGTGCTCACGGCGCGGCACGGCGCGGCGGCGCGGCGGGTGACTTTTCCCGCCATTTCGCCGCTCGCGACGAAAGCATAAATATATGTGCCATGTCGCGCGCGCGTTAGTGTCGGGCAGGCCTCCGTCGAGTGAAGACTGAAGATGCAGTGATGAAGATCGAAGACACGTCGAACCGAAGCTAGAAGAGTGGCCTCACAGCTCCCGACACTCCTATTTCTTTACGGAATCGTCTAAAACGTTGAAATAGTTCTTTTCAGAACTGCTTGCTTCGATGTTTCTTAACAGAACGTCAGAAACGTTATACCAAAGTTCTTATCAGAACTGCTCGCTTCGATATTTCTTATCAGAGCGTCAAAAACGTGGTAATGTGCAGTGACTGGTGAATGGTGGCTACAGTACTCCCCCTCAAGCGAAGCGTACCGGCAGCTTGACGACACGGCCTGAGCGCGTTGACCTGTTGATGGCGGGCTGTGACGTCACGTTGACCGTAGGTACTTTTGCTTGTTGCTTGGTAACAGCTGATGTGGTACTGGTTTTCTTGGTAATGGTTGGTGTGGTACTGGTTTCCTTGGTAATGGTTGGTGTGGTACTGGTTTCCTTGGTAATGGTTGGTGTGGTAACAGCTTGGGTTAACTTGGTAATGGTAAACTTGTTTGGAGGTAAGGTACAGGTATTCTCTGAGATGACATATGCAGGCTTAAGTCGATCAATGGAAATGTTGGCTTGCCGATTCGGTAGCTGCACAGAGTACACTTTATCTGTTCGGCTTATGACTCGATATGGGCCTTCATATGGAGCTTGGAGTGGTTTCTTGACTGCATCGGTTCTAACAAACACGTGACTGCACTTGCGTAAATCTTGATGCACGAATACGCGTTTGTTGTTGCTGTGATGTTCGGTGACGGATTGCGGTTTGTTTGCTTGAATGACGTCACGAAGTTTTTCCACGTAATTATAGTCCATTGTAGGTACGTAGGTATTTGATGTGAAGAAATCGCCTGGCAGACGTAAGTTGTATCCGTAGGTAAGTTCGGCTGCGCTCACGCCTGTGTCGGTGCGTAGCGCGGCGCGTAAACCAAGTAACACGGTAGGTAGCTCGTCGATCCATGTACTCGTGTCGGATAGTTTGGCGCGTAATGCTGTTTTGAGCGAGCGATGCCATCGTTCGACCATCCCGTTGCTTTGAGGATGATACGGTGTTGTGCGATTTTTCTTAATACCCATTTGTTTCATTAAGTTTTGAAACAGCTGACTCTCGAACTGGCGACCTTGGTCGCTTGTGAGTGTAGTCGGGCATCCAAATCTTGATATCCAGTGTTGGTAGACGATTTCGGCTATTCGATCAGCTGATATTTCGTCGGTAGGTATTGCTTCAGGCCATTTCGTGAGTCGGTCGATCATTGTTACTAAGTAGCGATGTCCTTGAGCTGTTGTAGGTAAAGGTCCTACAATGTCCACATGGAGATGTTGAAAACGATCGCTTGGCGGGAAAGCAGAGATGTTCGAGAATGTGTGACGTTGTATCTTGCTTTTCTGACAATGTAAACAAGTTCGGGTCAAACGGCTGATGTCGGAGTTCATTGATGGCCAGAAGTATTTTTGAGTTATAAGTTTTCGAGTCGTTCGCGTACCAGGATGACTAATGTTGTGCACGCTGTTGAAAACTTCTTGTCTATGTTCTTCTGGTATATAAGGGCGTATATAAGACGTAGATGTTTCGCAGTATAACTCGACGTCAGTGTTTGGTATTATTATTTTCTTGAGATTGATGTTTGTTTCTTGCAATAATTGTTGAATGTTGCTGTCCTTTTCTTGTGCGCTGGCTATTTCCTTGAAGTTTATTGTAGATGGGCATGAAATAGTTTCGATGCGGCTGAGTGTGTCGGCGACGATATTTTGTTGACCGCTCACGTGACGTATGTCGGTGGTGAATTCACTGATAAACAAGAGTTGTCTCGTTCGTCTCGGTGTTTCAGTACTCGATTAAGTTTTAGACATAACATATGTTAGCGGCTTATGGTCGGTGAATATAATAAGGTGACGTCCTTCAAATGTCTTGCGGAAATGTTTGACTGACATGTAGATTGCGAGTAGCTCTCGGTCGTAGGTAGAATACTTCTTTTGTGCGTCGTTGAATTTCTTGGAAAAATATCCGAGCGGTTGCCACGTGTCATCGATGTATTGTTGTAGGACGGCGCCAGCAGAGTTATCGGATGCGTCGCAAAATAAAGCGAGTGTAGCATGATGTGATGGATGGGCGAGTAGAGCTGCGTTTATGATGCTAGCTTTACATTGCTGGAATGCTTGAGTTGCTTCGTCGGACAACGTGATTGGAGTTTTGTCTCGCTTCTTTACGTTATGTAGGTATGAATTCAGCGGGGCTTGTAGGGCTGCAGCGTTAGGTATATGATCGCGATAAAAGTTGATCATTCCAAGAAATCTTCGTAATTCTTCGATTGTGGTAGGTATTGGATAATCGGTGATTGCTTGAATTTTATGTTGCGGAGGTTTGATGCCTTCTTTTGATACGGTGTAACCTAGGAACTGGGCTTCTGACTTGCCTAGATTGCATTTGGCGGGGTTGATAGTGATGCCATTGTCTTCTAATCTCTTTAGTACGATGTGGAGATGTTCTCTGTGTTGGTCTTCGCTTTCTGATGCTAATAATAAGTCGTCTATGAATGGGAAGACGAAATCTAATCCTCGTAGTACTTCATGAATGTAGCGTTGAAACGTTTGTCCCGCGTTCTTCAAACCGGGGCACATACGTGGGAATTCAAACAATCCCATTGGGGTGATGATGGCTGTCTTCTCAATGTCTTCTTCTCTTACGCTCAGCTGTTGATAGGCGCGGTTGAGGTCTATTGTTGAGAAGATAGTTTTTCCGGATAGGTGATGTGTGAAATCTTTGATGCGTGGAACAGGGTATCGATCTGGTATGGTGATGGAGTTAAGTCGGCGATAGTCACCACAAACTCTTATGTCGCCATTCTTCTTAGGGACGATGTGTAGAGGTGATGACCATGGGCTTTTACTTGGTCGACATAGTCCTTGTTCGATCATGTTTTCAAATTCCTTCTTCACTATTTCGAAACGATGTGGTGGAATTGGTCGAGCTCGGCTGTGTATCGGTGGTCCTTTTGTTTCGATGAAATGTTGCACTTGGATATCGGAGTTTAGTTTCATCGATGTTAATCTCGTTATGCCGGGATATTGGGCTAAAATGTCGTGGTAGGATTGCGACATGTCGATGCTGCGTATCGTAGGTACGTTCGATACTCGTACCGGGGCATTGACCTTTAAACTCGTAACACCGTCGATTAATCTTCGGTTTTTCAGGTCGACGATGAGTTGATGATGCTTGAGGAAATCGGCTCCGAGTATGGGTTTTGAGACGTCAGCTACGATGAATTTCCATAGGTATGGGCGACGTAGATTGAGGTCAAGGGATAATGTTTTCTCGCCATACGTAGCTATAGTTGTGTTGTTCGCTGCGTATAGCTGGAATGGTAACGGCGTTGGTATTTGTCCCTTACTTCTCGGTAGCACGGATATGTTGGCTCCAGTGTCGACTAAGAATGATAATTTGGAGTTTCTGTCGGTGATATACAGGCGGTGGGATTTTTCTTGAACGCCGGTGTCCGCCACTGCCAACGTTCCGTCTAGTTTTCCGTGTTCTGTTTCTGTTGCTTGTTGAATGAGCAGGGTGATGTACAGCGTCTAGCTTGCTCCTTGAAACGGCGGTGATAGTAACAGAATGGTGATGGAGAAACATCGTGGCTTCGTTGACGTGATGTGCTGCGGTGACGAGATGAGTGACGACTATGACGATAATTGTTGTTGTGATATCGATCTGACTTCAATTCTGCTATTTCTAGTGATAGTTTTCTTATCTCGCTGATTAGGTACTGCGTGTCAGCTTGAGGTGCGGCTAGTGAAGGTGGTGCGGGTGCATGAACGGCTGCGACTTCTGTTGGTGCTGTCTGCTCCATGATTTTGTCGGCGAGTAGTGCGAGTTCGTCGAGCGTAGTCTTGGTGGTGAATGTTTCGCTGACTGCGAGGACTGACCGGACGTGTGATGGGAGGTGATTCGTCCACATAAGTCGCAAGGTGGAGTCGGGAACCTTGTCTCTGGCGAGATTTCGCATGCGGCGGAGTAGTTGCGTTGGCTTTTGATCGCCGAGTTCCATGTCGGACAGTAGTTTCTGGAATTGACGGCTGTCGGATTCCTCGTAGGCAGATATGAGCCTATTCTTGATCGTGTTGTACTGATCAGTCTCTGGTGGGTTGTAGAGTAGGTCCATAATCTGCTCGATATCCTGTCGCTCGAGCTGTGCGATGACCATCTGTGCGAGTTGGGCTTGGCCTTTCTTGAGATCGTTGGTTGCTGCTTCGAAACTGATGAACCAGAGCCGTGGTCGATCACGCCAGAAAGGTGGAATACGCATGGTGAGCGATATTCCAGCTGCTTCGGCCTTCTGGACTGGATTTGAGCTTGATTGTTGTTCTTCAATTTGGCAGGGATTCGACATCTTGATTTATTTTTGCTGGAGACTGGCAGAGCTTCGTTTGGCGATACTGGCAGAGCTTCGTTCTTGATCTTCAGTGTTCTGGCAGGAGAGAGTCACCACTTTGGAGTTGATGGTTTGGGGTCCTTTGCTTGTAAATCAGAAGGTATGTTGAAGATAAACTCCGTTTAAGAACGAATATTGAATGTATCTTTATTTACAAAAAGGGTCGTCTTTTATACTAATTTCCAAATTAACAATAGCCAATTAAAACATGTACATTAAATTTGAAACACTATTTACAAAATAAAAATCCAATGAGAGTCCAAGGATTTTTGACCAATCGCGTCACAGCACTGTTGTCGTGTTATTTCCACGAGAGGCGCTTGTGTGCTCACGGCGCGGCACGGCGCGGCGGCGTGGCGGGTGACTTTTCCCGCCATTTCGCCGCTCGCGACGAAAGCATAAATATATGTGCCATGTCGCGCGCGCGTTAGTGTCGGGCAGGCCTCCGTCGAGTGAAGACTGAAGATGCAGTGATGAAGATCGAAGACACGTCGAACCGAAGCTAGAAGAGTGGCCTCACAGCTCCCGACACTCCTATTTCTTTACGGAATCGTCTAAAACGTTGAAATAGTTCTTTTCAGAACTGCTTGCTTCGATGTTTCTTAACAGAACGTCAGAAACGTTATACCAAAGTTCTTATCAGAACTGCTCGCTTCGATATTTCTTATCAGAGCGTCAAAAACGTGGTAATGTGCAGTGACTGGTGAATGGTGGCTACAAATATTTGACTTGGATGGCTTTAAGTAATGGAGACAGTGAAAAAAATTAAAAGGTCTGGTGGCTTTCGTCGAAAAATCGGCAAGTATTTAAAAAGGAAGAAAAATGAAGAAGAGTTGCAAAATAATTTAGATTCAGATTCGAAACTTTCCAGTAACTTCCTTCAAAACGCGGGAAATTGTTCTACGACAGAAGATACAACTGAATTTGCAGTGTCCCCTTCAACATCACAAAATTGTGTTAGTGAGCAGTCCGATTCGGATGAAAACAACACAAATGACGATGACGACGACGAAAGTCGATCATATTGCCTCAAAAGGGATCTGCGCCAGTGGTCAGCAACTCATGCTATAACTCACATAGCCTTGAAGGACTTATTTCAAATAATAAATAATTTTCAACCCGGTACTCTACCAAAGGATCCGAGAACATTGCTCCAAAGTCCAAGAACGATTGAAATAAAAAAAATTGCTAATGGCGAATACTGGCATCACGGGCTGAAGAATAATCTCACAAGATATTTTCACATTGTCTATAAATAAAACAGAAATATCTTTTACTTACCTCTTGAATTGATTAATAAAATTGCTTTGTTAGGTACTGCATAAAACGGTCTTCCGTTCACAACACATCAAATTACCTGTTCACTAATGAACGTCTAGAAATACTGTGAGAAGATAAAAAGGAATACAGAGACGACAGTCACTAGGTAATCTTAAACCATTCATAAATCTGTTTATTCTATCACTAGATAGTTTAGTATGTAGCAAGTGAAATTATTCTTATCATGAGCTAGAGCCATACTACAGAAAATTATCTAGAGTGTTTGTTCTATTAAATTCGTTTTCTAGTTAATTTTATCTTAACGCCATTTTTATTGCCTATTTTTGTTTCAAATGATTTTCGTTACATATTTTAATGCTTGTTTTTTATGGTTTTATCATTCAACTATGTCAAATTAAACATTTAACATGTTTTAAATTACTATATTTTAAATAAAATGAGTATTTTAAACATTAAAACGCAATTTAAAAAATTTGCATATACCAAATTAATATTCATATTTGGTAAAAAAATATTAAATCTTGCATTTACAGCGGGCGCTCTTATTTTAAGAGAGTTTTACATAATATTCGACGATAGAATTTCAATTGCACATAGATTTGCTACTAGCTATAACACAAATAATGTAAGAAATAAGAAGTAATAAATTTATTACGCCATGATACAATAATAAGTTTAAATAACTCTTGTAAGTTCTGCGCCATTATATGTCGTTGTCTATTACAAATAGGGTTTGCAATTCGAATATTCGAATATTCATTTTATTCGAATATCCGGTACAATTTCAAATTCGAATAATTCATTAAAATTATCTGAATATTCGAATAGTTAATAAAGTAATAAAGACCCTTATATTGTTTTGATTCTAAGTCCATCCCTGCCCTTGAGTCCCACCCTGTTGTGTCCTTGTACTCAATCGTTCACTCAGTCATCAGTCGTCCCTCGCCCACCGCCAAGGACAGTGTGCATGCGCGAACGCATAATTATTTGAGAGTTGTGTTGTGTTACTGTTATTACCTGCGCGTGGCGACATTCACGTAAGTATTTCAGACAAACCTAATTAATTCCACAAACTATTATTAAGTAGTGTAGAAACAGGAATTTTGGCTCAATAGTAGGTAGGTATACCGACCTAAAACTTGAAAGTCGAGGTCATTACTACGAAAAAGCACTATTGAATTAAAATTTAAATATTTTAGAATGTATTAAGAGTAAATAGGATAAACCGAGTACTTACTGTCTTTTTTGCTATAGGTTATGTTAGTAGATTATGGTATAGACTAATCTAACCTCACTACTGAGCCGAAATTCCTGTTTCTACACTGCTACACTGAGGTTGAGATAAATAAACGTTACTAAGCAAGTGCTTTGACTTAGCCATTCTCTGTTTCTATCAAGCACCTGTAGTTTGCCCGTTGCGCGACAGTGACAACCGATGCTAAGCCAAAGCAAGTGCTTAGTAGCGTTTATTTATCTCAGCTTAAGTGTTTTACTTTGCAACAATGTTCTGCATTTCTCTGACGTAGCGTACGTATTAAATCCCTCCTTACGCTACTTACTGATTTGGTTGGTTACGCGAGCCGGTGCATGATGTGATCAGTTACGATTTTAAAAATATTAGATTGTTGTGTGTGACATTTTAAACTACTTAAACTTACATACAGTAGGTATTATATTTATAATAATCGTATCTAATTTAAATTTGTTCTGATTTCAGTTCCTGCATTGAAAGCTGTCTATCTAAGACAAAATAAATCTTAGTGATGGCGAGTGGAAGTGTTGACAAAGTTGAATTCAAAGAGTACACCTAACGATCTAAAGACAAAAAATCTGTGTGGCAACACTTTTTACGTGCTGAAGGTGGTTCGCAAGCAAAATGCAAAATCTGCAAAGTAGTATTGTCAAACTCTATGTCAACGACTCCTTTGGACATACATCTTCAAAAAAAGCATTCCATATTTGTAAAAGGACAGATCAATAATTCTGATGAGGTTACAGTTACTGCAAGTGGAAGCAAAGAAAATTCCAATGAAGTACAGAAGAAGAAAAGGCGACTCACAGATTATTTCAAATCTGAAGATAGCTCCGAAGACATGATCTCCATGTTGGCAGCTTTAGATGGTCTGTCGTTTTTTCGTATATGTACATCCAAAACGATACGTAAGCTATTCAATAAAAGCGGATATAAGTTACCTGAGTCTCCCCACACAATAAAGAAAATTGTCATCACCAGAAGCAACCTACTTAAGGTAGAACTAACTGAGGAATTAAACCTTCTGAAATCTTCAGGGATAAAATTCACCATCACCCTCGATGAGTGGACGTCGTCTCAAAATGTACGGTATATGAATGTCAACATTCATTCACCAAAATTAAAACGTAAATCGTTCAGAAACCTGGGTTTAGCTAAACTGACAGGAAAGGGCACAGCAGATAACTGTCTCAACATTCTGAAAAGAAAAATTGCTGAATATAATCTGTCATTAGATGATGATATAATTTGCCTGGCATCTGATGGAGCGAGCGTTATGTGTGCCCTAGGTCGAAAGACCAATGCATTTCATCAATTATGCTTAGCGCATGGTATTCAACTGGCAGTAATTGATGTTCTTTACAAGAAGAATAAAGCCATTCCTGAAGTTTCAGTTATTCCTGATCCCGAGTCAGAAGACAGCGATAAGACTGACACTGATACTGACCAAGCAAGCGACAATGATGATGAAATGGACAGAGCTGGATTTGATGTGACTATTGAATATGCCAGCACTTCAACGGTCAGCCTTGCGCTTGCGCAAAGCTTCAAAGATGTTATAAACAAAGTGCGAAAAGCTGTGATTTTTTTTCGTTCATCTCCTACTCGAGCAGAAACCTTATACAAATATGCTTCGGAGGAAGGAAAGAAAGACTTGCGTCTAATACTTGATTGCAAGACACGTTGGAGCAGCCTTGCTGACATGTTGTCCCGGTTTCTAACACTGAAAGTTGTAGTCCAGAAAACGTTGATTGATTATGACAACCATATCACATTTTCAGAAGAAGAGATGAGGCGACTCGAAGAACTCTCCAATACAATGAATGTGATCAAAGCTACTGTTGAAGTTCTGTGTGAAGAAAATGCCAACCTGATAATGACAGAAACAGCGTTGAAGTTTATGATTGAGAAACTGGGTGAAATTCATAATGACGTGAGCCGTGATCTCTTAGTATCACTGAAACAAAGAATTGGAGAACGACGACTACCAGAGCTAAGCGGCACTCTCAAATACCTGGATAATTCCGCAAAATTTTACAATGAAGGGAAGTCTTCATATCCATTTGAAAATCCCCATAATATGGTGGTTAAAAACACAATCGTGAAATTGAACAGCTACTTCGAGTCATCAACAGACTCTGAAGGCCGTAGCCGCAGCAGCCCACAAGTACAAACAGAGACAGAAAGCAATGATGAGAACAGTATGTCTATGAAAGACCAACTGCGCCGTAAGCTACAAAATGACGCAGCCGAATCTTTACAGCTACGACAGTCCGGAGATGAGGTCTTGGATCTTGGCACTAAAATCCAAGTCGAGATGGGTCTCTTTGACGGCGGTGGACAACGTGGTACACATTTAACCCGAGCATATAATTTACTGCTCTCCATTCCACCCTCCAGTGTCGAAGCTGAGAGGGTGTTTTCTTCGGCGAATTACTTGTGCAACCGCTTAAGAACGAAAATGAATGCCGATACTTTGGACGCCCTAAGCTTTTTGCGCTCATATTATCAAAGTTTGAATTGATTGATTTGTGGATTGTTAATTTGTAATGTTAATTAATGTTTAATTGAGTCTAAAAGAAATACGATTTTGTTTTGATTATAAAACTTAACTGAATGTTATGTAAAATGTAACCAAAGTTCCTATTCTAGTTCTACTTTCTAGTAAAGATAAGTATGATATATATTTGTACTTGTACTAATTGTTGACTGTTAAGTTTTTTTTATTTTTTATCCTAAGCGTCATCACTCATCAGTGTCATGTCATCATATCCCTAAGCAAAGACTTACCTATGTTTACTCTGTGAAACGTTAATGTGTTTTTTTTTTTTAATTAAAAAACAATAAAACTAATTATAATACTTACTTGATTTTATTTGAATAGAATTATGCGGCTATCAAACTAAACCCCCATATTGCTGCTCACTCATGTTTGTGTTGAATTGATATTGTATTATTTTCAATAAATGTTAAAAAAATATTCGAATACCCGAATATTCGAATATTTAGCTCTAGAAGTATTCATTTTATTCGAACAGTAAAATTAAACGAATAGTGCAAACCCTAATTACAAATCAAATCTAACTTAAAGTTGTTAGTCTTGAGTTAATTTGGTTTTAAAACTTACGAGTAAAGAGTTCTATAAAGGTCTCAACTTTATCTATAAACTATCTACTAGTAAAACTTGTGGTCTATAAACAGTTTAGTGAGACACTAGATGAATCTCTACAGACGATTTGAAAATGTACAACTCTTAACTCTATCTATTCATGTTTTCTTAACTCATTCTTATGAGAGCGGATAAGGTTGTGCCCACTTTTACTAAACTGTGTCTATAAGCGTTCTTGAAGATTACTTGGGGATATTTTACTCTTAAGGTTGACAATAAAATTAAATTCTATTAGATATCTAATAGTCAGTTTTTAGAGACGATTGTGTTACTTGGGTAGGTACATGGGCTTGGTAGTTGGAACGAATGTGTCTGTATGGGTCCATCTATTTAGCGGACTCCAAATACGACACATTAACTGGTATTATGACGATTCAGTATCTTGCGTTCGTCTGTGAATACGCAACGTGGGTATTGAATACTTTTTTAACCGACTTCTTGTACATTGTAAGCACTACAAACAAAAACGCACCTATTTTTAAATGAGACTACATACTTGGGCATATTTGGGTGTAATTCAATGCTGATTTTAGTTGTAAAGAAGATTTGCGCTAGTGTTTGCACAGTCGTGGCCTTGAATGAGAGGCATAGTTTTACGCCGATCGAAATTTTCCTCGAATTACGCTCCCTTTGCGGTACTTAACTTTGATACGCAGCTTTTGAAGGCTCTACCCTCGGACGTGATAAGCATGACGGTAAAGCATATCTCCGGAGATCTGTCAACTTACAGTGTCAACGACTCAATATTTATAGAAACTATTTTAACTCACCACATACTTATGAAATTCAGACACTTATTTAGTTAGCCTCCAAAAATATTTATTTTAGAAAATATAATTTAAAAAGTATCTTTTGCTTGAATTTATTTCAACTTCAAAAACTGTATCTACTAATAATGCACCCAATAGTGTATATTAAAAAATAACAAGTTATACCTAACAAAACTTTAAATATTGTTAAATGACTCACGGGGCAACAAGAGTGAGGAGGGAGCGGAGGGTCAAGATTAGGGTTGCCCCTACCTACGTATTAAGGTTTAATAATCTATTGAAATAATAATGTTCCGACAAAGTAATAAAATTATATTGAATCGCATTAAATAGAATATGGAAACTCCCCGAATAGATACAACTAAATCGCTGTAAAGGTTAAAGTTTTACCATGAACGTACGGTTGACTGTATTATATTATAATATAATACCTACGATACAAAAGGCCATTAAAAATATGGATTGCGAGCGAGAACATTTGTTGATAAACTTACTACACCCAGTTTCTAGAACGAAAATACAAGTACGCTTGAAGTGATACGTCTAAGTAGTTCACTGAACCAATCACAATAATTCACGAGCGCTTGACAAGTTTGCTAACTAGTTTGTGTCTGGCACCCATCGCTCGCAAGTCTACTTTTACATAGGCAGTTAAAAGCTAAACTTGTTAGATCGAATATGACAAATATCGTTACAAAATGATGAAATGATTTTTTCCAAATTTCAATTCGATTATGATCTATTTTCATGAGTACTAATTAACAAATACCGATAAATATTCTTGAAAAAAAGTCGCAACCCTAAGCCAAGAAAGATCAAGATGGCGCCGAAAATTGTCAAAATTCGCAGTCCTGTCCTTCAAGTTCACTGTACAAGGTTAAAGATGAAAAACAAACTATGTAGTTTTCGGGAATTAATCATTATGTTTTTGTGAGTTTTGTGACCACAGAGTTTATCCTAAACAAAGTGAACAGTTAGCAATAATTAGCTGAAAACAAATTAATGTTTCTATATTCTTAGACTTCGTTCTATAGTGTCGTTTCGTAGAATCTACTCGTACTTATTGTATTTGGCCTAAGTTACGATTATCCAAATTCAATAGTTGATAAACAATACCGTAGGTATTTAACGTAATTTTAAAACAGCTGACTGACGAAATTGTTTGTTTACAATATAAAATTGAAGCATGCACCTGTCTTTTGTCTTGGCTATCGTGTTAGATAGCTTTCTTTTATTTATCAATGATTCAATGAATGTGCACGTAGTACGCATGAATGTGAATGATAGATAATATCTTGTCAATGTCATATTTATCAGCAACAGCAAGTCCTACCATCTTCAACTATTTCTCCATGCATGCTGCAATCTTTGTATGCATATAGTAGTCTAGTAATGGCTTAGTACGACAAAAAAATATTTCCAGATAACAAGACAGATAAAAAAAGGAATTGACTTCCCGATACTAGGAAACTTAATGCTGTAGCTGCGGTTAAATAAATAAAAATGAAATTATTTTTAAGGTTCTTGATATCTGTTGTATCTTAAAAAAATACTATAAATATTATATGAACTTGTTTTGAAATAAAATAAATGTAACTATACTGTGCATCTATATATCTTACTTTCAAAGATTATCTCAAAGATTTGGAAAGTAATACTAAAAGCATTGCTGAAATTGTAATAGTTTCATGAAGACATGGGAAAGGATGGGAAAACACTGGCTGTCTGTAATAAGTATGAACTATACATACAATTTTATTGCTGTATGAGGATGATGAAATCCAGTTATGATGCAAGTTTTTCAGATATTACATGATAGAAGAAAAGCTGTTCATCAAGTTTATTAACATGATGATTAACTTGTGTACTGCATCAAAATCATTATATGCTCTGCTGACTCAATATCAATTGATATTGAGGCAGGACTATAATGATATAATAAATGTGATCACAATACTAGTTTGTATACCTATTGATGCTTATGTAACGGTCATGTGTAAGAATGGCAGTACCAGTTACATGGCATCGCATATGAATTGTCCAACCTCGGACAACGTTAAATAACTCATGTTAATTCATGTGTCTGTTATTACTCAGGCAATCAAACCCATAAAACTGGAATACAGTATAAAAACTATGGTCCGGGGTAGGTGGCTTTGGCCAAAATGGTCTAAGCTAGGCTGGGAAAGGTAGTCCTATGATTTGCCCGGGTAAATAAAGATTAGAGTAACAGATTACCTGAGTAATAAAATGCAGACCCAGTCAACATTAAAACATTATAAACAGGAGAACCCACAGCTATAATGGGTGGATAATAATTGTAGGTCTAAGTAACACAGAACCAATTACAGGTTCCCACAAGTATAAATAAAGTAAATGAAATCTTAGGATCAACAAGCACAATAATTAAATTAAACAAAAGTTGGAGGCAGGCGGGGCCCGTTTGAATATAAAATGATGAAAATGGAATGGGCCCCGACCAACAATCAACTGGCTTCCAACTTTGTTTAATTTAAAATGTGCTTGATCTATGCTTTTCAGTTTTTCAGTCGAGTTTTTTTAGTTTTTTGTTCTTCAAAATTTTTATTTCCAGCTTTTTAGTTCAGTAAGGTGAAAGATTTCGCAGATGATTTAACTTTTTTATTATACATGATTTTATCCGATTTTTGTATACGATTTGTTACTTCGAATTACTTTTAAACATATTAGTTGTATATATTTTTGTAATCACCTTTTAACATCAAAATAAAAATAAATTAAAAAATAAATAGATTTATTTATTAATAAATTTTAAATAATAAATAAATAAAACCTTTAATTTTGATACCCCACTCGATGGTAAAGGAAGAAAAAAAAATTTGGAACTCCACAACATGGCACCCCAAATCCGCCATTTTCTTTGTTTATAATGTAGCCAATGACACTCGCGCCACCAAGACAAATCTAACGACGTATAATTTATCCAAATCCGTTAATCCGTTTTGGAGTTAGGAGGGACCCAAGAAACGGACATACACAAAGACATACTTACCTACTGGTCGAACACATAACCCACCTTTTGGGCTTGGTTGTCTGCAAAGTTGGTTTACGGACGATAGTTTAACGTGACAACGTCATAACAAAACATCGATTGGCCTGTTGGTCTAGTGGTTAGTGACCCTGACTGCTAGGACGGAGGTCGTGGATTCGATTCCCACACAGGACAAATCTTTGTGCGATGAGTACGATTATTTGTTCTGTATCTGGGTGTGTAATTTATCTATAATATGTATGTAGTTAGAAATATATAAGTATGTTTATCAGTTGTCTGGTTGCCATAGTACAGGCTCTGCCTAGTTTGGGATCAGATGGCGGTGTGTTGGTTGTCCCAAGATATTTTTTTTTTCTTTATTCATTTTGTTACAAATCTTTTACATTTTTTAATACTAATTAAAAAAAATATATATAAAAAAACATTTAAAAATATAAAAAAATTGTAGCCCACCGGTATCGGGAACAGGGTGGCCAGACAAGTGGTGGACATCGGGAATAATCGGGGTCCAAGCTACCGGCAGTCAGGGCTCCAGAGACAGGAACCTCCTAAAAATACGAGCCGTGTCCAGAAGTACCGCTTTCTGAATCAAGCTCTTGATCCAGCTGCCTAACGAGAGCCTCCTGAGATATTGGTCGACCACATCTCGATGCATCCCCACGTCGGTTTCTAGGAAATATTCCCTGAGACTGCATATCTCGCGATTGTGGAGAGTCTTAGCGTTTAAAAAGCCTCGACCCCCACACCTCCGCGGGATATACAGATGAACCGAAGAACGCGGGTGATGCATTCGAAATGCCGTCAACAATGTACGGACCCTCCTGTCCAGGGCGTCTAGTTCTGTTTGAGTCCATTTGAGTATGCTGAAAGAGTACATCAAAACCGGCATGACCCAACCGTTGAAGGCACGCACCTTATTTCCACCTGATAAAAGACTATTAAATACTTTTTTCAGGCGGCCAAAGAAGCGCTCCTTCAACGATTGTTCATCAGTACCGGCGTTAGGGGGGGGCGTGATGGGGCGACGGCACAGGGCGACAAATTCTGGGGGGTGCAAAGGTCTGGAGTTGGAGTCTCTGGCCTCCCCTGGTGCAAACCCTCAAAACTGTGCTCTACGCTCTGTGCATATGCATATTTTTTATTGAGATTTTTTTTAGATGGAATTTTTGAGGGTTTGTGGTCGAGGCGCGACTCTAACGATATCGTTAGAGTCACTCCTCGACCACACTGTGCTTACGCTTACGATTGGTGCACTACTTCCACCGCCAAACCGATACGCGCGGCGTGACACGTGGTAGATGGTGGGGATAAATGAACCTTCTATCACAATATAAATATGGAACATGTGCGTGTGGATTGAGAGATCTTTTCGAAAAACTCTTCCAATCCCAACCAAATTATAAGTGTGCGTTACGATTGCTCCGCCAAGTACTCCAAACAAAAAAAAAACTTCGCCAAAAAATTGTCGAAATTTGTCAAAATCGAAGGGAACAAACCAAACATTTGTCAAAGTAGCATTATAAAAGATAAAAGGGTTTTAAGTTGGCCGCGCGAACGTAACGTGGAGGATTGCGCGGCCATAGATATCTCAGCAACTACATGGGTTAGAGATCTAATTCTTTTTGTCAATTGAAGACTGTATTTGTCAACAATTGTCGAAAAAAGAATTATAAGGTCTGGATCAATATTTTACGAAATATTCACCTTGGAAGTTATGGCCGCGCAATCCTCCACTTGTTGTTTCTTTATTGTTGATTATTTCTTTGAAACTTAAGAGTTCATATAGTAAAACTATTACCAGAAGAAAGGTCTTAATTTGTCAAAACTAATGAAAGCAATAAATACTACTAAAGTTTAGTTAAACAGATGAAATCAATCCAAAACAAAAACTACTTGGCCGCGCAGTCGAAACGTTACTTTGTACGCTGATATCTCATTATCTATAATTGCTAGGATTTCGGTGTAAACATACATTTATTCGGCATTTTAACCTGATTAGAATGACATATAGTTTTACCCTCAGAACAGTTTTCAACGCGTGTAATCTTAAAAATGATGTTATCTCATACAATGTTCGAGCAGGGTAACCATCATTTCGATTTGATTTGGGAATACCTCTAACTAGAGACTAGCAATTACATTGGACAACATGTAACTCAATTATTATTAAATAAAACCTTTTTAGTTCAAATGTAGTAGGTATTTTAAGAAACTAATTTGAATATTTTTGAAATTCAATGGCTAGTTTAATTTGTATTTAATTTAGCGTCAGCACAGGAAAAAAATTCTTTGCTCATTCAACGATTTAAATTGTACATAAGTGACACTCTATTGACAGTTGGTTTTTAGAAATACGCTTTCATGGTATTCTTTCTTGAGATGATCATTGAAGGTTAACCACATTTCTTCAGTAATATAAATGAATAGGGAGTATTTTTTTCATTTTAATGAGAAATAAATAATTAAAGACCTTATTGCTCGAAATGGTTTTGTAATTAGCACGATTTTCGAAAAATGGACAATCCCCATTATATAGATATGTTTATTCATCACAGCTTGCAAAATTTTAAAAATGTTATGAATATTTTGATTTTACCTATACCTTATCAAAAATAGTAACATTTGATTTAATGGCACACAAATGATGTTGTTACATGACATACCTCAAAATATTATAATTAAACAAAATATTTATAATTTTTAGGTGGTATTGAATATATTCCTCTAATCGAAACTACATTAATGTAATTTTACAAGAAATGCCGGGATGCTTTGCTTCGACAACAACGAAAGTAAATTATGTGAAAGTACAAAAGATCCTGTTTGCATCCATTTTCTCACATATGGTTTTGTAGAGAGGCGTAACCAGAATTATTATTTATATTATTTGATTTATTGATTTTTGTAACGTTACTTTGACTTACATTTATTTATTATTTTAGCTGCATTGCTGGTCTAGTGGTCGCAAGCGCGACTGCTGAGCATGAGGCCCTCGGTTCTAATGCTAGATTTATATTTTCATAAAAATTATTCTGTAGCGGTTTTTAAAGAGTTTAATTCAATATGTTGATTTTTTGTAATCTGTACATTTTTGTTAATTTTGCAAGCTGTGATGAATAAACATATCTAATTATTAAAATATAACACCTTAGCTTTATGTGATGCCATTAAAAAACCAACTGTCAATAGAGTGTCACTTACGTACACTTTAAATCGTTAAATAAGCAAAGAAATCTTTTCCTGTGCTGACGCTAAATTCAAAATTAAATACAAATTGAACTAGCCATTGAATTTCAAAAATATTCAAATTAGTTTCTTAAAATACCTACTACATTTGAACTAAAAAGGTTTTATTTAATAATAATTGAGTTACATGTTGTCCAATGTAATTGCTAGTCTCTAGTTAGAGGTATTCCCAAATCAAATCGAAATGATGGTTACCCTGCTCGAACATTTTATGAGATAACATCATTTTTAAGATTACACGCGTTGAAAACTGTTCTGAGGGTAAAACGATATGTCATTCTAATCAGGTTAAAATGCCGAATAAATGTATGTTCACACCGAAATCCTAGCAATTATAGATAATGAGATATCAGCGTACAAAGTAACGTTTCGACTGCGCGGCCAAGTAGTTTTTGTTTTGGATTGATTTCATCTGTTTAACTAAACTTTAGTAGTATTTATTGCTTTCATTAGTTTTGACAAATTAAGACCTTTCTTCTGGTAATAGTTTTACTATATGAACTCTTAAGTTTCAAAGAAATAATCAACAATAAAGAAACAACAAGTGGAGGATTGCGCGGCCATAACTTCCAAGGTGAATATTTCGTAAAATATTGATACAGACCTTATAATTCTTTTTTCGACAATTGTTGACAAATACAGTCTTCAATTGACAAAAAGAATTAGATCTCTAACCCATGTAGTTGCTGAGATATCTATGGCCGCGCAATCCTCCACGTTACGTTCGCGCGGCCAACTTAAAACCCTTTTATCTTTTATAATGCTACTTTGACAAATGTTTGGTTTGTTCCCTTCGATTTTGACAAATTTCGACAATTTTTTGGCGAAGTTTTTTTTTGTTTGGAGTACTTGGCGGAGCAATCGTAACGCACACAATTATAAGAGGATTTAGGAAATAATTGTGAAAACTTCATGGTAAGGTATAAAATTTGTGAAACCTAAACAAAGAAAGTTAGAACTCATTAACTGGATCTCTCAATCTGGACAACTGAAGAAAGAGCCATAACGCGTATCCAAGAATATACTGCCTATGTGTTTATAATTTGCATTTTAATTAATTGTGAAGGATTTGTGAAAAATTTCGATTCGTTTCAAAGCCACGTTTAAGATTTATAACGGTTTATATGGATCACTCAGAGTGGACAATTTTCAATTGAGTGATCTTGTAGAACACGACCTAATACTGAAAAAGTATGAATAATTATCATGTTTATTGCAAATTATGCTGCTGGGTAAATTTGTGAAACAAAAATCGTGATTGAAATCTTACTGGTTCAAGAGAATGTGAAAATCTTGTTTTTTGTCGATCGTCCCAACTGAGAGATCTGATCTTTATTTTGAACTATATTTAATAAACCAAAACTTATAAGTAGAAGGTAGATACATCAGAAATTGTGAAAAATGTTGTACTAAAAGACGAATCAGTCGTCCCTGTAAGTGTAATACTTAAAAAAAAAAAACATTTTTTACAATCCTTGAGGAAAACGTTGAGTAGGGTGACCATATCGCCGGTCGGAATCATTACCGGTACAATTTAAATTATGATATACTTTAAACGTTTTTATAAAAGTATTTGTGTCTGGTTTCACTACATAATTTAAATAATATAAAATTACGTTTTTAAATGGCAAGTTTCTGCGAAGTTAGGTACTGTATGTTTAGTGCTCTTACTAAGGAATTCTAAGTTCGTAATTCTAATTCTAAGTAATTCTTACACACAAAAAGTTCAGAAAAAAGGTAACAAAAAAAAAACTTTTTTTAATTTAAACTTTTTTTTAATTTCACTAATAATTACATAATAGGATGTAATCTAATCAATAAGTCCGTAGGACAAAGTATGTAAAATAACTGGTTCTTCTTTGCTGTTATACATAAAAAAATCGGACAAAATTAAAAAGTATGTCTACCCTACTCAACGTTTTCCTTAAGGATTGTAAAAAATGATTTATCTTTTTAAGTATAACACTTTCAGGGACGACTGATTCGTCAAATTTTAGTACAACATTTTTCACAATTTCTGATGTATCTACCTTCTACTTATAATTTTTGGATTATTAAATATAGTTCAAAATAAAGATCTCTCAGTTGGGACGATCGACAAAAAACAAGATTTTCATTTTCTCTTGAACCAGTAAGATTTCAATCACGATTTTTGTTTCACAAATTTACCCAGAAGCATAATTTGCAATAAACATGATAATTATTCATACTTTTTCAGTATTAGGTTGTGTTTTACAAGATCACTCAATTGAAAATTGTCCACTCTGAGTGATCCATATAAACCGTTATAAATCTTAAACGTGGCTTTGAAACGAATCGAAATTTTGTTTAGCAGCGTTCACAAATCCTTCACAATTAATTAAAATGCAAATTATAAACACATAGGCAGTATATTCTTGGATACGCGTTGTGGCTCTTTCTTCAGTTGTCCAGATTGAGAGATCCAGTTAATGAGTTCTAACTTTCTTTGTTTAGGTTTCACAAATTTTATACCTTACCATGAAGTTTTCACAATTATTTCCTAAATCCTCTTATAATTTGGTTGGGATTGGAAGAGTTTTTTGAAAAGATCTCTCAATCCACACGCACATACCTATATGGAACAGTATGGAAACTAGGCCTAGTTGTTAAAATAACTACCTGCGCTCCATTGCAGCATTACGCTTAACTGAAGCAGTCTTGAATCCAGTTTTTCGGTATTCTTCAAAGAAATTACAACAATTTTCGAGCATTTCTGCGGATTTACCGAGATCCATGTCTTTAGATTGCAGTGATTTGCTAACAACATTAATCTGAAACAGAATTTCGTACCAAACCACTCCGCGTCGTTAGCTGGGTAACGCTAAAGGAAAGATGAAATTCTTAATACTTAGGTATAATTTTACTTGGGATCAGCAAAAAACTAACACTTGATATTGCTTCCCTCAAGTGGGCGCCACAATATTTTCGCCCGGGGTGTCAGTGGCCCTTACGCCGGCACTGGCCTTGCATCATCATCAGCTTCTAGTCTAACCGGATGCCGCTGACTATCAGTATTTTACATAGAGCAACTGCCTATCTGACGACTGACTACCTGTAACGACTGTCAAAGGTATATAGATGACAGCTGGGACCAAACACTTATGTACTTTCTGAGGCACGGAGTAAACTTGGTCTATACCTAATGGGAGGTCACCTATCCACGGGCCAACCTAGGCAAGCGCGGTTTAAGCTGAAGATTGACCCGAGCGGCTGTTATTATTTAGCCACAAGCTTCAATTGCAGTGTTACATAAGATTTATTATTATTACAACCAATAACATTCATTGACTCGTACGGCCATGACAGCTGCGCGCGCGCATAGTTGTGTGTGAAGGATCATTGACGGCGCGCGGTGACTTTCGCTGCGGTGGTCGCGACCACATATAGAGATCTCCCGTCGTCGCGCGTCGCACGCGCTCAACGAATGAGCATTTATGACGACTAGATGTGCAAATTCTATGCTAAGTGATGTCGTTGATAAAAAGGGATTTAAATGGAGCAGACATTTTTGCGTGCTTTTGTAAATAAATGGTGAATAGGACAGCTGCTGTCTTGGTGAAAAAATGTAAAGGTACAACACAAGCAACTTGGATTTTTATTGACCTACAGTTAAGTTAGCCTAATAGGTAGTAGAAACATGTAGATACATTTCTCCATTATAGTTAGGTACTGGACTGTACCAAGATGAAGGTAAACCTCCGTAGTGATTTTAAGAAGTAACATGGTAGGTATACGGAGATAAAACTCATTCATAATAATATGTAAGTAGGTATGATGTAGTCACCAACAGATCAAAATATGATGACTGATATTGCGTAGGCATGTTACGTCTGATACGTAGTGTCTCCTAAAATAGGTACCAACTTTCAATGAACTCGTCTATTAAGCTCGTTTGTCGTTTGATCCAATCATTTTGTTTGTTCCGATTATTGTTTTGGCACTACACGTTTAACGCGATGCTTTGCTTGTGGTGATGTGTGATCACGCCGAAGGTCAATCAGAGGTTCAAAATAAAAGTGTGTTTGTTCACGGATGCATATTAGCATCAGCTAGCATGCAATAGCTTCCTGGCAGTTGTTGCAGACACGGCGGAAACCACAGGGCCTATAAAAAGCAACATTCTATCGGTGACAACTCAAACTAAAAGCATGTTTTCAATTAGACCATTACAGGCACTTATGAATCGTCAAAAAAAAAGATGAAGCAGTCCCACCAGTCACAAGGTATACTAACTTGTGAAAGTACTGTAGTTGGCCATTCCAAAGCGTAGATCTCTATGGAGAAGAATGGGCTAGAAACTCCATGGATACTAACGAATATGGAAAAGTAAAATTGTATTATATTGACATAAACAACCGTCAAGTTTAAGTGAGTCCTATTAAAGTTGTTGTACAAATACGCAACGCTTCCAAAGCAATTGCCAATAATTTACCCTGGCGCTCATGAGTCTGGACTGACACCCGATTTGTCTTACCTATATTGAACCAGAATCTGGACCAAGTGCACCTATCTACTGAACCACATAAAGTAGGTACGTGCTAGGTATATGTATTTAAACCAAGCTGGTGTTACTGAGCCCTGTGCCCTCCATTCCTCTCTCCACCCATTTTCTTCGCAACATCAGCCCTCATCGGGACACCAACTACCATGGCCCACCTGGAAGACCCTAAACCGGTTGTGAAATTTGCGAATCCAGGTAGTGTACATGGTCGATGTGAGGTATTCCGATGAAACAGGGTGCGACTGCGGTGCCTCAACACATACCATGACTCACCTCCCGTGCTCTATGTGTAATTCCACCTGCACTTTGAGGGATCTGCCGGATGCCATGAACGCTGCCGAGGTGGCAGTGTTCTGGTCGAACCTAATTTGACTAATAAAGAATATCATCGGGCACTAGGTGGCTATAGGTATGGCTAGGTAGGTAGGTATTCTAACTTCGTTTAGACGACTGAATACGGATTTGCAAGCTACACAACTACCTACATTGCTGCATGTAGCAAAATGTAGTATTAGATACACATTGTAAAAACTTAAAACAAAAACTAATTCGTACAAGATAAAAATTAAAATTAAATGTAGGTACATGAAAACCAAATAATTACATTCGCAAAAAAAGAGATGTGTCAATATAATACCTAAGTACTTAAAGTTAAAAGTTTAAATGTCAATGAAAATAAAATTAAACTAAAAATAAGGCTTTGCTTATAGGCACTTGGTAGTCCTCGCCCGATGTGGCCCGATGACGAAATGTTACCTTATTCTTGTGCTGGGAATTGAGAAGTTAAACGATTTTAATAGGTACTTCGTAAGTATGTATTTATATCTAGGTGAAACGTATATCCTATATCACAACCGTGGCGATGGCGACTACTGAGCGTCATTGGGGGGACCCAAGGCACAACCCTATACGTACCCCATACCCTTAAATAAAGAAATCTCGAGTAACAACTAGCGGCAGTATCTTGTCATTCTAAACAGCTGAACCGTTTTTGGTGAAGGTAACTTAATCGTTTTACCTATCTACTCTCATAGATTCGATTGAAGTTCTCGATTGAAGTTCAGTTCTCAGGAGTAAGGAACTGAACTTCAATCAAGCTAATTAATTTTATTGCTTTGATTAGGTATGTACTTGTTTTATAATCAATCCCGTATACCCTGAAAAGGCTGAATTCAAATTCATTTGAAATGGATTGTTGAAGTTTCTATGGGATTTGCAACGTTCTGAAATCTACGTGAACGAAGTAGTAGGGATATTTCTGTATGGCTTCTTTCACCATATCAAAGTAAAGTGCTAAGTGTAAGGTTTGGCAAGTAACGAGTACCTTTTATCAATTTCACAAGCGATAATGAAGCTTCCGAGTTGTTCAACACGCTGGTTATGTCAATGAAGTATCAAATCGTACGTTGCATTCGTTCAATGTGACGCCAACCACCCTTGTCAGACTATGGGGTTTTATTATTTGCAGTTGTAATTTTTTTGTTTGTCGTCTATTGTTGTTTTGTTGCGTGGTATTTTAATTTGTTTTAAGTGCTGAACTACTAATTTAATAACATTGACAAAGTAATGAAAATAGATAAGTAGAAGGTTTTACCATGTTGTGTTTGTTTGGTTTGGTTCGACCATGCGGAAGCGCTGCGCGTCCCTTGGGCGCAGAGTGCGTGCCAGCTCCAATGCCGTTCTGAGGATGATTGCTGATAGGTTGAACTGTCCTTATGTGCGACACTGCTGTGATAGGCAAGTCACATAATATATAGTGTCGCCCGTAAGAGACTAATAAAATTGTAATTAATTATAGTTTTTATTAATTAATTTGAATTGATTTGTCTGTCTATTTGTTGATTTTGTATTTGTTGCAATATGGGCTACGTACTAGAATTAAAAATTGAATTTGAATTTAGAACAATACCTCCGCGTTTAAGGCAATAACTTTATTATGTTTTGTGTAGATATGCACTTCGATAGACGAAATTTAAGACAGTTTCATCTAGGTCCTTAAAATATTCAACAAAGAATTTAAACGTTGCATCGTAGACAGTTCTAATTCTTCCAATTGAATTCAATTGATTATCTAATTTATCCTTTCAAAAATCCATATCTAACCATATACCATATCATAATTTAACCGTCAAGTAAACAAGCTAATTGGCGAAAGAACTCGCAAGTAAGTTACGGGTCGGTTTATCTTATGAGTAGTACCTACGTAAGTACTATTCGAACGTCGTGAAATTCGTAGATACGTGGAATTACGTAGCCTGCTCAATAACTCAACATATTACTCGAGGATAGTGAAAGAGGCCCTAAGTGTTAAGCATTCTATTCATTCTAGGCGTGTGCTAAGAACAACAATTCAATCATGATTAAGACACGGACATGGACATAGGTCATAGCCATGGTCTTGGTCATTTTGGACATGGTAATTATCCCATTTCTAGTGTCAATCATGATTGTTATCGCGCTATCAGCAAGAAGTTTCTCCCATAATATGCAGGTACAAACACAGCGTATTTAAAACGTTAACTTCTTATCAATAAGCTGTGATAACACGTAATGACATTAGGTACAGTCAAGAGAAAAGAAATGTACCTATACACTTAGCAAAATTCAAAAGCGAATGCCTCGTAAAATAACGGTTTCTAGGTACCTACTTTGAGATAAGACCTATAAATTTTGTTTCGTAATATAAGGCTTCCCAAATACTATGCTCGTCAAAAGCTAAAACGTTAATCAATACAGTAGTAGACTGTAGAAAATCGCTTTTGAAAGGTTAGTGTTGATTCATCATCATCTGCCTAGCCTTTTCCCAACTCTGTTGGGGTCGGCTTCCAATCTAACCGGATGCAGCTGAGTACTAGTATTTTACATGGAGCGACTGCCTATCTGAACTCCACAACCCAGTTAGTATTGGGTTATACTATACCCCTTGGTAAGACTGGTTATCAGACTTTTTGGGGTACAACAAATGACAGCCGGGACCAACGGCTTAACGTGCTTTCCGAGGCACGGAGGAAACTCGGTATGTAATGGGTGGTCACCCATCCACAGACCAACCTAGGCAAGCACGGCTTAACCTAAAGATCGATTTGAGCGGCTGCTTTTATTTTACCACGAGCCCCACGTGCTCGTGACTGTACCTATGTTTATTACAGTAACACAGTGTTCCTTAACTGGTATATTTCTATGTACTATATTAAAGTACCTACGTACTTTAATCTAGTACATAGAAATATACCAGTATAGTAGTACCTATAGAGCATATTAAACTCAAGCGATGTGTTATTGCGAACCTGTTTCGTAGTGGGTGTGTATCTAAGGAGGGGCTCCGAATAGCCGCGCCTTTACGACCGCCCACTTTAGCAAAATATTTATGTTGTATGATACATAAACTGTAGTTATATACCTACTCAAGTTTTATAGGTATAAGTTGTTAAGTTAAAGACTGAAGCAATATAAGTGTATTGGAGTTAACAGTGAGTCTCAATGTGCAGGGCTCTTCTTTCAACAGTCATCATTCTCCTGCCCATATCCCAATTTATTTTTGGTTGGCGATTATGTGTTCTCTTTCCATACTTATCTACCTATTACATAGTCATCTCATCAGACACCTCCTGTCTTGCCACTCTTCTTTCAACAGTGTTTCACATTTTTAATCTGAACTCGGTCCAATCCAACTAAGTACCTACCTAGCTATAACGTAATGCATTATTTTGTTCTAATTCTCAGTACTCGTAAACGTACTTCAGTATAGAGACAAGAGTTGGACAACGGTAAGAAAAGAGCAGAACGGCCGTCACTTACGATTAAATAGTCGAGGATTCGATTCGAACCCAGACACTTTACTTTGTGAAACGTAAGCGTCACCACTTCTCTCAAAATGGTGAAGAAAAACGAAGTGGGGAAAGCCTGGCATATCCTAGAACAGATTTCGAAGACACATAGGCATCTCGTATCTACCATCCTCACCCACCAACCTTATAGCCCACTCCTCCGCCATGTTGATTGATTACTATAAAGACAAGAACAAAACTATTAGAAATCGTAAGTAGTTAAAATAAATATAAAACAAATAAGTTCGCCACTTCTTCCCAGCTAATAACACTAGGTAGTGGCGAAGGCCGGGTGTTTTCGGGATCTGTGTTGTGATGTTCGAAAAGTGCTCATCTTCAGCCTAGTTTGAGTAAATGAGTTTTCATTTTGTATCTAGGTAAATAAATGCTTGAGCCAGTGAAATTAGAGAAGTAACATTTAAAATAAATCATGTATTAAATAACAATTTTGACGGTACGGTTGGCGCAGCGGCTGAGCGATTGACTGGCTGTGCTTCGTGTTGCGGGTTCGATTCCCGCACGGAAAAAATATTTGTACCTATGGCCTACAGATAGTTGTTCCGGGTCTGGTTGTTTGTGTGAGTTTAAATGTTTGTAAACGCACCCACGATACAGGAGAAACTCCTAGTGTGGGGCAACGTCTTAAAAAAAAAAAAAGTAGTACCTACCTGCCGACGTGTAACTAAAGCCATCACGACGTTAGGTAGTTTTATTCTTTAGTCACTAGCTTTGAGGTTTGAAATATAATTGTTATCTCACGAGAGCGTACGACCAGGACAAAAATTATCTTACTTCCAAACCAAACTAGTGCATAGCCTATTTATATCTATGTTAAATTCTATTCAGCCGTTAACGCGTAAAAAATAACAGACAGACAGAGTCTAGTTCCTTTAGTTACTGGTATGAATTGGAACATATCCGTTCTCTATCTTGTTTTATCGTAGATATGAAACGACCTTTAGATATGGGAAAATAAGATTGGGTTGAAGACCTAGTAAACAGATTAGGTAGTGAGTCTACAAGTTGTGAAGACTAATTCCTGTTTACACTAACAAAGCGACACCCGAATGAAAGCCAATATAAACGCGCACTTTTCACAGTATGCCCTAACATAGTGGTGGAAAGTGAGCTTTTGACCCCAAACGGCTTTCAGTCTGATCAGATGCAGCTGAATAAAAACATATGAACATGACATAAATGATACTCTAATAATTAATCAATATACTTACGCTAATAATTATTAGCGTAAGTATATTGATTAACTATTATTATTATTGTCGGAAAGTGTTTTTCTTCTCAGCCCTTAGACTGGACTTTATAATGATTAATATACCAAAGACTAATGTAATCCATTTTTATCAATGGAATCCACAAGAAGTCTTACCTATATCTATACACTATAATAGACAAAAAGTTGACCAAGTATAACTAATTGCAAAATTCCTTGGCATTATGATGTTAAATAGCCAATTAACTAGGAAGCCACAAGCTGAAGAAGTATGAAAAAAACTTAGAGTAGTCTCGTTTACTTATCTAAGAAAGTAAATATGGCCACAAGGTTAATTGCGTACCACGGGTTAGTCGCGTCAATTTTGAGATTCGGCATAATATTTTGGGGAAATTGTATTCTGAGGGAACAGGTTTATTATGTATTTAAGTCCGTAAAATTACTAACATTCCCATCACTTTATATTTTCGAGGTGGCTGTTTTCGTTAAATCAAACATACATCTTTAACATCTTTTTAATAAAGTGGCCGAAAATGGAAACCGGGCAATCAGGAGACAGTATAAGAATTTGTTAATTGTTACAGAAAAGTATTATACCTATGTATGGGTCCGAAAATGTTTAAAAAAATACCCGATGTAATAAAAAATAAGAGAATTCCACTGTTCAAAAAGAAATTGACAGATCTATTAATTACTTAATTAATTTTTTTAATATTAATTATTATTCAATTGATGAATTTTTGAATGATAAAAATTTGAATTGAAAATGTGACATCTCTGCCATGTATTCCTGACATAAATGATACATGTAATTAATTTAATTTCTGACGTCTTAATGTAATGTAATGTAAGGTGTCATTTGTTTTAATTATTGATATTCAAATTCCCCAAGGATTTAATTAAGTAATTTTGATTTTATTTAATTATAATAATGAACAATTTTTGCACACCTGTTAGAGTAGGATATGGTCCTGAGCTATATTGTTGTGTTTCATCCTTGTATATACCCATATTCAGGCAAAATAAAAGATTTGATTTTAATAATATTACCATAACCTCACGGTTATTTCCCCGAAGGATTAGGCGAGGTTAGGTAGGTAAATCTACGAGGGAACACCGCGCAAAGACGGTTGGTTAACACGTTACCACATAGAAAATTTTGAGAATGATGTACTGAATACGTGGTAACCGTCTTCGCGTTAGTGTCACTTCCACCCCGTATAGTAGACCCACATTTTGCCAGCTGCCAGTTATGTTTCAGTCCTATTTACCTAACGAGCGGTGAGCTTATTGCCCATCAATCGGGCTCAAATTCAGACTTCGGGTTGCTACTGAGTTTCAAATGGAAAAAACTGAATAACTCTGCGCGACCTGGGAATCGAGTCCAAGACCGTAAGCTACTAAACGTATCTACTACAGTACCGCTCAGCCCAACGGAGCAGTCGCCTGAAGCAAATGTACAGACCATCTCATAGGTCATCTACTATACTTTACTAACAAATGATAGTAAAAATATAAACAACTATCAAAATGGGAAAAGGGCGTCAATAAAATTGTACGCATCGCTGTCAACAGGAAAAGTGCCCAGAAGGCTAGCAGCAACTTGGCAAACGTAGAATGGCCTCTGGCCAAAAAAACAAAAAAAAAAATCAATTCGAGATCTTACTACTAGTATATTCTTCACTTTGGCCAATTTTGAATAAGAAGAGCTTTTTGATCACTACCAGTACCAACAACAATTGAAAGTAAAAGTTCACATTCGATTACTGTCATCACGGCGATCTATGTTCACGACCTTAAATGACAGTTGTACATTTCCCCACAGTCCCCAGGAACCTCAAAACAATTGCTCACACCCACAGAATGCCAAAGGTAAATAAATAACATCCTAAGTGAAAATAGGGTACCGACAGCCCATCTAATAGATGGACGCAGGCTGGTTATAAATGGCGCCGACGAGATATTTATGATTGCAATTACTGGCCTTTGTACCTTCGTGTAGTACATAATAAAAGAAGTAAATAGATAGCGTCGATTATGTACAATGGTAGTTGGATTGGTTTTATAAGAGAAGAAATTAGTACCTAGATATACCTATATGAGCCTAACTTAGAGAAAAAGTGGTCTCAGATGTGTTTTTGAATTGCTAATAAGCGAAAATGTTGAGATAAATTGGAATCCAACGCGATTGGTTATTTCTATGGCATTCAAAAAGATATAAACGATGGGTAGTATAGGTACTTATGACTGTCTCGACCTAAAAGATACCTAGGTAAGTACTCAACATTTATACCTAGTATCTTTTAGTTCTGCCATCTTCATCGCAATGGCATATTGTCAGTGCCAGTGGCGTGCCAAGGGGCCAACAATACAGCAAGGCCCATAGGGCAAGCAGGCTGTTCAGAAACTCAAACATCATGAATAGTAGTAGGTTACAAGGGCAAGCCAAGCATGTAAGCTTGTGTGAAAGTACCGCCACTAGTGTGTGCCTAAACCTATAGTAGGTAGGCACTTTTACATCTGGATAGAAAGGGACTGCTCTTCTGTTTCATCCACAGAAAAAGGCTGGGCGTTGCGACAGAACAGTTGGACACATGAGACGCACAGTTAAAATATTGTAGTGCGTAAAAGTGAATAGTTTAATTATATAATAATAATAATATAATAATATCTTGGGACAACCAACACACCGCCATCTGATCCCAAACTAGGCAGAGCCTGTACTATGGCAAGCAGACAACTGACAAATTAAAACAATGTTATATTAAAACTTATTAGTCTACCGCTTAAAACAGACGTATACAAACCATTACATGAAGCAAGTGTGTACCTACTCTGATAAGATGGTGGAAGCGACATTAAACAATGATTAATTGACCAATTTGTCTGAGCAGCGACGGCCAAGTGCGGAAAGTGAACATTAACTTCGATCATAAATTATTTACAGAGTAATAGTGACTTGACGTAACTTGTATTATATGTGCTGAAAAAATATAATTAACAAGATTTACAATTACACAAGTAGTTTGGTTTAAGCCTTATGTGTCAAAAAGCTCGTCTAAAGCTGTCCATTGAGACTTTTTTGTGATTTTTCTCGAACATAATCGTTTTCATTTGGGTTTTTTTCTGTGAGCCTAAGCCATTTTATCGTAGAGCTTTATTAACATATTTTTTAATTCCATTCAAATCCCCTTCCTACTGCGTATTATAACTAAGATATGGTAGGTACTCAGGTATTTCAGAAAGAGCCATAGGCATCCCACCAAAAACTGAAGGCCTCTGAGGAATCACTTGCCGAGGAACTGAGGAAGACCACCTTGAGGGCAAAAGAAAACTAGAATACACCTCAGCCGTCATCTCAGACTGTTCTATCGTCTGTTCGGCTAGTTTCTGCAACTGACTCGGAGAAAATACATCGCGTAGCGCTTATAGGTATTACCTATAATACCTTAGCAGGGATATTCTGACACTATTCTGGTAATCGCAAATCGTGACAATTTAAAAAGATTGTTAAGGATATCCTAACATATTATGCGATTAAACATTATGCGATACGTGAAAGTAAATGAAGGAAATTACCATTTGCACTGTCAAAAACTTCGTGTTAGTACGAACAGCTACCTACGATGTCTGACTTTTTTCCAATCCTGATTTGAATAACATCATTACAAGTTCTTTAAAAAGACTGAAGACAAAATTAGTGAAGATACGAATATACGAATAACTTACCCCGTAGGGATGATACCTACTTTAAAGAATAATTAATTCGACCTGTGGTCACAAAACACTGCGCACTTTTTAATTTTTGTTACAAGTAAAACTTTGGTTTTGGCTGCGGATTCTCCAACGGAGTCCAAAGAAATGTAGTGCGTACTTCACTAACTTTGCTCGTTGGAGATTTCAGACACGGTACCTTAGCATTAATCACTCGACCTATAGAACTGATGTCTACTTAACATTCAAAACATAATACTTATCAAACTGAGACGGCGAGACTCTAATCTGATGGAAGTGATGAATGGCATCAGACTCCCCAAAAATGAATAACAGATTTCGGTACCTTCATAATTAAAATCAGGCAGAAACAAGGATCAAGTTGAATGAATCATAAGATTTCTGTTATCGGCGTTCAGATAACAGTTATTGGAAGCGCCAGAGATTTCATCCGAAAGGATGAATAAATTAATTTTAGTAAATAACACATACGTATTCAAATGTATTCTTCGATATTTGTTGTATTTATGCAGGGGCCTGCGCCGGCGGCGCCCCGCTGACCGCGCGCCGGCGGAGCGCCCGCGCACTCGCCGCGATCGCTTTTGTACCAATGTAAAAACTAAACAATTTACAACAACAACGTGATATAGTTAGGGACAATCGTATTTTAACAAATTAATATTTAAATTTAATTCTAAATATAGACAGATGTTATTAAAAAGCAGCTTGAAGTTGGTTTAGTTATAGTATCTTTTCTTTGGTTCCAAATTTCATAACCTCTCAAATTACCTAACATTAGGAGTTTATCTCTATTCAATTATTTATGTGTTTGGATATGAGCCCAATTTCTCTTGCACTTTATTTATCAGATGCTGATTGAAGGCTTATTGGACGCCCCTTTACTGCGAATTATGTAAGGCCTTTTGCATAAAATTCATCAATAATTGCCGTTTTAACTACTTACAAAATGCTTTTGAAAACCTCGACGATCACGACATAACTGTTAACAGACTTTACACTCGACATATCGGTGACGTTTGAATGTCTTCTTCTTATACTAAAACTGTGAATGTCTTCTTCTGATACTTAAACTGAAACGAGGTGTATGCCGTTCTTTCATGGACATCATAAAGCTCTTTCTGATCTGACAATATGGTCACAATGTCACAATTGTCACACCTTTAGCCAACTGTTGTTTTAAAAATATAAATAGCTCCAATGATTACAAAACATGAACATAAAAAAATGCATTTCTCAAATCATAACTGTATTTCGGTGGGACTGACAAGAGTCAAGCTGTGACCACTGAGCAGTTGGGCACGGCTCCGTGGGGACACGTCCGCCGATCGGTCACACCCTCGACCATAACACTGATCATTTCGTTTTAATTGAACATAACAGACCACAATATCTCCCCAAATTATCTACAGATCTTACTCTGTTTCCGTTATAGAAATAAGACATCGACGGAATGTAAATGCAAATTGGAATCGACTCGAAAGACTGCCTACTTATGTAACGGTAAGACAAATGCCTTTTACAGACCTAACTTTCTACTAAAACTAAGTAATCGGTGTTAAGCACCGTAACGTAGACAAACAAAACATAAAAATGTAAACATCATCATTTTTGTGCTGTTAAAAGCAGTTTATCTGAACCATTTCGTATTGAATCATAATACGAACATTTCACGGTACATTGTGGAACCCGCGAATAATGACGTTCAAAGGGCAAGACTCCATTCTTTGCTGACAAAGGACAATGACCAAACTTGGTACCAAAAAGTCTCGCGCCTCAAAACCAAAATATTATAGTAATTAGTTTCATATTTTTTTACGGCATTACGCGTCGGGGATTTGATTTTTGAACTGGAATTATACTTTTCGAGTTTAAAAGTACGAATATTGTTTTACTCCCTTTATATGACGTTCCGTTTCAACTGAATATAAATGACGTTCCGTTTCAATTGAACAAACCCTTGTCTGTCGAGCGGACTCTAAAATTAATTACAATTAAGTAAGATCAGTACACCAAATCGATTTAGTTTGGTTTATTGCTATTTGCAACAAAATAGATTTTCTCAGCCTAAAGATTTTGATTTATCGATTACATCCCTAAATCCCGACTAGTTTATAGCACTTACTATACTCTATGGTTTATAGTTATCTTATCTGTGGCATCTGACATTTGTACTTTGTACTGTACTGACTGACTATTGGCAATGTAAAGGAAAAAATAGACCTACTTTTTAGGTTAGTTTCGATTTTATAAAATAACTCTGAAACGCGGGTTTTTTTTTCAAAAATAATTTTTGTAGGAGTTAATACGATCAGTGTAGTCTATAAAAAACAAGGTTTGATTTTGATGCAGCATGGTACGGGATTCCATACTTCCATGAGCATTCTCTTTTAACGGGGCATTTGGTGACTTCAGAATTAACATAGGATTGGGTCTTTAGCAGAACCCTGCGGGGAAAATGGCGGGGTACCGCGGACACCCGCGAGCACCAAACAATGGCTGCTGAGCCACGGAACGTAATACAGACGTACTGCCAACCATTCACTCTTTACAAATCAAACAAATTATATTTGTTGAAAAAAGTCCAATACTCTTCGACCCTGGTTAAACCGCCCATGGTTATGGCATTTAATATCTTTATGTACAAATCGGAAATTATGAAGTCAATGTGTTACCAGTTGACAGATGCAAACACTTTGTTGTAAATGTAAATCAACTGTTGTTTTTGTTAGGCAAACTCCTTTGTTACAAAAACACGTGTATTCGTTGTTTAAATCGGTTTCTCTGCTGTGCATAAAGGCTTTACAGCAAAATCAAAATCAAAAAATCAAAAGCACGGCTTCTTTGGTTCTAAGGCAGTGAAGAGCACCTTATCGAAGGTGTATCTCTTCACAGGTCAGCAAAAGCAGCTATGGCAGGCGCATATAATCGTCAAGAAAATCTTGGATTGGATTGACACGGTAAGTGGAAAAAATATGGATATAACAGAAATAGTAAGTTTCCATCATGTAAGGATAAAATAATCGAAGAAGTCCCATAACACGACTGTTACCATTTAGTAATTTGCACCTCAATATTCAAATACCCTGTTAAGCTAACATGCAGAAGCTCTATCGGTAAGAAATCTAACATAAGAAACTAACTAGCCAGACAAGATGCTAACGTTTTATAACATGGTAAATGTATGGTATTGGCGCAATGGCGCCGTCGGAGCCTAGAACAGGCTTCGCTAATATTTACATTACATAGATAATAAGATGCCACTCCTGTTAGTAACATGATAATCATGGCAATGATGATTCTAAGACGTTTTACCAAACTAAAAATATACTTTGTGATCAATAATTGTTATCAGAAAATATTGAGGAGTAAGTAGGTCATTTTTCACTCTGCAATCATAATTAATTTTTGGCAACAACTTTTTAGATTCATTGATTAAAAAAACTATTTCAGCCTTTCATTTAAGCAGGTGTTATATGACGTTATATCCATCCTCAGTCTCAGTCATCAGTCATCTTCTAATCGATAAGTAGATAGGAACTAGGTAGGTACCTGAACCTCATTCAATTTCTGTTTATGTAGTACCTACTAGGTACCAAAAACGCCTATACTGATTAGGTAAATACAACATTTATTTACTATTATATTATTCAGACGGCACGTGTAACACAACGACTTTACAAGAACTTTTTAATACTCAATGATTCAATGAACGATTAATTACTGTTGTGATCAATTGGTCACAGAAGGAGGCATTATCTAACCTCTTGACGTGTCCGCACGTGGCTAAAACCTTCGTAGGGGAGTAAGGACTCGCCACTTAATGACAAAACGTTGTTCAACTTCGACATATGTACCTCGCCCTCTTGACTTAAGCACCTCTAATCGTTAGTTGGGCTATTATTACTTTTGGTGATGTAAAATTCAAATAAATAGTGTAAGTGTCCCGGTATCTTAAAGGATTACTTGTGAGATAAAGGTGTTGACAGTGAAACAAAGGCGTATTATTAATTATCTTAATAGGTATCTATAAATTAATAACGTTATTGTCATTGATATGCTATAAATATAGACATACTGATTCACTTTAACGTTTTGATTGTCATTCAAAAGTATCTACGAATAGGTATAAAATATAAAAACATAAAAGGCTTAACGTTTCTTTTACACACGTGTGAGCAAATGCTTTAGAACTTCAGTCATTCGCTTTAGAAGTAGTTCTTTTAAAATGCGTCTTAGCTCTAACAGTCCTTAGAACGCATTAAATCGTGAGAACATTTAACCGTCTTCCATTGAGTTTGCTCAATACGCTCCGAGTCAAAAGTCAGGGGAAAATGAATATAACATATTCTTTGATTTTATGCGTAACAATAAAAGTATGTGCGGATAATTATACGCTTGAACAATGAGCGTCGCGAGTTGACTTCAATGCGTCGCCGATTACAAAAATGCTATTGCCCATTAGCCCTCCTTGCTGCCGTTGAAAGTTTTAAGAGCGCGAGCGCAAGAAAATCGCCGCATCCCGGGGGTCCGCGCACTTCCGTTCGGTTTCGGGTTTCGTCGCAGCGCCATTGTTTCCAGCGCCAAGGGTGGTGCGCGCGCGCACAGCCCTGACATAGTGTCGCGGACGCATTGTTATTTGTGATCTGAACTGATCACATAATACTTTTTGCACCTGCAAGTGTCCGGGAAATTATTACAGACGCATGAAAAACTTCAGAGGACACGTGTTCCTTAATGGGCTGGTATTATATGAAACATCGTTTAACTCGTTCATGGGATGTCGATAAAGAACTCGTAATTGCTCAGTGTGCGTACAACATGCTGTGTCTATTATACAGAAATATTTCTTTTACGACTCTTAAGATCATATCCGAGAATAAATATTTTTATATTTTTTTTGTATTTAATTAATTTAGGTACCACTCTGAATGCATGGAGTCATTTTGTATCGTGGAATATTTAGAGCGTAAGTATTTGTTCATAGAAATAAAGTAGATCCATCTCGATCGCTGGTGCGTAGCTATTATTTATCCCCCTTGTTCATCAACTCCATTGTGGTGCCGTAATAACAGTGATTTGTTGAATAATCGCCATTCTTTTAGTTCGGGGTCGAGCAGCGAGCTCAATACGCTTTGTTCAACTCGATACCGGTGAGAAAAGACGTTGACACTCGAAATGTTTGTTTATTCAAGTATTTTCGACAATTGTAAATCACTTGTTGTTCTACAAAATGGGCTGTAAATAACTGACGTACAGGTAGCCAGAGGAACTACGGCTCATAAAATATTTATTTACTAGCTGTTGACCGCGTCCTTCCTTCGCGTGAAATTATTTAAAAATATATTTCTTGCCTTTTTTAGGGTTCCGTACCAAAAGGGTAAAACGGGACCGTTTTCTTTCTTTCTTTCTTTCTTTCCATATGCATTCATAAAAAGCTATTATTTTGATATTACAAGGAGACAGTTCAATTTTGTTTAGTTGATGAATGATGAATAGACGTATAGATTTAACAGGTCTAATTCTAAGGACGTGTATTAAAATTTCATAAAAAAAACTATTCAGAACTCTGTCCTTAGTATTGTCAGTCTGTTTGTCTTTTAAATATCACCCATCGTTATTACAAACAATTGAAAAATATACTATTACAGAATAAATAAAAAATAACTAAATCAATTAATCAAGAAGAAGAATTCACCAAAAACAAAATATTTCACCAGAACAAGACTACAAAAGACAAGCAGGTCTCATAACTCCTTATTAACAAAATTTTCAAATTCCCTACCATCTAAGACGAGGTCGGTAGTGAGTTTTATTAAATTACAGCTTTCACAAATTATGTATAGAAATAATAATTGTGTGGCGGGGAGCGGGGGAGAGAGCGGGGTGCGGCGGTGGCGCCGCGGGGTGCTGCACTTTTAATTAAACCCTAAATTATTGTTCACCTTCATTAATTCCTGTGCTCCCGGTCCCGGTCGGGCCTTACTAATGAGTTTGTACTTTTTGTACGGCTCCGTCGGTATCGAGAGCCGATTGTCTGCTGTTTATGTAAAATATCGCGTCCCGACGACTAGGATATGAATGAACCGTTATCTATACTTATACAGGCATGCTGTGAATACATTAATTAGCTGGGCAGGATGTTAACAAATACTAAATATGACATAGCTAACAAAAACTAAGAAAAAAACAAATTTCTTCCAAATCATGAGATGATTTTGTAACAAATAGCTAAGTAGGTTATTCAAATGGATAACTGAGTTAATAACCATTATTTAATTAATTAATTTGTATTTCAATTTTACCATTCAAAATTAATAAACGTACAAAAATAATCTAATCAAAATAACTGTATGAAACGGGTATAAAACTTCGATGTCCGTCAATTAAATTGTCAAAAATATCTAAACGGCCATCTAAACTGGAAAAAAATCATTACAGCCGTTTTTTAAAGTTCCTGTTTTCCATATTATAATGGGTTCTGATCAAATAGAATATTTCTATGCGACATTCATGTTTAGATGATCGAATTATCATTTTCGCAGTGGGTGACGTGGAGATTACGAAGAGATAATATCAATATAAATAACTTACAATACACATACAATTATACAGGTGTCAGATAAGAAGTATATCTCACAAGATATTAAATCGTACGAATCAATTTTAGTTTAGTAAGATGAAAAAGTTCTCATGAAAATGAAATAAAAAATAAACACAGGGTTTGCAATCAAGCTTAGGATAAATTAATTAGTACAAAAAATATTGTAGTAGGTAAGGTAGGTAATATAAAACCTGTAGGTAAGTAAGTACTGAGTAAGTTTAAGTATCATAACTTTTCGATTTAACACCTAACCATTTATAGTTTTATCCTCCTGACTGAAACGACTGTGCATGGTATGAACCGCAATTTTCTTTGAGTCCACGAAAAGTTACTTTCACAGAAACGACAGCCATCGAAGACTTTATAATTTCTGAAAAAAGTTTAAAGAAACATCATCGGCCGTTTATACAGTGATCTTTTTCATTTTTATTATTATGGCACCTATTCTTATGCTTAGTCGGTGATGATCAAGTAGCGTAGTATTTTTATAGGCACCAGCTTAAACCACTACCAACATTAGCTAACAAATAAAAACCTATTGAAATCGGAATTAAAATAAAATGGAATTAGGTATACGGGGTGGGGGGGACACCGACGTGAAAACGGGTACCACGTATTCAGTGCTAATCATTCTGAGCCCCAAACATAGAAATTTTACCGTGTAGGTATTGCACTTTTGTAGGAAACAGCTGTTTTTTTTTTAACGTGAATTCGTGATGATTTCTGATTACTGTTTTTGGTGAAAAAATATCAGCTCGTTTTGAGTCACCCTGTTATTATTTATTTGTAGGAATTAACTAGCGATTTGGTTTGATTAAGTAAAAGTAAATGGGGTATAAAAGAAATTCCACCAGTGAGGAGAGTATCTCTATATGTTGGGTAGGTACACCAATGCGTTTCTTACGAACTGAAAGTTGATTAAGTACAGCATTTTTTTTTCAGAGGTGAGACAGTGTGACATTGTAAAGACCACCTTGTAAAGATGGTTCCGACACAGGAGTTCATTGAATCTTTAAACACAAGTTCATCCACTTATAAATTGGCATAAGCTCAAATGTTTAAGTCAGAAACATTAAACTTGTTTTCTACTCGAACCAATTCCCGTTCCGCTCTTTACATCATAAACATAATCAAAATCCATTTTCCGAAATTATGGCAATTTTTCACGAGATTGTTTCTTCGAGAGAGGAAGAACAAGCGAGCAGCACGCGCGGTTGTATATCATTGAATTTTCCTCGGTTATTTATTTATTTATTAAAGGGTCGCGCAATAAATTGCGTTAAGTGGGGGCGGAGCGCCCCGCAGCGCCCCGCGGGAGTGGCCATAACGCCGGGAAAAACGCGCCGGGCCCATAAGTGCCTTTCTACAACACTAGCAACGCTATATTACCTCGGTGTAAGGGTTGCAGGATGTGGTCACGGTAAATTGACGACTAACTAAATATTAAACTGTTGTTTTCAAGAATATTGTCGTCAACAAAGTTTCTGTTTACTAGACCGAAGGCTCTCTTTCTTTAATGTTAGCATCGATACAATGCAGGATCGCGAAGACAGCTACGCCTTAGTAACCCAACTTAAGGCACTTAATGGCTTCTATAGGCATGTTTTATAGACACTTGGTCTATTTATCTACGGTTGAGAAGGTATACCTATTGGCAAATCTTTTGATATAGCATGGCCAAAAACACGTTGGCCTGCTTTCAATACAGCCATGCTATTATGTATTTTTATTTTCCTTTATTGGCCAACCACCAACTGTTTACACTGTAAACATGTAAAGTTAAGATCTGCCATGATCAAAGGTTAGTGTAACAATTTCTTACAACTATTTTGTTTATGGGGCATGCGGTTCTAGCGTTTAAAATAATATAACATGATGGAATTTATAAAACAAATACAATGTAAAGAAAAATTGTTTAAAACAAAAGAAGAAGAGATACAAAAAGACAGAAAAAAGTACGTATATGTATAGATATGGATACTTATTGATACATACTTAGGTACAAAATATAGTGTGTGTACATGGTCAGTTCAGTTACCCGAAAGTGTTTAGGTAGGTATTCAACCCTTTTGACAACATTATATCTTTTACGACACAGAAACTGCTGACAATTTTGTTATTAGGAACCTAAGTATTTACTTCCCAGCATTATCAATTTCCAAAAAGTAATTTAATTTAAATTAGTCGGTCAAACGACAGATTCAAAAGCTTAAACTTGCAACCTTGACTTTAAAAAGAAAAAAATATTGCTTGCTCACTGCTCTTGATGGCGAAGTAAAAAACTTAATCGAAATCGACATGGCGACTGCTTTCTTGACATATTTACGAACGCGGTAAATCGATGAGAACCTAATAAATTCGTTTAACATAAGCTTTCAAGTTGTTTCAAGACAAAACTAAAGTAAACACTTGAGGTTAAGGAAAAGAACATCAATTTCAAATTTCGAACACCATTTTTTTTCTCTTTGCCGTCGAGCCATAATATTTTATTTTTGTCTCATAGACATGTTCAATTGTGTATGCAGCCTTATTTTCTATATCGATAAGTAAATTGAACGAACGCTGAAAACCTTATTACTCAATACTGTTTAAATAAATACAATGCAATCATACTAAGAAAGTAAACTGGCCCATTTATAAAATTGACGTTACTTTCAATTGGTTCTGTTTATTACCACATTATTCTGGAATACACATAACCATTGTAATTTGCACTTCGTAAAGTACCCTTAATGTCTTCTTCATCATGCTTGCTCCCATGTTGAAAGTTAAGTAAATTCTTTTTAAAGAAAATAATGACCATGTAGGTGTGGGCGTTGGGGGCGTGAGCAGGCGTGGTGCTACCCCATTAACACATCCACGCTTATCAATAACAAATATTTCTTCATAAAACCAACAAGCTGTAATTAAACGTCGATCCCTGGTTATCTGTCGAGATGTTGGTGATTTAAGATATCGTGTTACGGTTGGTCAGGGTTGCTAGATCGAATTTCTGAATTTTCCCCGTATTAAATATTTTTTTCCCCAAAATTGTACGTTTTGCAACCTTTTTCTCTATTCTATTTTAAAACCGAAATTAAACAAACGGAGAGATATAAAACAATTTATTTCACAAAGATATACCTACCACTGTGTATCGGAACTTGTGTGTGTGTGTGTATGTATTTCCAATGTAATCGGCGTATTATAAGCAAGTTATTATAAAAAATTTGGCTGTATAATGGCTCTTGACTTCCTCAATTTTTCCTTATTTTTTAGGGTTGTTAATTTCCCCTACAAAGTACAACTTTTTCCCCGAAAAAGGGAAAAATTTCTAGCAACACTGCTGTTGGGAACGATGATATAACGTAATTAATGTATAGTCTATTCGTTCGGTGTGAAAAGTTAATGTTTTGTTTTTAGACATAACAAATTTAACCATGGTGAAATATTTGTGGGAAAATGAAGTTCAATGTAATACTGTTGGGAATAAATTATTTTTTTAATGACATATTTGGTCGTGTCAATACTTGAATATAAATAACGTAGCACTCACCTATGTGATGTCGAAATAAATAATATTGCATACTTACTCGTACTGGAAGTTAAGATGTGTGTGTGTGATTGTTATTTATGAAACAGCTCATGAAATATAAAATGATCTTCACTTTCCTAGCCTTTTCCTAACTTTTTTGGGGTCGGCTTCCAGTGTAACTGGATTTTAACTACAGGTACTTCTAGTCTGACCTTCACAACTCATTTACTGGATCCGGCGATCGGCCTTCTGACTTGGCTGCACGTAAATCGTTACGAAAAGAGAATCGTCTCAAACATTTAAAAATGACAGCCAGCAAGCACCTACGGCTTAACGTCCTCGGCCGTAGGGGTCTCAGTAATCTAAGAACATTGTGTCATTAACAATTAACTAATCAATACAAGCACCCCATTTAACGGCTTCTACCAAAAAAAGAACACTGCATTAACATGAAGTTTATCAACAAAAAGATCAGTGTCATTATTAGGCATTATTTAAATCTGCGGAGTGCTCAATGGCACTGATTGCCTAAATCTTGATAACGGCCCCTGCAGCCATTTGCAACAACTCTTACTTACTGATTATATCCTTTATGTCTGATCACCCTCCTTGTTCGCCACACAAATATCGATAATGCCATCAATTTCTTCCAATTATGCGTATTTTTCTGCAAATCGCTATAAAAATTGATGATTACGAAGTTATTTTGAAGGAAACTGAGCTTTAACTCGGAATAACAAGGAGCAAAATCGGACGTTGGTTGCTGTATTTTTAAATTGATTTGGATTAGCAATGTTTTGAATTCTGAAAATGTTATGAATTACTAGTTATTTATTTATACATTTGCAAAGATTCATATTTTTGGGATCCTATTACAAGGATATCTATTTTTTATAGACTTGATTTACTTATATATCTTCAAAAGTTAATACCCCAACAAAAATACGTGTTCTGAACATTTGAGTGGTTTTATTAGTACTTTAGTAGGTAAACTACTCATTAAGTTCCTACTTTATTACACACATTATATATTTTATATACTTTTAATGAGATCCACAGTTCGTTTGTTCACCGGTATTTTTACGAGCACTATCTCTGGTATGGTTTAATGTATACCTATGGAATATATGTAGTGCTGGCTTTACACAATATGCTTACATAGAACAGAAAATTTAAATAAGTACTGCCTCGTTGCTCTATTGGTCGCTAGCACGTCTGCTGAGCATGAGGCCCCATTCCCAGGTCGGACAAAGTGTTATTGGGTTTTTCCATCAGGAATTTCTCAGTAGCAGCCACGGAGTCTGGATTTGTGCCCGGTTGATGGCAATAGGCTAACCTCCTATCATAACTTAAACATAAGTAGCGATATGTGAGTGTACCTTATACCTACTACATATTTGATACACCTCTGCCTAACCCTTCGGGGATTACAGGCGTGATGTTATATACGTGTTAAATTATCGGCTGAAATCAGAAAGCAGTCTGCCATTTTCAATGATCGATAACCTATAGACTGAATTTATTATCAGAAAAAAAGTTTCCTAAATCATGCTCCACCTATGTGGCCGAAATCCATCAGGACGTTAAGGCGTGAAAATGTAACATATATAGGTAGTTACTTCCGCATCTAATACTAGTATGGATGAATGAAGTAATATCTGAAACTTGATTACGTTTTGTTCCCCCTACGAAACAAGACGATCATCATTTTAGCTTTGCGTTGACAAATCAGCGAAGTTGAATAATAATTCTCCATAGCATCCAAGTGTAAACTCAGTACCTACACTACCTACCATCGACTCCACTCCATGCTTTCCTCACTAAAATGTCCAATTAGTCGTGGTCGAGCTCCTCGTGAGGCCGCACTCCTACTTCGTTTTTTTAAAACGATTGGTCTATTTTGAAAATGGAAGCAATTTGTCGCGTTTGATTCGTGGTGGCGCGGCCGCTTTGATCGGTTTTTGTGGGCGGCCGCGCTTGGCGATTGGCTGCGGTTGCGCAGACGATGGTACTTGTGCAAGATCGTTTAAAGCTATTAGATGCCGCTTAGATGGTCGTAGACCTAGCTTCGACTTTGTACTCAGTCGGGAAATGGAATTGGGTATTGTAAAGTTAAGGAAATTAACTTAACAAGTCCGTTTATACAAATCACAATAGTTATTGTCGATAATTGTATGAAATGGCTATAACACTTCAAATTGACAAAGGGTAATTTCCCTGACGGTACTAATATTTTTGTAAAATATTTTAAACAATTGGGATAAATACTTTAAATTGCCAATTTAGCAACTAAGTGCATTGTACTAAGGCAAAACTGTAACCAGCTTACAATCTATGTAGAATCCATAGACTTAAAAAAATGCAAATCGTGCGATTTTGCCTTTCCACAAACCTTTTGACCTTTTTTTAGTCACGAGCAAACCAATTGAATATTGTTAAATATTGTAAGCATGTTTTGCTGTCAACTTGTATATGTTTGACTTCTAATGTGGTCTCTTTCGTAAGTCTGCCCGTGTTCTAAGAGAAAATAAAAGCAAGGATAGAAATAGATAAGTAATTACCCTCGTGAATAATATGTCTACTGTTGGAATGTGTCGGAGACATTTTGAGGTTTTCCAAAGTACCTATCTGTCTTCGGTGCGAAAATTGGTTCGCAATCTTTCAACTACAAGTCTACAAATCTCATTTCACCAAATGCCACTAAATTTATCCCAGTCCCAGTTTAAAAATATAAAAATCAAAAGGTAGATAATGAAATAAACATGGTATTAATCATTTCGTGAAATAAAAAACGAGCTGCCAAGATACCTCCACGAATTTATGAACAACTTCCGCGAACCTCCAACTCTAATAAATTCGTTCACTAAAAACCTTTTGCTTAATCGATGAATTTTATTTCTATAAATTGATGACTTGTTTATTCGGTTCTCTTTTGTTTGGTGTCTGTTGTGTCCCGCAAATCATCAAAAATACGTTGAACACAAAGCAAAAAGGGCTGGGAGGAACAAACGTTACAGACGTCATAGGATTGTATACAGTCCGTTTCTAATCGTTCCGTTTTCATTGGGTTTTTGCTACGGCATGTGGCCAGAGGCCGCTCTCTCTCCATCTCTTATTATTAATTACCTTCCTTTATAGCTACGTGTAACAATCGATCGTCTTGATTAAAATATCTAAATAATAGACGGACATAATGACTGATATCGTGTAAAAAGTCGGTACTGAGTCAGCATCAATTTGTACGTTTGTGCCTATGTTTTATTGTATTGTTACAAACTGATGAATATTGTGTAGAAAGTTATATGTTTTCTTATCAACTTGTTTTAAATATTTCGTTGTAGTTGATACATTGCTTCGTACTTTACTCTGAAATACATTAAAAATAATATAATTAATCGGTTGTTTCCAAAATTTTCTCGAGTTGTGCGAAGATATGTACAAAGAAGTAATGTTTTCCCCGATTGTTCCCCCGCTGGTCCCATAATAAAAAATAAAAAAAAGGTTTTAGTTTCATGCTGAAAAATGAAAATATGCATCTCTTTTAATCAGTTATAGTGAAGATGAGGCCACGAAACGGATGCAAATAAATATTGGCCTTCCAATTTTAAACCTCTCATAACAGTAGCCGATCTGTGCACTCCTCAATTTCATTTATTATAAGTCGTGATCTGCAATAAACAGTTCGTCGAGTATGGAAATCAATAACAGGACGAGTTAATGTTAATTACCCGAGCACTACCTGGTACTGTAATAATAAGAATTCATTGGGCTGCGCACACGCAAGTCTGAGGGCACAGTATAAAGGTAAACAGTGACCCAACAGAACCCTTTGTCCTGGCTGGAGGCCTTACACTCAAGGTACCAGTACAGGATAGTCCGATTAAGCAGGACCTGCGAGATGCCATAGAAAAAAGAAAAGCAGGACCTTTTTGTGAAATCAAACGCGTGTTAAACTCTTTTGATATGTTGCGCTACATACTTCAAACGTTACCACTTCTCTAGATGCGACAGTTCTGACTTACTCACGACTAAGCTTTACCTGAAGCATGCTTAGAAAACGCGCAGACGCTTTGCATGTTTGTGTCATCCGACCATTTGTCGCTAGTTGAAATACTGTATGCTATACCAACACGTGTACTGTGGTGGAGTGCACGGATCATGCGCTTGCGCCGGACGTGTATAAATTGCTCAATTTGGTCCGGAGCAAACGGCATATTAAATTATTATCGCTTATCATGTATGTGGGTTGTTCGGCTACCTCCGTACGCTCGCCTCCGCGGGGGCCGGCTAGCGAATACGAGCTGAAATTAACTAATATTACTGTGATGATGATGGCTGAAGGAAATGGAAGCTTTTAGATATTAAGATTGCGAATTTCTCTGTTTTTTTTTATCAATAGCAGTGGTTGGTTTACAAATGTATAAAACTAAATAAATAACCCTAACCTAAATGTGGTGTTCATCTGCGTAAGCCGGTACCTATGTAGAAAGAAATTTTGGACTGGGAATGGCTACAACTTCTTTTGATTTTAACAGTTGCGTAAATGTAAGAGCATTTATCTACTGCAACTTATATTTTCTATATTAATGTTATAAAGAGGTAAAGTTTGTGAGAGTGGATGTAGTAGGTAATCTACGAAAAGCTACTCAACCGATTTCTAAAAATTGACTCTTTTATCAAGTGCCTCTGGACATGTTTTTTCGTGTTCAACGCGGACCAAGTCGCGGGCAGAAACCTAATTCCAAAGTGATAAATATATTAAAATCTATATATTTCTTACTTTGGACCTATGTTCTATTTTGAGAGTGCAACTAATTGATCCGAGCGTTATCTTGCATGTCTATCTATTCGTTGTTTCTTTATATAACATTCAACATAGCAGCTGTCTCTAAGAATGTAGCTAATTGTTAATGGTACCATTAACATTTTTGTGAAGTTTTCTCAACAAATTAGGTCTAATTAGTGCACATATTGGTTTTTCTATTAATTTATTATTGATTATACTGAAAAAAGTTTGTCTGTGTGTCTATGTTTTCTTTGTTTAGGAAGCTAAATTAACGAATCAGTTGCATAAAATGTATCCATGAGCAAAATTAACTTATGTTCCTACTCATTGAGCAAAATATTTAATCACGAGATACCTTTTATCCCAAAAAAATAGAAATTTAATGCGAGCGAAGCCAAACGAGCTAACAAAGCTAGTATGACAAAAATGTCATCCGAAAAGGAGCTCGTTTTAGTGCAGACGGAGGTGTAAATGTGTGTTTTAATTACTAACTTTAGTTTTTAATAAAAAAGAAACCTTGCTCATTAGTCACTAATTCTGTATGTAAACAAACGTGACATGCATGAACAATTCCACAAAAAGTCATGACATTTATTAGTGTGACATGTTCTTGACACGCCTGTGGTTAAAATACTTAAAATAAATACAAAATAAACAATATATTTTATTCATAAAAGTCCTTTTTCAGTCTCTTAGGTACTGTTGACATTTAAAAATACAATGTGAAATAATTGTAAATAGTTATATTGCTATGGTTCACACCTAGGGTTCATTAACGAGCTTAATTTTATTAAACTGTCAAGAACTCACGATACATGCAGATCAGTCTTTACAATTTCATGCATTTTTTTAAATAGAATAACTTATATTGTTACATTTAAATTAGCATTTAAACCGATAAATGATCCGCAAAAAGGACTCCAAATGAGACCTTTTATTACTAGTTTTTGTACCTACTGTCAATGCAATTAATCGTCTTACTTATTACGTATTTCAACAGAAAACTCGTATATTTATAAACTTCTTAAATATATGTCAACTACTATATCTATCTGTCTGTATCTACCAACTAATTGTGTTGCACACAAAGAAAGTTATGATGAAAGATTTGATTGCAATGCAATATTATATAGATTGGTTATTAAGATTTCTTTTTATTTTCAGATATCTACATACGTGGCACGCGACGCGACGTCTTGGCCATGACAAAAACAATCTTTGCAATGTATAAAAGCACAAATACCAAAATATTATCAAGTACAATCACGAGCACATAATATGTTAACACGTAGCAACTTACTAAAGTGATTATCTCCTTCTGTCTATGTTTATGTTGCTACGAACATATTATTTGGAACCCATGCTATTGTGAAATATGTCTTATACTTACCTCGTAATTGCAACAGATATTCCAAGAGAAAACTCGTTTTTGAATTTTGCCAAATGTATAAATATTAGTGGACATGACTGTACACATACATAATTATGCAGGTACAATCAAATGGAAAACGTTACGAATCCGAATCTAATTTCGTTTGAATGGTTGCGGCAAAAAAGTCGATCACAGCGTCGGCTTGTGTCGGCTTTTCATACGAGTTGAGTCGAGTCGAGTCGACACGATATCAATAGTCATCGAATCCCACTGACGTTTGACTTCGAATCGAATTAATTACTGGTACAGTTAGGGGCTAGAGGTGAACAGGTGGATTTTTTTACTTCCATTTTGTAGGTGTTCGTTTTTTGAGCGTGAACTTTTGTCATTAGTTTTGTTGTCTGCGTGTGTTGTTTGTCTGCTACCTGCATGTGTAACGTATATTAAACACTAAAAGAAAACTACGCACTTGCACAAATCGAAACTACAAACCTATTCTATACTCGGCCGAGAACTGCTTCTTTTTAAGTGCAGTATCAAAGTCTTGTTAAAATGTTCTACAATGATTACTGTTTTTGATGATGATAATACCTTAGTACCGTATAGCTAATTTAATTATTTAATTGTAAAATTTAGAAACAGCTTGGCTTATTAACAACCAGAAGACACAAAAAGATAATTACTCAATGAATGTAGCAGAATACAAATGGACCGGCTTTAATACGTATAATTCGTAGCACATTGTCAACGTCAAGTACGTAGATATTATGGATATTAGTAAGATATTACACTAAAATAATGTATTCGTGATCTCTTACCTCTCGTACATGGTCAAATCAAAATCTTTCGAAATGATCTACACTCTTTTGCAAAAAAAACGGGCACCTAAGGAATTTACGTTCTAAGGTCGATTTGAGTTAATTAAATGAAATTTATTTCTTTGACGTAGTCTGTATACTTATAATCGTGTAAATTAATGCGCGTGAAGTGAATTCGGGCAATTAAAAAAAAAAAACGTTGGATTCTTTAAAACCGATGTACACGCCCAAACAATAAGAAGTGGTCGGCAATAAAGACAAGTTTTTTTTTTACTTTTTTTTAATTAAATAAAGTTACAAATGTAAAAACCTAATAACGAGTGTGACCTCCTCTTGCCAAAATCACAGCTTGAATCCTTCTGGGCATGCTTTCCACGATGTTTTTAATAACGTCTTGAGGAATACGTTCCCACTCTTCTGCAATGACTCTTTTTAGCTCCCTGATGTTTTGTGGAGCAGGTTGCACTGATTTTACCCGTCTCTTTAGAACATCCCAGACATGCTCAATTGGATTGAGGTCAGGACTTCGAGCTGGCCAATCTAAACGACGGATCCCAACTTCTTTCATGTACGCTTCCACGTCGCCAGAACGGTGCGGGCGAGCATTATCGACCATAAAAATGGAATCTTCCCCAAGTGCAGTCAATGTGGGTTGTGCATATGGAATTAGGACTTCCATTATGTACCGGTGTGCATTTAATGTTCCATTTTCTATGAAAACTAACTCCGTACGCTCCGTCGAATTAATTGCTGCCCAAAACATAACGGAGCCTCCGCCATAAGGAGTGATTTCTTCGGAACACACTTCCGCATAACGTTCCCGTGGTCTTCGCAGCACTCGCCGGCGTCGGTCCTCTCCACACAAAGAGATTCTAGCTTCATCAGAAAACAATACTTTATTCCAGTCCTCCAGAGTCCATGAAGCACAGTTCCGAGCAAACTGAAGTCGAGCAACACGGTGCTCACGGAGTAATTTAGGGCCCCGAGCTGGGCGGTAACTCCTGATATGGGCAGCCAAAAGCCTCCTCCTGACCGTGCACAAGCTAACTTGTACTCCTCTTACTTCTTCAAGGCTCTTCTTCAGGTCCACACTTGACGCCTTACGATTCCGCAACGCCTGACTCACCAAAAAGCGGTCATCTCTTGGTTCTGTGCATCGTTTTCTTCCCGAACCGGGTCTTCTTTTGACCAAACCGGTATCTTGATACCGTTGCCAAGTCCTCTGGATAGTTGAACGACTCACATTTAGCCGCTGAGACACGTAAGTTTGCAAACAACCTTCTTCAAGTAGGGCTATAATTTTACCGGCCCTTATCGCTTTATCACTCATATCAAAAAGTGGTATTTAATGTAAAAAGAAAGATTAAATTGTTTAATTTTCAGAAAATATCCAAAAAGTTTTAAAATATCGTAATCAGTTAAAAATCGTTTCAGCAATTCGCGCCATTAGTAAAGCAATTTTAGAATAATCCACAATAATCATTATTTTTCTTTTATTAATTGCAAAATTTTAAATTTGGAACGTAAAGAATCATGCCAGGATGCTTCAAATAACATGCCAATACATCGTCAAATTAATAAAACCTATTTCTTGTTCTTCTTCATTGAAGTAGAGAAAAAAATCTTAAAGTGCCCGTTTTTTTTGCAAAAGAGTTTATTTGAATGTTGGTGACCTCTACGTGCTACGCTTCGTAGCACTTTCGCGCTTAACATTAGACATCAACGTCATAAACGTTTCTATTTAACAATTTAATTTAATGTACACACTAAATATTATAGAAAAGAAGAAAGGAACAGAAAATAGTACAAAGGTGATGCTTATTGCTAAAGAAATTTCTCTCAGCATACCTGCGAAAGGAGATACTAAAACAAGATGTAGACATAGTGTGTAAAAGAAGGCGAGAACATGGAATACATAAAACATAAAGCAAATAATTATTTTAAATATAAAATACAATAAAAGAATATACTTACTTACATACCTATAAATACAAAGAAAAAACATATAACATTAATAATTATAACTACAATAAAATAACTAGTAATAAATACATATGCAACTATGACGAAATGGAAAGATAATGTTCTTTCACTCTTCTTTTGAAAACTGCAACAGTTTGGAATTCCTAACTTATTATGACCAAGGTTAAAAAATTGATGGTAATAGAATACATAACCTCCTCCTTTTTCAGAAGTCCGTTAAAAATAGTTTTGTATTGATTTTTATTTTATGGCCACTGGAGTAAAGTTTTTTTTTCATCATGAATCAGTAAATGATTTAGATAAAAGGGAGAAGTGGTAAATATGCTGCATTGTCGTCATGTTAACCGTAAGTAGTGGTTCTTGCCGTTTATCGCCGTTTGATTTTGTTGCATACAGAAAAAGCACAGAAATTAACTAACCAAACAATATACCTGCTACTAAAAATAAGACATACTACTAGGAATAAAAATACTTTTTATTTTTTATTTTACACAAAGAGCGACCCTTAATTAGTTTTCCTTTATAACACGATTTTTAAAGTTGGCCATATAAAATAGAACATCTCGAATGAAGGAATCCTATTTTAAAATTCCAAGTGAAGAGATTATTACGCAATGAAGAACTAGAGTAGAACGAGTTCCCATGGAGTTTAAGACTGAACAAATCTCAGGACAATTAGCGATGGTTTTAGAGAAAGTTAATTAGGACATGAAAGATGATTCTGTAAAGTTCATAACATAACATCACGCCTGTAATCCCCGAAGTGTCAGGCAGAGGTGTACCTAATAGTACACCCACATTTCACCAATTACGTTTAAGTCCCATATAATAGGGGGCGAGCCTTTTGATTAAACTTATACTGTCACTTACGGGATATCTTCCGTGATTGTTCAAGATTTTGAGCTCCCGATAAGCAAACTGTCTCATGCCGCTTCAAAGAACACATAAAAACAATGATGAGCAAAAATCTGCCATAGCGGAACATCTACTGCAGTCAGGGCCCAATCACTGGATCGAATTTCTCAAGCCACGTATTTTGTCAAGGGACAAACATTACTTACCAAGGTTGACAAGAGAAGCAATTGAATTAATCAGAAAATATAAAAACTTCAATCGAGAGGATGGCTTCAAATTGTAAGGTACGTGGAATCCAGTTTTGAGTAGGTATGCTCAAAAGTAGCAGCCGGCATCGTAATAAGGAATCCAAAAAAACCTGGTGATACTGTGAGTGTGTTTTTTAATGTCGAGTTCCAGTAGTGCGCGTTGCAAAAGACAAAGAAAGAGGGTAGATAGATTTGTCTGCTAATAACAATTTATTTTCCATTCACCCGCATTCTCCAGTCAACCCGCGATCATGGCGCTTGCAACAGCATCGATATATCGGGAGCTCAAAATCATGAACAATCACGGAAAATATCCCGTAAGTGACAGTATAAGTTTAGTTTTAAACCGTGAAACTGAAGCTTAAACAGTGTTTGAGGCTTTTGATTGCCATCAACCGGGCACAAATCCACACTTCGACTTCTGAGAAATTCCTGATGGAAAAACCAAATGACACTTTGTCAGACCTGGAAATGGAACCAACGAGGTAACCTTCAAAGCTCGTATTATTTTATTATATCACTTTTTTAGTTTTTCGCATCAATTAAACTCAATGTACTTGCAAAGACCGATTACCTAATTGATATAAGGTACATTGATTAGATCCTTTTTTAATTTTCACCATTTTAAATTAATTAACACTAATCTTTAGTTAAAGCGCGATGTTTTACTAATTTAGGGATTAATAGAACGAATTTTTAATATTGTTTGTAGGTCTAGAGAGCAGGGGAGCTGAGCGCCATCTGGTGGGCTACATTTAATAATAACGGTGTCCCGCGGAGGTATTGTCCGCATAATTTGTAGCTTGCAACGCTGCCGAAAAACACCCAAATAAATAATAACGTTATTTATTTTAATGAAATATCTACCGGCCCTCCATACGAGGGCAGGGAGGGTATTGTGTATACCTGGAGCCCTACTGTGCCGTCCTTGTGTTGGAGCTGTAATTTCAAATCACGTAGTCATTACAAGAACTCAAGTAATTTTTCAGTAAGTAGAGGCCTTTTTTCTTGTTAATGTTGACACTTGATGCAGTGAATTCTCAGTTTTTCACGCACTAATTAAATGTTTATAAATGGTCATTACTTCAACGCAATACGAGAAAAAAAAAGCAGCTGCAATCCTTCAGGCTGTCACGAAGCGGATGTGGTCCGGAGGTTTTTCTTATATGTATCTCCTCCACACTAATAGGAAGAATGTTGTTCCAGTCACAAAACGTTGATTTCATTCTAACGAAGTGACCAAACCGCACAAGACCATGCGTATAAAAACGTTTTGTAAGATGTAACGAATCGATACACGTAAATATCGCAAAAAGCGTATTGCGTGAGAAAAGTTAGTCGATAAAAATATATTAAATTAATCACGAGCGTTCGTGCTGCGGATGAAAATAAATGTTTGTAAAAATAAAAGTGTGCGCAGGAGTGCGGGGGGCGGGGCGCGCGCGTGACAGCCTGCCCGTCAGCCAATGGAGCGCATGAGCCCGCCCCCGCCGTGCGCATGCGACTTTTTACTAAAATAATTAACCAAGTACGTTTGGTACGTCAAATTAATTTCGTTAATTATAATTATATTTGGCGTGCCTTAAACTGCTACAGTACATTTACAATTTTAATTCGTGATGGTTGTGTTGTATGATTTTAAATTGGATTGTTTGTATTTTTGAAACAGGTTATTATTTTTCCAAAATCTATGAAACAATACCTATTGTTAGTGCAGAACACTTGGCGTAGTGTGGCCATAAAACTTATTTTTGTGTGAGTTCTGAACTTATAAGATTCTAATGAGAACTTTGAATCAAGGTATAAAAATCGTGGAAGTGTAAAATAATTAAATATATGTTTAACAATACACATTTTTATTTAACTTTTCTGATAATCATTTAATACCTAAGTAGTTGAAAGTGAGATGAAAATCCTATATTTTAAAATACACTAAATATTCCAAACCAAAATTCAAGCCTATGGCATTAAAGTAGACATAAACCTTATTATAAGGACAATTCAGAATGGCATAATTATAATGGAACTTAATATTTTCAGTTCATACATTTTGAAATAATAACCCTTTAGTTAACACCAACATTTATAACCGAAATAAAATGATTCAAAAAACAAAACGAGGCACTTGGTCCACACGACACGACGACGCAGCGTGACGCGTATTAAATTAAAAGCGACGACATGTGTTTTCCTTCCCACAGGAAAATACATTAGCCGAAACATTTCCCGGGTGACCTGCGTCCTTCTCGCACGCCAGCGCCGCGCGCTACGTCTGACAGGGAGCCCCGATGTGGCGCCCTCGAAAGCTAACAGCGAGCTTTTAACGTAAATCTGATAAAGCGAACACATTACGACACAAACACAAAGAAATTTTCTTCGTTATACCATCGTTATGAGCTCGCCGAGGATCGTGTCTCCCTTTCGAACATCAGTCGACTGTGCAACAGAGCGGGACGGATGGATATTACCGGTGCTGACGTCGAATCCGGCACCATTGGGTGAAAAAGTTTACGGTGTCCCGCCCTTTTCTCGGCGTGCAGGGCTGCGTTGGCGCCTCGGGCCCGCTCCGCACAAAATATTTTCTAAGAAGCGGTATGTCGGCTGTGTCGAGGGGCGGCGACGCGGGAGCCCGCAGTCATGCTGAGAGCCTCAGCGGAGTCAGTGGACACACGTCGCGAAGCCTTTCATCGTTACGAGAAAAAATCGTTGCGTGACAATTTGTCCAAAAAACTTATGTTACCAACGAGACGGCCTGTTATCGCAGAATGCGGCTGTGAAATCTACACGAGATTATTATAACGACGCGCCAACACCTGTGATACTAATTGCTCTAGTTACATGAGGATACTGAAAATTTATTTTAGATACAAGTATATGTTCAGTGAAGTGTTTTGATATTTTCTTGTGCTAAAACTAAGTGATTATTTTTATGAGTACATCGATGAACTGAAGACTGGATTTCTACGAATACAACAAGTAGGTAAGCTTCTAATGTTTACAAAAAAAATGAACCCTAAGAAATTTTAAATATTTCTTACGCTCAGTCATTTTATCCGAGCAAATTCGTCGAACCATTTGACTACCCAAATACCTAACTAAGCCAATCACATACTTATTTCTTATAAGTCGTTGTTTACCGAATGTTTAAATCGTTTAGTCATTCATTAGAGAAGATCTCATTAGAAATCAGGTCAATCATGTGTCGCAAAAGACATCTAAACAATTATCATCTGAAATCAAAGCTAAGCTAATATCAAAATCTAAAATTCACTTACTCTTAGGGGTTGGAATGAATGCTTTGCATTACTATTTACTACTGTCAATGAATGAAGCATCTGCATTAATTAGATCCAATCACGCCCTGTAGCTTGTTTCAAGGTTTACCAATGTTATTTCAAAATATTCTGAAGCTGTGAGTGTAAATAGAAGATGCTGTAAGAAACTGAAACATAATAATAAACGAATGAAATATTAGGATATCCAGTCTGCAGCAAATAGTTCAAAAAGTGCGTATTGATTTTCAAGTTCCTTAAAAAATCCTGAAAACCTGCTTCTTCAGGATGTCATACTAGTTAATAGAGATACTGGCAGTCACTGAAGACTTCTGGTGATTATAACAGATTACAGCTAAAACATTCACTTAAAACAGCTTTAATTATTATACAAACCTTTTTTAGTAATGTTAGTGACATGCTGATGCAAATAATAGGCCCAGAGAAATGAATAACTAAGTACTAAGATACCTGCTCTTGTAAGCCAAAATAATTCCCAGTACTTATGCCACATAAAAACTTATATTTCTAATTATTCAGAACAAGTCCAGCATTTGAGAAATTAACTAAAAGAATGTCATCAAAAGAATATCCCTCTTCATGTAATCAGTTAAAAACCAGTCGTATCATTCAGGCTGTTATACAAACTCAGTAGCATCATAACAAACTATAATAGCAAGTTTAATGTTTCCTTAATTGATTGATGCAGTAGAACGACGCTATAACGATCAGTTTATTGCAATACGTCGATGTATTGTAGCAATAATGGCGTGTATAATACAATATTATCATAATCCTATGACTAATGCAGTCGTTTTCAATTTTTATTCCATGTGGTTCTTAGTTAACCAGAAGTGGCGGTAGGTTTCTGAAAACTGTGATCATGCTCTGCAGTATAGCTAATCTCTTATTTGCTATTGTGAATGGTTGTCTGAAATTGTCTACAAAAAACTCACTGTTACCTTATGAAATTAATTGAGATGAGATTTCAGTTTTTAATCTATTCTCGTGATTCTGGCCCTAGTTTTTGTTTCTATTATACATCCTTACTGGTAAAATATTTTTTACGAAAGCGACTTCCTATTTGTTACTTGTTCCCGCCTAAAAGGCTTATTGAACTTTGATGGTTGGCAATGTATGACTGGAGGACATACGATAAAAAAAAATTCGCGGTAGTACATTCTCGTGTGATTCCCGTGTAATAATATCCGTCTTCAACACGGCGAAGCCCCGATCAAAAGCTAAAATATAGAAAATTTTGCATAATATACAACATCACTGCTGTAGTGTATTCCCCATTCTCTCAAAAGTGTATGTATATGACCCATTTAATAACCCTTTAAATACTATTAAATGTTTAGGGCCTGTTTTTTCATATATATTATATACATTTATAAATTAAAATAACCTAAAGTTAACAATAAACTTAAAAACTAAAAGGCGTCAAAAACTCCCTCCTCAACGCTATCAACTGGTAATGTGCCCAATAGATTAAATTAATGATTCTTTTCTATTCTTGTTGATCTTAGGGAATCGGTTACCTTAGACCAAACAGATTTTGCGGCGGATCTTGTAGTACGATCCACCGCAGAATTTCATAAAAACCATCCTAGTTAATAATTATGACACGTAGTATAATCAGTCAATGATATTCCCATGGTTGGGACACAGGCTTTTTCTCTGTGGGCCGTAATCAAGCAAGCAGACCTATAGGCTAATCTAAATAATTGCGTCGTGATTATACAACAGATTAAATTAGTTAGGCTTTCAGAATCAAGAGGTCATAATTCGATCACAGCAATGCTGAAAGCAAGCGTAGGCAGTCTCATAACATTTTCGCAAAAAAGCATTAATTTGTCTTGCTTTGTATACTTAGGTTATATGTAATATGTATAATTGTTTATTGAGATGCTCCTTAACTAATTACAAGGCCTTAGTTCTTAACCATTGGTAAAATCAATAAACGGTTATTGTTTGTGTTATAATGTATGTAAAAAAGTACAGCATAGTATAAGTAAGCTATACTATACTTAGTTACTATGGATGGATGTATGTTTGGATGGATGTTTGTTACACTTTTACGCAAAAACTACTGAATGGATTAGTTTATAGCCTGGAATAATATATAGGACTCTTTTTATACCCGCAGTTCGATCCCGTAGGGCAATTACCAAACTCAACGTGGACAAAGTCGCTGGCATAAGTTAGTAGTTATAGAAACTACTTACAGTTCAAATAATTACGGTGATCAGTTATGGCTGAGTCAATAATAAACACTCGTTCAATAATCCTACTTACATATTGTATTTAGATGTTAACACAAGCAATAAAGATGTAAATAATAAAAGTGAATATTACTGTATTTTTATGAATAAATATGGTGTAATCTAACTCTATTTAGCAAGTAAATATACGTATAAGGTACCTACTGGTACTCAGACATCAAGAGATAGACAATTTTAATACTATTACCATATAGTGATATTGCTATCATAAATAAAACTAGCTTTTGCCCGTGGCTTGGCTCGCGTTAGTTAAGAATTTGACAACTAAACTCTTAACACACTACTAAAGTTTCAATTATAAAGGTACCCTTTGTCCGTTTCTGTACACCTGACAACGTTTATGTAACATTTCAGGATGATCGGTTCAATGGTTTAGGCGTGAAAAGGTAACAAACAAACTTACTTTCGCATGTATAATATTAGTTAGGATAGGATTAAATAATTGAGCGCGTTAGGACCTCTGTACTAATCAAATTTTGTGTGTTTTATATTTTCTATAAGGAATTTCAGTCTGGGTTTGTTTATGACCAGTTTATGGTAAAAGATTATACAAAGAAACTAAATAAATCTATTGAAGTTTAAGGAGGTAGGTAGTACAGGCACATTTCTGCATTCAATTTGCATAAGAAATGTACTTACATGTAAGGATCTAAACGATGATAGGTAAATTAAAATATTAAATGAACCTGCAATTTTCAAACGGGTAATCCTATGTTTTTTTTTTAAATTTTGTTTTTCCTTCAGAAAGGATATTAAAACAGGAACGCACCTAAATAAAAAACGTCCAAGTAAATCAAAATTACAAAAATTCTGCCCGCGTATCCTTTTCCGTCGCTCGATTTCTGTGGCTCTTGCGAACTGAAAATCCCAATGATTTTCAGTTTGCAAGAGCCGCAGAAATCGACCTAACTTTTAACTTTTACAAATAGCGAAGTGAAGTAAACTATTTCATAGGTATTACCTAAACATCCATGACACCATGACATCCATTAATTTAAGGGTCAACGAAGACTGTCAAATATTGGTCACATATTATGTAGTGGTCTAATCTAAAAATGCTATTTTAATTTTGTATATCTTCTGATTAAAACTTTTCGGTATAGATTCTACCAATTGATATTTTATTTGTTGTTAACAAAAGCAGAAAAAAATGTGTTAAAATGTGGTTAATAATGGGCCTAATTACTTATAAACAGGCACTTTTAAAAACAAAGTTGAGTAGCGTTATCATGTTTCGCAAAAAATAAAATGGCAAATAAACTTATTAGCGTTTTTGGCCTACACTGAAATGTGATACTTTGCACACATAATCCCTCTTACCTACATTTTTTCAGACATACAAAATAATAGGTAGACATTTATAAGCAATGTGTCAAAGTAATTTCAACGCAATTATGACTTAATTCGACAATATTTTAGTGTTATTTTCTCTTCAGGTGAAAAAGCATAGTCACCTTAGAACTGTACCTAGTTATGTATTAATTAATTAACTCGGTGCCACAACATTATTTTCATTATATTAGTGGTATGCCAGACACGGGTCTGGCATACCACTCTTTAACTGATTAACGCGATGGTTTGCATCTTATCAATGAACAACATTATATTGGTGTAGATAGGTACTATCTTATTAATACTTCGTATAAATCTCAGGGAGATAAACATGTCCTCAAAGACGGTTAAGCACTTGAAATTAAAATAGTTTGAAATATACATATGATGGGGTAAAATAAATAAAGTCCACTCAACACCTCTATGCGCTCTGGATGCGCTAGTTATTTTATAAGTTAATGTCCTTAAGCTGGTACTGGACTTTTTGCTTAAAAAAAACCTAATAATAAACTAGCTTTTCCCTGCGGCTTCGTCCGCGTAGAAGAAACATATATATTATTATGAATCACTGGCAAGATGTAGCTTTCTATTAGTGATAAAATTTTAGAAATCGGAAGAGAAATTACCAAGATAACGTCTTACGTCTATACTTTACCTCTTCCTTATAATATTGTTAGTATAAAATAAAAAACCGGCCAAGTGCGAGTCAGACTCGCGCACCGAGGGTTCCGTACAAACCTGTAGGTATATAAGTAAAAGTTATGGTATTTTTATTGCTAAATGAAATCCATAATAAAATTATTAAAAATATTTTTATTATATGATATAACTAAAAATGTATACTTTTCGCAATTTTTCCTATATCTCTGCTATAAGACGTTGCTTCATACCAAATTTCAAGATTCTGAGTTCACGGGAAGTACCCTGTAGGTTTTGATTCCCTTGCGAGTGTCGAAAATTTGCGGCATAAACGGGAGTATCTTTTGATCGCGTTGACTTAGAAGTTTGATTTTTTCACAGCTCCAAGAGACCATAGACTTGAGTATTTGATATGAATTTCAGCTTGATACCTCCACGCGTTCCTGAGAAAAAAGGTCTTGACAGACAGACAGACAGACAGACAGACAGACAGACGGACAACAAAGTGATCCTATAAGGGTTCCGTTTTTACCTTTTGAGGTACGGAACCCTAAAAACAGAAATACAGAACCTTTATATAATAGAATAGTAAACCAGGACAACAAGATTAAAAAGGATTTTGAATGACTTATGAACTGTTCCCACTAGGGAATTATCAGTTAGGCTTAAGCAGATGCCCGGTTTGCCAAGTGCCACTGTTTCTGGCGGCGGCGACCTGGAGACTCTGCGAAGCAGTCATGCTAGCGAAGGAATTGGCGGAACGTGAGAGGGAGAGAACCTCACGTCCCATTCGCCGCGGAAGACGTCCCGGGCGTCGAGGGCTACGTGGAGGCTCCCGGCCACTGTAGTCGCGGGTCTGTGGTCGGTGAGTAATGGGCTAGCTCGCCATCCGTCCGTCTTATGACGACAGGCCGCGTCGACGGCGCGTTCGTGTTCCACGCGCGCCTCAAAGAGATGTCAGCAAACAGGAAGGGGTCCACAAGGGCCAATAACCGGATTAACAACTTAACCCAACAATTGGGTAATACCATAGTTCTACGGTCGCTTCTCATTTATAAGAAGCTGTAACATCAGTGTATAGGAATTGCCAAAGTTTTTACTGTTTATGCAATCCAAAGAACTATGGACAAAGATTTTGTCACAAATGATATTAGAATCTCCAACACCTCATTTATCATCATTTCATCATCCATTAGTTCATAGATACATTACAGGATTATTAAACATTCACTTGTGTAATAAATAAGGTGGCATTTTAGTAAACACATATTCTATCTAATTAATTAGTTATTTACCTACCGTTTATGCAAAATCCAGCAAAAATCACTATCAACTGTCACTATTGCGTTGGTTATTTGATTGATCAGAAACTCCTTTCCTCCAAGCTTATCTCCCATATCTCTTAAAACCACAATTCATCTCATACTCACACACTCATATTAAATCTGTTAGGTAAAATTGTATGGAACATCTAACTCTTACTTTGATGATTGATGCACTGTGACAACTCTCCTGTTCAATTAGTTCAACAGTGAAAGTAAATGCAGACATTATCAACGTTTGCGAAATCTTGCGAAGCTCTCATCTCCGTGAACACATATCCTTTAAGCAGATAACTGAAGGATCTTAATACCACCTAATTTGATTATGACTAATTCCTTAAAAACTGTAGAATCCTTCCTGAGACAGCTGCAAATTGTTACAACATACATTTACCGTTCAAAAACTGTTGTGAGAATTGTATCATTGAAGCATTAAGACGCAAAATGCTTTGACAGTTGATTATTGATATAAAAAGGGTTATTTTTGTAATCCTATTAGTCCATGAGCGTCTGTTGAGATGTGTCAACCCATTGCTTTGTGGAGATGCGACCACACCGCGGGGAGCATCGCAGATAATGTTCAGATTAGATGGAGATCTGAGGCTCGACATTGTTTAAGTCAGCCTCAGGTAAAGCCGGTCCCACTCGATTGTGTCAAACAATACATAAACAACATTATTTTCAAATAATACGATTATGTGGACGCCCACAAAAAATGTACAGTTTTGTTGATTGACAGTTCTGACTTTACTGTACGTAGGAGTGATGCGAGGATTAGTGGATATTGAATTTTCTCACTCAATTTATCTTTTTTCAACACTCAACAAGTTATGTTCTCGACATTATGTATAATGGAAAAGAACGAAACCACAAAAAGATAAAACCATTACCTACATGCATATCATTATAGAGTTGTCAAGTCTGTCTACCGGAATGAATTGATGTATCTGTGATCTATTGAAATATTAAATTATAATTATAAGATGAAATCTAAAATTCTTCCTCATTCATAAAATGATAAACCTATACAAAACTTTGATTACAGCTTCCTTTATTAAGAAGAAAAATATATTCACGATATTGATTTACATCGGCTGACGGTTGATCTTTTCAAGTTTTATATACGGAGAGATAGACTTTTCCATGATATCGTCTTATTTTCGATGCCTACCTAAGGATAGGCGTATTTTGCCAAATTTTATTATTATAAGTGCCTTCGAATTGATAATAGACCGATGTGAAGTTGGCAATAAAATCCCCGTCGTTGCACGCTGTCTACGATGGAACAGGTTTTATCATTCATAAAACTATTTTAATAAATTATCGATGCTAAACCTCGGCCATAAAAGAGATTGGAGCCAGCCTAACAAATAAACTAAAATTAAATATACACGAATACAATCGAAATTTTTGTCTCAGGCGTATAAAAGTGTCCTATAAATTTACCCACAGTTTAATTTAATGTCCAAAAGTACCTGCTTCACATTTTTTTTTTACTATAAATAAATGTTCGTCGCCGGTTATGGCTGCACGAATGTGTGTTATTATTTTGAGAAATGGTTTTGAATTTGTCTCGGAAGGTTATGATACTTTAGGGTTCATTTTTTACATTTTGCTCGGAAGATTGGAGCCCTTGAAATCTTATTAATAGCAGAATTTTTAATTACATTTTATCATCTTCAACAGGTCGCAAACTGCTGAACCTGTTAAACCAAGGGATGGTAACTAAGCAAGCGTATAGGCTGAATTGAGTTTAGCCCAATATCAGCGGCCTCGTTGAGCGTCGGAGACGACGCAGTTTCCAAAGCCGTCATCAGCGGGGAATACCCCGCCGCGTGGATGGTGGCGGGCGAATGGGGCTATGCGCCGGCGTCGGCCACCCCCGCCATGAATGCCTTCCTCGAAACCAACCACGCTCACCTCGCGTCCTACGGGCTGAAGATGTCGCCGCAGCCGGCATGCGGTGTGGGCGCGCAGCACCGAGCCGCCGCGCCGCACCCACCCCCGCACCATCCGCCCCACTACCAGCCCTACCCACTGCACTCCTACCAGCCCGGCTACCTGCGCGAGTACGGCGGCTGCGGCGAGCTGTTCCCGCAACAGCCGCTGGAGCAGAGCTGGGACTGGCGAGGCGATGCCGTGCACTACCAGGGCGCCGCGCCTCCTTTAGTACCCCACGCGCACGCGCATGCGCCCCACGCCTTTCTACGCTATGTGCGCGCACCTCCGCGAAGAGACATGCGGTGTCAGTGGCTAGATCCTGAACAGCCACCTCCTAGAAAGATGTGCAACAAGCTGTTCTCCAGCATGCACGAGATCGTGACGCACCTGACGGTGGAGCACGTGGGCGGGCCCGAGTGCACAACGCACGCGTGCTTCTGGCAGGGCTGCTCAAGGAACGGGCGACCTTTTAAAGCGAAATACAAGCTGGTGAATCACATCCGCGTGCACACCGGAGAGAAACCGTTCCCATGTCCCTTCCCTGGCTGCGGCAAAGTGTTCGCCAGATCAGAAAACCTCAAAATACACAAAAGAACACATACCGGTAAGTTCTATTTTAGTCATCCTCATCCACTTATATTTAGGAAGGTTTTGAAAGGCCCTTGATTATTATATATCCTATACATAGCCATTCGGAAGTAGGTAGGTAGGTAAGTTATACATAAGTTGCTCGACTATCTTAGGCGAAATTGATTCGTCACATCTAAACGAAGTGTTTCACATCCGGTAGTGTTGTAGTTTGTAGTAAGACGTCAGATCCATTCAACTGGACGAGCGTTGATCCGGCGAAACATTTCGGATCTCATTAATTCGTAATGAACCGCCCCCCGCAGTCGGCAGCACCTACGGCCGAGTGATGGGCACTACTCGAGCACGCCTCGACAATAACCGACACAATGAAAAGTGCCACACAACAAACTATCAAAGAATATGCTTGTAACACGATCGTGAGCACAAACAACACCTAACGGCCATCCTATAAATGTCCACGTCGACTTGTGAAGTCTATTTCTCAGTAAGCAAGGACAAAAAGCCATTTAACTCAGAACTCCATTTTTCAATTCATTACAAAAGTCGAAAGATTCATCTGAACTGTGTATGTTAGATAAAAAAAAGCGCTCGTAAATTAGAATGTCCAGTTGGGCTCGGGTGCTGGGTTCCTCGTGTCTTGTCTCTGTCGCACGCTGGACCATTGTTATTGGTAAAGTATTGGTACTTAACTTTAAATATCGATTTTTAAGGGAACGGTCCAGGAATTTGTATAGCCGGCGTCGGGGACGTAGCCAGCTGGTTTTATGCGTTTTTTTTCTTCGTCAATGTTTAGTGTTGCATCCAGACTTTTGTCCTGTGCCCCCGTCCTCTATTATCTCATACGAGCCTTTGAATAGACAAGACCTTTTTGTGGGGAAGTTTGAAGAATTGTTTTATGGGTAGCTATAAATTACTTCGAAGACTGTGAAACTATATTGAGCTGGGGTCTGCTGCCGATAATTAGATATTTAATTAGCCCAGAGCAAATATCGTGGAGGTGAGGCCTCTTCACCTTCAAATAGGTTAATAATGTATTTATGACAGACAGCCCACCCAATTTTAATGGCTATTTAACAGCTTTTGAAATAGCTTTAATCTCGGAGATCATCAGTGGAATGTTAGGTTAGTTACTTAAGCTTCCATTTAAGAATTTGGTATTGGATGTAGTCTAGTTTATTCGTTTCTTTTTCCTGCTATCGTGTACGAAGTTTGCCGTGTTTTAAAGAAACGTTCATAATACGATTCTGAACTCATCTATGAGTAAGTACTGAAAATGCATTATTACGTGGCGGATGACATGGAAATACATCCATTAAACCAACCCATATAAAACTCTAAATTCCATATACCACATAAAATATTTCTCTGTAGAAACTGTCCGACCAGAATTATGCTTAACTTTGAAAATATATCGTTATTACCTTTGTAAACTGATACTCGGCAGATCAGTAGCTTGATTCAGTAAAATAAAATTAATATTATTTCGTTTATGGTTATCAAAAACAATTGCCTACCGGAGTAATTTGAGATCCACTCTAACGAGGCACTTCTAGTGCTAGAGCAGTAGTAGTTCCACCGTAGATACTTATATCTATTAAAAAGGTTCAGATATTTGAGTAAAGTGGACAGTCAATGTAACCGAAACCCCACACTACTTCATGTATCCATCAAGATTTAAAGGTAGTAATTAACGGCTACATTTATGTTTCTTAGCATCCTCCATTTAAGCCCTATAGCGGATGCATGTTCAGAAATCCTTCCTTAGCATTCACCTTCGTTAAGTAAGCTCTTCCAGACGCACAGAACCTCTCGTGCGGTGTCTCGGACCATGGAACTGAACAGCTTTTGTTCTATGAGTTGCTGAAATTCGCAAAAAAAACCGGCCAAGTGCGTGTTGGACTCGCGCATCGAGGGTTCTGTATAAACTTGTAGGTATTTTGTTAATAAACTACATATTTACGGTTTTCAGATTTTTCCCTTACTTGTGCTTCTTGCCTTTCATGATTCTAGGTCAACGGGAACTACCATATAGGTTTTCGACCCAAAACCTATAGGGTACTTCTCTTATCTTTTTATCGTGTTGACTCAGGACTTTAATTTTTATACACCTAATAGGGACTATAGACCTCAGTATCTGGTATAAATTTCAATTTGCTAGGTCTACCCGTTCCTGAGAAAATCGGTGTTGACACACGGACAAACAGACGGACCAGAGAGATCTTATAAGGGTTTCTTTTTTTACCTTTTGAGGTACGGAACACTAAAAACTTTGCAAAAAGGACTTACTATAGGAATTGACGCGATCAGCTGATTAACATGTATAGTAAAACAAAAAAAAAGTTATGACATTTCAAAAGTCATACAACAAAATTGATTCAATATGTCTTAGTCTGAGTCACCACACATGAGGTTAAGGCTGTGTGTTTTCTGTCCGAATATGAAAGAATTAGACTGCCCTAGAAATGTGTGCAGCATCATTTCGTTTAAAACTGGCTTTAAAAACTTACTTCACACAAAACAGCTACTGTAACCGATACCCGATACGGTAACCTCTGTGCCCATCAAGATTGAATGCGTGGTCAGTCACTAATGGCTACATCATCTTATCAGTAACTGTTGGATAGATAATTTTCGATAACACCATCTCATTTCTGTAGACATTTCACGGTATCTCAATAGATGTGACAGTGCGATGGTGAACACTGAACTCAAATAATAAAATTTATTTTAGTATAGTAACCCGTTCTTGCTCCGTTTTGTTGCAATATACTTATATGTCGACATGTCCAAAAAAAGGAAATTTCAAAGCTTTATCTAAGTTAAATACAGAGTGGAAGGAACACCGACGCACAAAAGTTTACCACGTATTCAGTACATCATTCTGAACCAAATTACCGATGAAAAATGTCTATGTGGGAGGGTTCAGAATGATGTAGCTATTGAATACCTGGAAGCGTTTGTGTACCGATACACAAACGCTTCCCACAAACGTCCCTTTCACCCTGTATAAAGTCATGTGTGTTGGAACTAGTCCTACGGCAACGTTCTACTAGGGTTAAATGTTTATCTGTGTGCCACAAACAAATATACAAACAAACAAACTTACTAAAAGATTAATTATAATATTAGTTGGGAATTTAGGATTATATACATTATCATATTAACAGCATAACATCATGAATGTAGTCCCCAAGCTAAATTCCTCATTGTCTTATTTATTAATCAACAATCTTTATTAAGGATTAATATATTGTTCTTGACTCACCTCGATGAGTTTTTAGCCTGGCCCGACCCCCGAGGGTACCATAGCACGCGTCGGCGTCAAATGGCCGGCGGTGATTCCGCCCACTATCACCCAATCACTTTATAAAACACTTAAGTAATCACTAAACACCTGTGCAAAATTATCGGTTGATATATTCATTTTTTGACACCAATTGTCACGACTTCAAAATCGGCGTAGGCGGGTGCTACGAAACGCTACGAGGTGCGCTACGACTATTTTGATTGAATGTTGCATTTTTGATTCAATTGAATTTTTGTTCGGATTTATGGTAAAAAGTGTATTGTATGTTGAAATCATTAGTTGTTTGTTTGTTTGTAACTGTTAAAATATGTATTATATTGATATTTTATACTTATTTGATTTTAACTTGATTTTCCGTTTACTTTGCGAATAGCTTCATATTAAACAGATGCGAATTAGCAAGTGCAAATAAATTCATTTTCGATCGCCCAACTCACAGTACCAGGACAATAAACTAGTACCGGTTGCACAATATTAAAATTCAATAGTTTCTACATCGCCACTTCAACACCGCAGAGGGGTGGGCACAATACTTTAATGATGATATGATTCAAGCCGGTGAAGACGTCCCCCGCTATCAGATGCAGTGCTGAGCTAATATGCCGTATAAAATGACGCTTTCATAATATTTTGCAAACAATACGGAACCCTTCGGCGCTGTGCCCTCGCCCCTGCGCCCGCGCCATTGTGTCCGGAGCCCCGGACTGCCGGGAGCTGTCGGCTGCAGCACTAGCGAGTCCCGACCAAACATATATGTAATACACTCGTCAACATCAAACACTTAATATGCTCATGTTACTGGTTCGTTTTGTACTTGCAAATGAGCAGGTAGATTGTTTTGACCAATCCATAAATGAGACTATTGTTTCAAACATAATTATAGAGGGTTTAAATCGTACTAGTGAGTAGCTTAACATCTAGGAAGGGTGAGTGAGAGGTCAAAGTTCGAGTTCCATTCGTTGCACTATAAACCCGCTGAAATTATTATTAAAAAAATAAATCAAATCATATAATAAAAACCAATATTAAATATATAATTATTATTAATTATATAATTTAAATCTTTTATTTTCAGACAACATGGCCCATAAAGTGTTAGTAAACACGATTACAATTAAAATATTAAATCTTATTATCTTTGGTAAGTTTATCAAGCCCCATGCATGACATGTAGCTTGACAAACCTACCAATTGTCGGCCCAGCCAGCCTTTCTGCGTATGATTGAGGCAACTTTTTGTCGCAAAATAATCATCTGTGTGCGCATCAGCCAACATACCAGATGCACTGCAGTAAGGTGGAAACCCTAACAACACCCTGAAGGCTAAAAGCTTTGAAATCCCAACCGGTTATGTACGCATTTTAGTTAGATTAATAATACCTATGCAAGTAATTTTGGTTTAGCTCTTAAAGCAATGTGCCTGTTTGTTCCAATATAAATACGCTTCTCTATTTGTTAGTTTCTGAGATGAAAAAGGAGACCTTAGATATAATTATTATGTCTGTTAGTATCAATGAGTTTACGTGCAAAGATACTAATGTATTTTAATTAATACTGTAGTTAACTTATAATGTTCTTTTTTTCTGAAACTGTGCAATCCCTGTTTTCACTAACACTAAGCAGCACCTTACTAAATGCCTAAATATCAGCGCGATATTATTTTTTTTGAGCGCCTGGGAGTTAGAAATTTGACAGCATACTTTTATTTAGCCATTCATTTATTTGTGGGGACCACATCTATTAGTGAAAACGAGCATGGATAGGTAAAGTTCCGATCACAGGTGGGAATGAAAATATAGTTTCTGCCTAAAAATCTCAAATATTTACGTGGTCGGTTGCACACAACAATTAGAGTGACTTTGTAATCGATGCCAGAGCATTTACCTAACTAGTCGTCAGACACCTGCGGTCAGTATTTACGTCAAAAGAAGTAGAATTGCTGTTTCTTTGCACTCCTTCTCAAATTAAGTCAATAAATAGCAGTGGAATTGTATAATGTGGCCTAATAAGTGTATTTATTTTTATGGCTTGGTGGAATTAATTGTAATGCATTCGAACCTTTTTGTTGGCGAAATTTTTCAGAGGAATTGCATAAATAACACAGAGATAATTCGTTCGTCCTATTATGTCCATGGGTTAGATGTGGATGTCCAATAGGCATAGGTACTCCTCTGCCTAGCCGTGCGGGTATAACAGGCGTGATGCTATGTTATGTGGATAATTCGTAACAACTCACATAATAGTTAATGTAATAATTTCTAAAGATTTTGATACAGAAATACATCAATTACTATAATCAACGTAATTTTTTTACTGTCACTTTTCTCCGAAAGCTTTATTGAAACTCTCTGAACGTTTCCGTACATAATCCTACGTAGAATCGGCCATTTTATGTCCATATGATAATGTTGTAACCCTATAATAGCTGGGTTCTTTTCAAAGGTGTCTATATGATCCGGGACCATCTGCCCCGATTGATAAATTGTATAAAAAATGTTGAACACAATAGTTGATGCGTTTGTGTGCGTTACTGGTCTGTGTCGAGGGGATTTAATGGTACCAGTATTTCTAAAACTTTTGCTTCACTGTCAGCGGTCAACGAATATCATTACTTATTTAAAATAAAATGGTGTTTAAACAGCTTTAATTGCTGTGTTACTAATATTCTAAGCGTTTATTTTTGTTAAGGTTTTTCTTATAGGTACATAAGTAACTGTTTTGATTAAAATTGCTAACACATTTCTTGTGACTGCTGTCAACAATTAATCTTAAGCTTAATCTTAAGCTAGAGTCAACATTTTCAGCGATTAATCCAAAATGAATCCATTTTCGACAGCGTAAAACAAGAACTAGTTACTTAGCAAAATTAATTGCATGTGAATCAATTTATTGAGTTGAAACAAGCGATAATTTGATGGGCGTGGCCTGCCCTTGTCAGTAGCAACATTACTACCCCTCAGCAACACACACACACACACACACGAGCACAAATCTCCATGAAGTGTACACACTTGCTACCCCACACCACGCCACCGATACTGTACACATGTAGACAATGAAAGCGATAAGCGCTTTATTTTTTATCTCTTTGTCAACTCGCAACCTCCCCTCTTCGCATTGACACGATGTTGAAGTGACTACACCCGCCACATTGCATATAATGTCCCTAAGTACTCCAAACAGCACACATTCTAAGTTTTTTCCAATGAATAATGCCTCAAAAGAGCGTCAATGAACGAGAAACATTGACCATCAATATTAAAAAATTGCGCGTCCAAGCAAAGACGCGTCTTGCAGAAATCCGAGCATTCCTGCAAACGTGAATATTGTTTTTATCTGTTGAAGAATTTCGCTAAACGTCAAAGAGATAGTGCGAAACAACGAACAGGGTATAGGAGTGCGAATAAAAACAGATTAACCGCACCTCGATACGTGAATCGGAACGCATCGGCCTGCAGCCCTGCAAGCAACGATTCCTCGCTGAATTCTATTAGACAGGATCGAATGCCTTCACATCGATGCGTATCAGACAACGCTAATTTGAGCAATTATTAGTTCATAGACAAAAACACTAATTGGAACGGCTGCGGTGACATGACAACCAGTTGCATCCTTTGTTTTGTATAGATTTAAATGTCGAATATGTCATTTCATGGGACTGTATAATAACTGGTTCACAACTTTCAATTAATAATGATGTTCTGCTTTTGACAATCATAAAACAATGTAATGTAAATTGTTCTATCACGATTTAACCAAATTCGATTTTCGACGTTTCAAAACCACATTTTCGATTTGATTTATAAACAATTCGGTAATGAAATTATATCTTAAATTCGATCAAGAGTCTGTTTTGTTCAGACGAGATAAGTATCGTGGTCGGGCAATCAATCAAGCGGCTCGGGCTGTGGTTTCACCTGGTCTCGTTGAACAGCTAATCGGGAACACATCCGAACTATTACTAATATCCGTCCGACACGCCCTACACGAATCATTTAGTCATGGAACATCGACGCTATTTACTGACGGCGTAATTATTAGAAGTGATCTTGTTTACATTTTATTAACAAACAATCTCGGCTTTTTGGGGATTAAATTTAGCTATTTTAACACTTTTTTCATTTTTGAGCTTTGATCAGTCTGTTGCTACAGTTAATTGAATCAAACGTTAAAACGTTTTCTTCCTACGTGATGATTTCTTTTGGCATTTTTGTAATTTCCTGGCAATTTATTACCTGCCACGTAAATCACTCATCAAATATATTATAAAACATAGCTGTGGCATCCTCTATTATATAAACGAGTTATTTTGCCATGTGTTTGTAACAAGTCTTGGTACCAGACTACCAGGATAACATAAATTGCGCACGGTTGTAACGTAACAATAGCTTGGAAGCCACGGGAAGCGCTAGTGTTGCCTGCCTACGCCTACTTGGCTGAACGGCTGCCTCGCCTGCTCGCTTGCTCCTCGCCCTTACTATCTTATTACAATCGTTTCTTCTGATACTTTACTATCTATGCGCGCATTTTATAGTGACAGACTCCTTTTTACTTTTTTAGTAAATTCAATGATAATAGAAATTATTTATTTGGTCACAGTTACATTGAGTCTTGAAAATATGGTGGTAGAGATTGGCAATTTGTATCCTATCAAACAAGTATTAAAGTTATGCAAAATTACTTGAATGAACCTATGTTCTCTGTTCTCTTATTATAAAACATAACTCCTTTAGGATTGAATAGCAAGCAACTTCTTACGTAATCTCTTAATTTATGCAAAACTGTCTTACACTTATAATAATATCAGCTAGCTGCCTGTTCGCAGTATTTGCCTGTCGATTCTATTAGGCAACACCGACTTAAATAATTCTATTAGAAGCATGAGTAGGTTTAGTTATTGCAAACTAAATAGTCTGATTCGTAGTGTTGTGCTTTTTCGTACCCATCAAATAGGTTACTCATTAAATTAAATGAGCTATCAGCCGTTTTCAATGCGTTAAGAAAAACATTTTGCGCTTTGAGGTTCGCAAGTGTGCGAAATTCTTTCGTCTTGTAGGGCGACCGCGGAGGGTCTCACTGCATCATTCATGCGTTTTTTCGTCGACACCTCACTTGTATCAATATGTATGGGAGTGTGTGATATCGCCGACAACATGGCTGAGACAACACTGAACTAGCCCTGATATTTATTTTCACACCTCGCTTGCAACTGTGACTGAGACAGTATTCCTTAAAGAGTACAAAGCAACATACATCTAAAAATAGAACACTGAGTGTAAGCACCGTGTTCATCAGATTCAGTGTTTACATGGAGAACTTAAAACTGGCAACTTTTAAGCATAAAGTATGCTTAAAAGTTGCCATATCCTTACTATGCTCCTTTAAATAGCACCTGTGGTCCAAGCATCATAAAAAGTGACTGAATAAGCTATGTTTCTGTCGACAGCCTTTAGAATTCCTTGCATTTAACACCGCTCGCGAAAAAATCTCGATAGAACGCATCGACAGGATCAGACAACAATCGAAATGTTAACACGACGACAAAAAGTTGTATTCCAATGGTTTTTGGAACACTTGAAGCTTTCTGATGATACTTAGTTGTTTATCTGCAAAAGTAGATAAAAACTGGAGACGTGATAAGAGATTATTTAATAAGGTTCATCGCAGCAGTGTAGAATACGACACTGATGTCAAATTGCAATGACTCATTTGTTGGTTAGTGTGCAAAGTGCCTTGGTAATACTGACGTCTAATTTATGGACTTCAAGTCGATCAATTGCAAGACCATCCACCATACAAATCAAAAATTCGTTCCCGCAGGAATGTTTGGCGCGCAAAGAATGTGGGCGCGTCCGAAATAAAAATTAAACACGTTACAAATAAAAACAAAAACAGACTATTAATATTCGTTAGAAATATTGGTTTGTCCCAAAAATGTGCCCGGGGGCTGAAACACGATCCCGCGTGGGTGTTGAGTGGACACGGCCCAAACAAATACATAACCTAACCGATTTATTGGGCGACTTGCGTACGACACGCCGCAAAATTATAATATTTATGATTTGTGAACATATTAATATTCATGGAGCAAGTAACGGCCCGACAATGATTGCAAACTTAGTTGCCCTAAAGAATTCTGTTGAAGTTATTAACGTTTTAATTTACGTTCGGGCTGTTTTTAGTGACACAATATTTAAGGCAAAACTTGTATTTACTCGCTTATTTTTCCGATGATGAATGATTTGTCCTCGATGAGAACTCATAAATTACTTCAATTCTGTATTTAACAAGATTCATTTTAAATGTTTTACTATTAATAATATTCTCATTAATACATTGGTACACAAATCAGGTCCATACTTTTGCCATTGGATATCAGTATCGTACGGTAAGGTCTCCTCTGTAGGTGCAGCCCGAATACCAAGAAATGCGATACCAACATGGTCAATTAATAAAACGATTCCCTTGTGTCCACGAAGTATCTTCATTTTCTCTGTATTATTCCTTTTGTGAACCCTTTGAAACTTCATACAAGGTAAATCGTTATTTAAAGTTTAAAAAAAGTAAATGTTTTAGAAATTGCGATACAATTATAGCACCATTTCTACATTGGTCCTTTAAGCACTGAATTATGCAAAATACCAAAAGTATGAATTATTATAAAAAAATACTCATTCGCTTGGATATCTATCATTACATTACTCATCACGGTAAGTTTCATCAATATTCAGTACCTATCGTGAATTCCGTCAATTCGTTAGCAATATCGGCAGCGGCTATAATACAATTACGGACTTTGCCTGATCTCCTTACACTGTTACCACCGCGACCTTTCAAGTCTTATTTTCTTACACCGTCTACCAAACTATCTGTTCCTCCACGTCTACCTCAAGACTTACTACTTATGACACCCGCATAAGACAACATTGTCTCAATTCCCAGCATCAGCTTTCAAAGGATTTTGATATTAAAATTTAACTTCATTTTATTAAAACGCTCGCGTGCCCGTCCATCTCTCTGTAGATTTTAACGCATTGATACGTTATCAGCCATCTCGTGACACGACGCAGCATCGTTGACGGCGCCTACCTTAAATCCTGCAGGTTATTGTATAAACATTTCTTTTATGGCTTTAACGTAATCTTCAAGCAGTTTATGAGGTGAAATGTCGAATTTATTTTACTTGGCTGTACCCTTTACGAAACTTTGTGGTTAATCCTTTTAGTTTCATTGTATAATTTCCAAATAAAATTATCGTCACTCACAAACGTTTACTTTATTGTTGTAGTTAAACATATAATTACTTTTCAGTTCTCATTTAAATTACCTAAGGTTCAGTGGTTCAGTAATTACGGTAAAGATTTAGCAGGAAATCATAAATTGTAAATCTTATTTCGCCTTATTTTGATCGGTTCTCATTTAACCTTATACGGAAAATCTGAATTACTTAGTTTTTTTACATCCGCCTAATTTTTTGAGAAGTCGAGATTCTGATATTATTTCTTGTATTTTTTTATTCGAGAGGAGCGATGATGCCGGTTAGGGCTGTCAAAACGCTTGACGTAAGGATTGACGAGCGTGGCCTGCCTGGTTAGGTGTTTTGTACTTTTTATGTTCAGCCTTGTACAATATTGTTTATCTACAAAATCGTCTGGGAACAAAATGATCAAATCTTCGATGAGAAAATAAGTAGAGGTCATAATAATGTTTCTTAACTTGTCTTAGATTAGAATCTTTGGGATTAGATTACAATCTAAATGTATAAAGTTTAACCTCTGATAAAAACAGTCTAGACAAATCAATCTGAATCGTTTGCTACGGGATAATAGTATCTACTATTTCATAAACGACTTGCCATAAGAGTTATAATCCTAATGTGCGCTACCGATAAAAAGAGAAACGGAAATGTTTATGTGACACTTCTCACATTTCTCCTAAAACACGGCGAGAGATACTTTTCTAGTCCTTGTTGCGCTCTCTCAGCAGATACCTATCAGAGCAAGACGGATGGAGCGCTCTCCGTCGCAGACCGAACAATGGGAAGACGCTTTAATTCACGGGTACAGAGCCAGACGGGAAAATGTGCCATTATTTCATCTAACCCTGGAAACAACATAAAAATGTCAAGATGCAATAAATTATCAACACGGCCAGCAAAAACATGATTACTTCTATATTCTATCTATAGCAGTAATAATTATCTGTTTCACTGACTGCTATTTCTGGCACTACAACATCGTGAATTGAATTCGCAAATAGTTCTTTACGAGTTATGATGACAGTAAATGACTTGTTCGACACTTATGGCAATACAAGGATCAATTAAAATGGTTATTTTATTCCGTTCGTATTTTTTAATTGGCGCAAAATAACAAACAGTATTAAATGAGGTTCAATGAGTGAATTATTGTAATAGGTAATGAAAGCGGCCGGTCTCACGGGTCGTCGTCGTGAATCACAGGGACTCCAGCGCGACAAAAAAGGCCTCATACGAAACCTGGCAGTGCTCGAAAGCCAGTGCTCGCTACATGTTCGATTTTCCACAAGCCTTCGAGTTTCGACTAACCTGCGCGTGCACATTTGAATGTTATATCAGTTTTAATTTGTTTTCGTTCACGGACGATCGCCGTCCCTGTTCCTCCCGAGCTATACGTTTTCATTTTAATTTATATTTATCAGCGAGATATGACTGTGCAGTTTGTGGCCCGTGTTGTTGCTACATTTACTATTATATTTTTATTGGGATGCTTTTGTATGAGTTGGCAGATATTTATCGGGTATCGGAACATTATTCGGTCTGCTCATAATCGTCCGCATAAAGCACCTTGTCACACGGTCGTTGGGCGCCGAATGCGCTCGCCCGACCCCGACTATTCTTTTTGTGCTCTCCGGACGAGGGGCCGTATTCTCTGAGAAGTGGAAAAAATGAAGATATTAATATATCTTTCTAATTCGAAATACGTTTCGGATAAAAGGTACATCATAAATCATTATGCACACTGTACGAAACTGCCTTTAAATATGCGAGAGAAAACGGCATTCGGGGAAGTGTCGTGGATGTCGTCAATCAGTTGGTATTGTGACACTATTGAAGAGTTCTTCAAGTTGTTGGATAGTGTTCGAATAGGTCGTGTTTGAAATATTTTAATTGAATGTAGCCGGTGTTCTAGATATGGTGTATTGAATGTAGCGATTAGTATTGTGGGTCAGACGGAACATGGCGCGTGGTCATGTCTGTCGGCTGGCGGGGCAGCGGTGGAGCGGTGTGTTGGCTGTGTCTGCAATCGGCCAGTCATCCACCGCTTATTAGCTGCCTCTCCATCGAGATTGAATTAGCTTCGATCTGTAACATTTAATAAAGACTGAAACAATGCGCGGCAAACTTGAGCTTCAAATGATGAATTGATGATTATTATGATTAATTAAACTGCCTAGTAGGTAAATTACTGGCTCTTATGGCCCACGGAGAATAAAATATGTCTTCTATAAAGAATACCAATCATACCATTCACAAACTACATCAACATGACGCATCAAACGTTTGAGATTTACTCAAAACTTAGTGTTATCTTCAATATTAGTGTCACGCAGATTTAAGATAATTCCGCATTAGTGTCTAATGAATATGTCTCCAGCAACAGGTGCACGGATATCAAGTGTCGCCCAATTATAATTCAAGGTGCTGACAAGCCCGCGGCCAGTAGTCGGCCACTCAAACGATAAACATTTATTTGATTATACTCTAAATTGTAATAAATAGCATTTTGTATGACAACCTTTTTGTTCCGCAACCCGATATCCGGTGAGCGATTGTTTTTTCTCCAAACTCACCTAAAGCCATTTACCACAATTCGGGTGCAAAGGCCGCGGGGTCAGGTTTCACGTCACTCGTGCTATTTCTAAAAAGCTTGTTTTCACAGCGGAGCGCACTTAAGTAGCGATTTGTAACTCAATACTGCAGAGTAATTCGGGCTAGGCGATGTGCCAACTTTGTATTCCTTCGTGCTTTACTTGCAGACCGTTTAATGTTGTTAAATTGACTTAAAAATATAAATTCGTGGCTAAAAATCACATCTTGTTTAACGAAATCGTTTACCGAATTCGCTAATGTAAATAGTAATCTTAACACGGATTAAATCCGTCAAAAAGGTGAGTCGGGAAAAAAACATGAGATAAAGTTTCACCTCGATAATAGTAAGAAAAAAGTGTCTCCTGTGGGTGATACAGCCGTTTAAGATAAACATCTGACCCTAGCCGGTGCGGTGGTGCACTGGTGTCCCGACGCGGAACGCGACGAATTCACGAAGTGCATTCCCGACTGGTGTTCGATTTGTTTTTGTTTTGACACTAAATGTTCAGAGAAACCATTTCGAACATGATTTTTGTTTATGTGGCTATTAATAACGTTTATTCAAATAACACTTATTGTCTTTTGAAATATGGAAGATAGGTCAAGTATCATGGTCTATCTAGAAACTTTTATTTTTATATTGAAAATCTCAATGGACTTTGCAGAATAAACCAACAAAACATCGCCCTCTACTTTCCTCGATCCAATAATTACAACTTCAAAATCTAAGAAACTACTCTACTAAACGTCATCAGCGCGTGCGCAGGAGATGCATCAAATTGTAATAGAATTTGTTACCGATCGTTTTTTGTTTCGAATTGCGTCAGAGATGAGACGCCCGATTAGTAATTAGACGGGCGACACATGTTTTGGACTCTTTTATCTTGTATTAGCCTCATTAGTAGATCCGAGGCGTTTTTATTGTTCCCGATCATGGTTCAGTCGTGATTTTTATTTCTCTATTTCCTTTTCTTTGTTTTGCTTGACGTTAGGTTCAAGAACTGTCTACTGACATATATTTTTTTATAATAATAGTCGCATTATATTAAGTTGGTGGTATTCAATAAATTCCTATCAATACTCCTGTCTAAAGTTATTCATTCATATTTTATTCCATAGATGTTTCACTTGCAAACATCTACTGTTCGCATTCCTCGTATGAATTGGCTGTATACGCACCAAGAATGATAGAGAATAAAGCATAAATATTTTGTAATAGAACACTGAACAAGAAAGGAAGTATCAATCCATTGAAAACGTGCGATCCGTTCAAACGGTGGTACACAAAAATCGTGGCAAGGGAACTCCTAAAGAGCCCTATTATTGTAGCGTTAACAGACACTTGAGATTAGCATCTGTGGCTCCTCAAAAATCTTCATATTTCAAACACAATACACAGGATTACAACCGAAGAGGTTTATTTGTAAACACGACAATATAATAGTAATGCTACATTGTACTGCGGTCACCAAAGCGTCTGCCTACTTGTAATGTATTTTATTGAATATCATCTCATACGATTCGGTGAACTTGTGAGGATCAATATGGTGGAGGCGCAAAAAAGTGGGCAAAAAAATTAGGGTCACCGTGAAAGCACATGGTGGAAAATTCGTGTTTTCTATTGTTAACTTGGGGCTGCGTCTCCCATATTCTTATACTCTTTGCTGTCTATTTCAAATATGTGTTGAATTTAAATAATGAAAAGATCTGGCATAGTTTCTAATTCTTCTCTCTCACCGAGTTCTAAGACCACTTTTTTCTTTTAAAAATCTACGGCATTTACAAACAAGGTCAACTTACAGGGAAACCAGAACAGGGATCCAGTAAATAAGATACCATCGGTGTGATAACACCATTCTGAGGAGATTATCTGCATTGTTCACGATCATCATCGAGTTATCAGGAGTAAAACGGATGTTGAGCTGCCTTTGTCACAGGGCACCAGGGCTTATTGAGACGTCAACACAAATACATATCATTTGTAGCAACAATAAGGTTCAAAGTAGCATGCGGTCTGCTACTCCAGGCTTTGTTACGGGAATGTGACAAAGTCATCTTATAAATATGATTTATGGCCGTGTTAAGTATCCCGTGCAATTGTTGTGAATATTTATTTATGCTCGTAAACTATAAACAACGAGCAAATCTGGTTATTTACGACGTGATTGGACATTCGCGTATTTGGATGTGCTCGATGTTTTTCTTGACTGTGGATTTAGTGCTCGGATTTTATTACAAAATTGCTGGTGTACTAGATGTGATACGAAGTCCAATATTTTTGCATATTGGAGATCTAAGTAGCGATTTTGGATGTTTGCTTAAGGAGATAACATGTAGTAGGTACCAATACTTTACGTAGAAATGGTCTAGCCCAGTAACCAACAAAAAATGGAGAGCAACATGTCATAAAATATATTTCAAGTAAATTTTATAGTTTCCTGTCCAAATCCAAATGTGTCGAACCGCTATCCACCCACATGCGTATTTACTAACGTTGTATCTTTTTTTATCAGGAGAAAAACCGTTCAAATGCGAGTATGCGGGCTGCGACCGCCGGTTTGCGAACTCTTCGGACAGAAAGAAGCACTCGCACGTGCACACGTCCGACAAGCCGTACAACTGCCGCGTGCATGGCTGCGACAAGTCGTACACGCATCCCTCCTCGCTGCGCAAGCACATGAAGGTGCACGGTGCAGCCGGCGACGCCTCCCCGCGGTACGATAGCGACGGTGACGACTCCTCCTCAGCAGGCAGCGTTAGCGTCACAGCTGGTGCCGCCAGCCCCGCAGCACCCCTTCCCCCACCGCCGGCGCCCGCACCGCAACACCACCCACATCATCACCCCTCCATCACGGACAAACTAGAGAGCCTCAACGAGAAATACCTCAACCCGCACGACCAGAAGCCTTACGAGCGACCGCCGGCGCCGCCCCACCATAACCAGCCCCCACACCTCACCAACATCGGCGGGAACGGCGTGATGGACAACAAGCTGGGCTTCGGCGGGCACTGGACGCAGTTCCAGCAGCCGGCGCCGGCCATGCCACATGGTGTGCCCGAGTGGTGGTGCCCCACGCAGGAGTCCTACCACCACCACCACCTCATGCACCACTCGGGCGCCGCCGCCGCCTACTGACCGCACCGCGCTTAGCGAACTCTTCATTCGACGAACTCCTGCTGATGTGAGCACCATCGACTAATTAATTACATGACGCTAGCGTGTGTGGGTTAATGAATCAATTGTATTGTAAGCCGATTGGTACTCGAGCGTGTCCGCTACGTGGAATGAAAAGTTCACTAATGCGCTCCGGAACAGTATTGTTTTCAATGTGTTACGCTTATTATAAATCTAATTAGTCCATAGACAATCCGACCATTTCTAAATCATCGCCAAACGTCAGCCGTCCGAGAGATATTTAATATTTGGGTCTACTGTTAAGAAAAGAGTTATTTGGGAGAGTGGTGACAATGTGCACTGTGGACAATAGAACCTTACGTCACAGGTTCTGTTGTTTGCAGTAAAACAACTGAGTTGTAAACAATGACCGCTAGTTGAATGCTTCACAGCATGTCATATATTTCCTGTAAACATTTTAACGATGAAAAGTGTCTTATTATTTTTGGAACACGATTTCTTTATTGAATAAGTAGGGTCATTGCGCCGGTTAGCGACCAGTTAGCTGGGTTGCCCACAAAAGATGAGGAAAAAAAAATGTTGTCTACACGCAAAATAGTATATGATAATGTGAGTTTGTCCCAAATATAGTCTAGTTTGGATATAAAACGTAAAATAAAATACATTAATACAAAAATATTTATAAAATGCTGAAAAAGTGAAAATATAGCGAAAACGTCGGTTTGCGACCATTTTTATCAGTTTACGACCACCAGTGAGCTGGTTTGCGACCGCTATTTTAATATGAAAAATTTGCCATTAAAACAATTATAATCGCTTTAAAAATATTTTAATTTTTGCCTCTTATTATAAACAAATATGGTAATCATTTGGTGTAATGTTTTCTTATAATAAAACAATAACAATCTTACATTTTGTAGGATCTTAGTCAACATTAATATTTTCTAATCATCATAATTTAATATTATTGGTTTAATATTATTTTAGAAATCATATTCCGCGTTTCTTATTCATAATTATGATACACCTCTTCACACTAAGCCGATCTTGTATCGTGGTCCTTGGGATCTGATACAGTCTACATGTTTCTCTTATTCCCTTCCCTTCTTTTCGTATATCATCGAGAACTTTTTTCAGGGTTTCTTCAGTGTACTGGACAGTCTTTTTCTTTTTGTTTTGTTGACTGAATTATTTAGGAGCTCCATCTAAATAAATAGTAATATAAAATACTAATTTATGGTGGCCGAAAACCAGTGTTTTTATTTCGATTATTTTGGTTTACGACCACCTGTTTAACCCAATTTTGTACGTAAATTAAACAAAGTTCTTTCAAAGAAAGTGGTGGTCGCTTACCAAAGAACTACAACGAAATACTTTTACAATGCTACATTCAAAATTGTATCAGTCCTGTATGAAGCATTAGGGTCATATTAATCAAAACAAAATAATGCGTTGCACGTCGGTTTGCGACCACGTGGTCGCTATCTAACGTTTTTGATAAATAAGCATTTCGATTACCGACCACTTGATTTTATCTTAATAATAAGTTAAAAAATAGCAAAATAAAACTAAATACTATCCAAAACTTATCGATTGTACACTTTAACAACTAACTTGTGTGTAAAACATGAAATAAGTAATAAAACTTACCTTTGAACGCCGCGCGCCGTGTTATTTTTTTTCTAACTCGCGGTACGTTCAGTAACCACTGAATCAAGACGCGCATTGAGCATTTTTTTTTCGGCACTGGGTTAACCCATTTGTTTCAAACTGTGTAAATTCTTATTTCCTAATTATTCATAAAGCACGTTAGATTTATTTTTTATATAAGTTTCTTCTACAAATACTATTATCTTGATTTAAAGAAACTTAGTCCGTCAAATGGTCGCCTACTGAAGGTGGTCGCGGTACCGGCGAAACGACCCTATTGTGTGTTGGAAGCATTTGTGACGTCCAGGGACATGGTTACTCTGTACGACGAACAGTTTTGTCAACTTGCTGCAATTGTTGACAGTGATTTATTACAGCCTTTGTCTAGTATAGAGATGCGTACAAACAGATGTATTCTTAAATGTAATGGTTTTGAGAAACGAGAATAATTAAATATTCATACATTTCAGCTTTACATATAGATGGTTATTTATACTGTAAACGCGATAAACAATTATTTAATATTCAATCAGTAACAGGTATATATTTATACAGGAAACATTGTCGCCGGCAGAAGATACCTATTATAGCAAATATTAAACGAGACTTGTAACATAAAATTATATGATCAGCATGGCCAAAGCACCGAAGTCTAATAAAACTACGATTTTATAGGTTGTAAAATGTATGTAAATTCATAGTTTTAAGTTAGATAGTACGCTGTAATATATATATATTTAAGGAAATGCCCCGTGATAGTAGAGATAAGAGATAAGTGTTTGCTTTCTTTGCACATTCACACAAGTGTTGCTCTTCATCGTGCTATGGACTCTTGAACTATATTATGTATATTTATATCGAACATAGTGCTATTTTTTCACGGACCGACGATTTAGATAGCGAAAGAAAGATTAAAGTGTACCTATAATATTATTACCTTCCTATTTGACTGAGAAAACATTACGTATTTTAAGTTATTTTAAGATGAAATTGTTGTCTTTTCTACAGCCCTGTAAATAGCAAGAAATAAAATAAACAAATATTTCGATTTCATAGAGCTTACTTTATCTTAACGACCTGATTACCCTTTAAACAATTTGGAATCGGAACAGATATTTTATTACAATAATAAATACCAGCAATTATGTGCACAATAATAACAGAAATAAACTGAATCTCACATCACCATGTGAGATTCAGTTTATGTAGTAAAAACGACGTCCACACATGATAGTAAAAATACATTCGTCACGACTAATGGCATTAAACAAATTATTTATTTTCATTTTTCGAAATATTTTTTCAAGATACTATGAATAAGTTACCTAAAAGTAATTATATATGCATTTAAAATGGCACTGTAATTTGTTAACTTTTTTCTCATAAGCCTGGCTGTAAACAAGAGTCTGTATGCCGAATCTGAAGTCAAAAGATTGATCACTCGAGTCACGAAATCTAAAATGGAAATCCAATTCTCGCGATCATTTCGATCGGATTCCGATCAAAAAACCTAAGTCCGTGACGATACCCACAATAAAACACCACACAATAACAAAACGAGGAACAATCATATTCCAAAAGAGAATTGAATTTATCATTGAGAAGAAACGAGAGAAAGAAATGATAAATGATCTAAAGGGCATAAGCACCTTCGAGAGTGAGCGAGCGCGCGATACTATTCGATTCGACTTTACTGTCCGAGGGGATGATTTATCGTTTCTCAACAGGGATTGGCCGATCCAGTACTTAAAAGATTTATAGATCCTTATGGTGCATGCGCGGTAGGAGCGTTTTCTTATTATAAATCTCACTCCTGCGCATGGACTCGCGATTGCCTCTTTAGCTGTCCGTTGGAGAAATTAAAAAAATATGTTAACATATTGCGGTGGTGGATGAACGAACTGGCCCGAGTGCACCGAGAACACTGCGGGTAATTGGCTGGCTAAGTTAATGCGCAGGCACACGGACGCGCACGGTACGCGCTCGCCGCATGCGCAGTGCGCCGCCCGACTCTTCTATACAAATAATTGATTATGACATTAATACCCATTGTAAGGCGTGTTTTATTTTACTATCAATTGGAGTAGTAAGTCATTTTGGTATAAATCATTTTTGTGAGATTCTGAAACAAAAATGAGCAAGCTTTTATTTTATACATTGAAATATGTATAAAATAAAAGCTTAACTTGGTAGCCGGCAATCGCCATCAGAAAATAAGTTTTCTGATGGAGAAAAGATACCAGAAATCCATTTTTTTTCTCTTCATAATGGCTCAACGCTCAACGTATTTAAACTGGATGGGAGGCCATAGAATACTTTTTATTCCGGTAGGAAAATTTCCGACAAAAACGCGTGCGAAACCGGGGTCAAAAATGCCAAAATATAATCCTACTATTCATATATAGTATAGTTTCTGAGGGGGATGGATGGATGTTTGTTAATCTTTCACGCAAAAACTACTGAACGGATTTGGATGAAATTTAGCACACAGCTGGATTAACACATAGGATACTTTTTATCCCGGTAGTATGATCCTGTGGGACAATTATCGAACTCCACGCGGGCATAAGCTAATATTAAAATGAAGGAACAAAATACGGCCCTGAAACGTCGGTGCGTAAGTTTATCGTCAGGGGTGAGATATTGTTATGAGGGCTGTGTAGGCCCGGTAGGCCCCGGTAGGAGCGAGCTCGGGGCCCGTGCATCCCCAGCTAAAGATAAGATCTGCAGCCTGCGAGTGACACCTGGCCCCGCCCACACCAACCCCGACACACGGCAATCCCCTTTTTTGTTTGCGAAGGGAGAGAATACTTTACATGATGTTCTAAATATAGATAATTACTGGTCAAGATTGTTGGAAATTCTTGGTATAAAAATAGACTTTGTAGACTGTAAATTAATGTGGATGAATTCTGAAGTAATTATTTAGAATCATAATCTGCTTGCAAGAGCCATACTGGTATAAGTATTCTACTCTTTGATCTAGATGTAATTTGACGTGTCAAAATTGGCATATGTCATTATGCTCTAAGGCGTAGACAGAGTATCCTATAGACACCGGCAAAGCGTGTCGCAAAAAGAGACAAAAAATAAATAGGTCACGAATTTAGGGTTACCGGGTGAGGAAAAATTTACCCCACAATTTATGAGAATTGGAAATTAGTACGTAAGACAAAGCCTGAATATGCCAATGACATATCCGAGAAGACATGCTGCCGAACTCAAATTAATTGCGATGAGGGCAGGAGTGACGATGGATGATGAAGATGATGATGTGGTTCTAAATTACTGCCATTTCTGATGTGATAGTAGGTTCTGGGTTTGTGGGTAAATAATAGAACATGTTTATTTTTAATAAGCTTTTATTGATTTAACACATTATTGTCCTTTAAATAAAACAAGCTTCGTATGTTTCTAATTTTTTGCTTAGGTTCAAATCCTTTTGTTGCGTGATGTATACGCAGTTCAAAATAGTGCATGGCAATTGCCTTAATAAGTAAAACTTTGTGGTTTCCAATAAAAGGTTGACTTTCAAAATGATTATTTATGAATTCTTCTTTCTAATTAACTTATATTCTTCTTTTTAATTCTCAAAATGTTTGCTGCAAATTTTTGATGACGGTTTTGGTGTCCAATCTGTTCGTCCTGTAGCTACAATCCAATTCTGACGTAAATTATCAGGTTCAGGGAAACTGCAAAAAGTCATTAAATATTTCAGATATTTAATTAATACTCACTGCAGAAGCCATCATATTATTATTTCCCATAATAGTGGGTAATAATTTATAGAAAAGTTGGCAACACCAACGTTTTTAGGTTAGAATTTATAATTGAATAATAATTGTTATTTTTGTGCTTTTTAAGGATGAATCGTACGTCTAGCGTACATTATACACAATATATGAACATAATAAAATGTTACTGAATGCCTAGAACTGATAAAGAGTGGCATACTTACGAATGAAAAGACAATCCTGGGATTTTCGTTCCACTATCACTTTTACACCCTTTAACGCTACACCACACCATTTTTTTGTATAAATGGTTGAAATAGTAAGTCTAAATTGTTCAAAACAAAATATAACATAAATTACTTAAGAGGGTTTACGCCGTTCACGCGCTGTTTGGCTGAAAAACTGTACTTTTCAAACCAGTTAATACCATCAACCACTTAGCTTACAAATATGTTCATTACTAATAAATTTAGGAAATTTCGTTGTCTAAATAGTTATCCAAAAAAATATTTCGGTTAATAGACTATTTGTGAATTATATCAAGATAACCTAACAGAGGTTTCCTTAATTTCGATTTTAAGGTCAGTTTCGAAGCTTAAATTATCTGAAACGACTGACAAATCTAATAAACAAAAAATCATAACCAATTGCAAAGATCCTGAGGGAAATAGTTATTGCAAAAGATTTTTTAATTTAGTTATCTAACTAAAAGAAATTAAATGCAAACAATGTGAAATTATTAAGAAATTAAAGTCTTTAAATGATTTTTTTTAACCGATATATCTTACTTAATTTAACAAAATAATAGCATAATATAATAGACGAACATCTTTTTAAAAACAAACACTTAAAAAATTCAACTAAAATATTGTAATTATTTTTCTATGAATTTTTGAAAACTACTATAAAACTCTGCGCGCGAATCGACACAAATCAGTTCGCCGCGAGGCTTTCTAGAGTGAGGACACGTCGCTCGGCGCTCTGACTGACCTGTTTTGACCTTTGCCGTGCGTACAAGGATAGCGGACGTTTATAGTGTGATCGACAACTTTTGGTACTTTGGTAAGTAAAATATTTTAGTAGTATTTTTGATTACTGATAATATTTTGAGTGACAACAAATTATGTTTCAGACGTAATGGGAAATAAAACAAAGTTATTTTTAGGGAAGAAAAGAAAACTAAATTTAGAAATTTTGGAAAAGAATAGAGCTAAAAGGTTGGTATATCTATTTTATTCTAGTTTCAACCCACGGCTTCTCTAATGTAAAACACACACTTTTGCATACTAATACACTATAATAAATGTTCTGAGCTTACTACATATGCGACAGTTAGTTTTCTTAGTAATCCGCATCCTAGGCCCGCTAAGGGCAAATGTCTTTGTGATGCATGAGCACACACGCAATTACTAATAAGAAGAGTGGGTTTGTCGATAGTTATGTTTATTGCACTTCTTCCTATTGAGCAATATTTTATTTCACCAAGGCCCGTCAATCATGGCAATTTCAACTTTATTCCAATGTGATAAATGTCACACGACGAGCCTTTGTGAGATAAACGTACCATATGAATTTAAAATCAAGTTTGTTTTTTAACCCCCGACGAAAAAAGACTGGTGTTATAAGTTTGACAGCTGTATGTGTCTGTCTGTGGCACCGTAGCTCTGAAATGAGTGAACCGATTTGGATGCAGTTTTTTTTTAAAGCTAGTTTCTTGGCAATGGTTCTTAGACATGTTTTATCAAAATCGGTGTAGCCATTTACTAGATAATATGGGGAATGAAAATAGGTATGAAAAATGTAATGTCTTCAAATATAAGTGGGGTATCAAATGAAAGCGCATGATGTTTATATTACAATTAGTCATGTTTTATCAAAATTATAAATTATCAATAGTACACCCCATATCGCTCTGTTATGGTTATTGATTATTTTAATTTGGTCCAAAAAGTAATTAAAACCAATTATTCTCCGGCCTTCAACAATCTTATTTGTTTTGAGGGCAATTTCGTCCTCGATAACCTGACAATTAAAACATAAGAATGTAAATTTTGATAAAACATGACTAATTGTAACATAAACATCATACGCTTTCATTTGATACCCCACTTGGGTATATTTGGAAATTTATACCCACTTTAATTCCCCATATCTAGTAAATCGCACCAATTTGGATAAAATATGTCTTATTATAATATACACATCATGCGCTTTCATTTGATACCCCACTTGGGTATATTTGAAAACATTACATTTTTCATACCTATTTTAAATAAAAACTGAAACGAATAAAAACAAGTTCAGTTCAATTCTAATACGGAACATATTGACTGCAACAGTCGGGACCCGTTGAATAATCTAGACTAAAATCATTCTATCCAATACGGTTTCCGACTATTGCAGTCAATATGTTCCGTATTAGAATTGAATTGAACTTGTTTTTATTCTTTTCAGTTTTTATTTAAAGTTATTAGTTATTTTTTACGCAGTCGGCTCTTTTATTTTTTCAATTTATTTTTTTTGACATGCAGGGTGCAGGCGTGTTTTTATTTTCTTTGATAGTTGTTTATTTTAATCATTTTATAAATTTGGTAATGTAAAATAAATGTGAGCAAATTCGTATAAATTGTTTTCTTTGAATATAATAATAAATATTTATTTATTTATTATAAACCCATAAATCGTTACTATTAATTAAGTACAATAAACAATTGTTGCAGTTGGTCTACTTACTAAATTTTAGATCAACAAATTCATGTTTGAATAAATAAAAATAACGACTTTAATATTAATCATAATTATACCTGTACTTGCAATATATTACAATATTGTAAAAGCTGTGTTTTAATTTTGGTGTACAATAAAGTATATTCTATTACAATCACACTCGAACGGATCGAAATGGGTTAGTTCGACTATAGCGCGAGAGAACGCGCCAGCGCTATGCACACAGTCACGCTTGCGTCTGTGTGAGTAATAGTTGCATTGAATTACCTAAACTTGATGTCGCGCGCTCGACGTACACGCTCTTAACATATAACACGTAAAAACTGTATTTTAAAGGTAGACGATGGCTAGCTGCACGTCAGCTGTCAAACTTTGTTTAGCAAACTAGTGTGCTGACCTTGTAAAAACGTGGCACGCTCGATGAAACAAAAAACTTTATCGTTCTGTTTCATTTCTTTACACGACATCGGCATAAGTTGTTCTTTTTCTTGTGTGAATGCGACAAAACATATCAATTAGTCTATAGCATTCTCTGTCTACGCTCTAAGGCGTCACTAGACGTCAAGTCGTTAGTCCCGGCTGTCATTTGTAGATCTTTGACAGTCGTTACAGGTTAACAGTGGCCCGAAAGTCTGCCAACCAGTCTTACTAAGGGATATCGTATTACCCAATACTAACTGGGTTGTGGAGTATAGGCAGTCGCTCTAAGTAAAATACTGGTATTCAGCTGCGTCAGGTTAGACTGGAAGCCGATTCCAACATAGTTGGGAAAAGGCTAGGCAGATCATGCTCTAAGGCGTCACTACTGACAAGTAAGATCATACCTATTGTTTCTTCTGATATCCTTTCTATAGTATCCACCTTAAATTTCTTTTTACAGAGGTAGCAAATTTTGGTCCTAGGTCCTAGACAAGTGATAATCACTTTCAAACTGTTTCTTTAACGAATTTAACTGGGATTGACGCTATAAGCATTCTGTAGCATTTCTTAACTCTTCCGTTCATTATCGCTTTATATTATCGACAGAATTTTGCTTTGTCTTAGCCCGTCGGTTTTGTTACTTATTTTTCTAATACACACAAGATCACTAATATTGATGACAAAACAAACTGGACTGCGTCGTTGGGCTAGTGGTCGCAAGTGAGACTGCTGAGCATGAAGTCCTGGGTTCTCGGGTCGGGCAAATTGTTATTGTGTTTTTCTATTAGGAAATTCTCAGTAGCAGATTGCCTGGATTTTAGCCCGGTTACATGGCACTTCAACGGTCTTCACTTTGTCGGTGTACTATTAAGTAGACCTGCCTAATCCTTCGGGGATTACAGGCGTGATGTTATGTTATGACAAAATTTGCAGCCATTTTTTCACTTACCTATTGTGCATTTGCATCCACTTTGATGCAAATGCATGTCTCGAGTTAGCTTGTCATCAAATACAGCCTGAATAAAAACTAACCCCTCATAGAAGAGAAAATCAGAGTCCCACAAAAAGTGTCTCGGAGCCATGGGCCCATGGTAATATAGTCTGAATGAAAATTGCAAATGTATTCGACAGAGGTGCAAAAAAGAATGTATGGTAAAATACAATAGAGTTGAGATTCTAATGCATGCAACCCGGGCGGTCGTTTTTCGTGTGGCCCCGTTCTGTAAGGTCTGAAATCTTTATTTATTAGAATCGGTAAATTATAAAAGTCCAGTGTTTTATGTCCGTCGCATTGTTATTGACAGGATACAAAAACTGACCGATGAGCCCATAGATTATAATTGGGGAGAGAAATTAAGCTATGATGCACATTCTTTTGTTTTTGCATAACGTTAAAATTAAACTCTAGAAGTTATTTAATAGATAATTAATATACCTAAGTGATTTAATGGATACTTGGACAGTCGCAAAAGTCGGATTATTAATTCTAGGACAAGAAGAAGAATTTAAATACATTTTAGTTTCTAACTGTGTCTTAAGCTAGAGCTAGACCTACTCAGGTAATAAGTACCTGTATGGCAACGCTTTGCCTCTAGCCAAGGTAAAAGTCAGGCCTTGGGAGACAATGACCTAGGTGTTTATTGAGACTTGTCATACTAGCCGTTCCATACTTACTTCCCAGCAATAATCGTGTAAATAGCCAAAACCAGTCAAATTAAAACCTATTTAAAGGAAAGTCAGTAACATTTTAACTTAACACCGTTTGTTACACTTCCTTTCGAAATTTAAATAATTGTAACCATCTCATTAGTTCGTGTTCTGAATTCAAATGCGGAGGTGCGGAAGCGGCGCAGGCGGCCAGTGGGAACCGCATTGTTCCATTATCGGTACGAGACAAGTGTTCGCGGCGCCACCTAGTGGGTGATTATCATAAGTAATACGAATATTGAAATTATACGTAAGTAAAACAAAAATAGATTTATTTGGGGTCTTTAAATCAGTATTATCGTTACTGCTACCGAAAGCCTTACTCGGTTATTAGTTATTATTACATACAAAAATAGGTAATGACGTTAAGGTTTATTGTTTTTAGTTATAATATTAGTAATTGAGAATCCACAGTGATGGGAATGTAGACATGTGTGAGGCGGACTCGCGCACGAAGGGTTTCGTACCATCGTCGTACAAGATCCAATTGGAACTCTTTAATGTTTAATTTATTTTTATTATTTGTTGTTATAGCGGCAACAGTGTATGTATGTGTATTTACACATTCTGTGAAAATTTCAATTGTCTACCTATTACGAATCATGAGATACAGCCCGCTGACAGACAGACAGACGGACGGACGGACATCGGAGGCTTAGTGATACCCTTCAGGTACGGAACCCTAAAAAGGATTTGACAAAATCCGATATGAGTTTAAATACCCACGCAATGTACTGTGAGGCACTTTCACGCTTATTCTTGCCAATCTAATAAGATTTGAAGGGCCAGTCTTCTTAATTTGATAAAATTCTAGTTAGATACTCGTAAAATGAAATTCTTACATAAAACAAGAAACACTGATTCTTTTACTCGACCCACCTTATGCTTACATCAAATTAGACGAGCCAATTGCGATGTAGGTGATACGTTGGCGATCCAAATGCGACGCGTAGCAATGTGTAGGTAACGTAGCTGCTACGCACTGGAGACGCCATGCTAAAGCTACGGGCTTTTGATTGTCACCTGTAATATCACCTTTAGTGCCGGGAACCCACCTGGAGGGTCCACTACTCACATGCAATATGTATGGTGGGATGGCACATGGGCTCTATGAACCGGGGGTGGACACGAATGTGTTAAGGAAATGATTACACCGATATTATTAACACATTTTTATATAATTTGTGAACAAACAATAAATACACTTGGATGTTTACGCCAAATGTGGGCCCTATGCTTCACCACAATCTAAAATACCTCGATTTGAATTTGATTCGCGAGTTCACCCATAAAACAAACAACACAAAATCTCAGTTCCTTTTAAAAATGTGTTATCCATGGCAACATTTTTTATGCGTTTCCCCTTTTGCAGGCGCAGAGTATAATTCACGCAAATCTTTATATTTCTTTGTGTGGGGGAGAGTGGCCGGCGCCCCGCGGAGTCCTGATGATGAGTTACTGGCACGAGCAGTAGGCCGGGGTCGCCGGATTCGCCGGAACCCGGAAGTCACCCCTCCGCCCTGCGTCATCCCGCCTCACTTCCGATACCAATCGGGCTTCGCTAACACTATGCGTATTTCATAATTTATTGACAATTTCGCAAGCTTGTGATTGTTGTAGGGTGTTAGAAGCCATGTTTGAATTGTTGGTAGAAAGAAATGGAGCAGAATTTAAGAAGCTCATATCTTTTATGTGATACCGTCATCTGAAGTCACTTTTAGATATTGGTAATTTCTTGGACTTGAATTTGCCCTACAATTAGACTTTCCGTCACTTCTTTCATTTTTTTAACAATTACCATGACATTCCATTCCTGTTCCTATATTCTTCTTTAATAGTAGTATTGTGCCTTTTATGAGTATAAAACTTCTAAAAGGGATTGGTTATTCTGCGACAAATTAGAATCTTATCAGAAGGTCTTTCACTGTTTTAAGCTTTCACGTTTTAAAACTAAACTTATATTGTCACTAACGGGGTAATCTTCCGTGATTGTTCATGATTTTGAACTCCCGATATAAAGTTTAGAAGGTCTTTCATCGAAAAATTGGCTTATTTTATGCTGAAATAATTAATATGCATGTAACAGGATCACTTAACTCGGCAATAACGTCACCAACCCCATATAAAGTCTGGATTACACCTTCTCATTGACACACAAACCTATGCAGATTACCAGGAGCTCATAAGACCGTGTGCACATCAATCATGGGACAGTAGTCGCGTGTCGGCGATGAGGCGAAGCACTCGACGGCCGCGCGAACAATATTCATAAATAATGCTATAGCAACAATAGTACAGCCACGTGGCAGGCACGTGTACTCCGGGCCTAACGCCACATCTAATTATTTGCACATACCCACATAAATGTTCATCAAAGTGTTGTGGATGGGTTTAATAAAGAACTGAGCTTGGGGATGAACTGAGAACAGTGTTTTGTCTCTTAAGTTAGTTAACTTAGGGAAAGTAAGCAGCACAAGCAGCCATTTAATGTCCCACTGCTGCAGCTGGGACAGAGGGCTTCTCTCTGATAGAGGCCGTGGGCTCAAATTCACCAAGCGGGTCCATCCAGTGTGGTAGGTGAATATGACCAGTTCTCGAATTTTCGACTCAGGACGTGCCGTGAGACCAGAGAGGTGATAAAAAATAACACAACGTGCCTGAAGTATTCGATGTCGGGGGATGTTACCACCCGGCGAGTTGTCTACATTAACACTTTTACACAGCATGTTCGCCTGAATAACAAGCCATGAAATAGTAAACTTATTTTACCCAAGAGTGAAACATAGGGGTTATTATTGACCAAGAAAAAACCAAAACATATCGCCTTATCACGGATAATCTAATTAGGATCTTGGAGTTGGTCACGCAATAAGTACCTAATGAGCGAGCAATGGTTCATTCGTGTCCGGGACCAATACAAACAAGTCCGTTTCAAAAACATTTTTAGTTAAATAGGTCAAACTATAAGAATTGACTGTCTCGTCGGTCGCAATCGCGACTGCTGACCATGAGGTCCTGGGTTTGATTCCCGGGTCGGGCAAATTGTTATTGAGTTTTTCCATTATGAATTTCTAAGTAGCAGCCACGGAGTCTGAATTTGTACCCAGATGATGGCAATAGGCTCGCGCCCTGTTATATGGGACTTAAACATAACTGGCGAAATGTGGGGATGTTATGTTAATGTATGTATAAGAATTTTGTAAAGTCTCCAAAGAATTTGACTGTTACTTACACTCGTAAAAAAAAATATATAAAAAAAAAAAAAAATACGTTTTCACTCGTAATTCAAAGATTTAGTATCTTTGAATTACGAGTGAAAACGTAAATATTTATGGAAGTGGATGTGTCAGATCGCTTGGTAGTAGCAGCCAAAAATGTCAGAAAGATCGGAAACGAAGACGAGGTACCAGCAACTCAGCACAATATGCGAAATATTTCTGGAAACGTATTTTTTCTTTTTCACAGTTTGAGATATTCTAGCTATATGATTGGTTAGTTCCACACACACATCCCTCGCTACGCATCCTCGCTCATCCCTGGAAACGCAGCTTAAAAACACTGAAGAAACAGAAAATAATTAATCATTAAACAAATATCAGGTTAGGTTACAAATACATAATAAATAACACGTAGGTACATGTTGGTATCTACAAAATATTTTTCTAATTGGAAAACTTTTCCCAAACCATCAATAAAATACGTCGAAATATTTTTCTAATTAATTCTATATTTTTAAGTTTTATGTTAATTATTTAAAACAACACGTGTAATGGGATAAGTAGAGTTTACTGAAAAAACAGTAAAGGACTTCCATTGGAACACAACTTCTTCCCGAAAACAAGAAAAATGGCATGACGTGCTGTTAAGTTTGCTAAATCAAACAGAAAACTGAGTACATCATCCCACTGCTGGGCAAAGGCCTCTCCCCATGACTTCCAGTAGTTTCGATTCAGGGCCAATGTGGACCACTGGTCGCTGGTCTTGTCCAGTTCGACACCAAAACTTTCTAAAATCAAATTAAAAAAAAACGAGCATTCATTCATCACCATAAACAAGGAGTGTTTACTTATTCATGCCCTTTCAATTATAATCTGTGTTCATCTAGTCCCCTAGCGAATGCAGAGTGCAAGTGAAATAACCCATAGCCGGCGGCGTTCGGCGGTAAAACCATACGCAAACGTTAGCTAAGTCGAGTGTAAATGAAAACTTATTTGATGGAAAATGATTTAATGACTCGCTTTGATAGGTTAGGGTTATTTGACTGTTTGCGTAGTATTTTTGCGGTTTTAATTTATTATTTTTTATTTCAATGATAATTAAATTATTTACAAACTAGTTTCGGTTAGTTAGTTAGTTGTTAGTTCGGTTTTAATTGAATAAAATATTAAGAACGTAGTATATTAAGCTAAAGTAAAGTAATACTTTAGCTTAATATACTACATTCTTAATATTTTATAGATTGTAGGTTTTGATTGATATTAAAGTAGGTTTTAATTGTGTAGAAACATACTACAGCAAACATATATAGGTAATGTATACATTACATATCGAAATACTAATTAAAAAAAATTTGGGCCAATAAACAAGAAAAAAACATTTAACTAATTTTTATGCATCAATAACTCACAATACACGACTTATTATCATGATTTTATCATATGTTTACAATGTACAAATGAATAGCAACAACAAAAAGATCCGACGAGGATGGGATTCGAACCCACGCGTGCAGAGCACATTGGATTAGCAGTCCAACGCCTTAACCACTCGGCCACCTCGTCATGTTTGAAGGCCGCGAAATTACGTAACACGTTCTATTGAAGAGCCACCTGCCACGTACTAGATGAGTGAAATAAAAAGAGTCGAGTTCGCTAATTGTGACGTCATCGGCTTTTATCGAACGTTGACCCCTAATGTTGTTTGTTAGCGCCAACCATGAATGGCATTGAAATTCTATTAAAACATATTTGCTGTTAAGAATTGTTATATTCCACACGTGTACCTACTGTTATATTGCATGTAGGTTATTATACCTATTATTATTTACAATTAAATAAACAGATAAGATAGAGTTCTTGATTTGTTATGCAGATGGAATTTAGGTACCTCTCTAACGGACTTTTAGTTTATTGCAGATAAGTTTTTGGCTGTCTTCTTCACCCCAATCTATTCCCGAGTACTCAGACCTGGCACCGGAACCGCTATTGTTGGTGACCTGCATAAGTACTTTTTTATAACTTCAATCTCTGATTGCATAGTAGAGGTTTAAGTAAGTATATTATGAGCGTAGGTTTCTTTCTTTATTCAAAACTAGCTTTTTTTCGGCGCTTCGCTCCCGTTATGTATGGAAATTAACCCACGGGAACATTTAGCACTCGGGTATAGTGTAGCTTACCGTTAGTGAATGAATTTTCGGAATCGGATCAGCAGTTTCGAAGATTATCCTCTACAAACAAACTTATAAACAAATTTTACCTCTTTATTCAGTGTATTCCCAGACGTGTTGTCATGTCGACTGTACATACCTGCATGAAAAACTATAACAACAATGTATCGAATATTTTATTTAAAAGGCAAAAAAGACATTCATCCATTATTAAGTCAGCCAATAGACTGGAAAGCTAGGAGCTGAATCAAGGCTGTCTTATCCAGATCCTCGCTCCATGAAAGCAATTATAGTGCGATGGTACCGGAAAAACAGTATCAAGCTCTCAACTCTTTGTCTAGATCTGCTTACAGCCTGTGCCTTACGTACAAACTTATATGTTTCCAGTAGGTTATAGAACGTGGAGATAAGGTTTATTTATACTCAAACAAGTTACAAGCTAGCAAGCTACTACAGTTTACTAAAGGAAAACTGTCCCAGTGCAAATATAATCTCTAAGGTAAACACGTTAAAGTTTGAGTCGGTTTCTTCTAGTCTGCTCCACCCTAGGCTGCATCATCGCTTCACATCAAGCCAGTTGTGGCCAAACGCAAGACTATATCGGATAGAAAAAAAGTTTGCTGTAGGTCCAATATTATTAACTAGCTTCTGCCCGCGACTTCGTACGCGGATCCCGTTGCTTATGCCAGCAACAACGGGGTCGTCATAATCGAAAATTTGAAACGTCTGATTTAGAATTCTAAGGCCCGGGGACGGGAAAACAACGGGATGAGCGAGACGATTGGAGTCGTTCCAGATCATTCATTTTTGTATTTCAACAGGAAATGCTCATCAGGCTGAACAACTCTTGCTAAGACGTCATTCCTATATAGGTTATAGTGTAGCTGGGCTCTTGGAGTTCCATATGAGCTGTTCCAGATCTTCAAATTTTATACGACAACAGAGAGTGTTCATCAGGCTGAGTAACTCTTGCTAAGACGTCATTCCTATATATGTTATAGTGTAGCTGGGCTCTTGGAGTTCCACATCAGGTGTGCGCCAGATCTTCAAATTTATTCTCTTAGCAGAAAATGCTCATCACGTGAAACAATTTTTGCAAAGGTATCATTTTTGTATCTCATATAGTTTAGCTGGTCTGTTGCGGTTCTGCACCAGGTGTTAATTTTCCAAAATAAATTAAAGCCTTTATGTTGCCCAGACTATACAACAAAAAACTTTTCATCCCGTTACTCCGCAGCAGATCCCAAGGGTACATTGAATTAACTTCTGTCTCTTCATGCCGTGCTCCAGCAATCCTTTCTCTCTCACTTTCTAACTGATTATGAATATTTTGTTGTGTGCGTGTTCGGGACAATGTATGATAATCTCGATCAGCAGTTAGTCGCGCATCACGTTCATCACTCGTTTCAAAGGACCTGTTAGTAGATGTGCGAATTCGCTGAGAACTCAAGCGTGATTCTGTATCGGTAAACGTTTCTGACTCGCGAGACAATGCATGTCGCTCACGATCAGCGGACAGTCGCGCATCATGTTCCGCACTTGTTTCTAGAGACCTAGCAGCAGATACGTAGATACGCTGAGAACTCAAGCGCAATTCTCTATCCGTGAACGTCTCCGACTCGCGAGATAATGCGTGACGTTCACGATCAGCGGACAGTCGCGCATCATGTTCCTCACTTGTCTCTAGAGATCTAGCAGCAGATGCGTAGATACGCTGAGAACTCAAGCACAATTCTCTATCCGTGAACGTCTCCGACTCGCGAGACAATGCATGACGTTCACGATCAGCGGACAGTCGCGCATCATGTTCCGCACTTGTCTCTAGAGACCTATAAGCAGATGCGTAGATACGCTGAGAACTCAAGCGCAATTCTCTATCCGTGAACGTCTCCGACTCGCGAGACAATGCGTGACGTTCACGATCAGCGGACAGTCGCGCATCATGTTCCTCACTTGTCCCTAGAGACCTATAAGCAGATGCGTAGATACGCTGAGAACTCAAGCGCAATTCTCTATCCGTGAACGTCTCCGACTCGCGAGACAATGCATGACGTTCACGATCAGCGGACAGTCGCGCATCATGTTCCTCACTTGTCTCTAGAGACCTTGAAGCAGATGCGTAGATACGCTGAGAACTCAAGCGCAATTCTCTATCCGTGAACGTCTCCGACTCGCGAGACAATGCGTGACGTTCACGATCAGCGGACAGTCGCGCATCATGTTCCTCACTTGTCTCTAGAGACCTTGAAGCAGATGCGTAGATACGCTGAGAACTCAAGCGCAATTTTCTATCCGTGAACGTCTCCGACTCGCGAGACAATGCATGACGTTCACGATCAGCGGAGAGTCGCGCATCATATTCTTCACTGGTCTCTACAGACCTGGATGTAGATGCATAAATACGCTGAGAACGCAAGCGAGCTTCGCAATCCGAACAGGTTTCTACAGAGCGAGTTGCAGCCTGATGTTCTCGAACAGCATCAAGTCTATCCTGACGCTCTTCGTTAGATTCTTGGGGTCTTATGATCTTCAATCTTTTAGCTCCTTTGGAACGTTGGGAAAGATTTGACCTTTTTCTAGGCATGGTTATAGTTTTATTCTGAAAATACCTGATCAATTAAAATCTAAGTGACTGCTCCCCTGCGTTACCTACCCGGTAACGCAGGGGAGCAGGCTACCGTGTTACGAAGATGAATGGAAAAGGAAATAAATGGGAGTTTTAGCCAGTAGAGTCAATTTTTCAATGATTCATAGAATTTTCATCGAAAATCAGTCCTAAACTGTTACCGCCTTCACCGCGTGGAGGTACTCCCAGCTTATGTTATTTTATAATTATACAGTGAACTCTTGGAGTTCCACAACAGGTGTTCCAGATCTACAATCTTTATACGTCAACAGAAAGTGCTCATCAGGCTGAACAACTCTTGCTAAGACGTCATTCCTATATAGGTTATAGTGTAGCTGGGCTCTTGGAGTTCCATATGAGCTGTTCCAGATCTTCAAATTTTGTACGACAACAGAGAGTGTTTATCAGGCTGAGCAACTCTTGCTAAGACGTTATTCCTATATAGGTTATAGTGTAGCTGGGCTCTTGGAGTTCCACATAAGCTGTTCCAGATCTTCAAATTTTATACGACAATAGAGAGTACTCATCAGGCTGAGCAACTCTTGCTAAGACGTCATTCCTATAAATGTTATAGTGTAGCTGGGCTCTTAGAGTTCCACATCTGGTGTTCCAGATCTTCAAATTTATTCTCTTAGCAGAAAATGCTCATCACGTGAAACAATTAATGCTTAGGTACCATTTTTGTATCTCTTATAGTTTAGCTGGTCTGTTGCGGTTCTGCATCAGGTGTTCAAGTTTCCAAGATAAATTATAGCCTATGTGTTGCTCAGACTTTATACCTATACAACAAAACAAAAATCATTCAAATCCGTCAAGTAGTTCCGAAGATTAGCGTGTACAAACAAACAGACAAACAGACAAACAGACACAATTTTTTTTTTGGTTTCGTGCTCTATTACTGTTTCTAAACCCCCCTCAATTTTTTTTTTTTTAATATATTCAATGTACAGACACAGTTTTTTTACTGTTTTATTATATGTATATATATATAGATTGAAATTTCAAGAGCACTTGTCCACCATTATAACCGAAAAACAAGCTAAATCTCTAAACAAATTGAAGAATATGTTACAATATTTGTGTTCAAATATTTACAATACGCTGGACATTAGAATAATCTATTAAAAGGCTGTGTAATAGCTCGACCATAGATATAAGAATGAACTCTAGCGCCGTCCGATGACTAATGATCTACAAAAGTATTATAATGATCTTACAAGGGTCATTTATTCTCGATGTCTTGATGGCATACGAAATCAAAACCAATGGTAGACAGGTTTGAAAGAAAATATGTTGGTGTGTTCTAGAAAAAAAAGGATCGATTGTGCCAAATATCAAATCGTTATAGGTCCATCAAAAGCTGGCGCTGCTTTTGTTACATTTTCTCAGAAATTAGTTACAAGTATAGTTGTGAAGTGACTGCCTCGTTGGTCGAGGTCGCAAGTGAGACTGCTGAGCATGAGGTCCTGGGTTCGATTCCCGAGTCGGGCAGTGTTATTTTGTTTTTCCATCAGGAAGTTCTCAGTAGCAGACACGGAGTCTGGATTTGTGCCCGGTTGATTCCAATAGGCTCGCCCCCTATTACATTGGGCTTAAACATTTTTTAATAGATAGAGTGATTCAAGAGGAAGGTTTATAGTATAATATATGATGCACCCGTGCGGAGCCGGGGCGGGTCGCTAGTAAATAAATAAAATTGAAGTCTGTTTCTAATTTCAACATAACAGCTGTAAGACTAGCCAGAGCAAAAGAGAAATAAAAACCTTACATTAGAACAGATAAGCATGATTTATTTACTGGGTATCAGACCATCAAAAATAAGCACAAAATAATGAACTACAACATTACATTTATAATTATATTATTACAATTCACTGTACTTACACACGTATTACAGAGCTCATTACACTTCCACAGTTCAACCACTACTCTCTTGCTAAAATGGCGCTGCCTCGAACTTCTAAAATCCCCCTCTACCAGACAAATAGTCAAGCGACATCGCAATATCCGTTAGCGCCATTTTAGCATTTTAAACAAGTCAAATAACTTACTAATTTTACCTAATACATTTGTGTAATTTAAAAAAATACTGTAAATATCTTAAAAATACATAAACTTATAGTATTTAGAGTTTAAATAGCTAACATTCGGCCATCCAAAACCTCGTACGTCCTCGTACGGTAGACAAATACTCAAAATCAAAATATTTTTATTTCACATAGGCCTACATGAGCACTTATGAAACGTCGACAAAAAGGTGCACGGTTCGGGTTGGTCGTTTCCTATGGAGAAGAACCGGCAAGAAACTCCATGGTTACTCTTTTAAAATGATTAGTTTTACAATATTATCATGTTACAGCATTAGTACTCAAGTATGGGGGGACAGCATAGGCCCGACAATAAGTCGTTGCTTACTACACAAGAAAAACGGAAAACAAGATAAGAGGTTAACAAAAGTTAACACACATCTAGGAATCTACAAGGCCTACACTGTTCACACATTCACAAACAATCGTTAAAAAGAATCTATACAAAGGTAAGAAAATATTATAAAAGACTAATTAAACAAGTGACAAAAATATTGTCATCAGTGCTGCAACTATTACTATTCAATAATGAAATAGTAACCATACAATAGTTGTTATAACAGTTTAAAGTTTATTTACAATTTAAAGTTTATCATTTATTTTACTTTAGGTTTAAACATTGAATTATACACATAAAATTAGTATTCCAACTTACGTACGTATTCACTTATTCATTCATTCATTAGCCTTTATTTGCCTTAACATTTCTTTTATTACAATTCATTTAACATTACATACCTTACATTTTATTTTCACTAAACATTACATGTAGCAATACACTTAACATTTCACCTCATTTAACTATATACGTACGTACACGTTACATTAATGTTGAAAAGTTTGTCACATTTTCTTTTTTTTATAAAATATCATCTCATTATATTATACAATACATTTTTATAAAATAATGTCCTGAATACCATTAGTAACAGGCCCCAATATGTCCTGAATACCAGTGGCAACAGGCTACAATTGCCCTGAATACCCCTGGCAACAGGCCCCATACGTCCTGAATACCAGTGGCAACAGGCCACAATTGCCCCGAATACCCCCGGCAACAGGCCCCACTACGTCCTGAATACCAGTGGCAACAGGCTACAATTGCCCTGAATACCCCTGGTAACCTTAATACCAGTGTCAACAGGCCACAATTGCCCCGAATACCCCCGGCAACAGGCCCCACTACGTCCTGAATACCAGTGGCAACAGGCTACAATTGCCCTGAATACCCCTGGCAACAGGCCCCATACGTCCTGAATACCAGTGGCAACAGGCCACAATTGCCCCGAATACCCCCGGCAACAGGCCCCAATTATTGTCCTGAATACCCCTGGCAACAGGCTACAATTGCCCTGAATGCCCCTGGCAACAGGCCCCATACGTCCTGAATACCAGTGGCAACAGGCCACAATTGCCCCGAATACCAGTGGCAACAGGCCCCAATTATTGTCCTGAATACCCCTGGCAACAGGCTACAATTGCCCTGAATACCCCTGGCAACAGGCCCCATACGTCCTGAATACCAGTGGCAACAGGCCACAATTGCCCCGAATACCAGTGGCAACAGGCCCCAATTATTGTCCTGAATACCCCTGGCAACAGGCTACAATTGCCCTGAATACCCCTGGCAACAGGCCCCATACGTCCTGAATACCAGTGGCAACAGGCCACAATTGCCCCGAATACCAGTGGCAACAGGCCCCAATTATTGTCCTGAATACCCCTGGCAACAGGCCCCATACGTCCTGAATACCAGCGGCAACAGGCCCCACAAAATTTTTCGTTACGTAGCCATAATCAACTACAGATAAATCACCTGTAAAACCAAATCAGTTAATAAACATATCTTTTCAATAATTAGTTTCAGTTACCATCGTTCTATAACCAACAAATATTATCAGTTTACCATTTACTATGTAAAAATCAATCAACATAACTTTTATTTATTTATTTAATCACAACGGTTGGTTACAAACCAATTGCAGTAACTAAAATTATAAAATAAAAGAGACAATTATAACACATTAAAAATAACAAAATAAAGCAAAATAATTGAAGTGAAAACAAATAAAAGAAGGAAGGTTTACAACACTTTCATAAATTTCTCTCTCAGTACTTCTGACATGCCACTAAAATCTTCATCCATCTATCAGCAGACAGATCGTCTGTTGGATTAGAATCCAAGAGATCATTGGTGTTTACAGACTATTTCGGCACGTTATCAAACAATTGGAAATTATGTGTTCATGTTTTATGCTTTACAGAACACAATATGAAGTAGAATGACTAGGTATAACGTACTGAATATACCAAATTACTGTTTAGCTGCATGCTTCATTCATTAGACATTTATGTAAGAATAGTTTTTTTTTTTTTTATGCATACATAAAATAATAATTTGCGGAGACTTTAAATGTTCTTCAGGAAACCAAACATGCGATACTATTTAAGCTATTAAAGGAGTTTAATCTCAAATTAGAAATAAATGAACCCGCGTAGGTTCATTTAAGCAGTGGTACGTTTTTAGATAATATTCTCCACAACATGCGAGGGTACAAATTTGAGATTATAGAACTAGGTGTATCTAACCACATAGCCCAACTTATGACGTTCCCGATACAACGAATGTGTTCTTTGAAATATTACTAAAATATTACTATCTATATACATATAATAAAACAGTAAAAAAACTGTGTCTGTACATTGAATATATTAAAAAAAAAATAATTGAGGGGGGTTTAGAAACAGTAATAGAGCACGAAACCAAAAAAAAAATTGTGTCTGTTTGTCTGTTTGTCTGTTTGTTTGTACACGCTAATCTTCGGAACTACTTGACGGATTTGAATGATTTTTGTTTTGTTGTATAGGTATAAAGTCTGAGCAACACATAGGCTATAATTTATCTTGGAAACTTGAACACCTGATGCAGAACCGCAATAGACCAGCTAAACTATAAGAGATACAAAAATGGTACCTTAGCAAAAATTGTTTCACGTGATGAGCATTTTCTGCTAAGAGAATAAATTTGAAGATCTGGAACACCTGATGTGGAACTCCAAGAGCCCAGCTACACTATAACATATATAGGAATGACGTCTTAGCAAGAGTTGTTCAACCTGATGAGTACTCTCTGTTGTCGCATAAAATTTGAAGATCTGGAACAGCTTATGTGGAACTCCAAGAGCCTAGCTACACTATAACATATATAGGAATGACGTCTTAGCAAGAGTTGCTCAGCCTGATGAACACTCTCTGTTGTAGTATAAAATTTGAAGATCTGGAACAGCTGATATGGAACTCCAAGAGCCCAGCTACACTATAACCTATATAGGAATGACGTCTTAGCAAGAGTTGTTCAGCCTGATGAGCACTCTCTGTTGATGTATAAAGATTGTAGATCTGGAACACCTGTTGTGGAACTCCAAGAGCCTAGCTACACTATAACATATATAGGAATGACGTCTTAGCAAGAGTTGTTCAGCCTGATGAGCACTCTCTGTTGATGTATAAAGATTGTAGATCTGGAACACCTGTTGTGGAACTCCAAGAGTTCACTGTATAATTATATGTATAGATAACATAAGCTGGGAGCACCTCCACGCGGTGAAGGCGGTAACAGTTTAGGACTGATTTTCGATGAAAATTCTATGAATCATTGAAAATTTGACTCTACTGGCTAAAACTCCCATTTATTTCAGAATAGAATAGAATAGAATAGAATAGTCATTTATTTGCTCGGAATGTAGGTATTACAATAAGGTGGTTACAATATTAAAGAATCCTTGTACATTCTACCATTTTGGCATGCAAACATTGATGCAGTTCATCATCAAACATTAACACAGCTAAAATATATCAGCTAAAAAATCGGATACAGAGTAATAACATTTATTTAATAAAAGTACAGTTAGTTTCTTTTTGAAAGTTGTTACTGGTTCCTCTTTTATAGAATTAGGAATGTGATTAAAAATAGCCGGTGCCATACCAAAGACACTTTTCCTCAACAAAGCAGTCCTATATCCACCCGTGCGTAACAAGTTTCGGTATTGAGATCGCAAAGTTACATCTCGGTATCTGCTTTCTGATAAATTTAAAAATAGATGTCTATTACATTTAACAAAAAGGGCAATTTCTAAAATGTAAAGACACGGAAATGTCAATAAATTACGACTCTTGAAAATTGGAACACAGCTGTCAGTAACTTTTAAACCAAATATAGCTCGTAAGCAGCGTTTTTGGGCTTTAAAAATACTCTCTCTTTCGGTACAGTTGCCCCAATATATAATACCAAACCTTAAAATGGAAACGACAAGACTGTGATATGCTAGTAATACTGTTTTGATATTAACTTTTTTTTTAAGATTATAAAGTGCGTATGCAGATGCGCTGAGTTTTTTACAGATTGCTTCTGCCTGTGCCTTCCATGTCAGTTGACTGTCAATTAAAATTCCTAGAAATTTTGTCACATCTACTCTGTCTACACTTTGATTATTATAATCAATATTTAAATCATTGATACGAAGTCTTTGGTAAAAATGCATTATCTTTGTTTTTTGTATGTTTATTTGTAAGTTGTTACTATTTAGCCAATTTATTATAATTTTAATGGAGTCGTTTATAATGTTCTCATAATTTTCATTATTGTCGCATTTTAAAAGTGCTGTACTATCGTCGGCAAATAGTACCATGGGATGGTGGATTTGGCGTGGGAGGTCATTAATGTAAATTAAAAATAACAATGGCCCAAGGACGCTTCCCTGTGGTACACCGAATTTAATTTCTCTAATAGAAGACACGTATTTTTGTTCTAATTTAGACTTGGCACATATTTTGTAGATTTCTGTTATCTGTTTGCGACCGGATAGATATGTTTTTATTAGGTTCAGGATATTACCTCGAATGCCATAGGCGCTTAATTTTTGAAGAAGTATTTTATGGTTGACAAAATCGAAAGCTTTCGACATATCTGTAAATATAGCGCATATAGGCGTTTTAGTATCAACATTCGACATAATAATATTCAGCAGTTCAAAAATTGCCATGTTTATATTTCTATTTTTCCTGAACCCGTATTGCTCATGGCAAAGTATATTAAATTTAGTCAGAAAAGATGATACTGCTTCATATATGACTTTTTCTATTATTTTAGAAAAAACGGGAGTTAAAGCTATCGGCCTATAGTTCGACATATCATCTTTACTGTTCTTTTTATGAATTGGTTTTACAATTACAGTTTTTAAGTTATCAGGAAATCTTCCTGATGATATGCTAACGTTAATAATATGAGTGAGAGGGCCAGCTATACTATTAGCAACAAATTTTACGACTTGAGTAGAAATCCCGTCATAACCAAAGCTCTTTTTGTTTTTTAATGATTTAATTATTCTCATCACGTCTTGAGGTACTACTGGTGGGACAAATATTGAGTTTGGGTTATGGTCTAATTTTTTAACGTCGTGCATTGGGTTATTGGGTATATTAGTAACTTGGTCAATGAAAAAATTATTGAAAGACTCTGCTATTTCTTTCGGATCCGTTAGTGTCCGATGTTTATTCCTTATCTGTGAAATTGGTTCTCTATTCATTTTGCTATTATTTATTATTTGCCAAGAGGTTTTCGATTTATTCTTTGAGTTCTTGATCAAGTAATTATTTTGGGCTTTCTGAGTTAATTTAATTATTTTTTTAAACCTCCTAGAGTAATTAACGAAAGCGTTTTTATTTTCTGGTGACGGCTTTAGTCTATGTTTCCAAAGTAAATTTCGTTGCCTTTTACTGCATAATCTTATGCCACGCGATATCCACTTGATTGGTTTTTCTGATTTTATTGTCACTAGCTTATATGGAAAACATAAGTCATGTATGAGCTTAAATATTTCAAAGAAATTATCATACGCTATGTTTGAATCCTCTGTGTTATATACGTCAGAAAACGATAGATTTTGCAGATAGTTATTAAATTTAATGAGATTTTCTTCACAAGTATCTCGAATCTTAGTTCTCCAAGTTTTAATCGAGCACGATTTATTTACTTTTATATTAATTATTTGTGCTGTATGATCTGAAAGCCCGAAGTCTATTACTTGACAATGGCATTTTTGTTTGGCATTGTGTGCAAAATTATCTAAACACGTATTACTAGTAGGACGTGTCGCTTCATTAATTTCTAAATTGAGGTTGTAGCTCTGGAGAAAGCATTTAAATTCCAAGGTTATTCTATTATTTTTTAAAACGTCTATATTGAAATCGCCGCATACAATTATTTTAGTGTGACGGTTAGTAATATTTTTTAGGATAGTATCTAAATTTTCATAAAATTTACTTAAGTTGGACAGCTTAGGCGGTCTATAGATACATAATATAATTAAATTATTTCCTTTTCCATTTATCTTCGTGACACGGTAGCCTACCCGGTAACGCAGGGGAGCACTCACTTAGATTTTAATTGATCAGGTATTTTCTGAATAAAACTATAACCATGCCTAGAAAGAGGTCAAATCTTTTCCAACGTTCCAAAGGAGCTAAAAGATTGAGGATCATAAGATCCCAAGAATCTAACGAAGAGCGTCAGGATATACTTGATGCTGTTCGAGAACATCAGGCTGCAACTCGCTCTGTAGAAACCTCTTCGGATCGCGAAGCTCGCTTGCGTTCTCAGCGTATTTATGCATCTACATCCAGGTCTCTAGAGACCAGTGAAGAATATGATGCGCGACTCTCCGCTGATCGTGAACGTCATGCATTGTCTCGCGAGTCGGAGACGTTCATGGATAGAGAATTGCGCTTGAGTTCTCAGCGTATCTACGCATCTGCTTCAAGGTCTCTAGAGACAAGTGAGGAACATGATGCGCAACTGTCCGCAGATGGTGAACGTCACGCATTGTCTCGCGAGTCGGAGACGTTCACGGATAGAGAATTGCGCTTGAGTTCTCAGCGTATCTACGCATCTGCTTCAAGGTCTCTAGAGACAAGTAAGGAACATGATGCGCGAGTTGCGCGACTGTCCGCTGATCGTGAACGTCACGCATTGTCTCGCGAGTGGGAGACGTTCACGGATAGAGAATTGCGCTTTACTTCTCAGCGTATCTACGCATCTGCTGCTAGGTCTCTAGAGACAAGTGAGGAACATGATGCGCGACTGTCCGCTGATCGTGAACGTCACGCATTGTCTCGCGAGTCGGAGACGTTCACGGATAGAGAATTGCGCTTGAGTTCTCAGCGTATCTACGCATCTGCTGCTAGGTCTCTAGAGACAAGTGCAGTACGTGATGCGCGACTGTCTGGTGATCGTGAGCGACATGCATTGTCTCGCGAGTCAGAAACGTTTACCGATACAGAATCACGCTTGAGTTTTCAGCGAATTCGCACATCTACTAACAGGTCTTTTGAAACGAGTGATGAACGTGATGCGCGACTAACTGCTGATCGAGATTATCATATATTGTCCCGAACACAACAAAATATTGTAAGTAAAGTGAGAGAGAAAGGATTGCTGGAGTACGGCATGAAGAGACAGAAGTTAATTCAGTGTACCCTTGGGATCTGCTGCTGAGTAACGGGAAGAAAAGTTTTTTGTTGTATAGTCTGGGCAACATAAAGGCTATAATTTATTTTGGAAAATTAACACCTGATGCAGAACCGCAACAGATCAGCTACAGTATAAGAGATATATAGATAAAATGGTGCCATAGCTAAAAATAAACCACGTGAAGAGCATTTTCTGCTGTGAGAATAAATTTAAAGATCTGGAACACCAGCTGTGGAACTCCAAAGCCCATGGCAGCGCTATAACATATTAAGGAATGACGTCTTAGCAAAAGTTATTTAGTCTGATGGGCATTTCCTATTGACATACAAAAATAAATGATCTGGAACGACTCCAATCGTCTCGCTCATCCCGTTGTTTTCCCGTCCCCGGGCCTGACAAATCTACATCAGACGTTTCAAATTTTCGATTTTGACGACCCCGTTGTCGCTGGCATAAGCAACGGGATCCGCGTACGAAGTCGCGGGCAGAAGCTAGTGTAAAATAAAACGAGATTACGGCAAAGAAAATATTGATCTTTTAGGAAATGTATATGTGTAGTCTTAGTTTCTCCGATGTTTACGAAGCGGATGTCGTAAACAAGTTTTAATATAATTATATATTTATTCTTGATTTGTTTGAACTTTTTTTTTTTATGATCTATGTTTTCCAATAGTCAAACGTAAACTATACAACAACTAGACCACAGTGGATTCCACGGGGAGTAAAACGCAGAACTAGGCGATCGTTATTGTGGAAATAAAGGCTAACACGAGACAATGTTTGAAAAACCGCTATTAAAAATTTCTCGAAAAGATACCAAAAAGTGATTAAATTAACATAGAAAACAAAACAGCAAAACAGTTACTTTATTGGAACGAGTACCAACAAATCTAAGGCTATTTGGAAGGTTATTAATTCAATAAAACCTAACTTTCCGGAAACGGATGTAAATGTTATTAATGACAATAATAAGTGTTTTAAAAACCCCAAAAAGATAGCGTAACTAATTTCATAGACTCTGTTCAATCGAATAGTAGTACTCGTCCAACAAATAATAAGTTTAGCACGTCTGGTTCGGACTAATCTATGTTTATGGCGCCTGAAAAACACCAACAGCACAGGCTATGACGACATTGGTACCAGAGTGGTAAAAGCAGTTTCTTTTCATTAAGCCCCCATATTAAGTAACATAAATAGTTTTCAATTTGGTATTTTTTTTGAAAAGTTAAAAAGTTTCTATAGTCAAGCTAGTAGGTACATAAAAAGGAAGATAAAACTGATATTTCTAATTACAGGCCTGTAGCGCTAATACGAATATTTTCTAAAATTTTGAGAAAGTCTTCTATCATAGTATTTATAATTATTTGTAAAAGAATAATATATTTTGTAAGGAACAAATAGGCTTTAGAAAAACTAAAACCATTAATATGGCTATATTCAACTTCCTTGAAAAAGTATACCATAACATGGACAGTAGAAAACCAGTGATGGCTATGTATATAGATATGACCAGGGCATTTGACTATGTGGCTCAAAAAATACTATTAGCTAAGCTCTATAAATATGACAGAGGTAACGTGCTCCTGCTAAGTAAACTTTGACCCAACAATAACGGAACTTGTAATAACTGATCAGAGACTAAGCATTGGTACTGCCTTCACGGAATCTATTTCGATGTTTACGTCATATTTTCCTGAACAACTAACCATGGAATCGCGAAAACCTCTCAAAACTGGCAAGTCATTCTTCGACCATATAGTTGTTAAGTTACGGGCAACCGACTCTCTCAGCATTGAGCATTGACTTCCGAAATCAATAAAGCAATCTAGTGCTGTACCATTAACTAAAGCTAGTTTAAAATATTTGCAGTCATTTTCATGTTCTACGGATATACCTAAAACCGCTTTGTATCCGCCGAGTTGTATCCTTTTTACCGGGACAGTCGTTATTTAAATGTCCCACTTTATTACAAGCACGGTGTACACCGTTTGATTGTTTGTTTACACTCATAGTACGTGTGGCCTTCTTCACCACAATTGTAGTATTTAGGTGTGAATTCTGTCATATTGGTTTTAGTTCTATAGGTTTTATTACGTTTATTGTCAATTACGCCTGCCTGCCGCACCGTTTTGTCGATTCTCTTGTTAATTTAAACTCCCTTCAAATACAATAATAATTTATCGAGATCAGAATACTGGGCTGCTTCCGCACTTGTGTTTATGGAACAATCTTCAACACCAAAAAGTATACAGTCAATGGAATTCTTGCCGATAATGTTACATCTATTTAGTAACACTGTTTTGTCATAAAAATGTTCCTCTAATGACTCTCCAAAACGCGCTTTACAAGCAAGCATATCTGACAATAACTATAGTGTACACTGTACTTGGAAAAGTGGAATGTAATTTGTCTTGCCATTCAGACCAGGAAAACATAACACTGGGAAGTCCTTGGTACCATTTTTGTGCAAAACCTACAAGCTTTGGCAGTGCGTAATGACTTGTTTGCCTGTCCGACCAGTTATAAATTTGTGCACACTCATTTACTTTGTTTATCCATATTTCTATCGTTTGATTTCGTTTCGATGGATCAAATTCGGGTATAACATTAAAACAGGGAAACGTTCATTGTTTCCATCAGTTTCCATGGTCTGAACAACTTCTTTTAACATTTGTGCCAATAAAATTTTACCACTGACCTGTTCGGCAACATTAGTGTTACCCTGAAAAAGCCTCGTGTTGATGCGGACGCTCCTAGTTCCGCTATTCCTATGGCCGACGTCAACGTGGCTGCGCCTCGTGCCGCTGCGGCTGCGCCTCGCATCGCTCCGGCTGCGCTTCGCACCGCTCCGGCTGCGCTCCGCACCGCTCCGGCTGCGCTTCGCACCGCTCCGGCTGCGCTTCGCACCGCCCCGGCTACGCTTCGCACCGCTCCGGCTGCGCTCCGCACCGCTCCGGCTGCGCTTCGCACCGCCCCGGCTACGCTTCGCACCGCTCCGGCTGCGCCTCGCACCGCTCCGGCTGCGCCTCGCACCGCTCCGGCTGCGCCTCGCACCGCTCCGGCTGCGCCTCGCACCGCTCCGGCTGCACCTCGAACCACTCCGGCTGCAGCTCGCACCGCTCCGGTTGCCACGTCGGGCATGACAACGGATGCCACAGACACTGCTGACATTACGCTGCTTGATGCTGCGACTGCGAGAGTTTAGCTGGAACAGTAATTTTGTAAACGAGTAAACCGTTATCTGGACTACTGATTTTCAATTGTGAAATAAAATAACAAAGTATGTGTGTTTCATTGGTTAAAACAAAACCTTACGAGTATTAATTATAAAGGTGAACCATCAGTATAAAATTATCAATTTTAAGTAAGCTCACTAACTATTAAAGCACCAACTTGTTTAAAAACATTTTCATTTAAAATATCAATCCATTTCATTAGGTACAAAAACAATAATAGCGAAAGTTAAGTTTAAATTTATCTAAATTACTAATGATTAAATTCATGAAAAGACAAAAAGGAACTGTACCTTATTACTGCACTTTTACCAGGGCGTTCGGGTACACTGAGATACCAAAGTATTCTAGAAACTGACATCGTTCGGCTGCTGATCGTTGTTCTTGACGTGATCTATGGCTGCATTCGGTCTCGAGTTGCGTCTTTTATTCCGGGGCTGGCTGAGTGATCGGCTCCTGGACCGACAACTGCGCCTATCGTGGACGTGGACCCGCAACGCGTGCCTCTCCACGACCACGGAACGTTGGCGGCACTCATGCCACGATACAGCGTGAGATTGCCCAAGAGGCGACAACTGATGCACGTTATCCATGATTTACTGAAATAAGAAATCAACGGACAAAAAATGTTGCAAAATGCCTACACTAAAACTACACCTATGTTTTGGAGAACAAACTAAACAAGCTAAATCAAAGACAGGATCAAATAACCCTTTATTTGGATTACTTCAAACCGTTTTGTAGGTTAATCAAAGATTTCATGCAATAGAATAAAATAAGAAAGAGAAAAAAAATGTTCAAAAACAATTTACAGTAGTTAGGGCATAAGTTATCTATCCCACTTCTGAAATGTAAGACTAGCCAGAGCAAAAGAGAAATAAAAACCTTGCATTAGAACAGATAAGCATGATTTATTTACTGGGTATCAGACCATCAAAAATAAGCACAAAATAATGAACTACAACATTACATTTATAATTATATTATTACAATTCACTGTACTTACACACGTATTACAGAGCTCATTACACTTCCACAGTTCAACCACTACTCTCTTGCTAAAATGGCGCTGCCTCGAACTTCTAAAATCCCCCTCTACCAGACAAATAGTCAAGCGACATCGCAATATCCGTTAGCGCCATTTTAGCATTTTAAACAAGTCAAATAACTTACTAATTTTACCTAATACATTTGTGTAATTTAAAAAAATACTGTAAATATCTTAAAAATACATAAACTTATAGTATTTAGAGTTTAAATAGCTAACACAGCTTTTACTGAATGCATATGAAAGTATGTACGGTACTTAAGAGTACATGCATGTCTATCTGTCTGTCCGTTTGTTCCGGCTAATCTCCGAAACGGCTGAACCGATGTTGACGGGACTTTTACTGGCAGATAGCAGATATTTTAAAGAGTAACTTTTATTTTTAGAAAAGAATTAGGGTTCCGTGCAAAGAAATAAAAACAATTGATTCAAATAGGGAAGTTATATTTCAATAATTATTGCACGAGGACGAAGGTAACCAGCAACAATAAGTTTTCTATATAGTATTGGAACAGTTTTCTATTTAAACAGCCTTAATAAAATTTAAACACACATACACACATTAGTTAGGTACAGACGCCAGCACATCAGTACTACAATCTATCAAGTTTCTTTAATAGATTTTCAACTTTATCGCTAAAGCATTAGGTACAAGGTATGATTGGGAAAATTTGACAGTTTCAGGTAGCTTGATGTTCTGGCGTCTGTACCAAGATCAATAAAGAAACGACGGATGGACTGTGTGAAGAATGATATGGCAAGAAAGGAGGTGTCTGATGAAATGACGAGTAATAGAGAAGTCCTGTCGAAGAAGAAAAACTTAGGTAGGTAACTTTTGTTGCTCTCATTTCCTGCATTTCAAATTCTAATCGCTATAGTTGAGTATAACCTACAACAAAAATATTGATCGCGATCAACACATCTAAACCGCGTTCAAGTGCTGACAGAGACAGTTCAGTTTCATTAGAGAATTTCTAAATCGTTGATGTTCTTAAAATGATTAATATTTTATTAACTGTTATGATGATTGACGCCAATAATCTTATAATGTTATTGACTGGTGCTTTTTATTGCACGCAGAGTCTACGATACACCAACTACAAACGTCATGCTTGAGAAACATGACATCTTTCACACAGGTTCGACAGGACCTAGGCTAAATATAATAAAAATTACATAATCATATCCACTGAAGAATAAATCTATTTGTAGATGCGTAGGATACATGCATAGAATAATATCACAGGTAGATATGCCTACCATCCTGTTTACAAACACAATCTTCATTTCAAATACCGTTTCGCTATCGAAGTCAGGTAATGTACAAACAAATTGTCCTGAGTCAGTCTGTCTCATTGACGATATTTTACCAGCAAATGGTGTTCTGAGGCGCCAGTCACGAGTTACGCCGTCTCCTGAATATGACAAATAACATTAAAAATGAAACTACACGAATACCAACATAAAATAAAAATGTCAAAAATTTAAATTAAGGATTAAAATATTTAAATTTAGTGCGGGCGCGTCCCGGGCCGGCCGGCCGGGCACGGCGAGCGCCCCGGCCGAGCTCCGTGCGCTACGGATCGCTCTGCTCACCAACTGTGGAATAGGACCTCATCTTCTACAGCTAAGGGATCTTTACTAGTGCCGAAATTCAGCTTCGTTCAATGTTTTTCAAAGTTAGCTTAACTGAAACCAAGAGCTTAAAAACAAAAGTTTTATCCATTCAAAATCAATAGTCATTTAGACTGAGAATCGATACTTTTTGAACTTCAAAATTACATTAAAGACAGTCGCACGAAACTGGGGAAAAGAAATGGCGGAACAAGCACGTTTTCATTGTAAGGAAAATGGCTAGACTAAGCTCACAGTGTTTTTTCTAGTAAACTTGATCACAGTTCAGTCTGCAGGGTGGGTGGCGGGAATAAAACTTGCATTTCCTTGATTTTAATCTTCTACAGTCCAAATAACTATATAAACAGTCGTTAATAATAATTTACGAGTAATTAATACCAACGGAATTATTTGCATATCCTTTACAGTCGTTTAATATAGGGAATTCTGTTACTATGTAAGTAAAAATTAACATTAAGTATTCATAACATTGGTCCCACCTCTTTACGTAAAGTCCTAAGCCAATCTTAAAACAAATAAAAAATACTCATTAAATAGACAACCCATAAACTCCAACACATAACTTATAAAATAAAAATATCACTATTAAAGTCTCAGAGCATAATAAAAGTCGTCTCCATGTTAGTCCATGTGGCCGAATACTATAAATTAATGGAGTGTACTGTGCCGGAGAATTTTAAATATTTGAAAGCACAGTTTAGAAAAAAATCAAAATCTCCACCACAGCATAATATATTACGTAAAATAAATAATACAATCATGAAGTAGTTATAAATGTAGTGTTTATAAAACGTAATCGTAGTTTTATGGACCATATATTTGGAGGGACGCCCGTCAGGATTCGTCTCGTGGCGCGATCTCCACCATTTATATTAATTAGTTGCCACGACAACAGGGATAGGCTGTGTTTACATAAGTTTGGAAAAAACGAACGACCTCTCTTTTGAATTTCGTATTTTTTCCTCGTGAAGTAATTTCGAGAATAAAATTAGGAATTCTTGAAACCCACAACCATCAAGGTCTACTTTACATTTTGGTCCTCAGAACTGAATGCGATGATAATTAAATCCTTACCGGTAAAACACCGCGTACATCCAAATTAGCGTCAGGTATAGTCATAGAGTACACTGATCTGTTGTTGACAGGTCATAATTCGCGCCCCAACCCGGGTTCGTTCCTCGGCTAGGGATGTACCCGACAGCCGACCTTTGTGTACTAATAGTAGGTACAGTGTCGACGCAGCCTGTCCAACGCACTCCCCCACATCACTGAGAAGGGAAACTCAATTTCTTTTTGACAGCAACATTAAAAGACTTGACGAATTTGTAAAATCAGGCCTCTTATTAAACTACGTCGGCGCGTGTTCGATTTGCAGCGCTCTGCTATAATTTACTTTTTTATCTATTAGGTACTAGCGACCCGCCTCCTTTTCGCATGGTTTTCACGAGTTGACAAAACATCGGTAAATCTATATTATGAAAAGTAAATATTATGTATTATTATTTATTTATTCACATAAGCATAATCAAATCCGAATTTAAATATACAATTACTTAAAATTAAAACATTCCAAAATTATATTAGAAATCGTATCATAAGACACATTACCTACCCTCGAAATAATTCAAAACCGCATTGAAATCTATTGCGTAGCACTTGCAGACCCCAAAGTGATTTTATTTTATAATATTATAAGTTTTAAAAGATAAATCTGTTAGGTATTTATTGTAGGAGAAAAGAATCTATTGAACCAAATTCAACTGATGCCCATCATCCAACAACACAATCAGGTTTGCACTGGAGAATTAGAATAACACAAGAGCACAAGACCAATAATTAGACAAGTAATAAAATGGTTTTGAAAAAATGAAACCAGAAAAAAGATGAAGCTGGAATTACCCCGATTGGTACCTTTAACGCAAAAAATGCAAAATGACACAACATTTTTAACTAGGTATCTTAAAGCCGTTGATGCATTAAATTGCTTTGGGAGTCTCTACAAGACTAAAAACTTACTTTCTTTGATTACAAAACTCATGAAAAGTTAAAGTGCTGAAATTGGAAGACTAGTAAAGAACAATCTAGGCAAAAATAGGGAAAAGCAGCCTATATCTTTGCATAAGTACCTACATCAGAATACAAGTTCGCAAGAAACTCTAAAATCCCATAGATAATCGCTATCCATAGAAAATTAACTACTATAGCGGATGGTCGAATAGTCTCTCTCCCTGGTCGCGATAAGCTGAAATTTAACTTGGCCCTGAAATGGCCTTTCAGAAAGACCAAAAAGTTACACTTACAGTTACACATTACTTCTTACGAGTCTTTGTCTTCACATACTCGTATCCAGAGAGCATAGACAAGTGTCAATCGCTTTCAAAGTATTTTGGATTTATTTATCGAATACGAATACCTATCAACCGGATTGACATTAACACTTTTCGCTAGCTTATGTCAATCGAAATCATTTTTCACTTTTCTATCATCGTTACCGCTGAAACAATGCTTTGTTTAGGTTCTCCGCTCTCTTCCTGAAAAGATAAGGGTTATCAGTATAATCACGTGAGGACTGGAGGTGACCGGGTGAGGTGAGGGTGGTATCGATTGCCACGCCCTCCCGCGGCGCGTCGCCTAGCAACGCGACGCTCCCGCCCCGCCGACCCAGCCGTCGGCAAACGTCTTCTTTGCACGCACTTTCAGTTTTCCTACGGCTTTCCCAGTTTTCAGTATCAATGGTGAATTATTTGTAGGGGGGATTGGGTTTGCTTGCTTACGTAAATAACTGTGATTAATTGGAATTGTGTATGAAAAATTGTAAGTTTTGAACATTTAATTGTAAGTAGTTTAAAAACTTAACTAAACCGATGAAAAATTTACTGCTACCCTGATGAAAATTAAGGGCTTTCACTATTTGGACGTTGGCCTGCTCGTAGGTCCGTCAGCTACTTCCTCCGGTTTACCATCTGTTTTACAGTGCTTTTAAGCAAATTAATATATTTTTATAGGTATTCTTGTTAAGTAAATACTGATGTTCTCATTGAAGATGAACAGAGGTATACATTTATACAAACTGATTAGATTAGGAACTGAACCAAGACACGGCTAATATGGTAGTTTTGGTATAAGAAAATATCCTGCCAGTATTTTTAAGTAAATCAACAAGTATATCTTCAGCTTGGTAAAATTGTCGCATACGCTGCACCCGGGGTTTCTTTCACATATTATTATTATAATACGTAGCCCGACTAATAAACAACGATAAATCATGTTACATGTTTAAAATTAAATCAGCGTACTAAGAGAAAACAACTCATAAAATGTTAAGTGAAACGTGGGGTGCGAAACTTAATTTAGAAACAGGCCGGTAATGAATTCTAAGGAAGATTTAATAAACTTTTCGGGGAGCGATCCCTCATTATATGGCAACATTGGCAACTACCACAAGCTTGTTTATGGTAACACTTTTTCTGGCGTTACTGATGTTTGGATTAGGGAGGATTACGATAGCGATAGTAGATCGTGTTGTGTTAAAACTGGGAAGGTTATTTGATTTAGTTTTGTTAAAATTTTTGGTGTGTAATGGTTATAGATCTTGAAAACGATGAAGGTGGTAAGTTTGCAAGGCAGGTGGCATAAACGGCAAGAATTATTCACTGGTTTTACTGGGAGAAAGCTCAAAGATTTATTCAATTTATTAATTTTGTTGTCATACACTACGTGATTTAGCTTTTCGTGTTAACACACGACCACCATAGTTAGGTACAAAAGTCATTTAGGCTCCCAGCTTGTCGAACGAAACTAATGGACTGATCCGTACGCTTAACCCATCTGCCAAGGACAGGTAAAATCATTGCCGCAGCCCTTATTTATCATTCGATTAAAAAAATGGAACGAAAATAATTATAATACACATTTATTGACAAATGATAGCAACTTATAGGAATCGTCCTGAATCCTTAAAAACAATATAAAACTATGGTGTTATTTATGTTCCCTTTATCTATAAAGAGGATCGGGCTGTGACGATCGTCTTTTGTCGCTGCCGCGTTTTTTTGTGCTCGCCAAAAAACACAGTCGTTAAAAATGTATCGTCCAATTGCGTTGGTCGTTTAACTGTAATCTGTGCCGATTTCTTTGTAGATCCCATCTTTATAGCTTGTCTATAAGCTGATACCTGATGAGATAAGCTTTTGTTTTACGCCGCTAGTTTAAAAAAAGTTATTTTTCAGGCCATTTTTTGACGCTGATTCATTGGGACTTTTGAGTGTAAGTAGACTGTTGTCGCAGAGCTGAACAAAATATCTACTGTTTCTTACGGGGAAAGAAATTTTGGAAAAAATAAAATAAAATATCGTAGCTTAGGTACCGTGGACTGGAAACTAAAAGTGATTATGAACATAAAACATATGCTAACTAACCTGTTGCTAGAGTTATAATTAGATTTCAATTTCTGAAGATTAATGCACACAATTAATATTTATGAGAACATTATTTTAAGAAGTTTGTTGAATCCAGCTGGAAGACACTAACCAATCGTAAAATCAAGATTCATAAAAAACTGTATAACTTACTCATTAACTGGTTAACGTAATTTATACAAATAAAAAAGGACGATTTAATATTAAAATGGTTTAGATACGAATAAAATAAATACTATTATAAGATAAAAATCTCAACAAAACATTCCTTGAAGAAATATATTACACACCTATCATATTAAAATTATAACCTATAATTTAATTTTCAAAATGGTGTACATAAAAACTAACGTGTGGTGTTGTCAGGTGAAAAAAAGGCGGTCGCACATTCGTTTGTTTCTTTTTTTTTACGAGTTAACCCTCAAAACTGTTTGGTGGTACGGAATAGAAAAATGAGGTGTGTTCTTAGAACAGTATCATAACTCAACGAAAGATGGCCAAAGGATAGCTAAATGTCTCGAACTAATTATGATGAATATGTTTATCTATAAGTAGGATATTGAAGGGATAGAGCAAATAAACTACTGATATTATGACCTTAACTAACTGGAATACACTATTAAGCCTAATGTAAAATTATTGAGTTGGATATGGCGATTCCCAGAATCTTTACCTTTTATCTACTTATAGGGGCACTATAGACATTGTTAACCAAGCTTAGAGCAGCTTAGAGCCTAATCATCAAGAAAAGCAAAATGGACTCCATCAACAATTCGCTTCCTTACCCTTCAGCTTCTGTTCCATTATAATCCCTACTCTAGTTTGGGATACTCCTCATAATGAAGAGAGAATAAATTGAACAGTAAACACTAAACCAGTAAAAACTGTACGTGTTACTGCAGTTGCAATCTTATTCTAACGCCGAAACAATTTGATTTTTGCTAAGTACTTATGGGTGCTCGTTTCTTTATCCAAGCACGCTGTCTTGAGGCTTTCAGTGCTTTTGTGGTATTTTGCTAAAATTATTCATGGCTGTTTAAAAGTATTATATTTGGCATTAAGGCCGCCTATGTACCACTACTGAACATGAAGTTTAAAGGATACATAGAAACCACCTGAGTTTAAATTCGCATAACACTGTATAAAGGTAAAAAATACCCTGTACTTGAAAACCTAAAGACCTAAGATTAATTACACACCATACTCAGTTTGCATACACAGCAAAAACAACCATCTAAACAGTCAGACTCGTTGAATATTACAGTTTTCCCACGTCGAACAAAGCTCGGCGCCCGACCTGCGCCTGCGCCTCCCGACCGTGACGGATTGCCCCACGACAGGACACGTTATCTGTCATAACCGTCTGTGCCGCGATTGATTGTGGTTGCAGGTAACCGCTCAGGTTACTACTCCCTGCAAGGTCCCTGTGTGGAAGAGTATGTAGGTAAAAGCTAATATTGAGTGCGAAAACATGCTCTTTTAAACCAGCCAAGTAGTCCTTAAATATAGCCAAGCATCAACTTCAATCATGATAAAGTTTATGGACAACAAACAGCTAATAAGTATTTTCAAATACCTTTCAGGCAAATTAGTTCTTATAATGGCAAATGTTGTCATGTTTCTTGTAGTTAACAGCAGCACAAGAGAGTCCTACTCTTAAAAAATAAATACAAGACGAGAATGAAAGAAACTATACGGGGTCTAAGGGACACCGACGCGAAAATGCTTATCACGAAGAAATTTTTCAGCGGTTATTAAAAAAATCGGCTGTTCCATACATTTTGACCGTGTAGGTATTGCACTTTTGTAGGAAACAGCAGATTTTTTAATAACCGATGAAAAATATACGTGGTTTCGCGTCAGTGTCCCTTCCACCCCGTATGTAAAGTTAAAAAGGTAGTTGATGAGGGAAAACGTTGGAAGTAAGTATCTGATAGAAGAACAAGAAGTCAACGATAAGTTTCACATAACGCTATTTTTATTATCATCGTCATCATATCAGCCCGGAATCACCCACTGCTGGGTATAGGCCTCCCTTTTCTTCTGCCACACTTCCCGGTTCTGAGCGTCCCTTATCCAGGTGTTTCCCGCGACTTTGACGATATCGTCAACCCAACGAGCCCTAGGACGGCCCTGGTTTCTTTGGCCAAACCTCGGCCACCACTCGGTCAAAGCCTTGCTCCGTCGGCCATCTCCGCGTCTAGCCAGATGTCCTGCCCAGGTCCACTTGAGGCGCACCGCCCGGTTCCCGACGTCGGTCGTAGACTTTCGTCCGACGGCGGATTTCGGTGTTACGAACTCGATCTAAGAGGGTTATGCCGAGTATAGCTAAACCCTCTTAGATATATATTTTTATGATAAAACGTTAATATCCTGTGTCAACAAAAATTAATAAGATATTAAATCGTAGAGGTCATATAAAAACCATCCCAATTTAATTACCTAGGACATAGCCATAATCGACCACAGTTGTATACAATATAGAATCATAGATGAAAGAAACGTATTAACTTGTAGCCAAAGATTGGATCTCATACATCATTGATGCAAGTACTCTCTGTAATTAATTGACGGATATAATTATTAGATATCTTAAAGCATTCATCGTAAAACGCGTAGGTACAATAGATAGAACGAATTGGTCAATAAAAATGTTGTTGATGTCATATCGACACATTTCTGAGTTTATTAAATACTAAATAATATAATCTATTTTACATTTAGTTCGATACAAAGAAATTAAACCGTTATGGCATGCCACAGGTGGCGCAATAGATGTTTTTTGGAATTATCAAATCGTACAAAGGTCCATCGGCAACAATACGCCGACACGACAGATGCAACAATACGCCGACGAATGATTAATCGTGCACATCTACTAACGTTTTATATGCACAAATAAAAAATATATTGTGAAAAAATGAAACAAAACTTTTTGCCTTTTGTTTATTGCGACGACGCCAACATGTCTGCACCAGACCGATTCGAATTTAGAAGGACGATCATTAATTATATTTTGTCTTACTCACGCATTCCATTTTCGAAGTCGATATGATCTATAGATCCGATCTAAGAGTCTATCGATCACGCGCATTGGAATCTAAATTTATTCATTTAGTGGCATCTTTTTGCAGATGATTTTTGACGTATGGAGCCCGTGATAAATCGTTCGTGTTTAAGCTTAAATTATAGTTTCAATCAGCGTGTCTAATTTTAATTATTTGGTTCAGAGGTGATTGTTTACCTGCCTATGATCTCATGACTTGATCTTTACGTAAGGAAAGAAATCACATATCCAATAGGAGCCAATAAAAACTTTGAAAGACTTAGCAAAACTAACTAAATAGGTTCAGGTGCAGTCCTACATGCAGGTCGGTAATTTTACTAAAATAGAGACATTGTGAAACATGACTAAACAAAACAGAATGTACAAACACAACAAATTAATAAAAACCCACAAATAATTGAGCAGTTCCATAGAAAAAGACTTTATCAGTGGATAACTAATTAACTCTAAACAATATTTCATCTGCCAAGATTGCATGATGCGAGACAAAAAACGAAAGGTCGGAATGACCGCGCCAAAACCAAAACGTTCTGTCCAATCCAAAACAAATAAAACTTAAACAAAAAACGAAGCCGGTTAATAAGCTGGATGACATTTGGGAATTCGAAAAATTCATTCTAAGCATTATTAATAGCGCTCTTGAAGTGGGTCCCTCCATATGATTATTAAAATGAGAAGACAGCAATTACTTATCCTTAGACAAAATCCACGCCAACCATTAATCCAGACGATGTTTCGGTTAGTACGTCATTGTTTTATTGTCCGGCATGCCTCTCGTAAATGTACCTCGACTCCTCGAGTCGTACTCTTGTTTCATTTTAAAGATTGCTTCTTCGTAACAAGCCTTGGATGGCGTGATAGCAAATAATTTTATAAGGACCCTTAACAATATGTCAAACCGTTTTACTTTTTCTTTTTTTCAATAAATAATACGTTCACTCATAAGTTTACATTGTTCGGTCTCGTTGGACGCAGCCTTGCGACGATATTTCTCAAAATGTATCTCGAAAAACTTCCAAAGCGGATTCTTTATGCATTTGGGGCCAACTTTTGTTATTATGGGAGAATGATAATGTGATTATTGTTTTGCGAGCTTTTGGATGATTGATAGCTTATTGTCATGGTTAATGAAGTGCTTTGGAAATGTTTAATTTTGTGCTTTATTTATCAAGCAACGATGAACAATTTGTGTGATAATGAATTGACTCAAAAGTTCTTCTGCAATGGAGAGATTGAGGGTCCAATAATACCTAATCAATTCGTCGGACAATCACGGTAATCAAAAACACCTAATACTTTTTGTTTTACCAAACAATGTATTCAATTACGAATTAGATACTTATAAAATTGAGTATTTAAGCCGAATATAACGGCTCATTAGTTCTACATAGCAATTTGATACAATCACTCTCGCATAGGTATCTATTCACAATGCTGGTCCGGGACAATGCCTCCCAAATTAATAATTCACGCTTATAATAAATACGATTAGATGTAATTTTAATTTGGTCTGTGGTCGATACGCTCTCGAACTGATGAACTGATGTTGTCTTTTTTATGTTTATAGGATTTCGTCAATAGCATTATTGTTGTGGCTTGTGTTGATGGCACCGATATGGTGGGCCGGTGGGCCGTTGTGGGCCACTCAGCGGACAATTGTCCGATACAACATCGATATTGTTCAATCGAATAATATTTCTGTGGCGCCGAGCTTACACATCTGTCGGGTCGGGAGTGACGACCGATGTTATCTCTTAAAGAAATTTTATAAGGTCACGACCCCTGAACCGACTGTATAGCAACTCATTCGATATTTTTGCGAAACTCTATATACTAGTGATTGACCTGTTGAAAGGTTTTGCAACAACTTAGCGGTAGGATCAGCGAGTTAATGGAATTATGACAATACATAGTTTCGGTTCGCGCTTTCACTTAATAAGATTTCATAATAGGATTAAAAAGACAATTATTCGCGAACGGCTTAATAAAAAATAATCTATACAAATAAATAAAATTGAAATGTCTGTTTGTAATTTCAAAGTAACAACTCTTTACTGAATGCATATGAAACTATATGTACCTACATGGTACTTACAACAAAAATACATTTAGATTTTTATTTTTGTCTGTCTGTTTGTTCCGGCTAATCTCCGAAACGGCTGAACCGATTTTGAGAAGACTTTTACTGGCAGATAGCTGATGTTATAAGTCTAACTTAGCACTTAAGCTCGCGCACGAAGGTCGCGGGTAACAGCTAGTGCTTAATAAATACAGATGAGGCAGGTACTCACTTAAATACAATTTTTATATTCCAGTTTATAATAGATATGGTTGAATATTATAAACTGGAGTAAATCACATATTTTTTTCTTAAACGAGCTTTTGAAGGTCGAAATACTTTATTCCGCTTGGCATTGCATTGTCTTCATTTATCTTTTAATATTTGTCTTGCAAAACCATTGATTTGTGTCCACTTATTGTTATAAATAAAAGGCATCCCATGTTGGTGGGCGGGGCAGCCCCGCCCGGGACCACAGACCCGGTTATTATCCACTTAAACACATCACTTCTGTGCGAAATATTCAACTTATGGGGATGGTACTTTTAGAACTTTTATTGGTTTGGAATTAGGATCGAAGAAAAGTTTTTTCGTCAAGTGGAATTTAAGATGTTGAGGCACACCTTGGAAGGGGCCCGCGGTGAACTGCGAATCTGCGATAGTCTCAGTTAATGTGATACTTGAATGTCACTTAGCAATTATTATGGCTTAGTGGCATTATTATTAAAACGAGAGAGAGTAGGAAAATAAACAAAGTCTCTATTTAATTAACTATCTTATTTCATTTGATCCGTTCACACTTAAAGATAGTGCGAAGTGCAATCAACTTATGTTATACGATTTCCGAAAGGGGCTGGTACAATACAAGAAGGAAACCATGTTTATTGAATCAACCACAACGTTATTACTACCCCATCGTACCTCCCTACGGTTGTCTCCGGGGAGAGATTGCAGCTGAATTGAAGCTCACATAAGTGCTTGTTATACATACATCTCCCAAAGGATATAATGCGTGGGAAATATGTCTAACTATCATTTGAGGACTGTTTTTTATAGATTTTTAATTATTTAAGCGGCTTTAGTTTGTTATTCCTAATTATTTTGATTAATTGCTCAACATATAAAATGTCTTCCAACATTCTGTTTATTAGTTTTCGTGTAGCCGTAGCTAGTGTTAAAAAGGTTAAAGATTTTTCCTTCCCCCTTAAATCCAATAAAAACTAAACAAATAAAAAATAATAAACTCCTTTGTCTGGAACTAAGTCCTTTAGCGTAATAAAGTCGACTTATCCATTCACCCTCCTGTAATCAATGTCTAATACCGTATTCGTAGCTTACGATAATGATTAACGACGAACTTTATTAATTCGATCAGCTAGGATTAGAGGCCCTACACTGTGGCGGAGGGTACACGGAAAAAACAAACGAATTTCGCAAAGGGATACCTCCGGGACGATCCGTTTAAACGACAATTGCTCAGGGCTGTCGCGCGGCTTTAAAACACCGAGTTTAGGAATATTTTTTGTTGTCATTGATACTCTTTTTTTCTTTTTTGTGTGGCTAGTGCCTAACTTGGTGTTAGAGTTTTTACGCAACCCATGGGCCTCTGACTTGGCTTTACAAGCCGTCGAGAAATATTTCTCAGGGATTCTGGTTTGGAAGCAAGTGATAATATACAATACGCACATCAATCCGAAAAATCAGAGATGCGTATGTTGGGCTCGAACTCGAAAAGTCGAAACCGAAACCGAAACAGTCAGACGGTCAACAACAACCTACTTCTAAAACTACCAATTGATATATAAAAATAGGCGTATCATCATAAATCTGGACTGCCTCATAGTATATGTTATAACAGTTTTCTCAAAAAAAAAAGTTTTTGTTTCTTAGCGCCTAACAAAAAACACATGCATACAAGCAGACAGATAATAAAAACAAACTGTGAGTATGATTATTAATTTTCCATACATTATCTTGTTGGTCTAGTTGTCGCAAGCGCGACTGCTGAGCATGAGTTGCTGAGTTCGTAGGTCAGGCAAAGTGTTATTGAGTTTTTCCATTAGGTATTTCTCTATAGCTGCCACGGAGTCTAGATTTGTGCCCGGTTGATGGCAGTCGGTTCGCCCCTTATTACTTGGGACTTCAAAACATAACTGGCGAAATGTGGGTGTACTATTTGATACCTCTGCCGAACCCTTCGTCCCTACAGACGTGATGTTATTGACATTTGAAACAAGTGGCCAAACTTTGTCATTTGTTTTTGTTATTTTTAAAACTTGACACATAAATAGATTAGGGAGGATTTTGTTATCATAAAAAGTTATGAAAACGTCATGTTACGGAAGTTAAGGAGGTATAATGTCCAATCTTATCTCGTTTAGGAATTAAAACAATATCAATATCACTGCCGATAAACACCATACTCGCTTTGCCTTAACTTACCCGATAAAATAACAATACGTAGGTAGGTATATCTACAAATACTTCCCTAATTAGTTCCTTCCATTGTGCTTAACAGCTGAATAGGACGTGACTAACGAAATCCTATGCTAGCATTACTTCAGATTTTACATACCAACAAAATTAACAATAATAAATAGGTAGTTAAAGAAATGCAAGCGCGCCTTAACTAGGGGGGCTAAAATGGCCCGCTTTAGCAGAATCATAACAAAATAATAATATGAATCATGTTAGAATTCTTAATACGTACGTTCTTAACGTAGTTAATATTATGAATTGTCCCGTTGTGAACATTTTACGATTTTTTATGTAATTCATATTAATATCCTATTATGATTCTGCTAAAGCCCCCTGAAGATCGACCCGAGCGGCTGTTACTAATTAACCACAAGCTCCTTCCTATCTAGGTACCTAACTACCTACTGAACTATCAACATCTAGCACGATACCCTTTGGTAAGACTGGTTGTCAGACTTTCGAGCCACTGACTACCTTAACGACTATCAAAGATCTATAAATGACAGCCGGGACCAACGGCTTAACGTGCTTTCCGAGGCACGGAGGAAACTCGGTATGTAATGGGTGGTCAGGTGGTCACCCATGCACGGACCAACCTAGGCAAGCGCGGCTTAACCTGAAGATCGACCCGAGCGGCTGCTATTATTTAGCCACGCGCTCTTAGTGAACCATGTGTCAATAAAATAAAAAAAGAATTGTGACACCCCTAACAATAAAATCTCAGTGTCAACATACCAGCGCGAGGGTTGTGCACCCCGAGGGAAAGTTTTTATTCTGCAGTAATGGCAACTAGTAGGATATACATTATCCTTCTGCAAACAATTACTGGTTTGCAATGTACTGCAATTTACGTAAGACCTTTTTTGACTTCTGAATCGTAAGGTCTGGCCAGTATTTTTGCAGAAAATTCGTACTTCTTGTCGATGAGCTCGACAAGGGAAGTCCCCATGTACTTACTCTATTTACTCTATTGTCTACCTTCAAACAGCATAGCTGGGTATTCAGCTGCATCCGGTTAGACTGGAAGCCGACCCCAACATACTTAGTTGCGAAAAGGCTAGGCAGATGATGATGATCTATGGGCCATTGTAGCCTGATATATGATGTTATGTTTCTCGAAGCGTTAAGTAAATGTGTACCGATAGTATACCTGTAGTATTTACTTAAAAAAAAAAGATTTATATCATTCGTATCAATACTCAACTACTACGAGGAAACTCATCATCAGTATGGCTGTACCCTATCTTGTAATAACCACTCACTAAAGATTAGCCGCCTGCTAACATGGCTCACTTACACGATGGATAAGCATGAAGTTCGCATGTATCACACACAAGTCACTACACATTACTTTAGCGTGATAAATTTCACTGACCATAAAGTTATATCTGATTTGTGTAACTATAAGGAATGTGGTGTACCGATGGCCTTTGTAACTACGAAAAATTGTCACGAGTCTCGGGGCCGATTCTGATGAAAACTGAAACGTTTCTATTCCACATCGTTCTTATCCAAAGATTTCCTGATGGCGGTGGATCTGGTCCTTAAGTCCTCATCAAGTGTCGCATAATGGAGATGCATCGTCTACTAATTATTATCTAAGTGAGAATAATATGACCTCAAAAATCCTGATAAAAAGAATTTCAGTTTTTCAATCCTTCATCCAGCATTGAATAGAATAGAATAATCTTTATTTGCGTGAAATATGGTACATTGAGGTGTTAAAGATGAATAGGTTCTACATATTCCGCTTACTAAAAATTCAGCATGCAAATATTGGTATTGGTATCTAAAATGTAAGTTAACAATTAAAGTTTAGATAACAAACAGTGTTAAGAGTTACAAATTCAACTTAAAATTATTACTATTAGTACCTATCAAAATATTTATATTATGTAGTATTTTTACACATAGTTAGGTTGGTACGTACAGTGAAACCATTAGGTACAGTTGGACTTGAAAGTTTAAAAATCACTTATTGTGTAAAAAACTTTATTAAACAGCCTGCCAAACTTTATTTTTAGTTGTTTTTTAAAATAAGTAAATGGGAGTTCTCATATTTGTTTAGGTTTGCATTTGCAAAGAAGCGTCCAAAGATTTTAACTTTTTTCATCAGTAGGAACACATTTACTAGAGTCCGACTGACAGCAGTGTTTTGTGTCCCAAAAATGGCCCAGGATTAAAATTAATTATGAATTCGTATTCGTATGCATTCGTAATAAGTAAATGAATTCGTTTGGAACTGACAATTAACTTTAAATTAACAAAAAAAATCCTTAAAAATGACAAGGCCGGACAAAGTCCGAACGGGAAACCAACCAAAAAATCCGGGTGGATCCGGGTGGATCCCTTTTCCAAGCAAACACTAGTAAATGGTAAGCATCATATTAATTAAACGTAGCCAAGTACTTAGTCTAGTATCTTGTCAAAGAAAATACTTATATTTTAGCAAAACATTTAAATTAAACACTTATCTATCCTTATCTAAGGAGTATTAATTTCTCAACTGCTGCTATCACAAACCTGAAACGTTTTATGGGTACCAATTACTATTTATTTGTTGCCTTGTGTGTACGAAGACGTATTGTTGCCACTTCTGACATAACAGTATTGTTGACGTGAGTATGAACTGTTTACGTTGATAACTTCTTTTAATACTAAGTCAATTCAAAGGTATTTTAACTTGACCTAACCAACTACTTTAGCTAACGAACGTTACCACTTAGCGTTTCAGGCGTATGAAGGAATTACTGCTTTAAATAAATAAATTAAAATTATTTTCCAGGAAAAGTGAAAATGAACAGCCGCACGCGTATATTACTGCTGCTGACAGTCATCGGCTTCGGAGGCTTGAGCGCTTCCATCGCTCTGCTTGTAATACGCACCAGGTCAGACCCCAGTGGCATTCAGCAGGAGTACGACCTCGACCTGTGCCACCCGCTGGTGATAGCGCACCGCGGCGCCAGCGGCTATGTCCCCGAACACACCCTCGGAGCCTACGCCCTCGCAGCTACCATGGGCTCCGACTACCTAGAACCAGATGTCGTCATGACCAAAGACGGACAAATCATCGCACGACACGACAATGAACTTGGCTTATCAACAGATGTAGCTCAACGTCCAGAATTTGCGAGCCGCTATCGTACTCAATCTGTCGACGGCAGGAACGTACACGGATGGTTCACCGAAGACTTCACTCTGGCGGAGATAAAAACTCTACGTGCAATAGAACGCATACCCAACATAAGACCTGGCAATGCTAGAATGAATACAGCCTTTGATGTTCCGACTATGCAAGAGATTATCGATTTGACCAAAGGTCTAGAAATCAGTCTACATCGTCCTATCGGAATTTATCCTGAAATCAAACACGGCACTCATTTCCAACGTTTAGGACTAGCGATGGAACGACCTCTAGTGGATTTGCTGCATAACAATGGTTACAGAGGTCCTGAAGCACATATTTATATTCAATCTTTTGAAGTGAGCAACTTGAAGGAGCTGAAAAATATGACTGATCTTCGATTGATTCAGCTTTTTGCGAGTAATTCTGCTCTCCCACCGTTCGATCAATTTGTGGCGGGGACAAGTCTCACTTATGCTCAAATGGCTACTCCAGAAGGGCTACGTGAGATTGCTACTTACGCTTACGCAGTGGGACCCGACAAAGGTTACATAATTCCTCGCGATGCTGATGGCTATCTGGGTGCTGTGACAAGTTATGTGCAGGATGCTCATGCAGCAGGGCTAAAAGTGCACCCATATACGTTTCGGTCAGAGAACGAATACCTGCCGGCTGAATTTCGCAGCGATGATCCTTCACCTGCCGCTCTCGGTAACGCTGCAGGTGAACTAAAAGCGTTTCTTGCTACAGGAATTGACGGTTTCTTCACTGACCAGCCAGATGATTTAGTGCGCGTTCGGGGTAATTGTGACAATTAACTGCTTCTAACTATTATTTATTGTGATAAAGACACAACCGTCAATGTAGATCGTAAAACCTCGTACGTCAGATCATAAAATGTTCAATTACCAGCCGTCTAGCTGTACTGTGACCATGTCACCACATAAGTATAATTGTAAATATGTAGTTTTAGATACATACTCTGTCCATATTATGATTATTTATTTATTCTAGATAGTAAGTTAGGTATTTTACAATGTCCTGTGCTAAACAATAAATGCTTTAATCTTTACTGCTAAATTCCGCATTAATCCCTTCTTATAATCCCACGAAATTAATCGACAAGATTATCTATTATTAGAAGGCAAGGATACCTAACATAATTCTGTGAAGAATTGGCAAACGTAGGTGGAGTTCTGTTTCTATCACACCCATGGGAAGAAGGTGTGACTTTATTTATAATTGTCTGTAATGTGCAAACATTATACATCCAATAGCTACAATCCAAGGGTAGACCCCGTGGCGGCGACTTCTCGCGTCCGGCCCTGGTACAATTCATTGTCCGGAGTGAGAGGGAATGGGAAGCCGTTACAACCTTCTGCGAAGCAGTCCTGCCAGCGAAGGAGGTGGTGGGAAGAAAGGGAGAGAAACTCACGTCCCAGCCGCCGCGGGAGACGCCCCGGGCGTCGGGGGCCACGTGGTGGCTCCCGGGCACCGTAGGCGCGGGCCTGAGGACGGCGAGTAATGGGCTAGCTCGCCGTCCGTCCGTCTTATGACGACAGGCCGTGTCGACGGCGCGTTTGTGTTCCAAGCGCGCCTCAAAGAGTTGTCAGCAAACAGGAAGGGCCGATGCCTGCCGGGGCTGTGGGACTGTTCGAAACCGCGAGATACCGCGGCTCTGGAACACAAAGGGCAAAGAAGGAACATGGATGGGTTTAAGTCAGTACAAGTCTGACACTCCCCTCCGCCCAGAGCGGGAGGAGTCATTTGATGCTTTACCATCCGAAAAAAAAAATATGCGAAGCTGTACCTACGGGTCGATGTGGTGACGCTTGGGAGACCCCGATGTGCAATGGACGTCTTTCGGCAGAAATATTTATAACTAGCTTTTTCTCGCGGCTGCGCTTCCGTTATGTACGGAAATTAACCCTCGGGAATATAGCCTATGACACTCGGGTATAATAATTAGAATCGGATCAATGGTTCCGAAGATTACCCCCTACATACAATATAAACTCATAAACAAACGAAATGAACAAAACGTACCACAAAAGTGTACAAATAAAAAAAGTTAAGAATTTAGGAAAATAATTAACGTACTGTAGCAGTTTTTGAAAAGAAAGATTTTTATTTTTGATTTTACTTAAAAAGTCGAAAGTAGGTACCCTCAATGTTGCCATACAATATTAACAAAGAACAGAACAGGGAAAAATAAACTCATACCGGGCCTACAATGTAAAATATTCGTAACTTAAAATGACTTCCACCTTTATAACTTTTGTCCAAAACTGCTGAGCAATATGCACCTTTTTTATTTTTCATATAGAAGGTCTTTACTATTAAATGACATAGATTTCATATACCTATGTACATTCTGGGGAGCAGGTTCATACAATTTTTGGCCATGTACGTTTACCTCTTTAAGATGATGCCATCTAGCGGATTTCGGCAACAGCGACTGCATTCGATGGCTTTCGAGGGTGGTTGTCGAGAGCTTTGGTGTGCTGCTCTATCATGTGCTCTCAAGTGGCTAGCATATCCAACTTTGGCTGAAAAACTCCGAGCACAAAGCAGACATTTCAGAACACCATTGACGAAATTGTAGGAGGTATAGCTGTAGGTGGCCTAGCTTTAAGGTCATCACGCTTTAAGTCTAGCTGCAACCTTCTTCTCTCTTCAAAGGCTCTTTATAATATTAGTATAGATGAGGAGGTGTTGACTAAAAGATTAGTTTGACGTTGTTTTTTTCTAACTAATTACTTATCTGGTGAAGGTCAATAGTTATTTATCTTAACCTTTAGTAAGCAGGCTTACAAACAGGGGTCCATGATACCGATGTCTTCTGTACATCAACGAACATACTAAGATCGTCACGCTAACGTCACCTACTGATTATGAACACAGTCTTCGAAATTTTTGATCGATGGTTCGGATAAGAAAATTGTGGTTGATAACACCACAAGATAGGATTTTCTTGAGATTTTGCTGGTGGAGGTGATTGATGAATCGCAGAAAGAGCATTGGAAGACGGTCGAAAAAGTATGAAATCTGTTTTGCTGGAGACTTCTAATTTAAAGGTCGAAGTATAGGGATAAAAGGTGTTCTTTCTTATAGCTGACAGTTGTAGGTGCTTCAGATGTAATGACGTCACTTATCCTAAGACTACTTTGCGAGTTGTTCACCCTACTCCCAACTCTCTTGAAATGATATGATAATAATAAGATACACCCAGTTTTATGATTTATCTCAAGTATTTATGTGTACAGTGACAAAAAAAACATTATTAATGCAAAAGTGAGTTAACATTTTACAATACCTTGGCACAGTTTTCGCTAAGCAGGTGGTGTAAATAGAAAGTCGTTCAAAATTTGTAACCTATCTATCTAGCTTAGCTATAAGGCACTTTTGACCTTAAAATGCGGTCATAAGTACTGTAAATACTTATAAAAAAAAAGACTTTATCAGAAACAGAATGTCCAACGCTATCTGCTGAATAGCAAAATAAATTGCCACAACAAACCATAAAGTAATACCTAAGTTATAGTTTTATACGTTCCACCCAATTACAGAGTTAAATAAGCGAGGATACATTTTACATACTTTGTCATATCTGCATGACAATAAGTACATAATTCTGAGAGTAGATAAATCTATATTATTTCTCTTTGTCTTTAGTTCAGGCGTCATTTACGCAGGTAATTCAACTCGTGCGCAATCTGCGTTTAGCATTTTAATGATACTATGTTGTAACCTGCTTGCAATATCCTTGACCAATACGTAAAATCAAGTTCACACAGAATACTCATTGGCTATACAGGTCAAGCAACGTAACAAAATTACGTCGCGATTTAAGCTATAAGTACACTTTCCTCGTGGTCATAAATGGTGGTAGACATAATATTATTGTTGTTTGTTGTAACTCTTTAGTTCGTGCCTGTACATTGTGTTTAGTTTCCTCTTGTCACCCACTTCTCATATCTGTGAATATAATATCGTGAATGTTTACGAGTTACAAAAGTGACATCGACAAACATGTAAGTAATTTCTTTAATCATTTTTAAGTTTTTTTTTTCTTCAAAAATTTTCCCTATGACTTGTCAAGCCAGTGTTTCAGTTATATTAGTGATGCACTAGTAAAACTTGCTTACTTACCTAGTAGGTAAGTCTATCAGGTACTAGATACCTACACGAACTGGTTAAACAACATTGCAACTAATGAGACTGATAATAAACCTAACAAGTTAATCAAAAATGTAGTAGGTAGCGACCAACTTGCCTATGTTCAAACAAGGCTTGCCTTTACTAGGTACTAACTGTGTAAACAAGACTTAAAGTTTAAATCTTCTAATTTTAATAGTGATGAAAGGCAAAACAGTTTCGTAAATACAGGTACCGTTACGTTACTAATGTTACTTATATAAACAAACCCAATCATGTAATAATATGTTGTAGGTAAATTATTCTGAACGCCTTATTCACAAATTATTAACTATTCTTTACAGGAAGATGAAGATGGATCGCAATGTGTGGATTTTGTTATGTAGTTTATTTGGTATCGTGTCTGGGGTAACGAATAAGTCAGAAACTCAAAGAAATGAGTCTGAAACTGTTGAAATAATGAGGATATCAGATGAATACGACACTGAATTCTGTCACCCACTGGTGATTGGACATCGCGGGGCCAGCGGGTATACCCCGGAGCACACCCTCGGCTCCTACGCCATGGCCGCACTCATGGGGGCCGACTACGTGGAGCCTGATCTAGTCATGACAAAAGACGGCCGATTAATTGCCCGACACGATAACGACTTAGGGTTAACGACAGATGTGTTCCTACACCCCGAGTTCGCTTCTCGTTATTGCAATAAAACTGTAGATGGCATAGAAAGATCCAGCTGGTTCACAGAAGATTTTACTCTAGAAGAAATAAAGACCTTACGGGCTATAGAACGCATTTCAGACATAAGACCCGGAAACGCCCGCATGGACGGCGCTTTTGAAATTCCGACGTTTAGAGAAATAATTGAAATGGTGAAAAGTCTACAAACCAGTCAAAATAGAGTTATTGGAATTTATCCAGAAATTAAGCACAGTACCTATTTTGAGTCAATCGGATTACCAATGGAGAAATTGGTAGTGGATATTTTGCACAGCTACGGTTACCAGGGACCTCAAGCACCCATTTATATACAGTCGTTTGAAGTCAATAATTTGAAAAAACTGAAAAATATGACTCAGCTTCGGCTACTGCAGCTGTTCGACAGTAAGTCTGTGTCGCCTTTCGATCAGACTGCAACTGGGCTCACGTATGGTGAGATGGCTACCCCTGCAGGGCTCAGAGAAGTAGCGCAATATGCTTACGCGGTGGGTCCCGACAAGAGCTACATCATTCCTCGTGACGAAAACGATAATCTTGGTAATGTCACCTCTTTCGTAAGCGATGCACATAATGTAGGCTTGAAGGTTCATCCATACACGTTCCGAGCTGAGAATAACTTCTTGCCAAGAGAGTTCCACAGCCATGAGGACCCCGATACGCCATCTGTTCTGGGTGACTTAAGTGCTGAGATCAGCGCTTTTTTTGCCGCTGGGATAGATGGCCTGTTCAGCGATCAGCCCGACGTTGCTGTGCGACTCCGACAACCTTGCAGACAAAAAGATCTGGTCCCTAAGACGACACCAGTCGTGCAGTTTATTCTATAATAATAATTAAGTATATGTTAGGTACCTATAGTGATCTCCAGAACTCTAATATCCTGCGGAAGTACAATTTCTAAATACCTAATGTTAATATATATTTTTACACTGTCTTTTATTATGGATGTTTTGTAGAACATACTTATGTTTTGGAGATATTTAAGTGCTGCAATCTACATGGGATGGAGTGCAACAATTTCTTTTGTTAACTTTGTTTTTAAGAAATAATTTATAGTTGATAGCTGCTTCGCTGCTTTATCTTTTTACATAATATTGTACGCCGTATTTATCAGTTGTATTACAAACTAAACCTTTTAGGTACACCTATGTAACAAATAAAACAGTTTTATTGTGACAAAAAGATCACTAGGTCATTACTGGATTAGGATAGGTAGGTAAATCTGTTAATTTGAATGATTTATGTACTTATTTCTCAAGTCATTAGCGATTTAAAAATGCAGCTAAGTATATATTACGTATTTATATATATACCTAATACTTTTATAATATATTTTTTGTAAGTATATGATATTATTACCCTACCTTATTTCATATGACCGATACTAACCAAAAAGTAAGCCGAAAAACAGCATCCCAACAGTCACCACCTCCCGAATTCCTCAAAGCCCAGGAACATCTGCAACGGGCGTGACCTGATGGAAACAGTACACAAAGTCACATTCTATTCTATCGGCAACAACAATGATGTAAAAGTCAAATAGGACATAGGTACTTAATCATGGTGAGGAAGCGTCCATTAATTACGTGAGGTGTATAAGGAGGGGAGGTCGAGCTGAATCTCACCGAATCTCACGAGAGAGAGAGGCCCCCTCTCTCTCTCTCGTGAACCAACCTTGAACTTAATGCTTTAGGGGCCGTCTCCACGAGCGAGAGAATCGTGGCGATGAAAATATCGCCGCGATTCTCTCGCTCGTGGAGACGGCCTCATAGAAATACGTGGCACGACGATAATAATATCGTCGCGATTCTCTCGCTCGTGGAGACCGCCCCTTAGAGATAAAGTTGAAAATCTATTAAAGAAATTTGACAAATTGTAGTAGCTTGATGTGCTAGCGTCTGTAAATCAAACTAAGTAACATTACGCAAACATGTTTGCTGGGAAACGACTTTCTTTTGGGGTGAAAAATCACGTTTTACGGTAGAATTCCAAGTAACACACTGAAACCATTGTGCTGATGGATGGATTGAATAGTACGGGAGTCGTGGAGGTAAAAATCTTACATTAAAATACATAATATTTTTAAAAAACTTGTAAATAAGTTGGAACTTTGCCCCCAATATCTCCGTAACTAGAAGGTCCCCAGATATGGTCTAGAACAAAAAAAAAAGCTCAATGACGGGGACAACAAGTGCCTTTCGACTTCATTAAGGGTGTTGTTAACACCTTTATACGGGTTGAAAGGGACATCACCTTTTCTATGGGGGGGGGGGCTGAGGAAAGTATCCCTAATCCTGCACATTTGAAGACATGGAAGCAATAACTATGACAATAAAACGCGGTTGTCTAATAGCTGCCCACTGAACCGAAGTAATACTGATGTATCATCGATTCCAGCAGAAGATTTTTATACTAAATAGGATTGCCTTCGGCCGCTACTCGCCTGATGTAAAGCGAGGATATAGCCTCGGGTAGAGCACGCTAGCCTAGAAAAAACCGATTTACTCGAACTTTGAATAGATCCAGATATTTGATAGTAAGATAATTAAATTTTGAAATAACCCTTTTCTCCTGCCTGCCCGCCCACACGGTAATTAATAGTAGGTATCTAGTCGGTAGTGGCTTGCAGTGTAAACACTACACTACACTACATACACACAAATATTAATATTAATAGAGCAGTTCAAAAAAGGGGCTACTGAGAATACGGCCTTACTAGATAGATGCATGGAAGACGAAAACTTGCTGCATCGTTCCTAAACCGCCCCTAAGGCGACACTCTGACCGAGGTTGAGTCAACGAATGATGATGATGATGAGTAATGATGACTATATGAATCCTGACTTCCTACAACCGTTAGTTAATACTTCTCAATACCGTGTTGGTTTATTTTTCTGTCTACTTAAGTCCTAACTGTTCTACTCACACATTTTTTTGAGAAGCAAACAGATGCATTGGTTATGTGTCTGGAAAGCAACATAGCTCAGTTGTACTGATGGTAGTGCCCTATCGCTTATCTATAAAACCGGAAGCCACAAATTGGCACTCGTCATCTTACTGGCACCACACCATACCCCATTCATCGGTATGTCAAGATATTTCGAGTATTTTTTAATTTTATTTTATTTTGTAGGTTGGGCCACTTCAAGCAACTAACTACTTTTGCTTGCGATGATGTCAGACATCAGGCTGAAGAGTTGGATGTCTTTGCCAAGTATAGTACAGACGCCAGCACATCAAATTACTGCAATCTGCCAAATTTCTTTAATAGATTTTCATTATCATAGATTTTTATGGCTAAAGCATTAAGTTCAAGGGTGCAAATTTGACAGTTTCGGGTAGCTTGATGTGCTGGCGTCTGTACAAGAATAAAACTTTATTTACGATATAATATTGATGTACAGAAACTTCAAACTTCTCAGATGTAGCTTCAAATTAGTAGCATCAATCAGCCCATAGTGTGACGTCATTTGGAGGTGAAATGAAAGCCAAGTGGTTTCAAGTATTTTTGTTAAAATAAACGCCATCTCAGAATACAATTTTGAAGAGCTCAAATAGCAAAACCAGGCTTAGAAACCTAAAATCTCGAAATGGTTTCGGAATCAGTAGGTTAATTTTTACTTTACATAAAATTTACCGAAATAGCTGAACTAACGCAGACTGAGCTGTTCAGATTGGTCTCTATTGTAAATACCTATGTGACGTAGTTAATGTGGTGTTATCACCGTAAAAATTTCTTTCCCGCCTATTTGATATGGCCAAAACTAAGACCGGCCAAGAGCAAATTGAACTCGAGAGCTAAGAGTTCCGTCCTACCAAAACTATTACATAAACCTGAAATAAAGGTCTTATTGACACGGATTCTGTGAAATTTGCAACTACCTACCTCTTACGGTTCAAAAGATTCCTATATCCTAGACTGTTAAATAGAGACAAGGCAGTGTGAAACAGTGACTTTGGGTACGGAATCCTAAAAACCATACACATTATCATCTTTCCCAGCTCGCGTTGGCTATTTAAATAAGCATCACCATCACGGACGGTCAAGTCTTCGGATTTATTCATATTGAACAACGCACCTACAGATCATTGTCAATCTTATCTTCAATTCGTCAACTAGTAGCAAGCTTGTGAACATCAAGGTGAGGAGAATTCCTATTGTTAGCTTGAATTAAAGTCAACGGCGTTGTAGCAAAACGTGAGACTATCAAAAATACCTATGTATTTTATTGCGTACGGTGAGCTGACACTTTTCTACAAAAAAAACTACTTATCACAACTAAGCAACAATCATCGGTCAGCTAGCCTGGGATTGCTATTTTAGTTAACGCTGATTTATTTCAAATCTTTTCATAACATTATTTTGGATGGGATAGTGGGATAATTTATTAGCTTCATGTAAACTTTATTATTGAAAGATTGTGGGCTGGATTGTTCACCAAGGTTTGACAAACAATGAACAATTGATCACTCAAAAGCCAAGAAGCCCAACATCCATGCTTAGAAAACGAATAAAACTGACAGTGACAGTCAGCTGGATGTGACGCTGTCAGAAAGGATGTGACATTTGCAATACTATTTTCCTAAGTATTTTCAATTTTTCGCTGTTAAACCACGTACAACATAATTCTAATTTAAAGTTAGCAATGTGAACAGAAACAGAATCAAAGTAAACTCAGAAATGATAAGACAATCTCTGAAATTGAGAAAGACACTAACAGTCTTGGGCATACTTTCTTTATGTAAGTACAATACAATCTGTTGATAAGTTTACACAAATGCTTGCCGCATTTTTCTGTTGTTTTGCCTGCGCCGTAGGATTTTAATGCTATGATTGTGTCCTTTACACGTAAGTAGAAAAAGTTTTATCGAACTCGCTCAGTTACTACAGCGGTTGCGCTGCTAGCATATTCCTTTTCCTTCCTTCAACACAAAGTTGTTTAATTCATCAATCGATAGTCAAGTACTAAGTTATCATAACAATGTATATTTCATAAGTTAAGGTTTCAAAGGATAATTTTAAAATTTTAGGAACATTTTGGCATTTCACAACCAAAACATTATTCAAATAGGAAACGGTAAAATAAAAGGAAAATACACGTGTGTTAATTGTATTATCTAGTACATTAGTTTACTGGATAATAAAATTAAAATTATAATTAATAAAAGTAAATCATCAAAATACACGAATTTTAATAATTTTATTATCCAGTAAATTTACTGGATAATGAATTTAAAACTCATGTATTTTGATGATTTACTTTTAATTATATACTAACCCTAATTATTCTATTTTCTTTACTTGTTAACTTTTTTAGTTTTAAGCCATAATAGGGAAAAAAATATCTTATAGTTATACATCAAAATTTGTTTGTAGTAAGCACATCATAATGTACTATATTGCATACTGTGTATGATTTTATTGTTTCTTTCCTTGGGGACCGGCACTGTACTAACACAGGTTATCTATTAACCTAGCTAGGAATACAGCACCTCACCCATCATTTTATTGTAGTCTTTTGCACACTATATTATAATATAACCGATTCTGCAAATTGTCATCATGTACTACAATGTTTTTTTTTATGAATAAATTGTTTACCTAATTTTCCAGTAAATTTGTTTACTGGATAAAAAAAATTTATATAATTTTAGTTTTATTTCACTGTTTATACTAAATACACTAAACTTTTTTCAGTTCTCCTAATATTTTTAATACTTACAAAACGTAATAGTGGAGTGGGAGTGAACCAAAGAATAGAAGAGGGTGATGTTCAAAAACTAGACAGAAATTTTATTGATCTGCCAAAGAAGGATAAATATATTGATCCAGATATGGAGGGTAAATTGCAACAAAACAGTGATAACGAAGGTACAAAGCGAGAATTGTTGGAAGCTAAGTCAAGGATAGACCAATTAGAAAAGAAAATAGCTATATTGGAAGGAAGAGTGCCACAGAAGTATCCAGAAGTTAAGTTTCTGGGCTACAAGGAGAGGAAAAGAATTTTAGTAAGATGTTTAACATTCACTCCTTCTACATTTATTGTATAAATCATTTTATCACCAATGCTCTTAAACAGGGAAGGAAAATATTTTGTGGAAACCAGTGTGACCTTGAAAAAAAAAAATTAAGACCCACTAATCCCCATTGGACCCACATGATGGAGTACGGCCACTCTCACAGGGACTAGGCCTATGTCCCAGCAGTGGGAACTTTTTGGGCTGATTGTGAATTCTACATTTATCATGTCCAACCAGTTCATTAGTAACAATAAAAAATAACAACAACTTCTCGTCTGTATCATAGTAAATGTATGAAACCTTATCTTTAAACAAGTAGATAACAAACAACATTGCTTCATCATAATGATGCTTGTTTGTACATATTACTTAACTGGTGGCCCTTATTACATGATAAAGATTAGAAAATTAAAAATTATATATATAAACAGATTCAAACTCTTGTTTTAAAACTTATGACTTTAAATGCGATAAGCTAGTGTTGTGAAAATGTTATGGTTTGGATATGGCAACCTTGGGTGCAATTTCCGTTACCCACATACTGAATCTTGATGAAAGTTGTCTACATTTTGCATATCTATTGAACATGAAAATATCCTCTATGAAAGGGAATAAAAAATAAATTGCCTGGTATTCAGATAGAATTAGACTAGCATTGCTGTGCAAAATGTTTCCTATATTATTACTTTCGTACAAAATGTATGAAACATCCATCCATCACCATAGCGGCACAGGGGGCAGCATCACACTTTTTAGTATTGTCTTCTGATGCGCTGCGGCCGGACGCCGTTGTAATTTGCGCTTAACTTTATTGTGGCGAAGAATTTAAGTCATCATGAAATTTCAGGTGACAGGAGGCGCGGGATTCGTCGGCTCGCATTTGGTAGATGTACTTATGACTCAAGGCCATGAGGTGATTGTCGTGGACAACTTCTTCACGGGCCGCAAGCGTAATGTAGAGCACTGGTTTGGTCACCGCAACTTCGAGATGATTCATCATGACATAGTTAACCCACTTTATGTAGAGGTATGCCATTGTTATAATTTTTAAAGCAATAGCCTCAGCTGCATCCGCATTTTTGAACAGACAGTTGTATTGCTGGGGACTTTGTTCCGCCAGTTCCACTCCCCAGCTTAAAACACTACGAAGTGGTGTTTGATGGGCGTTATGAGGGAATGTCTTAAGCCAGGTACAGGTTATTTGCAACATAACATGCAATGCAACATGTTTCATAAACCAGGTTGCATGTAGCGTGCACACAGTTATTTAAGTGTGTTCTCGACACACATGTGTGACACTTTAAAATGTGTTTAAAATGTTGCATTGTGTGTTGCAATGCATGTTGTGTTGAAAATAATCTGTACTTTGCTATATGTTATTTTGTTACATTACAAAAATGGTTTGTGAAACTATCTCATCTGCCACGCTGCGACTGTGCCAAGTTGGTTTATTACAATCATGGTTTCCAGCCTGATGAAATCCCACAAAAGAAGATGCAGCTTATGAGCTAAAGTTTCTAACAAACACTTTAATTATGTTCTGTTTTTAGGCGGATGAAATATACCACTTAGCTAGTCCTGCAAGTCCACCTCACTACATGCAAAATCCTGTAAAGACAATTAAGACTAATACTTTAGGAACAATCAATATGTTAGGTGAGTATGAGTGGTAAATGCTGTTAAATTGTTTTTGTATAGTTGTTCTATTTGATGAGGTAAAGACTTCAATACATCACCATCCTATGTGATGCGTCACGCAGTACTGTCAAACTAATTACGAATGGTGTAGAATGGCAATACGGAAACTTAATATTAAGGTTCCCTCATCTGCAGCGCAGCAACTTAAATTATTTTTAAACTGTAAGAAACAAATCAAAATACAAAAACGTTTACAACTGTATTCACAATTTTTTATGGTTGACTTATCATTTCTGCACTAAAAATTAACAATGAAAATTTTTAATTGGATATGTCATGATAACAGAAATTGTTTGCTTACTTTTTACTTGGTACTTGCTTGGGGCGTCGCTTGTATGTTTGTGTTATGAATACCTTTCTCAAATCATACGTAACTTTCAGAATTTCACACAGGTATTTCTGTCCCTACAGCACACTTTATAGGGACAAGGGACTATTATAGTCTCATGCTGTCATGAGACTATAATAAGGGACTTAAGAACGTGCTTTCTGAAAGCTGGCAACGTCACAAATAGCTGTCAAAAAAAAACTGTTTTGATTAATTAATCAACAATACCTACTTCATTATGAATACCTTTCGTTTATGTAATACTAGCGACCCGCCCCGGCTTCGCACGGGTGCATGTATTATACATATAAACCTTCCTCTTCAATCACTCTATTAAAAAAAACCGCATCAAAATCCGTTGCGAAGTTTTAAAGATTTGAGCATACATAGGGATATAGGGACAGAAAAAGCGACTTTGATTTATACTATGTAGTGATTACTGTGTTTGTGCTGTACTAATATATTTCACAGCTATTTACGACTTAGTCAACTTTCATAATGCACAATTAAGTTTTGCTTTTGAGACTGAACCATTTGATACTTCGACGTCTTTGATAAATTAAAGACATTGAATTAATTTAGGTATGGTATTATTGTATATGTACATAATGTGACGTCATTAAATTTCAGGTTTAGCGCGGCGAGTTGGAGCTAAGATACTGATAGCGAGCACGTCTGAAGTGTATGGAGACCCTATGGTGCACCCACAACCTGAATCTTACTGGGGACATGTTAATCCAATAGGTTAGTATACTTTTAGTATGCAATATCATCATGCCAATGCACCAAATGCAACCAGGGTTGCCAAATCATAAAATAGTCAACCTACCTTGACACTTATTACATTAATTTGGGCCTATTTAATACATATAATATAAAACTTATTTTTAAATGTCGAAAAATTAACTGTATTTACTCTTTTGAATAAAAAAATACTGATATTTACGAACGAAAATTATCAGCGCCACAATAGAACGCGGTGTTTCATGTCCTAGATTTCCAATCCCTTGTTGTTGGATTTTGTACTCTCGTCGCTAATCAGTGCGCAGGAGAAAAGTACCAGTGTGAACGTGAACATGTGCTGTAGCATAAAAAAAACATGACAAAATGACACCTGTTCCACTTTCAAAGTTAATAAGCGAGAAATGTTAATATTGTCTCTTCTTAGTATGACTGTGTTTATACATAATTATCTCTACTAGCTGTGCCCGGCGACCTTTCTAATGCCCTTTTCCTACCTACTACTTCCTTATACTTTTTACTATTCTACCCTACCTACCCTACCTCTACCTCGTTTCAATAAACAACATCTTGAATTTATGCTAGCCTATTACTTTTGGTCGCCAAAAAGACGATTTCATCCAATATTTCAAAATTCGGGAAAAAATTTGAATGGGAAGAAAAGTCTAAAATCGACTTCATAAATAGACCTTAGCATTCATTGCTTTACTGGTTTAAAACTATCTTATGCCTTTCTAAAAAAACCGGTTTGGGGCACATCGGTTGGAAGGTTTCAACGTCTAACGGACATAGGTAGAATTTGTTTTGTGTTTTTCAAATGATTGTAACAATGACCTTACTCGATGTAGGCTGACCGCTTCTGTGACCTTTCCTAAAATAGAACAAATTAGACAACTTGTTCGCATAAATTATGTTAATTTTTGAAGACCTGAGAAAAGGATATGCTTCATTTTAATATTGGCAACACATTAAAACAATGCTTTATCGCTTGAATAGTAAACCATTCTCAATTATTTGATAATTAAACCGTAACTATAGAAAGTAACGCGACTTATTAGTTTTATCAAATTCCTTTTTCAAAATTAATGTTATTTCCACTAAAGCAATATTACCTTTAACTTTGTGTAGGTGTAAATTAAGTTGTTATCAGAATGAAATATTACAAGTTCGGTAGTGCATTTGTTTACATTTTTGTTAACGAAGTCGCGACCAGTATATAAATGTTCGTGTAGTTTTGCTAAAATTTTCAAGGTTGTATTGTAAACCCAACACCCGCTTTTTTTCAATAGATGTTTCCCACACTTAAATCTGTCTTACGTAACGGGTCAGCAAAGAGGAATTCTCTCAAACCACATCATCCAGACCAATCTGAGTTTTACTATCAACATGCAGACAGATAGACAATGCACTTCAATTTCAATCAATATAAATATTTCCGTACTTACACTAAGTTATATATCGTGAATACATTGTGAGCCATCCAATGTAACATTTCTAAAATGTCGTTTCTAATAAATGTGATTAAAAAATACACAAATAGTAAAACTATTTAATAAACTGACACTACGCGATATCCTTAGTCGTGGCAACTGTGTATGCAAGACTTTGACCGCAACTTTGCGAGCGTGTTTTCGAGATTTTTTTATACAAACTACATCATCTTATTTCAGTTCTTTAGAGTTCAAATGTCTAATTGTCTATGACTTCCTCAAGGACTTTAAGCTTTCTTTAAAATAAACTTCATCATAATCGGTCCAAGAGTTAGCCATAAAACGTAACAAACAAACATACAAAACACTTAGTGTTTTGTATATCATTATAATTGTTTTCATGGCAATTAATGGAATTGAATATGGAACGTAGATGTAATACTATCCTTAATTAACAAATACTTTACTACATTTCAGGGCCTCGAGCGTGTTATGATGAAGGCAAGAGGGTAGCGGAGACCCTGGCATACTCCTACGCCAAACAGGAGAAGGTGGCCGTCAGGGTAGCAAGGATATTCAACACGTATGGCCCGAGGATGCATGTGTCGGATGGACGAGTCGTCTCCAACTTTATCATGCAAGCGCTGCAAAATTTGACTATTACTGTAAGGAACTTTTTTGAATACATGATCTTCGTCCACAGCCTGACTCTTCACCCATTGCTGAGTAAAGGCCTCTCTTTTATTGAGAAAATGTACACGTTCCTTTGATTTTACCACGGTTAAAAAATCTGCTGTTTGTATTTCACTTTAGTGTGAAACAGCTGTTTTTTTTAACCAATAGAAATGTATATGGGGTCTAAAATCATGATTGTGCTGAACTTATGGTAACAGTTTGAGCGCCGATTTCCCTTACACCCTGACATACGCTTAGCGTTTTTCTACTATGTTGGGGTCGGCTTCCAGTCTAACCGGATGCAACTGAATATCAGTATTTTGCATAGAGTGACTGCCTATCTGACCTCCACAACCCAGCTAGTACTGGGTAATACGATGTTACGATACTCCTCTATAAGACTGATAAGCAGACTTTCGGGCCACTACTACCTGTAACGACTGTCAAAAATCTACAAATGATAGCCGGAACCAACGGCTTAAAGTGCTTGCCGAGGCATGGAGGAAACTCGGTTTGTAATGGATGGTCATCCAGCCACGGATCAAACTAGGCAAGCGCGGCTAAACCACAGATCGACCCGAGCGGCTGTTATTAATTAGGCACGAGCTCCTTCCCTGTATAGACGTTTATTTTTATTATGTCCAAGAACAAAATGTGTGGATTTTGGCCCTACCATCTTCAACTTAAACTAGGTGTAAACGGACCCTTCACGAAGCCGACAACCAAGCATTCTGTACATCAAACTAAGTAACTCTACTCTTCTTTTGGGCTAGCTCGTTCCATCGTCGACCTCATCTCTGTCCTCAGGACTAGATTGAGGTCAAGAGTAGGCTCATTTAAAATTAAAATAAAAATTGCTGGGAAACGACTTTTTTTGGGGGTGAAAAATCACATTTTACGGTAACACTCAAATTAGCTCAAAACGTTGTGCTGATGAATGCATTGAATAGTAAACGGGTCATTGAGGTATTTAAAGCTTAAAAACTAGTATTAAAAAGAAACTTGTGAAAAAGTTAGAACTTTGACTTCCCAAATCTCCGTAACTAGAAGGTTCCCAGGTATAGTCTAGAACAAAAAAAACCGGCCAAGTGCGAGTCGGACTCGCACACGAAGGGTTCCGTACCAATATCTATAAAAACGGTAAAAAAATCAGGTCTGTTGTATGGGAGCCACACTTATATATTTTTATTCTGTTTTTTTTAGTATTTGTTGTTAAAGCAGCAACAGAAATACATCATCTGTGAAATTTCAATGGGCTAACTATCACGGTTCATGAGATACAGCCTGGCGTCAAAAATGATCGCATTAACGGGGAGAACAAGTGCCTTTCGGCTTCGATAAGGATCTATTTAGTCTTTAGATCGATACGAATGTTCGGTTGTTAAAACACCGAATCCTGTACACATTGTTTTCAGTACATATCCCCCCCCCCATATAAGGCCAGCATACAATGAAATAGGTACCCTATTGTATTGTATATGTATACAATAGGTACTTATCTATTGTATATCACTTCGACACCAAAACGTGTTTTTCGCGTACAATCGTACCTAACAAGCTTTAATTATTTCTTTTACAAATTCGAAACATGTTTTTTTTTAACATGACTGTACCCATTGGCAAAGAGTGTAGCTCCTGATGTTTTCATACAAGTCAAGTACAAGTATTCAGCCTATTACGAAATTATGATGGAGAGCATGTAATACACGTTTCAATAAAATAAAACGAATAGTACCTAATTATGAAACAGGGAAGCTGTATCACAACACACTAGACAAGTCATCTAGTGAGTAGAGTGATACCTACTTAAGATTGTCAAGGCTGTTAATTTAATATTTTATTCCTTGATATTGTGATTGAAAGCTTAATTCTCAATTCAGTAGGCTTCGCAGTCGCTGATAATAGAAAAGACTGTAAAGAATTTTAGGTCGCAATTTTTATCATGCAACATTCAACTTGCTACTTGCTCGTTTAGGATTTATAAAGTGAAAAGCGTCGTTTATGCTAAAGCTTTATTTACCCGCGTCTTCGCACACGTGTGCACAATGTCGGACCTCCGACATTATCCCATGGCAACAGACTGGCAACGTACTACTGGAATAAATAGTATCTTATGTCGTAAACAAGATTATGGTCTCCCTGTGTGCTAATTTTCATAAAACACAGACAGGTGGATCGCGAGACAGGTATCCTATCCTATTTGCTACTTATATATATATATGTATTTGTGATTTGTGAGGATGGATGGATGTTTGTTACCCTTTCATGCAAAAACTACTGAACGGATTTGGATGAAATTTAGCACACAGATAGTTTATAACCTGGATTAACACATAGGATACTTTTTATCCCGGCAGTGTGATCCCGTGGGACAATTATCGAACTCCACGCGGGCGAAGCCGCGGCCATAAATTATTATAATCACAAACTGCCTGTGTACTGTTTTTTTTTCAGCCTGTCAACCTGGCGAATGGGTCTTCATTTTAACATCTTATACTTGACTTTTTAATTTCCAGGTGTATGGCAACGGGCAACAAACCCGCTCATTCTGTTACGTGTCTGATCTCGTTGACGGTCTGCTGTCGTTGATGGCGGCCAACTACACGCTACCTGTCAATATCGGGAACCCCGTGGAAAATACTATACAAGGTAAACACACACTTCAATATAGTTACAATGACGTGACTTATTGGTATTAACACAAGGTTCAAATTACAATGTTATTTGTTAAAATCACGCGCAGTTATGATGTGACTATAGGCCACATAATTCGTAATATTTATTTAGATTCGCGATTTTTATTCAGTATTTTTTGACCGGTTACTGATTTTTGAAATTTCAATGTTGAGCATAGCGGTGAAAATACATCCTATAAGCATCTAAAAACGCAATAAAAAGGGGTTGCAAGATTTTTGTATGAAGCGTGGCCAGCCTACCTTCTACCATTTTATCTATTTTCAAAAGATGGGCCACCCATAAAACTAAGGATGATTGCAGAGAGACCTGAATCTGCAGTTGTAGGTAGACTTATCAGGCTGCATGTTGTATAAGTTTTGTTTTTTGACTAATAGTTTTAAGATATTGTTACTAACAACCTATGGACATTTTATTAGTCTGAAGTAAACGAATTTTTTTTTTTAAACCTGTATTTACTAACCAATAACTGGCATAATTACAAATAAGTATTGTATTGTAAAGTTTCACGTTTCTGAGAAGCTCTCAAAGTTGTGCTGATAGCGAAGATTAATATTTTAGTAATTTTGATAGCTTATATCTCGGAAACGTGAAACTTTAGAAGATTTCCTCTCCTACAATACTTGTTTGTACTGATACCAGCTATTGATTAATACAGGTTCAATGCGCGGCCGTCCCTTTGAAAAGAAGATAAAATGGCGGAAGTTATCCAGACTAGATCATTCAAAGCCCTTTCTGAAAGTAGTCCGAACGTCTGCTAAGCATGCTTTTGGAATAATATACCGAGTAGATTTACGAACAGACTAATAACTTTACAATCGTGTTTTCAATTCGTTGAACTCTGCTTATCTCAGAATCGGTAGAACTAAATGATAGCGCTTATCGCAAGATATCACTAACTTTGCTGTTGCGCTTCCTTTAACATGTAGATAAGTGTAGTACAGTTTACGAAACACCTTCTGCTTATTATTACTCGTACGTAGTCCCTTTGATGAAACGATGGTACCTTACGGGGTGCCTACATGTTGTAATTAATTTTTTTTTTTTTAAATCGACGATGTACCTAGTTAGTAGAAAAAAATGTTCCTCAAATCACAAGGAGATTACTGTTAAATTATTAATGGTCTCTCAATAACTCCACGCCTGTACTTCCCGAAGAGTTTGGCAGAGGTGTACCTAATAGTACAGCCACATTTCACCAGTTATGTTTAGCCCAACGCGTAGATTAAACCAATGTAACGTGGTCCTCAGTTAATAAGTTATTAAACTTAAATCCCATATAATATAATATATAATAGGGGTCAAGCAGAAATCCAAACTTCGTGGCTGCTGACTGAGGAATCCCTAATGGAAAAACCCAATAACACTGTCCAATCTGGGAATCGAACCCAGGACCTCATTCTTTTGCTAAACTTTAATTAATCTTATTTTTCTTTTCTATAAATCACGTAAGCAAGCTTTGCCACAACACTGACCTGCACCTCCTGCATTCAGTCTATCCCAGCCACATTCTTAAGACCCTCCGCCTATCTAGCTGGTGGGTGTCCCCACGCCACACGACCCTCGTGGCGAGTCTCTTGCCTCTACTCACGTCTATAAAAAAATATCCCTATTCGTTCCAGAATTCGCCATGATTATCAAGAACCAAGTGCCGGGATGTCGCAGCATGGTGGCTCAGGGCGCGCCGGTGGAGGACGATCCGCAGCGGCGGCGCCCCGACATCAAGGTGGCTAAGGAGCATCTGCACTGGGAACCTAAGGTTTGACTTACTAAGTTCAAAGCCATTGTACAGTGGCGAAGGTTCCATACAACTCGATTCCTATCGGCGTCCCTTTGAAAAATGGCACAGTCAGAATTCTATAGACAAATAATATAATCACATTAAAGATATGTACTCCGGCTTACCTCTTACAAAAATTGACCCTTCGCTACTGCCATTGTATGTAGGCTGATCAGAGCAGATAGATCCAAAATAAAAAGGATTTTACTGACCTGGTTACAGAGCACTTTTATTGCTATGTGCGTATGTCTTGGCTTGTGCTGAATAATTATTAATGTCAGCTGTAAAGGAATCCATGGAGGAGCTTATGACTAAGTAAGAACAGCCACACATGTTGATTGGTGAAGCTACGCTTGCCGAAGTCCTTTACTTGCCTCAGAAAGCTGGTTAAGCCAGTTGGGTTGGTGTCACTCATGGAACTTGACAATGGTTAGGGGAAGTTAGAGGCCCGGAAGTCCAACAGTTCGTGGAAGTCAGATTTAGCAGTTGCTCTATATAAAATACTGATATTCAGATGTATCTAGTTAAGACTGATATTCAGATGTATTTAGTTAAGACTAGAACTAGATCTGAACATAGGTTAGAGGTAATATTAGGCAGATGATGACGATTAAAGGAAACTGCACTATTGTTTCTCAAAAGAACTGCTATGAAACTGGAGGTTGAGACCTCAGCTGTTATTTGTTACAAATGCAACCACAAATACATTTTATTTATCTTGCTTTTTCAGGTGTCATTACAAGAGGGTCTGCAAAGAACCATTGACTACTTCAAAGAAGAGTTGTCAAGGACAACATTTCAAAACAATCAAACCTACATGAATATGAAGTCATAATTAATTTAGTTTTTAGAATCTGTTAAAATGTGATATTCGGGTGCCTGTGTGCAGGATTGTATAAATAACAATAAGATATTGTTGAATTATTCTCACTTTTTGTTATTTATGACACAATGTTAACATGGTTACCCCTAAATGACAAAAATGTGTTGTATATCTAATTTATATTCACTTGTTTGGTTAAATAAAAATAAAAAATGCACATTTCTCGTAATGTTCAAAAATATTGCGTTTTTATTGGTATCAAAGCAAAGATGTACAATTGACTAGAAACTTATCAACTTAAGGAATATTTAAGTAAAGATGATCTTATAACTTGGTCTTATCTATACATAATTATATAAAAATCTATGTATGTTCGTACCCTATAGACGCCTTAACTACTGAACCGATTTTCATCGAAACTTTGCAGATGTTCTACAAACGCCAGCGAAGGTTTGAAAGGGTAGGTAGGTAGTAGGGAGGAAAAGAAGTGCATTGTAACGCATGCCGACTACACCGGCTAGAATTATTTTAAAGGTTATAACTAATTACATGTTCTAAACATAGTTTCGCACTTATTTCCTTAATTGTTACATAACTAACATTCTACAATGAATGAACTACTGAACATGATTTAATTATAAAATAAATGAACACACTATTGGGACCGTGGCCACAATGCTCTTGGTCAAGTAAACTTAGCCTATACAACCAAAGATTTAAATCGAAAGATTGCCCTAGGGCCTGATTATACCTGTGCTGTATAACGGGGACGACAATACTACAATAAACTTATACCTCATGAAATTTCCAGTCTGCAATACATCAATTCGATGGAATATATCCAGTAGTTTAGTCACAGGTCCATATTTTATTTCATTTGCATTTTCTACATATTATTTTGATAAGCTAGCACCGACAGGTTCGACATACATCGGTATAAACACTCGACACAATCATGTTGCCAACTAGCTACTTCAAAAACCTTTGATAAACTCGTTTCTCGTTTAAATTGTATTTCTAGATGCAAATTATACCTAAGGTTAGGGAACCAATATTAATAAATGGTGGTCTATTTCGTTAACAGTTTTACGCTATTTAGTTTGTTTGAAAAAATCTTTTGTAATAATTTCGATGTTAGGATTTATTTGAAAAATTTAAAATATTCCTATGAACTAGTATTACCGGTGTTTTCATTTACTGTCGTATTGTCGGGACCACCGTGTACATGCATCGTTGACTCATGCTCAATATCGTATCTACGTTCCCATGCAAGACCAGCATGTGCAAGCTCACTGCTCTGTGTGAACGTTCTTTTGCATAATCTAACTTTGGCGAGTGCACATCTAAAGGTTTAAATCTTTGTACACAACCTAGAACTTTCTAGCACATTTTACAAACAGCAGTAAACTATTTACAGCACATACTTGGCAAAACATCCCATTTATAAAGATATGATTTTCTTAAAATTGTTTCAGTCTTACAAAGTCTTTCTCCGTGCGAGTGTACCAATGTCTTGTACAGTTGGAACATGTCGCTAGGTAACTGTTTGTGTCTAACCAACATCTGGGTGGAGCAGCCTCTCGTTTTCCATTCAGTGTCGAACCTTACGTCATGTACTCTGTTCATGCCATCCAGAGAGGCGGTCCACACGCCCATTGAGACATCTTCGGAGTTGTAATGTCTAAAATAATGAAATAAACAAAAACATTTTTATGGTTATAAATAAAAGTAGCTCATTATGCTATTCACCTACATTTGGAAGTACTGAATGGCAATCCTTACTTAGTTGGGAAATGCTAGACGAAACATGGTAGCGAAAGATTCGACAATTTATTATTACAAAGTATATCTTGAGTTCACAGCATGATACTAATACAGCATTTTGTAGGTTTCATGAAGAATTTTTTTTTGTTTTTGTAATCAATAAACAAGGAAAAAGAATGTGAATCTATGTATTTAAAATCCATAAAATATATAAAATATTTGCTCACCCTAAAATATCTGCATTTTTTCCAACATAGTCGACAATGCTTCGAGATATGACATAGCCACCACCTAATGCATAAGGTAAGTAGTTATCACATAGGAACCAGTCCTTTTCTTGCCATTTTCCGTTCAAGTACACATGGGCTCTCCCATCGAAATAGCCCCAATAAAGGCCTTTGTATGAAGGGAGATCTTTCTGAAATGTGATAATTAGAATAATCAGCAGAAGATCAGCATGTGTTTCCTGAGCACCCTTTAGTTAGAGGGTGCAGGGCACCCTTTGGAGGGTTGCTTCTTGGTTCTAATCCAACAAGGTAAAGTACAACTTTGTCAAGGAAGACAGCAGTACTGCCCTCCCAAGACAACCGTAACTATTAGCACAGAAAACCGATACTCCACCCACTTTGTTATTTAGACCGCCGATACCCCACCCCCACCGGCCAGTGTTGGCCCTGCCCCTGATCTCTCTCAGATCGTGTCGGAATGCCTACCCATCAGACTAAGAGTAAAGGAACCGAGAATGCACCTGTGCCTGCGCACAGGTCTTGTGTACTATAATATCTCCCACGCCGATGGCTAATCTCCGCTGAGATTGGCCGCCGTGACCGAAGACGGTCAGGACTATATATTTAGACAATCAGCTTTCTCAATATTTCGCCCCCTTACAACTAAAACCGATTATCTGAAATGAACCTAACTTAGCTATAAATAAGTATTAAAATTTAGTAATAATTGTGATTGAAGATTTAATTATGAAGGAAAGACAAACTGTTATTGGATTTAAATATGAATAACTTATAAAAACGTACTGTAAATTACTAATAAAAAAAACTTTTTTGAAAAAAATAAAACCGACTCCAAAAACACAAAAAAAGTGAAAAATAATTTTAGCTTCAGAAGTCGGTGACTTTTGTTTATTTGATTCAGTTTTTTGTCACCGACTTCTGAAGCTAAAATTATTTTTCACTTTTTTTGTGTTTTTGGAGTCGGTTTTATTTTTTGCAAAAAAGTTTTTTTATTTTTAGTTGCAATATTCCATAGAAATATTTTTCATCATCAGACCTGTAACCCACTTGTAACCCAGATGGGTGCAAAGTTTTGATCAATATACATGAATTAAGTCCAAACGCTAGGTAGCTACTATAAACAGTTGAGGAGTTCCCTTAACTGTCCTTCGTCTTCATCATCAGACCCCTTATGACAGTCACAACCCATCTAGGTGTAAATTTCTCATCAATACAAATTAATCAAACCCAAACACAAGGAGACTGCTGTAAACCGTTGAGGAGTTCCCTCGACTGTCTATCGGTTCCATCATCAGAGCGACTCCAGACCTTCGTTAAATTATAGTGCTTTAAAATACTTAATCAAAAAATTTACAAACGCACTAGTCGCCACTACAATTTTTGAAAGCTCCCCTCAATTTCTCTTGGATGCCATCATCAGATCCCGGTTTCTTTATCATGGGACCACCCTTGAAGTATCTCCTTTCCAACAAAAACAAAAATATCAAAATCGGTTCATAAACGACGAAGTTATACGCGAACACACATAATAAAAAAAAATATATATATATACGGTCGAATTGAGAAACCTCCTCCTCTTTTGAAGTCGGTTTAAAAATATAATAAATTGTTGGCAAGGGAAGACACTTAAGAGTGTTCTCGGTAAAAATCATAAATTCGGGGATTTTTAAAGTAAAATTACTCCATTTTGCCTGGGATTTGTAAAAAACTAATTTCAGTATCACATTAAGCATATCTTTAAATTGTATTTGTATAGAATAAAACATTGAAAAATGACAAAAGTTATCAAAAATAAAGCTTATTTTAAACACATGTTTTTGGAATTTTGCGAGAAGGCTGAATTTCGGAATGAAATTGTGAATCAACAATGAGTCATGGAAGTCTGGAAAAAATCATGGCGGAAGGCAAGATACTGTTCATGTTATTGTATAGAATAGAAAAGTAATTTTAATCCATAAACTCCCTAAAAAAAAACATTTCCTTTACTTAAATGTTGCATTCTAAAACATCATTTTTATATTTTATTACGGCAGAAATAACTAAAAAAAAAAACACTATTTCTAAGTGGGGTTCAGGCAAATAGAAAACCAAAAAAAAAATTATACATTACATTAGTACATCGACAATATAAAATTCCAAAGTTACTAATAAATAACGCAGCGCAACTTTTGTCATTTTTCAATGTTTTATTCTATACAAATACAATTTAAAGATATGCTTAATGTGATACTGAAATTAGTTTTTTACAAATCCCAGGCAAAATGGAGTAATTTCACTTTAAAAATCCCCGAATTTATGATTATTGAATTTTTTTACCGAGAACACTCTTAATCGGTTTTACCTGTTTAACACAAATATTTATAATCTGTTATTATTTTATAAACTATCGCATTAATTGTAACTATTGATAGTTTTTCAGATTCTCTACAACAAAACTTATAATTCAAATTCAAAGAATGTTAGAACATGTAAACACTTAAAAACCCGGTTAAAATAAATGAATTTTTGGAATATTTAGTTGGTTTTGCTTGTATAAACTTTAAAATTTACTAAATGAAATCCAATTATTTGCAAGACTTTTATACTTTTGTGTATGTTTTAATGGAAATAATAATATAAACGAACTACTATTTATTGAAAGAAACAAGGTATAAAAAAACTTTTTGCAAAAAATAAAACCGACTTCAAAAACACAAAAAAAAAGTGAAAAATAATATTAGCTTCAGAAGTCGGTGATTTGTTTGATTCAGTTTTTTGTCACCGACTTCTGAAGCTAAAATTATTTTTCACTTTTTTTTTGTGTTTTTGAAGTCGGTTTTATTTTTTACAAAAAGTTTTTTTATTTTTTCATTTTTAGTTGCAATATCTTTCTTATACAAATATATTCTATGCTTTTAACCGACTTTTACATTGTTAACAATACATTTAATGGCACCAATCACGGCAGATTTGCTGTCTATTATTGAAGAGTTCCATTGTATATCTCCGAAGATCAGCATCAGATCTTCACCAAATTTAAATGGGACCACTTCGTAATAAACCCCTTTCGAACAAAAAAAGAATTTTGCAGATCCGTCCATATATGACGGAGTTATGCCCGAACATACATAAAAAAATATATATTATATATATATAAACATCCGAATTGATAACCTCCTCCTTTTTGAAATCGGTTAAAAATAATAAAAGTAGGAATTAAATCACGAAACATCTTTATTTTGCTAAGTAGAAAATCCCGACTACTTAAAACTTGATACTACTTTAACCATAGAAGCCAACCTTTTCTTGTTAATTTTCTGTGACAGTACTTCTCATTGTGAGATGCATCAGTGGACTTCGTAAATCTCATTTTATATTATATTAGTCTATGAGCTCCGCCGACTGGATCTCACATTACCATCAGTGGGGTCCACATCCACATTCAAACGACCATAAAGTATCTGGGGCTCGTGATCGACAGTCGTTGGAATTTTGACACGCATTTTCAACGCCTGGTGCCAAGGGCACACTGAGCCGGCTCCTACCAAATCTCTACAAGGGTCCACATAATAGCTGTAGGCGGCTATATAATATGTGGGTTATTAGACCGATGGCTCTTTACGGAGCTCCTGAGTAGGCTTGCGACATCACAAATCGGGGTGCCGCTCTACTGCGCAAACCGCACGGGCGATGGCGGCCCGCGCTATACGTGGATATCGTACATTATCCGGCGAGGCAGCATGTGCTCTAGCTGGGTCAGTGCCATGGGACTTAGACGGAAGGTCACTAGTGTCCCTATGTATGTGGCGCAAGCAAGTAGGGGATACAGATCCCAACAAGAGTTTTGGAGCACCAACAAAGCCTGCTCCGAGACGCAGTGCTGGCAGGTAGGCCTCAGGACCGTCGAAGCTCTCCAACCAGCACTCTTGGAATGGGTGGAAAGGCACCATTGAGAAATTTGAATTGTCATTGAATGTGTCGCATTGCCGGCAGAGAGCCGAACACCCCCTGCCATCATTGTGTCTGCAGCGAGGACAGAGCACAGCATACCATTGAGCTGTGCCCTGTCTGGGTGGAGCAGCGCAACACTCTGGTAGCGGCAGTAGGCGCCGACCTCTCGCTTCCAGCTGTACTTAAATGTACCTATGGTTGAAAACGAGAGCTCATGGCTAGCAGTAGCTGCCTTCGCTGAACATATAATGGCAGCAGAAAGGGAGAGGGAGATGTCCTCCACTCTGCCTATCCATCCACGCTCGAAGATCTAGGCGTAAGTACTTTTAAATAACCGATCGGTACACAGTGAATATTTAATGGTAATCCAATGAGATTATCGGCTGGATAAAATTCCATATTTGAGGCTGATTTAAATTCAATGTCGGAACAACTTGTAAGTTTGAAAAAGATCTTGGGGTAGAAACATTTCTTGACATCAAAATTCAAGAGATAAGTAAAAACTGGTCCAGTTATTTGTTAAATGGTTAGACCTGCTGTCTTGTATGGATCAGAATGTTGGACCACAAAAGGAATGAATGAAAGGCATTTGCATGTGGCTGAGATGAGAATACTAAGGGGGATCCGGGATGCCACACATCCGCCTTAGCTGTTACGCGAATGGATAAAATAAGAAATAAGTATATAAGAGAAAGTCTGAAAGTGGCGTCGGTGACTGAAAAGTTGTGTGGTAATCGGTTATCGTGGTATGGGCATGCGATGCAGAGGAATGAGGAAAATGTCGTGAGGAAAGTTTTGAGTATGACTGTGGATGGGTATAAGAGTAGGAAGACCAAAGAAAAGATGGATGGACTGTGTGAAGAATGATATGGCACGAAAAGAGGTGTCTGATGAGATGACGAGTAATAGAGAAGTATGGTGAATGATGATGTACTTTATCTATTACATCATCTCCACGCCTGTAATCCCCGAAGGGTTAGGTTGGGTCATGAGGTGGATCGAATAGATTTCCCACCCGCACGCAAAATACGCGCATTGGACGTGGAGTTGCGGACACCAGCCCGTTATACAATACAATACAATAGGTTGGGTCAGTGCTCCCACATTTCGTCAGGTAAACGCGGGTGACCGTATTGCTATAAATCGGGCACGAACCTAGACTCCGTGGCTGCTACTGAAAAATTCCTGATGGAAAATCCCAATAATACTCAACGAACTGGGAATCAGACCTGGGTCTTCTTGCTGAGTGATAGCGATGAACCCAAGTGAGCGAATGACGGATCGCGAGCACCGTGTACGAGCGAGACAGATTATTGGCTGCTAGTAGCTATACTAGCGGAGAACATTTCAAGCGATAAGCACGATTGTAGGCACGCAATAACAAATAGGTGCGGTATTTTACCTGAACCATTAGACAGTTTGCATGAAATTAAAAGGTTACAAACATTTAAATGTCTTAATATTGGTAAAAATGATTTAAGTGCGATAACAAGCTTGAGCTAAATAAATTCACAAAATTGCCTTAGAGTCACAGTATATAGAAACCAACTTAAACTATTTACCTCATTTTAGTTGTTATCATTGGTGAAGTTTATTCGTAAATTTCTACAGCAAAAATAAATTACAAAAGGAAACTCGTTTTCTTAAACTATTTACCTCATTTTAGTTGTTATCATTGGTGAAGTTTATTCGTAAACTACAGTAAAAAACAAAAGGAAACTCGGTTTTACTTGGATGATATTTAAAAAAGTTTACATTACAATAGTCGTTTTTTTATGTAGATTTTTGCAAATACTGTTCTAAATTATGCGTCGTATCAGAAAACGGGTTTTACCAGTAGACGCAGCTTGAAATTCCCTATCGATTGGTGGTTGAATATTTTCACAAAATTTATCACATAATCGGTTTTAGTTGTAAGGGGCAATTTACTAATTTCAAGTTTTTGATTGTAATACAAAGTGACTTTTGACTGTTACTCTGTTGTTTTATTGAGTTTTGTTAGGCATACGATTTGAGTTACGGTTGTCTTAGGAAGGCAGATAAGTCAAATGAAAGCCTTCACTAGTTCACAAAACAGAATAGCATAATTTTATAATAGCATAGTAAAGCTTTCACTGCTGGGACTGGGACCTCTGACTTCTGTACTGCCACAACCAATGCCATGACAGTTATGAAGTTTCAGGTCAACAAAATTTGAAATGGTATAGTGCCGCTTACATGAAGAATACTACTGGGACAAAGAACTGACTGCTAGAGTAAACACCATGCCATTATATTATCTTGTATAGATATAATGGTGTTTACTCTTGCAGTAGATCATAGATGTGTATTTTATTGCTAAGGAAATAACTTTACCTTGTATGTAACATAGTCACTTATTTCATGAGCATTCATTTCAGGTGCAAACGCTTCCAGATCTTTTATAATCAGATCAACTCTCACAAAAGAATCATCATCACACTTAATCAAATATTTTAATCTACTCAAATTATTTGTCAGCCATTTCAATGAATGTAACATTTTCATAGCCAGGTTCTTGTAGCTATCTTCAAAGCTGTCTAATAATAAAAGGTCATTGCTTCTGTTATTTTCAGTGTTTAACCTTGTTAGCATCGTTTCACTCAGACCTTGAGTACCAATTACAAAATAAAACTTTATGAATTTATGCGTAGTGTGTTGCTCTGTCCATGTGTGGTTCCACTTGTATAGCTTCTCTCCATTTTCCACGAATATATTATTCGATAACTTCATCCATGTGGCTCTTATTGCATCCCTCTTAGCTTCATTATCTGGACCGCTTAAAACTAATACAGCATATTCAAACTTATCTAATGAATTTTTACCATCACTTAAATCTTTGGCAGCTAGGGCATCCGCACATTCCAGACGTAAAAAACTCAGAGTTATACCACAACCAACGTAAAAAAAGAATATGCTGGCGAGTATCATATTTTTATATCTTCGTAGCAAAGACACGTACATTTTTAAAGGTCCTTAAAGCAAATCTAAATATTTCATTCTTGTTTTTAATTAAATATGTAATATTAAATGCACCTGAAAAGCTGAATATTATTTGGATAACCCGATTCTGTTGAAGATAACTGGCTCTGAGATATACTTCAGCACACACGACTCACATTATTAAATAAGGCACCATTAAAACAAAGGCTCGTTATTTATATCCGCGGAACTACATTTACGAATTATTTATTTAACACTTAACTCAAACAAACCATTTGAACTTGAGCGAAAACTGTTTTGATTACATACCAAAGGTGAAAGATTAAATTTTTAACTGTCAAAGTGTCATCGCATCAAAAGCTGTCAATCAAAATTGTCAACCCTTCTCTTCTATAAACTATAAATTTTTAAATTATAAAGGAAGGAACTAACAGCACAGTCGCTCAGTCGAGTGAGGCTCTGGCTCTGGCACTGCTCAATAATAATTATTATCACAACTTGTTAATTTAACTCTGACAGTCGACTGTCAAAGATAAATTAACAGTGCGTGTGTGTTTGTGTGTGTAAGTCAAAAAAGATAGTGCTTGAATTTGTCCAAACACCACACAAAGTTAAGTTTGAGATGCTGCTCAAACTTTGTTTAGAAATACAAAACACATTTAACTTGCACAAATGTGTTTAGATAACTTGCAAAAAATCAATACAATCCTCTAAGTTCATCTAACCCCATTGAACGACTTTTTCATGAAAAAGTCATTGAATGGGATTAAAGGAATTTAGGGGGTTGTATTGATGATTTCAATGATCTGTAACTACAAACGTGTTACGGCCGCAAATCATATTTTGTTCAGCATGAGCCTGACACTGATCGGCAAATTCCAAAAAACCTAAGATTTGAATTTTGCGGCCTACCCTGCCCTCACTGCCCTGGCGCTCCACTCCAACTCATAGACTTATAAATTACTAGATAGACTCTCTAGTTATTAAAGCATTGAAATGTGAGGAGGCATAGAGTAATAAGCTATGGAGGCAGCAAGGACCAAATCGTCTTCCAAATTTTTTGCCACTTTTTGCAGGGGGCGAGGTAAACACACAAATCACACTACATGAGTTTGACAATCACACACAGAGACATGCATCCTATTGCTACAAACGCAGACAAAGCTAAAACATCAATGACCAAAATTGGTACCAAAAAGTCTCGCGCCTCAAAACCAAAATATTATAGTAATTAGTTTCATATTTTTTTACGGCATTACGCGTCGGGGATTTGATTTTTGAACTGGAAATATACTTTTCGAGTTTAAAAGTACGAATATTGTTTTACTCCCTTTATATGACGTTCCGTTTCAATTGAACAAACCCTTGTCTGTCGAGCGGACTCCAAAATTAATTACAATTAAGTAAGATCAGTACACCAAATCGATTTAGTTTGGTTTATTGCTATTTGCAACAAAATAGATTTTCTCAGCCTAAAGATTTTGATTTATCGATTACATCCCTAAATCCCGACTAGTTTATAGCACTTACTATACTCTATGGTTTATAGTTATCTTATCTGTGGCATCTGACATTTGTACTGTACTGACTGACTATTGGCAATGTAAAGGTCTAAAATAAAATCGAGTTTCAGTCAAGCATACTGTGGATGTTACTTTAACTCGTAATTCTTACTAATATTAGTGTATTACGCTGTTTTTAGAGCAATAATGTAATGTATGTGTGTTAAAATACGTCGTTGGTAGCGTCGAAAAAATAGACCTACTTTTTAGGTTAGTTTCGATTTTATAAAATAACTCTGAAACGCGGGTTTTTTTTTCAAAAATAATTTTTGTAGGAGTTAATACGATCAGTGTAGTCTATAAAAAACAAGGTTTGATTTTGATGCAGCATGGTACGGGATTCCATACTTCCATGAGCATTCTCTTTTATAAATTTCTTGTATAGTCGCCACTCGCCAGCGCATCAACTGTTTTCATTCAATTTTGAACTTAACCCTAAACATTTTTTGGTTTCAAATCAGTTGGAAAATTTCGACAGTTTGTGATAACTTGAGGCACTGGCGACTGTACTTTTAGTTGAATTATTTCACAATTAAAATAATTTATACACAATATGATAACTAACCATCGAAACTGCGCAGGTCAGCAATAACAACAGTAATGTACTTTTTATTCGGTGATTCACTCCTTGCCAAGTCTAGAGCTTTTTCCTCTATGCGTGCAATCGTGTTCCCGCCCGCCTCCTTCATCCTTGGCGGGGATGAAAGATCACTCACTGATTTTCGTTCCAAGCGAGAAAAATGTGAGATTTGTTAGACTCTAGAAAATATCAGTCGTCAAGTCTTGAAGATAGGCATGTGACAGGAGGACAGATGTTTCATTATAACCGCATGTCACTGTCAAATCAAATTGTCATTTTCCGTATTCGTTTTCGTTCACGTTGATTCGGGTTACATTTTTATCAGTAAAAAATTAGCGGTGATCGTGAACGGAGTGATTTTTGACAATATGACACAATAATAAAATTGTACGTGCCATATTCAAAAGTGGAATGGTTGCCTATTGTTAACCTTAGTTAATAGTTGGATGAATTTGCTAACATTACCGAAGTACCAGTGACTTACAATTCGAATTTACACCGAGGGGTACTATAAAAAAAAGATCTTACCTGTCGTGTGGGTATAAAATAAATAATAAGTAGGTAGTGTACATTTGAATAGGCTGTGTTACCGTGTGGAAGTGGAGCTGTGTGCGGGTGCACAGGTCATGCGGTTGCCCGTCCTATAAGGTTACAAAACCATAGGTACAGACTGTCGAAGACCGCTACGGTAAGTATTTATAGCTTTCCCATGAGCTTGTATGCATGAAATATTTAAAGTATCTCCCATTTAATTTTAATAGCATTGATTTATATCCATTTTCTTTTTTCCAATTCAGAAACGTTTTTAAAGTACGTAGATATTGTGATAATTACGTAGCCTTGCTTGTAAAAATATAAAATCGCTTTTTGCAGGTACCCACTGAATCATGGAGTCTTTAGATAAAAAAGGCCGCCCACCACACCCCAGGGCTAAAGCAAATCCACTGTCTGCACTCACATTTGCGTAAGTTTTTAATAAAAAAACTATTAAAAATATATAGTACACAATTATTTAATTTTATGCTCCTACCTACATTTAAAAAATAATTTTTTTTTTATTAAAAGTCATGCAATGTTACAAGGAAAATCTTACATGTCCAAAAGGTAAAGCTATGGTGATCTTCATTCAAAAATTTAATGACAATAAATCACCTATTGTGTGAAGATCACCTTCTGTGTCTTAACTATACTAATTTTAATAATATTCAGACCCACATAGACATGACATTGTAGAATACTAATTACTATAATAAAAAAAAAACATAACATGGAAATCAGGCCACCCACCAGTCTAAAAGCAATAATATACCTAATTACTAGTTTAAGCCTACTCTGTATTGAGATGCCTGTTTATAACTGTTACACTGTAGAGCATAATCTTTGCCCTTCTTCCAGAATTCTATAAATAATGCCTAATTCAAAATTTTATTTTTAGATGGACCTTGCCAATTTTCTGGAGTGGTATTAAAAGAGAAATGGAAGAACATGACCTCTATGAACCACTACCAGAACATTCGTCAGGTAAGCTTTATGTCCTGATGCCTAGATACTAAGGCCCGTATTACAGAACGTCACTCAATACTCAAGCATCATTTAAAACTAGTTTCAACCAATCAAATGGCTTGAATCTAGTTTTAAATGATGCTTGAGTATTGAGTGACGTTCTGTAATACGGGCCTAAGTCTAGGGACAGATGAATGTAAATGTATGATTCAAAAGAAACTTCATGTTAACATTAGATTTGGTGTCTTTACCTATTTTTAGCTAAAGTAATTAAAAATTATCAGGTGAAATTGATGAGACAGATTAAAAAAAAATTGTAGTAGGTACATTTATTATAATTAAAAAAAACATTATAATATAGAAGACTGACTAAACTATTCCTCTTGTTGACAAGCTTAGATTAAAATTACTACCACTATTAACTTCAGAGTAAGCAAACATTTTTTTTGGTTTATGTTTACAATACAACATATTTTGCCATAACTACAAAAAAATTGTTATCAAGGGTGCAAACTGTGTGTGTGTGATTTATTTTTCTTAATTTACATTATTCTTGTTTTGAGGAGCTTAACTTTAGACCCCAGTTAAGGTCTTAAATTTCTAATGATTTTTCACAACATTATGTAATAAAAGATGTCCCATAAACCTATTCAAAAACAAGAAAAGCAATACTAAACACATTGATGTTTACATGAAATAACAAAACTTGTTATGGAAAATCATAGTAAACTCAAATGTTATATTTAGCTGTAGGTTTATGACAGTTTCCCTGAAAACCCACGCGTTTGTTTACATAGTGTTGCGACTTGCGATTACTGAGTGCGCCAAAAATGAATACATAATAAAGCTATATTATGACGATGACGGTCGCGGGGTATAGCTTGAAATTATTATAAAAATATTACTTCCCTATTTGAATCTGATTTTATTAACAATTTCAAGGGTTTTATTTTTTCCATGGAATTCTTTTTATAAAATAAAAGTAGCCTAAGTTACTCCTTATAACATCAGCTATTTGCCAGTAAAAGTCCCGTCAATATCGGTCCATCCGTTTTGGGAGATAGCCAGAACAAACAGACAGACAGCCAAAAATCTAAAATAAAACCTTTTTTGGTTATAAGTACCGTACTTAATTACATAATTATATACATACCTTCATTTATGCATTACGTAAAAACCTGTTATTTTGAAATTCAAACAGAAAGTTCAACTTGATTCCTTTGTATAGATATTTAAGCTAGAAATTATCGTAAAATCCTGCAGTCGTTGGACATTCAAAATGTACCTACGAATTCCGAAATGCGGGCCATTCATTGAATTCTCGATGATCCGCTTCTTTTGAATCATCATGAGTTAAGGTCCTGCATACCGACAAATTACCTGCTTGCAGGTAGGCCAGTACCCCAGTACTTACCTTTAACAAAAATAATCCCACGTTATTAAACGGGTGCGCACGTTCAGAATCAGGTAACACTTTTTTTCATGTAGGTCAACTTACCAATCTATACAAAAAAAAAGAAAACTCTTGAATTCTAAACGGGCCAACATGTTCTCTTTTCAAACGTTAACATTGACAATAGACGATCACAATTTATAAATAAACCCATAAACGCGTCTCCATTGATCTGATTTTGCTGGTTCATGCAGTTAGTTAATTCCTAAAAGCCTGTGTAACAAGTTTGTACGAGCAAGCAGGTTTGCAAAACCATTTGTTAGATATTAATAAAAAAATAATCACTTAATCTAAGCTAGGAAGGTAACCTCCAAATAAACTCACGGCGATGGCGTACCGGTTTATGACTAAACTTCATCATAATTAGGTGTTAGGTAGTTCGCCACCTCTAAGTGCGATCGCCAAGTCATCTCTGCCATGTTGTTCTCGAATGCAACTCGGCCTACTGCAGTATACTGCTCGACATAAGCCACTCCCACCTAAGCGGCGCCAGAACTAAAAGAATAGTATTTTTCGTGTAGTAGTTGTTCGTCGATCAACAAAATCTTAAATACATATAAAATTCAAAGTCCTGACTGACTGACTGCACAGCCCAAACAAACCGCTGGTCCTACAGACATGAAATTTGGAGGGTGTATTTTTTTGTGAAGAGTAGGTATCCGCTAAAAAAGGGTTTTACGAAATTCCACCCCTAAGAGGGTGACATGAGTGTTTAATTTTCTGTGAAACTTTTTATTCTCGGGGTCGATTGACTTGAAAGTTTGTGCCCAACAGTTTTTCCAAAATCATCCCCCAACAGAGTCTATTTGAAGCTGTTGGGGGATGATTTTGGAAAAACCGGGTGTTTGTAAATATAATATAAATATATGTGAAATCCCGATATTCGCGTTGGCTCGTGATACGCGACATTAATATTAAATATGTACCTATTATGTCTATAAAAAGATTAATCATTTAATTATCGTCACCGGTGTCCAATCTCAAATCAAGCTATCAATATTTCAAATGTGTACCTAATGTAATTGATATTACTATAAGTAAATTAATATTTGCAAGTTATAAGTAAGTAGGTACTTCCATATTGTTAAAAAACCAAAAATATGACATTTGTTTCATTTAGGCCACGCGGGTAAACCCGCGGGCAGAAGGCGGACATATAAATAACAGTAGGTCTTCACAGTATCTAATGGATTCAATAAATAACTTAAAAAAAGTGAAAAGTGAGCGTATACACCACATTGTGTTTGCCTTATTCGTAGTGTATGTAATACGTCTCATTGTCATGAATCACCCGGGAGACTGCAGAAGGCGCCGGCCACAGTTCAGTTCAACAACAATCAACAATTTAATAAGCTAAATTGAACTGAGTTGGCCGACCAATTGCCTACGAAGACAAGATTTAGCTATGGTACGTTTAAACTTTACGTAAAGACTTTCTTCTGTAAACGTAAAAATACAGTTTTCGTTCTACCCTCTACGCGGTAATGTTTTCCTAAATGATTATGCAAAAGAAGCTCATTCTGAAACAATTTTCCGCATCGTCGGTACCTATTAATTGTATCTGTAAAGTAGCGTTTAACTCAAAAATAATACTTAGAATGAACTGTAAGGCTAAGTTCATTCTAAGCTCAAAAATAGATGAACCTTGTGGAAAAAAAAATGACTCTCGATGGTAAGGCGAGATGATGAGAGCATTGACTTCATGGATGAATTTAAAAATCGAATGCTGTTGATTCTTATTTACAAATGACATTAAATTATATGCAATTCAGAATGTTGTTGTATGATTGTGATATTGTAAATGGACCTAAACTGTACGTAATTTCAATAAATCTTCATTTCATTTTCATGCTTATCTGGAAAGTAAGGAAAACAATGTATTAACCGCTTAATTTTCAAAGTTACGCACTGCTATACTATGTGGCTTTGTACCGCAGCTTGTTTATATTGTCAGGGAAAACCACATCGAACAAATTCCGTAAATGCCAATCATTTACTTCCTCTTGCTTCCAACGAATAATTTGTTGAGGATCTTATGATCATTTTGAGCTATTTATTTCACGAATTTCAACTTTAGCTTCCATAAATGGGGAAAAAAAAAACAAATTAGTGGTATATTTATGATTGATGTTTTGTCTTATTATTTACTTATTTATTAATGTTTTTAATTAAATTATAAATGCGCAAATAACTGTCACTCCTAACGGCTAAACGGATTTGAAGGAAATTTGACTCACGGATATACTTACCATGGGTTAGCCTTAGGACATGGGAAACGTTTAAACGGAGTCCCGTTTATGTACGTTTCCGGGGGATAATTTTTCGTGTAATTTTCGACCTGCACGTGAACAAAACAACGGGCAAAGTTATAATAGCACTATAGCAGCAAAGTCACAAGTCTAGTAATTTTATGATTCGTTCTGGAGCAGTTCATTGCACGCCACACGATGACGCATTGTGACGTTCAAAGTCCATTTAATTACATCTCATTTCGTTTGTTTACTTTTGGACATAATAACATAATCTGGAAATACAAACAAATTGCGCTTGTCCGTTACAAAAAAGGCAGAATGCTATGTTAATAAACTGATAAGAAACATTGGTCATTTAAACAGTTAAACTAACTTTTTCAATCTCGCTTTATCTTTTTTGCATACCATTTGTGTTTACATAAACAACATTCGTTCCGAAAAGATAAAAAGTGTTAAGTTTACAATTGGGTTAATAGTTTAATACTTTAATAGGTTAATCTAGCCGTAAACTCATAAACTGCACAAAAACAAATACATACTGCCCACTTAACGGCATTATTTTTAGAGCTGATTTCACCAATGAAACTTGAACGCAAATCAAATCAATCTTTATTTGTGAACACAGTTATTACAATAAAGGTCTTATACCTACTATATACGTTTTAGTCGAGCTCTATGTGCTACCAATGAAATTGGTGTACAAATATTAGTTTTTTAGTAATAAGTCTCAATATACAGGGTGAATTTTCCAAGTGGGCGTGGTTGGTCAAATTCGAAACTATGAGGAATAGCGACAAATGCTCAAAGGAGTCTCGAGTCCAATTTTGAAAATTCACCCTGTGCCCTGTATAATACAAAGTCAAGTTCGAGTAAATAATGTGAATTTAATGTATTATTAATAAATCATTAATCAATTAGAATTAACGCGTTTAGCACATCTAAACGGCGTTCATGAGTTGTGTCAATATTCCATAGCAATTATGACGCTGACAGCTCTTGAACGGCGTTTACTTGTGCTAAACGCGTTCATTTATATTATTGCATTTCGCACTTGGTATTATGAGATCAGTGACCTTGTCGTTACTCCAATCCTATCAGGTAGGTACCTACCCAACTCAAGATTCTGTCACAAGTTACCCATGTCAGACACACTTTTTGAAGTTCATTGTATTTGCTCCCATTTTTTTGAACACAAGTTCTGCGAAAAGATAGAGATCGTATTATTCTAAGTGTCCGGTGCCGCGAGCCTGTTATTCAATCTGCCAATATGTATCCGAATAAGTCACGAAAAAAGAAAAAAAAGAAACAAAACATATTTGTCTTGATAATTATGTTGTTTTGCCCGCAATTGACATAATATAGAGAGAATAGACTAGATTTGCTCAAGATCAGGTTTAAAAAAAACCATTAAGTTTTTTTTTTGCAGTGCATACTTTTCTCCCTCAACTGAACCGAAACTCCAATCGGTCATTGTACAAAGGGCAGAGTCTATATATAGCAAATAATACGCCTTTATTTTAATAGGTAGATACTATTGAGAAATGTAATCACACAGAGTACTTGAGTAAGTCATGTTGCAATATAAATGATGCTACTTATCGACTGGCGCGTGTAATAGGACAAGATGACTTTGTTCACAGTGATTAGGCATGTCTAGATTCTCTTTCCGTATAGATTTTGTTGACTTGAGAAGATAATAAAATTGTAAAGTGACGAGGTCATCTTAAATGTCGTTAGTAAAGAAGAATACATTTTACCTGTAAAACCTTTAAAATTCTAAAATCGGGAGTCTCAGAGATCAAGTCCGACAAACATTAATCTGGCATGTGGTTGAGATTATTATTTCCTAAAAGTGAACAGTTGGTTTTGGATTCCCAAGTATCATTACAGTTTTTGCCAAGTCTGACACCCTGTTTCAGGCAGATATTCGCAAAGTATAAAACATACATCTTACCGAGGGATCGTCTCCACGCCATGATGAGTTACGCAATTAGAATGTTTACAAACCTCAAGATTGCAGTCGCTACCGCTAATCGCTAAGCATTTGTGTCCTTTTAATGACTTCTCTGGAACTTCGATGAACAACGAACTACCTAATGACAATGTATATTTCTATTACCAGGACCATTAGGTGACAAATTCGCAAGATTATGGGAGGAAGAGGTGCAAAGAGCAGGGGGCAAGAGGAAACCCAGCCTGTTACGAGTTATATTAAGAGCTTATGCGGCCAGATGTATGCTCTATGGATTTGTCCTGCTAGTGATGGAATGTGGTATAAGGTAAGATTACTTTTTCTTTTACCTCCTTTGCAATGTCCGTTGGACCCTATCGTGTCACGACGGCCATTAGATCTTTTACAAATAATTTGACACTTAATATTAAACAGGAAACTTTAACTTAAACACATTTATGCTATGTCATCGCTTATCAGTACCTATAAGCCATTTATGGCTTACCGGTGGCGGTTTGGCCTTCCTTGAAAAGCAGGATCGATTTAACTGTGCAGCTGCCAATTACGCTTTTTCTTTAGTTGCAGTAATGACAGTATTTTTTCTTTTCTAAATCTTGAGGGTCAATCTGGTAATTAAAAGTATTGATTTCGTTTGGTTTATTGTTAAAAGCAGATAGATGGGAATTAGGGACGTACGATAGCAGGAAAAACTGAAAAAACACGACTGATTATTTGGGAATGATTGTGTTTATTTCATCGTATTTTAACGGACCAATTCTTGAAATGAAGGTCTTCTTGGAACGAAACCCTTATCTGGATAAACCCATAAAACTGACGAACGTATGCAGTCCGATCAATAAAGGTGCTACGAATCGAATATACAATGTGTTCATGTCATCGGCATGATTCGGTACAGACCGGACCGGGCGGCAAAACCAAATGCATATTATGCCGCTCGGCTAAATCATCCCAACCCGAACATAAGTGTAGCAGGCCTAAGACACGCAATGTACTCGAGCCTAAACAAAATTCGTCCAAGGACATATTGAAATCGTATCGAAATAAACTGATTGCGGTATTTCAGTACGTATCTATTAATAGCAGAGTGCTGTTACGGGGTCATATGTGTGTTTTCCTGTATAGGGAGGTGTAACAATGATAACTTGATAAGATAGGAGCTTCGATCAATATGCAGCGTTTTGCGCCAAAATTACTTGTTTGCTTTCATACTCTTCCCAAGGAAAGTGTAAATGTGTAAGTCTAGTTAAATAAAACACTTTTTTAATCAATTTTGCTTATCTTATCGCCTAATTATTCAACTATACACACATATATTACGTGCCAACTATTTGCTAGTTCGGATGTTATACAGGGTTATTTGTCCACGCCTGGCAGAAGTTTACACCATGACTCAGGGTCCTCAATCCCACTTTATCTCAAAATTCGACTTGTAAGTGCAAGGCTGCAAGCACGAACTACTAGATAAGTACAAAATTTTAGAGTCGCTTTATCAGTTGTTCTATTGGACTACCTATAGCATAATTTGTTGGTGACACATAAATACCTGACCTATGTGAGGAATACTTCAGATACATCAGTATAAAGTCGCACTATTATGATTCCAAAATCTCCAAAGGCAGGATGTTGAGCGAAAATAGAACAAAGGAGCCTTGAAACTTACTTCATTATGACATGACCCAGTTTCTGAGTCACCATCAAAACTGTGTCGAGTCATTCATCAGAGACAAACAAAACAACCCTGTACCTATGTCATGTGTGTTCACAAACAATAATTTTAATAATATTACCGATTTGTTTATATTTAAAGGTGATTAACACTATGAATCACATGTTTTTGTGTAATAATATTAGTAATATCCTAAGATAAATAAGGTGAAAATGTTGAGAGATTATTGACACTGAAAGTGTTGTGATTTTGTGGCGTTATATCGGAGACCTTATGATCTTTCTAGGAGTGTAAACTGAACTGTATTGCCTATCTGTCAAGGTCGTAAGCTTTCGTGTAAATATTGTTTAGTTGTATTAAAAACTTTCTAAAGTCCTGCCAACACATAAGGGAACCAGAAAATAAATGTGATCCGTAACAAAAAATGTACATCCGCTCAATGTTCGACTGGCAGCGTGGATTTTGTCTAGCTAGGTTTGGGCGGTATCATAGAATAAAATTAAATAATAGTAGGTACTAACGTGTGGTATTCATAAAATCAAATTAGTATTCAAAAAGCATCAGCGTGTGGTCATAAATTGATGGTGTGTATCGTGTCGATAATTCTATGTCCAATGTCCATGGATTTAGAGAAGAGCTTGGTTATCGCACTATATTTTTTTTGCTCACCTGAACTGTACTCCTGGGGAAAGGCCTCCCCCCATTCCTTCCACTTTTCTCGATGTTGCCATTCCTCTCGCCAATTAACTTAAACTAAATCGAACACTTACTATTTGAATATAGAAACTGCAGACATGCTTCCGATTGCTAAATTGAGTTGCTCTTTATATGGTGCATTGTATCTAGTGACAAGTCCTCGACACATAATAGCCTTCATAAGTTTAATGTTAAATACATAGTCTGCTAGCTCCTTACATTTCCGCATTGTCATCTGATTACTACTCTTGACTTGACATCCTAAAAAATTAACACCTATTCAAAGGTTTGGGAAATGACGTGGTTTTTCCATTCGATAGTTTTCCTGTTACTCAAGGTTTGCTCTCTGTTTGTAGTTTGTACGTAGATGCTGACATTTTTTACCCGACTGCCAAGGAAGGGTTATGTTTTTATAAGTTAAGAATCTAAAAGGACCATCACGAGAACAACTAAGTATATGTATAAGGCATTAGCATGTTCTGTCACATAATAATCGTGACGAACATAGAATCGCAGGAAGTTCTTGTCATACGATACGAGTATAATAATTAGAAAAAACAATTGGATATAACTATGTCTGTGATTGATAATAATGTAGACCAAACTATAGTATAGGTTAGAGTCACTTGGCCTACAGTGTGCTCGTGTACACCTACTTAGCCTATTTTTTGTCCGGCGTTCGGGTCGTATAAATGAACGGCGACACATCAAGCAATATGTGTCTAGTATAACATGGCCTCGCTTTGTATAGATATTCCGTACAATGAGAGATCCGCTTATACTGGTTTTTCTAAAGCTTGATTCGTAATCGTGCATACCTAATTACTTATTATACAATGTCGAGGTCCGTTCTATACTCGTCCGTCGCCACGGTGACGTAAAAATTCAACAATCGTCATGCTAAGTCACTCGCATTGTTTGTTTTGGCAATTTAAAGGTCTTCGTAGATAACCTGAAACACGATCGATAGCGTGCTTTGTAAAGACTGTTTTTTTTAAAGGACATTGATGACAGCAAGGTTGCTTTTAGTATACAGGGTAAAAAAAATCTTATGCACAGTGAGGCGGCACTTACGTAAGATGGACAAAATTCCACGTGACATTTATCTACCAGTGAGTTAGAAAATATTGAAGTCTTCTACAACTACAAATATAGGTATTAGAGGATATTACTACGTACTTGGTAAAATGCAATTTACCGAAGTATTTAGACCGTCAAAGACTGAAGCACGCCCTTGAGTTGATTTGTTAATGTCGCTAGAGGTTCTTATGTAACTTTAATTTGCTTCCAATTTCTTGTAAAAGATTATATTACACAAACATGATATGATAATGATGGACAGGTCGACGAGGACAGCCATTATGAGAATTACCCGCTATTACTTTATGAAGTAATGGAGGCAAACACGTAAACATAGAGTAAAAAATTAATTCGAAATGATTTGTAATGGTACGGCATTGGCTTGTTATTGTGTTGCCATGACAACCTTAATAACATGTACGACGGCGTTGCGTTTTTTAAGAAGGCTCGGACATATTATAACGTTGCGCTTTTACACGTAAGTGTCGGAATAACACAACATAACTAAGGTAGCAATTAAGTTATGAATAGGGTTATTTATAGGAACAGATAAAAAAATAGTGAATAAATTTGTTAAATACTTGCTTGAGTATTTAGGGGAGGTTGACCTGAAGGTACACAAGCGGGATCATGTAATAAAACCACTGCGTACCGATCTGACCTGATAGCTCATTTATTAAAAAAAAACTAATTGCTTATATACTATTCGAGGTAACGAAACCATAGCGACTTCTAATTCGACGTCAACGCCATCTATCGAGCACGCCGGAAGCTTTATAAATAATTAAGTCGTAAACATACCGCCCACCAAGGACGTTACTGACGGAATGTCCTTCTAATATGAACTAAAGTGGCACATTGCTAAAGCAAGTTGAACTAAACATTTGTACTACATGAGAAAATAATTGAAACTAAAATACTACAAGCTATGGTTCTTATACATAACTATAAACTCAATTCGTAATGGCTAACAATAATGTTACAATAACTTAAAGCTAAACATAAATTATTCTAGGTTGTAAAAAAGGTGTACTGTAAACAGTGTAAAAAAAAACTTAAAATACAATATTTGATTCACACAGTTGATCTAAAGTTAACAAGCGTAGAAATGGTTGTATAAATTGATTCTTACAAGATAAAAGTGTAAAATAGTTGTAAAAAAATCATAGTAAAATAAAACATGTAAACAGTAAATACAATCCAACTTTCTTATTCGACTACGGGTAAAATACATATTTTGGATGTTGGCCTTTTAATTGTTGATGATTTGGTGCGTAACGTGACGACACGGGTGAGGTTATCATCCCCAGGATGTTTTTGTAGTATCCTACCCATCAACCAACGACTTGGCGGCAAGTCGTCTTCTTTGACTAGTACAATGTCTCCAATTTTTGGCTCAGCAACTTGGGAAGACCATTTGTAACGTCTCGTCAAAGTAACGAGATATTCGTGAGACCAACGTCTCCAAAACGACTGAAGCATTCGTTGAATGAATTGCCAGCGTGATAAATAATTAATGTTGGAATGTTCGTACTTGTGGTCTGGTACATTGACTAAGGGCTCTCCAATAAGAAAATGTCCAGGTGTCAAGGGTAACGGTTCACCAGGATCATCAACCTTAATTGTGCACATAGGTCGCGAGTTCAAGCACGCTTCTACCTGACTGAGGAGTGTCGTCAGTTCTTCGAATGTGAGAGTCGCTTCACCGATTACTCGTTTCAAATGGAACTTTGTGGACTTCACTCCGGCCTCCCAAAGTCCGCCAAAGTTGGGACTGTGAGGAGGAATGAAGTGCCACTCCGTACCATTAGCTTCGAGGTGTTCGGCTAGTGACGACTGGATAGCTGTCAACTGCTGCAATTCTCTGGAGGCACCTACAAACGTGGTGCCATTGTCACTCCACAGTTTGGCACAATGACCTCGCCTTGAGACAAAACGTCTAAATGCCGCTAAAAAGGTTTGAGTGCTCATGTCACTCACTGCTTCTAAATGCAGTGCACGAGTGACCATACATACAAACAGGCATATATAGCAATCAACCCCGCTATGCAAAAATGGTCGAGCTGGGGTGCACCGAACAGCTGGTAGTGAACCCATGAATTGGTTTTTAGTATTGGCTCTTTGCTTGGCACATGTCACACACTTGATCACATGATGTTTAACCACATTTCTGACCCCAATAATCCAGTAGGCTGTCCTCAAATAATTTATCATAAGCTGAGGACCCCCGTGAAGGGTTTTTTGGTGTGCGTCAGCAATGATTAGCCGAGTTAGATGACAGGAGTGAGGCAGAACTATCGGATGCTTCATTTGTTCGCTTAGCTCTGATTTCTCCAATCTACCTCTAACTCTCATAATGTCCTTTTCGTCGAGGTAGGGGCAGAGTGACCTTAATGGACTTGTTTTTGATTGTAGATAGCCTTTCTCTTTCAGTTCCTTATATTCTGTTGTAAATAGTTCTTCCTGTGTTTTCCTAATATAACATTCGAGTGCAGCGTCTAATTCTGTTTTTTGTAAATATCCTTTCCTGTATATTTTGTTCTTGTTTAAAAATCTTCGGCAGTAAGCAATGATCCTAACCAATCTTCGTAACTGGGAAAATTGATCAAAGAAGGAACAGTTTGGAATGATCGCTACATGTGCCTTTGCTGACTCTTCTAAATCTGTACTGCAACAATTATTTGGCCTATTGTAAATTACGTTTTGTAATTTAAGAAACGATGGTCCAGAAAACCATAAATCGTTTTCTAGGAGTGAACTAGGAAGTATCCCTCTAGAGGCGCAGTCTGCTGGATTATCTTTAGTGGGGACGTGAAACCATTGCGACGCTTTCATTGAAGTCAATATTTCAGACGTTCTATTGGCCACAAACGTCTTCCATTTACTTGGGTGGCTATTTATCCAGGCCAACACCACAGTGGAATCTGTCCACGCTTTGACCTTGTCTTGAGAGATACTCAAAACTTCAGATGTTTGAGACAGTATCTGTGACAGCAAGACTGCTCCACAAAGCTCTAACCGCGGAATACTTATCTGCTTTACTGGTGCAACCCTGGTCTTAGCAAGTAGCAACGACACTTGAACATTGCCATCTGCATCTACAATCCGCAAGTAAATCACAGCTGAGTAAGCTGTTTTGGAGGCGTCACTAAAACCGTGAAGTTCCAGATAGTCGTTCGACTTGGTGCCAAGCCAACGAGGAATCCGAACCTTGGTGAGTAGTAACAATTCCTCACGATATGATTTCCATTCGTTTATTAAGTCGTTGGTTAGCTCCTCATCCCAACCAACACCTGAAAGCCACAATTTCTGAATAAATACTTTCGCTAACACTACACTAGGGGCTAACCAGCCTAATGGATCAAAAAGTCGTGCTATCACAGAAATAATGGATCTTTTAGTTACAGGTGCGGTCGACGGCGGCGGGAGATTCACCGTGTACTGGAATGTGTCTGCGTTGCGGTTCCAGGTAAGTCCTAGAATTTTGATGGTACTATCTAATTTTATTTCTACTTCCTTTTCTTTGTGTTCTGATTTGTTGTAATCTATTGCTTGTTTTACGTCCTGTATGATTTTGTTCTTATTTGTGTTGTCCTGGTTCATGTTGTCCTTTTCCATGTTGTCCTTTGTCCTAATTTGATCTATTTGTCCTTTTAGTGTATTCCTTTCCATTTCCTGTATCCTGTCTACTATTTTTTGGTTGTTACTGTTCCACTTTTGGAGCGTGAATCCACCCTTTCCTAATAACGCTGTCATTTGCTTGTAGATTTCCAGGCCTGCGTCTACGTTATTACAACCGGTCATCAAGTCGTCCATATAGAAGCAGTTCAGAACCATATCGGCAGCAAGATTGTAATTATTACCTTCATCATAGGCGACTTGATGTAGGGTTCTAACGGCTTGGTATGGTGCTGATGCCGTACCAAAGGTAACCGTCACCAGCTCGTAGTCCTTGATTTCGGTTTCAGGACTGTCTCGCCATAATATGCGCTGAAACATTGCGGCTTCTTCCGAAATCCTGACCTGGCGGTACATTTTAACGATGTCCGCAACCAGTGCTATGGGATGAAGTCTCCATCTTAACACTGTGTGTCGTAAATCCGATTGCAATGTAGGTCCCACCATCAACGTGTCATTGAGTGAGACTCCATTGTTGTTCTTCTCGGACGCGTTGAAAACAACACGTACCTTCGAGGTAAGTTTGTCTTCCCGGATTACAGCATGGTGAGGTAAGTATACCGCCACTTCCTTGTTCTTATCATTCTTGTCTATCTGCCTCATGTGTCCTAGTTGTAAGTATTCTTCAATTACCTGCTTGTACTTTTCCTTTAGATCTGTATTTCTTTCTAGCCTTTTTTCTAAAGACTTGAATCTCTTTTCAGCAATAGCACGAGAGTTTCCACCTTTACAAGAAGGATTTTCATCGCGGAAAGGTAGTCTCACTACGTACCTTCCACTGCTATCCCTTACTGTAGTCTTAGTATAAAACTCTTCACACTTCTTTTCTTCAGGTGTTAGTATTTTCTTTGAATTATTTTGCTCTTCGATTTCCCAAAATTTTCTTAATATTTCGTCTTCATTAACTTGTGCATGCAACACATTAACTTTGGGTGAACTTTTAGATGTGTCCTTACTAACTGCACCGGACAGAACCCAGCCTAAGGCAGTGCTCTGAGCAATCAGACTGCCTGACGGACTCTTAACTATGCCTGCCTTAATGATGCAACTGTAAGCATCAGCGCCCAGTAAAACATCAATTTTATTGGGAGTATTGAACTTTGGATCAGCAAGCTGCAGCGTGTTGATGCCTAACCAATCTAAGGTAGTGTCGACTCTACTCTCAGGTAAGTACGATGTAATTTTACTTAGTACGTAAGCGTCAACTTTAAGATTAAAATTTGAATCAACTCGCGATTGGATATTAAAATGTACCATGTATGTTGCCATGGTTGAACTATTACCAAGGCCAGAAATAGTTCCTTGAATAGGGATTTTTTTCAGGTTGAGTAGCTGAACTACGGCTTCTGTCACAAAACATGCCTGCGAACCCTGATCGAGTAAGGCTCGGACAGTCTGAAATTCACCAGAGCGTGACTCGGCTTTTATTAGCGCTGTGGCTAATAAAACCTGTCTGGGCTTGGGAATATTACCTGTCGATAGGCACGAAACAATCGGACCAGTATTAAGTGAATCAACACTGTCGATAGCCGATGATGTCGAAGGTTGATCTCTTTTGTCCGACTCCTGACCTAAATGCAATAGCGAATGATGGCGCTTTTGACAAACCTTACATGTGGTTGGTTTTCTACATTCAGAAACAATGTGATTGCTGCCTAAACAGTTGAAGCACATTTTATGTTTTGCTACAAAATCACGTCTAACTTCAACTGTCTGCTTTGAGAATTTCTTGCAGAAACAAAGTTTATGTTCTTCAGCGCAGAACTCACATTTTATTGAGGTACTCGTAGCCAACATTGCTTTTGGAGTATGAGCAACTGAACCTTTATTATTGTTGTGGCCCTGATGAACTGATGCCCTTTTAGGCTCTATACACTCTAACGCACGAAACCGATTTTCCATAAAAGTTTTAAATTGGTTGAAAGTTGGTAAGTCATTGTTGGAGTCATCGTTGCTAGTACTAAGCTCCCATTGTTTACGCGTTTCGTTGTCCAATTTATAGGTAACAATGTCTATGATAATTACATCCCATGTACTCACGTTTATCTCCAAATTACTCAACGCATTAAGACAATCGCACGTGGTATCAAGCAACTCCTTCAAAGCTGTAGCTGATTCCACCTGCATACGTTTTTGACCGAACAACCTCCTAAGAATACACTTTGATAGATATTTTTTATTGCTATAACGCTTCTGTAACTGAGTCCAACACTGAATATAATTGGCATCGGTTATAGGAGTATGACGTATTAATTGCTCTGCTTCACCAGAAAGGTGAGCTTTTAAATAATGGAGCTTTTGCACATTATCTAAAGTATCATTTTTGTGTACTAATGATGTAAAAAGATCATGAAAAGTTGTCCATTCGTCATATTTTCCTGAGAAGGTAGGAATGGATATTTTGGGCAACTTAACACAAGAACTACTAGATTTACTTGTACTCGCTGAAGTACTATCTGTTCGATGTACAGAATCCTTAGCTGGTCGAATTTTATTAAGAGCTGTTTTCATTAAACTTTTATAAATAACATAAGTGTCCTCTGTCGCATCATAGATATCAACCACTTTTTGTACTATATCTTCTGCTTTAAAACGTTCGTATAATTTAGTGTTATATTCTTTAAACAATGCCCAATCCCTTTCTAATAATTCTTGCCTTGTTTCAATGTATTCTAGCGTTAATCTGTCTTTACTACATTTCTTAAAATTCGTCAATCCCTTTGTGATAACATTCTGTTGATCCTTTAAAACGTTAATTAATGCTTCCATTTTTATAATTGATTTATGAACCTAAATTAATAAATAAAATGCGTTTAATTTTAACTTGATCAAATTTTATAAACAAAACAAATGTATAAGTTGATAAATCAATGTAAGTAAACAAATGAATTTTTTACTCAAAAGTAATAAGATATGCAAAATTTCTGAGTGTTGCAAAATTAAGCAATAAACATGTAAGTTAATAAAAGTTTGACAACTTATCAAACAAAAATAATACAAGTCTCAAAACTACTTAAAATTTTACAAGTGTTCAACACAAAATCTGGTGGAAATCGGGTATAGGTTCCCCGTTCCCCCGTTTTCTATAAAATATTCTAAGTCCTAATATTCTAACATGCACACAAATTGGTATTTTACTAACTAAAGTTTTCTAAGTTTAAAATATTGTTAAATTTTACAAGTCCAAGATTACGAAGTTATTTTCTAAGTCGAAACTTCTGCACTATTTCTTCTGGTTTTACTTAGTTGGAATAGAGTTCAAAATTGTTTGACTCGAACTGTTTGTCCAATTCGTGGACAAGATAAATTAAATTAAAAATTGTACTCACAAAACTCCACTTCACACAAACACTGTTTTCAACCTGCAAGTGGCGCCCTCTGGTGGCCGCTATCTGAACTGCGCGTGACGTCACCTGTGACGTCGCGTGATGGCTGCGCCTGCGTCACCTTGCCGTCGTCCAGTGAAGTGTTGATCTGAGAGTGGCGCCCTCTGTGGCCACTCCTTGAACTAGTCCGCTAATGCTGACTCAGCTCACCGCCAATGCTGGGTGAAGCTGTCGCCGCTAGTGCGGAGGACCGTGTACCTTGCTGCAGCGATCCACTGCAAGTACACGGGACGGAGAAGCGGGCCAACTGTGGCTCCACTTGTCTCAAAAACTGTCCAAATGATCCGGCTCGAAGGACCAATGTTAAATACTTGCTTGAGTATTTAGGGGAGGTTGACCTGAAGGTACACAAGCGGGATCATGTAATAAAACCACTGCGTACCGATCTGACCTGATAGCTCATTTATTAAAAAAAAACTAATTGCTTATATACTATTCGAGGTAACGAAACCATAGCGACTTCTAATTCGACGTCAACGCCATCTATCGAGCACGCCGGAAGCTTTATAAATAATTAAGTCGTAAACAAAATTAAAACATTTTTTTTGCATATTTTCTAAATATAATATACATTCTAAGCTTATTTCCTATTTCAGCGGATTCAAAAGCAAGAACAGTGCAAAATTTCAGTCATAATAACAGATTATAAACTAATTAAAAATATTAAAATGCAGCCAGTTTCTTATCGGCGTGCGATCAATCTTTGAAGTTCACATCACCTTGTTTTATAAACACGTGTACGTTTCTTGCCACCGCCTGTTATTGACCGACTATGTTGTGCAAATAGATTGGACTGGCAATCAGCAACAATAAGTGTGGGGAAAATGTATTGAACTGTTCTCGGATATGTCTACAGTCGCCATAAATACTGTCTGATTGTATCTCGATCGAATTTAAATTCGATGACGGGTTTAACGAGTATTGTAAAGCTTTTATAGCTTAAAATTAACATAATTATAGGTCGATACGAGAGGTCATGGTTTGCGGGGAAACACCTCACCTAATTTATTGATCGAGTCTCGTAAGATTCTTACTGTTCGATTATGTTTTTTCTAGTTGACGGTGGCCCACTTGCTAGTGTCCAAAGTGTACCTACACACCTGCTCGTTAGAGGACTTCAAAACACCACGTGACCCAAGTAATTTGATAAAAAGTACCGTCGATACGAAATAAGAAGTTGAAGGTTAGGCAAAATATGAAGATACATTTCTCGTTAAAAGCGTGCTCAAAAATACAGGCAACTGGCAAACAACATAGCCTTTATACGTCACCGTTGTTTGCTCGTGACCTCGGCTGTGTAATGTCTGTATTATCTAACAGCTTACACGTCCGTAGCAAACCGACGAAAGACGCGAGCCAAACAGGTCATTAATCCTTCGACCGTTAGCGGATTCGACGATTCTTCTATCTTAATACTTCGATAAACTTGTGATCTGCTTTTATTTTGTCTGTATTGCAAAATTTAATAGTAAAAATGCGAAATTATATATAATTTTATTTTGGCCATTAGTTTAGTCATCTCTGCACACTGGGCATTTGGAAAAATTCTTTGACCTGTGCCTGCCATAGCTATTTTTTATTCCTAAGTAGTATGCCCATTTGCTAAGGACCAATGGAGCGCAGCATGCTTAACGTTAAACTTACCGATCGAATAAGGAACACCACACTGCGCTCCAGAACTCAAATTGCTAACGTAGCTCAGCTGCTCAACTAAAATAGGACTGGGCAGGCCATGTCTGCCGGATGCGCCGGCAAAGCTGTGGGGTTCGCATATCACAAAACGGGTGCCCTAGGGCAGTTAGACGGGGTCGCGGCAGACCGAGGAGAAGATGGCAGGACGCCTTGAATGGCTTTCTCGTTAATTGGCGAGAAGAGACGCAACATAGAGAAAAGTGAAAGGAATGGGGGGGGTCCTTTGCTCAGAAGTGGGACAATTCAGGCTAACAAAAGAAAAAGTATGCGTATTCTACACGCAACTAAGTAACCATTTCGTAATACATGTAAAAATAAATTGAGCTATTAATAACTGAAGATTTCCACTATTACGTACGTCGCGTCGCCGCCGTAATATGAAGTCACGATACTTGCCAATTTCCCATTGATCGGTACGATATTATATTTTCCTCTCTCAGTAGTCTACCATTACAATCTTTTCCTGACGTTTCTTTTCTTAAGAAAATAACGAATATTTATAAAATAATAGTATGTTTAATGCTATTCATAACCACCCTTCGTTGAATGGTGGGTAAAGGCATTTTTCTTTATACATTTTCCTGCCTTATATAAGTGCTACTAGAGAGAAAACAATTACATAGCTTTTTGCTTTTAAGTAGTCTTCATCATATTGGATGTTCTTGACCTTATTCTGAAAAATAATTGGCACACAAATTATTTATCTCTGTAACACATTATTTCTAAGAAATAAAACATAATACATAAATCAAAAGATATTTCGCCCGTTGTGAAAAACTGTACGAGTACTTAGCTGGCATATATACAATATTTGGCAACTGAAACTTTCAGTACAATGCTTCAATAATTTAATATTCATTGATTAACCCATAATGTCTGTTGCCAAGTTGTACACCTACTTATTTAACTTCCTTTTAACAACGTTGGACGAAGTCACTACGAATTGACCCACATCGACATCCCACGTTAGCTTTTTTTTTTTTTTTTTTACGGTCTGTCTTAAAGAAGTTCCTAGTGGCCTTACCAAGAGGTAGGTTTCGTGTTAACTCAGCGACAGGTTGTAGAGGTCAGACAGTCAGTCGTTCCTGTTAAAATATTGGTATTCAGCGGCATCCGGTGAGTCTGGAAGCCGACCCCAACTTTATATAATGTAACAGTGTTGTTTTACCACTCCTAAGTAACTTTAGGCACCACAAAAATAATTAAGGGTACGTTGTTTATACGCATAATGAATGGTTACGAGATACTTACGAGTACGTGTACGTGCGGCGTTCATTACGTAGTAGCACGTCATTTTATAGCTTCTATTCCATTAATTTCGCACTAGGTCTGTTGGTAGGTTTCCCAATGAAACTATTACATTAGCACATTATTGTAATTCGCAGTATATTGATCGACGCCGAACGTCATAATGACAGCGTATTTAAACGTCATGTAAGTTATGAAAAAGACACCCACCTAATTTGTTTTTTAAGGTACTGTGTACGAGTGACAGGTTCACAGAGCAGTGTTATTATAATTTCTCCAGTCCAGACGCCAGAAATCCAGACTCTGGTATTCTGCCAGGTTGATGGCAATAGGCTCGCCCGGCTTCTGTAATTGAGACTTAAATGAATAAACTGACAAATTGTGGGTGCACGGCAGTAATTAAAAGCTTACCAAACCTCTCGATATAAGAGACGTGCGTGATGTAAAGTATAAAACTGAACAATTATGTCTAAAATCAGTTGTACTTCATAAACTTAGTACAAAATTAGAGAATTATGTCCTTTCTGAAGTACCTCAGTGAAATAATAGTAAGAACCTTCATGCTGTTTATAGGTACCTGTTGGTTGAAGTGGAATTTTAAGTAGTCAACAAAGTAATAATTGATAAATTATTAAATAGAGTACAACAAGCTGGAATATTGAATTTGACGAGGTAGACGCGACACTGTCTTCTATTGATTAAAAAATGCGGATACCTACCATAAATGTTATTCAAGTAAATATAGCAAACGAAAATGGACTTTGTATGGCGGGCGTCTGAGAATACGTCATCTTGGGTACAAAGTCGAATATTTGTTACATAAGAAAATTGCCGACCTTTAATCCTAGATGAATAATAAAAAGGTGAATAAGCATAATCAGCCTATAATGTCCCACAACAGCCTATAATGGGACACAGGCCTCCTCTCTATGGAAAGAATGTGTGAATTGGTAGATGCCACATGTCTTCGAATTATTAGGTCTAGGATTTGCCGGTTTCCTCACGATGTTTTTCTTCACCGTTTTTGACAGCAGTGGTGATGAAATAATTTACACCAGGCAGGCGCATTACTTTATGCGCCTGCCTGGGTTTCAAACCCACGACTTACTGCTCGTAAGTCGGGACCACCACCACTGGGCCACCGCAAGCAAACAACATCGCAACAGCAAGCGAATCCAAAGTCCAAACATGATGTTAAAAAAAATATCTTATTTATTATAAACTAGCTGTTGCCCGCGACTTCGTTCCCGTGGAAATTTTGGTGGTATGTGAGAGACTGCCTCGTTGGTCGAATGGTCGCAAGTGCGACTACTAAGCACGAGGTCCTGGGATCGATGCGGCGCCGGCGCGGCGGTCGGGCAGTGTTTAAATAAATGTACACCGTCGTCGATTTTATCACATTTTAATTTTGTTTTGATTTTTAAACTATTCGAAATTTTATTTCGTAATGGGTTGTAAGTAGTACTTATTACTTCCATGCAAAGAGTAAACACAAAAGGAAAAATAAAACCAAATTCATTTCCAGCCATTCCGACTACACTTCGACTAAAACCTATTTACGTAAATAATTTACGAGTAATTTATCATGAAATCGCGTATGAGGTCTCTAATTTTTTTATGAAATAAACGCTAAATATTACTCGGAACAATGCTCCTTATGTTTCAATATTAAATACAATGAGGGGTTTTTACGTGGTGCGCGCACTAGACAAAAATTCTAATAATGGTAGAAATGGGTTCTGTATGTGATCCTTTAACACCCCTACTATTTTTTTTCAATGTACATAAACACCACGTCTACAGATTTATTATATGTACAGAGGCATGCTAATATTATATTGCGTGACAGGGAATTAATGACAAATACTTAATTCATGGATTTGTACTCATCAGTACAAACATTTTTTTTGATGTAGGTCGATGACAGATGTACGCCTAACCCGAGACAAAATAATGAAGGCAAACACGAAGCTGTAAAACCCTAGTTTGCAAAATAAACCATTACAAACTATTTACAGTTAATTCAGCAATAGCAATAAATGATTCATTCGACCTACTGTCTTATCTCTATTGTTTGAACATTAAAAACTAACATTACTCTACGCAAACGCAATGAGAGGCGTCCATGCAATCCGCAATTGTACACAATCAATACGCCTTCCTGTGTACTTCGTACCATCCGGCTTATTGTCATGCCAAAATGTACATGACTAATATTTCAGCTCAGACGTAATGCGAGGCGCCTTAACTATCTGCCGTGGTTTGCGGTTTTCCCTGAGCCTTTTAGTAGGCTATGTACCTATTCCTACTCCTTTGTCAATAAGTATTTGATATTACAATTAGATGCTTGTAAAGGAAAAGAGTATTGTTTTCACTGAGTACTTTTCTTGTAAGGAATTGGCGGATGTCAAGACCTTTCCGGCTGGCATATTTTATTTATTTGGCAATAAGCTCGCCCCCTTTTACGTGGGCCACATAACTGGCTAATTGTTGACATACTTACATACTATTAGATACATCTCTGCCTTACCCTTTGGGGATTTCAGGCGTAATGTTTTGTTATGTACTTACTCTTTATTTTCTTAATAAATAATAAAAGAAACAAGTCTCCAGCTTGTTTGTTATTTTCTCTCAAGTTTTCTCAAGGACTGGGTGGGAGACAACCTATCGATGTTGTTTTTGTTGAAATCTAGTCGTTACATAAAGAAAGGGTGGTCTTATATAATGTTAGTGAGTCAAGGACTATGCTCTACCCCCTAACCCATCCTTTTCCGTATTGTAGAAACTTTTTATTGATTCCTCTTATTTTCCTCCTTAGCCTTGTGATGGCGTAAGTTTTATGGCATCTTTAATATCGGTTGAGGTTGTTTTTACCAAGGTATAAAACTTGGGTTTAGGGGAAATACTCATTTAATCATATTTTGTAAATGGTTCTTATGATGAGTACCGTTCACAGCTGCTCAAACTAGTAAGTACTTACCTATAAATGAAATGAAATGGTGTTTATTATTGTAAGGTGGTTATTAAATGCACTTTTACTAGTTTTTTTTTCAAACTGGATGTGGTCGAATATATCTATCCGTCTATTCTAAGAAGAAATAAACTCAGAGGTCACAGTCTCTTTTAAAGCCCAGACATTGTCAGTGTCTGTGTGTAACTATGTACTTACTATGGGAACTGAAATAAACGTATGAAAACGAATTTCTCTACTATCCCTAGGTAAACTATCGAAAGTGAAAAGTGCTTACTTTACAGGACAGCGTGCAGCGATTTGAAGTTTATATGTATTATGGATAACTTTGTCATTAATGACTATATCTGAATAAAAAAATATTTCCAGCTCATGTAGGGAATCCAATTTTTATATATAGACATTATTACCAATGACAAAGTTATCCATAAAATAAATTTAAATCTCTGTCCTGTAAAGTAAGCACTTTACACTTTCGATAGTTTACCTAGGGACAGTCGTTCTGTTTATAAATATGATTGGATTGCAGACAAGGCATAAAGGCAATCTAGTTCAGTTTCCACGAAAAAATAACTAGGTACATCGATCCATTTAGTAATTACATTATCTTGCAAGTTCATATAAACAAAACAAATCTACTTATGGCTTTTTTGTTTATGCAGACAAAACAAAATGCCAATGTTATGTAAACAGATCTGAAGGAATGTGAAACATACCAAAGTAGTTTTTTCTTGAATTGTTTTATTGTGTAAACAAATATGGCGTAGCAATTAATGGAACGACCACTCTTATCGGCGTAGAAACGGCGAGAGGCGGTTAGAAAGAGCTTGTCCATCCAATAAAAAAACTTACTGCAAAAAACAGACTTCCAAAAAAACACTAAACAAGTCTAAAATAACTCTACTTTCGGAAGTCGGTGTTTGTTTCATGGACTTTCTTGCCGCCCACTAGAAGTGTAACTAGAAGTTATCTAGGACCATCATGTTAACATAGGCCAAGAAGAAAAAAAAACCATACTACGGCACCGATTTTGATGAAATATCTATGGGACTCCAATCAGCAAGTACACATAAAAAAATATTTTTTCAAATCGCTTCATAAATAACGGAGTTAACAATCATTAAAAAAATACAACCGAATTGAGAATCTCCTCCTTTTTTTGAAGTCTGTTAAAAAGAGAATTAGACGTCATTTACCTTGTTTCGGTACTTGACACTGCGCTGAACCGATTGTCAATCCGATTCTGTGTCGGTCGGTATAATGTGGTCACTCTCTAGGTCTAGACTCTAGAGGGTGATCACATTATCAGGCCTCCGTCACTCCATGTACTTGCGCGCTATAAGTGCCTACCGCCCAGCCGAGCGGTCTCGGTCCGCCGGCGGATCAAATTCAGTGCGGTTTTCGCAAGCGAAGCGCGCGCACGCCGTTCAATTTTAATAGTGCTGTTCGTTCGTACGCGTATTACGATGCCGTGTGGTGCCTTATGTGCTGTAGATGGGTGTAAATCAAGCAAAAGAAGGGATAAACACCTAACATTTTTCCATTTACCTGTCAATGATTTCCATTTACCTGTCAATTTTTTTAAGTTGGTTAAATATTTTATAAATGATAAAATTTTTAACTGCCACATAAAAGTCAGAACATATTCACAGTTCTCAATAACATAGATAAAAAGTTATGTTAATTTAATTTTATCGAAGAGGCAGCCCTGCGATTACTGGTGGAATCGCGCGGTGCGAAGCAATCACTGCTGTACGCTTGAGCATTTAGGCGCATTTTAGCATACAGTGGTTGTTGACGCGAGGGAGTAGGCAATTATCGTAATAGGTATTGGAAATTTTCTACTGAGTGAAGTATCTGGACTAATCTGTGACATTATGTCGACGCGTAGAGTGAGAGGGAGCAGAGTCTAGAGAGTGCTCAATACGATGTGGTATTTAATTTAAGTCATACGTTTATTGATGCGAAGACTCGTGCTTTCCATTTGTTTACCAAATTAGAAATGTCAAGAAAAACGCATTATACTTCAACTACGCTATCTATTGAGAGATTTTTTTTTGTCCATATAGGGCCAGCGCATACCGGGTACGGCACGGCAGGGCATTTAGATTCCAATGTTCAATGCCCCCTTTTTTTGTTTTTTTTTTTTGGTGGGTGGGAAATCATCTAATGACTCCTCCCGCTCTGGGCGGAGCGGAAGGGAGTGTCAGACTCTTACTGACTAAAAACCACCCATGTTCCTTCATTGGCCCTTTATGTTCCAGGGCCGCGGTATCTCTTTCGAACAGTCCCACAGCCCTGGCAGGCACCGGCCCTTGCGGGCCCCTCCCGTTTGCTGACAACTCTTTGAGGCGCGCGTGGAACACGAACGCGCCGTCGACACGGCCTGCCCGTCGTCATACGACGGACGGACGGCGAGCTAGCCCATTACTCGCCGTCCACAGGCCCGCGCCGGTCGGTACGGTGGCCGAGAGCCATCACGGCGTGGCCCCCGACGCCCGGTGCTTCTCCTCCCGCGGCGGCCGGGACGTGAGGCTGAGGCTATCTCCCTCTCACGTTCCGCCGCCTCCTTCGCTAGCATGACTGCTTCGCAGAAGGAGGCGACGGCTTCCCATTCCCTCTCGCCCCGGACCATGGCTTGAACCAGGGCCGGACGCGAGAGGTCGCCGCCGCCAATCGCCGCTACGAGGACACGGCGGTGCCGCGGTGCTCCGCCCAAGCGGAGCAGACCTCCACGGTGTGCTCCACCGTGTCCTCCGGGCGATCCTCGCAATGAAAGCACCCGGGCGTTTCCTCCCCCCGATTCGGTGCAGGTACCTCCCGAAACATCCGTGTCCGGTGAGGACCTGCGTCAGGCGGAAGGTGAGGGCGCCGTGGCGCCTCTCAAGCCACTCCTCAAAGAGGGGACTTATCGCCACTATCGTGGCGTGCCCTGCACGGGGTTGCGATAATCGCTCTCTCCATGTCGCCATGAGATCAGGGCGGAGGTCTGTCCGCCGCGCGACAATATGCCGCGGCAGCGGAGTTACCCCCCGGCTCTGTACCTCCGTGCGCCACTCGTGCAGGCGCGCGAGGACTATGGCCTCCAGATCCCATGGCGGCAATGTTCAATGCCCCTAAGGCATCGAAGGGAAGGGGATTTCCTTTGATGCCATAGTGTCGATCTGGAAACATTGTAATTTGTATCTTGTTACCACTAGCTACGTATGAATTTTTTGGGTACAGATAAAATGCCCTGCCGCCTGCCGTGCCGTCCCCGGTGTGCGCTGCTGACCTTTAAAAGTTGTCTTGAAATTTTAATGATCTCTTTAGCGATCCGCCCTATGTAAAATGTAAACTTTGTCATACCTGTAATTTGTATGGTGTCGTATAAAGATTATTATATCAATTTGACTGACACTATCGCGACAATCAAACAATTGTAATCGTATTAAGAGCTTATTACACAGTAGGTACTATAAACAATCACTATCTTCAATCTGTTTTGATAAGATAACACACTTCTATTGCATCTGAAGCAACCTCTGCACTTATCGACAGTTAGAAATCACCGATGATTAATGCAACAATACCTATAGGTGCTTATCTCTTTAAGTATCCATATAAGAGTTAAGTATTACATAAACACTTGATTTATAAACCGTCAATTCACACGTTTGTATGTAAAACGGCGATTTGAAAACATTAAATCGTAATTTTATGTATCTTTTTATATGATCATTTATTTTTAAATAGTTAACAAATAATGTTGGTTTGCGAATAGTGACAATAAAACTTAAATTACAATAATATTTTTATTTCGTCTACTATGTTTTTTTTTACCGGAAACAGTTCATCGTCATCATCATTTCAGCCGAAAGCCGTCCACTGCTGGACATAGGCCTCCCCTAAGTGTCGCCACATTGCGTCTCGCATCCAGGGGATCTTGGCAACCTTCACCAGGTCATCGGTCCACCTAGTGGGAGGCCTTCCAACGCAACGTCTTCCTTAGGGGCCGTCTCCGCGATCGAGAGAATTGCGGCGATATTATCGTCGTCCCACGTATTTGTATGCGAAAATATCGCCGCGATTCTCTCGCTCGTGGAGACGGCCTCTAAGAGAGAGTATAGAAATACGTGGCACGACGATAATATCGTCGAAATTCTCTCGCTCGTGGAGACGGCCCCTTAGTTAAATACGTAAAAAAATACAAAGAATAATTCTAAATAAAATCGAAAAAGAAACTAAATTCCCATCACATTATATCTAAACAATTACAGAACGGCAAATGCCAATTAGAAATTCCAATTAGAAATTTCTTTAATAACATTTATCATCTACATCTACGATGGTAAAGAACAGGCAGCATTAATGATGACCAAATAATGCTGCCTGCAGACATTCCTAGGGGTTCCTCCTCCTCTTCCTAAAACCAACATCGCAAAGGTTCGAAAAACCGACATGTTCCCTGAGCCTCGAAAAACCGTCATCCCAAGAGTCTATCCTAGAACACCTTTACTCCATTCCCATCCTAACCTCTCTTTCCTTCCTGCAGGATCCAACAGCCACGTATGTTAGGCTCCTTCATAAGCTACTTCGGGCGGTCCTCTCACGAGGAGATGCATGAGCGTCTGCTGTTACTCCGCGAACAGGTGGCCAACACTTTCAATAGCACTGACAAGTGAGAGAAGTTAGCTACCGTAGAACCCGTACCGTAGAAAGTTGTTTGTAGTGTGTTGTTAGCTGTAGAATTACTAAGTGAATTTTCTACACTTAAGACCACTTACTTATGGTAGCCACTCTGGGTAAACTTATTCGAAACATCATTCTGTTTCTGCCAACTTCAAGCAATTAAAAAAAAACGTCTTATTTCACCAATTTGTGAAGAAAAATAACAACTTTTAATTTCATGAATCCGTTAATGTCATTGATAAAGATACACGGTATGACGGTACAATCAACACTCTGCTGTCATTCCCTCAAGCATCTATAATTCTGTATCATATGTAAATGAGTATTTATGAAGGTGGAAATCCACCTACCTGGCTTTGTTAGTTTAGTATTACCTATTGTGTATTAATATAGATAACCCAGCCTGTTCTACTTTTACATCCGATGTAATGCCATCGACCTGCTGGTTCATTATACATCAGGCTTATCATAAATCTCTTGAGTTGCAATCAATTTTGATTCGTCGATTTAGATACTTAATAGGTTGTAAATAAGACTTATGGGTAATTTGGCATAAATTAAATCAAATTCGATTCTATTCATGAAGCAGGCCTACTGATCTAGATTTATGTAACTGATTTTAAAAATATAAATTAACATAGAAAATATTGTTACCAAGGCTGCTATTTAAATCGGATCCGACTAGATTAGTTTCGTGATTTTTATTAATTACTTAATTGTTAGTTTATCCATATTTTTGTTGTAATTTTTGATAAAGCCTACTTTTATATACCATCTGGTACAGCTACAGACCATCAGACTGAAAAGGTCCCTATGTATGAAAGTAAAACATAGAAATAAAATTGGGCGCTCACGCATTCTCGAGCACGCGCGAGGAGACGCTTAATGTCTGCGTCGAAATTTATACTTAAAGGCAATACAGATACATATTACTTTATTCAGTGACAACAAAAAAATGCGCGAGGATTTTTCCTTTTGGTAGAAACTGTAATAATGATAAATTAATTTATTTTAGATATACATATAATTATCACCCATTGCCACACATAAATTGATAAAAATCACCAAGACATAACCAATAAAATCAAGATAAAATTAAATAAAATAAAATCAGACTACATCAAATTGGATCAATTAAAAACCAAATAAAACAAATCAAATCAAATAAACGTCGTTGTTTCCACGATAAAATAATCACAATGTTGGTCTTGTGGAGAAAGCTCAGTTTGATGGTCTGAAACACTGCCTTAAAATTATGGTCACATTTTTCTGGTACATGCTGCACATCTACATATATTTCAGCCAGGTAATCTTCGATGAAAGCACCTTGACTTTCGTAAGGCGGATGTCTTAAACTTGAGATTACACGTGTCTTCGTAGAATTAGTAAGACAGGATTTTATGTAAAACGCTTTAATGTTATCTCACCGAAAGATGAACTTTATCTTATCTGATCTTTTAAAGATACTTCCTTGTTGATTGTTAGGTATAGTTGTGACCTAGTCTTGAGTTTAGCATTTACTTTTGGTACCTATTTTTAGATAAGTAAAGTAACCTTAATTAAAAAGTTATGAAAGTTGAAAGAAAATGAAGAAAGTTGTTTAATTTTAATAAATTACTTATCAATTATTTAAAGTATTTACTTATTTAAATTCGACAGTATCAAAATAATATTAATTGATAAGTTTCCAATTGCGTTTCAACAATGCAGACAGAAAATGAGAGAAACTTTCAATATACAACGTGTCCCAGAAATCAACGTCAAGCCGAAAACGGGCAATAGGCCAAGTCGTGACAGCTATTAGAAAAATATAAAAAAAAATCTTGGTCATGTACTTTTCGAATTATAAGCATTCAAAAATAAATCTCAAAAAGTGACACCCTGTGATGATTTTTCAAGTCCTGTGACTACATTATTAACATTTCGGTAGTTTTTTTCTCTGTGATCTAACCATGAATAACCCTTCTGTAAATTACAGTTAAAAGTTAAAACGTAACTGCCTCAGTTTTAAATTAAATGTTAGATTTTTGCCCAATATTGAATTCAAAATAATGACATCACCCAAATTTAACCGACTGTACTGAAAAAAAAATCTACTACACTATTTTGGCAAGTAACTTTAAAAGATGGCGCGTTTAGTCAGGATTCCAAAATGGTATAACACATACTAATTGCTACTTCTTAATTGAGAAAAACATTTTTTTTTTATGAAGCCGTATTTCATAAAAGTTCGATTGAGACGAAGAGTGACGTTATTTTGACTAGTGTGAGCGAGAAAGATTCATTTTAACTAATGTGAGGTGACGCTACTTTGACAAGTGGGAGCGAGATAGATAGTGACGCTACTTTTATCTAACTAAGAGGGAGACGGATTGACACATCATTTCATATGTGTGAGTGAAACAGATAGAGACGCTACTCTGGCTAAACAGGGATGCATCGGCAAATTGTGCAATACTGCAGTACGTTACGCTCTTTCGTTGACTGCACATCTTTTTGTATTCGTATTGACTTCGTACTTACAACTGTGGCTTTGTTTATTGGACTTGATTTGCATTGTGATTTGGATTTATCTGCACCGTTTCTGACAACCCCGGACTTGTTTTAATCGCAACCCCGTGTTTGTGTAGTGTTTTATCATGCCATCTCGATACACCGCACAGGAATACGCCAACATGCATCTCATTTATGGAGAATGCTTATGCAACGCCAATGCTGCAGCAAGAGTGTATCATGAGAGATACCCGAATGCTGAGCGTCATCCCGATCATCGAGTATTTATTAATGTGCATCGGTCATTATCAGAGGGTCGATTTCCTAGCCAAATGGTTAGCGAGGGAAGACCCGTTATGCCCTACGAAGCCGAAGTCTTGCAAGCAGTTGAAGAAGACAGAAGTATCTCAGTACGTGGAATTGAACAGAGCATAGGAGTCCCCAAAAGTACTGCACATCGTATTTTAAAAAAGAACGAGTTTCACCCATACCATGTACGACGAGTACAAAGTCTGCTACCCCGAGACTACCCAGAGAGAGTACGATTTTGTCGAACGATGTTGCAGAGGCACCGAGAGGACCCGCGATTCTTTGAAAAAATTCTATGGTCCGATGAATCAACATTTAAAAAGGACGGTTACATGAACCTCCACAATTTGCACGAATGGCACGTGGAAAATCCAAATTTGATGCGGGAAGATAGATCTCAGTACCAGTTTAAAGTAAATATGTGGACGGGAATTTTGAATGGTAAAGTTATTGGTCCAATCGAGCTGCCGGAGAATTTAAATGCCCAGGGTTATTTGAACTTCTTACAGAACCAATTACCAGAATTATTGGAAGAAGTGCCACTGAACATTTACGGCAGCATGTGGTATCAACAAGATGGCTGCCCAGCGCATTATGCTCTCACTGTACGAGAGTTTCTCAATCGAGAATACCCCGATAGGTGGATTGGGCGGGGTGGTACAATTTCGTGGCCTGCCCGTTCACCCGATTTAAACCCCATAGATTTTTTTTACTGGGGTACGATAAAGGATAAAGTGTACTCTAAGCCAATTCAAGATTTAGACGAGCTGCGCCAAAGAATTGCAGAAGCCGCTGAATACATCAACTCAAGAAGATACGCCCGTCTTATTACGCGATCATTTTTAAAGAGATGTAGAACTTGCATTGCAGCTGAAGGAAAACAGTTTGAACATTTGTTATAAAACTTCGTAAATCTGATTTAATAAAAATTATAATAAAAGAAATCCAACGACTGAATTTTATTTCAAATGCACCTAAAACCAACAATGTACTTTTTTTCCTCAATTAAGAAGTAGCAATTAGTATGTGTTATACCATTTTGGAATCCTGACTAAACGCGCCATCTTTTAAAGTTACTTGCCAAAATAGTGTAGTAGATTTTTTTTTCAGTACAGTCGGTTAAATTTGGGTGATGTCATTATTTTGAATTCAATATTGGGCAAAAATCTAACATTTAATTTAAAACTGAGGCAGTTACGTTTTAACTTTTAACTGTAATTTACAGAAGGGTTATTCATGGTTAGATCACAGAGAAAAAAACTACCGAAATGTTAATAATGTAGTCACAGGACTTGAAAAATCATCACAGGGTGTCACTTTTTGAGATTTATTTTTGAATGCTTATAATTCGAAAAGTACATGACCAAGATTTTTTTTTATATTTTTCTAATAGCTGTCACGACTTGGCCTATTGCCCGTTTCGGCTTGACGTTGATTTCTGGGACACGTTGTATATGTTACGGCTAAAGATGGGTGTGAACATAAACTTAAGATTAGCCGGCTAAACTCAGTAACTAACCGAACCTCGGGGTGCCCCTGACGTCGACCTTCTAGGGTTAGCGTTTCCGTCAGCAGGTCGACGGATCCCCGCTGCGCGGGGCTCCTATTTCTGTCTGCAAGGTTTACAGGAACCTAACTAACCGAACCTCGGGGTGCCCCTGACGTCGGAGTTTAGCCGGCTAATCTTAAGTTTATGTTGACACCCATCTTTAGCCGTAACCAGGCCTCCGTCACTCCATGTACTTGCGCGCTATAAGTGCCTACCGCCCAGCCGAGCGGTCTCGGTCCGCCGGCGGAACAAATTCAGTGCGGTTTTCGCAAGCGAAGCGCGCGCACGCCGTTCAATTTTAATAGTGCTGTTCGCTAGTACGCGTATTACGATGCCGTGTGGTGCCTTATGTGCTGTAGATGGGTGTAAATCAAGCAAAAGATGGGATAAACACCTAACATTTTTCCATTTACCTGTCAATGATTTCCATTTACCTGTCAATTTTTTTAAGTTGGTTAAATATTTTATAAATGATAAAATTTTTAACTGCCACATAAAAGTCAGAACATATTCACAGTTCTCAATAACATAGATAAAAAGTTATGTTAATTTAATTTTATCGAAGAGGCAGCCCTGCGATTACTGTGAATCGCGCGGTGCGAAGCAATCACTGCTGTACGCTTGAGCATTTAGGCGCATTTTAGCATACAGTGGTTGTTGACGCGAGGGAGTAGGCAATTATCGTAGTAGGTATTGGAAATTTTCTACTGAGTGAAGTATCTGGACTAATCTGTGCCGTAACATATATAAAATATAGTAAAACTACAAGTGAAGGCACTGAGCAGACGATGGACTACACTCGAGAGCAATGAATCCGGGTCACTTAAAGAATGTTAAAAATCTCGGAAACTAAAAATGATAGGTTAATGCAATAAATTGTATTTAATAGACAATGTAATACTCCTTAAATGAAAGTAAAAAAAAATATGAGTCGCCATACATTTTATTAACACAAAATTACATAAAGAAAAAAACTGCTGATCTCTCTTTAAAACAAAAATAGGAAACATGAAATTTTTGAACTTTATTACGACTTTCTTGAATTTTAATACTTCGTATTGCCTCCTCGTGCTTCCATTACTGCGTTTACGCGGTTTGGCATGCTGTACACCAAGTTCCTTATACGATTTTGGGGAATATTCTCCCATTCCTCTGTGAGAGCAATTTTGAGCTCACGAAGCGTGATTGGGGGAGGGTTTCGTTGTTTTACGCATCTGCCTAGCTCGTCCCAAGCATGCTCGATCGGGTTGATATCCGGGCTGCGCGCTGGCCACTCCATACGAGTAATGTTCATCTCTTGAAGGTAGTCATTCACAATCCTACCTGTATGAGGTCGGGCATTGTCATGCATAAATATAGCATCCTCACCTAAATTGACCATAAATGGACCAACGTGATCATTGAGGATTTCTTCCACATATCTTACGCTAGTTAAAGAGCCGTTTTCTATGATCACCAGCTCTGTGCGACTTTCAGAAGAAATTCCGGCCCACACAAGTACAGACCCACCACCGTAGGCTACTTTTTCTTCGATGCATGCTTGCTTGAATCTTTCCCCTGGTCTTCGATACACTCTGTGTCTTCCATCGTGCTTGTAGAGCATACATTTTGATTCGTCGGAGAACATAACTTTTGACCAATCTTCAATACTCCAATTTACGTGGCTCTGGGCATATCTTAGTCTTGAAATACGATGCCCACGCTCCAGTTTAGGGCCGTTTGCAGGTCTAAGGGGTTTCAAGTGAGATTCAGCAAGCCGACGTCTTACTGTCCATGCACTTGGGTTACTTCCTCCGAGGCGTCGAAACTGATTTGTGAGTTCAGTTCCTGTGAGAAAGCGATTTCGAAGCATGGTGTTCACCAAGTATCGGTCTTCTCGTGCTGTGGTACACCTGGTTCTGCCCGTTCCTGGTCTGCGTAGGTTAGAACCAGTTTCTTCGTAACGTCGGAGAACTCTTTGTACTATTGACAGAGACACACCGACAGTCCTGGCTGTATCGCGCTGACTCCGGCCGGTTTCCAGCATTGTAAGTATTCTGGTGCATTCTTCAGGCGTAAGCGACATAATTTCAGCTTGAATAATGAATATAGAGCACTATCAACATGGTTTATGTACCCACATAAATGACAGATTACAAACAAAAGCAAAACCAAATGCTGTAATTTCGTAGTTCCATCTTCGAAAGTGGCCCTTTTTCAAATTTGATTTTTTTATGATATAACTTTACAATAACTAAGAAGTTTTAATACCTTCATTTAAGGAGTATTACATTGTCTATTAAATACAATTTATTGCATTAACCTAGCATTTTTAGTTTCCGAGATTTTTAGGATTCTTTAAGTGACCCGGATTCATTGCTCTCGAGTGTATTTTATCCCCCGGACAGACCCGGACAACAACTAATGGATGAAAAACAACACGGAGACCAATGGTCAGGATTAATTCCAGCGGTAATGTTTGTCCATTGGACAAAATAGTCTATCACCTGCTCAGGACGTAAGTGTCCCCTTTAGATCCACTGATCCAATAAACAAAACTGAATTCAACACACTTGTGATTACAACACCAGGATTGCACAGCCAGTGTTCCTGGGCAAGCTGGTGGAGTACTACAGCCCTGGGCACTCCATGAAGCAGGAGGAGGCCTACATGTACGCCGGCGCTGTGGTCCTGTGCTCCGCTCTCAACGTGTTCGTCGTGCATCCGTATATGATGGCCATCCTGCATATGGGCATGAAGTTCCGGGTCGCTTGCTGCTCTCTTATTTATAGAAAGGTGAGTTACTATCGTAGTCTTTGTCCACGTATATACAATAAGCTAGGTACCAATTAATTATGACTTACCGCATTTACAATGGGTAAAACAAACATATTTCTGTGTGTTTTTCACCTAGTATTATTTTCTTTTATTGACACTAATCTTACCTAATTATACGTAACAAGAGCCTTGTTATCATTTCTCAACATTACAGATTTACACATTTTCGCGTGTCTGATAGTCTTATCTTTAGTCCATTCTAGACATTATTTACAAACAATCTTTTGTGTGTCTATTTGACAGACAACATAATATCTCATTCTTCTGTTTTTGTGATGAATCATTGTTTATTTTCAAGGCTTTTTTATCTTTTAAAATAATATTTGACTTTACGGATTACTTATCTGTACTTACAGTAGCTCTAAACTAATATTGAAAAACAGAAAGGATGTAAGATAGTGAAATAATACGTAATCTTGGAAACTACAGGAAATGTCCAAAATAGTTTTTATAATGACGCCTGTTTATACTAAAATAAAGGCGAAATATAAATATTCGAAATAAATCTATACATCATAAACAGGAGTGCTAGACGTTGTCCTGGCCATACGGAATTTTCCAATTTTTCGGGAAAAATTTCCATTTTTTTTTTTGCCTTAAACCTTATTCCAGATCGATATTTATACCTACAGGTTGGACGGGACACCGACCGTGACGCACAAACGGGTAACCACGTATTCAGTACATCATTCTGAACTTTCATTGGTAATTGAATAAAAGAAACAGCTGTTTTTTACAAAAGTGCAATACTTACACGGTCAAAATGTATGGAAAAACTGTTTTTTTTTTTAAGTTTCTAGGTTGGTATTGGTTCAGAATGATGCACTGAACACGTGGTAACCGTTTGTGCGTCGGTGTCCCTTCCATCCCGTGTAGATATAAGATAGATTATTTGCTAGTAGACTAAATACTTCGAGTGAGTTTCCTTAGTCATATCAGATTCTGATACAACGTACAGAAATAGTTTCGGTTCAACATGGGAGATCTTCACCTTGAGATCTTTACAGTTCGCTAAGCATTTAATTATTATCGCCTTGACATTACTCGGTTTACTCACATGAAACATTACTTTGTCTTGCTCTTTTTACATGTTCATTCGCAAAGAATTAAAAATAAAATTGGTAGGTTATTCGTGACCAAGTTTACCAGTACATATGTTATGGACCAAGTGATAAATTGGGCATTATACATAATGCCCGGTCATTATGAAAAATGCCCAATATGAGAGTGCAATTTGATAAGAATTATTCAAATAATCAAATTGACCGGGCATTATACATATTGCCCATCACCTTTTGGGCAGAATAATACAAACAAGTAATATTTTTTATTGTTATTGTCATTTACTTAAAATAAACTAAACATTAAACCATTGAAATAATCAGACTCATTATTTGGATTAATTATCAAGAACTTTACATTTAGAATCCACTAATTCTTGCATTTAAAACTTAAGGAAAGTCATATTAAACATATTAAATTATTATTAAAGTATTATTATAACATAAAACATATTAAAAAAACAAAAAATTCACAACATGTCTAATATTGTTTTATAGAAATGACTTATTATTATAAAACATAAAATAAACTAAAGTTTAAGCAATCAGACCCTTTGGCATAATTAGCATCTTCTTTAGCCTTATTATCAAATTGCCCAATTATCATCTAGCAATATAATAATGACCGTGTAATGTGATAAATAATGAAGTTAAGATAATATTAATCACTTAGCCCGATAGAGCTAGACATTATTCATAATGCTCGTACATTATGTATAATGCCCGCATTAATCACCTGGTCTATAACACATACACTAACACATAGTATACACTTAAATAATTATGTAATGCTTTGTAGGTAACAGTATCCTTTGAAAATATAAAATTACACCAATAACAAAAAAATACAGACAGTATATTTATAAACATGCATTTGATTGCTTTCCAATTCCACTACAAATTAAATCATTTTGATTTAATTTGCATATTAAATAATGTATTATTGTATAATAAATGTAAATACAATTCCAAACACATGAACAACTGTTTGTAAACTTCCGTATAGACCGGTCGATTAGCGGTATAGTCGTACAAATGAAACGAGTTCCGAATCCAGTCTTCAGAGAATGACCTATAGTCGACTGCGACTCGACGAGAAGGTGGAACGAAGTTACTGGCGGCGGCGACCTCTCGCGCCCGGCTCTGGTTTAATCCATGGTCCGGAGCCAGAGGGAATGGGAAGCCGTCACCTCCTTCTGCGAAGCAGTCATGCTAGCGAAGGAGGTGGCGGAACGTGAGAGGGAGAGAACCTCCTGTCCCAGCCGCCGCGGGAGACGCACCGGGCGTCGGGGGCCACGTGGTGGCTTCCGGTCACCGTCTCGGCGCGGGCCTGTGGGCGGTGAGTAATGGGCTAGCTCGCCGTCTGTCCGTCTTATGACGACAGGCCGTGTGGACGGCGGGTTCGTGTTTCACGCGCGCCTCAAAGAGATGTCAGCAAACCGGAGGGAGTCAGGGTCCCGTTTTTTATTGAATTCTCTCTTGTGTGGACAAGAAAGCAAATAAAAAAAAATAAAAATTGCTGGTATATCCTTTTGTTTTTTTTTTTTAACTTGAAATTCGATGATTTTATATTGTGTCGTAATAGTGTGACCTGATGTATGCATCCCTTAAACGGCAATCTGGGAATCGCCAACTTCGTTCCACCTTTTGAGTAATTTTTGTCTAATTGCACTCGGCTTCTACGCTCTTCATTGGGTCACCAGAACAGTGGCTGTAGTGCGAGTTTTATCTCTGATCTCTCGAAAAAAAAAAGCATTCTATTAGTTACATGTTTCATCATCATCGGTACCCTGCTCTTATCCGATTTTATTTGGGGTCGGAACAGCTTGTCTTCTTGTTTCATGCTTCTCTATTAGTCGTAAATTCGTCATTTGTTGAGTCAGTTTCTTTTTAGCCATATCATCTTTCACACAGTCCACCCGCCATTTCTTTATTATTCATTATTTTACATTAATACTTGAAATGACTTTCAATCATTTTCTTCTTTTTCTTTACAGTCCCTACGGCTATCAAAGACAGCGCTTGGCGAGACGACGGTGGGCCAGGTAGTGAACCTCCTTTCGAACGACGTGAACAGATTCGACGTGGCTATCATCTTCCTACATTATCTATGGATCGGGCCGCTGGCTACTGTCATCATCACGTACTTCATGTGGGTGGAGATCAGCTGGGCCGCTGTCGTTGGAGTCGGGTTCATGCTTGCATTCATACCGTTACAAGGTAAAATGAATAAAAAAATATTATAAAGACGTTAAAGTTTGTATGTTTGTAAGATTTGGATGCAGTAATCTCCGGAACTAGTAATCCAATTCCGATTTCTTTCACGAATGAGACGCTACGTTATCCCCAATAATTGTCATAGGCTATTTAAAACTTTGCCGTGGGGATAATTTCCGTCCATAACGCGAGCCAAGCCGCGGACATAAGCTAGTTTATAATCTTTATATTCAGAAATTATCCTATAAGAACTACATAAGTACATACAAATAGCGATTGTTTCTTTTCACAGTAAAACATATTAATAACATACAAAGGCATACTAAATGATATTTTTATATCTTACTTCTTATCTTCTTACTAATATTATGAATGCGAAAGTTTGTGAGGATCGATGGATTTTTGTAACTCTTTCACGCAAAAACTACTGAACGGATTTGGATGAAATTTAGCACACAGATAGTTTATAACCTGGATTAACACATAGGATACTTTTTATCCCGGTAGTATGATCCCGTGGGATTATCGAACTCCGCGAGTCATCAGCTAGTTAATTATATTGTTTCCTATTAATAATTAGTATGTACTGCTGTTGGTGTAAAAAAATAAAATATCGAAACTTCACTGTCGGCAGTATCAATATTTATTGATGTTTATCTAATTCATTACCTACTACTACTCCTTATTTTTATATCTTACAACAATAACCTATAGTAGATTATTACAAGTAGTAACACCCTGAAGTATCAAGAAACACGGGCACACTGTAAACGATTGTTTGTTCACGTGTCCAAGAAATGGGTCAAATTATGTAAACTTTCGTTACCAAGTTTATTTACCCTCCTCAAACACTTTTAATTTTTGTTGATATTTCATCGTGTTAAATTATACTGTGCCCTAGATATTATGATAGATTCATATGTAGGGTAAATATCATGGAACAAAATCTGAATTATTTCCTATCTTTACCCGACTGAGGAGGGTAATGTGTTTATCAGCCTATATAATATATGTTTGTTCCTTTTAAGAGCTCTGGAGACTAAACGCGTAGGTAATTTTTGATAATTCTTATGTCAATCGATTTGTCTTAATCTTGCGAGTGTCATTATGGACATGACAGTAATCAAAATTCAATATGGCGACAACCAGACGCCGTAATGTGAAAAATTAAAAAAAAATGAAAGTCTGCGAACTATGTTAAGTGGGGTATCATTGAATAAGTAATTGAAAATCATCTTTAGGTTTTTCATATAATTTTTCATGTCTAATGCCCATTTTTACAGAATCTATTTCATAAAGTTATATCATTAACAATTAAATAGTTCACCACACATTTGGCTCGACTAAAATATTAGTTGGTACGCGAAACTCCAGATAAATTAGGTATCCAGGGCTGCGGGACTGTTCGAAAGAGATACCGCGGCCCTGGAACATAAAGGGCAAAAGAAGGAACATGGGTGGTTTTTAGTCAGTAAGAGTCTGACACTCCCTTCCGCTCCGCCCAGAGCGGGAGGAGTCATTTGATGATTTCCCACCAGAAAAAAAAAAAAGATAAGTTAGGTATAATGTTCATGCTACTTACTGGAAATTCAGATTGAAATTCCATAAGACGAACCATCACTCAGCACAGAAACATCTAGAATTCTAAGCCGATTTAGTAACCATTTCTCCCGGTTCAAATTCCTTTATTGCCCACTAAATCTGAAAGTCCTTCGAGTATGACAGTAGCAACGACGAAATTATACAATTTTAATGACAATCGTAAACGCAAATAGAAATAATACATCGTTAGACACGCCCGTGAACAAAAAAACTTATTTAAACCGTATTTGTTGTACTTTTACTTGATTTGTAAATATGTTGTTATGTTAAAATCAAGGTGTATTTGTTTTGATCATGTTAGAGATGCGTGAAAATATATTATGTCATAATTATGTATATTATGTTATGTATATGCCTGGTTATTTTCGTCTATAAAACAGACAGTTGTTTTTGCTATGTTTATGTTATACTGTTGGGCAAAGATTCCTCATAAAGGATTAGTAGGGGTTAGTCTCTGGTGCTTTTCTGCCAAATTTGTCTTTCTGGATCTGACGCTGCGACGACGTTTGTTCTTAGGCATCCATTGCATAATGACTTGGGCCTTTCTGTATCTCTTTGATGTATTTAAAATCTACGAATATAGATCCTAAGCGTATCATGACTCAGATTACTTTTAAATTTATATGAGAATTAACAGCTTCCAATATTTATTTTGTTTGACAGCTTATTTGGGCAAGCGCACATCAGTACTACGATTAAAAACGGCTCTTCGGACAGATGAGCGTGTGCGTCTCATGAACGAAATCTTGTCCGGAATACAGGTCATCAAGATGTACACTTGGGAAAAGCCGTTTGCGGACTTGGTCGCCAAAGCTAGAAAGTAAGTTTGACTTTTAATTCTTAAAGGCAATACATAGCAGATGTGCGTGGCAACGCCGGGAGGGGACGCCCTAAAAGGACATTCACTGACCTTATTGGTGAGGTTCTTAAGAAATGCGTGCGTGTATGACCAGATGTATGAACGTAGACGAGGCAAAAGGAGTATGTAAGGATCGTAGCAGGTGTCCTCGTAGCGGCGATTGGCGGCGGCGACCTCTCGCGCCCGGCCCTGGTTCAAGCCATGGTCCGGGGCGAGAGGGAATGGGAAGCCGTCGCCTCCTTCTGCGAAGCAGTCATGCCAGCGAAGGAGGCGGCGGAACGTGAGAGGGAGAGAGCCTCACGTTCCAGCCGCCGCGGGAGGAGAAGCACCGGGCGTCGGGGGCCACGCCGTGATGGCTCTCGGCCACCGTAGGCGCGGGCCTGTGGACGGTGAGTAATGGGCTAGCTCGCCGTCCGTCCGTCGTATGACGACGGGCAGGCCGTGTCGACGGCGCGTTCGTGTTCCACGCGCGCCTCAAAGAGTTGCTGTTCCACGCGCGCCTCAAAGAGTTGTCAGCAACGGGAGGGGCCCGCAAGGGCCGGTGCCTGCCAGGGCTGCGGGACTGTTCGAAAGAGATACCGCGGCCCTGGAACATAAAGGGCCAATGAAGGAACATGGGTGGTTTTTAGTCAGTAAGAGTCTGACACTCCCTTCCGCTCCGCCCAGGGCGGGGGGGGGGGGGGTCATTTGATGATTTCCCACCCACCAAAAAAAAAAAAGGATCGTAGCAGGTGGCGTTCTGTGTGTTTCTGCCCCCATGGGAAGAAAGCGCGAGTTTATGTACGTATGTGTATGTTAAATTCTTAAAATAGTGAAGAAAAACATCGTGGGGAACCTGGATGCCCTTTATTCAGATATTCCACCTATGTCATCCACTAATCCGCATTAGGCCTGCTTGCTGGATTACAGCCCACTCCCTCTAGTATAGAGGAGACCTGTGTCTCAGCAGTACAGTCTATATGACGAGTTCTATTGTATCATAGTGTACTGTACTGACACAATCGAAGTCGTTCTCATTACTGATGGGAATGGGCTAGGCAGATGACCAATGTACACAAACGCTCATTTCGCTGTGCTTGCTATATTGTGTTTATTTCTAAATTCGCTCTTGAGTTGCACATATTTGTCTGAATGACTTCCTATTATATTATCACTTAACCACATAAAAGCAAAACAATTAAAACTTGCTACGAGTACCACTTATGCAAGGCTAACGTTTGTTGAAGAAGATTTTATCGTGGTCACATAATTTCAAAAATCAAAATAATTCAAGGATTCAAGAAGTGTTTTTTTCTGTGATACATAGTTGATAAAAACTCTGAAATAAAACATTTTATGAAACGTAAAATCGTTTTTCTTTTAAAAGTTTTTAAGTTATTATAGTCGCGTATCCGGTGTCCGGTTATCTCACGATGTTTTCCGGTACTTCTGGACTTGTTATTTGATTATTCTACATTTTCTGTCTTTAATCCAATTCCCTTCTTCACAGGCGAGAAATAAAGCAGATTCGTGCGACATCATACATCCGTGGTGTGCTGACGTCGTTCATCATGTTCACGACGCGAATCTGCCTGTTCTGCTCCATCCTCGCATATGTGCTCGCGTATAATGTCATCACCGCGAAGCAGGTGTTCGTTGTCACCAGCTTCTACAATATACTGCGGCAGACTATGACTGTGTTCTTTCCACAAGGTTAGTTACTATTATGAAATTGGTTGTAAGTAGCATTAGATTTCCAATTTTTTTTTAGTCTTTGTCGGGAACATTAGGAATTTCTCCTGTATCGCGGGTGGGTGCGTTACACATATTTAAACTCACATACACAAACAGCCAGACCCGGAACAACTATCTGAATAAAAGAAAACCATTGTACCTTTTTTATCGACAAGCAGTTGTTTCAGTTTGGTTACCTTTCGAATTGTAGACATCTCAAGCGAACAATGAACTCGACAAACCGCTAGATTTGTACGACTGAGACGAGGCTTGCAGCTAAATAATAAATGTGACTGTAATATACATTAGAGAAAGCAGTTGGTCCAGGCTGTCATTTGTGGATTATTGACAGTCGTTACGGGTACCTGTTTTGCCAAAGGTTATCGTATCATCGAGTAACTGAGTTGTGTAGGAAAGATAAGCAGACGCTCCATATAAAATACTGTTACTTAGTATCTGGTAAGACTGGACGCTGATCCCAACCTTGTTAGGAAAAATCTAGGCAGATGATAATGAACCTAACAATCCATTTAAATGTGTCCTTATTGTCTCCAGGTATCGCTCAAGTAGCAGAAGCAACGATATCAATAAAGCGGTTGCAGAACTTCATGCTTTATGAGGATACAAGCAAGCCAGTGCCCGGTCTAGCGGAGATTCAGACTTCCACCAAACCCAAGGGCTTGCCCCGGAAGTTGGCAGATGTGATCAAAGAAGATCTCGCTGAGGAGAAGAGCGGGGGGGCTGCCTCGCCTGAGCCCACAAAAGAGGAAGAGGCTAAAGGAAATGGTAAGAGCTGTTTGATTTTTATCATACTGCTTACGGCATAAGGATTAAATTAGATTGATGCATGTGTGTACAGATAAACACACTAGGATACTCGTATTTTATCTAGCCCAAACGGATGAGAACAACTCGGTGACTCTATTTTATAATACATTTAAATGTTGTAATAAGATCATAAATATGGCAGTGGTGCAGATATTTTTTACCATTAAATAAACATAGTCGAAGCTTACATAAATATAAACAAAGCTTGTGTTTGAAAAGAATTCAAAATCCTCCAATTTTTATTTGTCTTTTCTTAACGAAGCCGAAAGACACTTGTTCTCCCCGTCACTGGGATCAATTTTTTGTTCTGGAATCTGGACCATAGTTAGTTTGATGTACAGGATGCTTGGTTGACCGCTTCGTGAAGGGTCGGTTTACACCTTTTATAGAAAGTACTTCAAAGTTATGTGCATTTGCGCGTACCAATTTAGAAGAAGCAAGTTAAATCGTCAAAATCTTCGCAATCCTATGTGATCTTGTAAAGTGCGCATCTTTAGAAGATAACATAGTACCTGCAATTTCCACCCTTATTACAATGTATTTAACGCAAGACTTTCCCGTCATTCACTTACACAACTACAAAAGATAACATAGCAATTTCAAGCAATTACCACCCCTATCACATTGTAGGAAACGCGACACTTGCTCCACTCGAATCTGGCGAAGAAGAGGACCATGAGTTGGCGGCGCGGGTGGAGGAAGACGCGCGGGGAGTGCGACTCAAACATGCGACGGCGAAGTGGATAGTGTCGCATCAGGAGAACACGCTTACAGATCTGTCGCTCACCATCAAGCCTGGCAAGTAAGTCTTTTTGTTATGTTTTATAGCCAAAAATTGGGAGAAAATATGCAGACGTTTTCGATGGTGTTGAGAAATTTCTAGAATTAGCTACAGTTTCTGAATTATGTCCTTAATATTGGTCGGATGTTTTGTCTGTGCTATATTTATCGATTTCAGAGAGCATGGAAGGAGCGACTATGTGAACGAACACAGAACGTCCGTAATTATTTTGTAAACACGCGTTAAATGGACGAAAAAAATCTTCCATACTCAATTAATTTCAATCAATTTTTTTTTTTAAATTAATTTTATATTAAATATTAAGCAAAACATTTAGTTTGTTTGCTTTTCCTGCATGTCTATATTTTTGCGGGCAAGAGCCGCAAAGATATTTATGGTCCCATTAAAATACCCCGGTATGGTCCCATTAAACACAAAACAAAATCACTTTAATCAGTCTTTTTTTGCTTGGGTATCTTTGGTTAGACGTACTGAACGCTGCGTTAAAATTTGTCCATCTATTTTAGTGGTACCTTAAATACATGCAGGAAAAGCGATAATTAGCATGCTATGCAACCAAATCTATACTCGACACGTGTTTCGCCCCTCCACGGGTCATTCTCAGGAGATTACATCACATCTTCACATCGGGAGGATGGGCTAGTAACGCCTAACTTATCAATTAATTTTGTTCGTCAGGATAATTGCAGTAATCGGCCCAGTGGGCGCCGGCAAGTCGTCACTACTACACGTGTTACTACGAGAACTGCCTTTACTGTCAGGGACAGTACATGTCGGTGGAAATGTTTCATACGCCAGCCAGGAACCATGGCTCTTTGCAGGTAAATATTTTATATGTGGCCTTATATTTAGCTAGATAGTTATGTCTTATGCTTTGACTGCCTCGTTCGTCTAGTGGCCGCAAACGTGACTGCTCAGCACGAGGTCCTGGGTTCGATTCTCGGTCGGGCAAAGTGTTATTGAGTTTTTTCATCAGGAATTTCTCAATAGCAGTTAGTCTGGATTTGTGCCCGGTTGATGGCAAAAGGCGCGCCGCCTATTACATGGGACTTAAACATAACTAGTAAAACACCTCTGCCTAACCCTCTGGGGATCCAGCACATGTGAAGTGTAAACAAGTGAAGTGCCACTAACATAGTTATAAGTCTTATTAACACAAGTTTTTATATTTACTTTATATATGTTTGTTTATAAGGTATATATCTATGGGCCATTGTAGCCTGAAATAAATGATGTTTATGTTTTTATGTTTATTATTACACGCGTGATGTTATGATGATTCAACTAGATTTTGGTTATTAGTTCTTGTATTTATGCTTACCTAGGTGTACCATATCGATGGTGAAAATTTGAAATGCAGTTATGAGATATTGTGCGTACCGCAAGTTCCAGAATTTGGAAATTTAACAGACGTTTAATGCGACACGGTTACGATTACGACATTTTGTTTTTTTTCTCTGTCGATATGCCTTTAATTCTGATTATTTTCATCACGATATACTTTTTATTTAAAAATTACGTCAGTGCGCACTTTCTGCCGGTATTGAAACAGCACTTTTTCCACAGGGAGCGTCCGTCAAAACATTCTTTTCGGCCAGGCGATGGACCGGCCGCGGTACAACACTGTGGTGCGGCGCTGCGCTCTCGACAGAGACTTCGCTCTGTTCCCGCATGGAGACAAGACTATCGTCGGCGAGAGGGGTGTCAGTCTCAGTGGAGGTAAGAACATTGTAACAGTATAGACTCTATAGAGAAGTTGTAGGTTTAAAAACTGGAATAAGCTAAGCCAAATTAAACACTAACGTTAATTTCTTCATTCCCAGGTCAACGGGCCCGCATATCCCTCGCTCGCTCCGTATACAAGCGCGCCGACATCTACCTGCTAGACGATCCGCTTTCAGCAGTGGATGCACACGTCGGACGTCACCTGTTCGAGTCGTGCCTCATCGGCTACCTGCGCAACACCACCCGGATCCTGGTCACTCATCAGCTTCAGTTCCTTAGAGACGTCGACCAGGTAAGAACGCGTAATCATGGTCCATACCTATGTGCAAAGAGAACTGAGGTATATCCTAATTCCGGAAGGCTAAAAAAGCTTTTTTATACAAAAGAGCAATTCATTTAGGACGTGCCGACTCACACAAACACGGTCTCCAGCTAACTTAAACTTGCTAACTCTGCAAGATCATAACTAAAACTCGAACAATCTTTCTCCAGATCATAATTCTAAAGAATGGCGCGATAGCCGCGGCGGGTAACTTCGACACTCTCAGCGCGTCTGGTCTGGACTTCGCCACACTGCTGGCGCGCGACCCGGAGGAAGAGAAGCCCGTTGCGGACCCCAACGCGTCCGAGGCAGACACGGAGTCCATGCTACAGGGCAGTTTCCGGAAACGACAGATGAGCATACACTCGGTGAGAATTGTATATGAGAAAGTATTGAACGCTGGGTCTAAATCATTGGTTTCGGCATAACTGCATAACTGAAACAAATACATTTTGAGGTAGAATAATAAAACCGTGTAGGAGCGAAACACGTGATTTTATTTTAACGTACGCAAGCGAACGTACGCCAACGTAAAGCTTACGGCTCAGAAAAAAATTACTATCGTTTCTCACCAGTATGACTTGTGAGAAAAAGTCAGACTGGTGTTTGACCCAAGCAGGCCAAAGCGAAAACAGAGTTCTCAATACTGTCTATGTTAAGTATTCCAATCCAGGCTGCTTTAGTCCGACGGACATGCCCGAAAGTTTCGGCATTTTAGGGAGTTTTTAACCTGTATAAAATATTATCTTCGTTCTAGGTGAGTTCTGTGGACAACTTAACCGCAACGGCACCTCCTGCCGGTGAAGCTGAAACTAGAAGCCAAGGCGCAGTGGGATGCAAGGTATACGGTGCGTACCTAGGAGCGGCCGGGAACGCGTGTCTCGTGTTGCTGATGTTACTGGTCGCCACGCTCGCGCAGCTACTCGGCTCTGCGTCCGACTGGTGGACGAGTTACTGGTGAGTTTATACTACTGTAGCGCACATAGACAAAAAGAACGCTAGCGACATCTATGACGCAAATGAAGAACTAAATTCAAAATCCTACATTGCGATATTAGGGTTCTGCGCGAGTTAAGAACATATAGAAAAACCCAACGGCAACTGTCGGGCAGTAGCTCACCAGACACAACAGCCGCTTGGCCGGATTTGATGGTCCTTCTTACACGCAATAACGGAGCAACGGATCGAAGTTTATGCACCGGTCATAGGCTAGGAATTAATCCAGGAAAAAAAAGTTCCAGAGAGGTGTTCTCTGGAACTTTTTTTACGAGATTAAAAAAGTAGTAAAAGTGCATAAAATCCAAAAAAAGACTATATTGGTAATCCACCTCCATTCTTAGATTTGTGAAACTTAACATGAAAAGCATTAACATGAAATAACACGGATGAACCGTCCAAACTGCGAGTCTGCAAGATCAACATTCAACACGAAATTTAACACAATAACTAGGCTAATTTGTTACAATGTATGTTACGTTTCACTAATCTGTACCAGGACGTCTACTCTAAGCACGAAGCCCGTAGTTTCGGCCAAAGTTACGGGTGTTTCCATATCATTTACGGACATAAAATGAGTTACAACTCGATAGCCACGATAGGACAGCTGTCCCTACACCCGATGTGTTTTTAAAACTCATGAATCCGAAAACAATAAGGTGTAGTGTTCATTTCGACTTTTCGAGCTACATACTTTCGGACGGATCCGTATCTTCGTTGACGGACTTAAAAGAGGATCCTTGTTCTCTTCTCCACTTATAACAAGAATTCTTTGCAGGGTAATTCTAGAAGAAGGACACCCGATCATGCGTTCGTCGGACATACCGCTGAGTGAGAGGAACGGCACGTACGCGCTACAGACGGTGAACAACTACACCGGCGTACTTATGGAGGACACGTACTTCGAGACCGCGGGCATCAGCCGATACGACTGCATCTATATTTATTCGGGTGAGATTTTGTTTTTAACCTTTTGAACGCCATTGTCACATATACGTGACAAGCAAGCGCGTGCCCTGTACGCCAAACGACACAAATATGTGACAAAATGGTAGTTGAAATTGTGGCTTGGCGTGGAAGGCATGCGCGTGCGTTTATGCTCTGGCGTTCAAAAGGACGGATACTTATTCTACAATTGATTTTGCATTACGGTAATCTTTGTTCTCCTCGCTATAAGGTTGCATTCAGAAGTAAAATTACTATTTTGTACTTCTTCTTGTCGTATCGATTTTACTTCCATGTTACACAGTTCGGGCCCAGTAAGTGGCGCTATTCTAGTCGTCAAGAGTGCAGGTAAACTGACACCTGGGACACTCCAGCAGGTGGGGCATAGTTTGATCCGGAGCGGCCGCACTTGGTGTTGGAGGAACCAATTGCTAGATTATGTTTGCATCGGCCTACTTCTAAATAGGCTATTGTAGTTCTGCCGGAAGCCAGGTGTTCTTGGGGTTTCAAGAAGTCGTGAGGTGGTGGACACCTCTCTTGCCATAACTTGCTCCGTACTTTAGGTGGATACCTGAGCGGAGCGTAGGAAGCTTTTGCGGCGTTTTAGTCTGCCCGGGGTAGTTGCGTGGTCGTAGAGGGGATGTCGGGAATCGGATTCTTGGTTTTTTTCCAGCGCGCATGCGCCATCCCTTCCTCCTCAATAAGTTGTAAGTATCTGCTAGCTGGCACAGCTTAATCAGAGGAGCCGGTTTTAGGCAGCTCGATATTATCCGACACGTCTCGTTTAGAGCAGTATCTACTTGCTTTGCGTAAGCGGATCGGTGCCACACTGGGGCACGCTAATTCGCAGAAAAACAGGGACATGCCGGTTGTTGGAACACCATCGGGAGCTGCTCCCCAGCTAGTGGAGACTAGACGACGTAACAGATTGTTTCGGATCTCGACCTTCTGTTTCGGGCAGTGTGACTTATAAATACGTTAAGGCCCTGTCTAACGTGAAACCTAGATACTTAAGAATACTTTGGATTATAGTACTATTTTGTTGTGCCCCGCTCTCTGTGTGGATGGCCGTCATAATTATAAAATTATGACGGCCATCCACACAGAGAGCGGTTTTGATACCACACAGTTGGACATCACTTGTGAAGACGGCAGATTTCCATGACTGCTGTAATTTCGTTGCAGTAATTTATTATTATTAATTCATTTATTTCAGATAATCCAACAAATAGGAATCCAAACTTTCGCGGCTTTGCAGCTAGAGCTAAATGGAATGGCTCTCCATATAATACCGAACTTTTAATCATTTTGTCGTCTTCTAACATACAATATTTCTTTTTCAGCCATGGTGATAGCCCTGGTCGTGGTCTCCCTACTCCGTTCGTTCATGTTCTTCACGATGGCCATGCGTGCTTCCACCCGGCTCCACAATAACATGTTCTCGTCGATAACGCGGGCGCCGATGCGGTTTTTCCACACCAACCCCTCGGGACGGATCCTGAACAGGTTCTCTAAGGATATGGGAGCCGTAGATGAGGTCCTGCCCTCTGCGCTGTTGGATGTTTTACAGGTAAGATACGTTTATCATCTACACCCACAGCCCGACTTCACCCACTGCTGGGTATAGGCCTCTCTTTGCTTGTGTCAAGCTCCACGTTCATGGAGACACTATTATACATTGTCCATTCTCCAAAATCTCCGTTTCGTCGTTTTTCATCATCAGACGTGAGACACCCTCATTTTAATTTTGGGCTGTTTAAATTCGTCTCAAAACTGATTATATTTTTCTTCTTTTCCATGTTTTGAGAACTCGATAATCGAGTAACATTTTTGTTTCCTCCAGATCGGCCTCTCCCTAATCGGTATCGTGGTAGTAGTGGCCGTGGTGAACTACTGGCTGCTAGTACCGACCTTCGCCATCGGCTTCGTGTTCTACGGACTCCGCATCTTCTACCTGTCCTCCTCGCGCAGCATCAAGCGCCTCGAGGGTGTGAGTGAGTCATCTCTGACGCATAGCGCGACCATTTCTTTAAGACTAACCTTCGGTTTACATCGGAATACCTCGTCGTTTCTCGAAAAGGATACCCATACATTGCATGGCCGGTAGACTTAATACAGATTCAAGCTGTACTGACATCATTTCACTTTTATCTTATAGCTACCTATTTGTCGCAACACCAAGTGATAATTTTCTCTTTTAAAAAATAAACCTTGGCTTCCTCCACTCTCACGGGACTGTTCCTAGCAATCTTATCATTAAAAAAACGTACTATAATACAGTGCTACCGTTACGTCCACAGCTCGCAGTCCGGTATTCTCTCACCTGAACGCGTCTCTACAAGGCATCACGACTATTCGCGCGTTTGGAGCGCAAGAGGCGCTTATACGAGAATTCGACAACCATCAGGATCTGCACAGCTCTTCTTGGTAAGTTAACATAATTATTTTTCTCCAAGTTCCAGCACCCGTATCTTAATAGAAGAATTATATTTACATGTATAATACACACACTGTATGTGTGTTTTATACATATCATGACACAAATGAGACATAAGAAACAAAGGTGTCTATGTAAACGTGATCGTAGTTTAAAAATTAAATGTGACTCTTGAGAATAAGAGGTTCCCGAATTATCGTCATGGACATAGACGCAGTCATTCAAGATTACGAAAATTTTCCAATGACGTTCCGGATTCATCGTTTACCTTCTGAATTGCTTTATTCACAATATTCTGTGTTTTGTTTCCAGGTACTTATTCATCGCCAGCTCCAGAGCATTCGGCTTCTGGCTGGACCTTGTGTGCGTGGTCTACATCGCCGTGGTAACGCTCAGTTTCCTCGTTTTCGGGCAAAGTTAGTCTCTCTTATTCTTCGACACAAGTTTTTTTTTTTATAATGGGTACTTATACTGGGTTTAACAAACGAAGCCGAAAGGCACTTGTTATACCAATACCTGGGTACCTTCTAGTTACGGAGATTATGTGGTGTCAAAGGTCCAACTATTTCACAAGTTTAAAAAAAAAACATGTTTTTAATGTAAGATTGTTACTTTAAACAACTCCAAGACCCCCGTACTATTAAATCCATCAACAGCACAAAGTTTTGAGTGCGTTACATTGAGTCCTACCATAAAATGTGATGTTTAACCGCAAAAAAAAATCATTTCCCAGCAATAATTTTTGCGTAAAGTTACTAAGTTTGATGTACATAATGACGGCTATTGACGCCTCCGTGAGGGTCCGTTTACACCCTGTCTCTAGTCCAGGGGTGTCCAATATAATTTTATGGAAGACGAAGTTTAGTTTTGAGGGCCATTTTCGCAACCGTATAGCGAGCCAAAAGGAATGCCAAGTGACCTCTAATTTTAAATAAAACAAGCTTCGCCAGACTAGACTGCTATGATGCGGTCTGCATTCACGGGTAGGTAAATATGGCGAATAACTGACTTAGGCACATATTTTAAACATGATATAAGTTTTTAAACTGTCATGGTCACTAACATTAAAATTAACACTAGAAATGGGATATTTACCATGTCCACTGTTTGTTTTGAGTTCCCGATACACACAGCGCCGAAATATCGGGAACTCAAAACAAACAGTGGACATGGTAAATATCCCGTTTCTAGTGTTAATTTTAATTTTAAACATGATCACGCAATATTTATTTATGTCTTATAAAGTTTTAAATAACTCGCGAGCCGGTTATTTAAAACTTTAAATGCGGGCCGCTAGGTTACTCGGGGGCCGTATGTTGGACGGGCCTGGTCTAGTCACTCAATTCCTTCTCGGTTCCCTGAAATTTGTATGAACTTATCCTTCTCAACTTCAATTCTGAAACCGAATTTGATTCTTCAAATCTAGTGATTATGAGCCATTTATTTTTAATAAATATTTTCCATAAAAGAAGTGCTATTTTTGACTAACGAACAACAAATGCATTTTTGTGTTTCGACAGTGTCTAAGTCGGAGTTAATTTGTTTGCAGACGCGGCCGGAGGTAATGTTGGTCTAGCGATCACACAAGCGATGGGCCTAACGGGAATGTTCCAGTGGGGCATGCGACAGTCCACCGAGCTAGAAAATCAAATGACCAGTGTGGAAAGGTAAGTCATTACTAACCCATAGGTTAGGCCAGAACGCAATACGATATAGGCCTACAAAACCACGTATTGTTTAAAAACTTGAATAATCTGTGAAATAGTAACTTCTAGAATAACGTTCTTACTATGATGCAGAAGATCGATTTTTGTATTTTAACTTTTATAACACTAGTTTGAAATATTTTTTTGCAATTTGTTATACTTTCAAATATTTTGAAAAAACAGGACATCCTATTTTCTTTTTGAATTCAGAATCTAAAGCATTAAATCTTCTATACAAATACATGGTTTTCATCTCGTGAACAAAAACACTGTAAACTAGTGTAACAAGCAGCACTGTTACTAATTTCAGAGTACTATTCACCTATGACCCTTGAACTTAAGATTTCTTGCGGATGAAAGAAAAGCGCCTTTTTCATTTTTTCACTTACATTGAGTGCTACCGGTATCTTCTGGTGCAAAATGACATTGACAGGGGCCAGGCTTTGTTGGAAACTATGAAGCCGTTTTTTTTTAAATTGTTTTAAAATAAAACAACATGCCAAAAGATCCATGTACTAACTATATGTTATTTCGTCCCAGAATACAAGAATACTCTACCATAGAATCAGAACCGCCCCTCCAATCAGCCCCGGACAAGAAGCCCCCTCCGTCCTGGCCGGAGTCTGGTCGCATCGAGTTCCGCCACGTGTCGCTGTACTACTCGCCCTCCGACCCGCCCGTGCTCAACGACCTGTGCTTCGTCGTGGAGCCCAAGGAGAAGGTCGGCATCGTCGGTAGAACTGGCGCTGGGAAGTCTTCGCTTATCAACGCTCTATTTAGGTAAGTTGTATTTTTCGGAACAACTATTTAATTTAGATTATATCCAACTATTGCAGTACTACTGCAATTAGGAGCGGAATATCGAAGTGGCAACAATGTTTGTTGAGGTTATAGCAACTATTTTCGTAAAGAGTATTCGTATTGTGTGTAAATTTAGCAGTTAGCGTGCCCTATTGTAGTTTTTTTAGTAACTAAAAAAACTTATATTATATCTAGAAAAACGGCAGAAATAAAGAAGATGGAGATATGAAGTGCAAAAAACCCTAACTTGAAGTAATTTGATTTTAAAACATCCTAATGGCCCTATCCAATTCCTATGAACAAAAATTTTACAACTTTAAGCCTCCACCTCAGTTTAATCGACTATAACAACACCTTCCCCCACCAGGCTCGCAACACTAGATGGCGAGATCATAATCGACGGTCGCGAGACGTCGAAGCTGGGCCTGCACGAGCTCCGCAGCCAGCTGTCCATCATCCCGCAGGAGCCGGTGCTGTTCTCGGGCACCATGCGGCACAACCTCGACCCCTTCGACGAGTACCCTGACCAGGTGCTGTGGAGGGCGTTGGAAGAGGTAATGTGACTCCTGTATTTTGTACATTGAAGTTTAGATAGAGGCTGAAAAATAAGTACGAATGATACAAAATTACGTCCTCATAATTGACTGTTATATTTTGTAGACTTTCAATCGTTTTTTTTTTACTTTTTACCTAACGTCTCACACCAGCTCTGAAGATTTTTTTTATAATTAATTTATTGTAAGATTTATAATTTTCTACTTTGTGCCCTGAGTAATAAGGTTGAAAAGAACTCGCTATTTGAATTCGTTACGATCTGTGGTGGATACATGAACATAACCATTTTTCAACCAGGTGGAACTAAAAGAGGCAGTGACGGAGCTACCTGCGGGCCTGTCGTCGCGCATGTCGGAGGGCGGCGGGAACTTCTCGGTGGGCCAGCGGCAGCTCGTGTGTCTCGCCAGAGCTATCGTCCGGAGGAATCGGCTGCTTGTGTTGGACGAGGCCACCGCTAACGTCGACCCGCAGTTAGTTTATATTTTGTGTTTTGTATACTTACTGTGTTTCACCTCCATAGAGTTTCTAACAGCTTAGGACTCATAAGGTTTCAAGCATAAAAAGTATTCTATGTTATATGTGAATGTTGTCGCTCTCTATCAGTGAAAGAATTTTCGAAATTTAATCAGGACTCCTAAACATTATTTTTTACAAACGAACCTCTTTATAAGAAAAGCAACGTGAAATCAATCACACAATTATGTGTGTAAGTTAAAAACTCAAGACCATTGGCTTGGTTGCCTTCAATTAAATACACCTGTATTTAACACGATGTTTACTTTACTTGGGCTTAAAATTATTTATTTATTATTTCAGGACTGATGCGCTTATACAAACTACAATTAGGAGCAAATTCGCGGAGTGCACCGTGCTCACCATCGCACATCGTCTTAACACTGTCATGGATTCAGATAAGGTAAATAGTGAAGTTTAGAATAAATAAAAAAGTCTAGTTGAATCATCATCATAACATCACGCGTGTAATCCCCAGATGGTTAGACAGAGGTGTACCTAATAGTACACCTACATTTCACCAGTTACATGTTTAAGTCCCATGTAATAGGGGGCGAGCCTATTGCCATCAACCGGGCACAAATCCAGACTCCGTGGCTGCTACTGAGAAATTCCTGATGAAAAAACGCAATCACACTTTGCCCGACCACAGAATCTAACCCAGGACCTCATGCTCAGCAGTTGCGCTTGCGACCACTCGACCAACGAAGCAGTACAGAAAGAAAGTTTAATAAATAGTTCCTAAGAGTGTTCTCGGTAAAAATCATAAATTCGGGGATTTTTAAAGTGAAATTACTCCATTTTGCCTGGGATTTGTAAAAAACTAATTTCAGTATCACATTAAGCATATCTTTAAATTGTATTTGTATAGAATAAAACATTGAAAAATGACAAAAGTTATCAAAAATAAAGCTTATTTTAAACACATGTTTTTGGAATTTTGCGAGAAGGCTGAATTTCGGAATGAAATTGTGAATCAACAATGAGTCGTGGAAGTCTGGAAAAAATCATGGCGGAAGGCAAGATACTGTTCATGTTATTGTATAGAATAGAAAAGTAATTTTAATCCATAAACTCCCTAAAAAAAAAACATTTCCTTTACTTAAATGTTGCATTCTAAAACATCATTTTTATATTTTATTACGGCAGAAATAACTAAAAAAAAAGTGGTTCAGGCAAATAGAAAGCCAAAAAAAAAAAATTATACATTACATTAGTACATCGACAATATAAAATTCCAAAGTTACTAATAAATAACGCAGCGCAACTTTTGTCATTTTTCAATATTTTATTCTATAAAAATACAATTTAAAGATATGCTTAATGTGATACTGAAATTAGTTTTTTACAAATCCCAGGCAAAATGGAGTAATTTCACTTTAAAAATCCCCGAATTTATGATTATTGAATTTTTTTACCGAGAACACTCTTAATAAAAGCCACAACAGGCGTGTTCATTATTCGGTAGGGCTATACCAGAAAAGTAACAAGAGGGCTTCTCCTAAAGTTGTTTTTTTGTCATGTCGATGATTTCCACCTTCAAGTAAATTGAGCTTCCACCAGGTGGCCACCACGACGTCTTAAAGTAGGAGTAATTCCAGTGTGGGAAAGAGATGGCACTAGACGACTTGTATAGCTCTGTCTCTTTCCCACACTGGAATTACTCCTGCTTTAAGACGTCATAGTAACCCCCCAGAACCCACTTCGACAGGATTACTAGTGGCTTCAGACGACCGCTCGGTTGTGTCGTTGTGCGTTTGTGTTTTAGTATTGTATTCACGTTTACAAGGTGCAGGTGATGTTGCACAAGAAAGAAGCAGGATATGAGGTGGGACGTCATTTGTAAAGACTTCCATACTAAGCAGCCTTGAGTCAAATAACTTTCGTTGACCTTTGCTTACCACCAGCAGCCACCAACTTACTTACTCGTTACTTACAGGTGTTAGTAATGGACGCGGGCCGCATGGTAGAGTACGACCATCCTCACAACTTACTGCAGAACTCGGACGGCATCCTGCGCGGCATGGTCGACCAGACTGGCAAAGCCATGGCTGAGACGCTGTGCAAAGTTGCGAAACAGGTGAGAAAACCTACTTAACGTGGACGTCAGTTGGTGTCACAGTGCTCGCACAGTTTTTCAGTACGATCATTTTACAAATGTTTACCAACAGCACTCTTCTCATAATAAACTTATACTGTCACTTACGGGATATCTTCCGTGATTGTTCATAATTTTGAGCTCCCGATATTTCGACGCTGTTGCAAGCGCCATGATCGCGGATTGAAGGTTGTCTAGTCTAAGCAGAAAAATGCTCAAAGCGTCCATTTAAGGGCTACTGAGGTGCAGGTTCATGACAGTTTTGACTCAGTTATGAATACGAGACAGTATTTTATTGAAGACTAGCTTTTGCCCGCGGCTTCGCCCGCGTGCATGTCGAAAAATAATCCAGGTTACGGTAACAAACATAGTTACATACCTTCATCCCCCTTTTTAACCTTTCGGGGGTAGAATTATCAAAAACGCTGAGTCACGTATAAATCAATTTTCAATCGTCAGCCTGCCAACTGACAGACTTTCATATAAACTTCCTTCCCCTATTTTACCCCTTTAGTGGCGGAATTCCCAAAAATCCTTTCTTAGTGAATACTTACTCTTCACAAAGAACACATCCTCCAAGTTTCATGTCTCTAGACCAGCGGTTTGGGCTGTGTTTATATATCACCCAGTCAGTCAGTTTACCATATAGAAGATTGTTCTTATGTGGCACGTTGATAACTGGTACAATAGTTTTTTATCATAGGTATAGACTCCATAGGGTATATAAAAGGTATGTTCTATAATATAATCTTTGTTCTTGTTTCAGGCCTATGAAGTCAAAATGGGGCAGCCACCGGCTGGCACCTCAGATTGATACAAATTAATATTAATGTTAGGCTATGAATTAATTGTTCCTACCATTGAAATATTGTACAAAGGATCTGGTGATGAGGTGCATGAGGGGATGGAGCATGCGATACATCACGGTTATTTCCATATAAGTGAAATGATTATTTTTAATTTATAAAATATTTATAGTCAACACTTCCGTGACTAAAGGGCTATGGATGAGGAACTTGTTCCGTGCGACGACACAGAAATATAACTGCATCGGATTGCGCGCACATATAAAAATATTTCACGGTACTTGCACTTACTACTTTTTATAAAGTTATTTCTCAACAATGAGTTATTATTGAAAATGGTTCCGAGTAAGAAACCATTTGCAGTAATTAGTAACGTGAAACGTTTTTTCCAACATGCACTTATGTGGCCCCTTACGAATTATGACATAATTGCAGCAGTTAGTGTGTGAAGGTATTTCAAATTGCTGTGTTAATGATAACATGAACTCGTCAGTACTTTAGATAGTAAAACCCTAGGACGTTAGAATCGGAAGTGTTGGCTGAATGTCACAAAATGTATTAGGTATTTTTATAAATTGAAATAATTTTTTAAGAATATGTTTTATTATTATGTGACTTAGCTAATAATTATGTTTTTATAAACGACAAGTGAGATTTAAAAGTTTATTTTAGATTATAACAAATTGCATTCAGGTGTGTTCGTGAAATACTGAATAATTTATAAACATGTTTGCATTCAATGCCAAATGTAATCTCGAATACCATTAAAATAGATAGATAATTTAATAAATTAACGGTCCAATAACTTTTGAGCTTTAACAATTAGTTACGAGGTGCTATATTTGTATCTTGTACTTAATCGTAAGTGATCGGTGACTGATGACGTCACGCGTGACGAGCTCTAAACTGTACTTACTATTCGAAATCAATCTTGTGAATTATATACTTAGATACTTTAAGTATCGATACAGAAGTGCTTAATTTTGAGAACTTATACTTTTATGAATATCACGTAGTTTTTTATCCAATTATAATTTTAAACGTTATTGTTATTCTTAATTTTGAATGTGATGCAATGAATTAGTGAAAACGTAATGTACGCCAATAAAATGTTATGTAAGTAAGAACTTGTTAAATGTTGGATTATTGCAACAAAAATAAAACAGTTTTTACGTATCGATAGCATTTGTTTTATTTACATACAACAATTCAGATAAGAAAATAGGTTCTTATTGAAGAACTTCTGTTCGTATTGAACCTTCAGCGTCGGTTTAAGTAAACTAAAAACAAACTAAGTAAGAATAATTTTACGGAATGTATCGTTTAAACTATAATACTAAATGTTTACAATAATCAGTAATCTGCTAAGCTTCTTCGTATAACTAAACACATGTAAAAATACTCGTTTATAATAATATTTACATCAGTTACTTACAACAACACACTATTTATAAAAAAGTAAAAAAAAAACATAAGATCAGAAAGAGCCAGCAGTGTACAAAACACCAAACTTATATCGTGTTGTAGAGCCTTAACATTGTTTTGGTTTGACATTAGGTGTTTATAAACTACCGTCTCTTTAAATCAACATCCACACTTCGATTATCACAGAACCCTGAATCGTCGCAACACATTCTACACTCCGCTGTTTCCAAACAACATAAATTATTACAATCATAAAAGAAGATAAATTAAGAATTTCATTTGAACTAAACTAAAAGTCGTCGCCGACACAGTCATGAGCAAGCTGACGGTCGACAACACGGAATCCCTCCGTTCATAATACTTGAAAGAGAAAAATACTAAAAGAATAAGACGGAAAGATAAATAAAATAAATAGTGGAATACAACCGCAAACTTAAAACAAATTGTCATGATAGCTTTCCATTGGCACAATAGAAATGGAAAACAGAAACGATGTTAAAGTAATCAGACGAAATGAAGACACTGAGATCTTAGAAAACTGTATACAGGTTTCATCAAATGGGCTTACGATCTAACTAACATAGTGTGATATTGGATATTACAAATAGCTTATAACTACTCACAGTCTTCGTACGAATAATAGATTGGCAGCGCGGGGTGTGTGGGACCGTACGGGCAGTTCACGCGCGCACTGTCGAGTGTCCTACTGTCTACTGTCTACTGTCACGTCACGCACTGTCACACGGAGTAGCTGCCGGAGTGCGGCCAGCTGGAGCGCGGGAGCCTACACCAGCGCCGTGAGGCTGCCCGAGCGAGAGTATTTGTTGTCTTCTGTTTCAGTTGGGATCGGCTTTGTCTGTAAGTAATGTAGTGGTGTGTTAATGATTTCTCTCAATCTGGATCGTACGGTGAATACACTGAACCAAAAGAGTTTTGCACCACTTTTTGATACCATATTAAGGTGAATTCATTGAGAATATACCTCAATTTAAGTTTCTCCAAAACAGAATAAAAGCGAGTTTTTGAAATAAAATTGTACATAGCATCATAATGAGCTTCCTGTAAATTGTTATTATTGTGAAACGTACAAACTTGATACGAGCTTGAAACCGTTAGAAATCTGTACAATTTCATAATAAAATTCGCTTCCATTCCGTTCCTTGGCTAAATTGATACTAAAACAAAAAAAAAAATACATATCTATAAGTCTGTTGCGTCACGTTGGGGTGTAATATGTTGAATATAAAAATGAGTGCAAAAAAGGATACCGAAAGAAGAAATATTGTATACTAGGTGTAAAAGCACAATACCTCTCTCTGAATCACCACTTATGAGGTATTGAGCTTTTTCTGTTACAGCCTATAGAAATAGTGTGAGGAGCGCAAATTCAGGTGAACCATGAAGCTTATTAAAAGGTAGTGCAAAACCCTTCCAATCCAGTGCCATTAGTAAGTGCATCGTGTTACCTCAGTAACGTGTACATACATCGTTGAGCGCGGGCGGCAGCGGCAGCGCGAGGCGCAGCGACGTCCAGAAGGCGCGCTCGTGCACGTGGCGCCACGCCACCAGCCGCGTGCCGCGCAGGGTTTGCACCAGGCTCTCGCCGCCTTCTTTAGCCTCTCGCTTTAACTTGGGCAGGTCCTGGAGAGAGAAACGAATGAATGAGATGCAAAAATACATGATTAGGCTAGAAAGGCGGTGACTGTTGAGTTGACAAGTGTGGAAGCAGACTGCCGCGACCCCAAATGTTTAGGGATGAAAGCAGGAGAATCATGATAACAATGAGAGTAGGTATTAACTACAAAAAATGCTACGCGTAAACCAGTGTTCACATACATTAAGCGACAACTAAATGACTGCCTTTCGAATTTCAACTCTCGGTTAAAACCCAACACATTACTTTTGCGCACTCAGTCTCACCAGTGGTGGTACGGGCATTTGTGTAATGAAGTTTCAGACATAGGAATAATTTGGCTGAACAGGACCATTTATATCCATACCTACTGAACACATAACCTGGAAAGTGAAACTGATAACAAATTCATGTAACATAACAACTACAAAAACTGCCCATGTGTAAGTTTCCAACCGATCGACATATCAATAAGAGAAGAGAAGGCGCAGAATTGTTTCAAGTCAATTAAAAATCGATAAAACAATTACTAGGATAAAACGTCTACTTGGAAACCCAGACCAAGACAAATATGTAGTAACATCTGCATCAAGAAATGTGTCATTCCGATAAATACTTCTTACGCATCACGCCTTCTTTGTTACAATATATCTATGTCGGGATTACCTCCTTTATATTTATAGACGATCAAGATTAATGTCGGGGAAAACATTTTTTTTTTGTTTTACCATAATTTACCTTGTGACGTAAATGATGATGTCAGTGGGTAAACTTCTAGGAAGGATTTGTTACTCTCACCGACAATGACTCGTTCGAACAATTTCTCGTTTTGTTCCCGAACAGCTTCAATCTAATCCCGTGAGATATAACTACCCCAGAGACCAAATTTGTCATAAGTTTGCTTAGTGTTACTGTGTTTTGTTTTTGTTCTAAAACACACGATGTTTTCCTTCACATTTTGAAAGCAGAGGTAATGAATTAAGTAACACAAAGTAAAATGTCTGCTTTAGTTGGGACCCATGAACTTCAGTAAGTCGCAGCCGGACCATCTCTGTTCTGGGACACTTCATGTTAACTGACTAGCTTGTATTCCACTGAAGGGCAAAGGTCTCCCACTTCCATTACCACACATACAGCTCCTTCGTTTGCTAGTGCCAGACAGCCTTTCCAGTAGGAGTTAAGCTTATCCCAGCTTATGCCATCTTCGCCTTGGTCACCACATGTTAGCACAAAGAAAACCGTTTAGTTCACAAACCTGTAGTAAGACAACGACGGGTGGCAGCGGGAGCGCTCTTAGCTGCCGGAGCGCCGTGAGTAGCTGCTGAGGCGAGTGTTGCGCGGGCGACAGCACGGCGACCAGTGAGCGACACCGCGACGCATCGCCGACTAGCTCGCTGTACCCTGAAGACAATAATACATGGAGGATTTAAGGACGGTGCAATTGCAAAACAAAACAGAAAATAATAAATATCACGCTGTATAGTGTATGCCTATGACGGATATAGGAACGTAGAAAATGATAAACTCAACAAAATTAATTTTGAAACATCATGTTGTATGGTGGATGAGTTGGATTCGCCAATTATGGATATAAGCGTAGTCGTCAGACACAAATTCGGGCTCCGAGCTCTTGCAACTGGGATAGCATCAGTTTCATTTATGGGTCTTTAGAACTTTAAGAACTGTTCATTCCAAAACATTATATAGGTAATTTTTAAATGTATATATGTAAGTATCGAAGCAGGTGGCGTTCTGTAGTTTGTGCGTAAACCCGTGGGAACAAGGTGTAAGTATACCTATGTATGTAATTTTTTAATGTACCCTTCTCTACAAGGTCAAATTCATCATTCAATTAGCTAGCAATAGCGTTTATTTCAAGTAACTAAACTACCTTCGTTCATTGAACCCAAAAAATAAGTTTTACGGTATTTTGTCGATACCCGTCAGGTGTGCGGAGTTTCATCAGCTTATTTAATGTATCCTTGTATGTGTAATCAATTTTAAATGGTCCTTGTTTTAGAAAAGTTGCGAGTATAGTAGTTTAATCGATAGTCGTTTACTATTTCAAGTACTTGGGCGACCGAGCTCTGCTCGGGTGAAAAGAGAGCAAAACGAATTTTCTCAGATATGAGACCTAGCTATATCGATTTTTCACTCCCTTAAACCCCTATATTGCAACTTTAATCGAAATCGTAGCGCCGTTTTCGAAAACGTGATAGCAAATATTTACAAATATTGGTCATTTTATGGTTAAGAATAAAAATTTCAGAGAAAACATACAGTTAGACGGAAAAAGAAAAACAATAATGTTTGTTATGTAATGGTAAGTAAGCCGCATTTTCCCAACTGTGGAAGTGAAAGGAAATTCTTGAGGCACAAGTTCATAATAATTACGGATTTCTAGTAAGTCACCTAACGCTCGGGTGAATTACTGTTTCTCAGAATTTGCCGTCAAGTAGCATTCGTTATAAATATTGTTTTATTGGAAATTTGTTTTCAATTTGTTTTTCTGACGAGTGCTACTTATTGTTTCCATGTTCGTTGAACTTGAGTGTTTGCTATAATTTTTCAGACGGTTTGTGTATTTTGAAATATTTTTGAAGAATTACGTGTAGTAATAGGGGATGGCAATAGGCTCGCTATTGCCATCAACCGGGCACAATTACAGACTCCGTGGCTGCTACTGAGAAATTCCTGACGAAAAACCCACTAACACTTTGTCGGACCCGGGAATCGAACCCAGGACCTCATGCTCAGCAGTCGCGTTGCGACCGCTAGACCAACGAGGCATATAATCATCACGCTCGCTCGGCGCAATCGAAAAATGAGTTAATTTGTAAGGATGGTTGGATGGATGTTTGTTCATTCAAAACGAACGAAGACGACATTTGGAACACAGATAGTTTATAACCTATAACATATAGCATACTTTTTATCCCGTGGGACAATAACCGAACTCCACGCGGGCGAAGCCGCGGGCATAAACTAGTCTACACTAATATTATAAAGAGGAAAAAATTGTATTTTTGTGTGTGTATGGTTGTAATGAATTAACTCAAAAACTACTGTGCCGATTTCAAAAATTCTTTCACTATTGGAAAGCTACATTCACTCTGAGTAACATAGGCACCCGTGCAAAGCCGGGACGAACGCTAGTAATAAAATAAAATAATACTCACAAGTATCAGGCTGCGTGGAGAGTGGGACGGCGTGCACCCTGTACTTGTACTTGAGCGCGAGCGTGGGCAGCAAGGCGCCGCGGACGAGCTCCCCGTCCACCGCCGTCCAGCATACTAGCACATCGAACTCCTTCTCTAGTACTGTGGACAAAACATTCATCGTTAGCTTCTTTGATAAAATTAAACTTGGAGTCGGTACCAATATAATAACGGATAGCTTGTTTTACTCATAGTTGCCTCAAGCTTTGGCATAATCATAATCAGCCTATAATGTTCCCACTGCTGGGACAGGCCTCCTCTCTATGAGAGGGAATGGGCTATAATCCACCACGCGGGCCCAGTGCGCGTTAATACATGTCACATGTCTTCGAATTTTTGGTTCTAGGACATGCCGGTTTCCTCACGATGTTTTCCTTCACCGCTTTGGGGCTGTCTCCACGAGCGAGAGAATCGCGGCGATATTATCCCATACAAATACGTAATATCGCCGCGATTCTCTCGCTCGTGGAGAGGGCCCCTTTGAGAGCAGTGGTGATGAAATAAATTACAAAAAGTAATCGCCTGCCTGGGTTCGAACCCACGACTTACTGGTCGTAAGTCGGGGCCACCACCACTGGGCCACCGCTGCTCCAAGCTCCTCAAGCTTTACTTTGAATTTATTCTAGCTCAGTAGTGACAGTTTAAGAAGTGAATGTTCATAGTTGCAAGAAACGCTCCAACATCGCATGAAGCATATGCACATAATATGACATTCTAACATAATTTATGTGTGAAACGTTACTGATATTAGCTCTAAAGATCTCAATCTTACGTTTGAACTAGGGCATGATTAAAAGTACTGCCGAATGTTTTAGTTCAACTTCTGAAGCCAATTTTGCCAGTCGATGCAGGGTAATTTCGACTGTAAGCAGGTTAATATTGCGCTTAGAAATAAGCTCTCCAAACTTGAAAACAGGATAATTTTGCCAGTAGAATTAGGGAAATTCAATTTATAAATTCTATGTGATAACTTTTCTTGTACTTTTTCCTTACTCGAATTAGTCAAACTGCTAAAATATTCACTACTGCTAGCATATCTGTCTTTGTAAAGTGTATGTATGATTAGCATGTTATTTGAATATGTCACAAATACTTAGAGAACTTCACGCATATTTCACGACGTTCAACAAATGTTCAAATGCACATCTGACTTAGGTACCAATGCACGTTTACACCACCACTAGGCATCACCTAAATGAATGCGTTAATAAGAGCGCTCTGTAGGATTTCCAACTTTCGGTTCAACACTGACTGAATTGCATCAGCATCAGTGAAATAATATTTATGCAATATTTAGATATCATTTACGTTTAGAAAACATGAGCATACGTTTTTGTGTCTTATCTTTATTACAGATGTTTTTTACCATTTTTTGGTCTGTCAAGTAAAGTAACATGTACGTCTGTCTATGTGGAATTAAATGGTCTGTACTAAAGAAAAATACTCAGAATTTGAAGTCGAGCGAGACTGTTTTTTCAACCCAATAAAAATGATGTCAGCATCATTAATATTTGTCTTACTGACGCACGTATATAATTGTACTTAGATAATCGTGGCATTTAATTTTGACAGTCATGCGTCCTGTTAGCTTAAATCTGTAGTAAATTTTTAAATTACAAATGTTCCGGACGACCATCCTGACCGAAAAAGGAAGGTAGAATGAGGTCCGTCAGGCAAGGGTATATTGATCAGAGGTTAAAGCTGTCTGCACCTTCAAAATTTGTAGGAAGATGTTAGATTTCAGTACATAGCCTCATACAAGATTATCTGCTACTTACTTAGAAGCATAAAAGTGTAGATTACTTTTAACAGACTTTAAAAAAAAGGTTTTTAATTCGCGTCGACTTCAAAACAGGAGTTTTTTATGGAGTAATTTGCGTATTTGTTTTGTACTAATTCGTCTCAGTGTATTTACCAACATAAGTACCAAAAAGGTCGAGCAAAAAAGGTATCGTTCAATAAATTACTGTATCCTATAACTTCAAATGACGTAGTCACTGACCTCGTGCCCTCCTAGCGGTGGGCTGAGCCCTCGCCCTCGCATGTCTCGCCGCCAGCAATAGCCTCGGGGTACACCGTCGATGTAGGGCTGCGGCTGAGACGAGCGCTAGGGCTCCTGCGGCCGCGCCTAGTGCGAGTGCCCGCCACGGGACCGCGCCACTGCCGCACCATGATGAGTTTGAACCGTCGTCTGGTCCACCGTCTGTGTGATGAAAAAGTTATATTAGAGTTAGGTGTAATGTGATTGTATGAAAGAAGTCACAGAAAGTAGTAAGTCTAGAAATGACAACGAAATACATATACGTGCAAATAAAAATATGAGTTCGAGTTTTTTAGGAATTATGGAATCTAGGGTACCTACAATGTCAAAGGACAATGACCAAAGTTGGTACCAAAAAGTCTCGCGCCTCAAAACCAAAATATTATAGTAATTAGTTTCATATTTTTTTACGGCATTACGCGTCGGGGATTTGATTTTTGAACTGGAATTATACTTTTCGAGTTTAAAAGTACGAATATTGTTTTACTCCCTTTATATGACGTTCCGTTTCAACTGAATATAAATGACGTTCCGTTTCAATTGAACAAACCCTTGTCTGTCGAGCGGACTCTAAAATTAATTACAATTAAGTAAGATCAGTACACCAAATCGATTTAGTTTGGTTTATTGCTATTTGCAACAAAATAGATTTTCTCAGCCTAAAGATTTTGATTTATCGATTACATCCCTAAATCCCGAATAGTTTATAGCACTTACTATACTCTATGGTTTATAGTTAGTTATCTTATCTGTGGCATCTGACATTTGTACTGTACTGACTGACTATTGGCAATGTAAAGGTCTAAAATAAAATCGAGTTTCAGTCAAGCATACTGTGGATGTTACTTTAACTCGTAATTCTTACTAATATTAGTGTATTACGCTGTTTTTAGAGCAATAATGTAATGTATGTGTGTTAAAATACGTCGTTGGTAGCGTCGAAAAAATAGACCTACTTTTTAGGTTAGTTTCGATTTTATAAAATAACTCTGAAACGCGGGTTTTTTTTTCAAAAATAATTTTTGTAGGAGTTAATACGATCAGTGTAGTCTATAAAAAACAAGGTTTGATTTTGATGCAGCATGGTACGGGATTCCATACTTCCATGAGCATTCTCTTTTGGACTTGAAGTTCCAAGTAGCAGTAGTCCACATATTGAAAATGCCCGATAATTTAATGGTAATGACGATATAATTTAGTGGGTTATTTCAAAAATATCATCACGGAAAACGTTCTTTATTGAATGTAAAAGGTATACCTCTGCCGCTACTAGCTTGAAATACAGTAGACGGGCGTATCGCGCAAGATGCGACGAATATTTCATATTGATATTTAAACAAGTATGAAAATAGCAAAATCGTGCATCCGCTATTAGGCACAGCAGTGGATACCTGAATTATCTGAATGGCTATTATAATAACATTGATTAGCAGTTAAATGTTGACGATGAGATTTTGATACGCAATAAAATTTTCGATAATTTATACAAAATTGTACCAAATGTAACCACATCAAACCCTATTTAAGACTGCTCTTAATAAATCCGTAAATGTGACTGAATTAGTTCGTTCGTTTCTCACAACTTGAATCTATTTCGATAAAATTTGGCATACGGATAGACCATGACCTGGGTTTGTCAACGGATACTTTTTATCCGGGTAGGTAATTCCCGACCACCACGTAAGTGAAGCTGCGGTAAAAAGTTAGTCCGACTGTTAATAACAGCGATGCAATATAATATGTTACATCGCGCAATGTTATGACTAGCCGCTGTACTATCTAGACATCCACACTGTCTGCCTACGCACTGTTTGTGCAAACTTAGGGTTAAGTTACATAGTACATACAAAAATATACGTACACACATATTCGAGGAATACTTGATTATTATGCGAGACCAGAATAGGTAACGTTTATTTCCCTTATCCTTAAGGAAGTGAGTATAACATGACGATAATAACTTCCTCCAATTTAACAGCCTTATTTGGGAACTTAAAATAATTCCGGGATTTTATAGGGAGGTTTATATCCATATATTACTTACTTAATTGGAGACTGAAAAGTTGTGTGGTAATCGGTTGTCGTGGTATGGTATGGGCATGTGTTACGCAGGAATGAGGATAATGTCGTAAGGAAAGTTTTGAGTACGACTGTGGATAGGTATAAGAGTAGAGGAAGATCAAAGAAACGATGGATGGACTGAGTGAAGGATGATATGGCAAGAAAGTAAGTGTCTGATGAAATGATGACTTACTTACTTGAAGTTTAGGCAAGTAAACTCTACCCTATTCTGATCCTTGATATTATAAACTACTTTTAACTGTGGGACCTACAATAAAGAAGCACTGTTCGGTGAACACAGTATCACCTAATAATACCAGCCTATTACTGTCCCACTGCTGGACAATAGCCTCTTCCCATACAGAGAAGGCACAAGCAATGATCACCACGGTGCACCAGACGGGTTGGCGATTAGAGACTTATAATTATTAGTTATAACTCCAGGTTTCCTCACGATGTTTTCCTTCAACGATGTCTGTGATGTCCAAGGTAAACTTAGAAAGTACATATAATATGAATTGAAAAAGTCACATTGGTACTTGCCCGGATTTGAACCCAAAACCTCATGTATGAGAGGCGAAGCCTTAACCTCTGGTCCATGACGACTGTTCACCTACATCGAAATAATCTATGGGACAGCTGAGTGGCGGTTTCGAAGTCACATAATAACATTTGTTCATAATGATGAGTCACCAGCTATACATACATAATTAAATAGTTCGTATATCTCAGCCTTCAAGACCTACCACAATCATGAATTCATGATTCAAAAATAAATATATAATGCCATATTCATTATAGTTGACGACCGCAGTAGATACATTTTATTACTTATTAGCTTTCGCCCGCGGCTTTGCTCGCGTTAATTTAGAATTTGACAATCAATTCGGGTTGTACCTACTCGGCTTGTAATAATATAATTCAATGATGATTCGAAAGACTCGAGGCGCCATCAATTATCTTAAGAAAGTTATTGTTGTTTTCCTCGGGATCAGTACTTATTTTTGGGATGAAAGGTACCCTGTGTCCGTTTCTGTACACCTGATGTGTGGAGTGATTTAGGCGTCAAAAGGTAACAAACCAACAGACATACTTTCACATGTATAATATTAGTATGGAAGAATGGATAATAATCATTATGGCCATCTATTTACGTCGTATATTGCAATATCAACAACGGAAAATGGGAAAACCTTTTGTTTACCCCGACCTACATGAACATAATACCTACTTAATCTACGTCATTATATTATCATGCTTATAATATGTGTCAGAGAATGGAGAAATCCAGCTGTATTATGGTAACACTTTGACGTTCCGCTGGCTTAGTGCGGCTTCTGTTAAGTCAAGTCCCATGTGAATCCTTTAACGAGGCACAATCTAGGCTGATGATGGAAAATCCAAAAACAACACCCTAAACTAGTACTCCAAGCTTAGCAGTCACACTTGCGATGGACTAGAGGTTGGCCCCATTGTTGTTGTATTAGGTACTTATTGAGTAAACTATTGTGTCTTGGTCTATTGCTCCCGTTGGACAAACAAACAAATAATCGGCCAGAATTAAGGAAATCGGCAGTTGGTTTACACCAATTTCCAGGTTCGTTCGAACCGGCACGGACAAATAGCGGACACTGGACTCTCACAGATACTATGCTGAAGTATATATGTATAGCTATTTTCGTGTGGTTAGGTGCCTAACCTGGTGTCAGTTTTTATGCCGCCAAAGGCTTCTGACTTGGCTTTACATGCCGTCGAGAAATATCTCTTAGGCATGCTGGTTTCCTCACGATGTTTTCCTTTACCGAAGCAAGTGATAATTATACAATACGCGTATGAAACTGAAAAACAGAAATGTCCGGAGTCCGCTGCCAATTCGTTTGTCTAAACCGGTTTGAACTGAACCATTAATCACTACTGCATTGTTTATAACAGAACTGTATGTGGAGATCGTACGACTATGACTAATATGTATATTTACCTTATAACGCCTAAATACCATAATCGACGCAAGACACATAAACAGACAAACAAGGATATACTCACATCTGTAGTGAACCGTGACGTAGTTCTTCGACACGACGTCATTGCTGTGGACGACGCACACATATGCGCCGTAGTCCTGCGCAGATACGCGGTCAACGGTCAGGTATGACCCGATGATGTCTTCTACATCCTCCCTGCAATCATTACATCATAATTATAACATCACGCTTGGAATCTCTGAAAACTTAGGCAGAGGTACTTATGTTTTTTAAGTTCCATCTTTTCTTAATTCCTGGTGCAAACCCAATAACACTACACTAACTGGGAATCGAACCCAGGACCTCATGCTCAGCAGTAGCGCATGTGCCACTAGACAAAAGAAGCAGTCCCTGCGATCAATAATTCAATAGTAATACTACTTCCTTATTGGCTGACAGGAAGCGTTGACTAAGTATGGTAAAGGCCTAATGTGAGCTGGCGGGCGGCGATGAGCTTTGTAATCGTAATTGCGTAATTCTATTATTTTAGGAGTACGTCCGGACATGTACGACTTTTTGGACCCTCGTCTGAATACTGTCCGGCCTTTTCGACTAAAGAGTTTTTTTTAGAAACATAAGTATTACTTCACGCCTGTAATCCCCGAAGGGATAGGCAGAGGTGTAGGTACCTAATAGTACACCCACATTTCGCCAGTTATGTTTAAGTCCCATGTATTAGAGGGCAAAGCTATTGCCATCAACCGGAAATACCCAATAGTACTTTGCCCGACCCGGGGATCGAACCAAGAAACCTCATGCTAAGCAGTCACGACTGCGACTACTAGACCAACGAGGCTACAGGTAAGGCGAGACAACGGCGATAAAAGGTTTAGAAAAAAAAAAGTAATTACCTAAATAGAAAACATTAAACAAAGTAAAAGGACCATTTTTTTCCTGACAAAAGATGACGTTCAAACAAACCCTATGTAGGACGTAAAGAAAAAAATTGCAGTCTGTTGAAAATGAATGTAAATGTATCGTTTTACAAGCATTTATTACTGGCTTATAATAACTGAATGTAAACCTAGCCTTCGGTAGAGCAGAAAAAGTTAATTTATGCGATATAAGAGATTTACATTTATTATTAAAACAGCAGTTGTTTTCTCTTCTAACCTTACCGTTCAAAATTGACTAAAGCCTTTTTTGTATAACTTAAGTTTGATTCAACAACTGGATTGTAAATAATTTGTGGAAATTTTAAGACAGTCATTGAAATCGTTTGCCGTCATAAAGATCATTATCGTTTCTGTGATCCTTACGTGGCTTAGTGGAATTTTTATTTGAAATCTGAATATGGATCTCGGAAATCGCCGTCGAGGTAGACCGCGGCGAAGGTGGTGTGACGATCTTGTTTGCGCGGCGAACATGACGGACGAGAGATTGCACAAGATAGATGGAGAAAGGGATGCTTTTGCCCAGCAGTGGGACGCTTGACAGGCTAACAAAAAATGGATCACTACAAGCGGATTATTTAAAGATTATCAAGTTTTGCTGTTTCCTGATTAAAATAACGGTACCTGCCTGCTTTTATTAACCAACACAAAAAATTATGTGGATTTTGCCTTTCTTCTTACACAATCGCTCTGCCAACGGGAAAAGATAACGTAGAAGCTGTCTTTAAAAATCTACCTCGTGTAAGGTACAAGTAAGCTACGAAACGAATTTATAGATTTCAACATGTTTTATACGAATTTTTCGCCAGAGGAAACGCACAATAAGAGGACATTTAGAAACTTGGGCCTCTGATAGATAACATAACATCACGCCTGCAATCCTAGAAAGGCAGGCTAGGCAGGGGTGTAACTAATAGTGCTAATAGTACACCCACATTTTGCCAGTTATGTGTTTTAAGTCCCATGTACCTAATAGGGGACGAGCCTATTACCATCAACCGGGCACAAATCTAGACTCCGTGGCTGCTACTGAGAAATTCCTGACGGAAAAATCCAATAACACTGCCCGACCCGGGAATCAAACCCAGGACCTCATGATCAGCAGTCGCGCTTGCCACCACTCGACCAACGAGGCAGTGAACTCTAGATGAATGTACTAATTGCTATATCGCTAACAAGGTTCAATCAAATTATAACCAGGTGAAAATAACATTTACAGGAAACAGGGACCGCCTTTCTGGGAAAACACTAATACGGATACACAACTAAAATGAGCAGTTACCTACGGGTAACTGCTCATTAACTATTATCTAACGGAAAACATAAGCGTTTCTCCTCTCAGTAAAAGCGCCAGGCACATTGAAAGGTTACCTGTTGACCTCGAGCTTGTAGATGTCTGTACCTACGCTTGCTATCGGAAATCTCTCGAACTCTTGAGTGCTTCCTAATTAGGTACGTTCACTCAGGTTATTGTAAGAAATAATAAATCAAAACTCCTTTCTCATTGAAAGCTTCTTTAATTAATTTGAATTGCGTTTACAAGAGTTCTCTAATAGGAATACAAATGAATCCGATCAATTAAAATCGAAGAATAGGTACTTATCAGTGCCGGCGTTAGGGGGGGGGGGCGATGGGGCGACGGCCCAGGGCGACAAATTCTGGGGGGCGCCAAGGTCTGGAGTTGGAGTCTCTGGCCTCCCCTGGTGCAAACCCTCAAAACTGTGCTCTACGCTCTGTGCATATGCATATTTTTTATTGAGATTTTTTTTAGATGGATTTTTTGAGGGTTTTGGATCAGTAAAAAACTAACACTTGATATTGCTTCCCTCAAGTGGGCGCCACAATATTTTCGCCCGGGGTGTCAGTGGCCCTTACGCCGGTACTGGTACTTATACTCAGCCTTTATATACCTTTTAACATTTCGTCAGTTAGAAACAGTTTCCGCCGACAAACTCTTCTCAAACTTATTCATATTATACAGAGTAAATATTGACATAATGAACATAAGGAGGGACTCACCGGGTGGTCTTGATTTCAGTCTGAGTGGGTAGCAGATCTCCCTCGGTATTGTTGAGCCACACTTTTCGCCATCGTAGGTCGCTGCGGGCGTCAGCCAATAACGACCGACCTGCACAATACACATGATTAAGGTTATCAGGTCCTGATTAGATAAAATTGTATCTTTTCACAGAAAAGGAGAAAGAAATGGAGGTCAATATATATTTTTCCGAAAAAGGATAAGATAGCGGATTGGTTAATAAAAACCACAAGTGATCATTATGCTGAAATGAGACTTGATTATATAAGATTAGTAAATAATGGTAGTCAGCATAAATGGATAAAGCTTCTTCAGATTCAAAGACACGTCCGTCGATCGCAGCATAACGACTACGAGCGCGGGACAGCGTCGTGAACTATGAACTGCAAGTCTCGAGTGCTACTTTCACCTGACCATTGCCGCTCCATTTCTTTATCCTACATGCTTAAAAGTAATGTAGGCGTATTGCTTACCAATGAGAGCTTCGCAGTACAGGCGCAACTCGCCCCCCACCTCCACCCACTGGTCTTTCGAAATGAACATTGTTCTCGGTTCGTCCGTCGGTTTTTCTGTGAATCGGAATGTTAGCTGATACAAATTTTCCTTGTACGGAACCGTTTCGCTCACTCAATAAAGATCTGTTATTTTACTTTATATTACTTACAATAAAACGTTTAAACTAAAGATGTTAGGTCACACGTAAAGTTGTGAAACGAGCGAAATAACTGTTATAGGTTATGTGTAAGTCGTAATTTTAATAACCGTAGTCATTTGCATCACGACGATCTATTCTAGCTCAGCTGAAGTGTTATGGGATGGCTGTTTCCAGCCGTCGTATCATAAAGCCTACAATAATAATATAAATATGAGTGTGTGTACATTTATGACTCGATATAATATAAAGTTTGGACCTCCCGCAGTGCTAATGGTTGTGCTTTTACCGCGTTTTATTTCTCAATCTAAGGAGTTACTATGGCGAAATCAGCGGGTATGGACTGAAACATGCGCCTTAAATACTGACCATAGAGAACAGGAATAAAGGTCTTTGGCGACCAGTTAAAGTAGTTTCCTTTTCTATAGATACAGGAAAACGTTCAAAATAGGACAGGATATTTCTACTTAATCTTGAATTCTCTGGCAAACATCGCTCAGCTTATACCGCTGGGTCCATAGGCATGTTATTTTGCACGAGAACTACAATGGCAAGCTCTAAGAAATTGTTTAATAAGAGATAAAATGTTGTCTACAGAAGTTCCTAGTTTTTGACGATTGGAAACCCCATCGGCCACCATGCTTGTAACCGTCTTAAATAGAGACCCAGAATATATTGAAATACAGACAACAAATGGCTGTTGATCCATGTAAGACTAAGCAAAGACAAGCGGACTAACTGTGTATTAATTGTTGCAACAAATCCAAGTTGTTAAAGATACGGCGCTAATGAGTCGTGGATTGGCCGAAAACACAGTTTACGCTGAGGCCAAACAAGCGTAATTTTTTGAGCTGTGAGTCGTTTAACCTCAGCCTTAGTTAGCGAGGGTGCTTATAAGCCAGTTCAAATATGGTTTTTAAATAAAATGTCATTATAATATTCACCTAAAATGCTAAGTTTGACAGTATGTGTCTCCGTGTGCGTCTCATTGGAAAGGCGACAGGTATAGTTGCCAGAGTCAGCTCTCGCTGCCCGCCGCGCGTATAGCGTCTGGTTGGCAGCCTCAGGGTAGAGGATCAGGTTGGACACCCCTGCTGACCATGGGTACGCCACGCCATCTTTGAACCTGGAACAAAACGAGGAGTTTATTGAGATGGCCTTGAAGAGAGGAGCATTTGAGCTCAAAATTGGGTTATACATGGCTGGTGCTGCCAGGGACGATGACCTTATGCCATTAAAGTATATAAGGTCACTTTCTGACTAAAGTATAGGTACCTAATAAACGATGCATCACAAATAAGGATGGCGCGGTTATTCAGTTCCCGTTACAGAATTTTGCAATGTTTATTGGTAAAACCCAATCTTATGTACGTGGTAAATACCATGTCGTTATTTTACGCTAAGAACGTATTTACATGAGAATAATCTATTTACACACAGCGAATTAGCAGAAAGGAAGACGCTTGCTATGCTTATCTTTAGTATTCTAGTCGATAAGCGGGGGGTACGGAAAAAATGAAAGCAAAAAACCACTCTTGCACGCGAAGTTTTCGAACATTTCCATCATGTAATTACTACGTAAACATTTTCAACTCAACTTAAGTTCGGAAGGTCTTGGATTTGCCCGAAATGAAGTCCTAAGTTTTTGTAATTGTTTATTCAAGCGTACTGGAAATACCGCATCTCAATGAATATTAGCGTAACGTGTACTTAACAAGGAAATTATCGCGTTCTGTGAATTGATCGTTTTGTGAGATACACGCTTCTAATGCTTCCCATTGTGATTGCGCGACGAGATCAACATGTGCATGTGTACTGGTGTACAAGCAGGAAATAATTCCCAGTAGGCGACTAATGGAGCGCCATTCCGCCGGAGCGGGGTGGCGGGCTGGTGGCGTAATGTAACCGCCGTCGATGTCGATGACAGCTAAGTGATTCTGCGAAATACTGCATTGCAGTCACTCGTCAACGGAGAAATCACGACTCTATAATATTCCACAAATTGATAAATGCGCAGCGGTGACAAATTTAAATCCACCTACATTTTGCATAGGTAAAAGTAAAATATTTAAAACCGCACATTCGCTTTAGGCGTAATCGAACAGCTGTAATTTGTTCAGCGAATCCAGCTTATGCAAACAAAACGTCGCAGAGCTACCAATTCCCGTGAACAGTAAAATTTTGCGGGAGCCGTTTTTGAATCGTTTGAAAGGAAAACAAACATTTGAGCGATGTTTCATCGCAAGGCCGCGGTGGAATTGTTTCTCAGAAGCCACGGTGAGCTATCTGGTGAATATCCTCTGTTAATAGAACACGTATAAGGGAATACACAAATTCGTACTATTCACACACGAACGGCTGAATATCGCCATATCTTAATCCCATAATTTAAGTATTTTCTGTGAGTACACACGCAGAGCAAACATTATGAAGCTAATGCACGGTGTGCACGTTGCCGTTGGTGTTGTTCATAGCTATTATTTGCACTAGAGTCGTGACAATTTCCGAGAAAACATATCAAGAGCGCATGTTTACAATCTTCATTCCACTTTCCAGTGTCCCTGGGAGAACGATGCGAATATTTTTAACTTTTTTCAAAGTAATGACTCACGCCACGCACGCATTAAGTACATATGGAACGCGAATTTGTGACGATGTATGGAAACTATTGATGAGCCGGATTTTTAAAATAAACCACAGTTGGAGGCGCGTTTACAAACGAATGACCTACGTATCTATGGAGAATTTGTGTAATCTTCTACGTAGGTCGCAGATTGTAATTTATGTTCATGATTCATACTTAGTAGGTATCAAGTAAATAGCTAATCCCATACCATATATTATCTAGTTGTGTGCGTGCAATGCTGTGTGGCTGTAGCTGTACCGGCAGAAACTGCATGTTTCTTGCGCCCGCGCCACCAAACCGCCTGCGGCAAATAGAGCCTGACTACGTCTGCACACCGAACTATTAGTATCACTACCAATTATTACAACTATTCCATGTAAAAGAGCAAAACGCAAATGTAATGATACTCATTATGACATCGTTAACGATTCTGTCAGAGATCGTTTAATTTAATTAGCAACAATGTTCGATAAAAAAGTTTTTTTTTACATGTTTCGAGCGGAGCGTTGACAAAGCGGATAATACGAGTGGCCATGCGGGCCCAGCAAGAACTTATTGGAATGTACGCCTTGACTTAGTGCACTTGATATTTCGACGTATCTTCAACGATATCCGAAAGTATGTAAGCGATCCGTTAAGCATAATTAACGTAGTCTGTCTCGTAGCAGGAAAACGTCGTATTTTAAAAGGTTGAAACAAAAAGAAATCCCCGATGAGGTCATCCTCCGGCGGGCGCGTCGGCCTCTCCTGTAAAAAGTTCCGAATATTTCCGAAATAACGCGAACCGGTCTTTGACCGTGTGTCGGGTTGCACTCCCTCGCCGCTCACCACAAATCATTCGCATGCAGCCTCCTTGCGAACGGAGATACATACGCATACCTACCCATGATATATGGGTGGCGAAGTAATATATTGGAGAAGGAACCACGCTCAAATAACAATCCGTTCTCAGACTTCCTTTCAGCACAGATAAACTAATCGAGGAATACCTGACTTAATACAAATAGTTTGTATTATAACATTAAACAGACGAACAAACCACGTGTCAGAGATTTCAGTTAAACCAAAACTACATTCAGTTAACAATTAAGCGTTTGATCAACCTACTTCGAATAAAATCATGAGCGCATTCAGTAAGAGCAAAACGGAAGCGGAAAATAACAGCAAAATGCACTCGAAATTACTTTATTATGTATTTACCAGTGATCGGGAATCCCATACTTATACCCATTGTTAAAGAATGAAACGAATTTCAGTACTCGAGTACTAAAGGAATTACAGTTGTAGTAGAAAGTATCCAACACCTAGACCATATTTGCAACCGCAGTTTTAGAATTTAGATGAACCGTCAAAGTTTCCGTTTCTCCATCTAAGCAAAGCAACCATACCAGCAAGTTTTAATTGAAAATTCTTCACAAAGGTTCGGTCGGGCTAAAGTGTCATTAGGTTTTTCCATCAGGAATTTCTCTCTAGCAGGCACGAAGTCTGGATTTGTATCCGGTTGATGGTAAATATGGGTGTACTTGTTAGGTACACCTCTGCCTAACCCTTCGTGGATTACAAGGCGTTATGTTACGTTTCAGTAAATATTGATAACAACAACTATACCAATATATCCATTTTACTTGAATATTAAACTTTACACGGGCACGTAACCACAAAATGCAATCGAAGCCCAGAGGTGACTTCCTTTTTTGTCCGTCTTGTCCGATAATGTGGTATTGATGTCAGGTCTCAAATTACAGTAATAAAATACATCGGTTAAACCCGAACAACTAGTATTCGCAAATTATAGACTCACTATCAAGAAAGTATGTGCTCATTTTGAGCCACCTCATAATTTGTTGACACCAATAAACCCAAATATATATGTGTATTTTCTTTTTGGAACATCCCTAATGATTAATGAAGTTATTAGCGTAAGTTGTGACGTCGGACCAGATTTAATGATACCTCTCAAAGAGCTGATAAGCGAATGCTCATTGTTATTTAAATTATAATAAATAATAAAAGTATTTATTTCACAAAAAAACATAGCATTTTGCACTGTATATACATTGTTGAAAAATAATATTTACATTATGATGCAATAGTAGACTCTACCTTTTAGATTAAGACTAGCCTGTATCTTAAAAGAATTATATGCAATGTATCCGGCTTTTTGTGGAAGAGCGATCACGTCACCTCAACTTAGAGCAGTTTAACAAAAAACGGGGAATTAGTCAAAGATATACAACTAATGATTTGAAGGTGAACGAACTGTTTGTTATCTTTACAACCAAGTATTAACAAGCGGATTCCACCGTCCACAACGAATTAAACAAATCCTAAGGAATAATTAGCCTTAATGAGAACATAGTAATTTTGAGTTGTAAACAATACCCGAGAGAGATGGAACAAAAAATCGTTACATAAATGATTGAAACATTTGTTCGTGAGTTCTGTGTGTATTGCGGTCTTTCCGAATTGTTCGATAATGACCTCAATCGTCCACCTCACTTCTATAAATGTTTAATGTTTATTCCTTCGATCAATGGCTTGTTAAGAATTTGTAACAAATGTCAATTAATAAAACGCCGACATCGTAGAGAATGGATCATGCGGAGGAATGTTAATTCATGAATGGTTCTACAACATGGCTGACGTAGTTTGTTAACATAATAATGCAGCAGACACCGTGTGAGTAAAGGGCGAGCTCATTTCGTGTTAGTTATGACTTTGATGACATCATTTGGAAGGCGATACGATTACAGAGTTTTATAAAGAGGACAAAGAGAGCAGCTAATGAGAAGCGCACGTTGCATCAGTTCCTCGAAGTAATTAGGCTAGCAGCGGCCGCGGACGGCGGCGCGGACGCCAAATTGACACCGCCCGAAGGAACCGGCGCGGTGGCTCGGCGTACTCTCTACGTGGTTAAACCCTTTGTTGGCGGAGCCATTCGCATGCTGATCGTTTCTGTGAAACAACCGCAATTATATTTCTCTGGCGAACAGTTGACACACACACACACGCCGCATAATGACGTCGCTCCCTTGCATTACAGTGTAATCGCAGGCCTGCCCGTCACGCACCGATGACAATAATAATAATCGCTTTATGTTGTGGGAAATGGAAAACTTAACATGCAATAATTTATATATTATTATAAAAAATAAAAAGCCTAATAATATATAATATGCTCTTCACGATTCACGGCAATCGCTTTTATTACGCACACATTTTTCCGGGAAATACTTTTCATAAAGGTATCTGAGGATCTCTGGAAATCGATTGAGTTGTTGTTTTTTGCGTAAGTATCCTTCACTCTGTCAAAAAATTTGATAGAGTGCCCAGATACTGGAAATATGGAAATGGATCTATTGGAGTAATGGAAGCGCTATACTTTTTATTAGTAAAGTGAATAAACATGCTTTAGACCATAAAATATGATCCCATTTTCAATAACGGTGTTATTGCTCGTTGTATGGTAAAGCTAACAAGCAGAAAAGTAATACGTGGGGCGTCGGCAACAAAGCGCTGATCCGCGCACGCCGCACGCCGCGCCGGCCACGCTCGGCGCACGCCACGGCTGAGCCGGCGAGCCAGTCTGCTCGCCTGCCGCCGCACTCGTTATAAATCCTACACTTACATAGCGATTTCCAATGAATTTCATGCGATGCAATTTTCGAATGTCAACGGATACATTTCGCTTAGTGATAAATCTAAATACAGCCATTTATTCTGACAGGCAACAGCTGTAGAGGAGTAATGAGAATAAGACGCACACCGGCTCGTTTTTGCGGTATACGTAATTATATGTACAAGTGTAAGTACACGTTAGCGTTTGAGCTCCTATAATATTAATGATGGTGTTGCGCCATGGAACATCGGAAACTAACGTTGCAGGCTACAAGTGTAGCAATTTCATACAGTTAGTGCGGTTTAGGGATGCGCGTCGGGAATACTTGAATGTTGCGATTAGAAAAACCGCAAAGTACCGGGTGTGGAACAAAAAGTTGATCGCATAACAGGTGAGCGAGAAACCGGCGGTATCTCCCGGCGACGACACAGCTCGTTCCTCTTACCGCAGAGCGCGACAACTGTACATGTACCACAGTACCAGTAGTACCTCAGTACCACTCACCGACGATACGATAGATGGTGATCTAACGATCGCGATAAAGTGACAGGATAAAGTTATGCGACCGCTCAAACCGCACATAACGATCTTACTATTGAGTGTACGAACGATAAAGGGGCGTGGCAGCTACAAAAAACGCAATAAACTGTATTCACGACCACCTTGTCCTACATGATGCAGTTTATTAGAAAATGATTCAGACTTTATACAGCGGATGCGTCACTGGCTGACCATAACCCAAATAGTTAGATTTGCTGTATTTTAACAGTTTCCTCGAAATTATTTACGTCACAGCTGTCTTTCAAGTAATTTCGACGATAACCGTAATCATACAGAAACGATAATGATCGATCGCGGTAGCTATGGTTCTAGGAACGAAGAATTTACTATAGAATTTGGGCGAGTTAGATGTCTGACCCTATAATAAAGACACAAAGGAGTCATACAGGATGTTTGATTCCTTTGTTATCTTTATTATTTACTAATATTACGAGTTTTATATTTATAACTCAAAACAATATGAGATAAGACAATCGAGACATAAGTCTTGAATGCTGCATGACGGTCACGAGTCACGATTACCACTCTCGACGGTGTCCCCTAGTTCATCTAATTTAAGCTCGCAAGGTGTATAATTATACCCCATGTATTCAGCCTTAGAATCGTTTAGTTTGAAGTCGATACCTTATACTACTAACAAGAAGATGCATTAAGGCAAAACGGCTTCCAACTACATCAATAGAATTATCCGTATGAAAAACGTACCGAGCTTAATAATTACATCGGGAGAACGTTTGTCATACCTGTCATGTTCATGAGTGGGAAGAAAAAGTTTGGAGAGGAAGGCGGTAGTTTGTATTTGCGTTCCTGGTGTCCAGGGAATGTAGTCTGTGGGCAGGTAATGACGCGTCCCGGAACCGCCAGGTGGTTGGGCCGGCTGCGTATGGGCAAAGAATGCCGCCGCAGCTTCGCCACGCCTGGGAACATCGCCTGCCCGACGTCCGCAACACATCTGAACTCGCCCGATTCAGCCACGGTAACTGCTTTTCCTAACATGCACTTGTTACCGTGAAATTATATAAAACTTGCTGTGAGCGGATGTTTTTGCTTTCTCTAGCAGTCTGGCTTATCAAATCGTATTGCATGTCGTTTGAACTTGGTGAGCGCTTTTCTTTGCAAGTTCAGCTGCAGATTATGCAGGGGGTTATGAGTTAGGATATTTATTGCATTCATTTTCTTAGCGTTAAAGTTTGATGCTAAGTTTTAGAATTTAAGGTTTTGTTTGGTAGTAGCAGTAAAAGCTTCCAATTTGTCACGGCGAGCATTCATTGATTTCAATTTAAATGACACACTGAACACACACCCACGAACAAACTGAATTTCACACCTAACAAATGGTTCAATTAGGATTTTAAATTAATCAGTCCATTACGGGCCATTACAGTAATGATTAATATAAAAACTGTTTGCAGAACAGCGAACTGAACAAAAAGCCTCCCCTAAACGCTCGGTTATTAGTATTAAGTTCGCAAAGAGTATTTATGATGTGGCTAATGAATTAATAAGCCGCGAATGTTCATAAAAAGCATACTACTACGAATTTCCACGGCGATGTGATACAGCCGTGTGCACAGACTACGTAATAAGGCCGGTGCACACTCGCGGGCGCCTGAATAGTAGTTAATTTCGGGCGGACGCACACCGAGCTACCGGTGTTCAATATACAGATACGCTTTGTATTTAAATGAAGTGAGCGTATCGCGTAATCGGAAACAGGAACCATCTACCAATTATGGGAAACTATCACATTATAAATGTTTCGATTGAATACGGCACTGTCGCCATGCGAATGACTACCAGCTACGAGTTTCAGGCATCGTAGCAAGAACAGAAGGTTTCGTTTAACGTCTGCATTTACCGTCATGGCTAACCGCAATTTTATTAGTAAAGTGGTTAGAAAATAAAAATACGCCATTTATCATTTTCCTCGAAACAGTAGATGGTATTTATTCAAACAATACCCATTTTAGCATTCGGTAGCCGATCGCGGTTTCTTGGCACTACGTGAAACTGCAAGTGCACAAGAATTTATTATTGCTGGGAGTCACGCGACGAATACTAACAAGGGTGGTGGCAGCCAGCAGTGTCGTCCGTGCGTGCCCCGACGGCGACCACTCGATTGTGCGAAATATTAAATATTCAATTCCGCGAAACGACCGGAAATGACTGTTTCATTATGCGCGTCGGGTGCGTAAAATGATCGATTTGGATGGCACCGGGCGCTGCCCGCTGCCCGCCGGCAGCCGGCCGTCGACTGCTCTTCTCAGATTCGCACAATTCCTGATAAAGATCGTTCTTAGAGCAGCGGACGTTCCTAACGATTCAAACGCATTTAACAAAGGTTAGTCGGCCGAACACTTCTAAGTAATGACTGAATCACCCTCTTTATTCCATTTATTTTGTTGCCAATTTTTCGTTAGCATAATCAAGTCTTTTAGAAGTTTAAATGAAGTCGTAAACATGCAACAATATTGTTTGTAAATTCTGTTATGCAGCCGTAAGCTTTTAGCAGGAAAACGGTTTATTAAATGGGGTAAACGTGAGTTGTACAGTGCGAAAACACTGGCAAATAGTAGTTAGTATAAAATTATTCCGACATAATGTGCGTGCTGGTCGTAATATACGTTGACCACCTCTGTAGATAGTCGCGACCGACGGACGCACGACACACGGTGACAGCATAATAAGTTCCAGTGAGCACCGCTGCCAAGATGCACGTGCGATAACGTATATTCGATTTACGATATTATTTCATCGGTGCATGGATGCCACAATATTCATGCATTAAGTATAGGAAATTGACATGGAGATTGCAGTTGTCGCTACGTAGAAAATGTAATATGAGCGGCTAGGAAGCTCATGTGCGTGATTGCGTGCGCTGGGCATTCAACAGCAGGCGGGCACAGGGCCGGCCGACGGCGGATCTTACACGCACGCAAGCATCTTCTCGCTAATCCGCTCATATATCGGCAAACATACTCGTGCAATTAGTCTTCCTGGTAGCCAGCGATACCTAATAATCCCAGCAACTAGCCTGGGGCGCGTTATGTGATTGAGCCATATCAGTTGCATGCACCGACTTACATCAGGATGTTCAATATCGTTCGTTACATCGACATGCATCGTAGAATTATTTATAAGACTACTCGTACAATGCAGGATGAGGCCGTTGGTATGCACTATCGGGTGAAACGATTCCGAGTGTTATTGTAATAAGCAAAAGGTTTGCATGTAGCGTTTAACCTTGAATTAGGATAATTCCCTAGCACTAGCGAACAGGCTCGAGTTGCAGACATTATAATGAACAATTATATCTCCGGCAAAAAGCTTATGTAAATTGCGAACATGACATTGTGAGTGTTATTAAATAACTGGATGGCAATTAAGTGAGATACCAAGAAGTAGTCACATACGCGATTCATTTACGACTCTCTTGTCTTTAGCGACATTCTTTGTGAACGTTATTTTATTGAAATACAAAGTATTTTATGGAGTCAGTCTCTGAGTAACGCTGTTCATGTATAAGCTGCCATTAGTTCAGTAAATATTCATGAATCGTCCTAAATTAATTTTTCCGAAAGCTTTCATGCTATAGACCCTTCCATCTCAATAATTTATTGAAAGAGATTTTGTTTGCTTTTTTTATGCGTGGATATAAAAGCCTCGTAAGATTTAGATTATTGTTTTTCTGCTGGAACACGAATATAGTACTAGCACAGTGTTACCTCTGACATAAACCTTATGTCAACGAGGATAAACATTAAGTAGCATACCAAACCAACACTAAACTACCATTTCATTAAGTGTTAAAAGTTGCTCAGAATATAAACTCGGACATAGAAAATATTTACCAAAGTTTTATAAACACATTTCATGTGCACCGGCTAGCGGCTAGCCATGTGAATATCCACATAGTATTGCGTTATGACTAATGACCTAGTACCGAATATTTTAATATTGACGTTTAATAAGTATATATATAAAATAGTATGTAAGCCATCAATCTATGTATATAGGTGGGTAATAGTTAATAAAATTGACATAATAAGGTTGTACCAATTCGAATAGTCACGCGTGGCGTTGATCAGTTAAAGTAGGTATAACATTAGAGGCTCTTTAAAAGACAACATTTTAAAACTGTTTTATTGTTTTTAATGAAAAGTAATAATATAACGGTAACTAAGTCTCAAAACTTATCTAAGTATAGAGAAATAAGTTTGCATTTTTAGGGTTCCGTAGCCGAATGGCAAAAAAGGAACCTTTATAGATTCGTCATGTCTGTTTGTCTGTCCGTATGTCACAGCCACTTTATTCCGAAACTATTAGGGCTACACAGTTGAAACATTTTTTTCTCAAAGTCAATCGTTTGAAAGATACACACTTCCAAAGTGGTACAATGTGTCCCCCCCTTCTCTAATTTCTAAAGCAAGAGTAGAAAAATTCTGAAAAAATTTAGGATTGTAGAACGTAAAAAAAACTTTCAACGAAAATTGCTTTGAATAAAATTTGATGTTTAGTTTTTGAGATATGGGACTTTTTCATCAAACTGCAGCAGTAACTTTGTTTTTCATTAACATACTATGAACGTTTGGTTGAATGAAATGTTTGGTGCTACGGAACCCTGTGTGCGTGTGAGTACGACTCACACTTGGCCGGTTTTTAAAAACAGTACAACGAAGTTTTAGAACTTTTCGTTTGACAAAAAACTGAAGGATAATTTTTCCGAGAACGACTTTTTGATTGAATAACTATAAATTTCGCTTAAAAAAAATATAATTAAGTAAGTATTTATAAATGATGTTTAATTTGTAAATTGGTTTTTACAAACACTTTTGCACGTCACAAATGAAATTATTATAGAAACTGAGGTCGGTGTTTCTCCTCCGACTATAATATGACAATAATAATGAAGCCTAAGTTAATTAACCGCAGAATAAAATGAGAGATAGCAGAAGCTCAGCCAGGTCCAGCAAGATCAAACTGACCACACAGAACAACAATTATTTTAATTAGCGTGTATGCAAGGAATTAAATAAGAAAATCCTTGCTTTGTATACTTGTCTGTTGCTAATTAACTCGTAGTGCTTGAAACCCGACATTCAAGTCTCACAATCATAGCTGTTCCATGATTAAATAGTATATGATTCTTATTTACGAGAGTAAATTAATACCGAAATAGTCATTATAGAAATAGAAATCAAGCAATTGTGGGTTTTCATTACAAAAAGTTGGCATTTCAGATCCTTCCTGAAATCGAGACTTCGTTACGGAGAAACGAAATAATAAACCTGTAGGTAAACAGATATTTTTTTGTATAATATCCGGCTGGCTACTTCATTAGTATTTTTTGTGTCAGAATTTTTAATTTAGAATTTAGATATACGCTCTACGGGACTGAAAATGATGCAATAAAAACGGTTAGCACAAAAACTAGACTCAACCGTCAACGCACGTGTTTGTGACTCATATCATAAGGCGACAAATGTTCAGAATTAGACTTAAGTATAATGGACGTAGATAACTGTAACCTCAAAGCCAAACTAAATCAAGAAAAAAAAAATATGAAAACAAGAAAAAAAATATGATAAATGTTGAACGGAGCGAAAAATAAAGCTAGCTCAAAAATATGTAGAAATAACCTCATTAAGGAAGAGTTGATAGATTTAGTTCATTAACTACAAAACTTACGTAAATCCCAGCAGTACAAGTAGAATTTCAATGCTAAATTATTACAACAACTAGCGACCCGCCCCGGCTTCGCACGGGTGCAATGCTGATACTAAATACACTACAGAAAAACTGTAAACGTTGTATATAAAAACATAGCGGCCCACTTCGGCTTCGGGTGTAAAATATATAGCCTATGTCACTCACTGAAAAAATGATTAAAATTGATCCAGTAGTTTTGATTTATTCTAGTGCCGGCGCAAACGCTACGTCCCGCAATTTTTAAATCTGTAATATCTTCGAAAATATTCATTTAAATCATATGCTGTAAAGGGCCATATAGATCTATATTAAATCAACAATGTATTTAAGGTATTTAATTGGATAAGGATTAATGCCATATTGGTTAAAATCGCTTCGGAAATTAGCCATTATTTGGCGTAAAAAGTAAATGACAAAAACATGTTATTGTGGGATATCCATAAGAGATAGACATATACCATCGCGGAGTTTTCTGTAGACCTTTTTAATGTGTACAATACTTAGTACAATTTTTTTTGATAAATCTCGTAGGGTTCAGCCTGCGTTTGCAATGTAAGCGGAAAAAAATGAAATTATTTACGACTTCACAATAGAAATCTTGAATTTATCAGTGGTTCTCTAATATATTAAGCATGTTATTATACATATAAACCTTCCTCTTGAATCACTCTATCTATTAAAAAAAACCGCATCAAAATCCGTTGCGTAGTTTTAAAGATTTAAGCGGTCAAAGGGAAATAGGGACAGAAAAGCGACTTTGTTTTATAATATGTAGTGATGATTTAAATTCGATCGATACTCCTATGAATATCTATCTATTATAAACAAACATACGAAATATTGCTTAAAATACATGATGTTGAATTTCTGATAGTTCAACTAGTAAGTGTCTTTTCTTCGGCGTAGGCGTTAAGAGCGCGTAGGCCTGCGTAGAGGGTGCGAAACGTTGCGTAGGCTAGACGCTACGCAAGTGCGTAGAAGCTGCGTAGGCTGCGTGGCAGTACTGGCTACGGACCAACTTCTACACCACACTTACGTCATTATTATAGTTATGGTACAATCGTTTTTAGAACGGATTCAAACAATATGGTTTAATTGCAAAACAAAAGAGAAATATTAATTAATTATATTTCGATGTTTCATTTTTACTTTATGCTTTAATTTGTATTGCGCAAACATTCCCGCGATTGTTCATGTCAATGAAAATAAAACTGGGTGTTTACGCCTACGCTGTATCATGACAGCCCAATGCAAAACCACCCTTAGACCCAAGTACTTAAGTTTGAAGCTTCCAGAGCAATTTAATACCCTTTGACCGCTCGCTTCGAATTTGGATGCTATTCAATCGCAGCAATGGTAAACGCTACGAAACAAATATGCAATTCGCGAACGGAACGAGTTGGACTGTATTGTTTGCGTATCGCAATCGGCAGCCTTATTATGTGCCATACCGGCAATCGCAAAAGCTCTAACGAATAAAGATTTTCTACATAGTTATCGAGAATTTTCAGTAAATATAATGGCAATGCATATTGTTTAATGCTCTACGCAATTCGGCATCGAGTCGTCTTAATATTTGCACATCCATAGATTTCAGCAACCCAAATATAATTGAGAAAAGTTTAGTCGTAAGGTTCATCATTGCACAATTTTAAAAAGAAGCAAAGGTTTACAACCTCTTAACTATTACGAATTAATATGAAATATGACGAGTAGCTATGACACTGTACCCGGTGTCATTACATACCCGTACTACTTAGTTGAACATGATTCTAACATGTAAACGGAGACAGTGTGTTCAGTTACACTTTACCTAGCATGGTGTCAATGTATCTAGCTCGCATGAATGAACTCGAATTCTCTTTAACAATCGAGTAAAAAAAGTGTTGTCGTGTTTACCGAGAAGGCGACACGTCGGTGGAGGTCCCAGGACGGCCACGATTCAATATTTGCTCGCGGAGGAGGCGAGAGGGGCGGCGACCACGCCCGCGAGATGCTGGCCGAATGTTAATTTTCACGATGAAGCCATTTGTCGGACGTGCAGCGGCGTCATAACGAGCCCGCGCCACTATTCTCGAAACCCATACGATTCGACGACTGTGCAATGGCTATTGTTGCATGAATTATGCGGCTGAGAATACGCAGACGCGAGCTTTGACACCAGCCATCGATTCACAAATTCAATATGCGTATCGACACAGCAAAAAATCGCATTCCTTACGTTTAATATTCTCACTCCAGAAGCTAATATGTGACATTCATTTTTATCATGATATCGCGTTCACAATGAAGCGTTTAATATGTATCTCCCCGTCCCGTGCTCCCGAGACTCAATATCGGGTTTCCCATGCGAGCGACATTCCTCGCTAATGTTCGACATGGTGGTCTTACAATGAACTTTTTTAGCGTTAACACTGCGTGGCTACTTGATAAAGAATTTGAACCAGTCATTTAAAAAAACCGCTATCAATGTGATATCTATTGGTAATCCAAACGTGGACGAGTAGGTTACAGAACATTACACGCTTATTAAACGCTCAATGGATGACAAAAAATACAGAATGGGGGACGCACTCGGCGATCCATGTCATGTCAATATTGGCTATTGGAATAGAATGTATTTGTGAAGTAAAAACACCGGCGTGTGAACGGACCGGACCGGTGGTGGCCGCGGTCCGGAGCCCGACCGTCGGATCTCAGCAAACTGACATTTCCGTTTGAAATCATTACCGTTCACTAGCTTTCCAAAGAATGAAGTCGCTTATATTACGCGTACCGGTAAAGTCACGCGTTTCTGTCCTACACATCGCGATGAGGTCTTTGACTATTTGTTCCGAGAAAATAAACGCAATAGTGATTTAAACATGGACGTGGTCGCATCGATCATATTACAAATTGTAATTTATCGAATTTCATTATATATATTTCAAAAGTGACTTACTTAGTCACAAGCGTGAAAAAACTGCCTGTGTTGTTGTGGTAAAAAATGTGGCACATCAATGTGACACGAGTGTCACAACAGACGTTGAGAGACATTTAATGATCGTGAGATACGTCGCCCAGCCTCCCAGGTAGCCGTCCATCATAACTAATTTGTAAGGCATTCGACGACCGTCTCCAAGCTGAACCGACTTGCCCCTAGGCTTCCATAGAACCATAGAAACCAGACAAGTTTGAACGATCTGCAGTAGGTATTTAAATTATTGAAGAACATATTTTATTTGATTAGGTCGAACGCTAGAGCAGGCTTCTAAGCAAATTGTTTATTATTGAAGGACCTTGTTGGAAGGTATTAAAATTGTACGTACAAACAAATTCAAACTGAGTCGAAATCGTCTGATTTCTGAATAAGCGCCTCATAAATGATTTGACTTTCAAAAGGAACCTTAATTAGGCCATAATCCTACCGTTCTATGAAATACTTATCAAGTTATTCATGAAGTCCATGGATCAAACAAGATTAAACGCTTTGAGTATAAAGTGGCGAATAATGTGACGTCACAAATGTTACGCAAACACCCTTCACAGAAAGCTACGGTGGGAGCAATCATCTACGACAATACAATATAATTGAGGGTCCTATTCACACGGAACACCTCCTTGTCTGCTTCAACAACCGGTGAAATATGTGAACAAAAAATATTTACAAAGGAATTGTTACCTACTTTGGAAGGGAGAAATAAAAGAATAACTTGGAGATCAATATTGTAGATAAATAAAACGGTCCATTGTGAAGGCTACGCTCGCGCTGGCGTGCGCACACCCTCGACGGCTCGACCTCGCATCCCGTGCTCTGCGCTAGAGCATGCAACAAAAAGAAATGACCTGGCTCATGGCTGATTCATCAACACACACCAATCGCGAACGGTTTGTCTGGGAATTCACGCAGTTCTACATAATGACCAGTATTCGTTAGAAGAATTTTGATGATGATCCAATCCAATCCAAATCCAACCTTACTTTTACCCCAGCTATAATAAGTAAATGTATTATAATAGACGTACCTATCTTATCTTAGGAAGCTAATTACATGGAATCTATTTTAGCGTGGCAATTAACCGGAGCAAGCACAGAGACAATATACTTAATAGAGATATGTCATTTTCGGCCATAAGATGTACATTTACTGAAAAAGAGGAAAAAATACCACGAACTTAGGAAAAATTATTCTTTCGTGAATTTAAGCCTGATTTGCCTTGCGCAAAAAGTAATAGTTTTTCAATGATTGCCATATTCTATTCAACATGGCGTCTTACAGTTTGCATAGTCTGCTTTCGTTCTGAAATCATGTACCTAACATAATATCACGTCAACGTTAAATATGAAAAGTATGTGTTCTTGTAATTAATTATTATTCTATCAACTAATCATAATAGAAGTGTGATGAACTGATGACTGATTTCATCGTTAAAAAATATAATAAGTAGGTACTACCTAGTTTTCTGGAGTGTACTTCTGAACTACAACCAGTCATGGCTGTCATAACTCTCACGGTAAACTTCAAACATTTTTAATTTTTAATGTGTGCATAAAAACCATACTATATTATGTAAAAAATGTTACTTTATTCTATTCAGGGGTTTGTTTCTCAGCTTTTCTGAAAGGTACAGTTTATGGCCGGAGTCCCATACAAAAATGAAACCTCTTTCAAATAATCTTTTACAAGATGTTAAGTAGATAACACAATCACCGAATTTGTAAAACAAAGTGAAGCCTACTACCTGAGGACGGTTATAAAGCCGCGCTTTAAAAATAATCGGTTCAACAAATCGAGTCATTGGAACGTGTCAGGACATGCTGTCGGTTTTTATTTGGGCCCAGTGGGTTGTCCATGGTCGTTTTGTGTATTTTATGGCCACTTCATTAACAGTATCCGATACTTATTTTGAGGAGCTCTCTCTATTGACACGTCAAACGTTTGCAAGGTGTTAACTAAGGATTAACTTATCACAAAGTAAGCTCTGTTATTTAATGCTATTCGCTATTACAAATTAATAATTTATTACTGATGGGGCCGCTATTCATTTTAAGAACGGACTTCAACGGACTGATGCGCAATAATTAATGGACCCATATCAAGCTTTGTGTTATATATTTATGAAAGCAGAAAGTGTAAAAACCGTTTTGACGATTGCTTACGGTACAGTGTGCAAATGTGAAATATCGTTTATTTTTTTCCACGGCAAGTTAAACTGCTCTCAGAGCTCGCTCTGAATGGTTTGTTGACTTTGGCAAATAACGACTTTAGCACAAAAAAAGAGTTAAGGAGAATTTTTATTACACAAATGACTTTTTCGAATGACAAAATTATGAAATGAATTTGTGCTACTTAGATATTACAACAATGTGAATAAGAGTCAGATGCGTGACATTTAAATGTTAACGGTGATAAACAAGCTGCGAGCGGGGTTAAGAAGCAGGAGAGATCGTTCAGCGTTCCCACAGCACAGCAGCGCGCAGCGGTGCAGGCAGCAGCGGAGGGACGATGCATGGCGGGGGGCGCGGGGCGAGGCGGCGCGCAACAAAGAGCCTTCCGGGAACCGCCACAATACAGGTTTGCGGCGACGTGCGATACCTTCGCAGATACCGGCCGCGACCGGCGACCAACTACACCCGCACACTATTCACGACACAGGCTTTTGTCAACTAACCAAGAATGGGAACCCAACGGTACACTTCAGAACCCGAGGCGACACAACAGACAACTTACAAACATTACTTGAATTGAACATCCGCTACAACTAATATCAAGATCGTGGTTTCTCACTAATCATTATCAGTCTGATAGCAATCAGTTAAAAAAAAAATTGCCAACATTGACTTAGCACGACTCTGTACCGAGAATGTTTTTATGTATGACACGAATATTGATAAGGTTCGATGTTGGCCAGTCTAAACATGTAGATAAATCGAAGTACAAGAAAGAAATAACATTTTAATACATGCGAAAGTTTGGGCACTCAATCAAGCCACAGAATGAACAGATTTGAAGAAATTTAAAACAGCGATAACATTACATCCCAAAACAGCAGGGCGAATACCATAAAACCACATGAACGATGACAACATCTAATTCTTTAATGTACAGGCTTCGAATTGAATAAAATAAAGGGTTGAATCAGTGGGAAGCGGTTTAGCATAAAAGTAAAAGTGGAGTAATAAAATAAAATTGCCAGGCTCGAACCCGTTCCGGCGTGAGCGCCGTCGGCGGTGGATTTATTACAAGACACTGACATGCGCATGTCACTCTCGCTATGCCCTCGTGAGACACCAGCGAGAGCCTGTCCATCGACTCCACGTGATTTATCGCCTTTGATACTGATAGACTTTAATACATTGAAACGATGAATGTTGAAATCGACAACTATCTATCTGGACACGAAGTTCTTATTATCGCATCAGACTTGCAATTGCAATAAGAGCTTACGCTTTGACAGATAAACAATGTTCATTGCCTGAATGAACACGAACAGTAATGTTGAAAGCGTTTGCGATTCTTTCTAAGTATACGAATTGGCCGGTACTTACAATAAGATTTGGGAGTATGACACGTGTAAAGCTGACACCTCGCGCAGAAAAGCTCGAGTTAACCCTATGCGAAGTATGGAGCAAGAAAAAGATAAACCCAAAGCTACCGAAGTGGAAAAACGATCTAGTTAATGATACTAATGACACAAACGTTTAAGACACAAAAAAAAGGAAAAACAGTATACAGGTGTCACAAGCAATAAAAATTCCCGTCAATACCCATCAACAAGAAGCTAAAGCCATCTAACGACATGATTACAGTAATCGCGAATGTCAAGCGAACTAATTTCACGCATTAATTTGTGCTAACTAGTAGCTAGCTGCTTACTCATTCGCTGTCAGCGCCGTCGGAGGTGACGGCTCAGCTAATCAGTGCACAAACGTCTATGATTACAATTTGTTATCTTGAATTAACGTGAAGATGTCACGCCATGGTGTCTACTAAGATTTGAGGTATCTTCTTACACTGCTACAGCAAGCAACACATAGAAAGGCTGCAGCCTGCGGGCATTAATGGGCAATATGGATAAAATAAATATGGATTCATTGATTTAAAATCCTTGAAATTAAAATCTATAGTACAATTACAGGTAGATTTATACGTAGTTTAAATGTTAGCAATATGCATATTAATTTATTGAGTCGAGCACTAATGCGTCTAGATTGTTATGAAACTATTTAATATTTACTTACTGATTTCTCGGAATTGTCTCCGGTAGGCAAGTACCTACCACGTGCGTAGTCGTGTCGCTATTTTATGGCGAAATCGCTGTGACGTTGGCACAACTACGCCAATCCGTGAATATACATTCAAGCACGCATATGGATGAGTGCCCACGTAGTAGATGTTGAACATGACCGTTTTACACACACCCACACATACATAATCACGTTTTAATCCTGAACTGGGTAATCTTATAGGGTGTAAGTTGTAACGTAACGTTAACGAAGCCGAAAGGCACTTGTTTTACCCATCATTGCGATCATTGTTTTGATCTAGACCATAGGTACCTGGGAACGTTCTAGTTACAGAGATATTAAGGGGCCAAAGTTCCAATCTTTTCACAAGTTTATTTTTTAATACATGTTTTTAGTAATATTTTTACTTTAAACACCCCCACGACCCCCGTTCTATTCAATCCATCCATCAGCACAATGTGTTGAGTGCGTTACGTTGAGTCCTACTGTAAAACGTGAGTTTTCACCCTAAAAAAAAGTGGTTACCCAGCCATAATTTTTGCGTAAATTTACTACACACACACTTACATCAAGCTACTACAATCTGTCAAATTTCTTTAAAAGAGTTTCAACTTTATCTCTAAAGCATTAAGTTCAAGGTTGGTTGGGAAAATCTGACAGTTTCGGGTAGGTTGACCTGCTGGCGTCTGTACATAATGCTTTGTTGACGGCTTCGTGAAGGTTTCGTTTACACCCTACATAACAATCTCTTAAAAAAACCCTGTCCGATCCGAAAGGGGCATGCATGTAGGTATACCAATGAAATAAGAAACATAAAATATTCACGAAACAAAAAATATTAATGAATTTTAACATGCATGATTTTTGTCCCAAATTAACACCGTTTCTCTAAATTCTAACAAACTTTTAAAACGTGGCTTGTAAAGGTTACAGCACACATATCAACTCGGAAAGGGATCGACGCCGTATCAACTCGAGCCGTTCAGTATTCTTTGTATGAAACTCGCTACTGCAACGTACACTAATCGGAATCACAACGTAATTGCCTTGTCTCGGGACAAAAGCTCACGAACCGCGGTGCGGTGCGTGGTCAACTCGCTTACGGCTCGTCGTCCCCACGCTGACGTCTCTCTGTACCCGAGCTTACGTCTCTTCGTCCACTCTTACGCACACTACTGTTGCCACACGTGCTGTCATTCACAGGGCAACTTCCAGTCGTGTTGCCCGCATGTCTTATTGAATTTGTAGGTTAAATTGTAGAAATATAAGTATCAAAATACTAACAAGCGCCATACATTTTCTAGTTATTAGGATTCAAACTGATCTGGTACCCAGCCAGGTCAACCAGCGGTCGGCGAGCCGTAAGCGCGGCGTCGCCTAGCCGTAGCCGAGTCGACGTTTCGGAGCTGCTGATCCGCTTGCTTACGTTAGGTTGACGCCTGTTTGACGGCGAGGCGAAAGGCGATACGGTGCCGGTCCTTTTCAGAGTTGATATGTGTGCTGTGACCTTAAAACGTGACTTGTAAAACATGCTCGATCGTCAATTGTTTTTTATGACGTCACTACCCGAGAAGCGACCGCTCGCGCCCCTGTGTTGCCATAGAAGTTTCCTCATTTTAGTACATAAATTATTTAATTTTCATCGGGGTATTTTTTTTACTTGTTATGCAAAACGGATTACATAAACAGTATCTAATCTCGATTCCTAATAATACCCTCACGGATCGGATACGGTTTTTTTAACATATTGTATAGGTACGACAAAGACTTCCCTTTTCCGTTACCAATATACGCCATTGTAGTTCAGTTTTGGGTTAAATAAGTAAAAGTAACTAATTACTTTAACGTATAAACGGTCTGAAACGGAACAGGTTAACCCTAAGGTCGACTGGTGGTAGAAAATGTCATAATGTGGTAGAAAATGACATTATGAAAGCCTGCCACCAATCCAAATATTTAAAGATAAAAAGTAAGTACCTGCCATTTAAAAGCAAAGCTAACCCAACAGTACCGGGGACTTTTACGATTTGAATGAGGTAAGGCTAAGCTTCTAAAGCTAAGTACAGTTGAGGGACATTTAATACCTTTCCCGGCTCTCCTACCCCGGGATGAACTCAACCTTAAAAAAAAGGGAAATCTTAATTTAGAATAACTGGGTACGGGTACTACATATTAGCAGTAATTCTGATGAGTGTAATGGTGACGACAAACAAGAGTGGGCATGTCGCATATTTGTAATCGCTAATTTGAGTAAGACGTGATTCATCAAACGCGATAACAACAGGAGTGCAATTGATAGTGATTTGAAAACTATTGCAACACAACGCAAAAGAAATAGAACTGCATTGCTGTACTTATATTAGATAGCCGAGATGGTGGTATTTACGGTTCCTGCGAAGGAATGACAGGTTATTTCGATTTAAATAGATACCTAGCGAATGTATTAAAACAATAATTGGACATTTCAAAAGATTTCTGAGAACTTTCATGCAGTGCGTGATGATGTTATGGATGGTTTGCAATTTAACAAGTTGTTACAAGTGGATAATGACATAATCCATTGGTCCGACAGCCTAGAGCTTCATATCACAAGTGTTCTGAGTCACGCAAATAAATGTAGTCCATTGGGGCTTTGTTGAGATTATTATATCAATAGATATTTACTATGACACAATCTCAGAAATATTTACGGATCTAGAAGTGACAAATTATACCGGCTTATCCATGAAATGCTTTCCGTTCGTAACTTCGTACCTACCTAACTGTTTTGCTATTGGGTACATCTTCGCCGTTAGTAATACCTTCAATACGATTATGTTCAGCAGTAAAATATGTATTTTTCTTGGTTATAATACACATCAAAGATGGATGCTGGTGACGGCGGACAGGTTGCGGGGAGAGGGCGGGGTAACGAGTAGCAATCACTACTTCTCAGAATCGTACTTGTTTTCGTACCAGGTGCACTCATGCCGTACATATTGATAAATAACACCTCCGTCGATTTATGCTCAGTCAAATAATTCTTTTCTAAACAATTTAGATAAGTGCGAACTGACATTATTTGCCAATAGTTTACTTAAAATCATAAAATATCGTTATTAGTTGGGTGTTAGTGTAACGAGATTTTATGTTGTCGTTTGGTAACATCCGGGTAGATCAGTAGAACGAATTCGTGAGTTTATAGCTGATAATCCTATAGATACCGTAATGATCCGAATCAAATGTGATCATTAATGGTCATAAAGCTAATTGATTTTGGTGAATCCAGTAATGTGAGTTATGTGTGCTACGCGGCACTCGCATGGTACAGTGGTTTATAACGTGGTTTAGGAGAAAACTTATTTGCCATTTTTGAAGTAGGTAGATGTAGCAGAGTGCACACACAATGCAACACCGTTACTTTGAAGTACCGCATACCGCACGAGTGACGAGGCAATTCGATGAAATTACACTACCAATTGATTTTTTACTTTGCCTACAGGAAAGCATAGTTACTGGAACGGAACAACGAATTTTTCATGAAGGGTATAATTGTTAAAACTTTTACCGAGAACTCCATCGGCGTGTGAATGGAATACTGCACGAAATTAATTGGTTTTCGCTATAGCATCATAGTATTTCATCGTCATATTTTAGTTATAATCCGCTTTGTCAATACACTCTGTTAAATTGGAAACGTTGCCATGATATGCTCAGCCAGTCTGTTAATTTCACCAGTGTGAAATTCCAATTTATATTAATTTTGCAATCAATCATAGACCCCGATTAGCTGAATATTACAGTTACGCGTTATTATAATAATGTAATTCACCGTCAGACTAAATAATATGAAGTATCTTTGAATACAAGCTTCTACGGGATGTTTCGTGTGGTTTCATTTAACCATGGTATTTATAATATAACATTTCGCCTGTAATCCCTGAAGGGTTAGGCAGAGGTGGAGATACCAATTAGTACACCCAGATTTCGCGAAGGTATTTATAGTGAAGCCTCCATCATCATTTTTCTTTCCTTGTCCCATGTTATTTGGGGCCGGCGCAACACGTTTTTTGTCTTACATTCTCTTCTGTCAACCGCTATCGTTTACTTCTTTATCTTTCATATTATCATCCCTCACACAATCTATCCATCGTTTCTTTGGTCTTCCTCTCCCTCTCCATCCATCAACGTTTATATTCATCACTCTTTCAGTCACATGCGATTCGTCCCTCCTCATCACATGTCCATACCAAGTCCGTCGATTCCCTTTCAACTTTTAAACTTCATCTAAAATACTCGTTCCTTACCTTATCCATTCTTGTCAAACCACACATCCACCTCAACATTCTCATCTCCGATACATGCAATCTTTTTTGATCTATCTCCTTCACAGCCTAGCATTCCGGTCCATGCAGTACGACAGGTCTAATCACGGACTTGTATATTTTCTCCTTTAATTTGAGGGGCATCCGTGGGTCGCAAGTTGTTCCAGTGACCTGTCGCCATTTGATCCATCCTGAGCTGATCCGGTGCGTTACGTCTCGGTCTACTTCGAATCGGAACAGATCGGTATGGTAGTTCCAGCAAGATTTATGGGCACAGGACTGGAGAGACCGCCGAAATCACAGAATAAGTATTCTGTTTTGGTTCTACTGACTTTCAGGCCAACATTCTCCAGTCTTTGCCACCACACCTCCAATCTGCTCTGGACCTCTAGGCCACTCTCGGCAACCAACACAATGTCGTCGGCAAACACCATACACCAGGGAGCCTCTTCCTAGGTGTCTGACGTAAGTATAGTACTTATAGTGAAGTACTCTATTCCCTTTGGTTCCATTAATCCCACTGCAGCCTTAGCGTCAATGTTGAGGTCAAAACAAAAGTATGACATATTAAAAAGTAGTTCCCGTTAGCTCCAGTCTTGGGGGCCCACGGGTTAGTGGGGGTGGGTAGAGAACGCGTTTCTTCCACGATATTGTGATTCTTTTATAAACGGCTTCCGTTCCGGGAATTCTAGTTGATTTATCCGAGATGTTATCACTTTATCAACATACACGTGTTCTCATTCTATAAATACATTACAGTTCCTGATCCTTTCTTGTCGCCTACTTACTTACAGCCGATATCGAAAGTATGACGAGGACTTCTATTATTAGAAACGAATCACACAGCTATTTGTAAACCACTCAATCTATAAAGTCAATACAGTATCACCCCAAATTCTGTATGATTAACATTGCTTCCAATGACGTCACGTTATAACTAGATCCTTATGGCTATGCCACATTCGTCGATATTTTTTTCTCACGGCGATGTCATTAATATTTTGTGGACGGTGCTGTCGCGAGTCGGCGCCGGCGAAGCATAGCGCAGCATAGGTACGGATAACGGGGGCAATGCCCATTGTCACACCAGGCGATTATCAATTATTTTTGCGCACACAATGGTCTTTATTTCGTAGAAGCTCTGCGCTTATCGCCACGAGCGGTAGCGCACACCTGCCTGTCTCTCGGTCCCGAAACTTGGAACGATATCATTATTTGCTGCTTTACATGCTTACATTATTATTGTGCTTTATATTTATGTAGTTGAAATATGAAGTTCCAGTTGTGTTGAAGTTCCGTCTGTATTATAAAGTTACCCAATTAATGTTTCAATGGAAGTACACAATAGATGGAATACTAATATCACGATACATCAAATTAATGAAACATCGCCACAGGCGGTATTCAATTGGCAGGTTTCCGGCAATAAGAAAAAAGGTTCTAGCTAACTAAAATATATATATTACCTACGCTACGCTCGTTCAGGTTAGGTTTCTCGTCGGGAACTTGATATTTTTACATATGAATGTCGGTCTCCTCTGTTTTAGGCGTTTATTACGGGTAGATGGGTCCACTGACTCCAGTCGTGTCTGCATAAATTCATTGACAAGCCGGCTTATTTTTACCCAAGTTTTAATTTCAATTGCTGTCATTAAATGACCTTTTACGAAACCAAATCGAGAATCAGTGAAATAACTCGGAAGGTAGCGCATCGTTTTTACGGACGAATTAAATACTTAATATAACTTGGCTTGTTCAGATAGTTATACATGTAATATTTTGAGTAAATGGTTCTCACGTTTACCGAAACAAACTCAGTTCTTTCTTTTATACCTATGCGCTTCGTTGGCTTAATGCAGTTTACTAAACAACAATTGTAGGTAGGTGTGTGGGTTCTGAAAACTTACTGCTTTGATACGACTACCTTTGTTCATTAGAATGTATTCTAGGGTATCATAGCCATATCGGTGCTAGTGGGAACTGGAAGTGACTTAAATATTCCTTGAAATGAAACCACAACTTGTAACTTTGTTGGGCGCCTCAGGCTCTCCTCTCCGAAACAATTGATATAAGGAAACGCGCTCGTTAGTGACGAGCAATCTTAGGCCTTGCAGCAGAATACTGCTATAGGTCGATTATAACATAAACAAAACATCACGCCTATAATCACCGAATAGTTGGGCAGAGATTTACCTAATAAAACATACATATTTCGTCAGTAGGCTGATGATATTAAAAAGAATACTTAAGACATACCATTCAATACTCCTGTATCCTTTCACACAGCAGTGGATGCTCTTGAACTTGTCTTCGAAGCCGTACTCGTAGGGCACCGGCTCTTTGGTAAACTGCATCCATGAGGAGTTCGTGGTGAAGGTGTTGTGGGAGCAGTAGCTGGCACCCTGAGAGGAAGCCATGCCCGACACAGCGAGCAGCCCCAGTAGGCCACACCACACAGTCCGTACACACATTTTGATCTATTGAAGCATCCTGGAAAAAAAGAATCAATATTGTATTCAGTCAAACCAAGATGACTATCCTACTTATCACATAATCCGCAAAAAGTAAAAAGGATCTATGTCAAAGTTATCCTAAAGTTTATTATGTGCCTAACATTGTCAATTCTACGAGTACTAACTAGGTTGTGGAGGTCAGATAGGCAGTCGCTCCATGTAAATACTGGTATTCAGCTGCATCCTGTTAGACTGGAAGTCGATACCAACATAGTTGGGAAAAGGTTAGGCAGATGATGATTGTCAATTCTACGAGTACTTTAAGATCCATCTGATTAGAATAAATGCGTACTGCGTGTTTAGAGGCGGTAACAGTTGCTGTTACCTCTAAATTCGATCACCTACAAGTTACGACTGATGAAGCATTTGTTACAACTGAACAATTTGATCGTTTTGCTTCAAGTGCAGAGGGTTTAGTAAAGGGAAAATCAAGTGCTTCTTATATCTACAACATCTTTCAGAAGTTTTGACATTTATTAAGTGTTTTGGGTAGCTTTTAATTTTTGCATAATATTGTTCTCACTTACAAAATGTCATTTAGGCCATTTCAGGCCGTCAGGTGGAAAATGCGCACATCGGACCAAAGCCAACGGGTCAGATTAGTCCGATCAGAATTCGTTGATCTCTCCGTTTATGGAAGCCATCAAGTGCAACAGTTACAGGCTGAAGACCAAAGTCCATTTATGACCGCGAGTTATTTCATTAAATCACGTAGAGGATAATGCCAGTTAGACATTATCTAATCAAGTTGTAATCAACATTTTCTGTTGTTAGTTGTTACAAAGCATTCGCGTTATTAATAAACTATGAATCACTGAGGGAAATACCTGTGTAAAATTGTATTACGATTTTTTGTTTCAACCAATGACGCAATCCTATTTTTTTTATACTTGTACGTAAGTAGGTTATATTTAAATAATGACCGATAAGATGTTAATCAAACGATCAAATGAAAATTCACTTTTGTATTGAAAAAAAAAAAAAATTAGACGAATCAATACAACACGAAAACCATGTAGCTTTTCGGAGTTAACAAGTGTCCATCCAACCTTGTCCGTCTCTTTTTGACCTACCGTCAGCCTTTGTCAGGACAATTAATTAGTAAAATGATTTTTGTGTTATTAATTGCCTTTTAACTGAATATTTACTTTTCTTTCGAGATTGTAAATTGGAAAGGACAATGACCAAAGTTGGTACCAAAAAGTCTCGCGCCTCAAAACCAAAATATTATAGTAATTAGTTTCATATTTTTTTACGGCATTACGTGTCGGGGATTTGATTTTTGAACTGGAAATATACTTTTCGAGTTTAAAAGTATGAATATTGTTTTACTCCCTTTATATGACGTTCCGTTTCAACTGAATATAAATGACGTTCCGTTTCAATTGAACAAACCCTTGTCTGTCGAGCGGACTCTAAAATTAATTACAATTAAGTAAGATCAGTACACCAAATCGATTTAGTTTGGTTTATTGCTATTTGCAACAAAATAGATTTTCTCAGCCTAAAGATTTTGATTTATCGATTACATCCCTAAATCCCGACTAGTTTATAGCACTTACTATACTCTATGGTTTATAGTTATCTTATCTGTGGCATCTGACATTTGTACTGTACTGACTGACTATTGGCAATTTATAGGTCTAAAATAAAATCGAGTTTCAGTCAAGCATACTGTGGATGTTACTTTAACTCGTAATTCTTACTAATATTAGTGTATTACGCTGTTTTTAGAGCAATAATGTAATGTATGTGTGTTAAAATACGTCGTTGGTAGCGTCGAAAAAATAGACCTACTTTTTAGGTTAGTTTCGATTTTATAAAATAACTCTGAAACGCGGGTTTTTTTTTCAAAAATAGTTTTTGTAGGAGTTAATACGATCAGTGTAGTCTATAAAAAACAAGGTTTGATTTTGATGCAGCATGGTACGGGATTCCATACTTCCATGAGCATTGTCCTTTATCAGTAGAACTAAATAAGTATTAGGGTATGCGAAACCGGGTTTCGGTGTCATAGCAAAACCCAAGTACCTAGTAAGTATATTTAGTTTATCCTCAAGGTAAGACAATTTTAGTCATGTTTAAAGTTGGAATACTTGCGACTACGGAATATTTCAGTTGTGGTTTTTATTTTCCTTTTTGGTCATATTTCCGAGTTAAACTTGTAACGTATTAATTCTTAAACACTAAGTTAAGAGTTTAGTAAGTTCAAGTGAGTCATATTCCAAGGATCGTACTGCGCATTGAATTGAAAACGGTTTCTCCAGAAATACAACTTTTAATAACTGAGTAAACCGTTGGTATGGTTAAGAAAACAGCATTAATTACTAGCCAACTAAGCACCTATTTGTGATTGTATAATTATAAACCTGCAGAGGTTAGTACCGTAAGTAATACAAATTGATATTTAAGCCTACTTTATATTCATCATGGCATAAAGAAAGATAAAGACTGAATATAGGTAATAGTTTCTATCAAGAAGTATTTTCAATTAATGGTCTTTTAACTGAAGATCATAGGACCTTTGCGCACTACTTGCAGTTTACCTCCAATATTTACTCTCTCGATAGCGTGATGCCATCTTGTCATCAAGCCATCACTATTTTCCTTAAAAGTATCCTTTCATTCATACGGTATTTCAATTGAACATCAACTAACCAAAGCAAATGACTCAATTGAGTATTATTTTCGTTACTGGTTAAGGTAATCGCAGAAATAGCAAAACATAACACTGGAATACCTATAGAACAGGCAAGTTGAATGTCACGTAAAAAGTTAAATGTGGATTCTTGGAACATTCAAACAAACAGTCACTTAGGCACTTATGTAATTCATAAGTCGGCATAAAGTAGCGCAGGACCGTTGTTCTGCTGTTTCCCGAAATACAATAGAAATTAAACGTACATAATTCTGTTTCATGGAAAATTGAACGGGTTTCGAACAAGGGCATGAAGGGACAATGGGCTAGACCTCGGCGGATAGTACAAGGATTAATTTTAATAATAGTCAGCCATTTTTGCCATTATCCTTTATTGAAAGCTGTTAAAATACCGTAAGTCGTAGGTAGTCTTTTTTGAATGTAGACTGTGAAAGGTATTTCATTAGACAATAGGAAAGCGAACGGGTCGCCGGCTTAAAGAATGGAGTGATATAATCCGGCTGCTGTTTTAAATAAAACTGAGTGCTAAATACGAGTTAAGCCTTTTGTTTTTGTTGCTCGACCATTGTGCTTTATTTGAAATCGTTTTTTGAATAGAAGTTTAGAAATGTTTTTCTTTATGCGGGTGGAAACTATAGCGAAGGCGTCGCATTTCGAGGTCCTTCGAAATTAAAAATGCTTTCAGTAATTCGGTAAATTTCAACCGTGGTCATTAAATTAATGTGAAAGACTGAAATCAACTGATGAATGAAATCTATGGAAATCACAACGCTTTTTACCAAGATATAGTTTAGAATGCAAAAACTATTTAGATATTAAATGGAATCTTTGGAAGGAATGAATTACTAAATAAAATGACCTAGGTAGGAATATAATGAAGTAGGAAATTCTACGAATTGGCAACTGCGCGAGTGACGGGCCCCTAGCAGTTGTTCTTAGAAAAGCAATTCTAATGCCAATGCAATCACTAGTTTTTTGGTACATGACTACGTTGAAATACCTATTTGATTATGTAAAATTATCGCGTACCAATTACACGTCGATCACAATGGGCTTTAATTAGGAATATTCCGTCGGTTTATCCGTTTTGAGTTGATGGGAGGTTCGACAGAGATGTCAATCATGCGAAGCCTTGGCGTGCTATAGACATTATGTAGGTAGGTGTGCTTTGCGGGTGTGTCGCGCGTTGTGATAGGGAATCAATCAATGCAATGGATGTTTCATGTAGCTAAGCTACTACATATTATTATGACAGAAGGTAGGTAGGTAGTTAGTTATCTACGCTGCCCCTTTTATTTTAGGGATGTACTTTTTTAGTTATTTTACTAACACTTCACTAAGTAGGTAGGTACATTGGTTCATGGCTGATAGCTGCGCTTGTAGAAGCTGTTTTCTAATGTTTGTATCCTGAGTCATTTACTGTAGGTAGGTATAATGTTTGCTTCACAAAGCTTTTATGCACATTCAAATGACCAGATTATTTCTAGAAAACAATTAATTAGTTAGTTTATGCAGTTGTAATTGGGTCGAGCGAGATTGAATAGAGACAACAGATTACTACTGAACTCGAGATGTAGATAACCGAGTTGCGTAGTTAACCAACCCATTCCGTGCTGCACTAAGTTTTTATTGTGAAATCTTTCCCCAGTAGGTAGGTACGGTACCCAGGATATTCACACACAATTTTATTGGAATGAATGCATACATCGCAACTACAACCATTCCAAACATAATTTAAACGTATAAGGTAGAATGCCGCTATATCGCTCGTTTCTGCGACTTCAAAGCTATCAAGTTTACTGAGAATGGGATCGGCAATAACATGGAAACGATAATACCGCGATAAACGAAACATGTCGCTTAGCTTACGTGCTCAATTTAACCCAATATCGGCAGTCGGCAGCATCCGAGAACACGGTGAGATACCTATAGGCAGGTAGATACTACAACAGGTAGGTAGGTACCTACTACGTGTGATGCAGTAGTCGCACACACGAGTTGTTCTTGTAATACAAGGACCACAAGCTCGTTCTGCGGTGAGGCGAGTGAATTTTGCAATTACCGACAGGCGGCACACATATCTGTCGGCAATTTGCCGCTCCTCTCGCGAGCTCCGCTGATCGGCTTCTCGGAAACGGACTTGCATCAACTGTGTACCCGGTTTGTGCGACTGTGCGATTAACGTACTAATTACCGCGCGGAACCGCCTCAGTGCGCTGCAGTGCCGCCGTCACATAGGTATAGGTACCACCTCTGTAGTCTGTCGATGACATTTGTACATACGCGCAAAAACACCGGCCATTTGCTTTTTTAATTGCTGTCGTTTTTTTTTCGGCAATTACTGCAACTCAGGTTTAACTGTTCATTAAAATTATATAAAAAAGTGTGTCCCTTTTTTTATTGGTTGAAGTCTCTATTAAAGTATTAATGTCACAGTATTTCTCTGGCCAAGGCTGCAGTACGCATAGAATCTAAATGTGCTTAAATCTTGACAAGCCATTCACAAGTTTACCTCAACATTTGTATTCAAGTTGGTTACTATTTTGTCTATCCTATAATGTACTACATTATTCTCTTTCATTTGCTTTTATTTCAATGATTCAGTCTGTCCGCTAAGATGACACATATTATTTTTCTTAATACCAAAAGGCGGGGATTTAATTTTTGGTAAGTACTAACATTAGATAATAAGTTATTTCAGTATTATGTTACTAACACTAAGGATCTTTTGTTTCTGAAATATAAAACTTCATTCATTCATTTTATGTGAGGCAGTGAGATAAACCTACTGTGCTTACATACAACATTAGGTTGTTAGTTCATTTCTGGGTTTTGCCATAAATGCAGATATTTTATTTATAAATTTATGAAGCCACATTAATCAGCTAAGGTACCTCCACTTATTTAGACTCACAATGTTAAATTTCTTGGGTCTTAACATTCTTGAAAAACAAAAGATTTATTATTTAGGAAAATATACTTTATATTTTTTTATATAATAAGACTTTTCTAACACATAATAAAAATAAAATATAAATAATACCAATGATGCAATGAAACAGGAACAAACATGTAGAAATGAATCAATTCAAGATCCAGTAGGTATGTGATTGTGATAGTATAGTGAAGATAAACATGAACATATATGAAGACAACCAATCAGAACAGCACTTTGCATATGAGATTCTGGGAAATTTACACAAGGGGAAAGAAATCCTCAGATAGCATTGAAGGCTGATTATAATATCAAGTAGGTCCAGTTAATTGCATTTAGTTGTATGTAGTATTAAAATAAAATATTGGTGATTTTGAACCAACAATAAGAGCACCTACTAAACAAAGAACAGTTTAAAATTAAACAGTTTTGTTTACCAGAAGAAAACCACAAGTATTTCAAAATCTCTCTTTGAATAACAGGAAAGTGTAATACTACGGAACCTAATAAAAGTACCGTGATGTAGTCGGCACTAACCATGCACAATCATCGCAAGTGAAAGTATAATAAAGCACAAATCTACGCGAAATTAAGTACCGAAATTGCATCGGCGAAACATGCACGTTTTTGTCATCAGTGGCTATTGTGGCTAATTTAAATTATAAAAGATATTTGCCTCAATACGGTCACGTGCGATTAACATTTCATACAAGGCTTGTAATCTAAAGCTTTTACAAATAAAAAATATACGGCATTACTCACCGAATCTGCGGGATGACAGTCCAACTTTCCAAGAATTGAAAATACCGCAAACTCTCTGTAGACAATATTTATCACAGTTCGATATATCACACCACACTCTTTTAACTGTTCGTATGTTTATTTAATAAATTAATTCGTTTAATAATAATATTTACATCGGTAACTTTAATTTCCATTCATTGGAAAAATCACAAATATCACCGATCCCGACGAGCAAACGCATGCGACTGGCGGCTGACAGCGGTGACAGCGCGGTGCTCTACTCTACTGACAACCGGTTTGACGTCCGTCAAATTCAACGGCTGGCGCGCGTTCCTTTTAACGCATGTGACCATAATACATTTTATTTTATCACATAGGAACAACAAATAAATAGGAAATACGATTAACGATAATTTTGTAATATTGGAAAAATAGGGTTTTTTTTCTGTTCTTAGAGATAAAAAAATCTTGGTCTTAATGTTAGCTGATTTTTATTCCCGAATAATTTGGTAGTCTTTATTAAAAAAAGTGCTTATAAATATAAAGTGGTAGCTACATTTATTTCTTCTTGCCCTTCCCCTTGGTATGTCTCAAAAATTTGAACTGTCCTAGAGCCCGGCGAACCATGACGCCGCGCCACCACGCCTGTATGCGCATGGCGGAGAGGCGTAATTTCTTTTCCCTTGCTAGACGGGCAGCGCGTTCCCGTTTAAATGTTAACCAACCACGCATTTCACCTTCATGTAGGTTGTACTGAAACAAATCAAAGCTTAGATATGTGACAGTTATCTGTAAAGTTTAGTAAACTGTATTTCCAATTAGAAGCTAAAGAATTTATTCTGAGAACAAAGAAGCCAATAATACTTTGACCTTGACCAATTATGTTCAAAGTTATAAGACGCCTGATAAAACATAACTTTACTTAATTAAAATTACATACTAGGCCTACTTATTCTAATTTCATAACAGCTACCGTACTTATCAGGATTGTAGATTGCGATTTACATAGACCTTACGAAAAAAGCTTACCAACGCTTGTAATTCCTGTCTCTTACTACTAGCAATAAGCAGTTGTTCCAGTTTCATCTGACTCCTCGCACTTATTTCGGCAATGTCGGTGTCGTAACGCTGGCGCCAATATTCCAATGTCTTCTCGAGTTCCTTCAACAAAATTCTCGGAACTTATGTAAGTGCTGCAAGTATGTAGGTAATACCTACTGTGAAATTAAAGGTATTGATTATTGACATAATTTCATGAATTTATTTGCCTACTTGACAAACTATTTTATGTTCTAGGTGGTGGAGAAATACTTTGAAATAAATCTTCAAGTGGAACCGGTTCTTCTTTTTGAACAATTTGCATATCGGTGAATTCGGTGACGGTTTTTCACGAATCGATGTGAAATTGGTTTTCCAAGGTCTTTCCGCTATTGTGTTACCAAGTTATGATTGGGTTGTAGAGGTCAGTTAGAGTTGCCCCATGTAAAGTACTGGTATTCAGCTTCAACAGGATATACTACTGGAAGCCGACCTCAACACATTATTTGGTTGGGAAAAGGCTAACAAGGTGATGATGTTCGATTTGTGACTTTGTGCTTAAAGGAAGCGAAGAGCGCAACCATGAAATAAAGTTGACATTTTTGTAATTTATCGGATATTTATATAGTTTATCAAATCAAATCATTTATTTTGGATAAATATGAGTAGGTACACATAAGGATGGAACACAACAATAGAGCTCAGGACCATATATCCTACCATAACAGGTGTGCAAAATTAGTACAGACGCAAGCACATCCAGCAGGCTATTACAATCTGTAAAATTTCTATAATAGATTTTCAACTTTATTTCTAAAGCTTGGTTCAAGGTTGGTTGGGAAAATCTGACAGTTTCGGGTAGGTTGCCTGCTGGCGTCTGTACATACTACAAATAAAAAAAAAACATGGGAATCTCAGTATCTTGAGCATCATCTGCCTGGCCTTTTCCTAACTATGTTGGAGTTGGTTTCCAGTGTGATCAGATAAAGCTGAGCAGAATACCTTGAGCTGCAACTCAATAGCTTTGAGCAACTCATCGTGTACTCGCTGTTCGTGGTCGGCGCGGGGTAGAGGCGCCCTCGGCGCATTCAGTTTTAGCTCCAGAGATTCGAAGCGCGCGAACAGCCATTTTTCTGCGTAACATAGCCGTGTTTTCGCGTTGTGGAGGTCGTCCTGCAATAGAAAAATGGACTCTTACCTACCTTTGACGAACATTGATCAGTCTCCAACTATTTCTTTTGGAATTTTCATTCATTCGTGCATATACCTAACTATTCAAAACTATTAAAAGGCAACTAACATAAGGCATTTACGAGGCGATGTGAGGCGAGGTGATGTTCTGTAGAAAGGTCTGGACCGTTGTAGTATTCGCAACCGGCGTGCGTGTATGACCAGATATGAACGCGTAGGTACGAGTCCCATGAGGAATGTGAAAGGATCGTACCTACCAGGTGGCGTTCTGTGGTTTCTGCCAACTCCTATTGGAAAAAGACGTGAGTTTATGCATGTATGGAACTATTCACTGTTGGAGAGTTTAGAGATTTTGAAAGAGCGTAACCGTAGTAAATCATTCTTACTTGAAAATCGGCCTAACTTTAGGACCTACATGAAATATGTATGATTTTATCAGTCACTTTAAAGGCGTCCTCCAGATTACACCTTTGCACAGCCACATAACTTGTTTGGGAAGACGTCGCCTCGGGAAGCGACGACTTTCTCGGGAGAAAATGCCTACATGTCGTTAATCGTTATACTTAAATAAACCTCCGGTGAATCAATTGAATAGTTTTTTTTGCAATTGTCGACTATATCAAAACTACCCAATTGCTTGAATACTATAATTATTAAAATTATTGAAATATTGCTAAGTGTGAATGTTAATAAAAAATTTATTTTTTCATTTTGGAAACTAGATTTGAGTTTCTAACGTGACGCTTTATTAAATGCAACTTCCTGCGCTTACATAGAATACTACTATATCCTTAAAGATACGGTTTTATAAGTATATTCATACGGTTGCAAACTGCATAGTCCAAGTCGAGTTGCACGGACTTTGCCTAGTTATTGTAACTCTTTCTCACAAATGTTCTTAGAACCGCCTTTTCCACGCTCTCAGTAACGCCTCGGTGATCTCATAATTGTTGCATCGCAAACACCACTTTACTGAGAAGTAGCAGCATCAGCATGTTTATGACTTGCCGGTAATTATCACTTTCATAGAAATAAACATGTACGCCGTACGCACACTCATTTTGTCTCGGAGAAGAGCTACTTTCTGGTCTGCGTTGTTTAGCTCTGTCGCCCATTGATTTCTTTTCGCGTCTAATTCTGCTTCCAATGTTCTGCGAGATCTGAAAAAGATTATAGGAGTCCGTCAGTTATTGAATAAAGATTAAACTCTACCTGTACGCAATGACTGTACGTGTATCTGTTGCCAAATCACAATAATAATGTTTAGTAATTCATATAGCTTAAATGAATTACCTAACATTGTTAACCTGTGTAGGTGTTAATTCAAATTTGCGATAATCAAGGGTATTCTTATTACTTTGGTCATTTTTAAACGACCACGACGACGGTTTTTTTTATCATATGGCATAATCAGATTGCGATCGAATATCTGAAACGTAGGCAGAGTCTTACGTTTTCAGTTGCTCATTTCTGAGATGCAGCGACTCAACATCACATTCTGATTGCTTGAGCAGCTCCACAGCATTGATCACCGATTGCCACGTCCCATTCTCCGCGACCTCTAAGAGAGTTCGTCTTATCACGTCATTCACGAAGTCTCTGAAACATTTCATGGATCGATGGAAAAAAAGCCATTTGCTGCAAATGGCTTTTTTTCCAAAAAACCTTATTTCCGTGCTGAGTTAAGTGAATATTTCAATGATACCTACCCTAAAATTCCCAACCGCCCCCCCCCCCAAATTTTTAATCGTTTTTTTTTGTTAAATCAGCGGTTCCATACATTTTGACCGTGTAGTAGGTAATAGGTACTTGTAAGAAAAAGCATTTAAAAAAAAATTCAGTGGTTCAGAATGTATATCTCCACCCTTTATATGTATTAGGTAGGTATACTAGGCCATCGAAAAACGGCCATTTTTCGGAACCGTTTTTACAAAGTATTGGCCCAGGCGCTTGACCAAATGGTGGAATTCCCAGGTAGACAGTTGAAACTTTCGTGGGAGACTCTGGAGCTTATGACGAAATGACATGAAAACCCACCCATCAGTTCAGTAGAACGGGCACTCAACAAAATCATTACAAAATTGATACGAAGCGACCTTCGATGCTCCAGCACACGCTCAACTAACGCTAGCTGACGTATTATGGAGAATAAAATCTTTTTACACAGCGATTAAACCGGGAATTCCCGGTTTTTTAAGAACCGGGCAAAACCGGTTCGTATGCTCTAGGAGGTACCAGTACCTATCGAAATAAGTGTTTGAACGGACAGTTTTAATAACAGTTCAGATATCTGCGCCTATGTGATAATAACGGAAACGGAAACAAAAATAGGTGACCAATAGCCGTAGCTTGCAAAGATCCACGATTTTTATTTATCCATAGAATCTTGTATGTTTTTGTTTTGTTTGATGATGTCACCGTAACGCCATCTCCCTACATTAGGGTGCAACTCACCGGTCCTTCGCTAGCTTATCTTGCTGTAGCTTCTCGATTTTGTTCGTAGGTCGCCAGCCTGCTAGCCTTAGCGTTACACTCCCCTCTGTGAAACGAATTTCATGAAAGCGATAGATGGCGCTGTAAGTCTAGTGGTTAAAAAAGTTGCGTAGATGTTTAACTTCATAGATCAGACGGTTTTTAGATCTGGATCTTTGCTTAAATATCATCATCATTTCAAACGAAAGAAGTTCACTGGTGGACATTGGCGTCCCCCAAGGGTCTGGTTTTACAGCGTTGTGTCCCCGTCGAACACCATCACCATGTCGTCAGCAAATGTCTGATAATAGTCACCCCTAATCTCTAGCTGCTTCTGAAGCGGGTCTAGTATCAGGCCCTCCTATCGAACCCAGAACACACCCCTTGCTGGTCCTTCTCCTGCTTTCTTCACCTCATTTTGACCACCCTGTCACTGAGATAGCTGCTGGCTGCCCGTCTTAGGCTTACAGGACACTTTTCCTCGGCCAATCGTACTTTGATAGCGGGCCACCACGCCCTGTCGAAAGCTCCCTCAATATCCAGTGACACAAGTGTAACAATTTTCTTCTGTGCCAGCTCTACCGGATGTGCTGCACAAAGGTGTAGAAGGCGTGCTTTTTTGGGGCATAAAGCTATATTGGCGAGTACATAACCCGGGTAGTAAGTAAAATTTGAGACCGGCAACCAGCATCTTTTCGTAGACTTTCCCCAGGACAGGACTCAATAGCTTCTTTCACTAGGCTGTGACAGGCAGAAATACGAGTGGTCACACAGCTGAATGTCAACAACAACAACATTCATTTGTTTTCAGGCAACTTTGGCCCATAGATATAAACCTTACAGACTAACACACCTAAGATAAAATAAAATTGTGTTAGTAAATAGAACCTTAAAACTACATGTACTAGTAATACTTCACTTGTGCACCATGTCACTGTGTGTCAACGACGGTACCCTAAAATTGTTAGATATAAAGGTAGGTACTCACCTATAATCTTCATTTGCAGTAAAACCACCTCGAATGATAACGCAAAGAGCACCGCGTCCATTTCACTAATCCGGCTACAAAATACGATATTACATTATTTTCATATTTTTATTTCAGATAAGTATCACATTTAGCTAACTTAATCTGACGTGGGGTAGGTTATGTTATGTTATTACTTACTTATATGTTAATGGAATAGACACAATCAACATAAAAACTTAGTGATGATTGTATCTAGTTTCAAAAGCATCTTTTTACGAATTTTTCTGCAAGAATGGTAATAAGAATACTTATGCAGGTTCTTTGGTATGAATTAAGACACAGAGTCACTTAGGGTCCAACAATGCCATTCGGCCTTATGTGCAATTATTGACATTTTTAGGGTTCCGTAGCCAAATGGCAAAAAACGGAACCCTTATGGATTCGTCATGTCTGTCCGTCCGTATGTCACAGCCACTTTTTTCCGAAGCTATAAGAACTATACTGTTGAAACTTGGTAAGTAGATGTATTATGTGAATCGCATTAAAATTTTCACACAAAAATAGAAAAAAAACAATACATTTTGGGGGTTCCCCATACTTAGAACTGAAACTCAAAAATTTTTTTATCAGACCCATACGTGTGGGGAATCTATGGATAGGTCTTCAAAAATGATATCGAGGTTTCTAATATCATTTTTTTTATAAACTGAATAGTTTGCGCTAGAGGCACTTCCAAAGTGGTAAAATGTGCCCCCCCACCCTGTAACTTCTAAAATAAGAGAATGATAAAATTAAAAACAAATATATGATGTACATTACCATGCAAACTTCCACCGAAAATTGTTTTGAAGGAGATCTAGTAAGTATTTTTTTTTTAATACGTCATAAATCATAAACCACAATTTTTATAGATAATGGTACGGAACCCTTCGTGCGCGAGTCCGACTCGCACTTGGCCGGTTTTTTCATCCTTCGGTTATGCTCATAATATATAGGAAGTGAAGTGCTACTGTAATTTCAGTTTTCACTGCGTATATGTTTAGCGGTGCATAGAATACATCTTATTTCCAATTTGCATCGGTGTAAACCTCGAGGTACTCCAGTAAAGTAGCTGTTTGACATCCGGACGGACGACCATACGGTCGGAGGGTCAAAATTATAAGAGTTCATATTTTACTCGGCTGCGGCGGAGGCCAAAAGGAGAATAAAGTTTTGCCACTTGGCCATATTGGCCTTTTTTCGTTCTGTCTCCTGCTGATATGGAGGGAAGTGGAAATTATGGTTTTCCAGCTCCTTCGCTATATTTTTTGTGATTAATTTTGTTGCGGGATCCAAGACATTTAGATTGTTTCTCTGGGACTTCGGCGAGCTTCCTTGTCTCGGCGCTTTTCTGTGGTCGCTACTGTTGATTCAGGCTTTCAAGAGATACAGTGGTTTGGGAATAGCGTGGTGGGCCTTGTCCCAATAAAAAAAAGGTACACGTCTGCCTAACCATTCGGGGATTACAGGCGTGATGTTATGTGTTATGTTATGCAGGAACTTTTTCAGCCAATAAAGTCACGTGTCCAAATCTCCTTACCTATTTATCTATGTACAATGTGTATGTGACATAACATTTTACCCCCTGTCCTAGTAGCAAGGGATGTGTGGCTGCGGTAGAGAGGCTTGTATATTTAGGACCAAGTAGATTACATTGCAAATCAAACGATAACCTTACATTTCAGTGCTATTATTAAATTCCTGTTGTCATCTGAAAAATCCAATAATGTTGCTTCTTCGGATACCTACCTAAGTACCTACTTCATACAAGCACCTAATTAAGTATTTTCAATAAGACACTTAATTAGGTACAATTATTATCTATGGATGAATAAAAAATGGGACTTGTTAGGAACCAAAGTATTCATTTCTTTTTTATAACTTGAATGAAATCGAAGGGTTGTTCCCGTTCGTCCACACCCCGTCGTCCACACTGTGGACGACTGGGAAAGATGCGTTCTGTTCGTCCACAGTGTAGACGAACAGAACGCAACATTCCCAGTCGTCCGCACTGTGGACGACGGGGTGTGGACGAGCGGGAATGACTTTGATCGGGTTGTTCCCGTTCGTCCACACCCCGTCGTCCACACTGTGGACGACTGGGAAAGATGCGTTCTGTTCGTCCACAGTGTAGACGAACAGAACGCAACATTCCCAGTCGTCCGCACTGTGGACGACGGGGTGTGGACGAGCGGGAATGACTCAAATCGAATACTAATCTATGGACGAGAGAGTTTTAATGAAGAGGGAAGAGTAATATCCGCCACAATATTGTCCGTGGTCGGTCGATAGTTAACAATGGAGGAGTAAGAACCTGCCAGGACCGTCTAATGAGCCTAGTTAAACTACTGTCGCGGTCGAGTAGAATGGATTGTCACTATTAGGTGTAGATATTAAAGACGTCCTACGTCGATGACCTGCGTTGGTCTTTTTCGTACCTACGTCTAATTCCGTCCCAAATTGGACAAAACGATGGAAGACTTTCGACTATTAGACGAAAAAAGATATTCGAATAAAAATTACTAATTCTGTTAGCAAAGAATGTAAATTGTAAGCTCCTAGGGATATAATAGATAAAACCTGGTTTTAAAATTTAAGAGGTGCTAAAGATGTTTATTGCTTTTTTTTGCAAACGAAAAGCCGTCTGAATACTTTTTTAACTTGTTGAAATTATAAGTTTTTAAACTGTCATGGTCACTAACATTATAATTAACACTAGAAACGGGATATTTACCATGTCCACTGTTTGTTTTGAGTTCCCGGTACCCGGTTCCGGTTTGTTGTTTAATATCGGGAACTCAAAACAAACAGTGGACATGGTAAATATCCCGTTTCTAGTGTTAATTATTTTGTTGAAATTAGGTAGACACAAGTATATTTTTTAAAGCATGGACATTCCCCAGTTTCAAGGTAGGTTTTCTAGGTACTGGGGAATTACAAAGGGAATTAATAAGTAAATATCTATCACCCACCTACTATTGTATATTCCTGGACACTATTATTTGTCAACAATAAACGCTACTAATTTACCTCCTCGTGTTCTTGGAACCAGACAAACAAATTTTAGGTTCCAGAATTCAGTTTAATAAGTAGACCTACTCTGTATACACGAACTTTAATGAAACATTAGTTATATAAATGTGTACATACCTTTCATTTTCTTCCATGTCTCTCTGTATATGCGAACAGCCAATATTGGAAAGTATTCAGTTACGATTAAGAATAAAAAGCTTAACAAATTAATATTACTTTCTGTGGTTTCTTGCTACCGAAAAGCTCTGATTAAATTAATAGATGCTTCCGTCTCTTAGCAACCGTATATGAGTTCTATTGTATGATCGATAAGATTAGATCTCTCTCAAACCAAATCAAATTCAACTTTCAACAATAAGCGACCTCTTTTTCCTTATAAGTAGGTACTTATTTTGCATTTATTTGGTGCAAGTGTTTCAAGAACTAATTTGTACCAGACTTGAATTTTAGGTAGGGTACGAAATTCCGATAAAGGCATTAAAACGTCAATAAGTATATGAACGGGCGTGATTTGTTTGTGAAATCGCATTTGTTTATTAGGATATTTAAAAACAGGACGAAGCAATGCAAGTGTTTGATCTGAGAAATTTAAAAATACGTTCGCACGGTCTCATGAATACAAATCAGTCCAGACGGTTTTTTGCACGCCTTCCACTTCGTGCTAACTGTTGCCGCGACGAACGTCTTTGCTGGAAACTTATTAGCTTCAATACATCGATATTCATTCTCACGCTGATCTCAGAACAAAAAGCAATAGCGGAATAGATGCATCTAAAGACTGCTTCATTGATCTAGTAGTCGCAAGTTCTATTGCTACGCATGAGGTCCTGGTTTCGAGTCCCAAGTCGGGCCAAAGTTATACGGTTCTTTCATCAGGCATTTCTCAGTAGCAGGCCGGACTCTGGATTTATGCCCGGTTGATGTCAAAGGCTCGCCCCCTATTACATGGGATTAAACATAGCTGCCTAACCTATGTTAAATTTTGTGGCAGCTGCATATCGTATTGAATGCAATATCCTCTGAACTAAACGGCCATGACAGGAAAGTTTTCCAGCTTATTGGCGTAGCATGAATTGCTGGAAGGAACTCTAGGAAGTGTAGAATATGAATAATGAGTTGCCTCTAGGTTGCTCCAATATGTTTTGACCATTATCTTAATATGCTGTTTTCTAAAAGCTAAAAATTTACTAAAAAAATAGTTGACTGATTGTCAAATTGCTGACAGATAGTCAAACTATCAACATAATTCGCTGATAGATGGTTAAACTCATGCTAAGTGATGTGATTGGCTGTTTTTGTGTTTTAGTCAAATAATCGAAGAAGTTTTCGTGGGTTTGATTGGGCCAGGAAAAAGACGTGATTGGCGTATCGCGACACCTCGTCCAGATGCACAAACATTACTTAGCACGTACGTGTCAAAGCTTTATTCCTGTCATCGCATGTCTAAGTACGTGCTAAGCAACGTTTAAGGATCACAACCATTTATGTGCTTGCGTTGTTATAGAAACATTCGTATTCATATTAAAAGACCAGTCAGACAAAAATGCTATGTAGGTATAATGACTGTAGAGATACGTTCAGTATCAGATTTTAGGAACGAGCATTAGAGAAGCAAATTAAGAACAAGGGACCAATTACCATTATTCATTTCACTGCGATACCTTACCGTGGCCTTTATTTTCCGGAATTGTTTCGTGGCGAGAATTCACCTGCTCTGAAATATGATCTTTTACTAAAGAGTAGTATATAAGAAGTATATAAGAGAGTATAGAGAAAGTAGCATTACATCAACATCTGCCTTCTTAACTATTGGGGTAGGCTTCCAGTCTAACCGGATGCAATCGAATACCAATATTTTACAAGGAATGAAGGGAGCATTAAATTATGTTTGTGAATTACTTAGGGCATGTTTTTCTATCCACACATACCTAAGATGATCTAAATGGCCGCTTTGGCAGAATCTTATTTGGATAATATACTATTATCCAAATAAGATTCTTAAAATGGTCGTTTAAATTCTTAAAATGGTCACAGACGCATTTAAAATTATAAATTGGCACTTTGTGAACATTTTACGAATTGTAACGTAATTCATATTAATTGTCCTATTATGATTCTAATAAAGGGACTATTTTAGGCCCTAGTTCTTAAATAAAGAAAAATCAGAGCATCAGTCTTTGACGCAGCTATTTGCAGAACAAGAGTCAAAAGTTTTATATTAAAATTCAAGAGAACCAAGCCTTTTAGCTGATGTTTGTTTTAGTTTTAATATAGCAGAGGATAGTACGGATCGTAGAATTTAAATCAAACCAATGTTTACGGAAACTAGTAGGCATAATCAAGAACTCTCCGTCACATGTTATTTTTTTATAATTATGTCGTTTTTTGGCTCGAGGTGGGGTAGGACAATGGAGAGCTAAATGAGTTCACATACATATAAATATGTAATAGTTAACTGGAAATATGCGTTGGTCAAGTGGGCGCAAGCGCAACTTTCAAGCATGAGGTCTTGGGTTCGATTCGGGCAAAGCATTATAGTACGTATAACTGGGTTTGTGAAAGTGAAATTAGGATGGCACTACTAGGTACACCTCTGCCTAACCCTTCGGGGATTACAGGAGTGGTGTTATGTGTTATGTTGCAAGGAAACATCTTGTTTTTATTGTTGAATGATTAAATACTCCTCTTAGGGTGAATTGCACTAATGACACTGAACGCGGGCAGCCTATCTTATAATCTGTCGAAATTCAAACCGTTGCAACATTACACATAGGTACCTACATTTTCGGTATCGGATCATACGGTGACATCCATATAGGTATATTAAGCCGATTCCTGTATAGGTACTTACCGATATTCTTTCGTTCGTACCACCCTTTATTGATAAAGAAACAGGCAGACTTTCCAAAAGCACATACCTTTCTTTTACACTCGTATGTAAAGCAATCCTTCTAAAAGTTCATAAAGATTGTTATAAGTTCAGGATTCTTTATTATAACCCTTTTCTAAGTAAAATTTATAATTATAAGAGACCTCGACTCATCCTTTACTTATCAAAGGATTTAGCAGTTTTTAACTTCGCAAACATTTGCCAGATTGTTGTGAATATTTTTGTTGTAGCCAACCTTTCTGAAAATTGTCACAGTTTGAAGTCTCCTAAATGTCTTCCCCGTCTCTTTAATATCTTGCACTAATGAAACACCGATTAATTAAAATTCGAAAGCGGCAAAATTTGATACGAATGGCTTGCTCACCAGCTCGAAGTTCTTTTAATACGGCGCGCGGCGAATGAATTCTGGCGTCAGTTCTTTTATATTTCTGTATCAGAGAAACTGAAAATATAAAATTGATTGTACCACATCTTAGTCAGTATCAGTTTTAGGTTAATTTTACTTCTTATTCTTACTTCTAATTTCTACAGTTACAGTAAGCACTGTCCAAGCTTCTACATTCAGATTTATGTAACCGGAAAAAACCTCAACCCCTGTCATACAGGCTGTCCTAGTTCAGGAGTGGAGACCACATAGAAGTTATGTTTATTGAAGTTATACAAATCAACTTATTATAAACTTCACTGTGAGAACGAGAAGGAACTATAATGTCCGCGGGAAGTAAGATTTGTGTAGAAGTAAGATTCATATAATTGCTACATGATGTGGTAATAGTCCCCTGGATCATACATAGCACCGTTAATAACATAGGGTAAGTTTTGAAACAGAGATGATTCGGAATCGATAGTAGATACATTTAATTTTTTTGTTAACTGAACTTGTGGAAATTATTAACACACAATTCGGTTCAAAATCATGGACTAAAAATTGAATTTTACGAAAGTACATTTCCGAAAATTTTGAAAAAAAATGGGAATAGGCGTAACATTTTTCGACATTTTCAATAAATTAATGTTTTTATTACTGTTTATTTGTATTTCATTTAAATATTTAACACTCCATTACGGTTCATTACCTACAGAGATCTTAAATAATTGAAAACTAAACCTATATTTGATGTATTCCATTCGGATTGGCCAACAGTAAAAGGATACTTAATTAAAACAAGGACAAATCTACAGAAGTAGTTCGCTGAGAAAAATATCGGTTTCATCCATGATTATCTTGGCCTTTGGATGCAATCAATTTGTAGTCTAACAAGATGCAGCTTCGGTAACAAATGATCCTGGAAAACTACAGTAAATGGATCAACCTGTAGGTATATCTTTTATTTTCAGCTGAGATTATTTTCACATCTACAACGAGGTAAATGTTATCGCATCATAAATCGTCACACTTACTTCATTTCAGTAAAGCTGGGGCCGATAGAAAGTCACTTTCCTTAGAAAGTGGCTTTCTATCAGATCGGCGATATTGATGAAGAAATAAACAAACTTGTGTCACATTGATATTGGTAAGCTAACGGAATGCATAACTGCGATAACTTTGAAGAAAAAAAGGCTAGTTTATTATTTAAGTAATTATTAAATAAGTTTTTTAAACTGACATGGTCACTAACATTAACATTAACACCATGATCATGGATAAACGGTGTTGTAACAGCGCCGAAATATCGGGAACTGTAAACAAAATAGTAAACATGGTAAATATCCCGTTTTCAGTGTTAATAATAAGTATCATGATTGGATGACAATCTTGATGAAGGCTGTTGTAGAAACGCGACAGGTGAAGCAGAAAAGTGCCACTGTGGAAAAGAGAAGACAGAAAAGTGTCAGTGCACTTCTCTAGACTCTCTGATGTGATGCTCCTCGATGTTCCTCTTCAGAAAGATAGTTCAGATACCTAAGATTAACTAAAACAGGAAAGGCACGCGATCTTAAATGCCAGGAAACCTTAAAAGCACTAAAATACCTAAGCGTTCCCAACTTAAACATCTAGGTATTTCGTTTAAATAATAATACATGATATTGCCGGCACTTTCGTAGTGGAGCTCCAATCTACGCCCTCACGGTACCGAAAATGTGTAGAAGAGTAATGAAATCACGTGGCTCTGGAGGCGTCGGTTTAAATTAAATCACGTTAATTATCGCACGTAGACGGAGCCCGGGGCTCTCTTAGGTTGGGGTCTCTTTAGGACGTCAGATGTTACCGACAGCGCGCCATGACGTCACGATGGACGTATATATGGACAGTCGCGAGAGGTGTGCGAGCTTGAAACGATAACTTTAGTTATCCATCAAGACCTGAAATGAAGATAAGCGTAACGCATAACCTCACTTCACTATTTTAAGGGAAACGTATATTTATCGATAGGCCTTCCCTTTTAAAATTTAGTTAATCCCACTCACTATAGTATAGCATTTACATCCACTACCGACGACTAGGTATATGCGTTTTGGATGTTCCCCATCAGTGTTTACGGAAAATCTCATGATATTCCTAAACTATTAACATTCTATTTATAAAGACAATAACTATATCCCATAGGTCCTCAACTACGAGCACAGCAAAACGCCGTCGTCGATGACGGAAGGCTTAGACGTGTGGTCAGTCAAACAAAAATTATCTATCGCGTTGCCCTCGTGATATTACCTATATATAGAAATGCATGGTGAGGCATTTCTGAGAGGGACCTAAGTAGCTTTAGGATAGTGGTGAATTTCCTTGTGGTATGTTGTAGTTAATTTTAGCCAAGTGTTTTAATAGCAGCTATTTAATTAATGGGTAAAGTTTTCTAACAAAGTTATACTTAAACATGTTAACAAATGAAGCTGGTTACTTTGGTTAGGTACTGATATTATAGAATTTATTCTAACTCTGACAATGTTTCCGTTCTCTAAAGTAATCCTGATTTAAGTACTTACATTATTTGGTGAAAGTACCTAAGTACTGTAATTTTATCTTTTGACAACGCAAAAAAAACTAATTAATGTCGGTCAAAGGGTCGCGGCCGGTGTCATCGCGGCAGCGGCGCGAAAGTTGATTGAGCTTTTTATTTAGGAGTTAGGACGCATTTCTAGAGTTCCCTAATTGCGTGCACCTTCCAACACAATTACCTAATAATGACTAAGGTTCCCGAAATTTCATGTTACCTGAAGAATCTCTTTCTCTTTGTGCCTGTATTTAATTATGGGTTCCGTTATCGCATAGATACTATGATAAAGTGGCTCTTTGATACTCGCTACGTTATTCCCAAAATAGTAATTTTACAGGAATTTCAATCGAATTTAACCCTTTAGTTTACACGTTAAAGGACTACATTCACCACATTGCTTGTCATGACACGCTTTGTTTAATGAAACACAAATTAATAATTTAACGTTTTTATTGAACGTAATTTATAATGTATGAACTATTACATTTTTCCTACCATTTAAATGCTATAAGAGATCAATGTTATAACGTAAAAATACATATAAGTACATTAAACTACTCTGTACATATAAATTACGTAGAGACTAACAGTAAACGTCTAATACGTTTACATTTAGATAAATGTAAAAATAATTAGGTGATGGCATTATTGAATAAAATAAGTATTTTCTATGACGCTATTCGATACTCTATTTACGGCGACATTTGGCACAAATAAATACTATGTAAAAAGAAAAAAATCTATGAAGGAGACACGTACGAATGTCGTGGTAACTTTGAAGTTATGTAACATTCTAAGTAACAACAATTAACAAGCGTAGAAAAATACTATTATGGAAATACAATAGAGAGTAGGGACAGCTGTGTTCACCACAAACAAGATATTACGAAAACTTACTGATGTATGTTGAGCTGGATAACATACAGCATTATATGGATGACCATCCGATATACAAACAAATCTATAGTACAGTGATAGTCTACAATAAGTTGAATTTCACAAGCCGTTGGCCACTAGCTAAACTAAACGACACATCGTATATTTTGGTAATGAATGTACACTTTCATGATTTTAGCACAAGCTAATGAACGAAATTGACAAAGGACGACACGACGTAGGTGGACATTTACTTCGTATCGTATATCGGATGGAAGGTACAGCATACATTAAAGTTTTACATTATTTCCTAAACCTACCGCAATTTTTACCGACCTTAACGTAAACAAAAAACAATGCCTACGAGTCATGATTTTTAAAATTTTACATTTGCAAGAAGATTTTTTTTAAAATGATTAATATACATCTAAAGAGATTGTAAAGTAGTGTTGACGTAATATCTTATTTCCAGCCAGGCAGTGGTGACATCTCGCAGAAACTGAAAGGAGTCAGTCGCAGAAGGCTCTAGTTGTCGTAGCGAGTTGGAGCAGAGTTGGCCCAGAATCCTGAACAGAAAAACGATAGTCAATTTCACGCCAAAATAGGTAATAGGATAGGTATTTTATTTTGGGAGCTTAACAGTAGATTTTGTATTTGTAGTAAAATTAAAATCAGATAAATCATTCCTGTCGAGATACCAAATAACTAACAAGGCAAGTTAAATAAATGCTTATAAAATGTGCTACGGAGAGGAAATATCGAAGAAAAACACGGCGTTTTCAATATAAGAGCGCTGAAACATAGACCCAACCAAACAACAAATATTGGCTACCTGCTTATAAATTCAGGACGAGTTCAAAAAGTCAACGAGGTAAATAGGTAACTTGTGCTGAATACGTGGGATTCCATTACTTCATATAAAAATATCGCCAAGTACATTTTGTTCCAACGGAGGTTATATTAAAGATTCTGTCCTCAATTCTCCCCCTATGAATGTGGTGAAAAAGGGATTCATCTGTACCATAAAAAACATAGAACTGATTTTATTATTCCATATCTACTATCGTGAAATCAGTTCCACGAATGAATGAAATGAAACACAGACACGAATGCGACATTTCTTGTTTGTTTCTAGGATGGCAATGCAATCATCAAATGCAAACAAACAAATTCAATAGCAAAACAGACAAAACGCATTTGCGTTGTTTATTGTTGTATTTTTTGCTATTGAAGATGTCCATTTGAGGAAATGATGGCTTACAGCCTGTAATGATTTTTGTTGGTTAATATAACTTTAAGTTGTGATCTAAAGTCAGAATTTAAATTCCAGGATGGGCCACTTTGGAATATAACAATCAAGTCCTACATACCTCGTTTGCCAACATTCTGCAGGAACAGCCGGTTGGCGACGGCCTGCCGCTGGTTGGCCTCACGCATCTGCTTGCGGGCCACCTCGAGGATCAGCCGCTGCCGCAGCACCTCCATGGGATTGTTGATGGACAGCGACGGCATCTTGCGCTTCGGCCGCGCGCGACCCTCGGGGACGTCCGCGGGGTCCACCAGCCTCTGCGGCAACCCCAACCACTCATATTGTTGTAGTTTGTAGAAAATTAATAAAATACATGACAGATAAAAGGCCCGTTCTGATACGGCCCTGGCAAAGGGCGCAATCGGTTAGTTGAAAAGCATTCAGATTTTTATTTCCGTAGTAGTAAAATATCTTTGAAATACGTAGGTACGTACGAAATGTCGGAACTTAAGATGTAAGAATTATCTAAAGTTGAATATTGGGGATTTGTCGCGCATTCCATGAATACTAACGCTTTAAAACTGTCCCAAATCGGTAATCCTTCACGACTTCCTGGTTCCTACAGTGTCCGAAGGGAAGAAGAAGAATGAGGCACAATACAAAAGCCCTAACAACACAGTCTACCTGTTTATTTTCGCAGTAGCTAATTAATCAAAATTTTTTCGGAAATAAATAAAGTACTGAAATAAGTAAAAAAGTGGATGAGTGAGTCAATGGTGATGATTGTCTAGATATAACTCAACCCAGATTGGTCTGGTCGCTGGGCAGAAATGTTATTAATTTAACCCGTCAATGTAAACATATCTAGAGTGTATACTAATAACTATCTAATTTAAAAAAATCCCAAAGATCGATATTAGCTAGCTAATTTTCTTCACTGTAGCTTTATCATGAAATTGATATGGCTAATTAACAAAAAAATGCGTGGGTAGCCTGGAGATAAATCTAATGACTTCAAACGCGGCTGAGTGTAACTAATTTCGGATATAAAAATATCTAGGGATAGTGCTAAATATAGGTTCAACAGATGGGCCAAGAAGATTCTCCGAAATAAAAGATGTTGGCATTTTACTGCCGGCCTATTATATTGAATTACTCTTCCCATCTCGCGAGTCGATGGGACGAGAGCGTTTCATTTCCCAATAAAGGGGTGAAATGCTTGTGAGTTGTGTACATACTCCTAGGTGTTGGGTTCCGTACCACTCACCACATTTGTGTTACCGACAGTTAGTTGCCACCTCGTTTCAGTGCCTTGTTATTTCTTATGACATCTTGTACCTTACCATCGACATATTGAAAGGCCTATTGGCAAGCTCTCTACGAAGTAAATATAATTATTGTTGGGTTGTTTTCCATTTACTTACAAAAGTTTTCGTAAATAATTTCTAACCATTGATTTGTTTTACGAATTCAATCAAATTTTTCGTGATTGCTTTAACATACACAGAAGCCTACGTATGTCGTCAATAACACATCAATTATTACTCTCCTATATCTTGATACTGCCATAATAAGCTATTTTAAAAGTCTCTCATTTAAAAGCACCCTTGGATATTAAAAAAATACACTGCTGACCCCAATTTTTTGTAAGTATTTAAATATTCGATTGCTACTTTCGAAGGCATGATATCGATTATCGATCAATTTGAATAAATTCTCTATATAAATGAATTTAACGGTTGTAAAGATACGGTGGCAATTACCTAAGGATAGGATATAATGTTGACTTAATTGCTATAAAAAGTTAGAATCTGTGGGTGATCGATGAATAATATAAATAAATACAGTAACCTTTTTCTGCAATGTCGTTTACTGATCAGTTTAAAGTTTCAGGTTTACCTTACTGTTTTACAAAACAAATAGGTTGGACCATTCCACTGTAAAGATTACTGCGTTAAGTAGTGGTAGAGGTAAATAAGTGAATGAAACAACAAGTAATCTAAAAGACGTTTATTGCATCTTTTTATGCCAATAATTTAATACTATTACAATGTTTAGGAATGCATAAAAGAATGCCAACGCATCTAGCTATAGCACTATGACATTAAAATAAATTAGCATAACTATTACAACAAATGGCAGAATTATTTTATATCTAAGTTACTAAATAAAATTCAATTTAATCTACAAACCAATCGATAATTTGTACTTTGCCTAATTTACAAACAAAAATGACAATAAATAGGTATCATGCGCATTTATATAATACTATACATTTCAAAGAGACTACTGCTCAACATTTTCTAATATCTGATGCTTTTCCTACTCTACTGCTCAACAAGTTATATGGAATATGCTATGTAGTATATTTAAACGTGGCTATTTTAACAGATACTTTAGAACCAGGGTCTCGGATAACGTCTACGTAGGCAGGCATTTCTTGGTTGGCGATATTTAGCTTTTAGTAGTATCTGACAGCTTGCACGGAAGGGGCCCACTGCAAGCCTGCAAAACAAAACATAAAGTTAATTCGCTATCAGTTACACATACTAGACAATATTTTTAGAAAGAATGTAATGATTTGCATGCTTAGAAAGTAAATAAAACATTGAATGATACTAACATGCTTGAAGATGGATTAGATGTGAGATATTCTGGGTAACTACAGAGTATTTGATGTTTGTAATTGTTGTATTTATTCGGCTATATATATTGTATATATTCCATGGCTTGATGTATTTAGTTCCAAAACACAGGAGAAGGTGAGAATCTAAAGAATCCTTTTAAGGAGACCGCATGCAACGTCCCCACATTATGGCATCCACTTTTAGTTAATTTATTTGAAAACAAAGTGATTATTTAATGGGACACATCCAGCTTTAACGTAAAATGTCCACAATATAATAGCAACAAAGATAAATGGGGCCATCGTCTGTATCTGTAGGTTCTTTTTTTGAAGATGCCTTTATTAAAAAAAACGGCTAAATAAGTTTAGAATCGTGTCCTAAGGCTGCCCCTTCCACCGGAGATGTACTAAGCTGTGTACCGATGAATGTCTATGCTATTAGCCATATTATAACCGATAGGAACGTTTGATTTACTGAAGGAAAAAGGAAATGGAAAGGAAAAAAGGAAATGGAAGGAAAAAGGAAGAAATGAAGGAAAAAGGAGTAAATGATAGCGTGACGAATGATAGGGGAGAATGGTTGCGCCGACCCCAAATAACATGGGACAAGGGCAGGAAGATGATGATGAGGATCGTATGATTTACAAAACTAAACTCGGCTAAGCACGATTTTTTTACATACGCATCTTTGTAGTACCTATTTTACCCGCAACGCTACACCATTTAGGTCTCAGCTCGGGTGGAAAGGTAACCTCAGGATTTAGTAAAAGTCATGGTTAACGTGAGTTCTACATTCTACTACAACTACAATCTACGACGCATCGTCCACGATAAAATAACGATTTTAATGCACATACAAACTTGTAAGACCCGTCTAGCTAAGTCTAGACATGTAGTTTCAGTTAACGTCAGATTAGCTATCGAAATCTCAGCTATATTACTGTACACCTTTCACAGAGGAGAGATCTGCGCCCCAGCAGTGGGAACGGTACCGTGGACGAAGCGAGTAACTAAGGTACTTGTTGCAAAACCCACCTCGTTTGCCAATATCGTTCAGGAAGTTCCGGTTGACGGCGGCGCGGAGGGCCTGCTGCTTCCGCTCTTTCTCCTCGCTCAGCTTCTGGCGCAGCACCGACATCGGCAGGTCGATGGACAGCGAAGGCATGCGCCGCTTCACCCGACCACTGCCGGTCTTCGATTTTCACCAGGTCAAATTAGCTACTTTATCTCACTCAAGGACTAGCCGAAACTTAGGGTATGTGGGGTAATTTTAGAAGTAAGTAAATGTGACTTAAAGACTAGCCCAATTTTAGGCTATATGGGGTAATTTTAGAAAGACAGAAGGTAGGTAGAAGAAGCTGGACTGTGAAGAAGATGGATGAAAAAAGACTCAAGTAGCGGAGATGAGAATGTTGAGGTGGATGTGTGGTGTGACAAGAATCGATAAAGTAAATAATGGATATATTAGAGGAAGTTTGAAAGTTGCGCCAGTTACAGAAAAGTTAAAAGGGAATCGACTAAAAGAGTTATGAATATAAATTTTGATGGATGGAGAGGGAGACGAAGTCCAAAGAAAAGATGGATGGATTGTGTGAGGAATGATATGAAGGGTAAAAGGAGTAAATAGTAGCGTGACGATTTAAAGGGAAGAAGGAAAGAAAAAAAGTGTTGCGCTGACTCCAAATAACATGGGACAAGGGCAGGAAGATAATGATGAAGGTAGGTAGAAGAAGTACAACAGCCAGATGGGTGGATGACGTTCAGAAGATCGCGGGTAAGAACTGGTTGAGACCAGGGACGCACCACGAGGTAGGATACTCAGTAGTGGGTGAACTAAGGAGGCATGATGATGATGACGGGGTAGGTAATTTTGAGAAATAGTGAAGTAAGTGCCATTCATTTATGACAAGAAATAAGTAAGTCCTTTTGACATACAGTTGACTGATATATGAACGTTATTTATTATCAATAAGTATCATTTATTCTAGGCCATTGAAATAATATTGTTAGAATAGAATAGAATAATCTTTAATACACCATACAAGTAACATTCATAAGAGAAAATATTTCACATAGGGTGACATAATGGGCGGTCTTATCGCTAAAGTGATCTTGTTAAATTGTTAGTTCATATCATCGTGAAAACAGCCTGCTTTGTAATCCGAATTTAATATTATCCCAGTGACCTACATATTTCTGAATGATGTTTTCCAACAACAACAATGTCTTTGTTGATCATATTCGTGAAATGTCAGTTGAATTTGGGCTTATGTATTGGATAACAATAAATGAGTTGTATAAAATGTGTTTACCCTTAAGTCGATTGGTTTTCAGGAATATCTTAGGGTCTTAGCTTTCCTTGAACGTTTTCCATTAGACTAATGAATCAGTGACTGGACTTAATTTACCCTTAAAGGTACTTTATGACTCTGAATATGTACCCTTACTTACTAAACTATTCGATGTGTGTACTTGAGTATACTTTAACATTTTATATTTCCAGAAAGTTAAGAACGAAATATGAAAAAAAAAACAGCAATTTCTATAAAAGATTTATCTTTATTTTGCTCACAACAGATTTTCTACATACATGTGCATAGATGCAAATAACAAGGGTAAACTTTGTACAAATCTATATTGGAAGAGCGTAACTTGAATAGCGGTTACAGGTCGATCACTCGAGGTCTAACAACAGCTGGATTCTACCACTTCAGTTCTGACTCCTCCAGGATCCTACAAAATAGAAAAATCTATATTACACTCTGTACTTCGTTGAAGGTTTAAAAACAGGGGTTCATGCACGTTCATCAAATAACACATGCTCATGCAGGTACTTTCTCTTATACTGGGAAAATCTACGTTCAATTTCTCAATCTACGGATCTTCATTCTCATTCCACAAAAAACTCGTGCATATTTCATTATGTTTTTCATTTAAAAATCAACTGTTCATTCTAACCTCGCTTTCCGACTCGGTCGAGGAAGTTCCTGTTATTGTGTGCCACTCTCTCCATATAGTTGTTGTAGGCTCCTCGCTGCAACACTTCCACCGCGGGGTTGACGGAGAACGAGCGGCGTGTGCGCATCTCCGCGTTACTTGCCACCTTCGTATACACTCATGTTTTTATTCACTGTACTACAATTCTTTAGCCCGAAGTGCGATTCATATATAGAAAAAGCAAGCATATAGTCACACAGTGAAGTTCAAAAATAACTCGTTGAATTTAAAAGATACAGAAAGCGTAAAGCCAAGATTCTGTTCGTTTGATGTCGCGAAGACAACGCCTAGTTGTTTGCGAAGCACTCTTATTTTAACATTGTTTGCATTGACAGGGCGGAAGCATATTTTTGTAATATTATATCATCTGAACACTTCGTTGCGTGATTGTTTTAACCATATGGAACGTTATTGTTGTTTTCCTAAGATATGGTAAGTAAATAAAAGAGGTTACACATTTGTGACCTTTAGAAGTTTACTTGACAAAGATAATTACAGACAAAATTGAATGAAATCTGTGCTCAATGCTCGTTAATACAGAAACTTGTACAAGTAATGTTTTAAGCAACTATTTACGTGTGATAATTCAAATGTTACAGCAAATATAGTGGCCCGAATGCACACATAAAAGTTAACGTGCAGGTATACGTAATTAAATAGTATGCATCGTTGGGCATAACGACCACACAATATACGGCTCGAATAAAGTCTGTTTCAAGCGAGGAGCACTGTCCCAGCGCAACTATTATATCGTCTGTGGTAAAACGTTACTCTCCCTTTAAAGTTTAACCGCAAATAGTTATTATTACCTTGTCACTATTTGCGTAGGTACCGTGGCAACAATTTGCTACATCTATCTCCATAAAAGAAGCTTCAAATGAATGCGAATATTTGCGTTCCTAGGTACTTTTGAAGTAACTTTTGTACTTTAGGTTTATTCTGTATTAATTTTATACATTTTCTGTGTAACTTAATATAATTAACGTCTTAATTGCTCCGTTCATTATGTGATAGCGTCGTTTTCTGAAGAAAATAAGTACAGGTAAGCGTGCTTCTATTTTTTCCACTCGGATGGACGTGCCACCTTTAACGAATAATTATCGATCGCGAGTGGACGACAGGAGATCGCTTAATTGTCTTAATTTGTTTTACTAATTACAGGGACACTTTTGCCTTGACAAAGAAAACATTGCCTTTAGATGACGGGAATTTGTACGTTCAGAGTGACAAAAATTCGAGACTTTACGGGAATATGATCGCGTTGTTTCATCAAAAGAATTTTAGTTTTGAACTTTGAAAATTAAGTCTGGAAATCTAATGAAATAAGTACTTTTAGGTCGTCTTTACCTATAGCGAGATCTTTGAAGGCAAATTAAGCTTAAGCTAAATATCGCAGTCTTTATTTATACTTCGTACATATGCTAATGCATCCCGTGGGTTAAGGTTTACGCGTGGTGATACCAACCGCCCTTAACCATTTTCCGTAGGCATATATTATAAAAAACATAGAAGGTTAATTACCTGTGAGTCCCGGGGCATATCAGCGAGCAGATAAAGCCAGGGCGCGCCGGCAGAGTAGCGAGCGGCCATAGGTGACATCGCGTAGAGGCTTTCCTGAGAACATATTGGTATATTATATACGTTGTACAATATAAGGGGTCGTATGCAGCTATCCCGAGACGTGTATTTTTTGTGTATCTGTACAAAAATCTACCCATAGATGCGGAAGCTCGGACAATCAACGAATTGTAGTGGTAGACAGATCTCGCCATTGTTGCAATTACTATTTACATAAGATTTTTATAGTTAACTATGTTCGGCTGCGGACTATGATAGTCCTATCATCCATATGTTTCTAGTTATTTCTACTTGATCCTCTTCTGTAATAAGCAAGATAAATTCTTGACTCTAATTACCGAATGTTTTTAAATTAAAGTGCAACCTCACGGTATTTACAACTTGGCAACATTCTATTTTTATCCATAGCTACCCAAGCATCTCCTCAAGAACTTGTTGATACAATCGAATATCTAACAAATCCGCAATATGGATATTTTTTTTGTATTCACCATTCGTTCCCGACGGATTCGTCAATTTTCCACTACGCGAGCACGACATACAAGAGCATATTGTAAAAAAAAAGTCTCCGACTTTTTCTGTTTGCCCGCGGCTTGTAAAAAATGCCTACTGAAATATTTTCACATACAAAGTTAAGGATTCGTAAAGTACGTGATGCTTCTTTGTATATTTGGTTATAACATAAAGAGTATCGAGTCGGACAACGTTATAAAGTTGTTACAAATATGTGGTCTAACTCAAACTAACTGGGCTACTAATTGGTTTTGCATGTAAACATTCACATCACAACCGTCTAAAACTGAGGCTCGACCCCGATGAAACTGTTATGTCGGTAGATACACAAGATAGAAATAAGACCCCAGTCAAGCCTGTATCTATTTCTGAAACCTTCGACGTTACGTATGTAACTAGTGTGTAAGTCTCTTAAAAGTAAAACAATTCTAAATAGTCCTGTAAGCCGCAGTAATAAACTAGATTTCTATGGTTTCAACTTTTGACATTATAAAGTAAAATACTCTTAAAAATTTCAATATCAGATATTATTCACATCGCGTATAATGACGCAATAATACTTATTAGCCTATTCGTCAATGTTGACATTAATTTCATCATATTTTTATCTGTTGAGCCATAAGGTAAGGTAGGCGCTCGATCGACCTGTGATTACTATAAATCTTGTGTACATTTGCTCATATTTGTGCAAACATTTCGTACAACCGTGGGTATCTTCTATTTGGGGTAAAGCTGTGTTATTTTTGGGTAAATAACCTAATCGGATCACACGTGAACAAACCAACACCTGGATAATTCCAGTATAGTAACTACAGGACTATAGGAGCTCAATGTTATTGTACATATGAGGGTTGGATATCCGAGATGGTCAGTTGTTCCTTCAGATCCGTTTGACCTCATCGAAATTCTCATCGTGAGTCTATCTATTCAGACCACATGATCTTCTTCGTCGTCTACTACGACCGACCAATGCAGTCGTGCAAGTTCGTCTCTCAAAGCTTATCATGTCAGTGTCACACTTACAACCATTGGCATCAACTCTTTATTAGATAATCCCGTACAGGGGCGATGCCGTCAAAGTGTTCTTAACTGTAGAGTTTCACAGAAAAAAATCCAAACTGCTCAAGTCGAGGCGATGCTGTACCCATGTAGGGCTTATAACAGTGCGTACTTTTAGATTGAATGTACCTTTAGGTTTGATAAGAACTTACGTCGTCAGGTGCGGAGGAGTCCATCTGTACCATATCGAGGGGTGAAAGGGAGTCGGGTGCGGGTGCCGCCACCACGCCGGAGCCGGCAGCCACCACCACAGCGCACCAGAGAGCCCACCACATCTAGGGCAAAGACAGGTTTAGAAAAAAGGAATAATTAAAATTAAAATTATAAGTTATTTATTCAAATTAGGCTGAAGATCAGCACTTTTCGAACGTCAATTACACAAAACGCCCGGCCTTCGCCAATTCCTGATGTTTTAACACATCTGATAGCATCATCATAACAATATCACGTCTGATTTTCACCGAAGGTTCTAGCAATTCTGTATTTATGCCAAGTACACACCAACATTTCACCAGTTAGGTTATTAGTCGCATGTAATATGGGGCGAGCCTGATGGTTATTGTTTGGGCACAAATCCAGACTCTGGGGTGCTAATGAGATATTCCTGATAGAAAAATACAACGACACTTTTCCCGACCAGGCAATGAACCTAGGGTCTAATGTTTAGGTGGGCATTAGTCTCTAGCGCTAGAAAAAGTTCGTAAGGTAGGTAAGTAGAGTATCTACAGTTCTACACTATTTGGCTGACGTAGTTGTTATGTAGTTATGAAAGTACCGATTTGAACAAATAATGTCGTATGTTTAGGTAACCGCGATCGAACACGAGGGAAAGCTATTTTGGGAACACTAAATTCAAACATTCAATAATTCAGACGAGATACTTCCAAACTTTTCCAAACTAAATTCTGAGAAAATTGTACGCGTGTGAGTGATAGAGACAGTGGTAACAATTTAGACAAACAATTATTAAAATCATAAGTTAAGTTAAGTTAAGTTGTTTGGAATAAGTTCCTAAACATAATAATAACTGAATGCTGCAAAATTTTTAGCTTCGCTATCAGATAACGAGGTTGAACATCAAAAGAAACAGAAAACTTTATCTACCCTCCCTTCATATGTGTATGAATATTAAAATTCAGAACTAAGCGATCTAACAAGACCGCATGAGCGATCGTTTCCTTTGACTTTGACAATGGCCGCCGTATCGCTCGCTTCATAGCATCGTGTGCATTTTTGGAAGGTGGTCTCATAAATATTCACAAGTCCAAATTTATTCCCATCAGGCTTCTCGTCTGCCGTAACCACTAAGTTTTAAAACCAGAGCCCCATTAAGCCGACCTCAGCCGCTGTAACAGTAACCTTTAATCCAAATTTGTAATTACGTAAGAAGACACTGTCGGTAATTCTTCAATCAGAAGCCTATACAAGGTACAATAAAGTAGAATGTAAAATAGGACAAAGCACCTTCTCTTACCGAAATAACTAGGTGAGCATTTAGATTCGCAGACATCTATACCAAGCGTATCAGATGATGATTAGGAAATTCAGTGGCTTAAACTATTTTCGTAATGAAAATTGTTGTCTTGGAATTCAAAAGCGATAGGCATCTGGGACAGGTCGCTTTTATTTGGTCCATACTATTCAGTTAAGTCATCTTAGTTACCGGTCATCGCATAATCAAAAACATTTTGTCAGGTCGCAAAGAATTTAATGAACAACAACTTTGTTCAAGAATTGGTATCTGCGGCACGGATAACAAACTTTTGACAGCTCTTTTAAACAACACTTTAATGGAATTTGAGCTATTTATTTGCAAAAGAGAAATGAAGCTGTTAAAATAAATATGCCAACACAAAGGTGGGCAGGAATTTTTCCATGGCATTAACATTTTCATCATAAAGCGTAAATACGCAGACAGATATGTGGCAAACTGTTACTTTGTTAATAATTTTGTATCGAACAGGCACTTCCCTGATTTTAAAAATAGCTATAATGTTCATTTTATTAAATTACGCAATCCACTTAAAATTTTAGTAGACAATGTAATTAATGATCGAGAGCAACCCTTCAGTTTTAAAATGAAAATTGATATTCTTTGCTAAGTTAAAATTAAGTTCGTTTCTATACGTTATGTTAACAAAACTATCCTACACTTTATCGAAGATTTTACAAAGTTTGCAAAGCTCTAGTATTTTTAATGGATCTCTAAGTCAAACATTACTCTTTACCTCTCAGCAAATGCGTACTTAAATATTTTAAGAATAAAATAAAGATCAAAATCTTATCGAAAATACACATTGACATGTGTATTTTCAGTAAAAGCTGCGATAGCGTGTAAAACTAAGTAAAAGATATTGTAAATCAGAAAGTAAAAAAAGAGCTTTACTTTTACGAGTTTTATTCGAAGCGGTTGCAGGCGCGGGTTGAGTCCGTGTGACTTATCGGCTTTGCCTGACGTCGGATATTTGTCCGCCACGAGATTAGCTCATCTTGCACAGTTCTTATTAAAAACGTCCATTTTCTTGGAAATAGATTTTTACTAAAACTATACAGAAAATACATATTTTGGAAATATCTAAGACTCTTGCAATAGCGGGGGTGTTCGGAACGATTTTTGTTAAAAGCTTTTCGATAAACTGGGGATAAGAAAGTATTAAATTAGTAAGAATTCGTTTGAAAATACAAGTTTCTTTCATAGAAAATAATTACCAATTGCTTCCAAATCGTCACTTGCTATCGTGATATCACTGTCAGAATTTATTTATCGACCGATGCAGCTCTACTTGTTACTAAATGAATCTTGAATCTAAATGGAGCTTTCATTTTCACCCTTTATAAGTAGAAACTATAAATGAAAAAATATTTTCGATAGTACCTCACTCGGTTCGCTTTTGGATGACGTCAATCCAGAAAAGTAGAAAAAATCTCCACGTCAGTTCCCTTGTTTTTGTGCAAATGACAGGAGCTTTTAAATAAAACAAACAGAACGAAAAAGGAATGGTAAACAGAAATTCTTTACTAAAATACCTCCATTCATATTTTTTGTCAATTTAAAAAGATATTAATATTTTTATAATAGATACCAGGATATCGGAGTGGCGAGCAATACCGTTTAGGGAGGTAAGGAGGTTGTTTGGGTTAATCGTGACACGAATCAAACAGAGTGTCCTAGTTCCAAGTGTCAGTAATTTGTCATCGCTCTGGCGTGTCGAGATTTGGCCAAGTGTCCAACTCAATGGGAGAACTCTATTTACGTAGGATCTGTTTCAACAACTCGACAAACTTGCTCTGTTTATGGCTGACCCACCTGTCCCTCAGCGATAAACACTCGTTAGACAGCCAACTGCACAATTTAATTAATGTTTATTTACTCTCAACATTGAATAAACTAAACTCCAAAAGAAGCAATTATTTATAAATATGCAGATTACAATGAAAATAAAAACGTTAAACCTCTGAGTATAATATTTCTGTACGAAACGGACGAGCTTGTTTAAATGAACAAAATGTTAAAGTGGAAAATAAAAGATAATTTGAGTGATATGAGAGGTGCTCGTTGCAGCAGGTGCAGATGGTAATGTAGCAATGAAATCAAATTAAATTATACATATGCGCTGCGCAACAATTGGACCCACAAAGGGAAAATATGATATCTGGAAAAATTATGCACGTTGTACTTAATATTTTTAAAACTGAAAACGTAACGGTTCTGTTGAAGTACACAAAGCAACGCAATGGAAGAATTTTGAAATAAATTCTCCTTTATCTGACTCGTTCAAAGTACAGACAAGTAAGTAAGTTTACCTGTTCCTCAACGTTAATTCCTTTTTAGTAGCTAGTAGGCTTAGAGCAAAATCTTGTTACAGACACAAGATATTGCGTGTCTACAGAAAACACATACATCAACATTGTATGAAGAAAATGAAGGTCTGAACAAGATAAACAATTTTGGCACTGAAGCTACAACTGGGAGTTGTAGCTTAGATTGATATTGTAACTGGACTGTGTATAGGCTAGTGAAAGTTTGCGAACAATGACGGTTTGTTTCACGCCATCAGGGCGTAGCACCGAGATCTATTGTGTGGCGGCTGAACTGGACGCCCCCGTGGAGATTGGTATCCGTTTCTCTGTAAAATGACCGCCACAAGTTTGGCACGGATGCTGTAGCCCGCAGGTCCAGCCAATTTCCGATAAAACTGAAACTGTGCACTTAAATTTTAAAACGTTTCTGCTACGGTCTTACTGAGCTTGAAAGTCAATTAATTTAACGTTTAAAATATATTTGTAATCTATCCCTTTGTTTTATTACTACAGCGATATTGACAATTAATAACAACGTTATATTGTTCCGTGATTTTCCCAATATCCGTTGTTAGTTTGGTGTTTCATAATATTAATCTATGTTAGCGAAAATTGTAGTTATTAGAACATCTGTAATATTGTAATTGGTTATTTCGTGTTGTAATTAAGGCTTGTGGCTTAATGCTTACATGAAACAGATTTTTTCTTATTAATGTATTTGTTTATCATTCTACTAGGTTACCCTCATCATTGCCTTTTATGAGAACAACATGCCGTGCGCTAGATGGGATTTTCCGTCGGTCGTAATAATGAACTTCAGTACAAACTTTCATTCACTGTAGGGGATGAATTTTTAAAAATCCTTCCTTAATATAATGGTTACTACTGCTCAGTCTTGTTATATCAGGAGCTCATATGTAAAACTTCACGTTTGGGTTGTGTGCTTTAAGATTTTTGGAATCATCTATTCGACGAGACGTATTTCAAGTCATCTTCGTAACGTCAAAGTACATTGACAATTATCGATTTTAAATTAGTATTGTTTGCTTATGTAAACGAATATTGACAGATAATTAATATATTCGAATAACATAACGTAAAGTCAACCCGTGATAGGAAAATAATAGGATTTGGATGAAATTGTACACGGATAGTTTATAACCTGGATTAACACATAGGAAACTATGTATTTATCCTTAGTACGATCCTGTGGGACAATTACCGAACTCCACGCGGGCGATGCCGCGGGCATAAGCTAGTAATGTATAAAGTAATTAGATCTGATCAGAAATTATCCTCACCACTGTTTTGTGACTTATTGGTATGTATTCAGTAGGGGAGGCTACGTTAGAGGGGTTCGTGGCAAAATAATAACAGCCGCTCAGATCGATCAGTTAAGGTTATGCCGTGCTTGCCTAGGTTGGTCTGTGGGTGGGTGACCACAAATTACATACAGAGTTTCCTCAGTGCCTCGGAAAGCACGTTAAGTCGTTGGTCCCGGCTGTCATTAGTAGATCTTTGACAGTCGTTACAGGTAGCCAGTGGCCAAAAAGTCTGACGACCAGGCTTACCAAGGATATCGTACTACCCAGTACTAACTGGGTTGTGGAGGCCAGATAGGCAGTCGCTCCATGTAAAATACTAGTACTCAGCTGCATCCGGCTAGACTGGAACTCGACCCCAACAGAGTTGGGAAAAGGCTATGATGATGGTATGTATTCAGTAATAATAATTACATTACCATAATATAATATTTTAAATGCAAAAGTACTTGTACTATCTGCTTGTTATTAGGTAGGTACCTTTTCACGTCTCCTCGGATGAACAGATATCAGTGAAATTTGGCTCACGGGTAGACCGCGACCTAGATATAGTAATTAGTAGATAATAGGTATTTGACCTTCACACAGATAAAGCTGGGGACAACTTGCTCCTTATAAATAGTAGCTACTTAGTGCTTTTAGTATTCCATAAATAGACCACGTTTTGATCTAAAAATAGAAGCACTTTAACTTGTGCTCAAAAGACTAACCCTGGTCAATGAGCTATAGTAAAATGTTTCGCTTAGTCATAATGTCGAATGGCCTGTGGGCCTCTATATATTTTCTAAGATAAGCCAGTGTGCCATCTTTGAAACCACTTTCTTACACAAACAGAGGCCCTTTCTGATTACATCTGTTGACTTGTCTCGTGTGTCATTTTTCAACTAAAACCTGGAGGAAATAGTCGTTGACTTTATGTAAAGAAAGTACAAATGTTAGTAGGTTATGATTATTGTTTTTGTCTACTAACAAGATGGCGTCCGGCTTACAACGAAGAAACTTCTACCAAGTATTATAGCAATTTATTTCTACTGGAGCCACATCGGATATAAGTAACTTAGCACGTGTTTTACAGTAAACATCTACCGAAATCGAATTCACGGCTTTCTACAACCGAAGCACTGTATAAAACAGAATGCAACAAGTGCCACAGGCAGCTTCGAAACGACAAATATTGACATCGTTGCTCCGGACCGGAAGTACACAGCGAATGGCGTTTCCTCCCGACTTCTCGATACCAATGCTATTTGATCCGCAATTTCGAAAAGGTTCGTATAAGCGTCCTATTTTATATTCACAGGCCTATTTACAGAGTGAAACAATCCCGCAGAGGTATCCGATCATAATTTGATTGGATCATCAGCGCGCAATTGACTATCAATTGGTTTCAGCAGCCTCTGTTTAAAATGAATGATCATCGAATCATGCATATTTGCATAAATATGTATTGCGAATATATTCCGAGTAACCTACTTTGATGTGGTTTCATTATCGTGGCTCGCAAAAAGGGACAGAAGTTCAGAAACTTATTTTGTAACTAAACTCTACCCTCTGTGGTTTTGGACTAAACAGTTGGGTAATATTTGTATTGGTCATGCTACGAAAGTCTAATAAATTAAATGATCTTGATTCACATACTAATATAATAGCGGGTAAAAGGAACATGAAAGAATAGATCCATACAATCTATTGTTACAGTCTCCTTACAAAAGATTAACAAAAGAATATGTTCGTAAACAATGGAAAATAATGATTATGTTCGTGACTACATACTTACATAATGTGATCAAAGAACCAATCCATCATATTTATGTGTTATCGAAATATGTTTCTCAATGTAATATCTCTCTTTTATAAAGTTAGAAAAATAACAATATTAAATTTAAGACGAATTATTGAAGTAATTTCAAAACATCTGTCTTCCAATGGCATTTACCGGGACCATACAAGTATGTAAAGTTAGAAATAAATAAACACTTACCATGTTTGCTTGAGAGGTGTGAGAACGGAACACGGAATGAATCTGTAACCAAAAGAAAAATCCAATTAATACCAGAGAAACAGAACGTGCGTGAAATAATAACACAGAACTAGTACGAACTAATCCTCCTCATGAAACTATAACTACTGTAGATTAATTTTAATGAAACAATATTACTACTAAATATTTGTTAATTAATTTCCCAGTACGTTTTCAGGTACAATTAGGTCACTAGTAATGTCATATTCTATATCATGTTGCATTCAGTGTGAAAGGAAATGATCGACATGACCCAAATTCGGACTATCTTGCATTCGAATGAGGACGTATAGTTTCGGAAAAATTGAAATGTCAGGCGCATGAGGAACTGCATCAGTGGCGCCAGATGAAGATTATTAGATTAGCCCGCAGATCTGATGTCCTATTTCTAAGTTTACGTTTTGTTGGCCGGCTTGGTAGAGTTTTTCATTTCCAGGTACAGTGTCTGTCGTATTTGTATGCAGTCTATGCAGGTACCCTACCTATGCATTACTTTTTTTTCTTTCTTGTGTCGTATTCCACTTTAGTGTAGGAGGATCTCTTATAGCAATTACGGTTTTAATTTTTGTTCTGGTTTTTTATCTAGTTACTACTGAATTAAAAGTTTCACATTAAATGTGTACGTGTAGGGTATGTCATTCAGATAAGGTAGCTATATTTAATAAGTAAATTTTCTTTACGAATAGGTCTATGTTCTCGACAATAGCAATCAACTTTGCCTTAGAAATAGATTATCGAATGTCGCAAACACGTTTAAACGTAACGGTATTTTGAACGATAATGAAGCCTATTCAAGCCGAAGTAGGTAGATATTATTATCACTATTATCAGTAGGTATTCGTAAAAGCATATCTCTGCAAATAGCACCTTTGTGCAGAGAGGAATAGTTGGGTAAACTTGTTTCTTCGGATCAGACACATTGTTTGCGCAGTATTATTTCTGAAATGATTTCTAAGGATTCAAGTATTTGTTATGTAAGTCACGCAATGTTTTGGGATTTGAAATAGAAAACGATGCAGGTAATTCATATTAATTGTGAGTTGGGTATTTTTATTTTTATTTTTATTTTTATTAAGAGGAACAGCAAACAGTTACACTATGAAAACTTAAAACTAGTATTACAATATTTGCGTTTTGCTAATAATGCAACCCACAACACTGTCCACGGGTTTTCATAATAATATAAAAAAATACAAAAATCGCCAGGGGTGAGAAAAAAAAACAGTAAAAATTATAAAATAAAAGAAAGATAACTAACAAAAACTATACAACCAAGACAGATTTAAAACAATAATTTGAAGGTAACATCCTCAAAATTCCCAAAAATCAAGGTATAGTCGAAACACATAACCTAAAACTAAATTGCACGAATATTACAGTGATATAAGGTGTTCTCTGGCAATTATTCATTATCTTAGGGGCTACGTATCATGATGACATTATCATAGTGAATAAAGATGCTATTGTGTGTTTTAAACAAGAATATTTTGTTAATTTATGTCTATGAACGTGCCAGAGGCCATCAAGGTGACCAACTTTCTCTTTCCTTAAATATGTATACATCCTTTCTGTTATACACTGTATACAAAGTTCCATGTAGATCTATCGGTATTACATTTTATTGGATATAGATTTAACCTTTTCGTAGCCAAAGCCGCAGCTTGCCAGTATCATGATAAAGAAATCAAAGATATTTTGTATATTTACTTCAAAAATGGGAACAGGTGTACACAACACTTACATATGTTACCAAAAGCGGTTTACGTCACGTACCTAAAGGAATAAGACATAACCAACGCAACTTCTTTATATATATAGAAGATATAAACATGGAAAGGTCGGAATATTTTTTTTGGTACGCGTTACTTCTAGTAGCTACGTCATTTCTTGCCATAAATAAGTTAGTTACATTCCTTTTACATTCCCTTGTATAAACAAGGGAATGTAAAAGAAAACTACGGATAATTCTTTAGAAATAGAGCATCAAAATGGTTATGCTACGTTTCTAAAGATCATCGACAGTTTTCGGCACACGGTCGAAAAATAAAATGAAGCTTTTTAGCTTTGAAATTGCCTCCATCCATGCCTCAAGATACTAGTTTTATTTTCAATAAAAATCATGTAAGGACCAAAATTAACTTTTATCTAGGTCATGCACTACGTAAAACCTCATAATCTCCTATTTCAATTCCACACAAAAGTACTGTAGACGTTACTGACAACAACCCAAAACTGCAAAGCATACCAGACGAGCAGCACCATTGCAGGATTTTTCGCTGTCACACGTGATCAATAAATGAAGAGGGGTTTCGACGTCGAGGTGTCTGTCACCAATCACCATGAGAATGCGATCGACGCGTAAGTACCGGGTCCTGATTAAGGGAACAATGCTTTGTCCCACGCGGCCACGCGCGGGGTGATCGATCCCAGCCGGTCAACACTTCACTTGTAATTGACGAGCCGAATTACACCTAGCGCTATTTAGTTGATCGAATTATTCCGCCCACCGATAATTTGTTTGCTTATTAATATTATTTGAACGAGTTATAAAGGTCATTTTATTTCGGTTGCCACATAATAAACATTCTGTCATTGGTTATGTATGACCTGCTGTCCAATTTAATTGTTAAAATGATATAATGTGAAACCATATGCATCAGAAAGACATGAAGCACAAAGCGGGTAAGCTATTATGTATTTTACAGAAACACTTTCAAAGATATGTTAAAAATTTACCAATGCAGCATCGATGATGATAAAAAAGTTAAATTGTGTATGTAAATATTCACAAAACAGTTTGCCAAGTGATCTACATCAGTGCCGAGACACACGTAGAACTTTTAAACACTGAAATTGATTTTCTCGGTAAAACTTACCTATCGAGTCGAACCAAATATTATACTAAAAAAACTTTGAAGGGGTAGAATGAAGGTGAAAAGTTGCTGTTTATACTGATTTTTATAGCAAAAATAACAAAATAAGCGATGTAAACAAAACACAACAAAACAAAACAACATCTTATGTTAAAAGGGATTTTTTCGTGATTTGCGCCTGTCAGCTCAAATTAGAGCAAAAGTAAAATTATCGATAATGACAGACTAAAATAGCGAAATGAATAATGGTTGTTATTGCTTTAGCGTTAAAATAGGAAACGCCGGATATGTAAATCGATTATCTTCAAAACGAAAATTTAACCCCGACCCATTGATTAAATTCGTGACCCAACTGTACAAGTCCCTAAAGAAGGTGAGTGGTACATGCAACCTCTCCTCCGTAGTCACCGACAACTATTGTTCCAATTAATCAATAGTCAATTACTGTACAATATTTGGTGGTTAGCGATCACACAATATAAACTGTAGACTATAGTAACACAATTCTGGGGTGGATAATACCATAATAATTTAATAATTATTGGAATTATTGGACGAACGTACGTGTTCCGCGTAAAGTATGAGACGCAAGCCGCTATTGAGGCGGTACGTGATAGTTGAGTTTAATGGACACAAGATAATCCAGCTATCGTGCTATTACAGCACTAATTACTGACAATTATATTGGATTTGTGTCTATTCACAAAATCTAGGCTTTGTTGACGCTACAATGTCTGAATAGCTTTCAAATTCTACGTGGGAGTGTTAATGGAAACTTGAGGGATTCCAGGCTATTATCTTTACAGGATTTAAATGTCTCAGAAGATAGATCGTGTGGCAAGCTTTCCACCTATTCGTAGAAGGGTCCTATGTGCTAAGTACGTCCTTGGTTGACTTAGCTAGACTACGACAACATCTACTTAAGTTTTTGAAGCACGGCTTTTCATCACTACACTTTAAACTTATAACTCGTTTGGGAAATCTAGTGCCAGGTCAAAATTTTAACGGGTCCCCGGCTTTATTCACACCGTAATTTGTGTTGCAGTTTGTTAAGGGTGTAATAACGCATAGCAAGCGGTCTGGGGTTACCGAACGACCCAACTAACAGGCCGTTTACAAAACCCTCATTGTTATTACACAAAAGGAAAGTTAGTTAAATATAAATAGATATGTGACTATTATACACTTGTTGACTGCAAGGAACTTTAGAATTTAGTAAGATGATGTTAACATGACATCTTATCGTCAAATATTTAGCAAACCGTATCTTCATTTTAATCTAAACCCAATATCAATTTGTCATGTCAATACCTTCATCATCTTTAACAAACCCCTTCAGTTATTGACATGCATCTTTAAGCCGAACCTCATCTGTGATGAACGACATAAGAACAAACTAAACTAATATTAATTCGTGAATGACACCACAATTTTGAGATGGGTACTAAGGGACCTTAACAATTGTAGCTAAATGCGGATCGAAGTTTCTCAAAAACTCGGTCTCCTAGGACCGTTTTTTTGCAGCCAATGTACTGCTATAGCTTGGTAAGAAGACTGTACAGCTCCAAAGGCTGTCAATCATATATCTAATAACGTCAAAAAATTGGTCTGTTATTTTCCAAGACTTGCAAATCCTTTCCAAGAACATTGGCATTCTTGTTTACAAGCTTGTACTCGTATAATCAAGCAGCGTCGCCGGATCACAGTCCTAGCACTAAATCCTAGCACAAAGTTTACTTAGTAACACTAACAAATACGCAAGTTCCATAAAATCACGGTCTACCTTGTGTTTTGACCTATTACATAAACATGACTATGATAATTTCCCCTGTATAATGAATATTATATGTTGTTATTGGATTTGATAAATTGAATCAGGTTCATTCTTTCCCAGAGGAGCAGTGAAACTGGTGAGGGTACTTTATTTCCATGTTATTGTCTACGTGTTAAATGTCGTATGTTTTGTTGCCTACTCACTGATAAAATAAAGTAAGATGTCACTTTTCATGAAACGTTTCCTGTACATCGCTGAACGGAATTCATAATGGTATCTGATAAACAAACTGAATTTAAGACGAGTTCTTTTGCTCTTTTTCGTGCACATTCGAGGATTTAAGAGTCATAGTTGCATGATATCAAGACTTAGTTTTCGCCTGGTTATGTATTGGCAGTCATTTTAAAAGGCATTTTTATTTTAGTAATGGAATTTCGCAGGTCAACCAATAAGCAGAAGCCAGTTTCATCTGCTTAACCGGACTATCCTGTGGATGCCTTGAGTCTAAGTAAGCGACCGCGCGCTAAAGACATTTTATTCTTACACCTTATTATCTAAAGTACGAAAATGTATTTGAATTAGTTATCATACAATAACCAAGTTGTTTTATAATTGGTAAATGGAAGAACATCGGTATTGTAATATTTTTCATTTAGAATCCCTAAAATATAATTTCCATTATCCGATTTTAGGCTCAAATTAAACTGATACCTACACAATTTAAAATTAATTTTAAACGACTCGCCGCCATCGCTACTCAATTTTATAGCATAGCATTTATGGTCTTGTTTTGAACGACAATTTGTCATGCGGTAATGTTTCGCTGCATTTTTAACATGGCTTAATAATAGATGCCTGAAAAGACAAACAGAATAATATTACGAGAAAAATATGTGAAGTTTTGTTCAATATTTCTCTTGAGAGGCAAACTCCAATAAAGAAAACGTGTGTTATCGCGAAATGGAAGAATATTTACCAAATGAGCTTGATAAACTTTGTCAGAATAAAATACTGGCTAATGAAGCGCCAAAGTTACAACGGTTAATGTGACCAGATGGAAGATACTTAAAAGTCAATTACGTAATGAACATTATCCAATAAAGTAATCACTTGAGACTTAATACCTTTCGTAGATAAAATCTGCTGATGTAGGCGAGCTGTATTTGTCATAACCGCAATAAAATTGAAAGTTTAAGAGCCTAGAATAGACTAGGTAAAACTGAATAGGTTTACAAGCTCAAGAGGAAATACGTACAATTATGTTGTATTTTTCAGTATTTTCAGTAAAAGAACAGACCCTATTGGTACGAGTACGCCCACACTCCGCCGAGGCACTTGCGATTCACGTAACTCTATTCAGTCGTGTATTTTTTTCTCGTATCAGTTCAACCTGCACTTTTTCTCGTTTTATCGCTCATCACATTCATGACCATTCAAGCGCTCTGTTACATGCATCAACCGCATCGTATGAATACAGCTCTGTTGTGAACTACCTTCTCATATTTTATACAACTGAAAAATGTTTCATTCGCTGGCAAATGTTTATTTCTTTTGGATTTTCATTTCCCGTCCCCGTTAGAAATTAGTGTTGCCGAAATTCTTTCGTTACTTCTAAACTTAATTTCGGAATTGTAAAGAGAAAGTTACGAAAGTCAACATTTGTACTTAGTATTTGTTTGTCGTGTCTGATCCTTTAGCTTTTCTGGGCGCTTCGCCCCTTGTGCTGCAAACCCCTTGATTATTTATGCTAGTGACTAATCTCTCTAAACTCATACGAAACGAAACGTAACCTCTTTTGTCTAGCGAATTACGTATTAATACGCGGTATGTGAGTCCAATGCTAGAATTAGGTTGTGCCTTATCCACGTGACGGTAAGTAGGCAATAATGTTACGTTATAAGTAACAATTGCTTTTGACTTTGCGCGCATTACCGTGGAACGTATTACTAAAAGATTTGAGGTGGAACCTTGAGAGGTGAGAAGGCAGGGGGACTACCTTTTTACTTGTGTTTGATTAATTAACTCGAGTTTTAATTCAATGAATCAGCACAATAATTTAGCTGAGGTGTTGTACCTTGATTACAGGTCGAATGTTTTGGTATTTTAGTGAAATAGTCAGGTAGCTACGCCAAGAATTTCTTGTTGCTTATTCATCACAATCTCACATGTTCTAATACTAACATAACATAACGCCTGTAATCCCCGAAGGGTTAGGCACAGGTGTACCCTTTAGTGCACCCACATTTCGCCAGTTATGTTTAAGTCCCATGTAATAGGGGGCGAGCCTATTGACATCAACGGGGCACGAATCCAAACCCCGTGGCTGCTACTGAGAAATTCCTGATGGAAAAACCTAATCACACTTTGGCCGATCTGGGAATCGAAACCAGGACCTCATGCTCAGCAGTCGAGCTTGCGACCACTGGACCAACGGGGCAATGTTCTAATAATTAATTTAAGGCCGTATATAGTTCATTTCTCTAGTTACTTTTAAATATTAAGATTTGAAATGGCTGTATATCTTTTTGTTCTGTTGCTTTCTGTATTTTTGTACCTAGTTTAGGTAACAAACGTTGGTAAATCTGAAATAAATAAATATTATTTTATTTTTGCAGCCATATGATATGTGCTTAGGCTTTATAAATGTTATTTATAGCAACACAAGTCATATATTTGGTATGAAACATTGATGGATGTTATTTTTATTAAATTGCGTAGGATTATGGTAGAATTGCGTAGGAATGATTGATTTATTTAGTAGGATACGATACCCAATATGAATTGTTTGTAAACCTGATCCTTGTATTATTAATATATCACTATTATTAAATTCTTTATTTGGCGTTAAAATATTTACACTAAATTCGAAATTATAGGTTTGATGCACTAAAACTGTAATTAGCTTAGTAATTAAACAAACGAACGATCTAATCATAGAGCACTAGATTTGACGGACGACCATCAAAATGATGAACGCAATCAATTACTAAACATAACACAGACAAACTAACCTACATCGGTACACAAGACAACATCACTTCATAAGTCTGATAAGGGTCACAAGCACTTTAATTACGAACTTCCAAATTATAACTAAACTTCAATTAATTTGACTGCTTTGTAAGGTTCAGCGAGCAATGTGGTATTGGGATGTTCCATCAAGAATATTTAAGTAATAGCTAGAAGTCTGGATTTCTGGCTATAGCCCAGCCTTCCATTATCACGATTTAGAAGACATGCTAAATGTTACTAAGAATTCAGCACGTGGTTGTAGACCCAAAAATATAAGATATTCACAAATTACAGCCGAAAGGCGTTGGTCCCGCCTGTCATTTGTAGATCTTTGACATTCGTTACAGGTAGTCAGTGGACCGAAAGTCTACAAACCAGTCTTCACATGGGGTATCGTATTACCCAGTACTAACTGAGTTGTGGAGGTCAGATAGGCAGTCGTTCCATGTAAAATAGGTATTCAGCTGTGTCCAATTAGACTGGAAGCCGATCCCAACATATTTGGGAAAAAGCTCGACAGACGATGATGACCAAGAAAATATTCGTCGGCTATTTAAAAAATCAGCTGTTACAGTTACATATTATACATATTGAAAAAGTATTGCACTTTTGTATGAAACAACGAAAATTGTAGACATAATACATACTCGTACTAAACACCTTTTCGAGCCTGGCTTTTCGAGGAAAACCGGCATACGGCGGCAATTCCTTAAATAATACATTGTTACCAAATTGTTTCTAAGAAAACATCATCACATATGAAACAAGGGACTAATCTAACAAAGTAATCCTTTATTAAAACCAGTTATAAACTGTGTAATAACGTCACACCGCACACGCATAATTACTTCCAAAGAATGTTTTTCAAACGCAGTATTTCACTTGCAAGTAAAAGCATTCATTTGGAAACGGTACCCTAATTGCAATAATGTGTAATTCGCTTACAAAACACGTTTTGTTGGTGTATATTCTGCTCACCTAAACAGAAATGAGACACGTGCTTATAGCAGAATCTCTTTTATTTTTAATTAGAAACGGAATTAACAGATTCTAAAACACCAACAAAACGTTTGTTATTTTTGTGTTAAGAAAGCGGATTTAGTTTTGAAATATATGCACTCAAAACATAACATTAATTAAAACTGTAAACTCCATCGTAGACTGTAGTAAACGTTCGAAGCTCGTAGCAAAAGCCGTAGCTTTCTACGAAGCGGCTACGCATTCGTAGCAATAGCAAATCTCGTAGCACTGATTAAAATTCGGCGAAAATACTCATTCATGATTATTATCTGTTGTATTCTGCTCAATATATCATAAGTATCATTAGATTCAATAGAAAATAATGTACTTACTTACTGTTACTTGCTTGCTTGATAAATGAATTGATATCAAAGTGAAATATCATTGGTAGCCCACGCTTATTGGTGTATACTCGAAAATACAATAGGCACATGTGTACATATATAAAATAAATGAAGCGATATGAGTAATGCGTAGTTCAGTTAATTAAAGGATCTTGGATGCGAGCGCTTGTTCATTAAACTGCGAGTTCAAGTAGGTACTTGTACAGTTTAATGTGTGTAATTAAACAATCGACACTTATCTATAGACTTATCTTGTTAAATGTGATAAAATTATAATTACAACTCTTTAGTTTTAGTAGGTATGTGAATACTCGCTTAAACCAGAAGATACCGACCTTCTGCCGAGTAGTGTACCTGGCGGATGAAAAGTCTGTGTTGCCATCTACTTTATACCTGGTATTTTGGTATTTACGTTTCAGAAAAAAATTGACTGCTTTTCATGCAGTAAAAAATAATTATTCTTTAAACATCAAAATCTACTAATTTGACACAACCAAATCATCAGCGTTTACTGTTGACAGTAACCAAACAAACAACGAAAATTGCCGAGTCTATATTTAGACTCAACAATACTGTTTAATTGTTTATAATAACTAGTATCAACAATACCGCTTACTCAGAAACCGGGTTTACTTTACAAAGAACAACGTTAACGATAGGTGTTTGTGAAGGCACAGAATTAATCCATCAAACTAATGTTTTATTTTCGCTTAAGTACGTAGATTAGCCATTAGTTGTTGAGTTTAAGTAATTTCTCTTCTTCTTTTTTGTGTTATTGGGTTTTTTTGTTTTTATTATATTTTTATCGGTCGATGGCAATAGCATAATCACTAATCAGCCTATAATGTTCCCACTGCTGGAACACAAGCCTGGGAATGGGCTATAATCCACCACGCGGGCCCAATGCGGGTTGGTAGATGTCACGTCGAATTTTTGGTTTTAGGACACCGTTTGATAATAGGCTCGCCCCCTTTTACGTGGGACTTAAACATAACTGGCGAAATGTGAGTGTACTATTAGGTACGCCTCTTGAACAGGCATGAAGTAATGATATGACTTTTTTTCTAAGAGGCTACATAGCTTGTTTAGCTTAGTAATCCTAATCTTAGTATATCATTTATGTTTCTAATATTCCAGTGTTGGTTTTTCTGAATTTAAATTTCTGAATTTCTACATTCTTGTCGGTCACAGTTTTTAAGAGCTATTATAAGAACAACCAAGTAACTATAAGTTGACCCCAGTTACATTATCCCTCTAGATGAACGACCCCTTTGTGACCCAAATTTAATTCTTCCAGCTTACATATAAAATACTCAATAATACTTTTTTAATCGCCGCTAACCCTTTTATCCTGTTAAAATATTCAAACGTTTTGAGTATTACGCGTTAAGGGCAATTCTGCGCAGTTTTGGGTTACCTAACGCCTATTTCGTAGAGCAGAGAGTGGAGTACCGCGTAATTATAGTTGGGTGTAAACTCTAAGAGTGGAGTTGAAGCTGCAGAATCAATTTGTTCTTAGCACGCTCCGTATTTATTTTAAATGCGAATATGTATTTGACAACCTAAGTTGAGTAAGTTCGCGGCGATAAACTTCAAGTAGTTACGTTATAAGAAGTTGGTCTTTGGATGATTACTGCTTGTAGCTGAAAAGTAAACAGATAGTAAACAGACTTTTTACAAAATCCAGCCATAGAAATATTCCAAAAAATACTAGGATGGAAAACCAGAGACGTGGAGCATTAGTATTATGTCGTTTTTTGCTGCCTGGCCCGATAGTGAGCTGATCACATATATAACATCACGGCTGTAATCCCGAAAGGGTTAGGCAGATCAGAGGTATACATAATAGTACATCCATATTTTGCTACTTATGTTTTAAGTCCCATTATTGTATAGGGGGCGAGCCTATTGCCATGGACCGGACACAAATTCAGACTCCGTGGCGGGTACTGAGAAATTCCAGATGATAAAACCCAAGACTGAATTGAGAGTGTCACACAAGTCACTGACGACAAGCGTCTACGTGCAATTTCAATAGACTAAACGCTCCTTTTCACATCTTTAAAACTAAAAACACAATTAATTAATTTAGACAAGCCTTATTGTAACACAACTTTATAACTTTATATTCAGTGAAGATTTCAGTTTTGTAATAATTTAAATTCATTAATAATCAGTTGTTCATAAAGTGCCCATATTTGTTGGTAAACGGGACTTAAAAACTATTTGAGTAAATATTCATGAAGTGGTTCTGAAACTATTCGTCCCGGACTGTGTGGAGCTTACGGCTGGCCGCCTTCAGCTCCTAAATATTTTCGTTCCGGCATAATACGGATCATATATAAGGACGGCCTTATGTCGTCATATTAATATTTAAGTAAATAAATGTTTAAGTGACATTTTGGGAAAGACTATATTTAGATGGGATTACTAGACGTGTGACTGACTATTGTGTTCTAATTATTCATAAAAACCAACTGATTTAATAAAACGAACAGTTTGAAATCGACTAGACAAACATATATCACACTGCAAGAAAATCTAGTGGGGATCAGTTGTCTCAACTGCCTGTCTGATAATTAATAATAAAAATTGGTTGTCTGTAAAGTTGGTTTACGGACGATAGTTTAACGTGACAACGTCATAACAAAACATTGATGAAATGATTGCATACTTGCATGCGGCGCAAGCGTACAATGAGCGTAACGGGACAATGAGTCATCCTTTTTCGTGCCTGCAGCCGGCGTTCATCGATTTATTAGACGTCACGTTAATAATAGTTTGTAATTCATTATTTAACCCTTATCCACATTTGCACAACAAAACATGAAATCTTACTAAACAAATGAACACCAATTAATCTGCCTCACATATTACATTACAACAATGAGTACCGACACCCAACAATTCAAAACTAGCTCCGTTAATATATAATTGTTAACCAATTTGAAATTAATTGTTAATTTTCAGGTACCTTTGTTTTGCGTTATGAACAGAGGTGATGCTAAACGATATCGTAATTAAGGCTCAATTAATCACCCCGGAGCAATTTATTTAATAACTCTTAACGAGACCGGAGTCTTTAATAGAGTGCCCTCAAAGGTTTAGTCTTCACCAACTATTGGCTTTATAAGGGTCCGATAACGCAGCGCTAAACTGTTCGGAAAAATTATAACGATGTTAATGAGAGAGATTTCAAGAATCTTGCTAACAGGATCGATTATGTAAACTGAACTTTTAAGGCTATCGGCGAGGCCAAACCTTTGGTGTTCGCAAACATTGGCGGTTTATTTAGTTTTTGTTTAAAACGTATTTCAAAGTATCGAGGTAGGCACACTATGCTTTTTCTCGATTCGATTTTTTTTTCGAGGGATCAGCAAATCAGTGAGCTTCTATAATATATTGACAGCTATTCAAAACATTAGTTAATTTTTATACAAGGTGTAACAAAATAAACACAAGACCTCTCGCGCGGTGTCTCGGACCATGAAACTGAACAACTATTGTTTTACGAGTTACTGTAATTCATTAAAAAAAAACTTGAACTTTCTATAGGAATTGACGTAATCAGCTGATCAAAATGTATGGGAAAGCTACAAAAAATATTATGAATTTCCCAAAGTCATTGAACAAACGTGGTTCAGTTTCATGGTCTGAGTCACCACACGAGAGGTCTTGTGTTTATTTTGTTACACCTTGTATAAAAATTAACCAATGTTTTGAATAGCTGTCAATAGAGGTCTTGCGTTTATTTTGGTACACCCTGTATAACTGCTACTCAAATCGCAATTTATCTAGACCAATCAATTATGACTTACCTCTAACCGCTACATCGTGAAAATATCATTTAATATTACAAACTAAGAAACAGACGAATAAAGCGATTTATGGAATTAGATTCATTCTTAGTGAACAAGGCAACATTATTTTCTCATGTTCCAAACATAAGGATTCGTGATCCGAATCTGTTTACATGTTAAACAAGGTTTCTTTTATTGTAATTACATCCCATAATGTATATTAATTTCATACTAGCATTCATGATATTAACATTTATTTGGCGCAACTTGGAATTAATGAAAACAAAAATATTACTGAATAAGTAGCTACACACGTAAGTACATAAACTCACGCCTTCTTTTAATTAATGTAATGGAGAAAATAATGAAAATCAAAAGAAAGGAAGAGATAAGAATTTTGATATTAATTAACATTTACTTGCTTATGTAAGTAAATGTTAAACATTAAACATTTTTCCTTGTCTATTTAGTCCATTGTAAATTATTTCTTGTAGTAAAACACGATTCAGCTTATAAACTCGTGGCAAAGACACAAAGATCATTAACGGAAAAAAGCAAAACAAATGACTCGAGTCTTAATCCTCAATATGAATATTTACGTTTATATTTAGAATTTGTATTCATCATTTGGTACACAATTCATCAGAACTGACAAATGAGGTTTTATTATTCCACTCCATTTGTTGGTGAAATAATATACCGTGAAATGGAGCTATTTCAAAACGACGGGGATCAATGGATCCGGTAATAAAACGGGGCATAATTAACTTTTTTGTACTGGTGACATTGTGCATTTTTTATATTGGATCATTTCTAACAGTGGTTAAATGAAAGAAAATACCAAGATACTCGTATATTTGGATTTTAAAATTAAATCTGACTGCAGAGTTGAAGCTTTAAAGTTCGTAGCGGCTACGCTGCCGTTACCACAATGCGGTAGTGAAGTGGTTTCCACTAAAAGCCAAGTAAGTGATATCACTACATACATAGATTTACAGCTGCCAACATTTTATCTTCATGTAATGTGATAATTTCATGTCAACGCATTAGTTAAGTCAGAAAATCCCTCAATGTTACACAAGGTTAATAAGTCAACAAACTTGGCAAGGGCGTCCTAAATAATATTCTATCTTGATTATTTAGCTTAATTTTTCAATCAGTGGGAACGTTGAAAGTATGCCACTTTCAACTTTTAAAGACATATTTTGAATATTTCTTGATATTTTGGTAATTCTTAACTTATATTAATGGGAAAATTATTAGTTCTAGCAGTAGTAATTGTATTAACTCGATCACAGAAGTGCCTGTAGACGGTTATTTCAAATCACATTTATATACTGTCTGTCTACACCGCGTCTAAACGGTATTTTCGTATTGAACGATTAATTTTCTTGAAGTCTGGTTAATGAATGAAATACAACATCTGCCAAGAATTATAAGCTGTATTATTTCTGAACCATCTTATTTAATAAAACCATTTAATCGGAATCATTCATCTGCCTAGCCTTTTCCCAACTACCTTGGGGTCGGCTCCCAGTCTAAGCGAATGCAGCTGAATTCCAGTATTTTACATGGAGCGACTGCCTATCTGGCCTCCACAACCCAGTTAGTACTGGGTAATACGATATCCTTGGTAAGCCTGGTTGTCAGACTTTTTGGCCACTGGCTACCTGTAACGACTGTCAAAGATCTACTAATGACAGCCGGGACCAACGACTTAACGTGCTTTCCGAGGCACTGAGGAAACTCTGTATGTAATTGGTGGTCACCCACCCACAGACCAACCTAGGCAAGCACGGCTTAACCTAAAGATCGACTCGAGCGAATCCGACGAGCTACTCATCTAATCATTATAATACTAATATGGGAATAGTAATTAATTCTGTCTGTCAGTCCATTATCTTTTAAAACCACGATAGTTGAATGGATCTTGAAGACATTTGGTACACACATAGATCATGAGAGATCACTAAAAATATTATTAACTCAGAGGTTAGGACATAAGGATTTAATCCCTGTAGTATCCTTTCCATGCGGAAGAAGACCCGGATAAAAGCTAACATCTAATAAATCAAATTCAAATATTCTAAAGCTATGATAAACCCTGAACAGAAAAAAGGTAAAATTAGTGAGTCCATTGCGTTATAAATGAGTAGGTACCAAGCGGGCAGGATTGATTGGAGCCTGATGACTCTGCACAGAAGAGATTAATAGCTCGATCGACTGAACGATAAACAGTATGATTCGCAGGATAAGGCTCTCAATGACGATTTGGAAGTTAGCCTATAATTATTTGGCAATGTCATTCTAGGTTTTGATGTTGAATGTATTAATAGGCGCTTTATCTTACTTAATTATTATCTTTATCATCAATCATTTATTTCTTTTCTCAAAAATGTTACTTACAGTTTTATAATGATGACATATTCCGTTCTAAATGAAGGCAGTCAGGCTTGCTGCGTAATCAGAAATGACAATTTCTGATTACGCAGCAGACAAAAGTTCCTAATTAAACTTAAATGACAAAGTCTAACTGGGATGAATGTTTGCTATTTTATTAGTTTAGGTAAACTTTCCATTGATAAATAAATGTACGAGTCAGTGTTGCTCTAACATTAGCGAATAAAATACACACTTTGAGAAAAACATCGATAAAACTACATCTAACCATTCACCGCTTGTCGTAGTACCATTAACACATGAGTTCAGTACTCGCGTCACCACTGTTACATTTGTATGATAATTTTATTGTAACTCCTACGAAAAGATGGGTAAAAGTGCAAATTATCAGAGCCAGCGACGCAACGATGATAACAATATATGTTCATGTGTACCACAGAGTAGTAATTTGTATAATTTTTGCATTCCAGTAGGACCGCGTTGGACTGTGAACGTGCTGGTCGACAAACATGGCGCGACTATTGGTTGAACGACTACTTGTTGCATGGGCCCCGTGGGCACTGTCACTTGTTTTTATGACGTACTGTTCCGTTTATTTAACATGTTTGTTTACTCTAGTAATTTGTAGTTTTCCGAATATTTTGACCTCTGGGAAATATATTTAGGTACACTTTTTATCCAGAACCGATTAGAGGAATATTATCTTGAAGAATTTTGTTACGAGTCCCTTAGTGCAGATAAACGGCTTCAGAGAAACGTTATTTGTCTTTGATGAAATAACGTTCCATTGCCTCAAAAGACAATTCTAGTTCTATGTTATACAAATACTTCAACGTATTATAAATTGGAAGCAAGAAATAATAAGTTGTAGCTGGCTGTCGTATCCCACGTCTGCGCTAAGCCCTCGTAGCATTGCAAGATAAAAGCAACGGGAAACAGTAGGAGCAATATCCGCTGATAGATTTAAAAGTATTTGTCAACACGAGTGTGGTCACTGGGGAAAGAAAAGTATGGATGTATGTCTGCCTTTGCCTACGGTTACGCTTGTGTAGAATAGGTGCAACAAACACCTTTAAGCAGAACAAATAAGTCGTATAGAAATTACGTGATATCGACATAGATGTATTATTGGAGTGGCATATTTTTATCATGAGTTTAGGCACGATAAATAATGACCGTGTTCACGCAAAACGGTATCTAAATTAAGGATAGCGCCAGGGTAGCCCGCGAAATTCATACAGTCTAACACTGACCTGGAAACTGCAAAAACGTAAGAGAATTTGTATTTCGCGGGTTACCTTAGAGCATACTCCTTAATGCCCATGCGCTGACCCGAGCTGAAAATTAAATGGAACGCCTAGTGTTAGTCAAAACGAACAAATGTGTTAGACATAAGGTAAGGATGTAAAAAACTTACAACCTTTTTCTCAACATAAGTTACTGGCAACACGTACCCAGCATTTCTTGAGTTTATTTATTACGTTAATAGAAAATTTGTTTAGGACAAGATAATCCGTCGTATGACCTACAAACAGTACAACAGAGAGACGTCCGAGGAAGAACCTTCCCTTTGTCTATATTTAACAGAATATTACTTAGAAGAAGATCTAAATATTGTCTTCGTATTTACCTATATTTACAAGATTTCTGTCGACGGTATGCTTAAATCATTTATTTTATTGATATTAGCCGATCTTGTTTTCCTGGGCAAAACCGGGACGGGTTTTGCCCAGGAACACAAGATAGGCTTTCTAATTCCGAATCCATCTATTCTGCGCGATATCAGGGGGTCTAAAATGGCCGCTTTAGCAGAATCATAATAGGATAATAATATTAATTACGTTTAAATTCTTAAAATGTTCATATACGTACCTACTATTATGAATATACCTTGTGACCATTTTACGAATTTAAACATAATTAATATTATTATCCTATTATGATTCTGCTAAAGCGGCCATTTTAGATATCCTGACTATGATTGCCCCGCAGCAAGATCAGATCGTCACACGACCTTAGTTTTTTTTTCATAATCATGGTAAAATATTTCTTAAAACTTCTAACGTTTTGAAGAAACAAAAGGCAATACGTTAAATGTGCAGCCAGCCTTAGGTCGCCCGAAGCCAGTCGCGATAAAAGCGGGAAACGTTTATACTCGATCTTTTTGTTTTTATATAGCCTGAGCAATTTGTTGCGAAGCCCTGACTACAAGCTTCGGAGAACTCGTCATGCCGACTCGATGCTCATCTCTATTATCAAGTCGCATTCAATATTGTGCGTACTTTTCGTAACTTTGATTTTACGATTCATTTTATCTGGGAAGATTGAAACTTTTTCTAGTTCAAATTGTAATTATTAATCGTGATTAAAAAGTAATGGAATGTGTTGTGTTGTTAAGAGCTCTGTTAAGATTTTTAATAAAACGCTTTGTTAAATAAATTTATCGTAAAATGAAAATTTATATACTTAATGATAATCAAACATATTTCAGTTTATATTAAAGTTTGACGTACGCATGTGAGTGAACTAAAGCCCGCATTAAAAGTTCTCAAACTAAAACTTCGCTTGACTGATCTTCATTGATATATTATATGTACGTTAGTACAATGGTTTTAGGTTAAACAAAATTTCGTTTACCCTAATAAAAATGTTCTACAATAATAAATCAGGGTCTCCGTGCCAAAACCTATTTTGTATAAGTACCTTTATTGTTCATTTTCCTACGTAATGTAATTCCAACCTTAATGTCAAAATTCGTTTCCTTTGCACGGTAACGTTCAAAGGATTTATGGCCGAACCTAAAATCTGACGTCATTAGCGTTTCTTGTAAAATAGCGTTTTGAAATAAAACACTTAAAATGGAGTTTTAAGGGTTTCTATATAATTGAAGACTAACAAAACAGTGAACCGATAATGTCGGGTAATTAACTCGTGTTGGTAATACCTAGATTAACATATTAACGATTGATTCGAGATTTCAGAATTTCCAAGAAACATTAGAAACTACTATCTATTGCAAATAGTCAGCTGCTTTCATAATCATCATCAAATGAAACTAAAGAAGCCAATCACGACCGGATAACACCGTGACTCGACACGTACTCAATGTGAGCGATTTTTAACTCGTCCTTTCATAACTCATTATCGAGCACGCATTCACAAAGGCATCCGGGTTTCCACAAAATGGTGGTAAGTATTCGTCGTCGTAAAGACATTTATCAAACGATTCAAAGCACTTGATCCTTAAAGTCTCGGAACATTCAAAGCTTTTAGAAGAATGATGTTTATGCCGTGACTTCGAATGGCTGTCGTCAGAAATATTAATGACGAGAGTTACTGCTCGGCAATTTAACGAACGAATTGCCGACAACCTACGATTAAGTGCCACCTGTATCACGCTTTACATCTTCGATATCATTTTAAGGCCCAATAAAACGTTTTTATCTCGCGTAAATCTCAAAGTATTTCTTCTATTCTTAGAGTAAACATTAATGTATGGAGCTTGTTTTCACGATTGAACGAATGCTGACAAATAGACACATAATTCTAAACATGAGAGTGCCTTTCACTTTATCACGTTACAAAATGCGTGATGGTTTCACGTTACTAAGGAATCAAGAAGGAAAAAGGTATCCAAAAGTCACAGTTGCAATGGGATTCATTTGCCACGTATCAGTTCAAAATGGGATAAAGCTATTTCCAAAGGCTCCTTTGAAAAAGACAGTAAACAAAGTTTTCGTTGAATATTTGTCAGTTTGATTCAATTACCTAAATCACGTCACACATTGTTCTTGTTTCGATATTTCGTGATCCCGGGGGGTGAATTTCTTTGCGAAACAGTCGGCTTTGGGGTCCCATCTGTTTGTATCGATGTTCCAATTTGTCAACATAAAATAGACAGCGGCATCGGCAGACCGACTCGACCCAGTACACCGCTAGACGATATCCCTACGTCAGTGTCTCCGATCTGCACCTGACGTAAATTTATTGGTGGTTAATTCAAAACGATATTACTTATCCTTCCAAATGTTTCTAAAACAAAAATATCAATGGACAGTTCCTTCTCATTTCCGAGAACTACTTTTATTATATTATTTTACTCTCTGAATCCAGGTTGATGCTTTTCTCAATTTCAACTTTAAATCTGCATAGTTTTATTAGCTTTTCAAATGCAATTTAATGTAGATCTGGCGGGAACGGTTTCTCCTTTTCCATAGCTCAAAGCTCACTCCAACCAACATTGAAAATTCCGCAGAAAATACTAGAGTGAAATTTTATATAGCACACCTTCAAAATTTGAGGTTTAAGCTCTGTGGGTACATTTGAAATATTGTCTACATAGGAGGCAGCTTTTGAGGTAGCAGTTTTGTATAGACAAAATTGTTTCGTGGAGCGGAAAATCGTGTTTTTTCAGTGAAGTAGTACGTACATAGAAATAATCCTTTGTTGATAATTGCAGTACGTACCCGTTTAGTCAATGTTTGTGGGCTGCAGTGTGCCTTGTCACCGTGGGTCGGTGTGGTGTGCCGTGTGTGCAGTGACCGAGCACTTCGCTATTTTAACACCTGTGCTTGTTGATAACATTATTTTGTCATAAAACAAACGAAACACTCGCACATTATGATGTAACTGGATTCCTATTTTAATGGATAAGTACTCTTTGTTAAAATACCATTTGAAAATGGATAATTCGATAACTTTTGATCGATTTATCTAAGAATAACGGATAAGAAATACTATTTTATCAAAACTTCAACAATACTCCAGAGAAAATGCATGAAAAAATAATGGAAAAGAACTTTTCAACTACTAAAGTACTGCTAAGAAGAACGTAGAAAAGCTTTTAGTTATAAAAACTATCGAAATAAAAAAGGGACGAAACGTAGTGCGCTAACCGCTGCGTTAACAAGTTCTCAAAGAAGCCAGCTTCCCACTCGGACATAAACGTTTTAATTTGATTAAAAACTACGGAGATGGCTTACAGGGAACTCTTGAGAGATTTTAGGAGTACTATCTAGTACTTACAAAACAGCTCTTCAGCCTGACTCCGCCCGGACCTATTCGAATATCCGTCAGAAATATACAGACATTACAATTCTCTCTCTTCCAATTTTTCCAGCCTCGTTCCTATAAATCTAAACAAGTCTCCCGGTATGGAAATGAAATAACAAAACCGGCACTACATGATTGATAGGGGAAACAACAAACCAGTCACACTATGGCAGATTTGTTGATCGGATTGCAAGTAAAATGTTAATAAAAAACTTGTAGTAAACACTTTTATAAAACGTAACGTACCTAAGCGTATTTACAACGAAACCGATTTCGAGTAAATTCGAAATTCTTACTACAATTAGAGCCAACCTATAAGCAGATGAGGGTAAAATTACCTTACCCGGAAAATTAACCGTAGCTCCGCCACCTAGTTAAAACTGCTAAAATGCTGTGGGAGATGCTTAGATAACGTAGTTTACGAAATACCCTCCAGCCCACGGAGTACCTGAAAATTATATTTACCAGAAATGCTCCTGAGCGCATCAAAGGTATTATAATGATATCTGGACCGACAATCTTCCTTGAGCCCGTTCTCTAAAGAGATAGTGACTTAATAAAGCAACAATCAACTAGATATGCTGAAAGAATGGCACAAAGACATTAGAAAGCCTCTTAGCCTCAACGAATGTCTGACATTGTCATTTTAAGTTTCCTCGTGCTTTTCTCAACTCTACTTTTGTTTTTGACCTGCAGAGATAATATGGGGCAATCTTTGTATTTTATTTATGTCACTCAAATAGTCTTACCAACGGGTATCGTATTACCCAGTACTAACTCGGTTGTGGAGGTCAGATAGGCAGTCGCTCCGTGTAAATACTGGTACTCAGCTGCATCCGGTTAGACTGGAAGCCGACACAACATAGTAGGGAAAAGGCTAGGTTAGGCAGAAGTGGGACTGTTCGAAAGAGATACCGCGGCCATGGAACACAAAGGGCAAAAGAAGGAACATGGATGGGTTTTAGTCAGTAAAAGTCTGACACTCCCTTCCGCTACGCCCAGAGCGGAAGGAGTCATTTGATAATTTCCCATCCCAAAAAAAAAGGCAGAAGATTCAAATAGATCTTTAGATTGGCTATTAACAATAAAGAATACTTTATCCATCTTTCAACTTTTAAAACACATATTATGTACGTAATTTCCACGGGAAAGCTGTAATTCAAAAGGAATGGAAACAAGTTAATACCGGTATGTAGCTACTTACACAATTCTTTGTCCTATAACAAAGCACGTTATAATTAAACAATACTTAGACAACAGTTGTCGGTTGTGTTTGTTCGTCCAATGTTTACTGAATACAATGCTGAACCCACCGCCAGTTATGAGTGACCTACATTCGAGTCATCATGATCTAGATCAACAAGTGCTGAACCGAACAATCACTCATCATCTCCCAAGCCTTTTTTCCCCAACAATGTAGGGGTCGGCGGAAGCCACGAAGACTTTAAAGTCTTACTGGATGCAGCTGAATTCCAGTATTTGACATGAACCGACTGTCTATCTGACCTCCACAACCTAGTTAGTACTGTAACACGATACACCTTGGTAAGACTGGTTGTCAGACTTTCGGGCCACTGACTACCTGTAACGACTGTCAAAGATCTATCGTCTTCGATCTTATTAGTATATGAAATTGAGAAATATTTAGTCGATTTGAAATCGATGAGAATTGAATAACAAAGTAGTAGGATTTATTTTTTGCTGCCTTCCGTCACACCGGACTTTATAACATTACGGGCCGAACAATAACCATAGAGAGTAATTAGTTGGTAAAAAGATAACCACCGGAGTGGAAATCAAAAAGTCATATTACTTGTCAAAAATGGGCTTACACATTTTTAAATCCAATTTTAAATTATCATCTTTACAAGGAATAAATATTTTTTGGGAAACAAATTATAAGATCCTTCCATAATAAGTAATTTAAACAGAAATTCGTTTACTTCACGCCTCTCGGATTCGATAAAAAGTCAAATAAAATGAGTTTCTGGACTGTAGTCAAAAATACGAGAATACAGGCTGGGGAATTAATCACCAAATAGAAAATATAAACCTACAAGAGACCGAATTGTGAACGAGAGCCAAATCGGGCACTGGTAAACATCAGCCAAATTGGACGGGCGCTAAATGGCCAAACATTTTCAAGTTAGAACTTCTACTCAGATAACGATACGGCAAAGTAGAAAATATTATAAATCGGATTCCATATTCCAAATTAGGTTCTCAATTCAAAAACTTTATTGTTATAGGCACGAACGAAGAACAGTTACCAAAGTAAAACTTGAGAGATTCCGGTAGACTTTCAGACTTTCACGCGACTGTGTGTTGGTCAAACTAAAACTTCTATGGTGCGACAAAAAATAAAAGTGCAACTATCATACCTGACCACCGACTCCTTCCTCGTTGAAAATGAATTAAAATTTTCCTACCATTGCAATATATTTTGAAGGATTCAGTAGGAAGCTGCAATTTCTCGCCAAGCATTCTCGAACTGTTTATGTAATTCAGGTCAAATTAAATCATATTATTATATTATGTATTGCTTGGCGTATTCAGTCGTAAAATAGAGACAGAAGAGCATAGAAATAAAGTAAGGTAAGAGTATCGAACTTTTTCTAAAAATATATGAAATCCTCTTACTACTCTTCACTAAGAATTCCAGATTTATCTCAAAAGTTACATTTTTGTAATAAGTTTGGAAACTTATGAAGACACGCTGACCTTTTTTGTCACTAAAGTTTTCGTTCAATTTCAAGAAATTGACATCTTGTTGTTAATGATACTACAAGCTTTTGATAAACTAGTTGCTCCTGGAGAATTTATGTTAGCAGGTAAAACATTCAATCAAAGAGTCCTTTGTTAAGAAATTCTAATTATAAAACAATGGATGTCAATTGATTTGTAAGATTAAGGTTTCCGACATCCTATAAGTTTGCCACAGCGGCGAATGCTCTGTAATTTGGAAAAACGTGGAGATCAATTTACAACTGGTTTCAAAACAGAAAAAGAAACAATGTGAAAATGACAATGAAAAATAGGAAATATTTTCGCGCCCGAATAAAATAAACTGCTAGATAAAGTTAAAGAAAATCAGCAAAACTGTTTATAGCAAAGTTTTTACCTTTCCATACAAAGCTTAGAAAATATTATGACTGTCATACATTAAGCCTCTCCCGTGGTGAAAAAAATATATGGAAGGTCACAGAAACGACACAATATTTCGAAATGTGTGCTGGCTCGGAATGAATGCCTTCTGCAGAAACGCCCACTTCTCACTGACAGGACAATGTCAGTTATTGTTAGAAATAAAACCACAAGGATTTGCTTACATAATATATGTATATAGCCGTTATATTCAAAGGTTAACTTGTCCTCCGGTAACCGTTACCTTTCTGTAAGATATGCGACCTCTTTTGAAACACTGCTTCGTTTACTTGAAGGTTTCTAGTGAAGGTTATATCATGTATCTTGCATATTTCCTTACCTTATTATTCACTGTAACATAATTTCAAATTATCTCACTTATCGCAGAAAGTCTTAATTGGTTAAATATGGACTAACGTCCGAAATTAAATGTTAAACATTACTCAACACGATAGCATTGTTACTCACTTTACATATACGGCGCGCGCCGTGATTAATGTAAAATGGCGTACGTATTTTGAAACGAGTCATCATGTAAAATTGCAGTTGCAATCAAGGACAGCTGTAGTGTTAATTTACCGATAGTACAACTATTAATAAACTCATTTGAAGAGCTCCATTGAAAGCTAGAATAAATCAATAGAACTGATTTATTGTAGCTGAGCAAACAGCCATAAATCAAAGGCAGGCGCGGCAAAACCCGCGTGTATCCGCGGCACAATACCTAGCTATGACGCTATGATAAAACTGTGTGACGTCACAAATATCATGTTTATTAAACTGAACAACAAAAACATATATTTACACGTCACTTCTCTCGTGTGAGTGGCAACTTCGGAATTCTCTTGAGAAACAATGAGCTTCATAAAAAATGAAAATTAATCTTCGCCGCTGCATCGACCTAGAATAGGGAAGTATGCGTCCGATCTCATGTATTTTTGCGACTGTGTCTGCGAAGACACTGACTTCATAAGTCTATAGATACTTTCATATGCCATCTCAAAGACGTAAATCATGTCTAAATCGTAGTCTTTCTTGGAATCTATTATAATTTGCCACACCATAAAGCCCTTATTCAAAGCGTTTTTCCTTTTCCTTTTGACTAAGAAAACGCGCTCTTTAATCCAGAATTGTAAGATAAAGAAGAATTTAAATACTTTGTAATCACGTTAAAACAAAAGTGTCTAAAATAAGAGCAAAGACAAAAATAACAGTCTGCTTTTTATAAAATGGGAACAAACATGCCAAATCCGTACCTATACAGACCTCTATAAAATTAAAAAAATATCTCAACTGAAAATGGTCACATTCCCTTTTTATCTTCTATCATGTTTTCTCACTGAAAGGAAATGGAAAAAGTTCGGTATTTAATTTGGCTGATATTCCAAACAGGATTTTGAATTGAAATAAGTCGTGAAAAGATTCTAATTAAAACTTTTAAATCACCTGTTATGAAAGAGGGGTTTGCGTTATGGCTTGGATTTACCACCATGTACCTGGTACATGTGTTGATTGTCCGTCTACACTTCTACCTACAGGATGTTATAATACGTCGGTCGGTTACAGCGAATGTTCTAATTTCAGGCCAGCCCTTAACTTCGTTGAGGTAATTTTATCACTTCCCCCCTCGAGTAGCTAGCTCGGACGGATACCATTATCTTTACTTTCAAATTCAGCAACCGTAGTAATATTAATGAAATACTTATTAAAAAAGCCAAACGATTGTTACAAATCGTACCTATACCTATATAAGCAGGCAAGGGAATTACGATGAGAGGAAGGAATCTGTTGTTTTTGAATACCACAAATCACCAGAGCAGGAGAATGAGGAGACTTTGGTTCATCATTCTCCTGTTTTCGTGATTTCGCTCGCATCCAAAAAGTTTGCAGCCTCTTAATTAAAAGTAATCATGAACTTACTCTCCATAGCAACCGAAAGAATCAGTTTATCAAACAGTTTAAAATCGTGAGGAAACTAGCATGCCTTTTTTTTGGGATGGGAAATCATCAAATGACTCCTCCCGCTCTGGGCGGAGCGGAAGGGAGTGTCAGACTTTTACTGAATAAAACCCATCCATGTTCCTTCTTTTGCCCTTTGTGTTCCAGGGCCGCGGTATCTCTTTCGAACAGTCCCGCAGCCCTGGCAAACTAACATGCTTAAGAGATATTTCTTAACGGCATGTAAAGCCAAGTCAGAGGCCCATGGGTGGCAGAAAAACTCTGACACCAGGTTAGGTACTAACCACACGATAAACAAAGAAGTTAGATGAAAAAGGCCTTAGATGTGGAGGTTAAGCACATGGGGTTATGGAACAAGTCGTCTGACATACCGACCTCGTAAAAGATTAATTTGAGTCGATATGAGATAATACGACATTGACAATGTATTTTATGTCTGTCCACATCGTCAAACCTTGTAAGTTTTGCCGAGATAGTGACTGCGAGTGACGGAAACGCAAAGTGTTAGCTCGCAGTAGTTTATCTACCTAGGAGTCTTTTGTGAATTTGTGCCTGTCAAAAAGTTATTAAAGTTAAGTTATTTCCCTTATTTCCGGTTCACACTTTTTACAATGAGCATGTTATATGAGTACATTTGCGTACAGTAATGCCTATCGACTACATCTACCAGTCCATTTACAAATGAGGCTAAAGCTGAGCTCAAGGCTTGATAAATTGACTTAGCAAAGTAAAATAACATATTTGCTATTATGTAAAACAAAATACATGTTTGCGCCTGTTTTTCCCGAAGGCAAAAGCAGAGTTGTCAAACATATTGCTAGTTATGCAGTCTCATTTTGAAAGAGCGCAAATGGTGGATTGTTTTAAAAGGAAACCCTAAAACCTTTGCTGGAAATCCAGGGTCATTTACAGCCGTATTTGCAAGCAGCGCTAGACCATAGACAATTAATAAAATTCACAAATAATTTACTGTCTTCCACAGAGAATTCTATGAGTGTTTTATTGGTAATTCTCATAGCCATATTATTATGTTAGCAATATGTAGTGTTAGTGAGGAACTAGGATTTATTGCGGATATAGTGCCACTATATTGAGACGCAACAGCTGCGTTCATGCACCGAGCTCTTTACGACGGAATTTAATCAGGAACCAATTACGTAAGTGACAATATCTACCGTATTTGATAGAGCGTTAAGGGTAGTTAATATGCATCTTAATAATCGGAGTCCGGAGAGACAAATTATTGGAGTTTCAGAAATTATTTGCTTCCGCTTTTGCTAGGACGATAATCTGGTGTAATTTCTGGTGAAGAGCAACTACATCAAAGCGTCGGAGAGTTCTAGAAATTATTTGCTTGACCCTTTGCTGAATCGGATGTTGTCCATATGTTTTAGAGCATCCTTGGCTGATGAGTAAGTCCTTACTCAGGCATCGCCGCAACTAACTTTCCAAGTTTACGTATGAATTTCTAATAACACCAAACATCCTCTGTATGAACAGCACAAATAATCGTTCTTACTCATAGTTTTAAAGCATTGACATACAGATGAGGATCATAATTAATTTAATCCACTATCTTTCATCACGTAATAGGTGTCCCTATTCCTTCTTAGTTCTATTATTAATTTACCAAATCAGGGACATCGCACCGACTGACTCACGAAAGCTATCACAATTTAATTGGCAATTTGTGTATTACAATAATGAGTGTTTCACAAAGCCATTACTGATACATATTCATATCACCCATATTTGCTCAGTATTTAGACTTTTGTCATATAAATTGGATCATTAGTGAAATCTCTGTGGAAGAAACAAAGGAAAATATTAATATTTGATGGCTTATTTTAGGAATTAGAATGATTAATCTGCAGGATTGATTTTGGAAATAAAACTATTTAATTCAACGGTTTCGCGTAGGTAGGCTTACCACGTTCATTTTTCTACTTGAATAGCTACGCAATCCACTAAATTAGTTCGAAAGTTACACTTCTACATAAAATCATAACATCACGGCTGTAATCCCCGAAGGGTTAGGCAAAGGTATGACTTATAGAACACACATTCGCCAGTTATGTATAAGTCCCAAGTAATAAGGAGCAAGCAATTGCCATTAACCGGGGACACATCCAGAATACCGGTCGCTATACCTACTCAGAAATTTATTAAAGAAAAATATCCATTAATACCTTTTTAAATCTCATCAGAATAAAATATCCCTACCGCCACTGTTCCTCCTAGTTCCTTCCCCTTAAAAGGTTGATTTCCTATACGAAACGAAACCGCGATGGCCGCAACTTAGCACGAGTGCAATTACTTTCTCTAAGTTAATATCAAATAGTACTACACTACACCTTGTAGTACACTACTAAGAACCTAGGCATGTGGACCTTCTTGCTTGTTTGTGTGTACTTCAGCAACCACAACCTATGAAGTAGAACATGCTGAATACCACAACCTCTTTGGTAAAATATGTTTCTTCTTTTCACTTGCAACGGAAAACTGAAACTAGTTTTGAATCCTACTAGCATCTAATTTATCCTTTTAGGTGGAATAGTGATTCAGTTAGGGTATCTATTCATTTGTACATTAGCATATTGGGATCAGATACTTATTTGCCATTCAATATCAAAACTCGAAAATCATCAAACAGCAACATAACATTTGAAGCTATTCATAAACGAAAACCTTTTAAAATATGAATGCTTGTCGAAATGCTGTGTGCAGAGCAGCGAGACCCCGGTTTCAAATGTTGGATACAAATTGTTGGCATAGCTGGAGTCGACGAAAACCTATACAAACCAAGCACACCGATTGATGGCCAACGTTGGCGGTGGGTTGGACCCAAAATTTGAAGTGGAGGGAAAAATATTATTTATATTAAATGTTCTTGAAATGCTATCAAGGGTGTAAGTAGTAGGTACCACAGAATGTCAATCATCACAGTTTTAAAACTTTCAACATTTTATAGCACCTACTCTGAGGTGTGGGAACCGCAAAATGCAACGGCATTATACGTTACTTTCTGTCAGCTCAAATCGACATCCATTCGCTTAGGTCTACTTAGTAGGTAGGTACGTAATTAGGTACCTACTAATTTTGGTAGGTATCTAGGTACATCTGTAATCCCTTGATGTTACTTCAGCTAACACTGTTTTGCTTTAGCCTTATATTTTAAGTACAGTTTCTACTATATTTCGCAAAATTGCAAGCGAACCTAACGTGATAAATTATCCTATAAGCCTACCTAACATTATATGGAACCAGCAGAACAATGGTTCCTAACAAGCTGCATTAAAGTCTCTGATATCTTGAAACACGAGACGGTCATGAATTGTCAGAGTACAAAAGAAAGATTCGGGATCTTTTCGAATCCTGGATAATTCTTCATTTCGTAGATCCTTCATAAGTTACCACAAAGTATTACAAAGTATCAGAGAAGCCGGAACTGTTCGTATGCGCGGAAAAGTGGTATTAGCGAACTTAGCAGGATTACCGCTGCAAAAAGTTCCGTTTTATAACCACCAACATGAAATGTCACGATTCCCACCTTGTACGCGACGTGATTAAAAACTACTTGAGCATTAACCTCCTTAAGGATAACCGTTTTCCCCACTCTTTGTAAGGCTTTGGACTGGAAAAACGTAGAAATAGAACAAGAGCATTCTTTTTTTGAAATTTTAGCATGAATAGACCGACGAAAGAATTTTTGGTCCCCGTTTACACAAAAAGAATTTGGTGTCGTGGGGATAGAATGTGCATTCGCTCGTTTGTCTAAAGTCTAAACCAACCTTTAAATAAAATAAAAGACATTCTAAGTCACGTCTGGCATTTGATTTAGATTCTCCTTGTAAATTATGAACGCGGAATCTCTTTACTGATAGGAAAGTTTTGAGCCTGAAGGCACAGACTCTTCAGAAATTCAGTGCCGTCAACCGATTGCGAATTTAAATCATAATATTTTGAAGCTCACTTTTTGACATAAGTATTTATGTCGTTGTTTACTATTAGGTACAGTAGGTAAATATCCATTTTGATTAAAACTATAATTTCTCCTTCATCAACATCTGCCTAGCCTTTTCCCAACTATGTTGGGGTCGGCTTCCAGTCTAACCGGATGCAGCTGAATACCAGTATTTTACATGGAGCGACTGCCTAACTGACCTCCACAACCCAGTTAATGCTAGGTAATACAATACCCCTTGGTAAGATTGGTTGTCAGACTTTCGGGCCACTGACTACCTGTAACTATAATTTCTCCTTCCTTCTCAATTAAATGTTTGTCCAACAATAAGATGGCATTTCTCGATATACAACTCTGTCAGCCTATCTAGCCTATCCAGATTATCTGATAACGAACTGAAAACCACCCGCAACAAGATGGTTTGCTGTTCATAATTATTCAGAATCCGTCACGAGAACATCTATTGTTTCCCGATCTTAGGGGACGGTCGGGCAAAGCGGGCCCCTTAAGGTTGATCAATTAAAATCCATATAAATTAAAAGATATTTATTGAACAAAATAAACTCTCATGAACACAACCTCTTTGGCTATCATAATCAACATAATTAATGAAACAAATAATCAACATTTAGTAGCAATATCAACTTTTTTTTTAATTGCAAAAAACCCGTTTTGCCCTTAGGGGGTTGGCAAAACGGGTATCGTAGGCGGGCAAAAAGAGTAAAATATCTGGCTTACATTCTAATCAAAACAGAGATCACAAAAGTAAGATCCATGCCCACTATAGGAAGAGCATGAGTCATGAGCCCACTCTCGACATTGTGAGCATTGAATCCAGTCCTCAGAGGGGGGACTTACGTATTTTTCCTTGCATATTATGCAATAAAAGTCACCATTTTCTTTATCCGTGTCCTTCTTACGTTTTCTTTGCCCAGATGATGACGGCTTCGGATCGTTAGCTTTCGCTTGTCCAGGTTTGATGGCTTTGGCTTCGTGGCCTTAACTTTTTTTGTTTGTGATTTTTCAAATTTATCTTTTTGTTGAGTCTTTATCGGAGTGCTGGTCAGAATTTCAGATTTTTGTGGCTGTCTGCTTCTGTTTGTTTTTCTGACTGTATTTTGTGGCAATGGGTGAATTTCCTGAAGTATACTTGTATTCTGATAGCTGATTGGTGGTGGCGTAATTGTACCATGTTCTACGTCTGTTATATTCTGCTCAGATAGATCCATTGGTTCTATAACATGAGCATTTTCAGGCTGTTGGTGTAATCTTTCAGACCTGATGTTTGATGGAGCTATCGGAGTCTGTATAGGTTCTGTATATTGATCGTTTTCCATCGGTTGTTGTACATTTTCAGATCTAGCAGCTGGTGCCTCTCTTTCCTGTTCAAAAATCTGAGTTGGAACATTTTCAGTTATCGTGGCAGGGTTACGGTAATCAGCCTGATCGTGTTCTTGAGTTGGCAGTTCAGGATTGTATACAGCAGATGGCGTAAAATAGTCTTCCCCAATAGCATATCGATCAAATGGTTGAATACCTGCCGCTCGAAAGCCGCTTAAAGCATTTTGCGGCGTAGCTGCTTTGAGATAAGCTTCTCTTAACGTGTGCTCTGACCAAGAAGCTCTTTGGGTTTTTCTTTTGTAATTAAACACCATCTGCAATAAACATATTAAATTGTAGCCTTACATTCATACACAATAGCAAGCGGGCAAAAAGGGTACTACCCGTCTTGCCCTCACCCGTTTTGCCCTCCACCCCGAATTTTGAGCTAACGGTAATAATTACACAAAATGAAGTATTTTGCTAGCTAAATTTACTCACATTAGATACATTAAAGACTAAGCTTCATCATGACCAGCAATGATGCACAGTAAATTTCACATAAATCATAAGATACACAGCGTACTCACCGTTTGTATTTTTTATTTTTTGGCGCGAAAACTTGTACAGGCTCCCGTGCACTCGACTGGCTCGTGCCGCTCGCCGCGGGGTACTGATTTGCCAGCGGGGGGAATGTGCTAGCGCTATACGAAACAATATTGTCTAGCTCTTGTATTAGATCGGAGATAGAAGAAGTACCCGTTTTGCCTACCGTCACCTTCTTGCCCGACCGTCCCCTACTTAGAGGCCGGTTCCGCGTTCACTGCAAACTTTAGCCTTTGTCTATTGTTATAGGCACTACAGCCTATGAAGTACCACAGAAATATACACTATAAAATATACAGAAAAGTAAAAAAAAAGTTTATAAAAACAGTGTGTACGAATGCACAATAGTCTGGCTGTACTATTCACCGCTTTCAGTACAGATAACAGGGCTTGTCAACTTTCTAGATCCGTAATTTAAGATTGTGTGTGGTGGAAACGTTGAGTGCTTCTGCCCTCTGATCTTCGTCGTGTCCCACATAACATAAGATTACAATATTTCTTCAGTAGCACTATAAAGAGTTAGCACAAGTCACAATCATAATAAAAAGAGATCATTAAAGTTGCACTTTCCTTTAGAAAAGCAAGATTAAATATGCAGAACTCAATGTTGTTTTTAACTAGTGGTACTTCGCTATGTTATTCATAATTTAATTAAAATTATTGCGTTTTCATGAATTTGATAGGTAAAATAATAATAATTTCAACTTTTATTAAGAAACTTTGGCAGTTATTTTTAAGATTTGAACTTCTTCTATCTGTTTTTTATTTTATTTTTAGAATGTTATCTACTCCTGTCTGATGGTGCCCCTATCTATGTGTCATCATCCGCGCAAATATTGCGCAAAGATAAACTATAATTGACTCAAAATAGCAGATAGTCTGTTCAAATGTGCTTTTAGTGTTCTATGATGATAAGGTTTACCCAATAGGATTATTATCTATAGCCTCGAAAACTCGAGTACACCTTATTAGAAAGTATTCATTCTAGATCAAATTATAATATATTTCTGTTAAAATGCCAACGTGTTAAAACGCGTTGAAAATCACTTTATGATGCCCCAAGGTGGAATTAAGAGTTTTACCCTTATTTTTCTTAATATACGCTACGTAAAACAACGTGGGCTGGAAAATTGGATACCACCAGACAGCATGTAATCAAAGTTGAAACCCTTAAGCTGACAAGGAATTCCCTGCGACGTTACATGACAAATCATATGTTCTATTAAGTTTTTTATTCTATTTTTAGTATCTGATAACATTATCTTTGCGAAGTAAAGATTTATTTTAAAAGGGGAATCTCCTGTTATGAGTAATTTATCGTTACATGTCTCAATCTCATGAGACATTTCATATTCTGTTTTATTTTTGATGAGACGTGCTTATCTCCCGGGTGTTTTATTTTTGTGTGTACGTTTTATTTTGTCTAAGAGTGGTTAGTGGTGGCTTAGGTATGTTTCTTTTTTTAACATGATTGACATAATTTCCTGCCTTGTCATATAACATTAAATATTAATTGCGAGATAAAAACGAGACTATTTCGCACAATCATTTCAATGATTTCACATATATTGAGCGTAATATTAAACTAATTTATACATCAATTAATTGATGATCAAACAGTAATTTTAACTGCCGATTTTTATATTTATTTATCTATAGAGGTTTACCACGATCGTGACCGGCTTCAACTCGGTGCTAAGCACATTGATGTGTTGGAGAAAACCGCATGAAAACTGATTGACTGAAAAAAGGGCAATTTAACAGACACACGTTTGAAAGAACCTAAAAAGTAAGTTTACAGTATAATAGGGAATTGCAAGGTTTAAAACGACGCACAGTGAAGTCCTTTAATTGCAGTGATAGGAAGCCAGAAGACAGTCAGAACAGTGGAGATCTTTCCCCCGAGCCTTCCGCCGTAAACTGTCTACAATTTCCCCTTTTTCCTCATCCGCCGCTATATTTTTCAATTCGTCGGTTTATTTAACCGTTTAATTTTTAACTCGTCTCGGGTTTCACTTAAATTACGCTCAGATTTAAATATAATTTCTTAATTTATTGCGCCGGGACACATAAAGCAATTAAGCTTTCGACGGAAGCGAGAAAACTGAAGTTATTTAACGTGTTCGCTCAATTACACCTAGTCTTTATAAAAGTTCCAATTAATGATGCGATGTATTTTATGAGATATTGTTTATATTCGTTTAGAATTGCACAATAACTGACTTTGTATATTGTATAACAGTAATAAGAATTATATTCCACTAATCGACAATAAAATAGTTTAGCTTAGCAAATAAACTGGGAGCCATTTTTTGCGTATCATCAAATATATTCCGTAGGTATAACACACGGTTGGACATAAAACTAGATCCTACCGTTAAAATAAAACAGACGATCCCAAAATTGTGTAACATATCTGTTTAATTCAGTTTTTAACGAGGAAACTTGTTGGAATTTTCATGAGGACACGACTCGGTTCCACAATATTGTCATACATATAATTGTTAAACCTTCGTTTATCTTATCTCTTCTGGCATTATTTCAATCAAGTCGAACATTACATCATAAAGGCTGTAATCTATTCATAAATATGTCCGAAATGCTTACAACAGTCAACAGTGTGTATTTTTTGGATATTATTATTTGGAAGTGACTCAAGTGGCGGATTATGAAACGATCATATAAAACCATTATATAGCCGGTATTAACGTCGACTCCTTGTTTACAAACCTTATTTTAATAAAAATACATAAATTAAAAGGCGAACTTTATAATCCCCAATCGTAAGATAATTTTTAACACCGTACTTGTTTGAAAAATAATTTTATTTTTCATAAAATTTTACTAAATTAGATATTAGTACAAATTGAAAGTATTTGTTACAAGTATTATCAAAGAACAGTGCACCTACTAGTCCTCATTAATTAACAATAATTAGTAATTAAAATAATTTATTTTTAAAGTAATGATTTTTTTGGTGTTTTTCTATAATCGTAACTTTCCTAGTTGCTAAATTTTATACATATTCAGTCGTAATCTACGATTTTTAAAATTTAAGGAAATATTTTTATGTTAAAAATTGACAAAATATTTTTATATTTATATATTAAAATATCCGCAGTAAAGATAATCTAGTTCGGTAATGTGTAATAGTTTACAATTTAAAGTAGTTATAATAGTGCACTCACCTTCGACAGTCGGAGTTGTCGCGCCGACGAAAACTTCTAAACTAACTAAAAGTTCTCGAAAATGTTCAGTTAAAGTAAAATGCACTTTAAAAACTTAGTCACAACTCACTAGAGAATGTCGTTGTTGGAAAATAAATGTGTTCAAGTTAAATGTGGTTGTTATATTGAGATTTTATTAGTTGTCCGTCGTCGCCAAGTTCTTGTTGGAACGTTTGGGCGCGCCAAAGTTGTGTGTCGATGGCTTCGGGCTTCGTGCTTATATCTCTCGGAAAGCGGAGCCTGCGCGCATGCGCGACTACCATTCATGTCACTCTCTTCAATGACCGCCCCACACACGTCATCATCTTTTAATATTATAATTTTTATGACATCCATATTATCATCTGACTGTACTTTTTTTACTTGTTTAAAAATGTGAGTCATTTTTTCTGACATTGCACGTAGGTAAACACGTCATATATTACCTAACACAGGCAAATAAAACACATGCGTTTTCAACGGTAAGACTTAAATAACATAACATCACGCCTCGTTACCCCCGAAAGGTCAGTCAGACGTGTACCTAACAAGTTCAGCTACATTTCGCCAGTTATGTTCAAGTTCCATGTAATAGGGGGCATATTGCCGTCAACCGGGCATAGATCCAGACTCCGTGGCTGTCACTGAGAAATTCCTGATGGAAAAGCCCGACCCAGGAATCGAATCTAGAACCTCAAGCTCAGCAGTGGCGCTTGCGACCACTAGACTAACGAGGCTGTCTTAAATACTTAATATTATTATTATAGACTTAAATATTATCTTCTAAAATTATCTACATATTGAACAAATAACGTTAAGTAACTGTAAATATTATATAACAATGAGCCTGATTTCAAATCAATTGTTTAAAAGCATAAATAATCGATTACATATTGTAAGTATTCAGGTGCTGTTGACCGCAACGTTCGCCCGCGTGAAATGATTATAAAAATATGTTGAATCGCATTTTGTTACCAATTTCATGAGTCTTCTAAAATAGAAGTAGCCTACGTTACTCTTTATAGTGCTATCTGCCAGTGAAAGTTTTGTCGAAATCGGTCCAGCTGTTTTGAGATTTTGCGCAAATGTTATCTATGTACGCGATACTTGTTCCAAATAAAAGTACCTATTATTTCTTTCTTAAAACCATCCTTTGATCAAACTATGTTCAAAACTATTGGTTAAGCATGTGTTACGTCCGCACGTAGCACAGGCTCAAACCTGCGAATATCAGAGGCAAGACAAGCAAATTGGCATAATATCGGATTAGTAGGTCTAATTCGATTCGATTGTGGGCTAATATTATCCGGCAGATCCCTATTGTACCTCCTATGACATACAAAGACTATCAGATAACTACATTATAGGTATTGTAAGGGTGCATTTACAACCCCCATTACAATACAAAGACTTAATGTAATCACAGACACATGACATGTTTCTAGAATGTTTAGATATTGCAGTCCACCATAGGTAGATTGGTCTTACCATCTCGGCAGCTAGCTTAAAATCCAATAGCATATATGTAATGGTGTCTCAATTGTGTGTTGAGCAGTCACGTCTTATTTTCTGTTACTTATTAATTTTTATATGCATATACTTTCGGCTCGTCCACGTTCATACGTCTGGTGATACAGGCACACAGTGATATTATAATTTAGTATATACCAAGCATATTTTCTCTCCAACCATACATCTTTTTAGAACGGCAAGCCTAGTGTGGGGACACCCCCCAAATAGATGCAACGACCTTAAAAAGCTGGGTCAGACTACATACGGAAGGGCTGCGGGACTGTTCGAAGGGCTGCGGGACTGTTCGAAAGAGATACCGCGGCCCTGGGACATAAAGGGCAAAAGAAGGAACATGGGTGGTTTTTAGTCAGTAATAGTTTGACACTCCCTTCCGCTCCGCCCAGAGCGGGAAGAGTCATTTGATGATTTCCCACCCGAAAAAAAAAAAAAAAAAAAAAAGACTACGTGTACATACGGAAGACGGAAGGCATGGTTCTGTGGCGCAAATTAGGGGAACCTTATGTCCAGCAGTGGACATCGATAGACTGAGCGGCTGGTGACAATGAACATGTGCGCACGCGCAGGCTTTATGCTCAGTGGGGGATATATGTCGGGCTAGTAGAAATATTCGTACGTTGAAAAAAGGCGAAAGCCAGAAATAAAGGAAATATATATGTATATACTTACAGCTGACTATATCGGGAATAAGTCCAATGGACTGGTCCATTGGACTTATTAGGGTCGATACCGTGGTTACATCAAAATGGCTATTCCTAAAATAGTTTCACTTCAAATGGCTAAGTTTGTACTGGACATAGATTATTTGGACCGGGCCGTGAAACTATGGGAGAAGTTCTGAAAACCAACTTTAAGAAGACTTCCCAAGCATTTTGAATGTCAATCTGCAGAACATCTTCACTGAATCTATACAAATAAATAAAATAGAAGTGTCTGTTTGTAATATCAAAATAATATTTTTTTACTTAATGCAAATGAAAATAATATAACTATAACAAAAACACATTTTCTTTAGTTTTTATCGGTCTGTATGTCTGCTTGTTCCGGCTAATCTCCGAAATGGCTGAACCGATTTCGCTGGGACTTTTACTGGCAGATAGCAGATATTATAAGGTCTAACATAGGCTACTTTTATTTTAGAAAAATAATTAGGGTTCCGTGCAAAAAAATGAAAACCCTTGAAATTGGTAACAAAATTCGATTATGAAATATTTTCATAACATATTTTTTTCACGCGAACGAAGGTCGCGAGCAACAGCTAGTGTTTCATAAAAATATGAAACCTGAAGTTACAGTAAGTAGTACCTGAGAGAACTTTTTATGAAATAGTTCATCTGATCCAGTACTTACCTACTAGACTCATCATCTGCCTAGCTTTTTCCCAACTATGTTGGAATCCAGACCAACCCAACCCAGTCTAACCCGATATAGTTGAATACCAGAATTATAGTGACTGCGTATCTGAACTCTACAACCCAGTATTTAGGCAATAATAAGATAGTATAAGACCGATAGTCACGATATCAGGCTCTACCCGTAATTGAAATTAAAATTGGAAATTTTGACAAACATTTCCAAGGTTCATAGAACCTGCTACAGAAATTTACCACAAATTTCCAGCACAACAACCTCTAGGGAGCAAATCCTTATGCAAAATTAAGGTTATTTGACGAGCGCCTCCTGCACTGGTATCCACAAAACGAGACCAGATGCCTCGGCAGACCATGGCAACGGTGGCGAGATCATATCATCGCACTTGCAGGGGTAGAGTCGACCAGAACGGGCCAAGATATATATAGATGGAAACAGATGGAGGAGGCCTTCATCCTGAAATGGATGACCCCTTAATAGGTTAAGTTTGAAAAACTATATATATAGAATTTTTGAATTATAATAAATAATAATAATAACATTTTCCTGAGTTCGCATTACAAGGTACAATATTAAAAGCTAGTAACAAAAGACAATGATCCTTCAGCGCTAGGTGTTTACACATTCCCTGGACTCCACACTAGGATAACCTGTGTCGTGGCGTCCAGTCTCTTCCCAAGTAAGGGTAACATGTTAGCTGTAACTGAACTGTTTACAAAAGAAATACAAAAGAAATTAGATTAAATCTCATTTCAAAATTAATTTTAATTTGTATCGGTTCTTTAATACAAAATCAGCTGTTCATTACACCGTGACCACGTGACACATACATTTTGACCGTGTAAGTATAGCTTTTGTAGAAAACAGCAGATTTTTTTTGTTGGGCTCAGAATCTTGTACTTACTGAATGAATACCTAGGTAACGTGGTAACCGTTTTGGCGTCGGTGTCCCTTCCACCCCGTAGAATTGCAAATTCAAAGGGAAAAAGCCTATATTTATTCATTTTATTTAATGGAAAAATGCATCCAATCCTTTTCTGTTTTGTTATGGTGGAACAATGGTCTATTCTCAGTTCATGACTCAGTCAAATATGTACGGCGAAAACTTTTCCTTGCAAAGTTTGTCGCTGTACAAACATTATGGAGGTACTTATAAACTGGAATAATTAACTTAAGATAAATAAAACTCGTGTAATTTCACTGTTTACATTTACGAACGTTTTCATTTGCGAGTCTTCTATACGGGGCTGTAAACTTAAACACCGGTATTTATAATTAGCTTAGGCACACTGAGAAGTGAGAAAGATCTCTCTGTCACTTTCCTTTTTTCTAAATATAGAAAGTTGGAAAGGGATGGAAAATTTGTCGTAAGAGTGCCGTTTTAATTTTATGAATACAGAGAAAACACAATGATGTCTTGTTTCCCGTTACTTAAAGCGATCTTCATGTTAACTACGTACTGCTTATGGAATCAACAGTTTTCCTTACCCTACGAATTTAATAATTATCAAATAAACGGTCTTATTAGTATTTATGCTTATAAAGTCGTTTTGCAGGGCGGAAGTCGCTTCCTAGATCCCACGGTTGTGTTGTTTTTCATTATTGGTGATTATTTAAGTTTAGAGATAAGTTATTTCTAGGCTATCTATTTGGTAAAGACGTGGTGATGCCGTTTTAGACCCACTCGTATGTACACAGAACAATCGTGAATAATTATTGACAATGTCCTTTTTATAATTAGGAAACTTTGAGTCAGAATCCTAGATGACTTGCAACGCCGAATGTGTATAAAAGTTATAAAGTTTATTATTTTATTTTATACCAGCACTTCGCCCGCGACTTCGTCCGCAAAAATTGTGATTGCTCGGCTAATATGCATGATATATATATATAAATATAATAATAATATTTAGTTGTTTATTTTATTTATATATGTGTATAAATCGATATAAGTATATAAATTTTCGAAAACAAGAAGTTATTTTTTAGATATTTATTGTACCTATCACAATGTTTTCTTATTTAACCCAAAGGTTGACTGGTAGAGAATGCCTTGTGGCATTAAGTCCGCCTATGTACCACTATTGTACATGAAGTTTAAATAAATAATTTATAGTTTTTTTTACGAATAATGTAGCTTTCTGCCAATGAAAGAATTTCAGAATTGAATTATTCGTTTCGGAGATTACCCCCTACATACAAACTTACAAACAAAACCTCTTTATAATATTAGTATAGAAATGAAAGTAAGTTTCATATAATTTTCTCCCAAGAACGTTCCCATCTCCAATATCTAACAAGACATCTATTTAAAGAATCTTCAGATTTATTCTAGGTAAGTAAAGCACCTCTTTATCCTTTAACACTTGTTCCATAATAACTTGTATTAACTCAACTGAGCTATGATTTATGCAAGTTTCGTTATTACCCTTGAATTCAGGAGCTGAGTAAATCCCGCCTTACGAGTGTAAGCTTACAAACTTTTATCGGCGGTCCGTAAGTCCCATAAATCACTTTTATCGCGTCGCTTGATACTTTTACTTACATGGTTCCATGCATCATGAATACGCGCGGAGAACTTAGAACTCTGTGTGATCGATGTTCATGTCTATTTGGTGATGATCGTTCTCATCATCATCTTCCTTCCCTTATCCCAGGGTCGGTGTACGTTCTTCTTTCCATCCCATTTACTCCTTTTTCAAATCATACCCTAAAAATTAAAAAATCCATCATTCGATTGTTTGGTCATTCTCTTCCTCCCCATCAGTCCTTTAGTCGCATGCGTTTCATGATTATCATATCATCTCATCATATCATATTAAGTTTGGCAGTCGCTCCATGTATAATACGGGTATTCAACTGCATCTACTTACACTAACTTGGCACTATACTAACATTATTCGAAAAAGGAGAACTACAATAAAGAAGAAAAGAAAGAAAATAAAGTATTTTGACAACGCACAGGACAAACCAAAATTATTAAATTGACAATAAAACAAAACTATATAAAAAGTAAACATAAGAAACTAAATAAAATAAGACATAAAAATGTACAGACTAGCACATCAAGCTACTACAACATGTCAAATTTCCTTAATAGATTTTCAACTTCATCGCCAAAGCATTAGGTTCAAGGTTGATTGGGAAAGTTTGACAGTTTCGGGTACCTTGATGTGCTGGCGTATGTAGACCAAATTGGTCCTAGACGACGATAAAAGACCCTATACTATGGTATCACATTAAAAAAATATATAAAAGCAGACCAAAACATGGAAAATTTAATGAATTACGTTTAAATTCGTAAAATGGTCACAAGGTGACAATTCATAATAGTAGTAGGTACGTCTATGACCATTTTAAGAATTTAAACGTAATTGCTATTATTATCCTAATATGATTCTGCTAAAGTGGCCATTTTATACCCCCAGGTCGTCTGAAAGTAACGATAAATGAGTAACTAAACCATTATTTACTTGTCATTAGACAAATTATTGAGAAGCCATATTAATACTCGGAATTTCAAAAGATCCCGAATGTTTTATATCGGATGCTGTTCAAATACGATCCAAAGAAACCTATTTTTACAGAGCTATTTATATTTCCATGTATCTTTTAATATTTTTCCTCATTAATAAATACTCAAATATAAAGGTCCGTTTCTTCGGAGTCTTTTATAAGAAGGTAAGTAGGTATTTGAAGATACTGTTACTTACATACTGCTTATTAGCTCTCTTGTTGATGGAGAAAACAGTTTTGCCAGGCCAATTTCTGTTTCTGATTTTTGCAAACATTTACTTAACTACTTATACATAGATTGTTCATATATTACCGCTCATATTTGTTACTTCTCATACCTTTATCCCCATTCACATATTATCAGATTGAGATACAATAGAGAAGACTTTTCCAATAAATAATCCAAACTATCGGAATACTACAGAAACTCAACCTAACCCAATTTTCCGCTTATTGCGTTACTAATAAAAAGGTTCCCCTTCTTCATTATTTAAACCTGAATATCCGTTCCATTGGAAACGACTGCGGACACATACCTCTCTTTATAACTATTAGAAACACAACTACTTATACATAATTTATGATTGTGCAAAAACTTTTAAAGTTCGATTTTTCCAAAATAACTTAGTTTGGACCCCAAGTTACCGAGGCCAAAACGGTTGCAAATTATTAATAAATAACTTAAAAATATATATATCAACTATTTCAAGGAATGCACCCAATTACCAACCCTGTTAAGAAAAGTCGCCGAACGACGCCAACGCCTGGTCGCCGCGGATGTCCCGCAAGCTGCGGTTCAACGCCTCTAATGCATGCTTCCGACATTGTGCACTCGTCCCGTACTTAACTTCCACTGCTGCAAAAGGACTCCCCCGTTTTTGGTGATTTTGTATGTTGGGGTATCTTGCAAGATTCAGCGGCAATTTGAAAATGGAATGTACAGTTCGGCCACCCTTAAGCAAATTTGCAGCAATGCCCGAGGAAGCCACAACCACAGTTATATTATGACGGCACGGTTGGCTGCGTGTCGCGGGTTCGATTCTCGCACGGAACAAATTTACAACGTCATGTATTTTATCAAATTTTAATTTTGTTTTCATTTTTAAACTTTTTAGAGATTTTATTTCGTAATGTCGTTGGGTTGTACATAGTAGGTACCTACTTATTACTTCCATGTAAAGAGTAAATACAAAAGGAAAAATAAAACCAAATTCACTTTCAGCCATTCCGACTACACTTCGGCTAAAACCTATTTACGTAAATAATTAAATTTATCATAGAAATCGCATATGAGGTTACCCATTAAATTTAAACATTAATATCTTTTGCGTTTGTTGGTCGATTTTGATGAAATAAACGCTAAATGTTACTCAGAACAATGTTTCTTATGTTTCAATATTTAGATTTTTAATACAATGAGGGGTTTTTATGTGATGCGCGCACAAACAAACAGATAAACCGACAAACAGACAAAACATCTAAAAATGGTAGAAATGGGTTCTGTGTGTGATCCTTTAACACCCCTACTATATTTTTTCTAAATATTTTCAATGTACAGAAACGCCACGTCTACAGATTTATTGTATGTATAGATTCTTCATTATAAGTACTCCCGACAACATTGGCTCGTTTTCTCGTGGAAAATCGGAAAACGGTGCTTTCCATACAAAACAGCGTTTTATGAGAAAGAAAACTTGGGGTCATTGTACCCTTTATTCTAAGTTTAAACAGTATAGTGCGCTAGTCACGAGTGCTGTATGGCGTAGGATAGTGTTTACGTACTTTTTATGCGGCTAGGCAAAGTATCGATCATCAGTGAGGCCAATGACAATGACCCCTCAAGGCCTTTTACCTGTGTACTAATATATGTTGCATAATGTGAATGTACGTAATGATTGGCTGCCTTTTTGTTCGGTGACTTTAGGCCTTTTTTTTTTTTTTTTTGGGGGGTGAGAAATCATCAAATGACTCCTCCCGCTCTGGGCGGAGCGGAAGGGAGTGTCAGACTCTTACTGACTAAAAAACACCCATGTTCCTTCATTGGCCCTTTATGTTCCAGGGCCGCGGTATCTATTTCGAACAGTCCCGCGGCCCTGGCAGGCACCGGCCCTTGCGGGCCCCTCCCGTTTGCTGACATCTCTTTGAGGCGCGCGTGGAACACGAACGCGCCGTCGACACGGCCTGCCCGTCGTCATACGACGGACGGACGGCGAGCTAGCCCATTACTCGCCGTCCACAGGCCCGCGCCTACGGTGGCCGAGAGCCATCACGGCGTGGTGAGCCATCACGGCGTGGTGACTTTAGGCCTCATACAAGCCAATCCAGCTCAATCCAATAGGTAATTAAAAGTAAGTCTGCGTATTTTTCTTTTATTTGGGTTTTATCGTTAAAACTTCCAGAAGTATTCAATTATCTTAAATTATAGATAAATAGATATTTAAAGTGGAGTTTAGTTTAACTATAAAGAAAGAATGATCTATCAAAAGATATAAATTGCTGTTCTGAGACGTAGACCTATGTCTAATCTGACTAGAATGTATTGAAGTTGAGAACTTGTAAAAGGCTTTACATTTGAAATTCTTAGCCATTCTTCGGTGACGCCTAAGTTTTTTTATCTTGTTACGCAATACAAGGCATCATTAGGGAATCCTTGGAAAAAGTACCCATGAAAAAGACTTCAACGAAAAACTTGTCAATAATTTTTTATTAATTTTTATTCTGTTTGTGTCCTGAATGATGTGGTTATAAAGATTTGAAAAAAACTACAGTTTTTCTATTTTTTTTTTAAGTTTTCAGGAACTCACTACATCCACCATTACTTATAATTCATCGTTCTTTAACTTGTTCGAATAAAAGCCCTGGTAGGAAGACCTGGTAAACTCAAGTATCTGCTTATAACTCTCATAATATAAATCTGAAATTACACATCACTTGCAATATCATCTTCGTAAACCAAAAAGTTGCAAAGAAAAACCACAGACGGACATTTTAGATATTCCGTAAATGTTCCTTGTCACCAATTCTGGCAAGAGGTATTACGAAATAGTGATTATTATTCAATTAATTTAGATAACCGAAACAAAGAGCGCTGGGCGGAAATGTCCCATCTGCTTTACTTATCCCGGCTCTCCCCTTTCAACTCCAACCCTTAGGGAAACTAATTGAAGAGGTCCAATAGGCCACGGAGAGCATTTATCTGAGGCTATTAATTTTGACAAATACCTAGAAATTAATCAACAGAAAGCCTCATTTTATTTGAAAGTATTTTGCAATATTAAAGTAGATGCTTAATTGTCTTAATAAAACTGCAAAAGCTTTCAGTACGAGTAGTTTAAAGCGAAAAAAATCACATCTCCAAAGTATCAACTGTACACGCAGAAAAAATCCAAAAGCCTTTTCAAAAATTCATTATGTAAAAAAATACGGAGAGAGAGTGCAGTTGCAATTGCCCATAAAATTTAATCTATTGTAACTACCTACACGTGCTTGGCTTGTGATTCCAAACTCCCACGGTCGTTTTTCCAGTATTGTTGGCTGCGTCGAAACTGCTCCATGCAAATACGTCTCCGGTGCATTACTGCTGCTGTTTTCCGAGACGTTATTACCGAGCTGATTTGCTCACTCACCGACTCATATACGGAATAAAGCCTGTTTAAACCACCCTCCAGCTATTGAAATGATTCTGAACCTTATCCCAAAGCGATTAACTTCGCAATTTGTAAATGATGACTTTTGAAATAGATTGTGATTCTAATCCCTCGCTCACCTATAATTTAGATGCTTCCAGACCAAATTGAAATGTGGACAAATCAATAAATCGGCTTGTGTCAGATCTAGTTAAGTCTACATTACGGTTCAAATATACCTACGTGCCTACGATGTGTAATACGAGAGAACTTTGCTGAAAAAAACTGTGCCAAAAACAAAAATTCACGAGCAAACCCAAGGTTATCTCTAGTTAAAATAAAAAAATGACACTTAACGTGTATAGGCACTAAATATTTCATGTGCACTGAATTGTTTACGAGGCGAACAGGACAGCAATTAATATTTTTATAGATCGCCTCCGTTGGACCCGAGTGACGCGTCACCCGCTCATCAATATTAAACTCTCCTTCAGATTGATCTTTATGTTTTTCATTATCTACTGATCGCAATTAAGCTTGCCGAAATTTTCCTCAATTTTTATAGGTACAGTTAGGTACGCTACTAGAATATTATTCTGGAATCTTTAGGTTTAATGACTAATTTATGTGTCGTTTTGGGCGGAAATACCTTCTCCAATCAAATGAGCGTTAGATTTGTCTCCAAGTATGTTTCGATGGATGTATGAAGGTGTACGATGCCGAAGGAGTATGTTAGGATCGTAACCGGTGGCATTCTGCGGTAGTTCCTGCCGCTATTTTACAAGAGTTTGTACAATCGTAGAATATATATATATATAGTCTTCCCGACTGTCAAGATGTTGGTCGAGATATTCGTGATGCAATTCTACGTAAAACGATGCGACGCTTTTACAGAAACAGAAAATATATTTCTAAAAGTTTGGACATTAGAAAATGCGCGTAGTTTTGCGACGGAGTAGAAATTCTCAGGCAATATCCTGTATGTGTACATTGTAGATTGGGGACGTCACGTTCATGCCTCTGCACTCGTCCACCGTTTTCTATAAGCTTAGGTACTATTTCCTGCGATTACCTCAGATGTTTGCAGAATTTGCTAGAAGGATTTTATTAAAGATTTTAAATGGTAAAACTGGTAAAAAAATACAAAATACGGGCCGGAAGAACGGACGAAGAGAAGAATACTTCAAGTAGCAATTCGCTGAGTGATTTAATAAAATAATATTTTTAGCAAGCAAGATCAGATGTTGAAATACTTTTGAAAGATCTAAATATTGTATAATGTTATATACAAATCTGTAGTAGCCAATATCAACGTTAAAGGTCGGTAGGCCTGCGCTGCGATGACAAAAAGTTATAATTTTGAGCTATAGTGTGACATAATAACTAGCTATTTCAAAACAGTCTTCATAAATAGTCTCTTGAAATCACCCTGTCCCTCACACACAGTCCATTTTTTACGAAAATCCTTTGATTATTCGTCTCCTTATCATCTCAGTACTTACTGCGTTAGCTACATGGCAATTATTGAAAAACAATAAAAAATAACAACTTTTATCGAATAATGACAGCTCTTGGATATTACGATATTACCAGAAAGACATCCTATTCATACCCCATAAGATATTGTTGAAAATAAAAACATTACCCATTGGTTTTCGTATTTTTTCCTTATGACGTAAAACATGTTATCAAGGTCCTAGTTTCCGTGCCTTGAAGTACTTATATTTTATAATATAATGTAGATACTTATTACCGAGCTACCCTGGTACCCTGCAAACAGATCGTGAGGCACCTCAGGCTCAAACCTTCACTTTTTGGTCAGTCAGCAAAAAGGTTCATCCTCATCATCATTTCACCCACTGCTGTATAGGCTTCCTACTTTCTTCTGCCATACTTCTAGCTATTGAGCGTCCCTCGTCCAGGGGTTTCCCGCGAATTTGTCGATGTCGTAAGTTACATTTCAAAATAAGGTTTCTATTTTCTACTATTCGGTCTATGGTTTTGATAATGTCGCATTGACAAATAAACGTCTGCACAAAAAACCAAAAGCAGTGAAATCAAAACCTGATAAAATGTAAAATCACGAAAATAATTATTAACATTAGATTAACTAGTATACCAGCAAACCAGCAAATAAAAAACAAGAAGTGCCTTCATGCAAAATTCTCTGAAAAGCTCGCCTGGGCATTCCTGTTTGTGAGTACAAATAATATAATTTTCACGTACCAACATCATGCCTGTTTTCACTAAGGGTTAGTTAGGCAGAGGTGTACCTAGATAGAGTAGGAACACTCGCGTATCGCCAGACCCATGTCACAGAGGGCGAGGCTATTACCATCTACCCGGCACAATTCCCACTCCGGGCTGCTACTGAAAAAATTCTAATGGAAAAACCCTTTATCACTGCCTGACCTGGGAATCGAACCCAGGAACTCATGCAGAGCAGTTGCGTTTGCGATGTTGAGACCACTAGATCAACGAGGCAGTCAAATATTTATATTACTTGGTATTGACGTGTTATATAATTACCTTCCATAGAGAAGGTAATTATTTAATATAGTTAGGTAATTATTTAATAAATATAGGAAATAAGTAAAATAGGAAGCAGGAAGGTAATTATTTAATAATTTCTTCCCTCTCCTAATGGTCGGCCTATAGTAAGTAGATCTACCCGATTTCAATACATCTACTAAGTAAAACGAATTACTTAGCTAATACAAGTGCAACCCCAGATGCAAAAAAAAAGCCGTGAAAGCTAAGAAATTTTCTTTCTAATCCACAATGATTGACCAGGGGATTACGCAGCAGTAATTTGTAATTCATGAAATCTGTCTTCCTACGTAAAAACTGCCGGGCTAAGGCCCGGTTTCTACAAACGCGGAGACGAGCGAAGCGGTGCGCAATCCCAGCAGAGACAAAACCGCATTGTGGAAATAACCTATAGTCGACCAGATTCTAATATGGTGTAAGTCATAACATAATTGTCCAGGATGCGGAAAAAGCCTTTTGATTCCGTAAGGTTCTTAGGAAACTTGAAATTAATATTCTAACGAAACTATTATTTAATTTACTTTAATGTTTACCGTTTTGTCAGATAATATAACACTTTTTGACACGATTGCCTTTTTGAAAAGGAGGAGGTTCTATGTTCGGCTGTACTGTCACAAATTGCAAAAAATCATTGTTTGTCCTTTGACTTACGTCATATTCGAATTAGATCAACGCAATGTGATTGCCCGCTCCGCTCGTCTTTGCTTAGGTAGAAAGTAACCGAGCTTTACTCAAACTCGTGGAAGTTTCTCAAATCTCACATTTTACAAAGGAGATTGTTAGACCAGATATGCTTCAACTTAATGGAAATTGTCTGCATTACCATGAGTATGATGATGAAATTATTCCTAAGTAAACGGCGGCTTCGCTTTATTGTACCTTCGTGGTATTATACGTAGCTTGGGGTAGGTACTTGACAATACCCTGAGTGGTTTAGTGTTAGTATTATAGTAAATTGAACTTATAGTTTATAATACTGTTTTGTTGAAATTGTTGAGAACCAAATTTAACAACAAACTCTTCAGCAGCTGTTTTTTGCCATCTTTTTCGAAAGGCTTAGTAGTTGTGAATGCCTCTGGTCCTCTACATCATGCCATTCATTAGAGGTACAAACGCTGGTCGGCTATTGAAAGACACAAAAATACGTAATTTTGACATCTGCAAGATAACCTTGCGTTAGCTGGGTCAATGAACAGACATTCTATCACAGAGCACGAAACCATCGCCCCAGCAGCATCTAAGGACAGCAGTCTCGTCTTCAAAGACGCCAGTTTCAATAGATAGGTCGCAGTGCAAGTAAACGGTGACACAATTGACTGGTATGGAAAGTGTTAACAGTGCCGTCTCCAACAGCGTTTGCCGAGGAGTCTCCTTGCTCTGTGCATTCTGCCAACAATGATTGACACGTCGTCACCTCAAAATCAAAGATCACTAATAAATAAACTTTAAACATGTTTAATGTAGTCACTCAATGAAGCGTACACCAATAAAACCGTGACGCGTGACAATGTGTGAGAGACAAATTAACATTTTAATTGTGGACGCCATGTGCGGGTAGGTACACAAGTTGTTGTCGCGACTACCCTCCGGAAAATCACTGTTAACGGGTGACATCCAATCGTGCGTGTGACGTGCACTTAATGGGTTATTATAATTTTCGTCGACCCGCTATCAGATAGGTTAAATTGGACGCACGTCAGTGCTGCCGCGTTCAACTAAACCTAGCTAGACTAACAACTCAATTTATAGTTTCATAGAATTTAATTATAGTTGCTATGTTGTTACCTTATTTTTTGCAGAAAAACCCCTAAAGTCTGGGGTGAGGTCTTGAAATCCTGGGTTCGATTCCCGGGTTGAAAAAAGTGTTATTGGGTATTTCCATCAGGAATTTCTCAGTGGCAGCCACGGAGTCTGGACTTGTGCCAGTCTGGTTGATGGCAATAGGTTCACCTCTATTACATTGGACTTAAACATAACTAGCGAAATGTGGCCGTGTACTTGTTAGGTACACCTCTGCGTAACTCTTCGGGGATTACAAGGCGTGATGTTATATTGTGAAACAAAAAAAATTTACATGAATTTTCAACTAAATTACTTAACGCAATGGGATTATTGACTATAGGTTCGTCCTATTAAATCTAATGGACTAGTGGATAACACATCGCCCTTACTTCTATGACAACTCCCTACCTATTAAGATTAAGAAGTTACGAATTCGCTACGACACAAACGCTTAAAGATTGTCCTTTCCACCCTTTTTGAACTCGGCAATTTATTTCTTTCAGACTGAAATCAATCAGCATCAACATGTCTTCTAAAGGTCGAGGAAAGTCCTTCAAAGTATCCTTAGACACCTCAGGCCTGTCGAAGTTCCACTATAATTATTTGCTGCTATACACCGGATTCACTCTCTTCGTGGTACTACTGGTGTACGTCATGACCAAAGACTGGAAGGGCTACACGAGCCCTGAAGAGGTGGACCTCGGAACTGTGCACGTGCCTACATGCCGCCGTAAACATTCCCATATGCACACACATAGTCATAGTCATTATTAACAATGCGACCAATATCCTGTAACAATCGTTATTAACAATGCAACCAGTTTCAAGTAATCAAATATAATTACAAAATAAATAATTTCACTCGCAATTCTGGTTTCGTTTACCTACATAAAGGAACTTAGAATACGAGCCAGACTTAAAACTCGTACGCCTACTTATGATACACGAGAAAAAAACATTTAGAAAATATCCACTATCTAAACAAAAATAAAGTACAGCTTGAGCTCTAATTCACACCAAAAAAAATCCACCTGAAGCCAAGATGGACAACGAGAATATTCTAGTTTCCCCCTGGACAATTTCAGTACAGTTGCGAACATTAGGAACATTATTTAATCAAATAACAATATTAACATTAAATATGTAGTAATATCTATAAGTGCACCTGACTTAACGAACAAAACAGGTAGGTGTATAATATACAGGGTTACTGGTAACTCGACGTATTCCTTGCAGGAAGTCCTAGTAGGGTTAAAATTCAGGAAATTATGCCACCAATGTTCTACCGCTTTAAAACTGATTTACGGCGCGACTGTACTGAAGTTTAAGTTAATATCATAGTTGATGCGTAGCAGATCTTTGTTAGTAATTAAAAGTTCAAACATGCCAAAAACCTTGGCAAATATCACTAAACAAACATTTATTGTTTTGTGATTTTTGCTATTACTTCTACTTTATACAAAATGTTGCCTAGTGAAAAAAAAAATACTACGCCTGATGTATGTTCAAATTACTAGGAAAATATCCTTGTCTTATCAGCTATCCAAAAAGGTATGAAAGTTATATTAATTATACAAAGTTATGGACTACATTATGTGCGTCTCACAAAAAGGTGATTATTCGGAAAATCAAATAAAACAATTTCTTGATAGCACTATTTTTAATCAATATCAGTTTAATTAATTACACTTTCACACGTCTTGTTCGATGTGCTGCCCTTGGTTTCGAGTACATGATCTTATTCGCTTCCTCACTTCAGTTTTTGTGATTCTTGATGTGATTGTTGCCCTCATCTAGTCCGCTGCATCTGTTATTCTCTCCCTTAGTTCTTCAATTGAATTTACTGGGGTCACATAAACTAGGTCTTTCATATGACCCCAGACGTAAAAGTCTAGCGGCGTAAGATCAGGGCTTCGTGCAGGCCACGGAATCTGCCCACCGCGTCCTATCCATCGGTTTGGATAGGTTTCATCCAGCAATTGTCGAATTGTGATTTGGAAGTGGGCTGGACATCCGTCATGTTGATAAATAATGTTTGCTCTGTCTTCCGGTACATCCGTGACCAGTGGTGTTAAATGATTTCTTGGGAAATCTTCATGAAGTTCCCCGTTTAGTGTTTGGGGTTAAAAATGTGTGCCAGTTAATTTGTCGTCGATAATACCCATCCAAACATTAAGCGAGATCCTACGCTGGGATGCGGTTGGTTGCGGTTTCAGTTTCTTAGGATTTGCGTCTGCCTTCGGTGCCCAGTAATGTAAGTTGTGGTAATTTATGATACCATCACGGTCAAAACATGACTCATCGGTCCACAGAATGTTTTATTTAAAAGTTTTCGCTTTCGGCGTCGGCACTTAGTATAAAACGACAAAATCCAAGCCGTCTCGGCGGATCGCCCTCTTGTAATGACTGGACAGGTTTATAGTGGTATGGATGTCGGCCTGACAAGTGAACTACAGACCAAGAGTTTCCACTGTGACATACCAAGCTCAGTCGCTACGATGTTTGTCGATATGTTGGGGTCGTCAATAAAACGTTGAAGAATCAGCTCCTCGTCCTCGGCCGTGTGTCTCCGAGAACGACCAGTTTCAATTTGCCTGCTTCTTTGGACGCTGCCAGTTTCAGATAATCGCCGATAAGTCGATCCAAAAAGGCTAGAGGGTTAGTATACTAGGAACCCTCTAATTCGGAGATATTGGAGGTCAAAGTTCCAACTTTTTCAGAAGTTTCCTTTTAAATACAAGTTTTTTAATGTTATTACTTTACTTTAAATACGTCTATGGCCCTGTATTATTCAGTGCATCCATCGGCACAATGTTTGGAATGCGTTACATTGAGTCTTAAATATTCTTTTTCCACCCCAAAAACCCGAGCTGCGGGCGAGGGTGTTATGGAGCCGAGAACTGCAGTAACAAATCCCCACGCGTATCAAACGACGTTTTTCAATACACTTTCGAAGAAATAAAATATTAGAACGGAAAGTATTTTGTCAGGAATTATTAGGAAACTATGTTTTTCTGCGCTTTGCTTTCGCCATCTTGAAGGAGAACCAAAGGTATGATGCCGCTAAACAGCCTAATATGAAAAATAGAAAATTCAAATAATTTTGAATTTTATATCTGGATCTAGCTCCATTAACTCTTCTTTGACAATGGTCAAATCGCCAAAGCATGCAACTCTGTAGCGTTGGATACTCGTGGATGCTAACCCAAACAGTCGTCCATTCTGCATCATTAGATCACCAGCTCGTACGGGACAACGTGCCACATCCTTCACACATATCGTACTATTCGACCTCAAATGTTTATTAATACTTGTGCTTCCGTAGTCTTTGCCCGTCAATGCGACGTGCTGACGAGATAGCGACCTAGAGCTTCCAGTAGCATAAGGTCGCCCGAGGATTTGAACCTGTTGGTTCCAGTCCAACTTTGTTCCGAGCATTATCACTTCTGAGCATGCCTCTATACTTTCGTAACTGGATAAAAGGACTAGCCTTTTAGAGATTACTCCGTCGTGGTGTATTGATTCGATGACTTCGACGGAAAAACCCTTTTTGCAGCGAGGACTGAAAAATAAAAGCCACATTTGAAAATCCATCATGATGTCAGCAACAGAAAATAAACCGCTTTATTTATGTGTAGTATTTAAAGGAGTGAAAATAAAATCAAATGAAAGGTGCCAAAAATACTAAATACTAAGTGGGCGACAAACAGTGGATGAATGCAAATGTTTCAAACGACGACTTGAAAATACAAATTTGAGTTAGTAGTTGTTCAATACGATCAGTGTAATAATTCAAGGACTCAGAAACAAAACTAAAAAAAGCTTATTAACCACTACATTGTAGAAAAGGCATAGTCGACGTAGCCCAGGAATCCTATATCTGTTGCAGGTTTTAAAGTAACCTAACACGAAGTGTGCTAGGCCACAGTTAACGCTGTCGATATGGCTAAGTTTTGGTCCAACTTGTGGGCTTATCAACAAACAAGGAAGACTTTAGAATCTAATTGTTATTCTTCTTAGCGTGTCGATGGCAATCTAAATGGATTCAGCCCAAAATTTGAAGACGAGCTTAACACTCAGTAGCGCCCATCAGTTACTGTAATGTACTAGCAACAAGACAGGCAAGACACGATGTTAAGTGTCCCATCGTTTGTGAAACAACACTACATTTACTCTCCAGAGCAGAGACATCTATGAATCTCCAGCTGAACAGGTTTTGTTTGCTTCGGCCAACCTGTGTCTATTGAAGAGTTAATGTGGTGTTCTTTCAGGAAGGAAGTTTCTCAGCAAGTGGCATAAATGGGCTGGATAAGGAAACACTTTCTCGCCATAGCGTGAGTCTTTCCTTAGAACGTTCGCCAGTGAGCAGGGGGACACTTTAAAAACTGTTACGGCTTTTCAGCCTTTGCGGCACAAATATGTTATTAGGTAAAGGGTGTCATGTGTCGGAAACCATTTCGGCTCTTCCACTAGAGCTTGCCACTGTTAATTACTAAGTAATTATTATTATGATTATCTTACTTAGATACGCTTCCCAGATACATTCGTATAGGTCCAGACTTAATGCAGACACCATTTGCTAGAACTGAAGTCGGGCTCACCACTGCACCAATACACAATAGCTGCTGTGAGGTTGCAGAATGAATTCTTGCAACGAAGCGATAATCATCAATCTTCACCCGAAAGCATAATTGTTCACTCGCTTTTACATACAACTTGACAGTGTGGAATCCTTCATAATGCATGATAAAACTATTCACCACTAGGGCCATCGTTGCAACAAAAATAGAAACCAATAGAAGTACGATTCCAGCTTTGCTTTTGGTCGTTCGATCGTCCCATGGTGTATTAATGAAATTGAAATGAAACTCTAAATCCTCCTGTTGATTATTGTTTTCAATAATTTTGTTGTCATCAGCATATTCTTCCATTATAGATTAATCGGTTTCAGGATCCGACATGAAAATCTAGGTGGTTTTTTTTGAATACTTATTCATTGTTTGTAGAGTTAGTTGCGGGTAGTCTTGTGTTAATAATGTATTTAGAAGTTAAAAGTAAGTTCTGAAAATCACTGCGTAAAAACTTATAAAAAACTTAATTTTGTATGAGAAAATGTATCTGCAACTTCATGGGACTTTTTATATTGAGTTTCCTGATATTTGCGAATGAATTTCTAATTACTTAACTCATAAATGGGATTTTCGAGGTTGTTTTATTTATTGTTTTGTCAATAGATACGTTTTGCGTTGGAGTAGAAATACCTTAGGTGGAAGCGACAGGGTAGCCCGCGAAATTCAAATTTTCTTAGGTTTTTTGCAATTTGCAGGTCAGTGTCTGGTTGTATGTTGATGAAATATGAGTCGCGATTGTAAAACGTATGTAGTTACAGAATTATATTAATCATTAATACAACCCTCTAATTTCCACGTTCTACGTTTTCATGAAATAGTTATTAAAAAATATGATCGCGTCCGTAACACGTGTGTAGCTGCAGAGTTATAATCATTAATTAAAATCATCAAAACAACCTCCTATGTTTTGCTTTTCAGTCATTCAAAATTTGCAAATTGCAAACAACGTAAGAAAATTTTAATTTTGTGGGCATCATTGGAACACAATGAAATTACTACCTACGATTCAGAATCATCATCAAAGGAAAACTTCCTTCTGTCTACCCTGTTGCGAAAAAGGCGCGATTATAAGAATGTGCTTGCTCTTGTCTATGGTATTGATGACAGATGACAAGTTGTCATTGACAACTCTGACGTCAACGTCGAAAGGATGACATTTCAGGAATTTGCGTTCCAGTGAAAACTGATTTCTTGCATTAATATTTTCGCTGTTCTTGTCACTCTCACTGAATTTCTGATTAAGCTTGAGAACTGTTTTAAATCTTAATGTGATAAATCTAAACATTGTAGACAAACACTTCTCTCACTACCTCAGGCAGTAAACGTTGGGGTTGCTTTCAAAACAAATAATGTATGATTTCTTGATTTAACTGAGTAGATATTAAAAGTATAACATTAGAAAATGCCTACGGTAATATTGATGGATGTTTCGCTATCAATGTCGCGTCCTGTGCCGACCCCCGACACAACAGAGACACATACTAGGCACACGATAGCTAGTGTAGCTGTGAACACGTTTTTAGACTATCTAAGCGTTCATGCTAAATTGGAATACGTCGCATTGGTCTCATTTTCATCCGTGTACGAAGGTAAGGTGGTCAATAAAGTTCAAATTTACTCTATGATAGCTTAATTCCATGCCCCAACTTATTAATAACATTGCAACTCTTTTTCAGTTTCCGTTCCATTTACCCGGGATTTTGATAGTATACGCAGCAAGTTGTTGGTGTTAGAGGAAGGGGACAAAACCTGCATAGATACAGCTTTCCTTGGTGTGAATCAGCTGGTTCTCAATGAGTGGGGAGGATGTCAAACACCTGTGCAGATTATTTTGGTAAAGTTTTAAATTCAATATTTAGAACATTCCCCTGGCTAAAATGGTTTTTGAATTGCCTAGTGTTTTACACCGCTTCCAATGTCTTTAAATATTTGTAAAATTACAGTCAAAACAGTAAACATTAACAAAATACCCAGAAGAGAAAATTTGTTTCCGTCATTGTAACAAAATTTAATGTTATTACAGATCACTGATGGCAGCAGTGGTGTTGGTTCTATAGGCAGAAACCGGATGGTGCAAGCTCTGCCTTTGCCTCCCTCTTACCCAGCAAAAATACACGTCTTACCCATAGTCTCCCCTCATGAAGCCTGTTTACAGCAAGGTAAGCACATGCAGGTGTTATGACAGTTAAATTACTTTTCTCTCTTTACATCCAAGATAACTTGTACACAGTGCCGGCGTTTGGGGGGGGGCGCGATGGGGCGACGGTCCAGGGCGACACATTCTGGGGGGCGCCAAGGTCTGGAGTTGGAGTCTCTGGCCTCCCCTAGTGCAAACCCTCAAAACTGTGCTCTGCGCTTTGTGCATAATATGCATTTTTTTATTGAGATTTTTTTAGATGGATTTTTTGAGGGTTTGTGGTCGAGGAGCGACTCTAACGATATTGTTAAGAGTCACTCCTCGACCACATTGTGCTTACGCTTACAATTGCTGCAATACTTCCACCGCCAAACCGATACGCGTGACACGTGGTAGATGGTGGGGATAACTGAACCTTCTATCACAATATAAATATGGAACAGTATGGAAACTAGGCCTAGTTGTTAAAATAACTACCTACGCTCTATTGCAGCATTAAGGTTGTCACTCGTAATGTTTTTGAAATTGAAGTTTATTTATGAAAACATTGTGTTTTGTAGTGTAGATAATTAAAAAAAATATATAAATAAAAAAGAGGAGCTACAAAACTTTCTACGTCCGCGTCGTTAGCTCTGGGTAACGTTAAAGGAAAGATGAAATTCTTTATATAATTTTACTTGGGATCAGAAAAAAACTAACACTTGATATTGCTTCCCTCAAGTGGGCGCCACAATATTTTCGCCCGGGGTGTCAGTGGCCCTTACGCCGGCACTGCTTGTACAATTAATAATAGCAGCTTTTTACTGTGCCTCTGCAGGGCCAAACCCTCTTCTTGAACCAAAAACGTATGAACATTATACTAGGCTAGCTCAATGGCTATGGGTGATCCAGATTATATAAATCCAATATTAATTTGATTAATCTGCAATCGGCAGTCGCTCCATGTAAAATACTGGTATTCAGCTGCATCCGGTTAGACTGGAAGCCAATCCCAACAGAGTTGGGAAAAGGCTAGTCAGATGATGAATTTGATTAATCTGCAGAATTAAATTGCATTAAAAATGATTAGTTTTTGCCATGAAAGAGTGTGGTAAAAGATTTTTCACCATGATTTTGTCATTTTTCAGCAATGCCCCTCTACCAGAAAATAGTGGATCTGGCCAACAACACGACTAGCAACTCTAACGGCAATATATCGCGAGGCTCTATCTACTGCCCTGATCAGCTAACTGTGCCTGGTGTAAGTATAGACTGTAAATACATCTTAACTTGTAATAGGCGTCATAACGACGGTGGAAATATAAAACCCTGTAAGGGACATTAGTGCTATTGTAATTTCAACTTTCGACGCTAAGACTAAAACTTGAAAATCCAACTGGAAGACTCAACATCCCGTACAGTCCACCACTGATAATTTTTTGGCAAGTATGCATTTTTTAGGCATGGTAATTGGTTACTTACAGCCGGCATCATCCCTTTGCTGGGAAAATGACTCCATGCATGACTTTCAGCTGTTTTGGTCCAGGTCTAGTGGTGGATCCCATAGTATAAAGTGTATAAACATAACATACTATGTATGTGGACCTTAACCATACTTCCTTCGTTTATGTTGGCACAAATCAAGATACAGTTAAGCCATTACACAGTTATTAATTTACTACTTATTTATGTAAATTCAGGATAATTAATTGACAACCAACTGTAATAGTGCTTAGTAAACAAACCACAACTGACATTTAAACATGATAAATTGTCGTGTCATGGTACACACAAATGCGGTACTAAAACCTATTATTTATTTGCAGGTAATAACAGCAATCACGCGTCTATGCGAACAGCACTACCAAGAATTTTGGTGCACATTGAAGTGTGGTCAGCTAGAAGCCCGCGTGCAGTTGTACCCGCCGCCACAGACAATCTCCCTTGAAGAATTGGCTGCTACCTACACACTGTCCAATCAGATACATGTTATTGGATTCCTACAGCAGCAGGAACTTAGTAAGTAGATAACTTAGGTTATATATTCATGAACTAAAGTGAGAAGTAGAATAAATTTTATGGAATAGTTCGTCTTTGTAGATCGCCGTCTCTGGCCAGATTCGGTCACAGGTACGGCTTAATTGCAGACTATTTGCGGTCACTGGATACTTCAGTACATTATTTTTCAGAGTCTGGAGCCGCGTCGCAATTTGATCGTATTGGTTTAAGCATAGGTTCCTTCATACTGTTTTGAGAGACTCTTTCTAAAGCACAATATCAGGTTATTCTAAGAATTCTTCTTTCTATCTATAGCTATATTTTAAACCTACTTTTTAACAGGTACTCCTATAGCGATAAGTAAACACTTGGTGATACCACAGGCGCAAGCAGGGGCCAATTCGGGGCCGAGAGAAAATTATGGCTCCAAAACACCTACCAAGGTAACTACAGATAACTACTTGTGACAAAATTGTGTTGCTGCATTATCTCGCGCAGAAGCAATACGCCAGATAATTCGTAAGCGGAGTTTTATCGCCTTGCCTTTGTAAGCCTGGCGGGTGGGACCCGCCACATAAATTGTATGAAAATAAAAAGTGAATATAAACAACGAGATCATTTTGCAGGAAGGTTCAAGTACAGATAGTTCTGCCACAGAAGATGATATGTCGGACCCAAGCAAAGTTCCTAATTTCTGTGTCCTTCTCCATGGTGCACTCAAGGTAAGAAATTGACTCCATCATAATGTTATTGTCCTATGAAAAGATTAGCTTACTATCAAAAATATTGGGGCAAGGAGGCAATCGAAAATGATCTGAAAATTACACACACATTCGTGTCCACTCCCGTTTCATAGAGCCCATGTGCCATCCCACCATGCATATTGCATGTGAGTAGTGGACCCTCCAGGTGGGTTCCCGGCATCGCAAGTGCGACTTGAGTGAACCCACCGTGGCCGGCACTGAAGGTGTTAAGAAAATAAAACTTTATCTCAATGAAACTAGGGCTATGTTAGAAAGATCACAGCACACCACTTCTCTAGCCTTTTCTCAATCCCTGCACTAGAAAATGGCTTGTCAAGTATTTTATACAATTGAAATAAACTTTAATTTCTAAAGAGCTATCGATTTGCATTATATGCAAATAAAAATGCAATTTGTGTTTGTTTGCAATTATTTTTGTGTCCAATAAAGAATAAGAATATGTATGCAGTCTCATAGTCCCAATATTTTTAGCACTAACTGTCCATCCATCACATGTCTAGGTGGAATCAATGGCGGCCGTGGTCCTTCTGGGCGCGGACTGGTGGGGCACGCTGACGGCGTCGTGCGAGGCGGCGCGCGGGCGGCGCTCGTGCTTGCTGCTCAGCGTCATGCGGCCCGGCGCCAGCGCCGCGCCCTGGCTGGGGGCGCTCGACCAGCTGGGGCCGGCTGAGGAGGGAACTAGTCCTGGTAACTATTAAGGAATAATAACTGTTCTTATATTCTCCTGTGGTAAAAATCACATTCCTTAGATTTGAGTTTTGCTAGCTATTTAAATTTTGCCTGTATAGCCTTAAAGCGATACAAAAATATCGTATTGAAAAGTTGCCCCGAAATACCGGACGCAGTTTTATCAAATACTAACTTCTGCCCGCGGCTTCGCCCGCGTGGCCTACATGAAACAAACAACATTTTTTTTTTTCAAACACATTATAAGCGCTCTCACTCCCTCTGATTGAATATACGAACTGAAAATATCCCAAACAAAGCAATAAGGACGAAGTTCTGTGAAAAACTGTGATATTAGATTTCCCATAATTTTAACTGAAGAGTATGTACACAAATTTTTAAGTCAATCGACCCCGAGAATAAAAAGTTTCACAGAAAATTCAACCCCCCATTTCACTCTCTTAGGGGTGGAATTTAGAAAAACCCTTTCTTAGTGGATACTGACTCTTCACAAAGAATACACCCTCCAAATTTTATTTCTTTAGGACCACTAGTTTGGGCTGTGCGTTGTCATATCGTCAGTCAAGACTTTGAATTTTATATGTTTAGGTTACTGTAAAAGCCCGAATATTGGTTAATCTTAGGTTTGACCAGGAAATCTTAGTATCTTACCAACACGAGTTGGTAAATGTAAAAAAATATAAAAAAGGAACGATTTTTTCGGACTTTTACCATTAGAATTTAATACATACTAGGTTTTACCAGTGACGGTTGGTAAATGTTGGTTTTTGGAATAAAACAATGAGTACTTTTTAATCATTTATTTCAATTAACTACCAGTCAAAACCTTACATATTTTTATGAATCATAATTATGAGAGTAATTATTAATCATTTATATTACTAATCAGTCAAATCATTACCTATTTTTTTTTATTAATTTTTAATAACTAGTAATTTAAAAATATTTTTAAATACTTCTTGAATAGTAAAAAATAAAATGATCTCACAAACATAACGCCTACTTTGGCTAATATAACTGAATCAGTATTTTTTTATTATTATTTGATATTTATTTATTAATAAACAAATCGAAGACAAGACAATAAATCATTTGAAATTTATTAAGAGTTAGTAAAAAAAAAAATGTTTTATCACGGAGCGCTGTTATGGCATTTGGAATTACAAAGTAATCCTGATGACTTGAAAGCGCATTTCTTCGAAAAGCATTTTTTGGACACGTTTATTTCAACATTTACCGTGTCTTTTTTCCTAAGATTTACAAAGTGAATGGTGATAAAAGTTCGAAATAAACGATGATCCTAGAGCGGTTCGGGCTTTTACCATTAAGCGTTGGTAAATCTTTGGTTTTACTGGAAAATCTTATGATTTACCGTAGTTCGGGCTTTTACCGTAGCATATACATACGTAGCATGTACATCTTCTAGCTAGACTATTCGTGACTTTTCTCTTAGCTTGTTTTTTTTATTGTTTTTAAGAGGCCTGTTACATTTCGACCGTGATTTTTGCGTTAAATGGCCAAACTTGGCGTTCTTATTCTCAGAAACTGAAAAACTTCGACAACTTTTACTTATTGAGTGGTGGTGAATAATAATATAATAATAATATTAAAACCCTTTTATTCTGACTGCATTCGTAAATAAATGAATACAATTTGAATTTTATAAAGTATCCGTAGATCAGCGTGCCTCTTGGAATAGGCCTCCTCCAACAATTTCCACTGGGTTCTGTTTCGAGACAGAGCCGTGAGCTTCAGGTCGTCTTGCCATCTAGTTTGTTGGCGACCTCTATTTCGTTTCCGGTCCCTGGGTTACCAATCGGAGACTATTATCTGTGCTATTATTGTGCTCCATTTGTTTTGGTCTCGAATCATGTGGCCATGTGTGTACTAAATTCATGTGGCCGGACCATCTACAGGTGGAGAATAGGTTATTAGTATAGTTATAGCGGTCTCCCAATTTTTACATAAAAATAATTTAAAATTAAAATATTATTTAAAAAAAATAGTTTAATTTTTATCTATTTATACACTATTATTTTTAGATCGTTCTGGAACCGAATACCATTAACTCGATCATCGAACTCGAAATGATTGGGACTATTTTTTTCAAAAAGTAACAATAAAAAAAAACACGAAAGAATAAATTTAATGTTTTTTTTTGTGAAATAATGAGAACTCAAATGCATATGTGTGTGTAAAACGTATCCACGATCGGCAACACATGCGAACGATACCCATTGAAAAACTAGCACTCCGGGAGTGCCGGCAGAAGTGAAAACTTGATTATTAACGTTGAGCATGTTTGATATTTTGGAATGGTTAGGGAATAATTTTGCACCAATTGCTTTATCAGTATAAAAGTACTATCATTTATGGAAGTGCCCTTAGACTGCCTTAGTACGGGAACCAGTGTCGCCAAACTCATACACTTGCAAATTAAAATGAACATTCCAATACACAGAAAACGATAAAACATAGCAATGATGCAACTGTAATATTTTATTTATAAACAAATTACTGTCCTTGAAAAAGCACTAACTTATTATGTATAATTCTTATTTTCGATTGTGGTTCAAAACATTGTTTGGTACTATGGTGAATACGGGTTTCGAAGTAATGCATTGCGATTGATTTAATGAGGAGAGTTCTGTGATTCCCTATAAAAGGCTGACTGTCGAAATGGTCATTAATAAATATATTAATATTGGTACGTGTGCATTCCTTGTAACACGATAATATAAGTGTTGACATCACATTTTTCTCATTAAAAAATGAATTTCCTTTATGTGAACGCGCTCGAAATATCTTTTCTGCCAATTCACAGACTTTATTTAAGTCAGTAGAAGGATAAATAAGGCCTCCTTTGTCTCTTCTAGCAATGATTCCGTGATTTTTTTTTTTAATTTATTCATGACCATGGATACATGTCCTTCAGTCGTAATGATTCCGTGATACTTATCTGTGATCAAAGCCAAAAGACAATCCTCACATTTAATAACTTTCCTCAACTTTCTTGCAATAAAACCAGCAATATAGGTTATTATTTCTTTAGAATAAAGAGTAAGCCTAGAAGGATCTGTTAAATAATCATGATCTATGTTGATCATAGGATCACATCCTAAAGATTCATGCGGTAGCAGCAATCCACAAGTTTCTTATTTCGGGTTTATTCGGAAATCTGAAAATTTAATAAGATTTTTTATTATCTTTCATTTTTTGCGTCAGGTGAGTGCAGTTATACGAATTAAAATCGTATAATACGTGTGTTACTAACATAGATTTTAAGTAGTGCGTATTACTAATATCATATGAATCAAGGTCGGAAGAGTATTTTTTTATAGACATTGCATTATTCGGTATTACCCATATTAAAGGGTAAATTCCCCGTCAAAAAGTGGCAACACTGAATTTTGAGGTAAGATAATAAAATTATTGCAAAAATCACAATTATACGAGATTTATCCATTAAACGAATTAGTTGGTACATTACTGCGACTATTTTATGAGAAATAATAGGACACAAAGCGATTGAATACTTAAAAAGATCTAATACTTACGAGTGAAAGGACAGTCCAGCAATCTTCATCAAACTATCACTTTTACAGTTTATTACACTGCACCTTACCATTTTGCACAGTTGCACAAATGTACTGTTGTCGAATTAAGCTCGAAAAGATCATATAATGTGTATAATTTCGATGCAATTGTTAATAAACAAATTGGATGTCAATCTGGCACCGCCACAAACGTCAAACTTGTTGTGCACTGACAATGATGTGCTCAGCCGACACGCGATAAGGGACAGAAATATTTATACTCTGTCTCTTTTCTTTGCTAGTGACGTTTATATGTTCTTCTTTTTCTTGTGCGAATGCAAAGGAAGATATCCAGCAGTCTATAGAATACTCTGTCTACGGTTTTTTCTATTCCGTGTTTATCCCTAAAGCATTAGGTTCAAAGTTGATTGGAAACATTTAAAAATTTCTTTAAATGATTTTAAACCATAAAATGTTGAAGGTTAAGTTCAAAATCGTCTACTCTCCATCCGTCTTACGCTTTTTCCAAATTTCTTTAAATGATTTTAAACCATAAAATGTTGAAGGTTAAGTTCAAAATCGTCTACTCTCCATCCGTCTTACGCTTTTTCCAAATTTCTTTAAATGATTTTAAACCATAAAATGTTGAAGGTTAAGTTCAAAATCGTCTACTCTCCATCCGTCTTACGCTTTTTCCAAATTTCTTTAAATAATTTTAAACCATAAAATGTTGAAGGTTAAGTTCAAAATCGTCTACTATCCATCCGTCTTACGCTTTGTCACGTGTCCTGACGCGAGTGTCCTGACGCGAGTTTAAGATTTTATACCCATTACAGAACAATTTTTTTAAAGTGCTCAACGCCGCTAAAGAAGTTTTCACTTCAAAATTCATTCATCGATCGATTCTCATTATTTCACAAAAAAAAACATTAAATTTATTCTTTCGTGTTTTTTTTATTTAAGTAATACAATTTGAAAACAATATAATATAACTTATACATTTTTCTTTGTCCAAATCGGTCAGAAAATACTCTTAATTAATTTACATTATGCTAATATTCTAACATTCATAATCATCAACAGCGGAAACTTTCCCGATCCGCTCGTGGCGGTCGTACAGCAGCGGTGGGTCCGCGTGCGCGTGGGCGCGCCCGCACGCGCTGCTCGCCGACGTGCAGAAAGTGCTGCGACACGCCAGGAAACTGCCCGACAAGACACAACATCTTTTTAAGGTAAGTCAAGCTGTAACTCGGTAGATATAACTGTGATGTGGAATCACGGGTGGTTTTCTAACTCACAGTATTTTCAAAGAATTGCTTAGAACCAAGAGTTGAAAATTCAAAAGAAATCTCCTATACTGGGCTCAATAACGAGAGTTGAAAATGCAGTGTGATAAAAAATCATCCGTGCGTATGAGGATATTTCGACTCCCATGAATAGCGCGTAGGAGTGGAGTAGTAATGGTAGATTTCGACAGCGATAGTACATACAGCATAGGAGGCACACAACTTTATAATATTCCTAGTAACGAGAAACGAATTCGGAGACAAACACAGCATAATAGGTTTCCATCATACTTAACTGACATTTCTATCAACTTCGCAGGAATTGAATAGACTCCGGCGAGCAGCCATATCCCTCGGCTTCTCAGAACTACTGACAGCGATCGGTAACGCATTGGAACGCGAATGCACCGCGTTGCCGCCGAACGCACCCTCTGAGTGTGCGTTGCAACTCGCGCACGCCGCGAACGCCCTGCGAGACCAGAGAACGGCCTTGGATATCAAACATACACTCACACCACTGGGCCCTAGTTATAATACTCCGATGACTCACTAGCCCCTGATGTCCGGGGGTCTTCTACTCTCTAAGCCTGTCAACGAAGATATGGGCCCGTCCTAAAATAGCTCGTAACTTCGAAATGAACCTTATTGCCTATTATTATCGAAGTCGAGTAACACGAAATAGGAAACGCCCCTAACTTCAGCTGGGTTTCGTTCTTAGAGAGTAGATCTCCTGGATGTGACGTTGTCTACCAGTGCTGTACGGTTATTTTGGCGCAAGGATGCCGTTAGCAAAATGCAAAGATGCGCAAATGGCGCTGTTGATACACGTTTGTGAAATTGTCATGATAAGATAAATAAATAAATAGTGACATAATTATGCTATAAACTGTAGTTATTAAGATTCTTAATCGATTGGAAGACAAATAAAATTATTTAAGTGTTAAATAGAACTTATTATTTTAAAAATTCTCCTTCTACCGTGTTCTCAACGTACTTGCGTGCGGCTAAACCAGTTTATGCGGATCTCTCATTGGACGGCAAACCTTTACAAAGCGAACCCATGTTATACTGGAAATGTATAGCTTGGTATGTCGCCGTGTGTACGTCTGCACGCACGTTTCAAGAGCAGTGCGTACAAACACACCGCCGCAGCGGCGCACCGTAACTTCAGAGCTCGGTAACATGTGGTAACCTAGACATACCGGTAGCACATGAGCGCGGTACCTTTCCACGAAGCGGTCCATGCGACCATGTGGAATGGACCTTGTTCTGAACATGCAAGACCTCACTTAGTAAACACATAGGTACAAAGTTAATCTAATGATTGTCTGCATAAATACTAGTGCTCCTTGCTTTTCCGTATTTGTGCCATGTGCTCATGTCATGCTTGTTTCGACTCGTTCCTAACTGATTGTGATTCCAACAAAATGAAGCGATTTGTTGTTTGATTGTGTTGGAATCACAAACAGTTACATTTTTGAACGAAATAGTCAATGTCTATCATCTCAAAATAACGCCTCCTCTACACGAGTAGAGTAGAGTTTTCGGCGTGTGGCGCACAGAACATCATTTAAAATACTGGTTGTGACGTACGACGAAATGTTCCTAATAACAAAAGAGCGATGAACAGCAATGTTTATTCCCACTTTTTCCACCCTTGAGTCTCACATTTACACCATTAACGATATACTATCGCCTCTCCCTTCATGATTCTTTCGTGTGTAGAAAGCTTTAGGGTTATATTTGTGAAACGTCAAATACAACAAAAGTCAAAATCAATTACTCTTAGGCTTTGGTCAAAATAAATAAATTAACTTCCAATAAAAAATATACATAAAAAGTGTTTAGTATAAGAAACATGGAATATGGTGAATTAAATCAATCTTAATATTCTTGCATCGTTTTAAGTAAAAAGTCGCAGAAATAAATTACATTCACGAATTATGAAGAAATTGTCGTATAAAAAATTGGCGCTCATCTGTTTATCGTGTTTACCATTTCTGTTCACTTTAAACGGTGATTTTGTGTTCGACGACTCTGAAGCAATAGTGAAGAACAAGGATGTCACCTCAGATTCTTGGACTGACCCATTTTACCATGACTTTTGGGGTGCTGATATTACATCGGATTTAAGTCATAAATCATATCGACCCCTTACGATTATATCTTACAGGTAGGTAATTGTTATCTATAAGTATTCATTTATAGCATATAAACCTAACTAAAATAACCCTTGTTTTAATTTAAATTTTACCTTTCAGGCTAGATTATTTACTGGCTAAAAGACTTTCTGCATTCGATTTCAAAACAACAAACTTATTATTATGCCATATGTTGTGCTGTTTATTGGTGTGGCTCGTCTTTGACACTATTTTATATGGCGAGAACTGTACTTTGACAAGTCGAGATGAAGGAACTAACAAGAAATTAAATTACCAGGATGACAGGAGTAAGAAGTGGTGGATGGACACAGCATTTTTATCTACAATATTATTTGCAGTACACCCAGTTCATGTGGAGGCAGTGTCTGGTGTAGTAGGCAGGGCTGATCTCTTAGCTGCTATAACATTTTTTGTAGCGTTCCTTTGCTATAGCAAGTCACTGACTAATCAAAGATTTAGTTTTATCTTTTTATTTACAACTGTGATTTTAGCTGGAATCTCTATGTTGTGTAAGGAAAATGGTGTTACAGTTTTGGTAAGTTAAGTGGAATCTTTCAAGAAATGTTTCTTATGAATAATGCCTACAAAAACTTATAATTTTAGTATTTATTATTCATTTCAGGGTTTCTGTTTAGTTTATGAAGTAACAACTACAATCAAAATTAAGAAAATACAAAACAGGCAAGCAAAAATCTTAAGCATAGATAAAATCACTATAGGTGCCATATTTAGAATCATCTTCATCACATTTAGTATAGCTGCCCTGTTGTACGGAAGGTGGCTTGTGATGGGTGGAACCAAACCAGAGTTCAAGCCAACTGATAATCCGGCAGCTTTTGCCCATACTACTTTTGCTAAGGTATGTCTCATTTGTGATTATAATAAGATAAAAAAAAATCTAAAGTCAGGTCCACTGCACCATGTTATCATGTTATAATAACACAAAACGTGGTTTGCTAACTTAAAAGGGGTGTGGCCTAACATAACATGTTTTGTTAAAAAATGGGTGTTGCAGATCCAGCTTAAGAAAAACATTTGTTAACCTACCTATTTTAAGTAGGTATAATAAATACCCTGCATGAAACGGCATCAGGCCTTCATGTTTTTAATATTAATCTTATATCTTCTACTGGATCATTCTTAATAATTCTGTTGACCCAGACAGCTAAAAATACTTTATAACGCTCAACCCAGCCTTCATTGCAAGACCGATTAGTATAATCTTACAATTAATTTTATTGCATGTGTTTTTGCCTAAATACCCCAGAAAGAGCGTACTGTTTTTTTTTCTGTGTTTTATAAGTATAAAGTCCTATAAAAAACCTTTTAAATTTTCCGTGTCATGCTCTGCTGCAGAGCCACCATTTTAGAAAACGATCAATTATATCTTAGGGGCTGTCTCCACGAGCGAGAGAATCGCGGCGATAATATCGTCGTGCCACGTATTTCTATACACTCTCTATGAACGCGTCTCCACACGGCGATGTTATCGCGGCGATGCGACGATTGGCAATATGCGCGCGTAACGTCGTCGTATCGCCGCGGTATCGTCGCTACTGGTGGGCTCAGTGGGCTGGTGGCGCGCCCGCCGCGCGCTCGCCGCAGAACGTGGCGCTCTCGCAGCGACCGCGCGGCGTGTGCGCTGTCAATTTCGCTCTCGTCTGGCACCTAACTGAACTCTTTCAACAAAACTATTGCACAACGCCTCGTCGCGGAAACACGGCGATTCCATTACGAGTCGTCGCGGGCACGCGGCGATTCCGTTACCAGTCGCGACGATACGCTGGCGGAATAAACGCTCGTTCGTGGATACGACCCGACGATAGTAGCGCGGATCCGTCGCGATTCTCTCGCCCGTGGAGATAGCCCCCAAACAAGGACGTTAAGTATCGACAAGCTTTTTAAACAATACAAGAATGTACAATATTTAACATTGAAAAGTTTATTCTTGAAGTGAGAGAGAGACCTGCCCTTTACTTGTCTGGCACCTAACTGAACTCTTTCAACAAAACTATTGCACAACGCCTCGTCGCAGAAACACGGCGATTCCGTTACGAGTCGTTGCGGGCACGCGGCGATTCCGTTACCAGTCGCGACGATACGCTGGCGGAATAATCGCTCGTTCGTGGAGACGACCCGACGATAGAAGCGCGAATCCGTCGCGATTCTCTCGCTCGTGGAGATGTCCCCTTAAAATGATGTACGTCAAACGTACCTACATAATGTACGTATACCATTATCGCTGTGCGTGCATTAGGTAATGGTACGTCTTTTAAGAAATAATTGATCGTTTTCTAAAATGGTGAGCAGAGCATGACACAATTTTCCAGCCGTCATAATTCTCTTCCCTAATGAGGTTTCTAACATTTTTACAGGTAGCAACATACAACTATATTTATTCCTTAAATCTTCTGTTATTTATTTGGCCCCAGTGGCTATGCTATGATTGGTCAATGGGATGCGTACAGCTAATAGAGAGTATACTTGAAAAAAGAATGATTTTAATATACATGATGTACTTGTATGGACTGTATCTGTTAGAGGCTATTTTTCGTACTGATAAAAACCACAAATCCACTAACAGGTAAATAATTTAACGTACCTTACTAATTATTAAAGTTTGATTTTCTTGTTTATTACCTAGTTTATTAAAAACTTTGTTTTGCTTATGCCTGGTGTCTGATGACTACAGTTAAACAAAGTTTCCACATAAGCAAATTGCATTCTCGACTTTGACTGTGTAAAAGCAATTTTTCTAGATATTAATCCAAAAGCACTATAAATTATATTAACTTCAGTTCAGATCAGAAACCAGGCTATTTTATGTACAGTCAGCAACTCTGACAAGTAATTAAGTATCACTTTCAATAATGAATGCTGTCAAAATAAGGCTGAGTAATAAAAATATCCATTTTTGTATGTCTTACTGACGTGTTTCCAAACCCATTCCGTTGCCTCATGCTAGCTTTATATTTTTTTGCCAAATAATAGCTTAAATACATTAGACTTGTAAAAACATTAGACTTCAGTACAAACGACATTGCAGGGCGATGTTTCTTGCAGCATCATTGATAGTCATACCATTTCTGCCAGCCAGCAACATATTCTACCCAGTGGGCTTTGTGATTGCCGAGAGGATTCTATACATACCGTCAGCTGGTTACTGTCTTTTGATAGGGATTGGGTTGAAAAAAATGCTGCATAGAAAATCACTGGTAGTCTGTAAGGTAAGGTCTTCATATATTTGTCATTTTTATTTATCTTAATATTATAAATGCTAAAGTTAGTGAGGATGGATGTTTGTTAATCTTTCAAAAAAATACTACTGAACGGATTTGAAAGAAATTTAATGCACAGATAGTTTATAAACTAGATTAAAACATAGGATACTTTTTATACCGGTAGCTGCAAGTTAAATATAATAATAATATTCTCGCGAACGAGTTCCGGTCAAAAGCCGCGACTAGTACCGTCGCTCTGTACAGAGTAAGTAGGAAAACATAAAATAACATCACACCTGTAATTCTCTAAGGGTTGGGCAGTATGCAGAAGTGTACCTAATAGTACACCCACATTTCGCCAGTTATGCTTAATTAGTAAAGCCCCATGTAATAGGGGGCGAGCCTATTGTCATTAACTGGGTATAGCAGTAGCAGTGGGCATAACCTTAAATACTTGTTCATCAAGCATAGCCACGTTTCTCCTCAGTTCAGTTTTACTTATTTTTGCAGATTGGTGTGTTTATGTTCCTATTGCTAATCCTGATATTCGCCCTGAGGAGTTGGCAGAGGTCTATGGACTGGCAAACCGAATACAGCTTGTTCGTTAGCGGGTTGGCGGTGTGTCCGTTAAATGCTAAAGTACATTACAATGTAGCTAAAGTTGCGGATGCGAACCACCAGACTACGTACGCGTTAGCTGAATATAAGGAAGCAATAAGGTACTTTACATTTACTGTTTTAAGGTTTCATCTGTCATACCTTCGGGAACTTGCATTTAATGGCGTCAGTTGCTCGGTCAGACTGGATGCGGAACACTGGGGAAAGAGTGTTCTAGCGCAGCTTGGCAGAGGCCTATGTCCAGCTGTGGACTGCAACAGGCTGATTTATTGCAGGGTAGGGTTAGACTTTAGACGATAGCACTCCCGCCGTTTCTCGCTCTAGTGAATACAACCGGTATTTAGCGACAGAAAAGCTTGGAAAAATGTGATTCCGTGCTGCTGGATGAGGCGCAACCATTACGTACCCGCTGTTTATTTTGTTTATTGAAATTAAATTATTTATAATTTTACAGGTTATACCCTGAATATTACCAAGCAATGAACAATTTGGCCAACTTACTTAAAAATAAAAAACAATTTGATGAGGCTGAATATTTTCTAAGATTAGCTGTGGAACACAGGTATGTAACCAAACCTGCAACTTTGATGTCGAAGCACTATAAAACGAAAAAAATTAAAACAAATAAAATATGATGTTTTGCTAGTTAATTTGATTTACATCCGGTTTCTAAAACCAACACGAAAATCTAATGATTTTTAGCGCAGGTTTTTTATACTAAATAGTGCGCGTATGGTCGCAATTCGCCTGATGTGAAGCAATGATGCGGCTTAGGGTGGAACACGCTTGCCTAGAAGAAACCGATTCACTCGAACTTTGATTAGGCTTTGCATAGGCATGGCAACTGTTCTGGTTGTATGACGGAGTAACAACAGCCAATCGGAGTACTCGACTTGCGTTTAATTAAGTCTTGAAGTAACAGTCTTAAAATCACAATATTTATGTAATAATAATAAAAATATGGCCAGGTCCTGATTCAGAAGGCAGTACTCCTCGATACGGCCCGTTTTATAAGGAGGTTCCTGTCTCTGGAGCCCTAACCACCGGTAGCTTGGACCCTGTTCCCGACACTGGCGGACCACTATATTTTATATTAAATATTTTTTTTAAATGGTTTTTTAAAGATATATTTAACAATGTAACTAATGTGTAGAAAAGAAAATAAAACAATAAAAATATAATATTAATAAATAAAATATTTATTTAATTTTATAAATTGAATAACCATAGTTATTGTGATTGTATGCAATATGCATCTTTAAAATGTATGGTTCATAACTTTACATTTCATAACTTTAAAAAAAACCTAATTAAGTTATTTACAATGGTCCGTCTTTTGTATCTCGACAGAGAGGATTTCCCAGCCGCATGGATGAACTTAGGAATACTTCTAGCAACTACTCGTCGGTTCGAAGAGTCTGAAACAGCATATAAAACTGCTCTACGCCATCGCAGGAAGTATCCTGACTGCTACTACAATTTGGGCAATTTGGTGTGTAATTTTATTTTTACGAGTTGCAACTCCTGATTGCTGCCACTTAATAAGAATTGCAACAGTGGTTGTAGCAGCGTAACTTGCGTCGCAACACCGATTGCACCAACGCGTACAACTAGGATATGGCTATTACTCACCTTAAAGTTGTGGTATTTCCGTTTCCTAAAGTCTTTAAGGTTCTCAATAAACTCTTATTTGCTAACTTTTCAGTACCTCGAGATGAATAAAACTGAGGACGCGATAGATAGTTGGTTCCAAGCGATCAATCTAAACCCCAAGCATGTCTTAGCGTGGACTAACTTAATGGCGTTAATGGATAATACGGGTAAGCTGGCATAATCAAAATATTTTATTTCACATACGCCTAGATGGGCACTTATAAAATGTAGACAAAAAGGTGCACGGTTCGGGTTGGTCGTTTTCTATGGAGAAATGGCAAATTATTACTTCTTGCCTGTACACCAAACCGTTTTGTTGTATGTACTACTAAGGCCGAAATCGATAAACATTGCTGAAAGACTCAGGCCACGTGTTATTCCTGTCACTGTCGGACAACTGTCAAACTAGCAATGCAAGACAGAGACGGGAACATGTCTAAACCAAAGTACACACTCAGAATGTCTTCATAAATCTCCACCTACGACTCTTTGATGGTACGGAAGGCTTGAACAACAAAAACCGCCCTTACTGCTACGAATAGTGTGTAGTGTGTGTTTATATTAATAGTACCAAGCGTGTTGATCTGGTACTTATCTATAGTTCTATGATTTTATCACTATTTTTGTTTAAATTTGGTTAATGAACGCATGAAATACCTATGTACATTTCAGGACAAATCGATAGAGCACTGAAGATCATACCAAACGTTCTGAAAGAACTTCCGGAAGCTCCTTCAATCAATTTTGCAATAGCCAACATGTACGGGAAAATAAACCGATACGAAGAAGCTGAGACACACTTTCTAAAAGCAATTAAATTGTTCAATAAAGAAGTCAAAGCTATACACTACGCAAACCTTGGTAAGAAAACGATATTCTAATGCTAGGGCCACATTGGCGGGATTCGGCGAACCATTTCAATGTGGGAAGAGATGTAGCTAGCATCCTTAAGAATTCCTTCTCTTTCCCACACCGAAGTGATTCGCTGAATACCGCCAATGTGGCCCTAGCATAACGATAGCCGTTTGTTTGGGCTAAAAAGTTGCGCTGGTAACACAGTCTTGAGAAGTAACACAGCATACGTATTATTTGCTGATCTTTAAATGTAATTGCATTCCAGGTGTACTTTATCATCGATGGAAAAAATACACATTAGCAGAAGAAATGTACAAAAGTGCTCTGAAAATTGATCCTACATTCAAGACTGCCCGAACAAATCTTGTAAGCCTACAAAAACTTAAGAACAAATAAAATACTCACTTTTATTGTTCACTGATTAATATTATTGTGAGTAGTAGGTACTAGTATTGTAAAGTAAATTATTGATAAACTACTTCGCATTTTTATTTCCCCTTAATGTCAAAGGTAATATGTATCATCATGGTCGAATAAAACCTTGTAAAACGTTATCTGAAATAATAATATCACTTGAATCCTTGAGGGAGCGCTTCTTCGATCGCCTGAAGAATGTTTTAATTGGCTTTCTTTGAGGCGGAAACAAGGTGCTTCAACGGTTGGGTCATGCCGATTTTAATGTACTCTTTCGGCATCCTCAATGGACTCTGATCGAACTCGATGCCCTGGATAGGAGAGTCCAGTCCAGGAGTGCTGACCGCAAACCGAATGCATCACCCACGATCATCGGTGGCTTTTTAAATGCGAAGATTGTCCACAACCGCGAGGTGTGCAGCCTCAGGGAATATTTTTTTAAAGCCAAGGTAGGTATGCACCGATATGTGGTCGCAGTGGACAAGTTACTCACCCCGCTGTCCATGGCTATAGAGAACTGGCGAAAACCTGTAGTACTTAATACCGATGACCGCAAGGAAGTATGACAAGGCAAGGATCTTCATGGGTCCGATGTTGATGGCCAAGAGCTTCGACAAAAATCTGTCGAGGCTCTCCTTAGGCCGCGGCCCCATGTCCACGGCGCGGCGCCGGCCGCCGTGTGACGTTGCGGCGCCGCCGCCGTAACACGGCACGACGTCGTGCCGCACCACGGTACCGCGAACGGTGCGCCATCCATTGCCCCTTTCAGTCGATATTTCGCAGTTGATTCGATCGACTGAGGGGCAATGGATGGCGCACCGTCCGCGGCACCGTGCTGCGGCACGACGTCGTGCCGTGTTACGGCGGCGGCGCCGCAACGTCACACGGCGGCCGGCGCCGCGCCGTGGACATGGGGCCGCGGCCTTAGGCGATTGGATCAAGGGCCTGATTCAGAAGGCAGTACTCCTCGATACGGCCCGCACTTTGACGAGGTTCCTGTCTCTGGAGCCCTAACCACCGGCTTGAACCCTGCTCCCAACTCCGGTGGACTAAATTTTTTTTTTTTTTTTTTTTAATGTATATAAAATACACTTCTCATCAAAAAAATCGAAACACCTCGCAGTTTATGATTTGATAAGGATTATCAGAAAAATGTGTATATCTATAATATAAAAATGAATCGCAAAATGTGTTGGTAAGCGCATAACTCAACAACGCCTGGACCAATTTGGCCAATTCTTTTTTTTTAATGTTCGTTGAAGTTCAAGGATGGTTTTTACGGCGAGACAAATTTAAAAAATTGCAGGATACTTTTTTTTTTGGTAGGATTAGGGTAGGAGTAGTGTAGGAGTAGGTTACAAGTTGGGTTGGAGTAGTGTAGGAGTAGGGTAGGAGTAGGGTAGGAGTAAGGTAGGAGTAGGGTAGGAGTAGGGTAGGAGTAGTGCAGCAGTAGGTTAGGAGTAGGGTAGGAGTAGTGTAGGAATAGAGTAGGAGTAGGGTAGTAGTGTAGAAGTAGGATAAGAGTAGTGTAGGAGTAGGTTAGGAGTAGGGTAGGGTAAGGGGTAGGACACCACGCGAACGAAGTTGCGCTGGGCAGCTAGTTTAGGAATAAATGTAAAATGTCATTTAATAGTGAGTAGTATGAGGTTTTTAAATCCTAATGTTATTGTTCTAAATTCAAATTAAGTCTTCATAGGTTTCGTATTTTGTATAATGAGTAATTTTTACCCTGTATGGAATATGAAGGAAATGGATAAAACAACACGCGTAAATGAAAAAAAAATGTAAGAAACGTTTATTTAATAACTTGTATTCCCTCCGCGAGCTCTTATTACTGCTTCCATACGGTTCTTCATCGATCGGATGAGAGTCACGATCACATGTTGTGGTATATTATCCCATTCCTCTTGGATTGCATTTCGCAGCTGGCTAAGTGTTTCTGGGGCTGGATCTCTTGCTCGAATTCGTCTCTTTAATTCATCCCATAGATGTTCAATGGGATTCATGACCGGGCTTCTTGCTGGCCATACCATAATGGAGATACCGACTTCGGTAAGATAATCTCGTACGACGCCCGCGGTGTGAGCTCTAGCATTGTCGTGCATGAATATGAAGTCGTTGCCAATAAAATGTGCATAGGGCATCACATAAGGTTCAAGACACTGTTCGATGTACCGATGAGAGTTTAGTGCAGGCAGCCGTGGCCCAGACACAAAGGCAAGTTCTGTCTTACCGTCGGCGCTGATTCCTCCCCAAACCGTCCACGAACCGCCACCATAGCTGACCTTTTCTTCAATGCAGCATTGTGCAAAGCGTTCTCCATCTCTTCTGTAGACCTTGTTCCTTCCGTCGTTACCATACAGCATAATTTTACACTCATCAGAAAACAGTACTTTGCTCCACTGAAGGTATGACCAAGTTAGGTGCTCGCGTGCAAAATTAAGGCGCGCTCTTCGATGGTCTGCAGTTAATTTCGGCCCATTCGCTGGCTTATGCGGTGCCAATCCGCGTTCCTTCAACCTTCTTCTTATTGTAGAGTCACTTACCTACAGTTACTCTTCGTACAACGCGAAGCTGCTGCTGCAGTTGAAAAGCGTTAAGGCGTCGATTTCGTAAAGAAGTTGTTACAATAAATCGATCATCTCGCTCAGAAGTGACCCGATTCCTGCCAGATCCTGAACGGCGCGTGAACGAACCAGTCTCCCGATAGCGTTTGTAGACTCTATGAACAGATGATAAGCTTAGATGCAATCTTGCAGCCACAACACGCTGACTAAGTCCAGAATCCAGCAATGCCACCACTTGGGCGGCTTCTGCGGGCGAAGTATCCATATGTTTTAGAAAAAAAAGTTTTTTCAGACGTCCCAAAGTCACAGTAAATGAAATAAGAAACAAAAAGTTTAAAGACAAGCGCTAATTTTTAGTTTTTAAACGAGAAACGTACTCCAACCCTAAATACACATTTGTCTCAAAACAGTGATTAATTTCATTTATAGGATAAACAAATGAAATTCTAATTTCGAATTTTGATTTTTTTCTTCTTACTGTAATGACCAAACTGCCAGCTACACAATAATGTTTTTTTTTCATGGAATTAATTCTCTTTTGTAAAAAATTAGGACAAAAACAATAAAAACGAAAGTGTTTCGATTTTTTTGATGAGAAGTGTATATCGCTTAAAACTGTAACATAAGTAACTTAATAATATATATTTCTCGTCTGTGCGATCACTTAGATTTTATGAAATATAAAAAAACCAAGTACGTTGTCCATTCCTAAGTCAGTCAGGGCGTAGGTACGCTAAAACTCGCGCGGATGCAAGCTCGCGTGTCTATATTGAAAAATACGATGAGGAATAGTGCTAAAAGATAATTTGACAGGACAATCATACGCATCAGGTTTCAATACCATTTTCACGTTCACATTCGTGAAATCGTACACCCAGTTGGTAGCCGATAGGACCTGTTGCGGTAGTAGATACCTATTGTACGTATTAATTCCATGAAGCTGGCATAGTATGTATGTACATAATAGTTTCCTTAGTACTTACTAATTCCTTGGCACTGGTTAAACAAATTGCATCGTGGTTTGGCAGGGCTTTTTTCCTTCACCGTTCGAACGGTGAAGGAAAACATCGTGAGAAAACCGGCATGTCCTAGAACCATAAATTCGAAGACATGTGATATCTACCAACCCGCAATGGGCCCGCGTGGTGGATTATAACCCATCAGAGAAGAGGCCGTGTGTCCCAGCAGTGGAAACATCATAGGCTGATTATGCCTATGCTTGGCAGGGCTAAATTTGGCAAGGTGGAGACCAGAGGCGTCTTTACCTATGGTGCAGGGTGTGCGGCGCACACCGGCGCCGGGCCTAAGGGGGCGCCGAGCGCCCTCTAATGCGACACCTCCAAAGATGCGTCGATGCCGGCGCTCTCAAAGACCCTGCGCTACTGTTATGGCCGACGCCGGGCGCGCGGTAGCAAAGCAAGGCTACTCCTTTTCCTACTCTATTTAAATTTACACAATAACTTTTGTTTCAACGTGAAATCAGCCTTAAAACAGATCATTAAAGATTAAATTGGCGTAATGTCGCATCGCTACCAAAGGCGCGTGCGCCGGCACCTGTTTGTTTTGATTCGTTTGACAACACGCAGTACGCCGACAATCATTGCTAACTCGGCTGTATTAGAATGCTATAAAGTTCAAATTAAAATTCCCAGGGACGTGCGGCGGTCATTTTCAAAGGCTTGTGTACGCGTGCCGCAATTTTTGTTTTACCGTTACACCGTAGTTTTGCGAAATAAGCCTTGATGCAATTGGATTAAGTTTCATCTTTGGGCGAAAACTGTAGCGGAAGAAGTCGAGGCAATAGTAGAATTTCCCACACCTGCACGCCCTCGCGCTCGTAAAAGGTTTTTTAATTATGAAGCGGAGGATGAACCGATAACAGACGCGAAAACACATTTTAAAGTAAATATTTACTACTATTTATTAGATACCGCAATTACTAAGTTCGACGAACGGTTCGAACTTTTGAATGAAAATAATGTAATTTTTTCATTTCTTCAAAAATGTAAACACTGGAAAGATTTGGACTCTGATACACAAAAAAAAACACATTGCTCTAATTTAGAAAATAAACTTTGCCATGCTGGCTCTTCAGATGTGGAACAGTTCGAGCTCTATAATGAAATCAAATTATTACCGATGTTTATTGATGATTCCACTATGCCGTTGGATATTTTAAATTACTTGTTTACGAATAAATTAATTTCAGTGTTCCCAAATCTGTCCACACACTGAGGATATACCTGACACTTCCAGTCACGGTCGCACATAGCGAAAGGTCATTTTCTAAACTAAAAATAATTAAAAACTACCTTAGATCAACATTGTCGCAAAATAGATTGACAAAATCGTTAATAAGTATTGAATATGAAATCAAAATTGAAGTTAGTGACATTGTTAAAGATTTTGCTAATCCATTTTGACCCTGCTCCTATTAGACTAGAGGGCGCCAGGGTACTGGTTGCACACGGGCGCCACAAGGGTTAGAGACGCCTCTGGTGGAGACCTCCGTTCTCCTACGGATGAGAATCGGTCACGTTTGCTCTCCAGCTCATCTTGCCAAAATTAGAGACGATCCCAGTTGTTTGTGTGGCACACATGTTGGCGACTTGAACCACATTATTTTCTCCTGTCTTCTATGTGACCGTACTTCCTTTCTCAGTAACCTATTGTCTCTTCGTATTCCTTTTCCTACTTCAGTTATTTCTTTACTTTGTACAAATAGTTTACCTGTATATAAATGTATAGCTTCATTCATTATACCATTAATAATATTAAATTGTAATATTTTTTTCGTCAATATATTGTATCTCATCATGCATTATTACTAGAGTTAGTTATATACTTACTGATCCTATATCCTAAATTCTATTTTAAATAATATTAATAAAATCCCGTTTCCCTACCTTTGTCTCCTACGCTAAATCATAACATGACATTGGCTAAATGCACAAACCAAGCCAGAAAAAAAAACGTTGGTTATCCCGAACATGTCCCGAACCGGCTGGCGGAGTAGTTCTGTCAATGTCAAAGTTAGTTACACAAGTCAAAATGTCATTGAAAAATTTATTGATTTGCCGGGTGAATGGTTGAAAACACTGAAAAACTTAGATATTTTTGAACAAGATTTGCTAAATTAACAATGGATTTTACTCCGGAGCTATCTGCATTTCAAGGCCTCATTGTATCTGCAAACCACTCCCATACTTTTTCAAGAATAACATCAAAGGGAGGTAAACACAACATTTATATATTTTATTGCCTTTTTTAAGTTTTTGCAGTTGGAGCGCATATTTTAAGCGCGCAGCCAGCTAGCCAGTTTACTAGCTACTATTTTTGCTATTTGGCCTGAGTGTAGCCTCTAACCCAGAAATAAAGTTTCTCAAGTGCCTGTAATTCTTATTTTGGCAAAGTTAAACATGCTTGATGATTGAGCTTTCGACTCATACATTGAATAATTCACATTCTGACATATTGTCGTGGTTTCTATTTTGTGACTAAATCTTTTATGTTGCAGGTAATGATGAGAAAGTTAGATCCGTAATTGACACCATATCCAGGTTCTTAAGAAGTGAAAAATACATACATGAAAATGGGGTTACAGATACAATGGTGTCAAAAACACGCAAATTTGCTATGTACATTGTTTTAAACTCAGACTTAAAAGCATTGAATGAAATGGTAGAACTAGAAGGAGTGTTTCTAGTAATACACTCGATACCCACGATACCAAAATATCTCATGTGTGAAATGTTGTGGAACCTACATATGGAGGACTTTGCAAATGAAATAATCACATATTGCTATCCTCCACTAGCAATAGAGGTAGCAGCAGCTTTTGCAGAAAACTACAAATATTATAATCCTACAAAGGGTCTCAAGAAACTGCACAACTTGTCAGCCTCGTGTTATTCACTTATTTGCAGGCTACACTGCTTTGAATTTGAGAAGGAGATCTTCAACAGCTTGTTGACTGCTAGTTATGAAACTTTACAAAAATGTATAAAATATTTCTCAAACCCACCGAATAGTCATAGATTGAACTTACTAAGTAAAGACGAATTGTACATATACAAAGGAAAATGTCTGAAAACAATTCTGCTGTTGATTTATGAATGTTTTAATTATTTCTCTCTAGAAGTAAAATCCAGTTGCCCCAGTGATATCTACAGATCAACATACAAGGATGGTTGTTTTAAAGACAACCCTCCCACAAACAAAGTTTGTGAGTGTCCCAATAGCACAGTATCAGAGCGCTTGAACAACTGTAATACTATATTACTAGATACCTTCCAAGAAATTGTAATGGACGTCAGTGTTGACATATTTTGTGCTTGGAGTGAATTTGAAGAGGATGGCAAAAGCATGCAACAGGCTTTAGGAGAGCTTTGTCATAAAGTGCAGACAAAACTACTTAATGTAAGCAGTGTTGCTGAGCACCCTGTTGTCGGCATGATTCAACAGATGGCTCGTAAACCAGCAGTCATCAGCGAGATTATCAACATAACTGATACCAATGTTATCATACAGAACATAAATAGCAATAATGAAGACAAGGCAGCATGGATACATGCATTAGTGAACAAAGAGCAGCTGTGCCAGCATGTTGATCTGATCACTGCTATAGATACTAACATAGAAATGTTTGATGAGCAGGAAATTTTGAAGTTATACAACATGTTAACAAATTACTATAAAAGCAACACTGTTAATAGAGAAATAGTAATGTTATTATCAATAAAATTATTCCAACACTGCAATGTGGCAGACAAACATACATTATTAAAAGAACATTTCAGTGACAACCAGTTCCATGACCTCAAAGATAATGAAGAGTTTCATAACACATTAACTGAAATGTTCAACAAATTTGTTGCTGATGTCACTGTGGACTTCACAGAGGTATTGAATGTATTCCTACAGAATCCGAGAGAGGTTTTCAATAAAATATTTATTATGGCTGAAGAAAACGCTCAGCTTACAAAAACAATGTTGCAAGTTATGGACTTACTCAGGGATTATTCCAATTATTATTATGTTACTGATACTGAGCCTTGTGTAATAGGTATCATCAAAAAGATTCTTGATAATACTTTAGAAACAGATAGTAAGCAAGATAATATAGTGAAGTTTTTATGTGGATTGAAAAAGTCTGATATAATCCCGGGAACAAAATTACTACTCCTGATCATTATGCCACATATGCACAAGGCCCTTCTGCACAAAGATATTGGCAAGATATATGTGCAAATCCAGCTTTTGAATGAAGCCTACACTATCCATGAATTGTTGGAATATAGACCACCTATGTTGGCCATGTTGAGTCAAGTGTTGGAAGTGGTCCGCTGGGGGAACATTAAGTCATTTGTGCCGAAGGCTTCAACAACACTGCATCTTACATTGAACTTCCAGAAATGTTTAATAGAAACATATGACAGTGTTATACCAAGTGAGTAAGCTGGCTGCTCAAATGTAATCACCAGACATACTGGTGCACTATTTTGTTGTTATAAAAATCTTACAATTGTAATGTTTTTTTCCTTTGCAGATGATGAAGGTGACTGGTTAAGAATTAGGTTGAAACGAAAAAATATGCAGCCACAAAATTATTTTTATTTTAGAAAGTTTTTAGGTGGTCAAAGTTCAAATTTCTTTCAAGCTGTCAGTGGCATGCAAATTGATAAGAACTCGAACCGCAGTGAAATATCCATATGCGTTACCCAGGTTAGATAAAAATATTACCGTTTACTCTACGTGTTGTGTTTGTTCTACTTGAATTATTTTTACTCACTGACAGAAAGTTCCGCGGTGAGCACTATGAAAGGATTTTTTTTTTTAAATCCCATAAAAATGTGAATAGGTAAGAGACAAAAGTCTTAAATATTTTTTCTGATGGGAAATCACATCTAAGATATAGCTAGTATGCATATAATTTACATTGTTAGGCCATGTCAAGAAAACCCAAACAAATGGTAAATTAGTGCTGAAACCCATAATTCAAGTTTCTGCCTACCCTAGTGGAACAATCGTTTTAAGTTTATGTAACGTGTATGTTTCCAGATCCTCAGTTCAGGCACGCAGGAGGAATGGTGCGTTGTGTGGGACAACTTAGTTCGACACATAGAGGACATTGATGTGCTGTGCATCTTCCACGAAGCCCTGCGAATGATCACGAAGGCTGTGGAGGGCACCCGCACTCCTGCTTCCAGAGCTTGTTTGTTTTACTGCTTCCAAAATCTAGTCTATATCATACGGGTATGACTTTTCTAACACCTTGTAAGCTAGACAAACCTAGTGCCTAAATAATTGATAAGAAATGCCTGTTTTCGATAGAAAAAACGCTGATGTGCCACATGCAAAAGACTGCTTATATTTTTAATAAAAAATTACTTAGACGTAAGTAATCATGTATTCCAACTAAGGTTCTCTTCCAGTTTTCGTTCTCCATCCAATAAAAAATGACTAAGAATAATCATTTGATTTACGGCGAGACGTAGAATGTTACGTTGTAAAAAAGTTTTATTTGCGGATGATCCTATTCGCAAAAAATCCGATTCGCATTAGGTTCGTAATTTGGCAAAATGTATATCCGATTCCCAGTATGTCATGTTTTTCTTTCAATGGCTAAGACACTTCTATTTTTAATTAAATTTTTTATAAGCTTCAAAAACATCTACGAGTATTACCATGTGCCTTTCTTGTTCCAGTACAAATTCCTCCAAGGACCGTTGACGGATCGACAAGTACTGAGCGCCGCGTTCAGTTTGTCCAAGCTTGTAAAAGAAACCAATGCAGAAGATGTGGATGAGATCGCATCCAGACTTATGCCTTTGTTTGCCTATTTGGTTGAGAAGAAAAACCTCTTTACCACTAATGTGCCCGGCTATTTCCAAAACACAAATTATTATGTATTAGTATCCAGAGCATTTAATGGAAATGACGATCAGCATAATATTGACACATAAAAATTACGGTATAAGAGTTGGACGATATTTCTTTTTCTGTTTTCTATGTACTGTTAGCAACGAAAGTAGATCAACGCTACAGTTATATGACGTTGTTTCCTTTATTTATTTAAATACATATTTCAAACATTTTTAATTATTTCTTAAAAAGTATACGGGGTGGAAGGGACACCGACGCGAAGACGGTTACCACGTATTCAGTACACACAGGGAACAGCTGATCCGATCAGCTGTTTCCTACAAAAGTGCTACCTACACAGACAAAATGTATGGAACAGCTGTTAAAAATTTCTATGTGGGGGGGCTCAGAATGATCTACTGAATATGTGGTAACCGTTTTCCCGTCGTTGTCCCTTCCACCCCTTACACATATGAAAATATAAAAAAATTTAGCAAGCTACCGCCGGTCAGGGCTCTAGAGAAAGAACCTCCTAACAATACGAGCCATATCCAGGAGTACCGCTTTGTGAATCAAGCCCTTGATCCAGCTGCCTAAAAGAAAGCCTCTTCAGTCATCGAGGCTCTTGGCAATTAACCCATTGGCTAATACGACTATCGGCACAATAATCGCCGAGTCCACATCCCACATGTCGACAACCTCGCGAGCCATGTCAAGTTGTTATTATTATGAATATTGTAAAAAACACGGAGAAAATGTAAAATTAAAATATCTCAAACGAGTATCACAGAAAATACTGGAAAGCAGTGTTTAAAAAAACATGTTTCAATAGTTAAATGAAATAAGTGTTTATCGACTTTTGTTGCTGGCGGTACATTCCAGTTTTTTTTTGTGTAACGAATCTGTTGAATGTGTAAATTATTACAGGTAAAAAGATTTGTCGCTTTTTCAAATAAACACATGCAGTGTGAATCAATATTTGTATTTATTTTTCAAAATTTAAATACACATTTTTCATTTATTCATAAAATATCATTGAGTTTTGGTTTTGATAGTAGGTACCTACATATTTTTATTTTCGTATAAAAATATATTGTTACATAAAGTCTAAATACCTACGTATGTATTACACTAAAATCTGAATACTTCTATGAACTCATTAAAGTACTCCTACCATATAAAAAAAAAATACACTTCCTCTAATAATTATGTAATTTTAAGGAAGGTACCTGACACACCACATGGGTTACTATACAGCGTGGAAGGGACACCGACGCACATACGGTTACCACGTATTCAGTACATCATTCTGAACCCCCCCACATAGATATTTTTCATCGGTAATTGAAAAAAAATCATTTAAATTACCAATGCCAAATTTCTGTTTCAGAATAATGTACTGAATACGTGGTAACCATTTGTGCGGCGGTGTCGGCATTCCACCCTGTATTCTACAAAACACAACAAAATTCAAAATATTTTTGTATTGAAAATTACATGTCAATCACTATTTATTTATTGTAATAAAATATGCCCAGTTTGGGAACAATTTGTACTTAATTCTAGCTCTAGACACGACGAACGAAGGCCTCTTTAGACCAGGAGTCATATTTCCGCACTTATTCAGTTCATAGTAAAAGAGCGTATTGTTGCGGTTGGACTTCGTGCTCTATCATCTAAGTGACAGAAAAAATCTGATCCGTTAATTTAAGGGCCCTATGAAAGTAAACATTCGGAATGCTTTTCTGAATAGATTCACTGATCCGGAATTCAGACATACTATTTTATAACACGTTACACACATGCTACAGTACTAAAGGATCTTTGGGCGCTTCAATGACACATTTTGTGGTGATTGTTTGGTCAAATGTATTGATAAAATAAGATGACGGCATTAGTTCCAGTTTTAGTAACGCGCCAAAAGATCCTTGTATACCTATTTTTTTTCGGTTCCATTTTTTGTCTGATTAATTTTACTGAAAGAAGTTCTGAATTTTGGACCTGTAAATTTTGCAAAGCAGGTACATTTACTTATTTTAAGAAAATCTATAAGTATCCGTTTTTCACATTTTGAAATGTCGATCTGAATTCAGAAACGCATTCTGCATATTTACGGCTAGATTTACTCTTCTCATGTAACTGAACCCATTAACCAGCCATTATGTATTCCTCTGCCTAACCCTTTGGGAGTAATCACAGGAGAGAAGAGAGACGCGATGTGGATTTCAACGAATGTCATTGGTGTGCCCTATGTTAACACGATGAGGTTTTGCAGATGAGTAGATACTAATACCTAAGAAACGTAATAGCACGCCTGTTTTCCCCGAAATATGTAGGCAGAAGTATACACAAGGGCCTTATGCTAAGACCCCACGTCGGCGTCGGCTATTTATATTTGCCGCAGAAACCTCCCACTTGCTTACACATCTCGCATAAATGCTGGGGATGTTCCAAACCTTCGACATTGTCGCCGCGCGTGAAGTCCGAAGGACGCAGCTCTCTCTGTAAGTACGAAAACGATGGGTAATATACATACTTCAAAAAGTTATTGACCACAGCGGTAATAATAATGTTTCCGCTATAAAAGTTTTTTTTTTTACTTTTAGAGACATGTACTAAGTAATCCGTGTCGGTCACGGAGAAAGAATCTGACCACCATTTCGTCCCGTGGGTGTCGTAAGAGACGACTAAGGGAGCTAAAGTCCCAGTGCAAAACATTTATGATTTGCACTGGGCAAGCACTCTGGGTCACCCGCAAGGTGGCGGGTAAACCACCAGCAAGCGCATTCCCAAGGAGGGTTAGTGTCTGGCAGGCGGCCGACTGTAAAATCCAAGCCAAAACCTTCTGTAACATGAGTGAAAATGAAATGATGTGCAATAGGACCAGGCGTACCCCGCAGGCGACGCGCAGGGGCAGCACCCGGTTCCTGCGGGAAGTGGACAAGGGTTGTTGCACCACCCCGGGCGGGTGCGACGTAAGAAGCAAGCTCGGGAAGTGAGATTGAGGCATGCTTGTTGGAATGTTGAGACGATGACTGGAAGAGCCACAGAGTTAGCGGATGTATTGAAAAGAAGACGAATAAATGTGGCGTGTTTACAAGAAACGAAATGGAAGGTTACAAAAGCGAGAGATATTGGTGAGGTATACAAGTTTTTCTACTGTGGAAGTGACGGGAAAAGGAATGGCGTGGGAATAGTTTTAGATAGTAATTTTAAAGAAAGCGTGATGGATGTAAAAAGAGTTAATGATAGACTGATAGTTTTAAAGGTTATGTTCGAAAACGTAATGCTGAACGTAGTTAGTGTATGTGTATATGCACCGCAAGTGGGATGTGATAAAAGAGTGAAAAAGAAGTTTTGGGAGGTTTGATGAACATCCCGGCGCATGAAGAATTGATAATTGGAGGTGATTTCAATGGACATGTGGGAAGAATGAGAGGGATTTATGAAAGAGTGCATGGGGGGTGGGGAATGGGTTAGTTTGTAAGCCCTGGCTGGGGGCCTTAAAGTAATTTTTGGCCACCACAGGATTGACCGGTTAAGCAGCTTCAACCTTAGTAGAGTTGTTGCGCTACGAGAGGCCGTTCAAAAAAAAAAAAATCGGGAATCAAAACAATGAGGGGGAGACTACTGCAATCCGCTACCGCATTTGATCTGGCAGTAGCCAATACTTGGTTCCAGAAGGACGACGAACACCTTGTTACATACAAGAGTGGTAACCACAATACACAGATAGATTCCTTCCTAGTCCGAAGAAACAAATTAAGGTATGTCAAAGGCTGTAAAGTCTTACCGGGAGAAGACTTGGTTACACAGTACAGACTCCTAGTTATGGAAATAGTTACAGAAATAAAAGTCAATAGAACCAAAAACCGACCTCCCCCTAAAATAAAATGGTATATGTTAGAGAAGGATGACTGTGCGAAAGAATTTAAAGAACGAGTGGTGGATAAAATGGTAGAGATGGGAGACATGAGCGAGCAAAGTGTAAATGAATGTTGGAGTGAGATGGCTGGGTGTATTAGGAGTGTAGCAAAGCATGTCTTAAGACTCTTAAGACATGCTTTAAGAGAGACGAAAGGAAGGGGAACGATAGATAGAGATACATGGTGGTGGTCGACAGAAATCCAGAATGTATTGAAGGAAAAAAAGAGGAAATTCAAGGAATGGCAGAGTGTTGAAGTTGCATGTGTTAGTTTGAAAGCTGAAAAGAAGAGTGAGTATGATGCTCTCAAGAAAAAAGCCAAGAAAGCTGTGGCCATAGCTAAAGCAAAGGCCCAAGACAAGTTAAAGGGGAAAATATACAAGTCCGTGATTAGACCTTATAGCAACCCAGAGACCAAAGAGTCGACCAATAAGAGCGTCCCGCGGTCGCATGCCGCTACGATACATAGAATAATAATGTCTCGCTATCTCTTTCCCGCGTGGCGGTTGCAAACGTGTGACCGATGCGCGCGGCATCGTCAGTCCGCTGCTTTAGGGATGTCGGAAATGCAATAAAGTATCGATACATATCGATATCGATATTTTAGAAAATATCAATATCGATGTCGTTTTTTTTATTTAAAAATATCAATATATCGATATATCGGTACGATATGAAAAAAAAGTCTAACCTACTTCAGTCATCCTGTTTTTAATAAATCAACTTAAATCAAGAACAAAATATTATTTATTTATTAATTAAACCAATATTTATCTGATACAGACATTAGAAAAACTCTTTGATTTATGTGCTCGGCTGTAAGCCGACTTCTGTTATTGGGTACTGCGAGATTTACAGCAGATGCCACTCTCTCTGAGGAAACTGACGACGCAGGCGATATCAAATACTTTACAGCTATATCGGAAAGAACTGGAGTAAAATGGCGACAATCAAACCAAAATTTTGTTGGATTCTCCTTTCTGGGTATTATAGGCTGATCTAGGTCAGATACACAAATGAATGAAATTACTGAACTGAACTGACAGAGTTGCCAACTTAAAAACCAACTTAAGTACCAAATTAAATATCGTTTTTTATATAATTTCGATATTGAATATTTGACATCGATATATCGATATATCGTTACAAAATATATCGCCCAAAAATATCGATTTATCAAATTGAAAATATCGATGTATCGATATTTATTCGACAAGCCTACTGCTTACGCGCAAGGCACTTGTACGTGCATTTCTCAATTCCCGCGCATGTCGGTCCGCGACGCCACACGCCATTATTGTCCGCGAATACCTTAATTATACCGAACTACCTCTTTAAATGTACTTTCCGTGAACTTACGAATAAACTGTTAATCTCAATACAATCAGTGACTTGTTTCTGTTCCCCTGAAACCTCTTCTCATATGTGGCGCTCCAACGTGTTTTTCGTGTGACAATAGTAGGTAGTGAATAGTGTCTACAGAGTGAACGTTTTGCAGTGACGAACTAAAATGCCAGTGACAAGGAGTAGAGCGGCTAGTTTGACTCGGAGAGATGATGCAAACGACGCATTACCCGTCCTCTCGCGACCAAACACGCCGCCAGCGGCGTCCGCCAGCCAAGATGGCGACGACGCGTTCTCTTCACCGCGTGCCGATGCAAACGCTACGTTCTCTAGTGAAAACGTGGCGATGATTATTGCTTCTCTCCAGCGCTCTCAAACAGAAGCATTCAGGGAGTTGCTCACCTCGGTATCGCGGGCGAATGCATCCACCCCGGAATCACTCGCGCTTCTAGGGCACAATACCCTAGCCCGCTGCAAAGCAACGTTCTCCGGCCGACCGAAGGAGTCGGTTGAAGCATTCATAGACGCTATAGAGGCATATAGCGACTGCGCACAAGTTACGGACTCAAACATCCTACGCGGTTTAGCCTACTTATTCAAGGACGAAGCGGCCACGTGGTGGCAAGGTATTAAATACTCTGTGTCGTCATGGCCAGAAGCCAAGGATAACTTGATAAGTGCCTTTGGTGACCGCCGACCGCCTCATCGAATATACATTGAAATGTTTGCCACGCCGCAGGACAAAGAAAACACCGACATATTTGTGGCGCGCATTCGCGCCCTTTTCGCACGCTTGCCCAAGGGTGATTTAACAGAGTCGGCGCAGATAGATATGACGTACGGTCTCCTACACAATAGAATTAAGAAAAGGTTACGCAGAGAAGAATGTCATGACTTCCATGATTTACTCCGCCGCGCACGGAATGTAGAAGACTCGTTCGACGAAAAAACCGTCATGATACACACGGCGAGTGAGCGGCGAACACAACCGCCGTCAACATCAACGCCGTCTACACAATCCACCTTGCGTGATAACGTTGGCGCTCGTGACAACAGCCGCGCCCCCGCGCGCGATAGCGCCCCCGCACGTACTCACATCTACGGCGCACCCGCCGGCGCCGCCGCGGCGCAGAGCCCGCCCGCTCCGCCCGCGCCTGTTCCAGCGGCGCCCCCCGCGCCTTTTCCACCGAAGCAGGAATCCACAAGGAGGCAACGGCCTACCTGTGCCTACTGCAGGAAGTTCGGCCACGCCAAGGACCAATGCCGTAAGTTACAGGCGTTGCAGAGTCCAGGTGAGAGTGATAAACAAACTAGTGATCAAAGCTTTTATTCGTTAAAATCTCGCGCGTCTAACTCTTTTTACTCTATTGATAACTATAATAATATTATTGTGTGTGAAAGTGATAACAGTGTTTCGTGTCCCATACAAAGGGCTAATATTATCCCACAATCTTTATCTAATAATGGGCAAAAATGTTCTCCCAATATTTCGTGTACTAATGTAAAGGATAATGGGCAAAAATGTTCTCGCAATATTTCTTGTAATAATATAAAGGATGATGGGCAAAAATGTTCTCGAAATATTTCTAGTAATAATGTAAAGGGTATTGGCCAAAAATGTTCTCGCAATAATTTTTATAATAATGTAAAATCTAATGCCCATGTATGTTTAACCGATCTATGTTTGTGTAACGATCGTTCGGGACCCTCTATTGGTCGCGACTTACGTTACGACCAATTTTTAATATTTCAATTTTAGGTTTTACCGGCACCGCGTTGATAGATACGGCCGCCAAGCATTGTATTGCGGGTTATACGCTATATACTCTCCTTCTACGTCAAGGTCATCCCCTCAGCTCTTCGACACGCGAAGTTAAGCTTGCCGACGGTGTAATCCGTACAATGGATGTACTTACTACCACGTTAGACGTGTGCTTAGAAACGGCAGTTATAACGATCCCATTTTTAATTTTTCCCGACTCGACAAATAACGAGACGTTGTTAGGTATAGATTTTATAACCGCCGCGGGAGTAGTTTTAGATTTTTTCAAAGAAGTCTGGTATTTCAGTAACTTTGATACGGTAAAATATAACTTGTGCTTCGAACCTACCTCTCGTGACGTGTCCTGCGCCTCCACAGATATACTTAGGGACGATGAAGGTACTCACCTTAGACCAGCTGAGCGACAAGCGCTCGCTGCCGTTCTCACCAGGCACGCACCCGTCTTTAAAGCAGGGGGAGGTCCAACACCGTATGCGGAACACCGCATTGATACAGGTGAGCATCCTCCAATTGCTGTTCCTCCATACCGGCTAAACCCTTCAAAAAAGGAGCTGATGAAAACTGAAATAGGTAAGATGTTACAAGATGACATTATTGAAGAATGTGAATCGGCTTGGTGTTCACCGGCGCTGATGGTGCCGAAGTCCAACGGTGATATCCGCTTCTGCGTCGACTACAGGCGTTTGAATGCAGTCACCAAAGCTGACACATATCCGATGCCACGCATCGACGAGTTACTTCAGAGCACAAAACGGGACTGCTACATGAGTACGCTAGACCTTCGATCCTCATATTGGCAGGTTATGGTTAGGGAAGCTGACAGGGACAAAACAGCTTTTATCTGTCCTCTAGGTACTTACCGATTTAAGAGGATGCCGTTTGGTCTCCGCAACGCGCCAGCCACCTTTCAGCGTCTTATCGATCGTTTCCGATCCTGCTCTGCTTTACAAGACGTAACTTTATTAGCCTATCTGGATGATCTATTGGTCATATCTCAGGGATACCAACAGCATCTGCAAGACCTCGAGGCAGTTTTTAAACGTCTGACCGAGTTTAACCTCCATGTAAATAGGGAGAAGTGCGCTTTTGCTCGAGAAAGCGTTAAATATCTCGGTCACGTTATAACACAAAAAGGTGTTTCCACCGACCCAGGGAAGGTGAGTGCTGTCCTTGAGATGAAGGTACCAGGTAATCTGAAGCACCTGAGAACCTTTTTACAAACATGTTCATGGTTCAGAAAATTCATACCTAACTTCTCAAAAGTCGCTGAACCATTGACTCGCTTGACCAGGAAAAGTCAAGTCTGGTCTTGGAGCTCAGAGCAGACCCAAGCGTTTAATGAGCTGAAGAGTCTACTGACCACAACTCCAATACTAGTGCAAGCCGATTTCAGTCGCCCCTTCATTCTGCGAACTGACGCAAGTAACTACGCCTTAGGCGCAGTTTTATTACAGGGCGACGGCAATCAGGAAAGGCCGATCGAATATGCCAGCCGACTCCTCAACGCAGCTGAACGCAACTATTCCACCACAGAGCGGGAAGCACTCGCTGTAGTCTGGGCGGTGGAGCGTTTTAGGCCTTACCTAGACGGTCAACCAGTCGTGATTGGCAGTGATCATCAGCCTCTACGCTGGTTGCTATCACTTAAATCACCAGCAGGTAGATTAGTCCGTTGGGCTCTAAAGCTCCAATCTTTTGATATCCAATTCCAATATACCCCAGGGAAGGCTAATGTCGTTGCAGACACGCTGAGTAGACCGATTTGTTCTAGCGATACAAGTGACAGTTGCGGTGTCTGTTCTGTTATCTGCGATCTACCCGCCAAGACACCTAGTCAGCTTCGCCTAGAACAGACTTCGGACCCTGAAGTGGATAAGATTATTAAAGAGCTAGAAGGACCTGATGATGTTGCATCTAAGAGATGGTTAGAAAGGGGTTACCTCATGGATCAAGGAGTCCTGTACCGTTTCAATCCGGACTCTGACAATGAATCCCCGCAATTAGTCATACCTGCCGGCCAAGTTGCAGGTATTTTAACCCTAGAAAGATAATCTTATTTTGACCTACGGTAAAGATAATCATACGTCTTTGAGACGTATTCGCATTTATAAGTGCATATGGGACAAGTTTCCATAAATAACCTTTTAAAAAGTTATTGAATCATTAGTTTAGGGTTTTCTACGACAAATAAAAACATAATTACAATTAGAAAATGAATATAATTTAAAAACATAACGAAATTTTGTAAACCTCTTACAAAATAACTAAAAAATATTAAGTCTTCCTTTATTGAGTAATTATGTTAATCTTAAGTTTAAAATCACATTTTTTTTTACTTAATATTATAGAATAAGGACTAATTAAGAGCTTCATATAAAAAATCAACAAGTTTTAAGTTTAAATCACATTTAGATACAGCCTTTACATATATCACTTTTGTGTTCACCACAAATGCTTTTATTGCATTTATAACATGTAATTTTCGACATCCTTCTTATTTTTGACGGACAATACGCACAATATCTCTTCTTTTTGTTTACTGGTTCTTCATTATTATCTAAAGTATTAGTTTTTGGTAGCAACTCTTGGATATTTACACGGACATGTCTTTTAAGAGTAGGAGCTTCTAACCTTTTCTCCATCCAAGGTGATATATTTAAGTTCTGTGCTCAGCTTTTTCATATAATTTCTGCGACTTAGAGGCTTATCATTGTTAGCTATCATATTATGACAGTATATGACATAAGAATTCACAAACGATATATTCATCATACCATAAAAAACTGCCATAGGCCACCTGTTGGTCTTTCTCGAACATGACATAGACGAGCACATTTGGTCAAAAGTGTCAACTCCACCTTTTGTCTGGTTGTAGTACATGATCATCTCAGGTTTGCCTGTCCTTTGATTGATCGTACCTGTTTCGTCGCAAGATGATAATAAATATACCATATTTGATGGTTTGGGTTTGTAGGACACAAGAGTCAACGGCCCATCATAGCAGAACATCGAAGATCCAACTGGTCACGAACGAGTATTCTTTAGTTCTTCTGGAATCTCTCTTTTATTGGATCTTATGGTACCTACTAATGTCAGTTTGTAGGGTTCCTGAAGTAAGCTCTTTGCCAAAGGAACAGACGTGAACCAGTTGTCACACGTCACATTTCTACAAGATCCATGTACAGTCCTAGATAGCTCTTTGACATAGTACTCGCCTTGAGGTAAACCGTTAGTGTTGACGGCCTTTCCGATATAGGGCATGGCATTTATCATATATTTTGTGCCACTATCACAAATCATTGATATTTTTATGCCATATTTACTCGGCTTATTTGGGATATACATTCTGAAAGGACAGCGTCCTCTAAATGCGAGCAGTTGTTCGTCTCTCATCTTCACTGTTCTCCAATATTTTTTCAATTTGGTTATAATCAAGGGCTCTGCGTCCAGCCATTGCAATAGATTACCAAAATCACCTAAAATATAAAAAAAACGATAAATAAAACGAACTATTACTACAGGGAATGAGGTTCAAAAGTTACAAAAAGGATAATCATACGTCTCTCGAACGTACGCCATCCCTGTATCTACGTAATTGTTGTACTTACCAGGGCGACACAGCCGTCTCGCGTAAGGTCTGCCCGGCCACTGGGATAACCTAGAAGGACAGAGCGCTACGATGCGAAATAAAAAAGAAATAGCAATATTTGTGACGGCCGTGCGTCTCAAAGACGTAGATTATCTTTCTAGGGTTAAAGGAGTTACACGACTCTCAAACAGCTGGTCATCCAGGCATCGATCGGACATACCAGAAGGTAGCACAGCTGTATTATTTCACAGGGATGCGGAGAATAATCACCGATTATGTCTTAGCCTGCATCCACTGCCAGCGGTATAAGGCTAACAACACCAAACCTCCAGGCCTACTCCAAACACCAGTCATGAGCCAGCGGAACGAGGTGTTGGCCATGGACTTGTTCGGCCCACTGCCGGAAGGAGACCAGGGGGAGCGGTGGGTCTTTCTCATTGAAGACACTGCTACTCGATGGACGTAGCTGTTTGCTCTAAAGGAAGCAACAGCAGAGGCCTGTGCTCATGTCCTCATCGAGGAATATTTCATGCGGTTTGGTTTACCTCGCAGGATTATTTCAGACAACGGTGTCCAGTTTGTTTCCGCAGTAATGCGACAATGCATGTCAGTCCTGGACATCAAACAAAATTTTGTCCCGCTGTACCACCCACAAGCTAACCCTGCCGAGCGGAAAAACCGCGACCTTAAGGCAATGCTGGCCCATCTCGTGGCAGATGACCACACCTCTTGGCCAAAGAAGTTACCAGTGATCCGTTTTGCTCTAAATAGCGTGAAATGTCGCACAACGGGCAAGTCACCGGCTTATTTGACCTTTGGTAGAGAGATGCGGTCACCCACAGAGATCGTTCACGATCTTCGTGCCATCACAGCCAAAGAAAACTTTGGCCCTCAAGTGACCCCGTACCTCGAAAACTTCCTGCATTCACTATCAGCTGTTCGGGAACGCGTCGAGATCCAGCAGGACAAGACGAAGAAGTACGCCGACGCGTCGCGCCGACCATCTGACGCCTTCGAGGTAGGTGATTTAGTCATGCTGAAATCACATTTGTTAAGCAAAGGGTCAAAAGACCTCACTTCCAAATTCTACCCTCGTCGAGATGGTCCTTACCAAATAACAAAAAAGGTAAGCCCAACAACATACACCATCGGGAGCACAGAACAACCAACTGTTGATTTAGGGAAATATCATTCTGAAGACCTTACACGTTACCGAGGTAGCGACGACTCCTTACCAAGACCCGTTAATCCTAAACGAAAACGCGGACGTCCAGCTAATGCTGATGTTGGGTATATACCAGTCCCGGAGCGTGGGCGTTCTCCAGAACTGGAGGGGGAGTATATAGCAACCCAGAGACCAAAGAGTCGACCAATAAGAGCGTCCCGCGGTCGCATGCCGCTACGATACATAGAATAATAATGTCTCGCTATCTCTTTCCCGCGTGGCGGTTGCAAACGTGTGACCGATGCGCGCGGCATCGTCAGTCCGCTGCTTACGCGCAAGGCACTTGTACGTGCATTTCTCAATTCCCGCGCATGTCGGTCCGCGACGCCACACGCCATTATTGTCCGCGAATACCTTAATTATACCGAACTACCTCTTTAAATGTACTTTCCGTGAACTTACGAATAAACTGTTAATCTCAATACAATCAGTGACTTGTTTCTGTTCCCCTGAAACCTCTTCTCATAACCTGTCGTACTGTATGGATCGGAATGCTGGGCTGTGAAGAAGATGGTTGAAAAAAGATTGCATGTAGCGGAGATGAGAATGTTGAGGTGGACGTGTGGTGTGACAAGAATGGATAAAGTAAGGAACGAGTATATTAGAGGAAGTTTAAAAGTTGCGCCAGTTACAGAAAAGATGAAAGGGAATCGACTGTCTTGGTATGGACATGTGATGAGGAGGGACGAATCGCATGTGACTAAAAGCGTGATGAATACCAAAGAAACGATGGATGGATTGTGTGAGGAATGATATGAAAGATAAAGAAGTAAATGATAGCGTGACGGTTGACAGGAGAATGGAAGAAAAAAACGTGTTGCGCCGACCCCAAATAACATGGGACAAGGGCAGGAAGATGATGAGAGACATGTACTAAGTACACATTCAAAAACGATCATAATTTTATCCGGCTTTGATTTTTGCTTACCTATAGCTTTTCAGCACATCAAGCTAACCGAAACTGTCAAATTTTCCCAATCAACATTGACCCTAATGCTCTAGTGATAAACTTGAAAATGTATTAAAGAAATTTAGACAGATTGTAGTAACTTGATGTGCTAGCGTCTGTACAGCAACGAAAGTCGATAACCACTTCAGGGTCTGAAGTAAAATGAATAAGTAGGCACCTAATTAATGCCTACTCTCCCCTTGGAGAGTATGTTCATGAAATTAATGTTGAAAAGCAGTGTGTCTAATTTTTTTGTGTGTTATTCGTTTTCGATAAACAAAGCAATAGTTATGTAATAGTACCTGATTTCTTGGGCGCACGTCTGCCCTACAACGTTTACATATCTGATATTTATCACGCCAAGACAGACGGCTGCGCCAGAAGTATCCGCAACCGCACTTATACTCCCCGTATAGAGCTCCAGGTCTCGGCTGAAATTGGTATAAAATGTATAAAAAAAATTGTTAGAAAATGGGCAATATGTATGAGTATTGCCCATGCATAGGTATTACCGCTTTGATTACAATAAGTAAGAAACGTAATAAAATTATGAATCTGATTATACAGGGTGGATCGGCGCCACTATACGGGCTGAAAGGGACATCGACGCGAAAACGGTTACCACATTTAGTACTATCATTCTGAACTCCCCTACATAACAATTTTTCATCGGTTATTAATAAAAAAAACCGGCCAAGTGCGAGTCGGACTCGCGCACGAAGGGTTCCGTACCATTATCTATAAAAACGCCCTTAATATATATATTTTTTTAATTTTTAGTATTTGTTGTTATAGCGGCAATAGTAATAGGTACATCATTTGTGAAAATTGCAGCTTTCTAGCTATCACGGTTTATGAGATACAGCCTGGAGACAGACAGACAGACAGACAGACCGACAGACAGACAGACAGACAGCGAAGTTTTAGTAATAGGGTCCCGTTTTACCCTTTGGGTACGGAACCCTAAAAAACAACTGTTCCCTACAAAAGTGCTACCTATACCTACACGGTCAAATTGTATGGAAGAGCAGTTTTTTTTTAAATTGCCGTTGAAAAATTTCTATGTAGGGGAGGGAGTTCAGAATGATGCACTGAATGTGGTAACCGTTTTCGCGTCGATGTCCCTTCCACCCCGTATAGTGGCGCCGGTGACTGAAAAGCTGTGCGGTAATAGGTTGTCATGGTATTTCCTCATGACATTTTCCTCATTCCTCCGCATCATAATGCCGATGCATGTGATCTTAATTCTTATAGTTATTATCTTACTTTAAATTCTTGCGTGGGTTTGATGACTACCGCCGGGCGTACATTTGGTGTCGGAACCCGATGTTGTACAGGCACGCTGCGACAGCTGGGGGGCGGAACCGCCTAAAAACAGATTTTAGTCAGTCAATAGTCACCTCCCATGGTAACAATTTGCTAGCGATAGTGCTCGTATGTTGTAGCAGTAAGGGCGATCGTCTGCGAAATCTTTCACATTACTAAACTAAAGAAATGTACTTAGTTTAAAAAACTGATAAACTGAAAAGCAAAAAACCAACAAATTTTAAATAAAATAAAAGTTGGAAGCAGCAGGCCCCATTAGACAGGGGTCGATAATTTTCCAAACCAAAAAAAATAATAGTAGTTAGCCATAGTATAATGTACATTTCAACGAACAAAAAGCCAACCGACTTTTTTAAAAAAGCAGATATTTTGACGAGAGAATTTTCGATTGAAAATTAGGGTGCTTTTTCGATATTAAGTCAAAATAAGGTGAAAAACCAAATATTTTAAAATCAAAAAAATTACAGTATGTTTGGGACATAAAAAGGTAAGCTTTAACAAAATTTCGTGAAAAAAGAATTGTAAGTAAACGATAAAAATAAAAAAACTAAAAACTTGGTTATTTGAATTTTTCACATAAATGTGGAGGTTATGTGAAAAAAGTGTAAATACGTAAGTTGTAGATCTTTTTATTACCTACAACTTTGCCATTTAACTTTTTTCCCTAGGACTTTTAGTTTTGCTGGAAATCGAGATAAACCGTTTTTTACCCTTAAAAACTCACCCCCATCCACTTCCGACCTCAGATCGCCCGTAAATTATTTTTCCTTTCATTTTTGTTATCCAATGGGTTTCATCCTACTATTATTTTTTTTTCACTTTTTATCATTTTCAAAGGCCATTTTCATAACTTTATATTCAAATGTGTGTGTGTTTTAGTTTGTTTTTTGACACAGGTATGCCCGTTAACGGGTAGGCCCCTGGCCCATTGCGTACTTATCAAGTGTTTTGTAAATAAAAAATACTTGATAGTATTACTATTATACAGCATGTAATAGAAAGTTTTACAGTTAAATGGTCTGTAGCACACCCTTTAATATGACTACCCTTTCTGTTACACGCTGTAAACACTCCAGATCAAAATGATAAAATAATTTATGAAGTCTCTGTTATACCTAAATATGTATTATCATTAATTATTATTAGAACTTTGACTGAATTTAAATTTTATGACCAAAATTAAATGAAAACCATACGTTGTAATGATTGCGATAGGGATCATAGTTGCTCCTCGAACTTGATACTGTTGGCGCAAGCGCACGCGTTCTTATCTCGTACACTGGGCGTGCGGAAGGGACATAAACGTCACGTTCTTCCTAAAAATGAAGTATAACATTATTTACAGCTGCAATTGTACAGATAAAAAATTGCCTACATACTAGCCTAACTCATGGAGGCGGCCAAGTGCTGCCATGCCGCGTAAGACGCCAGCAGATCATGCTACTATCGCTGAAGTATTAGGTTCAAGTTTAATTGGGAAAATTTGACAGTTTCGAGTAGCTTGATGTGCTGAGTCTGTACAAAACTTTGTTGAAGCGTAATATGAAGTATAGGGCTGCCATAGATCCTGAAACGCTGAGGCATAGATGATAAAGTGAACAAGACATATATTTTACTAGGGCTTATGTGTTTATAAAGAGATATTTTCGAACACAAGTCAATTTTATTATCTACGTACTTAGCAGGAGCGTCGCCATGAATTGTATTTTGGGAAGGGGGGAATGAATAGTGCCAGCCTGGGGCTGGTTAGCTAGTAGAACAGCCACGTTTTCAATTGCGCTAAAAGTGGTTAAGACATTTTTCGAGACACATACGGAAGCAGCCTGTTTAACAATAAATCTTTTTTTTTTTGGATGGTAGGTAAATCATCAAATGACCCGTCCCGCTCTGGGTGGAGCGGAAGGGATTGTCAGACTTGTACTGACTAAAACCCATCCATATTACTTCTTAGCCCTTGTGTTCCAGGGCCGCGGTATCTCTTTCGAACTGTCCCGCAGCCCTAGCAGGCATCGGGCCGTGCGGACCGCTTCCTGTTTGCTGACAATCCTGGGAGTCACGCCGTCGACACGAACCTGTCGTCATAAGACCACAGCCCCGCGCCTACGGTGGCCGGGAGTCACCACGTGGCCCCCGGCGGCCGGGGCGTCTCTCACGGCAGCTGGGACGTGAGGTTCTCTCTCTCTCAAGTTCCACCACCTCTTTCGCTTGACTGCTTCCCAGAAGGAGGTGACGGCTTCCCATTCCCTCTCGCTCCGGACCATGGATTGAATCAGGGCCGGACGCGAGAGGTCACCGCCGCTTAACACTAACAATAGCGGAGCGATTGCAAATTTCACGTTTGGCAGCCATGTTGTGGACTTAAGACCTGCTGAGCTTCACGTGATTACAATAACAGCTTAGACATATTAACTATGTTGATATAGGTATGATCTATAAGGTAATATAAACAGTAGTAAACAACAACATAACATAACCGAATTGAAAATATTTTAAAAGTATTTCTTGTATGTTTACAATATCATGTTCACGTTAACCATTCGGATCATTACAAGATCACACACACACACTAACGTCTACATTTCTTTTTCATTTCTGCTTTTGCAGGTCTGCTGGCAGAAATTTCTAGAAATATAAGCAGTACCTATGTATGTACCTACTCAAATATTATATTTAAATTCCCACTGTTGTCTACGGTGCGTGCATAAATAGTAAAACAAATAAGATATTCGGTTTGATGAGTTACAAAGTCAAGTACTTAGGTATTAGGTACAAATCGTGACGTGAGCATAGTAATAACATCACTTACCTCACACGAAAAGCAACCTCCCATGTCTGAAAGTAGCGAAGCACTTTAAGATCCAAATATACACTGTCCCTCACGAAGTCACTTGATTAAAACAGACCACTTTTGTAAATAAACAACGAACAAGCGAACTGCGCGCAACTGCAACGCTAATGCCAAACAAATTCTACAGATAGGCAGGCACTTAGACCAACCTACAACACTTTACGGTAGTGAATCTTATACCCACTATTTTAAAAATATTCTATTTAATAAGTCACAGCATCACTACTACGAACCCGCGACAATGCAATGCACAGAACATTAATACTCTAGCGAGGATGCCATGGCAAGTAATGGAAACTGTAACTCAACACCTCTTTTAAACTTAATCGGCGAATCTCGATAATTATGTACTCAACAACTGCACTTTACACGTTTCACGTTACTAGTTGAACAATGTGACTTATCTATAGCATTAGATACCTGATACCGTGATTTGTAGAAATCTGCAGCGGAAATAATCTTGTTTATCCCCTTATTTCAGAATCTGTGTTGCCAGCAATGAAGTAAATCTATTGGAATATGGAATGGCCTTGACAAAGTGCGTCGCATCCCCTTATCGCGAGAAAAGTCAGTTTAACAGGGAACAGACTGCCTCTCCTTGTCCTTTACGTCTTAGATAATTCCATACTTTCGTACAATGGATCAAAATACAAATTGTTATGACGAAAAATCCTCATTTATTTTAAGCTGATCGTCTGATCTGTTTCGTACTAATGATTTATGTCATTGTACGCGAAGAAAAAAAGATGGATAGGAGTGGGCCAAATTATTTGTTTTGTAACTTTGAAATATTTGCCATGAATCTGCACTAGGAAAGTAGGGACAAATCCCGGCTCGCACGGGTGCAATTTACTAATGAAGGAAATTAAGAAGCGCCCGTAGTAAACAAAGATAGTCTTTCTTTTTCGTGTGGTAAGTGCCTAACCTGGTGTCAGAGTTTTTATGCCGCCAATGGGCCTCTGACTTGATTTTAACATGCCGCTGAGAAATATCTCTAAGGTTTCCTTACGATGTTTTCCATCACCGGAGCAATTACAGATAATAAAAAAAACAGCACATGCCTTGGGTTACAAAGATAGTTATAAATCGTTTTCATATTACGATCTTCCGGGATAATTATGGCTATATCACAGCTAAAAACTACTGCGACATAATAATTAGGTATATAGATTCCCATAACTCGTATCCGATCGGGATGATATGGGTTGTAAGTCTGTAACTATGGTCTCAGACAGATGAGCTCGTGGCTAAATAGTAACAGCCGCTCGAGTCGATCTTTTGGTTAAGCGACGCTTGTCTAGGTTGGTCCGTGGATTTGTGACACCCGGCACCCATTACATACCGTGTTTCATCCGTGCCGTAGAAAGCACTATAAGCTGTTGGTCACGCGGCTATCATTCTGACAACCATACAAAACTCCAACAACCAGTCTCACAAAGGGGTATCGTATTTATCCAATAGATACTAACTGAGTTGTGGAGGTCAGATAGGCAGTCGCTCCATGTAAAATACTGGTATTCAGCTGCATCCGGTTGGACCGGAAGCCGTCCCCAACATAGTTGGCAAAAGGCTAGACAGATGATGAACTATTGTGTCAGGCCGCTGGCCAAGCGATGCTTTGAGGCGCGCGCCCCGTAATGATTTCACCACCACATTGCTATCGAGTCTAGTTAGCACCGCATCGCCCCTTGCTGCCTCGACTCTCGGGTCCTATGTTCAGCTCAGCAGTCAGCACTGCTGTGGCACTGTGCTGACTGCTGTGACATCACGCCACTGATTTATTTGTAGGACAGGCGCACCGCTCCGCGCTCGGGTCACAGTATTACTGCTAGTAGTCTTTGATTACTGCCACGAAACGCTACCGCTGGCACCGTGGCTTTGCCCCTATTCTAGAATGAAGAACTACATTATAGGTATTCAACCTCCACAGATGGCAATAGATAGTATTCAGAACAAACCAGATACAAACCGTAGTCAATGGTATGTAATGTCGTAATGTGTAAATGTTAAAAATTGGCAGATAAATTATAGTACAAAGATAAATATCATCATAAATATAGTAATAATGTTTCCATACATAGTTTCTTTTTGTAGTTGTGATGAACCAGAACTCAAGCCTAATTTAAATGACGACACGTTTCCCAGTTCCGACCAAATTTGGGGAATGATAGGCACTATAATGGCAACAGTTGCATGTTGGCTGGTGTATACAAAGGTATGTACTCCTATGAAAAACCTGATACATTCTACTAGGAGGATATCACAATGGTCTGTTGGTAGTTCAGCATTATAAGAAGCGTTAATCCACGGTTCTAAAGTGGAGCCCAAATGTTATGGTGATTTTCTAGCTACTTCATTTTGAGCACGTGTGACATATTTCAAGTGTCGCGAAGGATCTGTGTACTTACCTGCGGCCTTGTATAATACAAAATATAATAAGAAAAGGTAAATTATGTTTTGCATCGAAACATCATCATCCCTAGCCCGACTTCACCCACTGCTGGGTATAGGCCTCTTTTGGCTTGTGCCAAGCTCCACGGTCTTGTGTCAAGCTCCACGGTCTTGTGCAAAGCTCCACGGTCTTGTGCCAAGCTCCACGGGATTATGTCAAGCACCACGGTCTTGTGCCAGCCTCATTTAGAATATACCCGCGATGGCAACAATTACGATCCCGACACATACTATAGCTGCTGCCAATTAGATCGCAATAGCGGTCATTGCCCTTTCCCTAATATCTCTTAGTACGAACCAAAACAAATGAATGTATAGTTTTTCATTAGAAAAAATGTTGAAGATCACGATAGATGATGGTTCATGACATGAACAAGCTTATTTTTGGATTTCAAAGTTAAGAACTTTAATAAATGTAGGTGGGTCAATGACCGCCATTGCGATCTTAACTGGCAGCAACTATTGTATATCATAATTGCTGTTGCGGTCAGGCACGAGTTAAAATGACTCAATATTACTACAATATTGAAAGACTGTCGTCATTATTTTCCTTACAGGTAAGACTCAGTAGAAAAAGGTATCAAGACCAACAGATTCTTATGCACAGCAAACCACCAAGAGTGATGGCCACCTCACGCAAAACACGCACCGGATAAGATTATAAATTAAACCAAATTTGTTATAGAAATATATCTTTATTCCTTAAAATAATATGGCCTATTTTGTATAAAAAATAATTTTCATGTCGATTATATAAAATGTATAGTATATATTTTATAATTATATGTATGTATATAATGTCATTCTATCTACCCATACACCTTTGCAACAATAATAAAAACAACAAGAATATAGGAATTTCGATTCATCAAAGTACTAATATTTACTAATAAGTATCGTTCAGTAAGAACATTGTGTCTTTTGCATATTTCTTGCAGTCTTGCAAAAGATACTTGTATTCGTCATCTACTTGACCTCTCTTCAGTAGGTACACTAAAATGTACTGATACGGAAATACAGGAACGTTGTGGCGTGCGAAAAACCGCAGTTTAACTCTTTCAATGATTTTCATGTCGACGAAACAGTAATCTGCGGTGCAGCAACTGCCTGGCGTCCTGTGGAAATTATTAAGAGTTTAGTTACACGTCGTTATTTATCCCATACCATTGTCCCAGGGCCCTCGCACATCTGGTAAAGGGCAAGGCAGTGCGTTTTTCAATAGCAAACAGATACCTTGTGGTAGTTGAAATAAAGTTAATAATAAATAAACTACCATCGGTTCGAGAGAGCATTAAAGCAGACTGAGTGAGGTATGCCGTTAGGATTATTTATTTTCTACTTTATTTTATGAGACGCACGTTGTTATTTTGTTTGACAGTGCATTGCGCCACCGGGCCATTAAGCTGTGTCCAGATATGTTCTTTTGTCCGTCCCTTACCTCTGTTTCGGGTCAGCAGCGTCGCGATCCAAGAACGCTAATTCGGACGTCCGTTTGGTACGGTGATACGGCGTCTTGATACGGTAACAGATACGCTCCCATCCGTTCAAAGGCGTTACGATACGGTGTACGTGCCAGTCTGGACACGGGTCCATCCACCAACGTCGCCTTTTTTGTTGTAATCTTTTCGTTATAATATTATGAATAACAATGAAGCACACATGATCGCAGTGACGTTACGGAGATTTTGCGTTCGGGACGCTTTGCGTTCCCAGTTATTCGATCGCGACGCTGATACGAAACGGAGGTACGGTACGGACAAAAGAACATATCAAGACACAGCTTTAGACATCTTTACATAGTATTTAATAAATCAAACTCGCTCCCGCTGTTTGTACGCTTAGATCTTTTAAACTACGCAACGGATTTTAATGGAGTTTTCAGCAATAGATAGTGATTCAAGAGGAAGGTGTAAATGCATACACATTGCACCTGTGCAAGCCAGGGCGGGTAGCCAGTCGTACATAATACAGAAGAAGACTGACAAAAAGGTATAAAGGTATACGACTGTCTCCAAATTTTCAAAATAAAAACACGAAAATAACAGGATAAGAATGAAACTGCAATAGTAAACTTGAGGGAGCCAAAAAATTGCGATAATTATGTAAAACAAGTAATAAGCTCACTGACCTTGGATCATAAGTAACAGGCTTAGCTTTCAAAGACTTGAATATCATCTGATAATATTGCCTGTATTTCCTCTTCATGATGAGAACGATTTGTTTCCCCTCAAACGGGTACTTTGCACTAAGTGCATCAAGCTCCAAATGCCAGTAGACGGCTGCCTTCGCGACTTCCACACTCGTTGAATCTATTTCCAATATCTTTGGGTGTTTGAGCCACTCATAGAGATATTCCTGTAATAAAAAATACATTGAGGAATGGAACAAATAACACGATTCAATTTCTATTTAGTCATAAAAAACATAAACACGATGTAAACGAACCCTTCACGAAGCCGTCTACCAAGCATTCTGTACATCAAAGTAAGCAACTGTATGCAAAAAATTTTGCTAGGACACTACTTTTGTGGGTGAAAAATCACGGTTTTCGGACTCATGTAACGCACTCGAAACATTGTGCCGATGGTGGATGGACGATTGAATAGTACAGGAGACATGGCGTTAAAGTAAAGTTATTTAAAAAAATGTGTTAAAATGTTGGATCAGTTCCAACATTTTAACACATTCGTGGTCAAGAAAAAAAAATATTGGCCGAATGACGGGGAGAACAAGTGCTTTTCGGCTTGGACCAAGACAAAGCCAAAAAGCACTTGTTCTCCCCGTTTGACCCGAGCCATTGCTTTGGCTTCGGCTTTGTGTTTTTTGGGTCTTTTTACACCCGTTTTATACAATATATATTTATCTACATAATATATTCTTTGTTCTTCTATAGTACGACCGTGAAAGGTCAAAATACCGCAAGCAACATTAGCGTGCTGCTGGATTTGGAACGTTCGGCACGCGTAGCATGACCACCGTGGAAACGGGTTTTGTCGACGGAAGTATCGACAAAATGACAGATTGTAGAAATATTTATATAGTCGTAAGTAGTAAAAATTCGATGCGATTATATCAAAATGTACTATTTTCTACTTTTGAGAAGATAAAGAAGTACATGATAGCGTGACCGTTGACAGAGTAGAATGGAACAAAAAAAACCGGCCAAGTGCGAGTCGGACTCGCGCACGAAGGGTGCCGTATCTATAAAACCGGCAAAAAAATCATATCTGTTGTATATATTTTTTTTTAATTTTTAGTATTTGTTGTTATAGCTGCAATAGTAATACATCATTTGTGAAAATTTCAGCTTTCTAGCTATCACGGTTTATGAGATACAGCCTGGAGACAGACAGACAGAGAAGTCTTAGTAATAGGGTCCTGTTTTACCCTTTGGGTACGGAACCCTAAAAACGTGTTGCGCCTACCCTGAATAACATGGGACATAGGCAGGAAGATGATGATGACTATTTTCTAGTTTTGACACTTGGGGGTAGTAACTTTCTTCTCAAAAAATGTTAAATAATCTACATCATATCGGACCTAGACAAGATTTTTTTATTACTATTCTTAATGTAAAAACAACACAACGGGGTCCTACGTCGCCGTCTCCTCAGTTTTAGGCCGAGAAGAATGACTCTCGGAAAGGAATGCTGTACGAGCTTTAACCGGTGCTCTTGCTGTGTACGGCAGATTTTATCAGGCAGTGTCTAATGCCCGTTTTCACCAACACTAAGTGACACCTAACTGAATGTCTAATTCCTGTCTTCACCAATACTAGGTGACCTTTTTTTTTGGGATGGGAAATCATTAGATGATCCCTCCCGCTCTGGGCGGAGCGGAAGGGAGTAGGACCTATCAGACTTTTACTAACTAAACCCATCCATGTTCCTTCTTTTGCCCTTTAAAAACACAAAGGGCCGCGGTATCTCTTTCGAACAGTCCCGCAGCCCTGGCAGACTTGCGGGCCCCTCTGGTTCGCTGTCATCTCTATGAGGCGCGCGTGGAACACGAACGCACCGTCGACATGGTCTGTTGTCATAAGACGGACGGACGGCGAGATAGCCCAGTAATGGGCCATTACTCACCGTCCACAGGCCCGCGTCTACGGTGGCCGAGAGCCACCACGTGACCTCCGACGCCCGGTGCGTCTCCCGCGGCGGCTGGGACGTGAGGTTCTCTCCTTCTCACGTTCCGCCACCTCCCTCACTAGCATGACTGCTTCGCAGAAGGAAGTGACGGCTTCTCATTCCCTCTCGCTCCGGACCATGGCTTGAACCAGGGCCGGACGCAACACTAAGTGACATCTAACTTAATGCCTAATACCGTTTTGACTAACACTAAGTGTCACCTAATTGAATGCCTAATTCCTGTTTTCACCTACACTAAGTTACACGTCCATCGAGATTCGCGAATCACTCGTCACCCGTTGCTATGGAAATAATCTACGTCTTTGTCTTCATTGAAACTCGAGTCTATGGGTTGTCTTATGCTTGGGCAGAAGACATGTGGACTTGTATAGAAAGAGCTTTGTCATGCTACGCGGGCAGGGGGCCTAAAATGGCCGCTTTAGCTGAATCATAATAAGATAATAATTACATTACAATTCGTAAAATGGTCACTAAGTGACAATTCATAATATTAACTGCGTCTGTGTCCATGGTAAGAATTTTAACGTGATTTATATTATTATCCGATTATCAAATCAAATCATTTATTATCCAGATAATACAATCCAATTTGTTAGTAAAATCATACATACACATCTTAAACACTAGTGTTAGTACATAATTATATTTGGAAAATTTTGGTAATAGTTACTTACTAATAATGTCAAAATAATTAATAATAATAATGTCAAAATCATGATGATGATTATGATTCTGCTAAAGCGGCCATTTTAGGCCCCCAGTTTAACGCCGATACTTAAAATTCAACACTATGTCCCTTCACAAAAATTGTTCGCCGTATTTTAATACATACATACCTGTAGGAACTTCTTGCACCTAAAACTGTCGTATATAAAGTTGACGTGAATCAACCACTTGCCGGTAGCGAGGGCGCATATCATCATACCAGTATATGTATCGTTAGGCAACACTGCTATGAAATGTGTCGCCAACATCTCCATTTTTGTGTTCTCTGCGACAACTCCACCCATTTCGTTTATCATTGCTGCAATTCTTTCGCGGTTCTATGAAAGATAAAGATTTAGTGTTATTATGGAGGTGTCAAAAAGCTATGTAAGTTCTCTTTTAGTTATGGACCTTATATATAGTAGATGTTGCTGATTGGATATGTTGAATGTTGTTTTGGATATAACTTAAATACATATAAAGTAATTAATTGTATTCTGATTATTTTATTATAATAATTTATTGTATTCAAAACATTTAAATTTTGTTAATTTGTATGCAATATCGTTTTTAAATTCTTATATTGTTAAATATATAACTATCCATTAGGGCATTCACGCCCTAATGGATAGTTTTTTGTTTTACCATAACCATAAAACCTACTGTATCACCAAAAATCACACTAGTAAATACTTTGAGTTTTGGGTAGAGACTTAGGTATTTTTACTGTTTGATGATCCCTGGTCTGACTACCATGCACATCATGGTAGAGTAGAGAACAAACATAAAATAACATCAAGCCTGTAATCCCCGAAAGGTAAGGCAGAGGTGTACCTAATAGTGCACCCACATTATGTTTTAAGTTCCATGTAATTGGGGCGAGCCTACACTAAGTGGTATACCATCTCCTTAAATAAGACTACACTTTCAGATAAATGCAGTGTCAGATTTTTTTACTCACATTAATGCTCTCAGATAGCATGAACACCTTCTTCTCACAGGCACAGATTAAGTTCTGTTTCAACTTCCATGACTCCTCAGATGTGCCACTTGGTGAATGATAATCACTGTCTGGAACAGAATATTCAAATTACATAAATATATTACAATATAAATAAATGAAAAAATATTTTTTTTTTTGTACATTTCACAACTATTGTCCATGAAATATGGAATTGAAGAATTCTATATTAGGTAAACCTGCAATATTATTATTTTTAGCCAACTTCTAAAAAAAGAGGAGGTTGGGTAGTTACATCAATTTCTCTGTGATTACTGGTCCTTTCAAGCACACAGTGTACCCATAAAAATTATGTATTATAGAAAATAACTCATAAACTACCCCTAAGTACAGTTCATAATTACTTTACTTCGGTGAAGTTTACTAAGCTTCTATCATCATCTACCTAGCCTATTCCCAAAATTTGTTGGGGTCGGCTTCCAGTCTGACCGAAAGCAGCTGAGTAGCAGTATTTTACATTATGGGTTAGCTCCTATAACACATAATTTTTCTTCTTCTCCTATGTTGAAGATCTCCTAATAACTTCTAGTTACAATTTAAAATTAATAGGTACTTGACAAGAATTTGTGTGCAAAGAGAACAATAAAAAGCCTTTTCTTTTTTTCTGGTATTTTTGTGTCACACTGTAAAACACATTTAGACACATAATCTAGGTTACAACAATTTATTTTGTTTTTTTTTTAATTTCAAGATAATTATTTAACAGACCTGTAAAGAGAAAACTTGTTCTATTTACCTGAAGTCATGTCCTGAAGACTAGCTTTAATTCTAGTGGACACCTGCATCTTCCCCTTTATCGGGATGTAACCTTTCTCGGAGCTTTTCTTCTTGAGCTTGTAGCTCTGGTAATACTTCTGAAAGGGCAAGTAATTGGCAGTCTTCTCTTTCCCACTTTCTATTAACTTCCGAAAGCTCACTTTCTTAGGCGTACTCTGCCTACTGAAACTTCTGTGAAAATTATAAAAAATTGAACAAATATTTTCTCAAACTATTTATTAAATTCTAAAGAAGAAATTATAGTTATTTACATTTATTTTGATAGATAAGAATTCACTGTAGTTCCCGTGCTAACCAAAACACAGTTTTATATCATAGAAATAAAATTATTACCCAATTTATAGCTACACCAAAGAACCTGGCATGTTAAATCTAGAAGACTAAAAGCAAATATCAATTAAATATTCAAGAATTATAGATAGACAGATACATGTTTTAATTCTAAAAGTTTATTCCCATAGTACTAGTAAAAAACCCTGAGCTCAAGATATTAAAACTTTTTTGGAGCAACAAAGCATTTAGTTTCCCATTAGGTAAAGCATGAAGTAATTAGTAGAAATATACAGATGAAATATACTTAGGTAGATCCCAGACATGCCAATATTCAATTTGTAACTCACTCATTCCCCAACTTTGAAAAAAATGTTTTAAAGGGACTTGATGTGGGAGTAACTTTCTCTTCAACTTTTTTGCAATCAATTTCTTGATAAATATCCTCAACAGACCAACCTATTTGACGACGCACAGCCTTCGGTTTCCTAGTTTTTTCTAAAGATGGCACAAAATCAACACAATCCTCTCCCGGATCAGTAAAACCAGCCTTGTAATGTACAGCAGTCTCTTTTGAAGTTACTTTAAAGTGTTCAGCCTTAAGATGTCCCAAGTATGCCAATTTTTCAGTGTATATGTCATGGCACACTGGACAAACATAGTGGTGCAGCTTGACATTAGTAGTGCACCTGTTAAAATGTATGACATATTTATCATACTGGTCAAATTTTTCATCACATAGTACACAGGTGACATCCATGTCCTCGGGTATATCAGGCAGTGGCTGAGTGTGGCGAGGAGGTAATGACTGAGTTGCTCTAGCTGGTTGCTGGTTAGGGACAACATCTGATGCCACAAGAGTTTCATTACTGCTTGAACGTTGCAGTTGATTGCGCTCAATAGTGCATGTAGTCCGGCAAGTATGGGTGCCTAATTTGCTGTAGGACTCATTGCAACCTCCACATTTAATGGAATCAACATCACTGTCAGTCTCATCACTTATATCATGGAAGATATTACTATCCATGTTGTCTTTGAAAAAGTTTTCATGGTTGTCACCCTCAGCAGACACAAATTCTTCCACGGTACTATCCATAGTACTATCATGCATGTGAAACTCCTTGCTGAAGCAGTCATTGTAGTCACTAACAGAGGATTTGTTTATATTGGTATCTGACAACAAATTACAAAAAATGTTAATTGATTAATGTCAATGTTAAGGAAAAACCATTTGGCTAATAGCATAAAAATAATTTAAATTTTTGCAAGTGTATGTACTAATCTAATCACTAAAAAGGACCATGTACTACCAAAAATTTGAAAATATGATGATAAAAGTACAAGAAAACACAATACCTGGACATTGTCGCATCAAGTTATCAATTCTTTCGCACTGCTGTTTGAATAAATAAGCTGTACTTAAATTTTCTATGCAGGATGAGCAGACACGATCTGATAATCCATCACCTTCATAAATCTAGAAGTAAATATAATGTCAGACATACAATATTTTGGGGATGCAGTTAAAAGTGCCTTATAATTCTTTGCTCACCCATTGGATGCCTTAAAAACAAGAATTTGTACTTACTTGAATGTTAGTAAAAGACATAACCATATCAGATAACTTAACACACTCATCTTGTTCAAATATTGAACAAAAATCGCCCAATTTCAAGCATAGCCTGCATTTCTGAAATCGGGAATCCATTTTCTACAAACAAACTTCTGGTACAGTACAGAGTACCTTTAGCACCATTGCCCAATATTTACATAGAATTTATACCTTAAACGGTAACTTGAATGCGAAAACACGTTTTTCAAAATCAAGTAACACAGCCACAGCCACTGTGTAACCGTCTTTTTTAAAATTTGACAGTGACTTTGGTGACACAGCAGTCGGAGTTGACAGAAGCGTTTTATAGTTTCTATTTGAAAAATAATATAAAGTCTCTTTATTTATCCCTTTTCCGAAAACCTCCATGAACTATGTATTGTAATTCTTCGAAAAGACTGCTCTCTAACATTGAGGGCAAGCCTGTTTCCCAGCATTGGGTGGTTTTTTTTTGGCTCTCACATAAACTCAAAGTAACTAATAATGCCATACTTGATCAGCTGTTTTTGGCAACAGCTGTCACTGTAGCTGTGTTAACCAAAATAACCAAGCTGTCAGCTAACCGAACCAATTTTTTAGGTTATATTATTTATTTTGTTTGTTTGTTATTGTTCCGAAAAGTGATTAAAATTACATCCCCACATTACAAAAAAAAACCCGTTTTGAGTTCTTACATAAAGTAATCCTACTAGAAAAGATGCAGCCAGAACTACACGTTAGTCCAAATATTTACATGAGGCATTTCCCTCATTTTGATCGTCCCATGGTTATTGGTTACATTGGTCTTGAGAATCTTAAGTATGCGCGTCGTATTGGTAATGATAGAGTCGATTTCGACTTGAACTTACATTTAGACAAGGTAATACGTAAACCGGATGACCTGGATGTAAAGCTGAAGGATCTGCTCAAGTTCTTATTGGAGCATGAACGTCGCTTGAATTTTCCACTAGAGAACACTTTAGAAAAAGCTAAATTCTTCTGCTATCGCGGTCTAATGACTTGCGTGGCTTGCACTCCATATGAAAACCGCGAGCCATGGAAAATTGTTGCTATTCTCTTCAAAGGCACTATCTATTTGTGTGCGAGGGATACGGAGGAGAAACTTAACAGAAGACGAAATATGACTGAAAGAGACAAACAGTTTACTTCTTGGGGCTATAAGTTTGAACAGTACCTTTTATCTGGTGAGCATCTACTAAGACAATTCAAGTTTTCCTTATTAATAGATAACAGGCATTCTGTATGCAGTTATATTCAATAAGTTATACTTATTAATTTCTGACACTGAAATCGTATTTTATAAATAATTACAATAATAATTGCAGATGAGCCAGATTCCGAGCCAAATCCTGATGTTCCTGTGGATGAGAATAAGGAATTTTCATTAGTTTTCACAACACAATTGAACCGCCATACAATAGTGTATGGTGCAGAAATGGATGGTATCAGATGTGATAAAGCAGCTGTTTCTAAACCACCTTTAGAACTGGGACCAGAAGCTATAGTCAAATATTTGGCTACTAAGGAATTTATAGAGCTGAAGACCAATAGGCATATAGAACATCCAAAACAAGAGACCAGTTTTAGGTCTGTATAATAGTTTTAATGTCTCAGCACTCTAGTAGCTTTATCCAATCACATCAATGTTATTCATCATTTCATTTTGTTACATCTTATCTTTTTCTGTTGTGTCAAATACTTGAGATATTGGTAATACAGGATGGGTTTATTCATTATTATAGGTAGAATCCAATTATTATTATTTTATTTTAAGCCCCTAATATTGTAAATATGTTTATCATTTATTTCAGTAAACAACAAACAAACAAAATACCACAAAATTATATTATATTATTTTTTTTATTTTATACATATTATTTTGGTATTAGTTTGATTCAATTTCAGTGTTCCTACTGCATGATGTTGCACATGTGACTGTGGAATTCATTAGTTTGTCTGTTATTACTTTCTATAAGTTTTCACATGGTAATTGAAACTGGCCAGGGCCAGCCTGTGTTTTAGACTGTAGAAGCACTATTGTAGCTGGGTTTGTCTTTTATTTCCCCAAAAGACCACTTTCATTGTTGAAACATTCTCATTGTGTTCAAATAATCTCTTACGTAAAACTGCATTAAATAACAATCTTGCAGACGGTTCAAGTCCAAGAAATGGTGGTGTCAATCATTTCTTGCTGGAGTAGACACAATATTATGTGGATACAGAAATGACGATGGAATTGTAGAAGAATTGAAAACATGGAAAATTAAAGATTTAGTCAAAATGTCCCAGGTAAGTCTTTTTTTCTTATATTTTGACAGACTTTAATCATGCCGCAGTAGTTTAACTTGTGAGATGTGGTTGTGCTGTATTTAATATCAGTCGCCGTTTCAGTGGAGTCAATAATTATAAATCTCCTAGCCAAAGCGTCATATTTTTTATAATTATTAGCCTGTGCTATCCCCCTGCAGGGTAAAAGCCTCCTTTCCCTCTTTCCACTTTTCTTATGCTTCTGCAATTTTTGGCAATACCTAAGCTGGTTAAAATAATGTTTTTTTATTTAATTTTCAGAGATTTTGGAATCCAGATGTCTGCTTCAACTTTTTAGATAACTTCTTAATATATGTGAAGCGTTGTTTGGCAAGAGAGATAAAACACAAATATGGAGAGAAGGCAGTAAACAGACTTCAAGAATTGCCAATGATAAGTTTGCTGTTCGAGTGGACCCCTGGCATGCCTGTCCAGGTGGCAGAAAATTATTCCCATCAAGATGATCCTATACTAATGCCCTGGTTTACAGATAATTATGCTAACATAGGAAATGTCTAAGTTATAATTTTGTAAACCTTAAAGAAGCCCTTAGAGGTCCCGGCTCTCTGCCTTATGGAACATGAAACAAAAAATGTGCTGCATGCTATTCAAAGCATATATAAATGTATGCTCTTGTAATCTGTTCTATGTTCTACTTTTGCGTTCATAAACTTTTCTTTATACATAGGCAGAATTAGCCCTATTTTTATAATAAAGGGCAAAAGAAAACCTATCAAGTTCGAGGTGGGTGCTACAATTTTCAAGCTCGCTCTTACCTCCTACTATTTTTGGATTGATAGACTTTTCTGGATAAATCGACGAAATGAGTGCTATCGCGCATAAATTGAACCGATTATTTCATGAAATAGTTATTGAATGGGGTTAAATGAACTTACGAGGGTTGTATTAATGATTTTAATTATGTAACTACATACGTTTTACTGGCGCGACTCATTTTTGATCAACATACAACCTGACAATGAACTGCAAATTGCAAAAAACGTTAGAAAATGAAAATTTGAATTTCGCGGGCAACCCTGACGCTTACACCTTAAATGAACTTCGTAGGTTGTGTTGATGACTAACTACATACATACGTGTTACGGTCGCGGATCATATTCTGTTCACAGTGCCGGATTTAGGGCAGGGCAACAGGGGCCCTTGCCCCGGGCGTCCACAACTTGGTTAAGAAAAAATTACATCCTTTACGTCCAAGAGTATGGATTCTTGGACGCAAAGGATGTAATTTTCAAAGAGTGTTCAAACACTCCTCGAAATCTCGGATATCTACCTATCCCCGGCGGAATACTACAATTTTCGAGCTCGCTACGCTCGCTAATGCATCCTAATCCTACGTCTCAATTCAATACTAGTCGACAGATTCACTCCTTTTCTCACATCTGAATGAATGAGGAAAAAGAACGTAATTTATTCGAAGAGGGTTGTGCGGTTATTATGTTACACCTTTAAATATTTTTTTCGTATGTCCCAAAAGAAATTTTTGTGCGTCCACTTCTAGATTGCCCCAGGGCCTCCACACCCATAAATCCGGCCCTGTCTGTTCAACATACAGTCTGACACTGACTTACAAATTGCAAAAACGTAAGAAAATTTGATTTTTGCGGACTATGCTAGCACATTAAAGGCAATCATGGAAACTTCCGTGCAGTTATCTTGCAGTAGTAGCAATGTGTGTCTGCAGTTTATTATGAAGATGTAATGATACCTAATTAGTTATTACCTTTATCATGTTGTGGTTTAATTAAGAGTATCTTCTTTGAAATTAAGCAACAAATAAAGTAGTTATAGATATTATTAGATAATTTGTACATACATATATATTTTTTGTACTTACATAAACAGAGTCAGTGATTTTCTGGTGAGTAGTATTTAAATCTTAAAACAATGGGTTTGAGTGTTTTAACTGATTAAAATAAGGGTTGTAAATAAAAAAATGGCATTTACTATCGTACCATTTATTATCACTGCATAGCAAATGGTGTAAATCAACATCCATAAAAGACTAATCAACAACATGGATATCTTCACTTATAACTAGATATGCTTACAATAATATAGCTAATAATGTATTATCATACATTCATAAAAAATATTTAGAAAATAAAAACAATAATTAACAGAACAACATGGTTGTAATAAAAATAAAATGGTGTCATGTATTAATACGTGTCGACCGATGTTAATGTTGTATTTACATAACAATGATTTATTTTAGCAACAAAAACTCCATCTGTGATGAACATAGGTACTTTTATAAAAACATATATTTTAAATTTTAACAAATAAGTATTCCTAAAAGAAATCATAGTTATCAATATTAAAATTATATCATCTAATATAATGTATTAATTTTAACAATTAAGTTTAAAACAAAAATGTTATTACAAATCTTGAATTTCATTAAAGTAAAATACATAATAAATTTAATTATACAGTTATTATTACAGTGAACAAAACATATTTTAATTGGAAAAAATATTGAATTCAGGGTTAATTTAATAAAAATCATTTTTACATTATGTCTTATCTCGTTGTCGTTAGAGTAAAGACATCAAATACAAATAATAACTATCTACAGGTACACATTAATATTTAAACAAATATTTCCTAGTCTTAAAAACATTAAATGTAATTTGTTAGAAATTGATTTATTTAAAATATGTTTAAAATGGCGAATGACTTACCATGTAAACCATTTTCACTGCATTATTAACCAAATCAAGTGGAGTTTTAGCTAGGTACCCGAAACTGTCAATTTTCCCAATCAACCTTGAACCTAATGTTATAGCGATAAAGTTGAAAATCGATTGAAGAAATTTGATAGATTGTAGTAACTGTTTTAAAATGCTGTAAATCCTATGTAGATCTTTATGTACCGTAAGTAGCAACATTTGATCACATGGATGTGCTTAATGTTGACTTGGTTACGTTTGCAATGGAATTGCTTTCAATGGCATTGTACTGTTGTACATGTTCGAGAGTTATTAAATGGCTTGAAGAAGTGCTAACGACTGCTTAACACACGAAAAAAGTAATGCTGGAACATCACTAATGTTCATTGTGTTGTTTTTTTTTTGAACGATTTTCTTTGGAAATTGTGTGTTACGCAATTATGCATTGGTAAGAATTGGTACCGACGACGTATTAACAAAGTATTTAAAATACGAATGAAATCTATCTCAGGATCCAAATCTCAAAAAATGTGCACGAAAGAAATACCATAATGAAATATATATAAAATATATATATACCTACATATTTGAATATTTATGATTGATTATTAAATCCACAAATTCATTAAGGAACGAAAATACAGATGCAATTCATTAATTTATTCAATTCAACACACTCGATTTTTGTGGGTTGATAGAGTTTATCGTCGATATGATTAATTTTAACATAATTGGTCTAAGCTAAATACAAGTTATATCGGTGTGGATATTTCGTTAAAAGTGATGTTAATCAACGTCTTACGCGATTATACTTAGTAATATTATTTACATAATTTGCAACGCCCACACGGCGACACATCAACCTATATATTTCCAGTATAACATGGCCTCGCTTTGTATAGATTTCCCGTACAATGAGAGATCTGCATAAACTGGTTATGTATAACTTGATTGGTCGTCGTGAAGTACATTGCAATTCCGACGGAGTTATATATTTTCTATAATCATCTTATAAATCGGCTATATGAACAGAGTAAATATAAAAGTTAGTTTAAACATTACGATAGGTATAAGAAGATGCGAATTCAATCACAACACACAATGAGAAGATTATTACCGTACTATAATAAACACATAATAATTCTCTTTCATTACACATTGTCATTTTGAAGTGCACATTTATAATCTGACATCACATTTATATATATAATCACTAAAATTATTTGTTTGATGAATGTTAATTAATTTAGATGTTGTCGATATTCGTATAGAAACAATGAGAAATGGAATAAACATTGAAAGTATTTACAAAGTGCTTCAACGTGTTAACTCTTAACTTACGAGAGACGAGCCTTAACAAAATGTACAACTTAACAGTAATTAGGTACTAGTCGATTTTGGTAAGTTGTACCAAATTTGAATAACACTGATCTGATCACTGAGGTTATTCGTTGTGTACATGTGTTCCTCGAGACGAAGTGATCATGACAAGTTATTTCTTTGTGTTGAAAATATTCTACAAACTTTAAACAGTCTTCGGTTTCACTTACATATACCTAGGTATATCCCTGTCGAATCAGTGTGTTTTGTACTAGCGTTATAACAAACCAACTACAAAGCTTTAAAAGGACATTTTTACTTTAGCATTCGTTATTGAGGCACAGGTTGAGGAAACTAATTTAAATATACTATTGTTATCTATTTCACACGTTAATGAAACAGTGCGTCGTTGAAATAATACCTACGACAGCAAACATAACAAAATACACAACAACTTCGCTAGGCCTTTAAGTTTTGAACTTTACATAATTTTAGAAGCCGGTCTTATGACGTTAATATGAATTAATGATTAATCGTGTTAAATGTGCATTAATCTATAAATTAATACACCTGGCTACATACACAACAAATTAAATTACCTCTTGTAGTTTATACATTTTTTCATTAGGATAATTCAGACTGAATAATTAATAGTATACTATATAAAGTTACGCTTATAATAAAGAAAGAGTAGTGAAAATTGTGAAATTATAGGCAAAAGGCGGAAGAGTTAAAATAACCTAACTATAATATTTTAAAATGTGATTTCATAAACGAATAACTAAATTTAATAATCTGTTGTTTTATTTTCACTACTCGCATTTCTTTTTAAAAGCAGGATTTGTTACCATTCGGTGTACGAACGACCGGCTTCGATACTAATGGAACAACACAATAGCAATTTCCGCCTTACAAGCTCACTGCACCCATATCGGCAGGTGCAACTCTTCATCCCGCATTTTATGCGATCAATGTAAATTTAGTATATCAGTAAAACTCCTATTTGATAATAAAATATATTAAATCTTTGTGCTAACTTACAATAAATTCATTTTTCATAAACTATATACTATTTTATCATTTTTCTTATGAAAAACCAATTCTAATTTACTAAGCGTGCTTGGCACGCTGCATTGGTCTGGTTCAACACTATATCTACGTACATTAGCTACGGTCGCATGATGTTGCTGATGGAACTGGTTATCACTATTGACTGTATCTCACTAGTTCATATAAAATAGGTATCAAAATTTCGATGTTTCTTGTGATAACAATGAGCGCAGATGTTGTCACGAGGCACATACCACCTTCCACTTAAACTTATGTTACAATCGAAACAGTGATTGTGAACATCTGTTTGTCAACACAACTTACAGCTATGTTCTACAGAGCACATGTCATACACTTTACAAATAGAAGATAGCAAACTAATACATTTTTTAGGGTTCCGTACCTCAAAGGGAAAAACGGAGGATCACTCGCATGTCTGTGTCCGTCTGTCACAGCCAATTTACTCCGAAATTACTGGACTGATTGAGTTGAAATTTGATACACATATTTAAGTTGGTGACCCAAAGACGGACGTGTAACGTAAATTAATGAATTTTAAACATGGGGGCCACTTTTTGGGCATAAATAAGAAAATAAATAAAAGTTTTGCCAACTATATTAAAAATTATTCTTGTCTATAGATAACAGGAAAACCTAAAAGAAATCTTAGATTTCAAACAACTTACGGAATTTAGATAATTAACGTACGGAACCCTTTCCACGCGAGTTGAACTCGCACTTGTCCGGTTTTTTTTTGTCAGAAAACCTGCATGAATTATTAAAATCAATCTAGGTGAATACATTAAGGACTTTATACATACAGCATTAAAAGCAATTAGCATGTAGCAAGCTGAAAATACTGTACTAACACGATATATTTTTGTTTGAAATTCATATAAAAAGATCAATAACATTGAATATTTAATTATTATTTACACTGATTAACGTTCAGTCAATATGTAATATTAAACTTTTTTACGTATTGTTTGTTTGCAGGTGGTATATGCCTAATATTGTAATAACGTTAACGGTCGGTAAACACTAAAATTTTCAATACAGCTTCTCTAAACCTAGCTAGTACAAATAACAATAATTATGTATCTACCGACAGTGCGTATCTTTGTATATAATTTGTTAATTTCATATCAGGCTGAACGTGTCATATCATAGTCTTCATATATTGATTTAATCTTTAAAGTTGGATCTTTATCTTATGTAAAAATATATATTTTTATATATTATGTGGTCCGATGCATCACACGCATTCTGCGCATGTCGACAGCTGAGCCGTGGGTCAACGCGCAATAATCACATTCTAAGTTAATATTAATAAAAATGATTGCAGAAATAATAATGATTAAACTCTAATTCCATCAATTTTATGTTAAACATGCCAATTTATTCGGCTAAGATAACAACAACATACATATCTGTAACTTAAAGTTCATAGAGCATGTTCACTTTAAAAATTCTTTTCCAATTAGTATTGTCAAATATCTTGGCAAAAACTACATTGCCAATAATTTCTTGGTGGCTTTACGAATAGGCAACCTAGACAAAGCCGTAAAACAAAATATTTAGAGTTGTGCTTATGCTAACTCTAGTAATTGATGTCATATAGCTTTTATTATTATCACAATATTATAGTGCATTGATTATTGACTCAATTTTTGGGAGTGTGCGATCCAAATTTAAACTAGGCATGCACAACTTAGCACTTGCCTTCACTGAAGGCATACAAATACATTGTACTCTGTAGATATCCAATTTATCGGTATCTGTACAAACAAATTCAAACTTATATTATTATACTACATATATACAAGTGGTGATATTGAAACAGCTGACTAGAGATCGACATACGGAGTGGGGTCCATCTTGTCGAGGTCGGCCAGCAGTGCGGGCGTGAGTGGGTCGCCCAGGATGTCCTCACGCAGCATGTCGTGCAGCGGTGATGCCAGGGCCTGCTCGCTGTCCACCACGCTCTCGTGCATCTGCGTGCCGCCGCACACCGAGTTGCCGTTGATGAGGAAGTCTCTGTTGCTGTAACTAAACACGCTTCTGTCCTCCGCGAACTGAGGAGTCGATGGCACAGATTTCGAGGATATACCGTTCGATACGTTGGAGTAATTCTCGGCGGTGAACAGTTCCCTGGAGCGGCGCGAGTCTATCTGCAAGTTAGGCGCGGTGCGTTTGGGCGCGTAGGGTAGCGGTGTACTCGGGACCGATCGTGATGTGTAGTATTTATTTTTTTCCGTAACTAATTCCGATAAATCAAACTCAATACTATTCGCTCGTTTAAGGAAATCTTCCACGTTGTCAGCGGCGGCGCTGTCGTTGGTGAACGATTGGTTGAACTGAGTGCTTCTCTCCAGCAAATCGTCACCACTCGGTATAATCGAAGTCAATTGCTCATCCGAAAGTATCTGATGTTCGGGGAGGGGATCACAACCGTTGCTCAAAGTGTCATTAGAGGTCAGTATACTTTGTGTGGCGCTAGTAGTGAGCACGTCGTTACTGCTGTCGATAGCGTCGTATATTTTGTCGAGCGTTTCTCGATTAAGCCCAGCTTTTGATATGTCACAAGTATCAGCGAGAGATCCGAAGTCACAAAACTCATTGGGGACGGGTGTCGGGGGAACTGATCCTACTGGAGTGTTGTTATAACTCAATAATCCCATATTTCCTATACCTTGCTTCAGGGGTACTGATTGTGATCTAAACGTGTCAGGCCCTGATCTATAAACTTGTGACTCTTGGAAAAACTGACTAACTTCACTCGACAAAGGATCAGCAGACAATGGTTGGTCTCCATTCGTGTGATCTCGAAATGGAGTGTTTGGTAAAAAATTCAAACAAAGATTATTGGAGCCATTAGACATTCCCGAGTGCAACGCGTACATATGGTTTTTATATTGTGTGAGTATGTTCGGCGAGGGCGGAGCGGAGATCGGTTGGCAGTACTTGACAGGACCACAAAGTTGTGCTTTATTGATAAACTTTTGATCGTTGGGTATAGCAAACTGTTTGGAGCACGGATCCGTCACACCGAGGGACAGAGGATTCCGCCGCTTTCTTCCATTATGTTTAGGTATTGGTCGAGGGCACAACCGCGAGCGCGGCACCGGGGTGTTCCTCGGACTGACAAAAGGGCTCGCAGCCGTGCTGTGCGAGTGCGATATAGGAGACGTCTGTAGCGAACCGCCCATTATTATTTGCTTATTCACCTTAGTTGGACTTTGACCCCTCTGTCCGAATCCCAGGGGCGACTTGGAATTAAAGTTTCCTGGAGAATGGCATCCATCAGAAATTGGCACAAACTCATATTGTTGTGTTCTAGTAGTTGGACTCTGTGGCTCGTTGTGACAATGTCCATTATACAGATGTGGTCCCCCGACATTGCCAGGCATTTGATTGGATGCAGTATCATGTGCATATGATAAAGACGTGCCATTTTGATTCGGAACAGTGTTATTGTGCTTGTTGGTATTCATAGCAGTTTGACTGGTATGGGTTGGTCCATTCATTTCTGGTTCGTTTGTCCCAAGCGGTCTAAAGGCGCCTTCAGAAATAGTAGTCTTCATGGGCGGAGGTTCGTGTGAATTTTCTTGAGACAGTTGTGACTCCTGGTTGATTTGCATATTTTGGGAACTAGACCCACTCTGGTTTTTTAAGTTTTTAGCCAATAACTCCCTGAGCTGCGATATCTTTTCATTTTTTCCCTGACTATGGTCGTCGTGTGGGTCCTGGCCTCTTTCTAAAAAAGCAGCGGTGTTATCAGACGTGCTGGCGTTCGCTTGGGCTTGCTGCGCCTGATTGGCGCGATGATGAAAATACTGCAGTAACTCTTCTTCGTGCTCCTGACTGTTGCCCTCGTTCAAGTAGTCATCCAAATCATGTTTATCGATGTTACAGATGCTGATCACACGTTCCCTGTTGAGAATTTCCGAATGTTTCTCTTCACAGATCATCCCCGTTTTGATATTAATCCCATCTAGACCGCAACACGAATCAGGCGTCACGGTTCGCTCGGGCGATCCCGCGCGATCCGGCGAGGGTCCACTGGCTCGGCCGCTCGATTTCCGCAGTTTATTGCGCAGCATTTCGGACTTAGACGTCGGAGCCTTCACCGACCGTGTGGGACTCGCCGCCTCCTGTTCCTCCCGGGCCAGCGCCGCGGCGGTGCTTTTGGACCGGCTCGTTAAGTTTTTTGGATCCTCTAAAAAAGCAACCTCGGGACGAATGGGAGCGTCGGCGGGCGCGGGCGCGGAGCCGCAGGCCACCTCGGGCGGCGGGGGCGCGAGCGGCGCGGGGGGCGGAGGGGGGCCTGCCAGCGCCTGCCGCGCGGCCGCCAGCTTGCCGCCCAGGATCTCGGCGGCGCGCATCTTCTTGGGCAGGTATTCGGTGCGCGGGAAGTCTTCGGGCACGTGCTGGCGCGGGTCGGGCGGGGGGGCGCGCGGTGAGGCGGCGCGCGTCTCGCTGTGGTAGGCCTCGAGGATGAGCTTCTTTCCGGGCAGCGCCAGGCGCGGCGCGGGTGGCGGCGGTTCGGGCGGGCGGCGACGCGCCCACTCCGTGCGTTCCGTGGACAGGTCCAGCGACGCGTCGCTGCTGAGGTTGATGGGCAGGTTGTGCGCAGCGTCGGGCGGGCGCGTAAGGTCGCGCGGCGCGTACGTGGGCTCGAAGGCGTAGGGGTCTGGTCGGTAGTCGTGCATGGGCAGAGGCGCGAGAGGCGCGGCGGGTGCGTGTGGGTGCGGGGGGTGCGGCTGGTGCGGGTGCGGCGGGGGCGGGTGCGCGCGCGGCGGCACGGAGTACGGCATGGGCGGGCGCACGTCGTACACAGGCGGGTAGGGCGGCTGCGGGTAGCCGTAGCTCATGTCGGGCGGTGGCTCGCTCTCGTGTTTCATCGGCTGGTGGTGGCCCGCGTATGACGTGGACGGAGGGGACTCTCCCGCCACTTCCTGGCCCTTGTTCTTTTTAGGCCGTCCAGGAGTTCCTTGTGTCTGTCGATCAAATATAAATTACAGGTAAAATCAAGCTACCGACCATGCCGATAATATTTAAAAAATATTTATCAATTACCTGTATTTTTCGTTTCAGATGCTTTATTAACTGTCGGCTTGTTGCGTCTTCAGCGGGTGCTGAAAGAAGACAAACAAAATAAAATGATGTACAGCCGTTTTAACATGAAGCCAAAACGAAAACACCATAACCCATTTTGAACGAAGCATGATCGCAAATTCTTTCTGCCTTTTGGGCACATATTTTTAAAACCTTCTTTATCTTCGTGGAATACGCTATACTCTACATGGCAGGCTGTGACTCACTCACTCATTGGTTTTTTCATCAAAATTCCTTAAGTATCTGTCTTAGAGCACAAAAGTGACAGTGTGACCTATTGGCAATGCACAGATGGTACAAAGAGAGACAGAATTTTAAGATTAAAAAAGAGTTGTAAAGTCATAACTTCACCTGAGGGTCTAGAAAAGCAGCAATCGCTTTCAAACTGTGTCGTTTCACTTTTTTGAACAGGATATAGGTATGCTTACTGGTAGTTTATGTTAATCTAACACATTTGTGACGTTTTCACGTTTTACCCATACCTTCTGATTATTATGGGTATTATTCTTACCACGCCAACCGTCAAGCTACCCTGGTGGCGGCCATCAGGACTTCTGGATGAGCAAACTTTATTCTCTATGCTAAATAATTTAAACTATTACAAGAATCAGACTCATATTTTTTTAAAGGGGCTGAGGGGGTAACTGCGGGGTTTTACTTTACCGTTTTGAGAACAATGGTGATTAAATAATTTACGCAAAGTTGGCCGCTTGGGTTCGACCCTACGATGTACGACTTGTAAGTGCATCCGTTACTACCGGGTTACCACTGCTCTGAAGAAGGTTGGATGGTAATAAAATGGCTCGTACCGTGTGTCTGCGCAAGCGGCGGTGGCGACGCGCTGGCGGGTCCCGGCGGGGCGTGTTGCATGCTCGGCGACATCAGGTGCCGGGACAGCTCTGATATGCTCGAGAATTTCATGCCTGTAACAATGTAGGCATTTAAAACTTTAACTTTAGTATTTCATTTGTTATATTGGTAAGCGTCTGTCGTTTCGAGTCAAGCTTGACTGTTCTGAAAACGATCTTATTTTAAGCTAGCTTTTGCCCGCGGTTTTGCTCGCTTTATGGTAGGCAATTAAGCTGAAGAAGAAAACAGACATGAAACCACTATGTCTGTTTTCTTCCTCTACTTAATTGTTAAATGAAAATAGATAATTTCCTGTTAAAACTGCGGACATAATGTTACACACCTAATTTTGTTTCGGCCCAATCACAAACTATCCTCTCGGTTTCTCTCGATGCTGCAGTTGGTTCCTGTAAGAACATAAAAAAAATCCATAAAGGAGGTAGAACAGCCCTATATTTAAATGCAGAACCTGAACTAATCAAGTTTTGGAACAATAAACTCAATTGAGTACATGATTAAATTCTCTACTCTCTACTCAGAAATCAACTTAGAAATTGAGTGAGTAAATTATTACCTGAGATTATGAATTAGAAGTAAAACGATAACATAAAACAAACCCATTAATAAAATGTTTTGCAATACTTTCAAAAACATACCTTGGATGATTCACCCAAATCAGGTAACTGTGGCACTTCTAGTTTGATCTTTTTCCTTAGTCCCGCGTAACAATATCTAGAAAAAAATAAATCGATAGTTTAGACACAAGGTTTACACTAGTGCAAATTTTTGTCGAGTGAATAGGTTTCTTCTAGGCAAGCGTGCTCCACCCTAGGCAGCATTATCGCTTCACATAAGGCGTGCGGCCAACCGCAAGCCTATTTAGAATTAAAAAAAAAACCGGACAAGTGCGAGTTCGAATCGCGTGGAGAGCTTTCCGTACGTTAATTATCTAAATTCCGTAAGTTGTTTTAAATCTAACATTTCTTTTAGGTTTTCCTGTAATCTATAGGCAAAGAACTATTATTTGCTTTTTTTTTTTCAAAATTTTCAGCCCTGTAGTTTCGGAATAAAGGAGGGGGAATGGTAAATTTTCGCCTATTTTCTTAAATAACTTCAAAACTATTTATCTAAAAATCATTAAAAAAAAAAATTTGATGAGTAATGAAAATATATGAGGTGCTCACAGTGAGCCCTTTCATTTGATATGTAACACGATATACAATATAGTATGGAAAACTTTTTTTTTTCATTTCCTAATTTATCCCCCAAAAGTGGCCCTAATGTTCAAAATGCATTAATTTACGTTACATGTCCGTCTTTGGGCCACAGACTTACATAATGTGTACCAAATTTCAACTCAATAGATCCAGTAGTTTCGGAGTAAATTGGCTGTGACAGACGGTCAGACAGACACGCGAGTGATCCTATAAGGGGTTCCGTTTTTGATTCCGTTAATTCCCTAGAATTTGAATTCTTAGCAGTCTGGAGTCTAGATCTGTGCCCAGTTGATTGCAGTAGCCCTACAGCTAGGTGGACCGACGAACTTGCAAATGTGGCTGGCACAGGCAGGATTTGAAAGGCCAAGGTATCTTGGCGCAGCTTCGGGAGCCCTATGCCCAGCAGTGGACTACGACAGGCAGAGTTGATTGAATGATAGCAATAGACTCTCCCCCTATTACAATGGGACTTAAAATGGGTGTCATACTGTTTACCCCTTCGGTGGATACGCGCGTTATATTGTTATTTCCAAATGGACTTTCCTCATCAATCATCTCATCAAGTAGGATAGGAACGTTATTTTTTTCATGTATTGTAGTGGAATGTTGATTTATTTTCATTACGTATCTCGTAATGGGTGACACGTGTATCGTGCATGCATATAATATATAATGCACCTAAGTACCTACATAACTATATGTACATTGGTGCATCTTTACGACGTTCCTGTTTAACAGGGGATTTTACATGAATATATAATCTAAAATCTAGTTCTGATCACCTCTTCCTATTTTCCTAACTGTTTTCTAAGAATAAACTCGAAAGGTTGGACGATTTATCGTCCGATAATCATCCCATTCAATTCGTTAAATGAAAAAAAAAAAACAAATGATTACATCATTTTTCATAACATCCGGTATCATCAAGCGATAGGAAGTTTGTGAATGATTTTTACTACGTCTTTTATTAGATCATTCAATTCCTTTGATTAGTTAATAAATAATAAAAAATAATCAGTGTTTCATTGTAAAACTCGTATTCAGCTTGTAGTCCACGTGTCAGTAGTAAACATCTGATAATAAGTACGCTTGAACGGACGACGTCATCTACCGATATTAGATGGGGTCATTGGCTTTACCTATTTTGTAGAGCATACAAACTCTCTAGTAAATAGGTACACAAATGTTCGCTTCTATAAACAACATTACACTTAGACCTTGAACTTAATTCAAGAAAATACTAGCACTATAAATACCTACATATTTTTTACATTGTAATGTTATTTACTTATAAATATTTATGTATGAACATTCCCGTCTAGCTAGCGGAACCGCACCGTGATCGTACGTTAATAGTACCTACTACACACATTCAATTTGATGGTATTTGTTGAATTGTCGTTCAAGCCGACCCGAATCAATTAGAGTTGAACCTCATCAGTCATCTGGCAGCACCGAATCGCACTTTTCTTGTTCGAGAAACAGAGTGTGCTGCAGCATTCCCGCTCTAGCAAATGACGGTTATGAGCGACGGAAAAGGATAGGAACATAGAAAAGTGCGATTCCGTGCTGACAGATGAGGTTCAACCTTTACTATAGGTACATATTCGGTTCGCGTCTAACGGAAAACTCCGTTTGGCATCTACCATCATTGAATCATTTTCTGGTTGACTCGGTACAATTCGAGAGGCTTTTTCCCGAACGTTTTAACGAACATATTCGATTTTGCCGCCCAACTGTACCGAGTCATGCCACACGAATATGTAGTTATCAATTTATAATATTAATATTTAAAAGCAATGACTCGAACCAATTGTTTTATCAGTGCATATCTTATTTAGTTTACGTCACAGATACTTTACAATAAGATTTGCTTGTAATGATAAACTTGCCAATTGTGCTGGTCGCACAACAAACGCAACAGATCGGTCGGAGATAAATTAAACGTACATTATTGCTACATTGAGATACTTTGTAATGATCAAACGCCTTACTCGAAGGGGTAAGCAGAGTTGATAACTATACACTCGCATTTGGCGAGCTGTGTTTAATAACCAGGAAATGCTCTGTGAGATCGCCAGTAACACCAAGAAGTTACTGGAATTTCTCGGGGAGCTGGGGTGGACACGTACGCAAAATAAGCGCTTTGGACGTGGAGTTGTAGACTTCAGCCCGATATACTCATACGCACGACGGCCAATCAAGTAAAACCAGTTTAAGCAGATCTTCATTGTATAGGAAACCTATACAAAGCGAGGCCAAGTTATACTGCTGTTTACTGTGTGTAAGCTTCATGTGCCGCCGTGTGTACTATACTCTTCATGCCATGGTGGCGAGGTTATTGCATTGCATTGGGCAGATATTCATAGTTCGGGCTGCTACTGAGTTATTCATGAATTCATGATGATAATTCCATCCAATAGCACTTTCTGATCCAGGAATCAACCTCCGAGCAGAACACTAGGAGTCCGTTCTCAGGGCCATCTTTTCCACTGGCCACATAGGGCCCCATGATCCAAGGGGGCCCCAAGTTCAAAGCTAGAGGCTGGCAAAAGAAACTTAACTTATCCTAGGCAGGACCGCAGGATACTAAAACTATCGAGCTCGCTCCGGTCGCTTTTGCATCTCGCTTTTCAGTACAGACAGTTACAAAAAAAAAAAAAAAAATGTCTGGTTTTTTAAATTTAAGAAATAAAGGAATAGTTTTAATTACATGTATGTGAAAAAGTGTCAATAAAATAAAAAAAAATTAAATATGTTAATAGTTACAAAAAAAGGAGCTACGTCTGCCAACAAACTGTTTTGCAGTTTGGCGGAGGTAAATATAATAATTTATAAAATTGTTTCTGTGAATAAACACTTTTCATTTATTATTTTTTATTTTATTTTTTCATATAAAGGATGTTTTTAGAGGCGGAGAACTTTCAATTGAAACATAACACAGAAAAAATCTTTTTAATAATATCCTTGAATTAATAATAATAATTGGTTTTATTTGACTGATAATGTTATGCCATTAATGTTTGTTTGCGGGGAAGGAGCTTATGAAAGGAAACCTTCTTAAGGCCCTCAAGCGAAAAATCATGGACATGTGCATTCTTCCCATTTTGACCTATGGTATATATCACATACCTTTGATATATATCACAGACTTCGAAACTACATTAATTCTTTGCAATTGAGGCACGAAAAGTGAGTAGACATGTCTCTGTACAGTACTGCTCACGTTGACTGTAACGTTCTGATCATCATCGTTTTTGATCCTTTGACGAAATTAGAAACAATTCAGCACTTCGAAGGCAACATTCCACGCGTTATTGCCGAAATACAGCCTAGAACTCCAGATTTCGGCATATTCGCGCCAGCCACGGTTTGGTTTTGGTCATGTGGACACCATTACCAAAACCATATTCATATATTCATCGCATAAAATGATCCGTAAAATATAGCCAATTTCATGGATATAAAAACTATTTTTCTGTTTTATTTCAAATGAAAGTCTCCGCCGCTAAAAAAACACCCATTATTTTTGTATGAACTGTAACAAGAAAACCTAGCCTATCCGAGACGGGGTGCAAAAAAAATTCGAGCTCGCTTCGCTAGCTCTTGCATCCTTCAAGGGCCTCATTATTCTCGAGTGCCCAATTGGTTAAAGATGGCCCTGTCCGTTCTACGTTGCACCCACGACGTTAATTTTATGCTAAGTAGGTACAATAAATCAGATGATGCTTATTTCTAAATCGAAGACATAATGTATAAAACATAATTAATAATGATCAATGTGCTCTGCTCTAAGGGTTATCTCATTATTAATTTTATTGTCACACGTTATTTTACGTAATCTTTTATAACGAGACTCACGTTGGTAGTTGTCAAACGAATGAACTGATAAATAAATTATTATTGTTCAGTTTCTAGTTTTTTTGCCACATCATGCCTTGCCTAGCATAGGTATAAAGTTGGTGGTGGTTAGTTTCATACTTTTAACCCATTTATGCTAAGTATTTTCAAAAATTCTCGTTACATTAATAAAGAACTCATGTGAAAAATTCCCTGCTTTTAGCTTGCAGTTTAAGCTTTGCCGTGTCTGACAGTGAATAAATGAATTTGAGATTTTTTGTAGTACACACGCCAGCACTTCAAGTTACTACAATCTGTTAATTTTTTATAGATTTTAATTTATTATAATAATTTAATAGATTTTTAAATGTATCGCTGAAGCATTAGGTTTAAGGTTGATTGGGAAAATTTGACAGTTTCGGGTAGCTTGATGTCCTGGCGTCTGTACATAGAAGTAGATTGTACGACTACTGAATATAAAAGCTACTGGCTTCTTTGCTCGTGCTCGTTTTTTCTTTGTGCTAAGAAAAAAAACAACCCAAAGGCAATCTTGTGATTAAATCTAAATTATATTTAGTAACATGGAATGCTTGCTTTGTTATCTCATATCAGTCATTTCTGGTTATCCTAAGAGAAATTGATAACGAGTTAGGTATAAGCAGCTATTGCATAACGTAATAAAAGTTGCCAGAGTAGCTTATCTGAAGTGAAAACAACCAACGAATTTGTTTGACAGCCGTTTACCAATTACTGAATTAGCTACTGATTCGATTCTGAAAATTCTTTCACTAATGCGAAGCTACATTATTGCGGAGTGACATAGGATATATTTACGTTCTCGTGGGATAAACTTCGACCATAATGCGAGCGAAGCCGCGGGCAAAATCTATTGTTTAATATTTGGTAAGTATTATTGACATACGTTTATAAGTCAAACTTTGTGGTTGTTTAACAGGAAAATGTGTACTGTTTCGTACAATTACATCAACGCCTATGTTGTGAATAACAAAGCCGATTACCGAATAATAAAAGAGTTTCTACTGTGTACTTTAAAAACAAAATTAATACTTGTTAGAAAGTCGAGAAATACATTTTAGTAGATACATAGGCTAACCCGCTAGTTCAAAATGTAGGCAGACGTGTCTATAACATACTGTGTTGCTATTGGTCTGACTACAGCCTAACTGCAATCACTCCGTGTTTGTTTACACTCGAAATGTTGACCGATTGTAAATTGTATTCTAAGGCAATAAAACATATTTTATTAATATTTAAAATGAACTTAACTTTATTGCAGCTATGCTCCTTATTATAAACGCTTTTGACGTCACCGTACGGAACACGTGTAGGTATAGAGGAGATTAGTCATTTCCATTATGTACTATACATCACAGTTTATCTATGTGAAGTGAAGTGGTAATCATTATTATTGTTTACGTAACGCATTATTAATTTACTCCCACTATTTAACAACCGGATTATAAATAAATAAATATGAATTGAATTTCCCAGGTATTACCTGTAGGTACTGTACCTAGATATTGGTCACTTAGCTATGTTACATTGGAAAATATAATATTGGAGTACCTAGATATATTTCTTTGAAAAGCAATTTACGTATTTCGGTACGTGGTAAATAACGAAGAAGGAGGATGAGTTTCAAGACCAATTACAGGTTTGTATTTAAAGGACAGCGCAAATAAAAACCCAATTCATCATGCTAGCATAAACCTTACATACCATCACGCCTGTATTCCCCGGAGGAGTACAGCAGGGGAATTTATTACTATAGAAGAACCGACCTGGGGATCAATCAAACCTAGAATCCCACGAGAGCATTTATTTAGGGACATTAGATCAATTTACACTAACATTATGTGAATGTCGAAATATTAATATTATAGCACCGTTGGAATTTAAACTCTCAACGCTGAGCCCAACGTTGAAATCTAACAATGGGCTTTTATTCAGGAATCGTTTAGGATTCGCCTTGTTTTGATGAAAACGGGCATTAATCACACGCATTAAAAAAAAATGTTCTTTGATAGGTATAGGTACGTATAGAAATACCTATGTCTTATTTAATATCTTCACGTAGGAGAGCCGAAACGCGACAGCACTGATTGCGACTTTACTTAATCAATTAGCGATCGTAAGCATGATATCATTGTAGGAATGTAGGTACATACATATACTTATAAAATACTATAAGCACTAAGTTTGTGTCAGTGTGTATGAATCAAAATGTGTGTGTGTGTGTGTGTGTGTGACTTGTAACAGAATATCATTCTGCTACTTCTGTATTTATTGTCATAAAAATACTTTAGACACCCAGCCTAATGAAAACATAAAGACACAACGGGGAGTACATTTACTGGTATTAGAGCAAGTTTAATGCAGTTTGATTTTCGTTTATATTTTAAGTCGTACCTATTTATTTTACTGATCTTTAGGGAAAATTATGTGGTGAAATATACGCTGACTGGCAAGCGAAAATCTCAGTTCCGACTAGAGTTCCCAGATCCATAAATAAGAATTCCAGACATTTGAAGAAAATTCCGGACTTATCATTCCGCGGTTATAGTTTTACCTGGCATTTTTTTTTTACAATAGAAAAAGGCTTGTTGCAGACCGTTGCGGTGTACTTATAATATAAATCATAAACGCTTCTTACATTATAATTATCATAAGCAAGTGATACAGTTGATTCCTATGATTTCATAAAAAAATATTTTATATGAATTATCATTATCATAGACGGCTTTAAAATTCCGGACTTATGGCAACCCTAGTTCCGACCAGTAGCACTGGCGAGAACTTAGTTTAGTAAGTACCTACTTCAAGCACATGAATCAGTTTAGTAGTAAAGATTCCCAGGAATACCAGTAATGCTAGTAAATATGCTCTATTTTTAAAAAAGAGTTTAGAGAATGTATTTTGATAAGAATAGAGCTTAAGTAGGTACCTTAGGTCAGTGATATGCATGATACCGCGATATATAAATCGATGGATAAGACAGATAATAACGAGTGGAGAAATTTTTCACGTCAAACAGTATTTAGGTACTCAAATGTAGCCTACCAGAGAGATAAACATAGACTGTAACTTTATTATTAAGAAAGAAAGAAAGAAAAAATATGTATTTGTCGCAGGGACATGACGTGCATAAAAAAGTAATAAGTAACAATAATCATAAAGCACATCAAATATTATAAATACAATAGGACAGAAACAAAAAAAGTTAACAGCTTGCACGCCGTGACTGCGACAAGCAGGTTACCACTCAGCATGTTGCTGTGCTATGGGGGGGCCCATAACCTGTGCCATAACACAGCGCTGGTTTTCAGTGGTCAACCGTGAGAGAAAAAAAAAACGCACGGAAATCTAAACAGCATAAATATTAGATTACATGAATTAGGAAAAAAATAAAATAAACAGTAGTTGGATTAAGTTACTATTAATCTATTTAGTAAGCATCTAAGAACAAATTAACTCATATATAAACTGCGAATGGCAAACATAGAGCCAGAATGACCATCGACCTTGAAGGCGATTGCAATAGACACTGGCCGTTTTCACATTAGGCGATAACGACATGATATCGTGGGACTGGTAGTTTCATTTCTCCGACGATGTCGAGACGACATTAACCAACAAAATGTATGAAACTACCAGTCCCACGATATATTATCGTGTCGTTATCGTTATCGCCTAATGTGAAAACGGCCACTGGGTGGACAAAGAAAAACTGGACAGCTTTAAGCTCTAAGTTTAAGATTGATTTGTATGACTCATTGTTAGTTTTGCGTATAATCAAATAAAGGGCTATACTCCTCCTGCCATTGACCAAATTAAATATTTTCTTCGGCAAAACGGTTACGACTTACAACTATAGAGGAAAATGGAAAGGATATTACCTGGAGTTTCCACGCGTTCCCAGCCGACGCGGCCGAACAGTTGGGTATACCTGCTTCATGACCTTCCCGAAATCCGCCGTTGAGAGAGGTTTCATATTACTGCTCATGCAATGTGCACTGCCAAAAAGAATGTATGTTACCTCATTGAAGACTTTATTCATAGCGGTAGTCAGCGAGGGATAAGCTACTCATATTACTTCCTGTGGGTGTTGAGGCGCATGCAGGAGTTAAATTAAGATTGACGCCTTGAACAGCAACAGGAAATTATAAAATCAATCTATCAGGTGCAAGTCTAGCTGTTTAATAAATCTGATGGACCGTAGCAATAGACTGCAAAGATATGCCAAAAAATACAAAATTAATTTCGTATTTAAGTAGTAGGATTTCATTGTATAACTACAAAATATAGCCAAATGTAGCCTGCCATACATAAAATATGTGTGTGTGGAATGTTATCTAGACTGTAGTAGCTATTTTAACTACATGTATACCATGCCAACTACCGTTATTTTGTACTTATTATGCCTTGTGGCTGGACTGTACTTCTCTTTTTATTTTTGACTATTGAAAAGTGGCTGTAATTGTTCAAGTCTAGAGCTGTTTTTAATAAATGCTATAAAATACAAAATCAATTTATTATTTAATTGAGAGTAGGATTTCATTGTATAACAACAAAAGTAGTGCCCAGTAAATGTTGAAAATATAAATACTTTTTTTTCATATAGGATTCTTATAGGAAAATGATTTAAATGAGATACTCACATATATTCATCGTACACATCCTGTTTAGGTAATGATACATCCGGGTCAACTTCCAAGTGTGTCTGTATCCAAGTTACAGTCTGCTGAAGTTCAGCCCTGCAACAACTGCATGGTTAGAAAGACTTTTTTTTTTAACTTATCTAATTCTTAAAAGGAGGCTGCTTGGAATGGAGTTTGTCCATGCCAAGTAGGACATACAGCCAAAACAAAAGTGGGAGAAACCACCCTACACTGCCAAACCCCATCACAAATCTGATAAACATATAAAAACTAATCACAGAAGATAAGAATAAAAAAGAAGCATGGTCTCTTTTTTTAAAGCTTGTCCAACCTTTTTGGTTGTTTGGTAAACATTGTTCAAGGTTACATGAAGTGACAATGAAGGAACATGGGTGTTTTTTAGTCAGTAAGAGTCTGACACTCCCTTCCGCTCTGCCCAGAGCGGGAGGAGTCATTTGATGATTTCTCACCCTCCAAAAAAAAAAAAAAAAAAAAAAAAAAAAAAAGGTTACATGAAGTATATATTTGTTTATTGTTGTTCATGACTGCGTTACTATTGTAACAGGCTTTTATTTAAATATTTACCTATTAAATGTGGCTACACTGCACATCCACATGAACATTTCCTCCATGATTTTCAGAAATTAGAACTAATTATATTTTATGGTTTGTATTACAATAAAATAAATTGGTGATTTATCCAGTGATGACCAAATTATGAGTCAGTATGGGGATACTATTGGAGTATAATAATGTAGGTACATATTGCATTTAAGTACAAAAACCAAACACATTGAAATTTGTTTTGCTTACTAAAATAACATAGCTGCTTTATTAGAAAAAGCCGTTGTAATCTCCTAATATTAAAGAATTGATGCATCAAGTTTTTACAAATACAAAAATGTTGTTTTTCAAAGTGCACCTGTGTATTCTTGAATAATGTCTAGATGTTTTGACACAATAGTTAGTATTAGTGAATAGTAAATGCATACCGTGAGCCCAGCGGATTGATTGGTTGTTTGAGGGGATCATGTTGGGGCACTCCGGTAGGCAAGCGCAGGTACAGAAGTAGTCTTTCCGCACCGCTCAGTGCTTCCACTGCTTCGAGCAGCTGAGCCACTCTCTGTCGGCCCTCTTGACTGTAACAATTTTAATTCCATTACTTTTCTGTTTGGATTGTTTCCAATGTGACAAAAACTTTCACTAGCTGAGTTTTTATGATGTTTTAAATATTTAAGAGTAATAATAGACATTTTTGAGCACTGATGTGATTCCAGAGTAGGAATGATAATATTTTATATTAAATAAAAAAATGTCAACTGCAACTAAATTAGGCTTTCTTTACCATGTTTGAATGAAAATTGACCACCATATTATGCATCCATACTGTTTGGTAGAAAGTCACGAAATGAAAGGAGTAAGGCCGCCTCAACAGCTGGGTCACTGATAACAATGGCCCACTATTATGGTCAAACGTAATTCGCCGATATGTGGGTGTGTGAACGCAAAAACTCAGCGGTGTTTGTGTAATCTAGTTTGGAATGACTGACGTTACCTGAGGGTGTTCTCGACTATCTGCTGCATGGAAGCTATTTTGCCCGAGTCCATGTTGGACTCGCTGACCCGCGCGGGCTCGCCGCCGGGCGCCGTGGAGCTCGACGATCCCGAAGCGCTGCTTGGAACGGCGACACTTTCTTTATTGTAAGACGCAGTTTGCCTATGTTTTGGATGATTGACATTTTCCCGATGAAGTTTCGCGTCATCCACTAGTTCTCTCTCAGTTTTAACATTTTTTGCACTATCGTCAGTGGCCCAAGGTTGAAATGGACTGGTACTATCCATTCTAACCCAAGCAGGTTATAAAAATATTGTTATTTGATTTCATATTGAAACTTTTTCTAATTTGAGTTATAAAATGCGTAACAAAACTCCATTTTCTTGACATTTGATCAGCTGTGCGGTGAGGTGGAGTGAAGGGGGGATATAGGGTTATCAGTATCAGCACTCGAGTAGTTTTTTAAACAGGAAAAAAAAAACAAAAAATCCAGATTATGCTCTATTTTCAGAATGTAGATTTAATTTATAGTAACAAATATTACTACAATAAAATAAGAGTAAACAGTAATTAATTTGAAACGCTGACGGACGTTACGCGCTCGTGCTAGGGCCTCTGGCCTTATAACTTCCGACATTTTATTTTATTTACAAAATAGCAGCCATGAAATAAACCCATCAAAGTTGTACATACTTAAGGCAAAGATTAAGATTTGTAACTTCGATAACATAGATTTCGGAAATAAGACGCTTCAGAACATTTTACCTCATACAAAACTTGTTCGACAAATAAATGCTTTAGATATCCAATCTAATATTCTGTAATCCAATATTCTATAACCAATATTCTGACAAATAAATGCATTCTTTCTATTAGTATTGATATTTGCTATTGATTAAAAGATGTTTAATGCGTGGCTGCCATTTAGAAAATAAAATGAAATGGTGGACGTTAACCCTTAATCGGGCACAGGGAGGTATTTTCCCACCCCGACAGCAGAGTCATAAACAGTCATACATTTATAAAATGGCAACTCCCCAGTCTATTTTTTTCCTAAATATATTCTTGATTAGTTACTGATTTATTTTATTGAAAACCCCACTCTTTCAAATGTCAAATGTGAACGTCAGAATCAAATTACGGTAACTTTTGAAAAAATTGCTCGTTTTTCATGTAGTGGAGACATAATTCTGTTAAGTTTCTTCAAGAAAGATTCTGGGAAGTAGATATTTGATCCGTTATTGACTAGTATATTATATTCTGTGTAACATTGTTACGATATTCAATACAAAAATGTTATATTTGTGTGGATTATATTCATTTGAAATATTGTCTTGCAAGTGGGAAAATAGTTGCGATTGCCCGTTCCTGAACTCCATATTGCGTCAATATATATAAAATGTAGGGTTTTTTTTTTTTTTTTTTTTTTTTAATATATCTAATATATCTTGGGACAACCAACACACCGCCATCTGATACCAAACTAGGCAGAGCCTGTACTATGGCAACCAGACAACTGATAAACATACTTATATATTTCTAAATACATACATATTATAGATAAATTACACACCCAGATACAGAACAAATAATCGTACTCATCGCACAAAGATTTGTCCTGTGTGGGAATCGAACCCACGACCTCCGTCCTAGCAGTCAGGGTTACTAACCACTAGACCAACAGGCCAATCAAATCAATTTTTGTCGACTTTTTATTTTTGTTTTTGTAATTTTGTTTATTACCCGACTGCGGTGAAGCCAAAAAAGGAGGATTATGTATTTGACCTGTTTTATCGTTTTTAATTCATTAATTTCATTTGGCTGAGTAAATTTTTATCACATTGTTTTTATTTTTATTGAATCCCTCGTTCACACAGTGATCCTCCACCTCACTTCCAAGTAAACAACTCAGTGCACATTTATTTGTGGATTGAGGAACATAAATCCAAAAGTAAAGTCAGGGTAAGTTACTAAGTGTCTATTATAATTTATAGACGTAATCGGGCCAAGGGAAATAATTTCCCACTGGGGTTATCCTTATACGGGCAAAGGTAAATAATTTACCACACCAAAAAAAACCTTTTTTTTCAGTTTCAGTAATTTATATTGTTTTTTATGTACACTGCTATCTAACATGATAAAAGAACTTACACTTAAACCATGAAAAGTTATTTTTTTTGTTCGGCCCGATTAAGGGTTAACCCTTTTACTGGTAGATGCATTTTTTTATGTCAAAGAAATAAAATCGCGTTTTATGGAATCATTGTGGGTAGTTTATTAATAAATGTTCAACAAAAAAAAATTGACATGTTTTGGATAAGAAAAAAACATGGTGGCAATATGGTTGCCAGCACCAGTTTGGAGTCTGGTCACCTTCATTGATTTTCTGGCAGTTGGTGAAATTTTTTAAAACAGGGATGCATACATAGTGCCACTTTACATCGTTCACATTCTATTTTAGATCTTTTATTATTTACTTTAGTGCTGCAGTAGCGACACCTCTTATAGGTCTCTATTTCTATAGGCCAGTGTTCTCCTAATCTTTCAAATCTAATTTCTTCTGGTACCCCAAAAATTCTTTTCTGTCTTTCATCACTCTCTTCCACTCGTTTCATTTTTTTACCTAAATATTTTGGCGTTGATTGGAATGATCTTTTTCTAAAGGTTTTATTATCCACCAGCTCCCTTGAAAGAGTAATTCTAAATTCTTTTTGACTCATAACATTGTGCACTCTGGTGTTCGTTTTATGTAATATATAGGCATTGGTTATTGCAACATCTATAAAAAAATAAAATATTCGGGGCCACCATTTGCGACTTCTTCTACCCACGGCATATGATGTTCTTTTTTGGTCAAAACGATCGACACCACCCATACGTTTTGTGTATTCGGGTATTAGTAAGGGGCATTTGATAGACTTTTTTGACCCATCTTTTTGAGTTCTATTGCAAGTTCTCTTTTCTTTAGGATGAAATGCTGTGCTTGCAACATTCACTTGTTTGGTATCTTTCCAAACAGCAAATCCTACGTTCTTCTTGACTCTCCACTTCCATTTTCCTTTCTTCATTTTTTTGAGCTTTGTACTCGCTCTATTAGAAGCTTCAGCTATTCTCTGATCTTCTTCTCTGTTTCCAGTTTTTTTTGGTTTCTTTACCAAAAGAGGTAAATCGGCGCGATCACTTCTAATCGTTGCCGTACTGTAGATACCTTGTTCATATAATTCTTGCATTAGTTCAAAACTTGAAAAGAAATTATCAAAAGCCACATGACCAGAATAATTATTTCTCAATAAGGGCTCGCATAGTGATTTTACAACATTACTTCCCAATCCTGTCTCTGCAGTATCAGTCTTGCCTGTGTATACTTGGAATTGATATAGATACCCTGTACAACTGTCAGCTCTGCACCATACTTTGTATCCTCGTTTCACGGGTTTCATTGGCATGTATTGTTTCAAGGTAGAGCGACCCTTAAATTTTATCATACATTCATCTATGGACTGAGAATTAGTTGTATTTGCATTGTTTTGACAAAGATTATTCAAACGATCAATAAGGGGACGCAATTTATATAATTTATCATAGTTATTGTCATTACGGTTCGGCATTGCCATATTATCATTGATATGCAAGAATTTCAATATCTTTTGGAACCTTTGTGTAATATATTTGGGTTTACCCACATAAGAAAATTAGTAAGTAAGGTCACGTATAAATAAGCCTACACCATTGTAACAGTTTAGTTCGCATTATACGCTCGCTACAAGTTGACGTCCTTTATTTATTACTCCCGACACTTCAGTGGCGACGAGGATCACTATTTGGGCGATATAATAATCATTGAAGTTCGTCTGTAATTATTCGAGGAAAATGTCGGTCGGCAAAGTCGGGAAGATTCGCGATTTTGATGTGAAGTCAGGCAACTGGACTTTGTACGAGGAGCGGTTGCAGATGTTTTTCAAGGTCAATAAGGTCGAGAAGGACATGTGGCTGCCGATGCTGATCACGGGCGTGGGTGATGAGGCGTACGAATTGCTGAGCACGCTGTGTAATCCAAGGAAACCAGTGGATTTAACGTACGAAGAGGCCGTTACGATTTTGAAAAATCACCTACAACCGAAACCTGCGGTCATGGCGGAACGGTATCGGTTCAGACAAAGAAGACAGAAAGACGACGAGAGTGTAACACAATATCTGACCGAGTTAAAGAAACTCTCGAAAACTTGTGAGTTTGGCGCAAACTTGGAGGAGAATTTGCGCGACCAGTTCGTGTGCGGAGTGAAGAGTGACGTCATCAGGCAAAGGTTGTTTGCGGAAGACAGTTTGACGTACTCAGGAGCAGTCAAATTGGCGGTTGGGCTGGAGGCGGCCGAGCGGGATGCGGCAGTCGTGGAACAGAAAGTGACGGCGGAGGCATCGGCAATCGTGAACACGTTGCGGGAAAAGCGTGGGCGCGGTCAGTTTGCGGACAATGCAACGGACCAACGAACGTACCACGGGCGTGCGGCGCGGGACACCGAGAAGGGTGCGGGGGGCTGCACGGCGTGCGGCTGGCGCGGGCACAGCAAGGAGGAGTGCCGCTATAAGCATTTTGTTTGTAGCAAATGCAAACAAAGCGGACATTTGAGGCGGGTTTGTCCGCGGATGGAGGCGAACAGTGGCAGAGGGAAGAGGCGCGGAGTGAACCACGTGGATGCCACCACGAGCAACCATCCGAGGGCAGGAGCGGAAGACTCCAGTTCGGACGAGCTTGAGGAAGAACTTCATCAACTATGTTTGAGCGGCTACAACCCGGTGAGTTTATCATTACTGATTGATGATAAAACATTAAAAATGGAGCTAGACACAGGCTCGGCAATTTCATGCATCAGTAAGAAAACATATGATAAACTTTTTAACAATAGAGTAATTAAGCCATTTAATTTGGTGTTAAAATTTTATGATGGTAGCAATATAAAACCACTAGGGGTTATAAGACCGAAAGTTCAATACAAAGATAAAATTAAATATCTAGAACTGTTTGTGATAGACGGGGGTACAACTTCCTTGCTGGGCAGGCAATGGTTAATAGAATTGGGTATTAAAATACCTCCATTTCAACAAGAGATTAACCATAGTGTACACAAAATGTCTGATACTGTCGATTGTTTGTTGAACAGGTATAAAGAATTGTTCAGCGAGGGACTGGGGCGGTACACAGGCGGCAAGGCAACGCTCCGGTTGCGGGAGGGCGCGAGGCCGGTGTTTTGCCGCGCGCGCCCGCTGCCTTACGCTCTGAGGGATCAGGTCGACGCGGAGTTGGACGCCATGTTGCGCGCGGGCATCATCGAGCCCGTCGAGTGCTCGGACTGGGCGACGCCTTTGGTACCGGTACGTAAAGCGGACGGAGGACTCCGTATCTGTGCGGATTACAAAATAACTTTAAATCCTGTCTTACTGGTCGATAGATATCCGTTACCCAAGATAGAGGATTTGTTAGTGAGTTTAAACGGTGCTAGACATTTCTCAAAAATTGATTTGTCCCTTGCTTACAACCAGATTGAATTGGATAATACTAAAGATTTAACTGTAATAAACACACATCGAGGTCTTTTTAAGTACAATAGACTTGTGTTTGGGTTGTCTTCTAGTCCGGGCATCTTCCAGCGTATTATGTCGAATTTACTTAGTGGTATTCCGGGGGTAGAAGTATTTTTAGATGATATCATCATCGGAACGGCGGGAACACAGGATAATCACTTGGAAACGTTAGAAAAAGTGTTCCAGCGGTTACAAAGTCACGGTATGAAGCTAAAAGGGAGTAAATGTTTATTTATGGTTAACGAAGTCAAATACTTAGGTTATGTCATATCAAAAGATGGGGTTAAAGTAGATTCAGATAAAATAAAAGCAATAATAAAAATACCCAGGCCAACCGATATTTCAGAGTTGCGTTCCTTTTTAGGTTTAGTTAATTTTTATGCTAAATTTGTTAAGAATTTGAGTACTATTTTGTCACCACTGTATGAACTTTTAAAAAAAGAGGTTAATTGGAAATGGAGTGCGGAGTGCGAAAAAGCGTTTGCAAAAGTTAAAAAAATATTAGTAGGCGCAGAGGTATTAGCTCATTATGATCCAAACAAGCCGTTAGTGTTGACATGCGATGCGAGTGCGCGGGGCATAGGCGGTGTGCTCACACAGCCGGGCGCCGACGGCCGCGACCGCCCGGTAGTGTATGTGTCACGCGCGTTGAATAACGCCGAGAAACATTATTCACAAATAGATCGAGAGGCGTTAGCTATCGTATTTTGTTTGCAAAAATTACATCAGTATGTTTATGGTCGACGTTTTGTCTTGCGAACCGACCACAAACCGTTGGTAAGTATATTTGGACCAAAACACGGTGTACCAGCGATGGCCGCGAGTAGATTACAACGCTGGGCAATTATTTTATCTGCTTATACGTACGATATTGAATATGTAAACACTAAACAAAACGGTGCGGACGGGCTGTCGAGACTGCCGGTTCCGTGCAGTAGCCATGAGTCACTGCGGGTCCCCGAGCAAACGTATTTACATTTTGCACAGAATGCATTACTATTAGATTATAATACAATTAAACAACAAACTATGGTAGATCCAATGTTAGGTAGGGTTTTAAATTATATTCGTGATATGTGGCCAACGGATAATGATATTCGAGAATTACAGCCGTATTTTAACCGCCGTAAGGAACTGTACGAAGAGCTAGGCTGCGTGATGTGGGGGCACAGGGTAGTGATTCCTGCAAGTGGTCGAGCCAGGGTACTACAGGAATTACATGAACCTCATATGGGCATAGTTAAGACGAAGGCGTCAGCTAGGAGTTATGTGTGGTGGCCGGGCATAGACGAGGCGATTGAGGCTACGTGCAGGGAGTGCGCGGTGTGCGCGGGGGAGGCGGACGCGCCGCAGCGGCACGCGGTCACGCCGTGGCCCTGGCCTTCGAGACCGTGGGCGAGGGTGCATCTGGATTTTCTAGGGCCTATTTTCGGAAAGATGTATTTAATTATGGTTGACGCTAGAACTAAATGGTTAGAAGTATTTCCTGTGCCTAGTACGGCGGCTAGTTCTACCATTGAAAAGCTTACCGAAGTTTTTTCTAGATGGGGTTTACCGAGACAAATAGTCTCAGATAACGGACCACCGTTCACGAGCAAGGAAATGGCAGACTTTTTGGCTAGTCAGGGTGTAGATCACGTTTTTTCTGCTCCGTACCACCCAGCATCGAATGGGGCTGCAGAAAATGCAGTGCGTACGGTTAAAAGAATTATAAAAAAAGCTTACAAACAAAAAGAAAACATTAATTTATTTTTAAATACCTTCCTTTTGCATTACCGTAATACGGAACACTGTTCAACAGGGGAAAGTCCAGCCACATTGATGCTAGGTAGGAATATACGCACCAAATTAGATGCACTAAAACCAGATATAGAAAATAAAGTCAGAAAGGCTCAGGAACGACAACAGAAAGCAGGAACGGACGTCAAACGTTCTTTAGAGATAGGAGAGGAAGTATGGATGAGACAATACAGGGGAAATGAAAAATGGAGTCCGGGGCAGGTAGTAGACAAAATGGGTACTACAGATTATAAAGTAGTGGACTGTTCAGGCAAGAAAAGCCATAGACACATTGACCAGTTAAGACAGCGATCGCGAAGCTCATTGAGTTGTCCGACTAGCACATCCGAACGGAGTTCTCTTGATGCGGAACGTCCCGACAATCCCGAGGTGACGAAGCCAGCGTCAGTCCCCGGAGAGACTCGGAGCCCTCGGAGCGTGAGGGAGTTCAGTCCGGTTCGAACCGCGACTACCGTTGAGTTGCCGTCTACATCTGCTTCTGGATCAGTACCTCTCAGTAATGTACCCAGTCTTGAGGAACAGGTGATAGTTCCCCAATCCGAGGATGCTGTTCCAGAGGTAGTCCGCCCCCGTCCTGTACGGGCGTGTCGCTTAAAAAAGACCGCCCCAATATTGTGATAGCTAAACATTTACCTATTTCACTTATTTCTGAATTAAATTATACTGGTAGCTATCGAAGACTACGTTCCTATTTCAATTATGTTTGTATAACGTTGTAAACAGTTGCAAGATATAAAATAGTTAGTGTTAAGGTTTATATTTTGTGTATTTTAGTTTTATATAATTTAGGATATATGCATTATTTAAGGTGGAGGATTGTAATATATTTGGGTTTACCCACATAAGAAAATTAGTAAGTAAGGTCACGTATAAATAAGCCTACACCATTGTAACAGTTTAGTTCGCATTATACGCTCGCTACAAGTTGACGTCCTTTATTTATTACTCCCGACACTTCACTTTGCAATGTCATCGTTTCAGCTATTTCTACTACATGTAATAATGGATCACTTGACCAATAGTCCTCGATTGTAGGAAGTACATGAATACCCATCTGTATTATGATTCCAAGAAAAGCCTTCAATTCGGGTACAGTTATAGGTGTCCAGTTTCTTGCATTTTGTTGTTCTGCATATCTGTTTGTCTGTACTATAATATTTTCCATTACTTCGTTATCAAAAAATAGCTCGAAATATGTAACTGGCCTTGTTCTGTTTGGTAGATTTTTGGTACAGCGTAAAGGTGGACAATCGAAGTTTTCCAAGTTGGGACTTTGTTGCCAAGATTGCTTTTTCCATTGGACCTCATCAGCGTCTGATTCATCATCTGATGAAGAAGAAAAGTCTGAAATGTTTGGGATTTCTCCGTCTTCAGGTACAGGTGACTGAAATCTTGCAGTTTCCAATGGAGAATTATGAACTTCTGTTCTAGACGTAGAAGGTTGAGGTGAATTTGCTAGGCCGGGACTCTTGCTGGGACGCTCCGCTGCTGAGCTAATAAGAACATCTTCACCTAATAATACAGAAAGCAAGTCTGATTTTTCTACACACTCGGTATCTGTCACTTCTTCATCATCTTCAGATATAGAGCCATCTGGCATACCGAATAGACTTTCAAGCTCTTCTTCTATTTGCTGGTCTGCCAGTACTTGTCTTCGCTTACTCATCGTCTAATAAAATATAAAAAGTAAAAGTTAGTTGTACATTTCTATACAAATCTAAAAAAAGCTACACAAATGCAATGGTAATGGTAACTAGTAGTGGCAAATATGTGGCCACCATGTTCGAAGCCATTTTTAAGAACAATTAGTAATTATTATTTGAAAATATACAGTAAAACATAACTAGAATACCATTTACTTTACAATAAATATAAAATCTTACCGTGGTTATGTTGCAATTTGAAGATTTTCTTGGATTTATGTGCAGATCGCTAACTTTCGAAAACAGTTAAAACATTAACTGACAAAAAAATGTCAAATGTCAAATGTGGTAATGTCATAGTTTAGTTTTAATCTGTAATTCGTTCCTTTTCACACAGAATTGGTACTTTAAAAGTAGTAGTATTGCCGTATGAGAAAAAAAATAAAAAAGTTGGTGGCATGAATATTGCCTGCACCAGTAAAAGGGTTAAGGCGCGGGCCACTGCAATCCACGGTGTATGACTGAAAACTGCGCTGCGATAAGTGAGGTGTACATAATCGTGGGTCATATATTCGTGTACTCCAGTGGAAACGTAGACCCACGTCGACAGCGTTGAGCTATGTAACCGCCTATTCGAGCAAGCCACGCATGTATCAATGACGTCAATTCATGCGTAGCCTCTCCCTGGGTTGCAGTGGACACAACCACATACATTTTCTTACAAAGCGAAGCTTAATACACGTGCGTAGCCTCTCCGTGCACCGCGGTGGGCCCGCGCCTTTAGACAAACCAAATAATTCAAACTCCCTTTAAGTAAAGTTGTTTAAAAGTTAAAGTTGTTTGAACAGCCGATAGCCATTGCGCCAGCTATACCGTGTATTAAATTCCATGGGGCCGGGCCAGCCTGACGTACATGTGTTAGTTCACGTTGGCCAATCGCGCTCAGCGAGTCATCGTCAGCTTAGCCTTTTCCCAACTTTTTAGGATCGCCCTTTAGTTTAAGGTGAATGCTTTTGTTGGATTCTATCTAAAATCTTACCATTGTAAGGTGGAAATCGTATTTACTCTGGGATCCTCTATTACTCACAATAAAACCATATATCAAATAGGTACTCATGACTATAATAATAAACGTAAACTAACACATTATAAAACACATTGAAACACAACTCTATAAATCTAAGCCATTCCTTAATCTCATTGCTAAAACCCCAGTCTGAATACTAAATTTTTCTCTGATACTTCATCTTTATAAAACAATGTTCTTCTTTCAAATCTAACTGCTAAACATCAAGAAAACCCATAGACTAAAAACTGCCAGTCATCAATAGACAAAGTTCTTATCATATTACAACATCCCCTCTGAATTTTATGTCTATTGCAGTTTAAATAACATCTCATAACTTCTCATCAACTACTTTAAAAACCCAACTTAATTAACCCACCCAACTTAATAACTACAACAAACAAACTTTTGAATTAATTAATCTAAACACCTTACATAACTAACTTATACATTACAATTTCAAATTAATTCCCAAACAACCTTATATTTTAATTAACCTACATAACTCATCACATTATAGAATGTTCTTATATGTATCACTCACTATACCTACACTGTCTCAATCTCAAAAACTTTGTTCTATCCAATGGTTTGGTCAGTATATCTGCCAAATTGTTCTTAGTCGGACAATAGTAAATATCTAATAAATTTGTGTCTATTTTCTCCTTAATGAAATGATATTTAACATCAATATGTTTGCTTCTTCTATTTAAAATTCCATTTTTAATCAAAACTATAGCAGATTGATTTTCAACAAACAGTTCAGTTTTTGGTAATTTATTTGTCAACTCGAAGATCAAACTCTGAATGTATAGTAGATCTTTTATACATTCGGCCGCAGAAATATATTCAGCCTCAGTACTGGAAAGAGCAGTGACTGACTGTTTACGTGAGCACCAATGAATTGGACCACCACCATAAAATATTACGAAGCCAGTCGTACTTTTCCTAGTATCAGGATCACCTGCAAAGTCTGCATCACAATATGCTTTCAAAGTCAAATCGTTACCACGAACATACTGTATACCACTGCTGACTGTATTTTTAATATATCTAAAAAGGTTCTTAATATTTCCAAAATCATTTAAGTTAGGATGTTCTTGATGCCTACTACAATAACCAACATGGAAAGCTATATCCAATCTTGTTTTATTCACCAAATACAACAATGAACTCTGAATACTAAATTTTTCTCTGATACTTCATCTATAAGAAACAATGTTCTTCTTTCAAATCTTCTAACTGCTAAACATCAAGAAAACCCATAGACTAAAAACTGCCAGTCATCAATAGACATAAAGTTCTTATCATATTAGAACAAATGCTCCACAGAATTATAATCATCAAAATCACCAATACAACCCTCCAAGTTCATAAAGGCGTAGGAACAAAAAAAAAACAGGAAAAAATTCATTCCTACAGCTTTATGAACTTAGAGCGTTTTATTGATGATTTTGATGAGTATAATTCTGTAACTACATATGTCTTACAGCCGCGAATAATATTTTAATCAACATACAACCTAGCACTGGCCTGCAAATTGCAAAAAACCCAAGAAATTTTGAATTTCGCGGGCTGGTTGGAGCATTCCCTTAACCGGATGCAGTTGAATACCACTGCCGCTCGTTAAGTGGACTTGGTCACTAACTTGGCAAACTTTTGATACCACTGTTCAGATGTTGGCGTGTTTGAAAAACGTATTGTTTGTTGTGTGAAGATGGACGTTGAGTTGAGGCAATCACGCTGCTGCATTTTACTTGTAGCGCTTTCAACTTTTACTTACAAGTTTAAAAAAAACGAGTGTTCAGAGGTTAAATCCATTTCCATCTGTAATGTTATAGCTTTTTTCTAATCTCGTTACAATGTCTTGGTAACTTGATGAAGAATTATTTCGACATAATGCAATACTACTTATCCCCCATTGTGAATAGTGTGCTAGTTGCTATTAATTGATTGAAGAGATCTTTACGGAATTTTTGTGGTAGTACATATTAATTCCATGCATTATACATATCTGCTTGTTCTGACACCAGTACTCTGTGTCTGACACTGACAGACTATCGGCATTGACGGCATTACATGTTGTCAAAATTTTGACACTACAGTAGTTGCGACTACGAGATTTAATTTGTAATAGAATTATTTATTTTTTAACGGTAGACATCATCATGTGTAGCAAACAGTTATATACAGTGTTTAAGTAATAAACTTATACCTAAAATGAGACAAACTCGAAAATAGCTTCTCCAAGTGGAATAAATCATTTTTATTAAAATGTATTTTTACGAACGGTTTTGCCTGTGGTTAGGGCATCTAAAGCTATCCCGTGTTATATTGCTGGTGTCGTTAATATTATTCGTTGTGCCTCTGTTCACACATTATTATTTGTCCAAGGTAAGCACCGATTAAATTATCTTTTTAACTTTTATGGTTAGTTTATCGCAAAATGTATTGTTTTTTTTGTTTGCACAGGCAGGTATATTTTACAGATAATTTATGAAGCCAGTAAATATATGTATGGGTTAGAAAATATCAATGAATAAAATAAGATTTTAATTACTACTGAAACCAAAATACTGATCTTTGAATTTGGTTAGTAAAAATGTACTTTCGTACGTTTGTGACAATGCTTGAGCGAGGCGTATAACTATGTTCATGTTGCCTTTGACTGGGATTCAAAACAAACCTAAGAAACCCTAGGTGTATGTTGTAAAGATACTTTTTAGGGTTCCGTACCCAAAGGGTAAAACGGGACCCTATTACTAAGACTTGGCTGTCTGTCTGTCTGTCTCCAGGCTGTATCTCATAAACCGTGATAGCTAGAAAGCTGAAATTTTCACAAATGATGTATTACTATTGCCGCTATAACAACAAATACTAAAAATTAAAAAAAATAAATATTAAGGGGGGCCCCCATACAACAGATATGATTTTTTTGCCGTTTTTATAGATAATGGTACGGAACCCTTCGTGCGCAAGTCCGACTCGCACTTGGCCGGTTTTTTTTAATATTACCACCTTTATTTGTGAACCACCTACAACCATGATAAATTAATATGCTGTACTAAAAAAACATAGAATAATATAATTTTATAAAATGAAAGGAATATCTTGCTTATTCAACATGTTTTCTTCTCATGGCAGTATATGTACATAGGGAACCACCAAGATAGATAAACAGAAAACTGTATTATGTACATCATACAAAACAAAAGAAAGTCAATAAAATCATTTGCGCGCAGATTAAGGTGCACAATAAAATAACTATTAGTACTAAATTCCTATAGCTTATTTGTAATAATTTAATTAACATACTTTTAACTTTTCAGTATGATGAAACGGGTACTTTATCAAATAATCCAATGCGACATACTTTAGAGGCACTTGGAGATATCTCAACAATGAATGCAGCTGATCTAAAATTAAGAATTGAAGAAATGCTCAGAATAAAGGTAATCATTGTATAAACATGATCCAGTAGGGATCAACATTGTTGTTAAGGGTAAAATCACATTTGACAGCATCAATTCGCATTTAGCTGGGTGGTTTTGGCCACACCTATACACATCATACGGCAAAAACTGCAATTGATGGTTATCACATGCTTTCATCTTCAATGCAATTCCATCATATAGGTACTTTAATAAATTCTAATATATGCTATAACCTACTTAAAGTAGCGAAACAGTATAAAGGCAAGCGCGGGACATTGAGCTGAGTTATGATGCATTTGCATGCGTAATAATCCGTGCTTATGTTTTCGTTTGAATATGCATCCTTCCTCATAATGTTGACACATGAAAACTCACTTTTACATGTAAAATCGGGTGCTACACATAAACATAATATGTAAAATACCAAATGCATAAACTGAATCCATGCAAAAAGCAGAATTGATGCATATGCACGCATCTTCATAGGAAATAGCCATTTCTAATAGATAAAATGCGGATCATGTTGTTAGATGTGATTTGAACATAATTATTGTTTTGTGAAAATCACCTGCATTTAGAGTAAAGTTGAGCAATGGTAATTGTTAATCATTGATATTTCTTATTTTTTATTCAACTGCGTTTTTTATTATTGGTGAGTACTGTAACTTGTCACACGTCTTAAAGGCTAAATTAATGGCATTATTATCTCATAAAATTCCAGGCTTCAGTATCTACTGAGTTACGTGAACTGGAAGCGAAGCGCGGAAGGTTGCAGCGGGAGGCGGCGGCGGCCAGCGCCAAGGCCGACAGCGCGAAGGCCGAACACGCGCGCGCCGCTGCCGAGCTGCAGCGCCTGCGCGTGTCCGCTGACCAGGCGCGCATCGCGCAGCTCGAGGCCATCCGACGAGACTCGCCCGAACTCGCCCCCCCGCTACAAATCCTACCCTCACGACCTCCCCCTATCTTACCGCCCATAGCCCCATTCTCTGAAGTCCATTGCCGCATGTTCTCCTGCTTCGATCATTCTCGTTGCTCCCTGACTTCTGGCTTCCCCGTCTACCTCTATGACCCCGATGTGTTCGCGCCGCTAGCTGGCGCTGAAGTGGACGGCTTCCTGAAAACAACTTTAAAGCAGACGCTGGGCTACAACACGCACATAACGCCCAATCCAAACGAAGCATGCGTGTATCTCGTCATTGTAGGTGAAGCTTTCCCTTTTGAGAAGACTCCCGCGTAAGTTCTGCATTATACTCGCAATTTTTAGCAAAGCAGATCATATAGATGCTTAGTTTTACTTTTTATTTTTAGGCCAACAATAGATACGTATAAGCTATTATTGAACGAGACTGCCATCAAGAGCCTGCCGTACTGGGGTGGCGACGGTCGCAACCACGTGCTACTGAATATGGCGCGGCGCGAGCTGGTGGTGGGCTCGGGCGACGCCTTCCGCGGCGCATCGATAGGCCGCGCCATGGTTGCGCAGTCCACGTTCACGCACGAGCAGTTCCGGCCGGGCTTCGACGTCATCACGCCGCCCGCGCTCGGCCCACCCGGCGGCGACGTGTGGGCCGACTGTGCACCTATAGCGCCTGCCAGACGGAAGTACTTGTTAAGGTAAATAGTTTTATAGTTCAAAACCATGCATAAATATATCTACTATTTTAGGTTGGCCAGTATCTAAAATGTGCTATCAATTCTTAGGTATGAATTCATGAGCTACATTTAGTTTTCAGGGCTCACAACCGCCACCGAGAGGAATAGACAAGGATCAGGACAAGTCTCTGATCGAGGCATTGCAGAAGATGGTGAAGTCAGCACCAGCGTCGGACATGTTCCATCTGCAGTTCGAGTGTGACCCTCCAGTGGAGAGACGCGCAGTCTTGCCTATCGGTGACTGGGCGTTGTGCGGTACAGATCGGTCTCGCCGCGCTGTGCTAAGGGATTCGACGTTTGCACTAATACTTGCGCCGGCTGACAGGACGTATGTGACCACAGCCTTACTGCAAGCTCGGTTGTATGAAGCTCTGAGGTCTGGTGCGATCCCGGTGCTACTAGGCGGAGATCGGATCAGGTTGCCGTACGACGAGGTGCTGGACTGGCGCCGCGCCGCACTGTCGCTCCCGCGCGCGCGCGTGCCCGAGTTGCACGTGCTGCTGCGCGCGTTGGGCGACGCCGACGTGCTGGCCATGCGGCGCCAGGCACGTCTGCTGTGGGAGCGCTACCTCAGCTCCGTGCAGGCCAGCGTCGACTCATTGCTCGCCGTGCTACGCACGCGCCTGCACATCCCCGCGCAGCCAGTGTCGCCGACTGCAGGGACACCCGCCTTCAATGACTCCTTCTCCCCTCCACGGATGGAGCCGCCTGCAGTGGACACGGAACCGGAGGAAACACTCGGTCCTCTCGAGGCACCGTACGCGAGTCCTTCGTACCGTCGCAACTACTCCGTGGCGTTACTTCATGGTTACGAGCTATGGAACGAGTGGGGCGAGCCGTTCGCGCTCTACCCGCAGCTGCCGTGGGACCCAGCCGTGACGTCAGAGGCGCGTTTCCTGGGTTCGGCCGCGGGTATGCGGCCGGTGGGCGCGGGCGCGGGCGGCGCGGGCCGCGAGTTCAGCGAGGCGCTGGGCGGTGACCGGCCGCGGGAGCAGTTCACTGTCGTCATACTCACGTACGAGAGGGAGGCCGTGCTCGCGGCCGCGCTGGCGAGGTTAAGAGGGTTGCCCTATTTGAATAAGGTAAGCAAAAACATACCTGATTGTTGCAGTTATTTATGATGATGATTAATAAATTAAAGAAAGTGTAAATCCCCCAAATATATCCTGAAACATTATCATACATATTGTCTGATCCAAATTAAATTCTGTTCATGTCTTCAGTGTCAAGTCTCACTCCGTCCCTTAATATTTTTTTTTTTTTTTTTTTTTTATGTATCCTGCTCATCACAGCAATCTGTCATGGACATTTAGCTGCTCCTTTGTTTGAATTTCTTCTGCATTTAGTCCTTGTAGCAGTGAGAAATTGTCCATTGACCATTCTCACTCATTCTGCTGAGAATCTTTTTATTAAACTTGGAACACTGTTCCTCTTCAGTCTTGTGTAAACAATACTTCCGGACCCCGACAGATCAGCAGCCAGTGAGTTGACGTGTTTGGTGAGCTTTTCCTGGTAGTTTGTGCTACGGGCAGCGATCTCTTGCTTTACAGTTTTGAGCTTCAGATCTTGCAGGATGTATTTATTGTGGATGCATTTAGGTATGTTGAACATGAATCTCAAAGCTTTAGTCTGAAACCTTTCCAGGATGTCGATATTGCTGTTGCTTGCTGTTCCCCAGAGCTCCACTCCATATGTCCAAACCGGCTTCAATATGGTTTTGTATATTAGCATTTTGCTGTCATTGGTTAACTGAGACTTTTTACCAATCAGCCAGTACATGCTTCTCAGCTTTGTGTCTAGGGTTTTCCTTTTACTCCAGATATGTTTCTGCCAAGTCAACCTTCTGTCCAGGTGCATGCCAAGGTATTTAGCACTATCTTCGTGTGGGATTTGTTCACCGTTTAGTGTAATTGGGGGACAGTTTCCTTTCCTTAGAGTATAGGTGACTTGAACAGATTTGCTTTCATTCGCTTTTATTCGCCATATCTTTAGCCACTCCTCAATTTCACATATGTGTTTCTGAAGGTTCGCTGAGGCAACATCTGGGCTGGTGTGTACTGACAATATTGCAGTGTCGTCAGCGTATGTGACGATGAGGGTGTTGTCATCTATTGGTATGTCAGCTGTAAATATGAGATAAAGTATGGGCCCCAAGATGCTCCCCTGTGGCACACCAGACTTGATTTCATACAAATCTGATGTGATGTCGTTAAGTTTTACCTCGAAACAGCGCTTGTCCAGGTAACTTTTCAGTATGAAAAAGAAAGAGTGGGGCAGATATTTTTTTAACTTAAACAAGAGTCCGGCATGCCAGACCCTGTCAAAGGCCTGGCTGATATCCAGGAAGACCGCCGAGCAATATTTTTTGTTTTCCAGTGTGTTGCTGATGGTATTTGTCAACCTATGTATCTGCTCAATGGTGCCATGCTGTTGTCTGAATCCGAATTGATGCCCAGGAAGAATGGTATTTAGATGGGGGCGCATTCTATTGAGGATAATTTTTTCAAACAACTTGCCAACCAGCGGCAGGAGGCTAATTGGTCGATAGGACGAGGCTTCTTCTGACGGTTTACCAGGTTTAGGGATCATAACAACCTGAGCAAGTTTCCACTGGAATGGGTAGTGGGAGAGTCTCAAGCAGGCATTGAAGACCATCACCAAGAACATTACACCTTTGTTTGGAAGGTTGTTTAGCAGTACGGAGTCTAATAGATCATAGCCCGGTGCTTTCTTTGATGGGAGAGCTTTAATCTCACGGGTTAACTCAGTAGGACTTACTGCCTTTAAGGGGAAGCATAATTGATTTGGCGACTGGAGGTAGTCTGTTATTTCCTCGTTTCTACTGATGTCAGTGCAAGGTAATGGAGTAAAAACCTTTTCTAGGTGTTCGGCAAATGCAGTTGCTTTTTCAGATTCAGATCTAGCCCAACTTCTGTCCTGTCTTCGCAATGGCGGGATATGTTCTTTTGGTCGCTTAAGTTTCTTGGTTGCGCGCCATAACGAGTAATTAGTATCCTTATGTGGTGTTAGGTAGGATAAGTGTCTTTGTAGGCAAAGGTTCTCGTATTCCTTGATCATATCTTTCAGCTCTTTTGTTGCCTTGTTAAACTTGGTTTTGTCCGTAGGATATCTGGTTCTGTGCCATTCTTTCCTCATTTCTCGCCGTTCGCTGACCTTCTCCTTAATGCTCCTGGGAAGTTCCGTTTCTTTTGCCTTTTTTTTTCCACTTTTTGGTGTAGAAGCGTTGGCCGCCAGGTGTATTGTGCTGTTGAACATTTCGATACTGGTATCGATGTCTTCACCGGTTTTGATATTTAAGTTTAAATTATCTGTTACTATTTCTCTATATCGGTCCCAGTTGGTGTGTTTGCTGTGGATATAGTGGGGTAACTCTAGTGGAACTGCTTGTTTGAACACATTTAAGATGACTGGAGTGTGGTCTGATGACAGATCCTCACATTTTTCAATCTTTAAGTAGTTGTGTCCAAGGTTCTTTGTTATATAGAAATCTAGCAGATCTGGTATTTTATTGTGGTCTGTGGGCCAGTATGTTGGCTCCCCGTGAGAGACGCATTCTAGATTTAGGTCTAGTGTGGCTTTATGTAGTTGTCTGCCCCTTGGGTTAATTAGTCTTGATCCCCAATACGTATGTTTGGAATTCCAGTCTCCCCCGCAGATGAAAACTGAGCCCAGTTGATTGAAGAAGTGTTTGAAAACTTCCGCTCCTATTTTATGTCTAGGTGGGCAGTAGATTGCAGAGAGTGTTGTGTCATTGTTTTTGTGTTGTATTTTAATTGATGTAGCCTGTATTTCCTCCCTTTTGTAAGGCTCAAGCAGATAATGTTTAATGTTATTTTTGACGATTACAGCAGTGCCGCCATGGGAGTTACCAGAAGGGTGGTCTGTCCTATAGATTGTGTAATTTTCAAATTTTACATGTGATCTTTGGGTGAGTCTTGTTTCCGATATAAGTGCGACATCGATTTTCTCAATATTCATGAACAACTCAAGCTCTTGCCGTCTGTCGGTCAGCCCATTGGCATTCCAGGTGATGATGCGGATATTTAGTCCCTCGGTGAAGCCAGGCGGGTGATTAGTTTGATCATTTGATCCATCATGCTGTCCATCATGTTTTTCATGATTGTTTGGAATCTATTGAACATTGTGTCCAATAAACTGGTGATATCATGTTGGCTGGTTTCCAACAAGGAAGCTTTAGATTCTGTCCCTTAATAGCCCGGGAAAATAAGGTTTTACGTTTATAATGATGGTAGGTATAAGCAGTACTTACTTTGTCTATACTTCAATGCGAAAAATCTTTTTGATTCAAGGACCATCATTGCGCATCATTCTATTATATTAAAAAGTCAGCTGTATCTTAAATGCCCAATGCCCATATTACAAGTAGATATAATACACAGGTGGTGGTAGTATGGAACGGCCCGTCCTCCCCGGGCGGCGTGGCGTCGTGGCCGGAGAGCGGCGCGCCCGTGGCCGTGGTGCGGGCGCCGCGCAACTCGCTCAACAACCGCTTCCTGCCGTACCACCTGATCGACACCGAGGCCGTGCTGTGCGTGGATGACGACGCGCATCTCCGACACGACGAGATCGTGTTCGCTTTCAGGTCAGTTCAATTCGGATAGCTGTACAAGGAAATTTTGGCGTGTGACCAAAATTGGAACTAGTAATCTGCCATCTTGTTTTTTTAAGCATTTCAAAAATGTTTGTTAATAACCGTAGACAGAGAATGCTATAGACTAATTGATATGTTTTGTCGCATTCACACAAGAAAAAGAACAACTTATGCCGATGTCGTGTAAAGAAATGAAACAGAACGATAAAATTTTTTGTTTCATCGAGCGTGCCACGTTTTTTCAAGGTCAGCACACTAGTTTGCTAAACAAAGTTTGACAGCTGACGTGCAGCTAGCCATCGTCTACCTTTAAAATACAGTTTTTACGTGTTATATGTTAAGTAATTTATGTTATATTTTGTTTTGAACAATTTAGACTTACTATTTCAACCATTTATACAAAAAAAATGGTGTGGTGTAGCGTTAAAGGGTGTAAAAGTGATAGTGGAACGAAAATCCCAGGATTGTCTGTTCATTCGTAAGTATGGCACTCTTTATCAGTTCTAGGCATTCAGTAACATTTTATTATGTTTATATATTGTGTATAATGTACGCTAGACGTACGATTCATCCTTAAAAAGCACAAAAATAACAATTATTATTCAATTATAAATTCTAACCTAAAAACGTTGGTGTTGCCAACTTTTCTATAAATTATTACCCACTATTATGGGAAATAATAATATGATGGCTTCTGCAGTGAGGATTAATTAAATATCTGAAATATTTAATGACTTTTTGCAGTTTCCCTGAACCTGATAATTTACGTCAGAATTGGATTGTAGCTACAGGACGAACAGATTGGACACCAAAACCGTCATCAAAAATTTGCAGCAAACATTTTTAGAATTAAAAAGAAGAATATAAGTTAATTAGAAAGAAGAATTCATAAATAATCATTTTGAAAGTCAACCTTTTATTGGAAACCACAAAGTTTTACTTATTAAGGCAATTGCCATGCACTATTTTGAACTGCGTATACATCACGCAACAAAAGGATTTGAACCTAAGCAAAAAATTAGAAACATACGAAGCTTGTTTTATTTAAAGGACAATAATGTGTTAAATCAATAAAAGCTTATTAAAAATAAACATGTTCTATTATTTACCCACAAACCCAGAACCTACTATCACATCAGAAATGGCAGTAATTTAGAACCACATCATCATCATCCATCGTCATCGTCACTCCTGCCCTCATCGCAATTAATTTGAGTTCGGCAGCATGTCTTCTCCGCATCGCATGCCTTTGCGTACCGATGGTAACGGATATGTCATTGGCATATTCAGGCTTTGTCTTACGTACTAATTTCCAATTCTCATAAATTGTGGGGTAAATTTTTCCTCACCCGGTAACCCTAAATTCGTGACGTATTTATTTTTTGTCTCTTTTTGCGACACGCTTTGCCGGTGTCTATAGCATTCTCTGTCTACGTTAATAACGCTTTTTTAACGTCATTGAGCCTTAGAAATAGACACACAAGTGTAAGTGACAAGTTGTGAAAACCGATCTTTGTCTAAATCTGTGCTGTGCTATATCTACGGCCAGGTACAACAGGTGCCACGTGCACTCATCTTATAGGTCATGTTTGGTATACAGGGTGATTTTTCAAACGTTGGCAATATTTTACTGCCTACATTTTTTCGAGTTACTCGAGCGACCAAAATGTGTGGAGCAGCTGATATTTTTTCGCGATTTCATGGTCCGTCACGTAATAAAAGTTGTTCATTTTCATGAGTACTACTCGCCCTTAAGTGTTGCCGACGTTTAAAGAATCATCCAGTATAATTTATTTTTATTTCCAGGGTGTGGAGAGAACATCGCGATCGAATCGTTGGTTTCCCAGGTCGGTATCATGCCTGGGATCTTAATTTTAACAATGGTTTCCTGTACAACTCCAACTATAGGTGAGCTCTCATTTTTGTGTAGTTTTCTGTTCCCTGATATCTGTCTAATGGTTCAATTTGATAATAACACTAATCCTTATTTTTTTTTTGCTTCGTTGGTTTAGTGCTCGCAAGCTAGACTGCTGGGTTCGATTCCCAGGACGGGCAAAGTGATATTGGGTTTTCCGTTAGATATTTCTCGTTAGCACCCCATAGTCTGGGTTTGTGCCTGGTTGATGGCATTATGTTCGCCCCCTATTAGATGGACTTAAACATAAATGGTGAAATGTTTGTATATTGTCCTTTTTGGGAAAACATGCGTTTTGTTTAAAATGTTGTTCTTAATTTTTTTGCTATATTAATATCTTTTCAGCTGCGAGCTAAGCATGGTTCTGACTGGCGCGGCCTTCGTGCACCGCTACTACCTGTGGGCGTACTGGCGCACCCTGCCGGCCGCCATCCGCGACTACGTGGACGAGTACATGAACTGCGAGGACATCGCCATGAACTTCCTCGTCTCGCACATCACTAGGAAGCCGCCGGTCAAGGTTAGTTCACCACCGTAAGCTTAAATTGAAACATTATGTATGTAGTTTTCAGGCCACCTCTCTGTGTGAGCAACCCGGCCGCGGGTCCAGTGCGGTCACATGTCTTTGAAATTTTGGTGCTAGAACACCAGCTCCTCCACAGTGTTTTCTTGCACCATAAGTTATATATAGTTGTACATTTTCTTACCAAGTTTCCTCCGTGCCTCGGAAAGCACGTTAAGCCGTTGGTTGACTGTCATTTGTACATCTTTGACAGTCGTTACAGGTAGTAAGTGACCCGAAAGTCTAACAACCAGTCTTACCAAGGGGTATCGTATTACCTAGCGATAACTGGGTTGTGGAGGTCAGATAGGCAGTCGCTCCATGTAAAATACTGGTATTCAGCGGCATCCGGTTAGACTGGAAGCCGACCCCAACATAGTTGGGAAAAGGCTAGGCAGATGATGAGTTATACATTTTCTGTTCACAGTTCGAACCTAGATAATAAGTCCTCGTAAGTCGGAGCCGTTAGCACTGAGCCACCACTGCTCTTTCAAAGCCCAAATCCATTTATTTCAACCTCGCTTTAGGAGGTCGTCAGATGAAAAGCTTTTCCTCTGACATTGATTGTTTTATTTTTTTAATTCATTAACGTCACTGTTCACTGTTGGTGACTAAGTTTATACATCCGGATAAGCCCCTCTTTAGCTTTTGAACTGGTTTGTGGATTTTAGTATGCTCTGCGGGGTTTTTCTATAGAGAACAAACTCATCTTTTCTACGTGTGGAGGCTTGTAATTAGCGAATTGAAAATATTACACTTGTTATATCATTTTTTTTTTGTTAGTCTGTAAGCCTTCTTTAAAATAAAATAAATAAATCTATTAGGTAACTTTAATGTGTGTCGTATGTTTTAGGTGACGTCGCGATGGACGTTCCGGTGTCCCGGGTGTCCGGTGACGCTGTCAGCAGACGAAACACATTTCCACGAAAGACATAAATGTATACAGTTCTTCTCACAGGTAAGAAATACTCAATACGATAGTAAAACCGCGGTTCCCCATACATTTTGTATGGCAATAGCCACCAGTGTCGTCACTAATTTACCAACTCAATGACTACCATTTGAATAAATGATTTCAAAGCACATTCATCGGTTTTTAGGTCTAAAATACATTGTTTTTTAGAGAAGTTGTGTCTTGGAATTTTTGGTTAATTTTGCAACTACCAAATTATGACCGTTCTTCACACATAGTTACATTTGCTGATCCGCATAGGAAGGTAAGGTATATTATACACATAAAAAATCAACCTAACCTAGCCTAGTACCTCTTACATCAGCTAAAAAAAATCAAGGTCAAATGTATCGGTTTTTTTTTGCATTTTTCTCAAGTAAACTGTAAGTATTAATGTTATTGTGAAATTGCAAACCTACCAGTATTTTGATGTCTATTTAAAGTAAGAAAAAATGACATGTATTTTAAGACCCTTGAATAAAGTTCAATTTAGAACGAGTCACGCCTTAGTGCAACATGGTTTCTACAAAGAGAATATCCCCATGACCGGTCGCTGTTTAAGAACCAAATCACCACATTTGGTGAAAATCAAATCACTGACTTGGTTTTACATGCCGTCGAGAAATATATCTAGGCATGCTGATTTGGTTTCCTCACGATGTTTTCCTTCACCGAAGCAAGTGATAACTATACAATACGCACATGAGTCCGAAAAATCAGAGTTGCGTGTCTTGGGTTCGAACTCGAGACCTATGACTTGGCAGTCCGACTGTCACACCTCTAGGCTATCACTGCTTATTATTCAGATGTTTGTGTGCGATCAATGAAATGATTTTCTCCCCTCAGGTTATGGGCTACACGCCACTTTTGACGACGCAGTATCGCGCCGACTCCGTGCTCTTCAAGACGCGGATACCGCACGACAAACAAAAGTGTTTCAAGTTTATATAGTCACAGGTTTCAGTTTACTTTGTTTTGAAACATTGCTGGACTGGTAGTCAAGTATTTATTTTTGAAATTAGAGAATGCTAGAATGAAAGAAACCTAATTAGAAAAAGGTTGTTACATAGTTAAATTAAGTCATATTACATTGAACTGCTGGGGTGTTCACTGGTTAACCCGCGACATTTTAAACATAAATGAATGTATAAACATAACTTATTGTTTCTAGGCGTATACACGTAGTTCATTGCATTTTTTATATTCGAACTGATTTTATCATACGAAGAAATACAGGAGCAAATCAAATTAATAGGCGAAACTTCAGTCATCTTCGCTAGTTAATTTAATTGAACCTGTTTAGTTCAATTATAAACCAGTGTTAGACTTGAATTCTTGTAAATATTTAAAATTAAATTAAGAAAAAAATATTATGTGTAAGTCTAGATCTTTCTAGTTAGAACAAAATCAAATGGGAGTCTCGGAATAGTTGCGTATTTTGTTTTTGATAATGATTTTTTCATTTTTATAAAAACATTTTTTGTTAATGGAATTGATTAATGATAGTAGTAGTTAATATAATTATGGTGCGTGAATAATTTAAAATATTTAATTAAATAATTACTATAGTCAGACTAACTGGTAATACATTGTAAATATTATAATTATGTTTATACATAAAAGATTATACATTCGAATCAAATACAATGAAATAAATTTGCATAATGTTGACAATAAGATTCAAGTACACATTATTGTAGATAATAATATTGAAAGAAATTGTATACATTAATTTTTTTGCAAAAGGCAGCTGAAAACCAGTATTTCGAAATAATAGAAAATAGATTCGATAGATTTAAAATATCCTAGTATGTCGTCATAGTGTTGACTTGTAAGGTGCGAGTAAAATATTGAAAAGGCAGTTAGGTATCATTACTTTTTGATGTGAAACATCTATATGCGCGCCTAGGCAGTAAAACCTTGTATGGAAGATGGCATGATGCTGTCATGGCGTGTCGCCTCCTCTATGCCACGTAAAATCAACCTTTTCCCATTAGAATAAAGTTTGTTTTGGAACGATTGTTGATCTACATATTCCGTTTTTGAAAGTCAAATTGATTTTATTAACGTAACAATTTTTCTTTATTTTACACCATATTTCGTTATAGGTTTTTTTTTTATTAATTATGAATTGTAATAAAAACATAGTTGTTTCACATCTGCCGGGCGGCCGACGGCCAATTTTTAGGGTTCCGTACCCAAAGGTACTCACCATAATTAAAGGGTAAACGGGACCCTATTACTAAGTCTCGGCTGTCTGTCTGTCTATCCGTCTGTCACCAGGATGTATCCCATGAACCGTGCAGTTGAAATTTTCACAGATTATGTATTTCTGTTGTCGCTATAACAACAAATACTAAAAAACAGAATAGAAAAATATTTAAGTGGGGCTCCTATACAACAGACATGATATATTTTTTTTGCCGTTTTTATCGATAATGGTACGGAACCACGGACTCGCACTTGACCGGTTTTTATTGTACAGTAGGCCGCACGTCTTTGACCTTGACCTGGCCTAGCGGTGCATAAAGATACAGGTTCCTGTACAATAAGTCGGATTGCTACCGATCGCTCCGGGTAAAATAGTCATATATTCTGTTTTCGCAATTACAGAAACAACTGAAAAAGATCCAGGTTTTCTGTATATTTATGCAAGCACCATTTATCATACTCACTTGAATACACCCTAATTTAAAATACCAAATATTTTGTATAATTTTATTAATTGATACTTTTATGTTTTGTATTTTTTCTAAGCATTATGTGTTAAATCCATATTTTTAAGATCAATATCTGAATTTAAGACTGACTGACCATTTGATAATTTGAAATTAATTTATATTCAGTAAGAGTTATTGAATCATTCGTTTTATATTTCGTAAATGAAGTCATTATTTTTGAGAGTATTTCGCATTTATAAGTTTTAATCATTTAAGTAGTAGGTTTTATTTTTCATCATGATATTTTATAAATCGAAGGAAAATTTATCTTTTATAATTCTAAAATTAATTATGTATAATGTACCGCTGTATTAATTGTTTACCCCGTTCTAAACGCCTTTGCAAATCACGAGTTAAATTGGAATCATTCTCCTCTCCCGCTAAGGCAACACTTAAAGCTTACGCTTCACTTGTCATTTTTCTTCAGAAATTTGCATCAATTCGACAATTACAAAAACATACCCTCTGTCTCTTGTCCCAAAGTTCATTTTGTGTAAGCAGCATAACGCGAGTTCAAATACGCCAATTGCGAGGATTAAGATATTTCATTGCATGAAGGGTACCTTATCAATGCAGATCACGTATCTACGTACCTCGAACATGCAATACCCTACCTATTCTCATGTAGTAATGACGAACTGCGGTGGCAATACGAGACACTCGTCACAACCGCAGCCGCCTCGCGCTACTAGTATTAGCTGATCTTCAGCTATCATATTACAGAGTTATACGTAACTAAGTCCAGAAGGTCAAGAGTACTGTATTGATGACCGGTGACCTACAGGATGTCCTTCATCTCAACTTGGTACGAAGTGTTCTAGTACAGGCACATTGTTTTCCTACAAAAGTCTTGGCACATGGACTTTTGAGCTCGTAGCACTTTGAAAAGCATTGCGTATCAGCTCATAATGTCAAAAATGACGAAAAACATAACATAATCATCATCTGCCTAGCCTTTTCCCAACTATGTTGGGGTCGGCTTCCAGTCTAACCGGATGCAGCTGAATACCAGTATTTTACATGGAGCGACTGCCTATCTGACCTCCACAACCCAGTAAATGCTAGGTAATAAATAAAATAAAATAAATAAATAAATTAAATAAATTGTGTTTTATTTCAGGCAAAATACCCATAGACAACAAAAAATAATAATAGAAGGTATCATTAAAAATAATTGAATAATCATTACAAAAATCAAATAAAATCATTAAATAAAAATATCAGTAAAATCATTCAAAAAAAATAAAATAAAAATTAAACATGGAGGTATGTACAGGTACCCATAGTCTTTAAAAATAACATACATTATTTCGTCATTTTTGGTTGCCGCTTAGGTGAACAGAAATCCAGCGCACAAATATAGCGCTTGCCAGGTTGCACGAGACAGCCCGCAAAATGCTATTACTGGAGCGTCTCAAACTTTGCCAAAAGGACGCAACCCTCGACCTCATAATGGCGTAAAAATCCGGTACCCTCGCTTCTGCAAACATGCTCGAAGCACTGCAGTACCTTGGCAGTTTCATAAGGGTTCGGTACGCATCATTGTACTGAACTCTTAATGAGTTGTACATCTTTTTTGTGAAGTTGCACCATAGTTGACAGGTGTACATTGACAGACAATAAGCTCTGAATAGAGTGTTCTTTACGTCTTTGGTGCACTTCACAAATTTGCGTGCGAGCATGTTACTCCTCACTGAGAGGGCCCTACGCTCCCTTTCTATGTCGCAGTCGTCCCGGAGTCTGTCTGTCAAAATGTGCCCCAAGTATTTAAACTGTTTTACAACCTTTATTGTCGCACCATTCAAAAACAAACTGGGTATGTTCCCCGGACCAGTCCCAGACCTGAAAACCATGGATTCAGTTTTAAGAACGTTGTATTTTAGTCCATGAGCATCGGCATAATGCTCACAGACAGACAACAGTTTCCTCAAGCCTTTGATCGAGGGACTCAAAAGAACCATGTCATCAGCATAGCTCAAGCTATTCACACATACATTGCCTAGGTAACAGCCAACTTTGGTTCTCCTGAGTTCCTCGATCAGACCATTGACATACAGGTTAAAAAGGTCCGGAGAGGTCAACCCACCTTGACGCACGCCGCAGTCCAACCTATAACTGCTGGATAGAGCGTCACCCCATTTGACCTGATTAGTTTGGCCCCCGTACCAGAATCTCAACAGATCTACGATTTGGTGAGGTACGTGTGACTTTTTTAGTTTGTCCCAGAAGATTTCATAATTAACCAGGTCAAAAGCTCTGCTCAGGTCCAAGAAGCAAGCATACACTGAGGTTTTCTGGTGGGTGTAGTACGCTATCGTGCTCTTAAGGCTAATAATCGCAGAGTCCGTTGAGAGTCCGGGTCTAAAACCAAACTGCGCATCGTCAATTTTTATATTATTTTGCAGTTCAGGCTGTATGAGACGCTCCAGCACCTTGCCAATCACCGTACCGAGTGAGATAGGTCGGTAGTTACTAGATGCACTTAAATCGCCTGTTCTATTTTTGACTATCGGAACCACCACAGTTCTCATTAAAAGTTTCGGTAAGTAGGTGTGTTTAACACATAAGTTAAAAAGTGCACTTAAATGTGAAAACAACTTGGCGCTTCCCCAGACAAGGTGCTCCACACTGAGACCATCGTGTCCAGGTGACTTACCACGCTTCATATTCCTCACTGCAGAGATAACATCATCTAGCGTAAATGGTGGCAGTGACTCGGTCACGACGGTATCATTGCTGAGCTTACAATCGACTTTCAGGGGGTCAATTTTAAATTTACTGGCAAACAAATCAGCTATTTTACTTGTTTCCTGCAATCCATCGACAGAGACAGGAAGACTCTGCTTAAAATTAAACTTTTTAGTCGCGTTCCAAAACTTAACAAAATTATTCTCTTTTCTATGCAAGGCCAGAATGTTCATTTTTATGGAATCCTCATTTTTCTGACACCACTTTATTTTATTTTTAAACATAGAACGACTACTACGCATGTTCTCAAAAATCAAACCTTGCAAAGGTCTACCAGCCTCCACCCAAACCTTGAAATGGAGCCTGGCAGTTTGATGATAGTCCCGCACATGGTAGTTCCATCCAGTCACCTTTTTGCACCGCTTCTGTTCACCTAACCGAGAACTCAGTACAGCAGCAGTCTGCAATGTGTCAACGATATACGAATAATACAAGTCAATTGATTCACAATATTTGTCATAATGTTCGCAATTTATATTATTATCACAGTCACACTTAAATATACTAAAGTCATCACATAATTTATTGGAACAGTGTTTCTGGTATGCATTGATTTGTTCTTTGGTACGCTTGCCCCATTTGATTCCCTTTTGGTGGTTACTGGAATCGGCGAAAGCTGTCTCAGCTGTCATACAGGATATGTCGCAAACGATTCGCAACGGGTAGTGATCAGACCACATAACGTCATGTATGACGTCAGCCGCTATCACAGTATCCCAAGCAGCCTTCGTTGCGATGCAGTGATCCAGCCATCGCCGACACCCGTGTGACTCACTCATAAACGTAAAAGTTTCTGAATGTAATCCTAGCAAATTAAAATCAACACATTCCCACTCCATATCTGTACAAAACTTTATCAACTCAAGGCCAAATTTAGCGGATGGATGTGCATTAAAATCACCCATCACATAAACACACTGCGCATCGATACCCCTTGGTAAGACTGGTTGTCAGACTTTCGGGCCACTGACTACCTGTAACGACTGTCAAAGACCTACAAATGACAGCCGGGACCAACGGCTTAACGTGCTTTCCGAGGCATGGAGGAAACTCGGTATGTAATAGGTGGTCACCCATCCACGGACCAACCTAGGTAAGCACGGCTTAACCTAAAGATCGACCCGAGCGGCTGTTCTTATTTGGCCACGAGCTCTCGAAAAACATAACATAATAGAAACTAAAAAAAAAACTTCAAAAAAAAGATTCTCCATTGGAATAAAAAAATAATTGTGCGCTGATGCTAATATATTATGTTATGTTTTTCGTAATTTTGATGATGGTGATTTATTTTGAATTTGGTTAAGATGACACACCTTATTACAGTTGATTATAAATTTTGATATTTTATTTTTAAAGTCTTCAGATACCTATTACCTACCTTCATATATACCCCTTAGTATATGTATCTATTACCACATTCAAATTACTTTGTTAAATAATAAACGGAGAGGAGTTGTCATTAAGCGAATTTGTCATTTTAAGAAGTTGTCATTGTGAGAAATCGACATTTTGAGAAATAGACATTTGAGAAATTGACATTATGCAAATTTGACATTCTAAGAAGTTGACATTTTGCGTCCGGTTGACCTTATGAGCTGATACGAGCACTGGACTGTACCGGCATTACCCTACACTATTTTAACCGACTACTAAAAAAGAGAGGAGTTAATGTTTTCAACCAGCAACTATAAAACTACTTTTGGAAGTCGGTGGCAAAAAGTCAATGAAACAAACAAAAGTCACCGACTTTTTTCATTGATGCCCCGCTCCTATTGGTCGTAGCGTGATGTTATATAGACTGTATCCTTCCTCAATAAATGGGCTATCCAACACTAAAATAATTTTTGAACGCGCTCATATCAGGATTTTTTTTTTCAAAAAAAGTCTGAGGTTTGCACGTTCAACCAAATAAACTCTTCTGTCACCTTTAGTTACTCGTATTTAAAATGTTGGAAGCTGGGTTGACGAAAATGTTACAAATGGGGTGGCGACGCTGCGCTAGCCTTACTGTCACACATGCATGAGTGTCAAATACGACGCGCTTTAAAAGTGAACTTTTCTAAAATTCTTTGTGGTATATTTAAAATCTGGGTATTTACTGTACTTATTTATCTTTATACCATCGATCAAATTACTGTTTAAGTACTGTAGTCACCGTTATCATATTGCCCTCCATTTTTGACGTGACAACGTCTAATAAATCGATGAACGCCGGCTGCGTGCACGAAAAAGGATGACTCATTGTCTCGTTACGCTCATTGTACGCTTGCGCCGCATGCAAGTATGCAATCATTTCATCAATGTTTTTTTATGACGTTGTCACGTTAAACTATCGTCCGTAAACCAACTTTACAGACAACCAATTTTTTGGGAGGTTTATAGGAGTAAGCAAATATTAAATTGATTGGTACTGTGGATAATCGTTCTACAACTTAGGTATCAAATAACGGTCGTCTATATTCTTTCGTAGTTTTAATTTTATAATTTCTAACTTATTTTACCAATATTGAAACGTCAAAGTTCTGTAAGCACTCTTACAGAACTTTGAACAAAAGTAGTAGTTTCGAATTTGTAAACTGAGTAAAACAATATTGTGTTTTAAAATGATATTTTGTTTAGTATTATACTGTACTGTAATATTAAAGTATACCGTTTTAAGTACAGAGTAATACTCTGTACCTAAAACAGTATAGTTTTATTTAATGTAGGATTTTTCCTGGTGTTTTAATAAACTGGAAATGTCAATTGTCACTGTAGATCAAAACATAGAAACGCTTTAACTATTTCACGTTTATGGATTGTTCACATGTCTACTATTACATTGTTTCCACAACTACGTTAAGTACCTATTTGTGAAATCTTTGTTGAAAATTCCCGTAGAGTATACTAAGGTTTCTGTGTAAAAGTTTAAACAGGACAAATGAAAGTTACCCTATGAAATTATTTCTTTCGTCATCGTGTAGTTGGTGCATAACCCGGTGTCAGAGTTTTTATGCCGCCCATGGGCCTCTGACTTGGCTTGTCTATGTATAAACTCTATTATCACAGAAAATATACCGTACGAAGAATGATAAGTGATAACTAATCAATCACGCATTATTTATATTTGAAGGGTTTATCGTATTTTTTTGTAAACTGTTTACCTTTAACCAGAACCTTTTTGGGGTTGTTATCGGGCGTTCGTGAGCCTCATTTCCGTTTGTACGTGTATAATCGTATAAAAACAGTCGTTTAAGTAGTCGCACATTATGTTAGCTATAGCACATAGGAGCTGATAACAGAACTTTAATTTTATTATACTTAAAAATACGAGTAGAAAGATGTCCTGTCAAGAAAAAATACTACAGAAATGTCTTCGATTAAATGTAAATAGTGTATTTGTACTAACACGCAATAAAAACTATAACGAATTATTTCAATTCTAATTTTATTGACCCGTCTTCATCCACATTGTAATTTCAATTTTATTTAGTAAAATAATTGTTCGTAGTACCTAGCAGTCCACTACAAAAACCATGCAAGTGCTAGCACATGGTTGAATGTAGGTATCTGTCTCAGCGTTGTTTTTGTTTCTCATTATCTTTCTTATGCTAAATATGTACACACGAATAAACATATTGTTTCTGTCAACATACTTACTCATACTTTTCTGGTTTTCGGCCTGCCAAGGGTCTACGCCACGGGATAGGTATATCTCTTGTTATTGCAGTATTAATGAAACACATAAATAAAATAAAATTGAATTTATTTCATCATAAATTATCTAGACAAAACGTTTACATTCATATTTATAATTATTTATCTCTAATATGACATTCGCACAAATCAGTTACAAAATAATTTCATTCAATAACTCGAGTTGGTATATTTTTGAACACTTCGGTTTAAAACTCGTTAGGTTCTACTTAGGTACTATTCATATTAGCTTATACATAAAGCGACTTACATGACACATTTACTTGTATCGAAAGATTACAAAAGGGACATATTTTTCATCTAAATGATACTTTTTCCTTTCGCTCTGTTGATGATGATTAGGGCGGCACATTGTTGCACGTGAATGTAAGTCGATTTATAGTAAAACAAAAATACTTTGTAATTTTATACTTATGTTAAATTACACTAAACAAGGGAGTCACACTTGGTGAGATTTTTTTGATTTAATAATAAAATTCTAGACTCCCTTGGAATCTAAAATAAATTTTAAAAAATATTTATAATTACAAATATCAAATTTTATAAAACGTTACATAGTTATAATTATTCAATTTCAAACACATTCAAAACATTAAAACGTCAAACGTAATATGAATAAAATATGGGGCGGATATAAAAATTTATTGAATACTTAAAATGAGATAAGCTTGTATGTTTGCATAAATTAATATGATGTTAAGATATTTACAGTGTACAGAATTTATGTATCTGTGGGCACTTGTAGTGGTCGTGTGGTGGAGGGCTTAATATAAAGAAGTCTCTATCTAGCACTAGTCCACTCCACAATGTACTCCGGAGAGTAACGAGAATGGCCCCGAGACTTGCATGAACGTTTGATAGTTCCACGAGATAAGATTCCAAATATCAGATTTCTTATAATTGCGTGGTTTGTTCGACAGGTACCTATCCATAGCGTCCTTGAAACGGTCACTACAGTTTTGTTCAGCTTTTGGACACTTAAAGCTATTTATTTTGTTGTTGTCGTTTATTTTGAATGAGTAGGTATGTGGTGGCTGTGGTGGTTTGCAGGCTTGGTCCCGGCCGCGTGTCGCGCGGTACGGACAGCCCGGCGCCCGCGGCCGGCGCGGCCACAGGCCGGCGCGCGCGCTCTCAAGCCAAGTCGTCGCCTTTACCGTCCAACCTCTTCAGCTAAACAATATAATAAACAACATTAGTTGTAATCTCGACTGCCGACTGATTTGTAATACCACATATGTACATACCTATATAAAACCACCCTGTCGAAGTGGGCAGATGGGAATAAGAAGGCACACAAAATCATTAAGGTACATCACACATCAGACCAATGGAGTGAGTGAGTGATTTCTATCGGTCGGTTTAACTTAAACTGATGGGATGTGGATGATCATGGGCACGCTCGGTTACTTACGCTTTGTTCTACTGTCCAAGCAGTTGGGGCTAGGCGTCCAGTACGCTTGTAATCGAACATTCAATTACTTTGTGCTGAATAATCATCAATTTTGTGTGATGCAAAAGGCTAGTTATTAAAAAGCTTGCCTGAAATGAAGTGGGAGCTTAGCCAGCCACAAATATTTTGTTTACAGAACTTTCTATTAGAAACTGTTTTAGTACTTAGTAAGAAAATGCTAATTGTTAATTTCAGGTCCACATCAATATAATCTATTTATACAAAACTTTGTTCTGTTCATTAAGTAGGTGGGATGGTGTGAGTACTTTATGAAAGCACAAGTTCTGAGGGTGAAAATATCAATATCATAATCTGTCATCTTACCTCCTTCTCGTCTCCGGCGACGGCGCGGTAGCGGGGCGGGGTCTCCACGGGCGGCGCGGAGAACCCGTGCACGTACAGCAACGCGGCCGCGACACCTCCGGCGATGGGGCCTGCCCAGTATACCTGCAGGAATTGACGTTTTAGAACTTTTCTATGGGATAAGAGTCGAAGGGTCATTAGCGGACCTAGACTAAAGCCCGATTTCATCCAAAACGGAGTCAAGCGAACCGTAGAGGAGACGAGCGGGAATCAATCAATCACAACGGTTGTACCTAATCCACAACGCGTCTCTCGTTTTGTTTGTAATATTGGTCTAATCTTGCACGACTCTTTTCGGCTTTGGTGGGAACCGGGTCGAACTAGGGCTAGCTATATAGCCACCAGCCGGTGGAACAGCAAAGGGACACGGAATATGATCCGTAGGCTCTCAGAAGGCGATCATGTTTTATGTGATTATTCTTGGATTTCACAAATTAAAGGAAGCAATTTGGTTTAAGCAAAATGGGGACTCACAGGAACTGCTCATCTGCTTGAGACCACGAGACAGCCCTGAATTAGATGGACCAATAAAACGATTTGAATATTAAAAAGTTCCTTACCCAATGGTCAGCCCATTCGTTGGCGACGAGTGCAGAGCCGAAGGAGCGGGCGGGGTTCATGGAGGATCCGGTGTAGTCAACTGCGAGCAAGTGACCCAGTGTTACCGTCAGGCCGATAGCCAGGGGCGCTGTGGACTTGCTGTCGGGCTTGTTTGCGTCGCATACCTAAAGAAATAGCAGAAAAAATAATAAATAATTCTCATAACACGTGTAGCAAAGTTAGGAATATCCACCTGATTCTAGTGATTTAGAGGCCTGCAAAAATCAGTAAACAGATATTGGCAATTAATCACTATAATTGACAACAGATTGTTGATCTTCAGTTATAAGGAGAGTCAAAAAATACTATTCAGAAATAAAATTTCCACTCGACAAAAGATGGCGGTACTAGTACTTTAACCCTTAAATGCGTGATTTTTCCAAACCTTTCGAAAAAATCATATTTAATGCAAGATCGGTATTATATTAACCCTTAAATGCGCACTGTTGTATAAATACAACATTCCAAAAACCATGGATTAAAAAGAACTTCTTATGATTTTTTAATTATTTTGACTAATAATTTGTGTTTCTGAACGATATACGATATACTTTTTTATCATAGGTCATAAAAAAGATTTCTTTTGTTTTTTAAATATTGAATGTCAAATGCCACTTTGACAAAAACATAGGTTTTGGCGCGAACGTTGTTTTGAAGCAGTGTCTAGACTTCGCTAAACATTACGTAAGTTTATAAATTTATTTATTTTGCTTGATTATATCTTCAAATACATGGTAAACGTATAAAACATAGAAATAAATTACACGTTTTGTAGAAAATAACACAAATCGGTATGTTGTATAAAAACTACATTGCGCGCTTCTTGGTAAAAAAAATGCATGATTGGTGAAGGGCTTTTCTTTTGGTTTTCAGCATGCCACGCTTACTAGAAAGCGAAATTTCTAAGTATTTAGAAACTCTTGATGACTCAGAAGATGGTTTAGATGGATCAGACTCCGAGGTAGAAGACGAAGGCAATTATTATCATAGCGCTCGAGACGTTCTCCGAGACCTTGAAAATGAAGGTGAGAATAGAGCTGCTGATGATCCGGATCCCACTCTTGTAAATGATCTTGTTGAGGATATGCAAGACCCCCCCATTTTGGCAGATGAAGATGTCGTAGCAGTTTCATCGCATGGGACTTCCAGGCGGCCCATAAATCGACCTGTGGTCTGGCGAATATGGGAGGTGTGGACCTATTAGATTCATTCATAGGTCGTTACCACATCACACTGAATAGCCGGAAGTGGACCATGCGTTTGTTTTATCACTTTCTGGACTCATTTCATTTCATTTTCTGGGTTCATTCAAGCCATGGTCCGAGGCAAGAGGGAATGGGAAGCCGTCGCCTCCTTCTGCGAAGCAGTCATGCTAGCGAAGGAGGCGGCGGAACGTGAGAGGGAGAAAGCCTCACGTCCCAGCCGCCGCGGGAGGAGAAGCACCGGGCGTCGGGGGCCACGCCGTGATGGCTCTCGGCCACCGTAGGCACGGGCCTGTGGACGGTGAGTAATGGGCTAGCTCGCCGTCCGTCCGTCGTATGACGACGGGCAGGCCGTGTCGACGGCGCGTTCGTGTTCCACGCGCGCCTGAAAGAGTTGTCAGCAACGGGAGGGGCCCGCAAGGGCCGGTGCCTGCCAGGGCTGCGGGACTGTTCGAAAGAGATACCGCGGCCCTGGAACATAAAGGGCCAATGAAGGAACATGGGTGGTTTTTAGTCAGTAAGAGTCTGACACTTCCTTCCGCTCCGCCCAGAGCGGGGGGGATCATTTGATGATTTCCCACCCACCAAAAAAAAAAAAAAAGAGATGGGTCTTCCTGCAAATAGCAATAAACGTGGTCGCCCCAGTGCTTCTTCAATTCAAGGGGAACTTGAATTGAAGAAGTTCCGAGGACCAGCTCAAGCTGTTCCGGCCCAGGACGTACGACTGGACCAATTTGGTCAGAAAAGCAGCAGAGGTGCAAATTTCCAAAATGCTCTGGTTTTGTGCTCTGTGTGATACTAAAAAAAATAATTGTTTTTATAAATATCATAATGAGACATAAATAAATAAATTATAAAATAACTTCTGTTTTTTACTTCATCCATACTTACGTAACTTCAATAGTCGCGCAATGTTGTATTTATACAACATACACATTTTTGAAAAAAAAAAAAAAAAAATTGGGTGCTAGATTTTTTTTATTAATTTTCCTTTAATAAATAACCAATTGAGCATGCTACTATTGCGCATCCTATTACCGGTTGTTATTTCTATAATAAAAGAATATAATAGTAACAATTTGGTAAATCATGAATAAAGTGGGTGTTAAATAAATCTTTGAAGACCGTACTTGAGAATATAGTGAAAATTCATCAGAAGTGCCGATAGATTAAATTGTAAATCGTTGTTTACACTTGACCACCTAATCTACGATATGGACCACTCTTGTAGTAAGTAAATGTTAGCATTTCTTTAGGAGGGTAACCAATGGGGACTCGAACGTATACAACACTAAGCTAGGTTGTTTTAAATTGTTATCTACTTCTAGGTACTTGCATAAATTTTCAGGGAGAGTGAGTTTTATTAGTTTCGTTTACAGAAGTTTTTGTTTAAACCTTTATGGAGAATAAATTAAAGACCTACCTAAACCTGCCTGCTGCACAACCAATAGGTAGTATAAGTAACTGTAACTAATTGCCCAAAAACGCAGAAATCAATCAAATTCAGCGGAGCGTGACATCAGACGTTAGTTTTGTTTTGTCTCACAGACATTGTTGAGCAGCGTCATATAAAGAAACGGTTTTTTTGCTCCTGTATAATGTAGGACTGTGGTAGCATAACATCACGCCTCAAATCCCAGAAGGGTTAGGCAGTGGTGTAGGGACCTAATAGTACTTACCTATATTCATATTTCGCCAGTTATTTTTAAGTCCAATGATAAGACTGTAGTAGATTTACCTACAGAATATATTTATACTACTTAGTTCGCCGTGTTTTTATTAGGTTAGTAAACATTTGTTGCGGGCACGTAGAGATAATGCAAATTATTCAATATTTCAGTGATGTGTAAACAGCGACATTTCAGAGTCAGACTTAAATGCGACGCTGTACAGCGATGCGGGGCGATTCCAATCGCTTAGATTTGAATAAATTCTAATCGATTTATCTAGACTGCAATCATCGTTTCAAAGTCTGTTATTTTTTTCAAATCAACAAGGTCTTGATACAGTGGGGCTGTGAAAAATATAAACCTACTTATGTAATAACATATAATATAATAGTAGAGGACCTACAAAACAACATAGCCTGGCTTTAAGAAAGCTACTACATGTATAAAATTATTATTTTCCGATCCGGAGATTGTTTGACTGTAAATAAAACTAAGATTTATATGGATATCTCTCTATAACCAATAATATGTTGGTATCACAATACGGCTGTCCCTTTTCGAGCTAATAAAAATAGTTGTAACCAATAAAGCTGCCTGCGTTGGCGCTGTTCAAAGCCACATTTATGAGGTACCTACCTAGTAGCAGAGATTAAAGTAAGTATGACGTAGGTAGTGATAGATTGCCGACTCATCTCATGTAAGTACCTATCAAGGAACCAGTTTCCAAGGGACGCCTACTCGGGATGGGAAACAATTGACCGTCGACGCTTTCTTTTTCTATAGAGTCCGGTGCACCTTTGGTACGAGCATCATTTCCTACTCTAAATATATCAATGAAATAAAAGCGTGTTCCCCACAGCTGCGTTATAATATTGATTATGTTAATCTGTAGACTCTGTAGTAGATTGTTGCCTACTATTTCGCGAATAAAATACGGTGTTCCGTCACGCAACGTTCCTTCGCGGGGTTTTGTCTGCGATTTTTAGGAATCTACACGAAAATCTCGCGTTTATTATGGTTTTTTTAGTTAATTATAGTCCTTCGAATCAAATATGTAGGCGTAATTTTATTTTTATAATAAAGTTGTTCGAGATATTGATCTTTTTCATTAATCAAATGGTACCTCCTACTAATTATACAGTTGTGGTAGGGAAAGCCTTAGTGCTTGTTTGAATTTCTTGTCTTTTTTTGCCTGGTAAAAAACCCCATATCCAGGTTTTTCGATTAGATATTGCCAAAATGTGAAAAAGCCAACTAAAACGACTTTCGTTGAATTGTGTTATGTATTCATTGATTTTGCTTTAAATATTATTAGAATAAGTTTATTTTAGGGTGAGACCTACTTGAGGATTGGTCAACCGGGTATGGACAGACTGTCACCTTGAACTGCACACATAAAGTGGTCATACTATACTCAAGTATCTGTCAAAAACTAAGATGAAGTAACAAATGAAGTACCTTGAGAAATTACAATATCAAATGAAAAGAGTCTGGTTTGTTTGACCGAACCTTTAGCAGATACTCAAAATTCATACGGAACCGCCATATATATAAGAAGGGGTTTATAATCTCTTTTGGTCGTATCCTAAACATGCAATGTAGCTTATTTTTAATCGACCGATTCATTTTTTACTCAATACTTTTTGTCGTGACGGATTGTAGGCCCACAAACGTTATGTAATTTTGAAAAGCTGAATAAGAATGAATTACTACACGAAGCGACCACAGCCCAATGTCATATCGGTATTAGCTCTCATATAATTATAGCACTAGTGCTGTAAGGACACTGGTTATTTACTCTACTGACATTGAATTATTACAATCCTACTGCAACCAGATCACGAATGTATTAATAAATAAACATTATAATTATGTGAGGTAATATTTTATATCCTTTTCTGGCAAATAGGTACCTACCTTGATGTAGACGGCCGAGTCATCAGTGAATACTTAGAAGTAAATTATATGCACGTTTCATCTCAGTTTATTTCCAATGACGATCTATCTATTGTCTATTATTTTTTAAGTTTATTGTTAGTCCGAGAGCCATTAGGACACCTTATGCTGCACAGTTCTTACATTTCTGTGTCTGAGCAGTTAGCGTGTCACAAAAACTTGAAAACTATGAAAGGTTTATTTTTTGATAGAGCTTTGATTCCCATGCTTGATGATTCCATGTTTTTTACTGTACTTTTCTGGGTATTTTTTTTGTCTTACCATGAATTCCATAATGGCGATAATTTAGAAATGACTCGCTTATAACTATTATAATAGGTGCGACGCATTTAGACAATCGCTTGTGACTTAATACAGCTAATAATGTAGTTGCACGAAACACTTATTTTTGTGTGATTTATTTTGCGAACAGACGTAGTTTTTTCCTTTGTCTAACTATAGAACTAAACTGTTTTAATATTTCATTACAAAAAGGCAGATTACCGCTCACGTTTCCGCTAATAACCTCGTGTCACAAAACGACTGATGCGACCTCTGACGGCGCGAGGTTTTTCATTGCGCTACGCTATTAATTCTAAAGTCTAGGTACGATATTGTGCTAATGATATTGTGGGCCATCATTTGCGTTCTTTTGGTATGAATAGTTCCGAGACTCAGATCATGTTGTCGACATGTGGATACGGACTCAGCGATCATTGTGCCGACAGTCGTGTCATCTGTAGTCGTGTCATCACGTCTAGTTTGGGGATCACCGTTCAAATTGCTATGTTATTATACTTGATTATTAATAAATATTTTTGTTTTTTTTTTTAATCTAATGACTTAACTGCTAGAGTCTCGACCAACACTTGGCTCTTGTTTGACAGTTGGATTAGGGGCCTGATTCAGGAAGCGGTACTTTTTGACATGGCGCCTATTGTTAGGAGGTTCCTCTCTCCGGAGCCCTAACCGCAACTTGGACCCTGTTCCTGATACCGGTGTGCTACTCATTTTTATTGTTTAAGTAAGCAGCCCTAAAATCACCTATTTTCTGCAACAATCTTCTTTCAAAATTTAAATGAAACTGTGTGCATTTGGATTCCATTGCATTCGTTAAGGTGTGTCTGACAACTATAAATTGTTGATTGCCGCTATCGGAACTTGGGATTAATGCCTGAATGACAAAGGATCATATTTATTTTTAGGCGTTACCTAAGGATTCTGTGCAACGTTTTATTATCTAATCTTTGCTGCAAGCCAGTAATCTCTATTACTATTGCCCGCTGTAGTTCTTAGTCATGTATCGTTCGTTTTTATTGTTTTTTTGATGAAACACCGAATTTACTAAGAATCAATTATTTTCTCGTCAATTCTGATAATATCCGCAGGAAATCCCCAATATATCCGTACCTAGTTGAAAATTACAATCTTTTATTAATTTCATCTGAATTTTATTAGTCATCGTTAGAATTTCCGATAAAAAAATCGAGTTAATCACTGACCTCGATACAGATTTTGGAAAAAATGTTAGTGACTGTTGATGATTTTCCTGTCACATTTGGCGAAATGGACATTATAACTACGTGAAGGGAGCCCCTTTGGAGTCAAATGTGAATTATGTCTAGCAATCCTTCAAACTCCGTAATAAGTCAAACAGTGGAATTTCATATTTGACTCTGATTCTGCTGTGGTCTACTTGAACATGCTTAGTGGTATACAGCTTAATGATACTTACCCCACAAACGACAAAGATAAGCACGAATCCAAGGAAGAACTCGATGCCGAAGCCTTGCAGCTGAGTGACGTCAGCTCCCAGGCCGGTGACGCCGAGCTTGCCAGCTGCACGTTCAGGAGTCAGTGTCTTCAGTAGACCAGAGCCAGCCGCGGCTCCTGCGCATTGTGCGATGATATACAGCACCGCACGCGCTGGCTTTACGCGACCCGCTGATGCTAGACCTAAGGTCACTGCTGGGTTGATGTGGCCGCCTGAGATGTGACCAATTGCCTGTTGGGAATTGGATAATTAGTGTTGTCAAGACTGACAAATCGAGGTAGAAGCAATGGAGCTGCCAAAAATAAAAGCCGTAAAGATTCGTAAACGGCTGAAGAATTTGAAATTCTGGGGTTCGTTTTCTAGTTTTTGCAGTAAAGCATAAAAGAGTTATTTTTCTTAACACGTTTACTGCGGCAAGTAAAATCATATTTCTTCATCTGGTGCGGCGGCGGGCCAAAATGCGCCCCCAATGATATTTCCGCCAGTGCGTGGCAGGTCTTTCTAGACCCACCAGCACTAGGATATATTAAATTGCTATAACTTTGTGAAAACATAATGTATTCATTTTTTTTTTATATTGTTAGAATGACCTTGAACCCAACTTCCTTAGGTTTGATTCGCCCCGGGATCTGCCAAACAGGAAATGAGAAATAAAGCAGGAAAAGCGGCAGGCCGATATCGACCTGAACCGCACTAGAAAGTATTTTTAGTAGTGATGGGACAGAGAAAAATAAGGGGATATCGAAAATAAAACAGAATTATCGTAAAAGAACTGAAAAATGTTTTTTTACTTATGGTCTTGGAAACATGTTACGCAAAGATTTTGGTTGCATTTCCTGCAATATTTTTTTCATTATCTTTTTTTTTTGCTTGGGTACTATTAAAGGTTTTCCGCAGTCTGTCGTAGCACCCTGCACAATTTCTTCGTTTAGCGTTCATCTCAAGGACATGGTCATTGTCCTTAGGTTTTACTCGATTTACTGAAATGATTTCTTTTTCTTAATTCCGTGTGATTTATTAACCATTTATGAGTTTTACCACAGAACTCGCGAAACTGAACAAATAAGACGTTATCACGTCAAAAATTATATTGCAAAAACTATTTACTGTAGAAGGCTAGTTTTTAAGAATAATCATTTTCATAAAGGATGGTATTACATAAAAAATCCCCACGGCATTATGAGTCTAAGGCTGATTATGTTGATATGTGTAGGTAGTAAACAAAACTTATCGCTTGTGCTTCGTTTTCAATGCACATTTGTTTCCAAATTCTTTTTATTTTTCTTAGTGGAAAATATTTCTTCACTGCTGTCACTATGTCAATAACTGCAGGGCGAGTTACTCTATTTTCCAAAATTTGTATTTTTATTTTATTGCTTGCCATCGTTGATTATATCGAACGCTACGTCAGATCAGTTAGATAGCACAACACTAACTGGCGGGGCGCGCGCTCTGTGCGGTATCGGGTCGCTTGCTGCCTGTTGGGACGGCGGGCCGGAATAGGCCCACTGCCGCACTCAGCGGATGTTTTTCACCGTCAGTGCGTGGTAGGTCGATAAAAGTCTGCCGTTATGTTTTGATGGGGAACACCTACATTTTTGACCGCAAGATGAAATATATATTTGTCTCGGTCGAATTTTTACAAACACCTGAGATAATCGTTTCGCACAAGCGAGAGGGACATAGTTTTCTTCGTCCGCACCAGCTGAAGTACCGCGGCAGGCCGATATCGGCCTGTTACGCAGTGAACGTGTTAATACAGCAGCTAAACTTGCAGTACTGATAAAAGCCAATATGTACTTACTGAAACACTGGCGTAGACCGCAAGACCGAAGGCGAGGGCGATGAGTACAATGTCTGGTGCCGCATTAGTGCCTTGCGAGATGTTGACGCAGGCGCCGCAACCGAACAGGTTCAGTAATACGTTACCTGCACAAGAAAAATCTTTTTAGATCTTCAGGGTTCAAGGCTGAAGCAAGCAGGAAAGCCTGTTGCAATGTTGTTCTCCCATGGTCATCGTAAATCAAAGTTGGACAAAAGATCACCGTAGTGTGCCAGTGTGGTCCAAAGCTAGTAACAAACATACTGCTAGATCCGTTTCCAAAACGGGCAGGCATACCTACTGGTTGTCTGTAAAAGTCAGTTGCTATTAGTAATTTTCGAAGGACGTTACTTTTACTGGGTGATAATTATTTTTGGAACGAACATACGAACGTCAGCAACGCATTTATGATGGACGATGTTATCATTTCCGCCTTCAGAAATGATTGATCCTAGAGCTTTCCATATTCAGTCTGATCGAGACAGAAATGCTGTTCTATTTGGTCTAGGTAAATTACAAAGAGCATTAACCTAACCTTACATTTTCCTCATTAACAAGTTTTAGGTGAGAAAATATGCAATCTTGGAATTGCTATAAAGATACTGCCATTTTATAACAAGACAATGCGAATCAAAGTAATCCAGTTTATTAGGATAATTCATTTGCATTTGAGAATGTTTGGGCTGTTCCATTGTGACTTTATATCTGAATATTTCATGACAATAAAAAGAATTAACTGGCTGTTCCTGCAAGATATCTTGGAATATAAAGTTTAGATTACACGTCCACATTCCACTGTTTATAAACAAATCCTGGATTGTAATCTGGGCGCCAACATTACACTGCAAAAAATCGTGCAGTTCAACGCTGTGTGAACGTAGCCTTATGCTTCATACTGTAGATCATGCCCAAAAGCGTATCTTTACATTTTCAATAATATATCTTGGAAATGTACAATATTCAATGTATCGTATGACATAACTTAGTAAGGTATGCAGCCTCGCCAAGTGTTCACTGATGTCACCTATTAGGGCTGTTAGATGACTCCGTTTAAGGAGCTGGCAGTCACACAATGTGGAATTTTATTATTCCCACTTAGGTGTGTCTTTCATAGAAAAACTGAGGGCACATAATTATGTGGTTTAGCTATTATGTTGTTTCTTTGATAATTAAGCACATTATATCATTAAAAGTTACCTGTACGTAAGTAATGCGTGGAATTCACCTCCATGATGCACGGCCAAGAAACGATGACGGAAAATATTTCAAAAATAATCATGACAGTAAAGCTTGTATTAAAACATCTTAATTTAATATTACCTAGGTAATGATGTGAAGAATGATATTCGTAATGATTAATTCTTCTTAAAAATATAGCTTACCAATAAACTCAGCCAGGAGAGCCCTGCTGATGCTAGCCGCTCCTCCAGTCAGCTCATCGAGCCCAAGCTTCGCTCCTATTTCTCCCATGGTTCTGTGAACAAAAGAAAAAAATGCTACAGTTTCTTTAAACTTTCTTAATGACCATAAATCATCAGGTTAAGCCCAGATGACAGGCGCTTGATGCGTGTTTAACTATCGCGTGCCTACAGCGCTCCACGTTTTGCAATCTAACTTACTTTTAACGTAACTATTGAGTAAGTCTATAAATGGAAATAAATGGAAAACATAATTACTTATTCAGCTAACAAAAGAGTTATGGCGACGACGCGACGGGTCTAATAATCTTTAGAACCAGTGAAATTATGATGCTCCGCTCACGTAAGGTTTATTACAAAAAGCACAGCTTTTTCCAAAGGCTCGATATACATCGCTTGTTCACTAAATCTGATAACATTTACTGTTCGGTGATTAACATTTTTCACTGTTCTGGCTCTCGGCTAGTTGAACAATGGGAGTGATAAAGGGTGCCGTGGTTCAGTAATGACTTGTAGTCAAGTTTTATAGGGACATGGCTCGTGATGGACTGATGGCCGGACACAAATTACACTAATTAACTATTATAGGGTGAACGGTCCAGTCGTTGCATGTAGTGACGGAACTGAATGGAACAATTCACAGGAAATTGGGAAAGCAGCGGTTACCAGATAAAGCTCGGACAGTCGGACCACTGCACTGTGTTGTGGGAGAACTTTACAGAATAGTTTTAATTATAGTGGTTTGTACCATATTATCTTGTTAAATGCGTTGTTGTTATTTCCGGACATTTTTAGATTGTTTTTAGAAGTTCTGGGGATCGAAAATAGTGACAGCATAATATAAACAGACACAGTTTAGTTGCAGACCTACAGCATATTGAGTATCAATTGAAAGAGTGTGACTTTAAAACGAAGAAAATAATCGTTAAAGGAGATCTAGAGCTAATTAAAACTTGGATGAACATGATCTAATGAATAGAGGAAAATTTCATCTATTACTTAATATACATTGTGAACCTATTGTCTAGAACAAGATAGATTGCTACTGTGATTTTCCTTATCGTTCCACAATCTGAGATGTAATCTTTTCTTTGTCATTCAGTTAAAAAATATTAGGTAGGTATCTACTTGGAATTTGTAACCTTTTCTTCGAAACTATTTAACATAAAATCTGTATAGAGCTCTTTTAGACTTTAGCAGTAATCCATAATTCCTTCGGGTGTGTGCAAGTAATCACAAGGTCTATGCAGTTTACCATGACCGCGCCACTGAGTAATTATTTGCCATAAAAGCGTGATGTCTGCTCTTAAAGGGCGCAAAACTACGCGTACACCTGTACTCAGTAATTTAATGGCATTCAGCAACCTCCAACCGTTTTATGTTCTCTGTTTCTTGGAAATTAAGTGATTAAATATGAATAAATATTAACCACACTGCACTTCCGGACAGGATGTACTGTGACATTAATCATTAACGAAGTAACAAACAGCTCATTTTTATGCAATCAATATACCTAATTAGGAATGATTACTACTGAATTATTAAAACAATATTACTTCCCTTTTTTAATCGAATTTTGTTAACAATTTTAAGTGTTTTAATTGTTTTGCACGGCACCCTAATTATTTTTCTAAAATAAAAGTAGCCTAAGTTAGACCTTATAACATCAGCTATCTGCCAGCAAAAGTCCCGTCAAAATCGGTCCATTATTTGGAGATTAGCTGGAACAAACAGACAGACAGACCGATAGACAGACAAAAATTAATAAAAAAAGTGTTTTTGTTACAAGCGCAGTAGGTATATATATTTTCATATGTATTCAGTAAAAATATGTTATTTTGATAAAAAAAGCTGCTATTTTGATATTACAAAGACACTTTAATTTTATTTATTTGTATAGAATATATAATGTTTAGAATAGATGTTGATAGATATTGCGTAAAAGTTCTTCTGTCTGCGCTTTCTGCTTACTTTATCTTCCGTTTAGAAAACTAGCTTGACCATCCAGCTGGCTTTTCACAAGGTTGGACAAAAATCAGCATCAACTTTTGCACTTAAATACAGAATTGTGATTCATCTCTGTTTAAGAAGTGGTTGAGCACACCCAAAAACCGAAGTTCGACCAGTTTATACAATTATTGACTTTCGAGGTAGTTTACGATGCACCTTTCTTGTAATATTTAAACTGGTTTACATGAAAGCTTGTCCACACATTAAGTAGTTTTACAAGAGAAGTAAGTAGGTAGCCAGTGTTTGCACTAGATTTAGATATCGTGAGTGTGTTAATATTTTGTGAAAACAAATGAGTCGCTGCGTCTCCTAATGGAGTGTGTGACTACCTCATAAGACGTTGTTAGGCTTATTTATTTGAACAACCCTCTGATAATGATATTGTTGAAGATAGTCGGACGTTTTGTAGATGTCAAAATTGTTATGTGCGATAGTTTTCGTTTCTTGTAAATATGGTTTATTCTAGTATGAAGACGACCCTCTTCACTCTTGCATGCAGATTTTTGGGAAACGAGCATTGCAAAAGTGAAAATATTATGAAAATTTAAAAGTTTGTAAATGTAGTCACGTTGAAAGACTATGGCCTTATTATATCCGCTGGTACAAATCAATATTTAAACCATTTACCTCGAGTTGATTTTTACGACTTACGCTGTGTGCCTGTGTACCTATAAAATTCCCTGATACACCGAGTAAAGTAGGTAAGTAGATATTCAACGTTCAATTTAGCATCAAAACAATAATAAATGGTAAAATCAATTGTGTAATGTTTAAGTCTATTTGGAATCTCTAAGGTTATACAGTATTTTTTGATGCTGGGTGTCTAGATTCATGAGCATCTGAATTCATGGGAACCGTTCACCCTGTATACATATAGTCTGATATCATAATTATCATATGATATGATATCTGGTAGATACATCAAGGTATGTAAAGGTACTCCTACTATTAGCTACTGCTAGTTAGCCCTGTACCTATTATCGTGAACGCATTTAAATACAGCGTATCGAATGGAATATATCCATATTCTAATTACCAGAGATTGTGTTTACGCTACACTGGATCCGCCGTCAACTGCGTGCAGGTGTTAATAATTATTTACCATAGCGTCACGCATTGATTACTAGGGTAATATTTTGTACTACCATTGTCGGTGTTCAGTCTGTACAGTCTGTACGGGTGAACATGGGAGAGCGGTCATACACACAGTAGTCTAAAACAGGACACGACAGGAAGAATCACAATAAGCTGCATTAGCTAGTCACGGTGGTCAGGTCACCGAAAATGAACTGACCGGTGTAGGTGTGAACTACCCGCTCCGTTAGGCAAGAAGCTTGTCCATGCTATTCTCCCAGTCGGCTAGTTAGTACGGATCTGCTAAGGTTTACAAGTTTGTGCAAGGATGCGGAAGTGACAATGGTTCAGCGTTTGTCGCCAACCGTTACCTACTTCATAATGGTTTGGTCGAACATCCACGACATATCTCTTGTCACAGAGAGGCATGCTGCTACCGATGCGTTTGGGCACTTTCAAATTACAATGTAAATTATGCCTCGTGATTTTGGTTGCGAATTACAATATCCATTTCCGCAATGACTGACTGCATAAAAATGGCAACGGATTATCAAACGTGGTTTGATTATGAAAGTACCATAGTATGATATTTTTTCGTGTATCTACAGTTTAGTAACTAAGTATGGCGGATCATTTAAATATGTAAATACTTCCGGAAATCTAAAAATATTTAATTAGCATGAAACCGATATCCTGTGGTACATTTACTTTGTATTATTTTTTGGATCAATCTAACTGTTTTGAATATGTAGCAGTGTCCCATCGAGTTAGACTACATGATCGTGTACCAAAACACTAATTTCAGGACGATATCAACCATTCCTATCTAATCAACAGATAGTTAAATCCATTTTTGACGTCAAAATATCTACCCACTTAATGGCATGCTACTGGAAGAAATATACATAGTTACTGTATTATTACAATACAGTAGAAACGACCCAAATATTTGTCGGACGTCACAATAAATTGATTTAAGATTGGGTCTATAAATGAAAATTTATGTTTTTTCCGTGAGTCAAGGTAAATGATAATGGATGATTTTGGAGTACCTAGGTGCGACTGGCCTTCAATATTCCTGAGCAAAGAACTATCATTATGATGGTATCTAAAATATATTGTAGTGAAACACTGGACTGTGATTATAACGACATGACATGTCAGCATTTTGTATTGACACAACATTAGTTATTCAAGGTTCAAGGCAGCCATTACTAAACGTAACTTTCTGCAGCTTTCCAATTAATTTCCTATGAAGCGACATTAAGAATGGCAAGCTTTCCTTGTCACGAAACCGTCTAGGAGTATTACCAAGTCCATGCACAAGCAAAATATCTCTTAATTCTTTTACGTTTTAATTTGTAACAAAGACTTGTTTTGTTTAAAATCAAACAATAGGGAAAAACAGTGATAAAGTGATTACTGGAAAACGCTACTGGAAATGAATGAGGTCATGGTGAACGGGTGGAGTGTCACACTTTATATATTTAAGATAAGTAACATTATGTATGTCACTGTTTAATATTTATTTACGTTTATATTCACATTGTTTCCGTCTACCCTACAGATGTCATTTGCTTACGATTTAAAGCCAGAGATAAGTGGAACTTCGATTGAAATGGTAAACTTGTCGATTAGATTTCCACTCAAGTCAAATATTAAATAAAAAATTTGTCCAGAAAAATTTTATCAGACAAGTTAAGTGCTTTACAATATCATTACGTCAAAAAGTTAATCCATTCAAATATTATCGTTATCGCACAGTTAACTATCTCAAGAACCTTTACCTAAATCTCAAATTATAATATACTTATTGTGAAATGATAAAATGTTAACGTGATATTTAACACCAATGTAGAGTTTATCTACGTACGCACGACTACCAACCAAGCTATCCAAACTAAACCAGTATAAGTGGATCTCTCATTGTACGGAAAAACTGTCCAAAGCGAAGCCATGCAATACTGAAATTGTATAGTTTGACATGTCGCCATGTGTACCTTGTGAATTATATGTTGTTTTCAGGAATAGCATTTTCATACATACGAGTACATAGGTACTTAGCAGATGCATATAACAGAGCTCAGCTTTTCCTCATAGTTAAAATGTTCGACGATGACTTCAAAAGTTTATTTTCTTAGGAAGTGCCTTGTGAAATATGAGCTCATCGAAACAATGTGTATATGCATTGGATAAGTGCATAAATAATGAATTAATGACTTTAACCACATTGTTGGTTATATCAGTCATAGTAAATAAGCCACAAGTTGCAAACTAATTAATTAGTAATAGAACTCATTGTAATTTCACTCAGCTTCCTATTATTACAGTGTTAAGTACGAGTAAATAAGGCCGCGTTACCACGGTGTGTCTATGTATTCAAATCGTGTACAGAATCTGATTTTCCTTTAAGTATTTCATTGTTATTCCCGATACGAATTCTTAAGAATGGGCTTGAAATACTTTAGGGGCCATCCTTTAATCACGTTATTTTTTAGGCCATTTTTATAGCTGTCTCCTCCCTCTTGGTGATATATATGTCGTGAGGGTTTAGGTGAGCCCTTCTTCCCCCGCCTAACATCACGTGTATTTGTTTTTGGAAAAGATCAGAGTTTTAGAATCGGTTTTATTAAAAAAAAAACGGTTTTTCAAGACACAAATTCACTTGTTCGGGTTTTTAATTAGGTATTGTTAAAAAAATTACACGTCACACACACGTCAAATAGGACCTTTCGAACCTCACGTGATTAAAGGATGACCCCTTACCAGAAGCGTACCTACCTACTTTGTATATGTATACAATATATACAAAGTAGGTAAGTACGCCATCATAACAGGCCTGGTTCTGGTTAGCGAATTTTGAGTCTGATTGTAATTCTAAGTTCGTATCGATTATTGTCCGAAACGATCGTGCATCATTCAGAATAATCAGATAGTCGTCGTTCATAAGTTAACTAAACATTAACAACGACTTTAACTTCGCGATTGACGGTAGTCGTAAAAGTTTTGTGAACCTGAGCTTCTGACTGAAATAAACGTTATAGCGTCTTATTAGTTTTTGTTTTTATTTATTCAAGGTTGTTTGCGCTAGTAACCAGTCTACCCTTAGTACAAACTCTATTGTAAAATATTTTATGGTACTAGCTTATACCAAAACACAAATTACTGACGTTGCTCAAAAAGCCGCTAAGCTGAAGACTGACTGGACTGGCCACGTATGCCAATGAGCTGTGGGCCAAAATAACCACTTTCTGGAGCCCCGGCACAGCCAGAAGGCGTCGCGGCAGACCTCGTAGAAGATTGCAGGACGAGCTGGACAAAACCAACGACCAGTGGCCCACATTCGCTCTGAATCGAAACAACTGGAAGTCATGGGGAGAAGCCATTACCCAGCAGTGGGATGCCGCAGGCTAACAGTATGAGTATCAGCTTATGCCCGCGACTTCGCTCGCGTGAAGTTCGTTAACTGTCGTACGGGATCATATTACCGGGATAAAAAGTACAATACTGAACGAATTATGTATGTAACTATTTACATACCAAATTTCATCCAAATCCGTTCAGTAGTTTTCGCGTAAAAGAAGAACAAACATCCATCCATCCTCAAAACTTTCGCATTTTTAATAATAATTACTAAGAAGTGAGATATACTATACCCTACTTGACGCTGGTAAAAATACAAAAAAAACAATGACTTTTTTACAAGACGCAAGAACAGTTGTGGTAAAAGTCAAGATCATATCATCCAGAGACCACCGAGATGAATATCATAACAGGTTTTTAACAAGCACAGTTAAATAACCACCGTATCTAGGCGTTAAATATGTTCCTTTACCCAAACAAGGTTCATCGACCTTCGTACGATGCATGTAGAAATTCCCGATGTGTGACCGAGTGAATATACGAAAAGGTTCTACTTTTTATGCATTGATCCGTTAAGCATATGTCTGGTACATACAAAGCAAGCTTTCTATCTATACAAACAAATAAAATTTAAGTGTCTTTCTAATTCCAAAATAACAGCTTTTTACTAAATACGAAAGTATTTAGAGGATACTTACAACAAAAATCATTTTTTTTAATGTTTGTCTGTCTGCTTATTCCGGCTAATTTCCGAAACGGCTGGACCGATTTGGACGTGGCTTTTACTGGCAGATAGCTGATGATATAAGGAGTAACTTAGGCTTTAGTTTAAAAAATGGATTAGGGTTCCGTGCAAAACTATTAAAACCCATGAAATGTTTAACAAAATCTGATCTAAATTGGAAAGTAATATTTTTATAATAATTTCACGCGGATGAAGGTCGCGGATAAGAGGTAGTTTTAAGTATATTATCTTTTGAAGACCTGTTTCTAATTGACGGGCCAACCTACTTTCGCATCACTCGCGAAATTAGTAATCAATCTAATATTCGAAATTTTTTAATTGATTTCATATTTACCTATGTATTTTATTGTGTGGAGTAACAAGAATGGATAGAGTAAGGAATGAGTATATTAGAGGAAATTTGACAGTGGCGCCTGTTACAGAAAAAGTGAAAGGAAATCGTTTGTCTTGGTATGGACATTTAGGGATGAAGCGCATGGGACTAAAAGAGTGATGGACTGAATGTTGATGGATGGAGAGGGAGAGGAAGGCCAAAGAAAAGAATGGATGGATTGTGTGAAGAATGTAAATTATGGAAGAGACAGGAGTAAATGATGCCGTGACGTATGACGGAGAATGGAAGAAAAAAAGTGTTGCGCCGACCCCAAATATAATGGGACAAGGGCAGGAAGATGATGAATATTTATGTTAGTAGAAGTTAAAAACCAAGTAGCCCACATGATTTAATGTAGGTACGTACCTGCATTTACACATATCCGAGTTGTAGCCAGGTAAAACAATGTAGAAAATGTATCACAAATCTGAATACGAAATATATCTTATTTAAATGCTCTTGACATAGACTGCGGCTCTGCCAACAAAAATGCATGCGGTCGTAATGCACAAGTTTACGACTCGTTTCAAAAACGATACTGACCCCGAGTGTCGACAATAGGCTTGCCAAGATAATAAATTTTAATGTTATTATTTGCTTATGTATATTAAGCACGCACTAAAATAAACAAGCACTTGAAAACAGTTTTAGTTTTGTGACTCAAGTGCACACAGGGGGCTCTACTTTAATTTCACTCAAACTTGACTTCTTACTAAACTTAGGTACCACTTTTAGGCAACTGTTACTAATATAATGTTATTTATTTTATTAAAAGTCTATTTAAATAGAATTAGCGCTGATATCATATCACGATTAATGTAATCTTGTACCAGAAAACAACACTTCACTTAAAAAAACATTTTGATAGTTATTACTCAGTTCGATATTGAGATGATCTTGGCTTTATCTTATCTTGATACACCTTTCCAAAAGATTTACGTCATGACTGAGTACACATTATCATAACAAAGTGTTATCACAACGGAATTTGTTTGTAGAAAAAGTTATTTTTAATCCTTTCTGACGTAGCGCCTTCACACCTTTATTTATTACTGGATAAACGTAATTCTTGATTGTATTTTTGCCAGTGATAAAAGAACAATCGCGGTACTTACTTATCAGCAATAGCTAGCACACAGGGTCATATAACTTACACCATGGTAAATCAAAGTGGCATACCGCTGTGTAAGCTTGGACTCTTAATTGGCCCGAATTTCTAATTAACATTCTTTTTTTGCTTTTTTATTATTTTGCTGTGTGTTGTTTGCTACAAGGAACGAATACAATTTTATATGATGGCCATCGTAAGGAATTCAATGAACGAAATAGTCATTGTGTATTAACAATGACAATTTCGTCCCAGAGGATGAAATGTTGTCGGCTGTTCGCATTGAGCAGCCTTCGAGTTTCCATAATAGTCTTTGGCGCAGACACAGCGGCCTTTACCCGCATGCAACCATTACCAGAACCACTTAATTATTCAAAACATGGTTGTATTATAATGAGAAAAACACGCGTAAATGGTAAAAAGATTTCTATGACACACGGCGGATACAAATCATTACAACAAAAGAAATAATCGTATATTTTTAATGATTAGTGAGAAAAGCCACGCGATAATTACTAATGAATGGCAAATATTATCTGCATAGTCTACTAGTAATCGTTCACATGAATCATTTCAATGTTAGGTATTTAAATTACTTTATATTATATATTAGTTATAGGAAGGTGGATTTTAATACCGATACGCTAGGATCGGACAGGTTTCCGTGACAGATGTGGTCGCGTCATCTTATTTCAAAGAACGAACAAGCAAAACGGACTCTTCTATATTAGGTATCTTACGGCTATATCAAGAATTTGCCTTATTAAGTTTCACAGAAATGATATTGTGGTCCTTTTCTACCACAGACTTGAGCAATTTGTCTAATCTTGGCGATCAACGCTAAGCGGGCCAGTCCCCGGGTTGCCAACTCATCTTCGCCTACGAGCTCAATAATCCTCTCCTCTCAATTGCCTTACAACTGTAGCGTGGGAGCTCAAAGTGGTTCAGGTCATGTTCTTTTTATATCCAGATGAACCAGATCTAAATAGAAACCATGCTACTTAACGAATCTGACAAAATGTTGCTATAACTCATCATAGCCCACATTCGGACCACACAATTGTTTGATTGATCTATTTTGAGATCAAAGTTGCTCAGGAGGGAGCCATGCTATTAGCATGGATTTATTTAAATTGACCTCTACAAGAACCCTCTCTACAGATGGTCAATCGATGAATTTGAGCGCAAGCATCAGCACTGCAAAGGTAAACTCCTAAAGGCTTGTTGGAGTCATGGTCCACTGACTGATAGAATTTTGGACTTGTCTCCGTTCGATTTGTGTATCAATGCTGTCTCCATAAACATTAGGTAACTTTCTCTTTGATTGGAAACAGAATTTACCCATTGGAGCTTCGATATCGCGCTAATGCGTCATCGATTACAGATACCTTGGGGATTTTTATTGGTCCTTTCTAATTGGTCATATTTCGCGAACTATGTCTAGTGAACTTTCATAATTGGCACTGCCGAAAACCCACCGAATAAGGTGACTCATGTTTAGTGCCTCTAAGTAATTTTAATTAATTAATTGAATGTTACCTGTCTATTTAATAGGAATAATTAAAATAATGTCCATTAGGAAGACGCTGGGGACACACCTAGTTATCGAGTTTGAACAAAGTGTGATGTAATAATGGCTTCAAACGCCACAAATGGCAATGAGGTAATCGTCGGCTTCCCTAAGGGGAGGCGCCGAGGCGCGCCTCCGCACACCGCTATTCTAATATTCTAAGAAGGTTGGAATATTTTATTGTTTCGCTATTATAATAACTCGGCAAGGCGGGCAAGGTGTGGCTTTGATTGGCTTTGCATGACTTTCTGTCAGGACACTGCCTTAGCAATATTGGTTTCACCCACAAAATACCTTTGCACAACTTTTCGTAAAATTTAAAATGCTGTTCGATTTCGTGGCGGTTTACCAAATATAAGTTCATTATTTAAGGTTGTTTCGTTATTATAATAATTCAGGAAGGTGGGTCTTTGAATGATGGCTTTATGTAATGTTCTATCAGCTAAAACTTAAATGAGGAAAACCACACCACATACTTTAGCTGTTAGCACAACTTTTCAACTTAAAATTCAGATCGATTTCCTGGCGGTTTACCAAATAAAAGCTCAGTGCTGCATAATTTATTCCACAAAGTTAAGCATGACATTTCAACAGTGATTTCGACCCTTTCTTTAGAAAATGTAAGTAAATGACAATATTCGGTCGTTTGTTTCCGGGTCGTTATTTAAGAATTTGACAGACTGACACTGGTTGGTACGAATACGCGCCCTACCACCCATCCATAGCCATAGCACCTGTTAATGTCCCCGAAAAGGTTTGTGTTACAAGATTACCCTATGTTAATATATGTGTATTTAATAATATACTTATTCCTAAATCTTAAACAAAAAAAGCTCGACTAATAAATTATTCTCCTTAAAGGGTCTCTCTAAGACAGTTAATTGCTAAGACACAACGTAGGCTTAACGTAGTTTTGTAGGCAGGTCGAAAGGGTCTATGTGTGTAATTTGATTCTTCATGCATCGCTAGTAGCCTTGCTTACTAACAGACACATGCCTTTACCTTCGGAAGGTAATGTCCGAAGTTAATTAGTTAAAAGGCACCTCTGTCATACAAAAATTATGGTTTATACTTCAACATGACTGATTTTACGCAATTTTGGCGACAAGCTTAATTATTTTCATCGATATCGACCGCATTTTTTAATAATTATATAGATTATACCGATTTGCAATTATTATAACAAAAGTTTAAGGGCACTCATTAACGGTATCAATTTAAGGTATGAAAAGGTTGGAAGTGTAAAGTCAGTATGATAAGCCTTCATACAACCTGATGACCTACATCACCTACAATTACATCTACATTCATGAAGGCTGAGAATCTGAATCGTAAATACCTAAATGACCCGCATTATTAATTTCCCTGATCTGTAGTCATAAAGTTTTGTGACCTGCAGGGTTTCGCGTCACTCTACGAGTGATTAGAACCATAACATAGGTTCGTAACTGATCTAGACATTGCGCTATACCTAAAACTTAATCTACTCAGCTTGTACCGATACTGTAATAAAATAATCAAACCAAGTACTTGGTTATCTATTGTGACAAAAAATGCTTGGATGTTACATATAATAAATCTGTAGACGTGTGTGTGTTCGTGGTGTGTGTGTGGCGTAGAGCCACCACGTGGCCCCCGACGCCCGGTGCTTCTCCCGCAGCGGCTGGGACGTGAGGTTCTCTCCCTCTCAAGTTCCGCCACCTCCTTCGCTAGCATGACTGCTTCGCAGAAGGAGGTGACGGCTTCCCATTCCCTCTCGCCCCGGACCATGGTTTGAACCAGGGCCGGACGCGAGAGGTCGCCACCGCCAAAGGGCGGATGCCTGCCGGGGCTGCGGGACTGTTCGAAAGAGATACCACGGCTCTGGAACACAAAGGGCTAAGAAGGAACATGACATGCACGTTTTTCTCAATTTGGAGGTTAATATAAAAAATAAAGAATGATTATGTGAGTGGACAATGCTGTCGCCAAAGAACGAGTGGATCAGAAAATAAACAAAAAAAAAATGACATGACCGTCGGCGATTCAAAAGTATACACATCCATAGACACTGTGATGGCTAATGACGATATTACTGCCTACCTACCCTGTTGAATTTCTCAACTCCCAGGAGTTAACGGGCGTGCCATAAGCTGGTGCTTAAAGTTGGCGTTCCAGTTCAGGTGATGCGATACCTTGATGCAACCAGACTGTACAACGGCACCAGGCTCCGTATTACAGAGCTGGGCAGTAATATTATAAAAACGGAGCTGCTAAAGGAAAGAGCTTTTTAATTCCCCGCATGCCCACTGTTTCAAATAAATTGCCATTTAAATTTAAGAGGTTACAAATTCCCTTAAAATTGGCTTTTACAATGACGATCAACAGATCCCAGGGCCAAACCATAAAAGTGACAGGCATTCAATTGTGCACTCCATGCTTTTCACACGGTCAATTATATGTTGGTTGTTCAGTGCCCAAAACTTGCACGTGCTTGCGGAAAATAATAAGTCATTTAGAGATCAAGTGTACAGAACGGTATTAGAATAAATAGTGCCCAACAAGGCGTGTGATGGTTCACTTTGAAAATAAAGTTGTACCACGCCAAAATAAACGGTTTCAATTCGCCATTTAATTTTGTTTAGGACTCCTTTTTGTAGTCATCCCACATTATCACATTTTGATCAGCCAGTCAGTTCTCACACATCACGCTATGTAATCCCCGAAGGTTTAGGCAGAAGTGTACCTAATCGTACACCCGCATTTCGCCAGTTATGTTGAAGTCCCATGTGATAGGGGGCGACCCTATTTCCACCAACTGGGCACAAATCCAGATTCCGAGGCTGCTATTGATAAATTCCTGATGGAATAACCCAATAACACTATTATTTATAGTACTTTTTTATTGCATACATTGTTTAATGTTAAGTGGAAGAGCGGAGTAACACAAGCATCTCCTTGCTTAAAAGGTGATCTCTAAATCATGTGCGTTATATAACTTTATGTAATTAAAATTAATCATTTTTTGAACACTGCCCGACCCGGGCATCCATCCCAGGTCTTCATGCTTAGTAGTCGCATTTGCGACCACTCGACCAACGAAGCAGTCTCTCACATACACGCCAAAATTTCCACGCTAACGAAGTCGCGGGCAACAGCTAGTAGGTAATATAATAATATGTACATACATACCTAAGTGGACGCACTTAATTAACATTGTTACCTTATCGGTTATTATTTTAAAACGTTTTCTTATCCATGACTATTTTATTCGATTCGTAGATAATGTAGATACAATATTTTTATCGACGTTAATAAAGGTGATCAATCATTTACATCATTGTGATGACGAATTATTGTATAGAATTTCCGAATTTTTTGTTTGTCGATTTCTACTTAATGATAAAATGTTTGCCACATTATGTACGACGAATATGAAACGAGTTAGATTTTACCTACAAGCTTTTATTTAACTTCCACTGTTTGTATAAGCTGTCCGAAGCAAATTTGGACAACATGTTGTTATCAGATTCAGATAAAATTTTCCATAAGCACACCTTTGTTTCTAGTGACAATAGATTTTTATGACAGACATGACTTGATCCTGCAGCCAGGATCGCCTCCTAACGAGAGAGCTCGTCAACGGTTAATAGCACGGACACAAAACTCTGTTTACGCATTCAATGTTGATAGATAAACCGAATTTTCTTCTTTTCATTTTATTAAAAGCTTGTAATATTTGCTTTTTTTTTCCTGAAAATATACCACGTATTTACATCTACTGCAGAATATATGAATACAATAGGTACAACATCGTTGAACTGAATTCGTAGCACTGGTACTGACAGATGTTCTATTGGAGTCAATAGTCACATAAATAATCTATTCTATTCTGGTCTATTTTTATCTCGTCAAACCCAATACCTACATACTGCCGAATGATTTGAAGAGCAAAGTAGGTATACAAATATTGTGTAATCTAAGAATGTCGTCAAACTACTCGAAGCTAGCAGGCAGTGTATTAGAAAAAAATATCTAATGTTTGTCCTTATTATGACTGACACGAGGTACAAATTATAGTGTTTGGGATGCGCTAATTTTCTTATAATTACATTCAATTAAATAATTAAAGCAGCCACAAAATATTAACGTGGAGCACATTTAAATAATCATAATTTGGTATGAGAGTGTGGAGGTATCTGGTGCGCTCGGTTGCCGCGAGGTAGAGCCAATTATCTATGGTACCATCCTACGTACTCGCGTGTTTTTTGATTCTCTCAGATAATAATGGTCGTGGCTTCGGGCCGGCCATAATTGCATCCCGAGAACTGAGAAGGAAAACGTTGGGGTTACGCTCCGTAAGCCCCCATGACTCGGTAATTTTGTTAGAAATAAAATAAAAACTTTTTGGAATATCACGTCTCTGTTTGTCGGCGCTAGTTTGGGAAGGACGGACGAGCTACTAAGTTCAATATCCATTAACTATTTTTCTTATACGGACACGCTCTGATTGTTATAAAATCTTTGTAGGTACAAGAAGTGAAATATTTCAGCTTTTTATAAGTGCCCTCAGGCCTTTCGTTCCTCAACACGTGCGTTAATGGAGTTGTGAAGTTCTGGAAGGTTCCAGTATTAGGTAATGCATTAGGTACTTCGGTACCTAAGGTAAAAGTTACTATATGAACGCGTAGCTAAGGAAAGAGACTAGCTTACGTTAAAAATCAAACAATTAGTTAATAACAAGTTATCTGCTATTGACCTATGTAATTAACAGTCTTCAGCAGTCACCGTCGCAGTCAATTCGAGCGAAATCAATTTCGAAAATTGTTTTCATTCGTTTCAGTAATTTTTCACATCTTGAAAAACATTTTCATATAGGTACAACATTAAACGAAGTAGCAATTTGTAAAGTGACTCAAAGTACATATCGCGTATTGGACATTGCAAATATGTGTGAAGCGAGTTATCTTAAGATGTGGCCAAGTAAATAATTGCCTCCAGTATCTGTAACATTTTATCACTAGCTTACTTTTATGTGCTGAGTAAAACTGTTTTCTTTTTGGACATTTTTATATGATAATAAAGAATTTTAATTAGGTTTCAGGAGCAAACATCGCAAGCACACTAAAGTTCTTGTTCTATTTCATAAATTTGTTTCATCTGAAAGTTTGCCGTTCGCATGTGTAAACTACACGTCGTTGTTTGAACATGTGAAATTGTATTCAAAACAATTTGGCATATAGTTTACCGCTGCTGTGGAAAATTCTTTTGTTACTAGTAAAATTGTAAACAAATAAAAGAAAAATAACTCCGTGATGTTATCTACTTGTGTGGGTGCAAACAGAAAATACATAAATAAAAAACAGATGTGAAACTATTAATCTGTAACGTACCTACTTGCTCTAGGGATCTTCCCACATAGGGTCAGTCGTAGATACTAGATACAAATGTCCCAATGTGGGAATATTAATGGACCCGGTACATTCGTGTATAGGTCCGCCTTCTCTGCAATTCAAGTCTCTCTGCAGTTTGATGTTACAGAGTTTAAAATAGGCTGTGACTTGTGAATATTTTGATTACGTCACGTACCTGCACTACCTACCTATATTCAAACTACCTATGTAGGTAGGTGTGTAGGTACATGCAGCTAACTATATAAAAAAGCTATCGGTGTGATTCAGTGTCATTATTATTATTAGCTACGTAACTCATATTTTTTGTACTTTCGACTGTAAGACCTCTCGGTAAACTGGTTCTGTTCCCAATGTCAAGGTTCTACGAATATTCGAAGTAGGTAGCTGTAGGTACCGAAGCGACGGGCTTACCGACCAAATAATGTTTTGCTTTTATTATTCGACCCGACCAATATGTAAGTAAACTGAAAATTACTAATACGCACTAGTACAGATATGGGGGAAAAATAGAGCTTTCTACTGTTTTCGGATTACGCTAAATGAATATCCAAAGAATTATATTTTGCTTGGTTTATAGCCAATTACGTATTTTATGTTTCAATTACACTTCATATCCAGGTCATTTTTACGTTTTTCGTTGCAGCACGAACGACTGCCATGCGGAAAATATTGTCTGATCAATTGATCATAAAAACAGAAGTTTTTTTTTAAATGCTATACCTACCTACATTGGTTAAAACAAACTAACTATGTCGACTCCAGAATGAAGGTTGTAATCGACTGCAGCTAGAATTGGGATTCCTTGAAATAATTCCTTATTAAGTATATTATTTTAGTTCGAAATATGGGTATTATTGGTCTAGTTTGGTATCGAATACCGCGAAACTAATCATGTATAACCTATCAATAACGTGCGGTGGGTAATCCAATTTATTTCATATCCTGAATGAAAGGTTTCTGCGCTATAACAAATTAATTTCACGATCTTGTCGACATCGCGTGATAGCTAATTGCAGTGATGTTTTTTCAATTATACAAACTTCTAATTGACTAATCATAAAGTTATCCTTTTATTGCGTTATTGTCAATGTTCGGTCCTAATAAAGGATAAACAATCATAGATTTCTATCTGAACATTGATGGCAGATTAAATTCCTTTGCAATTTTACTTAGCGATTAATTTATTTGATGAACTGCAAATGACATGTCGTCATGGATTAGAAAAGCTTTCATGTTGTTTCAATTAAGGGGAAAATAAATGGAAATTCATATTCATTTATTCGTCATTGGAATATCGTTGCTGTTAATTACTTTGCAGTAAACACAATACAATACAAAGGCATATAGCTTGATTACCTATAAGTTTTGATTTGTAGGGTTGGCAAATAATTTTGAACGCTGATTAATCAAATAGTCCTCATATACAATTCAATTTGGGTTCAGCCTTCCTTGTCATTTTTCAGTAGTAAGAAACTGTTCTGAAGTCGAGTGTAAACAATAAGTACTTATATCAATAAAATAAAATGGCTTCTGGTCTTTTTGTCAGTCCAGTGGGTGAGAATTTCTGTCAAGCTCATGATTTTCTATAACAATAGCATCAGCCTGTAATTATAACGGTAAAAAAAACAAAGTCGTCTAAACAATAGTTTTGCAATTATCTCCTCTATCAGTTAATCTCGACAACTACAAAGCCGATATCAATGCGAAAATTGCTCGAAGATAAGAAGTTTAGTGTTAACCATTATTATAGGACATATGTATTTAAGTTATGTAGGGTAAAATGTTACTCTGCTACAACATTGTTCGTCACGAACAATCTAAAGAATACCTACTTCAAAAAGAGTTCATTGTTTCGAACCATCGCATCACCGAACGAAAACCAGACTAAAAAAATAAATACTAAATTAAACTTACTGATTCACTAAAACAGTACAATAATTGTAATAAAATGTTTTTGCAAAATAAAAAGAACAACTTGGGCCTACCACGGATTTGAACGCACGTCTTTTGGGGGGGTAACCACTTAATGGAGCTGTGTGTACTACACAGGTACCCACAATTCAGGTTCTACGAACTGCTGCTGAAGAAAACAAACGCCGCTTTTCATAACTTCTAAGTAGTAGGTACTACTACGGCATTGCTACGAAAATGAAAAACTATGCATTGTCATTTCTATTTGCAAGTTCAAGGTGACAACTATAATAGGCGTTTCAGTACCCTGTAATTTATATATAAGCATATACACAGTCGGATGTCCGGTCCGCATTTCCCCATAATATACTTTGCCGGCCGGCAACCCGCCCTCGGAAAGAACCGCATGAATTTGCATAGCTAATTTACTTTTTACTTTACTACCCAATATATTACAGTGACGTTAATCTAACGAGTAACAATTTACGAGTAAATACTATTACGTCAAAATGATAGACGAGGCGGTGCGGTGTGGCGGCATCCCGATTGAAAAAACAGTGTCGTAACTCCTAAGTCGTAATCTTTACAAGCTGAAAGATAAACTCCAGCAAATATTTGTATGGGTAACAGCTGTCACTCGTTTCGGTCGAGTGTTGAGCAGAAACAAACCAGATGCCCACGTCCACGCTCTAAGGTAAACACATCGCACGTATAGGTAAACCTATTTATCAACTAACTAAATAAATTGATAATAGGCTGGTAAAAAATGTGGTAACCCGGAGTACCCCAAAGAATCTTAGAATGAGGTTGCACCTTTTTGGCATTATTTATTGAGCAGAAGTATTTACTTTAAACCAAAACCATTATGGCAGTAAAATAGTAAAAAAGTGCTTCTTTAGAAAGTGCTTAAAATTTCACAGCCTACGAAAATGAAAACTATTTAACGGGCCCGTATGAAATTACAAATGCCCGTGCATAATTCTTTAAAAGCCTACACATTCCAACTGGTGTTAAAACAATGTTATTGCAGAAATAACACATTATTATAATGAATGAAGACTCAGAGGTGACAGAGGCGTGATGCATTTGAAAAGCACGATTTTCCACGGTGATCATAAACGTCGTTGACGAATTCACTCGCTTTGCACGCTCTTCGTCACAGTTGTCAAATGTGAAGTAGTTACAGTACAACCGTGCCACGGCCAATCAGCATCCAGTAGCCGTCACCATCAGTAACGACTAGAATCACACATATGGTCATCGTTCGTAACACATGTTTAGTCGATTTCATACTTTGTTTATTCATATATGACATAATTAAAATGTCAAGATAAGTTATAGCTATTTACTTGGAATTATGTTTTGTCTATATAAGACTTCTGATTGATTGCACCCTGTCCAATCGTGATTATTACTTCTGAGACTATTTGCAACAAGTTTCAAAGATTTTCAGACTATATGTTCCTTTGCGGTTCTTTGAGCTACGAGTTTGTGTAGGTATACCTGCTACGAACTACAACGACGCCGCTTGTGGGTTTGAGACCGACGGATTTATAGTATTTTCTAATAGTTTAAGAGAACGGAAACATACAATAATTTAACAAGACTTGCGTAAATAATTGTTTTACGCGAATCCGGTGAGTAGAGGCATGCTTATAACGTTTAATAACCGACAGTTAAATGGGAAAATTACAAAACATTTATACTTCTATGTAATAATTAAAAGTAGAGCTTTGAATTTTTTGTAAAACATATCGCGAAATATTCTCTATGAGGTGTACTTATCTATAGCTTGGTAATATTCGAATTGATGTTTTATTGCATGTTTATTTTAGGTGTTGAATATTGTACTGAAAAATCCTAAGCTTTGATGTTATCTGGATTTTCAAAAACTATACTAAATATCTTTAAAAAGAATTAACAAAGTGCTTGCGTGCCACACTAAAATAATTTCATCTTAATAAAACGAGTAACAAAATTAGGTACAAGTTAATTTGTTTCGTCCCTCATTGTTTTTACAACGTCATTTTTTGTCTACTTGATCCAGACTGCAATTTAAGTAAAGATCGTTTTGGAATGCCGTCGCAGGAAAAACCCGTGTTATAAGTAACAACACATTTGGTGTTATGTTGATTACTTATAAGGGGATTGGTAGGTAGATATCATAATTCATTGTGTATGACGAAACCGGTAAAAAACTAAGGCTGAACGAGAGGCAAGAATCACGAAAGTTGGAAAATCCCCACATGGACCGCACGGACGGCTTTGTGGATGCATTTTTTATTGTTTTGTGCCTGGCCTAAGCCTGAGTGGAAGATTTTCTGTTTCAGAAGACTGTCTTTCGCTCTATTGAGGAAGACCAAAGAAAAGATTGATGGATTGTGTGAGGAAGGATATGAAGGAAAAAGGAGTAGGTGTATGATAGCGTGACGATTGACAGGTGAGAATGAAAGAAAAAAACGCGCCGACCCCAAATAACATGGGACAAGGGCAGGAAGATCTTTCGCTCTATTGAAAACAAGTTCTTCGGAGTCTTTCGAAGATTTCCGAAGAACGAGTTTCTTACTGACGTCGTCAGTAACTGCTCTATTTAAATGATGGACTAGTTTTACTCGCTGAAACATGATACGTAACAACACAATGTCAACTAGCGTCAAGCGCGGTCAACTTCCTGCTTCTAGCACAGTCTAATCGTTTAGCAAGTTTAGGCCAACAGAACGTAGCACCACTGTGATAAATACCGAGTGTTGACATTGTATGTTTTATTGTCAATTACCTCACGATTTTCATGTCTCAATGTCAACCGGTGGCAAATATTTCATGCCTGTAGTGATTTTTCTTAGTGACGTCATCCGATTTGCAATTTATCGGCGGCGTGTGAAGTGATTCTAATAACTTTTATATGACCAGATTAAGATGGATTAACAAAGATACTTAGGTCGATTGTGCAATTCATTCTTGGTGTTAGAGCGCATACCTACTGTTAATTACCGGATACGAGTTATCTTTTCCACCTCGTTCAACTACGCTCTGAAGATATTCTGTTTGGTCAGTTATTTGTGATCGCAGGTTTATGAACCCAAAGTATCCATAAAATTGTGAGTAGGTAGGTATTAAGAAGGCTGCGTAGGCTGCTGATCGAACCAACAACGGTGTTCTGGGCAAGTTATTATTAGGAAGCTAATTTTGAAACATTTAACTTAATCTTCTCGATTTCCCAATAAAAACAATAAGAACAGTTGCTTGCAATAAAACCGGCGTGAGTCAGTAACTGACTGCGGAAACGCGATTTGTTCGCAAAATGATAAAAAATGTGCAGTTCCGTGGTTGTTGTCTGTACTAGGTATAGGTAAATATAAAAATGTTAAGAAGCCAGGTAAATCGATAGAAGCAATAAGTTTGTCTTTAAGTATGCATGTACTATTAGGACGTAGCTGAACGCTGACGTACCCAAGACTGATTTCAAACTTACAACAGGAATCTACTGATTTTTACAAGCTAAGTACCTATAAGATATACTTAGTTTGTCAAAATCAGTACCTACCTAGATTAAGGCGTGTGATTATGTAGGTACGTATGTTATTTTTTTAAACAAGGATATAGGTCAATTTTGTATAGAATTGTATAAAAAATGCCGCCTAAATTAATTAATTACTATATATTTGAAGTACAAGATTACGAAGTAGAAGGACCTTTTACTACACCCAACCGCCAACAACACTAGCGTAGCGGTCATATCTTATCTTATACAATTTATCAATTGTAGAATCATGAAGTTTACGTACCCACGAGTACCTACCTCAACTAAATTAGTTACGTACAAAAAACAAATAACAAGAAGCTAAGAATTACCTAAACTCCTCAAGTTGCTATTTCGGATAAAAAAGTTTTTAGATTCATTATGTGAATAGGTAAGTGGTCAAATAAACGTGATAATTTGTTTAAATAAAATTATCAAGTTTATTAGGCACTTACCTATTTTTAGGTCTGTGTTTACAAACCTAACAATTGTTTCTTAGCTACAAAGATATTTATTACTGAATACAAAAATACCTGTTCTTCTATACCTACTAGTAACATTATAAAGAGGTAGAATTAGTTTGTAAGTTTGTATGTAGGGTGTTATCTCCGGAACTAATGATCCAATTCTAAATTTTTTTTCACTGGCAGAAAGCTACATTATTCGTGGGTGCCATAGGCTAAATTACCTATTTGTTTATCATGCATATTATCCGAGCTATCACAATTTTTTCGGACGAAATCGCGGGCGTAGCGCTAGTTTGCAAATAAAATTAAGTGCGATTTGCCATTGTTATTTTGATGGTCCTATTGATATATTTTTATTAAATGCATAACTTTTTCAAATTAACATTATGTTCGTACGAAATTAACAAAGAAAAATAAAATAGACTTACCAAGTTTAAACCAAAGTAAGTTCTTTCAAAGTTTTCGCAACTGAACTCCAAACTCGCGAAGTTTTATTACTGAACAACGCGATTCACCACACTTATCAAATTGAATTTCAGAATTATTATTCTGGATAAGTGTTCAAACTAAAGTGTAATCCGTATTTCGGTACGATGTCGTCTGCCGCAACCGACTGTCGCGCGTTTTTGATCTCGTTTGAATAAATGTTTTAAACCAGCCGCCTCTCCTGGCTTTCTTGAAAAGGGCGGCAAATAGTGAACACTAGCGACACCTACTTTAAATTATTCTATTTTATGAAAACGCCATCTATTGCTGAGTAGCGTAAGCTAATTCAACCTTTTAGACTGCCCACAGTAACTTGGCATACGGGCGAAAGGTGAACTAAAATATTGATTACTAACATGGACGTCTAATCTTTTGTTTCTTTTTGCCACTGTGTATTACACTACACCTAATGGAAATAAACCAACTTTAACCTTTTGAACGCCAGAGCGTAACCGCATCGGCATTCCCTCCTACGCCAAGCCACAAATTCTAATACCTACAAAAAAATCCAACAACATATCGATTACTAATTAATCATTGCTTTTCGTCCCATAATTTTGAAATAAAATATCACTCGTACGTAAGTTCATTATTTTATTTTACACTATTTTCGTATTGTACTGTCATTACACAGCAGTTACAACGTTTAAAAAATAATGTTTTTTGTCGGCTTTAGCCGACGATGACGTGTTGGACACGTCTTCATTTGTCGGCTATATCCGACCATAGCCCACAAATGATTACTACTATGAAAGTAGCGTGATATAACATAAGGATTGTTATTTTACTAGCCCGTTGTCCCACAGCTGCTGAGCAAAGACCTCACTTCATTATTTCCAGTTTCTCACGGTCGTTGTGGTCTTTCATAAAACGTTCTAATTCATCTTTACTTTTAGACGCTTTTCGATGTTCGCTATTTCCGGCGATGGGATCTGCACAGTTAGATTTCAGCTTGGTAGTTTATCATCGGGTTCGATTCCTGCCTGATGCATTTTAAGTTTTTATCAAAATCGGGCTCTTCATTCTTTCGAGTATTTTTCGCTATTCCTCATAGTTTCGGATTTGGCCATCCACGCCCACTTAAAAAAATCACCCTGTATATTTTTTTAAATTGTACTATCTTGCCCGCGGCCCGGACGTTATCCCACAGAAAAGTCCGGAAATAGAATCCTGAACAGATTACAGATGGACAGAGTTGCTTTCGCACTTATCTGTGTAAGTATGGATGAAAAAAAAAAACAATTATATTTGAAACTACATTTTATTATTTTTAGTTTATACACTTATCGCATCGTGTAATTGAACTTCCAAAAATTACTTAGATCATGTGATAACCTTACAATTACAATAAACATATGGTGATTGTCTTAAAAAAGCAAAATACATCATGTAAATATTTAGAAGAAAACTTGCTAGTGGAACAGATTCATTACATTATAAAAATCATTTAATACCTTATACAGTTTAATCATACTTGTCTATGAGAAATTACTTGAGAACAATACAATGGTGTTTAACACTATCTTAACTATGTATTTATGAAAAGAGATCCACGTCTCTTTCTTTGATAAATGGGGGATAAATATTACAAAAAAAACAACACTTCATTGTATGTGTGTACTTTACGAGTCATCGTCTAAGTCGCATCGCGACGGTGCTGCTGTTCTATTAGGAGATGCGTTATCTGTGGAGAACAAAACAATAATGTATAATTATATGTACACCCATTCCTTGTCGATGTTCCACACATTCGCACGAAGCGCTTTGCTACATCGTTTATTATGCGCACAGACAAGGAGTGGAATTCCCTGCCTTCGTCGGTGTTCCCAAGGTCATATGACCCCAATCTATTAAGTCGCGAGTTAATAAGCTTCTTTTGGGTTAGCTCGTTCCATCGTCGACCTCATCTCTGTCCTCAGGACTAGATTGAGGTGAAGAGTAGGCCCATTAAACATTTTGTAATTTACTACTAATTGACAAACCTAGATTTTAAGTGCCAGCCAAACTTAGGGACCACCTTGCTTGTGAGTTTTTGAGGCGATATACGTACTGTTAAGTATTTCCGCGCACATCTAGCGATTAGTAGCTGTGTCTACTTAGCAAGATAGGCTATTTCTTGCCTTACCTCTAAGTAAGCACATCATTCTTTGTTCATTTTAGGACTTGGAAAGGACTTCAGTTGCTAATAAAACTGACGCGGTCAACTGATTAGGCGAGCCGGTGTTGAAAATAAAATTTTCCGTAATTATGATACGAACCTTCTCCTAAGTTCCTTCTGAATCTGTGTACTTCTGACGGTGGGAGCTTGATGCCCGATTTCAAGATCATGTTACCATCCTGGAAATATCACAAAACAGTTGAATAAACTACCAATAAAGATGCCATTAACTCTAATGACTAGAGTATTAAATACCCTCATCTGGAGACTTACCTTCATGTGCAGTAGGCCTTTTTTATGCATTGCCTCAACTTCTGCTTTCGTCATAATTATCTTCTGTACTTTAACTACTTTCGTGCCAATTTGCATCTCGCATAGCCCGGCTGTGAAATAAAATAAACATACATCAATGAAATAATTATGTTACCAAGGTTTATATTTCTGCAAGATTTTCCGCCATTTTTACTTACTTCTGGCATTTACGAGTGGCGTTGCTTTTACCCCAGGAGGTAGAGCGTTACTTGGAATCTGTAAATAGTAAGTTGATTGTTTCAAATAACCATCAAAACAAGTAGAACAGCTGTAGGGGATTATAAGGTGGTGCTGTCTGTAGAAACTTGGACATAACCTCGAATGATAACAAGCCGGAGGGTCATATGCTTCGAACTATTGTTAGTATTATTAGCTAATACAACAATAAGAATGGCTCACGAGGGTGCTGGAGCTGTAAGCCAGCCGGGACCCTGTTCGGACATCGGTGGATAACTATTTTTTTATATTTTTAAATGCTTTTTATATCGTTTTCTATAGGAACAAAAAACGACATAATGTAACAAAAAGAAAGTTTTTGTAGACATAAATGTTGCGGCAAATGGTGGTCACAGTTTTGTTTTTGCCCATAATCTCAACTCGCAACTAACACATGTAATAGTAGTCAGTGGGCGGTGCTTAGTAAGCACCGCCCACTGACTACCACTACATGTCGAAACATGAATGTATACAAATAAGTATACTTACTTTCTTCAATGTTTGTCCGGTGGGCGACACCAATGTGTTATGTTGGTTCGGTTCAGACGAATCAGTATTGTTGCTCTCCTGAAACATTAAGTAAGTTCACTTATTCATTTTTATATCTTCACAACACAACCCGAATCTAGTTTTTTATTCCCACATATTTGGTGGGTTACAACTGACGATATTGAGACATCATAAAACTATCGATATTTCAACATCACTAACTGCTACAAGAAATATTGTAGCCCCGGCTTCGCTCGATAGAATTATGGTCCAAAATTATCCCACGGGAACGTCGTTTAAAGCCTATGCATACACTCGGGGATAATGCAGCTTCCTATTAGTGAAAGAATTTTCGGAATTGGATCATTGGTTCCGAAGATCACCTAAAAATCATTCTGATTAGGCTGATAATCAGAACTTTTGAACGTCAAAATTCACAAGAGATAGTCGCCCTAAAGGTCCACCCTTCGCCTAGTATAATATATTGAATCTAGTACTCTAAATAGGAAATGTGTTACTCACCGAATTTTCTTCATTGTCTAGCTCTTTCTCAACTGCAACAGCAGTCTTGGGCTTTTCTTTTTCACCTTCAGAGCCATCATCATCTTCGTCTTCAATTTCTTCTCTACGCACTTTGGCGACTCTGTCGAAGTTAGAAAAAATAATAAGTATAGTTTGAAGAACGCACTAGATTTAAATAAAATTGTGCGGGCCCGTTAGCTTGTCATGCATATATTTGTGTATAAATTATTGCATTACACTGTTAAGCAAAAAAGTCAAAATTTGACAAATTTATTTTACCGTTTCGTTTTGTTTTTGGAATCCACCTACATAAACTAAATCACATTTTCTCCATTTAGTATGAAACAGTTAGAATAGTTATTTTTAAAATGTGTTTTTGCACTTGAGATCTTATTACATCTTGCCGGATTTATAATGATACTGTATCAATAGTTGTACGGTCCGGACAAAGTAACCTAACACAGTATACATATATAGACGTAGTTCTACAACAGCCCATTGTTCGTTGCTACTTTTACCGTATTCTCAAGTTATCCCAGTGCTGGGATGCAGGCTACCTACCTCCCTAGGAGAAGGAGAGGGCATTTTTCAACCACGTCAATCCCACTATCCTCGAAATGTTTTCCGAGTAATCTAAGTTTGAATTGAAGTAATAAGTAGTACTAACACAGCTTCCTTGCGCGGTCGTCCTCGTTTCCGGGGAGCGGGCGTTGTAGGCGACGGGGTTGCTTTAGGCGCCGGAGTCTTCGTACTGGCTCTGCGTGGCCTTGATTTAGGCTGAAACATTAAGAAAAGGTGCATGTCATCTCTAGCTGACAAGTTGGCGGCACGGTTGGCGCACTGGCTGAGCGATTGGCTGCTGCGCTGCGTATCGCGGGTTCGATTTCTGAACTGAACAAATATTTCTATGGCCTACAGGTAGTTGTTCCAGGTCTGGCTGTTCGTGTATGTGAGTTTAAATGTTTGAAAGCGCACCCACAATACAAAGAAATTTGTTAAAACTTTTTATGTTGAAAGGACAATGACCAAAGTTGGTACCAAAAAGTATCGCGCCTCAAAACCAAAATATTATAGTAATTAGTTTCATATTTTTTTACGGCATTACGCGTCGGGGATTTGATTTTTGAACTGGAAATATACTTTTCGAGTTTAAAAGTATGAATATTGTTTTACTCCCTTTATATGACGTCCCGTTTCAACTGAATATAAATGACGTTCCGTTTCAATTGAACAAACCCTTGTCTGTCGAGCGGACTCTAAAATTAATTACAATTAAGTAAGATCAGTACACCAAATCGATTTAGTTTGGTTTATTGCTATTTGCAACAAAATAGATTTTCTCAGCCTAAAGATTTTGATTTATCGATTACATCCCTAAATCCCGACTAGTTTATAGCACTTACTATACTCTATGGTTTCTAATTATCTTATCTGTGGCATCTGACATTTGTACTGTACTGACTGACTATTGGCAATGTAAAGGTCTAAAATAAAATCGAGTTTCAGTCAAGCATACTGTGGATGTTACTTTAACTCGTAATTCTTACTAATATTAGTGTATTACGCTGTTTTTAGAGCAATAATGTAATGTATGTGTGTTAAAATACGTCGTTGGTAGCGTCGAAAAAATAGACCTACTTTTTAGGTTAGTTTCGATTTTATAAAATAACTCTGAAACGCGGGTTTTTTTTTTCAAAAATAATTTTTGTAGGAGTTAATACGATCAGTGTAGTCTATAAAAAACAAGGTTTGATTTTGATGCAGCATGGTACGGGATTCCATACTTCCATGAGCATTCTCTTTTGTCATGTTTCGTTAGAAGAAAGGAAGACAGGAAAGCAACCAAATCTCATGCGAGATGTAAAGATTATTGATGGAAAGACCCGACCTGCTACGTCAGATTTAAAAAAGTTCCTACTTTACGCACAGAATCATTCACGTATCAATACGCAATAATCGCATGCAACTTTTATTCTCACCTCAATAATCTTCTCAACTTCTTCTTTATATTCTTCATCGTCACCATCATCTGAATCGTCATTTTCTTCGTCAGAATCCTGGGACCTGTTATTAAAATAATAACATTGTAATACAGATAACATAACAGGTTGTAATTAAGGGGCCGTCTCCACGAGAGAGTATCGCGGCGATATTATCGTATACAAATACGTGGCACGACGGTAATATTGCTGCGATTCTCTCGCTCGTGGAGATGGCCCCTTAGCACTTCACTTGGCGTTTCATGTCTTTCTAATGCTTGGCTTTAAGGTGAATGCTCCAACCAACCCGCGAAATTCAAATTTTCTTACGTTTTTTGCAATTTGCAGGATTTTTTGGAAATTGCAAAAAACGCAAGAAAATTTGAATTTCGCGGGCTGGTTGGAGCATTCACCTTAATACAGCGTTAATCTTTCCTGTCACACGGAAGCGCTATTGCCAGTTATTTTTCTGTGAGATGCTCTAGTTATCAGTTGAGGTACCTGTCCCGTATCATCTTAGCGTAATCCTTAATCTTTGAAGGTCTAGTCGATCGGCGAATGCCCTCTTCAGAGTTTGTTTTGTCGTTTCCATTTTTTACTACACTCTGGAAGAAAATACATATAGTTGTCAGTCATATTACAATATATTTGTTCTAAGCAAATCAACAATAGTATAAAAGCTGGTTCATAAACAAATAAAATTTATTTAATTAAAAATATAGGGTACAACATTTACAGATGTCAAGTTCACCCATGATTTCTGCCTGAACTAGGTAATCCTATATTTCAGGCGATTGGAGGTAACATTGATTGATTAAATAAAAAATCACGTATCATGTTAATCTTATTGGTACCTATATAAAAATTATAGTATCTTAACTTAGCTAACTAATTAAAAAATAACGATAATACGAACAACATTTACTTTAGCACAAGTAATAACTTCTCTGTATCTTCATAGGACATAGTTTGAAGAGCTTCTTTAAGGAATTTCTATCAGTTACTGTGACAGTTCCATAAAGGGTATACATCAAAAGCGCTGTTATCAGCGTACATACCTTCGGTGTTTCTTTTTGTTTCACCTCTTTCTCTTTCAACTCTTTTTCCTTTGCTTCTTTATCCTTCAACTCTTTTTCCTTCGCTTGCTTTTCTTTTATTTCTTTTTCTTCTTTACTATTACCATTAGTTGCCTTAGCATCCTTAGTTTCTTTGGGCTCCTTGTTCTCTTTGGTTACAACGCGACGTTCTGGCAACTTCTTTTCGGGAACTGGTGACTTAGATGTTATTTGCATTTTCCTATCATCTGTTGGAGTTCTGTAACATAGAGTAATAAAATTTTTAGTTTGTGACATGATCAAAATGCTTTAGAAATCTATCAGTATTTTTGGAACGAAGTTCCTTATCGCGCATTGCGGGGCTAGACGGAAAAATTCAGACGAAAAGTGTGTACGACACTTTTACCCGACTGCGCGACGCAAAGGAGGGTAATGTGTTTTTGCTATAGTAAGCTATTGTAAGCCGTGCGGCGTGCGCATGTTATAGAAAGCAAGCCAGATATTTTCGTATCGTCTTTGGTCTGTGGATGGGTGATCAAGGTTAAGCAACGACTGCCCAGGTCTGTCTGTGGATGGGTGATCCAAGTTAAGCAACGGTTGCCGAGGTCTATCTGTGGATGGGTGACCAAGGTTAAGCAACGACTGGCAAGGTCTGTCTGTGGATGGGTCATCCAAGTTAAGCAACGACTGCCAAGGTCTGTCTGTGGATGGGTGATCCAAGTTGAGCAACGGTTGCCAAGGTTGGTCTGTGGATGGGTGGTCAAGGTTAAGCAACGACTGCCAAAGTCTGTCTGTGGATGGGTGATCCAAGTTAAGCAACGATTGCCAAGGTTGGTCTGTGGATGGGTGATCAAGGTTAAGCAACGACTGCCAAGGTCTGTCTGTGGATGGGTGATCCAAGTTAAGCAACGGTTGCCAAGGTAGGACTGTGGATGGGTGGTCAAGGTTAAGCAACGACTGCCAAAGTCTGTCTGTGGATGGGTGATTCAAGTTAAGCAACGATTGCCAAGGTTGGTCTGTGGATGGGTGATCAAGGTTAAGCAACGACTGCCAAGGTCTGTCTGTGGATGGGTGATCCAAGTTAAGCAACGGTTGCCGAGGTCTATATGTGGATGGGTGATCAAGGTTAAGCAACGACTGCCAAGGTCTGTCTGTGGATGGGTGATCCAAGTTAAGAGGGTATCCTAGCAGCATTTTTCCATACAAACGTATTCCCCTATTTCCTTCCTGGTTTATCCCTCTAGAGGACTCGTTTTTTTTTTATAAAATCTAGATCTACTGTATGTATGCCCCTGTCATTTACTTTTTCCCAAAAAATAATTACCAAAACAGATACGAATTTTCGAAAACCTACAAAATGACCCATTTTTACTGTCATATTCAGATGACTACCAGACAAATATGAAAAGTTTTTACGTTAAGATAAAATAATAGAAACATAGATCTACTCTTCCTCTAAATTTCGACGCCAAACATAATTGAATCGGCGCAGGTTTGGCGGAGAAAACAGGGGAATACAAAGCATCGATCTTGTCAAGATTTTGTAGTGAAAATCGGTCTGAGCTGCAGTTGTCCCTATCGCACATTACGGGGAAAGATCAGGGGTGAGGGGGGGTCAGACTAATACGTATACAAATAGGCAAACAGGGAAGTGACAACTGTCGATTTTTTCATCGATAATGTAGTGATTTCCATCATTATCGATATTACTTGTATAGAGTTTGGTATCTGTATGCCGTTCACACGGGAAAATGCTTTGAACCGCAGGGCGAAAAGTAGTGTTATCATGCTTTTTTGTATTTTTATATGAAACTAGAATTATAAATAAGAAGCAATTTGACATTGACAGTTCATTCATACAGCCACAGATAATATAGTTTTAAATTGTTTGACTAAGGCAAAAAAATATTCAGTATTTATTTTACAGAATTGAAGTTTTTAATTTTATTCTCCAAAAACAATAATAATCAATCAGAACACAAAAGAAGAATGGCTATTATATAAAACAAAGTCGTGTTTGTTTGTTCGAACACTTATAACTCGAGAACGGCTAGACCGATTTTCAAGGTTTTTGATTTGTTGTATTTGTCTCGGTCCAGAATCCAGAATAGGAAAATAACAAAAAAACAATTCTTCATGGAAAATAGGTAGGGGTAGGGGTAGGGTAGGAGTAGAGTAGGGTAGGGGTAGGTTACGGGTAGGGGTAGTGGTAGGGTAAGGGTACGGATCGAGCAGGGGTAGGAAATCACGCGAACGAAATCGCGACGGGAAGCTAGTTTTAAATAAAACAAAACAATATAGATCAATGAATAATTGAATATTTATTCTGTGTATTTATTCTGTTGTCATTTTTTATTTTTTTTATTACAAAATAGGCCTGCTCTTGACCTCGATCACGCCTGGTGGAAAGCGATGGAGGCAGACGGGTTATATGTGGGAGGGAACACAGATGCCGGCAGAGAGTTCCACATCTTGGCTGTGCGCATGATAAACGTGGAGGAGAAGCGCCGAGTACGACTTGTCGGGATATCAACCAAGTGTGGATGGTACGCCGCAGTACGTCTGCTAGTCCGGTGGTAAAAGGGTGATGGTGGAATCAGATCGTGGAGCTCCTGCGCACACTCTCCGAAGTACAGTCTGTAGAAGACCGACAAGCAGGCGACATTACGCCGATGAGCTAGGCTGTGAAGCGAAGCTATCAAAGTCTCGTCGCCTATGAGTCTTTTAGCTCTGCGTTCCACCGAATCAAGTGCAGCGAGCTGGTATTTTGCTGAACCATCCCACAAGTGACTGCAATACTCCATACAGGAACGGACCTGTGCTTTATATAAACTTAAAAGCTGTCCAGATGTGAAGTATCGCCTCACCTTATTCAGGATGCCCAGCTTCTTAGCTGCGGTCTGAGCTTTCGACTCGATGGTTGAGCCGAAGTTGAGATCCGATGTCAACTCCATGCCCAAAAGCTGTAGGCGGTCGGTGACTGGTACAACTGTACCTCGGAAAGCTGGAGACAACTGGAACTGGCTCTTTTTAGCAGTGAAAAGACATTTCATTTCCACCCTTTCTCTTATATTTCGTGGTATGCGACCGTCAATTACTCAAAATCCGATACACAAGCCAAGTCAGTTCAGTAAAGCATAGAATCAAGTCCGTAAACAATAAAAAACGTCTAACACAATATTTGGATCGAATAAGTAGCTCGTAAATGCCAAACACTGCAAACGCCGACCGATGCCGATAGCAAATGCAACTGAAAGACCGCAGAACGAAAAGCGACCGGCGCGGGAGTGGTACGCACGCACACAAACACAGACTACTCACACGCACATTGATAGCGAGGTCGCTTGGGCGCAACGCGACGGCAATAGTTTGTACAGATACCTATTTCTCAATTTTGTCGCAGACCGACTACGCTCTTAAGCAACGGTTGCCGAGGTATGTCTGTGGATGGGTGATCAAGGTTAAGCAACGACTGCCAAGGTCTGTCTGTGGATGGGTGATCCAAGTTAAGCAACGGTTGCCGAGGTCTGTCTGTGGATGGGTGATCAAGGTTAAGCAACGACTGCCAACGTCTGTCTGTGGATGGGTGATCCAAGTTAAGCAACGGTTGCTGAGGTCTGTTTGTGGATGGATGATCAAGGTGGTGGTGGTGGTTTTTTTTGTGCCAATTTTTTTTTTACAATTCCTTCACTACTTTATCGAAAGGAACTTCGTTCCATCCGGGTGTCCCTTTTTATTTTTATGAAAGGCATCAGCTACCTGTAAGTTATGGCGTGACTCACCTTGGTTTGGGTGTCGATGTATGTATCTGTGCCCGTCTGCTCCTCAATGTCTCTAAGGGCTTCGCTGGAGTTTTAGCGGCTTCATTGCGCGGATGCGTCTGAAATTAAGTTAATGCCCATGTTTTATTATGGGAGCTTTAGGCTCTAGCAATTAGCCCATAAGTTATAAACTGTCAATATTCACCCTTTTCAGTTCTTGCAAATCTTTTTCTAACATACGCAGTGACTTATCGCTGGTACCAGCTGAATTATTATCTGCCTTAATGAGGGTCTTCTTCTCAGCAACTGCAAATTGTGTATTTACATAGAAATTAATATATAAGTTCTAGTGAGTGTCATTAATGATGTGATGTTTTTGATCAAACTACTAACTTGGTTCTGACGCCACTTGTGGTATAACTTTTTTCTTGACTTCTTCAGCTTTTCGAAGGATGCTTGCAGTCTGTGGTAAAAAAAAGTCAGGCTAAATTGCTTTCTATCTAGTCATTACTAGAGTCATAGTAATTAATATAAGGTTTCTCGTATTTCGAACTATTTGTATGTATTAAATCAAATCAAATCATTTATTTTTGCAGAAAACACTGTTACCAGGGTGGTATAAAAATGTATATGTAAATATACATATACATGTATGTATATCATATGTGTATATGTATATGTAGTATGTATGTGTGTGTGTGTATTGTGTATGTATGTGTATTTGTATTATAATACAATATTAGTTTATTTTATGTGTATCAATGTATGTTAACAAAATGTGTTATTTTATTATTATTATTTTTTGTACTCTACCACAATGCTGTCCTATTTGACCCAAAGGTAGACTGGTAGAGAATGCTTTGTGGCATTAAGTCCGCCTATTAGTAGTAATATATTATCGCTTGTATTAACGTGACTACGTTTATGACAGTAATATCGGGGAGAGTCAAATGGTCCTAGTCCTTGTTCCAAAAATACTCTAAGAATAATAATTCCAAGTTCCATATTATGTTAGTACTTAGTTTACCTGATTTTCACCCTTATCTTCTTTCTTAGGCGCTGTCACTGTCTTAGTGATAGTTGCACCACCCACGGTGGCTATTGAAATTTCAGCCGTGTCTTTTCCAATGGTTTTGCTAGACATTGTTGCTATAGCAGTCGCAAGATCGGGCAACGTCATCTCCACATCGCTCTCTAAAAATATAGTTTCATTGATTAAAGTCAAATATTCAATAGTGTCTTTAGTGACCTATGAAATCTGCCTACAAACTAACAAGTATATACTCGTAGTCGCAAGTAGAGTATTGAACAAATTGTATGGTACAAGGAAATATCAAAAGGAACATGTATTAATTATACGGGATGCTGTATGACACTGAAAAAAACCGGCCAAGTGCGAGTCGGACTCGCGCACGAAGGGTTCCATATCATCACTACATAGTATAAAACAAAGTCGCTTTCTGTCCCTATATCCCTATGTATGCTTAAATCTTTAAAACTATGCAACGGATTTTGATGCGGTTTTAGGGTTACCCAAAGGGTAAAACGGGACCCTATTACTAAGACTTCGCTGTCTGTCTGTCTCCAGGCTGTATCTCATAAACCGTGCTAGCTAGAAAGCTGAAATTTTCACAAAATAATGATGTATTACTATTGCCGCTATAACAACAAATACTAAAAATTAAAAAATTAAATATTAATGGTACGGAACCCTTCGTGCGCGAGTCCGACTCGCACTTGGCCGGTTTTTTTAATAGACAGAGTGATTGAAGAGGAAGGTTTATATGTATATATTGCACCCGTGCGAAGCCGGGGCGGGTCGCTTGTTATCTATAAAAACGGCAAAACAATCATGTCTGTTGTATGGGAGCCCCCCCCCTTGAATATTTTTTATTATGTTTTTAGTATTTGTTGTTATAGCGGCAACAGATACAAATACATCATCTGTGAAAATTTCAACTGTCTAACTATCATGGTTCATGAGATACAGCCTGGTGACAGACGGACAGACAGACAGCGGAGTCTTAGTAATAGGGTCCTGTTTTATCCTTTCGGTACGTAACCCTAAAAATAAAATTAACCCAGAATGAGCCATACGCTTACAGATAAAACTTACCTTCAGATTGGATGCCGTCAGCCTTTTCTTCACATTCTTCTTCCGGTATCTATGTAATAAAAAAAAATTAATATATTATTGAGAATTATAAATATTTATTAATTATGTACTTGTTTTAATAAAAAAATAATTACCAAATAATCACTGGTCTTGTTAATTTCGACCACCATATGGTCGTCCAGTTCTTTTACTGAAAACAAAGATCATAATAATGAGAACAGTTCATTATTTAACATAGTATATTTTAAGTTAGTCCTGATCTATGTTGGAAACAAACTGTTTTAAATGAATCATTTTAACTCATTTATTTTCTAAAATGGAAATATAAGTATGTTATATTGGGCACCAAAAATCAAGTAAAACAAACATAGTCTATGAAGTGCTCAGCTTACCATTGATTGTAGAATCCTCTTCCTCATCTACGACGTCCATCTCATTCGATGACTCATCCTGGAGTAGGTTCTATGACAGATAGTTCAACGTCAAAATGAAGTATATTAAATATATGATCTAGATGGCTACGAGTGCTATGACATTAGAAAACATTCCAATTACAATATTTTGTAACTTTATAAATAGATGACCACTCATAAGTTATTACAATTATCAATATGTATTAGTATCATTATGGATTGGTGTCCACATGTCACTCGGACTGACTCGGACTCTGACACAAATATTAATTCATAATATGAAAACGGGAAATTCACTGATATTAGATAGATTCTTGAGTAATCTTACCGGTACGCTCGTGCTGGAGTGTGTGACTTCGTCATCGTGCGCGACACTGATGTGGAAATCCAGCTTCTCTTTCGTCGTGTACACCAGCTCGCATAACTCACACATGAATTCAGTACCTATGGGGATGAATCAAAAAACGTATAATACTGACATGCTAATATATATGCTCAATAGATATGTCCCTCTGCTAGGTATGCTTACCTAAAACGAAAAACAGTATATCGCTGCCTCTCCCTTCAAATAATAACAGGCGGGTCCAGTATTAATTAATTTACGAGCAGCCCATTTTTTGACTAGATCGGCAAACAATAGGCCACTCAGTATTTTCTTTTTGAAAATGTCACATTTTAAAAATTACAATACAACGGAATACGACACACCAGGTATGACTTTACATAGTGGTCGACACACCTAGATTGCAAGTCCCCACTACCAAGGCAGCATAAATAGTACTGTTCAGCATTAAATTGGTTTATTTGAACAAAAATAAGTGTGCCAAATTATAGGAGACTTATGTCTCTGTGAAATCAATGGAAAAAGCTGTAGCAATGTAAACACGTAAGTCAATTTGGGGTCAAGCTACTAATCTAAAGCTAATGTTCTTTCAGCAAGACATATATAAGCTTCATACCATTTACGTGGGATTTAATATGCGACGTGACTGCGTCGACATCTTCGAACTTTTCCTGACAGAGCGGGCAGGTGAGATTCTGCGTGGCGTGTATAGCGGAGTGGTAGATGAGCTCGTCTTGCGTCGCGAAAGTGTCCTCACATTGTTCGCACCGGTATTGGTCGCTTTCGCCGAACGGGCCTCGGCAAGTACGAATGGTCTCGCGGTGTTTTAGACGAAGATGTCTGTGGCAAGGTACGCAAAAGAGATCGTTTTTAGAGAAGCGTGATTATAAAAATACATATCTGAAAGTTTTTGCAAATCACAAGCGCGTCAAGTGACATCTATTTCTATTAAAATAGGTTTTAAATTAAAACGACCGATTCGCACTCTTGAAATGCAAAAAATTGTATCATCAATCCACGAGTATTTTCAAGAGGGAGAAAGTTAATACAAAAGGATTCTTACCTTGTGTAGTGTTGAGACTTGACAAAGCTTTTATTGCAGTACTTGCAGGGGAACGACCGGTCATCAGTATGAGTTTGGGCATGTTTTGCTAATTTTGCCGGCGATGGAAACCCTTCAAAATACAAAAAAAAAATCGGTCTTAATATTGAATTATACAATATATATATATCTAAACCTGATGGATATACTCGTAAATACAAAATATTCGCATGTTCATAGCTCATAAATAATAATGATATTCGCTTATGCTAAATTAATATCGGTCGGTGATTTTTCTCTTTCTCTTGCGGGTTTCACCACGTCACTCACGCAATCGGCACCATTTGCACCAAAGCTCGAGCCTGTCGTGGCGCTTGTCTCGTGCAACTTGCAGCTTGATGGCCTTGTTGAGCACTCTGTGGTATTAAGTCAAATTAAATTAATAAAACTCTGCCAGTCAAACTTTTTCCGGGGCCTTTGGCCGCGTGTATACCAGAAATTTATCACACGGGAACGTACTGCCGGGATAAAAAGAATCATATGACCACCCTAGAAGGTCGATTTTAAATACCTATGGTTTTTTTTATAAATCTGATGTTTCTGAGAATATATTAAATTGTATACATATATATTAAACTCACAAATTTTACCGTCTTTGTTTTGGTGTGAAAAATCAGGATTTACGGTAGCGCTCAATGTAACGCACTCAAAACATTGTGCCGTAACCCCTGAACTGATTTCGATGATATTTGTCACACACATACCTATCTAGGTTAAGGCTAGAATAAGATCCCCATACGTTCTAGTGGGATAATTTCCGAAATGCACGCGAGCGAAGCCGCGGGCAACATCATTTAAACACAAAGCTTAGGATAACTGTAGCTATATTCTATTTTTGCTAAAAGCGCATAGGTACTGTGTAGTAAATAAATCCTTACTTGTAACATTTATCACTCGCTTCCCTTATGAGTAGATATTCCTCACTTGCCAGTCTGTCGTTACCTGTATTACAAGCCACTCAAACCGCTTATTACTGCACTTTTTTAAAAACTGTGTTAGGGATGTTGACAAATATAAAAAGTAACTTTTAAGTTAAAAACTAAGCATACCTAGTTCAATATTATTATACCATGACCTAGTTAATAGTTGTTAGATGATTACAGTTTCAATATAAGAACTTGTATACATTTTCGAAACCAAGAAGTTATTTTTTTTTGTACCCTATCACAATGTTTTCTTATTTAACCCAAAGGTTGACTGGTAGAGAATGCCTTGTGGCATTAAGTCCGCCTAAGTATCACTATTGTACATGAAGTTTCAATAAATAAATAAAATACGAAAATCGATGGAAATGTTATGAAAAAACTATATTATGCTTTATTATAATTACTTTGAATGGTTTTTCCCGTCTTTCTCTGTCGCAACGGACAATGGCGGTTGTGGTACGAAGTTATCAAACCGAGATTTAACAGTTCGGTATTTATCTAAAAAAAAATTAAATGAATGGTTCCTTGAAAACTTACTTTTCGCTATTTTTTATGCTATTACACTACGTTTTATAACTATTATTTGGAATCATATTTCAGAACTAAAATGAAACAAAAATTGTCAACATCTCTATTATAAATGGCGTTTAATTAAAGTAATAATTAAAAATACAAAACCGATATGCATGTCAGAGTGCAAACATGAAAATGTGCATCTTTTGCAGCCATTACTGTAGCAACTTAAAAAAAACATCACGCTTAACATACCCCAAAGGGTTCGGCAGAGGTGTACTGTGCACTGCTCGTGCTACTGGTTAGCATGAAATCTAGGATTCGTTTCCCAGGTTGGGCAAAAACTTATCCGGTTTTAATATCAGGAATGTCTCAATAACAGTCAGACCGTTAAGTGTGTAGTCTGACTTTGTGTCCAGTTAAAAAGTCTGTACGCTCGCATTACACGGGCACTAAAATAAAACTGGTGAAATGTGTGTAATATTGGTACACCTTTTCCGAACTAAAACATAATATAACTGCACATTTAAGATACACATACCTTTTTCTCAAATTTTGAAACAAAGCTCCACGCTGTGGAAAAGAAAATCGCCCGCCACACTACATCATGTTGTTTTTAATCAGATACCAAAAAATTACAATTAAGAATAATTTGTGCTGATAAGGTACCTTGTACACGGTGCAAGGTGTTTGAGATCGATTTATTCAAAATAAGCGAGTTCCATTAATATTATGTGGTGCGTTAAGGCCAGCGCAGACCCAGGACGGCAGCGCAGAGCATTTTATCTTTACCCAACGTAAATTCGTACCAAGCTAGTGGTAACAAGATACATATTCCAATACTCGATGCTGCGTTGAGAAATCCCCTTTATGCTTCGCGGTCGACCTCTAAACATTGGGATTTGTACTTTGTACGTATGAATTAATTTAGGGTAAAATTAAAATGCTCTGCCGTCCCGTCCCCGGTATGCGATAGCCTTTAGTCGCACGTCAAGCATTGCTTCTTGAGTTTCCATGACGCATTTAATCTGCACAAGCTTAAGCTTAAGCTCAAACTCAACTCAAAAGCATATAAAATAAACTAGTCAAAGCCGTCAAGTAATTCAGTAAAAAACTAAAAGGAACTACAGTTCTCTCACAGCCACTCTATCCCAGACACCATCAATAGAAACCTTATAGTAATGAAAATAAAGATGACGACTGAAGACTGATTGTGACGGAAATGCAAAATCGGAGGCATTTTAACAGTGAAAAGACTGTAGTTGCCAATTCCAAAGCGTATACATGAGATGCAGGAGAACGGGCCTCCCAAGTACTTCACTACTGCCACCCGCGCCGTGTACAAGCTCCATTATAGACAAAAATGTGCAGAGAGTTGCAGTAATCATTACGCACTGTCAAACAGGCAAATTTAAAGTTTCGAGTTATTGGCGTCATTGAGTGACTGTTTTGAAAGTACGTAATGATTTTCAGCATTTTCAGGTAAACTATTTACTTATAAAAAAATATATACGTAGAAAGCAGTTACATAAGTAGCAAGTAGGAGCAATTTTGGACTTGGTACAGTCGACCGCACTTCTAACGATTTTAACTTTGATCTCGAGCTGGCCAAGTCTAGTAAAGTTAAGATAGAACACGAACCATCTTATACTGATTTTGTTACTACTTGAGAGACCTAAACCTCTATGGTTATCTTAGAAATGACTGGCGCATTATAAAGGAAAGGATATAAATGGTAATTTTGTAATTAGAAGAATAAAAAACGTTTGGATAGAGCTAGGCGTCCGTCAATGTGAATGACAGGTAAAAAATACAAATTCTTTATAATAATTAGGTTAAGCTAATTAATTAAGTTTAAGCATCTTAAACGCCTTTTATTTATTCTAACACACTAAAACTACACACAACACGGTTAGATCCCTACACAACTGACGTGCGGTTGACTGTACTGGATAAATAAATGTAATATTATATGTATGCCTTTTCCTATCTCAGGACAAGGCTTACGATGAGATAAAGCCAACTTGTAGAGGCCCATTAGGCAATTTTACTCCAATGTATGAATACTTTTTTCACAAATTTAATTTAATTAAGTCATGTTTTTTTTTTTTAATACAACAGACGTAACCTATAAGTCATAAACAAGACCTAATATACAACCAATAAATACAGTCAAAAAATTTTGAAAAACAAAAAACTCCAATTCATTAAAATTTATTACACTCCGGTACCTGAATAAACAAATTTAAAATTATGAATTAATAATTTGTATGTCTTTTGCTATCCCGGGACCATGGGGTCCCGGATCTTAGGAGGCATACGAAGCCAGTTCGCAGAGGCCTTTAAGACAACTTTTAATCTTTTTGGAAAAAAACATTATTATTATAATTGCAGCAATTAAATATATTAAATTTAACACATCATTAAGAAACATAAGAACAATTTCGATAGTCAGTCAGGATATTAAACAATGCCAATCTTGATAATAACTCAACTCTAAATGTAATTGACTCCTGATAGTCGCAAAGAGAATAGTTCACGACAAAATTTTATCCAAAAGGGTCAGCAGAGCAGCATATTTTCAGGTCATATAGAATAATTATCACTTGCTTTGGTGAAGAAAAACATCGTGAGGAAACCAGCATGCCTTAGATATATTTCTTGACGGCATGTAAAGCCAAGTCAGAAACCCATGGGCGGCATAAATATTCCACCAGCACGCGTAGAAACAGGTTTTGTCGACGGAAGAATCGACAAAACTTGTTTCTACGGTGGTCATTCTACGCGTGCTGGTTAGGCACTAACCACACGATTAAGAAAGAAGGTCAAGTTTTAACATCAATAAATTCAAGTAATAAGTAGTTTATTTAAGTACTTAAAAATTTAATTTATTAAGAAATATTGGGATGGGGGAATAAGGCGCTACACAACTCGACTCTGGCCGGCTGTTACAGTAAACCACATAGAACACAGATCGCGCGCATGCGTCTATGAAAATATGATCAATCGATAATACAGGGCGTTGCCTAATAGAACGCGATTCCGCGACCATCGCAAGTACGCGGGATTTTTGCTCTCGCGAACTAGTGATCAAAGGTACCGATGTCAAATAGGTGACCTCATTGACGTTCACGCGATACGATCGCGGGTCTAAAATATTTAATATCAATTCTCGCTCAATGGCCGGAGAGCTAGGTAAGGCCCTACCCGGGAAAATAAGTCTTCCACATACTTCCCGAAACGAAAAACTAAGCAATGGAAAATGGAAGTCGACTCCGCTCCCATGAAAGTGCGAACACGTACTCGCCCGGCTAACTATTAAAACGATGATCGCGTATTGAGCGTATTCACGTTCTATTGGGAGGACGCCTAAGCTATGAACACACGTAAATGGGACAGACAGTTTTACTTGAACTAATGACATACAAGTATATTCTAAGTGCAGTCTATAGACAATTAATAATTGATGGGTGATTCTTTTACCTTTGCCTCGTTTCGCTTTCGTTTTTTCTTGTTTGTCTACAGCATTTATAACTTTTATTCGGGCACTTTTTGACCCATCGTCAGAACCATCTCCAATCTGCAAACAAAATTATAATTAGTTTGTTTGGGTATGAAATACACTTCTAGCAGAAAATTACATACTCATATAGTTTAGAGTATACTATACTAACACAAGCATGAATAATTTTTACTACAGGCAAAATCACGAAATTGCGAAAAACAAATATAATTCACAAAATGAAGGGAAGAACAGCTGATTCATGTTCATATTTCAGAGTTGGGGTTGGGGTTTGTTCCTAACAGCCTGTGTATTTGTAATAGTATTTATTACCTTTACATTGTAGACATTTTCGTCATCCTCCTCCTCCGTGTCTGAGTCTTGTGTGCTGACATGCACAGTGGCACCACCCTCTATAACAGTCTTCATCAGGGGGACTTCAGGCGCTTTGTGAGCCAAACGAAATAACTAAAATAACACACATTATTAGAGATATGAATGAACTAAGATAATCACGTATCTGTTTCAAATTTTTTTTTTGTAGTTGTGTCAAATCTGCCTAGTGTTTTCCCCAACTATCTGTTACTAGTATGTTTACTTCAATATTTATGAAATGTATGGTCACCTATCCACGGATTGACCTCGGCAAGCGCTGCTTAGCCTTTAACATCGACCCATGCTGCGCTATTTTGCCACTAGCTCCTATTTAATATCAAATATCTTACTATTTGAAACAGTAAAAATATATGGTGAGGTGGACGTAATAGTACACCCACATTTCGACAGTTATGTTAAGTCCCATGTAATAGGGGGCGAGCCTATATTGTAAAAAAATTGACCGACCTGGGAATAGAACCCAGGACCTTATGCTCGGCAGTCGCGATTGCGACCACTAGACCAACAAGGCTGTCTTTTCATTTCTGCCACATAATTATATAAATACTAGAGCTGTTGCTTGCGACCTTCGTTCGCGTGAAATTATTACTTCCCTTTTTAATCGGATTTTGTTATCAATTTCAAGGTTTTCTTTTTTTTTTTGCAAACAACCCTTATTCTTTTTCTAAAATAAAAGCCTTTATATAGCCTATGTTATACCTTATAATATTAGCTATCTGCCAGAAAAAGTCCCGTCAAAATCGGTTTGGCTGTTTTTGAGATTAGCCGGAACAAACCTAAAGACAGACCAAAATTTAAAAAAAATGTGTTTATGTTATAAGTCATCTGCCTAGCCTTTTCGCAACTGTCTTGGGGTTGGCTCCCAGTCTAACCGGATGCAGCTGAATACCAGTATTTTACATGGAACGACTGCCTATCTGACCTCCACAACCCAGTTAATACTGGGTAATACAATATCCTTGGTAAGACTTGTCAGACTTTCGGGCCAAGACTACCTGTAACGACTGTCAAAGATCTACAAATGACACCCAGGACTAATGGCTTAACGTATTTCCCACCCACAGACCAACCTACATTTTTATTTTATTACACTTTCATTTTATTTATTTGTATAGATATAAAGCAACTGCAAGGAGGTAAAAATAAACAACAAGTCTTTTGCTTGTGAGAAATGTTGCATAGAATTAAACTAGGTTTTTAATCTTATTTTGAGTAATTTTACTTTTTCTGTTTCTCTTTTTCATTCCTAAACCAAAATCTAAGTCTTACAAAACTTACTATAGATGCGAAAGTTTGTGAGTATGGACGGCTGTTTGTTACTCTTTCCCGTGAAAACTACTGAATGGATTTGGATGTATGTCATTTGGCACATAGATAGTTAATAACCCGGAATAACATACGGGATACTATTTATCCTGGTAGTATGATCCTGTGGGACAGTTACCAAACTTCACGCGGGGGAAGTCGCAGCAACAGCTAGTTTCATAATATTCTTAAAACAGGGTTGGATAACAATCATAAGTAGAAAGTCTTATCCACACAACGATGATTCAATAAACCTTCCAAAGTTTTTGGCTAGGTTTTTTATTTAATCCGTAAAACTTACCTATGGTTATAAATCCTAATTCATTTTATTTTGGGATTTGTGATTAAATCATGAGATTTATGATGAATTATTGTGATTTAAGTTCTGATGGTTTTGTTTTTTGGATTTTGATGTTTTTTTTTTTTGTTATTGTCAACATTTTTGTTGCTAACTGTACATTAAAAATGAAATAAATACTACTACATAAAGATTAAGTAGACCAGCAACAGCAATAATATAATCATAGTATTAGTAGAAATCAATTGTTATGTTATAGGAATATTTGCCCTTCACAGTAATTACTTCTTAATCATAATGCAATAATTGCGTTAAATTATGATAAATCTTGACTTTAGATTATTTTATGTTGCACTTACTTTAACCAGGGGTTGTGGCCAGGACATTGGTGCCAAGGGTGTAGCATTCTGTATGAACTGCAAGATATGTTCATCAGCTTGCCGACATATATGCTTGAAATCATAGCTCATTTCTATGAAAAATTTGCAGCGGTTACAAATATATGTAGGCTTTTTGTCAGATGGGAAGACCTGAGAGTAGAAAGTTTTTAATGCATTTATAAAATAAAATACATTTTATTAAGAAACAAAGGTTTGTGTCCACCAGATGGCGCCTGCAGGAAAGCAATGACACAAATCCACAAAGTAATGTAAATTGCAGCATTATAAAAATTCCCTGTCAGAAAATTATGGAAAGTCTTAATACATGTATAATCGATATGTAATTTATACAACATGGGTAACACAAAGGAATAATCAAACATTTTGTATTTAGTTAATGTTCATAGATTCGGCGCCATTATACTGTACGTACACAAAAATCATTATAATATCTATGTAAATAAGTATTGTAATATTGGAAAATAATGAATAATATATATACCTCAATAGAGACGCATGATAATATTTTCAGTGGTAGGCTAACTGTGTTTTTTGTAGATCGTTTTTCATAGATACTTGTTAGAGTATCACCTTGAGCTAAACAAAATCTACAAAGTTTAATGGAGGACAAGCTATCCCTTCTTGCCTCCATTGTTATCACTGTTAACAACACACTTCACTTAAAAATTGATATTTTACTCCATAACCTCCCAACACAAAATCCCCACAGTGAATTTGTATTGACACTAGCGCCGCCTCAAACCTTTGGTGACGCGGTGCGATACGAGCGACAGACGCCATCGTACAGCGCTCGTGGCGGTGAGCAGCTATAACTATTTAATACATCTACTCCTCATTAGATGTCATTAGTTATATCAAAGTTGTGCTTCACCAGCGTTACGTTTTTATGGTCTGTTTCAAAACACACCATAAAATTTCTCATAAAAAAATCGAAACACCTCACAGGCTGGCAAGTATATCTTTCGTAAGTAGATTATCAGAAAAATATTATTTTTAGGAATATACATTAAATGTTGTTTTATGAGTCTTTTTTAGCCTGTTTAAACACGTCCTTAAATGGAATAAAGTTTAGAAACAGTTTAATTAAATAACTTGCTTTCCCCGGCATCAGATGAGACTCAGATGAGACAGACGATCACGTGTTGTAGGGACCGGTTACGAGGTTCTACCAAATGAATAAAGAATCACTTAAATCGCACCCGTAATCACGGAGTTATGATTGTAACAAGCATAAGAAAAAACCGGCCAAGTGCGAGTCAGACTCGCGCACCGAGGGTTCCGTACAAACCTGTAGGTATATAAGTAAAAGTTATGGTATTTATTATTAAAAATATTTTTATTATATGATGTAACTAAAAATTTATGCTTTTCGCAATTTTTCCTTTATCTGTGTTATAAGACGTTGCTTCGTACCAAATTTCAAGATTCTGAGTTCACGGGAAGTACCCTGTAGGTTTTGATTCCCTTGCGAGTAGTGGCGAGTTTCAAAATATGCGGTTTTAATTCCTGTTTCTTTTGATTGCGTTGACATAGAAGTTTGATTTTGTTACAGCTTAAAGGTATTATAGATTTGAGTATTTGATATGAATTTCAATATAATACCACTACGCGTTCATGAGGAAAGGGGTAGTAAGTTTAAAATTATTAAAAATATTTTTATTATATGATATAACTAAAAATGTATACTTTTCGCAATTTTTCCTATATCTCTGCTATAAGACGTTGCTTCATACCAAATTTCAAGATTCTGAGTTCACGGGAAGTACCCTGTAGGTTTTGATTCCCTTGCGAGTGTCGAAAATTTGCGGCATAAACGGGAGTATCTTTTGATCGCGTTGACTTAGAAGTTTGATTTTTTCACAGCTCCAAGAGACCATAGACTTGAGTATTTGATATGAATTTCAGCTTGATACCTCCACGCGTTCCTGAGAAAAAAGGTCTTGACAGACAGACAGACAGACAGACAGACAGACAGACGGACAACAAAGTGATCCTATAAGGGTTCCGTTTTTACCTTTTGAGGTACGGAACCCTAAAAACAAAAAAAAACCGCCGAATTAAGAATTTAAGAACCTGCTCCTTTATAGAAGTCGGTTAATCGGAATGAACACCTTTTTTTATAATCTGTAACTAGACAATATAAGCTATGTTTCTGTTAAATGAATATTACAAATATTATTGATTTGATTACAGAACAATTAAGAAGAGAATAAATGTCTACTGTGTAAAAATGAGAGCAATGCAATTCGCTTACTTTTCTATTTGGGTAAGTATTTTAAAAGATTAAACAGGGACATACTGTTTAAATCCGAATGACTGCATATTAGGTTGAAAATATGCTCGAATCGCAAATGATTTTGGTATTATATTTGAATGGACAATTCATTCTCCGCCGGACTCATGCGTTAATTTAACTAACTAACTCGCTAAACACCCATTTTTATATTTTATGATATTTAAATTTTACATATCCATTGATACTTTTTGTAGTGAGGCAACCGTCACTAAAAAAGTAGGTACTACCAGCAACATAGTACAAAAATACTACAGCGCCATCTATGACAAAATGAAGAACTAATATCAAAATTCTAATAGTCAGCGACTAGAAGAACCCGACAACAACTGTCGGGCAATAGCCCATCAGCCACAACACCCATCTGGTCGGAGGATCCTCCTTTTTCTATGGGGGATGATGAACCTTACCTAGATCATGTACTTCATAGTACCTACTCAAAGATAAACAACTGAAAATGTAATTTGGAATTTTTGTACATTGGTTATAAAATTATGTATTTTTTTCATGGAATTAATTGTCACTAGAAAAAACATCGGAAGTGTTTCGATTTTTATGATGAATTTTTTTTTTTTTTTTTGGCGTAAAAATATAGCACATATCGAGTACCCAACATTTAACCATAGTACTCAATTATTGCTTCAATTCGAACAATTCTACATCCTACATCTCAGTAAGTAAACGGCCCCGGGCCAGTTAGCTTTGCCGCCCCATTCATTTAAGAAAAAATACTTGTTATTGGTGTGAATTAAAAATGAAAAAAAAAATCTTAAAATAAACCATTTATTCACTATAATAGGTACTTAAATATTTGACAAAATCGTCAATGACGCTGCCATAACTTTAGCGTTTGTCAATTCAGCGTCTATAAATATCGTGAATTATGAATACCTACATAAATATCAGGAATCTCTCTTAGAACTACTACTACTAGACTTTAATATTCAGAACAGCTAGGCTGTTTAAGCGTTCTTCGCATAAAGTGGAACGTAAATAATTCTTTTTCCTTTTGAGTACTGAAAACGAACTTTCTGCACTGCAATCCGTCACTGCGGTGCAAAGAAAAATACGTAATGCAATCTCTATCCCATAGGTAGAGATTGCATTACGCATTTTTCTTTGAAAACGAACTTTCTGCACTGCAATCCGTCACTGCGGTGCAAAGAAAAATGCGTAATCAGCAATCTCTACATAAGTGAAAGCTTCTTTTAAGTCCTTATTAACCGACTTCCAAAAAGAGGAGGTTATCAATACGTAAGTTGTTTTTTTTTTTGTGTGTGGTATATTCAAATATGTTCAGCGATATCTTCGCCAATTCTGAACCGATTTCGATGATTCTTTTTTGTTTGGATCAAATTATTTCGCGGTGGTCCCGTTTAAATTTGGTGAAGATCTCATGCTGGTCTTCAGAGATAAGCAATGGAACTCTTCAATAATAGACAGCAAATCTGCCGTGATTGCTGCAATCGCTTGGATGTTTTTTGTTTACACAACATCATAACATAACATCACGCCTATATGCTCTGAGGGATATGCAGATGTGCCAGTACACCCACATTTCGACAGTTAGGTACCTATGTTAAGTTCCATTGTATTGGGGATGAGCCTATTACCATGACATGTATGGTTAGCGGTTCACTGATGTTTGAACAAAACTCCTTTGTCTATTTTTAACCGACTTCAAAAAAAGGAGGAGGTTCTATGTTTGACTGTATGTATTTGCGTATGTTCACCGATTTCTCCTCCAATTGTGGACCAGTAAATAACATTAAATTAACTAATTTAACCACAAACCGCAAAGTTCTTAATCATGTGTTAAATTAAAACTAAGTACTGGTAGGTAAGTTTTCACCGGGTCAAATTAAAACATAGGTAATATTTCGTAAGGTAGGACTAATCATGAACACGGAAAAAACTAAGGCTATGACGAACGGGCACCAAGAGCCTATTTGCGTGAACAATAACACAATTGACTATGTAGACGAATATTTCTACCTAGGTCAAACAATCTCGCCCACAGACCTTACTTCCAAAGAAATTAATAGACGCATAGGAAATGCATGGAAACAATACTGGACTTTAAAAAAGGTCATGAAAAACCCAGAAATGAGCATGGCTATTAAGCATAAACTATTCGACACTTATATTTTGCCTGTCCTTACATATGGCTGTCAAACCTGGGCACTAAATAAATCCCATGTTAAGAAACTCGAAACATGTCAAAACGTTATGGAAAGGAGAATGATGGGGAAGAGACTTTCGGATAGATTAAGAACCACCAATATAAAGAAATGTTCTAGAACAAAGGATGTCACGGTAACTATCAGATAGCTCAAATGGAAAAGGACAGGACATATCATCAGAGGTAATGAGAAGTGGTCGCAATCTGTACCTAATGCACTGGTTCACAAGTCATAGGAAAAGGAAGCGAGGCAGGCCACCAAGAAGATGGGTGGATTTTATTTAGGTACTTGTTTGTAGTTATTGTAAACAATTGGTTGGGTTTTGGGTTCGAAGCGTTCGTTTGTTTTTAATTAAATGTGAAAAAAAAATATTGTAGTTAAGCTTGACAATAAAAGGCGCGCAGCCGCTCCTCGCATCCTGCCGCCCCGGGCCATGGCCCCCTTGGCCCTAGGGTAAATATGTCCCTGCTCGGCAGGCGGCACATGCCAGCCATAATAATAGTGTACTGCTGCGGGTGGCTGTAGCTAGCTACTCGTACACTCGTATTCTTTTGTTAATGTACTTACACATTTCTAATTTCACTATGGGTCGGCAGTTGTGTACAGGTGAGGAGGGCCGATCCCGCTCGAAAAACAAAACACGGCAAGACCCAGCTTCTATGGTCATCCCTAAAAAGGGCAAAGCGCCGAAACCCTGGCAGATCTTTAGGGCGTTAAATGATAAGATTAATACCGGTCATCAACTGCTGTGCTCGCTTGAACGAAGTTTCGAATCGACATGCTTTTCCGGAAACGTGCAATCGGCATTATAGCATATCTATGAAAAAAAATACGTTTTTCTGAGAAGTCGAGTAGAGTAGTACCTATGCTTTTCGAAACGATGGCGTTTACTACCCGTTACCGACACTCCTTCGACAGCTGCCTGATCATATTCTAGGTACTTAGGTACTTCACAGTTTACATTAATTAAAAAAAAACGCTGCCTCTCATTCAACGCGATTTAATATCGAGTAGAAAATTAGATAAAACCGGAAAAGGACTGATCCTTATGTGTTTCTTGAAACTAGAATATAGCGGGTCACATTGCTCGAAGAACAGAGGCCCGAGAGTTGGTGCAGCTAAGTTTTAGAGAGGCAACGACGTACAGTCTACCGAAAGCGCAGGATGGGTCATGGCAGACGTCAACGTCTTCTAATCTTCTGGACCGATCTAATCTGAATCTATTGATATGGCGTAGGATTCTTTCGTTGGAGTGATGATGATGCTAATGAGTAGGTAAGTACCGAGGTACCCAATTTTAATAACTAAGAGCCCTTTTAGACAAGATAATTTAAGTACGCCTAACATATAGTATGACCACATTAAGTGTGCAGTTCAAGGTGGCGTTGTTTGTCAAGAAAACTTGCATCGATATGTCAAACTTGGTACATTTATTTTAGTTCTGTGTTTTCCCGCCTGCACCGATAAGTTGGTTGAAGTGCACGAAACAACTAGGCTGCCCGAAGCTGGATTCGCGCGTGAATGAGCGAGTGCATGTGGACGGACTGCACAAGAAAAAAAAGGAGGAGCATCTCAAATCGACGGGTATTATTTTTCTGTCGTTGAAACTCTTTTGCTTCTTACTGTAGTTACACAATGAGTTTTCTTGAAAATTATAAACAGTACCATAATCACCGTCGATATTTAATTAACAGATGTGTAAGGTGTTATAGCAAAATCAGTTTTACAATCAACGACACTTGGAATAGAACTAAGTACTTTATCTATCGTCACGATTCAGTGGGAACACCTGTTAAGCCACCAAATTTTATTAATTTATGACCACCGAACATCTGGTATTGCAAGGACTTATCAAAAATTGTTAGTAATAAGTAATGACAAATGATTGGAATTGAAATGAAGTCGATAAGCTTCGATAGTACCTATTCATATTATTTTGTTAGGTATATATCATATCTAGTAATTATTAATATGATTATAATTTTGTTATCGGTCTTACAAGGCTAATACCAATGTGTCAACATCTCATAACTTCTCAGATTCTCTAAATCGTTGCTCTTATGTGGTGTTATAAATAATTGTGGTGTTAAAGTAAATAATCGTGTAAATAATCAGCTAGTAGATATGGAACGAAATAATACAAGTTTACAAAAATCGAGACATTCTCTTGATAGTGCTTTAGTGGCTAAAAATGATTCCAAGCTATCGTAAGTACTGTTTGACGATTAATTAAGTTTTTGCGCCCAAAATAATTTAAAAATTTGTACCTTTTGAAATTTAGTATTAACCGGATGTTAAAAAAGTGATTATCAACAGAAATCAATACAACATGTCGTTCTCGAATAATACAGGTGCGAACCAAACCACTTAAGTACTTCCTGAACGTAAAAACGAAAAATTATGTTATGACCTGCGTAAATATTTTTGGAAGTAAGTTTCGACCTGCGTAAAGATTTTTTGAAGTTAATTACGACCTGCGTAAAGATTTTTTAAAGTAAGTTACTGAAGCGAATAGGTATTGAAAAATCGATTATTTTAGAGTAAGCGATTATAACGTACGGTTATGTAGGTACATATGCATGCAGTGAATAAAATAAGATTGATTTGTTTTAATAAAGCTGTTTTAAAAAGACTACAGTTTTGAGCGCCAATTTTACAAGTCTAAAATGAAGAATACTGGTTTATCGGATTAGCGGAAAGAGGGAATAGACCTCTATCCTTCAGAGGGAAAATGTCGATTATTATTTATGGAACTCGTCTTACGACACACATCCCTAACACAGAAGGATAGAACACCGTTAATGTAAGTATGGCTTAGCATAAAAGAACAGCTAAAAAAATAAAGATTTTTTGCAGATGGCGTCCAATTTCCATCACAAATATAGCTAGCGATTATCTTAAGAAATCAGAGCCTGTGCTAGATTCCGTAGCGGGCAAAGCAGTGAACCACAACAATAACATCGCCAACAATAAGACACCAGAGCCACCAGAGCATCCAACTGAACCTGCTCCAGCTACGCCAGAAGTTACTCCCAAACATGAAAAGGTACTCATAACATGATTGGCTTGCTAATCAATTAATCAATAAGCCGTTAATCCTGAACCAGTCAGTATGTTGTTTACATTATGGTGGTACTCAAAGACAATGTCTCTCAGTTCAGTGTGCCTCCTGGCATAGACTTCCTCTAACGTCTTCCACTGCTTCCTATCTCTAGCAACCTTTCTCCAGTTACGACCGGCTGTGAGTTAGCTCATCCTCCCATCTCCTCTCGTTCCTTCCTCTTTTCCGTTTACCTTCTCTAGGATATCAGTCAGTGACAATCTTGTTCCACTTTTCTTGGGTACTACGCAGTCTACGCAATATATGCCCCGTTTATCTCCACTTTAGTTGGTCTATCTTTAAAAGTACGTCAGTTACTCCAGTTTTCGATCTTATAAAGGACTTGCTAATAGATACTTTATAAAATACTACCTTCTTCCCGTGACTTCGACCGCGTCAAAGAAATATAACACAACACACACATTACACATTATCGATACTTCGCAATGGAGAACTTTCCATCAATGAAAGAATTTTTGAAATCGTTTGATTAGTTTCGGGGACCTCCTTTATCCGAATGTACAAACTTTACCTCTATAAAATATTTTTTATAGTTTAGAAGTCACTGAAAAGATCCTTGCGAAAGATAGACGTAAGGATAAAACACGGATGAAAGGATCTCTTTTTGGCTAGGCTGTTAGGAAACTACGCTTCGTTTTTTCGAAGAATCTTTGTTTAAACTAAGACGCTTTGTAGAGCCTTCTTATGTGACCCAGCTTCCATTTCAATCAATCAGACTTTGCAGCCAAAATCCGATCCAGCGCCTGTTCCGGCGATCGCACCACCACCAACACCAACGCCCTCTATGAAAAAGGACAAGACTATCCGGAACACTGTGGTTGATGTCGTCATCGTGGAAGCTAAGGGACTCCCAGACCCGCCACAGGATAGCCATTCACATTCAGTTTATTGTAAATTCCGGTAAGTAAGCTACTTATTTTGGATATTCTCCAAGTAAATATTTGGTCAGACCGCTACGGACAGATGGCGGATACGGGCACCTCCATAAAAATACGTAGGTAAAACTGATGTATATACCAGTTACCTGACACCTGCGCACTTGACGATCTTATGACTGCATCAGCGAGCAGAGTTCGCATAGCTGAATTTTGGCTCCAAATATAAATTTAATGAAAATTTGACACTAAGAAGAATAAGAGACCGGTGTCTACACCCGATCGGCGATTTGTCCGTACAAGTTTCGCGTTTGGCGCTGCCCTCACTGCGCCAAGAGATGTAAACTGTTTCTTCATGTAGACCTGCATCAATCAGTATTGTTCTATACGGTACCAAAAGTTGGGACCGGATTCCGGCAATTTTATTATGAAAGGGAACTCATTTCCAGAGACAATTTCCACAGATTTCAACTTGTTTTTTGCAGCTTGGGTTCGCAATCATACAAATCGAAGTCCGTGACGACCACCAAACAACCACAATGGAGGGAGAGATTCAGTCTACATCTCCGCAATGATCAGTTGTTACATATATCTCTACGGGATAAAGGGAAACGGAAGAATTTCATGGGCAGGTATGAGAAAAGTTTTTTTTTGTTTTGCAAAAGACATCTCCATTTCCAACTTTGGATCTTCTTCTCATTAATGGACCGATGACAATCTAAATAGAGTCGGTCCAGAACTGGGGTAGGAGTTTAGCACCTTTAGAAGCATCTATCAGTTCCTGTAATGAACAAACTATAGGAGACGCAGGATCAAGATATTAAGTGCTACATCTTACTTTTGAATTTTAATGTGATTTTGTCATAAAATTTTACCTTTGCTATGATTCGGAATCAATTCGGTTCGTTATCGAGCAGTCCCAGTTGGTTAGCTCTCTCAATGGACTGTTAACCTAGATAAGAGGTATTTTTCTAAGCTGTTTAAACAGTCTACAGAAAATGTATAAAGTTCTATTAATACGGAAGATTTTATCACTTTTAATACACGAGAGTTTGATCTACTTAATTAATGTGTCTGGGAGTCGTGATTTGATGAGTTGTTTGTATACACGTGCTTGTTATCGTGTAACCTTCCCCTGGAGTCAAGGGCAGTAGGTACCGCAGAGGAAATAATAGTGAACTTTTATTTCTATATTTTTTATTTTTACATGCATCACAGCCGCAAAACTGTTAATCGTTTATTATCAGGTTGCGTGTGCCGTAATTGTGGATATGTCTTTGTAAAAATAATGCATTTGACGTCAATCAAGTGCACGGCATAAAATGCCGCCGTAGGTCATGGTTCCCGTAATAAAACATTGACAAAGTTTTAGCCAAGCTTTCGTTCAATCGAGATAAGAACATTATGTAGGTACTAACACCCAGGTAACCGATGAGATTTTCCATCAAGAAATGACGAATTGCCATACAATCCATCTAAAATACATCATCAAAGTAAAGGTTGATTTGAATCCTTTTGATTGATTGGATTCAAGTCCTTTCTGTGCTCACCACTGCTCACATTTGCCATAAATCAAACTCTAGTGCAAATTGTATGTTATAAAAGCAGCGGAACACGCTGTTTCTTGCCTGTGAGTGAATGAAATTAATATTTTTGCTCAAAATTAGAAGACATAATCGATATTTTGTAGTCCTACGTCAATGGTTACTTAGTTAAATTATTTTAAAAGTTGTGTTCTAGACCTGTCGACGCGGGAACGGGAGCGTACACACGATATCTGGCAGGATCTGGAAGACGGCTACGGCTCGGTACATCTTTCAGTGACGTTGTGCACGATCCGGAACAGTGCAGGGAATCCGAGCCAAGCTGTCGCCATACCAGAACCAAATGTGGACGACTTACGATCTAAATATGTACGTATTTATAACTACTTCAATATTAATATAAGTTTTTTTATTCCACTAGAGGCCCGACTCTGATTCGCTGGTGGCTTTCAATTTCACACAAGGTTGAGATGAATTTTAAATTGTGGTCAAAAAAGATATATGGATTTTCGTAGCACTCTGCTACGCTGCTAGTTGCTAATTTCGTAGACGCGCTACGTCATAGTCCATTAAAAGAAAAGGTACACAAACGATTCAATGAAATCTATTGATTCAAAAACGGTATCAATACCGTTTTTGAATGGATGGATTTCATATTTCGTCTTCGCAATATGAAATCTATTCAACTGAAACCGAATTTCGTAGAGGTATCCCTACAACTTTCTACTTAAGACACATTAAAGTAGGAATGAGGTAGCGCTATGTCTGGTAACTCATAGAAAAAACCATCTGTTTTTCGAACGTAGGCCTGTGGCGAAGCATTGGCGTAGGTAGGTACATGGCGTTGCTTATGCCTGGAAAGCGTTTTCTTTCCGTAGAATAAAATCCTTTTCTTTCTACTTAAAGCGTAGCAACCTCAACCTGGTTTCGTCAGACATAGAGGATTTCAGATTTATTCCGACTTTCCAGGCCTTCTACAACCTGACTCCAGACACGAGTGTGGTCGGCCAGCTGCACGTGAAAGTTATCGGAGCCCGGGGGCTGTCCGGCAAGCCCAATGCGTACTGTACTCTGGAGCTGGACAATGAGAGGGTGCAGACGCCGTCTGTCAGTTCTAGCGCTGAACCGATGTGGAATAAGAGCTATGTTTTGTGAGTAATTTTGTGTGGTTTTATTTAAAGTTGTGTTTGGAATACGAAGCGTGTTATGTACACTAGAATACGGTAATTATTGTCTAAAGTTGTGACTTGTATCGAGATCAAAGCATGTTTAGTAGGTATTTGTAAATGTTTCACGAATTTGAATATTAATGTTTGTTTTTCACTAAATTATGAAACGGTCATCTAAATCCCAATTATACCTACGTTTGCTGCAATCGCTCGATTATTTTCAACGATAACGGGATACCTTGACTTTTGATTCATGTATCTATGAATTTAGACCATGTATATTGAGAAATAGTTTTTCATAAAAGTAAGGTGAGTTACTTAATTATATATTACATTTTCCAGCAATATATACGATGTTGCGTCGACGTTTGAGCTTAAAGTCTACGATCGCTCCATAAACTCGTTGCTGTACGATTTCCTGGGCAGAGTGATCATACCCCTGCTCAGGATAAACAGCGGAGAAGCATGCTGGTACGCACTCAAAGACAGCTGCAAGAAAAAGGGAGCGCGAGGGAACTGTCCCAGAGTGCGATTAGAAATGAATATATTTTGGAACCCAGTGAGTATTTACTAAGAAACCTGGACCCGGATTTGAGTTAGGTTTGAGTGATTTCTTGAGATGGAGAGTAAACCTTTCAGTATAAGTTAAACACTTTGATTAAGAAAAATAACTACTCATTACGTTACACGTTTTCGCCTTTTCTCTTATGAATTGAAGGCCTTTTTGAAACATGATATTGGGGACCGAAGATATTGAAGAGCCCTCTCAAAATATAGAGGACTCTTGAATATTCATCTAAAGGAGGTTGAACCTTGTAGATCGATCCATCTATTCTCGCCCCCCTAAGGCGTAATTAAATTTGAAAAGGAAAATGTCAAAATACGTAAATTGCGATAATAAATGTGATTATTGTTTTGATTGTGAAGCTAATCCTCAGAATTTATTCAGCTTGCGACACTTGTGGCATTGTGAAATTCGATAAACAATAAACTAATGTATTTATTTTATCTTTCAGGTGATCGCTTCATTGAAATTGTTTCGTCCAAAACAGGTCAAGTACATAGCGAAGCCGCCAAAGTTCGACATACCACTCATATACAAAAACTGCAAGTTTATTAAGGAAACCTTTGAAGCGCTCTTCCTTATCAACGAACATTTCAAGTAATTATCATTTTTGTTTGTTCCTTTATCATGGAAGCTCAACAAAAGAATCGCATTGCAAGCAGGATGCGTAATAAATTTATCTTTCAATATGACTTGCGTGATTGAGTGACTGATTAGTGAGTGTACATACGCTTCTGTTCACGCACTGCTCTTAGAGATTATAATATCTAGTCGGTTTGCACTATGCAGCTATATCCATGAGCATTGATAACATTACGTTGACCTCTAGGGCTCTAGCTATTCATAACTATCTTACCTAACTATGCGTTAGTGTGCGAAAGTCGTAGCGATAGATCCGGGTAGGTAACAATGTCGGATCTCTAGAAAACTTTAAATACTTAAGTATATTTGGATGTATAGAGCTATAATCTGTATTCTGTAATAATAATGCATGCTTATAGGTTCTTTAACCATTGTTAAGTTCTAACTGGGCTCAACAGCAATATGAACTGGGCATGCTATTACTTTATTACATTTTGCGATTAAATGTAGGTGCGTCATTTTCGACATGTTCGTAGAGGGTAGGAAATCTGCAAGCAAACTTCATCTGCACCTTAGAATATGTGTAGATGCTTGATCTTCGTTGGCAGTAATTTGCAACTCATTTTTACATAAGCTCGCAAACTACGAGTACGATGACAAAATGTGTCGTAATCGAGTAAATTATTGACACGAATCATGATTCACTATACGAGTATAACATTATGAAGCAATATTTTAACGTCGAAATTTCTACGAGTAGGGTAGGGAATCCCTTACCGGACTACCTGATTGTGATCATGATTAAAGGTTTTAGGTACAAAGTACGATTACGAAAACATCTTATCTCACACACAAACCTTATCGCTTCGCTCCAAGATATAGGTAGATACCTACTTATCGGGTAATCTTTGTTATTGTACAAATCATTGTTAGAAAGGTGAACTTTCAACAAACAAACAAGGATAATGACCATGGACATCAAATGATTATGATAGTTTTGAAAAGTAACTCCGCTTATAGCTATCTAGGTTTATTAAACCGATGGTCCCGTCGGTTGGTGACTGTAGTTACGTGTAGTAGGACCCGAAAGTCTCACAACCAGTCTTGCCAAGGGTATCGTATTACCCAGTACTAACTGGGTTGTGGAGGTCAGATCATATCGTATATTTGTGATACATGGGTAACATGCAGGTGTTCATTACATAATTATATACTAATAAAGTTCATTCCATGATCAGCCACTTGGACAAATAAAATATTTAATAATATAATGAAGATACTTTATTAAAATAATTTCTTGTTGACGAATTTTTGGACGCCCTGTAACCCTTTTCTATTTGTACATATTTATTACTATTATAGTTTTGTAGTTTGTAAATAATTTAATTATCTATGAAAATATGATTCTAAAATTCTATTGATTATTCCATTTCATATTTAATAAATTCTATTATTACTATTAGTCATGCATAACAGAGACAAGACAATCAACAACAATAAATTATCGTCAAGCAGACATTAAACATTAAAAAGTTCTAGTCGATAACAATTCAGCAACAGAGTAATAACAATTTTCTATAAGAAATTGGAACAATTTATTTTTAAAGACATGAATATTGCTATTTTTATATTTTATAGGCAGACGCTCCATGTAAAATACTGGTATTCTGCTGTCAGTTAGACTGGAAGCCGACCCCAACGTAGTTGGGAAAAGGCTAGGCAGATGATGAAAATTAGTAAGACAGTGACAGAAACAATGCTCAGCCAAAGTATCTACGTGCTAAATAACGTTTATCAGTCTTGGTCAGTGCTAATCTACAAACTTTGTCTGCAGGAGCTTCCTGGAGTGGGAAGATCGAGAATTATCGACGACAATCCTTATTTCCTGGCTCATCTTCTGGTACTATTTCGATCCGTGGATGACACCGTTACTTGTCGCAGCGCTGTTCCCGGTCATGTGGTTTATTGATCACAAGCAAAGTAAGTTCCCGATTGATTTGCTTTCAAAATATACTTAGGTACACTAGCTTTTACCCGCGGATATTGGTTAATGGGTCGTGGAAGTCGGAAATTATCCTACCAGAATGTATTTACTACTAGGATAAAAAGTAACGTATGTCGTGACTCAGATCATGGTCTATCCTTGTGCCAATTACATCCAAATTGGTCTTGCCGTTAAGGTGAGAAAAGGTAACGCGTTATAATATTAGTATTGATGGCATGTAGATTGTTAGAAAACTAGTCTATTTTCCAGATCTTAGAATGTTTTTGGTCCACTTTATCAACACCCCTTTAGGTACATGTTTTATTAATACATTAACAAATGCTTCATTTGTTTTACTGTCTTTATTCTAGATCAAGACATAAAACTTCAAAATGAAGAAGATCCAAAAGACTGGGGTCCTGCTGACGATGCACAAAACGGCGAGTCGGTATCGGATAAAATTAAAGGTTTACCGGAAATGACGCTCATTATAACGGATGGCATAGAGTACATGGTATCATTAGCTGAAAGAGTATATAAGTAAGTTACAAAGAGTCTGTATTATTCGTGGTGATAGCTACAATTCCCAAAATAATTACTGGGAAATTCGAAATAAGGTTACGTAAGAAGCAAAAATACTTACAAGAAGTTGTACAGTTCTAAAAACAAAACTTTTCAAATATTATAATTGTTCAGAATGTATTCAGAGATATACTTAATCAAAGTACCTACCTACGACGTTTCAACGTGTGAAAGAAGACATTCTGCACCGACTCCAAATAAATATTGATATGGGCAGGCGGATAATGTTACAGATTTGATTGTATTTATAAATTGTTTATTTTTTGTTGTTTTTTTCAGTTTAGCAACATTCAAGGTTCCATTTTTGACTGTGTTATCAATGCTGTTATTAGCAACGAATTCAGCACTTTTGTTCTTCGTCCCTTGTAAATACCTTATGATGGGATTTGGTAAGTTAAACTTATTGAGGAGTTTCTGGGTGATGACTATTTCAGGATTTTAGTTACGCTGAATTGTGTTTCAGGATTATATAAGTATGGGAGGAAACGGTTGGATCCTGAAAGAGTTCTAAATAATGACATTTTGGACTTCATTTCAAGAGTACCGGACAACAAGATGCTGGTAAAGATAATCGTGCAAATTTTGCTTGAGTTTTTAATGTATATAAGATGTAAACGGACCCTTCACAAAGCCATCGCACCAAGCATTCTGTACATCAAACTTAGTAACTGTGCGCAAAAATTATTGCTAAGAAACGACTATTTTTTCTTTCAACACATTGTTCTGATGGATGCGTTGAATAGTACAGAGATCATGGAGGTATTTAAAGTAAAGTTATAAAATTAAAAACTTTTATTAAAAAAAACTTGGAACTTTGGCCTCCAATATCTGCGTAATTAGAAGGTTCCGGTATGGTCTAGACCAAAATATCACAATAGCTGGGATAACAAGTGCCTTTTGGATTTGTTTAGGGTTTTTTTTTACACCCTAGGTACTTTTGACCGGTTGAAACTATTCAAACAAAATGAATATTTATTTATTTTAAACTAGCTTTCTCCTGCGGCTTCAATCGCGTTAATTTAGAATTTGACAATCAATTCAGGTTGTACTCTGCTTGTAATAATGTAATCCAATCATGATTGCAAAGACACGTGGCGCCATCTATTATCACAAGAACGTTATTGTTGTTTTCCTCGGGAACAGCACTTGTTTTCCGGATGAAAAGTACCCTATGTCCAATTCTGTACACCTGAAAACGTACCTATATGCATAATTTTAGGATGATTAATTCAAACAAACAAACAAACAATAACACAAATAAACTTACTTTCGCATTTATAACATTAGTAAGGATAGTAAGGAAGTATGGATAGGTACGCCAACAGTACATACATTTTATATTCCAAAATAAAAGCATACACGTTAGGGTTCTTATGTATGTACCAATTACCTACAGTTGTACACAATATATGTGTATTTATGTGACCATTTTAAACCAATTATTGTTATGGTGATTTTAAATAATTTAAATTAAGGCGTTTCGTTAAAACAGATGGTTAATAGAGAATATTCGCTTTTGACTGAATAACAGTTTTAAATGTAACATACACGTACATACAGAGAAACATGCAGATTTTTTGAGGAGTTGTTTAAACTTTAATGCATAGTAGCTAATGCGTATACCTAATGCGTCTTGTCTTTCTTATTTTATCTGCGAATGAGAGGCAAAAATAATGGAATTTACCTACTTGTGTGATTGATTTTCTCTAATAGGTATTAATATTATGTTTTCTGCTTTACAGATGTATTGGAAAGAACTAAGCGTGCCAGAACCGCAGAACCACAGAAACTCTACAAGACCAACATTTTCGAAATCAGTTTCAACTTGAAAAACTGTTATTTAGTCTAATAGGTATAGTGCGATTGCGATACTATTAAAGTAGGTATCCTAGTCCAGGGTCATATTGTGTAAGGAAGGTTTATTTCCTAGGGAACCATGGTGACATGTGCCATGCCGTTTGTGTGACGAATTAAGTACCTACCTATGCTCAAAATCTTTGTCGAATTGTTGTCGATAGAGGTTGTTTAAATATGAATTTATTAAATAAAATAACTTTTGTAAAAGAATATCATTATTTTTCGTTGTTTTATTCTTAAAACTAAACATCACAATTTTATTTGCATACTGATTTATTTGTACAATCTGTAACAACACTATTAAACTAATTGTAAAAAAAATGGCTAACATTATCATGTTTTTGGTCTTATCTGTCAACGAGTTGACAGGAAGATAATAACCATGACGCAATCCAGCTAAACGACGAATCCGCAAACCATTTATAAAAAGTTATATTTCTATAATGAAATAATTTTAAAATGCATGCGGTTGTAGATCAGATCTTAATACTTAATAAACTAACGGCAAATTAAATTAATATCACCTATGTATTTAAATAATGTACATATACTAGTTTTAAATAAGTTTTGAGCCATCTACGCTTTATTCATAGTTTCATTGCTGCACAACACTGTGCAATATGGCGGGCGGCCATAGCCGAGCATTTCTTGTGCACGTCGTAGTCTAGGAGACAGCGCCGTGAAGTGCTCTTCAGTCCTAAAGGCCGGACTACATCAGAGCACTACAGTACGTAACGTAGTGTGTAGTGCGCCTTTCATCTTCTCCTCAATTTATCGCCTCTTCGAAGAATACTGTCTGTTGAAGTTCGACTCCGGCACTCTCAGTTCACGCCATTGTTTCTGAAAGTAAAATAGTAGTTTTTAGTATGTTGTGTTATGATATAATGTTATATATATCTACAACTATTGAATGAATGGATAGAGAGATCCACTGCTAAAGATTTAAGTCGTCTAGTAAAGGGATTGTGCGGCTCATTGTCACCTAAGTTGATTGATTTTATATATGCTGCATACGGGGATCTGGGTATCGAAATCATAGCTAAATTAGTTTATATGAAAAATAAAAATACTAACCAGCATCTTGTCGTCTGGTATCCGTGAGATGAAGTCCAATATGTCGTTGTTAGGAACTCTGCCAGGATTCAGCACTTTGCGCGTGAATTTGTAAATACCTGTAATAACATAAAAATAATTTGTTAGTTTCCCAAATAGAAATTGACTTCCACTGCCTGAAAATCTGATCGAAACATTCGTCCAATAAAACTGTTGTCAATTGTAAATAGTATTTACTTAAATGTTGTCATTTTGTTGCTTCAATTTGAACAGGCAAACCAATCACTTGACTTTACTTTTGCACACAACTCTATCAGCTAATAATGTAGGTAACCTAATAGTTAGGGTATGTACGCACCTAATGCCATAAATATATAATTAATAGGTATGATGTAGATTGCGATTGTGGCGCCAATTAGCACGGCCATGACGAGGTAACTCAAGTACGGCACCGCGAACCTGAACAAGCTGGAAAAGAATAAAAGAAAAGTTTAGATTGTTAGTTCTAATAGATAGATAAATAGATAGATAGAATATTTTTACTATGTACACTATACAAATTACAGGTATCATTAAAATGTAGAACTCATAGGATGACACAGTAGTCTTATCGTTAAAAGAGTTCTTTTCAAGACAACTTTTGGATGGATTTTAATGGAATTTAAGCTACTGAAATTGTCCTTTTAGTTTTGTCTAATAGCTGAATACGTTTTCATGAAATCTTACCACGATTCATTGTTATTTGTACCGAGGCACTCGTAAAGTAAGCCAACTGGTAAACAATGATACCAATTTACGTAACAATGGATTTGTGAAATTGAGACTAAAGTAAACATAATGAGGCCTACTTCCGGTATTACGGTTTAGGGATACAATACGGTTGTTACTTATCTTGCGTAATTGATGGATAAACTAAAAACTTCTATAACCTGTTGATTAACTAGCTCTAGTTATAGAATTCAATATTTAAAGGAACTTAAATTCTTTGGACCCTTCAATTCATTTCTCAGCCCGTTTTCTTTAACATAACTCATAACATCAATATAGTACAGTCAGTGACCTACATTATCTGACCCCTCTTACGGAGAAGAAAACTGTAAGAGGGATCACTTAATATCGGGCAGGGCCAAGAGATGGCTCTCACGGTGCCTAAATATAGCGATCTTTCAGAAATAGTCTATTGAGGCGTACATTTACATCGCTTATGTTATTTGACTTACTTTTTCACCCTTTGTAGAAGAGATACAATGTAGTCGATCCCGTCCTTTATCGTGAATGTGAGATCCTGTAGTTCATAAAGTCTGGTTTTTATTGTTTTGTCGTCCTGAAACAGAATCAATAATCAACGGTAAGTAAATCAGTCACATACAACTTTCTATATAATAGGTATGTGTAGGTAGGTAAGGCGTCTATTGGCTGCCTTGTTGCGTCTAACTGTAAAACTGGTGGATTTATCGAATCAAATCGACATAACATTACTTCTGTAATCCCTGAAGGTTTACACAGAAGTGAACCTAATAGGACACCCACTTTTCGCCAGTTATGTTTAAGGCCCATGCAGTAGAGGGTGAGGCTAGTGCCATCAACCGGGCACATATTCAGACTCCGTAGCTGCTAAGTACCGAGAAATTTCTGATGGAAAAACTCAAAAACACTTTATCCGACATGGGAATTGAACCCAGGACCTTGCTAAGTAATCTCGTTTGCGACCAGTAGACCAACAATTAGTCCTTTTTAAATATTTATAATGCAACGAGACTTTCTACAGTGAGTCTAGCTAAGGACCTCGCGCACTACGCGGCCACGGCCATGACTTGTCGCACGACCGGCCGCTATCTTGAACACAACTGGTCGGACGCCAGGTTATGCATGCAACCAAACTATTTTCCTGGTGAAAGGTTCTGCAGCCAAAAGTCGTGGTCGTGGCTGCGAAGTGCGAGAGGTCCCTTATTGTTACGGCATAGTATGAATCACGCCTAAGGTTGGATTATCTTTAAATAAACATTTATTAAAAAAAGTATAAATATGTTACGGCTAAAGATGGGTGTCAACATAAACTTAAGATTAGCCGGCTAAACTCCGACGTCAGGGGCACCCCGAGGTTCGGTTAGTTAGGTTCCTGTAAACCTTGCAGACAGAAATAGGAGCCCCGCGCAGCGGGGATCCGTCGACCTGCTGATGGAAACGCTAACCCTAGACGGTCGACGACAGGGGCACCCCGAGGTTCGGTTAGTTCGGAGTTTAGCCGGCTAATCTTAAGTTTATGTTGACACCCATCTTTAGCCGTAACATATACATTTATTGGAGTAATTTTTTTCTTTCAGCACTTTTTAGTATTAGCTGGACTACCACGACGTTAGTCTAATATAAACAGCTACTTATGACGAAAAATAAATATTTATTTAAAAACTAAGAAATCTAGTTAATTTTCTAGTCAGTGATGATGCTGACGTATCAATCCCATTATTAATTATAATTTTCAGTTCTTGGATCACAATTGTTTTCTCAGTATAATTTTGTTGGAATATTCCTAACTACCATGTTATGCTTCATAAAGATGATTGATAATAAAATAGTAATTGACTGAATACAAAGAGCAAACATAAACAACAAAGTTGGTTCCTCAATTAACATTCCAAAGTACAAATCAGTTTATCTACATTTTATTGTATGTAACTAAGTGCATGAACGTTTGGGTTTTCCACTTAACTGTGGTGTTTCTATGCGGTTAATTATTATTAGAATGAAGATAATATTGATTCTTTATGTAGTATTCCACGAAAACACGTGTGAGGCGGTGTTGCAAGAAAAATCATTAGTTCAACGTTAAATTTTAACTCAGTCTGACTTGATGTCTAACATGCATAAAATGGCGTACTTAAAATAATATTTTATAAAACGTACTCAGAACTTAATTGATTGATGTCTTATTCAATTATGTACTATGTAGTTGCTTTACGGGTTAATTTTCCTTTGGTTTTACGTAATTGACTTGTAACAATACTCTATAATGTATGTATTCAAGAAAGGACTAAATGACGTTATCTTTCATGGAAACCATTAAGTTGTTGAAATTTGAGAGGTATGTACCTTAGTTGATTCCATATCGTCTTCTGATGAATCTTCGTCGAAATGAGAAATAGGAATCAGGTTTGCAGTATCTGGAAATGTTAAGAAATCATTAGCACTGCTGCAAAATAAATTTGCTAATTATGATATTATATGAGTTTATTAAAAAACCGGCCAAGTGCGAGTCGGACTCGCGCACCAAGGGTTCCGTACCATTATCTATAAAAACGGCAAAAAAATCATATCTGTTGTATGGGAGCCCCCCTTAATATATTTTTTTTAATTTTTATTTGTGTATTTGTTGTTATAGCGGCAATAGTAATACATCATTTGTAAAAATTTCAGCTTTCTAGCTATCACGGTTTATGAGATACAGCCTGGAGACAGACAGACAGACAGACAGCGGAGTCTTAGTAATAGGGTCCCGTTTTACCCTTTGGTTACGGAACCCTAAAAATGCTGACCATATTCATGACTTTTGCAGTCAAATTGCATTATTTAAGAAAAAACAATCCTGGAATCCTGTAACACAATTTTACTATACATTTAAAGTTCTGAAATGAACTACTAGGAGTGTTTTTAATGAGGAGATCAGAGGACTTACTGCGTGTCGCCCAAAAGTACAGGAACGGGATGACAGCTAATAGAGGAGTCATCCACATCCGAAAGAAGAACCAGAACAGCAGCCAAGCCGATAGCGCCAGCGCTGACTTTTCGCGGTTTTCCCACTCAAACAAGTACCTGAAAAGTGCAGACAAGATTGTTAGGACAGATCCTTATAATACAGTGTAACTACTACAAAGACACTACGTAGAGTGCCTTGTTCCCGAAGGGAAACCGGCAGGAATCGGCTTCTTAGGTGCCTTCAGGCCTGCTACAGTTCTACTACTGTAGTTTAACGGGAGCGGTTTCGTACAGCAAAGGGTCATGCATGGGAGTAAGTGCCACCCACTTACTCCCATGCATGACCACGCATGACATGAGTTTTATTCCCGAACGGTGCTATTGCAGTTACATATACTGTGCTCAAAGCACGGTTGAAATTAGTCAGTGTTAACCGAATTAGATAAAGCGAGGTAAAAAGGTAGCGAGGGAAAAGTCACTGTCTAGGAGGTTTTTGCCACTCGCCACTGTATTTGTAGTCGCTACGTAGGTATATCATGAAAAATAGACTGTTTTTAGATTCGGTAAAAGCTGACACCTCGTCAAACAAACAAAAAAAAGTTGACAATATTTCAAATTAATTAACTCGAAGTTTCAATACAGACGTATATTATTTAAAAAAAAAACAGGGATAATCTACGGACCTGTCCGGTGATGACCCAAAGTAGGTGATGATGTAGTCATCATCAAGTGAAAATGTTACTCATTTGTATACGTTTGTGCCAGTTACGGAAAAAGACATATTTTATTGCACAAATAATAATTTATTTTCAACACGTATCAATTATTTAAATAGGACTAGCACACGCATAATATAATTAGTCAGTAGTCAATAGATACTAGTTAAATGTTCTTTTATACTTGAATATTTAATTTTCTTTGTAGGTCGCAAATATTTTGCAGTATCTAGGAATAACAAAGAGCTGCGCCTACGTGTGTAGCATACCGCTACGAGCGTAGAGGTCGCTACGAAACTACAGAAGCATTTAAAGGTTCTCGTAAGAACCTAGGTACTTTATCATCGTTTCCTTGGTCCTACTCTACTTCTCTTCTCTTTCGTCTTGCGAGACAAATAAATGATGGTTAGACTGTGCGAAAGATGTGATGACGACTAATAATAAGAAGTTTGGAAGAAGATATTCAGCGCTGACTCCGAATAAATCTGGATGAGGGCAAGATAATGATGATGTTTAATGGTTTTTCATTGTGTAGGTAACTTATGTAGGTCTGTAATTATTTTAGGACGGCTCGTAGGTATGTGTTCGAAGTCCTGAAGATTAATAATATCAGTCCCTTTTGTATAAGAGCATTTAAAGTTAATGAGGTAATGAACAAATGAATATTTATGAAAAAAACCCTCTAATTAAATTTAATAAAGTTTTAAAACTTTTGTATTGTTATTTTTATCGGTATTGATATAAATAATTAATTGGCCTTTGTTTAATGATGTCACTGTCCTTCGAACTTTCATAAAACATGTAAGTTACAAAAATACAATTTATTTCTCCACATTTCGAAATACCACGGCAATATGTCACAATATTTTTTAATTTAAGTCGCAGGTAGGTTAGTTATTACAATTTCCGGATACTACTTAAAGGAAATGCAAATACATAATTAAAATACAACACAAAAGTCATGCATTGTTCAATAGGGCGCCATCCCAACCGGTCAACGAACGACACGTATAACTGTGTTAAACAATGTGCATAGCAAAGCAATTAAACAACCCAGTTCGATGTAATTAAACAATCATGATAGTGTCTGACTAGAGGCATGAATTATTGATGAAAAAAACTGGGATTTAACCCCCTAACCTTTTAAAGGGAACAGAAAGCGTTGAGTCATGGTTCTAACATTTGTGGGTATACCTAAGTGTCTACAACACTGACGAAACTTCGAGACTGGCTGTCTGTCTTCATTAAATCGGATTTTAATGATAAAGCGCGTGCTGAACATGGACTTGGGCATACCACCATAAACAGTCTGAGGAAAATTAGCTAACACTCTTGGACAATGGACTAGGTTGTAATCGTATTATATCTTAACGAACGACTTGACAAAAATACCTACAATTCCCGAAGGGCTTAGTATTTTAGTAGTCATTTCAAGTCCCATGAATTAAGGGGCGAGCCTATTGTCATCTACCGGACGCACTTCAACACACCGGGCTGAAAAAATCCTGGCGGGAAAACCAAATAAATCCAAAAACACTTTTTAGACCCGCCATCGAATTCCGGACCTCGTGCTAAAGATTGATCGTTGATATAATGGTCGCAAGAAAGCAGATCAACGATACAGTAAAATGATTCTACTTGATATTTGGCTGTGGTAAATCTTGACCTCGTTTAGGTGTGCCCCCGTGCTCCCATTACGTCAAAATAGCACAGACATGACAATAGAACGTTATAATTGGAACTGTGGAACAGAACAATAAAATTACCCAATCCATCCGGTAACCTAATTTTGCAATACGTAAATTCAAAACTATTCAGTCAGACTATTCAGTTTGACTATCCAGATAACCTATAGGATTACTCTAGCGTAATCTATCTCAGTTCGCGGCAGACTTCCTTTATTTACTTTTTTTACATATAAATTTACTAGTAATAAAAGATATCTAATAATATGAATAAATCTAATATGTAGTAGCCCATCGCTATCCAAGCTACCGGATGGCATTGGCGTTATGGGCTCCAGAGAGAGGAACCTCCTAACAATACGAGCCGTGTCCAGGAGTACCGGTTTCTGAATCAAGCCCTTGATCCAGCTGCCTAACGAGAGCCTCCTCAGGTATTGGTCGAGGCTCTTGGCAACTAAGCCATTGGCTGAAACGACTATCAACACAATGATCGCTGAGTTTATACCCCATGTCGACAACTTCGCGGGCTAAGTCAAGATACTTGATTTAACAGACTTTATTATTACAACTCTGTATTTTATAGGGAAGTATATGGCAGCCTAATAGGTAACGTTTCCACTGCTGGACATAGACCTGTCTCTTAGAGGGAGTAGGTATGCGTTTTAGTTTAGCACTAAAAAAGTCGATGTATACTCGTATTAAACTGGTTCTCTTTACGATAAAGTGTTAAATTCTTTGTTACTTACTTTAAATGTTCGTTGCCATAATACACAGCGGAGAATATGTCTTTGATAAACTTCAAGTTGTTGTAAATGAGGGGAATACTGAATGTCCTCGGCGTTGGCTCTGTGTATTTGTTGGTTTTAGGACTCAATAACCTGACTGAGGCTTTTATCTGTAATGAAGAAAATCCATAAACAATCTGAAGAAAGGAAATCTATTAATAAAAGCAACAAAAACACACCATTTACGTTGTAGGCCGTGTCCTTATACAAGTAATCATGCGAACCCGAACGCGTTGTTGCGTAGTTATCCGAGCAAATGAACCTAGCAATCGCATAGCCATGCGCATGACGGTTTACATTAGGACACGGGGGTATAGAAAACCATGAAACTATCATTATTTGTGGATAAAACATTGGAAGCTATAAAAAACATGAATTACCGGGTTCCACGCTATGGACATTTGTAATTGAATCTTCGGGGAGTTTGCCTTCATGGTGTGTTTCTTCGATCGATGGTTGAGGTCGAACCAGGCTTTCTCTTCGTTCAATATTGTGAGTAGAGGTATCGAAACTTTGCCGAGAGTTTCGTCTTTCATCGTGTTGATTATTGATTCATCCTTTACGGTTATTGTTAGTGTGGATGTTACATCGTTTACGGGGCTGCAGGGAAAAGAAAAAACAAATTAAAATGATCATTAATTCAAGAAAGGCATGGCAGTATTTTTCATGTAAGAACGTGACGATTGCACAAATCGATATATTTCTTCATTCATTATACCCTAGAAAGATAACCTACGCTTCAGAGGCGCCCGCGTCGGTTTGACATCGCTGTATCTTTCTAATGAGCGCGCGTATCTACCTGTCCTTTTAAGTTAGCTCAGTGGTCGGTGTACAGAGTCGCAGGACGACCGTTTTTACGCGGTAAGTACCATAGTTTTGCAGTTATGACTAAGTGTTGCGCTCCAAAGGCGCATGGTTATCTTTTGTGTGACTTTTAGTGAAAGTATGAATTTGTTTATACTTACATAAAATGTTTATTATAACTGTTTATTTCTTTGTTTTAACATAAAATCTTTTCGCCTTCATCATGACGAGCCGGAGAATACTATCCGATGATGCAATATCTAGGTTTATCGCTGAAGAGGAAGAGAACGAGCATGAACGAGAGCAAGGAAGTGATAGTGAGATAGAAGATAATTTGAGTGAAGATGACATACAGAGTGATTTCGAAGACTTTTTAGTTTATAGATGATGAGGTCCCACAACAATTGAATGATACACAAAATGAAGACGATATAAGTCCGCCTGTATCTTCAGAGCCCACTGGAACTTCGGAATCATCCCGGCGTGACCACCGCATAATTGTTCCTGATCGCCGTGTGCGTGTAAGAACCAACATTGCTGGTCGACAATAAAAAAAAAAAGCGAAAAATGAAAAACCTCTAAATAGAAGGGGTTATATGAAAAAGTTAAGCGCCCAGTTATCTGAATCGTGGATGAAGGAAAGACTGGAAGCTCCTACTTTGCCAAAGCATGTGAGAGATAATATCGCAAATATTCTTCCGAAACCGGTTGTGCAGAACGATACAGATAATGAAGAAGAACCTCCAGCCAAGAAAAGGCGGTACTGCACCTTTTGCACTAATAAAAAAAAAGAATGTCTAAGATGACTTGCGTCAAATGCAGGAAAACAGTTTGCGGCGAACACAAAAATGGTGTTTGTTTTGAATGCCTATCAAACCAAATTTGAGCCAAACGATTATAGTTATGACAGTTTTTTTTAGTTGATTAGTTAGTAAGAAATAATATAATTCGTTTTTAAGAAAAAATATATTATTTTTTGATACTGTGTTCCTGTAAACAGAAGACTGCTAATTTTGTTGATTTTTTCTAGAGGCTTTTTGATTTAAGTTTAATGTTTAAAATATATAAAATATTTCACTAAAAAAAGCTTTTTATTATTAGTTCATTAACCATATTTCAAAACAATCAAGTAAATAAATACAATAAATAGGTATTTCATTAAAAAAAAATATTAATATATCGTGCGCCTCCGAAGCGCATGGTTATCTTTTGTGACAGTCAAAATATGGTTATCTTTCTAGGGTTAACACTATAGAGTGATTTGGGAATACACCACACAAATTCTTGTCATGAATCAATTTTACATTGTAACTAGCAGTTATTAGGGACCCTCACAGGTCAAGAAGAAAAAAAACCAAACTACTGAAACGATTTTGATTAAATTTCAATCGGAAAGTACCTATATCTTTTTACATAAAAAAAAGAATTTTTCAAATCGGTTCATAAATGACGGAGTTAGGAAGTAAGGAACAAAAAAAAACAATCGAATTGAAAACCTCCTCCTTTTTTTGAAGTCAGTTAAAAAACAAACTATGTTTCGAAACTGTTTCGAAATAGGTTAACTGAGTCGAAAAGGTAGGTACATACTTTGTCCGGTCATATGCCTATTGTTAACTACTAAGTTCAGGTTCAGGTTTAATTTAATTAAGTCTAGATTACCATAAATCGTTGCTCACAAAATGAAATTAACAGAACTACGTCTAAAATATTTGGGATTTGCCTCAAAACTAACTCGACATAAAATATTCTTGTATAGCTTTGATCACTTAATTGGTTAATTGACCAAGTTATAACTGTCCGTTTGGTTATTATTGATTGGTTTCTATTTTCCTTGTGTCCTGCCTCTATAGTGTTGAACAATGTTTATAGTTTATCATAAACGAAACTTGTAAAATTAGGTGTGGTGTGCCTTTTTTTTATTTTCTATTTGAATCTACTTTGATCCCGTCTGTCTATCTAGGACATGAAGCAAATAGTATTTGCGTAGATATTTTTTGAGTTACGTTTTGTTCGGTTATAAAATAGCATTGAGGTCCGATGTCTAACTTATTTGAGAAAAAAACTATCTAGGTCTAATTAAGTGTGACATATGATTGGTTTTGATTGTGCAGATAATACCTATACTTATATTTAACCTTATTTTATTGGTGACGATGTGAGATTGTATGTGAACTTATTAAGAATGAATTAAGAACAATGTAGGTATTAGAGAGGTATTTGTTTTCGAAACTTCCTTCCCGTACGCATTAGGATAACTGGTTGTCACTTGACGTCATTGCGAATTCGCAAAATCGCAGTCTTTTTTTTACACGACTGACCCAAAAAAAGAATGTTAAACTTTATTTTTTTATAAAATAATATCACACATATGGAGAAGACCAAGGTTTTGAAAAATTTTGTCAGTTGTGTATAAGTGTTACATAATAACCTATAGCTAAATATACATTTAGATCTAGGACTGCGGGCTGCCACTGAGAAAAGGATTGCATACTCCAAGAATACTTTATGTGGTGTAGTTTTTAATGGAAATAGACCGACGTAACCATACGTAGTAATATCCCAGAGGGCGTGTTTAAATGGGGATGACAACAGGAAAGACGTACAGGACTCTAACAATCAACTTTTCAAGCATCTCCTTTTGTAATAATAACAAAAATACACAGTTCTTCTTACAATTTGTAACTCTTGCTCCACATCGGATCAGTAGTGCCAGGCACCGTGTGCGTCTGTACCCTGGAGTTGTCCAGCTCCAGCACGCAATAGGCGTCGGCCTTGCCGCTGATGCCGAGCGCGCTCAGCCCCTCGGCGCCGTACACCGTCACCGACAGCTCGCCCACCTCACCCCAGCTGTTGTCCAGGCGGTACCATGACTGGGGAATAGGATATTGGTAATTTTTTCTTCCTTAACAAAAGTAAATAATAAATAATAAGAGTATGTAAGTATGTATGTAAGTGTGTGTGTAGTGTGTGCGTAGTGTGTGTGTAAGTTAGTGTATAATATTATAATGTTACTTTCCTGTGTTGTCTACTGTGTGTACATAAATAGTAAAATAAATAAATAAATGTAACTTAGGTTAGCATTGTGAAATCAACTGCTGAAAATAGCCTGAACATTAAGCTCTCTATATAAGTTTTAAAACTGACATGGTCACTTACATTATCATTAATACTGAAAACGGGATATTTATCATGTTTACTACTAAACTTGGTAAATATCCCGTTTTCAGTGTAATGATAATTAAGCTCGCTGTTATGATATGCTTATTGATTTGAAGTTTCAGAAAATTCTAAGCATTTACGACTACCTACTACTAAAGACTTTCAACTTCAGGTCTTTGCAAGTATTCTTCTCTGAAAGAAATAAAAGACGCAGAGTAAATTATAGTTGATCTGAAAATCTGGTAGCTGGATTATGAACAACAATTACAAAACAAATTTCGTGGAAAAAAAAAACTCAATATTAGTTTTATGAAGAAACAAAGATCAGTTAACAAAGGTCATTGTAGGATATTGAGAACTAAACTGGCAAAAACAACTGTAGTAAAAAGTTTAGTGGACTATAATGAACCTATGGCGCAGAATTCTTGAGTTTAAAACCCTGTCTTTGTTGTCAGTAGAGTAAAAAATAGAAAAATATCAACAGGTAAAGGAAGATTTTAAGGATCCCTAAATAATTTCTAAATCTCTTCTTTATCGTGTGGTTAGTGCCTAACCTGGGGTCAAAGTTTTTATGACGCCCATACCGTCGATAAATATCTCTTCATTCTAAATAAAAGAAAAAAAGATAAGATAAGATTTCTAACTAAAAAAAGTGTTTAAAAATAACTTATGACGCTAAAGGATGACTATTTCCTTTATTGGTTTATTTTTGTCTTTTTTGTACAAGAACAGTAATTCTCGTAAATTCTTGTGTATCTATATAGTTATCACAAATGTGTTAAATATTAGCGCACACAAATTTGAATGGACATAAAGCAAAAATAACGATTTTATATCAGTGATTGACAGCCATGATAGTTTTTCTATGACGTAGCTATTTTTTTCATGACATTATTATTTTGTTATCCCATCAAAGTTTTTGTATAATGACGTACACATTCGATCGCGGGGTCATCGATGTAGGTATACCTGTTGTAATAAAACTGCTTTATTTTTTGTAACTTTCTATTTAAATTTACTTTGATCCCGTCTGTCTATCTAGGACATGAAACAAAAAGTATTTGCGTAGATATTTTTTGAGTTACGTTTTGTTCGGTTATAAAATAGCATTGACGTCCAATGTCTTACTTATTTGAGAAAAAAACAATCTAGGTCTAATTAAGTGTGACATATGATTGGTTTTGATTGTGAAGATAATACTTATATAACCTTATTTTATTGGTGACGATGTGAGCTTGTATGTGAACTTATTAAGAATGAATTAAGAACAATGTAGGTAATTAGATAGGTATTTGTTTTCGAAACTTCCTTCCCGTACGCATTAGGATAACTGGTTGTCACTTGACGTCATTCAGAATTCGCAAAATCGCAGTCCTTTTTTTACACGACTGACCCAAAAAAGGAATGTTATGCTTTATTTGTTTATAAAATAATATAATGGTTTAAAAAAAAAATGTCAGTTGTGTATAAGTGTTACATAATAACCTATTGCTAAATATACATTTAGATCTGCGGGCTGCCATTGAGAAAAGGATTGCATACTCCAAGAATACTTTGCTGGTCAGGAGCAGCAAGGCACTCTTTGATTGGTTCAGTCACGCTCGCTTGCAAGCTTCACCAGGCCCAAATAAGAAACGCAGTCAAACAAAAACAAAGCAAGCTGTTAAACTACTATTTACGTCTACACCAAGAAGGAAACTAATATGTCTAAAAGAAAAATAAAAAACTCACTATAATGTTGTTATTGAACTACATACAGTAATAAATAAGGCTGAGCAGTTATCTTCGCATGTCAGCCGGTCCGACCACTTTTACCTGCGTCATCAATAGGTTATTGAAACCCAGGAATATTGCGACCATGAAAGAAACCGGCCTTCCAATGTTTACGAGAAACAGACGAATATAACCTGCTTGTCTGAGTCACGACGTAAAAGCCAAAGGCTAATGCATATAGATTAGTTTACAATGGCAGAGTTAGTGGTGAAGCGCGATTAGCAGGATTCTGAGAATAGTCTGAATTAAAAACCAAGTTAGCATTGGCAATTGTAGTCTTTCGAAAAAATGGGTGTTTTTAAACAAGCGTGTACCATAGTAAAATAGATAATTATACTTCCGCGCAAATTTCCATATTAGTTAACCAATTAATGTACCTATTTTCTATGATTAATCAATAACTCGTCATCTAAAAGTTGCGGCTATAAATCTATTTCTAGCCTATACAGAGTTTTCTATAAAGCTGCAAGGCTATCGGGGTTGATGAAACCGAAAGCTAACTTGCACATAAATGTATCCGCATACTGCCTTTTCTCTTTAATGATCGTCAGTAATTTGTATTTAAATATACAGCAGACGTCTTGATTAATGGATATTATTTTTAACTTATTCCAAGTTATGAAGGCGAAATTATAAGGTCAAGTTTCTTTTTTTGTTCCGCGCGCATTTTCCGAGTAGGAAAATGAAGTTTGTTATTTTTTTGTAATATGACTTTTGAAGCAGCTTTTATGTAAGACTAGATGTTCCGAATAAAATTATTATCAAAATATTACATATCCCTGTTTGAATCGGATTTTGTTAACAATTTCAAGGGTGTTTTTTTGCACAGAACCATAATTCTTTATTTTAATATTATAAAAGTAGCTTAAGTTACTCCTTATAACATCAGCTATCTGCCAGTAGTCCCGTCAAAATCAGTCCTCCCATTTTCGGAAATTAGCCGGAACAAACAGACAGAAATTTAAAAAAAAAATTGTAAGTAAGTACCGTATATACTTTCTTATAAAAAGCTGTTATTTAGACATTACAAACAGACACTTCAATTTTATTTATTTGTATAGATTAAATATTACCAGTTGTTAGCCTGATTCTGGGGTACACTAGAAGTTAATTTGAATCTAAAGTTTATTTATACTTAAATACTTAAGTGAGTAGATAAGGATTTCGATTCATAGTTTTATCATAACATCTGATGGTATATACTGACCTACATCATCATTTTTTAGAAGTCCGTAAATAGACTCCATCTTATGTAACAAAAACAACTTTACGTACCTGTTCACATTTATTTATATCTAACCTTCAATTTATTAATAGACATTTCGAGAAATACTAGAGTTAAATGATTGTTTGTCGGTTATGTAAATTAAAATATTTTTATTTTTATGTTAAGTACTTATGGTGGTATGGTATGGTTTTAAAACATCTATATTATTTGTTTATTTATCGATTCTAATTCCTTCACCAATTCTGGCAAATACATAAGCCTTTAACACATTACCATTTATACATAAGTATGTACTCTTTATATGTATAAATAAACGGTACACAAATAAAAGTGATCAAATATGACCTGGGAATATTTCAATGAACTCGACCATTCTTGAATAGGAGATTTCCAAAATTATCTTGATTTAAATTCTTACATATTTTATTTTAATGACTTTGAAATTTAAAACACGATACAGCCAAAAACTGCAGTGGGTCAAAATAACACCTAAATATTGATTTAGGTACTAATCATGAGTAGCATAGCCGACTAATTACATCAATTTTAACTGATTCATGCAAAAAGTGCATGCACGTAGTCTTGTTATATTCCTACAGACGAAATGATTAGAATTTTGTTCAAAAGTTCATGAGTCATGGTCTGTAAAAACCCGACGATCTTTCTATAGACTGACTCTAAATCCGTTACTTCAAATCGTTCTCTATTCTAGTGCGATTAATCATTATAATATTTTATGCCAATTTATTCAATCAACATAATATTTCGATAAGGACCGATGAATGCATCGGTCACAAAAACTTGAACTAGTAACGATTTAAGATAACCTTGTCTTACATTCGCAAGTTATCTGGCTTAAGAATAGGTAAGTTAATATACATATATATTGGTTTAAGCTTAGCAGATTTTACATAAATCAATAAGTCTTTAATCAAAATATTAATTATTTACATATATATTGGTGATTTTAAAGTCGGTTGAATTCCATATGGCCACTGAAGATCCATTCATTTCTTCTTACAGACTACGTACTTTTCTTGAAAATGATAACCCCTGCGCTGGAGTAGTACCTGCTCTTATGAAAAGTGCACACGACCGATGAGCATTGTGCAATCTAAAATTCCGAATTTCTCAGATAACGGCAATTATTCTAAGTTTTATAAAAAAATAATGTTGGTACTTACAAACTTCTCCTCCTCAGGAGTGGCATGGTGGACGCCATTCGTTGTAGGGACGTTGTCCACGGGCATAGTCCTCGCGGTTCCACTCAACGTCACCAGCATATGCAAAGAACCTTGACCGCACTCTAGTTCCTGCCACAGTTCATGGGTCTTCTCCTTTTCGAGCTGCGAGAGGTCAATGACACACCTACGAATAAGAAAGGTTCAATGTAGGTACCGATCAAAAGAAAGATTTATATGAAGGTTAGCTGAGCTCATATCTCGTAATTTATTCCACTCTCGACTTAAAGGTTGTTTAAAGTCGTCAGATTTTTTTGGCGTAGTATTAAAACCTGTGCCAGTTTTTTTTGACAGAGGCGATCGCTCGTACCGTAAGCTGGGTAGGCTGTAGCCATAGCTGCCCAGCATAGGTACAACTTGCTACATCTGTAGAATCAGTTTAGGTGTTAATTTAACAATGGTTGATGTTTACCTCTATTGTATAAGAAAACAATGTACAATCATGACAAGTTACTAGTTAACAAAACAACTTCAAAATTGACATGACAGGTTGTTTTTGCCGATTTGGACTGGTGTCCATAGTAAAAACAATCTTTAAACTCAATCAATACTGTAGATTGTAGAACAATGTCATAATTGTTTCTTTTTTTTTTTTGTATGGTCTCTCGCAGCGCAACAACTCGCTTAGGTTGAAGCTGCTTAACCGGACAATCCTGTGGTGGCCAAAAATTACTTTAAGGCCCCCAGCCAGGGCTTACAAACTAAGGATATACATTAAATGAGCAGACACTAAGGGCACCCCCTGTGGGGTTCGGGCCTAGGCTTAGTGCGTCATTGAGGGGACAACAAGGGTCGGGCTGGGTCAAATTATTATTTGGGGGTTGGTTTAATTCTACAGGCTCAGCGGCGCGGGCTGGCTCGTCGAGCAAGGGTCGGGTAGTGATGTTACTGGGGGGTCGCGGTGGGCCTCGGCGGCGGGGCCGGAGACGCGGTCGGTATTTGTTTTTGTATTTCTTAATCGAATTACAATCTGTCCAAATAATATTGTCCATTATATTTACCACAGCCAATATCTGTTTTTTTTTCCGATGAATAAACCCGGAACGTTATGTTTGTTCTTGAGTATCAAGCCATCTGTTTATGGACAAGCTCGAAACTAGTGACCGGCAGTCGTCGGCCCTGAACACCACCTCTTCGCATTTTTAAAAGGTGGAATAAAAATTGTAAAGGGCAACGACAGTCTGCACAAAAAACCCATTGTTTTTATAACTACATTCATACTTGCATAAGGTATGAATGTTAAAATTTACTGATGAAACGAATGACTATTTTATTCGAATTTGTTTCGTAAAAGGCTTTGCACAAAAAAGGAAGGGCGGCTGCGCGCGGGAGCCGCTTTTGTCTCGAACCTTTGACCGCAGGAAGCTTGAAGTTCATTCAAATGATGCAGCTGATAATGAGATTGACCAGGGGCAACTAAACGTGACACCCAGCACGGAAAATACTAATTTAATGTATCAAGTAAAGCTACGCTTAGATGATTTTCATAAAACACTGAAGAACAAAAAGTTCGTCATGGTTAAAGAATTTTGATCTCACACCATAGATTGCGTGTGCGTCATTATTGTAAAAAAACTCATAAAAGTAAACAGTGGTTGGTTGGATATTGCTGGTCATTAAAGACGGATGCTGTAATTAATAGTAGTAGAAGCATCCAATTGAGCTTTGATTATGGGAACCTGCTTCTCCGGCATTGGCAAGTGACGGCGGAACGGCGGTGTTGCAGTCACTGAACTTACCACGGGGGGAGGCAGAAGTAACTGAACTTCTGATATTTAAAGCCATTATTTTGTAAGACAGTTCTAAATTGTAGTATAAACTCAGTAAAATATATGATTTTCATAAATATGTACCTACAATAGACTTAAGGTTTGTACCATTTTTAAATGACTTGGAATCAGGCAATCCTAGGAAGAAAGCAGCCAAAAAAGTATAATAGTCTTGGTGTCGGCGTACTCCTACATAATGCCCGGTGTTCGGTGTTTCGGAAATCCGCCTTATGAAGTGAACCCACAATATCCATGAGTAGAGTGTTGAAAAACAACTCTTTACAAAAATTACATATCACGAGATTATTCAACATTCACCGTTATAAGTATATGGTCTAAGGTGTAATGAAAATCTAGCGTGATTCGGGATTACTAATAAGCATGGACAACGCCATCTATTGATTAATTGGTTAAACTTTTGGGGGTTTTTACATGAAAAAAAAAACACTACATAGCATCGAACCTCAGTTTAGTTTTTAAAATTTTATAAATCTGTTTAGTGTATGTTAAGATTCTTGGTTAAAATCTTTTCAACAATCAGATCCTGCCGATTATATAGCGCCAAAACGGCGCAGTAGAACTGTAACACGGAAACGAGGAGTGATTTATTTATCATTAGGAACTATTTTTTTGGTTTTCGATGGTTGTGGTTAACAACATCTAAACTATTTTTATGCCAGAGGGTACCTCAGCTTAACATCCTCCATTAAACATGGCTAATTAACGTGTTTTTGCTAGCTTGAGAAGTAAATAAATAAATTAACATGTTTTTTTTTAATTTTGGAATTAAACGGTTAAGCATAGGTGTATGATATTTTTTTGTTGACATGACAGAATTTATATTTTTCGCCTATGTGCGAAACTGTGTTTACGTGGTTTCTGACGTAAAAAACTAATTTAAATATTAAAAAAAAAACCACTTGAGTAAGGATGGAAAAATGATTAAACATTCCATTTTCCGACTGATTTAGGTACAATATTTTTTTCCATTTCCTCTACTACAGAAAAATATAGACTTTTCTGGTATTCATTTTATATTTCTTTTCATTGTTTAGCTAGGATAAACGTCCTTCTAGTTGAACTTAGTATTCTAGAAAAATGCTGAGCAATGATTTCTAGGTATATACTTAATTTAGATTCGAGATAAAATTTGCATGATTATAAAACAATCGAATAGATCACCCACCATGACTAAGCATATACTAAATAAGACAGACTGTTATTTGTTTCACATGACGAGCCTTAAAGCTAAATAAGGCTCATTGATTTTATAAAAGCACGAAAGTCGAAGAAGAGGCAGACCAACAGCCTCTTAAACCTGAAAGCGCAGAATCTACCACCATTCACAACCCACAATAAATCATCCTGGCGCAGACACACAAAGAGTCGATAGATGTCGAAGATTTTATAAGAGGAATAAAATAAGAAATTATAATTTACCTGCCCATAAAGCTCTTCTGTTTCCCCTTGTGCCAGACGGTAACTTCCAAGTTATTGTCATCGTATAAGTACAGGTTAAATCGTTCACACCACGACGGTTTCGACTTTGACAGCTGCTTCGATTTGTGACCTTCGCTGCCCAGCCTGCTCGGCGACAAAAAATAAGATTAATGGAGGAAAACATGTATTCAATGATTCTGCTCATTGGATGAACTTCGATGTGTTTAGATTCTAGGCGTTTTTTACTAGTCTAATGTAATGATATATAAAATATTGATAGTATCTAATCTTGTTCAAATTAATCAAATAAATTGATTGAATATTAAAGGATATAAAAATGTCCTCTAATATGATCTCCTATGAGACTTTTTAAAATTCGATTCTTTCGGCTCCTTCGGCTCTAATAAGTGTATGTAAAGTCCTAAGTATGAAGTATAAGCTCACTATATCATACTAGAACTAGGTATAACTTTAACTAACGTTTACTTTAAAACCCAAAATGTACCCACTTAGTTACATACCCGTGCTATGTTAATCATCTAAATACACACCCTTATCAGGTTATAATTTCGATACATTTGTTAAGGATCCATTTAATTGTATTGAAATATGCTTAAAATCTATACCAATTAAAAAAACACTTTCAGTTATCATATCTAGACTAAAAAAACCATTAGCGCACAACTACTGTAGACCATCATCAGCCGCGGCCGTAAGGTGTTCGAAAAAGTCACCGCAACCGAACTCGTTTGGAAAAGGGTTTTTTATATTAAGTATATTTTATGTTTAATTCGAGAGCAGTTTTCAAAAAAATGAAGGGGTTTTAAGGGTAACCACTACCAGATTCAGTATCTACGCAGGTAAGAAAAACACTAAGGCCCGTATTACAGAACGTCACTCAATACTCAAGCATCATTTAAAACTAGTTTCAACCAATCAAATGGCTTGAATCTAGTTTTAAATGATGCTTGAGTATTGAGTGACGTTCTGTAATACGGGCCTAAGTATTCTTGTTCACTTTGGTTGGACAAAATAAGATCATGTATCATATGATTAAAACTACATAGGCTATAGTGGATTGATTGTCTCCACGCACAATGGTCCACTTTAAGGATTAAGTGCGGAAACCAAAATCCCTAGTGGATTGATTATGAAATTATCAAACGCCCTCAAGTTCAGTTCTAAAAATAACGGATATTGAAAAAAAGTATCAGTAAACAAGTTTTTGTAGTGGTCAAACTTCCGTAATATTTTTTTTTGTGTTAAAATAACGAATTATTTAAAGTTACGTAATGCAGGCATTCGATAGAGTTACGGACTGCTGAGAAACTTACCTGAATTTACAATATAGTCCATTGGCACTGCCACTCGGCGTATCTTTGGCATCAATCAAAACGACATTCACTATAGACTTCCATGACTTCTTGAGAATGTCGAATTTTCTGTTTTTCCAAACATACTGTCAGACAAAACAGAATAAACATAAATACGTAGATAGGTCAAGAGACACTGTTTTATACTTTCATGGTTTATAGCTACGCCACTGCCACTTACAGGATTCTTAGCGCCATGATCGCGGCATGACTCAAAAACACATCCGCGATCATGGCGCTTGCAGCAGCGTCGAAATATAGGGAGCTTAAAATAATTGAAAATCACGGAAGATATTCCATAAGCGAAAGTGTAACTTTAGGTCAATAGACATATAAATTAGGCCCAGATTCACTTAATAACTGGAAGTAACAAAAAACAGTCCCCAAAACGCCTTTCATCGTTTCTCGTAAGGTCGTCGTAGGTTTTAACTGGGAAGAAAAGGTGTTACAAACTCTCCTGCGCGGTCTGTACTGATTGTATCATGTCGGGATTGTTATACAACAATAACAATTACGGTTATAGCAGTGTGCTTATGATTGTGTTTATAACTTCTATTCATGAGTTACTGGTCGTTTCATATCAAAATGCACGATCCTACACTCGTCCCTATTTACGTATTACAGAAGTTGCAGTAATAATTATATAATAAATTATAAAACCTTACATACCAAATAAAAAATTACTTGACAGTGGACAATTTTCAGTTGAATTTATTATTCATATCACTTATACCGAGAGTGACATCAGACTATGCTAAACACACATGGCACAAAGTTTAAAGGTTTCAAAAATACCTACCTAGTATGAGAAAACATTCTTATGCTAGTTCTGACTTCTATTGGACGTTTTAAATTTAAATTCGTTATTTGATTTTCAGGGATAGCCACCTTTGTTGTTTGTTACGGCTCCGTTCAAAAACCAAATGTAAGCAAGATCTCAATCAATGTGCAGTTTCAGATTACAAATCATCAAAGTTGGATCGATATGTTGATAATACAACAGTATTTCTCAATACCACAATGTAATCAAAACAATACGAGCTAATATTACACAATACGTACCCACCTTTTGTACTTTTTTCCCGTGGTCTCTGAGAATGGTCAGCCCACTGCCGATGCGGTCCATGAAGTCCGAAGAGACAGCAAGCGCGGTGGGAGCCAAAGGGTCCATCACCAAACCGTCAGGAATTGCGAGCGACCTGGTGAACACACACTCATCACAAACCGGTTATAGGCAAGCACATCTTCATCAAAACAACCACTCGACAGTGGTAAGTTAGTTGATGGTCAATGCAAAAATTTTGCAAATCGGTTTTATTTTCATCTTGTTTGCGACAGCGAACATGCTGAGCATTTGATTTGGTATGCTTAAATATTTTAGTGCATATTAATGTGTTTAATTTTCATTGATAAATTAATAAATTAATATAACAACCCTTATAATATCGTGCTCAGCGCACTGTGCAGTGTGCGTGCTTTACCCGCGACGCATGCCGATGTACTCTGCTTCTACATGAAATACTCGTTTCGGCAGAGGTCCACGCCTCCACTCCGGGCACTACGAAGCTTCCGAATTAATTAAAGCATGCCATTATTATATACACTTGGTTAAGTATATCACTTATATGGCCAAAACGCATGTGGCACATGCAGTGTATTGGGAAGTATGCTTGTGTATTTTGGTTGCAGATTTGCTTGCTGTAAATTTCGTTATTTTTTGGTCATAAGGTGATTGTCAGTGATGGGATACTGACATCATCTGCCTAGGAATTTTCCAACCATGTCGGGTCAGCTTCCATTCAAACCGGATGCAGCTGAAACTGAGTATTTTACATGGAGCAACTGCCTATCTAACCACTACACCCCAGGTATTGGGTAAAACCATACCCCTTGATTAGACTGTGGTTGACAGACTTTCAGGCTTCTGACTGCCAAATTGTCTAAGATCTATAAATGGCAGCAATAGCCAGTAATGGAATACTGTATGCACTTTTAAGCATTAGTGTGATAATTTATGCATACTTAACTTTTTAAAGTGTGTACCGCAAGACCTTACAGGCCACGGCGCCGTAACGGGACCAGACAACATTATGTCTTTGTTTGATAACATACTTAACACACTTTTGAGACATACCTAATGTACACAGATGACTGTTTTTGCATAAAGAGTATTTGCTTCAAGAATATCACACTTAGATACCTACATAAATGTATCTACTTGTGTACTAATACACTCTTCATTTTTCGAGTTCAAGCATGAATAATAACTTCCCATTTTTAACGTTTAGTTTCTTGTGCGGCTTTCCATTTTTGTTTAAGGATTATTTTTTAAAATTTTTGACTTGGTTGATGAGAAATGCAATAGCTACGTTCTGTAACCACGTGGGTAAGTAGGTATGTACTTATACTTAATAACAAAGACATCTCTTAAAAGATTATCTGATAAAAGGAACTAAATATGGAGAAATAAACAAATGTAAACACAAAGAAGTAGAGAGACGTGTAGGCTCTAATGCTTTTCTTTTTTTTTCGGATGGGAAATCATGAAATGACCTCTCCCGCTCTGGGCGGAGCCGAAGGGAGTGTCAGACTTTTACTGACTAAAAACCATCCATGTTCCTTCTTTTGCCCTTTATGTTCCAGGGCCGCGGTATAATCTCTTTCGAACAGTCAGTCAGTCAGAGCTTTTTTAAAGCCCATTCAGCAATAAGTGTTCTTATGTATAGCTAATAATTTTGAAGATGTTTATAAGACACTAGTAGGTATTATTCAGGTCTTACGGTAAACTTTCAGTAGGTTATAATATAGGTACTTGATGCTCCAGTTCTATTTATAACTTAAAAGAAGACCGGTCGGTAACTACGTTTAAGGTTACGATTAACTAGTATTTGCTTAGATAACGCAAATTATTGGATAATGCATAAGTAATATAGTTTTTTTTTAACTCTAAATATCCTTTTAAAGAGTTGTGTGATATTATGGTCTTTGACAATAAACTTGCGTCGTCCCAGCAAATATTAAGTCAAACACTCTGTTGTGGTGTGTGACGTCATTTCGTTCGTGGGATAATATCAGTGCCCACGCAGCCTGCCATTACCAACTTCGGAACTTTTTCACGATACTAACGTTAATACGTTTTAAATTGTTAGTATTTTTAGTGGAAACCTATCTTTATTGTTTTTTTTCAATTATATTTTGGACCAGTCACGATTAACAATGACCACTAATTCTTCTTATAACTCATCTTGAAATATGTTAGGATCTACCTACTTGTTTGTACAGGATAAAAGTTTGGTATTTTAACTTGCGACGTATGAGGTCAACCACCGCTCAAGCTTTTCATAAAGGGTCTTTCTCGTTAATCAAACACGCGGTGGTAGTAAAGGCCAAGTTAGAAGAAAAAGTTCGGCGCGCACTATGGGACACAAAACCATTTGGAGCAAATTGTCTCCTTAGTTTTTTTCTCAATATGGGTATATATTTGTGGTCTACAGACAGTGGTATATTGTTTAGCCTATTCCGCGCCGAGTCTGCCTCAACTAACTAGCCAAAACATGGATTTCCTTAACAAAAAAGCTTAATTTGGGCTACGAATCAATTAAACATAACACTTTGACTTAAACGTTTCAATCATCAGGATTTCCTTGACAACCAAGTTTTCTCTATTTTATGAATAATTTTTTAATCAGAATTCGAACTTTATGGAGCAAGTATGTATCCCTATTGTTATACATCTTGATTTCCCCAGTTTGATTTGTAAAGTAGGTACCTACCTGTCATTTTTAATTTAATCATAATCTTCCTTACGGTTGACCTTAGAGAGCTGATTAACATGTTGGGGAAAATCAGTCGATTCTGCCGGCCGGGGCTATGCACGTTCTGTCTAGTTATAAATAGACATGCCCAATGAATTGGTTTCTCCGATATTCACTTTTAAGTTTTAGGGTTCCATACCTCAAAAGGAAAAACGGAACCCATTATAGGATCACTCGCGTGCCTGTCTGTCTGTTTGTCCGTCAGTCACAGCCAATTTACTCCGAAACTACTGGACCGATTGAATTTAAATTTGGTACACATATGTAAGTCAGTGATCCAAAAACGGACGTGTAATGTAAATCAATGAATTTTAAATATGGCGGCCACTTTTGGGGCGTAAATATGAAAATGAAAAACAAAAGTTATGCAAACTATATTTTGTTCCATATCAAATAAAAGAGATTGTTGTGAGCATTTCAAATATATATATATTTTTATTTTAAGATAAATAGTTTTGAAGTTATTTAAGAAAAAAGGCGAAAATTTATCATTCATTTTTTAAGGAGCCTTTTCCTTAGCTCCGAAATTACAGGGCCGAAAATTTTGAAAAAAGTACAAAAAATAGTTCTTTGCCTATAGATTACAGGAAAACCTATAAGAAATCTTAGATTTAAAACAACTTACGGAATTTAGATAATTAACGTACGGAACCCTCTCGAGTCGAACTCGCAGTTGTCCGGTTTTTCGCTGTAGTTCCGGTTTATTTGTTACCAAAACATAATTAAGTAGGTATGGCTTAAACCGGTGGCACTGTCGGAAGTTCACAATTAATCTAATGAACTTTCCGCTTCCGGTAAACAACGTTTCAAAAGCAACTATCTGCGATAGTATTCATTTAACTGATAAATCAAACGTAGTTTATTGAATGAATACAATAGTTAATTAACAAAATCATCCGTAGTTCTAATTGACCAAAATCAAATTGACTAATCTTAAAAACTCAATACATATTTACGTACCAAACAAATTCTCTAGCCATCCCAAAGGACACACTCACATCACAAGAAGAACACACAAACTTTCGAGACTCAAAAGTCTCAAACACATTATTTCACCAAACTTGAACTAGATTACTGACCTTTGCAAGCTCGAAGGCTCTCAATGTTACGACAAAACTAAAAACACAGCGTGCACACCAAGCGTAGGTAAGATTGAAAATGAAGCAAACACACGTGGAACTCAAAACGAAAAATAAAACTTACACAAATAAATGATTCAAAGCCGCACACCAGCTCCTATTGGAGATCAGGAAGCTATGATCCGCCATCGACGATCACCTCACAGATCAACAGGAAGGCTAAACTCCGATTAGAAGCACGTAACTATCGTTTAACTTAAGTGCCTAGTGCCCTTGGTATCGGTTTTTGTCAATTGTTCAATGATCCATTCACTCAAAGTTATCTCTGATCGCGAAGAGTCGGCACGACCGTTATGTATGTGGTCCAGTACATAATAAGCTTAGAATACGGCTTGTTTGGTGGAGACCCGACATTTGCTCTTTGTACTTTTGATCGAGACGTAGACGTACGACGTGTCATTAATTTTCAAAGCTTAACTTTGTTGATAGTTATCCGTAAGGACGCAAGTTTCACATATAGATGAACATGTCAAATCCAGGATAAATCCCTAGTTTAGCTACCTATTCTTATAATATATCTATCATTCAATACTTAGGTATTTGATTTTCAATAATTAAGATTTAAGTTACGACCGTTAACATTTACTTGATTATTATTAGTTAACAGAGAGGTACTTCTTTACATAGTATAAAACAAAGTCGCTCCCGCTGTTTGTACGCCTGGATCTTTTAAACTAGGCAATGGATTTGAATGCAGTTAGCAGTCAGTTTCAGCAATAGACAGAGTGGTTCAAGAGGAAGGTTTATATGTATATATTGCACCCGTGTGAAGCCGGGCAGGTCGCTAGTATAATATAAATCAATCTAGGAAGGATGACATAATAAAAATTAATCAAATTACTTTTCATTGCCATAGTTAAAAAAAAAAACACCTTTGCCGGTGTAAAAAGCAAAACTTATTAACGTATTTTTTAATGATTCCAGTTAGAAAAACCGGCCAAGTGCGAGTCGGACTCGCGCACGAAGGGTTCCGTGAATCTATAAAAACGGCAAAAAAATCATATCTGTTGTATGGGAGCCCCCCTTAATATTTTTTTTTTTAATTTTTAGTATTTGTTGTTATAGCGGCAATAGTAAGACATCATTTGTGAAAATTTCAGCTTTCTAGCTATCACGGTTTATGAGATACAGCCTGGAGACAGACAGACAGACAGACAGACAACGAAGTCTTAGTAATAGGGTTCCGTTTTACCCTTTGGGTACGGAACCCTAAAAATCAGATCTACTAAACGGACAAAATTCAAGAGCCTTGCTACGAAATTCGGTGGGACAACTGGCTTACTACTTATGTAGTTTTTTTGTCTTTATCAGGATATTTTAGACACGGTACCCCACCACAGATCATTAGGAAATGTTTGTATCTCATTCACATGGGAATAACATATCATGCAAGGAAGCAATCCATTTCATAGGGGATTTACACAACTGCATGCGAACTTAGACAAAGTAGTATGTAATACTAATTACATTAGGTACATAATGCGGATTGCTTGCTTCAGAGCCATGTAGGCAAATACAAGTATATTTGAATTTCATTGTAAACTTGTGTGCTGTGTCTTTTAATTGACATTGGGGAAAATATACAGAAATTACAAAAGGCGAACTGAATATTTGGACGCTAAAATTCAGTTGAAATTGAAGTTTCGCTGGTCCCATGTTTTGATTTTAAAACCGACCCTCAAATATAGGCACCTGCCTGTAACCCTAAGATATACTTACTTGTAACTTGTAAAAAATTCATGTGTAAGTATTACGTTCTTTATCTAGATATAAACTTAATTTTACTTCGTACTTCATACGGAAATGAACCATCTGTGCTTTTTACATTCCAAAAATAACCCTGCCTTTGCTAGTTTGCTACAGTATTCAGACATAAGCAAATGACGAATATGTCCTGTCAAGCTGTCATGTTTCACGTAAACAATTTGGTGACTGCTTGAACTCTATGTTTAACGTTTTTGTTGTAATTGACACTTCAGGCATTATTGTTTTTAAATTGCCATTGTTATATTTTTTTGGGGTTACGTTAATCGGTGGGTAGGTTCACCGATATTTGGTATTTTTTTTTTGTTATTTTTCTGTGTTTATGGGTTATGCTTGCCTGAAATAAATGCCAATTTAATTTTAATTTTTTGAACTTCAAACAGAATATTATGATTACAGTGTAGCCTATGATGTAAATACTAATTTACGGATATCTTAAAACACAAGTTAAAGTAGATAACATAAGGCTGTTTTTACTAAGCAACAACTAAATAAATGTCGAAATATTATTGTACTGTTGGAATTCCAACTCTCTTCGCTTAGTCGACCGTTGCAATTCGTTTAGGTGTTTGTGAAATGGACGCTAATGCACTAACTTCAGCTTGAGAATAACTAAGCAATACTCGATACAACGAACAACAGCTTTTGTTAAATTCTTCTGCAAAGCACGTTTGGAATAAGGAAAATCCTTTAAACTCAGTTTCAACGTCTGCCATTGAAATTTTTTTTTCAATGGCTGACGATATTTGTGTTAAATGATGAATATATAGTTTTTGTCCATGACCTCGTCTGCGTTGATTTAGATGTACTGCAAATCGATTTTACGAAAAAATATCTAATCGTTTCGTTTTCTGTCAGAGGTGGTTAAGAGTGTTAAGACTTCGCTTTGTCTGTCTGTATTTACTAGAATGTATTATATACCTATGCGGCTTTGCATTACAAACTGATAGCCGCATAGCCGCATGGCAACGGTATTAAGATTAAAGTTGGAATTCCAACGATACTTATTAGAAAAAAAACACGATTATTTGGTTCAGTTCTGCTGTAAAATTGCGTTGGTTGCGTACGAAAATTGAAAAAAAAAATGAAAGACGCGTTTCATATAATAACGTCACATCAATGTTATTAATCGATCAGTAAGTAAAAAAAGAGCAAAGTAAATAAAATTTAATTTGATTTAGACGCGTAGGTATAACAAAGTCGCAATTAATACCATATTTTACGACTTTGCCATCATTATATCATGACAATTTAGTACGTTATGTTTTGAGCTAACCTGTTCATAGGCTGCTTAGTCATTAAGAAAAAATATAGTTGTATTGGACATATTTCAAGGTTGATACCTTAAATTGCTTTGGTTTAAAGGTCGCAAGTGCTAAGTATAAACTTTTGATTCCAATCTTCAGATTTGGCAAAGTGTTATTGAGATTTTCCACCAGGATTGTGTAACTTAAACATAATTGGCGAAATAAGTGTGTATTGGTAGGTACACCTCTGCCTATTCCTTCGGAAATTACAGGTGTGATGTTATCTTATGATAGTTGCAGGAATTCTTGACACCTCCAAGTTATCGAACCTTAATACTTTGGCCTTTGCTTTTTGCTTTTTTTTGTCATTTGGCTAAATTGACGAATCAATTTAGCCAAATGACAACGTAGCTAAAAACGTCTTTCTTGTAGTTTTTTTTAGGATGTTTCGTTCATACATATTTTCAAACTAGTATTAATAGATTATTCGGTGATGGAAAAATGGTATACAGTATTGAGTTATTGGAACTCCTTAAATAATAATGACGATTTCTTGTCTCTATAGGTATATTTCCTACTTTTTGACACGCTTTTATTAGCTTCATCTGTAACTAACTATGTAAAAATTAACATTAACTTGGAAGTTAAATTTGACATACGAAAATGAAATTTCGAACACATGTTTAGTTTGGATGACAATGCATGGTTAGCTAAGTGACGTCTTTCTAAATCCTATATGGCGGACTAGTTATTTATTTTACGAGAAAGCCTGTTTTTAAACTATATTATTGTGTCATGATTATAGCAATCTTCCTTTGTTATGCAATAGTAGGTAGTTTAATTTTATTACAAGACAAGCAATGCGCGCACTGGAATTCCCCATGGGCAAAAATAACGAATTCCATACAATACTTTATCCGGAATTATAAATTACGGATAAACTTTTTGTCCGTCGCCGTTGTCTTTTGACGTCTTTCTAAATCCTATATGGCGGACTAGTTATTTATTTTACGAGAAAGCCTGTTTTTAAACTATATTATTGTGTCATGATTATAGCAATCTTCCTTTGTTATGCAATAGTAGGTAGTTTAATTTTATTACAAGACAAGCAATGCGCGCACTGGAATTCCCCATGGGCAAAAATAACGAATTCCATACAATACTTTATCCGGAATTATAAATTACGGATAAACTTTTTGTCCGTCGCCGTTGTCTTTTGACGTCTTTCTAAATCCAATATGGCGGACTAGTTATTTATTATACGAGAAAGCGTGTTTTAAACTATCCTATTGTGTCATAATTACAGAAATCTTCCTTTTTATGCAGTAGTAGGTAGTTTAATTTTATTACAAGACAAGCAATGCGCGCACTGGAATTCCCCATGGGCAAAAATAACGAGTTCCATACAAAAGTTTATCCGTAATTATAAATTCTGTATGGAAATCGTTATAACAAAGGAAGATTTCTGTAATTATGACACAATAGTATAGTTTAAAAACACGCTTTCCCGTATAGTAAATAACTAGTCCACCATATTGGATTTAGAAAGACGTCAAAAGACAACGGCGACGGACAAAAATTTATCCGTAATTTATAATTACGGATAAAGTTTTGTATGGAACTCGTTATTTTTGCCCATGGGGAATTTCAGTGCGCGCATTGCTTGTCTTGTAATAAAATTAAACTACATACTACTGCATCACAAACCCTTATATAGGACTAACAGTTCGCCCGCGACTTCATCCGCAAAATTTGTGATAGCTCGGCTAATATGCATGATATAAATATAATTTTTATAGCTTAGTACCCAGGAATAATGTAACTTTCTGCCAGTGAAAGAATTTTGAGAATTGGACCATTACTTTCGGAGATTAGCTACTAAGTACATACAAATTTACAAACACATTTTACCTCATTATAATGTTAACTCGTATAGATGAATCTTCAAAAATCGTTTCTTTCGGTACTTAAGGTAGTATTTCAAACTCTTATTAAAGTACAAATGTTTTTAGGCCCAGTTATTTAGGGGGTGCGTGGTCTATCAGTTAATGAATGAATTAGTTTTTTCTTAACTCAATTTAATTGGATAGCGAATCCTGTTTACACTTAAAAAACTTGACCCTGAATGCCTTTTTATAAACTTAACTTCATCCCAAGTTTTTTATAGCCTGGTGTTTAGATGTTAATTGATTGTAACAACATACCTACTATTAAGTTTAGAGTTTTTTTAAGACGTGGGAAAACACATAGTAATGGGCATGAAAACTGTATTATTATTTTTATTGCACCTATAATTTGCTACCTATGCCTACGTGTTTTTACTGCAATATTTATATTATTTTTTTTTGCAAAATCCGTGTTAAGTCCTGTTGGTTAGGCGTCTATTAATTACTTTAGTCGATTTTTCGAGCCTCCCTCCCCCTTGGTGAGACGTCGCACAGAATATCCTGTAGAACAAGCTAGCAACACAATTTTTTTAATGAACCCTACTACTCTAAAGATAAGACTCCGGGTTTACCTTAAACGTATTACTGGTATTACCGATACCTCTCTGGTTAGTTGCTCAGTTATCAGGCAAACAATAGGTTGCGACGAACCCTTCTATTGCTACCCGCCCTTCGTGAGATTTGACTTAGGGGCTATCCATAAATTACGTTACACGAATTTCATGGTTTTTTGACCCCCAACCGTCCTTGTCACAGCTGGTCCCATTTGTGAGACTTATTTGCAAGATATGTGACGTCAAACTAGGAATGGGGCTTCCTAGTGTGAAAAAAAAAATTACGTAATATTTTCCGGTGTTCTTTCCCTCGTGGAGTAGGGTGAGATTCGGCTCAACGCCTCTCCCACCCCCTCCCCCCTAAATACCACAAATAATTAATGGCCGTCAAGATGTCCCTTCATCTGGGGAGAAAGGAGAACAATGTCGAAATCCTTCCAACTAAAATTGACGGTGCACCGGTGTACAAGCGGTCACTTTAAAGCAATGAGTTAAGTAATTTCAATTTAGCTCTTAAACTCCACGAGGACATCGCCTTCACCTTATCTTGAATTGCGCAGCAAACGATAACATTTTAAACGAGATCTATTTTAAATTTTATCGTATCGGTCTGCTGATTACCCACTTCTAAAGAGGAATAACCGTAATTGACAAATAAGCCACAACATTTCTACACCAATTAATATTAAATTACATGTCTTGCCTTCATTTTATGTAAGTAAAGTTTAATAATTCCAAAGATAGGCCCAAAATGGAATGGCTTCCGCGATTGAGAACTAAAAGCAAGGACGATCAATTAACGTCGCGTTCTTTTTGAAGTCATTTCACGGTAAAAGTAATGAAGTTAAGAAAGCCCGACATTTCTAGAAAGTATCCTTGAACAGGCGGAAAGTGCACTCGTAAAACACAATAAAGCAATGAACAAAATAATAACAAAGAAATGCCACTGGTATTTTCTCGATGTTTCGTTGATTGTTGTTATTATATTTTGCTACTTTACATTGACAAGTAAAAGATTCGAGAAACGTTTGCTCGATCATCATCTGCCTAGCCTTTTCCCGACTATTTTGGGGGCGGCTTCCAGTCTAACCGGATGCAGCTGAATAAGTGGAGAGACTGTCTATCTCACCTCCACAACCCAGTTAGTTCTGGGTAATACGATACCCTTTGGTAAGACTGGCTGTCAGACTTTCAGGCCACTGAACTTGTAACGACTGTCAAAGATCTACAATGTCTGTAATGGGTGGTCACTCATCCACTGACCAATTTAGGCAAGCGCAGCTTAACCTAAAGATCGTCCCGAACGGCAGTTATTATTTAGCCACGAGCTCCTGTGTAAAGCTCCTCGTAAAACGTTTGCTCGATATCTTTCTTAAATGGCATTCATTTTACGGAAAGCTTGTTTAATTAATTCTCCTTCAATTAATTCACTTTAATTTAAGGAATATCCGACATCTTATAATTATAGAGCACATTTTATTTTATTTTATTTTATTTCTTTGGGAAAACAAACAGTTATACATTATTACACATAATTATAATAGATGGGGTGTGATTAAATGTATAACCAACGACATTTCCACAAAATATGCGACAGAAATCGCGAGGCGCCCCTCACTTTGCGTAGATGTTGTGTAGACGCCTACGCCGCGTAGCCAGCTACGACTCGTAGCCGCCTACGGAACGCCGCGTAGCCGCAGTGTGTTCGCTATAGTTGCGTTTAAAATGTCAGTAAATTAACAACAAAATGGATCATCAGTCAATGCCAAGGATTTCGTCACCATAAGCAATACTAAAACAAAAATGCTAAAAATGCAATGCTATACTTTTTAGACAGAAATATTGACAGATAAGAATATTTCACGTTTTCTCTGGGCAACTAGTGTTTTGTAACGACGCAAAGGGTACAATCATAACTAGCTAGAAGATATTCCAGGCAATTACTGCTAAACGTCAGTCGCACTTACGGCTAGACTAGGTAGTATACAATAATGCAGAGTATTTTATGCTTTTTGGTTTATTTTCTACATGACTTACTAGTGCTAAAATTTTAGCTAAGAAATAACTATGTCTATCTTCTGCTCCTTTTAAATGATATAGCTTTAAAATTAAAGGACCTCGATTAGTAGAACGTAAAAGGAAATTCCTAGTTAAAGCAAGGTAAACCTTGAATAGAATTGAATCATTCGTGCTTAATGGGATAATACTATCAACTTATGCCCAAATACGAGCGATTGACTCAAAACCACAACCTGAAGTTGATACAATCAACCTGTGAATTAAAGCAAGCGTCACCATACAGTGGCATCACCAATTACTGATTAACTAGTAGTTGCAACAGGTGTAGTGGTGATAAAGTATGATTGTAACCTGAACAGCTGACTTTTTGGCACGTAGCGGCGTATTTATCTTTTGTCTTATCTCCTTATTAAAATATCTAAGGTCCAAGACCACGAAATACCTACCGTTTATCTGTGTTTAGAAACCCGTGTAGCTGATAAGAGTTTCTATTAACCGGTGCTGATAGCTAAGCACCGGTTAATTATTACGACAGTATTGTTTCGTAATAATTATCATATGGTTTCGTCTTTGTCTCAAGTACAATCGACGACAAAACGTGAAATTACCCTTTTATAGTTTGTTGTTAGTTTATTTAATAGTTTTTAATTGTAATAATGTATGTGTAATTAATAATCTATGTGATTAATTATTGTTTTATTAATTAATTTGTACATTTATTTGTTGATTTTGTATTTGTATTTGTTGCAATATGGCTTACGTACCTGAATTTCAATTTATGTATATTATGTAGTTTACTCTACTTAACTAAATTTAACAAAAAAAAACAGGGTAAGATTATTTATTTATTTATCAAAACATTGAAATATTATAATATGTATTGGCAGGTAGTGTTTAATATCCAGAAATACAAAAGAAAGGTGAGCAGTAAAAAATTAGCTTTTGTAATTCGCTAAATGTATCGATCTTATTTTTGTCCTTGACTGTACATGCAACTTGCTCAAAGTATAGCCATGGGAAATTATAACAATACGACACTTTAAAAAATGGTTTGTTTTGGATTATATAATTATTATTTTGTCTGCATTCTATATTTAGGTAGACATGTGTTAATTTACTTCCGTGTTTTATGAGTAGTTTAAATAGTTCAGAGTTTTAGTAGTTTATGGTCTGGCTACAAAACGATAGAACTTTTGTGATATCGATAACTAGTTCTACGTATCCATAATCGTAATTAGGGGTAGATCTATTTTTTTCAGGCATTGTTTCCATCCAAAGGTTATGTTGAAAAGATCGCGTTTAGCGATAAGACTGCCTATTGTGTCACCCTATGTGAAATATTTTCTTTTATGAATGTTACTTGTATGGTGTAAGTGTACATAATAAAGAAAAACAAACCAATATCAATATCGGGAACTCAAAAAAAAACAGAGGACATGGTAAATATCCCGTTTCTAGTGTTAATTATAATGTTAATGACCATGACAGTTTAAAAACTTATATCATAATGAAGAATTTTCTATTCTGTTATATTGTACCCCTTAACATAACATAGCCATCCTTGGAAACCTATATACCTCATTATCTACCTAACCTTTTTACAAGAGCGTTATGGTAGATATTCAGTCTATCCGTATGCAGCTGAATACCAATATTTTACTCGGAGCGACTGCATATCTGACATCTAAAACCCAGTTACTGGGTAACTCGAACCTTGTATAGACTGCTTGTCGAACCAGGCTTCGGACTACCCAAAGACTTCTTCTCACCTTTATAAGGTGGAAGGGATACCGACGCGCAAACGATTACCACGTATTGTATTGTATTGTACTGTATATGACGGGCTGGTGTCTGCAAATCCACGTCCATCGGTCATCGTCCATCTGAACCCGCCCACATCGTAATTTTTCTTTAAAATTTCATGTGTGGGGTTCAAAATGATGTACGGAAACGTGGTAACCGTTTGTGAGTTGGTATCCTTTCTACCTTGTATAGTAAACGTATAACTTCATGATAAGTGTTAGTTGAACTTATCATCAACCAGTTTTCATACATTTTTCCATTGGGGATTTTTTTCATTATACTTCTTACATGAATCATACTAAATTACAGACTAATTACAACATTGTATATTGATTTGTACTAGGTAAGATAAATCTCCATCAAATAAATCAATACAGGTATTTCCCTTAACGTGGGATTATTTTTTAAATTAACTCGTGAACTGTCATAAGTTAACAGTAGATAGGAAAATAACGTTAGTTAGTTGGTTAAAGGTACTTGTACATTATTTATTTCGGTTTTTATCCACTTAATATGATTGACGGAATTAGGTGTGCTTTGCGTGCCAGCTCGATTCCTCGGGGAATATAATTATAACATGGCACAGGTATGATAGTTTTACCGCTTCTAAGTGGGGACAATGCAAGGGGTAGAATTGGATGGGAGAATAAATTGCCTGACAGATACTGCTAACCAAATTCAGGTGGTAGGTTGCTGAATTCAGGGTGACTTAGTTATACAAAAATGTAAGAGAAAGGGACTAGGTAGGTATTATGATATTATTAAGCTTAGTTACGGACAAATAGAGTTTAAATGAATATAACGGCAAACCGACGTGTTCTACTTAAACTGGTTTGCAGTAAGTTTTAGATGGAAATTTTGTTAAGCTGTGGAATAATACCGCGATATGACCTTCGTGACCGTCTAATCTATTGCTAGTCAAGTTAACTTGGGATAATTAAAGCGTTTGGTATATAAAAAAAGCTCATTCAGTTATTTTTGCAGTTTGTTAATAACTTTTTTGTACGTCTGTAATTTATAATTTGGTTTTACTGACTTAAGAATCCCGTCTAGTAAACATTCATTTCAAATGCGTGTGAGTTCTATCTTCACTTTTTTCTCAAAACATAAGATGTTATCTTGATATTTACTCTCGAGTAAGTGTATGTATTGTTTTTTTTTTAATATTGTGTATTTGAAGGCCAGTCTAAAGACTCTTCAAAATAAATCTGTTACTCACTCGGTATCTTCCGTCTGCGCGTGCGCGGGGTCAAGCACTATGTTTTGTTGCTTTTCTATTGTTGTAGCGATGTCACCGGAATTGTTCACCAATTCCGAACCCGGACATTTAGCAACTTGTGACATTGTCTCATTCGCCCGAGGTATTTCGACATAATTCAATGTTGTTGCAGTTCTTCTCGGTACTGATGGCCGGGTGTCACACGTTTTATCTTGTGCACGACGCGCCAAGGACGTGAGCGTCTCCGGCTGTTTGTCAACACACTCCAACTCATTCTTTGTCCTGAACGAGATTTTCCTCCAAGACATCACGATTTTGAATAAAACTCAAATTTTAAAACGCAAGCATTTCTTCAGTTTCTGTCACATCAGTATTGTAATATTGTTTATTAGCATTTGTTTGCATTGCAGGTGTTATAAATCACTCATATTATTGTTGTTGAATTATACGGACCGGTGACACTTTTCTATGCGCACCTTGGACGTGAACACAATTAATACTTTAGATAAACACAATTAATACTTTAGATATTTCCTGAATGAGACAAAAGTATCGCGCGCTATCAAATATGTAACTAAATAGTAAGTTGGGAGAGGATGAAATTTATCGGGTCATATCGTACCCTGCCTACACGATAGTTAAACGGTTTCATCATTACTTAGCCCTTCAACGTTATTAGTTAACCTATAATCGTTAAATTGTAATTAATTGTAGTTAGTTGTGAAGCGCACATACCTCGGTTAGTTGTCGAGTCGGGGACAGAGGCACGGTCGGATTGAACGAGCATGAATGACTGATCACTGTGACTGTTGCGTGCTGCAGTCACCCACAGGTATTCCACCGTATTGTTCGTTGTGTCTTCAGTCTGACCCCACTGACCATGTTATCGCGTTTGACACTATCACCGAACGCGAGTAACCACCGCGGTATTTACACGAAAGAACAAAAAAACGTGTCCTCACTGCGATCGAAAACAACTGTCTGTCATTCAATACGAACCGTAGCGTGGGTATACGCATAAATTAACATATTACGTCAAATGGCAAATAATATTAAGTAGCAACCTCAAAGTGTTGGGACGTCATGACTTGCTGAGTAATATTTGAAAGGGTTTTCCAGGACCGCTGACGTGTGAAATGATGTAGTATTATGAGCATATATTCTATAATTAGGTATAGCAGCACCGATTGTGAAGTTATATTATTTCAATCAACAGTGAACCAGTCAGAGGAAAAGCGCGTTGGTGGCGACCTTACTGTCTATTCATGTATGTTACGGCCAATGTCCGTAAGGACCAAAATTGAATGACTGAATAGTAGGTACCTACTGCTAACAAATTTAAGTTTTATTATAATGCATTAAATTAGTGAGTTGCCGGTTAAAGGTCAAAAAAAAAAAATTTTAAATTCGATAAGTAAGTAGGTTTTCAAATGCATAATGCATCGAACCATTTTTGCGACTTACTACTTAGTTTATTTGAATTGTAATTTCTTACATTTATGAGTGTAACACCTTATTGGAAGTATTAGTGTACTCATTGTGCAGATAAATAAATAGTTAAGTAGATACTTAACACTTAGACGTTAGTAAACAAGATGCACATGCTAAGATTTGCACTAGGTGAACGGCCAAGATATTGAGCATAATATTGTCTAGCTGCTCCATTCATACAAACAAATGATGCATCGAATAGCGTCAAAAAATAAAAGAAAAAAGCATCCCATACCTACACACGTGTATTACGAGTAGATTGGGTTTGAGTCGTTCTTAACTTGGCGAGCGTGCTTCAACAAACGCATAAAACACGAAACAAAATGCATTTGGAGATTTCCAAATCAGTACAATGAACTGCAAACCCATAGTACCAATTCGAATGTATCCGTGCCTTTGTATCGTAGCCACCAGTGGCGAAGGGTGAAAATTAAGTCAGGCGAAGCCGAAGAAAAAAAATGAGTTTAGTTTTTTTTTTTTGGTTTTTTCGTTAGTTTTTTATTATGTTTATTTGGACCTCATTTTCGTTATCAGTGACCTCGAACACCATGAAAATGATAATTCTGATGAAAAAAATAAAGAAAAATTGTTGGCGCCATTTTGAATTTTCATTTTGACCTCATTTTCATTATTAGCGATCCCGAAAACCACGAAAATGACACCCATGATGAAGAAACTGAAAATTTTCGTCGGCGCCATCTTGGATTTTCATTTCACCACATTTTTATTATCAGCGACCCCAAAAACCATGAAAATGACACCATGACGAAAAAACCAAAAAAATTCGTCGGTGTCATTTTGGATTTTCATTTTGACCACATTTTCACTATCAGCGACCCCTAAAACCACGAAAATGACACGCATTACGAAAAAACCGAAAATTTTCATCGGCTCCATCTTGGATTTTCATTTTGACTTCATTTTTGTAATCAGCGACCCCTAAAACCACGAAAATGACACCCATGACGAAAAAACCGAAAATTTTCGTCGACGCCATCTTGGATTTTCATTTTGACCTCAATTTCGTTATCAGCAACCCCAAAAAGCACGAAAATTACAAAAAACCAAACCAATTTGATGAAAAAACCAAAAATTTAGTCGGCGCCATCTTGGATTTTCATTTTGATCATATTTTGCATAAATACAGAAAAAAAACTAGAGAGGTGTCAAGGGACACCCGGATGGAACGAAGTTCTTAAGTTTTTAAATTTCTTTTATTTTATCTTTTGTTTACGTTACGTCATGGCTAGACGCCATGCACTGTTTTGACTAAACGTTTAGTCCGCGCGAAGTTACTATTATTTTTAATTAAAAACTTTGTTTGAAGCATAGTAACTATTATGATGTATGTGTATGTATTAACTTGGATCACCCATCCACAGACAGACCTTGGCAGTCGTTGCTTAACCTTGATCACCCATCCACAGACCAACCTTGGCAGTCGTTGCTTAACCTTGATCACCCATCCACAGACCAACCTTGGCAACCGTTGCTTAACTTGGATCACCCATCCACAGACAGACCTTGGCAGTCGTTGCTTAACCTTGATCACCCATCCACAGACCAACCTTGGCAACCGTTGCTTAACTTGAATCACCCATCCACAGACAGACCTTGGCAGTCGTTGCTTAACCTTGATCACCCATCCACAGACCAACCTTGACAACCGTTGCTTAACTTGGATCACCCATCCACAGACAGACCTTGGCAGTCGTTGCTTAACCTTGATCACCCATCCACAGACCAACCTTGGCAACCGTTGCTTAACTTGGATCACCCATCCACAGACAGACCTTGGCAGTCGTTGCTTAACCTTGATCACCCATCCACAGACCAACCTTGGCAACCGTTGCTTAACTTGGATCACCCATCCACAGACAGGCCTTGGCAGTCGTTGCTTAACCTTGATCACTCATCCACAGACAGACCTCGGCAACCGTTGCTTAACTTGAATCACCCATCCACAGACAGACCTTGGCAGTCGTTGCTTAACCTTGATCACCCATCCACAGACCAACCTTGGCAACCGTTGCTTAACTTGGATCACCCATCCACAGACAGACCTTGGCAGTCGTTGCTTAACCTTGTTCACCCATCCACAGACCAACCTAAACAACCGTTGCTTAACTTGGATCACCCATCCACAGACAGGCCTTGGCAGTCGTTGCTTAACCTTGATCACTCATCCACAGACAGACCTCGGCAACCGTTGCTTAACTTGGATCACCCATCCACACACAGACCTTGGCAGTCGTTGCTGAACCTTGATCACCCATCCACAGACCAAAGACGAAACGAAAATATCTGGCTTGCTTTCTATAAGAGAGCGAGAGAGAGACAGACAGAGAAACATGCGCACGCCGCACGGCTTACAATAGCTTATTAAAGCAAAAACACTTTTACCCTCCTTTGCGTCGCGCAGTCGGGTTAAAGTGTCGTTACAACTTTTCGTGAGAATTTTTCCGTCAACCCTCCTTTCTCAACGCGCCATAAGGAACTTCGTTCCAAAAACAATAGTGAATTTATCTCATGTAATAACTTAATAAGTCAACAAAATAAAAAATCTAGTTGGTATCAAATACCATATCGACCATTACTCATTCTATCTTGTTCTCCCCTACATGCTTTCTTTTTCTGTCCCTGTAGTAACTCGATAATCTTCGGCTTACCGAGCTCGCTACAAAACGGTACTGCCAGCCGCGAAGTCACGCGTCATACGATTTTAGTTCTGAATTCTGACACTTCGAGCACCGGCTTATTTGGCGCCACCTGTTGCTTTATTTGTTGACATAAAAAAATATTTTTGAAATGTTTTCAATCCTATGATGTATTAAATGGCTGTACTGTGATGTGATGATACCCACAGATGTGTTTGTAATATACTAATTGACTACAGTAGACACCTAAACACTGCGTCGTGCCTTGTCTTGTGCCGGCAGGAATCGGCTTCTTAGGTGCCTTCGGCCCTGGTAGCCACAAGGGTCATTGTCGTTGATCAAGTGTAGCTTTAACCGAGGTGTGGGTTGAGTACCCCCCCCCCCACCTCGGTTAAAGCTAAATCGTCCGAAATATCTAAAAAGATGCAGACGAAGCCTTGGAAAAGATTTGTGCTACAACCACTGTAGGGTAGTAGTTTTAGATTAGATTTCTACGTGTAAAATTATATGTCGATGTCGTCAAGCATTTATACAAAGAAGGATGACTGACATTCAGTCTCAAATTGTTATGAAAAACTCACAGAAAAGCTCTTTTCTTTGCTACGGGTACTACCTACCTACTTATAACCCACGCCACGTCAAGAAAAAGATTTTTGAATTACAGAGGTACCTCCTAATATTGTCCTATATCCCTTCCCTCTATATTTGTCTACCTAGCGAGCTTATTTTTATATTTTTTATAATTCAAGACGTTCTAGAACGAATACAGTTTTGTGGATAGTGAAAGTTGTTTAGATATTATTTATGTCTCAAGTGGATTACCTACGTAGCAGACAGTTGGCTTCGTGGAGGATAACCGTGTCGGGCAGTGTTGCTGGGCTTTTCCAAAAGGAATATCTCAGTTTTCGGAGTTGAAAAGTTAGCGGTATGATACCTCCGAGGCTCGGATAGCAGGTTAAGCTGTTGGTCCTTTTTAGGATGGGAGATTATCAATTGACTCCTCCCGCTCTGAGCGGTGCGGAAGGGAGTGTCAGACTTTTACTGACTAAAACCCTAAAACCCATCCATGTTCCTTCTTTTGCCCTTTGTGATCCGGGGCCGCGGTATCTCTTCCGAACCGTCAGGCATCGTCCACAGACCCGCACCTACAGCGCGCGGCGGCTGGGACGTGAGGTTCTCTCCCTCTCACGTTCTGCCACCTCCTTCGCTAGCATGACTGCTTCGCAGAAGGAAGTGACGGCTTCCCATTCCCTCTCATTCCGGACCATGGCTTGAACCAGAGCCGTACGCGAGAGGTCGCCGCCAAGCTGTTGTTTCTGCACCTGATCTCTCTCCGTTCGTGTGAGCTTGGCGTCCCATCGGACTATTTGAGTGAGCGAAGAGAGAGTGCACCTAGGCTGTGTCTGCGCACACACTTGTGCACTATACTTAATAACATCTCCTGCGCCATTGACGAAAACGGTCAGGTGGACAATAATAGAAAGAATTCATAAAACAGGTTTCATGCAGTAGGCATAACTAAAGGAAAAATATTATTATCCTGCGTGATCAATTCATGTATATGTCGCAGGTACTCGTATATAGTCAAAGCTGTGATATTACAGTTTCACTAGTGATATTATAATTAAATGGTAGATTGTCAATCGACTTAATTTCTTACAATTTAATGACCTGGTTTTAGTGATATTGTAATGTCACGGGGCCACTATAGTGTATAAGTAGTAAGGCAATGACATTTTTACAGTTTCACTGGTCGTTAGATTATAAGGCCGTCTCCGATTGGTCCGGTCCCAACATCAATTTTGCAATCATAGATTTATAAGTAAATAGACAAGTTTAAAAAACCGGCCAAGTGCGAGTCGTACTCACACGCACACAGGGTTCCGTAGAACTAACATTATAATAAAAATATTTTGAAGGCTCATTTGTATGTTGTATTGTATTACATTCAACAGCAAAACTAAATTTATTTTTCATAGTACTTATGTTAATGAAAAACAAAGTTACTGCTGCAGTTTGATGAAAAAGAAGAAGTTCACTTTGAGAAAAAATGGTTCTAGGAACCTCAATGTCAATTTTAAAGACCTATCTATAAACACCCTGCACGTATAGATTTGATGTTTTTAGTTCCATGTATGTCCCTTAATCTTTGTTTTTGTATAAAAATCGTAAAGCGATTTACAGAATACATCTACCAATCAAATCCTACCAAGTTTCAACTGTGTAGTCCTAATAGTTTCGGAATAAAGTGGCTGTGACATACTGACAGACAGACATGACGAATCAAAATCAAAATCAAAGCATTTATTTCAAGTAGGCCCGTTACAGGCACTTTTGAACTGTCGAAACAAAGACAACAATGAAATTTAGCTACAGTCCCAGTCACAAGGCATAAAAACTGTGAATGTACTGTAGTTTCCCATTCCCTAACGTAGATCTCTATGGAGAAGAACGGGCAAGAAACTAACCATGGACACTCTTTTAACACGTTCACTGCGGCAAGTAAAATCATAATTCTTCATCTGGTGCGGCGGCGGGCCAAAATGCGCCCCCAATGATATTTCCGCCAGTGCGTGGCAGGTCTTTCTAGACCCACCAGCACTAGGATAGATAAAATTGCTATAACTTTGTGGAAACATAATGTATACATTTTCTTTTTATATTGTTAGAATGACCTTGAACCCAACTTCCTTAGGTTTGATTCGCCCCGGGATCTGCCAAACAGGAAATGAGAAATAAAGCAGGAGAAGCGGCAGGCCGATATCGACCTGAACCGCACTAGAAAGTATTTTTAGTAGTGATGGGACAGAGAAAAATAAGGGGATATCGAAAATAAAACAGAATTATCATAAAAGAACTGAAAATTGTTTTTATTTACTTATGGTCTTGGAAACATGTTGGTTGCATTTCCTGCAATATTTTTTTTATTTTCTTAACTTTTTGTTTGCTTGGGTACTATTAAAGGTTTTCCGCAGTCTGTCGTAGAACCCTGCACAATTTCTTCGTTTAGCGCTCATCTCAAGGACATGGTCATTGTCCTTAGGTTTTACTTGATTTTCTGAAATGATTTTTTTTTTCTTAATTCCGTGTGATTTATTAACCATTTATGAGTTTTACCACAGAACTCGCGAAACTGAACAAATAAGACGAAAATTATATTGCAAAAACTATTTACTGTAGGAGTTAGCTAGTTTTTAAGAATAATCATTTTCATAAAGGATGATATTACTTGAAAAATCCCCACGTCATTATGAGTCTAAGTCTAATGAGTGTAGATAGTAAACAAAACTTACCGCTTGTGCTTCGTTTTCCGTGCACATTTGTTTCCAAATTCTTTTTATTTTTCTTAATGGAAAATATTTCTTCACTGCTGTCAGTAACTGCAACCGAATTACTCTATTTTCCAAAATTTGTATTTTTCTTTTATTGCTTGCCATCGTTGATTATATCGAACGCTACGTCAGATCAGTTAGATAGCACAACACTAACTGGCGGGGCGCGCGCTCTGTGCGGTATCGGGTCGCTTGCTGCCTGTTGGGAGGGCGGGCCGAAATAGGCCCACTGCCGCACTCAGCGGATGTTTTTCACCGTCAGTGCGTGGTAGGTCGATAAAAGCCTGCCGTTATGTTTTGATGGGGAACACCTACATTTTTGACCGCAAGATGAAATATATATTTGTCTCTGTAGAATTTTTAAAAACACCTGAGATAATCGTTTCGCACAAGCGAGAGGGACAAAGTTTTCTTCGTCCGCACCAGCTGAAGTACCGCGGCAGGCCGATATATGCCTGTTACGCAGTGAACGTGTTAAATCAGAATATTTTTACAAAACCTTGGTTACATCATTCATGTTTAGATGGTACATTATGTGAGAGCGATGTAGCAAGATGTGCACGTTAAAAGTGTCCATAGTAAAAACAAGGAAAAGAACAATACAAAAAATAAAATAATTAATTCAAATAAGCCGTGGCAACCAAGAGATGACCAGTCACAACTGACAGCGCCCGTTCACGAACATGACGCATGTATCAGCACCATTCAACTCAACCATTTTGAAGGGAACTAATCTATAAGGGTTCCGTTTTTTGCCATTCGGCTACGGAACACTAAAACTCACTAACTTTACTGTACTACTATCATAGAAAGTAATTAGTCGCGTAGTAAGAAAAGTAACAAGACATTCTGGAAGAAGATTTTCTGGAGGAGGCATCACCGCTTTAGGCGGTCCTTACACGATTAGTTTTAAAGATATTAAAAATAGCTCAATAAATATAAGAAATAGTTCAATAATGTAATGTACAAAATTATACAAACTTCTTTGCAAAGTATAAAATATTATGACAAAATCTCAAAGAAAACTAATTAAAAAATAACTATTATTATCCAGGACATTCTACTTATTTTTGCAATCTGTAGCTTTGTGGCACTTGGAGTTGCATAAGACATTGTTTTTTACATGCGCATCTGTTGGTTATACATTGAACTTTAGATCAACTGCAGTTGCACATCTTCAATCCCTGTCCACCGAATTGTGAAGAAAGAACCAGATATTTTACTTCTTAATGGTATGATTTTATCAGGCATATCATCATTTAACTTTGCTCCTGGGGAAGACTGTAAGTATAGCATTTCTTGGCAGCCAGTCGTTTAATAACGCCAGCTGAAGTACCCACATGTTAAAGTTCATTTCGTTTGTCTATGACTTTTGCTACGAGATTTTTGCTGTCTGAAGGCCTATCAACTTTTGGAACCTCGTCGAATACAGTAGCATTAATGTCGATTTCTTTAAATTTTTTTGACGAATTCTCCATAATTTTTTCTGCTGCCCTTTTCAAATTATCATAAGATTTGGTTCTATGTGCTAAGATATATTTGCCTACTATTATTTTAGTTACCGAAACGTTGGCGATTAGGTATCCATTAAAAATCTATTATTAGATATATGTAATTGAGTTAAATATTTATCTACTAAGCCTACCCATGCGTGAGTGGAAATATCTCCATTTTATCTTAAAACAATTTAATTTGTAACACACTAGCACAACGCGCGCGACTTCGCCCGCAAAATTGTGATAGCTCGGCTAATTTATATGATTATAATTTATAGCTCCCACGAATAATGTAGTTTTCTGCCAGTGAAAGTAGGTATTTAATTTTAGAATTGTATCATTAGTTCCATAGATTACCCCCTACATACAAACTTACAAACTAATTGTACGTCTTTATAATATTAGTATAGATTATTATCTCCTTTATTTATTTTTACACAAATTTTTATACATTTTTAAATACTTATTCATAAAAGAAAATATAAAAAACATTTAAAAATATAAAAAAATAGTACTTATACATAATTAATGGTATGTATGGCTGATATGTATGGTACTGCACACTTAGGCAAATCTTAAATATAATGCTATACGCAAGCCTTTGGACTAATTATAAGTACTTACCAATAAAATGTAGGAAGGTTAATAGTTACTTAAAAATAGGTAAGTACCAACTTCCGGCACGAAGTGTCGTGAAAATGTCGTAGTAATTAACTTACCTATGTCATGTGCCAAATAAACATATTTTCTGCTTAAGGTGAATGCTCCAACCAGCCCGCGAAATTCAAAATTTCTTGCGTTTTTTGCAATTTGCAGGCCAGTGCTAGGTTGTATGTTGATTAAAATATTATTTGCGGCTGTAAGACATATGTAGTTACAGAATTATAATCATCAAAATCACCAATACAACCCTCACCGTTCATAAAGGTGTAGGAACAAAAAAAAACAGAAAAAGTCATTCCTACAGCTTTATGAACTTAGAGCGTTTTATTGATGATTTTGATGATTATAATTCTGTACCTACATATGTCTTACAGCCGCGAATAATATTTTAATCAACATACAACCTAGCACTGGCCTGCAAATTGCAAAAAACCCAAGAAATTTTGAATTTCGCGGGCCTGGTTGGAGCATTCACCTTAAGCATCACGAAAAAAGTTTAAATATTTATTTAAACGTAATGTTGGTTGACAACTTATTTATTATTATAATACATATTTGCCAACTACCTATGTACTTGTACTTACTGGTTTAATAGTGGATATTTATCATTTGCTCTTATGCCTTAAGTTTCTTGTTCAAGGGTTTGAAAGTAGGTAGGTACCTACCATAAATATCAATATGTATTAGCGCAACGAGGAAATCTGTTGTTGTCAGTGGTGTTAAGTACAGATAGGCAATGATTTCGTCTCGTATATTTGCATACTGGCTCAGTTCCTTGGTATTTTTAACAAAATAACGGTTACTTGAATAAACATCCTACATGGGAAAAATACCGAGATACATTATGACTTGGAACTATGTTTTGCGAAGCTTGTTTTGTATCTTAGGTACAGTCGCCAGCACATCGTTACCACAATCTCTCAAATTTTCCTTCTGAATGATTTACGATTTTAAACCATAAAATAGTGAAGGTTAAGTTCTAAATCGAATGAGAAAATGTTACAGTTTATGGTAAATTGATGCGCTGGCGATTGTTCATCAAAACAAAGTGTTTTGATGAACAATCGGCAGCGCATCCATTATTATTTATAGCAAGAACATAGCTGTCACGTCTTTAATATTAATGAGATCACTCAGATCACAAACCCTCGAAGTCTCTTTCTTTTGAACTCTGTCCATTTAAAAACAATAGAAAATCTCTACTAGTACCTACCTAACTGAAATATAACGCCGGACCGCCGGTTACGTGTTCATAAACTTCGTAAGAAAATTAATCCCAGAACATCACAGTAAGCAAACGAGTTTACTAGAAATTAGATCAATGCTGCAGCAAGATCTCTAGAATCTCTATGAGTCATCGTGGATAATACAAATGATTCAATGAATCTACATTTAACAGTAAGTATCAACAAGAGTTCTATTAGCGGGTTGGTAGGTATTTCCGATATTCGAAGAAAATTAAAACAGCCTTGGAAATCTCTCCACCCGTGTAAAGTTCCCCGAAAATATGACATGGCCTTATCTCTGCGGTAATGTTACAAATAAATAACAAAAAACCTAAGCGTCATATTCACACCTGTGGCCATTTACTTTACCTACTTCGTGGTAAGTGCCTAATCCATTTAGAATTAGCCAAATTGATCATGTACAATGGCGCCGTCAGGATGATTTTGCCCGTAGCCGTTTGCGATAGGCCAACAAAATATGAAATACTGCGGAAAGCTAATATTTTCTCTACATTATAATTTCGTAGCACACTCCGTAGCTCTCGTATTGCCTACCTACGACTAACAGCCATTTACGAGATCACAGGTTATTAAATGAACTTTCCTTATAAATAAGGAAATCGTGGAAAAAATAACATAACGGTAACTTAATTAACCTGACTAAAGATCCATGATAAATGATCATACAAACTAAAACAAGCACCTAAGATTCGAAGAAAAACAAGCTCGATCGTTTCTTTATTTACGTACCTGTTGGTGTGTGAGTCTATCTAGCAGGCCCCAACGAGATTTATCAACAGATGATAGCTTTTCATAAAGACAGTATTTTGTACCTAAAGAAAACAAATGAGATATATTAATTTTGTACCTCGACAGTTTTTGATTTAATGACGTTTCCATGAAGTGTCTAGCTAGCGGGCCCCTTATGTTTATTTTTTTTGTTATTATACTTTCAGATCGCCTAATAGTGCTCGAAGTTACCAACTATTATGTACCTTACAAATCCAAAATTTCGGCTTTCTGTGAGCTATGCTTTAGAAGATATTCGTTATTTAGATAAACGTCCAGCCAGCGGGCCCCTTTTTTAAATATTAGTCTTTTGTATCATACAATAGCATTAGGAGCTTGATACTATTATGTACCTTACAAATCCGAAATTTCGACTTTCTGTGAGCTATACTTTAGAAGATATCGGGCCCCTTATGATTATTTTTTTTGTTATTATACTTTCAGATCGCCTAATAGTGCTCGAAGTTACCAACTATTATGTACCTTACAAATCCAAAATTTCGACTTTCTGTGAGCTATACTTTAGAAGATATTCGTTATTTAGACAAACGTCCAGCCAGCAGGCCCCTTTTTAAATATTAGTCTTTTATATCATACAATAGCATTAGGAGCTTGATACTATTATGTACCTTACAAATCCAAAATTTCGACTTTCTGTGAGTATACTTTAGAAGATATTTGGAGATATTTTTTTTTTTTGGGAAGATTTCTGGACGTTTGTCTAAATAACGAATATCTTCTAAAGTATAGCTCGCAGAAAGTCGAAATTTTGGATTTGTAAGGTACATAATAGTATCAAGCTCCTAATGCTATTGTATGATATAAAAGACTAATATTTAAAAAAGGGGCCCGCTGGCTGGACGTTTCTCTAAATAACGAATATCTTTTAAAGTATAGCTCGCAGAAAGTCGAAATTTGGATTTGTAAGGTACATAATAGTATCAAGCTCCTAATGCTATTGTATGATATAAAAGACTAATATTTAAAAAAGGGGCCCGCTGGCTGGACCTTTCTCTAAATAACGAATATCTTTTAAAGTATAGCTCGCAGAAAGTCGAAATTTTGGATTTGTAAGGTACATAATAGTTGGTAACTTCGAGCACTATTAGGCGATCTGAAAGTATAATAACAAAAAAAAAAAATCATAAGGGGCCCGCTAGCTAGACACTTCATGGAAACGTCATTAAATCAAAAACTGTCGAGGTACAAAATATATCTTATTTATTTTCTTTAGGTACAAAATACTGTCTTTATGAAAAGCTATCATCTGTTGATAAATCTCGTTGGGGCCTGCTAGATAGACTCACACCCTGTTGGTGGCGTATGAATTCATAATTAGGTACCTACCTACCTAATGGAAAAGGTACTCTTATCTTGAAGCATCAATAATATGCATCATGTATTGTAAACAGGTGCGAATCTACCTTGAGAGCTAACTGCTCAATGTGAGAGGAATTTTATAAGGTAAATGCATTCAAATTGTCGTCGTCAGGATGCAGCCAGCGTTCGTTCGTTCTTACTTTAATGATAATACGGGCACAGCCTAAGGCGCGGCCTCCACCGAAGGGGAGACGAGACTAGAGGAAAGGAAATATACCTATACTGTTGTAAACCACCAATAAAATGTCGTTATTTCCACTTCTCGTCTCCACTTAGCTTTAAAGGAAACGGTTGAACAGAGAGGAGAGAAGATCTCTCGCAATGGCTTAGGCTAGCGGAGGCGAGAAGAGACGTAATGTGTGCGGAGAGCGGTATGCTACTATGCTGTGTGCTGTGCGGCTTGCGGTGAGCGGTGTGCTGTGTGCTGTGCGGCTTGCGGTGAGCGGTGTGCTGTGAGCGGCGTGCCGCACATCTCCTCCCCTCTCCGCTTTGCACATCTCCGCTTTGGCAGAGTCCGGGCCTTACGGTTTCGTCTAATCATGTATTGCATTGTATAACGGGCTGGTGTCCGCAACTCCACGTCCAATGCGCGTATTTTGCGTGCGGTCATGTATTTGTCGATTTTTGTGACTGTCATTAACGTTGACATTCTGGAAGTTCTCATAGGCAGTGAATTTTAAGAGAAGTGTATTTTTCCTCCACGAGATTTGAAAACATCAAGAATTAACCGCGGACTGATCGAAATCAATGTTACCTTCTACCTGTCACCTTGTAGGTATTTACTATTTATATTCAGTAGGTACATCATGCACCTTCTATCATATTCACCTATTAGAAACCTACTAGTATGTGATTGAAACACACGTGTGCTCATGAAGTCATCATCTGCTCAATGTATAGTGCGGTACGGCCATGACACGATTTCTCATTGTACAGATAAGCCTATCTGGCAAATGTAGATAAGCAATTTCCGTTTTGTTTTAGTCATGTTACTCTCACTAAACTTGCATGACCTCTCTATGGACAATAGGGAGATCTTATTAAAATTTGGGTCGTAATAATTACTAAGTATTTATGAGTCATTAGTGCGGGACTACAATGTAATTTGTAATTGTTAATAAATCATAGTTTCAATTACTTCAGATCTACTTAAATCATAAAAATAAAATTTAATTAGTAATCAGGTATGAGTAAGAATAACAGATACTTAATGGACACGACCACCGAACCAGGAACTTACCTACTGCATTACAATACAAAGGCCTCTTCACTTAGGTTCAGAGAAAGAACGAATGTGTGTGTTCAATGGTGTTCAATATTAACTTAGAAAGAAATATGAAATTGAAAAGTTACATACCGGCCAGATTTGAATCTGCAGCCTACCGCCCGAAGAACAGGCCCCTTAAACTCCGTCCACACCATTACGACGTAAGAAACTCATCCCTACACTATTAAACTGTGATGTCCAAGCGGTCAATATAAATCATTGTCGTGGCAGGTTGCCAATTAATGCACTGATCATCATTAATGATAATTACAATGATTTGTTACCTACTAATACATATTTGAACCCACTTGTATAGGTAGATTATACGAAGGTCCCACATAATCGCAGATTTACGCAAATGTAGGAAATCCAATACAATGTGCTGGGATTTTTTTACCTTTTGTTTAACTGTTGCAATGAATCATGTTTATGCTGTGGCACTGACTTATGTGTTATCGGTCAACTCCATGTGACATTAATTTATTGGAAAGCGGGAAGTGTAGTTACTTACCTGCTTTATTAATTATAATTAATGAGATGACTGATTAATAATTGCTTTTTATGAGCGCTCGGTGTTACGAAATGGGTCTTGTGGAGCTTGACTTGGAGCAGTTGGGTAAGAACTAGAAGTAAGGTCAGTTGGGGCAAGTGCGGTATAGATTTTTAAAGGTTACTTTTAGTTGTTAGTATTTTTATTTCTATGAATCCTAGACAAGTTCTGTCGGTACTACTGGATAGCTTAGATTCCTAGTTTAGATAGAGTTTAGCTTAGATTCATTAGTTGTTAATGGTCGTTCTGTCGAGCAATATAAACTACGTTTTGTTATGATTTTAAGTGTTTGAAGAAAACTGAGCGCCTAGACGCACTTTCCCCCAGGACCGGGGTAAGTGTGGCTAAGCTCAATTTATGACTTATCCTTAGTTAATATTAAAATGTGGTCTTTTTTTCTAACAAAAGCTCATGAGCAAAAATAGTTTCTGTAATCAGAAATGTAGTACCTACTATTAAAATAAGGACTACTATCGCCAAAAAACGAAAACTGGGGTAGGTACCTAAGTGCGGTATACATTTGTTTTCAGAGGTGTTGAACATTGTGGTAGCTATTGTTCTATTTATCTCTGATAACAAATGTATTCCGCACTTACCCCAGTTTGAGTTTTGGGCTATAATAGTCCTTATTTTATATTTTTAAGGAGCATGCTATTCAGTTAAATAGCAATGTTGTGATAAGACATTAGTGAATAGTCGAAAATCTCTAATAAAAAAATATTTTAAGGCACTAATATATATTAATCATTAAAAAATAACAATAATGAAATAAATCTTTTATCGAAGACAGTACGTATTTTAATTAACTTATTCTACATAATATCGTATTCCCTTTTGAATATGAGCCCGACATGTTTTTATTCAAATTCATTTATTGTTTGTCACAGGTGAAATATCAGTTCTTTTGAGTCAGTTTTTTCATGGAGTTTCTTGCCCATTCATGGAGTTTCTTGGCCATTCTTCTCCATAGAGATCTACGATTTGGAATGTGCAACTACAGTACTTTCGCAAGTTATTATGCCTTGTGACTGTGACTGTAGCTTAGCTTTTTTGTTTTTGACTTTCAAAAGTGCCTGTAATGGTCTAATTGAAATAAATGCTTTGAGTTTTGATTATTATAAAGGATCACTGTAACATACCTATAAGGTGTACAATATTTATTATAGTTCCATATTTATTTAAGTTCCATATTTATGTTTCACAGCTTCAACAACCGCTTCTAGTTTTGCTTTGCTTTTGCCCCATTTAGGCCCATATTTTTTTGTACTAATTCGTACATATTGGCGGACCATTTTGGTGACCTAAAACGAAATATTTCTTTATTTTTCATAAGTTTTATTTTTCTAACATACCTACTAGCTATAAAAAGTTTAAAGGGCACTTATCGAAAAGTTCATCCACATTACATGTTATAATAATTATAAGATCAATAATATGTTGAAAATTCATTGCAACTTTTTTCATTAAAATGTTGTCAACTTCTGGTTTGGGGCAAGTGTTTCATTGTGCCGCACTTCCCCAATACTAGTAGGCGCACTTACCTCACTTCGTTTATTTTTGGTTACAAAAATGTAAGTATCGATAAAATTAATTACTTGTGAGATAGAAACAAAATAATTACAGATAAATGAAGAACAATGTTTAGAGAATGCGAATTACCAGGTTAAAATCAGTCAGTAGTGGTTTTCCTGCTGTTTCGTACGCGATTTGCACAGCACTTGCCAACGTGGCGTCCACAAAAAAAAGATGGCCAAAACAAAACGGCGAATCACATCCTACTACCTATACCTACCCAGTTACGACATCTATAATTTAACGCCGAAACTAAATTTTGTTTTCGAAAAACATGTTAGGGCGCGTTTTTTTTTAAATACTGTATTGTTTTAGGAGATATTGATGTTCGCCGCACTTGACCCAACTGACCTTACCTTTTTTTTTGTTACGTGTGGATATCCTAAATGTGGTCTGTCAGAATCCTACTGACTAAACTACATAGTGTGGGACCCCCTCGTCACTTCTGGTTGGGGTGCGGGGACACAATTGCATTCAGTGAGAAGTAGCTAGCCCACCGTTGTTTTCATGGAGCAGGCGGATGCGGAAGTGATCAGTCTTACAACTAGGTAGGTATACCTACTTATTAATCTGACATGCTGGTGTAAAGTAGTAAGCAAGCAATCGTCATTAGGGTTTACGATTTAAGCCAGGATTACTATTAATAATACCTATGTATTCTAAACCACGAAGAAATAATTATCAGACCAAACTTAAGTAAACGAAAATGGGGAGGGACCTCCGTGCTGGAAGGTGATGATGACCGTTTTAATCATGGTCAGGCACCTTTTGACGTTCCGAAAATTCTATACCTATCCGAAAAGTTTTTTTTTTCCTTGTCATTTCTAAACCTACCTAAACAACTTTTTTATTGAGTCATCAAAAGTACCTAGGTGATTGCATAATGTTCTACGATGGGTCTACCATTATCAAGGTTATGGTCAATGTCTTATTTCAAACTTGTTCTTGATGGAAGGCTAGCCAATGACTAGAAGACCTGTGATAAGACGTTGGACCTAGGTGAAACGAAGTACCTACATAAGTGTACGTCGTAGGTACATAAGGATTACAAAGAGTCCACAACGTACCTATCCCTACCGGGTCGATGTTCTTAGGTACCCACAGGAATAGTCATAAGTTCCTAACTACATAGTTCAAGCTCGTAGCGTAGGGAGGTACCGGGCCTCAGTCACGTCACCTCACCCAGGAACCCTGACTGCTGTTAACTTTCATCAGCTGCTGGGGTGTGCTGTGCTCGTGTGGTGATCTTCATGCATTTACTGCAATGGCTGGCTTTGAGGTCTAAATTATACCTATCTATACCTACTAATAAGTATTACAAAACTGAAGAGTTTGTTTCTTTGGTTGAACACGCTAATCTCAGGAACTGCTGTTCGAATTGAAAAAATCTTGAAGTGCTGGATAGCCCATTCTTCGAGGAAGGCTATATAACATCACGCTACGACCAAAAGGAGCAGAGCATCCAAAGAGATTAAATATTTAAATGTCTTTGAGAGCATCAATGAAAAATGTTGCAAAAATGAGTAAAATTGATTCCTTTTGAAAGCTTTCGTGCGTTGCGTGTGCTGCGCAAACGCCGGATTTTTCCTGTTATAAGTTCTAAAAAAAAGTTCGCGATAGCATATTGTCTATCTTTTAAAGTTGTTTCACTAAACTTAATCTTTTTATGGTAATCAAATTTGTTCTAAAATATTTAGGTAATGCATTATTTGCGAAGGTGTTTTTATAACCATGGTATTAGTCCTGATCCAAATAAATACGTTATTCATCACAAGTATTTATCTTCTCTTATGTGACGCAGACGAAGTTAATTGTTATCTGTCTAGGTAAATACCTAAACTAAGATAACTGTGGACCTACTATCTCGGTAGGTACTTATTTTTAAACTTGAAAAGAAATTAAGTTTCAAAATATATGGAATATTGGGATCTGGGCCGTTAAAATCCCGGATTGACTGTCAGGGCCATCTTTTCCACTAGGCACTCTGGGCACGTGCTCCGGGCCCCTTTTTTTTTCGGATAGGAAATCATCAAATGACTCCTCCCGCTCTGGGCGGAGCGGAAGGGAGTGTCAAACTTTTACTGACTAAAAACCATCCATGTTCCTTCTTTTGCCCTTTATGTTCCAGGGCCGCGGTATCTCTTTCGAACAGTCCCGCAGCCCTGGCAGGCATCAGCCCTTGCGGGCCCCTCATGTTTGCTGACATCTCTTTGAGGCGCGCGTGGTACACGAACGCGCCGTCGACACGGCCTGTCGTCATAAGACGGACGGACGGCGAGCTAGCTCATTACTCACCGTCCACAGGCCCGCACCTACGGTGGCCGAGAGCCATCACGACGTGGCCTCCGACGCCCGGTGCTTCTCCCGCGGCGGCTGGGACGTGAGATTCTCTCCCTCTCACGTTCCGCCACCTCCTTCGCTTGCATGACTGCTTTGGAGAAGGAGGTGACGGCTTCCCATTCCCTCTCGCCCCGGACCATGGCTTGAACCAGGGCCGGACGCGAGAGGTCGCCGCCGCCAATCGCCGCTACGAGGACACGGCGGTGCTCCGCCCAAGCGGAGCAGACCTCCACGGTGTGCTCCACCGTATCCTCCGGGCGATCCTCACAATGATAGCACCCGGGCGTTTCCTCCCGCCCGATTCGGTGCAGGTACCTCCCGGAACAGCCGTGTCCGGTGAGGACCTGCGTCAGGCGGAAGGCCGTGGCGCCTCTCTAGCCACTCCTCAAAGAGGGGACTTATCGCCACTATCGTGGCGTGCCCTGCACGGGGATGCGACAGTCGCTCTCTCCATGTCGCCATGAGATCGCGCCGGATTATTGCCGAAATATAGCTTGGACCTTCACATTTTGGCTTGTTCGCGCTGGCCACATGACCGAAATCATAGTCATACATTCCTTGCATAAAATTATCCGTGAAATAAAGCCATGGATTTCAAAAATATTGTTTTGCGTTTTATTCTAGTTTTCTGCCGCTAAAAAAACAACCATTATTTTTGTATGAACAGTTACAAGAAAACCTAACGTATCCGAGGCGGTAAAAATTCGTTGCCGCTCTTGCATCCTACAAGGGCCCCATTATTCTGTAGTGCCCAGGGCCTCCAATTGGTTACAGACGACCCTGTTGACTGTATGGTGTCATCTATTAAACCAGCTCTTTTATAATCTTCGTTTTTGTTTCTCGCGTCACGTTGTTGTGCGCTAATGAGATCTAATTGAGATTGACCCCTGCACCCACCGATAAAGGTCCTCACATTTCCTTCTCTTATTTTACAACAATTATTATGACATTAGCCTTTTTGCTATAGGTACCAACCACATTGAGTTACACGTGTATTTCCTTATGCAACATTCTGTAGGTAGGCCTACAGCTGCCGACCGAAGCGATAGCATAAAATTATCATCAAAATATACCTTGGCAGTTTAGCAATACGGTCTTCTTTCAAGCCCTTTCGTAAAACTTCTTTCAAAATGTCGTCAACACTTGGATTCTTGAATCCTGTCATGCTGATATTTTGTCAAGTAGAAAATCTGTCTGTTGCGCGACTTGAAAGTCGAGTCGTGAAAGTGCGTAACTAATTGATAATGGAGATTGCATTTCATGGCGTTTGTTGGTCTTTGTTAAATGCACAGATGTAAGATACGGCAAAACCAAGTTCCTGTTGCTTGTTATTTCTGTTATTGAGGAGTTATGCGATCATTTTTTCGTTTAAATCATGAAGGCGCTCCCTCCTCGGAAGCATTCGCCTGTAATATTACATGAGTTCAGATTTGAGTAGGTAGTACATCTGTGACTGAGGTAAACCGAACATTACAATGCGAACCTGTTACGATACAATAAAATTGGTAACGATCACTTGTTTCTGTAAAAAAGCGAATCTTGTATTAAAGGCGAATGCTCGCCTCACCGGGAGCGTCTATTCGTAACGTAATGCTCAACATCGAATCTTAGATTGTTACATTACCCGCGAACGCTCCAGTGAGAGAGCGCCTTTAGGCACACACAAAACTTTAATAGGTACCCGGTAGTATGGATTTTCAGACATCAATAGATCAAAGTTACATTTAAAAATTATGAAAATTAAAAAGGGTTTATAAAAACGAACATTTATTATAAAACCTATCCGATTCCATACATTTTCACTTACATAATTAAGTGCAACTTATAATTAGGTACGTAGGTATTATTAAAGGTGTACAAAATCATCATTTTAAAAGGAAAACAAAACTTATTTCCTATCACTAACAAAATAAATGCATTTTTACAATCCAATGTTTTTTTTTTAAGGTAAAATGAAATTATGTAGTTTGACTATGTTAAAATTTCTTCACAGGCACATTTATGCAAATTCAATAAAAACTATAGTTACCTATTTTACTAAATACTTATGTGTTAAAAGTCTGTCTACAATTTTAAAGGTATTTACTAACTTAAAATATAAAACTATTAGGTCATTTTTATTTTGAATGAAGTCTATTTGATTTTTGTACACATTCTTAAAACTGCTATTTTATGTACAAAGGAGCTTGAGCTGCTTTATTTTATAAAGGTCTAGTTGCCTTAATTACAGCACACTAAGGTCCTACTAAAAAACTACATTAAATAAAAGGTTACTATCAAGAGTATTGGGAAGAATGCTGTGGTTTGGTTTAACCACGGAACAGGCTAGTTTCTGAGAATGCATTTAATCTTTCCTATGGTATCCACAGTGGATATTCCTAGTCAAAAGTAGGACCTTGTACTCTAACAAAATATGGTTATCTTATCAGTGGTAAAAAAATTCAGTCTACTAATTTTAATTATTTAAATCTAGCTTTTGATTTATTTAAATGAACAACTTATGGTTCCTTACTACTGCAATATATAACACTAATTAAGTCCTTCAATAAAAGTTTAAATAATAATTCCTTGTACTAAACTTCGAACAATAAACCCGTCCAATTGTGATAATTAGTTTGATCAAAGTCAGATTGTGTATTAATAGGAATGGTGCTTGTCAATACAAATAGATAGGCAGTATATTGTCTAAAGTAATATATAAAATTACATACTTTAGGGACACACAATAATAATTTGTTTTGTCACCAAAACGTAAATGGTGGTATCTTATAATAATAGTCACTAGGTTATCAATACAAGTCATTTAAACAAAGTCAAAGTAATATTTAAATAAGCACCTAAATGTTTAAATATTTGCTTTTCTTTAACAAATCATCTGATAACACCTAAAAATAAAGGAATGTTCAAACGTGTGGACAGAATCATGAAAACATTGGAAATAAGATATGTGATACAATAGGTACATGAATAGTTACAAACTATGAAGCTACTTTTTCGTAGAAAAGATTCACTGAACATCAGTCTTTTCTTTATATTCAATTTGTCAGTGAACACCAAATTTTGTCAAGTGTACAGTCAATTATTTAACTTTGTCACATTTTAGTTGTAGCTTCTAGCGAGCGCAGGAGAGGTGCGCGGGCCATATACTAGAAACGATCTTTAGAAGCGTGCAGGTCCGGGTTGGTCAGGTATTGCAGCTCCTGCAACTCCTGGAACTTCTCATGATCCCGGATGTGTGCATAGTTGGCTGACAGGCACATCAAGTAGTGCACCAAACTCAATATCACAAGTATACAGGACACCATGGCCAGAATGAACATAAACTCCGCCTTCTCAACATAGTCTTTGCAAAATAGCTTTATCTTGTGTGCCTCACAGATTCTCAAATCTTCTTGTTTAACACTGGATGGGAACATGAAGTCAAATTGTGTAAAGTCAATGCAAGTTGACAGATCAATGTTTTTCGGTTTCGAACAAAGTTTCCAGAATATGGTAAATAGGAAAGTCGTTATTACTAGGAATCCTAGCAACATGATCCATACAAAAGTCAATATGTAGGTGATGATCATAAATACGGCGCAGGATATCCGTCCTCCGACGCGAACTCTCCATGCACGATACACTTTCAGCCTGGTGGCACCTGTTGTCAAACAACCCAAACACAATAGCATGAAGCCAAGAGCCGCCATACAGGCGCTCCCTATTATGAATATCATCTGCAGCGCTTCGATCCATATGAGACGGAAGTGAAATACTTCGTCGAACATAAGAATTGAAAGAGCTGATCCTCGATACATAGTCCCGCAGAACACACCCACGCCCAGGCAGCACATAATCGTTGCGATGAGAGTGGCATGAGGTATTCTGGTTAGACATGCCTGGCAAGCGTCCCCCATTTTTAGTGTAGTTTATTTATCTTGAAAATCACTTTTGCACACTAGTATTTTCCTTATTTATACAAAATATCTGTTTATTTTCAGGAACGCAGACTTACGCGTTCAACTCAACGGATGACACATAATTTATTGTTGACGTGACATTTCATTCAAAGAGACTCATACATAGACAAAAATACCACAGATTGTATACCACAGTCCACAGATTTTGTAATCAACAAATGAATAAATCCAGATTTTGAAATTTGCCCGTGAGATTAAGGGATTACGAGGGTTTTTTTTTATTTGTAATATAGACGCTTTGTAATGAAAAAAGAGGAATAATTTATCGTTCGAGTTTAAGAAAAAAACAGTATTTTTCTACCAAAGCGTGTATCCGAACAAATCATGGTACTCAGCTGGCCACGTCAAAATGACAATTCCCGTAATAGTGATGGACACTTATTGTTCATAATAATCGACTAAGAAATTTAAATTAAACAATCAATAAATCTACTAATAAAAATGGACAATCTAAGCAAGGTGCTTCATTTAGATTTTGCACTAGATATATACGATTTATTGGCCTATTTTTTGGCCAAAGAATCAGCATTGCCATCCAACGTGGTAATGCTGCCAGCCTTCTGGGCACTTTTCCTGTTGACAGCGATGCGGACGAATTTTTGGATGCCCTGTAACCCTTTTATACTTGTACATATTTAGTTCTATTATAGTTTTGTAGTTTGTAAATATTTAATATTTTGATTAAATATTTATAGATAGTTACGTTATGACAATGGCTTTTTCTAATGCCATAGCGAAATGACAAAACATGTAGCTACTTTCTACATTGTTTACAAGACCTGTATAATGTCTATGTTCACTCATGTGTTTACCTATTAAGTAATTAGAAAAAATTGCTGTATTATAGGAAACACCAGATTTTTTTCCAATTACCGACTTGTACGTCAAAATGAGTATTGAACAGGTGTTTATTTTTATCTCCTCTTGCTGTACTTATCTTAGAACAAAAGTTAATACTTTGTGACTTTTCTTTTAAGGAATACAGTAGTGAATGGTGTTATTAAAATTTAATCTTATTATATCCGAATAAATTACTGATTTTGAAATATTATCTGTAATGAAAATTGTATCCACTCGCCTGACAAATATACAAATATAGGCACGGGCCGCACATGCCTTGACTGACCACTACATATATTTAGTTGTTGAAATATTTTTATTTTGACTGCGCTCAGTTTTATTTTTTAGAATTTTTCTGAAAAAGCGACATCTTTTTTTTTTGCACTAACAGAAAGCCATTGAAATTTCGGTCCTTTTAAACAGATGGCGTTATTCCCAACACGCTACTAACACACTTCATAAGCTGTGGAAAAATTTGAATTTCGACGGAAGGAAGTGCAGTCTGTGGCGTAGTTACGTGGTTGTGTCGTGTTTGTGTTAGTGAATTTTGTGGGAGTTAATTATTTGTTTGGTAAGTAATATTATATACCATTTTATTCGTGATTTAACGACCTTTCGAATGATATATGTGAATTCCGAATCGATCAAAAATTGGATGATGAAATCAATAGGGTTATGTTGTAAGGTCGGAATGCTGTCCGAAAAATCTATAAATTTATGAAAACGTGATGAAGCTCCTAAATTGCTAGTTTGTACATAAGGCATTGTGGATTAACTATATAGCGTGACTATTTACGATCAATTTGATACCAATAACATAACATTTAGTTAAACTTTCCGAGGTCTGTTATCGTTTGTTTACGTTACGTCATGGCCGCTAGGCACTTGTTTTGATTATACGGTTATTCCGCGCGAAGTTACTATTATTTTTAATTAAAAACTTTGTTTGAAGCATAGTAACTATTATGATATCATTTGATGCATACTGAGTTAGGCTATAACTTAGGTTAAAAAAAACATAGGGTTATCGATTTAGATTTTGAAATAATACAAGTTTTATTTAAGTATTTTTTTTTTTGTAATGGTTGTTAGTGCTTTCTCACAAAACCTATAATTTTATAAAAACGTGATTTATCTATTAAATTGCTTGTTTTTACTTAAGCAATTGTGTATTAAACTGAAAGCGTGTTTATTTACGAAAAATTTGGTAGCAAAACTATACCATTTAGTTAAGATTTCGAAGTCAGGATATGATTTGTTTACATTGAGACGCGTAGTTTAGGTATAGGTTTTGACTAGAAAATACCAGAAATTTTGTCGACACGATGTTGTTATTAAATTGTATTTCAAACTTTGTTTGAAGAGTGATAACTGTTATGATGTCATTTGATGCGTACTGAGTTAGGCTATAATTTAGGTTCAAAAAAATATAGGGTCACCGCTTTAGATTGTGAAATAATCCAAGTTCTATTTTTACCGGCTTATAAAAACAAAACGAAGTCACCCACAGTTATCAAAACACTTGTAAGAAATAGCGTGGCGTCTGTTCTTCAAACAACCGTCATTAGTTACAATCACTTCATAGAATTTTTTTGTTTACGTTTCGAGTGCGCGCGACCCGACACCCCGCCGCTCGGCAAAAAAGGTGACGTCAGTTAAGCGCGCGGAGAGCGGGGGCCTGTTCAGGTTAGCGGGTATGGATGTTTTAGTAACACTAAAATATTTGACAGCTATACGACAACAAAACGTTCCCATCACTACGGAATTGTAATAACTTGCTTTTGTAATTGTAATTTATTGTTAAAATTTACTAAGAATTCTCGTGAGTTCATAAATTTTACATAGTGGAATAGGCTCAAAATGGAAACTCTGTATCATCAGACCAATCAGCTCATACAAGAAACAGCGGAATTGTTTCAGAAGTTAGATCGAGATCCATCCAACTATGAGGGAATTGAAAACGCTATTCAGTCGAAAATTAATGCAATTAGAGCGTAAGTTCATTTCATATTTCGGATTATGCTAATTTAATTATCTTCGTGTATTTTTGTGTGGTTTTATTTCATACACCTATCATTTGAAGAACCGCCAGACATCAACATATTGTTGGTAATTATTTCATCATTCTAACATTTATTTTTATTTTGAATTACAGGAACTGCGAGAGATTGGATATATACGTCTTTAAAACACCCATCAACCAGCGATCTATGGCCAAAATGAGGGTTGACCAATTAAAGTATGACAACAAACATATTCAGGTACCGTTGATAAAAAACCCTTCTTGATATTAACTCCTTTATCCCATTTTATTTTGAGTTGACATGGTATGTATGTCTTTTTCCTTTTTCATCACATTTCGTCATGAGCTGTTATCTCAAAATGTACCCCTTTTGTGATAGGGACATATCTTGGCACTTAAAACATGCGGCACGCATTGTCATAAACAAAAATATAAGACTATAACTGTTGTGTACCCATCTATAATTTCCAAGGAAAGAATAGTAGAAAGTTTTCAATTAATCTGTCATGGTCTATTGTTATCTCTGTTCTTGAAACTGTTCTAATCACACTTAAAATCTGTTCTCAGGACATATTTTCTGTTTCTGTATGGAATACATTCCATAATATTCTGTATTCTGACATAAGTCAGATTACAGGACTATGGCATGTGCTAATCACATAATATAGAATACATTGAGCTGTCTGCTTAGCATGTTATTCAGTTGCAACTGGGGGGTCTAAAAAGGTCAAATTGAGCTATTCCTCTAAAATCGAATTTCCCGAATTAAAAAAAAGATCATTCTAATAATTCATAATATATGACACATATTAGCTGAATCATACTCAATTAATTTCATAGCAGAATCATGTTTGGTGCAACTATTGCCGTGTGAGAAAAATTAAGACTTTTATACATGGAGGAGAAAACAATATTACAATAAATGAAAATCCTAACATCAATATTAAATAAATATATTTTTATAAAACTAAATAGCATAAAAATTATCAAAATAGAACATCATTTATAAGATTTAATCTTTTAGGATTTCACCATAATTTAATTAATAGATACATACATCATACCCATGCCATGTCATGCCTTCCAAAGTGGAATTTGTATTTCTAAACATTGACTTATTAGCCTTTTTTGTTTCTAAAGATTGACTATGAGTGTACTTGTGTAGTAGTGTGTAATTGTACATTTGTTATGCCCAAGTTTTCATTCAGACGCAGGCTCAATAGGCGTGCTACTACAAACATGTTAGAAAAATAATAATGTATGGCATAAATGCTAGTTGATATTGACATGAGACGACAGATAAATGTACTTGCATGCTATGAATAGCTAATATTATGAATTGTGAATGTGTATTTAACGATTTGTAATATGATTATTTTAAATGACTATCCTAATATGATTCTGCTGAAGTACCCTTTTTAGACCCCCAATAATTGGCTCTTAAGTGCAACAAAACCCATCTTAGATTGACTTATGGAGTGTTGTTGGAGTAACCAAACTCAAGTTATCTTTCTCTCCTCAGGCATCTCTCTCAGCCGCTCAGAGCAAAAGAATAAAGCGTGAACAAGAGCTCAAAGACAGAGAGCAACTGTTGAGCCGCAGATTTGGTCATGACCACACCTCTATAAATGTGGATTACTTGGCACAGGAACAAATGTCCTTGCAGAATTCACACAGGAATGTTGATGAAATGCTTCACACTGGTAAGTACTACAGATGTTCATGGTAATGTCTCCTACAGCCTGTAAAATACTATATAAAATATAAAAACTCAATAACACTGCCAGAACCCAGGACTACAGGTCCTGGTTTCTGGCAGTGTTATTGAGTTTTTCCTTTAGGAATTTCTCAGTTACACCCACGGAGTCTGGATTTTTGCCTGGTTGATGACAATAGGGTCGTCCCCTATTACATGGGACTTAAAAAAACATAACTGGCGAAATGTGGATGTACTTTTCGGTACACCTTTGCCTAACCCTTCGGGTATTACAGGCGTGTTGTCATGATATTATACATGCATACAATCTTTTCACAGTTATTTTACGTCCAACAGCAGCCAGCCAAAAGAAACCTTTTTTAGTGACAGTAAAGATCACTATCATTTTGACATACTTGTCGGTGGCAGCAATACAACAGGAACCTTAACAACACAATTAAATACATTAAACCTCTGATTTGGCACAACTGTCAAAATGACAGTGATCCTTATTCTGTTACAATAAGGTTCCTGTTGTATTGCTGCCACTGACAAGTATGTCAAAATAAGTGATCTTTACTGTCATTAAAAAAGGTTGCTTTTGGCTGACTGCTGTTGGAGGTAAAATAAGTGTGAAAAGATTGTATGCATGTATGTATGATAACATAACATCGCGCCTGTAATCCCCGACGGGCTCGGCAGAGGTGTAATAAATACTACACCCATATTTCGCCAGTTATGTTAGTCCCATGTAATAGGGGGTGAGCCTATTGCCATGAACCAGGCACAAATCCAGACTCTGTGGCTGCTAATGAGAAATTTATGATGGAAAAAATCAATAACATTTTAGCCCGAATCGAACCCAGGACCTCATGCTCAGCAGTCGCGTTTGCGACCACTCGACGAACGAGGCAGTCTGTGCATGTATAATGTTGAAACAAAAAGTAGAATAGATTCAGTTTTTCCCCGGCGTAGTGCCACCGCGCGCCGCTCGTGCATGACTATCGGCTCCAGTTCCCATGGCGGCAATCCGGCAAGGAGGCTTGCCGCCTCACCGGAGATCGTGCGGTACCCATGGACTAGCCTTACGGCTACCACCTTTTGGGGCGCGTTCAGGTAGTAGGCGGCTCGCCGTCTCAAGGAACACGCCCACACCGCGGCCCCGTAAAGGGCCATGGACCGCACGACCCCCGCGTAGAGCCTCCGGCAGGAGGCGTTTGGACCCCTCAAGTTGGGCAAGAACCGCTTGAAGGCAGCCCCGGCCTGGAACTGGAACAGTTTGGGAGCCAAACGTCGGAATTGCTCTACAAATTTCCACCGGCTGTCGAGGACGAGTCCTAGGTACTTCAACGTCACCTCGACGCCGATGGGAACCCCTCCCACCGTCAGTATGGATCCCGACGGTGGCGCATTCCGAGGCCCATGAAAGCACATGGCCTCGGGACTTGCGCAATGCCACCTCGAGATCCAGCTGCTGGATCCTCTCCACGACTATCGCAACCCCGCGTGTCATGATTTAGGCTGCCGCCTCGTGCGAGCTCCCTTGTGCCAGCACCAGCGTGTCGTCAGCATAGCAAACTACGATGACACCGCTAGGGAGGTCGGCAAGCAGCACCCAGTCGTAACCGATGTTCCACACGGGCGGCCTTAGAACCGATCCATGTGGAACACCGCACGACATCCCTCGCCGGTTCCACTCTCCGCTGCGAGTGTGGTAGTTGAAGGCTCTATTCGTCAGGTAGTCCCCGACCACACGACGAAGGCAGGTCGGTACCCGGTGATACCGGAGTGCCTCCATAATGCAGCTCCAGGGCATGGAGTTGATGGCCTTGGCGATGTCAAAAGACACCGCCAAGACAACCCCACCCCGGGATACCGCATCCGCCGTCGTGAGGGCTCTCACGCGCATGATTGCGTCCACCGTCGAGCGCCCCTTGCGGAAACGAAACTGGTGGTCCGCAAGATCCGGCGCCATCCCCGTATGTTGCCCGGCGAGGCGGTTTGCAATGACTCTTTCAAAGAGCTTGTCCACCTCGTCGAGCAACACGATGGGCCGGTATGCGGACGGAGAGTCCGCAGGGCGCCCCGGCTTCCGGATGAGGACCAGTTTCCCCGTCTTCTAACGAAGCGGGAACTGGCCTCTCTCCAAGCAATGTAGTGGGCTGCAAAATTGTTAATATTTTTAATTATCTTTCCTCTGTTGCAACACATATTGTAGTTGTTTATTTTCCTGTTTTCCTATTTCTGGACAAATGCCTCTCTTCACACAGAAAGAGCAAAAAACTAGGCTAATTAGGTTTAACACATTTTCATAGAATGTTGGGCCACAAGAGGGATGAATGAAAGGCATTTGCATGTGGCTGAGATGAGAATGCTAAGGGGGAAGTGTGGTGTTACAGGAATAGATGTGGAAATCGGTTGTCGTGGTATGAGCATGTGATACGGAGGATTGAGGAAAATGTCGTGAGGAAAGTTCTGAGTATGAATGTGGATGGATAAGAGTAGAGAAAGACCAAAGAAACGATGGATGGACTGTATAAAGGTTGATATGGCAAGAAAGGAGGTGTCTGCTGAGATTACGAGTAATAGAGAAGTATGGAAGAAGAAGACATGCTGCGCCGACCCCAAATGAATTGGGATAAGGGCAAGAGAATGATGACATATTCTTAGCCGAAAGCTTTGATAGTGTGCAAGAAATAGCCTGGCAGAATAAATAAATGCCAATGCCACTGGGTGCCATAGGCTTAGATGATGAAAATACTGAAGCTTTTAGGAACATATTAAGGGCTAAGTAGTATTATTTATTTGTGAGGTATTAATTAAATTTTTTCATCATCTGCCTAGCCTTTTCCCAACTATGTTGGGGTTGCCTTCCAGTCTAACAGGATGAAGCCGAATACCAGTATTTTACATGGAGCGACTGCCTATCTGACCTTATTTTTTTTTATATAATTTAATTTAGCTTTGTTGTACTAGCCCAAAATCTTGTAAGTATGTGTTGTTTTCATCATGCAGTGTATGTGAACATTGCGAACAGTGTTTGTGCCTGCTAGGCCACGCTACTCCATTCGTTTCTTGAGAGTTAATTTGGGCAATCAGGCTTCAAGTTTCGGTTCAGTCCAAAATTAGTTCGAAATTCCCGAAATGTGCTCGTAACGTCGTAAATACACGAAAAATAAGATTGTCGAAGTGGGAACATAATATAGCGAGTAGCCTGATACGAAACATCATCATCATTCACGGCTCGACTTCACCCACTGCTGGGTATAGGCCTCTCGTTGATTGTGCCAAGCTCCACGTTGTTGTGCCAGCCTCATCTAGGATATACCCGCGATGGCAACGAGATCGTCTGCGCATCTAGAATACCCTACAAGAACTAATAAATAACGCCTGATTTCTAGTTGAGATATACACCATTATTTTTAGGTCGTTCTGGAGCCGAATACCATGAACTCTATCATCGAACTCGAAACGATTGGGACTATTTTTTTCAAAAAATAACAATAAAAAAAAACACGAAAGAATAAATTTAATGTTTTTTTTTTGAAATAATGAGAACTCAAATGCATATGTGTGTGTAAAACGTATCCACGATCGGCAACACATGCGAACGATACCCATTGAAAAATTCATTCATCGATCGATTCTCATCGACCTAAAAATAATGGTGTATGTACAACGCAATACACCGTCTACCTATTTTAGTGTAGTCGTTAGACGCTAAACCTAAACCCAGACGTTGTTTATTTAGGACTACTTGTTCATAGGATAGCTAATGGTCCAATGTCGCCTAAAGGCGGCACAGTTTACCTCCAGTTTATGTATTTATGGTCCATAACCCAGATCACCTTATTGGTTGGACTCATTTAAGTGCACACTACAAAGTAATCTAGCCGTCAACGGCATAGTTACGATGGACGCCAATGAAACCAGATAATTAATTTGCCGTGGACTCTATACACACCTACCTATATCTAAGTACGATTGACTCGCTTAAATAGTACACGTCACCAACGCTACGGGGCGCTGACATCACCGCACGTGTATTTTGTTTTTATTAAATTCACACAAAAAATGAAAACAAGTTGTAGTCTGTCAACTACATCACGACACAGATCTTTTGACTCTTTGTGCTTCTAAATCATGGATTTTAAGTTTTATTATTTGTGTTTTGGATTGTTTTCAAACGAGTGTGAGCAGAGACATGAGATAAGTATAATAAAATTAAATAAAAGTGACGATTACAGTGTTAAATCAAGAGAAAAAAGGCACTTACCACATCTTGATATTTTTTGTATCACAGTTAACGCAACGCAACACTCACGCACAAATATTATGTCTTTTATCACTAATACTCTTATAAATAATAACTCCGGACTCTGCCACTTGACATGACCGCACCGTATCAAGGTAAACTTAACACACAATGTTGAAGATTTTCGAATAGGCAGCCTAGATCGAGATTACTTCATCCGCGGCGCGACGCCCGTCTCTTAGAAGAATAACAAATTATATATTATAAAAAAAATATATTGTGGAAATATTTGTCGATGTAAAATGCACAGAAAAATTATATGTAATAAAATATTATTTATATTTTTCCACACCGACGACCTTGACTTAACACTGCTTCCTACATGAAGTTAGTTGAGTAACTACCTAATAGCCAATTGAACTGGTCCCATAGGTATAAAGGTACCTATTTATTAATTCACGTGTTTGTCTGCCGACTTGTCCTTCCGAAATAACGCGTTAATATAAATATTAAGGAGGCAGCCATAATTTATTGTACCAAAAAAAAAAAAAACATAAAACCAGATTGGATCAAGAACTCACTTAATGTACTTCGCTGTATTATTTAAGTAATTCGATATTGATTACGGAAGTTAAACATTATATAGGTACGGGACATATTAATGTTAACCTTGTTTAACATATAAATAAATTATTTGTTTGTTAGATAAATATCAAAAGGCTGGAGTTCACTGCTCAAGGGCCTCTAACACATAACTTTTAAGTGCATGATCCGGTCTGTACCTAAACCAGTTTTAAAATATCTTGTTTGCTAAGTTGGTCCCTTACTTGCAAGAATCCACAACAAACTCCTCTCATCCCTTTACTTGGTCTTGTGTCTCTCAATGTCCAGTGTCAGTTGTATCCAGGTTCTCCAGATTTGCCATATTTGAAACTCTAATTTGTTCCAGGTTCAAATATACTGGACACGCTGAAGTACAATCGAGAAACAATAAAAGGTGCGCATAGACGGTTAATAGACTTGGCCAATACTTTAGGTTTATCCAATGCTACCATATCGCTGATAGAACGAAGGGTTTCTCAAGATAAGTACGTTTTGTTTGGAGGCATGTTTGTCACTCTCACTGTTATTGTTCTTGTTATTGTATATTTGACGTAGTTGGAACAGTAACAGTAGCTCCATAACCCCTTATAGAGCATAGGAATTCCCCCCCCCCCTTTTCCTATGCTCTATCCTCATTGACAATAATAGCAGATGTCGAATTCTCTTTTGGTGCAAATAAAAATAAAAATCATTTATTTCAGGCAAGATAAATAAATAAAGATAAATAAAAAAAACAAATTTCATAAATTACAATATCCTTTTGAATTTGCTTTTATGTTTGAATTAAGAGGAACTTCGGGTGTAGCCTTGTATTAATAAAAAAAGTATGTCTGAAATTACTAATTTTATAGGCATAATGCTGGATGGTTCTTTTAGCTCGTAGCTATAGCGAGACTAACGGCGCCGTCATGTTTTTTCAATACAATCACATAAATCTTTACCAACAGCGCCCTCCTGACCAAAAGAGCCATGTTGCATTATACTTTGCTTACAGAGGTGAGATATTCTACCTATTCTTTCCGAAATAATATCATAGGGATAGAAGGTTGTACCCCGATGAAGTATAGCGCAATCGTTATCAACATAACCTGCATGATTTCGTCATGATTTATGATGTTTAACAGCTGCGATCCAAGGCCATTTTGCTCTCGCCATCTCTGACCCAATAGGCAATAAGTGCGTATACTAGTACAATTCGATCCAAGCAAAATGTAGCTATCTCTGCAAAACTGGAAGTTATCTCAATAGGATTGCGCTACACTTGCATATTATTGTGTAAAATAATTGTAAAGAGAACGGTCAACCGAAGAGTTCCGTCATGTTTATTTATTGGTTTGTTTCGATAATTTTATTTTTAATGCGTTTTTGTTTTTTTTTAATCTCTCATCATTCTTTGCTTGTTTTAGAAGTTTATTTGATTTAAGTAAGGTTATTCTGTTTATACTGTCAAATCTCTAAATGATTTTAAACCTTATAATGTGCATGGATCGAATGAATAAATTTGACAGTTTGTAGTAACTTGATGCGCTGGCGACTGTACATTATATACAACCTACAAATAGAACTAAAACAATACTAAAAAAATATTTTTTAGGAGTTAGAACAGACGTTTGATTAAATCAGCCAATGATACAATGTGCCATGATTTCTCGTTATGTAAAAGTTCAAGTTACGAAAAAAAAAACATGTTCCAAATTGTTTTTTTATTTAGTAAGAGTATCGGCCTGCCGACTGGTTTTAGGCAATTAAATCAACATTTGAATTTCGGTTTTATTACTATTACGGGGCGGTGGCAGGATGTCCACTATTCATGTCAATCAGTTGTGAAAACAATCACAAACTGCTAAGAAAGTTGGTGGCCCCTTGGCCCTTTCAACTTTTTTTTTAATCCTCTTTGATCTAGCCTCCTTTGTGACCCAGTTCCAGTCAATCAGTCCGTTAGATGTCTGTTTTGACTTTCCGCACCTCTGTTTTATGCAAATTACCAATTTCTCTATTTAAATCGATACCTATTCTTAAAGTAAATCTGTCCGTTTGAAAGGTTTTCGCGTCGAAACTGTCGAACCGATTTTGATGATATTTTGAGAAAAGAGAAGTGACTCGAACTTGAGCCTACGCCTATCTTGATAGTCGTTTTAAATAATTAAGGTTCTGTGGGTACAGACGCCAACACATCAGGCTACCCGAAACTGTCAAACTTTCCCAATCAACCTTGAACATATCGCTTTAACGATAAAGTTGAAAATCTATTAATGAAATTTGACAGATTAAAACAAAAGAAAGTCGCAAGTAAAGATAAAGATTGGGTGTTGGTTGTTCGAAGCTAGGAATTCGCTGGATGTCTGTTATTAAAAAAACAATATTATTGAATATTTATTAATTTAGCTAAAAGATTGAAAGGTGTTGAAGAAATTTAGCTTGTGTTCTTGATACAGGCAATATTTGTTTCTAAAAGAGTGATATGATGTACATTGTACATATGTATACAAATACAATCACATCTGTATTTTATTTTTAAAATGTATTAAATAAATGAATTACAATTAGGTTAATCTTTTGTTGAAACAACTATTGGAAATACATTATTTAGTAAAACATATTGTGTTACCTTCGTTTGCTATTAAATGTTACATTCCTTTTTAATTTAAATGATTGCACGTGTTCTGTGTTTGTAAACTTATTTAAAAGTAGTTAAACATGTTTGTGAACCATTGTAAAAATGTTAATAATAATAAGTGATATTTTATTAAATTTTCTATTTTAGAATTATATTTCTTGTTTTTTCTGAGGCCGGCCTAGAAAGAGGTGACGAGATGATCTGGCCGCGCATCACGTAGGCTGGTTTAAGGTGGCAGAAGAGAACGTGGAAGGATATAAAATGTCCTCTAGTCTAGATATCGTTACATGCAAAATTAACTTTTCAACACACTTTCTCGAAAACTGGTTAATATCGCACTACGACTAGGTTTCTCAACTTGCAATTTATTTCACTCGTGGATTTTAAATATTTTTCCTACTATACTAGGTACCTATACTTATACTAAGTCGTCCAAATGGTTTCAATCGATCGAGTATTTAAATTGTGTTTGTAAATAGATACTTTTATGAAAAAAATTACATTTATTTGTATTCTAAATTCAAAGATATTTGTAAGTATTCTAAATTCAAAGATATTTAAATCTTCTATTTTTTATATTAGGCTGTTTAGCGGCATCATAACTTTGCTTCTTCTTCAACCTGGTGAAAGCAAAGCGCGGAAAAAAGACACATTAAATCATAGTTTCCTAATAATTCCTGACAAAAATACTTTCCGTTCTAATATTTTATTTCTTCGAAAGTGTATTGAAAACCTTCGTTTGATACGCGTGGGGATTTGTTACTGCAGTTCTCGACTCCATAACACCCTCGCCTACAGCACGGGTGTTAATTCCGCCTGAAAGGCAATAACAAAGTTTCCCCACTTTATCAAAATGTACTATTTCAGGCTGAAATACAATAGGTTAGGCATGAAAAGACACACATGTTATTTTAATTTTTTATTTAAAATTTTACAAATTTACTTATTTGAGATCATCATCCCGAATTTTACAAACTTTCCAAAACTGCACAAGGTTTAATTACATAATTTAATAATATGATAGAAATTGAAAGTTTCCCTAAATCTTGACACACCATACATTTCGTTTTTCGTTTATAAAAGACCAAAAACGCATAGATTATTTTAAAAGATGTAGCCACCTAGATATTTTCAAGTTTCTTAAATGACTAGACAATTAAGGCTGACTTGTTATTGGCCACTCATTCAATCGTATAAGTTATATCTACTAGAATAAATGTAGGTACCTAGGTACCTATAAGAATTTCCAAGGATGTCAAAACGAACGATAATCGTGGAAACAAGTTATTTGGGAGCTGCGGACTGTTTTCGATCTCTTTCATCAGGGTCACAGCATGGTAACTTCGGTTCAACGTGCGGGCAGGCGAAGGCAACGTCTTCTTCCTTGGGAGGGGCGCAGGGTCCGGATTTTTCCGGAGGTGGGTGCATGCATGAGTCGATGGTTGGCTCCGGTAATCGAGGGTAGTCGGCAATGCGCGCGGCAGCTGGAGAGATGGCGGGAACATCGCGACGCAGATGCTTGATGTTCTCATACGCATCCGATGGGAGCTTCATGTAGTCTGGGACCTGTGAAAATATAGGAACATTGTAGGTGTTGAGGTGTCGGTGAAACATGTTGACAACACCCAGCACTTTCCGACGTAGATATCGGGAAAATCGAAGGATCCAGAATCAACTCAGCCAATCATGGTCCACAGCTGGAGCATGGAACATAGACCTCTCCCAAGATGCGCTACAAGATCCTGTCGTTCACCTTCCGTAATTATTGAGTCTGACCCAGCTACCTTTTTACGGTCAGCTTGATAATTTAATCTCGAACCTCAAGATTCATGAAATACGGACGGACCTCTATTATAAAAAAAAAACTATGTTTAGATAATATGTCTACTTGTCTATTTCCTATTAATGGAGCTAATTCAAAGTTGTGAAATATGAGCACGAGGGAAAATCTAGGAGGCCAAACAATCAATAGATTACTCGAGCCTCCGCTTAAATTTACTCCTCGCTTGCCAATGTGCCTAGTCTTTCACATGAGTAACGTTACCTACAGTGTAGCCGTAGGTAACGTCCTAACACTGGTTAATTTTCATGGTCACGCCACAGCGTGGAAAATGTTAACTTTGTAACAATGGTTTGTAAAATACTTAATAATCATTGAAGCGGAAATGTTTACCTACACGATATCATATTACGAGAAAAAAAATAGGAATATTGTTTGCTTTTCTAATAAGTTATTTAGGCAAATTGTTAGTTAAGATAATCTAGACCAGATGGCTCGATGGCTATAGTCTAGTTTGAACACTTAATATTTTAGAGCTTCTCAATTTTAATTGGCCATGGAGCATTAATATCTAAGGTACGAGTACCTAACCTACCTCGGCATCAATAAAATAAAATAACGAACATACGAGTAAGTACATAAGAGCCTCCACCGACCTCATTGTGAATCCTCGCAGTAATTATCTTATTATTCGATCGTTTTCCTGATCATTGCGCAATGGAGTTGATGCTGCGCAATGTTCCATAACATGATATGGCAAATGAAAGCCCAAACCAAATAACGGGTGGGAACCCTATTATTCAATGGCAAACTAAGTACGTAGTTAGGTGTGCAGACTGTTAATTAGTTCGTTTATAAACACTGTTGTCCTAGGTAGGTAATTAATGATTTGTAATAGGTAATTGTATGACACGCACCATGCATCGTTATAAATGCTAAATGCAATTCCTTCATACATTCCTAGATGTCTGTCTATTATAATACCTACCTGGGATACCTAACATCCACGTATTTGCGACGCTATAAAATTTATTGAGAAGATGTCTATCTATAATCTTGAAATAAGACTCCGCCTCCACTAAAAAAAACTATTGTTTTAGATCAAACAAACGATGGGAATTTTACTAGATAATCGAGTAAAGGTGTTAAGTTCAGTGCTTAAATAAAGCTACAATGAAAATTTCATGATGTGAAATGATTGAATAGACCAGAGTGGTTACCTCTTTACAATCGACACCATAAGTGCCGAGGTAGCCAGGCAGTCGCGGCTTTACGTCCTTGTCGTCTCCGATGCTGGTCGCGACCTGCGCGCTCGGCACAATCTCATACGGGCATATTTCGGCGGCACGCCGCGCTTGACGCTCCGCTTTACCCTGGGTATTTAGAAATGCGTCAGGATTTAGTGAAGAGGATTAAATCATAATGCCTTAAAATAAGTAGCTCAGGTGGACGTGACTTGCAGTTGCCTATATGAAAAGCAATCAATCGGTTGTGTACCCACTGCAAATGCAAATTGGCGGGGGATTATACAGCGTGCAAAAGAAAATCATACTAAACTGTGCTACCATCAAACTGAACAACTTTCTCCATAAGATCAACACTGTTGCCTATATGAAAAGCAATCAATCGTTTGTGTACCCACTGCAAATACAAATTGGCGGGGGATTATACAGCGTGCAAAAGAAAATCATACTAAACTGTGCTACCATCAAACTGAACAACTTTCTCCATAAGATCAACACTGTAATCACGAAAAACTAATCGGACTGTCCTAAGTGACCATACAACTGCACCTTTTAAGGACCTAATAAACGCCATTGACACTGCTATTGGCGTGGCGACTTATCTACTGGGTGAGTCCCTCTGTTTCGACATGAAAAGAAGAAGTAGGTAGCTCAGCATAAACCATAGTTTTCTTAAACTGTCTTGCGCAGCTTATAGATCAGCACCTCTATCCATCTTCAAGCTCGCTAGCACTTACCGGGTCCTCGTACTGTGCGCAAAAATCTTCGTCTTCGTTGAATTGTGGTTGTTGGTCAGACGGATAGCTAACTTGCTTCGTCTTGGCTTCCCTGTGCTCGTCAGCCGAAGGCCCGCTGAAGCATACCACCTTCTGGTGATCATCGCGAGCCGCACCGGACTTGAGGATGCCCCTCAGTGGTGCCATGTTGTCGCACGTCGGCTTGCTGAACATTGGAAATAAACATGAGTCTTGTTCGGAGCAACGACAATTAATTTATAGATGGTCCTCAAAATGTTTTCTAAAGATCATTTCCTAGGAAAAGCTTACAAAGCATCAAAATGTTTGACCGTAAAAAATAGAGTCATCCAAAATGTTTTTATTATTTAACTAAAGCAAAGAAACATTGGGCATAATCAAAAACTTGTGCTTTTAAATCTTTATAACATTCTATAAAAATGGGTTTGGTGACGAATAAAAAAAAGGCAGATTGGGGCTTTGAAAAACAAAATTATATCAACCGTCTCTCGATTTACCAATACCTACAAAACAATAATGGGCGCCTACAGGTTTATTTTGGGTCGGGGGGGGGGGGGGGGGTATAATTCTGACGACTTAGACAGAAAAGCCTAACAACTCAGAAAAGTCAGGATTCAAGAGCGAGAGTAGCGAGCTCGTTTAATTTAGCACCCAGTTCGAATTTAATAGATTTCAAAAATTGTGTTGGGAGTTTTTCTTTATAAAAGAAAATTTTCCTTTTCACTATTCGTACAGGAGCTATACACAGCCTAAGTAACTACGTACTTAGGTTGTGTTTCTGCCAGAGATGAGCGGGGATGTTTAGCGACGGATGTGTGTGAAACAAACCTATAATATCGCTTTATTTTCACAGCTTGTGCAATTCTATCTACTGCTAATGTGATTGATTAATTCCATCCACATCCCTCGCTACGCATCCTCGCTCATCTCTGGTGAAAACGCAGCCTTAGACGCAAGAGCGAGCGAAGCGAGCTCGAACATTTTTTGCACTCTTCTTCGGATAAAATAAGTTCTTTTTGTTAATAATTAATACAGGAATGAGAATAGGAGGAACTTTGTCAGCATATGGAGAATTGAAAAGGTATTGGATGTATTAGCGAGTGAAGCGAGCTGCAAAATTTTAGCACCACTACTTTTGTTAATTTATACAGAAATGAGAATAGGAGGGACTCTGTCAACTTTAGTAGAATTGAAAAGGATAGCGAGAAAATTTTAGCATTCCGCCTCAGATAGGTTGATTTCTTTATAGTTATCGGAGATTTTGGGGTGGTTGAACCCTCAGCCCCCTCCTGCCTTCAGCCCTGCCCCTGAGATAGTTAGATTTTCATGTTTTAATATGAAGAGAACGCAAGAGCAAGCGAAGCGAGCCGGCCCTCTATTTATTTTAATTAAATCAATGAGTTCAGAAACATGATCACGTTCGACCTGTCGGGTGGTCACGACGCCAGGTCATGTTGTGTGTTGTGTACTAATAGAATGCAAGAGCGAGAGAAAAGAGCTTCAAAATTAAAGCAGCCCGCCTCCACCCGACGTATTAGGTCGGTCCTTTTTGTTCATTAATACAGAGATGAGAATAACAGTAACTGAAAAGTGCAGGATGCATTAGCGAGCTCGAAAATTTTAGGATCTGCCTCGGAAAGGATAGTTTCTCTTGTTGAACGATTAAGCAGGAAGTTAATAATTTATATCCAAAATAGCTATTTTAAGAAGGTTTGTCAATTTGGCGTGTTGGATTGGAGGGGGGGGGGTCATGACCCCTGTAAACTTGTACCTTGTAACTTGTACTTGTATCTTGTCATAAGATGACTTGTAGTAAGGTCACCTCAGAGGATAATGATATATTCTCTAACGAGTTAAGATCAATGCTGATATAAATGGGTCCCTATAATATCTGTTAAAACATAGGTATAGATTGTACCTAGAAATATGATATAACGCAAGCTTCATCAGAGATTTATGAAAGTTCAGATAGAGATAAAGCAGACTTTAGAAAAACTTTAAAAAAGTTTGTTGCAACCTTTGCGATCGTAGAGGAAAATACGAGTGGACGGGTACATATTTTTCTTTTGAGCCTTATATCGAATTGATTTGATCGAACTTCTTTTGAATGACAAAGTACCTACCTACCTAAGTAAAAAAGAACGAGAGAAGTGTAGGTAGGTTTAAGGATGGGATTTTTGCTTTTTTTTTTTAAAACGTGAACGGCCGTTATATTTCTGAATGGTTTCCTCATTAAAGTCAAAGTCAATGTCAAGTCAATGACCTTTTCATGATCAGAGTCATAAAGTCTTTTGCGTTATCTGCTGTTTACCAACAGCTGTTATCTTGGAATCTTCCTAAGCTTTCTACGAGTCACGAGTGACACTAAAGACTATCCAACTGCCGTGAAGTTTCACCAGACACAAAGGTTAGTAGATAATCCATACTGGTTGGTATTAAAAAACCGATGGACCCGAGTCGTCACACAGTGGGTGCCAAAAGACGGGCGTCGTTGCTGAGGATGGCCTCTAGGCTACGGGGAGACCTTCAGCCAGTAGTGGGACAATAGGTACAGGTTGACAAAAAAAAATTGCCATATAGTTTCTCTTGTTGAACGATTAAGCAGGAAGTTAATAATTTATATCCAAAATAGCTATTTTAAGAAGGTTTGTCAATTTGGCGTGTTGGATTGGAGGGGGGGGGGTCATGACCCCTGTAAACTTGTACCTTGTAACTTGTACTTGTATCTTGTCATAAGATGACTTGTAGTAAGGTCACCTCAGAGGATAATGATATATTCTCTAACGAGTTAAGATCAATGCTGATATAAATGGGTCCCTATAATATCTGTTAAAACATAGGTATAGATTGTACCTAGAAATATGATATAACGCAAGCTTCATCAGAGATTTATGAAAGTTCAGATAGAGATAAAGCAGACTTTAGAAAAACTTTAAAAAAGTTTGTTGCAACCTTTGCGATCGTAGAGGAAAATACGAGTGGACGGGTACATATTTTTCTTTTGAGCCTTATATCGAATTGATTTGATCGAACTTCTTTTGAATGACAAAGTACCTACCTACCTAAGTAAAAAAGAACGAGAGAAGTGTAGGTAGGTTTAAGGATGGGATTTTTGCTTTTTTTTTTTAAAACGTGAACGGCCGTTATATTTCTGAATGGTTTCCTCATTAAAGTCAAAGTCAATGTCAAGTCAATGACCTTTTCATGATCAGAGTCATAAAGTCTTTTGCGTTATCTGCTGTTTACCAACAGCTGTTATCTTGGAATCTTCCTAAGCTTTCTACGAGTCACGAGTGACACTAAAGACTATCCAACTGCCGTGAAGTTTCACCAGACACAAAGGTTAGTAGATAATCCATACTGGTTGGTATTAAAAAACCGATGGACCCGAGTCGTCACACAGTGGGTGCCAAAAGACGGGCGTCGTTGCTGAGGATGGCCTCTAGGCTACGGGGAGACCTTCAGCCAGTAGTGGGACAATAGGTACAGGTTGACAAAAAAAAATTGCCATATTATGGTAGGTATAGCTCGTGCAAAATTGAGAGAAGGCTTTTTGTGGCGCTTTCTACTACTGTCAACTATAGTTTTCAAAGCCCGTGTTACCTCTGCCGTGTGACACGCAATGAGTCGTCATACGAGATGACGTCGGTCGTCATGGGCGGAGTGGGAGGTCGCGCTGGCGTGGCACTGCCCTCCACCACGTCCAAGGCAGTCAGGCATCGTTCCATCGCGCTCGGTTGCGCCACTGCCGCCTGACCAATCTTCGCGAGTTGCGTCCGCATGTCTGCCTGATGCTCCTCGGCGAAGGCCGACTAAAGATGGAAGAAAATAAGCATTTAATTAAGAACAAAAGTGAATCCTCGTTACTACACAAAAATATATTGTCATAGGAAATTACGAATGACCGCCTAATCGTAATCTGCGATCTTTTTCAATCAATCATTGGTGTCGGTAGTACATTACAATGCAGGCCGCATGCAGCCTTCATAAGCATTGGAATAAGTCTATAGGTACGACCAAACACTATATAATGTGGTTATATTCTCTATGGGTACGACGCTATGCCGAACCCTTTCTGGATTACATACACATGTAATGCTATGTTATTTTTGCAAAATCAGTCAGTAATTACCGTAAGTTCATCTTTCAAGTTGCCCTCGCGCATGTGGTAGTTGCGCACGTTGTCAATCACCTCTTGTGGGAACTTCTCCGGGTTCGCGCTCATGTATCGATACACGAATAGGTCGCATCCTATGATCCTAAAGCGATGCTTGAAGACGGGAACTATGGCTCCTAGGAAAATAAATACGATCAAGTTCGCCAGCAGGGATAGTTGCTTATACAGGGTGTAAACGGACCCAACACGAACCCATTAACCAAACACTACACACTAACAATTAACTAATTAACACTGCGCTGCCGCTGTGGGAAAAAATGGTTTGCTGGGAGTTCTTTAGTAGCGCTCAATGTAACGCAATCAAAAAATTGTGCTGATGATGACGTATGAATTTAAAAGGAGAGGAAGTGAAGTTTTCACAACATAAAACTAGTGTTTCAAATTTTTTTAAAAGTTGGTACTTTGACCTTCAATATCTCCGTAATAAGAAGGTATACCTAAGTATAGTCAAGAACGACAAAATGATCTTGACGATCTTTCTTTTCTTTCTTGATGATCTTTCGGCTTTGTTCAGAATGCTTTTAGGTACACCCGTTACGGTTAGATTGATTTGACCTCTATTAATTAGTAATTGACATATGTTTTCTCTACTACTGATGTGTTGTAAATTTGTTAGATACACTTACCTAATAAGCTAGCGTAGCTGTTGGCTACGAAACACAACATGAGAACTTTTGTAATTTATCGACCACCAGTCCTTTTTCTTACCAATATTAACTATTGGTGTGGTATTACGAACCTAGACTACGCCAACCGTATTCGCGAAACTAAACTAAACTTCTTACGTCGAACTTCGAAAGCAGACGCCCTCGCCACCCACGAGGGCTCCTAGTGTTATTATTAAAATAACTAGTGCAACTGACAGCTCCCGCTGGAGTGTCTGCCTGAAGAATTTGTGGGAATTACTCGGCAACATTGTTTTATTTTACTGATGCTAAATTATTAAATGACTAAAGATTTCTCGACGCGAACAGTTACAAGAGCGATGCAATAGGTAGGTACTTAGTCAGTTTCGCTGTCAGATTTAAGCTCGCTGTGGAAGTTATACCCCGTAGTCCTTACCCGACACGAAAAAAGTATATAAAATATTATGTTCCAAAAAATTGCTGTAATAAATAAACATTCTCAAACTTACCAATATAGAACCTGTCAGGTGTGAAGTATGTGGGGAAGTTGGGATCCGACTCAGGAGTCTCTAGCTTCATGGACTTGAGAAACTTTCCCTCGCGGATGCCGGAGTTCCTCCGAGGTATCTCCCCGATCTTGATGGAGCCGTCTGCAAGGCTATAGGACATCACAAACTTCCTGCCGATGTCTTCGGGGTGGATCCAGTCCAGCTCGCACAGGTAACGAAGGTACTGTATGAAAAGTTCAAAGGATATTAATTTGTCTACTGACTTTTCGTCTGTAACACAAACAACTTTACCTTCGCGACAAAACATCCCACTGGTTAGTTTTTTACACTTTAGTCCGCCTACGTTTCAGTGTTACCTACCTACCTACCTAACTACCTTTAACAACCTGTACCTACGCGATTTTTTACCACGATTCGCCCTTTTCAGAATAGCTTACCTACATATATGCAAATATAAATACAAGTGTATCTAAAGTCCCGTTCGATTCCAGGAAATATAAACGTAATAATAACCTGAACCTAGCAGATAGGAGACCTACGAGAAGCTCGCTCTCGACTCTTTGTGGAACTTTGATTGAGTCTCTAAGTTGCAAACTCGAAGAATTTATTTATTGATGCCCGAAGGAAATACATGCACTAACTTTTTCAAAGAATTATATGTTGGTGGAAAGCAATCCAAGTTGTGAAGTATTGATACTTTTATGTTTCCTGACGCTCCTTGTGGTTCGCCGACGAAGAAAATTTTATTCGATAAAGATTTCTCCCGGAGGTAAGAATAGGTACCTACCAGTTTTCCTTCAGTATTCAATGTGATTTTTTGTGTGTCCTGCGTGCATTTCATTTAAAATATTAGGTATGTAAAGATACATTTCGACCAAGACCATGATATGATATCAGTACCTATCAAATAATCAGACAGGCGTCATAATCAACAAATCAATCAATTAGTTAGCTCACCGTTGTTCACAATTAGGTACAACCCAACATAATTCAAATTAGATTACTTACTATATCTAATTGTCTGACAGAGAATTGAGGCAATAGATCTTGGTCAATTAGCATGGCTAATTATTGTCATTAAATTGGTTTCCTGAGTACGTGGCCCGTGTCGTGTAAGTAGGTAGGTACAAAGATAAACATTGCAGGGTTATGTCGACGGCGACGTCATCATTCGCAGAGAAAATGAGAGCTGAACCTGAGGTCAAGACTGTGGTATTTAAGTATTTATTTATAAATGTCAAACTAGGTATTATTGTACACAGTCTAGTTTTTATTTCAAAACTAGCTGACGCGCGTGGATGTCGGTTATCGCGACCAAAAGTAATCATGAAATTTCGATCCCGTTCCCGCAACCCATGGGAACCTATTCCAGGGATAAAAAGTAGCCTATTTCTTATTCTAGGCTATAATCTATCCCTGTACCAAATTTCAGCCAATTTTCGACTTTTTTAAAGGATTAAAATGGATATAAGTAGTAAGTTATCCTTAGAGATAGAAATATGCCATCGCGGACTTTTCTGTAGACCTATATAAAATAAATATAAATAAATAGTTATAAAAAAAATATAAGATACACAATTCCACCATACATCATTTTGTTATATCTCAAAGCTCCCAGACTGCTTATTTTTTTCCGACGCCTCCAACAAATCCCTACTAATATTATAAATGCGAAAGTAACTCTGTCTGTCTGTCTGTTACGCTTTCACGTCTAAACCAATGAACTGATTTTAATGAAATTTGGTACAGAGATAAAGTTGACCTTGAGAAAGAACATAGGATAGTTTTTATCCCGGACTTTTGAAGAGTTCTCTTGGAAACGCGATATAACCGAACTCGACGCGGGCGAAGCCGCGGGTGGAAAACTAGTATCATTATATTTTAGCCATTGTACACAAAAACTTGAGAAATTATATACTAAAACCTTCCTGGAGAACCACTCTATCCATTGGTGAAAACAGCATGAAAATCGGTTTCAGTTTTTGAGTTTATCGCGAACAGACAGACAGACACGGCGGAGGACTTCGTTTTATAATAATGTAGTGATGCCGTTGATTTCATAAACTGGTTTTTTTAAGGTCAATCATATGACACCTAATCCTACAAGTCCTTTTAGACTTATTAAAAGACAATTCTTGTTAAAGGCAAAAAAATGGCAATTCATGAGAGATAATCACTTGTTCTCATGACGTGCATTAATTAACGTTTATACGCACAACTGACAGGTTTTCTAAACGAGCGTCAAATGATAGCCATCTGGAAGGTTTTAAAAACTTTAGCATGAGGCTCACCGCAAGCCATTTCCCACTGGAGGACTTTCTACAGATTTAGCATTTTAATCGAAGTCATACGATACGAACGTATCGTCCTTGACAACTCTTCGCAGCTGACCAGGTTCAATGAGACTTACGCCTCATCAACGACCTCGGATGATAAGACTTGCGTCAAGAGACACTGGTGATTTGTTTCCTTCGCATAAGCGTTGTGTCGTAGTACTCGTAGTCACTCGTGGCATGCTCTAAGCCTACTCTAAGGTCTAAGAAACTTCTTTCAAATATTTTCTCCGCAGTCGTTGTTGCAACACGTGTCGCGTGAGCGTTTAGTTCGTGGCCAAGCGGTTAAACTGTACCTCGTCCTTATTGTATAAAGATTACCTTGTTAGCGTTGAGGTTGTATTTGATGATGTCCTTGTGCGGCGGCTTGGGGACGAGGCCGTAGCACGACATCAGGGTGTCTTCGGGAGCCCCGATGCCGATGTGCGGCGGGATCGACTGCACGTGGAATGAATAAAAAGTCATTGTACGTAAGTATATGTCATTTTGTACCGGTCTTTATGTTGTGTACAGCCGGCGTGCTTGCAATACTTTCACTATAAGGAAAGAGAGGTAAGTAAGACAAGTATTGAAAGGCACTGAATGTACTATAACATCCTAAGTCCCAAAGTCCAAAGTAAGTATAAGTCCTAAGTGTCCTTGTAGTAATCGGACTAAACTTTATAACGTTAACAGTAATAAAACAGGTTTAGACTACAGTTATTCAAATTATAAGTAGTTATTCAAATTTGATACTTAAAATTACCTAATTAAAATATTTCCGATACATTACAGAAGATGACGTTAAGCCAATTTTCCATAATCAAACAATGTTGCAATCGACTAGTACTCGTCAAAAAATGTTTGTCAACCTTCATGATTACTTGGAGGACCAGGAAATGATGAAACATGTATTGCATTGTATTGTATGACGGGCTGGTGTCCGCAACTCCACGTCAAATGCGCGTATTTTGCGTGCGGTAAAGATGATAAAGATGATGAAACATGATAAAGTGGACCTCACCTTGGGGAATTCTTTTACTTCCTTCTTGTGCACCTTAACACGCTCCGGTTGTTCAATGTTCAGCATAGTCCTGGTGATCAGTGGAAAAAGGTTAGTTAAGTTAACACACTGCAACTGACCTTAAATTAATATCTATGAAATCTGCTTAGAAAACGTGATAAAGAACTATAGTCGAGTGCAATAGACCAAAAGGTGGAACGAAGTTAATAGTGCTCGGATTTTCATGGGACTTTTTTATCAAGTTCCTATAGGAGTGGAGAAGAAAGATAAAAAAAAATTTCACCGGTCGTGACTTTTTTTTTAGAATTTCCTTTGGAATACTTAATCTTTTTTGTTTATGAATAACTACAAATTCAACGAATTCATATTGTGGAGTAATAGTGTGACCTGCGTGCATCCATTAAACGCCAATATGGTCTGTTTCTTGTTCATTGTTGTCGATGTAATGAATATCTTCTATATTTATTACGTTTTTCGAAGCGAAGTGAAAGTTTGCTTTTCCGGGAACCAAGCAAGTCAGCTTCCAAGTATTTCTACCTACGCAAAGAGCGCTGACGACTAGGTACGTAGATAGTTTTATAGATTTCCATTCGTTTCGCTTCGCAAACGTACGGAGTTTTTAAACCGTTCTGTGAAAAAAGACACCATGACATCCTTTGCAAAGTTCATATTACTTATTAGATCGACCCTTAGGGCTAGAACACATAGACACGATTCGACGTCTGGTCGCCATTTTCGACGTGTATAGTAAAAAATCGTAGTACGATGTCGTGTGGTACATTTGTACGATGCACGACACATCACAGAAAATACTGATCCATCCATTTATTTCCATGATTGGCACGGCACGTTGTAGATTTCCACGAAATGACATGCCATAGGTACACGGCATCGCAACGTGTCTCGATGCGACGTAGTATCGTGTATTTGTGTGCATGTGTTTTGGCCCTGACTCCTGTCTCATACAATGTATTCTTTTTTCTTTTTTTAAGATAAATAAAGATTATTATATTATTATTTTTGTCATAACTTCATCCAACGTTCTTTACAAGTTTCCGCACCATCGAAGTAAGGGTACTTCTTTTCGTCCTCTTTTGAAGAGGATTAAAATGCGCGCTCGTGTTTAATTAGAAAGGGGACATTCCTTTGAATATTAAATTAAAATGTGTCCACATCAAAGTTTTAATCAAAGCGTAGTAATGAAGGTTTTCCCTCGTGGAATATAATATGCAGGATTTACATAAGTATGTTGATGTGTAAGTATATAAGTATTGAATATGCAGTTTTGTAAGCTTATATTTCAACCCGTAAAATTAAGTAAGTAGGTAGTACATACTGGACTGGTGAATGGGTTTCCTAGAAACTGAAAATTACGAAATTACAACCATAAAAGGAAATTAACAAAAAAACGCGTCGCGAAAAGTTTGCTTCTAACTGAAATACTTACGTTCCTGGTCCGACAAAATATGCTGACATGAGAGTCTAAGATGATAAGAGGACTTCTAAAAGCGATCACTTTATCAATCTAGCTCCCGTAGCGAAGGTTTTAATTCTGAAATAGTTTGTCAGAGCGGATCGGGCTTAACGAGAGCATGTTGAAAGCGGAGCGATACTCGTACCTACTGGGGCGGCAAAATTCGGTTGCAATAACGTTGCTTCCGAGAAATGCAAGTCTGAACATCCAAGATGCGTTTCTCGCAAGCATCGTTATTGCAACCGATTTTTTCCTTTATTATTAAGCGATCGAAAGTTTGCGACAGCGTCGGTATCTATGTCGAGACTACCGGCCCTGGGGGTCTAAAATGGCCGCTCATATTATTATCCTATTATGATTCTGCTAAAGCGGCTATTTTAGACCCCCAGTTGTTGTTTACCTCTAACTCCGTACACAACAGTAGGTATAATTTGAACGACTGAACTCAAGTAAGCTTATGAAAATATTTATGTTCGTTTGTAGGTACGTAGGTATATTAGGTAATATCTACACAAGACGCATATGTGGGTCTCTAGATTAAGCGCCGCCTCGAAAAATACAAACAACATATAGGTACAAGTATATAGCGATCAATCCAGCTAATTCGGTTACGCACACAAATCTTGGGCGGTACTTTGGCGTAGAAATATTATTGCCAGCGGTAACTCATTGCCCTCAGTATATTACCAACACTGTATTTCTTTTATGTGCATTATGTATGTAGATCCCGATGAATATTTGTAAAGGTTTATTATGAAATAAGAAAATGCCTTCAAGGATGTCTTCCATGAAAACCTTGGTAGGTACCTTTATGCAGTTTCAGCTACGGTTCATAGCTAGATCAAGCCATTTTTTCGTAATTTTAAGATATATTTGAATATATGAATAATACCAGCCTATTACTGTCCCACTGCTGGGCAAAGCCGTCTACCCATACAGAGAAGGCACAAGCATTGATCACCACGCTTGCTCAAGACTGGTTGAACGACGGCTTCAACGATATCTGTGATGTCCAAGGTAAACTTAGAAAGTACATATGAATTGAAAAAGTCACATTGGTACTTGCCCGGATTTGAACCTCTTGCATGAGAGGCGAGGACTTAACCTCTGGGTCATTTTTGAATAAATAAAACAAAATATATGTACAGCTACGTATTTTAAAAGCAAATAGTGTGAACAAGGTACACATTATCAAGAATTTCCATTCGTATGATGTAGTCTAAAGCGAGCTGCTGAAGCTAGGTAGCTTAATTAATCAAGTTGAATACTTTATAATGTGTTAACGGTGTGCTGAGATTTCCACAAAGTGCATTATTAAGTGTTCGTTGAAAACATTAGTATGCATAATATCCTTGACTGAACTGAAAGGTAAACTGTGTGTAGGTAAACGATCACGAGTACCCACTGAGAAACAACTTTATAAAGATACGGGGTGGACAAAAAAATTTAATGTTTCCTATAAAAGTGCAAAACCTAAGTACACGGTCAAAATGTATGGAACAGCAGATTTTTTTTTTTAATAACTGATGAAAAGTTTCTATGTGGGGCTCAGAATGATGTACTGAATACGTGGTAACCGTTTTCGCGTCGGTGTCCCTTCCACCGCGTATTTATTTTGTAAAAACATAAGGTGTACCTACTTAATTAACATAAAATTACAAAAAAGACAAAACATAACATCGTAACATAACATCACGCCTATAATCCCTGAAGGGTTAAGCAGAGGTGTACCTAATAGTACACCCACATTTCGCCAGTTAAGTTAAGTCCCATGTAATACGGGGCGAGCCTTTTGCCATCAACCGGGCACAAATCCAGACTCTGTGGCTGCTACTGAGAAATTCCAAATGGAAATCCTAATAACACTGCCCGACCCGGGAATCGAACCCAGGACCTCATGCTCTGCATTCGTGCTTGCGGCCACTAGACCAACGAGGTAGTCCAAAAAGAAAAAAGTTTATTCAAAATTATGAAATTTAAAGAATGTTATATTTTTGACAGATAAAGATATTATATTTTAAAGTTTCAATACGAGATTTGTTTCGATTTGTCTAGCTAGCAAATACAAGGAGCCATGTCTCTTAAAAATCACAAATCCTAAACAGTTTTCAAATCTTTGTGACTGAAAATACATCATTTGCAGTGTAACAGACAGGAGATCTCATAATAATAGAACGTAGTATACAATGGTGTAATTATCGACTAATGGAACCGTGCTGTTATACATTTGTCCCCATTAAGACAAACACCGCTAATTAACGGTAGATCACATCACGATACATCGCACTGACTCCATTCACGATAACTTGGGACGCGTCTCGGTCCACATCGCACTTAATGCCAGGATTTATCTTTGAGGACAATGATGATGTGGTACTTATAGCTATGATCTACTTAACACAATGTAATACTGTGAAAATACTCTTAGGAGCAGCTAGACCGTTAGTACCTAGGCAGTTAGACCTAAAATGTGTAAGTAAGTATTGGCAGCGATCTTTGACTTCATGAGCTTGACTGCTAACAAAAAATAATGGCATGGATAGGTACCAAAAGTGTAATCTTGTATCAACTTAACATAACGTTGTTTTCTTATACAGGGTCGCGAAAAAAAAATCAGCTGTTCCCTACATTTTGACGAGTTAATCGATCATAAATGTAGGGAACAGCTGATTTTTTTTCGCGATTTCAGGTTTGGTCCCATAGTACAAGTTGTTCATAGTGATGAGTACAATGACTTCTTAAGAGGTTTCTGGTGTTTTACAAATAACCCTGTATATACAGATGTAGTCTGCCTGGGGAGTGCTTTACCACTTTTGACAGCTAGTGTCAGGCAAATAGAAGTTAAGTTTAAGTGATATTCATCCTTAGGTTAGCAGGTCTTCTATACAAACCATTCAGATTTTATAGCCAAAGAATGTTATTATTTAGAAAGCCTTGAAAAAAAGGAGATAACTTATTCGAAAACGACGAGACGCAAAAGAAAAGATTATTAACTATGTGGATTGTGGGGGTGCTAATTTGTATAATAGAGCGTCGAGCTTACGCTGCACTAGAGCTGCGATCACTCACTGTCACTAACAAAAAAGAATAAGCGAACAGAAAGAGACTACTCTAATGTACGGTGACAGCACCAGTTGTCAGAAAACCGTTTATTTTTTGAAGATTTATTTATATATTTTTTTTATATCTTTTATTATGTCTAGTTTAGTTATCTTAGGATTAAATGCCACATCAGAAGCTTTGTACCGATACTTAAAAATAAATAAAACAGAATTGCCCTCTGAATTTTTGATAAGCTTAGGAATAGGGAACCTTTTGACTTCGTTTGTGCCTTCAGGCACTAGGGAGTGAACTTTTTCGTTTAATCCATGTTCAGTACTGGAACTATAAAGAAGATATGAGTAAAAGGAATATTTGGAATGTATCAGCTGCCTACTATCTCACGCGAGATACAAAAGTCGCCTGAAGGGAAGGGTGAACACCATAGTGGTGAACACTGAACTGCTTAAATTGAGACCCGAAACTCTTCGTAAAAACTTCTCGTGCATCCAATACCTACTATTCTAGTGTATAAAATATTGACTAATTGTCACAAAAAAAAACCTTTATGAAGTTTCGAACTCAAAAGGAAATTTCAAGCAAAGCAATATCACTATTTCGGGTCGTAGCGTCTTGGTACCACGAAGAGGATTAACCCTGTGTTAAGGGCTCTAAAAAAGGATTTAATAATAAGTCTATCCTGCTTTTGAATTAAATTCACACAATAAGAGATTTTTCTTCATATAACATCACTTAAACTGCGGTAAAAACAGCGAAGTGTTGGCGCTACGTCTAATTTCAGTGTACGTGTTAATAATTTAAATTAAAAAAAAAACCGGACAAGTGCGAGTTCGACTCTCGTGGAGAGGGTTCCGTACGTTAATTATCTAAATTCTGTAAGTTGTTTTAAAACAAACCTACAAAAAATGTAAATGTGAGCAATTTCCTGTTACTTTTAATACCATAGATTTCTTATAGGTTTTCTTGTAATTTTCAGCCCTGTAGTTTCATTATATTTGAGATGCTCACTAAAGGAAATTTCAAATTTCACTTAATAAGCCCTTTCATTTGATATGTTACACTATATAGTATGCATTTTTTTTTCTAATTTAACCTCCAAAAGTGGCCCCATGTTTAAAATTCATTAATTTACGTTACACGTGACAAACGGACAGATAGACACGCGTGTGATCCTATAAGCTTTATAGGTCACTCGCGTGTCTGCTGTCGAAAAACGGAAGCCTTATAGTATAAGGGTTCCGTTTTTTCCTTTTGAGGTATGGAACCCTAAAAACCCCATCTATAATTAAATATTTCCCACCGCAAGTCATATTCTACACAGCAACAAAAATATCCCACGTTCAGCCACGTTAGAACAGGTGTAGGTACGCGAATTAATTATTCACTTGCAAATCTAATTAAATTAGTTTGAACTATGAAGGTTGAAACTACATAATTGAATTTGTTACATTGTTTTTGATTCGACTCAGCGTAATGGAATGTATATTCGGCTTGCATAAATGTTTAAAACCTTAATTGATGTTTTTGTTAGGGGCCTTGATTTTTAAGGTAATTTAGAAAGTTTTCGAAAGGGAATTTCTTATCCAATAATGCCTTCGTTTTTATCTATACTAGTACATACTATATATCTATACATATAATAAATCTGTAGACTTGGCGTTTCTGTACATTGAAAATATTTAGAAAAAAAGTAGTAGGGGTGTTAAAGGAGCACTAACAGAACCCATTTCTACCATTTTTAGAATTTTTGTCTGTTTGTCGGTTTGTCTGTATGTTTGTGCGCGCATCACGTAAAAATCCCTCATTATATTCAAAATCGAAATATTGAAACATAAGAAGCATTGTTCCGAGTAACATTTAGTGTTTATTTCATCAAAATCGAACAACAGACGCAAAAGATATTAATGTTTAAAATTTAGTTAGTAATCTCAACACGCGATTTCAATGATAATTTTAATTATTTATGTAAATAGGTTTTAGTCGAAGTGTAGTCGGAATGGCTGATAATGAATTTGGTTTTATTTTTCCTTTTGTGTTTACTCTTTGCATGGAAGTAATAAGTACTACGTACAACCCATTACGAAAAAAAATCTCTAAAAATTAAAACAAAATTAAAATTTGATAAAATCCACGACGTTGTGTGTGTGCAGCGCCGCAGTCAATTGCTCAGCCACTGCGCAAACCGTGCCGTCACATAACTGTGGTTGTGACTTCGTCGGGCATTGATGCAACTTTGCTTAAGGGTGGCCGGACTGCACATTCAATTTTCAAATTGCTGCTGAATCTTGCAAGCGAAGATACTCCAACATGCAATATCACCAAAAACGGGGGAGTCTTTTTGCAGCAGTGGAAGTTAAGCCTATAGGACGAGTGCACAATGTCGCAGAAGCATGCATTAGAGGCGTTGAACCGCAGCTTGCAGGACATGCGCGGCAACCAGGCGCTGATGGGTGACGTCGTTCGGCCGCTTTAGACCCTGTGAACGGTGAGTAATGGGCTAGCTCACCGTCCGACCGTCTTATGACGACAGAACACTGACACACTAGACACTGTGATGGCTAATGACGATAGTACTGCCTACCCCGTTGAATTTCTCAACTCCGTGGAGTTAAAAGGCGAGGCGTCCTATCAGCTGGAGATTAAAGTTGTCGTTCCAGTTCTGGTGATGCGAAACCTTGATGCAACCGATCAACAGATCCCAGGGCCAAACCAAAAAACCGTGAAAAAGTGACCGGCATTCAATTGTGCACTCCATGCTTTTCAGACGGTCAATTATGTGTTGGTAGTTCAGTGCCCAAAATTTGCACGTGCTTGCGGAAAATAATAAGTCATTTAATGTTGTATACAAAACGGTACTAGAATAAATAGTGCCCAACAAGGCGTGTGATGGTTCACTTTGAAAATAAAGTTGTATAGCGCTAAAATAAACGGTTTTTAATATTTTTTGGGACTTCTTTTTGTAGTCATCACCCACATTATCACATTTTGATCAGCCAGTCAGTTCTCACACATCACGCCATGTAATCCCCAAAGGTTTAGGCAGAAGTGTACCTAATCGTACAGCCACATTTCGCCAGTTATGTTGAACTCCCATGTGATAGGAGCCGAGCCTATTTCCACCAACTGGGTACAAATCCAGATCCCGTGGCTGCTATTGCAAAATTCCTGATGGAATAACCCAATAACACTATTATTTAAAGTGTTTTTTTTCAATTGCATACATTGTTTCATGTTAAGTGGAAGAGCGGAGTCACACAAGCATCGCCTTGCTCAAAAGGATCTCTAAATAATGTGCGATATAGCTTTAAGTAATTAAAATAAAAAATAAATAACACAGGACCTCATGCTTAATAGTCGTACTTGCGACCACTCGAGTCACTCGACCAACGAGGCAGTCTCTTACATACATACAAAATTTCCACGCGAACGAAGTCGCGGGCAACAGCTAGTACTTAATAAAATTATAAAGTCGAAACGTCGAAAGTCGTACGTGTGAAATCTGTGAGTTTGTATGTATGCGGAGGAGAATCTTCGGTACAACAGCACTTATTTAAACTCCATGATTACTCTTTTAAAATGATTAGATTTTACAATATTATCATGTTACAGCATTAGTACTCAAGTATGGGGGGACAGCAAAGGCCCGACAATAAGTCGTTGCTTACTACACAAAGAAACGGAAAACGAGATAAGAGGTTAACAAAAGTTAACACGCCTCTAGGAATCTACAAGGCCAAGTATACTGTACACACATTCACAAACAATCGTTAAAAGAATCTATACAAAGGCAAAAAACAAAACCACACGGGCGAAGCCCTTCTTTAAATATTGTATAGAGGTAAATTTTATCAGTTTGTATGTAGGGTGTAATATTTGGAGTTACTGATCCGATTCTAAAAAATGTTCCACTGATGAGAAGCTTAATCTCTGCGTGTCTAACGCGGGATAATTCCAAACCCTCACGGGAACGAAACCGCTGGCAAAATCTAGTGTCGCATAAATTATGTAGGCAGATAGGGAAAATTATACCAACTGTATGTTTCTCTTTCATTGGTTAGTTCGGACAAGTTGATTTAATCGAATTCCTCAGTCCTTGAATGACGAGAACAGTGAATAATACAAGTTAAATAAACGAAAACTTGGCATATTAATAAAAGACGCCTCCTAATTGGTGTTCTCACCCTACATAATTCATGCAAATGATCTTGTTATGCCTAGAGGCCAACGCCTAATGAAATAGTGATACTTAGTGATTGCCACTTCACAATATGTCCTAATGTGATGCTGAGGCGGTGTAGGAACTTGTTTGAAACAAGTTTTCTGTGTGAGCCTTTCAGCCTTCTAATTACGTGTTAATAGAATTTTGATGAGCTAATAACATCGATTTGGATTGTTTATTTGGGATTGCTGTTTATCAAAACGAAATAATTATGAACTAGCCGCGTGTGTTGCTATTATAGATGCATTAGTTTAGGCGGCCTTTGATATAGTCTGTAATTACAGGTTCAATATTAGTTTGTTGCTAAAACATGAAAATGCGTTCTATGTTATCGGTTAGCTCGTTATCAGGGTTATCAGATAAGATCCTCAGCTTAATTCCTTTCCTATTGTCAATTTCTAAATCCTTCTCAAAAAAGAGTTAGGCAAAAAACCGTCAATTACGGCGAAAGACGGCTTTTCAACTAATCCGCCTGGAAAAACCTTCATGGCAAATTACGCTAGAAGTCCCATCAAAATACTATTAATCCTACTAAACCAGTCCACGAGAACACGGGGTCGGCTTGCATTTATATTTAATCCAGAGACGTCCAAGTTTTTGACGTAATTAACATTCAAGAAAAAGTAACAAAAATACGGTCAGGAAACGGGAAACAACGTTACTTTTAATTTTATTTTGGTACAAAAAAAAACAGTGAAATGAGGAAAACATCGTTCGCTGGAAAAACTTGGAAGCAAGGAAATAGTCAGTTAACCCTTTGAATGAGTGTATGTATAGTAGACTGTGAATATTATAAGCCTGATCGCATCCGGATCAGATTTTGCTTGCCGCTGCTGTAACCCTTGCACTGCTGTTACCGCTAATTCAATGACGGCACTCGATGGTAATTTGCTTTGATTGGGTTTGCTGTAATATTTGAGTTTGATAATTTTAGGGGACAAAAATGTGTAGGTACATAATTCCAATAAAAAGTGAGACAGAAGCTTATTTTACCTAACAAGAGTATTTATAGAGATTATGTACCTCTAGTCATGTAATTCTAGTCAGATTGGACTACAAGCACAAAAGTACATACAAATCTGTCTCCTTTTATTCTCAAGCCAGTTGAACCACAGGCTTTCGTCAAAACTGGATTAATAAACTGTGGCCTCGGTCTAGAGACTGCACCTTTGTAATCTGTGGCAATATTTCTAGCGCAGTCGAGTACACAGAGGGCCACGCTGGACAGAGACAAATGGCCGCGTGGTCAACATGCCGGGGGACACTAACGGATATGTAAGGGAAACTATTTTACTAACAACCACAAGTTCACAATCTCTGCGAAATCACCCCACATATCATTTTCCTCCTTTTCCTTATCTTGTTTTCTTTATGTAGTTTTATTTAAGTAGATTATATGATACTACGATGTTAGACTAGATTTGTTTTTCTTATAAAATATTATATAGAACATTCTATTTCATATTCGTAGTTTAGTTAAGTAATCAGGTATTACTTAACGGAAATTATATTGGATGCAGGATGCAGGCTCACTCTGAGGGAGTGACAAAGCTAATTATGCAGAAGCAGGAATAGCAAAAATTAGCATGCCATGACCTAAACTTACAAAGGCCACCAGAGATTACTTATTTTCTCATTAACAATATGTGTGGCATCGAGTAGTGTTAGTATGTCCTTACTGTGAACGTATGCATATAACTTGTGCCGACCGCCAATTTTTCAATATCAGTTGTTAGAGTTGCATAAAAATATAATTTAACAGACGTTTTGTTAATGAGAAAATAAGTAGGTAACGTCTGGTGGCCCTGGAATCTTGGACCATATACTCGACACATGATTCGCTCGGACGCCTCTGAGCGGTAGATTTTCGCGAAATTAGCACTAAATTTCACTAAATATTTTGCATAACATTAAATACTCGTAGTTATTTTATACTGCAATTAATATGCCCTGAAAGCAATGATTTTCACAGTCATTTGTAGTTACTTTGTCTTCCTATTAAGGAATTAAATAGAATACGAGGCCCACAAAAATGCTTAATTTGATAATTTCCCACACACAATTATTATGCTATTTCAAATGGTACCTATAATAATTAGAAGAGTTCAATTAGACCATTCATAACGTCAATAAAAAAATATATTGATCAAGTTATGAGTCGTAATAACAAAGTAGAGTATTCCATACGATCAAATTAGATCATAAAAACCTATTATGGTCTTGTTATCAATTTTGATTGTGTTTCACAAGAAACCTATATCGCTTTCAAAGACAAATTGCATGACTACTGATACTACATATATCTACGAAGTTGCTACGACTGCTGCGTGCGACTTCAAGCCATATAAAAATTCACTATTTCGTTAGAAAGATATAAAACAAAAGGCAGAAGTGGTTTGGCAATACTTACACAGAACTGGACCTACAGTACTGCCTTGTGGTAACCCTTTTTAAGCTTGTCTAGGTCGTATACTACTACCATCGCTGTTTTTGCCACAGCCATTCCTTTGCCTTTCTTCATCCCTTTTATTTATATTAACTAGCAACCCGCCATTGCTTCGCATGCTTTTACGTCTTGACAAAACATCGAGTTATCATTATATTATCATTATTTGCAAGTTTGATAAGAATGCACTGCACAAATTTTACCTTCCCACATAAATGATCGAAATGATGATGCGACGCGGACACAAAAATATTAACTAAAAGTTACTTTGTCTTTATTTATTTAAATATACCTATTTAAAGCTACTGACCTGAAGTATTTCCTGGTGAATCCATCGCAGTCAACGACGAGGAACCGTCTCCCGAGGATGTAGATGGTGGCTCCTATCATCAGGTCCTTGGGCGCGTAGTACTCTGTAGTCACCTCTTCTTCCGTCGTCTCCAGTACGGAGGAAGGGAATGACACTGTTAAAAGTAAATGGTACATATACTAAATTTATGAGGATCTGACAATGGGTCTTGATTTCACGAAGTAACAACAAGTATTACAGTTAAAGTAGTTGACAGTTCATAAGCATGTAAAACAATGGTTACTCACACATTTGTGGCTGCACCTGCCTTCAATCGACTTAGTCTAATTCGTTACGGGTAGCCCGAAAGTCAGAAGATTAGTAATCAGTAACTGGGCTGAAGAGGTCAGATAGGCAGTCACTTAATATAAAACTTTGTTATAGCTGCTTCTGGCTACATTGGAAGTTGACCTTATCATAGTTTGGAAAAGGCTGGGCAGAAATTGATCTTTTGCCCCGATCTAGCTAAACCAATTACGAATAATACAAAAAGTTAATTTCTATCAAATTCTAAAATTTAAACGCCTAATGAACTTAGTCATAGAAAAACATCTCGATTGTCAACGCCTATGTCACCTATCGTTTACTTCGCTATCAATAACTACCCTAATCGCAAAGGTTAACTTTTTACGCGAAACCTCAGCATTGAGGAGGGTCGCGACCTTCAGCCGCATAAAGACGTTGAATGGCTACATCGATAGTCGATATTGGATTATACAAATCATTTTTACCTTACATACTTACTACCTGCGTGATTTAGTCGGAAAGCTTTTAGAGATAAAATTGACTTATTCAATAGATGGTTATTTAAATAGAACGACAGAATATTCTATGACTCTTGAATAAGTATGTAAAGACGCGCCTTCTGTATGAGATGAGATATACATCCTCTTTAACATTAGCTTACTGGATAATGTAATACGGACAGTATTACATTATCCAGTAACTTTGCCAATAAACATTGCGTACTGATCTACTACAGGACAGCAGATAAAGTTATTGGTAATAATTCAAGGGGCATAAAATGGAAAATTAGTCGGCAACCCCACTTTTCTTATATTGCTGATGTGACAAAGAACATTCGAATCGTATGTCTACCTGTGCGACACAGTATCTCTCATTTTACAGCCTTTTATTATCCTTAGCCTACCCTGCAGTTATTTAGCGGGTGAAAGCACACGTAGCTAATAAATTTGTGTTAAGAAAGTTACGGGTTAATAAGGTACAAGTAACTTTGTTCCTAGAAAACGTAGATATAGTGGCTTGTTGTGTGGGATTTTTGTGTCACTTACTTACTTTAGATACTTCTGGTTTTTTTTCCACGTGAAAACGTTTCCGTAAAATTAAAACTTATTTTAAAACACCCGTTTTTTCATAAAACCAACTTTAGAAACAAAATACCACACTGCACAAGCACATTAATCTGTGGTATCATTAATTTTAATCTATGACTGTACCCGGTATACTTATTGACTATTACGTAAAATATATGACCACTTTCATGCAATAAAGGCAAATTGCGAGGAAGGCCATACCCAGGTCAATAAATCTGAACCTAGCGGCTAGCTAGTAACACCTGCCACATGGGACTCTATTGCACAGATGAAAACTGAGGCAACGTACCAATGGGATATATTGAGTTGAGAGCATTCATCACTGCCTGACATTCGATTATGTCCTGTAGACACAGAGGTGGGGCAATATAACACCCTGTATTGACTAGGTTTGTTTGAACCACAGAATCTGGGACGAGGTCACTTTATTTTAGATTCATCATCATGTTGTTTTTGTCTATTTCAAATTAAGGACCTGGGCTACCAAGCTCTGCTCGGGTGAAAGTAAAGAAAACGAATTTTCCCAGACACTTATTATGAGACCTAGCCCTAAATTGCAACTTTCATCGAAATCATTATAGGCGTTTCCGAGAACGTGATTACAAATACATTATCTTATATGTATATAAAAATCTCATTTATGTCACGGTGTTTGTGGTCGCACTCCTTCGAAACGGCTCAACCGTATTTTATGATTTTTTTATGTATATTTGGTAGGTATGAGAATAGATCGTAAATTATTCACATTGCTAATTTCACGAGGACAAAGGTCGCGGGGCACAGCTAGTAATTATATACGAATATTGTTTATTTAATAGTATAGGATATAATTAATATAACCTTTGACTACTTATGTTGTCATTGCCTCATTGGTCTATAGTGTTCACAACAGGCGAGTGTTGGGTCCTGGTTTTGATCCCCAGGTTAATCACAGTTATTAGGATTTTTGAAGTGAAAACTTCTTTAGCGGCGTTGAGCACTTTAAAAAAATTGTTCTGTAATGGGTATAAAATCTTAAACTCGCGTCAGGACACTCGCGTCAGGACACGTGACAAAGCGTAAGACGGATGGAGAGTAGACGATTTTGAACTTAACCTTCAACATTTTATGGTTTAAAATTATTTAAAGAAATTTGGAAAAAGCGTAAGACGGATGGAGAGTAGACGATTTTGAACTTAACCTTCAACATTTTATGGTTTAAAATCATTTAAAGAAATTTGGAAAAAGCGTAAGACGGATGGAGAGTAGACGATTTTGAACTTAACCTTCAACATTTTATGGTTTAAAATCATTTAAAGAAATTTTTAAATGTTTCCAATCAACTTTGAACCTAATGCTTTAGGGATAAACACGGAATAGAAAAAACCGTAGACAGAGTATTCTATAGACTGCTGGATATCTTCCTTTGCATTCGCACAAGAAAAAGAAGAACATATAAACGTCACTAGCAAAGAAAAGAGACAGAGTATAAATATTTCTGTCCCTTATCGCGTGTCGGCTGAGCACATCATTGTCAGTGCACAACAAGTTTGACGTTTGTGGCGGTGCCAGATTGACATCCAATTTGTTTATTAACAATTGCATCGAAATTATTCACATTATATGATCTTTTCGAGCTTAATTCGACAACAGTACATTTGTGCAACTGTGCAAAATGGTAAGGTGCAGTGTAATAAACTGTAAAAGTGATAGTTTGATGAAGATTGCTGGACTGTCCTTTCACTCGTAAGTATTAGATCTTTTTAAGTATTCAATCGCTTTGTGTCCTATTATTTCTCATAAAATAGTCGCAGTAATGTACCAACTAATTCGTTTAATGGATAAATCTCGTATAATCGTGATTTTTGCAATAATTTTATTATCTTACCTCAAAATTCAGTGTTGCCACTTTTTGACGGGGAATTTACCCTTTAATATGGGTAATACCGAATAATGCAATGTCTATAAAAAAATACTCTTCCGACCTTGATTCATAAGATATTAGTAATACGCACTACTTAAAATCTATGTTAGTAACACACGTATTATACGATTTTAATTCGTATAACTGCACTCACCTGACGCAAAAAATGAAAGATAATAAAAAATCTTATTAAATTTTCAGATTTCCGAATAAACCCGAAATAAGAAACTTGTGGATTGCTGCTACCGCATAAAAAAAAAAAAAAAAAAAAAAAAAAAAAATTTGAATCTATTTATTTCCAAGAGTAATTATCACAACTATTACAAGTAAAAAATAACGCTCAATCCTTCTGAGGCAGGATTATGTGCGCTATTGGTTAGGTTTAGGTTACCCACTCACAGGTCTGTCCGGTAGTGGACCCACACGTACGCCCCTCCGAGCCCTCAACGGTAAAAAAAGTCTTCAGAATGCTTTTTATCTGTCGAGGCTTTTTACTTTCCAGCTTTTTGGCTATTTCCTTAGGCAATGTATTTAGAATGCTTGGAAGAGCATACGTCCAGACCCTTCTACCGTAGTCATTACTTACTTTCGGCAGTTTATATAGAGGCAAGTACGACAGGTTACGAACAAAATTTGGTCTACTCATTTTCTGTAGCTTACTCATATTTTGTTCACAGTAATCAGAGGCTACAGCTAATTTTACTTTGTCAAAAACATTTAGAACCTTACAGTAATGGAATAACCTATCATAATCGGGTTTATATTTGAGTTTAATGCAGCATGAATCTTTAGGATGTGATCCTATGATCAACATAGATCATGATTATTTAACAGATCCTTCTAGGCTTACTCTTTATTCTAAAGAAATAATAACCTATATTGCTGGTTTTATTGCAAGAAAGTTGAGGAAAGTTATTAAATGTGAGGATTGTCTTTTGGCTTTGATCACAGATAAGTATCACGGAATCATTACGACTGAAGGACATGTATCCATGGTCATGAATAAATTAAAAAAAAAAATCACGGAATCATTGCTAGAAGAGACAAAGGAGGCCTTATTTATCCTTCTACTGACTTAAATAAAGTCTGTGAATTGGCAGAAAAGATATTTCGAGCGCGTTCACATAAAGGAAATTCATTTTTTAATGAGAAAAATGTGATGTCAACACTTATATTATCGTGTTACAAGGAATGCACACGTACCAATATTAATATATTTATTAATGACCATTTCGACAGTCAGCCTTTTATAGGGAATCACAGAACTCTCCTCATTAAATCAATCGCAATGCATTACTTCGAAACCCGTATTCACCATAGTACCAAACAATGTTTTGAACCACAATCGAAAATAAGAATTATACATAATAAGTTAGTGCTTTTTCAAGGACAGTAATTTGTTTATAAATAAAATATTACAGTTGCATCATTGCTATGTTTTATCGTTTTCTGTGTATTGGAATGTTCATTTTAATTTGCAAGTGTATGAGTTTGGCGACACTGGTTCCCGTACTAAGGCAGTCTAAGGGCACTTCCATAAATGATAGTACTTTTATACTGATAAAGCAATTGGTGCAAAATTATTCCCTAACCATTCCAAAATATCAAACATGCTCAACGTTAATAATCAAGTTTTCACTTCTGCCGGCACTCCCGGAGTGCTAGTTTTTTTTTTTTTCGGTAGCTATGGTTGTATTCGGTTGAAGGCAACAGACTCGTTCGACCCCGTTAAGGGCGGTTACAGATTAGCGTATTTTCAGCGCGTATGAGCTCGTTTTTGGAAGCGCGTGTAAGCGCGCCTTTTACCACACGTGCAACTCGTACGAGCGTGGACGCGCTTATAAGCTCGTATAAGCGTGAAACGCGAGAGACGTTTCCCCGCGCGCCCTCTCACTTCGGGCGAATACGCAATAAGCTCGAGTACGCGCGTTCGGCATTTTTGCAGCGCAAAATATGGCACGCGTGTATGCGCGTAAACCGATATGAGCTTATACGCGCAGAAAAGTACGCTAGTTTGAAGCCGCTCCAAAGTGGTTATCCAGGGGTGCTCGTGTCGGGCCTGTGGACGGTGAGTAATGGGCTATATAGCTCGCCGTCCGTCCGTCTTATGACGACAGGCCGTGTCGAGTGTCGACGGCCAGTTCGTGTTCCACGCTCGCCTCAAAGAGATGTCAGCAAACATGAGGGGCCCGCAAGGGCCGATGCCTGCCAGCCAGGGCTGCGGGACTGTTCGAAAGAGATACCGCGGCCCTGGAACATAAACGGCAAAAGAAGGAACATGGATGGTTTTTAGTCAGTAAAAGTCTGACACTCCCTTCCGCTCCGCCCATAGCGGGAGGAGTCATTTGATGATTTCCCATCCGAAAAAAAAGGGGTGCTCGTGTGGTTTGCTTTGCGATATTATCGAATGATTATTTATTGGTAATGGTCAGTTGAGTGATCGTAGACCCATTTCCTTGGATCTTATGAGGTAGGAAAGTAGGCAGTGCCTACCTGCAATGCACGCGCTTGTCGCGAACTTCACTAGAATGTCTAACCCTCTATCTGGTAGATGTCCAACGCCCCACTTTTCGTTTCAACATATTATATGTACCTAACATCTGGCAGTCACTTAGGTCGGCCACGTGACATTTATTCAGGCAACAAAGCTTAAGGCTTTTTAACAAGGGTTATGGTTGATTGGAGAAAGTTTTCACTAGATTTTTACAGATTACGCAACTAGAACAAGTCTACTGATTGACCCATGTGCAGGTTTATGGTGAGACTTATAACGAGTCTACTGATCTAGCATCAGGTTTTCAACTTGGAAATCTTTTTACCGAAACGTTTCCCTCGGAATTTAATATCAACTGGATCGTTTAATCTTATTAACCCAGGAACCCACCCTTTATTTATCGCTCGCTATTTAAGTATATCGGTTACCCTGTTCATTAAATTAATTCTTGGAAATTCGTAAACAACAAATTACAAAGGCTTCTCGGCCGGCCTTTACTTAGGCTGCAATAATTCATAATCTCTTCGCCAAAGAAGTCGAACTTGGAACGCCGGACAACTTCTCAAACTTTCATAGCGTAATCTCCTTTAAAGCTATTAATATAAAGCGAGGTATCCCTGTTTGTTCACTTCCAAAATTAAGTACTAATAATTCTATCAAATTTTGTAATTAACTGTGCCGACGTTATGTCCGCTATCTAGCTTTCTGAGCGGTAGGTCTCTTCTCTATATAATCTATCTATTAAATAAACCGCGATCAACTTAATTAAAGATTATATAATGCTTACCTAGGTATATATCTACCTACAACCTATGTCTACAAAAAATGCAAACGAGCGTTTTGCCTAGCTAAGTATCATCATCATTCTTCTGCACTTATCCCAATTATTTGCCTCGCTAAGTATATTACGAGAAAACATTTAGTAGATTTTCTCAGTACTAATTCGTAAATGAAGAATATTACTTTGTTTGTAAAGCAGCAAAAGACAAATGGTTTAAGCTAAATGCCTGTAGGGATTAAGCGAGCGCTTGGCCGCGCTGCAGCGCTGCCCCGACACAATGGAACATCGGAATGCTATTTGCGATGTTAAAAACGCGGAAACGAATCTTGTTGTAAAATGGAAAACGTTTTACTCATAATGCCTTCTCGTGTAGCTGGTACCTACCTACTCAATATGTTTCACCCCATGTATTTTAAAAGAGCAAAGGTTTAAATAGGTAGCTACAATTTACAGTACAATAAGTATCGCACTCAGAATGTGTTTTATATTCTACCTTAAAATATCTAAGATTAGTCAAAATAAAGCGATAAATAGGTGCAAAGGCTGTGAATTCAGATAGCTATCAGAAATCGGAAACATGACTGTGTACAATTAGGTAAGTACCAAGTACCAATATCTAAGTAAGACCAGTGATTTCGGAAAATATGTAAAATCCTCCTACACCCAACAAAGTCACGAACATAACTTTGTTTTTATCCAAAATGAAACCCAACAAAATTACCACGGAGTCAGACTCCAGCGCGCCTTAAAACAGAGGCTACTCTGTTTCAAGGCTCCAGAATCTGGTTGCTGCCGAAACTCAGAACAACTGGTTAGCATTTATGTTGTTATTTAGCTGCCATATACGATGTTTCTGGGATATATTTTTTTCGATTGGCACGCATCTTCATAGATCTATCGTTTTGACCACCCACGATGTCCCTTCCGGTTGGGATAGATTGTGCAACATAGGTCGCATTAGGCGATCAAAATTGGCTCAGTAGTTTAGGCGCTACGGTGGAACATAAAAATATTACAAACATATTTACATCATACATACTATACGACTGCTTAAATCATAAACCTTTTCCTTTTGGCTTTGCCGTAGTCAGCTAAAAAGACGTAATGATGGACCACACGTTATATCACGGCCCCAAATCTTGTATTAAAATACATTTACAAACGTTCAAATGTTCTACTTGCAATTTAATTGACAGCGACAAAAGTGCAAATATGCTTACTGTGAACTAAAATGAACTGCCTTAAAAATATCAATATCAGTGGGGATTCATTAATGACTCTGCCCTGGAGTGTAAATGTGGTGCTGTTCTACAAACGATGGGGCACTTAATATCGTGTCCTGCGTGTCCTGTTGTTTGTTCGCTACAGGAACTGATGGACGCTACTGAAAGCGCCAAACTAGTAGCTCAGTTTTGGGCTGATACAATTTAGATTGCCATCGGTATCGCTAAGAAGAAGAATATCAATATTAAACCGCAATAATAATGACATACTACGAATTGACATCATCCGTCCCGTATTAAATACCTATATTAACATCCACAGCACAATAATAATAAAAAGACGTTGTTTCTCAGTCCTCCACCGCGCATTATGATTGAGTCATTAACGTGAGGGAATGCAATATAGCGCTCACGCTATATCGATACGCTCACGCGCTATATGTGAGCTCACACCCCCGGGTGTGAGCTCACATATCATTACCACATCACTTTTTATCGGCATTTTCCCAGCACCTAACAAGCACCATTGAAAGACCATTAAAGGTTTTTGTCCTCGTTCAACTTTGGGCAGTGGTTCCAAGTTACGACTCGTTCTTGATCACTTGCCACTTAGCTACGGATAGTCGCTGTTACATTATTAAGTAATAAAGCTGAAGTTTGTAGACGGTTCGCTTCAACGCGTCCTATTTTAAAGTTCGTATTTAGAGCGAACATCTTACTTACCGGGCTTTTCCTTCCACTTCTTAGGCAGCTTAGTTTTCTTGAGGAGCAGTGGGAAAGGATCTTTTCCGCCCTTCCCGTCGTGGATTTCCTGAGTGAATATAGATAATATTGAACAGAAGGAAACAACATTTTCTTTTAGAAACATGTGGAAATGGAATACTTATCCAATTTCTGCAGATAATGTCTTAGAGTGTGATATAACTAATGAAGCATTAATTATTTAGTATCGGGATAAGTGCCCACACGTCGTGTGTGCGGACGCTGAGGAATTTTTATTGAGCGTCCGTAATTGGAGTGCGTCCTACTCCAGGACCCACATAAATATTCATTGCTCTGATTTTCCAAGGCCGCCCTTTGTTTTTAAATAAAACCTTAAAAGCGTCATTTATTGAATGCTTTTACGGGCTTTGTTTTGACAATCATATAAATATTATCAATGGTATGGATGTCTCTTGTAAATTAATAACTTTGGAAAGATACCTCTTCTTTTGTTTCTTTGTGTGATATATTGTGTACTGTTCATAAATATCTCTGTTTATTACGTGTTGCTGTAGATAAATACATCACGAAAAGCAATCAATAACCTCTAATGCACTATCATTGCTTCATAAATAAACGGCTCTTCACAGTCCACAAAAGAACAGTCAAGAAAATAGACGTTAGAAGTGGTGACCAAAGCCGCATTTAGTCATATGTACATACATACAAGGTGTTAACGGACCCTTCAAGAAGCCGTATGGTTGGCGGCTCAAACTAGGTAACTTCTCGCAAAAACTATTGCTGGGAAACCACTTTTTTGGGGTGAAAAACCACTGTTTACGGTAGGACTCAATGTAAATGGATGTAAACCTTTTTTTGTTAAACTTCGAAAAATTTGGAACTTAGACGCCCAATATCTCCGTAACAAGGTCCTGGGTACCCAACCCAGGACCCAGGACCCAGTACCCAGGTATGGTCCAGAACAAAAAATATCGCAATGATGGAGAGAACAAGTGCCTTTCGGCTTCGTGCGGGGTCTTTTTACACCCATTATAAGGGGACTTCGATTCAGTACTGTTTGACCGTGTAGGTATTGCACTTACGTGCAGAACAGCTGTTTTTTTTAAATAACTGAAAATAAATATTTTGATTATGGTGTTCCTACTGAATCCTTGGTTAAGGTTTGTGTTTAAGTCTGCAGCATGAATTATATGAAACGAATCTACCCACATGTCGAATTTTAGATAGGCTAGCTACCTTTATGCTTCGAAAATCAGGAAAACCGTGTATGGAAAATGGAAACATGTTACCACAAATACGGGGTGGAAGGGACACCGACGCGAAAACGGTTAAGTACCACGTATTCAGAAAATACATCATTCTGAACCCCTACAATTAGAAAGTTTTCATCGGTTATTAAAAAAAAAACAGCTTTTCCTACAAAAGTGCAATACCTACACGGTCAAAATTACAGAACCGATGAAAAATTTATATTTAGGGGGTTTAGAATCTCAGTTTTCGCGTCGGTGTGGATTCCTCCCCGTATATTTAGCTCTAAATGGAAAACGAAGCTCTTTCAATTTCCTTGAATGGAAACCGACTTGTGTATGTATCAAATGTCTATTTTACTCCACTTAAATCGTTTCCTAAGTTTTGTTCTATTTTGATTAAAATTAGTGTAACAGAATACCCTATAATTGTTGACATTATATTTGAATCTACTGGCGTAGGTAAGTGATGTTTAAATGAAACTATATAGGTAGATGTAAGGATAACGTAGAAATAATACAATATTTAGATTTTCTTTTCAATATTTTTTCAATAATTATGGAAAACTTGATAATGCAATTAATTACCTTGACAGCAATGGTATCATCTTGCAGAAAGTAGAGCAGCTTGTAATCCTTCAGTTCACCGAAAGCTGAATCGCGGTCATCCCAAACGACGTCGAAACTAAAAAAAGAAGAATCATAAATTAGATTCCACCACAAAGTAGTTCGCCGTATTTCCCCGTAGATGCGGTCACATACGGCTTACGGACCGTATATTATCAGGTAGATGTGCCCATCTCGTTTGTACAATGATAACATCTTACCAGGAAACCATGATTTCCCTGAGGGTAGTGGAGGTCAGAGGGTAGATGTTTCGAGAAAAATCTACCACACTGTATAATTAATGAAGGAGCTGGCCATGCAATACTATCGGGCACACAAGAAGTTCTTTTAACTAAATTATAACGTGGAATCCAGAATTATGGTAAGTAGAAAAAAAATGTATTAGTTAATGAAAAGATTTTATGTGATGATAAACCAACTTTTTCATAAGCTTGAAGAATAGCTTTATTATGCCGCAGCCAAGTCTAGGGCTCCTCAGCAGGCCGTCCTAGCCTGCGTATCTATTGGGCTATAAAAACGGCGGTCAATGTCCGCAAATAGCCTACCTATAAAAAGAAAATGACCGCTACCATAAATAAAATGAAAGGGATTTATTCCACGCGAAAATATAATGTGAATATGGACAACCGGGATGTGTTTAGACTGTGAATTAATTTCGTATTGCTCAAACATACCCCGCTATGATGGTGTATGTATGCATGTTAAAAGTGAACGTGAACACATATGTGTACGTGCCAGAATTATAGGTGTAAGCCTAACCAGATGCCGCGAATTCAATCAATCAATCCGCGCTAACGCTTTGTGCCTACAACAGTTACTAACTCATATTGACAAGCGGTAAATTTGCAATACATGCATATCGAAACTGGCTAGTCTGGCTCCACTTAGGCTAGTATTATTTTTTACTAATCCAAATATGTAGGCACCTGAAAATTGAGACGTAATTCTTTTAAGAATCATATAGGATTAAATATTTCGGCATATCTTTACTAAGTTAATTTTCTAATTTACAATATAATACTTATTATGATGATTACTTGCTGGACGCGGGACAGACAACAAACATAAGTGGAAAGAGTACGGATCCCTCTTATATTATTATGTCTGTACCACGTAATATACTAAACCTAGAGAATTTTCACTATTACGTCAGAATGTATAATGTCTACAAGCATACACATAGGTATACCCTCTCTTGTCTCCACGCATTACACTTATTATCTTGTAAACAATAAGCCCTCGGGTATATTCCCGCTAATTACATTTTCGATACCGATTTACACCCTTCTGAACAATATAATAAATTGATTTATGAAACCAACAGTCCAACACATACCTACATCGGGAGAGTTAATCTCTCGGTATTGGCATGTGTTTGACTGGAAATGATTAAGTGCCAAATTGCTGACTTTTAAATTTTTATTCTGTATAGACTACCTATCCAAAGCTTGGAATTTGAACTTCATGCTTCTATCGATTGATGACACGTAAGAAGAAGGAGACTGTAGGTACTATACGAAAAGAAAATTAATTATGAACAACTAGCGGCTCGTCCCGGCTTTGCACGGATGCCTATGTCACTCAGTATGAATGTAGCTTTGCTTTCCAATGGTGAAAGAATTTTTGAAATCGGCACAGTAGTTTTTGAGTTTATTCATTACAAACATACACACACACAAAAATACAATTTTTTCGTCTTTATAATATTAGTGTAGATTTAACAATAGCTTATGACGTGGTGAGAACATGAGCCACTAAAGAAGGTAGTATAGCGGGGCCGGCAGTATAAGTACATACGTTTAAGATCCTATCAACACTCGAAAATGTTATTATAATGCGATGCGAAAACATTTTATCATCTTTTCAAATAACCGGTTAGGTAATCTTAACGTTTATAATGAATTCCTAAATCTCACGTAACAGTCTGAAAGCATCATAGGGTGCGTCGCCACTCGTCTTTCATATCAGACGTAAATCGAACCCGAGCAACATAGATACATTTCGGGTGAGGCTATACTAGTGCGGCCAAGGCGATGAGACGAGCGGGTGTGCACACAACATGAGTGAAGTTCTTCTTATGCCGATGACTTGAATTTTGTCCGACCCGGTGGCATACTATGGCTCATGATCCATGATAGCAGTAGATTTAATCTTACTTTAGTGTGAGCAAGAGGGATAGATGTCCTGTATACCTCTATGTCTTTCTAAACACTGAAGTAACTTTAAAATGATGCTTCTTTATGAGGTGGTGGTACGGGTCTAGTATGCACGACGACCAATCAAGCTGTACAAAACCAGTTTAAGCGGATCTCTCATTGCACGGGAAATTTATACAAAACGAGGCCATGTTATACTGGAAATGTATAGCTTGATGTGTCGCCGTGTGTACGTAGAGACCTGGGCAGCTGTGTCGTTAATCTCATTTAAATATTTTATCGTCAGGTGCACTAGCTGGACAGAAGATGCGCCCGGCATATCTTGCAACGGGGCTCCACACTCACCGAGTTTGGGATGGGTCGATGATACCCCATTTGTCTGGATTGGATTTGCAACGGTCAACTTGAGCTATGGAGGTTCATAGATATTGTCCAGAGAAGTTTTTGACCACGGGGCAGTTGCTCTGCAGCCCTGCAGGAGTTATATGAAGTGTAGAGGTGTGGGATATAAGTACGTTACTTGTACTTAAACTCAAGTCGTGACGTTTACTAGGGTGCAACTCTGAACGCCGGATTAGGATGGATGGTTTCTATGGAAATGTACTGCAACTTAAAAATAATTCGGTCACGTTTACGCTAGACGTTTAATAAAACCTCAGCCTTACCAATCGGGACATAGGATCGCTTTTGCATTGCCTGCAGGCTCGGTTTACAGGCTACGACGACAACACAAACACGATTTATTAATATCGATTGTTGTGGTCAAACATGAAGCGGTCGTGTAGACGACAAATCGACAGTTTGGTATATTTATATCATGAACAAGACGTAGACTTGATGAAGTACGTGTGCTTCAAAAGTGCGTCTATGAGAACATTTTTAAAGACAAGAAATTGTTTATAACATCTGAAAATGGCAATGGCTTCAAATTAAGCTTTTCTTTTTTTGGAGGTTTACGCTAACATCACGCCTGTATTTTCAACATGGTTAGTAAAACACACTGTTACACCAAGATTTCACCAGTCATGCCATAAAGTCCTATATACAAAAGGGAGCGAGAAAATATCACGTGTCAATATTAACCCTGGAAATAAACCTTCAATAGGCAAGTATATAATATTACGAAGCATTTCATAGCGTAGCACTTGTAGCGTTTCATGCCGTAGCCTCGTAGCAGTTCATGTTACTCGTAGCCGAATTGATTCAATTACGGTTCTGAGATTGCAATCAAGACCTCAGTATATTTCGTTCTACGTAGAAAGGTGACAATTATCCCTTCGACGTCAGTTTTTCGAGATCTTTTAAGTGTTTCGTACGACAATGATAACAAAATACAAGACTTTTGAAAGAGCTTTGCCCCCAAAGTAACAAAGAGGCACGAGGTTTTACGATTTTATACGTTATTTTTAGCCCGGTCTTCAGTCGAGGAATCATTAGAGGTAGCATACCAGTCTCTTGGAAACGCTAGGCCGTGGGCGACCGCCTACGCTTCGCCCCGCGCTGCCAACGCCTATTTATTTAGAGGGCATGTTGTTTACAAATCTTTAGTAAATAGCTTTGAATAAAGAGCCATCAAACATTTAAGAGTAAACGGTTCACTGTAGATTCTTCGGGGAACCATAAGCGATAAAGGATAACCATACCGTAATGGCAACATTATAACGTTATGGATCTCAGTTGAGTTCCCGTTTATTAGCACATATTTTAAAATCAAACAACCTAACTCTTATGATCGTTTTCACTAACACAAGCGACACATAAATGAAAGCCTAAATAGTGTCACACAGCATAGATACTGTGTATTGCAAGTAGCAACTCTCGGTGCCGAGCAGTGTTGAAAATCCAATAGCGCGCTTATATTTACGAACTCATAATGTCCCCAAGTTTTATAAAAAAATAGCTTTAAAATTCTCTTTATTTAAGATCTATAAAAAGGGTAAGTATACACAAAGTGGAAAGGAAAAGTTTCAATGGTAATGTAAAAAAAAACTGTTCCATACATTTCGGCCGTGTAGTTGTTGCAGTTTAGGAAACAGCTGTTTTTTTAATAACTGACAAAAAAATCTATGGAGAGTTCCAAATGATGTACCGTTTTAGCATCGGAGTCCCTTCTACCCTGTATAGTTCGCTATCGCCTCTGTAATAAATCCTCACTCACTTGTCTGCCACTCTCTAAGCGGAATCTGATTGTAATTACCTCTGTTTACCCCGAGAGCAAATGAGTGTGGGTGCATGTGAATGGGGAAATTAACACTGATCGTTTATAGGAAGCGCACAATATATGGTACACTGCACATGTAATGACGTTAAGAATTAGTTAATGATGGACAGTCGATATGATAGTGGAAGGAGTGCAAACTAGGGATGCGGCACCACACTTAACAACTTTTAAAAGTGTTTTTCTCCTACTGTTCTGATTTAAATTTCATGTTGTAACGAACATAGTATTCTGGAACTCATATTTTTTAAGAAAAAAATCCAAACTCCAAGTTACAATCGTTATTTCTCGCGAAAATTACTTTTAAATTTAGGAAAGTGTATACATTTTCGTGACGTTCTCGTGACTGTACCTTACTATAGGTAAGAAAATTGGATTATGAAAAGTCGATCTTGGTGGCTTTGGCACAGATCAGGTAACAAAGGTGTGCTAAATAGCTGCTAAGTTATGTCACACTATAAAGCGTGATTTTTTGAATATTACACAAGGGCTAGTATGCTGATTGAGCTCATTCACTGCCAGACATTTTGTTTGGTGGGAAACCCCCGCCAGACACCTTTAAAATAACGTAGGTCTGGCAGTCACGGGATCTCCTTCTATATGTGTCACTGTTCGGTGTCCACAGTCGGTCTGCAATCTGTCCGTACCAGATAGACCGAACCTTAAAGAGAGTATTTGACCTCAAATTACAACACTGAAGGCTAACGAATAAGACCTAGTATTCCCTACCTATAAAATATCTAGTCTAAGTTCTAGGCAATATTTTCTCGTGCCAAATGTCTAAAACAAAAATTCTCAACGGTCCACTTTCTCTAGAGCCAGCGATGTATGAAAACGAATAAATTATAACTCGTCTGCAAGACCCAAAGATACTACCAACAAAAATGGAAAAGTGGAAAGTATGACACTTGCGTCCTAGTTCCGGAACATCGGTGATTTATGAACAAACCTCCGGGCGCCGTGTTTATTATTATGAGTGGAGATAATAAAAATAAATAGCCATTAATAAGCTAAATTTATAAAACGAGAAGAACGAAGGGACACAGCAATTCCTTCAAACCCTGTGTTAAGAATTGTATTCACAATTTGTTATTAAATTGGACTAGTAAAATGGAAACGACGAATTTATTTGATTGTTAATTTAACCTGACTAAGCTTCGACAAACGATAACTGTAAAACTGAACTGTTTAATGCAAATTCGTAAAGATTTGGATATTTTTTGTCACTGCAATACTTATTTGATGTTCCAGAAAACATTACGCCTGCAATGCCCAAAGGGTTAGGTAGAGGTGTAAATATGTATAGTTGTACACTACAGACCACATTTCGCCAGATAAGTTTAACTTACATGTAAAGGGCGGGCGTCGGGCCTGCTGCCATCAACCAGGCACATATTATCTAGACTCCAACGTGCTACTGAGAAAACGAAAAACACTCTGCCCGACCTGGATCGAACTCAGTTCCCCATGCTTAGCAGTCGCGTTTGTGACCACTGGAGACAACGGCTGATGCTTATTCAACTCATACCCCTTTTGTCGACAGTCAAACAACCCACTAGTTCAAATAATTCTATTCAACGCTGGCTATAAGCCATTCCCAAGTTGTGTCAAAAACTCAGGTTGCCTTCTGCGTCCCGTCATTATCCCCAGCTGCTTCCTTTAAACCTTCTCATCGGTCCGTCTAGCCGGGAAGCTTACCACGTGTACCTCGTATTGAAATACTTTTCTGTACGTTTTAACAGAAGCAAATGGATATAAACACGACTGCACTGACGAAACCTAAAGTAGAGATTTACCAAAAATACACACTCGTCTGCGCAGAATTAGAACTGTTGAAATACCGCCATGCATGCACGTTCGCCCGTTTCGTTCGTTCCTTTGACTATGTTTCACAACTAAAATCCTCACATTTCTCGTTTATTAGTGGCAAACCAATGTTTATTTTATGTTTCGCCTGCAAGTGGAGGAACGTTCTTCGTTCAAAAACAACATTAACTCGTTATAGATCGGCCGTTCAGCAGAATTTGTTATTTGGCAATGGCATAGTTATAAATAACAAAAAGTAATAAAACGATTAAAGCAACGTTCGGCCTGAGTAACAGTAAAGTTGCGAGCCATAAACAATGAACAGATGGGTGGTTTGGGGCGCAACCTCGCGCCACGCGACTCGCGCCGAAAGCCGAGCCGCTGTGGTCGGCGCCTACCAAGACTTGACACAAATGCGAAACTACGGCCAAGCTATTTATAAGCCCCCTCACTATCTAAGTCTTTAACAAAGTAGAGCTTATCCTAATACAAAAGTGATACGTCCAAGTTTTCATTAACTACCCATTCCAAGTTCCCCACTGGCTTACGTCACAGACTTACAGTTAAGCCTGGAGCAGTTGTTTAAGAAAAGTTAGCGTATTTGTGATAGGGACAGACTTTAGACTTTTGACAAATAACACGCGTTAGTTACGACATAACAAGCAGGAATTGTATACTATTCTTATACCTAATTATTTTCACACATCGAAAGTTTACCTAACACGCTCGCCAATTGCATGCCATAAAACAAAAGTTATCAACGACACTAAATTATATTTTATAATCGTAACTCGCCATCAACTCGAGTTTGGTAAAGTTGAAGAGAGAAGTCGTCCCCTTGACGAGTTTGTTGGAAGCAAATTGGAGAGAAACGAGAATTCAGTTCACTAGCTTATTACGTCATCATGTAGGTACGTATATTATATTACTTTCATATCTACGTCGGCATTATAGCGTCAAACCACAGAGCCAAACCCGCGTCGAACTGTTATTATATAGGTATTGGATCGAACTCTATAAATAAATAATTACTTATGGTTGTCTTTGGAGGTTTTGATCGATGCAATCCAACTCGGTGAATTTTTGCCTAACCATTGTTCTAGTAGGACCTCAGATAAATCCTCAGGAAGTTAACAAACAAAAGATGATTAAAAGTGATAGCGTATCATATCGGAGACGAATATTAAAGTAAGCTTCTCGGCTCCATTTAAACATTCAATACACCACAAGATGGATGTATAAAAGCGGTTGATATGCTCTCCACATCTAGTGGCGTGATACATGCCAGAATTCCAATTTCAGTGTGTAATAAAGAATTAAACGAGGCGCAGAACGAGCCTCCCGCACTGAACTGGGGAACTTCGAGGAAGTAATAAGTCCCCGTGCTCCTCGCTCCCACATGTTACAACAACCGACTACAAACTGCTCGCCATGAAACACTGTATCTTTTACGGCTAAGCTCCTTTTTATTCCCTCCATTCTTCACCACCAACTAAATTGCACGACAGTTAATGGTATTGAAAAAGGCTAATTCCGGTCAATATTATCCCCAAATGAAAGCTCTTCTATTACCATGCTACGAAAAGAAATACGGTTTATGATAATGTTATATTATGAACGTAATTATTGCATTAAAAGATTCAAATACAATCCCATTATGAGAACCCCGAGCTCGGGTTGTGGCGGGAAATAATGTGAGGCCAGATAATAAAATGACAAGTGGCAGCGACATTCATTTTAAGTGTTTTCATTATAAAGAAGTTGTTATTTATTACGTACTTAGAATAAAAAATCTGCGGAGTGTATGGCTCCATGTTTATGGCTCATAAAAGGCTAAGAGTGAGACCAAGTGAGGCGGAGGGAACTTACTTATAATTCACGACGTAACGATTCGTACATAGAATATTGATGAAAAGAAAATTGGAAGACAAGTGCACTTTTCTTGACTCAGCTGTTATTATAAGGCAAAATGATGGCGGGTCGTATTTTTAAGAGCGACCAAGACCGATATCGTTCAGTAGGTACCTCTTATAAGTACTGAGAGTCGGCCTATGTAAGTAGGCAATTTCTCTAACGTGCCACGTGATCATTTCAAATATGTACGCATACTACGCAATATTTAAAGCATGACCTTATTTCTCTGAGAGCAGAAAGCAATGTTTGTATAAACTTCTGAACTAAATATTCAAATATGGAAATCTTACTAAATAACTCGAGAAGCACAGTAAAACTGTAGAATATTTAATGTGAACTCAAAATTTTGGGAAATATCCAAAAAAATACGCGGTAACTTAGCACAGAAACGTAGATATATTATTAATTTATAGTCAATGTCAATACCGAATGTTCCATAAAGTTACGGTAAAGAAAACATCTGCGTACAAGTGAATGAATACATTCGTCCTTCCCTCATTCAATCATCGTCTAAAGCCTATTTTGTTCATGCAAACCTAACCGGGCAAGCTCAATAGGCGACCTTCATTTGCAGACTCGAGTCCTCCATTAAGTTTTTCATGTTTTCCTAAGTTTGTACATGTATGTAAAACACGGACCTCATTTAGGCTAGTTCAGTTGTCATTAACTCTTGTCCCTTTTGAATTAAATTAATGTTAATAAAGACGGTATTCGGGCAGTAGGTCTGCCAGATGACTAGTGGTCACGTAACCGACGAGACGGAGGACAAAGTAATCCGAAACGTAACGAGAACCAAATTCTGACGCGGAGTGATCGATAAGATAAAATTTCAACTCGGTATCGCTCACTCCTCACTCCTCAGTTCTCCGTATTTACGATTTGTGTGAACGAGACTCAAGAGTAATCAGTTTCAGAAGGTATGCCAATAATTTTGTAAACTATGTCAGATGTAAAAACAGCGCCAATTACGCTGAACAAGCTCTGAAATACTATTTGGTTTGTACAAATCTATTCAAAAGCCAAACTAATTGAAGATGGCCGGTGTATAATGCCGTAATAGCGTGTTTACTCGGCAGCCTTCTGCTACAGTATCTATTTGTGAACCAAATAATGCCAAAAGTCTTCATTAAAATCACAATGGAATCTATTATAATAAGGCCGGAACCTCGCTCGGAGCAGTAAGCGGCGAGAGTACGTAATTAAACCGTGCAATTAACATGAACGTAATTCTTGCTGAGCGGACTCTCGGCGCTCCGGGCAGCTGGCGAGTAAATACTCCTTCATTTAAAATATTATTCTATTCGTATCTATGGTCACTACGTACATATGAAACGCATTTACGGCCAATGCAACATGTCGATGAAACCACACACTGATCATGTTTACAATCTCATTTGAATCGAACCATTTTAATTATAATTGTTCCGACAAACATGACAGTTTTGGGAGAGGCGAACAATTTTGCTGAAAATGTCAAGTCTTCAAAGATAATTTATATCAAGCTTGGTCGATTGGTTAGGTAGGCACTTAGATGGTCGATGGCCAACAAAATTGGTCAATTATAGAGAAGACAACAGCCTGAAACAAATAGACAAGTGTGAAATAGAACAGATTAAAGTAAAATTCTTTGCCGTAGCTGTGCCTCGCGACTATTATTATTATAAAAATAAAATATTACTGTATTTGAATCGGATTTTGTTAACAATTTCAAGGGTTTTAATTTTTTTGCACGGAACTCTAATACTTTTTCGAAAAAAAAAAGTGGTTTTGTATGCATTCCGTAAAAACCTATTATTTTGAAATTACAAACAGACACTTCAATTTTATTTATTTGTATGTATAGATTCCTAGGTTCAGGTTCACGTCCCCAGTGTACAACGTCCAACATTTTACATTGTCACAATTCAGTAGACGAGAGAATTGCTGTAACTCTGTACAATTCTATTCCAGGTCTTCCATGGCCAGCTTTAATTTTCACGAAAGTCGGGGCGGGGGGGGGGGGGCGAGGTCAGACGTAGGGGGGAGATTGAAATGTGTAATGATTCAATTCTAAGAACGATATACAATAGGTTTCCATTTTACAAAAGCTCTCGAAGGTTTAGTTCGAGGTGTACGGGACAAGAGCTCTTAAAAACCTAATCGGTAATAACAACTTTTTTATTATAGGTTTGACCTTATGAAATTGGAGATTTGTATGAAAATTTTAAAATATATAAATTTTGGTATTTTTTTTATTTTAGCTAATCAAAGTACTGGCACAAATTATCTATACAATTTTGCCATTTTGATGGCAGTTTTTTGTATCCTTTTACTGTAGAAGTTCGCCGGACGGGAGGCGATGAAGTCAGCGAAAGCGTTTTGTACTGCCTCGCAGGTGTTAAATTTTTTCACACTTAAAAAATTATAGTCCAAGATCCCAGGGCCACCAGACGTCACGTATTTTCTGACGAAGGAAATGTGGACGATTAAGTAGTGTTAGTATGTACTAAGAACGCATGCCTACCTGCTAGCTTGCTTAGCCGGCCAATTTTCAGGTATCAGGTAATCAAGGTACGTAAAAACATTACTTACCTCACGTAAATTCTCCAAGCTGATTTTTACGTATATTCTAGGCAATATCCTTAAAAATAAGTCGCCAATACTCCCAGACACTTTCCGTCGGCCGTATTGCTTTGCAGACGCTTTAAAGCTCCCAAAATAATTACTTAACTTCACGTAAATTCTGATGCTCCATTTTTATATATGTCCACCAGACAACTATTTTAAAACCTTTTACAAGAAGACAGACCGATCCAAGGGGCCAATCATCCCCTAATTCAATTTTAATGCCTCTATGGATAGGAGCGCGAGGGCATTATCTACGCGCATGAGACTGAGTGAGTCATGTATTAGGATATATTGACCTCTCTCTCTAACTCTCATACAGTTTACTCATATCAATTAATTATTAATATTAAAAAAAAATCAGCTAAAAATTAAAAAATCCTGTAAATAATTAAAAATTAACTTGTAAAAAAATGCTCATTTCTCTACAATAACTGCACGCTGTTTTGATAAATTCGAAAAAACTTCCATTTTTTTTACGAAATGTCAAAAACACAACATTTTTTTTAAATTAATTATTTATTGGGAGTTAATCATAAAAAAAAATACAAAATAGAAAAATATTAAGCTTTCAACATTTCTGAGTAGTTCCTCTAATTTTCATTATCATCGTCATTGAAATTAGATAATTCATCATCCAGCCAATCTTGATATTGAATATCTAAATCGTCATTGTTATCATCAGGATTATCCTCATTTCCTTCCACTGTAAAAAACAATTCAAACAATGAAGATCTAAAAAAACTAAAGAGACACAAAATATATGAGAAACGATAGTAAATTACCTGATTGTTCTTCCAGCGACTCACTGACAAAACCCGGTAATTGATCTCCATCGAACCAATGAAAATCATATGTACCATCTTTTAATGTCCAGCCATTATTTTCGTTTTTGAAAATATTTATGATCTGCATAGTTGCATTGTTCCAAAGACTAGCAATATAGTTAGCCCGTCGGAACTGTTGCCAAAGCTCACTTTTGCAAGGTGGTAAGTTGCTAGCATCGAAGTTTTTCAAATTTTTCCGATTGAATTCTTCATTAATGTCAGAAACCATATAATTGTTAATAAACAGTTGGAGTCTGGCAGCATCTACATCAATTATTCCAGGAACGTTGTATACTTAACAGATATTTTTTTGTATTATGTTGAATACATGTTCTTCTTCATCTACATCACCAACAAAATTCAAGGAACCAAAACGGTGAAATGCTTGTTGGTATTCTTCATTTTTCTTCAAAATATTAAACGGCCTTTGTTTGCCCTTTTTGAAAAATGCTGGATTAAAATCACATCCTGTGATAGCATGGAATGCTGGTAAACTTCGACACAACGACGGTCCGAATTGTTTGCAGATAAGTAGTATTCAAGTCGACATACCTCTGCTTGTTACCAGTGCCGGTCAAAATCCAAACGTGGGAATCACCATTTTTCAAATGATGCATATTTCCCAGCATTATGACTGCTATATCAGTATCTGAGCATCGTATCACAAAATTAGCCTGGGCATCGATGTTGCATACATGGTACACGATCTTTGTATCAGCTTCCTCATGCTCGGAAGGATTGGAGTTATGGGGGTATGATAAGATTTTTGACATATCCACTTTGTGATCAATCGATATACCAAGCATTCGCCCAAACAGATCTCTCTGAATACGTACTTCCTGCACCTTGCCACCTTATTGTAGTGAAATGAGCATTTTTTTACAAGTTAATTTTTAATTATTTACAGGATTTTTTAATTTTTAGCTGATTTTTTTTTAATATTAATAATTAATTGATATGAGTAAACTGTATGAGAGTTAGAGAGAGAGGTCAATATATCCTAATACATGACTCACTCAGTCTCATGCGCGTAGATAATGCCCTCGCGCTCCTATCCATAGAGGCATTAAAATTGAATTAGGGGATGATTGGCCCCTTGGATCGGTCTGTCTTCTTGTAAAAGGTTTTAAAATAGTTGTCTGGTGGACATATATAAAAATGGAGCATCAGAATTTACGTGAAGTTAAGTAATTATTTTGGGAGCTTTAAAGCGTCTGCAAAGCAATACGGCCGACGGAAAGTGTCTGGGAGTATTGGCGACTTATTTTTAAGGATATTGCCTAGAATATACGTAAAAATCAGCTTTGAGAATTTACGTGAGGTAAGTAATGTTTTTACGTACCTTGATTATCTGATACCTGAAAATTGGCCGGCTAAGCAAGCAAGCAGGTAGGCATGCGTTCTTAGTACATACTAACACTACTTAATCGTCAACATTTCCTTCGTCAGAAAATACGTGACGTCTGGTGGCCCTGGGATCTTACTCTATTAACAAAATTTTGAAAAAAGTAGAAATCTGTTGGGGAGACGATGAGGTGACGGAGAGTTTCCAGCTGTAAATCTTGTAGTTTTGCGATGGTCTGTCGTGAAGTGTGAGCTCGCGCGTTGTCCTAGAGTCATTGTTTGCAATTCTTGGCAATAGACTTCTGCCGTCATTGTTGTACCATTCGATAAGAAGCTGTGATGTACAAGTCCGGCACCGGTCCACCAGTCACCATCTTTTTCCTATGAGTAATCTTTTTTTTAGCGCTCTGATTAGGTGCTGTACCCGCGTCCACCCATCGTCTGAGACGAACGCTTACGGTTGTTGTACAGGATCCACTTTTCATCGCAAGTAACAATTCGATTTAGAATTCCCTCGTTTCTATGCCGATTCAGTAGTGCTATGCATGATTCGACGCGTAAGTCTCGCTGTTGGTGGCTTAGTTCGTGTGGCACCCACTTATCTTGATTTTTTAATTTTTCGATTTGACGCAAGTGCTTCAATGTTGTTTTGACACTAACTCCAAGGCCCGCGGCTCAGCCGTGGATTGAGTTGGATCCGCTTCCACTATCGCCTTCAATTCGTCGTTGTCGACAATGGTTACCGGCCGACCGCGAGGCTCGTTCTTCAACTCAAAATTTCCAGATTTAAAACGAATGAACCAATAATATGGATCGTGTTTGTGCAAGCAGTGTTAGGTCCGTATACGTCGTTAGTGTTTCGTGTAGTTTGCGCAGCGGTATTTCCATGTAGGAACTCATATTCGAAAATTGTACGAATTTTCAGTATATCCATGGCGCCAAAAACTACCACAATTTCACAAAAACCAAACACTATCTAAAAACAAATGACTGAATTTGAAATTAAAAGAACACGGCTTTCGAATAAAATTTATTTGAATTTCGAATTGCTTGCCAACCCACAGATAATTAAATCTGATAGTTAGTAGTAGATAAATGATAGTTTTAAAATCTTCAATTACATAGGTAAAGACCTATTATTTGATCTTCTTTCGTTATCGTGTGGTTAGTTCCTAACCTGGTGTGAGTTTTATACCGCCCATGGGCCTCTGATTTGGCTTTACGAGTACTTACATGCCGTCGAGAAATATCTATCAGGCATGCTGGTTTTTTCACAATGTTTTTCTTCACCGAAACACGTGATAATTATACAATACGCACATGAATCCGAAAAATCAGATGTCTTTAGTCCGACGGTCACACCTCTAGGCTATCACTGCTTCCTTTTCATACATTTTGTCTGATAAAACCTGTACCCTTGACTGCTGATATAAAAATAATCTTTTGAGAACATTTTTTTTGCACCAGTGATTTTCTGGAGGAACCGGTTTTGTAAGGTCTCTTTGGGAACATATTTATGTTCTCAAAGAAACCGATTTTGCTATAAATGCCTAGTACCAGTAGGTACCTACCTAAACAATACATTGTATAAGTAATTTAATTACTTACTCATATCAAGTTACACAAAAGTGAATTTCAAATATAGACTCTGACCAACATCCTCGTAATATCAAAGTCCGTTATAGGTCTCTCTTCAAACAAAATTATTTTAGAATTTTATAATATAAAATGATGTTGAACAAGCTGAGCCCGCAGCGCTGCTCACACGAAATGTTTTTCGCTTTCCGGGAATTAAAGCATCCTGTGTGATAATCTTAAACTATTTCCTACTTTGTAATACGCCTTCACCGCTCTTTTTTAGGACAAATATCCAGCTTTTTTCATTTAAGTAAGTGAGCTCACGAACAACACTAGGTTGGTAGTGTTGGTACCATGGTTGGTACTCGTACCTATATTTTAGACAGTATAAAGTACAGTAAGGTACGTAACTTACCTGCATGCTGTAGTAGTTGACACCCTCAACCACACTAATTATAGAAGGTGGCACTTTTGTCACCTGTATCAAGTCAAGGGGATTCTGAACAACTGTAGCTATGAAACTCACATTAGATTCGTAAAAACACATTTCATTCATGGATTCTTTCACGATTCGGATATGAACATCGAAAGTGTTAAGTATGACGGGTAGACATACATACATAATAACATCATGCCTGTAATCCCCGAAAGGTTAGGCTGAAGTGTATCTAATAGTACCCTCACCTTTTGCCAAAAGGCGGGATATGACAGGACAAATAACCTTGAGCATTCGTTCCCTTAATACCCAGCGCACGAGATTAGTAGCGAGTACGCTCAGATTTTAGAATAAAATCCTTATAAAATCAAATTTTGGTCTTATGAAAAAAAATATTAGAGCATAATGTTCATTATTAAATTGCCTATCCATTAGTGTAAATAGTAAATCAAAATAATGGATACTTTACGAGGAGATGCATGTTATCAATAATTATTTCTCATTTCTGTGGTTTCGTTGTGAGGAGATTAATATATACATCATACTACTTAAAAAAAAAAACTACCATTTTGGAGTCAAGATTATGTAGAAATTTAATGTGTTTTTATTAGTTGGTATTTCTTTTGGATGACATGAACGAGTAAATAGCTTCAAAAAACTGCACAAAAAACGGCTACCGCTATGTTTTGCGCAGGGCCTTAAACAGATGCAAGTGATTAAGTCGCTACCCTGTTTTTCATAATAACAATAGACAATTCAAATGCCTGTCTACTAACATGAGTGCGACAGCCGCTCCGAAACAATTGCATTGTTGCCACTATAACTTTATACATCCACAGGTAATCCAATAGAACTGCACTGAGTGACGTTTAAAGACAAACCAGAGTTGGATGGCTCCCCCGAGACGACTCGCGCCAGTAGCTCGTAGCTAGTACCTAGCTCGCTAGTTTAACTAGTTGCCAGTTTAAACCGAGTTCTGATTAGATAGACTCGTAGTATTTAAGGTGAATGCTCCAACCAGCCCGCGAAATTCAAATTTTTTTGCGTTTTTTGCAATTTGCAGGCCAGTACTAGGTTGTATGTTGATTAAAATATTATTCGCGGCTGTAAGACATATGTAGTTACAGAATTATAATCATCAAAATCACCAATACAACCCTCACCGTTCATAAAGGTGTAGGAACAAAAAAAAAACAGAAAAAGTCATTCCTACAGCTTTATGAACTTAGAGCGTTTTATTGATGATTTTGATGATTATAATTCTGTACCTACATATGTCTTACAGCCGCGAATAATATTTTAATCAACATACAACCTAGCACTGGCCTGCAAATTGCAAAAAACCCAAGAAATTTTGAATTTCGCGGGCCTGGTTGGAGCATTCACCTTAATTACTTCAGTTCGAAGTGCTGGTTCAACTATGTATTTGTGTGGAGTGGAGTTTTGAGATTACGAAAATAAATTGGATTTTGAAAATGACAATAATAACTTGTCGCTCGAAATAGCGATCGTTGATAAATGCCAAGTCAAAAAGCAGTAACTAGTCTTTTAATTAACCAAAATATAACACCACGTCTGTTATCCCAGAAGGGTTAGGCAGAGGTGTACCTACTTTATAGTAAACCCACATGATCCACGTTTTGCTAGTTTTGTTTTGTTCCTACGTAACAAGGGAGAGAGCCTATTGCCAATAACCGGGCACAAAGCCAGACTGGTGGAAAAACTCAATAATACTTTGTCCCACCCGGGAATCAAACAGGACTTCATAATCGTCAGTACCTAGCTTTTTTGCTTACCTAAGTAGTAAGTACCTACATGTGCGAATGTGCTCGCTTTGATGTATTGACCTTGGGAAACGTAGACGATAGACCCCAGCAGTAATGTCAAAGGGCACTAATGCAGACGGAGCGCCATGCGAGGCGGATGAAGCTTCTTACAGGAATTGAAAATTTTAATTCGACTCATTTCTACCGGATTTCACGATAACTGGTATTAAGTTTTCAATTACATAGTAGTAATTGAGGACATACACACTGCTGACATAATGTGTAGTGCAGCGTGTTTCTTGTGGTACAAGAATGACACAGTCAGGATTTCGATGTCGGTAGACATTTATGTCTGTGAATTCTATGATCTGTGGAAATCGTAAAGAAAAAAAAACACGATACGTCTACAGCGACGCACCAAAATAACCTTAATGTTGTACTATGCCTACCTCTACACAGGGTGGAAGGGACTAAAATAAACATACAAAGTGGAAGGTACACTGACGCTAAAACGGTTACCACGTATTCATCATCATTCTGAACCTCCCCGCCCCCCCCCTCCCGGGGGGGAGTGAAATTTTAAACTACCTACAAAATTTTTCATCGGTATTTTTTTTTAAATCAGCTGTTCCATACCACCTATGTCCATGTTTATTTCATTCCTGCAGAGGCGAAACAAACACTATGGCACATCTATACGGGGTGGAAGGGACACCGACGCACAAACGGTTACCAAATACTCAGTACATCATTCTGAACGCCCCCACATATAAAATTTTACACTGGTATTTTTTTTTTAAATTACCAGTGTAAACAGCTGTTCCATACATTTTTGATCGCGCAAGTATTGCATTTTTGGAACAAAAACTTTTTTAATTACCGATGAAAAATTGATAGTGGTAAACGTTTGTCGGTTTCCCTTCCACCCTGTATCCACTGTACCGACTTCTTGTATAATTAAGTGTCTATGTCATCGCCACTTATATGCCCGATTTATTAATCGTACTCTGTATTGAAAATGTGAGGTCAATTCCCCACATTTCCAGTATTCAATTAATTTACAACCGTAGAGGTGTCGCGTATTACAGCTTCTTTCAGTTATTCATAAATCTTGCAAACTGAATCTTGGCTGAACATTTTATAATAGTAATAAAATAAAAATATTACATCGTCACTAATCTGTAGCTATTTTCTTTGTAGCTTTCATTTTGTAAAGTACGGACTAAGTAGCAGTATAAAGCGGGTCTCATTAAATCTGGTTAGCCACTTTGTGCGTAACAAAGTTGCGAGTACATTTATATTTCAGTGGCTATAACACTTTCTTAAAATTTATCATGCAGTAGTAGTGAAAAGAGAGTCGTGATTCACGATGCGAGGCTTTGATGTGTTGTAAGAGTTTTTTTTTTCACACCATCTCATATTTTCAACTAGAACAACAATTAGGTACTGTCCAAAGATTTTCATCCGAGTTACCTACCATTTTGAAAATATAGATCGTTTAATATAATTATGTCGGATCCGGTCAATGGTACGGACTTAAAATGAATGGCAAGTACGCCAGTGGTGACATCACACGACCTACTGTGAAGTCTGCCCTCACCACTGCGTATTTCTACAGAGCCCTGATGTTTTCAACTCAAGGCGAGAACGAAAGTGGAGTGTCAGATCGCAGCTGAGTTGAGACGTTCTGGAGCTGTACCCCGATTCATTGTGCCCCGTGATTTACTTGAAATTACAATTTAACTTGAAATTAGTAAAAACAGAGTAGAGAGAGAGAGAGAGAGAGCAGAGAGGGGGGGGTGAGAGTAGAGAGGGAGAGAGAGAGAGCAGAGAGGGGGGGGGGGTGAGAGTAGAGTTAGTTTAATACAAACAGTGTATCGCACCCAGTGTATTTTCATTGCACGAAACCCATCTTCTGCCCACATGATGTACGTGCCTAACGGAATAAATGCTATATGCCAAGGATGATTTCCACCAAACGGCTCGCATCGCATCGGATCGGAAAGTATATGAACGGATGGGCGACAGCCGATGGCGTCCGGTAGGATGTCGCCGCATACGATCGGCTCCGTACCGTCGCTTGCGAACGTATCCGTTTCTGCGCCAAGTCAAATAGTTTCATTCCTACCGTACGCACACGCAACGGTTTCCGAACGGATACGACGACAGGCGATTGGAGCCGATCGCGCGTCACAGCATACTTTCGGCTACGATCGCGTGTCGAAAGACGAAAAAGTGGTCAAGCTACTGTGCGCGGCTTGGTAATATAGACTAAAACACTGTGTAGACGATTTAATATCGTTTAAAGATTGTAAAATCCGTTCCGATCCGGTGCAATGCAAGCCGTTTGGTGGAAACCATCCTTAAAAGGTTTTATGGACATGGTCAACCCGATACTGCAACAAAATTGGTACATTTAAAAAACAAACGAAATTTTGATTCTCAGAGATTTTGTTTGATTCTCATAGTGCCCCGGAGCGTATACTACAACTCCTACAACTCTGCCCCTAAGACGACCCACTGACCAGCTTATGATTTGTTCAATTGCGAGACAAATGTTATTTTGTGCTAATGTGGGTAGTTGGGTAAGTGATCTATTCAGCGCAAAATACTGGGTAGCTAGATAAGGCTACTTGCTACACTTGAGCCCCACAACCCAAGACATAACCACCACCACCAACATTCCAGGTCAATTTCCGCCTATTTTCTTACAAAACTTCAAAATTATAACTTCAAAATTATTGATCTTAAAATTATATATATATAAAAAAAAATTTGAAATGCTCACAATAGGCCCTTTCATTTGATATGTAATACGATATAGTTTGCATTTTCTAATTTAACCCCAAAAGTGGCCCCCATGTTTAAAATTCATTAATTTACGTTACACGTACGTATCGTAGTCAATGACTGACATACATGTGTATCAAATTTCAACTCAATCGGACAGACAGACACGCGACTGATCCTATAAGGTGTTCCGTTTTTTCCTTTAGAGGTACGGAACCCTAAAAACTAACAACAATAACCAACTAATCATCAAACTGTCCCACATACCTGAGAACTTTCCCATCGTACTGCAAGAACCGCAGCAGGCGATCGTCTTGAACTTTGGACCTCTTCGGCGGCAGCACATTCTTCCATCTCTCTTTCTCGGTGTACTCGTCTACGGGGAGCTCTTCCTCCTTGGATATCTCCATACCTTGTGACTCCATCCATTCCTGCATGAAACAAATGCATCAGGCCGGCCAGGTCCTATCTGAAACACCCGAGTCGACAGAGGGCGCTCTCGGCTTTTCAGAACGAATAAGTGACACATGATATTATTTGAACGCGACGATAGCATATGAACGCGACAGTCGCATATTCACGCAACCGTTCGCTTTGTAGAAACATATTTTCGGCAAACCATGGATATTCAGCGGCTATTAAATTTACCGCATATTTTCTAGCCTGTAAGTTCTAATTACAGATCTGTCTGATGTCACCAAAATACGTATCGTGTGTCTGCTAAGGCCATTCGATTTACGTTCTTTCGATGGCAGTAGCTAATACATACTCTTTGAAAACAGTCATATCGCTTCGTGTGTGTTTCTTGGAACCGGTCAAGAACGCGAACGCAGGTACGTAATTTATGTATCTTAGAAGATGACATAGACGAGATGCGATTAGAGTAGATGTCGAATATATTTAGACAGTTTGTTTTTAAAATAACAATCCATAAGTCATAAACAGTTCCAGTTTATTGATATTGAAAAACTTTCAAGGTTGTTTGGAGGAGGTTGTTTCAAGGTTTTTAAAGTGTGTGTGAAATTATTGTTCAATTGTAAATAGCAATATCCGACGTAGTCGTCAAAACACCAAGAAACAAATAGGTACCTGTTTAATTAATTTCAAGGTTCGCAGTGTTTTGTGTATTGCAGATTGTGACCTATGTACTTAGTTAAAATAGACGTATTATGTAATTTCGCATATGTGGTCACAAGCCTCCGTGGCGCAATTGGCTAGCGCGTTCGGCTGTTAACCGAAAGGTTGGTGGTTCGAGCCCACCCGGGGGCGTTTCTTTTGTATCAATTTATTCTAGCCATTCCAGAAGAAAAAACACGAAATCGAGAATGAATTTGAATTAAAACACTGTCTTCATTTGTTTTTTATATTTTTTTTACGCTGTTTTTAGCTTTACTGAAATGTTGCTATTTAATCAAACTAGGCGCTTCTTGCCGTTGATTTATGCGTATTGTGATTACTTGAGTAGATAGTGCGGCAAATTACTCAAATAGAATTAAAGTAGGTAGGCGAATGACCCGATTTCCTCTTAATAATATAAAAGGATACAAAACATGTCAAGTACGTAATGGGGCCACAAATCAAATTAGGGGAAAGCGCTAAGAGATATGAGCATAATAAAAGTGGGTCATAAGAAATTGGAACGATTCATAATAAAGGTTAAGATTTCTTCATAGTTACTTTACTTTTATTCAGAAAGCTGTCGTGGTAATGAAAATTAAAATACTTATTTAAATATATTCACAGTTGAGAGTAAAATATTTAACCATTGTTGTTTTGTTATATATTTAGAGAACAAACGGTGTTTTTTCTTCAAAAACAAATGAATTGATGAGTTTGTTTCGGAACCGGACAGGCTTGCACGAGACTTTAGTAATGGCAGTCGGTATAAATGAAATATTACCAGGGTCGGCAGTCTCGACATAGATACCGACATTGTCGCAAACTTTCGATCGCTTAATAATAACGGAAAAAATCGGTTGCAATAACGTTGCTTGCGAGAAATGCAAGTCTAAACATCCAAGATGCGTTTCTCGCAAGCATCGTTATTGCAACCGCTTTTTTCCGTTATTATTAAGCGATCGAAAGTTTCACAGACAGCGTCGGTATCTATGTCGAGACTACCGGCCCAGGAAGTTGGCTTGGTAACGAATACTTAATTGAAATACCCACTTAATTTTTATCATGATTAATATTTTATTTTGTAATTAAATGTTTGAATTAATTAGTGAGATTAACAAAGAGAAAGTTGGAATAGTTTTTTGTGTTTTGGGGTGACTTTGTGACCTAAGTGGAAAGTTTACATCTAGGATATACATTGATAAACACTAACCCTCCTTTTCAATGGGCTTTGCTACAGTCGGATAAAAAACTTCACTTGCAAATCAAGTTAGAAAGCTATTATATACAATTTATTCGCCTTTTATTTTGGTACCATGTCGTTCAGGCATCGTACCGTTGTTATTTTAGTATCACATGCACGTCCGAATCGCGTGCCATCGTCGCATTGCCATGAGAGAGCGGGCAGGCACTTGTAAGTAACACTGACCTCGGTGGAGATCTCGTGTTCAGTCCAGAGTTCCAGACAGTAACTGTGCAAATAGTGTCGAGGCTCGTAGTCAGACCAAACGGAGACGTCGGCCTCTGACGACTTGTATGCACGAGGGTGATTCGACATGTAGGTACAGTCCACGGTAGAATAGACCTACCTACGTATTCAAGAGAAGATGTTTATATGTACAAACTTACCTAAGGCGACTTATTGGGTCAGTGAGTGACTTACTACTTATACGTATTACCTAAGTGGGAAACGACTTGTAGTGACACGAAGTTTGAAATTCTATCGATGTAAAACTACACTACCGATGTAGTAGGTACTAAACTTTGAAGTAAGTAGAGCGAAAGTAATCAGTTTGCTTTTTCAGACAAACCTTTGCACCGTCTGAATAAGTAGTAGTTCGTCCAATAGGAAGTTATAACAATTACTTAAACAGTTTAAAAAAAATAGTATCACTGTAAATGATCACAGTGAAAATTAAATCCACGCAAAAACATCGTGATTATCAAGATAATTCTGACAAGATAAACAACACTTGGTTTGCCTACAACCAAACATTGTAGGAAGAATTTTTATTGGAAGATTTTATCGTTTTAATTTCCTGCAAAGAAAAGTAAACAATTTTTAAATACGCTATTACCATATTTTAACAGCTCATTGGATTCTTCGGTTGGACAATCAAAGGTGTAGTAGGTACCAACGACTGACGAGGACGACTCCATGTCTTTACAGCCTGCTAGCAATGAAACCATCCAAATAAAAAATGATCTAAGTATAAAAAGTTTATAATATTTTAAAAGACTTGCGCCATGGATCCATTCGGAGGGCTGTAAAGTGTTTACTGCGACGGCGACGTACAGAGAAGGTGGCTAAAAAGTAACAAAACATTCTAGAAATAGTTGTGGTCATGGACCATCATTTTCTGTCATAAACAATGAAATCTAATCCTTCAAAGATTTACATAACTTCCATCTAAGGTGAATTTAATGTTAAGTATAAGCTGACAACGATCTTTGAACTTGAAACAACAACCTGGACACTGCAAGAGGTGTAAACTTCACGTACTGTATACATTATCCTTTTAGTTGGGCGTATCTTGCGCCGATAAGCAACTCCAGAGCAATGTATATCGTGCGGAAGTATAAACACGATAGCGACATACACCGTAATACCGACGCGAAGTTGTTCGTTAGCCCGACTTGACGTCGACCGCTACCTACCTGTCCCGTTAGGGTATATTATGTTCTGTGCTAGCTGTTTATCAATATCATTCGTGCGGTGTGTTACCGAGCGTACGTACTACCTATCTGTTCATCGTCTGTTTAAAACAAAGTAGTGGTCAAAATGGTTGCGTTAACTTTAGCCAATCCTGTGGTGCAAACCTACATATTGTATACTGCGATATTAGCCCTCAAACTGTTGTCCTTATCGCCAATGACCGGCATGACGCGAATGATCCGCGGCGTGTTCGCCAACCCGGAGGATGCCAAGATCGTAAAGGGAGGCAAAGTGAAGTTCGACGACCCCGTCATTGAGAGGATCAGGCGTGCTCATCTCAACGACCTGGAGAACATTCCCGCATTCTGGGTACTGTCTGCTCTGTACGTGACGACAGGCCCAGTGACTGCTTGGGCCACGCTTCTGTTCCGCGTCTACACACTGGGTAGGATCCTTCACACCATTGTGTACGCGGTGGTGCCATTGCCGCAGCCAGCCCGTGCCATCGCCTTCGCCGTTCCCGGTCTCATTTCATTCTACATGGGTGCTCAAGTTGTATTGTATTACATCACTGCCTTGTAAAAGGAAGCATTAGACTGTATCTTCAAGTTTTTATTACGGTTTAGTTACTTGTTATTACATTTTTTTACGGTGAAGTTATCCTATTGTGTTTTATTTTCACACCATGCATATTGTTTTACACTATTCTAGACGTCAGCACATCAAGTTACATTTTGTCAAATTTCTTTAATTGATTTTCAACTTTATCGCTAAAGCATTAGGTTCAAGGTTGATTGGGAAAATACGGATAAATACGTATATTTTTAGGTTGTTCATCACTATAACACATAAGTACACACAACCGGTCCGCAGTGGTCCGATTGTCCAGTGTAGGGCTCGCGCTGTTTATTATCAGTTTATGAGATAACGAGCGCCGAACCGCCGCGTCATCGTGACTGCGCGAACACGCCTGCTATTGCCGTTCGCATTCGCCGCCGCGCACACTCCGCCGCTGAGTTTCGACCCGACAACAACGCGACCAGTTATTATTTTAAAACATGGCATCCATTTCGTTAGACGACCCGGCAGTACAATCGTACTTGCTATACTCTGGCATCCTGGGCCTCAAGGTACTGGGCATGTCCCTGCTGACGGCCAGACAGCGGCATTCAAAAAAAGTGTTTGCAAACCCTGAGGATGCTGTGAGAGGAGGAAAAGTCAAGTTTGACGACCCCGATGTGGAGCGAGTGAGGCGCGCGCACCTCAACGACTTGGAGAACATTCCTGCGTTCTGGATCCTGGGGGCTCTATACGTGACGACCGGTCCGTCGGCTGCATTGGCCGTCAACCTGTTCCGCGCGTACACCGCCGGCCGGCTTCTACACACGTTTGTTTACGCCGTCAAGCCGCTGCCGCAGCCATCTCGCGGCATCGCGTTCGGCATTCCTTTCTTCATCTCTATCTACATGGGTTTCAAAGTGGTCCAGTTCTACTTCAGTGCGCTGTGATTTGTTAACAAGAACTCTGACAAAATGTTGCTGGTTATTCAAATGTTTAGTTATAAAACGTGCAGTATATTTTTAATACCTGTTGTGGATCGAATGTAACCTTGTTGTCTTATCTAACTGTTTATCTAGGTGATTGATAAGTATTTTGTTTTTGTAAAATAAATAATTGTTTTCTATGACTTGACGTTGTTGTTTTTGTCCCAATTAATGAACATTACATGGCTAAAGTTTGAGAAATCGTTATTGCTATGTAAGTGATCGTATTAAAAGATCCTACGTTGGATACCTACTAAGCGATTATCAATCCCATTATCTGATTCTTTATCATTGTTTACCCAACTATGATAATGTTGTAAGTATGTACCTATACCTGTACAAATAGCTATCGATAAACATATCATAATTACAATCAGTTTACATATAGGAAGGTTTACACATTATATAAACATCGATTGTTGCTAGTTATTTAACACCTACCTACCTACATTCATTGCATCAGTACGAAATATGGTGTGAAAGGACATTAATATGCATACACATCTGCAAATATTTTGTGCGATGTTGTGAAAATGTACTGTCAACAACAAAATAACACCTGCCTAATATAAATAAACGAAAAGGTGAATACAAAACTGATATTGTGAAAACAAACATTACATATTATTATGTAATTCAGAACGTGTAAAATTGTGGACATGTTTTAAACAATATACTCTATTTGAATCGCAGAGTAGGTATTGAATGATGCTGCGGGACTTTTCGAAAGAGATACCGCGGCCCTTGAACACAAAGGGCAAAAGAAGGAACATGGATGGGTTTTAGTCTGTAAAAGTCTGACACTCACTCCCTTCCGCTCCGCCCAGAGCGGGAGGGGTCATTTGATTAATTCATATCCGAAAAAAAAAATGATTCCATCGATTTCAGATATACACTATTATTTTGATTACTAAAACTGGTTTAGGGCGTTTATTTATTTTAGTTTTAAATCTATTTACTGATGGCGTCACCAGTACCACTTTGATAGCTTATGTTTCGGAAACGTGGCGCTTTAGAATATTGTGTCTCATACAATACCTACTTGTTTCTGTTGATAACAGATAATGATTGATACAGGTTTTATGCCTGGCTGACGAAATCAAAGTTGTTATGAAGATGCCATCAGTGAATGAGCTTTAACTTTGATAGCTCATATCTCGGAAACGTGACACTTTAGAACATTTTGTCTCATGGAAAACTGGTTTGTATTGATACCAGCTATCGATTAATATAGGCTGTAGGTCTGGCTACTATGAAAAAAAAAATGGCGGAAGTTAAGCCAGCCAATTCAAACGCCTATGACAGTTTGTGGTAAGTTGATGCGCTGGTGACTGATAATAAATAAACAACCTATTCCAGTCGTTTTCTTGACACTACTTTCCGAGTGGAGGTAAATACATACCCTACTTAACGCCGACAGGTCAGTCAATCCAGAGATTCGATACACGAAACCAATTGTGTGCAAATAACATAAAGGGCGTGTATCACTTTACTGGGCAGCCAGGGTGGCTACACCCGGGGCACGAGGGAGTGGGACAGGTCCACTGTTCCTGGCAATAAACACATTTTCTTTAAGCCTCCACGACCTCCCTTCAGCTTTATTCGGAAAGCCATTCGGTGGGTTTACGGCGGCCATTCGTTTCACATTATTGCTCTGTTATTGCAGGGAACCGCATTTTGAATTTTAAAATGTGGAGATAATTATGTCTCAATATTGCGGCATCGTAACTCTCAGATCGGATGGGCTGATTTAATGGCGTTTACTGAAAGGCAGCCAAGTTGGTATCGTATCTTGATAATGTATTGGCATTTTGCAAAATGATTAGGTTGGTAAGTGCCCTAGATTCATCAATTCAAGCAAGTAATCATATTTTTCTTTTTTTATATTATGTATATTTTGTTTATTTTTGTATTGTTCCAGACACGTTAGAAAAGAGTACGGAAAAATCCAGTAGGTAAAAAAAAACTCCGTCCAGCAGAATTTTTAACTTGTTCAACCATGCAAGATTAATTTGCTTGCCACATATTGCATCATGGTATAGATAGAGATGGACCTTGATGAAGCATGATGACAAGGCAAATTATTTACGATCACTTTAGCTAAAGTTTTGTGGAAATTTGTAATGACTGGCAGTTATGTCCACTCATATCGGCTTAGCGTTTACGAAAATTACGAAAATAATCATGACAACAACAAGAACGCACTCATTGGACTAAAAATACCAATGATGTAGGTACCTACTAGGGTCATTTCGCCTGTTCGCGTCCATTTAGTGCAGTTGGCAAGTTTGAAGGAGAAGATAAAAATGTTCCAGCACTAGTTTCAATGAAAAAGTTATGTAATGTGTTCATTATATAGTCTACTATAGGGTTCGCTTTCAGTTTTGTTCGAAACTACTTGTGTTTTTTTTATAAATAGATAAACTTCAAAAATACGCGTTTTACCCAGTTTGCGTCCAAAAAATCTAAATTGCGTCCACCCATAGACCATTTTGCGTCCACCACCTAAGAAAAGGAATGTAGGGGTGATATTTTTAAGATAATGTAAAGAAAAATTATATTTTTAACAGATTCTTTATTCAAGAATATAGTTATTTGGGAACTCAACTCTCAGATTCCATATTCCTTAGATCCCTCTCCTCAACCGAGACCTACAAGTATTTGAGTATGTCGGAAGCATTTGGCATCAATGCTGCTGACATGAAACAATCATAGAAGGAGTGCTTCTTTGGTCGCCTGAATAAAGTGTTAAACAGTCTTTTATCAGGCGGAAACAAAGTGCGCGCCTTTAATGGTTGGGTCATGCCGGTTTTGATGTATTCTTTCGGCATACTCAAATGGACTCAGACGGAACTTGACGCCCTGGATAGGAGGGTCCGCACACTATTGACAGCAAACCGGATGCATCACCCAAGATCATCGGTGATGAGACTGTATATCCCGCGGAAGTGCGGAGGTCGTGGCTTCTTAAATGCTAAGACCTTGCACAACCGTTAGGTATGCAGTCTCAGGGAATACTTTCTCGAAACCGACGTGGGGATGCACCGAGATGTGGTCTCAGTGGACAAGGGCCTCACCCCGCTCTCCTTGGGTAACGAGAACTGGCGCAAACCTGTGATATTGAATACTAATGACCGTAGGGAGGTATGGCAGAGCAAGGAGCTACACGGACGCTTTTTCTTTTCACGGTTGCTTTTTCCTCTTGGCGGTTGGTGCCTAAGGTGTTGGTCGAGGAGGAGCAGAAGCAGGCTCTCATTGCGCGGCACGGCACGCATTGTGAGACGGTTCCTTTCCCTGGAGCCCTGACCACCCTGCCTGGACCTTGTTCCTGATGCCGATGGGGCATCTATTTTTTATATTTTAAATGTTTTGTTTACTTTTGTTTTTTAAAATATTTAAAAATGTATTAAATAAGAGAAATAATGAATAAAATTAATACATATTAAATTATTTTTACAAATGAGTAAAAAAATATATTTACGCTATTATTTGTATTTAATGAAAAAATGGACGCAATTTAGTACAATAGTATTTCCCTGTAGGTATAGTTTGCGTCCACAACTCCACATGTGATGAACGATATTTGTATCTTTTTCTACAATCATAATAATGTGGACGCAAATTGCTCATTATGATTGCATGATATTAGTACATAAATAAAAAATAAAGACAAAGTCCCTTTCATAATTTAATCACATAAAAATAAACACTAACTAAATCATAAATAGACGAGTTCGCGTCCATTGTGGTCGCAAAGTGGAAGTTTTATAAATTCGGTGTAGTAATTCGCGTCCACCTTATTTTAACTGTTAACTTTAAAAAAAACAAGTAAATACATAATTAATATTACTCCTTTTTTCATGCTTTATGTCTAGAAACAGCTGTGTATTCTAAAATACGCATAAAACAATAAAATAATTACCGTCGAACGCGCCCCTGCACACTATTTTTTTGCCGACATTCCGCTCGTCCGCGCTTCTTTGTTGAAGAACGGAGACTAACTATTTTTTTTACACATGATTGATTGGGCACACAGAACTTTTGTCTATGTGTATGCGCCTCTTATACGATGAGGTATTGGCGGTAACGAGTTTTCGGTGATTTAGTGTGTTAATATACCTATTTTCGAGAATTGTTATAGGGAGGTCCGAAAAATGGACGCGAATAGGGTGATGGACGCGAACAGGCGAAATGACCCTATAATATATACATTTTGTCTAAAAGTTTTTTGCTTTTTTCTTTATAAAGGTTGCACCCGGTTTCTGGAACACAAATTTAATACAATGCGATTGGCTGTTAGTAATAATTAATTAAACTAAGCACAGCTGTTTGACGACTGACTATTTGTTAGTGAATATCTCCGATGATTCTCATCCCGCAAACCAGGCGTTAATCAGCTAAATTAAATGGTCATTGAGGCATTCAAAATCAAAAGCTAAAAGCCGTTTACGTCAAGGTATCGAGTAAGATTCATTAGCAAGGTCAAACTGAAATTAAATAATTAAGTTAATTGGACTAACTAACCATAACAATAAAATCTATTATAGCTGCCTATTCTTGGATTCTTCAATACTAAAGTCGCATGGTGGCCAATGTCAGCAGTAACTCATAAGATAGCGGGCCTCCAGGATGTCCGGTCAAACGCACCAGTGCCCTCCTGGGTAACGACACCTTTGACACATTCCGGGGAGACAACAAGCCAGTGCGTCACCATCCGTTCTGAAACGTACCTAATAGATTCCTAGGTATGCGTGTGTTTCTATGAGCAGCAGTCTTACCGTGAAATAGTGTTTAGGAGTGTTTATACTAAATTCCTAAACCCAGATTTGCGTATAGAAATAACCTAGACACCGATTTAGCAAGTTGTATCTAAAGGTTTGTGGCGAGGCCATAATTAAAATTTGTACTTTGAACCATTTGAAACAAACTCTTGAGAATAAGAATTTGTGTATATAAAGTACTTAACTGTTTTTTTTACAAATATACTAGGTACCTGGCTAGATAAAGGAAGAAAGGAACAGCGATAAAATAGATGAAAAATCATTGCATCTGCCTATAGAGAGGCTGATATCGATTTAATTAATTCTAATCCCAAAGGCAGGAAAAAAGCAATTTTCAGAAAATTGCTATTTACCAATTGGTATCACTTGCAACTTAGCAAATATTTGCTTGGGTAATATGAAGCAACTAGAATTTTCTTACAATAGGTAGGACCCTACTCTTTTAGAAACGTACAAAATTCAGTTTAAGCTCAAGACCATTCTTTTATTTGGGATTAATTTTCCTAAAAGTTTTATTAAATGAATAGAAGATCGCTTACTTGATTTCCAAGGAATGTTTGTCTTAAATTAAACATTGATCTACTGATTAGATCAAGTGCAAGTGCAACGAATAGCTCGAGGTATTCAACCCAGGCAGACACTCAAATAAAAGCCACTCATAAAGCGTTACTTACTAAAATTGAACTACGCCCCTTGAAAACCACTTTACTTTGAAGCTTTGGAATTCCTCTGAGTGGAGTTCTAATCCTCGAGCAATAAATTCTATAGCTGGAAACACGGACTTTTATGGAGGCGAAATTGAAAATTAAAACGGGGCATGTAAATAATATATTTTACAGAGAGTTACGGTTATTAGATTATTCTGCCTTTAAAAATTACCAGAAGACTGGCAGAATATTGTTTGCGAGACGCGCGATTACTTATAAACATCGTAAAACGTACACATGATACAATAGACGACCTATGATCTTTTATAATCCGCGAGGAGCGAGAGTCGCCCCCTGCCTGTGCCCGCGGCCAACGCTCAACCACGACCTTGCCGGCGTGAACACAAATTAAATAACCTAAAAATAGTTCGCTGCGTTGTTCACATCCCGATTTCCTAGCGAATTACGTTCCTGCATCGACGTTTACCGCGTAAAAGGGTGAGATTATTGCATTAATATCATTTTGCATGTAAATAACACTAAATTTTAAATGGTTAATTTTTATTTCGCTTGTGGGTGTCTACAGCTTGCGACTTAATGAGTAACATAACAAAGAGACCTTGGCTAAACGACGAGTACTCTGAGGCTGAACGAGTCGGTCTGTGCGAGTGAGATAGCACGTGGGTTATTGCCCGTCTAGTTGCTATTGCTAACGTGTAGTGTGTGTGTGTTTGATTACTTTGTTGTGTACCATTCAATCGCATAAGCGGTCATCGTGTTAGGTAAACAGGTAAACATTTAACACAACAGTTTCGTGTTAACGAACTTCATCCGAATAGTTTAAGTTATTTGTGTTCACAAACACATAGTAAGATTTGAATAACTTGGTGCATATATTTCGAATTTTCAAACCACATGTTTCTATTCTATGGAATTTACTTTTTGTCTCGAAATGACATGGACAATGTTAAAAGTAAACCAACTATAGAGTATTTTTCATCCACGTGTAGCATTTCCTCGTGCTATACTAAGATGACGTCATCTTCATCAAGAATGTTCAACTTACGAAATTAGGTATCTTCTTATCGTTGGCATGTTAGTTATTACCGAATACTTACTACTGTTTTGTAAAATACCTACTTACTGTCAAGACAATGGCAATTTTGTTCCAATTAAATGATTGGCCATGGTATTCAATGGATTGAATTCATTGTTACCTACGGTCGATCGAAAAATTACATGACATGACCGCTTTTATGGTAAAGGGAAACACATTTTTCAACCTTTTATTGAATGTTATTAAATAATGTAATTTTCAGTTTCTGATGTAGGTACCTAGAGGTTTTTTTTTTGTTTTACGTATTCTGACTGCTTTTTATCAGCAATCCCTCTCGCATTTCTTAGTTATAACTAAAGGTCGCGCGTCGTCGGCTGGGGTAATTTTAATTTTAACAATCAAATACTAGCTTTTTCCCCAGTTAGCGCTTCGAACTCGGAAATTATGCCACTGGTACCTTGGTGGTACCTATGTTACCTATGCTAATGCGATAAAAAGTATCCTATGTCCTAACCCAAGTCATGGTCTATCTGCTGATCTAAATCCGTTTAGCAGGCTATGCGCGAAAAGACAGACAATCAGACCGACAAACAAAGTTACCTACTGCCGATATTTGTATGCAAAGGTACCTTAGCACGGGCGTGTGACTGAATAATAACAACCGCACCGTTCGATCTAAGGTTAAACTACGCTTGCCGAGGTCGGTCCGTGGATGGGTGATGTTCCATCTGTGCCTCTAAAAATGATCTCTTTCATTTGTAGATCTTTGTCACTCAGTGGCCCGAAAATCTGGCAACCAGTCATACCAAGGGGTATCCCATTCATTTCCCAGTATAACTGGGTTGTGGACGTCAGATAGGCAGTCGCTCCATGTAAAATACTGGTATTTAGTTGCATCCGGTTAGACTGGAAGCCGACCTCAACATAGTTTGACAAAAGGCTGAGTAGATGGTGCAATACCTTAGTAAAGAGGTCGCAGGCCACGGTGTGGAAGACCTTCCCGTAGATGCAGATGTCCTTGCCGACATCCAGGTCCTTCCAGTGCCAGTACTCGCCGGCGTCGTTCTTAGGTATCTTGCCTCTCTTCACCAGGCGGCCTTGCCATAATCCAGAGTTCTGGAAGCAAATAGTAAAGAACTGAAGATATTTTTGTTATTGAATTAATTTACTCTCTATGCATAAGAGATGATTACGGGCTAAGATAAAATAGAATATCAACTGTGGAAATTTAAACTGCCGTACCCAACAGACAGCTCATTTGGAAGATGAGCTGTCTGTTGGATTAGCAACGCTGGCTTCAGCGCAAAGAGTTAAAAATCGAAAAATACGGTCAATGTCCTTTACGTTACTTAACATTTCCATGACCGATATTTAAAACTGAAATGTTGTTTCTAATAACCTAACTCTCTTTTAAGAAACGACTTCTGAAGTAATCAAAAATACAGCAATGATAGTAGAACAAACGCGTCGAATTGAAAAGCTTCAAATTCCTGGAACTCGGTTCATTACAATTTTCTCTCCTATCAAAACGGATCGAAATTCGAATCTTAATATCTGGTATAACGTCGAACGTGCCTTATAAAACCTGTAACTGGTATAATTAGCCTAATTAATATTAAAAGGCAGAAACCTCCTTCTATTCAAACATTTACTTCTGTTAATTGTTCTAGTTATCTCATAATTAATTATTTATGAGTACGTCCTTCACAAAACGCTTAACAAAACTATGAGTCACACTGAAATATAACTTCAAAACGGAAGCTATTTCATTTACTGACAAAGAATTAAGACTAGCTTCTAACTTTGTAAGAGAAAAATATATCATTGAGATAAATCTCCTGGCGTAAGGAAACTCGGGAGGAGTGTTATTACCGCAATCGTTATTAATAATAATAATCGGTTTATTACTGAAGGATGGGCGGAGACGGTTATGAAGGCAGACGGCCCCACTTTACCCTGAAGCTCGAGTTGCTACCAAACTCCAATGTTCCATTAAAAGAAAACTGACGTTTTTTATCCGAAATTATTGGAGTGTCTTTGTACTGAAAGGAAGAGACTTTTTTAGTAAACTAGACATAAACTAGATGAGAAATACTTTGTTTTTTAGTTACAATGGCAACGACCAGTTGCGTAGCTAGTCTTAGTAGGGCCCTATATCAAATTTGTTTGGGGGCCTTTAGAACCCGAACAAATCATTAGTATTAAACAAATGATATAGCCTCCTGACTTGCATCGCTTTAGCAGTCATTCTTATACTAAGAGAATGTGTGAGCAAAGTGAGACAAAAAATTTTGTAACTGGGATATGGCTCGCATAGTTAAGTCTTCAATGAAGAGCTACAAAATTAGAGCATCCTGAAAGGTTTTAAGTTTTCAAAATCAAAATTGTTGCTTTCTGGACAGTGATAAGTTACGAGTATATTTTAATTTTAATCTTTTATCAAGAATATTTGAGGTTGTGAGAAGATTTTTGATTGTTTTCCTCATTGTTACTCGAGGGCCGGGACCCTGGCAACGACTAAAACGTTTGGACTTTAGACTACATAACAAAAAAATAGAAGACCCAAAACGTGTTTTACCAGTTTTAGAGACATTTTTAACCAATGTTCTAGAATTTGCCAAAATTGAAAAATACTCGTTGTGCATTTTTTGTCGTTCTACAATTACTTATTTAATTTTGTTAAAATTTCATCATCACTAATCAATCACAGTTTTTCTCCAGATTAACAAGCCAGTAGTCAAATCTGTCCTAAATTAGTAAGGAAATGTTTTGGCATTTATCCATTACTATTGCTGTCAGCTAGAAATAGCGCAAAATACATGTTTAAAAAAAAATCCACGTAATCATCATCATCATCATCCACGGCTTGAATTCACCCAGTTCTGATATGCCCCTCTGTTTTTGTGCCAACCCCTACGTGCCTGTTGTTTTTGTACCACAATATACCTTGTATCACACGTCAGCAAAGATAAAATGATTTTTGTGTGAATAATAGCGGCGAGCCATTCACGGCGCAAGCCTGCGGGACAAAGCGCTGCAACCGCCGCGACGCATTCATGCCGAGACAAATGCGTGCTCATTTGCTAGCTCCGTTTCAGATCCGCTCACAATTGCTACAGAATCCCATTTGCCCATTCCATACGTAAGGAAAAATAAATATGCAGATGGATTTTCAGTTTTCTTGAAATATTGTGATTGTTTTTCATTTTCGTGAGTTTTAATTTAAACATGTAAAATGGTGCTTAAAGTTTAAATAACACATTTTCTTTCAAAACCATTTAAATAAGGTGATTTTGGTATCATTTTTTTTGGGTACCAAAAAGTATACTTCCTTTATATAAAATCTAAGTTAGAAAAACATTGTTCGGTGGACTTCGACTGAAAGAGTGCAATTACTGATAATAATTGAGTGTCGTAACACCAATGTGACGTAATTGTGGTTATTCGGTACGGCTACTTACAATTACGCGACGATACGATCATGCCACGGCAGTGCTACGACTGCGCTACGACAGTGCTACGACAATATTACGATCGCACTACGATAATCTTACGATCGCACTACAACAGTGCTTCGACAATGATATGACAGTGTTAAATACATCAAATATAGCATTACTCTAGTGCGACGGATGGGTAGTTACCTTATCAACAACGTACAACGGTGAACGGATGGGTAGTTAACTTATCAAACCGTGGCTGAAACTTACGTTTCAGCCACGGTTTGATACGTGACATAGGTGTACTCGTTATATCTTGCGGACAACCAGTTTGGTTTCCGCAAGGGGCGCTCGACGGTGGACGCCATCATGCGCGTGAGACCCTCACGACGGGGGATGCGGTGTCCCGCGGTGGGGTTGTGTTGGCGGTGTCTCTCGACATCGCCAACGCCTTCAACTCCATGCCCTGGAGCTGCATTAGGGAGGCACTCCGGTATCACCGGGTGCCGACCTACCTCCGTCGTGTGGTCGGGGACTACTTGACGGACAGGACCGTCATCTGCCCTGGTCACAGCGGAGAATGGAACCGGCGAGAGATGTCATGCGGTGTTCCACAGGGATCGGTTCTAGGGCCGCCCTTGTCGAACATCGGTTACGACTGGGTGCTGCGTGCCGACCTCCCTAGCGGCGTCAGCGTAGTTTGCTACGCTGACAACACGCTGGTGTTGGCGCAGGGGAGATCGCACGAGGCGGCGGCCGAATTAATGAGACGCGGGGTTGCGATAGTCGTGGAGAGGATCCGGCAATTGGGTCTCGAGGTGGCATTGCACAAGTCCGAGGCCATGTGCTTTCATGGACCTCGGAATGCGCCACCATCGGGATCCATACTAACGGTAGGAGGGGTTCCCGTCGGCGTCGAGTCGACGTTGAGGTACCTCGGACTCGTCCTCGACAGCCGATGGAACTTCGTGGAGCACTTCCGACGTTTGGCTCCCAGACTGGAACGGGCCGGGGCTGCCTTCAAGCGGCTCCTGCCCAACCTGAGGGGTCCAAACGCCTCCTGCCGGAGGCTCTACGCGGGGATCGTGCGGTCCATGGCCCTTTACGGGGCCCCGGTGTGTGCGTTCGTTGATGTTGCGAGCCGCGCATTACCTGAACGCGCCCCAAAAGGTGGTAGCCGTAAGGCTCATCCGTGGGTACCGCACGATCTCCCGCGAGGCGGCGAGCCTCCTTGCCGGATTGCCGCCATGGGATCTGGAGGCCATAGTCCTCGCACGCCTGCATGAGTGGCGCGCGGAGGCACAGCGCCGGGGGAAACTCCGCTGCCGCGGCATATTGTCGCGCGGAGGTTCTCTCGCTCTCACGTTCCGCCACTTCCCTCGCTAGCATGACTGCTTCGCAGAAGGCGGTGACGGCTTCCCATTCTCTCTCGCTCCGGACCATGGCTTGAACCAGGGCCGGACGCGAGAGGTCGCCGCCGTAGTCTTGATCCCTACTGAGACATTTGGGAAGCCCTCGTAAAGTGTCAATCTTTGAACCATATAATTTAACTTTTACGTGTGGGTTTAAATATCCTATTTTTTGCCTAAAATAAAACAACCAACCATACCTTTAAACGACATTCTCACGTCGTATATCACAAACCCACGCAAACAACTTTTTTTGGAACACAATTAAATGCAGCCGAACCACAACCGTTTTTTATATAAAGTTAAATAAAGCCTTTTGCTGAAAAAAGGTCCATTTGCGAGCTCCGCATATGAAGGTGGTGAAATACTTTAGGAGGGTCGTGTCGACAGGATGGGCATGCTAAATATAATATTGTTCCACGAACATGCGGCGCCGCAATGACTGTATAGAATAGCAAATAAGAAAAACAAAATCAATACGTACAGTCACGAGCATTAATAAGTATACCATTCGCAAAATTTAAAAGCGATTTTCCCGTGGAATATCGATTCCAACTCTGAGATAAGACCTATTTCCTAATAGTGTTTGTTCTACATTATTATGTTTATATCCACATAAAATTAAGATGGAAGAAATTCACCTGGGAAAAGTTTAGGCAGATACTGATGACGACAGTAGAAGGATATCACTTTTAAAAGTTTCTACATATTAGTGCTCATGACTGTACATATAGGTACTCGTAGTTCAGTATATTACGTTGCGAATATAAGCAGAGACAGTTGAATTGCATTACCAATACCTAGCTATGTAGGTATAGGTCTCTACGTGTATTGGAATGAGCAGGCGGGCTTTAGGATCTAATCTACATATCTAAATCTGCCTGTGAATATCGTTTAAAAAGTTGACACTGGAAAAACGTGATCATTTTCTACAACGTTGTAGATAGCTTACGATAAAGAAGGTCTGTAGAAGAGAAAACGCGTTGAATATCGTATCTAGGATACCATTAAATAATTACTTTATTCCCCACGATATTGGAATTTCCAGTAGAAATAAATAGAACCTTAACGAAGCCCAAAGGCACTTGTTCTCCCCATCATTATTTTTTTTTGTTCTAGACCATACCTGGGAACCTTCTACTTACGAAGATATTAGAGATCAAATTTCTAACTTTTTCATAAGTTTTTTTTATAATACTAGTTTTTAAGGTAATAACTTTAAATTACTTCCATGACCCGTTAACTATGCATCTATCAGCGCAATGTTTTGAGTGCGTTACAGTTCTCAGCAATAATTTTTGCGTAGGGTTAGTTAGTTTTATGTACAGAATACTTCAGAATACGTCAGTTTACACCTTGTATATTAACTGTTGCGTGGTAGTGTCTATCTGACATCATCATCTGCCTAGCCTTTTCCCAACCATGTTGGGGTCGGCTTCCAGTCTAACCGGATGCAGCTGAATACCAGTATTTTACATGGAGCGACTGCCTGTCGGACCTCCACAACCCAGTTAGTGCTAGGTAATACGATACCCCTTGGTAAGACTGGATGTCAGACTTTCGGGCCACTGACTACCTGTAAAGACTGTCAAAGATCTACAAATGACAGCCGGGACCAACGGCTTAGGCCCTTCGCACATGGAGCTACTTAAAAAGAACTAGTCACAAACTTAAATTACTAACGAGTTGCCTGAGCGTCACAGCCCATACATGTTCAATGGAGGTTCGCACACGACGCGACTAGTTACTAACTGGTCAGTAACGCGTTAGCAACTGATCACGCGCGACGCGTCGTACCGGTCACCACGCTACTGGTTTCCCGAGTTTCTTTGATTTTTGTTATAAAAATGAATGAGAAAACATTAAATATTCAATTTGTGAAGGAGGTGGAAAAATACCCATGCTTATATAATTATAAAATAACAGAATATTCACGAAAGGATATAACAGAAAGAGCTTGGAGTGCAGTGGGAAAAGTCTTTAATTTGACAGGTGAGTATTTTTTAAAACCTGCGAATATTCCTTCGACGTCTATTATGATAATAGTATAATACAATATCGTCGTCGTCGTCGAACAGTTGACATGTTTACCACTTGTTAACCGTGTACTTTTGTAAACAGAAATAACAGAAGTGACTGAAACCTTACAACTTGAGTAGCGACGTGTGCGAGATACAATTTCTAACTGGTTTGTAATCGTAATTACTGATTAGTTCAGTCATTTTTGAGTAGCTCCATGTGCGAAGGGCCTTAACGTGCTTTCCGAGGCACGGAGGAAACTCGGTATGTAATGGGTGGTCACCCATCCACGGACCAACCTAGGTAAGCACGGCTTAACCTAAAGATCGATCCGAGCGGCTGTTCTTATTTAGCCACGAGCTCCTCCTGTCCATCTGACAGTCCCCTGTATATCTGACAATGACTATAATTTTATTACAGTCTCTTTCTACGGTTATTGTTACAGCATATTTTTTAAATAAAGCGCCGATGCCTATTACTGTATTATAGTGGTATCGAGAGTGGCACGGAGACACGAGGCATAGTCGAGAAAATCATCCTAGAACTATAAGGACATGTGATATCTACGAACCCGCGAGAAACGGAGGCCTATGTTATAGGCTAGTAGGTAAAAAAATAAAATACAATTCTATATTACCTTAACCCGAGGCTCCATGACAGTCAGCGAGTCATCCTCTAGAAAGTACACGATGTTGACGATCCTGACTCGCGACTTCTCGTCAGGGTTCTCGAACACGGGCTGTTTGAAGAACGCCGTAAAGTTGAGGCATCGCTTGTCGTAGTGCACCCAGTGCGGTACGACGGCAGGAAGTGCTGGCTGCTTCACTCGCCCGTATGTCAGGGACGGATCGTAGCTGTAAAAATCGATTGACGTAAGAATCATCAAAACCGGCCCACTCGTTTGGTCTCTAGAGTGCCACAATGGAACAAACATCCATCTGTAAGCTGTTAAACACCGTCCTCCAGTCGGGTAAAAATAACACGATACTATAGTTGAACAAGGATCTTTTGGCGTGGCATAGTCTGAACTAGCGCCGCCATCTTACTTTTTATTTCAATGTTTTGTTTGCGATAGTCTCTTTTTATAACGAGATGTAACATAGGTAATCTGCATTTTGCAATAATATATTATATGTTTCCAATTTTCAATCATGTAAACAAATAGTGCTTTTAGAAAAACAAATTATAACAAATCAACACGAAACGCTACGTTAACAACGGCGCTACAACACTATAGCAAAATTTTTTATGATTTTTCGATCGTAGGTCATTCTGAAATTAAAGTTAATTGTCGTCTAAGTGCAGAAAATAGCAATTGAAAGCAAGAATTAGGTACCATTTCAAGTTCTGCGGAACACTGTTACTCCCACTAGGTATGCATAAACTCTCAGATTAGGAACTAACATTCGCCAGTCATGCAAATGTTATATTCCTTGTGGGGTTCAAACTTGCGACTGTAAAAAGCTAAGCGTGCATGCTGAGTCACTGCATCCATCAAGGTCATGAAAATACACCTTTGTCTACAACAGACGTACAATTTTCTCCTTCTAATAGTCCATTATAAGGTCTCAATGCAGGGAATAGCGAGTGAGAGCCACAATTGCGATCTCCGCGCGATTTCAATCCCGGTCTATAATTGAAAATTTCTTGACCGACCTTCGGGTTCGGGTCACAGCGGCGGGAGAGAGCGGAAGCGATGTATGGTAACGTTGACAATTTTCGTGTATGTTCAGTACCTTTCCATTGGTATAGGTACCTACACTTATACACAGCTGTTTTATTAATGGATAATGATGTGAAATGTCTTACGGAATCTGTTTGTTAAAGAGCCTTTTCGCTGGTTATCTTGTTTAAATCTCTCTAGACCATACTAAAAGGGATTTAAAAACGATGATTCCTACCTATTTACTGCTTAGGTATGCGTAATTTAGAACGTTATTGGTCATCAACATTAGCCATCTCCTAGCGTCAGACATTCCGAGGGATGACCCGCGCGTCGGTGACTTTCCATACTTGATGGATCATTGCCAAGTAATTATATGTTATCAAAGAATGGGTGTTTGTTGGCACCGACACTGGACGGGTTTTCTTCAGTTCAAACTTATGAGGGCAACGCCCTCTGTCTGCTTAGTCGGGATAAGTTGGCTAACATTTTATAAAGTTTTCTTGAAAAGTAGGCAAAAAATTTTTATAAATGAAATTATTTTGCAAGTAAACATCTCATCAATAACACTTAAATGCGTGTCTGGAGACGTTCAATCTAGTTAAAATTTTGATGCTTGAAGAACTCTCCAATGTAACTTAGAAAAGTTACATCTAATCATTCTCTCTAACTCCAAAATACGTGACCCTAATGTGACGTCAAATGCGAAATTAGGACAGATCCACCCACGACACGGACTCGTTGTTGATCTTAGGTGTTGCTAACTTGTGTTGACTTACTTAACTGAGTCCTCGGGGAGAGCGAAGGCGTTGCTGTCGACGTCAGTGGCGGTCCCCCCCGGACCTCGGATCACCGTGTCGGGGAACCTGTGTCCCTGGTAGTAGCGGAGGGAACTCCGTATGTGGTATTGGGTCTTGGTCGGGTCTGAAAATGTCAGACCCGGCAGTTTTGGTAGACCCCAGGCCATTATGAGAAAGATATATCTGTAATAAGGGTGAATAACATAGTACTATAGTCATTGTAGCAAAAATTATGTTTGTAAAAGCACCCAACTCTGACTTTCCATGGGTTAGCCATTTCTTCATATTGGGAGCCAACTACAAAAACACTACATATTGCGGGATACTTGAATATTTTGCAAATGTGAAATATGACACTCCAAAATCCCATACTTTTTATCATACCGTCTACAGCCGTACTACCATATTACATATGTATTTTTACATTTTTGATACAACAAATACGGCCACAGACGTATGACATGTATGGCTCAGTCTACGCCTATCGGCGGTGTGAATGTGTTGTTTTGGTACATAAGCACAGCGTTTGTGTGTGTTGAGAAATTACTCGAAAAGAGTTTGCCGTGAATCCTACGAATGAATGAAGTCGCGTAATGTGACACTAGATCATGTGTTTCCTAGGAATGTTATGGGCAAGCAACGGCTATCGACGGTTTGCCAAATGACATGAAATAAAGTTCACTGACTGCCCTTAGCCGTACTATCACGTGACGATATACCTACCGAGATAACGTCAAAAGGCGGTCAGTCCTGCAATGTGTTAAAACAAGTAGGTACTAGTAACATCACATAATGCTGTCGAAATAACATTTAAAATAATAATTCTATTTCTATTCACTTATTTAAAACCCGCTTCCCACAAACAACAACACACGCGATTATTCCATGCATGGCCAAGTTTAGCTATGTCTATTAGTACTCGGAGCGGAACCAACAACGTTGTTATTTGCTAACATTCCCTAGGTTTAGAAACACCCCCGCCTCTCTGCGCTAGAACTGCTAGATAAATCTACTCAAACTACCTACAGCTGCTTCGCTTGCTTTCTAACTATGTCAGTAGTTATAAAGTACCTACATTCTGGTTATGAACAAGCGCACCTACATAAGGTTAATTAGAATACCAGTCATGACAAAATTTGTCTTCCTAATAGAACTAACTGTAGGCAAAATGAAAGTAAATTCAGGGAATATGCATTTTAATATTCCAAAACGGGTTTCCTTGATTCCCTTACGTAACTATGCAATCCCTTACCAGCAGGTTGTTCTACACTAAGCAACAATATGCTAACAAAATAATTCCTAAAACATGTAAAAAGTACAAGTTTTAAATCGAATTTTTCTGCTACGGATACAAAGTACATAAATAAATGACAAGTACGTAACACGTAGCAAGATAAGCGACGTGAGCTCATCCACCTCCAGCCAAGAGTATCTCGCTCACGCATCACGCAACGCAGGAAGCGATACACGCACTAAGGAAATGAAGTAATCCCACGGTTTTGTAAGTAAACTGCGTATCATGCCCGCGTCAAGTCGAACCACCTGCTTTTTATGCTAGCCTGGTATCGAGGGAGGGGTAATGGCACATGTGGCATAATTTTAAATATAGTTTGGTTGTGATAAAAACAACATAATTAAAATAAAATAAAGTGAAAGACCAACTAGAAACTAATTTATCTCGAGATTTTGTGTATGACACAAGGATAACAAAGCTATTAAAACGTTTATGCATAATTAAATATATATATTATACTCTATTCGAATTCCATGAATAGTGATTTACTTAGTTATTATAAATAACTCATCCCATCTTTTTGCTTAGAGCTACCTAGCTCGCTATCTTAATACAATGTTCACAGCAGCGTTATGAAATTATTTTTCCTTGGAAACTCGCGAAGGTAGGTGGTAAACACCGTCAGAGGCGGGTATTAAGAATAAAATAATAAATTCTTACCTAAAATAGAATACAGAAGACGATAAGTTGACGTAGATAAATAATGAAGCTTTAGAAAAACCCGAACTAAAGAGGAAACTATAAAGAAAAAACTCGCTTTGTTAAAATGTACAAATGACACCCCGATGTCACAGGGCTGTTAATATTATAAACAATGCGTTGCTAGGTGATAACAACCCTACTCCTTGCGGTATACGCAAGGAAACTTTTTGTTTAGATCAATAACATCCTTGTTTGTGGCGATGGTCGTTAGCGAGGACAGCGATGCTTGTAATTAATTCTATGACTGCACAAGCGTGCAAGTGACTCTTATCCCAGAAAGTTTATTCAACTTAATCGGGTTTCTAACCTCATGTCCAGTTATCCAAGCCAATCACAACTGATCAAATGCTTGATTTCCGTTTAGTAACTGGTTCTGTTCGCATAGCAATAATTCCTATTGTAAGCTTAGTGGATTCTATTGAGTAGAGTTTAAATCTATTCTAGTCCATGCTATAACATTACAGAGGTAAAGATTGTAAGGTTGTATGTAGCAGGTAAGCTCTGAAAATAGTCAACTGATTTCAAAAAGAAAAAAAAAACTGAGAACTACACTATTTTTGAGTGCTGTAGAATGTGTTTTTTACGCGGGCGAAGTTGCAGGTAAAAGCTAGTTATTTCTAAAGGGATTTAACCGCAAAAAAGCAATTACTCGTGACGATAGACGGAATTCCGAGCGCCACAGAAGTCTAGTCGTAGACATATATCCAGACTACAGTTAGTGAAAGTCTACAGCTATCTAGATGATACTAGCATACTACAGCCGTCTAGACGTTAAGGACCTGTCACGACTTACTGCAACGGTACAAACACGATCGATGCGCAAAATATTAATATTTTTGAATATCACAGTGGGCATCTTAGCTAGCACATAACTTTCTGCATTTTCAAATGTTCTGAACGAATACGAATATTTACTTACTGATATTCTCCGTAACCAACTAAACCATCTGCCTAGCCTTTTCCTAAAATAGTTGGGTTCGACTTCCAGTCTTTCTAAGGGTAACTGAATGTCATCTCCACAGCCCATATCTGGGTAACAAGTTAAGCAACTAACCCGATTAATTTAATTCATTTAATAGTCAGTTTTGTTCGAACCAAACATTAATGAATGACCTCCCTAAAAGTTAAAGCCACTGTTTTAAAACTATTCATTGGAAAATGTTGTTTATATTAAAGACACTTACCACTATTTTAATGTGTACTTCTTTGCTCAATAGTACTTACCGCATTTGTGTACGAGTGCATAATTCTGTTTCCGAACGGGCGGAGACCTGGTGTCCTGAAGTACAGGTCTTTCGTCTAGCTTAGGCACCAGTCTCCCACAGTATAATAAAACACATGTATTGATCACGGAACATAATAATCTACATATTTATTGTGGTGAGAAATAAATCTTTATCTTAAACTATCTTACTTGCCTAATATTATAAATGCAAAATATACATAGGCTACTTTTCATCCCGCTAGTACTATGTATCTGTTGAATATCTTGCAAAATCCACGCGAGTGAAGCCTCGGACAAAAGCTAGTAAATCTAGTTAATAGAGTTACTGTGCCTAAATACATTGTCTAAATCCGAATGCCAAAGGTGGACGGTATAACGAAGGTGTTACAGTAGCCACAATGTCAGGCGTCACAGGTGAGCGGGGAGGGTGCGAGGACCCTGTCACACGTTGATTAATGTGCACCCTGACCAGCGATAGATAGCCTTCGTCAAAAGTGTCGAAGTACCCGTCCCTAGTTGCTGCCCGACGATGCCCGCCGGTCGTCGGTCGTCGGCCACCCCGAGCCACTGTAATTGGACGTTCATGCATAAATAATTCTCTTTTGTGTCATTCAAATTGCGCTCTTATTTCATCAGTTTTTATTTACTTCGTTTTTCAGATCATCTCGGAAACAACACACTGTTAATAATAACAGTGTGTGTGTGAGTGTGTTTTGCAATGGTAATAATACCTTTGCAAAATGACATGAAAACCACAAAATGTTGTGCATATCAGCTTTGTATTTCTAAAAATACGTAGACACAAACCGTTTTCGTTAACGAATGAATTCCTATTCGTGACACAATCGCTGTTAAGTGAACTTTGCTGAAACTACATTTAAGCTTTTGCCTGTGACAGAACGCGCAAAATCCACAAACAGCCAACGGTTCGCCGGAATCGAATAATAGTTCGCACTCGATTTATCTCGCTCGTTTCCTCTTAAATACCACTCGATATATTTTTAGCGATCACTAATGAACTGAATTCTATTTTTAGGTATCGAGATGGCTTACCTAGCCAAGTACATATCGAGAGGTTCACGGCTGGCTACGTTTTATCAGAGGGGGTATGGCACAGCTTCCCCCTTCGTATTTTCTGAAGAGGTTCGCCGCGCCAAGTCAGATGGTAAACCGATTGTCGCTCTAGAATCAACGATTATTACACATGGAATGCCTTACCCGCAGAATTTGGAAACTGCTAAGCAAGTCGAGAATATTATTAGAGAAAGGGTGAGTTAAAAAATGTTTATAATATAAAGTTGTAAAAGTACATAGCTTCATTTACGATAAATGATATCTGAGCGCTACGCTTTCGTAGACCTTTCGTAGCAACGTAATTACTCTCGAGATAAAGTTTGCATTTACTTGTTAAGCTAAAAAATGTCTGGCAGATTTGCGAAATGATTTTAAATTAAGCAGGCTTATGCAAAAAGAACGTTGCTATTTATTTTTAACGTACTTTAGGATTCTAGGATATTACGCACGTTTAAAATTGTTTTTATGCACAGGGTGCAATACCGGCGACAATAGCCATCCTCAAGGGTCAGCTGACGATAGGTTTGTCCCCTAATCAGCTGAGCTACTTGGCTCAAGCCAAGGGCGTAGTGAAGGCTTCGCGCAGGGACCTGGCGCCAATAGCAGCCGCCAAGCTGGACGGGGCCACCACCGTGGCCGGCACCATCATAGCGGCACAGCTTGCTGACATACCCGTGTTCGTAACTGGCGGGATAGGTGACGTATAATAATTATTCTTATTTTGCTTTCCTTCAGAGAAAAAGAGAGACCAAGCGTTACCCGGTTCATTTTGTGCCTTCATAAAATATTGAAGGAGTTAGTGGTGAACCTTCGCTCAATCGGTCCCATTTTGCGACAAGTACTCAAAACTTAAGCAGCAAAATTGTACCCGTTTTCTAAGGTTTTACAGCTTGAACATCATTGGGACAGGAATATAGTAAAATCTTTTTCCACTGCCCAGTCTCAATTCCAACCCCTGCAAAATGTTTATCAGATAAACCTTATAACACTTTAACTCACCCGGGAAATGTACCCTAGATTTAACCCGTTTTTGCAGCACTCTTGATCTAATTCTAGAAAAAAGTTTTCTACAAGTACAACAATTTTCTTCCCTACCTCCTCGGTTTACAGAGCAAAGTTGTATAAATATCTCAATTTGTAGCTAGGAAAAAATGTTATCAACTTCTCTAAGAATATTTTTATTCAGAATGATTTATGAAAACATAAAATCAGTTATAGCTCAAAGATTAAAGGAGTTGAAATGTCGTCCTCATCCATGTAAAGCACAACCGATACATTATTGCAAAGAAACTTAACTATCACATTCAAATTTCAGTACAGTTTCATAGGTAGCTATAAAAATAAAAGTAATACTACTACTAAAAACCCGACTAGTGGAAAAACAGGCTCTAATTATAATCAGGGTAAAATCGACTCCTCCTATTAATGAAGTCGAGTAAAATTAGCCTATGTTACGCGGGCCATAATAACGAATCGATTGACACCATATTCATCAAAATCGGATGAATAGTTTAGGCACTACGGAGGAACATACGTTAATACATACATACATAGACTACTAAAGTCATACCCAGCTTTTCAAATCACCCTTCCTTTTGGCTTCGCCGTAGTCGGGTAAAAACTGGTGATCCACTAAACTATAGCACATTTATAAACTTTGTAAGTTATTATCCAGTAAGCCTTCACAAGTGCTTTACCACAGTTAGTTATTCTAATCCAGTCTCCTATAACAGTGCATTCATTAACCCGAGGTATTATGTAGCTAACAAGCTAACAGGCTCACACGAACAGCCACAAATAGGCACAAACAGCCACAAATAGCCTCATACACATACAGCAGACATAAAAAGACCTCAAGTGCAGTCTCGTACGGATAGAGGCACTTGTTAGCAGACGGCATTCTGTTAGGTAATAGCGGTCACCATTACGGGACAGCGTTAGAATATGGCAACAATATATACGTTAATACGTTGCGTTAATACTTACCATGTAATAGGATGCTTTTTAGGGTTCCGTGACCAAAGGAAGTCTTGTCCGTCTGTTATAAAGCTGTATCTTTTGAACAGTAATGGGTAGACACTTGAAGTTTTCACAGAGTGTTGCATTACTATGGCCGCTATAACAACCAATAATAAAAAATCTAGAATTATGGGAACCCCACACAAGAAACGTGTTTTTATCAGCATTTTTCGTACGGAATCCTTCGAGTGCGTGTCCGACTCGCACCTTGTCGGTACATAAGAGAAGGTATACTTACCGTGTAATAGGACGCTATTTCCTTTGTCTTTGTCGTGCAAAAGCTGTGAGGTTATAGCCCGACATCCACGAGTTCTGAATGGAATCGAATTAGTGCCAAATCGACTACGACTATTAAGTAATTTTATCCAAAAGACTCGTGTCATCTGACATTAACTCTATTCGATTCAAACACAAAAATGTCGGGAGTAAAAAAATTGGGTGGCTACATGAAGAAAATGTGATTTTAATTTATTATAACACTAGCTGTGCCCGGCATGCGTTGCAATGCATGTTTTCCTACCTACTACCCTACCTACCCTACCTACCCTACCTACCCTACCTACCCTACCTACCCTACCTACCCTACCTACCCTACCTACGCTACCTACGCTACCTACCCTACCAACGCTACCTACCCTACCAACGCTACCTACCCTACCTACCCTACCTACAGTAATGAAGTTTAAAAGGATCATAGCAGGTGGCGTTCTGTGTAATGTCTGCCTACCCAGACGAGAAAAGGCGTGAGTTTATGGATTTATTTATAACTTTTGAAGGATTAAAAACGAAATAACACATGACCACCAAAATGTTTTTTATACCAAAACATGTCTGCGGCCATGTAACCAGATTTCGATGTTCCTCAACACATTTCTGTTCCCATGATTGTTCTTAACACACCTCATGAAGTCATGAGTCATGTCACGTCATTGAAATCCGCTACAACTGCGCGAGGAGCGAAGCGGCGGCGGCGAGGCGGTGACATTACCGCGGCTGCTACATCAGAAACTCTTTACTATACCTAACGCGAATCACATTACAGCACGTTAACGTCGCGCCAGCCCCCCCCCCCCCCCCGCTTAATGAACCTGTTTACGACTACCATTTAAATGAAACGACAATCTTAATTAAACGATCCAAAATCATATGAAACTCAACGGTATAGTCAACTCATAGTATTTTGTTTGGCCGTATTACAAAGCGCCTGTAATTAACGTGCTGTTAATGAGTGTTTACAAGATTATGATCACGCTATTCCCGTACAAGGTAGTGCTAAGTCACGACTCGCAAATACTAGCAATCATCGTGAAAACACCGCAAACACTTCAATTAACTGTCCTCGTGAATTCACAAATGAATTTCAACGATATCACGGTTGAATTCAGCGCTTTGCCGGCGCATTCATTACTGCCAGTCGCATCGCAGCCGTGCCGAACTGGCGATGTAATTAACAACGAATTCCGTGAAACAGAGCGCGATTTATCACTTTCTAGATAAGCATTCGTAGTGCTTGGGCTTGTAAATTATCGTGAGAAACAGTCTTATTCCGTTCCAACGATTTGAATTAGCGGCTGTCAGGATAAGTCTTGCGAGCAAGGAACAGGCAAATGTCTGAATACACGAAAGGATAGATAGATACAAAAGGATTACGCTATATCGGCACTTCGCAACGACAGGGGTTGGCTGGGCGAAGCTAAAATGGCGAATTTCGATGGCCGCCGCGTCGTTATCGTGTCGTAGACGATTTATTATAAAGGCACTGCTAAACTAGAAGCTTTGCAAGCTAAGGGAGCCCGTGCAAAAGGGAGGTCTCACTTTTGAACGGGACTGTACTATGCATAGATTTTATTGTTAGATAAAAATTCGTAAGTTTTAGTCTGCTAGAACTTCACCGAGTTTAGCCCTCTTTTAAATAAAACTGAATCTTGCATTTTATAATGGTTAGATACGTTATTTTCCTATAGCTTTCAGTATAGACGGTATCAACAGTTCTGCGAGAAGCATAATGGAACATAAATCTTATTCACGTCGGTACAATAATTGCCATCTCCGTATGTTATTTGAAACATAAAAGTATGGAAATACGCCGTCTCTTGATTAAATAAGACCGACTTCCATTGTTCACATATTATGAAAAGTTTGATCCTGTGTTCGCTCATAGAACGAAAGAAATAGATAAGTATAACGAAGAACATATCGTGAAAGATTAAGTTTATATTAAAGAGGTAAACTTATATATACCTAATAGAAAATCGCATTTTAAAGAATGGTCTAGATAAATTGAACCAAATAGCGTATCTATACAAACGATTGGTTCTTACTTCATGTTTTGGAAGTAATCGCGAAATGGGGAACGTACCTGCGGAACTGTGGACGTATAATATACATTGAAGGAAACTATGTCGGCGCGCGGTCTACCCGCCGGTGCCGACTGCGAGCGACTTCGCCCACCAGTGATGTAATAATTCCGCTTCCCGTGCCCCGGCCAAAATACTTCGCCGACATTTTATTACACTCGCACAATCGAAGATATTTGTAATTTTGACTTTTCAGCATTTTGGTCAATATCGTACTCGTGTTATACGGGGAACTTTATTTTATCGCGTTCTCACCAGCCATTCAACGCCTGAAACATTTCAAGACAAATATTTTCGAACGGCAGTTCTTCTTTTACGCAATTTCGCAACTAAACTTTAGTTTGCTTTGAGTACAATTGAGTTTTATTTCAGATTTCTGTTCTCAAACTCAATACCGAGTGCTGGTTATGTGTATAACTAGACAGTATTTTTGCGAAAAAGGGAAACTTACTTAAACTGAATATTGAAAATGTAGAGTATTTCCCGCAGGTGGTGTGCACCGTCAGGGCGAGAGCTCGCTGGACATATCGGCGGATCTAAACGAACTGGGACGCAGCAACACACTCGTCGTGTGCAGCGGTGTCAAGTCCATATTAGACATCGGACGAACTCTCGAGTACTTGGTAACTACATATTTGCTGTCGCTAAGCTACATTATTACTTTGAAGCAGAAACCTCTCAAACTTCGTGCCTGATCAGTTTTCCAACTTAAGATTTCACAGTATCCGATCTTACATAAATATAAAACATCTTGTCTCTTATCTTTTACGACGCCAGAACAGTACAATGTATATAAATAATTGGAGAACATAAAATACCTCGTCATTTTTACGTCGGCGATTCCCACTTGACTGTCCTTTTGTCGAGCGTGTGGTGCTCAAGGCGGTTTTTGATTCAAAAGCAGAACATACCGAACAAAGTAAATTCTAGGACCTCCGTATTATTTCAGTATTACTTAGTGAAAGAAAAACAGAGCGAGCCAGGTCGTTAGGTTACTGCGCAAGTTCTGCGGAGAGCCCGGGGGAGGAGAGTTGCTAAGCAAGTAACTGAGCTGTTCTCACAGAGTGTACTCAATGAGAACACGCCGAATGTAAGTTCACAGAGCGCTTTGATTACATTTGAGTCCGACGAGTGCTTTACAGAATTGCGACATTTCATATTTATTACATTTGTCTCAAAGAGTGTACACGTATAAGTTTAGTGTCAATATCAACAAAGTGCATTTTTTATCAATTTTTGTGGCGGCATTTTTTCTTCAGTTCTCGTGAAAAATAAGGACCTGGTAAACGAATAGAAAGTTTAGTTCAAAGTCTACTGTGGCCACCAAAATTGAAAATCGCCCACCAAAATCGAAAGTGCCCACCAAAATTGAAAATCAGTGGTACCAAAATTGGATTCCTCTGTCACAAACCTCAATCTCACAAATTCTCGGGAAGTATCAATAACTTTCATCGGTTAATAAAACTCTCAGTTGTTATAAAATATTTATTTATTTATTTATCTGATCTATCATTATGAGTTTATGACCAAATCTAGTGGGGATATCGTCATTTCAAAGCCGGAGGTTCTTTCGGAAGTCAAAAATTTCTACGGCCAGTTGTACGCATCGCATGCATCTCGACCTGATCCCGAAAACGAGGATTCAACCCGCCATTTCACAGAAGACCTGCCAGAATTCAACCAAGACGAAAACGAGGCGGCTCTTAGACAGCTTAAACTGGAAAAGCCCCAGGTGAGGATGGGATAACGACTGAGTTCCTGAAAGCGGGAGGAAGTCATGTATTAGGAGAGCTTCGGGAACTTTTAAACTCGGTCCTGTTCTCTGGGAGAACTCTAGAAGTAGAAGACAAGAGTGGTCGTTCTTTTCGTTAAAAAGGGGAACAAGACCCTATTAAAGAATTACAGACCCATTTCGCTCCTTAGCCACGTGTATAAGCTATTTTCACGAGTCGTCACGATTCGTCTAGCGCGAAGACTCGACGACTGCCAGCCACCGGAGCTGGCCGGGTTTTGAGGTGGATACAGCACTGTGGACCACATCCACATAGTGCGGCAGATCATACAGAATTTTGAAGAGTATAATCGGCCGTTGTATCTTGCATTTGTGGCCTATGAGAAGGCTTTTGACTCTGTCGAGACCTAGTTAGTTCTTGAGTCTCTGAAGTCTTTTTGAAAACGCCACAATGACTGATCAAACACAGAACCAGCAAAGCTATTCCATTGCGTCGGGGATGAGGCAAGGGGACGTAATTTCCCCGAAAATGTTCACCAACGCACTGAAGGATGTGTTTAGGACGCTGAAATTGGAAGGACGTGGCATTAACATTTACGGCGAGTACATCTCACACTTGAAATTTGCAGATGACATCGTCATACTGGCTGAATCGCTGCACGACTTGCAGCAGATGCTGAATGGCCTAGTTGATTCTTCTATACGCATTTGTCTCAGGGTGAACTTGGACAAAACCCAGAGTATGTCCAACGAATACTTCACCCCAGGACCTATTGTTGTCAATGGCGGTCCTCTCGAAGTTGTTCGAGAATATGTTTACCCCGGGCAAACTCTGCAGTTTGGTAAGAACAACTTTATGAGGGAGACTGACAGAAGAATTCAGCTAGGCTGGGCAGCATTTGGGAAACTTCGTCGGATCTTCTCACTAAGGTGTTCAACCAGTACGTCCTGCCTGTTATAACTGACGGGGCCGAAACGTGGACACTCATGGGTCGGCTGTCGGCTCATAAATTCAAGATCGCTCCGAGCTAAGGAACGGGCTATGCTTGGAAGACTCTGAGGGATCGCATCCGGAACTAGGTGACCCAACAGAGAACCAGAGTTGTCGACATACAGTACTTATATCTAATAGGAACTTGACTGCAATAGTTACACAGAATAGATGCGACCAGTCTTTAAATCTAAGAAATTAATTTGAATTTTTTAAATATAAATCTTCTCTCATCTTTACTAAAAAAAACTTAAAAACAAGAAACACTTTTTTCTCAGAACTCTTTTTCGAAGTGTTTCAGCCTGTTCGGAATTGCTATTTATTCTTGGTTTTCTTCTTGTTTCTGCCATTCTCTTTTAAGCAGCCTCTCTTCGCTGGTGTGTTTTGGCATGAGTTTCCTCCGTGCCTTGGAAAGCACGTTAAGCCGTTGGTCTCGGCTGTCATTTGTAGATCTTTGACAGTCGTTAAGGTAGTCAGTGGCTCTGGGTTGTGGAGGTCAGATAGGCAGTCGCTCCATGTAAAATACTGGTATTCGGCTGCATCCGGTTAGACTGGAAGCCGACCCCAACATAGTTGGGAAAAGGCTAGGCAGATGATGATAATGAATAATATATATGAATAAGAAACTTGATCATTAATATGCCACCCTCATAATAATAGGTCTTACTGCCAAGTAAATCACATTTATTTGTTAGCTAATCAAACTGAATTTAAACGTAAAAAGTGACTATATGCAAATACAAAAAATACATAAACAGTAGGTACATTCTTAAAATTTGGCGGGTTGTTTTCAATTTTGTTAGCGTGAAATTCCACCAAAGCCACAAAAATTGAGCCACCAAAATTGGAACCAGGCATAAAAAAAACTTAAAAAATAGGGGTAAGTTACAATTAAATTAATATCACTGATTTATGTGTAACCCAAAATCACTAGCTATAACGTGTAGCTTACTATTAAAACACTTTAAAATCAACAGCCAATCGATCCACCAAAAATTGAACAATTCTTGTCCCCCGTGCCGCCCAAGATGAATACTTACGTTTTTGGCGGGTAATCACAGCACTAATCACGCACCTGTTACGTGGAAGTGCCGGGTGCACAATTGAGAGATGCAAAATAATAAAACGTGAAAATAAAATTGATCGCACACGCACAAAATTTCATGATACCTAAATTTAGTTGAAAAATTGCCACCAAAATTTAGATTTTTGCTTTGACAAACTATGATCGAGTGTCCTGTGCATTTAAATGAAATTTTCTAATAGGGTTTAATTGTTTTTAGATAATGTGTCTCTTATAGGTATTAAGGAAATTGTTTATTTTTTATTGTACCTTAAATTGTTTTTTTGGTGGATGCAATTATATCAAAACATGGAGCTGGGACAAGCCACCCATATACACTTCTAAAAAAAAAAAACTATGTGGCCCTAATTGAACCAAGGTACGTAGTTCACTTTAAAAAAAAAGAAACTTCCTATCATTTTTCACCTCGATTCTCAACGTGGACACGTAAAATTTACTGCGGGGATATTTACCCTATAAGGCATCATCGCCTCATCGTTAGTCTCACCAGTAACGATGAGCCAGAAGCGAGTAGAGCTAGAAACTAGAAATGCGTTGGCGAGCAGCGAGAAGCGCCGAGTGTGTAGTTCCGATAGTTTCGTCGCTGGGCTATAAGCGTGTGTGCGAATGCGACGGGCGATTACTCGCACCACTCGCTCGAGGCGGCTAGTCCTGCGCAACACTGGACGCGCTACTCACGTGTTCCCGTGTGTTATGTTTATGTGTGTGATAGTTCTAACAATTGTCTCTTGGCGTGAGTTCTGACCGCCTATAATATATTCATCTCTTTTGTTTACACGGAAATTCACGGAATGTATTGTACGTTTCTTGAGCGATAAAATAGCCAGCAAATAGTCGCTTCCTCGCCGGCGGCGCGTATAGCTGTATTAGTAAAGAACACCACTCAAAATCCTACACTTCTTTATTTTGCTGTAATTACGGGTCATGTACAGAATATTTTTTTTTTTAAACAAATATGCATTTCTACAACAAAGCTTTTTGTAGTAGGCCAAAAAAGATATCTTAGTAGCTATCTTAGTAGCAATATTCGCTAAATATCTTCGTAGAAGGACTACGAGAAGGCCTTCATAGCTGGTCTTAGCAGCTAGCCTACGAAAAAGATCTCTGTAGCTGGTCTACGTACAGAGTACCTAGTGTAACTTAGATATAACTACTTAGTTAATTTAAATTTAATTATTTTTGACACAATATCTTTTTAAATGCCTATATATTGTTCTGATGTATATAACTATATTACTTTAAAGTTTTATTAATATTTATTCAGTAGGCTTTGCTTGAAAGATTAACAAACATCCATCCTTCCATCTGCACAGATGTAATATTTTTGTTCAGGAAACGCAAGGGGTATGCGTATGCGCGTTCGGCGAGTCGTCTGACTTCCCTGCATTCTACACGGCGCGATCGGGTTTCATTGCGCCGCACCGCGTCGAGGACGCTCGGCAAGCAGCGCGGCTGCTACATGCGGCGCGCGAGCTGCAGCTGACGTCCGGCACTGTCATCGCCGTGCCGATACCGCACGAGTTTGCTATGGATGGTAAGATTACAAAGATAATTTCAGCCCGTGTGAGGCATTGCCCATTGGGTGCTGCTTTTCATTTTTTGGCAACGATGCACCAAAAATATAGCGCGTATGCGGATAAATAGTGCTTTCATCATGTAGTCTGTCGATATATGGACAGTTACTGCAAATCAAGGCAATTTTGTACTATTTGCAAGTTGTTACAGTCCAGCAGTTTGACCTTTTAAATGAAAATGCAGTTTAGCCACACAAATGATGAATTCATATAATGACAACCACAAAACATTTTTAGTCGAGCAAATAGTCAGAAAACTGCTACCTTTGTTCCGTTCACTACCTCGTTATTACTTAGTTTTACAAAAACAAAAAATACAAAGTGCAAACATTCTTTAAATATTCGTCGAGAAATTACTACTGCAGTATTTTAAAGATTTTATCGAGATTATTCAAAAGCTTCTTATTATGCGCTATTCCAATTATGCAGTTCTGAACTACAAATTAAATACGATAGTTTTACGATAAAACTTTAATTAAAATGACCTAAGAGAGTTCATAGTAAAAGTTTCAAAGCTAAAGATTTTATGAGCTTAGAACTTAATCTGATTGCGGGGTAACCGAATATGTCATTAGTCTAGTTTATTTATTCCACTGTGCGGTTTAGACCAATAGGCATAACCGTTGGTTATAAGTAAAAAAATATAATTTATTGACCCATCTTATACTAATTCAGTGTCACTCCAAGATTGAAAAGATTCTAACACTGGATGCTACGAGCAAACTTCACATAAACTAGCTTAACCCAATAGGTATGTACTTAAGTTTGCAAATAACATAACGTATTTTACAACCCATTCATTCTTATGTTTATGTCAGTACTTCTGCGTTCCTTTTGCTATAATTCAGCTATGTTATTTTTGTTACAGAGGCAATAATTGAAGACGCCATAACTCGTGCGCTACAAGAAGCAGAACAGAAAGGCATTTTCGGGAAAGAAGTGACGCCGTTCATTCTGTCTGCCGTCGCCAAGGCTACCAGTGGGGCATCTCTTAATGCCAGTATCCTTTTCATATGTCTTTACGAACATACTCTTAATTATATCAATAGCTAATGAAAGTAATAGCAGTATCAGATTCTATAGTTTTAGCTATATCGAACCTTATAATGTATTAATGAATCGTATCATCTGATACATTAATCCACTCGTAACCCTCGAAAGCTTAGTTCTTATCAGAATAATTACGACATCATTAAAATACTTAATAAGACTTTAGCAACTGCTTAATTCCATCGTAAATTAAATGTGTTAGAAACGCCAACGGTCTATAAATGATAGTAGTGAAGCTAATTGCCACAATATCTTTCTTTAACGAGTCACAGACATCGCGCTAATAAAGAACAATGCTAAAGTGGGTGCCGATATTGCAGTCGAGTTTAAAAAACTAAAGAATGTTGGCAATTCGAAGAATGCGTCTAATATCGGATTGTCGAAGGCTGCTGGGAAAAGTACGTCCAATTCATTGGGACATTTTCACACTTCGTGCAGCCGTCGGTCTGATGAAGTGCCATTGTTCTCCGCGGGGGAGAATAGTGACGGCGACGTGTTGGTGATCGGCGGCGCGAACGTCGACCGCACTTACAGGCTAAGGGAAGATGGCGTGGAGGTGAGTCTGTGTTTATCTGCATACTAACAAGGACGGCTCGCATTTATAACATTCAAGGTCGTTAATGAGGCTCTGCATTTTTTTGCTCAAGGTATAATTTTATTAAGCTTCGGTTTTCGGATATACAAGAAAAAATTAACATATTTTATACAATAAAAGAAATGTAATGTAAACAAGAGAGTAAGGAATCAAATGTCCCCGAAAGTGTTTGAGTTAGGTTGGTAGGTGTTTTACTCATGCTATTTTTAAGTAATATGAATTCACGTATTTTAGTTTGAATTGAAATGCAAGAATGTGAGTTCTTGTTGCCAAGTGAACTAGTTTCACATTCAATAAAGCTAAATGCGCTCTTTTTATAGTGATTCGTAGCCATGTTAAAACATAGCCTTATTTTGTCTGGACCACGCTCGAAACAGACTTGAGACTTGCCAGATTCAGCCTCCTGTTTGACTCATCTTCTACATGCATGTTACTGGGTCAGAATAATCAATATCACCCTTCATCTGTATTACACATGTAACAACAACTACAAGGATCATTTGGCTCTTGATTAAGACAGAAGAGCGTTGTTAGTAAATATGTATTTATTTATTAAGTTGTATGGTAAAAACAAAATGGCGGTGTTCGTGCCGATTTTGGCCCAGTTCCAAAAGATCGTTGTATTGTATTGCCTTACCGACTTAATTGCATATTTATATTCAGCTCTAATTCCGAAATCTAATAAACTTTACTTAGCACAAATGTCGAATTACAAGTGCAAGCAAAAAACGGGAACTCTGTAATTAGTACTCCGTGGACGGGAACATGTCAAAGTCAAAGCACATGCTTAGTAACGTTTAAAAATCTCGATCTTAGATGTATAACGTGCTTAGTAACATTTATAGACTTCGATCTTAGATGTATTCATGAGTCATTATAATAACATCCAGGCTGTTAACTGTAATCAATGACTAGAATAAAAATTACTTTTTGAGACTGAAATTTTTAAGATAGTACAAAATGTTATGTTACTATTATTTAGGATGCATTGAAAATTTTGTGGCTACTAAATAAAAAACCCCAACATTTTAACAAACTCTTTATTTAATGCATTTATTATGATAATATTAGCTCTCAGTCGCCTAGTGCGTACCTTCGGAAAGTTGCAACAACTCTACTATAGTTATGAAACACTCAACGAGAAAAACATTCAAAGTAACGTGACAGTAGAGAATTCAAAAGATTACGTACAGTGTACCATCCAAATGTTAACATTGTAGACACATACATTGGGACATCTCACACATATCAATGACGATAAATTGATGTTCCTTTTATTTATGTTTAACTTTTTCATCTGTACATATATTTTCGTCAAATGTAACCTGTAGTGAAATACTGAACTAAAGAGTAATAAAATCAGAGTAGTGTAAAGGTAAACAAGGAAACAATACGCTCATTGTTTCCACAGAGTGGTCGAGTGGCACCACAACAGTAACATAGTCGAGAGTACAGTGTACGTACGAGGACGTCGGAAGGTGTAGGCAGCACATCAGACACGAGCTCGTGTTTATTTCATATCCAATAATTTACAATAAACATAACATCAGTTATACATTTTATAAGCCAAGGCACATGTTATTTTTAACCGTTTTTTTTTTGGAAGAAATGCAGGATTTAGATTGGATCCTAGCTACAAATTATTCAACTTTCCGAATATAGGTACAAATTTTTATAAGATTGGTACATTCATGTGACAACAATATTAAAAAACTATTTTTCTGCATAAATTCACAAAATATTATACCTACTCTAAGCGAACATAACTTCGTACTTGTCATTACAATATATCTATAAAGTTAGTTCGTAAAAGTACAAATATGTATGAATGTAGGTAGGTGGTCGAACGTCGTCCGAGCCGCGAGCATGGTGCCGCGCGGTCGCGCCGCACACGCGCGATCGCTCCAGTAAGCGGATCGCTCCACCGTGCACCAATATGACATCGAATCGTGACAGTTCTACACGGCATGGATAGGTTTTACCTATATTTGACACAGCCATTAATAAATTTTACCTAATTCCTTACACCATGAGATTATTGTAATATAATGCGCAATCTAGATTTATAGCGCGATCTCTTTAAATTTTTTAGCAAAAACGTCTGTACTCTGTCAAGATGCTGATAAATGTAGTACTTACGAAACATTTTAAATTCTTCTGCCATAAAGTAAAATGTTATTAAAAGTGTATTCATCCACTTTATACTGTTTACAAGCATATAATTGTAGGCACTACGTCGTTTAAGCTCATATCAGTACTATGTATTTTGTCAATCTGTCCATGCACAATTACTCGCATACTACACATGTACAAATTTTGTTTATTATTTACATTTACCGACAACATTAGGTATGATTATGAGAACTAGATAAATAGACAATTAGCGAGGAAAGTCGCGCCTCACTCTTGTCCGACTCATGTAAGGAAAGCGGTCGAAACGAACGGGTGTGTGGCGGGCATTATATCTAGTGGCGGACGAGAACCCGAGCCGTGATGCTCAGAGATCATGTGTCTAATCTACGCAAGTACTGTCGGGTCATCGTGCAAGTATGAACAGGGATAGAGGTACTTATAATAAACTAATAACTCTATGATAGAAATGTATTATCCTACGGAATAAACTCAGAGTGACAGCAGATATCATCCGTGCAAGCGAACCATTTGATTTTATAATCCATAACGTATGGGTATATCAAAATGTGGGACCATCATTCATGTGCAGTAACTTTTGCCATCCCTATAATCAGCTATCAAATCAAATGATTAATCTATAATTTAATAAGTAACTTTATTTATAATCTAATTCTTTAAATTTTTTAAACCCATTCTCAAAGTTGAAATGAGCGCCGGGGCAAAAATTACTGTACTGAGTGTGTCGTTGGTATTACAGACTGGCATCGTATTTTCACATAATTATATACATAAAATTTTTAATTGAAGACAATGAGTAAAATGACATGAAAATTTGTAAAATACATATTACAATAATTATTTCCGTAAATCTATTGGTATACAATCAAAAACTGTTATGTCTTAAGACTAAATAATCATCATAATTAATCTTATATTGGTTGATTCCCGTTATTTACTGCTATAAATATTAAAATCGTATTCGAGTATACAGATACAATATTATGTAGGATGGATTGACTGCGCTCTCCTAGTAGCCAGAATATGCATGATGATAGTTTGGTCTGCCGGAGACTGCGTATCCTCACATGCTGCACGTCACGAGACCTCAGGTATCTCTCTCTCTTGCCACTTTCCTAGGGACCGTAAAGTAAAACATATCTGTGTGTTCTATGCACCTACGGAACGAATATTTAACGGCCAAATTTAGGAACTAAACACAAGCTTTGCTCGAAAATCGATTTCACTTTGTCTAAATTACACAATAATCCTTCGATGCACGTTCATAATATTCATAACTCACAGTTCATAACGTTTTGAACCACATCACTCGTCACTTGTTTGCATCGCTCGTACAGTTATCAATTACTCTACCACTATGAACATTACATACAGTTTAGTCCTACCGAAATATCGGTACTCGAAATTGACAGCGCCAATGAATAGGATTGTCGCGACGCCCGCCGCGGCTCGTCTCTGGTACATGCAGCCTGTATCTTATAACTCGAATTCGGAGCGGGTCTGACGGCGGTGGTCGAGCCGCACGCGCGCGCCCGCCGGCACCCGGCGCACGAGCACGGGCAGCGCGCGCGGCGACTCCAGCTCGCAGCCTGCGCTCGGGAACGAGCGCCAGCGCCGCCCAAACAGCCGCTCCAAGTAACATCTTAGTCAGATTCGAGTCGCCGCACTATCCGCCGCTAAAGGTCTGTAGTCTCCTCGGGCGAGCTCGCGCATCTCGCAGTTGTTGTTACCGTTTATCGTTTTGGGACCGAGCGGTTCTTCGTGTATGCTTCGCCGCGGACAGGCCTCCGACGCTCGTCCCAGCAGAGCCTCGCGCTCTCCCCCGCGCTCCGGGCTGCCACCGTGTGCTCGAACTCCTCCGTTAGCGTTTACCGCGTTCACTATGATCGTCTGTGACAGTGGACCGCCGTGGATCGGACTACTATCCATCAGCTCGCCCGCTCCGAGCTCGCTTCGTAATATTCTAATTTTTTGAATCATCTCCTTTATTTCGTACCGGAGGATTCCGAGGAAGCACAATTTTAAAAATGCTATTACGCAATACCCTAACACGAATAACGCGTCTGCGGTTCGTCGAAGCCAAACGAGTAGTCTCTCGGAGCAGGCGGCTGTGTGCGGCGCGCAGTGCACCGGGGTGATAGGCGCGGGGGACGTGGCGGACGTGACGGCCAGTAACGCCGGCGTCACCGATGTCGTATGCGCCGGGATACGACAGCAGCTAGCCGGTAGCGTAGTTCTGTTAAACGCCGCGAAGTCTGAGGGCCCCGTTACGCCGCAGCACCGCTGTTCTCTCTGGAGCCGGTCCCAAGCTTGTGAGAAGTCTATATCCGTGTCGTAGTCCTTTGCGAGGCGAAGTCGCAGCTGCGGCCGAAGCTCGCGACAAACGCGCTCAAACCGGAACGCCCAGTAAACGCCGATAGCTGCGTCCCCGACGAGCAGGGCTAGGAGTGCCAACCAGTAGGCGTTCAGCATCCGTTCGGAGAGTCTCAATGCCGCAAAGCAACCGAGGAGCTGCAGCAGCCCCGCCTGCGCCGGCAGCGCCGCGTACCCGTACAAGAAGCCGGGCTGCGCCACGCCTAGCCCGGGCACAAGCGCGCGCCGGTAGTCGGACAGCGCGCGCCCCGCGGCTGCGCAGAACGCCAGCGCCCCCAGCAACAGCGCGCCGTTGCACGCGTAGATCCAGATGCGGTAATAGCGCATTGCGCGATGCGCGGCGGGGTGCGCGGGGCGCGCGGGCGGCGGCAGCGTCATGGTGGCGGGCGCCGCGTCATGGCGCCGCCCGCGCCCGCGCCGCCGCCACGCGCCGCGCCCCACGCCTCTGCAAACACAAAAACACACATTTTAGATAACATGTATGATTTTCACAAAAATACTATCAGAAAAAGACACTGGCATAGGTTCGCGATCACAACAAGGAAAGACTAACCGCCTAAGAGTCGGAACAGGCCCAAATCCGATTTAACTATAATATTTTTACCTATTTTAACTTTAAGAAAAAATAAAGCAACAATTGTAGAAGACTACGAACCAGTGGCCTGGCTACTAGAGTTCCCTTAATTTCATTACAGCCGCAGATTTGCATTTGAGATGCGGACTCGAATCATCCCATTAGATGAAAATATTCAATTGAAACGGCATGTTGCCTTGCCTCGTAACTTAAGAACATTTTCCAAGTCTAAGAGGGAATTGTCGAAATGTTTTAAATAGCTCAAAATATAACGTTAAGGAAATAAGTGACCAAGAATTATTTTGGCCTTATTCCCAAGTTTTCTGGGTCGACTACATAACAAAATAGGAAAACACAGTAACTAGAATGCGATATCATCACTGTACACGTGCCACGATAGGTTTGCGCGTAAAAGTTTTATAAATTATTAATGCACAAAGCAAATTCAAATTCGAATCCACTTAATACCTTTGTCAAATACAAAGAAAGCTCTGTAGCCAGGATCTCTGGCTGTTATCACAAGCGCGAATTCTGATCAGTTCCACAGAATGTTTGTAATGCGCCTGCCATGCCATGCGCCGTTGTCTTAATTATGTATAGTCTAGTATAGGTTACAATGTGGAGGTTTGCTTACAATCCGCCGCCCGTGCCGTGCGCTAGTACTCTGGCTAGTCACAGGAGAGGGCGCGCGACCCTCAGCAGTACGCCTACCACGCCGGTGCGGGACCTGCAGCAAAGAAAAACGAAAGTTAAAAGTAGTGCTAAGGAACATAACATCATGAAAAACAGACTCCGTGGGTGCTACTGAGAATTTCCCAATTTGGAAGAAATAACTAAATAAACAATAATCCAACCATCTTTAGAATGAGAACTGTACCTAATAACTTTGACGATCGACTGAGTTATGTGAGCTTACATTTTATTAGGGAAAAGCTTGGCAAAAGGTTTTGGCTTAGTTGGCACTAAAGGGTAGGAATTAAAAAAATATTTGAAACTGCTAGAGTTCTATCTAAATTGAGCGTCAAAAATGTAACGCCAGTTGCATTAACTACAAAGTTTTTATCAAACTAAATATGAAACAGGCTGGATATTAAGAAAAAATAATGGAAAGCCTTTTGAATGTAAAAAACAAATATTAAAAATAAAACTCTAATGGCTCTTAGACGTTTTTTTTAGGCAAAAGTGACCAGAGTTTGACAGAACTACAGTCACCAAAAAGGTTTCACTCAAAAAAAATTGAAGCAATTATTTGCTAAAATAAAATTGTATTTGATTTATTTAAAAGTTACGGGTGAAAAAAAAAGTTTTAGAACAATTTACTTTTACTCCCGTTTATTATAATTTACATAAAACAGGCTGATTATTAACAAAAAAACTGCAATACCTTTTAACCTAAAAAAAAAGATTAAAAGAAAACTTTATGGCGTGTTTTTGACATTTTGTTTTATGATTCACCTTGCAGTGTTCGTCAATGGGGTGAAAAACTGCCTTTTTATCCCACCAGATGTCGCATAATCAACTTTGCCTAATTGTGTTCTGTCACCTGTCAAAATCCATACTAATTTACGATTTTTATATAAACAAATATCGAAAATAATTAAATACTATAAATATGACGCAGTGTTGTGCTGCAGACTGCAAAAATCAAGGAAGACATATATTTCCAAAGGATCCAAAACGCCGAAAAGCCTGGGAAAAACCGCTGAGAATCAAAAACTTTAAAGCAACCGAGCACTGTGTGTTGTGCCCTGCTCATTTTAAAGCTGATACCAAAAAAGCCAAAGCTAAAGCCAAAGCCAAAGCCAAAGCAAATATACCGGTACGTGTGATCGATTCATAATAACTCGTGGATAATTGTAGATCATTTTGCATAGAAAGTAATGATAATATGTTATTTATTTCAGTGTATGAGCCTTAAAGAAAACTGCAGTGCCTTCAATCTATTCTTTAATTTCTTCAATTACATTGTTCAATGTTGCCTTCATTGTCAACAGAATATTTACAATATAGACAACTTTTTTCATTTGGGCCTTGCATTGGCCCTGTATGTATGTGTATGCACCTTCAATGCTATACCGCGCAGTCAACAAACACCTGGCTTCATACATAGCCTGTCCTTTCGGCTGAGCATTCAGAGCATTGAATCTGAAAGAAATAGAATAGCACTTTAGGCACTTTGGTAAATCATGTAACATAGAAGGTACCTCCTATAATTTTAGTCCTAAGTTCTAAATATAAAGGTATCATTAAAGAGATGCTACAAGAGATTTTATAAATGAACTCACCTTTCGAAGAACGACTGTATTTCTTGCCTATTTAGAGCAGAAATCGGCGAATCGGCATTGATGTCTTTGTAAGAAGAAGTTGGTGGGCACCGATATTGTGGGTCACTGAGAGATGTGCCAGGCTCTAGGTTGACATTAAAATTAAAATTTCGGTCGTATGCTTCTAATCTGAAAGTCAAAAACATACATCATAATAGATTCGATGAGAAAATCGATTATTTATCAATATAACCTTAAAATTATTTATTGATTACCTTTCAATCAAAACTGCTTTTTTCCCTGCTGTTGATGCATTTCTTTTACGTAACTCCACTGTTAATTGTGAAACAGTACCAAAAAGAATACATTTTAAATATAAAATTATTCGAAAACAGCAATAACAAATTCACTAAATCGTCAACATTCATCTGACAAGGCAGGGTCGATGCTAGCGACATTTAAGTCGACCTTTGAGTTTTTCTCCTCATTGTACTCAGACCAAAAAGGTTGCACATATAAAAATGTTTATAAAAAATAAAATAAATAATCATTTATTTCAGATTCATTAGTTAATAATTACATCCATATTATATATATACATATATATATATATATATATATATTCTGAATTCCTTCTGGGGTAAATTAAATTATTGATGAACTTATTAGTAAACGTAACTTGAAATTGACATCAAGTTACTAAAAGAATCAAGATGAAGGCTTCATCTAAAGTGCTAGTGTAATTCATCATTCCACAATGATAAAATGGGCCATTTATTCTGCCAGATAATACTTAAGTATTCGATTTTTAAATACATGCAGAATGTTTAGTTTCCAAAACTTTATCGTATATCATAGACAACATTCATAGAACCTTCCGCCATCATCGCCATTGTTGTTACTTATGTCATATTAGAAAACATGGCCGTATTGTTGGCACCAACGAAACTAGTTGTCCTAATAACATGCTACAGCTTGCCGCCTACAATCTGTTGCAGTGTAGCGACATAAATAGTATTTACGTTGTTTGTCCGGTATTTCATCATTATTTAAGCTGAGTTTTGGTAATGGCCAATGTTAATGCATTTTAATACAAGTCGGCCAAACGTTCCTAACCTCTTTTATGGCATACAGCATTTACCTATGGGTTTCAGTTGTCCAGTTTACCATTCTCTATCATTTGGACCGTTTCCCTATCCTACTAACACCCAAGGGGCACAGAAAAGCCAGGACTGTCATCAATTCTTATCGCCGCTAGGCGCTAATAAACTAGTCCCCTAATTCGCACTGTGACGTCATTTCAACAATCCCCAGATTTATTTCGAAATTGAGCTGCAGTAACGCTCCACGTTAGTGGGTTTAAAGTTAATGGGGCATTGAACGTTTGGAACTTATAATATATGGTGTAGGTACTTTTTATTTGACATAAAAGAACTTCTATGATAAAAAAAACGCTATTAATTGAAGTTGCGAACCAATTAGCACTTCTAAGTAGGTATCTGACGGCCTACCGTTACGAGTACTTGAGTATATTTTAATAAACTTGGGCTAGGTTCAAACTATACATCTAAATGGCATAGTGATATGAAAACATGTTACATTTTTCCTTTTAGGTCGGAAACCTAAAACGTAAAAACATTATTTTGCAATCTCGTCTCAGTTATGATGCTTTTAAACAAAACCTAAAAGCTCATGATAGCACTGAAAAGCAAACATTACTATACTTTACCTCTTTTATGTACACGTAATACTTGAAGTGTACATAAAATAATATACGAGTAACCCGTCGACTAAAAAAGACATATAGAACGGTTTAAACTTTATTTCCTTTGAGCACTGAGTGTGATGAAAGTACAAAGGCTGAAACTGACACTCATTTCAAGCTTCGCCGACATCATTGGATAATCCACGTCATGTGTACTTAGAGGGGAAATTCCAAATATATTATACGTACAACAAACTTCATGGCCCGGATAAAATGTATAATATTATTATGCCGTTGTTTTACACTGTGGATTTCTTTGCATTGTTGATTTGTAAAGGTTTACTCTTACAGTTGTAGGTTGTACAGGGTAACTTCTAAGACAATAATGCAGTATCACTAACCCTGACTAAAGGACAAACGCTTCACTAAAAATCGCTAAAAATAGGTATCACCTCGACATTACACCAACATAACAGCACCAACGACTTGACATTTCACACCGTCACAGATAATGTAACACCTAACTAGCTAAGGCATTCACTGAGCTGACCTGACCTAAACCTTCATTACAATGCTCAAGTCGCGAAAGGTTAACCTCATAAGATTGATAGGTAGGCATTCTTCATGCCATTCAAAGTAAGTGTAGCAGAAAATTCCACGGAAAGCTTTATGAAACCTCATGTTCTTTCACTAAAAGCGATTGTTTCTGAAGTTTTACGCGACAGTAACATAAAAATGAATAGTGAAAGTGTTACTTTGAATGTAAGTATTACGCTTCCATTATGGCTTTGATTGTAAATTAGCTTATCGTTTCGAGCTAAGCTGTTTTCTAGAAGGCGATCAGTTGAAGCATGATAGTGGATTGAGTGGAGCGTCTATTCAGATCACGTTTCTTCTAATATTTTCTGTAGGCGGTGCAAGTCTGCTGAGCGTGCCACGGACTACTAGCACTAACTGGGACGGTTTGCTTTTCAACGGTCTCTTGCTGTTAACCGGGTATTGTGCACAAGCGAGGGATTTCAGCAGGAAATTGTATCGAAGAGAAAATACTATCACGGATGTTGTTTCACAAATATAAATTGTAGGAGGGAATTTCTATAAATGTAATTAGTTTTTCATGTCACTAAGTTCATCCCGCTTGGACTTTATATCATTTGATAATATTTTATTGTTGAGTGATGACTGGTAATTAGTGACCGATACTTATACACTAATATACACGTAATTTTACTTATGATAACAAACAACTTTCCCAAAGAAACATTTTTTTTACTCATTCATTTTTTTTACAATAACACAACAGCCGTATAAATTCGCGCGCGCGTGCGCCTATGATTTATCAGCTGTAAGCCGCGTGACGCCGTTCTGTCTCATTACGTACCGTGTATCAGCGTGTAGGCAGAGCACCCGCGCGGCTCGCAAGCCCGCTCCGTAAGCTGCTTTTGTGGCGGCCACAAAAGTATAGGCATGTGTTTAAAAAATGTTTCTTTGGGAAAGTTGTTTGTTATCATGAATACGTGTTTAAGTATCGGTCACTAATTACCAGTCACCTTATATATGTACCTACTGTACAATATGTGGAGCGTAAAGTCAGAATTCTGTGTGGTGTAGTTGAGCAACGGCCTTTGCTCAGCGGCTGACGCGTGACGTGGGCTGTCTCTAACTCGCTCCGAACGTATTTTGCCTGTTTTCCCAATTTCCGTATTGAGTGGCAACATTTAGCCTGAGCTAGGTGCGACGTCCGTTGCTGAACATTTCGTTTGGAATTGTTAATTAGTTCCAATGTTATTTATACCTACTCGTAGGAGTATGTAGTTTGTATGTGTGTACCTAACATCATTCAATCGTTAATTCGAAAGCAGAATACTTGTGTATAACCACAATTTAAGTGATTTGAAAGAAATATCAGACAATAATGTAAACATAAACACGATCTACATTCTTAGACAATATATTTCAAGGCATTTTTCCTGCAGTGTCGACGTTTCGCGGACAGAACAAGTCTATTTACCGATTCAACTCAGCAACAACTTTTGCCAGCACATACGTCTTATCAATTAGCTAATTTGTATACACATTTAGTTCCGAGGGTTCAACTTAAAAAGTGATTTTGTGTAGCGCGATGAATAATTCAGTTGCTGACGCAGGGTATTACCAGCCAAGCTGGGCGTACAGTTATTTTACTGTGAAGCGAATGTACTACGGCGCTCACTGACGGTCAACCACTTTTCACCCTTATGCCCTGAGAAATAAGTTTGAAAAATGGTCGACCGTCAGTGAGCGCGGTAGTACGTCTGCGACTTTGCGACGCAAAGTTGCGACCCGTGTCACCTGTCCGTTCGTCCAGTTATATTATCTGTGACGATAGTATCGCAACTATAAGCAAGCTCCTTGAGATTTGGGAGATTTCATTCTGTCGCATCACTGTCTATTAACAGTCGCTGTGATTTACGATACCCCTAACAAGGAGTAAGACGGTTGAACCGAGTTGTATAGTAACTTTCTGAATAGACTGAACCATTTTTCGGTCGTTGCCCTTTAAAGTATTTTTTTCATGAAAAGTATCTCATATTTATTAATATAACATTGATTTGGAAACCTTTGAAGATACAAGACCAAATATAGACACGAAATAATCATCCCAATTCAATTCTAGCGACCCATACCCTGAGTACATGAATCGTATCTGTTTGATGTCAAGCATGCACACAAATTGGCTCTCAGAGCCGCGCGACGACGACGACGGCGCGACCTATTCAACGAATCAATAGTCGCAATTATGAACGATCAACTGGCTCTTTTTTGAGCCGTAAAGCGACTCTTACGGCTTTGCAGATACTGCACACAAAGATAATGAATCTGTCAACATGCACAGTCAAAGCGATACTGGAATAGTGATGTGATGATACTTTTACGTCACACATAGTAGTCGATGAAAATAGATTCGATTTAATGTGTGTCTATATGTGCGGGCTAATTGACCGCTTTTATAATGCATTAATAATAAATCTATATTGCTTGTCTGCTTTAACACAGGAAAATTAATATCCCCTTAATTAAAATTTATTTATGTTTTTGTTAAATTAAACGCTGATTTCAGATTATACATATAGAGACCTATTAGCACTAGAATATCCATTATGCACATTTTACAAGTCTATTTCTGCGTTGTATAGTTATTCAGCCCGAGCTTGTCTATTTCTTCTAGAATATCTCAATTTAGGTCCCCAGCTGTTTCAATATCCGGGTTACCGAGAACTGACCTGCCTAACTAACAGGTACCTAGCTGTTCGCCGTAACAAGATAACCAGAACTCCAAACGGCATCCGACACTAATTGCGTTATGAGGTACGTTTCTACGTACATCTGTAGCTAGAATATCGTAATAGTGGGTTTGTTACTATACACGATTCAGGCGCAAGGGTTGAAATGGAAACACGATAAGATGAGTGTAACTAAATATTTATATTTGACTTAGATTTTAACACTATTTAAACACTATATTAACTTAAGAAAACTTTGATTTTGCCGGATACTTTTACAACTTGATTTTACACACAATACAATATAAACACAACGACTTGGATACCGAACTCTATCCGTAACTTATGACAGAGCTATCGCGCAGAATAAGGACTCGACGAAGATTACTGGAAGACTACTTTTTGCGCCTGTGGGCGCATGTTTTATTTACTCCCACGTAGGCGCAAGTTGCGGTCGGCCCCACTCTCATGGCCGCCCACTATCCTATTGTTAGCGGGGGAGCCGGTATCACCCTGCCCCTCGCTCCCCGCTCTTCACCCCTGTGACCTAGATAGACCGTGGGAACCCGGATGTAGACAACAATGGGCTTCCCTCGGCCAATCACTGGGTCTGTTTACCCATAGATGGAACCTTGTCTCACCAAGGATTTTTAAATTTACTGGTAACTTCTACAACTTTAAGAAGTTACAAACGGATTTATATCAAAAGAGATGTATAATGCCTACTAGTGATATCAAACTATATACAACTACGTTATCCAAGTCATTATTTATCATTTTTACCTAACAGAGCAACAAACAGACATATCATATCAGAATTAGGGGGCTGTGCTTCTCAACATTTCCACCCCCTGTAGAAGGGTTCATCCGACTACATTTCCGTCTGTCGGAAGCACAACCACCTTTACAACAGGCCGACGCAGGACCCCATGGTTTGTTCTTACGTCTACCACTCTTATAATAGCGTCCGCACCAGGAAAAACACTTTGGATGACCCCTTTGGTCCACTGGTTCCGTGGCTTATTAGCGTCTGTGATCACTACCACGTCACCCACTTTCACATTTGGCACGTCACTGGACCACTTATTACGACGTTGGAGCGTCGGCAGGTACTCGCGCAGCCAGCGCCTCCAGAAGAGGTCGGCCAGCGCGTTCACCCGTCGCCACATGCGGCGGGAATCCAAGTCGGCGGCATGCCGACGCGTGCACGGTGCATCTCCCGCGGCTGTGCCCAGCAGGAGATGGTTGGGGGTCAGCACCACTGGTTGCTCGACGTCGCTGCTCACATATGTGAGAGGCCGGCTGTTCACTATCAGCTCGGCTTCAGCAAGGAGGGTATAAAGAACCTCCTCGCGGGGGGCACGCTCTCGTAGCGTCGCCTTTAGTGCGTTCTTGATGGAGCGCACTAGTCGCTCCCAGCACCCGCCCATATGTGGAGATGCCGGGGGGTTAAAGTGCCAGGCAATTCCGCGTCCCGACACTTCGCTTCTTAGCGTGTCCTGGTCCATGTCGCGCAGCGCTGCGCGTAGCTCGGCGTGCGCCCCGACGAAATTCGTGCCGCGGTCGGAATACATGTCCGACGGACGCCCGCGGCGCGCAATCAAGCGCCTCAGGGCCAGTATCGCCGAGTCAGCACTCAGCGATGCCGCCAGCTCCAGGTGGACGGCGCGTGTGGTGAGGCACGTGAATAGCACGCCCCACCTCTTCTCTCTGCGTCGTCCGATAGCGACTTCCATGGGGCCAAAATAATCGACCCCACAGTGGACGAAAGCTCTTCTCGTCACCTCTAGTCTGGCCACCGGGAGGTCACCCATCTTGGGTGTCACCGGCTTGGCCCTCTCCAGTCGACACCGTTGGCAGCTTGCAGTGACGGTCTTTACTGCAGACCGCAAGTTGGTTACCCAGAACCTCTCGCGGACTCTGTTCACCACAGCTTCCTGATTGGCGTGCAGCGCCTCCACGTGGTACTTGAGTAGGAGGCGCCGCGTGAGCGCGTGCTTCCCATCCAGGATGATAGGGTGGCGCTCCCCGAAGTTGAGCTCGCTGCAGGCGCCCAGCCTGCCGCGTACTCTCACCAGCCCATCCTCATAAAACATGGGATCTAGTGCCCGCAACTTGCTGTTGCGAGGCAATGGGCGTGCCTCTCGTAGCGCAGCGATGTCTTCCGCGTAACTGTCCCCCTGTATCAGACGCAGGAGGCGCATCTCGGCCTCATGCAGGTCATCTGTCGACACTAGGGATGTCTGACGCCGCTTGCGACAACGATCTATAAAAATATGTACACGCGCCATGACGTTAGCGGCGCGCGTCCACGTAGGTAGCCGCTCATACTGTAGCAGCGATGTAACCTGTGCTGCAACGGTGTGCACTCGCTGTACTCTCTCTAGGTCCTGCTCTGCCACCGCGTCGAGCTCGGTGTCGGCCGGCCACTGCTCCTGTGGACAGCGAAGAAAAGAGGGACCCGACAACCACTCATTACTGTTGTTAGGCCAGTCCATTCGGGTAGCCTTGTCTGCGGGGTTCATCGCCGACGGAACCCAGCGCCAGCTGCCCCTCTCTGACCTTTTGTCTATCTCGGCTAGACGGTGTGACACGAACCTTTGAAATTCTAACGCGTCTGAATTGATCCACTTGAGGACAGTTTTGCTATCAGTCCATAAATGAATGCTACTAATAACTACTCCTAATTCTTTGACTACTGTATCAGCTAGTCTACAGGCTAACACAGCCGCTTGTAATTCCAGACGTGGAATGGATGTCACCTTTTGTGGCGCTACTCTCGCCTTACCTATTACTATCGCGACATCCCTATCCCCTTCTGTGTTTAACCCCGCTATATAGGCTACTGCCGCGTAAGCGGACTCGCTCGCATCACCGAATACGTGCAACTCTAGTTGCTCTAACTGGAGGCCGTACCACCTAGGTATGAATATGTTGTTAAGGTGATACAGGTTTTGCAACCACTCAAACCACAACTTGGCCTCTGACTCTTTTAATTTCTCATCCCATTGAATCCCCGTGTGCCATATCCGTTTCATAAGGATGCGCGACTGTATGACACATGGATACAAGAAACCTAGTGGGTCAAAGATTGACATGATAAATCGAAGGAATTCCCGTTTGGTTGGAACCACGTGTCCCTCTACTATGGCTTTAGGCAACTTCTTAAATGACAGGTCAAAGGCTAATTGGTCCGAGCTCGGTGACCATATCATGCCTAACGTGCGTTCCGTCGCACCTTCGCCTTTATCTAAGGAAACCCGGTCAGGCATTTCCACTCTGAGCTTATCGCGCAGCTCTTGAGAGTTAGTGACCCACCCCCGTATATTAAACCCGCCTCTGGCGTGAATGTGAGTCACTTCCTCAATTAAACTATTGGCCTGTGAGGCAGACCAAGCACTATCCAGGTAATCGTCCATATAATGTTTTTCGTGTATGGCGGCTACCGCTTCGGGGCACGTTTCTTTAAACTGTTCCGCGTTTTTATTTAAAATATAAATTGCCGACGTTGGCGACGACACGGCCCCGAATATCATGGAGTTCATGACGTACACGTCAGGCTCCTTATTGCCGTCAGTCGTCCAAAGAAACAGCTGTGCCCCTCGATCCTGTTCTCTTATAAAAACTCGCAAGAACATATCGGCTATGTCCCCAGTAAAAGCTACAGGCCCCAATCTAAATTTAAATAACACGCCTAACAGGGAATTAAGCAAGTCAGGTCCAGTCAACAAATTGTCATTTAAAGACGTCCCATTGTAACTAGCCGCGGCGTCAAAAACCAATCTCAATTTTCCCGGTTTGTTTGGATTCGTTACCCCAAAGTGGGGTAAATACCATACCGAATCGGACTTGACACCGCCCTCTACCCTACTCGCGTACCCTTCTGCCAACAACCTATCTATCTGTGCTGTGTAGGCTGCGGCGTACACAGCGTCCTTATGTAGCCGACGCTCAATACCGGCTAGACGCTGGCGCGCGTACCTATAATTATTAGGTAACTGTGGGTCGTCGCGACGCCACAGTAGCCCTAACTCCCACTGGCCGCTCTCTGTCTGACGGCTAGTGGAGTCTAGAATAGCCTTAGCTCTCTCCACATCCCTGTGCTTTCGAGGCACCTCTGAAATTCCTATCGCTTCTAGCTCAAACTGTTTTTTAACTAACTCGTGCAAGTCGATAGTTGATTCTACTACACAATTTAGAGAATGAACATTAACACTCTGATGAGTGCCTACAGGTCCGTGCACAACCCACCCTAAACTGGTCAAAGAGGCAACTGGCTTACCGGATTTTCCTCGGCGAGTCTCCTGGCTGACCAACAGCTCCCAGTTGTCTTGGCCCAACAACAGCAGTGGTCTGGCTCCTCTCATTTCCTCGCAACCCAAGTCGCGAATGTGGGCGTGTTCTGTTAACACTGCGGCGGACACTGTTTGCGCGGGTAAGTCCAGGCTTTTTAATGTACGACACTTCACTTTATGTGTTAACCCGTTCGGTCCACGCACTGATACACTGATCACTTTTGATGTGTTGTCAACAATCTCTTGACCGCGCGCACTGTGCAGAGTTAGCGGAACTTGCTTTCCACTGGCGTTTTCAGCTAACGAATCGTCTATTAGCGATACGGTTGCCCCGTCATCCAGTAGGGCATAACACTGTTTATCAACACCGTTCACTGTTACACACACTGGCATTATCTTTAATAACGCCTTCCCAGTGTAGTCACTAACGTTCGTGACGCTCTCGCTCCTCTTGTCGGCATGTAACAATGTGTGGTGCGCGTAATCACACGACGCGCACCTACTTGCACGACAGAAATTCTTCCCGTGTTTCTTTACTATGCACTTAAAACACAATCTATGTTTCTTGACATGTTGCCACCTCTCGTCGACACTCAACTCGGTGAACTTGACGCACTTGGGTAACTTATGTTTCTCTCCACATAACGTGCATGATTCTTCCATGGCCTTCTCTTGCTGGTCATTATCAGAGTGAACGTGCAAGCGTTGAATATTTCTAGGCTGCTTGAACATCTGTACAGGTGCTCGGGGCTTAGCCGTGCTAGACGATGATGTGGGCGCACTCATTTCCATTTGAACATAAAAGGACGTGGCTCGGGCTAGATGACTCAGGAACTCTGCGAGTATTTCTAGACTCGGTGAAACTCGCACATCTATGCCCTGGGTCGTTGCCATACCCATAGCAAAATCACCATATTGAGCACGTTGTACAGATGTAAGCTTATTCAAAAGTTCACTCACCAGTTGTGGATTATTCAGATATCCGTTAGCTCGTACACTCTTCAGCAGCGACACACAATTTCTCACAGTTGTTGAGAACTTTCTGAGCTCACGGCCACTCTCAGTCACTTTAGGTAACGCACGCACTTTCTTTAGAGCACACTCTAGCACTAAATTAGGATGCCCGAACTCTTCATCAAGCGTCTTGATTATTTCACCTGGGTTAGTCGAGGTGCGCAACAAATCCTCCACGGCCAACTTTGCGTCTCCCTGCAGCGATGTTTTCAAGCGCGCTAAGTTCTCATGCGGCTTGAACTCGTACATAACAGTCGTGTCGTGGTACATATTCTTGTACGACAGCCATTCCGCTGGGTCGCCTTTGAAAAATGGCAACTCATAGGCCTGTCTTGGTACCGGCCGCGGACGCGCTAGGTTTGTGATAGCGTCTGCCAACTGGTCTATTTTTCTGTCCCGCGACCTGCTCCTGTCCCTGTCGTCCGCGAACGCGTTTTCCCAATCAGGCTCTCTTCTAGCCTGTGGAACACTGGCCGTAGCTAAGGGCGTAGCACTCCCTAGGTACGGGGGTTCGCGAAACTGTACCGACGCGGGCGCACACTGTTGGAGCGCAGGTATATTACTGGGCGGCGGCACTGGCGCTAACACCTCACGAGAGGGAGCGGACACTTGACGCGGCGGCGGATCGCGACTCACAGCGGGCGTGTGTGTTTCCCTAACAACGGGAGCCGAGTCGTCGACCCATTCTTCCACTCGCCGCGTTGTCCCTTCTCCTTCTGATTCTGAGTCTTCCTCAACAGCGGCTTCAATCTCAGCGAGATCGACTTCAAGTTTCTTCTTGACGAGTTGCTCCTTCATGCGTACCAATTCTCGTTCAGCCTCGTACTCAACCCTCCGTCGAAGATAATCGGCACTTCTCTGGCCGCTCCTCGAGGAGACGTGGCTTGTCCCGGAACCTGCCCTCTGGATTGTCTCCGATCTCACAGGCGTGAACATATCTCTGTGGTCGATAACACGACCTCCCGCCAGTGGGATTATAGGTACAGGAACCGACGATGTAATCGGTGCAACTGAAACTGAGCCTGGTGCCTTTTCAGACGGCACGCCAGAGTCAGCCTCCAACTCGCGCCGCTTGTTCATGTCGGCCTCTATTTTGCGCAATTTACTTCGCGTCGTAATTGTGCTTCTAACACTCATCTTATTTCCCGTACGATCCGGCACTCGAAGGACCAAAAATTATACACGATTCAGGCGCAAGGGTTGAAATGGAAACACGATAAGATGAGTGTAACTAAATATTTATATTTGACTTAGATTTTAACACTATTTAAACACTATATTAACTTAAGAAAACTTTGATTTTGCCGGATACTTTTACAACTTGATTTTACACACAATACAATATAAACACAACGACTTGGATACCGAACTCTATCCGTAACTTATGACAGAGCTATCGCGCAGAATAAGGACTCGACGAAGATTACTGGAAGACTACTTTTTGCGCCTGTGGGCGCATGTTTTATTTACTCCCACGTAGGCGCAAGTTGCGGTCGGCCCCACTCTCATGGCCGCCCACTATCCTATTGTTAGCGGGGGAGCCGGTATCACCCTGCCCCTCGCTCCCCGCTCTTCACCCCTGTGACCTAGATAGACCGTGGGAACCCGGATGTAGACAACAATGGGCTTCCCTCGGCCAATCACTGGGTCTGTTTACCCATAGATGGAACCTTGTCTCACCAAGGATTTTTAAATTTACTGGTAACTTCTACAACTTTAAGAAGTTACAAACGGATTTATATCAAAAGAGATGTATAATGCCTACTAGTGATATCAAACTATATACAACTACGTTATCCAAGTCATTATTTATCATTTTTACCTAACAGAGCAACAAACAGACATATCATATCAGAATTAGGGGGCTGTGCTTCTCAACAGTTACAGTCGAACGCCTACGGCCTACAAGGGTTTTAGATTTCGGTGCTCTATGAATTCGTTAGCAATAACTATTTCAACAGAAACAGTTATTAAACGCAGTTTAAACGCTTGGAAAGAACAATCAACTATTTGGACAAGTAAGCATTTGCTTGTCCAAAAAGTTGACTTTAAATTAAATGAATGACCTTCTTTCGCCGAATAGATATTAGGTACCTATTTTTGATGCAATATCCTAAATAAAAAACCCGACTGCGTAAAAAATAACTTATAAGTAATAACTAACTAACAACTGTTGCAGTCAATATGTTCCGTGTTAGAATTTATTATTTCACTGTCACTTATGGACTAAACTTGTTTTTTTCTTTTCAGTTTTTATTTAAAGTTGTTAGTTAGCTATTATTAGTTATTTTTTAGAGTCGGGTTTTTTTACACTTTTAGTAACGATTATTATTATAATCTAATATCTATATTTATTTACTCTATTTTATTTATTTAGGACATTTATCACTTTAAAGTTCACAAACCTACCCAGTCACCCGCGCGTATCTTGTTCAGATAAATAAATAACATGTTTTTTAATTAAAATATGGTCATGATATACCATTTTTAAATCCTCATGATGAGCCCTTTAATTTGATACCCATATTGAAGTATCCAAAAAATATATATTTTTTTTACTTTAATCCTATAGCTTATCTCAGTCGTCATGTTGGTTTTTTTTCGCGTCACCTATCTAAGAACACTTGGGTCACCAAGACGAATCTAACGATATGTTAATTAAATAAATCCGTGTAGCAGTTTGGAAGATATGAGGTAATAAAGAATATTACATGCATACAAGATACGCGAGAAAAACATAACCCTTCCTTGAGTGTCGGGTAAAAAATACTATGATCATCAATGGCAATGATCACCTGTCTAATGATAAGCACTACGTGTCCTTTTTATAAACTGCCACACCGGTTTACAAACTCAAAGAATTGTAAGTAATCCTCTAAAACTTCCGACAGCAGCTCTATCGGTGTATCGATACATCCGCGGCGGGTTGGCGCGGCCCGCGGCTCACAAAATAAAACCATCGAGTTCGCGTATCCGTGCGTCACATCACTACTCGATCGCTGCACTTCGTTAAATCGCCGTGTTGTGTTTTCTCACCCAATTCAACGTTTGATCTCGTGTCATTGTCTGTTTGTTTTTGATACAGCCAGCTCGGTTTGCGCTGTTTGCGGAAGTTTCCAATCAGACGCGACATGTAATTTTGTTAGTTTCACTTAATAACTTTGTCGGAAGAAATATTATGGACGAGTCGTTAAAAAATTACTATAACAACATTTAACATTTGTCTGCACTGTGAATTTTTCACACGAATCCATTATTACCTACTTTATATTATAGACAATAGAGCTTCCCTTACATTCGATCCCTAAACAGTGCTCCTGCACATCTCATCAGACAAATTTGAAACAAATTGGCTGCATTGGTGTTTCGCTACAATGCTCTTGCAATGTTAATCTTGTAGATTAGTATTCTGCATAGAACTTGTAGGTACATAAATTGAGTATGGCTTATACGAATTTACCTAACAGGGTAAGCCAACCAGCAAACTGCATGTACTTACGTTTATCCTAGGTAATACATAGATCCGAAATAGGATTTCCGTAACATATAATTAGGTATTATGATCGTGATCGGCTTATACGTAAAAACAAGTCATTGTATAGCAGACGTAGAGGTATAAGTACAGAAAAACCAAATGACAGGAATTGTTTGGCCTTGCAGGTTGCAGGCAGGCTTAATGTTACTAGCTGTTGCCCACGACTTCGCACATAGAAGTTGGAAATTATCCCACAGAAAAATACTACCGAGCTAAAAATTATTCTTACTTAGGTCATGGGTCCATGACCTACCTTAGTGCCTTCAATCGAAACTCGTTAAGGCGTTCAGACAGAAATGCAGGCAGACAGATATATGTAGTAACTGTCACACTTATAATAGTTGCATCTATAGTTTGGATGTTCAGTGACTTTAAAGTTTCAAACGAACAAAGTAACTACAAACAGCTAGTTATTGTTGAAAAATGTTATTCTATTTCGAACTGACACGACAAATTGAATAGAAAATACTGTAGATATCTTTTAGGTCCATCACAAAACGTTTTCTTTTGAAAAATAAACTTTTCCGTGTCACAAGTCACAGCTTTCGCGATAAGTATCTTGTGACATGCTTTTATTAAAATATTTTTATTACTTCATTTTACTCGCTCATAAAGTAGGGTCGTATATTGTTCTGTATGAAGGATATTTATTAAATTCTTATGTATGAGGGCACACGTATCTCGAGGAGGTTCATTCACAGTCCGCTTCCCTTCAAATTGAGTTAACTACTTTAGAAAGATTAAGCAACTCCTACACTCCTTTAAATGCCGTGAAACGTGTCCTGAATCCTTGCAAAGAGATTTGAAATGAGATAGGAGCTTGGAAGAAGGGTTGCGCAGGTTTGTACATCGTATTTCATATCAGAAAGTATATTAAGTGTTTTTCATGAAGATTTAGTTGACTTCTATCTGATCAAGTTTCTATTTCAATTTCACGTCAAATACATAGTTGTTTTTTTAATTTTTTACATGCTTTTTAGGTTTTAGTAACAAACATAACACAACACCATGCTTGTAATCCCCAAAGGGTTAGGCAGAGGTATACCTAATAGGTTTTAGTAGTCTGAATATATTAAACAACATCATACTGAACATATAATATTTTGCTGTAGAAAACCTACACCGTTTCTCCACCAAACAATCATTTTCTCGTATTTATCACCTCATATTCCAAAAACCTGTATGGGCTGTTTGATATATTCAATTGATATCTTTATACATATAATAAATCTGTAGACTTGGCGTTTCTGTACATTGAAAATATTTAGAAAAAAAGTAGTAGGGGTGTTAAAGGAGCACTAACAGAACCCATTTCTACCATTTTTAGAATTTTTGTCTGTTTGTCGGTTTGTCTGTTTGTCGGTTTGTCGGTTTGTCTGTATGTTTGTGCGCGCATCACGTAAAAATCCCTCATTATATTCAAAATCGAAATATTGAAACATAAGAAGCATTGTTCCGAGTAACATTTAGTGTTTATTTCATCAAAATCGACCAACAGACGCAAAAGATATTAATGTTTAAAATTTAGTTAGTAATCTCAACACGTGATTTCTATGATACTTTTAATTATTTATGTAAATAGGTTTTAGTCGAAGTGTAGTCGGAATGGCTGATAATGAATTTGGTTTTATTTTTCCTTTTGTGTTTACTCTTTGCATGGAAGTAATAAGTACTACGTACAACCCATTACGAAAAAAAATCTCTAAAAATTAAAACAAAATTAAAATTTGATAAAATCCACGACGTTGTGTGTGTGCAGCGGCGCAGTCAATTGCAATTGATTATGACGACAGAACACTGACACACTAGACACTGTGATGGCTAATGACGATAGTACTGCCTACCCCGTTGAATTTCTCAACTCCGTGGAGTTAAAAGGCGAGGCGTCCCATCAGCTGGAGCTTAAAGTTGTCGTTCCAGTTCTGGTGATGCGAAACCTTGATGCAACCGATCAACAGATCCCAGGGCCAAACCAAAAAACCGTGAAAAAGTGACCGGCATTCAATTGTGCAGTCCATGCTTTTCAGACGGTTAATTATGTGTTGGTTGTTCAGTGCCCATGCACGTGCTTGCGGAAAATAATAAGTCATTTAATGTTGTATACAAAACGGTACTAGAATAAATAGTGCCCAACAAGGCGTGTGATGGTTCACTTTGAAAATAAAGTTGTATAGCGCTAAAATAAACGGTTTTTAATTTTGTTTGGGACTTCTTTTTATAGTCATCACCCACATTATCACATTTTGATCAGCCAGTCAGTTCTCACACATCACGCCATGTTATCCCCAAAGGTTTAGGCAGAAGTGTACCTAATCGTACAGCCACATTTCGCCAGTTATTTTGAACTCCCATGTGATAGGGGCCGAGCCTATTTCCACCAACTGGGTACAAATCCAGATTCCGTGGCTGCTATTGCAAAATTCCTGATGGAATAACCCAATAACACTATTATTTATAGTATTTTTTTCAATTGTATACATTGTTTAATGTTAAGTGGAAGAGCGGAGTCACACAAGCATCGCCTTGCTCAAAAGGTGATCTCTAAATAATGTGCGATATAGCTGTATGTAATTAAAATAAAAAATAAATTTAACACAGGACCTCATGCTTAATGGTCGTACTTGCGACCACTCGAGTCACTCGACCAACGAGGCAGTCTCTCACATACATACAAAATTTCCACGCGAACGAAGTCGCGGGCAACAGCTAGTATTCAATAAAGCCGATACACATTTTCATTTCACAAATTAAATTTACATTTTATGGAACAACGGATACGGAATCCATGAAGCGGTGTAATTGAAACAACGATGATCTGTTTGTAATAATGAAACACAATCAGGGAAGCCAATGCAGTGTACGTTGCTACTTTAGCAGTTCAAACATCAAAACAATGAAATAAAACTCAATAGCTATCGTCTGGTCTTTCTAGCAACAACGAATCAAGAGCTAAGTAATGTTTGGAGTCCAAGAAAAACGTTGTAACAATGTGTAGGAGCAGCTGCCGTTGGCGCGTCGCCAGGGCTCGTAAAGACAGCCTACTGCCTCCGTCGTGACCTTCTGCCAAGACCACTGTAGCTCAATGAAATATATCTAATATTATATAAATTTTGGTAAATGGTACCCATATTGATAGTATCAAATTTCGCAATTTGTGGAAGATATTACTATTTGGTGCAGTGAAGTTCTAAAATAAATTACATGATGAAAACAAGCCAAACTAATAAAATTCAAGAGTCGATAAAAATCCAATATCAACAACCTCGTAAAGGCATTAATACAACCATTTCCTTTAAATAAACCTTGCGAAAGTCCTGCAACGATAGCTTTATTCAGAAACAATAATTATGTACAATTGTCCCAACAAAATTATCCAATACCGTGCAAATTCCGAGAACGCTCACAAAATCGATGGCAAGGCTAATATGCGAACCTACTCGTTTATGCGCAAAATAGGGAAAAAGTACAGAAAATGAGATAGATAATGTATCCTATTACGTTAATTACGTTGATTCACTACAATTACCATAATAAGATAAACAAGTTCGTGCTAAGCGTGTACTCGTGAAAGTAATTCGTGATGTAGTCGAAGGCAGCTGTGGTCCACATGCGGGCTTGTACTACATGTTACCTAGCCCGCATGTCTTGTCTGACCATCGCCAGGGGTGCGGACGCCGGGGACGAGTATAAAATTCTTGTTATTTCACTAAAAGCATTTTAGGGCGGCCGCCGCGCAGTGATACGTAGCTCGTACTCGCTGCTGGCGAGTTTATACGCAAATTATTTTAACGAAATGTTTCACTTCTCTCAAAAATATTTAGAATCGGTTTACCCTTGCGTCCTCCGTGCGACCTACGTATTATGTATTACGTCGTTGATTAAATAGTTGAACCAAAACTATTCCGTAGAAAGAACGCCAACTATTATAATAACACCAAGTCTATTTTCTTCACAAGACCGTTTGCGTGTAGATTATAGATTTTCTATAGATGTTAAACAACGGCAACGTTTCAAACTACCTGTCATTAATGGAATGCCTCTCACACAATTTATCAAAGATTCAAATTGTATTAGGCTGTCTTAAAATTTGATTAAATGAGCGTCACCATCCATCGGATAACGGGCGCGGAATGATGACAGATGAAGCTGCGTACCTTTCGTAGCGTAATTTACATGTACAAATATGTATAGCTTACGAGGAGTTCTTTTGACATTACCCTGTTTCCTTTGCCAAAAACAAGGACTTACACTTAACCCCCTCCTTCCCCGTCTTCCCTCCTCCTGTTCGTATAACAACAGGACAGCGATTCACTGAAAACATTGATCGATTACGAAGCTTTCACAAAAAAGATCAACAAAAAGTTTATCCTGGGAATAGCACGAAGTACTGGTTTTATGTAAGTCTATTCACTGATGTGGATAGTGGGGAGAGGAGAGCTATTTATCAATGAACGAAAGGCCTGCTTGACGGCTGAGTGTTTGTTTCGCTTTCAGGGTATTTTCCAGTTGTTTCGCGAAGGTTGTTCTAAGGAATAAACAGTTTTAGTGTCAACATTCTGAATATATTTATCACTAAAGATTTGTCGTCTAACCTAAATCACGTGATACGTTGACATGAACTCCCTCCGCTTTGAATTAATTGTTCCAAGATTTTTTATTTAAATAAACAATCACAGTCTTACTACAAAAAGAATGTTAAACACAGATTGAACATGCGTTTAGGTAAACAAGTGTCTAAAGCCTTAAACCATGTTTAGGAGGGTGTCTAACACTTCGTACTACAAAACCGATTTTAGGTTTTACTTAGATAAACTTCTGTTCAACGTCTGTTTACTGTAATCATTTCTTTTATGTAGCAACATTGCAAAGCATTCACTCAAATTTTCCATCACTCGTTCTAATACACTTCAATTTATGCAGATAACATCCAAATAAATTGCATATTCTCGGCAAAGCGGACTTTTAAAATAAAAATGGTGATTACGACAAAACTCAAAAACAAATTTAATGGTAAAATTATATTAAATATACATTGAAATCAATAAAAAACATTTATATTTAAAAAAACGGAGCGACAGTCCTTGCGTCAGTGTAACTCAGTCAAATTCACTGTCAAATTCATTTCCTAACCGATACCTAATTATAGTTTCGGTATTTATTTTGCATTATCAGATATATTTGATCTCAATCAATGGAGACCAAGGAAGACAAGAAGAAAAGTCGTCATCGTGGGGACAATTGGACCCAAGACGAGATGCACATGTTACTTGTATTTGTGGATCACTTGGAAGATCATCTTTGATTAAATCCACTATTTTGTTAGCAAAAGCTTTGATACGCGAGATAACGGGGCCGTGCGTCGAGAAGTTTATTACTTGTAGTAAACAAAATGGTTTGGCGATGCCGGAGGTGTTTTCTTCACTTCCTTGTAAAAGTGGCGGTGAGCAGAATGATGACGAGCAGTGGAAAACGGTAGAAAATCGTAAATCAAAATTTAAGAAGCGATTAGTGAGTGTGTTGGGTACGTCTAGTGAGATTGACGGGCGATTTAAAGTAGCAGATTTAAAAGTACCCTTACTTATCAGTCATGTCCACAAAGACACCACTGAGAATGATATTATTGAGTATATTCGGCAGAAAACGCGGGAGACTGTTTCCCTGCATAAAATAAACACAAGGAACGACACACCATATAATGCCTACAAGGTGCTTGTTCCTAAATATAAATTGCAAGTATTTCTGGAAAATAAACTGTGGCCGCAAGGTATTTTATTCCGGCGTTTTGTAAGTTTTAAGCCCAATACTTTTGTGGATAATGAACGTAAATAACCAGCTAATGGATAGTTATAATATAATTATGTAATATGGTTAGTTTCAACTGCAAAAATGTCAAGCGGTCAAACGAAAGTATTAAGGATTTGTGCAGAAGTTGTGATATTATAGCCCTACAGGAAACATGGCTATTGCCTGAGGAGATCTCGTACCTAGGCAATATAGATATGAAATTAAAAAAATTAAATGCTGCCAGGCATTGGAACATCTGCAATGGACACCTAGGCGGGAATGTTGGTCGGTAGGCCATATGGAGGAGTAGCAATTTTGTGGCGGAAAAGTGTCTTCAGTGAAGTTTCAGTGATACACAGTGATAATCCAAGGATGTAACAAGAAAGCGGTATATACGAAGCATGCGAACTACGCATTATATTGGACGTCACGCAACATTCTAGATCGCGCTAACAAAGTTTTTCGTGATAATGGATATTTTATACAGACGGGTTCGCGGCAGCTCCAACCGCGTGCTGATGATCTGAACTGTGCATACATCAGACGCTGCAGTGACTTAACGTAACCTACAGTCGTCGGCTGTCCATATAAATATAAATATGTTGTGTGTGTTTATTGTTTTGTGCTCTATTGTGTTGAATTTTGTGTGCATAAATAAAATGTATATAATGTAAATAAATGAATTATTATTTGCTAAATCTATATTTCTTCCGGAATATTTCGTCACTATAATGTTGAAACGGATTTACTCTCACACGGTTGGCTCGAGTATAGAGTAAGGGGAGGTATATCGGTGATATAAGTAATTTGGTGATATTTCTTTAAACGGAATAAATACCACACAGTTCCTTAACAAGCACATTCAAGAGACATCTATACACTGTCTTCCTCACACTCGTAACAACTCGCTAGCGCTGTCTTTTGAATGTGCTTGTATAGGGAACTGTGTGGTATTCCGTTTAAAAAAATATCACCAAAATACTTATATCACCGATATACCTCCCCTTACCCTATCTGAACGCCACCAGAAGTTCGCAGGACAGTGGCAAGCTCTAGCGAAAGAGCCAAAATGGCTTCAGACACTCGACACCCTTTGCATTTAAATACCCTCGTCTCGCAAAGGCTGAAAAGCCGAAACAGCTTCCTGAAGTGTGTCACCCCACTCACTGGCGAGCGGTCTACGGAGAGATTGAGATTGTGGCGAGGTAGTGCATCTTTACCTAACCCATTCGTTCCGCCTGCTGAAAATCTCCCGCCTGGACATGAGCTGCCATGGCTGACCTGGAAGTCTCTGAATAGACTCCGGACCCAGGTTGGTCGCAGTAAGGAAAACCTGCTCAGGTGGGGATTGATTAATGATTCTGCCCTGGAGTGTAAATGTGGTGCTGTTCTGCAAACGATGGGGCACTTAATATCGTGTCCTGCGTGTCCTGTTGTTTGTTCGGTTCAGGAACTGATGGACGCTACTGAAAGCGCCAAACTAGTAGCTCAGTTTTGGGCTGATACAATTTAGATTGCCATCGATACGCTAAGAAGAAGAAGATCCTATCTGAAGTTGGCCATATTATATAAATCTGCCAAATCAATCAAATCTACAAATTCTAGTGCACTCATTTTAATATTATTTTGATAATTTCTAACCTCACTGTGAACTTGGTAAAATCAAGTGACATAACGTTGTTTTAAACATGTTAGACTAGGGATCGCGAGTGTTTAAATTTAGACATAGTTTAGAAAATGTTTAACTCTAAACACTGACTAAACACAGATTTGTGGTACAACTTTCGTAAAACACATGCTCAATATCTGTTTAAGTTTTTTGTAGTAACACAGTCACAGTTTATTTTCTTACAATAACACCAACTCTATTTTCCTCAGAAAACCGTTTGCGTGTAGATTATAGATTTTCTGTAGATGGCAAACAAGGAACAATATTTTAAAATAGAATTTATAAAATTTTGCGTATACGTGCTATTTTCTATTTTTACACGGCGGCGGCGTTGCTCGCAAAGGCTACCGAATGCTATTGAATTTCCCTATTACCTACATCGTTACTCGTTAGACTAGATCCCTCAGGCGATATGTAGGTACATACGCTATATCTATATGTCAACCTGCACACTGAAATTAATGAACGTAACTTCAGGATTACGTTCAATTTCATCCACCTGCCTCTGTTCGGCAGGTTTGCCGATACCTACCTACTAGGTTTACTTTCCGGAATGTCACCTATGAATGCGATGATTCACATCTTTACATCACGAGTGATCAAATGCCTACACAATAATGATATAGGTGCAACAAAGCATAAAGCGGGACGTATTTGATTTCACTGTTTAGCAATCATTTTGATCTAACTAGCACTACTATCTTAATAAAAGTAATCAAATCCTCTACAAAAATAGCGGCTTCTGAACAAAATCACAGCTTCATAACCCCTGATCCCTCATGGTATAAATGATAAATCTGTGCACGCATTATGAACATCATATTTTAAAAATAGTTTTCACTATGGTGTGAATTTCATCACTGTGGTTTAAACTCGATTTACGTGCGTAGCAGCTGACAATATTCAATTCATGACAATAATTATTAGGCTTTGACACACGTATCGGTCGACCGTGGTACGGTAATTGAAATCAAACAAACTGATACTCAAAGGACTATTTATTCTCATTAACAAAATCATGATACGGATAATAATCTGCAATTCTGCATATTCCAATAGCTACAAATGCTTTTGGCTCGATTCCAGGGCCTGTGCAACCAATGCTTTATTTCTGAATAGAGAACCGCTACCAACCAAATATCCATTCCGGACATCAGTATCTCAATTGGAACTTGAACGACTCTATTAACCGACCTAAGCAAACTATGTGCGACTTCGCTGCGCAAGAAGCCTTTAATAATTTGTAGTAGCAACACTTGTTTACTTGTACAATCGAATTAGTACACGAGGGGAAAAAGGCTTCAGCGACACCTAGTTTGATAACTGCCTTTAGTTAGTAATTTCCATGTTATGTTATACCTCTTATTTCGGATGGGAAATCATCAAATGACCCGTCCAGCTCTGGGCGGAGCGGAAGGGAGTTTCAGACTTATACCGACTAAAACCCATTCATATTCCTTCTTAGCCCTTTGTGTTCCAGGGACGCGGTATCTTTTTGGAACACTCCCGCCATTATGTATACCATAATTGCTTGTGTTTCCCATTCGATGAACATTTTGGCAATTTTAAATAAATCGTATGGCACACAAAATATTAATTATCAATTTTGCATCTGTTTGTACAATCATGGCAAACGTTAAACTGTGTACACGTTTATTAGCGCTTATTGGCGTTTAGGAACATATATTTTTCGCCATAAACATAAATAAAGCCGCGAGGTATATTGATAAAAAGCTCTTGTGTATTCTAACTTTATATCAATATTGTATACACATTTTAGCGACCTAGGTTTAATACATATAGCCCATAGCAACACTTTTATGACCACAACACTTACATCTAAATTGGCCCAGTTTCCCAGTTGTGAGGCTTATCGGGAAACACTTTGTTCTCATTGTATGAACTGTTGACTTCTTGACACTTCTTGTGAACTATTACGGCCCTTAGATCTAATATAATTGTGATTTATATTGTTTTGCGCAATTCTGGCTTATTCGTTGTGATGATATATAACTTCCTTTTTTGGTAAAGTAAATAAAATGTAGTGACTTTTATTTTCGAAGAAAAACGTCGTTAATGAAATGTTTTTTTTTTTAATTAATGTCTGCAATATTTAAGATCATATATTGTTAGTATCCTTTTTATATATTACAAAAACCAGTCAAGTGCGAATCCGAAGACGTTCCGTAAAAAATATGTGTTAAGATTTTTTATTTTTTGCAGTTATAGCGCCATAGTCAAACACACTCGACTCTCTATTTATTACGGTACAAAAGATACAGCAATGTGGGGGACGAATGGACGGACAGACAGCGAGTTTAAAGCAATAAATAGCTAATTTCTAACCGAACCTAAAAGTCGTAAACCGACAGAATATTCTCTTTTCATACCCGTTAACATTTGATTGTCCTATATCAGCATTGCGGTAAAACCTCAGTCTCAATACATAACTTCAGCACAAAATAAAAACTAAAAAATGGAGACATAAACTTAACAATGAGATTTAATAAGTTTACATTCATATTTTTATTTTGCGAACTATAAATGCATTCTGGTCACGTTCGAGCGTGTCCTCCGAGCCAGGAATAGCAGGCCTCGCCATTAATTACTGCCCACCATCACGGCCCGCCCAGCCGACTTCTGCTATCAATATATTGTCTTTACGATAAGTGCTATCGATGTTTCTGATGGTCATTCATAATTAACAAATTATTAAAGCTTCTGTTACCTTAAAAGTAAATCTTGTATCGATTGTATGAACCCGACTAAGATTATTGCTATCGTAGGAAAGTTAAGGTCTTAGTGTGTGCAACAACACTGAGATCAAGCCATTATCTGAAGACCAATTAGAAAAAAAAACCGAAGACATGTGACTTCCGCCAACCCACACCGTGCCCGCGTGATGAGTTACAGCTAGGGTTGCCAACTCTTAATCACGGATATGCGGGAACCCAGAAATTTATATGCGGGACTTAATAAAAAAGCGGGACCTGCCTCCAAATATACAGAAACGAGATTACCACAATTTTAATAATTTTTTGTCAGTTTTATTTTAAATTTGAAACAAAATCTTAGCTATAAGAAAGTAATCATTACATTTTTGTTTAACACAAATCAGTAAATAGAGCACCGCTCAATCAATTAGTTTTTCTCTTTACTTATTTAATTTTTTGGAGTACTTGTCTTGTGATTTGGCACATTTGAACATTTTTTCTTCAGTACAACTGTCTCCGCGCCCGACACCGTTGCACATATGAAACGCGCCGCCCCTGCTTCGTTTGCAAGAATAGGGGTTTTTCCTAACCTAGGCCAGGTTTATCATAAAGCGTGACAATTAACGCCCCGCAGAAACAGATCGCGGGATGCATTATTTGAGCCATGGAAACGGGACGTCCCGGCTCGCGGGACGCTTGGCAACCTTAGTTAGGACACCCCCTCACTGTGTACCAGCAAAGGGAACGTTATATGCTGATTACGTAATCAAAAAAATTAAGACTGAAGATGTAAAATTTAATTACAATATTCTACGAAGACTCCATCGGACTGAAGCATCACGTTTTTGTATAAATCTCGCTTCAAGCGATGTGGGTTGTACATCAAAGTGATATTAATTAAAGCTAGTATCTAATTACGCGGAACCCTTCGTCTGTGAGGTTTAATAGACAAGGCAGACAGTGACTCTGGAGAGGGTTGCGGTCGGCTTAGCAACGGGATTGAAAAGCAGGCTATGTTTTAGGTATGTATACATTTTACATTTTAAAGACTGGTATTTTACTCTGAATAGTATGGTCCATTAAGTATCAAAGTTGTACGAATTAAAAACGAATGTTGATACTTGTAATAGCAGGAAGGGAAGGTCTTGTATATTTTGCAAAAATAATAATAATAACAACGCTTCATCCCACGGGCAAATACGGGCGGCGCTTAAAATGAAAAAAAGTAAAATGTTTCACTGGTGATAAAATATTGCAGTCTGAATTCTGATCAGAATTTGATTTAAAACTCAATTCAGTTTGCTTTATACACTTTGATTCTACAAATAAATAAAATTGAAGTGTCTGCTGTTAATATCAAAATAACAGCTTTTTACTGGATGTATATGTTCTACATAGTGCTATTCTGTAAAATTGTATCTTGGAAATAAAATAATATTATTATTATATGAAAGTTTATGTATACGGTACTTATAACAAAAACACATTATTTTCAATTTTTGTCTGTCTGTCTGGCTGTCTGTTTGTTCCGGCTAATCTCCGAAACGGCTGGACCGATTTTGACGGGACTTTTACTGGCAGATAGTTGATGTCATAAGGAGTAACTAAGGCTTTACTTGTATTTTAGAATAAGAATTAGGGTTCCGTGCAAAAAAAATTAAACCCTTGAAATTTGTAACAAAATTCGATTCGAAAAAGGAAGTAACATTTTTTTTATATTAATTTCACGCGAACGAAGGTCGCAGGCAACAGCTAGCCTATCATTATAATCATGGCAAAGAAGGGTGTGCCTAAAATAAAGACACGTCGATCAGTTCGATTTGAACCTTATACCAGTTTCGTAAGATACTGATTGCTTTGTATTGGAATGCACAAACAAAAGACAGTATTAAATTAATTTATGGTATACTAAAAATAATAAACTATTATACTATATATTATTTATGGATAACTACGGAGAAACTTTAGTAGAGACGATTAATAATGTATAATGTAAATAAATGAATAGTGTGGGAAATGTAAACAGCCAAACGAGCTGCTGAACAAAACAACGAGTTGATTGTGTATGTATTCTAACTAAAACTTCCCCCCGGCTTCGTTCGCATACAAACTTCAACTTCTCCTTTGATCCCCTTAAGGGCTGAATTTGTACAAATTCTAGCGAACAGGCTCGTATCAGCATAACTTAAAAGGGTGTTTTACAGAGTGGTGTCATTCATATTTACGAAAGGAATTTCGATATACAATTACTCTAAAACTCATTACACACATAAACTTCGTCAATTTTGTTATTTCAATATTATCTTGTAAATAAATGGTCCCAAAAATATCTGCCTCTCGTAATGTTAGACCATTCATAATAGAATATAGATAGTCAAACACACTTGCGAAGAAAGGGAACCTTAATATTATACGTGTGCCCTTGACCGATTTTTCGTCTAGTAGGTACGTCAGTATTTCAAGGGTCGCCCTCGAAAAGTACTGACGAGGCGCGTTCATAGATAAGAAAATAATGAACGCAACTTCCAAAATGTGTCTTTACTAAACATCGTTGAAAAGTTTGTCCATCGAGGGGTGTGATGTTAGACTATCAATATTTAGTACTGAACATAAAACATGCGCAGGGGGGGGTATGTGAAAGAATTTTTACGATGATCAAAATTGATTTAGAATTTGATTAACAAGACTAGGTATATACTCGTACATTACTCTTAAGTGCATGAACTTAGTTAGGCATTCTACTAATAGCATTAAAGTGATTTCAGACATAATGGGTGCACTGTGCACTAACAAAATTACTGTGCAAATGCATAAAGTTATTAGAGCTCAAAAGCAGCTGCTGCCTTGTCATAATCTCCTGGTAGCCCATTACGATATCCCGGTAAGAGAAGGGATCATACTACCCGTTAACAACATAGCCGAATTACCTTAATTACTGTTATTTATCATTAGGATTAATTTAGACTGTTGTGTAGGTTTTAGCGGTCTGAAGTCCTGGGTTTGATCCTGGTGAAAATGCAGGTTTTCCGCACTCAGTAGCAGTGTCTGTCTGAATACTGGCTTGATTTTATGCTTTCTTGTGAATACATAACTACGTTAGACTAGCTGTTTGTTGTCTATAGTACGTTTCCTAACTTAAAAAAAATCGCCCTTCCAGATCTCTTTAAAAGCTTTAAAAACACGACTAACTTTCATGGGGTCAAGGCCGAGTGTGGTCTATCAATCAGTCTCGTAACTAAAACATGTCGCTAACATTTTTACCCACGCTTGTTGCCCGTCCACCTAGCTCGCGAGCACCGGCTGTTTGTTGTTTACCCACGACAACTTAAAAATTGAAATAAACGAACAAGCTTTCCTTTTCCGTCGCCTCATTTGTTACACAATCCGTCTTTGTTTGTAAATGAAAACTTTTCACATAAATTCTCTTTTATATTTTACGAGTTACGATTTTTCGTTGTTACCTTTCTTTGGCCGCATTACTTAGGTATTTTGTCAAGTGGGTTGTGTTGACTTATAAATTAGATGTTTTGATCACGAACCTATTTTGTGAGTATGGTTCTGTAGTTGTAGCTGTCGACTTTTTCTGTTGTAAAGTGACGATTGTTTCAAGTCATATTATTTACAACACTCACAAATAAATAATCATCCCATATTTATACAAGATGTAAGAGGACCCTTCATGAATCCGTCAACTTAGTATTCTGTACACCAAACTAAGTAACTTTACGCAACAATTATTGCTGGGAAACGATTTTTTTGGGTGAAAAATCACATTTTAATGTAAGACTCTATATAAAGCACTCAAAACATTGTGCTGATAGATGCATTTAATAGTCCGGAGTTCGTGGACATATTTAAAGTACAGTTATAACATTAAAAACTTGTATTTAGAAAAAGTTGGAACTTTGACCCACAATTTCCCGTAACTAGGAGGTTCCCAGGTATGGTCTATAACAAAAACCTGATCACAATGACGGCGAAGACGAGTGTCTTTCAGCTTCTTTACAGGGTACTTAGATTAGGGTTGACTTCCATTCCAGTCAAAATACATACATACATGCAGTTGATTGATATCATTATTTTACTACTGTGACAATTGAAACCTTATCAATATTATATCCTTTTCAAACCCCCAAACAATAGTGTCCAATAATATAGAGGTAACGAAGAACCATGTCAAAATATCTTTAATCAATTGTAAGGCACTAATGAAACGAGCCCCTTTACCACAAGACTGACAGCACGGGGTGTACTATTAATTACTATCGGTGTGACTGCGACTTACTAAAACCAAGTCTCATGTAAAGTCAAAGTAATTTATTACTAAGAAAATAGACTATCAGCTACATAAAATAGTCAATAAGCTTTTATTTATTTATGAACTATGAAAGACTTACAGCTAAACAAAACAGAATAAAAACTGAGTGAAACTGAAAGCCAATTACAAGTTTTCACTTATAAAGAACAGGCTGGCAGAGATGGTACAAAAAACACAAAAACAAAAATAAGAAATAAATATAATTCAAAAATATATATAGATATTCCTCGGCTTTCCCTCCATTATTATTTCCGCAAAATTAATGTATCTTATTAGTATATCAAACAAGGAAAGCGGGCTAGTTGCCTTCTAGTATCTTCCATAGATATACTCGTATTTTCATACAAATACGGCAACGCTAATATTATACGTACGACGCCGACGTTGTGGTAACTCCTGTTTATAATGCTCATTAAGGATATTGTAAAACTTTCCTCTCTAGCTACTTAATTAGAGTAAGTAAAAAATTGTAACTAAAGGGAAAGGAGACACGAGTCTGTTAAACCTACTTATTTTTATCGTGGATTTTTATAAATATCACTTAAGTTTCATTAGTAATAAAGATATCTGGAAGCCGACTTCACGACATTCTTGGGAAAAGGCTAGGTAGGTGATCATATGAAGAGGATGATAGTTTTGTAGAAAACATAAGGGTATATGCAGGTTTGATAAAGACATAAATATGGTACCTGGTGAGACAGTAAATGATTAATGCAATATAAACAAAGAACATATTAAACGCAGTCCCCTTACCATCGGTCATGGCTCCCGAGAGAAAAGACACACATTACATTTTACTGCAAACATAAAAACACAACACTAAAAAGTTGTTTCATGTCTGTGTTGATTGCAATGAATTTGCTAAATTAATAAAATAAAATAAAAACTCCGAAAATGTTGACTGCCCCCTACGGGAAACGTAATGCTACATTGTTTTTATGTTTCGGGAAAACTTTTTCAGGATATTACCACACGTTCCGTGAGTATAGTAAAAGTTTCAGCGAAACAAATAAAATGAAAATGTAGCAGCGTTTGGAAGAGCGAAGCAGGTAAAAATAACGGGAAACGCTGAATAATCTCACTTTTTGTTTTTCTCTTATTTTATTGAAAAAAAAACACAGCGTCATGAATACTGTCGTGTGTGGTAGACAGCAAAGAAACAAAATAAAACGCAAACCTTTCGTATTTTTATACAGACAAAAAAACTTAGACCTTAGGCAAAACAAACATTAGTTCAATGTGGAATCGACCTGCGACATAAACAAAACCGAAGTGTCCGCCTATCCGCTTACCGAGTCATCAATTTTTGATTGGTATAGACCACAGAACGGAAGAATTGTTCTGGTACCTTTCCACCAATTAAAAACTGAAGGTAGTGAAAATCAATCAGTTGGACGTGCCACATGACCGTCTATCGGATACACGTCCAGCGGGGCACACGTCGCCGACGATTGCTTTGTGCCGCAGGAAATTAGTTTGGAACTTGTGAATGAGTTTTGTATCTAACTATAATAGTTGATAGTACTTCGCGCTTTTGCACTGCTTTGTATTTTTTTGTTACCATAATAGTTGTTAGTTGTTGTTATTGTAACTATAATACATAGTTAGATACAAAACTCACACATGGGAATGTGTTGGATAGAGTGAAGCTCGTGGCCAAATAATAACAGCACTGGTCGATCTTTTAGGTTAAGCAGTACTTGCCGAGGTCGATTCGTGGATGGATCATTGTGTACCAAGTTCCCTCTGTGCCTTAGAAAGAACGCCAAGCCGTTTGTCCCAGTTGTCATTTGTAGATCTTTGACAGTCGTCTCAGTCTGCCAACCAGTCGTACCAAAGAGATCGTTAATGCGATAAACCCGTAACTGGGTTCTGGAGATCAGAAAGGCAGGAGCTCCATGTAGAATACTGTTACTCAGCTGCATCTGGTTAGATTAGAAGCCGACTCCAACTTAGTTGGAAAAAGGCTAGGCAGATGATGATGATTATTAAATGTGTAGTATACAGTCAACACTCTTTCTAGCTCTATTTTCACCTGAAACGGTGAAAAACTGCTTCAATATTTTCTCAACTTAACTAGATTCTGCAATGCTCTACAAATCGTGTTATTGAATCCTGGTAATCTTAACTATCCGTAATCCGTTGTTCCGTTAATGCTACTAATATTATAAATGCGAAAGATTGTGAGGATCAATGGATGTTTGTTACTCTTACACGAAAAAACAACGGAACGGATTTGGATGAAATTTAGCACACAGATAGTTTATAACCTGGATTAACACATAGGATTTTTATCCCATTGGTATGATCCCGTGAACAATTATAGAAGTCCACGCGGACGCAGCCGCGGGCATAAGCTAGCAAATTTTATACCTAGGTTTTAGCGTAAAAAAATACGTATAAGCTCTGATGGACATGGTTCGAAATTAAGCTTTACAATAAACTGCGAATGACTATAGGTAATTATAGTAAGTTATTATGGCAATTTGCACACAAGGTGACTCGCTATCAGTTGGATTACTGATCGCTGTTAATTTTAGCACAGACAGGTTACATGACTTTCACCTTTTCCCTCACTTTAATTACCAACCTAATTTTCTCGCAACAACTTATGCTCATATTAAGTTATTAAAACCATCAGCAATTACTTCCACAATTTTCCTTTTACATCATAATTTATGCCTTTGGAAATTTAATTACTATAAAACATCGCAACTAATTAAAGTAAATTCGTAGCATAACGTAGCACAAACGTTGTAGCGGGCTGCTACGTCGCTACGCCGATTGCTACGCGTTACAAATCACAAGAGAATTAGTTAATTGGCACGTTGTTGCCGGCCTGAATCCATTCTCGGAGCACCAAATCCCTCTACTAACTACATTATACAGTTATACTGTGTTATAAGTAAGATTATCTAGTGGGTACTTGAAAATACGAGTATTTTATCAGCATATTTTCAAAATCTTGAAGTGAAATCGTAAAGGGATCTTGTTTAGTACCAGTGCATTTTATGGCCGTCATAAAAACATGTCTGCACCGACAACCTCGGAATCCGATAAGACGTCATAAAAAATACCTACTTAAACTGTCATGATTGTGTTGTTTTAGTGAATTCATTTAATTTTGAAATGTTCAAATTATTAAGATATGTAGAAAGTACAAATTAATGACCCACTAGAAATCAAATACACACAAGTTACATAGATGCTAAGTAAGTTTCAGTGCACGCCACTTTACCGCGTCTTCGCTAACTCGTCTCATGTATAAAACATGTTGATTGCACAACTTCACGTCATTTGCACGCGTCACGAACTATCAAAGTGCAATACGTTCGTTCTATTTGCGCCAAGCACTGGCTTCCACCACCACATACTTACCAAAAATTTATGGAAGATAGAGAACTAGACTTCCTCAAGCAATAAATACATCGACATATTAAAAGTTTAAAGTTTCCGAGTGCCTACAACAGTTTTATGTTGTAGCTGCGGCCATATTTGTGTTCAAAATACACTCGAGAGCAATGAATCCGGGTCACTTAAAGAATGTTAAAAATCTCGGAAACTAAAAATGATAGGTTAATGCAATAAATTGTATTTAATAGACAATGTAATACTCCTTAAATGAAAGTAAAAAAAATATGAGTCGCCATACATTTTATTAACACAAAATTACATAAAGAAAAAAACTGCTGATCTCTCCTTAAAACAAAAATAGGAAACATGACATTTTTGAACTTTATTACGATTTTCTTGAATTTTAATACTTCGTATTGCCTCCTCGTGCTTCCATTACTGCGTTTACGCGGTTTGGCATGCTGTACACCAAGTTCCTTATACGATTTTGGGGAATATTCTCCCATTCCTCTGTGAGAGCAATTTTGAGCTCACGAAGCGTGATTGGGGGAGGGTTTCGTTGTTTTACGCATCTGCCTAGCTCGTCCCAAGCATGCTCGATCGGGTTGATATCCGGGCTGCGCGCTGGCCACTCCATACGAGTAATGTTCATCTCTTGAAGGTAGTCATTCACAATCCTACCTGTATGAGGTCGGGCATTGTCATGCATAAATATAGCATCCTCACCTAAATTGACCATAAATGGACCAACGTGATCATTGAGGATTTCTTCCACATATCTTACGTTAGTTAAAGAGTTCCTATGTTACGTTTTCTATGATCACCAGCTCTGTGCGACTTTCAGAAGAAATTCCGGCCCACACAAGTACAGACCCACCACCGTAGGCTACTTTTTCTTCGATGCATGCTTGCTTGAATCTTTCCCCTGGTCTTCGATACACTCTGTGTCTTCCATCGTGCTTGTAGAGCGTAAATTTTGATTCGTCGGAGAACATAACTTTTGACCAATCTTCAATACTCCAATTTACGTGGCTCTGGGCATATCTTAGTCTTGAAATACGATGCCCACGCTCCAGTTTAGGGCCGTTTGCAGGTCTAAGGGGTTTTAAGTTAGATTCAGCAAGCCGACGTCTTACTGTCCATGCACTTGGGTTACTTCCTCCGAGGCGTCGAAACTGATTTGTGAGTTCAGTTCCTGTGAGAAAGCGATTTCGAAGCATGGTGTTCACCAAGTATCGGTCTTCTCGTGCTGTGGTACACCTGGTTCTGCCCATTCCTGGTCTGCGTAGGTTAGAACCAGTTTCTTCGTAACGTCGGAGAACTCTTTGTACTGTTGACAGCGACACACCGACAGTCCTGGCTGTATCGCGCTGACTCCGGCCGGTTTCCAGCATTGTAAGTATTCTGGTGCATTCTTCAGGCGTAAGCGACATAATTTCAGCTTGAATAATGAATACAGAGCACTATCAACATGGTTTATGTACCCACATAAATGACAGATTACAAACAAAAGCAAAATCAAATGCTGTAATTTCGTAGTTCCATCTTCGAAAGTGGCCCTTTTTCAAATTTGATTTTTTTATGATATAACTTTACAATAACTAAGAAGTTTTAATACCTTCGTTTAAGGAGTATTACATTGTCTATTAAATACAATTTATTGCATTAACCTAGCATTTTTAGTTTCCGAGATTTTTAGGATTCTTTAAGTGACCCGGATTCATTGCTCTCGAGTGTATATCACATATCCGGGTCACTGGCAAATTAATGTAGCTGCCGCGTTAAATTCACTTATCAGTTCAACTCGTTGGAAGTGTGTTGTTGTGTGGTATTGAGTCTGCGTACACGGGCTTTAGATAAGAGATAATATCAACAAAACTGGACAATAGTTAGTTAATTGGACGGAAAGCTTTAGTTAAGCTACTAAAAGGCCATAAAACATTGGTAAAGATAAGCATGGTGGTCTTTAAACTATGCATGTTACCTCTAAACAAAAAAGACTAATTCAAATAAAATTAAATAGAGTAAAGTTCCTAAGCGCCAAAACAAAAGCAGATAAAACTAATTAGGCACCATCAATTCCGGATCCATTCAGTTAAAAAATAATACCTACTTAAACGTTATTAGCGAAATAAATAGAAAATGGAAGGGGAGTTCAACAGTCCAATACACACCATACCAAAGAGACCAGTTAGTTCCGCTCGATTAATGGTGATAATAAATCGTAGCTGATACCCTGGGCCCCTCGGCCCCGCGGGCCCCAGCCATTCTAAAGCACATTTTTAACATTTAAAACTGAATAAGGTTAAATGTAAAGTGATAAAACTTTCAGGAAAGTTAATGATCGGCGACACGGAACTTAGCAATCTACAAAATCTGTTTAACTACATTTTTAAAAGTTAAACTGGGTCGACAAATACGTATCTGTTTGGTTTCTCTATGTATTTATGTATCTGTAGCAGCTATTACCATGGACTATGCCAAATTGCCTCTTATATTAAGCAAGGCCAGAGGCTTGGTAAAATAGGTTTCCGGTAATCCTATCATGCGTTTATGTTTCAACGTATAGATATACTCCTATGTTTACCTCCGGTGTTTCTGTTGATTTTGCTCGTGTCTCAATCCACAAACGCGTGTTTCTGCGTCCTACTTAAAAAAACAAATGACTTCATTCGATGTAGCGCCCCAAATAACTAGAAAGTTTATTTACGATCGAAATCGTTTTCAATGTTTGCTGGAAAAATATGTTAGAGAACTTGCACTACTTAAAACCAACTTTTGCAATAACTCGAAGAAAACACGTTAATTTGTGGAAATAACGCAACTTCAAAAATAACTATAAAACAGCGAAGTAAAAGCTAAAAGCGCCAATCATAGGTACCACAAAATTGCCAAAACAATATATTATCTGTTGTGTTTACTTTGCTGGCAACAAAATAATTGAATAAAGTGCACACAGTAACAAAAGTAACAACTCTAGGAACGGCTTACTTAGGTGGCATGGCGTTGTAGATACTCCTACACCTTGGAAAATTCCTGTAACGAAAGAAAACCCAATTACGAGTCATTCTTTTTAACGGCATCCAATTTAAATTAACGACAATGTTTGAACAATTAACTACATGAATGTTTTCTGATTGGTGGACGAAAATAATGATAAAAGTCGACTGATAGGATGTAGAAACAGCTCAAAATCAAACGCAGCGAAATGGAATAAATAATATCGATGGTATGAATAACAGTGAATCGTATTCAGGTACTCGTAATATAATGACAATGATATAATAAACGGTTGTCTGTTTGGAGAGGCGGTGTCATCGACGTGGTCGTACGTAGAATCAATGAGCGTCGAATGACGCACGCACGTCGCGCGAAGCATGCCGCACGCCGCACGTCGCGTTTATGTAACGTTCTCGTCATAACCGCCGCTGAATTATGTACAACTCGTCGCTATCTGTCATTTGCAGTGTTCCACGAAATCGACAATGTTCCCACTCCCACCGAGTATTGGGAATGGACATGCTAGATTTGTTCGCGAACCATTGTTTCATTTCAGCTCACGCTGCCAACATCACAGCAGGAAATACGCAATAGATTTAAAAAAGTTTATTTTTAATATTTTAACACCGCATTGTCGGACCGCAGCAAACAAAACTGGTTTAATTACAGCTCCCGCTTGGAAGTCTCGTCGTTATCAGAAAGCCTTATCTTTTTTCGAAAACCTTTCATCATTTTCGTAGCAGCTTTTTAGATATCATAATCGAATCTCAGATTTAAATTCGATAACAATTTTAAACTACAAAAAGAACTCATACTCATGTATCAATTGTTTGAAGGTCACGGGGTCTCAAGGGGTCATTTACACAAAGGGGAGCGTTATAGTTTATTGTGTTTACAAAGTGTTAAATAAAGGGTTACTGTAACGTAAACATTAATTAAGTGTAAACAATATGGCATCCTGCAGACAGGTGGCACTTGTAATTAAGAAAATTAATTCAGGAGGGGCACGCTCTCGCTCGCACCTCTCCCTCATCGGTGAAGCGCCTCATTTTCTTGAAGGTCACGATCTCATAAATCCTGGCACTCATACAGATTGTTTACTTTGGAATTCATAAAAAATGCAACGCCACTTATTAATGTAAGACAAGCAACTCGAAGAGTAAGATGAATTGCCTCGCAGACGCGAAAAAACAACACTGTATCTGAGATATATTCTACAGTGGAAATATTTCCTCGGTGACTATTGGGAACTCGTTATTAACAAGACAGCTGACGGTTTTCATATGACGCTCAAGTTCAGGTTAAGTGAGAGGTTCAGCGAGCGCAGTAAGCCAGCTGCCTCGCGTAATATAATTACCTACCTGTTATAAGTATATTAGACGTCACTCGGATGGAAAATATTCGGGATTATAGTCTTCAATCTATCTTGCAAAAATAAAAGAAAGAAGGAATACACGTAGATTTGTTTACTCGATTTTATCGAGATTATTCGAAGACATGTGACATCTACCAACCCGCACTGGGGCCGCGTGGTGGATTATAGCTTATAGATGGTGATTAAAGCGGGTATAGCGTGTATTATAGATTATTTTATTTCCTTTATTCATCTGTTAACAAATTTATTACATTTTTAAATATTGATTAAAAAAAATACATAAAAAACATTTAAAAATATAAAAAATTGTACCCCACCGGTATCGGGAACAGGGTCCAAGCTACCGGCGGTCAGGGCTCCAGAGAGAGGAACCTCCTAACAATACGAGCCGTGTCCAGAAGTACCGCTTTCTGAATCAAGCCCTTGATCTTATGACCTTATTTTATTTATTTTTATTTATATTCAATAACACATACATTTGTTTTAACAGGTAAGACCCAAGCTAACAAAAGTAGCCATGCATTGCTAATTTTACACACAAGTTACACAGTGGACCACATACTAAGTGTCACCCTCTGGAATTCCGCCAAAGAGCAAGAAAATATGTTCAAACGCCAAAAGACACTATTAAGTAATCTTACCGCACGAATCACTGGTGCAAACTTTAATAAGTTTGTACGGATTGCCGGAATCTTAAAAAAGGGGATTTTTAAGATTCCGGCAATCCGTACCTTGGACCCAACCGTAGCCTCCGTCTGGAACGAGCAATCCCAACGATTCCAATATTTGTGGATTATTCAGCATACCACGAAAAACCATAAAAACATATTTTACAAGAGCGAAGTTCCTTACTTCCAACTTATAGTACCCAACCATCCCTATAACAAAGAGAGTTGGATACATAAGTGGGTAGAAAGGGTAGACACCAAACGGCTTCCAGTACCTACAGGTGTCGGGTAAATTTGTTCTGCATCTTTTCCAGCATCTGGGAATACTTCACTTCATAAAGATTATAGTGAGGGGGGCTGTGTCTCAGCAGGGGGAACATTATAGGCTGATTATGCTATTCGATAATTAAATGCTTTGCTTAAATGAAATCTAAGTAGCATTATTTGGTAGTTATTTGGTCGAGTAGTTATAATTTTCATTAGATAGAGGCGTATAAGACTGATTACGTACAGTGATAGACACGCAGGCACACATTATTTGAAGTACTTTATCGTAACCATGAACATTGCAGTTACTATTCTGATCTACAATTGTTACCAATATGCTTTATATTGCTTACACATTGATTTGTGGAATGCTGTTGTAGATTGACAGTGTTATTAATTGGTTCGTGTTATATTGTAACATTTGTCGTGCGGCACAAACAACACACCCGCTCGGGCGCCGGCGCTCGTCAGCTTCGATGAGCTATAAACTGAGCCTACCGCTCGTATGTTCATGATCGATACTCGTATAACGTTATATTACCTCCAAAACTTGCTACTTAACTCGCACAATCCCACTTGGACGTCTTTTAAAGCCGTAATTCGACTGATCGTAAAACACGGGCTATCTAACAAAGCAATTGTACGAGCATTAATCTTATTCCAATAAATATTTGTTTGGAGAAATCAATTTGTAGTCGTGATTTTTCTCCATTTATCTATATTAAGTGAAAGTAGATTTTTCGTAGAACTTTCTGCCTTTACAAATATACATAGAGTGTTTGTTGTACACAAATAACGTTACTTTTTACTACGCAGTCAATATTATTGATAACGTCAATCTGTTTCATCCAAGTTACAAGTGATGGCGTACAATGAATGGGCAAAACTTGGAATGACTGCAATCCGTGCTTTCTACTTGAAAAACACAATTTCATATCAATTTAGTGAACATTCATATTACAAGCAGATCATAAATGCCAGCACTATTTTGAATAATTTTATTTCAAATATTCCGATTGGGTTTTGTAGGGCTACAATACATGCGACATCCCAACGCCCGAGCATTCGCGCGTGTGTCAAAGAATTTGATAAGCAGAGCGGAACTAATCCAGATACGAAACAGAATACATACCGTATTCATGGTAATTCCGGGTCACGGATAAAAACCTAATCAAGTGCTCGTACGTGAAGGAAAATAACGTTACTGTAACAAAGCAGAGGAGTTTGTTTGCATTAGTCGCATAAATTGTTGGATCACGTTTAAAAATTCTTTTATCGGTAAGTTACTTTGAAATCCGGAGACTTTCAATGAATATTGCAGTTTTCAACTCATAAATGTCCATAAAAACTGTTTTTAAAATACCCATCTGAACTGCTATTAGTGAATTGAATTTTTATATTCGCCGGGGGCGAATAAGATCTATAAGATATAAAAAACCGTATCATAATCATACAGTTTTATATTCTCACAAACAACATTATGAGAAGTGCATTTAACATATTGGAACAGAAAATCATATAAAAAGGGAAACCATTGATCGGGTTTTGACAGGGGTAAGAAAATATTGGGATAGTGATAGCTTACTTTACTTATCGAAAGATGTGGGGTCCGGGCCCAAGGCTTTTTACTGTTATCTTGAGATAAGTGGGTATTCAAGAAACTATGACTCTCATATTGCATTATCTGTAATACAAAAGAGACGTCGGTTCTGAGCAAAGTTAACTGCCTACTAAGCGACATTTGGCGTCCATTAAAACACTAGATTCATTTTCTTTTTCCAACGTTATCTGCGAAAGCCTGCACTTTAAAGAACCTCATATACGCTGAAAATATTTTCTCATAGAAATAAATAAAGTAAAGTAAATGTAATAAAGTAATCAGCAGATAGAATCTTGTTCATAAACTTGTTCCGAGAATAAAACTGTTCGTCGTTAGGCACGTTTTAATGAATGAATTAATAACATTTGTATCACCGTGTCCTAATTAAATTTATTCTCTCTGTTGCACTACAGTTGCATTTTACAGATAGTAATTACAACATTATTCACTGTTTTATGCCTGTTTAATAGAATTCAGTAACTTCAAATGAAAAAACAGCAAAGTTTTAAATTGTTCAATCAACTCAATTTACATACAGCTACACGTTTAAAATGCTGCTTGTAAAGCAACTTATTATAATATTTTTTTTGATATAATAAAATGTTTTAGATAAACCTTTTTTGGTTAGTTACGAGAAAACGAAAGTATGATTATGTTCAACGCATCGATAACACGGCATATCGATCAGAACACTCCGTTTGATTGCATCACTTAAGTGATTAATTAGTATTGGCAACACCAGATTAGAAATTGGTTTATGCAATTATTTAATTGCAATAAGCCTTGTTTTGATCGTGGAGCTGGCAACACGTGTAAAGGCTTTGTGCCATTAACTACCATACCTTCATCTGAGGCTTCATTAGTGTTTACGAACTTTAGGACGTTCCGCTGGGAAAGAGCGCTTAACATGTATGACGTTTCAGCTTTGAATATTAAAGTTGCTACCTAGAATTGGCCTTAGCTTGTAGTCAATGGGTGGCCAGTCCATTCATGCGCTACGCAAGGCAATGCAGTCGATTCATATTCAAAGGGGGAGCTGACGTATTTGTACCTATATTTATATATTGAACTAGGCAACCTGTGTCTTCTGCGACCTTAGCAAGTCAGCATGTAAACCACTATTGATAAAATCTCTTATTTCGAAACCGTTGTTGCTTGAGAAACTAGGAAAGTACAAAAACAAGAGCCTAAAAGATACAGGAACAAAGTTATCTACCAACTGACCATTCGTAAAAATGATGATAACAATCAATCATAAATTAATCACTACGAAGGAGTAGATACCGGGACAACACAGACCACATACCGAGTTCCTATGAACAAAATACGCAACGACCATCAAGTTATACAAAACCAGTTAATGGGGATCTCTCATTGTACGGGAAATCTATATAAAGCGAAACCATGTTAGACTGGAAATGTATAGATTGATGTGTCTCCTTGTGTACAGGTATACTGTGTGGGAAACAAAAGGAAAAACAAAATAAATCAGGTGCTTATCGCTCCGTGCAAGTTGTGTAGTGCTCACGGGTTGTTCTGCTAAGCGGGCGGCTATCAACCTATCAGTGCTAGCATTACGACCTAACCCGTTACGTAGACACGCGTCGTGAGTACCGAGTGTTGTTTGTACGGGTGTGTGTATCCCCACCTCATTGTTAAAGCAAAAGAAAACATAAACACATTATATACAGTTCTCAATGGCGTTATGCAGAGTGAATGGTCGTAAAAAACTACGAAATTCATAACAGACGCTTTTTATGAGCAAGTCTTTCTACAAGGAAGCTATAACCGTGCAAAATTGCGGATGGACCGCTGTAAAGAATTTAATCTGGACATTATAAACATTGCCCTAATTACCACAACATGTATAGTTCTGACCTTATTCAATACTTTCCTGTGGCAACGATCTCCACGGGAATAAATCATGTCTATGGGTGTGTGGGGTACTAGACCCCACCCCCGCACCTCACCCGCGCCTCCCCCCACGCCCCCTGGGATCGAGTAGCTATTGCTTGGAAGGCCACACAAACGGACCAGATCTATTTTTAACCTAAAACGGCTGTTTATTGAGTCTTACCGGATATTTCGTTTAGCTTGTTTTAAATATATTTTCCTTTATTGGTATTGTTTGAAGGCAAAAATGTCATTATATGTCGATACAGAACCCTGAAAATGTAACTATCGAGCTCAACTCTTATTATAGTGCCGACTGTCGATATTACTTCTATTGATACGTTCTCATTCTCAATAAAATTCTGCGATAAAATATTCATTGGGAGGCTTCTCCCGGTCGATATCGCTATATGAAACTGATTACCGATTCCGTTCCGAAAAGGTGTTGGAGAGCGAATATAATGAGATCACGCCAATATATAGTGAAATGTAACTTTCCCACCGACGGAAACGCTTCCGTGATCATTTTTGGGAACGGACGGTGAAAAAGATAAGTGCCTACCAATTCAGTTAGCAACTGATATCTGAAATTAAAGAAAAAGATGGTGGTATATTGCTCAGTCATTGCCATTGGGCCACTCGTACGTCGGGCCGAGCCTTGAACTTAATAACTTAGTACCGTCTCATACATATTAACTACGACTGCTGTCTGAATTATGAATACACATTTTTAGTTATTATTGTCAGGTTAATTTTTCGATGAAGTAAGTAGTCCTGAAGTAACCCTAACCAATATCTTTATTCAAGATAAACTCCGAATCGCTCGAAACCGCTAGTTTCCGAAGGACGCATCTCTGAATAGTAAGAGATATTCCGTCCCCTTACCCGCTCCCGCTTCCTTCCGCTCTCTAAGCATAATTTCCTAATAAATAACTTGTAAGACAATGTACGGCCGTACTAATACATACATCATCTTACGTACGCCTTAACTTGGAACATGAAGTTTGTATGAACGTATAATTTGTACCACGCCAATGAATGGCTCGTTCATTGCGGAAACTATTAAAGTAATGCCGAGCATGCCGCCGCTGCCATTTGGCGACTAAACTATTTTTAATTTATACAACAGTTGGACCCGCCGTACATTGTTAGAATGGCGACATGGATAGCGTACCTAGTTCTAAACTTTGGATTCTAACGTGCTTCCTATAGCTGTGTGGAAGATAGACGCGCTTACTCCAGACAACTTGAATATGTTTCAAATTAGTGTCGAATGATATATTCTATTGAGACAAATAAGAGTTAAAATGTCAGAAGGTCACACTGGCACACGTTTAATCTAGGCCAAAGTAAAAAGAAAATCTTTAGAAGATTTTACGCGACATTATAGCCTTAGGATTCGTATAGCCCAAACAATACCAGCTCTAATGACACGTGCAAAAAGGTAAACACCAATTCCCAATCGACCTGGAGACAGTTTCGCTCCAAACATTAAACTTTCGGGCCCACTTTCAATCCCCTGCGCTATTTTTAGAATATTCGTCCATAACCACTAGAAAAGCTCAATGGAATGTAATATGAAGACCTTCCTCGGTGAGTCTCGCGGGATTATTGTCCCAGCTCCGCAAGAGAGCGCTGGTGAGAAAAATTGTGATATCTCGACAAACGACGAAACGGTGGCAGTTAAGTGTTAGTGCTAAAAATAGCGAGATCCAATTACGAAGTCCCTCTTCGGCTCCGGTATCGCAGAGCAGTTAGTGAGCTCTCGTTAAATATGCAATTGAGAGCTTCGAGCCCTGAACTTCGACACTCTGTGACGGTCCAACCATCTACCTTTGTCAACATCAAACATTATAGGCGACCCTTCCGAGTGCTCGGTCGAAGATTTAGCCAATTTACGAGCATATCATGGACCCTGTTAGACGTGCAGTTATGTAACCTTTTTATTTGATGGATCATAAAATATAATAAAGCCTGTCTAGAAAGTCAATCCTTTGTCATGTTTTTGTTGTATCTTCATTTAGGGCTTTTATTTTAAGATTAAACTTGGTTTCATTGAACTCTCATGGGTTTGTACAACGAATAACAGGACAAGCAACTAACAAAATGGATCACGATCATCAGCAGTAATCAACACTGAGGGACCGAGTATGAAGGTGGAAGTGCCAGGGTGCTTGCGGGAGCGAATCATATTTTAATCAACACACAACCTGACACTTACCTGCAAATTGCAAAAAACCTACCAACTACCTACAAAATCTACGGCGCTTCCATTTTAAGAAAAAGAATTAGTCATTAAAAAGTATGTTAATAACATCATCAAACTAAATACAAGCAACTGAGACCAACATTTTCACACGTTATTCTTTCCTACCTCATCGTTTCTCCAAATATTGTAAGAGCTTGGGTGACATCATCAATTAGGTACCTTTTACGCCACTATTATTTATTTATTTATTTATTTATTTTACTATTTATGTACACACAGTAGATAACACAGGAAAATAATATTATAATACATGAGTACAAAGGTACTGCTTATTTCTCAAGAAATTTCTGCCAGCAGACCTGCAAAAGGAGAAATGAAAAAGAAATGTAGACAATAGTGTGTGAGAAAAGGAAGAGAAAAATGTGTTTATGTGCCTTATCTAACTTAGCCTAAAATATTAAGCATAAATACACATGAGTAAATATTAATATATACTTATATAAATACATAATGCTAAGATATATAAACTAATAAAAATATATATGTATATAATAAATTATAATTGAGAGGAAAGGTAATGCTCTTTCACTCTGGCTTTGAATAACGTGATGGTGTTCAAGTCGCGAATGCAAGGCGGAAGTGAGTTCCACAACCTTACAGCATGGACGGAGAAGGAGTATGAGTAGTAGCTGGATTTATGAGGATGGGATTTAAGAAGGGATCTAAGGTGCGATCTACACGGAGCGTCAGTAGGGCGGGCATAAGAAAAACGCTCACGCAGGTAAGAAGGATAGGACGGGTTGTGTAGGATATTGAAGAGGAGACATAGGATCCTAGTGTTCCTGCGAAGGCGGATTGGGAGCCACTTGAGTTCTTTGCGAAGGTGAGAAACGTGGTCATATTTACGGAGGCCAAAAATAAAGCGAATACATAAATTTTGCAAGCGCTCAAGCTTATTTAATAGCTCCTCAGTAGCATCCAGGTAGCAGGCATCGGCATAATCTATTATCGGCTATCTATTATTTACAAAGGTTTCTCTTAATAAACATGACTTTACATACAGTGGACAAAAGTCTGATAAAAAGAGGCTACATTCTACTTAAATAGCTTAGGGTTGGTCCCAAACATGGGTTTTTTACTCGCGGCTTACTATGTGACATATTTTTATAGTCTCCCCTTCCTCGGGAGAATATGAAGGGCTACAGAAACACAAAGTTAAGGTGTCATGCATTTACGTTATTATGTTGATAACTGTTCTTCCCTTTTTTATCTGACCTTGTGCGGTTTTAGTACAGTGAAAGGTTCATGGTTCTTAATTCTATAACGAGGAAAGAAACGGCAATATTAAACAGGTCCTTATTACTTTTTATTTGAAAGTTTTATATCTTAAGCAACAATTTTAACAAATGTTGTAAATTCGCTTTGATTTTTTATTGTTACTCTTACGATTTTATTATGCCTGTATGACCTTCGAGAGAGCCACATCTTGAACTTCCACTATATTTATATATTACAACTACCATCAGCCGATATAAAAATAATATAACTAAAGATGATTTTTTGTAAAGTTCAATCCAAATATTAATAGCGCGCAAAAGTGCCGTTGCTCTATGCCTTTTACATAGGTACCTACATATGATATTATTGCAATACATACTTAGCTTGGAGCAGCTATAACACACTCCACTTTAAAATGTAATTTGCAAGCCAGCAGATACCCGGTTGCACTTCACTCTTGCAACTTGTAGGTCGAGGATGAAGCACAACTGATTTGTTATAGCATTTCCTGTGCTAAAGCAATACCTTATAACAATAAAGTTATATAAAGGCACTTGGAAACAACAGGCCTATATTACAAAAACATTTTAGGATAGCGTCAGAGTATAATATACTCTAACTTATGTAATCTCAAAAGATCTGTGATTCAACGTCAACTTAGGGCGAATTTCACCAAAAAAACTGGACGCAATCAGCTCATCTAAACCGCGATCAAGAGCTGACAGCGTCAATATTCCATAGCAATGACGACAGCTGACAGTTCTTGAACACAGTTAAATTCGCCCTTAGTCCTTAATAACAAGGTCCTTCAATTCACATCTACCTACCTAGCCTTTTCCCATATCTCACGATTAACAGGGGAGAATGGATTTTTTTTTTGCGCCGACCCCAAGTAACATGGGACAAGGGTAGGAAGATGATGATGATAGGGTCGTCTTCCAGTCTAACTGAATACAGCTCAATACCAGTATTTTACATGAAGCAAGTTTCGGCCGAAACGAAAAACGTGTACCTAGTCTTTTCATCAACTGTCCTAGGAGAACGAAAACTAACTCGTCGTCAATGCACCAACTCGTTAAATATGAACAATGGTACATAATCAGAAACGACTGGAACCATTTCCGTGACATCGTCCGTGTGGACGGAATAAACACAAATTTTATTTTCCGGTGTGAGTTCAGTAACGAACCATGTTACATTTTAGATTTCCAACAGCCTGTTGTAAACAGTTTTGATTGAAAATGTTTACTGATTGTTTTTATTTAGAAACGACATAGTTCGTAGTTCCGGAATAATTTCTATAGGTATGTGTAGATATTTACGTAAGGAAAAAGCACGTTCGCAGGCTTTTGTCGTGCGACTTTGATACATAGAGACTTGTCAATATTTAGTTTTGCGAATAAAGGTTTCTACGCGTATGTAAACAAAACATGACTCGTATGTTCCTACTCGTATACCTACTACTATACGCTATGCTACAAACTACTGTTTGCTATCGTATGTTACCTTCATTTTTGTAAAAGTGTAAACTAGTAAGTGTGCGTGTCAGTTCTATTCTACCGGCTCTAAATATTTTCTTAAGGCAAACATAATGGCCTAAAACACTTTTTGTTGTTTGTACTTAATTCAAATTATTATTTACTTAATTCAGAAGGTACCTATTTAATATATATTATTAGAATTCTATATAATTTCCTATCCCTCCCCAGTTCTATTCCCAGAACAATGAATGGACCAAATTATCCCTCTCACAAATAACTGCTTCCCGCAAACACGAGATTCGTTTAATATATTTGTGTATGACGTCAGAAAACCCTTCATGACGTCACAGGACAGCCGGCGTCATGGCGCTGATGTAGCCTTCGCACAAAAAACGAGGACTTTGCCAAGTCAGAGACATCGCTCTACAAAAAGAAAGAATAAAAGCTTATCTTTCGTAATCACATTAATCCTTGACTAACTCTTTTTGCACACAGACAACCCGTTATGAAAATGATGCATGGTTTACTAACGCTTCAATTTTGACTAAGCAATAAAATTTTGTCGTGTGGATATAAAACCGAATGATTCAATGTCGTTTGAACTTTTTCTTTCTGCACTGCACCTTTAAAGAAAGTTAGATCAATTTGCTAGATCAAAATCAAAATATTTTATTACACATAGGCCTACATGGGCACTTATAAAACGTCGACAAAATGGTGCACGGTTTGGGTTGGTCGTTTCCTATGGAGAAGAACCGGCAAGAAACTCTATGGTTACTCTTTTCAAATCATTTGGAATAACAATATTATCATGATACAGCATTAGTACTTAAATATGGGGGGACTGCGTAGGCCCGACAATAAGTCGTTGCTTACTACACAACAAAAGGTAAAATAAGATAAGAAGTTAACAAAAGTTAACAAGCATCTAGGAATCTACTAAGCCTACAACGTCCACACATTCACAAACAATCGGTAAAAAAGAATCTATAAAAAGGTAAGAAAATGTTATAAACAGACTAAATTAAACATGTGACACAAATATTCTCATGAGTGCTGTAACTATTCTGAACAAAAGGTGTTTATAGGATTTGAGTTGAGTGTTTCACTAAATGAATAATAACTATTTCGAATATAGTACATACGTTAAAGTCAATAAAACCTCACTATAACTAGTCACAGTACACACAAAGCCTACATATTAGGAAGTTTGTAAAGTAATCGACGGAAATACGAAGCAATCATGAGTTGGGCAATTCGCACTTAGCTGGCTTTGGAAACACGTCTCTGGATCTATTTACTTTGTTTTTATGGTGATCTTGATAGGGAAGTAAATAAACAAGTGTATCAGCTGTGTGGGTAATCTTTGTAAGGTCACTGTAATAATAAAACAGAGGGCGGATACAGGGCGATGAGAGTACGTAAAAATGTAAGTTATAACGAAAATCAAGGCTCAACAATCGTTAAAGTTAGATAGATTGTAACAGTGTTATTGTAAAAGTATCTCAAAAACGTACATTCATTATAATCTCATGAAACTGACAGCCTGCGTCGTCCTGGACACGGGCCTCTCCGCATGACTTCCTGTTGTTTCGTTCCAGGGCTAATGTGGGCCACTAGTCGTTGGTTTTGTCCAGCTCGTCCCGTCATCTTCTACGAGGTCTGCGACGCCTTTTGGCTGTGTCAGACTCCAAAAAGTGGCTATTTTCAATCGAGTTACGAAATTCATAGTATCTTACATAACGGTAGGCTAGCGATCAAGTAGCCAGCCGTAATGTAATTATGCGTGTATCCTATTAATATATTAAGTAAAAAGTCATACAGCTAGGATTATGGTAATGACCCATATTTCCACATGTGTACGACTTGGTCTGTTTTACAACTAATGTGGTTTTGATTAGTATAGATAGACGAACTGTTTTTATCCATAAATTAGTTGGTATAAAAACATACAGTTGCAGCGTTTACAAAATAAATTGAGGAAGCAAAATATACACTACTTACTAGTCGCTTAAACCAGGCACCTGTATTTTCTATACTGCCAATAAATCCCAAATTAACTAACTAGTGTAAATAATGTACATGCCAACAATTGGAACTTTCGAAGTACTTTCGAGTAGGTACAGCCGCCAGCACATCAAGCTACCCGAAACTGTCAAATTTTCCCAATCAACCTTGAACCTAATGATTTAGTGTAAAAATTGGAAATCTATTAAAGAAATTCGACAGATTGTAGTAGCTTGATGTGCTGGCGTCTGTACATAACAAATGCAGGTAGTTAAAATAATAAAATACACCTTTGAATGTTGCTCTTCAATAGTTAAAAAAACATAACCCTTCCTTGGCAGTCGGGTAAAAATCAAATAGGTTTTTTTTTAGTGTTTTATCTGGCACGTTAATAAAATATTATCTTAGTGAATGTTTAATATTTAAATATATTCCAACAAAACGTTCTCCGTTGTTGCAAACAATAAATAAATCCACATTCATTCTCAATTCACAAAGAATTAATCTTTCACGTATGATTTGTACAGATTGAAAACGAAATAATTAAATCTACCTGAAAAACTGTAGCATATATCGCCAATATATGTTCTGAAAATCATGAAAACCGTTATTAACTGGACACCTATTTATTACATTTCTCAGAACGGCACAAATATGTTATTGAGTTTCTAGGGCTATAATTAAAAGCGGATGGAACGCGATATATAGAATAACTCTGGTAATCAACGTATTTATTACTCAATTAAGGACTGGGAATCATATTGGTTGATACATATAGCCTGTATAATAACGCCTTCAGACATTTTATCAGTATGTACTAAGTAAACATTAGTAATGACTGAAGAGAACCCTTTAATCAAAACTAGTACGGAACGATTAAGATTTTTTCCCACCAGGTGTATACCACCGCCTAAATGACTCTATGAAGGAATGTCAATTTTAGACCAAGTACTTCCAACTAACCAGAGGCCTTACCACGAGCTCTTAACGCGATCCAGTTTAGGCTGTTGGAAAGAGACAGAGCTATACAAGTCGTCTAGCGCCATCTCGATCCCTGAGCGTAAATTGAATCGCGTTAAGAACTCGCGGTAGGCCTACAGGTCTCATGAAGAGAGAAATCATGTACTTTACAACACATTTTCACATTTCCATTTAATTTTCAGCCACATACAGCACACTCAGAATAACAACTAACCTATTGACCATTAACATTGAAGATAAATGGACCGCCCTCCCACACAGTGTTAATTAAATTTCAATTAGCATTTACAACAGTTTCCTGCAAATAAATTCGGTAAAAAGATAATGTTGAGTATTATGTGGCGATGAGTGTCATCAAGGGCTCGTTACACACGTCATGGAAATGTGAGAGCGTCCGGCCTCGCGCCTCGCGCCTCGCGCCTCGCGCCTCGCCGCGCTCATTAGTCGCAGGGCTCACATAAACGGGCGTGTGCGCTGTACCTACTTGTACATCTCCCTGATAAAGGCCACCGGACAGGGTTAAAATTGGAATTTCGAGGGAGTTGCGTCATTATTCAGTAATAATGACTGAATGTACATCTCTGTTGATGTACCGATAGTTATGTTTCTCTCATTGCCAATTCACAAACAGATGTTGTGTTTCATCTAACATTTGTCTTGGTTTAAGTACTCAATGGCCAACCATTGCGTTCTATCAACAGCCCCCAGCTCTTTGTTTACTGTATCAGGTCCAGCACTTTTATCTAAGACAAATGTCACCCTGCCGTCTCAACTTGAGACCGGGAGAATAGCTGATGTCGGCTAAGTTGCCAAAAAAAGTGCCATCTCTTACTTACATTTGTTATAAGTATTCTGAATTTCATTTCGCAATAGACTGTGGAAGCTTTTAAAGCGGTCTGACTGAAAATATTCTTAGATTGCCAAAACTTTGGGCGGCCTTACACATTTTTGGCTGAAATTGGTACTTTTCCAAATTATGAAATACTACTACTGAGTTATTACTTGTAATTTATGGAACCTTTTTGTTCAGATTGTGAAACAGCAAAGCCTACTTAAAATATTAAAATAACTGTTCTACCAATTCAAATCGATAGCCGTGGTGATGTTAAAAATTTGCTTTTTCTTAAATTTACTGAAAATTATAGTTTAGAAAGTAGAAACATTTACATATGTATTATGTTATCAGTCTATCTTCGCGTGGTTGTCACAAGTAGTAGATCCGCACAAGGGCCAGCTTAGAGCTTATTGAGTGATCTGAGGGTGCACTTAGATAGCACAGAAATTAAAATGGGCAAGTCGTAAGTAAAATTATTTTTATATTTTAAAAACGGCGATTGGTAATTCAACTTTTTCAGAATTTCATGAAAGATTAATTGATTTCTGACACATCTTGAATATTTCTCATGACATTGAGCGTCAATAGCTATTTTTTCTTTTTCCTTTTGAACTTTAATTTTGGTTTGGTGATTGAAACACCTACCCAACCCACATTTGACGTTGGAAGTATCCATACAGGCTTTTTCCCATAGGGGCACGAAGGACCTACTTAACGTCACCTGCTACTGATACATTACGACTTTCATATTCATCCATCTGGTCATACACGCACGCTGGTTATCTACCCACTACCTATCGTGTTTTATTTTAAAGCATTCAGAACACGTGTCATACCATATTTATAAATATATATTTACCTCACTACAAAAGGGAACACAGTGAAGCATTCTCAAAAAGTTGAGACGGGCGTCGACGAACTACAGCTCTTCAAACTTAAACTCTTAACTACTCCAGCTTTACGTATTTCGGCGTCACTCATTCCTGTACAGTGATAAACAGTCTCTTCTCGAGAATTTCACTGGAATCTAGAATTAGTCCAACAACATGCAACTTTGTAGTACTTATAAGAGCACCTCAATTGGCGTTTGTTGGCGACGGTAGGACTTGGTAACTTTAACGGCACTTGCAGTACAGCAAATTGAATTTAGCTTCGCGTATGTGCACTCTTGTCTTATTAAGATTGTAGTTACGAGTACATCCCCTGTGCTGTCTACCGTGGTGTAATGCTTTACGTGGGAAATGGTACAGGTTGGGACATTTTGTTCCGGGGGGTACGGGGGAGATGTGAGGGTCGTGACTAAATAATAACAATTGCACGGGATCAATGGTGAAGCTATGCTTGTCAAGGTCGGTCCGTGATTGGGTGACTAATTGACTATCCATTACATACGTTAAGCCGTTGGTCCAAGCTGTCATACGTATATTTGACAGTAGTTGCAGGTAGTCAAAAGCGAGAAAGTCTGACAATCAGTTAAAAGGATATTGTGTAACAAAATATTTCGAAAAAGGCTAAACTAGATGATGACGGAGAGATGGAAGTATTATGCATAAAATCCACCTATTCCCACGAATACCAAAGCATTCAATAGAGTGTATGCAAATTAGGAGCAGTAAAGGATAAAGAAAGAGTTAACGATAAATTTTACGTCATTGCTGAATGAAGGTAAACAAAGTCTTATCAATGGATAAGTTTCTGTTTAGCACTATAGCACACATATCAGCAATTGTGACGATAGCACCTAATACAGTTTCAACTTGTAGGTATAGTACCCTTTAACAAGTAGAGTGATTGATAAAGTTTATTCCTCTATTAAACTATTAAAGTCCTTAGGTGACACGGTCGGCACAATAGACTGGATCGAATATCTTCCTTTTCATTATAACTGAGGAGGACTCCCCTTGGCAAACTGAGCTATTGAACTATCTATAGAGAACTGTGCGGCCCTTGTGATGTCTATAGAGTATTCATAAACTTTGTCCACATTAACATCATGGGTAGCTACGACATAATAGCGGAGACATAAAATTCCTTTTTAATTGGATCCACAAGTATTGTTTTAATGGTTAGTATTCACTTACGTTCTTTAAGAAGCTTGTTTTACATATTCTTTTAGAGAAATACAAACATTCAAGCTGTTAACTAGAAGCCAAATAACTTACTCACTCTCACTATTCTATAAACACGTCATTGTACACTTCCGATATCACACCGAAATACGTCCTTCATTAGTCAATACGGTAAACCTTTCATCCGTAGTACACAACGTAACATCGATACATCTGTACGTGTAGATAAACACCTGTGTCACGTCCATGTCCCACTACGTAACGTAACACTACAGTATTGACGCTAACACGCACACTTTATTACTAATTATCACGACAAACACGCTTATCGCTCCTAATTAATTTTCCGCTTGTTAACCCAAGATTAGGATCATTCGGGTTTTAATAAAAAGGATATACGACTAAGCTATATTATATCTACGTTTTTTAAGCATCCTAATTTGTTATGGTAGAACAAAAACAATTTACGTCACGAATTTCAAATGTTGCTATAAAAATGCAAAAGATCGTTTTGAATTAAAATGCATGCAGCAGCATCGCTATAAAGTTCTGCAATACTCTTTTTTTGTAAAACACGAGTTATAGTAAAAAGTTAAACAATGAATGTTTGTAGCACGAGTATAAAAAGCAGGCAAATATCAATGTAGTAAGTGAAAAATGTAAACTATCTGTGTTAAACATTCCAGTTTATATCATAAAGTATGAACATCGCACTCGCTGACACGCTACAATGAATACAGTCTAGCTATATAGCGTACATTTTTGAGTGTGTGTGTTTGTGCCGAGCCCCGCTTCGTGACAACAAGCGAACATCGAGTAAAGGCTCCTCACAATCGACGGAGATACCACGTAACCCCTTCCCCACTGAATAGTGTCAACTTATGCCGTACAATATATCATACAAACCCTCCTAGAACTTCATTTGAATACACATATTTTATGTTTGGTTTACCTACTTTCCGTAAAAGAATAATAAACTCGTATCAGACACTATAAATATCTTAGTATGGAGTGTCGAAAAAGGTTGAATCAAGTTTATGTTCTCAAATAGCCTTCGCGACCTCCAAACAAACTTTAAAAAGCCAACATAACTAATTGTGTATTTACTATTCATGTAGTTCATTCCATTCCAATTTTACGTGATTAAAATCAATTACAATGTGAAAAGCGAATTCGTTGGCTATTTGTTATTGCGAAGTCGATGGAGTGTAAACAAATATGTAAATTAGTGAAAGATTGAATCTGGGAGCACAATTGTTTCGGCGGATTCCTTTGTTAAAATTCAATAGATGTCTAAAACACGGCTGTAATTGTGTGACGCTGTCGCCACTTGGGTGGCACTCCATGCCGATTGTGTCGCAACTTACGTTTTAAGTAGATCTGAATGCTAAACAGTGAGGTTCGTTTACCTCGGTGGTTTACATAGACTATTCTTGTATAAAATGGCATTGCTGCACACGCCACCGGAAACCCGATAACGGAGGTAGTGACGTATCAACATGAATTAGTGAAGCGGAGTACGGCGGCGCAGTGCACCGTGCACCGGTATCGCCCCACAGCCCGGGGCTCCGGCGCGCGGTGCGGGGCTGCAGCACGCCACACACACGCCGCCACCGTACTCCGCACCACCCAGTTACACCATGTGACACGCGATCCAACACCCACACTTTACATAAAACACTCGTAAATAGACTACATAAAACTTTTTTATCTGACTCACACCTAGTTCCAAATAGTAATATAGAAAATGTGGTCGTCGTGATTTTCATACAAATGGTAGAAACAGCCAAACACAATGCAATATTGAGATGTTACGCAAGAACTAAGTTTTTACCCACCGGGGAAGAAAGAATCAAGTCCGACAGTTATTTGAGTAAAGAGAAAATCGATAGTAATATCTACGTTTAACGGGCGCACGGTCACGCGCGCCCGCCGCCGCCGCGGACATGATTGAACGCTGTTTGAACTGCACTGATAGAATATTTTACATCACTATTATCTTACCCAATCTCCGTTTTAAATATTACGGTTAAATAAGTTTTTGTATGCGTTGCATGAACTGAAACTTGAATAAAATCTTTGTATTTGTAACAATAATGCTACAAATAAAGTAAATCTTATCACACGTTGTTACTGAACCATAGTTAACCACAAAAACATGTTAGTAGTGACATAATTCCCAGAATGAGTAAAAACCTTGGTTGGTACATACATAGTTAGGCACTCAGAAGATTTGTACCGCGTGTCGTAGCAGCACCTCGTAGCGGCGTAGCGCGCTCGTAGCGTGCGCCTACGAACCACGGAACTCGCCTATATTTAGTGCTACGAATGATTTGCAGTTAAACGCTTTCGCATGTTTATTTCTTGAGAAAAAAATGCCTCCACTGCCATTAGCAATACTTATGAACGCTATTTACGAGTTCCTAAGATTACGAGCGTTACTTCATGAACAATAGGTTATATAAATAAACCCTTTTATTACTCCGTCTAAAGGAAACTATATAATATGCTTTGACTCTACAGCTTTAACCCTTGTTCTTAGATAACAGAACACGAGCAGTATACGACCTCTTAACTGTTTCTAATTAAAAGATCTTTAGAAGATGATGTCGATGCATCACAAACTAGATAAAGTGGGAACACTCATACTCTGTAAAGCTGCAATCTCGGAGGCTGTGAGAGTAATAATTTCGAACCCAGTATTTCGCCGCATTAAAGTGTCGTGCAACTGTCGACAGCTTGAAAATCTAGTTGAAAGCTCTTCTTGCTTCAAAAATTTTGCCTTGCAATAAGACTGAATAAAGCCAGATTGAAGTTCCGAATAACGGAAGGTATTGTATTATGAGAATAGGAAAGTTTTGATCCTAATGACGTAACGGATAGTCCGTTCATTTGTATAATAACAATGAAAGCCCACCACAGTTAATCCTTTCCACTCCATATTCATATGAAAATACTATTCAAACCTTTAAACACATAGAACGCGGTATAGCTACTATGTATCTGGGTATGTGTATTAGTATAATTTGTATTTTGAAAGTAGATAAGTTAACGTCAAAGGAGCTTACCGAGGCGCGGCGTAACGTAGATACCTACATTGCCGAGCTGCCCGGACCTTTCGATAAAAAGCAATCTCACCGATAGACGGGTACCGTGTCTTATCGACATCGTAACCCACACTCGACCTGAGTTTGGAGTAAACGACGCACCTCTCTACTAAGTGCACGCAATTACTGGATCCATAGAATTACTCAAAGGTAGACGAAGATACCATCAACATTGTCTGTAATGATAAACCCACTCGTACGTGCCAACAAGAAATCGATCAACAATGTTTTACGAATTTCGAATATGTAAATTGGAATCGAAATAGAAATGTAGGTTGTTTTGTATGCAAGACCTTTCAATGCCTTCAAATCAGTTTCCGTCGTTCCAAATAAATTTGTCAAATGCAACGATCGACCTATATTGCGGCGTTGACTTCCGAGACACATTCAAATATAGTCGCAACATTTCCGATGTAATGTGCTCGGTTTGTTTTAGTTCTCGTTATAATGGAACTAGTAAATATATCGTACAGTTGATTAATCCCCGTAGAAAGGGTCCGAATATCTACTAAGTTGAGTTCGATGCTCGATACGTATTATCAGTCCATCGAGCGCTAATAGCAGATAATCCGGTATGTCAGCACGAGCTAGACGACGCAGACGTAAGCTAAGGAAGCAATACTCGGTTAATCCCTGACACGCTGATAGAAAACCCGTAAGTCCGTCTAATGAATCGATCGCCCAGTAACAGGAAACTCCTACATAATATCGTACTTTAACGATCTTCTCAACAAAGTTTATTAATCTACTTAATATTGCCCAAAAGGCGCGGAGGCCGTTTTGCCTCAATTTACTAAGAATTATGTATTTTGCTTACGTTCTTGGTGTGACATAATAAAATTGAGATCGCAAATAGGGTGCCGAAATAATGAAATGCTGTTGAGAAACAAATTGTGCACATAATCTTTTGGCGAATTCCAAAAGACGTAAGATGTAGATGATATTTCTCAAAAGTCGCTTACTTTTCTTGCAGCCATTAACAAAGTTGAGATATGCTAAACGAATCAAAATTCTTTTCTAACATAATAACGTAAGGACGAAACGGTGAATGTATTTAGTCGCCGACAAAGGAGCGTTACAGCATAGCGTCTATTCAAACTATTGATCTGAAGAGACCGCCAGCGACAGGCATCAGCCGACGTCTGGAACACTACTACCATAGCACCAAACAACCAACACGAACTGTCCTTACACAATCCATTGCGTTATTTTTAGAACTAACTTACTAAGCCTGCCGGTAAAAAACTCAATGGAAAGGTATTTCGTCATAGAGCGATAGCGACGTAGGTTTATTTGGAGCGGAGTTTCATTGATGTGGGGGTCATTTGCATGGCGCGCGTGGTGTGTAATGTGAAAATAGTTGGCATTAGGGTGCGGTACCTTTCAGTTGGGTGAGTTGGAGCCGGCGCAAGATAATGACCTCCATTGTGGCGAGCTGCGGGTCCGGTGGGGACAGCTGCTGTCTGGAAAAACGAATAGAGAGAGACTTTACCAACTAGTCATGCAGCCAAATAGAACAGGGAATTGTGGCAGAACATATCTATTGCTAGCTATGCACGTTATGAGACATTCCAGAACATGCTGGATTTTAGATTTTTACATACAGCGTTTATCAGAATGGTGTGGTCATATTTAAAGGTCTGAATCAGGCCACCAAACTGAAAATCTTAATTACGAAAAAATAATCAGCTGTCCCAAACATTTGGGTCGAGTAGGTATGAAAGTTTTGTATAGAACAGCTGATTATTTTGTCGCGATTACGATGTGGTCTCATTGAGAAAATTGTTGAGCATGACGGTCAGATCCACATCCTTAAATATGACCCCTATGACACCTTTCTGATATACGCTGAATTAGAATATAAATTAATCTACAAAAATAATGTTTTAAAACAAGTCTAGGTACAGTAGGAATCAAAGCTAGAAATAATAAGGTTAGTCAACCACAAACAGTGACGGTGAACGCACAGAGTGCTCGTCTAAGTTAATGAATAATTTGAGAGGAGGATTGCGCCCTCCCCCCCCCACTCTCGTGGGACTCACTCACTGGTTAGACTCAGGACTTGCTCCTCCTATTTGTTCTGCTCCCACGAGTATAACACAAATATCGAGTTGCGATGGAATGTTTATACAAATACTGTCTTAATTGTTCTGTGATGTCAAGCGAGACAGACGAGCTGAAGTCTGAAGTATCATCAGAGGGTATGTTTACTTTTTCTCTACTGATACATATTTGAGCGAAAATCTCGGTCCAGCGTTCTATCAGCTAGCTGTTTAGGGACGTGTGATACGCCCAGTTTTCCTTCTACATAATTATAAGTAATATCATTTCTTCTGAGTTCAAAGAAAGAAAAGATATTTAGGGAAGTTAGGTATAGCGATAATTACCATCTGTACATTCACGAGCACCAATATGTATACACTTTCCTAAACTTTAAATCAATTTTCACGAGAAATAACGCTTGTAACTCGGAGATAGGATCCATTTCGTAAAAATATGAGTTGCAAAATACTATGTTCGTAACAACATGAAATTTTAATCAGAACAGTAAGAGAAAAACACGTTTAAAAGTTGTTAAGTGTTTACATATTGTTGCTCGTGACTGTACGATCTTAAACCTTTTCTGACTTTATTTTGACCTTTGAGGTGCAGAGTAACTTTCTTTTTAAATGGTTGCGAACTCGTAAAATAACTATCCTATTTAAGTCAAAGCTTTCACCAAAATGATTGATATTCCAATAATAATATATTCACCGACTCAAAAGTCATAAAATGACGACACATGCGTCGCTCCAGATAGCTGTACTGGAGCGACCCATAAACTGAGGTACCTACTCAAAATTCTACCAATCGGGGTTTCATCTAGGTTAGAAAATATATCGGAAAAGAATCTTAAGTATATATGACATGAAAACGGCACTGATTTAGGGCGACTTTCACCTATGAAGATGAACGCGATCAACGCATTAAAACTACGTTCAAGAGCTATCAGTGTTATCTATGCTATGGAATTTTTATACTGACAGCTATTTTATGTGGTTCAAAATTATTAATCGCTCATAAACTTCAGTTCATAAATAGATCCATGAGATTCATCACCTTTACTGATAAGAAGTATGTATAGGTATTCGTACCTTAGTAATTGAGAGTTGTTAAATATTATCAAAAAAAAAAAACAAAGTTTGAAATAGTCGTTAGTTTTAATTGACTAATCATCGTTTGAAAGTAGACTACCCCATTGATTTCATGTAAGTACTACAATATCTAGTTTTATCTGTTGCATTAATCACGGTAATCTTGGAGTAAATGGTAATTGTATTCAGAATCTGCTGCGGCAGTATGATTACACTAATCTGATTGTTACCAATTGCTGTGATTATCACATCCACGAGAAATTCTCCTAGGATTGTCTGAATAAAGTGATTAGACGGGTCATTTTTCTTTGTCGACCAACTGCTAGATAGCACATAACTACGTGGCATAAAGCCAAGATAGTTTTACCATGTGTCATAACGTGTAACTTCTTAATTTGTCAGTATTAAGTCATCAAGGGCTGCAGTTAAGTAACGGGTGACGTAACTAAACACCCTTTCATTAAACTATTTGTACACAGGTAGAGGTTTATGTTTGTAATTACAGGTGGCGGGTCACAGGTCTGGGTCCCGGACACACGCAATATGGCCGCTCTGTCCCACGGAGTAATGAGTAAATGGAATGCGCATATTTGTGTCGGGCATACGGGGTCGTAGCGTGCGGAAAAGAAATGTCTGGCATTAGACGGTGGAAGTGCTTTAATTGACAGATTCAAGATGATGTAGCGAAACCTATTTTAAATAATTTTATGTTAACACTGACTGCGAAAATGTTTAAGAAAAATAGACAGCCCGTTTAAGCTACGTGTATTGTAGTAATTGTAGATTACCAGGCCGTCATCGTAATCATAAGTCACTCTAGGACTGATTTCTGCTACGGCGGTATTAACGTCGGTAACAACCACGTTTGCTCGTATCATCGCTCCATTTACTGCCTACTCCGTGCCGCCCACAAAATATATTTTACGGCGAGACCGGAGCCACCCTCGTAAATTTTACAACGATACCGTGGTCCCAATAAAAATTTCTTGACACTTTCTTTTCTATTTTATGTCGGTGTGAATTATGCAGATTTATTTATAGGCACACATTAGTATGCACCAACTTATTTACGTAAGGACAGATCTTAACGGACTGTTTGTAAATGAAGGGCACTATATACATTTTATACACCTATTACTTCTAATTATGTGTGTTAATTGTTTTCGTGTGCCACATTTTATTGTTTACAGTACGGTACTATACTATGTGTAGTAGTTTTTTTTTATAACGGTAATACGTTTTATTGGCCGAAAGAATTATTTTCAAATTAAGATTCTTAATGGCATACCAACTTTTATTTGTTTAAGAAAACTAACTTTCACATCTTCGACTATAATAAAGCATAGTATTCATAGCATAGCAAAATGGGGTTCCCTACGATATTCAAATAAAATTCGTCGTCAAAAACGTTTAAATATAAAATTGGCTGCAAAATCTTTACAAAGAACCAGTCAAGCAAATCATAATTTTCCGATTGGTAAGGAAAACGATTTGTTACTGAACTAAGAAACTGGGCAATACCTAATCAGTTAAAAAGTTTTGCTCCTTTTCTTTGTTATTTTTCGATCCCACCGAGGTTCGCTGTAATATCGATAATATGTCGGGTCTCCTTCTTTTGATCAGAAGAAAAACATTGTTTAAATACTTAATAATTTACAAAGGAACAGCTATGGAAGCAACTTCGATATGAAACACTCAAAAGAGACATGAACAAAAATTGTGGGAGTCAAAGCGAGCAGCGAGTTGAGTGCGTGCAGCGAGGAGTTTACTAGCCTGACCTTATTGCTTTATTAACTTTTATGAAGACGTTCCCAATTGTTTCTATCTGGCACACAGCTAAACTCACTAACAAACTATCAGCTTTATACCGATCCGGGATTCAATTGGTATGCTTTTTCTGTAGGCACGGTTTCTCTTTCAGACAATAGAGATCACCATTAAATATGTACAATATTGCGAAGATAAAACCTCTACAGTAGAGACCTACTCTATAAGGAAGTCTATCTCATTGGGTAGATAAGGGTCTGAACCTTTCATATTTTCTTACTTCACAAAGTAATAAAAAAAAAAGAAATAAGAAAAATATTAACGAGCTGCCTTGACCGGAAGTAAGGTTTCGCCTTTTCCGCTACTCAGTCCACGCAACATGGCGGAGTTTCCGGTGCTGAAAATCAACTCGCCGTAAATGTGGCTGTCCCCAAGTATTACAGTTTGTTACACAGGAAATCTTATAAACGTGGGACTTGCTGTGGCTGTTTTTTCCGCTCGCGACAGGTTGGGTTTAGCTACTTCGTGAATACTGATATTGTTTTTCGTTAATCTGTTAATTGTAAGAAATGCATGAGAGTCCTATTCTGTAAATAAAATGTTATTTTTTTACATATGATTTATAACTGTGTCTTACTATCATATAAATATGTCTGACTACATCGCTGCAACTATCACGGCTTCTCAGACAAACTGGCCATTTTTTGCTATGAAGACTCAACTGGGCACTGATGTTTATTATAATGACGATGAAGAACTAGTTTAATCTACCATCTATTAATCAATTGAAAATATTTTCAGTTAGGCCTTTTACAATCAACATTATGACTAATGCTTTAGGTTACGTAAAATGCTAGCTTACTCGTTGTAATAAATCATTATTATCCATCGAAAGAATATGAAATGAGGCAGGTTGCAAGCTCAACATCGAAGCGACGGCGGATTCAGTTAAAACAATACATTTTACGTACTTGCTATAAAATGATAAATAACAAGATGCATTTACTATAAAATCTCGAAAAACAGACAACAAGTGATAGATTGGGACTTGTTAATGGTTTTTTGAAAGCATAATTGATGGAGTGGAATTGTGCCCACCAAAACATCGAATCGAGTGCGCATTTTGAGGACCTCGTGGCTAAATAATTACAGCCGCTCGGATCAACCTTCAGGTTAAACCGCGCATTAGCTCGCCGTCCGTCCGTCATATGACGACAGGCCGTGTCGACGGCGCGTTCGTGTTCCACGCGCGCCTCAAAGAGATGTCAGCAAACAGGAGGGGCCCGCAAGGGCCGATGCCTGCCAGGGCTGCGGGACTGTTCGAAAGAGGTACCGCGGCCCTGGAACATATAGGGCAAAAGAAGGAACATGGGTGGTTTTTAGTATGTAAGAGTCTGACACTCCCTTCCGCTCCGCCCAGAGCGGGAGGAGTCATTTGATGATTTCCCACCCGGAAAAAAAAAAAAAGGTTAAACCGCGCTTGCCTAGGTTGTTCTGTGGATGTGCGGCTGCGACGAGGACACGGCGCTTCACACCCTTGAGCATTGTCCTGCTTGGGTGGTGCAGCGCCGTGCTCTCGCAGCAGCAATCGGGGCAGACCTCTCTTTGCCAGCCGTGGCCAAGGCCATGGTCGACAGCAGGAGGGCATGGGAGGCGGTAGCGTCCTTCTGCGAGGACGTTATCTCGCAGAAGGAGGCGGCGGAGCGCGTCAGGGAAGAGGACTCCCTCGCTGACGCGATTCGTCGCAGGAGGACGGGGCGGCGGAGGAGGCATCATGGCGACCTGATGCCGCCCCAGGAGGTGAAAGCGGGCGATAGATCGGGGAGTCTATCGTCGTCGCTATGCACGGCCCTCACGAGTGGTGGCGATGTCACAGGTGAGCTCGGACATTGCCAAAGGAGTTTGGTGCCCGGAGGCGGGTTGCGCTGGATGGGTCGCGAATGTCATGCGTAGCAGTTCTCGCGGCCCATCTGCCAAGGCGACAGTAGGCTCACGGCGGTGTTTTTTAATGGGTGCAAGCCCCACATAACCAAACCGTCTCCCCGGATGGTGCGGTATGCGTTAGGCATTTTTCACCGCATAATAAAAAAAAAAAGGTTGGTCTGTGGATGGGTGACCACCCATTACATACCGAGTTTCCTCCGTGCCTCGGAAAGCACGAGATCTTTGAAGTCGTTACAGTAGTCAGTGGCCCGAAAGTCTGACAACCAGCTTTTCCAAGGGGTATCGTATTACCCAGTAAAAGTGAGTTGTGGAGGATAGGTCAGATAGGCAGTCGTTCCATGTAAAATACTGGTATTCAGCTGCTTCTGGTGAGACTGGAAGCCGATCCCAACATAGTTGAGAAAAGGCTAGGCAGATGATGAATTGAGCCCACCAAAAACTAGTCGTAGCGACGGAGCTACGCCGTAGCTTGGCGCGTAGGCAGTCGACTTCGTAGCAAGACGCGTAGCATAGCCAAATGAGGGTTGCTTTATCATTTATAATGTCTTATAAAAATTGCTTGAATATCATGTGCGTAATAGTTATACATATTGCAACTTGCAAGTAAGAGCTTACAAATATACAACTATAAATAATCTACTGATATATTTTCGAAAGATCACATTTACATTTCTGTATTTCCCTCTTTTTATATTTTGTTCTGTTTCCTACACTATAGCTTTATATTGAAAAGCTCAGTTCTGACATCGACATAGACGCCATGAAACCATTATGTAAAGAGCGAGGCAATAAAAAAGTAACACCTCGTGAGTGACGGCGCCGGCAAACCTCGTTCAGAATAAAACCAAGTATCTGCCTGCAGCCGACTTTACATTCATCGCCACATTTTCTAATCCAGCCGCTTACAACCGCTGACAGCGCTTTTTCATTCTGACGTTTGAAATGAACTATTTCGCAGTATTTCGCCTTTCGATTTTTTATTGTATTTTACTGCAATCTACGAAGCGTCGTCATAAAACTGTCATCATTCAATATTTTTACGACTAGTAGTTTGTTTTATTGGGATGTTGCTGAGAAACTTAAGATATAGCGCGTAAAAGTGTGACGTCACTGGAAGTAATGAATTATCACGCTCCTTTACAAACAGATATTTAGGAAAATTGAATTTAATTGAAAAAGTTAAATATGAATTTGGTTGGGGTGTAAGAGTAGAGGGAGACCAAAAAAAACGATGGATGGACTGTGTGAAGGATGATATGGCTAGAAAGGAGGTGTCTGATGAGATGACGAGTAATACAGAAGTATGGAATAAAAAGGCATACGGCGCCGACCCCAAATTAATTGAGATGCAAAATAATGATGATGATATTGAAGGAAATTCCAAAACCTCCAAACTACTAAAAACCACCTGGAAGTTAATAGTTATCCTGGCTCATAGGTAAATATTAAATTATTGACATTGACGAGTATATCGTTAGTTAAAATAAACTTTTAATTTTGAATGTTCGTATTTATCTATCAGCTCCACACGTTTGCCATGATTTCTGATGTGTTCTTAATGTACGAATGTCGTGACTGACAATATTATCTACATTCATCCGTATTCCACAAATTAATGCATTTATAAATCATATTTCAATACAAGTTCACATCGATAGTATCATTACGGAGAGTAGAAACACATTACTGCACAATATTTTGCATTGGATTTACACGTCAGTGATATTTTTACTAAGTTAGGTACAAATAATGAGTATGACATTTCGTAAACTGAGTAGCTTTTAATTCAACAAGTAATAAGTGTCGATAGTAATCGTTGACACGCTACTGCAGCACGGCTACATGACAATTTCCGATAAATAGCCAAATAGCCCACAATTATACGTCGTTATACAAACAGCACTCATGATAGACTATGTTTCCTCCTATTTAAAACTATATATTATTTTATTTGTTTTGTTCTATATTTTCTCATTATTTACAGTACAAAACTAATTTCCAAAGTGTCACTGCGAAGTCTGACGGTAGATCGAAAAAAATAAATAAAAGAAGCGAAACCCGCTATTTGTCATACAACTGACTCCAACACAACTGACAGGCTCTCCATATATGTTACTATTTCAAATACTTTCACAGAAAATGTTTATTATTATTATAGATATATAAATTGCATTTTAATATCCAATATAAAGTGTGCATGAGACTCCTATGCGCATTTCCTGCCTTAGAACAAACATTAATATGCAGACTGAAACTGCAAACCGTGAGAAGTTATACTATAAAGTTTGTTGTGTTGTTGACACAGATAATACGATGTTATTATTGCTGCAATGTTATAAGGAAAGCTTCCTTCTTATGAATGGTAAATGTAATTTTGCCGACATCTGTGCCCAACGTAATACAATATATCCCATTTTCAGTCCATACTTGCACCTGTGTCAGCTGCGGATATGTCAGTGGAGTTTACGCTGTGCCATGTCTGAATTTAAATAAAGTAAAATGAAAGAAACATGAGCAAAAAACAACGAAAAGGCGGAGAAAGACAAGTCTAGACGCGAACCCCAAACAAGTTCATGTCTAAAAATGTATACACTATTTTCTAGACCGTAATGCAGAGACTGCTAAACGGATTATCTCTACAATTTGAAAGCATGCACGGTGAATACATTAAAAAAAAAGAAGGCGCGCGTCTTGTTGGCGCAGAGAGCTAGGAACAGGGAATGAGCGAAGTAGTTAATCAACATAAAACGCAAGGAGAGGCCCGTAAACCCTTTTTGTAAGGGCTCGTGAAACGTTAGTTAAAAAGTGTAAACGTCATCAGCCGGTGGAGGCTACTACAGGGTCCAAGTGAGCCATTGAGTGGGAGCCGGCGCCAGCCGAGAATTAAAAATACTATTACACCGAGCCCCAGACCCGTGCGTAACAGGCACGGTTTCACGCTTAGCTATAATTGTTATTTTTTCTTTACATGTGTTTTTACTGCCCATTTTCTCGACTTTTACTTTCTGCTCACTAAAATCCACATCGAGCACATTACTACGCAGGAACAAATACTGAGTATTTCTCTTACAGTACCTGCTCGTTTTATTACTGTTTCATTTCGCTTAAAAGATCTTATGCGCTCTTCAGCAAGCGTAAGAGCGGTTCCATATTCAGCAAATTACTGGTTGTTGGCAGAACAATGCCATCGGTTGACCTTCTAAGGATCTTGAGTGACCATTTTATCGGAGCAGGTAAAAGCTCTATTACAACGTTCAAGTCCTCTACATAAATATACGAAGAATGAACGAAGGTGGTCTGTTCAATGAGATTGTAAATGAATCTTTTGTTTCTGCAAAAAGCGTGGGTTACAAAGTGAGCTGTTGTCACTGATTTAGTGAGGTGGACGGCTCATTTCCGGGTGCAAGCTGGCCGCGGCTAGATTGATAGCACGTAAAGCGTTGCGGTAGTTTTTCATTGTCAAAGTGTTGTGATTGATCGTCACAAGAACCGAAACGTGGGACTGCGCTTTATGTCAATTTCCACAACTTTGTTCAAACGATTTTGTTTATACTAAAAACTGTTATTTTCTTAATAATTTTCCCAGCTTAATACACTTTTTACAGAGTACTGTAAAACACACAATTATGTGACTACCGGTATCTTTTTGGGAGATTTAATGCGCTTCTGACGACTAGTAACGATTGTCTTATCGCGTATTTAAGGATTTGATAGCACCGACAAACACTTATTGCTTGTTATACATATTTGTGAATGCCAACAAACGTGTCATCAAGCTAGGTTAGCTAATAAATACATGTTATTAGAGTACAAAATAAAACAATGGATGTTAAATTGGAATTTCGTGGTCGACTCTTCACTGTGGTAATTGACTTTTCCCCTCAATTATTTCGGCGATAGTAAAGTGCTAAGAATAGCTTAATTGGAGAGAATGGAACTGAGGTGTCTTTAATTCTCGCAGTCACTGGCACCTTGATTAATTTAATGATCACGACCTGTTGTGTTGGTCCTTGCCTGCAATTTCAGCATAGGTAAGGGTGATTTACAATTGCCGAGTTTTTTTTAATTCAAATACCTCCGTTACTAATTTCGGGATTATGATACAATTGTGAAACTCAAAGCCATCTCTTTTCGTTTTCTAACAAGTAAATCACAATTTCTTCCAACCTAAGATATCTGAAGAGTTACCGCAAAAGACGATACTAACTTCCGTCACTGATAGAATAGAATAAGAATAATTAGAATAAATCAATGTTGCTGGCATGAAGCAATTGTTGAAGGAGCGCTTCTTTGGTCGCCTGAGAAAAGTATTTAATAGTCTTTTATCAGGCCGAAATAAAGTGCGTGCCTTCAACGGTTGGGTCATGAAGGTTTTGATGTACTCTTTCGGCATACTCAAATTGACTCAAACCAAAGACATTCTAATATTTGTATAAGTCTTTTTAATCTCTTTGACTCAAACAGAACTAGAAGCCCTGGATAGGAAGGTCCGTAAATTGTTGACGGCATATCGAATGCATCACCCACGTTCTTCGGTTATGAGACTCTATATCCCGCGGAAGTGTGGGCGAGATATGCAGTCTCAGGGAATATTTCCTAGAAACCGACGTGAGGATGCATCGAGATGTGGTCGCGGTGGACAAGGGCCTCACCACGCTCTCCTTGGCTAAAGAGAACTGGCGCAAACCTGTAGTGCTTGACACTAACGACCGCAGGGACGTATGGCAGAGTAAGGAGCTTCAGGGACACTTTTTCCGGGCCCGGCATGGGCCCGACGTAGACCTCAGCCTGGCTACGTTCCGGGGATCTCTTCGGAAAAACCGAAGGATTTGTCTGTGCAATTATGGATGAAGTTATTATGACGAATAACTACCGGAGATTTATTGTGAAGGACGGCACGGTTGACATTATGTCGGGCATGCCACCGTCCAGGCGAATAAATCCATTACATTATCTCCGGATGTTCTCGTCTGGCTAACGGACAATACTTGCATAGACACAACCTTGTAGCCATGATTATCCATCAGCAACTTGCTCTAAAATACAGCCTTGTGGAATTGGAAGTACCGTACTATAGGTATGTGCTCGACCCAGCTCTCGAAAATCTCAAATAAGTAAATAAAATGGCAATATCACACTGTACTTGGATCAATCCATCATCACTGACAGGACTATTGTAGCCAATAAGTCTGATATAGTGGTGATGGATGGATCAGAGCAGCGCGCAATCATTGTTGCTGAAATAACGGTCACGCATGACGAGAACCTATTGAAAGCTGAGAAGTATCTTGACTTGGCTCGCGAGGTTGTCGACATGTGGGATTTGAGCTCAGCGATCATTGTGCCGATAGTTGTTTCAGCCAATGGCTAAATTGCCAAGAGCCTCGACTGACGACCTGAGGAGGATCTCGTTAGGCAGCTGGATCAAGGGCTTGATTCAGAAAGCGGTTCTCCTGGACACGACGCGTATTGTTAGCAGGCTCCTCTCTCTGGAGCCCTGACCGCCGCCGGTAGCTAGGACCCTATTCCCGATACCGGTGGGCTACTATTTTTATATTTTTAAATGTTTTTTTTTATATTACTATAGATTGAAATAATTTAAAAATATAATTAATGTGTACAAAAATAAATAAAGGAATTTGAATCAGAATAATTTATTTTAAAAAAAACGTATTACAAAAGTGTACCTTTAGGCGCAGTAGTGTAATTTCTCATAAAATGGTACCTATAATTAGTGCTTATAAGTAAACTATAATTAAAATATAATTAACTGTTGCAAGTAATGATGAATTCAAATGTTTGGTAGTGACCTGCCCGATCTAGGTTTATTTAAACCTGTGTTTCAGGCCATCACTTTACGTAGCACAATTTTAATTGGGACAGTAAAATTATAAAATGAAATTAATGTATTTAACAACTAAAACAACAGTCAAATTGGTACAAAAAAAAACACTAAAACTAGTTTAAGTAAATATTTACAATTACATACGAGGGGATAACATAATCAAATCAGATAATATGACACTAGCTTACTCCGTACAAAACGTCTACTAATAGTAGTATATTACCAATCCGACGTATTTTTTTAGTAATTGACTTCCTGAATAACCATGATATTAATTAATTAAGTAATAATTCTGCTTAATGCCTCAAGCTATGTTCCCGTGCCATAAAGCAAATATTTAGTGCGACGGCGCAAGCGCGCCATGTGACAGATATAACTTTTGAATTATATCGTAGAACGCGTCCATTTTGGTAATGTGTGTTAATTATGTCCTGCAATAAAACTCGAATGTGAAACTGGTATACGAGATTTCCGAATCATATCACATGCGATTAGAATAATGATATTTTATCTCACAGTCTTCTTACTGATTCCAATCACCTGGTACTAATAAATATCCCCAGTTTTAAAAAACGCTGCACGTACTATTATCGTACATATTATGTTCGGTAAATAGTTAATGTCACTTGCACTTCGTAATACGACTAGGTCTATTTTTAGTCGTAGGATTTCTTTCACGTTAGGGTTTTTATTATTTTTAATTTCATCCTTTGTGAAGTTTTAACTTACTGGGCATCGTTGTCAGTACTTTGTGGTCAAGCAATTATGAACTCAACTATAACCACACACGCACAACACACACGTATTGTATAATGTTTGCCGTTTCCCAATATGAATCGTCCGTTCGCGGCTAAGTTGATTTCCCGTGGGCAATTTGTGATTTATTAGAACTCGAATGTAGCCTTCAATCCAAAATCGGCTGAAAGACAGTGGTAGGTACCTGTGATGTGGTTGTCAGTTTTACATAGTTTATTTGTTCCTGCATTTGAACTGTATTTAGTGTTTTATAGCTGGATAGAAGATAGAATGGTAGGTAATGGTATGGTAATAGAACGGACTATTTAGCGCCAAAAATCCGCCATTTTGTTTTTTTTCTTAAACACCTATCTACGGACACTTGGGTTTTTTAAACGAATCTAATGATACCGTAATCGTCGAAGTCCATCCAGACATTTGGAACATAAGTACGAGATAATAAAGTAATTTACAAAGAAAAATACAAGATACATGCGAAAAACATAACCCTTCCTTGGCAATCGATTAAAAAGGGTAAAACAACAACGAACCGGGAACATTTTGACAGAAAACAACCATTCTTTAAAATAAAAGTACTATTTTTGTATTAATCAACCAGCTGTGTTATTTTTATCAACATTTCTATTTTGACAGTAAAAAATGTGATCCTTTTGTTTTTTATCTGGCGTCATTACCTTGGGTTACGTTTTATCGTTGCTAATGATAAGGTCGTCCTTTCAGAGGTCGCGGGTTCTAATCCCGACCCGCTGTATCTCATCTCATTTATCGCGTAAAGCACACCGACCTTTGTTTTAACAAAATATAGTGATCCAGAGCGAAACAAATATTTTTTCAGGTTGATATTCAAAACTTTGATAAATTGTTGTAAAAAGGTACCCACTGAGTCATTCGAATGTATAGATACTTCTATTAATACCATAACAATATACAAAACATAGTATCATTTCTGTGATTGCAACAGCTTCACTAGACTGGCAAATATAACTCTCATAATAACGTTGAATTAATTTGAAGCCACGCAACGTGAAAATCTAGAAATTTCTAAAAATACGCATTATGACTGCATTCCAAATATCATGACTAAACATTAAACAGAAATATGTGTGCTAATAAAATACGTTAGCGTTTGTTGACACAATAGGTATACAAAATTGTTGGCAGATATACTGAATTTTTTGATACATCCGGAATTTTGATTTGACAATTTTAAACACAGTATCAAAACAGCAAATGACTCAAACTCCTCGCGTTTGACCTAAAAACGAACGTTTTTATCGAGCAAGTGAGAGCGTTGCACAAGTCCGCAAACTGATTATCGAATTAAGTCGCGGCGCATTATCAGAGAAATTCACCTGAGACATTGATTGCCGGAACTAGACCACTCGCTACCGAGAGTTGCCAACTCCTAATAAGATTGGATTCAAACGATTCCCGATGAGCACCCCACACTACTTCTATATATTAATTTTATTTGCGTACATTTTAAGCTTTTATTCCCAAACTTTTCCCATTACAAGACTTGTTTAAGTTTCGCACGGTTCAGTTGAAAAGTACGTGAATACTTTAAGTAAACTGTTTTCACTTTAACAACTAGCGGTCGGTGTCGTGTCACACTGAATATCGATTGCTACTCATTAAATTCGCTTTTGTCGACTCGATTTTAATGCACGCCACACTTTTTGTAGTGTCATTGGATTACAAAGGGTGCCAACTCTCATTGATTGGCGTGTACAGGTTACAAAATCATTAAAGGTACAGAGTGCAGGCAGGCTTTAAAAGTTAGTCAACGCCGAAATATTGTTAATTACTCAGGGCGTTTTGTAAGTGATATCGCGATAAAGCGCCATAGAAAAAAGAAACCTTATTTACAACTTATTTTTTATTGCGTGCGCTTCGTGGTTAGAATAATTATTGCCATTGTACTTTATAAATCGGACTTTCACTGATTGGAAAATAGGGGGAAAATCGTATGAAAAAACTGTCGATATTTCTTAGTGATCTTTTGACCGTGCACGATCGATCACCTCTCTATTGATGTGATTGTCAGAAGATACTGGGGTGGTTACCCGATCGTACCCTCAACACTTTTAATAATAAATTGTGAAAGCATTTTCCCAGAGGATTACGTCGAACAGACAGTAATCACTCTGGATAAAAAATAAACATGGCTTATATGTGAACCCATTCACATTTCTCAGTAGTCATATTGTGCCCGGTTCATGGCAATAGACTCGCCCCCCATTATACATGCGACTAAAACATAACCTGCGAAAAGTGGGTGTACTATTAGATAAACCTCTGCCTAACCCTTCGGAGATTACAGGCGTGATGTTATGTATGTATGTATAACTAAAATACTACTAATACTTGTACATATTTATTTCTATTATAGTTTTGTAGTTTGTAAATAATTAATATTTTGATTAAAGACTAAAATTAGATAAGATTAAGAAAGTAAATATTCTTTATTTTTCTTCGGTCAGAGAGCTCTGTATTGGCTCATTCCTGGGTTCAGTTGTTTATGACATACATACGTTAGGCTAATTAAAAATAATTAAACGTACAAACATTGTACTAAGATCTGTTTTCAGCAATGCTAGGACAAGCTGTCAACTCGCAAACTAATTTTCCTTTATGAATCCCTCGATTATCACGCTTTGTATGTCCGCCCGTTCAAATAGCTTTAAAAGCCTAGTTGAGAAAACTTTTCCCGTCGACTCGCCTTCAACGTTTTTAATAAGAGTCGTGAAATCTTTACAAACTTCTTTAAAGTCCGTCTGAACTTTTTTGACTTTGTTTTATACTACCAATGTCTTTATCTCGTAATAAGAGGAAGAGGAGATAGATATACAGATTCCGATTCGTGAAGCAAGCTCAAAACAAACAAAATCATTAAACTCGCTTGTTTGGCATCTTCGTTCTTCAAATAATCCTGAAAGGGTTTGTTTTAGGACTCAACACAAAACCATTATTCATTTCCTGGAAGTCTATATCATCGACTTTCTATTTAACAGAGCAAGCTGTTTAGCGACTACAAATTGTTTTCATGAAAATCTAGCTGGCTGCTTAAAATTAAATCAGCTTGAAACTTTAAAGCGCCAACAAGCGTTAAAATCTCATCAGTAACGTTCACAATCAGGTTCCACTCAGTGGCTTGAGTGGCGGCGGTTCAACTGACAAGAAGCTAAATGACGGGAGGTTTTTTGCGTCACTCGAGGTCATGGGGAACAGCCGAACAGCGTGTCATCGCAGCCCCTAACCCACTTCCGTGTTGGCAGCAGGTCAATGCCGGTTCTCAGAGCCGCGGGTCGCTACCTCGCTACAAGACGATCGTCTTTTGTTCGGGCGTGCGTCCTCCGACGCGTCCGAGCCAATCACGATAATGTCATATCGATTGTAGCGCCGCTGCCGTCTGCACTCGATCGACACCCTGTTAACCACAGAGCGGCTTGCATAGGTACGTGCTCACCTATTATTGTGTGACGAGAGTTGTACTCGTCTTACACGGCGATACGAGGGTCGTGACTCGTGTTACAGCTTGTGTGTTGAGCCGCTCAGGTCTACATTGACGGTAAAACTCTGTGCGGTAAAACGACCTAGCAACTAGTACTAATACTAGTAGCCTTAGGCTGACGGTTCTGTTCTCTCATTTCCATCTCAAGCCATGAATGTGCCGTTGTCATAAGTCAATTTTGAGAAATTTGAATTATAGTTCTCTCGTGAGAGGTTTTAGACCCAAGCTACGTCCTACAACTAAGAACAAACAAACAGATTCTTTTTTAAATAGTATCTAAATAAAATTAAAATGTGAAAGTCAAAGAAACTTGTTATTAAAAAATACTGCGCTTTTAAATAACTTTTACGTGATGGTTGAAGTTCTCAGTGCCTTCGCTACGCAGTTTATAATTGCAAAAGTTGCTCACGGCGATGCAGAATTCTCTTTTAACATTTTCTCATTTACGCATTATTGTATTAACAAGACTGTTGAGTATGTTCTGTTAAAGGTTGGATATGAAAATCCAACTCAGGAATGTCTGTTACAAAGTTTGCATGAATCATCTTTCACATAATAAGCGAACATAGTAAAAGAAGGTAGTAAGGTGTAGGTATAATGCAATTATAGCATTCGACGACTCACTCCAGAAATAAACAAAGAATTTATGATAACATCACATCTGTAGTCTCCAAAGAATTAGGCACAAATGTCGGTCCCTATTTTATCACTATTAGGCAGTATAGTATGGGTGACTGAGTAGTCCCACATTTCACCATATAAACAAAAAGCACCTATCGGAAAAGTACCTCCCATTAGACCTAACCTGAGAAATAAATAAATATGGCACCATAACATAAATTACGTGCTCAAAGTAAATGAGCTGCGAAATCTTAGCACATTTACCTTTCATTCATAACCTGTCAGGGCTAAATGAAGCAATTACTATGTTATGTTACGAGCAAATATGAGCTATTGAGCCAATAGAGAAGGTTCATATTATCGGAATCCCGCATCGGTCCGCGTACTGTGCAATTTCCTACTTCAAACGTTGGAAGCTATTACATGAAAGCAATCTATTAAATTTCGTTCCGGCTCAGGGCTGCAGGTTATTCGGAAGTATGAATTGCGAATTACTGGAATACATATTCATTGTAGTTTAACTACTAGATGTTACATGTAGTTATGTAGCTGTTCGCCGATTAAATGCACTTATGTTATGTTACGAGTAGCTACGAATTGTCAATACACCATCAATTTTCGGTAGGCTTTCTATGTTTTAATGCAGGTTAAATAACCTTACAGTTTTAAGGAATGAGTTATATAATATGGTTAGGAACACACTCGCTTGTCTTCATGATTGTTCCTAATTATGAAGCTATGGACTACGTAGTGCTACGATCCGATTACTGTTAGGTACATACATGTCCCAGCTATCATTAATTTAAAGTTCCGAAGTAGTACCTAGATAACTAAGACAACTCCGAATGAGTCCTTGCTGGCTACCCTTATTCCGCCTCCGATTAACAGCAACAGCCCTTGTAAAGTAAAATTTAGTTTCTAACCAAATCAAACCAAATGTAAAAGAGGTTAAGTACAAACAGATATCGCTCCCAAAGATAAAGCCAAGTTCCTACATATTTAAATTAGGACAAACTAATTTTTACAGCGAACAATAGTATGTAAGCATTTGGATGGAGCTGTGAAGTGGCAGCGAGTGCAGATTCAGCGGGACGAGGTGGCAGAGTGCCAGGCGGCCGGGCCACATCTCCCGCTCCGCCAATCATGGCGCACTTTACCACGGCTTGATAACGACCCGCCGTGTTTACTACGAGCCTACACACATAAATCATCGGGTTCAGCTTACTTTTCCTGGATTTTTATGGCCTGTGTATGAAATATTAATCGTCAAGGTCAAGCTTTTTGTCCCTGAAAGATTAGCTGGGTTGGAGAACAGAGCGGAGGTCAGCAGTAGAACATTGGAGGCCATGATGTTATAGTGGTAAGGCTGGATGTGCATCCATCTATCTCCATAGAGACACACCCAGCCATGGTTTCATAAAAAAAAAATATGAAATCAGTGGACACTGGACACTCAGTAACAGCTTAGCAGTTACAGAAGCGATCTCGACTGTACTAAGCCGTATACGCTTAGTTGCCTAACATGCTTATCAAAACGGGTGAAAATAAACGGTAAATCTGTGTAACCTCTCACGTCATTCCCGACCTTCTCATTTGACCATTAAAGCATTTTATCGCAGCCGTGCTTCAATTGTTAAACCAACAATACCCGAGAGCAAAAATTGTAATGGAATTTATTAAGTAAGTAGTACTCCCCGGCGTAATGTACGCCCATCGAGATTTGTTTATTGTGCTGTCAGAATAACAGCTAGTGGTGATCGTTGTTTGAATAATTCTGCTTACGAAATGAACTTTGTTCATTAAGGAACAATGCACTGTAATACCATTATCCCTTTGCCAAACAATGTCAGCTTTGAGGCTCGCTTGCACCACAAATCACTGAACACAGTTAACGTTAAACGAATTTAAACCTTCATCCTGTCTCTTCGAAGATTCCGAATGATGTTACACCTGAATATATTTAGTACTAAATGTATTTAGTGTTTTCGAATTAAAGCCAGCAGGCTTTAAAATAGTAAATAAGTTAGATTTTACTTTAAAATATCGGTAAAGTTCAGAACTAAAACTAAAAGATAACGTTTTTAGAACATTAACAATGAGTCTAACGCAGTGCCAACTTTGGCAATTAATAAATTGTTGCGATATCACATGGCGTTTAAGCGACTGTATCTTGAATAAATTCGGTATTATTTGCATAGGAAATCAGGACTTAAACTATGATGCGGTATTGGAACGTGCATTTGATAAGTTACCATCTGAAAATAATACCCGCGTCGCTTCGACATGGAGCTATGGCGAACGGCCAAAACTACGACGGACTTAATGTGGTGTGAACTTTTTACGTTGCCAAATGAACTCCAGGAATATTGCCAGTGGCACCAATGCTAAGCTTTTATTGTAAGTTCGATTAAAAAAACGTATTATAATTATTTTCAAAAAGTAATTGGATAAAAAACAACGTTAAGAAAAGCAAAAAACATAAAATTAACATTCACAATATTTTCAAAGGCAGATTTATTGCTTTTATTTTGTCCACACTTGTATATACACTATTCATGTAAGCAGGTACCCTCCTAGAAGCAAATAAATAAGCAACGATTATTAAATTATTCAATTAAATAATTGTTGCCTATTTACCATTGATATCAAATAGTTAAACTAACCTTACGTGACACGCATAAGTTTACACGATAAATATGAACGTAAATCAAAAGCTATGTTAAAATAGGTACCGGCCTACATAAAATAACTTCTTACTGCCACAAATAGCTTAATTTATTATGGATATATTAGTAGTTAAGTAGGAAGGCGTACTAAAATATAAAATATCAATAGTAAATACCAATAATAGATACTCCATGGAGTAATGAATGATGAATTAATCACAACCATGGAGTTTCTTACCGGTTCTTCTCCATATAAATGCCCATGTAGAAATAAAACATTAAAATGTTGATGATAAAAGGGATTTCCCATTTATATACTTAAAGTAAAGTAACACCCCTATCTATTTGTAGTTTGACGTCACAATATCTAATATGATAGAACTTCAGGACAGAGTACGCAACCTACGGATTCGTTCATACATCTATAGACACGACAAATTTATTTATCCAGCTGAAACAGTATTTTCCTTCCCTTCCATCTCAGAACATTTCTATATTCAATAGATAATAATAGACTGTTGTTAGTGAGGAGCCTCTGGGACCAGCACGCTTCCATCGCGAGGAATCATGGCTGAATAAGTAAAGTGGAGGAGGCTTCGCAACATAATGCCGTTACGTAACAGACACATAGACTTACTCTCTGCACCGCAAATAACTCCACATTATCTAGGTAAGGCAAGATCTACGTATCATGTAACTATGTTTCGCCTCCGTGTGCTTTTCGAGCAATAATATAAGTTTTCCAAGACTTAAAAAAATCAAACATTAATGGTATGCAATAGGCTCAACCTTATTTCTAAAGCATTAGAAATGTGTGAAATGTAGCGTATACTATAGAATACACCCCTGCCAAACCCTTTAGGGATTACAGGGATTGTATTATATTTACCGTCAAAATGAAAACAAGCAGTATTAGAATTGACAACAGATTTCAGAGGAATGGTCTTCAGAAACAAAGGGGCAGGAGACGTTAGTTTTTGTTCTGGGTTTAGATTCTACCTACCCTAGCCTATCACCTCCCTCAATAATGTCTGAGGTAATACTGCGATTGCGATCAGTAGGTACCTATAAAAGAGAAGAAGAAAGAAAGAAAAGATGAAAAAAAGAAGATTCAAGATTTTTTTAAAGTTTTTTTAAGATTCTTGTAAACTTTCTTTTAATATAATAAATAAATAAAAATCATCAGCCTTGAACATTCTCAGTGTTGGGGCACAAGCAGCCTCCCTATGAGAGAGAATATCGCGATCACAATATACACCGTTAATTTTTAGTCTTCTTACAAAGATGGTCCACTCAATGTATCCGACATAAAATACCTCTAGGCACGATTCTTTTTTTTACTAATAATTAAGATAATAGGTACCAAGAAAAATATATAATACAGTGGAATTATGAAACATCCTGTTAATAATGTTTACGTGTCAAATGGTAGAACATACCTACCCAGCGCATGAGTCGAGTAGATCTTATTTATTTATTTATTTATTTATTTATTTATGTACACACAGATACTTAACAGGACAATATATTAACAAAGAAGAGCACAAAGGTGCTGCTGATCTTCGGACATAACAGGATGTTTCAACTACGTCGTGCGTCATAATAATGAATAATATTTATATTGTGAAATTATTCAAATTTCATAAATATCTATTTTTTTTAATGAAAGTTTAGTTCTCATTGGATACATGAAGTAGGCCCCCGTTGTAAGACGGACAAAAATTCACGGCGTATATCAAAGGAAACGTTTGTCAACCATTATTACTTAGGTCTAAGTCAATACACTGAAAGAATACCAACACTACTGGATGTATTTTTGCTCTCACACAATCCATACACTAGAAATAATCCCCTGGTCTCTAGGGGATACCCACAGGGAAACCGATGGTATATTTGTACCCCAGACCATACATTTTCTAGCACCTTTGGTTTTGCTATTTGGACAAGGGACATATAATTTTCCTGAAATCTTTATCTATTAGCTAATACTAGCTGCCCCAACAAAAATGAGAATTTCTATTGCAATAAGCCGTTCAGTTCTTATGGAATTTACTAAATTTCCGGGCCACGTTTCACTTTTCTCTTTCCCTAAAACCTTTATTCGGATAAATCAAATCAAATCAAATAATTTATTCGCATAATATGGATAGATAGATGATAGATGTTACATTACATAATATAACAATAGGGATCCTCATATTAACCATTTCTGGTATACGAAACATTAAATAAAAGCTTATAATTACAATTAAACGAAATGAGTGATATAACTATTCTTAGGAACTCTTTTTCATTGTATACTAACTTAACTAGCTATTATTGCACTAGAATAGGAACATAGTCTTCACTATTTTACAATAATTTTCTATTCTTATAACTAAGATATTCCTGGGTCGTGTAGAAACATTTATATTGCGAATATACTAAAATCAAAATTAACGAAAGCGGTCCAGCTGTTCTCAAGTTATGCGCTTAACCAACGAACAGTATTTCAGTTTGATTTATATATATTATAAATATGAATTGAAAAATTTGAAAATCAGGTATTATTGAAAACTCATTTGAGTAGATACTAATTAGGTATACCAATGTAATGTTGCGCCTACACAGTATCTAATAATATCTATGTATACAATTACGTATAATTGATGTGTAAAAACATAAAGGAATGAACAAAATAAACGTACGCACGAAACCACTAATAATACAAACAAAGGGAAGTTTAACAGTTTTCAATAACAGTTGAGTTTATTTTGAGCCTCCATGAAGAACCATTTATTATGTACCTACGAGTGTATACTGAATAGAGTAATTTTTAGTTTCAAAATTATTATAAACACATTAATCATGGCCGTAGAGTAAGCACATAAATTAACAGAACGGCTTGTATCACCTCTCATAAACAAACACCGTGATTAGAAGGCTTACTTGTTTTTTAACTACTAAAACATTTTGTTAAACATATCACAATGTTTTGTGTGACAACTTAACACTTACAATTATTGAGTTCTAACTCGAAAAAATACCAACACTACAAACAAATGCACTGCAGACAAATGTGTTGTTAACCATGAAATTATGTTTGGACAAAAGTTAGTTGTCACTATTTCATTTGTCTGTAATGTCGATGACCATCCAGAAGTCCAACAGCGGTAACTGCAACTACAACAGCACCGTGTTTATATTTGTCAGATAAAAACTAAAACTGGACCTGGGCAACTGGGCATGCTTATGTGCCTACCAATTGATTGGTTCCAAAACCCACACTCCCACAGACGTACGTCCCATTATATCCACAGGAAAGATTAAGACATGAACTGCAACATAAATTCTGTAAAATCCGTATTTAGACAGCTATTTATCTACTTCATTACGACATAAAATGCTCTGTTTCTTGTCAGTGGTATAACAAAAATAATGGTTATTTTATGTAGGTACGCCTTGAAACAGCGCTATTAACACCTGCCTTACCTGCACTTGATATGTGATTAATTATTGTTTAACAACAACACACAAGGCGGTTCTTACTAAATGTTGTTTTCTTGTTGAATGGCGATGTTATCCATGCATTGCTTACTACGGTGCTACTGTAAACGTTAAACGTCAATAGAGCGCTGATCAGGGGCGTTTCCATTGATAGTTACCGCGAAGGTCTTGACTGGATTTGTTCAACCACATTGATTGGTGACGTCATCTGTGTAGCCGGAACTATATCGTACCCTACTATCTTTGCATTGATATACCTTGTACCATTTTATTTAGGTTTAAGTTTTTTTTTTTGCTGTAATATCTTTCACTTGCGTTTAATTTACCAAAGAGTACCTACACGGTAGCATGTGGCTTAGGATAGTTATTATGAATCTAAGTTTAATTAAAAATCCTTATAACCTTTATAAAACATATTTGGGTTGGATATTATATCACCTACAGGTCCCTTATATAATTTAATAATGAAATAAGACCTCTGGCGTAAAGCTAATTTATGGAAAGGAGCATCCGAGCGAGGGACATCGTAAATAAATCATTCGAATTATTTGCCCATACCTGCACCCTCAGGGTTCATTTGAAGGCCAGCTTCGAATGGGGATTTATCTGAAAGGGCCTAATATAAAAAGCAAACAAAATAAACTGGTTTAGGCGATTGACTATCAAATTGTATTGTCAGCAACCCGTACAATGTCTTTATTTTACTTTTTATTTATTAGGGAAAACAAACAATTACACACTATAAATGGTTAACAAATAATTGTACGAGACTACATCAGTGTGCAACTAACTACGATATCCACATCTTATAAATGTCTATGTCATCATCTTATCTATGTCATTGCGAATGAAAATTAACTATTAGACTTAATAACGAAACGTTTTAAATAACTCAATTTCAATGAGCTTGTTATCAATCATACTAGCCTATGAACATCGTCATCACATTGCCTAAGGTGAGCTACAATCTTCAATCAACAATGCTACAATGAAGTACCATTCGGAACGTTGCCGGATTTACGACACTTGGCAGACGTTTTGGAAGTGTTAATTAGAATTTAACTCAATTTTGGTACTGTGCAGTTCGGTCAAAGTTACCTTAACTTACTTCAGAATGTTTGTCACCTTTAACACCAATTAAAAGGCAAACTATGAACGGTGGCAAATGAACTTTAAGTATTTCCGAGTCACGTTTACTACGTAAAATACAGCTCAAAGTCCGATTGAATGGTATAAATAATGTGACAGGATAGGGCAGGCTATTGTGTCCGAGAAAGGCTCCGTAGTCCCGGCGGTTGTTCGCAGTAAACCGTATCCTTTTTGTAGAAGACAGGTTTATGGGATTTTTCTTAATACCCATGAGTTTTATTTTTCAAATGAATGTTGTTTGCTACGAGATTCTACGCAACGAAAGATCTAATTAGATCTTTCGTTATAATAAATGATACATTTCCAGAATTTTCTTGAATTTTCGACACAAGATGTATAAACGCTTACAAATGTAACCATTCCAATAGGTCCGGATGGGAAAATGAAATCCTTTTACTTTGATCCTTGTTCCGGAACCGGTCCTCGGGGCATATTCAAGTTTACTACGCCCGCTACTCGCTACAGCACATTGTTTCCCATAGCTGTCAAGATCGTCAATATTATTAAGTATTATTTCTATAGAAGCATGCCATCAGCCAGTAAAGTGTATTATTAACTGATACTTTTACAGTAATGACTTCTATTATAAGGCGTTACCGGTAAAACATTATTTTCTTGTGTAAAATTCACGACGATTACGCCTAGTCGTAGCACGCGTAGCAATTGTTATCCATTTTAAATCAATTACCAGAGCCTCCATGTTGTTTAATGTTTTCTTGTTTGGATTAACATAAATACTGTTAGGTTTTTCGTTTATATCTACTAATATTAATGACAGTTTATTCATTATTTTACTTAAAGAACATTTTAAGCGAAACAAATCTCGGCGAAATAGGTAAGCGATACCTGATGAGAAACTAATACAATTAAGTAATTAGTCGCATTAACACCCTCCTAAGATTAACTGGGTATTAAGTTCTTAAGTTTTGTCAACTGAAACATTTGAAAAAATTAAAACGCACAATAAATAAAATGTATCTAATGTTAGTTACCTCGTAGCATGACGTAGACGTTTCGCCGCCGCCGCCCAAATTATACGATAAACACAGTTTTTCTGACACGTATCATGTTATTTAATGTCACACTTTTAATTTTTTTTTTTTTGTTTTTCGAGTTCCAATTATTATTATAGAAAACGAAGGTTGCACGTGACGTTTATTCAACAAGGTTGTATATATGAGCACGCGTGTGGTTTGTCGGCGCGGCGGTGCATACACGTGCAGCGGGCGCGGGCCGGTGTGTGTGCGTGCACGGGGCACTGTGGGCACAGTGGGCCGGCTGGCATGTGCAGCGTGGCGTGCGCGGTGCGAGCGGCGAGAGCGGCGGGAGCGGTGTCGGGCGTGCGCGCTCGGCCTCTCCGCGGACTCAACTGTAGGGCTTCTGTCCCGCTAGGGCGGCGCGCCCACGCTCGATACCGCCGCCTTCCCAGCGCCCTCCCACATTGCAAAATCGTTTATAAAAATTTAACAGATTATTGCAAAAACACAGATATTTTCCAATACGTTTCCAGCCTCGTGTCGGTACTCGACAAACTCTTGAGTTACGACGCGTTTATTCTCCTTGCAGCTTTTTGTGGGAATAATAAAGTGCGGCCTGAGTGAGTGTAATCATAACGTGGCAAGCGGGAGGCGTGGCTCTCCAACTAAATGAACGCTTTGACAACACTTTATTCATATTTTATTCAGGCATAATATCTTAATCGATTCAGACGCTTACTTAACTTTTTAATTAACACTTCGCCATTTTTTTTAAATATAATAACGTCAATTAATTACCAATGCATAAATTATGATTACTTGCACAAGAGGCTTCTTTTAAACCACTATTTTTTTTTCGAAAACCACATAGATGGTGTTTTATTTATGTTTTCGAATGCCAAAGAAGGATAATTATTACATACCGTCTATTTCTACCACGTACAATTGTACATACAGAAGACATCATAGTTGTGATCATGTTGATAAAATATTGAACATTAATGGATGTACAGAAAACCCTGGTTTAACAAAGGATTGACACAATAATTGTGAATGATGGTCGTGAAAAAAGTGATAATAGATCTATCGCATTCATTGACGCCGCTATCTCTGTGGGTTAAGTGATCGTAAGCTCGGCTAAGCTATGGCTGGCTTGGGGCTTCACTTCCCTGCTCGGGTAAAACCTAATTGCATTTTTGCGGTTTTTATACCCTGTTTTGTACTATGGATGATTAATGAACGAATGATTGCCGAATCACATTATCTACCTATGTATATTCGTATAAGTAATAAAAAACTGCCTCGTTGGTCGACTGCTGAGCATGAGGTCCTGGTTTCGATTCCCGGGTCGGGCAAAGTGATATTGGGTTTTTTCATCAGAAATTTCTCAGTAGCAGCCACAGAGTCTGGATTTGCGCCCGGTTGATGGCAATAGGCTCGCCCCCTATTACATGGAACTTAAAAACATAACTGGCGAAATTTAGGTGTACTATTAGGTACACCTCTGCCTAACCCTTCGGGGATTACTACCGTGATGTTATGTTATGTAATAAAGAAATTAACTTTGTATCTTCTGAATTGCTAATCCGATTCCGAAATTAAAAAAGCTACATTTTCCCCGAGTCTCATAGGCATATTTTTCCGACTATAACGCGTGTAAAATCATGGGCACAAGCTAGTCGCAGCTCTAATACAGTTTCATCAATTAAGCTAGAGCTTAATTCGTTGTCAGTACGATCACAATGTATTCAATATTATGTAAATAAGAACCGGGCATAATAACTGACCATACAGGCATTATCGATCATATTCATTTCTAATTATCGAAAGCGATGATGGGCTGTACATATGTATTAGCATAATCAGCCTATATCGTTCCACTGCTGCGGCACACGCCTCCTCTCTATGAGAGGGAATGGGCTATAATCCACCACGCGGGCCCAGTGCGCGTTAATACATGTCACATGTCTTCGATATTTTGTTCTAGGACATGCCAGTTTCCTCACAATGTTTTCCTTAACCGTTTTGAGACCACTAGTGAAGAAATAAATTACACAAAGTAATGTGCATGCCTAGGTTCGAACCCACGACTTACTGCTCGTAAGTCTCACTGGACCACCACCGCTCTCGGTAAATATGTATTACTTAATCAATATACTCGTAGTAAGTACCTTATATTCTAGCTATGAACCACACTTGCGACTTCCACCACAGACTAGTATTTAATAATTATTGCCATGATAATTTCGTGAAACATCTTTTTGTAAACGAAAAATTTTCAGGTACTATAAAAATCCTGAAACTTGTATGTCACGTCATACATGATTTAGGGACTATGAATCGTCGGATCGTATCTCTCATCCCTAAATCCATCGTAGGTATACCAGGGTATATAAATAACACCAGTTTTCGAAAGGCAAAAAAAGAAGGAACACAGACAGGTCCCTACAGACTGCAGACTTGAGTGAAGTTATGTGCATAAATTGTGTATTTCAACAGCGTTGACTAAAATTCATTTCACAGTTACCTAGAAAAAAAAACCATTACCAAAGGACACTTGACACTAGACACTTTTTTCCACCACCACCGCGGATTCTGGAATGGTCCATTACCTTCTACATATTTTATTTTTCAAATATATCTGTTAATGTTGGTACGTTATGTATTCAACCCTAATAGAATAAAACTCTTAAACTCAACTCATTAATCAATGTATGAACATGGACATTGACGTCACTGAGCTCATCAATTTATTGCTTTCATCCATGAGTAATTTGAAGCTTGTACAATGTGGGCGGCGCTTGTGTGTTTACCAATATAGCTGTGATTTACATAGCTCCATTTATTATGTTCCTACGTGATCTAAAAAGGGCCTATTATAGTCCTGGTTAAGTCTACGTGTAATGATTAGGTGTTTGGCTGTCTAACATAATGACAGGCACAGCACGTACCTACATAACTTCACGTCTATTTTCTCCGAAGGGTTAGGCAGAAGTCACTCAAGTGCCAAGTTAAGTTGCATTGGAAAGGGGCAAGAGTATTGCCATCAGTCGAGCACAAATCCAGGCTCCGGGCTGCTACTGAGAAATTCCTGAAGGAAATTTAAAATAACACTTGGCCTGCGACCTAGAAATCGAATCCCGGACCTCATGATCAACAGTAGTGCTTTTAACCACTAGACTAATGAATCACTCCGAAGGGCACAAAGGGTGGTGAACATGGCTGCTTAGTTTTTTGTGTCGAAAACAAGAAGAAGTATTTATACTATTTCCCAATATTCACTAAAGTAAGGCCAGGGTGCTTAAAATATATCATAGTATCAATGTAGGCCCCGCATACATCTAAACAATCAAGCAGTTCTGGAATCCATCCACTTGACTCGCTTCTAAAAAATATTCAAAACCATTAGCCTCACAGTTCACACGAAACAACGTCAGTCAAGGAAATATATGAGACACGGAAAGCTGAAAATTCCGCAGCAACAAATATAATTGAATAAATTCGAATGTTAAAACATTGGCGTAGCATAAATCTGTGCGGAAAAACAAATGGAGCACATAATGCAGTGGCGTACTGCGGGTGGTGGCTGGTGGTGGTCGCAGATAGCATCGGTGCGGTCAACGGCATGCGCCTGGGGCCCGCGGCCCGCTGACCGGAGCGCCGGCCGCCGCACCTGCTACCCCTAACATACACCGTGATAGTGACGTACCCTTCTGCTCATGATAAATTAACAAAGTGGTTTTCTTTAAAGGTTTGCTGGAATTTATATTATAGACATAGACAAACCAAAAATTACTTGCTCGAGAACTTGCTCTCGGTGTGTTAAATGTAGATAACATTTTCGTGTTAGTGACCAACATGTAGCCGTAGTAGGATGCCTAAAATCTAGGCTAGAACTGGGGCATTGTCCTCCTTTTTCTATAAAATAGACCCCGTTTCACGATATAGGATGCAGCTGGATAGATTGTTCTTTTTTTCAATCCACTTGCCATTTTCTTCCTAAAACATATTAGAACCTCTGTAATTTTACCATGCCTTGCAGTTCATAAATGGCCACTTACCACATCACTAGCCCGTTACAACTACCCACGTAATTCACCATGCGGTCCCGCCATGAACTGCCTTATAATTAAAATTCACATGCAATAAAGCACTTCCTTTTGGAGCTATGTGAGCATATTATACAGAAACGTGCATAGCAACGGAATAATGAACACTGGAGTAAGTAGGCTGCATTTTGTTAAATTGTTGATGGATATTACGGAATGTTCTTTTTGTCTTTTGACACGTAGCGCATAGATCGATGCAATGCCTTTACTTTTACAAGTTTGGTGCTTCTAGAAAGTTTCCCAAAATAACTGGCGAAATGTGTGTGTCGTGTACTCCTCATGCACATTGCACAGCCCTTGGTCCCGGTACGGGCGTTACGAATGTGGTGATATATTAAGTTTTTCTAAACTTACTTGACCTACCATAAGTTCTGAAATGAAATCAAACCAACTTATATGTTGCTTTTTTGATCCTGCATTCCTAAAGCTCCAAATTAGGCAGGTAGTAGGTAAGGTAGACTAGTTCAATCCTCTAAGTGAAATGTAAAAAATCCCACCAATCAATCCAAAATAGTAGCCTTGATTAGCGCAGTAGCTGTCCGCTTGAATATTTGCTGCAGGTTCTCCGTTCCGTTGTTCTTTTTTTTTTAAACGTTGCCCCACACTGGGAATTTCTCCTGTATCGTGGGTGCGTTTACAAACATTTAAACTCACATACACAAACAGCCAGACCCGGAACAACTATCTGTAGGCCATACAAATATTTGCTCCATGCGGGAATCGAACCCGCAACACGAAGCACGGCAGTCAATCGCTCAGCCACTGCCCCAACCGTGCCGTCAGTCGTGTTCTACAGAATAATATAGTGTTACTGTTGAAACTGTCTGCCCTGCCCTGTTATGCCATATTAAATAACAAATAAATGCTTGTTTTCACTAGGCGCTCGTGATTAAATAATAATAGCTACACGAGTTGATCGAACATTAATCTATACTTACCGATGTCGATCCGTGGTTGGGTAACCATCCATTACCTATCGAGAGCTCACCGAAAGCACATCTTTGGTCCCGGCTGTCAATTTGTAGGCCTTGGACCTTGAATCTTGTTCCATGTAAAATACTGGTATTCAACTCGACCGGTTAGACTGGAAGCTGATTCAAACATATTTGGGAAAAGGCTAGGCAGATGATGCTGCCCGTTTTCACTAACACGAGATGAAACTTAAATGAATGCCTAAATAAAGCGCTCCGTTGGGTTTCCTTTACTACGCTCGGCTTCAACACTAATCAAATCGGGTTGTAAGGGTGACCCCTCTAATTATAGACCTATATCTGTGCTTCCAGCATTGAGATGCTGTCTCACTTCAACTCAAATAGGATTCTGCATAGTCAACAGTTTGGTTTCACGAAGGGTAGGTCGACAACAGACGCGGGAGTAAAACTCATCAGTCACATTCTGGAATCCTGGGAGAAGTCCCAGGATGCCATTGGCATTTTCCGTGACCCCTCAAAAGCGTTCGACTGCGTCGACCACAACACACTAATCTGTAAATTACACCACTACGGAATTCGTGAACAAGCTGCTGATCTTGTTCTCTCATATTTATCAAACAGGCAGCAAAAAGTAAATGTAAATGGGGTAACGTCCTCCGGGTCTCTAGTAAAGATGGGCGTGCCCCAAGGTTCTATTCTCGGGCCTTTCCTATTTCTTGTTTACATTAATGATCTCCCTTACATGATGGCCAAATAATCGGATATAATTCTATTTGCTGATGACACTTCGCATTTTTTTAAAATAGATAGAAAAGATACGGATGTCTTACATGCCAACGAAAGTCTAACTGTTCTCTCGAAATGGTTCGCAGCTAACAATCTTTTACTGAATGCGAACAAAACAAAATGTCTTAAGTTCTCTTTACCAAATGTACCGCAACGGGATATAAATTTAAATCTTGACGGCAAAAAACTTGATGTTATAGCGGAAACTGTATTCCTAGGGATTACTATCGATTCAAAATTGCAGTGGGGACCGCACATTAGAACTCTTTCGGGTAGGTTAAGCTCAGCTGCATATGCAGTAAGGAAAATAAGGCAGTTAACTGATGCAGCTACAGCTAGGTTAATATACCTACTATGCTTATTTCCACAGTATTATGTCTTATGGCATTCTGCTGTGGGGATCGGCGGGAGACGTTGACTATTTTCATTTTACAAAAGCGGGCAGTCCGCGCGATCTTTAAAATGGGTCTTCGCGAGTCCCTCAGAGAAAAAATTAAAAAGATCGATGTACTGACTCTGCCTTCCCTTTATATTCTAGAATGTATTTTATATGTCCGCAAAAACCGAGGGCTTTTCAAAATTAGAAGCGACTTCCATAATATTAATATACGCAGTAAACACGACATTGTAATACCCAAATTCAGGTTAACAAAAACTAGCAAGTCTTTTCATAAAAACAGTATACGTTTTTATAACAAATTACCTAAGTCAGTTATAGAACTGACCGAACTTTTTTTTGGTGGGTGGGAAATCATCAAATGACCTCTCCCGCTCTGGGCGGAGCGGAAGGGAGTGTCAGACTCTTACTGACTAAAAACCACCCATGTTCCTTCTTAGGCCCTTTATGTTCCAGGGCCGCGGTATCTCTTTCGAACAGTCCCGCAGCCATCATTTAAACACCTTGTGTTCAGAATAGTTGCAGCACTGATGACAATATTTTTGTCACATGTTTAATTTAGTATTTTATAATATTTTCTTGCCTTTGTATAGATTATTTTTAACGATTGTTTGTGAATGTGTGAACAGTGTAGGCCTTGAAGATTCCTAGAGGTGTGTTAACTTTTGTTAACCTCTTATCTAGTTTTCCGTTTTTTAGGGTTCCGTACCCAAAGGGTAAAACGGGACCCTATTACTAAGACTTCGCTGTCTGTCTGTCTCCAGGCTGTATCTCATAAACCGTGATAGCTAGAAAGCTGAAATTTTCACAAATGATGTATTACTATTGCCGCTATAACTACTAATAATAAAAACTAATACTAAAAATTTTAAAAAAAATTAAATATTAAGGGGGGCTCCCATACCACAGATATGTTTTTTTTGCCGTTTTTATAGATAATGGTACGGAACCCTTCGTGCGCGAGTCCGACTCGCACTTGGCCGGTTTTTTGTGTAGTACCTAAGCAACGACTTATTGTCGGGCCTATGCTGTCCCCCCATACTTAAGTACTAATGCTATAACATGATAATATTGTAAAATCAAATAATTTTAAAAGAGTAACCATGGAGTTTCTTGCCGGTTCTTCTCCATAGGAAACGACCAACCCGACCCGTGCACCTTTTTGTCGACGTTTCATAAATGCCCATGTAGGCCTATGTGAAATAAAAATATTTTGATTTTGAAACGGTCATCAATTTGTTTGTTGCTTTTCAGTTGGACGGCAGCACGCACGCGTGTGCTACGGAGCAGAGTGCCGGCGGCGTGGCTCGCAACATGGCCGAGGCGCTATGGAGACTGCGCGGGGGCCGCACCAAGCTCCTCACCGCTGTCGGAGACGACGCCGATGCAGAATATCTGGCTAAGATAGCACCAGGCCTGCTACTGCATGGTATGAAGCACTTAGAACTTACAAAACTCACAACGTACTGAAGTACCTACACGACTTCCCAGTTTTCACGTTAACTTGTGAAATTCGCGACTCACGTACTAAAACTTTATATATTTTTTAATTCAGATGTAAGTATTTATAAATCATAATTTTTCTGCTGACTATCCCACTTCAGGGCAAAGGCAAATTTCTTCCACATCACTCATCATCGTCATTTCAGCCGAAAGACGCTGCTGGATCAATCCCCCAAATGTCGCCACATTGACCGGTCCCGTGCGACTCGTCATCACTCATTTGTCACGTAGAATAAAGCCGCGGGCCCACCGCGGTGCACGGAGAGGCTACGCACGTGTATTAAGCTTCGCTTTGTAGGTCATAACTATGTCATGGAACGAGTTTTGAGCATATCGCCTCCATTTGAAATGTCATGTACAAACGTTCAGTCCTACCGAAGTAGTCGTAGCATTTCGTAGACCGAAGCTACGCCATGCTACGAGTTTAAAGTAAAGCACTTTCACATGTTATGGCATGGACAGTCCCATCGAGGCAGTCAAAGAATTTCGATAACCTACGCCATTCTACGAACTTCAGCAGTTGACTTTCATTTGTGATTGTGATGTCATAGTCCTTCTAAGGCAGTCGTAGCATTTCATAGGCCATGCTACGAGCTTAAAGCAGGAGTCTTCCACTTGAAATATCATGATTAGTCCTACCAAGGCAGTCGTAGATAGCATTAAGTAGGTCGTCGCTACGTCATGTTCAGAGTCAAACACATCTTGAAATGTCATTGTCAGTCCGACCGATGTAATCGTCATTACGTCCTTACTACGCCATGCTACGAGTTTTGAGCATAGCATCTCCATTTGAAATGTCATGCCCAAACGTTTAGTCCTACTGAGGCAGCTGTAACATTTCGTAGGCTGAAGCTACACCATGCTACGAGTTTTAAAATGTACTTTCATTTTTTTTTAAAGTCAGTCTGTCAATAGAGCAGTCGTAGCACAGCGTGAGCCATTGCTACGATATGCTACGAGTCGGCGTTCATTTGGAATGTCATGGTCAGACCCACCGAAACAGTCAAAGCATTGCATAATCCTTAGCTAACTTACGGCACTCATTTTTATTTTTGTTTTACAGATTGTGTGGTACAAAATGCTCGTACACCTTCGTATGCTGCAGTGATGGACTCCCGTGGTGAATGTCTTCTCGGCCTGGGCGACATGGCTCTGCACGACCACGTCACTATTGATCTTGTACGTAGTATTGTATTTAATACAAATTAATGAGCGTGTCTATTTATTAGAAGCCTTGGAGGCAGTTAACGGCATGGTATACGGTTAAATTCACGTAGGGATGGGATAGTCATGCAAGTCATTTTATTATATTGTTTATTGACACAAGCCCGCCACAATATTCCACTGTAACTCCTGAATGCCAGAATCAACCGTGGCGGAAAGCGCCGAGACATGCCCGAGAGCTCGACGAAGTCCTAGAGAAACAATTTAACTGTCTTGGATCCAGAACGAAAAACATAATTTCCACTTCGTTTCAGTCGTGCAAGTACAATTGCTATTACTTACTAACCTAATCTAAAGAAACAAAATGGCTGTGTTAAAACCTGAAATGGATTAATAACAATCGTAAGGCTGACTAACTTAGGGTAGGTACCTAGATCATAAACGGGTAGGTTCACTCAGATATGTACTACTTCCATGGTTCTGGCCGATATACCAACAATTTGAATATTGACTCTGAATATATTATTTTATGGTGGAACATAAACCCAAAACTAGGGCCACGCTTGCGATATTGCAAGGTTATAAAATTATTGTATCTTTGTGTGTATAAAGCAGGTGGTCGAAGGGCCTACAATGATACAAAACCACGTCAGGCGAAACAGCTAGGCTATAATATTAATAACGGACACTTAGGCCGTTTGCTAGACGTGTAGCGTCGCGACATCGACTGTCGCATGAAACAAGTCTTTAATTAACTCACTTTGAAGTATCTATGAATGACAGTTTTCTTTATACCAACACTTTTATTATTTACAGGTAAATAAGCACATGAATGTCCTTGAAGAAGCTCCGTTAGTCATTCTTGATGGCAACGTTCCTCAGTCTACAATTGACCACATCTTAGAAGTCTGTCAGCGTCTTCAAAAACCTGGTAAGTTGACCAATTGTGAATCGCAGAATACCAATGATTAGAATACCCGATATCAGATTGCGATGTTTTTCCTGATAGCTTTAACCTTTTTAACTCTCGATGATCGACTTCTGGAGTTTAAAATCTTCTTTTAGTAAAGAGAGTATGCGATGGCCGACGTCACCAGCACTGTTATATAACCGCGAATTAAAGGCTGCCTCATTGCCCGTTGGGCTAGTGATCGCAATCGCAACTGCTGAGCATGAGGTCCTGGATTCGATTTCCGTGTCAGTCTAATTGTTATTGGGTTTATCCTATTGCCATCAACCGGGCACAAATCCAGACTCCGTGGCTGTTACTGAGAAATTCCCGATCGAAAAACCCAATAACAATTAGCATGACACGGGAATCGAATCCAGGACCTCATGCTCAGCAGTTGCGATTACGATCACTAGACCTCCTGTTACATGGGACTTAAACATAACTGGCGAAATGTGGGTATACTATTAGGTGCACCTCTGCCTAACCCTTCGGCGATTACAGGCGTGATGTTATGTTAAAGGGTATATTTTAAAACAAAATTTTGTCGTATCATACAAATATATTTAAATTTATCAGTACAGTCAGTGCTCATCCTTTGAATGGCTTTTAAATGAGATTATTAATCGGACGGATATGTTTTTAACAATAATTAACGAATAATTATATTGTTAATAAGAGATTACTTTTTTCAAGGCACTAAGGTACTTCATTAGGTACAATTATTTTGTAATTAGTAGTCATACGAATACATAGTCTTAATAATACGCCTTTTGATATAATAAACAAAGATATGATTAAAGTAAAATAAAACATATACAAACTTAATCTAAAGTTATAAAAAAACTACAAACTATTACATAAGAATTAAGACAGTACATATTATTCATGTACATTTTACAGGAAAGTGCATTTTTTTCTTTTGATTGAAATACTAAACAGAGTAAATCATACTTTTTGCCCCTACTAAACACACCATTAAACTGACCAGAAAAGAAGAATAATAAAATATTCAGTCACAAAATAAAATCGCAGACAGAACAGCCAAATAAGGTGTTCAAAAGAATATAAAAAAGAACACTAATATCCTTAGTCACATAACATGCAAAATACATAACTATTCTATGAAATCATTGCAAAAGAGTAATGTTTGAAATGGAAGGCACAAATCATGGAGCTGCCTGTGACATAATTATACATAATTCATCAATAAGTACATACAAAAATTTGGAATGGGACCAATTAACCTAATTATTACACAATACACAAATCTACTAAGAAAGATTGAACGAGACCAAACAGCAAAACTAAGTCATCATTCCCTTGAGATTCAAACAACAACATTCTACAAATTGGAATTAAGTGCAGGAGATAAAACATTGCCTTTTGCACTTTTCCACCAAATGCTTTAAGCAGACCAAGACAACACAATATTGATCATAGTAATTACTTGTACAATGGTGAAAACAAGCTCTAGCTTAGATATTAAATCTATTGAAGTTATTGTGTTTAAAGTACATTAAATTTAAAATAATCATTATTGGACCAGGCTGTACTTTATATAAAACCCAATTGACGTTGTTGCTGCAGCTGGTCGCGCAGGTGATGCAATGCATGTTCCGGCTGGCTATGTTGCATTTGACCCACCAGGTTCTTTGCTTCCAAACGAAGCTCATAAAGCTTACGGGATTCCAAATACAGCAGCATTGCTGCTGCTCCTGTAAACAAATATAACATAAGATAGTTTCTCTCTTTTAAACCTGACAAATGTCGTAGAAACCGGTGATAGTACAAAACAAAAAGGGACAATAAATTTAATCATAAAAACGAGGAGAGGGCGGAGTGTAGGCAATCACTAGAAGAGTAAAGTCTTTGTATGAACAATTTGACCAATGCAAGCAACTAAAGCTGCGTCTACGCTAGGCGAGCCGAACACGATCAAAGCACGAATTCGCTTAGCGTAGACGGACTTAGAAGCCTCGACCGAGCACTCCTGCCAAGGAAACTAGTGCTCCAGCTCCGCTTGTGCTCTACTCGTGTTCGGCTTGCCTAGCATAGACGCAGCTTTAGAGAATGGAACTGCCATAATAATAGCATTCTATGCTTTGCATTGACACTACATCCAACTGAAGCGACCTTTAACACACTAAATGCCCAGCACCTAGCTCCCGAGTAGCATAACTGCATACTTAATAATTCATTTAAGTCGTGAAACTGTAAATGCAAGGTTTAAAAATGTTAATAGTGCACAGATGGGTGGAGGACCATGGGGTAAATATACCGGTACATGTTTCCAGCCAATTCTTTTATCGTTCATGGGGAGTCCCAATGGGTGGACATACTACATACTAGATACTACAAATATATAAAATTGAAATTGATTGATTGAATTGATTTTTTCCAATATGTCTGTCTGTGTTTGTTCCGGCTAACCTCCGAAACGGCGGGACCGATTTTGACAGGACTTTTACTGGCAGATAGCTGATGTTATAAAAGTAACTTCGGCTACTTTTATTTAAGAATAAGAATTAGGGTTCCACGAAAAAATTAAAACACTTGAAATTGGTAAAAAAAACCCATTCAAAAAGGGAAGTAATATTTTGTTACACTAATTTCACGCGAACGAAGGTCGCGGGCAACAGTAATTTAGTAACATTGATGGAGTAACATTATAAATGCGAAAGTTTGGATAAATAGATGGATATTTGTTACTCAATCATGTCAGAGCGGCTGAACGGATCTGGATGTATTTTGGCCTAGAGATATATTATAGTAGATATATTATATATTATAGTCTGGAATGGCACATAGGATACTTTTTACACTTACACATATCAAAATTTCCACGCGAACGAAGTCGCGGGTAGCTAGTTATAAATATAGTTGCATCTATGCTCTATGTTAAGGTTTTGGCTTCCCCACTTAGTCCTTAAAGTGGACCATTTTACATGTATAGTCATATCAAATTCATAAGATCTGCTGAACATAGACTCCATCGCAGACTTTAAACAAGTCTGAGATAGAACATTCTTTCTGAAATCATTATTAATTTCAGAAAAGCTAAAGACATACTTACCAAACAACAGGAAGGCAACCACAGCAAAAGCATAAGACCATGACAACACATTGAATGAAGGATATAACAGCCAATCACGGCGATAGCAGTTCCCACCAAATATGGCTACTGCCAAGAACAAAAACACACCTGCAACCAAAGACAACACAGATTAAATAGTTGATCATTATCATCATCTATTTGCTAACTCTGAATACTAGTACTTTACATCGAGTGACTACCCTTGATGCCCATCTGACTGCCACAACCCGGTTACTGGTTACTTGGTAACATGATACCCCAAATAAGGACTAAATATTGTATATTATTTTTTATATTTTTGTATAAAACAGAAACAGTATATAATTTTTGTTTAAAACTTACTTGACACAGCCACCATTATAAAAGCGCAGGTGACAAAGATCCATTCGTATCGCAACACGGTGCGCAGCGGCCATCGCACTATGACACAGGCCAGTATCACTTGTGATGTAAATGACAATATCAGAGCTATTGTCACAAATGACTGCACTGCCATCAACCATCCAGGCAGCAACCATTCACGGATCACATAGAACTCCTAGAATAAAAAATAAACAATTTAAATACAAAATTCATGGTTGTTTATCCAGTTCGTAAATAACTCCACATCCCGTCTACCTTTTTTTTTTGTAAAAGCTTTTGATACTACACAGCACTAATATAGGCAAACTACTTTTAATAATAAATTACTTTCAATCATCCTGCCACATTATACAGGATGTATATATCTGTACAACAAACTAAGTAACTTTACGCAAAAATTATTGCTGAGAAACCACTATTATTTTTGGGGTGCAAAATCAACATGATTTTAAGCAAGTACTCAATGTAACACACTCAAAACATTGTGCTGATAGATGCATTGAATAGTATGGGGGTCGTGGAAGTATTTAAAGTAAAGGACATTAAAAACTTGTATAAAAGTTGGAACTTTGACCCCCAATATGACCGTAACTAGAAAGTTCCCACGTATGGTCCAGAACAAAAAAACATATCACAATGATAGAGAGAACAAGTGTCTTTCAGCTTAAATATGGGTGTGTTTACACCCATTATAGTTTCAATCAGTAAACATAATAAAAGTGTTAGCTCTTACCTCACTAAAGATGTAGTGGCACCCATGAAACAGCTTATCAAACTGATAGGATGGAAAGCGGAAACGATCAAAACAATATTCCCACAAGCCCATGTGTTTGAAGCTTGAAAACATCTCAGGATACGACTCAATCCAGTACGGGCCGGCAAATGATAGGAGGAGAAATAGGCCAGCAATGTACGTTAGACTGGCTCCGATGAGAGTGGCATCTGTAAATATGGTTTAACACCATTCATTACTTGAGAACCGTTTCTATATTATCCTCCCATGAAAGTCTTCCATTAGTGTTGGAATAAAGTACAAACTCGAACAAACGTACTGGCTCAAAATAAATGGGCGTGCCCAAATTAAATTACTTACTTGAAGCCTTCGGATACTCATTGTTAGCGACCGTCATATTGTCTGCTGTATTTAACCAATAATTGTGGATTTTCTTTAAAACAGCACTTTGGAGAGCTAGTTTACAGTAATAAATTAATGAAAACAAGCTTCTCCAACTGCTAACAAAATGTGACACTAATGACGTTTGTCGATTACGTTCCTTTCGAAAATGACATTACGGTTTTCGAAAAAAAAATATGAACTCGTCCTACCTAATCGGTTTCAGAGAAAAATTTAGTTTTATACATAATAAAACTAATTTTTCTCTGAAACCGATTAGGACGAGTTCATTTTTTTTTTCAAACCATTAAATCGTGTTTACATTGGTAGTTTTGGCTTAGAAAAATTAAATTAAATTTTCGTTACACACAGGGTGGTTTATATTATATGAGTCTATGGGTGTAGCCCAAAGATAAATCTTTAGTGTAGCCATATCGTAACTGTCCCTAAAATTGGTCCTAATTTTTTTGGTCAGTTCCTATTTGGTTGATACTTTTTTTGTATATTCTTAATTATTACTTACCCGTTTCTAGTGTTAGTATAACGTCTCTCCGCCACGTTTTACGAAAGTGATATTGTGCGAAAATGGTATTTTGCGAAATTGACGTTGTGCGAAAGTGACATTATGCGAAGGTGAATAAATTCACGGTAATATTTTGCGAGTTGCTTTCTGCGTTAAGACCGATGTGTGAAATAATGGATTTTATCAGAGGATAGGATCACGTGGAGGTTGAAATTTATCTCACAGGACTTTTTTACCAGGACAAGAATATCCAATGCCGTAGACCTAGTCATAGTCTATCAGTATGCCAAACATCAAAATCTGTTTAGCCGTTAAGGTGAACCTTAGCGAACTCGGTGCTCCCTTCATGTATAAGCTGATGGATAAGTTGGTTCGTTAAGACTCAGTGTTTTATCTCACCAGATACACTTCACCAGGGTATAGACAGCACAGGGACTTCTGTCAGAATGCTAGCTCTATAAAATAAACTTTACACAAATAAACAAAATAAAGTTTTAAAATAAACATTTTATTTTTAAGGCAGTTAAGGTGGTCCATACATAGAAAAAATTACATAAATCTACATTACACTAATTTTATTCTTACTGACTACCTACTTAGAATAATAAAAGACAATGTATATAATTTGGACGGTATTAAGAAAGGTACATAGTTGATTAATCATGTCTTTTTAATAAAACAATATCAAATAGATACTTAATAATGATATACCTATTTACTAACCAAGCTGCTATCGAAAATACTGCAAAGGCAATAAAGGCATTAGAATCATAAAATTAGTATACTTAGTATAATTATTTTTCAGCAATTGGTCTACCAATTCAAAGTTTATTTGTAATTATATCTTTGCTGAATCGGTTATAAAATAAAAAGTCATACAAAATTAGAAACATAGAAGATGTTTAGAAAAGGCGATAAAAACCACTATCTAAGAAAAATAACGCCGCGTTGACACGATCAGAGTATGTTCGGACCGAGTGGACTCGGTACCGACTCCGCCGCGACTCGTTCTGTGGCAACCCATAATCCGAGCGCACTCTGATGTCATCCGAGCATACTCTGATCGTGTCAACGCGGCATAAGGCTTCAGTTATGTCTATACAAAATGTGTCATGTTAAACAAGCGGTAGTCCTACTATATCAATCAAGTCTACAATTCATTTTTAGAAAATTTGTCGTTAACCCTTTATAAAGGGCTTAACCCTTTATAGTATTTATAAAGGGCTTAAATGCCATCATACCCTTGAACATGTATTGTATTCCCTATAATGCGTAAACATATCGTAGGTGTAGGAGCCGCCCTTAATAAACTTCTTTGCAATACCTAAAGTTAAAAAAAAAAAACGCAAGTTTATAGCAACGTAAAATAGTGGAGGTAGTCCATTACATTATAACGCCTAGCACTCATTCAAACCTTTCAATTACTTCAATAAAATGTTAAATCGACATTATTTGGTTAACTTAAAAAAAAACGTGTAAAACTCAACTAGAAAAAAAACTATGACATAGTCAAAATATTATGTAAAAAATAAATATATAAAAACGTGTGTACTGGTAATAAAATGTATTCATTCGAATACTGGAATTCGCGCAGATTCTTTTGGACGGAACTGGTTTATAAGATCTAAAACTTATTAACTCCCTAACTCTATTTAGTCGTGATGTGCATGTGTTATGCTTTGGTTTCGTACTCTAGTTCAAATCGGGATTGAGATTCTTTTATCTTGTTACGCTTCTTCGCTTGGATGTTAGACTCGGTCAGAAAGAGGGCAGCAGTCACTAAGCACGCTACGGAACCCACGACACCCAAACCGAATGACCAGCCTGTGAAAAAAATAAATCACTCAGTGATAATGCAAAAACGAATTTTTTTGTAGTTATAAATCATGAAGAAAGAATTAGTTTACCTAAATAATTGTTCGGATGGTCTGGCATCCAACCGTCTGTGTTTCCCAAAGAGGCAAAAACTATAACTGCAATTACGCCACAAATACCTGAAAAACATTATAAAAAAAGTATTACTTTTAGTAATCTACGAAGTTACGAGCTGTCTGTACCCTAAAAAGTTCAGTTCATCTTACCTGATCCTAGCATAATAAATCCGATACTCCTGATAAGCAACACATATCTGTGTTGGTCAGGTCCCCAACACAGGAAGAACATCAACACCAATATTGTCGAGATCAGAACTCCCAGCAAACACAATGTAAAGAAAAATTGTGTCGCTATCATGAAGCCTGCAAAAAAACGGTTAAGATAAGGTTTTTTTTAAGGTCCATGGCTAAGGTTACAGAATAGAATAGAGATATTGCAATTTTTTGTTCGATGTTGGGCGTCATCGATGCGAGGCATCATTCAATGTTTAATAATGATAGCTGAGGCTTCACAGATTAATATTCATGTTACCTTAAAGAAAAATGTCTAGTTTGATGGTCTGAATTACCAGCTGTGACATATTACGCTTATTCTGTTAAACCCTAAGATTGTGTTAAATGAGTAAGGCCTACTAGGTAACCACAGAAATCAAGTTTTAAAGGCGTTAGATCAAGTGGGATTTGGTCGGTAACCTCCCTCGACTAAACTGATCTGACATATGAATAAACAATGCAAGGAAACTAACCAGGTAGTAGGTATCCACGGATCTTATCGTATCCGGTCGTGAAAGGGTCGTACACCCAACGACATCCAACGAAGAATCGCCTTTGGTACTGATCCAGAGGGTCTGGCAGAGATCTGAAGCAATGACTCCATAACCCTAATCTAAAAAAAAACATTGAAATAGTTATATACCCACCGTTATTACAAGTACATATATTTAAGAAGTAGGAAATGATTACGTCTACAAAATTCTGCGTGCTATATTAATGACACTCGGAGCACAAGGCAATTTAAAAAAAATACAAAATTCACAGAAAATTATAAATAATTACGTATTTGTTTGTTACCTGTCTAATTTAGCGCCTCTTATTCTGGAGTCGCTGACCAACCAACTGGGCGTACCGAATGCCAATGCCACCGTCACAAGGGCAATGACAAACACGCCAATGCCACAATTACCGGCCAAACTTCTATTCTTCATTATCTCTGCAACAAGTTAAAAATCCCTTTCTTTAACGGTTCTTATTTAGGATTCACTATATCTGCTAATAACAATTTGAAGAGACATGGGTAGAGACATTTAATTGAATTGATGTTGACCTAACAAATTGTAATTTCCAAAAAAAATTGATTAGAAATAACAGCTCATAAGGTACCTACACTTACAGTACAGTGTATGCATATTCGTGATGCGTTTAAGTTTCTTATGGTAAATTGGCTGAATCACCAAGAATATCTTTATGCACCGCAGGCTAAGAACCCGTAACGCATTAGCCAATCGCTCAGCCACTACTTACACCAGTAAACACATCTGTTTTTCTCGAATTAAAGCCGATAAATAGGTTAATAGGATTGCCCCTCGTTGCAGAGTGTGTTCATTCTCAAACAGCAGGCAGTGTTGTGTTGGTGAGTCATATTCTTTTTGACCTCTGTTCGCGTAATATGCAAAATGTTTGCTAAACAAATAGGGTCATAGGTATTTATTATCTAATGTGTTAAATGTCGTACGCAGAATTAGAAAGCAAACGTGCTGAAAACGTGAAATTTTAATGTTTTGCTGTACTTTCCTGGTTTCTCATCTCAGAGAGATAGATGCCTGTCTACATTTTCATAAGCACGACACGAAATCTCGTATGATTTAACTTTGCAACCAAGTAATTATCAAACGGATGTTGTCGCTCATGATATGATTCATTGCAACATGATTCAAACGCCACAGAGGTTACCTAAACATAAGACAATTAGTTTCCCTAAGACGGAATTCGGTATTCGGTCCGGTAGCTTCCCCTAAAGATTATTGTCACTCAACTATTAATCTGCTCCACAAAATGGGTGATAAGTCAGATATTAATTATTACAGGCCCACTAGTCTCATATCACACATGCATAAAACTTTCGTAAAAATAATAGAAAATCGTACATCTGGTGAATTAGATAAGCGTCCTGAACAAGCAGGCTCCCGCCCTTGCCTTTCTACTACAGACCATCTACAATGTAGAGTTGGTTTGGTTGGCTGCATGTAGAATCTGCATACAGCCAACTAATAGAAAAATACCAAGAATTGAAACTCCCACTATACCTAGCTATTGTTGACACCTCCAAAGCCTTCGACAGCATTTCACATACAGATATTTCTAACGCTTCAAACTACCAAAACATTGATCCCACCTACATACATCTATTACGCCACATTTACAGAAATAGTACTTACAGCCGCAATAAAATTACAAAAAACAGGTCCAAAATTTAAACTAGACAAAGGAGTCAAACAAGGCAAACCGTTATTTCCTAAATTGTTCACCAGTAGCCTCGAAGAAATCTTCAGGAAGTCCGATTGGAGGGAAAGAGCCATTGTCATCGGCGAAACGAGACTGTCAAATCTATTCATCTTCAGGTGAACATCTGAATATAGATACTTCGAGGACCAGAGTTATGAAAAACCTAAAATAATAGAAGTAGACGGGGAAACAATACAACATGTCCTAGCATATCTTTACTGGGGCCAAGTAGTCTATTACAGATAAAGCGAGACAAAGAAGTCGCAAGACGGACGGGAAACGCCTGGTTGAGGTACTGATCCATGAAGGAACTGTTGATGGGTGAGTTTCCTATGGCACTGAAATGCAAGCTAATGCACATGTATATTCTCCTTCTTATGGTGAACAGACTTGGTCTTTGACGAACACCCAAAACTTCAAACTCAAGGTTTGTCAACGAGCAATGGAGCGTAGTACTCGTATCATCATCATCTTCCTGCCCTTGTCCCATTCTATTTGGGGTCGGCGCAACACGTTTTCTTCTGCCATTCTCTCCTGTCAGACGTCACGGCATCTTTTACTCCTTTCTCTTTCATATCAGTATTCACACAATCCATCCGTCTTTTCTTTGGCCTTCCTCTCCCTCTCCATCCATCAACATTCATGTCCATCACTCTTTTAGTCACTGTATGCGTTTCATCCTTCCTCATTACAAATATCCATACCAAGACAACGACTATACTAGGTGCTAAATTAACGGATCGTGTTCGAAACACTACAAAACAAATATAGCTGACGTGGCTCAAAAGGCTGCCCAAACCAAATGGGACTGTGCAAGACGCGTCTGCCACATACAAACTATGGGCTAAAGTGACAAAACTGTCTCATGTCAAAGTCCGCACTGTCTCATGACACATGAGACAGTGCGGACGCAGATGGGCCGCGGTAGGCCAGGAAGGAGATAGCGGGACAAACTGGATAGGTTCCATCAGAACTGGAAACACGCGCAGGTGCGCGAGAAGTGGAAAGTGTAAAGTTAGGCCTTTGCCTAGGAGTGAGACAGAGCAGGCTAGGAAAAAAAAGACTGAATCAAGCCTTTAAATCACGAAATTATTCAATTCGAAAGCTGTCCCTGTTCCAAAAAGTCTGTCGGTCGCTCTCGCATGTATCAGACCAAGGCTCCAAGCATACATCAGTCAGATTTCTACTCTTATCTCTCAAGCATCCATTTAGACCAGTCGAGCATAGCATAGTGTTATAAAACGCAAGAAGTCAGAGTTCAGCCTCTACACATTCGCCAGTTATTTAGCGGTCACAAGGAGTAAGCTGTAAGATAGAGTATTCCCACATTTCGCCATATAATCCTAAATCGAAAGAAGAATTCGGATTAATACAGACCGCCTTTGCCCAAACCGGGTCGTGAGGATCGAATTCACAAGACCCAAGCGACTTGACTTCCGACCACTAACGAGCGAAGCACTTTTTGTTTTATATCGTTTGGGGAAGTCAGAGGAGATACTTAAGGCGAGGTTAACCCGTGGTGTGGATGGATAGGTAGGTAATATAAATAAAAACCCTATGTTCTGAAGTTGATTTTAAATCTTTGTTGAATGATCAGTATTTTAAAATATGATAACTTAGTACAAATGCAACAGCAAAGTAATCACCCTAAAACAAAAAGGTATGTTATACAAACAATTTCAATCAAAGGCTTTGTTTTAAACAATGTTTACTACAAACAACAATTTCAATTATAATTGTAACAGTGTAACCAAAACAATAAAGTTTACGAAGTACATGCCCATACTACACTTTGACTTGTTAATTAGTAAAACCCAATGTCAGAGCAATTTGTAAGAACTTTATAAGTATAGCTATGACACTTAACACCAAACACAAGGTTATACACCTGAGACTGAGATGAATAGCAAATCTAAGTACCTCCGTAAAAGAGTTTCGCAACACAGTCAATGGAGGCAGTGTGTGTAATACACAGCATAACATTCACCCAGAAACACAATGCCAGAATGTTCACACGCAGTCTTAACTGTGGGAACTCATAAAATATGCAAAACATTTTTTTATTTTTACATTTTCCTGTAGAATTTTGTTTTTGGAAACATGGTTAGGTACCAATGAACTTCAAACTGTATACAAATATTAGGTACTTGACTTGTAAATAATTTTATTTCATTAAAAACTGCTTTCATGGTTATTTTTAATAACTTTTACAGATATTTTTATTAAATAAGGACTGATGAAGGTATTAGCAGTACTTGCCCAATAAAGTACCTTTGATCATAAATCTTTAAGTATATTTCTTTATAATTCTCTTGTGAATAAATAAATAAGGTATCTGCCTAAACTCAAAGTGACATACAACAAGGTTGTCTGGCAGAAATGACTGCTCGAGTCAAATGATTGCTCACAAATATGGTAAGCATAAGTAGAGCAGGTATTCTATATTTACTTATAAAAAACTATAATAACTATTAAGATTTTAATTATGATTAAGGCAGATATTTAAAATTTTAAATAGGTACTTGACCGTTAAAACCGCTTAAAGCTTGCTTAATGCAAGCTTTAAGCTAAGTTTGCTGGTCAACAGATTCTTATTTTTTAAACATGTGGATGTGAAATTAGCACTCATGCACAAAAAAATGGTGGCATCATTGAAGCTCTTTGCATTACGAGGATGAAATCCGTTTGCAAATAGCTGACAAATATTTCTGTTTTGATCTTTAATTCAATTTTGGATAATAATTATGAATGTTGATAGATGAAGAGGGAGATTAAGGTCAAAGAAAAGATGGATGGATTGTGTGAGGAATGATATGAAAGAGGAAAAGATAAAGGAGGAGGAGGTAAATGCTGTGACGTCTGACCATCTGATAACTTTTCCAACTGTTTGTTTTATTCCTGAAACTGTTACAACATCTAGTTCTGTTTCCTAACACAGTATTTTTATGACAATTCAATTTCAATATAATATCAACATTTAAGTGTGTTTTGTTTTGTAAAAGTAGATAGTTATTTTAGAAACTAGAAGTTCAATAAAAAGTTTGTTAAATTTAGTTAGGAAATCTGATTTCCAAATAGTTATTAGAACACATTCTGCCAGTGATCCAGGTCTATCATAGTACAAAAAATGAACTTTTTAATACCTACATTATTTCTAAGATTTATGTAGTATTTATTGTACCAATTTGAATATTGAAAAAATTAACCACAAAAGTAAAATACTTTCTGACTACATCCACTTATTGTGACCAGACTGTGGCGAAGCCCAAAAGGCGGGTTATTAAAGGTAATAATGCCAATAAAAATATGGTAAACTGTTAAATAGGTGTTGCTAGTTGTAGTAACTATAGATGAAGCTACTGAAGCTAGTTTGTCAAAACAACCAAAAAGTATTAGGTACTCCTTCACTTACTGGCCTAATATCTGTCTCGCATTGCTTACAACAATACAACTATCAAAAAAATAATTATGCATTACTTTGAAACATAAATTATGATTATTATTTTATTCAAACAAAGTACCATGTAAGGGTGTTACACTACACAAACCTACTTTTTAAATTAATTAATTTAAGTAGCTACGTAGAATACGTCAATGAAACAATGAGAAAATAAAGCGAATGCATACAATTTTATTAAGCACATACCTACTATTCAAAGAGTATGAGAGATTCTAAAGTTATTTGGTTCTGAAGTTTACTTACCAAAGTTCTAATATTCCTGAAATATTTTGCTAATATAACTTGTAGCTGTTCCCAAATTCACGACGTGCTCGTGGAACTTATGTGCATAAACTTTATCATTTAAAACTTTTAGTTTAGTTTAAACAATAACAAATATTCCTCGGTATAACTGATCAACGCCCAACAACTTGTCACTGCCAAGCCAACATTCCAACAACCGACAACGGAATCGGGAACGCCCACTCGCCCACAGACTGGGTAGTACTGGAACGCCGGAACCGGTTGATTTGTCAGTTGGTTGTTCGTTTTGTGTAGTGGGACAAGGACAGATAGATGAAAATGTTTGACATAGAGCAACACCATCGAGAATAATAAATACCTACCTAATGATTATAGGATACTCTGTCTACGATAAATCATTAAGGTGAATGCTCCAACCAGGCCCGCGAAATTCAAAATTTCTTGGGTTTTTTGCAATTTGCAGGCCAGTGCTAGGTTGTATGTTGATTAAAATATTATTCGCGGCTGTAAGACATATGTAGTTACAGAATTATAATCATCAAAATCATCAATAAAACGCTCTAAGTTCATAAAGCTGTAGGAATGACTTTTTCTGTTTTTGTTTTGTTCCTACACCTTTATGAACGGTGAGCGTTGTATTGGTGATTTTGATGATTATAATTCTGTAACTACATATGTCTTACAGCCGCGAATAATATTTTAATCAACATACAACCTACCACTGGCCTGCAAATTGCAAAAAACGCAAGAAATTTTGAATTTCGCGGGCTGGTTGGAGCATTCACCTTAAGTACTGTACAGACGTCAGCACATCAAGCAATCTCAACAATCTGTCTCAACAATAGCGTTAAAGTAAGGTTGATTGGGATTTGAGAGTTTCGACAAACCTAATGTGTTGGCGTCTGTACATCACTCTATTTGGTACTTACGATTTCCATGCATCTGACATTGCGGCGCTGTTTAAAGACTGGGCCGGTAGTCTCGACATAGATACCGACACTTTCGCAAACTTTTGATCGCTTAATAAGAACGAAAAAAATCAGTTGCAATAACGATACTTGCGAGAAACCCATCTTGGATGTTCGACTAGCATTTCTCGCAAGCAACGTTATGTACGTTGTTTTTTTCTGTTATTATTAAGCGATCGAAAGTTTGCGACATTGTCGGTATCTATGTCGAGACTGCCGGCCCTGGTAAGCTTTTTCATACAAAAATGCAAACGGTGAAGCGAATGATGGAACATCCGTTTTATTTTTCAATAACTTAATAAAAAATCATGTATTCGCATGTTGAGTGTCGATGTTTTATCCAGGCGGATAATCATGATCAGGTGATTATGGCTAGCAAGCAGCAATAACATATTAAATCCGACTATAAGATAGTGTTCCCTATGCGTTCCCACTGGCGACTTTACACACAACTAACGAGTTAAAAAATTCCAAACTAAGAGGACAGGCAAAAGGAAATGAGAGATTCCAACATGTTTTATGTTAAGGGAAACCCCAAGTATAGTCCGCGAAATTCAATTTTTTATATATCTCAGTAAAGCTGTATCCAAGGTGTAAAAGGGTCCGCCCTTCCGACGACGAAGCCGTCAAGCAAGCATTCTGTACATCAAACTAAGTAACTCTAGTCTCTACACAAAAACGATTGCTTGGAAATGACTTTTCTTTTTGGAGTGAAAGATCACGTTTTAGGGTAGGACTCAATGTAACGCACTCAAAACATTGTGTTGATGCATAGTACGTAACGGAACGCATTATTAGTTAATTAATAAAGATTTCCGAAAGGGTTTACCTACCCTCGGAAATACATAGGTACCTACAACATTCTAGCTTTTGCCCGGGGTGTACGTTACAGCAGGAAAGTGTCTCCTAGAATGGTGGAACGTATAATAAGTGTATAATCTGATGTGAATGTGCACCACATAAAAACATGGTGCTTTGTAGTTTTGAAAAAAAAAACCGAAAAAACGATTCCTGCTGGAGTAACATTTTTACAGCAGGAAAATTCTAAAAGAATGTTCAGAGAGAGAAATATTGTGCATGGCCAGAGAGCCTATATTTGTGTAAAAATACGAACAAATAAGACATTCAAATATTACGAGCAAGTCTCTTAAATCTCTTTAGTCTTCATGTTTATGATAATTGCATTTCCTGCTGGAGTAACGTTTTGCATAAACGTGTACCTCTAACACTATTGTATGTGCGCCTCGCCTGTAGAATAAACATACACGAGTAGCTCTTTATTTCTTTATTTGTGACAGAATTAGATTTAAGAAAATACTTATAATTTTCAAGTAATCGCGGTTTTTTAAAACCCGAAAAAATATCGCAGCGCCTAAATGTCACGCCGTGATGGCTCTCGGCCACCGTAGGCGCGGGCCTGTGGACGGCGAGTAATGGGCTAGCTCGCCGTCCGTCCGTCGTATGACGACGGGCAGGCCGTGTCGACGGCGCGTTCGTGTTCCACGCGCGCCTCAGAGTTGTCAGCAAACGGGAGGGGCCCGCAAGGGCCGATGCCTGCCAGGGCTGCGGGACTGTTCGAAAGGGATACCGCGGCCCTGGAACATAAAGGGCCAAAGAAGGAACATGGGTGGTTTTTAGTCAGTAAGAGTCTGACACTCCCTTCCGCTCCGCCCAGGGCGGGGGGGGTCATTTGATGATTTCCCACCCAAAAAAAAAAAAAAAAAAATGCGCCTAAATGTGACTACGTATACCTAAGCTCGCTGAAAACTGTATTCGGTCCTTCTTGACGCCTGTACCAATTAACCATAAAAATGTATACAAATGCCTTTAATATACATGCATTGTTCTTTGTTTCAGTGTTTTTCGAACCGACGGATAGAAGAAAAGCCCCGAAAATAGTTCGCGATAAATTCACTATATCATACGCTTCACCGAATATATCAGAATTACGAGCAATGGCACAAGTGCTTGAATCATCCCCACGAACCAATATCAAGAGTGACTGTGAATTTACAGAAATTGCACAACTATATCCAGTTGTATCACATGTTATAAAGTTCATGATTATTACAATGGGTTCCAAAGGGGTTATTACTTTAAAAAACACAGGAGATAATGATATAGCGAGATTTTATCCAACTGAGCCTATTGATAAGATTGAGAATGTGTCAGGAGCGGGAGATTGTTTTGCGAGTGGCTTTATTCACGGTATGCTCTCTGGTCTTCAGGAAGCGGAGTGCATGCACATAGGCTTCGAAGCAGCTAAGATGTCGCTTCTAAGCAGAAACACTGTACCTTTAAACTTAGATAGCATAAATTCTTCTTTGTATAAAACAGCTAATTACGAGCTAATAAAATGATAGTTTAAATAATTTTATTTTATATTTTTATAAAGGCACACAATCTTAAACTGTAAACATAAAAAAGATGATCTGAGAAATTATTATTTTATGTATTTTGATATTATTCGTATTCATAAATATTTTATACTATTTACTACATTCCATTTGAATTGATTATATTTTCAGTTCTAAATGTATTTACTGTATGATTATTCAGTATGAGTTTTAGTTTTATGAGCCTTCATAGTCAGTTTGGGGAAGACTTGTGTGTAAACCACAATAATGTACGAAATCATACTGTGTCATAAGGAATTAAATTAGTTAGTGAAACTCAACCTCAGACTTGACACAAGTTTAAATATCACAGTCTGTTTTATTGTTAAAACTTTATATTTTTTAAATATTTCAAGTAGGTCAACTGGAAGCGAATCATTAAATCATTTTGTTTCGCCATGTGTATATTAATATGTATAAACATCACATCTGTGGAGTTTCGCTAGCTCTTATTATTTTAACCCCTAACTACGTCAGTAATTATGCAAGTTTCGCCCAAACAATGAAAAAAGCTCAGCACACATAAAATTAATCAATAATACCAGTAGGTACTTACATAACTAAAAAATAATATATCAAGTATGTACAAACAAGATTCATGTCTTCTTCATAAAAGCATTCACATTTAATCATTTTTATATTTATAATATTGATGCCATTATAAACAATATTCTTGGTGCATTTTTCATTTCTAAAATTATTGTTTTTTTAATAATCAATTCATGGAATACTTTGTGCCATTAACACCCAGTTTTTGGATTACAAAATATCAACGCATCAAAATTAAGCAAGTCAAGTAATTATTTATTCAAACAATAATAATAGCTTTATATTTATTTTGTGTGTTGATTTTTGTTACAAAAACCAGGCCTAAGTTCACCTATGTGATACTATTTCTCATACAAGTTAAAAAAAAATACATTACATGTCATAAAATTCACAAACTCCAGTTGTAAACTTATTATAAGTACTAATATTTCACAGTTTATTCAAATTCAAACTATTGTTATATTAGCAGCAAAGAATACTTGCCAACTTTGTGGTTTTTGTATTTAAACATAATATAGTTATTACATATTAAGCAATATCTCTAAAAATTATGTCAAAAAAAAATCAGATCAGGATAAAGTTCGTTCAAAATAAGCATGATTCTAGTTTTACTTGTACACCGCAATAACATTTAGCAAAAGCATTTTTATTTTACATGTATAAAATCATTAGTCTTAATCTGTTATGTAAATAAAATCAGTTGCCACATTATAGCTGCATTTGTATATGTATAATAATACTCAGTCTAAACTACTTATTTCTATAATATCAAAAGTATACAATAAGCCTATTTTTGGACGGACTTACTCAGATACAGTCAATTATATTGTTAAAGGCAACCGTTATAATACAAATTCTACTAAAATCATTAGTTTATTATTCAATTTAGATAATTAAAAATACACAAATCTGCTTAGTTCAATTAAAATATTAAAGATCATAAAGGACGGACTCAATATAAAAGATACTTAAAAAATGTAGTCTATATGTCAGTATGTCCTCCTGCATAGCCAACCTTCCTTTCGTGCATAGTATAAGATGCGGGCTCTCGGCTCTGCATCTCATGCAGTCTCTTATACTTATGTACTCTAGCTTCGACCAAGAATAGGATGCCAGCAGGGAAAAGTAAGATAACACCTATGACACCAAGAGCAAATGCCCAGCCCAGATCATTGTGTTCCCAATTGGGCATCCAATCGCGACCATCGCCTCTGGCTCCAAAAGTCACCACAGATATGATGCCAGACAATCCTGAAAATAAATTTATATTAAAGCAGAATATTCTACAAGTGGAAAATTTGTTCAACTTTAGGAAGTACAAGAGGCAGTGCAATTCAATTTATTTTACTGTAGTGTGACCTAGAATAACAGGATAATTAAGTAAAAACTATAACAAACCTCCAATAACAAGCACTGTGCCTAGAGTTACCAGGAGAGTTAAATATTTGTCATCATCTTTGTTTTTCTTCAGATAAAGGTAAGACAAAAACATTGATAAAATGACACAGCACATAGCTATAGTGAAAAAGAATTGTGTAGCTATGAAAAACCCAGGCAGTAGTATGTCATGAATTATGTAATATTCCTCTTCAAATATCCACCAGCACCCAGTGAACACAGTGTCATACCAGTGATGGATTTCTTCGAATCCATTGAAGCACACCTCCCACAAGCCTGCAAATTTAACAGAAATGTTTTAAATTCATTTGATTAACAACGTAACGTATTCTATCTACTTTTAGAAAAATTTAAATTCGTGTGTCCAGTTCACATACAATTTCATCGGATTGTGAGGCAACTTAGTAAGTTTTCGAAGGAACTGCTCGCGAATATTTATGAATTTAAAAAAGGGGAAACACCGGGAATGAGGTTGCGAACAAAAGCTAGATATAAAAACCAACAACTGGATGCATTACTATGTTTAAAGGCTTTCTTCAAACAATATAAACACGACTTATTAAAACATCTTACCTATTTTTATAAACTTAGGGTTCCTTAGTTTTCCGTCAGTAACTAGCCAATAAGGGCTTATGAAGGCAATTATTATGAACAGAGATGCAAATACAAAGAATCCAAGCGCAAATAATCCTGTTTTAGACTTAACCATTTTTAATAACAAATTATTTAAAATAACAATCGAAATAATAACACGCCCTTCACCGTTCACGTCAACGTCATAATTTCATAAACCGCCGATTGCCGAACAAACTAAAATTAATCGATATTTTTAAGCAGCATATCGATGTTTTCAACAAGTTTCTATATTTCCATGCAAAATACGAAGTATTGGAAACGTATCAAAAACGAAATTTTTAAGTCCATTAAAAGCATACATTCAAAAGATTATTCTAGATTGAAATTCGTAAAAGGCTGGCTCGACATCCCCAAAGTAAAAAATACAGCACACACGCTAGCATGTGGTAGCGAGCGTGTGTGCTGTATTTTTCGCCAATTCAACTCATATTTTTCTTTATCGAGTCGACTTCGTAGACTTATTTCCATTTTAACAACGGGTGAATGTGATCCACTTTCTCGATATTTTTTTACTAAGTCTTCTTCCAACATCCCTATGTCGCCACAGACATCACAGATGTCACTCATGGAATTATAAGTTACTATAACCAACCAATAAGACGGACAATCGGCATTATAGCGTTTCTGCAGTCTGCGCTCTACACATGTAGCTAACCACCGAGTAAATAGCTTCCAGCAGTAGCTTCCTGCACTGGCTTCCAGCCTTACTTCCACCGGCAGGTTGTTGTTGATGGGTGTGTAAGATTCAAGTGTAGCTCAGGGCACATTAAAACGTAAGTTAAGGCCATTCAAACACTCCGGCCCTGGTTCAAGCCATGGTCCGGGGCGAGAGGGAATGGGAAGCTGTCACCTCCTTCTGCGAAGCAGTCATGCTAGCGAAGGAGGTGGTGGAACGTGAGAGGGAGATAACCTCACGTCCCAGCCGCCGCGGGAGACGCCCCGGGCGTCGGGAGCCACGTGGTGACTCTCGGCCACCATAGGTGCGGGCCTGTGGACGGTGAGTAATGGACTAGCTCGCCGTCCGTCCGTCTTATAACGACAGGACGTGTCGACGACGCGTTCGTGTTCCACGCGCGCCTGAAGGGCAATAGAAGGAACATGGATGGGTTTTAATCAGTAAAAGTCTGACACTCCCTTCTTGATTTCCAATCCCAAAAAAAAGGCCATTCAAACACCAAAAGAACTTTGGACAAACATCTCGATAACACACATACAGTACAGAGTACTAACTTTAGAAAGGGGAGCGAAATCGGAATCCAGATTTTGTATAGTTTTTTGGTGAAAGCGCTAAGATGGCCCGCGAAATACAAAGTTTCTTACATTTTTAACAATAAACAACAACATAACAGTAGGTCAGTATCAGCATTTATGTTGATTAAAATATGATTCGAGGCCGTAACAAATAACAAGTATGGCTTTACAGACTTACAATCATTAAAATCATCAAAACAACCCTCTAAGTTCATTTAATACCATTCAATGACTATAAAATGAAAAAGTCATTCAACAACAAAGTAGTCATAACAGTAAAGTAATATAGAGACGTCCATAACCATCTCTTAACAATGTAGTCATGAAGCTAAAAAGTATATAATAATTCCATGGGTACAGTATTGTTGACGGCGGTTGACAGTATTGAGCTATGTCAAATAATGTCAATACTGTCACTGTCATATGATTGTAAATAAATTTTCTTCTCCAAAAGTCCAAACACTTACCATTTTATCAAAGAGGCCAAGATGAATATTGTGTAGTATTAAAAAAAAAACCTAATATAAATGCAGTATCTACTGATGAATTCAAATAGGCTTAATATAAGTTACTTCTTGTGTAGGGGGAGACGTTATTTGCAAGTCAATGCAACGACTAAAGAAAACACAAGTTACGTGAAAAGTTTATGTAAACATCTAAACATAACTGAAGACAAAGCACATTATTTATGTATGAAGCATCCAGTAATAACTAAACTTAATGATGAAAGAATCGAAAGTTTAGTGCATACTGTTAATGAGATGGGATTTTCCAACCGCACACTGATGGAAGAGCCTGCATTATTTGGAATTTTGCCTGTAACCTTAAAATTTCGTTACAAAGTTTTAGAGGAATGTGGGATTCAAAATATATCGTCAGCGTCTTTAGCAACATACTTAACAATAATAAAACAGAAGACAATTGGAGAACTGAAGGCATTAGGATATCTACCTCCTCATATTAATGTTGAAAATAAACTTGCAAGTTTTATGACCCAGTGGCCTACATCTCTTACAACTTTAATTGATGAAGATGTAAACTGCACATCATTATACACATTACGCTTGAAAATCATTCAACGATATCTTGAAGTTGTGTTGGATCTCACAAATGAAGAATTTTATAGAGGTGTTAAAACTTATCCTACTATTAAACATCGACCTTTGGAATGTATAAATGACACATTAGAAATGTTACAATTACAAATTATGATCCCTAATCATAAAATTAAATCAAACTTATATCTAATCCATGTAGATCCAGAAAATTTGAAAAATGTAATTCTTAGTTTCCGAAGTATTGGTGGAATTGATATCAAAGAGGTCATACGGATGCATCCAAAGTTAGCTACAAGAAACTTTAATACTCTGCTTGAGACACGGAAGATTTTAGAAGAGTATGGGATAGGCAATGAGGCACAAAGGAGATGTTTTAGTATTTTTACTTTAGCTCCTGGTACAATAAGAGAAAGATTGGAACAAGCAAAAAATATACCCGAATTCAGAGCATTTATTAAACATCCACGATTTCTAAAGATGATACACTATAACACAACAGCAATGAAACGATTGAAAAAATTATACAGTAACAACAAAAAGTGTGTTAGTTTAAATGTTCTTTCTGGAAGTGCAACCCATTATGAAATCTTTGAAAAAGCTCCTGGTGATAGGTTAGGCAAAGGAAAAGATTTACTTTTCTGCATATCACAGTCTTTAGGAAAGAAATTTAATATGACAAATGTTCGTAATGTTATAAAAAGGCACCCTTTTTGGATTAACATACCAGTACTTCAAGTGAAGTATGTTTATGAGCAACTGTCCACACAGTTTACAGACCAAGATATTTATGAAAACTGTACTATTCTATTATATCCATGGAAGAAAGTTAGAGAAACTCTGCATGCAATAGATAAAAAGCTAATAGAAAAGCAGATTCCTATGTTTCAAGAAAATTTAAATTATGAATCTTTGAGCAAGTCTCAAAAATTAAGTTTAGTTCTATATTTACTAGAGAAGAACCATTATTTTTCTGGAAATGGAGTGTGGACTGAAGAAAAAAATAGAAATTTAGATAGGTTAGACTTTGAAAAATGACCTAGTCCCAACAATTTTAATATATAAATAATAACATGGTTTTAAACTAATTTGTTTCATTTTATTCACACAGTGCCTTCACAATGTTTCCAGTGTGATATAATATCAGACATTAAAAACATCAATATAACCCACTAAGTGAATTTAACCCCATTGAATGAATTTTCATGAAATGGTTATTGAATGGGGTTAAATGAACTTTGAGGGTTGTATTGAGGACTTTAATGACTATAATTCTGTAACTACATACATGCAAAAAATAAAACCGACTTCAAAAACATTTTTTTTTTTTTGTGCTTCTTTTGAATCTGCAATCAGTCTTGAGTACTTTAGTGACAATTGGCAGTTGGAGTGTGCTCTCCATCGAGAGCAACTACTCATACATAGGTGTAGCCTGTATTTATGCTACTCAAGAGGGTACAGACAGAATGTCTTTTCTTTTGAGACGTTTTTGGTACGTGCGTGTTGTCAGTCCAGCGGCCAGTTCATTTGGATGCCTCTCCAGCCTTTCCAAGTATGTTTTGGTTATGGCCAAGATTTCCTCTTTCACCGAGTTCATCTGAAGTAGGTTGTGTATTTCAGTGTTTGTAATGAACCAAGGCCCATTGCATATAGTTCTCAGAATCACATTTTGTATTCGCTGTATAATGGAAATATTAGAGTTGCTACAGCTCCCCCATAGCTGGATGCCGTACATCCAGACAGGCTTTAGAATCGTTTTATATATAAGGAGTTTGTTGTCAGTCGATAATTTACTGTTCCGCCCTAATAGCCAGTGTAGGTTTTTGTATCGCAAGTTGAGCTCATCTCTCTTGGTCGCATTAAAAACATGGAAAAATAACTTTAGCTTCAGAACTCTGTGACTTTTGTTGGTTTGTTTGAGTTTTTTGCCACCAACTTCTGAAGCTAATGTTATTTTTCCATGTTTTTGAAGTCGGTTTTATTGTTTGCAAAAAAGTTTTTTATTTTTCCTTTTTTAGTTGTATCTAATATCGTATAGGTACAAATATTTGCTATGCATTCTTAACAATACATTTCATGGTAATAAGCTTATCCCCAGTAAAATGTAACTTACCATACCTAACTGTCGAAATCTGGGTGTACTGTACACATCTGCACACCCCGTGCAGAGCATAAAAGCGTTATGTTATGTTATGATATTGTGTAAACAATAAACATCCAAGCGATTGCAGAAATCACGACAGATTTGCCGTCTATTATTGAAGAGTTCCACTGTAGATCTCCGAAGATCAGCATCAGATCCCGACTTATACCTTCCATCATCAGCTCAGCAACATGAGATGATGATTACCAGGCACAAATATCTGAATTGCTTTAGAAAGTAGGTACATATATGGAAACCTTTGTGTGTGCTAATATAAAATGAATTTTCAGGGATTGCGTCAATTTCGCTGGAATCCCAACATCAGATTCTGACTTGGTGACAATGAGACTACCTCAGGAGTACAGGCTTTCGAATAAAAAAAGAATTTTGAAAATGGGTCAAGAACATACGTAAAAAAATACATACAGTCGAACATAGAATCTCCTCCTTTTATTGAAGTCGGTTAAAAATTGTCAAAGAAGTTTTGATGAAACATTAGTGAACCACTAACCATACATGTCATGATAATAGGCTTATCCTCAATAAAATGGAACTTAACATACCTAACTCGAAATGTGGGTGTACTGGCATATCTGCGTACCCCTCAGAGCATATAGGCGTGATGTTATGTTATATATCCAACAATAAACATCCAAGCGATTGCAGCAATCACGGCAGATTTGCTGTCTATTATTGAAGAGTTCCATTGCTTATCTCCGAATATCAGCATCAAACCTTCACTAAATTTAAACGGGACCACCACGAAATACTATTCTTCCAAACAAAAAAAAGAATCATCGAAATCGGTTCAAAATTGGCGAAGATATCGCTGAACATATCCCTACACAAAAAAAACAGACGAATTGATAACCTCCTCCTTTTGGAAGTCGGTTAAAAATCATTAATATAAGTTCATTCAACCCCATTAAATTGCCTTTGACCTTGTATCTTACTAGATTTTGTGGGAAAAGCTGCGGGAGACAATAGTGCCAGCGGAGCTGTTGCGTAACTTGCGTATGTTTCAGTATTGGTACTACCTATAACCAAACGAACAGTGTGAGATGGGCCGATGGGCTGTCTGTGTCGTATGGGTTGGAGTGCGGGGAAGGAAGACAAGGAGGGATTATGTCACCAAAATTGTTTAACCTGTGTAGAAATGATCTAATCGTTGAGCTCAGCAGCAAGAAAATCGGATGTCGCATTGATGACGTTAGTGTCAACAACATCAGCCACGATATGGTGCTGTTGAGCGCTACGGTTAGGGCGCTTAGGGAGCTGCTTAATTGTTGTGAGGGCTATGCTCGAGAGCATGGCTTAGTGTATATTCTCAATAAAAGCGAGTTCTTGGTCTTTAAGGCTGGCGGTGTCAAATGTCCTGAGTATGTGCCCCCGATTAAACTAAATGGGAATGACATATCGCGAGTACCTACCTATATCAGTTCAAGTACTTGGGGCATTATGTAACCGACGACCTTAATGACCGAGTGGATATTGAGAGGGAACGTAGGGCGCTGGCCCCCCGATGTAACATGTTGATTCGCAGTTTTACACGTGCAGCCTGTGGACCAACTATACTCAGCGGGCTATCAGCGCCCTACGGGTCCAGTATAATAACGGGTTCAGGATGTTGATGGGGCTGCCCCGTTTCTGCAGTGCATCAGATATGTTTGCACATGCTCACGTCGATGGCTTCCAAGCCATCGTCAGACAAAAATCTGCCTCTTTGCTCTGCAGAGTGCGGGACAGCTCCAACTCCATCCTGAAGACCATAGCGGGGAGGTACGATTCTCTTTTGTTAGGTGATGTTGTTCAAAGATGCATTTTGAACAACAGCCTTGTTGTCAAATAGATAATAGGTAGGTACATAAGTTTACTAACATAGGTACAGCTCGGCCATAAAGAGTAGAAAAAAATTGAGGTCGCTACTATCGTTTATATGGTATCATTTATACTATAACATAAATGATTTTGATACTTGAAGTATTTTTAATGATGAATCAGAATAGGATAACTTTTTTAATACAATTAATATAATAATACCAGCCTATTACTGTCCCACTGCTGGGCAAAGGCCTCTTCTTAACAGAGATGGCACGAGCATTGATTACCACGCTTGCTCAAGACGGGTTGGTGATTTCAGACTTATATTAATTATAAAGTCCAGGTTTCCTCACGATGTTTTCCTTCACCAATGTCTCTGATGTCCAAGATAAACTTATAAAATTGTCACTTAGCTACAAGCAGGTACAATGATTGTTGTAAACTGCTGCGTTAGCAAGTGTTCGGTTGAACACTTGCTAACGCAGCAGTTACCATCATTACCTGCATCATTATCTTGTACCTGCTTGTAAATTATAATTAAATTAAATGCAAATTATAATATAATTTCTAAATTCTTTTAATAATTGGAAAATAAACGAGTCCGTTAGAATACCTTTATTTATATGTAGGATCAGGAGTGCCGTGAGGTATATCTTCAGGGTTTGGAGTTCCCATTTTGTTGGGATAAACAAGACTGTATAATCAGTTACAGAATTTTTATTGCAGTAGATACTAATTAACACACAATACAAAATGGTACACAACACAAAAATGGTAAATAGTAAAAAGATAAAGGTAAACAGTTAGGCGAACAGACCTTTTAAGGTCACAGTTCGTATAGTGGCCAAGCCACCCAAACACAAAGTGTATCGCTCGCTATCAGCAAGCCAAGCATAGAAAAGGCCGACCAAAAATAGAGTTAGATGACTTTAGTCCCTGTGCGATTCGTCAGAAAATTATAGAGGCCTCATTAAGGTTTGGGATCACTTTTTCTGTCACCCACTTGGTAAAATTGTGAGAATTCATTTCTGAATGATAATCTTCCATTTTGTTGGTGCCACTAAATATTAGCAATGCATTGGGTACAAATCCATTGGCAGTTCCAGCATGGACAATAATCCAACAATGATTTCCCTGAAATCAAAATAAAACATGAATTTAGAATGACATGCGTGCGTGATGATCAAAATTATGCAGTCGCTCTATACAAAGGCACTTAACAAAGTACTTTCTAATATGTAAACATAACCTCTAAAGTTATATTAAATCTGTAGAAAACGTCGATAATGTGGCATTTTCTATAGACTTAACTGACGATAACTGTAACTTATACCGTGAAATATGTATATTGTATAAAATTATACTGAATAAATACCTGTAATATCAGCAACTCGTTTGTAGAGGTCATCCAATTCTGTTAAAAGTTTCCCGGCATGATATTCCGCCAAACATCTCTTAAACACATTGTAAATAATTTCTCTGGCGCCACTTTTTATCGTCTTGCCCATTTTCAATTACAATTCACTGAGTAAAACGATTAACCAACTGAAAATCACAAGAATTCACACACGGATATTTGACATTTCTATGGAGTTGCTATGTGGAGAAAAAAAGTTCCTACTTTTTTCATTTCTACTCTTTATGGCCGAGCTTGTATAAGTTTATCTCTTTTTGTTTTTGGAACGAAGTTCCTTATTTTACTAACCCATATGGATGTTGCTTATCCGAATTAAAGAGTATTTTATTTTTATTTATTTATTATTTATTGAATGAATTTTCATGAAATGGTTATTGAATGGGGTTAAATGAACTTTGAGGGTCGTATTGAAGACTTTAATGATTATAATTCTGTAACTACATACGTGTTACTTGAGCGAATCATATTTTCATCCACATACAACCCGACACGAATCTGCAAAATGAAAAAAAACCGGCCAAGTGCGAGTCGGACTCGCGCACGAAGGGTTCCGTACCATTATCTATAAAAATGGCAAAAAAAATCATATCTGTTGTATGGGAGCCCCACTTAATTTTTTTTTTTTAATTTTTAGTATTTGTTGTTATAGCGGCAATAGTAATACATCATTTGTGAAAAGGACAATGACCAAAGTTGGTACCAAAAAGTCTCGCGCCTCAAAACCAAAATATTATAGTAATTAGTTTCATATTTTTTTACGGCATTACGCGTCGGGGATTTGATTTTTGAACTGGAAATATACTTTTCGAGTTTAAAAGTATGAATATTGTTTTACTCCCTTTATATGACGTTCCGTTTCAACTGAATATAAATGACGTTCCGTTTCAATTGAACAAACCCTTGTCTGTCGACTCCGCCTAAAATTAATTACAATTAAGTAAGATCAGTACACCAAATCGATTTAGTTTGGTTTATTGCTATTTGCAACAAAATAGATTTTCTCAGCCTAAAGATTTTGATTTATCGATTACATCCCTAAATCCCGACTAGTTTATAGCACTTACTATACTCTATGGTTTATAGTTATCTTATCTGTGGCATCTGACATTTGTACTGTACTGACTGACTATTGGCAATATAAAGGTCTAAAATAAAATCGAGTTACAGTCAAGCATACTGTGGATGTTACTTTAACTCGTAAGTCTTACTAATATTAGTGTATTACGCTGTTTTTAGAGCAATAATGTAATGTATGTGTGTTAAAATACGTCGTTGGTAGCGTCGAAAAAATAGACCTACTTTTTAGGTTAGTTTCGATTTTATAAAATAACTCTGAAACGCGGGTTTTTTTTTCAAAAATAATTTTTGTAGGAGTTAATACGATCAGTGTAGTCTATAAAAAACAAAGTTTGATTTTGATGCAGCATGGTACGGGATTCCATATATCCACGAGCATTCTCCTTTCAGCTTTCTAGCTATCACGGTTTATGAGATACAGCCTGGAGACAGACAGACAGACAGACAGACAGCGAAGTCTTAGTAATAGGGTCCCGTTTTACCCTTTGGGTACGGAACCCTAAAAACGTAAGAAGATTTGAATTTCGCGGGCTGATGTGGCGCTTCCACCTTTTCAAACCTGCTAACGAGAGACGTTCGACAGCTCTAAAGAAACGGGTAGTAATAAAAGCTCCGAAAAAAATTAACTATATACTAATTTTCGGACAGCTGAAAGGCCAAAGAAACAACCGAATAAAATACTGAAAATTCCGAAAATCTATACAGCATTTGCAACGACCAGTTCACGTATTATTTTTCCACCAGCTTAAATTGCGTTTTACCGAAAACTACAGTTATTCATTTTCATCGTTATTCACCTGTTATCAATTTAGAATTAATCTATAAAATAAATAAAACAGGAATAAAATCAACGTTAAGATATAATATCCAAATGTTGTAATAACGCGTAGTCGACGTAGCCCCGTTACGCGGGGCTCTATTTCTGTCTGCAGGGTATAAAGTAACCTAACACGAAGGGGATGGCGGGGTCTTAGTTCGCACGCTTCGCTCGCTCTCAAGACCCCGCCATCCTCTTCAAGCCTAACCTGTCCGGAGTCGGGGTGCCCTAAGTCCCGAGCTCGGTTCGCTCGCTCTTGCATCCTAAATAAGTTATAAGAAAACGATTATTTTAGCAGAACATGTTTTCGGAAACTTAATATTTTTTTTCGCTAGTTTGGTATTATTTTGGAAATTTAGTTTATTATTTTTCGTAGAATTGTAATTTGAGTAAGCTCATGTTTGTTTGTTAAATACAAAATTTTTTGTCGGTTAATTTTGTATTAATTTTCCGGTAATTCTTTTTAACCAAGGTTAGCATTACACTCAACCACAGATCGTTGAAAGTTAATTTGTTTTTCGGAAGGTTTATTATTTCCCTAAAGAAACGAATGGAGGGCATCGCGCATGAATTCGCCGCTAGAGGCGTTCGTGTAGAGTAAGGTCTTTCGAAATGTCAGATCTAAACCGAAAACGTCAGTTGCCAGTCTAGAATATCTCATATTTTTTTTTGTTTTTTGAAGTGAAAACTTCTTTAGCGGCGTTGAGCACTCTAAAAAAATTGTTCTGTAATGGGTATAAAATCTTAAACTCGCGTCAGGACACTCGCGTCAGGACACGTGACCTAATCGTAAGACGGATGGAGAGTAGACGATTTTGAACTTAACCTTCAACATTTTATGGTTTAAAATCATTTAAAGAAATTTGGAAAAAGCGTAAGACGGATGGAGAGTAGACGATTTTGAACTTAACCATCAACATTTTATGGTTTAAAATTATTTAAAGAAATTTGGAAAAAGCGTAAGACGGATGAAGAGTAGACGATTTTGAACTTAACCTTCAACATTTTATGGTTTAAAATTATTTAAAGAAATTTTTAAATGTTTTGGAACATGATCGTAGTTTTATAACTCCTAGCGACATCTTGTAGAATGTAGTAGAAAGTACATTAGCAAATGCAATGAGTAACTGTTGTGAGAGACCGCTGGTAGATGGCGCTAGCACAAAGCGCCATCTATCTTTGATATTGAAAACTAAAATGATGCATTGATACAGAGAACACGGTTACTGGTAGGCGCGACAGTTTTTTTAGCTGCTACTAGAGGGCGTTGTTATAAAAAACGTTGTTATAATCAAGTTTTCACTTCTGCCGGCACTCCCGGAGTGCAACCCGTCTTTTTTTTTTTAAAACGTTGCCCCACACTAGGAATTTCTCCTGTATCGTGGGTGCATTTACAAACATTTAAAGTCACATACACAAACAGCCAGACCCGGAACAACCATCTGTAGGCCATACAAATATTTGTTCCGCGCGGGGATCGAACCCGCGACACGCAACGCAGCAGTCAATTGCTCAGCCACTGCGCCAACCGTGCCGTCAATATATTTATATATATTTGTCTATGTGTCAGATGTCATATACTGTTCGCGCGTTGTTTATCAAATATTTTTACCAATATTCACGATTGTGGTCTAGATTGAGCCATTCAACCATAAGGTTAAGCGTTACTTCAAGCCAGACAGCTTTTAGTCTTATCTAAAGCTCAAGTTCGGTTTTACACGATGTTTCTATACGTAATAAAATAAACTTTTATTGAAGTAAGTATTAAATGGAATTATTATTGATAGGACCTTACTCTGTGGCGGCACTACAAAGAGTACTACAGCGTCTACAGCAACATAGAACAAAAAGTACTCAAGCGCCATCTATGACGCTGATGATGTATAATACATCGAAATCCTACATCGCGTAAGTTATCCGCGACTTAAGACTATATAGAAGAACCCGCCAACAACTGTCGGGCAGTAGCCCACCAGATAAAACACTCGTCTGCTCGAAGGATCAATCAATGGGAGATGAAGAACTTTACACCCTATTCTTCATACCCCCAAAACTCAACAGTGGCGCCATCTGGTGAGCTCAAAAACCATAGCCCTCATTGACAAAATGGCGTTGGGTCGAGATGCGGTCACACTGTGCCTGCAACCTGGCTCTGCCGCGGGTCGACTCTAGTATATGTAAGCGCACTGCTATTTATTCCTAATTTCCTTGAGAATAAAATACATGCGGCGCACCTCGTGATCGTTTAGGCCACGTGTCGGGCCTAAGCATTCTGTACAGAAATACTTTATTGAGGTAAAGAGTGGCAAAATTTCTGCGGATGTTCGTTTGACCAAAAACGTTTTCTAAGTTTTTCTGTTAACATGGCCCTTCCTTGGCTCACTTTGTTACAGTATTATATTTTATATGATACTCTGAGGGTTAATTCACGTAATTTTATGACGCGCCGATTGAGTTTAAGTGCAGAAGTTTGAGTGATAAACGGTATTCTTGTAATCTTAATCTCTGCATAATTAGTATCACAGAGCATCATAAAATACTGTTAAAGAGTGACAATTCAAGAGCTTTTTATGCCAACCTGTTACGAGTAGTGCCATCTGGATATCTTGTTCCATTACTAACCATACTATTACACCTACTTTACCTTTCATTTTCATTTCGTTGTTTTTGCATACTTTGTATTGTAATGCAGCTATTATGACTTTGATTAAACAATAAATAAATAAAACAATTTTAAATAAGTCCATCATCATCTACCTAGCCTTTTGCCAACTATTTTTGGGGTCGGCTTCCAGTCTAACCGGATGCAGCTGAATACACGTGGAGCGACTGCCTATCTGACCTCCACAACCAAAGAGATTAATTAAAAAGACTTACATAGAGCAAACATAGGGACTATTGTCATACAAAAATTTTGATCTCGTGCGTCAGTAGCGCTATCTAGTTTTTAATAGAAAAACCACGAAATATAAAAAATATTTGAATATAATTCAGCTATTACCCGATAGATCGCGCTAGTTACAACAATCTGTAATAGGGGTGTTACATTTTAGGATGGCATCAAATTTATCGATAAATCAAATCGATATATATATATTGGTCAACGCAAGTAACTCATTACTAATTAGATATATATATGTGGAAGCTGGTAATTAGCAAATGACACTAGTTATGCACGATATTTATAATTGTTATGAGTCTGTAAGCTTTCTTTAAAATTAAATAAATAAATTTATAGTATACTTTTTTTGTTCATTTCGGTCAAACTCGGTTGAGACACAATACTATACCAACTGAATGCAACACATAAACATATAGTACAAACGACAAACAACACAAATTTACATTTTAATAAATATTTTTCTAAAATATTATTTTTCTGACATCAGATAAGATGTTTGAGTTTGACATTGACGTGACATTCGTTCGTTTTCTTTCAGAAATAGTGTTTTCGTTCAGAAATTTATTTTCATAGTTCGATTTATGCTTCAATAATTATCATAAAATTAAACTAAATTACAAATTAAAATAGCGGTTTTCAATAACCATTACGTCTGAGTAGCTTTGTAGAGACATCTAGTACGTCCTATGTGTATTAAAACTTAAGTAACAGAATAATAGATGGCGCACTAAAAATTGCTATGTACGTGAAGGCAATTTTCCCCCCCTGGTTAGTTTTTATGCTCTGTGCCCTGTGGTCTGTGTCTGTGGTAGTGTAAAAATGGCGGCCCTACTTCCCCGTCCTCTTGGTCTTGCCCAAATTATTTCCCTGAAAAATGCAAATAAGGTAATTTCATTTATGTAGTTAGTCATTATACGGTCACAATAATAATCATTATTGGACTTTTGAATTTAACAATGCACCACTGTTCTAAATGACACTAAAACAATAAAATATTGACTTGGTTTTAGCTCAAATACCTAAGACAATACACATTTTCAAGTTTATAATTGTTTAAAAATAAAAATATGAAACTGTTTTACGTTCAATATCAATAGACCTTGACAGTAATTTAGACATTTATTTATAAATTTGACCTTGTCGTTTTCAGCTATTGTGACCTTACGTCATCGCTAGTACTTGTGTAGTGAACATTACTGAACAACGTAATTTTCAGGCATGTAAAACCCCTTTTTTTATGAATACAAATATGTATTAGCTTATCATGATTGTTTTCCCTAAATCAATAAACCTGGCAGGTCTTACAAGAACCGACCATTTTAATTAACAGAAAGCATGAAAAAGACAGCTGTGATTGTTGGTGACTAGGACCCCGAGGTTTTATACTGAATTAAATAATCAACGGTATTATCTTGTATTATTACATTTTTTAAAGAGTGACTGGATTGGATCCTAAGGGGATGTGCAGTTGTTCTGCAAATTAAAAAAAATAATTTAAATTATGCAAAAGTACCTGTTTGACACTCTTATTACAACATGAAAACTTTTATTTACTTGATTTGTTATGTTACATAATATTTAGAATAATAGACATAGGATACTTTGTAATAATGAAATATTTTATGAAGAAAAATACAATGGTATTGTAACCTATTTTCAATTAGATATGGTAACATAGTCATTCTTATTTATTTCTATCAATATCTATATAGCATAATCAGCCTATAATCTTCCAACTGCTTGGACTCACTGCCTCCTCTCTATAAGAGGGAATGGGCTATAATCCACCAATATCTATATACATTGTCTAAAACTATAGTACCTACCTACATTCCAAAAATACACTGGCTGGTTTATTTCAGTGATTATAGCTTATAGCGAGAACTGGACAGGAGTAAATCATGAGCATTGATTTGTCCTCTTGCTATCTTATCTAATGGCTAGACATGGATTAATACAAATTTTGGCATGTTTTGTTGAAAATGAAATATGTTCTGCATATTTTTTTAACATTTGCTAATCTAGGGAAATTTATTTCAAAATTATTGATTTATCAAAATTATTGGTGATATGCCTATTTAAAAAACTGTGAGTGTTGTCTGCGTCAATCTCAAAAAGGCAAAGTTGTTTCAAAGCAATATTTATCATAGTTTCAAATTAGGCCACCCACACTCACTTGAAAAATTCACTTGTATACATAGGTAGGTTATCTTTCTATTTTATGTGGAATCATACAATAGGAAATATCTAGTTTTTGACATTTATATTATATAGTTTGTTTTCTAAGTAATTTTAATGCAGATATGAAAGAAATCTTGTAAATGACTAAACAGTTTATTATGATTAGATGTTATCAGATTTTTGTGATAAAGGCACTTGTTATGCAGAAGTTTATATGAATTTCGCTCATACACAAATCAGATGAAAACGATATCTTGATGCCCTTTTATTATGATCAGGGCCGGATTTATGGGTGTGAAGGCCCTGGGGCAATCTAGAAGTGGAGGCACCGTTTGTTTTGGGGCATACGAAAAAAAAAATGGTGTAACATAATAACCGCACAACCCTCTTCGGATAAATTACGTTTTTCTTCCTCATTCATTCAGATGTGAGAAAAGGAGTAAATCTGTCAACTAATATTGAATTGCGATAGGATTAGGATGTATTAGCGAGCTTGAAAATTGTAGTATTCCGCCTGGGATAGGTAGATATCCGAGATTTCGGGGGGTGAACACTCTTTGATGGACTCTTGGACGCAAACGATGTAATTTTTTCTTAACCAAGTTGTGGAGGCCCGGGGCAAGTGCCCCCCTGTTGCCCTGCCCTAAATCACAACTACAGTACTTTCACAGTTTTTATGCCTTGTGACTGGGATTGTAGCGACATTTCATTGTTGTCTTTGTTTCGACAATTCAAAAGTGCCTGTAACTGGCCTACGTGAAATAAATGCTTTGATTTTTTTATTTTGAATCCGGCACTGATTATGATGAAAACTATAATAAAATATGGTGCTGTTAAATAAAACTATAAATTGTTAAATACACATACAGGCAAAATTAGAGGAACACAAGAAACCGTCATCATGTTATTAGCCTTTTTCCAACATGTTTTATGGTCGGCCTGAAGTGGCCAATGGCTAAATAACCTAAGTACAGACGGCAGCACATCAAGCTACCCGAAACTCAAATCTTCCCAATCAACCTTGAACAAGAACTTGAAGAAAAACTACATATTTACGGTTTTCAGATTTTTCTCTTTACTTGTGCTTGAAGACAATGCTTCTTGCCAAATTTCATGATTATAGGTCAACGGGAACTACCACATAGGTTAACCCAAAACCTATAGGGTACTTCCGGTTGACTTAGAATTGTCAGTTGGTTAAAAACAAGGTCTTACAGCACAAGTAAAGGGAAAATTCCGAAAAATAAAAAAAAGTTGAAAATTAAGGTAAATGGTACCTACTTACAAGTTTTCGCGAAAATCTAAATTTGCCCGTATCTTTTTATCGTGTTGACTTAGGACCTTGATTTTTATACACCCAATAGGGACCATAGACCTCAGTATCTGGTGTAAATTTCAACTTTCTAAGCGCGCGCCTCAAAGAGATGTCAGCAGGAGGACAGGAGGGCCTCTCTGTCCTCCTGCTGACATCTCTTTGAGGGCAAGGGCCGATGCCTGTCACGGCTGCGGGACTGTTCGAAAGAGATACCGCGGCCCTGGAATACAAAGGGAAAAGGAAGGAACATGGATGGGTTTTAGTCTGTAAAAGTCTCGCACTCCCTTCCGCATTTCTCTATAAATAAAGTCTAATAACCCCACATTTTGTTCTTTCATAAAATAAACAAACACTCGAATACAACAATAAATAAAATACATTAATTTTTATATGTTTTTATATTGTTTTTTAAAGGAAAATTTAAAAATGTATGAAATTTGTGTAAAAATAAATACTTAAAGGAAATAATAAAATATATTAAATCTCAAAAAATGATTCAGTTGTTTTGTGTTCCCCTAATTTTGCCATTGTGTATATTACAATTTATTAAGTTCGAAGGCGAAGACCGTATCGGATGTTGAACAAAATTCGCTCATTGCTATTCTAAACGAACTTACTTGGAGGGGATCAAACTCTAGCGAATAATCGTGACTATCTAATCACTAAAATAAACCGGCAAAAAAATCATGTCTATTGTATGGGAGCCCCACTTTGTTTTTATAACAGCAACAGAAATACATCTGGGAAAATTTCAACTGTCTAACTATCACGGTTCATGAGATACAGCCTGGTGACAGACGGACAGACAGCGGAGTCTTAGTAATAGGGTTTTATCCTTTGGGTACGGAACCCTAAAAAGACTAACCTAGTCATGTCCCGAGTACCTCGCAGGATTCGCTTAATTTTTGCAGGCCTTATAATAATATTAATATGGTATTCTATTTTAGCTAATACATAATTGTTTCTGTTTAATCCTAGTTGCTGGTGCAGGCAACTGCAAACCACTACCCAAGCAAACAACAAGTCCGAAACTTGAATGTCCATGAGCATATAAGCTACACCCTCCTGCGAGACAATGGCATTCCTGTACCTAGATTCAACGTGGCCACCACCCCAGAAGAAGTTCTCAATTATGCTAAAGAACTTAACACAAAAGACATTGTACTCAAGGCTCAGGTAAATTTAATAATAGTCAAGTAAAGTCCTTTAAATGATAACCAATAAAAAAGAGCATTAGGGCAAAATTGTATGTGGCCATTCAAAATTATTAAGTAATCTGAATGATACTGTATGCGAATTAAAATATAAAGAATACTTGTTCCTTATTTTTAAAGAAGTAAAAATTAAAGTCCATGTGTGCAAACTAAGATTTTATATCTTACAATATATGTAAGCCATAAAATCTTAGTTTTTGTTGACACTACTAAGCTATTTACCCAGAAGTGGCACAGATTTTATTTCTAGTTGGCACTAGAAAAAAAATCTTTTAATTAATTTGTTATTACTACTCACAATTTTATTATGGGAACAAAAGGGAAACTGAGCAAAAAGAATGCATTTGCATTAACATTAATCTAAAAAATAACAGATGGTGTTTTCAAAAGTTGGTCATGAGTAAAAACACCCATTAAAAGATTTAGGGTACACTAAAACTAAATTTGTATGGAGATTAAATTAACTAGTGCTATTTTAGGTTCTTGCTGGAGGCAGAGGAAGAGGTACCTTCAAAAGTGGCCTCCAAGGTGGTGTCAAAATGGTTGACACGTAAGTAAAATAATATGTTTTATATATAGAGAAATTATTGAATTTGAATAATGTTTGTAAGGTAATTTAAGAAGTTAGTTGACGAAATAGTCCTATTTTGACTGAATATATGAATATTTTTATTTACTTAGTTACTGTTACTATTCAGGCCCGAAGTCGCCCAAGAGCTAGCTAGCAAGATGCTGAAGGAGTACCTTGTCACAAAGCAGACAGGTGCTGCAGGACGGATCTGCAATAAGGTCATGGTGACCGAGCGTAAGTTCCCCCGTAGAGAGTTTTACATTGCCATCATGATGGAGCGCAGCTTCAATGTACGTATGGTTTTACTTTTCAATATGAATCTATTCTTGCTCTTCCTTCCTGCCATATGAACTTATAATTACATAAATCTGTTGTTTTTAGGGTCCAGTTATTATTGCATCCTCTCAAGGTGGTGTAAGCATCGAGGATGTGGCTGCAGCGAATCCTGATGCTATCATCTACGAACCTATCGACATTATAAAAGGAATCCAGGACGAACAGATACAACGTGTTTTAACTAAGGTACTTCATTTACATTGCACACCAGACCACCACTGACAGGCAGTCGCTGCCAATGCCAATGCAGCCGAGTGCTACGCCAACCTTTGGCGGTTGGGTTTTAAAGAGCACCACAACTTGCACTATGCCGTTGTCCTTTTTAAGGAAATTCATAAACAAGTGTAGGTCTACAAAACAAGAAGCCTAGTTTGTACGTGTAAATTGCTAATATAAATGTATGTAATTAATACGTATGCAAAGCTTGTTTTTAAACTAGCATTTGTTTTAGATTGGCCTAAACACAACTGAGGCGCAAGATATGGTTAAAAGGCTGTACGACGTCTTTGTGAAAAAAGATGCTCTTCTGGTTGAGGTGAACCCATACGCGGAAGATGCCATTACTGGCCAATGTAAGTTCTTAACTTTACAATACATTATCTTGGAACATGTTTTAATACCCTTATTGTAGCCGAGTCAGTCATTCTATCAGTATTAACATTTTGCATTATGGCTGCTTGTTTCTAGTTTGTATTGAAAACGCGTCAAACGAGTGAGGAAGCGAATGAGGGATAAAACTAACAGCACGATGTTGACTCAATCGACAAGCAACGCCACCTGTTCATAGCTTTCGGTTTTCTTCCCCATTATATGGACTGGAGGTCAAAAACATTATGCTTTAGGCCTACCGCTTAACTGATTCGAAAGTATTGTAATGTTCTTTTATCATAATTTTTTGTTTCAGTCTTCTGCTTGGATGCAAAGTTCCGGTTCGACGACAACGCTGAATACAGACAAAAGGAACTATTTGCTTTGAGGGATCCGAGTCAGGAAGATCCCAAAGAAATCGAAGCTGCTAAGTCTAACTTGAACTACATCGCACTTGATGGTATGACTATTATTAAATGCATTATGAATTAGCGACTCGCCCCTGCTTTGCACGGTTTTTACGGCTTGACAATACTTGAACATTTCATGTACTTGTGCATATGATAACTTTAATATATTATGCTTAACCCTTCCAGAATAAATTTTCTTAATATATTGATCAAAATTCGTTGCGTACTTTAGAAGAACACCGCAGACACAAAAGTGTCTTTAATTTATAGTTTACTAGTAACCCGCCCCTGCTTCGCACGACGTCACCCATACCGTCCAAAACTATCCCTATCTTTCATGCTGGAACCAACAAAACACATTCATAAAAATTTCAATAAAATCAGTTTGATGGTTTTGGAGATAAGCGTGTACGAACATAGTGACACGTGATTTTTATATACATATTAAGATATAATAACGAATGCTACAGATAATGTGAGTTTAAAAATATCTGGCTTTCTTAGGTACTATCGGGTGTATGGTAAATGGCGCCGGGTTGGCCATGGCTACGATGGACATCATTAAGTTGCACGGCGGTGACCCCGCCAACTTCCTCGACGTTGGTGGTGGCGCCACCGCTCAGGCTGTAACGGTGCGTCTCGACACATTACTAAATGTAATATTATATGATTTTACGTCGTATTAAAAATCATTCTACTGTTATAGGAAGCCTTCACTATCATCTTGTCGGACCCGAACGTAACTGCCATATTGGTTAACATCTTCGGAGGTATCATGAGGTGTGATGTCATCGCTGAGGGAATTGTAACTGCGGCCAAGAACCTTAGTATACAAATCCCAGTCATTGTTCGTCTTCAGGTATGTGTTATAATTTAATTTATTACCATAGTTATCATATTTGATCCCATTAATTTGCAAAAAAAAACAAAGTGATAAACCTTTTTGGTAGCTTGAGGTAGGTCAAGTTTTGACTGTTACATAACCTTTAACTTTTTGACAGGGTACAAAAGTGCATGAGGCGAGAAAACTGATCGCAGAGTCAGGACTCCGCCTGGTGCCGCGTGATAACCTCGACGAGGCTGCTCAGCTCGTGGTTCAGATGGCCGAGATCGTTAATCTCGCCAAAAAAGCTGGAGTTGAGGTGAAATTTGACATCCCTGACGTTATTATGAACAAAAAGTAAATAGTTGCAGTATTTTCATGTATCTTTACCATCACTATCTAATTGGTCATCATTATTGTCTAACGTAATCCAGTTGTAATTATAATTATTGTTGCTTCTTCGAATTTATGGCTCAAGTGATTGTAATGCTTGGTAGTTGTGCGCCACTCTTTGTCGCCTGTACAGCTGGCATTCTAAGCAACATATTTTACAAAAGTATAGACTTTTGACGCATGGCCAAAATTTTAACTTGGAAGCCATTGAAGCTTTTTAACAGAACACTTGGGTGGTCATAACTACTGCATTTGAGGTATACTCGCAGTCTACGTATTCCATATATGTTACCTACTTTATAGATAGGCTTTATTGTTATAATGAGAGATTGGATATTCGGATGCACATTTGCCTAAAGTTGGAGTGTTGACATGTATGAAGTGCGAGTTTGATTATCAAAATAATCATTGTTATAAGCCCAGTCATATTTGCCCTTTTATTCTCTTTGAATATTCAGCAGCTAAAAAGATGAAGTAATTTTTTACGTGTTTCCACAAATATCTTGCTTAGTTTTAAACAGAATTGAAATATTTTTTTAATTCTTAGGAATACTACATTTTATACACACTATATATATTTTTTTTATATCCCGCGAAACATACAAAAATATTTAAAGAAGCCGCTTCGACACTTTTATACCCTTTTCCGGGGAAAAATGTACTTTAGGTAAATATGCATCCGAATATCCGATCCCTAGTTATATTATAAATATTATACGAGAATATGCTGAAGTACTTTGTGATATCTACATGTGAATTAGTTAGCACTTTAACTTGTGAATTACCCTTCAATAGACTCTTCATGCACTTCGATCAAAGTCCCAAGTCATTAGACCATTTGTAGTTAGTATCCAAAGTTACGAATTTCAGAGAACGAGTGTTGGTGATTGAATTTGTAACAGCAGATGTCACTTAGAACTGGATACATCAGAGCCAATTAGATTAAATAATGTAGTTCATTGATCTATTTATTGTAACACATTTAGTATAAGGGTCATTCTCAGTTAAAAAAAGGGAAATCATCGACACGACGAAGAAGAAGAAGTTAAGATATATTAACGATGTCCATGATGCATATCCAAACTTTTCTTAAAAATTTGGAAAAAAGAACCTTAGTACCTCTTAATACATTGCATCTACTTTATGGACAGTCAATTTGAATTCATTAATTAACTTAGTTATGTCACAATTGCACCTCAAACATTTTCTTTTTACAGTAAATCAGTAACTTTATATAGGTCTAAATCCATTGGTAAGGTTAAATTATTAATATTTTATAAATTAATATAAATAATTATATTAAAATACTAACATTTTTGTTGTGCCACGTTTTCTTAGTAAGCGATTACCTTTTAAGTGAGAATGACTCATAAGTGAAACTATTAGATAAAACATACACAGTTCAAGTGATTATTAAAATAACATGATGTTGTAGTGAAGTGTTAAAATGCTTCAAGTTGTTATAAAATTGTAATTTGCTATTTCCTCACGAACATTAATCGATCGAGATAGAGTTAAAGTATTTCATTTATTACATTAATTTACGAACATATTAAAAGTATGTATTGTTAACTTTGAAGTACACCTAGAGGTGTACGTTGAGATGTGTAACTACGCAATAATTAGTATTTGTACATTATGTATGTTTATTTGTAAATAGCGACAGTAATTTGTTTTATTTGCCACATTGAGAATCTGCAGAGATTCGAATATTAAAGTACAATACATATTTTATGGTATCAACAGTTTAATCTAAATATGCAAAGTTGTGTATTAAAGTCTAAATATTTATTTTTGGCTTCGTTTGAAGGTAAACCTATTTAATTAAAATATATTTTAGATCTGTATTGTAGTTGTTCTTTACACTTTTCCCTTTAGCATTAATGGTTGATGTAGATTAATGTGGATAAAACGTAGATGAGTGTTAAATACGTTAGTCACTAACGTATTTAACACTCATCTACGTTTTATATTTTTCACTAACGGTTAGTGTGTAGTCTCACGCTAAATAATATATACAACTTGTTCAAATGTTTTTTTGCCACCGACGTTATGCTAACAAAGTAGTCTGTCATCAACAACCGGCCAAGTGCGTGTCTGACGTGTACGTTACCCCAGCAAGAAATTGGCTCCTAGAGTGATATGAGTGGAACGTATAATTAGTGTGTAATCTGCTGTTAATGTGCGCCACATGAAAAATTGGTGCGCATTGTCGTTTTGAAAAAAAAAACCGGAAAAAAACTATTCCTAATGGAGTAACGTTGTTCCAGCAGGACAATTCTAAACGAATGAACGGAGAGATAAGAGAGAAATGTTGTGCATGGCCACAGAGCTTATATTTGTGCAAAAAAGTGCGCCAAAAATACAGTTTGTGCGTCTTCAGCTCTTCAAGATATTGCATTTCCTGCTGGAGTAACGTTGCAAAACGTTCCTTTTTTGCTTCCCACCGCTGCTAACCTTTACCTCTGGCGCCGCGCCATCCGCTGACGTCGCGTCTCATAGAGTCGCTTTGGTCACAAGATGCATTTAATATATTTTTTAATTAGCCTCCTAAATTAGTTCATATAATTGCCAACAAACGTTTGAATACTGTACAGCTTAGGTTTAATATGTACGAATATGTAGGTCATCGATATGTACGAACCCCTCCCTTTTTTGATGAACGTCAAGATGACGGAACCCCGCCAGGTTTTGCGAATATCATGTGAATAGGATATAATACAATATTTCTAATATTTCATACTTTCATAATAAAATTCTACACCCATATAAAATATTCTACAAAGAAAGTGGTCCCGCTATTTTGATATCAAAATGACGGGACCACTATTCAGGTGATGAAAAACACATTGCGTGCTCTTAAACTGGACCCACATTTTAATACGATATAGTACGACTACGTTTGAATCGTTATTCTACTTTTAAAACTGTAATTTCAATAAAAAAAGAAGTGTATTATTCAGAAAAGCGCCTGCCGAGATTCCGAGAAAGTATAATTTTAAGTCATAATCATTTTATGGCTCGTACTATTTATTAAGGGGTTTAGTTGTTACAGTTTTACTTTAGGAGGATTATGATAAAGTGCATTTATTTTAGTTTGTTTGCCTAAAAATTAAAAGTGATTTGAATACAAAACCAAAATGTTGAAAATCTTTAAATGTTGTACATTATTGTAAATTTAATTACTTAATTTATTATTAAACAATTGTCCGAAGAAAAAAAAACATACTTAGTTATAACTTTTCTGACAATCTGAGATTCTCCTGCTGGAGTAACGTTTTGCAGAATCGTGTACCTCTAAAACCATTGTATGTGCGCCTGTAGAATAAACATACACGAGTAGCTCTTTATTTGTGCGTATTTGTGACAGAACTAGATGTAGATTTAAGAAAATATTTATAATTTTCAAGTAATTTTTATCAACAGCAATTATATGTTGGCATTTTATAATATTTCTCCGAAAAACTATGGAAGTACATTGGCAGAAAAAGACCTCCCCATACCTTGCCAATCTTCCTTATGTTTAGCCTTCTCCGACCAATCGGTTAGGAACTAGTCCAAATCGGTTCATTCTCATAAAGTTCAAGTTGCAAAATAACATATGGTAGCAAAAAGTTCAAATCTCATAAAACCCAAGTCTCGAAACCTCCAAGTTGCAAAATATCTACATCTCAAAACGTTCAAGTTGTAAAATAGTCAAGTCTTCAAACATCCATGTCTCATAATATACAAAATATGCAAAATAATTATCCGATAAACTTTCATTTAATAACATATTATTTGAACTTTTTGCTACCATATGTTATTTTGCAACTTGAACGTTATGAGACTGAACCTCCAAATCGTCATCCAATAAAAATTATAAATGCTAATAAAAGCATGTTTTTAATTACGAGGTCCAAAAACACTCCATGCTTTTATGTGCATTGTTTTTTTTTAACCCTCGGTTACAGATGGGGATTATTACCCGCAATGATGTTCTTTATTCTTTTACCAGTTTTGTTCAGTGATTCGCAGAATACACATACCTTCCAAATTTCAGCTCGTGCCGAAGCAGTGTAACAGGTGGACAGGACAAAATTATAAGGGTTTCGTTTTTGCCAACTAGACCCTAAAAACCAGTTTCATTTTTTACAACCATCTTCTTTCTTTCTTTATCGTGTGTTTAGCGCCTAACCTCGTATTAGTTTTTATGCCGCCCCTCTACAACCATAATTCCCCCCTCTCCTATTCCTTAAACCTGTTTTATAATGTATCATAGATAATAGTAACTGCCGTGAAACGCCGGGGCGAAGCGAGAGGAGGAAAGAGCCCCTGCGCCAAAAGAAAGACGCGAAGGAAGTGTTAGTACCTCGCGGAAGCAATACTATACCTGCTTTTGAGTGTTTTTTCTTTGTATTTGTATAAAATTGTATTGTATGCCGTAGTTTTATAAACTATCTTGCCACAGTTGCCACCATCAAATCACGATTAAATTTAAGAGCTGAATATTGCAATTTTATAAATAATAAAACTGTATATGATTAATATATTTAGCTTTTTATTTGTTACTTTATAGACTTATGGAAATATTATAATATATTCATATACATGGACATAGTTCACTTTCAAATATGAATCGAGTTAAACTATACATATTGGAGTTGAACTAATCATCAATAAAAATATCCTTAAATTGTTCGAATTAACAATTGCACTGAGACAGCATGTTTAGCGTGACATGAATGAAGAAAATTAAGCAATTTACTTATTATGTACACTAAATGACTTCTTTGCTAGGCGTAGATATACCTAATGCTTCTTCATATCCGGTCTTCTTTTCATGTTTGCCTGTGAATTAAACAAAAACATTAATATCGTCACATCATGCTAATGTCAATCAATTATAAAGGAACATGCGAAAGTAGTGTTTAGACTAGCGCATTTTATAGAAAACATAGGGTAAAGTGTCCTGACTCTGTAGGTTCAGAGTTACAGCTACGCATTCAGTGAGTATGACTGGCATGAGTACGAAGACCTGTAAAGTATCTTTAATGAAACCAGTTTGAATTGTAGTTATTGCCAAAATTGAACAAACCGCCCTTCTAATATCAGTTTGGCGGGTTGTCCTCTAAATCTGAGCAGTTCTCTTATTACACAATATGTGTGAATTATTTGCGTTGCCGGCTGAATTATTTGCGAAATAATTGCAGATGCTAAGAAAATAGCTCACTAACATGGTGCGTCAAACGCACTTGCGCGTTCAGTGAATATTTCGTGTGGTGCTATGAACGCGTATGTATGCGCGGTTGAAGAAAGTCTACCCATTGCGGCTGGACGCATGAGTGCGGCGTTCAATACTTTGCCCAAGTGCGGCACGGCGCTTATGTGCGTTTGAAAATCTTCGAGTTTTATGACGGTCATAAAATAATTATATATTTATTAAGCTACCTGTAAAGTTTATTTTACACTACAGTTGTTTTTGTCAATTTACTAGGCCGTAATGTATATAATGTCAGTAGCGATAGCATACCGACAGAGTGACATCACAGTGTGTGGACACCCTTACTGACCCTTACTTTATAATGCTTTCGAAACAATAGAGATGCACAATGAACGCGCAGGTGCGGCTGCGCGTGGACGCGCATAGGCGCCGCGAGCACATGGTAAACGTTCGAAAAACGCGCATGTGCGTTGGCCGCTCTGTTAAAATGTGGCGAGTTTGGTCCGTGGTTTGTAATGGACTCTCCATTACAAATAGAGTTCAGGTGCATCCGGTTAGACTAGAAGTCAACCTCAACAGATTTAGGTCAAGGCTAGGGAGATGATGATAGAATAGAATGGCCAACCCAAAGAAAAGAAGTCTGCCTTCAACAAGTTGTTAATAATATTTTTTTTTTAGGAAAGTTACAATACCTTTCTTTGTTGATTTATTCCTCTTGGACTCTTTGTCTTTTGATTCCTTTTTAGATTTTTTATGTTTTTCAGTCTTTGTGTCCTTCGGTTCGATAAGTAAAGAGTCGTCTGCTGCGTCACTATCTTTAGTTGTTTTCTTGCCATTTATCTTGCTTAGATCGTCAATGAGCAGTGCTTCATCTACTTCTTTAGCTACTTCTGGTAGCATTAAATCTACGTTCTTTTGTTTCATTTTCTTATCCTTCTTCTTTTTAGTGGGTTTGTCGCCGGAAGTTTTGTCGGCGGATTTGGTCTTCTTCGACTTGGGCTTTTTCTCCAAAAGTCCGCTTTCAGGCGTGGGGTAGTGATGTATTCTTGACGAGAGTAGCTCTTCTTCCCGTAGAGGCCTGTAGGTAAACGAGATCGGTAAAATAATTTGAATCTAATCATGGTCGCCTGTCGATCTAATACGATAAATCTATACAAATAATTAAAATTTAACTGTCTGCTTGTAATATCAAAATAACAGCTTTTTACTGAATGCATATATGAAAATATATACGGCATTTTAATTTCACGCGAACCAAGGTTGCGGGCAACAGCTAGTTTAAACTAAAGTGGAAGTAACTCTGTGGTACTGACTGTTCGAGGTCGAGGTCAAGCGCGCGGTGCGGGTCGTCGGGCGGCGCGGGCGGCTCGTCGTCCGACAGCGCGGCGCCCTCGGGCAGCTCGCCGCCCTCCGCGACGGCTGGCCGCGCCAGGTGCACCTCTTCTGTAAAAACATAACGTTCAACAGTTGAACATCTATTCAAAAATAGCTGATATTCCCTTCCATCGCGCAGTGGGAGTGGGTTATCTCCGCCGTCTACAAATATGTTTTACTAGCTTCCGCCCGCGGCTTCGCCCGCGTGGCGTGTTGATAAAAAGCAGCCTATATGTTAATCCAGGGTATAACCTATCTACATACCAAATTTCAACCAAATCGGTCCAGCCGTTTATGCGTGAAAGAGTAACAAACATCCACACATCCATTCTCACAAACTTTCACATTTATAATATTAGTAGGATTATTGCTTCCTGTGAAGTCCATCGCAAAATGCAAACTTCTGAAGATGCCAACGTCTGTGATTGAAGTTTCGCCAACTATGTAATATTGACCTATGTACGCGTACGCAACCCCACCGTGACAGTGAGAGCGAATATCGTCTATCTGCTTGTTTTGTTGTTCACTATCTGGCTGCCGTTCAATTATGTCAATGTTAAGAACACTTACCTTCACTGTCTGAGTCGCTCGATGGTTTGTCCTTTTTGCTTTTTCGTTTCTTCGATGTCCGTTTCTCCTTTTTCTTCTTGTTTGAACTTTCCCGTGATATTAAGTATTTATCAGATCTCTTGGCTGCGAAAAATAATTTAATTGTTAGAAAAAAGATTTTGTATACAAATAAATAAAATTAAAGTGTCTGTTTGTAATATCAAAACAGCTTTTTACTGAACGCATATGAAAATATATACGGCACGGCTCCGAAAACGACGAAACAGCTAGACCGATTTTGACGGGACTACTTTTATTTTAGAATAAGAAAAGAAATTAAAACCCTTGAAATTGGTAACAAAATCCGATTCAAAAACTGAAGTATGTCGGCGTGAGCAAATTATTACGCCGTAAAAACGAAACAGAACGCTCTGTGACATCATCGTACCACTCAGTGAATCAGGCGAGTTGTGGAAGGGGTCGGCGTTTATAAGACGGAGCGCCGAGCGCTGCGCGTTCATTCTGATTCTAGCGAGCGCCCCGTCCACAACTCTAATTGTGACACGGATCACGCCTGAATCAAATTACTTTTAGTATAGTTTTATTACACTGGTCAACACAATATTTGTTTCCTTAATTTTTTTTATTGCTAGTGTTTAACTCTATGGTCCTGACTATGAAAAAAATACTGGGAGATTGCTAACAGCTTTACTTTTTGAAATACACCATTTTACTATTTCGGCCAAAAAATACAAGAAAATTATACACATATTAACAAAATTTTTATTAAACACTATCCAATGATCTTTTATAAGATTTTCTTGAATGAACAACGTTAGGTAGGTCTCGTTGTAAACTCCAGCAATAGTCTGCCATCATATGTGAGTCCCACCTTCCCTGATAACGGTCTTCCATTGTCCGAATATCCTGGTAAAATCTTTTACCCTGCTCCTCACTAAAATCACCCAGGTTTTCTGGAAATCGATCTAAATGCGAGTGCAAAAAATGGAGTTTAATGCTCATATTGCACTCTAGCTCTTTCAAGTTCGATAGCATACACTCAACAAGCTCGACATAGTCGTCAGATTTCTTGTTACCCAGGAAATTACATATAACCGAAACAAATGAGTTCCAAGCTTTGGATTCGACTTGAGTCATTGACTTGACAAAATTTTTTGATTAAATGACTGAGGTTTTGTAAGATTAAATTTGTAGTCGGGATCAGAGTCTTCACTTGATGCATTTTGTTCGGATTCACGGAGATTTGGAACATCAGAGGATTTAGATGTGCTGGGTTGTACCTCACGTGACTTTTATTGAGGTCGTTGAGCAGAAGACAAGTTAGGATATAACCACTTACTTCGATTTCCAGGGTTAATTCCATTTATTTTTACAACACAGAAGTAGCAGTCGTCATGGTGGTTTCGAGGTTCTCTCCAAATCATGGGTGCATCCCTTTTTCCACTGGACCATAACCGTAGACATACAACACATTTCTGACACACAATATGAGGAACCCATGACTTGTCTTGATTAGATAATTTTATTTTAAAGTATTGTTGATAAGCAGTTTTTACAAAGTCCGATACAGGTTTTCGATATTTTTCAAATATATATTCGCCAGAAATATAACAAAAACAATCTGGATTAAGCACACAACATCTTCTTGACGAAGCCATATCGAAATAAACGACAAAAAATATTTTTGTGTCCAACAAAAAAACGAAAACCTAAATAAAAATAGTAAATGAGGGTAGTTAGCTATAACTGAAAAACAAAAGCTGTTAGAAAAAAATTGTTGACATATTAAAAAAATACGTGTCAAATTGAAATAGAAACAAAAAAAAAATCACAGGAAACAAACTTTTTTTTTTCTTTTGTAGCGTTGTGTTATTGTTTGTTTTTATTATTACTTTTAATCATTTTTAATTCTTATTAAAATAGTTTGCATTTAAAATCAGTTTTATTTTTAAACAATGGTGAATGACGACCCTCGACACAACATGGACCCCGTGAGAAGTCGGTCTCCTTCACCAATCCTCCAGTCAGGCTCCACTCAAGCCGAAAAGTAATATTTATTTAAATTTAATTTTACGCGAACGAAGATCGCAGGTAACAGCTAGTTACAATATAAACTCGTGTATTTCTTTGGAGAGCTACAAACTAAATATTGAACTATGGAGAACAGTCAAAAGCTTTGATGTAGTCAACAAATCTAAACTAATATTATAAGGCTGTAGAGTTTGTTTGGTTGAACGCGCTAATATCAGGAACAACTGGTTCGAATTGAAAAAAACTGGATACCCCATTTATCGAGGAAGGCTACCTATAGGTTATATAACATCACGCCGTCACGACCAATAGGAGCGGAGCATCAATTATAAATGTTGCAAAAACGGGAAAAATAACAATATTTTCACGCAGACGATGGTCGCGGGTAACAGTTAGTGGTAGATAATTTTAAACTCTGTGCACTACTCTGATTGAGGGATTGTTGTGGGTGGCAAAAAGGCATCACCAGAAATCAGCAGACTTGAAATACGGTGTTTAAATACTTTATCGTGCTTTTAAATGTTTCACAACTAAATAAATAATGAGGATTTATTTATATTTTGTGATCACCATCGTCCATTGCGGGTGTAATGAACTCCATAATATACAGAGTGGAAACTTTGGGTTGGATCTGGTATCGTTTGGAACGAGTTGTGGGGTAAAAGTTGGTTAAAGCTGGTAGGGCTTGGGTCCTCGATTATAACGCTACCACTCTTATTACAAGATAAGCATATTTTCCGAAAATTAATGAAAAATGTTTCTAACCTCAAATCTCTATAAAAAACGAAAACGGAACGTTAAAATGGGCGATTGACAACTAAATCTGTTCCATATATTGTCTGTGGTGCAAAATTACGTGAAAATAAGAAAAACGGAACGTAAAAAAAAAGTATGTTTACAACACTTTTTTTAATGTTATGTGTCACTGCTAGAAATCCCCAATGTAGCCCCACTGATTGTATGTGTGTACAAAAGGCAATGTTACTACTTCTACTAACACAATTTGGATGCAAGAGTTAGGTTAGGTTAAAAGGGGATGGCGGCATCGCCTACATGGTTATATTTTTTGAACCACTCAGAAGTACCGGGCCTTCCTCGACTGCGTCATGTTGAGTGGCATAAGATGCAAGACCGAGCAAAGCGAGCTCTGGACTTGGGGCACCCTGAAATCAAGAGGATTTCAGGGTGCCCCAAGTCCAGAGCGTGTTACCCCTGTTGTGTAAACCCTGCAGACAGAAATAGGAGCCCCGCGTAGCTACGTTCGGCTACGCTTTTTAGGCGAATAAGTGTTTTGAGGTTAGGTTACAATAATTGGTTTTTCTCAAGAACGGTGCATTGCCTTTTCATGGGAGTGGTGCCAGGGGAGAAGGGGTACCCGAAAGGCGTACCCCTTCTCCCCTCCCACCCCCTCTCTGTCTGCCAAACCATACAAAATTATAACTGAATATTTCAACTGGGCAGTAAGTAAATGTCTTAGGAGACTATCCATAGTTTTTTTTATGAAATTTTGATTCCCACGGGGTCCATTAAAAATAAATAAATAAATTTGGTTAAAATTTTCTAACAAAATGTATGGAAAGAGTTTTTTTGTAATTTCTAAGTTTTTTAGTACTCCAATCTGGGTTGGTCCCATAAAATTTTTGACCAGTATATCGATTGTGGTCGGATTTGTGTAAAATGGCCATTTTCTTGCCAACTGTAATTTTTTTGAAAATCGGTGAATGGGGATAAAAATTTCACGAAAAATTATTGATAGTCTCCTAAGACCACTTTCGTGTAGCTGCAACGGTTAAGGTAGTTCCCCTTACTGCCCCGTTGAAAGTTTTCACACTGTATAGCATGTATTCCAAACGCGTAGTCATATTTAGTGGTAAAGTATACAAACCATGGGACCGATATCGTAAATCGAATCGCGAAAAAATATCAGCTGTTCAATACCTCCTCGTGGAAACTCGTACAAAGTAGACGGAGGGAAAGGATTCCTTTACCCTGCAGTGGGACACAAATCGCTGATAATATTAAATAATACCTACTCAACCCAAATGTATGGGATAGCTGATATGTTTTCGCGATTACGATGTCGGTCCCATGGCGAAAGTTGTTCAGTTTGATAGTCTGAATCACACCATTAAATATGTCCACGGCTTTCTGATACACGCTGTATAGTATAGCATCTTGAAAATATGAAATCGTCGTTGAAGTTCTAACAGTAAATTTTTGGCCGTTTTAACATTTTGATTTTAGACGCCTTGCTAGAGAATCGGAAGGCGCACTGTTTCACCCAATCAGAAACTAGCACCGTTTCTATCTCTATTTGAAGTGAACACAAATTATGAAATGGAATCAATATTTAACCGGGCGTGCGTCTACCATCCATAAAAGTTGTAGTATGAGATACATACTGTGAACTTGTAGAGGCACTTCGAGTGCTATCTCAGCGATGGGCACGTCGTCCTGCTGGTAGGAGCGCGGCGAGTCGTCCTTCAGGTAGTGCGGGTTGTTCGCCTGCTCCTGTCGCCGGGCCTCGCGTAACTGTGCGGATAAAGACCAGTCAATCAAATATATATATTACATTTAACTAGCACATTAAAAGATAAAGAAAAAATAAACTTTGAGTTAAACCCATTAAGATTATACCCAAGTGATGTATAAACAGTACAGTATTATTAAGCTTTGAATGTTGTTGTATGTTTTCTTGTCAATGTTTCTGAGTTAATGAAACAATTCTCCAAGCCAGGGAAGCAGCTATTCAACAAATCATAATACTACTGAGAAATTTCTAATTCAAAAGTTCAATAACACTGCTCGACCTGGGAATCAAACTCAGCAATTATTACCCAACGACACAGTTTAAATACTAATATTATAAAAAAGGTGAATTAGATAGGAGGTAATCTCCAAAACAAATTATCTAATTTAAAAAAAGTCTTCACTTATGGAAACTTACCCTATTACCGAGTGGCATTGCATATAGTTTTATGTTAACTGTCGCGGGCTAAAGCTAGAACTGGATAAAAGGTAAAATAAGGCTTTTGTAATGTGTAAAAGTCATACCATGGCGAGTTCCTCGGGCGTGAACTGCGCAGTAGGCCTGGCGTCCTTGGGCGGCTGCGCGAACACCGCCGCCTCGCCCTCGCCCTCCGAGCTCGAGCTGTCCGACGACCAGCGCTCGTGAGACAACCACTGCTCTAGGTTCAAGCTACAATAACAACCATGTTTTTTTTAATAATAGTTTCGTAACATCTTGCTACATCGCTCTCACATAATGTACCATCTCAACATGAATGATGTAACCAAGGTTTTGTAAAAATATTCTGATTTAAAAGAGTGTCCATGGAGTTTCTTGCCCGTTTTTCTCCATAGAGATCTCCGTTAGGGAATGGGCAACTACAGTACTTTCACAGTTTTTATGCCTTGTGACTGGGACTGTAGCTACATTTCATTGTTATCTTTGTTTCGACAGTTCAAAAGTGCCTGTAACGGGCCTACTTGAAATAAATGCTTTGATTTGATTTGATTTGTAAGATACATACATAAACAAGATATATCTCGTGCTTTGTATCTCTATCTACAACTACACAGGGTAAAATTACACACTACACAGGGTTTAATTTAATTATTTTGTTTTGATACCCACAATGTTTGCTGAGTTCCGCTAGCTACCTGCATTGGATGTTTTATACTAGCACTCAAATAGTACATTTTGATATAAGTGGGGAAACTTTGTTATTGAATCCGAGGCGGAGTTGTCTTGGAGCCGAGAACTGCAGTAACAAATGCCCACGTGTATCAACATAATTAGTTTTTCAATACACTTTCGAAAAAATAAAACAATAGAACAAAACATATTTTTGTCATGAATTATTACGAAACTATGATTTAATTTGTTTTTTTCCGCGCTTTGCTTTCGCCAGGTTGATGTTTCATACCATTGTTTCTTGCAAAGGTATGAAACCGCTGAACAACATAATATGAAAAATAGAAAATTGAAATATTTTTGAATTTCGAACACAAATCATTGCATGTTGAACCTAATCCTAGTGCGATAAGAAAAGAAGAAAATTCTTTTCAATACACTTCCTGGAATACTGGATTCAAGGAAGTGTATTGAAAAGAATTTTACGCTTCGGTCATCGCGCTATTATCCTAATGTTCCAGGGCGTTCTCTCAACCAGTCAAGATTATACCGAGAAAATCTTGACTGCAGCATCAGTGCGAAGATATGATACGCCATGTTTCGCTACTACAAGAAATGATAAACAAAATGTTCTCTAGCACTTATAAGGACTGCCTTAGAAGGTCATTTGTTGAACTGATCACGAAGATGAACATTATAAATATTTCCAAATCAGAAAAAGAGATTTTTACTACTAAAGGGCAATAGCAACAAAGATCATACTCTGACGGCATGGGAACTTTCTTCTGCGCCTTAGGCGCGACGGGCTTCAGTTCTCCGTCGAACAAGTCTGCCAGCTCCTCTATCAACCCTCCGCTGAAACTCTGGACTGCACTCTCCCCGTTTACTTCCTCGATGTTCTCTTCCTTCTCTGCTGCTACACCGTTGCTGCAAATAAATCGTGTTAATGGTGTTAATACTGAGAGTGTGATGTCTGCTTAAAGTCGCGTATTAATGGAAAATAGAAGTTGAACAACATTATGTCCAGAAACATTTCTTTCGGGAATTAATGTTCGGTAACTGTAGCCCATCTATATTTTCCAAATTAATACGAACATTAAATATATTTTGCGGTGTTTACTTCTAACGTAGGTCACTTTAGTCAAGTCACCGCAAATAAACCCAAAGTCACTTTAAAAAAAATAATCGCAGATTCCCATTGCATAGTTTCAAATTAGAGGACTGGCGTAAATAATTTCGATATAGACTGTTAATGATGACATCTAATGGAGAAGACCGTTAAATGGCGCGACCATAGTAAGGTCCCAATCTGACCTATGAGGCCACGCTGTTTTGAAATATAAAATTACATTACTAGATTTTCAACCAATGATGACGCTTGGAACCAGCCAGAACTAGCACCATCAGTTGCCCAGTTGTTGTAATCCCCATTAGAAAAAGAGCAAAGCAACTATTCATCATGAAAGAACTCCCGGCATATCGACTGGTGAATTTGCAACGTTTGGCTAGAGCCAACAGTAAAGAAATCCAAGGGCACGCTCATGGCATTTACCTCTGTTCGTGCTCGACCAGTATGGCGTCAGGCAGCGGGCCGCGCGCCGGCTGGTCGGGCGGCAGCGCGCCGTCGGCGGGGCTCAGGCGCCGCAGCAGCAGCGCCAGCAGCGCCGTCGCGTTGTGCGCGCGCTCCTGCACCTCCATGTCCTCACTGCACAGGAGCGGCCGCAGCCCTCCTAGCGCTTCGCGGATTATCTGTGAGGGGATAAAGTGTATGTTTATTATGACATGTGTTAATCCAGGTTATGAACTATCTGTGTGCTAAATTTGATCCAAATCCGTACAGTAGGTAGTTTTTGCGTGAAAAAGTAGCAAACATCTGCACAAACTTTCGCATTTATAATATTATTAAGTAGGAATAGGAAAGTAGGATAAAGTAAGACAACATTGATTACTTTTAGACCAACGACGCAAATGAGTACTTTATTAATGCAGAGAAATAAATAGTACCACCAGTGACTAAAATGACGACTAATAGAGAAGTATGACAGAAAAGGACATACTGCGACGACCCAAAATAAATTGGGGTAAGGAAAATGATGATGAAGAAGTAAAGTAACTCACCGATATAGCAGCCTCTTTATCGTCGCGCGCCTCGTACAGGCGCAGCAGGTTGGCAGCGAGCTTGAGCGCGGCGTGCACGCACACGGCGCGCGCGCGCATTTGCCCGCCGCCGATGCCCGCGCACACCAGCAGCCCCGACACCGACTCGCGCATCACTGTCTCCTCGCTAAACAAACATAAGTGTGCTTTGGAATTACGGAATTTAAATTGGCGAAGCGTCACTGTTATAATCGGTGTAAAAAGACCCTTAACGAAGCCAAAACCATTCTGTACATCAAACTAAATAACACTGAAAAAAACATTTCTGGGAATTGAATTCCAAAAAAAGCGCCATGCTTCCACATTTATTCTGCGAACCGTCAGACTGTGGATTACACTGCCGGCTTTTCTGTTCTCCCGAACATTATAATCTGGATCTGTTCCAAAGTTATAGAGAATCGGTTTCTTCTACGCAACCGTGCTCCGCACTGGGCCGCATCATCGCTTCACATCAAACAATTTGGGCCAACCGTGAGGCATATCAGGTAAAAAAAAAACCAAGGCCAAGCGATGATATTCTAAGGATAAGCTTCCAAGCAAGAGAAAGTTTTCACGTACGAGTTATCACTCGCGCGGACACTGTACAGTAGTGACACACACAATTATATGTAGGTGGTAGTTACCGGCAGTACTCGGCCAGCACGTAGGCGGCGGCGTACAGCACCTCCTTGGAGGCGGGGCCGGGCGGCGCGGCGGCGGCGCGGGCCACCAGCGACACACAATTATATGTAGGTGGTAGTTACCGGCAGTACTCGGCCAGCACGTAGGCGGCGGCGTACAGCACCTCCTTGGAGGCGGGGCCGGGCGGCGCGGCGGCGGCGCGGGCCACCAGCGACACACAATTATATGTAGGTGGTAGTTACCGGCAGTACTCGGCCAGCACGTAGGCGGCGGCGTACAGCACCTCCTTGGAGGCGGGGCCGGGCGGCGCGGCGGCGGCGCGGGCCACCAGCGACACACAATTATATGTAGGTGGTAGTTACCGGCAGTACTCGGCCAGCACGTAGGCGGCGGCGTACAGCACCTCCTTGGAGGCGGGGCCGGGCGGCGCGGCGGCGGCGCGGGCCACCAGCGCGCCGCACTCGCGCGCCGCGAACACGCGCACCTCGGCCACGCGCGCGCCCACCTCCGTCACCTGCGCTGCCACCATACGCCCTGAAACACCACATACATAACATCACGCCTGCAATCCCGAAGGGTAAGGCGGAGGTTTACCTAATAGTACACCCACTTTTCACCAGGTATGTTCATGTCCCATGTAACAGGGAGCGACCCTATTGCCATCAGCAGGACACAAATTTAGACTCCATAGTTGCTACTGAGAAATTCCTGATGGAAAATCCTAATAAGTTTTTTCCAGAACTGGAAATCGAATACGGCAAATCGATGCTCAACCAATCACACGACGTGCAAACTGAAACCTGTTCGTTCTCCCGTATCAGCTCACCGTGTTTGGCGCTGGTCTCCATCTCGGTGAGCTCGGAGAGCACGGTGACGTACCACTCGAAGTCCACCACGTGCTGGTAGTTGTTCTGCGAGCAGATCTCGATGATGCGCGTCAGCAACTCGTCGCGGTACAGCGTGCCCTCGGCGCGGTCCATGTGGACCATCAGCTTCTTTACTATCTCCATTAGGTTCTTCTTTGAGACCTGAGTTCAGAAGTGGTGGGTTTAGAAGATGTTTTTAATTGGGAGTCCCTGGACTTACCTATACCTACATTTTTATTCTATCTGTTCCTGTTAATTTCATTGTGGAATAATTTTTTGTAACATTAAGAATTTCATACTGTGGAAGTTCTTCAAATACAAGCCTGGTCCCAGTGGGATTTCTCATGGATAATTCTTCTTCAGGAGCCCTTGGGGACTAGTTGCCAAAAATTATAATAATACTTGATGTACCTACTTATTCGAAAGATGATTTTTACAACCAATAGACTGTTGTCACTTACCATTCCATAGAGCAAGCCTAGAGCTCTCAGCCTGATGGATTCGTCCTTGTCGTCGAGACAAGCCAGCACAAGGTCCTTGTGCGCCTGCACTGATTTCGGGTGGGACTTGAGTATTCTCGACATAGCCAGCAGGCCCAAGTATTTCACTGTCAACAAATTGGACATATTGAGTAGTCTATTGAACACGATATTAAATTAGCGGCAATTTTTATTAAGTCAGTGTTATTGTGTGTCGTCTGAGATTTGGAAAAAACCATGATTGCTTCATTTAATTCATTCAGGTGTGGTCTTCTTTTTCAGGTCGCTGGCACGACAGTATTTTTATTAGATTAGCCCTGAACTTCACCACTGGTGATGGTATTATCGGCAAACAGTGCATCGGTGTAAGTTTATTTTTAAACCGACTTCAAAAAAGGAGGAGGTTTCTCAATTCGACCGTATATATATATATATTTTTTTATGTGTGTTCGCGGATAACTTCGTCGTTTATGAACCGATTTTGATAATTTTTTTTTTGTTGGAATGGTGATACTTCAAGGGTGGTCCCATGATAAGGAAACCGGGATCTGATGATGGCATCCAAGAGAAATTGAGGGGAGCTTTCAAAAATTGTAGTGGCGACTAGTGCGTTTGTAAATTTTTTGATTAAGTATTTTAAAGCACTACAATTTAAAGAAGGTCTGGAGTCGCTCTGATGATGGAACCGAAAGACAGTCGAGGGAAATCCTCAACGGTTTACAGCAGTCACCAGCGCAGCAGTCAGCGGTGTTTGGGTTTGATTAATTTGTATTGATGAGAAATTTACACCTAGATGGGTTGTGACTGTCATAAGGGGTCTGATGATGAAGACGAAGGACAGTTAAGGGAACTCCTCAACTGTTTACAGTAGCTAGGTACCTTGCGTTTGGACTTAATTCATGTATATTGATTAAAACTTTGCACCCATCTGGGTTACAAGTGCCATTACAGGTCTGATGATGAAAAATATTTGTATCGAATATTGCAACTAAAAAATAAAAAAATAAAAAAACTTTTTTGCAAAAAATAAAACCGACTCCAAAAACACAAAAAAGTCAAAAATAATTTTAGCTTCAGAAGTCGGTGACAAAAAACTGAATCAAACAAACAAAAGTCACCGACTTCTCAAGCTAAAATTATTTTTGACTTTTTTGTGTTTTTGGAGTCAGTTTTATTTTTTGCAAAAAAGTTTTTTTATATAATTTTATTATGAATTCGTTGAGTTCTGCTTACACTCATTGGATTAAGTAACGATCAAACACAAATACAACCCGTGGAATTATGGTAAGACAAGAGGAAAACAGTTGGCCCTTTCACGACAGTGCCAGTGCCATATGCAACTTCACTCTCATTCAAAGTTGGAGTGGCTGGTCTGGTTGAATGCAACTGCTAATACAGACGTCTGTCTGACATGCGACATGACAAAAGAAGAAATAGATTCAGGGAGTGGCCACACCTATCGGCGCGTTATCAGCTTGATCAGGTCATAGAGAACTTTATATCCACGGAATCAAAACTAATAGTCTGCCGCAGCGTCGAGTCGCGTCGTTAGAACCGAAACGAAAGGACGTAAGTAAAGTTCTTTCAGACCAGCACAAGCCGATATCGAATTCATAGGTATGGCTACTCCTTCAGTGGGGAAGATGACTTACAATTTTGATCACTGTCTTCAATGAGTATCCTGAGCTTCTGCACGCAGAGTTGCACGGAGGCAGCGTGGCCGGGCATGCCACTGCTGATGCTGATCAGCACCGCGATTACCGTGTTAATGCACTCGTATAGCAGCGACATCGCTGACGTGCTGCCCATAAAAATACGCTGTTATACTTCCGTGTAGGTAATTAAGTCATTTAATAACTTTTTGGTGGCTGTATACACTCGTCGAGCACCTCCGAAGCAAAGCGAGTGTAAGAGTGTACGCCAAGCGAGGAACACCGAGGCTAGACGAGCGCTCTTATATGCATACTAGCACTCACTCCGCCTCGGAGTGTCTCGACGAGATTGTACAGCCACCTTTACTAGTGATCGGAAATTTTGATACATTCAAAAGTACATTTTCTTCAACTTTATTTGCTCTGACAAATAGTAAGGATTTTTAATAAAAAATATACAGGATCCAAATTATAACCAAAATCTATCTATTTTATATATAGGCATTTAAATTTTCAATTTCCTAGGGGTAACTTTCTACTAGTGTAGTAACTTTAGTTAGGCACCAGAATTTCCGATCACAAGTACCTAATAATTATTCCTATTAATATAATAGGAATAATCATTATATTACATTACTTACATTTGCTGAATATTTAATATTACCATATAGTTAGCACTAATAAGAAAATCCCTAATTTTATAGTTTAATATTTCATGATTTTCGTATTTACGTTTTATTGTTTTAATAGTTTCGTAAATACTTCTTCTATCAGCGCTTAACGTATTCAGTTATTTGTGGTGCGAACAGGCCATAATCTCTTCTACAACTGCTCCATTCATAAACGTCTATTACTATTTTGCACCACATTTTAAATATTATCATACTGCCCCTGTACCCTACATATTAAGTAAAAAATATATTTGTTTCTAATTATTGCAAAGTAGTGTATAGTCTAAAATTCGGCGTGAATTACCCAGGCCCGGTTATTGTTTTCACTGTTAAAGTGATAAGGAAACTGTTGAAATGTATCCTGTCTACGCGAAATAACAATCATTCATCATTCTCCTGCCTTTATCCTAATTTAAGCGAAATAAAAATATTATATCTTTGGTGGTTCACATTGCTTGTTACATCCTACTAGTGATCCACCTGAAGACAACTTTACATACAAGTTAATTAATGCGCTATGTATACATGTACATTGCTTTATAAACAAATGTTATTTATATTACAATTCCAAGCCTAGAACTAGTGTTTTGAAGCTCTAATGTGTCAATTAACCTCAAAGTGCTACAGTGTAGAATAAGCTTATTTAAACAAAATGTTAAAAAGCAATGCAAGCAGAACAGTTCCATAAAGTCTAAACACCTTCAATAACTATACTAGACTTATCTACCTGGAAATTAAATAATTATTGTAGCATCTATTAAAAACCTTACTAACTAGTGTATAATATGCAAAAGAACACACATTATATTCCTTTGACCCCATAGAGACTACATGTACAGTAAGGACAACACAATATTGTCTACATAATTACTATGACGAAGGCACTGTCTGTGACAGAACAATTTGGACAGGTTGGTGGCGTTCCTGCTTGAATGGACAGTAACTGACTCACCTATGTATTAAGTTAGTTAATGGTTCTATCAGTTTCTTGCCAAGTCGAGGCTCTAATGGGGTTAAGGCACCAAACTGCAACAAACACAATGAAACTACATAAGACTAGCTTATGTGATAGCAACCAATAGCTAGATGATGTCATGTCTCTGTTCTAAAGGTTCCCTAAATGTGGTTTCTTCTTCTGCCTTCTCTATTGTAACTCACGGCGACACATTGGTAAATGTTGGTACTTTAGGTATAATATCAGCAGCAAAAATAATACAAAAATGTGAGCCTGATGTGCCAATTCATAGGTGTCATTCGTGTTGAATTTATTTTCATTTCTCATGCTGGAACATTAGAAATATGAAGTTGCAGATATTATTTAAGCTTTAGAAGATTGTCAAGTTTGTTGTTGAAATAATTTATTTAGTTGTACATTTCAAATATTCCAGCTTTGGTAAAGTTAGAATGTGGCATAAACTAAGTTGTATAAACTTTCGATGGTGAGGTGTGGTGAATGAATCTAGCAGTTTGGGTAAACTCTGTTTTTGTAAAGTTCACTAGTGGTACCTGCAAATTAGATCTATGAGGCTTTGGGTTATTTTTCTTCCAATGTCTGGTTCATACTGTGTCATTAAACCAAACTGTGAAGAATTCATAAGTTATTTCAGATACGTTTAAAACAAGTGTTATAGAAATCTAGTAAGTTTATCTATTAATAAGTCATGTGATTTAGTTAAAGGTCAAAAATACATCTCTTACTGTTTAATCAAATGTTAAATTTAGGCATCATTTATTAAAATAAAAAGATAATGCAGCAGTTGAGTCCTGAAAAGTAATATAATTATGTGAGTAGTTTTTTATTTTATTTTACAGAGAAATACATACCAATTTGATAATCTTGATCAACATCCAGTTATTAGTGGATGTTGTCATCAGTTTGAAGAACACTGGAGCTAATGAGAGGTAGTTTTTTGGATTTTTTCTTGCTAATTCACAAACTACATTAACAGCAGCTGATTGGACACCTGTGATAATAAACATATTTGTATAATAACAGAGAATTCTTGATATTATATTTTGTTAAGTCATCAATGTTCACAAAATAATTGTACCTGGATCAGGATCTTCTAATTTTTCTTTTAGTTTTGGGAATGCAGGTCTTAGTGCCTCTGGATACCTTAGAAATACCTTGTACATCATGAGTACAGCTTTCATCCTTAAATACGGTTTTGTTGAGCTCATCTACAAATAAACCATATAAGTTGGTGTCTATCTGCCAGCATGACATTACATGTATTATTATTATCAACCATTTCTGTCCCACTGCAGAGCAAAGGCCTCCCTTCCCTCTTTTCATTTATCCCTATCCAGTACTGTTGTTTCAATCAATATTTTTGAACAGAGTCGAGTTTGTCCTGCCATCACCTTCTGGGCCTGCCGCATTGACATATATATATAAATTTTTTTATCTGACAAGTGTACCTTAATCATACCTTTCTACAATGTCCTTTATCTAATGCAATTATAAATGAAGTCCTAACTTATCATAAAAAGCCACTTTAGATGAATAGCAAATTAAACAAAATAGGTGCAAAGTAGAGTAATACTTACCAATGTCATGATGTCATTAGCCAGATCCCTGGCTAAATCATGGGATATAAAACAGCTGAGGCCACTGAGGGCCAGCCCCGCCTCATACTGATTCTGTGCATTGAGATCCTTCCTTATCATATTTGTAGTGAGCATTAGTAGTTCAGAATCTGCGTGGAATGACTGACTAGCTGCTAAGTAACCAATGCGCTTGTATGTAAACTTGTTGGAACTCATCACTTCTATTATGTTGAAGATAGCCCAAGATATGTCATATCCCAGCATTTGGAGCTGTAATACATATGAAATTATGTTAATGTGTGTGACTTGGCTATTAAATAAATAGGTTTATATTTAGTTGGTATCACAAGTATGTGAATTTCCTAATAAATGTAGTAAAGCTGTCATAGGTTGTAGTTATAATTGGATACTTATTAGTAAGACCATAGTCAGATTATCTACATTCTAACATGAAACTGATAGTGCCTCAACATCTGTTTAAACCAGAGTTTACATAGATAAGTTTTGAACATGAGTGCCAATAAGGGACTGCAGATATACAAACAAAACCAGTCATAATAGTAGAACATCTCTGAATTATTGAAAATATTTAATAGTATTTGTGTTCAATAAAGTGATAAGTTACCATATGAGTATGTTATCAGTGCACCATTTACTGCTAACAAAGTTTATCTAATTTTTATACCTATATACATTGTGATAAATAAGAATATGTATAGATTTGAGAAGGTACTTACATATGTCAGTTTAGCCACTGCATTGGATTTGACTGCTATGTTGTCTTGGCGCAGCTCGACTTTTATTTCTTCCATACATTGTGCTATGTACTTAGACTAAAAATGAGATGGTAAATATAAAATACCCTAAGTTTTCATTGATAGATGGTAAGATGACTTTTTTTGTGGGTTGTGTGGATTAATTCTCTGCAGGAGAGTGTAGCAGTCATACACCATTTTTTCTTACAAAAATAATATGCAAATGGTTTTACCAAAATTTTACCAAGGGTTGAAATATTCACGAAAACCTGATACACATACAGATGTAAAAGAATGGACTTGTTTACTGAAGAGAACCATGTTGACTCTCATCATTGACAACAATGGCTAAATAATGGAGTGTAAACATTGGATCTGTGTCAACAACAAAATATGTTGCTGATGTAAGTTTTCGTATGATTCATAATCATAATTAAATATAGAACAGAATTTAATTAAAAGCCTCAAATTTATATGGATAGTAAATGAGATTACAAGGCTTCTGCTCAAGTATCAATACACTACTTAGCACATAAACTGTTAAATAAACCTATACAGAGGGTTTATCTCTAGCCAAATATTTAAATTTATTATTGAAACTGTTGAAATTTTTCTGCATGAGACGAGAATTATGACAGTGGAGGGGTACATAGAAAGAAAGTGACAAGAATACATTTTCTTAGGCAGGTGCTCGGATTAGCTGTTTTAATGCTATAAATTAATGTTAGAGCGAAAATGTAGCACCAATACATATAGAAATACCTCATTATCTTTGTTATTTCGGATTCCTCGAACTAAATCCGTCAGATTTTTATCGAACATCCTCTCGAAGTTCCCTTTGACTTTTTTCAAAGCCATGTTGATGTAGTACCTTCTTTGACCATTAATTACGATTCTATTAACAATTAAAATAAGTAAAATTAAAGAAACATGTCAACAAAATTACAAAATTGAAAAACTCGTAAGCAACTACGTCTACGTCAAGAAAATGACAACCATAGAGCCAACAACATATTCGAAAAATAATGATGTGCGTTGTGCTAATATTACAAATGTTAAGTCGATTATAAGTGAAATTATATTTAAAAGTCTAGAGCGGCCCTACGCTTCGAAACGAAATATGATGATTTTCTTTCACTTAGGGTCCAAACATACCTATCAGCATGGAAAATCGTACTTTTCCATGCTCCTATCCTTATCTGTCGCTTAGGACCGTTATTTGCTAGAGCGAGAAAAAAAGCGTGAGTGCTACACCGCGTGGGAGCATTGACGACGCGCTTGACAGCACGCCTGGTATCTCAGTGTAGCGAATAATTAATTAATTTACAAGGCTACTTAATGTAAGGTAAGCATACTAGTGTCACATTGCCTTCTGAGTCAGTACGGCCCCGGGCCCGCCCAAAAAATATAGTAAAACTTATCTAGCACGGTGGCTGGCTAGCCGCAACGAAATCAAGACTTATTATGTCTATGAAAAGTAGACCGTAGGCTCACAAGTCGTCTAGCTGCCTACATTGTGTTTGTTACAATGTATTGAGAATTTAAGACACATAAATCTGAATGTTAGAAACAAATAAACAATCGAAAATCAAATTAAGCTGTTTCCTTAGCAAAGTAAACCAGCAGGGGGAAAAGCGATGTTATTAGTGGAAAAACTAGTGGAAGCATGCCGTCGGCGTCGTCGCCGTCGCGGTGTTGTCGCCTAGTGTAAAAGCACTATCTACTGCAAACTATGCAATGCACAATTTTCTATAGCATAAACTTAGAGCATAAATGCTGTAAGAGAACTCAAATTCAAAGTATTTCCAATTAATTAATTATTGGAATTTTTGAATGTCAAAATAACTTGTGAAAGTACTTTAGTTGTCCATTCTTAATTTTAGCCCTTCTAGGGTTCTAGGTGCAAGAAACTCCATGGACACTATTTTAAATAAAATATTTTTACAAGATCTTGATTACATCATTTATGTTAAGAATAATATACTTATATGTGAGAACGATTTAGAAAGACGTGCATATGAAGAGCATCCATAATAATTTCACTAAGAAAATGGATGCTGACGTTCATAGACGATGCCATCACTTAGGCTGTCGCTGTCGGACACTGACAAGTGACAGCTGTTTACAATCAATTAATTGTCAATAATTAGTGTCAACTGTCAATGTCATTAGTGAACGTAAAACAGTGGTGTTTTAAATAAATTGTAAATACAGTAAATTTCTAATCGATTCTTCTCATTTCTGCAAAGACAATGATTATTTTTTTAAGTGAGTTACAGAAAGAACATCTTAGCTTATTAAATCAGCATTCCATACAAGGTCAGTGTCAAGTGAAAATACTTCTAAAATGGTCAATCTTCACTTCGTTTTCAGTAATCATAAATTAATTCTTTTCAGTTTTGATCGACTTTTGTAAATTAGCATTGGACTACCTTGTTAATGGGACCAATCATAAGAAATATGGTATTGCTGCAGGTAAAAAGAAGTGTAAATGTTGTTTTGTTTGCTTTTGCTGACTGTACTTGTTAATTTAAATTGTACCTATAGCTTCTTCTTTTATGTTTTAAATCCATGTTGTTGCTTGTGTCTTTAACTGCTCTATATGATTTTGTGTTATAATCTTTGCAATATTCACATAGCAAGTTGATACCGATAGTTAAAGCTGTGACCGTGTGGCTTCCAATAACTGGGAAAAGAAATATGTCTGGTGGCGAAATGGGCAGACGACATACTTGCCATTGGGGGAAAAACCTGGATGAGGCTAGCGCACAAACATGGAATTGGCACAAGAAAAGAGAGGCCTATACACAGCAGTGGGTGAATTCAGGCTGTGGATGTGATGATATTAGTTTATGCTCATCAGATGATTGTAATGATCTTGGCACATTAACACATAATCTACTGTAAATGATCAGATGTATTTCGTTAAGCGTCAGAACCCCTGGACCAATAGAGACACTTAGATATTTAGAAAATACCAAAGTAGTGCTAGTATTTGATACCTTACTTCAGTTATTTGGTACCTCGATAAAGAAAGTGGTCAGACATTCTGACATTAGGATGTCTGGATCACTTTTTTTTCATAGTTTCAGACAACAAAACGAATTAATCGCTTTGTAAATATTGACTACCTTCTTAGTACCTCAACAATATTATTCTAAAGTTTTTGGCATACAGAAAAAGAAAAATGCCTATAGTAGACAGTGGGGGACAAGCTGATGCTGCATATTTCGACAGTAAAAAATCGTTTGATTTAGTTAATAATGACATGTTACTGAAAAAGTTAGCAAGGGTCAGTTTCCCCACATTTACTTAAGTTTTTTTGCAAGTTATGTGATTAACTGGCAACAATATGTTGATTATGCAAGATATCAATCAAGCGCATATCATACTAGATCTGGGATAAGCCAGGGAACAAATCTAGGGCCTCTGGAGTTTCTCTTAATGATTAATGACCTACCAAATGTTGTGCAAGATGCTTAGTGTTTACTTTTTGCCAACAACCTCAAGCTTTATCTTCCCATCACAAATGTGAATGATTGTGAAAGATTGCAGAGAGATATAGTCAGAGTGGTAGCTTGGAGCAAGAGTAATCTCCTGCTGTTTAAGACATCTAAGTGTGTGTCCATAAGTTTCTCGCATGCAGTGGATGGGGTGCCGATGGATAGGGCCATTGAAGTGAGGGTCTTAGGAGTTTGTTTCACCATTAGACTCACATTTCGTGATTGTATAGTTAAGGTATGCAAAAAAGCATATCCACCCTACCCTAGGATAACCTTTAACCTAGGATTTGTGCTTAGAATGGTTAAATATCAAAGCTACAACGGCATTATATAAATATGTAATGCTTTAGTAAAGAGCCAAATAGAATGTAATGCAGTTACTTGAGCTCCACATGAAACTAAGTATAGTCTCACGTCGGAGCGAGTACATAATAAATTTATTAGGTACAAATATATCAGGGAATATCGGGTATATCCTTTTTATCCATTGATGACATCCAACTGTTTGTCTTGGGAATGGTCGGATTTAATGAACTGTGGGTCAGGAGGCAACTCATACTAGTAACTTACTTAGATCTTGACGGTAATTAGAGGGAAAATACACAATGCGGATATCTTGCGAAGGGTGTAGCTAGCTAGTCATGCCAGACGGATATGTGGGATGTGGGTCGTCGTCGTCAGCCGCGGTTGCTGGTGGTACCCCGCGCGCGAACTAACTTGCTGCGCGAGGCGTCGCTCACGTGCGCGCTCCGCACTCTCAACCTCAGCAATGGCTGAGGACTCGGACATATTCTGTTGCGCATTGGGTGAATTTACTAGAACAGCTACCTATAGAATTTGCTATGTTAAATACAGTTGAACTATTTAAATTTTAAGTGTGCTACAGGTCTAGCCTGTAAGGATATTAGTATGTTTAGTATAAATTAATAAATAAAATGTTACGCAAGAAAGAAACTTTGCTAAACTATTTATATTTTCCCTCTTAAATGACAGAATAAGCAATAACATTAATTTTAATTAAAAATATTAAAACAAAATTGAGAGGTGTCAAGGGACACCCGGATGGAACGAAGTCTGTGGATGGGTGATCAAGGTTAAGTAAGACCAACCTTGGCAACCGTTGCTTAACTTGGATCACCCATCCACAGACAGACCTCGGCAACCACTGCTTAACCTTGATAACCCATCCAGAGACAGACCTTGGCAGTCATTGCTTAATCTTGATCACCCATCCACAGACCAACCTTGGCAACCGTTGCTTAACTTGGATCACCCATCCACAGACAGACCTTGGCAGTCGTTGCTTAACCTTGATCACCCATCCACAGACAGACCTTGGCAGTCGTTGCTTAACCTTGATCACCCATCCACAGACAGACCTCGGCAACCGTTGCTTAACCTTGATAACCCATCCACAGAACAACCTTGGCAACCGTTGCTTAAATTGGATCACCCATCCACAGACCAACCTTGGCAGTCGTTGCTTAACCTTGATCACCCATCCACAGACAGACCTCGGCAACCGCTGCTTAACCTTGATAACCCATCCACAGACAGACCTCGGCAACCACTGCTTAACCTTGACAACCCATCCACAGACAGACCTTGGCAACCGTTGCTTAACTTGGATCACCCATTCACAGACAGACCTCGGCAACCGTTGCTTAACCTTGATCACCCATCCACAGACAGACCTCGGCAACCACTGCTTAACCTTAAAAACCCATCCACAGACCAACCTTGGCAACCGTTGCTTAACTTGGATCACCCATCCACAGACCAACCTTGGCAGTCGTTGCTTAACCTTGATCACCCATCCACAGACAGACCTCGGCAACCGCTGCTTAACCTTGATAACCCATCCACAGACAGACCTCGGCAACCACTGCTTAACTTGGATCACCCATTCACAGACAGACCTCGGCAACCGTTGCTCAACTTGGATCACCCATCCACAGACCAAAGACGAAATGAAAATATCTGGCTTGCTTTCTATAAGAGAGAGAGAGACAAACAGAGAAACATGCGCACGCCGCACGGCTTACAATAGCTTACTATAGCAAAAAGTGTCGTTACAACTTTTCGTCTTAATTTTTTCCGTCTAGCCCCCTTTCGCAACGCGCGATAAGGAACTTCGTTCCAATAATGTACAATCCTAGACCCCTGCTTCATCATCTGCCAAAAGGTATTTTGGCATTTTCTAAGCATCAAATATTATCTCCAATACTGGTCCAGGGGTTCTGACGCTTACATCTTTCATTATTATTTCTCTTTTCAGAAAACCTGGGTGTTTCACTAACAGCAGTCCAAAATTTGGTTCATGCACTTGTATATCTTATAGTAGAGGCATGTAGACTGAATGTAAGTACTGCTGGTATAGCATAGTTACGAGTAGGTTACTCTTCAACAAAAAATATGTTTTGCTCTATTAATGGTAATTCTGCATGAAACTGGGTTGAGTGGGTCTATGAAATCGTAACATACTATTAATATATTTTATACAGTTGTCAGATGCTGATCTAAAGTCATCATTGGCTATAGCGGGTTTCTCTACAGAGCAACAGGAAGTGTTGGTGAAGTTGCACAACACTAAGAAGGCAGAGTTATCAGATGCATTAAACCTTCTGCAGCAGAAAGACCCTACTTATCAGGATCTCTCCTGGAGATTTGAAATACAGGCAAGTTGAAATAAATTGTTTCAGAACTATACTTTCTTCCAATAATAAATCAGATGACGTGTTACTTATAATTTTATGTATTCACAGGTAGCCTCACGAAATTGCAATGAAGAAATAAAACCGATGATTGCCATGGATTTTATGATCATGAAACCAAAAAACTATGGACAATACAGTGAACACATCGACAGAATAGGGTATGAGAAGGAAGGTGACAACAATTTAGCTACAATACAAATAAATTCAAGTATACAAGATGCCAAGGCAGCCAGCCATTGTCAAAATAAAGTAAACCATGTTCTACTCCAGTGTGACTTACCTAATTTATTACATTTAACAAACAAGTTGGAGCAAGCTTTAAAAGAATCTAAAAGCCAACATGTGCGCAAAGTGCAAAGATCTCTGTAGATTCTGTAAGCCGCAGCTTTATATAATTAATGAAATTATTGTTTTTTTGCTATTATACATATTAAAAATATATATGACAAAGCTCGTGTTTTATTGCACTAGAGTTCAAATACAACCCGAAATATATCAAACGAATTAAAAGTTGCGGATAATCTCACGTTAGATGGCGTTACCTACCAGTCGCCACTATCTGCAACACCGCGAATGACCGCAACTCGTGCAACATTATAATAATTAAAAAAAAATACCGGCAAAGAGCGACTCGAACCCGCTCACTGAGCTCGAGACATTTTTTCCAGTAATATTTCGTACATATTAAGTAGATTCAAATCAGATTTTCCGCTTTGCAAACTTTGTACAAAAGTGGAGGTATAACGGTGTGTACGATCATTATTCATGATATTGTTATAAAAAAAGCATAATGAATTGTGATGAATGACAATAATTTTTGTAATGAAGCCGTTTCATATTTTTGATACTGCTCTTGACCTATTTACCCCTTTTTTTTTTCCATGTTCCTTCTTTTGCCCTTTATGTTCCAGGGCCACGGTATCTCTTTCGAACAGTCCCGCAGCCCTGGACCTATACTTATAACTTTTTATTATTGATGAAAACCAGATGTTGTTGCATTTATAACAATTTAATCATAACATGTAAACTCAATGAGCATGGACTATGGACACATTTGTAGTCTCGCACCAATTAATGTTCATTGCTTCAACAGGAAAGACCTTGATTCGGTAGTGTTCTACAACAAAAAACTTGTTAATTTATTATTAACTTTTTCATTTATTTTTTCACATGAACTCTTATCGCTGATGCTTCTTAGTAGTAGTAGTAAAAAACTATTGACCAGTTGAAACAACTCACAGGTCACATGTCAAAATGTTGACCGGTTGGGCCGCAATACGGTCCTCCGCACGGCGCAGCGCTAATAGGGAGCAATTAGCAAGCCTACACAAAATTGTGGTTGCAGTTCTATAGGGCCCGGTACCAGGTCCAGTTTTCGTTTTTTTTTTATATTAAAAGGGCCTACTCTTGACCTATTTTAACACAAAATAATACTTTATTTCTTTAAGCGTGGTTAGAGAGTTTTTATGCCGTCCATGGGCCTCTGACTTGGCTTTACATGCCGTCAAGAAATATCTCTCAGGCATGCTGGTTTCCTCACGAAGTTTTCCTTCACCGAAGCAAGTGATAATTATAGAATAATATTAAAAAAAAAAATTTGGTACACTGCACTGATTTTCATGCTGTTTTTGGATAGAGTGGTTCTCGAGGAAGGTTTTAGTATATAATCTTTATATATATAATTCTTCTGTGAGTGTGTATGTCACTGAACTTCTCTCAAACGACTGGACCGATTTTGATGAAATTTTTTGTGTGTGTTCAAGGGGATCTGAGAATGGTTTAGATTCACAATTAGGTAGGGTAGGTAGGGTAAGTAGGGTAGGTAGGGTAGGCAGGGTAGGTAGGGTAGGCAGGGTAGATAGGGTAGGCAGGGTAGGTAGGGTAGTGAAAGTAGTAGGTAGGAAAACATGCATTGCAACGCATGCCGGGCGCAGCTAGTATATATATAAATACTAGCTGTGCCCGGCATGCGTTGCAATGCATGTTTTCCTACCTACTACCCTACCTACCCTAATTTTTTGTGAATCTAAACCATTCCCAGATCCCCTTGAACACACACAAAAAATTTCATCAAAATCGGTCCAGTCGTTTGAGAGAAGTTCAGTGACATACACACTCACAGAAGAATTATACATATATATAAAGACTAGCTGTGCCCGGCATGCGTTGCAATGCATGTTTTCCTACCTACTACCCTACCTACCCTATTTTTTTGTGAATCTAAACCATTCCCAGATCCCCTTGAACACACACAAAAAAATTCATCAAAATCGGTCCAGTCGTTTGAGAGAAGTTCAGTGACATACACACTCACAGAAGAATTTTAAATATATAAAGAAGATAGTATACTAGCTGTTGCCCGCGACTTCGTTCGCGTGGAAATTTTGGTATGTATGTGAGAGAATGCCTCGTTGTTCGAGTGGTCGCAAGTGCGACTACTAAGCATGAGGTCCTGGGATCGATGCCCGGGTCGGGCAAGGTTAAAAAAAAAGTTTATTTTAATTACATAAAGCTATAACGCACATGATTTAGAAATCACCTTTTGAGCAATGAGGCGATGCTTGTGTGACTCCGCTCTTCCACTTAACATTAAACAATGTATGCAATTGAAAAAAATACTGTAAATAATAGTGTTATTGGGTTATTCCATCAGGAATTTCTCAATAGCAGCCACGGAATCTGGATTTGTACGCAGTTGGTGGAATATGCTCGGTCCCTATCACATGGGAGTTCAACATAACTGGCGAAATGTGGGTGTACGATTAGGTACACTTCTGCCTAAACCTTTGGGGATTATATGGCGTGATGTGTGAGAACTGACTGGCTGATCAAAATTTGATAATGTGGGTGATGACTACAAAAAGAAGTCCCAAACAAAATTAAATAGCGGCGATATGGCTTAAAAACCGTTTATTTTAGCGCTATACAACTTTATTTTCAAAGTGAACCATCACACGCCTTGTTGGGCACTATAAATTCGAATACCGTTTTGTATACAACATTAAATGACTTATTATTTTCCGCAAGCACGTGCAAGTTTTGGGCACTGAACAAACTAAGGGAAATTGTAACCTCTTAAATTGAAACGGCAAGTTATTTGAAATAGTGGGATGCGGAGAATTAAAACGCTCTATCCTTTAGCAGCTCCGTTTTTATAATGTTACTGCCCAGCTCTGTGATAAGAAGCCTGGTGCCGTTGCACAGTCTGGTTGCATCAAGGTTTCGCATCACCAGAACTGGAACGCCAACTTTAAGCTCCAGCTGATGGGACACCTCGCCTTTTAACTCCACGGAATTGAGAAATTCAACGGGGTAGGCAGTACTATCGTCATTAGTCATCACAGTGTCTATGGATGTGTATACTTTTGAATCGCCGACAACAATGTAAATTTTTGTTTGTTTATTTTACTGACCCACTCCGTTTTGTGCCGACAGGACTGCCCACTCACACATCCACTCCTTATTTTTTATATTAACCTACAAATTGAGAAAAATGTGCATGCCATGTTCCTTCTTAGCCCTTTGTGATCCAGGGCCATGGTATCTCTTCCGAACAGTCTCGCAGCCCCGGCAGGCATCGACCCTTTTGGACCCCTTTCGTTTTGCTGAGTTTGATTCGAAGGTTCGATCGCTTTGAGGCGCGCGTGGAACACGAACGCGCCGTCGACACGGCCTGTCGTCATAAGACGGTCGGACGGCGAGCTAGCCCATTACTCACCGTCCACAGGGTCTGAAGTCACCGAACGACGCCACCGCTGAAAAAGGACTCTCCCGTTTTTGTGATGTTGCATATTGGGGTATCTTCGCTGGCAAGATTCAGCAACAATTTGAAAATGGAATGTGCAGTCCGGCCACCCTTAAGCAAAGTTGCATCAATGCCCGACGAAGTCACAACCACAGTTATGTGAGGGCACGGTTTGCGCAGTGGCTGAGCAATTGACTGCGGCGCTGCACACACACAACGTCGTGGATTTTATCAAATTTTAATTTTGTTTTCATTTTTAAACTTTTTGAGATTTTATTTCGTAATGGGTTGTACGTAGTACAAAAAGAGTAAACACAAAATGAAAAATAAAACCAAATTCATTTTCAGCCATTCCGACTACACTTCTACTAAAACCTATTTACGTAAATAATTAAATTAATTATCATAGAAATCGCGTATGAGGTTACTAATTAAATTTTAAACATTAATATCTTTTGCGTCTGTTGGTCGATTTTGATGAAATAAACGCTAAATGTTATTCGGAACAATGCTTCTTATTATGTCTCAATATTTCGATTTCGAATATAATGAGGGGTTTTTACGTGATGCGCGCACAAACATACAGACAAACAGACAAACAGACAAAAATTCGAAAAATGCTGGAAATGGGTTCTATTGGTTGTCCTTTAACACCCTGGCTATTTTTTTTGGAATTTTTTTCGATGTACAAAAACGACTTTTCTACAGTTTTATTATATGTATAGATAAAAACACCTCCAACAAATATCATTATATTTTAGGCAATTTATAATGATATTTGTTGGAGGTGTCGGAAAAAAATAAGCTGTCTGGGAGCTTTCAACGAAAACGCTGCCTAAACCATTTAAGATATAACAAAATGATGTATGGTGAAATTGTGTATCTTATAGTATAGGTCGAAAAAGACAGATAATCTTATACAGAAAAGTCTGCGATGGCATATGTCTATCTCTTAACGATAAAATATATACTATATCTATTTTATTCTTTAAAAAAGCCGAAAAATTGGCTGAATTGTGGTATAGGGATAGATTATAGCCTGGAATAAGACATAGGCTACTTTTTATCCCTGAAATAAGTTTCCCTGGGTTGTAGGAACGGGATCAAAATTTCATGATTACTTTTGGTCGCGATAACCGACATCCACGCGGGCATCAGCTAGTATACATTTATATAAAGCAGGGCCTAGTACTGGACCCTGAGGAATATGAATTTTCACACTAATTACGTTTTTTTTCTTTAGCACTAGGTGTACTATATACGGAACTTTTGGATCGCTTGGAGCTCAAGATTTTATTTGTCGCAGCGAAAATCTAAGTAAGTACGTCCAACGTAAGTCTTTATTGTCTAGTATTTATTGCCTATCCACTTACGTTACTTTATCTCAAGAAAATAGTACTTTAAAAAATGTCTAACAAGTCCATAAACATAGCAAGAGGAAACAAGTGCTCAACACTGAGATTGGGGGTCAATACTTAAGTCTTGTTTTAATAGAGATGATGACTACGGTATATTAATCACACGGTACCTATATTAGTCACGACTTTTATAGTGGTCGTAAGTTACAACCAGTAACAGCACCTAGAAAGTAGGGCGAACCCAATTAAACATTTCTTTTTCTGTAATAGTTATGTTATTTATAGGTGTACCTGCACGGATCTCCTGGATTGCCTTGATCTCCAAATTATAGTACCTAATAATAGTTGCATCCATGATGTAGTAAATACATGGTGTCAGGACTGCCGCTAGGACTTGAACCAAGGTAAGCAAACGATGTTTTAAATCTAAATGCAGATGTTAATGAAACAGTGGTATGTTTCCTTAACTGCATATAAATACTGTTAGTTAATTTCAAGCGAAGGAGGTGCTAACGTTACAGAGGCGTCTCGTATATTACTTTATCTAAGCGAATATAGGTAAATTGTTTTCAATTTCGTTGTAGAGTACCTGGGCGTGTAATTGAAACTACAGGCTGTGCTATAGGCACACATTCTGTATGTTTTTGTCGTTAAACATTCTGTTGTATAATAAGTAGTTGACGGTAGGTCAACATAAGTTTATAATAATTGTATGTGAGGGTGTCAGTAAATACATCAGTGTTTAACCAACCTACGTGTGTTTCACTACATGGTGGCAGGCAGCGGTGGATTCCGCGAACCCTTGCGAACCCCCTCCGGTTTGCTGATATCTCTTTGAGGCGCTCGTGGAACACGAACGCGCCGTCGACACGGCCTTTCGAAATAAGACGGACGGACGGCGAGCTAGGCCATTACTCACCGTCCACAGGCCCGCGCCTACGGGGTGGCCGGGAACCACCACGTGGCCCCCGACGCCCGGGACGTCTCCCGCGGCGGCTGGGACGTGATGTTTTCTCTCTCGCACGTTCCGCCACCTAGCATGCATACCGCTAGCATGATTCAACTGCTTCGCAGAAGAAGGTGACAGCTTCCCACCCTCGCTCCGGACCATGGATTGAACCAGGGCCGGACGCGAGAGGTCGCCGCCGCCAATCACCGCTACGAGGACACGGCGGTGCTTCGCCCAAGATCCAGTAGTGACTCCCGGGCGTTTCCTCGCCTGATTCGGTGCAGGTACTTCCCGAAACAACAACCGTGTCCGGTGAGGACCTGCGTCAGGCGGAAGGTGAGGGCGCCGTGGCGCCTCTCTAGCCACTCCTCAAATAGGGGACTTTCGCTTACGTTAATCGCCACTATTGTGGCGTCAGGCTAAGCGCCTTGCCTTTGTTTTGTACTAAAGTGCTGATTCGCGATCTATAATTGTGTTGATTTTATCTATGCAAACAATACAATGATCACAGTAAATATCTCCATTCAACTACCACAATAGGTAAATAGCTGTGGCTATAGCATACCTACTGTTCTATAGCTTTACGCTCCAGATGAAATTATTAAATTCAATGCATCGTAAGTTAATTTTCTCCTCATTCTAAAGTTCACTTTACAGGTCATTCACAGTGCAGTAAACTACAACGACACGACATGTTGTCATTTAGCATGCTTTTGAGACGCTCTGATTCCCGGTTAGTTCAGGCAAGAGACTTTTGGAAAAAAAGAGTAGAGAGAGTTAAAATTGGTGGCATCAATATCTAAGGTAGATAGTTCACCCAGGGGACTCGCTTTTCATCTTCCGCTGCTCCATAAATATATTTATCTTGTGTACCTACGTCAGCCGTGCACAAAAGATTTTACCGGAAACTGTAAACACCTACCAGTTTTTCAGTAGGATTCCAAAAGACGCAACATTTTATGTTAAGTTTTTGTTTGTTAATGAAATGACATGTTTCGGTCGCGTACTCACGACACGCTTGATGAGTCGGCCGACGACGGCTGATAATATTCATCCCGCACGGCACGAGCGACAAGTGCAGGACAAATATTGTACCTAAATATTCTGAATAACATTATTATAATTAGATATGCTATCTTATTCTGTTTTATTAGGTAAATTAGGCGTAGGTAGGTTTTATTGCCTATCCATAATTTTCTTCATACCTAATCCTATAAAATCCTATTGTCCCTTTCGTATGTCATGACATGCCCTACGAGTACCTATATTACTCTTTGTTTCAGGCCACTTAGTTTAGTAGGTACTATTTCGGCATTGTTGAGCTTAATCAGAAGCACCGCCCTGTAGGCACCAACTGACCGACTTTGAATTCATTGACATCCTTTCATTCAGGGTGTGAAAGTATCTACCTAGCTACTCATAAATAACAAAAAGAACTTTTATTTACTGTAGTTGTGCGACTTGTGAATGGGATTGATAGTGGACAAAAATCAACTGTCATGGGTTGAAATAAAATAATAGTACATTGTTACCCTAGGGATGAAAGTAAGTTATTTAGTCCCGAGACGGGGTCGAGGGACTAAATAAGTCTTTAACCCGAGGTAAACACTGTGCTTTTCATTACGAATACAAGGAGAGTAAAAATAAAAACATGAATTAGCTAAAGAAAAAATGAGAAAATTTTATTTTAAATAAATCAACAACTTTGGTGATTTGGTGAGATAATTTTATTTCCACTACCGCTTTAGCCTCTTCTCTTATAAAATCAGGCGTTAAATTCATATCTGAATCAGATGAACTCATTTTATACAAATCTCTGCTCTACGGAAGTATAAACTAAACTCTAAAACTCGAAAAAACAAATGAAGATCGGAATGCCGCTTTCCCGTTTCCCGCCTATTTTGTTTTTTTTCTGTGGCCGGCCAGCTGCTATTCAGCCATTTTTCATTTTCATCATTGAAAAAATGGTAAATATTTTGCCCAAATCCATATTATTTTAAAGAAATTGTTGAAACTAAATTATAATAAAGTTATTTAAAAAATATATATTATTTAATCAATACTTTATTTTATTTAAATTTACATCGTGGCTGTATAGAAAGTTGGAACATGGTTCAATAGAAATGTAAAGAACTAGTTTTTTCTTAATAATTTGACAGCTGTCAGTTGAAAGCGATTCTCCTTAAGGATGAAAAGTATTACTTTCATCCCGCTCCTCAGGCAACTTCAGACCTACTTTCAGAGTATGAGTAATGAAAATGTTTATTTTCGTTGGAAGATCGCTAATGGGTTCAATTAAACCTATAAAAAATAAACGTTGTCTTTAATCGGAATTAAATATGCGCAAATGAATCCTACAGTCCGAAACTTCAAGAGTTGACGAACATGACGAAATAGTTTTGTTTTGAAAAACTACTTACAGTCAGCAAAAAAAGGAGGTCAACACATCTTAAGGTCCAGAGTCCACGTACCAATTTTTATATCAGAGGTTTGGAAGTCGGCAAAAATGTTATCGAAAAAACCGACTTCTGAAATAAGGTTTTTTAAATTGTAACAATTTTTGTTGCCTTTGTTGGTGTGGTTTCGTGATATGGGCAGCGGAATGATGGGGTTTCGTGCCTTATCCTGAAATCGAGAGAGATAACTTTGATATTACTATTGGTATGGCTATTGTTGAGGAAGATAGATATTATCAAGAATATACTCAATTATCGATTTCTAAGTAGTGGTTTGTATTTCTTTATTAAGTGCTCCCTACATTACAAAACTCAACCACTCAATCCATTGTCTGCGATGCATAAATTACCATGTCGGCGCAGCTTTTTTATTTGTATCCAACTCGAGCCAATTCCCGTTCATTGATTCAATGAATTTGAGATATATTTTGATAGATCAATCGCGGGAGTTAATTATTTATTGCTCTTCGCCTCTTCTTCTTGTGTTCCATGTTGCCACTGACTAACAACAATGTTTTATGTTGAGGAAACGTTGGTACTTATTTATAGATTGTAGAGCTACAGTATAGCACACAAACCTATGTGATATTGTATCCCACAGCTGTGTGATGTGCTGAGAGAGCACAGGCAGGCGGGCTTTCCGTCAGTACGCCGGCGACGCTCGGGCTATATGCTTGTGGGGTAGAGCTCGCGGTTTTCCAATCTACCAATACCAATCTACTGTGATACTTAACAAAAGGAATTTATATTTTTCTAGCTACTATTAAATACATAGTTTTATAAACTGTTCTTTTTCTAAATGGTTATTTTGGCAAATGCCCATTGAAATACTAAACAACCCAGTGGTCAGTGAATCGGTCGAATATATTATGCAATCTGTTTTGAAAACGAATGCTTACTGTATGTGTATTGGAAATTTCATAGGTAACGCTACCATATAAAGTTGCCGCATGTGATAGTACCGCTTAAAACTAAACAAAATTCGCCAGAATAAACAAAATTGATTTATTTGTTGTGTTGTGGCGACAAGATCTGCAGGAAACAAACATTAAATTGTGATTGGTGAATTATTTATGAATAAATAATTCAAAATGGATTCAAAAGTGGTATTGAAGCAAAAGAACCCTCACGACAAAGCAAACTTCATTTCGAAAATATTTTTAACGTAAGTATTACCACGTGTGTTATTATTATCAACGCTGATGTTACTGCTTCCGCTCTATCTGTGCTGCTTGATTAGGTTCACGACTTCACGAGATCAAAAATCGGAGAACAATAAAGCACAGATACACAACTTCTGATATGAGCAAACATAAAATCTAAAATAGCTATGTAAGCCAGATTCTATGCTCTATGTTTACACATTATTATTTTTAAAACGTGTATGATTGGTACTATTCATCAATATTCATCATCATCACTTTGTCACATCGTGACCTTCAAGCTAAAAATGGGCTGTAAGAATTTTAATAACTGGCAACTTAAAATCAATTTTATGCTTAGGTATTTTTTTGCATTTTACCATAGTTTTATTCCAACTCAATAACTCAAAAACATCATTATCCATGAGCATGACTTGGCAATTTAAAACGACGAGATGACTGAGGTTTTAACATAAGTCACGGGCTCATGGCCGAGTTTATCATAGTGGCCAGTGAGTCCAGTGACCATGAACTTAGTCTGTAGTTTCGTTAGGTACACAGCACATCAAGCTACCCGAAACTGTCAAATTTTCCCAATCAGCCTTGAACCTAATGCTTTAGATAAAGTTGAAATTTGACAGAATGTAGTAGCTTGATGTGCTGGCGTCTGTACATATATACAAGTTACAGCTTGTTGAAGTTTTTAGTAATAATTACTATTTAGATTACTAAAAACCGCTTAATGGGTCATTATACTCGACCCATCATTAAGAACAACTTTTACTTTGGGACCAACCCTGTATTTTTTTTCCGCCTTTTCAGGGTCGGGCCTCTTAATAAAAGTTGTTGATAAAATTAATGATGAGTACCGACCAATTAAAACTTGTACCTATTGTTGCTTTATTTTATACGTGTAGGTTTAGTTTTGTTAAATTAATATTATGTACCTAGGTATGTATAACGATTAAAAAAATATCTACCACCTATTTTTAGGGTTCCGTACCCAAAGGGTAGAACGGGACCCTATTACTAAGACTCCGCTGTCTGTCTGTCCGTCTGTCACTAGGCTGTATCTCATGAACCGTGATAGTTAGACAGTTGAAATTTTTACAGATGATGTTTCCTGTTGCCGCTCTAACAACAAATACTAAAAAACAGAATAAAAAAATATTTAAGTGGAGCTCCCATGATGATAAGACATGATTTTTTTTGCCGTTTTTTATAGATAACGGTAAGGAACCCTTCGTAGGGTTTCATAGTTGGAAAAAGGCTAGGCAGATGATGATGGTACGGAATCCTTCGCACGCGAGTCCGACTCACACTTGTTTATTTCTAATTGTTTCGTCAAATTAAAACAGATCGATTAATATTTTTTAAACAAGTTTACTAGGAGTAGCTAGCCGACTAGTTTACCCTATTTTATAAAACCTAAGTGAGTCTTTCGGAGTTCGGAGAAATAAAAAAAAAAAAAACCAACTTCCAAAAAAACACTAAAAAGTGTAAAATAACTTTACACGGCGACTTTTGTTTAAAATTACTTTAAACAAAAGTCACCGACTTCTGACCGATGACTGTTTGTTTCATTGACTTTTTCTCACCGACTTTCGAAAGAAAAGTTATTTTCTACTTTTTAGTGTTTTTTTGGAAGTCGGTTATTTTTTTTGCGAAAAAGTTTTTTTCAAAAATTAATATGGGACCACCGCACAAGGTTTCTCTACCAAATGAAAAATGGTAATCACGGAGAACAGTTTAAAAAAATGATGGCTACATAAACACGTCCTTCCTTTTTTAGAAGTCGGTTAAAAATGCAATTGGCAGTCACAGATAACCTCCCTGCAGTTGCAGTATTTGCAGTAGTATGATCGCAAAATTGCAAATCACACGTTCAGTGTGTGTTAGTCCAACGGTCGAGATTGACGTGCTCAATATCTAATTTTAATTGCTAGTCAGATAGGTAAACAATTTCTTGTGACACTACCTGCACCGCACGAGCGCCGCTGCGCCGGCCGCCGGCCGACCACCTGTGTGGTCTCGCAGCGTAAACAATGTCGAGTACCAAGCCAACACGTTAGCGAATAATATTACCTCAACTATAATGCAGACGAATACGCAAGAAACAGAAGACAATATAGAATTAGACGAGATGGAGACAAACATTGAAGACCAACCAACAAATAATGTACAAATAGAAAAAAAGAAACGACCAATAGAAATAGACGGAGATAAAGACTGGACCGAGGTCAAAAAAACTGGAAAGCTTTATAAGAACTTAAGTAATCATGCTACACGAGCATCAGAGGACACAATAGAAGTATCAATAATGTGTAAAAAAACCCTACCTAAACAGTTCAAATTAGCCAAACTATTACAAACCAACAACATACGATTGATGTTGTTGGTTTGCTCACGCATTAAGTATTACAATCCTTTTTCATCACTCATACTCTGAAAGTAGGTCTGAAGTTGCCTGAGGAGCGGGATGAAAGTAATACTTTCATCCCTAGGGAGAATCGCTTTCAACTGACAGCTGTCAAATTATTAAAAAAAAACTAGTTCTATTTTCACATTTCTATTGAACCATGTTCCAACTTTCTATACAGCCACGACGTAAATTTAAATAAAATAAAGTATTGATTAAATAATATATATTTTTTAAATAACTTTATTATAATTTAGTTTCAACAATTTCTTTAAAATAACATATGTGAATGAAAATGAAAAATGGCTGAATAGCTGGCCGGCCACAGAAAAAAAAACAAAATAGGCGGGAAACGGGAAAGCGGCAATCCGATCTTCATTTGTTTTTTCGAGTTTTAGAGTTTTGTTTATACTTCCGTATAGCAGAGATTTGTATAAAATGAGTTCACCTGATTCAGATATGAATTTAACGCCTGATTTTATAAGAGAAGAGGCTAAAGCGGTAGTGGAAAACCTTTTACCACTTAAATCAAAACAAAGATACATACGATTTTATGAAATGGCGCGCTGAGAAAAAAGTGAAATCGTTATCAGAAAACGTTTTGCTAATATATTTCAACGAACTATCAAAGACTTACAAGCCTTCAACATTATGGAGCGTGTATTCTATGTTAAAGACAACATTAAGTACTAAACACAATGTACATTTAAAGGATTTCGAGAGGTTAACATCGTTTCTCAAAAGGCAATCTGATGGATTTCAATCGAAAAAATCCAAAGTTTTCATTTTTCAAGAGGTAGAAACCTTCCTAAACCAAGCGCCTGATGAAATATACCTAGTAATGAAGGTAAGCTAATCTTTTTATTGTTATTCGTTTAAATACGAAATTTGTATCAAATTGTAACTTACTATATTTTATACTTACACCAATTAAAATATATATATAGGATTAAGTGGCGCTTGCAGAAGTATCGAACTAGTAAATATGACGGTTGATGACATTGAGAAACAAGGTGATATATTACTGGTGAAGTTACGTGGCACTAAAACCAAAGTTGACCGAACCTTCGTTATTAAAAAAGAATTTGTAAATATAATAGGTACAAAAATACCGAAAGTTACGACCAAGTGGTATAGAAACGAACCGTTTTTTCATAAATTATCATAAAGGGAAGTGTCTGCGGCAAGTAATTAGCAAAAACAAGATTTCGAGTATTCTTAGAGAGATAGCCACCTACCTTAATTTGCCAAACTCAAATCTATATTCGGGTAACTGCTATCGTAGAACATCGGCAACTTTGCTAGCCGATTCTGGTGCCGATTTAACTGTCATTAAAAGACATGGAGGTTGGAAGTCGAGTAAAGTAGCTGAAGGCTACATAGAAGAGTCAGTGGAAAATAAAACTAAGATATCACACAGAGTAACAGAAATGATAAATCTGCATTCCACTGAATCTCCGCAACCGAGCACTTAAAAATATTATCCGGTGCAATCCAAAAATATTGCTGTAACAGCTGAAGAAAATAGACAAATATCAATGTCCCCAACATTCACCCAAGAATCCCTGGATACTGTAGAAACTCAAGTTTCCCAGAAAATATCAAATATCAACATACCCGGAAAAAACCTTTCACTAACTATAACTAATTGTTCTAATTTTACCATAAACTTTAAATAAAATTATCTCACCAAATCACCAAAGTTGTTGATTTATTTAAAACTAGCTGTTGCCCGCGACTTCGTTCGCGTGGAAATTTTGTATGTATGTGAGAGACTGCCTCGTTGGTCGAGTGGTCGCAAGTGCGACTATTAAGCATGAGGTCCTGTGTTAAAAAAAATGGATATTTTAATTACATAAAGCTATATCGCACATGATTTAGAGATCACCTTTTGAGCAAGGCGATGCTTGTGTGACTCCGCTCTTCCACTTAACATTAGACAATGTATGCAATTGAAAAAAATACTATAAATAATAGTGTTATTTGGGTTATTCCATCAGGAATTTCGCAATAGCAGCCACGGAATCTGAATTTGTACCCAGTTGGTATTTAATAGGCTCGGCCCCTATCACATGGGAGTTCATCATAACTGGCGAAATGTGGGTGTACGATTAGGTACACTTCTGCCTAAACCTTTAGGGATTACATGGCGTGATGTGTGAGAACTGACTGGCTGATCAAAATGTGATAATGTGGGTGATGACTACAAAAAGAAGTCCCAAACAAAATTAAAAACCGTTTATTTTAGCGCTATACAACTTTATTTTCAAAGTGAACCATCACACGCCTTGTTGGGCTCTATTTATTCTAATACCGTTTTGTATACAACAATAATGACTTATTATTTTCCGCAAGCACGTGCAAATTTTGGGCACTGAACAACCAACACATAATTGACCGTCTGAAAAGCATGGAGTGCACAATTGAATGCCGGTCACTTTTATGGTTTGGCCCTGGGATCTGTTGATCGTCATTATAAAAACCAATTTTAAGGGAAATTGTAACCTCTTAAATTCAAATGGCAAGTTATTTGAAATGTGCGGGGAATTAAGACGCTCTGTCCTTTAGCAGCTCCGTTTTTATAATGTTTCTGCCCAGTTCTGTGATACGAAGCCTGGTGCCGTTGCACAGTCTGGTTGCATCAAGGTTTCGCATCACCAGAACTGGAACGCCAACTTTAAGCTCCAGCTGATGCGACGCCACGCCGTAACTCCACGGAGTTGAGAAATTCAACGGGGTAGGCAGTACTATCGTCATTAGCCATCACAGTGGCTAGTGTGTCAGTGTTCTGTCGTCATAAGACGGTCGGACGGCGAGCTAGCCCATTACTCACCATCCACAGGGTCTAAAGCGGCCGAACGACGCCACCCATCAGCGCCTGGTTGCCGCGGATGTCCTGCAAGCTGCGGTTCAACGCCTCTAATGCATGCTTCTGCGACATTGTGCACTCGTCCTATAGGCTTAACTTCCACTTCTGCAAAAGGACTCCCCCGTTTTTGGTGATGTTGCATGTTGGGGTATCTTCGCTTGCAAGATTCAGCGGCAATTTGAAAATTGAATGTGCAGTCCGGCCACCCTTAAGCAAAGTTGTATCAATGCCCGACGAAGTCACAACCACAGTTATGTGACGGCACGGTTTGCGCAGTGGCTGAGCAATTGACTGCGGCGCTGCACACACACAACGTCGTGGACTTTATCAATTTTTTTTTTTTAATATTTAGAGATTTTTTTTCGTAATGGGTTATACGTAGTACTTATTACTTCCATGCAAAGAGTAAACACAAAAGGAAAAATAAAACCAAATTCATTATCAGCCATTCCGACTACACTTCGACTAAAACCTATTTACATAAATAATTAAATTTATCATAGAAATCGCGTATGAGGTTACTAACTAAATTTTAAACATTAATATCTTTTTCGTCTGTTGGTCGATTTTGATGAAATAAACACTAAATGTTATTCGGAACAATGCTTCTTATGTTTCAATATTTAGATTTTGAATATAATGAGGAGTTTTTACGTGATGCGCGCACAAACATACAGACAAACCGACAAACCGACAAACAGACAAACCGACAAACAGACAAAAATTCTAAAAATGGTAGAAATGGGTTCTGTTAGTGCTCCTTTAACACCCCTACTACTTTTTTTCTAAATATTTTCAATGTACAGAAACGCCACGTCTACAGATTTATTATATGTATAGATAAAATTTACTCATTTTTACTTTAGCTAATTCATGTTTTTATTTTTACTCTCCTTGTATTCGTAATGAAAAGCACAGTGTTTACCTCGGGTTAAAGACTTATTTAGTCCCTCGAACTATTGGCCAAACCCCGTCTCGGGACTAAATAAGTTACTTTCACCCCTAGGGTAACAATGTACTATTAAAGTGATGTTACAATTTGAGAGCGAGTTAGAATTACAGAAGTTAATTAATTGCGCAGAATTTAAGGAAAAGCAATGGACTATCTCAAAAACTATGGAGGTGGAGAGAACTTACGGAGTAATTAAAAATATAGAACTTGATTGTGATGATGAAGAAATAATGGAAAGTTTGTCGTCTGTCACAGAAATAATAGCTGTAAAACGGCTAAGTCGCAGAAATCTAGATGCTTCTGGATGGATTGAGAGTTGACCTTACGAATATGTTTCAAGGGTTCCTCACTACCAGCTTATATTCATATGTATAGTGTCAGAATAAATGTGGAGCAGTATATTTATCCGGTTACACAATGCTCCAATTGTTGGAAATTCGGCCACTACAAAAATATTTGCCTTCTCAAGAAAATTTTATGCCCCAAATGCAGTGAAAATCACGAATGCTGTAAAACGACTTCATATAATTAATTGTAAAGGTGGTCATATTTTATGGCACTGAGTAAAGTCTGCCCTGTGTATGAAAAGGAGACGAAAATTAGAAGTACCTATTATGTCCCAGTTCAACTGTACTTACAAAAAAGCAAACGTGAGGACGTTGTACGTTCCATCTTCTACTCCAATTCCTGATAAATTACTCTCCAATACAACTAATTCTGTACCATTATCTGTACCTCAGATTGAGATGGAAGATACAAAATCAGCTCTCTCGTTGCTCTTACGCTTCTTCCGAATGGGCGGAAGTAACATACACACCCAGTACAGTAATTCATTACAATTACATACTAAGTTCATTAAACTAACAAACAATACTAGAATACTTTACAATTAATTGTTGTACTTAATTAAGCAATACCAATATTCACAAATACATCGGCGTTATTAAGTTAAACTTGAATTAATGGTTTCATTACTTTTTACAATTGCTTAAAACCATTTCCGGCAGATCAAAGGACATGTCTAATTTAATACAAAGAACATGGCAGGTCTTGCACTAATTAAGACAAGAATTAAGTTGGTAGACGGAGTTTTACAAAGATCTTCTCCCGATGTGTCACTCGCAACAACAGATATTGGTGTTAAATACGATTGGACCATGACCAATGAATGTCTAGGAAGCGACCATCTCATCATACAAATTTTTACTAACTGTTCGTCCACAAAAAAAACCAGCTATAAGAAGAAACTTTAAAAAGGCCAATTGGCAGCAATACCGTTCTTATCTAGAAGAAGAATTCAACAATTTTAATATTACGTGTGACTTGCAACGGACATACGACAGTTTTTGAATACTTTAAATAAGGCAGCGGATCGCCACATTCCTGTGATAAAATTTAACCAAAACCCTTACAGTAGCTTTAGACCAAAAATCTACTGGAGTCACGCTTTGTCTAGAACGGTGGCAGAACGTAGGCTTGCACTGGCTCAGTTTCGTAATAATAACCCCATGTGTGTATCATGTTTGCTGAACTTGTTGCTATCTCTGAAGCCTTATCAATTATCATATATTGATTCTTTAGACCAAGGCAAATATGTCATTTATTCAGATTCAAAGAGTTCAATTCAACACCTGGCTCGCTGCTCCTCGACTTTTCGAGGTAGACCGATAGCCACGTAAGATAGCCTAGGTTATACAATAATTAACTGGATCCCGACGCACATAGGCATAGTCGGCAATGATAAGGCAGATCTTCTTGCAAAACAGGCATGTTTGGATGGCACAGATTTTGATGCAATACCACATTACATGGACTTTATACCATTTTTGAAAAATATACTTTTACAAAACTGGAAAGAGTACTTTAATCTTCATTCCAGGGAAAAAGGAATTTGGTATAGAACAATCCAATCACAGCCCTCATATTCTCCTTGGATTGATAACTGTCCTGTTGGCAGAGTGGATTTAACTATATTATTAAGACTTCGATCGGGACATATGCCTCTTAATAAATTCGGCCACTATTATCATCCCCTGCTTGCGATATATGTAATGAGGAGGAAGACACATACACCATTTTGATGAGATGTGTCCGGAATCAGTTGTTAAGATCTCAATTTGGTATACACACATATTAATTTATCTAACCCTTTATCAGATAAAATAATTCCCAAAAAAAACATGTTTAAGTCCGCTTTGAAGAACAGGCCCAGAGCATAGTTCCGATTGATGGTATTGTATTTTGTTTATTCTTCCTGGTACATAAAAACCGCTGTACAAAACAAGAATTTGTGTGGTGGGTACTTACTACAACTAAAAAACCCGACTATGAAAAATCACGCTCTAATTAAATTCGGGGTTTACAAGGGAAAATCCTATTGTTGAAGTCGGTTAAAATGTAGCCTATGTTACCCGGGCCATAATAACGAATCGATTGACACTTTATCAAAATCTGATGAATAGTTTAGGTTACGGAGGATCATACGTAAATACAAACATAATATACCTACACATACATAGACTGCTAAAATCATAACCCTTCCTTTTGGCTTCGCCATAGTAAGGTAAAAATAAAATACTTAATGTAATTGTGTAGAATAATTTCGGAAATCGGTGCCAGAATTTCTTAAATAAAACCAAATGTAAGGCACCGACTTCCGAAAATCCGAACCTACCAAACACCTAAGCTTCGAAAGGTTAAGTAAAAATAATATTGATGCTCACTTATTATTTTTCTCACTAAGATTCATGATAGGTAGGTATTCTACGCCTACCTAGGAATGTGCACGGTACCATTGTATGATAAAAATGTGAAAATGCCATAAACTTTGTCGTTCAGTATGTCGTATTCGGTGGTAAAGAATTTCAATTAAAATTTTTATGGATAAGGTATGTGGATAAGGTTTGATATTGATCGCGACCCGCTTCGTGTTTGCTTCCAACAAGTCGTCGCCGTCGGTACCGGCTTACGGTTAGTTTTTACACAAACGTAAACTGATACTTAAGTTCGGTCTTTGTTGAAACTGAACTTTATTAAACCAGACACACTAGACAAAAATTATAAGTAATTTTAAATGTTTATTGAACCGTTTTCGTACCTGTTTATGGTCAATATTAGACTCACTTCCGCTGTTTTTCTCAATTTCAAGGTGAATGTGTTATCAATCAGGTTTTGTATAACAAATTCACACCACTCGTGAGTCGTGCATGTTATCAGTAGTTATTGCAATATTACGAATGGGTGGATAGGGCGGAGAGAATTTATGTTTAGTTTGTTAGTATGGATGCACTTGCAAACTGATTAAAATGTAAAACAAAAATATTAATTTAATACCTGAGGTTTGTCAGTTCGTCTACGTTCGTAACTCATTTATTGTGTCCTAAAAACACTGGCGCTATTCTTGTACCTGTCGGTGACAGACTCAGACACGATTAAAAACAAGATTTGTAAAAAAAAACATGAATAACGATTAGCAGAATTCCGTAGTCAGATATTTTAAATAAAAAACAAACGTTGCTTTGGTTTAGGTTTGTCCTGTACAACTGTGTACAACTTTCAGAATTTTGCTTATTTCGTTGGCAAAATATCATAGAGCCACCTAGTGGCGGTACTTTCATACATGCTTAAATAAAAGCTTGGTTGTCCTTATAACCTACTGCTCTTCATGATGCATGTTAGGGCAGTGTCCTTATCCTTAATATGTAGGTATGACCATACCATACCAGTTTAATCGTAAGCAGCAACTTTGCAAAAACAAAATACAAAATGGCTATGGGTGACTAGACTGTACCAGCAGCCTGTACTGTACCTGTAGAAAAAAAAAAGCTGAAGGCTGCTATTAAAAACGATTTATTTTTTGTAAGGGTTAAGTTTACTATTTACGGATGCAGCTGAAGTTCTTCTAAGAATGTAAAATACAATAGCCACTTCAAAAAAGTTAGCACCTCAGATTGGTTAGATTTTCCTTACTTGTTTATTTAAATTTATGTTGAAGTAAGTTTTGAAGAGTTGTTTGGAAAGGAAACTAACTGAATATTTAAGCTCCCTAGACAAGACAAGTTAGCTTCTCTTAAGTTGTTTTAATTAGAAATAGATGTTATTTAATCGACTTTGGGACACAATTTTAAGAACAAAGTCTCAAAGTGCGAGTGAAGCGAGCTCGAAAATTTTAACACCCTACCTTGGACAGGTTAGAATCGACCCTTTCGAAATTGATGATATTTAAGATAGGCATAATTTTGCTCTGGGTTCAGAGTTGTCTTTTGCAATAGTTACAGGGATCTTTTGCTACTGATTAAATAAGAACTGGGTCTTACTTTACTATTTTATTATGGAGGACAGAAGATTTTTTTTTTGTTTTGAGTTTTGTTTGTTGACTTGAACATCAGCAGAACTAAAACCGAATACATATTCTGCGATTTTGGCGGTCTCTCCAGTCCTGGAGTCATAGCGCTAGATGGTGCGTTTCTTCCTGTCTGCTCCGACTTTCGGTACCTATCTCGGTTCACTCGTGCAAAGCTGCAAAGCGATGGCGGAATTGATTGTAGTGTAAAGCACAGAATAAACACAGGATGGATGAAATGGCGGCAGGTCACGGGAATAATCTGCGACTCCCGCATTCCGCTTAAACTTCAGGGGAAGATTTATAAAACAATAATTAGACCTGCTGTCGTCTTGTATTGATCAGAATGTTGGGCCACAAAAGGGGTCAATGAAAGGCCTTTGCATGTGGCTGAGATGAGAATGCTAAGGGGGATGTGTGGATAACACGAATGGATAAAATAAGAAATGAGTAGGTACATAAGAGGAAGTCTGAAAGTGGCGCCCCAGTGACTGAAAAGTTGTGTGGTAATCGGTTAATATCGTGGTATGGCATGGGATGCGGAGGAATGAGGAAAATGTCGTGAGGAAAGTTTTGAGTATGACTGTCGATAAGAGTAGAGGAAGACCAAAGAAAAGATGGATGGACTTTGTGAAGAACGATATGGCACGAAAAGAGGTGTCTGATGAGATGATGAGTAATAGAGAAGTATGGAAGAAGAAGACATGCTGCGCCGACCCCAAATGAATTGGCACAAGGGCAAGAGAATGATGATGATGTTTTGAGTTTTGTTATAAAGAAATTGACGTTGGTAACTCAAACTATATTAATCACTGTCGGTTAAACTGTTTGAGCGCTAGATTTGAAAATGTACTCTGGCAAATATTTTGCCAATGCTCGCGTATAGGTTAAGATTGTTAGCTGCACCCACCTAAAACTTAAATTGCGTTATTTGCGTTGCGTACTTTTCTTTTTCTGTTTCTGTCCTGTTGTATTAATGCGCCATATGATTATTGTAATTATTTTTGTTTTTTTTTGTATGCACGTCATGTCCCTGCGACAAATAAATATTTTTTCTTTCTTTCTTTCTTTGTTTGTCACATGTGGGTCTAGTAGTCTACTTAGTTAGTTCTTTTTTTCATAGAACGTTTCTTTTTTTCCACAATTCCTCCAAACAGGAATATCTACAGCGATCGTAGCTTGCTCGGAGAAAACGTTCACTAAAAATAGTAAAAATATGCAAAACTGGTCTGACTTGAACCTATCGAACATACATATTATAATAATGTGTAAATGTTTACACATTCTTTTGCACAGCTTAATTGTATAACCGCGCGAGCGTAATTTATCTGAAAAAATATATTATCTATGCTAATACATAAATTATAAAGAGGTATTTGTTTGTAAGTTGTATGTATGGGGAACTCCTGAACTCTCAACTCAACTCCTCAACTCTCAACTCCGGAACTAACAATTCAAAATGGTAAAATTTTGAAAAATGTAGGATTCTATAACGTAAAAAAAAACTTTAACGAAAATTGGTTTCAATAAGATTTGATATTTAGTTTTTGAGATAATTATGGGACAAAAAGATGAAAAACATCAAACTGCAGCAGTAACTTTGTTTTTCATTAACATACTATGAAAAACAAATTTATTTTTGCTGTTGAATGTAATACAATACAACATAATGCATGCAAGCTGCATTATATGTAATATGTTATTTAGAGGTAGGTTAAGATTAGGATATAGTATGTAATTTTATAGGATGTAGATTAAGTATTTAGCATGTAGTGCCACTCTATCGCATTGGATCGCAGATCTGTAATGGTAGATGTAGGTAAGAGTTTGTAAATAAATAAATAATTATGAATAGGTATGAGCCTTCAATAGCAGATTATACAACAAATGAAAAAAAAGGGATATTAATTCGAGGGACTAAGTTGGATCCCGAGAGCAGCGAAGGATTAGCAAGGGATTCTAGAGTTTCAACACCGCGCCGTCACGAAACTCACGAACACACACGTTTTATTTATTTTTACCATTACCACTCGAAAAAGTGCATTTTATTCATCGACTAGCTGTTGCCCGCGACTAGGGCATGCAATTCCGCTCATTTTAGTATTCGGATACTTGGATAACGTTATCCGGATAAATCTGGATAATACGGATAATTTGGAAAAGAGTTATAAAAATAAATTAACCACAATATTGTAAATCATCTATGTATATTTAGTAATCAGTCTAACGAACCATGGCAAAAATAAAATAATCAAATCTAAGTAGCCAACAAAACAAGTCATAAAATTGCACACATAAACATATGTAACATCTTGTAACAATTTTTATAAATTTGAAGTACTTACATTAGTAAAAAATCTTAAAATCAGAACTATGCAATAATACATGGCAGTCGTCATAATGAGATCAAATCTATAATTCTCTGTAAAATCTGAAGATTTTACAGAGAATTATAGACCTCTACATAAGTGTTTAAAAGTAAACATGTAACCTTATTTGTTAACAAGTGCCTGGCCTATCTTAAACTTAGTTCTTAGATAAAATAAAAAAAAACGAATGGTGAAAAATAAAATAAAGTCATACCTATTTCTAAAAAAAAAATTAAACAATTGAATATTATTTTTTCAGTCTTTGATAATAAGATCTAAGGAAACTCAAGCTATCTAAAGTCGTTTGGAGATGTCCTCAATTTATTGCACAAGTAGCCCGTTGACGAAAACGCCCTTTCAGATTCCACGCTGGAAAAACGAAAGTTGGTCATAAGAAAGTCATATAATTATTTAACTTAAATGATGGCTTCTTGGACCTCCTCTATCGAAGAGTGCCATTTGTACTCGGCATAGAGTTTCTAAGTCCACACACAACACTACATAAACGGACACGTCCGTACAAATTTCACTCAGAGCTGCAACCGCAACTAATGACGGACGAAGCGTCCGTATGGCGGCGGGATTCAGTGTTACCATTTTCGAATATAATGTACTATGTAAAAATAATAAACCAAAAATTATCCGTTTTATTTGTATAATAATAATATTTGTATGTAAATATGTAATACGTAAAAATAATAAACCAAAAATTATCCGTTTTATTCGTATTATCCGAATAGTAACGCAATTTATATCCGAATATTTTATAATGCGGATATCCGGATAGTATGCCCTACCACTGACACGACCACTCTTTATTTTTTATATTAACCTCCAAATTGAGAAAAACGTTCATGTCATGTTCCTTCTTAGCCCTTTGTGTTCCAGGGCCGTCGTATCTCTTTCGAACAGTCCCACAGCCCCGGTAGGCATAGGCCCTGGCGGACTGCTTTGCTGAGGTTGATCTCTTTGAGGCACGCGTGGAACACGAACGAGCCGTCGACAGGACCTGTCGTTCGAATTTATCGCTGTCACCATGAAGTGAAACACGATCTTGCTAGATAATTACTGCTTTATTCAACTGTACGGTATGCGGAGTAAACATAAATTAACATTATTATGAGGCTACCCTCAATTTATGATAAGAACATACAATAATATGACGGTCGGACGGCGAGCTAGCCCATTACTCACCGTCTACAGGGTCTAAAGTCGCCGAACGACGCCACCCATCAGCGCCTGGTTTCCGGGATGTCCTGCAAGCTGCGGTTCAACGCCTCTAATGCATGCTTCTGCGACATTGTGCACTCGTCATACTATTAACTTCCACTGCTGCAAAAGGACTCCCCCGTTTTTGGTGAAATTGCATGCTGGGGTATCTTCGCTTGCAACATTCAGCGGCAATTTGAAAATGGAATGTGCAGTCCGGCAAAGTTTCAGCAATGCCCGAGGAAGCCATTACCACAGTTATATGACGGCACGGTTGGCGCAGTGGCTTAGAAATTGATTGTGGCGCTGCGTGTCGCGGGTTCGATTCCCGCACCGAACAAATTTACATCGTCCTGGATTTTATCAAATTTTAATTTTGTTTTGATTTTTAAACTTTTTAGAGATTTTATTTCGTAATGGGTTGTAAGTAGTATTTATTACTTCCATGCAAAGAGTAAACCCAAAAGGAAAATAAAACCAAATTCATTTTCAGCCATTCCGACTACACTTCAACTATTTACTACTATTTACGTAAATAATTAAATTTATCATAGAAATCACGTATGAGGTTACTCACTAAATTTTAAGCATTAATATCTTTTGCGTCTGTTGATCGATTTTGATGAAATAAACGCTAAATGTTACTCGGAACATTGCTTTTTATGTTTCAATATTTCGATTTTGAATACAATGAGGGGTTTTTTACGTGATGCGCGCACAAACGAACAGACAAACCGACAAACAGACAAAAATTCTAAAAATGATAGAAACGGTTTCTGTGTGTGATCCTTTAACACCCCTACTATTTTTTTCTAAATAATTTCTATGTACAGAAACGCCACGTCTACAGATTTATTATATTATGTATAGATTATTTCATACAATTTATATTATACTTGTTAACGCGTCGCTATAATAAACATATTAGTTTGTCTTATAATCTATTACTGCTGCTATTTTTGATTACTGTAACACTACGCAATAATATTATAAGTAACCAGTTTAGAGAGATCTATTTTAAATAAATAATATTGTTGTATCGTCGGGTTTCAGTCTTGGTGTGTGATTGGTGTCATTTATGTAACTGAGAAATATTATTTTTACATCTTCTTAACTTCTGGACTTTGTATTGAGCATTGCACGAGCGGATACCTGCTACCTACTTGTATTTACATTGCTGGTAATTGTTATTCAGAATACTTAATATCTCGTGCTGAGTAACAAACATTTATCTATATATTACCAAAACTGCAGAGGTATCCGTACAAAATTACACACTCTATACATGAACATTCTGAACGGTAACCACGACATCATTGTGCTCACAGAGACTTGGTTGACTCCTGAGACTAGCAATAATGAGTTTATTGATCAGCACTAAATTGTGTACAGGTGTGATCGTGATCGCATAAGCACAAAAAAAATGGATGGCGGCGGAGTGTTGGTTGCCTTGCTGAGGAAGTCCTCGGAATGTAATAATCTCTATAACTCCGGCCAACTCGCTATTTCGCAACCTTATTGAACACGTCCTTATAGAAGTGCCTAGTATGCGACCATCCAAGAGGCATATCATTAGTGCCGTTTATATACCTCCAAAAACGGCTACCCTTGTATATGAACAACATTTTGACATCTTAGAGGAGGTACTGGGTGACCCTTCCGTTGACTATTGTTACATAGTAGGCGACTACAATCTCCCAGAGATAACCTGGAACATACCGGGTCCAATGGTATCCCTAATCGGCGGTGGGTTGGGCACGGGCTCGTCCACGACTTGTACTCAGTTAAATAAGTTAATGTCATTACTTGATGCTTCGCAATACAATGTTGTGGCAAATACCAATGGTAAAATTCTTGATCTACTGATATCAAACCACCCATGTAAGGTATCGAGTGCGATGATGCCTCTACTTCCAATCGACACATACCACCCACCTTTTGTCTGCGATATGTCTAAATGTAGATTCTATACTCTTCCCATGAAAAAGCGAAAACTACAAAAATACAACTTTTATAAATCTGACTATGAGCACATCAACCATAAAATTCAGAATACTGCCTGGGCGGAACTTCTTACCCCTCTAGGGCCCGAAGAGGCACTTAGCACATTTTACAATAAGATTGATGAAATTATTAAGCAGCACACACCACTATCAGCATCCAGAACGGCTGGCTTTCCAGTCTGGTTTAAAAAAAACTCTAATTAGCACATTTAGAAAAAAAAGTCAGGGGTCAAATGGAAAAAGTATGGCAACCTTGCAGACTACGAAACTTTTTGTCAGCACAGAGCCTTATTTAAGAAAAATTGTGATAAATGTTTCTCTAAGTACATACAGTCGATTGAGAATAAAATTCATAAAAATATTAAGGATTTTTGAGTCTATGTTTCCAATCGCAAAGACAAACCCGGTATGCCGGCAAAAGTACAATATTTTTTTATATTGTATCCAACGATCCTCAATCGATTTGCAATATGTTTTCCGATTTCTTTGCTTCCGTGTATGAGCCTGCTTCACCTGCCCTTTCTCGATGGGAGCCACCTTCTGAAACAATGTCGAATGACATAGTTATTTCTGAGCTTCATTTCAAAGAGGAAATAATAATGACAGAACTGAAATCACTGGATCCAACTAAAGGCCCAGGTCCAGATGGTCTGTCTGCGTTTTTTCTTATAAATACAGCCACTGTTATATGTAGACCTTTAGCTATAATTTATAATAAATGCATCACTCAAGGGGTCATGCCGACGGTATGGAAACATGCTAATATCACACCTGTACACAAGGCCGGATCCAAGCGTAGTGTTGAGCAATACCGACCAATTTCTATTCTGTCTACCTTGTCGAAGCTTTTCGAGAGACTAGTGCATAGCGAAGTGTACCCTATTCTTCATCACGTTATCATATTCGTACAACAACAGCATGGATTTGTTAAAAAGAGGTCAACGACAACCAATTTATTGGCTTTCTCTAGCGATCTATTTGACAACATGGATAATCGTGTACAGGTTGATACGGTGTACACGGACTTTCGGAAAGCTTTCGACAAGGTTCATCATGAATTACTGCTGAGCCGAATAGCCTGCAATGGCATTCGTGGTAACTTGTTGCGATGGTTCATCTCTTACATCACTAATCGCTGTCAACGGGTTGTAATCAACGGCTACCACTCTGATGCTATTCAGGTTACCTCTGGCGTCCCCCAAGGCTCTATTCTCGGTCCACTTTTATTTATTATCTTCATAAATGATATTGGTAACTGCTTTCACAACTCAACATTTTTGTTATATGCAGATGACCTTAAAGTATACAGACCTATTCTAAATATACAGAATTGCAGTCTTCTCCAAGAGGACTTGGACTGACGGAGTATTGTTACACAAGCAAGCTTCTTCTAAGCATTCCCAAGTAAAACACATTATTACGTTTGTGTACTCTTTGTGTAGTATCTCACCGAATAAAGTTAATTCGGTACGTGATTTGGGCATTTTGCTTGATTCTAAACTGTGCTTAGATTTACATGTCGAACAAGTCATTAATAGAGCATACAAGATGTATGGGTTATAATGAGATCAACTCATAATTTTAAACGGACCTCTTCGTACTTCTGTCTATATAAAACTTTAGTCCGCTCACAGCTTCAGTACCTACGCTGTGCCCATCTGGAACCCGTATTATAAAAAATATATTGATATGTTAGAAAATGTACAACACAAATTCCTTCGTGCAATGTATTATAGATGTCACAGAACGTATCTGCCGTATGACCAGTTGCTCATTAGGTACAAACTTCTGACGCTCAGCTCCAGACGCAAACAATTACCTAGAAGCAATGACCTTGTATAATATTGTTAATGGCAAATTTGACTGTATCAATCTGAATAATGTACTGTGTTATGCGGTCCCCAGAACTGTTCATAGACGCCAGGTGCGTGCAGGTACACTATTTGCAATAGGTACCTGCCGATCTAATACTGGCGAACGTTCACCAATTCGGCGAATGACACCATCTTACAATAAAGAACTCAAACACATTGACATATTTGCATGCTCCATGCAAAAGTTTCGTAGCCTTTTGTATGATACACTTAAGCTCATGGATTAAAAATAGTATTCCTAGTCAGTAATTTAGTAATTTCATTATTAGTCGGCATAATACTAGTTTATTTCTTTTCTTATTTATAATGTATTTTGACTGTCATGCATGAACAGCTTATCTTCTAGCAATTTAAAGTTTAGTCATTTATTATTCAAAAAATCTCACCCAGTGTCCTGTGGAAGGAAAACGGGCCTGGGCCTACACGTGCACGAAACACATCAGCGTGAAATTGTAAAGTAGCTCAATAAAATTGGTTTCGCTTCTACGTATGTCGGTTTTTAATTAAACGTAAATTCAACATGTGTTTAAACCTAACTAAACCAGGCAAACAGACACGTACGTATAGTCATAATAATAAATATTTACACTGACTGACATAAAGAATGAATCACATTCGTCTCTTTACTAACTGATTACACTAAGCATATGATTCATTTTAAAATTCGGTTCAGCTTCAGTTAGGTTAGATCACTCTCACTCAGCCAAAGAAAGCCTTAAGTTACTTAGCTAAGCGATAGGCACCTCTTCTTTGTTGTCAGTTGCCCCCTAAGTAGGTAATTTTCAACCGAGGAGTTTCTAGCGTTACCGAAATTTCGTCCTTGACTTGGCCTCAGTAGCTTGTAAGTAGTTGTAAGTGCATATTTTCCGGGACTTAAATAAATAGCTTAAATACCAATAATAATGCGACGCCAGCGCAAGCCAGCTTAAAAGAATTGCCGTTGATCTGTAGTTCTGTTCAGTATAGTTACCCTATAAAGCAGCTATATTTGCTATATTTTCAGCATTCAACACGTAACACACAATAGGCTCTCGATATTAAATTATTATGTTTATTAGGATTGATGTTGTTTCAAGAATTAAAACTATCTAGTGTTGTTCAAAATGTTCATATTTCAGCCTCTGACTTTTCAGGTGGTCTTACGTTCTCTGAGAATGAGTTTCATTTCTGCAGATTACACAGATAAAACTGAATAGCTAACTCAAACAGATTAGTTTTATAGGGTATGTATCTAAGGCATGACCTCGTTACTTACGAAACTTCTTATTTGTCTTTATTAAGACCACGCCGTGATAATTAAACTTTATTACAGCACGACACAAGTGAATCACATTTGATGCACTAGTCCCTTAGTCTAGTCATATGAACAAGGAGCAGCATACGGCATAACTACCTTCTTACTAATTCAGACTTACTAGCAAATAACTATATTGAAAGAGTATCGGTCTTGTTATTTCAGTATTTACCAAAATTTAAAGGTACTCGTACTGTTTTACACGACTGCCCAAAAAAAGGAGTGTTATGTTTTTAGTATTTATGTATGTATGTATGTTTGTGGGTTTCTTTATTCCACCATAACTTCTAAACGGCTTAACCGATATCTTCAATGTATGTGGTATCATTAGAAGCGTTGAGTTATTCCGGGTAACATAGGCTAATGAACATTAAAATAAATATAAAGGGGGAGCCATGGTTCATGAAAAAAAAAAACGGAAACATTTTGTTTTTGTTTCATGAAAATTTGACTACGTATACTATCATCGTCTAGAGCTTGCTATGTTACAGTAGTATTTAATAATTAATATGCAATCGTTCACATAAAAAAAAGAAATTAAATAAGTTATCTTTTGCGTGATAATGATTTCCTAAAAAATAAAAGTTACCTATCGTGGCACATTGTACGTTTGCAAAAATACTTATTGTTTTATCACTAAAGGTATAAAATAAAAACAAATAATTAAAAAAAATACAAAAACACGCTTGCCATATCAAAATGTGAACAAAAAAAATAAAAACAAGTTACATGATTTTAGTATTGAAAGGCCACAAGGTAGGATATTATAGATTATATATTTTTTTTTTTCACCAAAACGAACAAAATAATAATTATTAATGTATTGATCTCTTTTGCATTGGCAACGTACAAACGTTGTAATAATAACAGTAAGAGAAAACAGTACCTGCGACACGTAGGTGCTGTTTTATCTTTTTAATTAATAAAATATCAACTACAACTAAGAATAATGTCATGGATGTGCCGTTCTAACTTCTGAAATCACTGACAAAATAATCAAGAAGAAATCGTTATTTATCCTTATTAATGTTATTTATTGCGTATATCCAACGGGTACATCGCGCTCGTACTCTCCCCGGTACCCGACTACCAAAATAGATCAGATTAGTCATCCAGTGAATTTTTGGATGTTTAGTTCGTTGAGTTCCTTTGTCCGGGACTCGGGAGTTTCTTGGAAATCCATGAGCCGGTTTTTTTATATCTTTATTTCAATTCTGTGTGTAGTGACGTAGAGCCACTTGAGTCTAGTGGCTCTACGTTAAAAGTTTTGATATTTTATATGAGACTTAGGTAAAATACACTCGAGAGCAATGAATCCGGGTCACTTAAAGAATCCTAAAAATCTCGGAAACTAAAAATGCTAGGTTAATGCAATAAATTGTATTTAATAGACAATGTAATACTCCTTAAATGAAGGTATTAAAACTTCTTCGTTATTGTAAAGTTATATCATAAAAAAATCAAATTTGAAAAAGGGCCACTTTCGAAGATGGAACTACGAAATTACAGCATTTGGTTTTGCTTTTGTTTGTAATCTGTCATTTATGTGGGTACATAAACCATGTTGATAGTGCTCTATATTCATTATTCAAGCTGAAATTATGTCGCTTACGCCTGAAGAATGCACCAGAATACTTACAATGCTGGAAACCGGCCGGAGTCAGCGCGATACAGCCAGGACTGTCGGTGTGTCGCTGTCAACAGTACAAAGAGTTCTCCAACGTTACGAAGAAACTGGTTCTAACCTACGCAGACCAGGAACGGGCAGAACCAGGTGTACCACAGCACGAGAAGACCGATACTTGGTGAACACCATGCTTCGAAATCGCTTTCTCACAGGAACTGAACTCACAAATCAGTTTCGACGCCTCGGAGGAAGTAACCCAAGTGCATGGACAGTAAGACGTCGGCTTGCTGAATCTAACTTAAAACCCCTTAGACCTGCAAACGGCCCTAAACTGAAGCGTGGGCATCGTATTTCAAGACTAAGATATGCCCAGAGCCACGTAAATTGGAGTATTGAAGATTGGTCAAAAGTTATGTTCTCCGACGAATCAAAATTTATGCTCTACAAGCACGATGGAAGACACAGAGTGTATCGAAGACCAGGGGAAAGATTCAAGCAAGCATGCATCGAAGAAAAAGTAGCCTACGGTGGTGGGTCTGTACTTGTGTGGGCCGGAATTTCTTCTGAAAGTCGCACATAGCTGGTGATCATAGAAAACGGCTCTTTAACTAGCGTAAGATATGTGGAAGAAATCCTCAATGATCACGTTGGTCCATTTATGGTCAATTTAGGTGAGAATGCTATATTTATGCATGACAATGCCCGACCTCATACAGGTAGGATTGTGAATGACTACCTTCAAGAGATGAACATTACTCGTATGGAGTGGCCAGCGTGCAGCCCGGATATCAACCCGATCGAGCATGCTTGGGACGAGCTAGGCAGATGCGTAAAACAACGAAACCCTCCCCCAATCACGCTTCGTGAGCTCAAAATTGCTCTCACAGAGGAATGGGAGAATATTCCCCAAAATCGTATAAGGAACTTGGTGTACAGTATGCCAAACCGCGTAAACGCAGTAATGGAAGCACGAGGAGGCAATACGAAGTATTAAAATTCAAGAATATCGTAATAAAGTTCAAAAATTTCATGTTTCCTATTTTTGTTTTAAGGAGAGATCAGCAGTTTTTTTCTTTATGTAATTTTGTGTTAATAAAATGTATGGCGACTCATATTTTTTTTACTTTCATTTAAGGAGTATTACATTGTCTATTAAATACAATTTATTGCATTGCATTAACCTATCATTTTTAGTTTCCGAGATTTTTAACATTCTTTAAGTGACCCGGATTCATTGCTCTCGAGTGTATATCGAGAATCTAGGTGAAACTTATTTGTTCTTGTTTGTAGGGTCAATTGCTTTTCAATTTTTCATGTTTACAAAAAGCCGCTTTGTTTAAAATTCATAAAGTATGTTCTGCTATAAAACACAAAAAATCAACAAATTCCAATTCCTAAATAACATACCTACTTACCTACTTTCTTATCTTGTTACAGATGGAGCTTTAGTCTATTTCGTCGCGGTTACAAACATGGTCTTACCGTGGATGACCTGTGGAGGGCCCGAGAAGGCGACCACTCCGGCCGATTGGGCGACCGCCTGGAGCAGGCATGGCATGAGGAACTGGACAATGCAAAAAAAAAAGGAATCAAGCCTTCCTTCTCGAAGGCTATTGTACGATCGTTTTGGGTGGAGTACTTATTGTGTGGGCTATTTGTTGGTTTATTATTCATCTTTTTATGGTAAGCCTTCTTTACGATATAGTGCTTTCAATTTTGTAATTAAATTAGATTTAGGTAGTTCTCAAAGTATTTTCTAAAACACACATGACATGATGACGTCAGTATCTATTGTGACAGCTGTGTATACCGTGTATATAGTAACAGGTGTTAGATTCATGCTATTTAATTAAGTGATTTCCTTCCTAAAATGATAGATAATGCTTATCAATGCCTATAATGAACATACTTCTATGGTTGTACTGAAAAGTAACTGCACAGTAGTAATTACAAGACCGAGATCGGGCAAAGGTCGATCTCAATCTGTGTCTGTATGTTCTCAATGAAGCGGTGTACTGTGCACAAGTGTACCTACACCAACTCGCCATGTCATGAATCATTTAAATCAAACATGTGGACTCATTCTGATAAACATTCACAAGATAATTATTATTAACTAGCTGCCCAGCGCAACTTCGTTCGCGTGGTGTCCTACCCCTTACCCTACCCTACTCTTATCCTACTCCTACCCTACTCCTAACCTACTCTTATCCTACTCCTACCCTACTCCTAACCTACTCTTATCCTACTCCTACCCTACTCCTACACTACTCCTACCCTACTCCTACACTACTCCTACCCTACTCCTACACTACTCCTACCCTACTCCTAACCTACTCCTGCACTACTCCTACCCTACTCCTAACCTACTCCTACACTACTCCTACCCTACTCCTACCCTACTCCTACCCTACTCCTACCCTACTCCTACCCTACTCCTACACTACTCCTACACTACTCCTACCCTACTCTTAACCTACTCCTACACTACTCCTACCCTAATCCTACCAAAAAAAAAAAGTATCCTAGTGTTGTTTTTAGACTTATTCAGGCAATTTTTTAAATTTTTCTCGCCGTAAAAACCATCCTTGAACTTCAACGAACATTAAAAAAAAAGAATTGGCCAAATTGGTCCAGGCGTTGTTGAGTTATGCGCTTACCAACACATTTTGCGATTCATTTTTATATTATAGAAGATTACCTTAACAAGCATGCTGATTTTATTTTTTCTATTTTATTTTCAGGCCTTTAATTCCATACACTCTAGCGTTATTCATAAATTATTTTTCTGAGGATAAAACTCCGGAAAAATATAGAAATGCACATATTTACAACGCTCTTATGAATGTTCTGAGTATAGTGACGTCTTTGATGCTCAATCACGTAGGGTTAAGTCAAGGACGCGTAGGAATGAGAGTAAGAATAGCTAGCTGTTCATTGTTGTATAGAAAAGTAAGTTTACTGGTTTTTTTACGACACTACGGGGACCACAGTGTCTAACCGCTTTAGGTGGGACACTTCTGGTTCCATGAAATTTCATATTATGTGTCTACTATGGCAGGGGCTTAATTTTCATATTCCTTTTTAGATTTTGAAACTAGATCGCATAGGGTTAAATAAAACGGAGCCAGGGCAGGTGATCAACCTGATGTCGAATGATGTGAATCGTTTTGATATGGTGGCTCTATTCCTGAACTACCTGTGGGTCATGCCCATCGTGGTCCCGGTGGTGTCGTACCTCGTGTGGCAGCACGTGGGCTGGGCCACCCTCGCCGCGCTCGTCGTCATATTCCTCCAAACTGTCGTCGTCCAAGGTAATGAAAATCACTGTACTTAAGTACGATGATGACATTTTTATTGTCCCCCGACTAAGAAAAACATACGCCGAGTGGAAATTATAACACAAAAGGTAGCGTGATGATTACTGATGATGTCGGATGAGAAGCATTTACTTCTACAACGACTACTCAATTGAATGAATGTGTAGGCACAAATAATTACTTGTTCAGTTGTGAACGAACAAATGACTTCCTTTGCAGTTTGTTACACTGAGTACATTTTTCTAATCAAATTGTTTGATGTTCTTATTTCTAGCGTATTTAAGTAATCTTCAAGGAACTCTACGAGGAAAAATTGCAAAACGTACTGATGAAAGGGTAAAAGTGATGAGCGAGCTGGTGAACGGCGTGCAAGTCATCAAAATGTATGCTTGGGAGAAGCCTTTCGAAAGACTGGTTGATAAACTGCGGAAGTAAGTACAGCATGAATAAAAGACGATAAGTACTACATGAATAATATGACCTCTTTTTTGCATGTCCATCTAGGATAGAGTAGAAGATTTTAAATAACGATATTTAATGTTTATGTTGGCAGGTTAGAAGTGAGCTTCGTCATGCGCACATCCATGATCAAAGGGTTCTCCACGGCGCTCAGTGTGTTCACGGAGCGCTTCATCTTGTTCTCCGCCATCGTTGCATTCGTGCTCCTGGGCGGCGTCGTCCGAGCCGAAATCACGTTCTCCCTCGTTCAATACTTCAATCTACTTCAACTCGCCTGTAACATATTTTTCCCATTGGCTCTCGCGTTTCTGGCAGAAACCAAAGTAACGGTCAGACGACTCGAGGTAAACCGCAAATGTGTACCTTATACACGATATTTAAACATGGATGTGAAATGTTTATGTAATACGAACTATAGATAATATCATTCAAGCGTTTTATGTTCTGTTTAGGAATTCCTGTTGTTGGATGAACTCACGCCTGAAAAGTTAGTGCCAGCTATTGATTCGAAAGCAATAATAAGCAACGGTACTGAGAAGGAAAAGCCGAAGCACACTGGATTGGTTCTGAATGGGTTAAGTGCAAGCTGGCAACCTGAGGCGATCGTGAACACCTTGAGGAATATCACGCTTACCGCTCAGCCTGGGGAGTTCGTGGGCATCGCCGGACTAGTGGGCTCTGGAAAGGTATCCACTAGTTTACTAAAATGAGAATCTGACGCTTAATCATTAAGTAATTATTTACGGGTTTTACGTCTACAGTATACTAGACAAAACGTCCCATTGTCATATCTTTATTTTCCTCGTCATATCGTCGCCACTTTAATAATACAAAGAGAACCATATCATCACTACTTTATATGTGTACCTTATTGTTCTTTTTCTTGCCTCGTTTAGTCGTCCCTTCTCCAAGTGATTCTGGGTGAGCTGTCTCCGTCCCAGGGCACAGTATCTTTGGGCGGCGCAAGAGTCTCCTATGCCAGTCAGGAGCCTTGGCTTTTCGTAGCTACTGTGCGTCAAAATATCCTCTTCGGACTACCGTATGACCGTAATCATTATAAAAAGGTGAGATAATTTCAGAATGCAAATCAAAAGATTGCCGAGTATAGGTAAATCTATAAGTTTAAAAAATTTAACCCTATAGAATTTGGCGTAACGCTAGCTAGTGTGGCATTTTGTACACATCTCCCAGGAAAAGTAGGCGCTTCGGTAATCATCGTCTATCTTCGTAAATACGCAGGGAACACAACACACTAACAAAGAGCTGTTACAACCATAGAAATGAGGGCTTATTTTGTGTTAACTTTATGCCAAAAAACATTCCAAAAGTTTTGAGTGAGAGTGAGAGACAGATGACAAGATGCGACCGGAGCGGAGCCCGACGTACGGAGGGAAAACATACAAACGTACATGACCAACTTATTAGCTTTGCCATTATGAGGGGTCACTCGTTGACGCGAGGTTCGTGCAAATTCGAAGAATACTGAAGCGCATATTATATGTTTTTTGTTGTTTAACTGTAAGTAGATCATAGTCAAATTACTTGAGTGTAGATAGGTAGCGCAGTGACAGTTTGTTTAAAAAAAATGGCTTACTACCCAATAATAATTTGATGGTAATTTGAAGGTAGTGAGCGCGTGTGCTCTACTGCGCGACTTTGAGCAGTTGCCGGCCGGGGACTCCACGCTGGTGGGAGAGCGCGGCATCAGTCTCAGCGGTGGCCAGCGCGCGCGCATCGGACTCGCCCGCGCTTGTTACAGACAGGTAAACTGTACTACACCTTATTTCATATCTTTAAATACCTACATGGATCTATTCTGCATTCGTTTGTAATTTGTTTTCCGGTAGGCCGTTCTGAAATAAATATATATTGGCTGGCATGACGCTTAAAGCTCGTAAAGTGCTAAAAACAGGTCGCAAGCGCGGCTGCTGAGCATGTGGTCCTCCCAGTGTCCCATGACCTATATTTTTTTTTCTCTTTTAGCATACTTACAAACAACTGTAAGTGTCGATTTAGGCGCATTTTATAAGAGAATTCTCACTTAGAGTCAACTTATAACGCTCGTATTGAAGATTAATTTACACTTACAATAATCTTGTTACTGCTGTTGTAATACCAAAATAACGTATAATGGTTTTATAATGGCATGGGTTGAGGGAAAATAGGCGTTAGAGCGCTCTTACGACTGCTCTTATGAGTGTAATTCCCCTTATTGTGCTCTCTGGAAGCTCAATAAAGGAGTATTATTATATATACTCTACATAATCCTTCGGGGAATATGGGCGTGATGTAATGTAAAAAAAAAAACACTAATACCCATAATAATATATGTATAAGGCAACGTTATATTTACTAAAGGGTGTGCTACCAATTTCCATCAATATACTTTTATTGCTGACCGTACCTAAGTGTGCGTTGCAGTATATGGGACCGAATGGTTTCAAATACTGTCGTGGGGCGCTGTTATAGTTTCTAAACAAAGTCGATGACGCATGGCCTAGCGATAAGGGTGATTGGTTTTTATACTATTTTGCTAGTTATTTTTAAGCAAGGGGTAGGGCACTACTCGCCATACCATGCCTTGCGATTACAACGATGTTTGTCAGCTACACTCCTCGATTTATATGATATATCGAAAAATATCAACAATAAGGGGAATCCTGTACTATATTATTACATGTATACTTTAGCTCTCTGTTGAGGTTAGCGAGTACACTCAACAATGAATTGTTTGTTGATAATATTATTTGAACTATGATAATCGCTGAACGATAACTTTAGTTGTCGAAGCGTTTATGGATGAAAGGTGTTATTTAAGTTTTGAATTAACGGGCTCTTCACGGCATCCTTTTGCATTTCCGTTACTAAAGGGTAGGGCGCGGGAACTTCTTATTTAAAACAATCAGAAAAATGTTTTTAATTCTTTTGTTATACATAGGTACTGGCACTTTAAGTTTAGTTACAGTACGCATGGATCATTATCATTCAGCTCAACCATTTTGAAGGGTTAGATTAATAGAGATTTTCTTATTTGCCAGGAATAAGATTTCCTCATTACCTATTCATGTCAACAAACTGTCTACTACTTTATCAAGAATTTATCTAAATATATGAAAGAGTCGTAGATGGAGAGAGAAACTTATTAAAGCTAAGAAGAAAGCAGAAATAATTGTATTCGCGAAGGGTGACGGATGAAAGGTATAGCAGTCAGCACGCTAAAATAACAAGATGGGGGAAAATATGCGTCATATCCACATGCAAAACGGCCATAATTGATCAGCATGCTGTGCCGTCTTGCGACACAGAGACACAACGCTCCCTAACCTATTTCTAGCGCCTCAACCACGATACCTATACCTACCTATGCATATGCTACGATACTACGTACAGAGGCCAGCACATCAAGCTACCTACCCGAAACTGTCAATCCCAATCAGCCTTGAACCTAATGCTTCAGCGATAAAGTTGAAAATTATTAAAGAAATCTAACAGATTAGAGTAGTAGTAGTAGCTTCAAGCTTGATGTGCTGCAACCATGCCGTCGATCACCCGCCCCTCGTCAGACGCAGCAAATGTCAGCCTAAATCAGTAAATTAAAGCGTTCTGAAGGGCCTTACCTGTGTCCCTTCATAACGGACGTAGACCTCCAGGGCTTGAGTAACGAGAAGAAGAAGCAAGTAGGTAGTGTAGTTATATCGCAGTTACTAGAGTCATTGATTCGAAGTTGAAACTCGGTCATCGGGAATTTACTCTCTCAAGGCGAAGCCAGTGAAGCCACCGTGTAGAGCAGTGGTTCATGAGGGACCATTTGACAAAATTTCTGTCCTGCCATGGACCACCCAGTTGGTTTTGTTTTGGGTGGTAATATTCAATACCTAAATGTAAATAAATAAGTGGGTGTTCTATCTCTCTATAAAAAATCACGTCAAGGGCGTCGCCAGCTTTGGGCTAGGGGTTACAGAAGGGTGCGAATAAAAACAGATTTTTTAGCATTAAGTTTACTATTTACGGATGCAGCTAAAGTTCTTTTAAGAATCTTAAATGCAATAGCCATTTCAAAAATGTTAGTACCTCGGTTACCTCGGATTGCTTAGAATTTCGATACCTAATTGTTTATATAGAAATAGAAGTTACTATTTTTTAAGGCTTATTTGAAGGTCTAGGAACTAAAAGAAAAAGAGAATGCTCATGGAAGTATGGAATCCCGTACCATGCTGCATCAAAATCAAACCTTGTTTTTTATAGACTACACTGATCGTATTAACTCCTACAAAAATTATTTTTGAAAAAAAAACCCGCGTTTCAGAGTTATTTTATAAAATCGAAACTAACCTAAAAAGTAGGTCTATTTTTTCGACGCTACCAACGACGTATTTTAACACACATACATTACATTATTGCTCTAAAAACAGCGTAATACACTAATATTAGTAAGAATTACTAGTTAAAGTAACATCCACAGTATGCTTGACTGAAACTCGATTTTATTTTAGACCTTTACATTGCCAATAGTCAGTCAGTACAGTACAAATGTCAGATGCCACAGATAAGATAACTATAAACCATAGAGTATAGTAAGTGCTATAAACTAGTCGGGATTTAGGGATGTAATCGATAAATCAAAATCTTTAGGCTGAGAAAATCTATTTTGTTGCAAATAGCAATAAACCAAACTAAATCGATTTGGTGTACTGATCTTACTTAATTGTAATTAATTTTAGAGTCCGCTCGACAGACAAGGGTTTGTTCAATTGAAACGGAACGTCATTTATATTCAGTTGAAACGGAACGTCATATAAAGGGAGTAAAACAATATTCGTACTTTTAAACTCGAAAAGTATATTTCCAGTTCAAAAATCAAATCCCCGACGCGTAATGCCGTAAAAAAATATGAAACTAATTACTATAATATTTTGGTTTTGAGGCGCGAGACTTTTTGGTACCAACTTTGGTCATTGTCCTTTAAGCTCTCCACTCCAGACAAGTTAGCTTTTCTTTAGTCCTTTTATTGAGAAATAGATGTTACTTAATCGACCTTGGGCGACAATTTTAAGAACAAAATTAACTAAAGCTCCAAGTACGAGCGAAGCGAGCTCGAAAATTTTAATAGCCTACCTTGGAGAGGTTATAATTGTTTAGACTCTTCAAACAGAAGTTATTTGATCGACTTACAGACGAAATCAAAATTCAAGAGGAAGTAGGCTGCAAGAGCGAGCCAAGGGGCTCGATATTTTTATGACACCTAGAATTCTTCCGATCCTTCATACCTACAGGAGTTTATGGTCGAATTTTAGACAAATTCGAAAGCAAGTAGCCTGAAGAGCGAGCGAAGCGTGCTTGAATTTACCTACCTTGGACTGGTTAGGATTGTTTTGACCTACCGAAGCTACCTGGGCGACGTATAGACTAAGCTCAAGATTCAAGAGAAAGTAGGTGACAAGAGCGAGCACGAAAATTTTGACATTTTGCCTCGAATAAATTCAGGTAATTATGTAATTTGTGATCAAAATGTCCACATGCTCCATTTTTGGCAACCTTGTGTATGTATGCTATAATTGCCTTTTAAGGCTTCGGGGCAAGGGGCTCGTAATTAATTTTAGCCTGTGTCTATATCGGTCGATCATGCGAAAAGCCAATAAGAGTCCATTGAAGAGGCAGAAAAAAGGAGCCTTATGATAAAAGTTTTTTCGCAGAATATTTTTTTTTTTTTTCGATAAATTCACATTACAGTTACAGATTTTAATGAGATTTTTGTGATTGCAATTTTCTTACGCTACGCACGGTTTGCGTTGTGTCGACTCGTTGTCACTTATTTATTAAGATGGCTCCGCGGACCACTTGGGGGATGCGTCCAAGCGGACCGCGGACCACCGGTTAAGAACCACTGGTGTAGAGTGAGAGTTGAGTGTTTTGTCTGTTTAGAGCATGCATCAATTGAAACGTAATCAATATTGATTACGTTTCAATTGATATTAGAATGAAGTACTTCACATTTCTAAATTAAAACTGCCTGGGCGCATTTGGAGGCAGTTGTATGAGGATCTAAAAACATCATACATTACAATTTAATGAAACTGGTATGGCGGACCCCTCCGGACACCAGATTGACAGATAATGTATTATTGTAGGATCTGTCAGTGTTCGGTAGTGTTGTATGATTATTGATTCTGTTAGCAATTGAATTTGTTGGCATTTTTTTTTGGTATTTTCTGTGAAATTGTATTTTCTTGTATGTAATATTGTATTTTCGCTAACAGGCTGACATCTACCTACTGGACGACCCTCTCTCCGCAGTGGACACGCACGTGGGCAAGCACCTGGTCTCCGAGTGCGTGATGGGGCTGCTGAGGCACGCTACGCGCATTCTCGTCACGCATCAGCTGCACCACCTCAAGACAGCAGACAAGGTCGTCATCCTGCACAATGTAAGTCCCCACACATAATGTATAACTAGGTTTTGCATGCGGCGTCGCACATCAGAAATTATCCCATGGGAACGTCCCGGGTCTAATATCCTATGTCCTAACTAACCCAGATCATAGTCTATCCGTATGTTGAATTTCATCAAAAGTAAAGAAACTAACAACCTCACTTTTAATTCACATAAACCGTGAAAGTGTGTGTTGCGCTTCAAAATTTAGTAAATGTGGCGTTATCGTCGTACCATCAACTGTAACAAAACTGTCGTCCAAATAAACAATCGATAGATTGATACCTAATCAATCAATAACTTACATGTGTCATGCGCACTGCCTTATCAATCAGCTCTATCATTCATTACACAAAAGTCGGAAGATAAGGCTTTTTAGGAATGATGCCTGTACAAACTTCAATGGCGCATCGACTTGGGCAAGCTTTTGGCAATTAGGACTCTGGAAAAATCTGATGGATTACAAATCAAGTGACATTTACGTTACACAAAGTCTCGATACGAATGATCGATGCATAGGCTGTCTTCATTTAAAAAATAAATAATCGGTATAATGCACATAAGGCACTAGCATAATTCAGATTCGGTAATCAGCCTAATAATGCCAAATGATCTCTTCATATCGCACAGCACACAATAAAGAACTTCTGAAGTAGGTACAAAGGAAACTATTTTTAACATAATTAATTCTTTACTTAATTTAATGCTATCTTGTTAAATAAATATTTAAGTACGGAAAGGTTACTTCGCTTCACGATACTTACACCGTAACGTAACGCTCGAAAACACATTGGCATTTGTTAATTTAGTTACTTATTTTATTTGTTGGTCTTGCCTGGACGCTCATTGAGATAATAAATTGCCAATTTATAGCAGAATCAATTAATTGGAGATATTTTTAGTGGTAAATTCCAAAATTAACGAAACGGAATACTACTTACTTCCCCTTGTGTTCGTCACACGACGTAGAGGTATATCTAGTAATTTGATATGAGAACAGAGATACAGCTTAGTGCATTATGGTTGTTTTAGCACGTGGCCATAGTTGGAACTAACACCGTCATTTTGATCTTCAATATCAATCAATTCCCATAGTCAATTCTACAAATTGTTTACCAAGAACGCCTTCTTTAAAGTACCATCGTGTGCACAGCTTGAGGACCTAAAAAGGCCATTTTAGCAGAATCATAATATTCCTATTATAATTCTGCTAAAAGCAGCCTTTTAGGCCCCCTGAGTAAAGTGATGACATTTATGTGCATTTAAAGTGCTTTTCATACTTTTCAATTGTTGAACAGTTGAGCAAGAAAAATGCCAATATTTTAATAATATTTCATAAAAACTTCAACAATAGACAAAGATAAGAAGAGCAAACACATATGTTGAAGTAGGTAACACATGTGCACATACATTCCAGCTGTATATTTGACTTTCAAGTGATATCATTATAATATTGTAATACGAGACTATTTGTATTTTATATCAACTCATGATCCCTGTATAAACTACTTGATTACACAAGTACCTAATTAACTCGATAAACAGTACCTACCTACATTCTACAGTAGAGAACTAGATAACTATTACCTATTTGATTTTATCTATTTTGGTACGGTCGGCATCGACATTATTGACGTCCGGTTATACGATAAATCTTTTTCTTACTATTTTCTCTGAAATCGGTGACTTTTGATTGTAAAAAATCTTGTTTTGCAAACAAATACAACCGACTTCTAAAACACAAAAACATGGAAAAATAATTTTTGCTTCAGAAGTCGGTGACTTTTGTTTTCAATCAAATTAGGTACAAATAAAACATTATTTTTATATTAGTTTTATTTTTTTATTTCAAATATTTTGTTGTTTTTTTTGTACATATTGTAGGATTTGCAGGTACTACTTTCATAAATGAAGTCGGAATTGGCTCGTCTTTCATTTGAGATTCCATCGATAGGACATCAATTTTTTTTTTATTATTACATACTAATTTATAGGTACAGATCGGTTTAGAGGTAGCACATCAAGCTACTACTATCTGTCAAATTTCTTTTTTCTACTTTATCTTTAGAGGAGGTTCAAGGTTGGTTGGGAAAATCTGACAGTTGACAGTGGGAAAACAGACGCCAGCAGGTCAACCTACCCGAGGTGGATCTGTTGGCGTCTGTACCTACCAATGCTGACAGTTGATGCGTATTATTTTTATAAGGAAATTGTTATTATAGTCCTTTCACAGTTTATTTACCGCGAATAGATTTAAAAAAAAAAAACTAAATAACGTTGCGTTTGGCTGTTTGTTACACATACTCGTACCTCAGATAAGTCAGATTAGCCAACATAGGTAATAGCTAGCGGTAAATAAACTGTGAAAGGTCAGTAAGTGATCTGTGCTATTTTCTGTGGCGATGGCAACGTCGTCATACTTTTATCATAACAATACAAACCCATCACAAAGCGGTGGCATGCTTTGTTTGTTCATTGTTTCGTTATTCACAGAAATATCGACTAATAGGGTTGAACCTTTATAGAACAGAGTTTCCGGTCTAATAAAACACTTAAATGACAGTGAAACCGAAATACCGTTGAGGACAAGATAACATACCTTGTAACCGGGCAATACAATATCTACCTTCCTAAAAATGTCTTTATTATTTTCCCACTGCAGGGCTAAGGCTTTCTAAAACATACAGGCCTAAGAGCATTGACTCCATCCACCTCGCTCTGCCTCGCTTTGTCAATACCGTGTTCAAATATTCGTGACAACAATATCAATCTTTTTCGGTTTTGTCATCAAATACCTACTTGTTTTGTTTTAAAAGTCACATTTTTAGCCTGATTATATTATGTATTGTAATAAAAGTTCTAATATCACAACAGGCTGCTTAATATTCATGATTAAAATTCTGCGTTATCATTTCTAACAATATGCTGAATCACGCTGATTCATCGAATTGAGAACATGACGAGAAATCGAGAATATATATTGCGAGTACTTATGGTACTTATGTTGGTACTTATGTATTTACCTACCATAATCTACACAAATAATAATAGCTGATGCCCGCAGCTTTGCCTGCGTGGAGTTTGGTGTTTGTCTCACGGGATAAGTATCAGGATCAGTAAGATTTCATCAAAGTAGAAGTAGGTACCTACCAAGCCTAACGTTGAAATCAATAACGATTGGACGTGTAGGTAGGTACAGACGCCAGCACATCAAGCTACTACAATCTGTCAAATTTCTTTAATAGATTTTCAACTTTATCTCTAAAGCGTTAGGTTCAAGGTTGGTTGGGAAAATCTGACAGTTTCGGGTAGGTTGACCTGCTGGCGTCTGTACTTACCTACCTACATCTTGTTTTTAAAATGCCATTTTGTTTCTCGTAGGGAGAAGTGGAGACCTTGGGCAGTTTCGAGGATGTTTCGCGATCACCATTGTTTGCTGAGCTGCTTCAGGAAGAAGAGCAGCCCGATGAGCCGAAAGCGCAGTACCTTCGACAAAGAACACTTTCTATACAGGTAGGCTGCCCATTAAAAATAATGCAAAAGAAAAAATAGAAATGTTGCGAAATTCAGTGTAACTGCTGCACCATGGCTTCTTTTGTAATAGTTTAGTGTAGGTATTACCGACCTACAGTTAACAACACAAATCCCTTAGGGGGCGTCCATAAATTACGTGAGGTGTTTTTTTAAATTTTCTGTCCCTCCCTCCCCCCCTGGTGAGATGTCGTGAGATTTTATTCAACCCCCTCCCCCATCCCCCAATCTCACGTGTGATTTTTCAAAATGTGGGTTTCTTATGTAAACGCGTTGGATTGTTATATAGTAAAAAGAAAAAAAAAAAATATTTTGAGGGAATGCTAAAGTAGACCGAACTTTTCTCTCAGTGGCTTCCCTAAGGCTGGTTTTATAGTCACGCCGCTAGACGCGCCGTTGGGCAGCGCGCTGTTGAACAGGAACACCGAACGGCGCTGCTCAAGCGCGCGAATTTGAAACGCTACTACTACCCCAATACATATCCGAGCGCGCGCGCTCCGACGCGACGGCGCTGCTGAAACGCGTGACTATAAAATCAGCCTTAGAAGCCGTTCGATCTCATTTTTAATGTGATGTATTAACTCTTCTTTCTTCGGGAATTTTTGCTTCGCTGTATTCCATAATTTTATCACATCGTCCTGGCAGGACTTCTTCGTCTTATAGACGTATCTTTTGACGTATGCGTTATAAAAATCTTGATAACTCATTTTAAATAGTAGAGCATGCACTGAGTCGAATAAAGCATTTACAAGAATAAACAAAGCAGGTTGGAACCTGTCCGTGTGTCGCTGCCACTCAGCTCGTACGCTCTCGTTCATCGAGTCGCGCGTTCGGCTGACAGTGGCGCGAAAACAAAGAACGGACTACACTGTACCGTAAATTCAGATTAAATTGAGCTATTTGGTATAAAACAAATATGGTGGTTTGACAGTCAGTAGATGTATAACGTCAAAGTATGAACGAAATTATTTTCTTTTCAACGAATTAGTGAATGATCTTAATCGTATTGCGATATACGCTTAAGATTAATTCTTAAGCATGTATAATCTGGATTAAATGGACCAAAATAGTATAATTTTTTTTTGTTTCAATCAGAAAAAAAATTGCGTGATATTTGCCGAGACCCCCCCTCTCTCCAACGTAAGATTAGATGAGATTTGACTCGACTCCCTCCCCCCCTTAAACATCTCACGTAATTTATGGACGCCCCCTTGTCATCTACTTTAGTCTTTAACAATTTCTGAAAAGAGAATGCTCATGGAAGTATGGAATCCCGTACCATGCTGCATCAAAATCAAACCTTGTGTTTTATAGACTACACTGATCGTATTAACTCCTACAAAAGTATTTTTGAAAAAAAAACCCGCGTTTCAGAGTTATTTTATAAAATCGAAACTAACCTAAAAAGTAGGTCTATTTTTTCGACGCTACCAACGACGTATTTTAACACACATACATTACATTATTGCTCTAAACAGCGTAATACACTAATATTAGTAAGAATTACGAGTTAAAGTAACATCCACAGTATGCTTGACTGAAACTCGATTTTATTTTAGACCTTTACATTGCCAATAGTCAGTCAGTACAGTACAAATGTCAGATGCCACAGATAAGATAACTATAAACCATAGAGTATAGTAAGTGCTATAAAGTAGTCGGGATTTAGGGATGTAATCGATAAATCAAAATCTTTAGGCTGAGAAAATCTATTTTGTTGCAAATAGCAATAAACCAAACTAAATCGATTTGGTGTACTGATCTTACTTAATTGTAATTAATTTTAGAGTCCGCTCGACAGACAAGGGTTTGTTCAATTGAAACGGAACGTCATTTATATTCAGTTGAAACGGAACGTCATATAAAGGGAGTAAAACAATATTCGTACTTTTAAACTCGAAAAGTATATTTCCAGTTCAAAAATCAAATCCCCGACGCGTAATGCCGTAAAAAAATATGAAACTAATTACTATAATATTTTGGTTTTGAGGCGCGAGACTTTTTGGTACCAACTTTGGTCATTGTCCTTTAAACAGTGTCAATTTAATTATTTCGCTGACTGTAGTTCTTTTCCGCCCGATACATAACGTTATATAATTTATCAAGTTGTCTTTAGAGAGATTAGTCACTATCCCACGCAACGCAATTATCCCCCATACTTAAGTACTAATGCTGTAACATGATAATATTGTAAAACCAAATCATTTTAAAAGAGTAACCATGGAGTTTCTTGCCGGTTCTTCTCCATAGGAAACGACCAACCCGAACCGTGCACCTTTTTGTCGACGTTTTATAAGTGCCCATGTAGGCCTTTATGAATATTTATAAAAGACAGATAAAATATTTTGATTTAGAATAATATTATTAAGTGATTGTCGACTAAACCTAAATCTGTACTTATCTTTTGAGATTGTATAACTTTGATTACAATATTACCGTGGTATTAACATGGCCTAAATAGATAATCGGATATGTTTCTTAAAATGATGAATGAAAGTGTTCTTCGTTCGCCTTGTCAATCATTGTCAACATCGAGTCATCGATAAGACTTCTAAGTAGAAACATTTGTACCTATCCCAATTTTTATTAAGTAAGTTTTTTTTGTTGCAGTCCCATACAAGTACTACGAGTACTTTACAAGACGGTGGATTGCCAGATGAAGTTGATCAGGTGGAGTCTGCTGAGCTGACAGGAACAGGTAATTTGAACATGGCTGAACTTAAGAATCATATGTGTTGTCATGGTGATTGCCAAAGTCGTTAAGATTTCAATATGAGTAAATTACCATGTGGGTGAATTTCAACAAATGCCATTTTTTTTATCATATCGGTGAACTTTTTCATTTATACTTTTTTTAAATATTTTTCAGGTTTTATGTAATCTATAGGATATCAAATATCTCCAAATTTAATATCATCAACGTATCATTTAAGACTAAGGAGAAAATTCAGTTTGAATTCTGGTTTCCACCGATTTGACAAACCGGCACCGATTATTTTTCTGTACACCGATATGATAAGTTTATCCACCGAAATGATGTACATATCCAACGATATGATAATCTATCCACCTTTGAACATCAAAAAGAAAATAGTTAGTAGGTACCTATATATTTTTACAAGAGTGACTTAGAACTGAAGACCTGAACTGAGGGTCTTATGTAAGTAAATCATATCCAAAGAGAACAGAGTTCTTGGAAATCCAATTAAAATATATTTTTTTAGATTATGTATATGCTAAGGCAACATTTGTCTTAGCTTTTTTCCTCTGATAATATGCACGGGCACTGATTCGGTTTTTTTTTGTGCAATGCAACGTGCATGTGCAGTCATTTGGCTTCGGGTTGGGATAAGTCCGGCTGCCTTTAGTCTAGCTAAACGTTCTCTATTTTTTCTTAAATGTTTCTCTCTTAACACAGGATCGCTTTTGATTTTAGTTTTTTTTATTCTTTCCAGCAACCTCTTTCTCTCTTTTTTCTCCTCCTCTTTTAGTTTTGGCCTCGGCATTCTTAAACAAAATTAAGCTATATGTATATGTTTTCTAGCTATATGTATGTGTTATTTATATGTTTTCTTTTTGTCTATTATTATCTCTTTATTCATTTTTCCAACACATTATTTACAGTTTTAAATATTTTTAGTAACAAAAATTATAAAATTGTCTATTATTGTTATTTATTATTATGTACTTACTATTTTTGTGACTAGAAAATATTTTCTAGAGAAACCTTTAATGCGTTCAATTGCTCACCTCACCATCATCATCTCAGCCCATAGACTTACATTACCGAATACAGACCTTCCCTAATGATACATTTATAAATGTATCATTAGGGGAGGTCTGTATTCGGTAATGTAAATCATTACCACGATACCACGGTAAGATGTATAAATACATCTTACCTACCCATTGGTGTCGTGGTAATGATTTTGGCAGTCTATGTAGGTAAGTATGTATGTATGAATGTTTGTATGTAGGTAGGTATATAATGTATGTGTTTGTATGTATGTTTGTATGTTCCATTGTTTCATTGTGTACTTAACGAAATGCCACAGGATCTACCGATATGATAAAACGACTCACCGAGATGATAAAAAGATCTACCGATATGATAAAGCAATCCACCGATGTGACAAAACTGTGCGTTGATCATGAATCAAAGCACGGATATTAGATATAAGACACCGATTGATTTTTTCTTATCATTTCGGTGTAAATTATCACATCGGTGGTATTAAAGACCACCGATTACAGCGATATGAGAACAGCGACGTGAGAAATAATACACTTTTTAGAAAATTAGAAAAAAAGCATAATATCTAGGCTAAATTCAATAACAGTCAATGAAGCTAATTCACTTACTACCTCTATTAGAACCAAACAACAATAGTAAAACTACTCATAACACTAGAAAAATGTAATCACCGATAATATAAAATAATTGTCCGGAAGCAACTGAAATGGCGTACCTACTTTCGTTATTTGCGGGAATATGCAGCGATTTGACACACGTCCATCCTGACTGCGACCTAACACACACTAACGAGAGAAATAAAATTGACTCGTCGATGAAAAGTTAGGTTTAAATTACTTTTGTCCAGCGATATGAGAACATTTTTCAGGACAAGTACGTTTGTACCTCTCAGTAATAATCATCGTTAATTATGTAATAAAATATGCAATATATTAATAACAAAACTAATATTCTATTAAATAGAATAAGTTATATACTTAACTTACTTATTTTTATTAGTGTATAAGCTTTTTTGTTTGTAAAAAAAGTAGAGGGACAGCACCGATTTGAAAAAAATAGAGGTTTATGTATTTATTTCTACCTTTAATAATAGACCTAGGCAAATTATTTTTTTGCCACAACCCAATAACTACATAATGAATACTAAAAAAAATAATTGAGAACAATATTCCTTTTTTCAAATACTAATTTCACCGAAGACAAAAAAATAAGTCATTTGGGAAATTCACCCATGTACACACAGTCAGAGGCAATTGTAATAAAAGACCTACGCTAAGCTAAATTGTAATGGATTTTTTCAACCATAGGTAAGTAAGATTTGATAGATAGTTTAGCAGAAAAGGGCTTTAGAAATGTATCAATATTAATGTTCTACTTATCTACTATTTTTGTGGTTTTCCCGCGCAGATCTGAAAACCGCTATCTAAGACAACTTGGTGTCTTTAGTGATAGTGTGATCGTCAATTGCCTGAATTGATTTCCTGTTAGTTAAACCTTTGTAATGGTGATTCGGCGGTGATTATAATGAATCAATTATTGTAAATAAGTAGTCGTTTATCTATCTAATTCTAAAGTGATAGCGCAACGACTGACGTCCTCGAGTTAACGATGCTGAAATGGCAAAAAATCATTAAGTAATTACTTAATGATTCTATTAATAGACTTAACTAGATACATTGTCATTAGTCATCGACATCAATATCATGTCATGTCATTAGATTCTATCATTGATTGTTTTCACTTATTATGATGCGGATTTACTATGAATCGCAATTACGTAGGTAAATACTATGTAGGCACCAAATCAATTAATTAATGTAATTGTAGTAGGTATTCTATAATACCTAAGTACCTATTATACCTAAGAAACGGTTGACAGAGTAATAACCCCATAAAATTGGTCTTCAGGTAATTTACAGGCATAGGTAATCGCCAAACTACTGTATAATTTAATGATTTTTAAACCATGATTTTATTACCGCATACCTAGAATGCAAAGATGAATGGATATCCGCTTGACACTAGAAGTCACGTAGGTATGGCGTGACGAAGGGCACGTCAGCAAAGAGTAATTTGGTTCTCGCAAAGGCGTTGTATCTACCGACTCATGTTCATAATCATTAGAGGCAATTATTGTACAGTTACGGACATACGTTTTACTAATTTACACAGAGGGCCGGCCACCAACAATTACCTACTATCAGATCTTCGAGACTGCGTCACTCGCCAGTGACGTCATCGTATAATTTGATGACGTCATAGATTCATAATCCTATATGCTAGGTGCTAGAATATCTATCATGCTAATTTTATTAATGTATCCCGATAACTTAAAAGCCTGGGTATGTATCGGCGAAATATTCGTTTCCGCTATGGATAACAACGAAGAAGTATGTAGTTCTAGTGTAACGGTAATAGTATCCAATATCGGCAGTGTTATTTTTAGTTATACCTTGAGGATTTAATCAGTAGCAGCCGGAGGTCTGATTTGTGAAATGCCGGTGTCGGCAAAACTAGCTCTGTCTAACTCTTCTGGGCAATATAGGCGAGGTGTTATAATAAGTATTATGTAATCATAAGGACCTGTGTACTTTTGATATTAACAGTTTGGCTATGAGAATACATTTTGTGCGTGTAGCCATGTTGGTTTCACTTTTGTATGGAACAGTTTTAATTATTTATTGATATTTTCAGCCCCATCAGTAAAAGTTATAAACTAAGTTGGTAATTGTTATTCGTTAGGTCGAGTGCCAGGCGCGGTGTACCGCCAGTACTTCCGCGCTGGCGCCGGGTGGGGCCTCATCCTCGGCACCACCATTAGCGTGATCCTGGCACAGGTCGTCACCTCCATTAGCGACCTATGGCTCACGCATTGGTAAATATAACTTTATTCTATTGACGTTATGAAATGGTTTAGAATGAAAATGATACATATTTATTAAGTTTAACAAAACATGACAGTGCATCAACGTTATCATAACCTTTAAGTTTGACCTTTTCAGGATGAATGACGTGGAAATAAAATATAATTTAGAAAAAGATGATTTGAACGCTGCTCTCTTCAATAGCCTAAAGGATGGCAACTTCTCCAGTAACAGCAATAATACCAATGGGAATTTGACGACTGAGTTGCCGACCACCCTATCACCCTCGTCGACTGAGCTGCCTAATATGACTGTCATTGATACGATGGTGAAGACTGTGCTAGCCATGCAGAACATAACATCTACGTATGAACCCCTTAACCACGAGTACTACATTTATATTTGGGCGATCGCAATTTTGGGATGTATTTTACTAACTACAGGAAGGTGAGACAAAGTTGCAGTAAGACTCAGAAACAATCAATATAAAAAATAAAATAAAACAGCAGTCAAAATACTTTTATTTTATTGATTTAGTTAAAGGAACCTTTCAAAGATGTAAAAAGGAAGTAATAAAAATGAATAAGTAAACGAAAACAATTATTATATTCACGAAAAATTCATTCATTCATTCCATTGGTGTTAAATATAAAACATTTAACTAGTACTTATTGCTTATGAATATGCAGTTAGGCAATTGCAAAGAAAGACTTCCTAGGCCATGCCTGTATCACAGAAAGCTTAGTCATACAAGCTATGATCTTACATTTTCTAAAAATAACGTTATTTTCCAGATCCATGTTGTTCCTGTGGGTGTGCATGCGCAGTTCCATAAAGCTGCACAACCAGATGTTCAGCAACATCCTGGCGGCCACCATGCGCTTCTTCGACACCAACCCTTCGGGCCGGATCCTCAACCGGTTCTCCAAAGACATGGGCGTCGTTGACGAAATTCTCCCTAGGATGTACTTGGACAGCATACAAGTATGATACCTCGACCTCTAGTCATATTACGTGATTAAAATTATTTTATGGAGCGCTACAGAGGTCTATCGGTCATTTGTTGGCTTCGGTGGCTAGTAGTCGCACGCGCTACTGCTGGCTGCTGTTCTGGGTTCGATTCACGGGTCGGGAAATGTGATTGGATTTTTCCGCTAGGAGTTTCTCAGTAGTAGCTAGATTTGTTCCTGGTTGGTGGCAATAGGTTCGCGCCCTTTAGCATGGAATGTGAAAAAATGCGGGTGACTAATGGTACTCCTCTGCATAACCATTCTGAGATTACAGGCGTAATGTTATGTCATTTTTATCTTCCCCAGATTTTCATGGTGATGTTAGGTATCCTCGTCATGGTAGCGATCGTCAACCCTTATATGCTGCTGACAACGGCGGTATGCGGAATCCTCATGTACATTTGGACGATTATATTCCTGAGCACAGCACAGGCTATTAAAAGGTGATTGTTTTAAATTCATTGAAAGAATTATAGCGTTATTTGTCCACCTGTCTGGAGACTCGTGGCCGCGATCCTTATTCAGCCTTGAGGCTCTTGAATGGGTGTGGTAGAACCTTTTTTTTAGGCCTTTAAATTTTAGTAAATGTCTCTAACTGCAAAACATGTATCCCCAACCTGTAATAATCAACAAAAATAATAGAAGAGCGTACCTATATGTTTTCCTCAGGGTGGAGGGTACGACCCGCAGCCCAGTATTCTCACACGTTTCGGCGACAATGGCGGGCCTGAACACAGTGCGCGCGTGTGGAGCTCAAGAAATGCTGCGGGCCCAGTTCGACGACAAGCAAGACGTACACACTGCTGCTTGGTAAGTAACTACTTTAGACTGCCGGAAAAAGTTATAGGAGTTGGGAAATCATCTAAATACTTAATGCACGTCTTGTCAGATGTAACATGAGAAAATAGTGTTAGCCACCTCTTTGCCAGATAAACAGCATAGGTAGTAGCGTTTCAATTTTATCTGCTACCAAAGCGTGGCAGGTATGTAACCGCATCGTTGTCGAGCAACACAACATTGGTTTTTTTTCTGCTAGGTTGTAACGGACGGTAGGTACCTAATTTGATATAACTTCTGAATTGGTTCTTATTCTTATTTCAGGTACTTGACAATCGTCACAAATACTGCATTTTCAATTTGGTTGAGCCTTATCTGTGCAGTTTATGTTGTCATCGTAGCCTACACATTCCTGTTCTTGGATGATGGTTAGTATCCTCTACTAGAAAACATTTCTGATAAACGCAACTTAGAATAACATTCACCAAAGAAACTGAACATGATTAAGTAGCAAATTTGAAATGCCGTCTGTCTTCAAAAGCTGTCCGTGTCATCATTGCTCTAAAATACTCGTATTGGCATTGACAACTCTTGAACGCGGTGTAGATATGCTGATCGCTATCATTGATCATTGGTTAAATTCGCTCTTAGACAACAGAAGAATTTTTTGAAGTAGTTGTTCCATTACAATAGGAACGACGCAGTCCGGAAACGTGGGCCTAGCCATAAGCCAGGGTCTGATCCTGGTGAACATGGTGCAGTACGGCGTGAAGCAGGCGACGGAGGTGATCTCGCAGATGACCAGTGTGGAGCGGGTAGTGCAGTTCACGTCGCTGCCGCGCGAGGACACGGCTGGGCCCTCGCCGCCGGCCAGCTGGCCCACACGCGCCCGGCTCGTGTTCAGAGACCTCTCGCTGAGGTATGACAAGGATGCCGACCCAGTGCTCAAGAAACTTAATATTGTTATCGAAAGTGGGTGGAAGGTAAGTCTTATTTCAGTGTAAAAATCATCATCATCATCTTCGTAGCTTTTCCCAATTAAGTATGTTAAGGTCGGCTTCCAACCTAACCAGATGCAGCTAAATACCCGTATTTTATATAGAGCAACTACCTATCTGACTCAAGACAAGACGAGTTGTCAGTCTTGCTGGCTTCTGATTACCCGTACCGACTGTCAAAGATTACGAATCACAGACGGGACCAACTGAACTAACATACGGCTGTTGTTGTTCAGCCCCGAGACCATCCAGTATAAGTATTCCGCTTGCACGCTAGAAGATACTAATGCTCCCCTTCTATGTGAGCTTCTAAATTAAACATTCGTTATTTTCCAGGTGGGAGTAGTTGGTCGTACAGGAGCTGGCAAGTCTTCACTGATATCAGCACTATTCCGCTTGGCGCCCATTGAAGGAAACGTCTTCATTGATGACGTCGACACGGGTGATATCGCTCTTAAGGTATGTAGGCGTTTTTTTTTAAATAGGTATAGAATTATAGGCAAAGGCTTCTTTAACGATATTAATGTACTTTTTGTCGTTTCCAGGAGCTGAGGTCAAAGATCTCCATTATTCCTCAAGAACCAGTACTATTTTCCGCCAGTTTACGCTACAATATGGATCCATTCGATAAATACACAGACGCTGATATATGGACAGCATTGGAACAGGTATTTCTACAATTTTCACGCTCTGTGTATTCTATGAAGTTTTTGAGAAAAGAAATTTTCACTAGTCGATGGCTAATAACTCGAGGGAGTTATTAGCCATCGACTAAAAGTATGTATCGTACATTGAGTACCTACAATGCCAAAAACAATGTTAGAGGGAGGTATTTTACGGAATATAATATAAATATGTATATTCTAACTTTCCGATCTGTGATGATAAGTCACTAAAGGTGCTTTATTACGTTGTTCTTATTGATTACAGGTAGAACTAAAGCGCATCGTGACATCATTATCGTCTGCCGTCCAGTCTGGAGGATCTAACTTCAGCGCCGGCCAGAGGCAACTGCTCTGCCTGGCGCGAGCTGCCCTCGGGCGTAACAAGCTGCTCGTGCTCGATGAGGCTACAGCCAATGTTGATCCGAAGTAAGACTTCTCACTAGCATTTATTTAAGGAGTAATATCAACATACTATAACATCATGACTGTATTCCCCGAAGGGCTGGGCATAGCTGTATAGTAGGTAGTAATGTTTACTTGCCATATTAGTATATGGCATATATTAAGGATGCAATCAAGAAATACCCAATATCACTGCCCCACCTGGCCACCGCGCCAGACCAATGAGACAGTCGTCGACAGAGGAACTATTAATACTGTGTGTCATCAGAATTCTTCTCTTTTTTGTATTTTTATTTCCAGTGACCAATTACCTACCAATTAAATTGTTAGGATAATGTGTTTGTCTTTTTCTCCACAGTACGGATGCCCTAATCCAGAAATCAATTAGGACACATTTCGCGGAGTGCACGGTGATCACAGTGGCACATCGGTTGCACACTGTCGCTGATTCCGACAGAGTTGTTGTGAGTATCATTATCAGTCAGATGTTGTTTTAAGATACGTAGGTAATTAGTTTATCGAACTATATGCGCTAAACAGAAAAACTGGGCGTGCGATATTCACGTGGAGTGTATTAGGTAAACGATTAACTTTTTGAACGCCAGAGCATAAACGCACTCGCGTAAAACCAGAGTGGCATTGGCTGTAGTTATCCCACATTAATGTACAATTTAAGCCAAGTGAAATTTCATCATAAGTTTCGCTAGCTAGAGCAAGTTCTTTTTAGCAAATCTAAATTGAGTAGGCCCAGCAAACAACTAAAAACGGCTACGTCTCCTCCCAGTTTTGAAACGGATTAACTAAGTAACTTGAATAAACTATTTATCACCTGAAACTACAACAAACCAACTTCCTCCTCCCCAGGTTATGGAAGCAGGCGAGATTGTGGAGTGTGGGCACCCGCATGAGTTACTGCAGAAGCCCGAGGGCCAGTTCACGCGCATGGTGCAGCAGCTGGGCCCCGCGGCCGAGCAGAGCCTGCGGGACCTCGCAGCCGCCGCGCACGCGGAGCACATCAAATACGTGGACGCCGACGAGAACAACCCGCAATAGTACTTACTACTGTGACCGATCTACTTAATTTTCAACTTTTATGTAGAATATTAATCGAATTATTTGTTTTAATTAATAGCAATTAGCCGATGTCTAAAATTGCAACTAGATGGCGGTCGTTCACTGTTTGATGTCTGGTCACCTGGGCCCGTACCACCAACTAGCATGTCACTTCAGTGTTAGAAAGCAATGGAGGTAGACGTCCCATATAGTTCCATCTCTTTCCGATACTAAAGTAAGATTATTGTTGTAAGAAATCATATCATAGTAGGCCACCTGAAAGATTATATAATTGGGGGGTCCAACGATCGGTGTTCACTCCGGGTTGATATCATCAATCAAACGCTATCTAATTGCACTTACATTTGATATTGCGACAAATGCTTTTTACTGTTTGTCTCACTACGTAAGTAAGCACATGACTCATCGCTTCACATCATTGGAGTGATTATGAAGTTCTAGATTTATTTACAAAAATGTATAAAACCTGTCAGGTTGATTATTGTTACATTAAAGTCTAAAGCTTTGTGTAGTTTGTGTGACGATGTGTGCCTTCATGTAAAAATCAAAATCTTTGAAATTAAGAAAGTTAATGTTATTTTTATATTAATTAATTTATCACAAATAGGTATAAAACAAATAAAAGGTATAATAAGGTTCTTAAAACCTGGATTGTTACTGTTACCTAAAAACCTCTAAAGTAAGTTATATTAGTATAGTACTTATTATGACCTCAGTGATGAAGCTGTGACTGCCAATATTACTGTTAGCCTGTGTCATCCCACTGCTGGGCAAAGGGCTTACTATTGTTTTATTTTTTAATTCAAATAGGTTTTGAAACAACAGCTGAGTACTTAAACTAGCTAAATGTGTTTATACTTTATATTATTTCACCATAGGTACTTAAAAGGATACAAGGATTTTGTGACCAAACGAAATTGGTCACATAATATTTACAAATATTTAAAATTCTGTAGAATTTCCATAAAAAAACAACATTCCAGCCATCTTTAGTTATATTTCTGTATGTTATTGAAATTATAGCTCCAAATAGAATTTTTATAATATTTTAAAACAAAAAAACCCTGTTATTATTTTGTATTCGGCTTTTTATGTATCTAAAATGATATTTTTATGTACTTTGTAAATGTGACTTTGCCTTAATTAAAAATTAACTTAATGAAACATTGCCTTAAAGTTTGAGATAACTGTTAAATATACAATCAGTGTCAATAAAAATATAATTATCATGTTTTCTGAATACCTCTTTTTATTACCTTTTCTTCCAAAAAGTTTGAAGAAACTGAAAGACTATGCTAACTAAACTGCTCACACCTTCCACTACTAGAAAATCTTACATACAAAAGACGAGGTGCCAAAATTTTCGGTTTTGCTTTCCTCTGTCTTGCAATCTTTGCTCTCTTGATAAGCTTTTCTGTAGAACTCGACAATGTTTACCCTACTTTTGTAAGAATATTTATTAAAAGAGAATCATAGCCTAACCGAGATAGGATTTAAAAAAATTATCCCAAATTTTATACTTTTCTGCAGTACTTCTTTTGTGGGCCTACACACATAGACACTCTGTTTCGGATAGGTAAGATTTGGTTAAGGTACTACCTATGTACCTGCTCTTATGGTGGTGTCTCAAAAATGTACAGCCAAAAGTGACTTTTGGTTATGATGAAAGAAACAAAACAAACATTGATGTGTAAGACTGAATTTTATTTCATATAAGTTGCACTTTTCCATTCTTAACAAGATCAGCAATAGGTTTATACTGCAGAATATGTTGTGATCCCTCTGCAACAAAATAAAACAGACTGTTATAATAATATGCAAACAATAATTTGAATGAAATATTTTTAATCAAGTGTGAACTTCAATGAGACAAATAACAGAGCTATAAAGGTCAGACAAAATTTGAGCCATTGTTTTGATCAGAAGAAGAATTACATGGTTAATATTTGAAATCAAAATATTTTATTTCACAGAGACCTACGCACTTATAAAATGTTGAGGAAAAGGGCATGGTTCACATTGGTAGTTTACTATGGATGGAGGAGAACTGGCAAGAAACTCCATGGTTATTCTTTTAAAATCTTTTGTTTTTACCATATTTTTATGATTCAGCGTTAGTATGGGAGGACAGCATAGGCCCAACAATAATCTTAAAAATATATATTGATAGAATACATTTACATAAGATATAATATTAAATTATTAGTCTACAAGAGAACACAAAGCATACAAACCTTCCAAGTCTATTTCTTCATCCTCGCCAGCAAGGTCTTCTAGCACAACTCCATTAACTGTTTCATTGGCTTTTAGAAACACATGGCTTCGCATGTTTGGATGTTCAGCCATTTTATTATTTTCAAACATTTGCATATTGCCAGGCATTTTATCTAGAACAACAGTCTTCATGTGATTCTCCATATTCAATAGATACTCTTGAGCATACTTATACTCTGATGGGGTTAGGAAATTAGTCCCTGAATCCACCCGTTGTCTTTCTTCATTTAATATTGGTATACAATATTTTTCTATTTTATTTAGCCTAGTTTTAAGATAATTGCATATAATAAATTTAATTCTACTCAATTCCATTTTGTGTATAGTAGCACGAAGGTCTGTTTTAGGAAGTTTGTTTATATTGCGCTCCATGTGTTGTATTTGCCCCAGCATGCATTCTACCATATCATTGCGATGAGGCAATATTTCTGGAGCTAACCTTTCATTCTGCCAGGCACTTTGAAGAGTTTTCAGTACTACTTCAGCTGTGATTTCTTCTTCTTCGTCTTCGCTTAATTCAATGTTTTCGTCGGTTAAATCCATCATTAATGTTTTATATTAGGATTTTTCTTAGAGAGTGTAGAAATATTATAAATCAAAATATCTCCGTATATTCCAATCCACTATAAAGTTGATTAATAACAAAAAGATTAACAAATAAATAAAACTAAGAAAAATAAAGTTAAATGCGACAAAACAACTCCCACTCCCGATTCACTCCACAAGTCCACATTAATTTGACATTGACAATGACATTAGAACTATATTCTAATAATATGACAGTTGGCTGCGTTCTAATGGCATGGAATTGCTTGGAATGATGGCGTTCCTTATGTCAATGGTTGATAAGATATTAGCTTTAGTCCAGTCGTTTGGTGTCCAAAAAGGTGGACCACCTGGAAAGATTTCCGGGAGTTTTAAAAATTGATGATTTCGTGGTCTTTCCGAATTTTCATTTTGCCATCTTTTCTTTGCTGCTCGCGTCGCCATAATGTAAGATTTTTTTTTTAAACAAATTTTTGTGACGAAAAGTTTCCGACTCATTTTACTATGAAAATAGCTTTGTAATAAATTAAACTACAGAAAATTTCCGTCAATTTATGTTGTAGAGACCTTTTTTTGTAAAATCAATAGTTTCAGCGTACGAGAGCCGCAAACCATGATACTTCTACACCAACACGCGTTTTTTGTATAATTTAACGAAAAATATTTCTCTACGATTTGAAAACCTGGTCTACTTCTGCCTTTAAGGTTCATCGCAGGCAAATGATCGCAGGTATAAAGGAACCAAGGAACATAGAAACTCTGGGGAGAAGAATGTCATGTAAGTCCAAATAAAATGGCACGGTTTTGACGCCTCCTGGTGGATGCCCCTGAAAACTCCCAAAAGCGGGAAATTCAAAATCTAATTTCTTTGAGATATTTACATGTATTATATGTATCAAGGTCTGCCCACAAAAACAGAACTGGGAAACTGTAACAAGATGTTAAATTAGTGTGCAGTTTCACTGATCACAATTTTCCAGCTCCGCTTTGGTGGTCAAGCAGCCTTATTGTTTAAATTAACTTAAAAGGTGAATATGAAACAGTTGAATATAAGTGACACACCATCTTCTTATGTCACTGCGTAATTGTTTATCTTTATTGGCCTCCTCCTCTGAACATTCCAATGTTGGGGACCTTTGAACAGAGGTGCTCTCACTCTCATATTCTTCATCCTTATTATTGGCTTGAGAAAAAGGAACGTTATTGCTACAGCACTGTTGTGGTACAAAACAAATATTTTGTACAGAACCGTGTGCTATATTTTCAGTGACAGTTGACAGTGTGTTACCATTTATATAATAGGTAATGTAGTGATATAATTGATACTGAAAAACTAGTATAGATCTAATTAGCCCATTAATTATATCAATTTGAGTGCTTTTATGTCACGCTTTAGTCTCGTAGCAGTGACACAAACTCACTTGTAGAGCTATTTAGAATTTAAGTTATTTAGCAACTGCACCAGGAGTCGTTATGGTACTATTTAGTACTATAGAAGAGTTTTCATGACTTTAACAGAACTAGCCCCATAGCGATGTTGAGGGATCTTTTAAGAAGCTAAAAGGTTACATAATAGTCGTGCACAAACTACTACTACACTTACTTCTTTGTTACGTACTTTTATAATGCAGATTGATCCTATAATAGTACTTTCTATACTGCTACAATACTAGTACTGTAAAATATACTTTGACGCATTATTAGTGCGAAATAAATACATAAAAGTGTCAGTAAGTAAGGTCGTCTATAGTACTAAATAGTACCGCATCGCTTTTTTCATATCTATTACAGGGCAAAACTGTAAAGATTCGTTTGTATGGTCCTTTAAGCGTTCTAAGAGCTAAATTATAGAACTTAAATGCTCTTTAATCTTATAGAACCAAAACGCTATGTTAAAAACCTTTATAAGTAGTACAAGCAGTCACAATGGTTACCATTATAGGCCTACTATATCACCGGGCCTGTGGACGGTGAGTAATGGGCTAGCTCGCCGTCCGTGCGTCTTATGACGACAGGCCGTGTCGACGGCGCGTTCGTGTTCCACGCGCGCCTCAAAGAGATGTCAGCAAACCAGAGGGGCCCGCACCTGCCAGGGCTGCGGAACTGTTCGAAAGAGATACCGCGGCCCTGGAACACAAAGGGCAAAAGAAGGAACATGGATGGGTTTTAGTCAGTACACTCCCTTCCGCTCCGCCCAGAGCGGGAGGAGTCATTTGATGATTTCCCATCCCAAAAAAAAAAGGCCTACTATATCACTCTTTGGTGATAAAACGCCTTGGTTATAGAACCTTTTGTTACTTGGGTAAGTCACAATAGCAGCATTTGTGTTATAAAAATTTATTAGATCGCCGGTAGAAACAAAGGTTACATTCGTATTAATTCTTATTCAAATTAAAGTTTTATCATTGTATATAATATGTAGTAGTAAAAGTGTTGAGTGGTGAGTATTCAAAAAGAACTTGTCAAACGACTGACCGGCTTTTTTTAAGTTATGATAGCAAAAGGTACCTACTCTAGATTAGTCTACATGACGCTGCTAACAACCAATAGGAGAGGAGCATCAATGATAAATTTTGCAAAAACAGGGAAAATGTATTCCTTTTGAGAGTTGCGTGCGCTGCGTAAACGGTTAATGTTACGCAACAATCATGTGTGACGGAATCGTTCCATAGAAAGTTTGAAAAAAAAAGTACGCGATTGCATTTGTCTAACTTTTGAGGTCAGAGACATATATAGTACCTACTTTAAGGTTGACTCACACTCCCTCGAACTCACTCTCTCTCAATGTGACGCAGACGAAGTTGAGCGGGTCAGCTAGTAGGCTATATAACATCACGCTACGACCGAAAGGAGCGGGGCATCAATGAAAAATGTTGCAAAAACGGGGAATTATTTTACAATAATTTCAAATAAAATTCAATAATCAAATGAATGAATAAATGGAAATAATAATATAATGGACTATCTGTAGATACCCGGCATGCGTTGCAATGAATGTTTTCCTACCTACTACTTTCACTACTACCCACCTACCTACCCTACCTAGGGTAGGTAGGTGGGGTAGAGTAACCTTCCCTACCTACCTACCCTAGCTCAATTTTAATTTTCAATTTTTAAAATATTTCTTTCCTTAAGAACCATCCTCGTACTTCAAGGAATATTCTAAAAAAAGAATTAGCGAAATCGGTTCAGCTGATCTGGATCTCGAGATTTGCGCTTCTTAGCAACACATTCAGCGATTCATTTATATATTATAGAAGAAGATGAATGGATGGTTACTTAATAAGTAACGAAATATAGGTGTACTCGTACTGTGAACAAATGCGTAGGTACCTCTTCAGAGCCTACAGGCGTTACGGTATAGGTATTATAGATCTGTGTAAACAATACATAATTATCCAAGCAACTGCAGCAATCACGACGGATTTGTTTAATTTTTATTATTTTATTTATTAGGGAAAAAAACAATTACACAGTTAGTCTCATACAATACAATGTTAACCATACGTAGGTATATTATAAGGTTAACAAAGTAGGTAGGTATTGTACGAGACTACATCAGTGTACAACTAACTACGATATCCACATCGTAGGTATGTTATCCATTTCTTACTCGTATATAGGTAATTAAACTTGGAAATGCTATAAATTAAAAAAAAAAAACAACAAAATCAACAGATACAGAATTAAGTAAGTTAATCCTCAAAGTTTTTGATAGCTTTCTAAAAATCTATTTGCAGACAAAGAAAATAAATGTAAATTTGAGAATAGGGAATTATACAATATGTTATCATTTTTTGCTAAACGACGCAAAGGTGACTATTATTGAAGAGTTCTATTCCATTATTTATCTTCTAAGGTCAGCATCAGATCTTCTCCAAATTTAAACGGGACCACGCAGCAGGCGCAGACTAGTAAGTAGGTTGGTACCTACTCTTCCAAATAAAAAATAATAATCGAAATCAGTTTCATGGAAGTCAGTTAAAAATAAAATTTATCCCTAGACGTCGCCGCGCCGTCGCGGTCATCTTATCTAGTCCTATCTGAAAATTTCAAGTAGGTAATAATGCCGCACCTAATCAGCTATTAACTTTTCACTCTACATTAATTTGCCTATTCAAGGGCGTTTCCAAAAATTATCGAGATCACTTCGCTCGCTTTCTATATTCTGTTTAATAACTGTTTTGACATAGTAATATTTATTTATTTATTTTTGTTATATTTGATTATTGCGTCTGTAATCATTTGAAATGTAATATTTTGTAAAATTCGAATACACTGTAAGTAAATTGTTTGATGAATAAATAAATGAAATGAAAAATGCAAATGTCAAATCTGTAGATACCTGGTAAAACAAAAACCTAACATATCCTAGGACCATATTTCCAAGTTTTGCTTTGTGGTGTGGCGCTGAAAATGCACCCCATGAGATAATAATCCTGTCGGGGTGCCTATGTTTATCTAGAACAGTGGCTCCCAACCTTTCGTGGGAGCACTTTGGTGTCTTTACTATTGGCAAGGGCCATAACGTCCTAGATAAACATAGACACCGACTGGGTTACATCTAGGGGGTGAAAACTCACACAATGTAAAAATTAGAAAGTGAGATGAAAATCTTTAGAAATAAGATAGTGAAGGATACAAGAGTGATGGAAGTGAGCTCGAAAAAAATAGCAATCACTCATACAGAAATAGGAATGAGTTAAGTAGTACATTTTTGCAGAAATGCTTATGAATCTTGCAAGAGCGAGCGCAGGAAGCTCAAAAAATTTTAGCACCTCGCCTCTGATAGGTTTTCATTTAGGTTGGGTTGAGCTTGCATCTTCTGTGCAAGTTAAAAAGTTCGAATAACTTTATAACCTATCGCGTACCATATTCTAAACTTCTACGGACCACCGGTGGTCCGCGGACCATACGTGAACCAATCCAACCAATGATCTAGAACCTATTAATGGTCCTTGCTCACATTAAAGTTATCAAATTGATCCGTGGTTACAAAAAGGTTGGAAACCGCTGGTTTAGCTTTTGCCATTGGTAGGACCACCATGCGGATTGTCTGTAGCTATGTTAAGGGTATGGTAAGGGTAAGGGGCTGCACAATTGCACATCATATAATATTTTTCTTCTATATCTCTTTTAGCCAAAATTTTAAAATTCACCCCTTTTTGAGTCAGTCCTATCTCCTATCATCTTTCTTACAAACCATCCATATACGAAGGAAGGGACAAACAACGGTTACCATGAGAAGGTACATCATTCTGAGCCCCCCGACATAGAAATTTTACATCGGCTATTTTAAACTATGTAAAAAAATCAGCTGTTCCTTACATTTTGACCGTGTAGGTATTGCACTTTTGTAGGAAACAGCTGTTTTTTTTTAATATGAGATGATAAATTTCTATGTGGGAGGGGCTCAGAATGAGGTAATGAATACGTGGTAACCGTTTTCGCGTCGGTGTCCCTTCCAGCCCGTATAGATTTATTTGGTCTTCCTCTACTTACTCTCATAGTCATCCATAATTTTCATACCTAAGTATCTACTCATAAGCATAACTCATTCCTCAACACCATATATGCCATGATGATTAATAACCACAAATCTATTCTATCAGTAACTGGCGCTACTTTCATACATCCACTTTCACGCCACTTCACTTTTAATATCATATTTGCATTTCAGGTCATCCCTTTTATGGCATTCTGTCCAACCTATTGTTTCATTAATCTTCGCCAAAACGTCAAGCTGGATCCGAGATGAACTCATCCGCAAAAATAACCGGCCAAGTGCGAGTCAGACTTGCGAAAATGAAAGGTTCCGTACCATCGTAGTTGTAGCCTTATTAGTAATTGTTGTTATAGCGGCAACAGAAACACACATTCTGTGAAAATTTCAACTGTCTACCTCTACGGATCATGATAGATACCCCCCACTTACCTACAGACAGACGGACGCCCGGACGGACGGCCATCGGAGGCTTAGTAATAGGGTCCCGTCGGTTACCCTTCGGGTACGGAACCCTAAATATGACTCTTTTTAGGGTTCCGTAGTCAACTAGGAACCCTTATAGTTTCGCCATGTCTGTCTGTCTGTCTGTCTGTCTGTCTGTCTGTCCGTCTGTCCGTCCTCGCTTAATCTCTGTGACCGTTAGCACTAGAAAGCTGAAATTTGGGACCAATATGTGTATCAATCACGCCGACAGTGCTAAAATAAAAATTGGAAAAAAATGTTTTATTAGGGTAGCCCCCCTATATGTAAAGTGGGAAGTGTTTTTTTTTTTAATTTTAACCCTAATGTGTGATATATTGTTGGAAAGGTATTTAAAAATGAATAGGGGTTTACTAAAATCATTTTTTGATAATGCCAATAATTTCGGAAATAATCGCTCCAAAAGTAAAAAACAAAGCGTCCCCCCCCCCTCTAACTTTTGAACCATAAGTTTAGAAAATACGAAAAAAATCTGAAAAGTAGAACTTTATAAGGACTTTCTAGGAAAATTATTTTGAACTTGGATGGAAACAACAGATGGAAACTGCAGTTAACCAATATAATTTGGTCCCTGAATCGTATGAGCGCCTATACAATCCAGAGGTCAAGTTTCATTTGCCCGTATTTAATATAGTCAACAATATTTATTGTCGCATAATAGTTCTTGCATTATATTTGGAGATTTTAACGAAGACTACCTTAGTAACAGCCATACTGCAGTATTTAAATTACTAAATGACGCTGGTTATCACTCCATGTTACAACCCCTACCCACTACTCGTGGTGGGACTCAAATAGACAACATTTTCTCGAACTTTCCATGTGTGGTTGGAATCTATAACTCTTTTTTTAGTTATCACCGTCCTTTGTGGGCCCGTTTTTAGTGTTCCGTAATTATTAGAGTTCCGTAACAAATAGCCTTTTTAAGTTGGGTTACCACTATGTTCATGCTCCAGCAGCGCTCCGCGCTCCTGCAACTGATCCAATGGATCTGTCGCGCGCCCTTTACATGCGCTCCCCTTTGACACACTGCGCTCCCCTTTGTGTTCGCGCTAAAAACCGTCACGAGTCGGAACGACTGCCGCGGAGCGTGCAATATTGCACGCTCCGTGTTCGCGCACGTACCCACTACCGGGAGCTGTTGCAGGAGCGCGGAGCGCTGCTGGATCGCGAACATAATGGATAGTATGGATACCCACCTTTAAACTCATAAGTGGGAACACTTATTGTGACGGACGGGAAACTACGGAACCCTACACTGAGCGTGGCCCGACACGCTCTTGGCCGGTTTTTTTTTTTTGCTCTAAAATAAAATGTAGGTAGGCTCGAGCATGTACTAAGAATAGTAGGGGCAGGATAAAGAAGTCGTGATGTAAATGCGACGACAGCTAGTGGGTATAATCCTGTTAACGTTATAGCAAGTACTTCTTAGTGGCCTCATAACGATATTAGCCGAGTAGGACATAAGAAATGCAGGGTTGAAATGAGTACTAATCTTACCTACCCCTAATACTTAATTTTTTTTTAACAGGAGGTTAGTTGCAAAGGCTCTAAATTAGCTCATAAGTACTATATACCGCCCCGCATTAGTGGAAAAACCATTCAAAAAGCAACCATGGAAATTAGAACTTGCCATAACAACATCTTTTTTACATGTTTTGACCTTTTAAATTATTGGGTTACTGCATCCCACTGCTGGGCAGAACCCTCTCCCCATGACTTCCAGTTCCAATTGTTTTGATTTAGGGCTACGGCGACCACTCATCGTTGGTTTTGTCCACGTCATCCCGCCATCTCTACGAGGTCCACCGCGATGCCTTTTGACTGTGTCAAGTCTCCAAATCGGGGTTATTTTGGCCCAAAGCTCACCTGGCATACGGCAGGCTTGGCCAGCCCAGTCCCAGTTCAGCTTGGCGGCTTTTTGAATCAAAATCAGTAATTTGTGTGTAGGAGCGCAGTGTGTTAATCACGATTGATAATATACTTTTAAAAGAAAGAAAGGTAGGTACTTAAGATTAGGTAACATTATTGCCACCCCTTCTTACCATTTAACTGAACTAGAAGAAAACAGTGACTTTTATTTTGTAACACCAGTCCATCCCTGTAAAAAATTGTCTCCAAGTAGTGTATAGGTAATGTGTTCACCTTCTTAGATACCATGTATATCTCATTATGAATATTGATTTTCTTCGCGACGTCATTGTTAATCCTAAAGGTTTCCATATAAAAGACGTTACAAAACCCGAGACGGACGAGTACCCTCCGCAGCCACGGCAGCCCCGCCGCAAACGGGATTGGTTAAACTACACTAAAGACTGGAGTAGTTCGTTTAACGATTTTCTTCAGTATTTTTGTAATAACCATCTCGGAGCATTCCCGTCCTAATTTTAAGTAAGCGCATACACATTTTTATTTGATTTTGTGAGTGATTCTTGCTTAATGTGTGCACAATTCTAAGGTGAAGACAACGATAACCAAGATGTCGCTGACTCTGGATCCCGGGCCCGGTATAGCTGCCCTGCAAGCATGGGGTGGCCAAGTAGCGGCGTATGGCGCCTCCAACCAGACTGTCGTGGACAAGGTGCCGCCAGATATGCTTCATATGGTCGATCCTCACTGGTGAGTCTGGATATTTTTTAGTTTTCTATTTAGTTTCAGTGTTCGTTTTGAATATTTTATCTTTTAAGATGTGTTTATTCTATACTTACCACCATTATATATTTTTTTCTGATTCAGGTACCAGTTTCCTCCGATGAACCCGCTTTGGCACGGACTCTTGGGATTCACTATCGGCTGTCTTGGATTCATCTCTATCACTGGCAACGGAATGGTCATCTACATATTTATGTCAACGAAGGTAGAATTAATTTTGGTTTTGGCTACTTTTTGCTTTCATTTTTTTTATTAACTCTTTGGTTTCTATTTCAGAGTCTGAAAACTCCATCAAACTTGCTAGTGGTTAATCTCGCTTTCTCCGACTTCCTCATGATGTGCGCTATGTCTCCGGCTATGGTGGTGAATTGTTACAACGAAACATGGGTATGGGGTAAGTATTTAGCGAAAGTAATGGTATTTTTTGTTTGTGTTTTTCTACTAGAGCGGCACGCCCTGGTTTCACACGGGTGCAATGCTGATACTACTACCCCGGCCGGTACCGCCGCAACCGCTATGTCCCCTAAATATTATTCGCGGCTGTAAGACATGTGTAGTTACAGAATTATAATCATCAAAATCACCAATACAACCCTCCAAGTTCATAAAGGCGTAGGAACAAAAAAAAAACAGAAAAAGTCATTCCTACAGCTTTATGAACTTAGAGCGTTGTATTGATGATTTTGATGATTATAATTCTGTAACTACATATGTCTTACAGCCGCGAATAATATTTTAATCAACATACAACCTAGCACTGGCCTGAAAATTGCAAAAAACGTAAGAAAATTTGAATTTCGCGGGTTGGTTGGAGCATTCACCTTAAATCGGAAATATCTTCGAAAATATTCATTTAAATTACATGCTGTTATATTGATCTAAGTATATTAAATGCGTAATGTATTTAAGGTACTTAATTGAATAAGGATTAACGCTATATTACTTAAAATCGCTTCGTAAATAAGCCATTATTTCTCGTAAAAAGTAAAGGATAAAAAATGATTATTGTGGGTTATCTTTGGTTATCCCTAAGAGATAGACATTGTAGACCTTTTTAAGGTGTACAATACTGTAGTACATTTTTTTGTTCTATCTCGGGTTCAGCCAGCGTTTGCAATGTAAGCGCAAAAAATGTGTTTATTTACATCACATTAAAAACCTCTAAAATTATCAGTGTTTCTCTACTATATTATGCATGTATTATACATATAAACCTTCCTCTTAAATCACTCTATCTATTAAAAAAACCACATCAAAATCCGTTGTGTTCTTTTAAAGATCTAAGCATACTATATGCATAGGGACAGACAGACAGCGGGAAGCGACTTTGTTTTATAGTATGTAGTGACGTAACCACTATTCTTCCTGTTCCCTCAGGTCCTCTTGCATGTGAACTCTATGCATGTGCGGGCTCGTTATTTGGATGCGCATCGATTTGGACCATGACAATGATAGCTTTCGACCGCTACAATGTTATCGTGAAAGGAATCGCCGCCAAGCCCATGACTAACAACGGAGCCCTTCTACGTATCCTCGGCATCTGGTTGTTCTCACTTGCATGGACTCTCGCGCCATTCTTCGGCTGGAACCGGTAAGGACTTACGTAAATTAAAATAAAAAACCGGACAAGTGCGAGTTCGACTCGTGTGGAGAGGGTTCCGTACGTTAATTATCTAAATTTTGTAAGTTATTTTAAATCTAAGATTTCGTTGAGGTTTTTCTGTAATCTATAGGCAAAGAACTTATATTTTCTGGATTTTTTTTCAAAATTTTCGGCCCTGAAGTTTCGGAGTTAAGGGGGAGGGAATGGTCAATTTTCGCCTATTTTCTTAAATAAGTTCATAACTATTTGTTTTAAAATCATAAATAAATATACATTAATTTGATAGAATGTAACACGACTTAGACGACATAGTTTGCAAAACTTTTTTTTTCATTTTCTAATTTACCCCACATAAGTGCCATGTTTAAAATTCATTCATTTACGTTACACGTTAGTCTTTGGGTCACTGTCTTACATGTGTACCAAATTTCAACTCAGCCGGTCCAGTATAGTTTCGGAGTAAATTGGCTGTGACAGACGGACCAACAGAAAGACACGCGAGTGATCCTATAAGGGTTTCCGTTTTTCCTTTTGAGGTACGGAACCCTAAAAACAATCAATAAGGTTCTAATTTTACGTATTTTACAGATATGTACCTGAAGGAAACATGACCGCGTGTGGCACTGACTATTTAGCCAAAGATTGGTTCAGCCGAAGCTACATCCTTATCTACTCCGTTTTCGTATACTTCATGCCTCTTCTGCTTATTATTTACTCTTACTTCTTTATTGTCCAGGTAATGCTGGAAATACTTTTGGGACTAATGAATTATCGTGATTCTATTTGTAAATGATGGTACAATGTTTTTCTTTTGTTTTCAGGCCGTAGCAGCTCACGAGAAGGGAATGAGGGAACAAGCTAAGAAAATGAACGTAGCTTCCCTCAGGTCTTCAGAAGCTGCTAATACCAGCGCTGAGTGCAAATTGGCAAAGGTCGAATCTATTCTAACTTAATAATGAAACGTTGCATCTCATGCATGACTCATTCAAATCCTTGGTTATTAATCGCCACATATTGTTTCAGGTAGCTCTAATGACCATTTCACTGTGGTTCATGGCGTGGACACCATACCTTGTGATCAACTACACGGGTGTGTTTGAAAGTGCGCCCATCAGCCCTCTTGCTACCATCTGGGGCTCACTCTTTGCTAAGGCTAACGCTGTCTACAATCCTATTGTATATGGCATCAGGTCAGGATTTTTCCATTAATTGAAAATCAAACTTTCTGAGATTGTCAAAGCCGCGGGTATCCGTATCCGTACCAGCGTAGTTGATACGCAAGCGGCAGCTGAACGCATTCTAATGACAATTTATTGCTGTAGCCACCCGAAGTACCGCGCTGCTCTGTACCAGAGGTTCCCGTCGCTGTCGTGTCAGGCGTCACCGGACGAGAGTGGCTCCGTGGCGTCCGGTGCCACCGCCGTCTCCGAGGAGAAGCCAGCTGCCTGAACACCACGCTCACGCATCCCCCGACGACAACACCTCCACGACTCGGCCTTGTTGCTCTATGGACACACGATTCTGCCAAAGCGATGTTATTTATTATTTTTATACGCAAACATTTACATTTGTACAAAGCTATTTAAACTCGTGCACAGAGCGTGTGCTGGTTGCAAAATATTCAGGTTGTCCACCTTACAAATCGGCACTTGCGTATTTTGAGTTCACGTTTTGGGTATCGAGTTGACGTTGCACACTTTTCTTAGACCTTACATTTGCTTTAAATATCGGTCGACGACATATACAAAAATACAAAAAAAAATAAGAATCAGTAGTATGTCGCCAGGCCGCCCCTTTATCCATGAGACTGCTCCTCTTAGATATAGGCATTGCTATCGATGCTATCGATGCTATCGATTGCTATCGATATCTCTACGATGAAACAGGCTCTGTATCTTGGATTAATAAAGTTAAGCAAGCAAAGTGGTTAATAATCACATAACAATTTGGTTTTTCTTTCTACCACATTCCCTCACCCCGAGCCTTACCTCAACTAAAAGAAAAGATTAACATTGACGTTAATTGGAAGAGTAACACAACCTATTCTTAGTTGCAATACTTACACAGTGATGAAAACAAAATACTCAAGATAGTGCGATCTGTGCCGGCCGGCCGAAGAAGAATATGGGGGAGGATTTTGCCCAGCAGTGGGACACTACCTATTCGCTAAACAAAAACAAAGGAGATATTATTTAATAAACTAATTTAATTAAGTAGGTTTCATCAAAACCAACATTCGGGTGTCCCACGCGGTTAAATCTTACGACCCATAAATTAATATGGGAAGTAGCCTAAATATTAAACTTGAAAATTGGTCATATTCATATTAATTCATATCTTGGAGCCATGTAGGTACATGACGTACGCAACTACACGCATAGTTACTTTATAATAAAATATTAAAAAAAAAAACATAAAACTTTGGCTTACATTGCATGTCGAGGAGCCTCCATATGTATATGCATAGAAAATGCCTGTAGTTGAAGGCTCCGCTCTTCCCTTACATTATAAACTTACAAATAGGCAAATAGGTAAATAACAAAAGATTTATTGAATAAGTGTGTGTGTGCGCGCGTGTGTGTTTGTTTGTGTGAGGGGTGTATGAGAGGGAAAGAGACATATTTTGAGTGTACATGTGGGACTAAATAAGTTAATAACATCACACATCACACAGAATTATAATCATCAAAATCATCAATACAACGCTCTAAGTTCATAAAGCTGTAGGAATGACTCTGTTTTTTTTTTTGTTCCTACGCCTTTATGAACTTGGAAGGTTGTATTGGTGATTTTGATGATTATAATTCTGTAACTACATATTATGTCTTACAGCCGCGAATAATATTTTAATCAACATACAACCTAGCACTGGCCTGCAAATTGCAAAAAACGTAAGAAAATTTGAATTTCGCGGGTTGGTTGGAGCATTCACCTTAAATCACACGTTGCAAAAGTAACTCTATAACATCATAATTTAAATTGTGTAGCCATTTTGTTAACTCTTTTTTGCATTCATATTTTTTATATCATAAGTACCTATATATTAAATAATTAGGTATACATTTAAATAGAACAGCGAGTGTGTCATGGTTTTTAGGCGCATAAACAAAAATTACAAATATTATCAAGGCTAAAAAGTAGATTGCTAAAGATTTTTTGAAATTGTCTGTGGAAATTGTGTAGGACAAAACAAGATGGTTATGCGTTACCTCCGACCAAAGAGTATAATAATAGTAAGGGAGGCTCCGACTATGGCCACGCACCAAAACTTTATGATCAGCAGGATGGCAATGTTTGGTAAACTGTTGCTAGGCAACGAATACAAACAAACAATGGTATCACACAGTGTCAATTATGGAGTAAAGGAATTATTTTATTACTTTCACGAATAACAGTAACATTTTAAATTTAACACCATGGCGTGCAAGACATCGTTCGAACTTCATCACCATTTTCCTAAACTAGCTGAAGAATCTGGTTTTACTTTCAACACACATAGACCTCGAATCCATATCGACTGGAATAAAATTAGTAAGTACTTTTTATTAAAATCTCAAAGATATTACTTTAAACATCATAATTATTGTTGTTCCAAAATAGGATGCTTAGATACATAATTATGCTTGGTTTATTTTAATATTTCTCGACTGTCGTACATGTTTAGCTACAAAAATACTCACGATTGATGTCAGTCTTAAAAGCAACAAGCTGTACCAATTTATGTGACGTGACGTGACGTAACATTTTAAAGCAATGTTTTAAAGAATCTAATTAACCATTTTGTTACAGGACTGATAGATATAGAAAGTTTGATAAAAGACAGAAAATTTGTTATCATCGAACAGCATTTGAATGACGTAAGGGCATAATATTAATCTACCTATACATATGTATAATAAAATTGTAACAGGACGATGTCTGTACATTGAAGATATTGAAAAAAAATATATGGGGGGTCTTTATCTAAAGCAGCAGAAGCTAAAACAACAGTTTTTAGAATGTTTGTTATGTCTTTCTGTCTGTACCTATGTTTGTACGCGCATCACGCAAAAACTACTGCACGGATTTGAACGCAGTTTTCACCGCTCTACTGCTAGATGCTTAGGTAACTTAAAATATAGGCTACATTAGATATAGTTTTGGACCTGAATGGTGGCTCTGTGCGAAGCAAGGGGGGTTCGCTAGTTTATCATAAAAACTATCATTGATGAGTACCTAAAGTAACACGCAGTGCTTGAAATTTAGAAAATCCACGAAAATGGTGATCAGTGATCACGATTTTCGTGGATAAACTAAAATGTATTTAAGTTGCTCATAAAAGGGTGCCCTGCGCACATTTCAGCTTCAGATGAGTAGCATTTATAAATATGTGAATAGGGACGTTTGAGTTTTGGCTTGGCAACTACAACATTGGAAACTTAAATACATTATTGTTCACATGGCTTGAAAAGGTTACAAAATTAGCAAAATGAGGTCAATTTTGTACATAATTTTATTTCTTATTATTCCTATTTAGATATTATCCTGTTATTTTGTGTAAGTAAGTAGGTACCTTCTTGTCTTATTCTAATAAAAGCAACTCTGGTGAACAGATATTAGATTGCGTGATTGAATCTGAATTCGATGTACGCATACTTGACGAAGGTGTCCTGAAACTGTTCAGACTTGCACAGTTGGCTGTTGAGTACCAACAATTTTGTCGACATTACCTAGACCGGAGTGTCTACGTTTTACGGGAGGAAATAACATCTCTAGCACAGGTAGGTTTTCCCCCACCCAGTTTTATTTTTTTTAAGGTCTAAGTACCTACTTTTAAAATACATCAATTTTTTTCGTAAATTTCAGAAAAATTTAAACATTGAAAATTCGTTACAGGACCTGGATACATGCAAAAAGGATCTTCGAGAAAAGGATGAAGAAATACGAAGACTGAGAAAAAGGTCAAGGCATAGTTTTAAGACTCCTATGCCATACGGAAATGATAATATAGCGACCATGATTTTAAAAACTCTGTCCCATAAAGGCGATATATTTCCCTCGACATCGAACGATGCACTTCAGTATAACAAATGTAATTATTGCGATAAAGTATTTCTGAATCAACTTTACTTGAAGAGCCACATATCTAGACGACATTCGAATACCATTGAGACACCTCAGAAGGATAAACAAGAAAACACCATGAGCAACGAAAATACCAAGTTAAGTGCAGAAGTTAATGAACTTAAGAATAAATTAAAAGAAATGGAAATAATTATTGCTAACACAACCAACCAAAATAATCCACCAAAAACCATCATAAATGAAGTTAAACCTATCACTAATAATATCATTCCAGAGGTAAAGAAAGATATGAGAGACGCTGAGGTATCAACTAACAATGAAGAATACTTATTAAACAAGATTGAGGAATGGAAAAAAGAGGAGCATGAAAATTATAACAAGGAAATGGACAAATTAAGAAACCAGATCATAGAATCTATAAAGATTTTCAAAGAAAACGAAAAGGAGAAACCTGCTCCAACGGAAACGAATGTAATAATTGAATTACATGAAACAATAAAAGAACAGGGTGCTGAAATATTGGTACTGAAAAAAGAACTCAAAGATTCGGTAAGTAGGTATAATTTCAGAACTATGTTTAGACAATAAAAGCTTTAACTTGCTTTTATAGTAATTTATGCTTTATAGATACACAATTACCTATTACTTTGCCTATTTTAGAGAATAAGAACTGAAAAGGAAAACTCTGACCGAAACAAAGAAGCCGACGCTCAAATGTTACTTTGGTCAAATCGCGCCGAAGCTCAGTCGAAGCAATGCGAGCAATTGCTTCAGAAGTTAAATGAGGTTGCCAGGGATGCTAAAGAATCTCGCGCTCTCGCAGAAGCAGAGAGGGAACGAGCGGCTCAATTACAAGTACTATTGCAACAAAGTATTAATGCTAAAACGAATGGACGAATCGACAGTACCGACGATGCACCAGTAAGTCCCCAAGAGTCCACTAGAATTAATAAACAATAATTAAGGAACCTTTCATTGCTTGAAATATTTATTATGCCACATTTCAGACTCCGACAAAAGAACCGAACTCTTCTAATATCAGGAAGAAATCGGTAAAACGAAAAATTTATCCAAATAAATCCGATCAAGAAGCTGACCGAAAAACCCTTGAAAAACTTCATCGCAAAGCACAAGAGTTGCTAAAAAATGGCTCTCTAACTTCCAGTTCTTCAGAAATTTCAAGTGTAGAAAATGATAAGCCATTGCAAATTAAAACTGTGGAAAAGAGGAGTGGCAGCAATAAAGTAGAAATTTCAAATAAGCTCAAAAATGTGGAAGAGAAACCTCATCATACGCCAAATGCACGTGATTCTCAGATTTTAAATGCAAAGGCACCAAAAATAAAGAAAGAAAAATTAAAGTCTAATCATATTAAAAATCCAAAAGAAGAAACCTCTCCAGCTGTCATTCCCACAAGGTAAGATATTGTTAACTTTTAGACAACCCATGTCAAAAGCAACATAGCAATAAGAAATAGTTTTTTTCGCAAAAGTAAATATTTTTTTTATGGATTGCTATTATTCTAGTATTGTGTGTCAGTGTCAGGGTATTGTTGTCGTATTGTTGAACTATATCTTATTTGCGAAAACTGTCCCGCATATCTATTCTGCACGGTACTATACCTACTTATTGGATTAACATTACTTCTTCATTCTTTATTTTACAGTCCGATGAAAGTAGTAAGAGCGAAGATAACTGAAGAAGTAAATAGTCGTTTAGTGTCGGCTGGCGTGGACCCACTCAAACCTAGACTACCTCGAAACGTCTTCCAAAAACAACGCCTACAAATACACCAGCAGCAGGAAGAAAAGGCAAAGGTACTAATTTCAACAAATCTTTCCCTAAAACTTTGGCTTACCTACAACCTAATTTTTAATATTAATGTGCATATTTCAGAAAAATCCTGCTCATGAAAAAGTGAGACATACAATTCTGTCGTACTTGGATTCCAGTACAACGGACTTGAAAAAAGATGTTCCCCAAATACAGGAATACATATCTCCAACAAAAGCATCAAAGCCGTTTAAAAACCTGACAACTGTTATTTCTAACGTCAAAACAAAAGCATTATCATTGGTAAAAATGAACGATACAAATGTAAAACATAAGCGTAAATCGCTGAATGCTGAAGTAGCAAAGCGCGCCATGACGTTATTGAAAACTCCGCCGGGATCCGGATCTACTAGCCCTGTTCCGGCCAGGCGTAGTCCGTTTAAGGCATTTAATATTACACAAAACGTATCACGTAGCTCATTAAATGTGACTACAAGATCAGATATCCAGGCTAAGGAGGAAACTAATGGCAAAGTCAAAAATTCTGTACACGATTCTCCTAAAGTACAGCAAAAGATAACTGCCATAAGTTATTCCGAAGATGGATCGGATGAAAGCGATCATAAATATTATAACACAACTAATGTACAACAGACATCAAAATCTATCGAGAGCTTGATTAAGTCTCCAGCACGAAGACCTGCTTCCGCTTCTGCTGATTATAATCAGACTGTCAAAAAATATACAATTAGTGATGATAACTTGCTGCGCACACAGTCTGCTACGAGTTTAATTGAGCGTTCTTCAAATTCAAACGAGATTACTAAAAACCCATCAGCTAGAAACGGTGAAGACAGCAGTGATGATGCCGAATCACTGTTGGGTATTCCAGTAAAAAAGATTTTTTTGGGGAACAACGCCCAAAATACAATAAAACAAACGAAAAGTGTTTTGAAAAATGCATCTTCAGCATCGTCTTTGAATAAAAAGAAAGTACTTTTCGATATGGATGCAATTCAAATGAAATCCGTGAGCGCATCTCCGTCACAAAGCATCACGGAGAAAAGCGATGGAAATGAAAAATATGAATTAGGCTTAGTGAACCTTGATGGTGAAGAATGGGATATATCCAGGTATGTTGTTTATCATTTTAAATGATGAGTAATTTCACTTTGTACTGGTGATAAGTCGTAAAGACAACTAACAAGTTCTTCTTGACTTGATTCAATTGTCCGTACACTCATGTTTTTTAATTTACAGCATTGAAAACGAACCTCTAAAAAATGACACAAAAATACAAAATATAACCCGCACCACCAGTCCAAAAATTGCCGAATTAAAAGAAAAGATAGAATCACAGTTGGCACGACGTAACGACACCCCTACGGCCCCGCTTGTCGGAGCAGTAGATGTTCTAGCAGGCTCCATGGCTAAAGCTGCTAGCATAACTGGCAGTAACACTAGTCTCGGCAGCTCAATCCTAGACGACTCGGAAAGTGTACCAGTCGTAAATCACAGAACACTTGTAAAACCCAAACCCATGAGGGTTGCCGCAAAAGATGAAAGTGACATAGACATATCGGAATTCAGCATGGATGGTATAGTTCATAAGAATGAATCTTTTTAATAATATAACCTAAGGTTTTAATGTATGATTAATATAGTAAATATGATAGTACAAATTATTTTTTTGTATAAAAGTTTTTTTTATTTTTTAGTTGTAATATCAATTACAAATATTTGCTATGCATTTATTTTGCATTGTTAACAATAGATGTTATGGTAATAGGCATATCCCCAATAGAATGGAACTAAACATACCTAACTGTTGAAGTGTTGAGCCCCTCCCCTCACACCCTCAGAGCATACAGGCGTGATGTTATGTTATTGTGTTGTGTAAATAATAAACATCAGCGATTGCAGCAATCACGACAGATTTCCTTTCTATTATTGAAGAGTTCCGTTCCATATCGATATGACGACATGATTACTAACTTTTTGTGTCTCAATTGCAAGGCATTAGGTAATGTTGTAGAAATGTGGTTTCAAAGGGCCAAGCCAAAATGTGAAGAAGGCACATGTCCATGATTTTTCGCGTGAGTGCCAAACGAAGGTAATGGCACAAAATGATCACTCAAATAAAGCCAATTACAAGGATATAAAACACTTTTATCCGTGTTTTGTTTCAATTTAAATATTTTGGCTTCGCCTCTAAACATCCTTTATAATAAATAATATGTACCTACCTAACTATTAATGATAGTTATGATGAAAAGCTAGATGTAAACGCAAGCGGAGCGAACTCGAAAATTTTAGTATCTGCAGGATACTAAAATTTTCATCTGCAGGATACTAAAATTTTTATTTGCAGGATACTAAAATTTTCCTTGATAGTTATAGGAACTTGGGGCCCCCTCCCCTTGGAGGGTGGGGCCCTGAGCACATGCCCAGAGTGCCCAGTGCGAAAGATGGCCCTTTTCAGTCAAAATCGCCTTGCACAGTTTATTTTTATTCTGAATAGGCTTCCGTTTGGCCGCAACTCGCCTGATGTGACACACTCCACGCTTCTGCTGGCAACATGGTGATGTTCAGACTTCGTATAGTTGTACATATCGATACCAGAAGTATCAATTAACGTAAGGGACATTTTGGCGAAAATGATCATTGGATTCAGAATTTCTCGCTCTATCGATTGGTATTATTAAAATTTCTTTATCGTTAAATAGGACGTAGACAGAAACGTTCCAACCCACAAGTCACCCGAAATCGAGATAATGTGATCAAACTACCTTTTATGACACTTTCTTATAATAAGACTTAAAACTTTACCTTAACTTAAACCTTTTTGCTAATCTGACGCTAAGTGTCATAAAAGGTAGTTTGATCACACGGTTCACATTATCTCGATTTCCGGCATTTAAGATTTCGGGTGACTTGTGGGTTGGAACGTTTCTGCATAAGTACGTACAATAGATGTCCCTTACAGTACAAATTTTTGGACTGAGTAAAACGATTTATGACAAAAAAAAAAGATTTAACGGTCGTTAACATTTTTTCTTCTGAAAAAAAAATTAAATAAGTCATCGTATTAAATAATTTACACCCTTACCTTAAACCTCAAATCAGTCAATTTAAATCACATGTCCCTTACTTTAATTCATGATTAGCTAGAAAACGGCCTCAACCATTTAATGTGAGTGTCTTAGAACATACAGATTTCATCATACAGAATCTGGCGAATTCTGTATTCACTCAAGCTACTCTTAAAAATAAAGATCTGCGTATGAAAAATGTAAGTGCACATTTAAAAAAAAATGCCTTGACGAAAATCGAAGTTAAATATACAATGTTAGAGACTGGTGATACAGTTAACGACATAGAACTCTCCAAAGAATTACATCCTTATAATTTTAACGCAAGAGGAATGGCTAAAGGGATTGGGAAAAGAAGTGCTGTTAGAGTAAAAATACTAAAAATATAGACAACACAAATCAATCTGAAGCTGAAAGAGTAATGAAATAAGTCTAAGGAACACAGACAATTTGCCGTCCGTATATAAAGAGAAGCTGCCAATTTCCATTCCAAAATACAATGACCTCAAAAAATTGTGCGACACCGGTGCCTATAATACCAAGAAGATTTCATGGTGAATACTTGAACCTTCCGAATAAGATGAGATTACAGCTAATGATGATGATGACTAGATAAAATACCAAAGTGATAACTAATAGTTTTCATCATATTCTGTCTGCCCATTTCCAATTAAGTAGTATTGTAATCTATATCGCAACAACATTTGTATATTTCTTATCAGAATCAGAATCATTTATTCGTAAACATAGGTAATAATTACAAACAAGATCTTAAAAATCAGGTAGTGCGCTATGTTTTGCCAATGGACATACAAATTACAAAAAAAAAACACCAACGATTATATGAGTGGGTTTACAATAAAATTATTAACGTAACTGATCATCCTAATAATACACTTCTCATCAAAAAAATCGAAACACCTCGCAGTTTATGATTTGATAAGGATTATCAGAAAAATGTGTATATTTAGGAATAAATGTAAAATGTCATTTAATAGTGAGTAGTATGAGGTTTTTAAATCCTAATGTTATTGTTCTAAATTCAAATTAAGTCTTCATAGGTTTCGTATTTTGTATAATGAGTAATTTTTACCCTGTATGGAATATGAAGGAAATGGGTAAAACAACACGCGTAAATGAAAAAAAAATGTAAGAAACGTTTATTTAATGACTTGTATTCCCTCCGCGAGCTCTTATTACTGCTTCCATACGGTTCTTCATCGATCGGATGAGAGTCACGATCACATGTTGTGGTATATTATCCCATTCCTCTTGGATTGCATTTTGCAGCTGGCTAAGTGTTTCTGGGGCTGGATCTCTTGCTCGAATTCGTCTCTTTAATTCATCCCATAGATGTTCAATGGGATTCATGTCCGGGCTTCTTGCTGGCCATACCATAATGGAGATACCGACTTCGGTAAGATAATCTCGTACGACGCCCGCGGTGTGAGCTCTAGCATTGTCGTGCATGAATATGAAGTCGTTGCCAATAAAATGTGCATAGGGCATCACATGAGGTTCAAGACACTGTTCGATGTACCGATGAGAGTTTAGTGCAGGCAGCCGTGGCCCAGACACAAAGGCAAGTTCTGTCTTACCGTCGGCGCTGATTCCTCCCCAAACCGTCCACGAACCGCCACCATAGCTGACCTTTTCTTCAATGCAGCATTGTGCAAAGCGTTCTCCATCTCTTCTGTAGACCTTGTTCCTTCCGTCGTTACCATACAGCATAATTTTACACTCATCAGAAAACAGTACTTTGCTCCACTGAAGGTATGACCAAGTTAGGTGCTCGCGTGCAAAGTTAAGGCGCGCTCTTCGATGGTCTGCAGTTAATTTCGGCCCATTCGCTGGCTTATGCGGTGCCAATCCGCGTTCCTTCAACCTTCTTCTTATTGTAGAGTCACTTACAGCTACTCTTCGTACAACGCGAAGCTGCTGCTGCAGTTGAAAAGCGTTAAGGCGTCGATTTCGTAAAGAAGTTGTTACAATAAATCGATCATCTCGCTCAGAAGTGACCCGATTCCTGCCAGATCCTGAACGGCGCGTGAACGAACCAGTCTCCCGATAGCGTTTGTAGACTCTATGAACAGATGATAAGCTTAGATGCAATCTTGCAGCCACAACACGTTGACTAAGTCCAGAATCCAGCAATGCCACCACTTGGGCGGCTTCTGCGGGCGAAGTATCCATATGTTTTAGAAAAAAAAGTTTTTTCAGACGTCCCAAAGTCACAGTAAATTAAATAAGAAACAAAAAGTTTAAAGACAAGCGCTAATTTTTAGTTTTTAACGAGAAACGTACTCCAACCCTAAATACACATTTGTCTCAAAACAGTGATTAATTTCATTTATAGGATAAACAAATGAAATTCTAATTTCGAATTTTGATTTTTTTCTTCTTACTGTAATGACCAAACTGCCAGCTACACAATAATGTTTTTTTTTTCATGGAATTAATTCTCTTTTGTAAAAAATTAGGACAAAAACAATAAAAACGAGTGTTTCGATTTTTTTGATGAGAAGTGTATTATGATTGTATAAACATATGCAAACAAGTTAAATTTTATTATTCATAATCAATTTCATTTTCATTTCATGTCAAAATTTAAAGTCAATTAATTTAAGATTAAGATAAAAATTAATATTAAAATTTATGTCAGTTACAGAGATCCGTCATTAAGAAACTCGTCTAGAGTATAATAACATTTTAAACTTCTGCAATGGCATACATTTTATTTCATCGGGTATTTTATTATAAAGGACATGGCCAAAAAAGTACATTCCATATACACTTACATAGTAAATATATTATATTAAGAAAAATAGAGAAGTGAATTGTTGCGTAGTTTTTAACCTCTCTGCACTTATCAGTATTGATTATAATATAATAAGTAATGCAAGTTGAATTCAAAGTCTCATTTGTCAACTTTCGCCACTATGGACCGTTCGTAGACGAACACGTTCTACACCACGCATACTACTTGTAGATATGTATGTGAAATGAACGACAAATGCTCTTACCTGAAACATTTGATTTAAACAAAACTGTTTTCATTGGTATTTCTTACATGTAATTAAATTATATTTTGAAGTGTTGATACGTAAGATATATTTATTTCACACAATTATAGTAATAACGTAACCGTACCATAAAACGGAACGCGTTTTACAATGTCATTGTTTATGTCAAAATGGCGGTACTGCGATTGCACAGATCCTCCGTTGCGTACGAACTGTTTGTTTTTTTTGCGATTATCTTCTAATATTTTTGACTCCTGCTTATCTCTACGGAAAAAAATATTTTTACTTATTTTTACCAAGAAATGAGTAATTATTTATAATCTTTTGTTTTATTTTGTATTTCCCTTGTTAATTAGTAGTTAAACTTTTGAAGAAAAACGTCACTTTCGGAGTCTCAATTAATGTGACAATAATAACATATACTTTGTCTCAGTTTTCTATCAGACTTTCTCAGTTCAGTAAATGTTAATCAATATATGGTTAAAAAACCTTAGTTCAGGTAGAATGACCACCTGAAATAAGGATTTTGGATCTTGTTGAAATGCCTAATAATTCACAGCACTTCGTTATTTTAAAAAGCCTTGAGGTTTTTAATAGCAAAATCATTATATCATACGCTTTGCCAGCAATCTGATAGAAGGTAACATGAAACTGTTTACGTCTAGTTATTTGTAATGAGAAGTTCTTTGAGCTTTTTATTTTTTGCAATTTAATATGGCAATATTCACGAATATGAAACACCAAAAATTATCGTTGTACATTAAATTTGATAACTATGCAAACGCCCATACAGAAATTGGCCATGTCCTTTGCGGTGCAACACCAAAGAAGCTTTTCTTCATTAGAGAAGTTTTACATTTGACAAGGCACAGATCATTAATATATTGAGCACGCATCGGAGTTTTCTTTACTGAGCATAGTTTTTTGAACAAATGTGGATTTATCTTCACAAACAAAGCAGTTTCCAGGATATTGTAAAGAGACGGTAGAGGCAATAAATATGGAATGCAACTATCAGTTGTTTTTAAACCACACATACATCGTAAACATCGTTTCTGCATCCTTAAAACAAGTTCCCTATTTGTTGATTGTCCCCAAAAAATAACACCATAGCGCAGAACCGAGGCGACTAGTCCATGATATGCTGTTAACAGTGTATCAGTATTTACTTTCTTTGAAAGTTGATATAACAAGTATGCTGATTTACTTAATCGCTTGCACATTTCCTCCAAGTGAGGTTTCCAAGTCAGCTTATCATCTACAGTTATACCTAAGAACTTCGCAGTACTAACTTCTCCTATTTCATAATTATCATAAGCGACTTTAACCAGTGGTTTTTCAAGCCGTTGAAAGTGCATTACTTTGGTTTTATTTAAATTTATTATAAGATTATTATCATTAAGCCAATTTATTATTTTATTTAAAGTATATTAATTTCATTTTAATAATTGTTTGGATTATGACATTCTATAATAGCCGTGCTATCGTCTGCAAAGAGTACATATGGATGCAACCCATTAGAAAAGGAGGGGAATATTATAAAAATGAAGGGAAAAATAATTTACGGGCGATCTGAGGTCGGGAAGGGGATGGGGGTGAGTTTTTATGGGTAAAAAACGGTTTTTCTCGATTTCCGGCAAAACTAAAAGTCCTATCGAAAAAAGTCAAATGGCAAAGTTGTAGGTAATAAAAAGATCTAAAACTTTTGTATTTACAATTTTTTCACATAACCTATGTGAAAAATTCAAAAAACCAAGTTTTTGGTTTTTTATTTTTATCTTTTACAAAAATTTTATTTTTTTAACGAAATTTGGTGAAAACTTACCTTTTTATGTCTCAAATACGCTGTAATTTATTTGATTAAAAATATTTATTTTTTCACCTCATTTTGAATTAATATCGAAAAAGCACCCTAATTTTCAATCGAAAATTCACCCGTCAAAATATCAGCTTTTTTCAAAAAGTTGGTATGTTTTCTGTTCGTTGAAATCTCTACTTTCCGATGGTGAAAAAAAAAATATATGTTACCATAGTAAATCTTCTCAGAAAATGCAAAAAATCGAATTCGAATTTTTTTTAAATTATTATATAATTTTGAGTTATTTATTAAAATTTACACTTTAATTACTCAAAAAACGTTAGATTACATGCTACATTAATAAAAAAAAATTGCAAATCAAAATATACTACTATAATTAACAAGCAAATGAGTTAATAAAATTAATATTTAATAAGACATCTACAATATTTGGAGAAAGTTGTCGAATCTTTTTTAAATTATATGCGTAGATGCCTATTTATAACTATTTTAAGATAAATTATATTACCTGAGTGACCTACGAAAAATTGTAGCCCATCAAAAGGTATTTCACGGAGAAGTGGGGAAGGGGCTAGGCGGGTTTGGGTCTTACTACATACATACCTACTATTTCGTAGCAGCTGTTAAAACCGTTAGCCTAGCCAGTATTCGAAATACAGTACAGTATACAACATCGTTTCTAAAAATACCCCTTCCCCACTTCTCCATGAAATACCTTTTGATGGGCTACAATTTTTCGTAGGTCACTCAGGTATATAATTTATCTTAAAATAATTATAAATAGGCATCTACGCATATAATTTAAAAAAGATTCGACAAGTTTCTCCAAATATTGTAGATGTCTTATTAAATATTAATTTTATTAACTTATTTTGTATGTTAATTATAGTAGTATATTTTGATTTGCAATTTTTTTTTATTAATGTAGCATGTAATCTAACGTTTTTCGAATAATTAAACTGTAAATTTTAATAAATAGCTCAAAATTATTTATAATAATTAAAAAAAAATCGAATTCGAGTTTTTGGATTTTCTGAGAAGATTTACTATGGTAACATATATTTTTTTTTACACCATCGGAAAGTAGAGATTTCAACGAACAGAAAACATATCAACTTTTTGAAAAAAGCTGATATTTAGACGGGTGAATTTTCGATTGAAAATTAGGGTGCTTTTTCGATATTAATTCAAAATGAGGTGAAAAAATGCATATTTTTAATCAAATAAATTACAGCGTATTTGGGACATAAAAAGGTAAGTTTTCACCAAATGTCGTTAAAAAAATAAAATTTTTGTAAAAGATAAAAATAAAAAACCAAAAACTTGGTTTTTTGAATTTTTCACATAAAATTTGAGGTTATGTGAAAAAATTGTAAATACAAAAGTTTTAGATCTTTTTATTACCTACAACTTTGCCATTTGACTTTTTTCGATAGGACTTTCAGTTTTGCCGGAAATCGAGAGAAACCGTTTTTTACCCTTAAAAACTCACCCCCATCCCCTTCCCGACCTCAGATCGCCCGTAAATTATTTTTCCTTCCATTTTTATAATATTCCCCTCCTTTTCTAATGGGTTTCATCCTACTATTATTTTTTTTATGATTTAAAAATTATCGACCCTGGTCTACTATGCTCGATGGTTTACACTTAAAATATTAGTAGCGTAAGACACAACTATTTTTTTTTTTAATGTAATGGTCATGCTAACTTAACCACTGAGTATTTCTAAATATTTCATTTATAGCATGATAGAAGACGAAATTCTATGAAACTTTGCTCTAGACACAATTAAAATTGGAGCACACAGTAAAAAGCTATAGACAGATTTAAAAAAATATAATAGTTTTTTGGCTCCTGAAAAACCGTGGTTTGTTCCTTACCTATGTTAATTGATATGTATATTGTTCCTGAGTAAAAGGTTTGGGTTTTAATTTTTCTATTAAATTGTAAACTGAAACGCAATTTTAGCAGTCAGTCATTTTCAACCATCGAAGCCCATGATTGGAGAATTATTGGCATTTTTTTTGGTATGAGAATTGCACTCTTTGCGGCATTACTGCACAAAAGATGTATATCAGAACGTTCGGCCAGTCGAGATAGGGAGCTGGCTGCTACTCCAGTTTTTAGTGACGATTATGTGACGCATAAAGATGCCAGCCAAAGAATTTGTGACAGAACAGTTCGAAAGTTAGAAGCATTTATTTATGGCCGAACGACCTGATATCAGAACGTTCGGCCAACCTGAATCTCCATAACTGAGGACCTTAGAGAAACTGTTACTGAATAAATATTTTGTGACGATTTAGTGACAAACAACCACTGCTTTACTTTTACTCGTAATGCCACCGGTTAAAAGTAAAATTAATTTTAGTTCCTGGAACATCAGGCCGTTCGGCCAACGTAAAATCTCCGTAACTGAGGACCTGAGAGAAACCGTTAATGAATAAAGATTTAGTGACGAGACTGAAACGTATTTTTATTGCTTTATTTTTTTTTTGTGACGGTCCCTTTATATAGTAAAGTGAAAATTTAACATATAACCTCAAAACATTGGGATTATCGATTCCTCCGCAAGGAAGAAGCCCAGAGAAACCGTTAATCAATAAAGATTTAGTGACGACACTGAAACGAACTTTTATTGTTTTATTTTTCTTGTGACGGCCCCTTTTATAGTAAATTGAAAATGTAACATATAACCTCTAAACATTGGGATTATCGATTCCTCCACAAGGAAGAAGCCTAGAAGACTCGTAAAACCCCTGATGTGTTATAGGTTTTCAGTGCAATGGTGTCAGTATTTTTGTTAATTCAAGATTAATCTATAAAAATGCACTATGGCGGATGGCGACTGAAATAGGGTGACCATAATATATTCTAACGAAACAAGTATTTATCGAGTAGGTACTTAATTACCTAAACAATGAAGCAAAACACGTCGAAATAGTTGAAATAAGGTGACGATGTAGGTATTGCAACAAAATAAATAGATACGCGGACGGAGGAATATGAGGAGTGCAGATTAGTTACCAATATGTTCCGGGAAGTTACCGATCAGCGCCCTCTGAACGCCAAGCAATGAACTAAATGAATATTTATAATAAGTAGGTGCGTCTACCTATATCGATATTTATTGCTACGTATTTCGTTTACTGTGTTATTGACGTACATAATAATAATATGCGTATTGTTTTATGGATGTTTTAGACACACAAGTTTAAAACTTGTGTGTCTAAAACATGTAGGTATCTAATTAACGAAATATAAATATATGTTGGGTAATGGGGTTATTGCAATGAGGCAATAATAAAACAAAAATATATTATTGAATAAATTTATTAAACATTAATTATTACACCTTTATCCTGGCCTTTGTGGGGTTCTGTTTTATTATAATGTACTCGAGCCCAGAGGAAGATGGAATCAGTTTAATTGCTTTCATAACAAGTAATAAATGAAAGGAACAAAGATATGTCTACACTGTGTTAAAACTTTCACAAAGTACAATCTATGCTGGAATATCGGTATTTCTGGACTATACGCAGGAACTAAAGCTCATAAAAACAACAAAATTTACACGAAAAACTGCGCAAGGGCAAACTCAAACTCAAAGCATTTATTTCAATTAGACCATTATAGGCACTTTTGAAAGTCAAAAACAAAAAAGCTAAGCTACAGTCACATTCACAAGGCATAATAACTTGCGAAAGTACTGTAGTTGCACATTCCAAATCGTAGATCTCTATGGAGAAGAATGGGCAAGAAACTCTATGGACACTCTTTTTAATCAAAATATTGTTACAAAATCTTGGTTACATCATTCATGTTGAGATTATACATAGTATATGTGAGAACGATGTACAAAGACGTGCACATTAAGAGCGTCCAAAGTAAAAGATTAAACTAACAATTTAAAAATAAAGTAATTAAAATAAACCGTGACAGCTAAGAGATGACCTGTCCCAACTGACAGCGCCCGTTCACGAACATGACGCATGGATCAGCGCCATTCAACTCAACCACATTGAAGGGAACTAAATGACCCGACACACCCGCCACCATCAGCGAGACATTTGTGTGAGCATGACATTCTCTCAGCCACCAGGGCACATTCAAGTCAATGAAGATAACTAAATGTAAATGGTAGCTTTACCGTACATAGTACTCACACATGTGCTAAGCGATTATATAATACTAAGAGATTGAATCTATACAATTCAAAGATATTTTTACAATCTTCTGCAGCTTCCACAATAACTTCACATGGTAATCAATTAGTTTGCCCCTATGGTTGTGGAGCAGGACCAGCATTGAGCCAAGCATTTTTATCATCAATGTAATCCCCCAACTTATAATATGCTTGCCTACATAGTGTGCGTTTTATACAAGATTTAAATTTCGTCTCATTCAGTTGTAGAATGTGGGGAGGTATTTTATTGTTAAATTTTAAACAGTACCCCATGAAAGATGAGTCTACTTTAGCTAGCCTGAAACCTGGTTGAGTTAGTTGGTCCCTATTTCTAGTATGATAGTGGTGTCGGTCACCTCTTTTACTAAATAAATGCAAATTTTTCCTAACATACATGATGTTTTCATAGATGTATTGACAAGGTACTGTCATGATGTTAATTTCCTTAAACAGTTCTCTTAGAGAATCGCGTCTACGTAGATCATATAAGGCTCTGATAGCTCTTTTCTGCAGAATAAATATAGACTCAATGTCTGCAGCCCGTCCCCATAGTAAAATACCGTATGACATAATACTATGAAAATAACTAAAATAGACGAGCCTCGCGGTATCTACATCAGTAAATTGACGGATTTTTCTAACAGCATATGCTGCTGAACTCAGCCGTCCTGCAAGAGAAGTTATATGCGGACCCCATTGAAGCCTTGAATCGAGCGTGATCCCCAAGAAAACAGTTTTTTCGACGAATTCTAGTTTCTCTTGATTCAATACTATGTCACTATCACTACTTTTGATATTCGGTAGAGCAAATCTTATACACTTCGTTTTTTTCCCATTTAATACTAAATTATTCGCGGTGAACCAATTATGGACCAGCAATAGGGCGTTATTTACGTCGTCAAGATTTGTGGCACGTCTGTTTGTCTTAAATATTAAAGAGGTATCGTCAGCAAACAACACCATTTGTGGTTGGTTTTTAAATAAATGGGGTAGATCATTTATATAGACTAAAAAGAGGAAAGGACCTAATATCGAACCTTGCGGTACACCCATACTTACTTTTAAACCCATTGAATTGACACCATTTATTTGTACTTGCTGATGTCTATCGTTTAAATACGATTTAACTAAACTGAGCGCAAGTTTCCCTAAACCGTAATGTTCAAGTTTCAAGAGTAGGGTTTCGTGGTTTACGCAATCAAATGCTTTCGAGAGGTCACAGAAGATTCCTATGGCATCTTGTGCCTCTTCCCACGCCGTAAATATGTGTTTTAATAAGGTGACACCGGCGTCAGTCGTGCAACGTCCTTTGGTGAAACCATATTGTTTCTCATGTAAGATTTTATTGGTGTTAAAGTGTGTGAGCATTTGATTAAGCATTACCTTTTCAAACACCTTGCTGAAAACCGGCAACACGGATACGGGTCTATAGTTATTGGTGTCTTTACTGTCCCCGGATTTGAAAAGTGGTATTACCTTGCTGTATTTCATAAGGTCCGGGAAGACTCCTTGGTCCACACATAAATTAAATATTAAGGCTAAAAACGGTGCTATAGTCTCAATAATAGCTTGACAAACTTTAATGGACATTCCCCAAAGATCTTCAGTTAATTTGATTTTGATTTCCTTAAAAGCTTTAATGACTGTGATGGGGTTTATATGCTTAAATTGAAACTCAACCGGACAGGCTGAAACGTTCGCTCTCAACAAATCAATAGAAACCAAGGGTGAGGAATTTAAGGTTTCAGTAGTTTTAAGTGGGATACTAGTGAAGAAATCTACAAATTCTTGAGCAACTTCGTTTTTAGAGCTTATAAGACCACGTGAAGTATCTAGTGTGATATCATTATTATATTTTTTATGTCTATTAGTTTCACTATTGATAATTTTCCAAACCGTCTTTATTTTATTATCGGCGGATTTAATCTTGTTGCTAATGAATAAGGCTTTAGCTACCTTACAAGTGTTTTTAAAAATTTTAGAGTAAGTTGCAACATATTTATTAAAAGTTTCTGAGTTGATTTAAGGCTTAAGGCCGTACAGTTCAAACAATCGCTCCCTACTTTTCCTAATACCCTTAGTTGCCCAGTCACTGAACATAAACTTTGGGCAAATAGATTTAGTTTTCATTTTTAATGTATTATTAAACTCGGTGTAAACTACCGAAAAGAATTCCTCATAAAAGTGATTTACATTTTCAATAATATGGTCCGGAATACCTAAATTACTGATTAAGTTATTATTAAATTTATTTAAATTACTGGGTGTCATTTGTCTGGACTTTATCTGAATTTTTTGTAATGGTGTGTAGGACTCGAAAACAACGGTTTGACCGCTATGATCAGAAGGAAGGTAATTTACAATTGATTTATCCAAGTAGTCGCAGCAACAAAAAACATTATCAATACATGTTGCAGTATTTGTAGTAATTCGGGTTGGTTCCGAAAACACGTTTAACAAATTAAATGATTTAAAAAGATGTAATAATCTACTGCTATTTGAATTTTGATCTAAAATATTAACATTAAAGTCACCACAGATTACCAGTGATTTATTACCAGTTGCAAGCTTTGCTAAAGTATCTTCCATTACCGATTCAAAAATAGAGTAGTTTTGATAATTTGGGGGTCTGTAAACGCACACTATAACATGCCTATCCAGCTCAACACAAGACAGCTCAATATTACGTTCAACCGATAGATCAACAATATCACTGCGAGTCTTAAATTTAATACAATTTTTAACTAAGATTAATGAACCCCCACGAATCTTAGCTTTCCGGTTAAAGCAACTGCCCACACTGTAATTTGCGTAATTAATTAGCATTTCATAATCTTTTAACCAATGCTCAGTGAAACAAACAATTTCAATCTTTGTTTTTTCTAAAAACAATTCAATTTCTAGTTGCTTTGAAGAGAAACCTTGAATGTTTTGATGAAATGCAAGCAAATATACTGGTGTATTTTTTTTCTGACGTTGAGACCACAGAATATATATACTCGAGGTAAAGATTCTATCATCAAAAAAATCACTAATAATACAAAATTAAAATAATACGTGTTTTGCTTCATTATTTAGGTAATTAAGTACCTAGTCGATAAATACTTGTTTCGTTAGAATACATGGTCACCCTATTTCAGTCGCCATCCGCCATAGTGCATTTTTATAGATTAATCTTGAATTAACAAAAATACTGACATCATTGCACTGAAAACCTATAACACATCAGGGGTTTTACGAGTCTTCTAGGCTTCTTCCTTGTGGAGGAATCGATAATCCCAATGTTTAGAGGTTATATGTTACATTTTCAATTTACTATAAAAAGGGGCCGTCACAAGAAAAATAAAACAAATAAAAGTTCGTTTCAGTGTCGTCACTAAATCTTTATTGATTAACGGTTTCTCTAGGCTTCTTCCTTGTGGAGGAATCGATAATCCCAATGTTTTGAGGTTATATGTTAAATTTTCATTTTACTATATAAAGGGACCGTCACAAAAAAAAATAAAGCAATAAAAATACGTTTCAGTCTCGTCACTAAATCTTTATTCATTAACGGTTTCTCTCAGGTCCTCAGTTACGGAGATTTTACGTTGGCCGAACGGCCTGATGTTCCAGGAACTAAAATTAATTTTACTTTTAACCGGTGGCATTACGAGTAAAAGTAAAGCAGTGGTTGTTTGTCACTAAATCGTCACAAAATATTTATTCAGTAACAGTTTCTCTAAGGTCCTCAGTTATGGAGATTCAGGTTGGCCGAACGTTCTGATATCAGGTCGTTCGGCCATAAATAAATGCTTCTAACTTTCGAACTGTTCTGTCACAAATTCTTTGGCTGGCATCTTTATGCGTCACATAATCGTCACTAAAAACTGGAGTAGCAGCCAGCTCCCTATCTTGACTGGCCGAACGTTCTGATATACATCACAAAAGACGCCATTACCGAAGAGTAGAATACTTATACCAAAGCAATTCAGATAAAATATTTGAGTGCTACAAAAAATAATAAAAAAAAAACAAGGTATTTTCAAGACACATTTATTACACAAAATACTATATATATAGGTATGTCAAATCAACCACGACGTCTGCAGTTTTCAGGTGGGTGATCATCTCTTGGCAGTTCACGCTTTACCTGCTGTGTTAAGAAAGATGCATGTTAGTTTTGGTGCAGTATGATAAAGATTGTTTATTGGGCATCATACTAAAGGAGATATATATCACTATAAACGAGAAGTAAATTAATGTGGTGGCTTTAGTTAATAATTATGTCATAAGTATATAATATGGTCATACCGCAATTGGCCATAAGTTGAGAAAACATGTTTAATTGTTTATAGAACACAAAAATTCTGTTTTCAACCCCCAGAACATACAGTGCTGTAACTTGAAGGTGTTGTTTTACTTTCAGCATAGGTGTCTGCTGTGCCCATTGGTGGTTATGGCCGCTACCACACAACCAGCATAATGATGTAAGGAACAAGCTTTGCTGTTCACCATGTACTTGCTGCATGGCTCTTCCTGACTGGCTGATTCCTGCTAGGAGCAAATATTTTCTAGTAAACAAATCATATTTAAAAAAATGGTTTGGTAATAAGATTTAAAGATCCTCAGAAAGAGCCTCTTGTGTAATCAAAGATTTTTCAGAGTAGGTAAGTGAAAATCATCATGAAGAAAAGCTAAATAGATTTTTCCTATGCTTATACTGAGCAAGCTTGGTTTTTGCCAAATTAAATGTACTCATTTTTTTTTATTTTAACGTATTTTTAGGTATATATATTTAAGTTATTTACTTACAAAGCAAGAGATTTCTTCACTTCAGAGGCAGGTATCCTCTTCAACACTAGGGCCAAAACCAAAACCACCTCCAGCAAAAATTCCTGCACAATGAAGAAAAGTTGTTACACAAACAATAATATAATTAGTTTAGCTAATAGAATAAATAAATTTTCAGAAAGAGCCTCTTTGTAAGCAAAGATTTTTCAGAGTAGGTAAGTGAAAATCATCATAAATAAAAATTGAATAGAGTTTTAGGATTTTGTCTATACTAGTATTGTGAAACCTTGCTTTTTAGATAATTACATGCACACAACAGTTTTACTTGTATTTGTAGGATTTTTTTGGCATATCTCAATGAAATGTGATCCCGATTTTTTAAGAATTAGTAACATCATTTACTTACAACAATGCGAGGAATGTCTTCACTTCAAAGGCAGGTGTCCCCTTAGGCATAATAGCATCACTTGGACAAGTTTTGGTCACAGCAAGGATAGCATTAGTAAGTAGAGTACCACCTAGAAAAAAATATTTTTTTTATTGTGATATCTTTGTAGCACTCATCTAAAGTATTGGTATAAATTTACCAAACACAGATTGATAAACAGACCTGTTTTAAAAGAAGCTTCTCAGCTTCCTGTAGATAAACTTACCATGAAATAACTTTTGAGAGTAAGTAATTATAGATTGTCTAAGGATAAGTAGCATTAAGTAAACAAACATGATGGGAATTTATAGATTTTATTTTGCATAAAAATACGTCTACGTCTCCTTCTTGGTATCGGTCTTGCCACCACGGATTCTTCCGGTCCTGCGGGCGGCGATAAGACCGACCTTGCGACCAGCGGATGTTCCTCTCTTGACAGTCGAAGCCTTACCTGAGAAAATAGTAACACACCATCATTACTTTATACAATGTTTTATTGTTTCTATATTATATTTCATTTTTAATAATTTTTCAAGAAAATATAGGTATCAATTAGTAGGTAATAAAGGTAGTACTCACCAATATGTTGATGGTTACCACCACCGTGAGGATGTTCAACAGGGTTCATGGCCACACCACGCACGTATGGCCAGCAGTTACGCTTAACCTTGTACTTGTGGTATGCACGGCCAGCCTTCAGGATGGGCTTGTCAATACGACCACCACCAGCAACAATACCTGCGCAATGTTCATGAAGAGTTATTATTCAATAAATAAAAATGTTTTGGTTGGTTAATATATTATATATCCTCAGAAAGAGCCTCTTGTGTAATCAAAGATTTTCAGAGTAGGTAAGTGATGATCATCATGAACAAAAATGTTAGTGGAAATTAGAAAATTACAAGTATGGCATTAAATCTGGCAAAACTACCATTACAAATCTTAAGTTTATAAAAATATAGTAATCAATTGTAAAATAATCATTAAAGTATACTCACCAACCATGCCTCTGTTGCTGGATGGCAGGACCTTCTTAGCTCCTGAGGGTAGCTTAACCCTTGTACGCTTAGCATCAGGGTTGTGGCCAATGACGGTGGCAAAGTTTCCAGAGGCACGAGCAAGCCGACCTCGGTCACCCATTTTCTCCTCTAGGTTGCATACAATGGTACCCTCAGGCATAGCACCCACGGGCATGACATTGCCTGAAAAGTAAATCAAATTTATTTAAAACACATGAAGAAAAGTTATTCCATTTTTCTGTCTTTAACAACAAATTACAGGACTTCAAAAAAATAATATTCATCAATCAATATTTTCATAATATTATTTAATAATAATCTCACAAATTACTCCATATCTATAAAATGTGTGTGTATGTAACATGCCAAAACTAAGAAATAATCTGAATGATGGTAACAGATGGCTGCATCAGTATTGATCAATAAAATTTGTGTATCTCAAATTATTTCATATTACCTACTCACTAAGTGGTCAGATATCCACTAAAAGTTGAAAGCTTCTATAGGTGGATTCAAAAAAGGAACTTACCAACTTCAAGGGTAGCTTTCTTGCCACAGTAGACAAACTGGCCAGTGTACAGTCCCTCAGGGGCAATGAACAGTTCTTTGCGTGTCTTGAACTTGTACGGGTCACGGAAGTGAACGACTGCCAGAGGGGCACCACGGCCAGGGTCATGGATGATGTCCTGGTGATCAATTCAAACTATATGAAATAGTATGCAAAAGGAGTATCAGTGGATGACGATCACAGCAGATGGCGTTCTGTAGTTTCTGGTTCCCCCGCATGGGAAAAAGGCGTCAGTTTAAGTATGAAGAAAACCTACTAGATAATTTTAAGGATGGCGTGTAGCCTTCTAGGCGGAGTTCATGATGTTAGCTGTAAATTAATTGGCCAAAGCGTAATTTAAACGTTGATATTTTCACTCATCATTTATAGGTTATGTTGTACAAATTAAAATAAGGACAACGTTACTCTGACCTACTAGTCGTAAGACTGAGTAATGTTACTGGCATCACCTAAAGCAAAGAAGAAGAACCATATAAGTGTCTCTTTGAAAGTTTGTATACGGTACACACAGATGTTTTTGTTATTAATTTATAATACAACTCACCTTCACGACTCCCTTGATGTAACCATGACGTTCAGCATAGTCCAAGGAGCGAAGTTTAGGCGCTCCTTTCCTTTTCTTAGTGTGTGAAACGAACACAGAACCGGCACCTTTACGTTGAGCACGAATCACACGACCCATGATTACGTCCCGTCACTGAAATTTATCCAATGATCCATTAAAAATGAAAATTTTACCATTTTCCAACGAGAACACACTCAACAATTGTTATTCTATGATTTTCATAAATAAATCTTCAATATTCATAGCGATAAAATTAGATTAAATTTTAGAACCTAAAATTTTACGTACATTTCTCAGACGGTCACTTTTGAAAGAACACTTCAATGTTGCCAGTTAGTCTCAGTTACTAAAGTCGCAATCGAAAGCTATTTTATTCACTAGCAGCATTGAAGTGTTGCCGTTTTAGTGACTTTGTCGCTAGATCTAGTGAGTTTTTGCGGTTTATGGTGACTTTTTTTCACGATTTAGTAACAAAAAAAAGTCTGGTGACTTCTAGCGACTTTTCATGATCAACACAACAGTACATATTTTTTATCTTGTTAATGCAATCTATAATTAATATCCATATTTAAATTACCAAGAAAAGTTTAAAAGTTGTGTAGTTATTAAGTAACGTGCACTGAGAACACGAAATGTACATTTGACCCATAGACTTGCTCCGTCCATGCTCTATGTCTATGATTTGACCAACCGGGTATTTATTTGAACAACCGCAAGCTTCGACTTCCTCGGCAACTTCAGAGCAACCGTCAATTATACTCTTTGAACCGTCCACTTCCACCATGCCGGACGAAGACGAAGTGATAATAGATGAAGATTTAATGCAACTAATTAATTTTAAAACAGTGTTTTTGGAATTCTTGTTGGAATTATTGTTCGTTGATTTTTAATATTTTTTAAAATTACTTTTAATCAGTAAATTTGTTTATGGAGATTGATTAAATAATTTAGTGACTTCTAGTGACTTTTTGAGTTTTATTTTTCACCCAATCTAGTGACATTTTAGTAAAAGTTTGGTGACTTTATTTTTGACTAAGCGGCAACACTTTGATTTCCATTTTAGGGTTATTGATGTTACGAGTAACTCTTAGACATATTGACGATGAAGCAAAATGATGAAAAAAAATAAAAATAAAGAAAAACATAAAACCCGACTGCGTAAAAACTAATTTTAAAAAATACGTGAAAAAATTAACTAAAATAAAAACTAAAAAGAAAGAAACAAGCCCAGTAGTTTAAATCATAAATTCTAATGCAGAACAGAACGATTTAAGATTTGATTAGTAAAATTTGAATAGGCCCCGACTGTGAGTCGTTCTGTTCTGCATTAGAATTTATGATTTAAACTACTGGGCTTGTTTCTTTCTTTTTAGTTTTTATTTAAGTAAGTTAATTTTTTCACGTATTTTTTAAAATTAGTTTTTACGCAGTCGGGTTTTTGTATTTCTGTAAATTTTTTATTTTATTTTATACTTTTTAGTTACGATTCATTGACTTCGCTATAAGATGGTAAATTTCGCAATCTAGTCATTTCATTGAGGGAGTTAATATCGTGGGGATTATTAAGTAACTTGCGGTGGTCTAAACTAGTGATGATTAGTCCCTCTAGAGACCTAACTCGACTCAAAGCTACATATGCTTGACCTTTAGCAAAAATGCGTGAACTTAAGTCAACCACAGCTCGGTAAAAAGTAGTTCCTTGGAGCTTGTGTACAGTTACACCCCAGCACAATATCAATGGCAACATTTTTCGCTCTATTTTACCCTGTCCGCGCAGTGCATCGAATTCTGTAGTCGATGGTTCGATTCTGACTCCTACTCCAGGGGCCCAATCGTAGACAGAGAATGCTATAGACTAATTGATATGTTTTGTCGCATTCACACAAGAAAAAGAACAACTTATGCCGATGTCGTGTAAAGAAATGAAACAGAACGATACAATTTTTTGTTTCATCGAGCGTGCCACGTTTTTTCAAGGTCAGCACACTAGTTTGCTAAACAAAGTTTGACAGCTGACGTGCAGCTAGCCATCGTCTACCTTTAAAATACAGTTTTTACGTGTTATATGTTAAGTAATTATGTTATATTTTGTTTTGAACAATTTAGACTTACTATTTCAACCATTTATACAAAAAAATGGTGTGGTGTAGCGTTAAAGGGTGTAAAAGTGATAGTGGAACGAAAATCCCAGGATTGTCTTTTCATTCGTTCACTCTTTATCAGTTCTAGGCATTCAGTAACATTTTATTATGTTCATATATTGTGTATAATGTACGCTAGACGTACGATTCATCCTTAAAAAGCACAAAAATAACAATTATTATTCAATTATAAATTCTAACCTAAAAACGTTGGTGTTGCCAACTTTTCTATAAATTATTACCCACTATTATGGGAAATAATAATATGATGGCTTCTGCAGTGAGTATTAATTAAATATCTGAAATATTTAATGACTTTTTGCAGTTTCCCTGAACCTGATAATTTACGTCAGAATTGGATTGTAGCTACAGGACGAACAGATTGGACACCAAAACCGTCATCAAAAATTTGCAGCAAACATTTTGAGAATTAAAAAGAAGAATATAAGTTAATTAGAAAGAAGAATTCATAAATAATCATTTTGAAAGTCAACCTTTTATTGGAAACCACAAAGTTTTACTTATTAAGGCAATTGCCATGCACTATTTTGAACTGCGTATACATCACGCAACAAAAGGATTTGAACCTAAGCAAAAAATTAGAAACATACGAAGCTTGTTTTATTTAAAGGACAATAATGTGTTAAATCAATAAAAGCTTATTAAAAATAAACATGTTCTATTATTTACCCACAAACCCAGAACCTACTATCACATCAGAAATGGCAGTAATTTAGAACCACATCATCATCATCCATCGTCACTCCTGCCCTCATCGCAATTAATTTGAGTTCGGCAGCATGTCTTCTCCGCATCGCATGCCTTTGCGTACCGATGGTAACGGATATGTCATTGGCATATTCAGGATTTGTCTTACGTACTAATTTCCAATTCTCATAAATTGTGGGGTAAAGTTTTCCTCACCCGGTAACCCTAAATTCGTGACGTATTGATTTTTTGTCTCTTTTTGCGACACGCTTTGCCGGTGTCTATAGGATACTCTGTCTACGGGCCCAATTCTGCTATTACAATAGACGACAATAGTGTCAGAATCTCTACGGTCAGAATGGTCTGTCATTGATTTCATAATTGTTGATTTTGACAAGTTTTGACAAGTCAAAATCAACAATAATTATGAAATCAATGACAGACCATTCTGACACTATTGTAATAGCAGAATTGGGCCCCAGAAACATTGTTTTTAATTGCTTTGTCGTCAAATTCTATTTAAACAGCCTGTGGCAATTCTCCGGGTTCCAATTGGTCCCTCCGAAGAGCTGGTCACTCAATTGTTCATAAAACACCCATTGCTCCGTTAACAAGACCATGGATAACATTCTCTTCGTAACATAACTCGTCATCCTAAACGGATTGTTAAATATTTAACGATTCCTCCAGTTTTGTTAAGATCATCAGAAACATAAACATCTTTCCTACCATCCATTGAACCTAAAGATGATTTTAAAATATCTATTCAACGATACCCCACTTGACATAATTAATCGGTTTTTTTTTTCATTTTGACAATATAGCGTCTGGTTGTCGCTGTGGTGAATTTTGGTTAATGTCATGTCTTTAGTGACACTCGTAAGGTTAAGACGAATCGATTGACGTAAGAATTATCAAAATAACATAGAAACAAACATACATACATAGACTGATAAACACATTACCCTCCTTTGCGTCGCGCAGTCGGGTAAAAAGCATTAAAGCAAGGCACAACAGAGTAATCTCCCAATACGAGGTGTGTGAAGCTTTGCTTGCGTAAAATAGCTTTGCACATACAATTCTCAAAATTCCGAATTAGACTCTGTAGTTTGGTTCTCGAGAATATTCTAAGATACTCGAAGAAATCTGGTTCAAAAGAGAGTCAATCGGTCAGTAATCGTGTAAGGCGTCATTTCGTACCCAAAAATTAAAGGGAAAACCAGAAAAAAGGAAACGGATATCACACTCTCAACATTTTTTACTATTACAACTAGTCTAGCAGTAAAAAATATAAAAAAGCATAGTTTTTTATACTGTTCAAGGTGGAAGCGCTAGGGTAGCCCGCGAAATTCAAATTTAAATCAACATCCCACAGCAAAAAACATAAGAAAATTTGGATTTCGCGTGCTATTCCGACGCTTCCACCTTAAACAGACTTTTTTTTATTATACAGGTTGTACCCGTAAGTATGGATAAAATCGAATATAAGGGGCGTGGGCAAGGTTATTTCAAACTATTACTTTCGAACTCAAATAGCAGGGGTTAATATTGTAGACCTTATAAATAGTTCAAAAATATTCAAGATCATAGATCATCATTATTTTCAATTAAGTCTATTGTAAAAAAAAAGTTATGTCCAATTTTTTTTCAATCAAAAATTGGTCATAATTTTTGAACCGTAAAAAAACGAATCTTCACTTTTTGAACTTTAAAACAATTATAATAAATGTACAGTTACACAGTATTACTGATCTTCCGAACAGAAAATTCTGCGTAGTTCTGAAAAAATGGCTCATTTCACATAGCTTTTATTCAATAGCTGAATTTCTTTAAAAATCGAATTGTCAATCCTACCATTAGCGGAATGCATTGTAGAGAATTAGCTAAATAATTATAATAATAAAATGTAAGTGTTTGTATATTTTAAAATATTTTATTACTAAGTTAACAATCTCTTTGTTTGGTTTAGTGTTTAACAGCAAAATTTTGTTTTGTGTTGAGTATATTACACTTAGAAACACACTTGGTTACCTAATTTAACGTTTGTTTCACTGTTTCACTTAGGTATTGTGTTTTGGAATTAACATCTTATTCATTTGTTTGCATGCCAATTTTATGGCAAAATGTGTCATTGCACTACATATTATTTTTACCATCTCTCACAGGTGAATGCTCCAGGTGATGCAGCGCCTAAAAGCTACTTATCTGTTAGCGTTTCACAGTGCAATATAAACATTGTTTTCTCGCGGTGATCATCATCCAGAATTTGAGAATTTCATAGAAAACAGTTTTTGATCACAAAAAGCACTCGGACATTGACTTAATTGATGAACTGACCAAAAACATGGAATTATTAGTTACTGATTACGGTTCAAAATACAAAAAAAAACTTTTATACTGTGGCATGTTATAGTTGGCTAAAAAATTACACAAAACTGGTTAGTCCCAATTCTTTAAATTAATCTGGAGTGACAAGTACAGCAAAAAAGAGACTGACGCGGTGACAGTTGGAACTAATATCGATGATTGTGGTTACTTGTCGACTGCTAGTACATTCTGTGTCAACAGTGCGTATATCCTAGTGGTTTTTCATAGATTTTTAAAAATTATCAACTTTCTCTGCGTAATTAACTATTTAAAATGAATAAAACTATTCGAAGCAGTGGCAGTGGTGACCTCATTTATTCCACACTCTTTTTTGCCAAGCTGTAAGTAGGTTTATTTGATTATGCTATATGATGTACCATCACAAAAAGCACTCGGACATAGACTTAATTGATAAACTGACGATAATTAACTATTCAGTAACAAACACATGGGATTATTAGTTACTGATTACGGTTCAAAATACAAAAAAAAACTTTTCTGGACGAAATTTTCAATGTCACTTGTCACAAAAATGACAGTTCCTGTGAACTGTCATTTTTCATTGATGTCAATGTCAATGTTATTGCAATAACTTGCTTTTAACGACTCTCTGTAATTATTAATGAATACTGTTTTCATATTATCTTTTTGCGGTTTCGTTATTCTAGTTTGTTACAGGATTTTAACACCTAAGTCCTTACGATGAAAATATATATTTGTTTGACCGGTATTTGCATTTATTACGTCTTGTAAAGTAAAACAAAGTTGTATGTGTGTGTGCATAACACAAACATTTAGGTCACGTTGTAGTCAGATAGTCACGTTGCAAGTGGCGTGGACAGATCTGACATTTCTATATTTCTCATAATTCAGTCTAGATTTGTACGCCACTTTTGTGATTACCTCCTCCCTTATATCTACGTAATATATGCTAAACGTTCTAGAAGGAGTAGATTCCTGTTGCACAGGCTATGGGTAAAATTTAGTATCGTGCGGCACGCGGATAGGGGTGGGAGGTGGTGGGGGGGGAGGGGGGTGGTCCCCCTACCCCCCCGGTACCACTCCCGTGAAAAGGTAACTCACCGTTTTTGAGAAAAACAGATATTTGTGACCTAACCTCAAAACATTATTATCACCTATTTTGGTCGGGAAAAATCACGTACGGGTCTAAATTTGCTTCCAATCAATATTAGGAAAGGCGTCGTCGACGGAGCCCCGCTTCGCGGGGCTCCTACTTCTGGGTGGTTTTCAAAAAAAATAACCACGAAGGGTATGGCGGGGTCTTTGACCCCGCCATACCCTTCTAACCTAACCTATCCGAGTCGGGGTGCCCCAAGTCCCGAGCTCGCTTCGCTCGCTCTTGCATACTAAAGAGTAACGGTGTCGTCGACGGAGCCCCGCTTCGCGGGGCTCCATCGACCACATCTGTCTAGGTTTCCACATCTCTCTAGGTTGTTATAAAAATAAACAACAATACAAATGCATACAATACAATCAAAACAAATGTCACGTGACGCAAATACCAGAGACAGTTTTTTTTCTTTTTTTGCGTTCCTTTTCTCTAATTTGGTACGACATTGAACACCACAGACAATATACTATAAACATTCGGTTGTCAAACGCCCATTTTAACGTTCCGTTTCACCTAATAACGTAAACATTACGAATTTGAGGTTAGAAACAATTTTTGTAAATTTCTGGAAAAATACCCATTGCCTTGTAATAAGAGTGGTAGCGTTATAATCGGGGACCCACCCTCTATCAGATTTAACCACTTTTAAACCCCTCCGCGTGCCGCACGATACTAAAGCCAACCCCAGGCTATTATTGTCTTTACTTACTAATTCTTGTAAGATCATTATTGTTTTGGAAACCTTTCAGTTGGACTTATAAAATTGATTCTGTAGCACAGTGGTAAATTTTATAAAAGTTACCTTGATTACAATACAGTAATCATCTTGTGTTTGAATTGTTGAAAGTTAGTTTTGTGTATCAATAACTTGCTGGACTGTGACTACAATTAAATTTATGGAAATTAACCGAGGTGAGTGTATTATTGAATTATTCATTTTATGTAATATTATCTGTAAACACATTCATAATAATTTAATATTGTTAGTATAACATTTCAATGTATTTGTCAGGATGAAGTAATTATAACAGTTTGAGAGTACATGCATAATGCATGTACTCTCAAACTGTTATTAAATAAAACAATTTAATTTCGAAAATAAAGATACTTTTCCACATATTTCAGCATAGTAGAATAAATTCAAATATACTGTGGCATGTTATAGTTGGCTAAAAAATTACACAAAACTGGTGAATCCCAATTCTTTAAATTAATCTGGAGTGACAAGTAAGTATGGTTATTTGATTATACTATATTAAGTACCTTCTGATATAATTTACACATAGAATATCTTTACCATAATTCATGCATCTAATAATTCCTTTGTTTTAATGTATTATTTTATCTGAATTTTAACTATATGTATATGCTTGAAAATGATCAATATGCTGGTTTAATAATAATCAGAATGATTTAAAATAGATAGTGTGTCTGGCCATTTTTTTTAAATTGGTGGGGTTGTGGGGGTTCACAGTGATGTACTGAGTATGTGGTAACAGTTTGTGCGTTGGTGTCCTTTCCACCTTGTATAAATAGGCCAGGCTCCAGCCTGGCCTACCTAACATTCTGCAATTTTAGTCTATTTTCAAAATAGCAGGCATTCATGAAACCTTTATTAATCTATAGCTGGCATCAACAGTATTGTATGTGATTAAATCTACTAAAGCATCACATTGTCGAAAATCTGACGCTATAACTAGAAGATTTTGTCTCATTCAATACTTGTTTGTAGTGATTCCTGCTTTTTCACCAGCGAAAGTAAACCAGTATTATTATTGTACCATAATTCTGATACCTATATGTGTACATATATGGGGTGGAAGGGACACTGACGCGAAAACGGTTACCACGTATTCAGTACATAATTCTGAACTCCCACATGGAAATTATTCATCAGTATTTCTTTTTTAAATCAGCAAATGGATTTAGATTCTACTTACCAAAAAAATGGCCACACTAACAATATTCTATTTTTAATCATTATGACCGTCGGTATTCCTTCCACCCTGTATACACAATGTAAATAACTCTAATAAATTCATACTCCAGCTTATCTTGAGCTCAATAGATAATTTAATACCCATAAAAAATACGCACTATGGATGTGGAGTTGTGGACACCATTAAATTTAACACAGCTGTTACCCATGACCGTGACTAGGTTCATGTGGATGCATGTGTGTGAGAGAACTAAAGATAGCTTATGTCCTTCCCCAAGATATGATCTATCTCCTCTCCTTGCCAAATTTCATTACGATCGGATCAGCCATTTAGTTGTGAAAAGGTAACAAACAAACACAGTTACTTTCGCATTTATATTAATAATAATAAGTATATTAAGTATGGAAGATGGGTATGGATTAGAATGAATAAAATTCGAGGGAACGATTTTGCAGTTGTTAGCTATAATTGCGGGTTTATTTTTAGTACAGTTTTTGCTACTATTTGTGCATTAATTCCTCTTGCTTTAGTTTACTGCGTACTTCGGAAGCGTTTATTTGTGCGGCCAACCATTGATATATAAAAACCCATATCAATGCGCCAACCCGAATTTGTAATTATACAGGGTTGAATGAGTTCCCAAACTTCCCAACCAAGTCTCTATAAGATTACAAAAAGTAGACGGTATTTAGAAATCCCTCAAAAGAGGAGATATCAAAATAAATGTGTCTAACAGTATCTTTCTGTCTGACATTCATTAAATTAATACAATCTCAAGGTTTGTCTTTGTTTTAAGGTAACAGTCCTCATCTTGCATAACGGCGCTGTTATCTTTCTTGATATCGCATTAAAATGCGTCGATGATACATAAAGTAGCGGTTCACACGGCAACAAGTGCGCAGTAAACACACAATGCGTTTGCCGCACCCATTTATGAATGTCGCTAAACACAACGAATAATCAACAAAACATAATTTTTTTATTCGGTAGTACCTACAGCAGCTGTTGTTGACGGTCAGGAAGTTATATAATATAGCTACCTACTTATTGTGTGCGGGCTCTCATAAAAGCCTTGGTATGCTAGTGACGTGCGTTAGTCCTCACTCACAGATAACGTGTTCCTCAACGTCTACCATCGTGATTCAGATTTAAGTCTGAATGAGATCTTATTTTGCTTACCTAATCTTTAATCCAGCCCAGCCAGACCGCAATGTGGGTATATGAATTTACATTTTCCGGTTACATAACATAATTGCTATGGATTGTCAAAAATATGGAATAATCAAGTAGGGATACATAGGTGTATGTGTATGTATTATATTAAAATGTGGATAGATTATGTAGGTAACGTAAATAGGGGACATATACCTATGTAAATAGGTACCTACAAGCGTTTGTTCCGTAATCAATATTGTTAATTGAATAGCGAGGACTTATTGAAATACCTTCTTTACGTAATACATTGGTACTTGCAACCATTGCGTTGCGAGCTTTAGAGCTATAAATGTGCGAGAATGCGACTAGCGAGGGATGTGTTTGTTAAAAACCAATAGAAGCAGCTCTAGTGGAAACGGCTCAGCGGAGCGAGGTTTTTGTACATACAAAGCAAGGGGAAGATATGTGCTAAGGACGGACGCGATCGAAAAAAAATAGCAGTCAGTACCTAGACGGTGTTGTTACCGCTCGCATCTGAAACGAGCCCGCTACACATCCTCGCCCCTCTCATCTGCGCACCGTTTCATAGCGTCGCTACGCATCCTCGCACCCCTGAGCGCTCTAGCATATCTCCTGGTGGAAACGCTCACACCGTTCCTAAGCCTCGCTACGCATCCTCGCACCGCCCAGCTACCTCGCACATCTCTGGTGGAAATAGCCTTACGAACGGCGCGCGGCGACGGGTTGGTATGGTTTCTATTTTAGTCACTTCACGTGGCTTTGACGGCTGTAGGTTTTATCGGAATAGGGTGCTGAAGTATTTTCAACCGTAAGTTGTCCCGTTGTAGGTAATGTTACGGAATAACTGATAGAGAAAATTTTTAATGATAAACAAGAACGTTTAATGATAAATTACATAGAAGCCATTAATATAAAAAAAAACAATGATGCGAAAATTGAAACACGTTTGGTAGGTAGGTACAGACGCCAGCAGGTCAACCTACTCGAAACTGTCAGAAATTTTCCCAACCAACCTTGAACCTAATACTTTAAAGATAAAGTTGAAAATCTATCAAAGAAATTTGACAGATTGTAGTAGCTTGATGTGCTGGCGTCTGTACTAGAGTTGACCGAAATTCGTTTCACATTCGGTAATTCCAAAATTCGGCTGCTTTTACCGCATTTAGCTATTCGGCGAAGTTCAGTTCATAGACCGAACATTCGGTTGAACAAACCTTTACTAATGTAGGACAGACTAGTGGTCCTAAGATAATATCCTGCATTTTGCCAAGTGAACTCACTGCTAGTTATAGAAATCGGAAGGAATATAATAAATCTATGCAAATAAATAAAATTGAAGTGTCTGACGTGTCTGTAATATCAAAATAACAGCTTTTTACTGAATATATGTATATGAAAGTGTATACAGTACCTACTTATAACAAAAACACATTTTTTCCTTTCAATTTTTGCCTGTCTATTTGTTCCGATTTTGACGGCATTTTTACTGGCAGATAGATGATGCCATAAGGAGTAAATAGGCTACTTTTATTTTAGAATAGGTATTAGGGTTCCGTGCAAAAAAAAAACTAAACCCTTGAAATTAATAATAATAATAATAATAAATAATAAAATTGTTTATTTATCCAAGTGGTACACACAGACACAGTTCAAAACAAGATGGCTGAAATACAATAAGTTTATAAGTACAGATTTTTGTGCATCGAAGATTGAAATCTACAAAAAATCTATGTATACAAAAATAATAATGAACCCTGTCTCTTAAACTAGGAGACCTGTATCTTAAGAGACAGTGATCGGTCAAAATAGGAACTTAATAAAACTGAAGTTTACAAGAGTGAAAGTGTGTCGATTTACCTTTATAAATGCGTATAAATATTACTGATATATTACAGATAAGTGTGAGTGTTGAGGTGTGTGTAACATGAGTGTGTGTGTGGGAAGGGAGTGGGAGATGTATGTGTGTGTAATTGTGTATGTATGTTTGAGTAGGTATTTGTTTGTTGTGGTGATAGTAGTTTTTTGAAGAGGTTTATTATGTCAAGCGATGTATGATAGTAAAGATTCTGTTTTTATATAGTCCTGCAGCATGAGCCAGTTAGAGGTTTTTGATTTGACATTAAATTTATTTAGGTCTACTATGTCTAGTTCTTTCTGTATTTTTTTAAAAACTTGATGGCTTAAAACATAGAATTGACGTCTTGCAAAAGAGGTTTTGTACTGTACACCAGGGGGAACATATGTACGTTTCCTTGGATCAGATGGAGGTAGACGGGCGTGTATCCTCAGGACAGATTGGAGAATAAAGAGCTGCCGAACCGTCAGTACTTTGCAATCAGCGTAAAGTTGCGTTGTAGGGTATCTGTAGGGTTTCCGTAACATAACTTTAAGAACAGCCCTTTGAGACCTTTCTGCGCGCAGAAGATAAGTCTTCGCTGCTCCACCCCATACAGTTATACAGTAGCCAAGAATCGATTGGCATAATGTGTAGTACACCATTTTGAGAATGTCAATACCTGCGGATTCTCGGAGAGATTTGAAGATGTGAATAAGACGAAGTGTTCGAGTAGTTAGTGTCTCAAGTTGTTTGTCCCATTTTAGTCCATCGTCTATATTCACACCCAAGTATTTAACACTGTCAACTCTAGCAATAGAAGGGCATGAGCATGACATTAACTGATTCCGGCATGAGTGAGCCGTTATCGTGAAACTACTTGTTGGTTTGGTGTTGCACCGGATTGCAAAGGGTAAGTAGTAGGTTTTTTTTAGATTTAATGTTAATAAGTTTAGGTCAAGCCAGTTCATCACTGAAGACAGTGCAAATTCCGCTTTTCGTTTCACATCTTCCCATGAGGGCCCATCCACCAGAATCGCTGTGTCATCTGCATATGCATAAATTTTACAAGCTGGCATTGACATCCTGCAAAGGTCATCTACATATATTTGAAAAAGTGTGGGGCCTAGAATGCTTCCTTGGGGGACACCGTATAGCACAACCTCTTCATTACTGAAGCTAGAGCCAATCCTAACCATCTGTGTACGATTCCTCAGGTAATCTTTAAAAATTTCCAGAGCTATGCCACGTACACCTATACACTCTAGCTTGGAAATTAGTTTGGGGACAGAAACTGTGTCGAATGCTTTTGACAGGTCCAGGAATATACCAAGGCATTTTTTTCTACTGTCCAAGGTCTTAGCAATAGATTGCGTTAGATCCAGTACTGCGTCTTCAGTGGAGACTCCAGGCCGGAAGCCGTACTGATTATCCGCTATAATTTTGTATTTATCGAGAAAGCCTCTAAGATTTTGGTTAAGAATCTTCTCGAGGATTTTAGAGAGCGACGACAGTACTGATATAGGCCTATAATTATCGACACAGCCTCTGTTCCCGCCCTTAAAAATTGGATGGACTATAGCCCTCTTGAGGGAATCTGGAAAAACTCCTGTCTCAATGCAAAGATTGCAGATGTATGCTATCGGCGATACCAGAATGTGACGACATGTCTTAAGGAGTGAGGAAGATATTCCATCCCAGCCTACGGCACAGTCGTGGCGCATCTGCAAAATAATAGTTTCTATGTCACATTCATCAACTTTTATTATAGAAAGTGAATTGACATGCGACCTCAGTGTCTTGTTATTACCAGCATGAGAGGTCTCGCAATCTGAAGGTGCTTTATTTGGATCGTTGATTATTTTTACAGCCATGTTTTTACCTATATTGGTGAAGAAAGAACATACATTGTTGAGGGAAGATGCAGGACTGTCACTTATTTTAAGTAGTTCAACAGGACTAGAACATATATTACCAGTATTGGTTATTTCCTTAATGGTTTTCCACAATGCTTTAGGATTATTCCTAGATTTTTCAAGCTCACTCTTCTCATAAGTCCTCTTTAATTTTCTCAGTAGCATATTGCAGAAATTTCGATAACGCGTATAGGTTACTTGTAGTATTAAATTATCTGGTGACTTCTTAGATTTTACGTGCAGTTTATCTCGGTGCTTGATACATTTTAGAAGCCCTGGAGTTATCCACGGTTTTATGGTTCTTTGTTTTCTCGGAACATTGATATGTTTTGTATGTTTGGTAATTGCTGTTGATATCTTTGTAATCAGTGTATTCATAGCAGTATTTGCGTCTTTAATGTGGTAGATATCTGAGAAGTCTGTGTTTTCTAACTCTGTCTTAATGGCTTCGTAATTTAATCGGGATATAATAAAACTTTTGCTCCGTGTGGGATTTGTATTTGAGATCGAAAGAATAATTGGTTTGTGGTCAGTAATATGCGACTCCAGTACCAACGTAGTGGCCATTGCCTTTGTTTTTAATAAGATGTGATCTAGGCAGTTTTCCATTCTAGTTGGTAGGAGGTGGGTTGGTAGTAGTCCATGGGACGCATTTAGGATTAGGTATTCTAGTGCACGGTCATTCCTACTGTCCGCTTTTATGTCAATATTCAGATCTCCCACAGTTGATATAATGGGTGAGTACGATATTTCGTCATAAATATTATTTAAACTAGTCAAAAAACTGTCGAAGTGATCCTTGGTATTATTAGATGGAGAGCGATATATTGCTACTACCGAGAGCTTATTATCAATTTGACATACAAGACAATTTGCATAATTTATGTTTGGTTCCCATACCTTGACGTTTAGCCCAATTTTAGTATAGATTATAACCCCATCGTTTTGGTTTGTAATGTTTTTTGTTGAGTACGATTGGTATCCGTTCAGAACTGGCAGGTTAATCACTTTACTCAGCCAGCACTCAGTCAAAACAATCAGATCAAAATCAATATTAATTAAACAAATCAATGCTAGGAGGCTGTCAAAATTTTTATTAACACTACGAATATTTATGTGCAATAATTTTATACTACTGTCAGCTCTATTTATATATTTAATACACTCATGTGGGTCACAAGAGAAAGAGTTTTCAAGGTTAAGATTATCTAGGTCCTGATTAATATTATTTATGTTAGCCATTTATGGTTTTTAATAAGGGAAAAACAAAAAAGAGTAACATTGAGAGTAATATTCCTGGTATTTGACATTAACATCGCTTTTTTGTTGAATATGATGTAGTGGCAGGGGGAAGTATGTATGTGTGTTTTGTATTGATTTTTAGTGTGTAAGTAGGTTTTCCTGTGTGGTATGTGTTTATTAGTAAACAAATTGTAACAAAGTGTATAGTTTACAGTTGAAATTAACAGGGTAATTAAAAAGTGAAACAAATAATATAACAAATAGCCTACGGTTTCCAAGTAATGACTGGGCGCAGGTTCAACTAGTCACTTGTTGGTGAGATCTTGAAGACATTTCTCTGAATTTATCAACAGCTGTTTATCGCCCGTTTGCTTGCGAAGGAAGATGTTTCCATTGCTTACCCAACAGAAAGAATAGGCATTCCTCTTCGCAAATTCCCGCGCCAAGTAAAATAGCTTTTTTGAGGCAGAAGACAGCTGTTCAGCAACATATACCGGCTGCCGTTTCAAAATCAAAATCAAAGCATTTATTTCAAGTAGGCCCGTTACAGGCACTTTTGAACTGTCGAAACAAAGACAACAATGAAATTTAGCTACAGTCCCAGTCACAAGGCATAAAAACTGTGAAAGTACTGTAGTTGCCCATTCCCTAACGTAGATCTCTATGGAGAAGAACGGGCAAGAAACTCCATGGACACTCTTTTAAATCAGAATATTTTTACAAAACCTTGGTTACATCATTCATGTTTAGATGGTACATTATGTGAGAGCGATGTAGCAAGATGTGCACGTTAAGTGTCCATAGTAAAAACAAGGAAAAGAGCAATTCAAAAAAATAAAATAATTAATTCAAATAAGCCGTGGCAACCAAGAGATGACCAGTCACAACTGACAGCGCCCGTTCACGAACATGACGCATGTATCAGCACCATTCAACTCAACCATTTTGAAGGGAACTAACTGATCCGACACACGCGCCACCATCAGCGAGACATTTGAGTGAGCATGACATACACTTAACCGCCAGGGCAAATTCAAGTCAAAAAATGACGTAGGTTTCCAACGAAGGATAGCTTTCTATTACATAGTACTCACATAATATGGGCTATGCGGTTATATAATACCAAAAGAAATTGAATCTATACAATGCAAAGATAGTTGTACAATCTTCAGCAGCTCCAACAATACTATTTAATGCTATCCATTAATCAGTTTATGCGCCCCTGTCCATGTGGAGCAGGACCGGCATTGAGCCAAGCATTTTTATCAGAGATATAATCGTCCAACTTGTAATATGCTTGCTTACATAGTGTGCGTTTAATGCATGATTTAAATTTCGTCTCATTCAGTTCAAGAATACTTTGTGGAATTTTATTATAGCATCTCAAACAGTACCCCATGAAAGATGAGTCTACTTTAGCGAGTCTGAAGCCCGGCTGAACTAATTGGTCTCTAGTTCTCGTACTGTAATTGTGTCTGTCACCTCTTTTATTAAAAAGATGTAGATTTTTTCTAACGTACATTATGTTTTCGTAGATGTATTGACAATGTACCGTCATGATTTTGATTTCCTTAAACAGTTCCCTTAGAGAATCGCGCCTACGAAGATTATATATGGCTCTGATGGCTCTTTTTTGCAGAATAAATATAGACTCAATGTCTGCAGCCCGTCCCCATAACAGAATGCCATAAGACATTATACTATGAAAGTAACTAAAATAGACCAGTCTAGCGGTATCTACATCAGAAAATTGACGGCTTTTTCTAACAGCATATGCTGCTGAACTTAGGCGCCCCGCAAGAGATTTCAAATGAGAACCCCATTGTAGCCTTGAATCAAGCGTAAGCCCCAGGAAAACGGTTTTATCTACGAATTCAAGTTTCTCTTTATTCAATACTATATCACACTCGTTACTTTTAACATTTGGTAAAGCAAATCTTATGCATTTCGTTTTTTTTTCATTTAATACTAAATTGTTTGCTGTGAACCAATTATGGACCTGAAGTAGGGCATTATTTACGTCATCTAGATTTGGGGCCCGTCTATTTATCTTAAAAATTAGAGAAGTGTCATCAGCAAATAACACCATATTTTGAGGTTGGTTTTTCAATAAATAGGGTAGATCGTTTATATATACTAGAAAGAGGAAAGGACCCAATATTGAGCCTTGCGGAACCCCCATTTTTACTTTTAAACCCTGTGAATTAACACCATTTATTTGAACATATTGTTGTCTATCACTTAAATAAGATTTTACCAAACTAAGTGCAAGTTTACCTAGTCCGTAATGCTCAAGTTTCAAAAGCAATGTGTCGTGATTTACGCAATCAAATGCTTTGGAGAGGTCACAAAATATTCCTATTGCGTCTTGGGATGCTTTCCACGCAGAAAATATGTGCTTTAATAAGGTTACACCGGCGTCAGTTGTACAACGTCCCTTAGTGAAACCAAACTGTTGGTCGTGTAAGATTCTGTTGGTGTTAAAATGATTGAGCATTTGATTAAGCATTACTTTTTCAAACACCTTGCTAAAAACTGGCAACACGGATACAGGTCTATAATTATTAGTATCTTTACTATCCCCGGATTTGAAAAGAGGTATGACTTTACTGTATTTCATTAAATCAGGGAAAACTCCTTGGTCTACACACAAATTAAAAATTAAAGCTAAGTATGGTGCTACAGTCTCAACTATGGATGTACAAACTTTGATAGACATTCCCCAAAGATCTTCGGTCAGTTTGACTTTTATTTGCCGGAAAGCTTTAATAACTATCATAGGGTTTATGTGTTTAAATTTAAATTCAGCCGGGCAGCCAGACACATTCGCCTTTAATAAACCAATTGCTACTTCAGGAGAGGAATTAAGAGACTCCGTAGTTTTTAACGGTATATCGGTAAAAAAATTCACAAATTCTTGAGCTACTTCCTGATTAGAGCTTTTAGGACCACATGCTGTATCTAAGGTGTAGCTAGTGTTACGTATTTTCTTCCTGTTAGTCTCGTTATTTATGACTTTCCAAACTGTCTTTATTTTATTTTCTGCTGTTTTGATCTTGTTGCTAATGTGCAGGGCTTTGGCAACCTTGCATGTATTTCTAAAAATGTTTGAATACTTAGCAACATACTTATTAAAAGTTTCAGTGTTTATATAAGATTTAAGGTCATAAAGCTCAAATAGTCTTTCCCTACTTTTTCTGATACCTGTAGTTGCCCAATCACTAAATATAAATTTAGGGCAAATACTTTTTGTCTTCTTTTCAAAAGTTTTGTTGTATTCAGTGTGAACTATTGAAAAGAAATGATCATACAATTGATTTATATTAATATCGTCCATATGATGGCTCATAACACTTAACTTGTTCTGCAGGGAAATATTATACCTATTTAATTTGCTAGTAGTTATAGGTCTAAATTTAATCTGAACATTTTGCAATGGTGTGTTACACCTAAAAGTTACAGTTTGTCCGCTGTGGTCAGACGGCAGGCAATTTACTATGGCTTTATCTAAGTAATCGCAATCGCAGAAAACATTATCTATACAAGTAGCAGAAGATGGAGTGACTCTAGTAGGTTCTATAAAAATGTTGGTCAAGTCAAATGACTTAAAAAGATTTAATAATCGACTGCTATTTGAATTGTCTTCTAAAATATTGATATTGAAATCACCACAAATAATTGTAGATTTATTACTGGCTGCAAGTTTTGCCAGGACATCTTCCATTATTGATTCAAATAAGGAAAAGTTTTGATAGTTTGGGGGTCTGTACACACACACAATTACATGCTTATCTAGCTCAACACAGGACAGTTCGACGCAATGTTCAACCGAGAGACCTACTATGTCAATACGTTGTTTATATTTAACACAATTTTTCAAAAGTATTAGGGAACCTCCACGCAGCATAGATTTACGGTTAAAGCAGCTACCAACCGTATAGTTCTCATAATTAATCAGCATTTGGTAATCTTTTAGCCAATGTTCGGTAAAACAAATAATGTCAAACATATTTTTTTCTAAAAACAATTCAATTTCTAATAATTTGGAAGAAATGCCTTGGATATTTTGGTGGAATAATTTTAAGGTGTTCTGCTGAGGCCCTTTTTTACTAACTAATTGAGTGCAAGAAGATACCTTGTTGTTGATAGGTTTAACAATATTGTTAAAGGTACCTTCTTTTGTCTCACTACCTAGTTTAAATTAATATTAATATCTGGAGTGAGCCCCGAGACTCCACTACCAGCGGATTCTACTTGAGAATCATCTATAATTACACATGGATCCTCCGATTTACAGTTATTATAAAAATGTTTATTAGTATGATTACTAATAGTCGCGGTGTTAATAATATAACTAAACTTAGACATACTATTTATGTCTGTGTGAATATTATAAGCTAATAGCCTAGCTATTTTGTGTCTACATCTAATTGGTAGATACACCTTACCCCGTGTCGACTTAAGTTTATCAACAATAGTGTTGATATCCAGATATATAAGTCTGTCACTATAGTGACCTACTAAGAAATGTACATGCTTATTTAACATATGTATATAATTGTTTTTTCTACTACTTAAATTTTTAAAATATGGAAAAGCACACAATATGATCTTACTACAGCTTAACTTTAACAACTCTGATACATAGTCGGTGATGTCTTCCTTTTTAATATTTGAACTATTTCCAACACATATGGTAATGGTGGTATTAGGATTACAAACATTATTTATTACCGAAGCCATGACCTGTTTGTAGGTTGACCCGGGCGTGCAATAATTTTGGGTACAATAACTAAGGTTATTACTGATTAATTTACCTAGCCCTCTACCTATACCATCAGAGAACATAACTGAATGATAACAATTTTTACTATCAGGTGATACAAAATGACTAATCTTAGGCTGTACTACTTGTGACTCATGAAATGTAATGACAGGGATTGCATCTGGGTTGATGGTGCAGTCCTGAGCGCTCATAGCTTGGGACGGGTCCTCCGTTGCCTCAGGCTGGAGGGCATCAAGACTGGGTTCACTCCTACAAGTACAATGAGTGTTGCTGAGAGTCAGCAAGTCCACTTTGTCTACTAACTCATTAGTGGCTAGAATATGCTCCTTAATTTGGTTGCTAGACATATCATATTTATTATATAATGATTTTAGTGACTTATTCAGTGCCTCAATTTCAGATTGTAAGCGCTGAGTGTCTATTTCATAAATATTTATACTATCTTCCAATTTAATCTGATAGTTATTTAATCTATTCACAAGATAAACACGTTCTTTCCTTAATTGAATATTTTTGGAATAGTGCTTTTGTTGTTTCTTGTATGTTTACCCGGTATACCAATCAGCTCAGTGTTTAATTTGTTCTCTTTTCTCTCCTTATTGTTGTAAGAACGGATGGCAGACAATACATTGTGTTTTGTTTGCACTGTTGTGAACTCAGCAATGATTGGGCGTGTGGTGGGGGCCGCCATATCCTTAGAATATTTTCCCGGCAGGCGATATATATCACGAACTTCGGTTTCAGTTATAGACATTCCAGCTAGTTGGCCTATGTTGCAGACCGTTTTTATTAGGCCGGCCGTAGTCTCGCCGTCAGTTTGTGGAACATTTCTAATTTCTATTCCCGACGACCTGGACTTATACTGGAGATCCATAATCTTCCTCTCAAGACCTTCTATATAGCCACGCTGTTCCTGCCGCTGTTTCTTAAGCTCTTCAACCTCTTTTTTTAAGTCTTCAAATTGTTGGTTCATGAAGGACATCGAGCGCTCAATCTCTGCATTGGTTTTGCAGATTTCGGCGTTAGACGCCTGAATTTTTATGTTTTGGGCCTTAATCTCACTTATGTCAGTTACCAACTTTGACATGAAAGTGGTTTGATCTTCAAGCATCTTGGTAATACGGGTGTCTTGGTCTGTTTTCCAATTAGCAAGTAAGTCCTCCACATCCTGTTGGCCTCGAGACGAATGTTCATGTTTCGGTCGTTTGTTCCTACTGGTAACATAGTCGCATAACTCAATCGCCGAGCTGATATCAGGCTCAGACTGAGTCTGAACCAGAGTAATATTTGGAGTTTTCGGAGGAGTGCGCTGGAGACTAGCCATCCTCAATAATAATAAAGAAAAGAAACGAAAATTGCCTCACCCAACTGTTAATTAGCCCACCGCTTTACTCGCAGTTGTTCGTTTGATATAGGTATCCAGAAATCCGATGATAAAATTTCGCGGTAATCAAAAACGACCGCCTCCTGAGTAGAAACTATTTTTTTTGCAAGATCTACGAGATTCCAAACTAGTGCCGCCTTCGTCGCTGCGTCGATAACAACGTTGGTGTAGGTCAGGGATTCACTTTTGTAATGGCCGGTAGATTAATATTTGCTACAGTTCTATTTCACCTTAATTTGTGTTTATCTCACTGTTTTTATTATTGCTTCAGCATTTATAGCACTTCACTCACTTGAAACTAAAGTTTTTTGCAGTTATTACCACTTTTAACAATGTATTTCTCATTAAAAACAATTATTTTCGACTAGCGGAAAGATATGTGTCTAGCTTAAGCGAAGTGTCGGGTACCGATCCCAAAAATAAATAAATTGGTAACAAAATTCGATTCAAAAAGGGAAGTAACATTTTTTTTAATAATAATGTCACGCGAACGAAGGTTGCGGGCAACAGCTACTTATTATACAGGGTTATTTGTAAAACACCAGCAACCTCTTAAGAGGTCATTTAACTCATCTCACTCATCATAAAAATCAGCTGTTCCCTACATTTTGACGAGTTAATCGTTCATAAATGTAGGAAACAGCTGTTTTTTTTCGCGATTTCTGGTTTGGTCTCATAGTAAAAATTGTTCATAATGATGAGTACAATGACCTCTTAAGAGGTTGCTAGTGTTTTACAAATAACCCTGTATAATTGAAGAACTACTCCTAAACGCTGGACCGATTTTGGATGAAATTTTGTGTGACTACCCACTCAAACATCATCCATTTATCAAATCAAATTTTGTTAGCCCCTTGTCGTAATCACAACACCATTGTGCTTTAGAATTTTTTTTAAACTAGAAGACCCATAAAGTACGAACTCGACGATCAGCGTCTTCAAACTTTTTACCGGTGACCGATTTTTACAGTCGTCGGTTTCGCAACTCCTACCTACAGTTAATAATGACTTTCTAATTATGACGGAAAATTATGGCTTCTTATGAATCTGTATTGCTCTTTGAGGAAAAGCTAGTTTATTTTTATAGAACTTGTATAAATAAAAATGTTACCTAAAAAGTGGGTAAGTATATGTATTTTTGAGACCGGCAGTAAAATAAAGGTAGGTACCTTAGGTAACCGTTGCAACGACAGGAAAACTTTATTTGAAGTGTCTTTTATTTTTTGAGTAATTAGTATAATGATTACCTAAATACATAAGAAATTCGGGTCGACCTGAAATAGGGAATATGCATGATTTTTTTTATTACTTAAATTAATAGTTAACATCTTTATAACATAGAAAAAAATATAAATATGCTTGAAAATAGTCAAATAATTTTGCAAAGTGAAATTTAAAACTCTGAATAAATTTGAGCCGTTCAAACGCCACCATTTTGCGCGCGCTTTTGATGACGTCATTGGTTATGTCCCGTGTTTGTTTACTATAGTGTTTCAGTTACTTCATACTTATTTTGTAGTTTTAATTGCTATACAAATCATGGAAGAAGTTAAAAAACCTTCTTTTAAGTATTGTATAGTATCGAAGTGCAAAAACATTATTAATAGTACACCCGATAAACTGTTTTTTCGTATTCCACGCGTTGTGAAAACTACGAAAAAAATGGTGTAAGATGATGAGAAAGGATAATGTGTCTCAATTATCGGTTGTATTTTGTTGTGAAGATCATTTTAACGGAAGTATGATATATTTATGTACAGCTTAGTGTGAATTAGCTATTAAGCAGTAGAAAATTCGGTTTAAAACTAACCTAACCTAGTTTACAAAAGTTCATAAAAAAATTCTATGTCCTAGAACTTGCTTATTCCTATTGTGGTTTTACGAAATTTTGATGTTTGTTAGGGAATATACAGTTAATCATATTGAATATAACATAGTGAAACAGAAAGGAGGAAAATGTAATCTACGGTTAAAGAAAGGAGTTGTTCCTCATATATTTTTGTGTCAAAAACGGAATATGCCACCAGTTGAAAGAATGACCGTAGTTAAAAGGCATAGACTATCACTGGTAAATGAAGGTCTTTCAGAATATGCTATCAAAAGTAGTAATATTTTAGAAATTGGTGAACCTCCACTAAGAAGTTATTGCGAAGCTAGTCCTAGTACTTCCCATACAAATGTATGTGATAATCAAGCAGTACTTCCCGTATTGAAGTATGTGATGATCATGAAACAGAGCCCTGCACTTCTTTTATTAAAGTTAATTACAGAGTGACAAAGCTATGCAAGTCAATATTAAACTGAAGTCCAGAAGTAAAGGTGTCAATATACCTACTGAAAAGAAAAATGTAGGACTGTTACCATTACCTCTTTCATCACACAATATCGGAACTTCACCAACAATACTATCTGTTAAAAAGAGAATTGTTGGCTGATAGCCCGGCTGATAGTACTTCTATATCACCTTATTCTTCTGTTACATCCGCTGATTATGCACCAAGTTGTTTATTAAATTAAAAATAATTAATTAATAATTAAATAATAGAAATTCAGATATGTTGACATCATACATGCATCTATTTTCGGTAGATTATCCGATTGTGCTTTGACAAAACCAGTTTCTGTCATCGTCCTAGATTGACTACAAATATAATATTCACAAGTAATCACACAGGAATACAGTTATAAACAATTTTTCTCACAAACACTACTAACACAGTATGAATATCAACGCCGATACATCCAAAGACGTGACCATTGACGTCACATTTCGTTTCGACCAATGGTGACGCGTTTTGTAAGTTTGAATTTCCCTCCCTTATTTTTCACTTTTTATATAATATTTTCTGGGTTTAAATAATAACTAAATAAAAAAAATACCTTTTAAGTATAATGTAGACAATAAAGAATCCAAAAAAAAATATTTGAGACAAATTTAAATTTTATGCATATTCCCTATTCCTTTTTCGATTTTTCACTATTATTACTACCTACAGAATTTAAACTAAAGAACTGTAAGACCGACGATTTTAAAAATAAAGTAAGTAGGCTAAGAAAAACAAACAAAAACTGATGAGTTGAGATAAGTTCAGGCATTTGTTTACCTTTCTACGGAATTCAATAGTACCGTACAAATTCGTTATAATAACTGATTCCATAATAATAAACTATTCAATATCACTATGACGAATCGCGAAAACGACAAGTGCACACACTTCAGCAAAATGTAGGAAAAAAGGAACATCAAGTTACGTAACAGCTAGGTGATTGTGTCAGCAAAACAATGATATTGAAATAACATCTATGATGTTATAGTCATTCAATAATTGCTTATGTGTAAGTAGGCTATTAGCAAATACCTATAGAAACTTAGATTTCATGGGTTTTGGGCACATTCCTGTCCGATTCCTTACCTTCATCTTTCCCCATAAGCTTCACCGCAAGATCCCACTGCAATTGTTTATAATGGGTAGGTTATAGCAACTAACCAACAATCAATTACCAATAATGCTAACTAAACCTTACTATACCACTAACATTTGATAAAAACGGTGGCACCTCACAAAGTGAAGTAAAACATGTGCAAGCAACAAGGGATTTTTTTGCATTAACTCTATTGTGCATTTGAAATCCCAATTCCAGATACCAAAAGTAGCTTATTCTACACCAGGCGCAATGTGGGTAAATACATGAAAATGTCAGCTGCTGCGGAGACGCTGCCGGCTCCGAAAGTACGACCTCACGCGCGTCCAGACAGTGCGCCCGCGCAGCATCTCTCGCCTGCCCCTCGCCGGCCTGGCGGAAAGCACCTCGTGCATTGGTTCCGAAAAGGCCTACGTCTCCATGATAACCCAGCGTTAAAGGATGGCCTAGTGGACGCAGCGACGTTCAGATGTGTATTTATTATCGATCCTTGGTTCGCCAGCTCATCTAATGTTGGCATCAATAAATGGAGGTAAAACTTTGAATAAGAAAACTTTTAACTACAATCTTTTTCTGCGAACGAAATTAATATAATAATGATTTAATCTTTTTACGAGATTTTTGAGTCACAGCCCACGCACACGTTCCAGGCGACATACATACATACTTCGTGTATTACGTAGGAAGTTGTTACGCTTGACATGCAGTTTTATATATTTAATCGATAAACTTATCTCGACAGGTTTCTGCTGCAATGTTTGGAAGACTTAGATAGCAGTTTACGGAAACTTAACTCACGGCTGTTTGTGGTTCGAGGACAACCCGCCGATGCGTTACCAAAATTGTTTCGGGAATGGGGAACCACCGCGTTGTCCTTCGAGGAGGACCCCGAGCCCTATGGCAGAGTGCGAGACCACAACATTATGTCAAAATGTCGCGAAGTCGGCATCACCGTCACATCTCGTGTTTCTCACACGTTATACAAATTAGACCAGTAAGTTATTTGAAATGAATGTTCCTTTTCGTGTAGAATTAGAGTCGTAAATATTAATTCATTATAATTCTTTTTACAGAATAATAGAACGAAACGGTGGCAAAGCGCCTCTCACGTACCACCAGTTCCAGGCGTTGATCGCCAGCATGCCTCCACCCCCGCCAGCGGAAGCGCCAATATCGCGCCAAACGCTGAACGGCGCCACCACGCCCGTAACCAATGACCATGATGATCGGTTTGGCGTACCCACTCTCGAAGAACTTGGTAAGTTACGATAAATTCAGTTAAGTATATGCATACGAATGAAATTATGAGTGACTTATTAATTATTATTTACTTTTATAAATTTAGGTTTCGAGGTTGAGGGTTTAAAATCTCCTGTTTGGATGGGAGGGGAAAGTGAAGCTTTAACTAGGTTAGAAAGACATCTCGAAAGAAAAGCTTGGGTGGCTTCATTCGGCCGGCCAAAAATGACACCACAGTCACTGTTGGCAAGCCAAACAGGCTTATCACCGTACTTAAGGTAATATTTTTTATAGTAATAAAAAACCTTTGTCCTTCAATCCGGTTTTTTTTTGTAAACTTACAAATTAAAAAATAAACTTAAATTGTTTTAAGTCTCAAGAAGTACTGAACTAAAGAAATACCCTTCTTTTACAGATTTGGTTGTTTGTCAACTAGATTATTTTACTATCAGTTGACGGAATTGTACAAAAGAATTAAACGAGTAAGACCACCACTGTCTCTTCACGGCCAAATACTATGGAGGGAGTTTTTCTATTGTGCTGCAACACGCAACCCTAATTTTGATCGTATGGAAGGAAATCCTATATGCGTCCAAATACCATGGGAAAAGAACCACGAAGCTTTAGCGAAATGGGCTAATGTAAGTACCCTATCGAAACTACTGAACAATATTTAAAAACAACTTTTCTTCTTGAAAAACTTTTGATCATCGTTAACTTATTATGTTCCAGGGCCAATCCGGGTTTCCTTGGATAGATGCCATAATGATACAATTAAGAGAAGAGGGGTGGATTCACCACCTAGCCAGGCATGCAGTGGCTTGCTTCCTGACCAGAGGCGACTTGTGGATCTCATGGGAAGAAGGAATGAAGGCAAGGAAAGCTTCGTTATTTAGTAGTTTAGTGCCATCGCAGTCATTCAGAATTTAATTTAAAATCTCTCCTGTTATTCAAGAACAGTTCTTGTTTTACTGCACAATTTTTTAACAGATGTCTTATGTTTCTATCCGGTTACAAAAACCAGAGAAATATAGAAGGAATATTTAGATGGTTTAATAATCACTTAAATCATTTAGGTATATGTGGCTATTTGCGATCCAGTCGAATCACCTTTTGTATAACCATCGTCGACACGTATTAATTTGAGGAGAGTCCCCGTTCTTCAGGTGTTCGACGAATTGCTTCTCGATGCTGACTGGTCCGTCAATGCGGGCATGTGGATGTGGCTATCGTGCTCATCATTCTTCCAGCAATTTTTCCACTGCTATTGCCCTGTCCGTTTTGGACGAAAAACTGATCCTAATGGTGATTTTATAAGGTATGTTACTTTAAATTAATCATTCTTATATAATTATGCTACCAAGAAGAATGTAATGTAAGTATAATCAATCATTTTATTTACAGAATAAGCCTATTACCATGTTTTCGCGTTTACAGTCGCACTAGAGACGGGTCGTTGAAAAGTTTCCGTCTTCGTAAACACGTTGGTACTTATAAAAGTATGTGTAAGCATGTACTATATCGAGTACCTACATGACATAACGATTATCTCAATATGTACAGGCTGGGCCATACATTTTTGTACTCTTGAAATTCTTAAAAAAATAATTGAGTGGTTGTATAAAAATTACTGTACTCTACGTTTAAGTAAGTACTTATACAAATGGCAAAATCGTTTATTAAAAATTAATATCATCTAATACTGTCTCGCCGCGCCGCTGACACAAAATCGCGGAGTTTGTTGGCTCTCTCACGACGAATTTCTCCTAAGATTATTGTAGCTGGTTTATAATGTATAAGTAATCGGGGGATTTCCCCGAAAACCAGCCATTTTGTTTGTTTACCTATCTGTTTATATGGAAACGGGATTAGTTCGAACGATGTTTTTTTTAAATTATTCATTTTGCTTGGAACATTACTTTATACCGGTCCAGTATTTAAAATTAATTTTATAATCTACTGAAACTGTTCTGGGTGTTTTGTTCTGTTCCAGTTTCCTAAAGCATGCGCGTTGTAAATCACGGATCGTGACCTGAATAAGTACGCGTGACCTTTTGTGACATTTTCTTTTCCCCCTTCCTACCCCGGCGTAGGTACAAATGTTTTCAACAAATGTTTAACACCCCAGCACGGTAACCCGCTGGAGCGATTTCAAAGCGCAAAAACTTATGGTTCGTACTGTTTATGTAACAAGTACACAACTTGTATAGGTATGTACCTACCTTCTGAAATACGTGTTTATTATGTTGCATAATGACTGTTCTAGGGCGTGACGCATTGTGGGTGACTCGTCAGTGATGCTTGCATGATCTTTGACGTATGCTACATTCTTGTATCTTCACTCTTTTATTGCGACAATTTTCCTATAAAAGCATACCTACTTTATTTGTTACAAATGCATACTTCTATATTACCCTGCAATTTTAACGAAGATAAGTTACTATGGTATTATTTTGTTTACAGGAGATACATTCCGGCATTGAAGAACATGCCGACGCGGTACATCCATGAGCCGTGGGTGGCTCCGGAGGCGGTGCAGCAGTCGGCGCGGTGCATCATCGGGCGCGACTACCCCATGCCCATGGTGGACCACTCGAAAGTGTCGCAGGTCAACATCGAACGCATCAAACAAGTATACGCGCAGCTGGCGAAATATAAACCACAAGGTAGATTAACCGATATCGACTTGACCATTCGAATGGAGATAAAGTTCTACCTCTATCTGTAGAGTTCTATGGTACAAAAATGTTACCTAAGACAGTTCTTCGAGTTAATTAATTGTTCAGTTGTGAGTGTCTGGTGTACTACCGACCTAAACAGTTGTTATCGGAACCTTGTGTGATGGCAATATGTCGCGTGAACTTTGATCAATGATGTCACATTGTACTTGTAGCTAATGTTGTCGTTACAATTATTTAACTGACGTCATACAAGGTGATTTTACGCACAAGTTCGATGACAACCGCATCTTTGGATTATGCATAAAAAATCTAATAAAGCGCACAGCCTTGTAGACAAAATAATTGTACCTTACCGTAAGGGTGGATGAAAGCACTTGCAGTAATAATATGACTGAGATTATGCAGTAAGCTTTTTTAAAGTACTCCTTATAAGTTTCCAAAGCTTGTTTACTCAGAAATTTGGTATTACCCTGCGTTTACACACATAAGCAAGTTGTGATACTTTTTATCGACGTATCTTATAAAAGACCTAATAACATAGTATTAACTGTATGTTCTCACTGGCAAAACATTCGTACAAAAATATGTTGTCTGATGCAATATGTATGTGAATGCGAACGTACAGTTAGTAGACGTCGTGTACTCGTGTTTACACAAGTATCATAGGTACTGTTAAACCGGAAAAGTTATGCACTTCGGTAATCCTGCAGACTAACACAGAGATGTCTAAGTTTGTACTGCTGCATTGCGCGTTGTATGAAGCTTTCGCTCTGTTTGGTTATCCACTCTGGTTGCACCCTGTCATATTATGACACTGGAAATTTGGGTAATTGCATGTTTTAATTCTTTTTTTTTTTAGGTGCATTGAATCCTAACGCTGTACAACGGCCAAACGTGATGCAATCATCCCCGAGCCCGAATTCAATCATTAGCAGCATCAACCAGTCCAACTTCTTATGCAGCCAAGCACCTGACCCCCCGGCGACAACACCACAAATAATATCGTATAAGGATAAAGATGTCGTATTCCAAAAGCCTATGAATCATCGGTCTATGAAGCCTTCATTCAAACAAGTTGTTATCATACACAAAAAACAAAGTACCAATGTCATACAAACCGTGTCACAGTCAAAGGCGAACTATCTCGTCAGTGATCAACTAGATGTTGCCTACAAAACATCAAGCAATGATAATTTACAATCAGCAAAACAAAATAACTATGATTTAAAAAACCTAGTTATCAATAATTACGTTCAAGCCTATTCCAATAGTCCAGAAAGTTTACAAAATGATAAAACAAGTAAGAACGATTTGTTCGCCCAAAAGACATTGAAAATTAACAGTTTTAATGATAAACAGAAGTACTTTTTGTCTTCGTTTGCTAATAATGGAGTACGTAGACCAGCCGTGCACAACGAGGTGCCTCCATCCTACGACCACAACACCAATATGACTTTCAACCAGGAGAACAAGAATGAAATTGTAAAAGAAGAGTCAAATGACAACACCACATTCTTACATCCAATGTCAATTAACGACGAAGGGACAATTTCAAACGAAAATCGTCAGAGTAATACTTCTAATGAATGTGGAAATTATTCTTCCAATGAAAACCAAAAGTAAATTAATTAATATATAGATTTCAAGCGATTAGTCGACTCTTCACGTGAACAGAGGGCGGGCCTATTTTTTGGCCAAAGAATCAGCATTGCCATCCAACGTGGCAATGCTGCCAGCCTTCTGGGCACTTTTCCTGTTGACAGCGTTGCGGACGAATTTTTGGACGCCCTGTAACCCTTTTCTACTTGTACATATTTATTACTATTATAGTTTTGTAGTTTGTAAATAATTTAATTAACTTAGAAATAAAAATATAGATTTCACAATCCATTTGACTATGGCTTGTATATAAAATGTAATGCACTATGATTGCTATTTCATCTTAGGCACTATACAGAAAGCTTGAACTGTTGTGTACAGACTTGCCTGACAGTACAGACGCCAGCACATCAAGCCACTTATACATATTTTCAACTTTATCGGCAAAGCATTAGGTTCAAAGTTGATTGGGAAAATTGGACTGTTTCGGGTAGCTTGATGTGGTGCCGTCTGCGTCTGTATAATAATGCTATTCTGTAAAGAACTAGAAGATGATACAGTAGAATATTATAAATTGAGATGAGGCGCAAAGTAAACTAATCGTGTTATTATAATCTTATGATAAAAAAATATAAGATAGTTAACTAAAATAAATGTTTCTATACAGAAATTTGTTTTAATTTACTTTTTCGGTTTGGCAATAACTACTGCAAAGTTTTCGCGTAAGGATTTACACATATCAACACTGTCTAGGGATATTTTGGATTTACTCAATTTACTCAAAATCCGACTTCAAAAAAGGAGGAGGTTTCTCAATTCGACCGTATATACAGGGTGACATCGAATACATGCGACAAATTTAAATATACAATAATACGTGTTGTCAAGAAACTGTATAAAATATCAAATGTAAAATTAAAAAAAATATTTGACTATGAACGGCAACGTCTAATAACATGAGTACTCCACGACGCGCGACAATTATTGAGCACTGCGATGAGTCGGACGAGATTTTTTGATACTTTAATTTTTCTTATTTATTTTGCATATTAATTTTGCTGGAATAACGATAATTCGTACTTAAATAAAGATAATAACATCAATGGACCTTTTGATAACGATAATCGCGTATTTTTTTTTAACGATTTAGATTGTAGAAAAAACAGTTTCTATTTACTATGTTACTGTAACTGAAGCTCCCATTTCATTTTGTCGCATTAATTCAAAGTCACCCTGTATATATATATTGTATATAATTATATTTTTTATGTGTGTTCGCGGATAACTTCGTCGTTTATGAACTGATTTTGTTTTTTGTTTTTTTTGTTGGAAAGGAGATACTTCAAGGGTGGTCCCATGATAAGGAAACCGGGATCTGATGATGGCATCCTAGAGAAATTGAGGGGAGCTTTCAAAAATCGTAGTGGCGCTGGCGACTAGTGCGTTTGTAAATTTTTTGATAAAATATTTTAAAGCACTACAATTTAAAGAAGGTCTGGAGTCGCTCTGATGATGGAACCGAAAGACAGTCGAGGGAACTCCTCAACGGTTTACAGCCAGCAGTCACCTTGTGTTTGGGTTTGATTAATTTGTATTGATGAGAAATTTATACCTAGATGGGTTGTGACTGTCATAAGGGGTCTGATGATGAAGACGAAGGACAGTTAAGGGAACTCCTCAACTGTTTACAGTAGCTACCTTGCGTTTGGACTTAATTCATGTATATTGATTAAAACTTTGCACACATCTGGGTTACAAGTGCCATTACAGGTCTGATGATGAAAAATATTTGTATGGAATATTGCAACTAAAAAAAAAACTTTTTTGCAAAAAATAAAACCGACTCCAGAAACACAAAAAACCGACTTCAAAAACACAAAAAAGTGAAAAATAATTTTAGCTTCAGAAGTCAGTGACTTTTGTTTGTTTGATTCAGTTTTTTGTCACCGACTTCTGAAGCTAAAATTATTTTTCACTTTTTTGTGTTTTTGAAGTCGGTTTTTTTATCAGACTATACACTCTAGAATAAAAGAAAACTATTAACTATTTTTTGCGTAAACAAATGTTTATTCAAATAAAGAAAAAACATGAAATAATGGTAAAACTAACAATGAATGTGTTTCTCAAGAAAAAGTGAAAAATAAGGAAAAATTAATCTGTTTTTAACAGTTATGTGAAAAATCAGTAGTCAGTAAAACTACCCATGACGTTAATAACGCTGCCGTTTTAATTAAAAAGGGCACAAATAACATTCATGAAGTTGAGTTATATTTATATATCCGGAATCAGGAAAAAAGGCCTATCTGCCTAATTTTTTTTTGTGATTTTTAGCAACAAAATTAACTTGAGATAGCATAAGCTTAAAGGGCACAACTGCAACATTTTTTGAAGTTTTAGTAATTTTAACATCGATTTTCTCAATATATACAAAATGTTAGTTGTGCCCTTTTTAATAATGACGGCAGAACGATCGTGCAAAGGTTTTTCATACTTTGGATTAAGTTATCCAAGTCTTGCTGCGGTATATTATCCCAGGTCCGGCTAAGATGCAACAAAAGTTGCTCTTCCGTCGCAATGTTTGCAGGAAAATTCCTCAAAGCCCTTCTTAGGAGCATGCCCACGCGTGTTCTATGGGGTTTAGGTCAGGCGATTGACCGGGCCAGCATAAGACCGATACGTCGTGCTCCTGCAACCAGCTCGTCACCACTCTCGCTGTGCGGACGGGCGTTATCGTGCATGAGCGTGAATACTTGGCCCATTTGTAGTCGATGGGGGTAGATTATTGGTACTAGCATATGGTATTTTTCAGCCGTCATGGTGTTTCTGATCCAAACGAGGTCTGTTCTTCCACCAACACGAATTCCCGCCCAAACCATAATTGTCCCGCCGTGGTATGAATGGACTTCCTGAGGATGTTGCAGATGGCTCTCACGACCAGGAACTCGCCAAACACGTACTCTACGCGTATCGGGATGGAAACCGAACCGAGACTCATCGGTAAACAGCACTACAGACCACTGGTTATCTTCCCAGAGCTAATGTTCAGGAGCCCACTCTAGTCGTCGTCCACGATTTCCTCGGCGTAGTGCTGGAGTACGAAGCGGTCTGTGAGCATGAAGGTTAGCTTCATGCAGCCTTTCCTCACATTTTGGTCACTCACAAGCAACTGGTGCTCTGACTGGAGCCTCTGAACCAACTGCATGGCCGTAATATTTGGTTGTCTTCTCGCGGCAACTTGCAAAAATGAGGTCTTGTCGTTGAGCGGCAAAGACATTCAAATATTACTAGCAATAGACGAGACTAGACGAAGAAACTGACAATTCCAAAACTTGTTACGACTAGTCTTAGAAATAATAGTCCAATCAACGAGGGTATTTGTTATATGGAGACTTACGAAAAATTCTCCCGCCTATGAAATTTGGCATGTGATGAAATTAGGTAATACTGATTACAAATGTACAATAATCCAATAAATTTTGTTACGAGAAGTTAGGTATTTTTACCTAAACGTAAAAATCGCTTATAACTCTCTGTGAATATTTCCTCAGACTGAAATACTTTCTGTAAATATACGTATGTACTATTTAGAATAAGTATGTAGCGGCATCCAACATTTTTTCGATTTCGGAGATAAGTACCCAAAATTTAACTTTTAACATTTCGCACTATAACTTCTACTGAAAAATTGATCTGCTAATTGTTATTTTTTAATTTGTTTTTATATACTTAATTATATAGCTTTGTTTAGTTATCCAAAAGATTTTCCTTTTTAAACATTTTTTTTTTAATTTTGCTTAATTACATAATGTGAAAAATATCTCCGCGCATTTTCATACCTTTATTAGTCATATGATTTAATATTAAAACAGATTTATCAATTATCCAACAAATTTTCGAACGTTCACTATATTTGTGAGGAAAGTTCGCTGATTTATGCTAGAACGTAAGGGTTGACCTTTACTTGACCGCTCGGAGCTGCTTTGCCACGTACTACTTTTGGAGTAGTGTAGGCGAGTTTGGTGGCATCATCAATCAATCTGGCAATCATCTATAAGAGTTAAAAGACAGTGGTAGGTATTTCTAAATAAAAAAATAGGTAAGTTAGGTTAGGTAACTTAATCACTTTAACCTTTTCACCGCCACGGACTTCAATAGAAGTTCCAGATTTTCGTGCCACCAGCGCCACGACTTCATTAGAAGCTCTTCATTTTAACTTTGTTATAAAAATAAATTTACATTATTTAACAGGTTTTTCTTATCATTTTCTTATTTAAAAGCACTGTCTAGAACCCTGTTTTGTTATTTTTCCACACAAGAAGCCCTTAATTGTCTTAAAATTGGCAAAAATAAAAACTCCGAACATTTTAATATCCCCAGAACGCCAAGGACTTCATATATAGTCGGCCAGTGATGTGGCGCGAAAGTTAACACTGTTTGATTTCACCCGTTGAAATATTTAGAAATATATTATTGAAAACAATTTGAAGTCAGTAAAATATGAATTAAGATAACTACTTTATAACAAAGGGATAATGGACAAATTTCGACCGTCGGATAGGTGCCGAACCGGAATTAAATAGTTGTTGGCAATCCTTATCGATAATTATATTCCCATCTCTACAAAATAATTGGTTGTAAGCTATAAGTCCATGGTTATGAGTGCCCTGGGCGCCACGGACTATTATAGAAGACGTTCTGTGACGTCATAAACGTATGGCTGTCAAAGTCACTTTGTCATAATGCAGTCTGCACCAATATTTGTTGCACTTTTCATTGCTTCATCATTAATAAGTAAAGAAATAAGTAAGTTATTGATATGAACGAAGAACTGGATAAGGATGAGCTTTTAAGCATTCTACAAGGTGGGAATCGGACTCGGGAGTATTTTGTGGAGAATGTTGGACCAGAAGACGATGATTCTGAGGTAGGTATGTCCAGCTTGATAATAATATCGTTTATTCAATAAAACATTGTACCTATTTGTGAGATTCAATACTGAATGAAAAATAAAAAATAACGGCTCAGATATCTTGTGCTTGTACACACACCATCACATGGTGTGTGTGTGTAGGTATTTTGCTGTGTGGGTATTTTGCTGTTTGTTACGTCCGGGCTAAATATTAATTTTATGAATGGAGATTGCACAGAATTAGAAATATTTGAACATTTTTTTTTTTGCTTAGATATATACCTAACGGTAAAAAATGTCGACTGAAGTAGTTTAAAAAACACGGGAGTAGACAAACATAGAAAAAAGACCATAGGCACGAGGCACCGCGTTCTGTGTACGCTGGCGGTGAAAAGGTTAATCAATAGCAGACATAGATAATCGACTAGGTATAATCACATTATTTGTATTTGGTTTACATTTATTCAATATAAGAATAACAACACGTGCCTACAATAATTTTAGGCTTTATTATTATTTTATACACTCTTTTGCAAAAAAAACGGGCACCTAAGGAAATTTACGTTCTAAGGTAGATTTGAGTTAATTAAATGTTTATTTCTTTGACGTAGTCTGTATACTTATAATCGTGTAAATTAATGCGCGTGAAGTGAATTCGGGCAATTAAAAGAAAAAAAATGATGGATTCTTTAAAACCGATGTACACGCAATCGGCAATAAAGACAAGATTTTTTTTTACTTTTTTTAATTAAATAAAGTTACAAATGTAAAAACCTAATAACGAGTGTGACCTCCTCTTGCCAAAATCACAGCTTGAAGCCTTCTGGGCATGCTTTCCACCAAGGCTCGGATACCGGTTAAATTTTCAAACCGTTATTGTGTACTTGACGCAAAACCTTTACATTCGGTTTCGTTCGCATTAACCGGTATTTGGAACAGTAGTTACATAAAGGTTTTTTCGTATTAAACGGTTTAGAGCTATAAAAACCGGTTAATACGGACGCACGTTAAACAAAACGTCACGCGCTGTTCTTTTTTTATTCAGTAGTAATTTTTTTTTAAGTTTCGGGTCGGACGTTTATTTGTCATTGCATCAATAAGCATCCAGAAGGCTCCACCCCGGGCAATGGTACCGCGTGTCTTCCCGGACTGTGACGGCTGAAGATCCCTTATAGCGGTGGTAGACTTCGGCCGCCTGGTGCGCGACCAAACAGCTTGTCTGTGTTACGTCGGTGTGCGGGAGTGCCAGTGCCATTGGGGGATGGCTATGGTCAGTTGCGCGGCTTCGGACCAGTATGGGTTTCTTTGTAACTCTGTACCGGGTGACTCATACTGGTGGATAACGGGATCCGAGGCACGGTCTCTGCCGTTGGCCGACCGCAGTTAGTAGGGAGCCCAAGTACTGTGCCAGCCACGTGGGCAAGGCTGTGCCAGCCAACTCGCAAAAATGCTCCACTGTGCCAGTTGGCCTTCTGTTTCCCCACCCGGTTTTGAAGTAGATCTCGCCAACATAAAAAATACTTTATTCCATTCTCCGACATACCGCTTGTCAAAGTCAAAGTCAAAGCATTTATTTCAATTAGACCATTACAGGCACTTTTGAAAGTCAAAAACATAAAAGCTAAGCTACAGTCACAGACACAAGGCATAATAACTTGCGAAAGTACTGTAGTTGCACATTCCAAATCATAGATCTCTATGGAGAAGAATGGGCAAGAAACTCCATGGAAACTCTTGTAAATCAAAATATTGTTACAAAATCTTGGTTACATCATTCATGTTGAGATTATACATATATGTGAGAACGATGTACAAAGACGTGCACATTAAGAGCGTCCAGAGTAAAAGATTAAACCAACAATTTAAAAATAAAGTAATTAAAATAAACCGTGGCAGGTAAGAGATGACCAGTCCCAACTGACAGCGCCCGTTCACGAACATGACGCATGGATCAGCGCCATTCAACTCAACCATATTGAAGGGAACTAAATGACCCGACACACCCGCCACCATCAGCGAGACATTTGAGTGAGCATGGCATTCTCTCAGCCACCAGGACACATTCAAGTCAATGAAAGATAACAAAATATAAATGGTAGCTTTACAGTACATAGTACTCACACATGTGCTATGCAATTATAATACTAAGAGATGGAATCTATACAATGCAAAGATATTTTACAATCTTCTGCAGCTTGCACAATAACTTCACATGGTAATCAATTAGTTTGCACTCACAATGTTGAGATAAAATATTTAAAATATACAATTCAAACCCTAAGTTTCCAGAAGAGAAACAAGAAAGAAAAAAAAAAGAAAACTATAATTAAAGGGGGAGCACGTTCTTAAAAAAAGTTCGGAGGAAAACCGAAATAAACAGGTATTAACCGGTATTTTTTAAACCGGTTCCGAGCCTTGCTTTCCACGATGTTTTTAATAAAGTTTTGAGGAATACGTCATTGCATCAGGGAGCTAAAAAGAGTCATTGCAGAAGAGTGCGACTTCTGCAATGACTCTTTTTAGCTCCCTGATTTTTTGTGGAGCAGGTTGCACTGATCTTACCCGCCTCTTTAGAACATCCCAGACATGCTCAATTGGATTGAGGTCAGAACTTAGAGCTGGCCAATCTAAACGATGGATTCCAACTTATTGCATGTACGCTTCCACGTCACCAGAACGGTGCGGGCGAGCATTGTCATCCATAAAAATGGAATCTTCCCCAAGTGCAGTCAATGTGGGTTGTGCATATGGAATTAGGACTTCCATTATGTACCGGTGTGCATTTAATGTTCCATTTTCTATGAAAACTAACTCCGTACGCTCCGTCGAATTAATTGCTGCCCAAAACATAACGGAGCCTCCGCCATAAGGAGTGATTTCTTCGAAACACACTTCCGCATAGCGTTCCCGTGGTCTTCGCAGCACTTGCCGGCGTCGGTCCTCTCCACACAAAGAGATTCTAGCTTCATCAGAAAACAATACTTTATTCCAGTCCTCCAGAGTCCATGAAGCACAGTTCCGAGCAAACTGAAGTCGAGCAACACGGTGCTCACGGAGTAATTTAGGGCCCCGAGCTGGGCGGTAACTCCTGATATTGGCAGCCAAAAGCCTCCTCCTGACCGTCCACAAGCTAACTTCTACTCCTCTTACTCCTTCAAGGCTCTTCTTCAGGTCCACACTTGACGCCTTACGATTCCGCAACGCCTGACTCACCAAAAAGCGGTCATCTCTTGGTTCTGTGCATCGTTTTCTTCCCGAACCGGGTCTTCTTTTGACCGAACCGGTCTCTTGATACCGTTGCCAAGTCCTCTGGACAGTTGAACGACTCACATTTAGCCGCTGAGACACGTAAGTTTGCGAACAACCTTCTTCAAGTAGGGCTATAATTTTACCGGCTCTTATCGCTTTATCACTCATATCAAAAAGTGGTATTTAAAAAATAAATAAAATAAAATAAAATTCGTTTACTTCAGACTAATAAAATGTCCATAGGTTGTTAGTAACAATATCTTAAAACTATTAGTCAAAAAAAAAACAAAACTTATACAACATGCAGCCTGATAAGCCTACCTACAACTGCAGATTCAGGTCTCTCTGCAATCATCCTTAGGATTCCGTTGCCACTACCTCGAATTCGGCGAATTAGTGAGGCTGACTTTTTGCGCATTATAGCGTAAAAGTCATCCACCCTCGCGTCGGCAAACATGCCCGAGGCGCTGCAAAACCGAGGCAGTCGCACCAGAATCCAAAAGGCGTTGTTGTACTGCACTCTAAGAGCATTGTAGGCCCGCTGCGTATAGTTGGTCCATAGGGCGCTGGTGTAAAAGCTTTGACAGTATGCTCTGAACAAAGTTACCTTAACCTGTGCCGTACACCTTGCGAACCTATGCACCAACATGTTAGCACGCACCGACAATGCTCTTCTTTCCCTCTCAATATCTCTGTCGTCATTAAGGGTTTCAGTTACAACGTGCCCTAGATACTTAAACTCAGAAACACGGCTCAAAGATACCCCGTTTAGATAAACTGGCGGTATATGCTCAGGTTCTTTATTTAATGTAAAAAGAAAGATTAAATTGTTTAATTTGCAAAAAATATCCAAAAAGTTTTAAAATATCGTAATCAGTTAAAAATCGTTTCAGCATTTCGCACCATTAGTAAAGCAATTTTAGAATAATCCACAATAATCATTATTTTTCTTTTATTAATTTCAAATTTCAAATTTTAAATTTGGAACGTAAAGAATCATGCCAGGATGCTGCAAATAACATGCCAATACATCGTCAAATTAATAAAACCTATTTCTTGTTCTTCTTGATTGAAGTAGAGAAAAAAATCTAAAGTGCCCGTTTTTTTTTTGCATTTTTATTTAGTTTGCTTATATTTTTATTTTAGGGTTCAAGGTTTTATAACTTATTTCTAATGAATTTATTTTTATTACAGCAAAAATCTAATATCTTAATCTTTTGGAGCACGAGGCTTCTTCAAAATTTTCTTTGTCATCGTCAGCAATAGCAACATAGATTGATAAATCATCTAATGCTGAAATAATCGGTTAATCTTCATCCATATCAGAATCATGTGCCTGGCCAGATTTTGAACAACATGTAAGCATTGGTTCAAATACGGTCTCATCCTTATCTGGTGCATCGCTATCATCAATAGTTCCATAAGATGCGGGAAAAGTCCATCATCTCTTCTTCTGCTTGATTGTCGAATCTTTTCAAGGCCCTTTTGTGTCACTTTAACAAACCCCACTATTAGAGGTTTTTTACACAGCACACACAACTCGCCGTCGCCTTCCTCCGTAATTTTTAAACAAACGCTCCTTGCACAAGTAGGTGCACAACTGTTCCGTTTCGTACTTCGAGCGAGACACAAAGAAGATGCCGCCTGCGCGCCGCCGTCGCACCGCTGCGCGTGCGCCCCGCACCCCTCTTCACTCCCGCGACCGGTCATTGCTAACTGACGGCAATGCATGTAGGTACTTAACAATTATTGAGATTGTAAAAACTTTGGTATTAGGCCGAATTTCTATTGGCTTCTTGGAAAATCGATTACAATACAGCGACTCATAACTAATAAACGTATTGAATTAGCCTGAGCAATTATTCACATGACGTAATTAAGTAAAAATTAAAAAAAAATATGTTTTGAAGGAAAATCTTTTGGATAACTTAACAAAGCTATTTATTTAAGGAAATAAAACCATATTAAAAAGTAAAAATTAGCAGACCAATTTTTCAGGAGCAGTTAAAGCGCAAAAAGTTAAAAGATAAATTTGGAGTATCTCTCAAATCGAAAAAATGTTGGATGCTTATACTTACCTATTCTAACGAATATATTCATACGTATACAGAAAGTATTTCAGTCTGAGGATTTTTTCACAAAGAGTTATAAGCAATTTTCATGTTTAGGTAAAAATACCTAACTTCTCTTATCAAAATGTTTTAGCTAATTTGACATCTGTAATCTGTATTACCTTACTTTATCATACTACCTATTCTCACTGGCAGGGGAAATTTTCGGGTTACTTAGGCCCCGTTGATTGGGCTATAAAACAATCAGTCAAGTGCGATACGTCCGCTTGTCAGGTCGCATTCATATGACATAACATTGAATAAAAGAAAAACATTTTGTAAAATATGCCCTGTTGCGCTTTGCGATATTGAAAATCTCGATATGGTAAAACAAGTGGACTTGGATCCAGTTTATTTTCGTTAGTATTTTCTTTATTTACCCAGTATTTGGGATATAATTTTTTTTTCTGATAATAATCTAAATTTACCTAAATTACAATAAACGCCCTCTATTGCTCAGTAGCTGTATCACTACTTCGCTACTGAGAGTTGTTCGTTTATCGATTTTGTGTTATCGATATTTTTCATGTTCTCGTAAACAATAAACAAAAACATAATTATACTGTTCTGGTTATCATGTTAGGTCGTTCAAGTGTCAATATAAGGTTCAAAATAATTTTTTTTTTGGTAACTAAACTACCCACAGTAATGCGACCCATACTATCGTAATCTATAGACATGTATGCGTTTATTCCACCCTATTTTATTTATTTCTGTACATCGTGGAGATAGTTTCCATATTATGCCCTATAACCTTTCAAAATAAATAACTTGTGAAAATTGAAATTACCCGTATAATTTCATTGCTTCCCTAGTTCCATATTCATGTTTTTGGATTTTTTCAAATACATTTCTATTACAAATGTCTAATTAATAATAGCAAACGTAATCGATAATTTGATGCCATCCTAAAATCAAACCCCTATCACAGACTAGGGCGATCTGTTGGGTAATTGCTGTTAATTCAGCAATTACCCAACAGATCGCCCTAGTCTGTGATAGGGGTTCTGTGATTCAAATACTTATCTATTTTTTATATTCGTGGTTTTTTTTTTAACTTTTGACCGCCACGTCAAAAACACAAAGACGTGCCCTCAGCGCCAAGCTAAGAATTCATACTTAAATGCCTACAAAATAGTAGTGAGTTCAGAATTATATCGATAAAAACTGACTATTCATTTTTTTACTATTTTTATTTCTTTAATAAACGGTAAAATACCACCAATATAATATACAGGAGTTTTATTTTATCCCGCTGTGTCCTTCTATAATGATCTGTGTCAAAATTTCAGCGTCCTTTATCATTTATATCCACAATTAAAAACAACAATCGATAAAAACAAATCAATACCATCACAGCACTATGTTCAATCATGAAGTACTTTTTTGTCGTCATAAGATGACTGTGGCGTGGCTGGCACGGATTTTTAAAATTTGCTCGCTTCTGCACTAGAGGTGCACAACCGTTATTTATTAATAATATCGAAATAATAATAGAGATTTTATTTTATGGTTTCGTATATACCCACGCGACGGAACGGAGTAGTAATATACAGTGAAACTTGGTTAAGTAGGACCTGGATAAGTGAGAAACCTCCATAACTGGAACTCATGCTGAGGTCCGAACACTTTGGCACTGAATTACCTCTGTTAGTGGGACGAAGCAAACCTCTATATCTGGGATTCGTTCTTTCAATTTTATCGTCATAGTTACCTCTCTAACTGAGACAACGAGTGAATTTTTTATGCATTAAACTCTGCAACTGAGATAACATCGTTTTGTTTTTAACTAATTTTGAGCATCAATGACCTTCAGTTTAAGTTTTGCTTTACTATCATACGGATGTTTAGGTGAAAAATGCCGAAATGAAGGCTCAAATTGTTATCAGTACGTGAAAAACTGAAGTTAATATCCGTTTAAGAAAGTGGGAAGACACGCGATGAAGTCTGTGTCGAATTTAAGATTGGAACCTAGCCACCAGCAACGACAATAATAGTCAACATTCAAAGATTTGTCGACGTCAATGACGATTTAATAGTTTCAGGAGAACTTATTGTAAGCGACATTGTTCATACCTTCTTGTCTTCTTCATTGGAAAATGAAGAAGATGATGACGAAATGGGCTAATTGACGTAATGGGCGAAATAAAAATAAAAAAATCTAATGATTCCGCACTTTCTTCCATTATGTAAGTGTCATTGTCGACTCCTTGTAATATATTCATTAACTCCTCAGTACTCAAATTATTTTCCCACATTGTTATTATTAAAATTTAATAAAAAAAGGTGCACCTCTATTTAAAAACTTTCCGCGTATGACGTCAAAGGATTGTCACGAATAGATGTCTGTGGCGTTCCAGGCGCACAGACGATTTGACAGTGTGATAGGGATGGGCATTATGGTCATTATGATTTATCGATAATCAACTGACACCGACATTTGATGAGCAGGTAAATAGTTCGGTATTATAAAACTTTCATGATTGCTCAATTATAAAACTTCAATATCAACGTTTGTATTTAAATTATGTAGAATAACTTAAAGAAATTATCTATAACGTAGGTTACCGTTCATATTCTTGTTATATTGCCTGTTAGCTACATCACTAGTGTCGTCCTATGGAGACTGTGGCGTGGAGGGCACTATGTTTTTCGAACTTTAGAATTGGTATAAGTTTTTGTCATCTTTTGTAAATATAGATGAAATATAAAGAAAGAAGGTCAATTAATATAAATAAGAATGAGTCAAGGAACATAATTAAAGAAATAAAAAAATAAATGTTGTTTAATAAGCTTTATTTACGTTTAAAAGTCTGTCGTGTAGTGGCGACTGTGGCGTGCTGGGCACTTTTTGGCTTGTCGTCTATCCACGACTGTGGCGGTCAAAAGGTTAAGTGACTCTTAAACTACAAATCTAATAAGCTTACTACTAACGGATGAAGAAATTGCGCATTAATTGAATTACTGGTTCTTTGAAAAATTCTCATGTAATGTATGGTAACTTTTTAAATTTTAACACTACCAAGCTCAGATTTTGTCGACTACTCTCAAATGCTACAAAATCATACCCAATTATGATAAATATTCATCCATGATGTTCCTAGTTCTGACGTGGCTAGTCAATCCAACATTTAGATTGAGGTGTTAGGATTGATGTTCATATAAATTTTGAGTATTATATTATATTATATACTACAAAATCGAGGATCGAACCTACCTACAATTTTTTTAAACTTACCTACTACTAAATAAGTAATTTTATTTCATTAAGGGGAATGCTTTTCCAAGTTCATAAAGGCGTAGGAACAAAAAAAAACAGAAAAAGTCATTCCTACAGCTTTATGAACTTAGAGAAGAATTATAATTATAATCAAAAATTTAATCAACTTCATCTGGTTAGTGATAAGTAAACCCGTCGTCTAGCATTTGGGTGAGGTTGGGCTGGATATCAATCTGGTTCAAATAGATACAATTTAGTACGTCAACACATTAATCATTTATTTTCAAAGAAGCCACAGTGTCCATGTGCAACTTAAGTGCTTTTTTCACTTTTCTGGATTTTTTCACATCTTTCTTGTCATCATGGGGCTTTTTATTTCCACTTAATTCATTTTTAATTGTTGCTAGTATTGATGTCTAAAAATAAAATTACGCAAAATGTTAAATCTATAAAGAACTTAATAATTTACTAGTAATATATCCAATTGGACAGATATACTCACAGTTTCAGGGATATGTACATATCTAATATTACGGGCTTGTACAAACATATTTTCAAAATGATATTCATTTCCTTGAGGATCACAATACACTGCATTGGAAAAAGTAATGTTCATGTAACTGTAAAAAACATAAAAATGTAAACCAATGGGATTGTTGGGCCAATAGTTTATTGTTTATCATTTACTAGCTAATGCTTGCAGCTTCGCCCGCGCGAAGTTCGATTATGTTCCCACGGGATTATACTACCGGGATAAAAGTATCCTATGTGTTAATCCAGGTTATAAACTGCATATCTGTGCACAAAATAATTTTATTCAAATCCATCTGGTAGTTTTTGCATGAAAGAATAACAAACATCCATCCATCCTCACAAACATTTACATTTATAAAATACTAGTTTATGCCCGCGGCTTCGCCCCCGCGGAGTTCCATAAATGTCCCACAGAATCATACTACCGGGTAAAACATATGCTATGTGTTAATCCAGGTTATGAACTATATGTGTGCTAAATTTCATCCAAATCCATTCAGTAGTTTTTGCGTGAAAGAGTAAAAAAACATTCATCCTCACAAACTTTTGCATATATTAGTAGAATTTTTAGTAGCTCAATATTGATGATTTTTTAATTCTTACCCATCCACGCTGTCTATATGTCCACAGACATAGGTATCATTATTACGTAGGTCCACTGTTATATTTTTTCCTTGCATAGCTCTAACAAGGCACAATAAGCTGTTGTGATAATGGAATTTTTCTTTTTTAGTCCCAATAAACTTCTGAGACATTGTTGGCTTGTAACAATCTGAAAAGTCATTTTGAAATAGTGGAACTTGCAGTATAATGTTAATTATGTAAAATATGCTCAATAAATCCAGATTAATATTATACAGAGTAATAATTTATTATACAGTGATTTGGCAGTACGGACATCAATCTGTTTGGTCAGAAAAAGTATAATTATACCATCCATGCAGTTGACTAACCACAGCCGTGAGTAAAACATCAATATCACAAGTTTTTATATTAGATTATTTTAATGAATACCTTTTTGTTTATAGATCATTGCAGCAGTTACTCCTATCAACCTATTCACAATATAAATTATTATGTACATAAATAATAATAGCTTGACAATTATTTGATCACACATGTATATTACTTACAACTTAGAGAGATTTACAAGCAGAAACACTGTTATTAGTTAATATTATTTATTTTATTCTACATAATTCATTATATTCACACTACTTATAATAGCTATTTCACAATAACAAGTCTTGCATCTTGTTTAGATTTCAATTCTAACTCTGCTCTAGTTATTTTCCATTCTTCATTATCTCTTTCAGCCCAAAAGAAGTAGGTCCCTCTCTCTTTAGGTCCAGACACAGGTATTCGAAATCTAGCTGATTCACCATCAGAAAAGTTATTGACAGTGTCAGTCAGCTTGAATCGCTTATCTTTGATCGGTTCTCCTAAATAGTGGACAGCACCAGAGTGAGCTCGTAACTGTTTCAACGCACTTCTATAGTAATCATAACCTCTTACCCTATCGATAATTCGGTTCTGTAAATAAAACCCAGTACCTCCGACGACTAAACCTCCCCATGCAGCAATTTGTACAAGTGTTCGAGAAGATACTGTCATTTTAATAAAAAGAAGACTTACGCAGTGGTTTTAGGTACAAAAATGTTCAAAGTTCTTCAGTAACTGTGGTCTCCGGAATAAATTATTTTAATTGACTTCAGTATTTCTTAGATATTATTTTCTTCAAACATCTAAGCATGGAAACTGCTATCAGTTACATGAATCGTTAAATTCCCTATAAAAATACAGTCGATCGTAGACCATTCGTAGACCGACCATTCTCTTGACAGTTGAGACTTGAGAGTTGACATTTTGACAACCTTTTTTGAAGTTTTGACTAATTTTCTTTTTTTTTTCTTTTAAATTTTCCCCGAAGGGATGGCTATAGTCTTTCAACCATAATGCCTAGTCTTATGTGCAAGTATTTTCTTTCGTGATAAGTTATAACAACAATGTCTTTCGTATTTTGACTAATTTTGAGTTGAGCACGATGCCACGATCAGATTATGCTCGGATCTTTTTTTTTTTTTTGGTATGACCATTCGCAATGCAACAACTCTAGAAGGTTGTAAGTTGTAACTGCTTAACCGGACTATCCTGTGGTGGCCAAAAATTACTTTAAGGCCCCCAGCCAGGGCTTACAAACTAGGATTTACAATTAAATGAACGATCACTAAGGGCACCCCCTGCGGGGTTCAGGCCTAGGCTTAGTGCGTCATTGAGGGAGGGGCAGCTAGGGTTAGCCTGGGTCGAATTATTATTTAGGGAATTTAAAGCTACATGCTCAGCGGCGCTGGCTGGCTCGTCGAGCAAGGGTCGGGTGGTAGTATTACTGGGGTGGCGGAGGGCCGGAGTCGCGGACGTTATCTGTTTTTGTGTTTACGTAATGTGCTTGTTTCCCTACAGCTTTCCTGAAGGAGGGTGATGGGGTCATCGAATATGGAATTTTCCCTATTTTGGTGGGGACGTATCAGACAGCCGATGAAACTAAGGGGTTGGGGTGCTTCTCGGTTATGCTCGGATCGAGTGCACTCTCATATATATAAAAGTACTCTGTGGTGCACTCGGACACTCAGAACCCATAATATCCGAGCGCACTAGGATGGGTTGGTATGGGTTGCCACAATACGAGTTACGTCCGAGTAAGTATCTGAGTCCCACAGAGCACTGAGCTCCCTAGAGTATATATGTTATGTGGTACTGAGTCCACTCGGTTCGAGCGTACTCTGATCGTGTCAACGCGGCTTCAGATGCTCTGTGAGTCGAGCAAAATACCTACTTTTGTATCAAAAGGTTGACAATGATACCCTACAAAGTCGCCAATGGGCAATGGGATGGGAATCCACAGTTCCACACGCAAAGCTCAGCGCAGATGTCGCCACTGGCGGGATGGCTGCTGCCAAATCGTTTCACTTTGTTTACGTGACGCTCCGCTAAAGAAGGGGTGCACGTCAGCCGTCAGCACTAGGGGTGGGCGTTGCGACAACGAACCGTTTTTAAAGACCGTTTTATGTTCTGCGACGATGGAACCGTTTTACGTTCTGGGTTCAAACAGTCTTCGTTGCACAAACTAGTCTTCCAATTACTTGGTGCGATTTTTTATTTTACGCCTATGAAAATAAAGTCGAGAACGCAATGATGCAACTATATTTCTTAATAAAGTCATTCGTCGTCGTCCGCGTCGTCGACGACGACGAACTGCAACTATTTTACTGGACGAAAACGCAATTCTATTCCATGAAATGCGGTTGTCGGCGACGAAGGAGAAACTTGGATAAGTTTCTACTTCGTCGCCGTCTTCAAACCAGTTGCAACGACGACCGTTTTCTGCACCCGTTTTCGTCGTCGCGAAAACGGTTGCGTTTCGTCCGTCTAAAATTCGACAACGACCCACCACTAGTCAGCACTGGCGTCACGTCACTCTGACTCTCTACTCTACGCTCTACTCCCTTTATAATGAATGTCTATGGGGTTAAATCCAACTCTAGAGCTAATACGTCAATGGTGCGGGCACATCCTGAGTGAGCGAGCCAATGCGCACTAACTCATACACGCATACTGCGCTGTGCTACAGCACTATCACTTGAATCGGAACGCGCTGCTAAGCAATTTTTTTGTCAATCTGTCAACAACATCATGATAACATAACCTATTTCTAGCCTATTGCAGTGTACTGATAAATAAATACATGAAAGTCATCATTCATATTTTGAAAGTATTTGCAATTCGCCTTTAGATGAGTGATTAGTCCAAAAATATGAGTACTTCAAAGGGAAGCGATTTAAGAAAGCGACCACAGAAACATCAAAACAGAACTGCATTTAAAAATGATCTACATGATAAAAGTCATAGAACTAAGTTTATAAACTCTTTAGAGATAACTGGCGTATGCAAACGTTGCAAAGATATACTTGAATGGAAGATAAAATATAAAAAGTACAAGCCATTGACTGCACCTCGCAAGTGTGTGGGTTGCGAACAGAAAACAGTAAAATATGCTTACCACATGCTATGTACTAAGTGCGCTTTAGACAAGAAAACATGTGCTAAGTGTTGCAAACCAGTTGAGGTATCGATAAATAAGCTTAATTTTTTTTTCTGTTTTATTGTACCAACCAATCAACTTTAAAATTTCCCAATCAACCTTGAACCTAATGGTTTAGCGATAAAGTTTCATTAATAAACGTAATAAGAAACTTAATCTCATCCATAATTTTAGGGAGAAGAATCACCAGCTGTGGAAGAGCCTGAGAACACAGATTTGAAAGCAATTTTAAAAGACCTACCGGAAAGAAAACGCCGAACAATAATAAGGTCTGTATAAATATCAGCTGTCTGAACACACAACTTTAGAATAAAGTCATTAGTGTACCACATAGCTCTAGTTTTTTAGTTATTAAGGTATGTGTTGGGTATACTTGGGCATGTTGAGTGTAAGGAAGATAAAAAGGGAGAGGAATTCTTTTCCCAGCAGTGGAAAAATAGATTTCAATTAGTCTTTTATGTATATATAAAAATATTTCTGAAATTAATAATGATTAACATTTTTTTTTCTCTTGGTGCTCTCTGTTAATGGAAAACATAACTTTTTATTTTTGTACCAGTATTTAAAAAAAAAAAAACTAGCACTTGTTTCCAAAAACTATGAATAGTTCCTTATTCCTGGTTACAAGGCCAACCTCAAACCACTCTCATAACAAGAGCAACAATATCACCATCGAATAGATTAGAAGTTGAGAACTTGTCAAACTTGTTTACTTACAGTAAATTCAGAAACTAGGTTTTGCTATCATTACAATGTTGTACTTGAATACTTATTTTGAGTTATTGCATTGATTTGCTTATGATAAAATGAACCATGTACAAATTGATATATTTTTTTAGGCTCATAAACAAACAAGAAGAAGGACAGCAAAAGTTAACACCACAAATAAAAACACAGATAGAAGATATGTTGATGAAAATGGATAACATTGACTTGGATGATGATTTCAATTTCACTGATGATGATGAGGATTATCAATCGGATAATGATAATGAAAGTGCATCAATTAAAGATTAAATTTTGAATACTGTTGGTGCCTGACCCATTGAATAATATGGCACACAGATTTTAAAAAAGTTTGGCTACATAGTGTGGCCCATCTCCTATACCGATGTGGTCTCTTTTTAAGCCTTGATGTGCCATGTCAATGCTCAAGTACAAACATCATACTGGATAAAATGATTATGAATTATATTATATAAACAGTAAAAAGTATAATCAGGTATTTTATTTAATACTACCGTTAACCGATTGGTTGCATCTATGCCTGTGTTTAGGTCTGAAATTATCAATAACTACCGGGATAAAAATTGTCCTATGGCCTACAATGCCTATGGCTAAACTTTTATTAAGGTTAATAACTTAATTTAAGTCTGTTAAACCTTTCTACCAGAGAGACCAGAAATTACCACAAATACATGGAAAATAATGTGAACTGCCACATACTTTTTTTTTTTGGGATTGGAAATCATCAAATGACTCCTTCCGCTCCGCCCAGAGCGGGAGTCTCAGACTTTTATTGACTAAAACCCATCCATGTTCCTTCCTTTGCCCTTTGTCTTGCAGGGCCGCGGTATCACTTTCGAACAATCCCGAGCAGCCCTGGCAGGCATCGGCCCTTGCGGGCCCCTCATGTTTGCTGACATCTCTATGTGGCGCGCGTGAAACACGAACGCGCCGTCGACACGGCCTGTCGTCAAAAGGCGGACGGATGGCGAGCTAGCCCATTACTCACTGTCCACAGGCCCGCGCCTACGGTGGCCGAGAGCCACCACGTGGCTCCCGGCGCCCGGTGCTTCTCTCGCGGCGGCTGGGAGGTTCTCTCCCTCTCACGTTCCGCCACCTCCTTCGCTAGCATGACTGCTTCGCAGAAGGAGGTGACGGCTACCCATTCGCTCTCGCCCCGAACTATGGCTTGAACCAGGGCCGGACGCGAGAGGTCGCCGCCGCCAATCGCCGCTACGAGGACACGGCGGTACTCCGCCCAAGCGGAGCAACCTCCACGGTGTGCTCCATCGTGTCCTCCGGGCGATCCTCACAATGATAGCACCCGGGCGTTTCCTCCCGCCCGATTCGGTGCAGGTACCTCCCGAAACAACCGTGTCCGGTGAGGACCTGCGTCAGGCGGAAGGTGAGGGCGCTGTGGCGCCTCTCTAGCCACGCCTCAAAGATGGCACTTATCGCGCTACTATCGTGGCGTGCCCTGCACGGCAAACCCGCGGCGGCCTTTACCTGGCTAAGTAAGCGTTTTATGCGAATATGAACCTTAGGGCTCAGCGGATGAGGCGATGCTGTCGAAGTGCCACCACCACACGTCTACCAACACCGCCAGAGTTATGATCATCCGAAGATAATAATCATAAGGTCTGCGCATACCGGGGACGGCAGGGTTTAATGCCGCTGAGGGAAACCATCTTAATGCCTTGGGGATCGATCTCTAAACATTGGATCCTGTATCTTGGCAACACTAGCTACGTACCTACCTATGAATTTACATTGGGTGAAGATAAAATGCCCAGCCGTACCCGGAGTGCGCTCGCTTTAAAACTTGCGCTCATCGTTTAGTAGATCTTCATAAAAGAGTGTGTACAATGTTTCGGTTAAAATATTCATCTTCAACCGAATGTGAACAGGCGTATCATACCAATATAACATTAATAGCAACGTAAAGTCAAAATACATTCTGTGAATCTCGCCCTTAGAGCGATTGCGCACCTGCATCCGATCCGAATCTGGGGAAATCACGCGGCGTGAACCGTGAATAGTCCAAGGAATTCAGATTCAAGGTCATCATTCTTGTGGGCGCGTTCACTGAAGCTGCGTGCAAAGCACTACCTGAACGCGCCCCAAAAGGTGGTAGCCGTAAGGCTGATCCGGGGGTACCGCACGATTTCCCGCGAGGCGGCGAGCCTCCTTGCCGCCATGGGATCTGGAGGCCATAGTCCTCGCGCGCCTACACGAGTGGCGCGCGGAGGTACAGAGCCGGGGGGTAACTCCGCTGCCGCGGCATATTGTCGCGCAGCGGACAGACCTCCGCCGTGATCTCATGGCGACATGGAGAGAGCGACTATCGCAACCCCGTGCAGGGCACGCCACGATAGTGGCGATAAGTCCCCTCTTTGAGGAGTGGCTTGAGAGGCGCCACGGCGCCCTCACCTTCCGCCTGACGCAGGTCCTCACCGGACACGGATGTTTCGGGAGGTACCTGCACCGAATCGGGCGGGAGGAAACGCCCGGGTGCTACAATTGCGAGGATCGACCGGAGGACACGGTGGAGCACACCGTGGAGGTCTGCTCTGCTTGGGCGGAGCACCGCCGTGTCCTCGTAGCGGCGATTGGCGGCGGCGACCTCTCGCGTCCGGCCCTGGTTCAAGCCATGGTCCGGGGCGAGAGGGAATGGGAAGCCGTCGCCTCCTTCTGCGAAGCAGTCATGCTAGCGAAGGAGGCGGCGGAACGTGAGAGGGAGAGAACCTCCTCACGTCACAGCCGCCGCGGGAGAAGCACCGGGCGTCGGGGGCCACGCCGTGATGGCTCTCGGCCACCGTAGGCGCGGGCCTGTGGACGGCGAGTAATGGGCTAGCTCGCCGTCCGTCCGTCGTATGACGACGGGCAGGCCGTGTCGACGGCGCGTTCGTGTTCCACGCGCGCCTCAAAGAGATGTCAGCAAACGGGAGGGGCCCGCAAGGGCCGGTGCCTGCCAGGGCTGCGGGACTGTTCGAAAGAGATACCGCGGCCCTGGAACATAAAGGGCCAATGAAGGAACATGGGTGGTTTTTAGTCAGTAAGAGTCTGACACTCCCTTCCGCTCCGCCCAGGGCGGGGAGGGTCATTTGATGATTTCCCACCCACCAAAAAAAAAAAAAAAAAGTCATCATTCTCCTGTCCTTATCCCAAAGTATTTGGTTTATACACACCGATTACACCTCAGCAGCCACCTTTCTAGCCATAATTATCATCCTTCACACAGTTCATCCATTGTTTCGGTGATCTTCCTCAGTATTATAGCCATCCACATTCATACTCAAACTTTCCTGATTACTGCGCATCACATGCCTATACCATGACAACCGATTTACTATGCAACTTTTCTGTCACGGCCGCCACTTTCAGACTTCTTTGGTTACACCACAAAATATCTCCCTCAATTCTGCCACATGAGATTGCCTAATTGCAATTCTGATAAAAGGCATTATATAAAATAATGAGCTTACGTACTTAACATCCCTATCAATCTGACATAGGATTTTATATATGATTCACTCACACACACATTGGTACCTGCCAGTCTGGATGCGTGCCCGGTTAATCAATCAATCAATCAAAATATTTTTATTTCACATAGGCCTACATGGGCACTTATGAAACGTCGACAAAAAGGTGCACGGTTCGGGTCGGTCGTTTCCTATGGAGAAGAACCGGCAAGAAACTCCATGGCTACTCTTTTAAAATGATTAGATTTTACAATATTATCATGTTACAGCATTAGTACTCAAGTATGGTTGATGGTAATAGGCTCGTTTTTATATCCAAATACTGGGATAGTTTACAACACATTTAATTCAATATACATATCATAATTTATTAAAATAACAATAATTTACAAATAAGAAAACTATGAACTATAAAATTTACACTTTGATTATTTTTATAAAGAAACTATATAATAAACCGCTTTAAAAAGGTAACAAAGCATCTACTGGTTCCTTTTGTAATCAGATAATGCCAAGCTGTCGCAACTGAAAAAAAAAAAATTGTTTTTACAATTTCATCATATGGGTCAAACATTACTATGTGCCTGATAGGATTTCTGAACCGCATAAATAACAAGCTTCCATTAAAACTTTTATACTATCCATAATTTAAAATCTTCAGCGGGATGAATTTTCTCAACTCTCACCCAGATGATAACATAAGAATTGTATTCTTTTTGCCATTGCACTGCTCGTCCCAAGTACATTTAATATTGAAAAAATTTAAACAAATATATAATATACTTACGAATCCTTGTCTTTCTTTCTCTTTCTGCAAAACCAATTTTGTTTGCATGTCGTCAAACTTGACTATGGCTGATAACACTTTAGCTAAAGTAACGGAATGTAATCCTGAGCCTGTAAGATACTCATAAAGTATATTACGCAAATATTCAAGCTCAGTGTTTTCTTGCAGTGAATGCAAATGTCTTAGACTAACGAGCGCCTCATCAAGTCGTCTTTCAAGTTTCTCGTTAGACAATTTTAATTTCTCGTTCTTTTCTTGCATTTGTGACATATTGCCATTCACAGATTTGTTCATTTGTTCAATATCATTCAGTCGCTTTTCTAATGTACTGTTTACTTCTAATATATTATGGTACTTTTCTCTTATTGCATTAATATCCTTTTCATTTTCATTCAATGCATTTATTTCCGGTTTAGGGTAATTTTGGGACTGTAATTGATCTTTGAGCTCCAAATTTTCTTCCACCAATAACATATTTTCCCTTAAAAGATCATCAATTTTCTCTTTCCTCTTCTGATCTTCTTTTTTCAGTTCTGCTAAATCGCTTGAAATGTCATTGTTATCATTAGAATGTTCACTAGCTATTAGCTCTCTGAGTTTGTCATTCAAGATACTGTTTTCTTTTGATATTTTTGTTAAATAGGTTTGTAGGCCTTCAATGTCAGACTTGAAACGTCTGTTTTCTTCTTTCAATTTTTCATAATCAGCTTTTAATAATTTGTATTGATTTGGAAGTTCACGATCTGTACCAGTGTTTGCCTGTGAATTAGTTTCCTCTGGCTCAATTAGTTTTATTTTACAAATTTCGCCCAAGTTTTGTTCAGATGCTGATGTATCATCTGTTTGACTTCCATTATTTTGAGTCTTTTTAAACGAACTATTTTCTAATTTTTCAATTATTTCGTTCAGATGATTTTTTTCTGATTCAATTACGGCGTGTGTTTCTCGTAGGTCATTGATTTCAGTTTCCAATTTTTTATAGCTATCAGCAATGCTTTCAGCTTGACTTTTCAAAGACATATTTTCCAGTGTTATTTTTTTGTTTTCCTCTTGTAGTTTATCAAAGTAAGGAATTTTTGCATCCAGTTCTTTTGCTTGAGCTATTAAATTGTTGTTTTCGGTTTTCAAGGCATCAAAGTCTTCCAACATCTTACTATGCAAATCCTTAAATGAATCCAATTCTTGTCTGGTTTTATTGTTTTCGACTGCTAAGCATTCAAGTTTTGCATTTAAAGTTTGTTTGTCGTTTTCTGACGATTTAATTTTTTCTTCATAATCGGAATGTTTTTCTGTTAAAGTTTGTTTCTCGTTTTCTAATGATGTAAGCTTTTCTTTAAAATCTGAATGTTTTTCTGTTAAAGTTTTTGTCTCGTTTTCTAACGATTTTATCTTTTCTATAAAATCTGAATGTTGTTCTGTTAAAGTTTGTTTCGCGTTTTCTAACGATTTTAGCTTTTCTTTAGAATCTAAATTTTCTGTTCTTTCAAATTCCATGGTTATTTGTAAATTCTGAATTTTTTTCTCATGTTCATTAATCTTATGGCGTAAACTTTCATTTTCTGCTTTTACAAAATTTAATTCATTCATAGCTGCCTCATAGCGATCGGTTATATTTTTAATTTCTTCATTTGTAACACTTTTCTCTACTTGAAAATCACTGATTGTTGATTTCAAATTATTATTTTCGTCCCGTAAAACATTTAGTTCTGTGAAAAGACTTTCAAATTTTTCGATACCTATTTTTAATTCTTTTTGCAGCATAGTATTTTCCTGTTTTAATTCATTTAGTTTGTTAGTATTTAACGTAGATTCACTATATGCAATATTTTTTAATGCATAATTTATTTCCTTAGTAAGAGAGAAAAATGCTTCGTTATTTATTGTCTGAAAGGATTTCGCCTCAGTTGAAAATAAGCAAATAAGTTTCTTCATTTCCTTAACTTCATTTGCTAGTCTCAAACAATTTGTTTTCATTTTGTTACTTCTGATAACTTTTTCATGCATGATGGCATTATCGGATTCCAAATGAGAAACAATTTGACGGAAGTCTATATTTTGATTTTGCAGCAATTCATGGTTTGCTAATAGTTTTTCAATTTCTGATTGTAATTTAATTAATTCGTCTCTTTCTTCTTGTATTTCTGATTCTAATTTTGCATATTTATCTTTCCATATACTTAATTCATCAAGAAGTTCGTCTTTTTTTGACTCTTCTAAAGCTTGATCATGAAGATTTTTTTCTCTGTTTTGAACTTCACTTTGTAAATGCCCTATCTGAGCACTTTTCTTAGCGTTTTCTTCACTTAATTGTGAATTTCTATTTTCTAAATACGTGTTTCTGTCAATCATAGCCAATTTCTCTGCAGTTTCTTGTTTCATTTGTAACTGGAGACATTTATATCCTTCATCAGCTTTTGTTTTTATTTGTTCTAAGTTCTGACATTTTTTTGATAGTTCTTCTATTTGGGATTCCAACTCGTGTATTTTAGATTTTGTTGAGGTTAGTTCAGAGCTATCATGACTAAGCTTAGACCGTTCTGCTTCCAATAATGATACATTATTTTTATAATCATTTACAACTATGTTCAGTGATTGTATTTCTTTCTTACTTGCTTCCAGGTGATCTTTAAGCGATTTTATTTCTGCTTCTTTACTTTCTAATTCTTTGTGAATGCTTAATTTATTTTCTGCTAAAGAAATGGCATATTCTTCTTCTCTCTTGCCAAATATTTCAATCTTGCCACGTAATTCTGCTATTACTTCTTGAGATTTTTGAAAATCAAGCTCTAGTGTTGATAATTCTCTCGATTTATTGAACTCATAGACATTTATCTTATTCTGTAGTTCTTCATTGATATTATTTAATTCCTGAATCTTCTGCTTTGATTCTGCCAACTGTTCAGTAGCAAGCTTGAATTGTTCGATTACTTTGTTTTTATTTTCAAGATCATTTGTCAGAATTTGCATCTCCGTATTGATTTGAGAATTTTTTTCTTTACTTGACTTCAGTGACTCCTTGTACTTGTTAAGTAATTGTTCCATTTTTTCAATCTTATTATTCAAAACAAGTATTTCTGCTGCTGAAGATTCTTCACTTGTCTGATTTACCTCATTATCATTAGATAGATTTATTAGTTGTACATCACCATCACCTTCACTTGATCTAGTTATGTTCTCGTTTGTATCATTACTACTAGAAATGTTAGAATTACTTTGTAATAATTGCACTTTAGTATTAAGTGCATCTATTTTCATACCCTTCTCTTCAATTTCAATACGAAGGGCCTTTTCAAGGTGGGCCTATAACAAAAAATAGAATATCTCTTTTAATCAAATTCTTATAACTGCCTTGTTGGTCATTGGAGATGGTGGTCGCTAACGATACTGCTGAGCATGAGTTCCATTAGGAATTTCTCAGTAGTAGCCTGAAGTATCGATTTGAGCCTGGTTGATGGCAAATGGCTCGACACCTATTACATGGGACTTAAACATAACAGGCGAAATGTGTATGTATTGTCACCTCTGCCTACCCTTTTAGAGAAATAAAGGCGTGATTATGTTATGTTAATTATAGAATTAATTTAATATAATACGTGGTAGGATGTTTCGTGTCGTGTCAGGATGATTTTATGAGTCTTGACTATAGTTATGTATTGGTCTTACTGTAACCACATAAAAGCCTCAAATCTATAACAAATAACAGGATTACGAATTTAATTTATAACGCATTCGAAGCGCTCTGCCAGTGCCTGTTTCACTAGTTACAATACTGACTGATTCAAAGAATTGCATGATCCGAAACTATAGGTAGGGTGATTGCAAAGTGTTAAACGCGTTTTGAAAGAACAAATTACTTGAGATACAAACTGTATCTCAAGTAATTTGTTTTCATATAAGCTATAACCTACCTTTGCACTTTGTTCCAAAGCACACTGTTCACGAAGCTCTGATATTCTCCTTAAAGCTTTGTCTTGGGTTTCAACTAAAACACTCTGGAAACATAAATTAGATTTAGCTATCATATTTATGATCTGTTAATAAAAATGATTCATGATTTTAGATACTTACTCTTGCTTTAGCATTTTCTCTCTCTAATAATTTATAATGACGAGCTAGATCGCCATATTGTGTTCTGTACTTTGTGTACCGTTCTTGTGTGCGTCGATATGCAGCATACAGCTGCTCCTTTGTTACCCGATCAAGACTTACATTACCACTCGAGAAACCTCGCTCTTCAGCCTCACTCGCCGAGACCTCCATATCAGACTGAAAAAGATAATTGGTAGAAAGATTCAGGGTTAGGGGGTCGGTTATTTACTGTTAAGGTGGCTCTGTCTGGGAGTGTACACTTTTGTCAGTACACTCCCAGACAGAGAGAGTGCGACAGGACTCGGGATAGCTCTCGGTTGAGAGTAAACACCTATATGGTGTTAAGAATACTTATTTTGACGTCAATTATAACTTACCTGTAGATGGTACATAGAAGGAGTCTCATAACTTGGTAGTCTGAAAGATACATCACTAGCAAATGAGCTATTTGAAAGCCGTCTTTGTCTTTGGTTGTCCTGCAAACAAAATTTGAAAATTACATTTTATTGTTGAACTTTGTTTTTATATTTTGCAATGTCCATAATCTATACATCTATACAAATAAATAAAATTGATGTGTCTGTTTGTGATATCAAAATAACAGCTTTTTATTGCACATGAAAATATATACTGCACTTATAACAAAAACTCCAAAAAGGGAACTAATATTTTTTATAATAATTTCAAGCGAATGAAGGTTGCGGGCAACAGCTAGTATTAATTATGTATTCTTGCATTATAATCATCTGTCACATTCTTCACTATTTACATTTTTGAGTTCTATAATTACTCATAGATTGTCATGGAGATACGGTACAGACAAAAGAACATAATATCTGGACACAACTTATGATATGAAGATACTTTGATGATACATCGCCAATTTACAAAATAGATTTTAGTGGACTTTGAGCTTAGACTAACTTTTAAGACTGTTTTAGTAGGGTTTGTTATGAAAATGTTAGTGGATCATCAAGAGAGAATAATGTGTGCTTCATTTAGTAAAAACTGAAATTAGGTCATAATTCAAAGATACTATACAGGCACTACTACTATATTGACTATAAAGGCAGGTTGTGCCATAAACAAGTGTGTTTATGGCACAACCTGCCTTTATAGTCAACATAAAGATAAAACCTCTATGGATAATGCCTTGTATGACAAGTTTATGTATAAACAATTAACAGTTAAGATACTGAAAAGTAATATATATATATAGATAATTTCAAGTACTTCCTCTGGAAGTGGCAATACTTTAATAATTTATTTATAACACATGAATTGTACAGCAGTATACAATGATTACTAAGTAGGAAAGGTTGTACTATTATGTACTTACAAGTATATCATGTGAAGACATGTAGTCTACCGACTCATTAGGCTGTAAGGGCTGGACCAGAGCAACATCTTGGAATGTATTCTGTTGACTGCTTTGTGATGATGATTGTGCCTTGCCAGAGCGAGGATTCTGGCTATCTGGGAAATAAAACTATTTCTAAGAAAATTTTATCAAGGCTATATAGTTTTTATCAATTCATCATTAAATTCCAACTACTGTTTATAGTTTTGAAAGATACACAAACTAGTTTGAAAGTAAATTGTATTATTGACTCACCATTATCTCCAATTGAGAATAAATCATTATTCGTGATATCAGTTATACTACTGGAGGCAGATGTGACAGCAGCCTGTATAAATACAATCTTTTTATTGGAAAACAACAACACTAATCACACACAATCTAATTTTAAATACAGAATTTATTTACTTGTTTTGGAAAAAGTGAAAGTTGGTAAAAGCAAATAACCCAATATGGTTATTGAATATTACGTGTAGAGTTATTAGTTATTACGTAGTACCTTGCATTAATATGTCTAATAGGTCACTGGTAGTGGTATGTTATTGATTGCTTACGATAAATGAAAATCACCTGAGCAGCTTGAGCGAATTGCTGAATCCTTTGAGGCGATGACTTCACCTCCTCAGCCAATTTGTCCTTTAACTTCTTAAACATTTTACTTTTGCTAACTTGACACCATTTCACATATAATACTCATTATAATACTTATTACGAGCTAGCAGTGCATTAGTATGTTGCACGAGCATATATATAAGAAGAAATAATACACTTAAAACATTAACTAATCCTGGAGGTAATGCTGTGGCAATAGCAGTAATTAGAGGTGTCATGTATTTTCCTTCAATTTGCAAAAGTATTTTGTAATAAACTTCAGTGTTGTTCGATCCTTCGATCCGTTCTTCTTCTAGGTCTATTTTTTTCACTATGGTGATGTTGGTGCCCAACCCAACCCGCTGTCAAAGTTTTTTTTTTTTATAATAATGACGAGTTGACGACATTTTAATATTACAACGACGACGACGGCGTACGCTGTTCGGTTCGTACATATATAGAGCCAGACGCAAAGAGTATAATAATAAGAGAGTATCTCTTGACTCCCGGAAAAAGTAAAAATATCATACAATAACAACTTACAAAAAACCTTTGACGATATTAACTTAAGAAGACAATGTTGACCCCGAAGGGAAAGGTAGACGTTTAAACACCCAAAAAAATGAGTAGAATTTATTAGCGAAGAGAGAAAGAACACTGGATGTGGAAAATTCTCAATTTTCATTCGTACTAGCATCCTGGTGCTCAGGTAATTATCAAGCGAATATGACCATCGAATAAATAAAACACTGGGTACCTAAGATAATTGTAAAACTCATGACACTGTGTTCTTTCGACGCTCGAAGACGTTAACAATAAGGTGCTGTTTAATCATCACCATCTGCCTAGCTTTTTCCCAACTATGTTAGGATCGGCCTCTAGTTAGAGGATGCAGGTGAATACCAGTATTACATGGAGCGATTGCCTATCTGACCTCCTCAACCCAGTTAATACTAGGTAACACGATATCCCTTTGTAGGACTGGTTGTCAGACTTTCGGGGTACTGACTGTACCTGTAACGACTGTCAAAGATCTGCTCCGCGCTAGAGTATATAAATGTTCTGTGGATCTGCTACTGCCAGTCGGAACCAGCGGCTTTACGTATCTAGTTTCCGAGGCACGGAGGAATCCCGGTAAGTAATGGATGGTCACTCATCCACGGATCGACCTTGGGAAGCGCGGCTTAACCTTGAAGAAAATGTTTTGCTATGTTAGATAAATAAATTGTTTTAAAATTATATTGAATACCACGAAGGCAGTTTTAGTTCTGATTTTGGCCACGCGCCGTAAGATCCTTATACACTTACGCTGTGCAAGGGTTGAACTAAATATGGTTGAACCTCATCTGGCAGCTCGGAATTGCACTTTTCCATGCTCCTATCCTTTTCTATCGCTCAGAAGTTCAAATCCGTCATTTGCTAGAGCGAGAAACAGAACGTGCTGACGACCGCATCGTCGATGCTACCGCGCGTTCAACTTGTGGGTTCAACCTTAAATACTACTACAATCTGTACAATTTCTTTGATAGATTTTCAACTTTATCTCTGAATTAGTAGGTTCAAGGTTGGTTGGGAAATCTGACAGTTTCGGGTATGTTGACCTGCTGGCGTCTGTACTTTTATTAAACGACAGATCCAAACATTGTTTAACCAAGGAGCAAATTTAATACAATTCACAAAGCAATTTTAATTACAAATCACAAGCAATTTCGATTAAAAATGAATTAAAATTCAATATTTCTATGGACATTTATTTGAAATTGACAACACAACATCCGACAGTCCGACGACGTCCGTCCGAGTCCGACAGAACCTGTGGTGGTCGTGAACACAACTTTTGAGTCGGTGACTGACGTTAATGAAGTAAACGAAGAGTTGTTGTGTTGCATTTTTAGGTTTCAGAGGGTTTGTTTTATTTGGTGAATTAATTTGTCTGTAAAACAATTATTGCGCTAAGGTTGATCAATGATCAGAAATACAACATTGCAGGTCCTAACAACTCAGTTTAGCGTTCAACCTAAATATTGTGATTAGTTTGTATCTCTATCTAATTTTACAGTTCTATGTTGTAATTATTCAGCTTTGCAAGCATATACTTAGATATTATAAATATCTGTCGTTGCACCAGTGAAGTAGTGTTTTGTTTGAATTATTGAAATCAGCATTCTGCAGAATAGTGTTTGCATCAAGGTTCCTAGCAAAAGCTGAAAAACTATACAGCCAACTCGATTAAGAAGCAGTAGCACTGATACGGAGACTAAAGATGTTCTTTCAATGCTGTTATGGAAGAAAATACACTAATTACAGATAACCAACCATTCTTGAGAATACTACATCCAGAAAAAGCTACACCAGCTACTACAGTTATAGGACTGGTACACTAAGCTAATTTTCTAGCAGTATTTGACTATGAAAAAATGCTATGCAAGACTTCTGAACATTCAAATGCAGAAACAAAACTAAACAACCGACAAGATGAAACACGAAACTAATTTTCAAGATTACAAAATACTCATAATACCAGTAAAGACAATCTTAAAGATGATGATGCATTCTACTTAAATCAAATAGCTGAAATGCCAATAACATTACAAAAAATTAAAGAAGCCACCAGTAAAGACACAGAACTAAAAAAAGTTTACTTAGACAAGCAGGGAAAGAAGATCCTAAAAGATTACATGAATTTTGCTAACAAGACAACTGCATCCTAAGATCCTAGAAGAGCTTCACACTATGGGCAGCGTAAAGTTCTTCTAGGATCTTACGTTGCAGTTTCTTTACAGCATCAGGGATTGTTAAAATGAAAACACTAGCAAGAAGCTATGTGCGGTAGAAAATAAAGAGGCATTGAACAGATGGTAAAGCAATGCAAGGAGCATTGTCTAATACAGAAGTACCCTACTAAAGTACCAATACATACCCATATTGACTATGCTGGATCATTCATGAACCACTATTTCTTGATAATTGTAGATGCTTTAACAAAGTGGTTAGAGGTTACTACTACTATAATAACATATTTTAAAAAATAAAACAAATAACTCATTTGGCTTACCAATCACACACATCTCTGACAATGGAAGATGGTTCAGATCAGAGGAAATATAAAGATTTCTGAAAGAAAACAGAATTCAAGCTAAGGTCACCGAGCACCTTTCATCCAGCAACAAATAACCAAGCTGAGAGATATACAAACAAACATATAAAAATTAAATTAAAAACTCTGGCAAATGAAGGTGGATGACGTACAGAAAAACACCCAATACTATAATGGGGTTGGGCCCAGCTGAGATGATGTTCAAAAGTCTACAGAACGTGAATTGATTTAGTAAAAATACCACAAATAAAAGAGTACAAGAATTAAGAAATTAAATTAAATTAAACCTATTTTCCCAGAGACAGTGGGATGAGCTGCTCTGCAGGTTGGTACGGAATAAACTTATCAATATGTCTACCAATACTGCTGAGCGTGCCCGCCTACTGGTTGTGGGTGAGTAGGAGTCGGGGCTCTGGCTTCAGGCAATACTGTCACCGAATATAGGCACTATGTTAGGTGACACAACCTTTTGTGGGGCTCCACATAGCTGTCAATGTGGTGAAGCATTCAGTCGACTGCCAAGGACAACATGGCCTTTGTATTGTATTGTATAACGGGCTGGTGTCCGCAACTCCACGTCCATTGCGCGTATTTTGCGTGCGGGTGGGAAATTTATTCGATCCACCCCAGCTCCCCGAGAAAAGCCAGCAGCGCCTTGATGTCGCTGACAATCTCGCGGAGAGTACCTGGGTTACCGCAGTACTTTGCCCTGTATGATGCAACCTCTGGGCAGTGCAGAAGCACGTGGGCTGTTGTCTCATCTTCCTCCATGCAGGCTCCGCATAGTGTGACTCCTATGGCAAAGAGGTGTTTGTTAAAAGAGCCGTGTCCGTCCAGTGATGGCGGTTGTAACTGTGCGCAGCTGTAGTTTGGTCAGCCGAAGCGCCCGTTTTGTGAAGCGGCCGTCGATAGTAGGAAGTGCATCTTTGGCCTGCCTGCACTCATCATGGTTTAGCCACAGTTTGTGGTGTTGTTTACTGGTTCGTTGCCTTACCAGTGTGCGTAGGTACCCGAAAGGGAGTGGCACTATGGGTTCGGGTCCCACTGCTGCCATGCTCGATCCCCTTCTAGCGAGTTCGTCCGCTGCATCGTTGCCTCGGGACTAGCTGTGTCCTTTTATCCATTGAATGGTTACATTGTTGAAATTACCAACCTTGTTCAGACGTTGATGACATTCGTGTATTAACCCAGAGTTGACTGTGTGGTTGTTTAATGCTAGCAGTACGGCCATGCTGCCTGAAAGTATACGAATTGAGTGGTCCTCAACTTTCCTGGCTGAGATGGCTGATGCCACCAGGGCAATGCCCATGCATTCTGCCTGAAATACTGTGTTGTGGACCCCCAGTGGTGTGGCTATGTGGATGTTGAGATCCTCCGAGAAGACTCCAGCTCCAGTGCCACTGTGCCAGTACCTGTTTTAGATCCATCCGTGAAGATCCGTACTTCTGCGGGGCTTAAACCCTCCCAGCGGTGATTCTCGTGGAGTTGGATTTTGTATTTTTTGTCGAATACGAATTGCTTGGGTAATCCGATCGCTTACAGCTTTCGCTAGGGGGAACTCCTTATAAAATCCCTCCAATATCGCGGTGTGCTGTGTGTCCTTCCTACCCCAAAGTTGAAGTGTTTCAAGGCGTACTGCAGCCATCGTCGCTTCCTGCTGTACGAACAGATGGAGCGGTGGGAGCCTCAACATGGCTTCCAGAGCCGCGGTCGGGGTAGTCCGCATGCAGCCTGTAGTCGCCATGCAGGCAAGTCTCTGCATGCGTTGCAGTTTGATGGAGGCTGTAGCTAATTTAGTGCGGGGCCACCAGACCACTGCCCCATAAGTAATCATGGGTCGGATCACCGCGCAGTATAACCAAAGTATTATTTTAGGGGATAGGCCCCACTTCTTACCTATCATCCTTCTGCATTGCCAAAAGGTTATGCAGGCCCTGTTTAGTTTGTTGTCTAAATGATTGCTCCATTTTAACTTACTGTCCAGGATGACCACCAGGTATTTGACTTCGTCGGCTAACTGGAGATCTGTGTCGAATAGTTTGGGTAGGCGATAAGGGCCTAGTGCCCTTTTTTGGGTAAACATGACTAATTCAGTTTGCATGGGGTTCACTGAAAGGTCGTATTCTCTACACCACCGTTCAACGATGCGTAGCGCCTGTTAAGTGAGATTGCAGATTGTCCCCGTCACTTTCCCCGAAATGAGGATGGCAAGGTCGGCCGCGTACCCGATAGTGTAGTAGTGGTTGGCGTTGAGCTCAGTGATGAGATCGTTTATCACCAGATTCCAGAGGAGGTGGGATAGTAATCCTCCTTGGGGCAGCCTCTCGTTATCATGGCCGACTGCTGCTCTTCTGCAAAGCGAACCACTCGTTTGCTTAACATGTTGGTGATCCAGTCTATCAGTACCTGTTCCACTCCGTGCCGGGAGAGCGTGGTACTAATGCTGGAGGAGTTGGTTTTATCGAAGGCCCCTTCGATGTCTATGAAGGTGCCCAGGCAGGTACCTTTCTGATGTATTGCTTCTTCTATCCGGCTAACCACTTAATGAAGAGCTGATTCAGTGGACTTACCCGAGCTGTATGCATGTTGGTTTACATGGAGTGGGATTATTTTCAAAGCTCCATCCCTTAACTCTCTCTCGCAAATTCTCTCCATGGTTTTAAGGAGAAAGGAGGTCAGGCTGATCGGTCGGTGGGCTTTGGCGTTTGTATAGTCACTCTTACCTTGCTTGGGGATGAATATGACTTTCACTTCCCTCCATCCTTTTGGAACGTATCGGAAGGCCAGGTACGCTCTCATTATAGGCACCAGTCTGCCGGCGACGTTTTCTGATGGTGTATTAATTACCTCTGTCCAGTCAATAGTCTGTACGAAAGCGCAACCTGGGAAGTGAGTTTCAATAAGGACGCGCCTCGCCTCTTCTGGTGTAGTGGTAAGTGTGTTGTTGGGTTTTCGAAGAACAGCGGGTCCAGTCGAGTTCTGCTGTGCCAGTATTTTCCTTACCCTGTTTGCTTGTTGGCTTGATTCGATGCTGCCACAGTATTTTCGCCATCCGGTAGAGCTCCTGAATCTGATGCATTTTTTGTGTGTTCATGGCTCTGTTTAGGGCTGCCCTTACCTTCCCGCGCTTGCGCTCCAAATCCGGTCCTTACCATGGTTGCTTCCCTGGTGTTGTGGGCGGAGTGGTTTCCGGGTAGGAAGAATGGTAGCTGTCTAGCATTGATTTCGTGAGATGACTTACTCGCCCGTCAATCTGCGACGTGTCCTCGAAGGTCATCCAGTAGTTTGTTGGCGCAAGCTTGGTCTCGAGGATGCGCGTATAGGCAGCACGGTCTGTGTTGCGCGGGTTGCGCCGTGGCAGCGTTGGTGTAATACAGACCTGTATGTCGAAGCGGATCGACCTGTAGTCGGAGCAGGAGGCCTCCTTGGAGACCTGCCAGCTGGTGGTGATGGCCGCTGCACCCTCCGATGCTAGAGTGAGGTCTATGATTGTTTGGCTTCGTCTGTTTACAAAGGTTGGTTCGGAAACTGTATTCAGTAGGGTTAAGTTTGTGGTGAATAAGTAATCAACTAAAGTGTCCATGCCCCACAAAGGATGATGGGCGTATGCGTCGGCGCCTATGATGGCCTCTAGCTCTGTGCTCTCGCAGTGTCCCACGAGGCGGGCGAGTTCATGCGGGGGCGGCTCCTCTGCATCGGGCATGTATGCCGAGGCAACGACTACTGCCACCTCCGTATCCCCACGCTGTATGGTCCCAGCAACAGAAGTCTGTTAGTGGCTGTACGTGGCTTACGTGTCGTATAGATACACGATCTTGGTTGATCGTGACCTTGTATTCGGCCGGCCCTGATCCACGGCTCCTGGATCAGAACAATGGCCGTTTGTTGAACTTCCAGCCACTTCCACATCTGAGCCGTCGCGGGCTGGCTGTGGTGGAGGTTGGCCTGCAGGACTTTACAGGTCGACGAAGGGGACGCCATCGCTGGTCGTACCTTCATCGTCGCCCGCGTCGAAACCATCCCCCTCCGGGTCCGAGGCCACCGACAAGACGTCGCCGTCGAGCTCGTCACCCTAGGAGAGGATGGCGCCCACGCTGGCGGCGGTAGGGACAGCCGGCGCTGTTGCTGCTGGAACATCCGCGATGTTAGTAGGGGGAGCTGCCTCCTCTTCCTGTGTCACGGTGATGGTTTCTGTGGCCGGATCCCATCCCTGAGGGACATCGTTATACCTGCCGTTCGAACCCTGAAACCTCATGTACACCGTCTCTATCCCAAAGGAGAGACGACGTTCAGCCTTCATCAGGGTCGGAATTTGGTCCTCGGGGACCCCGACCACCACAAACCATGCACCGGCCTGTTTGTTGATGTGCAGCAATAGCCATCCCTTGATGTCCACCCAGGGATTCTGGTAACACAGAGCGCGCCCAATAATGGTCGCCTCTGCGAAGATACGTTGTTCATCCGGGATGAGTATGCCGCATCTTACTCGTCTTATAATCTCCGTCTGCCTCCTGACCACCAGCGAACTGCTGGTGGGGGGAGGTGTCTCGGAGATGAGTGTCAGCCAGGCTAAGGTGTGGTCGTTGCCGCACCACAGTTTGAGGACACCGTTGGTGAACACCGGCCTTGCTTTGAAGGTCGGTGCGGGTGAGTCCTGTTTAGGGAAGGAGGATTCGACGGTAATCTTCCTCTGGATAGCCGCGAGAACCTGCTCCGACACCTTGCTAATCAGCCCCGTGAGGTGATGAGGTCTCATTGAGAGCTCGCTTGGCCGCGGCCTGATCCTTCCGAACAGGTCGCTTAGCTGTGTGCTGGGCCGGTGCCTCCTCGGCGCTGGTTGGCAGCTGGCTAGGTCCCGGTCGGCTAGTGCCGGCCATGGCCTGCGACCGCTTCCCTGTGGAGAAGTTGAGGTTGCCACTGGTCGGTTTAACCGGACCCGTGGCACTGGCCTGTGTTACTTGTAGAGCCTTACTTTTCCACCGTATCTGACGCCCCTCTTTCTTGGACGGCCTGTTCCTCCTACTGGCATTACCTGCCCAAGGAGGAGCTGAAGCAGCTTGTCCAGAGGGGTCTGCGTGGCGTTGTTAGTCCTGCGCGTTACTGTCTCTCCTGTCCTGACGCCTGTTCCTCTGCACTTGCCAGGTGAGCGCGAACGCATCGCCGGTTGTGCCAGTCTCCTCCTGTTGACCAGTGATGGCCTGCAGGGGGGGGCTGCTTGAAGAGCCATAGGCGGGGGAGCAAGTGTAGGAGAGCCCCGACCACCGGATGTAACCGTCGTGGGGGGCTCTGTACCTGAAAAGGATGAAGGATCGGTACTGACCGCCGGTGTCCTCCGTTTATTACGGGACTTGGTTTTGTCTGAGCAGCGGTTTTCGCCACTGCCGGACCGACACCCGCGCTGGAGCTTGCTGCGTTGGCAGCAGAGCACCCAGGGGCGAGAGAGGTGCTGCGAGCACCCCTCTTGGGAGTATCTTTGGCTTTCGCCTCCACTTCGGTGTGTATCTGTGTGATGTCTGGGTGATGTGTGTGTGGTTGGTGTGTGTGTTTTGTGTGTGAGTTTTGTGTGTGAGTGTGTTGATGGTCTCTTTTAAGTTATCCATAGTAAAGTGTGTTAAATTCGTCTCTCTGGATTCCCACCCTCCTTAGAGCCCGCATCTGGGAACGTCTCGCTACAAACTAGCTCAACCGTTAGGATTACCATCGAGATATAGGGGCGTGAGGCTGGCTTACAGTGCGACATCGGGTGCTTGATCAGGTCTTATCAACCCTCACTTACACCGTCAGCATGACCTTAACCCACTGCTTCGGCCGTCCGAGGACGTCCTCCGCGGACCCCCCGCCCCTCGCCCTGGCCCTCTGATGGGACACTGTGGCCATTTCCCTACCCGTGGCCCCATTAGGTAGGGCCACCGTTTCGCTTGAAATCCAGACCAAAGAGGGCGTGTTGCCTCACGGACGCATTACCGCCAGCGCCGCTCGGCTCAACCCTCCAGGACTCCTTCATCCCCGCTTACGGCGCTCAACTGCGCAGGTCCTAGCGCAGGTGACTAGATTTACCTACTCGGCGCCAGCTGAGTTTAGTGACGACCGAGCCTGCAACCACTCAGTCACAGAGGGTCGCAGTTAGGTTAAAAAGCGCCTGGTGGTTTCTGTTGCGTCTATTTCTTAAGGAATTAGACCAAGAAACAGGGCGGCAACCTCGTGGAGGTAAACCCACCAGACTTGCCTTGAGGATCTACACGACTGTAGCGTTCACCCTCAGGGCCCCGTTACCTTACCACCTCTGAAGGAAGTAGTAAGGTAGGCCTACATCTATACTACCAGGTAAAGCGAAAGCAAAGCATGTCGTTGAGCAACCGCAAAAGCATAAATACAAACCAGCCCACCATGGCCTTTCTTGCAGTAAGAGTGCAGGTCGAATTGCGCGGCACGCTAGCGTTAATGATCTCATCCGTCGTGCTCTTGCCACCGCCGGGGTGCCAACTGTCTTAGAACGAAGCCGTTTGGGGTTGAAACACTAGGGCCATGGGGTCCGAGTAGTACCATCCACCTAGTATTTAGGGAAATCGCCAAGCGGTTGGTCGACTCTTCGTGACCGGAGGGCGGGCCTATTTTTTGGCCAAAGAATCAGCATTGCCATCCAACGTGCCAATGCTGGCAGACTTCTGGGCACTTTTCCTGTTGACAGCGATGTGGACGAATTTTTGGACGCCCTGTAACTCTTTTCTACTTGTACATATTTATTACTATTATAGTTTTGTAGTTTTTAAATAATTTACTTATCTTTGAAATAATCCAGTACATTTCAGAAATTAAAGTAAATAATGAATTCAAAACGGGAGATAGAATACAAATAAGAATGTATGACAGCAAGAAATGAAAATTCAGAAATATGATAAGTATTTAATAAGGTAGATTTATTTATTTGAAAAAACATGCATATGGCAAAATTCATAAGCCAAATGTTGATCAAATCATAAATCATCATCATGAGAGACACCGCGGACATAGACAACCAGAAAATAGACCAACCCAAAACAATCCCAACATTGAGTCAGTTGTGCAGAAGAGCAAAGATACTCAATCAATCAATAATTACTATGCCTGTAGAAGTTCCATCAGAACCACAACCGACAGAACCTGTAAATACCTGTGGAAATTAGTAACTTCCACCTACAGAGATAGCACCACACAGCAGCAGGAGAATCAGGAGACGTCAGTGCCTCTAGCGGAATTCGCATGGTCTATGGATGTTCGGATCTTTGGCCACGATTGGACGTCTTTTGTTTGCGTGAATATTATAATACTGATTGAGAAATAAAACACCATATAAATAATACAGTATCTAGGATTTAGGTATAAAGTGTACACCAAGGTGTTAAGGTGCTGATATTTTTTTCAATGTATTTATTTTGATTTTGTTATCAATACGGAATGAGCAAAAAATACAAATAGTGCTTTTTCTCTCCTTTTTGTGATGTATGTACTTAAAACCTGCTTGCGCCAGTAATTTTATTGTTTAATGCATTTATTGCTAAACTTTATAAGATGATTCTGCTTCTGTCATCTTTAAAAAAGAGATAGAAACAGAACATGCTTTATAATATTTTAGATTTAAATATTACTGATTTGCGGTGCCTTAATCTGAGTCGGTATATTGTTTGTGGTTATTTCAGATTCTCAATATGGAAGACGATGATGACGTAATATGGATAGATGACTATCCTACTGGGCTTGACAATGATGATTCTAGGTAAAGTGGCGGTTTTTTTTAAATCTTATCTTATTTTATATCGTCATATCTTATTTTAGCTAGATAGGTAGTTTTTATTAGGTACTGTAAGTTTAATGCGTTCCAACTTTAATGCATATTAACACTGAGGAAACTGTTTTATATTGAACCAAAATATTTTTTTCAGCAGTTACATATCAAATGAGCAAAGTGGTTCTAAAAGTGGCGGCAGGTATGACAAAAATGTTGCAACAAGTTATAGAGAACCTGAACCAGCTCGTCCAGCTCAACATTCCAGAGTACATTCGTTTTGGGGAAGAGGTTATGGACCTCATGGCCCTCCAATCCAGCAGAGATTTCCAAGGGAGCATGAAAATCTGGAGTTTCTAATACGTAAGTTCGGTTTGATCATGAGAACACATTGCGATTTATCTTTGACTTTCCATTACCTACCAAATGTACTTCCATACTATAAAGTCCATCACCAAAATGTAGTTATACTTATTGGTTTCTCTGTAAATATATGGTTACCTATTCTGCAACAACCCTTAGTTATAGCAGGTTGTAGGTCAACATGAAATTATTTTTTTATTGACTCATGCCTGTTGGTGGCACCTTCAAATTAATGTGTACCTACTTACTTTTTCCCTAGGATGCGGTTTAATGAAGACTACTTTGAAAGGGCTTCCTGAGGTCCTACTTAACCTTATGGAACCAGGATATTGTGGTGTTTGTGCTCTGGCATTTGATCATTTGGATATAGGTGTGTGATACCACTATAACATTAACTACTATCTACCTACATAAATATGTATTTAAATGAATATGGCAGGCTTTAACTGTAAAAAGTTTTTGTACAAAAAAGTCCACACAGGATTTTCAGAGTGTTTTGAATTATTTGGCCTGCCTAACTTCCGCCATTTTATTTTATTTTCAAAACAGCGGACACGTTTCCGAGATAGGTATAAGCCATCAATCATCACAATCTTGCCATCAGTTTCGCCCAGTTCATAGATTACAAGAATACTTACTATCTACCCTACAGTTTTTTTAGACACTGTTAATATAATTATTTTAGAGCACTCAAGCTTCTAGAATCAAACAAACAAACGGATAACAATTTAAAAATGGTTCATCTTTGACGTCAAAACTTTTTTTATGCAAATTTTGTTTGTATTTTTTATGTTCTCAGCAACGAACGTCGTAATCGAAGTTCACACACACTTACGACTTTTAAAATTAAGATAGCATAATGAACAATATTAAATTCGAATCGGTGCAGATTGTCAAAATGCAGTAGGTACTTACAAAGTATTCGTGAATTGTCTATCGACTTTCGTTGCTGACCGTACAAAAGGCAACACCACTATTTGTTATAAAATAAATACATTTTTGCAGCTCGTGCACACTACATTTCCAAAAATCATGGCAAGAATCAAAAAAGATGGCTAGTTCTGCAAGCTAAAGTTGGGTCCCAACATCCCAAAGAGGTAAATGGACAATTTGACAATGTAATGTTCAAATAGATATTCTGTCGACATTATTGGTTCACATAATGCGTGTGTAACATAATAACGTAAATCTCACATACCGTTGCAATCCTGTCTATTCTTCAGAGATTAGCCGGTACAAACAGACACTACAGACAGCAGACAAAAATTCAAAGACACTTCAATTTTATTTATTTACTAGCTGTGCCCGGCATGCGTTGCAATGCATGTTTTCCTACCTACCCTACCTACCCTATCTACCCTACCTACCCTAATTTTCCTGAATTTTCTTTGCTATAAACCTCACGGAGCCCGAGACCTTTCCAACGAATGAAAAACCGTGGAAATCGGTTCGTGCGTTCTGGAGTTATAGCGTCAGGAAGGAAAACCCGACTTATTTTTATATTTATTTATATACAGGATTTAAACTGACGCTTCATGACGCCGTCAACCAAGCATTATGTACCTACATCAAACTTTACGCAAAAATTATTGCTGCGAAATGACTTTTTTGGGGTGAAAAATCATGTTATACGGAATGTAACGCACTCAAAACATTGTGCTGATGGATGGATTGCATAATATCGGTCGTGGAGGTGTTTAAAGTAAAATTCTTACATTAAAAACGTGTACTTAAAAAAAAAATTGGAAGTTCGACCCCCATTATCTCGGTAACTATATAGGTATGGTCTAGAACAAAAAAATGATCGCAATGACGATGAGAGCAAGTGTGCCTTTTGGCTTCGTTAAGGGTACTTTAGATAACTACACACTTTGTTTGATGGCAAACGACAAAAGTTAGTACCTACTGTTTCTGTATGAATTCCCAAAAACAACCTAGCCTAACTTAAATTAAATTACCCAGCTCGCTTTACTTGATCTTGCTTCCTAATCTCTCTAAATCTTTTTATACAACTCGACACAGAGCTATTTCTGCATGAATGGAAAACAAAAACCTGGAAAAAACAAGTGAAACGAATAAATATTTGAGCTCTCTTTGTGGAACTGAAAACAAAACTCCCCGATAAATAATTCTGTCCTTGAGACCGGAGTGTTAAAAAAGCGCGCCGCACTGCCCATACATCCGCTTCGCCGCCTCCGCCCGACCGCGCGGACGAGCGGTTTTGTGTGAGAATCGACTAAGCCTGCAAAGTAACTTCTGAATCTGTTAGAAAGGACTACGGTGTGTTAGGTCAATTAAGTATAGGAAAACGATATGTTTGTACAGTTTTGCCTGTGATGCCGTCAGCACCACATACTGCATGTTTGATGTTGACGACAAACACCAAGCAAACTTTATGTGAACATCGTCGTCCGAATAGAATATTACATTGTAACAAATTGTCCGGCTATACGTTTTTAACGACGTGTAGTTAATCTACTCAATCCTCCCACAACCATGATTATACCTATACAAGGTAAAAATGAACAGAAAATTAGAAACGTAAACTTCACGCCTGTGTTTCTCCAAATGGTAACTTCTTCTCGAATCGATGACTCACATTTGGTCTGACCAGTGCGAAGCGACCTGGACAGGTCGTTCATTTAAGTCCTGGAGGGTGCAATTAGCTGTGCACGACGACGGGTCCGGCAGAGAAGGTATGGCATATCCTATCTTGTTATATAATGGTAAATGATAAGGTGTATCTACCTATCATATTTAAGGGTGTGGTACAGACCATCACGCTGAACAACTTTCTCCATGCAGTATACTACACCCGCATTTCGCCAGTTATGCTTAACTTCTATGATTGTAATTGCGGGCGAGCCTATTGCCATCACCCGGACACAAATCCAAACTCTGGGCTGCTACTGAGGAATTCCCGGTGAAAAAAACCAATAACACTGCCCTTACCCGGACTCGTGCTCAGGACCTCGTGCTCAGCAATAGTGCTTGCGACCACTAGCCTGATGGTGGAACGTATATTTACTTTCAGATTCCTATGAGGGCAAGAGAGCTGTACTGCGAGCTGTGTGACATTTACGTCACGTCCAAGAGTCACGCGGACTCGCACTATGCGGGGCGATCACATCGCGCGTAAGCCAACAGTTCAACACCCATCCTACCTATGTAACTAATTTCTAGATTATTTTCATTATTATGTTTTATTTTATTTCCTATCAGGATTGTCGCTGGTCGCAGGGTTCCGAAAAATCCTTTCTTGCTCCAAGAAAACATGCAGGAACGTGTGTAAGTAAAGAAAATTCAGTAAATTAAATTAAAAAACTAAAAAAACCGACAGAAAAGCAAAAAACAAGCGCATTTGGAAGCAGGCGGGACCCATTGAAATATACAATTTATTAAAAGATAGAATGGGTCCCGCCTGCTATGTTTTTTTCCAGCTTTTCAGTTTAATAATAATAATAATAATTTATTTATTTATCAGACTACAGAGAGGTCCACTGTGTTAGTATAACAATATAACTTAGCCTATGTTAGTACTAGTTAGTGTTTTAATAATGTGAACGATCTCACAGACGATTTAACTTCTTGATTTTGTCATTTTAATATGATTTGTCATTTCGAACTTTAAATCATTATAAAGGCTTTCGAAATGAAAAATAGTATAAATAATAGTAGATTATACAACAAGTGAAAAAAAAGGAAATTTAATTCGAGGGACTAAGTTGGATCGCGAGAGCAGCGAAGGATTCTAGAGTAGAATCCTGAGCGGAGCGAGGGATACAAGAACCGAGATGATTTTTTTTTCACGAGTTGTGTACTCTACTTTTTACCATTGACCGCAAGAAAATAAACACAAGTATTATTTTTTATATTTCTCGTGAGTGTCTTTAGTGACACTCGCAAGATCAAGACAAATCGATTGACGTAAAAATCATCAAAATGGGCCCACGCGGTTGGTCTCTAGAGTGCCACATGTCGGGTAATAACACTTATTTTCGGACTGTTCGTAATATTACATAATATTGTTGTATCACAGATATCAACTAATTCGTCGCGAAAAGAAATGTCTCAAACAGATTAATAAGCCTGCGGCAAGCGAGAACGCGAAGAAAGATAAGGTCATCCCGCCGGAGTTGTACTGTGAGATCTGCAAGGTACTGTAGCCAAGCAACTCTCCGTTATTTATAGACTACTAACAATGCAGAGAGAGATCCACATTTTGCTAGTTATGTATGACCCATGTAAAAAGGAGTGAGTGTATTCAGTCTATTGTTTATATGGTTTCTCAAGAAGCAATGTGTGCTAAGCCGCGGCCTTTTGGCCTCGTACAGGACCAATTTCATTTGTTTTTATCTTTTTCTTTTGTTTACTTTTTATATATTTTGTTTTATTGTTAATTCAACCATTTTTTTAGTTTTGTCCTGTGTGAGTCTAATAAATACTTTTTATTTCTTTCTTTTTCACTGAAAAGTAGTACCCAGTACTAAGTAGTACATAAATGCTGCATGCCTAAAACCTACATTATCAATTGTTTCAGACTTCGGTTACCACCATGGAACAAATGACCATGCACCTCAACGGCAGAAAGCACCTTAAGAAAGAAAAATTTCATATATTGAAAATGATAGAAGACGGAACAATTGAATGTAAATGTAAAATAACCACAGTGGATTTATTTTATTACGACTTTGGTAATAGCGACTTTTCGATTAAGGCGCATACCCACCGCGACGCACCGATAGGCCACGCACATGTGTTAAGCTTCGCTTTGCAAGAAAATATATGTGATTGTGTCCACTGCAAACCACGGACACGCTATGCATCAATTGACGTCATTAGTACATGCGTGGCTTGCTCGAATAAGGCGCTCACATAGCTCAACGCTGTCAACGCCGTGCTCGCTTTGCATTCGGTACACACTATACACGAATATTAACCCACGACTATGTACATGTATCGCAGTACAGCGCGGTGGGCCACGTACGCTACAGTTGTACATAGTTGTGGGTACACACCCATGGTGCGTAGTGTGTACTGCAGTGGAAACGTAGACCTACGTAAGTTGTCAAACAAATTAATCCGCGCAGCTAAAATGCGCCTCGTGCCCGTGCACAGCATGTGCCGCGGTAGGTTTGCGCCTTTGTGACGACGTTACATCTACGTCTCTTGGAATTAAAGCATAGTTACTTTGTTATAAAATTCATTTGACTATACCGACTTCGGATTGAACGGGAAGACGCCGTTCAATCCGAAGTCGGGTTTAGCGACTGTTTTAATAAAATTCCTAGAAACTTGAGACGTTAACTTTTTACTTTTACTGACCGACTCGGGTCACAATTTCAGCGTGACATTTTTAAGAGTTATTTGTATAAAATTCCTAGAAATGTCACGCTGAAATTGTGACCCGAGTCGGTCAGTAAAAGTAAAAAGTTAACGTTTCAAGTTAAATGAATTGTCAGTTACAAAGTATACATACTATGCATCTGTGTCTAACTGCTGAATGTAACGACTACATTGCAGTGGGTCCCTTCTTCGTCGTAATAACCAAAATCCACTGTGCATACACTTTGGTATCAATACAGGTGAACTTTCCAAATGTGCAACTCCGCTTCGAGTGCGGTGGAGTGTGCCCACTTGTTTCAAAATGCAGTACTTATTTCAAAAACGGAATGACATAATTTAGTCCAGTATAAATTGACGCTAAAAAGGCTAAAATCGCAAAGCGCAGTAAGTAGTTCTGCATTTTTGATAATTGTTGTATACAACATTATTTTTAGTATATGCGAAACCTGGATATAGTTTGTTCAAGATCATTAACATTTTTAAACACGCCAAGATGGTTCATAAATTGTAGATAGTTATTATTTGTACCTACAGCCTGCTGTGTTTAAGTAATGCGATTTTTAACACTTTCATCCATTTTGAACTTTAAGTGGTTGGCATAAGGTGCAAGAAATCGCATTGACTACATTCTATCACTTACGACTGCATTTACGAATAAAGTACATAATTATATCAACCTACACTTGACCATTAAACAGCCTGCAAGTGTGATGGAAAATGTTATCACCCCTTAATTACAACAATACAATCGTCGTACGGTTAGTTACTTACTGCCAAGCTATTTATCATGAGCGTGGTGACCATGTTCTTTTGCGGACAACCAGTTAACATAACAAGCTTATAACTTTGTGATTTCTCATGATACATAAAAATACTCGACACGTGTTTCTGGTTTCGCATAATAATATACTAAAAACCAATGTTGTTAGTTAGGCTGATATGAATACAAATTTGCAACTTCGAAAAACACAGCGAGCACAAGTTTTTCGAAGTTGCGGATTCACATCACCCTAACTGATCTAAAGAACATATCAAAAATGCAGAACTACATCATGCTTTGTTAATTTCTACTAGGCTAATTTGATTAAACATAGTTTTTAGTAAAAACCCCGAGGCTTCTTAAGCTCTGGTTACCTTCAATAGCGGTGCGGCCGTAATATTACGGACGTAAAAGACGACCGTTTTTATGGTGACGACACGTCGAGTATTCGAAACTCGCACTACCGTCTTTTTACGGAAAACAGAACATAAAGATGTTAACTGTTGCAAATGGACGACCTTAATTTAGCGGTAGCAGTATATTTGGAAGATGAGCAATCATCAGAAGACGAAAAATAACGTTCGTAGGAATGTCCATTGTACTAAATAACTGTTTCAAATTAGAACTAGCTTATGCCCGCGGCTTCGACCGTGCTGAGTTCGGTAATTATCCCATGGGATCGTACTACCTGGATAAAAAGTATCCGTTAATCCAGGTTACAAAGTATTTGTGTGATTATTCAAATTTCATCCAAAGCTGTTCAACAGTTTTTGCGTGAAAGAGGAACAAACATCCATACATCCTCCTCACAAACTTTCGCATTTATAATAGCAGTAATATTTCCCCCATATTATAATATAATATGTCATGAACCCACCACCAAGCACCAAATCTATTATGATTTTGTCATCTTCGCTGCTCCAGGTGGATTTCATTTTGGAAAATTGTTCACCGCTTTTGAAATAAACGAGGAGTGTTCGCCTCCCTCAGTGAAGACGGCCGTCATGCAAATGACGGCAACGGTTTTTATTACGGTGACAAATACCGCTCTCTAGGAAACCACACAGTTTTGTTTACATAGACAACGTTCTTGTGACGTCATTTACCGCTACATTACGGCCGATATATGACGGCACCGCTATTGGAGAAAACCAGAGCTTTAGAGTATTTTTCGCTATTTCTTATGTTCTTCATCCAGGCACAAAAAAATATGTTGTGTACAAGATTTTTACAATATTCAATTATGTAAATGTATTGATGTTGCTATTATAAAATAATCATTTGCTTTACAGCGAAACCTGCTGAACCTGCCAGCACGCAGAAAGGTAAAAAAAATATAGTCGAGTTCTTCTTCTTCTTCTTCGTCGTGTCGATGATTTCCCCTTTTTTTTCGGACAGATTCTATTGCATATTATTGTTGAGGCGAACAGACAGCATGAACAGCCTTATGCCATGTCAGATAAGTGAAACGTAATATGAAATGAAATGGTTTTGACGCAGAATGTCCGATCTGCAAAATGTCAGGTTTTTTTTTCATTAGCCTAGACTAGATAGACGGTAGTATTTTTCGTGTATTCCCGTTCGTCCCCTCGACTTTGTCCGCCTAGTGGAACGAACGGCAATTTAAAAAATAATATTAAATTTGTTCCCGATCGTCCCAATCGGATTTTAGAGGGACGAATGGAAATGAAAATGTTCGATGATTCATTCATTCGTCCCACTAAATAATATCCAACCTCTGAAATTGTCGTCCCACGAGGGGAACGAAGTCGATGGGATCAACGGGAATACGCGGTATTTTTAAACGACTTCTAAAAAGGGGAGGAGGTTATGTATTCTACCAGCATAATTTTTTTTTCATGTATTTTCACCAGTTTATTTATTTATTTATTTATTTATTTATTGGAAACTCAACAGCTTAATATTAAAATGACATTTAAGTGAAAATTCATCCCACTACCAATGAACAGCACAATGCAGTTGCAACAAAGTAACTACGAGTAGCATCTTAAAGTCTGCATACACTGAATATTGACAGTGAGATGATGACAATTACTTATCTCTTAAGCCAATAACAGAGTTTCACGGCATTGACAAAGCTAGGTTAACTAGAAAGTGGCTGAAAGAAAAAAGAAAGAAAATAATACAGTGCAAAGTAATGTGGGATTGTTGACACATTGTTTACAAATCTTAGTCAAAATATTTGAGTGATAACATGATGACAAACATTGGGAAAAAGCACAGTATCGTAAAGTCCAAAATTGAGAACATGCTTTGTTGAATATAATATAAAATAAGAAATGAGGTATTCATTTCTTATTTCTTACTCACACAAAAAAGAATACGTAAATATTAGAAAGGGATATAATTGTACTCCCTTATTTTAAGTTTCTCCGTGATTACTGGTCCGATTTAAGTGATTCTTTTTTCATGCGATAGAGGAAGCTTGCGCGGTGGTCCCATATAATTATTAAGTTTGTTTAGGTACTTTATGAGTTATCCTCTATAATGTGCATTTTTTGTAATTTCTATGTGGATGATGCGCTAATATTTTTTTAGTTTAGTTACAAAGTCTTGGCAAGGATTTAGGGTACAATGAAAAAAAAACCGACTTCCAAAAAAACACTAAAAAGTGGAAAATTACTTTCGGAAGTCGCAAAAAAGTTACCTACGTGGCAAAAAAGTTACGTGGTAAAACTGTCAATGAAACAAACAAGTCGCCGACATCCGAAAGTAAAGTTATTTTACACTTTGTTTTTCTTTTTTGCAAAAATGTATACGATTCGGACATTCTGCTTAGAACCGACGTAATATTTAAATACGTTTTCTGTCGCAATATTTAAATTCGTCGTATGTCACATTGCATCAGAACGTGTCACACGCAAGGACGACGTATTTACTACGAACTTGCTCGGTGCTCGGCGTATCTGATACTTAACTACGCGAAGCGATATGGAGAGCGACGATCAACTTCTCGCTCTGACGATTGCCAGTACTTCATTTACTTGTTAATCGTTTGATTACGGGTTCTGCACTGTAATGCTCACTTCTCCTCACTCACTGATGTAATGGTCGAACCTGATCTGTTACATTACAAGCGAACACTCGCGGTGCGGGAGTACTAGCTATTTAGTGATTTTGTGGTATTATCGCTTTTTATAGATGATTTTGTGGTATTATCGCTTTTTATAGATGCCGATGCTCAGGGCGCACATACGAATGAAGATGATTTTGATTGGGGCGACGGTAGCGGCCCATGGGATGATGATCCCCAATAGTTATCAAATAACGGTAGGTATCGTACACGCTATGAACTGAAACTAGATAGGATAGTCTATTATTTACTGTTACAGTTTACAATTTTTATAGAGTAACGTAACGATATTCCATTATTGGTGACAATTCATAGGAGACTCGTTTATTTACAGGATGTCCGTGGTATAGCTTCAGCTGCTTGGCATAAGTTTGGAACATGGCTTCGTTATTGTTTCTGTCGCTATCTGGATCTGGTATTCTGAAATACAATATTAATTTAATAATAATGTTACTAGACGTACTTCATTCCAATAAAAATATTGAATGGACTTTATCGTTTTAAATTTGATCTATCCTATCTATATAAGTACTGATATCCTAATGTGTGTACTACGGGCTACGTAAGTAAGATTCTCTTACAGAACCCACCCCAAACCCCGCAGGTATAGGTCGAAATTTGAATTTTGGGCAGTTTTAAATAATGGCCATTGTAAAAAGAAAAACCTGTTTATAATTATTTTTTTTAGTTAAAATATAGTATTAAGAAACTAATTTGAATATTTTTGGAATTCAATTGCCTCAATCCAATTTTAGGGCATCATCACTGGAATGTACATTTTGATATAAGTGGAAAAACTTTGATAGTGCTTTCTAGGCGGAATTCACGTTACGGAGCCGAGAACTACAATAACAACTGCCCACGTATATCAAAAGACGTTTTTCAATACACTTTCGAAGAAATTAAATAATAGAACGAAAAGTATTTTTGTCATGAATTATTAGGAAACTATGATTTTAATTATCTATTTTCCGCGCTTTGCTTTCGGCAGGTTAACGGAGAAGCAAAGGTATGAAGCCGCTAAACAGCCTAATATGAAAAATAGAAAATTACAATATTTTTTAATATAGAACACAAATGTTAATCTTACTTCTTATCTTATACTATTATAAATGCGAAAGTTTGGATGGATGTTTGTTACTCAATCACGCCAGAACGGCTGAACGGATCTAGATGAAATTTGGAACAGAGATAGATTATAGTCTGGAATAACACATATAGGCTATTTTATAGCGATATTTTCGCGCTATTAACTTAGGGGGATGAGCAATAGAGGATTACAACCATATTCTTGGATAATACTGTTTGACAATTCTTGGCTACCGTTTGACAACTGACAACTGTCATAGCATGCATTAGAATAGAACGGCTTTTTCAAACGATTTGTCACAGGTATAAGTGGCCTATCGGTTCAGCGACGCCCTGTAAACCAGGGTTCGCAGGTTCGAATCGCAGCCAGTGTTCACTTTTTGTGGTTTTTTTTAATGCTAATAGATTTTCAAAATTAATAAACATGGTTCGCGAGTTCGATCTCCAACCGGTTTTCACTTTTTGTAAGTTTTAGGTATTTTGTTTTATTTTTATGCTTTATGATTTTCAAATCATTACAAAATAGATTAATGTATACTTTTCGTTTTTTTTTACCATTCAAAAGACAGGTAATCATAAATTAATGAATGAAAATTGACCAATTTACACTGTACAAAAAAATCTCTAAAAAGTTTAAAAATGAAAACAAAATTAAAATTTTATATTATCCACGACGCGTTGTAAATATGTTCCGTGTGGGAATCAAATTTGCGACACGCAGCGCCGCATTCAATTGTTCAGCCAGTGCGCGACCTGTGCCGTCGCATAGCATTTGTTCTGAATCAACAGCTGGCCCAACTCCGCAAGGACCGCAATGTACAGCATGGAAGTTTTTTTTTTAAAGTTGTTTCATACTAGAAATTTCTCCTGTATCGTGGGTGTGTTTACAAACATTTAAAACTCACAAACACAAAAAGAGAAACGGAAGGAAGGTAGGCGAGGTCTTTACGTCACAGTGAGACGTTACAGGCTTGCAATCTTAATGACCTATCAACGCCGTATTCTATGTTAACGGCGTGGTGGGGTTGCGTGCTCCAATAAACTCTAGGTCTGTTCCGGTAGAGTTTACTTTGCCAAAACAGGTGAACCCGAAAGGCTGCTTGAGACGAGCTGCTGGACAGCAGCGACCCCATGGGCCCTATAACAGAGTATGAGGAGTCAATATTTTATATATAATATTTTGGCACGGTTGGCGCAGTGGTCAAGCGATTGACTGCTGCGCTGCATGTCGCGGGTTCGATTCCCGTACGGAACAAATATTTGTATGACCTACAAGTAGTTGTTCCGGGTCTGGGTGTTTTTCTATCTATAATATGTATGTATTTACAAAAAAAAAATGTATATATGTAGTTTATCAGCCATCTAGCTTCCATAACACAAGCATTAGGTTGCTTAGCTTGGGACTAGATGGTGCTGTGTGAAATGTCCAGGGATTTATATTTATATTGAGGATGCAACTGTGGTGAGTAAGTCACTACAGAGATACCGGTTGATGGCAATAGGCGGGCCCCTATTACATGGGACTTAAACAACTGGCGAAATGTTGACACCTCTGCCTAAATCTACGGGAATTACAGGCGTGATATTATCTCATAATATGTTTTCTAATATATATAAAGGGTAAAAATTATTGGTTTTTAGTCGGTTAGAGTCTGACAGACCCCTCCGCCCGCGGGAGGAGGACATCCGTGTGGATTTTCCAATCCGGGCACAAAAAAAAGGTTAGGTTAGGTTAACGTGTACCACGTTAAACAAACAAAGAAATCCACTGCTGGACATAAGCCTGCCCCAAATGTCGCCACATTGACTGGTCCCGTGCGTCTCGCATCCACCGGATTCCCACAACCTTCAGCAGGTCACAGGTCCACCTAGTGGGAAGCCTTCCAACACAACGTATTCCGGTTCGCGGTCGCCACTCCAGAACTTTTCGGCCCTATCGGCCATCCTGCGAGCAATGTGCCCTGCCCAGTGCCAATTAAGTTTGGCAATTCTTCGGGCTACGTCGGTAACCTTGGTTCTCTCTTGCGGATGTCTTCATTTCTGATTCGAACATGCAAGGAAACTCCTAACATAGCTCTCTCCATTGCCCTTTGGGTGACTTTAAGCCTTTTGATGAGGCCCGTTGTGAGCGACCACGTTTCGGTCCCGTATGTAATCACTGGCAACACACACTGGTCATAGACTTTCGTCTTGAGACACTGCGGTAAGTTGGATGAGAAGATCCGCGCAACTTCCCCAACGCTGCCCAGCCGAGTCAGATTCGACGATTGACCTTTTTCTCGAAGTTAAACCTCTTAACTGGACCGTTTGTCCCAGGACTCCCAGGTAGACATAATCGTCTACAACTTCGAGTGTAGTGTCCGATCTTGATAGGAGTGGGTGTTGCATGGGTCTTGGTTTTGTCCATGTTCATTTTAAGACCCACTCTTTCGGAAGGTCTACTGAGGTCATCGAGCATTGTACTTAGGTCCTCCATGGTCTCAGCCATGACCACTATATCATCGGCAAACCGAAGGTCAGTGATGTACTCGCCATTGACACTGATGACTAGCCCTGTCTTACACCTCGCTGCAGAAGGATAGGTTCCGAGGGCTGGTCCTGAAGTCGGACTGACATGGTGGCGTTTTTGTACCAACACTTCAACACCTCCATGTACCAATAGTCGATTTGGCGCCGTTGGAGAGACTGCAGTACAGCCCAAGTCTCGATCGAACCGAAGGGTTTCTCGTAGTCCACAAACGCTAAACAGAGAGGCAGGTCAGGCAGAGAGGCAGGCAAGGCAGGCAAGGGAGGCAGGTGAGGCTGAGAGGGGAGGGGGGCAGGAGAGGGAGGGGGGGGCTCTTCGGTCTTCTGTAAAACCTGTCGCAGCGTATGTATGTGGTCTACGGTGCTCAAGCCTTTTCGGAATCCGGCTTATTCGGGAGGATGAAACATGCGCGGGAGGCGATTCGTGATGACTCTTAAAAACAGCTTGTAGACATGGCTAAGAAGTGAGATGGGCCTGTAATTCTAAAACCGGGCATTGTCACTTGTCACATTGTGGGCACTTCTTCATGAAGAGTACCACCACACCCCTGCACCATGCCTGTGGCGTTTGCCCCTCGAGTATGACGGAATCAAAAAGCTTCTGAAGGGCCTTAAGTACTGGTTTTCCAACCGCCTTCAGGAGTTCGGCCGTAATTCCGTCATCACCCGGTGCCTTGTTGTTTTTAAGCCGTTTCAGAGCCATCCTAATCTCGTACAGGTTGACGTCCGGGATGTCGTCGGTATACTGTCAGCTCAGTCTAGTTCTTGGGTCGTTTCCTAGATCTACAACGGGTTTATTGGTTGACGTATACAACTGCCCATAGAATCTCTCGATCTCCCTCAAAAACTTTTGAGCTACCGGTATTTCCACGCGTCGTATGTAGACTGCAGGATCATCTCACGCCGTTCTTTCATGAGCTTGTGAGTATGATCAGAGAGTTTTTTGTTCTTATCTGCACGATGTATCTTGAAGAACTTAGACCCAGTCGTATGCACAGTTTCCACGAACCCATCGTTGTATTCGTCCACTGAGCTTCCCAGGCGCTCAAACGATTCTGGAGTTCAAGCTGAAAGCTCTCGGGGCTTTGGATCTGGATCTGTGTTGGACGGAGCGTAGACTTCATCAGTCGAGACCTTTCAAGCTTGATATTGATGTTTAATGTGCCTCTTACCATGCGGTGATCGCACCCGGTTTTCACCGAATTCATCACAGAGACATCATTTAACAATTGATTCTGTTTAACATGATGAAAGTAATCTGTAGTCGGGGTGGGTCAGGTTCAGTTAAAGAGCTTTGTTACACGGCAAAACTTTAATAATCGGATTGAACGTCGCGCCATTTGCTTTTTAAAACTACCTCTTAGACGAGTAACTTAAGACTAATGTCAAAAGACATCTTTAACCTCATTGGTTATTACAATATTCAAACTGACCAATCAGTGATCAGTAAAACGTAACCTTGAAGTGACCGTGGCCACCGTTGGTCAGAGCGACCATAGACAAACTCTACGTCTATGGGCGCGTTCGGAAACACGCTACTTAGGCTGGCGAGTATCGCCGGGGTGGAACGCCTTTGCCTTTGCGACCAGAGAGTATTCGACCATCCGCTATACACTCCCCCTCGGGTTCATGAAAGCGTCCTCGCTCAGGAACCCGCTCGAGAACGTCAGAAACAGGCTGAATATGACGAGGCCGGCCTCGGTTACGCTTTGGCATAATCGGAAAAGTAGGCGCGTCATTCCTATTAACAAACCGCGTGAGTTGGGACGCGTGGAACCTACCTAAGACATTGTCGGGAGCATTAAGTTCGCAAACTAAATAACTGGTAGGACTAACTTTTTTAAGGATCGTGTAAGGACCATCCCTTTTTGGCACAAACTTAGCTGACAATCCTTTACCAGCATTACTCAACACATGCGACTTAACCAAAACCTGATCACCGATATCAAATTCTTCAGGTTTGCGACCCTTGTCTGCATAGTCTTTACGTCTGTCCTGTTCCTTCTCTACCTTATCCCTAATAGAAACTAAAGAGTCTACAAACTTCTGTAGGTAAGGTGTGATTTGTGGAACAAAATTATCTTTTTGTAAGACAGCCCTAATATCAAAATGAACGTCAATGAGTGAACGGAGATCTCTAGCGAAGGTCAGAAAAGCTGGTGAAACACCTGTTGTATGACACAAAGCCGAATTCATTGAGAAACGAACCGATGGTAAATGTTTCGGCCAAGAAGAATGTTCAGTGTCGACCAACTGAGCCAGCTGTACCTTAAAATCTCTATTTTTCCGTTCGGCCGGGTTTGCCTCCGGATGATATAAAGGTAATAAATCCTGTTTAATCCCCAAAATGAACATGCACTGTTGCATAACGGCTGAGACAAATTGTACCCCATTGTCCGAGACAATACGGCGCGGCAGGCCATACCTGAGGAAGTACTCCTCGATTAGTGTACGGGCACAGGCTTCTGAAGTGGCATCAACAAGAGCAAAAAGCTCGACCCACCGAGTAGCTGTGTCCTCGACTAATAAAACGTATTTCTCCCCCTTCTCTCCAGGAGGGAGCGGGCCAAACAAGTCGATCGCCAAGACCTCTCCCCTTTGATGTAAAACTGGGGTCTGTAAAAGGCCTGAAGGCTTCAAGTTTGACGACTTGTAGCGCTGGCACGTGGCGCAAGACTTAATGAAATCGGCGACAAACCGTCTCATTCCAGGGAAGAAAAACCGCTGTGATAGCTTGTGTAAAGTCCTATCAATACCTTGATGCCCAGCAATAGGAGTGTCATGGCATTCCTTCAAAATGTCGAGTCGTAAACTCACAGGAACTACAAGCTGTGATTCCTCAACATCGACATCAGGATTGTACCTATAAAGAACTCCTTGCTGCATAAAGTAACCTCGCTCGGACCAGCGTTTTTCGTCTAATGCATCATTACTTTCAAGACCACTGATTATTTTCTTTAATTCTGGGTCATCTAATTGAGCCTGTCGCAGATCAGCGGGAGTTCTAGTGGGTAAGTCAACAATGACTGAACAAATACCACACTGACCTTTATTGTCTTCTTCGCAGGTAGGACGACTTAACGTATCGGCGACAACGTTGGCTCTGCCTGGAGTGTATTCGAACTGAATATTGAACTCCTGTAACCTCAATGCCCACCGAACTAATCTACCAGACGGCGACTTCAAACTCAACAACCATTTCAGGGGTTGATGGTCACTACCTATAATAACTGGTTGATCTTCAATATAACCTCTGAACCGATCAACTGACCACACTACCGCAAGAGCTTCCCTCTCGGTAGTGCTGTAATTACGCTCGGCTGGGTTTAAAAGGCGGCTTGCATACTCAATAGGCCTTTCGTCCTTTCCCTCACCTTGCAGCTGTACTGCACCGAGAGCGTAACTACTCGCATCTGTACGCAAGACAAATGGTTTGGAGTAGTCAGCTTGGACAAGTATGGGCGCAGACGTTAAACGTTTTTTCAGCTCCTGAAATGCCTGATTTTGCTCAGGGCCCCATACCCAAGTCTGATTCTTCTTTAAAAGACGTGTTAAAGGTTCGGCAACCTCTGAAAAGTTCAGAATAAACTTTCTAAACCACGAACAGGTCTGAAGAAAAGTTTTGAGATGCCGCGGAGTGCTTGGTGCCTTCATGTCCGCCACTGCGCGAACTTTGTCATGATCAGGCGAAACCCCATCCTGAGTAATGACATGGCCCAAATATTTCACTTCTTCGCGAGCGAAAACACACTTATCACGGTTGGCGCGTAAATTGAACATACGCAACCTCTCAAAAACTGCACGTAAATCAGCCACATGCTGATCAAAACTCTCTGATATAACGAGCAAATCGTCTTGGTAAGCTAATAGTGTCACATTCTTAAGTGAGGCGCCTGTGCGCAGCTTATCAATGAGACGCTGAAAGGTGGATGGAGCGTTTTTGAGACCAAATGGCATCCTTTTGAACCGGTAAGTACCGAAAGGCGTTAAAAAGGCCGTTTTGTCTCTGTCACATTCGCGGACAGACACGTTCCAAAATCCACTACGCATATCTAATGTACTCATGATGCAATTGCGCTTAGTAGACTGCACTAATTCGTCTATAAGCGGCATCGGATACACATCAGTTTTCGTAACTGCGTTAAGCTTTCGGTAATCTACGCAAAAACTAACTTGACCGTTCTTCTTAGGCACCAACAAAGCGGGAGAACCCCATGCTGATTCGCACTCTTCTATTATATCATCAGCTAACATCTTTTCTATTTCCGAATGCATAACCTCTCTTTTAGCTGGAGTTAGACGATACGGAGGGACTGCGATCGGAGCGTGGTCACCGGTATCGATGACGTGCTCTGCAAACGTAGTTGGTTCGCCTCTTAATTCAAAAACGTCCTGATTTTCAGACAGGAATTTGGTAAGAACCTCGCGCTGCTCGTCGCTAAGCTGTGACGCTTCCTCGTCCCTAAGTATGCTACTTACAGGCACACTCTCAACGTGGTGTGCTGGTTTTTCAAAAAGAAGATTGAACTGCTCAGAGCTATCAGCAAAGTGCCATTTTGCATTACCGAAATCGATACTAATATTAAAATTAATCAAAAAATCTATACCTAACAGACTTTCATTACTGTCCGCGTCTGGAAAAATTAAAAAACTGACGAGGCTGGTTCTACCTTCAAGAGTCACATTTACCTCGGTAGTAAGAACATTCAATAACCTACTTTTACCATCTGCGAGTTTTACATTTTCCATACGCGAGGACATAGGATAATCTTTGGCCCTTAGGAGAGCGTATAGCGTATGGCCAGCAACACAGCATTTAGCTGCCGAATCTACCATCGCGGTACCTTTTTCACCTAAAATACTAATCTTTAGTACGGGCCGACAAAAAGATTGAACCTCATTAGGATTACCGGAAAAATGTTGTGAACCACTGGTAATTCCACACAATTGTTGACAATCAACATTTTTAAAACAATAATCAATTTCGTTTGTGTTCTCGGAAAAATGTTGAGAACCACTGGAATTTACGGAAAAATGTTGACTACCCATGTTTTCCACGGAAAAATGTTGACGATCACTGTTTTCCACGGAAAAATGTTGACGGCCACTTGCAAAATCGGAAATATGTTGTGAGTCGTTGGCGCAGTTATAAAATGGATTAAAATCACAAACAGATCTGGAATTAGGCATAAAATCGCGAGCATTAGATTTTGATCCTTCGGAATTACCAGATAATGATTGACAACCATTGAACATTATCGACCGTAAACCGCTTTTATCATTATTCGACTTTGACGGCGACGCGAACTCCCCCTGGTCGCAAGTGGCACAAACACACCTCGTAGATTTAGTACAAACACACGTTTCAATACATAAACAAACATTTTCCTTATTTACACAATAAAAATTTCCAAAATGACTACTCGGAGTCATAGAAGTATTACATACTCTGTTATCAATACAAAAACTATCATATAAAGGCACAGAAATAACATTAACATCGTTATTAACGAAAGACATCGTTTGTGAACCACAATGATCATTTAAATTACAATATAAACTCTGCGAATTACAAGGTACTTGTTTTTGTAAACATTTACTATAAGGAACACTATTATCAGAATAGTAAGTATCCATAGTTACATTAACGTTATCAGTTAAATTACAAGAAGTTTTATTAGTAATAGAGCCCCCAGTGACATATGCTGGGTTACCTCCAACATCGTGAGAAGACGTAGACTCGGCGCACGAAGGAGCGGGCGCGTTCGCCCTGCCGGCAAACATCACACCACCTTGCAGTGGCGGGGTGGGCGCTTGCGGTGGCGGCGCGCTGGTCTCGTTGCGTTTGCCGCTACGCGAAGGGCGCGTAGGACTCGATTTAATGCGGACGGTGGGTGCACAATAATCACGTGCCGAATTAAGGGAATAGAACGCGGAATGCTCACTATTTTTCCCGGTATTAACGTTACACTTCGCGCACTTTGATTTTATTACATTCGCGGCACCACAACCGTAACATTTGATGTCTTTTGAGTCTTCACTTTTGGAGATATTTTTGTCACTGTTTGCTAACTTTTCACACTTTTCTTTGGTGTGACCATTACGTTTACAGTAAACACAGAATAACTTCAAATTTCCTGCCTTCTTCGTCGTTGAATCGCTCGTGCGAGTGCCGACGACTGCAGTGGAAGAGCGAGAAGAATGATTCGACGTGGAGGCGCGTGCAGGCTCGGCGGCGGCGGCGGCAGCGCGAGAGCACTCTTCGCGGCCTGATGACGGTTTCTGAGCTCGCGACTCATTCAGAGAGTCTTCTACGGCTCGTGCTTTCTTTAGCAGCTCGTCGAACGTCGAAACTTCGGCTCTATCGATTCGCTTCCGAATGCGGCGATCTAATAACCCAAATGCCATATCCAACTCGACCCGTTCACATAGGTCTTCCTGTGGTAACTTGGCTAACAAGTAGGGGTCGCAAACCGGGATCCCGGATACCGAAAATACCGGGATACCGGACCGAATAGAAGCCTTCACAATACCGGTATTGAATTTTCGAATACCGGAATTTACGGTATTTTCGGTATTCATCACCGAACGATGCAAATCGCAAATCCTCCATGCGAGTGGTGGCGACACCGTCAATCGCTAACAAACAAGTTTAAACACAGCATTAATTTTCAACGTAATGGTTTTTAACACGTTTTTATGTTATTATATGAGTGTCTTATTTATAAAATGAAAGGATACTAACCTAAACAGCATAGGGTAAGGTTATTTCTGCCCCTACAGTAAAATTTCCACTAAATGTAGTTGCTGCTTTCTATTCATGTGATAGTATTTTTTCCTTAATTAATTTTTTTAAACGTATTATTTCCTTTATTAATTTTTTTAAACATATTATTTACATTTTTAAATATTTTTACTAACAAAAATATATAAAAAACATTTAAAAATATAGAAAATAGTAGCCCACCGGCATGGGGAACAGGGTCCTAGCTACCGGTGGTCAGGGCTCTTGAGAAAGGAACCTCCTAACATTATGCGCCGTGTCCAGAAGAACTGCCTTCTGAATCAAGCCCTTGATTCTGCTGCCCAGCGAAAGCCTCCTCAGAGGTTGGTCGAGGCTATTGACTATTAGCCATGGCCGTTTGGCCATTGGCCGACACGGCTAAAGGCAGAAGGACTGCTGTACTCACGTCGCACAACGTCGCAAGCCAGATCTAGATATTTGAATTGTTTATCTTTCTCTGCTTTCACGATGTTCTCGTCATGCGGAAATGTAATATTAACAATCAATGCACAACGCTCCAATCGATCTATCACCACAATGTCAGTTGGCAACAATAGTCCTGTCAATGAGTATAGATCGATCCCAATACAACGTGATATTATCATCATCGAGAACTGGGTCGGACACATACTTATAGTATGGCACTTCTGATTCCACAAGGTTGTACTTCAAATCGAGTTGCTGATGGATAATCCATCAGCAAAGATACGGACGCTAAGAAGTCTACATCGGGCCCATGTACTCGCAGTACTCGGTAAGAGCGTCCGTGAAACTCCTTGCCATGCCATATCTCCTTACGGTCCGTAGTGTCTAATACTCTAGGCTTGCGCCAGTTCTCGTTAGCCAGGGAGAGCGGGGTGAGGCCCTTGTCCACTGAATCCACATCTCGGTGCTTCCCCACGTCGGCTTCTAGGAAGTATTCCCTGAAACTGCATACCTCACGGTTATACAGGGTCTTAGCATTTAAGAAGCCATGACCCCCGCACTTCCGCGGGATATACAGTCTCATCACCGACGACCGTGGGGTGATGCATTCGATTTGCGGTCAGCAGTGCGCGGACCCTCCTCCAGGTCATCAAGTTCCGTCTGAATCCATTTGAGCCGAAAGAATACATCAAAACCGGCATGACCCAACCGTTAAAGGCGCGCACCTTGTTTCCGCCTGACAAAAGACTGTTTAGCACATTATTCAGGAGGCTAAAGAAGCGCTCCCATAACGATTGTTTCATGTCGACAGTATTGATGCCTAATACTTCCGACATACCTAAATACTTGTGGCTTTCTGTTGAGGAGAGGGATCTTAGGTGTATGGAATCCGAGAGTTGAGTTCCCGCGGATTCCATAATCTCCCCTCGCTTCACATGCATGACTGCACATTTGTCCACACCAAATTCCAGGGTCTCCCTTGTTTGACCGAAAAGAAATTGCCAAATTATCACTTCCCAAACAAATTTTCGCATAATTTCATTTGCCAAATTATTACTTACCAAAAAATCTCTTTACAAATAATTGTTACGAAAACCTATGTTTGGCAAGTGAACGTTTGAACAATAACTTGTTCACCAACTAGTACTTTTACCATTTTTTATCTAGTCAAATATTTCAGTTGGTATAACATATTTTACGCAAAATTACATAAGCCAAATATTTGGTGTCGTCAATTTTAAACTTACCATTTCAGTCAAAAGCACTATTAACTAGTTGAAATCTCCTATTTGGATTCGGTTGGGGCTCCTATTTCTGTCTGCAGGGTTTACAGGCACCTAACTAACCGAACCTCGGGGTGCCCCTGACGTCGACCGTCTAGGGTTAGCGTTTCCGTCAGCAGGTCGACGGATCCCCGCTGCGCGGGGCTCCTATTTCTGTCTGCAAGGTTTACAGGAACCTAACTAACCGAACCTCGGGGTGCCCCTGACGTCGACCGTCTAGGGTTAGCGTTTCCGTCAGCAGGTCGACGGATCCCCGCTGCGCGGGGCTCCTATTTCTGTCTGCAAGGTTTACAGGAACCTAACTAACCGAACCTCGGGGTGCCCCTGACGTCGACCGTCTAGGGTTAGCGTTTCCGTCAGCAGGTCGACGGATCCCCGCTGCGCGGGGCTCCTATTTCTGTCTGCAAGGTTTACAGGAACCTAACTAACCAAACCTCGGGGTGCCCCTGACGTCGACCGTCTAGGGTTAGGGTTTCTGTCAGCATCTGTTAAATTTCAATTACGTTATATTAAATCAATTTGTGTTATGTCTTCATTCCAAAATTTTTGCCTTTATATTTTTTGTCATAACAAATCATTTGACTAAACGTTTATTGTCTTAATTTTGTTTGCTGTAATAAATCATTTGGTTAAAGACCAAAAGCCTTAATGACATTATCCTTAGTAATAATCTGCCAAGTAAACATTTGACCAAATGAAAATGTGCGTACTAAAATTATTCCAAATATTACATTGGCATAAAAAAAGGTTGCTAAAATTTGTTTGGGTAATGAAAATTTGGCAAAATCTTTTCGGCAAAACGGCAGGATCCCCAAATTCCATCCTGAATAATCCTGATGGCGCTACTGAAACCTTCTTTTGTTACCTTCAGTAGCTTCATCAGTTGCAAATTGTTGGGGGCAAATAGTTTTAATAAAAAATTAGATATTTCACTATATTATAATGACTTAAACGGAAAGAAAAACTATTAAAATAAATATAATTTCTCTAAATGTCGAAAATCCCGGAAATACCGGAATCCCGGTATTCTCCTAGACTCAATACCGAGAATACCGGTATCGGAGAGAGGGCCCGGTATTGCGACCCCTACTAACAAGGCTCGGACTTTAGCAATGAATAAGTCCGTATTTTCTTTACCTTGTGATAGGGAGAATAACTCGACGTAAATACGAAACGGTGGGCGACGATCGCCGTAGGCACTTCGTAACCTCGTGATGGCTTCATCCCACGTTTTCGTTGTACCCTTGACGCCTTGCCACCATGTTCCCGCCGATGAAGTCAGCAGCATAGACATACCTAAGAGCGCGTTAGCGTCGCTTATATCTAGGCATGATTTATAAACTTCTATTGCATCTATGAAGTTTTCCACGGATTCTTCTGGATTTCCGCTGAACTTTGATGTGCACTTCGAGAAATTGGCTGTTGTAGACCTCATGACACCCATTGCGGCGTTGGCGGCACATGTACTTGCATCGGTCGACACGTGCGGCGTCGATGAACGTACTTCACGTAAGAGTTGATTGCAAAATTCGGCTTGCGACTGCTGAAGAGTAGTAAGCAATGTAGTAAGCGCTTCTTGAGTCATCGAAATATTGCCTGATGGCTCCGATTCTTCGAGAATTGACTCGTCGGCTTGCAACGACTTGCGTCTTCGCGGCATTTTGCAAACACGTTGGTGAAAAAATGAAACCAACGGCTCGTGGCTCTCTCAGCCAGCAAAATAAACGAAGCTAAACGCAAAACAGCTAACAACGGCAGTCCCTGTCGATTGTAGTGTCGGTCGTATCAAGAGATTCCGAAAACTTTTCTTGAACCCGCGACGAGAAAAAGTTCGATTCGCGCACAAAGACACCGACCCCTTGTTTCTATTATCAGAAAACACACGTTGAGCGCCAAAATGTAGTCGGGGTGGGTCAGGTTCAGTTAAAGAGCTTTGTTACACGGTAAAACTTTAATAATCGGATTGAACAAGTCGCGCCATTTGCTTTTTAAAACTACCTCTTAGACGAGTAACTTAAGACTAATGTCAAAAGACATCTTTAACCTCATTGGTTATTACAATATTCAAACTGACCAATCAGTGATCAGTAAAACGTAACCTTGAAGTGACCGTGGCCACCGTTGGTCAGAGCGACCATAGACAAACTCTACGTCTATGGGCGCGTTCGGAAACACGCTACTTAGGCTGGCGAGTATCGCCGGGGTGGAACGCCTTTGCCTTTGCGACCAGAGAGTATTCGACCATCCGCTATAAATCTCATTTTTAGTGGCACCATCGGGGCTCTGCCAGTTCCGCTTCCTGTGCTCACGCTTTCTGAAGAAGGAGTTAATCATATAGTGGCCCTCCTTCTTCAGAAAATTAGCCGGTTGGTGACCCCGGTGATTCCGACGTCCATCCCCAAATTACCCAACCTGCAGCTCATCCCCGTCTCGTTTGCCCAGTTTCGCGTTGAAGTCCCCCATGACAACGGTGAAGTGAGTTTTGAAACCATGCATGGTTTTAGAGATCCTCATACATGGTCTCCAATTCGTCGTTGCAGTGTGCCGAGGTCGGGTCGTAGATCTGTATGACCTTCAGCGAATATCTTGAGGATATTCTGAGTATAAGGTACGCCACCCTAGTCGACACACTCTCGATCTTCACCACGTTATTCACAAGGGACTCGTGGACGATAAAGCCAAAACCACCCTGGGACTGCCGGTCACCTTCTCGGAAATATAGCAGTTTGCTGGATTAGGATTAGGAATATTATATTTTACATAACCTCATTTAATTTAATTCATTGCCACATTTAATTCTAATTTAATTTATTTGCTTCACATATTTTTAAGTCGTTTAACTTTATTTATTTATTAATCAATCAGTTTTTTTTTTACTTTAACAGTTAGGTATTTATAAACATGTATTGCAAGAATAGTGACGCCTATGAAATTGGCAAAAATGTATATTGTTTGGTATCTAATATGGGTCAATGACCTGAAATAAATGAATTTTATTTTTATTATCGTGTTCTCCATTCTCTTCGGACTTCAGATAATCCCACAATACTCCATCGCAACCTTTCAATTCCTCTTCGAGTTCCGTTATCTTCTCGTCGGTGCGGAGTTTACGCGTGTTGTATGTTGCCAGGTCAAGTCAGCCGGATCGCTTCCGGAGATTCTTCCCACCCCTTGCCTTGGAAGGTACACAGGCTGCCGGGCACTAGGGGCCAGTTCCTGTGTTGCCTCTTACGACACCGACGGGAAGATATGGGATGGTGCTATTCTTCCGACACCATACGGAACAGTTACGCACATAGAAATAAATTTAAAAGAAGTCCTACCTGCTAGCATGAACGTCTTCTAGGGCGAGAGCAGCGCTTGCGAAGCATATAAGCCAGAACTATTAATATCACTACTACAGCGGCAATTACAACTTGAACTTTGGTATCGGTGAGGTAGAAAGGTTCATCTGCGAAGCTCGAGGTGCCTTTTTTTTTTGTTCTCGAGTTCCTATTTGCAACCGATCCGCTTCTTGCCATTTTAACGGCTGATCTTGTCTCATCTACGTGACCCATTTTTATATCATTCTTTTAATTTTCCATTGTACAAAACCATTTTTTTACTGTAATATGACTGTAATTTTATAGGTAGGTAAACTATTTTATGCTACATGCTATTGGATTTTGTGTTTGTAAGTAATGGAGTTTTGACATTAGGACTTCAGTCTGCCTGACGAGAAATTGTCAACTTGCTAGCAAAAGAATGTTCAAAGAGGATTGAAAGGTAGGTAGTCATACCAAACAGGTACATTAGGTATGATGCTACATATAATAATTATCTACTTATACAAATAAATAAAATTGAAGTGTATGTTTGTAATATTAAAATAACCGCTTTTTACTACATGCATATGAATGTTTATACGATACATATGAGCGTTTCTCTTTTTTTTTGCCATAATTTCAAAAAATCGCTAAAAATAAAAATGTATTTATAAATCGTTTTTTTTCATGAAATCAGGTAGTTTACTTTATTAACATTAGGATTTTTATAAGAAAATCTATTTTATTTATGAATTTTGTGGAAAATGTATTAAAAACTAAATGAAGGTAGATTACACGTTCTTATTTTGTGACTTTTTATTTGTTAAAAAAAACTTTGAAGTAGCAATTGTTTTATCCAGAATAATAATTTTCTTGATACTTCATGATAAACTTAATAATATCATTGCAAAGAAATACCAACAAAAGTAAAAGAAAATTTTCAAATTAAGTGTTTATTTATTTTTTTGTTACCTTTCTCCTAAATAAAATTTAAAGTTTTGATAATATGAAAAATAAACAAAATTTACCGATTTTACGGGCTTTTTATTATAATGTTAAGTATCCTTGAGTCTCTTCATGAGATTCATTGTTTTATATTAACAATAAAATACATAAAACTTAAAAAGAGATCAGATTTTTTCTGGGACAGTAACAAAAAAAGAATATTAGGTAACAAAATAAAAAATAAGGCAACGTCTACAATGTACTACAAATTTCAAAACAGTCAAAGAAAACAACTTTAGATAACTTTATACTCCGGAAGAGGATAAATATTTAATTCTCCAATCATCATCATCAAAATTTACTTTTTATCCATGCAATGGAAACCGCAGGGCTAGAGCAGAATTAGTACAAGAAATGAATGCAAACGTAGCTTTATAATTGCTTTTTTGTTACTACAATTTTCCGCTTATACGTTACTGTGCCAAAGTAACAAAAAAAATAGTAACGAAACACTTGTTTAGTTTTTACAAAATATTTTTATAGTAGTTAAAATTGGAGTTATGTCTAATATAGTTCGCTCAACTTTAGTGCAAGTTGTTAACTATTGTGACATGATAAAAGAAAGTAGTCAATATTATCAACTTCCCTTGAAACAGCTGTAACAAATACTGGAATGAGATTCGATTTTCGAACTGGAATACGTGTTTCACATTTAACGTCGGAACAGCACTGACACCTAAATCAATATGGCGGCATTAAATGGTACCTGTAAGATCGCCAAGTTAAAATTGTGTAACGAAATGGAAGTTTTTTAACTATAACACATAAAAAATGGGTAACAAAAACTGAAATCTATTTTTGGAACTTTTTCTGGGACGAGTTTAAAATTCATTTATATATCTGACAAAGTTAAAAAAAATACCAAAAAAGCAATGTAAGTAGATCTCTTTACCTCTTAGAATGGTTTAAAAACAAAATCTCACTATAGTTTCTTTGAAACTTATTAAAATAATTGAGTTTGAAGTAACGGATGGTAGACTGGGACATCCGAATTTTCATACATTGCAATTTTTGGTAGTTTGTATTTATTTATTTTTTTAATTAAATATTATATTTTTATGATATTTTTTAATGATTTCTGTGACATTAATAAATAATGTACCCCTAAAAAAAACAGAATCAATAACATACACATTACACTTGATGTTATTAATCTGCAATCTTGTGGGACATTCAAAAAATGTATATTGGCAAAAAAAAAGAGAAATGCTCATATACCAAAATAACATTTTTTACAATTTTGTCTGTCTGTCTGTTTGTTCCGGCTAATCTCTGGAACGGCTGGACTGATCTTGACGAGGACAGCGGTGATTGGCGACGGCGGCGGCGGCGGCCCTGGTTCAAGTCATGGTCCGGAGCGGGAGGGAATGGGAAGCCGTCACCACCTTCTGCGAAGCAGTCATGCTAGCGAAGGAGGTCGCGGAACCTAAGAGGGAGAGAACCTCACATCCCAGCCATCGCGGGAGACACCCCGGGCGTCGGGGGCCACGTGGTGGCTCTCGGCCACCGCTCACCGTAGGCGCGGACGGACGGTGAGTAAATGGGCTAGCTCACCGTCCGTACGTCTTATAACGACAGGCCGTGTCGACAGCGCGTTCGTATTCCACGCGCGCCTCAAAGAAATGTCAGCAAACCAGAGGGGGCATGGGCCGATGCTTGCCAGGGCTGCGGGAATGTTCGAAAGAGATACCGCGGGCGCGGCCCTGGAGCACAAAGGGCAAAAGAAGGAACATGAATGGGTTTTAGTCAGTAAAAGTCTGACACTCCCTTCCGCTCCGCCCAGAGCGGGAGGGGTCATTTGATGATTTCCCATTCGAAAAAAGGGGTATTATGAGGTATCGAAATTAGAAAATAATGGTGAAAAATCTTTTAAAACCAACATTTTATTTAAGTGCCCTAAAAAGAAGAAAATAAACTTTAAATTAAATCAAACCAATCAATTTAGTACATGTATTAGGTACACGTTACAAAAATGCGTTACAAGTCAAAATATGAAGTCAACCAAGGCATACTTTTGTTAAAATTCAGCTGTGACTTCAGAAAACCCACGGAAGTCAAGGAATGTAAAAAATTAAATTTTTTCAGAAATTATTTAAAATTTCTGAAAAAATTAAATTTTTTACATAAACAATATTGACTTCCGTTTGGTGTAAGTATGCTACTCTTTGATATTGACGATCGAACATACTCGGATCGGACAGGTTTTTTTTTAACTTATTGTATAGTTTTAGTACTTTTTTTAAGAAAATTTGTCTAAAGTTGGTTGATCAGAAAAAATAACCCTCGTAGTTTTGAAAGTTGGTACAGCTGTTTCTCGCGGTGTCTTGATAAACTTATTGAAAATCCTGGAGGGTGTAGGGTGAGCCGAAGGTGGGGGAGGAGGGAGGGGCGAAATATCCCTTTGTTAGTTGTGGGCTCGTTTGTCGAAAACCATTAATAATATCATTATAGTTGCTTTTACATGGAAAGAGGAGTGTTGGTCGTCCGGCGTCGAGATGGGCAGACGACATTGTTGCCATTGCGGGAATATCCTGGATGAGGCTGGCACAGGAGCGTGGAGCTTGGCACAAGCAAAGAGAGGCCTATACCCAGCAGTGGGTGAAATCGGGCTGTGGATGATGATGATGATGATGCTTTTACAATAATTAACTATATTCAATTTCCTACAAATCATGACGTCATATACATTTTTACTGTAGTATCAATACTTTAGGAACTATGTACTGGGTATTTAGTTGAACAGGGGCAGAGTACCCCGGTGCAACTTAGGATGAAAAAAAAAACAGATGAAGTCTTGTACATTAAAAAAGTTTATTTATGTATTATATAAAATCCATGAAGTAGGTACAGGTCCGGATGTTACTTATTTACATACATATCCTACGTACCACTCTGGTAAAATCACAAGTTCTTCATGAATATCCTTGCTGACAGTTATTTTTTGGTTAGTATCAATATCAAACTTCAATGTCACTGGCTCTTTAGATACAATATCATCATCACAAGTATCTTTCAAGGACTTGAAACAATTCTCCACATATGATAGAAAATAATCTAAATAATTTATAGCTACTTGTGGTTCCCATTCGTCCTGAAAAGCAATAATAATTAATTTTAAGTAGGTATACGCATAGTCGCATACGTCTCCTCGCCTCTTAGTATTAGCTTTTGCCCGCGGCTTTGCTCGCGTTAATTTAATTTGACAATTGTACTCTGCTTGTAATCTAAACATATAATAAAACTGTAGAAAAGTCGTTTTTGTACATCGAAAAAAATTCCAAAAAAAATAGCCAGGGTGTTAAAGGACAACCAATAGAACCCATTTCCAGCATTTTTGGAATTTTTGTCTGTTTGTCTGTGTATTTGTTCGGGCATCACGTAAAATGTACAACAGCAATGTAGATAACTTTTATACACAACGATTGAGCGTAACCTGAAGTAACATTTAGTTTTTGTTTCATTGCAATCGGTTCAGTCTATCAAAAGATATTTGAATTTAAAGTGTTACAGAAGTAAAATTGGGCTTATGTGCACTTGGTCTCACAACTTCCCGGAACTTTTATACACAACAATATGTGCGTAAATTGAAGTAACATTAACTTTTGGTTTCATCGTAATCAGTTCACACCTTATAAATGAAAAGAAAGAAAAATGTAAATTAATAAAATTATAATAGTGTTTCCGAAGTAAAATATTAAAACAGCGCCATCTATCGAACTCAGACTGGACTATATCTAGAGCTCAACTGCGTGCAGCATTGAATATAGATATTCGATAGATGGCATTGTGCGTGTGACGTCATTTTCTGATTGAGGCATGTTCAACTAAATACTGATGGAGAAATTCCTGACCTACAGGGTACGTGAAATTTGTCACAACAGGTCCTTATTGCTATTAAAGAGATAGTTATAAGTATACCAGGAAACCCGATCAGTCAATACGGTTTGCCCACACCGACAGTCGATGGGGAACGTATAAACAGAGAATACGTATCAGAAATTAGTTAAAAACCCGTGGAACTCACAGAAATTTTACAAAATGGCTGCGCAAAGACAGAGGAACAGCGCCAGACGTTTGATAGGGTATGCTGCAGTGTAGAAAACGCCTCGGCTGAAATCCTGTTTTTAGACGCACCGGGCGGAACAGGTAAAACTTTCCTAACCAAAGTCATTTTGGCTCGAATAAGGAACTTTAGGAGTATGAAGAACAGGGTGTAAAGCTCTTCAACCCCCATTGAAAAGGGAGGATCCTCCGACCAGACGGGTGTTATGTCTGGTGGGCTTCTGCCCAACAGTTGTTGTCGGGTTCTTCTGTATAGTCTTAAGTCGCGAATAACTTGCGCGATGTAGAATTTAGATATATTTCGATTTTTAGTTTATCCTCTGCGTCATAGATGGCGCTGTAGTACTTTTTGTAGTGCCGCTACAGAACCAAAATAAAATTTCCCTTGCTGTCGCCTCTTCAGGGATAGCAGCCACATTATTGCCTGGAGGAAAAACGGCACACACAACATTTATAATTCCTATCGACTTAGACCGCACGAAAAGCCCGGTTTGCAACATATCGCGAAATAGCGATAAAGCAAGGGTTTTATGCGATTGTGTTTTAATTTTTTGGGACGAGTGCACTATGGCAAACCACAAAGCTGTAGAAGCAGTGAATAGAACTTTACAGGGCAAAAGGCAAAATGACCGGCCGATGGGGAGGCATTACGGTGCTGTTCTGCGGTGATTTTCGGCAGACACTCCCGATAGTACCCCGAGGAACGAGAGCCGAAGAAATTACTGCCTGTCTGAAGAGTTCTGTTTTATGGTGCAATATAAATCATCTACACACCTGAGTGTACATATGCGTGCACAGTTGCGAGGCTGCGAAAATGCACAGGAGTTTCCCAATTTATTGTTACAAATAGGCGATGGCACATACCACGTACAAGAAGATGGAAAAGTTATTATATGGTTGATAATCTCTGTTCTTGCGTTACATCACAACATGAGCTAATTTCTTCTGTGTACGGAGATTCCACAAACATGGGATATCAAGCCGGTTCTTGGCTATGTCAGCGAATTTTGACTCCTCGCAATGTCCAAGCTGCGGCAATTAATTTAAAAATATTGAATCATGTGTCCGGGAATAGTAGAGAATACACCTCTAAAAATACAGTTATGGAAGAAGATGACTCCACGTACTACCCGGTAGAATTTTTGGATTCCCTCAACACACCCGGACTTCCAGCCCACAAAATAGTTTTAAAAATCGGTGTACCAATAATTCTCCTCAGAAATTTATGTCCTCCAAACTTTGTAAACGGCAAACGGCACTCGGCTCAAAGTCACAAATCTGCAGCAAAACATAATCGAAGCTGAAATATTAACCGGTTGCGGCGCTGGTGATATTGTTTTTATTCCAAGAATACCTATAATTCCTAACAACTTTCCTTTCTCTTTCAAACGAGTGCAATTCCCAGTCAGTCTCTGTTATGCCATGACAATGAATAAAGCTCAGGGCCAGACATTATCCGTTGCGGGGGTGGACCTAAGTATTGGATGCTTTTCCCATGGTCAACTATACGTAGCTTTTTCTCGCGTAAACCCCAATAACCTTTTTGTGTACGCTCCAGATGGTTCCACAGCTAATGTTGTTTATAAAGAAGCACTAGCATAAATACATTGTTAAGTTCCGACATCCACGCGAACGAAGTCGCGGGCACAGCTAGTAATACATATAATTCAATCATGATACGAAAGACACGCGGCGCCTTCTATTATCATAAGAACGTTATTGTTGTTTTCCTCGGGAACTGTACTTTTTAAACCGACTTCAAAAAAGGAGGAGGTTTCTCAATTCGACCGTATATATGTTTTTTTTTTTTATCGGGAAGAAAGGTAACCTATGTCCGTTTCTGTACACCTGACAACGTTTATATGCAAAATTTCAGGATGATCGGTTCAGTGATTTAGGCGCGAAAAGGTAACAAACAAACTTTCGCATTTATAATATTATATAATTATAAATAGACACATCAACACCGTCTAGGGATATTTTGTATATGGTTCTTAAACTCAAAAAATACTGGCCAGTTTTAAATTCTTTTGAAGAAAGCTTATTTTGTAAACCTTTTTGAACGATTCTAAATTTGAAAAAATAAATTAATAACAAAAGATTTACGCGGCATAATGGTAGCGAAGTTCGAAGGTTTCATTTACCTCCAGTTTTTGGCTATTTTTTTTGTGTCAAATTTAAGTTTTATAACAAGTTATCGGTTAATTTCGAATTAACGTTAAGAGCAGTAGGCATGCTCCATGCTGGGGCTACTCAACGGAGTATTGCTGAGGAGATTGGAACAAGGCAAAACGTGATATCAAGGTTATGGTCACGTTATCGTGCTACTGGTGAAGTGGCTGAAAGACACCCAGGCGGGAAGCGCATAACCACTCAACGAAAAGACCGATTTTTGCAAGTTGCCGCGAGAAGACAACCAAATGTTACGCCGAGGAAATCGTGGACGACGACTAGAGTGGGCTCGTGAACATTTGCTCTGGGAAGACAACCAGTGGTCTGTAGTGCTGTTTACCGATGAGTCCCGGTTCGGTTTCCATCCCGATACACGTAGAGTACGTGTTTGGCGAGTTCCTGGTCGTTACTGCCGTTTGCAACATCCTCAGGAAGTCCATTCATACCACGGCGGGACAATTATGGTTTGGGCGGGAATTCGTGTTGGTGGAAGAACAGACCTCGTTTGGATTACAAACACCATGACGGCTGAAAAATACCGTAATGAGGTGCTAGTACCAATAATCTACCCCCATCGACTACAAATGGACCAAGAATTCACGCTCATGCACGATAACGCCCGTCCGCACAGCGAGATTGGTGACGAGCTGGTTGCAGGAGCACGACGTATCGGTCTTAGGCTGGCCCGGTCAATCGCGATGACCTAAACCCCATAGAACATGCGTGGGACATGCTCCTAAGAAGGGCTTTGAGGAATTTCCCTGCAAAAATTGCGACGGAAGAGCAACGTTTTTTGCATCTTACCCGGACCTGGGACAATATACGTAGATAAGACTTGGATAACTTAATCCAAAGCATGAAAAACCGTTGCAAGACCGTTATTAACGTCATGGGTGGTTTTACTGACTACTGATTTTTCACATAACTGTTAAAACAGATTAATTGTTTTCCTTATTTTTAACTCTTTTTCTTGAGAAACACATTCATTGTTAGTTTTACCATTATTTCACGTTTTTTCTTTATTTGAATAAAAATTTGTTTACGCAAAACAAATAGTTTTCTTTTATTCCGGAGTGTAGTCTAGTCTGATAGATGAGCTTTATAAAAATTTATACTTTTTTTTTTTAACGTTGCCCCACAATTTCTCCTGTATCGTGGGTGCATTTACAAACATTTAAACTCACATACACAAACTGCCAGACCCGGAACAACTATCTGTAGGCCATACAAATATTTGTTCCGTGCGGGGATCGAACCCGCGACACGCATCGCAGCAGTCAATCGCTCAGCCACTGCGCCAACCGTGCCGTCAATGTTGTATGTTATTTTTAATAAATTTTGAGTAAATTGAGTAAATCCAAAATATCCCTAGACAGTGTTGATGTGTGTTTATACATATTTATATATATAAGTAAGAAAAGGAAGTAGGCATAATATTCGTAAGGATACGCCTCCTGGAACGTGAGAGGGAGAGAACCTCCTCACGTCCCAGCCGCCGCGGGAGAAGCACCGGGCGTCGGGGGCCACGCCGTGATGGCTCTCGGCCACCGTAGGCGCGGGCCTGTGGACGGCGAGTAATGGGCTAGCTCGCCGTCCGTCCGTCCTATGACGACGGGCAGGCCGTGTCGACGGCGCGTTCGTGTTCCACGCGCGCCTCAAAGAGATGTCAGCAAACGGGAGGGGCCCGCAAAGGCCGGTGCCTGCCAGGGCTGCGGGACTGTTCGAAAGAGATACCGCGGCCCTGGAACATAAAGGGCCAATGAAGGAACATGGGTGGTTTTTAGTCAGTAAGAGTCTGACACTCCCTTCCGCTCCGCCCAGAGCGGGAGGAGTCATTTGATGATTTCTCACCCCCCAAAAAAAAAAAAAAAAAAAAAAAGGATACGCCTCCTCCCTTTTGTACCATTCTTCCCAGGGCCGGCAGTCTCGACATAGATACCGACGCTGTCGCAAACTTTCGATCGCTTAATAATAACTGAAAAAATCGGTTTCAATAACGATGCTTGCGAGAAATGCAAGTCGCGATCCAAGATGCGTTTCTTCCAAACACCGTTATTTTTTTCGTTCTTATTAAGCGATCGAAAGTTTGTGACAGTATGTCGAGACTGCCGGGCCCTGGTCTGCGCGAGTCTCAACCAGGTTTTACCCGCAGTCTTCAGAATATCATCTACCCGTCTAGTTAGCTGTTGGTCTACCAACACTTCTTCTGCTGTCTCTTGGTAACCATTTAGAGAGAGCTCTAGGTACTCCACATACGCAAATACATGGGGACAATCAAGGATTAAGGGGCCGGCGCACAATGAATTGTCCATACAAACGTAATACCAAAATCATTTTCAGTTTGAGCATATTTCCACCTGATTATGATGTTATTCGGAACAAGACAGTAATTACCTAGGTTCCCATTTGATTTTTTTTGCAAAATACTTACTTGGAAAGAATTGTAAGCCAATTGAATTTCTCACATTTTTACAGTATAAATAAGATGTTTTCATCTCATCTGTTCTATAATAAAAACGGTTATATTTTTAATATTGTTTATTTCGAAACATGTCTCATATTGTTAGGTTACAAAATATAAAAAAATAAATTGAAAAGCATTGATTTTTCATTCATCATTTTTGGTATTACGGCAAACATTCAAATTACTCACAAATGTGCAGCGGCTAGTCGTGCTATCGCATCAAACATTGTGTTTGAGCGGGCCGCGGGACAGATCTTTGGATGTGTTGACGTGGTGTAGTGACAAATATAAAAGTGTGCGTGGGCACGCACGACTAGGGCTAGGTGCCTACTCACACACTCAGCTCTCGCCCGCGAAAACAATTATTATACAGTAAAAAAGGCAATGATGCCACAAAATATGGGATTCAAAATGAACCCATCGCACTTGCAACTCAATTTTGAAGCAGATTTCTTCAACTGATTGAGCAGAAATTTTGCACACACCTTTGGTTCTGGTGACAATACATTTTTATGACAGATTTTACTTCATCCTGCAGCCAGGATCGTCTCCTAACGAGAGAACTCCTCAACGTATAATAGCGCGGACACGAAACTTTGTATACGCGTTCACTTTTAATAGATAAAGATGATTTCTATCATGAGCTCATCCTGCAGCCAGGATTGTCTTCTCACGAGGGAACTCCTCAACGGTTAGTAGCGCAGACACGAAACTTTGTATAAGCGTTCACTTTTGATAGATAAAGATGATTTCTATCATGAGCTCATCCTGCAGCCAGGATTGTCTTCTCACGAGGGAACTCCTCAACAGTTAATATTTAATTTACTTGTTTATCTACACAGGTAAATCTCGCGATAAGATTTTATATTATATAAATTGTGTAATGACGTTTTATGTTGATAGTAAAAGTTTTAAAGGAAACATTTATTTTATTCTTTTTAGCGCATTTAAATAAAAGCTAGTTTTAAAAAAAAGTTTTTTATTGCAATACAATTTGTTACTCACTAGCAGTGCAGCGCTGCAAGCAAACCGCCTGCCGTCCAGACCCGCGGGACCCGGCTTGAAAAATTGGCGGGCCCTGACCCCGAACCTGGGTACGCCCTTTTTTTTGGGATGGGAAATCATCAATGACTCATCCCGCTCTGGGCGGAGCGGGAGTGTCAGACTTTTACTGACTAAAACAGTAAAAACCATCCATGTTCCTTCTTTTGCCTTTTGTATTCCAGGGCCGCGGTATCTCTCTCGAATAGTTCCGCAGCCCTGGCAGGCATCGGCCCTTGCAGGCCCCTCCTGTTTGCTGACATCTCTTTGAGGCGCGCGTGGAACATGAACGCGCCGTCTACACGGCAACCTGGGTACGCCCATGGCTTCATATTGAACCATCTGGGTTGTTTATTGACGAAAAACTACATTTTCTCGGAGCAAGCCCAGATGGTTTGATAATTGATGACGCTATCGTCGAAATAAAGTGCCCTGCAAGCGCAGAAAACTTTACGCCAGCTGAATCAATAGATGTAAAAAAAATACCTTTTGCACTAAGGATCCGACTAATATACCTAAATAAAATAAAAAAGTCATAATTATTTTTATCAAATACAGGGACAGCTTCATATAACCAAACGTAAATACTGTATTTTTTATCGTGTGGAGATGAATTCTGGAATTCTATCGAATTCAAATTAGAAGAATGTTATTTTAAATGCAGATTGCCTAAATTAACAGATCCTCGTTTGCCTAGAAATCTGCCTAGTTTTGAGATATTCTAACACTTGAGATAAAAACATTGTAGACAAATTTCCTAAAAACGCATTACTATTCTGCACATAAACTAACGATTGCCCAAAGTAACTAAAAAAAATAAAGCAAATAATGAACATGATAACACAATGATAGTTACTAAAAAGAAATGCGTTTGTCGATACGAATGAATGGTAACCTATAGCTATAGGATAGTAGCGAGGTAAACAATATTCACACATGCTCACGCGCTGCTTCGAAACGCGCTAGGAAGTGTGAAACAGAGATAGCAATATTTCGACGGATTTTTGCCTTCGCTTCGAATTGCAGTTGCGAGCGGCCTCCGCCGGATTCTTAAAATAACTCCCTAGAGTAGCTCGCGAAATTCAATTTGTAGCTGAGTTCCAGGTTGTATGCCAATATGGAAATTAGAGGCGTCACTAAAAGAATACGGTTTCTACAGAATAATAATAAAAAGTCGTTACCACAACTCTATCCAAACTGATACTGAACTGCAAATTGCAGAAACATTTGAATATCGCAAATTAATGTTAATAACTGCAATAATAATGGCGCCCCTTGGCGCTTGGCTTACTGGAATTTTATTGAATTTACAAGTTACTATCTGACCCGACAGCAGAGTAGGGCAAAAACTAATTGTAAAACAACTAACAACTAACAATTAAATTGCCAAAAGAGAATGCTCATGGAAGTATGGAATCCCGTACCATGCTGCATCAAAATCAAACCTTGTTTTTTATAGACTACACTGATCGTATTAACTCCTACAAAAATTATTTTTGAAAAAAAAACCCGCGTTTCAGAGTTATTTTATAAAATCGAAACTAACCTAAAAAGTAGGTCTATTTTTTCGACGCTACCAACGACGTATTTTAACACACATACATTGCATTATTGCTCTAAAAACAGCGTAATACACTAATATTAGTAAGAATTACGAGTTAAAGTAACATCCACAGTATGCTTGACTGAAACTCGATTTTATTTTAGACCTTTACATTGCCAATAGTCAGTCAGTACAGTACAAATGTCAGATGCCACAGATAAGATAACTATAAACCATAGAGTATAGTAAGTGCTATAAACTAGTCGGGATTTAGGGATGTAATCGATAAATCAAAATCTTTAGGCTGAGAAAATCTATTTTGTTGCAAATAGCAATAAACAAAACTAAATCGATTTGGTGTACTGATCTTACTTAATTGTAATTAATTTTAGAGTCCGCTCGACAGACAAGGGTTTGTTCAATTGAAACGGAACGTCATTTATATTCAGTTGAAACGGAACGTCATATAAAGGGAGTAAAACAATATTCGTACTTTTAAACTCGAAAAGTATATTTCCAGTTCAAAAATCAAATCCCCGACGCGTAATGCCGTAAAAAAATATGAAACTAATTACTATAATATTTTGGTTTTGAGGCGCGAGACTTTTTGGTACCAACTTTGGTCATTGTCCTTTAGTTGCAACTAACAACTAAAATAATTAATTGTAATTGTAACGTGTCGCAATTAACAATTAATTAATTGTGCTTGTAAAACTTAGCGATTACAATTAAATTAATTGTGCTTGTTAAAATTTGCAATTACAATTGATTAATTGTTAATTGTTTGATACACGTTTACAATTACAGTTAACAATTAATAAATGTAACTGAAAAATATAATTCAAAAAATGCAAGAGCATTCTCCATAATATTCTCAAAGATATGTAAAGCCTGGATTTAAGCCAGAACATTACGTAAAAGTGTAGCACAGGTACCTCCTGCCATATTTACATTTATCAAATACGTAGTTAAATTAAATATTAATTGTTTAAAACAATTAATTTAAATGCAAATAAAATTTTAATTGCAGTTGAATTAATTGTAAACCACAATTAACAGATTTAATTGCAATTGATTTTAATTGCATTTCACAATTAAAAAATAATTGAATTAATTTAATTGCAATTAATTTAGTTGAAATAAAAATTGTAATTGTTTGCTTCTACAATTAAAAAAATAATTCAATTGTGCCCAACACTGCCCGACAGACGTTATTCTGCCATGTCAAGCGCCACATACTATAGCCATGAACGATAAAGCGTGCTTTTCACTATATAATTATATTCCATACTTAAAAACTTTGACACCTGGTTAGGTACTAATCTGATGAAAAAGAAAGGAAGAAGGGGAGCGCAAAAGTACAAAAAATTGGTTGTCTGTAAAGTTGGTTTACGGACGATAGTTTTAACGTGACAACGTCATAACAAAACATTGATGAAATGATTGCATACTTGCATGCGACGCAAGCATACAATGAGCGTAACGGGACAATGTGCGTAACGCGACAATGAGCGTAACGGGACTATGAGCGTAACGGGACAATGGGTCATCTTTTGTCGTGCATGCAGCCGGCGTTCATCGATTTATTAGACGTTGTCACGTCAAAAATATCAACATTGATTGGTCGTTTTGGGTGAGACGAATCACGAACACCGGAATTTTATTTAAAAAATTCCATCCGCGTAGATATGATATTCCCCCTCCATTCACCTCTGTCTGATCAGGATCTTTTACGTGCTTGATCTAAGTCTAGTTTAATACGAGTATAATAAAAACTGTACTTAGAAGTGGTCTTACCCGACAGTAACTCACGATGTCATCAGTATCGAACCATTGCACTCTTTGTATTATGCCACCATCATTTCTGTAGCCTACAAGTAATCCCTTCAGCCCAGCCAGGTAGCACTGACACCAACACCGTAGCATTTTATATCTTCTGAAAATTATTAAATTCTATAGTAATACTAGCTGTGCCCCGATGCGTTGCAAGTTGCAATGCACCTTTTTTACCCTACCCCCTAATCACCACCGGTCAGTGTTTGCAACAGCGCCGAAATATCGGGAACTCAAAACAAATAGTGAACTTGGTAAGTATCCCGTTTTCAGTGTTAATGATAAGAGGGAACTTGGTCTAGCAGTATTTGTTATAAACAGGGTACTAGGAGAAACATTGTTCCCAGGACTGGTTGTAGTGGCAATTCTTCGCGGAGGCCTATCGGCCTATGACCTTCATCAGCTGAATGATGGTGTTGTTAAAGTTGAAAAAAACGAGACTGCAAAATACAGAATACAGATAGAAAACAATATACACCTCTCTAGAACACGTTATCATGCGGCAGTGGGCTGATCCAGCTATGGGATTTTTAAACTTATAGCGAATACTACAATCGTCATCATTATTTTGGTCGAAATACGTCCACTTCTCGACCGGCTCTGCTTCTCATCCTCCAGTGGATTCCTGTGGGCTTCACAAGGTTCAACCTCTTTCAATACTGTACCTTCTGAAACGTGGTCGCTCCATAGGCCATACCTTGGTTCTGTGACCAAAGATATGGACTTTTTATTACACGACTTCACTTGGGCTGTATACTGGTTGTGGGTCCGAAGGAACACGAAGGCTACAAAGCCGCAACATAGTTGGGGAAAGGCTAGGCAGATGATGATGATGATGAACTGGCCAAGTACGTGTCAGATTATGAACAATGAGAGGTTCCATACAGTTCCACAGGTGGGACGAAAATTTGTCATTTACTTACTTAAAATTCTGTTCTTGTCGGTGACTATGTATTTCTCTATTTGTTTTCAACTCTACAAATTTGTTGTTCCTTAAATATGCTAGATTGGCATTTAAATTATTAGTGTCAGGAGGTCCTGAAGTTGTTCTTGCTGCTAGCATTCCATCTATTTGGGCACCATAAAACAGTTTGTGCTTTCCTAACTGAGAACTGTAATAAATGGAAAATTCTTCATTCTCAACAACAGGGCTTTCTATTTTTGGTTGTTGGGTGGGTGAATCTGTAAATAAAGAAATTCTTGAACTAGCTATTCAATCTATCTTCAGGTAATTTTTAACACACCATCAACTTAAAGTGAGTTGATGGGTGCGTTTACTGCCTTGACCAATCAAAACTAGTTGCATTTGCAGCGTGAAACTGGAACTCAACAGCTTAAAAAGTAGATTTATTTCCACTGTTAAGTGAATTGAGACTTATTTTAAGTGGAGCTACAACAATTTATTTTATTACTTTATATCTTTATGTCACACTACAGCTAGAAACCAAAAACAATTTATTCAAAAATATTGTTTTGTTGATAATTACCTGATAACATATATTGTTCAAATTTATAGCCCCATGCACAAAACCTGGCATTCCGATCACTGGGAGGATGATTAACTTGTGAGTTTTCAATGGAACTCAAGTATATACAGTTATTAAATAGGCTTGCCACAATGCTTACTGGTTCATTGTTATAACTTCCACACATTACACTTATTAGACTTCTGCGATATGTTATAAAAGTTGTTTCAGGCTGGCTATTCAGAAACTCTAAGCGCTGTCTTTGGTCGAGGAGAAATTTCAGCATTAAAGATATTCCTTCGTTGTTTTGGTCAGTAGTACGTTTAACTGCCTTTTCAATGTTGTGGTTTAAGTCGTAACGAATTTTCCTTCTTGGAATTGATGTTAAATATTTTAGTTGAGATAAATCATGATTATAATCGCGTCGGACATCGACGCTCATATAACCCAGTATGTATGGGTAATTCAATTGAAGAGTTCTCTCTTGGTTTCCATTCATTATTAATGAATCTTTTTAGATTACTACTTTGAAAATAAACAAAAGGAATAACAATTCTAGGTACTTTGATTTCAACTGTTAATTAGTTAATTTTTTGGAAGTCTCCACACTTTTATTTACCATAAAGACATTCAAATATTACAAGTCTTTTTAATCTCTTTGATTTACCTACCAAAATCACGTAAACAAACGAAACGAAACCGTGCAATAATCAAAACAAAAACAACAACCAAAGAGTATAATTTAAATTCTATCAATAATTATACCATAACCGGACTTGGACCCGTAGTAGATTTAGATATTGTCTATGTCAACTACAAACAAGTATATACAAGGAACTTATATACCAACTGGAATGATGACGTGCAATGCAAGTGCGTTCCAAGCGAGAGAACTTAAGTGTGGATATCATCCCTTTCTAATAGGGTTTTCAATATTTGTACTTACATTTGGGACAGTTGTTCTGTTCTAACTTACTACCACCCTCTTAAAACTAAACTGCGTTCAAATCCATGCAGTAGCATGCTTTTTTTCATGGGCAGCAATTTATTCAAAATTACGGGGTATAAAAAGACTCGGCGAAGCCGAAACCTACCTCCGACCTCGCCGTCGAGGTCCGTCACGACGTCCCAATTACGTTCCCCCCCGTCCCTTGCAAGAGCCAGCCCGCGACGCTGAGCTAGTAGCTTTAAACCAGCCCCTAAATAATCTAAACCAGATCCAGCCTGTCCCCTTGCTGCCCTCCCCAGCGACGCCCTAAGCCGCGGCTCGTACCCCACAGGGGGTGCCCTTAGCGAGTGGTCGCTTAGTTTATAAGTTTCGTTTTATGCCCCTGGCTGGAGGCCTTACTTTCAAGGCATCCACAGGACTTGCCCGGTTAAGCAGTAGCCAACCTCCTAGGTTGAACTGCGAGATGCCCTACAAAAAAAAAAAAGTAGTGAAGGAATTGTAAAAAAAAACATTGCCACAAAAAATTATTAAAAAAAAACTAGTTCTATTTTCACATTTCTATTGAACCATGTTCCAACTTTCTATACAGCCACGATGTAAATTTAAATAAAATAAAGTATTGATTAAGTAATATATATATTTTAAATAACTTTATTATAATTTAGTTTCAACAATTTCTTTAAAACAACACATTTGGGCAAAATATTTACCGTTTTGTCAATGATGAAAATGAAAAATGGCTGAATAGCTGGCCGGCCACAGAAAAAAAACAAAATAGGCGGGAAACGGGAAAGCGGCAATCCGATCTTTTTTTTTTTTTTTTTTTTTGGGGGGTGAGAAATCATCAAATGACTCCTCCCGCTCTGGGCGGAGCGGAAGGGAGTGTCAGACTCTTACTGACTAAAAAACACCCATGTTCCTTCATTGGCCCTTTATGTTCCAGGGCCGCGGTATCTCTTTCGAACAGTCCCGCAGCCCTGGCAGGCACCGGCCCTTGCGGGCCCCTCCCGTTTGCTGACATCTCTTTGAGGCGCGCGTGGAACACGAACGCGCCGTCGACACGGCCTGCCCGTCGTCATACGACGGACGGACGGCGAGCTAGCCCATTACTCACCGTCCACAGGCCCGCGCCTACGGTGGCCGAGAGCCATCACGGCGTGAAAGCCATCACGGCGTGGGCAATCCGATCTTCATTTGTTTTTTCGAGTTTTAGAATTTTGTTTATACTTCCGTATACTTAGCAGAGATTTGTATAAAATGAGTTTATCTGATTCAGATATGAATTTAACGCCTGATTTTATAAGAGAAGAGGTTATAGCGGTAGTGGAAATAAAATTATCTCACCAAATCACCAAAGTTGTTGATTTATTGAAAATAAAATTTACTCATTTTTTCTTTAGCTAATTCATGTTTTTATTTTTACTTTCCTTGTATTCGTAATGAAAAGCACAGTGTTTACCTCGGGTTAAAGACTTATTTAGTCCCTCGAACTATTATAAATTAGTTACTTTCACCCCTAGGGTAACAATGTACTATAAAGAAGGTGTAGGTAACATAATAACCGCACAACCCTCTTCGAATAAATTACTTTCTTTTTCCTCATTCATTCAGATGTGAGAAAAGGAGTAAATCTGTCAACTAATATTGAATTGAGATGGGATCAGGATGTATTAGCGAGCGAAGCGAGCTCGAAAATTGTAGTATTCCGCCTGGAGTAGGTAGATATCCGAGATTTCGGGGGGTGAACACTCCTTGATGGACTCTTGGACGCAAAGGATGTATTTTTTTCTTAACCAAGTTGTGGAGGCCCCTTCCTGGTGGAGGCCCGGGGCAAGGGCCCTTGTTGCCCTGCCCCAAATCCGGCACTGCGCATACTGTTCATCAAAGTCAGAGCCATTAGGAAAAAAATACCTACTCCATTTTTTAGGTATAATAATATTTTAAAAAGCCTCGTATGACTACTCGTAAAGTCGTAATGTACAGACGCCAGCAGGTCAACCTACCTGAAACTGTCAGATTTTCCCAACCAACCTTGAACCGAATGCTTTAGAGCTAAAGTTGAAAATCTAGGTATTAAAGAAATTTGACAGATTGTAGTAGCTTGATGTGCTGGCGTCTGTACATTATCTCCATAATCTTTATTTTCCAAGGGTGCCATAGTTAAAAAAAAACTGTAATGGGATAGGTATAAGATGTTAAGAATACGTGACACTAATTTTTGTTCACGGTGGTCTACATTTTAGGTTACATCCTTCATTTGTCAAGAGATTTTTAAGCAAACAGGGCTGCAAATCTGCAATATTCACATAGATGAAGCATGAGCATCTAACATATTTTATGAAATTGTTGGCTTTTGTATGAGTCAGTATTCTTAAATATAAGTACGAAGATGCTGATGATGGATGACGGCTGTAAACTAAACATTATGTTGAATTTATGTCTTCTTTAAAGGGACAACTTCAAGCCATCATTGCTGAAGATTCTCATTGTTAGGGAATCTGCATAGACACAACAATTTTATTAATATTTTACATCAAACTACTGCCGACGACCAGTGTGATCTCCGAACAGTGATTTTTCTCATTAATGAAAAAAAATCACGTACTATTTTGATTAGTACGTACGACTGTGAACTTCGCTATTTTATTATGCTTAAAAACTGATTTATGTTAATTTGACTAAGGAGTTTATTTATTTAAACTTCTTGGAATAGACTCGAGACTTTTGTGTCGAATAAAAAAGGTTGAATCGATACTTGCCGAGGTTTTAAAAAGTAAAGATAGAATTCAAATGTTTGTTATTAAATTTCACATAAATTTAATAACAAACATTTGAATTCTATCTTCTATTCTATAGAATTCAAATGTTTGTTCATCGATATAATATATGAATCAGTCGCGTTTTAGTTGTCATTGGAATTTGGTCGGATAACCAGCCGTTGTTTATATATTTTGGTTTTTTGTTAATATTTACTTAATGCGAAACATTCCAAGCTGAATATTTTCACCATATATTTTTGACTAAAGGCACATGATTTTGGTTTACACCTACACATCTGGAATTGAGCCGGTTCCTTGTATTTTGCCGTCAAAGTTATGACACCATCGTTTTGACTTTTAGCAAGATTATTCAAAAACGCATGCATGAACAGTTTTGAAACTTTGTATGGTTATTATTAGCGTCAAGAAGGACCGAATACAGTTTTCCGCGAACTTATACCTTGTCTCGTTTAAGCGCTGCGATGTTTTTTCGGGTTTTCATAAAACCGCGATAACTTGAAAACTATAAATATTTTCTTAAATCTAATTGGGGCACTAAGGTGTGCCCCTTAAGAGCTACTCGTGTATGTTTATTCTACAGGGGCACATGCAATGGTTTTAGAGATATACGATTCATCAAAACGTTACTCCAGCAGGAAATGCAATATCTCGAAAACCTGAAGGGGCACAGATTTTATTTTTGGGGGCACATTAAGGCACACATATACGAGGGCGGCACTGAAAATTTCGGGAATCAAGGAAGTGACACAACATTACTATTTAAAAATGTATTTATTGCTTTTCGAAGTATTCTCCGCGAAATTTGGCACATTTTTCCATACGATGGAACCAATCATTGAAGCAACCATTCCATTCGGAAGTTGGGGTCTCCAAAATGGCCGTTTTGTAGGCGTCCACAGCTTCTCCAGGTGATGAAAATCTCTGACCACGCAATTTATTCCTTATTTTAGGGAAAGTATAGAAATCATTAGGGCTTAGGTCGGGGCTGTATGGCGGATGGTCTAATAATTCTATGTTTTTTTGCTCTAAAAACTCTTTTGTTCTGTGCGCGGTGTGAGAACTCGCATTGTCGTGATGGAGGATGATGATGACCTGTGGCAAACAAATGCTAGCATACGATTCTGCATTAACCGTTCTTTGTCCCTCGAGAGGAATAGTCGCAACATGGCCGGTTTTGGAGACAAACGTGGCCACTATTTTTTTTGCAACACTCCGTGAACGAACAATTTTTGTTGGCTTTAACTCATTTTCGAACACCCAAACTCGTGACTGGTTTTTTGTTTCGGGTTCGTACGCGTATATCCAGGATTCGTCACCTGATACGATGTTGTATACAGCATTTGAGGATCCTGCGTGGAATCTTTCGAGAGTTCTGACGCACCAAGTAACGCGAGCCGCTTTTTGCTCTTCGCAGAGCGAATGCGGTATCCATCGGGAAAACAACTTTTTTACACCTAATTGTTCATGCAAGATTATTTGTATTTGACTCATGCCAATGTCTAAAGTTGCCTGAATTTCGCGGTATGTCACATGTCGATCTTCCTCAATCAGCTTACGCACAGCATCAACGTTTTCTTGGGTGACTGCAGTTTTTGGACGACCTTGACGGGGATCATCACTGAGCTTGACACGTCCACGTTGAAATTCAGCAAACCAGTGATAAATTGTGGTTTTGGATGGGGCTTCATCACCAAATGCAGAAATCATCCGGTCAACACATTGTTTTTGTGTTAGGTAAACCACTTCGAAAGTCATAATAAATCATCGCTCTTGAATTTTCTCGAGTCAATTCCATTTTCTCAACGACTAAACAAGTTTGACAAAACCTTGTGACAAGACCGAGAATCTTTTTTTAAATAAATAAATGGTATTCGATTTTTAAAACCAAGGAGTTTTCAATTAAAAAGATTTTAATATGACAGGAACAGTGGAAATATTCCATTCCCGATACTTTTAGTGCAGACTGCGTATAAGCTCTCTGGCCATGCACAATTTTTTCTCTCTCCGATCATTCGTTTAGAATTTTCCTGCTAGAAAAACGTCACAAGGAGACACTTTCTTGCTGGGGTAACGTACACACCGACAAGCGCACCGTGTGTACACTATGATTATTCGTATGTAAAACGACGCATTATTCGTATGTAAAACGACGCAGCGACAGCGCTAACTTACCTCGACGCAACGCGCGCTGTGTGGACCGGCTCTAACAGAGTTCTAGAACTTTTAGGATTACTTTCAATGGGGATCATTACTGCCATTTTATCACGATAGGTGGCGCATCGTCGCGATGGCCATTGAAAGCTGTCAGTTCAATACATTTTATAACCTAACATTCAGTAAATATTAATTTTCTCGTGAAATGCCTCTGTGTGCTGTACCAGGATGTTCTAACCCCGGTGTACATTTATTTCCCAAAGATGTATCGTTAAAAAAGAAGTGGGAAAAGGCTATACGTCGCAAAAATTTTGTAGCGACACTGCATAGCAGGTTATGCCGGAATCATTTCCATGAATCTGATTATGTAGGGGAGTCTGCTTACACAGGTGAGTTATTATTACAGAGAGAGACTTCTCGTGACCCCTGTGGGGGTATTTTAACTAGCTTGTAGATTGAGTGTGTATGAAAACTGTTTCGTTTCCTACTTATTCCTACTTATGTCTACAACATTAAAGTATATTTTGCAATTGTTGTTGTTTTTCAGGAAATCCTCAAATATGCAGATTTCTCAAAAAGGGGACTGTACCAAGCATATTCCCTTGGTCCACCCGGGTGTCAACAACACCAACATCAAGAAGCCTTCGGTATTTGGAAAGAAGCAAACGCAGAATTGATTTCACACAGCAAACTGTGGACGAAAGTATTCCTGAACCCTCTACAAGCACTGAAATAGAAATATCTACTATAGAGAGCTCCTCAGAAGTAATTACTCCAAGAACAGTATCTGTTAGCATTCAATGTGGTAGTTCTTTGGGAATCATATCACTAGAGGCCATGAGGGAAAATCAGCAAGCTATTCATTTTTATACTGGACTAGAAAACTATGAAAAATACATGCTTGTTCTAAACACATTATATCCCATGTATAATAATTTAAATTACAAGGGAAGTAAAGTAGTCAATGTTTCTATTGGTGACCAACTGTTGATAACACTTATCAAGCTAAGGAGGTATTTACCAGATTTTGAGTTAGCATTTTTATTTGGTATTTCCCAAACTAATGTTGCTAACATTTTTATAACATGGATCAATTTTATGTATGAAATATGGAGTTTAATTAATATATGGCCCAGTAAAGCATTGGTTCAATACTTTATGCCAGAGTCATTTAGAAAAGATTTTGCAAGTACAAGAATTATTGTGGACACAACAGAAATACCCATCACAAAGCCTGGGAATCCTGTAGCACAGCAGGTGACATTCAGCAGCTACAAGCACAAAAATACTGTGAAGGCTATGATTGGAGCTACACCTGGTGGTCTAATATCGTTTGTCTCAGAATGTTATGGAGGTTCAGTCAGTGATAGACAGATTATAGAAAGAACCAACCTTGAAAATCTGTGTGACAGTGGCGATTCTATCATGGCAGACAGAGGTTTTAATGTGCAGGACATTTTTGCTCCAAAAGATATTAAAATTAACATTCCAATGTTTTTGAAAGGAATGACACAAATACCAGGTGTTAAAATAATACAAGATAGAAAACTAGCTAGCAAACGAGTTCATATAGAACGTATTATAGGTCTAGCTAAAACTTACAAGATTTTAAAATGTGAATTAAACCCATATCATGTACCGCTAGCATCTAGAATTTTATTTGTTTGTGCCATGCTTTGTAATTTTAGAGAAAATATAATGAAATAAAAGCTTTTTTATCTGGTAATTAATAAGTTTTATTTTAAAACCTTAATCTTTAAAATAATATTTTTTGATTACAGCATTTTTAAAATAGTTTTCATAAAAAAAATCAAGTTTTGTCAACATATGCTGAATGAATTCTTCATCACGTTCTATAAATATTACACTTAAACCTTTATAGGTAAAAACCAATAAATTACAAAATAATTTTTTTGTTACATATAACTGCCCTTGAATTTGGTAGTAATAAATATTAGTTTTTTTTAAAGTTAGTTGTCCATTTTCGTCATATTGTAGGTAGGGTACCGTAATAGGACTATTTTTTTGATTTCTGGAAGCATATGGACATTTTACTTCAATTATGGTTTCTGGTCCCAGTAAACCATCAGGAGATGCTCCTAGATAAGGCCTTTCTTGAGACAAAAATAAACCACATTCCTCTACAACCACATCATAAGTCTCCATGTACCTTTTGATGGCTACTTTTTCATTTATGATCCCATGTGCCATGGCTTTTGTCCGGACTAGTTTTTTATTTAATATTTGGTATGAATATTTAATTAAAGTTTCACTTTTCAAATGGCACACAGTGTGAAAAATGCTTGCTGTAATGTGGGTTTTTCTGTAATCATACCACTTTGGATTGGAACTTTGTCCTCTAGTTTCAATTTCAATTTCCTTAATTCTGTTTTCAGAGACATTTAATAAACTCATGGATTCTAAAAAAACATCCAGTGCTGTTTTTTCCATATATTCATGGTCCAAAAATATTCCTCGTTGGTTAGCTGCAGGATATAATTGTTTTAGAGGCATTGACGATTGTGGATAATTTAAAATCAATGACTGAAACCGGCATTGAAAGGCATTTTTATCAAAATTAGGGTTTTGTCTCAAGTATGGAGAGTAAACAGAATTATGTATATCTCTTTTGGATGGCAATCTGGAGGCTCTCAATGGTGTTGCATAATATTTCTTTGATGGCTTATGGAATGTTTGTAGTTGTGAGGTAGTAACTTCATGTAGGAGTATTACTTTTTCCCATAGAATATTTTCAGCAGCAAGAAGTACCACAGCTATATGTTTGCAATGAGCTTCTTTTCCTTCTCCTGCGGCACATTCACAGCTTGCTTCTTCAGGCATTCCATCATGACTTAATTTAATATTAACCTCATATTGAAGCTGCTTCATAGATGCCTTGCAATAACCTGGAAGAAGTTTTGATATGTTTAATAGGCAAATTACATTACGCATCAACATTTGAAATTTCACACACTTTAGTTTCTAGACATCAACTTTTAAATGAGTTTTAAGTGAGAATAAGCCTACCTTTTAGGTATGTATCTTGGCCGGATGTTGTTGACCGTAAAACAAGAAGGTATCTTGATTCATATAATCTTACAGCATCACTGATATTCTTATTAAATCTGCAATAAAAACCATTAAGTATGTAAAATAAAATAGGGCCGCACGAAAGTAACAAAATTTACCTGCATCATTGGAAATAATAATTATTATATTACATAGGTACCTGTCAAAGTAACTTTGAATATGTTGTTTGGTAATCTTAGGCAATATGGTGGAGCTATTAACGTCGTGGTAAAGTTCTGCAGCAGGAACGTCAATTGCTTGGCTTTCAGAAGCTTGAGGGCTTTGATTACCGAAATTGAAATTTCGGTCATAAGCTTCTAACCTAAAAAATAAACAATACCATTTATCATTAAAGTAATGTTTTCTCATTTTTCGTAATTTTTTCTACCATGAGTCAAGTAACAATTAACACGTTACAAGTGAAAAAATATCCAAATCTAGAGCATATCACTGATAAATAATATATTATTAGAAAAAGTCTGACCTCTCAATAAGATTGGCTTTCTTTCCTGTTATCCTTCCTCCTCGTTTTTTCAGTTCGTCTTTCAATTCTTTAACCTTCCAGGTACAATACATGTTGTCAGAAACGATAGTGGACCGGTTTAAACACAAAAAAAAAGCAAGAACCAAATCGTAAACAAAGCGAAACGATTTGACAGCAGCCATCCCGCTAGTGGCGACATCTGCCCTGAGCTTTGCGTGTGGATCCCCATTCAAAAGTTATGGTGCGTTGCTGTGCCTGTGCGGTACTGCAATATTTGGCGGTAACTACTCAACTCACCACTCTCGTATTACTGGTTATAACTCTATAAGGGGAATGCTCCAACCAGTCCGTCATCAATCAATCATCAAAATTATCAATAAAACGCTCTAAGTTCATAAAGCTGTAGGAATGACTTTTTCTGTTTTTTTTTTTTTGTTCCTTCCTTTATGAACTTGGAGGGTTGTATTGGTGATTTTGATGATTATAATTATGTAACTACATACGTCTTACAGCCGCGAATAATATTTTAATCAACATACAACCTAGCACTGGCCTGCAAATTGCAAAAAACGCAAGAAATTTTGAATTTCGCGGGCTGGTTGGAGCATTCACCTTAACAATACTCGGTTACAAATCCGGAGTGTGTGCGGCTCGCCGCCGCCGGTGCTCTTGAGTCCCGACTCTACCAACCAACTACTTCAATAAGTTTTTTAGTATTGATTTAAATGCCGGTAGCTTAGTAATTAGTACGAATACTTACCTACACTACAACAGTAAGTTATAAATTAAAGACGTTTTACATAAAGTACATAATTTAATACATGATGAGATTTCCTATTTGACAAATATGTTTCAAGGCGCAAGACTGACAAAACAAGCAATTTAGAAAAAAAGTGCAATAGATCTAGTAGGTGGATTTACAGAAACAATATTGAAAGCTACAATACAGTAAATTGATACAAACTTTGAACAATAATAAAAACTACAAAATGGTTAAAACAGAAAAAATATTGTTTGCATTATTTAATGGGGCTATTGAGTATGTTTAGGTAAAAAAAGAAACAATGGATTTTATAGCAGCCATAGTTTAATCTTTGGAATGTACATTATTGGTATGTATTTAAAAATAAAGATTGCCTTAGATTAATAGATTTTATAATTGAGATTTTCAACAAGTAGCAGTTGAAAGAGATTTTAATTTGTTATGACATAGTAAATGTCATATGGGAACTGGCTAGCAGACCTTAACAAAAATGCAACTTAAATCGGGTTAGGAGATAGTAGTAGGAGAAGTGAATTGGTCTAAAATAATGATTTTGACATGACAACGTCTAATAAATCGATGAACACCGGCTGCATGCTCGAAAAAGGCTGTTTGGTAACACTCATTGTACACTTGCGCAGCATGCAAGTATTTCATTAATGTTTTGTTATGACGTTGTCACGTTAAACTATCGTCCGTAAACCAACTTTACAGACAACCAATATTTAATCCTAGTTTGTTCACAATAAATTTTACAGATGAGTGATTGAATACAAATATAAAGCTGCGCGTATCCAGGAAGTGATTGCCAGCATCAGGAATTATTCGCACAATCTGCTTTACTAAATGGTTCCATAGTGCTATGGTGTACTAATAGTTGTTTTATGTTGGCATCGCATGCTTGAAGATGTCATGATTTGACCAATGTAAATTGAGCAATTAAGATTCCCATATAACTGCACCTTAATGCATTAAAATTAGAAGGTTACTTATAGTACAGGCCTTTCAATTTTTTATTACTTTATTTATAGTAAATGTAGTAAAAAGTATCTAACCACAAACAATTTGTTAGATATTTCTATAAAATAAAACAAAATTAAGATTAGGAATCACTGCCAAATCTATTTTTAAATTATAATTAATGTAAGTTTCATGACACTCAAATTAAAATAGGTATCTATTGCCCCAGTTAATTAACTCATTAGTAGAATCTATAATGTCAAATATGAATGTAGTTATGCAGACCACAATCCTATTAACCTTATTATAAATAATACATTAAGGAGCTACCACTACCACACTATTCCTTGTATAAAAGCACAAATATTGTCCATAATTACAAATTTCTAAAACTAATTGAATTTTTGGCTATGCAATACATGAGATCTTTTACTCTATATCAGGAAGATCTTCTTCATCAGATGAGCTGGTGTCCCCTTTCTCATTTTCGTCACCAAAGTTACCCAATTTGCTTGAGAACATGTCATTCATATCATCAAAGTCATCTCCACTCTCATCTTCATCTTGCCAACGGTTAAAATCAACTTTAAGCCAGTGGTGCTTCTTTTTGTCACTTGTTAATGCAGGCCAGAAAGGATCGTCAATTTTAGCTTTGGCCAACACTACCTCGATTAACCTTCCTTTGTTTGTGTAAGAACTTTTGTCTGGATCAATATCTGAGTATAATGGTATGACCACCTCATGTAACTTTTGATCTGGTGTACAAATACCTTTAAATGAGACCGCTTTTTTCTCGATTTTAATATCTGGTTTCTCACATTCTACGTTAAACGTCAAAAACACACGAGCACTTCTCTGCGCCCATGAAACCGATGGAGGTGTAGCAAATATTTCAGATGTCATCTTATCTGAAATAATTTTTTTATGTTATACTTGTACAAAACCTACTAATCACGTTAATAAGTTAGTGTTTTACTTACAGAAGTATGGATTCCTAGGAATATAATCGCGTTTGGTTTTACTTGACAACAACGTTCGCTTTTCGTCGCTCAGCGGGTCGGGGCAGGCAGGCAGGATTTGTCACTTTGACAGTGGCTGTCAACACTAATAGAGACCAGTCTAGATGTTGCCAGGAAGATTAAATAGCCCATAATGTTACTGACCTCCTTTGAGAGGGAATGGGCCATAATTTGGGCATGATCTACACTGGTGGACAAAAAATAAAGCCACCTATTATATCGGCTGTCGTGACTGTGTTTGAAGATTATTTCTTTTGGAATACTTTTTTATTACTTGTTGGTTGATTTATTAATTGAAATAACCTACTTTTAAGTTGAACAAATTTATTTTTTAAGCGATACGTTAAAAGTCAAAATAAAGAAGAAAAATTACAACGAGTTCACACTGTTAAAACACACTTTCGCTGAAATCAAGCTTTCTTTAATAAGAGGTATTACCTCCTCTGGCTTTGGTAACACACATCATCCTTTTATTCATTGAGTGTATCAACTTTTTAATGGTCGATTGGGGTATGTTTTCCCATTCCTCCAGTAAAGCCGTTTTCAGCTGTTGTAAGTTCTCTGGAGTTGGTTCTCATTGTGTTACTCGTAATTTTAGCTCGTCCCATAAATGTTCTATCGGATTAAGATCTGGACTTCGTGAAGGCCAGTCCAGAACCTGAATCTTCACTACTTGTAAGTAATCTCTAACGTAAATCGCAGTGTGGCGGCGCGCATTATCGTGCATTAATTGAAATCCTTGGCCGGTAAATCCTCGGCAAAATCTACGAGAGGCTTATTTATAAGCGTCTCAAAGACTACGCCGAGTCCAAGAGCCTCATCCCAAACGAGCAATTCGGTTTTAGAACTGAACACCCGTGCGTCCAACAAGTGCATCGCATCGTAGAGCACGTAAGCGCTGGGTTCCAGCGTGGCTCGATGACAGGTGTACTTTACTTCGATATAGCGAAAGCTTTTGACAAAGTCTGGCACAACGGCTTAATATATAAGCTGTACCAACTCGGAGTGGCGGACCGTCTCGTGCTCATCTTACGAGACTTTTTGTCAAATCGTACATTTCGTTACAGAGTCGGGAACACTCTCTCTTCCCCGCACCCCATCCGTGCAGGAGTCCCCCAGGGCTCCGTAGTGTCCCCACTTATTTTCACGCTGTACACCAGCGACATTCCTAGAGGTAAAACGACCCGCATAGCCCTATTCGCCGACGACACGGCCATTTATTACTCCGGGCAAGACCCTGATTTCATCGCCCTCAACCTTCAGAGAGCAGCCAATGTGCTTGGCGCTTGGTTCCGCAAGTGGAGGATTGAGGTGAACTCCGACAAAAGTCAGGCGGTTCTCTACCTCAAATCTTGGTTAAAATGTCCCCCTCCCAGACCCATCACCATGTTCGGCAAGCCTATCCCTTGGGAGAAGCAAGCCAAGTATCTCGGAGTCATACTCGACCACCACCTGTCCTTCGCGGCACACATAAAAGCAGCCCGGAACCGGGCTGCCTTTGCTATTAGTAGACTCCACTACCTAATCACTGCAAAGAGCAAGTTGTCACTCAAGTGCAAGTTGCGTCTTTACACAGCAGTTGTCCGCCCCATTATGACGTACGCTTGCGTCGTCTTTGCCCATTCCCATCCCCGTCACATACACAGGTTGCAGACCTTACAGAACCGGTTCCTCCGGAAAATCACTGGTGCCCCCCCCTACGTCCGTAATGACAGTCTCCATCTAGACCTTTTTTTTTTTTTTTTTTTTTTTTTTTTGGAGGGTGAGAAATCATCAAATGACTCCTCCCGCTCTGGGCAGAGCGGAAGGGAGTGTCAGACTCTTACTGACTAAAAAACACCCATGTTCCTTCATTGGCCCTTTATGTTCCAGGGCCGCGGTATCTCTTTCGAACAGTCCCGCAGCCCTGGCAGGCACCGGCCCTTGCGGGCCCCTCCCGTATGCTGACAACTCTTTGAGGCGCGCGTGGAACACGAACGCGCCGTCGACACGGCCTGCCCGTCGTCATACGACGGACGGACGGCGAGCTAGCCCATTACTCGCCGTCCACAGGCCCGCGCCTACGGTGGCCGAGAGCCATCACGGCGTGGCCCCCGACGCCCGGTGCTCCTCCCGCGGCGGCTGGGACGTGAGGAGGTTCTCTCCCTCTCACGTTCCGCCGCCTCCTTCGCTAGCATGACTGCTTCGCAGAAGGAGGCGACGGCTTCCCATTCCCTCTCGCCCCGGACCATGGCTTGAACCAGGGCCGGGCGCGAGAGGTCGCCGCCGCCAATCGCCGCTACGAGGACACGGCGGTGCTCCTCCCAAGCGGAGCAGACCTCGACGGTGTGCTCCACCGTGTCCTCCGGTCGATCCTCGCAATTATAGCACCAGGGCGTTTCCTCCCGCCCGATTCGGTGCAGGTACCTCCCGAAGCACCCGTGTCCGGTGAGGACCTGCGTCAGGCGGAAGGTGAGGGCGCCGTGGCGCCTCCCTAGCCACTCCTCAAAGAGGGGACTTACCGCCACTATCGTGGCGTGCCCTGAACGGGGTTGCGATAGTCGCTCTCTCCATGTCGCCATGAGATCACGGCGGAGGTCTGTCCGCCGCGCGACAATATGCCGCGGCAGCGGAGTTACCCCCCGGCTCTGTACCTCCGCGCGCCACTCGTGCAGGCGCGCGAGGACTATGGCCTCCAGATCCCATGGCGGCAATCCGGCAAGGAGGCTCGCCGCCTCGCGGGAGATCGTGCGGTACCCCCGGATCAGCCTTACGGCTACCACCTTTTGGGGCGCGTTCAGGTAGTGCTTTGCACGCAACCTCAACGAACGCGCCCACACCGGGGCCCCGTAAAGGGCCATGGACCGCAAGATCCCCGCATAGAGCCTCCGGCAGGAGGCGTTTGGCCCCCTCAGGTTGGGCAGGAGCCGCTTGAAAGCAGCCCCGGCCTTTTCCAGTCTGGGAGCCAAACGTCGGAAATGCTCCACGAAGTTCCATCGGCTGTCGAGGACGAGTCCGAGGTACCTCAACGTCGACTCGACGCCGACGGGAACCCCTCCTACCGTGAGTATGGATCCCGACGGTGGCGCGCTCCGAGGCCCATGAAAGCACATGGCCTCGGACTTGTGCAATGCCACCTCGAGACCCAATTGCCGGATCCTCTCAACGACCTCCATCTAGACCTTAGATTGCCTACCATAGTTCAGTTCATGAAGCGTCTTTCCAAGCGCTTCTTTGACGGTGCTGTCAAGCACAAAAATCCCCTGATCGTATCGGCCGCCCGCTACAATCCATCCCGTATAAGTAGAGTTCGCCGTCCTCGGCATACCCTTGTCACCCCCGATGACCCTATTACCCTCCTTCAAGAAAGTAGTAGGGAAACAAGTACTCTTAGAAAATACAAAACCAGACCGCCGTCATTCCGATCTCGCCGCCGAGGTCCGTCGCGACGTCCCAGTAACGTTCCCCCCCGTCTCTTGCCAGAGCCAGCCCGCGACGCTGAGCCAGTAGCTTTAAACCAGCCCCTAAATAATGGAAATCCGATCCAGCCTGTCCCCTTGCTGCCCTCCCCCAGCGACGACCTAAGCCGAGGCCTGTACCCCACAGGGGGTGCCCTTAGCGAGTGGTCGCTTAGTATATAAGCTTAGTTTAAGCCCCTGGCTGGAGGCCTTACATTCAAGGCATCCACAGGACTAGCCCGGTTAAGCAGTAGCCAACCTCCTAGGTTGAACTGCGAGATGCCCTATCAAAAAAAAAACTAGCACTCCGGGAGTGCCGGCAGAAGTGAAAACTTGATTATTAAAGTTGAGCATGTTTGATATTTTGGAATGGTTAGGGAATAATTTTGCACCAATTGCTTTATCAGTATAAAAGTACTATCATTTATGGAAGTGCCCTTAGACTGCCTTAGTACGGGAACCAGTGTCGCCAAACTCATACACTTGCAAATTAAAATGAACATTCCAATACACAGAAAACGATAAAACATAGCAATGATGCAACTGTAATATTTTATTTATAAACAAATTACTGTCCTTGAAAAAGCACTAACTTATTATGTATAATTCTTATTTTCGATTGTGGTTCAAAACATTGTTTGGTACTATGGTGAATACGGGTTTCGAAGTAATGCATTGCGATTGATTTAATGAGGAGAGTTCTGTGATTCCCTATAAAAGGCTGACTGTCGAAATGGTCATTAATAAATATATTAATATTGGTACGTGTGCATTCCTTGTAACACGATAATATAAGTGTTGACATCACATTTTTCTCATTAAAAAATGAATTTCCTTTATGTGAACGCGCTCGAAATATCTTTTCTGCCAATTCACAGACTTTATTTAAGTCAGTAGAAGGATAAATAAGGCCTCCTTTGTCTCTTCTAACAATGATTCCGTGATACTTATCTGTGATCAAAGCCAAAAGACAATCCTCACATTTAATAACTTTCCTCAACTTTCTTGCAATAAAACCAGCAATATAGGTTATTATTTCTTTAGAATAAAGAGTAAGCCTAGAAGGATCTGTTAAATAATCATGATCTATGTTGATCATAGGATCACATCCTAAAGATTCATGCGGTAGCAGCAATCCACAAGTTTCTTATTTCGGGTTTATTCGGAAATCTGAAAATTTAATAAGATTTTTTATTATCTTTCATTTTTTGCGTCAGGTGCGTGCAGTTATACGAATTAAAATCGTATAATACGTGTGTTACTAACATAGATTTTAAGTAGTGCGTATTACTAATATCATATGAATCAAGGTCGGAAGAGTATTTTTTTATAGACATTGCATTATTCGGTATTACCCATATTAAAGGGTAAATTCCCCGTCAAAAAGTGGCAACACTGAATTTTGAGGTAAGATAATAAAATTATTGCAAAAATCACGATTATACGAGATTTATCCATTAAACGAATTAGTTGGTACATTACTGCGACTATTTTATGAGAAATAATAGGACACAAAGCGATTGAATACTTAAAAAGATCTAATACTTACGAGTGAAAGGACAGTCCAGCAATCTTCATCAAACTATCACTTTTACAGTTTATTACACTGCACCTTACCATTTTGCACAGTTGCACAAATGTACTGTTGTCGAATTAAGCTCGAAAAGATCATATAATGTGTATAATTTCGATGCAATTGTTAATAAACAAATTGGATGTCAATCTGGTACCGCCACAAACGTCAAACTTGTTGTGCACAATGATGTGCTCAGCCGACACGCGATAAGGGACAGAAATATTTATACTCTGTCTCTTTTCTTTGCTTGTGACGTTTATATGTTCTTCTTTTTCTTGTGCGAATGCAAAGGAAGATATCCAGCAGTCTATAGAATACTCTGTCTACGGTTTTTTCTATTCCGTGTTTATCCCTAAAGCATTAGGTTCAAAGTTGATTGGAAACATTTAAAAATTTCTTTAAATGATTTTAAACCATAAAATGTTGAAGGTTAAGTTCAAAATCGTCTACTCTCCATCCGTCTTACGCTTTTTCCAAATTTCTTTAAATGATTTTAAACCATAAAATGTTGAAGGTTAAGTTCAAAATCGTCTACTCTCCATCCGTCTTACGCTTTTTCCAAATTTCTTTAAATGATTTTAAACCATAAAATGTTGAAGGTTAAGTTCAAAATCGTCTACTCTCCATCCGTCTTACGCTTTGTCACGTGTCCTGACGCGAGTGTCCTGACGCGAGTTTAAGATTTTTATACCCATTACAGAACAATTTTTTTAAAGTGCTCAACGCCGCTAAAGAAGTTTTCACTTCAAAAAAAGGGCGCGCCTTAATGTCGGGCAGGCCTCCGTCGAGTGAAGACTGATGATGCAGTGATGAAGATCGAAGACACGTCGAACCGAAGCTAGAAGAGTGGCCTCACAGCTCCCGACACTCCTATTTCTTTACGGAATCGTCCAAAACGTTGAAATAGTTCTTTTCAGAACTGCCTGCTTCGATGTTTCTTATCAGAACGTTAGAAACGTGATACAATAGTTCTTATCAGAACTGCTCGCTTCGATATTTCTTATCGGAACGTCAAAAACGTGGTAATGTGCTGTGATCGGTGTGGTGGCTACACATGCTCTTCAAGAATGTCAGTGATGGACGATGCAGCAGACACAGTTACTCTATCTACGATTACCAGCTTATGCCTCCCCAGAACAAAATTGAAACCACGACCTGCAAAGCTTAGCCTTTACTTCTCTCATCAGAAAACAGTACTTGCCCCCATTGTTCCAAAGTCTACGAGCAAAACTTAATCTTGCTGCTTTGTGAGCTGTGGTGAGTTTAGGAAATGTTGCTGTATGGTTTTAAATCACGTTCCTTAAGACGTCAAACTAAAACTCAAAGCATTTATTTCTAACGGCACTTCTGAATGTAAAAAAAAAAACAAAAAGAAGCGAAGCTAACGTCCCAGTCACAAGGCTTATCCGCATAATATAATAACTTGAGAAAGTACTACAGTTGCACATTCCAAAGCGTAGATCTCTAAAATAGGTAATCAAAAAATTCACAGGTCATAAAAACACAGTACCATTTATTACGTTTTAATCGCTTTTCTATTACATATAATAAATCTGTAGACGTGGCGTGCCTGAACATTGAAAATATGTAGAAAAAAAATAGTAGGGGTGTTCAAGGATCACACACAGAACCCATTTCCCCTTTTTTAGAATTTTTGTCTGTTTGTCGGTTTGTCTGTTCGTTTGTGCGCGCATCACGTAAAAACCCCTCATTGTATTCAACATCAAAATATTGAAACATAAGAAGCGGTATTCCGAGTAACATTTAGCGCTTATTTCATCAAAATCGACCAACAGACGCAAAAGATATTAATGTTTAAAATTTTGTTAGTAACCTCATACGCGATTTCTATGATAAATTTCATTATTTACGTAAATAGGTTTTAGTCGAAGTGTAGTCGGAATGGCTGAAAATGAATTTGATTTTATTTTTCCTTTTGTGTTTACTCTTTGCATGGAAGTAATAAGTACTACGTACAACCCATTACGAAATAAAATATCTAAAAATATTAACCTCTAGAGCCCCAGCGGCACAAATTTCAAAATTTGTGACACCAAACCCCGACCGATTTAGAACTGAAATGAAAACAAAATTAAAATATGATAAAATCCACGACGTTGTAAATTTGTTCCGTGCGGGAAAGGAACCCGCGACACGCAGCGCCGCAATCAATTGCTCAGCCACTGCGCCAATCGTGCCGTCATATAGCTATGTTTGTGGCTTCCTCGAGCATTGTTGCAACTTTTCTTGAGGGTAGCCGGACTGCACATTCCATTTTTAAATTGCCGCTGAATCTTGTAACCGAAGATACCGCAACATGCAACATCACCAAAAACGTGGGAGTCCTTTTGCAGCAGTGAAAGTTAATATTATGGGAAGAGTGTACAATGCTACAGAAGCATGCATTTTCGGCGACTTAAGACCCTGTGGACGGTGAGTAATGAGCTAGCTCGCCGTCGGACCGGACCGATCTTATGACGGCATGCCGTATGGACGGCGCGTCCGTCTTGACACGCGCGCCTCAAAGAGATCAAACTCAGCAAACTGGAAGGGGGGGGGGGGCAAGAGCCGATGCCTGCCGGAGCTGCGGGACTGTTCGAAAGAGATACCGCGGCCCTGGAACACAAATGGCTAAAAAGGAACGTGTACTGCCTAGCCTGTTGAATTTCTGAACTCCCTGGAGTTAACGGGCGTGCTGTCTCATCAGCTGGAGCTTAAAGTTGGCGTTCCAGTTGTGGTCATGCGAAACCTTGATGCAACCAGACTGTGCATCGGCACCTGGCTTCGTATCACAAAGCTGGGCAGTAACATTATAAAAACGGAGCTGCTAAAGGAGAGAGCGTTTTAATAACCCGCATGCCCACTATTTCAAATAACTTGCCATTTCAATTTACTTGGACTTCTTTTTAAAGACATCACCAACATTATCACATTTTGATCATCCAGTCAGTTCTCACACATCACGCCATGTAATCCCCGAAGGTTTAGGCAGAAGTGTACCTAATCGTACACCCACATTTCGCCAGTTACGTTGAAGTCCATGTGATAGAGGGCTAGCTAATTTCCACCAACTGGGCACAAATCCAGATTCCGTGGCTGCTATTGAGAAATTCCTGATGGAATAACCTAATAACACTATTATAGTATTTTTTTCAATTGTATACATTGTTTAATGTTAAGTGGAAGAAGGGAGTCACACAAGCAAAGGTGATCTCTTAAATCATGTGCGTTATAACTTTATGTAATTAAATTAATTTTTTTTTTAACACTGCCCGATCCGGGCATCGATCCCAGCACCTCATGCTTAGTAGTCGCAATTGCGACCACTCGACCAACGAGGTAGTCTCTCACATACACACCAAAATTTCCACGCGAACGAAGTAGCGGGCAACAGCTAGTCTTAAATAATTTTTAACTTTAATTGAAATTTAAAAAAATCAAAACATAATTCGTGATTGTATAATGAGAACCTTGTAAATAATTATATATGTTTTACTTATTACACATTATTTATGCATCGTTAGCAACATACATGTTTTTATTTTTAATAACTTTACAAGGCTATCAGTCTACAATGACGAATTATTTATTCATGCAACTAAAACTATTATGGCACTTTGAATTACATAGCAATCCTTTTTTTATTGCATAAACTTTTATTATTTTTACAGCCCGTAGAACATAAACATCGTGCATAACCTTGTCCTGTTCCGATAGCAGCGTTCTTTGCAGCTCTTCGTAATGTAATCTTTACGTTGGGCACCTCATCCTGCCGGATAAATTTTTCTTTGCAGCCATCAAATTCGGATCTGGAAAATAAAATCTTAAAAATAGGTTAAAACCTACAGACTAATACACACACGCACACACGCACACACGCGAACAGGCACACACGCGCACACACACACAATTTCATTTATATTTACAAATTCACTAAGTAGACGCACATTAAAGGACATGGCCAATTTCTGTATGGGCGTTTGCATAGTTATCAAATTTAATGTACAACGATAATTTTTGGTGTTTCATATTCGTGAATATTGCCATATTAAATTGCAAAAAATAAAAAGCTCAAAGAACTTCTCATTACAAATAACTAGACGTAAACAGTTTCATGTTACCTTCTGTCAGATTGCTGGCAAAGCGTATGATATAATGATTTTGCTATTAAAAACCTCAAGGCGTTTTAAAATAACGAAGTGCTGTGAATTATTAGGCATTTCAACAAGATCCAAAATCCTTGTTTCAGGTGGTTCTACCTGAACTAAGGTTTTTTAACCATATATTGATTAACATTTACTGAACTGAGAAAGTCTGACAGAAAACTGAGACAAAGTATATGTTATTATTGTCACATTTATTGAGACTCCGAAAGTGACATTTTTCTTCAACAGTTTAACTACTAATTAACAAGGGAAATACGAAATAAAACAAAAGATTATAAATAATTACTCATTTCTTGGTAAAAATAAGTAAAAATATTTTTTTCCGTAGAGATAAGCAGGAGTCAAAAATATTAGAAGATAATCGCAAAAAAAACAAACAGTTCATAGGTACGCAACAGAGGATCTGTGCAATCGCAGTACCGCCATTTTGACATAAACAATGACATTGTAAAACGCGTTCCGTTTTATGGTACGGTTACGTTATTACTATAATTGTGTGAAATAAATATATCTTATGTATCAACACTTCAAAATATAATTTAATTACATGTAAGAAATACCAATGAAAACAGTTTTGTTTAAATCAAATGTTTCAGGTAAGAGCATTTGTCGTTAATTTCACATACATATCTACAAGTAGTATGCGTGGTGTAGAACGTGTTCGTCTACGAACGGTCCATAGTGGCGAAAGTTGACAAATGAGACTTTGAATTCAACTTGCATTACTTATTATATTGTAATCAATACTGATAAGTGCAGAGAGGTTAAAAACTACGCAACAATTCACTTCTCTATTTTTCTTAATATAATATATTTACTATGTAAGTGTATATGGAATGTACTTTTTTGGCCATGTCCTTTGAATTAGTAGGCACGTAACAGCAGTACAATTTCTCCAAAATCCCACTCTTTGTCCCAATCCTGTATAACCGCTCACAAGTAACTTCTAATACAACTCCAATTAAATTACGAAGGTCTGCCTTTCCTTTGTCTACGACTGGGATTGGTATGGTCACATTGTCTCCGACTTTCAGTGGTGGATGAGATCGCTTGCTGTTTTCATTCTCTTTGCTTGTTTTACTAAATTCTAATGCGCTTTTTATCTTGCTTCCAATATCATTGATTCGTTTCTGTTGTGTTCAAATATTTCTTCTTGTTCTTTACCTGTTTTTTTTTGTTACAATTTTTGTGTTTGTCTTGGTTCTCTTCATAATCATCGAAGTTTTGATTCATTTCTGTGATTGCAATTTGCAAGTCTTCTTCATTATGCAATCCACTTATAATTTCCAAAGGTAGATTAGATGTTGACCCACTTTAGGTTCTGTTCCAAACATTGCTTGATACGGAGACTGCTTTATCTCTGAGTGAAATGCTCTGATCTTCATGAATTGAACAAATTTAAGTCCATTCGACCAGTTAGTGGTTTTATTGTCTTCCATCCAAGATGCTAGCATTTTTTCAACATCTTGATTAGCCCTTTCTACGGAACCTTGACTTTGGCTATGACGTGGTTTCTCAGTTAGTAGTTTTAGCTCCGGCCAATATGCTGTTAATTCTTTTTTGATGTCAGTGGTCTCAAAATTACAAATTTTGTCAAAATGATCCTGATAAACCATAATAAATTTATGCCCGCGATCTTCTTGCGACTGCATGTCAATAAGATCGACTTGGCAGCGGCTGTTCATTTCAGTGTGCAGGATCGGTTTCGAAACCAGACCCCTCCTTTTCTTGCTTTTCTTCCTTTGGCATACTTCACACATTGATAAATGTTTATTTGACAAATTTATTTTTAACATAACAGAACTTGTATATTTTATTTGTGATATATTATTTATGACACCACTTGAGGAGCTCGTGGCTAAATAAGAACAGCCGCTCGGATCGATCTTTAGGTTAAGCCGTGCTTACCTAGGTTGGTCCGTGGATGGGTGACCACCCATTATATACCGAGTTTCCTCCGTGCCTCGGAAAGCACGTTAAGCCGTTGGTCCCGGCTGTCATTTGTAGATCTTTGACAGTCGTTACAGGTAGTCAGTGGCCCGAAAGTCTGACATCCAGTCTTACCAAGGGGTATCGTATTACCTAGCACTAACTGGGTTGTGGAGGTCCGACAGGCAGTCGCTCCATGTAAAATACTGGTATTCAGCTGCATCCGGTTAGACTGGAAGCCCACCCCAACATAGTTGGGAAAAGGCTAGGCAGATGATGATGATGACACCACTTGACATATAATTTTTGTTTTGCTTTTTGAATTATTATAATTATAAGATGCTATTTGACATTGTAATATGATTATTATTATCTTTTAAGCGTTTTGGTAAAAAAAACTGTAGGCTTAGAATGTATTTCTGAATAAATAAATAAATAAATCATTTCTTTTGTAGCGTACTTTTTGCCGTTTCATTCTTAAGTCTATCGCGACCACCATGCCCTATAGAAATATGAGCAGCTTCAATAATGTCGTAGATTTCCTCAGCCGGTTTTTTTATACCACAAACTTCAATGATGTTAAAGCGTTTTAGTCTCTAGGTACTGTAATGGTGTTTTCTTTTCATCAAATTTCGCGTCTTCCACATCCATTGCAAACTTTCAAATTTTTCTTTTATCATCACATTGAAATGACTATCTTTCATATCTTCTATCGCTAAAATTCTTTGCAAAAATCGTTCTTTCTTTTCGTAGTCACTCATTTTTGTTCTAATATCAGCATGTTCTCCACTAATAATGAGTAATATAAAAGTTTATATGTTTTTATCGACCACCTTAACTTTTTAAGAGTTTTGACTGATACAACCAGTCAAAACCACTTTTGACGGAATCACTTCTTGGTCAAAAGTACTTTTAACCATCTTCATTGGGCAAAAGTACTTTTAACTGTTATTTTAGTCAAAAGTATTATTGACTAATTTAATATTTTTCATTAACATACTATGAAAAAGAAAGGGGTTTGAATTTAATGGACGGCCTAACTTCCGCCAAGTTAAAGTGGCGCATGTGCGCTAAAAATATCGTTATTATATTGTTTGATGCTGTTTGTAAGTATATTGGTATGCCGACTCTCACTTGGCCGGTTTTTGTTTATTCATGTTCTTGATTTTATTTGAACACATAAATGTCGCTCGCTAAAATCTAGCTAGACTAAAGAATTGTTAGATAGTAAGTTTAGGTCGTCGTGTCATCTATTAGGAATATAAATAAAACGAATAGGGTAGGATTACTTAACGGTAAGTTTATTACTAATATAATTAGATAGTAGAAATCGTAGCTCTATCTACAGGAGGTACCTGTATAGGTAGGTCACGGGTTGTCCTTTACTCACGTGATGTTCAAAGGGGGGGGGGGGGGGGTCAGACAAAATCACGGGATAGAATGACAATGAAATGTGTGAGGTATAAAATATTTTTAACAATATCGGATTGAATTTAATTGTTTGACTACGTAAAAACCCGAGCAAGCGAATTTGAAAAAAAATCTCACCAAATCTATTTCCCCAATATCAACAAGGGGTTTAAAAGAGGCCTAAAAACTTCAGTATGGTCCCTAGTTAGGGAACTAACTAGGGGACTAAGTAGTTACTTAGTCAGTTTGAAATTTACTGAGGATCGAATCGACGCCGATAAGAAAATATATCATGTTGTTTCTTTATGACATAACTAGATTTTGCCCGCAGCTTCGCTCGCGTTAATTTAGAATTTGACAATTAAACTCTTAACACATCACTAAGTTTCTATAATAATTATACTCCGTGCGCTGTAGCATGGTGCGGGTGACAGTTTCAGTAACATTTCATTTCACGCATTATGTAGCAATTTAGCAGTTGTAATTACTTTTATTTTAAGATTTTTACATTACTTGTTTTGTTTACATGAAATTTAATTTCTTACGAAGTATCGGTTATTATGGTATAAATTTTACGACAATATTAATGTAGTAAGGCAAAATTACAGTTAATGCTGAGCGATTTTAACAGTTTTTTTAATGGTTTTGAACGGAGAAATTCCATAAATATTTCAAAATTCTGAGGCGACTATGAATTATACCACTATTTATGAGATATTATTATATGTATTTCATTTCGTTTGCTTATGTACAATAGTTCAATACACGAGTTCGAAAAAGTGCCGTCGCGCATTTTATGAAAAACTTGCTTCGGAATTTTGGCTTTTTACATATAAATAGATAAGAAAAAATTGGGTAAAGGGAGGCCGCTATAAACTATGCTAATAACTATTCTCCACCACTTAATAAGTAAAAGTTGTCGAAGTTCCTCATTTTTTTAAGAACGAGTAGGCTAATTAGATAATGCAAAAATCACGGTCGGAATGTAGTAGGCCTCTTCAGTCCCATTGGCACGGTATTTTATGGTGGTAGCTACGCCCCTGGATGTAATATTTTGCTAGTACTACGCTACGTAGTAGTCCCGTCCGTCTAGTACCATTACTAGATATAGAATAAAACAAGATTTATAAAGCTTATGTTTTATTTTTCGAGGGTAACCTCTATGGCATTTGTAATGGTCATTTTAAACTTATAAATCATTACCGATATGATACAATTTCATAATAAAATAAATAACACAGTTTTTTTCCTGCACTGTACTTAGCACTATACTCACACTCTTACAAATTCCTTATTCTGCATTGGAATAATGCATCTAGCTGTGATTCCACATACAGATCATTCTAATAGGTTCAGACGCTTTATTGATTATCATCATGATTAATGAGATTTCTTTTTATCAATTATAAATAACTACAGAATAATACATTGATCGACTAATTAATACTACATTTATGTTGTAGGTAAATGCTGATTAAAAAGATCTCCCCCTCTTGTTAGAACATGTTTATGGTGAACTTAATTCATCATCATGTAGGTAGGTTGGTTTTTAGGATGTGAAGTAGTGCCACATAGGCGTCAGTCGACAGTCCATGACACGTATCTACTTACTTAAAGTAACAGGTAATAATAATATTATAACATAAATATATATGCAAAAAACATTATTCCAACACGATGACAATTTAAAGTACTTACAACAAATAACTAACATTACTTACACGAGAGAGGCACTATTATATAACTCCGCCATTATTAAGGTATGTGTTCTTTGCTATCTGGTATAGTTGCGCTGACATTTTTTCACTGGTTTCTTTGACCATCTTGGTGAAGTGTCCCTCGGGTTTGTTGAGGAGGAGGTAGGGGTGGTCGAACTCGACCAGCCGGCCGGAGTCCATTACCATGACTCGGTCGGAGTCCATGATGGTGTTCAGTCGGTGCGCCACCGTGAGCACGGTGCAGTCCGCGAAGCGCGTTCTTATTGTTCTTTGGATAAATCCATCGGTCCTGGAAATAAGAATTCTGTAAGTAGTTGCTCAGTTAAATAGTTAATTTAGATCCGACCATGACAGTGGCTAGAATTAATAGATTACTAAATGGAAGGTTTTCCAAAAGTATCGTCATTGAGCATAAGCGAATAAAATAACTACAGTGGTTTTTGGACCGTATTGGGTCATGGTTGTGATGGTCGATTGTGGTTGTGATGATAGTCCAAGGATCTTCGGGTGCTTGGCTTGAACGACTTTGTCAGGAAAGCGCTGCTGGGAAACATTTGTGAAATTGTCTGTGGTATTGGAAAAACAAGATGGCGAAGATGGCTCTGAATCTGGGCACGCGCGAAAAACGATCCGTGCTCAACTATTCGTTGGTGTAGACTGGTCAAGGTGTATCATACTTGGGGTCAACGTTTGCGGTGGCTTCGTCGAGCACGAGGATACGGTTGGCGCGCAGGATGGCGCGCGCGAGGCACACGAGCTGGCGCTGGCCCAGCGAAAAGTTGGAGCCGCCCTCTGACACCTTGAAGTCGAGCGCTGGCACCGCAGCCTTCAGGTCCACCTGCAGAAACACACAGCTTTATATTTTGCAAAACTATTCTTATTCTTATTCTTTATTGCACACAAAATTATGGGATATACACACAACATACAATATATAGCTTATGTACAACGGCGAGCTTAACCCAAAATTGGGTTTTCTTACAGCAAACCTTACTTTCTACAAACCCCTTCTTCTTCTTCTTTTTTTTTCTTTTTTTTAACTATTTCGTATTTAAAACCCTGGACTATTCGATGTATGTACCAATTGACGAGCGGCCTAAGATCTAGATAGATCTGATGTTATCGTTCAGTGTCCACCTAGTTTTAAACCTACCCTAAGCGGTTTGACAGAAAAATCTTTTTATATCTGCACGACGAGCTGTTTTCGGATAATGATGAAGAATGCTTGAAATACTTTTAAATAGTGTAGACTGTGTGAGGGCAAATGTACAGTTTTTTCGCCAGGAATTTCGGCGCCACACAGCTTGCATAAGTGTCGTCTACAAGGAATGCAGCAACTAAGCCGAACATGGGTATTTTCAGCGCCACTTTGTGTGGGTAAAAATGTTAACTTACGTGTGTTAAATAATTAATTGTTTCTAACTGTACGTACCTATACTTATACTTAGGTAACCAAATTCTAAATAGCCATACTATTAGACTAGTAGAGTAACATTAAACTCACAGCTTCCAAGGCCTGCCAAAGTTGATCATCGTTGTAGTTGTTGAACGGATCCAAGTTGTAACGAACGGTCGCAGAAAACAGCACCGGCTCCTGAGGTATGATGGATATTTTCGACCGCAGCTCCTGGGAAGACAAAATTAAATTATTTTAATTATACTCTTAGTAGGTTCATTGTTTCATAAGTACAGATACAGAAATAGTACTATTATAGTTACAGATGGATAAAGATCTAATCAAAGTAATTAATATGAAGCGTGCTTGGTTTAGTAAGAGTAGGTAGGGACGCTGACGCTATTGCAGTTTTGTAGGAAACAGCTGTTTTTTTTTTATAACTGAAGATACATTTCTATGTCACCCCGGGTTCAGAATGATGTAACTACTAAATAAGTGGTAACCGTTTCAGCGTCGGTGTCCCTTCCAACCTATCTACGCTTGTAAGTACATTTCCTGTTACCTTGGAGACCTGATCAATTAAAATAAACTCTCAATTCTTTATTATTAAGGGACAATACAAGGTCTAAACAGATCCATCACGAAGCGGTCAACCAAGTTCTGTACATCAAACTGAGTAATTATTGCTGGGAAACTACATTTTTTTTGGGGTGAAACATCACGGTTTACGGTAGGACTCAATGTAACGCAAACAAAACATTGTGTTGATGGAAACATTGAATAGTAAACGGGTCAGTTAGGTATATTTAAAGTAAATTTATAAGTATAACTTTAAAAATCATTGAAAAAAAACTTGTGAAGTTAGAACTTTCACCTCCAATATCTCGTAACAGAAAGTTCCCAGGAAGGTCCAGAACAAAAAAAATATCGCAATGTCGGGGGAAAACAAGTACCTCTTGGCTTTGTTAAGGGTCTTTTTACCCCTTTTTTTATTACGTTTACCTGTAGAGCTAAGTAGGATGTGTCGACGTCATCAATGAGCACTTCTCCCTCCACGATGGCGAGCCGGAACAGCGAAGAGATTAGGGACGACTTTCCAGCGCCCGTCCTGCCGACGATGCCCACCTACAAACAAAACGAAAAAAAAAAGAAATGAAAAAGCGTTTATTCGTGGTGACATCCCAGGTATTACAAAAAAAAATACTTCTGCCAAACTGTAGAGCAGTTTGTTGGCAGATGTAGCAACACCTAACCACCTACAACAGCGCACCACCACCGAACCTAAAACCGAACCGAACCTGATACATGTGGAAGGTTCGAACAGGGTAGGTATGGAAGTTAACCAATTTTACTTGAAAGAAACCGTTTTTTTATTTGTAAGACAACATGAACTGCTTTCAAAGAGCCCACATGTGGTGATAAGTATAACCCAGTGAAATTGTTAGAAAATGTTTATATAAGGTGGGTGGACCATGGAAGGCCACGCTCCTTTGAAGGCCAACTACTAAAAAGTCGTAGTTATTGACATGTAAAGACATATTCCTTCTATACACACTAAGATCCATCAAACTTAAGGCCACACACGCGGCGGCGAGTCGATCGCGCCGCTATATTGTGGCAGTGCGATCTCACACTTCGTAGACTTCGGTCGTCGACGTTACAATTGTAATTCGCGCGCACAGCAAAAGGTACGTTTTTAGTCAAAAACCTATTATTATTTAATTATAGGTACTTAATTAATATCAAACAGTATAGATTGTTAGTTTGGCCTTCTTAGGAACATTTTGGCCTTACAAAGAACGGACCCATAAGAAGGCCATTTTTGGTAAAAAAAAAAAGTTTTTAATTTTATGATAAAACGCGTTGGCAAGTTATTTGATGCCATTATAATACTCATTACAACTATTGTTAAATAATTTCCATTAATATATTCTTAGTTACACAATGGTGTTCAAGTAATTTTCGTTGAGTTTTTATAGATGATAAAACTATATTGAGCATTAATGTTTCGCTTAAATGATAGAGCTTCTTATGTTGTTTTAGTAAAAGCGGATATATATAATATTACAACTCTATTTTTAAGTTTAACGACTGATGTACAAAATTGGCCTTGTTTGGAGCCGAGTTCCTTGCAAGGCCATTTGGAAGAGCTTAATAAAACTTAAGTTTTATAAATAGTGATTAAAGTTAAGTAAAAAAGAAGTGATTTATATGGTGCACAATAAAACAAAGTATTACTTTATAATTTGTTTCCTTCATTTATCCAGTAAATAAACGAATAAAAAGTGTTTACTCATTAGAGTGGCCTTCCATGGTCCTTAATTCGCGATTCCCGTAGGAAAGATCCTTGAAGATCGAAAGATAATTGTATTTTTACCTTCCATCCACTTTCTATAACTAAATTGAGATTCTTCAGCACAGGTAAGTCTTCGGGCGTATACTTCATGTAACAGCTTTTGAACTGAATGCGACCGCGTGCTGGCCAGCCTTTTGGAGTCTCTTTTTCTGTGAAATAAAAGGTTGTTAACAAATTGATTTATTGATTGTGATTGTTTGTTTATTGTGGCATATTTTGTAACTGCAGCTTGAAATATCTACCTATACCTTGAAGACCCCAGTTCTTGAGAACAAAATGTTAATAAGAATAGCGTTTGTGGACTGACTCTGAGCTACATATATTTTAGGTCTCAGATATTTCAGCTGTTCACAATCAAGCTGAGGGGACCTAAAACGAACAGGGGGCCTAAAATGGCCGCTTTACCAGAATCATAATAGGATAATAATATGAATTACGTTACAATTCGTAAAATGGTCACAAAGTGACAATTCATAACATTAACTGCGTCTGTGACCATTTTAAGAATTTTAACATGATTCATATTATTTTCTTATTATGATTCTGCGAAAGCGGTCATTTTAGACCCCCTGATTGCAATGCTCCGTCCGTAATCATCATAAGTTTATGTTCGTTACTTGCCACGCTATTGGTAATAATTTGGTCGGAAAATAAATCAACACTGAAGTTCAACAGACATTATATGCACTCATCAAAAGTGACAAGGGATATTTTACATTTATTAGCATACCCTTAAAAGTACTGGACATTTCAAAAATACTTAAACACGTATTTGTTCCTTGCACATAAATGTGGCAAAATTCAGTAAACTTCATAACAAACAATTTTCTTACGTAAGTATGTCTGTTCAAGATTTTATTGTGTTTAACAAAAACATAGATAATTTTCGTACGTTTTTTAATTAAATTAATACTGCTGAGTTTACCTAAACCATGGAACATCACCATTAGACTACAAAAGAGATGTTGACAGCAATAGGCTGCTTTGTCTGGATATGGATAGGCGCAAAAATGCTATTCCGGCTCCAGATCGCCGACTTTTTTCTATTTTGTTAACTTCAGTCATATAAACAGACCTAAAATATTTAATTTTCTTTTTTACATCCTCAATAGACATAATTATCGGGAAGCTCCTTAACGGCAGTTATTTTTCTTAATGCAGTATCTCTGGCAACTCTTTCACGATAGGTTAAAGTATCAGTTCGCCAGAGACATTCTTGTTCCCGGTAAATTGACATAAACTTAAATGACTGTCATTTCTTTAGACCATTTTGTTAGAACCATTGTTAAAATCCAGAGTTTCAAATAAAAATACGACGTGCTTTCGAAGCTCGAAGCCCATAACATTGACTGACTGGCTTACTGGCTAGTAACGCGCAATCATACGAAGCCAATGGGCAAGACACAATAAACCGCGCGCGTGGTGGGGAAGCCATTGGCTCCGAAAAAAATGAAATCGTTCTACTCGTATATCACTGGCCTGGCTTGATCATTGACTTGAGGACAATCCAATGCAGTGGATTACTGGATTGTCTCTATTTAGACGATACTTTTTTATTAGCTTATTGTCTTGGCTTACTGGATTGTCTCGGCTATTGGCCTCGTGTAAAGGGCCCATTACACTCGGAGGAATCCTGGTTCGGATTCGTTCCAGATACACGAAGGAAGAATACGTGTGTGGCGAACACCTGGATGTGAAACTCGCTTGCGAAATCCCTAGGAAGTCCATCCATTAAGGTATCACTTTGCTATGAGAATCCTTTAAGAAATTTGACGGCACGGTTGACGCAGTGGCTGAGCGATTGACTGCTGCGTTGCGTGTCGCGGGTTCGATCCCCGCACGAAACAAATATTTGTATGGCCTACAGATACTTGTTCCGGGTCTGGCTGTTTGTGTATGTGAGTTTAAATGTTTGTAAACGCACCCACGATACAGGAGAAATTCCTAGTGTGGGGCAACGTTTTAAAAAAAAAAAAAACTCTATAGTTTTGTTTAAATACGTGAATAACTAAAATATCCCTAGACACTTTTGATGTGTGTATAAACACAATACAAAAAGCAAACCTCCTTTGTCCCACTTGGGTTCACGTTCGATGTGTGTGTACTGCAGTATTCTCTCGACGCTGGTCATCTGCGAGATCACCTCCGCGGTTTGCCTCACGCCAAACTGCAGCATCCCAGTCAGGATCAACGTCTGCGAGATCGCCAAGCCCACGTTTCCAGAGAAGACCGTTTCTGTTCAATGAATCACGTTGTTAGCATATTACGTTGTTTCCGCTGTTACAGTTATTAGAGCGTCTGTCCTATGGCTTTTGTGTGCTGTTATTAGATTTAATGAGGTTGTCATTGATACGTAGACGTTGTTAGGATTACTATTATGTGTTTCGTGTTTAACGGTATGAGTGGTGTAATGCATTTAAAATAAAATCTACGTTTGTAAGCGAGTCGCTGGAATCTGCAACCAAAGGCAAATTTAATAAGAAACCAGACGTCCTTCAAGAACGTTTAAGTGCATCGAAATTTCGTATTTCATTATTTAAAAGAGTTGGTCATAAGTCGAAATAATTTGACAGACATTCTTAAAGTTCGTTAAAAACAAGTAGTAGTTCTCACTGCTATCAATGACAAGGAAGGCGACGATGACAATGGTGAGGTAGATGACGCAAATGAAGTCCAGCCAGAAGCCGAGAGTCACTCCACTCGCGAGGTAGCTGCTCCACGTTGACGTGTGGATGTCCTGTCAGGAGAAAACAGTAAATAATAAGAGACGGCTTCCAGCTTTGCAACATGACAAACTGTACTGAATTATTTCTCGTAGATACACTTTCTTTGTAGAGAAACTTTTGGAAATCATTAGCTTGTGTTCCTGCTTATAGCGTAGTTAGTCGTAGGTACATTAGGTAGTCACGACAAAGAAATGGAAATTCTATGATGATGATGATGAGCTTTTGGGTTAAGCAAGATAGTAAGTACCTGGAATCTATCGAATTCTTGAATCAGTCTTTGTTCTGCGCCAGCCGAGCGGATTGTGCTAATGCCGTTGAGGGTCGCAGACATATGAGAAAACACTGGACTCCGAGCTGTAACGAAATCGGTTGATTATTTCAACTTATGTTCATTTTTAGGTGGCGAAGAGAACAAAAACACTTTTTCAATTACAACCTTCATAAATATGCTGAAGTAATTTGCATATAACTCAAACTCAAAGCATTTATTTCAATTAGATCATTAGGGCACTTTTGAATGTAAAAAAAAACAACGTAACGTCGGTGTATTCAAGAATAGGATCCGGTGGAAATAAAGTGTAGGTTCCGGTGCTGTATTTAGTGGAACCTTGGGTCTGAGATAAATTCTCATTATAATTATTAGATTGGTACTCACTTGTGCCTTCTAACCGTTTGATGCCCTGTGCTGACTTGAGGTATATTTGCAGGATGGTGTAGAATATTATTAGGATTATGGTCGTAGGCAAAAGGGTCCAGATGAGAGCAGCGGCGTTAAGTGCCAGGATGCTGAACATCACCAAGTAGATTTGGATACATTCAAGCAGGAAACGAGGTAACAATTCGTCGAGGGCTCCGATGTCTTTAGAGAATCTGTTCAGTATACGGCCTGTGAACAAACATAATAATGGTAAGTGATTGCAGAACATAGGAAAAAGATACTGAAAAGTTCCAGTTCATCTGGAAACAAAATTCCCTGAAAGCAATAAAAGGGAACAAAGTGAGCTTACTAATGAAGCTGTACATACCGGAAGAGTTATTGTCAAAGAATCTCATAACTCCTCTGAGCATGGAATGGAACATATCGTTGTGGAGGTTGCGTGAGGCCGTCATGCACACCTTGAAGAACATGAAAGCGCGCGCCGTGATGAAGAAGATGCAGCACACGATCAACGCGGAGTACACATATAAATATTGTGACGTGTCTAGAGGACCTATGAATGCGTGGATGTCCAGGTCTGCAAAAAAAACAATACATTATTAATTTCTTTTACAATACTTACACTTTAAGAAAAAAAACGGTTAACGCAAAGGTGACAAAGATACAATTAAAAAAATATATCATGTTCAATTGAGAAAAAATCTTACACTTTGAAATAAGTTTTACGAATTAATAATCATGTAGGTAAGTATGATTTTGATTACTCTACCTGGTTTTTGGTTAACTCCAGAGAAATAGCTGGAAAAATTGAAAGTTCCATTGTCAAGTGGCAGCGAGCGATCGAAGTGGTAATCCTTTGTTGTTCTGTTATTAGCTGCTTCCTTTAGAGTCGTGACTTCGTTTGTCCTGCGAAAGAGTTCATTGTTATACTGGTTGACCTTTGATAGGTACTTTACGATCATTCTAGTTTGGTTTTGTATTGACAGTGATGGTCATAATCATCAAGGATAAATATTTCTTGCTAAATCTTAGATTGCTCTTGTCCATTTTTAACTCTCTTTAAATAACTCTTTAAATATTTTTCCTTCCGTTGTGTTGATATCATTGGCTAATTTGTTCTATCCGTTGTTGGGAACAATGATGATGGTGACGTCTTTTTTCTTACATAGAAACTAATCTCTAGAAATCGATTCCGATAACCCTAGGTAATAGATGATGGATGGATTGTGTGAAGAATGATATGAAAGAATAGGAGTTAACGGCTGACAGGAAAGAATGAAAGATAAACGTGTTGCGGCGACCCCAATTACCTAATATGAACCCTAAGGTCAGGAAGAAGATGATGAACCCCGAGTCATAGAAGTAAAGGTGGAATTAGACTCACCAGAAGGTGACCCAATAGTCACAAAGCGTGGCTGAAAGCTGCCCGACGACCAACAGTATGATCATGAAGATGAGCGGCGGCGCGCGGCCTCCAGCGCGCAGGTACGCGCCGTACACGCGCCAGCCCATCGAGCCCGACTCGCGCTCCTCTTCCTCCATCTCCTGCGCCACCTCGCACCCGCCCATCGACTCGCACAGAGACGGTCGACGTGTTGTCGATAGCTGGATAATGTTATAATTGTGATAATATTAGGGAGATCATTACTGATGCTCTAGGCCGAGCTTTTGTGACTACCCATAAAAGCAACTGCAGTGGCAAATGGCATTATATTCTAAATTCAAGTCAATATCAAATTAGTTTTGGGATTATGGGCTCAGTTAATGAAGTAGGGTCAAAACTGAAGGTAGCGTTTTCGTTAAAACGTTTTATACTTATAAGCAGGATTTGCTTTTAATAGCTTATTCTAACGTCTACAATACATAAAATATAACGTTCAATGAGTGATGATTGAACTCAAATTGGATATAAATAACATAATTTTTAGGTCAAGATTTTTTCAAAGTTAATCATATCGCGCCAACATAATAGACGCAAATTGCAAAATTTGCTGCAATGGAATTTGCATGAAGTCGCTATTATTAATAAATACCGATTGCCAAGTACCTATGCAGAATCAGAATGGCTTTAAGAATATATAAAACTAAATGAAGCTTAACCAAAAGAAGAAGTAAGAATTTACACTGCATATGATTACACCATTCCGACCATTTCTGAGGTCCTATCAATAAATTTAAATTCAATCAAGATCTTGCTTCAGCATGAGTATCAGAATTGGAACTTATAGACAAACATTTAAGGTTTGAAGTAAAATATTCGGTTCAAGACTGAAAGTGGTTGAAGCGTAGTTCAGGATTCCACGTTCTAGTTTTAAGTGAAAAATCTTGCCACGTCCGATGAATAACGTAGTGTAGTGTTTCGGATTGGCGAATGCGTGATGGGATCCGAGACATCCGTTACATATTTTATGATCAGATGTATTAACGAAGTAAGTTACAATATAATGCCATATCCGTCTGATAGTCAGTTGAAAACTATTTGCTGTTGCTTCCCTTTACTGGTAGTGTTTGCTTATATGTATACTCTCTGTCCAAATATTAGATAATTTCCTAAATATGAATTTTGGTGTGAATATAAAAATTACGTAATAACTTCAAGTAAGTTATTACTTTTCAACCTAATTAATTTTTACAGACTTTATCACTGCTTTAACACAGAGGTACATCTGGACCCACGCCTACTATTATTGTCACGTCATGCCTTTACGAATATAAGTTATATTTTGCTTCACTTACTCTTGCAGATGTTCGTCTGGACATCGGCGGAGGCTTCTCCACGTCTTTCTTGTCTTCGTTTTCATCATGACTGGACGACAGCAGTTTTGCGAAGTCTTTGCCCGTGCTCACCAACTCATCGTAAGATCCTTTAGCTTCCACGGACCCCTATCAAAACAAAAACTTTTTTTCTGATGTCCACGAATGGCATTTAATATGATATCCATCTAGGAATTCTCGAGCAGTGACATTCTAATCACACATCCCGACCCGACGCGTCATGTAATCATGTTTGAATAATTCGACGCAGTCGATTGTTGTAATCGTATTGGCATGAATCGCATCCAAGGACCACAACGAGAAATCATGGAAAATAAAAATCAAATCATCAAAAAATCAAAATCATCGATTAATTCCGCTTGCCTTACACCAGAAACACTAATTGGCCAACAATCTGTATAGATATTTATGACTGCTGCATAGGCAAAGAAATAGTGTGGAGTTCAATGGCTTCTGTTACATGCAAACAAACAATTGAAGTATTGTGTAAGAGTTATGTTCATTATGTCTTCTATGAGGTAGACGGCGACCTTGAGGCAGTGCAGTTATTGCGTGACGAGACAACAATGTATGTGTTACGCCGCAGGCTACTTAGGAAAGCAGCTTGTTTAGGACCCGAAACAATTTCAGCTAAAATCAGATAAAAGTGAAAGTTTTCTCCTCAATAAGTTGAAATAGAAACTCCTAAGAGTCTCTACGCTGGATGCATGCTGATTTTTATACCCAAGAAGAAACATTGGCACTCCCTACAGCAGGCGATGAGGTACAAAATCTGACAGAGTGACAGCTGAACAGCAGCAAGCAACTAAATGTGGAACAAGCGTATTTTTTCACAAGGTCCTATTAGGGTTAGGTTATAGCCAAACACATAGGGCAATGACTTTGAAAATGATCTACTGTTACGATACATTCATGATGACGATGTTGTTGGCGGCCTTGAGATAGGGCAGCTAATGCGTGACAAACACGCTCGTGGTGTGTCGCAGGGATCTAATTTAGTACCAGCAATACTCTCTGGCGGATGAAGCCAAAACACATATGGTTACTGTTGGCTGTTACTGTTGGCAACCTATATAAAAATAAACAAATGTTACGTTACACTGATGATGCCCATAAAATCCTGTCCTATCCTTGATGTAGTACAGCTGATGTATGAAAAGCACGTGCGTGTTGTTTCGTAGGGACCCATTTTAGGACCAGCAATGTATGAAAAAAATACGGTACTCAATCTGTAGGAGGGTAATGTCCTCAAACATTGACAAAAGTTACGTTACATTGCTCAAGATGACGATATAGTCGGCGGCCTTAAGGTAGTGTAGCTGATGCGTGACGAGCACTCGCGTTGTGTGGCGCAGGTAGCCGCTGATGCACTCGTCGAACAGCTGGCGGCCCACGTGCGCGTCCACGGCCGAGAGAGGGTCGTCCAACAGGTACACGTCGGCCTGGCAACAGACGAGATGGTTTTATGAGTAAAACTTAGTATAGGGAACAATAGAGATGTACTGTAACATCGTTTATATTAACCACTAGCTTATGCCCGCGGCGTCACCCGCGTGGAGTTCGATAATTGTCCCACAGGATCATACTACGGGGATATAAAGTATTTTATGAGTTAATCCAAGTTATTAACTGTCGACCCTGAGAATTAAAAGTTTCATAGAACATTCAACGCCCCATTTCACCCTCTTAGGGATGGAATTTTGAAAAACCCTTTCTTATTGAACCCAGACTTCATAAAGTATACACCCTCCTCCAACCCGCACGCTCTGCGCCACACTGCGCGCCATGAACCCGTCTGCGTGAGTTCCGAAGCCCCATTTGACTCTGTTGGAGGACGATTTTGGAAATACTGTGATACACGTGTCTCATAATTTTAATTAAGGGTGTGTACACCAATTTTTGAAACAATCGATCCAGATTCCAGAGACTATAGTTTCGCAAAAAATTCAAATCCCCATTTCACCCTCTTAGGGGTTGAATTTCGAAAAATCTTTCCTTATTCCTTGTCTAAAATCTCTGTGCAAAATTTAAGCTTTCTAGGTCCCGGGGTTTGGGCTGGGCGTTGATGAGTCAGTCAGTCAGGACTTTTCTTTTTGATATTTTAATACTTGCTTACTGATGTTTAAGAATTTTTGTGTAAGGTATGACCGTGTGATATGCAATTCGGCGTCTAGGTTTTCCTTACAAGCCTCTAATAAGCAACTGTAAACTGCTGCACTGTTCATAGTAAGCATTGCTATAACCTACCTATATTATACTTCTCATGTCGATGACTATTTGCCAAAAACAAAATTAAAAACAAAATTATGAAAGTTTCACGGATTACTGACTGAGACTTTAAATGCACTGTTGCTGCATTTTATGTATCTTAACTTTTAATTCGTTTTAAAGGCGTCATAGTGCAAATTAGAAGTCAGTTCATTAGCACGACTTAAACTAAGCGGTAGTAAAAGTTAACGGTAAGCTCTGTCGGTTAATTTTCAGGACAAAGTGTAATTTTATTATAAGTATTACTCTGCCGTTGCGAGAGTGCAGCGCGCGCTAGGATTATGTCAGGGTGTAAAATCTTAGCATTGCCTATCTGAAACCAGAGTGAGAATATGCAAGTGTTTTTAAATGCTAATATAGCAAGATTAGTTCCGTTTTAGTCGAAGAAGTCCCACAGAAGCAATGTCATTTAGATTACGGTGCAATAGAATAATATTTACCAGTAAAGTATTCCATTTTATCCTTTCCAAGTATAAACTTAAACAGTAGCATTTAGGTGTATATCGTACCTGTCTGTACACAGCCCTGGCAAGGTTGATGCGGGCTCTCTGCCCGCCTGACAAAGAGGCTCCTCGCTCACCGACGAGGGTCTGGTCTCCGTGAGGAAACTGTTGGAAGTCCTTCTGGAGAGCACACACTCTCACCACCTGGAATAATGAGAATTTAATTGAATATCAACTATCTTTTTTTACTTCAAAATAATAGAGTACTGGAAAGGATAGTGATTTGCTCGTCGATAACATATTCAAATTGAATTAAATGCTTTAGCCTGCAAACTATGTATTTTCTTACCTAGCGACTAGCGATACTATTTATACTTAAATGTAAAGAGCTGCAGCCTACTTAATCAACTGAATGTATATTTATGTACTTACTTCTTTATACTTTTTGGAGTTGTAGGGCAGGCCAAACAAGATATTTTGTCTGACCGTAGCTACGAATAGCCATGGTTCCTGACTCGCGTAAGACAAAGGTCCCGACAGGTAGATCCGGCCATTGGTCGATCGAAGTTCACTCAGGAGTAATTGAAGAACTGAACTCTACAAGCATAAAGGACATTGATATTAGGACATAAGTAGGCAAATAATATATTAATTTGCACTTGAAACGTGATAATGAACTAGAATTTTGAAATGAAGTGCAAATGGAACGTTTGTCATACAATCATTCACTTTTGGGAAGTGCTAAATATTCGTGTTCTTGAATCAATATTGGCAATTTAGTCCGTTTACCTTGTTGACACATTTAAAATAGGTATCGTTTTGATATATTTGGAAGTAGTACTATTTTTTCTAACGTTTACCGTGAATTCACGTCTGTTTAATAACTTTTGAGATAGGTACTTGTTAAGTGCGGAAATAAGTTACGCATATGTTTACAGTTGCGTAAGTTTACCTAGATGCCTCATTTGACTGGTGAATGAAACGTGTTTTAACCTTGTGAAGAAACTTTCCAAGAGTTCATGATCTACCGTATCTACCTAGTTCCACTTTTCTGTTGTTGTTAAGTACAGTTAAGTTAGACATAAGCTGCTGTGTTATGATGATACGCCATAAACACTTAGTGTGAAACAACAAACCTTCCCAGATCCAACTGAGCCGATGATAGCACACAGCTTCCCTTTAGGCACCACAAGATTCAGCTGGTTCAACGTGATTGGTCCGTCGTCAGTCCAGCTGGCGCTCACGTTTTGGAGCAGAATCCCAACATCTGGGTTCACTGGCATTGGACACAGAGTCGAACTCATCAGACCTTTTTCGTTACATTCAAATCCTAAAAATTGAGGGAAAAAAATGGTTGAAAAGTTGAAACGTCACTGTAAGTCGTAAGGAACCCTTGTATTACCAAACACTAGAGTCTTATGGTAGATTAAGTTTACATTATTTGAGTATTACAATGCAGAGTACAATACTGTATTTGAAACGTGTGCAGAATATTTGTAAAATCGATCCGAATGTCCATGATTGCACAACTAGACTACAAAGGATAATAGTAATCCATTGGATTAATAATACGAGACTCGCCGTCTGATTCAATCGGTTAACCCCTTCAATGCGGCTAACGCCGGTCGCCGTGTTTTTTGTTGATACGTGCGTGCGACAGATCGGCGGAGGATTTTAACATGATTGTGTGAATATTTTATAAACGTTAGGTTTTCGGAATTTTCCTTTGAGTATTTTATTTTGTAGCGTCAACGGCAGAATGCCGAACCCGGGAACGCGTTTTGGTGGCTGTAATAATTAGGAATGGGAAAGATTGACAAAATAGTCGAGTGGTTAATAACCCGTCTCCCATAAAATTAATTAAAACTATCTCACACAATAACTACAGTAGACCACTTGTAAGGTAATTGATTTCCAATCAATCGAATGTTCGACGAACCACGTTTATGTTAAAATTGCTCTAATTTCTATTCTATTAACGAATAGCTTGCACCGAAAATCAAGTCAAACACCGTAACCAAACCAAAAGTCGCAAAATCTTGTAGCTCATTTTAATACAGCCGTTGATATGAATCCCTGTATTTTAAGCCATTATATTCAAAATACAAAAGTAAATACGAAACTACCATGTATTTATAGCAAGGTCTAGTAGCCTGAACCAAAACCTCAATTTTCTATTTTCATTTTTACCTTCGTCGATCAATTCAGAATCTGAATCATCAAAGTCTTTATATTCTGTAATAGTGTTCATTGAAATCATCATTTCGTTCGATTTCCTTGCATGCGTTGGTAATGATCCAGTATAGCTAATATCATCTTCGAATCGGCGATCGAATAGAACCTTAGGTGTCAACAAAGGTATACTGGCTGCAAAGTAGGCAAGTAATTTTGAAAATTGTACGATTATTCAGATATCACAAATTATAAACTCGACAAATTGTTGTTTTTGTGATTCACGAATAGGTAATGTAATGGCCCAAGAGTAATAGAATCATTTTTTTAATGTTTTTTCAGGTTTAGATTTGACATACAAGGTGTAAACGGACCCTTTACGAAGTCGTTAAACAAACATTCTGTACATCAAACGAAGTCACTCTTCGTAACAATTATTGCTGGGAAACGACATTTTGTTTTGGGGTGAAACATTACGTTTTACGGTAATCATTAATTTAACGCATTCGTTTGGGTATTTAAAGTAAAGTAATATCACTTGTGAAAAAATTGGAACTTTGACACCCAATATCTCCGTAACTAGAAGGTTCCCTGGTATTGTCTAGAACAAAAAAATAGTCGCAATGACGGGGAGAACAAGTGCCTTTCGGCTGCGTTAAGGCTATTGTTACACCCATTATATTCAATGGAACAATCTATTTATAAAGTGGCTTTATAGTATAATTACATGCAGTTGATTAGAGTAATGTATCAAAAAAATTATTAAAATAAGGCTTAAAATTCGTGCAGCATGCATCAATACAAAATTAGAAGAAGTGTGTGCTAGCACAAAATAGTGTTGCGGAGAAAACTAAATAAGCTGGGTTTGTGCCCGTCTATTGTGTTTCATACTTACATTTCTTTTCTTTCATAACATACATATGTCGGATCCGGTCATTGGTACGGACTTAAAATGAATGACATCACACGACCTAGTAACAAGTCTGCCCCCACTACAGCGTACTTCTACAGAGCCCTCATGTTTACAGCTCGGAGGCGACGACGACAGTTCAGTGTCAGATCGCAGCGGAGTTGAGACGTCTTGGAACTGTACCCCGATTCATTGTGCCCCGTGTTATTGTGTTAAATTGTAATGTCAAGTAATTTGTTCGTTTAATAGAAACAGTGTATCGCACCCAATGAAACGGAATAAATCCTGACAATCCGACACATACATAACATCACTTCTTGTAATCCCCGAAGGGTTAGGCAGAGGAGTACCTACCTAACAAGTACACCCACATTAAGCCAGTTAATAATAGAGGTCTAGCCTATTGCCATCAGCCGGGCACAAATCCAGATTCCGTGGCTGCTACTGAGAAATTCCTGATGGAAAAACCCAATAACAAACGACCCTGGAATCGAACCCAGGACCCCATGCATAGCAGTCGTCTTTTGTTTCATTTTGTTCAGTAATTTCGAACTTACCAGGATTGTAAATGCCCTCCTCGTCAATTTTCTTGAAGGTGTTAGGACGTAGGTCCACTTCGCTCAGATTATTCTTCTTCTTTTGATTCTCTACCATTTGTACTAATTTAGCGATGTCAACGTCCGGAACACTGCGAAGGTCCTCTCGCTCATCTGTTTTCACAAATAATAAAAGTCTAAGTTAATTAAATACATCGGTACGATTCATAGAGTGCATCATGGATGTCTTGGTGCGTGGCCATAGTCGGAAACAACATCGCCATTTTATTTTTTCAATGCAATTTCTAAAGACAATTTCACATAATATGTTTACCAACGGCGCGGCGCCCTCTAACAATGCCATTCAAACGACAAAAGAACCATGACGCTCTCTACCACAGTTTTTAGCTATTAGTATTCTATACATCGACATACTACTCTGTCAAGAAAGTACCGGGAAACGATCAATAATACACAAAATGTTAGTTATTCATCCAAAGTGATATTATCGCCTTCAAAGTATGCTCGAAACGTTACACTTACGCCAACGAATAATCCAATCATCAAAACATTTTTAAACGCTTTTTTCGGAATTGAGTTCGGTTCTCGCCGCGAATTCTGCTTTATGTCTTCTACCGAATGAAAACGGGTGCCACGAAGTGGTAACTTGAGTTTAGGAAAAAGAAAGAAGACGGCTGGAGCCATATCTGGTGAATAAGGTGGTTGCTCGATGGTATTTGTTGATTTTTTGGTCAAAAATTGGTTCACTATGACGGACTTGTGCAAAGGTGCATTATCGTGGTGCAAAATCCAAGAATTCTCTATCCACAAATCTGGCTTTTTTCGCGAATTTGCTAAACGCCGCATAACGCTTAAATAATATTCTTTATTTGCAGTTTGACCTTCCGGCAAGAATTTCAAGTGCACAACACTGCATAGTCAAAGAAAACGGTCAACATGACTTTGACTTTGATCGACTTTGGCGTGGTTTTTTCGGTTTCGGTTCAGTTAGAAGACACCACTCCAAAGCTTGTTGACTAGTTTGATTGTCCAACGCGTAAACCCACGTATCGTCACCAGTAATAATGCGTTTCATGAACGTTGGGTTGGAATTGACTCGTTCTAGCATGTCCTCAGCGACTCTTAAGCGATTGAGAGTTTGGAGAAAATTTAGGTCTCAACACGAAATTCCATTGGCGAAGCAAAATTTAAGACTCTGTTCGATGTTTTTGTCCATTATGAAATTCGCAATACACATAATTATATGATCTAACTAAAAACAGCGCTGTATTTAATCTAAATAACAGATGCAACTCAAACTCCGCGCTAAAATGGAAAACAGTTGTGCCAAATTAAAAAAAAAAAAAAAATAATAATAATAATTTGGACACACACATACACAACACATCCATTCCCGATACTTTTTTGACTGAATGTATAGACGCCAGCACATCAAGCTACTAAAATCTGTCAAACTTTAATAGATTTTCAATTTTATTCTAAAGCATTAGGTTCAAGGTTGATTGGGAAAATTTTTCAGTTTCCGGTAGCTTGCTGGTGTGTATATGACGTCTAAATTGACAGTTGCTATCATAATGGCATGTAATAAATAACTTGTCAAATAACTTTTGTTCTTATTTATTTTCAAATCAATATTTTTATTTTTTATAAAGAGTAAGTATTAAACTTGAATTTTTTTTTTATGGAAACAATTAATTTTATAACAAAAAAGAACCCTCCTTTTGTTAGTCCATATGATTGTTAGTAGGATTAGGAAGCGAGAAATGACATCACAGGATGCCTGTTAACACAATAAACGTCGGTTAATCAAATATTCTTTAGAACAGAAATGATGACGCATCTAGTGCATCGTTTACGACATTTACACCCAAAACTTGTTTGACTAAGCTCGTACCCAAAAGTAAAACCGCCTCAATACGGCGAACAGAGGAATAGGACTCCATGCCCATTGAAAGGCCATTCGGCAAATATACAGCAAGAGTCAGCTGTATTATGTTGAACATTTGAGCCAACGGGAACGCCTGTGGAAATCATTGATATTGTTGACTCTCTTGATGACTGTAGGCAGCAGCGTTACTAGCGTTACTTATTAGAATCATCTCTTCTATTACCATAATTGTTTTTTGCCTCAAACACGTGAAATTGTTCAAATTATAAACTAAACTTGTGACACAAATAACATCAGACGTTCATTTTAGTTGAAACCCTTAACCAATCGCCACCAAAATGTCATGTCCTTACACGGTTTACGTTCTAATAACTAATTGACTGATTTTATTAAAAGTTGTTAGATGTCTTGGCTTAATAATATAGCCGATACAGGCAGTAGTAGGTAGGGAACACACAAGTGAATAAGTTTTGAACGTTAGATTTATTTAAGTATTAGTGTTATTAATAATGCCGAGTCTCAGTTATAATTTGGACTCGTAGAAGCAAGATAGTGTCGACAGGGCATGCACTTAGTACGAGGTCGAGACCAAGAGGTCTCACGTACCGAACAACATGAATGCCTCGAGACGCTGCACTGATATTAGGGCCTCTGCCAAAAATGACACAGCATTCGACATGATTATCGATAGCGTTCCTTGTAGGGTGTTGAAGAATTGCGCCAATGGGAACACCTGTAAATTATACATGTACACTGCACTGGTTCATAACAGTTATTTTTAAAAACAATCTGATAATTTTAATATGAAGCTCTTAAAAGTATTGATTCAAATCTGAAAATTTCAAAGAATGCTGTACAGGGTACGGGACTGCAAACCATTTATGATCCGTGAGGACGGACCACGAACAAAGCCTAGTCACTGCTTAAACTGAAAGAAATATACTGAATAGATTATGAACCTTAAAACTATGCTATAGGTTTGTTTGAGGTACTCACAATGTCTGCAGTAACTTGGTAGCCGAACAGCGAGTAGGAGAGCAAAGTGATATACAGGGTGAGCCTCTCGGTGAACACCATGAAGCTGAGGTACACCCCTCGGAGGTAAGACGCTGATGTGACTTGCTTGATTTCGTTCTTGCGAGCCAGAGCTACTACCTGCTCAAATGGCTTCTCCCAGGCGTACATTTTGATCACCTAAAAATATACATTAGTTAAGTACGAAAAAAAATATGAATAACACTTTTGTCTGTCTGAATGGATGTTATCGGCTAAAACATGAAGATATATTGACATTCTAATCCTTTTTAATTGAAGGTACCTTATTGAAGTACGTAGTTAAACCCATATTGTAGGTATTCATGCTTGTTATTTTCTTGCGGTTTTTTAGTAAACGTGCATAAATATGTAGGTTGCGGTTAATGACTAAACCAAACTTAATAACTAAATACAGTTGTAAAAAATGAAGGGCGTCATGTCACTTAATGACATAAAAACATACAATTACGTGCAATTTTCCTTATGTTTTGTCTTGGTACATTCGAAGTTTCGAACAGAATCGAAAGCTCAATTCACATGACCCTCATAACCTACATAACGTTATGAAGGTCAAACATTTTTTATAAGATTATTTTGAACTGCGGCTCTGCAAAACGGAAGACTTGGTACTTTAACAGATAAATAATCACCCCCAATAATAAAAATATTATCAAGATTGTGTTCCTAATCACGATCCGCATTTATCATTAGCAACTAAACAACCTAAAACCATAAGCTGTGATTCTTCAACCATGAGTCCCCATTAAAGTGGGATAGATAAAGCATGAATAAGATGATCGATCGTTTTTCCAAATTCACACAACAAACTAATAACTTTACCAGTACTGTACTGTATCAGCGTTTTTATTTTTTTATTTACCATAGACCTAGTTCAAAATTAATATGTAATTAGCACGTTAGAACATCCAGATCCACATACCTGCATGCCATTAATAATTTCATCCATAATTCGAACACGCTCGTCAGTTTTGCACGCGGTCCTCATTCGTAACATTGCGGCCAATTTACTCATGTAAGCTGCAAGAATAATAATAAGATATCTTGAGTTTATTGCCTTTCTTTAAAGATGCACTGCCATCGATTGGATCGGGCGACGGGAACTTATAGGGCCTTATATTTCTTTAACTGTAATTGCATAACAGGAAGCGGCAGCTTTGGAATTTATTTATTATTACTTTGGTTCATTTGTGGTGATATTTTATGATTATTTCTGTTAAGTTAGCAGTCTTTTTTAAATGGTTTTTTACGACTTATTGCAATTTACTACGTGATAGTGAAATGATCACCAAAGTAGTTCCGCCATTTATTCGGGTTTGGCTGCTACAATTGCTTCAACATCCTGGTAAAATAGTAGCATCAAAAGTATACATACACTGAACCGGTATGGTCTGCAACACAATGCCGATAACTCCTACGATGGCTGCGTACCCGATCTTCAGGTATATGAGGTAACAGACGACGATCACTTGCAGGGGGAGCAGCCAGATGAAGTGAGTGTAGATGAAAGCGTAGTCGAAACGGTTCACGTCGTTCGACAAGAGATTGACGACTTGTCCTGCTGTAGTCTGCGCCAGCGCACCTGAACTCATGCGCATTACCTAGGTGACAATGAAGTGGAACAGTTAATTAAGATTTTACACAGTGTAAAATTATATTACATCGTCATCATCCTTTGATTAGTCATACCTATGCCATGTTTATTTTCTAATAATAAACAAGGGGTTAACACCAAAACAGTGTAGGTAGGTACATATGTCATAATTTCATAAGGCTCAAATAAAAATTAAGTAAGTAGAACTACTGTTTTCATTATAATGTTTTAACCCTAGATCACTAAACATTAGTCTCACAGGCGACACGGCCCCGACGCATTCGCTATTTGAGTAAGTTCCCGAAACTTCCCCACCCCACCGTGCTCAGTATCCTTCTAATTTAGTGTTTTAGTGCCCCGTGCGCATGCATCGCATCTGCACGCATTTTACTTCCGGAGTTTTGGCGAACTGTTAGTCTCACGGACTAATGTTTAGTGATTACGCGTGTAAAGTGAGTCAAGGTAAGCTTTGAACAGTTTATTTCTTGACTTATTGTATAAATAAAGTGATTTTATGATTTCTGAGAATTTTATTGCTTTTGTAATATAATACAAAACAAAGTGTCATGTGGTATTTTATCAGTGTGCATGGGAAAAATATGTATTTCAATATATGTTAAGGCGTTTATTCTGTTTTTAGATGGATTTGATACGGGATCAAGATAAAATTCTGCAGTTTTTGAATGACTCTGACAATGAGAATGATGACCAAGAACTCACACGACTACCTGGTGAGCTTTCAGACTCTGAACAAGGAGATAACTTCCTCTGCGTGGACACCGACACAAGTGACGAAGAATCTTTGGTATCTTCTGATGAGGAGTTAAACATACTCAGAGGTAACCGAAACAGAAATATGATTTTTTACTCTGATGATGACTTTCCTGAGCGGTCGCAGCCACATCCACCCGCGGCTTTAGTTCAAAACCCGGTAATACATCCAGGTAAAGCATACATTTATGGAAAAAATAAATATAAATGGGCAGCCACTCCACGCAGCAAAGCCACTCGTACTGATGTACGAGTGGCTGAGCTGAGTGGAGTGGCGCTCGAAACGTTATTCATTTCGTACCTGGACCTATAAATGAAGCGAGAGATATTGTAGATCCGATTCCATTATTTTTGTTTATTTCTGATGAAATGATTGACCAGGTTGTAATCCACACGAATGCTGAAATATATTTGAAAAAGGAGAAGTACAAACAATTATGTCATACCAACTCATCTACCTCAGCTAAGGAAATAAAGGCTTTGCTCGGTCTTCTTCTGCAATCAGCTGCTATAAAAAGTAGTCATTTACCAACGAGAATGTTATTTGACACCAAACGAAGCGGCAGCGTTTTCAAGGCGTGTATGAGTGCTGAGAGATTTGACTTCCTGCTAAGATGCTGTCGGTTCGACAATAGAGCTACCAGACAAGAGAGAAGAGAATCAGATAAGTTCGCACCAATAAGAGAACTTTGGGTAAAGTTCATTGAAAATTGTAAAAAATGGTATGAACCCAGTTCCTATCTCACAATAGATGAACAATTAGTTGGGTTCCGAGGTCGCTGCCCGTTTCGAATGTATATACCAAACAAGCCTAATAAATATGGTATCAAGATTGTAATGGTCGCTGATTCTAATCTATACATATAATAAATCTGTAGACGTGGCGTTTCTGTACATTGAAAATATTTAGAAAAAAAGTAGTAGGGGTGTTAAAGGAGCACTAACAGAACCCATTTCTACCATTTTTAGAATTTTTGTCTGTTTGTCGGTTTGTCGGTTTGTCGGTTTGTCTGTATGTTTGTGCGCGCATCACGTAAAAACCCCTCATTATATTCAAAATCGAAATATTGAAACATAAGAAGCATTGTTCCGAATAACATTTAGCGTTTATTTCATCAAAATTGACCGACAGACGCAAAAGATATTAATGTTTAAAATTTAGTTAGTAACCTCATACGCGATTTCTATGATAAATTGAATTATTTACGTAAATAGGTTTTAGTCGAAGTGTAGTCGGAATGGCTGAAAATGAATTCAGTTTTATTTATCCTTTTGGGTTTACTCTTTGCATGGAAGTAATAAGTACTACGTACAATCCATTACGAAATAAAATCTCTAAAAAGTTTAAAAATGCAGCGCCGAAGTCAATTGCTCAGCCACTGCGCAAACCGTGCCGTCACATAAATGTGGTTGTGACTTCGTCGGGCATTGATGCAACTTTGCTTAAGGGTGGCCGGACGGCACATTCCATTTTCAAATTGCCGCTGAATCCTGCAAGCGAAGATACCCCAACATGCAACATCACCAAAAATGGGGGAGTCCTTTTGCAGCCGTGGAAGTTAAGCCAATGGAACGAGTAAATAATGTCGCAGAATCATGCATTAGAGGCGTTGAGCCGCAGCTTACAGGACATCCGCGGTAACCAGGCGCTGATGGGTGGCGTCGTTCGGCAACTTTAAACCCTGTGGACGGTGAGTAATGGGCTAGCTCACCGTCCGACCGTCTTATGACGACAGGCCGTGTCGATAGCACGTTCGTTTACCACGCGCGCCTCAAAGAGATCAAACCTTCGAATCAAAGTCAGCAAAACGGAAGGGGTTCGCAAGGGCCGATGCCTGCCGGGGCTTCGAGACTGTTCGGAAGAGATACCATGGCCCTGGATCACAAGGGGCTAAGAAGGAACATAACATGCACTTTTTTCTCAATTTGTAGGTTAATATAAAAAATAAAGAGTGGTTGTGTGAGTGGGGAGTGGGTCAGTTAAATAAACAAACAAAAAAATTGACATTGTCGTCGGCGATTCAAAAGTATACATATCCATAGACACTGTGATGGCTAATGACGATAGTACTGCATATCCCGTTGAATTTCTCAACTCCGTGGAGTTAAAAGGCGAGGCGTCCCATCAGCTGGAGCTTAAAGTTGGCGTTCCAGTTCTGGTGATGCGAAAACTTGATGCAACCAGACTGTGCAACGGCACCAGGCTTCGTATCACAGAGCTGGGCAGTATCATTATAAAAAATGGAGCTGCTAAAGGACAGAGAGTTTTAATTCCCCGCATGCCCACTGTTTCAAATAACTTGCCATTTCAATTTAAGAGGTTACAATTTTACTTAAAATTGGTTTTTACAATGACGATCAACAGATCCCAGGGCCAAACCATAAAAGTGACAGGCATTCAATGGTGCACTCCATGTTTTTCAGACGGTCAATTATGTGTTGGTTGTTCACGTGTTTCAAGTGCCCAAAACTTGCACGTTCTGACCGAAAATAATATGACATTTAATGTTGTGTACGTTTGATAGTTCACTTTGAAAAAAAAGTTGTATAGCGCTAAAATAAACGGTTTTTAAGCCATATCGCCGCCACATTATCAAATTTTGATCAGCCAGTCCGTTCTCACACATCACGCCATGTAATCCCCAAAGTTTTAGGCAGAAGTGTACCTAATCGTACACCCACATTTCGCGAGTTATGTTGAACTCCCATGTGATAGGGGCCGAGCTGGGTACAAATCCAGATTCCGTGGCTGCTATTGAGAAATTCCTGATGGAATAACCCAATAACACTTTTATTTATAGTATTTTTTTCAATTGCATATATTGTTTAATGTTAAGTGGAAGAGCAGAGTCACACAAGCATCACCTTGCTCAAAAGGTGATCTCTAAATCATGTGCGTTATAGCTTTATGTAATTAAAATAAACATTTTTTTAACACTACCCGACCCGGGCGTCGATCCCAGGACTTCATGCTTAGTAGTCGCACTTGCGACCAGTCGACCAACGAGGCAGTCTCTCACATACATACCAAAATTTTCACGCGAACGAAGTCGCGGGCAACAGCTAGTTCAAAATATGTTTATAATGCTACGCCATATTTGGGTAAAGGAACAAACTGCAGCGAAAACACACCTCTGGCTACATATATTTTGTAAAAAAACTTTGTGAACCTCTTTACGGGACCAACAGAAACATAACTATGGACAACTGGTTTACATCCGTGCCACTTGCATCAGAACTACTGAAATCTCCTTACAAACTAACAATTGTTGGCACATTGCGAAGTAATAAACGAGAGATACCACAGGAGATGAAAAATACAAAAACAAGGAATATCGGCACTTCGATGTTTGGCTTCGATGCTGAGAAAACCTTGGTGTGCTATAAACCGAAGTCCAACAAAGTGGTGTTTCTTCTATCAACAATGCACGATCAGCCGGACATTAACTCCAGTACAAAGAAGCCTGAAATAATACATTTCTACAACAGCACCAAAGGAGCCGTTGATACTGTCGACCAGATTTGTTCTGGCATGAGCTGCAATCGCAAAACAAATAGATGGCCTCAATGTATATTTTATAATATGCTGAACTTATGCATGATCAATGCGTATGTAATATAAGTATCTAACATAGTACGGCATCGACAAAAAACCGCTGAAACGCAGAGCATTCGTGCAAAAATTGGCGGATTATCTCATTGAGCCATGGTTGCAGGAACGGTACAACACTGTAACTTTGAGAAAGAATATCAAGGCCAGTATCAAAGACATTCTGCAAATTGAACATATCGTGGCTAGTACTTCTCAAGCACAGCCAAACAAACGAAAAATTTGCGCATTTTGCCCATATCAGAAGCACAGGATGACCAAAGTATCATGCCACTCCTGCAGGAAGGCAATTTGTGGCGAACATACCATTCCTGTCTGCTCAGACTGCCAGGATTAACATTTATAACGTGTCTAATAGTTTTTAAGAAGTCTTAATATTTATATCCTCTTATGTTACTTACTTTTTATTCGATACTGTTGTTTTGGACCAAAATTCACGTATAGCCTTCGCTCCTCTCATCCACAGCTTTTAGAAAAAGTAGACCAAATGATTAGGAAAACTCTAACTTCAATACTTAATGTGGCCCTGGACGACCGAGCTTGGCAGCAAGCCGCACTTCCCATTCGTTTGTGTGGTCTCGGCGTCCGCAAAATCTCAAGTATAAGTTTACCAGCTTTCCTCTCCTCGGTCTACGGTACCGAAAAATTAACCAGGGATATTCTGACTTCCTCACTGGTAGATTTTGAGGTGCCGTATTTGACGGATGCGTTGAACGCCTGGAAAATGGCTTGTCTCAAGACGGATGTGCCCGACAACCTGTCCTCCCAGAGACAGTGAGACGTGCCGCTCTGCAGTATTGTACGGAATAACCTTTTAAACACGTCAATCAATACTGTGGAGCGTGCCCGTTTGCTGGCCGTGGGGGAATGGGAGTCGGGCTTGTGGCTTCAGGCACTTCCATCTTTCACCATTGGCACTATGATGGATGACGCATCGTTCCGGGTCGCTACGAGTCTACGCTTAGGCGCACCTTGTGTTGCTCCGCATCGGTGTCATTGCGGTGAAGCTGTCGACAGCCTCGGACACCATGGCCTGTCCTGCTACAGGAGCGCAGGTCGCATTGCACGGCACGCCAGCATTAACGACATGATTCGTTGAGCTCTTGCCAGCGCCGGCGTACCAGTGGTTTTAGAACCAAACGGCTTAGTACGTGACGATGGGAAGAGACCAGACGGCATGACATTGGTGCCTTGGAAGGTGGGTAGGCCTTTGGTGTGGGACGCAACTTGTGTCGACACTCTTGCGCCATCTCATTTACTTTAGTTCTATTTGTAGTCTGTTTATAATGTACACAAAGCAAACTTAATCGGTTTGCAGGGCACACCACAAAGATGTTGGTGTGCGTAAAATCAACTGGTGTATTACTTCGCCTATTTGTTAGTGTTTGCTTCACTGTATATGTATAATATGAGGTAAAGAATATGAAGCATCAATTTAACCCTATGACTAACCGGTGTCGTGGCATAGATGTGTAATCATTCGGCTGGTAAATCAAGTGTCGTAGGATCGAATCTGCGCCGCTGGCGTCAACTTTTTGCATTATTAAAAAACTTTTATTTTCATTTTGTTGAATTTTTATTGTAATTTACCTGATAATAAGAACATTATTCGAAAAAAAATATGGAAGTAAAAATTAAACAATTTGTATTAAGAAATCAACAACATTTATTGACTAGGTTTTTTTCAAGTGTCGTAGGATCGAATCTGCGCCGCTGGCGTCAACTTTTTGCATTATTAAAAAACTTTTATTTTCATTTTGTTGAATTTTTATTGTAATTTACCTGATAATAAGAACTTTATTCGAAAAAAAATATGGAAGTAAAAATTAAACAATTTGTATTAAGAAATCAACAACATTTATTGACTAGGTTTTTTTTTATATTATAATCACAAATTAAAAAGTTTTGTGCATGACAAATATTCTAAGTCGGACAAGAAATAACGTTACTTTTCTTATTCAAGTGGGTAATTTATTTATTAGTGAAATGAATAAACATGTTAATAAGATAGATATTAAGATACAGGTATCCTAAATTGTTATCTCACTAACAATAACATCACTCACATAAAACAAATCGAATTACCCCCTGATATTTTTATTAATATCCTATTGGTGCGCCTTCGCTATCTATGACTTATTCATGCACGAAGTAAATGTCTCCACTAGACCTGCATGGAAGAATATTTTTTTTTATGATAGCGCTCACCATCTTTTCGCCACAATATTTTGCGACCGTCCTTGTCTGATTTAAAACATTTTTCATCTCTAAATATAACTATATTATTGCACCAATCAAAATCTAAATATTCTCTTGCGAAGCGTACCCGGTTTTGCCTGTGAATATCTGACATTCAAATTTTCTTGGCTGGCCTACAACATTTCACACCAGCTGCTCGCAAGTGGTTTCGTACAGTTTGTAATGTCACGTCATGTTTAGTTGCCGTGGAACGAGTAGTGAGGAAGGGCTCAGCGGTATGCGTAGCAACTATATCAGATGCCAATCTGTGAATGCAAATCCAGCCTTTGGTCCCGGTCGGCAAGGATCAATGCTTCCCGAATCTGCATAACGATGGACCCACAATTGCACAGTCCTTCTCTGTGAACAATAATAAAATATTGTTACAAAAAACAACAATCAATAACATGTGGATTATTTAAACATATTAAACTTCTAAACATCATAATAACATTTTGTTACTCACCGATATCTTTAAACGTCTCGCAATTTCACTAATTGAAACATTTTGCTCATGCAAAAGAATTATTTCAGCTCATAAAAGTGTGGTTCAATGATTCATATTGATTCACAAATAAAAGCACTTCTCAAAAAACGCAGGGTATAATGTCTAAAAACGTAACGAAACCCCAATAGTCAATAGCATTATGACGATGAACTTAAACTACTAACTTAAACATGATTTGTCATTTTTAGAGGGTAGACAACTAATACATTCTAACCCAAATATAAAGAGACTTGCTAATAGTTAAGCAATGAATTGAACAAACAAATGTAAAATATTTTATTAAAACATACAAAAACATTATACTGTTGGCAGTCGGATTCGATCCTACGGCGCCGGCGCAGTAAGTAATTATTTATCGCACGCTCGACTAATGCGCCACGGAGACGATTGTATGATAAGCTAAATTTATGCGTCATATTCCCTGCAACATTAGTGACAAGAAATTTTATTGTGTGTGCGTGGACAACGGGTAGCAAACACTAATAAATAGGCGAAGTAATACACCAGTTGATTTTACGCACACCAACATCTTTGTGGTGTGCCCTGCAAACCGATTAAGTTTGTTTTTTGTACATAACATAAATAAATTAGTGTACCAAAAATAAATTGTAGAAACTTACTTTTTTAATTAAATAAATGTCATTTGGATAAGAATATTGCTGTTTCATTTTGTTAGTCAAAATGCCTACTTTTTAGTGATTGTGTAAGTCGAAAATATGTTTAGTGAGCTAGGGTTAATGAGCCTGAAAATTGTTTAAAAACTGGTTTTTAACATTTACGCATTTACTTGAAACAATATTGATAACATTTTATTCAATTAACAATAGTGGTTTTCGTAATAATTGTACCTAATTTTATAAAAAGTTAAGCCTGTTTCCTTGTGAATAAAAGATTATTATTTAAATATCTCTTTGTCTTAGATCGATCGACGTCCAACTCTCACCAATAAAAGAGTCATGGAAAGTCAAATGGTCCGCAAAATTTTCTTTTGTTGAATCTACTTTCATAGTTTTACGTCGAAGTAATTGTAAAATCATGCCCAATCACGTCCTACTATCATGTTGAAATAAATGTTTTTCAAAATAGTGATAAATTGCTTTTGCCCATCGAATTTATTTCTGAGGAAAAATGTGTGCTTATCACATTTTTTTTTGTCTTTTTCAAAAGTCAAAGTCAAAGTCAAAGCATTTATTTCAATTAGACCATTACAGGCACTTTTGAAAGTCAAAAATAAAAAAGCTAAGCTACAGTCACAGACACAAGGCATAATAACTTGCGAAAGTACTGTAGTTGCACATTCCAAATCGTAGATCTCTATGGAGAAGAATGGGCAAGAAACTCCATGGACACTCTTTTAAATCAAAATATTGTTACAAAATCTTGTTACATCATTCATGTTGAGATTATACATATATGTAAGAGCGATGTACAAAGACGTGCACATTAAGAGCGTCCAGAGTAAAAGATTAAACCAACAATTTAAAAATAAAGTAATTAAAATAAACCGTGGCAGGTAAGAGATGACCAGTCCCAACTGACAGCGCCCGTTCACGAACATGACGCATGGATCAGCGCCATTCAACTCAACCATATTGAAGGGAACTAAATGACCCGACACACCCGCCACCATCAGCGAGACATTTGAGTGAGCATGACATTCTCTCAGCCACCAGGACACATTCAAGTCAATGAAAGATAACAAAATATAAATGGTAGCTTTACAGTACATAGTACTCACACATGTGCTATGCAATTATATAATACTAAGAGATGGAATCTATACAATGCAAAGATAATTATTTTACAATCTTCTGCAGCTTCCACTTTTATTTGGGTAATTGCTGTAATTTGAACGAAAGTTGACAGTGTCAACGGATTATGGTACCTACTAAATTGTCGTCAAGCGAATGTCTTACTGCGACTTCGGGTAGAATGGTGCGTAAGTAGGTACTAAATGTTTCCATTTACTTTCATTATGACGTCTTTCCAGAAATTCTAGGAAGGTGCTTAGTGTATAGTATCTTTCAGATAATTATATACAGTCACGCCCGAACTCTCACATGTTTACACATATCAACTTTTAAAAGTGTTTTTCTTCAACTGTATTCTCATACTATCTTGAAACAGGTCTCATATTTCAAAGTTTAATTCTATGTTCGTCGAGAAAATCATATCGTCGTTTTGAGTTTTGTTAAATGTAGGTATTCATAATAGTGTTGTGACTGTACTTCAGGTAAGCACTGTTAAAGTAAATGGAGTCTTACCTTTCTATAAATAAGTGAGCAGGCGGCGATGCGGACTTTCATTCCGAATTGCTGCGTGGAGTATGTGCCGTGGTGGTTGAGGAAGGCTATAACCAGAGACATCATGATGACGGCCGTGGCGCAGTACACTGCCTGCTCGTAGGTCATGGTCGAGCCTGGCTCCCAGTACGTCAGCATCAAGCTTAGCGCTACCGGTTGGAAAGGCCTAAAGCAGACAATTGAAAAGTATTTGGTCAGAACAATTCTGTGCCACTTTCGAGTCTAATGGAAGGAATAATAATTTTGAAAACTTGTCTGAGATATAGCTCAACAGTCTAAACATCTAGGCATTTCGAAATATATTTTTAATCCAATTCCATTAGAACGACTGATTTCATTCAAGGATTTTCCACAACAGGTTTCTAAAATTTTCCAGGTGCAATCTATGACACGGGAAGGACACAAACACCACCAGAGTAATTGGCATAATATGACATTCGCGTGACTAATACCAATAGCCAACAAAATTGCTCACTTGAGTACGAGTGCTTGTATGAGGAACATAATTCCGGAAGGAGCGTAACTCATCCAGAAAGCCTTGGTCATTGCACGAAGTAAAGATGGTTTACGGCCCTGCTTGCTCGCCAGTGCAATTTCTTCCAGCCATTTTCTGTAACAAAGTGTCTCATTAGTAATTAGTAGAGCAAATAGTCTATAACATAGTGTTGTTCATTTTAAAACTGCTTTTATTTCCTGTCTTAATTCCTTTCTGCGATATTTCTCTTCATATTTAGAGATCACGTGTTGTACTGCTCAATGTCACTTCAGTTGTAGTTGTAGCATACAATTCCTTCCATCAATTTTGCACTTAAATATTTGGCAAGCTACACGTGACAACTTAACATGGACCTATCATCAACAACATTGTGATGCGATATCTTGACCTTGTGCTGACAGAAATAACATCGTAAGTAGTTACTTTCAAATATCTATAAGGTTTTTAATTTTCAATGATATCATCATTACACACTTTGAATGAATACGTATTTTGCTGTTCTTGTGTGCATTTTTGTTTCCTACTTTACATGTATGATGCTAAATGCAATACCTAAATGAATTTGACGAGTTAGTTAGATCAAACGAGAATTGATTGGGATAGTTATTAGCGAGCGAGGTTACATAATTAGGTACATTGTTTTATCGAGCATGTTTTTGCTGTACCTACTACCTGTTTTGTGTCATTTTCTGGTAGATATCTAAGTGAGTGGTACAGTTACTATATGTATAGGTAGGCTACGTTATAGTCGTCGTTGGCGAGCTCCATAGTTTTAACCATTACATTTAAACATTTGTTGGGTTCATTGCACGATATGTAGTCCCGGGTGTACCGGCTACCAACGACGCACTAAAGTATATCTACGGACTACTCGGGGATTCAGCGCTAGTTGCTACGCGTTGAGAATTGCGCGATTCGTGATCGTGACACTGTTTATAAAATACGACAACTCGTTGGTCGTGAGAGTTCCCCTCTCTCGCATTATTGTTGAATGAACATGTCATTGTGAGTATGTGTAGAATACAGAAAAAATCTACTTATTGATATACAACTTGTTTTGGTCAATGGGTCGTCTTAAGGAAGGATAACCCTGAATAGAGGGGCCTACGAAAAGCAATTTACGCCGTACAAAAAAAAAAAAACTTTTTTCAAGACACTCTCGAAAACTGGTTCTTATCGCACTACGATTAGGTTCAATATGCAAATGTTTTTTACACGCGTGGACTTTTAATATTTTTCCGCACACGTGTAGAATCAAAAATTTCCACAGATACTATATATAGAACTATACTTATACTAAGTCCAAACGGGTTCAATGAATATGGTCGGTATTTAAATTGTGTTTATAAAGAGAATATCATATATAAACATGATTATTTAAAACAAATATTTACTTTTATGAACAAATTCATATTTATTTGTGTTCTAAATTAAAAAAAAAAAATTTTTTCTCTTTTTCATATTAGGCTGTTTAGCGGCATCATAACCTTTGCTTCTTCTTCAACCTGGCGAAAGCAAAGCACGGAAAAAAGCAAATTAAATCACAGTTTCCTAATAATTCCTGACAAAAATACTTTCCGTTCTAATATTTTATTTCATCGAAAGTGTATTGAAAAACGTGTTTGAAACGCGTGGGGATTTGTTACTGCAGTTCTCGGCTCGATAACTCCCTCGCCTGCAGCTCGGGTGTTAATTCTGCCTCGAATGCAATAACAAAGTTTCCCCACATAAATCAACATGTACTATTACCTGACTATGATTTTCAGATACAGGAACTTAATAGATGCAGGAAAAGGTAATGAAATAAACACGGTATAATCACTGCCACGTGCATATACTCGTAACACACGATTGAATTAATTATTCAGATTGCTCATGCATTAAATGAAATTCTATAGATTGTGTTTTATGTTGCTTATATTATGGTTGTATCATAAAAAAAAAAACAAAACAAAACAAGGACTGCGTCGTTAGTCTAGTTGGTCGCAATCGTAACTGCTGAACTAGAAGTACTGGCATCGATTCCCGGGTCGGGGAAATTGTTATTGGTTTTTCCATCACACGAATTTATCAGTAGCCGCCATGGAGTGTGGATGCGTGCCGATGGTAATAAGCTCGCCTCCTATAAGGGACTTAAACATAACTAGCGAAATGTGGGTGTACTATTAGGTACACATCTGCCTATCGTGATGTGATGTTATGTTATGTTATGGTATCATAAAAATACAATGTTTACAGTGGCCTTTAAATGTAATTTTTCGCGTTTTCTTCCTTAGGTCGCCAAACTTTGATTTCCGTACACTAACTACCACAGGCTTTATTAAAAATTCTAAATAACATTAAAATACATCTGGTTGCCCAAGAGCGTATAAGAATCAATAAAAGTAAACTTTGCATTAAAATGAAAAGCAGATTATAAAAAAGAGTTTTTATTCAGGTCTCTAAGTTTTTGTTTATGGGATTATAAATTAAAAATGTTTTTTATTATTTACATTTTTTAAATTAAAAATGTTTGTACACAAATACAGATCTAAGATGCAATCAAATCAGTCTAGGCATGGAAAATTCCAACTCAAGCTGTTTTATTTTTGGAGACATCATTGTTTTATTTTTAGCACAAAGGTAATCATAGGTTATTTTTTTTACGAATTTTTTTACCAGCTTTAGTTTAATGGGTAAACCATTACAATAAAGTTGGTAAAAAAATTCGGTTGTTTACCACGTCAGGAACCACTTAGTACTTAGTACGTCTTACACGATTTCCTACTTACTAATGAGAAGTACGTGACTACCTAGATCATTATCTTTAGACAGTTTACCCTCTGTAATCTTCGTGATCTCAAGAGAATAGGTATAGGGTTGTGTTACTTTACTATCAGTCTATCATCATCATCCACAGCCTGATTCACCCGCTGCTGGGTATTGGCCTCTCTTTTCTTGTGCCAATTATACGTTCCTGTGCTAGTTCATCCAGGTTTTTCTCCCGATGGCAACTTTGTCATCCGCCCATCTTGCATAAGGATAGTATTATATTCATATTTGTCGGATAAAATCTGAGTTATCGATTTGAGAAGAAGGATTTTATTGAAAGAACTAGCTGTTGCCCGCGACTTCGTTCGCGTGGAAATTTTGTGTGTGTGTATGTGAGAGACTGCCTCGTTGGTCGAGTCGTCGCAAGTGCGACTACTAAGCAGGAGGTCCTGGGATCGATGCGAAGGTCGGGCAGTGTTAAAAACATGTTTATTTAATTACATAATTTTATAACGCACGTGACGCCCTAGATCACATGAACTTCAACATAACTGGCGAAATGTGGGTGTACGATTGGTACGTTACACTTCTGCCTAAATCTTCGGGGATTACATGGCGTAATGTGTGAGAACTGACTGGCTGATCAAAATGTGATAATGTGGGTGATGACTACAAAAAGAAGTCCCAAACAAAATTGAATGGCGACGATATGGCTAAAAAATCGTTTATTTTGGCGCTATCAAACTTTCTTTTCAAAGTGAACCATCACACGCCTTGTTGGGCATTATTTATTCTAATACAGTTCTGTATACAACATTAAATGCCTATTATTTTCCGCAAGCACAACATATAACATCTAATTGACTGTGTGAAAAATAGGGAATATGCATAAAATTTAAATTTGTCTCAAATATTTTTTTCGAGATTCTTTATTGTCTTTACATTATAATTAAAAGATATTTTTTTTTATTTAGTTATTATTTAAACCCAGAAAATATTATATAATAAAAGTAAGGGAGGGAAATTCAAACTTACAAAACGCGTCACTATTGGTCGAAAGGAAATGTAACGTCATTGGTCACGAGTCACGTCACGTCATTGGATGTATCGGCGTTGATATTCATACTTTGTTAGTAGTGTTTGTGAGAAAAATTGTTTAAAACTGTATTCCTGTGTGATTACTTGTGAATATTATATTTGTAGTCAATCTAGGACGATAACAAAAACTGGTTTTGTCAAAGCACAGTCGGACAATCTATCGAAAATAGATACATTTATGATGTCAGCCTATCTGAATTTCTAGGCAAGCAATGATGAAAACGACATTTGCATACCTACTCCTAAAAGATATGGGTAAATTTTTGTAAACGTCTGATGGTGTTGGCCACACAATCAAGTCTTTTAGTTTTGCTGCGATAAGAGGTATGCTTTTAGAGAAGAATCTAGTAATAGTAATTTGTGAATATCCAAATTGTAATGCCAATATGCTAAACAACTCATTTAATTTAATTTTCTTGAGGGTTATTAATATGTATAGTAGGAAGTGGGATATTATCACTTAAAAGTTTTATTAAATGACACGATTTTAGGTAATCCTAGCAACATTTTTGGCTCTTTTTCAATAGCAGTTAGCATGTTACTACACATTATGTTTTTAAAATGTTTCTCGTCCTCTGAATCATCTTGCACTGAACTTAATTCAGATGAACAACTTAAATTTCTCTTTGAAAAATTATTTGACTATTTTCAAACCTATTTATATATTTTTCTATGATAAAAAGAAATTAATGATTAATATAAAAAAACATGCGTATTCCCTATTGAATGCCTGTCACTTTTATGGTTTGGACCTGGGATCTGTTGATCGTCATAGTAAAATCCAATTTTAAGGGAAATTGTAACCTGTTAAATTGAAATGGCAAATTATTTGAAATAGTGGGTTTGCGGGGAATTAAAACGCTCTGTCCTTTATCAGCTTCGTTTTTATAATGTTACTGCCTAGCTCTGTGATACGAAGCCTGGTGCCGTTGCACAGTCTAGTTGCATCAAGGTTTCGCATCACCAGAACTGGAACGCCAACTTTAAGCTCCAGCTGATGGGACAGCACACCCGTAATTAACGGGCGTGCTATCCAGGGAGTTGAGAAATTCAACGGCAACGGTGTAGGCAGTACTATCGTCATTAGCCATCACAGTGTCTATGGATGTGTATACTTTTAAATTGCCGACGATCATGTAAATTTTTTTTTGTTTATTTTACTGACCCACTTGTTCTTTGGCGACAGCACTGCCCAATCACACAACCACTCTTTGTTTTTTATATTAACCTCCAAATTGAGAAAAACGTGCATGTCATGTTCCATCTTAGCCCTTTGTGTTTCAGGGCCGTCGTATCTCTTTCGAACAGTTCCACAGCCATGGCAGGCATCGGCCCTGGCGGACCGCTTCCGGTTTGCTGAGTTTGATCTCTTTGAGGCGCGCGTGGAACACGAACGCGACGTCGAAAATGGAATGTGCAGTCCGGCCACCCTTAAGCAAAGTTGCAGCAATGCCCGCGGAAGCTATAACCACAGTTATATGACGGCACGGTTGGCGCAGTGACTAAGTAATTGATTGCGGCTCTGCGTGTCGCGGGTTCGATTCCCGCACGGAATAAATTTACAATGTCGTGGATTTTATCAAATTTTAATTTTGTTTTGATTTTTAAACTTTTTGGAGATTTCTTTTCGTAGTGTAATTTGTAAGTAGTACTTATTACTTCGATGCAAAGAGTAAACACAAAAGGAAAAATAAAACCAAATTCATTTTCAGCCATTCCGACTACAGTTCTACTAAAACCTATTTACGTAAATAATTAAATTTATCATAGAAATCGCGTATGAGGGTACTAACTAAATTTTAAACATTAATATCTTTTGCGTCTGTTGTTCGATTTTGTTGAAATAAACGCTAAATGTTACTCGGAACAATGCTTCTTATGTTTCGATTTTTCGATTTTGAGTATAACGAGAGCTTTTTACGTGATGCGTACACAAACTAACACACTGAATGGTCTTTTATTTACGATTTGGTAGCTGGTAGTTGAAACCAAATAATCAAGAAAGTTAAGATTTAATTTCTCTAAAACAATACTAATTTTAGACCTGAAAACCCCATCAATTTTCAATTATTTGTATACCTAGATTTTTAGTTTCTTTCAATTACTAGTCGAATCTTTGAGTAGGCACATTAGTGACTTCACGCGGTGATTTTGCCATACATAATCTTTAGTTAATCGTGTTTTGGCAGCTCATATGCAGCAAGATGCATGTCAATTGATTGATGGTGTCAACTAGTCTATTGGATTAGTTCGAGTTTGTGGGGGAAGCGCCAGGTTAGCCCGCGAATTTCAAGTTTTCTTATGTTTTTTGCAATTTGCCGATCAGTGTATGTGGAACAAGATATGATTTCTGGCCGTACTACGTATTAGTACGATTTTTTTTCATGAAATAGTCATTGAATTGACGATTTTAATGGTTGTAACTCAGTAAAGCCATGTTTGTTACGGTCGCGAATCATGTATCAATCAATATAAATACAACCTGACAACTTGTAAATTGCAAAAAACATAACAAAATTTGGATTTCGCGGTCTACTCTGGCGCTTCCACCTTAGCGATGACAGTGAGCCGATGGTTCTATCAGACCCCATGTCGAAGTGTGTAGCTCAAAAATTAAAAGTTCCAAAGTAAAACAAAGAACCTCCCAACGCTTTTATAAAAGGTCATGAAAGCAAGTTAATCCTATCAAGAAGAATACGCCAGCATCAGCACGGTGAATCTACTTTATCCTGTCTGTTCTAATCCCTAACAAGTGTGAGATAAGCAATTTTTGTGCAGGATGACATAAAAAATTGCACCCCGGCTAGTAAGTAGACGTTCTAGAGTCTAGACTTGGCTGAATTTAACCAATGAAACTAAACATGATGAGCACATTTTAACCGTGCTCAAGTGCTGTCAGTGTCAATATTCCGTGACAAAGTGCGGATCGCGTTCTTTTTTTTCAATAATGCAATCGGCCCTTACATATAAATATCGAGTGACCTTACATTTCGAATTAAAGTTCGAAAAGTACTATCTCATGGATAAGATACCCTTTAAATTACATACAATTAACTACAGACAAGTGAAAGCACATCCGATGTTCTTGAATAAAATCGATAGCTAACCGGTACGTACGTACGCACGCGCTTGCGCACTCCCAAGTCGATCGTTGACATACTAACGCGATCTGCGTTGTGATGACACTCATGTGATACTACCAGCCACCAATTAGTAAACAAGCCAGTGCTGAATGTGGTGCGCAACTTACAACGCATTACTGCTGAAAACTGATTAACATTTCGGAGTAAGTAGGTATTCTTTAGTATGTATGTACATGCATTGTCTGTTGTTTAAAGGCTTCGAACAGGGAAGTTATCTTCTCGGAAATCATATTACAAAAATATTAGAATGGATAATTGAGTAGTAATGACAACGTTGTTTTATTTATAGTCAAATAATAACGTCAATATTCAAAGGATAAAGAATGGTGACGTTATGTTTTAACCCAATACCAACTGTTGTTTTAGAATTTAAAGGCTCCATCAATCAATTATACCTATCCACTCAATCTTAATGAACGACGCTAACTTGCACTTAACCCGTTCTCTTAAAATACTTAGTAGGTGTTAACTGTGAGAGATAACACTCTCTTGTCGGACGTAGAGAGAGTTATCTCTCACAGTTAACAGCGAATGACATCTTTGTGGCATTCCTATGATAATCAGATAATGTTTTACGGTTTACTTCTGGTTCCGGTGACATTTTCACGTCTTGAAGTTACGGGTTGTTAAACATCATTTTCTTTTGCATTTATCTTACATCGATGCACGTGAAAGTGAGAGAAATTGACACAGGATGATCATAATATTGTAATGGTACACAATACGTGTTATAAGAATGGGTAAATTGAATAAGCGCTATCAAATAGTCGTCGGTTAGATGCACAATGTGATGGAAGAAACTCGATGGATTTTATCCACTCACGCGCTGTTTATTTAGTTATGAAGACCTATGCAGATATCTTATTTCCCGAGGTAAAGGATGTTTTGTAAATAGATAAAAAATGGGTTTGTTATGAATGATAAGTTATGGATGAGGTCATTGGAACGGTGCGGACCCTGTACCGATTATAAAATATACCACGGCCGCCGAATACGAAGATAATGCGTGTGCAGTCCTTAATTTTTCCAATCATTGATTGGTGATGTATGCTACTATGACCTGAATGCAGATCTCCTCGATAAACTTGGCCGTCATCTCAATTACTGCTTTCGATTCGTTTTCAATCTGCGTAAATACGATCAGGTCTCCGCGCAAAGGTCATTTTTTTTTTTTTTTAATTTCGGCAGTTATAAAGTGGCTACCTATACGCCAGCCAGCGCAATTAGCAAAGGGCGTTGACTACTTAGTTTTCTTTTCTCGACTCTTCCAACTCCCCTAGTTATGCAGCATCCTATTTTCAGTACCTACATTTGCACCGACCACACTAGAAATCTTCGTTCATCACATAATTTTCTTCTTCAATGTCCATGTCCCTCTCACCGCACTGACTTCATACACTGTTCTTTCTTCGTTCAGTCTATCTCTCTGTGTAATGCGCTCCCCCAGGAAATGGATGGATGGCAACCAACCGTTTATTCTTTAAATAATAAATCAAAGTTCGCGAGCACATTCAAGAAGCTAGAAGTATCTTCACGGAGGTAATATTTTCCCATTGTTGTTTTTTTATTTGTTTTAATATATTAGTATTTAAATAGTTATTTATTAATTTGCATATGTAAAAAGGTATATATTATTAGATTAATATTATATTTATAGTTTATGATTAGTATTTGTTATCTTTATATTAAATCTCAATTGCACCTACCACAGTTTGTCTTTGCATCACCCAAAGCTTGACTGGTAGGTAATGCCATTAACATTAAATGTGCCTCTGTATAATTACATTAAATAAATAAATGATACAATTGGGCAATTGTGCGGATGGTTATCTATTTTCAATAGAATGGTGTGAATTCCATTGTGTTTCTTTTTCACGAACGCATACAAAATAAAGACGTCATCAATTTTTTTATTCATTAATCTAATCAACTAATAAAAATGAATCCAACGTTGAAACTGGGGCCGTGGTCCGAGTACTCGCAGCCTTTTTATGGAAATATCTAATCGCTTAGTTGATGCTTCACGATTTTTTTTAAATAATACTCTGTCCACCAGGTGGTAGACAGTGACACAAACCTTTAACATTATTGCCCTTAGGCACCTCTCGTGCACAGCGACACATTTTAAAGTCGAGTATTCTCTTTGTCCACCAATTGGATTTTTGCTGCTATTTTCAAAATTATTATTAAGTGGTAAAATAGTATGCCCATAATTCAACAACTAAATTCAACATTTAACGTGTGGTATTTAAATGATGGAACGGTAGGAGGTGATAATGACACCGTTTTGGATGACCTACAACTCCTCAAACATCAATTTAAATCTATTGGCCTAGACCTTAACCCCTCAAAATGCGAAATTTACCTCTCAGACTTTACCGACAGACAATCGCCTATAGATAAATTTAATGCAATAGACCCTAAATCAAAATTTTAGATAAAAGTTCTACTTTCTAACCTCCTTTACTAACCTCCTCCTATTTTAGAAGATTTTTTTTTCATTTTTCATCGATGACAAAATCAAACATTTTAATGATATTTCGGATAGACTCTCCAAAATTAATTTACATTCGGCATTCACCCTTATCAGATATTGCTGTTTTGGTCCAAATTTTATGTATTTTATCCGTTGTTCTCTCTTTGGAAGTAACCACAACTTTTGGACAAAATTTACCAAATTATTCGTAACACATTAACATTCATTCTTAATGTGGCCCTGGACGACCGAGCGTGCCTGCAAGCCCTACCAATTCGTTTTGGTGGCCTCGCCTCGGCGTCCGAAAAAATTTCTTATCTAAGCTTACCAGCGTTCCTGTCCTCCGTCCACAGTACTGAAAAGATAACCAGGAAAATTTTAGCTCTCTCCCTGGTTGACTCGAAAGTGCCGTGCTTGACCGACGCAGACGTCGCCTGGAAAGTGGCTTGCCCGGATACGGATCGGCCCGAGAACCCGTTTTCCCAGAGACAGTGGGATGAGTCGTTTTGCAGGTTGGTACGGAATAAACTTATTAATACGTCTACCAATACTGCTGAGCGTGCCCGCCTACTGGCTGTGGGTGAGTGGAAGTCGAGCCTCTGGCTTCAGGCACTACCGTCACCTAATATAGCTTCCGGCTCGCCACATGTTTGCGATTGGGCGGCGCTCCTTGTGGGGCTCCACATCGCTGTCAATGTGGTGAAGCAGTCGACTGCTTCGGACACAATAACCTTTCTTGCAGTAAGAGTGCAGGTCGGATTGCGCGGCACACTAGCATTAATGATCTCATCCGTCGTGCTCTTGCCGCCAAGACTCACTCACTCTTGGGTGCCAGCTGTCTTAGAAACCAATGGCTTGGCACGCGTCGATGGGAAGAGACCAGATGGAATGACCATAATGCCATGAAAGTTGGGTAGGCCTTTGGTGTGGGACGCAACTTGCGTTGAAAGTGGGCTGCGCTGGGGCGGCTGCTGCAGGTGTTGAAAACCTCAAACGGCGCAAATACAATAAATTAATTGGTAGTTATGTGTTTGAGCCGTTTGGGGTTGAAACAAGCCATGGGGTCCGAGTGCCCACCTAGTATTTCAAGAAATCGCCAAGTGGTTGGTCGACTCTTCACGTGACCAGAGGGCTGGCCTATTTTTTAGCCAAAGAATCAGCATTGCCATCCAACGTGGCAATGCTGCCAGCCTTCTGGGCACTTTTCCTGTTGACAGCGATTTTTTGGACGCCCTGTAATCCTTTTCTACTTGTACTATTATAGTTTTGTAATTTGTAAATCATTTAATTATCTTTTAAATAAAGTATGTAATTACGTGTAATTGTGGTAATAGATACATGCTCATTTTGTTTTTTTAATTTATTTTCGGTAGTTCATTCATTTTGTACTTCACCTGATGTCAAGGCAGTCTGTGCAATGCCCAGGCATCCATGCCTGGGCATTGCACAGAATTCATTGATTAGGTACGGTATAAAATGATAAACTATAGATAAAATATTTTATATACATTGCCTATAATATGAGCTCGGCATTGTATACGGATACGGATTTTCTTTACGGATTTTCATACGTTAGATATCGATTTGAGAATTAAAAGTAATTTGTTGGCTATATTACATATTCAGTTTGCTGGCACCTTCAGGGTTACCCTGCAATTGACCGAATATTCCGTAACACAGTTTGGTCGGCACTGAAGAATAATTTTGGTTTTACGAGTATTTTTTTTGTACACGAGGTATTTTCATTAGAGGTGCGTTGTAAAGCATGAAGGTAGATAGATACATGGAATGTTCATAAAGGAATTTTACAGTAACATTTTTGGGCTCGACAAGGGGCTTTAATCACACGCATCCAGTTCATCACATTTGAAATGAAAAACTTCAATCATGATCGCCTAATACACAGAAAAAATAAAAATTGGTTATAATATGGGGGTGGTCAAATGGTTTCTCTAACCTTGAAAAGTTTGGAAAATCCATGCAAGGCTGTTTGGATCGTGCTACTTGTTATATCAGTTTGGGTCCCGACTACGAGCCGCGGCTTGGCACGTTAGGTGAAATTTCGAAACTCTCAAAGGGCTGGGTAAGTCTCACAATAATTACTTCTTAACTTCAGTTTATCTGGGTGAGGCTGGATAACGAATGGACCCAGTAGGTAAGTAACTAGGTATGCACGAATTCCGTGTGAATTCGCTATTTATCAAATACTTAACCAAACATTTAAATAAAATAATAATGCAAAACGCACTAATACATATGTATGAATAAGGATATAAGGACAGCGGAAATGCAATTTACAGTAATTAAATATTCAAGATGCATTCATGAAGAAATCAATCTGAATTTAAGATTATTCATTTATGTTCGTTTTGTTGAAGTATTGCTGGTTTATTGTTTGTAATGAACGTTCGTGTGAACCTCTCGTGTGGGTAAATGTTGTGATGTGTTAATCTATCGCAGTCATATGACCACGGCAGGCCTCCTGACGCTCTCCGAGGGCCGTTATCGCGGCCGTGCTAGGCACTTCGCCTTGTCCTTATTTCAGCTCATCACAGCATCTACGACGCTTTGCACAACCTGTCTAATGATTGATTATAATTATTAGTACAAGGTACCGCGACTTTTGACGCTTTTTTTACTTGGCAGAAGTTTCAAGTACAAGAATTTGACCTTATTTAAAAGAAATCAACGTTTAATGCGCATGTAATCCGCAACCAGATTGAAGTAAAAGTACTTATAATACATGTTTTATTGTAATTTGTTTGTACCAAAGAAGGGCACAGTTTACATTAAAATACATAAAAATTGAATCATGTGACGTACTCTCCTTTTAAGTCTTGTAATATTGGATCAAGTCTCGATTTTTTCATAAAATACTTAAGCGCATTAAATGTTACACGAACTTGTATTGAATAAACGCCTGATTTCCTGAACGTATAATAGATAACATAGTTTTAATTTATTAACTTAATCTGCGTCAACATCAACAGTACTTATTAAATCATTTATTTTATGAATCATTATTAAATGAAGTTGTTTGACGAACACCTGTCACTACATAAAGGTTACTTTTGAAGCTTTGACAGTTTCATTGCCAATGTCTTGGACTCTTGGTCAAGGTTTTATGAAAGTACTGAACAAGTCATAAAAAACATAATATCTTTAAATAGTTTCCTGCACTTAGACACTACTATGATGTGTACATATTGGGTACCTGATATTGGGACAAACTCATCATCATCTGCCTAGCCTTTTCCCCAACTATCTTGGGGTCGGCTCTCAGTCTAACCCTATGCAGCTGAATACCAGTATAATTTTACATGGAGCGACTGCCTATCTGACCTCCACAACCCAGTTAGTACTGGGTAATACGATATCCTTGGTAAGACGGTTTGTCAGACTTTTTGGGCCACTGATTACCTGTAACTGACTGTCAAAGATCTACAAATGACAGCCGGGACCAACGGCTTAACGTGCTTTCCGAGACACGGAGGAAACTCGGTATGTAATCGGTGGTCACCCATCCACAGACCTACTTAGGCAAGCACGGTGTAACCTAAAGATCGACCCGAGAGGCTGTTGTTATTTGCGTGCTCCTCATATTGGGACAAACTGTTTTAGAAAATTCAAAATTAATAACAGCGTAGAGTTTCTAGGTAACAGATATGATACATTTATGTGTGTACCTCATCGTGGAAAAAAAGCTTCTTACAAACCAATCTTTATAACAAAACATAAATAGCTTATCACATTATCCAAGGGCTTATTAATAACGATCCGGCCTTGTTTGACAACAAAGCCTGGAGCTCAATGATCATTTCAATCATCCTGATTTATCGGTTCCATCCTTCCCAGGGTTGCATCGCACATCGCTTATTTAAAAGGTGTAAACAAGGATGTGAACAGCACAAAATGAACTTGTTCGGTATAAAGGCTATGACCCGCCAAGTCAGGTGAACGACTATATTGCAGATGCACTCGTGCACAAGCTCACACATGGAGTCTCATCACTTAATATAAACAATATTACACTATGCACTTAAACAAGGAAGTAAGCAGGAAGTGACTTGTTCTCTTTAATTAGTTTACTATAAAGATTTTATAGTATTTCGTAACCTATTTATACTTTAGTCCTTGCACTAGTACTCAATAACATTTATGGAAATACGAGTTTTGTAACTTAGAAGAAAGGGTGTAAGTCAACAAGAAAGTAATAGGTTCCACAGTCTACTAACTTTTGAGGCACGGTTAGTGCAGTGGCTGAGCAATTGACTGCCTCGCTGCGTGTCAAGGGTTCGACTCCTGCACGAAACCAATATTTGTATGGCCTATAGGTAGTTGTTCCGGGTCTGGCTGTTTGTGTATGTGAGTTTAAATGTTTGTAAACGCATCCACGATACAGGTGAGAAGTCCAAGTGAGGGAAACGTTTTTTATTTAAAAAAGAAAAGAGTACTACGATTGCTTGCACCAGCTTGCAGAGTTATCTTGTTTTGTTGGAAAACTGCTTGCATTGCACAGGAGCGATTACTAGTCATGCCTGATAACAATAATGTCGGGTAGTAATTTAGGTGTCAAACAAAACAATTGCGAATATTATACAGTAGGGAAGATACTTATCTAAGTTTACTAAGGTAATTGTCGTATACCGGAATCATCAGCAATTAGTGCGAAATTATAATTGTTCAATAAACTGCACTTTTGTAATGACTGGTATTGTATTTTTAATGAGTACCTAAGTGTTAATTGCAAAAAGGAAATATTGTGATTGACGGCAGGATAAATCATCTTAGAATATTGCAACATCTTCCTGAACTTACTATAATATCTATGATAATATGTTATTTAATTTAATCAGCTAGCTAGAGGTATGTCCTAAACTCACAAACATAATTCTAATGAACATATTACCGTACCAATGGATCAATTTATTTGAGAATCGCGCTAGTATTGTGCTAGCAATAAGTATATCTATGACATTTATGCTTTCACGTAAACAAATTACTGTTTGTTATATTTCCGTGATAGGCAATAAAACATAGTCGTAAATACCTGAGCGAGTAATTACATAATACTGTTGTTAAAATCTTCTAATTACCACAATGATGCTTGAATAATCATCTTCCTGCCCTTGTCCCATGTTACTTGGGGTCGGCACAACACGTTTTTTTTCTTTCATTCTCCCCTGTCAACCGTCACGCAATCATTTACATCTATTTCCTACATACAATGATGCTAGAATTAATGATCACTATTCTACAAGATAAAAATGTTCACTATTTATGTACCTATTTTGGGATTGTAAATAATGTCTATAAAAGAATCACAAGGATGGGTGTATAGAGAATGATAAGAACGCATGATGGACGCAGTGTCGAGCTAAAGTTAGGTATGTTGATCTACTCACCTATCACAGCTTTTGTATTTCACGAACTTACATGTTCTGAGGATATTGTGTTATATTAGGTATAATAGTAGTAGTTTCGATTAAGCCCATGTAAACTACTGATATTCAGCTGTATCCGGTTAGACTGGTAAGACCAGTTCGGGAAAACAGTTAGATGATGATTAGTCCCGTTTGAGCTCAATCATTCGTGCCTCCAAAGGACATTCCGATGTAACAGGACCTACCTATATAATTTATCGAAATCGTCAATGAGCTATATAAAATTAAGGAATAACAAGAAAACATAGTCTAAAAAAGAGTGCTTTAACATAATGCATATTAATTTTATAAATATTGACGCACCGGATCATTTATGAATAAAGACATGTTCATTAAAGACAATGCCTAGAATGTGTGAATTGTAAATAGGTACCGGTAATACCCACCTACATCAACACCAGGTTAGTATGTATCAAGAATCTAGTCTAGACAGAGGCAAAGTTTCAACATGAAACAATAAACCTTTATGGCAAATTGACTTTGGGTTTAGGTGTCAATTGTTTTCTAAACTATCCACTAATTGGACACGCTTTTAGTGGTAAAGTCATTAGTGCGGTTAAGTACTTAGTACATTACTTATTGACTTTGTTAGTAAACAAAACGACGTTTAAAATTAAGCTTACTAAACGTGAGACAGTCTGCTTGTCGGAAAATATCGTCATGGAAAATAATTATGGCAATGTCCCATTTTCAAACATGCTTTTCTTCGACGAATTGAAATAACGATTAGTTATCTATTACATCTAGGATCATCGACTGTCGTGCGGTTACTTGGCAAGCAACCGTTCACACAGTGCATAATTACTTGATGATCAACACTGTGACAAAGGAAGTCGGTCGAGTAATTTACACCAACCTTGTACCGATTGAAGCTCCACTAAGGACCGAGTGCATGAAGGTAACCGAGTTTTAAGTTACAGGTATATAGTCGGTGAAACGAAAATTAAAAGAGAGAACTTTAAGAATAAATAATCCTCAATACCTCATACAAACGTTCGAGGCCAAGTGTTTGATACCAGCATCATCATCTGCTTAGTGGTCATCTTACTTCTTAGTACTATTTATAATGACTGCGATAGTTTGGATGGAAGGATGTTTGTTACTCAATCACACGAGAATGGCTGAACGGATCTGTATGAAATTTGGCACAGGGATAGATTATTGTCTGAAATAGCGTATATGATACTTTTTATCCCAGTCTACGCAGACGAAGTAGCGGTCAGAAGCTAGTCTTACATAATATTAAGCTTTCTAAAAGAAGTATCATTTTCTCTGCCAATCATGATATATTTCCATATTCCAAACCGAACCTTTTAAATGATTGAAATCAATTCCCAATGGTTGGTAATGGATGCACAAATGTGTCGTGTTATGTGAGCGTCGCTGCGCCTTGCGGAGGCCACACTGCCATGCATCGATCAGTAACACTTTATGCTAACACACGCGCCAACCACACCGGTTTGTTGCTGAGAAAAGCGTTTATTTATATTGTCCAATCTCATGTTCGATAGGCTGTAAAGTTTTTTCTAACTCCTGACATCTATTTATAACCTACTGCAACTGCAGGTTCAGTTCAAACTCGTTCTCACTGCGTATAGTCTAGCTGCGTGCAAAGTGCATGCTCGGTCATCGTTTTTTCGAAAACTAGTTTAAAAATGCTGGTATTGAATGTTCATTGATAATGTTTGTTAATAATGTGTATCTAGGTCTTCATTAACGGAAGGCAAATAATGCAGCTATGACAGGTGTTGAATACAATGCAAATCATTAGCGAGTATGTATTGTAAATATGCTCAAAGATACTCATAAGTGTACCTATAGAAGTGAACGTGAATCATAAAGGTCCCGGCTGGTCCCGTATGTACATGACACATGGACCGGCGCGGGCGCGGCGTTTGTTGACTGTAGTTGATTGACCATGTGAGCGACTCGTGACCCAATCCGTTCTACTAATTAACTTAATTCGAATTACCTATGCTAAGTAAATAATGCAATTTATTATCATGCAAAAAATAAAATGACCGAAACATTCGGAGAAAGGGTTGAAGTATAAATCCACGAATACTCGTTTAAGCCGGTAAACATTAGCACTGCTGACTGCACAAAGAACTGGAAGCGTGCGTATGTTGGATGATACTACCTACCTGTGATACAACTGGTGCCCTTGGTGGCACACATGTAGGTACATATAACACGCTCGAATGTAAATTGATAATCCGGAATGCGGACGCAACAGCTCTCAAAACGAATTTAATAGAAAAATTGGATTTGCAATTGCTCTTTATTATCACATAATGGTGAGTAAGCTTTAAACAGCGATATGTGACACGAGTGTATACAATGTAATTGTGTATATGCGTTAACAAGTCTTATGCCGCCTCGATTAATACTTCCCATTCGCAGACAATCTAGGCCTTTGTGTGAAGCATGGCACATTCGCGGGCACTGTGCGCCGTCGGCCCGTCGCATCTCGCATGCGGCCTGGCGGCGCGGCGTAGCGGGTTGGCGGCCGCCGGCTCGGCTCACATAACGGCAACATGCACCATTCCCATCCAACATTTAAGCAAGTACAACACCGGTTACACACGTGAGAACTTTGGCTTGCACTGATCGTCAATATCGATAAAATGGTTTGTGTAATCAAACGTTTCCTATAAACATTTACATATTATAGTGACGTTAGTGCCTATTGATTAGTTCGTGCAACAATATCCCTTCATTAATTACCTATTCAGTTGTTTCGCAGACTTTAAAAAACGTGTAGACGTCAATTATCTCGGGATTGTATTAACTCAGCAGAGAATAATATCACCAGAGATAATGAATCCTAAAAAATATGTTTTTCTATACACTTCTCCAAAACTGGTTCTTATCGCACTACGATTAGGTTCCACATGCAGTGTATTTCACACGCGTGGATTTTTTATATTCATCCGCACACGTGCAGAAAAAAAAAATATTAAGTCCAAATATTATATTAAGTGCAAGTGGGCGCAATGACTATAGTCGGCGGTGATGGTTTTTTTTTGGAATCTCGGCAAAGAGATATGCGTCTTTACGGCGTTAATATTTTTCGAGTATTTAAATTGTGTTTATAAATAAAATATCACAGATAAACATGATAATAGAAAATATTTCCTTTACGAACAAATTTATTCATTGTCTTCTAAATTCAAAAATATTTGCATTTTTCATTTTTCATATTAGACTGTTTAGCAGCATCATACCTTTGCTTCTTCTTCCACCTGGCGAAAGCAAAGCGCGGAAAAAAAAACAAATTAAATCATAGTTTCCTAATAATTCATGAGAAAAATAATTTCCGTTATAATATTTTATTTCTTCGAAAGTGTATTGAAAAACATCGTTTGATACGCGTGGGGATTTGTTACTGCAGTTCTCGGCTCCATAACACTCTTGCCTGCAGCTCGGGTGTTTATTCCGCCTCGAATGCAATAACAAAGTTTCCCCACTTATATCAAAATGTGCTCAATTTTTATTTCATATAGACACATATACATATAACGTAAAACGAGCTCTTCATGACGAGATTCTTATTGCAAAATTAGAATAGCACTTTTATTTGTGTGCCTTGAATCGGTCAGTGCGCAGACTACTATATGCATATGAACACACCCACGTAATGGGTGTGTCTGAATCGTATTCACGTCGATAGATCATAATATCACGGTAATCATCTCATGAATCCGACAAGGTTACATTTGCATGCCTCGCGTGTATGAAAGCATTTTGTTTGATTTCCATCCTAATGTAAATCCGGCAATATTAAAGAAACCAATGATAAATGCACTAATTACAAAAGTGTTACACCAAACCTCTGAGCGACTGGTTTCAATAACAACGACTGACGTACGACTTTCGTATGCACAAAAAATATTTACTTCGGAGCCGGACATATTTAATGTATGTAAGGTGTAATTAATTAATTTAATGTTTATTAATACCTAGTAAATATTTATTTATAAACTACGGATTATAGATCTATAATAACACTAGTTTGCAGTGTTTTTGTTGCTTTTAGGTTCGCCTTGTATAACGCCTTGGGAATAACGAAAAATAAATAGTTTAATAGTTTTGGAAATTAACTCATTTTTTTATTATTATTACGGTTTGAAATTTCAATGAAATAGAACCATAATTATGTACGGAGTAGCAAGTAGTAATTTTTATTATGTTAATTATTTATAAAAAAATGATGGTAATCACTGAAGTATTCTACAAAATCGTTAGAAATACTGGTACAAAATCAATTGGGAGCATCAAGAAAAGTAAACATAATGTTTTTGGTCATTATTTCCAATGACTATCTAATTTATCTAGCCTGTATTATCCCACTGCTGGGCAATGAATTCCTCTGGCAGCTTCATATTTACTCCAAACATACCCTAATAACTAAAAAACTAGATCTGATCTGGCACACTAATGACTGATCTTACGTAAAATGATATAAATAAAAAAACCCCGCAAAAATATCGGAGGCAACACATAAACATTTTTTATTTTTTTAGTAAACTTGTGTAATAATAAAATGTGTACAAGTACTAAAAGGGGAAAATAATTTCTGCGCGTCATAAAATTCGTCACATCGCTGTCAATAGGAAAAGTGCCCAGAAGGGTGGCAGCATTCCCACGTTGGATGGCAATGCTTGATTCTTTGGCCAAAAATCGGCCAGCCTTCTGGTCAAGAGAGACTCGACCAACCGCTTGACGATTTCGCGAAATACTGATGTTTTTTTAAATAGTTTATACGTTGTCCGGCTTAACTTATACAAATTGTAATCATCATCATTCTCTTATATATATCATAATTTATTTGGGGTCGGTGCAGCGTGATACATAAAAGGCTAATCATTACATGGTTGAGAAAATGCTGGGCTGATGAGATACATACATCATACCAAAAGGACCAGTTTTGAACAAACATTGTTTTTATGATAGTCTGAAATAACGCTGCGCTTCGACCGAAATTGCGTATTTTGCGGCACAGTGCGTTTTGTATCAATGTTCCTAACTAAGGTAAAGAAAATGAATGACCAGTATCAGAAATAGGTACTATTGCAAACTGGAATGAAGAAAATAAAGTGTATGTTTTATTACACAGAAAGCTCAAGGACTAAAAGCTCACGTACGCGACATCTCGTTAACATCTTGCAAAGGCTTTGACATTAGAGTGCCTACTTGTACAAATATACATTTCTTTGTATCCGTACCCACTTGCTACGAGGATGTATTGATTCTCTTTCCCACCTTATCATTTGTACAGTACCAAACCAAGTGTGTCCAAAATATTGACACTGACTCTTAGTTTGTGTAAAAAAACGCTCCAGGATTATAACAATAGTATATATATATATAATAGTATACCTATAAGTGGGGAAACTTTAGAAAATCCCCACGCGTATCAAACGATGTTTTTCAGTACACTTTCGAAGAAATAAAATATTATAATGGAAATTATTTTTCTCAGAAATTATTAGGAAACTATGATTTAATTTCCTTTTTTTTCGCGCTTTGCTTTAGGTTGAAGAAGAAACAAAGGTATGATGCCGGTAAATAGCCTAATATAAAAATTGAAAAATCTAATCGTTTTGAATTTAGACAAAATATTAATTTGAATACTTGACAAATAAATATAAATTTATTCATAAAGGTAAATATTTTCTATTATCATTGTTTATTTGAGATATTTTATTTATAAACACAATTTAAATACTCAATAAATATTTACGCCGTAAAGACGTATATCTCTTTGCCGAGATTTAAAAAAAAACAATCACCCCCGACCATTGATAGTCATTGAACCCATTTTGACTTAGTTTATGTATAGTTCTATGTATCTGTGGATTTTTTTATTTCCGCACGTGTGCGGAAAAATATTAAAAACCCACGCGTGTGAAATACGTGAAATTGCATGTTGAACCTAATCGTAGTGCGATAATAACCAGTTTTCGAGAAAGTGTATTGAAAAAGGTTTGATTGAGACAGACTCGATTGATTTTTCAAGATATTCATTAGAATTTTCCAACGAATTAAAACGGCTTAGCTTGCTGTCGAAAGGTGTTACAAGGAAAACAGGTTTCGTTAATATTCGGGGAAGCGTAAAGTAAAACGGGTCCAAAGTCTCATGTTGAATTGGTTAATAACGGTTGGTTCCTGTCGTCCGGGACAGTTATCGATGTGCCGTCGTCATCGTCCACATTAGCCAATGAGAAGGTCGGTACGTAATCACAATTACCCGGAACGCTGAATTAGACCGGAAACGCAACTTGTAACAGCTATTACGTAATGCCTAGTATGTTGACAATTAGAATAACGAATGTAGAACGTGCCCTGTTTGAAAGCAGCATCTTCGGGATCGTTTAATTAGATGCATCGGTGTATCGGGTAAGAGTCGACTTCAAATAATTCTTGTAGTGTATCTATACATATAATAGATATTATGTAAACAGTGTCTCAGCCAGAAGTAGCCAGGTAGCTGTCACTAATGTCAACGGTCAGTCACTACGAATGGCGGGAAGTTGGAGGGAGAAGCGTACCCTGGACTGGAGCTTGATGATGTTGGTGAGCCTGTGATATAATTAGTAAATTGTGTTATTAACCTATTAGCTCTACTAAAAGTGGATACTACAATTCTGAATACTTGAATTTCATACATTGAAACCCTCCTGGTTAATTTACACATTTAAGTTTCAAGGACATAAATTAGCACATGTTTATTGGTAAAATACAATATTAGATTTTTTTCGGAAATATAATGTTCCTTTGTTTCTGAGAAAACGTTTTTAAACTGATGATGACTGTTGCAGGGTAAACAATTGTATCACGTATTTTATTATTTTATTACCATCAATTTGTTACTTTGCGGGTAAACAGCAATTGTGACATTTAAAGGTGTGTTAACACTTCCACTGTTTTATTGAGTTAAGAATAGAGAATTTCCATATACTGAAAAATCCGTAGCAAGTGCGTTGCTTACATACAATGTCAATACAATAAGGAAGTGGGTTATTCATGTAGTTTATAATAACTGTAGGATTTAGAAATATTATCACCCATTATTTCTTATTTTACCTATTTATTTAACTAAGTAAATTAGTAGGAAGCGGAAAAATCTGTAGTAAAAATAGAAAATGTAGACACTTGTTTTCTGCAGCCATGGAATAAAAAAATACAGATTAGCGTTAAGTATTATAAAAAAAAAAACCGTGTTTGATTGCACCATTGGCAATAGATGCCGTTGGCCTTTAACTATAACAATAATGAATAAATATAATCGCTATTACTATTTAATTTCTTCCTTTAACAATAACTTAGTAACCCTTTATATTTCTTGTTAGGACATTCATAGAGTTTTCGAAAGAGATACCGCGGCCCTGAAACATAAAGGGCAAAAGAAGGAATATGGATGGTTTTTAGTCAGTAAAAGCCTGACACTCCCTTCCGCTCCGCCCAGAGCGAGAGGAGTCATTTGATGATTTCCCATCCCAAAAGTGACCTAATTCTATGTAATCGTACTTCCTAACTCCTACTAATATTTATTATAAATGCGAAAGTTTGTGAGGATGGATGGATGGATGGATGGATGTTTGTTACGCTTTCACGCAAAAACTACTGAACGAATTTGCATGAAATTTCAATACTGATTAAAAACTTCTATGGGACCAAGCCAGGTTGGAGTACTAAAAAGACGGAAATTACAAAAAACTTTTACAAATTAGTAACAGGATCGATTAACATCAAAAAATATTTTGTGTAAAATGGCCATTTTTTTGAAAATCTCTGGTGATCAAAATTTCACGAAAAATTATTGATAGTCTCCTAAGTCCATTTTCGTGTAGTAGCAACGGTTAAGGTAGCTCCCCTTACTGCCCTGTTAAACGTATCCACCCTGTATACAATGATGAAATGGGTTTCACGCACGGAGGTAACACCGCACTGACCATATTCAGACATACTGGTTAGTACAATTTGCCTTTTATTGGGAACTACACAAATTAATGTATATGTAGGTATGTTTATTGTGTGAATATCGTATGTCATCGTTGTCATTTGCCTTCAATGAGGCGTTAAACCAAACATGAATGCGTTGTCGAAAATTGAACCAAGTTCGTGTTTATCACCGTGAATCAGTTTTGGATCCTAACATGCGTTTACATTCGGTGCGATACACTCGAAATAATTTGTATCTGTTGGCAAAGTCATTTATCGAAGCATTATTTGTGTGAAACTTGAATTACTTTTATTTGTGACAGAGGGGTTACCTCTGCCTAACCCTTTTTTTCGGATGGGTAATCATCAAATAACCCTTCCCGCTCTGGGCGGAGCGGAAAACTTGTACTTACTAAAATCCATCCATGTTCCTTCTTAGCCCTTTGTGTTCCAGGGCCGCAGTATCTCTTTTAAAAAGTCCCGCAGCCCCGGCAGGCATCGGTCCTTGCGGACGCCTTCCTGTTTGCTGACAACTCTTTGAGGCACGCGTGGAACACGAACGCGCCGTCGAAACGGCCTGTCGTTATAAGACGGAAGGACGGTGAACTAGCCTATTACTCATCGTCCACAGGTCCGCGATATCTGCCTAACCCTTCGGGGATTACAGGCGTAATGATATGTTATGTAATTTACTCTTTCGTTTGTCAAGTGCTAAGCATGAGGTCCTGGGTTCAATTCCCAGTGTAATTGGGTTTTCCCGTCAGGAATTTCGTAGCTGCAGCCGTCTGGAAATGTTGATTATCTTTGCTGGTTTATTTCGAGTGCGTAGGGTTTGGATCAAAGACTTGTTTTTTTTTGGAGTTATCTACGTCTTAACTTTACCTTTTATTTGTATTGTCTTGTCAATTAATCTAAGACCATTCTTTTACTAACTATCCGTCAGGAACCGTCGATCCATTTAGAGTCGATTAGTCTAGAAAAAATTCTGAAATATATTGATTGATTTAATTGCATCGCCCGTCCATGGAGAAATCTCATTTCTCGAAACCTCCAATCAATCATTCGTCATTGTCCCATACAAATCCCATACAAAGAGCGTGTAATGCTTTTAGCCAAATCTCTGAAATTTAGTAGGTTCACTAGGTTTATTCATTACCTCTGTAAGCACTTCTTGTTTTGGACACATTAAGTAATTTAGGTACATGATATAAAGTTTACCATTAGGTTGTTGTGAATAAAAATATAAAATAATAACTTACAATCTTATCGAAATCTTTGAAATTATAAATCCTGTAAATTAACTTCAAATTATGATTTGTTGAACACAAAGATATATTATTTCTCTTGAATGTACGTCAAAGTCATTGTCTGAATAAAATTATACGACTGGAATACAGTTTTAATTAAACATTTAATGCGATAAGTAATCTGCGGTAATGGTTTGTTATAAAACTTACATATACGTAGGTACAACTTATCCAAAGTGAACTCTTTTATGTAGTTACTTTTTATTGAACTGTATCGTTCATGGTTTTAAAAGTTATGGATGTGATTTAAATCTGCGTGAGTTCTTGTGACCTGTTGGGCAATTATTGTGTAGTGCTGCATAAACACTGGTCGCAATGTAGCATTGAGGGTTGCCCAACTCCAACCAATCATCTATAAATATATGCGGAAAAGTAGAACAAACTTCACTCAGTCATTTGCATAATAAATAGTATTAATAGTTTTATCTATTACAGTCCTGTTGTGCAATATAGGTGCAAGACTTTGTGACTACACATTCATTTCTTGTAAAAAAACATAGGAAGTGGTGTGAATAGTTTCCAAATGAACTTTTTATTGCGCTTAATCAATGTATCGTGTTTTGTCTGTTGAGTAGCGCTGCTGCCGTTCACAGCAAGACGTTTGTCAGCAAGGACTCCGTCGTAATTACTGTAATAAGCAATTTGTGCAATTCTTTAGATTAATCATTTATAATTTACGTCACGGATACTATAAATAATAATTAACTTATGATTCCAGCGAGGAATGTACCTAATAAGCTCAGACTAAGAAGTGTTAACGATCGTTATTTCTACTGACATCCGTGTTTTTTTAATCAGCCAAGGTTTAATATTAATTTGCAGTGAAGCTTCTCCACCGCAAAGGTACCTACTGTTGCGAAGTATGAACGTTGCTCACGACTCCGTTTCACTGTCAATGTATTCGTTGGTCGTGTAGTAAGTGAATGTAGCGAATACCCGGCACGGTGGCTTCAAGTGGGGTCAAGTGAAGTGTAACGCATGCTATATGTAAATAGATGATCATAGAGGACGATGTGAAGCGACGCCGACGTACGCCGACTACCACAGAAAGTGGTAGATGCATAAAATTATGCTATTGTGAGTAAAATATACTTAATAATTCCAAGTGCTACTAGTGTTAATGATTGATAACAGAAACTCATCATCATCATCATTTCAGCCGAAAGACGTCCACTGCTGGACATAGGCCTCCCCCAAGTGTCGCCACAATAACCGGTCTCGTGCAACTCGCACCCAGCGGATTCCCGCAACCTTCACCAGGTCATCGGTCCACCTAGTGGGAGGTCTTTCTACGCAACGTCTTCCGGTTAGCGGTCGCCACTCCAGAACTTTTCGGCCCCATCGGCCAGACACAAAAACTAAGATCAAACAAAAATAATTATAAATAAATGACCCCAAAAGATTGACATACATTCAGCAAAACCTCATGCAGTTGTTTTTCTTGTTTTTTTCCCGATGCACCGTAACCAACACGTGATTAACTGGTTTGATAACAACTGAATGACTCCCAAAGAATTTGAGAAGGAATCCACCGGGTACTGCATGCGAGAACCTTTATGGTAATACATTGATACTGGTTTGCGAAATCGGTTCAAATCTCTCGAGAGGTTTTACACTTGAAAAAAAAAACGAATATCTGAATATTGCAAAAGCGGTTCGCAATTTAAGTTGACCCTCGCCCGAGGCGTGGCTATTTAGTCAATTACTTTGAGTATCGCGCAATATGCAACTACGATGAGTCAGATCTACTCACATAGTGACCGAAACATTAACAGATTATTACATCCTTATCTAGTTTCCGAGATAGCCGCAAAGAAGCTAAGGGGCAGACAGAAAGTTAGTGCGTCCCTCGGGATAAACCTCGTGTCGTGAATAGCTGAGCTTATATGATAGTTTCCGAAGGCAATTAGCCTTACCAGTAAAATATGATTATTGCTTGATGTACCTATCTTATAGTCATTAATCAAGCACGAAGATTATTTATATTCAAAACATATTCATAAAATAAGTCTTTGAAGCACACGAACACATCGTATCGTCATCACTTTAGTTTTATGCATTTTTTTATGCAGCAGTTTAAAGAATAATTTGTTCGAGTACCTTTGTTGCATTAGGTAAGATAAATCCTTTATTTTCTAAGAAACAGGGATACCGAGAAAAACTTATTATAAAATATAAAGGCAGATAACAATTTCAGGAATTATGTTGACAGTCATTTATCGATTCAATGAAAACCGGTATCCGTCAAGTGCGAGTGCCGCTTGAATGATTTAAAGAGCACAGGTTGAATACCATTGTCTAATAATATACACTTGAGAGCAATAAAATCGCACACCTCTTGTAATTTGGTTTATAACTGTTTTTTTTCTTAAATCTAAAGATATTTGGTACAAATCATTAGGCAAAATTAAAGAATACAAGCTTAGCTTTAAAAAAACATAAAATTAAAATCATTGACCTTCACGTAACTTACAGAAACCAGCCGTACACCAAATTCCCCAAATTCACCCGTTAGCATTGTCACTACTTGCACCCCTTACCCGCAGGTATAAAAGGGTCGGTTTTTTTGGAATTCTAATCAGTTGCATACCGAAGGTCAACGTGATAACATCTCTACTGAGAGCATACGAAAAAATATGGATACCACGCCCGCAGAAGCCGCTCAAGTTATTGCCTTGCTCGAAGCAGGCCTTAATGAAAGTGAAGTTGCTCGACGACTAAATTTGAGCCGGTACTCTGTTCGTCGTGTGTACCAGAGGTTTCAAGAGACCGGTGGCTACATTCGGCGACCAGGATCTGGCCGGCGACGAAGAACATCAGAGCGTGATGACCGCTTTCTTGTGTCGAGGTTTTTAAGAAATCGGCAACTGAATGCGGTTCAACTGGGACAAGAGCTTCGAGAAGTTCGCAATGTCAGTATAAGTCGGTGGACAGTCAGAAGAAGACTTGGTGAAGCAGGACTGACTTCACATCGCCCAGCAAATGGTCCCAAATTGACCACAGCTCACCGACAAGCCCGACTACAATTTGCCAGGGAACATTTAAATTGGACGTATGACCAAGGGCGGTCTGTTATGTTCTCTGATGAGTGCAGAATGACATTACATGGCCATGATGGACGCTCTAGGGTCTACAGAAGGTCATCAGAGCGATTTTCACAATGCTGCATAAGCGAACGTGTAGCTTTTGGCGGTGGATCGTGTATGTTTTGGGGTGGCATAATGTTGGACACTAAAACTGACATTGTATTCATCACTGGAGCGAATACCGGCCCGAGATCGAGAGGTTTGGTGGCTGCACGATACGTCGAAGAAGTGCTCGAAGGACATGTGCCGCTTGCGTGGCTTATGGGAGAAGATTTTCTCCTAATGCACGACAACGCGAGACCGCATGTCGCTAGAACAGTTTGCGACTACATGGAAGACGTTGGCGATCACCGCGATGGAGTGGCCAGCTCGTAGTCCTGATCTCAATCCGATTGAGCATGTCTGGGACGAGCTAAAAAGAAGAGTTCGAGCAAGAAGCCCTGCTCCTACGCGCCTCCGAGAGCTTCAACTTGCCATTGAAGAGGAGTGGAACGCTATACCACAAGATTTCATGGTAAAATTAATACGGTCCATGAAAAACCGATTAAGAGCTGTAATTAAGGCTAGGGGAGGGAATACACCTTACTAATAAACAATTTGATCGAGAATTTTGAGTTTTATTTTCATAATTTCTTAAACGAAATTGGGTAATTTTACTCGTTTGTTGGGTTTTGTGCCGTAAAACCTCTTATGGGTATTATTTTACACTGTATTTGATATCATTAGAAAGGTAATGAGGTAGACTTTCAATTAGTGTGTGTGTTTTTTAAAATATTTATTCAGATTCATGAAAAAAAACTGCCTTAACAAAAAAAGTCAAGGTGTGCGATTTTATTGCTCTCAAGTGTATAATTAAAGCGAAGCAAGATAGATGATTGAGTTACTGATATTGACATACACAGAAGTATAGGACATTGTTTTTTAATGTTTAATTTATTACTGTTTTTTTGTGTGTAAAATTCAATTCCTTTTAATCCTGGTTTCTATATGTATCTACTCGAAACTACTATACTTCTCTGAAAAATTGGACATAGTATTTCTTTTTCTTTTTTATATTTCGTCCTCTTAAGACTACAAGGTGAATGTGTTCATGAAGAGTCAAGATACCACGAAATTAGTCAAGAACGTAAACACGGAAATGTCAGACGAAGTCCTTAAACACGACCGGTTCAGAATACCTGGAACAGCCTAAAAAAGCGACCAATTGCGTGTTACCACGCACAGTAAGGGACCCGTAGTCGGGATGAATATTGACGCATGCTCAATATTGATATTATCGAAAATTAGTTAATAAATTAAAACGATTGTTTGAAGCTTCCCTTGACATAAGGGCTGGTTTTACCTTGACCAGAGTCTAAGCGTTGCCATAGAACGTAGCAACGCCAACAGTATCTTGGGTACATTACCAGTTGACAGCGTTGAGGAGGAGCTTTTTTGACGCATTTTTTTAGTTTACTGTTATATTAGTTGGGTATTTTAGGTTATTTTATCGTGTTTCATTTGTTACTGTATACTATCATAACAATTTTGTGTTTAATTGTATTTCTCAAAGAGACCGTGATTGTTACCACGAGTATTCCATGTCTAAAAAAGTACACGACTTGAAGTATAAACATTTATACAATGATGTTGCTTTATGTTACTACTATGTCTATATTATTGTTATCGTTTAATTGTACTTAGTATGTTACTAATAACTCTATAATTGTAAATTATAAGTAGAAATAGTTGTTTGTCATTAAGTAAGTACAAGCAATTTATTTTTAATATTGTATATTGCTGTGCACTAACAGGGTATATATATTGTTCTTAGCTGTAAGCCTTTTGTAACACCTTTTTAGGGTTCCGTACCCAAAGGGTAAAACGGGACCCTATTACTAAGACTCCGCTGTCTGTCTGTCTGTCTCCAGGCTGTATCTCATAAACCGTGATAGCTAGAAAGCTGAAATTTTCACAAATGATGTATTACTATTGGCGCTATAACAACAACTACTAAAAATTTAAAAAAAAAAATATTAAGGGGGGCTCCCATACAACAGATATGATTTTTTTTCCCGTTTTTATAGATAATGGTACGGAACCCTTCGTGCGCGAGTCCGACTCGCACTTGGCCGGTTTTTTCACATTGTGGAACGCAATTAAAATGAATACGAAAAATATGAATATAATGAACATTGGTTGAACCATATTATTTGAAGGAGTTCATCTGCTTAATGGATTACCGGACGATATTAAAGAGTGCTATACCGTGAATTCAGTAAAAAATGGTTTAAGAAACATTTATGTACATTATAACGTCTAGGTAATACTCTGGAGGAAATTGTATTGTACTGTAATATTATACTTATTACTTTGTATCTCATTATAAGCGGACTGTATGTTCTTATGAGAAATAAATTTCTTTAAATCGAACATTGGTAGAAAGGATTTTTTTTAAGTTCTAAATTTTTTCTGTAGCAGCTATAGGTTTAGCTACCGTCAAAAAAAAATCCTTTGAGTGAGTGAAAAATAATTCGACTTGAGAAAAAACCAAAATAGTCATGGAGGAAGACCATCTTTCTTTTAAAAAAAATATAGGTTTCAACAATACTCCACTGTGCTATGTTATGTATGTGCACTGAATGTTTTTTATTCATCCCTCAGTTTCACGTACTGGGAGTGCCTCCCTTAATTATGACATATAGATGGACGAACAGAGAGTTAAACGGACAGGGCGAATAAGGGTTCCGTTTTCGCCACTCGACTGCAGAACCCTAATAACGGTAGAGCACTCGTTATTTTTAGCATCATTGGTTTCTAAAAGTGTCGAAAAAAGAACTATAAATTATTAAAAAAACTTAAATACATTACGATAGATAGAGAGATTTTAAGTATTTTATTATGCAAAACATTATAAATATAGAAACGTGTACCTATACCGGTAAATCCCATTTGTCATTTAATCAGGTACATTATTTAAAGTTTTGATTTAGTTCAAAATATGTTACTTATGAGATATTTCTAGTGATTATGAAAAATTACAATCGATATCCTAAAGATATTTAAATAAATATGGCGACACTTGGGGGAGGCCTATGTCGAGCAGTGGAAGTCTTACGGCTGAAGCTAAAATGATAATGATGACTAGTGTCCGACCGAAGCTTCGGCTTCGGCTTCGGCTTCGGCCACCTTCGGCCAAAAAAGCACCTTCGGCCAAATCTTCGGCTTCGGCCAAAATTTGCCGAAGGTTTGGCCGAAGCCGAAGGTTTGCTAGTTGTCAAAATTTGAAATTTACTGAACGATGCTAGAGCGAGACGGAGAGTGTGCAGAGCAGCAGAGTTTCGCCGCGCCGCCGCACCGGACCAAACGAATCGCAGTTAGTAAACTAAACGAGTCAAAACAAGTTTGAGAGCGCGTCTTAAAATTCTAATAAGTGTTTTGTTTTTAAATATTTCATATTTGTTATTACAAATTATTTGATTTTCTCAAAAATTCCAAGAAATTATATGTAAAAAATAGATATTGAAAAAGCGTTAAACTTTGCTCATTTATTTTATAGAAATATTTTGTGTTCGTCTGATAATTAAAAAAATGTAACTGATTATTTGATTATTCTTGTTAAAATTACTTTAAGTAAATAAATATTTAATTAACATTGTATATTTGAAACTTTTATTTTAGACAATATTTTATTACCTACTTGTATATTATGTTGGTCACTCGGCTCGTTATTGGGCTAAATCTCTAAAGCTCTCACAATATGTATCTAGTATATTCTGAGATCAAAGTAACTATCGTATTTCTCAAGGTCAATGACACCTTCGGCTTCGGCTTCGGCTTCGGCCAGAATTGCACCTTCGGTCGGACACTAATGATGACCTTTTTCCATTAGGAATTTCTCAGTCACCATGGCAATAGGCTTGCCCCCTATTCATGGTCTCATGTGAACCGATGATACAGCCTGGGGTAGTGCACGCTTGCCTGATGAAGAAGATCCCGATTCTTTCGAACATTGAGATCTAGATTATAATGATCGGGGAAAAGAGAAGACGGGTTGTTATGTAAAAATATAAGGAAGCACCATGATGTGCTTGTAGGCACTGACTTAAAATTTTATACGGGTCCATTTCGTTGTAATTAGAGTTCTTCATTGTAATGAAAAAACTGTGGTGTCTTGAATCAGGTTATCAAATAGGTAACAATAATCTACCTACAAAATATCGTTATCATTTGATTTAAATTAGTTTAAAATAATGCGTGTTAAATGTGTATATTATTCAATTTCACGCCATTCAGTTTAGGAGAACGAATCTTGACGATTAACTATACTCCGCATTTTGTGAGCATGGTGGGCTGGACTGACTAATATTAACCATATTAGTCAGTCCAGCCCAGCAGTGAGATGACGCTGGTAATAAAGCTGGTTAACAGTAACGTGGAATGAGCAGCTATATCAATGTTATTAATATAATAGTAATAATCCGTTTGCGTATAATTCCAATATTGTCACCAGCATAGTCATCAGTATTTAATTACTTGCATCCTATTTTCTAAGAATAATGATGGAGTTGAAAACAATCAAATGAATTTAATAAATGGTTAATTAATACAACTTCCTGTCTAAACTTTTATGGAAATAACATCTACAATATTATTATTTATAAGTATTATAACTATTCATTATGGCTTGTTAAGAGATGAAAGGGTTTCCAAAAATAGCTTCTTTCCCCCTTTTTTTGAAAAAAATAAATAAACGCTGACCAAGGTGCTGAAAAAAAAACTATTCAAAAGCAAATTCACCTTTTGAGCAAGCACTGTGACGGTGGAAGACCTAACTAAAGCCAGTTTTTTGGTACCTATTATAAAAATACCAAAATGAGTCAATAAAAGTAAGGAGCTCGATATAGTTCCTACAAACATAAATAAACCCCTACTCATAAACTGAGGAAAAGCTAGTCGACCACCATCTTCATCAATTTTGTTTTGTTGAAAGTTAAATTAATAAATAATACCTACTAAAAATCAACTCCTCTAAGTAAATCAAAAAGGTTTCAGATTTTTTTTATCTTGTTTAGATGTTCATTTGACGTAGTTCTGATATCGGTGGGATAATATTTCAATAGTATTGTTATTTTAATGTTGTCTATTTTGAAATAATAACACGTAGTTTTGTCCATTGTTCTTTTATCATGAACGTCATGCACATTATTAATGTATTTGGGCAACAAACTGCTTTCTGAAAAATATATGGAGATGGGAAAACTTGATGAGGTTAAGCTCGGTCGGATGTGGAGTTGCAGACACGATATAGAATTATATCGTGTCTGCAACTCCACATATATATATATATAGAAGTTAATTTAATCGTTTTATTTTATGGTAGGCAGGGACCTACTTAGACAGAGTACCTACCTACATAGTACATACGAACCTCGAAGGCATTTAATTTTACCCGAATCATTTCATCCTCATAATTAACAACCAGTTGGTGAATCTTTTGAAGACTGAGTTCCGAAGATATGTAGACTACATTGAGCACAGTGCGTATTTTATGTGATTGTGAAAGTATCTCGAAATGGTTCCGATGCACTGCATGCATACCGACGTGGTCGAACTTAAATGAAGTTCGACCACGTCGTTAATTTTCGTAAATACCAATTTCGTGTTTAAGTATAATAATAAAATTACTTTTAAGTATGCCAAAAATAACCGGAGCTTTTGAGGGAGATTCATAGATTCTAAGGGCAGTTGTATACGTCGACCAGTAAACCCGTAGTAGATCTAGCAGACTACCCAAGAGCTAGACTGACCCGACACTCTACCGAATACATCCCGGACGTCAGCTTGTACGAGATTAGGATGGCTCTGAAACAGCTTAAAAACCACAAGGTACCGGGTGATGACGGAATTACGGCCGAACTCCTGAAGGCGAGTGGAAAAATCGTACATAAGGCCCTTCAGAAGCTGTTTGATTCGGTCAAACTCGAGGGGAAAACGCCACAGGCATTGTGCAGAGGTGTGGTGGTACTCTTCTTCAAGAAGAGCGACAATGCCCGGCTGAAGAATTATAGGCCCATCTCACTTCCAAGCCTTGTCATGTCTAAAAGTTGTTTTCAAGAGTCATTACGAATCGTCTCACGCGTAGGTTTGACGATTTTCAGCCTCCCGAACAAGCCGGATTCCGAAAAGGCTTTGGGGTGCCAAAGCCTTTTCGGAATCCACATAAATACGCTACGGTAGGTTATACAGAAGACTGGATGCGAGACGCACGGGTACGGTCAGTGTGGCGACACTTGGGGGAGGCCTATATCCAGCAGTGGACGTCTTTCGGCTGAAATGATGATGATGCCAAAAATTACCAAAATGTGAATTCCTATTTAATTAGCTTCCTTACACGTTGCAAGAACTTTCAGGTGTAATAAAAGGAATTATTTGTTCATTTGGAAAAATTGGAAAACATTATGATTCCAACCTAATATTGTGAATGAGTGTCGCAGGTATTAAAATTTGTCTTCAACAATTTTGATGATATAAGACATGCAGTTGTCAGCTCCTGGAATTTACCACTTAAGCAAATAATGTAAGTATGTTTATCTACTCATTGTGGTATTGTACCTGCGGCCCTGATCGCACGGATTTTATTAACATGTCTTGATTGTCAAATGTCGGTGGTTCAACAAGTTAGTTTGTGGATTTTCTTTTATTTACTTATCATCTTGTAAAGTTAAAGGTCAACATTTACAGGGACTTTAGTAATAATGCTGTATGTTGTGACATACATACAGCATTATTACTAAGTATACGTCTGTACTGGCTGTATAATTATAGTATACGTCGTCGTAAGATTATAAAATATCGCGTAAAATTGTAATCAATATTTTTTTTTGAGACACGGATATATTGAAAAATATTCAATTTGTTTGGGATTAGTTGTATACAAACGATTTTTTCATAATATATCGAGAAATTATAATCTACGTAATAAAGATTTATTACAATTTTACGAAGTCTGCAATTTTCTAATAATATTATAATTTTTAACATAATTTTGTCAGTTTTATTGAACTCGGACAAAATATTTTCAAATGGTACTTACTTTTCGAGGCGGTCGCCAAGCTTGTCGGAGAGGTGGCTATCTTTAGGCTTGGTAAGGTCCGCGTCGTACAGGTCCCGCTTGTACCCTCTCCAGAAAGTGGGCATCATCCAGACGAACCATGTTTTTGAAAACCAATTTGCTCTCTTGTAGTTGTTCGTCTTCTTCTCACGGTTCTTTGGTGGCACTTTTTTGAGATCACTCGGATCTTTATTGCCACTAACCATTTTGAATTAAGAATTAAAATGTTTTTATTTTTAAATATAAAAAAAAGTTTTTATATCCTCGTGTTTACAGTCTAGTCACACAAAATTAGTTCGGAGTGAATATCGTCATTTTCGTCGATGCAGTAATATCGCGGTCGCAGCACGTTCGCCGGTAACTATAGGCGCCTGATAAACAACGACACGAAGCAAGCGCAAGCCTCCTACTGAGTTGCGCGCGCGCACTCGGTGCGTATTAATACCTACTTAAAAGCGCTACGAATTCACGGCGCCAGAGCAGCCAGAGTTCGTCCCCGTCACCTTAAGCTTTTAATGAGCGTTATACATATACTTACGTACCTGTACGCAGTTCCGGAAAATGATTTTCATATCACATAATTTATAGGTTCTTTATACAGAAGGTATTCTCAATTCTAATGAAACTGTATCAAATATGCATGTGTTAGCAATAAATCTGCTCAATAAAATGTGGATTTATAATGCCAATTACTATTTGTGTTTTTATAAAGCAGCTGTAGTTTGTACATATATCAACAGGCAGACATAGTCAACTTAGCATTGGCAAGCGTGAGATATTTCAGCTCTTTGGGCCCTATGGCAAAATGTCTTGTGCGTCTGTAATTTTGCCGGTATCCACATTCTTTTAATAGGACCACAGGAATGCTGCTCGACGTCTACCAGATAAAACATGGAGGTAGCAATTTTCTGGACTAGGAATCTTCAACAAAAAATCTGCAAGTTTGTCCACTTTCCTTTTCTAAGAAAGCTTTAAGATTTTTCCAAGAATCAGAAGTTTTTAAAATTGTCACAGAATTTTCATATTCCCCAAGGCGATTTGAGACTTTCTTTTATTTTGCAAGATCTTGATCTCTCTGTTTTGATCTTTGCATGCTCACTTGGGGGTCCCGGGGTCATTTTGTGGATCGCTAAGTCAACCGGATAGGTACAAATGTAGTTGGATTTAGCTGGCATGCTGAGAATAAGAAAGAAGTACCTACAAGTTATTTCGTAATTAATGAAACAATAAATAGTACTACTGTTTCAGATTCACTTGAACCCAGTGGCCAGTAAAGCTGTCGGCAGTGAACTTACATGTTCTAGTTATTCCGGTTTTATAGCTATCGCCTTCGTTGTGTTTCATTTCACGACTCGGTGATAAAGCCCTACGAAACTTGACAAACCTGTGTCTGTTCTTGCCCTACCGGTTGAAAGTTCACTGTTTCTTATTTTTCAAGCAAGTAGTACTACGGACAAAAACTCCCTTCAGCGTGGCCATCAAGATGGATTGCAAAAATAGATTTAATTTCACGATATGTACAGACGCCACCACATCAAGCTACTACAATCTGTCAAATTTGTTTCAACTTTATTTCTAAAGCATTAGGTTCAAGGTTGGTTGGGAAAATCTGACAGTTTCGGGTAGGTTGATCTGCTGGCGTCTGTACTTGGTTTGTTGTTTATTTGTTTTGTTTGGCTCGGACCTTACGTTACGTGTTAAACTAATTTAGCAATAACACTGACTTCGTATTAATTGTCTTGATTACTTTACTTTATATTAAAGGCAAAAGTAATATATTATAATTTTATATTTAGCAGATAATAATTGAATTTATTGTAACTATTTGACAATAAATTCAATTGACAATAATTTCAGACAGCTGTAAGTTTTGGTGTGGTAACCGCTTCAACGTAGGTGTCCCTTCCACCTTATATATGTTAATTGTAACAAGAAGTTATTATGAGATCATCATATCATCAACGTAGCCAAGAAGTAAAAATACGTATTAAATAATAATCTATTTATTTCAGGTAACAAAGACCCATAGATGCACACCAATGCAGGGTATGGTGGCGTGTGTGATGAGGAATGTGTGAAGGGGTGAAGAAAAGTCCGAAGTACATAAGAAGAAGAAAGAAAGTTTATTGCACAGACACAGGTTACAGTTCCACACAAAAGTTCCACTAAGAACAAGGAGTGGCAGGAATACAATAGAAAGCACGGAAATAAGCGAAACAACAGTTAGTCGGCGGCGAAGCTATGTTTTTATATCGCTACGGTCACTATAAGTGTTGTGAACATACTGGCGAGGCGCGCTTAGCCTAATTAAACATACTAATAACATTTTTGTTAGTATAAGTAACTTAAAACACACGTTATTTTGTGCGTTCTTGTGGAATTTGTCCGCGGAAGCGATGAAACTCCTCATTCTGCGGCCAAAAACTTTCTTCCAACTCCAAATAGAGCAAACACGTCGGTATGCGCACCACAAACGCCTTGAAATTGACGTTGCAGCGCGGGTAGTAGCTGTACTCTTGGCGTGTACTTCAACCTTTTGGTGCACATACTCCTCAATGTCCTCTGCCTCAGTTGTGTAATGTAGACGAGAGATGTACACCGGGGTGTTCGGCTTCGCGGTGCGCAGTTTAACGTTGGGCTCCACAGGAGCCTTGCCGGAGCGGTTCTTACAGCTTCGCTGACCGCGTTTCCTCCTTAGCACCGTCACGAAACCGTCATCATCAGCGGTTCGTTAGAGGACCTCACGCATAAACTGCTCAAACGAACTTGATAAATTTATATGGGACCACTGCGCGGACTTCTTCTACCAAATGAAAAAAGAATTACATCAATCGGCCCATTAATCACTGAGAAATAAGTGTACATACATTAAAAAAGATGACGGTACAGTCGAATACATGACCTCCTCCTTTTTTAAAGTCAGAGAAAAAAGGAGCTAAATATACTAGGTTCACTGACTGAGTGACCAGTGGAGTATCAGATATTCATGAGATGCGATCCTCGCCTCGTACTGGTCAGCTATAGTGGCTGGATAAAAAGGAGCGAACCTAGATGAAACGATTGCTTTCCACAAAAAACAATTAAGGCTTTATATATACAAAAATATGTATTTTTTTTATTGGATGCATAGAAAATGAATCTAGAAAACCTTGAGCTGTCGATTGCAAAAGTGCTCACTACTACCATCGGAGGTACTAATGTACTGACGGCTACAGAGGGCATTCATCAAGGTCTCATGGTGATCATGTTGCGTTATTATAATAGTTGGTAATTGATTTGTATAAACACGCTTACAATAAACATGATATTGAAGAACCGCGTGTTGTACAGGTGTATGAAGACATTTTTCGAGATTGGACAAGTATCATATCATACATATCATACATAACATAACATCACGCCTGCAATCCCTGATGGACTAGGTGTACCTATAGTATATCCACATTTGGAGAGCGAGCTTATTGCTGTTCCGGTTGACAGCAATAAGCTCGCTCCCCGCGGAGGCGCGGAGTAGGAGGGGAGGATTGATAACACTATTTCATGATATTTTCGAAACATAAAATTCAATAAAATCTACAGGGTGTAAGGGACAGCCATCCGCTAACTGATAGGGTGCATTCAGCTCCTTATTTTGAATCATATTCCGCCGGATTTTTTTCAGGAAAATTATAGTTCTTTTAATCGTTTTTTCAGTTACAATTCCTTTGTTTCAATGTAAAATTACATTCTCTGTACGCAGCACTCCCTTTATGTAAAGAATACAGCTAAAATAAACAAGTGCGAGTCGGACTCTCGCAAACAAAAAAACGGCAAAAAAATCATGTCTGTTGTATGGGAGTCCCATTGCACTTGAACATTTTTTATTCTGTTGTAGTATTTGTTGTTATAGCAGCAACAGAAATACATTATCTGTGAAATTTTCAACTGTCTAACTATCACGGTTCATGAGATATAGCCTGGTGACAGACAGAGGAGTCTTAGTAATAGGTTCCCGTTTTACCCTTTGGGTACGGAACCCTAAAAACCAACAATGGATGTTGAAATACTCTAACGAACGACTCGTAAAATCAGCTGTTCACTTCCTACCTAGCTACAGATTTCATCGAACTCGTCGTCGCGTTTGCCGTTCGCTACGTGCATTTTTCCAAGGTAATGGTACCTACATTGCGTATGAGGAAATAAAACAAATCAAAATTGGATTCCTCTAAAATTCCTGAAATAATTTCTTGTACCGGTAATCTTAGCATGTCCCATACACCCTGTATTCTTGTTAATCTAAAATCGAACAATGATCAGGATGCAATATTAAATACCTTAAAACGGAAAATAAACAAGTACTTCGGTTGTGCAAGTATCTACTACATATATATAAATAAATAAATAAATATCCCTGGACATTTCACACAGCACCATTTAGTCCCAAGCTAATCAACCTAATGCTTGTGTTATGGTAACTAGATGGCTGATAAACTACATATACCTATACATTTTTTTTTTGTAAATACATACATATTATATATAGTTCTTGCAAAGTTTCAGTTTTTGATAAGTAAAAATGTAAGTTCTTACGGGATCAGGCGTTTAACTCGTTTGCGCTGAATGTTAAAACTGCGCCAAAAGGATTTGAATCCACTTCAATAGTAAAACGTACTCAATTATTCAGAGAAGCAGACATTTTGGGAACGAATGTTTTGTCAACAACGCTTGGAATATTTTTAATGCACCAACTGTTTTAAATGTAGGTTACGAGTGTTATGCTCAACACTCAATTATGTTTATAAAGTACTTAGGCCATACGTGATACGAGAAGATCATTCTCACGCCTCGGTTGCGTGTTACGTTGCGATCATATATTTTCCAGAAAGTAACGCGAGCGACCGGCAGAAGGCGTGGTGACTACGTCACTGGCCTCCAAGCTTCTCACGTTGATCACCAGAGTGTACGCTACGCATCGTCAGAATGTTGTGAGACGGCTTAACTACACGGTGACGCTATTGACGGAGTAGATCAGTGTTCCGGTGGCATGTGATCAGCGTATTGAAGTGTTATTGTGGCGTGCAGTGGGGTCATCTTGCCGGCCGGTAACAATGCGGCGGACACAATACGTGGCTCTATTGACACGCCGCATGATGGCCAATGGCGACCAGCGAGCAACACTCTCTCGCACGACCGCGCCGCGCACTCGGGCTCACGCACAAACGGGTTACGTATTCAAACGTACCGAGACCTTGCTGTTTTGCTCATCTTTGTTCATTTATACTTTCGGAGGTTTCATACGTCTTATTTTTTACTACTAGCGGCCCGTCCCGACTTCGCACGGGTGGACATTTAATTTTTAAACATTTTTGGTCCAGTAGCTTTTGAGTTTATTCCTTACAAACGTCCAAAAATACAAATCTTTCCTCTTTATAATATTAGTGCAGACTACATCAAGTTTACTGTCTTTGCCTTTATCGTCATTGTTTGCATCAGCAATTTCACTCCATTATGTGGTATTTATTTAATGGTTCCACATTTAGCAGTAAGAACTCGTGTATGAACGAGTTTAAACGGCATTACATTATTATGACTATTGTTCACATTTTCATGGGATAACGTGTCTTACTAATAGGGGAAGGGTTACTTGCAGGAGGAACGTGTTGGACAACGATGGTTAAAGACTATGAAGATTATACATTTTTGTATTATGCATAGACCTACAAATTCAAATCACATCAAGTATCTACATCTACCACATAATGATAATAACATTTAAAAAAACCATTTATTTGTTTCTAGTTAAGTTTTTTTATGCAAATCTGATCAGTGACATGAATATTGTAAAGGTAAACAAGTTGGAATTACATCGAGGCCTTCATAATTTGTTTTGTCTGAACCAGTGTCCGCGTTTCGGGTCGCGCCGCGCGCCGGACGCTGCATGCCTTAGTATTGGTATGATACGTACAATCGAACTGGAAAAAACCGAGACCCAGTATAGGTACTTGTTCATACTTAAATAACGGATCTTCACGTTGATTAATTTTTGCCCTCGATTGTCAAGTTAATCCAATTGGTAATTCGGTGCTCGCTGACTGTGACATGTTTGATACAACGTACTCACATATTGTTAGACAAAATCACTAATACGCAGTATCTACATAGGTCACATAGTTATTGAGTAAGTATTATAGTAGACGTTTCAAACCAATCAAATCAATGTTAGACAGGCACAGTGTAGGTTCCTAATAGTTAAAGCGTTCAAGACAAAAATCTGTTCCCGGGAAAATTAAATTTGAACGTAAGCTAGTTATTGCAAATGCTGCGGAGCACTTATTTAGGATAATGTCTTAAGACATTAACTGTTGTGGTTTGTTTTTCCTAATGATACCTGTGTGCATTCTGTATTGCCGTGACTCGTGCCACTCATTTCTCACAGATTTAGATATTATCAGCGTCACCACAATAACGCGTTACTAATTAAAATCCCCTTTTTAGTTATTTTCTATCGAATACTGATTGATGTTTAATGGGTGTGTAGTCATGTCTTTGATTTAGGTTGTCGATTGATCTCGACACGTGCATCTATTAGAACACCACAAACCAATCAGTAATTACGTTTAAAATAGACAAAACTATTTTTAGTAAAATTGTTATAAGTAATTTAAAATAAAATAACCTCTGGGTCGAGGTGGCGCAGGACAGTAGTACATAGATGGATATGGTGAAGGCCTTTTTGTAACAGCAGTGGGACATACATTTCATGGCTAAAGAGAAAATAAAATTATAAATGCTTAAGGTGAATGCTCCAACCAACAAGCGAAATTCAAATTTTCTTACGTTTTTTGCAATTTGCAGGCCAGTGCTAGGTTGTATGTGGCGTAGGCGTAGGAACAAAAAAAAAACAGAAAAAGTCATTCCTACAGCTTTATGAACTTAGAGCGTTGTATTGATGATTTTGATGATTATAATTCTGTAACTACATATGTCTTACAGCCGCGAATAATATTTTAATCAACATACAACCTAGCACTGGCCTGCAAATTGCAAAAAACATAAGAAAAATTGAATTTCGCGGGTTGGTTGGAGCATTCACCTTAAAATAACAAATCTAAATATCTACATACGTAGGTACCCATTTTTTTTTGTTCAGTGACAAACGGGTCCATTATGTAATTAATTATACAAACACTATTATTTAATCACATATAGATAGTTCCGCAATATATTATATACTATACCTACTACCTACCTATGTGAATGTTCATTATGAAATAATTGAATTTCGAACAAGTATTACTTATTTTTTATTGGTTTATTTATTTTTAGGCAGTTTAATAGCGACCCAAGTTTAATTAAAGTTTTTTATTTACGTTTATGTTAATTATTTTCGAGAACTCCAAAAACGGCGAGTCACTGACGATGCACCAAATTATTGGGCCTAATTTATTTATCTTAAACGAGTTCATTTGGTCAATTCTATTTTTGATACTATAATAATTGATACTATAATATGATAATTAATTTCCTACATTTTGACAAAACTATCTTTCTGTGAAGTAAGATTGAGCATAAAAACGCGACGATAGACGCGATTCGTCTTCTGAGTTTACATTTAGGAACAATAGCACTGGTTGCGGTGTATCTGTATAATGTGTTTACAAAACCGGAACCTGCCTACGTCCATCAGTTTTCCCCTCACTTCGCCGGATAATTTCAATGAAATATCTATAAGTCTACTTTTTTATTAACAGAACATGATTAAAAACACATCGCAGAGTCGTGTGACTTGGCTGCAGGCTAGTTATTCTATTTTAGCCGCAACTAGTACTGGATACAGGTAAATGCTGTACATGGCATGGTGACTACGCTAAATATAGCATCAGTGTAGTTAATGCTGCTGTACTTGGAAGGCGCGGACCGTTAGCGGCGGCGGGAGGGCAGCGGCGGCGCCGGCGCCGGGCCCCGTGCAATCACTCTTTCTCGTTTTATCTTCAGCCACAGTGCATTGTGCTCGAATACACGTAATGGTGAATCACCTGCATGATATTTTGTAACGATGAGAATGTATTGAGATAATCGTTGTGTGTAACGTTGATGACAATCTTTGCTGCTCTCTGGATATTTTTCTCTGAGTTGGTTGTTCAATGTATGTAGGTGTTTTAAAATATATCCCGACTTTTTTATCGAACCATGTGAAACCTATGAGTACATACTTTCCACTTCTACTGAGAAAAAGATTTGCCTTCTGTTAATTCACGCAAATGGCACTCATGTACCCATTGAAAATTTTAATAACTTAGATTTTATTGGATTCTTCTGGAAAAGATTGAATTCTTCGGAACTGATGATAGTAATTATGAAATCCTGATGAAATATACATTAAACGTCGTCAAATCTTGAGGAAACCGGACCAATGCCTGAGAGATATTTTTCGACGGCATGTAAAGCCAAGTCTGAAGTCCATGGCCGACATAAAAATTCTGTCATCAGGTCAGGGATTAGTCCATAACCTGGCCACGCGAAAAAGAAAGAAAAAACTACGTCAAAGTAATACAGTTGCTCAAAGTAACAAGATAGCTTCTTTGATTCATCATCTGCCTAGCCTTTTTCCAACTATGTTGGGGTAGGCTTCCAGTCAAACCGGATGCAGCTGAATACCAGTATTTTACATGGAGCGACTGCCTATCTGACCTCCACAACCACACTGGTTGTCAGACTTTCGAGCCACTGACTACCTGAACGACTGTCAAAGATCTACAAATGACAGCCGGGACCAACGGCTTAACGTGCTTTCCGAGGCACGGAGGAAACTCGATATGTAACCCACCCACAGTCACCCATCCACGGACCAACCTAGGCAAGCACGGCTTAACCTAAAGATCGACCCGAGCTGATTCTGCTTATAGCGTAGCATACCTTCTTCGATTCTGTTTTAAAAAATATATAGTTACTACGTAATAGAATGATTAGATATTATTATACTTAGTTAGTCAACTAGGAATAGGTACTTATAGGTATTATCATTTATTGGAATCATTTCATGTCTAGTGCCACCTTCTCATTACACTACTAAATTAAAAAAAATAACGCGTCCTACCCATGAGGGTAGGCAGAAATCATAGAACGCCACCTGCTACGATCCTTACATACTCATACACCTCGTCCACGTTCATACATCTGTTCATACACGCACACCAGTTGCGAGTACAGTATTACTCGCAACTGGTGTGCAGAGAAACATGGTGAGTACACCATGTTTACGTTTTACTTTCAAGAATCTTACCTACTAATAAAAACCCCAAAACAAATAAAGAGAAAAAAAGAATCTTACTAATATTATAAATGCGAAAGTTTGTGAGGATGGATGGATGTTTATTACTCTTTGACGCGAAAAAGGATACTTACTATTCCGGTAGTATGATCCCGTGGGTCAGTTACCGACCTTCGGGCGAAGCCGCGGGCGTAAGCTAGTCATATAATACACAAAAAAGAAATTTTTCTTTCTTTTTCGTGTGGACTAACCTGGTGTCAGAGTTTATAATACCGCCCATGGGCCTCTGACTTGGCGTTACATGCCGTCAAGAATATCTCTCAGGCATGCTGGTTTCCTCACGATGTTTTCCTTAACAGAAGCAAGTGATAACTATACAATAAGCACATGAATCCGAAAATCAGAGGTGCGTATTTTGGGTTCGAACTCGGGACCTATGGCTTGACGGTCTTGGTCAAAAGAAGACCAAGTAATGGCTGAAATGTGTTGTTAAGGAGTAAAGAATAAAAAGGTCAAAGAATCTATTCTGTCAGTGTCAATCATACTGTCAAGTGAATTTTGTAATAAAATAGGTGTAAAATTTAAAATGATATTTTCCATAAACTGAGCAATTTCATAATAATAATTACACTGATGTGAAATAAAAGTTACAGTTTATCTTAAAAAAATCAAAACCCGGTTTAATTTACGATGGAAAGTAACAGTGAGTCAGAATATGGTGCTCATGAATGTAGACATAGACATCCTGCTAGTAAAAAGGAACCTGAACCGGTATGTTAAGCATGGATTTATGTACTAGCACTCAATGATAAAGTTAGTAAATAGATGTTTAGTACTTATATCAGTCAACGATATATATGAGCAGTGTTAAAAATGGAGAAAGGGTCTACTATCGAAAGGACTTCCTGCGTAGAAAGTCCTTACGATAATTGGCCAGTGAGTCCCTTCTACAATTGGCCAATGAAGTACTCTACCAATAATTGAATAGGTTCTTCTTGTCCTTCCAGTGAGTTTCATGAGCTTAAAATAAAGTAAAACGTCTGGGTATTTTTTACAAATGACTATTTCTTTTGTTTTATTTTTTCGAAATGGTTAGTCGGTAGGAATTATCAATTTCAAACAACGGTAACCCTATTGAGAAATGTGTTTTATCCGATTCCGATGCATCAAATAGACATCTTTTATTCTGCTCTACTCACGGAACAAATAACAATCCGTGGCCCTATCTATCCGAATTCCCTGAAATCGTAATACCTACTGTAGAGGTCGGTTAGATAAGGCCATAGCATTGTATCATTTTCTACTCATAAATGTACACTGACAACCAAAACGTACTCGCAGTGTTACTAACATAAGACCTAGGAGTTCCTAGTGAGTTTCATTAATAGTGTACAATTATTTTTAAGACACGACGAAACTTTGATTCGCGTCGAGTGTCCAAGAGCATATTGAAGGAAATATTGAGCGAAATACATAAGGTGAACGAAATGCCACCTACACCGTGCAGAGTCACAAAAATAAAGACAGTAAGACAAAAGGTTTTTTTACTAGCGAGACCTACTTCAGTTTCAAATGTTTAGTTTCAAAAATAAATTAATGAATAATTTTGCAATTATGCAGGTAAGTATCGTTAGAAAGTAGTTGTAGTAGAAGGAGCAACTGAACCGGCTTTTGTGATAATCGCTCGAACTTCAATGCGTGGACAAGGTGGACAGATGATTGAAATAAACAAAGAATTGCTGCAAGTGGCAAGCATAAGAAGGGTTGTTGTGTCGACGTTTGAGAGACTCTTCTGTCCAGCAGTAGGCATTTTTTGGCTCAAATGATGATGAACTGCTCCAAAGAGTTGCTGAGTTTCAAAACTTGAGTCAGCTTAAGGTATTGCAGTACAAAAGCTAGTTCCACCTTATTTCAACTTTGAAGAGCATGAGAAAATAAACAAATGATGAACAAATGAATTTTAAACACGAGAATATTAAATACGAGAACATGGTGTGGATAGAAAGAAGCCTGAGGCGCTACTTGATAAGTAGCCCATTTCGATTTCATAAGAAACCGAAATGAGCAGGGCTTTATTATTGAGATGAGTAACAAGCATGCACATATTTGTAGGTCGAGGTCCCCAAAGACAATGAAATAATGGAAACACGAAAACAAGAAAAGAAACCAATCCCATTGTGTAAACCATCATCCATGAGCAGTCTCATAATGTGGAATGTGTCGAAGGCAGTCGACTTGCGACCCTCTTTAGACCTGAAGGTACCTTAGAGCTTTGAATTAATCGACGTTAACATTTTGCTCTTTTCAATTAGCTAGTTAGCTTTTTCTCTGTCTTGTTAGTCATCTATTAATATCTACTATTGTATTTCACTGAGCTCTTGACCTTTTAGCCTCCATGGGACCTCCAGGGGCCCTCCGGGGGTCGTTTCATTCTTGGGGGATACTGGGGAAGCCAATACAAATCATGTAGCAATCTTATTAATATGAAATAGCAACTGTAGAAAAGTAGACGTATTATAACTAGCGTAATCTGCGTTATCAGCAAAAAGGTTTAATATTTTATCTTGTTTAATCAACAACTTATGTTCAGCGTGCTATTGAGGGGGTGAAACAGCGCCTGGACACGGACGCGGACGGGCGCCACCTCAGCACCGCCAACAAGGATCACCCAGAGGAACAGCACCTGGTCTGTGCGCTGCTCGCCTGGTATCAGCTTGGACACTACGACGCAGACAGCCTTCATAGGTCCGCCATCTTTCTTTTTTTTTAAAACACTTCCATGACCCGACTCCCTGCAATACTTTAAATACTACTGTAATGTTCTTTGAAAGCGATGCAGGTTTTGGTGTTTTTAACAAAATATATTGCACAAAGTTTTTTTGTTATTATCTGACAATACTTGTGATTTACAACATTAAGGTGATTGTAACTGTTTTAGTTTTGTAGAACTGAAGAAGGAGGAAATGGAAAAAAGAAATAAGAATAATATTCGTGAATCGATCAGATCAATCAATATTAATAGAGACCCCACGACCACATTGAACACCGTCTTTACCTCTAAACCAGCAGTGGATGGAAGCTTCGGAGCACACACAACCGGACCCATTGTTAGTTTGCCGGTAGAATCTGTGGTTATGCAAGTTCAAAACTGCAGCCATTGCAATGAAAAACCATCAAAACAACTAGAAAAGGATATCATTTGTAAACTGGAGGAAGTAAGTCTGGTCCTTGGCATTCCAAACTACGATTTAAACAAAAAAAGAAAAGCTGACGCCTACATTTGTCAAGAAAAATTATCAGCAACAACAACAGCATTTTTTTTTTTTTGGATGTCAGGTTTGGTCCGATAGTAAATGTTGTTTATTATTAACCGACTTCCAAAAGGAGGCTAGGTTATCAATTCATATTTTTTTTTATATGTATGCACTTGTTCAGCAATATCTTCGACAAATGATACCTAACTGATTTCGATGATTATTTTTTCGTTTGGCAGAATATTTAAGGATATTGAAACTTACCTTTATAACTACCTAAGAGTGCTCTCTGCTGTACCTACCATAAATCTAACATAAAAAATATTCATTTAATTTTCGCGACGTTATAGGCAGGTGCTTGGGATTCTACATGCGCGGAGACGCTAGCGGCGTTAGATTCAGCGACCAGTCACCTGCAAGCCCGCGCTGGTCAGTTGGGGCGCCGAGAAGCTAGGAGAGTCCAGCTGCTGGAACGAGCTGAAGCTGCGTGGGTTGACCTCGAAGCAGGCTACCAGAAACGATTCGCACTGGCCCAAGAAAAAGAAGATGATTTGAAAAAACAAGTTAGAATATTATTCTCTCTATTTTCTACTTAATAACAATCTTAAATTCATTCACTTGCAGACCACGCAGTACGTACCTGCAGCCTAAGTAGAGTTTTGTTTACCGCCTGAAGTCATTACACGTCCTCTGACTTTTTTTTAGAAACACGAGACTTATCAAGTTCAAATTAATATGAAACACTGAAACAATGGTCCCTTGGAGCTGTTTAAAAATCAAGCTTCTTAGTTAAAGCAATAAAAAAAATATTGCAAATTAAAATGATTCCATCAAAAACCAAACCTACAGGTTACGTGTTTGCGATTGGGCGCTCCTTGTGGGGCTCCACATCGCTGTCAATGTGGTGAAGCAGTCGACTGCCTCGGACACCATGGCCTTTCATGCAGTAAGAGTGCAGGTCGGATTGCGCGGCACGCTAGCATTAATGATCTCATCCGTCGTGCTCTTGCCACCGCCGGGGTGCCAGCTGTCTTAGAACCCAATGGCTTGGCACGCGTCGATGGGAAGAGACCAGATGGTATGACCATAATGCCATGGAAGTTGGGTAGGCCTTTGGTGTGGGACGCAACTTGTGTCGACACCCTTGCGCCATCCCATCTTCCTAGCACAGTGGGCTGCGCTGGGGCGGCTGCTGCAGGTGCTGAAAACCTCAAACGGCGCAAATACAATAATTTAATTGGTAGTTATGTGTTTGAGCCGTTTGGGGTTGAAACACTAGGGCCATGGGGTCCGAGTGCCCACCTAGTTTTCCGGGAAATCGCCAAGCGGTTGGTCGACTCTTCACGTGACCAGAGGGCGGGCCTATTTTTTGGCCAAAGAATCAGCATTGCCATCCAACGTGGTAATGCTGCCAGCCTTCTGGGCACTTTTCCTGTTGACAGCGATGCGGACGAATTTTTGGATGCCCTGTAACCCTTTTATACTTGTACATATTTATTTCTATTATAGTATTGTAGTTTGTAAATAATTAATATTTTGATTAAAGAATTATCCCATAAGTGGAAATTATAACCTCCTGTAGGTTATTATTTCCACTTATGGGATAATTCTTTGCTTTGCTTCCCGAATAACAAAAATCATGTTCGGCAAGAAGCATGGTCTTACGTCACAAGAAAAGCAATATGTTCAAAAATTTATAATTTGTAATTAAAACACAATAAACAAAACGAAGGTCTTCCTAGAAATACTATACAATACAAAACTATTGTAGCAAAAGATAATATAAATGTTGCCGTTTTTTTTCTAAATCCCTCAATAATGTTATTTTTTCAGCTTAAAAAAATGATAGAAGAGGTGGCGCAATATAAGACCCAATGTACCAAGTGTTACCCTGAAACCCTGAAAAAGAAGGAACTCAATGTGAAGGAAGCACGGGGAATTCTAACAAAGCTAGAGGAGGAGGTGTGTAACCTAGCGAACACCAAGCTGCGCCTGAGTGAGGAGTCAGCGATAGCCGAAGCCGCCCTGGCAGAGGAACTGTGCAAGTCTGCGCAGTACGAAAGAGACCTTAAGGTAACAACTACATTAATATTCATCGTTGACACATGGATTTATTTAGTGGTTCGATAAATACCGATGAGATAATCATTCGTGTTGTGTATACGGATTGTATAGTAGACACTGAATTTTAAATGTCTACGTTATTTGTGTCTGTGATGTTTTGTTTGGTCGTCGTACCTACTTATCACGTTGCATCTTATTAGATGTCGATGTGATATGAGAAAATATCTAGGCGGTAGATGTACCGATTTACCGATGCATAAAATGTTCTTAATCAATACTATCCTTATCCTTACTAATATTATAAATGCGAAAGTAAGTTTGTTTGTTTGTTACCTTTTCACGCCTAAACCACTGAACCGACCATCCTGAAATTTTACATAATACGTTGTCAGGTGTACAGAAACGGACATTGGCATTTCATCCCGAAAAAAAGTAAACTTCCTGAGGAAAACAACAATAACGTTTTATGATAACAGATGGCGCCACGTGTCTTTCCAATCATAATCTATTCTTATAAAATTCAAAGTCCTGACTGACTGACTGACTTACTAACTGATATATCAACTCACAGCCCAAACCGCTGGTCCTAGATGAAATTAAGAGGGTGTATTCTTTCTGAAGAGTAGGTATGTAGGTATCCGCTAAGAAAGAAATTCCACCCTTAAGAGGGTAAAATGGGGATTGAGTTTTCCTTGAAACTTTTTATTCTCGGGGTCGATTGACTTGAAAATTTGTGAACATACTCTTCAGTTAAAATTATGAGAAATGTGTATCACAGTTTTTCCAAAATCATCCCCCAATATAAAATTCAAAGTCCTGACTGACTGACTGATATATCAACGATATATAAACCGCTGGTCTTAAAGACATGAAATTTGATGGGAGTATTCTTTGTGAAGAATAGGTATCCACCAAGAAAAGGTTTTTCGAAATTCTACCCCTAAGATGGTAAAATGGGGTGTTGAATTTTCTGTGAAACTTTTTAGTCTCGGGATCGATTGACTTGAAAGCCTACATACTCTTCAGTTAAAATTATGAGAAATGTGTATCATAGTTTTTCTAAAATCAACCCCCAATATAAAATTCAAAGTCCTGACTGACTGACTGATATAATATATCTACGCACAGCCTGAACCGCTGGTCTTAAAGACATGAAATTTGAAGGGTGTAATCTTTGTGAAGAGAGAGTATCCACTAAGAAATGTTTGTTTTTTAAATTCCACCCCCATTAAATTTTTTTTTTGGGATGGGAAATCATCAAATGAGTCCTCCCGCTCTGGGCGGTTCCAGGTTCCATGATCCATGTTCCTTGTTTTTCCCTTTGTGTTCCAGGGCCGCGGTATCTCTTTCGAACAGTCCCGCAGCCCTGGCAGGTATCGGCCCTTGCGGGCCCCTCCTGTTTGCTGACATCTCTATGCGGCACGCGTGGAACATGAACGCGCCGTCAACACGGCCTGTCGTCATAAGACGGACGGACGGCGAGCTAGCCCATTTCTCACCGTCCACAAACCCGCGCCTACGGTGGCCCCCGACGCCCGGGGCGTCTTCCGCGGTGGCTGGGACGTGAGGTTATCTCCCTCTCACGTTCCGCCACCTCCTTCGCTAGCACGACTGCTGTGCAGAAGGAGGTGACGGTCAAATAGGGCTTCGAAACTCACGTAGAGTTGCATAGGGCGTGCGGGATGTGGGAGTATTTACCTATTAGTAAGTAGGTAGGATTTTTCTGAGGTAGACGTGTCTGTAAATATATATATGTGAAATCCTGATTTTCGCGTTGACTGACTCCTGATACGCGACATTGATATTAAATATTATGTAAAAGTGTTATGTATATAAATAGGTTCCTAATAAATCATTTGACTGTCGTCACCGGAGTCCAATATCACACTAAGGTATCAATATTTCACATATATAATTTAATTGATATTACAATGAACTAATATTTGCAAGTTATAAGTAAGTACATGCAAATAAACGCGAGTGTGTCTGTATTACTCAAATAAAATTAAAAACCTACACTAACTATTCTCTAATACCTAGGTATTCAACTATAAAAGTAAAAACTAATATTACACAAATATCTTCCATAAACGTTTGGATAGATAGATGTTTTTGTTACTCAATCACGACTGAACGGCAGAACAGATCTGGATGAAACTTGGCACAGACATACTTATTATCCCAGAAGTAGGAGGCAAGATCCCGTGGGCGATTCCCGAACTGCACGCGGGCGAAGCCGCGGGCATAAGCTAGTTGAATTATATTATTACAAGCTCATTACATCCCGAATTGATTGTTAAATTCTAAATTAACGGGAGCGAAGCCGCGGTCAAAAGCTTGTATACAATAAAGTGCCTACTAAGAACTAGATTCAGATAAAAAAGGAAATTCTTAAATCCTCTAGTTTGAAGAAGAACAAGCACGCCGTCTACTGGAATCGGTACAAAACGAAGCAGAAGCGGCGCGGGCGCTGACGTGTGAAGCGGAGCGAGCTATGCGAGCGGAGTTGGCCGGGTTGCGCAAGCAAATAGGAGACATTTCCAAAGACTTACTTAAAGAAGATAATGCGAATTTAAAAATTAAGGAAGAGGTATGTTACATTTTATTACGAATATCTACGACTTAATTTGGTCCTGTAAGTAATGCATAAATTTGTACAAAGTTGGTCACTTACTGAACAACAGAAGTACAAACTCAAGATTGGCCAGCGGCCTATGGAGCGCAGCATAATAGGTGTTAAGCGTACAGATCACGTAAGAAACACTACCCTGCGCTCCATTACTCAAGTTCACTGAACGCCTGTCGAAGGAAATCGCCGTCGAGGTAAACCTAAAGATATTGCACAGGATAGAGAGGTTTGGAAGGAGATAGGGGAGGCCTTTGCCCAGCAGTGGGACACACTAATGGGCTACAGGCTAACAAATACGAGCATATATATATCTTAGTATCATTTGACGGCACGGTTGGCGCAGTGTCCGATTGGCTGCTGCGCTGCGTGTCACGGGTTAGATTCCCGCACGGAACAATTATTTGTATTTCCTACAGGTAGTTGTTCCGGGTTTGGCTGTCTGTGTGTGTGAGTTTAAATGGTTGCAAATTGAGAAATTCTTATACTTGCCCCACAAGGTTTTAAAACTTTGTCGTAATACTCTAGTAGTATTTGAATTTAGCCAAATGTGGCAATGAAAATTCTGAGTTCACTTATGCAGCTGGCGCATAATTATTTCATCCACTTACTGACAATAACATCTGACAATTTTTTTAGTTGAAGTTGATCTCAAAAATCATCCGCTAAGGTTGCGACGCCGCGCTGTGTGAAATTACTTTTTTTTTATAACTTTGACTTGGAATCCCCCACTTCCCCCACTATGGTTAAACTATTATTTGATATGATTTTTAGCCGGTTTGAAAAGACTTTGTCAGATAAACGGTACCTCCCGTACCTACTATAAATGATCAGCATGGAAATTGGTGCAAAATGAGCAAATGCTTGAACATGTGTCCGAAATAATGTAAAATTTTATTTCATTACTAGCTGCCCAGCGCTACTTCGTTCGCGTGGTGTCCTACCCCTTACCCTACCCTACTCCTACCCTACTCCTAACCTACTCTTACACTACTCTTATCCTACTCCTACCCTACTCCTACACTACTCCTACCCTACTCCTACCCTACTCCTACACTACTCCTACCCTACTCCTACACTACTCCTAAACTACTCCTACCCTACTCCTAACCTACTCCTACCCTACTCCTACCCTACTCCTAACCTACTCTTACACTACTCTTATCCTACTCCTACCCTACTCCTACACTACTCCTACCCTACTCCTACCCTACTCCTACACTACTCCTACCCTACTCCTACACTACTCCTACACTACTCCTACCCTACTCCTAACCTACTCCTGCACTACTCCTACCCTACTCCTAACCTACTCCTACCCTACTCCTACACTACTCCTACCCTACTCCTACACTACTCCTACCCTACTCCTACCCTACTCCTACTCTACTCCTACCCTACTCTTAACCTACTCCTACACTACTCCTACCCTAATCCTACCAAAAAAAAAAGTATCCTAGTGTTGTTTTTAGACTTATCCAGGCAATTTTTTAAATTTTTCTCGCCGTAAAAACTATCCTTGAACTTCAACGAACATTTAAAAAAGAATTGGCCAAATTGGTCCAGGCGTTGTTGACTTATGCGCTTACTAACACATTTTGCGATTCATTTTTATATTATAGATTTTAATGTTGTTCTGATTTTTTACGTTTCATCTCAATTATTGACCTATTACGGTTTTCACAAGAGATTCATAATCTCCCTGCCCTTGTACCATTTTATTGGTCGGTTTTTTCATACATTCTTACCTGTCAACCGTCATGGTATCATTTATTCCATGCTAAGGTTCCGTTCCCAAATGGTAAAAATGAAACGCCGTAAATTATTTATCTCGACATCAAGATAGATTCCGCGCTGGTTCATGTAAGCACAATCTTGAATAGGCGCCTACCCAAATGCTGACAACAACGCTGTGCCAGTGCGGTAGAAAATCAAGCTTGCCAGATATGTGATTAATGGCATAATTAAAATTATGTATATTCGTTTCGGTTTCTGGTACTGTTGTAGCAATGTAAATAACGTTATTATCAGTTGTGGAGTAAATTAAAAAGTTTCAATAGGTAAATTATATAATCATACCCGTTTATTACAACTACGTATTGGTTTGTTTACTTCGGTTGCACCGATAGCGCCTGTATTTTCGAGGTAGCGCCAACGCCGTCTGACGTTAGTTTGGTCACTCAAGTACAGTCCTTTCACAGTTACGAACGGGAAATTATTCACTTTTAGAGGACTTGCTCAATGTGACCGGTAGACCCCAGCTACCTTATTTCAACGAGAATAAAGTTCACTTTGATATCGACGCTGATGCAAAAGCAGACTGAAATTATTATGAAAAGACTCTAGTCGTAGTACTTATTGTAAACACAGCGTCATTTATAAGTTGCATGGCGTTTTATGATCCCTGTCAATTTTAACCAACTTCTTAGTGTCGTATCGAAATGAAACTTTGTATAAATTATGTAGTTCCGATGACAATACTATAATTTAGTATCTTGGATATAATCTGATGATAAAACCAGGTGGTGGATAGTTTAACTCATCAGTGGCTACTAGTAAATCCCTCGAGTTTGGGCTCTAATAATTCCTTTTGATGAGTCTATAGATTGCACTTAGTGTTGAGGGTTTGATGATGGAGCCAGAACATGGGTAGTGGAACTCTTCAGTGACTGCTAGTAAATCGCTCGAGTTTGGGTTTGTTTGACTGGATGGTATGACAGTGGTTACAAATATCATAAACTGTTTTATGCTTCGGTGGTGGATACAAGTGTTTTAGCTATCCTTCTGAATCCTAATAGCCATTGAAGTGCGTCAATGTAGGAGAACAATGATTGTGATTTGTACTGGATTGTAGAAATATTTTAGTTCAGCTTATTTACTTGAGGTATGTAGGTAATCATTGCCTACTGTTGCAACAACTAATAAGTAAATACTTTGTTATTGAAAAGTAAGCAGATAGTGTGAATGAAACAGCGTCTACAATATGACTCAGGTGTGATAAGGTAAGGTACCTACCTATACAATCGACCTACATGTACTTGATCGTTTGAAATTATTTAGATAAATTATATTTTAATCAATGTTTCCCAATTTATAGGTGACCCAGAGGATTTTTCGACAAGCATAATCCGTATGAAAACTTGACAGCTAAGTAGGTCGTGATGAAAAACAAACTACAATTCAAAAGTATCAGATTTTCTTCTTCGTGTCGCAGGCATTTTCCACAGCTTCGTCGGGGGGAGCGCAGAGGTCGCCCCGATTGCATTTTTTGGGGCTCACACAGCTCCGCCCACACCCACACCCCACACTGATCCGTCGATATATCCCACTTCACGAGTTACATCTTCCCACTTGGGCGGTTCAGGCACTTCCATGCGGACCTGGAGTTTGGGACGTCCAACAACCCAGTAAAAGTTTGTGTGCTGCCTGATTAGTCGTAACTTTTCCTGGGTTTGTTGGCTCCGGGCTATGTTGGCTCCGACGCCAGTGAGGTTCTTTAGTGTTGCCTACGTTTTCCTGGTGTTCTTCGTCATGTCGATGTCATCTACTGTTTTTAGCCACTGTTGTGTGTGGTTTTCACTGTCCTTGGATTAAAGTTCCTCTCTAGCAGAGACAGATACCTCAGAAAAGGCATCATTAGCATACAAAGATGCATAGACTTCCAGCAATTTCGTTGAGTCCGAGTCCAAGCAAGCTACATAAAGGGACGACAGCTTTATATAGGAGCATTTTCAGTTTTCAAAAAAGACCAAAAACTAACAATATCATATTATGCAATATTGATTTACATGTCATCATAAGGGGCCTCAACAGAAACGACTTGAACAGAACAAATCTTGACAAAGATATTCTGGGATTTCACTTTCCCCGAGTATCATAGGCAAAACATACACTCGGGGACATTAACTTAAAAGTATATCTTGAATCAATGGCCGAATATCAATCTGCCTACTCCAATGCTTGGTGATCAATCAGGCTTAGCCTTAGTGGCAGACAGTTTGTTGACCGCAGATTGTTGTCTTGACCCTTAATCCCACAGGATGCAGGAACCCCTTTACTTTTCAAGTGATAAAGCAGTAGATTGTTTGCAGTAAACTGAGCAATAAAATTAGTCACCCATCGTTTCCAATTAGTGATTGACCTTGTCATGCTATTTATTTCGATTAGATTAGCAAAAATGTCATCATAGCATGAGTTAACAATTTATGAATAATTATTATGATTGGACGACATATTTGATGAAAATACGCTGATAAGTATCTTCTGAAACTTTAACGAAACTAATTCTGTACCTGAAAAATGTAAAAAAAAACTATTTTGGGAACGAGTTAGGCCAAGTCGAGAGAGTAAGCAAACAATGTAAAAATTAAAAATATTAAACCTCATTCATTGTCAATTTACACTCAACAGAAAAACTAATGGACATCATTCAAATCGTACCAAAAACTAAAAGTCGGTCAGAAAATAAAACCGGCCAAGTGCGGACTCACACACACTGGTTTCCGTAGCACCAAACAATGTAATATATTTTTAAAATATAATATTTTTGACGCTCATTCATATGTAAAACACTCAACAGCAAAACTAAATTTGGTTTTCTTAGTATGTTAATAAAAACAAAGTTACTGCTGCAGTTCCACGAAAAGTCCCATATCTAAAAACTAATCGTCAAATCTTATTCAAATCAATTTTCTTTGAAAGTTCTTTTTACGTTTACCAAACCCAGATTTTTCCCAAAATTTTCCTCATCATCATCATCATTTCAGCTCAAAGACGTCGACTGCTGGACATACGAGTAGGCCTCCCTCAAGTGTCGTCACATTGACCGGTCCCGTGCGACACGCATCCAGCGGGTACCCGCAACCTTCACTAGTGGGAGGCCTTCCAACGCAACGTCTTCCGGTTCCCGGCTGCCAATCCAGAATTTGTCGGCCTCATCGGCCAACCGTTCCGCGAGCAAATTTCCACATCTTACTTAAAAAAAAATTGAGGATTCAAGAGCTGTCGATAAACACCCCACACAGTTATATACGTAGAATTCTTATTTTCAACCCTCAATCACATGTATCGAGGGCCACACCATTTTTTTTTGCAGAATTTCTCATTACTTTTGTGCAGTGGCTCATAGAAGACACCTGCTCTCTAACTTTAAACTGTGTGGTGCCAACAGTCTCGGAGACATCACTCTGAGACATACGGACTGCAATAGACAGACTGACGATGATGATGGGACGAATCTATAAGCGTTTAGTTTTTTTGCCATTTGGCAGTTCCATTAACCTCTAGATTGAGTAGTAGCAAAGTTGAATTTGTTTTTTTTTTCAAAGGATTTTCTCTATATTATGTATTCTGCTATACTTTAAGATCGGATTATGAACACATGATTACGTTCAGTTACTATATGGTTATGTGGCTATGTGGTTTTATTTATTTTTAAAATAATATTACCTGTTGCGCGCGACCTTCGTCTGCTTGAATTTATTTCCCTATTTGAATCGGACTTTGATAGCAATTTCAAGGGTTTTGAAGATAACGATATTGTTTTCCAATTCAATTCATGTATTTCTGAGCAAATTGCACTCGTTCTCTTCGATGTTCTTCCGTTAGACATACCATATTTTCTTTGCAGGTCAATAATTGTAAATGTTCGCTGTGTGTCTTCGAACCGTGGACAAAGATATTCCATACCGTTGCGAACTGTAACGAGTAAATGTGAACGGCGATGTAGTGTGAATTTAACAATATCCCGAATATCCCGATGACGTTCAGATTGGTCCGTATAGATCCCAGTAGTTCTCCGACCCATGGACCATGTCTTAACATCCCCTTTTTCTTTTAATCTTGACCCATGAGCGCACCGTTTGTCTCTGTGTATAAAATAATGGTTTTAAATAAGTTATTAAATATCGCTCTCAAGATACCGCAACTAACTCAACAAAAAAAAAAATCGGAGACACAAATCATATTATAATTAACTTACTGCTATGCCAAGCTGTCTCGCAATTCCTTTTATGCTCACATTTTGTTCAAACATAACAACTATTTTTGTTCTCATAGAATTAGAAATCATTTAAAAAAATAAAAGGGTAAATTGTAGTCGTTTAGTCTTCGTCGTTCTAAGTGAACGCGTATACATCAAACGTTGTAGTTATAACTTGAGGGTATATGGATTAATTTTATAAAATAAACGTAAGTAAGTAAACTAATAGATACCCTCAAATTATAACTCTATTGTAATCGATTAGACAGAGACCTAGAAATAAAGTGACTCAGACGACGACAGAAACAATGTCATCGTAATTCATATGGGCTCACTGGCTAGTTCGTCAAACTGCTTGTATGGGTATGACGGCGTTCGGTGATGTGATGGTTCGAATCCAAGTCAAAACAATGAAATATTTTAAAAGTATTCTTTAGAATATTTGTAACGAATTCAAATTGTATCAGTGTAACATTTGAAAACTTAGGGGTTAGCACATACTGACGCTGTCCTATCATATTCCGTTCGTTCTCGCAGCATGATCAACTTCGTAAAGAGAAAGCGGGATTAATAGAAGACTTAGAAGGATGCAAGGCGATGTGCGACAAGAAGATGCAGGGGCAGCTGGATGAATTGAAGAAGAAGAAGGAGCAGCTGCTTGAGGTGGCGGGACAGGTCTTGAAGTGTCAGTGCCAGATGCCAATGGATAAGCAGCTGCAAGTGGAACGTACGCCGTCCTTGGCAGCCATGTGTTACTGCGCGCCTGAAGATAACTTGCAGGTAGTATACATCAATACTTCTATATTAATATTATATTTTCAAAATGTCTGAAATCCCCGTGCGGTTTTAAATAACAATTTTCATTGATGGAAAGCTACCCTATTGCATACAAGAAGGTAGTCGTTAAAATATATTACTGATCTTAAAAGTAAAGTCGAAATTAAATATTTAAAGCTGAAATTAACGTCGGTTTCTAATATCTTAATTGTTTGAAGTGGCTGGTGATGAGCAATTGAGCATACCCACCTACTTAGAGACCTGTTGCCTCTTTGCATATGTTTCAGTAAGTTCCGTACTTAGGGTGACGCATAGCGAAAACAGCCGTCAAGTCATCCGTCTATTAATCACTCGTTTTATGCACAAATACACTTTTTGGTTCCGTTTAATCTACTTAGATTAAACGGAACCAAAAAGTGTATTTGTGATACTGTTCGAGATGTGTGGTCGAAGAAAGGGGAGACCTAGCCCAGCAGTGTGTTGGTTATTCTGGACTGCAAGCTTTGTCATTGCAGCCGTGGCGGAATTTACAACCCAATTTGTTGATAAAAGCAAAAAAAAAGCTATAAATAATAATGTTTATTTATGAAATTCTATTTATAAACAAAATTTAAATATTAATAAAATATTTAGGCCTGCATAGGGATGCGCATCTTTACTGAGATTAAAAAAAAACAATCACCGCCGGCTATAGGAATTGAACCACGTTGGACTTGTTTCGACTCACTTGCTTCTGGCAATGATCGTTGCCAAAAAATATTTTGTATTAAACGACTTCAAACTCTATTTTAAAGACTAAAATCCTTTTAAAATTCCTTTAAACCATAGTCCAATAGATTATCTAACATTTTGACGCAAGTTTGCAACTTCATACTACTAATTTTTTTAACAATATTATCAAGTGAAGTTTGAATACGACATTTTTTTTTATTGCAATGGCGTGTGGATTCTTTTTTTATGAAGATTTTCTACCACTATCATTATTGTTTCTTGTTCAATAGTATAAATAACTATTCTAGTTTCTAAAAATGATGAAAGTTTATAAAAAGATGAAAAACGTAGTAGATGTCACATGTCTTCGAATTTATGGTTCTAGGACATTCCGGTTTCCTCAAAATAATAAACGTTACATTTTTCCTTATTTTATCGTCTACACGTACACAAAACAGGGAACAAATTTATGCTAGGCCACTGGGATCGATTGTTAATCAAGTTATAATGAGGACGGCCGCGCCGAGTGCAAATTTCATGTGCAAAGTTCGACGGTTCTTTGCAATCGAAAGCAAACGCATTCACTCAACCATCCTCCCCCCCCCCCCTTGCTCAAGCCAGCCCGCGATGCTAGTATCTTATCTGTGGAAATAAAACACTAGTACAATATATGAAACAAAACCACGAGTGTGAAGTACATTGCATTCTGAACCTAATAGTAGTTCGTAAGAGCCTATGCACACGGTGCATTGCGGCGGCGGCGTGGTATGATTTCGCCACATTGGTGGGCACACGGACGGTGCTGTGGCACCGCAGCGATGCCGTAGACGAACAGAGGTTTTGACGCATAAACAACTAATGCCCGGTTCCTATAAACAATGATCCGTTGTTGTACAAAAGGTACCATTCGTTTTTGACTTACGAGTAACGGATGGTAAAAGGCGTTCCTATAAGTTTTTGCGTGAGCTACCAGCGACGAACGGTTGTTGGTTACCCACTTACCGAAGCCCTCCGTCAACACATGTATAGCACAGCTGCATCGACAAGACAAAGATTTTGATACCCCAACAAAGTCAGCCACTGATAATAGCATTGTCCCTAATGCATAAAATCTTAAAGTTAATAAGACTTGATGAAGAGGATGTATACCATGGTTCCTAAAACGAAGATAATTTTAATTTTTTAGGTGTAAAATGCGTAATGAATTATAGTTGTTTCTAATGAATATTATAATGTTAGTTTGAGAAATACATACCTGGCTCCCTTCACTTTTAAATGCGGGTAAATTTCGACGAGTAAACTTTGTACAGACGACTTATCTAGCCGAAATCTAATTTGGAATTCATTATTATCCAAAATACTAAAATGATCGACCCTTAGTTACTACAGTCCGATAACCTTTCTAAATCACTTAAATTCACTACCTGAACGAGACATTTTACAATAATTTAAAGCTATTAACGCAGAATAAGTAAAACTTTTGTAGACAACCGACCGAAATCGGGCGGTAAACAAATTGTAAACGACTCGTAACTTTGACAGCTCGTTGACGTTCCTTTTTCTTTATAGGAACACCATCGTCCGACATCTGCATACATTTGCGTTACTGTTCGTTATTCGTAATCCTCCCATCCGTAGGTAGTGATCTATCGGTAACTTAGCTTACGGAACGTTTATTATAGGAACGCTTTTGACATACGTCTCGTAGAAAATACTACTATCCGTAAGCAAAACGACTCGTTTCTTGTTTATAGGAACCGGGTATAAGCGGTGCTGCTCCGGCGGCGGCGTTGCAATATGCACACACCCCTCCCCGCCTCGTGATTTTTTATATGCAGGACGCCGCTGCGACACCGCTCCAGCGCCGCGCATACTATCTAAGTATAATATTTGAATAGCAGATTTTTCTTTCGAAGGATTCGTGTTCGTGCACGTCGTTGCAGAATAGACTACTATGCAGCCTGTTGTCGGACCTGTTTTCCGGCCTGCAGGGTGAGCTGAGCCGAGTCGGCTCGCAGATGCCGTGCCAGCTGCTCAAGTGTCTTGAAGACAAACACAACTGGGATCGACGTACTGATACCAAAACTAATTTAAGGAATTTCTTCTCGAAGTTATTAAAAAGTGAACTTGATATTGCTATCGCTACTTCTATTGAAAACTACCATGCCAGGGTAAAATACTTAATTATTTAAAATTACTAAATATTTTTGCTAACACAGCCTAGTTATGTTGAAAAACTGCATACATTTTTAAATGTGTTGCTTTTTACAAGCTTTTATATAACTTGCAATGTTTTTATTTCAAAGTTTAATATCTATTTCATACTTAGTGGGTTGGAAATGCGTGTGCTGACTCGGTAAAGATGATACCAACTCTAGAAGATGACTTGAAACAAGGATGGCAAGAGAGAGCAATAGAGAGACGCGCCCAGCAGATGGCCAACCAGCTTGCCGAGGAACTGCTGCAGCAGCGAACCGAAAACATAGAACAGCGGACCTTGCAGAGGATAAAAGCAGGACCACCGCCTTGTATATGTAAACCACCGGCACAAGATGACAAGATCACTCCAGACTGCTGTACAGAACCAAGTGAGTAAAACATATTTTTCACGTAATCACATACTTTCTGGACTTTAACGAGACAGCCGATCTGCTTCTGATGCTCTTTATTTATTATTGGCACGAGAATCTTTTTATCAATTTTTTTTCAAATTCACTTGATGTCTATGTTAAAAACATTGTAATGTTTGCTGAGCTCATGCCAACTAAAGTTTATTACATCCAGTTGCAATTTTTGTTTTTACGACGAGGTACCGTAATGAGCAGACAAATTTCACATCCACCCAGATAGGTGTACTAGATGTCACTTTAGATATCAAATAGCCAATATATGAGTTTTCTTGCGTTTTGAAAATGTATTCTCACAAGCATTCTTCATACTTTAGATATATGTATGTAACTATACAAGATGTTAACGAACCCTTCACGAAGCCAAGCAAGATGATGGTTGGTTTGATGTACCAAGCAAGTACATCAAACTAAAAAACACGCAAAAAAAAAAATTGCTAGTAACACCTTTTTTTGGGGTGAAAAATCACGTTTTACGTAGGACTCATGCAACACACTCAAAACATTATGCTGATGGATGCATTAAATAGTACGGGGGTCATGGAGGTGTTTAAAGTAAAATTATAACATTATAAACATGTATTTAAAAAAAAAATGAAAAAGTTGGAACTTTGACCCCCAATATCTCCGTAACTAGAAGGTTCCCAGGTATAATAAATAACAAAAAAAAATATCGCTATGTTGGAGAGAACAAGTGCTTTTCGGCTTCGTTAAGGGTATTTTTAACATCCAGTATTTTTAATAATGTTGATGGTATTACTAAAGCGGCGCTGTTTTCGTGCCTGGTGCGTCCGAGCTCGCCGTTTATGCCGAGTCCAACGCCTAACACCGACAAGCTTGCAATCAACCAGCAGGCTGATGAGACGTTGCCACCGGCCTTCTGGAAGCTAACTATTCAGGAAGTCACGCAGCTAAAACAACAGATAGAAGACTTAAAGAAGGTAAAATTAAATATAATTATAGTTTTTTCTTAACATGGCTGCAGAAATGGGTCCCAGGCTCACTTTTGAATATTATTATCCACATATTAATTAATTCTTAAAGGTCTTTTAACGCGACGCACGTTGCACGTTGCCCGTTGGCGTGCTTCTTAGCTTGTCAATGGCAATCTAAACTGAGTCGACCCACAAGTGGGCAACGAGTTTGGCTCCTTCAACAGCATCTATCAGTTCTTGTATTAAACGAGCAACTGCACGCAGGACACTATATTAAGTGCCCCATCGTTTGTGAAAAAGCACCACCAGTCTCAATGAATCTCCACCTGAGCAGGTTTGTCCTTAGCCTTGCTTCGGCCAACCTGGGTCCAGATTCAAACAATAGATTTTATAATTATAAATATCAGGATTTAAAATACATACTATAGGGAATAGACACACAGTGATAGAAGTATGTGTTTGATGTGATTATCAAGTGTATTTATTTATTTTATTTTAATCACAGGAGTCTATAAAGAAAGAAGATTTGAAAGTAATGAAAGATGATATTTCTAAACTAGTCAGAGAAAATTCGGTAAGTAGCTACTTTACAGGCACCTTCAATAATATTTTCACATGATTAATTTTCTAGTAGTTGATTCTGGTGGCAAACGTCATAATGTTTTGTAATTTTAAGGTCATAGAAAATCAAGATCTTGAAGTTATTGCAAAGGATTTTTCCAAATACTACGGAGAAAGTATAAAAAAGGAAACAAAAGTTTTAAAAGCTGCTAGAAGGGATGAATATCCGAAGACTTCAAATAAAAACAAATTAGGAGTTCTTAGAAGTTCTGCCACCAAAGATAATAAAAATATATTTAAAAATGTTTCAATTGATGAACGACCCACCAAACTAAGCAAAAGACATGTTCATGACCAATCGTATGCCGTTAACCTATGTTTGTGTGGGCCGCAAAAAAATGGTAAAAGTTTACAAAATGCACGGTTAAACAATAGTGATAAATGGAAGCCAAAATCACTAAAGAATGTAATGCCACAGAGTTCTATTGTAAAACAAATAAAACCTATCAGCTTTAGTCTTCCATCTCCAGAACTGTCAGAAAACAGTACTGATATATCAGAACTATGTAAAAGTGACTGCAAATGCTTTCGTAAAATGCCATCCAATACTTCCATAGATAATCTTTTAGAAACATTAGCTACATGTAACCTTGACTTGGTTACCCGAGAGAAATGTAAACAGCAGACTAAAAACTGTATAGGTAAATGTTCTCCAATTGTAATCAAAGAGGCAGTGCGTATTCTGAGCCAACGTGATTGCAAAAATGTTTTATCGTTCAAAAGAGAAAGTCGTAACACACAAGTAAATGCTAGTGATATTCTGAAACAAAATTATTCAAAACATAATATGGCCATCATAACAGAAAGTAATAAAAATCAAGCAATTGTAAGTTACATCTATGAAGACTCGCCGATGAAGAACGGTAAACAGAATAGATCATTTATGAAACAGCCTGCCACCACTGAATCAGAATATATGGGCACAGTTTATTTAGATAAGAGTCATGAAAATATTTGCAAATGTCTAATTAATTTGGCTCAATCCGAACATGAAAAATACGAGGATGGTAAGAATAATATTCCGTTTCAATGCATAAATACAAATGCTTGTGGATGTACAATGTATCAAGACATGCACAAAGATAATAAAAGGTCTCAGACTGAAGAATTTACTAAAGAACAAGTTACACGATCAAAGATTGCTTCAAAATTCAAAGAATTTAATAGCAGTCCAATAAACAGTAATTACTTAAATAGTCAAAGAGAAATTAAACTAAAATCAGATCTAAACAACGTTCCTCAAAATACAGAATTATTTTCAAGCGGTGGTGAATGTTGTATCAAATTTTTGGGTGTTACTTTAGATGATTTAAGTTCTATCAAAAATAAAAAAACAAAACCGGTAGATCAAAATGTCGGTGACTTGATAATTTCCAAAGAGAAACATGTTGTATGTGGAAGGAAAGTTCAAAAGAAGTCATCTAACATTGAGCAATCTAGTTCATTACCGAAGAATAATGTTTTGCCTACGGAAAAACATTACCAAACTGGACTTGACAATTGTAAAAAATGTGAATGTAAAGCTAAATTTGAAGAATTCACAGGATTTATGAATAACTTTTTAGATAATAAGATACTCGAAAATACACATAACGATAAAGGTTTTGATACAAAAAGTTTTAAAGAACCCGTTAACACAACAGGATTATGTGTTTCTTGTAACGGTGTAAATGTTGATGATTCCGGAGATTTGGAAGTAAATGCTTTTCACTTATTAGAGGACCACATTAAACAAAAATTCGAAGATTATAAATCATTTTCATGTAATATCTGTATATCTCCAGAAGAAGAACAAAAATTCTATTCGACAATTTTGCAAAGAGTTAAACAAGTAATATCGGATTATGCTAATAAAATGAAATGTGGTTGCTCGAAAAAATTACCATATAACGGTAGTTGGGACAGAGCTTACGGGCTTTTACAAGAATATTTGAAAATAAAAATAAAACGTGTTCAATGTTTATGTGTTTTAAATGAAAACAAAAGAGAAGCTATATTACCAGAAGTCCTAGAGAAAGTATGTAATTTAATTGAAAGTGATTTTCAACGCTTAAGAGATATCTGTACATGCAAAAATAATACTGAGAAGCGAACAAAAATTGTACGTATAGGAGATCTTATACCTCCTACAGAACTACCCGAAAAAGACACAAATATGTCACACGCAAAGTATAATGATGTAGAAGTTCAACACTATTCTACAGTTACAAAATACTCAAAACAGAACTCGAACAACTCGATGATTCACAAAGAAAATGTGTCATCTCAAGTAAATCCTACGTTTTGGATGGAAGCCAAATCATGTGCTATTGAGCCGTATAGTAATAGAAACATAAAATTTACAGAAACGGACCATATTTTTACAGACAGTAAATCTAATGGAGTCATGTATAATACGTGTGACTGTTGTCACAATACTGATAAAGTTGACATTCGGAAATTTCCAGAAATGTTTGGAACTAAAGAAGTGTTAGCAAATCTTTACACAGAACAATCTGTTAACAAGATTCAAAATTGTGAATTGCCTAAATTTGGCATAGACAAAGAACCACCCAGAGGCGTTTCAGCAATGCGAGTCAAGAGTATAGGGACAATAACAGTAATACAAATGAGTACATATGGTGAAAGTATACAAGATGCAAAAAACAGAGCCGGTGACAACCAAACTCCTTGTGCACCGTACGTTGGAATTAAAGTAGATTGTACTAGTGACAATGCCATCGGTCCTTGCTTTTGCATGAAATCTGTAGTTCAGGCCAACAATAATAAAATGGGTACTGTTTGGAAAGAGGTTGTTGTGAGCAATAACAATAATACAGATTTTCCTTACAGTATGCACGGCACCCAAAAAATAAATAAAGAAGACGTTGTAAATTGTCGGTCAGGTCCTGACTTTGTACTGACAGATAAAACATCAAAAACTGTATTACCAACTGTTGACATACCCACTCGCGAAGTCGGGTCTATAGCAGAAAATGAAGAAGATATTGTTTTAAAACATTCTGTCGACAGTGACAATTTCAGTAATCAAGCCTCAAATACATTTGACGAATGTTTGAGTTTAGACACTGCGGACACGTGTTCTAGTGATGTGTATCCAGTCGACTGGCTTAAAATCCCCGTACCAATTAATTCCGGAAGACCAAATGCCGTTAAACTCGCGAATTCTATTTATTTCCCGGGGCTACAGACAGATAATGAGAACAATTCTTTAATTAGCGGATCTGGCACTAATCCTGATTCTCAAAAAATGTCTGAGACCTGTGGTTGTCAGAAAGTCCCAATTTGTCACGTCAAGATGCTGGTAGAGCATATAGAAAAAAATCTAGTGGAACTTAAATGCACATGTGACTCATTAGTATCGAAAGTGTGTCCGGTGCATTCCAAAAGAGTCTTTTAAACCTTATCTCTGTGTGTGCAAATATACGCGTGCAATAATATGAGAGTGCAATAATCAACACAAACCAAATATTTTCTGCTTTACTAATTCATGATGTCTATTGATTGATGTTTATAAATGGTTAATAATCCAATAATAATAGTAGTTTCATTGTAAGATAATGTAACCACCGTTTACCTTAAGTGGCATAATTAGATTTAGGAACGACATTTGAATGTTGTTGTCAATTTGATATGGAGTAAGTATGTTATGGGGAAAAATTCCGACGTATGCTGAGGAAAATTTGGAGTATGTATGTGGATGTCATAAGTGTAGACGAATACCAAAGAACGGACGGATAAGGTGAACGAAAATGCGGCTGGAACATGGTGAAAACTGAGGCTAATAAAGATGTTTGGATTGGAGTTGAGCGATACTTAAGTACTTGGAATTTCGGCAATCAGATGAAGACTAATAATATTGCCATCTGTTTATTTCTGCGTCACGTGTATACTCGTATGTACTTAATTATCTCAAGATAATTTACAGATATGAAACATAATTATTTTTACAAAAGTAAAATTCACGCTGTAATGACGTTATTGCATTTTTTGAAACCTTGAAGATTTGACATTTTTTTATTTTGAAAAATACCGTGTGATGATAAGAAGATAGGCTTTGTGAAATTGAGATGTGTGGGCTACTCATGGTCGATCACATTTTTTGAAAATTTTAGGCTGTCTTTCTTGTACATCTTTGATTTCTTTTTTATTAAAATCTAATCTAATTTTTTATCAAATTACTGAACATATTAAAAAATAAAACTTTGTTGCTACAGGGCTGACCCTATGTCACAGGAACATAGACCTGGGTTAGGAGTCAGAGTATTTAAATATTTCGCTTTAGGAACAAAACATCACGCCTGTAATCCTCGAAGGATTAGACAGAAGTGTACCTATTACACACCCACATATCGCCTGTTATGTTAAATCGCCTTTGGATCAAGGCACTGCCACCAACCGGGGAGCAAATCTATACTCCGTCAGAAATTCTTTATGGGACCCCTATAACACTACCCGACTTGAGAACCGAGTCTAGGACCTCATATTTAACAGTCGCGCTTGCGACCACTAAACCAACGAGACAGATTTCTCTTTAGATTTTTCTTTGAAGTATTAAGCCTTAATTATTTTAAGTCATAACAGTATAAAAGTCAAGTTTTTGGTATATATACGTATATAATGTGATTTTATAATCACTTTATAAACTATTATTGAGTTGATCTGAAAAGAAAAGTTTTTATTTATTACTATGCCTTCTAACATCATACTTAAGACCTTAAAACTAGGTACAATTAATCTTACCTGAAAAGAGAAACAACATTTAAAGCTAATATTTCGGAAATCCTTTTTAGATATTTTATTTAGATAAACTTTCACTCGCACGTTTGTAGATTATGCTCACCGTCATAGCTTACTGTTATACTACTACTAGCTACTAAAATCTGTCAAATTTGTTTAATAAATATTCAACTTTATCAGTAAAGCATTAGGTTCAAGGTTGATTGGGGGTCAGTTTCGGGTAGTTTAATGTGCTGGCGTCTGTACGTGCTCTATAGTTTCTACCACAGATTGTATAACATAAAATATTACGCGCGGGAAATACAAACTTAACGCAGTGTGAACTTCGTTTACATTAATTTATAAGGTCCCATTAAAATAGATTGACAAAATTAAATTTTGACACGGCAAAAAAAAAAAACACTTACTAAAGTGATTTTGTTTTGACCGTTTTGTGGATGTGTTATTCTAGAGTTTTTATTATTTTAGGTCAAAGTAAAATCACTTTAAAATCAGTGTTTTTTTTTGCTTGGAAATCTTTGGTTAGACGTATTCAACGATGTGTTAAAATTTGTCCATCTAGTTTAATGGGACCTTATATATATTAAAGAATTTATTCAGTTATATTTTAAAAATAGCTTTGGCACAATTAATAGTTTGAAATGCATTTGCTGCATTGCTGACTACGTTATTTTCAAAGGCATAAACTTCTTTTTAGGGTTTCGTAGCCAAATGGCAAAAAACGGAACCCTTATGGATCCGCGTCATGTCTGCCTGTCTGTCTGTCCGTCCGTATGTCACCGCCACTTTTTCCCGAAACTACATATAAGAACTATACTGTTGAAACTTGGTAAGTAGATGTATTCTGTAAACCGCATTGAGATTTTCACACAAAACTAGAAAAAAAACCATAAATGGGGGTTCCCCATACTTAAAACTGAAACTCAAAAAATGAGGTTTATAATATCATTTTTTTCTAAACTGAACAGTTTGCGCGAGAGACACTTCCAAAGTGGTAAAATGTGTGCCCCCCCCCCCTGTAACTTCTAAAATAAGAGAATGATAAAACTAAAAAAAACATATGATGTACATTACCATAGGTACAAACTTCCACCGAAACGCTGGTTCCCTAACGATGTTTTCCTTTATAGAAGCAGGTGATAATAATACAATATGCACATGAATCTGAAAAAACAGAGAGGAGTGTCTTGGGTCTTGAACTAACATGGCCTAAAATGCTTCTCTTGGAAGTGAGCAGCTGATAGAAATAAATACCACAAGAAATAAACATAACTATCTTTCCGTGCATTGTCTTGAGTAGCTAACGCTGTTGGTATCAGGTGTTCATGAACTGTTTTGCTTAATACCTAATGTCAATGACATTTAATCCAATAACCCACTATCGTTATCAGCATAGTGAAAACCTTATTTTCTTATTTTTTCCACGTTTCATAATGCTTCAATAAAAATTTCGCTTGTATATAACCCTTATAAACGTTGATGGATGGAGAGGGAGAGGAAGACCAAAGAAACGATGGATGGATTGTGTGAGGAATGATATGAAAGATAAAGAAGTAAATGATAGCATGACGGTTGACAGAGGAGAATGGAAGAAAAAAACGTGTTGCGCCGACCCCAAATAACATGGGACAAGGGCAGGAAGATGATGAATAATTTCGCTTGTAGAAATCTATTGGTTTTCACGTCTGTTATCTATAAAATATTTGTTTGTCATGATGATGTGTGTGACGAGTTCATGACCAATATGGACTTTGGAATGATGTCGTAGCTTCTTATTATGAATCAGCTCAGTGAGCGCTACTGTCGTCGCGATTAACATGGCCACATACTGGGCCCAAGACATTTAATAAAACCTAGCATCGATACGAAAGAAGAAGCTCAGTGCATTTCGCAGTCAACTACTGGTTCATGGTAAATACTTTTAGGTTAGTTGAGTAAGCTGAAAGCTTTACTTTAGTTAGTAATACATATTATTCAAAGTAAATAGTAATGAAAGCAGCAGAAGTTGATTTCTCATTGGGTTCTGATTTTCTCGTATTCAGCATCAGCGCCATTGCAGATTATAGGAATACTATCCGTACTCCTAAATTATTCAAATATCGATAGGACAATGAAGAATAAATATATTATATTATTATGCATACAGGGTGTAAAAGAACCCTTTACGAAGCCGTCAACCAAGCATTCTGTACATCAAACTAAGTAACCCTACGCAAAAATTTATTGCTGGGAAAACACTGTTTTTTGGGTGAAAAATCACATTTTACAGTAAAAATCAATGTAACGAACTCAAAACATGGTGCTGGTGGATGCTTTGATCGTAAACCGGTCATAGAGGTATTTAAAGTAAAGTTTTAAACTTAAAAACTAGTATTTAAAAATAAAGCTGGAACTTTGACCTCTAATAAGTATCTCCGTAACTGGAAGGTATGGTCCAGAACAAAAAAATATTGCAATGACGGGGCGAATAAGTGCCTTTCGGGTTCATTAAGGATATTTTTACACTTTATGTATAAAAATAAAATAATTATTATAACCTTATTTATTTATTACAACCTTAGTTTAATTTCGTCCTTTACCTCATAAGGGGTCACTAATTATTCAGGGGTAGGTACTCATCGTTATGAACAACAGACTAACTATAATCCTGTAATCGTGAAAAAATTAATCAACAGTTCCCTACATTAGACTTTTTATGCTAGCACAATTGTTTGGAGGAGCAGAATAATTTTCCCGTTTTCATGGTTGGTCCCGTTGTAAAAGTAAAATGATGAGTACATTATTATAAAATTTTCCTTATTTATTTTCTCCATTGAATTGTAATGTTTTGCAAGTTTTCTCAACTGAATAAATTACCCCTCTATACAGGCAAAACAAAGCTGTGGAAGCCTTGTGAATGAAGTTTTCAGTTTCACTGATATCTACTCCTAGTGGCATATTTACTTAGTAGTTGATTGCCACAGATATCAACCTCTTCACTTTTATTTTTAACCAATTCCCAAAAGAAAGAGGTTCTCAATTATCATCATCATCATCATCATCTGCCTAGCCCTTTCCCAACTATGTTGGGGTCGGCTTCCAGTCTAACCGGATGCAGCTGAATACCAGTATTTTACATGGAGCGACTGCCTGTCGGACCTCCACAACCCAGTTAGTGCTAGGTAATACGATACCCCTTGGTAAGACTGGTTGTCAGACTTTCGGGCCACTGACTACCTGTAACGACTGTCAAAGATCTACAAATGACAGCCGGGACCAACGGCTTAACGTGCTTTCCGAGGCACGGAGGAAACTCGGTATGTAATGGGTGGTCACCTATCCACGGACCAACCTAGGAAAGCATGGCTTAACCTAAAGGTCGATCCGAGCGGCTGTTCTTATTTAGCCACGAGGTTCTCAATTATCATTGTACCATTTTTCAGCGAGCGATAGTTTCCTACCACAGCGCCGGATTTCGAGGATTCTGTCTCTACTTTTTTGGAGTAAAAACTTTATAAGTACAACAATGTGCTTGTAGACATTGGTCTATAATTTGTTCGGGTCTTTTTATTTGCAATTAAGCATTCTTTATTGTATCTAAGTAAGTAATAATTGTGTTCAAGGCAATTTTGATGTTAGCATGGTGCTCTTATTGAATAAAGTTATCAAGAAGGTAATATTATACTACTACATCATGTAGAAGTAATCTTATCATTGGCACAATACATCATTTAATTTAGTGTAAAATTACTTAATGCGTGTTAAATGCGTATATTATTCAATTTCACGCCATTCAGTTCATTAAAATATTATCAATGATAAAAATGTTATCGTGTTCATAAACGACATAAAGTCCTGTACAGTCAACTCTAAATTTTCATGAACGCCGATAACAGCAATCCTGCACAAGATGCAGGATTGCTTACTATTACAAGATGATCTATGCAGACTTTCGCAATGTTTTCATTAGAATAAACCTCATCTCAGTTTACCAAAATGTCATTATGGTATTAGCGATCTCATTAGAATGCTAAAGTATTGGTATAATAACCAATACAATGAGTCACACCAATGTTTTTTTGTATCAGCATGTCTAAAAAATAGGTAACTTATCTTGTTTTCCGTTTTTCTTGTGTAGTAAGCAACGACTTATTGTCGGGCCTATGCTGTCACCCCATACTTGAGTACTAATGCTGTAATATGATAATATTGTAAAGTCTAATCATCTAAAAAGAGTAACCATGGAGTTTCTTGCCGGTTCTTCTCCATAGGAAACGACCAACCCGAACCGTGCACCTTTTTGTCGACGTTTCATAAGTGCCCATGTAGGCCTATGTGAAATAAAAATATTTTGATTGATTGATATAGTCCGATCCATCGAATATTGGAATATATAAATCGCCACTTTTTGCTGCCATTGCTACGTTGTTTTCTTTTGTTTTTTTTTTCCTTCTTATTGTTTCAATTTTTGTTCCCGAAACCACGCTCTGCTACCATGTTAATATAAAAGAAGACAACGTGGTTTTCTCTGTCGTTTTATTTATATATAAGACACTGGTATTTAAACAATAAATTATAAATCAAAATCTAGACCACATCGGCCATGGTTTTTCTCAACAGAAGACGTAGGGAGCCATCTTAAACAACTGAACTAAAAACAGTGTTGCCAACATAAATGTAGATAATACCAACACACCTCTCCTCAACCGAAAGCGTAAACCTGAACCCTCCAGCAGTGACCACCAAACCACCAAAACCAGAGACCATCGAAACAGAATGGAACCAGAGCCGCACAGATTCCATCAAGAGCTTGGAACAGGCGGTAGACTCTGAGAAGACTGCCCAGTGGCGCGCTGAAGGCCACAGGAGCTGCTCATCCAGGCTAAGAAGGAAAATGTTCTGCTGCAACTAGAGGCTGCGTACAGGGAACGTCTCATGAACACTTACAATGAGGTCAAGCATCGCTTGGACTTCCAGTTGGAGAAGTTCAACGTGGAACGTCGCCTGGCCCAGAAACAGTTGGTGGATTGGGTAGTGAACAACGTGACCAAGGCCATCACACCCGACCAGGAGAAGCAGACGCTGGATCGCTGCATCGCCGACCTGAATGCCCTCGCAGCCAGGAAGTGAACACGCGTAGACTATTTATATATGTAATATAATGTGATTAAACCAGATTAATCAAATAAATCATCGTTCGAGTGTGCTGAGAGGGTTCAAGGCTAGACAAAACCACAATGGACTCAGACTATCACCCTGGAATATGCCGCGCTCGATCCTTATTGGTTCGCTGTTCCCCTGGATCTGTCGACATCCTGGGTAGCGAAGGACCGTTCTCCAGTGCCCCATACACGACATCAGGAAGGTACGCAGAGTTGCATCTACTTTATACAACTCCAGCGCCCTCATGAGCCATATATGAGGCACCGAATCATAGGCCTTCTTATAGTCTATACGTCATGTAGACAGATCCTTTCGGGAGCGGCGAACCTGTTGGCTAATGGCTATATCAATGAGGAGCAGCTCCTTAGTACCGCGGGACCCGTTCCTACATCCATTCTGAGAGGCAGACATGATAGAATTACTCTCAATGTGTTGGTTGATTTTAGCTCTCAAAATGGATGTTTAATGTGTATCATTTTTGGGTTCCGCAGTACTACCTGATTTATGGAGCAGGTGGATAATTCCTGTCGTCAAGAACTGGGGCAGCGAAGGCTGATTGAAACTGGGATGCCAAGCAAGCGTGCGATCTTTCGAACCACTTTATCCAGAACTTGTGCAGTCCTTCCGGCCCTGGAGATTTCCAGTTAGGCCACGGCTTATTTGAATTAATTATTTTAATTATTTTATTTTTTGAATTGTTCTTTTCCTTGTTTTTACTATGGACACTTTTAACGTGCACATCTTGCTACATCGCTCTCACATAATGTACCATCTAAACATGAATGATGTAACCAAGGTTTTGTAAAAATATTCTGATTTAAAAGAGTGTCCATGGAGTTTCTTGCCCGTTCTTCTCCATAGAGATCTACGTTAGGGAATGGGCAACTACAGTACTTTCACAGTTTTTATGCCTTGTGACTGGGACTGTAGCTAAATTTCATTGTTGTCTTTGTTTCGACAGTTCAAAAGTGCCTGTAACGGGCCTACTTGAAATAAATGCTTTGATTTTGATTTTGATTTTGATGGACTGCACGAGCTACGTCTTGGGAGCTAATGACGATTGCCCCCATTTCTGGTATGGGATCACACGCTTGTTAAAACTCCCGGGTCCAATCGCCCTCAGTGTGACTGACAGGCACCGACCAAATGCTGCGCCATAATGAACATGGCGTCATCATCTGGCAGACGCGTGTCAGTTACACCTTGGTCAAGTCGTTCCCAAGCCACCCTATACCCACCATTCATCGCTTTGGAATGAGCGATTCTAAGTGTATCGTTCCACTCGCTGCTTATTCCGACGAATCCGGCTTGCCCATGCACAGATCTTCTGCTTCAGGAAGTCGATACGCTCCGTGACGCGGGCCAAGTAGTCTCGAAAACTAAGTCAGTTCCCGAGAACGCCCGCCTCACAAAGCGCATCGCTCTAGGACGAGTATTGCCCTCCCTGAAGCAGATTAACTTGCCGATGAGTGCTCTAGCCTCACCGATACGCCGCTCATTCCTGCACTGCCAAGCTGGAACTGCTAATTTTGATCGTGTAGCTCTGTCATTGTTGGGAAATTTGACATGAGCTACACGACATGCCGCTACAGCTCCACAGTAAAACATTGAGTGAGTATCGGCGAGCTCTTTGCTGCTGTCAAAGGAGTTTGACAGCTGCGAATCTAGAGCATACACCAGCGCCTTGTTTTCTTGGCATAGGCAATCGAGGTAGTCGTGGTCTAAGTTCAGGCGGTGTGGAACGGTACTCCCGGAATGCACCCTACAAAGCGCTCCTAAATTGTGCATTGCACTGGGTACTCACGGATACAACTTCGTCATCATCCTCTTCACCACCTCTCGCAGATCGCGGCGGAGCACTGGATATATTTTGCAGCTACACTGCGATCATTGGCGAAGCAAGCGTAACTAGGTTACTCCGTGATTCGGCACGTAGTCGATCGAGTACGGAGTCATTCAACATATAGTTACGCTGAATGACCCGCACCTGATCCGACAGTCGTTGCGCCAACACGCTGACACCTGGCTCAGGCATCTGAAACAGAGAGAGCACCCAACCACGGTCTGCAGTCAAGTTGCTTCCCCTCGCAGTAGCCCCATAATATTCGCGCATGACGTTCTCAGTCATGGACTGAGTCAATCGCATGCGCGACACATTTCCACCGGCAGCGGGGACATTGTTTGGGGCCTGTTGGCCTCGAGGTCCCAAGCCCGCTGGTGGCCGTCCTCTTCCGGGTCGTTGTGGTGGTGATGGAGTCGACGGCGTGGAGAAAAACTCGTCGCTCGAGCTCGACGCAACTGCAGCGACCGAAAACACAGCACTCACCGCGTCCCGGCGGCAGCGAGGCGGAGCTGAGCGACGAGTCCGGAGATGGTTGGTGTGCCCGTAATTTGGCCCGGCTTCTAGTCAGCATAAAAAAAAATATTATTATATTTTTCCTTTCCTCCCTACACACTGAATGATATAAACTTGAATAAAACTGATTGCACGCGTGATTTTGGCGTACTTGTTGATAGTAAATGATATTTTGACATCCATATTGACAACGTAGAGCCTTTGTAGAGACGTACACACTTCTACTTTTCTCTTCTTATATAAAACTTTAATCGGTTACCAGTTGGAATACTCGGTGCCCATTTGGAACCCTTTTTACGAAAAATATAAGTGCAGACTAGAAATGGTACAGAAAAAAAATCTTCGCACTACTCACTATAAGTGTTATCCTTATCATACAAAGATTTCTTATGCAGATCTGATAAAACTTACAAAATATTAAGCTTAGAGCACAGGCGTACACTCCTGATGGTTATGATGCTGTATGGCATATTGTGCAACAATAGGTTTAATTGTATGGAACTTTCAAATAGATTATGTTATGTAGTACTTAGGACTGTTAAGCATTCTACAAGGTGTGGAATCGGACTCGGAGTATTTTGTGGAGAATGTTGGACCAGAAGACGATGATTCTGAGGTATGTCCAGCTTGATAATAATAATATCGTTTATTCAATAAAACATTGTACCTATTTGTGAGATTCAATTCTGTATGAAAAATAAAAAATAATGGCTCAGATATCTTGTGCTTGTACACACACACCATCACATGGTGTGTGTGTGTGTGTGTGTGTAGGTATTTTGCTGTTTGTTACGTCCGGGCTAAATATTAATTTTATGAATGGAGATTGCAGAGAATTAGAAATATTTGAGAATTATTTTTTTGCGTTTTACACACACATATGCATTTGAGTTCTCATTATTTCACAAAAAAAAACATTAAATTTATTCTTTCGTGATTTTTTTTATTGTTACTTTTTGAAAAAGTAGTCCCAATCGTTTCGAGTTCGATGATCGAGTTCATGGTATTCGGTTCCAGAACGACCTTAAAAATAATGGTGTATACCTAACGGTAAAAAATGTTGACTAAAGTAGTTTAAAAAACACGGGAGTAGACAAACAGAAAAAAGACCATACACCACATCCCTAATCAGAATTGAATTTAACGTGTTCTGGAGCGCCAAGGACTTGAAATGAAGTCAAAGAATGACGTCATGAAACAATTACAGATGTACCTCATTTCTTATGGCTCTAATTCAGTTACGTATTTGTTTCTTTGATACTTATAATTTATATTGTTTTTTCTTAATATTGATACTGTGAAATAAAACAAATATGGAAATAGTTAATCAGTTTTTATTTATATCCGTAAAATTATAAATAAAACATAACTTAACGTGTATAATTTTCATTCATCGATATGACGCTACCCTCATCACTACTGTTTACTATATATTTCGTTATACGTGTATAGCTTGGCGCTAGGCGAGGCATCGCGTTCTGTGTACGCTGGCGGTGAAAAGGTAAGGGAGAAGAGAATGCAGTGCCTACCCGGTTGGTTTGATTAAAAGGCATCAAGTTAATCCCATCAACACTAGATAAATATTGTCAGTTTCTATAGATTTTCTGATAATAATAATGATAATAGGAGTCTGCGCTCTTCGCAAAACCGAGTTCGTCGATGTCTCTCTCACCGCACTGACTTCATTCACCGATCATTCTTCGTGCAGTCTATTTGTCTGTGGAATGCACTTCCCCAGGAAATCAGGATGGCAACCAATCGTTTATGATTTAAAATTAAAGTTCGCGTGAACATTCGGAACTGGCAGTTTCATCGCAACGGTAATGTTTTCCCCATTGTTTGTCTTGTTATTTTAGTGTATCCGTGTAAATTTCTGTTTACATTAATATATATTTTGATATATATTTATAGTATTTTATATATCCTTGTAGTTTATCCTAGTATTCATTAAAATTATTTTTAGATAATTATACACCTACCACTGGTCGTCTCTGCATCACTCAAAGGTTGACTGGTAGAAAATGCCTATGCTCTGTAGTTTGTGCTCGAAGTGTTAAATAAATTAATAAATAAATAAAAACAGGAACCATGCCAAACACATGATTCAAAACCAAGGTTGAGAATTTTCATATCTGCTGATGTGAAACATCGCAAAATTTCGTCATAGGTACTAACTTCTCTATAAAGAGTGTGAAGTTAACTGTTTGTCCTCCAAATAACATATGCCTCCATACCGTAGTCCCTACGGCTACGAAAAAGGAAACGCAAAAAAACAAGATTATGTAGCACGGAGAGACACAGAACTGCTCTTGCTCAGCGGCTTTATTGGATACTTGGTTCACGGGTTTACAATAAAGTCAAAGCTGTTCTAAAAATTTGCTTACTCACTCAACAGCAATACAAGGCTGCTGTAAGTGCGTGGCTAAAATGAACCTGATGAATATCCTACGAAGAGTCTGACAGACTTACACAATTAGTGGGTTGACTGTCTGTTCCATCAACACATACTCACTCATACCTTCTAGATTTCACGACACACTGCCCGACACTCACACATACATACACAGACACTACCACAGCACACACCACACCACATACATAGACGCACATAGTCCTTTTATACCTTTCTTTGTAAACCTTATGTAAGTTAGTTTTTATTTTACACACAGTTTTTTTTTTTATTAAATTATTTAAAGAACTACGAATCTAGTCCGGAGGAAAGTGATGGCATTCATGATACGGGTAATCCTAGTACAAGTGCCAAAGCTCTCCTTTGACACCTAAGTGCACATTATATTCGGCCAAATTTGTATTTAAAGAGATTTACTGTACATAATTTGCTAGTAATAAAGATTTTTTAATTTTTATAGCTCACATTATTCTTTATTATTCCTTGTTATTTGTAACGTAAATTCTGTAGACTTTGATCCATGCACTACGTTAATTACACAATCAATATCACGGGCAGAAAATGGTTACAAATAAACGAAGCCAACGCGGCCGTTAGGACAGTACGCTCATATTGTAATGTTAATAAGGCAGAATTTCAATAATTTCCACATGGCCAGCTTGCGCAGTTACAATATGCTCATTTAGGCTAATCACTGCGATAATTTATAATCGATAGTGAAGTTATAATCATTCAGAATTTAGGTAAATAAAAGACTGATAACTGCTGTTGGCTTCATGTATCTTTATGATTGTTATCACATATATAGCTCACGATTAGACACCTAGTCGAAAGACGGATGTATTTAATATTTAGTTTGCCGTAATTGCTCACATTAAGCCGTCGTCATGTTCAGAATATTGTAATAACGAAAATAATACAAATGTGTATTAGTAGTTATAAGTGTGTGAAAAAATACTTATTAAACATTCACCATGAATAAAAGTAATGAACCTGGTATTGCTGGTGAAGGCAATCTTAGAAAAAGCCATAAACCGAACATTTTGTCGCGGATTTTTATTTGGTGGATATGTCCAGTGCTCATTAATGGAAACAAAAGAGATGTGGAAGAAGAAGATCTAATAATTCCCAGTAAACGATATAATTCGGAAAAACAGGGTGAATATTTTGAAAGGTAAGATTTTTTTTTGTGGACTACTGGAGTTATATTAATAAACTGTTGACAAAGTAAACACATAATAACCGATAGGTTCCTACAACAGAAAAAAATACAAACGTTTAATAATAAAAGTAAAACCGACTTCAAAAACACATTTTGAAAAATGACTTTAGCTTCAGAAGTCGGTGACTTTTGTTTGTTTGATTTAGTTTTTTTTGTCACAGACTTCTGAAGCTAAAGTTATTTTTGAAGTCAGTTTTTTTTTGCAATTTTCCCTTTTAGTTGTTATATCCTATACAAATATTAGCTCTGCATTTATTTTACATTGTTAACAATATATTTCACGGTAATAGGCTTATCCCCAATAAAATGGAGCTTAACATCCCTAACTGTCAAAATGTGGGTGTACTGTACATTATCTGCGTGTCAGAGCATACAGGCGTGATGTTATGTTATGATGTAGTGTAAACAATAAACATCCAAGCGATTGCAGCAATCACGACAGATTTGCTGTCTATTATTGAAGAGTTCCGTTACATATTTCTGAAGTCCATAATCATGACAATATTTCTATAGGACCAACTTGAGAGTAAGTATATTCTTTCGAATGAAAAAATAATTTTGAAAATTGGGCGTCTTCAAGTAATCGGTGAATATACATAAAATAAAAAGATTCCGACGAATTGAGAAACTCTCCTCAATTTTTGTAGTTTTAAAGTTTTAATCGTCTCAATTTTGATAAAGTTAAAACAATGCCTATACGGATGTGGACTATACAAAAATTTTACAAACAATTGAGGAGCTTCCCGATCGGATCTGTTGAACTGGCCATCAGAATGTTATGTTTGACATGTATTTGATTTTCTTTGTCACTTGACGTAAATAAACTGGGATCAAGAGAATATTTGTTTTATTAGGTTATGGGAAATTGTTACAAATAACTCTTTTCTAACGAATATTGTTCATTTTTGGGATCAGTTTTAGAATTTAATTTGTGTTTCGCAAATATGAGTGCTCAAAAATTGGAGCGCTTTAATATTGAGAAGCTACGCGGACTTGACAATTGGCTGGTATGGAAATTCGATATAAACCTGCAACTTACTATGCACAAGCTGCAAGATATTGTGAAAGGCGTCGAGACTCTTCCTGTACCACCTAGAAAAGAAGCGCCGGCTGACGAAATAGCAAGTTATAAAAGTAAACTTACCCAATATGAAGATCGTGACGCATTACTCCAGTGTATTGTCGGCTGTAGCGTCTCCACAGAACCTAAACGTCATATACTCACTGCTAGATCCGGTAAGGAGATGTGGGATATACTTCACTCGGTATACGAGCAGAAGAATGACAGACGACTAGATTTGTTGTATTGTCAGTTGTTCACCTACACGAAAGATGAAACTGACGACATTGCCACGCACGTGTCTAAGCTGCAGGCATTATGGCAACAACTCAACGACGAATTAAAGGAAGAAGGATCTCTCCCTCAATCATTGTTAATGAACAGGATACTTAACACGTTACCGTCAACATATCTTGAGTTCAAGAATGCTTGGGAGTCCGTGCCTAAGGAGAATAGAAGTATTTCTACTCTAATGGAGCGTCTGCGTCTTCACGAACAGCGCCTCGAAGACCTGGGTACCAACCCTTCCCCTTCCTCGTCAACGTCTGATAACGCTCTTTTGTTGAACAAAAAGAAAGTCAAATGTTCACATTGCAACAAGATTGGACATACTAACAAACAATGCTTCGTCCTCAAGAAATTGAAAAAACGAAACAAGAGTAACGAAACTGTTCAAGATGATGGTGACGCATTCCTATCTCGACTTGATGACTCAAACTCAAACTTTATAGTCGATTCTGGTGCGTCTCATCACGTCACGTCTAGCGCCAATTGGTTCAGAAGCTACTCACCTTTCGACAAACCAAGAGCTTTGCGACTTGGAGATGATCGGGCTATGTATGCATACGGCCAAGGAATTATAGACGTTGAAATGTCTGTACAAGGCAAATGGAAACGTGCTCATCTAAACAATGTTTGGTATGTACCTCAAGCTGGACAAAATCTATTCTCAGCTGGTTCAGCCTTGGACCATGGCTATATAGAGATAGCTGACAAGGACAAGCGTGTCTTCAAAGATAAAAGCGGCCAAGTTAAAGCTGTCAGTATCAGAGATGGTAATCTATATAGACTTTTGATGAGAGTAATAACTGACAATGCTTGTGTTGTCAAAGAAGGAACAAGCCTGCAAATTTGGCATGAACGACTTTGTCACCAAAACAAAAGACATGTTAAGGACATCCTTACACGCAACGGTATTAAGTTTTCACCAGATCAATCTGACTGTGATGGCTGTGTATACGGAAAAATGACCAGATTGTCATTCGGTACTAGGCAACATCGTGGCACAAAACCCGGCGATCAAATAAATGCGGATGTTTGTGGCCCTATGTCAGAATTATCACTTGGCGGAAGAAGATACTTCGTTGTATTTAAAGATGACTACACAAGATTTAGGAAAGTTTACTTCTTAAAGCAAAAATCCGAAGTAGCCAGTGTACTACCTAAATTTCTTGCTGAAATTAAAACGGCTGGTCACGTTGTTAAGGAATTACTCACAGATGGCGGAAAAGAGTTCAACAATGCCGAAGTACATCGTATGACAGAAGCAGTTGGCTTATACCACCGTCTGAGTATGCCGTACACTCCAGAACAGAACGGCGCGGCTGAAAGAGAGAACAGGATTCTGGTTGAGGCAGCGAGAAGCATGCTATACAATAAAGACCTGCCTAAGAAGCTGTGGGCCGAAGCTATTAATACTGCGAGCTATGTACTTAACAGAACTGGACCGACACAGATCGAAGGGAAGACACCATACGAGCTTTGGTACAATAAGCAACCTCATATTGACCACTTACGTATTTTTGGCACAGAATGCTTCGTACATATTCCAAGCCAGAAACGTAAGAAGCTCGACAAGAAGGCTATAAAAGGATATTTGGTTGGATATTGCGGAGATAAGGACGGCTATCGTATCTGGATACCTGAGAAGAATGACGTTATCATCTCAAGAGATGTACTGTTTAGATCTGAGACAGTTTCTTCTGACTTTTGTAAGCTTCCATACATATCTGGTGAGCGTGAAGATCACGAAACAACCGAGGTCATTATTACAGATAACGATTCTTCTCTTAAGGAAAATCAAGATGAAGCTGGACCATCCAACACAGCTGAAGATCAAATCCCTCCTGATCTTGATGAAGCGGCATCACATCATTATAATCTAAGAGATCGACAATTGCTTCAAAGCTCCAGATCGAACTGTTGCATCTGTCTCTCTGAAGATGAACCTCAGACTTACAAACAAGCAATGAAGTCAGAGAATCATGAAGAATGGAGTACTGCCATGGAAGAGGAGTTGAATTCTCTTAAAGAAAATAACACGTGGATTCTGGTAAATTTACCTGAAAATAGAGAAGCCCTTAGCAACAAATGGGTTTACAAGATCAAAAAGAAGGTTGATGGTTCTATCGAACGTTTTAAAGCTCGACTCGTCATCAGAGGATTCAGTCAAGAGCACGGTATCGATTACCACGAAACTTTCAGCCCTGTTGTTCGCTGGGATACAATCCGCGCTATGTTGAGCGAAGCAGCTATTAGAAAAATGCACATGACCCAATTCGATGTGAAGACTGCCTTTTTATACGGCGACATCGACGAGGTTATTTATATGAAGCAACCTGTGGGATATGATGACGGATCAGGCCGAGTATGCAAGCTCATCAAAAGTCTGTACGGCTTGAAACAGGCGCCTCGGTGCTGGAACAAGAAGTTCTGTTCCTTTTTGCTGAAATATAAATTAAAGCAAAGTGACTCGGATCCATGCTTGTTCATAAGTCAAGACGGCAGCTGATCATCATGATCTATGTTGATGACGGATTGATCTTATCACCAAATAAGACACTTGTGGAAGAATTCCTTAGTGCTCTGACCACAGAATTTCAAGTTCGCACTTCTGAAGTTGGTTGTTATCTTGGTTTGCAGATAAATCAACAAAACGATGGGTCGATTTTTATTAACCAAGAAGCCTACATAAAAACAATTTTAAAAAGTTATGATATGTGCGATGCGAACTCTGTACTTACTCCGATAGACAAAAGTCAGTTGACAGACAACAGTAATTTCGACACTGACACGAATGTCAATAATTTTCATTACAGAGAATTAGTCGGAAAATTACTTTATTTATCTATTGTAAGTAGACCCGACATATGTTTTGCTATAAATGTTTTGTCAAAACATGTTGAGAAACCCGACAAACGCCATTATGCGATAGCTAAGCGAGTATTGAGATATTTGAAGGGCACTCAAAGCCTTGGTATTTTATACAAGGGTTTGTCAGGTGAAGAAAATACCTTCGTTGCGTACAGCGATGCAGATTACGCCGGAGATATTGAGACGAGAAGGTCGACTTCTGGCTACGCGTGTCTCGCCGCAGGGGGAGCAGTGTCATGGTCTTCCAAAACTCAAAGATGCGTGAGTCTCTCGACCACTGAATCGGAATTTGTGGCGGCCAGCCTCGCAGCACAGACGGTTATATGGCTCAGTCATCTCTACAGGGAAGTTCGAGGATACGACGTTATACCGACGGTTTACGTAGATAACCAAAGTGCTATCAAGCTTGTCAAGAATCCAGTGTTTCATTTTAAGACAAAGCATATAGACACGCGGTATAAGTTCTTGCAAGAGTTGCATCAGGAGAAGAAGGTTAATGTCCTCTACGTGCCTTCGCAAGACCAGGTAGCGGATACCTTTACGAAAGCCTTGCCGAAGGAAAGCTTTCTAAGAACGCGAACCTCACTAGGATTGGTGAGTAAGCCTGATCTGATCTGATGTAGGGGGAGTGTTGAACTGGCCATCAGAATGTTATGTTTGACATGTATTTGATTTTCTTTGTCACTTGACGTAAATAAACTGGGATCAAGAGAATATTTGTTTTATTAGGATCGATACCGTTCTGTGCACATGTCGTGTTCTCCGACTTCCAATTGATACGGCCCTTCATCGGCACAAATATTTGTATAGAGAGCCTGCACCACGTGTCATAATTATGTTTGTGCTTACCTTGTTACGTCTACCGATGCTTTCTGTTTATCTTTACGCAGTTTCTGCATTAGATAGCCTAATTAAACAAAGTGCATAAACATGTTACTTCTTAAAAACACAACCCTTTCCTTGCAGTCGGGTAATAATTATATCAACCGATTTCCAAAAAGGAGGAGGTTCTATGTTCGACTGTTTGTATTTATTATATTATGTATGCTCACCGATATCTCAGTCAATTGTAGACCGATTTTCAAAATTCTTTTTTACTCGAAAGAGTATACTCCCGAGGTGGTCCCATTGTCACCATGTCAGGATCTGATGATGGAATGTCAGGGAAAACGAGGGCAACCCTCAAATTTTATAGGCACACATTACGTGTTTCATGTTTTTTCTTAAGCTATTCAAGTATACGTACGAGTATCTAGGAGTCATCACTTCATGTTAATGAGCTAATGATGGAAGATATAATCCTCCAACTCCTAAACGGTTAGAGTTGGAGGACAATTCTTTAGTAAAATATTAACCGTGGACCTGTAGAAATTCTTTTTCATTCGAAAGAGTAAACTCCCAAGTTGATGCCATAGAAATATTTTCATGATCTGATCATGGACTTCGGAGATATGGAACGGAACTCTTCAATAATAGACAGCTCATCTGCCGTGATTGCTGCAATCGCTTGGATATTTATTGTTTACACTACATCATAACATAACATCACGCCTGTATGCTCTGAGGGGTTACGCAGATGTGTACAGTACACCCACATTTGGACAGTTAGGTATGTAAAGTTCCATTTTTTGATGATAAGATAGATTTATTGAGGATAAGCCTATTGCCATGAATGTATGTATAAAAATGTAAAATAAACGCATAGCAAATTTTTGTATGAGACGTAACAACTAAAAATGAAAAAAATAATTGCAAAAAATAAAACCGACTTCAAAAACACAAAAAGTGAAAAATAACTTTAGCTTCAGAAGTCGGTGACAGTGGTGAGAAGCTAAAGTTATTTTTCACTTTTTTGAAGTCGGTTTTAGTGGTCGGATTTTCATGGATTTTGTTTTGTTGAGTTCCTAGAGGTGAGGAAAACGACGTCGACACAACTTTAGTTTGTTGTTTAAGACCTATGGTAGATGGATGCATCGTTCACCACCAATAGATAGATTGGTCCATAGTTTTCGAAGAATTGCGTTTTTCTAAACTGTTCTAAAATATTTCTCTCTAGAATATCGATTTTAATGACTGACATTTTTACTATATTGCTGTTGGTAGCGTATAGTATTTCACGAATAGGCATAGAAATAATCAAGAAAACCAAACTATTGCATGTAATGACAGCAGGTGCTACCGCTGAGCATCCTATTACATCATCATCATCCTTTTTTTTTGGGGATAGGGTATCATCAAATCAGCTCTGGGCGGAGCGGAAGGGAGTGTCAGACTTTTACTGACTAAAAACCATCCATGTTCCTTCTTTTGCCCTTTATGTTCCAGGGTCGCGGTATCTCTTTCGAACAGTCCCGCAGCCTTGGCAGGCATCATCATCATCTGACTTGTATTTTCTAAACTATGTTGGGGTCCGGCTGCTGTTGTATTTTACATGGAGCGAGACTGCCTATTTAACCTCCACAACCCAGTTAGTAGATACTGGGTAATATGATACCCCTTGGTAAGACTAGCTGACCCGCCGAGCATCCTATTACATGGGACTTAAACATAGCTGGCTAACTGTGTAGTGTACTATAGGTACACCCTGCCAAGCCCTTCCGGAATAACAGAAGTGATCATGTTATGTTTTTCTTTGTGGTTTTTGCTTGCTTGCTGCGGCACATTTCTCACTAGTGCATAGTTATGTGTGTCGAACTTTTCCGCAGTAGACCGGAAATATAAAGTAAAAAGCACGCGTGCTTAATACAGTAAAGAGGTACGAGCAAGTGTGTTGAAAATTTACATATTTTATTACATCCAACGAGGCAATGAGCCAAAAATACGAGTATGTAATAGACAACGGTTGAATGAAGGGCTAATAAATTTCAAAAACGAATGTATAGATGACGTACCTACGTTTCTCACACTTTCAATGTAGGATTAGTTGCGAACCTGGGTATCTGCACTCTAATTATTTCCACTTCCTTTACCGATAAGGTAAAAGTACGTATTCCCGTTAGTGTACCAGTACCCGTTAACAAGTCAGTTTTTTTATTATTGCACTTTTCTTCCAATAATAAATTAAAGTTTGTGAAGGGCAATACCTTCTCGGTAATATTTTGTACAATTGTAATGGCATCATTGTCCAAAAAGTTCAATGGCGTCTAAACCATGCGATAACAAAAGTTTGCTGTAACTGAATATTATGAAAGTTCAAAGTTCTGTCAGTGAACTACGAAACCACCACGTCGCATTGATGAGCTAGCCATACTGCGACGGATAACATTAAAGTAAGAGTGTTAATTTTCTAAGATATTTAAGTATATTATTTTGCGATATAACTTATAAATCCAGGTGAATCTAATTGGGAAATAAATATTTTTGCCGTTCACATCTATTGGTACTAACAAACCCCTACTTGACCTAGTACCCGTTAAAATCGTATTTTTTTTTACCGGATATTGGTACACGATCAACCCAGGAATACACGTTGTACCGAAACCCGTTATTGTGTAGTTATTGCCTTGAAATAGGTCTCATTTTCCTTTAAAACTGTAGAATTCATTTTTGCCTGATATTGGGACTTCAAATAACAGTTGTATTTAAACCCGACAGCGTCCTTATTGCCTTGTGTTAAGTCCTCTTTTCTTTCAAATCAATAGAATGTAGTTTCTATGCTCCTTGTTTGTGTTGTAATCACTTGGATTCGATTTTCCCTTTAGTTTTTTTTTTATGATTTTCAAATTTTTGCACGTTTTGCGTTACTGCTCTGCTGTTCTGAAACCAGGTTTTTCGATGCGCATCGTGTGGCGCTTTTTTAGTATGGATATTGATAACCACGCAGTAATTTGAAGCAAACTTCAGACCGGTAAACTTACATGACTCGATCTGTGGATACCCGACTCATTTTTTCGTTGTTTTTTTTTTTGGGATGGGAAATCATCAAATGACTCCTCCCGCTCTGGGCGGAGCGGAAGGGAGTGTCAAACTTTTACTGACTAAAACCCATCCATGTTCCTTCCTTTGCCCTTTGTGTTCCAGGGTCGCGGTATCTCTTTCGAACAGTCCCGCAGCCCTGGCAGGCATTGGTCCTTGCGGGCCCCTCCTGTTTGCTAACATCTCTTTGAGGCGCGCGTGGAACACGAACGCGCCGACGACACGGCCTGTCGTCATAAGGCGGACAGACGGCGAGCTAGCCCATTACTCACCGCCCACAGGCCCGCCCCTACGGTGGTCCAATACCACCACGTGGCCCCCGACGCCCGGGGCGTCTCCCGCGGCGACTGGGACGTGAGGTTATCTACCTCTCACGTTCTGCTACCTCCTTCGTTAGCATGACTGCTTAGCAGAAGGAGGTGACGGCTTCTCATTCCCTCTCGCCCGGGACCATGGCTTGAACCAGGGCCGGACGCGAGCCGCCAATCGCCGCTACGAGGACACGGCGGTGCTCCGCCCAAGCGGAGCAGACCTTCACGGTGTGGTCCACCGTGTTCTCCGGGCGATCCTCGCAGTGATAACACCCGAGCGTTTCCTCCCGCCCGATTCGGTGCCGGTACCTCCCGAAACAACCGTGTCCGGTGAAGACCTGCGTCAGGCGGAATGTGAGGGCGTCGTGGCGCCTCTCTAGCCACTCCTCAAAGAGGGAACTTACCGCCATTATTGTGGCTTGCCCTGCACAAGGTTGCGTTGCGACAGTCGCTCTCTCCATGTCGCTATGAGATAGCGCCGGAGGTCTGTCCGCTGAGCGACAATTTGCCGCGGCAACTGAGTTTCCCCGCGACGTAGTGCCTCCGCGCGCCCCTCGTGCAGGCGCGCGAGGACTATCACCTCCAGATCCCATGGTGGCAATCCGGCAAAGAGGCTCGCCGCCTCGTTGGAGATCGTACAGCCCACCACCACCACCACCACCACCACCACCACCACCACCACCACCACCACCACCACCACCACCACCACCACCTTTTGGGGCGCTTTCAGGTAGTGGGCGGCTCGCCGCCTCAAGGATCGCGCCCGCACCGGGGCCCCGTAAAGGGCCGCACGACACCCGCGTAGAGCCTCCGGCAGGAGGCGTTCGGACCCCTCAGGTTGGGCAAGAGCCGCTTCAAGGCAACCCCGGCCCGTTCCACTTTGGGAGCCAAACGTCGGAAACGCTCCACGAAGTTCCACCGGCTGTCGAGGACGAGTCCAAGGTACTTCAACGTCGACTCGACGCCGATGGGAACCCCTCCTACCGTCAGCATGGATCATGACGGTGGCGCATGCCAAGGTCCATGTAAGCACATGGCCTCGGACTTGTGCAATGCCACCTCGAGACCCAATTGCCGGATCCTATTTATGACTATCGCAACCCCGCGTGTCATAATTTCGGCCGCCACCTCGTGTAACCTCCCTTGTGCCAGCACCAGCGTTTCGTCAGGAGTGCCTCCCTAATGCAGCTCCAGGGCATGGTGTTGAAGGCGTTGGCAATGTCAAGAGACACCACCAAGACGACCCCACCCCGGGACACCGCATCCCCCGTCGGCGTCGTGAGGGCTCTCACGCGCATGATGGCGTCCACCGTCGAGCGCCCCTTGCGGAAACCAAACTGGTTGTCCGCAAGATCCAGCCCCATCCCCGCAAGGTGCCCGGCGAGGCGGTTTGCAATGACTATTTCAAAGAGCTTGCTCACCTCGTCGAGGAACTCAATGGGCCAGTATGCGGACGGAGAGTCCGCAGGGCGCCCCGGCTTCCGAATGAGGACCAGCTTCCCCGTCTTCCTACGAAGCGAGAACTGGCCTCTCTCCAAGCATGCGCTTAGGAGAACAAAAAATGTCTCTTCTTTGGATAAGCCGTTTTTTATTTATTTTACACAGTTCACAGAAATGCAAAAATAGCATTTCTGTGAACTTTAACGTAAAGCAATAGAGTTCAAATTCGCGGTGAAAATTACCGGATTCAGGGACAATTTAACGTTTACTAGTACAAATCTACCGAGTACTGGTACAATTAGCCCTTTGTTTAATTTTTTCGTATTATTGTTAAAGAAAATATAGACTAATAAAAAAAAGAATAATACACTAAAACTAGTTTAAATTATCTCTCTAGTCATGTAATTATTTTTTCTGTAAGTCTTCTAGTTTTAGCATAGCAGACCTGCAAAGTCAGTGAAGTTCAAAACTTCACGGTTACTGGGCCCTTTACCTTATCGCTCTTAATCATTCTAAGTTGTAGATCATTTGTAATGGTTTGCCTTGGTGAGCAATAATTAACATTTAATATTTAGTTTATTTCAGTTATCAATCATACCTCGTTGCATAACATGCAAAACGAGGAGAAAAACATCCTCTTTTTATTTATTTTTGGTTCACCAGTTCAGGTTTCTTGATCAATTTTATACGTAGCTGATCTGCGAAAAAAAGTCATCAATATACAAATAAGTATTGTGAGATACAAAATGTACGAAAGCTTCACGTTTACGAGATAAAAGCTATCACTATTGAAAAATCGCTATTGTGAAAATAAATAAAGCGGCGGTCAGTTAGGCAAGCCAGGCTCCATACTAAAATATTCAAACTTCTTAATTTTTCTCCTGTAGGGACTCAACAAAACGTCCCCATGAAAATCCTACCACTATGAACTATGTTCCACTTTTTTAGCTAATTAATTGCACTCGACTAGTGTGACTACTTAAACGGGATTGTAGTGCTCACCTAGCAAAGAAACACTCACGCGGTAGGTTTCTTGGCTTCCATGCTGATATTCAGAATGACAAAAGAGTAAAGACTACTAATTTAAAACTACTCATACAACAACATCTATTTTCGTATTTGCGAGGAAGTGATAACTGAGTTATCTCCCGAAGTGACGCGAGTCCATTGTTTTTATCGATAAAAAGTAATACAAAGTAAAACATGTTCTGTTATGACATTGTGACGTCTAATGGACTAAATTGTGGACTTTGAGTTCCGAATAAATTGTCGAGTTTAGGTCGAAATTTAAACAACATTCGAATTTAGCATACAGGCGCCATTATGTCGCATGCTTCGTCGCTTATATGGGTCCCCCAGACCCCCACTCGTCTAGGTAGTGACATCGGCCATCGGCGGTGACAGTTGACAGTCAAAGTCTAGTTTTTTGTACAACTTTTTTAGATTTCAGAGAATTCATGCACGTCTTACTATTTAGAAGAGATTTACGAGTATGTACTTTACTCCACACATAACAAGAACTATCATCATATCCTATTTCTTGTCCTACTTTTCTTCAACAAAGCAAATTATAGTGAGTAGGTAACGAAATTTTCTCTCATGAATATAAGAGTGAGGAGTAAGATATTTCATCTATCTCTTTTCGCCGCTGAGAGACTTCGTAAATTGGTTAAAAGCTTGGCTTAGTCATATTAACAAGAAATAACTTCGCAGATAAGTATTTGTTGCACGTTCATAAAATGTAATCTGTTCGTGTTTATTTTAGCAAGCTAACACAATTTTCAAGAAAGTTTATTAATTTTACAAAACTGTATATTTTTCGTTGCAAAAGATTTTAGATGGACTCTCGTATGTACCAGTCCCTACTTACTTTTAATTGGTATTATAGAGATAATATTGATTAAAAGTTTGTGATAGTGAGTAAAAGAAAGAAGTGTTTCGTTGTGTTATTTTTCTTTCGTAATTTCAGATTCTGGCTTGAGGAGTTAGAACAAGCAACAAGAGACAATCGGGAGCCATCGCTATGGAAGGCAGTTAGGAGAGCTTACTGGCTGTCCTATATGCCCGGAGCAATATACGTGATTATTATCTCCACGGCGAGGTAAATAATGTTTCTAAATTCTTCAATTTCATTGCTCCATATATTCGTTTTCAGTATTAAGTCAAATGTCCTCATTTGCTGAAATCATGTCAACAGCCAATTTAGTAATTATTTCAAAACAGTTACTTAAGCAGTTATTCGTTTTAATTCATAAATTGTTTTGAAAAAGGTTGATAGGTTCATTTGTTCCTTTTTTATTTTACTTAATAACTATTAAGTTACGAAAAGCAGCGTTAGTTGCTGTCCTTAATGTCCGAAATCTTATCAAATATTTAGTCTTTCATTTATATCAAGGTTTAAGTAATTAGTCGAAGAACTTTCATTCTTGTATTTTAGTCCAAGAGATCACTAGCTTTATCGCTGACTGATATGCGTCGATATCAGTCAGCGATAAAGCTATTGTATCCTGTAGCGAAGTGACAAATTGATTCCCTAAAAATAGCATATTTATATTAGTATTGTATTTGTACAAACAAAAGTTAATATTTCCAACTCGTTTTGGCCCACTCTCTCTCATAGAGAGGAGGCCCGTGTCCCAGCAGTGGGAACATTATAGGCTGAATTTGCTTGTTAGGATAATATTGGATTAATTGAATTATATGTTTATAGGACAGCTCAACCCTTGATGTTTTCTCAGCTGCTTTCGTACTGGTCAGTGGAAAGTGACATGACTCAGCAGGAGGCTGGGCTATATGCCTTCGCCATGCTGGGCCTGAACTTCATCTCCATGATGTGCCAGCACCACAGCTCACTGTTTGTGATGCGGTTCAGTATAAAAGTCAAGGTCGCCTGCTCTTCGCTTTTGTACAGAAAGGTGAGGATCAGTTAACTGACGTATTATATTGACTATAACTAATAAGTATATGGTTAAGGTAGTTGGTCCCACATTACGTAGTTAAAAATGAACGAATTTCTTCTTTGTTTTAGTTACTTCGCATGAGTCAAGTGTCAGTAGGTGAAGTGGCAGGCGGGAAGCTAGTGAACTTGCTGTCGAACGACGTCGCAAGGTTCGACTACGCCTTCATGTTCCTTCACTACTTGTGGGTGGTCCCCATTCAGGCCGCCGTCGTGCTTTACTTCTTGTACGAAGCCGCAGGATATGCGCCTTTTGTCGGCCTCTTTGGTGTTGTCATAGTAATTCTACCACTTCAAGGTACTGTTGCTGATCGAATGTTTTAGATTCCTGCTGAAGTTTTTCAATATTCAGTTATTCAGTATGCTTCTCTTTTGTTTTTAGCGGGCTTGACCAAGCTAACCGCTGTTGTTAGGCGCTCTACGGCCAAGAGGACGGATAAAAGAATTAAGTTGATGAGTGAAATTATTAACGGTATACAGGTAACTATGAAAACTTTTGGTTTTTACTAACTACGTAAATACGTGATACAAAGTTAGAGTCAAAATATTTGGAGTACGAAGGTACAAATATCATTAAGATAACTTGCTGTAACTCACTGACACGGAAGTATCTAACTCAGGGACCAAATACACACCAACCAAATTATTTACATTTCAGGTCATCAAAATGTACGCTTGGGAGAAACCCTTCCAGCTTGTCGTGAAGGCGGCGCGCGCCTTCGAAATGCGTGCCCTTAGGAAATCCATCTTCATCCGGAGCATGTTCCTCGGTTTTATGATGTTCACGGACCGCAGTATCATGTTCTTCACAGTATTAACCCTCGCACTCACCGGAAACATGATAACTGCCACAACCGTAAGCACTTAATTGCGTTATATTTTTTTTAATTCAGATTTTAAATCGCGTATCTATTTTTACAACTCATTTTTATTTTCAGATTTACCCTATTCAGCAGTATTTCAGTATTATTCAAATGAACGTAACATTGATCTTACCAATGGCAATAGCGAGTTTCTCCGAAATGTTGGTGTCTCTAGAGCGTATACAGAGCTTCCTCACGATGGGTAAATATTATGTTACACTTCACAATAAGGTCTTTGGCAATCGCGACGCGCCTCGTTGAATAAAAGATTCAACTACGTTTCTATAGCGAGTGTGACTTTCAGGCACACTACAACCGCCAATGACCCTATTGCTCCTTTTCGCTACAGCTAGATGGTTGAATTTAACTATTTTTATTTTTATAAACAGATGAGCGATCAGACTTACAAGTTACGCCAAGAATTAATAAAAATGGCGTTGATAAGAATTTGTTTAATTCCAAGAAAGGAGGATTAGACGAGTCACGTATCGTGTTACCTCAGAAATACTCTCCCAGTGACGTTGTTGTTCCAAAAGTAAGCGCTGAAGATCCTACTATGGCTGACTATCCTATACAACTCAATAAAGTAAGCGCATCTTGGACCGGTAATGAGAATACTAAGGAAATGACGCTTAAAAATATATCGCTACGTATTCGCAAGGGCAAACTATGCGCTGTCATTGGCCCTGTGGGTTCCGGAAAGGTAATGTTCGCCTTATATCATATTATCTTCATTGTTTGCGTTATTTTGCACAGTGTTTAATTTTTTGTTATCGTTACAGACATCTTTCCTTCAGCTGCTCCTAAGAGAATTACCAGTGACCAGTGGTAATCTAAACATATCAGGAAAATTATCTTACGCTTGTCAAGAGTCCTGGCTATTTCCGGGAACAGTGCGTGAAAACATTCTATTTGGACTGCCCTATGATGTTACGAAATACAAAGAGGTACTTCAATATTCTGACCAATAACCACACGTAGACAAAGTGTTTATTACATAAGTAACATGGAATGTTTTTTTAACGACGAAGATTATAACGATGGCTATCTGTGCTAGCCGCATCACCGAAAATAAAAATACGAAAAAAATGTAATGTAAAACCAGAAACAGAGGTTGTGCGAAGGATGTTAAAATTTTATGACAAAAGTCAATTTCCCGCTGATATTTAATTCACACCAATCTGAGCTGGCATGGTTTGTTACGTTTTTTCATTTGTTTTTTTTTTATTTACTTGCAGGTTTGCAAGGTTTCTTCGTTGCTGCCAGACTTCAAACAGTTCCCGTATGGTGACTTGTCTTTGGTTGGAGAGCGTGGAGTTTCTCTGTCAGGAGGTCAAAGAGCCAGAATTAATTTGGCCAGAGCTATTTATCGTGAGGTAATTGACGCGTTTAATGATTGTTATCACAGGTATATGCTAGTATGCAGTAGGTTTGATAAAGGATGTAGAAATATTTATTTTTGCTAGACCGATTTCATTGATATCTCACTTGCAAGATTAATCGTTAGGGTATTAACTGATAAGGCAAATCTATATACCTACCTGTTACTTTATAAATGGGCTGTGCAGGCACGAGCAATAAGATAATGGGTGTAAAAATACCCTTAACGAACCGGCACTCGTTCTCTCCGCCATTGCTATATACATTTTTTTTTGTTCTGGACCATACCTGGGAACCGTCTAGTTACGGAGATATTGGGGGTCGAAGTTTTAACTGTTTCACAACTTTTTTTATATTAAGTTTATAATGTTACTAGCTGATGCCTGCGGCTTCGCCTGCGTGGATGTCGGTTATCCCGCAACCCATGGGAACCCTATTCCAGGACTAAAAAGTAGCCTATGTTTTATTCCAGGCTATAATCTATCCCTGTACCAAATTTCAGCCAATTTTCGGTTTTTTTTAAATATTAAAATGGATATAGTAATGGATCCTTAAGAGATGACGTATGCCATCGCGGACTTTTCTGTAGACCTATATAAGATACACAATTCCACCATACATCATCTTAAAGGGTTTGGTTTTTTTTTCCGACACCTCCAACAAATATAATTATATTTTACCCAATGTATATAAAAACTTGACAAATTATATACTAAAACCTTTCTCGAGAACCACTTTATCCATTGGTGAAAACAACATGAAAATTGGTGCAGTAGTTTTTGAGTTTATCGCGAACAGACAGACAGACAGACAGACGCGGCGGAGGACTTTGTTTTATAATATTACTAGCGACCCGCCCAGGCTTCGCACGGGTGCGTGTATTATACATATAAACATTCCTCTTGCATCACTCTATCTATTCAAAAAAACCGCATCAAAATCCGTTACGCAGTTTTAAAGATTTAAGCATACATAGGGATATATAGGGACAGAGAAAGCGACTTTGTTTTATACTATGTAGTGATATAGTGATGATAACTTTACTTTAAATACCTCCAGGACCCCTGTACTATTCAATGCATCCAGTAGCATAAAGTTTTGAGTGTTTTACATTGAGTCCTACCGTGATTTTTCAGCCAAAAAAAAAGTCATTTCCCAGCAATAATTTTTGCGTAGAGTTACTTAGTTTGATCTACGAGTACATGCTTGGTTAACGGCTTCGTGATGGGTCTGTTTACACTTTACACCTTGCTAGGTATCCTAAAGCCCTGGAATGAACAGTCTCTCTAAGCGTATTATCGATTTGACAAAATTAAAAAAAAACACGAATTACATCATAATGTTTCATCACTTAAATTGTTTATCAAAGATATGAAATATTGATAAAAAGCTCATTGTTAAGAATTATCTTATGTTTTTCACCAATTGATTACCCTAAAACGTTACAACAATAATAAGAAAACAAAGAAGGAAATTTTGTAGGTATTTGTTACTATTTCTGTTGTTTTTCTCATTGAATTACGTTTTGTAAGAGTTGATTAAGAATTAAGCATGCTAGGTTCCTTTTACCATGATATATGTTATCTGTAGGTACTCATAAGTTAAACGTAATTTTGGTAGGTACAGTCGAACAAGCTATTTGGTAAACAGGCAAAAACATTCCATCTAATACTCAACTCATCATCATCCGTGCTAGACCTTATCCCATTTACTTGGGGTCGGCCTTCCTTGTCCGCAGTTTCCACTTCGCACGATCCTGTGCCGTGCTGGCGTCCAGTTGTGCTTCTTTTAGGTCTCATCTAATACTCAACTGCCAATGTTAATATTTATTGTGTGCGTAAACTGCTGTAAGCTATTGACATGTAAAACAATTGAACTTAGCACACTACGAACACTGTATTAATGTAGTTGCAAGCTAGCTGTCTGCATACCAAACTGTTTTATTGGACACTAGCTGTTCCCCGCGGTGTCACACGCTGCGTGGCTCCTAAGGGTCGTAGCGTAATTTTATATAGCCTATAGCCTTCCTCGATAAATGGACTATTCAACACAAAAATCTTTTTTTCAATTCGAACCAGCAGTTTCTGAGATTAGCGCGTTCAAGCAAACAAACAAACAAACTCGTCAGTTTTATAATAATAATAATATAATAATATTAGTAATAGTAATTAGTATAGATAGGAGAATATTACACCCACATTTCACCAGTGTAAACAATTCCAAGTACTCATTAACGAATCTTATTTTAATTTCACCTGTTGGTCTAATAACGCTATTGCTGAGCATGAGGTCCGGTCCTGGGTTCGATCCCCAGGTCAGGCAAAAAGTTATTGGGTTTTTGCGTGAGAAATTTCTCAGTAGCAGCCACGGAGCCTTGCAATATATACTCTTCACCTCTTACATGCGACTTTAACATAACTGGCGAAAAAAGGGGTTTACTATTAGGTACACCTCTGCGTAACCCTTCGTAATGAGTTCATTAAGTAGTGTAATAACAAATTAAATCTTTGCTACGTCTCCAGGCTGATATCTACTTGCTGGATGACCCGCTGTCGGCTGTGGATGCGAACGTAGGCAGACAACTGTTTGACGGCTGCATCAAGGGGTACCTCGGTGGACGCACCTGTGTACTGGTCACCCATCAGATTCATTACCTCAAAGCTGCTGATTTTATTGTCGTTCTAAATGAGGTAAGTGCTAAAAGAAGTAACTACAATTTTTATGTAATTCTGTAGAAAATATACATAATTCGTTACGAGTGGCTTTCGAACTCATATTATGAAAAAAATGTGACAAACATACATAATATGCAGTCCATCTGACGATACGTGGTCATCGCCACAAGCTATTGACACTTGCAATATGGGAGGCATCGAAAGTGCATTTTCCAACGTAATGTCTTACTTAGGTATATTACATTGGCATGACAGCCGCAGCTTTTCAATTAGAAGACTGCAATTCTGTTTATCGAAAGGAAAGGATCAAAAATATACCTTCACCTATACAAATATAGGTTCCACCAAAAGTTATACTACCTACTTGAATGTACAAATAAAAAATAACCTGATAAAATTCATTAGGAAAGATAAGCGAAGTATGTGATATTAACTTATCTTTTCAATAAAAACTATTATCAACGACCAAGTCATTCTAACTCAGCAAGTTTACATCGCCGAAAATGATTAATGGCATTATGAAATTAGACCTTGTAAATAATTCTTTTTTGACGGCGTCTTTTAATTCTGGTCTTATCTGCAAATCTTTTACAAGCTTTTATTTAACTTGCCTTATTAGTTCTTGAGTTAGTATATATTGGTCAAATCATGTAACTGAATTTCAAACTATTTTCCCCCAACCGATTGAGCTGAAATTTTGCGCACACATTAGGTTCTGGTGACAATACATTTTTATGACAGACGTATTGACTTGATCCTGCAGCCAGGATCACCTCCACACGAGAGTACTCCTCAACGGTTCACAGACACGAAATTTTGTAAACGCGTTGTTTATAGCTAAACCAAATTTTCTTCTTTTCATTTTCATTAACAGTTTTTTAAATGTTTCATTTATTTATACATAATTATTATAACAGAAAGGCAAAACTAACTAACTTTTTTGCCTTAATGTAAATGGTGTCTACTGTACCTATACAGTTTTCCGAGCTGATTCTACTTAAAATGATGTCGAAATTAAGAAAAAATGTTGAGCTCAATTTTGCTGTAAGAAAGAATACCATGGGACGTCCTATATGTCTAGCAAGGGATGATGATTCTAGCAACCGTCAAGCATCAAAGCTATCGATTGGAGGTCTTTCACTGGAATCAGGTCAATAATAAGTGTTATATTTTGCCAGGGCTCAATCGAAAATATGGGCACGTATGATGAGCTGGTCAAATCTGGTACCGAGTTCTCACTCCTTCTATCCGACCAAGCCAGCGGTGGCGAAGATAGCGACAAAAAAGTAAGTGCACACTAAAAATCTAGTATTTCCCTTTTCAACTGGCGACTTGAACGTCTGCCAGAAAACAGCTTTCAGCATTATCTTGTCTACACCGTTGAGCATGCTTCTAAAACACAAGCTAATACCGATATTTACATTCGAAAGGCGAGTTTAATAAATATAAAGTAGAACTACTAGTGAAAAATGTACATGATACCCTTTCATATTGTTTATTTCTCAATAGGAAAGACCAGCAATGTTGCGAGGAATATCAAAGATCTCAGTTAAAAGCGATGATGGCGGAGAGGAGAAGGCTCAAGTGTTAGAGGCAGAAGAGAGGGCGTCGGGCAACCTGAAGTGGGAGGTGCTGCAGCAGTACCTGAGCTCGGTCGGCTCCTGGTGCATCGTGTTCCTGGCCTTCTTAATTCTGTTCATTACACAGGCTGCTGCAGCCACCACAGACTATTGGTTGAGTTTCTGGTAAGAGACTTAAGCTTTCTAAAATTATCTATATGCACAATGTTTGCTTCCTATGAACCCAGTCCTTAACTAGAGTTCACCAGCAGGCTCTTGTGTACCTAAATGATTTAGACTGTCGGCGGAACTTTTAATGTTGTTCTAATTTAAAACAATTTGAATCCAGGACTAATCAAGTGAACACTTATGAGCAAGATTTGGGTCCAGGAGAAGATCCAGGTACGTTAAAAAAAATATTTATTCATTTTATACTTCATGTAGTCGTACATAGGCGGACTTAATGCCACTAGCCTTTAAGCATTCTCTAACAGTCAATCCTTGATTACATTGCTTACAAAAAATGGCGAAAATCACTTCCAACAATTTCTATAACATGTAGACGAGAATGTCGAGTAAATCAAGTAGGTACAGTAATTAGGCACTATTCTTTTTTCCAGATTTTGATATGAACGCTCAAATCGGTTTACTGACAACAGCCCAGTATCTCTACGTCTACGGAGGAGTGATATTAGCAATCATAATATTAACACACGTTAGAATTTTCACCTTCGTGGTGATGACTATGCGAGCTTCAGAAAATATTCATAACATCATTTATGAGAAATTGATAGTTGCCGTAATGAGATTTTTCGACACCAACCCTTCGGGTAAGTAAAAATCAATACTGTTATATTATATATATAGGTACTGTGAACAACCTATGCTAGGGGGGAGCACCAGGGCCAGGGTAGCCCGCGAAATTCAAATGAACTATTTCATCAAAAACTCATTCAATGGGGTAAGTGAACTTAGAGGGTTGTATTGATGAGTTTAATTATTATAATTCTGTAACTACATACATATTACTTGCGCGAATCATATTTTTATTAACACACATCCTGACTGACCTGCAAATTGCAAAAAACGTAAGAATTGATTGATTGTAATGAAAATGATAATTTATTAATTGATCTATTGAATGATAATTGTAACAATAATAATATAATCGATTTGATATTTAAAAATGTAAGCACAAGTTTCATAAATAATGTAAATGTTTGCATGCTGAATGGTAAAATATGGCTGAGCTTTGATATTTCATAACAACTATTGTATTACCCATATTTGCAAAATAAAATTCTATTCTATTCTATTCTAATTTCGCGGGCTACCCTGGTGCTTCCACCAAGTATAACACGTTTTGGATGCATACAATCTGCTTGACACTATCAATACAATACTACCAATAAAAAAACCCACGCAACTCGTGCGCTACCACTGTTGATCACGGGCGAAAACAGTTGCAGTAGGTAGGTACAATAAGTAGTAATAAGGTCTACTTAGTATTAGCAGTCCTTACAACTGGCCATATGCCAAGTTTACGGTCATTAGGCCTTTACTTTTATATAAATAGAGTGCATCGGCAATAGCCAAACTACGCTATGTTTTCTTGCGGGGCTACGGTGCAATCACCTATAATAATAGGTACTTTGCTTGATGATGTACTTCGTTATTATGAGTCAGCAAACAAAGGCACTGCCACTCCTTAACCAGACACTATATTGGCTAGTATCAAATTGTATCTGTTACATCCACAGGACGTGTCCTAAACAGATTCTCAAAGGACATGGGTGCAATGGATGAACTCCTGCCGAGAAGTACCTTGGAAACCGTTCAAATGTACCTGTCTTTGACAAGTGTGCTAGTGTTGAACGCCATAGCCTTACCGTGGACGTTAATACCCACCGCCGTGCTATTGGTAGTCTTCGTTCTCCTGCTGAAATGGTACTTGAACGCCGCTCAGGCTGTAAAACGATTGGAAGGAACCAGTGAGTAGTTGAAATCTCGGTTTATTGACCTTCTTTATTAGTAAACCGTACTGTTCCACTGCTGGCCTCCCACCATTCCTTCTATCAGTCACGATTCTGCGCTTCTTCGCCATATGTCGTCATGTCGTAAAAGCTTTTTGATCTTGACTCAATACTCAGTTACTTCAACTTGGAAATGTTCTAAAATACCTTTTATAATCTGAACTCTTTCCCGCAGCTAAGAGTCCAGTATTTGGAATGATCAACTCGACTATCGCCGGACTTTCCACCATAAGAAGTTCAGACTCCCAACATAGACTACTCACCACATTTGACGAGGCACAGGTAAGCAGTATCTGGGTGTTATGTAGGTACATACACACACCAAAAGGAACATAAAAAGGCCCTAAATGAAAAAATACAGTTTAATTTTGTATGATCTTCAAAAGCTAATACTCTATCTTACACAAGCGACCCGCCCCGGGTTTGCACGGGTGCAATTCACAAATCAAGAACCTTGTCCTGGACCTTGTACGTGATTGTCAGAAATTACGAACACAACAAAAAATACAGCCAAATTGGTCAAGCCGTTCTTAAGGATGATCCTTCATACATGTGGCTATAGGTTTTTTATTTAAGTAGATTTACTCTTATTTGCTATTGTTTCCTTTCTCGTTACAGAATCTTCACACTAGCGCTTTCTACACGTTCCTCGGAGGTTCTACTGCATTTGGATTGTATTTAGACGCTCTCTGCTTAGCTTACCTCGGAGTTGTGATGTGTATCTTCATTCTGGGTGACTTCGGTATGTATTTGTAAGGTTTCGTTGCCAAATGGCAAAACTGAACCCTTAAAGATTCGTCCTATCTGTCTGTCTGTCCGTCCGTCCATTTTAATCTCTGACTTATGGCACCACATAGTTGAAAATTGGAGGGCAGGTGTCTTCTATGAACCGTTACACAAAAATTAAGTGAAATTACGAATATTAAAATAGGGGGGGCCCTCCATACATGTAACTGAACGCTGAAATAACAAAACGTAACGTATGGGGTTTTTTCTATAGCTCTAAAAAACTAATATCGAGGTTTTTAAAATACTTTTTTTTAGAGTCAATGGTCTATGAGATATTCGCTTCTGAAGCCGTAAAAATTGTGTCCCCCCCCCCCCCCCTCTAATTTCTAAAGTAAGAGGAAAAATCTGAAAAAATGTAATTGTTTAGAAAGAACTTTCAACGAAAATTGGTTTGAATAAGATTTGATATTTTGTTTTTGAGTAAAGAGACTTTTTCACAGCTGTAACCTTGATTCTTATTTGAGTGTAATTGACAAATGAATGACCGTTAAGAATGATTATATTGTTTGGTGATATGGAACCCTTTGTGTGCGAGTCCGACTTCCACTTGGCCGGTTTTTTAACATTTGATTTTCGTTAACCTGTACCTACTAGTACTGAGAGGCTAAAGAAAAGTTTATATTTTTGGCATTATTTATAACAACAATAAAACCGCAATAAAATTTTGTTTGATTTGTCACAAGTTCAATATCTAAAAAAAGGTTTTGTGGTTTCATTTATCTTTTCTTTTGCCATTAATTAATTCATAAATTGCATTCGCTTTGAAACCGCCGTTAGAGAATGATAAAATAATATGGATTAGATACCTACTCGTATCTATGCAATTGGCTTAGTGAGTTAGTAAGTTTTAGGAGATTCATTTCATATTTTAAAAATTGAAAGTAGTAGCCCACCAACATTTAGGTAAGGTCAAGTACCGGTGGGTTGGCTCTTGAGAGAAATCTATTATATTGTCTTTTACCAGGTGATGTGATCCCGGTCGGCAACGTGGGCCTGGCTGTCAGCCAGTCCATGGTCCTGACGATGATGCTGCAGATGGCGGCGAGGTTCACCGCCGACTTCCTGGGACAAATGACGGCCGTCGAGAGGGTGCTGGAGTATACCAAACTACCCACTGAGGAAAACATGGAGGAAGGAAGTAAGAACATAGTTCTAGTCACTCATCATTCTCTTGCCCTTGTCCCAATTCATTTGGGGTCGTCGCAACATGTCTTCTTCTTCCATACTTGTCTATTACTCTATTTTTCTAGTCACTATGTTTAAAAGATTAATACAAGCTTATGGTGTCTCACTGCTGGGCAAAGGCCTCCCTTCCCTCATTTCATTTTTCTCAATCTAAGCTCTTGTCGACAAGCGTGATGGGTTTTTCTGTCTTAACCTCTTCCGAAAATGAATTATGTTTTAGTTTGCTTTATTTTAAATATTTTTTATTCCAGCAACACACCCACCTAAAGAATGGCCCAATGCTGGTAATGTGGTGTTCTCAAACGTGTACCTCAACTATGCACCCGAAGATCCACCAGTGCTGAAAAATTTGAACTTTGAGATCAAAAGCGGATGGAAGGTACAACACTATATTCTGTGTCATTAAGTTTAACTAAAACGTACCGGTATAATTAATGCTATAGCTAAACATTATTGTAGGTTGGAGTGGTAGGCAGAACTGGAGCTGGCAAATCATCACTAATAGCGGCTCTGTTCCGGCTCAGCGATATAACAGGCAGCATCAAAATTGACGGCCTGGATACACAAGGAATAGCCAAAAAGGTACCTACAAAATATTTCGAACTAAGAATTCAAATAATTGTGAATTCCTTACGCAATATTCAGAGACGCTTCATTAATCCCCCCACAACACAATGCTCCCATCACAATGTTTTCTTATTTAACCCAAAGGTTGACTAGTAGAGAATGCCTTGTGGCATTAAGTCCGCCTATGTACCACTATTGTACATGAAGTTTAAATAAATAAATTAATTAATTGACTAACAACAACAGCAGCAACAGCAGATAGCAGTAGCACTGGGACAATATGGGCTAGCTATATAATATAATTGACTAAAGGTCCGTCAAGTCTAAAGTAATATCTATTAATGGAATTTTAAAATATTATCAGAAATTTTGTACAGGGACCATTATCAAGTTCAGGAGTGTAACTTATTTTTTAATTTGGAACATTAATGCAGCGATAACTTTTTATGTTCCCAGCTTTTGAGATCGAAAATATCAATAATTCCACAAGAGCCAGTCCTGTTCTCGGCTACACTGCGGTATAATTTGGATCCGTTCAACGACTATAGTGACGATGACATTTGGAGGGCGTTGGAACAGGTACGATTAATTTTATTATATCTTGAACAGAAACTCGGCACCTGCGAAGTAAACTAATTACTGAACGAATTTATCATTTAAGGTGGAGCTGAAAGAGGGGATTCCGGCACTGGATTATAAAGTGTCTGAAGGCGGGACCAACTTTTCGATGGGACAACGTCAGCTGGTCTGCCTGGCACGCGCCATCCTACGATCAAATAAAATTCTTATCATGGACGAAGCCACCGCTAACGTCGATCCTCAGTAAGTTTATAAAGGAAAACCTTATTTTAATACCTTTAGACATTTTAGGATACGCTTGAAAAAATAAAACCATCATTGATTTTATTTTGTTATTTTGGTTTTAAGAATAGCTAAGGTTTACACTTTGACGAAATTATCGTAGTTATTAAGTCATATTTTATTCATCCGCAGCTACTTAATCCTGTCTCCTAACTCGTAACAGCTGGAGTAATCACTGCGCGATTAATAATGTATTTCTCTATTACAGGACGGACGCTTTGATCCAGAAGACGATCCGTCGCCAGTTTGCGACATGCACGGTCCTCACGATCGCACATCGTCTCAACACCATCATGGACTCCGACCGCGTGCTGGTCATGGACCAGGGTGAGGCCGCCGAGTTTGACCACCCCCACATTTTACTCAGCAACCCCAACAGCAAGTTCACCTCCATGGTCAAAGAAACAGGCGATAACATGTCCAAGATTTTGTTTGAGGTCGCCAAAACGAAATATGATAGTGATAGTAAGGAAGCTTAAGTAGTTATTAGTTAAACTAGTGTAGTAATTTAATATATTTTATTATTTATATTGTCATCGGCGTTTTTATTGCAAAACATTCCTTGTAACACTTCTAAGCGGAACTTAACGAAAATACCATTGGAAATGGAAATACAGGTTAAAAACAACTTTTTACAATCGTCAGATTTCTTTTAAAACAAGACTGTATCGAAAAAAAAAACTCATGTCTGTTGAATGGGAGCCCCACTTAAACATTTTTTATTCCGTTTTTTAGTATTTGTTGTTACAGCGGCAACAGAATTACATCAACTGTGAAAACAACTGTCTAACTATCACGGTTCATGAGATACAGCCTGGTGGCAGACGGACAGATAGACAGACAGGCAGCGGAGTCTTAGTAATAGGGTCCCGTTTTACACTTTGAGTACGGAACAAAAGGTAACAAACAAACAAACAAACTTACTTTCGCATTTATAATATTAGTATGGATGGAAGTATGGATTTTCTACATGAGAGACTGCATAGTGTTAACAACATAAAAACACTGTACTTAATACACTTCCTGTCACTCAAATTTTTTTTATTTTGGTAAAATATAATGTAAACTTAGTTTTAAATTAATAATTTGACGAGAAAGAACTTTTTCTTGCGATGTCGTTAACGCGCGTAAAAGAAAAGTGACGTTTCTTTCGTGTCAAAACAAGAAAGGATATTACGAATGTTACAATTCTTAAAAAAAAAACATTTTTACCATCTTAAATTCGCGAGTCCATACGTTCGTAAGGGAAATACTACACTGTTATAGAAACTTTTTTCAGATTACCACGAAATAAAATTGCAAATAATGGAACACGACGTAATCAAAACTCAATAATTGAATTTATCCTCTATCTGAGATCCCACAGACATGAGGCCTACGATTATATCCCAGCTTATAACAACTGTTATCCATGGAACTAATAAGTAAATACTTTTAATACTATACAGTCATCTGAAGGTAAGGTGAGTAAGCTTTTACAGGCATGAGGCCTGCTAGATTTACACAAAGCTGCATTGCATGTGTACTTCATGAATGGCAGTTGGTACTACATTAGCGGTTAAGGAAGTAAGTACCTATTCAACCTCTAGCGCAAGCCGTTCTCGCCTGAAATTGTTTTGTAAATATAATCTAACTTTCCCTGCTCAGTTACGCAGCAGCGAAAATTTCGTTACTGTTCAATAGGTGTAATGTTTAGGTTTAGGTGTAATATGCCTTACGTTAGGTATATGAACTGTGACACATTTTTTAAAACTGTTTCTTTGTACTTCTACGACTCTTTATTCTCCAGACGTAAGTTGCGACTAAGTAGCTTTCCAGTCGCACAGCGGTACTTTCAAGGGAAATCAATAAAGAAGGAAAAGGTATCTTTGCTTACTTACTTAAGAGGACACAATCCTAAATTCAGAATTGTGAAAGAATCACTGAATGAATGAACAAAATAGGCTTTAGAGTGAGGCCTCATTAATTCATTGCGTTGCGTCGTCGTAGCGTCAACGCTGCGTCGTTTTACATATATTTTTAAGTGACATGCCACATTATGCGTTGCGTCGCGCGTCGTCGCACGCGACGACGTTTCAACCGATCGACCTACGAGAGACAAAGCGGGGGAAGGGTGATATGCTGCGCTGTCGGAGCTCCGGTGCGACGACAGCGAGATATCCAGAATCTTTTACTGTTTCTACGTTTGTTTCGGCGGTGGCGTAACAAAAGCAACAATAGAACTCGTTTGTTCCGATCCACACTGAGATACTGCGCTGTGATGGGGTGCGTCGCCCTCTAGCGTTGCGACGTCGTGCGTTGTTGCAACGCAGGTGTGGCATACAATGCGTTGATCCGTTGCGACTACGCAACGCAACGCACTAATGAGGCCGCAGCCTTAGTTTTGGTATAAGTATTTTAATCTTTGCTGTACTATCACGAGCATCAATATGTATACACTGTCCTAAATTAAAAAAGGAATTTTTTAATTTAGGATAGTGTATACATATTTGAAATTTTGTATTTGGAGATATGATCTTTTTCTTAAAAATATGAGTTCCAGAATACTGTGTACGTAACAACATGAAATTTTAATCAGAACATTAGAAGAAAAATACATTTAAAAGTTGTTAAGTGTTTACTCATTGGTGCTAGTGACTGTACACCAAAGAGTAGAATACCTCTAAATAACAAACGGATCTTTACTGTTTTAACAAGTGTGACAGTATTCTACCACAGAGCATCATATTGTATTCTACTCTTTGACTGGCACAAACTGTCATAAATTAAAGCAAAATGATACACCAAACAACCTAAACTATCACATTAAACAAAACAGCTTCATGAAACACCAAACATGAAATGAAACGGCACATATTTGCTTTAACGAATAACATTATTGATTTACGAAAATGGGATGCACGGACGGGCCGGATCCTTGTTGTAAAGAGTCTATCTTCGATAACCCCAAAGTGGTGTTCGCGACTATTTTTCTACTCATGATCATCACGTACTTATCGGTGGCACTGTACCGATGCCAGCCAGGAGGGCTAGGAACTGGGGGGGCTTGTGGCAGAGGCGGTCGTTCACACTGAAACGTAAGTGAAATTCTTCAGTGCAACATTATTGGATGACCTATAAGTAGTCCATTTAGGCCATTAGATAAGACAAGCTGTGATCCATCAAGGCTGTGGTTTCTTTGTGTATAGTTCACGTGTTTAAAGTTTCAGCCTATTTGATTGAACATCATTTCATAAAAGCATCAGTAAGTTCTTTATTTTCACTAATTAAAAGGGTCTAATGTTTTCTAAGAACAATTGTTACTTCGTATCAGATCACCTTTTCGCCTTCGCCTTTTCCCTACTATGTTGGAGTCGGCTCCCAGTCGGATGCATATCAGTATTTTACATGTAGCGATTGCCCATCTAACCTCTACAACCCAGTTATTACGTTACTTACTCATTTAATCTTCCCGTTATTACTTTATTATTCTCTTTATTCATTTTTCTAACACATTATTTACATTTTTAAATATATTTAGTAACAAAAATTAAGGAACAGGGTCCGAGCTACCGGTGGTCAGGGCTCTTGAGAGAGGAACCTCCTAACAATACGCGCCGTGTCCAGAAGAACTGCCTTCTGAATCATGCGCTTGATCATTTTGCTTTATATTAATTACACTGCCTACCTGACCTCCACAACCCAGTTAGTACTAGGTAATACGATACCCCTGGGAAATACTGGTTGTTGGACTTTCAGTTTTTCATAGTATGGTAATGAAAATCAAAGTTACTGCTGCAGTTTCACGAAAAAAGTCCCCTTTCTCAAAAACTAAATATCAAATCTTATTCAAACCAATTTTCGTTGAAACTTCTTTTTATTTTCTACAAACTTACATTTTTCAGAATTTTCCTTCTCTTACTTTAGAATTAGAGGGGGCACACAGGACACAACTTAAACGGCTTTAGAAGAGAATATTTCATCAATCGTCGTCGAACTAAGGCACTTTGTTAGACTACACCACTTTCCGCCTCGCTGCTTCGCTTCGATTAGGAGTCCCTTGTGGAGCCTCATCGCTGTCACTGTCAAGTAAAGTTGTCAACAGCCTTGGACACCAGGGCCTGTCCTGCAGCCGTAACGCAGGCCGTCTAGTGCGGCACGCGAATTTAATACAGTTCCAGCTCCATCAGAACCCAATGGTTTGATTCGTGACGATGGTAAAAGACCCACCGCGGTTCGGAAGTCGGTAACTTTAGTTTGTTTCATTGACTTTTTTACCACCATTTTAGTTGTGGTACGTCACACACATCCTTGTCAAGGACCAAAACATTGTAACTAGAAAATATTAGCACATCATCCACATTGACGAAGAAGAACCTATGCAAAGTTACTTAAATTCATTTGGGACCACCGTGCCAGCTTCCTCTACTAAATGCAAAATAATAATCATCTAAATCTGACCAGTAATCACGGAGAAATCAGTGAACATACAAAAAAAAGAGATGATGATGGAATACATAACTACCTCCTGTTTTAGTAGTAGGTTAAAAAGGAGCTCTTGACTCACTCTGATTCGCACTAACGAGTGAAATATAGCAGAAGGCTACAAGACTATGCATGTTTGTGTATACATATTTCCATTACATCCATTTATCCTGTCAACGATTATTAAGGCCTTTCCTCACCGGGAACATTCGTCTGTAATATAACAGTTCAGATTCACTTGATTCTGTACACAATCGAATCTTGGATAGTTACATTACAGGCAATGGTCCCGGATAGGGAGTGCTTTAAAAGTCGTTAAAAATATGAATGACTTCAAGATAACTTATGACCTTTATTTATCTAAGTCAAGTAATTGATACTTAGCATTTTCTGAATTAAAATCAGCTGTTTATGTCTTGTATGTGTGACCGCGTTGTACTTTTTAACTATGAAACGGATTTAGATGCGGTTTTCTTCATCATTTGAAGGATTCCTTCCACAGGGTTTACAAGTACAGGGCACGCCACGATAGTGGCGGTAAGTCCCCTCTTTGAGGAGTGGTTAGAGAGGCGCCACGGCACCCTCACCTTCCGCCTGACGCAGGTCCTCACCGGACACGGTTGTTTTGGGAGGTACCTGCACCGAATCGGGCGGGAGGAAACGCCGGGTGTTACCATTGTGAGGATCGCCCGGAGGACACGGTGGATCACACTGTGGAGGTCTGCTCCGCTTGGGCGGACCACCGACGTATGACCGACGTGTCCTCGTAGCGGCGATTGGCGGCGGCGACCTCTCGCGCCCGGCCCTGGTTCAAGCCATGGTTCGGGGCGAGAGGGAATGGGAAGCCGTCACCTCCTTCTGCGAAGCAGTCATACTAGCGAAGGAGGTGGCGGAACGTGAGAGGGAGAAAACCTCACGTCCTAGCCGCTGCGGGAGAAGCACCGGGCGTCGGGGGCCACGTTGTGGCTCTCGGCATTTCAGTCATTTGATGATTTCCCATCCCAAAAAAAAAACCAGCCAAGTGCGAGTCGGACTCGCGCACGAAGGGTTCCGTACCACTATCTATAAAAACGGCAAAAAAATCATATCTGTTGTATGGGAGCCCCCCTTAATATTTCTTTTTCAATTTTTAGTTTTTGTTGTTATAGCGGCAATAGTAATACATCATTTGTGAAAATTTCAGCTTTCTAGCTATCACGGTTTATGAGATACAGCCTGGAGACAGACAGACAGACAGCGAAGTCTTAGTAATCGGGTCCCGTTTTACCCTTTGGGTACGGAACCCTAAAAAAACAGGGTTTACAAGTACATTCAAAGGCCGGAGCAGTAGACCAAAAGCGACCTTTGCGCGTAAACGCGTGCATGAACCGGTTGTAATGTATGAAACTCTGCAGAAGATGTCAGACTAGTTGCCTTGCAACACCTTCATATTAAATCTCAATGCTTTGAAGAGACGTAAAATCCGTACGTAGCAGATCAGATGCGGCTCGCTAGTAATAATAATTAGTAGAAATATAGGTATCATAGAGGCAGACTTGGCTCCATTCTTCCAAAAAGTAAATTAAATGAACCCGAAAAGATTGAAACCAGAGTACTTGTGCATGTATGTTAATCAAATAATCAAAGTAAATGTGCACTCTAACAACATTTGTAAATGTTATTAGAGTGTACTTGTAAAAAAACGACCATTTAGTTTTTTTAAATAAGGTACCTCCCTTAACTTGCATAGCCTTTAAGAGGGAACATGGGCTGCAAATATTCGTACAAATGTATTCCCTTTTTGCTTCCTGAATAATGCCTATTGAGCAAGCATTTTTTTTTAAATCAAGGTTTGCTGTATACGTCCCTGTCATTTCCATTTTTTTATAATAAGTAAAGAATTTGTATTATCCCGTTAAGTATCTGTGTGTACATCACTACATATTATAAAACAAAGTCGCTTTTCTGTCCCTATTTCCCTTTGACCGCTTAAATCTTTAAAACTACGCAACGGATTTTGATGCGGTTTTTTTTAATAGATAGAGTGATTCAAGAGGAAGGTTTATATGTATAATTACATGCTTAATATATTAGAGAACCACTGATAATTTCAAGATTTCTATTGTGAAGTCGTAAATAATTTCATTTTTTTCCGCTTACATTGCAAACGCAGGCTGAACCCTACGAGATTTAACAAAATAATGTACTACGTATTGTACACATTAAAAAGGTTTACAGAAAACTCCGCGATGGTATATGTCTATCTCTTATGGATATCCCACAATAACATGTTTTTGTCATTTACTTTTTACGCCAAATAATGGCTAATTTCCGAAGCGATTTTAACCAATACGGCATTAATCCTTATCCAATTAAATACCTTAAATACATTGCTGATTTAATATAGATCTATATGGCCCTTTACAGCATATGATTTAACTGAATATTTTCGAAGATATTACAGATTTAAAAATTGCGGGACGTAGCGTTTGCGCCGGCACCGGCCGGCGCGGCGAGGCGGACGGCGGCTCCAAATTTAACGCGTGCGGGCCACGGGCAGTAATGAATAAATCAAAACTACTGGATCAATTTTAATCATTTTTTCAGTGAGTGACATAGGCTATATATTTTACACCCGAAGCCGAAGTGGGCCGCTATGTTTTTATATACAACGTTCACAGTTTTTCTGTAGTGTATTTAGTATCAGCATTGCACCCGTGCGAAGCCGGGGCGGGTCGCTAGTAAATAAATAAATAAAGAAAATGTAACCCTCCAAAAATGACATATAATGCCCCATTTTTTGCGGCCATGATTAGAGGACTACCAGACAAATTCGAAAAAATTTTAACTTAATAGAAATTGAAAGGAACCTAGAATTAATACCCTTTCTTAAAAAAAAATATGTCAAAAACAATTGAATCGGCTCAGTTTTCCAGGAGAAAAAAGGGGAATACGAAACGTCGATCTCGTCAAAATAGTTGTGATATAATTGGTCTGAGCTGCAGCTGTCCCTACCGCACTCTAAGGGGCCGCGGGCTCTACCGCAGGCTTGACGCAGCGTGATCGCAATAGTTTCTTCAAATACCTATTTTTCCAATTCCTAGTACGCCATGTTCCCTCTTAAAACAATCAGCACGAAACAATGCTAAACATGTTTTTACATAAACATCCATTATATTATATACCTGTATCTACATTTTACTGGCTAGGTACGATTTACTGAAACTCAATCCATTTCGCTGATTGGTTACGTTCAGTAGGGTACTGTCTGTTCAGTGTTCACCAATGAATTCATACATGCGTGATAGATACTTCTATCAAGCAAGCAGAGTGTACGTTAAAAACTTGTATGAAATTCTTAATCAATGTACATAGACTTTTGCTACTATATCTACGTATGTTCCGAAACGTGAACATATGCATACTTTTATTAGTTAGATCAAAGAGATGAATTCCTACCGGAAAAAATGCATCTCTGTCATTTTGGAGTGCCTGTCATATTTGCTAATGTCAATTAAAAATGCAACCCGTACAAAGCTTTAATTCGTTCCCATAAAATATCACATCATGAAAGAAAGACAATCAAATAGCAAGACAATAGGCAAGAGCTATGATGCATAATACCTACCATGTAAGATGAGTTGTTGCTACGACTGTACCGATACCGGATGGGAGGTGTTCTTCGATGACCACAAAGTTCATATATTTCTATTAAGCCTAATATTAATCGCACTCGTGTTAGCGTATAGACTCTATCGGTGCCGAAATCCCGGTGGACGTAGGAGTCAATGTTGGTTATTTTAAAAATAACAAGGTACTATTTCAAATAAAAACATTCTATCATTTATTTTATTGACTTAGACGTAAACATTGTAACAATACTGTACTGCCTCCTGTAATACTAATTATAACGTAGACATTAACAAATAATATGTACAACTTTATACTAATAGTAACTTATATTTCATTGTGCGTGTATTTCGTTTATCTCGCGTTTTCTTTCAGATTGCTTTGGAAGTAAGCGTCTTTGGCTATTTGGAAGAGATTGGCGCTGTTCTTCTCGCCGGTCTCGCGAACCATGGCGGAGAAGTGACTGTTGGCATCGGACAGCAGAACGTAGGGGTGGTCGTACTCCACCACCTCGCCGCTACTCATCACCAGCACCCGGTCCGAGTCCATGATGGTGTTGAGTCGGTGCGCGATGGTCAGCACGGTGCACGACACGAACTGCCGCCGGATCGTCTCCTGGATGAAGTTGTCCGTCCTGTAACACGAACCCCAACGTCAATCACTGCCTCACTGTTGTGAACTATACATGAAATTCTCCAAATACTCACTGAGGATCTACGTTCGCTGTAGCTTCGTCCATAATTAATATTTGATTGGATCTCAGTACGGCACGCGCCAAGCACATCAACTGTCGCTGCCCCACTGAGAAATTAGAGCCACCCTCTGTTACCTTGAAGTCCAACGAAGTAATAGCCGACTTCAAGTCAACCTGTAATATTCAAACGTAATAAAAACCGTAGTAAATCAATAACCAAAAAAAGGAAATTTTTAGTTTAGAGTGTAACCTGTTCGAGAGCCCTCCAGAGGTCCTCGTCGCTGTAGATGTCAAACGGATCCAAATTGTATCTGATTGTAGCAGAAAAGAGGATCGGCTCTTGAGGAATAATTGAAATTTTCGATCGCAGCCCCTGCAAATAACCGCGAGTTAGAAAATAATGGCCACTTACACGGGCTCGCATAGTGATATCGTAATCGTGAAATTCATACCTGTCTCGAAACCATGGAAGTATCGAGTCCATCAATCGATATTGTTCCGTCGAGGTAGGCGAATCTGAATAAAGCTGATATCAAGGAAGATTTGCCGGCGCCCGTCCGCCCCACGATCCCGATCTGAACGGACGAATAAGTATCGTATATTACTAGTATCTATTTAAGTATGCACTTAACTTTGGAACACTTGACGACTTCGATGTAGAATACAGTAAGGTGTGTGCGTACCTTATGTCCACTTTCGACTACAATGTTCAAGTTCTTAAGAACTGGATCTTCGTTCGGCGCATATCGCAGGGTAACGTTTTGGAATACAATTTTGCCTTGAGACGGCCAGTTAGGAGGCATTGCGATTTCTGAAAACATTCAACAAGATTAGGAAACTGTTGGTCATGTATAAAAATAAAAATCACCAAACTTGTGCACGTTCCACCAATAAAACTGAACGTGATCAGCATATCTTAACCGTGTTCAAGAGCTGTCATTGTCATTATTGCTATGGAATATAGCGGCTGAAAGCTTCATTTATGAAATCCGCCCTTATCTGGTGAGTCTGGGCTCCGTTTGGTAGGTACGTTTGTATGAGAGTGAAGGAAGAGACTGGCGCGCATACTATCTCCAGCGCCGATGGCTAATCTTGGCTGAGATTGGCCGCTGTGCCCGAAGAACGATCAGGAGAACTATTACTCACTTCCTTCGAATAGGTCGGGCTCGGTGTCAATGCGCGTGTACTCCAGAATGCGCTCCACGCTGGTGAGCTGAGCCAGGAACTCCACCAGCATGCGCGCGCCATGCTGCAGCATGACGGTCAGTGTGTTGCTCTGCGTCACCGCCAGTCCCACGCTGCCCACGGGGATCGCGTCACCTAGCAACCGAACCGTTGAACATGATACAAAATATTGCCCGCCGCTTCGCTCCATGGTAGTAAGAAACGTCGTACCGAAATACAAACTTTCTTATCCTAAGTCCCAGCTCAGGCCATGCATGGTCTACCAGTAACTATGGCAATTTTCACCGAAATACGTGAAAAATATACATACTCAGTTTCACATTTCCAAATTAGTTTATATTGGGGAAGAGCGCCGGTGATCACTAACATTAGATAGTTCTCCTACCATCTGATGATCACCGGCGCTTTTAAACATTTATAAAACCAAAAAATGCCTGTGGTGCCAGATGTCTTTTGCTGGCGGAGTCTAGTGCCTAAATGTCCAGGAGCTAGCGCAGAGGCAACGCTATGTGCCTGTTAATTCATAGCAAGGGTAAAACGGTAGAAATGCTGGACACGGTGGTAGTGGTAATAGGTACTTCCCCAAAAGAGCTCCATAAGTAAGAAGCAATTAAGTCTTCTGTATTCAATGAATAAAATAAAAAAGCCTTTATTTACTGAACGCAGGACATACAAGCTACTAATCGTCATCATCTGCCTAGCCCTTTCCCAACTATGTTGGTGTCGACTTCCAGTCTAACCGGATGCAGCTGAATACTAGTATTTTACATGGAGCGACTGCCTATCTGACCTCCACAACCCAGCTAGCAGGTTGGCAGACTTTCGAGCCACTAACTACATTAACGACTGTCAAAGATCAACAAATGACAGCCGGTACCAACGGCTTAACGTGCTTCCAGAGGCACGGAGGAAACTCGGTATGTAATGGGTGGTCACCCATCCACAGACCAACCTAGGCAAGCGCGGCTTAACCTAAAGATCGACCCGAGCGGCTGTTATTATTTAGCCACTAATAACAAAAATAAAAAATATTAAAAGTACAAACACCAAACAAATGCACCATTTTTATCCTAATTAGAATAATTGTACTAAGTACTACTAAATTACTATAAAAATAATGTCCTTGATGTCAGTGTGCCTATTGACAAAGGCCTCCTCTAGCTGTTTCCACTGTATTGAATTATTCAAGAGTAACTGTAGGTCTTAATCCAGACTTTTCAGCTTAACAAACGGGGCTTAGATTATCGGATGACCCTAGACGCAATCTGACGAATCTGCTTCCCTATTTCTAGTTTAGTTATTTAGTGATTATACGTCTTCTGTGAGTCAATCTTGGAACTAAAATTACATTTTCTACCGCAAAAGCCTTTCCAGGTATTACTTATCACTGGCCTAAAGAGATGCGAACCCTTTAAAGTAAACTTTACAGTAATTTGATGTTCATTATTATAATATGCTAAGTAATAGGGGGTCGGTTTTCTCAAAACCCATTTATGTAGGTACTCAAAAGTTTACTGAATTAAAGTAAATAAGATATACTATAATAGACGTGGGTGAAGTCAGGCTATGGATGATGAATTGAATAGGTGTGTTTGTGAATACATACCGAAGTCAAGGAAGAGAAAGACGAAGATCACAGTAGTGAGGTACACCAAACACATGGTATCCAAGTAGAAGCCAAACGTTGTGCCTCCGTTCAAGTAACTGTTCCATGCGACTGTGTGTAAGTCCTACAACAAACAAAGTCTTTAACATAAACACCGTCTGTAATCCCCAAAGGGCTGAGGCAGAGGGGTATCTTATTAGGTACACCTACATTTCGCAAGTTTTTTTATTTAAACCCTCGTAACAAGGAGCAAGTCTATAGCCATCAACCACGGACAAATTCGGATTCCGTGGCTGCTACTAAGAAGATAGTGTTCCATTCACTATCGTGTCGGGGACGTCAGTTCGTGAATTACTCTCCTATAAATATTTTTTTCTTGACGGAAAGACTATCACTTTACCCAAGCAATCAATCTTAGGACCTTTTGCTTGGCAGAAGCGCTTGCGATCACTAGGCCAATAAGATAAATATTGAATTATAAGTAATCCTAATTAGCCAGATCACTTCTGTAAACCAATATACCTACTAATATCAAGTTTGAAGTTTGGCGACTAAAACGGGCTTTTAGTCATGAAATGAAATGATGAAATGGATGAGAGTTTTGTATGTCGTGGTTTTGTCTTGGCCGGCTGCCAACAACTTTGTACGGTCATGTGAATCTGAACTGATGTTGTTTATTAAATAGTAGCTTTTGGCCGCGGCTTCGCCCGCATGGATGTCGAAAAATATCCGACGGGAACGTACTACCGGGATTAAAAAGTAACCTTACGTTACGGTACCATACGGTCGGTTACGGTTACATACAAAAACGCTGAGACGCGTATAAATCAATTATTTTCAATCGTCAGCCTAAACACAAAATTTGAAAATCCTAACATCAAAACTGACGGACTTTAATATAAACTTCCATCCCCTATTTTACCCCTTTAGGGATGGAACTCTCAATAATCCTTTCCTAGTGAATACTTACTCTTCACAAAAAACACACCCTCCAAGTTTCATGTCAATAGGACCAGCGCTGTGGGCTGTGTGTTGATATATCACCCAGACAGTCAGTCAGTCGGTCAGTTTACCATTTTATATATAAATAATAAAGATAGGTATTTTGAAATATAAAGTACGAGTCAAGCTGGTACGTTACCAGAGTAACCAATCACCATTTTTTAAAAGAATTTTAGCTGTTTTAACTTCTCTCCTGGGTAAATTTTGATAATATTATCATTTCAGCCGAAAGACGTCCACTGCTGGACTTAGGCCTTGTTTGATGACTTGTGATTTTTGACATTGATGATCGCTGAGATGAAATTGCGACGTTTTCAATTATAGCATTTGACCTTCAGGACAATTCATTTTCAGTGATCATCTAAATTCCTAATCTTAATTATTTAATGTGACTAAAGATAAACGGGGTTTACCTGGTGAGAATCAAACTGTTCAATGAGTCTCTGCTGCGCGTTAGCTGACCTGATGGTAGATATGCCATTCAGCGATGATGTCACTGTACCGAACATGGGGCTCTTAGCTGAAACAAACGCAATTGTTTAAAAACTTTGAAGAAGAAATAAAAAAGTAATATAACATCGAACCTGTAATCCCCGAAGGGTTAGGCAGAGGGGTAATTTATAGTACACCCACATTTCATCAGTTATGTATGTGTCCTATGTAATAGGGGGCGAGCCTTATAGCCATCCACCGGACACAAATCCAGATTCCGTGGCTACTACTGAGAAATTCCTGATGGAAAAACCCAATAACACTTTAGACGACCTGGGGATCAAACCCAAGACCTCACGTTCAGCAGTCGCGCTTACGACAACCAGACCAGCGAAGCAGAAAAATCATTGCCTTTTAAAGTACATATATCGTCAATCATACTTTAGGCACATTGAAAACATGATAAATATTTGCCATTCATGTAGTAGCATTACCGATTGAAAAGATTTGAGATAATTTGTCAAAGGAAAAGGGATCGTACCATCAAATACACTCCGGCGGCGTCGGGAAAAAAAAAATTACGTACCGTTCGTACGGCGAAAGATTTCGTCATTTTATTCTTCGACATTTCAATATGGGCGTTATGTATTTCATTACCTTTTTAAGCATCGGTAAAGTTTTATAATCTCCATATTCGATACGTACTTGTGCCTTCCAATCGTTTGATTCCCTGAGCAGCCTTCATGTATATCCTGACCAAAAAGAAGAACAGTATAAGCAGTACGGCCGAAGGTACCAGCGTCCAGTACAGAGCAATAGCGTTGAGGACTAGGATAGCGCCCAGGGTTCCGTAGATCTGTAGCACGTCCAGCAGGGTTCGCGGCAGGACCTCATCGAGAGAACCCATGTCTTTTGTGAACCTGTTCAATATGCGACCTGTGGAAATAAATACGATATACCTAATTACTTATTATAATATGTATTGTTGAATCATGATAAACTTTAGACTCATGTCTTTAGTTTCAAATGGATTTAAAAATAGCAACTCATTTCATGACTCTTACAAAGATTCAGAGCTTAAATTTTTAGGGACTGTTCTGTAATAGAAAAGATAAACTCCCCTTTGTCAAAAATTAAAAGAAAGAAGTACAATAAATAGATAAGTTTATTAATGCTGAATAAAAAATGACATAGGTATACTTCGTTTTTCTCTTAAAATATATAATTCTTTTTTTGCTTCTTTCAAGAACCAACATACCTGATGAGCTGGTATCAAAGAAGCGCATGACTCCTCTCAGCATAGTCGAGAACATGGTGTTATGCAACTTGTTAGAGGCGGCGACGCAGAGGTATGCGAAGGGGAACACTCGCAGGTTCACTATCAGGACGCATATCGCTACCAGGCCTCCGTGGATCATAAGGTACTGGCCCACCGTGAATAGGCCCACTTGCACGTCCAAGCCGGGTTCTGAGAGCACAGAGTTACAGCGTTAAAAGCTAGCCTTGTTTTAGAGAACTAAAACTGTGTTGAAGCACCTTATCCTTATTAAGATAAATCATCTCAAGTCCCTTAAAATGTACCTATATAATATCACAGACGCAAAAACAGCTGACTATTCGCTTTTAACTTCTTTTGTTTCTCAATGGATTACGATCCATTTTCTATGCTGAAACTTTTAATTAGATTGCCAAAACATTCGCTTCCTACTTTCGAAACCCACCTCAGTAGGTATGTAGGTAAACCTTGCTTGTGCAATTGTGTACTCCGTTTTCGGATTAAAAAAAAAACTCAACTCAAAACATTTTATGAGAAAACGCTGATTGAAATCGTTAAGATGTGGCTACACTACATAGATGTCACTCATATTTTAGGCAGTTATTCTTATGTACCTACCGTCCATAATGGTGTGCCCCTCTATGTACGAAATGGAAATGAAGCGACTTGCCCAAAACTCTGCGTTGCTACTCAGAATTTCCTAATTAAAAACCTAATAACGTTTTGTCCGTCAATCCAAGACCCACTCAACATCCAGCGACCACAAAACCTATGAGTCAATATTATTTCGAGATGTAAATAAACATATAGATACGAAAATACATTTACACGCTTTGGTTAGCACATTTTATGAGATAGTTTTGCGTAGCATTCCAATGCCAGCTACATATGTGTATATCTCTTTATGTTCTGTACGTGGTTCGGTAGAGATTTGGCATAGCGTTCCTTGAAGCTATTTGAATTTCAAGCTATACGCGGCTTAGTGGCTAAGTTGCTTATGATGTAATTACATGATACGACGCATATTCCGCGAAGCTTCCATCTTTAGAGTGTTGTTTTTAAAGAAAGAGCAATGTTGTCTATTGTATTGTGAAGTCCGATATCATAATTAATCATTGTAGCTATGGTAGTAGTTTTAGATCATGTAAATGTGTCGCAGGTACTCTTAATATGGGCAAAGGAATGCACAACCGAGGCAGACCGCTGGCAGGGTCGCCATGTATTGTGAGACGAGTGGAATGAAAGACGAGTTGAGATACACTGACTATATTTATGATAAACATGATTAATATACGTAATAGTGGACACATACTACACTATCACAAAATCTTACATAGCAAAATAGATAACTGACGTTTTTAATTGGCTTCAGAAAAGAACGAATTTCAAACAATGAACATTGCTGGAACCTTTTCCTCAAGTTGGAAAAGTGCACTAATGCACCTTGGCTGTAAAAGCAGACAAGGCCAACAGCAGCCAACATTGGTGAGTCATCGGTCTGTGTCGGATATATGTTTTTCTTATTTTCGAATCAATGACCTATGTCTTTCCCCTTAAACTCTGTCTAAATATTAAATAACTAAAAAATAAAAAGAAATTCCCAGACTTTTGTTACAACGCTAGGACAGAGTTATTAGGTCAGGTTGGTAGAACTGTATAATTACGGACGATTTACACTTTGAATATTTAATGAGAGCAATGTGAAGTACACTGGCGGTATCCCACGGAGTTATTAGTTCAATTGGTGTGGCATCAGCTATTACCACATCAACTATTCTGTAATTGATTGATATAACTCAGTCTGCGAAATATATGCCAAGGCTGTCCTTTTGCATAACTTCCTCTAAATGGTTTTATCTGGCTTAATAAACGTTAATTTAATCAGAAATGACACTTGCATTGTTAGTATTCAAAAAGGTTAATTAGGTCCTGACCAGCCTTCAAAGCCTACGTTAAAGTCAAAGTCTTATCATTTATTTCAATTCAAACATTTTTGGTGCTTATAAAATTATGGCAAGATCTTTCTAATTTTTACTTTTAACCATAATATAAACTGCTTACTTATCCTTTAAGGTGTTTATAACAGTTTAACATTCGATCCACCGACTTGACCTTTGAGCGCAAGGATTTATGGCGGGAATTAAGTTACATAACGATGCTTGTTATTAATTAGTGGTTCCTGTTAGTTGGCTACTTTAATGAGGACCCGCCACTTGGGACTAGTGTAGTACGTTGTGTCGTATTTATGTGATTATGGAAAACTTGGGCTTGGATGTTACATTATGCAAGGCAGCTATGCCATTGTGTGCTGAAAAATGAGCAAGTTTTGATAAATATTGCAACATTTTCTTTTGTAGAAAATAATTATGATTCAATACACAGGCATGATTGCTCATGGCGTTTCTATAATGAATTCCTGCACGCTACACCAGTCAGATTCACTTATTTAAAAAATGTTTATTTAATGCAATGTTTGACACATCGTAGGTACAGTCACGAGCACCAAATATGTATCCACTTAGCATATTTTTAAAGAAAGTGAAACAGATCTTATCTCAGAGTCGAAATAGTTTCTCCACGAGAAAATCGCTCTGGAATCTAGATAGGTGAACATATTGATGCTCGGGACTGTACCTACGATGTGTATTACTACTACCAACTTATGTCGAATTGTTTTCATTGCAAAATCAACAATTCAAATAGCTCTATCAAATCAATTACGTTGGGTATATCAATTTGTACTTACCAATTGCTACACCATCAAGGGACTCTTCGTACACTGCCATTTGATTTGTCCTTTAACAAAACAGTTAAAAGTTGATTTTATTTCCATTTGGCATGAACCTAAACTACGAGCCATCGGCCTTTGTCCAAAACAAACGAATAACAGATAAACACAAGGCACTTTTTTGTCGAAAAGTTACAAAAAGCTGGTGTTTACAAAACCACAACAAAGTATTTTTCATAAAAAGGTTGTCGGTAATTCTCCTTCCTGAGATCTATTTGAACTGCAAAATTTTATAAAACAATATTACGTGATCAAATGCTGAACTTACCAATAACTGACCCAGTAGTCGACAGAAGCCGCACTGGTGGTAGACAGGACGACGATCGAAAGCGCAAAGATAATAAAGCAGAGGTTTCCTCCCGACTTGAAGTACGCCGAGATGACCTCCCAGCGCAGGTTGCCTGACTGCCTCTCTTCCTCTTCCATCTTCTGAGCTTCGAACTCCTGTAACTCTTCACCGTCGGTCACGCTTACCATGGTCTTTAAGATAGGCCTGTCTTTCTCTTCGATGCTCTGTTGAAGGAATAACGTAGAAAGAATGTTAATATAGGATCTTCCACTTATAATTGAATGTTCCACACAATTCGTTGTCATTACTAAGTAAGAATTGAGTTTTTCTCTTCCTTTACAAAGGTAGAAACACAACATCGTGTTTTTTCCTAACGGTTTATGAGGCGTGTTTGAGTACACCCACATTTCACCAGTTTATAAACTATTCTTAATTCGACTCCATATTTTAATTATGAAAGTAAGTATGTTTTATTAACAGTAAATTCCACCATTTTTAAAATACAAAACAACTGGGAGGTACGAGTTATATCAGCTTTAGCAAGGATGATTTTTATGAATTTTACGTTCGCCCATCATTTTGTGTTGTTTCTTTTTCGAGGCTCGGCCCTCGGGCGGTCTCCCAACCTCATCTCATGAAGCTGACAACAATAAAGATGGAAAAATAAACAAGTTGAAGAGGTTGAAAACTGTATAAAAGATGGGATACGTAGCCGAACAAAGAAGTTCGTTTAAATCTTCTTGTTTTGTTTCTAAAAGATTTCTTTTTTTTACATCCTGTTTAAACAGTTAGATGTTATCAAGTAATGTTTTTGTATACTAGTCTCTTTAGACTAAGGTAACTCAAATACCTTAATTAAAGCCAGAAAACCTCGGTGTCGTCATGTAAAAAGGACTTCTACTTTCAACAATGAATCACTTCATAGTTTATCGCCGCTAAGGATGCATCAACCCCTTCGACGAAGTGCTGGCATAAAATTCACATAAATATCGAAAAATATTAAAGTCAGAGTTCACCAGTAAACGAATGACCCAAGTTCATTTTTATATAGGTATGTGATACCCTTTTCATATTTGAAGAAGCTAGTTGGCACTATGAAGGGATTCCGTCAGGCCTTTTGGGGATAAATTGTATTTTTACGAAGTGCGGGGTAAGTTGCTCATAAAATATGAAGGCATAAACAGTATATGCGGTACCAAGAGGTACTTTGGTTCTGTTTCAGAACGTTTGCTTCGTAAACACTTGTGAGTATGAGGTCTGGAGATTTATTTAAAGGCTAATCATTTCAGGTATATCACGGCTTAGTAGTCAATAATGGTCGTTACCTTTGATGTACAGAACTACATACTACTACTACTACTACGGCAACACATCAAGCTACTGCCATCTGTCAAATTTCTTTAATAGATTTTCAACTTTATCGTTAAAGCATTAGGTTCAAGGTTGATTGGGAAAATTTGACAGTTTCGGGTAGCTTGTTGTGCTGCCGTCTGTACAAGACCAATTTAATATTGTTACAATCCTGCCTGTTAAGATAAATTGAATTTAAATTAAAACATTATGAGAAATGCTAATTGAGTTACTGGGCGAACAAAAGAGACTACAATTACATAAATTGCCATATTTTTCCCGACAATAGAACGTAGCTTTAGCAGCTGAGTGGTGGGTCGATATCATGGCCGTCCAGTAACGCCAATCGATAAACTAGTATCAACCGTACTGATTGAAATGCATTATTAAAATAGTTTTGCATATTTGATTGTTGTTAAGACTATAAAGGCACAATGCTCCTACTGGAGTAGCACAGTTAAGTGTCTTTCATCGTAAAAAATCTAAGATGTTCAACCGAACTGACTAGCTGATATTTTCACTGGTAGGATCAGTACTGCTCGTCACTGAGCTCGATTTTGGATGAAGATCTTCGGTTTAGTTTAACTCAAATCGGATAACTTACTTTTGATCCCAAACTGTCAGAGTCTTTGCCTTCCTGCAGCTGAGACAGCATCATGGAGAAATCTTTGCCGTTTGCAACGAGCTCGTCGAATGTACCCATGTTTTCAATGCGGCCCTTGAACAAACAATACATTAATCAAGTAAACCTTTTCTAAAATTTCAATAAGATAAGACATTCAAGTTATTGAGACATAAAATAAAAAACAAAATGGCAATAAAGTTCTCAGGAGAAACCCAAAGTATAAAATTATCATGAGGAAAATAATAAAGACGGCAAATTAGCAGCAATAGAAGTGACTAAATAATCGAAATTATCCTGTTCTTAACCATTTAATAAAACAGTTAGAATCTACTTAATAAACATCTTAAATTCATTTACTCGGTGATAAAGATTTTTCAATACACTTTTTACAATTTTTTAATAAACTGGTTCTTATCGCACTACGATTAGGTTCAACATGCAATGTATTTCACACGCGTGGATTTTTTATATTTATCCGCACACGTGCAGAAATAAAAATTATTAATTCCAAATACTATATTAAGTCCAAGTGGGCTCAATGACTATAGTCGGTGGTGATTGTTTTTTTTTGTAATCTAGGCAAAGAGATATGCGTCTTTACGGAGTAAATATTTTTTGAGTATTTAAATTGTGTTAATAAATAGAATATTATAGATAAACATGTTTATTTAAAACAAATATTTACTTTTATGAACAATTAGTATTTATTTGTGTTCTAAATATAAAAATATTTGAATTTTCTATTTTTCATATTAGGCTGTTTAGCGGCATCATACCTTTGCTTCGTCTTCAACCAGGCGAAAGCAAAATGCGAACAAAAAGCAAATTAAATCATAGTATCTTATTAATTCCAAAAAAAATACTATCCGTTCAAATATTTTATTTCTTCGAAAGTGTATTGTAAAACGTCGTCTGATACGTCGTCGTGTGGGGATTTGTTACTGCAGTTTTCGGCTCCATAACACTCTCGCCTGCAACTCGGGTGTTAATTCCGCCTCGAATGCAATAACAAAGTTGCCTCACTTATATCAAAATGTGCATGAAATGTTGTTTGTGTGAAAATGTATAAAATAGGAGATGAAAGTTAAGTTTGTATGGAAGTTCGATGAGTTCGGTTTTTAGCTATGAGATTTCCCGGGGTCCCGGGAAGGATTGTAGCAATAAAATGTACAAACCTCATTTAAAACGACGATGAAGTCGGCAGCTTTGAGGAAGTGAATCTGATGAGTGACAAGGATGCGAGTGCGCCCGCGCAGATACCCGTTGATGCAGCCCTCGAACAGCTGTCGGCCAACGTTAGCGTCCACGGCGGATAGCGGGTCATCCAGAAGGTAGATGTCAGCCTAGAAAGATGAGTATTGTAAGACATTTATATATGTAGCAGTCGCAAAAACGGCAGAAAAACGTCTGGGTTCGTCTGGCTCTGATTTGTCTTGAAATTAGTCCCAGAGCCTTTTGTCATATTTTATTGCGTCTTAATTTTATTTCTATTCTAGTCCGACTTGATAATATCAAGATTTTGTTACAAAATCAAAATGTTTTATAGATTTAGATAACTCTCGTTTACCTGTACTCGTTAGTTAGTGGACTTTGACCATTACAATTGTGATGATTTAATTTATGTCGTAAAATTTAAAAAAAAATCGTTATGATCAAAGTCCATTTGTCGTTCATTGTTTAAGTAAAGTTAATTTTCTCTTCTTCGAAATTGTACCCTATTACTCGGAAAAAAATACCCCCATAACGAAGAAGTACGGTGCTAAGTGTATGAATACGCCATGGCTTACATGCAATAGTAAAGCTGCCCTACATTTAGCCGACCTTAAACCGAAGTAAAAAGGAAAAAACACGGTGTTTTCTTCTCATTTTCCAGTGCGAATCATTAAAAACGATTGAGGAAACGAATTCCGCGCAAAGGTACACCATACATTTTTAAAATGATCTGTGTTTAAAAGCTGTTTGGGATCCCTAGAATTAAAAATCAAAAATACAAAAAATAAATATATCTGGACAGCAGTACAAAGCTAATGTGGCATGATGTATGAATCTTTTGCTGCAACAAATTCATTTCCTTCCTCTTTTAGCTCATAAAGTTCGTTACATTTATTCCGTAGTTAAATTTTGGCACCCACACCCTCAGTGCCGACAGACAAATGCTCTGCAGACTGTGAGAAAACAAAAAGAAAAAGTTTCTTTGAATTCTCCACGTAGGAATTTGAAACTGAATGTAGAAAATCTAGTAGGTACACTAGACGCTAGTCCTAACAGTATATAAATAGTTAGTACACAAAAACATCTAGACAAGAAAAAACAATAAGTAAATAGTGTCCCTTTACATTTAATATAAGTAAAATATTCTAATCGAAGCGTTGTGGGAGCGCTATTAATGATCCTGGTGATGCCTGCGCACCAGGTCAAGGTTATCCTACTTTTGTAATATCATTGGGAAATGACATGATTTCAAATTTTGAATCGATCAGGTCTGAGGAAGTTGTTTATAATTGTTCATCAACTAGAAAAGAGGTGATGATCTTCAAACGGCTGAGCAGATTTTCTTGAAACATAGCTAAGAACATTCTTGATTAAGACACCTTTCAAACGAAAAAACTTAATCAAAATCGATTCATCCGTTCAGGAGTTATGATACCACAGACAGACACACTACAAACTTGTGACACCCCTGTTTTTTAGTCGGGGGTTAAAAATAGAACTGATGAAAATGAGCAAGCTCTTACGATGTGGACTATGTAAGGTTATTTATTCAAGCTGAATATTATAATGAGCAATTGCAGGGAAAGTGTGCTTCAGTTTGAATACCTATTTCCATTGTTTTACGAATGTTCAAGGCGTTTTAACTATCAATCTATATTGAAAAAATCTTGTCTTCAAGCACTTAACTATATGGCACATATTATTCAATTTAACCACTCTATACTATGAGATACAAATATTTGCCTAACGTAAAATCATTAAATAAAATATTCGAAGGAGTATTACTAGAAGAAAGTTAGAACATATTGAAAATTAAACTTTGGACCAAAGACAACGACCTCATGAAAAATTTAAGAGCCAGTGCCTGACTAAATTGTTAATTTCCCAGCTGATATGAGTTCAATATTTGTGCAACAAAATAGAAATCAATTTACTTCTCTGTAAACAGCGCGCGCCAAATTGATTCTGGCTCGCTGGCCTCCTGAGAGGGACACCCCCCTCTCCCCCACCAGCGTCTGGTCGCCGTACGGGAACTGCTTGAAGTCCTTCTCGAGCGCACACGCCCTGGTCACCTACATAACACACATAGACGTATGTAAGCACATTGCGCAACTTGAATACATATTATGCGAGGAGATGGTTCGGAGGAGTGATCCTCAACTGTAAAAGGCTTGCTTACTTGTTTTAAAAACATATGAAAACAACATTTTATTTAGTGCCATTGCAAGGTAAATGTAAAACGGAATGGGGTTTTGAAAAAATTGCAGCGCTGAGTACACAGCTACCAATTAAGCCCCCGGGTACTACAATTTAAAACTCCGCACCCTATTGCTTTTCGGGGCGTTAAGCGGCAATATAGCACCTCGTATTGTTTCTCTTGGAATGCTGCCACAAACACAGACATAACAATATATTTTTAATCTATGTGTAACCTTTATTGCTATGATTAATTATTTTATCTGTGAAACTATGAGCGTATCAATGACACAGTTCACCTATCTATTAAACCCATCGATGGCCCCAATAAAGTGAACAAATAAGAGAAAAAATACGTTTTTATATTCAAATCACGATTTATTTACGTACCTTCTTATATTTTCCGGGTTCAAAAGGCAAACCGAAAAGTATATTCTCCCGGACGGTGCTGGGGAACAGCCACGCCTCTTGGCAAGCGTACGATAGCTTGCCGTATATTGAAACAGTGCCAGTCGCCGAAGGCAATTCTTTTAGTAGTAGTTGCAAAATCGAGGACTGAGAATGAAAAACAAATCATATGAACAAGTTGTTTCCAAATGTTATAGTTAGAAAGATTAGGAGTAATGTACTTATCGTCTTTATATAATGGAAACGTCGAAATCGGAAAGGAACAATTAATAGATATGTTTACCGATAGCGTTAGTTACTATTAAGCCTATTTCAGAGCCAGACCTCACTGTTCAACGTGCGCCGGTCGTAAAAATCGCATGTTGAACAGTGAAAGCAAAAATAGGCCTTATAGTCACTAAAATCTTTTTGTCTTCACTTGTAAACTATACATAGAATCAGCTGACATTTTTTTTTTTTTTTTTTTTTTTTTTTTCCTTATTAGAAAGAACCAAGTTCTTGCTAATTAATTGCAATCTAGCCTAAAAAGACTAATAAACAATTTAAATCTAACTTATTATGCTACGTTAAAAATTATGTTAATGCTAAGAATAGTGTCCATAATTAGGTGTGCACTTTTACACACGTTCGTAACACTTCCTTAGAGTCTGGTAAAATTGATAAAACACTTTCTTCATGTGTTATATAATAGCACAACATTGTTACTATTATTGATTCACTTACACTACACTAATTCAAATGGTTTAGTTCTCTTTAGTCTACGCACTATGTCTGTATTGTCTAACAGCTGGATTGCCTCAACATTCACGTGTCGATGGAGTCTGTGTTCGTGGGCTTCAGCAAATTTTTGTGTGATGGTTGTGACGAATTCCATGTCGAGGTCACGGTGGAGGTCATCGTTTCTTATGTACCAGGGTGCATTTACAGCAGCCCTGAGTACTTTATTTTGGAACTGTTGAATTATTTTGACGTTGGTTGGCTTAGTACAGCCCCAAAGTTGGATACCATACGTCCAAATTGGCATCAGAATATGCTTGTATATTATCAACTTATTATGTATTGATAAACAGGATTTCCTTCCCAGTAACCAATACAAACGTTTATAACGAATATCGAGTTCCTGTTTTTTCTCAGCTGACATTTATCACTAGAGACTTAATGAAGCAAGTACATGATAATTCAATAGGTACTTAGTTTACATAATTTGTTTAAACGAGACTAATGAAACCTACCTTCCCAGATCCAACTGCTCCAATGATAGCACATAGTTTTCCTTTGCGCAGCCGTATGGAAATGTTCTTGAGCGCCATAGAGTTGGGGTCCCCTGTCCAACTGGCTGACACATCATGTAATACCAAGGCCGAGTCATCCTGATGTGACAAGCTCCTTAAAAACTTCGGATTCACTGGCTTGTTGAGTTGAGAATCTAAAGCGGTGTCTGCAATCAAAGTTAAAATGCATTGGAGTGGGTATCAAGCCCGACCATAGTACATAAGGGTATTTGAGGGTCTCTCTCGTGTCTGAAAGCGGACTCCTAGTTTACAGGCTTGCAAGCTCTTGTTAAAACGCACTATCTTCCATATATGAAATAACGGTACCAAGGTAGATTTTACACCACCTGTCGAAACTGTACAAACATAATAGCAGTTAAACTTTGAAAGAATATTGACCTATGCAACGTTTTCACGAACCAACAGGTACCTGCAGACGTGCTACTACAATGTCTGAATTGATAGCATTTGTTGATAAATTTGTGCACGTGAACGTTACGGGAAACTGATTAATTGATTGCTATTTGCAATCTTTACTATTTGTCAAAATTTCACATGCGTGATGGGTGTCGATATCTAATCAAAACGAAAATAATTCATCAACTAACTTAATACGACCGTTGTAAAAAATAAATATATTTAATCGGAGTTACACGATTTCAATGTTATTGATAAAAGTAACGTGATCAAACTGTTTGACATGTAAAAAGAGAATATTGTTAAAGTAATGATAAAAGGGTTAGGTCCATTTCCTTTGGCAATATAACTACTGATCAATCTAGTATCTCTTACCAGGAGGCAAAGCATCTGATTTTCGATGATAGGAGAGCGGTCGGATGGCAGGGCTCGCCCCCAAGTCGCTCTTAACCGACAAGTTGCGGAACAAGTTGGACGACACTTCTTCTGCCGTTCCCGCCAAGTCTGGTCTGTCCTCTGTAAATTAAAACATATCGTTTTGGCAACTCTACTTGAAACCTAGGATAATGAGACACTGCAGCGTAACGCAGAATTTGCTTGGTTTTCATATTTGTTTTATTTAACATAGTATTTTGTATGCTTTTAGTTCCTGCCTGAAAACATACTTACGTTTTGTCATTATATGACGATGCCAGACGCAATCGGAATAAACAAGAACTTAATGTTAATGAAATACGTATACTAAAACGAATAAAAGCCCTAAGAATGAAATGGTAAAATAATCATTCAAGTTTCTGGTTATTCAACTGTGAATAACAAATCATATGACGTACGTAACCAATAAACTGAAGAAGTATTCAGGTTACAAGGTTACGCATTCACATGTTCTTAAAATGCGTTGAATACCGCCACAGTGGCATGCAGGGCTTACAGTGACGCATAACGTCTGAAATTCATAATATGGGTCAAATCTCATACAAAAAACATGAAATGGTTAAGTGTGAACCCTCGTAACGACTTTTTATGCCTGACCATTCTAGCTTCTCCATTCTTTTGGAGTTAACTGTCATTCTTGTTTTATTTATGTTATAGTGTCGTACATTCAAACTATGTTAGGTACAATATGTAACCTATAGAGATAATACTTTCTGATAAAATTTAAACATTAGGCAATAAGATAATGAATGTGCCATTAAGATATTAAATTAATAGTTACAAAACACACGTACCTAATAAATTAAATAAATAATGCTGCGTATATTAATAATGTATGTGTTCGTTGCTGGGTATGCTTTAACTTATGCCGGCGTAGTAGCTCAAGTTGCCTTACTACACCTAAGGGCAGATAACTCTTTCTACTGGGCTGCCAAGGAAAGGCGTAATGTTCTAAAAAGTTCTAACATTATTTTGTATTCCAAATAACATATTATGGGTTTGAAAACCATAATGATTTTCTCAGAAGTGTGTCTGATTCTTAATATTATGTACGACGACACAAAAAACAATACAGTAGGTGCCTATTTATCTTCAGAAAAAAAACAGGGTAAACAAGTTAAACGGCATCCGAATTTCGCCATTGATTATTTCATTACAAACAATGTTAGTAAATTACATACGTAAGGACAGGAACTCCTGAACTCTTCCCAGGGACACCACAAGTTCTGCAGTGAAGGATAGCACCATCGGCAGGATTAATGTGATGTTAACTTGAGCGGCGCTCATGAACTGTTGTAACGGGTAGAACTGGAAGAAAAAATACAATGTAGATTGATAGGTATCAAGAGCGCGTAGATTCAGATTTTGTTAGAAGACTTTCACACTCTCAATTCACACTTTGGCAAGAAATTCGAAATGCTATTCATCAACAATATTAAGAAAGAATAGTGCAAAAAAAACTTAATCCACTACTGGAACAAGGACCGACAAGCAAATGCAGTGTTTACTGCAAAACCACCTTACAGCGGATGAAAGAAGAAAATCTATGATGACAGTTCGATTAGAAACGGATGCAGTGTGCACTGGTCCCACGCTCCGGTAACTCGCCAGTTCTGTACTAACAAAACCATTTAAATAATTTACTTGTCTTTTAAATTAGCTGGTCAAGGGAATAACTTTACTAATATAATAAATCTGAGAGTTCGTTTGTTCGAACGCTTAAATCTGGAACTACCAGGCAGATTTGAACAATTCTTGCATTTGATAGCCCAATTTCTGAGGAAGAATAGAGGCTATTTAACATCTAGGAGCTAGAAAAAGAGAGGGTACGTACAACCAAAGCAAGTAATAGAATAAAGTGATGAGCAAACGTTCAGATTTGAGGTTATCCTTTTTGTAAAATGCATGTTCAAAATCGAACAAGCCTCCGTGCCAAAAATCGGGAAGCCGCTTCAACCCGGAGACAATAAAATGCAGCCAATCTTGAATGCGAATGTACCACAGATAACGTTTTATGTTCTACGGGATTTGGGATTTAATTGTAATGCCTCTGCACGAGGTTAATGTTATGCGCACAAAGAGCACAGACTAAGCCGATGTTGGCAACACTTCAGCAAGCAAATTATGTATCACTCGCTAGTCTAATGAAGTACAGCCCGCGCCAAACTTTGTGGCCGCTCCGAAACTAGGCTCATTGCATTGCGCAGAACACAAAACATACTACTCGCGACTATATTCAAGGCGGTCACAAAGTTTGGCGCGGGCTGTAGCTTCTACTACTCTTGAATAAGAGAACACTTTCATAGAGGATAGAAGTAGTTTAAATGTGATTTCTGACAAAATTAATAACACAAACCTGTAACGAAAAATCCACAAAAACAACTTTATTCCTATGAAATATTTCATAATTCCAAACAAACGTTTCACCAATATCTATCGTAAGATCTTTATTATTTTTAGATTGGAGGGGCTTGATAAGTTCGTTATATGAGTATCTCCCGGGCTACCGACTCATGGTACTAGTAGTAACAGTGGAGTTTTAGTCGGTAGGAGTCCGACATATACCCATTCCTCGCAGAAAAAAGGGGGCCCAAAAAATGAGAAAAATTTAAATTCTATCCAAGACCTAAATCGCAAACGTTTGCAACACAGCTACCAAAGTTAAAATGGAACTTGTCAGGCCATCTATCGCATGTCGCATTAAAATTGGGCCAAAGTGGCAACAGATTGGGTTCCGAACAACAGACCCCGGCGACGCGGTAGGCCCAGAAAGAAATGGCGTGACGAGCTGGACTCTTATCAAAAGGATTGGGCCCAAATAGCCAAAGACAGAGATGAACGGAAAGAGGGAATGGAGGCCTTTGCCCTGCAGTGGGACACATCAAGCTCATAAGAAATAATAATAAAATGATTTTTTTTATTATTTTTATATTCTAATATTTAAAAATGTAATTAATGTGTGTAAAGATAAATAAAGGAAATAATAATAAATACATACCACATTAGCAGACATAACGTTCCCCATCAAGACATACGTGAGTACAGTGAAGAAGAGAGCAGCTCTCTCCGTGAACATCATGAACCCGAGGAATACCGTCCTCAGCAGTGTGGCGGTCTTTACTTCCTTCAGTTCTTCAGCACGCTTCTGTCCCACTACTTTTTGGAACGGAATCTCCCATGCGTACATTTTTATTACCTAAAACATATATGTACATATAAAGGAATTTTCGTAGTTTATGTCTGAAGCTATCGCTCTGAATTAACCTAGCTAAAACTATATTTAAAGTTGGCGTACTTTTTATTTTGTGGCCGGGTGACAAGATATATTACTATTATCAATTTCAAAGGAAGAGTAAGTAAGTTTATTCCGTTATTGTCTGTCAGTGCGAAACAAAGGATCGCAGTTAGTCTTAAGTTGCTATTTTTCTTTATTAAACAGACCAATAAAATGTGACAAGCAGCCAGCCATACTAATAAATTATTTCAGTGTTGTGAATCAATGAAGTATTGGTGTGCCTACGTACGTAATAACATTACGTGTCTTGGAACTACCAAGCGTCAAAGTTAGTGACTACATTCATATACATATGTAGTATGTACATACATACCTACGCCAAAATATATTCGTGAAAATGTATCCTTTTTTGAGGGTTTTCAGTGTATAATAATCATTATTTATAAACTAAGTAGCCATATTAATTAACACAAAATGTGCTTAATTCGCAAACAATGTCTAAAGTTACTCACCTGTATTCCATTAATAACTTCGCTCATTATTTTAATTCTGTTATCTGTTTTTTCAGCTGTACGAAGTCGAACTTTACCGAGGTATTGACCCAAACCACCTGAAACATATTATGCTTTAAAACATTTATATACGTGGAGCATGTAGCTCTATTACCTATATTGTTTACTTTGTGGTTTTCCGAGTTTGGGAGCTCTAGAGGTCTGCCGATACCTTGTTTGCCCTAGGGGCTAAGTTCAATGTCTTATGTGTTATTTTAATTCAGAAAGCAAACGTTTAAGATGGAACCACCAGGGTAGCCAGCGAAATGCAAATGAGTCACACCAATGTGTTTTGTTATCAGCATGTCTAATAAAAAGTAAGTAACTCGATAAAAAGGAATCTGTTTTTTTCCTATCTTTAAAAATGACTGAGATATTAAACGTTAAAGTACGGCCTCCGCGACAAAATCCGACTAAGCGACCGCGCTGACGTGTGACGTCACACCGCGAGCTGCGACTACACCTACATACTTTGGCTCGTTGCGCTCACACGGTTTTGCTATAAATTAATTTGTTTTTCTTATAGTGGATCATGAAAATGGTTAAGAAATATGGTATTGTGCTTATGTGTATCAACTTCAGTGAAAAAACACCCAAATATTGTTTTTTCTGTACCATATGGTTACCTATAATATTCGGAAAAAGTAGTTAAAAATTATGAAAAGAGAAGATCCTCTTCGCGACCGTAACACGTACGTAGTTACAGAATTAACATCATCAATAAATTCCCTCTAAGTTTATTTTAACCCCATTCAATGACTATTTCATAAAAAAGACAAACTCAGTTAAGTCAGCTTTATGGCAGTAAAGCCATATTAGCTACGGTTGCGAATCATATTTTGTTCAATGAATAGTCTGAGTGACCGGCAAATTGCTAAAAACGTTATAAGAAAATTTTAATTTCGCGGGTTATCCTGGCGTTACTGGTTAAAATTATGGCGTACTTCACAACTACAACAAGCAACTTTTATATAAAAGTATCAAAAAACCCGACTACAAATTTTATTATGTACCTATATATTACGAATCTAATGATACTTTAATCGTCAAATTCCATCCAACCATTTGGAACATACGAGATAATGAAGAAATTTACAAATAAACATACAAGATACTTGTGAAAACCTGCCTTAGCGTCGGGCAAAAAGGTCTACAACCTGATTGGCTTACGTTGCAAAGGAAATAATATGAATACGATTTCTTACTATGATTGCCATACTAATAGTGATAATTTATATTTAGCGTAGCCTTCGTAATGTGCATTGTTTAATAATTATATTGATGATACCTACAGAATTTTATTTCTAATTTAGTGTGCTGAATTAATAATGGGAAATGTGCAGCTCAATTGTTCATAATAATTGTACCGTGCTGATGTCCACAACCGGTCTTCTCCGTAACTAAGTTATGAAGTTCAAAGACGGTTTCTCTATAAAGTACCTGCTGATATTCAGCTGCATGTGATTAGACTGGGAGCTGACCCCAACACAGTTGGGAAAAACTAGGTAGATAATATCGATAATGATGATTTCTTCCTACGTTGAAACAAAATTAAATAAAAAACACAAGATTACCCTGGAAGGGAAGTGCTATGATGATCAAGGCAGCGAATCCGATTAACGCGGCTGTCCCCGCCTGCGTGAACCCAAGGTATATGACGGCGGCGACCTGCAGTGGGATGATCCACACGTAGTGCAGAAACATCATGGCCAGGTCGAACCTTTGCAGGTCGTTTGACAGCAGGTTCACGACCTTACCGGCCGTCGTCTCGCCCAGGGAGCCGTTGCTCATGCGCATTATCTAGAAAACATGTTTTATTATGCTGTTTTATTATAGTTTGTGTTTTTGCTTGAAGATGAAGCTCACTCTACGTTACCCAGAGCATACCTACGTTACTTTAAAAACAGGGTGGAATGGAGCTCTAGAAAAATAAAGTAGTCGGCTGTATTCGAATGCATACTCTAGACAGAGTATGCATTTGAATACAGCAGGCTTATCCAAGATAAAAGGTTGGAAATTACTTGTATTTTGCCGTTCGTAACTAATTAACTTATCAAGCTACTGTCGTTTTACGTCATTAAAAATTAAATTTATTTATCAGATCATAATAGTGGCCCTAATAAAAACCAGGTGAAAGTGCCTTAAAGGAAATAAATGAAGTACTATTCACTTTACCTTTCTAAACATCAAGGATCCAACAGCGCACCTCATCTTCATACCGAACTGCTGACAGTACAGAGCTCCGTGGTGGTTCATGAAGGCTGACACCCAGTTCATCCCAATCATGCCAATGGCGTAGTACATGGCCGTCTCCCGAAGCATGTCCGAGTCGGCTGACCAGTACTGGAGCAGACGACTGAACAGCAATGGGGACGCCGTTCTAGAAAGAAAATTACGTTTAGACATCTGATGCTGTTTTGTTTTTAGCCGACTTCAAAAGCAAGGACGCTTTACTAGGCAATAACACCAAACCAACACAAATAAAAACAAGCAAGCCAGTAATAACTGACGAATGGCTGGTGTACACTCTGCTTATCACTTAGAAAATTATAGGCGTGATGTTGTGTGTTAAAAATGCAATGTCTGCATAGAAAATAAACACAAGTCATTTTATTTAGAATATATTTCGTTTCTATAATGAAGTTAGGTTAGTTCTTACCTTAGTGCTATTGAAATGAATTGCATAATACCTCCTGGCAAGTAAGACCAGAAGAATGTTTTGAAAAGAGCTCTCACAAACTTCGGCTTTCGTCCGGCTAGTTTTGCTGCTCGTTCTTCTTGCAGCCAATTCCTGTAAAAATAAAAAATAAATGAAAATCAATTTGAGTCATTTTGTAAAAGTATAAAAATGACCTCAAACTTCTTCATCATGACTAATAAATATCGGTGAGAAAATATGTTCAACGAACGCTTATGCTTGACCTAATTATATTGATAGCTCCCGCTATTTTCACAATTAATTGATGTCAATATAAACCTAATGCATTCTTTTATTTTTTACGGCATCGTCTTTTGTTTTCTTTTTTATTATCTGGCTGGTTTACGACGGTTGACTACATGTGTGAAGTCAAACCTTTGTGATAAAAAGAATAAATCATCCTTATTTTTACCCGACTGCCAAGGAAGGGTTATGTTTTGCGCGCTGATCTTGTGTTTCTTTGTATGTTTGTAATTTGTAAATTTCTTTATTACCTCGATCTTCCAAATGGCTGAATGGATTTCGACAGTTAAGGTATCGTTATATTTGTCTTAAAAACCGAACTGTCCTTAGACAGGTGTTTGAAAAAAAAATGGTGGATTTTTGGCGCGAAATAAAAAAATAACCAAACCGAGTGGGGTATTAAAATAAAGGGTTTTAAAAGGTGATTCCAAATATATACACATATATATAAATAGGTACATAAAACAATGTGTAGTCGGGCTTGATGATGCTTTTAATTAAATGTTATTTGTTTTGTCGTAACAATGCAGTCTGTTTACCAGATACAACGTAATTACAACTAGACCAGTGTTCTAATTAAATCAAACGAAATGAGTACATATTATACACTAAATGTAACCGGCATGCGTTGCAATGAGACTTAAATATATTGATTTTTGGCTAGGAACCTTCGCATTCGTACACACAACACATCAAGCAATCCGTTTGCAGTATAACATGACCTCACTTAGTATAGATTTCCCGTACAATGACAGATCCACATAAACTGGTTTTGTATAGATCGATTGATCGCCGTGCTTACACAGAAGGACCTACCAAAGTTTCATCATAATCGGCCCAATGATTTAGGAACGCAGAAAGGACAAACATACAAACATTCACTTTTTGCAGAGAGATTATAGGGTATCTTGTGAATATTACAATGTTTTCTTATCTTATCGATGTTTACTTTCTTTGTTATATTTAATCGATTTAGATGTAATGAAACGTTTTTTAATCTGTATGTGAGTTAAAATAAATGTATGGGGCCCTCGATTTTATGTAGGTTCGAGCATAGTGACAGTTTTGTTTGTCGTAAGATTGATGTGAATGTTTTCAATTACTACCTTTGCTGTGAAGTGATCTTTTAATAATGACTATATAGGCTCACTTCAGCAGCCGGTTTTTGTGAATTCGGGAGCATTGGTGATCACCAACACTCCATAAACGCGCATTTTAAGAACTAAAATTACATCTGTCTCTAAATGCATGACTTAATATTAAAACCGGCCAAGTGCGAGTTGTACCCCTACCCCCTGTGGGGGTACATACAAACATACTTACACAGTACAAATGAAATCCTTACTAATGTCAGTACTGTAACAGATACCAATAGCTATACTCGTAACTCAGGCTTGCATGGTGACTGAACGCCAAATCGAATTCTTAATTGGGACATCACATTATAGTCAAAAAACATTCGGATCAAGTCAGATAAGGAGCAACATGCATGAGTCATAAAATATCATCGATTGACCAACAACACGCTACTCCAATGTTTTCCACCAATCACAAGTCAACAAGATATACTTTTCCTTGAATTATGGACTAATAACCTTCTTAATCATTCAGACGTTTCGATTTTTATTTCCAAGACCGCGGTTACATACAATGCACTTGACTTAACATGGAAATAAAAAAATATGACTCTGTGTCAACAAGTTGAGATCCAATTTTGAACATGGAACCACCAATTAAACTACTTGTACGAAGACTTATTTGTTACTAACGATGAGTGGAAAGTTTTCAGAGTAAGTCAAAGGAAATCTACCATGTAAGTTCGTAATATTTCGGAAATCTATAGTAGCCGGAAGAAGATCTCAGAAGACATCATGAACACCGTACATCAGGTAGTCCTAATCAAAAATATCAGAATCCGTAGATCTGTCCATTTACGTAAGCGCAGACAGCAGCAGATGCTTCTCTACAGAAGAAACGTTAATGTCAAGTCTAACACTGAAGGTATCCTCGTAATCTCTCTTCATCTTAGTATCACAATCTATTCATTCCTCACAATTTCGGCTGACAATGACAATACAAATACGTTCACCAATCTGATGTGAAGCTTAGTGATTAGACATGTTCATTTACGATCGATCATTGAAACGTTTTATTTATCGGTCTGATAAAATGATTACAATATGATGTCATAAAAATAAAACAATCAGCTGGCGGACCATTTCAATTCTTATTTGGTTACATATAAGGAGATAATCATTGAAAAAATTCGCATCTTTCTGGTATTACCTGTTTGCGCACTATAATCGGTTTGTGAGATTAACCTATCACCATAATGCGACAAGGTGAATTTAAAGTCAGCATGATTTGAAAATTAGAAATGACTACAGTTTTAAAATATTCAAAAACATCATTAACTTCAAAGCTTACCGTTTAGTGTAAAGGTACCTTTGATAGCTACTCCCAAACTCCCAACCATGCATCACTAAAATGATTTCTTGCACATTTTTATAAGCCACGTAAAACTTATTATATGTATTTTTTACGTTTCATCAATTTAGATGTGTATACATACCTAATATTACCATGGTAATACCTGGCTTAGTCGTTACTTGTAAACCAATCTTTCGTAACCGCTGTAATCCGGTGACATTCAATTGTAACATAATTATTTATATGGCTTCTGAACGATTCTGATACACTTAACATGCACACAAGTGGTCTTTCCCTTTAATCCGTTTACAGTAGCAGAGCTTTTATTTGTTTCAACAGTTTATCGGAAATGTAAATGTGACTGGGAATCGGAATCGGATCATTATAAAAAAGTATTTCAAATGCGGCAACAAGGATAAAATGATACATTGAATTTAAAGCCAACAAAATAATGGAGGAAGCTGCGTGAACAATAATTTGCCATAAGAACAAAATAATGGCGACATTTGATAACTATATCTACGGTCACACGTTATTTGGTTTAAAATCTTAAACAATTGGGGTGATCGAATCGTGGCTTTAGTGAGTACTGGGTACTAGGTACCTCAGATGATGCAACTAAAGCTGGCATCATGTAATGTGGTGTTAATCTAATCTTTTACTTTGTTTCGATACACGGATGAGCCGAGTGAAAATCACACTGTGCGTGTCCAACATTTCACAAAAATTTGAAGTGTCAATAAAAACCGAAACAAGTCTTTAGTTCAGTCAGAAGCATACGTAAATAACCCGTCACACAGATTTTCCGATTTAAGCAGTTTTCGGGAGAATTTTCAAAAAGCCTTTCACCAATTTTTGTTGGCTTTCACCAATTTTCGTCGGTACGAATTTTTGCAGGTACATAGGTATTTATTTTACAAAAACTATGCTTTCTCACAATTGATTATCTTTGTAGAGGACGCAGTAAATATTTTATAATTGTGTTAGTGAAAACTGGTCCTCTTTTTCCAAGATATATCGCACGATATATTTTGCTTAACATTTTTAAACATTCAGTGTAAGAATTTTGAACAAAAAAAAAAGGCTGGTCAGATTTTTGCAACAATTTCATCCCGAATCATTTCAGTAGCACGTCATATTTAAACACCCTATAATCATCAGTTCTTCAAACGTAAATGTCATTCTTAAAAGCGCAATGTACAACGTAGGTAATAGACTTTCTCCTTATTCCAAGAGGAAGCCTTTGGGCTGCACTGAGTCGTATATTATGGCCCGGCTTTGTCCGTTCGAAACGGCTTCTATAACTAAACATGCTTCACATCCCACACACCTACCTACGTATTATATCAAAGGGGTAAACATGAAGGTTTTAAGTTTTAAGTAAACGTTACGAGTTTATTTATTTATATCAGCTTAAACTATCATTACAGGGTTTACCCTAATGCGACAGCTAAGAACTTAAACTAACAACAAAAGTTGATTTAATTTTTCACAAAGAGAGTCCTAACCTTAATTTGACTGTGCTATTGTGATTTTGTTAGTTGCTTCATGCTTCTTCAAAGACAGGTTGGTAAGTAGACCAAATACAGCGTATGGCCAGTGTTCTTTTAAAATGTCAAAGTCCAACCTTAGACACCTGCCTGACCTGGCCGAACCTAATGCTCAGTAATGCCATGAAGTGATCAATCAAGCCTTCGTACTACAATGGGACAGTAACGAAGCTAATATTATAAAAATTAAAAAAGTTTGCCTATTCAAGATACGAATAAAAAAAGCCTCCCTGATGACGTATTTTACGTTTGCCCAACATACATCAAAAACAATGATTAAGCAAAACATTGCCAGCACGACGAATATGTTAGACCTCGGTATTGTAATGGAATCCTAATTAAAAATAAATGGGCATACCACGAAATTACAACGCGAAAGATGTAAGAATGCGCATTAATTTAATAACTAGAGAAAATCAATAGTTTCACCTTTACTCATATAATCTAAGGTTATGGGGACATGTTGGCCTGGTGTTATTGGAGAACTTTATTTGATCGCGGTTCGCTCAGGTGAAATTAAGGTTGGCTTACTGAAAACAGATCAGAGGCCCTAGCACGAGTACGCGGTGTTAACATAACGTAAATTCGTCGATTTTTTAATCGAAAATACAATTGGTCCAATAGTTTATTAGTTACGTTTTTTTGTATAATAAACGATGCCCCACACTAGGACATCAACATAATTTTTTTTTTGTTTGATTGCAACAAGCACAATCAGTATCATCTATAGGTATGAATAAATACCTACTTAAAATTATGAAAATATTATTTGTGAAACGAGTATTTTTAATTTAAAAATCGACGTGTTTTGAATTGCAAATGATACCCTGGTGGCCTTGTTTATCTATCCAAAATCCTTATTATAATTATATAAGTTAACGCTTTACATTGAAAGTTCGTAAACTTGTAACAAAGGTAACCAAATAGATGGGTTAGGTTAAGATATTTTACATTCAGTAGAAAAAGTATCGGGAATGGATGATTTGTTTATGGTTCCAAATTCAATTTTTGTTTTTTTTTTGTTGTTAGATTGGCACAACTGTTTGCCATTTTTTTGCGGAGTTTGAGTTTTATCTTTAGATTAAATACAGTGCTGTTTTTACTTAGATCATATCTAGTGTGTATTGCGAATTTCATAATGGACAAAAACATCGAATAAAGAGTTTGTCTTAAATTCTGCATCGCCAATGGAACTTCGTGTTCGGAGTCCATGAAAATGTTACAGAAGGCTTACGGTGAATCGACTTTATCAAAAACACGTGGTTATGAGTGGTACAAAGCGTTCAAAAGCGGTCGAGATGTGATGGAAGATTTGCCTCGCTCTGGTGTCATCAACCTCCTCAACTGAAGTTAACATCGCAAAAGTGAAGGAAATAGTTATTGAAAATCCTCATTCAAGTTTGAGAGAGATAGCCGCTGAACTTTCTGTGTCTCACGAGTCGATCCGTACCGTTTTAAATAATCACTTGGGTTTGAAACAAGTTACCGCTCGGCTATTCCCCAAAAGACCTGAATTTTCTCCAAAAACTGAAACGCATAAGAGTCGCTGAGGACATGCCAGATCGAGTCAATTCCGACCCAACATACAGTGTTACTCTTTGAGGAAATAGCACAGATACACCAACACTATTGCAACAACCCTTCAAAGAAAATTAGTTAGAATCCTAGCAAATATCGATCAAACTGACAGCTGCAAACCTCACTTCCAAATTATAATATTTAACACTCCCTAGTATATACATATTAAACACCTGCAAATTTTTCGTAAATATCAAGAATTTTATACAAAGCGCGAGGACATACAATCACGTTACACATTCCGACACAAATCAAAATTAAACATTCCACAGTCTAAAAATAAATTCAACAAGCCCCTATGTAATGTCCAAAAATATATAACAAACTACCTGAACTAGTATAAAAAGAAGATAATATAAACATATTTATAAAAAACCTAAAACAATTTTTGACAAAAAAAATGCTTTAAATGATAAAGTATAAAGAATCCCTAATATGGTATTATTGGATTTGGTTTGGATATAAGTTTGGCTGTTTAAAGCTTCCTCTGTCCTACTATATTTGTCTTTTGCTGTGCCCGACAGGGTCCATAATGATCACAATTTTTTTACTTACTACCTTAGTACACATTGTGGAATGCAAATAAAGTTTGAGTATTGAGTAACATTCGTGAAACGCATTGTTACTAGTGACGAGACGTGGTTTGACATGCAAACTAGTCAACAAGCTTCGGAGTGGCGCCTTCCAACTGAACCGAAACCGAAAAAACCACACCAAAGTCGATCAAAAGCCAGTCATGTTAACCGTTTTCTTTGACTACCGTGGTGTTGTGCACTCAGAAGTCTTGCCGGAACATCAAACAGTAAATAAAGAATATTATTTGAGCGATAAGCGAGATTTAAGAAAGCAAATTCGACGAAAAAGGCCGATATGTGGAAAGAAAATTCTTGGATTTTACACTACGATAAAGCACCGTCGCACAAGGCCATCATAGTGAACGAATTTTTGACCAAAAACTCAACAAATACCATCGAGCAACCACCTTATTCACCAGATATGGCTCTAGCCGTCTTCTTTGTTTTTCCTAAACTCAAGTTACCACTTCGTGGCACCCGTTTTCATTCGGTAGAAGACATAAAGGAGAATTCGCGGCGAGAACTGAACTCAATTCCGGAAAAAGCGTTTAAAAATGTTTTGATGATTGAATTATTCGTAAGTGTATCGTTTCTGAAGGAGCATACTTTGAAGGCGATAAAATAAGTTTGGATGAATAACTAACATTTTGTTTATTATTTAATCGTTTCCCGGTACTTTCTTGACAGAGTAGTAGAGCTGTTCTTGCCATAACATCTAACAAAGCGGCCAACAAAAAACCCTCTTAATTTGCAAACGATAAATATTAGGTAGGTAGGAAATCAAAACGCGCGGGCGCGGCCCTAACTTCGACTACCTACTGAAGTGGATAGATTGATGGGGTATTATTTTATAGATTCACCCTTAGTCTACAGTTATTATTACTGTCTATACTATCGCTACCATGCTCTTCTGTTGTTGATCGCTTTGTATTCCGGGTAAAAAAACTTTTAAATAAAGAGATTAAAACTCACACACATTTTATATAGATATTATGTACATAACATGAGCCGGTCGTGGAACCGACATGTACGCGGCGAAGCGCAACGTTCTTCACTTTTAAACGAAACTCTTCTTTACAACTTTGTATTAGAATTTCATATTACGCACGCAAAATGCAAGCAAATCGGATACGAGCATAGTCTGTTCAATATCATACGCTGAAACTTTAATACGAAGATGTGGGTTTGGGTAAACATGTGCCTGCTTCAGCTCTACGTGATAACAGAATGCAAATAATACATTGGTAGTATTATGATTTTATTGGCATTTACTTTTGCAAATATTACGATTCTGGTTAATTTTTTAACATAGTATATTGCGGTAATAAAGTACAACATAGCTTTGCTGTTGTCACTGAAAATTGAGATTACTATAAAGTGTGTTTGCCCACGAGGAATTTAGTGACCTACTTCATAAATTAAACTATTATTAATTATCTATGGAAGGAATTCCCATAAGGATTTTCAGTAACGCTTACTATTGTTATTTCGATTTAAAGCCAGGAAGTGCAATTTTTGCTAGATAAAACTTTACAAACACATTATCGAATCCCACGCGATATTTAACGTAAACTGTTTATCTGATACGTTGTAATACATTATTAGTTTGTTTTTAAAAATACAATTATAAATAAATTAATCAATATTTAAAATTAATATTAAATCTGTAAAAAGTTCAGATAATGACACCTTTTTGAAAAAAGTTGCGTTTTGAACTCACCTTTCCAGCACATCTCCAACCGCTTTCGATTGATAAATACTTCTAGGAGGCGACAGATCATCCTCTTCCAAGTCCCTCTTATTACCGTAGTAGAATATAGGCAACATCCAGCAGAACAACGTCCTCATGAACGTGTTTGGCACATCTTTTTGTTTTGGCGGCACATTTTTCGGAGGCAGCTCATCGTTCGCGTCCTTCGCATCTTTCTCTGTACCCATCTTAACGACCACTATATTAATTTACTATAACGTAAATGTATTTAATTCAATATTTCCTGTCATCTAAATGTGAACACGCTATATAAGTGTCGAGAGATGCGTGGTGCGTGCTCCTGCGCACGGCATGCGCGCTTTGTTCAGACTGACTGTATCGCGCGACTGAACCGCGGCCTTTACGCTCTACTTTAGAGATAATTATTTTACGTGGTGAATACGGCAATAATCTTTATTGGTCGGCTAATCTATAGTCCAAAGGCGCAGCGATGACGGATATTTTTTTAACTTCAATGCATCGTGACTAAGCAAATAAATAAATTAAGTTAATTGATAATTTTCGCGTGTATTCGCAGGGGTCCTAAAGGGATGTGTCAAAGAAAACTCCATTCGTAAAAAAACATGCAAGATAAGCTAGGAGTTATATGTACTCTCAAATCTTTGAATAGAAAAAATCTTATAAGATAAAGGTCAACTTTTACATATCATCATCATAACATCACGCCTGTAATCCCCGAAGGGTTAGGCAGAGGTGTACCTAATTGTAAACCCACATTTTGCCAGTTATGTTCTAAGTCCCATACAAAAGGGGGCGAGCCTATTGCCAGCAACCGGGCACAAATCCAGACTCCGTGCTACTGTGAAATTCCTGATGGAAAACCCAATAATAACTTTTACTTAATTATCTACTATGTAATTGTTCTAAACTATATAACGTCTACTAAGTTGTAAAATTGAGAGGCTGGGTGGCAGTTTAAAATGGAAGCTGACTTTTACAAAGTAGTCTTTTATTTCATTTCGTTTTCTTAAAAAACAGGAAATAAGAACCGGATTTCTTCATTCATTTTTAGGTTGTCTTATATAACAGGTAAATCTCATCAATATACTTAATTATACTGATCAACAAACGTTTTGGTAACAAAGTGATACAATTAAATAAAAAACCGGTCAAGTGCGTGTTGGACTCGCGCACCGAGGGTTCCGTATAAACTTGTAGGTATTTTGATATTAAACTACATATTTACGGTTTTCACTTTTTTTCATTTACATGTGCTGTAAGACATTGTTTCTTGTCAAATTTCATGATTCTAGGTCAACGGTAAGTACCCAGTAAGGTTTTGATTCCTTTGCGAAATCGCAAAAATGCGATATAAACGGCCATTTCCTTTGATCACGTTGACTCACAAGTTTGATTTTTCACTGCTCCAAGGGATAGCCTGGAAGGGTAAACCTGAGTTTTGTTTTTAAATTTCAGCTTGATTCCTCCACGCGTTCCTGAGACAAAGGGTCTTGACAGACGAACAACAAAGTGATCCTGTAAGTGTTCCGTTTTTGCCGACTTGACATGACGTCATCACCTTCTGCCTTCATATCGTTTAATAATATCAAGTAGCAAAATTATTCTGCCAATGCAACACGAGCTGTCAGTTCCTAAAAATTATTGCACACGCATTCAAAATCGTCGTGAAGTCGTTACCTTGTTTAAAAGAAGTAATATTATAATTATCTTCAAACGAACTTATCTAATTAAGAGAAAATTGTCTATCAAAGTAGTAGTAAGAAGAAACTCTCATTTTAATAATTTTTCGAGCAAGGCAATGTAGGACGGTGCAAAAAAAAATGGATGATAACCAGAGCTCACAATATTACAGCATATAGCTTTGACACGTATTATCCCTATCCTGAATACATCGACAAGTCGAATTGCCATCTCTCATCTTCTGAAAATGTTGGACAGCTTTAAGAATATAACATCTAAATCCATTCATTTAGATGTTATATTCATGTAGCTGTGTAGAACTTGTGCTTTAGCTCTAGACAGCATATACGGTCCTCATAAGAGATGCTAACCAGAGCTCACAATATTTACAGCTCAAAGCATTATTTTATACGTATTATTCGACCCTGGCGTGAATACGTCGACAAGTCGAATTTACATCTCTCATCTTCAGACAATGTTGAGTAAATGGTTCAAGATGATCCATTTTAAAATGGCTGCCATGAAAAGTACTAATTTTCAACATGTCAACGCCAGGTACGGATATTATATGCCCGCGATAGATTTTGAAGTCTAATGGAATTTACATGTTTTATCTTATCATTTTTCGATTTGTTTAAAGTGGTTGGTATCAATAAATTGATCCTCGTCAAGTGTTAGAAAGTAATTTTTTGACACTTTACATAATACTAGCTGGCCTCAAGGCTGCCCATGTGATAAGACTTCAGATGTAATGACTCTGACTCTTCAAGACTCTTCGTTTTTTGAGGCTGCTGCTGATACAATACCCTTACTGTGTAAGTCCGACTCCGACACTTCGCCGTTTCTTTTGTTCTATCAAAGAATTCATTAATGAAATGACAAATATGTAGGAACGTATCTTTTTCATTTCATTAATGAATTCTTTATTTTATTGTACATTTGCCTGCTTCCTGCTGAATGGTAATGTAATGGCTCGAGAGTTTATTTTTCTCTTTAGACGTATGTGAACACTATTTTATTAGTTAGTACCAAATTTCTATTCAGATTAAACTAATCCACATGATATGGGGATTTGATATAATAGGCTGACATGTACCTACATGTCTATCTGATATGTTCAATATCGAACAGATAAACTAAAACATAAATGGGACTATACTTTCAATCCCGAAAAAGCAAAAGGATAGGAAAAATATCCGAATGGCAGAATGGATTGATGTGAAGCCATTACTGTAATGTGGTTTCGGTGACACAACGTAGACAACAGCACTCTTTCCTTCGCCCTTTTCGCCTTATCCCGTCAAGCTGAAGATTTGATAATGTGTGGGTAAAAATAGATTATCGTCTAATGCTAGAATCCCAGCTAGTGACGACAAAAACGTAGGAATACAGGTAAGCAGATTCCAGTACGTAGATTACAGTAAGCGAGTGGAGTTCCGATCCTATGCCCGGAACCCGCTAAAAAAGAATCCAAACTTTAAAGACCTACAATCTTGCATAGTCAAGTCATGCTGATTGCGCAAAAAATTAAGATCTTGTAACAAATTATCTAATAAAGAGTCACCTTATATATTCAAGTCAATTTTAGTGTTTTTTTTTTTTTTTTTTTTGAGAAATCATCAAATGACTCCTCCCGCTCTGGGTGGAGCGGAAGGGAGCGTCAGACTCTTACTGACTAAAAAACACCCATGTTCCTTCATTGGCCCTTTATGTTCCAGGGCCGCGGTATCTCTTTCGAACAGTCCCGCAGCCCTGGATCCGTAGTCAACAAGGAACCCTTTATAGTTTCGCCATATCCGTCCGTCGCGCGTCAGTCCGTCCGCAGCTTAGCTCAAAAACTCTTAGTAAGTACTAGAAAGCTGTAATTTGGCATGAGTATACAGATTAGTTACGCCTACAAAGTGGTCAAATAAAATCCCGCTAAGTACTTTTTTTCTTCTCGCGTATCCATTGTGTGGTGGAATTCCCTACCAGTTAAACGGTTGTGTTTAGGTGTGTGAAAAATAATAAATATTTCACGGTGGTAGTAAATATAACGAAAACTACAAGGAAAACTATCACATCTAAGTAGGTTTTACAAGTTTACGAGTAATAGTCGACCAACTTATAAAATATACTTGGATAATCATATTTTTCTAAACATAATGTATCGAAGCATAGGTTTTTTAACTGCAAATATAAGTTTGTCCTTTATTCTTACAATAACAATCATCGTTCGGAGGCAAATCAGACCGTAGGACGTGTCCGCATATTTTGATGAGCAACTACGGAACCCTACATTGTGCGTGGCCCGACACGCACTTGGCCGGTTTTTAATTATTAGTGTATAAATATACCTACCTAAGAAGTTAGGCAATCTGTAATTAGTATGAGTTTAGTCACAGTATCCCGAAAATGTTAATATCATGGCTGGTTACTATCTTTTTAGTTGATGGTACTACATACAGGAGAACAAAGTGGCCATTAGCTGGAAGACAAAAGATGAGTTACTCCAACTTGTCATCTGAAAAAATACTCTCTATCTCTTACAAAACTGTACTACTTCTCTGTATTGCAGCAAGAGATCATAGGAAGTTTGTGATTACAGCTTTCTACAGTTTGCTAAAGCTGATATTCAAAGCTAAATCAAAATAATATGGCAAAAGCTACAGCGACTAGCAACTTTTAAAAGCCTGATATAGGTTATCACTGAATCGGTAATTCTAGTTTGCTAACTAAGCAAAAGCACGGATCAGTCCTCATATTATTGCAAATTTGACCTACGATTCGAGACTCTATTCATTCTAAAAGGGTTTAACAGAAGCATTGTGCGAACTATTTATGTTAACACAGTTAGTTACATAACTCTTCTACTTTCATATTAAGTATATAGCTTTACACGTATTACGTTGGCTGAACGTGCAAGAAACGGTATTAACGCGACTCTTGCTCGTATCACTAGGGCTTCTACTCACTTAGCAAACACAGGGAGCGTGACGATCCATTATTGTATGTCATACTCATTGTCTATAACCGAATCGTCTGTCCCACCCCATAAGCTTGCTCCCATGCTTTCAAAATGTCAACAATTTGAAAATGTTCTTCGTCCCGTCGGTCGTAAAAAGTTAATTTCATTATTTTTTTGTTTGTTATTACGTTTACATCGAGTGTCGGTCAACTGAATGTCAACGTACCTTTAGCGAAACTCGCGAAATAAATAACACCCTTACAGGAAAGCGATACGCATTGGGGAAGCGCGCACAATAACGCGCACAGCGACACAATAAGTATAAAGATAAAACCAAATGGTTTGTGCATTTTAATTAAACGTTTAATCGACCTTCATTTAGCTGAACACACAAGGGTACGGAAAAGTAAATAACATAAGTAAATAATGTTTACAGAATTCGGAAGCTAATGGGGGTGGAAAATGTTGTGGCAAGGAGGGAGGCATTTAGACTCGCAGATTTTGCGTCTTGTATTATGTGACGTAATTGTTGCCACGAAATTTTAAAGTGGCTGCTTCAATTTAAAAAGAGGCCTAGTACGAGTCGGACTCGCGCATGAAGGGTTTCGTACCATCGTAGTAAGAGAGCCCCTTTAATTTTGAATTAATTTTTATTAATTGTTGTTATAGCGGCAACAGGAATACAAATTCTGTGAAAATATCAACTGTCTACCTATTACTGGTATACTGATGATAAGATACAGCCCGCTGACAGACAGACGGACGGACGGACAGCGGAGGCTTAGTAATAGGGTCCCGTTGGTTACTTTTCGGGTACGGAACCCTCTAAATTAATTCGGCCACAAAATTTATTTTGAAGACAGCACAAACTTAATTTTGGATGACGTTCCATTGTTCGTGTTACCTAATAAATATTTGATGATAGTCCTTCTAGCTGCAAAAAAATGCTGATTCAAAAGCTGACTAAGTGAATCCACCCAAGGTTGGATATAAGGGAAATGGTGTTGTCGGTCGGGGCAAGACATTGATGCATGTTGAAACTTGCAAGGCCTAGGGCGCAACTACAGGTCGTCATTAGCAGACGGCACGCATTGCATGCAACTTTGCTCCAACCAGACTGTCTGCTCGCACCGACAACACAAGTTTTATCCTTTGGAAAAACGGATATAGATATAGATAACAGATTTGTAGTTTTTCCACTACTATACAAGCAGCGTCAAGAGTACTGGAATGCACTTATACTTCAAAAAGATCCTAAACACTAAGAAAATAAGACTTTTTCTTTACTGGATGAAATTATTGTCAGTCGTTGTAGACTGTGTCCATTCTCAAACACCCTTTGGGTGATCGATATCATTTTGTATTAAGATTTAATCCAATTTAGTTGTCCTTATCATTATGAATTTTCTGTTCAGCCAATATTTTTAAGACTGTCTGGCTAAAATACAACAGACAGGCCGTTGTATTTTAGACATCTAATGTTTTTAGAGACCATTAGTTAACTTAACGCATATTGTTAGTATTGTATGTTTGAAATCAGAAGTCAATGTATATGTGAAAGTACATTCCTGGTTTAGAATTTGTTTAATGCACAATTCTTATGCAATTACTCTATCTATTACGTTATCACATCTGTAACCACCCACGCTGAAAACAAGCACCGCAGACTAATCCAATATGTGTTTACCTTTAGTATCTATATATGAGATTAATTTGCTATCAGACGGTGCAATTCACGTCAGAACTATTTACTTTAGGAAGTGGGGAACGAAAGATAATTGTAACAAGTATGAGTTACTGTCTTGTTTACCTGAAACTACGGGCACTAATATTGTGACTGACCAAGTTCAAATTGTAATTTCCTTTTTCGTAAATTGCCAATTAATCGAATGATAAAATGAAATTCATTAATGTGCAGATATTTATCTGCTTTTTTTTGTACATGATTAAAATAATTACGAAGATAATATCAGGCGCTAGTCGTCGTCTACTGAATATTGGATTCTTTATCAGACTTCTATAATCGACTTCGTACAATGGGCGCTCACCGGAAATATTGTGGTATGAAATCAGATTAGTTAATAGTATTGTTTTTCTTTAATTCGACATTATGAAGCTCAAGCTATGATAACGTTTAGTTACACGCAAAAAATGTATGTTATATAATTTAGGGAAATCGCATCAGGAAAAATTTCAAAGGAAACACACATACACCCACTCTGGTTGGTTACAAATTCATAAATTGATTTCTTGAAACATCCTGATTTGAAAAGAACCTTACTCGCTCATTATAATTGTTTTATCTTACGACAGCATCACGTTTGCCGAACCCGGCTTAAAAAATACTATCCATTCTACTTGTCTAAACAGACCTCTCAAATAAAAAAAAACTAAAATACATTGAAGTATCTAAGGTTTATCTATTAATGTTTGCAGAGAAAACAGCTCATATAATATGGGAGTGAGTGTGACTTGTGAGTGTAATTGAACTCAGTGACCCGTGAAAATTGTTGTTAGGTATCTACATAACATAACATCACGCCCGCAATCCCCAAAGGGTGCAGGTGTACCGACTTAGTACACTCACTCACACATTTCAGTTTGGTTTTAGATTTGGGCTTGTTGCCATCAACCAAATACAAATCCAGACTCTGTGGCTGCTACAGACAAAATCATAACATTTATTCATTATTTTCGGTTTGGTATCTATGGGTACCCACATCTAGTTATAACCTAAATACGGTTTTTTGTGTCTGTTGGTCTGATTTCGACGTAGTTTTCACCAGCATTTTGAAAATTCCAGAATTCATACCTAAGCGTATTTAGGTGGGACAAGAATATTGAACTTACAGACATATTACAAAAACCTCGATGTTTTATCAAGTCGTAAAAACCATGCGAGGAGGGTCGGGTCGCTAATGGTATATAAAAAAACAAGGCCCCACTTGAAATACTTATGCTTGAAAAGGAGCTCTGTTTGGTTAGGTAAATATAAGTATAACAGCATTGATGTGACAGTGAAAATCATCACAACTTCATCTTTTGAAAAATCTTGCGTTGTTGATTTATATATTGCGAATTGTTGCAAATGAGTAAGTATTTATGTAAAGGAATTCTTTCAGAAAGTTCAAGTTTATACCTAACAAAAAGAAAATACTTGAATGTGATTTTTACTACAAAAACATCGTTAACTTCAACGTTGAAATGCCGAAAGCTTCGCGACAATATTTTGCCTGTAGTGCTTAAAATTGTCGTCACTACTGTAAGCTTCAATTATGTTTCACTGCTTCGAATGGGTATCGGTGGTGATTGAGAATTGTTTGCAGTTATTTACTTCATGATTTCATTATCAAATGACTTGGGATAAGAATGTTTGCGTCTATATTGACTGGCAAATGAATGTGCATCTTATTTATTTATCTAACCATTTAAACATATAACTAAATATTTTTTAAATAAGTAAGTTTATTCCATGTTTTCTGTTGATAGATTTCTTTTTATGCTAGACTAAACGCATAAGTAAAAATAAACTGAATGCCTACAAATGCTCATAAAAAATACATAACACTCATGCAAGTTACAAGTTAGGTATGTGCTAACTTTTTATTGCGGTATAAGAAAGTAGTTGTCGACGAAACTTCTCAATGAAAAGAAAATATCAATAAAGAAGAAGGGGGAAAAAACTCGGTGTGCTATTTCACGCAGGGTCAATCAAGCCAGTCATTGTTTTCCATTTAACACAAATGTTCAACATCCGTCCATCATTGACCTAATAAATCCTTTTAGTGGAGAAAATATAATGTGGGGCAAGGTCGTCTGTCAATAATAAAGGATGGTGCGTATCGGAGGTATGGTGGTCGGCGATGGTGAGGCGGTGTGAGCGGGTCGAGCAGAGTGCGGGCATGCGGCGCGGTCGGGCCGGGGGGCTGCCACTCCGCCGCGCGCCGCAGTGTGACGCGGCCCGCGAGTCGCCCGCCCGCGCCCGAGCCGCCTGCCGCCGACCGACCCGCGCGTCACCTGCACCGCGACACCCGGCACGATGTTAACAAACTGCATCCCCTACTAAACATATATCATGTGTCCTAAAACATGCGTGCCTTCCAATTTAAAAATTAAAATCGTTAGGTAATTATTTTAAGTACCTATCGATGCGAAAACTTTTCGTGAAAGTGAATGTTCATCAGAGGAGTTTGAAAGACTAATCAAATTATAAAACTTGAACTGGAATATCGCAAACTGTCATAAGACACTATAAATCGTTGTCTGATATTTTTGTCGAAGTGATTTAACGAACAAAGAAATTTGTTTACAAAGAAAAGTAACGTAGCAACGGATGTCATATTAATATCAGTAAAATTATGTAACGTCTTTAATTAATTCAGCATGGCGCATTATTAAAGGAAGAGTTCGGGTAGAATGTTAGAAACCAAAATTATGGGAATGTTTCATGTGTAAGCGGCAAACTAACCAAATGTAGGTTACGAACTACTACCAGTAATGCTTCTATTGTTTGTCTACTTTGTTTTATGACAGATTTGTGTAATAAACATATAAATAGTAATTCTTACTAATAATATTACAATACTTGTGAGTATATTGTGTGTGATTATTACTAGTAGAATGTAATTAAGAATTAACTTTCAATCTTTGTCGAAATTAAATTAATACAACCTACACACATTATGAATATTTATCAAAATACTAATTGAAAAACGAATATCAAATAATTAAAAACATAAAAAATCTTAAAGTTATCAGTCAATATAATATTTGAATTTCAGGTCCAATGAAATGTATAATAATAATTACTGATAATCAAAACAATATATCAGTAACTTAAAATTAACTTATCCAATAAATATAAGCAATGTTAGAAACATAAGGACGATGTGTAATATAATATCACTGTAAATATTGTAAAAATGTATTGTAAATGAGGACAAATAGTGTTAAAGTTATTGTAACACACGACGATCAGTTGTGGTCATGGAAAACGGTGCCTTAAAATATGGGAGCAACAACAACAACAACGAGATCATCGAGGAGAAGGTGGTGAGTACTTCGTTAGCTTCACTCTTACACTCTTAGACCCTCTCCAGTTGTACAGCCGCGCTTTCATACTACATGCATTTTTATGCCGGCAAAAATTCTTTATTTTTGGACAGCAGGTAGGTACTGCGACGGGTTGCTAAGGAGGTTCACGATGATGATGATGAGGTTTTCTTGTTTATATGCATGCAACAACAACAAAGATTTTTTTGAACTGTTTTTAACCTTAATGTTACCGATACTTAATTATTAATAAAGACAGATAGATGTCTTTGCACACAATATTTTTTTGTTAATATTCAAACATGTCTTAAACATATTATTGAATTTAATTGAAATTGAATTTTAAGTGGAAGATAATCACTAAGATGTGTCATCTTACACATATATAAATAAACGATTTATTGAAAAACAGGATCTACAATTCTATAGTTTTATATTTGAATTTGTTACAGTAGGTATTGTTGCAGGAAGACTGAGATATATTTTATTCTTTTTCAAATATATAGGATGGAAGGGTTTATTTGTACACAATTATATCAATCGATTCTAGTACCTTCAGTGAGAAACCAAACGATCAATAAGTATTATAATAATCACAATCATTTCCAAAACGAGTGCCTTTGTACTTGACATTACTGTTTACCTTTAATTTGTTAATGCCATGCTTTCAAAATGTCCGTATATAATTTTCTTTGCTTCTTGAATCTACGAATTTACTTGAAGCTATTAAAATAACATTCATGGAACAAATTTTCATACAAAAACATATTGCTTGGCATACGATGTTACTATTAACGCGCAAATAAGTACTGAGAACTATGAACTTATGAACCCGCGTAGCGCCTGCTACGCTCGTAGCCATGCGCCTACGCTCGTAGCTGCGTTGATGTTTTCTTGCGAAAACTGCAATTCTGCATACAGTGCTTGACAAAACATGCGTAACCATTAATTTTTCCTGTTTTCTAACAATTTTGAAAATACATAGTTTTGAAATTACATAGTAATTGGTGTAACAATAACCTTAACCTGCCGAAAGGCACTCGTTCTCCCCGTCATTGCTACCATTTGTTTTGTACTTTACCATACCTGGGAACCTTCTAGTTACGAAGATATTATGGATCAAAGTTACAACTTTTTTACAAGATTTTAATGTTATAAGTTCACTTTAAAATCCTCCACGAACCCCTTACTATTCAATGCATCCATCAGCACAATGTTTTGAGTGCGTTGCATTGACTCTTACCGTAAAACGTAATTTTTCACCCCAAAAACAAAAGTCGTTTCCCAGCAATAACTTTTGCGTAGAGTTATTTAGTTGGATGTACAGAATGCTTGGTTGACGGCTATGTGAAGTGTCCTATTACATGTTGTATATATGTGTCCTATTAAACAAGACATGCAAAAATCGCCAACTTCAATTTATAGTACGTAAACCCTCTCCAGTATAAAAATACCCTCACATTCCACTGTGTACTTTAAAACCAAATCACATTACAGCTGTCGCGCGGGACTTTATGCGCAGCTGATGCAGTTACTAGCCGGTATTCCATTTACTTAGTACGTTAGCCTCTTCTTCTATTGCTCTCCTTTTTTATTTATAATGTGTTGCACATTACGTGTACAGTGATAAAAATAAGAATTGCTTTCCCAATTTTTAAATCAGGGACATCTGTGGATAGGCCAGTTGCCTGTTACTTAGATGTCACCGTAAAATGAGATAGATAAATTTGTTGATGATCAAAGTGGGTGTACTATAGCTACCACTGCTTATCCTTAATCAAAGTATTATGATAAGGGTAGAAACTTAGTTTGTAAACAAACTAGGAAGCAAAAACTATTTAGTTGAGCACAATATTATTTTAATTAAAACCACTTTCATAAGTTATGCTAATCTTTTCTACATTCGCATATTTCTGTTTAGAGCCACAAACCACAAACTATAAAAGAAGGGGAAGATTTTAATATCTCAGTAACGGACACAAGTACGTACTCCTGTGGATTATGACATTTTGCCGCCGGTCCCTAAGGAGTTACGACCATCAAGTTTAAGACTCCAAGAACGGCAGCTTGTAACGTTAACATTATGTGTTTGTCACCGTTTCAGATATAAAAGTATAATACGCGTCGAGCCGTTAAAGTGCGGATTATCTGGATAATTGGATGATTTTAATTACTATAGTAGACGCAAGATTAACCCAATAACGTGCGATATAGTTCTCATGGGCCTTTAAACGTTCTTCTGTCTGCTCTTTCAGGTGCAACAATGGTTGCGCGAATTTTGATAGGTACTAAAATAACCGAAACCATTAAAGAACAGCCACTAGTAAAAAGTTATGCTAACTTTTACCTATGTATTTTCAAGAAAACGTGTTTAGTGCTTCAAAAATAAATCTGAATCAAACATCATAAACCACCGACACGATTTACACATTATAAATTGAAGGGAATTTCATTTCCAGTGATCCAAACAGCATCAATTTTCTTTCAGCCTATGTAATGTGAAGTTTCCTTAGGAAGACCACCTTTCATAAAAGCAACGTTTCCCTAAAATCAGTTTATACCTATTTGATTAAGAATAACAGCAGCTGAATATGTACCTTTCTTCAGTGCGTAATTCGCACGCATACACAAGGAGACTAAAAAAGAAAGGGTACTCTGTCGTGAACTGAAGAGATTTAGACTACCCTGTTACAATTAGCCTGTTTCAAAACGATTTCATACTTATCTAACCTACACAATTTCTTAGTCTTTCATCAACACGGGTTATATTAATCACTAGCTTTCACTCTCTCCTACGACCGGTGGGGTTATTGTGGTTAATGGTTTCACCCCTTTTCACCCCTTCTAAGTCGTATTTTCAATCGTCTCTCCTTTACATTATACAAGCAGTTTACACGGTTCTGTCGCTTAGATTGGGTGTTTATACGAGTATGTCAATCGGGCGTTCAATCAATCAACTGGGACCATGGACTTAGTATGCAAATATTAAGTCCATGACTTATAATTTGTATATGTTAGTCAATACCAGCTTCTAAACGGGTGTGCCAAATTTCAGAAGTGTGTATGTATGTTTTCCACGCATATCTCAAAAAATATAAGTCAAACTACGAAAAAAATGTTTTAGTTTGACTAGGAATAGTCCAACTTAGGGAGCAGTGCAAGTTTCATTACAATCGGTTGAGTAGTTTTTTACTTATAAATCCTAACAGAGCTACAGCGTTCATCGTTTGAATCATATTTGCTCATTACTGACCTATGAAATAAAAGTGGACAAAACTATTCCGAAAACATTCAGTTGTATTAACGTAACGTTAGCCTTGGGATAACTCTCACAACGCGTGTTTATGTCAAACCTTTTCACATAGTTCTAATGTAACGTTGTTTTTTGCCTTCAAAAATATTGTTAAGAGGAGGGATATCAGCCAGTTCTATTAATTGTACAGTTTTTTCAAATTAGTTTACTACTATACCTATGAAGCGATAAGCTGGGTGATAAGAAATTCAGCAGTAATACTTAGTTTAAAAGCTGCTACTGCTAAGCTGCTGCTGTTTTAAAGCTGTTATTCTATAATCTTAACGATTGGTTGAGATCATATTCCGTCTAAAGACGATTTGATATAATCACACCACCAATAGGTATCATAAGGTACTAGTATACTTTGTGGGTTGCGGTACTGTTCGAAAGAGATACCGCGGCCCTGGGACATAAAGGGCAAAAGAAAAAGAAGGAACATGGATGGTTTTTAGTTAGTAAAAGTCTGACACTCCCTTCCGCTCGGCCCAGAGCGGCAGGAGTCATTTGATGATTTCCCATACGAAAAAAAAAAAACAAAAAAGGTAATACTTTGTCTGTGTTGAGTGTCTCTGAGCTGCTGCAAATGTTGCACCGTTGGTCTGGTAGTCGCTGGCGCTACTGCTACAATTAAAGGGTTTTCCAATCAGGAATTTCTAAGTAGCATCCCCGAACCTGGATTTGTGGCCGGTTGAAGGGAAAAGGCTCGCCTCCTAATGCATGGGACTTAACTATCGAAATATCAGTTTAATATTGGCCAAAAAGGCGTGATATTTAAGCTATCATCATATTGCACTTTTTTGTCATGCTCCTACATACAGGTTTTTTTTTATGATTTATCTACCGCAGACATGGTGGTCCGCGCCCTTGTTTGAAATTGTTTTCTTTTGTTTGCATGGTTTACTACTTAATATTACATTCGTGCTCCTACATTGGACACTTACATTATACTAAACTTATTAGAATAACTTAGAATCTACGTGAGTCCATCTTTTTTTTTATACTAATATACATGCTCATGCAAAAGTATTTTTTTTTTTATATTTACTATATATACTACTTACAAGTTAGGGTTACTAAACTAAGGTTACACTACATTATTGTTAAGACAGGGCTAATAACTGCATGGCAATGTGAGCCGACCAGCTCCAACCGACAGCATCCGTTCACGGACATGACCTGCACATCCGCGTCGCTTAGCTCAACCATTTTTTAGGGAACTTAACGACCGGATGCGCAGCGCCACCATCGGCAAAGCTTTTTCGTGAGTATGACAGACTCACTCTGCCATGCAGTTTTACATAATCTGTGTTTTGATTAGACTCCTACATACAGGTTGTAAGCGACTGCTTCACGAAGCCGTCAACCAAGCATTGTACATCAAACTAAGTAACTTTACGCAAAAATTATTGCTGGGAAACGACAGTTTTTTTTGGGGTGAAAAATCACGTTTTACGGTAGGACTCGATGTAACGCCCTCAAAGTATTGTGCTGCTGGCTGTATTTAATTCTTAACCCTTTATACTCAGTTGCATACTTACTCATTGCCAATACACATAGTAAATAAATCCAGCCACCAAACCACGTTCGCGAAATTGAGTAGTTGCCAGACAGACAAATAGAATGACTTCAAAACTTATGTTTGCCGGCAAAGTTCCGCTAAGTTATACGAACTATGCCTTCTAAGGGTAAATATCTGATCTTTGAAGATTGATTTGCCAACCGTGACTTTGTAACGTGTTTAATAGTAAATTACTTTAAATGAAAACTTGACTTATTTAATATTTATATAAAATTGATTGTTTATTTTCATAATCAGCATATGATGTTCCCACTGCTGGGACACAGGCCTCCTCTCTATGAGAGGGAATCGGCTATAATCCACCACGAGGGCCCAGTGCGGGTTGGTCTTTTATTGGTTGTTTATTTGACTAATATGAAATCATAAAAGATCCATTAACCCTTGAAACACAGAATTTGTTTTTAACTAAAATTAATAAATCAGCCTTGATATTCAAACAGTTATTAGTCTTATAGTAACTATTTATTAGGCTAATAAGGCTGATATGCATCTTACTCAGTTTATGTAAAATAAGTAATTTAACACCTTTCAATCCCTTCATTATCATTAACACTGAATACGGGATATTTACCATGTTTACTATTTGTTTTGTATTTTTAATGATAATGTTAGTGACTATGCCAGTTTAAAAACTTATATCGCTTCTTAACAGTCAAAATAACTTATTATTATTGAACTTACACTGTCACTTACGGGATACCTTCCGTGATTTTCAACAATTGGGAGCTCGCAAGTGCTCATTTATAAACCATTAAAGCTTAAAACAGTGTTATTATTATTGATGCCAAAAGTTGTTTTGAATAATGAAGGCATTTCCGGACGAATTTAAGGTAATAATTTTAGGATTACGATAGGAACGTAGGCATGGATATTGGAAGTGAAAACACTAAGCTAAAGAAGTAATCGTTCTTTGGTTTTTATTATGAATATACAATTAGCAATGCATGACTACTTTTGTTAGCTTGGTGGATCTTACCTGTTAAAACAAATGTATGTGTTAATGAATAAAATAAATAAATAATGTCAATAAGTACCCAGGTCCTACCGCAAGTAACCTTTATGGTTAGGAAAAGCAACTTTTATCCCTCAAAGGAGTCGTTATGAATGATAATTTGGAGCCTCCAACTGCATATCAATTTCGATAGATTGTGTAATAAACTTCAGTTCTTTTTCCCCCAGGAAACGTTCCCAACTTTTCAGATAACTTTCTACTTTCAAATTCTTCTATTATGTTTCCTTTCTCCTCTTCAGTTACCGAACTTAAATGAACAGCTAAGAGAAACCTGTTTTGTTTGTAAGCTTAACTAAAAGTGCAATTCATAAAAGCCAGTGCCTGTGGCGAAAGCAAAGCAAAATAAGCAATATAAAATGTATCGATCCGTCTATTTACGAGCTGATTGCGCCTTCGAGTCACGTTGCTAAGATATCGTGCGCCCGTCACAATAGTTTATCAATAATAAACAAACAGTTGGCGGTAACAGTGTGCCCAACATACAACAGCATGTATCAGAAAGGTCATATTTAAGGATGTGGTATAAACCATCAAACTAAACAACTTTCTCAATGGGACCAACATCGTAATGGCGAAAAAAACCTGCTGTCCCATACATTTGCGTCAAGTAGGTATTGAAATTTTATATAACAGCTGAACACTTTTTCGCGGTGCTACGGTGTCATTATATATTACCACAAGTTTCTGATACCCACAAACTGTAAATTATTAGAACACCGCAACGTGAGGCAGATGTCAGTAACATGTCAAATTGAGACCATTTTAATCCAGTTCGATATTTCACCGCTTGTCGAGATATACTCGGCAATCTGGTTGTGTTCCAGTGAGCATTTGAGCACTTTTATTGTCGTTCGTGATTAGTTGTGATAGGCGACGATATAAATGGCGCAGAATTAAACAAACAAAAGCTTATTTTATGCTTTATTTTGGTAAAACAATCGGGACATTGTTGTTCGCCTGAATTTTGAATATAAAATGCCTGAACGTAATTGCTGTATACGAATTTCGAATGAATATTTTTATTGTATATCAAGAGAAGTTATTAAACCAATTGCAATAGTATTATTTTGAGGTTTTGGATTTTGAGTCAGGAAAACTCTTGACTTAGATGGCCTTTGATGTACATCTAAAGACTCATTAAATATTCATTTTCTGTTTTTAAAAGCTCCTTTCTTACTCTCTGTCTTATCTCAAGAATACATAAATTTTCATTTCTAAAGGTCGTTTCAAGTTTCTGACTTCTCGATAGCCATTTTGAATGTATTTCTCAGTAAAAAAGGCCACATAAATAAGCTACTAGACTATGGCGTGCCTGGGGGCCAACAATACGGCAAGCCCACAAGGCAAGCAGATTATTCAGAAACCCTAACATCATGAAGAGTTGTACGTGATAAGGGCAAGCCAAGCTTTTAGGCTTGCATGAAAGTACCGCCACTTAGAGACACTATTTATTAGAAAATGAAAATAAAGCGTGGAAAAATATATACTGAGTAATCATCAATTGCGAAATCGGACAGAGGCATAATTTGAAATGATTTCTACTTAGAACTAAGGAAAGCGTAAGTAGATATAAGTTGATATTAGAAAAACTTCCTGAGAAGTAGTTTGCTAAGTAGTTCACGGGTTTCTGCAAGAGCGTGTTTTTTTCTACGCGATCACTCGAAGTAGTTATAAGCAGCTTACTATTTATGTTGATAGAAAATGTTTTTCTACAGAAGTTGGTGTATATGGTCTTGGCTCTTCATCCAAGCATCAATTCAAGCACTTAGACCCATAACTTTTACTAACACTTAAGGTTCAAAATCGTGATTAATTTGCCGTAATTACTGCCTGTCGAAATACCGTATACATGTCTATACTGCATTAAGAAATTTTCTATTATTCACTGCAATCAGTTTACCTCTAGTAATAAGAGATAAGTATAGAGTTTTGTGAACATTTATTTATCAAACATCATCAACATCCCAGCTAAAAAGACAATTTATGCTGGACATTAGTCCCCCAAACATCTCCACTACGACCGGGCCTGTGCATCCCGGATGTATCCGATTCCCGCGGCCTTCACCTGGTCTTCAGTCCACCTTGAAACATAGATATCAGATATTGATTATTCCTCTTTCCTTAGTAGCTTGCTTTGCTTACCTTGCGAATACAAAATGTTATCTCAGATCTAGAACTCCGATTACCATAACCAATGCATTGAATCAACTTTAACCTACTTCTCCATGGGCGAGCAATTTAAGGTTATGCCTAAATAATAACAGCCGCGCAGGTCGGTCTTCAAGGTTAAGGATTGCTTGCCGAGCTTCATCCGTGGATGGATGATATCTATTACATACCGAGTTCTCTCCGTGCCTCAGAAAGCACGATAAACCGTTGGTCCCGGCTGTATTTTCCATTTGTAGGTTGTAGACACTCGTTACGAGTAGTCAGAGCCCAATAGTCTGACAACCAGGCTTACCAAAGGGTATCGTATTTCCCAGTAACTGGATTGTGGCGTTCAGATAGGCAGTCGCTTCATGTAAAATACTAGTATTCAACTGCATCGGGTTAGACTGGAATCCGATCCCAACATAGTTTAGAAAAGGCAGGTGAGATGATGATGATTATCTGCTTCTAAGTTGTCTTTGCAAACATATTTTATTTACTTTTTTTTTTTTCTCTCCCTGTAACATGGCAATCTGAGTCTAGACAATAGGCCAATCGCTTGGTATTAATATTTTATGATCAATGACATCATAGGCAAGAAAGTTTCTTTTTCTTTTTTTTCCTTTCATTTTTTGAATCTCGCGGTTAGCGTAGTGACTCCGTGCCGCTTTAATTGGCTGTGGGAGGTACTTCCTGCACCCTGAAGCTTTGAGGCCAGTTGATTGACGTGAGTTAACATTCTATTCTGGTGGCTTTTACTGTGTTTAGTTATCTCTTGTTTGACGGTGCTGATATCTAGATCCTTATATATGTATCTGTTGCTCACGTAGTACGGTATGTCCAACATGGCTCTCAATGTCTTGGTCTGAAATCTTTCAAGATCTCGATGTTACTGTTGCTAGCAGTACCCCATAATTGAATACCGTAGGTCCAGATTGGTTTTAGTGTGGCCTTATATACTGCTATTTACTAATGAATGCAAAAAAATACTACAGAAACATTATGGTACATCTCATGATTCTTTGTAGATTTAAAAAATAAGGAGTTTCTCAGCGTATGCTAAATATCGAAATATAATTGACGGTTCAGAGCCAAAATAATTACAGATTGATTACGTGCAACAAGGTTCATAATAATCTTTTTCAAAACTGCGGTGTAGAGGATGTTTCCAAAAGTGACAGTACTGTTCAGCTTGAAACAATCCATCTCTTTTACATGTAGTACAATCTGTACAATACCCCTACATCTTACTCAGTTCCAACAACACAAAACATTGATAATTATTTTGATTCAAATTATTTATTTATTTATTTTAGTACATGGAGGACTTACAGCTAATAAAAACAAACAAAAAGGGAACCATAGTCACCAGAAAGCCAATTACAAATCCTCACGTATAGACTTATAATAAAAAAATATGGTGTGAGCACAAACACAGGAACCACACCGCTTAAATCAAAGTAAGAAGAATATATAGGTATACTTGGTTGGCAATCATATGACTAAAATAAAATAATATAGTGAAAATGTTAAAATAATAAAAACATAATACAACATAACGCCACTTGAAAAATTTGAGGCTTAAGGACCTTCTGGCCGAATTCACACTAACTGTGAATGGATCAAAATCAAATTCCTTGCATATGTCATTGAAATTTCTGCTTGCGCGCACAATATAACTGTTCTGCCTATAATTTGAAGATGAATGAAGTAGACGTAAGGGTGGTTTAAAACGAAATGTTTTACTTGGCACATTAAAATAAAACTTTGACAATAATTAAAGGTTCTTATCAATATTGTTATTGAGTATTTTGAGCAAGAATAAACAGTCAGCAATTTTACGTCGATCTACCAGTGGTAGCAGATGATACTTCTTACAGAATCCAAGATAATCAGTTGACTGATGTGGTACCTTTTGATGAAAGCAAAGTTATTTATGAAACGTCTTTGCGGTCAATGTATTTATGATAACGTGGATTCCATATCTGAGACGCATACTCTAGCTGACCTCTTACAAAAGTGCAATACAATATTTTTAGTGTTTTTGCATCTGTAAAACAATTAGAGAGACGTAATAGAAACCCAAGCAAGAAGAAGAAGAAGCTTTAGCTTTAGAAGCTTTTTTGACAATGAGGAGAAAAACTCAAAGGTCGACTTAGATGTCGCTAGCATCGACCCTACCTTGTCAGATAAATGTTGACGATTTAGTGAATTTGTTATTGCTGTTTTCGAATAATTTTATATTTAAAATGTATTCTTTTTGGACTGTTTCACAATCAAAAGTGGAGTTACGTAAAAGAAATGCATGAACAGCAGGGAAAAAAGCAGTTTTGATTGAAAGGTAATCAATAAATAATTTTAAGGTTATATTGATAAATAATCGATTTTCTCATAGAATCTATTATGATGTATGTTTTTTTGACTTTCAGATTAGAAGCATACGACCGAAATTTTAATTTTAATGTCAACCTAGAGCCTGGCACATCTCTCAGTGACCCACAATATCGGTGCCCACCAACTTCTTCTTAAAAAGACATCAATGCCGATTCGCCGATTCCTGCTCTAAATAGGCAAGAAATACAGTCGTACTTCGAAAGGTGAGTTCATTTATAAAATGTCTTGTAGCGTCTCTTTAATGATACCTTTATATTTAGACCTTAGGACTAAAATTATAGGAGGTACCTTCTATGTTACATAATTTACCAAAGTGCCTAAAGTGCTATTCTATTTCTTTCAGATTCAATGCTCTGAATGCTCAGCCGAAAGGACAGGCTATGTATGAAGCCAGGTGTTTGTTGACTGCACGGTATAGCATTGAAGGTGCATACACATACATACAGGGCCAATGCAAGGCCCAAATGAAAAAAGTTGTCTATATTGTAAATATTCTGTTGAGCAATGAAGGCAACATTGAACAATGTAATTGAAGAAATTAAAGAAAAGATTGAAGGCACTGCAGTTTTCTTTAAGAATTTAGCCTTAGGCTCATACACTGAAATAAATAACATATTATCATTACTTTCTATGCAAAATGATCTACAATTATCCACGTGTTATTATGAATCAATCACACGTACCGGTATATTTACTTTGGCCAAAATAATCATCAGCTTTAAAATGAGCAGGGCACAACACAGAGTGCTCGGTTGCTTTAAAGTTTTTGATTCTCAACGCTTTTTCCCAGGCATTTCGGCGTTTTGGATCCTTTGGAAATATATGTCTTCCTTGATTTTTGCAGTCTGGAGCACAACACTGCGTCATATTTATAGTATTTAATTATTTTCGATATTTGTTTATATAAAAATCGTAAATTAGTATGGATTTTGACAGGTGACAGAACACAATTAGGCAAAGTTGATTATGCGACATCTGGTGGGATAAAAAGGCAGTTTTTCACCCCATTGCATCAATGTGTGTGTCAAAAACTAGCTTACTTAATTAGTTTGAATTATTACTGGCCAGTCATTAGGAGTCATCATTAAAATTAAGAAGTCTTTTTTACTGCGTGACGAACCTTTTGGCGCTACTGATACAAAGTGAAACAAGGATCTGCTGGCGCTCAACTGACGCTGACAGATGGTCATTTGAAAAAAAGAAAAAATGAATGGAAAAACAAGATGGCGGCGATAGTTCAGACTTTGGCCACGCGCCAAAAGATTCTGGGATTAACAAGCCGTAACCTCTGCTTATTACAAGTGTAGCGCGTGGATCACGTCCATCACGTCCGTCTACAGAGGATGTGTCCTACGTGTTAACGTGACACATTGCGCCCATCGTTCAGAGGGAAAGTTAAAAAGTTTCTTGTGCTTGTTATATTATTTTGAGAACGGCATCTACGTGTGTATTTGTGTAATATCATTCAAGTCTCCCCAGGGGAATCAATTGCTTACAAACTGATTCTGCATATTTATACTGTACATGATTAATCAAAACTCCTCTCAGTGCCCACTCTGAGTCCCAGCAGTGGGCCAAAATTTATCACTTGTGCTTTTGGGAAGAATGGGATAATTATAATTATAGTCATGGGTTACACGGTGTCTAGTAGTCAGGACCAAATAAACGGTATCTAGTAGTCCGAATCCGAATAACTTGTTTGATTGTCGACGCACCTACTCAACAGAGCTGAATGCGCACAAACGCGTTACAGTTCTTCGCATTTTTAATGGTTTCCTTCAGGGTTTTTAATTAAACGTTATTTATGGATAGCTTCACCTGGGTATTTCTAGTCTCATGATGGGAATATAGTCGTGTGTGCACGCATTAATTCATGCATAAATTCAATTCCATCGAGTCGTATTCATGCTGCGTCAAGACGACGTACGCAGTAGGTAGTTAATCATACATATTTCATTAGAGCTTGATGACATTCAGCCGCTGAGGCATTGAGAAGCATCATATTTAATTCGATAAATATCTTAAATATCAAAATCGACTAGTTACTGCTCAAATACCTTCATTCGAAAGCTTCACAACTATTTGTCTCGCTTATTTGTTGAGTCAGAGACTTATAGTAGATGCTATTGTTTGCCGACGACAGTAATAATGGCGAGCAAACCAGTAGGTAGCTCAGTGATGAGGTTACAAAACTATTTCTATCATGATAGTTAACAGTTCTATAGGTACTTCTCTAAACTCGTAATAGGTACTCGGAGACAATCTAGGACTGTAGTTACGTAATGCAACTTCGAGCCTTTCCCGTTTGTGACGTATTCCGTTTTAGATTACCTACTCAAAAACAAAACTTTACAAAGATGGAAAGATGGACTGTCAGGTTTCGTTCACATATACAAAAAAATCTAGGAAACAGTTTACCATGTTAATATACTGGATTTACGAACGGTTTATTTGCCTCTTAAAATAATGATGTTGACAGTTAAACCAATTTAAATAGACTGCCAGAAAATATGTAATGTTGTTATAATACACTGGTGATTATTCCATCATCCTTTATTTGTATAAACTGTTACAATTTGCTGCTATTTACTTATTTTTACTATAGTTTATTTGTCAAACACACACTCACATGCAATCCTGCATCTAACTAAACTAGCTTTATATTTTCAAAAGCTAACACTAACAGCCTCGAAGCCACACCGTGGTGTTCCCACGCCAGTCAGTGAATCTGAAAGGGTGGTTGCGCAACGTGAAGGAGTTATCTATACTACAAGACCAACATATCTTAAGATATGGTGAAATTTGGAACTGTGTCTGAAATGTACTGAATTTGACAGGTGGATGACGTTTTCCTTAGCAAGCAGCGCCGCCCCAATGTCTCAAGTTATGTTGGTCAATGTATAGGTACGTACTGCGGGTGGCTATCTTTTGTGTATCAAGTCCTTGAACTATCGCGTGCTAATCGTCGAGGCCGGTTCGCAGCCCTCGCCAATCTAACGCCCATCTTTCCCGTCACGCAGTTACATCGTCTACTTACATACCTAGATTATTGCAACACTTTCACTAACGAACGAAGAAAGTGAGTTTGACCTTCGGTTTCTGACAGCGAATTTAATCTGCTGTCAAATTGTAGCGAATGACTTGATTGTGAACCCCAAAGGGTTAGACAGAGGTGTACTGGTGGTACACCCACATTTTGCCAGTTATGTTTAAGTCTCACGCATGTTATAGGCGGTGAACCTATTGCTACCCACCAGGCACAAACCCAGACTTCGGAATCCTGTAACCCAATAAAACTTTATCCGATCTGGGAAACGAATCTGAGACCCCATTTTAGCAGTCTGTTATTGGGTATTGGGGTAGTGTGTTTTTATTTTGTATTTCCATCAGGAATTTCTCACGCTACGGAGTCTGGACACTGTATGACATGGGACTTAAACATAACTGGCAAAATGCGGATGTACTATTAGGTACACCTCTGAATAACCCTTCGAGGATAGGGATTAGAAGTTTTGAGTTAAATAAAATACGGTGGTCTCACTATCTAAGAACTAGAGCTTGATAAACCTTTAATACAGCAAGACCCCCGCGCACCAGTTAATGTTACGTTTACGTAAAAATTCCACTTCTTACAAACTACCAAACAGATTTTGATGAATCTTGAGCTAGGTATTTCATCATCATCAGCCTACAGCAGTCCACTGCTGGACATAGGCCTCTTCAGTTGCACACCACTCGACTCGATTCTCGGCAACTCTCATCCAGTTGCTACCAGCCACCCTGCGAAGATCGTCACTCCTCCTAGCCTGAGGGCGTCCCACCTTACGATTTTCCCAGTCTGCATACAAAAAAATCATTCGAATATATCCAGTAGTTCAGTCACGGGACATTATTTTTAATTTTCAGCATTTTCTACATGATGTCAATTAATAAGCTAGCACCGACAGGTTAACGACCCCCGCATCGGTATAAACACTAAACACATGTAGTAAACTCGCTACTTCAAAAACCTTTTTGAAGTAGCGAGTTGGCTATTAATAAAATTTATTCCCCGATCCGAATTAGTGCAAATTACATTATTTCGTTTACAGTTTAGATGTTAGGATTTATTTAATAGTTTAAAAATATTCCTATAAACTAGTATTACCAGTGTTTACATTTATTGTCGTATTGTCGGCGTCAGCTTGTATAGAAATCATATGCCAATTATATTCATACACGATTTCAATTAAATTTTATGAATGTGTACGGTTGGTTCCAGTTTGAAAGATAGGGTAGCTTTTCGAAACAGAGGTCCACCCTGTTTAGCGATCCATCGCTAGTTATCTTATAAAAAAGAAACATGCTTATTGGCACTTTTTACTGAAATGATTTTATTCGTTATTCCAATTTTATTCGTTAAACAAAGCGTTCGCTTCGTCTACGCAACCTTTGCAAAATGCTACGCGGGTGCTACGTGGGTGCTCCACGTGTTTTAAACTATATTTAACTCTTTTTGCTGCACATTATGAAAACAATCTTAGACCCTGAATTTATTTTATTCAGTGAACCTAGTCAAAGCACCTTTTACAATAAAGTTATTGTAAAAGGTGCTTTATCAATTTGCAGTTTATAATGATTTGGTGGACTGCTTCGTTGTTTTAGCGGCCGCAAGCGCGACTGCTAAGAATGACGTCTTGGGTTCGATTCCCAGGTCCGATATAGTATTATTGAATTTTTTCGTCAATAATTTCTTAGTAGTAGCTACGCAGTCTGGATTTGTGCCTGATTGGTGGCAATTGGCTCTCCCCCCCCCCCCTGTTACATGTGTACTATACACCGCTACCTAACTCTTCGGGAATTACAGGCGTGATGTTATGTATAAAGTATTTCGTCGCCATTTTTTTGTCGTCAAATATTAAATTACTATTTCATAAAATAATATCACGTCTGGACCTTTTTCTGAGTCAGTGAGTGTAGGTACACATAATTTAATTTTATTGTTTTGAATCCGTGATTAACTTTTTTCTTTAACTTTCAAATTACTTTTTATAAATACACAAAGACATGGTTGAGTTCTCTAGTTTTCAGTAATAAAAAAAAGTCAGTAATTTGAAAAAAAAATATGGGGTCTTCCCTCATCTCCCTTCTTCTCATGAGTATCAGCACAGCAGAGGGAAACCATAGAAACGAAAGATGGATTGTGTGCCTGCTGCGATGACCGCTAATAAGAAGAAAAACACATGTTACAAATAAATAAAAATTCATGTCTATTTACATCAAAGGAAAACATCGTGATGGAATCCGACTTGAAATAACAAAATCGTGAACTTACAACCGCGCTCGCTTAATGTCGACCATTTTTCACATTTATGCCCTAAGTAATAAGATTGAAAAGTGGTCGACCGACTGTGAGTGCAGTATTAATGGACTTCTATATGTGGAATGATTTTTCCTTTTGGAACAATAAAAATAAACCAGGTCATAATCATTAATGTGTTCCCCGAAAAGTTAGAAAGAGTTACCTTATTTATGTTACAACTACATGAGCAAACACTTAAAAATTAAATTATAATGTAATACTAACAAATCGATTACTTTCCGTTTGTAAACACATTATGATAATAAATGTAAACGTTGCCAGGAATCAATAAATAGGAACGTTACAAAACGTACGCCTGCATCGTAAAGTAAATTAAATAATTTGTTGGGAATGTGTCAGCTCTGGGGGCCTAATATCGACGTGTCACGTGAGCGCGGGCCGCGGCAACACGGCGGCGCGGCACGGCGACACCGTGCCTTTCAGCTGAAATATCCGATGGTAGAAGGGGAGGTTGTGCGAGGTCACGCCTGTGCTCGGTTGTCTCCGGCCGCGTCCGCCGCCGCTCGGTCGAGCTCTGGCTCCGCGACGCGCGCACAGCGACCTCTTGCGTGCGCCGCTACAGTGCCTCATCGAGTTTACGTCCAGCGACCACGCTGCGGACTCTGCCGCTTCTCACACTGCCATCGAATTGTTATCTTAATATCGTTCCTAGGCGACTCGCCTTTAGCGAACGACCGCCGCGAATCAAAGCTAAAACATATAATTGCAACACGACACTCCAAAACTGACGCATTTCTCACAAAACGGGCCGTTCGTGCTGTAAACGAGTCGAGCGCTTAATCGATCGACTGCATTAAAAAGTAAAAATTATTATTATCGTTTTGCAGTCGACCTTTGCGGATTTTGTTGCGCTGCCATAGGTGTTCCTTAGTTAAATTTTACACACAAGCTAAAAGTGGTCAAATATCGCTTAGGCTTATTGAATAGTTCATAATAACGAGTGTGGTGCCGTCCTGTGCTTAGTTTGCTCAGTGAACATCAGTGCGTCAAAATTGTCGAGGTGTTTTTCTTCGTTCGTTTCGTTGCGGGCTTATTGTTATATATTCTTTCGGTTGGTTCTTGCTTTGTTTTGTTATTCTTGTGGGGAAAAACGCGATCCATGCTTGGAGTTATGACTACCATGGTATGGTTTCCTTTGTCTAAGTTATTTATCTACTTTTTCTCTTCTTAGTAAAAGAAGTTAGATCACATACATTATCACATGTTGATGCTTTTAGATTGAACGAATGTTACAACATTTTATGAAAGACCATCGAACCATTCTTCTTTCATAATTTCTTGTAGGGTTTGTTGGTTCTGACTGAGTAGTTTATATCTAGCCATTATCTAGTTATTTTGTATTTTATTTAGTCGTTTACATTGTATTTCTAATAAAGCCGTGCTTCTCGCTTTGGAAGCTTCATTGTAACGAGAGTTACACTCGCTATATTGTACCTTTCTATATTCATGGTATGGCGGCGATTCTATTGTAAAAACTATGCAGAGCATGCTGCCCCTCCCACAAGTTAACATTCTGGAAGGATTCCCAGGGGTTCAGTTCAGGCTTGAGCCGCGCTACATACAATACCCATCAAAACTCGCATTGTTGGCGTAATGCACAGCTTTAATTCACCTGTAGCCACATCAGTTCGTTTTGCTACTGGTCACTATTACATAACGTTATATATTTAAGTCATTTATTGTACGTGACATATTTCGCCAGTGATTGCTACATTATCGTTTTGAATCGCAAGTGACAGTGACAGCTGCAGAGGTCGTTTCGGTTCTCTATATTAATTTCATAACACTGATAACTTATAATAATTTGTTAATTATTGTTCCATAGTTGAAGAAAAAAATTATTCTCGACTAACACCAGAACACATTAACACTACGTACAGTACCCAAAATGTTACCTTTGCGCTTGTTAAACAAAACAGTGTTGGAACAAAGAAATACAGGCGCACCTCTATTTTTGCAAATACCAGTTCGTATTCTAGGTATTCTATTCTCGTAAAAATCTCTGAATTGGTATTGTCAACGGGAATCTGAGGCGAAGAGCTTGCGGCGTTATTAGGTTGGAGTTTCTAAGAAGGAGATAAGGTGTTTTGTAATAAACAAAGCGTCTTCATAATTTATGAATTATGTATGTGTGATTATCGCGTTGCCTGTGAGAACATGTGCATAGACATTATATGTATGCTTCAAGTTCGCAGCTCGTCCCTTGAGCCTCGTAAAGCTAGTTTACGTAATATGCCACGCAATGCCACACATTTCTGACACTGAGTGTAGGCAAGCTGCTAAGCTCCATTAGACTTCGTCTCATCGAGTCATATTGGGGTATTTTTATTGGCATATTCAAAATAAATATTTGGTTTTCAATAGATGTGAAAATAATAGTGAATTTAACGAACCACTCCTGCATAAGTCATTAATTTTCATGAATTTCAATGTTTTGAAAGGAAATCCTTGAGGAGTTGAACTTTGTATATTTGACACATAAACAATTTCAAAAATACTGGCAAAATTTTCCTCAACAATTAGTGAACCAAATTGTACTTGTACTGTCATCATTTGATACATCCAAATAAATTAATAATTACATAATCGCTCAGCTTTGCTAACGCTAGCTTCGCAACTTTTTCAAAATTACTCGTAAATCAGTCATCATACTTCCACACTACTCACACAGACCCAAGCCTTATTAAAGTAGCAGATAACACCAACAGATCTACACACAAATTGGCTAAGGTATCAGTTTGTATAAAGCTGAGATCACAATGGCAGCACGGGTTGGTTTAACAAGACGTTTCATTCGATATTCGTATTGTATTGTCGTTCAATGTCAGTTTCCTCGTGTCCGTCATTATTCTCGAGCTCCGACAACGGAGAGAAACGTCTTGCGCACATTGAACATGTGCACAAAAAGATGAAAAGAACCGCCTCCCCATTGACACAGTGTCTTGAATGAGGCCCGGCCTCGTTCTCCGCTTTCAGGCGCTCGTAGCTGTATGCCTATTAGACGTGCTCTATACACTTGAACTACTGTCTTTGCCGACATTTGTGGAAACTTAAGCTGGTGCTTCCGAATACTTATACGAAATAGTTGCGTTTCCTTTTGACCATTCTTATACCATTTCGCTGTTATAATAAAATATACAAAAACCATACCATAGTAAAACTATCGTGAACACTACCATCCAGTAACTGAGATTGTTTACTAATACATACATACGATTACCGGATTAGAAGAGTACGTGGGTTCAGAAGTGTACGTGGGAATAGATCGATCATCTATGCAAAACACGGCAATCGCACTCCTGGAGTCGGCGTCGGCGTTCGAGCGGGCCGTGCTGGAATGTGAGCACCTCGAGGCGTCGGAGCACGGTGGGTTCCGGTGAGGACGTTGGCGCGGCAGCGGCATGGAGGAGCGCGCGCCGCCGGACGTGCCGCTGATCGTGTCGCCGCCGTGCGCCGGCGCCGCGCTCACCACCTCGCGGCGCGCCTTGTCCGCGCGCGGCTCCCGCGACGAACCGCCGCCCTCCACGTGGCGCTCCTCGGTGCGCGTACGTGACACCGGTTTCCGCGGCTCACGCAAGAGTGTCGTTCGCCTCGAACCACCCTGTAATGGCCTCAACGGGTTGCCCGCCATCGGCAAGGAGGTAATTCATTTATCTCTTTGCCAGATATTGTGATGCGATGATTGATAATTACATTTAAATTTAAGCGATCTGAAAATGCCAGTGGTCATTTGTCGATTGACCGTTGTTCTTAACTAGGATATTGCGCTGGTTTCTGATTGTTACAATAATTTGGGAGATCAATGTTTTTTTCTGCGACAGACTGACTGCAATGGGGAGAAAACTAACGAATTTTAAAAATAATTTATCCCATGCGTTGCGAAGCGCCGAATGATGTGTATTTTTACGATATCTACAACCTACATTGGAATATAAACCATTCCGATAAACTTTACTATTACTGATCATGGTTCATTCATTAAAATATTGAAGTAGTACTATATTTTTTTTTGTAAATAGGAACGTAAAACTCCAGAAAACCTAAGCATTTCAAAACTATTTTCAATATATGTATTATTAATATATTAAAAAGGATTTTAGTTAACAATATTACACCGAATTTAGATAAAATCGACCTAAACCACAAATTGTCACTAATCTGCAACTCTGCATACATACTCGTACATACACGAATACTTCATCCATTAATTTTTCATAGTTATAAATCTTAGCTTTTGAGAATGGATTTTGTTTCCTCATTTCATCGGGAATGCCTTCGCTAACGTACGTAATGCATCCTACTTATCTTAAATGTATATTTAAACTTACTTGTAGAACGTATGACCTAGCACCTGTTCTAGTAGTTTTAAACTATACCCGTACGCATTATGTAATAAAAAAACAATAGGAAAAATAAAAATTCTAACCAAACATAAACTTTACGTACAAACTTTTATATTGTTTTATAATTCACGGCTGCGAGGCAAATTGTATGTTATTAAAATACCCAAAACGTTATGTTTTTATGTAAATCAAGTAACACTTTAAAAAATGGGTAGCTTTGATAAAGTTAAAAGGTTATTAAAAAAAATGGTAATCCATCAATAATTCAATGTTCAGCAACGGAAAATAAAAAAAAACAAGTGAAGATGACTAAATGGAATATTATAGGTATTACCGTGTATTTTCCTGAATGCGCGTGTTGGCTGTTACATACCACACACGCCAGTCACCAGCTACCTTACTCGTAGGCTCTCATAAACAATGGTGACGTCATTGTCCGCAGGTACTGTCTCTGGGCGCGACGGGCGGCCACAAGGGAACCACGCAGCCTTCTCACCCCTGCACTATCCTCCACCATTCTCCTTACAAGGTAAGAACTGTATCTCCGTTAGACTCAGTATATTCATTTACAAGAATAACATTCCAAATGTTAAAGCAACGATTATTCAATTCTCCTTCACAAATCTAATCTACCCTGTAATTATTTAATAACTACAGTGTAGCGTTTGAATTGTTCGTTCTTTAGTTTGCACATAAGAAAAGTATAAATTATATTCGTCGCATTGACCTCGCTCTACTCGACACCACGACACGCGACACGCTACAATTCCAAATAGTTTTGTTGTAAAATATTTAAATCGTAAGCTGTAGTCTATTAATTTTGCACATACTTGTTTTACAGGCCGCTTGGGATTGGTTGATCCTTATATTGGTGATCTACACGGCGATATTTACTCCTTACGTGGCCGCCTTTCAACTGAACGAGCCCGACTTCGATAAACGTTCCCGTAGCTTCGGCGAAGACCCCATAGTAGTCATCGACATGATCGGTAATATTCACATCTAGAACAAATAAATTATATGCGAGACAGCGGCATACTTTGGCTCCTAAACTAGAGCTCTTGAATTTATGGACAGTAGCAAGGAAAATGTCAAAACCTTGGGCTCTGCGTCAATTCTATACAATCCTGTCTACGACCTAAAGTCTTATTCCAATTAATAAGTAAAATATTCACACTTTTCATTTTATTTCACGTATCAAAAGTAATTTGTACATCCCTATGGATAATCACATAATCAGTGTAAACTAGAACGGTAAAATTTAACGCAGAACGTTTTAATTCCAGTGGACGTCACATTCATAATAGACATCCTAATAAACTTCCGCACCACGTACGTAAACGTGGCCGACGAAGTGGAGTCGGACCCCGCCAAAATCGCCATGCACTACCTGCGTGGCTGGTTCCTCATCGACCTGGTTGCCGCCATCCCCTTCGACCTGCTGCTCTTCGGCACCGACACCGACGAAGTGAGCTGCTTTACCACCTACATACACCACATTTGGTTTCATCTCACATACGATACCTACACAAACTTAATTTTAGAATTAGACAACAAAAAGGAATGGCTGAATAGAAGACAAAAACACCAACGGCCTTACCGTGATTCGCAAACTCGTACCGATAGTCACTCGCCAAACAGCGAGAATCGATTGAAAACGTTTTTGGAGCGTGAACTAAGTAAGTTTGCATTTCACGGTGGATATCCAGACGATCAGTTGTCCGAAACGGTGTCACAGCTCTCGGAATCCCGAACTTAATACACTGAGAGTTCACAAAATATCGATGCAGTTAAACTAGAATATAAAAATAAAACAGTGGTCACAAGTGGAGGCCATACAGTACAACAAGATTAGGGTGGCGAAGCACGATACATTCCGCATTGTGAAGGGTAAAATAGGTCATAAGAATATGAAAGCGAACTAGGTCAAGTTAGGGTTGCACGATAAACATTTCAAGACGAAACAATAAGTACTTACACCGTGTTTTAACAGTTAAAGATTGTTTCGTTCGGGATGAACGGTTCTTTCGGACAAATGAAGTTCTGGTTATTTCTAGCGAGTCACGTAGTTGTGGAATGCAGTCAATGCAACTGACACTATCGATTAGGTTACCACAGCTGATCATTTAAAGATCCCACTTTATATTTGAATCAACCAGCTATTCATAGTAAATTATTTTAAAACAATCAAACTGTGTAAAACCGACTAAAATCATATCATCCAGTATGTTTTGTTCGTAAGCAAAGTTGATTTGTGATTTTATTTTGATTTAAGACAACTACTTATTACCTGTTGATTTTGTTGACTATTAGTAACCAATCGTGATTTATTTTATCATTTGTTAAATAGTCACGTTGTGGAGAATGCCCGAAGGTGGGTGCGTATTGAATTTGTAATACCATTTCTTGTTACAGCAGGGGCTGGAAAGTGATGAGGTATACCATCTTTGTGAACTATTTTTATGTTGCTGCCACTCAATTTTATTATATTTTTAGTTGACATATTTTATTCATTAATTTCCACTAGCCATTTTGAATCCACTAAGTGAATGCGTTAATGGAAGATATGGACGCTTCCCATGAGCAAAATGTCAATCATTTTATTCCGTACACCGTTCCCGACATGTTCCGAGCTCACTAGTTGTCACGAGCTTGCGCCGCAGGGTACCGACATGTACTCAGACCTCCATGCTCCATGGCTAGATCCGAGCAGGACATCGCTCTGCGTAGCGTTTTTTAATAAATCATAAGAAATATGCGTAAGTCTCAGTGGTCGGTCCTTCCAGCTGAATTCAAGCTTCAAAGAGTCGAGTTTGAATAGTATTACAAAGTACCACATACTGTGGTAGCGTTAGATGCGTCTTGGTAATCAGAAAATGTATCATCTTTTTTTATATTTGAGCATAATATTTTAGCTTTATTAGCACATACCAGTAACATTATATACTTAGATTTGTAATGATATACTACTTGCATAATTACTTACTGATATAGTTAAAACCTCATATGTACGTACTATTTAGTACCACTAACTAGTTTTCACTAAAACAGCATCAAGGACGAAAATTATTTTAGAAGGCATCAAGTAGGTATTTAGTTAGATGTTCAAAAAGAAATATTAAAAATATAATTGTCATGCGGATATGATTTTTTAGAAAAAATACATCGGTGGAACATTTTTCATTGGCTTTTCTTAGTAAAAGTACGTACAAGAGTCACGAAATGCACAGAGCTTGGTAGCAATTACGCTCACACTTCCCAGACTTTATGTACCGATCAATAGATCGCCTTTATTCACGACAAGAAGCACCAAGTTATAGTGTCCGTCCCGAACTTACATAACTACTTGAAGCACCCACCTTACATCAAGCAATATATCAATATATTGATGTACTATACTGAATCCGCCACTGATCTGTATACCCACTTACATTTATTTACTCATCGTTATTTGTGTTTGTTAAAATTTACTAATTGGTTTAAATGATCATCTACATTGTTATTTATTTTCTTACATACATAAGGATTACCTATTTTTATTTACATTTAAATAAATTGTTTTGAAACGATTTTATTTTTTTGTTTTTCCTTTTTTCCAAATCCAAACCAAATGTAATAAAACTAAATCAAATGTAAAACAACCCGCAGTGCACGGTTCGAACCATTCGAAGTAAGAACCCATGAGAGATCGGCGGTACGTTTCAAAACTTATACTTTGAGTCACTCATCGAGAGCAACCCATCGACAAACAGCATCAGCTTCACAAGCAAAGCTTCCCATGACAAATACAGCACAAAACGACTACACGTGTGAATGTCACAACTATTTACAGTACTTATAAATTAATATTACTATAAACTTTACTCAAATCTGTTTGTGTGCCCTTGATTACGTAGCCGTCGAACCAAAGCTTTTAAATAACTACAACTTTTCTAAATTTTTAAACACCTCTGCTAATTTTAATATAATTCTAATACGTAATTTTAATGGTTGTCTGTTAATATACATTCTTAAGAACTCTCCTTCTACCTATAGCATAATAAATAAATTCAATTAATACGCAATCCTCTAGCTAATACTTCGTTGTGGTATAGAAAACCATCGAAAAAGTTGATAACTTTAGGTAAGTCCACAAAATCTCTAAATTCGGATATTTGCAAAACATTTCTGCCAAAAGTTTTTAATGCACCGAGTATTATGAAAATTACTAATCTTTGTATATATTTCTAATTATTGTATACGCTTAAAACTTAAACTCACACGACCATTAAACATTCACAACAACACGGTGTAGGCACTGTGGTCAGATATACGTAGAGGGACTATGTAATTGGCAGAGAACTGATATCAGTAATCAAACAGTATTATGCACCGCATTATGTACGAAGCCAGCTAATTTTATAGTTTTAAAATAATCGCTTTTAATTCTGCAAACTACATACATATATCTAAGTTTGAGCTCAGCAGCATTCATAGGCCAGTTTTTGCTTAGTTAGCGTGGTTTTCGCAGCGAGGCCTCGTTGATGCTATTTAGTTTTAAGCGAAAATTTCATATAACGCTTGAGTTGGGTTTGCGGCTAAGTTGCGTTGCACAGCGGTCACGGATCGTTCTGAGGTGTGGTTGTGGTGCTTGCAGACCACGACTCTCATCGGTCTGCTGAAGACGGCGCGCCTGCTGCGGCTAGTGCGGGTCGCGCGCAAAATTGACAGATACTCCGAATATGGCACCGCCGTACTGCTCCTACTTATGGCCACTTTTGTCCTTATTGCTCATTGGTTGGCCTGCTTATGGTGAGTTTTTAATAATACTTGCACAATGAGGGCAATTCATAACAATGACATCAACTTGAATTCAATTTGTGTGCAATGAAGAACGAGTCAATAATTTTGTTTAATCATTGATATAAGTAAATCTTATTCAAAATAACTTTGTTGGAATTGAGTAGCCCCATTACTGGAATAACTTTAAAACATGTAAAGCCCATAGTTCAATAAGTTTTAATTCAAATGTTTAACTTACTTGCACCTGTTCATCTGTCGTAAAATGCTCGTGTTGTCCTTAGGTACGCTATCGGTAGTTGGGAACGCCCTCAGCTCCACGCCCCAATAGGATGGCTGGACGCCCTCGCCAATGATGTACAAGCTTCTTATGACAACTCCACTGGTCCATCCATGAGGTAATGTACAAAAAAATACGTTAAAATAAACAATTAAAATATCACATTAATATGAAATATTAATTTTCAGATCTAGATATATAACCGCTTTATACTTTACGTGCACGTCGCTGACAAGCGTTGGGTTTGGGAACGTTGCGCCGAACACTGACATGGAGAAAGGGTTCACGATATTTGTTATGCTGGTTGGCTGTAAGTATTCTTGGTAGCTTACCACTGTACTCGTATTTCACCTTCCAATACACTTCCTCGAAAAGTGGCTCTTATCGCACAACTCTTAGGTTTAGAATGCAGTGTATTTCACAGTCGTGGGTTTATTTTCATTTATTTCTTCGTATTTCGAAGTTTAACCCTTTACTTCTCCTGTAACCTGGGAAAAAAAGCGCAGATGAAGGTACTATTTCCGACCCAGTGTTTACGTTGTTACTTAATAGGCCCATGATAGCCCGGATGATATTTGTACCTAGAAATCATTTTACATAATTTGAAAAAAAAAAAATCTGGTCAAGGCAAGCGATTGTCTCCTTAAACATTGGTTTAAAAATGTTATAACACTCACATCACGTGATATCATTGATCGCTTTTTCTACATATACGAGTGCATGCATAGAATATTCTATGCGTGAATGTGGATTGGGAGTATTTAAAGCTCATTATATAAATTAACTAGCTGTTACCAGCGAACTCCGTTCGCGTGAAATTAATATTAATATAAAAAATATTACCATATTATTATATTTTGAATCGGATTTAATTAACAATTTCAAGGGTTTTGATGTTCTTGCACGGAATCCTAATTATTTTTCTAAAATAAAAGTAGACTATGTTAGTTAGATCTTATAACATCAGGTATCCGCCAGTAAAAGTCCCGTCAAAATCGGTCCAGCTGTTTCATTCCGTTTCGTTAGATTAGCCGGAACAAACAGTCAACAGACAGACAGACAAAAACTGAAAAAAATGTGTTTTTGTTATAAGTGCCGTATATATTTCCATATGCATTCATTAATATCACTTGAATTATTTCTTCTTGCAGCTCTCATGTATGCCAGTATCTTCGGTAACGTATCGGCTATTATACAAAGACTTTACTCTGGAACAGCTCGTTATCATACACAGATATTAAGAGTACGGGAATTTATTCGCTTTCATCAGGTACGATACCACTATTTTCAACTTTTAAGTACATACATTATTGATGTTTTTTCAGTGATGGCACTCATGATAAGTAGCCTCCTATCCTTCTATATTCGCCCTCTTTTCAGCTCTACTCTATATAATCTATCGCCAAATAATTGATTTAAAACCTTATTGTTTGTTCTTGTAGATAACGAATCCTTTAAGACAAAGACTGGAGGAATACTTCCAACATGCCTGGAGCTACACGAACGGGATCGATACGTCCAGCTTACTCAAGGGATTCCCGGAGTGCCTCCAGGCAGACATCTGTCTTCATCTTAATAGAAACTTACTTGCTAATTGCTCAGCTTTTGATGGTGCTAGTCCAGGATGCTTAAGGTAACTTATTGAATTTTTGAAACTAAAATAAGCATACGAATACTAAACTAGTAAAAAATTATAAAACTGTTTTTTTTTTAATAATAGTTACTAGAACTAGATAGATATAGATACTGTATTATAGATTATGTAGATATTGTAAATTATATTAGTAGAGGTATCGATTCTCTGTAATCAACAAGAAATAAAAGGCTTTTGTTAGTATTTGTATGTAGTATGATTATCGAGTTTATGTCTACTAACTACGTGAATTATAACTACCGTAGTAATAAAAATCCTTACTGTTAATAATTTTAAAAACTAGTTATACAAATATAATTTTATCTTTAAAACCACAATTTCACGATTAAAACCACAATTTGATCAATAAAATCACAATTTGATCACTAAAATAAAAATTCAAGTTTTAAAACTCCTCAAAACCTTAATGTTTTTCTTTTGTTTGTAGAGCCCTTTCGCTGCGGTTCAAGACGACGCACGCGCCCCCTGGCGAGACGTTGGTACATCGTGGCGATGTCCTCACCTCCCTCTATTTTATATCCCGAGGCTCTATAGAAATTCTGAAGGACGACATTGTTATGGCTATTTTAGGTAATTTATTATGATTAAATCGCTGAATAATTAATTAAAGTAGCCCGAACAATTGCCAAACTTAAGTGGGAGTGGGAAGAGCACATTGCTCGCAGAACGAATGACCATTAAGACTGAAAAGTTCTGGGGTGGCGACCGCGAACCGGAAGACGTTGCGTTGGAAGGTGTCCGGCTAGGTGGACCTGGTGAAGATTGCGGAGATCCGCTGAATGCGAAACACACGGGACCGGTCAATGTGGCGACACTTGGGGGAGGCCTATGTCCAGCAGTGGACGTCTTTCGGCTGAAATGATAATGATGATGAATCGCTGAATAAAGCAATCAAATTCTCGGTTTGGCCCACCTTTTCTAGTTCTATATATGTATATGATAAAAAAGAATAATTGATTAGTATTAATATTTGTAAGCCCGATTAAGAAGCACCCCGTTAAATGATTCATCACATATTTACTGTACCAAAACAATTTCTGAAGGCCCCATACCTTAGAAAAAAAGCCTCAGGCGTTGAGTTTTGTATTGCGGCTTGCGTCAAGGTAGCTTTCGTTATATATACCACATATGATTCCGTTCGTTGCGACTTGTGGAATTAAAATTCTCTAACTAAACACAACATGCGCATTACTTTAGGGGGTAGTTCGCGGCCACTGGATTAAACAAGATCTCACTGATTTCACGTTTATTTTTCCAGGTAAGGACGATATATTCGGCGAGAACCCGTGCATCTACGGCACTGTGGGGCGCAGCAACTGCCGCGTGCGCGCGCTCACCTACTGCGACCTACACCGCGTGCATCGAGACGATCTTCTCGACGTGCTGGACTTCTATCCCGAGTTTCGCTCCTCCTTCGTCAACAATCTTGAGATCACCTACAACATGAGGGACGTAAGTAAAATATAAAATACGGCCGAAACCAAGTCACGTCAATATAAAAATAATGAGACAGAATGTAAAGTAGTTGTCTCATAATACGACTGCGATTCAATGATTTCCCACTAGAAGACAATTAAACAATCTCGAGGCAGTAGGAAATCGTAGCAAGACGATGCGCTACGAGTTTTGCTACGAAGCTACGAACGTAGCATCTCTACGACGGCGTAGTCACTTCGTAGCAAGGAAAACTCCAGATAAAGACAAAAATGTCAATAGGTCTTGTTTTACTTAATAGACACCAACAATTAGTTCTATAATTTTATCTTGTCTACGAAGCTACAAGCGTAGCACGTCTACGCCGTAGACATTTCGTAGCACGAGGAAAGTTCCTGATAAAAGACAGAAACGTGATGTTTTTTTTCGTATATGTTGCAGGAAGAACTGGGTGGTATAGAGCCAAAGCGTCGTATGCGCTATGAAAACCCGTGCGATGCGCGTTTGTTGCGGGAAGCCTACGCGCGCACCACGCGTCGGCCACACACTGAGACTTTCGCAGAGAAAGTGGTGAGTATAAACATTATTTTCTTCTTAAAAAGATCACTCTTAGCAATAAGACTGCCCATTGTATCACCTTATGTAGATATGTGTAAAAAGTCTACTTTTTCATACCTGTAGTTTGTATGGCATATATAAAAAGTGTTTTAAATTTTTTTTTTCAAGTAGTTTGTTCTTACAACTAGCACATGATAAGGTCACGAATTAGGTTATGTTTTTGGTATTTTGTTGAAGTTGATCTACTTAACCGAAATATTAAATTATATGTACTTTCTTTTGACACACCTACAACAGCGTACACAATTATTCGTCATTTATTAATAATGATGTTTGAGAAAGCTAAGAAAGAAAGCATCATCCGGTAAATACGGTTCTCAATAAAAACCCACCTTCACAGGACTCTCAGTGCAGCGACGACGACACGGAGTCGCCGGCCAGTCGCGGCATCCTCGAGTTCTCCGCAGACAAGGCAGGACAGGACGTCACCCCGCTCAACTTCAACTTCAGCAAGCAGCGCTCCACCACGCTCAACTCCATCACAGGTAAGCAAACGCACGCACACAAGGAATGAACCCTTTTGTTTCTTCAATATTAACGACCACAAACGCCCGTCTAAAGTCACAGAAACCACGGGTGGCATGTCGTGGTACCTCCCTTTCTCTATTCATAGAGTAGATGAACCTACACATTATAGTAAATGGATGACCAATTGCATTTCCCTTTGCCATGTTTAAGTCTCTTCTTTCAATAATATCTTGTGATCCGTTACAATTTAGTTTTTTTTTTTTATTTGTTGAGGGAGTTAATTTTTTGTCTTGGGATATTTTAATAAATTCAGTCATTAATTTTTATAGTTTGCAAAAAGTTTTCATAAGTTAAGTTGTATTGGTATCAGTTATACGGGCACCGTGTGTGTTTAATTCGTATTTAATGTTTTGCAAAATTTCTACAAATGTACAAATTTCATTGTAATCAATCAATTTGGACATGAATATTTGAAAAATACGTATATGACGTTTAAAGTAATAGCGACTAATTAAACTTTATTTAATTTAGGGCAGCATGTGTTACGCTTGTTTCCTTATTTATTTATATTCCTATTTACTGGTGACGTGGGAGGGGATGCGGTGTGGCTAACACGTAGTATGGGCACTGCGACGAGCCCACTGTGGCCGCCAGGGGCCGCCAGTGGCCGCCAGTGGTTCGGATAGGCGAGAGCTCCGTGATGACGCGTAGCTCTCAACCCTGGCGGCCCGCACACCCCGCACCCCCGGTACCGCCCGCCCCGCTCTGAGCGCGGCCCTTGTGTGCAGGCATGCTAGCGCAACTTAAACGGAGCTTCCCAGACCTCTACCATCATAAAACACATCAGCCACTGCACAACAAGTACTGTAAGTATGCATATTATACTACTTTGTAGTGCATGAATCAATATCAAAAATGGTTTATGAAAATGAAATTAGTTACACCAAAGTACCGGTTGAATGGTTTCCATGTAAAATATTCATCTGTACAATATGAGCACGCAACTGTCAACCGGAACTTCCACCTAAAATTACAACTGAATTGGTTATATAAAATTATTTGGAACAATTTTATTACACAGCAACACCAAGTTTAAAAATATGCATCGTAATACGGTATTTACCATTTACCCATAAAAATAAGGAAACAATTAAATTAATAAGCAACATGCTAAATTATTTGTACTCATACCATTATTATTCGTTGAATTACGTTCATATCCCGAGCTGGTAACAGTTAATATAAATTACTGTACACATGCATAATTTCCAGCGCAATCCACGCCTCAAACGTATAGAAGTCGCGCGGGCGTGCGGCGCCAGTCGTCGGCAGGCCCACTCAACGACACGTCGCCGCTGACGTGTGCAGCGGCGGGCGAGCCAGCTGTGAGCACGCCAGCGCACAGCGCCACGCTGCCAGTGTCCAGCCTCAGCACCAACCCTAGCTCGTACTACACGAACGCATCGCCGTCACCGCCCGCGCCCGCGCACCAGCACGTGTCGTGTGACGACATACTCGCCCCTGCCGGGCCGCAGCCCGCGCGCACCCCCTCCTGCCGCTCCGCGCCGCACTCCGCCGTCAACCTGCACCAAGCCGCCTGCAACGGCCGGCCCGCCGCGCTCGCTCTATCCCACGACAAAGCTCAAAATGCTGCAACCGCACAGGTAAACATTTAGGCACACGATACTTTTTAAATCAAGACACGGTTCCCGTGCCAACTAAAGCTAATCGTGTTACAGGATAGCATGTCGCCGCAGTACCAGAATGTAGGAGCCGCTGCGACGGCAGCATCGGTTGCGACCGTACTTACAAGACTAGAAGAGTTAAGTCGTCGTGTAGCCGTGCTAGAGTCCGGGCTCACCGCTGACGTGCGACGGATCCTGCAGCTGCTGCAAGCGCGCGAGGTCCTTCCGCATCACAATGCGCAGCCAGCGCACACTCCATCGACAGTGCTACCCCCCAAAGCCTCTCTGTCGGTGCCTCAAACGAATGAGGTGACATCCACCACCTGTAACAAATAGCTAAGTAATATAATGAACAGACAATAATGCGTTATTTATGTCGGTAGTGGGAGTGGAACTGGAACGGGGAGCGCGAGCGCGAACGCGGTGGAAGGTGCGGGCGCGGTGAGCGCGGCGAGCGCACGCCGGGGGTGCAACGCTCGGCGTCGGAGCCGCACGCACCGCTGCCGCCCGCGCTGCCGCCGCCGCCGCACTCGCACTCGTTCTACAGGTAGTGTGAGGCGCGCGAGCCGAGCGCTCCCCGCTCCCGGCCGTCAACGCGCTCGCTAGCCGAGTCGTCGTGCGGCTCGCCGAGCTCGCCGGGGGAGGCGCCCGGCGGCATGCGCCCGTGCCCGCCGAGCCCGCCGCGCGCGCGTTTCCATTTCTGCCGGCGCATCGCGCGCTGCCGGCCCCACGACGTTCGGGGCTTCCTCTGACGCGGCCCTCACCCGACGCATGGACCAATTTTGTACTTCTGTTAACGCCTAAATAAACACGTCCTCGCGATCTCGCGAGCGGGCGGCCTCTCCCGCCCGTGCCGAGTCCATTTGTAATAAATTTCAATAATGTTCGCTTTAGTAAAACTTTAAGATTGCCCAGCGGGCCGGATTCGGTTGATTCGACGAACAGACACGAAGCCGTTTCACCTTGTAATGGTAGTGTACGACTACACGAGTGGTTAGAAATGCAATAAGTGGTGGATATATTGGGTGCTTTAATTTTATGTATGTAATTTACAGGCTTTTAAGAGAAGTAAATTTTTACATGATGTATGGGTATGTGTACAATAGCACTATCTGACCGTATTGTTCATCAACCCTTCCGGTTAATGTGTTTAAGTTAATGAATCCAAATAAACAGGATGTATCAGAAAGGTGTGGTCATATTTAAGTGTGTGGTACAGACCAGTAAACAGAACAACTTCCTTAATAGGACCAACATCGTAATCGTGCATAAATAATAATCAGCTGCCTCATACAAAACCGCAATACCTACTCGACCCAAATCTATGACTTATGACTTTTTCGTGATTAAGTACTATTTTGATCCCATAAAGAAAGTTGTTCAAATTGATCTGTACCAGACCCTTAAATATGACCATGATGATTTGATGTTTCTGATACACACTGTATTATCCAGATTGACTTATTAATGTATCTACGTAATTATTCTATTCTAGACTTCAGCTAATTCAGAATGAGGCTTATAAGACTGAGAGACTACGTAAATACCGTGAACTGTATTTCCAGAAGCGAGTACCTAAACGATAACGCTTTCTACCCGTCCTAGCTCCTTGCCTTTACATAGTACCTAGGTATGTGTAACACTACTCGTACTTTGAACGACATATGAACTGCTCCTTGTGGAAGTGCGTTTCTGAGGTCTCACTCGACACACGGCACACATTAGTTACCGCATTGTCTTCAATGATGCATAACTACATAAATATTTTATTAAACCATTTTCGATTTCTTGTATTTGTTAAACCGACTTCAAAAAAGGAGGAGGTTTCTCAATTCGACCGTATATATATTTTTTACTAAAGTATTTATGACTCATAGGCGTCAAGTACTCCGCTTTCTGACGACGAGTGATTACGAACATTCAGAACCATTCCATTATATACTTAATATTAAAATCCTCGTCTCCCTTCTCACTTTACTTTAATTACTATAATTGTGGCTCAAATTATTAACTTATGTTGTAATGTGTATCCTAGTTACGGAGTAAGAGATTTCGCCAATATATCATTATAAGCAATAATAAAGCCCAGCGTATGTTAAGGACGTAAATCGTGATTATTACGTAAGTGGTTACAAACTAACAGCCAACATTAGGTGTACAGTGTTACCAGATAGAGCTACAGTTTGTTTGTCGCCACTCTTAGGATTCTCAAGTATACTATCCTTGCCGCAATTATCATATCGCACTGCGTCATATCATTATTTGACCATTTCATATTACTTCCAATGTATTCAATGCAAATGTTATACATTATTCAAATAAGAGTTTTTACTGAACATTCCAATCATTTCTGCTAGGCGCATTTATGATTAAAATTGTAAAGGTTGCTTTTGAAATTCCGGTCAATTAAAATAAAATAATAATTCGTAATTTTTTCTTGCACCAGATTTTACAGTAAACAATTCTTAAACAAATCTTCCTGTTCTGCTCTCTGGTGTCTTTTGTAGCCTGCCTAATAAACTTACCTACCATACTTACCGTATAACTACATAGTATAAATAGACTTGTTTTGCACGCCTTTATCGTTCCATTTTAATTCAGTACAAAAAGTTTGATACTTTTTATATTCTCTTAAAAAATGGGATTTCTGTTTTAACCAGTTATACTTGAAGTTCAGCCTTTAGATTTATTTTGTTGAATTATGACTCATCATCAATCTTCTAGCTAATTTATAACTTCGAAAGTGATGAATTTTCATAACTTTTAAACAGTTATTATCATCTGTATCGCATGGCAATAGTAACTTAAATAGTGGGATTAAGCAGAAAAGCGGTAGAAACATAGTTGTGAAATGAAAACTGCCAAACTGATCACTTTACATGACTACATATTCCAAGCGTAGTTACTTCATTCAAATGTTATGTTAAAACAAAAACGCTTGTCATTATGTTTTTTATTGTTAAACTTTAGACAATAACAGTCCAGCAAATGCGTTTCACCAGTGGAAAAATGCACGCATTTGTAAACTATCAAAGAACATACTGATTGTTTAACTTTACCTTAAATACTACATACTGCTTTAATTTCAAAAGAAGTAACCGTAATATTTAGTAATAGAAAATTCAGTGGTTGACTTTTAAAAGATAGATAAAAATTACCATTAGGTTTTGAAAAGAGTATGGAACATCGCACATTAGCTGTACAGTTGATTTTCTGCGCGTAGTAGGTTGTATTGAATGTAAATAATTAGATATGATAGACTTAGATTTGTAAATTGGTCAATTCCCAGAAGTTATACTTATTCTTCAATCTATCTAGTTCATCGAAATTAATAGCTTTGCTTTATATTAATATCATTAAATGCCGAGCATTCTAGATCTACATTTAGGCATTGTTATTTGCTTTAGTAGTTTTAGAATTACAATTTGCCCGAATGCCACTTAATTAAAATAGCTATCAATAAAGTATATACCATTACGTATATTAAATAACAAATTTTAAAATTAGAACATTAGTGAAACTCAGATCTTATCTGACGTCATTGCAACCAGCTGATATAAGATTCACATGAACAAGCGTGTGGCAGGTCTCGTTCTTCCATCAATTAAATAGTTACTGAGGTCATGCAATATACCTATACCCTATTTCTGTTTATACTTTGAAGTAGGTATATAAACAGAGGTTTCATATAAAATAAATAAATAAATGAAAATAATATACACCAAGTTTAAAATGTATTTACAAATAAAAAAATTGTTACTGCTAAAAATATCGTTCGTTATTTATATTAAATTACAGTTTCATTTAGAAGAACTGCGTAGCTATAACATTACCATACCGACTTTATTATTATAAGCACTATGAATAACATAAAAGCGAGGGAAATTAGATGAATAAATATGAGTACAACAAGTCCTTTAAATAAGAGAAAAGAGCAATTAAAGTCTTTCCAAAATAAGCCAATCAGAAAAATGTTTTTAATGAACACGTGGAAAAATGGTTGAGGTACTATAGTAACAAGTCTGCTACGCCAACACACATACCTGTTTTACTTGCTCACTTCTACGTTATGAATATTCACAACAAATGTTATTTTTATTCTCTCCTATTGCCCTTTTCGTTTTTCCTTTTATACTTATTCCAAAAATAATACACAACCGAGTTCGCAAGTGCACACTTTACAAATCCTGCCTCGCGAACATCATTTGCTAATATAATTATTTTTGTTAAAAGCAAGGCTAGAGACCGTTCAATGTTTTCTAAACCTTGTTAAAACCGTCACAAGTGTACATTTCAAACACGCTAGAATGGTTTAGAAGTTTGACTAATAGCGCTTAAGCACAGGGTGTAATTTTGTTTGTAAGACATAATGATAACTTAAGATCCTAGATAATACTACAATAATATTATTACTTACCAATCTTACCATCGATAAATTTAACGTAGGTATCTATTGTCTATGTAAATGTTGATTAACGTAGAGTTTCGAACGCTTAGTATGTTTGCCACAGGTGACCGACTCTTTGGACGGGCACTTGTGTTACCTTTTTATAGTCTATTCGTATTGCGCACTGGTCATTTTCTCCGACATAGGTAATTCTATCACATTTACTATGAATTTTGCTGCTTCAACTTGACATGTGCGTAGGTTAGAACTTAAGGCATTTATCTTTTGTTACGAGCACTACCCAAAACCATCTTAAAGGCCTAGTACTACTAAAGCGATGGAGTCGTAGTTACCCGTCTCCAAGTATATTGTACGCAGAATGGTAACATTCTTATACGCGACTCATGTCATGCGCAAACACTTCTGGTATATTATTTAATGCATTACTTACAGTTGTAAATCTACTTGTGAATCAACACAGAACTGACTTCAGCGACACTTAATATCTGTCAGCCACTAATTAACTCATTATAACCATGTCGGTAGCGCTCTTGGGTACAAAACAAGACGTCGTTAAGAGTAACTGCGGTACTGTCTCCACTGAGAAAGACATTAACTTGTCGCAAATAAACTTTAAAATTTAAATAAAGCAATTTGGAGCCGCGCTATACTAATATATACTATTATTTATTCTGTGACTATACGTATTACGTAATATAATGAATTGTTGTATAAACATAGAGTGTAGGTGCCGCGGTTTTAGCTGAGAACGCCCTTCAGAATTACATAGCCATAAGTGTAGTTTAAGTCGTCACCTTGCGAAAAGATGTTCGCTTAATCATTTAAAAAATGTTGCCTTGAAATATTTTAGTCACAGAAAACTGGTTGTTTCAGCTTTGAATACTCTCACAATTATATTAGAATATTGTACGATAAGTTAAGTATTTTATATTTCAAGAACATAAGCGCAAAGTTAACGCGTGCATTGTATTATGTAATTTTGTCTGTGATCGAAATTTTATATTGTTAAGCTGAAAATTAAGCGCACGTCTAATTATTTTGAAATGCTAAACGTATTGCGTCATACATTCTGTGTGCTTAACTATTCATCTGTTTTCCAAGTAGGTAAGTATGTTGACTTGCCATCTTCTTACAAAATATACCTAAGTACCAGTGATTATTGTATCTGCGTTGATATTGCAGATGACCTCCTGTGTTATTTTTGTGGGTTTCAATATGTTATGTATGTTGTATATATAACAATATACCTAACTTATTTAATACATCGATAGGTACAATGTTAGACCATCCATACATAAACGGTGCCTACCTACGTAGACATATATTAGTCATTCTCATCACGCCTCATTAACATTATATTATAGGACTCGAATAAAGATAAACCAATCAAATTACGAAGAAGATAATTATTAAATAGGCCTTAATTAGGTCTCGAAAATATCGACAATAAAGTCTCCTTGCCTTCATACTCGTAAAATTTCATATGTTTGTACCTAAGTCCCTTTGAATTAATTGATGCATATGAAGGAGCATTACAGAATGTATGAGTAAATACAAATAGGGACACGTGTATAATATCTCCTAACCTTTCAGATATCTTATTGTTATTAAATATCTCACTAATTATATGAAAGTGTACATTTAATTATGTTATGAACAAGTTCTGTTATTGACAAAACATTATTCTAAAGCATGTTGCGTGGCTACCGAATCGTGACAACTATAGTATTAAGCTATTTATTGTACTTAAAATACTTGTTGAGTTATTTGCTGTTTTGAAAAATGTGTGAACTGTTGGGTAAGATCTATCAATAATGGATAGGTAGTAAGTCAATGCCTATTTATGTGAGTCTGCCGTTAGTAATAAATGATTGTGTTCGGAATGTAAGAGAGACGTTCTATAAAATACCTACCACATAGGTAATAAAGAACTTTATATTTGTTTTGCCTCTCCTTTTCTTTATGGTTCTAGGAATAGAGCAGTGGAGTGTTAAGGAACTAGTTGCGAATAACTGAAAGTGTGATTACTTGTATTATTTACAATTCTAAATAAAGTTATTGTATTCTATCGATAAGTTTATCAACTATTTGGGCATGTATATAAAGATAATTTATCTACACATCAACAACTGAAGTTTAGATACCAACTAATTTTATTAGTGTTATAATTATAACTAAAGAATTCTTACGTTCAACTGATAATAAAGTGGTATGTGGAATTAGGAAACGAAAATGTAGGATATTTGTTTGATTGACTAATTGTAATCACTTAGAATTAAGACGCTTTTGATTCCAACTATTTTTATTTAAAGCCCGGAAGCACGTCTATTGCAACAATCATAAATAAATAGGTTGTACTAAGTATAATACCTAAGTACTCGTACATGTTTAAAAAAGTATTCATACCTGCAGCCCTATCTATATAATGAAACAGGATTATAGCTTGCCCAGCTAGTATCTACAGATTCCATTTTATACTTATTACTCAATGTTCAGTGTATATAGATAATAACCGGCATGAAATGCATTGCCTATAGATCTTCACTCCTATAGCAACTATTTATTTTGTGCACCCAATAATGATAGTGACAACGATCAATATTTTATTTACATCTACGTTATTCTAAGCACTGACTGGAACGATATTATGACAGTTAATTTATAAGCCACAAATTTTTGCTTTAGGTATACTTTTTATACAAATTATTGAACGTTTGTTCATTATTGTTATAATAATACGCGTAAACAGTACATGTTAAATACTTACGTGTACATACTTAGAGCATTATAAACAGAGCACATTAGTCACATAGTTAATCAAAAATTTGCATTCATTGAACAGCGCAAAATTCTCGTGGAATAAGTTCAGTGGAATAAAATATCACGCACATGCGACATTTTGTTTTATTTCAACAAATGCCTTCCCTCAAGCTTAGGTAGGTGACTTCTCACTAGGATAAGGACCTACATACAAATCTAATATCAATGTTACGGACCAAGTGGTAAATGAGGGCATTATACATAATGCCCGGGCATTATGAATAATGACAAGTGAATTGGGCAAAGTGATTAATTATTCCCAAACTTCAACATTTATCACAGTTCCTGGCCATTATGAATATTGCTATGCTATCATCGGGCAATTTGATAATTTAGGTATATTTTTCAGGATGCGGAGATGAGTCCTAGCCTGATACCCTTTCAATTATGTGTCTGATTATTCAATTTGCGATTTAAGTTAGTCATTATCGTACCTACTAAACAATTTGATTTCATGTTGAACAATATGAATAATGACAAGTATCAGATTCGCTGGATGAAATTGTACAGTGACAAATGCCCACGTTTCAAACGACCTTTTAATATGGTCATTAATCAAAGAAACCATGATTTATATTTTACTTTTTTCCCGCGCTTTGCCTTCGCAGGTTAAAGGAGAAGTAAGATTATGAAGCCGCAAAACAGCCTAATATTAAAAATAAAACATTTAAAACACTATTAAATATGAATTTCTTGATAAAAGCAAATAATGTTACAAGGTCAACTTAATTAAATGATCAGGACATCCATCTGAAAAACTAACTTCTGGACTCATTATTTCATACAGCTTCAAACCGGTAAATCGGACTGAGACAAATTAAGATGTCTGCGTCTCAATCTAGTATTAAGCTCTGGCTAAACTGAGGTGATTACCCTCGCTGGATACGGGAGACAGTTCACTCTTGACATCAATATCATCAAAATCATGGATTGAACCAGAATCGTCTAAGGTTCTTAAATACGAACCCTTCAGATCAATTTGGCGCACCCAAATTGATCGTCTAACCCTTAAGGTGAATGCTCCAACCAGGCCCGCGAAATTCAAAATTTCTTGGGTTTTTTGCAATTTGCAGGCCAGTGCTAGGTTGTCTGTTGATTAAAATATTATTCGCGGCTGTAAGACATATGTAGGTACAGAATTATAATCATCAAAATCATCAATAAAACGCTCTAAGTTCATAAAGCTGTAGGAATGACTTTTTCTGTTTTTTTTTTGTTCCTACACCTTTATGAACGGTGAGGGTTGTATGGGTGATTTTGATGATTATAATTCTGTAACTACATATGTCTTACAGCCGCGAATAACATTTTAATCAACATACAACCTAGCACTGGCCTGCAAATTGCAAAAAACGCAAGAAATTTTGAATTTCGCGGGCTGGTTGGAGCATTCACCTTAAAGAAAATTCCCCTAGAATCATATTTTAGTGTTGCCACTTAAAGGGGAACGTTCTTAAACAATCTTCAATTACAGATCACCCGACGCAATTTCATGTAATTTAATGCTAGTTAAACACGCAGTGACTATAACTGGTTCCAAACATTGTCATTGGTTGAACATTTGGTAATGTAATTTTATATTTCAAAATAGCTTGGCTTGGCTTTAGCTTACTGGTCAGATTTAGACCTATGGCTATGGTCGCGCCATCTACAATTAGCTTGTTTGGGTAAAGAGCAAGAGGAAGACACTAATCTTTCTGAGCTAGTATAGATATAGAACGTCCTTTACTTCTTTGGTATCGTTTACGTAGAGCTTTTTCGGTATTTTCCATTGACTGCGATTCGCCATTGATGTCTAAATGCACATCCACCATGTTCACACGAAAACTTTGACAGCAAAATTGACCTTCGATTTTCTGAATCTTTGAATGGACATGATTTTGAATGAATAAGCAACAAACTGCTGGAACTCGCCCACTCTCTAAAAAGCAAGGCACGAAACAGAAATTTTAATGTTGAACGCACCCCTGTCACTGTCATGAAACTCATGAAAGTCAATGTCAGTGTCAGATAGTTGTCCGATGTCCGAGCCGAGCTAGCGAAAAGCCATGTGAATGAAATCAATGTTTCTGTAAAACTCATTTTCTAATTAGTACCTAACTGAATAAAGTTATTACCTTTATATATCTCCCAGTACAATCTTACAGGAAACTATAGTTAGCGATGAAATATGAGTTCACAAGCCATTAAGTGCCACAAATGCCGCCATACGTTATTTGATGAAACTTGCATCCTGGACAGTTCTCTCACCTGTGATCCTACAAAATGTGAAAGTTATGATATAAAGAGATTTATATACGTCAGTGAGGACAAAGTGCCTGAATGGATTAGAGAGAAAATCGAAACTGAGGAGTGGACTAAAGGGAAACTGCACTGTCAGAAATGCAACAATAGAATTGGGTCGTTTGACTACATATCGGGGCGAAAATGTGACTGTGGGTCTTCGGTTATACCACCTATACATTTGGTGACCAGTCAAATTGATAGGCCAATAAAAATTCAAAATATTAACCATTTACAGATGTAATAAATGTACTGATACAGTAAGTAGCAATGCTTTTTACTTGTAAATAAATAATTTGTAAGGTAAATAAAACATTATCAAAATTTGTATTTTATTTTTATTTAAATTAACAGTTATTCAACCACCATAGCACTTGTCACTGATTCATTTACTTCAATATCTCGGCACTTAGCAGCTTGTAATTCCCTTCGGATCTGTGAATATACAATAAAACATTCTCAGTAGCTATTCAACTTAAAAACAATACATTCAGTCAAAAAAGTTTCAGGAATAGAAGATTTGCTAGGGTTTCAAATTCAATTTTTTGATTTTTTTTTGTTGTTAAATTGGCACAACTGATTTTATTTTGGCACAGTTTCAGTTGCATGTTATTTTGATTGAATACAGTGTTGATAGATCGATTGGAGCATCGCACAATAATTATTCACATAACGGTTCCGCATGACGAGAACCTCGTAAAAGCAGAGAAAGATAGGAGAGGTACAATTCAAATATCTAGATTGGACTCGTAGTCGACATGTGGGACGTGAGCACAGCAGTCATTGTGTCGATAGTCGTGTCGACCAATAGCTTAATAGCCTCGACCAACATCTGCGGAGGCTCTCGCTGGGCATCTGGATCAAAGGCTTGATTCACAAGGCAGTTCTTCTGGACACGGTGCATATTGTTAGGAGGTTCCTCTCTCAAGAGCCCTGACCACCGGTACAATCTTGTAACTCAGCCCCTGTTCCCAATGCCGGTGGGCTACTATTTTCTATATTTTTATATATACATATTGTTAATAGAAATATTTAAAATGTAAATAAAAAGTTAGAAAAATGAATAAAGGATATTATAATAATATATACATGTACGTAGATAGATATCTATTATTCATTAAGATTTTATTATTCATTTTCATTTTACTATTCATTTTCATTTACCTCTGGAGTGATGGTAATATGAGACTGTTTCCTGAGTAATTCCAAAAGCGCATCTCTCTGTTCCGTAGATATATCTGCCTTATAACGCTGTACAAATGTTAACAAGGACTGATGCCACAGAACTGGCAAATTGCGATGTTCACTTTGGAATCTGTAAAGACAATTTTGTGGAATTATACACTCGGCATACAACTTGTTACAAGGCTACTACTATTGAATACCAATAACATGCATGTTTATCTCTATTGGAAAATTAGAACTGCACTATTGTCAAACCCAAATAATAGTGTAATGCATATTGAAGAGGTATCCATATATTCTGGATTAGAAAAGTTATATCAAATACCAGTTGCACTGTTCTGTTCAGTTTCAAGCTAAAATAAAACAATTCAAATACTTATGTGTCAAAATTACCTTATAAAGTGGAAAACAACTGAATCAACAACTCTGTATGGCAGAGCATACTTTTTATCAAAAAGTATTCTTAAAAATATGGAGTTAGCTCCAGTGTAATCCATTTCTGCTATCTTTAGCATAGCTGCACTAGAATGCAACACTGGTACAGAATTACGTGCCAACACTGAACCCACTATGATGGCTTCACGAAGTGTGCAATCTCCTGCCTAGAAAATACCACAATAAAAATTAGTCAACCAAGAGTAAATTTTTCATTCATAATGCGAAAGCAGCAGCCTGCGAGTTATAATCAGAATTTCCTAAGCTTTTTAGACCACTCCCATAACCTTCCACAGACTTCCTTCTTCTGTCCGTGCGGTTTTCTCCAGCCAATCTCTCACAAACACCTCTCATCCGTCAAACCAGCATTCTCTAGGCCTCCCTCGGTGATAACCTTTCGTCATGATTATTTTTATGAAATACACTTCTCATCAAAAAAATCGAAACACTTTCGTTTTTATTGTTTTTGTCCTAATTTTTTACAAAAGAGAATTAATTCCATGAAAAAAAAAACATTATTGTGTAGCTGGCAGTTTGGTCATTACAGTAAGAAGAAAAAAATCAAAATTCGAAATTAGAATTTCATTTGTTTATCCTATAAATGAAATTAATCACTGTTTTGAGACAAATGTGTATTTAGGGTTGGAGTACGTTTCTCGTTTAAAAACTAAAAATTAGCGCTTGTCTTTAAACTTTTTGTTTCTTATTTCATTTACTGTGACTTTGGGACGTCTGAAAAAACTTTTTTTTCTAAAACATATGGATACTTCGCCCGCAGAAGCCGCCCAAGTGGTGGCATTGCTGGATTCTGGACTTAGTCAGCGTGTTGTGGCTGCAAGATTGCATCTAAGCTTATCATCTGTTCATAGAGTCTACAAACGCTATCGGGAGACTGGTTCGTTCACGCGCCGTTCAGGATCTGGCAGGAATCGGGTCACTTCTGAGCGAGATGATCGATTTATTGTAACAACTTCTTTACGAAATCGACGCCTTAACGCTTTTCAACTGCAGCAGCAGCTTCGCGTTGTACGAAGAGTAGCTGTAAGTGACTCTACAATAAGAAGAAGGTTGAAGGAACGCGGATTGGCACCGCATAAGCCAGCGAATGGGCCGAAATTAACTGCAGACCATCGAAGAGCGCGCCTTAACTTTGCACGCGAGCACCTAACTTGGTCATACCTTCAGTGGAGCAAAGTACTGTTTTCTGATGAGTGTAAAATTATGCTGTATGGTAACGACGGAAGGAACAAGGTCTACAGAAGAGATGGAGAACGCTTTGCACAATGCTGCATTGAAGAAAAGGTCAGCTATGGTGGCGGTTCGTGGACGGTTTGGGGAGGAATCAGCGCCGACGGTAAGACAGAACTTGCCTTTGTGTCTGGGCCACGGCTGCCTGCACTAAACTCTCATCGGTACATCGAACAGTGTCTTGAACCTCATGTGATGCCCTATGCACATTTTATTGGAAACGACTTCATATTCATGCACGACAATGCTAGAGCTCACACCGCGGGCGTCGTACGAGATTATCTTACCGAAGTCGGTATCTCCATTATGGTATGGCCAGCAAGAAGCCCGGACATGAATCCCATTGAACATCTATGGGATGAATTAAAGAGACGAATTCGAGCAAGAGATCCAGCCCCAGAAACACTTAGCCAGCTGCAAAATGCAATCCAAGAGGAATGGGATAATATTAGGGTTCAGAACCGGGAAATCCCGGTCTCGAAAGTACCGGGAATTCCCGGTTCTTTTGTCAGTAAAATGGAACCGGGAAATCAAATTTGATTCCCGGTTCTTTCGGTACATTCGGGAATTTTATTTTTATTACGCGATTCACACTACTATTTACTTATTTACTCTTACTTTACTTTTCCACACTTTCTACTATTCAAACATTCAAAACTAACGTGAATAATTCAGCGTTAAAAGAAATAACACGCGGAATTAATGGTGAATAAAAGTCGCACCAAATCCTCAACAACTCCTGTATCTCAAGCTGGACCCCTACAAATACAAACCTCACAAGGTGAACAGGCGAGAGAACGTGAATTTGACTCTGATGTGCTTGAAGTTCAAAACATTGCTTTGACAAAAGGCGATGAGTTAAATGCTGAGCTTGCAAAAGCTGTTAGTGAAAAACGCGTTAGATCTTCTGCTCATGAAGATTTCTTTACGAATGTTAGGATTGAAATGGCTCTCTTTGAAAATGGAGGAGATCGTGGGCGTTACTTGTCTCAGGCCTATGACCATCTATTAACGATTCCGCCAACCAGTGTTGAGGCAGAAAGAGTTTTCTCTTCGGCTGGTTTGCTATGTAACAAAATAAGACCTCGTTTGAGTGACAAAAGTCTAGATGCACTGTTGTTTTTAAGGTCCTATTATAGAGAAGAGAGAGCTAAAAGCTCTTAAAAAGCTAAACTTTGGTTACGCTATATATTTTATGAATACTCGGAAGGAGATATTATGTTTAAATATTTTTTGTTAAAAAAGTTTAATTTTGTTTTCTTTGAAAAATGTTTAAGATATTTCTAAATGTTTAAGGAATCTAAGGTAATTTTTACCATTTTATTGACAGTAAACACTTACTTAAGAACCTAACAATAACACTGTGATTGATTATAGTCTGATTTTGTATATAATTACTTACTACTAGGTGTGAGAATAGAAAATAGTTTAATTTTGTTTTCTTTAAAAATGTTTAAGATAATTTTAATGTTAAGGAATCCAAGATGACTGCCTTATTTTTACTCTTTATTGACAGTAAATACTTACGTAAGTACCTAACAATAACTCTGCGATTGATTATAGTCTGATTTATATATAATTACCTACAACTAAGTATGAGAAAACAGAATAGAAGAAAAAATTTCGAATTAAAATTACTTGAATACTAAATTTTAGTTTTTTTTTAAGCATATCACTTGTTTTCTATAACAAAAACTAGCAAGAACCGAAAATACCGAAAGAACCGGGAAATCCCGGTTCCTTTATACAAAAGTACCGAAATTCCCGGTTCTCAAAAAGAATACCGGTTCCGAAAACACTAGATAATATACCACAACATGTGATCGTGACTCTCATCCGATCGATGAAGAACCGTATGGAAGCAGTAATAAGAGCTCGCGGAGGGAATACAAGTTATTAAATAAACGTTTCTTACATTTTTTTTTCATTTACGCGTGTTGTTTTACCCATTTCCTTCATATTCCATACAGGGTAAAAATTACTCATTATACAAAATACGAAACCTATGAAGACTTAATTTGAATTTAGAACAATAACATTAGGATTTACAAACCTCATACTACTCACTATTAAATGACATTTTACATTTATTCCTAAATATACACATTTTTCTGATAATCCTTATCAAATCATAAACTGCGAGGTGTTTCGATTTTTTTGATGAGAAGTGTATTTATTTTTATGGGTTATATTGTAAGAACTCATTAAAAATTATAATTTTGTAAACACATATTTACAATAGTAAATCAATTAATCGTGAACAAGCAACATTTAGGAACAAAACACAAAATTTTAGGTACCTCCAGTAACGGCAACAATATACCCTTCATAAAAGCACCAGGCTTGAAGAGTGATTTCCGTAATGCCTGGTATAAATGAAAGTTCAATCTTTTATATTCAGCAAGGTCATCTCGCACACGAGGTAGTAATACTAAATTGTAAAATCTTTGTGCCATCTTCTCTTTCAAGTTTGAGGCGAAGATTCTAGTAGCCTAAAAAGAAATTAAAATGGTAAGTGAACAGAGTGACGCAAGAAAATTATTGTGAAGAAGTTACAATTCATTTATTGATAGATTCTCTTGGCTCTAGCCAAGAGAAAACTTTGTAGATTACCTGTTTGACTGTTCAAAGCACTTCTAGTAAAAAAACAATTTCATTTACAAACATTTCATAACAGACCTGGTACATAGCTGCTGCAGACCAGGTGGTTGGCTCTGTGATGTACAATATTTGTTCCCAGTTCTGTAAGTGGGGAACCATTTTAAATGCCTTTGGCAGTTTTCCTGACCTGTACTTTTGCAATACATCTCTGACACCTTCATACATTGTTTTTATTCTAGAAAATGTAATGTCAATTACTTATTAAGAAATCAAACAAATTTAATACATATTTTCTTAATTAAGGAATAAATATTGCTCTTCATAACGGAACCTACCTGGGATCGATGTTTTGTAACTTTAATGTTTCAACATCAGAGAACTGAGTCTGTAGCTCCGTATGTTTGTCAGTGATTTTTTCCTTTATTATATCTGCCAAGGTGCGAGTCCTCTCTGGTTTAGCTGACATGAACATTTTAAGTGCTTCTTCATCTTCTTCATTAATTTCTACATTATCGTAATAAGTGTCTGGCTCCAAGTCATCTCTATCTGATCCAGTATCATCATCAGAGTCTCCATCTGTGTAGAGAAATTATTATACTATTTTTTTATTCAATTTACTAACAGAACTAAATAGATAGGTATTCTCATATACTGGAAGGCAACATTATTTTTGGTATTTTTCAAAATATTTCTAAAAAAACCTAAATTGTCTTAACCTCGCTCACCTTTGAATGTTGCTGGAAGAGTCACATGTTTTGCAGGAGACGGGCCTTCTTCAGCATCTCCTAATTCAGCTTGTTGTCTCCTTGCAGCTTTTAAGATTTTCTTGGACAAGTCTGCATTTACGAACTGATGAATAAAAAAATACCATTATAGATCACAATTATAAGTCAAACAAAGGATTATGATAGATGAACTGTTTATTATGTTAAAGACTCTTACTTCTTCGTCATCATCTTGCCTGTTCCGTTCTTTGATTCTGTTTTTATTTTTCACCGAGTTCACAGACTCGATTTGATCTGCTAACGCTAAATTCTTCCCTACTTGAGAGGGTTTAAACTTTTTAGCCTTTCCCATTATAACCCAATTTTATTCACACAATATTTAGAGAGGACTTTTTGGTTAATTTTGTTGAAAATAATTGGTAATTTACTTGAAAATGTAACAAAATTCCACGATGAAATGAAAACATGTGCAATTTGACATTGACAACCAAAGAATTATGACAGTGGCATGCATGGCAGTAGAAATTATTTTACGTTCAGAATTTTTTCGGAATAAATTCTGACCGATACTCTACATTTCTACAGAAGGGTATTTGGTTGAATGATATTTCGTTGTAACTCCGTGTAACCTATGGGTCTCGGCACGTGGCGACGCGGCGTGACGCCGCACTGCAATAATTGTATGGTGTGTGGCGATCATTACGACGGTGTAGCGTTGCAACGTTATTGCTACGGCGGCGCGGCGCTACAAAGGCTCGTACGACACGTAGACGCGCTGAAAACAGTAACATGTCACGCCGCACTATGCAATTCAAACAGCCGATTTAGCAAGACAAAAAGGTTTACTGAAATTCTATAATAATACTAGCAAATACGATAACAGATACTCCCAGTCACTATTCCGGTAATAATTTTGTGCAAGTACAGACGCCAGCAGGTCAACCTAATCAATCTTGAACGTAATAGTTTAGCAGTAAAGTTGAAAATCTATTAAAGAAATTTGACAGATTGTAGTAGCTTGATGTGCTGGCGTCTGTCCCTTCTTGTGTGTACGGAACTGTCAGATTTTCCCAACCAACCTTGAACCTAACGCGTAAGAGATGAAGTTGAAAATCTATTAAAGAAATTTGACAGATTGTAGTGCTTGATGTGATGGCGTCTGTACATACCATGGCTGCATTTTTTTTATGTGGTAGTAATTTTACATACAGTACTTAATAGCGGTTGCCCGCAACCTTCGTACGCGTGAAATTATTATAAAAAAATATAACTTCCCTTTTTTAGTCGAATTTTGTTACGAATTTCAAAGGTTTTAATTTTTTTGCATGGATCCCTCCTTATTTTTCTAAGATAAAAATAGCCTTTGTTAGACCTTATAACGTCAACTTAATGTGTTTTTGTTATTTATAAGTACTGTATATATTTTCATATGCATTCAGTAAATTTGAACAAACAGACACTTCAATTTTAGATTTGTATAAATTGCTCAAAGTAAAGGAAAAGGAGGTGCGGAAACTTCCCAAATAAGTTAAGATAAGGCTGAATTTTTTTTTTGGCAGAAGTCGTAGTTATTATATTCACGAGAGTTTTATGAACCATGGATAAAATACACAAAAAAATCCTTTTCAGTAAACATTATTTTAATAAAAATGTCAAGTGATGATAGATTTCCTCCGACTTCTCCGAGCATTTTACCTGGATGTTTATCTCGCGAGAAGAAGATGAAGTTATCTTGACATGAATAAAAAAACTTTTTTGCAAAAATAAAACCGACTCCAAAATCACAAAAAAAGTGAAAAATAATTTTAGCTTCAGAAGTCGGTGACTTTTGTTTATTTGATTCAGTTTTTTGTCACCGACTTCTGAAGCTAAAATTATTTTTCACTTTTTTTGTGATTTTGGAGTCGGTTTTATTTTTGCAAAAAAGTTTTTTTATTTTATTTATTTTTAGTTGCAATATTCCATAGAAATATTTTTCATCATCTGACCTGTAATGGCACTTGTAACCCAGATGGGAACAAAGTTTTGATCAATATACATGAATTAAGTCCAAACGCAAGCTAGCTACTGTAAACAGTTGAGGAGTTCCCTTAACTGTCCTTCGTCTTCATCATCAGACCCCTTATGACAGTCACAACCCATCTAGGTGTAAATTTCTCATCAATACAAATTAATCAAACCCAAACACAAGGTGACTGCTGTAAACCGTTGAGGAGTTCCCTCGACTGTCTTTTGGTTCCATCATCAGAGCGACTCCAGACCTTCTTTAAATTATAGTGCTTTAAAATACTTAATCAAAAAATTTACAAACGCACTAGTCGCCATTACAATTTTTGAAAGCTCCCCTCAATTTCTCTAGGATGCCATCATCAGATCCCGGTTTTCTTATCATGGTACCGCCCTTGAAGTATCTCCTTTCCAACAAAAAAAAAATAATCAAAATCGGTTCTTAAACGACGAAGTTATCCGCGAACACACATAAAAAAAAAAAATATATACGGTCGAATTGAGAAACCTCCTCCTTTTTTTTGAAGTCGGTTTAAAAAAAGTTAAAACCAGAATCATCATCTAAAAACAAATTTGAACAATAGGTACAGGTGCGACAAGAAGATAAAAGGAATCGGTGGGACTCTACCGGTGTGCGAGCGCAATATTGAACCTATTAAAATACATTAATTTGTGCTCAGCCAATGATCAAAGAAACAAAGAGTTTACAAAATTGATAGCTTTTGATCTCGATCGTGTCGCGATGACGTAAGTATTTAAACATGCTGGACTTTGTTAGAGAAATACGCTTTAAAGATAATTTGGGGAATACCAGTTTGCCAAGTTTAGAAAGTTGTTTATATAGGGTTACGACGTTCTTAAATTTATAATATAATATTCTTGAAACTTTCGTTTTGTATTTTTATTTCGGCCATTCTTTATTTATTTAAATTTCCAGGTGGAATTCGGGTCTGTATTTCTTCTTAGAAATGACGTATTTTAAACTGGCTTTTTTCACATTATAAATCTTCTTAGCTGCAGGCGAGGGTGTTAGGGAGTCGAGAACTGCAGTAATAAATCCCCACGCGTATCAAACGACGTTTTTTAATATACTTTCGAAGAAATAAAACATTAGAAAGGAAACTATTTTTGTCAGGAAATATTAGAAAACTATGATTTGATTTCCTTTTTTTCCGCGCTTTGCTTTCGCCAGGTTAAAGAAGAAGTAAAGGTATGATGCCGCTAAACAGCCTTAAATGAAAAATAAAAAAATCGTTTTTTTTTTTAAATTAGGACACAAATAAATTAATGTTAATTTGATAATCATGTTTATCTATGATATTCTCTTTACAAACACAAACTAAATACTCAAAAACTATTTACGCTGTAAAGAAATCTCTTTGCCGAGATTTAAAAAAAAACAATCATCGCCCACTATAGTCATTGAACCCATTTGGACTTGGTATACGTATCTCGTACCTATCTGTGGAAATTTTTATTCCGGAAAAATATTTAAAATCCACGAATGTGTAATATATTGCATTTTGAAATTAATCGTAGTGCGTTAAGAACTAGTTTTCGAGGAGGTGTATTGAAAATAAATAAATTATCATTAATCCTACAAACGGGATATTTATCATGTTTACTGTTTGTTTTGAGTTCCCCATATTTCGGCGCTGTAGCAAGCACCATGATCACGGCTACACTGAAGTTTTTTGCGGGTGGGTGTTAATTAGCAGGCAAATCAGTCTACCCTCTTTCTTGTTCGTTTTTTGCACTCGTTACCTCTACCACTGTCACTCGCAACTCGATTCTGTTCCCGACACACGAGACTCACTGTGTCCGCTCGCGAACTTTTTCGCCGTTTCTAGTGTTAATGATAATGTTAGTGACCATGGCAGTTTCAAAACTTATATAAATTTAATTAGATATTAATTATTATTTTTGCTATATTTTGACCAATCATCTATATGTAGATGCAAATGGAAATGTTCTATGTTGGGGGGTTCAAAATGATGTAGGTACTGAATACGTAGTAACTGTTTTCGCGTCGGTGTCCGTTCGACCCTGTATACATTGTAATATCTACTTATATATTTTGAAAAGTTGGTCTGGGTCCTGTAGTTTCTGCCTACTCCCATGGGAAAAAGGAGTTTATGTATGTGTGTTTGAAACCGTTTGGTTCAGCCAAGATAATTATATTTTTTCTTTTACCGGGGGTAAAAGGTATCTCGGGAAACATCAATCATTGTTTTCTCATTTATTGTAGGTCATAAGGTCGTTAGATTTGCTAAAATATAGATACACATTCTCAGAAAATTGTGTAATTCTTAATAATTATAATATCAGCATCGTTATCTTAAGTCGTAGCTAGGTAGGTACATTTTCATATCAGGAAAAAAATCAGTAACTAACTAATTTATCTCGCTTCAAGATTTTTGATCACATCTTTAACACTGGAGTTAATAGAATCGATTTCATCTTGAACAGCATTCCTGATGTTAACTTCCACAATCTTGATGATGATGGTGTCGAAGATTCTGAGGAACACGTTGAGTACGGGGTTCACCAGCCAGTCAGTCAAAATGTTGCCAGTGAAACGCACGCGGAGACGGCTGAGGAAAAAAATATACGTCATTTCTATACTATTAAATATTATTCCGGATAACTTATTAAAGTGACCATTAAGCCTTCTTCATCAAACTAATTTAGATGTGCACTTAGGCCGTCTTCCACTGGTTTACATTAAATTGGCCTTACTACATTAGAAAACGCCATCACCACCGGCACGGCTGACGAGACCTTAAGCACACACTGTAGCATTAGCAGCGTACCATGTTTCTGCTACTGTTACCGGCTTCATCCTCTTTGTAAAAAGGCTGTAATCCATGTCCTACCCCCGGGTAGGACATAAATAGCGCGCAGCGCTATAAGTGTTATTTTTTAAATCTATACAATTAATATTTAAAGATAACAAACCCGAGATCGGTGAGTCTGAACTGTTGAAGTTGAATCTCGTCGTTGTTAAAGTCAAGCAGTATGTCGACGATGACTACGAAGCGGGTGAGAGTGGCGATGATGCCACCTGTCGGTCCTATATTCATCACTTTCACCAAGTATTTGTAAATGAACTGGAATGAGTAGAACACAAGTGATTTAACATAGTTTTAGTTACTCAACTGAGGTACCAGTTGGCCTCTGGTCCACATTGGTTTTTTTTTCTCTTGAAATACGGTTGATTCCAGTTGGTTTGTTTGGTTGAGGACAAGAAGCCTTGCACTAGCCGGGGATCGTGGAAGGCGCACTAGTTCCCATGATTCCCAGTGCAAGTGTGGGGAGGGAACACCGGGGTGGTTTTTAGTCAGTTAGAGTCTAACAGACCCCTCCACCCGCCCCAGGGCGGAGGACATCCATGAGTATTTTCCACCCCAAAACAAAAAATAAAAAAGGACAAGAAGCCTTAAAGTAGGTAACTACTTCAAAAATAAATGAAAGTAACCTGCAGATCAGTGAACTGCAGCTGCACGCGTACGCGCAACATCTTTGCGAAGTAGTTAACTTCCTGGTTGCCGGAGCGGGACACATTCACGAGACCGGTCATGTATCCATCGTGGATCTTCAACCACGCACTGTATGTAATCAGCAGGGGTCTCTAAAACAATAGGTACCAGAAGAAAAAGATATAAGTTTTTAAACTGTTACTAGTATGGTCACTAACATTATGACTAACACTAGAAACGGGATATTTACCATGTCCACCGTCGGTTTTGATTTCCCGATATTTCGAACAACACAGAACAGTGGACATGGTAAATATCCCGTTTCTAGTGTTAATTACAGAAGAAAAAGATTGGTTAAATTGATACATCATCATTCGCCTCCTAATTTACAGTGGACGGCGCAGCATGTTTTCTTCTTACATACTTCTCTATTACTCGTCACATAGTCCATCCATCGTTTATTTGTCTTCCTCTACTCTTTAACAACATTCTTGCTCATCATAACTTTCCTCACGACATTTTCTTTATTTTCTTCATTAATATACCTAATTATTATTACCAATCAAAACTAATATAGGTACCCACCCACCACCTACTCTTATCATGTCAATACTAAACATACTTAATTTGGTATCCTAAGTTAATTACCTGTTCAGGTCTGTCGCCCATACAATTAGGGCGAAGGCACACGGCGCGTTGCGGCGCCGCGCCGCGGGTATTTCACCGAATCAGAACGCTGCTAGCTTAGCCCGCTGCCCGCTGATACGGTGAAATCCCCGCGGCGCGGCGCCGCAACGCGCCGTGTGCCTTCGCCCTTAGTCGAAGCGGCGGCGACGCGGCGCACCATATCATGGCAATAAATGGCAGTGCGCTCACATACTAGAGTCACGCAGAAGTCGCGGCGGAGTCAAGGTACAGTGCAGACGTGGTGGGCGTGCAAATCGTAACGTAAAGCCACACACCGCGACTCCGTTTTGCATATATGTATAGCTACGCGTATAGAAAAGGGAAGGAAGCCGCCCGCGTCTTGACACTACGTAGAGAGCATGACATGACCGGGCGGCGAAGCCGGCGGCGGCGCGGCGGCGCTCAGCGCCCTCTCGACTTACTGTTACCAGTGAGCGAGGCGCCTTAGGATGCCTTAATAATTATTTCTCGATCTATTTAGCTTCTTCGTTTCCTGTCGATTGACTACTATTCAAATTTTTCCGACCAGTATTTGCTATCTGAGCAGCTCTGTCATTCGTCTCATTATGTGGTTTTGCATTTATAGGCAGAAAAGAAGATGATGCTTGTCAACAACTCAGGCCTAGCCATAGCCAACTCTCCCTAGCTAGACCACGAATCAGTTCACCTTCCAAAAAAAAACTTACCACTTCAAAGCCCTCGATAACGTCCGGTAGATCCATGGGGTCCAGGCCATGCTTCTCAATGAGAGGTATGAGCATACCAATCGTGTTGTCCACATAGTCGTTCACGTAAGCAGTTTGACCGAGATCACCCCAATTACGGCTGCAAGAATATGAATAAAATCAACATAAGGCAATGTATAGTATCTGTCTAAAAACGTCCACTAGTTCCAGGGTTGTCTGGACGGACCAGTTGACATCACGTTCTTGGCAGAACACCGAGACAGGGCGACCAGAGCACAAAACCCTTTAGTGCTCTGGTCACCCAGCCTCGGTGTTACCTGACCCGAACTTGTGTAGGAAGATCAAAGTCAACCCATTTATTTCAATTAGTCCGGATTAAAGATTTGATTCTACATCCATTTGCAAGGGTCGTTCTGTAAGGTGGCGAGCCGCCCACTACCTGAACGCGCGGGCTAATTCGTGGGTACCGCACGATCTCCGGCGAGGCGGCGAGCCTCCTTGCCGGATTGCCGCCATGGGATCTGGAGGCGAGAGTCCTCGCGCGCCTGCACGAGTGGCGCACGGAGGCACTACGCCGGGGGGAAACTCCGCTGCCGCGGCAAATTGTCGCTCAGCGGACACACCTCCGGCGCGACCTCATCGCGTAATGGAGAGAGCGACTGTCGCAACCCCGTGCAGGGCACGCCACAATAGTAGCGGTGAGTCCCCTCTTTGAGGAGTGGCTAGAGAGGCGCCACAGCGCCCTCACCTTCCGCCTGACGCAGGTCCTCACCGGACACGGTTGTTTCGGGAGGTACCTGCACCGAATCGGGCGGGAGGAAACGTCCGGGTGTTACCACTGTGAGGATCGCCCGGAGGACACGGTGGACCACACTGTGGAGGTCTGCTCCGCCTGAGCGGAGCACCGCCGTGTCCTCGTAGCGGCGATTGGCGGCGGCGACCTCTCGCGTCCGGCCCTGGTTCAAGCCATGGTTTGGGGCGAGAGGAGAGAGAACCTCACGTCCCAGCCAGCGCGGGAGAACGTGGCTCCCGGCCACCGTAGGCGCGGGCCTGTGGACGGTGAGTAATGGGCTAAGTAGCTCGCCGTCCGTCCGTCTTATGACGACAGGCCGTGTCGATGGCGCGTTCATGTTCCACGCGCGCCTCGAAGAGATGTCAGTAAACAGGAGGGGCCCGCAAGGGCCGATGCCTGCCAGGGCTGCGGGACTGTTCGAAAGAGATACCGCGGCCTTGGAACACAAAGGGCAAAAGAAGGAACATGGATGGGTTTTAGTCAGTAAAAGTCTGACACTCCCTTCCACTCCGCCCAGAGCGGGAGGAGTCATTTGATGATTTCCTATCCCAAAAAAAAAAACAAAGGGGGGAAAGAACGGACAAGAAACTCTGGCCTTACTCTTTTAAAATGTTTAACAATATTTTGTATAAGTATCTTAAGTGAATTATAAAATTATATGTGACTACATTGTACCCAGAAAAAAAATCTAAAGTAATACAAAGTATGTAAAACTGAGCAAGTAATTTATGAGGTAAGCACCTTAAAGATTTTATTTAGGAGCCGGCAGCCAGAGCGTTCAACCTGTCCTCGTTAATTTTCGACCGTAAATATCTTTTTACCCGCCGCAAACACGAGAAGCAAATAATCGTAATCGCTATAAGTACATGTAATTTTTTTGCGGGATGCTATATGGACACATTTTGAGTTTTTACACGTAGGCGCGTGGGCAACTACAAAAAAAAAACTACCAAATTTTGCCGCCCTAGGCCCGGGTCTACTCGGCCTATAGGGAAATCCGCCCCTAGAAGCCGATACCACAGTGTACAGACCTACATAGCAATATTGAGATGAAATTACGCAGACTAAATATGAAAATTTACTAAAGAAATACTCATGGAATACTTAGTCAGTAAAAAAACCTCTAGGTATCGTTCTGTTCAAACTTTATGGCGGCTCGGAAATTAGCTGCATGTGACGGTCATCGCCGGTTTAACGGTCCAACCTTTTTTGCGGCTAAGAACATTTAACGTAAAGCTAGTACTCCTAACACAATTTTGTGTACGTTACCCCAGCAAGAAAGTGTCTCCTAGAGTTATATGAATCGAACGTATAGTTGGTGCCTTTTCTGCTGTAAATGTGCCCCCACATAAAAAATGTGTGCCCCCTGTCGTTTTGGAAAAAAACGGAAAAAACGATTCTTGCTGGGGTAACGTTTTTCTAGCAGGAAAATTCTAAACGAATGATCGGAGAGAGAAAAATTGTGCATGGCCAGAGAGCTTATATGTGTGCCTTAATGTGCCCCCAAAAATAAAATCTGTGCCCCTTCAGGTTTCCGAGATATTGCATTTCCTGCTGGAGTAACGTTTTGATGAATCGCATATCTCTAAAACCATTGCATGTGCCCCTGTAGAATAAACATACACGAGTAGCTCTTAAGGGGCACACCTTAGTGCCCCAATTAGATTTAAGAAAATATTTATAGTTTTCAAGTTATCGCGGTTTTATGAAAACCCGAAAAAACATCGCAGCGCTTAAATGAGACCAGGTATAAGTTCGCTGAAAACTGTATTCGGTCCTTCTTGACGCCAATAATAACCATACAAAGTTTCAAAACTGTTCATGCATGCGTTTTTGAATAATCTTGCTAAAAGTCAAAACGACTTTTGACGGCAAAATACAAGGAACCGGCTCAATCCCAGATGTGTAGGTGTAAACCAAAATCATGTGCCTTTAGTCAAAAATATATGGTGAAAATATTCAGCTTGGAATGTTTCGCATTAAGTAAATATTAACAAAAAACCAAAATATGTAAACAACGGCTGGTTATCCGACCAAATTCCAATGACTACTAAAAAGCGACGGATTCATACATATCGATGACCTTCTTTATTGGACGTATTATACCTATGCTGTTGTCCGTACAGTCGCGTTCAAAAGTTTTGGAGGCTAATTAAAAATATATAAAGAAAATAACGATTCTCATCTATATGAGACGTAATCTTCTTTAAGTTTGAATTTGCCGCGTTTCGCACAGAGTTATAGACTCGGGTTATCAATGGTAAAACATGAATACTCGATGGTCGGGTCGGGATTCTAACCTAAAAATATAGAACATTGAAGATTTCAATTATTGTTTTAAAAGTTATTAATTTAAATAAGGAATAATAAGTAAATCACCTGGAGTAAAAACTTTTAATGTTGTTTTCTGATTTTATTGCAAGTAAGACTATTTCTAACTGTCTTGTAATTTTATCCTGTAAACAAAATAAATAAATGAAACTGTTTTTATTGCAGAAACCCAACTGAGTTTTTATTTCGAGAAGGTGTGGTATATAATAATCTTATTACAAATATATTAAATGCACTTTGTGACTATAATAAATGAAACAGCTTGTTGATGTGGAAATTATTATTTTTATTCCCTTAATTTGATGATTATAATTCTGTAACTACATACGTCTTACAGCCGCGAATAATATTTTAATCAACATACATCCTAGCACTGGCCTGCAAATTGCAAAAAACGCAAGAAATTTTGAATTTCGTGGGCTGGTTGGAGCATGGGGAATGCTCCAACCAGCCCACTGATGATGAAAAACTTACTGTTAATTTATCTAACCTACGGCTTATCAATAAATATATATATAAAAAGACAAATACTCTTTTTAGTAGTAGGTATTCATCACACATTTCATGAACTATATTTTTTTAAACATCAAATTTTGGTTCAAATACCTGGCAAATGGCAAATATCTGGATGTATTTCTTTCGTTCACACATACATTACTGGATGTATTTTAATGAAATTTAGAATGGAGAAGATAGCTTACCTTGGAATAGCTACTATTTATAATACTTAATCATGTGTAAGGTCATAGAAACAGCTAGTAGAATATTATAATCCAATAACAACTATTTTATTACTTTTCTACTTCAGTGTACTCAGGCACAACACGTGTGAACCGGTTAGTGAGTAAAGTAAAGAAGGTCATCGATATGTATGAATCCGTCGCTTTTTAGTAGTCATTCAAATTTGGTCGGATAACCAGCCGTTGTTCACATATTTTGGTTTTTTGTTAATATTTACTTAATGCGAAACATTCCAAGCTGAATATTTTCACCATATATTTTTGACTAAAGGCACATGATTTTGGTTTACACCTACACATCTGGGATTGAGCCGGTTCCTTGTATTTTGCCGTCAAAAGTCGTTTTGACTTTTAGCAAGATTATTCAAAAACGCATGCATGAACAGTTTTGAAACTTTGTATGGTTATTATTAGCGTCAAGAAGGACCGAATACAGTTTTCAGCGAACTTATACCTGGTCTCATTTAAGCGCTGCGATGTTTTTTCGGGTTTTCATAAAACCGCGATAACTTGAAAACTATAAATATTTTCTTAAATCTAATTGGGGCACTAAGGTGTGCCCCTTAAGAGCTACTCGTGTATGTTTATTCTACAGGGGCACATGCAATGGTTTTAGAGATATACGATTCATCAAAACGTTACTCCAGCAGGAAATGCAATATCTCGGAAACCTGAAGGGGCACAGATTTTATTTTTGGGGGCACATTAAGGCACACATATAAGCTCTCTGGCCATGCACAATTTTTCTCTCTCCGATCATTCGTTTACAATTTTCCTGCTAGAAAAACGTTACCCCAGCAAGAATCGTTTTTTCCGTTTTTTTCCAAAACGACAGGGGGCACACATTTTTTATGTGGGGGCACATTTACAGCAGAAAAGGCACCAACTATACGTTCGATTCATATAACTCTAGGAGACACTTTCTTGCTGGGGTAACGTACACCACAATTTTAGGTATCAGCGGGGCGCAGAAGACGCATCGTCTTGACTGTAAAATACGCAGACCGTCCGCGTCACTCGCAGTAATCTCGCACACCTGCGCAACGTGATCCGCACGCACTTGGTCTGCATTTTCCTTTTTCCTCGAATCTAAGAGGCCGTCTCCACGAGCGAGAGAATCGCGACGATATTATCGTCGTGCCACGTATTTCTATGAGGCCGTCTCCACGAGCGAGAGAATCGCGGCGATATTTTCGCATACAAATACGTGGGACGACGATATTATCGCCGCGATTCTCTCGCTCGTGGAGACAGCCCCTAAGTACTTATGAGGACCGCTCATCTCAATCGACTATCGCGTCATCGCGAACTTAGATTAAATTAAAAACACTGCAGTTTGTGACAAGATAGATAGTGCCAAAAGATATCCTACATCGAGTTTCGCATGCTGTGTTTACAAAAAAAGTTCACGGTGGTCACGCATATCTAGTCAAGTATGGCCAAACTAGATAATAATTGTGCCCTGATGTAGGTACTTCTCTGCGTCTCTAAATCTTTGCCAAGAAATAACTTACCCATCTTCCAACAGCTTCGATGGTGGCTGAGTTTTCTGGATGATAGAGTTGGCATCTGCCGCGACTACCAAAAATACTAGCGCCAAAGCTGTATATTTTTTGTTCATGATGCTTCGAGGACGACTTATCGACTGTGATTTTGTTAATAATCTGAATATTTTAATAGACCCAAGCTAGGTAAGAAGATAAAGAGATTACTAAATAGCTACTTAAATTATGTCTTTATTACAAATCAATGCCGATAATACATTGCAGATATAGATCATAATTGATGAGGTTTACGCTATTATAATCTGTTTGTTCATAATTATGTTATCAACAATAACAATCCACTAATTATGATCATTAAATATTTGAGTTTATGGAATACTACTAGTATTTCGACAGCAACAGGGTTTATAGTAGTTCATAGGTGTATGTACGTACATTGGATAATGCACTTATCAGTTTTGTGTAGATAGGTACACAAGTACGTAAATTGTAATCGCTCATTGTTACATTATGTCGTAGTGTCGCACCTGGTATTAATCATTGATAGAATCGTTCAGGCCACCATGTGCGCAGATTCCATTCCCTGTTTCTTAAGATACTGATTATTAATCCAGTTTTAACCGTAACCTGCAGCCACTATAAGTTTTTTTAAATAGTGTTTTGATATTGACTGTGTCGTTGTTTGGTGTGTACTAGTTTTTTGTTGAGCATAGTCATTCTTCAGCATTTTGTTTGTTACAGCATATATACATACATAATATGTGAACTAAAACTAAAAAAAGGAAAAAATATGTGGCCACTAGGTGTTTCCTGCATAGGATAGGAAGCTGTTAGTCGCGGACAGGTGAGCACGAGGGGAGGGGAGCAGTTATGATTTCTTCAGCGAGGCTCCGCCCGCGCCGGTCCGCAGCTGGCACCGTTCGGTTTAGCATGAACTGTGGTTAATGTTATATTTTATCTTTCTAGGCAAATAAATCACTATTTTAAATTTTTAGTTTCAGGCCATCGAGAACTATACATATACTTACCATAGGGTTAAAGGTTAAGTAGACCTAGATCCAGTGGCGTAGCAAGGGGGGGGGCGGAGGGGCGGACCGCCCCGGGCGCCACCATTAGAAGGGCGGCAAAATTGGTAAAAAATATTTTGTGAGGTCACTGGCGGTTAGTCAGACAATTAATTTCTCAAGAAGTTAGCTTATACCCACTTACCTACACATATTAAATGTCCCTCCCGCCCAAAACAATTGTTGCAAATCACGAGTGGCGGTCAGCCCTTGTTTGTGTTTAGACGTGTACATGCACGGTGTTAAGGTGTGCACACTGTACCTCAACTTGTACCAGTAATATAGTGTATTATCTATGGTAACTTCTTCGTCTGCCGCGCTGCCGTTTTAATAGTAAGTAAGTTTTAGTTTGTTTTTTTTTCATTATAAGTCTCACGGAAAATATAAACAAAATCGGCTGCCGCGCTTCCTAGTTCAAGATCCCAAGGCCGCCAGACATAACTCATTTTCTGATGGACAAAATGTGCAGGACAGTAGTGTTAGTGTATACCTAAATTAAAGCCTTTGTCAAACAGCGAGCTCGACGGTAGCGCGACGCGAGTCTGGCGGGCCGTAAGCGCGGGGCGCGATAGTCACACTGTAGGAAGCACGCCACGGGCTCGCGCCCCGTCAGCATCGGGTCCTGTGTACCGGTTATCATAGCAACGCCTAGCGATCACGTCACGCTGCGCCGTCCGCCGTCATCAAGCTTGGCGCGACGTCGGCGATAGCGTATCGTGTTTTGTGTGACGACTTACATACAGGGTGTAAGGGACATCGACGCGCAAACGAATACCATGGGTCCAGGACATGATTCTGGACCTCCCTTTTTTTTTCGGATGGGAAATCATCAAATGACTCCGCCCGCTCTGGGCGGAGCGGAAGGGAGTGTTAGACTTTAACTGACTAAAAACCATCCATGTTCCTTCTTTAGTTGCCCTTTATGTTCCAGGGCCGCGGTATCTCTTTCGAACAGTCCCGCTACCCTGGCAGGCATCGGCCCTTGCGGGCCCCTCATGTTTGCTGACATCTCTTTGAGGCGCGCGTAGAACACGAACGCGCCGTCGACACGGCCTGTAGTCATAAGACAGACGGACGGCGAGCTAGCCCATTACTCACCGTCCACAGGCCCGCGCCTACGGTGGCCGAGAGCCATCACGACGTGGCCCCCGACGCCCGGTGCTTCTCCCGCGGCGGCTGGTACGTGAGGTTCTCTCCCTCTCACATTCCGCCACCTCCTTTGCTAGCATGACTGCTTCGCAGAAGGAGGTGACGGCTTCCCATTTCTGACGCTGCCGCCAATCGCCGCTACGAGGACACCAGACCTCTACGGTGTATGGAGCACACCGTAGAGGTCGTGTCCTCCGGGCGATCCTCACAATGTTAGCACCCGGGCATTTCCTCCCGCCCGATTCGGTGCAGGTACCTCCCGAAAAAACCGTGTCCGGTGAGGACCTGCGTCAGGCGGAAGGTGAGGGCGCCGTGGCGCCTCTCTAGCCACTCTTCAAAGAGGGGACTTATCGCCACTATCTTGGCGTGCCCTATTCTGGACCCCCCTGCGTTGGAATTTTTCGTCGGCTTTTTCATGATTTTTTTTGCGCGTAAGTCCCGAAAAGTAGAATTTTAGACTGTTTAGACTTTATGAAACGTATTTTTATAGTGGAAATCGTTAATGTTTTTAACATATTCATGTTACTTACACTGACACATTTCCATGGTTTTGAAATACATGTTTTTCGCTCAATTCTTTCATTTCGTTACGTTTTTTCTCACCAACATTATTATTTTTAAGACGTCAAAAGGGCGGCAAATTATGACTCCGCCCCGGGCGACAGTGACTCTCGCTACGCCACTGCCTAGATCCTTTAAGAGGTTTTAGTTTTCATCATTCCTAGCTGATTTGACTATGAAACACCTCACCCCTAACCTAACCCATATTGAGATTTTGGATTTTGATTATTTTTTAAATAAAGTGAAGATTTTTTGTATAATTGTCCTTTTTTTCGGATTTTGTGCCTCTAATTTATAATGTTTTTGCTATTTTTGTGTAGTAGATAATTTGTTTATTACTCTCAACACAAAAAAAACAGGTAACTGAACCAACTGGGTAGTAGTCGACGATTGAAAGTTTAAAAAATAAACAAATTTGTATATTTTTTTTCTTTTTAGAATATTTCAAAAAATGTCTATGACAGTTATGCTGCAGATGTTAGTACATCTGCAGCATAACTGTCATAGACATTTGTCATTTTCAAAACTATCCAACAAGGTATAACAAGCTAGGGCTAGGGTATCATCATGATATTCAGAAAAAAACTGTGATGTAAAGCTCTCAGGCAGTAGTAAAAAATATGTGTGCGGAACACAGGCGGACATGTGGAAAATGTATTGTAAAAAAAAATATAAATGTTGTTAAAGCTATTTAATTTGTTTTATTTCGTTTGCTGACCCATGTGATAACTTTGTCCTTAAGTACAGTTATTTTTTACAACTGCCCGAGAGCTTTACATCACAGTTTTTTTCTGAATATCATGCTGATACCCTAGCTTGTTATACCTTGTTGGATAGCTAAAGAAACGTAGATTTTATTTAGGACATCTGCAGTATAACTGTCATAGACATTTTTTGAAATATTCTTAAAAGAAAAAACATGTTTATACAAATTTGTTTATTTTTTAAACTTTCAATCGTCGACTACTACCCAGTTGGTTCAGTTACCTGTTTTTTTTTGTGCTGGACTAATCTACTACACAAAAATAGCAAAAACGTTATAAATTAGAGGCACAAAATCCGAAAAAAGGACAATTATACAAAAAATCTTCATTTTATTTAAAAAATAATCAAAATCTAATATCTCAATATGGCTTAGGTTTGGGGTGGGGTGTTTCATAGTCAAATCAGCTAGGAATGGTGAAAAGTAAAACCTCTTAAAGGATCTAGGCCGACTTAACCTTTAACCCTGTATAACCATCGAGAGCATACCCCAAGGTCGCGTTTTAGGACCCTTTTTCTTTTGCTATTACTCCGGACTTATAGACGTGATCGATCAGTGTGATCCCAGAACCCAAATCAACTTTTTTGTCATAAACTAAATCTTGTGAAAGTCCCTTATTCGCCTTCCACTTTCCGTCGTGTAACTTACTTAAAGGCTAAAATGCCTCGACAGTCGAAATAATATTTGCACGCCATATTTAGAAATAAAACGACTAATTAAGTTTGTAGATATAAGTTTATTATAATTAGTATTTCATTGCCCATAACCCAAACGACCATAAATAAATTAAATAGTAATGTATGTCCCAGCCCAGCTTTTTAATAAGTTAAACCTAAACGCTATTCTCATATGCCTACATTTAAGGAATGCAATGCATCAATTCGAGTATTCTTTAAACGCTCGTTGAGCAAGCAGGAACAAATTATTGTGGCAATATTCATGCTTGCTTAGTGATGATAAAATGTCTGCTCAAAATAATAATATTCTAATAATTAAAATGAATGCGAACTTGAACTTACGTGCCGTACGAAACGGTTTAACAAATCCTTTGATTGATTACTTTGGAAACGTTTATACTAATCGACACCTATCAGCTTCGTATGCGTGCTGTGCGTAATCAGATCAGATACGAACGAAATACGCAAATGCGATGCTGTTATTGCGATCAGGTGACCAAAGCCTTCAGCAAAATGCGTTTCTTGCGGCGTTTTCAATGACCTATGCAAAGGGGCAACTATCCCAAAAGGGCACTTGTTATATAAATGAAAATAAAGACGTAGGTACCTATGTGCGTAATATAAAACTCATCAATGTGATAAGTGAGATTAAAATTATTACAAGTCATTATTTTGATCTCTTTGCGTCTTTGCCGAGCATTTTCCTCCTCTGAGCCAACATGTGACCGTATAAGAAGGGGAAAATGGGAATATATAAGAACATGTAGAAGACTAAGAAGTAATAGTAGTTGAAGGCTACGTTCCACGCGTTGGGCATTGAAATTGTTAGAAGTTGTTTCGCCTCGACCTCCTCCAAAGAGTGGTACATGCACAGGAGCTCTCCTGTTATTCCGATTGGATAGAGTACTAAGAACGTGGAATATCTGCAAACAAAAAATATCTATTATGTAGGTAATTACTTCTTTTTGTTTTCACATCTTTATCTGTGGGTACCCACTACGCTATACGCGATTGAGGTATACGTATAAAACAATTTAACAAGCTTTTTAGGGTTTCGAATAATAAGTATAAAACAGTACATTACCTAAGGAACAGCAGCGGCTCTGGGACACTGTTGATCAAATTGAGTGTGTAGTAGGCGTATCTTATAATTTCCGTGACGGACCAGGCAAGGATACACAACGGTAGGCCGGGGCTGACAGCGGCAGCATCTGTGGCTAGTAAGCATCCACATACTAGGAAGACTCGCGAATACACTTGTGGCAATACCACGGCTACTCCAGAAGGTACTAGGCCTATTAAAGAGTGCACCACCTGTAAACAATTAAATTAAAACTGTTAAAACTCATATTGACGTTATTATCGGAGTTTTATTACGTGATTATTTTAAGGAACCAATCTAAAATGCGCACATCAAAAGTGTCTAGGGATATTTATATTTATTAGCATAACTTTAAAAGGGGCTGTCTCCACGAGCGAGAGAATCGCGGCGATATTACGTTTTTTTTTTTTGTTTGCATGGTTTACTACTTAATATTACATTCGTGCTCCTACATTGGACACTTACATTATACTAAACTTATTAGAATAACTTAGAATCTACGTGAGTCCATCTTTTTTTTTTATACTAATATACATGCTCATGCAAAAGTATTTTTTTTTTTATATTTACTATATATACTACTTACAAGTTAGGGTTACTAAACTAAGGTTACACTACATTATTGTTAAGACAGGGCTAAATAACTGCATGGCAATGTGAGCCGACCAGCTCCAACCGACAGCATCCGTTCACGGACATGACCTGCACATCCGCGCCGCTTAGCTCAACCATTTTTTAGGGAACTTAACGACCGGATGCGCAGCGCCACCATCGGCAAAGCTTTTTCGTGAGTATGACAGACTCACTCTGCCATGCAGTTTTACATAATCTATGTTTTGATTAGACAGGGTTAGGGTTGTTCGGGTTTGGGTTGGGTTTTGGGGTTTGGATGGGGATTATTCTTTACGTGGGTCGACTGACCAGGGACTTCGCTAGCCTGAGCAAAGGTTCCACAACAACCGCGTCTCGATACTGCATGGCCGTCTTCAGGTTGTACTCGACGACCGTTTTAGTAGGCGCATCCATCGCTCTCTTTGCAAAGCGGCCCGTGGCGTCATCGGCGTCGTCGGTGTAATAGACGCAACTGACTGTATGTCTCGACACCGCCACTACCGCGTGGGAGATGCTGTCGTGGATTTGGAGTCTCCTGGACTTGGTGTTGACGATAATTACGCTGTCGAAGGTCAGGCCCTGGGCCTCGTGGATGGTGAGGGTGCGCGACCCCTCGCCGGACCCGTATCCCTGGCTGACGAGAGAAGGTTTCTCCTCTTGAGTATGAACCAGGAACAGGGTGTGTTGGGCAGTTCTCGGTATTTGCGATGTGATATTACGTATTTGTATGGGATAATATCGCTTCGATTCTCTCTCACTCGTGGAGACGGCCTCTAAGAGAATGTATAGAAAATTAGAAATACGTGGCACGGACGATAATATCGTCGCGATTCTCTCGCTCGTGGAGACAGCCCCAAAGTAAGTAGTGAGTCTGCTCCCCCCCCCCCCCCCCGCACAGGACTTATAAATAACTGGCGATATGTGGCGGCAAACTCCTTCACCTACCTAATACTTAAAGTCACTTTTTATATCTCAAATTGTGTTTAACCTGCATGATAAACAATATTCCATTTCTATGTACTTAATCCAAAATAGGAAGTAAATAGTTCGGTATCAAACATACCTTTACTAAAATTGCGGAGTCTGGGGTTAATTACGCTTAACCTTTTGACCGCCACAGTCGTGTATAGACGACAAACCAAAATGTGCCTAGCACGCCACGGTCGCGATTGGTTGACGAATTTTAAACGTAAATAAATGTCATAAAACAGCATTGTTTTGTTTTTTTTCCCTTGTTAATTATGTACCTTGACTCTTCTTAATTTATTTGAAGTGAACTGCTTTCATTAGATTTCATCTATATTGACATAAGATGACAAAAAAGAAAACCAGTAAAAATGTTGAAATAAAATAGTGCCCCCAACGCCGCAGTCACCATAACAAGACACGTAGTGATGTAGGCAGTAGTCAATATAACAAGAATATCGACCTCGTCGATGTACCTTACAAATCCAAAATTTCGACTTTCTGCGAGCTATACTTTAGAAGATATTCGTTATTTAGACAAACGTCTAGAAATCTTCCCAAAAAAAATATATATCTCCAAATATCTTCTAAAGTATAGCTCACAGAAAGTCGAAATTTTGGATTTGTAAGGTACATAATAGTATCAAGCTCCTAATGCTATTGTATGATATAAAAGACTAATATTTAAAAAAGGGGCCCGCTGGCTGGACGTTTGTCTAAATAACGAATATCTTCTAAAGTATAGCTCACAGAAAGTCGACATTTTGGATTTGTAAGGTATATAATGGTTGCTAACTTCGAGCACTATTAGGCGATCTGAAAGTATAATAACAAAAAAAATAATCGTAAGGGGCCCGCTAGCTAGACACTTCATAGAAACCTCATTAAATCAAAAACTGTCGAGGTACAAAATATATCTTATTTATTTTCTTTAGGTACAAAATAATGTCTATATGAAAAGCTATAATCTGTTGATAAATCTCGTTGGGGCCTGCCAGATAGACTCACACATGAACCTAAGGTAGAAACGCCAGGTACCTAACCCGTGAAATTAAAATTTTCTTATGTTTTTTGCAAGTCAGTCAGCCTGTATGTTGATGTAAATTATGATTCGCGTCCGTAACACGTATGTGTAGTTTCAGAATTAGGTATTTAATCATTAAAATCATGTACAGACGCCAGCAGGTCAACCTACCCGAAACTGTCAGATTTTCCCAACCAACCTTGAACCTAACGCTTTAGAGATAAAGTTGAAAATCTATTAAGTAAAGAAATTTGACAGATTGTAGTAGCTTGATGTGCTGGCGTCTGTACCGAAAGAATAATAATTTGAAACTTGGTTTGAAAGTTACTGTTCCAATTTTTAAGTCATAACTTATTGACATTTCTGTGCATTTACATTTTAGAAATCGCTCTTTTTGTTTAATGAAATCGACATCTATTTTTAACTTTATCAGAAAGCAGATACCTAGATGCAACTTTGCGATCTCAATCGTTGAGGAAAGTGTTTTTGGTATGGCGCCGACAATTTTTAACCACATTCATAATTCCAGAGGAACCAGTAACAACTTTCAAAAAGAAACTAACTGTACTTCTATTAAATAAATGTTACTACTCCGTATCGGATTTTCTAGCTGATACATTTTAATTGTGTGTCAATGTTTGTATGTTTGATGATGAACTGCAGCAATGTTTGCATGCCAAAATGGTAGTACAAGGATTCTTTAATATTATTGTAACCACCTTATTGTAAATACCTACATTCTGAGCAAATAAATGAATATTCTGTTCTATTCTATTCAACACAACCCTCTTAAGTTCACTTAACCCCATTGTATGACTTTTTTTCATGGAACAATTATTGAAAAGGATTTGAACTTGAGATGGTTGTATTGATTCGACGGCGCGTTCGTGTTCCACGCGCGCCTCATACAGTCAGTAAAATGGAAGAAGTCCGCAAGGGCTGATGCCTGCCGGGGCTGCGGGACTGTTCGAAAGAGAAAAGAATACCGCAAATCAGAAAAAGAAATCGCGGCCCTGAAACGCAAAGGGCTAAGAAGAAGGAACATGGGTGGGTAACACTAGTTTGGAGCCATCTGAAAACTGTATTTTTTTATTAACGTTGACCAGTGTTATAATTCTGTAACTACATACGTGTTGTCCGCGTCAGATCAACATACAACATGACACTGACCTGCAAATTGCAAAAACCGTAAGAAAGAATTTCGCGGACTACCCTGGCGCTTCCATTAATGGCATTTGGAGATCATGGGTAGTTAAGATATGATTACGGGATCGTCTGGGAAAGAAGGTAGAAATAAGGGTAATAAGCATTGGCACTGCCGCGCTCACTAACGGTCGACCACTTTACACCTTTCTTATGCCCTGAGTGATAAGGTTGAAAAATGGTCGACCGACTGTAAGCGCGGTAGTTCTTAGACATTTTGAACCAGTAGCAGTTGGCCATACCTATGTGTAACTTGAACTTTAACATTTACTTGATTAAATACATAAGTAAGCGTTTTTAAATGCCAAAGCCAATAGCTGATGTATACCTAATGTAAACACAAAAAATATCGCTCAATAAAAAGAGATGCTTGGAAGTTGTGTTTTTGCGTCATACGAAACTAGTTTTTAATAAAAGATTACAGATGATTTGATTAGTATTATTCTTTTATTGTACGTTTTTGTCGAAAACTTTGCATTCAACATAATCACTTTGTAAATAAATGTACCGGTACTTTTCAGTTAAACTATCATTAACACAATCGAGCAAACGGCGAGGCGAGTGGCGACGAGGGCAAGATGTATGTTTAATGAAGGGACTGACGATGACGGCGCGAATTCATGTTTAATAATGTTTTTTACTCAACAGGACAGTAAACTATGTATTTAAATATTACACGCAATCACGCAAGTCTTTGTAAAGGTTGTTTTATACATAACATCACGCCTGTAATCCCCGAAGGGTAGACAGAGGTGTACTCAATATAGTATATTATAAAGTACATCCACATTTCATCAGTTATGTTTAAGTTCCATGTGATAGGGGGCGACTCATTGCCATCAACCAGGCGCGAATCCGGACTCTGTGGCTGCTACTGAGATAATTCGTGATGGAAAACCCAATGGACACTTTTGCCCGACTCGTGGAATCGAACTTAGGACCTCACGCTCAGCAGTCGCGCATACTACTCGACTATAGAGGCAGTTCATGTTATTTATTTGTCATCCATCCCACTGCAGGGCAAAGGTCTCTTTTTCTCTTTTCTTCTCTATTTTGAGCTAGAGTGAAATAATCCTGCCCGTTATAAGCCTGTCTGCGGGGTTGCTACAGATCAATTTTATTACCCATGAAGGTAGCTTACCACTTATTATTGCTACAATTTTAAATCAGTCTTTGCCTAAAATGCACTTTGATACTTAGTATATAAATATTTATAATTGTAAATAATTATAATGATTTTAAATACAATGACAAGACAGTAAAGACAAACACAATACCTAAACAGTAATTTATATTATTATTTAAGTGGTATACTGGTGTGTAGAATAATTAGCCTCCCATTTACAAAACCCTTTCTCATTGTTTAAATTTTTGAGAAATAAGTCTGTTAGTTTGGATGTAAAGTATTATTATAAAATTCTATTTTTATGTAATCAATTAAATGCATATTACCTACTGAAAGTGGTATCAGTTTTATTTACATATTAACATAACACAGGGTTGGGATGGTAATTTACTACAAATTATGTATGTTGTTAACAATTACCTCTAGAACTGCAGCATTTTGGAATATAACCACAGTTGTTTTAATTAACGGCCAGTAGGTGTCCAAACTTCCACGGTTTAGGAAATGTGAAAGTGTTTGCAACAGCATGTATGACCAACTGAAACAAACATTGGTTAATTTAGATATATTGTACTAGGTACTTATTTCCTCTGACATGGATATAGCAACATAGAATGGTGGAAAATAGTGTTATTTTGTATTTTATCATTTTTAATAATTTGGGACCCAATTTGCTGCAGGTACAGAAGGTGAATAAGAAGCTGATGCCAACTAGCACAGCCCTGAATCTACCACTAAATTAAATAAATAATTATTCAAAAAAAGAAAATGCGCAAATATAATAAATTTCTAGCAGTTGAACCTTATTGTAACAAATATTGTGGTAACAAATTCTTTTAGAGGATTTTCTTTTAATTCACCAACTTGATTGGAAAGCTGTAAATAAGCTGATAAGTAGTTGTTTATTACTTATTTAAAATGTTTAACAGTACCAGTACCAGTTACAGAAACATTTTCTCTTGCACTTTGGATTTTAAGAATTACTTTTGGATACTCTGTACCAATACACATTTTTTTTATAGGTAGGAATTACATAAACTTTGAACTCACCCCAAAGTTTGGATACCATTGTATGCTAAAAGGTAGAATTTTCCTATTGCTGAGGGTTCAGAACTTTTTACTCTCTTTGCACTTTCAGCCATGTTATCAAAAAGTGGGTTAACTATTTAATAAGAGTTCCTTTTTATTGATAATTATTTAAATAATAGACCACAACTTTCTACAACATTCACCAATGACGAGTGACGTGAATGACGTGACCTGTCTGACAGGACAGATATTAGCGGTACGGTAACGTTTAGGTACTGGATGACGTTTCCCTTGTCACGTCTTCTTTCATCTAATGCCGGTTTTTGACAAAGGCAACTTTTGAGTGATCAAATTCAAAATTATTGATTTCCGAAACGGAGTTGGTACCAATTGGTAGTGAAATTACATATTATATGGTAACAATGGCATACAAATATTAAAAAAACCTGTTTACATACACTTTCTACCAAACAGGCCCGACGGACTGCTGCAGTCGTGTATTATTCTATCTGATGACCCGTCCTAGGGCTCGTTGGGATGACGATATCGTCAGAGTCGCGGGAAACACCTGGATAAGGGACGCACAGAACAGGGAAGTGTGGCAGAAGAAAGGGGAGGCCTATACCCAGCAGTGGGTGATTCCGGGCTGATATAATGATGATGATGATGATGATGATGATGATGATGATGATGATGATGGCGCGCAGCATTATTAATACGGCGCTACGGCTCCACTCACTCACTACGGCTACGATAATAAGTTGCTACTGCAGTGTTGCCAACAAACAGTACCCGGTTCCATTAAATGCGATCTCCTGATTCGTTAGTTTTTTGACACAATGTAATTTTCTGAAAGATGTATAGTGATATATTCCAAGCGCGTTTGCTTTGCTTTACTATTTTGTTGTGGTGATGTGAGAAGAGAAATAAAAATCTCATTAGGGAAAAACCTGCACAAAAACACGAATACGAAATAAAAACGCAGTTGTGTGCAAGGAATCAGGAGGCATAATCACAATAACGCATACGAGTTTATCGACCGATAATAACGCGCCTATGTGGGAGAGCCTTGATGCACAGTATCAGGACTGTCAAGTAGTTACAAATTCCATGCAAAACAGCCAACATCCGCCTAGCCTTGGTCAATCTTCCAGTCTTACCGGGTTCAGCTGAATATCAGTATAGAGCATAGAGTGACTGCCTATCTTACATCCACAACCCAGTTACTACTGGATAGTAAAATACCTCTTGATAAGACTGGTTGTCAGACTTTCGGGCCGCTGACTTCCAGTAACGATTGTCAATGATCTACAAATCACATACGAAACCAACGGCTTAACGTGCTTTGGATGGTCGGTCACTCATCCACGACGGTACCAACCTAGGCAAGCGCGGTGGCTGTTATTATTTAGCCATGAGCTCCTTCCATGCAAAACAGTCCTTTAGTTTTATCTGTGCTTCGTTCGACCAATCATTCATAATAGTTCATTCATGGAAAATTTAACTCATTCTCTGTGTTTCGTTGCATTCGTTCTTTTCCTTTGCAACACGTATTTACGAGAGGTGTGTTAGAATATACTCCCTTTTATAAAATTAATCTTTGGAATCTTGGAATATTTTAAGTGTTTGCATTATCAACGATAACCTTTATTTTTCCTTTTCTATTTCAGTAATTCGTGGTTACAACAAAATACACGATGGTTGCGGCCAAGAAACAGGTTAGTGTCCTACACGTGTTTGAAAATTGTTGGACTGGAAAGGGGTTATTACATGTCTTTTTATATAATAATCCTTGATAAATTATAGTCCTAGATCAAGTGATACAAGATAGGCTTGCTTATTTCATAATTTGTAAGGTTGAGAACGTATCAAACATGTTTTTTGGCAATTTGTAGGTTAGGTTAGTTTTAGGCTCAATAATGAAAAATCTTGTCCTAAAATCAATACGTATGGCAGTAGCTATGATATTACAGCCGTCGGCTTCGATGATGTAAAAGAAATAGTTTTTATTTATCTTAATCCGTAACGTGAATGCGTTAACATTCATTCTAACATGTCTTTAGAACTACAATGGCTTCTCTTTTTTGTTTTCAGAAAAAGACCATCGAGTCTATCAACTCCCGCTTAGCCCTGGTAATGAAATCGGGCAAGTACTGTCTTGGCTACAAGCAAACACTGAAGACACTCCGCCAGGGTAAAGCTAAGCTGGTCATCATCGCCAAGAATGCGCCTCCCCTAAGGTGAGACTACTGAGAAGTAGAGTTTCCCAATATTCTGTCTGTCATAGGGAAGCATATGGAGTCTTTGGACTAAGAAGTATGGATTCCCTCATAGTGGTTCATGAGGCAGTCATGTTGAAATTATGAAAGTATATACCTAATCATGTCAAATGAATTGAAAAAGAATTAGTTTGTGCACCTGTATGCCACAATCAGACATAAAAATTGCCACTGTGTGCACAGATCTTAGACAACATGTTAAAGTCAAGGTATTTCAATGGAAATTTAAATAAGATGAAAAAAAACATGGCTGTTGCTGATCCACATGGGAAACCTATGGAGTAGTCATAACCCATTTGCTGAACTTTGACAGGTGAGAAAGTTCACATCTTATTAAATCTTTTATTAATAACCATACATAAAATTATAATGCTTTATAAAAATATGTATGAAAATATGTATGTCTCCCAGTAACCAATTTGTGGATGTGAAATAGGCCATAGCTTCACTTACTGGTGTTCAGCTGCGACGGGTTATATAGGAAGACGAACCTGATATAGTTGAGAAAAAGCTAGGCAGATGTTGGTGATGATTGCCGAAATTATATACTTTTTGTGTGAAATCTGTATGTATTGTGATAATAATGTACCTACTTTTGTTACAGGAAATCAGAAATTGAGTATTATGCTCTCCTGGCTAAAACTGGCGTCCACCACTACAGTGGAAACAACATTGAGTTGGGCACAGCATGCGGAAAGTACTACAGGGTGTGCACACTTGCTATCACAGACCCTGGCGATTCTGACATCATCACCACACTGCCTGAGTCGCAGGTGTAGATGTATCTTTAATATAATTTAAAAAATCAATGTGGTGTTTTCCTTTTTACCTATACAACTGTGCACAGCACTTATCCCCTCAACCCGCCAACCAGATAACACATCAACTACTAGTAAATAGCAGACCAACACACCATTCCAGTAAAATCCTTGGGGCTGTCTCCACGAGCGAGAGAATCCAAGGGTTCCCACACATAACACGATACGACGTTGCGTCGTGGAAATCTACGATGAGCATCGTAAAAAAACACATCTTAACGTAATGTGTCACGCACGATGCCGCCGCTCTAGACGCATTCTGCTTCTGCTGTTAATAATAAGAAGACGAAGAAAGAAAAGACTGAAGATATTGGATCCACCCATTTCTTTCAAACATGAATAACGGGAGTCACTTTATAAAGAAGTACAATGGCCTTTAAAATAGACCACAACAAGCTTTTTGATTACTTTAGAATGAGTGCATCAAGTTTCGAAGAGTTACTTCATCTGATAACGCAGACCACCCATCGAACCTCTCGAGATGCTGGGATTAACAACATAGTACGGGACGCTGCTCGACTAGGATAATTAAATGATCGACTTCAATACCATCCGTCATCTTTGAATTTCGAATAACAACTGCGCAGAATTGCCCGTGGATTGGTGACCACCCATTACATACCGAGTTTCCTCTGTGCCTCGGAAAGCACGTTAAGCCGTTGGTCCCGGCTGTCATTTGTAGATCTTTGACAGTCGTTACAGGTAGTCAGTGGCCCGAAAGTCTGACAACCAGTCTTACCAAGGGGTATCGTATTACCTAGCACTAACTGGGTTGTGGTTGTGGAGGTCCGACAGGCAGTCGCTCCATGTAAAATACTGGTATTCAGCTGCATCCGGTTAGACTGGAAGCCGACCCCAACATAGTTGGGAAAAGGCTAGGCAGATGATGAACTGCGCAGGATTGCATCTTGAGTTTCTAACGTCACGACGTCGTGTCGTAGATTTTTCCACGACGTCGTAACGTGTCGTTATGATGTCGTGTTTTTTTACGATGCTCATCGTAGATTTCTACGACGCGACGTCGTATCGTGTTTATGTGTGGGAGCCCTGAGTCAAAAAAACCTGATGAGTGACGATAACAGTAAATCATTCAACCTTATTGATATTGTTACAAGTGATTAGTGGCCTAAAGCAGGGGCGTATTTACCCTAGGGCCAAGGGGGCCATGGCCCGGGGCGGCAGGATGCGAGGGGCGGCGAAGCCGCCCCTCGCCAACTTCTCTGGGCGCCTTTTATTGTCAAGCTTAACTACAATCAATATTTTATTTCACATTTAATTAAAAATAAACGAACGCTTCGAACCCAAAACCCAACAAATTATTTACAATACCGTCAATACCTACTAACAAGTACCTAAATAACATTTGCGTTCAAGAATCATTAAATAAATAAAAAAAAAACAACGTGTAGTGGCACACAGCGCGGCGCGGGTGACGAAAGTCGTGACGTGACCTTTTCAAATGTCTCCTCCCGCTCTGTGCGGAGCGGAAGGGAGTGTCAGACTTTTACTGACTAAAACCCATCCAAGTTCCTTCTTTTGCACCACGGACCAGCCTTACGGCTACCACCTTTTGGGGCGCGTTCAGGTAGTGGGCGGCTCGCCGCCTCGAGGAACGCGGGGGAACCACACCGGGGCCCCGTAAAGGGTCATGGACCGCTCGACCCCCGCGTAGAGCCTTCGGCAGGAGGCGTTTGGACCCCTCAGGATGGGCAAGAGCCGCTTGAAGGCAGCCCCGGCCCGTTTTAGTCAAACGTCGGAAGTGCTCCACGAAGTTCCAACGGCTGTCGAGGACGAGTCCTAGGTACTTGAACGTCGACTCGACGCCGATGGGAACCGTCAGTATGGATCCCGACGGTGGCGCATTCCGAGGCCCATGAAAGCACATGGCCTCGGACTTGTGCAATGCCACCTCGAGACCCAATTGCCGGATCCTCTCCACGACTATCGCAACCCCGCGTGTCATTAATTCGGCCGCCGCCTCGTGCGACCTCCCCTGCGCCAGCACCAGCGTGTCGTCAGCGTAGCAAATTACACTGACACCGCTAGAGAGGTCGTTGCGCAGCACACAGTCGTAACCGATGTTCCACAAGGGCGGCCCTAGAACCGATCACTGTGGAACACCGCACGACATGGATATCTCTCGTCGGTTCCACTCTCCGCTGTGACCAGGGTAGATGACGGCCCTGTCCGTCAGGTAGTCCCGACCTCACGACGAAGGTAGGTTGGCACCCGGTGATACCGGAGTGCTTCTCTAACGCAGCTCCAGGGCATGGAGTTGAAGGCGTTGGCGATGTCAAGAGACACCGCCAAGACGACCCCACCCCGGGACACCGCATCCCCCGTCGTGAGGGCTCTCACGCGCATGATGGCGTCCACCGTCGAGCGCCCCTTCGCTCGCGGAAACCAAACTCGTCCGCAAGATCTGTTCCGATCCCCGCACGGTGCCCGGCGAGGCGGTTTGCAATGACTCTTTCAAAGAGCTTGCCCACCTCGTGTCGAGCAACACATTGGGCCGGTATGCGTACGGAGAGTCCACAGGGCGCCCCGGCTTCCGGATGAGGACCAGCTTCCCTGTCTTCCAACGAAGCGGGAACTGGCCTCTCTCCAAGCATGCGCTTAGGAGCCCCTCCAGTCGGGGCCCGAGAGCCTCCAAGGCCAGGATCCAGGCTTTGCCAGGTAAGTCATCGGGTCTCGGGGCGGTATTTTTGGCCTTAAGCCTGCCTACCGCCACTCTCAGGTAGCTGAGAGTGGCGGTCACCTCCGGAGTGTCGTCATCGCCGTCTGAGTGGTCCGTTTCCGGCACCGCAAGCGGAGCCATAGGCGGGGGAGGATGTTCCTTAAAATAAGCTTTCCCATAATTATGTAGAGATTGCATTACGCATTTTTCATTGCACCGCAGTGACGTATTGCAGTGCAGAACGTTCGTTTTCTGTACTCAAAAGGATAAAGAATTATTTATGTTCCACTATAAGCGAAGAACGCTTAAACAGCTTAGCTGTTCTGAATATAGAAGCTGAGTTGACAAACGCTATAAGTTATGACAGCGTCATTGAAGATTTTGTCAACCAATTTGTACACAGAGAAAAAAATGTAAATACGAGTATTTAAGTACCTATTATAGTGAATAATGGTTCATTTTTAAGTTTTTTTTTTCCATTTTTAAACCGACTTCAAAAAAGGAGGAGGTTTCTCAATTCGACCGTATATATGTTTTTTTTTTTTTATGTGTGTTCGCGGATAACTTCGTCGTTTATGAACCGATTTTGATATTTTTTTTTTTTGTTGGAAAGGAGATACTTCAAGGGTGGTCCCATGATAAGGAAACCGGGATCTGATGATGGCATCCAAGAGAAATTGAGGGGAACTTTCAAAAATTGTAGTGGCGACTAGTGCGTTTGTAAATTTTTTGATTAAGTGTTTTAAAGCACTACAATTTAAAGAAGGTCTTGAGTCGCTCTGATGATGGAACCGAAAGACAGTCGAGGGAACTCCTCAACGGTTTACAGTAGTCACCTTGTGTTTGGGTTTGATTAATTTGTATTGATGAGAAATTTACACCTAGATGGGTTGTGACTGTCATAAGGGGTCTGATGATGAAGACGAAGGACAGTTAAGGGAACTCCTAAACTGTTTACAGTAGCTACCTTGCGTTTGGACTTAATTCATGTATATTGATCAAAACTTTGCACCCATCTGGGTTACAAGTGCCATTACAGGTCTGATGATGAAAAATATTTCTATGGAATATTGCAACTAAAAATAAAAAAATAAAAAAACTTTTTTGCAAAAAATAAAACCGACTCCAAAAACACAAAAAAAGTGAAAAATAATTTTAGCTTCAGAAGTCGGTGACAAAAAACTGAATCAAATAAACAAAAGTCACCGACTTCTGAAGCTAAAATTATTTTAATTTCACTTTTTTTGTGTTTTTGGAGTCGGTTTTATTTTTTGCAAAAAAGTTTTTTTTAATTCACCAATAACAGGATTTTTTTCTTAAATGAATAGGGCGGCAAAGCTAACTGGCCCGGGGCGCCAAATCTTTAAATACGCCTCTGGCCTAAAGTGTGGTAATGGTAAAGCTTCGGGAGTGGACAATATCAGTTTAGGAATTAAAACAGCTGCAGTTGATGCGTCGTGGTTGCAACTTAACAATTGCCTGAAATCAGCGTCCTCCCTGTCTCTGACAATCCTAAAAACTTACGCCCTATTTCTACACTTTGTCATACATAAAAGGTATTCGAGAGACTGCTGCTAAACCGTCGACTTCCTAAAGCAGAAAGTGTATGCATGGGCAAAACGTATTCGTAGGTATAAGCGGCGGGTGGACCGATACACTCAGAATCGCACATTCCAAAGAGATGAAAGGTGGGTTTACAGGGCTTGGGAGCGACCGGACCAAGGTGTGGCTGACTGATGATGATGCCATGTGTTCATTCTGGCGCAGCAGGCATCTTGTCGGTGCCTGTTAGCCATACCGAGGGTGAATGGACACGGCGGGTCGAGCGAGCGTGCGATCCAGTACCACAAATGGGGGCAATCACTCAGCCCCCAAGAAGTAGTTCGTGCAGTCCGTCCGTTGCCTAATTGGAAATCTCCAGGGCCGGATGGGCTGCACAACTTCTGGATTAAATGGTTTACAAAGTCGCACGCTCGGCTGGCGAACCTGTTCCAGTCAGCTTAAGAGTCAGGGTCGCTGCCCGAGTACTGACAACACCACCTGCTCCATTAATCGGGGAGTACTGCGGAGCCTAAAAACTATAGACCGATTAGGTACCTGTCTACCGACAGTATTTAAAGTTCTTACATCCATTTTGAGAGCTAAAATTAGCAAACACATTGATTCATTCTGTCATGACCGCTTCTCAAAATGGATTTAGGAACGGGTCCCGCGGTACTAAGGAGCTATATACTACTCATTGATATGGCCATTAGTCAACAGGCTCGTCGTTCCCGAAAGGATCTGTCGACATGTTGGATAGACTATAAGGCCTATTACTCTCAAACTTTCAGTAGCGCCATCAAGATGGAATTCGGTGTGGACAAATGTGCGGTCATGCATATAAAGCGAGGGGAGATGTGGAATCTGTGGGAACCCAGCTCTCGGATTCCATCAATCTTAGATTCCTCTCAGCAACCGAAATGAAAATGGGCCCGATGTAGACCTATCAGCGTCCGTAGCCTGGCTACGTTCCGGGGACCTCTTCGAGGAAACTGAAGGTTTTGTTTGTTTTTTTTTCAGTGCATATGTGGCGAAGTGCACATGCGCACATTCTACGACGGAGCCAATAGATGCAATGCTTTCGCCGGCTGCTGCCGTGGTATCGCTCGCTCGGCTCATGCGTGGTGGTCAGTGTGTAGTTAATCGTTTTTTTTTAATCTGGTCTGTCGGGGTACTGTATCTTCTATGATAGCCATTTTGTGGCGTGCTCTAGCCTGGTAACTTGGCCTAGGACAAAATTATGTAGGTACTTTGGTCTGTAAAATATTTATACCTACCTATCTAGTTACATATTTTATCTTTGACCAATTCGGATTTGAACGGTCAATAAGACTTCATACTGATTTAAACTAGTTGCAATGAATGTATAAATAAAATTAATGAAACCTTTTTATAGCATTTATTTTAAAACTGATTACGCTGTAACACATCCATGCCGTCTCGCCCCTGAAGCTGTCAACCTGGGAACAACAATAGAAAATGAATTTAATGTCCGACAGTTTTCAAGTTATTTCCTTTATTAAGTCGGGAATTCAGGACACATATCTCTTGACGCTATACTACTGGTACTACTGGTACTGAGCCTGCTTGTAGGCACGGAAAATTAGATTTTTAACATAGAAAAAAATATTTACGCCTTTGTGTATGATTCCAATGTCTAGTTGACATCAGGGTAAGACAAAGCGTGCTGCCGATCGCATCGTCGATGCTGACGCGTGCGATAGCACTCCCGCTCGGTTTCTCGTTCTAGCAAATGACGGTTCTGAGCGACGGAAAAGAATAGAAGCATGGAAAAATGGGATTCCGTGCTGATAGATGTGCGCGCAATCCGAAAGCGATTCTCACACGACGCCGCTCGTCCGCGGCTTCGGATCTCACGTCGCATTGGCTTGTATGAAATCCGTACATCGACAGACCGCGCAGACGAGCGGCACTCACCACCCCTCCACGTCTAAAACCTGGCAATTAATTTCTTTGTCAGGGTCTGTCAAGTGGCCCATTTTAACTATGTGGTATTAACATTGTGAATGTGTAAAACTCATACTAACATGAAAATACGCGCTATAGACGTGGAGTTGCGCGAGCTTTGGACGTGGAGTTGCGGACACCAGCCCGTTATACAATAAAATACTAACGTGCAATGAGCAGATGAAATCTGAATACAATTGCGACTTACCTGATTAGGATGACTTCTCTTCCTCTGCAGTCTATTAACTGCAGGTTTTCAATATTAACAATATCAGTTGATTAAGTGGGTTGATCAATTTCATCCCATTCCTGAAAAGTGAGTAAAGGATTAAAATAAAATGAATAACTAATGTTATATACAAATGAAATCTACATCTCAACATAACTGTGGATCATGTGTACATTTTTATGGAATTGCTATAAAAACAAAGGTTAGTATATTTTAACTGCAGTATTATTATTATTTCGTTTCCATGTATTGTACTTAGTACGCGTACACACCATGTTGCACCCATGAGAATTTAACGAATATTATTTTCGTTTTTAAGCATAGTGCAAGTTTGTGCAAAAATATGCATAATATGAATATGATCTGAAACCAACATCAGCAATTACTTTCTCATAGTGTCAACTTGGGAGTGTCAGCATAGTAACAATTGCCTAAAAACCTACTTATACTTCCTTTTTATGCCTTTGCAATTTAGTTGATAAAGTATTTATCTTCATAATAAGGAAGCACCTTTACTTTTGAGCTAAATAATACAGTAATTAATTCTTAGTTAACTCATGGCCTGCAGTAAGTGCTATTACATAGTAAATTAACTAAAGTTAGTTTTACCTGTTAGAAAACATCTCATTATAAAACGAGATCTAAGCTACTTTTATTTGAACAGTTCTTAATACAAAAATGTTGTCACAAAAACTTGAATTAAGCTTGAAATACAAAAAATGGCTCAGTTATTGGACTCCAATTAGAACTCGTTTTTTAATGATATAGAGGTACACATTTGAAATTAATCAACCATTACATCTTTTTTAACAAAAACGTAATGACTTGTCATATTTTGCCTTTTTTGTGTGACTGCTTTAGCAGGCTTCATAAGTCTTCATCTTGGCTTAATTTAAGGTTTTATTCAACCTTTTTTATTTTTTAGTGTCTTATAAAATAACGACGCATTGGGCTTGTTAAAGAAATATGATAACAATTCATTATGGGAAATAGGCTCGCCTCTATATTTTGATGGAGTAAAATGTGTACTCATTTTCATCCTCTGCCTACTTACTTGTTTTAGAAAATAACATTATCATTATATTTTAAAGTATTCAACTAGTATGCAACAATCTGCCCTCTCATGAAGGTGAAAACTAATATACTTACTTATGTATAACCTTATAACTATAATAAATTGTGCAAAATCATGGTTTAAGAAAAATATGTTACCTGTTTGTCTTTATTTTGTATTCTTAAAATAAATCTTCAAAACAAAAATAAGAAGAGGCATGTAAGTTTCTCTCGTGCTGCCGACCCATATACCTTGTACTAGAGAATATTTACCTATTTAATATTAGTTAATTAAATATAGCCCATATTATATCTGTTTCATGAAAAAGCCCATATTTTTTGTTCTTGATTCATTTCTATTTCGTTACTTACTATGTAATTAAATTGTTTGAAGCATTCCCCCTTAAGAGCTTCCATTTTTTTTTCAGAATATTTTATATTTCTGTAATTCAAAATATATTTTACACCTTATAAATAAAATTTCAAAAACGCATTTTGGCTGGAAGGCGTTTGCTTTTAGAGGCATCATAATTCTGAACTTATGCTTGAATAAGCGGAGTCACATCCCTATTGCCATGTGCACAGGGTAATTGCATTTAATATATGAAAAGGGAAACCCTAACTATTAAAATTCCTTTACAAATCGCCTTGCTCATCCAGTATATTCTCAGGTCATCAATTTACGAGTACTTATTTTCATCATCTGAATAATATATGTATAGTCAAAAACTCATTGGTGAGTATTCTTGTTCTGACTCCAGATTCAAAAATGAAAGAATCAATTTTGTTATGTCAAACCAACAATTTACCAGCAAAATGGAAAACATTACCATTTGTTATCAGTTAGTGGTTATTTTCTACCTCAATCCCACTGTTTGGAAGAGGCCTCCCCCATGACTGCAGCTATTTCGTTCCAGGGTTAACTAATGTGGACAGTTAACATTTAAACCTTGAAAACTGAACACTATAACGAGTCTGCTGCATAAAATAGTGGAACATAGTATATCTATGTTATGTATTAAAGAATTGGATGTGTATATCTTTCAATGCAGTAATTGTCTCTCAGGTTTATGACTCATTCAAATCATGATGAGTCTAAACTTTCAGGTAACCATTTCAAAAATAGCAACTTTTCAATAAAATGTATTAGTGGTATACTTTGTGGAAGTATTCTTAAGTTTCTGATATATAATTACTGTGCTTAAGGCTTGCTTAGGTGTGTATCAAGTTTGTAGGTTGTGCAGTTACAATTTTAATCTAATTACTAAGATTAAACCTTGTGCCATGCAAGCATGAGCTCGCCCATTTTGGAATAAAGTATACACATTATATTGTTAGTTCATATTTTTATTGAATCGAGTCCTTAAATCTAAAACATTATGGTACTTTACTATACCATTGTTACAAAAAAATGAGCCAAAGTAGAAGTTGCTACCACAGTTAAATATTGTATATGAATATTGCTAGATAAAATGATGAGTCCTAATTATAATAGATTCATTTGTGAGGTAATTTTTTTGTTTAATTGAAACTTACGCTTTTCTAATGAGATGTCTCATTATTTAAAAAAAACCCCAAGATATTTATTATTGTCTCTTCTCAATGGTCTCATTCAGTCATGTACATAATATTTATCACTGTCCAAACTCTCACCTAACTAAAACGTGATGTATATATCGTAAACTGCATTGTATAGTAGTACATCCATTAGCTTCAATTATTTGATCCAGATACTTTATTTTGAATGTGTACCATAAAGACGTTAATGATATTCTGTATAGTCAAACAGATCACCAGCTGCCTGTAATGCAAACAATTATAACAGACGTCAAAACGTATCCACAATTAAATACACTAAACTTAAACACTATGTAGCTGTAATCCATTGAAAGTCATCAATAACATTCCATCTTTTAAAAAAATCCTTAGCTGTTGTTTTTAATATTGGTTAATTTTCAATAAATTAATTATTGGTAAAAAAAAAAAAATGAGATTTACACAAAAACCCAAAAAACATTTGTTTATTCTAATATTATTACATATCAATCCAATCACTTGTTAGCGATAATAATGACATAACTCGAAAATAAGAAATACAGGACAGCGAAGTTGAGACTAAAAATATTTTTATTGTATTGTAAATATTTTCTTGCATAGAAACCTTTTATCAAAAGATGAAAGTTTTATTTACTGTATTTCGTTACTTAATTTAATATTTACTTTCGTTAATTTTATATTCAACTACAAACAACATCGAAAAATCGAAATTTTTGAGTTGTGTCATCCTTTTCCCAAACAAGTGATTAATGATGTTTGAAATTATTAAACAGTTGGGTACTCATTTGCTTTGTTTCTTATTATTTTAGCTCAGTTGTTTGAATTTAATTTATTTAAACTTCTAAAGTTTTATATGCACCCATTTTTATTTTGACAATATTAAATAGTGTTGGTACAAAAAAAATGAATAATAGCGCTTCCTTGATTTGATATTTTATCAACATAAATGTTTTAGCCTCCTAATATTATTTCCCATCAAAATCATTAAAATACAATTAATAAATTTAAATCAATTAATTATATTTTGGTAATTCTTAAGAGGAAAGGCTACTTGTGCTTAGCCCATACAATTGCCTGTTTTATACCTGGAAAATAAAACTAGAGCAAAATTTGCTCGTTTTTTTTTTTAATATAGATTATAAAGTAAAAAAATATTTAATATTTTTTTACTTTATAATCTATAACCATCCCTACCATGCCTCTAATATTTGACGTTTTTCCATATTTTTTTAATTTATTTTTAATAATAATAAATTTACCTTTATGCTTTCATTAGCTTGGTTTATTAATACTTGTTTGAGTTGGTTGTAGCCCTTGCACTCATTACATATGTTTATTTGTCTTAACCTAGTTTTTTCATAAATTACTTATTTACTGCCAAATTGCAATATACCTTACATATTATTTTACTCATACTGAACCTTTTTACTTCAGGGCATACTAAGTAGCATTATTATCATTATAGCAAATTTTGTGGCTTGGTTGCATAAATCAATATTATATAATTCCTTGGATTATTATCTACAATTATGAAAAAATAGTAGCAGTAATTTGTCCTACCCTGTCCTAGGTGACCAATTAATGACAGTATATGTGTCAGGTTAAAAGTTTAGCAAAAACTTCTAATAGTGAAAAGACCAAAATCATAAAACAAGTCACAAAGAAGATGCGACATGGATCAGGTACATCAGGATTTTGTTCAGAACTTCAATTAGCTTATAATATATTTCGCTCAACCAGGACGAAGGGTTAAAAGAAAAATTATTAATCTCATATTAAGAGATTTGACTAGAATGTAGCAGAAGTAGGCACTTCTACACAGATTCAATATTTCTGGTACTTACCATAGTTATTGTTATACTGCGGCTGTGCTTGCTGATAAGAGTTGTAGGAGGGCTGTGAGTATGAGTCGTAGGCTGGCGCCTGGCCACCATACGCGGGCTCGGCACCACCGTAGCCGGCATCTCCCGCGCCGCCAGCACCGCTGCCACTGAGGTTAAATGGGAATTCATTACATTAAAAAAAAACAATATTATCTACCCCAAATTTTCTCTTTTAATCCTTATTTTTATGTTATGCTACATCAACTAGATTTATCTTTCTGAATTAGTGAGTCTACTAGAGAAATTAAGACCCTGGTTCAATTACAGTAAATGTGTTGAGTAATGTCAATTTTGTACTAGTTTACATAATGTTATTTTATTTGATAATTCTATTGGAAGCAACACTGAAAAAGATTTAGGTAGGTTTACTAACCTATATCCTTCATTTTCGTAGCTGCCCTGGCCTCCTGTAGAGTATCCGTAACCTGAGCCATAGCTACCAGAATTGTACCCTGAGCTGGGCTGAACCGGTGCTGGTGTTGAGTAACTGTTGCCCTGATAAGAGCTGGTAAAATAAAAACATACATTAGTAATCTGTGTATTGTCAAGAAATAATTCTGAAACTCGAAGTTATTTCTCAGAATTTACATTATCTGCATTTGTGTTTCAGACGGCAATTCCTATCTGCTAGATTTGTTTCATCATAGTTAGTTACCTATGTTTTGCATTATTTGCTGCCTACATTTTAACACATTTTTTTACTAAAAACTTATACTTATTTTATTTTTTGACTTTGGTTTCTACTTCTCAAATTTTTCTTACCTAGGCGTGTTATATGAGGGCTGGGCGTAAGGATCGGTTGCGGGCGGCTCGTAAGGTTGATATCCAGTATGTCTGTAAAGATTGTATAGAGCTCAAAAATATGAAATAAGAAAATGCATGAATAATAAACTCTGGTATTATTCAGCATAAAGAAAATCGTCATTTGTGTTTCAGACGGCACATTCCTATCGTTTTCTGGATCATCATTTGTATAACTACAGACAGCTTTAGAAAAATATCACGACATGATGTTTTAAATACATACGATGGTCCATAGCCATTGTTTTGTTGAGGCACACTGTGCTGTGGGGGGGCTTGCTGGTAGCCACCTTGCTGGGGAGGACGCCCGCCACCGCGAGGACCGTCGAATCTGAACAAAATACAATTAATGTCAATCACAACTTATTGAGTTAATTATTAAATGATTTTATTGTGTATTTAGTTCAAATGATATCTGAATGCTCAAACCTTGGTCTCTTAGGTGGTCCTCCAGGTCCTCCATGTGGAGGGCCTCCACCTCTCTTGAAGGCTTGTTGAGGTTGTGACTGTAATGGCGGCGCCGAAGATGCAACGTGGGGTGGCACGGGCCGAGGGCCGGCGGGGCCAGCACCCGGGTGCGGTCCTCCCGGACCGCCGGGGGGACCACCTGGTGGCATTCCATGACCTCCACGACCACCACGTCCTAGAATAGATTTTTCTTGTAATTTCAGTCAGTTACAAAACCTTAAGCAAAACTCTGCTAAGCATTTTATCTTATTGAAACTTAAATGAAATTGATTTTTACCATCATAAATTCTACCCCTCATGGGCATACCCCCTCGCCCACCACCCCTGTCACCTCGCTGCCCAAAGTCTCCACGTCCCCTGCCTCCACGGCCTCTCATGGCTCCAGGGCCACCTCGATTGTTGAACCCTCCACCTGTGCACAAAGTAAAAACATACTCAATAAGCTTCATGATAATAATTTATTGTATTCTAATAATACTTTAGAAACATAGTGTGCTTGGCTTGTCTAAGCCTGTAAGACTGTTCATATTTTAGATAGAAATTGACCCTTACATGTATTCCTAATAAAATGAGGTGGCATGTTCGGCCAACCAAAAACACACTAACAAATTATACAACTGGACGGAATAATATCCTCACATTAATCTGCAGGAATGATTAAGTAGTACTTCATTTGTCTATGCTCTCATTACAAATTTAAATTTGCCGCAGGCCGCAGATTCCATTAGGCTGCAGAGTTCCACTAACTAGTTATATATATTACTATTTACTGTCGTGGTAATCAAGAGGGCATTAAACGATATTATTAAAAAAAAAACGCAAATGGAATGTTTGCCAAGTTCTTTATTTTTTCTTCTTTTGTTAGATGCTATATGAAAATCGAGTATTTAGTTTTTTCACAATCCCACTAATATTATCAATGCGAAAGTTTGTGAGTATGTATGTTAATCTTTCATGCAAAGACCAATGACCGGAATTGTATGAAATTTGGCACAGTTTATATTCAAGATTAACACTTATGTTACTTCTTATCCTGGTATTAATATCCCGTGGGACACTTACCGGACTCCACGCATACGAGCCAATTCCTCGAAACATCATTTTGAGACCCTGCTAGATTACCACGGCAACCGAGATCCTAACATAACCTCTCTTTACTAAAAAGCTAGAAATAACAGGTAAAATCTTACGTTGTGGTGGTGCTCCACGTGATTCAATAGTGGGCACTGGGTGTGGTCCAGGACCTTGAGGACCTGGAGGAAAACTGCGTCCTCCTCTGTCACCACCACCTCTCATAGGGCCGCCACGAAAACCTCGCGGTCCCCCGCGAAACGGAAGGCCGCCTCGTGGTGGGCCACCTCTGCCTCTCATACCAGGTCCACCCCTAAAACGAATCAATCATTTAACTACTTATAACTTATTGATGTGGTTATTTTTACACATAGCGGGGTCATATAACCTAAAATTTTACAACGTATGACTTTTTTGAAAGTATTTTAAAAGTTAAATCTTACCGCCCACGCATGTCGAAACCACCTCTTCCTCTTGGATTAAGGCCTGGTGGTCCTCCACGACCACCACCACGAAAGCCTCGGTTTGGCGGCCCATCCATCTTTGTATTAGGATGCGGTCGCCAAGTGAAACAAACTAAACAGCGACCAGATAACCAGGCTACAATGAACCGGAACTTATGGTCGTCTCCCGAGTGATTCTAATAATTTAAATAACACGATGTGAAATGTAACTCGGCTTCACGCGGAAGCGTCAGTACCGGCAGCCATTAATTTGTACATGCGAATGCGAAATCAAAATGGCGGCAATCGCAGTTGCTGCGCTGCTGTCCATAGTCGGGTCACCGGTCCCGGATATTGTGATTATACTACTTTTATAGTCTATGGACAGCGTTGTACAGGTTGTGTTTATGAAACTGTTAAGCCTACACTACACTACACTCCTTACGAAGTTAAGCGATAGCGAAAATGCGAAATGCGAATACGATAGTGTAGAAGGGCACTTCGGTTCGCTTCGTGCAACTTCGGTTCGCATCGGGCTACTTCCAGTCGTTGTCGGTTTTTGTGCCCGAGTTAAAGGACTCGAAGTGTCCCGAAGTTCGAATACGAAGCGTCTTACTCTTACTACACTGCTCGGCTCACTTCAGTTCCCTGTTTAATCTATATTAACCTAGTTCTGTTCCGATGCATTGCAATCATCCACCATCTTCTTATTCTCCATTTCTTTTTAATTTTTGTTGAATGATAAATACGCACGTAGTTATAATATGCGAGAGTACACATTGCAATGGCAGCTGCCACATGAACGTTATCCATGATGCCTATCATGCGGGTGCCAGGCGACTGACCTCCTCGCGAGGTTGCACGAGTGTATAGTCAAGTACTTCGGACTTCGGTCAACTTTGAAGAGTACTTCGTCGAAGTAACTTCACGAGTAGTGTAGTGCAGGCTTTATATTGTAGTTCCTATGCATGTCATGATTTCAACTGAAGCGACAGTCCACATACTGACCAAAAGTTGAAACTGAAAGGGCAAGGGCACGCCACAATAATGGCGGTAAGTCCCCTCTTTAAAGCCAGGCTTAAGGAGTGACTAGAGAGGCGTAACGGTGCCCTCACCTTCCGCCTGATGGTCTTCACCGGACACGAACCTCTCGCGTCCGGCCCTGGTTCAAGACATGGTCCGGGGCGAGAGGGAATGGGAAGCCGTTCACCTCCTTCTGCGAAGCAGTCATGCTAGCGAAGGAGGTGGTGGAACGTGAGAGGGAGAGAACCTCACGTCCCAGCCACCGCGGGAGAAACACCGGGCGTCGGGGGCCACGTGGTGGCTCTCGGCCACCGTAGGCGCGGGCCTGTGGACGGTGAGTAATAGGCTAGCTCGCTGTCCATCCGTCTTATGACGACAGGCCGTGTCGACGGCGCGTTCGTGTTCCACGCGCGCCTCAAAGAGATGTCAGCAAATAGGAGGGGCCCGCAAGGGCCGATGCCTGCCAGGGCTGCGGAACTGTTCGAAAGAGATACCGCGGCCCTGGAACATAAAGGGCAAAAGAAGGAACATGGATGGTTTTTAGTCAGTAAAAGTCTGACACTCCCTTCCGCTCCGCCCAGAGCGGGAGGAGTCATTTGATGATTTCCCATTCGAAAAAAAAAGGGTGACAATGTTCTAGATCTATAAACGAGGATCATGAAAATATTGTAAAAAAATACGCCGTTTATATTATCAGTATCGGTATTTATAATTATGTGCACATTCATACAAAATACAACATATTGCCTAGTTTACAGCCGTCATCCATCATCAGCTTTTTCTAGGTGATTAATAAAGGAGAATGTCAGATTTACAACGGGTGCTGGTCCAAGTGTGTTGCAGATATGAATTGTACCTTAAATGACAGGTCTCAACCAGTACAACATTTTTTATATAATAATATCCCGGACGTATTGACATTTTTATATGTGTATTAACTTTTAAAAAAGGGTAAAAGGTCTCATGACAAGTGCGATAATTACTATTCGTTAATTCGATTTGTTGTTAATTGATTTTGCAGACCTATAACAGTGGGCGTTACGTTTGCTCCGCTATATATACCTACCCAACCCTTTATTCAATACAGAAATCGTATTAAACATTATTACTTCACATGCAGGGAAACGCACACTAGGCTGCTGCATCCATATAATGTGTGAAGTATGGTTTTTGGGGTGAGCCAGACACGCGGATTAAACGCCCAGTAGAGTTTGTAGATAACGTTATCGATGAATAATAGTAGTTATAATCAGTTTTGTCTATGTTAGTAACAAACATACATAATTTAACATTTTTTCCTCTTTTTCTTTCGTCTTTCGCCCTTTTTACTGTGTTGCAAAAATGACAATTCCTCTGGGATATTTTTTTTGCTGTCATAATAAAAAATGTTGTACTCGGTGACACCTGTCATTTAAGGTACAATGTATACGTAGACAGAGTATTCTATTCTAGAATACTCTGTCTACGAATGTATATCTGCAACCAAGGAACTTATTATTAAGGTTCCTTGTCTGCAACACACATGGACCGAAGTTGACAATCTCCTTTACTTATTTTTTTTTTTTTATACTATTTACTTTATTTAAATACTATTAGCTTGTTTCAATATGTTAGATGTTCATGCTTCATCTATGTGAATATTGCAGCCCTGTTTGCTGTAAAATCTCTTGACAAATGAGGAATGTAACCTAACATGTAGACCATACGACCGTGAACGAAAATAAGTGTCACGTATTCATTACATCATAAACTTATCCCATTACAGTTTTTTTTAACTATGGCACACTTGGAAAACTAAAGATTATGGAGATATGTTACGTCCGCTACATTACCGGGAATAGTCATATGAGATTTTTAATATTATTATTCCCAAAAAATGAAGTAGTTATGTTTTTTCCAAATGGCTCTGCCTTTTATGAACAGTATGCGTAGGTTTCGGCTTCGCCATGTCTTTTCATACCCCGTAATTTTGAATAAACTGCTGCCCATAAAAAAGGGTGTTACTGCATGGATTTGAACACAGTTTAGTTTTAAGGGGGTGCTAGTAAGTTATAACCAATGAGGTTATATAATACTATATAACATCATTGGTTATAACAGAACAACTGTCCCAAATGTAAGTACAAATATTGGATACCCTTTTAGAAAGGAATGACATCAACTTTCGAGGTTCTCTCGCTCGGAAGGCCTTTGCACTGCACGTCATCATTCCAGTTGTTTCTAGTTCCTTGATTTCGGGCTTTACTCCATTGACCTCTCCTGATGACCTAGACTCTATAGAGTTTTACTCTATGGAGTTTGATTGACATTTCACATTAGTAGAACAGCTGTTAGTGCAAGTAAACTTAAACTGATAGGACTGATACATCTCAAACATCTATGCAGTGAGTTCTGGTGGTCGTTTCATTTGGGTTAAAGCTATTAAAATCAGTATACTAATATTTTCTTTCTTCTACCTGAACTGCTGATTTGCAGAACGCATTTGATTATTGTGTTGCAGAGAATCAAACAATGCAGGATCAAGAGAATATTCTGAAGTACTTGGTTTCAGTCGAAAAATTAGCGAATGAAATATTATCAGATAGGCGTGAAATTATACTGTTGGATAAAAGAAGGAATCAAAACCGTGAAGCGCTGCGGGACCTTTCAAAGTCGTCTCAAAACAAATGTTGGGTGACTGTAGGATCTGTTTTAATAAAACATAATATCGATGCGACGAAGTCGCTATTAGAAGCTGATCAAAAACAGTTAAATATTGACATTAACAAACTCCATAGTGATCTTAGAGTTAAAGTTAATAATTTACGAGATCTAGAAATGCAGCCACCTGTACCTGGGTTGATGCTAGTTCCCTTGTCGTCAACAGAAACGAAAGGTCTATCCAGTTCAAACTTGATTCCTTCCTAGTATTTTTATTTTAATAAATGAGCAAATTTAAATTAAAGATATTTTTACTTTGAATCCTACATGTCTGTTCTGTGAAGAAAACGTTTGTGTTGTTCACAGTTGTAGCTAGTGTTGTGTGTGTGTACTACACACAACTAAGACACTAGCTACAGCTGTGTGTTTCAATCTTATTAATTGTATACTCCACAATAACTGTTTATCAATCACTGCAGTCAAGCCAATATTGCTGTATCTAATGGACAACATCATTTAACCCTATACAACTAACCTGCCTCAAATCGATAGAACACTCATGGGTAGCCCAAATTTTCTTACGTTTTTTGCAATTTGCAAGTCAGTGTCAGGTTGTATATTGATAAAAATGTGATTCGCGACCGTAACAGATATGGCTTAACTGAGTTAATCATTAAAATCACCAATAAAACCCTCTAAGTTCACTTAACCCCCATGAAATGACTTTTTCGTGAAACAGTCATTCAATGGGATTAAATAGAGGGTTGTATTGATGATTTGAAGGATTATAACTCAGTTATCGGACACTGGTAGCTAGCTAAATTCAACGTTCGAACAAATCATCATCTGCCTAGCCTTTTCCCAACTGTGGTGGGGTCGGCTTCCAGTCTAACCAGTTGCACCTGAATATCAGTATTCTACATCAAGCAACTGCATATCTGACCTACCTTGGTTTTTTTTTAATACAAAATGGGCCTGCTCTTGCCCACGATCACGCCTGGTGGAAAGCAATGTATGAGGTCTATGATGAAACGAGCGTGCCCAAAAGATGCCTGTTCACTCTTGCTTTGAAGGCAGACGGGTTATATGTGGTAGGGAATACAGATGGCAGAGAGTTCCACACTTTGGCTGTGCGTATAATAAACGTGGAGGAGAAGCGCCGAGTACGACTTGTCGGGATATCAACCGAGTGTGGATGGTACGCCGCAGTACGTCTGCTAGTCCGGTGGTAAAAGGGTGAAGGGGGATCGTGAAGCTCCTGCGCTCACTCTCCGAAGTACAGTCTGTAGAAGACCGACAAGCAGGCGACATTACGCCGATGAGCTAGGTTGTGAAGCGTAGCTACCAGTCTCGTCGCCTATGAGCCTTTTAGCTCTGCGTTCCACCGAATCAAGTGCAGCAAGCTGGTATTTTGCTGAGCCATCCCACAAGTGACTGCAATACTCCATACTGGAACGGACCTGTGCTTTATTCAAACTTAAAAGCTGTCCAGATGTGAAGTATCGCCTCATCTTATTCAGGATGCCCAGCTTCTTAGCTGCGGTCTGAGCTTTTGACTCAATGGTTGAGTTAAAGCCGAGATCCGATGTCAACTCTATGCCCAAAAGCTGTACGCGGTCGGTAACTAGTACAACTGTACCTCGGAAAGCAGGAGACAACTGGAACTGGCTCCTTTTAGCAGTGAAAAGACATGCCTGAGTTTTCAGAGCATTGAATTTGACCAGATTGTAGTCACCTCACTGGGAAACGCGCCTTCCGTAACACCCGTTTGCAATCCTTGGCGGCTGAATTGTACGCTCTTTTCATTTCGCGAGCACGCTGACTATTGCACCTGCCACTGCGGGCCGAAGCCCAGTTTGGTATGTCTGTTCTTTGAGCAAATCGGCTTGCGCACAAGACGCGTTGTACCAGGGTTGAGCCTCGCAGCCAAGTAAAACGTCAGACAATGGGATAAAATATTCCATTCCCTGGCGATTCATGTCAATATTTGAGTCAGAAGGGTTGAGCGAAGAGAAGCAAGTCTGCCGCCATGGATAAGACAAAGAAATGCCGCATCTCATATTCTCATCCCAGTCTGCCGACTCGTACTTTCAAACTCGCCTCTTGCCTCTAGGGCTTAAATCTGGGGGAGAACAGGAAGACACGGATTTCACCAGGCAGTAGTCAGACGATCCGAGCGGAGCCCAGACCGATGAGTGCCTGTCCGGATCTGTTGTCAGCAGAAGGTATAAGCAGTTGGGTGTGTGGCTATCAACATCCGGAACGCGGGGTAGCTTGACCAACCAGCTGGCGGAGATTAGCGATATCGCAAACTTGCGCCCCTCTCTTCCAGCATGGTCAGACTTCTGGTACGGGAACAACCAATCCTTATGGTGGGCATTAAAATCCCACAGAAAGACAAGCTCTGCTGTCGGATATTTAACATAAAAAAAAACAAATTTACATTTGCAGTTGAAAAATCAGTGCTTACATACATTATGTTTAGTCAAATATGTTATCAAAGTACATTTTATAAGTTGGTCGATGCAGCCAGCAACAAATCTTGAACTTGAATAAATAAGATTACAGATCTGTAAAAAATGCAGTCTGTTTATATTACTAACAGTCGAGTACCTAGGAACCTGTCTACATGTATCTAATTATTGAAATGAATAAATATTCTACATAACATTTGCAATAAAAGCACTTAAATTGTTTTTAAATTTTATTGGGCTAAGGTATTTCAAATAAAAGTCGTCAAATATATATTTTCAATATGCACAGTTATATCTTTATACATGTAAATAATATAGTACATAACAAATAAATAATAAATATTACCAAATTTTAAGGATTTATCCATTAATAAAAAAATGTAGTTTGGTGTGATAATTATAATACAAAGTGACTTGACTAAATGCCAATTTGTTAAGTTAATGAATCTTATAAATGTAAATTGAAGAATAATTTTACATTACCCCTAATTGTGTTTTGTTGAATGTTTGTTATAATAATTATAACCTGTCAGACATGGCATTTTTCTTTGTTAATATCATAAAAATAATTATGTAACCAATTAATAATAATCATCACCCAACTATCTTAACATTATAAACAATATGGCATATATGAATTAATAGTTGATTTCAATTACATTTTCTTTTAGAAATTATCAATTGCAACATAATATAAAACCTAAGCACATTAACTTACTTACGCATAATTGTCAATATCAAAACATTTATCCTAAAGGTTATTGCTTAATAATATATATTCCTTAATAGCTTGTAATGAAAATTATCTTCATCAGTACAAAATGCCACATTTACTAAGAAGGTCCTCGAATACTTGAATGTAATGTTATTTTGTGGATTGTCTTTTGAGCACATATACTAATTTCTGTCACTATCACAAGTCTTTGAATTTCGAGTGGCCAAAGCACATGATTTTGTAATATTGACTTATCTACTGGCATAATGTTGTACAGTATGGGCATGCACTTGTAAGGGACGCCGTGCGGTTACAATCACAGATGAGCGGCGCGCTCGACGCCTGCGGCGCCCCCAACTACCAGTTGGCCATGCCGGGTTTATTGAGCGTCATGAAGTATATCTGACAAGAGGAACCACCTTTGGCGGAAGAGAAGAACACTTTATCATTGCGTTCACATAAGAACTTGAGTCGTTGTGCTTTCTTGTGCATAAATACGCCGTCGAGGTGACCAGTTTCTACTGAACGAATTTCGATCGCTTTATTGCCCCAACCCATTATCTGCCCCGTGCCTATGTAGGCTACCGATGTCGGCATTTCACCCCACTGAAAGAAGACCAATATACATCATTTAAAATTTTATTAAAATACCTGTCGTATTTATACGCATGTGGTGAAAATACAAACCTGGAGGACAATATTCTTGCTTACTCGTCCGTACGTGTTCACATAAACCCCTTCATTGTCGTAGCATAACAACAACTGAACTCCATTAGAGTTTGGGAGGGGCACGATGCAGTGTGGGACAATCGCTCCTTGTGTCTATAAACATTCAAAGATGGCATAAGTATGAGAGAGACATACTATTAAACCAAGTTTATCATATTAACTAGGCCAGTAGCACGGTTTAATGTTGCATTTTCTTAATATTCTCAGCTAGACTAAACTAACAAAATGCAACATTTATATTTAAATCCCATACAATTCTTTTTAATGCATTTATAGTCTTGCAATCAGTTAGCCGTTTTCCGATCTCTATCCTAGTGATCTGTGGGTGAAATTTGGGAAGGTGTAATTTACTTACATGCTTTGGAATATAAATATCGTAGACCGTGGCAGTGTCTAAATCAACGGCATGGAAGCCATCTGCTGATCCGTAAATTACTTTCAGTCTTGTGCTGTCTTCTATAGTCAAATCAACTAAAAGAGGCCTGAAATATATTAGATTATTATATTAGATATTTTCGTTTTATGAAAATATGAACAATTTGTACACAACTCTGTGAACAATAATATTGGAAGGACAGTAAGTTATCTCTTGCTGTTAATGTTTTCATAAACATACATACCTATGTTGCAGTTCTCCAAAGTTTTTGAAGGCCATGAATTTGTGATATGGTTTGGGCGCCCACGCGTAGATCTCGATGGAGTCTTTCAGAGCGATAACAAGAAACTTAATCCTCTCGTATTTGACGATGCGGAAATGAACTGCGCCCTGCAGTTCACCGACGTTAATCCAACCATTCCTCCTTTCTGCTTGCTATAATTTAAATAGCATTGTGAATAAATAACACAGCAGTTTCCCCGGCTTTTACGACGGAATTAAAACATCATCAATGTGTTTGCATTATTTTTATTATTATGCAATTAAAACATTTCTAATATGTTTCTGGGTGCATTTGCAACATTGAAACTCACTATTAAAAGTTTTTAAATAGCAAATTTTGCAACTTACGTCACTAAGTCCGTCGGTGCGCAAGATTTTGGACTTGAGCCAGCTAAGGTAGTATACGCGCACACGATTCTTCTTTCCGGAAACAGTCACAAGAATATTTTGTCCTTCTAACACTTCCATTTGTTGGAAGCGGCGTCGTGAGATCAATTGATAAACTTTTCCTTGACCCGAACGGTCCAATAACATTAAACCATTCTCGGTGCCAATAAGTAAATTAACTCCTGCAAGTTTAAAATTATATTAATACACGGATCACAAAATTACTCTACGACAAATGACTACGAGTACATAGTATTTGCTTACCCCATAGCGCTGCACAAAGAATTTCCGAATTGAATCTCTTCTTATATTTACGTATTTCGGGCGTGTCGGAGGACAAGTCATGTCCCGTCGGAGTAACATTGACGTTGACGTGGCTCTCACGTCGTGAGGCATTGCCGCCGGAGCCCCCGGTGCCGCCGCTGCCGGTCGAGCCCGCGCCGAACCCGAACGTGAGGAACGAACGCTGCTTCTGTTGCAAGGGAAGGAACTGTTGTTGGGACCCCACAGATGAGTTTGAGGGGGAATGTTGTAAAGGATGCGGTGAAGCGGCGCCCACTATGAAAGATTTGGACGGCGTAGATTGGACCGAGGATGGAGGCGGATGGTGATGATGATGGGAAAGAGGCGTGCCTCCGGCATTTCCGGCAATGGCTTGCCGATACTGGAACAGAGAAAACAGCAAATATTACCTATACGTTTAGCAGTAAAGAGATACTCAATCAAATGTTTGCAGCACATTCCGCCGCAGCATCAACCGTGTAAATTAATAAGTGATGGTTAGTCAAATAAGTCCATCTCCCATTGATTAGTTATCATTTCAAATGGAAAGTTATTAGCTTGATGGCTATTATCTACATTCATGACCATAACATAAAACGTGATAATGGACGTGAAATTGCAGCAGGCATGAACTCGCTGTTTATGCTGTAGATATGTATGCATTTGTGGAATAGACTTGATATAGACTACTTTGATCATTCCCTTATTGTTTAATAGTCTAATTGTTTTAACTCCGATATTAGCTTGTGTGATTATTCACAAATTGCTCATACAAAACCTTATCGTTTTGTAGTTAGCTTTACTTATCTTACGATAGTGTGAAGTTATTGTACTTTAACAAACGTATTTTTTACTGTTTTATAGATAGTTTGACGATGAGCTGTATAGCAATTCATTAATCACCCGAAAGACCTCTGCTATAGTTACAACAGCTGTTATTAAGCAGCCCTTTAGTAAATTGGACTACTATAGAAAGCTTTAATAAATGTATCGATCTGCATTCGATGATCAACAAAACATTTTCGAACATAATGAAAGCGTATCTAGAAAATGCATAAATACAAGGAAGAAGTGAGATACAGATCTAACTTTCAACAAACAACAATCTATGAGAACCTTAAGCATTTCCTCTTGCATCAATTCGTTTCGTACTTACGCAGTGTTAACAGGTGTCTGCAAACCGGTCGCGCAGTGGCTCCAGGATGTTTGCATGATTGACAACCATTATCACATTAATACGATAAACCAAAAGCTTGAGACACCACACAGTCATGATCCGGAGCAGGAGCTTCCAACGTACAGCTTACACTCCAATGTTAATTATTAATGTTCCTCGGAGTTTGTATTAGAAAACGGAGCAAGTATTGTTACTTTTAATTAAAAATAAAAACAATGTTGTTGGTTTATCTGACTTTGCAATAATGGTTACTGATAAATTGCAAATTAAAGTATGGGGAATACATTTTGCATAGATGTACTTATGTATACGAAGCAGCTAGCGTTGGAAGCACCTCAGTAATATTTAATTATGAATATTCATGTCATGTTACTAGAGATCCCATTGTAAATTATTGTCCCCTTAAGCACGTGTACGGTGAAATGCCACGCAATCACAACAATTATTATTAATTTTGGATTCACATAGTCTCTATATTTCTATACGGTGAGTAAAATCTATTATGGATAATGACAATAAACACCAGTGTAACACAAAGCAAACCGTGGCTACTTTAGTAACTCGTATAGAAGTTTGCTTATTACGCAAAATTAAAGGATTGCATTTAATATGTAAATTGAATCGCACGAATACAATTTAAATATGTCGTTATATGCGTATGAGAGGCTTATGTATCTTTATATAAATACAAATGAACATACCTCTTCACTGGTAGACTTGTCGTGACGCGGCGGCGTGGTCGGCTGTCCCGCCTGGCTCAGCAGGTCGGGGAGCACCGAGCTAGTTCGAGATCCGCTGCCTTCGTTGGCACCGCTGGACCGACCCTACACGCAATTACACATTTTACTATATTCTGAAATTTTTTCATATTCATATTTTGAATTTAGGTGAGTAATGAGTATTCTGTTAAATCATTCAAAATCTCAAATTACACGGTCATGGTGGCATTTGATAAAGTATCATTTAAAAATGTAATTATTCCTTAATTTATTAAAAGTATTTCATATTTTATTAAATACCAACAACATCCGTGCAGAACTTTTTTATTCATTTATAGTTGTAAACGTATCGAAAGTAACACAAGTTTTACAAATATTTTACACAAAATCATAAACCTATGTTACTATATTAACTTATCTCAACTTAGACAAACTTTTGTATAATAGTATAGCAATATTAATATTTGGACAATAACAGAGCTCGACATACAACGGCAGCCAAACATGCAGTAGTAAAACACATTCACAAATTGATGATTGTTTCTTGCCAGCTTCTGTGACATGTCGTTAGGCAGCATTCCTAAATGGTTAATTTTCAAGTGTTGATGGCGTAAGTAGGTATCGCATATACTTTGCATGTGTTGATTTCTTGGCAGGAAGACGGTATCGCGTTTAGACAATGAATTAAAGAATAGGTTAGTTAAATTTAATAATGAGTTGCATACACATGTTAGGTGATGAAGCTGTTAAGAGATTGTTAACACTATGATTTCAATTTGTCTACTTAGTTAGAAGTTCTTACTCACTACCTATTTGTACCTTTTGTCTTCCCAAACAGATCTCAACTAAGACTAAATAATTCTAATAACAACTAGAAGAAAATTATCACGCCAAAATGTAAGACGTGTGAGCAATATCTAAAACCAATGTTCTCCTTAAGTGATAGACTGTAGATATTTTAGTACAAAGACAAACAAGAGCCGTATACCATTCCCATACATTTAAGTACTTGTTATTATTATATGTACCAAAACCACTACATACAAACAAAATACAAAACATACAATTTCTTTTTTTATAAAAGCGTTCATATTATATTTTTATGTTGATGTTAGTGAAAACCATGTTAGAAAACCAAACCCTCATACCAAATGTAAGTATAAAATTATTAATCAAACTATCCTGAGCAGGGAGCAATTTACCTGATCCTGAGCGAGTACCGCTTCCTGCCCACAACTTGCCATAAGCTCTGAATGCCGGTTATATTGAGAATTTCTCCGGAAAACTATATCAGATTCAGTCTTTTCTCTGCGTGGTTTCACCACATTGGCTTCATTTACATTATCTGCATTTGATTTATTCTCGTGCGTGTTCGCTGTTAAGTCTGGCGTCCCAGCTTTTTCAAAAGATGTGCTACTAGTGAAGCAAATGCTCGTTGCTGGAGAATCACTATTTATGCTGCTTTGTCGGCTTGGGCCGTTACTTTCACTATCTTGTCTGATAAGTGCAGCGACATTTTTGAGTGCGTCAATAGGGTTACTGGCTGCAATTTTTCGCTCGGGGGTTCTTTTCTTTTCACTTTTTCTCGCATCACCTTGTACTGCCATTTTTAAACTATCGTTAGTTTTTATGAAATCTGTTAAAATAGGTTCTCCAGCCGAAGATTTCATAACTTGTTTGCGCGAATTGTTAAAAATTCCACTTGATCGTAGTTGTTTATTTGCTCCTGCTGGGCTTTCATGTTTCGGAAAGTATATAGCGGAATGGCGTGTACTGGGTAGTGGGAAGAGGTCGGAGTTTTCTCTTCTGAAGCCACGGAAAAAGCGGTTAGGAGAATTGACGTCTGAATCAGATTCCTTTTTGTGCTTCAAAATATCGGCTAATTTGTCCTGCGTCGACTTTTCGGTGGGTTTTTGGAATAACTGCTTGTGTCGAGAAGGAGGAGTGGCTATAGCTTTATATTTAGACCACGCATCTTCCATTTCCAATCGTGATTGACGTTGCAGTTGAGCTCGTTTCTGCTCGGATTCTTTCGGTGTATCATGCTTTTCTTCTTTTTCAGAATTCTTCGATGGGAAAAATCGGGCGAAATCCCAATCCTTCAGTAATACTGCTTCATCGACATCAGACTGCCTTTTGTCGTTTTCGGTATTCTCTCTCTGATGTTTGTCAAACATGTCCGATACAAAAAGTACATATAAATGACAAGAACCAAGAAACATACAAATAAAAACGAATTAGCAGTATTTTATGCTCACTGATCTTACTTTGGCGTGAAAACCATTCATGAAAATCCAAATAAAAACACAGTCCATTTCTGCTCCATTCTATCAGTTGCTATTTTTGATCAAGCCACACACAATATAGCACAAATGCCACACAAATACTACCAGTTGTAATGAAATAGGCGTTTAATAATAATAGTCAATTTTCGAAACATAACTTTCGTATTCTTTATCATCTTATATTTCGAAAACAAAGTTTATTATAATCCATTTCATTTCACTTGGTGTTTATTATCCGTAAAAACAGATGTGGTGATAAAATTAATATGTTAACAGATTTAGCAGGAGTAATCAATAGGCTATGTAGGTATGCATATTAGATATCTTAAGCACTGACTAAGTTTTGCTCGTGTGAACTTAGCGGGGCCAGCATAGAGCTTCACGTTTCTATATCAAACGCTTTGTAATGTAGTAGAATAGTATGATCGAACAGTGTTTTTGTACCCCTTGTGGCGGGTGTGTACTCACCCGCTTCATGACGAGCGTGCGGTCGGCGTGCGTGTCGTCGTCGTCGGGCGTGGGCGGCAGCGGCCGCGTGGGCGCGCCGCCGCCCGCGCCGCCGCCGTCCTCCGACACGGCGCTGAGCCCCGGCCTGTAACAGAACTCGGGACTGACAGGCCAACGTAACCGAAAGGGATGGGGAGGGCGAACGAAAATATGGTCCACAAAAAATAATGCAAAAAAAATGTAATAAAATAATCATGGTTAGTTTGTGAAAACTAATGAAATGCGTAAAAATGTTCATTCAAATGTATAAATCATACAGGTTTCTTTATTTAGTTACTTACAGAGGTTTAGGCGGGTCGCTTGCTAGTAAGGTGCCATCATTGCGCACTCGTCCACCACTCTCTTCGTTGTCAGAATCGCTATCGGAGTCCTCAAACGCCGGTTCTGGCTGATTTCTTTCCACCGGTGGTCCTGCATGTTCAAGTTTATGGTTTACTCGCCATGTTTATTTCGAGTTTACCTGACCACTTCCTAATCGAAACCGCGTTAGAAGCTTCCGTTAAAGTTGGCAAGTTATCAGGTAAATTCGAAATATACACAAAGGTAAAACAGTAACCATGAATAGTGTATCTCGGAAGTTATAACTGAAATGGTTCAGTTATAACAACTGAAATTGGAAAACTAAAGTAAGTAGGTACCTTGACCATTAGTGGGAGCGCGAGGTGGCCTGTTCGGCGGCTCGTTACCAGACACGACGCCGAGTTCGTTCAGTTGTGCAGCCAACTTGTCCAAGTCCTGTTGAGTTGTAAATATTGTATCAAGCAACTTTTAACAATAAAATGATCATAGCGATACAATCATCTCAATAATAAACGCAACTCAAATAACCTACCTCTGGCCTTCTCGGTGGAAGCTGCAGTTGCAGATTAAATCGGATGTGCAAAGAAAGTTAACAGCGTGACATGAAAATAAAAAAAAACGAAAAGCTAATAAAATTAAAGTAACAAAGAAATACATACAATAATAATTTAGCAGTATACAGAATCAAGTCATTTTAGTACACTCAATAAAATATAGCGCGATACAAGTGACAACCGTGAGTACCTATTATTGAAGAGTTATTATTTTCTCCAAGCTGGATATAAACCAACCAACACCAACTAAAAAATTCTTTTGCTTCTGTTGGTTGATCTTTCTATGGATCTATTATATTATTGTGAACTACTAAAATTAAAGCTCTGAAACCAGGAGTATTTGCAGTTGTTATAAGTATCAACGCATATTTCCCCGAGTGTAATAATAGCGGTAGTGGTGGCACACGAACCATGGGTTTGAACATATGTGAGCCGCGCTGCGGAGGCTGGGGTCCGCTGGCCGGCGGCGTGCCGTTGTTGGAGCCCGAGCTGTTTGACGAGCCGGACGACTTTGGTGTTGGTGGTAGAGGCCTGCAATTTGCACTTTTATTAAACTAAGCACACATTTTTGGCACTCAAAATATTTTATTGGACAACTTAACATAATATCAGTTACAAAGCAGCACAATTACAGTAAACAGACAATATTTACCTATATCTATTAGGCTGTTGTGCCTGTGGGTCTGGTACAACGATCAGTCTTTGTGGAATAGATGGCCTTGCAGGTGGGCCTGGCTCTGCAGTACCAACAAACAGCAGTGTTAATGAACATTACATAGTTATTGCAAAATGTCTCATAAGAACAGTTAGACAGTTATGTCACCTGGAATTTCCTCACGTTCCTCACGCTTGCTGTTACGTTTTGGAGGCGGCTGGGGTTGAGGCGCTTCGGCGGGTCTGGTTAATTACACAAATGTTAAGTGACAATAGTTAATAGACAAACAAATTGGATATGAGAGAGCACCAACCTAGGTCCTTCTTGGATCTGTTGGAAGTTCCGACGCAGAGTGTCACCGCCCTGGTGCGCGGCCGCGTTGTGTACGATGGACGACGGCTCGCCGGCCACTGCGTTCTCTTCTTCCTCACCTTCCGATCCAGAGTACTTGTAGTCCTCCCGCACTGAGTTGTCCTGCTTCCTCTTCTTACACCTGTCTATATGGTCCTTGAGTTGTATCCTCACTTGCCTCTCTGTGGGTTGGTCTCTGGGGTAAAGTAAATTAAAAAAGGTATTTCTCAATCCAAGATTGGCATTTTAAATACATAACTATGAATACAAAATATGATTATTTTTTAACATTGTGATAAGATTTTGATTTACCTTATAAATGCATGTTTCAAAAGTTGTTCTGTGTAAGGCCTTTGATGATAGTCTTTTACAAGCACAGTTTCAATGAAACTATGAAATTTTTTAGCCCATTTCTTTGACTTCAGACGAGGCGGCGGATTTCTGGAAATTTCAATAACATATATTAGTTTTTGCTCTAGAAATAACAGTAAAAACTGTGAAAAATGTCAATAAAATTATACCTTGGAATGAGGAAAAGAGCCCTCATCGGGTGAAGATCGCAAAGAGGCGGCTGACTCTCCGCCATCTCGAGAGCAGTTATCCCGAGCGACCAAAGGTCAGAGCGATTATCGTATGTTGCATCGGGGTTTTCGTCGCACGCAATCACTTCTGGCGCCATCCAGTAAGGAGTACCAATGAATGTGTTTCTTCTGCCTATAGTCCTATCCAGTTGAGCCGACACTCCAAAATCCACTGATAACATAAATGGTTGTACAAATTATTCATCATGTTGCAATTTGTGTAACATTATTTAAAAGTTTAATTATTTATCCTTTGTAGTGAATAACTTCCCACTTAAATACCATGTTATTAGACTAAGCAAATGTCAATAAAAATTTTGTTTCAATACATACCCAGTTTAACTTCAGCATTGTCTGTAAGCAAGACATTTTGTCCCTTGATGTCACGATGAATGACCTTATTGGAGTGTAAATAGCTAAGCCCTCTGAGAATTTCTCTACAAATGTATGAAATCCATTCTTCTTTTAATGACTGCCCCTTAGTGGACTTCACTAAATCTGTCACAGATCCTAAAAACATAGAGCAATGGTAAAATGTGCTTTTTTTCAAGTCAGGCAAAAAGTTTGCAATGCAGAAATAAGAGTTAGTTCAAGAAAAAATAACTATGCTGTAGTAGGTGTATCATCAGGTAATACGTAAAAATAGAAAACTTATAACATCTCTGTTAATTTACCTGTTCTAAATAAACAGAAATGTTGAGTCACTATGAGAAGGGTATTAATCACATTTAAATAAGTCATTAAAAGTATAAGGGACACATACCAGCACCACAGTACTCCATAACCAACCACAGTTGGTCATCCTTTCCTGGAGGGCTCTTTTTGATAAAAGCTCCATAGTATGTGGCAATGTTGCGGTGATTAGAGTACTTTTTTAGAACATTTATCTCTAGCTTTATCTCTTCCTCCTCATCTTGTGTGACATCCATAACTTTGATGGCAGCAAGTTGCCCTGTTTTGGTGTGACGCCCCTAAAATATGACAGTTTATAATTTGATAGACTTAAAATAACATAATATTTTGTGTCATATGTAAGCTTCAATCATTTAGGGTGAAGCTTTCTGATCTTTTAAGTGTATGTAGATGTTGAATAAAAATGTGATGCGCAACTGACCTGTTCTAGTAAATTTGGCCTACTACTAATAATATCATCTTACATGAGAGTTTGAAAGCAGATCATAATAATCTGATCAAGATGCTTGTGATTAGGCTTCACAGAATAATTTTTATTTGATTATTTTAAAGAAATTTTAACTTTGAAAATACTCAGTTCCAAAATCAACATAACCTCAGTTTTAGCAACATCTTTACATTAGGTATAAATCAAAGTTTTGCTGTTAATGCAAGAATGACTGACTAACTTGTGGTATTGCTGTTAATTAATAAGTAAAAAAGTGTTCTCTCCCTAGATTTTAACATGATTTGTTACTCATGGAACATAATAATTACATGGATAGCTAGGGTGAATGACTAGTTTATCATAAAAATAGATGATGTTGAAACTAGTCAACATAATAAGGTTTCATGTAGCATTATCTTGTGCTAATAATGTTATTATTCTATTATCACTGTTTTGTCCAATAAGTGTAGGTGGCTACTACAATATTCCACAGAAAAAAAAAACTAACCAGTCATAGCAGTATAATTTTAAAGGTGATAGATTAAATTATGATATCTCTATATCTAATCGCAGAGTTGTAGTATAATAATGTTAAGAACTACTGTCTCAATCAGATTAATATCTATTAGGACTGTGTGGCTGTGCCTTGAAGAACAAGCTGTATCCTTTAACATTTTTTAACTTAGTTTTTATGTCAAACAATATTCTTTATCATTGAATTGATGATAAACATGTGGTAAAAAAACTATTTTGCTCTGTATCCACTCCACTATTTCCAATCGTATGCATAAAGGCTCCTCTAGTGCAGTAGATTGATATTAATCTTTAGTAACTTTTGTAGGTCATGTCATTAACTTGTGCTTAAGCTTTTAACACTATTGTGAGTGTGAACAACATACATTTTTTGGAGAACAATAATACACCCTCTAAGATGACCCTCTGACCCACATGGGTTAGTGTAAATCACCAAAGTATATTGCTACTCTTATAGATTCATCTATACTTTCTATTGCTTGATTGGAGTAAAAAATTGTAATCAAATGTAGAGAACAGACCAAATTATCCTACACTTTAAAATGTAGTAGTACCTATTGAAAGTCCACTGATGGGAACTAATGAAGTTCATTGACATTAATAGACAGTGCTCTTTAATTGTAATGCTTTCATTGGACCTATTAAGTTAATTTTTACTAGCATCATGTCATGTATTACAGCTTATAAGTAGACCGTGAGGAGAGATCCAATAAAACCAATCTATTTCATTACTGAAATGTGTAGTTTCATTTATGTACGGGTATAGTTTATTATTGAGCTACGGTTTTTAATCTAGATCATACCTTGTACACTTGTCCATAGGTGCCATTTCCGACCACTTCAATGAGTTCGAATATACCAGCAGGATCCTGAAATGACACATAAATTAAATGAAATAGCATAAAAAGATTATTATGCCATTTCAAGTAAACCTTCACTTATGATTCACGCCCTGTGAGATCATTGCCCTTTGATTACTTTTTTTCTGCAAGTTAAGGAAGCCCTTACGTTCTGGATATCTGGGATGTATAATTAATAATATTAGTTTACTTTAAAAGTTTACCTTTAGTGCGCTGAGGTCAATGTCGTCCAATGAACAATTTACAGACGGTGCCAGTTGATGCGCCATTTTGAGTATATTGTCACACACGAAGACAAAGCACGAGAACCTCACATCAATATAAAAAGCGTATAAAACACCTAAATTACGACATTGGCAATGAGATTAAGGAAATTTTCAATATCGCACGGCTAAAGAATTTATTAAACTCATTGTTTACACTTAAAATTAAGTAAATTACAGATACACAATTCGTACGTCGCTCACACACCCGGCAGGGATGCCAGATTAACAAAAAAAATTGTAGACAGACTATACATCATGAATAAAAATGATTAAATTGCAGTTGCCACATACAATTATTATTATTTCATTACAGAAAGTTTTAATATTATTTTATTCTTATTTTAAATTGTAATTACAGTTAGATTTAATGCTTTGTTAATGATATGAAATATAACTTAGTTCTGTGGAAGCATGATCTTTTTCTGCAGATTACAGCGACATCTGTCGGGACTTTTTAATTTTACTTCAGCCAATATTCATGAACCGGAAATAGATCCAGGCAGTGATTCAGACCCAAAGAGTATTTATATTAAGATATTGTAAATAAGCATTTAATTTTAGTTTCGAACTGTGTAGATATCCAATAATAAAGAACCTAAGTTATGTACTCTTGATCTAAGGAGCTTTGCTAAAATTTTAAGGTCATGAGCGAGTGTGTTCTTGGGTGAATATGATAACCCCCCAAGTTTGTTGACGTTTGCTGCTGAAATAAAAGTCTATAGGTACACAGATATCAGGGCCGTGCCCGTGACGTGGACGGGCCTTACATTTAAGAACATTTAATAAGAACTCGTTCAAAGACGTACGGTCCGAGTCAGCGACGGAGTTTCAGTGTTGGTTAAGCTTCAGGCCACGGCTATTAGATATGGATAGACCTTAAGGCTTTTTGTATGACTACGAGTCTTCGACTGACGCGACGGCTCGTAGGATGCGGATACAGTCAACTTTAGAGCGTTCTGCGTTGGAGTTTAGCGGGTTCAATAGCAAAAAACATGCTGCTCCGTCAATTTACAATCCTCGGTTTAGTTCCAAAATATTGAGTTGCTGTACCGGTAGGTTAGTAACTGAAAGTGATGCTGGGCTCGGTAGAGATGTTTGGTGATCTATACTTGAAATAACTAAGAACTATCATATCATACATAGGTATATCATTTCTCATGTATGTTCCTATATTAAGAGGTGGCACTAGGTACCACGTCATAGGTATATCAGCGTAACATGATAGACAGGTAGATACTTTTGAATATTTGTGACATTTTCTTAAAAAAATAATAATATAAAAACGCCTGTTTTTTCGAAAGGGTTAAGTACGGGTGTAAAGTTCAATGGTACCCATCCCATACTCATAATTCGAAATAGTATTCATACAAATATTTTGTTTTGAGATTGTTACGGTTAACACAAAACTTGAGTAGGTATGATTGTTTTCAAACGTTTCTTTTTTACACCTTTTTTTTTTAAACTGGCCAAGCGCAAGTCTGTCTCGCGATCAAAGGGTTCCGTAACACCAAACAATATAATAACAATATTTTTAACGTGTGTTCATGTGTCAGTTGGCACTCAACAGCCTAACTATATTTGTTTTTCATGGTATGTTAATCAAAAACAATGGTACTGCTGCAGTTTGACCAAAAAAGTCCCATATCTCAAAAATAAAATATCAATTAATCTTATTCGAAACAATTTTCGTTGAAAGTTCTTTTTAGGTTCTACAAATCCGTTTTTTCAGTATTTTCCTTCTCTGACTTGAGAAATAGGGACACAACAGGTGAGGAACCTCTATATCATATTTTGAGAGCTATCGATAGACCTTCCACCCGCACAGTTATTTACTTAGATATATATATATTTTTTCAACATTCTATTATATGTATGGAGGGCCACCCTTATTTTATTGTGATACGGACGGACGGACAGACAGACTGACAGGCTGACAGGATGAACCTATAAGGGTACCATTTTTACCATTTGGCAACGGAATCCTAAAACTGGTGTTCAAATTATGATTGAAAAAAAAGTTTTAACAGTATGATACCTAATATGAACTTGCTTTGCTACCTGTATTTTGTGCTTACAACTAAAACTAAACCATACCGTCGGATCTAGGACTGCTAGGTTACTTACGGTGATTTTTTACTACTGACTATTACTTTTAGGTCCCACTCCTAAGAACGAGGTATGTTGATATGATCTATCTATATAAATAATCTATACATCTATACAAATAAATAAAATTGAAGTGTCTGTTTGTAATATCAAAATAACAGCTTTTACTGAATGCATATGAAAATATATACGTCATTTACAACAAAAATTCATTCACTTTTTGTCTGTCGTTCTGTCGGTCTGTCTGTTTGTTCCGGCTAATCTCCGAAACGGCTGGACCGTATTTTTACTGGCAGATGCTGATGCTATAAGGCCTAACTTACTTTTATTTTAGAAATTAAAACCCTTTAAATTGTTATATATAATAATTTCACGCGAACGAAGGTAGCGGGCAACAGTTAGTCTATGATATTATTGCGTGTATCTTCTGTCTACACGCTGAAAAGTGTACTAACGTTTTGTCTTTTTACGTTTCTGTGAAAAAATATTAAGTATGCTCTTTATTTAAGTACCCTTACCGGGTAAAGCTCGTCCTAAATTGAAGCACGTATGCTCCGCCTCTTCCCCTCACGTTTCTTCATGGTGATACCTATCTGAATCATCTCGCAAATTTTATCTTGTTGATCGAGGATTTACAGCTTTGCTGCTACAGTTTATTTGTAGCAAAGCTGACGAAGGAGGTACAATGCAATAAGTACAACACCATATCCATAAAAAGATAAAACATTATAGTAGGCGGGCATTTGAACGCTAGATTAGGTCGAGTGATTTTAAATATCACGTTGCTAGGTACTTGGCATTTATTCGTGCCGCGAAGTAAGCAAATACCTAGACCTACTTGTGTTTTTTATTAAGGTGTCTATGAAATTAACGCAGGTATATCAAATGTCTTAATTCTTAATTAAAGGAGTTACAATTGTTTTTGATAAAGGTTTCTTTAGTGAGTGCTTTGTTTAGCTATGTTAATGGACTATGTAATAGGGGTCGAGCCCAATACCATCAGCACAAATTCAGGCTTCGGGACATTATAATAAGAACTGCATGATCCTAATATTTTTTATAACTAAGGGGTGTAACACATAACAAAGCCGAAAGGCATTTATTCTCCCCGTCATTCCGAAGTATCTTATGGCAAGTTGCAGGTAGGTTGCAGACAGTTGTTGTGCTTTTTCTAGATTGAGTTGTTTAAGGACCGAGGCATCCGTGCGTTGGGCTGTCCTTTGTATCCATAATAGGCGGCGCTAGTACCACATTTCTAAGGCATTAACCCTTTACCTATAGCGAGATTTGATCGTTCAAGTCTCTGCCCCTATAGGACAACCTAACTAACCTATTGGGCTTTCTCTACAGACACATGGAGAACACAAGTGTGCGGACCAGGTTTTTATTTGATCGGGTATTGAAATACCCGAACACCTGAAGGTGTTCGATGCATGTACCTATGACATGTTTTTGTTCGCAACACGCGATTAAATCTCACATCCTCAACTCAATGTAAGAGCACCATGTGATCAGAGAGACTTAATTCATTCTTCCCAGGCGAAATGTTCAAGAGGACTTCACAACAAGATTTAAAGTGACAGTACCTAGGTACACATAACGCATGAAATCCCCGATGGGTTTGGCAGAGGCCTTAGTACACCCACATTCGCTAGTTATCACTTTGCCAGACCTGGGAATCGAACCCTCATGCTCAGCGTTCGCGCTTGCGACCACTAGACCAACGAGGCAGTCTATATATACTAGGTACAGTTTGTACGAAAAGATCGTCTTCGGCAAAATTAATTTAAAATTGACTCTGCTGGTGTGCGGCCTGCCTTAGACTTGAAAATGATAACAGTAAGGGTTCAGGGTACCTGCTATCCTGATATCGGTGTCACAGTCTGTGTGACCGTTTGTATCGTCTCAACTACACAATGGATTATGATGCAATTATCACCATAATTTAGACTGATGCCTGACACATGATGGTGAATAAACCTTCTGGTTTTGGTTTATATTTAACTTTGATACCTATAGCACAAACATCTTGATCGTTGACATGTCATCTAATCATTTGGATTAAACTTGTGCGGAGCATGGCTGGAGTAGATAAACTTGGAGTGTCATCATCACATATAGTTGTATTGGTGTTGTGAGCCATACCTGTAACACTATTACAGGTATGGCTCTTTATCTATTAATTTGGCAGTTGAAGTTTGGATGGAACGTATAATTATAAATATTGCGACCTTATTGATAGGTTATGAGTTCATTGTGATTACGTAAATATAAGTATTTCTTAAGTGAAGATACTTATAGTTGTGTATACCGGTTACTAGCCTAGATAGTTGGCTCGACACGACGTGTGGTGTTGCACAAACCCAAACTAAAATTATTGACTAGATATTATAGAAGTAAAGTATAGCCGCGGTGCTACGTGCGCCCGCGCGGCCGTGCATACCGAATCGTAAGATCAAAGCACGCATAGGTAGTTACTTTACCTACTCCAACACCCACACAGGCGCAGGCGCGTCACGTCGCGGCGTGTCGGCGTGGCGCACACATGCAGCGCACGCGAACACTAATAAAAGTATAATAAATGTTAGCGAGACACAAGCGCGGCGTACGGTACTATTTGTTCGGGAGGGAGGTTGGAGGCACTCATACAAGCGAGGGAGAGGCTGTATCGGCGCTGCCAGCCAGTTTACCGTTGCGAGGCGCGTAGTGCGGCCGGACGCTGGACCGCCACCCGCGCGCCGCCGGCACCCCGAAGCTCTCCGCAGCCCGACACCGCCACCCTGGACTGTCTCGGGACACCTCCCCTGTGCTCCCCCACGTGGACTCCTGTTCATGAACACGACCCGAGTCGCGTTACCTTACTTACAGACTAAGTGCTACGACTCGTGCTTATTTCACTGGAGTGTTAATCCGATTTCAGAATATTTATTGGATCGCTTCATCACAGGCGAAGGTGAGTTTTGTATTTAGTTTATCTGTTTGTTATACTTTAATTTTATCTTACAAGTCAATCCAGGACCTAAAAGGAAGGAATGTTTATTTTAATTTTCAGAGCTAAGATTTAAGTATTTAATTTATTGTAATATTTAAGTTTTCATTTAACCAGTATAGTGGTTGTGCTAACTATTGCTAAATTAATGTTACCATGGATGAAGAAATTATCATTTGGTTGATAATAATACTGACATTTATGAACACGGATGAAGAAAAAAGTATGTAATTATTTAATGAAACAGTCGGAGAGTATAAATGTAGGCGGGTGAGGCAATTGTTGTATAGTTTACCTTATAAGTTACATTGATTATTACGTCTTAAGCTTACCATGATAACATATAATATGTGCATGCAGTTTTGGTCTTTGCTTTCGGTTTAATTATATGAAAACTCTGCATTTAGAAGGCACGCTAAAAAAACAAGCCACGTTCGAACGGCACTGACGTATTCGCTTAGTGGGATGCTACATACATAGTTAGTTTCAAAACATAGTTAACTAACATTGCTGTAACATACCTACTTAAGATTTATGAATATATTGATAACTTACTTCAACGTAGGTCGCCTATCATCGCAAAATATTGACTGGATCGCATTGTGTGGAGCGGCGTGTCATGTTCTGTTCAAAAGACTTCAACGCGCAGTAGCACCTATTGAACTCGTGCGAACATGGCGCACTACATACATACAATATGACATACACTAACTATCTATACGTTAAATTTTCTCTATATTTTTCTCACGATTGACCATACGGAATGTAGGTAACGGACACATGCATAGATTTCGTGAGAGAAGTTAAATAAAGTCTGTCTAATAGTTAGTATTAGATTAAGGAAAATTGTTAAAATTACTGTCGATTATGCATGGAAATATAATTTAGCTTTACTGTCACGTAAAATGATGAAGTCATCATTTTACGTGACGCGTGAGGCGTGGAAAATGACATTAAGACACTATTTTACAGATATCTGTTGATATTAGTACCTAATAATTAACCCCAGAATGTAATAAGTACCATACAAGAAGCAGATGGCGCTATATACTTTATGTTAAATTGTATGAGAAACTAGGGATATCATTCAAATTGCAACCCACATTCTTTCACAACAATGGATCTTACCGAAGATTCTATTCTGAAATATAATTGTAGCAGTTATAAAGTAAGCCAAAATAAAATTAAAAAATATGCTAAACTAAATAGAATTATAAAAAAATGCAATAAATTTAAGAAACAAAAAAAACATAGTTCCAATAATATTCAACTAAGAAAAGAACGTGTTTTTCTTATAAAAAAGTTAAATAATTATCAAATTAAATTAGAGGACAGTAAGAAATTTTATGAAATAGATACTCAAAACTTACAGTCTGAAATTCAAGTATTAGAGTGTCAACTAAAAACATGTTATTCTAAGTATGTGAACTCTCAAAAACAAATTAAGGAACATATCCTTGCTGCAAACGAGTTAGTCAATAGGTGTAACAGTAATGCAGACTGTGTAGACTGTGGAAGGCTGATAAGTGAACCCGAAAAAATATTTAATATGATTAACAGTCAAAGCATAATTACCATAAGCATAAGATAGACCATTTTCCATTTTTACCCGGCGAGTTCTTATAAGATTCTTATTGTAATTTGTTTGATTAAATTCATTGATATTTAAATTAAGTCTAATGGTGCATTTTCACTCTGTTGCTCTGATTTAATGTTGATCTGATTCTGTGTCAATCAAATTACATGTCGAGACTAATAAAAACGTTTAAGCTAAATTACAAGTCAGGTATGAACGGAAGAAAAACTTGCTGTCTTATAAAACCGGGGTCTGTGGCAAGTACTCATGTTTATAGGTACAGTTGACTTATATCCGGTTCAGAATTAACTTTATGGGTTATTGGTGTAGATTATAATAAATACTTCTTGTACACCAACATATATTTATAGTTGTATTGTTTACGCGTTTTACAAAATATGCAAGTAAAACATAACTACGTTTTTTATGTAGCTCTTTTGAACAAACTTTACATTGAACATTGGTTTCAACAGTTCAGTACCTGCTTACATTTTTAAAATTCGCCATTTATTGCATTACCGATTATGTTAAACATTTTTTTATTCAAAAACATACATAAATATATATTACGTTGGCGAACTTCACCAACAGAATAACCGTTATTCCAATGATCTTGATAAAACTTCCATATTCCTAATTGTTAGCCGATCTGCAGTTATTAAAGCATTTAACGATATCTCCACGATAAGTGTTTTATTGTCTTAAGTATTTTACAGCGGGCCGCGGTTACCTTGAGAGTAGTATTGAATTGGACAAAGGATATAACGTCACAGTACGAATTAGCCCGTGGCGATAGTACAATGAGATGGCATGAAGGTGATGGAGCTTGTTAGCTCGCAACGGCAAGTAGCAAGGGGAGCGTGTATTGTTCGCAGCACTACCTTCAGTCGAACTCGAATGGCTCGTTGGATTCGTGACATCACTGCGTGTACTGCCATCGCTAGTGCAATCCAGCTTAAAAAGAAAGAGTCCTATACAGGGTGGACGCACAAAACGGTTACCACGTATTCAGTAAGTACATACAACATTCGGAACCCTCCTACATAAAAAACATCGGTTATAAAAAAAAAACAGAAGGGTTAAGTATGATGTACTGAATAAGTGGTAACCGTGTGTGCGTCGATGTATTCCACCCCCTAAAGGGATATATGACACATAAATAAGCAGAAAAAAAGGTAACCGGAATTAAGCATTCACTTAGCTAAATTAACATTTTCAAAAATGTTGGATAAATACTGTTATTTTTTAATAAGCACGGCGTTACACCTGCTGAAAATTACGTGATGGAAATTTGGCAATTTAAAAATATTAAAATTAACAGGTACAATTTAATTTATTTAAGTTGCCGCCGCCGAATGTCCATCACGCAATTTTCAGGAGATGTGTCGCTACGCCAATAGTAAATTATCATAGCGAGTGCATAAGCCACCACCAATATCATAAAGATAGGAAATCTGGTCGCTATTGCGCCTCAGGGCACCGGGCACTGGGCTATCAACCTGACTTATGCACCTTTCGGGCCTTTAAACCTAACACGCTATTGCTTTACGTGTCTTCAAGTAGAATCAATTTGCTTTTGCCCCGGAGAGTATTCGGGAAGTAAATCTGAGAATTTATTCACACATAGACATTTTGTACATACCAAAGATCCGTAGACGATCGTAATATGTGTGGTGTTAGATTAGGGTTAGGATAAACCATATTTATGGATACTGTTTACTTTAGGTCCTAAGGCTTTGGAGTTAAAATATGTAGTTGTTAGAAAATGACTAAGAAGAGGAGTAAGGAAACATAACTCGGATGGAGTGGACTAAAAATAATTAAGACATGAGGCTTATTTTCTTTGGACTAGGTCACTGTTCCTTTTGTGGCACGCTTGTAATTTATAAGCATAGGCATCTAATATGTTTCCACAATCAAAATCTGATATTGTCAAAATCGAACTTGGACTGCTTTTTATCATACGAGTAAGTTTGCTGGGATCCACACCACACGGTAAAACAAAGTAGTACAGACCTACATTGTCTGCTCCAATTTAAAAACTTGAATGCACCTTCATTACTTATTTGTATTTGGCCTAATGTGTATTGTTAGGAGCAGTGAATAGACATAGCTCCGTGGATGCTGAGCATGAGCGCCGGTCGTCGTGGCTCGTCGGCGCATGATCGCGTTACGCAATCAAATGCTCCACACGACGGCTCCGAGCCGCCACAGATATTCTTACTATACCTTATAATGCGTCACGATTTGTCCTTTTAATTGTGTTCCAATTCCAAACGTTGGAAATCGGTGTGTCTAGTAGATCTCATTTAAATGACGTACCTACTGAAATGCTAGATTTTTTTACGAGTGGCCGTTATTTCATGTGAAAATATTCATTTCAGGTCATTTTAACTCTCAGTTACTTTAGCTTTATATTTATAACCCGTTACGAACACAAGAGAACAACCTTCTGAAGCTGAAGAGAAGCTATTCTTCCTTAGTTTCACATAAGTACAGAACATATACTCTGCACTCGTTGAAAGAAAAGCTTTACAGAAGAAAAACCATTTTCTTTATTTAAGTTTGTGCAATGATAAAATTAGTATTCTTGGTAAAAGGGAGTCTTGAGGTCTCGAGTTCGAACCCAAGGCACGCACCTCTGGTTTTTCGGATTCATGAGCATATTGTATAGTTATCAGGCTTCGGTGAAGGAAAACATCGTGAGGAAACTAGCATGCCTGAGAGATATTTCTAGACGGCATGTAAAGCCATGTAGACTCCCAATAAAAACACTGACACCAGGTTGCATTAACCACACGATAAAGAAGAATACACCAATTTATTCAGAAGTAGGATGTGCGGATTTAAAGTGTTTTGCCAAGGTATCATCGAAAGTAGGTACATTACAAATCATCACGAACTTGAAAGTGTCAGCGTGAGAGAACATTTAGTTGAGCTTAGTTCTTGAGTTTTCTTCAGACACGCTTCTGATTATAACATCGTGCGCTGTTCCTTTTGAATATATAGGGCATCACATTTGGAATGATATTGGTTTAAGACCTCACAAGTTAGGGTTAAATCGAAACAAAATAACGAAAACATTTTTTTTTGGACTGAGATTTTGAGAAATTAAACGACTGGAGGCTGCGTTCTGAGTCAGCCGAATGCCTATACTAAAAAACCTGGTTTATAATCATTATTTTCCTTAAAGACAAGTATACGTAGCACCTGCTTGAATCTGTACAGATGAAACAAATAGTTACCTATTTAAAACATTTATGTAGTATGAAACAAATATTTGTTGTAGTCAACATAATATATGTTGGTACCTATTATATGTTTATCTAAGGCAGAAAGTAGTTTTGTATCGGCCACGCAAACAAACGTGCAATAACATAGAGTACTATGTCGGTTTAAGATAAGAACAATAGAATATCTTGTCCACGAGAGTCGTATGAATAAGACTTTAGATTTCTGCGTCCGCGTCCATTTAGAAACGAGAAAACCATTGGAAAGTGAATACTTAATAGTTTGTTTAATAATTACAAAGATACGATGTAAATTTAGATATTAGTAGATAAATGCGATTTCAAACATAATTAAGTACCATAAAACGATTAAGTTGTGTCCGTCGACGCCGTTCAATAATGTGTAGTATATTTAGTTAAGAAATTCTCTATCCAATCTGTACTTATGCACATTGTAATTGATTAATTAGAGAGCCTTGCGAATGAAAATACTTACACGGAGTACTGTTTGCTAGTTGGCTAAACAATGGCATTCTTGAGGCTGTGTACGACGTAATGTGAAAACGGTAACCTTTCTGTGGAATAAGCGGCCTAACGTAATGTTTGATATCGTTTGTCGGGAATCGACTACACGGTCTGAAGGGAGTTTCGCTTATTTTATCGATACTTTAGAAACACGTTACGTCGTCGTCGAGTGAAGTCAGCCTCTTTTCTATTGATCATATCACTTATTCATGGGTATGTTTAAATGTATCGTCAGAGTATTCCATCACGCCGTAACGACGCATTGAATGCAAGTATTTCAAATAAGCACAGCGCACCTACTCACTACTACTCTTCGGAGCTCTTACGACCAAAGTTATGATTATTTAAACCAAAAAATAAAGAGTACCAATTGAATTTCCATAAGTGCCAATCACAAATCAAAACCGTGGGACGGTGGCCACGTAACTTGATGCTGTACGTAGCTAACATAATAATAACAATCTATAACTCTCGCCAATTCGAAGGTGTAAAATACTCTGCAGTGAATCGACTCCGCCTGTCCGGTCTGTTATGATTTTTGGAGAAAGTGTGATAATGACAGCTTACAAATCTCTCTCAGCTAATTGTTTATTACATAATTATTAATTATAATATATGAACTTTTATTGTAAATATTCATTGTTGGGTTTGATGAGAGTCCGATAATTGTTTCAAAGTTAGCCACCTACGCTTTTGTTATTAAGTTTAGAAGCATGAATGTGTTTTGACTTTGTATGATTCATATATCATAGTTACTGCTACACAGCTAAGAAATGCTATACCTCAATGAATTAAGATTTCTATGTAATGAGGAATCAATCGTCTATTTAGAATACGAGCTTTAGATTCCTTTCAACCAGTCCGTGCACATTCAAAATTCAACGGCTGCAAAAAAAAAACAAATTATTTTGCAAACACTTAATTAAAATGCAAACTATAAAAACTATTTAGTTGAGTAAATTAGATCAAAATGGGCAGTGTTGGAGCCTTGACCCCTCGCGTGTGGGGCGCAGGCGCGGCGCGACGCGGAAGGTTGGTGCGCGCCCGACCGCGACGTGCACTCCTGCGCAGAAAGTGTTTGTCCTTGCCGTACAGCGTGTAACCTTTACCCCTGAAACAAGAACAAGCGATTAATTCATTAGCTTCTTGCTGATTGATAACTTTCGGCACGCAATGAGGAAAATGTTGCATGCCAATAATGCCAATAAAAACGTGAGTGACACAAAAACACTTCGCAAGTAAGAAATGTTTACGTAATGACTAATTAAAAGTTTAAGAGTATTTAGATTCCAATTTAATTTTAATTTCACAAGAAAAGAGATGATAGGTGACGATAATCGTTTTTACCGATGATGCTTACAAATCGTTTCAGTAATTTTTTCACTTTTGAAAATTAACTTTAATACGTTTCTTTATGTACTAAAACAAATTAGTTTCAATAATAAGGTATGTATAGGACTGTACTCGCTCGCGATTGATTCAAAAAAGAAATAAATGAGCAGAACTAGAATAACAACAACACAGATATAATAATTTGATAAGTTTGGCACTTATCAATTTATAAGATCCAATTCCTTATAAAAAAATTGTGTCACACCTATAGACGATAAATAAATATTCTACAGTTACATGCGCCATCTGTATTCGTAGTTCTTGATGGGTGGTTAGGTAATTCAATCAATCAATTTGGTTTTATAAAGTTACGACATGATAATCATCGTACGTTAAGAACATTTGCTACATAAATGGTTAAAGTACATAAGAATAAACATCAAGGTGTTGAAGAATTTATGGGGTTTTGTTATTAGGAACAGCAATGGTCAATTCAATGTTGGGATTTTATGAAGACAATTAAATAAATTATAAAAAATTTAGGTTTAATAATTTGATTTAACTAGGTGAGATTGATAAATAAATAATGGTTCCCGATACGCAATGCAACTAATCGCAGTGATATTTGATACTTGTTGTTTTAATTATGATTATAAGTCTATCTATAGTATTAAATAATGTATTGTACGTAAAGAATATGAGAAATGCAAAAAAATTAGATGGCCACATCCCGTCTCGTTGCTTTCCCGATTCGCCACCTAAACAAAAGATCTGAGTGATCAGTGATCACTTTAAGTATAAAATGTTCCATTTCATAAAAGGCAAAACATAATAAATAATTCGCTTTAATGATTCTTTTGTAAATGTTGAGTTTGTAAAGAAAGTTGCTCGTGTTACTATCTATATAATTGATCTTTTTCGGTTGCCAATCTTCTCTACAGAATCGGTAGGTGGTCGACTGGTCGTCACTTTTAAAATTTAGCTCTAGAGCTGTATTTTATAACTAGTTATAAAATATATTTTTCAAAACATCCGTTACTTGCATCTTAATGATCATTTCGTAAGAACACATATGATTAGGAAATAATATACATAGTTAACATTAAAGAAAGCAAAAATAAAATCTTTCAAATAATATTACAAAAAGTCACCTTTTCTATCGTAACGTGTATTTTATAGCAAGTGCATGTGTAAATATTTGTCTCAAATTAAAGCCAATGTTTCTAACCCATTGTTTAACATTATCAATTTGATGTATTTTGATTTATGATAATTACAAATAAAGTTTTGCTAGGTTTAGGGTTTCCGTAGCTAATCTATTTTATATCAAATAACAAATACATAGAACATATTCATGTATAGTATAACGTCATAGTTTCCGAAATCTAATATTATACGATACGAGATACGGACTGGCGTCTTTTAAAGGCCGTAGCGTGACTAATCTCCACATTAAGCTTAATATGTAGAAATACACTCAAATCAAACATACATATGAAGTTTTTCGTAGTGGTGCATAAACACGGACACACATACAAAGCAGACGGAGGTTTTTGTCGAATGTTAGAGTCGAAGAAACCGCCGAATACCGCTAGCAGTGCCGTCGGTTATTGCTCTCGGATTCCGCAACAAATTAACATGTATTCGGTACGTCTACATTTTATACCTAGTAATTTTACTTTAAATACGTTTTTTAACAACGTGGAAAATTTTCTGATCAGTATTTAAATGTGGAGGTAAAAATGCACTTATCGCGTATCTTAATCCATTATATCAATGTTGTTTAATCAATATGAATAAGGAGAGGCCATTATTCTCCGTATGTGTGCCGACAGTCAGGCTGCCGCGTATTTGTAAGAGGAGAACGAGGGCGGGCCGTTTAGCATTTTGCACTAACTTACTTTGTTTGTTTGTTTGGCCGCTAGGAAGTGGGTCCTCCTATTAGAGGCATAATGAGGACAAACACGTGTAGGCTGCTTTTTGTTTCACATCCTGTACGCTACTCTTACTGATATGTACTAAGTTTTTCCTCAATAGTGAAGTCGTGTTGGCACAAATCATTATATCCTGACCGCATGTCACTGGTTGCTACTTGCATGTTTTATGTTACTCGAACGTCGTCTTTGACTGAGTTCCGACGTGCTGTCTGTCTCAAGATCTTTAACATTCTGTTATAGCTATAGAACGGGGTTTCCCCTTGTCAGCAAACATCAGAATAACTATGAAAATACTTATAGCAAGTGAAAAAGAGTTTTACAACAGACTCCCCGGAACTGCAAACCGTAGCGCAATATTACAACGATGCAGCACACTGCATTATTTTATTTTGTATGTCTCGAAAACATTTAAAAATTATGCTTATATTATGAGCAATTAATTTGGCAATTTCATTTTCTAACCCATAATTTATTGAAAACCTGTTCGTTATTATAATGAAATCCGAATAGAATTCCATTAGTTTATCGTCGTACGATAAGCAAATTAATATGCAGCGTAAAAAATGTAAAGCTCGAGCTAAAATACTAACTAGTCACAAAATACAAAACAGGTTTGTTGTTGTTGTTGGAATATTCTATGATGCAGTGCAAGTGAAAGTCATGATTCTACATATAAACAGTTCCGGTTTATCTTAGTTTTTATCATTAATTAGTAAGTCGTGCTCAAGGGGAACAATTATTTACTTAGACCATAAATCTATGAGGCCTAATTCCAAGAGCACATTCGCGGTTCTCAGGCTCCCGCACCGCGCCCGTAGCCGTAGCAGGTCGTAGCGTCGTAGACCCGTAGCTCGTAGCTTTTCCCGCTAATCGCTACATATTTCCCACTTTTGCATTCAGTCAAAAAAATTGATGCAACAAGTAGTTAAACAAAAGAATATAAATTGTATATTCATAAGAATTTTTAGATTGATCTTAGTCTATCGTATATACAATTATACATATATGGAAAAGATTAGTATAAATGATCCAATAACATTAATTACAATTTTAATTAATATAATAAAAAGCACAATGAGTCATCGATTGTGATACAAATCGATCTTGGCAAGAAATAATAATAAGAGTACAAAAGCACGCGTCGATTGAGATAATGACATTTCAAACGTCCTTCAGTGACACTTGAACGCGGAAATTAAACGGCTAATTTACTACCTACATTCAAGTGCAGAACCGAACTAGCAGTATCACAATAGTACAATACATAGCAGCAGGTAATGCTAATTGTACTATTGTATACTACGGCACTGTGTCCTAATTCAATTTGCACACTAAACTCAATTTTCTAGACATCAGTACATGAGCTCAGATCTATTTTTATTCTGGCAATTCCGACGGTTGTTTTAAGGGGCCTAGCTCTGTACGTGATTTGAATTAGACATTAGGAAGTATTAAATCATGCAAGCAGCATCTCAGACGTCCTTGTGGGTTATTTCCTGTATAATAATTTTGCCCAAATATGTACGAAAGTGCAAAAATACGCGAGTTAAGGAACCTCGTGTAATTGAATGTAATTGTAGTCACGTATAATACAATGTTCAGTGCCATTGTTTGGTTTGGGTACTGTGCGGTGCATGCAGGGGGCCTGTTGACACATACGCATTCAGTCTCAGCCGCAAGACGGCTAGTCTAGGTCCAAAATACGCGGCTGTGTTCCACCAGAGCGCTACGGAACAAAAACTCCATTAATGTCATTTAATCCGAGCTGTCGAGCGTGGGATTACAAGCGTAGTTTTAGGTATAAATTAAATTTTAATCCGTATTGTACTTTTCCAGCGGTTCGACTGACCTTCATGACTTTACGATAAAACCGGAGCATTTCAAGGAAGTTTACCTAAATATACCTACATTTTTTGTCTTGCGAACCTTTGCGAAGTTAGGTCCAGATTATTTATTTACCTGAACACTGAAGATAAAACTTATTCTTTATAATAGAAGATAGCCGGGGTATAACTAGATGCCGCAGATGCAGTAGGGTGTATGGAGCACAACTTAGGAGTCTTAATCTACAGACTGATTTAAATTATGAGCAATCTACCACCTGAAGTATTTATTCTAATAGCAGCCATTGTATTCCTAAATTATCTTTGTATTGAAGTAAGCTACAAGTTTCTTTATCTTAAACATAGAATGACTATTAAAAAATCTCAGATTATAGATAAGGTATATATCATTACGTATTATTCATATAACGCAGGTAACATAAAGTAACGTTAACTATCTTCATTTGTTCCCTCGCAGTGAGAACTGAAGCCTTATCTGGCTTTGTCATTATTACAATCCTAAAAATGCGTCCCAGATGAATCTGCAAAATGAATAAAACCGCAACTGTGGTATCCAATTAAGTGGATTGCTAATAAAAGTGAAATCGAAGCGAGTGCAGTGGCCGCACGGCTGCGCGGCTGAGGCGGGCGCTGCGAGTCGCCGACGACGGCTCACACCACCACGGAACCGCACACCGGCGAGTACACACTCACCGCACTATGCAGACATTTGTTCTCAACCTCAACGTGCACTTTTGTTCTTTGTGTACAACTGAATACACAAATATGCATTCAGATTCCGTTCCAAATTCCAAAAACAATCACTGAGGGCCATTCAAACTGATAACACTTTCGTGTTCACTTGAAAGTATTTTTATGATCACGGACGTGTTTCGAATCTATTCTTTCGATTTCAATTCGCGTGGGATGAGCTACCAGATCGGCAATAAAATTCTCTCATAATATTGATATTAAATTTCGAAACCTCGCTAATAGGAAAGGTTAAGTCAGGCCACCTATTGTGATGCTTTTCTATTGTCTGGTGCCTAAATATCTACAGTTAAACAACACATCTCGGCTAAGAAGAACATTATTTTTTAATAGCAAGAATTTCACAGATTATAATTTTGTATGTTAGTTTGAACATAAGTATGCATGGAATTTGTTATTTATTTAATGCGCTTTTATGGAATAAATTAACAATTAGCTGGATTATGTTTCATAGAGTTCCTTAGTGGCGGCATCTTTGTTTTATTTCGTACTAGCTTTTGCCCGCGGCTTTGCTCGCGTTAATTTAGAATTGGACAATAAATTAGGGTTGTAATCTGCTTGTAATAATATCATTCAATCATGATTCGAAAGACACGTGGCGCCATGTTTTATCATAAGAACGTTATTGTTGTTTTCCTCGGGAACAATAAATACTTTTTTTCAGGATGAAAGGTACTCATACCTATTATGTCCGTTTCTGTACCCCTGACAACATTCAAACAAAATTTCGTAAAAAAAGGTAACAAACAAACTTACTTTCGCATTTATAATATTAGTAAGGATAAGGATTACCATGCGTAGGTATGTACACAAGACAGTGTCTACATAAAGCTAAGTGAAATTATTCGGTGCCTTCTCAGACGGTGATTGGTCAAACAAATAGGTACATAGATAAACATGATGTACCCTATTATAATGAGTAAATATTAAGTTTAACAGGTAAGTTCAAATATTAGCAGATGCACGCAGTATGCTTGTCTAAATGCTTATTTACCGAACCGACTTTTCTAACGATTAATATAATGCCAATATATCATTTGTCTTCAATCTTTATTGGGTGCGCCTAATTGATCAATTACGTCCATGAGTAGAGCAAAGCAGCCAGCCTGGTTAGCATTGAGTAGGCTTGATTATGCTATTCTTAGATCTTTGAAAATAAAATATTTATCATTTTCCTGCCTCTCGTTTAATGTTTTACATCTTCTTCATTATACCCAAAAACCAAATCATTGTACCCCATTATGACTTACTTTAGACCCAAATATAAAAAAAATACGTTAACCGTAATCATTCTTGGCGATAGACAACAAACTCCTCATATACAGGGCTATACTAAAGCCAATCTGGACATATGGCATCCAACTTTGGGGATCAGCCGGTGCCTCCAACATAATGAAAGTGCAAAGGGCACAAAATTATATCCTGTCAGGATATAATTTTGTCAAATATCCAACGCACCATGGGTATTAAGACAACAGAGATCCATGAAATCCTCAATATACCTTTGATTAACGAGGAGATAAGCTCATATGGCGACAACTACAAATCCCGACTGCTAAAGCATCCAAATAAGCTTGCGGGACAGCTAACCATCCCAGAAAGCATTCGTCGATTAAAAAAAGCGACGGGACATTTTCAACCAGAAAAGTTAGTGCGATGAATGACTTCGGAAAGATAGGGCAGACTCTACTGGGAGTAGCGCCCAACACGCCATCCGAACCACCTCATCTGCTCATAGTCTGCAAGCCTGATCGCAAGATTAAAAAAATAAATTAAAAAAACCGTGATAATTAACACCCTATTGAACTGTGAATTCAGCGCGTGTTGAGTTAGGGTGAAAGCTTTCTGTCATTCCCTTTGCTTCGGTTTTCTTTTGACCATTCATGCAGAAGAAGGCACCTCTGTGGGCGGGGCTCTGTCAAATTCACGGCAAGGAACTGAACAAAAACAATATAAAAACTGCAACAACATTTTCCAAGGCTAATGTGAATTCAGGATAGATTTTTTGGGATTGTGTTCTTTAAAGTTACTGGTATGGGAGTTATTCGCAACTGTGTTCTTCTGCTTTATCCGTATAGCTGATAATGAAGTGTGATTTTGGTGAAACTCGTTTCTCTTTTTCCATAATTAACATTAATGTGATAAAAAAATAGCTTTTAAAGGGTGATCGGGGACATAAAGTGTTGTTTACGTCGACAGTCCTCTGGGCGTGCGAAGTGGTCGGGGGCGAAGTGCGAGGCTCGCGCGCAACATGATTTATCGCGGGCTTAGATCCGGTTCGCGCAGCCACCACCGCTACCCACGCCTTGCTCTGCTATATTATCACGCCAAAATGATCACTCCAAGCTCTGTACAATTATATTATTCGCTTGCCTGTGGTACTAGTGATCGAATACAATATTTAAAAAATATTCAAAGGAAACACTTTGCTTTGCGAAAGCTCTGATTAATTGGACATTACAATAATATTTTTTCAAAATATTACTCTCAAGTTGCATGTCTGATAGTGTAAAATAAACAGTCGTTTTAGATACTAAAAAGTTTTAGAAAAGTACTTCAATGTTCGTAGTCTAGTAATAATAATACGTAAACAGTACGAAATCCACGAATGTTGGTCAAGCATCTCTTTCAGTACTTTCTTCAAATAAATAGCTGTGAACCGATGTATTAGTTGAAATGTAAATAACTATAGATATTTTTAACATTATAGAACGATATATTCGATCACTTGTCTATTTAATGCGAGACTAGTGGGGCGTGACAAGCTGCTGAGACGAATCGAAAGTGTCTGTTATTTCCTGAAGCCGTATTACCCAAAACAATTCTGTAATAACATGTATAATTTATATATTTTTGAATAAGTGCTCAAAGCGTAGTAAGTTTTACTTTCTACTTCTGTCAAAACTACAATTTAGTACATTGTTCATAATAATGACTATTTTCATCTTGGCTATTGAAGTTGAGTTCTTTGCCAGTGTTGTATATTAAAGGTCTAAATATAGTAACTGTGTATTAAAGAGTAGTTTAAAACAAAAATAATATTATTTATTTTAAACCGCTCTTGATTACGCTTAAACTAACCTTGTCAATATACCAAATATTTTATTCTTACGCGAATTAAATACCTGTCTCGTGTATCCAACTCTTTTCTGTTCTGTTTCTCCTCTAGAAACAAAAGCTATCTAGTTCTCTCTGGTTGATATATTCCGTGTGTCGATGCCGGTAGAATTCGCAGCTCAGTGATATCATTAGGCGGCCGGTGATGGCTGCTCGGCTCGCGTGGCGGCGAAGCACGGCGACTCGGCGACATACCGTCACGCCATACCCCGCATTTTGTAACACACCACGATTCCAGCCTGCTTTACGTAAAATACAAGCCATTTTGTTTAACTGTGAAGATATTGTTTGAGCATGAGAATGCTGAAACTTCAGCCCATAGCTTGGTTTTGTTTATTGGTCATCCGGTCTGTTAGTTCTACTCATAAATTTAGGGTAAATAGTTATGTAGCTGTTGATACGTTTTTAATTGTCATAGGTTTTTTAGTCTTCTTGCTTTATTACGTCTTCACCACCAAGTTCCTTGTTTAGATATTTGCTATTAATGATAGTTTTGTAGCAGTGTTTCAAGAGCACCTTGGTGAAATAAAATGAAACTTAATAAACTCACTTGGCCGTATTTAACTGAAAAAGAAAGTCTGAAAAGGCTAATGAACATGATGGCTCACACTTATGTCAAATAAAAAATGCGCTTCTGCTATTATCTAGGCGAATCACGATTTGTCTGATGCGATTCTCACGCCACTGGCAGTGGAGTGTAATGAGTCACTCGGTGGCGTGGCGTGCGCGTAGCGTGTGCGTGGCGTGCGTGAGGCGTGCGTGCGCGCTCGGCTGACTTCGTGTTACGGTTAATGTTAGCTTGCATCACACGCAGCGCGGACGATGACGCCGAAAGAGACAACGAAGGAAAGTCGTGATGAAAACCTTACATTGGCGCTCACGTTTGCATTATAGTAATTACAGCTAAAAATTACTTAAATAAAATTTTTTGTTATTGAAAATTAAGTTTTGCAACGTTTCAAATTGTTATTTCAGTAGTTCATTAACAAAGAAAGTTGAATATGAAATGTTTGATCGTCGCCGCTTTGTCCGGCAGTGTTCCACAGCGCCGCCTGCGCACTGCGCACACGTTGCGCCGTCATGGTTATTGATTGACCAATTGAACTCGAACGTCTCATTATTTGTTTGATGTTGTGACAGAGATAATTGCTAGACATGTTGCTAAAATGGCGTTTTATTTTAAAGATAACAATGGAATTTATATTTTGGGAAGGTTAGTCATAAGCAGCATTGTGAATACTCAAATTGGTTAACTATGATTTGATGCCTACTAGCTTGGATTCTCATCGGAAATACCACTAAAAAGTTTCAAATCAATATTATAGATATAAAAATAAAATAAAATTCTGTAGTGCAAAAGACTTCAACGCGAGCAAGTTTTGCACTTTTAAAGCGAGTGAGCGGGGCGAGCCTCTTTTAATACTTCGTTTCGACTCTATCGGTAGTTCGCGGTGTCAACCATATTTATGTATGCGTAATTGCGTATTTGTATGCTGGTCTAATATGTTTTTTTAGAACCTGCCTTTTCTACATTGATGACTCACTGAAATTAAAGAACCGACAACTTATAAATTATAGGTAAGTGCGTTAAGTTGTCCGATAGTTATTAAACCAATCGGAGTTAATTAAATTCTGTGTACTCAACACAAGACTCTTATCATACAATAGTGCACATACAGATTCTTCCATACATCTCAAACGTCATTGATATTTTAATTAGCTGCGTTGATTGTAAACACTCCATTATAAGATAGTCATCATTATGGATGGACTTGAAAGCCGTTTGTTATAAGCATTCTTCATCTCTAACAGTTCAACAATGAGTGAACAACAGTAGACTTACAATCTATTGACCTTTTTAATTATTGCACAGTATTTTTTGGATTAAGGGTTAAGAATTGTGCACAGTTATTCATTTTGTGCAATGCTACTAAATTACCTTCTGTTACGTTACAAACACGAACAAAACAGTAATTATAAGTTTATAAATGTAATATTACGTTGTACTGGTTTCTTTTAGTATTGAATTATTTTATTTACTGAATTTAATTATTATAAACGCGATTCGATATTAATAAAACTTTATGATCCCATAAACAATAAAGCTTGTGACGAGGTTTCTCAGAATTTAACTCTACTATAGGCATTAACGAGGATTCAGCAACAACAAATGTACGGAAAACAAATTAATAATTAATCGTGAGAACTACGCTATAAACTTCGAATCCGTAATTAAACTTTCTAAGTAGTAAACCCTAGATATTCCTTTCTGTGAGTATAACGATCACTAATTAAAGCAGCGTCGAACAAACGCAATTAAGCCCAAAATCTTCATAGGTGTAATAAAGTAACGCCAATCGGCGGTTAGTAATTAGCGTACTGTATCGCGAGTGGTGGTCAGTCGCGGGTCGCGGCGGAAGAGCGCCGCGCCGGTATCGGCTCTGCTCGCAACTAATGTAGACTCAAATTATCTCGCCGAAAAGAAAAAGTGTACCAATTGAGCTGTGTAAGAGCTAGACGTAAATCAAATTGAAGATGCCCGATAAAGTGGATAATAATTAGTGGAAGACGAGAAAGCGTTGGGAGAAAAATTCGTGAGAGTTTGTGTTAGTGTGATTGTGCATTTGGTGAGGAACATCCGGTTGAGGCGCGTGGCACAAGCGCACCGCGGGCTCGTCGATGTAGACAGCCATCGACATGAGTTATGTTGTTATATTCTTAATCATATGATCCATTAATACTAAATATATGATATGTTCACACATATTTTAACTCAAATGTTCTTGCTTGAATATCTAATTAAAAGTCTCGACTTTTCGAGCTCAACATGCAACGAATACATTAACGTCTCATCAGATATATTCGTTCTAACTATTTACAAGGGTACAGGCTGCCTTAGTGTGTCATGATCTAATGATACATATTCTAATTGATGCTCCTTAAGTTTACGAGCAGACCAACAAAAATTCCAAAAACGGTGTTACTGTTACCTATTAAGGGCTTGAACAAGCCTCAGCAACCCACCAACGATGCTCAATACTTCATACAAGGAGATAGGCACTTAATTGGGAGCGATTCACCATTTGCGAATATATTGAAACGATCAAGATGCATGTTCCATTAGAGAAAATCCTCCATTAAGACTTGAGACTCAGTCACATACACTAACGGAAAGCTTTTGAATGAAAAATGAGTATTCATTAAAATTCGCCTTAAAAAAGTTCTAAAAGATATTTCCCAATCGTGTGCGTAATTTTGTTGAATCACACAACGTCGTTCATGTTTTTTATTTTGAAATGTATTGTGAAATAAGCTATTGAGCTGCTACATTTTCGCGGTAAGAAGCAGTAATAGACAGGTCCTGCTGATGAATACCAAAAACATAATACTAATTTTGGGTAATTGATGTTACTAATAACTCTATAATTGTGCATTATAAGTAGAAATAGTTATTTATCAATAACTACATAAAAATTCATTTTAATATAATATGTATATTGCTGTGTGCTTAAAGGCTCCATTATATTGTTTTAAGCTGTAATCCTTTTATAACACCTTTGTAACATTGTGGATCGCAAATAAGGTGAATATGCATATATCCCGCCCAGACGAGCCAAGCCTACCTACCTTTTCTCGAAGCGCTTCGTCCTTTTTTTGAACCCTCATAACTTGGGTTTGGATTATATCAGATAAACAAAATTATCGGAATATGCTACCGTAATAAAAAATGTTGTACTGGTTGAGACCCGTCATTTAAGGTACAATTCATATCTGCAACACACTAAAACACGCAAAACTGACATTCTCCTTTCCATCCTTTCGCAAACTTTGATGCTAGAGGTCTGAAAATGAATATACTCGGGACTCCTAGTATAAATAATAAAATACATATTCCAGGATTTTTAGTAAATCACCCACCCTTTAAATTAGGGGATGGAATTATTAAGCACGCACAAAACGCCTAATGTGAACCCGCTGTGATTGATGATGAAGTAAATACAGTGTGGCGCGAGCTTGCCGTCCGAACAGAAACGATTGTTGCGGAAAATTCAAAAATATAGTCATAAGCAACTTACAAAAAGAAGTGAAATCCCACTACAACTTACAACAAGAAGTATTGTATAATAGAAAAGTAATGAACAGTGAATAAATTTTTCACCTTTCGCCCATGTGACGGTAGCGAAACGGCCAAGCCACATATTTTGACTAAAGTGTAGAGTTTGTGAAGTTAGGGCTTGTAGAGTTAGGGCGTATAGAGTTAGAAGCTTGGCTCTCTCATGAGAACTTTTATAAGTTTTACAAAATGGGCCTGCTATTGATCTCGATCACGCCTGGTGGAAAGCGATGGATGAGGTCTATGATGAAACGAGCGTGCCCAGAAGGTGCCTGTTCACTCTTGTTTTGAACTAATAACTTTTTGACAGTACGAATCATATGGCTTCGTCTTGGCAACATTTTCCATGAAAATGTTTTTGGTGGGATGAATGTTTACAATATATAAAAGAAGCAATCATAAAGCAGATCAATCTAACGCGGGAAACTTATCCCATACAAAACATTTACAAACCTACAAGTTTTTGTAGAAGATTACTTCTAGAACTTAAATAATTTAATTAGCAAAAACCATATAACATGTTTATTGCTATATTTAGTCACTGGTGCAAGATATCACGATTTAAATAACATTAGTCTGATGTTTATTGGTGTTGTTATGCATAGTAACCATTGCATTATGCAGTTGCAACGATGACGTTGACATTTAGACGAGAGCAATATGCATCAGTTCTGCTATATTGAACTTTCTTATGCAAATCCTTGTTAGTGATGATATTTTTATTAATTGGTCGATTACCAATTAATATTTTATAACCTTATTAATTGCCATTTAAGTATTTTGCCAGCGATTAAGGAACATGTTACTAATTCTAACAGATATATTATCTCGTCGTCTTACAGAAAGTGAAATCACTTGACGGGCTTAAGCTGCAAGAGTTAGAGGTTAAATACTAACCATCTTCTAGAGTACAAACGTTATTGAAATCAGATTAATGTCAATATCTTATTCAGGATGGTCAATAAACCGGCGTTTGCATTAAATATAAATACACAAAATCAATCATTAATCATGTCAAAGACAAAGACATGGGTCTTTAGGTTGGTGCATCGGTAATAGAATACTAGTAATAGAGACAATTAAATATTTGTAACAAAAATCATGAATTAAAAAAAAAATAACAGGTGATGCCTTTTCAAAAGAAAATAATTATTGCTTGAATTTCTATTTATGTTTTATTACGATCTTGATTATTGCAATAAATCCATGGTTAGAATGTCTGGTTGATTAATGGATTTTTCCTACAATCTACTATTATATCGGTGCATATCGACTGGTCCGGTTATTGCTTGTTGCGATGTAGATTGACGAGATTATTTTCTCAAAAGATTTTGCAAAAAGTTCTTTGGAACCAACTTTTGACTTTCGATACTGTGCAATCATTCAATAATATACAGGGTGTCGATATTTCAGAATCTACAACATGCGACATAAATTCAACATCTAAAGTCTGCAATCTTATCTTAAATCAAGCACTCTCACTTATACTGGAATTTGCCATTACGATCCACCTAGATATTATGCAGAAGCGGAGCAGCGATCAGCCGCCCACGGCGACGCTGTCTAGGTACATACCTTGTACGTACATACTCGTGATTCGTGATACAAAACTTTTGTACATACAAGTATAGTATAAAAATACTAGCAGTGACTCGTCGAAATACCGTTACACTGCGGGCTTCAATGAGTCTATGGCCAAATACCACTTGTAACGATTTTTTTAAGATATCATAATCATGTCATTATTTAAACTTAATGAAAAATATGTGTTAGGTAATAATATCTCCTCGATATCCATAAAAGTTAAATTTACTTGAATCTGTTATTAAATTTATCTGAATTTCAGTGAAAAAAGACGTTTGGTTGGCACATTGAATATGTTTTTACCTATCGATTAACGAAGTTACAGCGAAATTGGCTTGATATTCTCTTTATGTACTTGTGTAGACTCAGCATATTAGAAGAATAACATGAAATTAATAATGCAACGTTATTATGAAAAATGTAAACGGCGTGGTAGTTAATAGAGCCCTAAACTTTATGCCCGAAGCATTTATTGCGTCCATAATAGAGTGAGCGCTCTGCTTGCGGTCTCGACCTTTTAGCTGTAGTAATTATTGTTTAATATTACGGCAGTAGGTAGCCGCAGTGGACGTAACTCCCGCGCTGTGACAGGTAGTACCTAGCTACCGGTAAATATTATGCAACGAGCCGGACGCAACACAATGTTAAGTGCATTATATCTATATGATAGCGAGCGCTTCGTGACTCGCCCGATCCTGATCGCGAGCAATGGCGGATGTGTCCACAATGTCATGATATATCATGACATATAAAAAATAATAGGCAGGCATTTATACAGAGTTCGCGGTAAACGCGTATATTACAGACATTAGTGCTCTTTGAAGGTGTCTTGATAGCTTTGACAATAATAAACTGGAGAGTACTAGGAAGAGATCAGCCGGAGCCAACAGATCTTCTTAATGTGAGTGCTCATCACAGCCGCCTTTGTACGAACGTGCAACATTGCGATGAGGTTAAAGTTACTCGTATGAGCAATATAAGTATTATCATTTGTTTACACTTAAGAAATTGATACAATGGATCAGGAAGTTTTTCTGTAATTAAGTTGAACCCAAAAACCTTATTTTTTAATGTCCTTACAAGTCAAGTTAATCATTTCAGCAATGCTACAAGATTTAAAACAGTCACAGAATCTCACAATTCCAATCTTGCACACAGCACACTTGATTTATGTGTGTTTGCTCTTCCGTAGTTTAAAATTCCTTAAACTTAACATTTTCCTACCAGCCAGTTTTTAATAAGCCCATAAATAAATCTAAAAGACACACCTAGTAACTTTATTTACGAAAACGTACTCATTTGGATTTAATTTAAATTATGACGTCGAATCCGGCTTTTAATTATGATTTAGGTAGACCCGTTATAAGGATTTAATCTACTGAGGTTCAATAATAAATAACAGTCTTTGGTGCAATGGATTATTTTATTTAGGTTTTGATTATTCTCAATGCTGTTAGCAGTAACATTTTTTTCTTATCTTCATAGGGTAAGTTTTAAATTTCGTCTGTGTTCAGTTCCCACCCGCTCCATACACACATCTATTGCACACATTTTCTAATTTGTAATTGCTAACACCACGTTAGACAAAGAAAATCAATTTTCCTTATTTGATACTCAATCTAATAGCGATTCTAAAAATGAAATTTGAGAGTATTAAGCTGTGCATGGTGATAGAAATCAAAGGAAAATTAATTTACTGTATTTGCAGATGAAACAATAGGAATGCACTGTCAACAAATCTGATCGTAGAAAGCACCTGTTTTATTGATAATAATGATTCTCCGTTGTGTTCACTCGTAGGTTCGTTACATGGACACTGCAGCGTTTGTGGAACTATCATTAAAGGTAAATAAGAAAGTGGTTAGATATGGGATCTAAGACGGCGCCGAAAAATAAACGTTAACCCATGTGGTCGATAATATAAGTTATAATTAGATGATTATTAGCCAACGATAAGATGCTAATGTATTCCAACTTAATTAACTATTATAAATTTCTACACATTGTTGCAGACGGCCTTGTTGCGCAATGTGTGCAACATAACACACATATTATCTACAATATTAACATGCGGAGCGTTTCTCTTTCATAGGTATCGCTACAAACAACGCCGCGCGGCGCTTTCCGACATACATTTCTTTCATTTTTTAAAGAAACTATGAGTACATATTTTGAAGCATGATTCATTAGCGAAACAATTGTTCTGTGACTTGTGAATAGCGGGACGTAATGCCTACTGCCTACATAGGAGATACGTGAAAATGTGATAGTGACGTGCTACACCCATTATATCAAAGTTCTTACTTTGATATAATGGGAGTAAAAGTACCAAAGCGAAATGACACTTTTTCTTCCCGTCATTGCGATCATTTCCTTCTAGTTACGGAGATATTGCGGGTCAAAGTTCCAATTTTATATTTTTTTTTTGTAAATACATTTTTTTTTTAATTTTTTGCTTTTTCTACCTCCCCGACCCCCGTACCATTCCATCCAGCCATCAGCATAATATTTTGATTGCGTTACATTGAGTCCTACTGTAAAACGTGATTTTTCACCCCAGAAAAAAGTAGTTTCCCAGCAATATTTTTTGCTTACAGTCTTTTTTACTGAGTTTGATGTACAGAATGCTTGGTTCACGGCTTCGTTTAATAATTATAACATATAATATATTGTCTGACTTACCGCTTATTATATGTATTCAGTTTTGTTTTATAGCTCACTAGCTGTTGCTTGCGATCTTCGTTCGCGTGAAATTATTATAAAAACCCATTACTTCCCTTTTTAAATCGAATTTTGTTACCAATTTCAAGGGTTTTAATTTTTTTGCACGGAACTCTAATTATTTTTCTAAAATAAAAGTAGCCTATGTTAGACCTTATATCATCACCACACCACCACCACGACCATCACCACATCATCATCACCACCACCACCACCACCACCTTCACCTATGACCATGACCTCATATTATCTTATTGTACCAGTAAAAGTCCCGTCAAGATTAGCCGGAACAATCAGACAGACAGACAGACAAAAATTGATAAAATGTTTTTTTGATATAAGGTACCGTATATTTTCATATGCAGTAAAAAGCTGTTATTTTGATATCACAAACAGACACTTCAATAATTTTATTTATTTTTATAGATTTTTAAGATATAGGAGGTAGGTAATCTAGTAATAAAATTATCTAAAGTATTGTATTGAAAACTTAGGTTATGTAAAGTCTCCATTTTGAGGAAGACTTCTGAGTCAGCTGGGTTGGGACACAGATTTATAGGTGAAATACATAATACTATTTTATTAGTCATTAATTTTCATTAAACATCTTGAACCAGGTAACATTGTAGAATATGTTAATTTAGTAATCTATGTTACTCAATTCGACACCGGGGGTTATTCACAGGCTATTTGCTGCTTTGGTACAAGAAAACATTCTCTGTTTGCAACGCCATACAATATAACTGTATAGAAAAACACACATTCAAACTGGTCATATTTAACACTTTACTAACTTGATTAATACATACGCTTTCTAAAAACATTTAATGGGTATAAAATGGTACATTAACAGCTGCAGGTATGCGTATGCGTCGCACAGTAGCGGCTTTGTAAACATCGGCGCATGATTGCTCAGTTGGACACCGGCGCGACACTTCACACATCAAGTCTGCGACCTCACACTCTGAACCGGGGACAAATATTTGTTCAATCACTGTTTGACAATATGAAATGTATTTAGGAACTCATTTAGCTTTGGTTTCATTTAAATTTAGGTTATTACAATTGTTATTAAAAGTGAAACAAGTGGGACAAGAATGACGATTGGATTGCTCGTAACTTGATTGTAGCGTGTTTGTGAACTTTGTAACAAAACCTTTTCCTGACATAACATAACATCACGCACGTAGTCCCGGTAGGGTTAGGCAGAGTTGTACCTAATAGTTCACACACATTTCGCCAGTTATGTTTAAGTCCCATGTAATAGGGGGCAAGCCTATTGCCACCAACTGGGCATAAACCCAGTTAGTCTTTTCCTGACAGTCGCATAATAAGTAGTTATTTATCTTTTCTAATCATTTGCAATGGCAAATATATAGATTTGTATCCCCAATTTCTGGTTCCAATCTTACCTCCTACCATAATGGTAATCCGGATTAAATTATTGATCTACTTAGGTACTTAATTACATTTAACACGATAAAGTCATAATTAAAGACTTCAAAATGGAGTTAATGGCTTACAAGCGAAAGCCCTATCGAAGAAGAAATACCGGGTTTTAAAGTGAAGAGATAAGCTTAAGTGAACCTCAATACTTATAGATGGGTACATAAAATTGAATGATATGTTCCAAAGTAAAGTTGTGTGTAAATTAAAAAGTAAGTCGAGTGCAGGTCCGTTTCTCCTCTTGATTGACGTGACAACTTGATCTGGCAGCTCGCGGTCGGCGCGCGCGCACGCTCACATCATACGCCTTCGATACAAAAGTCTTGTTCTCACACAGGAGAATATCTAAAGTTCAGTCCAAAAAATATAAAATAATATGGGCATTTGAATCGCCAACTTCTAAATCTCTACACAGCCATGACTAATGAGTATGCACTACTATGTGCACTGTTGTAACACAACAATTTAACGAGATTTGAAAAAGTTGTATTTGTTATTTCAATATTTTGAAATTTAAGGAACCTGGTGGTGCAATCGTTGTGTTGTTTACATATTCTGTACTAGAATGGTTCTGTGTTTACAACAGTATTTAATTTAAAAAATAATATTGAATTCCGTCGAATGTTAGCTTACATAAATTGGCCCTCACTTCCTCCCTTTCTCAATAACCTTCTGAAATAATGACTTAGTGGCGTCATATCTTTAAAAGGACACTTTAAAGCATAATTAAAATGTGTCCATAAATCGAAAAGACGTACTGAACAGGCAAATAATCTTAAATTACAATGCAGGAACAGGTAGATAATAGAGGGGAACTAACTTTGACACCAGAAGCATATAAATGTGTTATATGCTTATTTATTGCATCATTGGGACTTTCCACAGAAGGCACTTACATATTAGATACCCTTAGTTAATAGACACATTTGTTAGTGAAAGTTATATGTAACTACCACGAAGAGTTCAAAGTTCTGCATTAATTACAAGTTAGCTCCGGAACCAATTGAGCCGTTCGATCGATTCATTATTATAATTACACGTATGTTATAATATAACAGTAAGCTTAAGCATCTAACATATAAATATCCTTCATGCCTGTAATATGTAGGCAAATGGGAAACACAAATTACACATAGTTGATTGCTTTTATCATTATTGCTGTCAATAAAAACATTTTCCAAAATATAATTGACACAAATGAGATCACTGTCTGAAAGCATTTTTATTGACCATTACAGTATAAAGTAGTTGCGTCTCGAGAGTCAGTAAATCATAAATTTTATTCATACATTAAAAACTAGAAGGATTCAACTGCACTTTCACAATCGTTGTGTCTTTTTGATTTTCGTTAATTCCGTGCATGTAATTGACGTGAACTGTTCTGAAAATATCAGTCAGGCCGACGGCGACGCGATTATAGTCGAACATTCATGAAGAAAATCGTACGCGAAAATAACATTAAATAATGACAGCGTGTCAATTCGCCGGCTCGGCCACTCGGCCGCCTCCATCGCGGAATGCAGATCGAGAGCACTTGCCCACACAGATCTGCGTAATGTTTTTGCAATCGATGTATTTTTATTAATTAAAGTTGAACTCGTTCGTAGATCTATAGGTGCAAAATGAGATACGATTTATACGATTTATGTCGTGTAGGGTGTTATTTACTTAACGAATGCGGGTGCGGATAACGTGACTCGTGACTATGATTATAGAGCTGCCTTGTATCGTGCGCTTAATGTAACGCCGGGCTGCGTAATGTTCGCACAATGACTCGCTTCTTACAGTGAAAACACTTGTATTAATGCGGAAAAGAAATAAGTAGTGGTAGCTTCACAAAAAGGGTGTTTTCAGAGATCAGATGTGGCTATTTGCTGGAGATGAATTAGTGAATCACAATAGCAAAGCGTTCTAGGCATCGACGTATGAAAGTAAGCGCGTGAGGCTGCAGCGCGCGTGTGTCTGAGGCTATCGCGGTCGGTTTCACCTCGCACTTGTATCTTGTGATCTCGTCGCGGAGGCGTTTCGCGCGCCTTTTTTGGAATAACTCGAGCAAAATTTCGTCGGAAACTTTTATTTACTTCGCGCGAGTTGCACTTAAAAATCGGATTTTTATTTTAATGAGCCAGTTTCGCACCGACTTCTCGCTCGCACCCGCCGCTGGACTGAATAAATAAATGAGTTGCTCTACTTTCTATGAGATCGTTTCTTTGGGCGGTCCGATGAGACTCGCCTGTTACGCAGAGCGGCTTTGTGCAGCGCGCTCGTGCCGGCGCGCCGACCAGCTCCGACCGGCTCCGACGAGCCCCGGCTAGAGCCGCGTGCGCATCAACAACATTGCTCTTTTACTCTCTACACAATAACAATTCTATTTTGAGATACATTTCAGTCACGATTTATATAGTTAGTAACCGATTTCTTTGTCAGAAAAGGCCAGCTGCTTAGAATCTATACAAACGCCTACTTGTACCTATACAGGGTTCGGATTCCTCAAGTTGTAACGATGTTACTAGGTGCTTCGATCCAGGACGTAGAATAGATCTACGTGAGACACTGCAATCGAGTCTCTCTTTATGATGGCGCCACTAAAGCGGTTAATTCATTCTATAATACATCTATGATACATATGTCCTGTAGTGGTATATCTAATATTGCATTTTTTTACAGACATATAGGGCTATCATCAGTATCAGTGCCATAGATCTCTGCCATGTTAATGCACAACCGTCTATGTTTGTGGAGTCGCAGATAAAATCACAACCTATTAATGTTATGAAAAGCAACATACCTGTATATTTGTAACAATATCTCTAAGATATATCACCGGTAACACAATGTCAGGCTTTAGAATTAATTTATTAGCATTCAGCATAGGATTAATTAGTTAATACTCTACATATTGCATGTAAAGCGATGACAATCTTCTCTAAGAAAGTGTCTGTTTGTTAGTACATGCATTGAATACTGTATTCCATTCATGAATCATGTTTTCATGACATAATGGCGACGACAGACTATCAACTGCCTAGTAGAACATCTTCACACGACTCATATTCATAAAGCCATCTGTCTCCCACGCAACTGCAATGGTCTCGACACTAATATTGTCTGTGTTTGCTATATAAAATTAATTAATGCTTTATGTATAATTATTCGGAATTGCTGAAGCTATTTTTGCGACATAAAGTAACGTGTTTAAATAAATATAAGCTTATGGTAATTACTTTCATAAATATCTTGATTTTTATTTATTTATTCAAAGCGTTTACTCCGCTAAAGATTGTTTCAGTTCAATTGATTGCTTCATACAAATATGGTATTGATTAAGTTTATTACAAACATTTCCCTGTTATTGAAATATTTTCATCTCGATAGAAAATAAGGAAATGCAGAACTAAGATATTGAAATATAAATTAGAACATGTAAAGCGATTGAACACGGACGATTATGCAAGTGATTGAACCATCGATCCGCTTTATGCAAGATCTCGCGTATCATATGATAACATCATGCGACACTTATTGGTCGTGTTCGGAGCTTGTTGTGTTGCCTACCGGACATGGAAAGGACTTGCTCGGTATTATTAGTGCAATGCACTTGCATGCGTCACTACTAGCGATGCCCGATACATATCGATATTTTTATATATCGATACAACACCATGCGATATCTCGATATTTTGTATCGATACACGTCAATACGATATGCGGCGATATCGTATCGCTTCTAGGGTATATCGTATCAAAAATATCGCATGATTTAAACATAACACACTAAAACATATTCGGTCAATCAAATGTTTATAAAGAGATAAGATGAGCTGAGTAAGTACAAATACATTTTGCGACTTGAATCTTTGTTTGGATTATAATTATAACTTTCAATAGTGCCGCCTCGCAGCTGAAATACGATTGAATTGAATACGAATCGAAATACGATGTGGGTAGAATGAGATAATTTGTGGACGTTAGTTATATTGAATATCCGTAGGTACCTTGACAAAAGTTTATAATTTCTGTTTGTACTGTGTGATTAGTTTATCGTCTCTAAATTTAATTCATTCGACAGCGGCTATCATGGCTCCGCCAGTCAAGTCTAGTGTCTGGTCTTTTTTTATTAAAAGTGATTCGAGTGCTAAATGCAAGCTGTGTCTAGCAGATGTCAAAACTAAAGGCAATACGACAAATTAGCAGATTCACTTAAAACGGCATCACAGTGAACTGTTGTTGGTTGTTGGATCGAAAATCAGATCCTGTAATGTTCTGGTCAACAAGGACTGCAGCCTGGCCAGATCTTATTAGTTTAGCTTTAAAGTATTAATCAGTAGTAGCGAAATCAGTGCTTTCAGAACGCTTCTTTTCTTCTGCTAATAACACGCTTTCAGAAAATCGCAACAGATTAGATCCGCAACGTTTATCAAAATTATTATTTCTTAAAAGTTTAGATGTCAAATATTGGCAATTGTAAGTTTTTTGTGCACTTATTCTATTTTTAATAATAATAAACTGTATAATAAGTTGAGTCTGAATTCTTGGTTTCATTTATTAAAAAAAAAATAGACGATACGATACGATATTAACAATATCGATACAAAGCCTTGCGATAATATCGTGTATCGATACAATCCGAAACGATACATTGCAATGCGATATATCGATACAAAGCAAAATATCGGGCATCGCTAGTCACTACGCGAAGGACACGCTTTGTCTGGATCAGGTGGCCGCGCAGCAGGTGAGGGGCGTGCGGGGAGCGCGGGGCACACTGCGCGGGAGGGGGGCGCGGCTCGAGGCCGCTTCCTGTCGCAGGACTGGTTCTGCGGTTTGCACCACTTTTGTTTTGCACCAGTTTCCAACTAAACAAACAACCTTTTAACGTTTAATGCACCAGTTTATGCGCGTATGCACATTAAGCTTCTATATAAACTACCTAAATGGTTGGCTACTTATGAATAATTTCCTTGATTCTCCACATACGCAATTAATATAATTATATTTCACACCACATGCATGCGGATTGGCATTGTGTTGTGGGCATTTACTTCAAGTTGTTAGGAGTTAATTATACTCTTTACTGTTATTTAATATATGTAATACACATTTCTTTATTGAGTCAACTACAATAGGTCCTTAATGAATAGTCTATGTTATGTTTATCACGATCGATCATCTGAACTTCCATCCCACCACGAATGTGCTTTAAATATGGAACAAGGCATTGAATTCCACAGTTATGGCCAATAATAACGTCGTGTAGAAAGTTGGCAGTGTTAACTCCCCCTTGAAACTCGTAACGATGAAATTTTTGACAATAAAAACCAATTTACTCTGAATCCTGCAGCAAATCATCGCTTTATAATCCTCAAAACCTTCGCGAAGACTTCACTAAAGACCAATTTGAACAATTTTATTGAGTTTGAAGCAATTTCATTATTATTGCTTTTTACTTTGCTGTGATAAAAACGGTTTTATGGACTCTATGTATTCTTTTTTGGAAAATTCAAATAAATAAGTGTGTCAAATAATCTTTGGTACGTTTCAGAACTCGTTCATATTATAATATGAAATTATTTGTTTAACAATACAAGATTGTAGTCATGGAATTTATTATTCACACGTTTACATATTGAAGTATCGATGTTCGGATTCAAATTAACATTCAATTTGTTTATTACAGATATAAACTCGTCAGGTGTCGCATCAAACTAAAAGGTGAGCATCATAAAATAACGTTTTATGGTTTTACACTATTTTTGACAAAGTGACATTTTGTCTTTGTCAATTTGTCAAGGTTCAGCTAGGAGTGAGAAATGACGTGAATGTTACATGAGTGTACAACGAAGGTGAAAGTCAATTGCAAGTCATCTCGTCTGTATGCACCTCCGCCGCGGCTGCTGCTCATTGAATCTGCAACGAACTGAATTAATGAATAGATTCGTATGAATGATGGACAATAACCATGTATATCGAGCTATACTTAGCTCGCACTCAACCGGGGCAGCATTGTCCGTCACCACTCAACGGCTGGAACATGATTTATTAAGGCTTCGAGGCTCTTTTTTTATTTAAACACATTATATCGAGGTATGGTTCCTGGTGTCTGAATGCGACCTCATACCTTTGCGATATGTTAATAATTTTAACTGGTACACCAGTCCAGCCACTTGCTTGACAATGCTTTTGTTCAAGTATGGCTTGAGCGCAATTTATTAAGGCTTCGCGGATTTTATTACCAAAAAAACCTGCATAAATTGGGTCGATATATGGTTACTAATTTCCACATCACTTCATCTCTCTTATTACGATTTCATATTGGTACATTAAAATATTTTGTTTATAATACGTGTTTATTATCATGGTTTTTTGGGGTAGTGCCCAAATATAATCTCAGTTAATCGTGAGGTCGCGACTGTAACCGCAAACGCGTTCGAGGATGCTACAGACGCTGTTCTGGCCATGATTTTATGCCGTTAACGTAGGGCAAGAGTCAAGGGCAGGGCACCGGGCGGTCCGCTAAATCGCATAGCTCTTCAGGCGTGTGTAAGCAGACAGGCAACCTGTGTTAACCTTTGCGGGGCGCAGACATCGTTGTTGCATAATTATGTTTATGCATACAGATGCTTTATACCTAATTTGTTAAAAAAATTAAAGATGAATCAGCTCGTATCCTTGAACTTACAAAGTTACAATATTTTTTTATACGAGTCTATTTAATTTAAAGATATGCAAAATAAATTATGCGTATTGAAAAATGCGTAATATACATACAAGAATATGTTATGAGTTTATTATGTATCATTTATGGTTCGGTCCAACGACGTGCAGATTCAATCTGTTGATGTCAAAATAGTATATTTTGATATAAGTGGCGAAACTTTGTTATTGCATTCGAGGCGGAATTCACACCCGAGCCGCAGGCGAGGTTGTTATGGAGTCGAGAACTGCAGTAACAAATGCCGATGTATATCAAACGACGTTTTTCAATACATTTTCAAAGAAAAACCAGGTTGAAGAAGAAGCAAAGGTATGAAGTCGCTAAACAGCCTAATATGAAAAATAGGAAATTAAAATATTTTTTAATTTAGAAGACAAATAAATGTTAATTTGTTCATAAAAGTAAATATTTTTTTTTATAAACAATGATGTTTATTTATGTTATTCTATTTAAAAATACAATTTAAATAAACAAAAAATATTTACGCCGTAAATAACGCATATCTATTTGCTGAGGTTAAAAAAAAATATTTTATTACCGCCGACTATAGGAATTGAACCAATTTGAACTTAGCATAAGTATCTGTGGAAATTTTTATTTCCGCACACGTTGTGATAAATGAAAAAAATCCACGTGTGTGAAATACATTGCATTTTAAACCTAATTGTAGTTAAATAAGAGCCAGTTTTCGAGGAAGTGTATTGAAAATAGTTTTTCATGTTAATTAGTTATAAAAGGAACTCGTCTTGCCTATTTACATTTAATCACGTTCTGTGAATCTATATTAATATTTAATTCCTATCTAAGGAGTATAAAAATATTTGATTCATATAAACTGGTGACGGTAGTAAGTGACGTCAATTCTAGGTATGTCAAAATTTCCAAAGCTAGCACTAAAAATATTTTACATACCTAAGACTAAAACACGTTTGCTTTCATTAGTGTTGGCAGCTTTCGCTATGGTTTGCAATCGCTCTATACGATATTTTTAATCTTATTGAAATAGGAATAAGACTCAGACTTCAATCAATCACTTTTTTATTAAAATTTCATCTCGATCATAATGATGATGATGCTTCATATCCTTTTGCTTAATATGGAAACGGCAAGTTTATCTGACCATATTTTATTTTACCATTTCATTCGCTTTTTAGTATCAATCATAAAGAAAAGTCAATAAGTGTGCATTTATTAGTTACGGAATATTATTAGCATACGATTTATTATCAGAATTAAGAAACTGATAAAACTTTAAAAAGTCTTTGTTATTTGAATACAAAAAATCCAAAATTTTATCATGAAAATATTATTTCAGAACAGTTACAGAAATAATATTTTGAGGACAGTTAGCTTTTGTTTTTTCTAAAATTTATATTGTGATTTTCATACAGTCCAGGCCAGGCTCTTAAGTACATGTGTACAGTGCTTTATAACTAAAAAAATATCTAGTCATTAATTCCAGTTCCCAATTTGGACGAAGGTTTTAACAGCTTTTAAGTCTAATTGCTCTATTACTGCTAAAATTGTTTCAAAAAGTTATAGTACATTAATTACAGTGCTTATTTTTTACTTAAATACAACTGTTAGACACCCACTCATCTAATGCTTTACCAGACTTTTCTTGTTCAAGTTTTTTCCTCATAAACGATGCTCAAAGACTCATTAACCCGTTAGATGGTTTGTAGCAAAAAACCTTAACCGTGAATCTGCAACCGCTTTGGCCAATAAGCTTCGTACTTTATGTTATTTTGTTTGATTAAATGACGTAATAAATATTGGCGTCAATCGATTTTAACGAGAGAGAACATTGTTTGCTATGCATATTTCAATAAATTAAAACTTTTGAAATGCACCTACATACATTTTTGGAGTTGTTAGACTTTCTCAAAAACAGAAATTCCCATAAAAATATTATACCAGGTGGCCTACCATGACGTCTAAAGCAGGAGTAATTGCAGTGTGGGAAAGAGATGGTGCTAGATGACCTGTACAGCTCTGTCTCTTTCCCACACTGGAATTACTCCTGCTTTAAGACGTCATAGTAAACCCCCTGGTATATGTTGTGTGAAAAGAAATGATCATCGCTTTATTAATTTTATTCTGGCAATCGCAAATGATGAGTTTCTTTGTAGTTGAAAGATTAAATATTATATGAAAAGCTCCTAAAAGTACAAATGTTCTTTTTTGTGAACGTGTCATCTTTATTGATTGTACGAATTAATCCCACGGCGCAGGTTGTAGGTCATCAATTACTTTCCATGTAAAAATAATTATCTGTCTACTTACAAAAAACTTATTATAAATCTATACAAAACATTTTAAATATGAAGAAAAATATTTGTAAATAAAGTAACAAATGTGTTACGACCTGTGTTCGCCTGTCATCCGAGTAGCAGTTATGTACCTACGTTATTTGAATGCATTGTTTTAGACTGATAGTGCTCCATTTGTCTGACCTACTTGCACAAAAAGTTCACCGTTACGATTAGAACAGGCTTGCACAGCAACCGTTGATATTCATTTATCAGCCGATATCTAAACAAACATAATATATGTACATTACCGTGTCTCTTGGAATATTATAATTAAACAAGGTGTTGTAACTTTGCAAGAGCACATTATTATTAGTTTGGAACAAACATGTTAAGCATGCGTTTAGCACAACTATTAATAACGATAATAAAAAAGAAATAAAACTTTGTCTGACTGTTAAAAAAACACAAGTTTTTTTTTTTTTTTTTTTAAAACCAGTTTATTTGTTTTATGAAGTGGTATTGCGCACAGTTAGATACTATTTATACATATTATGTAGTCCACGAAGTCTTGTTCCAGCAAAACCCTATATTGAACAGTTATAATCTCATAACAACTGAGAAATCTGTAATCTAATTCTTTAATTGCTGGAACACACACAGATTCAAATCTGTAGAAAAAAAACTCGTGACACAGATATGACTGTAATTTTAACTAACATCAAGACAGTTATTTGCCTTTATTGCTTCTAAGAAAAATTCAATTCACCGAGTTCTATATGATTACACTTTTCACTTTCTTGATGAATCACATTGTTGGAGCCAATTGACGACACTTGACTATTATAACTAAATCAATAAGGGTGACGGAGCCAGCAGAACTATTCTACTTATAAATGAATAGCATTGTCCAACAATTACTTTGATTTTACAAAATATCTGATGTATACTAGATAAATAACAGTGATACAACGTTGTATGTTAGAACACTATTTATTTGCAATTATTTTACATTACAAACGCCACAAAATATTCTTTATTAAATATTATGATTGTATGTACGTGTCTCCTGTATGCATAAACTGTATAAAGCGATATCGCGCGTTGATGTCTTTTCCATGGCAAAGCTTTTACTGAAACTTCATAAATAGCTAAGCATTTATCTTCAATGTGCATTTATCCTTTGTGGCTCGTTAACTGACATTTATTTTAATAACAAGATATAATGAATGTTGTACTATGAATCGTTTTACGACTTTGGAACTTATTACACTACAAAAGTTTTATACCGTGCGCACTTTAAAACAGTAATTGCTAACACAATTATATGTATGTTTTCAAAATTGCTTACGTAATTTCAGTGTTTGCGTAATTTGGTAAGGGTGTTAGCGGCCTAAATGATTTGAAAGCTTGTTTTTAATGAGTACTTTGATATTTTAATTTGACTTGATAAAAATCCAAGGCCATCAGATATAGGGAAATCAAAACTGTAGTGCGTTTACTAGGTCATATTATTATTAAAACTTTGAAATCGAAATTCTCGACTGATTGGAGCACGGTATGCAGGACCAATTAATAAGGAATGTTTTTATTTAAATGACTGTAGTAGTGGTTGAGTGGTATAGTTTCAACGATTTTTATCGCTGACTTAGTATGTATAAAACTAACTTACTTTTAATGATATAACAAATACATCTTAACTTTTGTTATAAAATATTTGAAAGAACGAATGGGAATACTCTGCAGCTTAGCCTTTAGCTGAAGATAGTCAGTATAAGTAATACAGTGCAAATCTGTCTGCAATTTATTTCTCCAGGTGACTATGAAGATAAAAAATAAGGACTCTAAAAAAAGCCTCGGCCGAATCGGAAACTCCATTGGAACAATAATAATATAGTGTCAGTGGTAAAGTGGAACAAGGAACTCTCGTAGTGGCGACTGGTACGTTGAACCTCCTGGCGGCGTGTGTGTGCACGCACACGCGCACACGGGCCCGTCCACGTGCACGACACGGACACTGTTCACGTCAGCACCTCGCGCCTGTGTGCGTCTAATAAACGTGTGTAAGTACTTTAATCTGATTCATGGCGCGATACGTAGGTAAAGCGCATGAGGTTTTAGCAGCACACGTTACGTTTTATTATTTACTAATTTATTCCTTTACTCATAAAGTTCACATTACAATAGCGCGGCATGTACTTCGGTACACGTACATGTTGTTTCACAGAAAACAAATTCTCGCATGATCTGTGTAGGAATGATTAAGTTGTTACAAATACGCGCGGTATCGGTATCTAAGTTAATGTTTATAGGAGAAGCGCGTGGTCCCGGGCGGCGTGCCCGCTGCCCCGCTCGAGCTGCGAGTGCTCCGCCATGCCACGGCCCACGTTGCCTGAAGGCACTCACTTGTACTTTGTCGACACATAAACAAGATTTATGTCGCTGTAACTCCCAACCCGCATATTTATTAAAGGGAAGCGTGTTCTAACTTAGGACTGCAATAAGTTTCTGTTATTAATACTACATTAGCGTATAAGAATCAGATACCTAATGGCCATTTAACGACTTATCCAATATCTTAGTTCTGACTTCCTTAATTTGTTTTCATTTATGACTATTTCATGTAGTACACTGTGCTGGACTTAATGTTACTGTAAAATGTTTTATAGCCCATAATAATGGTTTAATAGTTCTCATACCATTTAGCAGTGATACTTGTATATATAAAGTTGATGGAGGCTGTGCTACTTCCGTGTGACCACGTGCTTTTGTTCAGTAATATGTTAGCAGAAAATACGTCAGTGTCGGTGGCATACTAAAGTGCAGCCCACACAACACTTGATAAAATCGAAATAAACTTTTATAACTGTCGTCTCAAGACAAGACTATTTAAACATAGCGAGGAAATGACATAAAATATGTGACAATCTGGCAGTGCTTTACAGTCGAGTACTTTAGCAACGAAACAAGTGGCGTATGTCGGTGTCGAGTGTAGTAAGTGAAGTCGCGCGGTGATACCGGCGGGTAGCCGACTTGTAGTGCATGTTGGTTGTATTGGCGCGGGCGCGGCGGCGCGGGCTGGTGGCTGAGAGTGTTGCGACAGCCGCACGATCAGCCGCGTGATCGTCCTTGCTCGTTGCTCAACGCTCGATAAGTGCACGATATTAGCGCCATCTTAAAAGCTTTCGAGTACGAAAATAAAATCGGTAATAAGAACAAAAAGTAATTAAAGACGGCTGTAACTGTTTTAGTGTTGTTCGACACCTCTAGTTCCACCGACCTTTACTGGTTTGTATTTCGAAACGTGTACTGCTAAATGTAATAAAAATAGTTTCCTACAGGTCGTATGGATTCCTTCAATAATATTTTGGCATTCTTCATCGGTCAGATTGATATCGGAAGAAAGTTTTGTTTGTTTTATTATTAATTTGTTTGAAGGCCTAATTAAAAGTGAACACCCGTTGTTTTGCCAATTAGTAGGCATTAGGTCAACAACCGCCGCTAAACAGCATTATGTGCGCTGCATAAACAAAATTTGTAACCGTAAATCCAATCATCATATCAAATACTACTTATAAACAAATACTACAGGTTGAATGTGGAATGTTCACCACGGGAAATACTACCTCTGTAGTTCAAATATTGTAAACTCCTCACACCAAATTGTACCGTCAGCGCCACATTACTCTCGTAAGTAGATATATTAAAACAATAAAAAAAAACAACCTTCATTGCTTCTCATAATACGTGTTGGAAAAGCCCACAAGACCGCTTCAAGTAGAACGTGAAAAAAAACCTTTAAAAAAGCTATCTTTTCCAATATCAAAATCCATTATGAACAAGACTATTGTTATTTTTCGTGGAATCTCTGTCGTGTTGTATTTTTTTAAGGCTGCTCAATGTAGGTCGTCGGTAATTGTGTCGAGTATGAGTCTGTATCAAATAGGATTGTGAGTAACAAAGGATGTTGCGTAAGGCATTGCTATTTATTGATAAATGTCATTAGTGACGTGTAACAGGGGCTCGTGGCTAAATGACAAACGATTGATCTGCGAGGTTAAGCTGCGTGTGCTTCGGTCAGTTCATGCATGGGTGAGTTTGCTTTCCTTACTAATTGAGACCCCTGCTTGGACAAGAGAGTGATGGAGAGAGCATGGGTACTGCGTAGACGCTGCGCGTAGGCTATTTGTAGAAGTTGCGTTGTAGCTGCGTAGGCCACGCGGCGCGTAGCAGCAGTATTGTAGCCGCGTAGGCTATGGTGGAAGTAGTGTCGTAGCCTCGTAGGCCCTGCGCAGTAGCAGCGTTGCAGCCGCGTAGGCCATGCATAGCAGGAATGGTGTAGCCACGTAGACCGTGTTTAGCAGGCGAATAAACGTTTTGAGAAAAATTAAACTTAAACTTACTGCTGTAAATGAAATAAATAAAATATAAAGTTTTAATTCTGTGTGAAAAATGTAATTGCAGTATAATATTCTAAGCATCTGCTTGAATATAAGCTGACCCCAGAATATTTGGGAAAATCGATAAAGACTAGACTGACGAAGGTCGTTATCGTAAGTTACTTGATAAACAGATTGTAATCTCACAATAGCTAGGACGAGGGGTCGCGGCTGCGGGTCGCTCATTACGTTTCATTCAGGTGCTAATTTAACTAGACTTGTCTGTTAAATACATGCTCAATAACCTTCGCATTCTATTCTATGCATTTCGTTTTGTAGCACTCTTAAATTTTCTCCACTAAAAACACATCTAGCAAAGTACTCAGCTTATCACCATTCCTGTTTTTAACATGGGGAAAACAATAATAATGAACATTATTGTTCAACGTAATGTTCAAATCTCGATAAAATGCTATGTTATAGGAAAATGTCAAGTAGGCTAACTATTTCTAATAACATTCATAATAGACAAGCAGGCGTCGCGGGCACTCAGCGCAGTCGGCGCTGCAAGTTACAGATATTGCTTTACTTGAATGTTAATAGCACCACGTTTTTATAAAAATAACTACTAAAACTAATTTGCTCTATATAAAGACCAACATTAATATAGTTAGTTCATATTTGAGGTATTTATCTAACAAATTCCGTAATATCCGTTAGGAGTAATCTAATGCACTCACACATACATGCGCACACATACAAGGCTAGGTTACTAACACAGTGCCACACGTGCGCAGTGGAGGCAGCGCGGAACGAGTTCACACCGACCTGCTGCGCCCGCGCAAGAAAGAACTCAGCCAAGGACGCCGGCGTAACGGTCCGCGTGCGGGGCGGGGGGCACAGGGGGGGGAGCACGGTCCCGCTAGCCGCACCACGCGCCCGCGGGACGCACGGGATGCATGGGACACTCTGATTCATGCTGACCGTTGCGTCATCGCTCCGTAACTGTTAGTATGATGAACTAATTAAATTATTTTTATAACACGAAAAAAAATAATTAAGTAATTAATCATTAATTAAAGCCACAGGTAACCGTTTCTCACTTACAAGATTCCCATTAGAAAAATATTAGCATACGCATTGTTGCAATGCGGTTTCACTGATTAATGCCATTAAACATCTTTAATAATTTGTTAACATCAATAAACAGAGTGGCTTGACACAACATTTAAAATTATGATAGACGTGTCCTAAATGAAGCATATTTCTTAAGAAAATCCAATTTTAAGTTCCTTCGCTCGGCCATCGACCCTAAAAACCTTATTTTCTTTCTCACTCGCTCTCGTTAACTCTGATAGTTTCGTCTCACAGTCACGAAAACCGCTGTTCTGTCTTTATTTTGTTCCATTACGGCCAAGAACAATGACTATTCGTCGATAGGAGCGTGTTCCTATATCTATTCTTTTCTGACATGCGAGACGCGGGCGCGCCTCGAGCGAGACGACTAGCTTTCTGAAGCGTGCAGCCTCTGCTGAATGTTTCGAATTCCTATTGGGCCGCCGAGAGCTTAAAGATGGCCACTCGAAGACCGTTTTCTCGTTACGATAACCTAATTTTATTCCATTACGTCGGTAGTCGTTCTGCTTAAATTTCAATAAGGCAACTCCATTAAGTTCGAATGTCAAGAGGTAATGCGAGTAAAAAGACAGCGACCTCGTGGGCGTATGTTCGCACGCTGCGCCCCCCCACCCCCCTCACCCAGTGCCTCGCCCCCCGCGCGCCCACAGCCTCCGCGACCCGCGCTGCTCCTGAGCGGGTGATTCAACTGTGTTTGTTCGGAAATGTCGAAGGTTTGAGGTTTGCCGGACGTCAACAGACACGGAACTACCTTCAGCTTGAGCGTGTTTCCAGGTATCATTTTAATTTTATCTATCTAGAGCAGCGATAGATTTATGCGGTACGAAGAGTACTCGAGCACAATAAATGTTTAGTAACTTAATACAGCTAAAATAGAGCCGCATTACTGCATAAAGCAGGGTGTTATCAACAAGTAATTCCAAAATGTCCAACATTATAATATTGCCACTACTGTCAATAGTTAAGCCGTTTGCTGCTTTACAATAGTTTACAATATAAAAGACATCAACGCGCCGTGCACCTTTATTGGAAAATTATGCGTGCAGCAAATTCTCAGAAGCTTTTCGCTTTTTCGTTCAAGTGCTGATAGTTTAATGTGTTTGATTCATTTGAACAAGGCTAAGCAAACAGCACTAGTCTCATAGAATATTTGAAGATTCATAAAATGACAAATATATGTATTATGCACATTTTTCCACACCCAGAAGACTATAAGAATTTACATATATTTAATTGCCAATCCATAATATTGTTAAGTGATGGCCTATCCAAATATATTCTTTAGTATAATATTAGCATATGCTGCCATATTCATCACATGAGTATATTCGGCGAGCGCCGGCGTCAGACCGGCAGAATGACACCTCGCCTAAAGTAAATACAAGTTTAGTACAAGAGTACAAGGGACACATAATATGTCACCTTTGTTATTTATATTTTTCCGCGTTTAATGCCACAAATTATACTAGAAACCCTGTTTATGTTTTTTACTTATTATTGAGGTTCCAGTTTGACTGGTGTTGTGGAGTCGTCGTGGTCGTAGAGCTCGTGGCACGCTACGATACGCGATGGACCAGATAACGTGCCACGTGGAGCCGCACACATAATAATAATGTTTATCAATTAAACTCTTGAACACTCTATTAATATATTAACCTTTGGTTTGATTAATGAATCTCATACCATTTGCCAAATGTTTAAGAACTAGAAAAAAGCTGATTTTGAACTTTGAACGTTATCTGCTTGTTTTTGCTAAAAGTAAACACATTTAACGAGTTAAGATTAATGTTTTGCTGGTGTAACTAATTTCATAGTATTCTTCACTACACGTTCCCACGCTTCACCTATTCAACACGTTACTGAAATTCCCTTAAAGAGAACTGAAATATAGCCCTTCAAAGGAAATATGTTAATATTAAGACGTCGCCGTATTGTGTACTTTAAATACTACTTGGATATTGTAAAGACAATGAGCATATTTACGTACAAAAGAAGCCAACATACCAAATGACAAAAGTTTGTAATAGCAACATTATTTAAACGCATAACTCGAGTATTCCTGTCCATTTTGCTTCGCCATGTAAATTAAGTAAACATTAATGAATAAAACGTAATTACTATTGAACTGAACGTAAATGAAATGTAAATAAAATGAGTGAGTTCAGTTAATTGATCGCTTCTGAATCGCTCGTTTTTATTTACACGCACTGAATGTTTAGTGATGTGCACGCGACGGCTGTTGCTTCAAATTACGTACTTGCAGCAATCATGCTGAACTGTAATGTCAGGAATCTATTTTTGTTCTTTATTGTAGATACACAAGTATTACACGGTTGTTGAATGGATGTTTTTTTCACAAAGGTGAGCATAACAAATACTTGAAATGATAGAGATTTAACTTTTTAGTGTGACTGAATTTTGCGTGCACTGAAGAAAACACCTTCATTAGAGTTAAAGTCGTCCTGTAATAAAATATTTAGAAACTGGGCGTAAAGACATGATGTTTATATAATATATAATTTACACCACTTAAAAAGTTTTTTGTTGTTAATTTTAATGTGTGGTACCTATAAAATATGTTGTGTTCTACAGAACGTTTTGAAAAGTTACAAAACTCAAGACCACATCAGCTATTTATTATATGTTTTTTCTATTCCAAAAGAGCCGCGCTCTACGAAACAGAGCAATCTATCCACATCATGCCTCTTTAATTACTGACGCGATATTTGTTGGACGGCCATTTCTAATTTTTTTATCAAGTCACTACCGGGAAATCCCGTGGCAACATTAGTGGGTCATTTGTAAGCATTGTAACTCGACTAGCTACCGAGTTTCTTTTTCATTAAAAAGTCTTCAGATGAAATTAAAGTCGGAATACAATTAAAACATTAAAAAGTTTTGTGGTCATGGGGAACAAAATAGTTTTATCGAGATCACAAAATACTCTGTCCTAGGTAAATCAAAGTATATGGTGTTGTGGTGGAGTATAGATTTCGATATTACTTCCAATTCCTCATGTAATATTGATGGTTTCTGCGTATTTGTAATGTTAATTTTTCTTATGACACGGTAAATAAAGATAATGTAAAGGGTCTATTTTATCTTCTCGATCGCAACAAATTAACATTTCAAATATGCAAATAGCATCAATATTGCATGAGATGGGCACTAGAACTTAACAAGTGACCTCAGATAAAGTTTACTTCTATGTTGTCGACGCGATTCATCTCACATGTGAAAGCACGTATAATTTATAATGTTTTACTTAATAATTATGGAAACTAGCCTCACTAACATAAAGTTTCTTGTCGTTAGAAAATAGCTTGAAGTTAGTTATTAACAAAACGCATTAAATTCAAACATATTGAGGAAACGCAGAAGCACTATGACTGTTGTGCTTTAAACAGAATCGTGCACATATTTTATCCGTCAAAAGAAATGTTTTCGCTTTATGTTTTACGGGCGTGTCAGTCAAAGTAATGAATACGCAAAGGTTGTAAATAATCACATTTTGACAGCTAGTGCGTATTAAATGAAAACAGATGTTATTGATGCGCTTGGTCTAATCGACTAATGGATTCAGTATCCAGGTTAAGTGGGGCGTGTTTTCAATTTCTCGCATCTCGCGGGTCGAGGTCAGCTTGTCGCAGCACGTTCTAGAGTACATCACATTTCGTCTAACCAATTGGTTTATATCAAGCACTTTAGCGGGAGGATCACGACTCTACAGAGGAGCACTCAAATTGAATATGTCGATATTACGCTAATATACATAAATGTATGAGATTAGAAAGTTGTGCTGGTGCTGTGCCCCAATTTTGATATTCAGATAACTATCACCTGTATTGTTTTATTCATATATGGCATACTAAAACGACTACTAAATAAATGGAAAATAAGTGTCGAATGAATTTGTTTCAAATTAATTTAATGTCAAATTATCATCATTTGCCTAGCCTATGTTGAGGTGGGCTTCTAGTCTAACCGGATGCGGCTGAATAACAGAATGTTACATGGAGCGACTGCCTATCTGACCTCCACAACTTTCGGGCCACTGACTACCTGTAATCAAATGCCAAGTGTTACACGATAAATCGAATGAATTTGTACTAATTTTAATATAGTGCACCAGTTCAGCTGCTACAATCGTTAGAAAGTGATAGTGCTTGTCTAATATTAATTGTGCTAATTTTATAGGCGTGTTGTGGAAAATGCTTCTTATACAAGTTTTGCCTCTCAATCACTTTTTATTTACCACTCGTTCATTACCTTAATCACCTAAATCTCACAATATTGAGAAGTTTTCTTCCGAATGTCAGTTTGGCAATTAAAAAGAAAAGATTGTGGAGAATGTTAAATTAAAATTAGTTCAGTGGTCTGGTTAATTTCTGCGTCTCACCTGCATCCTTTATGGCAGGACCTTCAGTTCACTTTGTCTCATTATTTACATTTAACGTGTCATATTTCCAGCTATTACTACTACTGTTTGATTAAACCAAATAGGTAAAACCTATGACAAATAGCTATTCAAGTTCGTTTCATTGTATATTTGGACAATTCATTGATAAAAGATAGGAAAAAACAAATTGTCGTATTACAAACTGAGTACTTTCCTAGTTTTTACTTAATATTATTTCATTTTGTAACAATGTAGGTAAGTAATGGACTCAGCGATCATTGTGCTGATAGCCGTGTCAGCCCATGGCTTAATTGCCAAGAGCCTCGACCAATATCTGAGGAGGCTCTCGTTAGGCAGCTGGATCAAGGTCTTGGTTCAGAAAGCGGTACATCTGGACACGGCTCGTATTGTTAGGAGGTTCCTCTCTCTGGGGCCCTGACCGGCGTTAGCTTGAACCCTGTTCCCGATACCGGTGGGCTACAATTTTTTAATGTTTTTATACATATTTTTTAAATTAATATTTAAAAATGTATAAACTTAATTGTATATAGATGAATAAAGGAAAAAATAGGTAAGTATATTGTTACTGTAGTAACAGATAAAAATATTGATACTTATATCGAAAATTCATTCGTTCGTGTACAAATTTTATACTTTCATACAACAGTCAAAATACGAACAAATTCAACTGTCTTAAGGTGAAACCGTCAGGGAAGCCGCAATTTTTTTTACCTTTTTTTAAATTTTCAGGTCAGTGTTAAGATATATGTATATTCTTTAATCAAAATATTAATTATTTACAAACTACAAAACTATAATAGAAATAAATATGTACAAGTATAAAAGGGTTACAGGGCGTCCAAAAATTCGTCCGCATCGCTGTCAACAGGAAAAGTGCCCAGAAGGCTGGCAGCATTACCACGTTTGATGGCAATGCTGATTCTTTGGCCAAAAAATAAGCCCGCCCTCTGGTCACGTGAAGAGTCGACCAACCGCTTGGCGATTTCCCAAAAAACTAGGTGGGCGCTCGGACCCCATGGCCCTAGTGTTTCAACCCCAAACGGCTCAAACACATAACTAACAATTAAATGTTATAGGATATATGTTGAACAAAATATGATTCGCGACCGTAACAAGTATGGTTTTACAGAGTTATAATCTTTAACATCATCAATACAACCCTCTGAGTTTATTTAATCCCATTGAATGACTTTTTCATGAAATAGTCTGCGGTTCCCCCTTAAACACTATGAGATTCGATTAATCCTGATACATTATGACATGATAGTACCTTGTACCACAAGATCACATCTTTCTTTATAATGTTAAGCGATTATCTTTTGAATGGAAAGTCAAAGGCATATGTTACTTTAACTTCATTATTTTCATCTTCTTATAATAGTAGTAAACCGAGTGAAACATGGCCACTGAATAAAAAAACCAAGATATCTAAAGCTGCATTCACGTGACCAAAAAGTATGTTGGTATTTGAATAGAGAGCGTCTAAACAGCGGTGCTCAATCTTTGTCATTATTGTAGCAAATTAATCATAAAGTGAAATTGCTTACCGATTAATTTGCGAACTACTATCTGGCGTTTTAATCGTTTTATTTTCATACCCACTGCTACAACATGGTTTCGACGAAATAACATTTCGAAGAATGATTCAATGTGTAGATGCTTTAAATTCTATCAATCTTTTGTCCGTTTTCACCAACTCTAAGCGACATTTAAGTGAATGCCTAAATATTATTTATTACACTGTTTGCATTTCAAATCTCAGCGCTGAGCCGCTTACGCAGATTGCTGCTTAAATAAAAAATATATAAGTTCGTATTAGTGACTGAATAACAAGTTTTTTCTTATTTTGAAAACATTCTAATATATACCAATTCGTTAAATAAACTTTTGTGGAAGAAAAAACTAGATCACGAGCGTACGTGTTGATCGGAACAAACAAATTATGTTACGGAGAAGCTTTTGTGTTATGTCCTAGATAAACGATTCGCAAATATAAAAAAATCTGCTTCAGTTAAAATGACATTCAATAGAATGATCGGTCTACTCGAACGATGTACGACCTATATGGTCAATCTATTTTAAAAATAACCTTCTTGTCTGGTCAGAGTTATTAAATGATTAGAATCTAATCTGACTACTGATTAATAATATCCTTAAAACTGTACTGGACCTCGTCTATTAAATTACAACGCTTAAACCAATCAATTTGCATTAATAAATGTGTCTGTTTGTTAAATGGTGAATATGGCAGCGTCTTTCGTTTTGACCCCAAAAAATCCTGGATGTTCAGCAGCGCTCGACGTTTGCAAGCGTCACTAATATGAGGATGGTCAAGTTGTTGATACTATAATCAGGTCAGTCAGTCAGTTAGATTAGACACACATAGTCTTTTATTTATACACTCCTATTTATGTATTTTGTAGCACTTTAATCTTTACTAAGAAGACAATAAATAAAGCATTCGGTTAAAGATCATACTACTTCTAGCAATCTGAAATCTCCAAGGCTAACAAATGTATGTCCAGTTCCAAATAGCATGTCCACACGTCACAGCCACGGCAATATTTCGCGGGGCACCTCCAACAATTTACGAGGAAACGAGCATTTCGCAAAACTGATTGCAAACCGTCGAGATTGGTTCTTGAGTGTGGCGTGTCTAATTTATCACAAATGTGCATCAGTGTAACAGGCGAGGATCGGCGCGGATCGCAAGCCGTCGCGCGTTCGCTTACGAACTACACTGATGCCACCGCTGCACCGGGTTGCAGGTGTCAATCCTGTCGAATAAATAATGTGGCTAAACTTCCCGCTTTCCACTGAATTATGTCTCGTACACGTCGTAAATACTCACGCACATTTGTAATTCAAAATTTTTAGATTTCAACAGAGTGCAACGTTAGAAACGTTTACTATTTAATAGCTCTGTTTTCAAACTGAGATTAAAGTTGGAAAGTTATTGAGTTTATAGTTTTACATTATGTACATAATGCTCACAGTAACTTTATGATATCCTAGTCAATATATAATTTCATTGGACGGACATTATTTCCTAAGCATGTTCATACGAAATGCAGATGTGATTTGTTTTAAACATCTTAAAGGCCCTTTGTATTCGTATTCCAGAGGACTGAACTTTCTATGGTTACAACTGAGAATAGCTAATAAATCATAAAATTTCAAGTGTGCACAATTGAAATTGCCTCAATGGGCAACAACTTATAACAGTGAACAATATTCTCTATTAATTTCTATTTGTCTGACAAATAAAAGATATCGAAACGATACATATAAATGTCAATGTAAAGTTTGTACCTACAAATCAATATTGTATAACGCTTGGTGTTGTACAGTTACGTTACGCTTAAATTCGTTTCAGACTTGCCTTCAGTAACAATTTTGAAAGCACAGCTTGTGTAATGTGATGAATTTATGATTGTCACTAGTATTTTCATACTATGAACGCTTAGAAGATAATTCTGAATGATTTTATTTATTTGAACTTCATGTACAGAGGTTTGTAAATAGGCAGAATTAAAAAGGCGTTCTCTGCCAATCACTCGAACCCTTCAATTACCTAGTATTTTGTTAGGATTAAATAGTTATAGTATATGCTAGTACCAGCCAGCCTCTCCACCGTGAAAAGCTGGGATAAGCTGGACAAAGATAATTCAGAGAAGGGTATGAATTTAAATTAAACAAGAAAATGTGAAACGACCCCTTCATATCCAGATTCTTGTCCCCGTTGGTCTCGTGGTCGCAAGCGCGACTGCTGAGCGTGGGGTCCTAGGTTCGATTCTCGGATCGGGCAATAATTTCTATTGCGTTTTTCTATTAGAATTTTTTCAGTTGTAGCCCGGAGTTTGGAAGTTGGCGGTGTGGTACCCCAGTGCCTCGGAAAGAATGTTAAGCCGTTGATCCTGCGCCTGATCTCTCTCCGACATCTATATCTCCGATTATCGCCCATCATACTATGAGAGTAAGGAACTGAGCACAGGAGACACAGGTGCACACCTGTGTCTCCTGCGTCGCGCCGAAACTTAGCAGAGATTCTCTAATCTCTGCTCTCTTGGACCGCGAACCGAAAATGGTCAAAAGGACTATATATCACGCAAATAAACTTTGTAATTTGGTGATGATCATTTGATAAAAAAAGATTTTTAAATCAGTATTTCATTTCCAAAATATCAGTGTTCCGCAGCATTGTAGTTCTAGTTTATTTTGTGAAGCAAATTACAATAAATCGTTTGCAGTCAATGTTGTCATATTCGAGCAAAAGTGAAGGTGCTATAATAAATCTGTGTTGTGTTATAATAAATCTAGTCGTTATCCGTGTAGTGTGTCGTTTGGGCTTACAAATATTTACATCGCTGAGTGGTACAAGAGCCGCTCGTACGCCAACAGCGCAGCGCAAAACGTACCGCGCTGTGCAGGCGCTCTACAACAGGGATGACAAACGTTTTTGCATTCCACTATCATAGGAACTAAAAAAAACACTTAAACGTAAAAAAAAAACAATAATTCATATAATTATCAGAACACTATCAGGAAGAAGGAAATGAAAAGGGTTTATATTTCGATTGAATTCTCGAATCCATCGTGGCCAGAATTTTCCGCCGTGGCAAATGTTCCCCATCCCCGCATAACAAGATACCTAGTTAAGTGAGAGTACACATTATGATAAATGGTTCGATCATTATATATATTCTCGCACATTATTTACAGCAACGCACTGTAGGTCACATTCGTAACTGTAATGTAACTATTTGTCTTTCCTAATATGTTTTGAGAAAGTTTTTCGAATATTGCAGTCACGATTGCAAAATACATAAAACAAGAATAGGTATGTAAAATAAGACCACCAACGTATTAAAGCCATGAAAAAAAAACAAGCTTTCGCTCCAATTTCCAGCATCAAAATACATTTAATTTCTGTTTCCTAAAAGGTATACAAAGAAAACCCTCTAAGATCGTTCAACTCAGATTCAACCATGAATAAGTTTAATTTGAAAGGAGTATTTTGCTGCTATTTTAAAGTTTCTAGGTAAACAGGAAGTATAAACAGATTCCAAATATTTTGCTAAGAGACTGGAGGAACCTGAGGACTTCAAGGTTCTTACAAAAGACCCTCAAAATACTGCTGATACAAAAAGTAACTACGTCATAAAGTTAAAACGAAAATATGTTAATCGTGTGAGAAGCAGTAATTAGTCGTTATGGATTGAAGATTTACCGTTCCAAATCCATTCAAAAGTTAGGTTGATGCTAAACTCTTTATGGAAAACGATCGTATCTATAATTCTGATTTTTTTTCATAGGTTTCATAGGCAGTAATACTGCATTTTGTAATAAATTATTCAACATTGCGGTTCGCAGTCTTTAAATGTCAATATGTAGAGCACTTTAAGAAAGAATATTAAATAAAATATCTTTTCACTTAAAACCTGCCGCAATTACCTTGATAAAAAGCCACAAAGTATGAACCCTTCAATTAAAAAGTACATTCAGGTTTGGCAGCCGTACAGTCGCACTGCGTATGCTTTTTCTTACGAATTGTAATTTGGCTATATTCATTACGAAAGTTCCATTGTAAAGTGTCACGGGTGAATAGCAATTGACATACCATTTTTATACCAGTTTATGTAGAAGACGAACCAGGAAACCTTATAAGGGAGCATTTATGTAGAAGAAGACAAGTAGTAATTAAACTATATCTTCAAGGAAGTAATATTTTAAGATCTTAATGTGGATACTAAGGTTTTTTAATGACACTCATTCACTCATCTCATCCACTTGAATGTTGATATAACCATAAACGTAGAAATGGTTTCTTTGGGAACAGGAAAATGATTAAAAATATTCCAAGTGAAACAACAAACGTGAAGTACTCATTAAGTTTAGACAACATCTACTTTCTTTGTGAGAGAACGTTAAAGCGCAACATAATAACCGCAAATTATAGTGTACAAAATTCGATTAGTAATACCTAAATAAACTATTATGATGTGGTGCTTCCATCCATTGTGAATGCTTAGGTACTCTCACTTGACATGAATGACTAGAATGTCGCTGACGTTGGCATTTTAGTCATAACACATTAATTTTTTAGATGGCAGAGGTCAGTACTTTAGTAGGCTGACCTCGTGCCTTACAAAAAAACAGGACAAACAAAGAAAAAAAATGGAGGAACCAATTAAAAAAGCCATTAACAAGGAGAATAACGATCTCTTGTTTATTGATTTAAATTTCAAAAGAGCGAGTCACGTGGTCGGTCGCGGTGCGCGGTCTAGCACCGCGCACCGCGACGAGTCTTCGTCTCTCGAGCTTTAATTGGCGGACATGTCCGGTATTTTTCGTCATCGGCTCGGATGGCCTGGGACCGGCCTAACATTTGCTAACCCAATTCACTAGCTATACATATCGCAAATGCGAGAAGTCGAACACAATAGTGTAGTCTATAACCGTTGATAGTTTGTGCGCACTAAATCTTTTAGTACCGATCTATGTTAATCGATAGGACATTAACAACGGTGCGTCGGTAATGGTCAGTCCTGGGACACGGCGGCGTACTCAAGGCTGCGCTCGGTGAAAGGATTCGTCGTGTATCTGGATCATCCCGACAGCGACATCCGCGAGCCGGACCGCTGCCTACGCGCACAGGCGCACACGCAGCGCTCTCGGCAAATAGCACGAACACTACCCGCGCTAATTTGTAACCGACATGACAACAGCTATTAAACAACAGATATTAATAACTTATTCAAATTTTGAACTACTCTTCGACGGAAGCATGTTTGATATGAATGTAATATTCCTTTCCTGTCATTAAGTACCATTTCTAATGTCTCAATATAACAGTGATGCCACCCGTAATATTGATTAAATTTTAATGGCTTTACTATTAAAATTTAGTAGGTACTTAGAATTTAACGAATTAGATTAGATACATACCATGCATACAAAAGTCATCATATTTAAATATCAATATAAGTACCTAACAATAGTTGAAATAAGGAGTTTTTCCTTACGTCTATAAATCATGAACTAAACGATTGTTTTTCTAAAACGTTAAGCTAAACTCCATTAGTTTATGTTTCCCGAAAATTGGTTCACTATTTATAGGTACATGAAGCCTTTGAACAGTAATTATTAGTGGTTCGCTCGATGCATGGGGCCACATCGACACCGCCGCGCCGTCGAATATGCAAATGATGTTAAACTGCAGCCTTACGAAACTGCTCCGGCTCTCCGAGCGATAGACGTGATAATACCTATAAATAAGGACAAACTATTAATGGTGAAATAAATTGATGTGAGATCACGATTTGAAAATTATTAACCTGAAGTCATTTACACCGTGGAAAGCGATCTATGCGCTGTTATATATGCACACTTACCTACTTATGGGACACGACTATTGCTTCTGTAGACATACTTGCTAACTTGGAAGCTATTTAAGACCGTGTCGCGGTAAGATATCCAAGGTTGGGATTTGCGTAAAATTCTAGTGATTCAGCCCATCCAAACGTTTCTGTAGTGTTCAGGAAAGAAGTATAACATCTACTTAGTAAAGATTAATTTATTATTTTTAAAATAAATAATGTTAATTTAACTTAAAGATCCTGATTTCTTTCTATTATAAAATAATATTAAAAAGCATAAGCATTTTAATGATTAAATTCAAAGCATGTCAAGCGAAATCATTCAGATATATTATTTATGACTATGACAAATTTTGCATTGTTGTCAAAACTGGCTGGACAACACCCAGAAATCACAGCTATCTTTTTATTTACGTCATCGCAGTATTTTAAAGTCTAGGTGATAAAGCGAATCTTCCGTCATTATCTAAATCATGTTGTATCTGCTAAGTTATTAGCTATAGACTGGTTCGCGTGCATATACAAATCGTTTAAAGTTGATTGATTACCTACCGATTGGATTACATAGGAGAGATACCATTTCAATCATGCATAGATGTTTTCGGTGCACATAACGATCTCGCCTCGTGTGATTGCAGTTAAACAGATGAGCTTCATTAAGATTCGTGCCAGACTTATTGCCAGGCACGATGTGAGATATTACTACCCGTTAGTAATTGCGAACCGAGATACAACTTATTACACGACTGTTGTCGGCTTATAATTGTCTATCCATTACTATATATCATGGGAAAAGTTCCCGAGCGCATTGGTGTAACATTTCTGATTAAAATAATAAAATTATTAGAAGATGACCCATATGTTAAGCAGTTAGCAATGATATACATGATGTACCGTAGAACAAGTGTTGGCAGACCAACAGCCAGATAGCTGAATGATGTTTAGAAAATCGAGGGGAAAACCTGATTAGGACTCGCGTAGACCAGGGAAGAAAGGTACAAAAGTGAGGAGGCGTATACTCACAGTTGAACAAAGCTGCCAATTATGGTGATAATGGTGATGAATGAAATTCCTATACAAGATTTTATTAATGAATGAACACTGTCCAAACTATAAAATAGGCAACAATTAAATATTTATGCCAAGTCTTAATTAATATGTAAATAAAAGCGTGTTAATATGTATCCAATTCACAAGTCGTGAAAAAGTGACATGATTTATATAAAATCAAATAGATATGAATAGCGTATTAAAATATTGCAGCTCCGGCGATCAGCGTGGGCTCTGATCCGAATTTATTATATTATTAAATGGAATTCATGTAGCGATTGCATTCGATTCGGCAACATGCTAATCGCGAGCGAAAAGAAACTGCATGTTTAATTAATGCATGTCATTATTTATATACTGGCATAAAGTTTGAGCTTTTCTGAAATTGTGTAATTCACAACTTGGTTACATAAGTTGTAAATACTAACATTCAATAACACCAAAGGTTTTGTAGAAAATATATGTTTCATTGGAGGTTTCCTGAATTCAAATTAGGTTTTTACAGAAAAAAATACTATGGCTGGGAAATCCATTACGTAAAAGTTTTCATAGTTATAACAAGTAGGTACGTATTGTACGTATATATATTTAGTCATTATACATTAAAATTATATGTGTATGGAGTTCGTATAAACATTAGCGTTTATGCACGCTATAATTTTACTTCCCGAATGGCAAGTAACAAGTTGCAACAACTCGTTTATTTATACCGAGATCAATACGTGAACGAATAATTACATTGACTTTTGATCTCGGTTGTTTTATAATAACAAAATCCGGAATAACTTATTGCATGGTATGGAGTACATAAATGTAAGTAGTGACCGTTTTTTTTGTAGAATTAAATAACAAACAAAACAACAGTTTTCGACAATAGTTAATGTAAAATGATTGCAAGTTATAACTTGCTTACTATGCTGGTTCATCGTATTACTATTTTTTATTCCGTGACGTCAGTTCCTTAGTGCTCATCCACACATCTTCTCATATATTTAACCGCAGACGACTGCGGTTACAATGCATTAGTCATACGTAACACCTGATTATTAGGGACAAGTTCACTCCTCAGAATCAATTGCCAAAAAATCCAACGAAAATAGAAATCCGGTTGATATCCGGTTCGGTAGTACGTACTTCACACTTTCTTAAACTAACTGCATTGCGTGTAAAAATCTAAACCTACCTTTACTGTTGGCATGTCGTCATATGTACTGTTAAAATTGTCGAGCAAAAAGAATGCTTACTGACGTGCAAAAAAAGTATCAAAGTGAACCGTGACATCCAAGCCCGACCACGTAATTTAATATTCGTAAAACTATCCGATAAAATAACAAACCAAAACTGCACCAGGTGCTACTTTCGTTTTCCAGCCACTTATTGACCCACCTGTCAAAAGCTTAACGCCAATTTGCCTCTGTATTATATTAGCACGCTTCGCACACAATCGAACGTGCATGTTAACTACCAATTAGTCAGTATCTTCATTTATTTTCACTACACAAGAGAAGCTGCGTCTGTCAAACGGTAACTGACTTTTTTGTCTGGACATCAAACGTCGTCGCTTTAAAATCTTTTCAACGCGACCTTTTCATTCCAAACAGTTATTGTTCTAAATTGATTTGTCAGGTGAGCGCCGACTTAGTTTATGTAACGAATTATAAGAACATGTATAAAAGTCATCTCGAGATAGCATCTACGTGAAAATATTTGGTTGCATTGACTGTCTATGTCATTGTTTTCTTGTTTCAGAGAAGTAACTTTTTAATTTATCGAGATATTTTTGACTTCGTGTGGCCTTATTAGTATTGGTTAAAAATACACAACGATATTTCTTAAATGCATACCTGTAATTTTTACTGTGAGAGCTCAAACTGAGACAAACAGTGTGTGCATTCCAGAGTAATTAAAACGAAAAGGAACCCTAAATTTAGCGGAAGAGGTTTCGTTTTATTTATTTAACAATATCGATTTTAGTACCAATAATTTCTGCGGAGGTACCTACTCACGTAAGTAACAGTGATTAAAACACCATAAGAGAGTGAAGGTTCGCACGAAACCAGATCGAACCGGATCCAAAACGGAGGGAGCGTTTTCTGTAACTGGAGCAGACGGCCGTCTCGAATATCGCCCCTTATGTCGATAATAAGATTTTCTTTCGAACGCCGCAGTACTGCAGTTTCTCTTTTTTGTGAGTGCACCTGTGATGTAGGCCAATCATGGCTTATTTCAACACGAGCTCGTGATTGACGCTGATCCCACACGATATTGTCCTATGCACTTGCAGTATGCAGATCAATTGCAAGAACGTTTATTTACATTATATCTAATTTTATTCTTTCAGTTTGTAGTGATGTCACTATTATTTAGAGATAAATGTGACTATATGAAATATCGTTGCTTAGTGATAAATGGTTCCTAAATTAAGGAAAAAAATCCCACTTAACGACCTATTATTAACTTATTTATTATAAGTATTAGTTTATCTTCAGTAATTAATGGGTTTTTGTAGAAAAGATTATTCATCAGAGAGTACAGGTTAGTATTTAGTTTGAATTTAACTACAAAAATAAAATGTTCCGTTTTGTTTTTATTTTATAAACTTACCTAATAAATATAATTATGTGACCATGTTTAGAATACGAATATATTTATCAAAGTATACAATAGGTACTAATTCGTTATTCATCATCATCATCATCTGCCTAGCCTTTTTCCAACTATGTTGGGGTCGGCTCCCAGTCTATCCGGATGCAGCTGAATACCAGTATTTTACATGGAGTGACTGCCTATCGGACCTCCACAACCCAGTTAGTACTAATTCGTCATTACTGGCTATTTATTTAACGATCTAAGAATTGATTAATTTAGTTCGTGAATCGAATCCACGAAATCAGCTGCATTACGTAATGTAGTCTGGGCATGTGTCCAATTAGCTTGAGCCGCTGAGCTGTTCTCTAGGACAAAGCGGTCATCTCAGTATAATTTGGTGCCTAATCTAGCTAAACCTGAACGACAGGTCGGCACACCCGCTCATAGAAACGCAGAATCTAACCGTCATTCATTATAGGAACAAGAGATTATAGACATCAATAAAACATCTCTTATTTGGTAACACATAAATAACATATCTAATAGAAAGCGTAGAATAAAGCAGATTGTTTTTATTGTATACAAAATATTAATAAAAGTTTTATTCAACAAACGGAACTAGAGTTATGATTTCTCTAAAAGATTTATAGTACTGCTACTGCAGGCATCTACATTTTGGAATTAATTTTGAAGCCGTTTGCAGTAAAATGACACTGCTCAGGCTGTGCTGTCAATATGTACGAGTTACCGTGGCATCGCAGAGTATTAAATATGCTCAATCGTTGAAATCTATCTTAGCAACATTAGCATGTGTCCAATCATCTGAGCCGATGTAAGCGCGGGCGCGGGGCGCAGTGGTTACCCCGCGTGGGAACTCGAGCAACCACTATCCGATTTAAATACTAACCATATTTTACGTCAGAATTCGACGCACTCTAGTTGCGCGTTAGCAAGTAATCTCCGCCATTAATGTCACGACTAGATTGTGCATCCTTGCGTAGCCACCGATCTCCCAGTTGCCATAAATCAGTGTGTAAACCGCAATCGACCTATATTGGCATTTATAACAGCCTTATACGACTAACTTGTACATAGTACTACCGTTTATTATCTACGAAATTAATTCTTCAAGTAGATTTCGAGCATAATTAGCACCGGTGTAATTGAATTGCAAAAATGTTTCATCAAACCTAACTTGCCTATTTAAATTAAGTACATCAATATTCATTCGTATGTGAAACATCAGGCGCGTTTTCAATCAATATGAAAAGATTTATAAATAAAAGTATGACGTTGATAAATTAAAGATTAGATATATTAACTCAGACGGAGATGGAGAATCTTCGGAACTTAGTATAAACACGCTCGTGGCCGAGCCCTTTAATTGCATGAACCGCAATTAACCGCGTGTCATTCGAGTTTATAGTAACGCCCGCCAACAGATCAGTACGCAACGTTAATTTCACTTTTACTGGTATCCGACTCGTTATAATAATCTAGCATAAAATTGCAACAGTATGAGAGATCAAAGGCTGTTCGTACGCAGCAAGCGGTCATCTTCTGCTCAAATGTCAGAGGTCGGCCCGGCGCGGCGGCGACGCGCGCTCTGGTATGCGATCGAGCTGCAACCAGCTCCCATTTACGGTTGCCTAGCTAATACCAATTGATATGAAACAGAGCGACAATTACACAAGTTGTTTAACTATTCGTATCATTGTAGATCCTTATGTCATTAAGATACCAGGTTCAAAGCTATTAAAAATGTTTTTTGTTAAATGTCAGCTGGTGAATAGTGATTAGTCATATAGGTAATAAATTATGAGTTTTATGTCTTTCCTATGTATCTTAAGATTTGACTTCATGCTTAGTTATTAAATTCTATACTATTTTAAGTGCACTGAGATCTGAAACCTTCAAAATAATATCTGGCTAACTCATTAATTGAGTATTTCTTTGTGTTCAAATAATTTAATTGTTAAAATAACAACGTAATCAATTCGCAGTCACACAATCATAACATCGTGCTGCACGTCGAACGTTCGCCTTGAATTGCAGAGAATGACCAGCGGCATGTTCAGGTTTATTTCGAATCAATTCTATGTAAAACGTCCAATTAAAACCGTCACAATGTGGTCGCAGCTATCGCGGTCCGCATCTGTGTCGGTCGCGGGCCGCGCTGGTCGTCGCGCCGCGCGCCGCCGCGCCGCTCTGGTGGCTGGTCGCTCCGTGTAACACTTGGATCATGCTCTGGATCAGTCCCGACTCTCCGACTAGTCATTATCGTCACATCGGAACTTCACAGTTAATTGTCCGCGTATTTTTGTTGTAAATACGACGCAATTTGTAGACATCGTTCGATAGCTCGCGGAGATAAAGTCGGTCATTGTAGTTGCGATATCGAGGCCGCTTATTCGTGTTAATTAAAGATATGGAACTAGATCTACGGTATCGATATGAAGCGGACTATTTTATAAAATGACATGCATTATTTTCGGTCATAATAAACATAAAATAAACTAATTCCGGTATCGACAGAGTTAATGTATAAGTAGAGTTTTTATTGAACAGAAAACAAAGCTTAGTACGCCAACATGTCCACTGAGTTCGTAATAATATATTCTTCAATCAATTTGAGAATGCTATTAATAGATATCGGTTCATAAATCTTTTAAAGGCATTAATTACTTGCCTGAGATGGTATGAAGGTAGAAATAATACAATTGTGTGTAAAATGTAATGGGCATTCGCGCTAACGAACATTGCAATTTTAGATTTCTAGATTTAAGTATAAGAGAAGTAAGGTTTCTCCGCAGTTCTACCTTATTAGTCGCATCAATAGGTAATTTAATGTTATTATTATTAGTAACTGTTGTGTACGTCGCCGGGTCTTCTCACTGCTAACCACGTTCCTGACTGTTGGTAAAAACTGGGAACAGCTTACGCCAACAAATACGAAAATGTTTTGCACATTTTTTTAATTCAGCTTTTTTCAAGTAAAGAATATTCTAACTAAATAATAAGAATAAAGAATAACAATATAAAAGACATAAAGTTGGTATAGGAGTTAATGTTTGTTGGTATCGGCGGTCGGTGTCGGCGCGGGCGCAGCGTGGCGCAACCGCTCGTTAACCCACATGCACCGCCGCGCTGCCACTGCTCAATACAAAGTCATCAAATTCACATCCTTGCTAGTCGATAATACTTGTTTTAACTAATTAATCAATTTGTTAAATAACCAATTTGGTTACTATTGTTTGTACCAATTAGATTAGAGTTATATCAACCCGTAAGCTTCGACGTCAAATTACAACTTTGACACAGGTAGCTACCATAAAACTATCTAGGTCAAGTAAAGTGTTCATTAAATAACTTCATGCAGCTGGTATTTTCTCAGCACGTACCTATTTATAATAAAAAGAGAGAACTAAATTAAGTTAAAAACAGAAAAACCCGTGTAGGTACATAATGCTATTTTGTGACCGAATTTTCAAGTATTATTAAAATGTGCAAACACATTATACCTACAATGGTTCGCTAAACTATGTGTAGCCGTGTTGCGAATACGAACCCGAACCAATTGCAATAATCGACGCTTATCGGTTAAGTTAATAGCTTATGACGCTATTACGAGACCAGATTCTCAGAAAAACCACTGCGGCGACCTTAGCGCAACCAACTATAATAGTTGCTGCACCTCTACCTACCGGAGCCTGGGATTACCCACTACGAAGCTAACCGTGGACGCACCGCCAATTTAACCCAATATTTTTGTCTTTATGATAGATACTTATGTCTCAAGAGCCATCGACAATGTTTCCTATAAGCAATTTAAAGTTAATCCACCGCTCGGAACGTTCCACGATTGTGAAATAGGGTTTAAGTAATGTCAAAAGCACTATTTTTAACAGTGTTAGTTGCACAAGAATTTCGCATGTTAACTTAGTGTTTCGTTTAAAGTAATGACAGGCTGTACACAATTTAGTACAGTTAAAATATGTTTGTGAGGCAATGACGTAAAGTACTGATTGAATTTTGAATTTTACGAGCCACTGGCAAGAGAGTAAATAGAGTAATTTATGATCATCACTAAGCTTGGTCCATTGTCCCTCGCCGGTCGCCTGTAAGTTAATCAACAAGTTAATAGGAGATCATCAAAAATTACAAATAGATGTTACCTATATCCTTTAAGCTTTGGGTTTCTCTGTGCTTCATGCAATATAATTTATAATTCCATACTTCATTAGACAGGTATTGTAGCAAAACACACGAACCCGAACGAATACAAACACTCCAACAGAAATAACGTCATTGTTCTTAATTAAAGATTCGTTCCAGAGTTTTTTATTGCTCACAAGTATTACATTCCGTTTTGAAGTTAACAACAGTTATAAAGCGCCATCGAAGACGTCAGATATCTTTTTAGTTTTTTTTAATATCAGTGTTATGTTATGATGTATGCATAGCTAGCAGGTAAAGAATTAAACTATAGTCTAGCACTTGGGCGTAATAAAGTACTACTTGGATTGGGTAAATTTGAAAGTTACCAAACAAAACGATTTTTAAATATTAAATAAAATCTTCTCTAAATTGATATCTTATCACACAACTTGAATCCAACAAAGTTAAGAATGAACAATGATCATAACATCACGCCTGAATTCCCCGAAGCGTTAGGCAGAGGTGTACCTAATAGTACACCAACATTTCGCCAGTTATATTTAAGTCCCATGTAATAGGGGGCGAGCCTATTGCCATCAAACGGGCACAAATCCAGGCTCCGTGGCTGCTACTGAGAAATTACTGATGGAAAAACCCAATAACGCTTTGCCCGACCCGGGAATCGAACCCAGGACCTCATGCTCAGATGTCACGCTTGCGACCACTAGACTAACGAGGCAGTCAATAATCATTATCGTTTACGTAAATCCATATCTACATATACCTAGTATATGACTGGTGTCTGTAAACTATACAGCTAGTAAATAATATTTCGTCAAATATGAACGAGTTACCATTGTATCAGCTGTCAGATGTAACTTAATATCGAGTGTTTCGGTCCCTCGCGCTTGCTCCAATTCATCGTGTCGTTTGACAGACCTTTCTCATTTTACGACATGTATATCGAACACGTACGGAAACCTCCGGCGTTAAAATAACAGAACATAATAATACTAAACACTTCAAAATACGAAACAAACAACAAAGGATGTGGAAATGAGTATGATAATGTAGAAAGTAAAAATATTTAGACGACCACTAGAATTACACACCGTGTGATGATCTTAATTCTGCTTTCATTTTAATAAAATGTAATGTTCAGTTTTATTATTTGGTGCTTGCGCTGAAAGCCGGCCAGGCTCGGAAAGCACCGCGCAGGCGAGGCGGCGCGCGGCTCGGGCCCTGTGCGCGCCTGCGCGCTGCTACGTGATGCCTGATAGGCGCGACGCGTGACTTGCTCGCCCTGGTTTTGTACAGGATCTAAAGACTCGGAGCGAGCTTATTAATTAAACATTCAGATACGGATATATTCTGCTTTATGATATGCGATGCCGACGCAGTATAGTTTCGTTACAACAACATTCCTAGTACTCCCCTAGTATACGTAAAGCGTAAACCTATATATAATTCTGCCATACTGTTGCCTTTGTTAATTGAGTAATGTCATTAACCATTTATTTTTCCTTTTTCCAGATTGACTTCACTTGACTTCGGACACCTTCATAACATCATGGATAATATGGTCAATTGCACTTACTTTGCCAAAAGACTGGCTAATTAAGTTCTCGACCAACAAGGATAGGGTTGGGGTGAATAATGGGAAAAAGGAACGTACGGATCAAGTTCACACACTGGATTGGTCCGCCGCTTGACTCGCGCACGTTGGGCACGTCCGAGTAGCACCCCAGCCCCCGCCGCGCGCCCCGCGCACCCCGCACTCCCACACTCTCAGTTACCGACGCTCTAGCGACTGCCAATAAAGTACAAGTCATACCGGGTTATTCACTTATTTAAATTTAGATATATTTATTGTAGTACAAAGATAAACTGAACACAAACATTGCGAGCTTGATGTAGCAAAACTGACAAGAGAACGAACCGAGTTGTCGTCCTCGGTTGTAAATGAAACGGTAGTCATGACGGCCACTGCCCCAGAACTGTCAAAGTCGGATTTCTTTGATTTCGTGACGTCCAACGAGGTTACTGATGCCCAGTACAAACAACAGATGCGTTCTGTTAATGTGTTCATGGAATCACCCGACTCGAGATCGAATCCACTGCTCTCGGAGGAGCCCAAAGAACAGAACAATAATAGCTTGCTGAGCGTGGGTGGCACGCAGGTCGGCGCCAGCAGTGGCATGGCCACTGCCACCACGTCCACTACGCTACAGAGCTTCGACTCCATTTGGAACGTAGACCGCGAACGTGATCGCTTAGATACTACCATGTTAGAAGATCTCAACAAGTTTTACTGGAACCAGGAAAGCGATATTAATGGAACACATCCCTGCACAGACACGGCAATTTCTAATAAATTAATAAACAACACGGACGGACAAATTTACACACTGACTGTATTAAATCATGACATGACGGAAACCAATTCGAATCGATACTGGGCTAAAGAAGAAGACGTCTCTATGTCTAGTCCAACAGACATAGAGCCGCACAACTCGTTAGATCTCGAATCCATTTTAAATATGAACGGATTCCCCAATGACTTCAACCAAGATTTACCAAAAGTAGAGGGTTTCACTTATGAGGATGGCGACTCAGAAAGCCAACACGCTGATTTGAGTACTAGTGATTTAGTGAAAGTGGAACCCTTCAGTTACGAAGAAGGCGAGTTTCAGAGTAGTGACAAAAAAGATGACTCTCATAGTTCTTCTATCCTCGTGTCTCCAGCCTTATTAGAAAGTCAAGTAGAATTTAATAACAATAACAATGATTGGAAAATTACGGATCAAAATACAGAATCGAATGAATCTTTGCTCAGAAGCGCATTACAGGGAAAAGCCTTTATTAGATATAGTACTATACAAAAAAATCCGGCAAAAGTCGATGTGAGTAGTGAACTGAAACGAGCCATCTCGACAAATAACAACAAACCTGATGTACCATCAATGTACCAAGACAACAAAGACGAACTCTTGATGGCGATTTCACCCCCCAATCGTTTAAATATTTCGATATTATTAGAAGACCCCAGCAACTCCATTGTTTCAAATGGGGAAAATCCATCATCGACGCAAAGTGTAGATGACATTCTATTGTCACGACTAGACACCAACTACCCGGAAGACTACGAGAAGTTAAAGAGGATAGCAACGGAACTCGGAGAATCGATGCAGCCGTTCTGTACTGTAGAACCTATTGACCCGACGCGAAGTGTGTACAACATACATCACGTCAACGGCGAACTAGTGACCATGATCCCCGCCGGGGAGGTCCAGCTGAACCAACACTTGCAAATAGTGACTGCATCGCCTACCGTGACCAGCACGAAGCCTGGAAATAGAAGATATAAGAAACCGCAGAATAAGAACCCGGCGCCGACGCCGCAAGCGCAGTCGGGGACGGCCATTCAAGCGGCAACCTCTACGTCAAATGGAGTGAGAAAAGAGAGATCTCTACACTACTGCTCCATTTGTTCGAAAGGATTCAAGGACAAATACTCAGTGAACGTGCACGTGCGGACGCATACGGGTGAGAAGCCGTTCACGTGCTCGCTGTGCGGCAAGAGTTTCCGGCAGAAGGCGCACCTGGCCAAGCACTACCAGACGCACATCGCGCAGAAGACCGCCGCCGCCAACGGCGCCGTCAAGCCCAACAAGCAGAGGTAACGCGCGCCGCGCATCGCGCACCGCACACCGCTCACGCCCCATTGATAGTCAATTGAACTTTATCATGGTGATATAATAACAAATGTATTTTCTATAATCGATACTTAAAGGCTGAAAATATCACAGATGAATTTGGTAAGGTGCTAATAAAGTAATAATTTATAGAGAAATAAGACAGTTACGAAAGAGAAATGTGAAGGTTCTCGGCCGTTAATCTTATTTGTTAATTCGTATGTAATTCCGCCCGTTACCGTATACATTTTAGCTTTAGCTAAGAACAGATACTTTTAAGTGTTTTACAAGATTATATAAAATCGTCTTACATTGCATATTTATTAGTCATAAATACTAGTTTACGTTAGAAGTCATATTTGTAACAACGTTTTATGCATTTTGGTATAAGTAGGTAGATATCTGACGCTAGTTCCTTGATATAGTAATAGCACCCGACACGGCGGCGGCGCTCGCGCTGTTGCTGTGTTCCCATTAGTGTTTGTATAAACGGTGGATTATCGACAATGTGTCTTAAAGTAACATCAGATAAACAGTGAACAATGATGAGCACCGCTGGTGTTACTGGTCGCCGCGCCGTAGTAATTTCTCCCGCTGTGCGACCGACTGAACTTTCTAAAAATAAAAATAAAAAAGACTAAAAGAACGAGTATTCAGAACCCAGCATCTTTCACCGCTCAACTATCGCATCTCTTCACTGTGCTCCTCGCGGTTTGAACAGTGATTTTTATTTTTTCGAGTATGGCTGCACTATCATTTTTCGACATTTCTATTTACTTAGAGTAAGTCTAAGATGTTTAAGATAAAGCTTTGTACAATAAGTTGAATAGTTACGCTATTATTATAATGAACTCCTCGGAGATTGGAACGTAATAGCTTGTCCGGGACGGGAGGGACCATTATTCGAGTGTCCATATCGGACGATGCGACGCAGTGAACGGTTTCTCATTCCCAATATTACATCTTTCGCCTCATACTGGGAGAGGCCTGATTGCCCTCAGATTGCTATAAATTATAAATACAAGTGGTGTTTCAATCGCGGTCTTTAAAATGTGCTCCCTTTCTCGTCTAACAAATTGGCCTTTCTTTGTTCCGTCTGTGTGTTTATAACACAGGGCCTCGCCCTGTCATTATTTATCTATACGTGCCTAGATAGTCTCTTAGACGTTGTTTACCGTCGAACACCTACGTATGTAAGTAATCATTTTATGTCTTCCCATTATTGGTTACCAGTTATTAGCCATGAAACAGTAATCTTGAGTAAGAAAGTGCATGAAAGTACTGTGCATGCTTACCTTCCACTTAGTGAAAGTAATTACCTAATACTAGTATAGGCATCACTCTAATCTGTTTCACTGACATTTTCAGATACCTTTCTATGCAGTCAGGTTGTTTGTGCTCACTTGATTTCTTGTATAAAAGAATGTTATCATTATTTTCATGAAGATATGAAATAATGGGATTTCCTTTTATTTTCATTTTAGACTATGGCAATAATGCGACATGTAGTGAATAGCCAGAAAGTTTTGTGAAAGTGCTTTCATTCGTCTACCAGAGCACATGAATCTAAAAAAAAACTTAAAACACATCATTAGGTCAAATTCGCTAAGTGCATTCTTACAATAGCCGATGTGCTAAATAATGTTTATTATCACCTAATGACGATGAACATTCAGTATCATACCGAAAGTTAGTTAAATTAGTGTAAATTGGCTAATTCTGAAACATGATAATAACATAATCAAGATTTCATTTCTTAGACACAGCAGTATTCTTTAGTAGTGGCAGTTAGTTCAATTTGATGCCCATTTAGTACAAAACAATGTTTTTTTTTTTCTAGAAAGGAATACTTATATGGACACGGCTACATACTTATGCAGTCATAAGAATGAGAGAAAATAAACATTTATGTTAATGTTTGAAAAACAACTGTCTTTAGAAGTATTCTTTACTTGACTACAGGAATGTTAAGTCATTTCGTGGTCACTGATCAATGTATGAACGTATCACAATAAATACGTTAATAGGCTATACCACCATTGTCTATTACAATAGTTCAATTATGTACCGTGATTGAAATTAAACCACCGGAATTAAGGTCAAGTCATATTTCGGCCTCCGCACGTCAGGCGCGCGGTATCACACACAATGTCATAGCGGCACGACCTAGTCATTTTTTTCTCTTACACTATTCTATTAGAAGTCTTTTGAAACTAATTTAGCTGTGCTTAAAACTGCCTGTCCACTTGTTTGTCTATTCACAAACAAGTGGAAAGGCAGTAGATAAGATACTATTTTTACCCGAGGACCTTTACAAGTGGCTATTGCTTTAAAAGCGTTTCGTATTTCTATGATAACTTTAAACAGAATTGAAAATTCAAATTCATTGAATTAGTTACCTTTTGTTAATTCAGTACACCTTTGAGTTTCCATCATCACAGACAAATGTCACTCTGCCTAGGCCCTCACTTTGACTAGATTTAGGTATATCTGACTCTATAATCTAAAAAAGATAAATTTTAAGAAATTAAAAAGCTTCAACTTAATATTTATCTTTTGCCCATTGTCGTTTCGTCATTTGGCCTTTCTGTCCACAAGCTAAATTAAATAAATAAATCTCTACCTACGTCTATACCGATTTGTTAGTTACAGCTTTACTAGCTCCGATAAAGGCAAAGTATTTTATTATTATGTACTCTTAACCCGGATACAAGAAAATTTAATAGAACTTTGAAATAAACTAGCAATTTCTAAAACCCTATAATTAAATAGGAAGACATTAATAAAACAATATTGTAAATCAACAAATTAATTGAACTCAGAAGTTCGTTAAAGATTTATAGATAAAGACCCCAATGTTGAATTTATTTGTATCTTAAATTACAGTTCTAAAATAATTGTATGTAGTTATATTTCGTTGTATCCGCTTTAAAATGTTGGTCTAATTACAATTGGACGACATCTCTCATATTCTGTTTTGAAACTGCCACTGTAAGCTTCTCTACTTACTTATAAATGCTAAGTTGCCGATATGAAATGCATCTTGCCAGTAGCAATACTGATGAACAAAGAATGTTCAGTATTCAGCTATTTGTAAACGAACACTGCCCTTTGACGCTCCTGTGCGACTGTGACGCTGCTAATATTCACTGTTTGCGTAGAAGTTACTTACTTACTTAAGTTTTATAGTTCTGAGTCTCAACCCTTTAAGTATTTCGGTTTTATTTTACAATAATGTTGTATGAACGCTTTATAAGTACCTAGTTGATATGATTAAGGATGGAAGCTCTACAATAAAGCTTTTGTCGATTAATAACTATTAAATAATCATACTGTTATATACCGAACAAATTATATAACATTGCATAAGTGTTCACGCGGCACGTCTTTTAAAATGATTTCAGACTGAATTTTGTACCTACACTATGTCCTCGGTTAGTACGTGCAAGTTACGAGAACTATGAAGCTTTCTATTGAGATTGTCGTAAATATATTTAAAATAATAGTTGTAAAGCCAGAGGAAACTCTTTAACAATACTCATTATCTTGTAAATATGTATCATGAATGAATTTTATAGAAAAGTTGACTTTGGAAGTAAATTTTATACTCTACCACTTGTATCTCATTAGATGGTATTTGAATTACTAGCGAATTTATAGTTTTAATAAGTACCTAAATAAGAAACATTGAGAGATTTACCAGATTACTTTAAGATACTATGGCTACCTTCATAAATTATGTGAGTGCATAAATGATTGTTAATATATTCATGTAATATATTAAATTATGTTGGTTTTTGAGTACATTATTTTGAAAAGGTTTATTATTAAAAAGGATTATATTGATCGATTTTATTGCATTTGTTCCTGAGTTGATTATTAGATTTTATTGATAATAATTATGTCTTGTTTATAAGGTTCTATGAGTAATTATTGCATGAGTAATTTAATTTTATATAGTATCGGAGTTGTTGTAAGGGAGACGTGGATGAATTGCTACAGACGATGATTTGTGATGTTCAGTACTTTGTAAATACTGTTTATTTATTTAAGGTCGTCTCTCGATTCATGAGGGCGTCGCTACCGGCTCTTTCTTCATTTCAATTAACATTATCTTAATTCATCTTAACTACTCAACTTTAACATAATTTTGTTTATATTCCGCTCACTAAAAACTGAAATTCTTGATAGTTGTAAGTTCTCGTACATTTATCCTGTTTCATAAATATTATGATCATTAAAGAGGTTTATCTACGTCGCCCTTAAACTGAGCCGTCCTGTACAATACTTCATTATTTATTTTTAGAATTATATTTTAAGGTGAAGAAAATATGAAAACAAAAACATAATTGTATTTTGATTAACCGGAGCTGTGATTTTTTGCTTATCTGTATATCTATTAGACAGTGTGAGTGTGGTGCTAACTGCAGCTCACCGCACTGATTCAATCACTGAGGTCTTCCGAACACTCGGCGACACTTGCGCTGCGCCTGCGCCGCCTGCTCTACCTCTGACAAACAAGACACGTTTTTTGTATAACCTGTTTTTCTACCACGATTATATTTAGACATAACCAGACTATAAAGGCCGACGAATATTGACATAATGGCAACATTACATTTTACACGTTAATTGACATTGCATTGGGTTTTTTCCTTCGACCATTAAACTGAAAATGTGAAAGACAACTCATGCTTTCTTTCGTGTTTCACATATCAACTAGGAAGTAAAAAAACTGTTATGGAAATACCTTACCCGGCTAAATGAACGCAGAAAAATAACTGAAAGATTGAAACCCAATGCAGTATTTTAAGAATACTCTTTTAAATGTATCTTTTTAGAGCAAAGTGCGCAAGAGCATCGCTCGTGGAAGCGTAGTGTCAGACATAATGTCAGATTAGATCTGGTCACGTTAAATCAGTATCACACCGTAAGGAAGTGTAATATAATAAATGTAGCTACCATAATTTTTTACAACATTTACAGTTTTATATAAATTTCTTATATTTTTACTTTCCTATGTTAGTTTGCTAATAAAATGTTTTTTTTTTAAATATAATATGTTATTTTGTTTTTTTTTCCTTTATCTACACTGTCAGCAATTTCCAAATACATTGTGATGAGGGCAGGAGAAAGATCCATCATCAGCCTGTAAACGGGTGTAAAAATACGCTTACCGAAGCCGAGAGTTACTTGTTCTCCCATAGTGCACACTATATAACAGTCTTTTCTGGACAGAAACAAAGAGGAACTTCAATCGTGCCGATACTTGACCCCCGGCTACTCTTCCAGCTGATACTAGTAGTCGACATGAATTGGACATTATTAAACCCCCACTGAGTAAGCACGCACAACGACCAATCAAACTATGCATAACCAGTATAAACGGATCTCTCATTGTACGGGAAATCTATACAAAGCGAGGCCAATTTTTTACTGGAAATTCGCCGTAGTACATACGCCGCGCGCCGTAGTGACCTATAAGAGCTAGCATTCACAGCATATATTTTCTCCATCGCGTATCAGTATCGCTCGCCGACCACGGCATACCCTAATCATCCCCGACGACCCTATCACGCTCCTCCAGGAAAGCAGTAGGGAAACCAGTACGTTACGCAAACACAAACACAAACCACCATCGTTCCGACCTCGCCGCCGCCGTCGAGGTCTGTCAAGACGTTCCCGTTCACTACCACCCCCTAGATAATCTCACTCAGATCCAGCCTGTCCTCTTGCTGCCCTCCCCTGCGACGCCCTAAGCCGAGTCTCGTACCCCACTGGGGGTGCCCTTAGCGCGCGGTCGCTTAGTTTATAAGTTGTTGCCCCTGGCTGGAGGCCATTTTTTTTTTTGGGGGTGGTAAATCATCAAATGACCCCTCCAGCTCTCCTCTACACAAGGAATCCATAGGATAATCCGGCTAAGCAGAAGCCAGCCTTCAGGCCAGAAGCTAGGTTGATTGGCGAGATGCCATTACCAAAACAAAAGCATAATTATATTTAATTTTACTATCAGATGTGCACAACTGCACACCTCATGCAGATTTTGAAACTCATTTTAGATAGTTATATACTGAAGAGCGCACGGGATGACAGCTAAAATTTAAAATGTTGCCTCTTCCTCAGCCTAGATCGTTCTATCCCACGAAAAATGACAAATAATCATCATCTGCCTAGCCTTTTTAGTCTAACATCAGTATTTTACATGGAGTGACTGCCTATCTGACCTCCACAACCCAGTTAATACTGGGTAATACGATACCCCTTGGTAAAACTGGTTGTCAGACTATCGAGCCACTGACTACTTGTAAAAACTACCGTCAAAGATCTAAAAATGAAAGAAAGAAGATTGAGTTTATTTGGCATTCAAAACACCTTAAAAATTTTACGAAACAAAACTAATAATGCGAAAAGGGCAAAGTCAACCAGGACCAGCGGCTTAATGTACTTTCCGTGGCATAGAGGAGACTAGGTATATAGTGAGTCACCCATACACGGACCAACCTGGGCAAACGTGGCTGCCATTATTTAGCCAAAAACAAATTTATAAAACAATGGCATTTGCATGTGGCTGAGATGAGAATGCTAAGGAAGATGTGTGGTGTTATGTGATTGGATAAGATATGAAGATGAAATGAGTATATAAGAGGAAGTCTGAAAGTGGAGTCGGTGACTGAAAAGTAGTGTGGTTATCGGTTGGCTTGGTATAGGCATGTGATGCGGAGGAATAAGAAAATTATCTTGAGGAAAGTTTGTGTATGAATGGATATAAGAGTGGAGGAAGACCAAAGAAACGACGGATGGACTGTATAAAGGATGATATGGCAAGAAAGGAGGTGTCCGATGAGTTGACGAGTAATAGAGAAGTATGGAAGAAGAAGACATGCTGCGCCGACCCCAAATAAATTGGGATAAGGGCAGGAGAATGATGATATACTAAAGAGTGAGTCGTTTTCAAGAAAACACTCAAACTATTTAACTAATGAAACCACCACCACAACTGGCAATACTTTCATTGGGACCGTCCTTCTTGGAAAATGTGTATGGGTAGCCACTCTTACAGATTGACTCCTCCTGTATCCTCTTTGGTCAGTGTTCCGTTGAGCGTATGACCAAAGGTTCGATCCCCAAGGAAGATACGTTTGTATGTACAGACGTCAGCACATCAAGCTACCCGAAACTGTCAAATTTTAGCAGTAGTTGTACAAGAGCTCGCCATTAGCACTTTATCAATAACTGTCTATAGTCTGGCTTTTGTTTTGTTATCGGTTAAAGGCGAAAGACTTAAGGCGTTAATATGGTAATATAACTGGTGGAAACTGAGTATACCTCTACGCCTTTGCGGAGAACACGTGAACTTATGTTATGTTAAAAACTGAAACCGAATAAATTTGGTAAGTAAAATTAATTATACAATATTCAGTGCTGCGGCAGAATAAAATAAATCAAAACATCACACAAATGTTTACATACGTAGAAGGAACAGCTTTGTTTCCGGACTTTTCTCTTAGCATTATCATTAACACTAGAAACGGGATATTTACCATGTCCACTGTTTGTTTTGAGTTCCCGATATTTCGGCGCTGTTGCAAGCAACATGATCACCGATAAACAAACAAACAGTGAATAAGGTAAATATCGCGTTTCTACTGTTAATGATAACGTTAGTGACCATGACAGTTTAAAAACTTTTCTCTTAGCTATTGAAGTAAGTATCTACACTGATACACTCAAGATCAACTACTTTTTGCACTAACCAGGAAAAATACAAAAGTTATTTAAAGCTCAAAATATATCTCAAGGGGTTTTCCGGTAAAACCACAAAACCCAAAATAAAATAAAAATCCAGTGATTTATAATTCGAATTAACACTGTCAGCATTATTTCTGGGTATCAAAAAAAATTGGCACTAAAATGAATTGGTACATACACAATGTTTTGGATGAACCACAGCTTAGTCAGTGCAATCTGCTAACTATTCAGATAATCGTATTATACACAGGAGAATCGTTATTCAGACTGCCTCATTGGTCTAGTCATCGCAAGCGCGACAGCTGAAAAAGTGTTCCTTGGTTCGATTCCCAGGTCTGACAAAGTGATATAGTTCTATCAGGAATTTCTCTGTAGGAGCCACGGAGTCTGGATTTGTGCTCGGTGGATGGCAATAGCCTCGCCCATATTACACTGTGGGTTTACTATAGGGGCGAGGCTATTCCTTTGCGACACCTCTGCCTTAGATGTTATACAGGGATGGTGATCTTTATAATGACGATAATGTTAAATAAGCTTTAACATTATCAGCATTTCGGTCGATTATCTAGATACAGCAATCGTAGGAAAACATTAATTAAGTAACGAACAATGACCCAGATTGAGTGTTAATTCCAAACAGTTTAGTGAGTTTGAGGCCTCAGCGAAGCCATTGTGATAACATTAAGATGAGTTAACAAAAGGCATACATACTCGTATATAAAAATAGTTGGCGGGTACTGCGGGTAGTGGACGGGCATTGTTTCGCACGGTTCCGGCGCACACGCACAGACCTAAGGCGGTAATTAGTTCTATTGTGGACGGACTGATGCTATCAACGCCACAAATACTTCCGATGGATTTACGTACCTGCTTTCCACTCATTGTTTACTTATGTGCTCTTTATTAATCGTCTGTCGGTCCGTCCCGCCGGCCAGCACAAAGAACATCGCGCCCAATTAATTTCAGTCCAACTATCGGGTTGTATTAACAATGTTAAACAAGAAACAACTTCTTTATAAAGGTAATTAAAGTATATTAAATTATAAAAAAGTGAAGAAACTATTTTAGATAAATGGTGCAGATAAACACCTCCCTGATTCATATACAGAACATACGTGCAATAAAAATGGAAAAAAAAACTGGATTCATATCAACAGCAACAGGGAAAAGCGATACATAAGGACAGACAACAATCCTTATAAAGTAAACAGAGCGATCGTACGAATTCAAAATAACTAAGTTATGAGCTCAAGAAAGCGGACAGCAAAACGGAAGTATAGCGGACGACCTTCCTTCACATAAACATAGGTCGCCTCCGCCAACTAATAAAAAAACAAGCTCATATAAAGTCCAACATAAGTCGTGTCAATATAATATGTTATCGTATGAAAGCAAAATGTACAAATGCTGTAGCATACTTAATGTAAACAGACTTGTGAATATTGTGAGGCACTTCAACTTTCTCCCAGTGGCCGTCAATCATCATAAATTAGAGACGATTTTCCAGTTATCACTTTGATATAACATTAAACTTAAGTTCACATAGGCTCTTAATGCATTAGGTATATGATTATAAACGTAGGTATATATCTAAAGACAAGACTGATAGCTTTACCGTTGAAAAACTGTAATTTTACCGAATAACATGATCATTTACCGGTCAGTAAAATTACAGTGAAGGTTTACTGGTTTTCCATACACAACCATATCGATTGCACTGATATGAAGCTATCTAGTTAACATAGTCCTATTTTTTGCCATAAAACGAGTGCTTATCCGGAATTACTTGCAATCAATACCGAACGTGGGAGAAAACTTGCAAAATTCGACAATTGCTAACCAATTAATTTAATAAAATGATTCATGGTTAAATCTAAAAATTTCATGACCGCAGTTATCCGGTTAGCACTATTACCTACTTGTTTAACTGCTAGATAAACCGCAGTTAAAGCAAACGAACTATTATTATTGCCAAAACTTTAACATTGCAAGCACCGCAGGAAATGAACGAATCTGTAAAATGATAAATGATACGCAGAGTGAAAACACAAACAACGTACGTCACGTAAGCAGACATCATTAGTTGACGCGTACAGGAAATCGTACATTACGAGTATGAGCGACAACTGAGCATTCTGCATTTTCAACTGAACGGGGAGGATACTCATGGCGAGTCATATGAACAGTTAGTAGTAAAAGATGAGTAATCTATACATATATATCTATCTATACAAATAAATAAAATTGAAGTGTCTGTTTGTAATATCAAAATAACAGCTTTTTACTGAATCCGAAAATATATACGAAAAACTTTTTTTTTCAATTTTTATCTGTCTGTTTGTTCCGGCTAATCTCCGAAACGGCTGGACCGATTTTGACGGGACTTTTACTGGCAGATACACTGGCTACTTTTATTTTAGAAAAGAATTAGGGTTCCGTTCAAAAAATTAAAACCTAGAAATTGGTAACAAAATCCGATTAAAAAGGGATGTAATATTTTTTTTTTATAATTTCAGGCGAACGAAGGTCGCAGGCTAGTCGTCAATATTTTCTCAGCGGCAGTAATGCACCGGCGCGGTGGCGGACGCGCTGAGTTGTTTGGGCGGCGGCGGACGCGGCAGTAGTAATGTCCGTAATCACTACATCTGTTGCTCATCCCGCTATTATGGATCGGAATTGGAATTCCTTAAAGGTCTCAATCACCCGTTAGAGCTGGTCAGAGCCTATTGCTGGTTTAGAAGTATTGTGTGGTTCCTAACAGTATTCAGGATTTAATAATAGATCATTATTAGGTACCTCATGCTTCCAAGATCAAGAGAGATCTGAAGAATCAAAATCTGACTTTAAAACGATTGACGTAATGTATTTAATTTTTAGATGTTGGAACTTAATTAAAAACATAGTGAAGAAGGATTATGTTTATTGAATGGCTTTCAATCATTTGTAGCGAAGCAGCGATTTATCAAAATTTTTACCACATGTTGACTCAACGCCGAGGCTGCCGATCTCTAATTCGCTTTTTAATCCGCCCGTTACCCAGATATCAATCACAAACATCATGTCAGACATATTTTAAGTAGGTAGTTGAACATTTGACTTGAACTCCCGCGTCATCTCTAATCAAAGGGTTAACCTTTTCACAGCGATTAGAAAACCGCTAAAGCTGATTTGTAAAAAATCAACTACCAAAATGAAGCTTTCATTAACCGCTCTAACTTTCTACTATAGATCTTACACGGAAGTTACATAGAGCAGAGATAAGTGGACAGTGCGCGATAACATCGCGTCGATGCAGTCTCCATAACAACGTTAATTTATTGTAGTTACAGGAGACTCACGACACTAAACTAACTTGACAATGTAATGAAATCGCTAATTTAACGCTGAAACGGATTCATGATGGCGAAAACTTTTGTACATAAGGCCCTATTAGGTATAAGACATTTCATAATAGTTGTGATTTCATTACATTTCTGCCAATAAAATGTTTTCAACAAAGACAAAGTAATGTACCATTAAGTTTACTGCTAATTGTTTTCGTTTTGACTAAGCCTGAACTGAAAGTATAAGTAATCTAGCACTTACGTAGGTACATTACATTAAGGCGTGTTGTTTTTCCTACTCTTTACCTCAATCTAGTCCTGAGGACAGATGAGGTCGACGATGGAACGAGCTAACCCAAAAGAAGCTTATAAACTCGCGACTTAAATAGATTGGGGTCATATGAACTTGGGAACACCGACGCAGGCAGAGAACTCCACGTCTTGGCTGTGCGCATAATAAACGTTGTTAGAATATTACAGTCATTAGTGACTTTTTTCTGATAAATTGCTCCTCTTGTTATGTTTATCGAGTGTTTGTTGTCTAACACTTGATGGAGTTACCCGTAAACGCAATTATATGCCAAAACATCGTTCTCGAAGATCTTATAGCTATTATTTTGTCACTACTCAATAGTTCTAGTAAGTCGAAAGACGCTGCATCCTTTATTCTAATGAGCTGATCTTAGCAGTTAGCACTCATGGTAAGAGATTTCACTTACATATTCTTCGTCAAATACGACACGGTCAATGATCGCATCATAAATACGTTCGCTTTCTGCAAACTTATTCACATGCACTTATTTTATTCATATGAGGGAAGAATGCATCGACATTTAATTCTACATCACTTTGACTTTTTTATGAGTTTCTTGAAGAATTATACGACACACGCTGCTGCAGTTGACGTCATTATCAAAAATAAACCTAATATGGTATTCTAATTTAGTTGCTTTGTATTCTGCACACGGTCAGGCTGACAAAGGAATTTAGTTATTTTTTTTTTCAAAATTGCTGACTTAAGACTACACTTTGTTGTCTACACGTGTAACTTTTTTACATAAAATATTTAGTACAAATTACTCATTCACAGTCCATCTACATTTTAATTTACATAATGTTGAGTCATTAATCGATCGAGCCATATAATCAAAGTAGTTTGTGCATAGTTGGTCATCCGTGCGAAATGTGTATGGCATTTATATTGTCATTTTACTCATTTTATGGAAGCTGCTGTTTTGATAATGAGAGACAGGAAGCAATCGTGAGACAGCTAAGGTTAAGCTAGTGAAGTTATAAACATTATACCAATGTAGGTAATGGCTTTCCTGTAGATTCAATTCAGTACATTAAACATGGAATTTTCGACGCACTCTGTTACATCATTCTTTACACCTATAAAAAATCTTTTCATATTGCTAAAATACTTAACATATTTTTTTTAGTTGTACACTTACGAAGAAAAGACTTATAGTAGAATATTGCTTGGCGGTTAAAAAACTAGTTACGTCGCCATTTTTCTCGTTGATCCTATGCGTTGAACTTAGACGTAGAGGTAGCCAAAACTATATCTAAAAGTGTGTAAATAATAGTTATACACCAGGTTTAAATAAAATACGATTTATTGGATTATGCCATGAAGACATAGCTCAGTTTAATTAACTTAATCATAAATATTCAATGTTATCTTAATAAAAAAATATTACGAAACTTACTACTGCCTAACTAAAAACAAACCTAACCTTATTGAAATGAAACAATTTCAACGACGTTGTTAAGATCTTGCAATAAAATGTCTTAGAACAAAAATAAATAAATACATAACTACTCTAAATTAACTTTAACTTCTAAAGTAGCTATAACTGTGCACTGCCGACCGCCTTTGGGTATTTACCCTGGTTTTGATATCACAAAAGTACAAATCATTATAGCAGCACAATTTACATCTGCAAATTGATGATCTACAGCTGCAAATTGTTGTCATAACAATAGGTACCTACCCAAAAATGTTAATATGATTATATAGGTATGCATTGTCTTATTTAATGAGTTAAAATGAGTTGAACTTAATAAACTAAAAAAACAAGTCCCTTTGAAAATGAGTTCTTAAGCCTAAACATGGGTATCAAAATATATTATTAAAAATTTTAACGAAATTGACTTTATTGAATAATTATTTCTCGACAAAACCTTCTTTTGTTTTATTTTTCAACAAGGTCGTGTCATGTAAAGTAAAAAAATACATAAATCGTCATGTACGAGTACGTAATCATTTTCATGAATCTTCAACTATTTACTATTAAACAGATCATTATTAATACTATGTAGTACCCATATAATGGCATTCCTACATGGTGTATTAAAAATACATAAAACATCAGTTCTTTAAGATTACTTCTTGGGGTCTCTGTAAACGCCCATGAAGAGGATCGAGTTGGTGGGACGTTCATAGATGAGGTATACGAAGGGGAAATTGGCAATGAAGCGGCTTGGGTCCGCCGGCCTCGAGGATCGGAATCCGAAGATCGCTGATGCTGCTGCTGCTACTGTGCCTGAAAACGAACACTCACTTAAAAGAGGATCTTCACTTTACTATGACAGGCCATATGGATGGGATAGTCCAAATTAGTAAAATGAAAAGGTTCCAATATTAAGAATAGAAAAGTCCTGTAACGATTGCATTTGTTAATTAATATTTTCTTGTTATTTATTGCTTACAGGTGAAAATAAAACGTTAAAAAGCTATACATATTTACATGGTTTTCCTTATAGCCTTCCTTTTTGCAGAATAGTGAAAGTACCTAATTCGCTAAGTGCCGTGTGATTCAGTATTTATGAGAACGGCTTAGCATAATGATGTGTTGAATTACGTGTACCTAATATTTCGACAATGACTTGCTGATTTGAGTAGCTCTTAGCTCCTAATTGATTTGCGGTTTCTTACCTTCCTCGTCGACCTGCACCTTCGCCTTGTGGATGGCGTCATCGAAGAGAATGCCGCGCTGTTCCGACAGCGTGCTGAAGTCGGCGGTCGCGTTGAACAAGTCACCTACTCCTAGACTTTCCAACACCTGCAAAAAATGAGGGGTTAGACACCTGTAAATTTTCTAATTTCAAACTTTACTGACTACCGATTAAGATTGCCGTTATGTAGATGATCTCACGTATTGTCTGTGTTTAGTACACACAGCCAGAATAACTGCACAATTTATAGATCATTCATTTTTTATACTGTCCCCAATAGCAAGAAGGAATGAAGGAAGCTACTTTATTTCTACGAAATAATGGCTTTAACTTACGTCTCTCAAGGGCAGGCTCCTCTCAATGGTGAACTTGGGAATTTCGACGATGACCTCGCGTCCCATGTAGCCTTCTTCAACAACGGCGGCCAGGCGCTCCGGAGTCAGGTTCGCGATGATGTTGGTCACGCCTTTGGACAATAACACACCGTTTAAATAATTAAGAAGTTAGCATTAAACGATAGCAGAGGGCCACTGTTATACTTACATTAAGTTAAGCATTATTATAAACCTTATTAGGTATACTAGTTTATTAGGTACATACTCGTATATGACATAGCACATATATAATCTATTCTTACCATAATAGGTATAAGACGTTGCGGTATTCCGCAAAGACATTATGACGTAGCCGGTTAACCAGTGAAAATTTGTGAATGAGTAGAAAATATAAGAAATTAATATAAGCTACATGATCTGCATGGTCCACATGTGACTTGACCAAGATTATGTCTGGACTTTAAAAGAGATAAATGGACCTCTGAGTTGGTTTCGGCTGTTTCTTCTCAGAGTAGTTAGGGACGAAACATCGGCCTCATCTAGTTTTAAAACATAACCTAATGTGACGTGTAAAAGTGGTTTTTAGGACAAACTTACAGAAATAAATGAGATTTGTGATTTACATATTCGTATACCTAGTACAGAACAAGACTATAGTACTGCAGCTATAACAGCTTCGAAATAATTACTAAATTATGTTGACTAGTCACACGGGCATAGAAGCTGTTGTAGCAAGTAAAGTATGATTGATGAAACCTCGGGAGCACAGGTCAAAAAAAGTAAGAAAATAATCCATAACACTTAAATTGGAGTGTACTGTGTGTGTACCGTTATCAACCGACTGAACTAGAAAGCACGACTAACAGTAAGTACCATCATTCATATCAGATTAAGCGTTCAGATCTGTATCAAACGTAAACGAAGGCGATAGAATCGAAAGTGGTTTTTGACTTTAAAAAAGAGGAAGTCCTCAATACGAGTATATTTTCTTTAGTAAGTACATTTCCGCATATCGACAGTTATATTTATATAAAAATCAGGCAACAGGGACATACTTTAAGGGAGTGTTTAACTCGCATGAAAATTAACAACTTTTACTATGTGATCAAGACTGAAATATGAAAAAAAGAATCAGCTGTTTTCTGCTTTTTGCCGAGATGCGAACATGCAGGATCCGACTTTTTCCCGATTTCAGAGCTGGCCCCATTGTAAAAGTAGTTCATTTTCCTGGACACTAAGTAAAAAAAAAAGTGAAAAAGTGTTAAAGTGTCTTCTTCATTTAACCACGGTGAATTAACTACGAGCTAGTGTTACGCAAAATTGTTGTCGACTCTAAATTACGCCAAATTACCCTTTTAATTGTGTAAAACATAAAAGCAGTAGGTACACTAACCTTCCTTCATGGAGTAAGGAGGTAGAAGGATGTACATGCTGATGTCGTTGCCCTTGTACGGCAGCTCCAGGATCTGGGCTCCGAGCTCATCGCTGACCACTGAAAAGGACATTAAATATGTAATAAGATGTATTAAACGAATTACAATTAATGTATTTATTCAACTGTAATCAAGAGATATCCACGATCCCGAGTTAAGTGAGAAATGCCAAAGTAAGAATCTAAATTTTTTCTAAGTGTAAGGTTTCAGTTGACTGAACTTACTTGCAAAACAGATGCAGGAGAATAGCAGCCTGATTTAGGATTTGGTTACAAAGGTACTAACTATGAATAAAATAATAACTAACTGTAGTGAAAAGTTCCCTTCTGCTTCATGAACGGCACGAGTGTCTGGCGAGTCTCGGACACAAAGAAAGCCTCCTTCTTTGTCCTCTCCTTGGGGAACTTGGAGGCCCACACGCCCTTGAAGTACGCAGCGTTAGCAAGCACCAATTTAGTGGCCTGGGAGACTCCATCTTCAGGAATTAAGTCCTTAATGTTGTTCTTGGTGATGCGGCTGACCCAGTCGTTGATGTAGACGCGAGCAGCTTCGGGATTCTCACGGAAATTCTGTAAATAATAGGTTTGTGTTTTTTTATAATAAGCGTATTGCTTTTTGCTCACGAATGCGCTTACTCCGTTTTCCTTGTCATTGTTTCCATTTAGAAGAATTATCGTCTACGCAGTAACTAAACATATCTTTATGAAGGACAAGCTATATTTTATAATATTTTGTGCCATCGTTAGCCGTTAGTTCAACGAATAGAAAACTAAGGACACGTAGGTTATAAATCATAGCTACCATCGATGATGAAGCTGTCTGCAGATTGAGGACACCGGCGTAAATATTTGGTAAACACTTGAGCATACGACTTTAGTTTCGTCAAACAGTCAGTAGTCGATTATAGAACAGCGGTGGTAGTTACCAGTGTCTCCAGCTCGTCGCCAAACAGGTCCAGCATGCACTGGCGTACTTGCAGCCCTTCATCCGTGAACAGCTTGTTGGCGTTCGTGAACTCGTAGCTGTCGCTGTTGTTGTTCACCGCCCGCGACCGCTGGTCCACCTTGTATGCCGTCATCAGGTTGATCTTGTCCTAGAATTTAGTAATAATCCTGTTAATATTTTGTTCTACAGTTCAATCGCATACGTATTTGTTTCTGCCTTGTGTGTCTAATCTAAGTCTAATCAACTACAAAACCATTTCACAACAAATTGTTATGCATTTTAGTTCTACCAGATAATAATATTAAAGTCATGTTATTTCCTGGACTAAAAAACCGGCGGCCAGTTCTTAATTATAACTACAAAAAGGTGAGCAGTGTTTATTTATAACAACGTGTTACCTACCATCGTCTTAGCAATTCTCAAGGATTCCTTCAATGAGTGTTCAGTTTGTCCACCAGCCGAGAAGTATGCCAATACCAAGGCATGGTACACGGAGAAAGGTGAGAAGAAAATGTTGTCGTCAGGGACAGCCTTGTTAATGACGTTAAACAAGTTTAGCGTAAACTCTAGCTGTCCTCGGTACAACAAGGTGCGAGCTTCAGGGTCCAGTTTCTTCGAGTTGTCATCTTTGTAGAGACACTGGCTGTTGACGGTCGCCACGACCAGGAGGCCCACCGCCACTACTTTCAACATGATGGTTCTGAAACAATTAAATGACCTTTATAAGAAACTGGTTGCCTCAAGCAATTTTAATAAAACCACTTTAATATTTTCAGGGAAAAATCAAAGCGGGAAATACCTAAACTGCGCGCTTAACATTCTAATATGTATTGACTATTTATGTTGGAGTACATGTAGTTTTATACAATGTTTACATGTGTCATTATGTGATTTTAACTACCTATCAATAATGACTCATAATTGCGTACATGTTCAAATACAGGTGTAATCAGCCTGTGCTATCAGTAAAAATATTTTGCCACGGAATAAGGTTTTTCCACGTAATTGTTGAAAATATAATTGGGTCATATTTAAGACTCTTGCGTCAAGATTGCAATAGTTGATGTGCAAGTTAAATAGGAAATAACCGTGAACGTTGGCGGAACAATTGGGGTTTTTGAGTAAATATCTAACATTTGACGAGGATGATTTGTTAGACAATAATTACAGAGCAATCATTTTCAGGTATAAATTGATTTCTGATTAATTGAAACTCATAATAATATAATGACTCAATAATATTGCAATCCATGCTTCCAAGCCTTTTGGGCAAATTGCGCATGTATTCTATGACAAATTAACAAATGCTTGGGCATCTCTATTCGCATATTGAACACGTACAATCAAATTACATAAGCGTGGTAGAAAAAAGAAGTACCCGTCAAGGTTTGCGTTTGCTAATAAATAATTATGTATAATAACATTCTATCTATAACTCAATGCCTAATGTCCGTTTTCACCAACACTAAGGTACACCTAACTCAATGCTTAAAATCTATATATCTAAAAAATACCAAATTCACAGCTTGACTCGGCCTCGTTACGTTTGTTATGCCCTGTAGATCGGTTTTGTCAAACACGACGTAACGAGCCCCCGGTTCAATGATTCTGATTATGGTAAAAAGTACAAAGCTAAGCCAGACAGACTTTATTTAATCTGTGAACATTTCACCGCGCTTTCTCCTCGCAGCAGAGGTGGGGTAGAGCGGTCAGCTACCCACGAAACATACAACATGGCATTTTACCTATTCGTGTCGTGTTAAAAAAAATGCTCATTCGAGACAACATTTGGGTCTCAGTACCCTACAGGTCTTTCTATTAATATTTGTTATCATTTATGTAGTGGCTCAGCTATATAACGGGATAGGAAAAGAAGCAAAAAATTACCTGAATTTCTTCTTTGTAAGATTATTGTGAGATCGAATATTATTTTGCTTTGTTTAATGAACGTGTCAAACAAGTTTTAGATTTTATTCAAATTAAATTCTAAAGAGACATAAAAATAAAACCCGACTGCATCATGCTCGCTTTAATTACGCTGCCAATAAACTTGACTGATAGGTAGACCAATTACCTGCCTGTAACTATAAAAATAACTTGTGAAAGCTAGTTAATTATCGTGTGTCAGATCTCTATACCTAATTAAATAATCTAGGTTCAAAACTGAGGGTCATATCTGTTAGCTGCTCAATCATGGCCAGCAATGGCGTTTGATTGATTAATGGCCTCGAATCTGCCACACTCAGCCTCGTCCGGGGCTTGTTACATCTGTCCCCACTCTGTTCCGGAGTGCATTGATTATACGGATGGGAAAACCCCAGCCAGCCCAGCCGTACTGTATGTAACGCTTGTTAAAGCTTGACCTGATAACCGACACGCGTCTACATACAGTAATCATGTATACATATGTACCCGTGTATTATACATGCTGCGCAGAAACACGTTATAACGTTTTCTACATAACGTGCACGTATATGTGTTACCTAGGGCACATATAAAGCTAATGACATAATTCATCGCTGCACTGTTCGTATTCAGAAAACCTTCAAGAATTATTAGTGTATTCTGAGACTCGATTTTCCTCCTATTTTCTGACACGGATTACAGAAACCATTTAAGATTTAACCTTTATTTCTTTACAATGACTCATCCAATAGGATGTAAACAGTACTTGTGTTTTCAAGAAATAACACCGTCTTGTGTAAACGAAAGTGGGACATAAGCATACCACTTCCAAGAAATGATGAGTCAGCAATTATCACTTAAATTAATTTGACCTCACATTAAAGACTGGTACACATCCGATTTTTATTATTTTACAACGAGGCTCTGTGGATAACTTATAAACTATTTGAATATTCACATTAATTAGGTAATCAACCTTTAACAATAGATATTTTGATCGATTTACGTTCTACCTAATGTCCCTGGAACAGATTGAAAATACTGAACGAGAAACAAAACCCGTTAATCATGAGATAATATGGTCATATGAGTTTAACTGACGCGCGACTGAAATGACAAACGTCGCAGTAAAATTAAATTATCTATAAGTGAGATGGTGCACGAGTGCATTGAGAGTTCGCGAGCTCAGCAGTGTGACGTCACAGGGAATCCCAGCCTCCCGCGGCTCACGAGTTGGTCACAAGGTGGCGCCACCGCCGCTCAGTACCGCTCAATGCTTGGATTTCCCTTTGAAATCAATGCTGCAGCGAAAGTCAGGCAACACGTCATCCTCGACACATTTGTTACACAACTGGACAGAAAAACCGTGTCACCACGGTATTGATAATACTTAAAAATATCTACTTCGAAAAGTGTGATTGATTGGAATACAATGCAATGACAACAATGAGTAAGTATGAAATCATGTATTTGAAAAGTAGACACTAGGTTTTACAATATGTTAGGGTGCTGTACTAATGAACTAATTTCGATAATACACATAGTACGTATGTTAATCAACTACTTAACTGATTTAATCAACATGTTAACATAAAAAAATATAAAAAAAAAACTGAAATATGGCATCGAAATATTCCTCCACATTACTGTCGACTAGTAGGTGCCCTCTTGTTTATAACGCGCATAATGGTTTTGGCCAGGTTCGGCATAAAAATAAATGGGTGTGACATACATATGTATTAATAATACCTGTATTAACACGCCGCTTTTATAACGGAGTCATACCTACTTCGGAAAAATATAACACAAATACGTGACACTACCCTCATAAAACGACTTAGGTATGCACTATATTCTATTTTAGTTATGTTCTATCATAGTAAGTATGAGTAGATTTATTTTTCCGCCTCTATTCTGTCGTATTTTGTTCGCCGGTTAAATCACATACCTATACGGTTTCTACAACGCGAACGATTATTAAAATAAAATAAAAATGTGTTAGCCCAGAAGAGGGAGGTAGGACAAAGGGCTTCGTCATCAGTCGTGAGATCATATCTCGCACTTTAGCAAAATTGAAAATTTATACACGATGAAATTTACAAATTCATTTGCACCATATTTGTTTCAACGATGTATGTAATTATTCTCTCAAATAAAATATATAGGAGTAACGTTCTAACAAATATGGAAAACTATTTACAATCTGTGGGTATAATAATACTAACAACAAAGTTGTAAAATGTTTTTCTTTATCGATTTACTTAGCTGTATTCTGTCTCTTAAGATACATGATACCCTAGTTTAAGAGACAGAGTTTAATCTATTGTGTACAGATTTCAGAAGCATCCAAATGTTTAGTATAGTGTTCTCTACCATGAATTCAAAATTTTAAACTTATAGGATAATTATCTGTATTTTTGGGAAATAAAGATCTTTATTATTATTATTATAGTTACATGGCCCCACGACCCAACATACCAAGGCAACGATTAGACGAGCTAGTAACATCTGTTCGTCAACCTTGCGCACTAACAATTTCACGAATTTTCATTGTTCCAATGATAAGGCCTCGGATTTCCCGCAAGACGTATGTTGTGGTTTCTCCCACAATTCAATAACATCCAGCATTCATCATTATCTCATGAATATCTAGCATTGCAGATGATCATCCGCAACAAACCAGTTTTCGAATGATCTGTTAATATTATTCCAGATTATTTAAATATTCAAGCGAAAATTAATAAATCCCGTCATCGTTTATTTATTGGAACGAGTTCGATTAAAGCTAAAGCTGTATTGGGCATATACATCTTGCATTTCATATACATATTATGTGGTCGACCGACTCAGGCTGCGTCGTATGCGCATCGCGTATTGCTGAATGTACTAACGGTTTTATTAAACGAAACAGCGAAGCCTTTTTATTTAATGTTATATAGGCATACTTAGCTTTCGAGATTTAAGTTTAGTGCAGTGACTCTTGATTAATCACGCATCGCCTGTGTTTTAGAAACTTATTATGCAAAATGGTGCCCAAGAGCATAACTCACGTAACCAACAACCATATCATCTATGGCTGCTGGCAGATTCAATGTACCCAGAGTCACTAATTACTTTGGTGACAGAAACCTTAATAAACGAATACCATATCTATTGAACAGTCTGCCAGCAGACATAAGGAGTGAAACGAATAAAAATTGTTTTAAAAATAAATTACAAAGATATTACCGCACGCAAAATACGCGCATTGGACGTGGAGTTGCGGACACCAGCCCGTTATACAATACAATACAATACAAAGATATTATTTAGAAATGTGTAAAAGTGCTACGTATAAATAATATTAATTGTAAGTACGTATAATAGATACTCACTGACCCCACAGTCAAACCATTACTACGGTGGGGCTTAGTTTACTTACCATTATTTGAATATAAATAAATAATAAAATAAAATAATAAACATTGGAGTGAACACTTTAGGGAAGACTTCAAGAACATTTTAGTAGAAATCCGTGGCTAATTAACTACTACCTAGCGGAAAGTCTGACATTAATTTATTAGTGCGTCGTTTTATGGTTCCGTTACTAAATAGTTACATCATTTATATAGTTAGGTAAACAAACGCTACTTCGGAACTACGTGAAATGGATTTCCTTAGAGTAGGAGGTATTAGAATAAATATGATTTTATTTTACATCGGCTGACGCAGTTTAAAGCTTCGAAAATGTTAGCTGAATGTTGTAACTTAATGTGGATTTCTACTTTTCTGTTTAGTTGTCAACGAAAGTCAAAAATTAGAAATTCTGTTACAACAAGCACTTACCTAACTTTTTATTTCCTTTGCCGATATTTAACAAACTCAGAAAACAAAACGTAGATACCTATACCTGCAAAGATACGCTGTCTTCTTCAAAAAAATGAGATAAAAACAATTTTTTTATCGAGATGAAAGACTTTCGCAGTAGCCGTGGAGCCTGGACTTAAACATAACCGGCGAAATGTGGGTGTAGGTACTATTAGGTATACGTATGTATAGTTTACAAAATACTTTTCTATCTTCATAAGTCTCAAACACGAATAAATCAAGAAAATTTTGACTAAAATAGGTATTACGTAGGAATCGTATCCTTTTTTGTGGTAAAAAAAACAGGTTGCCGAGTTAGCCTGTATTTTTTTTCTTGTATTTTATAGCAATTTAGCTAGCTCGAGTTCGCTGTTTATTATATTTGAAAGACTCAAAGCTGTTTGGGGTTCCGTTGCGAAAAGGCAAAAAAACCGGCCAAGTGCGAGTTGAACTCGCGCACCAAGGGTTCCGTATAAACTTCTAGGTATTTTGTTGTTAAACTATATATTTACGTTTTTCGTCTTAATTCGTATTGAAACGTGAGTCGTTCCATTTTCAATTGAATAAGAACTTGGTTCCCCCATAATTTGGGCAATATTAAGTACTAGTTTTCCGCCCGCGGCTTCGCCCGCGTCAAGTTCGGTTATATCGCGTAATTTTCAGTACTGAATTGATGCCGACTCTTGACCAATAGATGGCGCTGTATGTCCGGAATAAATTTTATTTTTTATTTTATTTTTTGTAATAAAAACTATCCTATGTCCTTTCTCAAGTTCCAAACTATGTCTGTACCAAATTTCACACAAATCGGTTCAGTAGTTTAGGCGTGAAGCAAAGACAGACAGACAGAGTTACTTTCGCATTTATAATATTAGTTTGGATGTATGCAGCAGATACAATAATACAGACTGTCCTCCAAAACGGTTGCCTGTGCCTTTTTCGAACAATATTACGAGTGTTTTTGGCGACCTCGGTTCGTTTGGTCCATTTTTCGGAAACATTAAGGCCACCACACCACATTGCACGCGTAACGTTTGCATAAGATCCTCGAACAGAACCGGCACGCTGCCCGAATAACAAGTGACCGTCGATAATAACTGTATATGTACTTACACATCGAACACCTATGCTATTGAAGAACATTTTGAGTTTTTAGGTGATGAAGAATCGTATGCTGCAAATTAAAGTAGCTCACTACCAAGATAGCTTTGAAACCTATTGAAACTCGACAGAGAACATTAGGTACCTGACATCAATTACAACTTATCACTGGGGGTCAAAAATGGCCGCTTTAGCAGGATTATAATAGGATAATAATATGAATTATATTACAATGTATAAATAAAATAGTTACAAAGGGACAATTCATAATATTAACTGCATCCATGACCATTTTTAGAATTTTACCGTGATTCATATTATTATCCTATTATGATTCTGCTACAGCGGTCATTTTAGACCACCTGGTCCCCTCAGCAATAGTGAAATGCACAAAGCCCAATGCGAAACATATTTTCCTTTAAATTGCTTAGGAGCCTTTGAAGTTTTGCAGTTTTGTTTTGTTTTTCAATACTTCACCTATTCACAAATGTTGTTAGAAAAAGAAATCTTTTCAAGAAATAGAGAAAACTAGTTTCCATATTTGCCATTCAATGATGATGATCATTAGTAGTTCACTCCATTGTGTAGATATGACACTACTTTCTATTCAGTTTCACGACCGCTCTTAACTGATGTCAATGTTCGAACCTCTGTTGGGTTTCATTTCATTTTTATAAGCTTTTACCTGAAAATGAATGTAAAAGGGAAACCGATATATAACGATGTTAAAGCTGGATAAATTTGTAAAATAAAACTATTACAGAAAAGCCTTCTGGCTTACCTACTTCCACATGAACTTTATCAACGTATTTTTTTTTATAAACAACTAGCGAACCGCCCCGGCTTCACACGGGTGCAATTTTGTGACAAAATATCTAAATTTTCTTTCATACAAACCTTATCCTGGCAATTACGAACACAACGAAAAAACAGCTAAATCGGTCGAGTCGTTCTCAAGTGATGCTCCATCCTACATGTGGCAGATTTTTTTCATGATGACCAATTAAATATATTCTAAATATATGCATTAAATGTTGTTTTACGCATAATTAACATCCAAATTTATTCCACAATTTTCCAAGAAAACATATAAATGAATGATACCTCTACGTAAATAGCCTGACTCCTAAATTTGGTAATGCATAAATTCATAATTTATTTCTATGCATAAACACAATTGGCCATCACTTGTAGTACCTACATAATCTAACTAGGTTAGGCACTACTGATAACTAACCCGATAATTATTTTATTATAAAAATTCTCTGAAATGCATGATTAAACCAGTCGCAACATCGCATCGGTATCACATTCATAAAGATAGTATCTGTTAAGGGCCACAGATAAGACCAAGGTACAGTCACCAAATGAACCTAATAAACAGGAAGCCTGATTTTTAACCTACGTTTATTTTATTTTTCAAGGATTGGTGCATATCCTGAGTAGCAACGACTTTGTCATTGCTTGTCTTGTGCTTTAAAAGTTACAACGCAACTAGCTTAACACTGAAAGTTGCGTTCATGTTTCATAATTAGCGGTGTTTTAACGAATTGTGTGTGGCTAAAAACAACAGAGTTGTAATGCTTGCATACATTAGCTTATACATAACTCACTGGAATTGGTTTAGTACTACTGAAATTAACGGTTTGAAGTTCTAACACCTGTCTATAAGCAATAAAAAAGTTAAATACAAAAGGGAAAACACTCACTGGTAGTTCTAGATATTAATCAAGATCCTGAATACGTCATTTTGATTAATCAGCCCTAAACAGGTACGTATCTAGTAATGTGCAACGAATTCAAGCGACATGGATGTTTATGTGTGCGTACTGTTGCGAAAATTCGTCACAGTAAATTAGAAAGCGTGCATGATAATCTGCCAGCGGTGACGGACCTGTGTTGTGTGTAGATACACACACTGCACAGTTACACAAGATTTGTGAGAACCTGTCTGTTCCATTACTGACAACTATTGTCAAGCAATTATAGGGAAACAGCATAGCATACAGGTACATTACGTACATATACAAAAGTAAACATCTTTAATAATTCTCAAACACACATAAATACTGTGATTTTCTAAAATTCACTGCAACCACCCAATACAAACAACAGGTACGAACTAAAAATGAAACAAAACAAATAACTCACCAAGTGGTGTCCTTATTGTGAACGAAGGTTTTTCGAAGAGTTTTTATAATCGATTTAAAATATTTAATAACTAAGGCGTCTCACAATATTAAACTGTTATAGTTTTGTTTTAATACAAGTTTTATGCACGGTACATTGGTATATAAAATATTATGCGGAGCGTAACGTTGCACTGTAGCGAGACTCGGAGACAGACTGAGTGAATGAGGGCCGGTCGCTATCCTCTTTTATGTTAGTATTGTAAACTGGTATGCGTTAGCTCACCAGCCGATGTCAACGGGAGGTAAAATTAAAAGAATACTTTTTATTAAAGCGCCCACACAATAAACATTGGATAAAAAACGTGTTAAATGAGATATAATCATTGATAAATTAATCGTTGCACGTTACCGTTAACTTTGTTGGTCACATAACTGTAAGAATTCGTGTGTGGCGACGATGGCCGCAGCAGGGTTAGGCGGCGGTTATCAGCAAAGCCCTTGACTATCGCACCTAAAACTAGAGATTACGAAACAAATAATACGAGTACCTACCAACACAATGTTGTTGACAACCACCCACTGGCAATTTAAGATCATTAAATTAAGTAGCAGTTATTTGCGTGATGTCGCTTGAGTTCGGTAAGTAGTGTAGGTACACTGCAGGTCATATGATTGAATCATCTGAATTGGCTACGGTTAGTCTATATTCCGTAGCTTACAATCATCCCTAACTGCATGTTTCAGAAGTAACTTCTCAACTAAATAATCTGGAACATCTGAAAAGTTTGATGCTCTTTAGCTTTCAAGAGCCAATCGTGACGAGTGCAGCTGTCACGGTCAACCTCTTTTTATTCATCAAGTAAATATATATTGTATTACTTCTAGGTATAAGTGAAGTTCGAAAGACCGTGCCATTGACCTACTCGAGTTTAGTGCGATACCTACTTTTGAATGGTCAACCCCGCCTTTAGATGAACTGATCGGACAACAATAGAATGATCGATGAAATGTCGAATTGTCGGGGCTTTCTCTTGGAATGTCTATTGGTTTACCTTTAAATATGTTGGGTTTTTTACATCAGATATTGCTCGATAGCAGCCCAGAGCCTAGATGTGTTGCTCGTTTGATGACAATAGGCCCGCTACCTATGAAATGAAACTTAAACCTGGACTTACAAATGGAGAAATGTAGATTTACTATAGTTACACTAACTACTCACTTACTCCTTTGGGATTACAGTCGTGATGTTTAAATACTGTCAATGAGTGAAAATTCAAGATGAATATTTAGGACTGGTACTGAATGCAAAGTTGTAAAAGAATTATACGCTTGATTTTTTTGTTGTCACCAAGGGCGTTGCCAGCTTTTGGTCTAGGGGGGGCAGAAGGGTGTGAGTAAAAAGTTAAAAACAGATTTGCAAGGGTTGAGTTTACTATCTACGGATGCAGCTGAAGTTCTAAGAATTTAAAATGCAAAAGCCACTTCAAAAATGTTAGTGTCTCGGTTTGCTTAGATTTTCGATACTTGTTTATATAGGTAGAAGTAGAAGTTACTAATTTTCAAGAGTTATTTGAAAAGTCACGGAACTAAAAGAAAATTTAAGCTCTCCACTCCAGACAAGCTTTTCTTTAGTCCTTTTATTAAGAAATAAAAGTTGTTACTTAAGAAGAAAATGTTACTTAATCGACTTAAGGCGACAATTTTAAGAACAAAATGAACTAAGTCTCCAAAAGCGAGCAAAGCGAGCTCGAAAATTTTAACACCCTACCTGGGCCAGGTTAGAATTGTTTCGACCCTTCATTCAGGAGTTACTTGATTGACTTACAGACAAAATCAACATTCAAGACGAAATAGGCTGCAAGAACGAGAGAAGCGAGCTCGGAATTTTTATGGCACTTTGCATTGAACGGGTTAGAATTGCTTCGATCCTCCATAAAAGAGTTTCTTGGTCGAACACTGTTATAAACTTTCACGACAAAACTAAACGTAAGTGACAGTATAAGTTTTCTTGGTCAACTTTTGGACGCATTCAAGAAAAAGTAGTCTGAAGAGCGAGCGATGCGTACCTTGGCGAGGTTAGAATTCATTCGACATACCGGAGTTACCTGGGTGACTTATAAACAAAGTTAAGATTCAAGAGAAACTAGGGTGCAACAGCGGGCGAAGCGAGCTCGGAAAGCTTTCTACCTTGGCTCGAATAAATTCAGTTAATTATGTAATTTGAGATCAAAATATCCACATGGTCCATTTTTTGCAACCTTGTGTATATATGCTATAATATGTATATATATGCGGGGCAAGAGGCTCCTAATTTATTTCAGTCTCTATCTATACCGGTCGATCATGCGAAATTCTAATAGGAGTACCAATCCAGAGGCAGTAAAAAGGAGCATTTGTGATAAAAGTTTTTTTGCAGGATTCAAAGAAAGAACCGCGCCCGTTGGTTTAAAGAAAATGTGTAAATTTTAGATATAAGGTTAAGAATAAACATTGAAAGAAAAGAAGAAGAAAAGAAATATAATAAAAAAAATATATAGGTAGGTAAATATAATAAGAAAAATAAAAAATAATAAATACAATATATTTATTTTTATTAATATCGTTATTTATGCCAGTAAAAACAAGCCAGGGAAAATAGACGTACAGTGAAGTTATTCTGTTGTTATCAAGTACATCTTGCTACCGATATATCACATTCTTATTATCTTCACCTAGAGTGCCCTGTTCCGGGGCTAACAAGGCCTGATCCATGTCATCAGTACCGCTAGGAAGTACCCACAACAAATGTACGGCCCAGGGCTCACCGCTCTGCTGGTCTAGTATGCCGTAGCTAGATCGTAACAATGATGTAGGAGTAGTGTATCTGCAGCGTAGTATCAGCGTAACAGCATCGTAGCATCAACTTAGCACCGGCGTAGCATCAGCGTAACGTCATCGTAGCACCGGCGTAGCATCAGCTTAGCATCGGCGTAGCACCGGCGTAGCAGCATCATAGCGCCAGCCTTACCGCGGCGTAGCACTAGTGTAGCTTATGCGTAGCGTAAGCATAACCTTAGGTTTTAATAGTGTGAGCGTAGCAGAAGTTTATAATAATAATAATAATAAAATTTATTCAAAAATCTAAAGTACAACTTTAACAGTTTATCTTAAATCTATATCAAGTTCACTCATGATTTGTGCCTGAACTAGGTAATCCTGTGTTTCAGGCGATTGTAAGTAACATTAATTGATTAAATAATCACATATCATACTAATCTTATTGGTACATAGGTAAAAAGTTATATAAAAATTATATTATCTTAACTTAGCTTACTAATTTAAAAAAAATATCTCTAATACGATCAATATTTACTTTAGCACAAGTAATAACTTCTCTGTATCTTCATAGGACATATTTTGAAGGGCTTCTCTAAGGATTTTCTTGCATTTACTATGATTTAAGGAGTAGATGTTTCCTTTTTCATTTAGCCTGTTATAGAGTAGCGGTCCAAGGTATATATAAAATTTGGCTATGAAAGCATGTTTTGTACTTTTTTGAGGGCAAACTATATCTTTCCGTCTTTTTTTAGTAAATTCAGTGCTGTATGGAAGTGCCGCGTGTTGTTTTAGTACCGTGCTCATAATAAATAACTGTCGGACTGTTAGTACTTCACAAGATTTATACAGGAGGTTAGTGGGGAAAAGGAAAGGGCGGCAAGTAGCCACCTTGAGAATAGCTCTTTGAGCTCTTTCAATGGGCAATAACAGAGTTTTACTTGCCCCACCCCACGAAGTAATACAGTAAGTCAGAAGTGACTGACAAAGAGCAAAATATACTTGCCTAAGTATTTTTGGATCTGTAATAAATCGTAGTTTTTTGAATACGAATATCAGCTTCCGAATTCTATTATTTAGAGCTTCCATATGTGGTTTGAAGGAAAGGGTGTCATCTATTATAATACCTAGATATTTTATTTTATCAGTCTTCTTAATATTGGGACACTTACACTGGCTATCTGTAGGGACTGTGCAACAATGAGCATGCAGCGCTGAGGGGATAGTCGATATTTGCTTACGCATCGAAAACTTAATGTAATTTGTCTTCTCTGCATTTAGAGTTAGTGAGTGATTTTTAAGCCACTTATTTACAATATTAAATCCGTGTTGCGCAAGATTGTAGACTTAAGAAAAAAGTAAAGCAGTGTCGTCAGCGTAAGTTACGATAGTACCATGCTCTAGTTTTAAATTGCAAAGGTCATTTATGTAGATCAAAAACAGAGTGGGCCCTAGAATACTTCCTTGAGGAACACCAAAAAATGTGTTTTTTTGAACAGCGCTAAGAACATTGCCGATCTTTACGCACTGGGAACGATCTTCTAAATAACTTTTGAATATTTTTAGCTGGGTGCCTCTTACACCAATGATCTCAAGCTTGCGCAACAGAATTGGAATGGAAACTGTGTCAAAAGCTTTGGCGAGGTCCAGGAAAATTCCTACTGTGTGGTTACCCTTGTCAAGTTCTTGTGCTAGATAGTCAGTCAGATGATGTACCGCGTCGGCAGTTGAAATTTTAGGCCTAAAACCAAACTGCCGTTTAGACAGAATTGATTTATCTTCCAAATATTTCAACAACCTTTTATTTATTATTTTCTCCAATATTTTTGACATAGAAGGCAGTAAAGAAATAGGTCTATAATTTGTCACTTGCTCTTTGCTGCCTGATTTATAGACAGGAACAATTACAGCTTTTTTGAGACACTCTGGAAAATGACCTGAAGATAAACAAATACGGAAAATATAAGTCAGTGGTGGTACCAAAATGTCCTTGAATTTTTTAATAATTTTATTCGATATGTTGTCCCAGCCAACTGCGCAGTCTTCTTTCAAGGTCATGATTATACTTTCTACCTCAGTCTCGTCAGTATCTAGCAGCGCGAAGGATGTTAAAGCAGTGTTGTTATAGTATGCTAACTGGTATTTTTTTTTCAGTACCTTTTTTAAAACCTCTCCACTAAATCTCACATACGCAACCATCCAGACCCAGAAAAATCTGCTGATCATACCTATTTGTTTTGTGCGGAATCGAACCCGCGTCACATACTCGCTAAAGGCCATCCCATCGTTAAGCCAATGCACCAAACCTAGTGTCAAATTATGATGCAAATTAAAGTATAGCGATCATACTACCAATTTGGTAGTATGATCGGACTGAAAATTGCTTTAATTCCATCATAGTTGGTAGCAGTGGCGAAGGTTCCATACAACTCGATTCCTGCCGGCTTCCCTTTGAAAAATGGCATAGTCAGTATTCTATAAAGAAGTACCAATAGAAATAATATAGGTTCATTGATTTTGCTTTTGGTATGTGTGAATAAGCCTTTACTTCAACAATAGGCTCGAATAGAACACGAGTTTAGAAATCCCCAGAACAACATAGCTCTATGTATTATTTATTATACCTACAGTAATTTCTTTTTTTCCTTATCGGATAATTCCTAGTTTCCTACTTTGCCCAGTAGGTACAATTACTTTTTAGGGGTTCCGTACCCGAAGGGTAACCAACAGGACCCTATTACTAAGGCTTCGCTGTCCGTCTGTCCGTCCGTCCATCCATCTGTCACAGAATGTGTATTTCTGTTGCCAATGCACTATAACAACAAATAATAAAAAAACTAAAACTTAAAGGGGGCTCCCCTACTACAATGGTACGTAACCCTTCATGCACGAGTCCGACTCGCACTTGGCCGGTTTGTACTTCTTATCTTATCTAAGCCTAGTGTAAAATGGGTATGCAGTGACTATTAACAACAACAAGTCTACGACTCTATCTGTTAAATAGCATAGTTATCGCGATCTTTCTAGAAGATTTAGGTAACAACAATAACATAGAACTTTTCAACTAATTTCAGTAAACCGTACCTACTGATCAAATTGGCAATTAATAACGGTACCGTAACGGTATTTGTATAACTAGCGATAAGGACATTTACTAATTGCAGTTTTAAGCAGGTGAAAAAGAAGCGAACCTATGACATTGAGTTGTGTTTTTAATTTATATATTTACGTCCACCAATCCGCAAGATGGACGACGGTCTATGCTACGCCAACACACGGTGGAGCCCTCGAGTCCCGGAAGCAGGGACGTTGTACACTGATTACCTTCCCACTTGGGTTCTGGATCTGAGGCTGTCCAAAGACTTCTAGGTGGGAAGATGTTACTCCAACCTTGAAAAGTGGTACCTCGACGGAATCGCAGCAGGTTGTGGATACGGAACTGTGTGGCAAACCATCCTTGACTTTTGTTTGTTTGATTCAGTTTTTTTGCCACCGACTTCTGAAGCTAAAGTGTTTTGCAAAAAGTTTTTTATTTTTCCATTTTGAGTTGTAATAACCTTCAAATATTTGGTTTGTATTTATTTTACATTTCATGATAATATGCTTATCCCCAATAAAATGAAACTTAACATACCTAACTATCGAAATCTGGGTGTACTGTACACATCTGCCTACCCTCTCATAGCATACAGATGGCTCTGAAACAGCTTAAAAACAGCAAGGCACCGGGTGATGATGGAATTACGGTCTAACTCCTGAAGGCGGGTGTAAAACCGGTACTTAAGAGTGTTCTCGGTAAAAAAATTCAATAATCATAAATTCGGGGATTTTTAAAGTGAAATTACTCCATTTTGCCTGGGATTTGTAAAAAACTAATTTCAGTATCACATTAAGCATATCTTTAAATTGTATTTGTATAGAATAAAACATTGAAAAATGACAAAAGTTGCGCTGCGTTATTTATTAGTAACTTTGGAATTTTATATTGTCGATGTACTAATGTAATGTATAATTTTTTTTTGGTTTTCTATTTGCCTGAACCCCACTTAGAAATAGTGTTTTCTTTTTAGTTATTTCTGCCGTAATAAAATATAAAAATGATGTTTTAGAATGCAACATTTAAGTAAAGGAAATGTTTTTTTAGGGAGTTTATAGATTAAAATTACTTTTCTATTCTATACAATAACATGAACAGTATCTTGCCTTCCGCCATGATTTTTTCCAGACTTCCACGACTCATTGTTGATTCACAATTTCATTCCGAAATTCAGCCTTTTCGCAAAATTCCAAAAACATGTGTTTAAAATAAGCTTTATTTTTGATAACTTTTGTCATTTTTCAATGTTTTATTCTATACAAATACAATTTAAAGATATGCTTAATGTGATACTGAAATTAGTTTTTTACAAATCCCAGGCAAAATGGAGTAATTTCACTTTAAAAATCCCCGAATTTATGATTATTGAATTTTTAGGTAGATCTCACTTCGAGAAAGAGGTCAATCATCGAGTCCGACTCGGCTGGGCAGCGTTCGGGAAGTTGCGTGGTATCTTCTCGTCCGACTTACCGCAGTGTCTCAAGAAAAAAGTCTATGACCAGTGTGTGTTGCCAGTGATTACATACGGGACCGAAACGTGGTCGCTCACAATGGGCCTCATCAGAAAGCTTAAAGTCACCCAAAGGGCAATGGAGAGGACTATGCTCGGAGTTTCCTTGCGTGAATCAGAAATGAGGACATCCGCAAGAGAACCAAGGTTACCGACGTAGCCCAAAGAATTGCCAACTTAAGTGGCAGTGGGCAGAGCACATTGCTCGCAGAACTGATGACCGATGGGGCCGAAAAGTTCTGGAGTAGTGACCGCGATCCGGACGTTGCGTTGGAAGGCCTCCCTCTAGATGGACCGATGACCTGGTGAAGGTTGCGGGGATACGCTGGATGCGAGACGCACTGGACCGGTTAATGTGGCAACACTTAGGGGAGGCATATGTCCAGCAGTGGACATCTTTCGGCTGATATGATGATTGATGATGGTTGTGTAAACAATAAACATCCAAGCAATAAGGCCTCATTTACGGAGACGCGGGGCGTCGCGCGTTGCGTTGAGCGGCGCGGCCCGCACTGAATTCAAATATATGGCGTTGTATGAGTGCGTTTACGGAGAAGCGATTTTAGACGCGTTTGTTTGAATTTGGGCGTTTTTTGCGGCCGAGCCCGCGGATGGCACCGACGCGTCCCACGCGGCGTTTATCGCGGCGGCGCACGCAGCGGCAATTCTCGATGAAGCTATCGTGCGCTCACATTTCTCGCCAACATAAAACTAGTCGACTTGATCGAAGCGAGCGTGCGCCGCCGCGATGCCCGCCGCGTGCTTCGCTACACGCTAGAGGATTCGCCGCGGGCGCCGCGGCGGGCACCGCCACGCTTCCCGTCTCGCTTCTCTATGAACATGGTCGTATATTGCTATAAGTTTGTGTTTACGCGTGCGATGATGCGTGCCGCTTCACGCGCCGCCCCACCGTAAACAGAAAAAACGTCCGACGCGCCGCGAGACGCCACGCCACACGCGACGCGAGACGCCCCGCGTCTCCGTAAATGAGGCCTAAGAATCCAGCAGTCATGACAGATTTACTGTGTGTTTTTGAAAGTTCCATTGTATATCTCCGAAGATCAGCATTAGACCTTACCAAATTTAAACGGGACCACCGCGGAATAATATTCGTCAAAACAAAAAAAGAATCATCAAGATCGGTTCACAAAAAGCGAAGATATCGCTGAAAATACACCCAAAAATAGGCGAATTGATAACCTCCTCCTTTTGGAAGTCGGTTAAAAATAATAACAAAACTGCTATCGTACTGTTCTCAAAACGACGAAAGACATTTTTATCCTGTGTTTTAATAATAAATCAAACTGTGATGACCAATGTCTCAGTCACACGTGGTGGTTTAAGATCCCTACTGATCTGGCCTATGGTTAGCAGTAATATTTACGGTAGGTAGATATATTTCGAAACGTAATCTTGACAAATAACCAAGATGATATTTACCGCCATGGACTGACTAGCATATCAAAACAATACGAAATTGGAAAAGTTGGCACTTCCCCCTTAAGAACTTCGTCAATAACCGAAGCTGTTTGGTCCAGTCCAGTCACAGGGTTTGACAAGTATCGGGAACCTGGAGTCTGAAAAATACTACTGTGGGTAACAACTTACGAAATGCATCGTAATTTTCATTAATTATGTTTAAATAAAAACACATCAAAGTAAATAAATGAAAATGTTTATTATGCAAAATATTTTATGGGATACAGGCACTTAAATAAAAACAAATAAAATTCCAGAATACAAAAACTTAACTTAGCCTGCATAACAAGCGCGGATCCACCACTGTGGGCACCATGGGCATGCCCACAATCCTAATTGAGGACGATAGTCTGATGTTCTACACAAGGCCTTAATAAATTTTTAAAAATATAACTAGTTTACCCTAGCATTCAAATTACCTTACGTGACTCGCCCGGTCAGCGTGGGCACTGTGGAGAGATCATTTTCATAAATTTTTTTTTAATGACTCATCAAAATTGGTGGAATTGTTTAAGAGTTTAAATGTGTGATATGCATTCAAACAAACACACTTTTGTTATTTTCAGGTTTATTATTAATTTATTAGTGTTCGTCCCACGGTTTTACCTGCGTGGATCTTATACACTGTAGATACAAGCAATGGCGTATTTATTTACCCGTAGGCCAAGAAGGCTGTGGCCGGGGGCGGCGAGAACTGCCTTAACTTGTTGATAAAAGCACTATTTATTTTCAAGCCTGCCGCCTCATATTCAAGTAGTTCCTCTAATTTGTTTGTGGTCAAAAGAAAACCTAATCTATCCGAAGCGGGCTGTTTAGTTTTCGAGCTCGCTACTCTCGCATCCTAGTCTCTTAATTGTTAAGTTACTTTTATGCGTAATTATGTTGACAATATTACCTGTATGAATGATAAAAATAAAATCTATACAAATCCGAGAAGGACTGCTAAGTTTTTCAAGCTTATTTCGCTCGCTCTTGTATTCTTGAGTCCAATTTAGTTATTTATTCTGAAACTGATATGCACAAGTCGGCAAAGTAAGGCGGGTGCCAACAAATTTCGAGCTCGCTTCGCTCGCTCGCCTCTTAAAGTCTCCGTGGATCTGAGACTTTTCTGACGAAGTCGGCAAAATCATTTCAATCGCACTCGCTGCACTTGCTCTTGCATATTATTAGTTTCCTCTTGTAAAATTCATCATTAAACTACTACCACTTCACGAAGATTTTCCCTTTTTTTATTTCGACGTCACTTTGTCGATTTTAGGGCCGTGACCACAACCTATTTTGAGGGCTGGATCCGCGCCTGTTGCATATTAGTTGTTCTTTTAAAGAACACATTTTGATATGTAAAAAAAGTAAAATAACTAAAATAACTAGGGACACCGTCTTATTGTATGGATAAGGCACCGAGATATATTATGCGAGATAAAACATACATAATTATGCAATATGTGTACTTAATGGCAGGAATGTAGACAATTCCTCTTGAACACACTGCTCGTAGCTCGTACTAAACGTGATGCCCCCAGTCATACATTATACTTATTGTATTAAATGTTTTACTTGCTCGCCTTTGGCAGTTTGCTAACCTCTTGGAAGTAAGCTGCAAACAACTTTATCTGTAACAATGTAAAAGGTATTATTTTATTTACTTCAAGCTATTTTGAGGTAAGTCGATTATTTATGACAGACTTAAAAGTTACATGAAATTCTAAAAACATACACTTATAAAATAAATAAGCCACCTATAAAAAATATTTTGATAGGGTGGCGAGTCAATCACCTGTATCCTTCAAGGTTCACTACCTTGAAGGATACAGGCCTAATCGGCATATTAGACAACTTTCCGAAGGAACAAGGACACCAGACTGTTTCGATGCATGTATGAAAAACATTTTTTTAGTTTAATATTACGGGTAGACTCGCCTACTTGAAGGATACAGGTGACCAAATCGCCACCCTGAATAATTATTTCAGCATTTCGGTTCAAGTGCATTGGGAATTCCAAAGCACAGTGGTTAGTAACCGAAATTCTCATACTAGGTACTACCAAATTTTCCCCCAAGTCATTCAAGCACCACAATAATTTTGAAATTTATTTCCTTTAAATATAAAGTATGTTTAAAAATCGGTATTGAATTTAAAAAGTCCACATTTGAGATCGATTTGTCATCGGGTCGTACCATACAATTTAATCCTTCGTAAAAAGTGGTCTTTATTACAATTACTAACACAACATCAATAAACAATGAAAGATTAAAGTCACGTAGGATGGACTGTATGAAGGATGATATGGCTTCACTGAGAAGACGACTAAGGGCATGATAATGATGACAACATCAATGAAAAAGAAGATTTATATTTTTGCAAGTACAGCCGCGTTCGAAATTTTTATATGTACTTCCTTCTTCTATTAAAAATAAATTAGGTAAAGATGAAAAGGAAACTTAAATGTTGACTCTTACACGTGGGTGGACCTATTAGTTTTTTGGAAAATGGTTCTGATAGCGCAACTAGGAATTTGTTTTTTTTTAAATCCTCTAATTGTTTTATTTATTTCAGGCCTTCAACATGATTAAAAGATAACCGAACAAAAACTTGCAAGAATATCCCAACTGTATAATTATAGTGGTACGAAATAACGATTCTATGTACGTTTATAAGACTAGCCAACAAACATTTTGGCCCATATCCGTAGATAACACAAAAGAAGTTAGATCTTTTAATTGGATACTCTAATGGCAAATGGTAAAGCAACGGGCGTAAACGTTAAAGATCCCTCCCTGACAAAAAGAACAAAACACCTTTAAAACTAAAGCGATTTTTCCAAAACGATCTCGGAAACTATACTTAGAAAATAGTTAACTACGTCGAATCACTGCAAGATAATACAATACAATAATAGAAAGGAAGAATGAATTCTATTTACTTGATCATTATAGTTTCGGGGATTTTTGTATTTACGCGATAAGAGTCGGCAGGAAAATAATCGGGTTTTTACGCGGATGGTTAATGTTTACAAACACGAATGCGTCACAAATTTTACGATACACACATTTTACATATTGTTGTTGCAGTGATTTCACAATATTGTCGGAATTGTTCAACATCCCTACAAAGGTGCTAAATTGTGTTGGCATAATTACAACGTAGTTGATCTTGTGGTGCCGGATACTATTACCATGGCGGGTAAACTGTAAACAAATTGGGTATTGGATTTATAAAATCTCAGTAGCAGCTCGAATCGTCTCGGTTTGTGCCGTCAATGGCAACACGTTCATCCTCTACGGCCCCTACACTACATGGTACTTTAAGTATATTAGCGACACGTGGGTGTATTAATCATCTCAGCGTTATGTTGCATTACAATTTCTCATGCCACATGTCATATTATCAGAATTCCAACATCCCTGCATATGTGCGAAATAACAGTGACGCAAATAATTACGACACCATTTATAACTTATGTCCGTAATGACTTAACAATTGCGTGATGTTACTTATACCTACAGCTTTTCCGTACTGTTTTGCATATTTGTTGTTGCGTAATATTCGGGATACAAGGTAACAAGGACAAGACTTGTAGGGTTATCCACACTGGTCTCATACCCACATAGGTACTTTGATTGAATTAAAACATCTCAACTTAGTTTTCAGCGGGTAATTGCGTTAACTCATAGGTAATGGTTTTAATGTTGAATAACCAGTAATATTCATTGCGTTATTTACGCTGACGAGCAAATGATTTTTCCAAAATATGAAACACTGGTTAAGGAATTTCCTTAAAAATCCTTATGTAATTCGATATTCTGGTACAACTAAGATAACATCACTGCAGCTGAACCCAGCATTCCAAGATCATGACGAATAGCGTGTCCTCGCTCAGACCTCGATAAAAAGGCATCGGAAAATGCTTGTTATAGCTCTTAACTTTAACAATAATTTTTCCGATGCCATGTTTGCTCGAATTCATTAACCAAAACAACCTTTGTTAAATAACTTAATTTTTTAAATTGAGTCAATCGCTAAATGCAATGGAATCATTTGCATTCGATGTATAAGTATGTATGATGCATCGAATGCATTTCCACGAAACACTAGACTAAATATGGCCATCTGGGTTGCGACCACAATAACAATTAATACAGCCCAACTGTAAAAGAAATGTGCCACGACCTGCTTATTACTAAACAAGTGATTTTAAGTTTAATACAAGTCATGCTATTCCAATGAAAGGCACGTGACTAAAGCTGTAACCTTAAATACAAAAAAAAACCTAACCCTTTCATTACTGCGCAGTCGAGTAATAACGATACGGGTTCAAAAAATCCCCTACTCAACTCGCTCAAGACGACACCGTGTACTGCTGTGGTTCTAATCAGAAGAAATTGGACGTTTCTGTTCCACGATATCCTTGATGATTTTCATTGGAAACCGGTGATTGCTTTAAGCCCGGCTTTACATTTCCATTTTTAAGAAGAATATGTATGTTTATTTGTAGTATATTTTAGTTTTGGTTCGTTTCGTCTCGTTCACTGAAAAGTATTAGAGAAGCAAAAGAAGTATGTAAGGATCGTAGTGGGTACCCTCACTGAAAAAAGGCTTTAGTTTATGTATACAAAATGGAAGGGACACCAACGCTAAACCGGTTACCAAGTATTCAGTACATCATTCTGAACCCTCCCACCGACTCCCCTTACCTATGTTTTAGCGTCGGTGCCCCTTCCACCTTGTACAGACGCCAGCACATCAAGCTACTACAATCTGTCAATTTTCTTTGATAGATTTTCAACTTTATCTCTAAAGCATTAGGTTCAAGGTTGGTTGGGAAAATCTGACAGTTTCGGGTAGGTTGACCTGCTGGCGTCTGTACATTGACCTAAATCTAAGATTCTTCCTACAAGATGTAAACGGACTCTTCACGAAGCCGTCGACCTAGCATACTGAACATCAAACTAAGTACCACTGCGCAAAAATGATTGCTGGGAAACGACTTTAAATTCACGTTTTACGGCTGATGGACGTATTGCATAGTACCAAGGGTCAAGGAGGTATTCTAAGTAAAGTTACAACATTTAAAACTCGTATTTAAAAAACTGTGTGAAAATTTTATGAATTTGACCTCCAATATCTCCGTAATTAGAAGGTTCCCAGCCCAAGTATGGTCCAAAACAAAAAAAAATATCGCTATGACGTGGAAGTGCAAGTGTCTTTTTACACCTTTTATATGTATAAATTTCCGGGTGCTTGTTCACAATTATTCTCCTCCAAAACGGCTTGCCGATTTTTTAGGGCTACCAGTTCTTAACTATGGTTGGACCCGGTAGGTGACGCTGATGTCAACATCCAGAAAACGACGGTCTGTCGGGTCAGCTAGTTTTCTATAATAAGGTATATCGTATACCAGTGTATACTCACTCCCTCAATGTAGTTGCGCACGTTGATCTTCTCGTTCTGCGAGTGCGCCATGTCGTCGCCGGCGCCCATGGGCAGCAGCAGCACATTGCGGCCGCTGGCCTCCTGCAGCGTGATCGTCACCGGGATGGAGCCGCCCTCGCGGGACATGTCGGGCTCCGTCTGAAATAAACAAGTTCATTTTAAAGCGCTGATAGACCAGAATATTCATTTACTTATTTTCCCAGGTCCCAAGCTACCACTTTTCCAAGGCAGAGATGTTTATGAATAAGATTTTTCATATTGTCGATGTCTTCCTTTTACGGGGTGAGAAAGGAGAACTTCGACTTTATGAAAACATCATCTTAACCATCCGATAAAGCGACGTGGATAGTATATAATATTATTAACAAAAGTTACCCAACAACTAGTGCATAGTGCTCCACTTAGTACTTACAAGATATATCATCCTGGTAGCGCGCGCGGCTGCCTGGTAGTGAGGGTGGTCGGGGTTCTCCGTCCACGCGCGCCCGCTCTGTGCCGTGATGCGCATCTTGTTGGGGGAGCCTCTTGCTGCCCACTGTCAATATACAGTCATTTTAACCTTAATCTTGTATGAATGTATGAACATATTATATGAACGAAGGAGAGCGAAAGCGGCGCGCGGCGTCAATCTATACTAATATTATAGATAGGTAAAATTAGTAAGTTCGTATGTAGGGGTAGTCTTCGGAACTACTGATCCGATTTCGAAAATTCTTTCACTAATGGGAAGCTATGTCATCCTTGAATGTCATAGGTTATATTTAAAATGATCCCGTGAGATAATTTCCGACCATAACGCGAGCGAAGCCACGGGCAAAAGCTAGTCCAAAATAAATGGAGATAAGGGCAGGAGATTATGTTATTGAATTAGTCACAGTGCATGCTATAGACTTGCTTCAGTGATAAGATAAGGCCGCCATTGTACGACTATGCAAATGTGAATTAGGTAATTGTATGTTGCAAATTATAGATCAAATATCCTAGGCATTCAATGTATTTAGTCAAACTTAAATATTATGTAGACGCAACACAGACTAATACAAATGGAAATAAATGTTCATATTTTGGTTGAGGAGGAAACGTTGGTTTACCACTAAGATTTCTTATAAAAAGACTATTATGAAATTATTCCCAAAAACTGCAAAGAGGGTGTGCATGAAGTTTCTGAATATGATTTCATAACCATCTGCAAAATTAATCTGGTCTTTATTATGGAAAACCCCTGAATCATGTGTTACAAAACCTACCCGTCCCTTTTCCTAATAGGTATTAATTAAATATCACTATTATTCAAACTATTGTGCAAAATTATGACAGGCTTGTTATAACTCACAGAGGCATTCGAGGAAACCCCCTACCATAAATATCGTGACTATATGCTATTAATAAAACGAAGTTGTAACTTCAATACGAACCTTCTTGTTGACGAAATCAAAGACTAGTTTCTCTACTTCTGCGGGTTCCTGGTTTGGAACAATTCTTATCGAGAACTTGCCAATAACTTTGCCGGGAATCACAGTCTTCGCTCCAGGTTGGAAAGCAGCTCCTAGAAAGGTAATTAGGTTACAAATTATTACATGAAATAATTAAATGAAAACTATTTTTTATTTTGCCATTATCAAACACATTTATACCTTCAATTCCGTGTAGTGAAAGACTTGGGAATCTCCAACGGTGCATCAGAATTTGTTCCTTGTCGCCATTGTGAGCCAATTTAGGAGCACCTATGGATTTTCTAAAAAAGGGAATTAATTTTTCATTAGTTAAAAACTATTTTCTCTCTCTAGATGAGGTTGTCACAGGAACGTAGAGATTGGTCCATGCAAATAGATGCTGGTTGAAAAAGCCTGTAGATGATGATGATGATGAAAGGACTGTTGAAAATTGGACACATGATTTGATTGTGTTGTTTTAGTAAAAAACGATTAATCGAACATTTGATTGTGAACATTCGAAAGCATTCTGGTTTGTCTGATAACCCTTTGTACGCCCTGAACTACCACGTATTTACGTGCCAGAGGTATCAGTCAGTATAGAGGAGCTCGTGGCTAAATAATAACTGCCGCACGGGGCGATCTTTAGGTTAAGCTGCGCTTGTCTAGCTTGGCCCGTGGATGGGTGACCACCCATTACACACCGAGTTTCCTCCGTGCCTCGGAAAGCACGTTAAGCCGTCGGTCCCGGCTGTCATTTTTAGACCTTTGACAGTCGTTACAGGTAGTCAGTGACCCGAAAGTCTGACAACCAGTCTTACTAAGGATATCGTATTACCCAGTACTAACTGGGTTGTGGAGGTCAGATAGGCAGTCGCTCCATATAAAATACTGGTATTCAGCTGCATCCGGTTAGACTGGAAGCCGACCCCAAAATAATTGAGAAAAGGCTAGGCAGATGATGAGGTATGAGGTATCAGTCAGTATCTATCAGGTCGCCAGTAAGTTAGACATTTCAACCATTAGAGATTCTTTCTGACTGATAAAAAGATATGTAATAGTGATACGTATAATACTACTCACTGTATTTAAATAAGGCTGGTAAAAAACTTTATTCTTGTTATTTGGTAAAAAATCGTTGCCCCACACTAGGAATTTCTCCTCACGCATTACATTTTACATTGGTTTCAAGTTACAACATTGTAATGAAAATATACCTAATGTCTATAACTTATATGTATAATCGAGTTAGAGCAGTTATAGTGTAATAAGAGTCTAAGGTTCAAAGACCGCAATATCGTAAACCATGTGATAATTTCATATTGACTCATTCTGCAAACAACATTCTGATACCGTATCAATTTACATTACAACAGCTGCCACTAATATTTGTCCCTACTTGTTTTGGTACAGCGTCAATCTCTGAATAGGAATAGGTATAGTGGCTTGGCTATCCGTTACTTTTAATGTTTGCCAAAATTCTTAGGAAATTTTAATTATTTTTTTGCCTAGATTAATCATAATCAATCGAGTTAGTAAGATGCCTAAAATAAGTAAACTTAATGTCAACAGTCTACAATCTTGGAAAAAAAGTAGGTAGGTACCCTTTATTTGATGCAATCAGGTAAAAAGGTTGAAATGTAAGAACATCGTACCTGTAGCTATCGGTATCAAAGTCAATGTTTGTATAGAGTTTCTTCTCATTTTCCGTGAGTGGCGCGACCGACTTGTAGATACCGTCAATAAGAATCTTGCCATTCTGGTCCACAAGCTCGTTCATCAGATAAATGAGATCAGTCATAGCTGTAAATTGAACAATCATTCTCAATTGATGGCGTCGGCATTACTTCTTTGTCATTAAATTGTTGAGGAACATTTTTACAATTGGAAATTCAAAACTTGTAGGCATTTTAATTTATAAGACCGATAGGCAATACAACTCGAAAACATCACCACCGTAGATTAGATTGGAATCCTTAATTATGTTTAAGTATTCAAAATTCAGTGGCAATCAACGTTTGTTTCTTAACTCATCTTCTTCGTATCATTAAGATAAATGTAGATAGTATCGAGTTCCATAGTAACTACCTTTCATAATAAGACAAGGTATGCAGTTATCAACGTTTAAAGATAAAAGTATTGTGAAAGGATAATTAAATGTTTATCAGTCTTTTGTAACATTATAAAAGGTATAATAATGTTTGTATAGAAAATGTCAAGGTGTTGAATACATGAAAAAATGTTTCAACAGGCTCAAGTGCCAAGCGTTCATATGCTTGGTATTTGTTTTCGCTTTGTGTTTGAAATCTGTTTTATAATAGTTATATAACATGAACTATTGTTCTGTAGCAATCTTTACATATATAGCATATTTGTTTTCTATTATAATTTTACTTTATTAAATTATTATCTATATTTTCCTAGTTTATAGTCAACTCGATGCGAGCAGTAGATAATCAGCTCGTTTTTAGGGTTCCGTACCCAAAGGGTAAAACGGGACCCTATTACTAAGACTCCGCTGTCTGTCTGTCTGTCTCCAGGCTGTATCTCATAAATCGTGATAGCTAGAAAGCTGAAATTTTCACAAATGATGTATTACTATTGCCGCTATAACAGCAAATACTAAAAATTAAAAAATATATATATTAAGGGGGGCTCCCATACAACAGATATGATTTTTTTGTCGTTTTTATAGATAATGGTACGGAACCCTTCGTGCGCGAGTCCGACTCGCACTTGGCCGGTTTTTTATTGTTTGGCAAGATTCTGGGTTTCTTTATCATAAAAATAATACATTTTTAAAACATTTATCAAATAATACCTTCATGGACGGTTCCACCATAGACACCACTGTGTAAATCCATTTGAGCGCATTCAATTTCCAGAAAGTAGTAGCTGATCCCTCGCAGGCCATATGTGATGCAGGGCTTAGTGGTGCCCAGCCAGTAGTTGTCAGATATGCACACAAAGTCTACATCTTTGAAGAATCCCTCTGGTTTTAGTTTCTCTAATAGTAGAGCATCTAGGCCTTCTGAGCCAGACTCTTCCATGCATTCAAGCACAAACTTTAAATTAACAGGCAGCTAAAAGTATATAGTTATTTTGAGATTTTTATAATTCCATGTACAATTGACTAATAATGTGATAGTAAAGACAGTTATCATTACCGATACACGTTCTCAGTTATGTATAGTTACCCGAGATAAAATAATATAATAAACCAATAACGAATGTAACAATGTGTAAGTACTGAAGAAACAACCTAGAAGTAAAATACAAACAAAGTCTCATTAAGAATATGTATACCTCTTCACCAACAGCTTTGTATGCGTTTATAGCATGGATCCAGCCCAGGACTGGGCCCTTATCATCAGTAGATCCACGGCCGTACAGCTTGCCATCACGTTCCACAAGCTCAAATGGCTCTGTGGCCCACCCATCTGATTTCAGTGCTGGTTGCACATCTAAATGTCCATATATGCAAATAGTTTGCTTCTTAACATCCTAAAATTTAATAAAAAACTGTCAGTAAAACTCATAGTACTCATACACACATATCTGTTCGAAAAAAAATAATGAACAGAGAAGTATTCATTATGTAAATTAAATACTTTTTAACTGTAAGTAATAAACAAGCCTGGCACCTACAACTGGTTAGGTAACATTCTTATTGAATTCAAAATTAATGAATAAGTATTAAAAAAAATGTATTTTGTTTTGTCTAGTATTTAATTGTAAATCAAAAAATCTTCCTTTTAAAAAATCTCAATTCTCATCAAAAATACTGATTGCACAGCAAAATAGTTGCCTCAAAATATTATTATTTTAGCAACAATTTGAGTTCGTGACGCATAGCTATTTTTATGAACGCTTAGCTACTAGCTAGGTAGTGCACAATAAACTTTGTAATCCATTTTTTATAAAAAAACTTTCTATTTTTTTCTTTCTATTTTATTTTGTCATAATAATCTTATTAGCTCTCTCTTAGTCTCTTATTTACTAATCATAACACACATGAGATAAAAAAACAACCGTAGCATTATTTTTTTTGGGTAGAATAGACTCTTTTTAGTACTTATTTAAATTCACCTAAAGTTCTAGGTTCATGGTAAACATCAATATTTTTTTTTAAAGTAACCTCCGAATCAGGGTATGAAAACATGTTGCAAAAATAGTCATTTTGCTATGTATGAGTATTACGTTTGTATTTGATATGAAAATAGTATTTAATTGTTGTAAATAAATTGACAGGTGATAAGTTTTTTGATGTGCATTTAAAAATAATTCTTTTGTTTTTTTTTTTAATGTAAGAGAATAGTAATTGATTATCAGTAGGTTCACTTTATAGGTAAATAAAACACTTATATTATGTAAACAGCTCATTGTTTTCTAGTTTAAAACAATGGGGAGCTGTTAAAGATATACTTAAGTAGAAAACAATATAAAAATGTCATAAAAATGTGATAAATTTGAAAATCTATATTCATTTAAAGAGACTTACAAATACTCTTTTAACTAGGACAATATGGGGCTATCTGAAGCCATAAGAGATTCAAGAGATTAAAAAAATACCAATTAGTACAATTTTACTATAGTTATGTCTAATTCTCTCCCTCCTTCACTTCTTTGTACAAGGTTTTACAGAAATTGGAGACTGTTTTCAGCCTTATCTTTTACAATTACCGAAGTAACCAACCATTCAAAGAAATACAATTAAGAACAGGGTATGTTTTAAAACAGGGATAACATATAATCTAGTTAGGTAATGGACCTGCAGTTTGGGAGACTGCCTTATGTCATGTTTGCATACAATAATATTATTTTAATCTATTTTATGTAAACAAGAGTTGAGCTTAAATAAAAAATATAATTGACATAGATTTTAATTTTATTCCGGGCCACAGAAAGTCCACCTTAATAAATTCCAGTATAAAATCTAGAAGTAGGCAAATGTAATTTGACTAAGAGGAAAAAAATGAGAATCTCGTTGATATTTTAACTTCAAAGGAAATAACAAAGTCAGCTAAGGTGAGTCCCTCCCTACACACTTTGTAGACCTACCTAATTTATATTTTTCTTTGGCAGTGTTACAGACACTCATCTAAATTACTGTATTAGGACAACCTCATGGAATCTGCTGTTGGCTGCCAACAAAGTGACCCCCTCGGGCCAGTAATAATAATTAGTTTAGCCATTTACCCAATTGTTCCATAGCTAAATTCAAAATTTTACGTTTGGTCTTGATGATGGAACCCTGGGGCAGCAATGTAGATACTGTTTTAAATTATTTAATTTTCTTAAAAATAAACTCATTCCATTGGCCATGACCTGAACCTTGCGAAATACGAACTGTAAATTTAACGCAATAGCGTAACATCAAAGTTATTGAAAAAAGTTCTCTTCGTCTCCTTGGGTCTACAATCTTTGAGAATTCCTTTCCCGATTTTATTGAGGAAAAAATTCAAAATTTCAATGATATTTCGGAAAGGTTGCTCCAAATTAACATGCATTCGGTCATTACCATAATACGTTACTGCTGTTTCGGACCAAAATTAATATGTTTCCTACGTGCTTCCCCTTAAGGGAAGCACATTCATCTTTTGGACAAAATGCATCAAATTCTCAGAAATACTTTATCATCCATTTTAAATTTGGTTTGAATGACCAATCCTGGACACAAGTTACTCTTCCCATTCGTATGGCAGGATTTGAGGTTTGGATTTGGGTTGAAAATCTAGGACTGTGGGGTCCGAGTGCTCATAGCCTTTTCAAGTAAATTTCAAAATGCTTATACTTCCTGTGACCCAAAGGCCGGTTTTTACTTGGCCAAAGGCCGACCGTTGCCATACAACGTGGCAACGCTGCCAGTCTCTTGGGTACATTGCCAGTTGATAGCGTTGAGGAAGCGTTTTTGACGCCATTTTTAAAGTTTATTGTTAATGTTAGTTACTTTAGGTTATTTTAATTTTTAAATGTTATGTTGCAGTCAAAACTCTTAACCAGTCAAAAGTACTTTTAACTGAATAAAATAGGCAAAAGTAATTTTGACTGAACAGGTTGGTCAAAAGTGGTTTTGACTTAAAATCATTGGTTAATAATGCTTTTGACTGCAAATATTTGGTAAACTTGTTGTTGTAGAATGATGAAATGACAAATAATGTTTTTACCAATTGTTGCTTGTCAAGTAAAAATTTTAGAATTAATGTTTGGTGAACTGACTGGTCACCGTCAAAACCAGTTTTGATGAAATCAGTTAGTCAAATCTACTTTTAACCAGCTCCATTGGGCAATAATACTTTTAACTGTTATTTCAGTCAAAAGTAGTATTGTCGAAAGCATACGGTTAAAACTACTTTTGACTGATTTTGCTAGTTAAAAGTACTTTTGACTGGTTAAGAGTTTTGACTGCAACATATATAATATTTAGGTGAGTAATATACTTACATTTCCCAAAACGCCTACTAAAACGGGGGGCAGTTTGACTTCCTTTCCATCAATAGTCTGATAACCTACATCCCTGAGCTCTGTGGTCGCGCCAACTTCCTTCAGTTTCTCCTGCGTCCACTCCACCATTCGAACGCAGTCTTTACGGTACTTGACATCGCACGACACCGATGGAATAGCAACTGCTTCCTTTAAAAGTTTCTTGAAAGTATCCACATTATCATCTACGTACTTAAATATTTGAGGCAATGTCCTGTCTGCCATTTTAGGATTCTGCTTGTGCGAATAATATCGATTTAAAGGACGATTAATAAAATTATTTGCAATACACAACTGTCTTGCGGCCGGTACCTTTAAAGCATTACAAATGCAGTAACCTGTTCTAATCAAAGCTGAAGTCATGATGATGGTGATACTAAAATGACAGCTGGATGTCACTTTGACAGTGACGCATGACACCTGGCATGTGGAAGGAGAAACAGCAGAAACAAAACGTTTTATAGTACACCCACATTTCTCCTGTTTTGTTTAAGCCCCGTGTAGCAGGGCGCGAGTCTAATTGCCATGCATGAACCAGGCACAAATTCTAGACTCTCGTGACTGCAATAGGTAATTAAAATATGTAGTAAAAATATTTATAAATCTATGTTATACCCTGGAGTGGTCGCGTGGAGTACATATGTAATCCACCTATACAAATTCGATAATTCCCAACAAACGATTTGAGTTAACTTGTGGCGCCTCCAGGTACTTTCAAATGAATGATTGAGCGATGCACTCAGTGCAGCACAAGAATAGGACTCGCGCGGTTTTGTCACAGGAGCTCAGTAAAGTGCGTGGACTACAATTGTAATCCGCGCGACCAATTACGTGAGTATTTTTTTTACATTGAATTATTATGTTTTCGTTTACTTTGGATAAATAATACTTTATTTTGTTCTGTTTTATTAGATTATTGTTATATGATGTTTGTTTTTAGACAAAAAATGGACAATGCACGTGATGCACTAATTGAGTCGTGGCTGGCTGAAGTTGATGTCGGAAATGATGTTTATGAAGCTGAATCGAGTTTCTACGAAGAAGTTGATAATTTAGAAGAGGAAGACCATCAGTCGGAATCTGAGCAAGAGCAAGACATACCAGGTGAGGGATCTGACGAAAGTTCTGAAGAAGATAATCCACCTCAGCAACGTCGCAAGGTACATCGAGCAATGTTGTGCGCCGTTGCCATGACTGTGGAAGAGCGCGCAACAAAAGTACTAGAAAGATGTGCACCTAGGGCAATAAGTTTGTATGTGGAGATCATTTAAAGATCATGTGTCTGTCCTGTGCAGAAAACAACATTTAGATATAAATTTTAACTATTTTTATAAATTGTGATGTTAATTAGAACAATCCATGTGATTTTTGTGCCATTTTAGAGAAGATTTTTATTTTGTTGATTATTTGTAACACAGAGGTTGTGATTTAATTGTGATAATTACCTATGTTTAAAAAGAGAAAACTGTACTGATTCTATTTTTATTTAATTAATAAAAATTTATGAATAAATCTTTTGTTTTTTTCAATTTGTAAATGGATTACGTATGTAGTCCACGCGACCATTCATGAAACTATTAGGGGCGCGACCACTGCAGGGTTAAGAATTCAAAGCCAAGAACTGCAGCGAACTCGGCTGGCAATCACGAGCAAAGAACTACCTAACTCGAAGTCAGCCAATTCACGTATATCATATGGAGTCTCGGTGGGGCCGATCTTTCTAAGCTAGGTTTTTTGCCCGAAACTGGCCGGAACCGAAACCGAACCTTCGGTCGGTCACTAATAGGTATTTACCACACTACCTCACTGCCAGCAATGCTCAATTCAATATCGATTTCAGTGAACGCAGATTGTCCTAATTTAATCTATCGTCTGGCAAATACACGGGTGATCAACTACGAATGATTGCGGCAAAAGCGTATTTGCGAGACTGTTTGCTTTGTTGGCTCAGTGTTAGAGCAATATCATAATAAGGAACATCGTTTTAAACGGGACGCACTATGTGTGTTATGAAGGTTACTACGGGCGCCCCGACAGGATTATTTCCAGGGGTGCATCTTTAATTCCATGAAAACAGCTTGACTTTGCACTCCACCTCAGACATCCTAGATTTTCGTTTGTCATTTCGTATGTCAGGAAGTAGGTAGGTAGGTAGGTACCTATTCTATTCGTATGTACCTATGTAGTGTTCGTAGGAGTCATTTTGTCAATTTATACAGAAAAGCCTATCAACTGACAAAACAGGATGCAAGAGCGAGCGTAGCGAGCTTGAAAATTGTAGCACCCACCTTGAACTTGATAGGTTTTCTTTTACCCTATATTATAGAAATAGAGCTAATTCTACCTATTTATAAAGAAAAGACATCTAAAAGAAGTGAAGCGAGCTCGAATAATTTAGGATGTTCTCGGATAAATTAGCTCATTTTTATTTATATAAACTAGCACCTACGATAATAAGAGTACCTACTATTTTTGCTTTCCGCGTGGGTATCTGGGATAGATTGGTTTCTCTATAGTTATCAGATTTCGCACCTTCCCTTTGTCTACGGCCCTGACGATAGAACACACGAGGCATAAGCGACCTGTGCATGCTGTGTTCACAGGAAAAGAGTAGAGGAGGACACTAAATTGATTCACAAGGCGATGAACAAATTTGGACAGCAACCTAGCCTTAAGTTTTTATTAAAACAATAATATATTATAAAAATCTAAATCTTTTCTTTATATTTTCTTTCCCGACAGGGGGGTACAAGAGCACCCCCTTGCACCCTGCTGCCGGCGCCCATGAAGGTTACTTCACTTCTTTTCCCATTAGACCGATAGACCTATTTATATTGGTACGCACATTATTATCATCGATGCACGATGTAAGCTACTGTAAATAATCCCATCATCGTTGTTATTTTGCAGTCATGCAAGCGAAGGAGGCGGCGGAATGTGAGAGGGAGAGAACCTCCTCACGTCCCAGCCGCCGCGGGAGAAGCACCGGGCGTCGGGGGCCACGCCGTGATGGCTCTCGGCCACCGTAGGCGCGGGCCTGTGGACGGTGAGTAATGGGCTAGCTCGCCGTCCGTCCGTCGTGTGACGACGGGCAGGCCGTGTCGACGGCGCGTTCGTGTTCCACGCGCGCCTCAAAGAGTTGTCAGCAAACGGGAGGGGCCCGCAAGGGCCGGTGCCTGCCAGGGCTGCGGGACTGTTCGAAAGAGATACCGCGGCCCTGGAACATAAAGGGCCAATGAAGGAACATGGGTGTTTTTTAGTCAGTAAGAGTCTGACACTCCCTTCCGCTCCGCCCAGAGCGGGAGGAGTCATTTGATGATTTCTCACCCCCAAAACAAAAAAAAAAAAAAAAAGCTACTGTAACTAATCCCAGCATCGTTGTTATTTTATAGCATCTATAGGTATGTATTTGTGTAATTGTGATTTTATCGACTTCTAATTATTCCTAATCATAACTCGTCCTATAATTTATTGATCATAAAATGTACCTAAAATTATCATCAAATAATTAACTATAGCCACTAAATATAAGCAACAAAACCATAGCATTTTTTTTTGGGTATTGTATATTTCAATATTTTGTGATAAGGCGTAGTCGACGTAGCTCCGCTGTGCGGGGCTTCTGTCTGCATAAGAGCCTGTGCACACGGTACGTTAACGTCGCCGGCTCGGCATGATTTCGCCTCATTGTTCCACAACGTCCAGGTCCGTGTGCCTAACGGACGGTGGGTGAGGTATCGCGGAGTTGCTACGGCGCCGCATACACCCCTCCCCTCCTCGTCTCGCAGGTAGAATGTCCAGTGCAATTGGGGAATCAGGCAGTTGGGGAATGGTCTGAAGTAGAGTTATGATGTATGTTTAATAAAAATAAAACATGTTTTAGAAACAACTTTTATTTCCTTAGTCATTTAAAAATTTTAGTTAGGGGGTTGTCAATATAATTGAGTAAATTAAAAAAATACTATTTGAACCTTTTCTGAAAAGCATTTGAGTTTAGCTGAGCAAGTTATTACATTATGTGAGTGTCATTATTCATTATTACTAATTATTTTATTATAACAGGGAACTAGCGTGATGTAAGTAATTAGATATTATTATGTATAAAACAAAACCTCAAAAATTAAATTAACTTTTTTATTTTGTTTATATTATCTAAATTAACTTAATCTAATAATCATGGTAAAGAGGGCTTCGACTTTAACCATTATTTCGGACGACGACGCCGGACGGGCGTGGAATGTTTTCTAATTAAACTACCTCTGAAGCTCTTCGCTTCAGGCGTAACCCTCACAAACAGTCTTCTTTCCTAATACTTCATTCAGAGTTATTCAACAGTTGACAGTTCTTAGTATGCTGCAACAAAATAAAACATAATTTAATAAACTACAAAGAGATCCCGAATATCATAGATAGCCTGATCTGTCAGATATATGATAATCATAACAGATAGACCCGGTACGTCTTTGGATCTGACCATGTAATGAAGAAGTTTAGAACGCATCACAGAGCGTAGCTATTTATAATGTTATTTATATAGTATTTACCCAGAAGCGGCATCATCTGTAACTATAGAGTGCGCGGGCGCGTCAGTAAATATCCTCGCGGCGTGTTTCTGCAGCCAGTAGGTGAGCAGCGCCGCCAACAACGTGGCCGCGGCGCCGGCGCAGGCCGCCGCCAGCGCGCCCGTGCCGCTGGCCGACACGAACACGCGCGCCCACATCGCCTGCCACACCGACTCCGTCCACGTCGAGTATACGCCCGACTTTAGGTCGTAGCCTGGAGTACATAGACAAAACATAGATAAAACAAACGAGGTAAAATAGCTTCTGTTTAAGTTAACAAATAAATAATTTCCTGTTATCTATGTCCAGTCTGATCTTTACATTATTTTACTTGATTGTAATGAAGGGTTGGGTGTTATTTCTATTAGCAGGTCCCTACTACTACAAAGAGCAATTATGAACTAACCTTCTATAGTGAATGCAGGGCTGATTGCAGAGCTAATATTCATAGTCGTCTGTATACAAACTCCAGTGTGATTCCAGCCTTTAAGATAGTAGTGTGAGAAACCCTGAAACATAAGACATATGTTATGTATGAAACACGGAAAAGATATAATACCGCCATAGAACAGAGGAACTAAAAAATGGTATAACAAAGTTACTATCAGTTATGTTTTGATTTCGATCCCATAACGTCTGCATAGTTTAGCTAGCTAATTAAATTTGACCTTGTAGAAACAGTAGTACTTACCGGTACAGACTTATCGTAGCATTCAGTGCGGGTGGCGGGCAAGGGTGTGCCAGTGAGCAAAGCGAGCAGGTGTCCCGCGAACACAGACGCGGAGGAGGTCCAGGCGGTGACGCCCACATATAGGGGCGCGGGACGTTCCGGCGGCTTGTCCTCGGCCCCACTTGACACGAAATCCGCCGCCTGCACCAACCGACACGCCTGACTCTGCAGGAAACAGTACAGCATCTCGTCTACCTGCAATAAAACAGACCAATCAAACGGTACGTCGACGTCCGTGTCAGTGCAACCCAACTTAATTTTTTTGGTGAGCACTGATTAGAAATAGGATTTAAGTTTTTCCATCTCTTGCTTGGTGAATTTATTTGCGGCTGGTAATTATGGCTAGTTCAAAGTACATATTATTTATTATTATGTATGTGCAAACTTGTTCAAATGCAATGTAAATCAATCACTGAGCATTTTAGGTTTACAAGACATTTTGACATTTTTAAGTCAAAGTATTTTGAATTCATTTTGTGAAATAGAAAATAATATATATATATATGTCGGAGTTGGTTGTCAATTATTACAATTGTGGGTAGTCACCAAATTTTATTATGAGTTGTTTTGTTTTCTGATTATTAATTTAAGTGATTTTTACTATCAATTATGGTCAATTATTGTCTTATAAATCGAAACATAATTTATTACGTGCTAGTAATTGATTTTTGGCAACTTATTTCGATAAGTGTGACCGATAAGTTTTGTTCAAAACAATTAACGACATGTTATTTTAATTTTTAAATGATTTACTTTGTGAATTCACCATTGTTTATTTACGACAATTATTCTTGTATTATTTGATTACTGTATCGTAAATCTTATTAGATTTCGCGCACATTTTGTATCTTGTAAACGCGTGACGCACCTCCGTGCGTCAACGGACAGAGTTGTGGAGGGATTACAGTGGGGCATCGTACTATAAAAGAGCGTGCTCTCAGTAAGCTCGTCAGGATCGCCAGTGGTCCTAGTGCTGCCCCAAGTGACAAGTGCCGGAGTTAACCTAAAAAGTGAAATCGTTTGTGGGTACACTGGGAAAAACTTTTCCGCCCGGACCGCCTTTTACTCTCACTTTCCCTGTGTTCACGCTAGTGTTAGCACTGGTGTGAGCACAGGGGGAGGCTCGTTGCTGTCCGGTGCCCCGAGCACCGTTGCGGTCGCGGAACCACTCCACCGTTAGTGAGTTTACGAAAGAAGATGCCGAAGCCTGGCGCCCGCGGCCCGTCCGGCCGTGGAGGCGCCGGCCGTCACCAATACGATGAGCATCGTTCCGGGTTGGACCGGACGACGTCGATGCCGAACATCGGCGAGGCGTCGCCCGGTTCAACGATGGCTGGACCCTCTCCTCCTCGTAGTGAGGAGAAGAAGGTGTCCAGCGTGAAGAAGACGTCGTCATCGACGAAGAAGATGTCTGGAGAGGAAGCGGGACCAAGCACGGCAGCCGCGGCGCGCGGCCCGTCGACGACGCTGGCGCCTGCGCGCGGTGCGCCGGTGCTGTCGCCGAGCCGTTCGCAGCACGCCGTAGCCGTGCGACCGTCCGCCTTCCGCCCGGTGCCTATCCAGGCCCCGGGACCCGCCGCCGCCCAACCGGGCCGAGTGCCGGGTGTACGAGCGACAGGCGTGGCGGCGCGTCACGCAGCGCCGACTGCGAAAGCGTCCGCGCCCCTGTCGCGGTCCACTGCGGCCCCCCCCCGCCCCCCGGCGCCTACCGCGCCCCCACCAGCGCCACCTGCGCACACCTCCGCGCAACCAGCTGCGCGCCCCACCGCTGCAACGCGACCCGCTGCGTCGACTGCGCCCTTTGTGGCTGCGTCCGCGGCGAGCGCCCCCAGCGGTGGCTACACAGCTTCGCGCACCGCCACCGCCGGCCCCAGCCGCAGCCCGTTGACCGGGCCGGCGTCGCCTGCGGTGCGCCCGCACCTTAAGATGCCGCAAGGCGCCCGACCGGCGCCCGTGGCGCCTAGTGCGCCCGACTCGCCGGCGCCACCTCGCGCCTCGGCCTATGACTCGCCGGCAGGACTGTCGGCATGCTCGTCGGGAGCCGGCTCGAGCATGTCGGTGGTGTCTGCGTGCTCGGCTGAGTCAGGGCCGAGTGCGCTGAGAAGGCGCACCCCACCAGCATCACCGACGTCGTCGCTGGGCTTCGACTTCGAGGCGCGACTGGAGGCGCGCCCGCAGCGACGGCGTCGCAGCACGGACGAGTCCGAGGAGGAGGCGAAGCGGTACTGCCTCGACCCGCCGCGGCCGCAGCGCGTACGCGCGCCATCGCGGGGTCGGGGCGCTAGCTGCTCGCCCACCTACGCGGAGGCGGCTCGCTGCACGCCCCCCGCATCGCCCCTGCCCCTGCTGAGGGACACCGAGGAGACACGGAGGAGGGTGAGTGTCTCCAATATTACTTTTTCACAGCCGGCGGCCCCCGGGGACGCCGGCGGATCGGCCGCCAGCCAGCCCAAGCCCAAGCCGCAGAAGCGGCCTCGGTATCCTCCGCTGGTGGTGGAGAGGCTGCCGGGATGGGCCGCCCACTTCAGGGCCATCAAAGAAAAGCTGGGTCACCCCCCCAATGCCCGCCCTTACGGCACTGGGGTTCGCTTCTCGCCGGAGAGCGAGAACGAGTACAGGGTGGTCCAGCGCTACTTGACTGGCCTGGAGAAGGAGAGCGGCATATCGTGGTTCGCCTACTCGCTGCCGGCGGAGCGAAGCTTCAAGGTGGCCATCCGTGGGCTGCCCGTGGACACCGACCCGGCTGAGATTGAGGAGGAGCTCCGCGCGCTGGGACACGAGCCGGAGTACGTGCGCCACATAAAGGCGCGCCAGGGAAGACCCGGCTGCGTGTTCCACGCAGTCCTAAAGAGGACGCCGGAGGCCAGGTCCCTGTTCGACACCTCCGTGTTTATGTACATGCGGGGTGTCAAGATAGAGGCCTGGCGGGGCAAACGTGGGCCCGCACAGTGCCACCGGTGCCAAAAATTCCGGCACTCGTCGCACCACTGTCACCGGCCGCTCGCCTGCGTCCGCTGCGGAGAGGGGCACGCTGCGCGTGATTGCCCCCGCCCTCGTGATGAACCGGCGACCTGCGTCAACTGCGGGGGTGATCACCCCGCGAACAACGTCCGCTGCCCTACATACCAGGCGGAGATCCGGAACAGGCGAGCCGGCCCCGCCGCCGCCACGACCGCCTCACGCCGACCGGATACGGTCATCGAGAGGCCAACAGAAGTGGCCTCCACCGAGGCCCAAGGCGCGTCGCTGATGGCGGCGGCCAACGGGCCCACCACCAGGGGGGAAGCTCCCTCCAGGGGCGAAGCCCCCTCCTCCTCCAAGCGGCGGAGGAACAAGCGGAAGAAGCGCAGGGGTAAGGGGAAGAAACCCGCGCCCCCCGCCGCACCCAAAGAAGACACCCTCCGGGGCGACCAAGCCCAGGCGCAGGCTGTTTTACCGCCACCACAACCAACAACCAAAATTCCACCTAAGAGGGTGGAGAGGCCGGCAGCTGGCGTCGGCATAGCGCGGCCTACGGCCCCACCCACCACCACTACCACCAGAAGAAGCACCACGAGCGCCGGCCCAGCTGCCGACGCAAAGAAGAAGGAGTTTACAGCCTGCGCCATACAGCTGCTGATGGACCTGATAAAGGCCATCAGGCAAGGCCAAGACGCGGAGCTGGTCATCCTCGACGGCCTGGCCTCATTGCTCACCCTCTACCATGGCTAGGTCGCTGAGGGTGATTCACTGGAACGCCCGCGGCCTTCAGGGTAAGGTCGCCCCCCTCCGCCGCCTCCTCAGGCAAGAGGACATCGACGTGGCGCTGATAAGCGAGACGCACCTGGGAGAAGGAGACAAGCTGCGATTCCCGGGGTATCTCGCTTATAGGAAGGACGAAAAGTCGGCATCCGCCTCGCAGCACCGCTACCGTGGGTTGGCAGTACTAGTAAGGCGGAGAGTCGTACATCAAGAGCTTCCCGTGCCGACGACCGGCACATTCTACGCGCTGGGTGTGCAGCTGCACGTCGCCGGCGAGGATCTCGCCATCTACGCCTGCTATAGGGCGCCCAAGGTCCAACTGGACCCGTCTGAACTGCGGGCGCTCTTGGGGGCCAACGGCGGCGCGACGATCCTAGCTGGCGACCTAAACTGCAAGCACCCGGCGTGGAACTCTGCCGTCGCCAACGCAGGGGGGAGACGGCTCTCCGCCGACGCCGAAGCCTTTGGGTACACGGTGTCCGGCCCAGAGTCGCCCACCCACTACCCGGACGTCAGCACTCACTCGCCGGACGTGCTGGACATCGTGGTCCACCAAGGGCTACACTGCCAACTCACCCAACAAGTACTGGACGACGAGATGCAGTCGGACCACCTACCAGTACTCGTCGTCCTCTCGGGGATGCCGACCCGACTGAAGTCCGCAGCGCCACGTCGAGAGATCGACTGGGACCAGTTTGCAGAAAAGATTGAGGCCACCACCCCGTCTCGGCCCATCGCCACCTCCGCGGACGTGGACCAGGTGGCGGTAGAGGTCACTGCTTGCATACGGAGCGCCTTGGAAGCGGCGACGTCGACCGTATCGCAGGAGAGAGCATCCTACCACCAACAGCCTCTCCCTGCCTACCTGCAGAAGATGATCGCCGACAAGAGGCGCCTGCGCAAGCAGTGGCAACAACTAAGATGCCCCACCCTGAAGACGCAGCTGAACCGTCTCGCGGAACGGATTAAGGCCGAGATGCGGGACCGGGAAGCCGCGAGCTGGGAGGAGAGAATAGAGTCGGCGGCCGGCAACTGGCCGTCTGTACACAGACTCTGCCGGCAGCTATCGAGTACCCCAGCTCCGGTGCGCCCGCTACGAGATAGCGGAGGGGCGCTGAAGTACAGAGCAGAGGACCGGGCGGAGGTCTTCGCCCAGCACCTGGAGCGTCAGTTCCAACCGAACCCGACCACAGACGCCGAGCATGTCGCAACAGTGGAGCAACACCTTGGGGAGTACTTCGCTGCGCCGATAGCTCCCGAAGAAGACGCTATCTTTTTCTCGCCTGGGGCAGTCAGACGCGCCATCCTTAGGACGAAGCCTAGGAAGGCCCCTGGTGCCGACGGTATCACGAACACAGCGCTGCGCCGGCTGCCGTTCCGTATGGTAGCGGCGCTGGCGCGCCTGTACACGGCGATACTGCGCACCGGGGCCTTTCCCGCCTCGTGGAAGGAGGGGCGCGTCATTATGCTGCCCAAGGCGGGGAAAAACACTCTGAAGCCCGAGAGCTATCGGCCCATTACGCTGCTGCCGACCATCTCCAAGGTGTTCGAGTCACTCCTGTTGCGGCACCTCCAGCCGCACATTACCCCACGACCGGAACAATTCGGGTTTCGGGCGGAACATAGCACGACGCTCCAGCTATCGAGGGTACTGCACCACATGACAGCTGCGTCCAACAAGAAGGAATACTGGGTGGCAGTATTCCTCGATATGGAGAAGGCCTTCGACCGTGTATGGCACGACGGCCTTATTTACAAGCTGGCCCACTCTGAAGCGCCCCGTCGCGTGGTCAAGGTGGTCCAATCTTTTCTGTCCCACAGGAGTTTCCGGGTGGTGGTCGAGGGAGCGCTCTCCGGCGCCTATCCGGTGCTGGCGGGCGTGCCGCAGGGCAGCTGCGTTTCGCCAGCGTGCTACTCGCGGTTCACCGACGACATCCCCACGACGCCCCAGGTGATGCTCGCGCTGTATGCCGACGACGCCGCGTACATCGCTACCTCGCTTAACGCGAGGCACGCGGCGGTCAAAATGCAGCGCGCGCTCGACTTGCTCCCCGACTGGCTGTCGAAATGGCGGTTGTCGGTGAACGTGGGTAAGACGCAGGCGATAGTCGCCGGCGCGGCCCACCTCCCACCACCCTTGACGCTACAGGGCGCCGACGTCGCGTGGATGCCCCAGGTCAAGTACCTAGGGGTGACCATCGACCGTCGGCTCTCTATGGGGTCACATGTCCGCCAGGTCGTGGCACGGACCAGGGCCGCTCGCGGCCAACTCCGTCCAGTGCTCTCGTCCCGCCTCCCGGTGCGCGTCAAACTGAGCGTATATAAAACTTATATACGCTCTATATTGACGTACGCCGCCCCCGCCTGGTTCGCCCTCACTAGCGAGGGAAACAAGAAGAGGCTACGTGCGCAACAGAATATGACGCTGCGCACCATCGTTGCTGCCCCTCGCTATGTGAGGAATAACGTAATCGGGCGTGGCCTCGGGATTGAGAGCCTGGACGCCTTCATCCGGCGCCTTGCGACGGGAATGTTCGCGCGTGCCGACGCATCTGCTTGGCCGCACGTCAAGCACATAGCGCCATGGCACGCGCGCCCCCCTGACGCGAGGCGCCCCCTACCCCGCGACCTGGCTGCGGACACTGACCCCACCCTACCGGATGTGACTCCCGGGTAAGTTGTACCAGGTTACACGCAACTTACCTGCACAATATGACTCCACACACTACATGCACCCTGTTACGTGACGTGTTCTAAGTTAATATAGGCGCGTCACGTAGCAACTCATACATGCATCTCTCTACACTCAGGTAGATTCACAGGGGGGCGTGGCGCCTAGCCACGCCCACTCAGACACTGGGCGGTGTCACTCAGTACAATACCGCCCACACACACATGACGGCTTCTTAGCTCGGTCCGCTACCGGCTCGCTCTGGTTTGTGGGACGGGCGGGAGCCTTACACCCACTGTAGGTGCGTCGAGTCGGCACCCCTGTCGCTGGTCGTCACCCGCCGGGCCTCCTCCGGGTAACCGGAGGTCTCACCTGGCGGTGACAGACCGCCGGGGTGGCGTGAAGAAAGCAACACTGTAATCAGTGTTGTAACGCGCCTACAGTAACTTCATAGCAACCACACACATGGGCGCGCGATGTTTATCGCGCGCTACAGGCTGCGCCTAAATAGGCCATCCTAGGACGGGCCCGTGTTGACGGGCCAAGGTAAAGCCTCCACGGCCAGGGGGCGAAGCCCCGTGACCGTCTGCCGCGCCCCCTTGCGGGGGCGCAGCGACTTCCAACATGCGAAGCTCGTCAGTCGGTCTTCGGATTCGACTCATTACAGAGCTCCCCTGCTCCCGACAAAACTGTCGGTTTACCTGGTACAGCGCTGCTGTATATTGCACATAGCTGTATTTAGCTTTCTGATAGCGATACACTTTGTGTTTGGGTGGCTTGTCCACTGTACGAACTGTGACCTTAAAAGGTCTGTTCGCCTAACTGTGTGTACCTTTTTATCTGATTTATCTTTTTTTTACTATTTACCATTTTTGTGTTGTGTACCATTTTGTATTGTGTGTTGTGTACCTACTGTAATAAAAATACTGTAATTGCATATACAGTCTTGTTTATCCCAATAAAATGGGAACTCCAAACCCTGAAGATATACCTCTCGGCACTCCTGATCCTACATATATATATATACAACAAGTGAATAAAAAGGGATTCGAGGGACCAAGTTGGATCAAGAACTGAGATGTGTTTTTTTTTCAGAGTTGTGTACTCTACTTTTTAACATTGACTGTGAGAAAATAAATAGAAGTATATATATATAGAAGTATATATAAATAGAAAATATATATAAGCATCTTTGTACAAATTTGATACATGTTTAAATATTAATTTAAATAAATATAAGTATAAAAAAAAACATTTAAGGGGACTACAAGAGCTAAACGCGAGTTTTATAATGCTTAAAAGTATATGATTCACTGCAGTTAACACAATCAAAAAATATATGTTATTCTTCAGGTTATAGTCTAGTTAAGTAGTGTGCTGCAAACATAATAAAACTAATTTTAATCGATAGAAAAAAATCACAAAGATACCTCTAAAAAAATCTTTTAACGAACAAAAACCATATTAAAATACGAGTACATACGATCGTTCTGAGTTTTTGACAAAACATTCAACAAACAACATACTAACATACTGTTTTAGTTTTTTAATCCAAGCAATAGATTTTCTGTAAATCTTATTTCGCAATATAATTAGTACGCATGTGTGCGTAAACGCCTGGGCACCGACAGTGCCGGCCAACGCCTGTTACAATGCGGACGTGCGTTAATGTGTGCGTGCATCAGTTGGCTCTTGTAGTCCTCTTAAAAATATAAAAATTTGTAGCCCACCGGTATCGCGAAGAGGGTCCGGAGAAATCAGCATATCTGGGAGCTGATAGTGATTGCCCCCATTTCTGGTACTGGATCGCACGCTCGAATTTAGATTATTATTATGATGAGCGTTGTCCTTTTTAATTTTATTTAAGTACTAACAATTGTTTTGCTGTTTTGTATACTAACCTTTGGATCTAGTTGTCTTAAAATAAATGAATTTGAATTGTTACAGGAAGTCTGTCCCGAAAGTCTGACAACCAGTCTTACAAAGGGGTATCGTATTACCCACGCAGTACTAACTGGGTTGTGAAGGTCAGATAGGCAGTCGCTCCATGTAAAATACTAATATTCAGCTGCATCCAATTAGACTGGACCAACCCCAATAAAATTGGGATAAGTCTAGGCAAATAAGTATTTATCATATTTTATTATATAATTGGTAATATTTTTTTTTTTATGTTTGATGGGCCTACTCTTGACCTCAATCTAGTCCTGAGGACAGAGATGAGGTCGACGATGGAACGAGCTAACCCAAAAGAAGCCTATTAACTCGCGACTAAGATAATACAACAAATTTATCTGTGGGGGCTTGTAATTAGCAATTTAGTTATATGTTTTTGTTATTATAATGTTATTAGTCTGTAAGCGTAAAAAAAAAATATTTTAAACATTACATCAGAACAATTTTCGAAATTCAGTGTTATTTTGTCGGCACGTTTTATTTATTTTTTGTACATAATTCGTATAATTCATGCTTGTTCCAAACTCAAAATGTTTTTATTCACTCAGTGAATAAAAGAGAGTTTTTGAGTTTTTAATTCACTGTTATCGATGAATCAAATGCTCTTTTTCGAGTAGCAATGGTAAAAAGTAATATACACTTACCAAATGCGCCGACGCAGAAATATTCCCTGTGAAGTTCTTTCCTGCGACTGTTTGATACAGTGTTCGTGCTAGGACTGTTGCAAGCCGGGCAATTTTCACTTGAGAGTCGATTTCTTTCATCGTTCCGTTTGCCACCAGGGCGTCGGTAGATATAACTGTAAATTAAACACAATTCTGAAGTTAGTAATTTATGAAAGCATTCATTATTTCTTTCGCTCTACTGCGGCAAATTCCAAAAGAAGGGTAAAGTTTAATTTACTTACATGTGCCATTACTGTCGACGGTGATATTGCGATAGCTAAAATCGATGACATCATAATCATCCAAGGCAGAATGGTAAAACATATTAGTGAATGTAGCGTCGAAGTCTGCCAATAGAACCTCGGGTAACAATCCACTTTCAGTTTCATTTTTGAGAATCCTTCGGAATGAATGCAGCGATGACGGCGGAATATTAGTATCGAACGCTGACGTTAATGGCATGTTTTTCGGAAGGTTTTGCGAAAACACGTCGAGGAATTCTGCTATCTGCAAGCAAACACGATCTAATTTCAATAACTTGCTACAAGCCTCTTCTTTACATTTGGAATAGTGGTAAGCCAAAAGAGGCTAGAGCTGAAAAAGTCCCTTACCTCAGATAAACCAGAAACATACGGCACGAAGGCGTGAATGGGCCAAGTGCTGTTTAACCTGGACAGGGAGCCGCCTATCTGGCCCACTTCCACGTGTAGGCGTATATCCTTCACTGCCAATGGGGCGCTAGCCGGCCACTTACCATTTTTTATATCGTACGCAACACGTTGTGAACCGATGTAGTCAAACGCTTCACCATTGAATAATGTCCATAGCACATTTTGACCTGAAATATATTTATTTTATTTATTTATGTACACACAGATACTTAACAGGACAATATATTTACATTTTACATAGAAGAGCACAAAGGTACTGCTTATTTCATAAGAAATTTGTTCCAGCAGACCTGCGAGAGGAAAGATGGATTAGAAATGTAGACACAGTGTGAAAAAAATAGGGTAGTAATAAAGAAAAAAATATGAGCTATATATACTCAATTATATACTAATTTTCAGACAGCTGAAAGGACAAAGAAACGACCGAATAAAATACTGGAAATTCCGAAAATCAATACAGCATTTGCAACGATCATTTCACGTAATATTTTTCCACCAGCTTAATTACCGAAAACTACAGTCAGTCATTTTCATCGTAATTCACCTATTTACAATTTAGAATTAATCTATAAAATAAATAAAACAGGAATAAAATCAACGTTAAGATAAATATCCAAATGTTGTAATAAGGCGTAGTCAACGTAGCCCTATTTCTGTCTGCAGGGTATAAAGTAACCTGTCCGGAAGCGGGGTGCCCCAAGTCCCGACCTCGCTTCGCTCGCTTGCATCCTAAGTTATAGAGCTTAAGAAAACGATTATTTTAGCAGAGCATGTTTTTTTTTTATTCTAAATGGGCCTATTCTTGACCTCAATCTTGTCCTGAGGACAGAGATGAGGTCGACGATGGAACGAGCTTACCCAGAAGAAGCCTATTAACTCGCGACTTAAATAGATTGGGGTCATATGAACTTGGGAACACTGACGAAGGCAGGGAATCCACTCCTTGGCTGTGCGCATAATAAACGATGTAGCAAAGCGCTTCGTGCGAATGTGTGGAACATCGACAAGGAATGGGTGATAACCCGCAGTACGTCTAGACTCCCGATGGAAGAAGGAAGATGGTGGAATGATCTCGTGGAGCTCTTGGGCACACTCACCGAAGTACAGCCTGTAAAAGCCCGACAGACATGCAACCCTGCGCCGGTGGGCCAGGCTATGAAGCTTGGTACCCACCAGCTTATCGTCACCAATGAGCCTCTTGGCTCTGCGCTCAACAGAGTCGAGTGTGGCTAGTTGGTATTTGGCTGAGCCATCCCAAAGGTGACAGCAGTACTCCATGCCGGACCGAACTTGAGCTTTATATAGAACTAAAAGCTGTCCTGGCTTGAAGTACCGCTTAACCTTATTTAGGATACCCAGCTTTTTTGCCGCTGTTTGAGCTTTCGACTCAATGTAGGCACCGAAGTTGAGATTCGCACTCAACTTCGTACCAAGAAGCTCGAGGCTGTCGGTAACCGGTACAGATGTACCCCGGAAAGTAGGAGCCAGATTGAACGGGCTCCTTTTGGCAGTGAACAGGCACACTTGGGTTTTGGTGGCGTTAAAAACAACCAGATTTTCATCATGTTTTCGGAAACTTAGTATTTTTTTTCGGAAGCTTGGTATTTTTTTTTGGAAATTTAGTTTATTATTTTTCGTAGAATTGTAATTTGAGTAATCTCATGTTTGTATGTTAAATACAAAATTTCTTTTCGGTTAATTTTTATTCATTTTCCGGTAATTCTTTTTAGGTTAGCATTACAGACAACCACAAATCGTTGGAAGTTAATTTGTTTTTCGGAAGCTTTATTATTTCCCAAAAAAAAATATCGTGTTTTAACACGTTTTTATTAGCGTCATCTGTAACTAACTGTGTAAAAATTCTTAGAAGTTTAATTTGACCCACTTCCCAGTTTCCGATTGAGCTGAAATTTTGCATAAGGTTTAGTTTGGATGACAATGCATAGTTAGCTAAGTGACGTAATTCTAAATTTTATAGGGCGGATAAGGCATGCGGAACCCGGTATTTCCCGGGTTTAGAATTGCGGACTCCCAAAGTTGGCGGACTAGTTATTTTTTTTTGCATTCCCATGATACTATAATTTTATTATTTCCTTTATTTATATCTTTATAAACCAATTATATTTTTAAATATTCCTTAGAAAAAAAAAAACAGTATAAAAAACATTTCAAAATATAAAAAAAAATTTAGCCCACCGGTATCGGGAACAGGGTCCAAACTACCGGCAATCAGGGCCATAATTATTATCATTGTAACACATACTATACTTGTAGTACTTTTTATTATTTTTTATTTATATTTGACATTCTATTTTTATTAATGATTATCACCGAAAATTAGATGAAATTATTATTTTTAACACAATTTGTTTTTTGAATTTGTTATTCTATTTGTATTATGTTTTTCAATCGTAATGTTAGTGCTGCTGTTTTGTTTTATTTTATTTTATGGAATTTCTACACAATGTATATTGTTATTGAAATAAATGACTATGACTAATTTATTAGGATAGTTAATTATAATTAACTGTCCTAAACTCGAAAACGAAGCAGTTATAACACGTACTCGAGAATGGTGTATAATAAGTGCTAATATTTTTAATACTCTTGACTCTGGATCTGTCTGTTGTATGTTACAGTGAACTTCAAAATCCCTTACCATATAATGGTGCATCTTTAACGGAAATCATTTGAGACAGGGTAGTAGCCGCCGCCAGTAGTGTCACCATGCCGACCACAGAACTCGCCGCGCCAGGAGATACACCTGAAAAAATCGAATATACAATATTTCTATATACTGATTCAAACCTAGGACTTTTTCAAAGTCTTTGTGTTGACTCACCATCGAATAAAGAAGCTGTGTCAATTCTTGCAGTCACTAATGTTACAGGTTGAGGATTCTTGTTTTCCTGTAACACAATAAAACAGAACAATGATCAACAATCAACATCTCATTTGCTATACGGCTTTAATGGGCTAGGGCCACATTTTGTTGAAAGAATAATTGAAAGAAGCATATTTTTTCAACAATTCAATGATGCACTTAGTTTTCATCAAAATCGGGCCCAAGACTCCTTTGACTATTTGTTTGCAATCCCTGTCTCAAGATGGGTCCATCCATCCACGCCCACTTGAAAAATTCACCCTGTATATTATCCTGTGCTGCCTACCTGTAGTGGATTTTCGTAACTTTACCAGGTAGGCTGGTTCATTTTACGAGGGACTTCCCTATGCTGTTTTCCGGTATGTGGTCGCGATTTGATAAATTGTCGCCCATATCGACCATCTGTTGGTTCCAATTATTGATTGATAAAGATCAGAATTTTAAAGTTTATACATACATATATAACACGCCATGTGTCTTAACACCTTCAGTGGACTCGCGATGCCGAGAACCCACCTGGAGGGTCCACTACTCCATTTGCAATATGTATGGTGCAGTAGCGAAGGGTAAATTTTTGTAAGAGGTAAGCCGGAGTACATATCATCTTTAATGTGATTATATTATTTGTCTATAGAATACTGACTGTTCCATTTTTCAAAGGGAAGCCGGTAGGAATTGAGTTATACGGAATCGCACATGTGCTCTATGAAACAGGGGTGGACTCGAATGTGTTAAAGGTTTCACATGGCAAGTGATAAACATAATAAATGGGCAGTATTACAAACCATTGTCCTTGGGAAGAGAGAATAGTAGACATTGTGATCACCCAGAGGATCACACACTTTTGTAGGTGTTAACAAGGCTGACGAAGCTGATCTGTAAATATAAAACAGCATGTAAAACCGTAACTTCTTTTTCCCAAGAGTAGTTTAAATTTCATTGTTAAAAAATTTTATTATTGCATAGTGCAGTGCTCATCCTGATTAATCAAGAAATTATTTATAATATAAAAACATTGCTACCAACCTTCTCAAACATACTTCAGTATCAACCGCAGCAAACATAAAGGAGTGCAACTGTACTGAGCAAAGTGGTCTGCCTTTCTGATTGTATTTGTCTACAAGATTGTACCTGAAAATTTTAATGGCATCAATCAATATCTGAATATTTCATAAAGACTCATGACTGTAGTCTTGTCAAATATTATATACTTTTTAAAGCATTCATCAATTTTATCAATCTCTGATGAACTTTTCTGTGGCAAGTAAAATATGGGAAATGGGATATCTTTTCGTAGGAGTCCAGTTCCTTTTTCATTCCATGTTTTGGCAGCAGGTGTAGTATCCGAGCAAACACTTCCTGCAGCTGATGAATACTCATTGGGACATCTTGTTTCTTGACTGAATGACACGGCACTGTAAAACAGTCAATGTGAGAAGAGGCTTTTGGTTTGCAGTTGTTTTAATAATGGTACTTAAGAATTTAGCAAGTCATATTTAAAAAACAATTACCTTCCTGTAATATTATCATATACTAAAATTCCTGCAATAATGGAAGGTTGCTGCATGAGCATTTCAAGTACATCAGAAAACAGAGAAGTGCTCATAATAACCATGTAAGGCCCAGCTGTAGCATTTTGCATCAACCAATGGGCATCATTGATTTCTTTGATCATATGCACCACACCCACTGCACCACCATCACCAGCTAAAAAAAGGTTTTACTTAATAAATATCCAGCATTTATAAAGCATTCGTGTGCAATTTATTGATGAAGAAATTGTTTTGACATCTAGTAAGACAAAATTTTGAGTTTCAAACTAAACCAAAGACGAAATTCCAAAAAAATAGTTTAAAGTGTTACAGTAATGTTATTTTTCGCATGTAGTAAGTTTAACAATGACTTATATTTGGTTTTGTGGGTTTTTACTGGGAACTGTCCTTAGAATTACTGAAATCAATATGGAAAACATGATTGTCAACATTTAACCACATACATGAACATCCTGTTTGATGAGTTCCATTTAGACGTCTAAAACATGCTGCTCCTCCCTCAATTGACGAGTATATTTTCTCATGAAGCCTTTGTAAGTCTCCAACTAAAAATATTTACATTTATCTGAACAATTTAAAACACAGAATACAGGAAGGAAAATCTATATATTCAAAAAAAAATCAGCTTCTAGTGTGTGATTTATTAGGTAGGAATTTTATTAACGGCATTAATAAGAATTAGTAACTTTTACAACAATATATACCACCTACTTAGCCAAAAACAGACACAACTTACATCTACAAAAACTGAAAATCAATAACAAAACCAGAAAATTATGAGCTGCCATAGCTTTTTCATTACTTTGGTCTGGTATTCAGATTATTCTGGTAATCTGATTAATATAATTTGTAAATATTTTATTTTGCACTATAACGCACTGAAGACTAAAGTGAGTGACACACAATTTCATACATGACATGACAGTGACACTTACACACAAATTCCATAAATTATTTCCACATTACATTAAATATTCCACAGTCGTGACGATGACATTAGTAATCAAACCCATGGAATTAATACTTACTGCGACTGCTGACTGAACTGAACAAAATCATTATAGTTTTAGTTTGCGTTGTTTGTTTGTTCTTTTTTCCAATGGGGTCTGATGTGGGAGCACTGTATGTAATCTTAGACCATTTTACCTACATTTATTAAAACATTAAAAAAATATATTTTACTTTGTTGATTTCGCCACTCATCGCACGTGTGAATCGCGCAATCTTTAGTACTTACTTGTTATTTCCATGGTGAAATTAGTAATTGAGAAAACTAAGTTGTGGCATGGTAATACTAGTGAATTTGGATTTCTTAAAATGGCAGCACCGTACATGTAATTTTAAAAGGACAGGACGCCATTTGTGAAACGACAGCTGTGTGTGGCTGGGTTTGAATTATTTAGTTCAAAATTTCCCTGTTCAATTTTCTAGTTTTAAGCTAACATTAGATTTATTTTCTCCGTTACTGAGAAATTATATTCGCTATGTCGGAAGAAGTGGAAGTTAAGGTAAGTGTTAAAGAATTGTTACAGTGTACGTACTATGAACAATAAAGCTTCCATTGTTCAACCTTGTCCGTTGGTCGATATTTTTTACAAAACGGAATTTCAATCATTGTTGGAATTGATAACTAGTTAATCATTTACTTGCCTACTAAGATTTCGGTTACCTACCTTTTTAAATTTTTGAAATATTTCTTGAATTAGTGAAGTTGTTTAAAGTGCACGGTTGTTGTACACATAAAAATTGCTCCACCATTTTATGTTTCGCAATTCGAGTAAAATATTGTGTAGTCAAGGGTAGCAAGAGGAAGATCAGAAACTTAAATGACCTTCCATTTTGTATAAATTACCTTCGTTTTTTGCACAGTTTTTTTTTAACTCAGAATTCTTTGAAACTTCTCCATGTGTGATTTTATGAATTGCGTAGCTCTTTTACTACTCTCTACGTTAACCTTGTGTACAAATTCACTATTCAATCAAAAGCAATTTTGTAGAAAACTTTTTTTACTTTCTTTGCATTTTTGCAACACTTTTCTCCACACTTTTATTAATTCTAAAACCATGTACCTATATACGTATTTTATTACTACTTTTGTAAGTTTACTTCTACTCAAGTTTTAGAAACCAGACCAGACACATTGAGAAAGTCCAGAAATATTTTGACCTACCTTCATTATGAAAATCGGAGCAATATTTCAATGTCTTAGTATCAATGAGTACTTAATCATATAAAAAAATGCACCTACTTATGGCATCCTCATCTTCCTAAGTTGGGTTTGCAATAGGAGAGTATCTGCAAATAGATTTTCAGTTTGATACACACTTAATATTACCTATACTATTTTTTGTATAAAAGTAAGCATTGCCTGGTCCCTTTGAAAAAAATACCATACTCTGGGACTCACTGGGAGACAAACAAATGAAATTAAAATACCTGCATTTATAAATAAAGACTTATTTTTAAATGCACATCAAAAATACTGATTGCACATCAAATTTACCAGAGCGTATTAACATAATACTTTTGAGTATTACATATAACATAATGTTTTTGCAACATGTTTTCATCATAAAAAAGGCATTGCAGCAAGGACATCATAGGGTGCAAGAGCGAGCAAAGGGAGCCTGGGACTTCTGGCACACCGACTTGGACAGGTTAGCAAGGGAGCGAAATTAGCGAACTAAGACCCCGTCACCCACTTCGTGTTGGGTTACTTTAAATCCTACGGAGATAAATAGCCCTGCGCAGTGGCGCTACGTCGACTTAGTTTTACTTACATAAATAAATTGCCATGAGTTAAAATAGCTGTTTTGGAAAAAAATGAATTGAAAAGTTTATTGTGCGCTAGTTATTATTAGACTGTTCATAAAAAAGCTCGTTTTTCAATTCATAGCAATGCATCACAAACGCAAGTTGTTTCTAAAATAATAATATTTACTGTGCAATCAGTAACTATTTTGCTGTGCAATCAGTGTTTTTGATTAGGATTGGGATTTTTTTATATAACAAAGCAAGATTTTTGAATGTAATCTGTTGTGACTATATTTTCACTTGTGATTGACAATGATTTTGTATTTCCAGCCCGATGCACTGCCAGATTTAGATGACCTACTTCAATGTCCTGTCTGCTATGAGATTCCATCAGGGCAAATATTTCAATGCAATGAGGGGCACCATGTATGTGGACGGTGCAAAATGCGCCTTGATGTGTGCCCTGTTTGTAGAGCATTGTTTTTCGGAACTCGAAATTATGCTATGGAAGAACTCATTGCAAGTGTTAGAAAACTAAGAGCATTTGTAAGTATTCTTTAGTTTATTGTACATGACTTATGTTTTAAGTGTCAGATAAACCAAACTTTCATTGAGAGACTCAAGGTCATTTGTAGACTAATGAGTGCATTTAAATTAATCTTAACAAATAAATATGGAAATCATGTGTCTGAATAATTTAATAAATAATATATTATATTATTTGCAATTTCAGAAGCTTGGTGGGAAAGTCACTACAGATACTTCCTCTGAGAAAATAACACCAGCTATAGAGAATACAACTGAAGTACCTGAAACTACAAGTGCAGACGACAATGCAAGTGAGCAGTCTAGTGTAAGTTATTAAAATAAATTTAATGGAAAAAGTTGAATCAACTTACTAAAAAAAAACTGTTATACCCTGAATATGGTTTTGCAAATGAGCTTTGTTAAAATATTAATATAACACAACACTAGATGCCAGCCTTGATGGCAAATACAGTAGGAGCAAGAAATAATTTCATCTGCACTTATTATTATAAATGCTTTCTTTTGGGATGATGACCATAACCAAAAAATGCCACAGGAAAAAGCTACCAGCATTGACATTAAGCTAGTTTTCTTTAACGGAGAAGTGCCAGGGTAGCCCATTGCCCACAAATCATATATTAATCAATATACAACCCAACATTGACCCTGCAAATAGCAATAAACATAAGAAAATTGAATTTCGCGGGCTACCCTGGTGCTTTCACCAGTTCACCTTAGTATTCTAACTTTATATTATTGTTTTACAGCAATCTGCACGGAGACCACCACAAGCTTGCAAAGGTCTCTTTCGTTGTCTCTCATGCAAGACTGGAAATGGAGTTAGGCTCCCTGCAGCTCGTTTGCTCAATCATCTACGCTATTTCCATTCTCCTGAACTTATTGAGGTAAACAAAGTTGTTTTAGTGACTTAAAGTAAAATCTTTAAAAATATTTATATTGTTGTTAACACTAGAATCAGGTTTTTTTTTTAAATATCCCGTTTTTAGTGTTAATGATAATGTTAGTGACCATGACAGTTTAAAAATTTATATTGTTATGAAAATAAATAAATTCTATTGATCTGCACATTTCTGCAAATAAATAAAATTGAAGTGTCTGTTTCTAATTTCAAAATAAACTTCACTACATAGTATAAAACAAAGTCGCTTTCTCTGTCCCTATATCCCTTTGTATGCTTAAATCTTTAAAACTACGTAACGGTTTTTTTAATAGATAGTGATTGAAGAGGAAGGTTTATATGTATATAAAATGACTAACTAAATATGCATTCAGCATATTTAGTTAGTATATAAAATGTTTTTTTTTTTAATTTTTGTGCGTTTGTTTATTCCCGATTTTGACGGGGCTTACCGGCAGAGAGCTGATGTTATAAGGGGATACCCCTTATAACATCAGCTACTTTTAGAACTACTACTTTTTTAGAAAAAGTATTAAGGTTCCATGAAAAAATATTAAATTTAAAACCCTTGAAATCATACACAAAATCCGATTCAAATACGGAATTAATATTTTTACATGTATGCAAAATACGCATTTTGGCCGTGGAGTTGTGGACACAAGCCCATTATGTAATATAATACAATATTTTTATGATAATATCACACAGAAGAGTACCTGGAAGGATATATTCGTATTCTTTATTGAACAAAAAATAACAAATATACAAATTTCAATAATATAGATTAGGAGAGGCCTTTGACCAGCAGTGGGACATACAAGGATATAAAAAAAAATGCGATCAAAGGTTGCGGGCAACAGCTGTTCTATATAAATAAACACACTCAGATCAGACTTGGCAGTCAATTTGAACTAAAATTAAGAGGTAGCCTATATTATTTTCATTTGATTACTTACATATTTTCAGGGCAAATCTGAAAATGGCGAATACGTACAAGCGTGGCAGTTTTCTACAGTACCTGGAAGAATTGTTACTGCAGTACGAGTATCAGACATGGGAATATTCTTTTTGATAATTGAAATAGCCAGTAAGCAATCATTATTATTATTTATTTTACAATCATTGATAACAATGTGATGAAGCTAAATAAATATTAAACCTGTAATTGTTTCAGATGATAATGTATGTGCATGGCTATCCATGGCTGCATCCCCTTGGATAGCACACGAATTTTCCTACACTGTCACTATTTCTGGCAATGATCGAGAAGCCATTTTTTCTGATTGTGTAAGCAAACTTATAATAATCTAAAAATTGTTAATAATTAGATTGAAATAAACGCACTGACTTTCAATAATTTCCAGGTATGGTCTGTAAGATCGTGTGAAGGCTCTCTAAAGAAACGTGGGCATTGCCTCATAGTGAGCGGCATAGACGCGAGGGCTTTAATTGCTCCCGTGTCAATAAGCGGCAAACTATCAGTGCGTCGTACGCCCACTGAACAGCTAACGTCCCAAACACAACCTCGCGCTGTCTTACGTGTTGCCAACCGCGTCAACAATCGTGAAAACTCTCACGCTCATGACTTAGAGCCCTTCTTACAAGATTTACAGAACGACGTAGCCAGGCTCTCCCGAGCATTTGCTACGCTCGGACGTGAAGCAAACGCTCTAGTGCGCTCTGAAGCTGAAATGCGAGCTAGAATTGAAAACAGGCATAACACCGGCACGAATGAACACAACAGCACCTCATCTGAAGGGGAATCTCCATCTGCGATAATAGACAATATTATTGAAGACGACAACAGTGCGGAAAGCATGCAACTATCACGTAATGCGCGTAGACGCATGCGGCAGCGTCTTAGGGCCGCTCTTAACGCCGCGCAGCCCCCTGTGCCAGCTCCCAGGGTCGCCAACGTCCCACAAAGACAGAATGGTCCCTCACAAAATAATAACGTGCAACGCCACCTTATGACTGGTCTGGCCATAGTGCAACAGGCTCCTGTGCCGCCTCCTGTGGCCTCGGTGGCACCACCGCCCGTGCCGCCGGCGCCGGTAGCTCCGCAGTCGTCCAGTGGAACGTCTAATCAACCCCAAAACGGAAATCCGCGTGTTAACAAGAAGAAACGACGTCATCGTAGATAAATAAACATTACACATGTTTAGTTAGGTATCTATTAATGAATTTGTAAACAAAGTAATAAGTTTACTTTTATTGTTAATGTGTATGTTATCGAATTGACTGCTCTTTGAGTCTCATAACTTTCCTCTGGGGCTTTCTTACTGAATAATGAGTCCATGTTGTAAATATTTCGTCTATTGACAACTGCAATTTTTGCGAGTGCTGTGATAACGTGTTGCAATTTCATGCAATTTAAATGGTTAACTACTTAATATTTACGTTAATTGAAGTATCCCCAGAGTATTTTGTGATTTCAACAGGTACCCATTAGGATAAATTGTTCTAAGTTAATTTCAGTTAATGAAATGCATTTTGTGAAATATTGTTGACTATGATATTTCAAGAATATCAATTTGAATAGTGTTTAATAATAATTGACAAATGTGCTTGTTTTAATCCTGAATGTAATCATGAATTTTGTTGTAGGACTATCATAACTATTTAATTAATTACAATAACTATTGAATCTTCTAGACAAGACTAGTTGTAATTATAAAGCATAAAAAATCTCCATTGTTTCCTTTGCTATTACGGTGTTACCTCACAAATTGATCGATCGATGAAATCAAAATCATCATTTATTTGTCAGAACATGGTATAATGGATTATTCGACGGCGATCGATAGTTACTCTCTTTCAACTAACCCAATAACTGATCCATAAATTTAACGCGGCGTGAAATCACATAAAATATTGCCGTTGCAATGCGTGTGACTGACTCCAGCAGAGCCACTATCACGGATTTTAATATTGATAACATAAAAAAAATTGTCGCTAATTAGTCGAAAATTCTCGCCAAATATCAGAAATTGTCGATCACTGGTTCAAGAGATATAAGGGTTTATAGGTGGCCGATCTGGAGAGAGTCCCCAGCAGGGCCAAATTTATCATTCAAAAACTAGGGCACCTAGCGAAGATCTGTTTTCTCCCATAAATTGTCGATAATTAGTCTGCATCAGTCACCAAATATCAGAATTTGTCGCTCACTGGTTCAAAAGATATAAGGGTTTATAGGTGGCCGATCTGGAGAGAGTCTCCCCAGCAGGGCCAAAGTTATATCTCAAAAACTAGGGCACCTAGCGAAGATCTGTTTTCTCCCATAAATTGTCGCTAATTAGTCGCAATTTGTCGCCGAGTCACAGATTTAGGCCCGGTATCCACCAAAGCGGAGAGGAGAGGAGATGTGCCGCGAAGCTGGCAGGTTATTTCCACCAAAGCGGAGAGGAGATGCGTTGCGGAGAGGAGATGTGAGCTGAGTGTAGCAGAGATGTGAGCTGTGAGAGATCGAAAACAGTCAACAAGTGCTGTCTACGAAAGGAAGACGTCATGTCGTTACAAAAGTTATATCTGAATTTGCTTGAGGAAGAAGAATTAGAGGTTGAAGAAACACAATTAATTCTTCAACATTTAAATTATCGACGGCATTAGATTCTGGATAAGAAACCATATAAAATGTCACAGTCATGGCGAATATGCCACACTGTTTCGAGAGTTTGATGATGAAAGTTTTCATAAATCTTACAGGGTAACAAGGAATAATTTCTACCAGTTACATGATTTGATTAAACCGTATATCCAAAAGCCAGTCAATCGAATGACGCTTTCGGGACGTGCGAGGCGCGCGGAGAAGGCAGCGGGGTGAGGAGTGCGCGAGCGCGTGCGCCGCCCGGCCGCCCGACTAGACACTTCTCCGCTCTGCCGCGCCGCTTGCTCGCTCGCTGCACAAAATTCTATAGAAAAATAAGACATCTCCTCTCCTCTCCGCTTGACCCATTTCCACCAAAGCTAAGCGGAGAAGAGATGTGGAAATAACGAAATCGGATTGGTTTATTCAAACACATCTCCTCTCGTCTCCTCTCCTCTCCGCTTTGGTGGATACCGGGCCTTAGTCGAGTCTTAGTTTAGGAGATATAATGAGTTCAATGTAAGTGAGTAAGCTATAGTCCAAGAGCTAGATCATAGAATTCACGAAAAACTGCCAAGAAATAAATATTACTATTAATATGTGTAATGTACTTCTAGTTTTATCGGTCTAAAGTCCTTATAAATGTCCGAGAGAGATAAATTCTCAATTAAATTCATGTTTTCATGCTTTAAATTACTAGGCTAGAGTGGCTTAAACATCTTCGAAAGCATTAAACCTTGCTCTTGGTCTATTTGGTGTCAAGACGTACTGTCGCATGCAATTGTTTTACCAGTTTACTTATGTTACACTCTAATTAACATTAGGATATTTAAAAAAATATCGTACCTTTAGTAAAATGTTTAAAATACACTCGAGACTTCGAGAGCAATGAATCCGGGTCACTTAAAGAATCCTAAAAATCTCGGAAACTAAAAATGCTAGATTAATGCAATAAATTGTATTTAATAGACAATGTAATACTCCTTAAATGAAGGAATTAAAACTTCTTAGTTATTGTAAAGTTATATCATAAAAAAATCAAATTTGAAAAAGGGCCACTTTCGAAGATGGAACTACGAAATTACAGCATTTGGTTTTGCTTTTGTTTGTAATCTGTCATTTATGTGGGTACATAAACCATGTTGATAGTGCTCTATATTCATTATTCAAGCTGAAATTATGTCGCTTACGCCCGAAGAATGCACCAGAATACTTACAATGCTGGAAACCGGCCGGAGTCAGCGCGATACAGCCAGGACTGTCGGTGTGTCGCTGTCAACAGTACAAAGAGTTCTCCGACGTTACGAAGAAACTGGTTCTAACCTACGCAGACCAGGAACGGGCAGAACCAGGTGTACCACAGCACGAGAAGACCGATACTTGGTGAACACCATGCTTCGAAATCGCTTTCTCACAGGAACTGAACTCACAAATCAGTTTCGACGCCTCGGAGGAAGTCACCCAAGTGCATGGACAGTAAGACGTCGGCTTGCTGAATCTAACTTAAAACCCCTTAGACCTGCAAACGGCCCTAAACTGGAGCGTGGGCATCGTATTTCAAGACTAAGATATGCCCAGAGCCACGTAAATTGGAGTATTGAAGATTGGTCAAAAGTTATGTTCTCCGACGAATCAAAATTTATGCTCTACAAGCACGATGGAAGACACAGAGTGTATCGAAGACCAGGGGAAAGATTCAAGCAAGCATGCATCGAAGAAAAAGTAGCCTACGGTGGTGGGTCTGTACTTGTGTGGGCCGGAATTTCTTCTGAAAGTCGCACAGAGCTGGTGATCATAGAAAACGGCTCTTTAACTAGCGTAAGATATGTGGAAGAAATCTTCAATGATCACGTTGGTCCATTTATGGTCAATTTAGGTGAGGATGCTATATTTATGCATGACAATGCCCGACCTCATACAGGTAGCATTGTGAATGACTACCTTCAAGAGATGAACATTACTCGTATGGAGTGGCCAGCGCGCAGCCCGGATATCAACCCGATCGAGCATGCTTGGGACGAGCTAGGCAGATGCGTAAAACAACGAAACCCTCCCCCAATCACGCTTCGTGAGCTCAAAATTGCTCTCACAGAGGAATGGGAGAATATTCCCCAAAATCGTATAAGGAACTTGGTGTACAGCATGCCAAACCGCGTAAACGCAGTAATGGAAGCACGAGGAGGCAATACGAAGTATTAAAATTCAAGAAAATCGTAATAAAGTTCAAAAATTTCATGTTTCCTATTTTTGTTTTAAGGAGAGATCAGCAGTTTTTTTCTTTATGTAATTTTGTGTTAATAAAATGTATGGCGACTCATATTTTTTTTACTTTCATTTAAGGAGTATTACATTGTCTATTAAATACAATTTATTGCATTAACCTATCATTTTTAGTTTCCGAGATTTTAACATTCTTTAAGTGACCCGGATTCATTGCTCTCGAGTGTACTTAAACGTTGAAAAACTATAATTGTCATAAAATAATAATTATACGTGTAATATTTTTTTTTTTAAATAATCTCCAAAAAGTTCGTTTGATGTGTGTTGTGTTTGTGTGTGTATTTGAGGTGATTGTGAGTGTTGTGTTGTGGGTATGGATTAATTACATATATTTATTGTGGATTTGTTTATAGGTAATGAATACAGCTTTCCTTTGGTGGGTTTAAATTTTAGAATAAGTTTATATTTATTTAATTCGAAACAAACATTTCTCCAATAGACGTCATAGATAGGTACTGTCTAGAAACTAAAGTATTTTGTACTCGATTGTACCACTGTATGGGAAAATTTAATTCTTTAATATCTTTTTAATTACACACCGACTAATTCTGTAACTTGGCGACAAATTGCGACTAATTGACGACAATTTATGGGAGAAAGCGCATCTTCGCTAGGTGCTCTAGTTTTTGAGATATAACTGGCCCTGCTGGGGAGACTCTCTCCAGATCGGCCACCTATAAACCCTTATATCTTTTGAACCAGTGAGCGACAAATTCTGATATTTGGTGACTGATGCCGACTAATTAACGACAATTTATGGGAGAAAACAGACCTTCGCTAGGTGCCCTAGTTTTTGAGATTAACTTTGTCCCTGCTGGGGAGGGAGGCTCTCCAGATCGGCCACCTATAAACCCTTATATCTTTTGAACCAGTGACCGACAATTTCTGATATTTGGCGACAATTTTCGACTAATTAGCGACAATTTTTTTGTGTTATCAAAATTAAAATCCGTGATGGTGGCTCTGCTGGAGTCAGTCACACTTGCAATGCTGCCCCGCGGTTTTCATTTGGTCGTTCACTTTCGGAACAATTTGCGACTTTAACCACAACTGGTCGTGGTCCTGACCGCAAAAGCAGTGAATGTTTGGTCGGACGGCGGGGTCGGCTGGTCTTACCAAAATTGAAATTTGGGATTTGGCAATCTCAAATAATTCGTCCGCACTTCTCTAGAAAAACTGCGGCTGTGAAGGGGGTCCGGCGGGTTCATTTATTGACTGGTCGAGTGACGAATTGCTCAACGAGTGCTCTAGCACTCCAGCCAAAGGTAAATTGAAGACACCGTTTAGTTGTTCAGTAAGATTCTGTCAGAACCCTTCATGCTTTTGGTGAAAAAAAAAAATCCGCACGGGTGACTACCGCAGCGGGGGAGTCTTTAAGGGCGCTTTCAATTTAGACGGTTGGTGCCGGACTGCTGCCGCACGGTTGTTACGACCATGAGCCGTACTGCTGCCGGACGACAGCAGTACGACGTAAATCGTCTTATTTGAAGAGATACGCGGCTGCAGTCCGATCGAATTTTAGTGATTTCCATCGAAACCCAACTTTAGTCGGTGCCATGGACTCTGACGAGGAAGTGTTATTGTTAGTTCTCTTGCTTCGGCAGAAACATAAACGACGCCGTACTAGGGCGTCGCCAATGTTTTCTTTAAAATATAAAACTGGTGATTTTTATACACTTTACCCTAGATTAAAAGAAAGCTCAGCTGATTTTTTGAACTATTTTAGAATGTCTAGAGAATGTTTCTATGAATTATATCACTTCGTTAAAAATGGAATACAACGTCAAGAAACTAAATTCAAAAATACTATATCCGCCGAAGAGAGACTTGTGATAACGATAAGGTAAGTAATATAAACACATTTAGTATTTTAATAAGTATTTATTGCTACTCTTAAACAGATCCGATAGAGATTTTGATGATTAATGTTTTCTTTTTTGTTGATACGCACGCATTTATACTGTGTCACCATCGCTAAAAAGATCTTCATATAAAGTAAAATCAGAATTCGTTGATGTATTAGACATAGGTGATTGTTGTTGTAACTCAGTAGACGGAGCATGAGCCTGACTACGATATTCGGAAGATTGACCTGTGTAGTAACCCTGTTGTTCATAATAATCAGCGGCATATGAACTTGACCCGACGTATTTTCTTATGATTCCAATTATCTCGTATTTAGCATCCATTTTGCGATGTTCCGGAATTTTTTTAAAATCATTTAATAATGACAACAAGAAATATCTATCGCCGTCTTCAAAATTGTCTGCATTTGCATTGTTTTTGTTTTGCATTCTTTCAGCAAGAAGTTTTAAAATCTTATTAGTCTCATCGTTGCTCGAAGATGCTTTTTTAATTTTTGATGACGATGCTATTACAGAAGAATCGGTTTCAGGAGAATCAGATTGCTCGTTGGTACCAGAGTTGGAAGGTTTTGATTCATAAAGATTAGACAGAAACTGAAGCCGATCAAAATATACGTACTTCCGATGATTTTTTCCAACAGATCCACTTTTTAATTGTCGTTGCTTATTCAACTCTCGTGAATAGGAATCCCTAATATTTCTCCATTTTTTTTGGAGTAACAAGGCTGAAATAAAATTTTCTGTTATTATTTTCAGATATTTATCAACTGGCTGTACTATGACTGATCTGCATCACTCTTACCAACATGGCGTCTCAACAATTAGTGGAATTATTAAAGATACATGTCAAGAGATATACAAAGTTTTGAAAGATATCTGTATACCTGATCTTAAAAAGGAGGATTGGTTACAAATAGCTGAAGGGTTTGAAACAAAAGCAAATTTTCCTAATTGCTTGGGAGCTATAGACGGCAAACATGTGAGAATAATAAAACCGACAAGAAGTGGATCGTTGTATTACAACTATAAGCATTTCTTTTCTATTGTGTTGTTGGCTATTTGCGATTCTAATTATAAATTTATTTATATTGATGTCGGTTCCTATGGGAAGGCTTCAGATTCACAAATATTTCGGAGCAGTAGTTTTTTTAACAAGCTTCAAAACAATAATTTAGATATACCAAGTCCTGCACCAATACAAGACAATGGGCCACCACTACCTTTTATTTTTGTTGGCGACGAAGCATTTGCCGTCAGCAATTTCATACAACGGCCATTTAGTGGAAACTTTTTGGAGGGGAAAAAAAGAATTTTTAACTACCGCCTGTCACGTGCACGCCGGTACATTGAGTGTACATTTGGTATTATGACAAATAAATGGCGAATATTACATCGGCCATTAAATGTGGAAATATCGTTTGCAACAGATATTGTTAAGGCTATTTGTGTTTTACATAACTTTGTTCAACGCGAAAATACCACTATGCATGGTCAACCAATTCGAGTTAGGCCAGTTCAGCCACAAAGTTATCAGAATTTGTCAGCCACAACAGTCCGCGATATATTTACGGACTATTTTGTTAGCCCAAGAGGACAAGTATCGTGGCAAAACAGTAAAATATAAATAATACTAATTGATTACATTATAATATATTAAACTGTTTTACCTGCAGTATTCTTTTCAGCTGCTTTTTTAGTTTTAAAATCGGTAATAAATTTTTCACATAAAACATCCCAAGCCTTTTTTTTCTCCAAGCGATTTGAATACTTGTCACATTTAGAATCCCAAACGGCGGGCTGCAACTCTATTTCATTTATAAAATCTTCTGTATTTAAATCATCCATAATTAGGTAGGTATGCACGAAAACGTCTAAGAAACACGATGCGTTCACAGCACTAGCGAACAACGACTGAGACAGGTTGTTGCCGTTCCGCCAACGGACGTGCGCCGCACTGCTGTCGCACGACTTTGCGTCGAGACATTTTGTATGAAAAATCATAACCGCCCGTGCGCAGTACGATACCCGGACTGCAGCAGTCCGGCACCAATCGTCTAAATTGAAAGCGCCCTAATACCGAAAATCTCAAATACCATTGAAAAAAACGTCCTAATTTGAAGTTCATGCCCGTTACAGGATGTGAATTAGGTACTAAAAATCTACTACACTAAAAAAAAACCTAATTTTGTGCTGGGGATGACGTACGCATCGAATTCGGGAGAGTGAATCGCGCATGAATTTGCCGCTAGAGGCGTTCGGGTGGAGTAAGGGTGCGTTCCACTATGTCGTGACGACAGATTATCGTGTCGTTTAAAGCGTTGTGGTTTGTGTATTTATATGGACGTGTTCACATATAGGAAGACATTATTAACTGTCGTCCAGGATTTTTCTATATACCTATTAACAAACGATAAATTAATCGTCACGACGTAGTAGTGTGAACGCGCCCTAAGGTCTTCAGAAATGTCAGATGTCATAGTGTTCGCGTGTTGCGCGCTAATTTATCTTATATTTTTATTTATATTCACTATTGTCTAATAAAATCATTTACAAACTACAAAACTATGTGAAACACTAGGGCCAAGGGGTCCGAGTGCCCACCAATTACTTCGAGAAATCGCCAAGGTTGGTCGACTCTTCACGTGACCAGAGGGCGGGCCTATTTTTTGGCCAAAGAATCAGCATTGCCATCCAACCTGGCAATGCTGCCAGCCTTCTGGGCTCTTTTCCTGTTTACAGCGATGCGGACGAAGTTTTGGACACCCTGTAACCCTTTTCTACTTGTACATATTTATTACTATTGTCTTGAGTTTGAGTAGCAAGTTGGGATCTAATTTTCGTTAAATTATTGGTACTTTACAAGTATAAAATTCTAATTAATGACAAGACCTTACTTGCCAGTGGCGCTATCCGGTGAACTCAAAAACTATAGCACCAGTAGTTTCCGAAGTCTGTGAAAAAAATACTGAATAAAACAAAAGTCACTGGGAAAAAAACATCGAAATCGGTTCAACAACGGGTACAGTATGATCAATTTTAATTTGAAGTTCGTGGTGGCGCTGCTAGTCAAGAAAAAAATGCATCGATTTGTCAAACTTGGTAGGTATTTCTTTTAGTTCTGTTATACAGATACTTGCGTAGAAGAGTACATATTAATCTAATATTAAAAAGTTTCATTCATATTACATTTACAGATTAATTCTAAATTTACGATAGGTGATGACTTATTGTCGGGCCTATGCTGTCCCCCCATACTTGAGTACTAATGCTGTAACATGATAATATTGTAAAACGAATCATTTTAAAAGAGTAACCATGGAGTTTCTTGCCGGTTCTTCTCCATAGGAAACGACCAACCCGAACCGTGCACCTTTTTGTCGACGTTTCATAAGTGCCCATGTAGGCCTATGTGAAATAAAAAAATATTTTGATTTGATTTGATTTTGGTGAGTTGATGAAAATGAGTAACCGTAGTTTTCGGTAAAACTCAATTTAAGCTTTTGGAAAATTATTACGTAAGCAAATGCTGTAGGTATTGATTTTTCGGAATTTTCAGTATTTTTTTCGTTCGTTCCTTTTTTTGTATTTGCATTTATGTTGTCGGATTTGAATAAAAACCAGTCCATATTCTGAGAAACTTTGAATGGGTGATTGTTACTCAAGCACGCCAGAATGGCTGAACGGATCTGGATGAAATAATTATATTCTGGAATAGCACATAGGAAACTTTTTTTTCTCACACACACATCAAAATTTTCACGGCTAGTAGGTACCTACATAAAAAACAAACATACGAACATAGAACCTCTTCCTTTTTTGAATTCGGTTAAAAATGTAGGTTTTTGGAGCACCACGCAGTTAGTACAGGTCTTTCGAAGCTGCAAACTTGGTTTCACACTATTGGTATCATATCAACATTCCTAATGAAGTTGCAAAAATTAGTGCCTATAGTGCAATAATAATTATTTGCGTTCGATGTGACAGACCTAATAATCAGATAGATTAAGAAAAACATCATGCCTCGTTTTCATTGTTGAAACACACAATTCGGTAATTATAAAGAAAAGGTATCATCAATTTACTAATAGTCTTTTATATTATAGAGGCATAACTCAACGGGTTCAGAAGGAAAGCGATTGGTGGTGCCATCTGCAACTACAAACTTACAACTTTCCTGATATGTATATAAATATATCTATACGTCTACCATCATTCCTGGTTTCAGGCAGGTTTTTATGATTAGATTTAGGTTATTTATTTTTATTAACCCCGTAATTTACTCATGGATTAATGTATATGAGTAAATTAGGGGATGACTCAAGGCTGGAGAAAATAAAACCCTTACTATTATAATCTTCGTCATTTATTTTGCCCTAAGTAGGTACCAGGTTGATGAAAACACTCGACGTAAACCCAAGGAGCAGAGGCTCAACTTGATGAATTACGGAGATTGGGAGAGGCACTGGGTTGTAAATTGTTGAATTTATCAACAAAAACAACCGGCAGTATCGACAGACGGAATCAAGGAACATAATCTTTGAACTTAATACTAGTTAATACACTCTAGGACGGAATTCCATTGATTGTTTGACAGCTTGCTTCATTGCTGCAAGTAAAAAATACAAAATAACTACTACGACACGAATGTAGTTAAACGTTTAATACAGGTTTTAGAGTGTCAATTACATTAAAATTTATGCCAGTAGTAAAGATTTATTTCCTAAAAACATATTTTATGATTTTATTTAATACTACGCGTATTTCGAATTAACTTAAAAGGTAGTTGGTAGTTTATTTAATACAATTATAATAAAATAAACTACTAAACAGAATTCTAATTTTATTACTGGTAACATTTAGCATTCATTTGATGGAGTATCATGATACAAAAATAAAATAGTCACTTCATCACTGAAGCTGTAGTATATTGCAACCTATTTTCAATTTAGTCGGTTAGCGTCAGCAAGCGCCATCTGTATTTACAAACAGGCAACTCTTGATTTTATAATACGACATAATTAAAAAGGCATTAAGAGAAGGACCTGTTACTAGATTGCAGTACTCTTTCAATTTGGTAACATTATTTTCTCCTAGTTGCATGGTAAAATGTTCTAAGATTGTACAGCCTGGTTGTAAATTGTTGAATTTATCAACAAAATCAACCGGCAGTAATGATAATGACAGACGGAATCAAGTACCTAACATATAAATAGTCTAGGACGGAATGCCATTGATTGTTTGACAGCTTGCTTCATTGCTGCAAGTAAAAAGTACAAAATAACTACTACGACACGAATGTAGTTAAACGTTTAATACAGGTTTTAGAGTGTCAATTACATTACAATTTATGCCAGTAGTAAAGATTTATTTCCTAAAAACATATTCTATGATTTTATTTAATACTACACGTATTTCGAATTAACTTAAAAAGATAGTTGGTAGTTTATTTAATACAATTATAATAAAATAAACTACTAAACAGAGTTTTTACTTTAATACTGGTAACATTTATCATTCCTTTGATGGAGTATAATGATAGAAAAATAAAATAGTCACTTCATCGCTGAAGCTGTAATACACTACAACCTATTTTCAATTTAGTCGGTTAGCGTCAGCAAGCGCCATCTGTATTTACAAAGAAGCAATACATGATTTTATAATACGACAAAATTAAAAAGGCATTAAGAGCAGCACCTGTTACTAGATTGCAGTACTCTCTCAATTTGGTAACATTATTGTCTCCTAGTTGCATTGAAATGTCAAGAAATGTCATTTCATGGAACTGATCTTTTCAGAGCTTCAGCTATTGCCCGCTAGATGGCTTACATTCAATGCAGAATGTTCTAGAACAAAGCTTGTCAAGTTTTACGTTCAAGGCGCTAGTAGTTTCCGGTTCATATAGTTATATATATTATTCTGTTCTATTGATCAAGTTGCAAGATGTGATTACAAATCATTTTGTAATTTGTTCTATTGTTTTGTTGGTAATCCTAAGTGTGAATGGATTTCTCCCAAAGTAAGAAATATTCTGCTCTGTTTAATCAAGTGATGGGAGACTGGAAAGCGCATGGAGAGGCCAAACTGAAAAGCATTCCCTGTGCAACGAAGTGTGTGACCAACCAAGGAAATATAATAGTGTAGTGTGTAGTAGTACATAGTGGACAATCATTTATTCGTAAGTATTGTGGTTTTTAAGAGCACTTGTTGTATAAATAGCAGTAAATTGATGTTATTACAGTTACAGTCAAATGGTTATTATTCTAGTGAGTATCATCGTTTAAGCAAGCGCCCTCTATGGTAAAATCATGTTATCCTGCACTCAACAACAGGGGGCGCTGTTTTCTAAAATTAGGAAGACTGCTTGAATTTTATTTACTGATGTTTTTGTCTCGAAAGATAAAATAAACCTGATAATGTTTTAAAACATACAAATACGTTAAATTTATCAAAGGCCTCCCTGAAGCAATTCTGAGCTTTATGGGAGTTAATGATCTACATTCAGTCAAAAAGTATCGCAAAAGGATGATGTGTTTATGGTTCCAAATTATTTTTGAAGTGAAAACTTCTTTAGCGGCGTTGAGCACTTTTTCTGTAATGGGTATAAAATCTTAAACTCGCGTCAGGACACGTGACCTGATCGAAAAAGCGTAAGACGGAGGGAGTTCTGAAGTGTTAAATTTTTAATGTAATATAAATTGTCATGTTTGTGTCCGATAGCGCAATAAATGAATATTGTATTTTACCACATAAATGATAGTACTTTTATATTGATAATTAAAGCAATTCGTGCAAAATTATTCCCTAAGCATTTCAAAATATCAAAAATGCACAACTTTAATATTCAAGTTTTCACTTCTGCCGGCACTCCCGGAGTGCAACCCGTTGTTTTTTTTGTTGTTAGATTGGCACAATGACGTAATATAAATAGACGCGTCATGCATGAACATCATAGTACTCGAAAACAGCGTAAATACTGTCGATAGCTACTTAGACGCACGAAGAAAGGGAAAGAAAATTAAATGTCATCTACGGAATTCCTGGCAATATATTTTTTTCATTTCCAATTAAAAACACAGAACGGCATTTTTTGACGTGACAACGTCTTAAATTAGGTTGCGGCTGGGAGTCACTTATGAAAAAGTGTAACGCTCGGTAACGTTACGATGAGTCACCGAACGAGAGAGAGGCCCGCCGAATGCCTTGCGTCTCTCTCCCACTCAACTATGATCGGTAATTAGTTAAGTTTAAGTTTACATGTACAATGTTTTAGTAAACAAAATATATTTCTATAGTTAAAATTTGTGCAATTCTTATTTTCATTCAATTCCTTGTTCCTATTGTGCAATTTAATTATATTCATATCAATAAATATTCTACCGAGAAAAAGACGTTGTCACGTAAAATCTTCGCCCGTAAAACCGACTTTACAGGCAACCATTTTTTTTTTTTGTTATTTGAGGAAGTTATAAACACAAGTTATTTTAATGTCACGTACAGCCGCGGCACTGGTTGGTACGCGACTGAATGGAGGTCCGGTATTTACCTTGCATTTATGTTGCCACTACAGAGCGCTGGCGACGTATCTATAGTTTATATTATCATTGGATTGGCACAACTGTTTTCCATTTTGGCACGGAGTTTGATTTGCATCTGTAATTAAGATTAAATACAGTGCTGTTTTTAGTTAGCGCGTATGGTATCTAGTGTGTATTGCGAATTTTATAATGGACAAAAACATCGAAAAAATAGTTTCTCTTAAATTAAGCATCGTCTATGGAATTTCATGTTCGGAGTCCCTGAAAATGATACAAAAGGCTTACGGTGAATCGACTTTATTGAAAACACGTTGTTATTAGTGATACAAAGAGTTCAAAAGCGGTGGAGATGTGATGGAAGCTTTGCCTCGCTCTGGTAGGCCATCAACGTCTTCATCTGAAGTGAACATTGCAAAAGTGAAGGAAATTGTGACTGAAAATCCTCATTCAAGTTTGAGAGAGATAGCCGCTTAACTTTCTGTGTCTCACGAGTCGATCCGTATCATTTTAAATAATCACTTGGGTGTGAAACATGTTGCCACTCGGCTAGTCCCAGAAGGCCTGAATTTTCTCCAAAAACTCAATCGCACAAGAGTTGCTGAGGACACGCTAGAACGAGTCAATTCCGACCCAACATTCATGAAATGCGTTGTTACTGGTGACGAGACGTGAGCTTACGAGTTTCGACATGCAAATTAGTTAACAAGCTTCGGAGTGGCGGTTTTCAACTGAACTGAAACCGAAAAAAACACGCCAGTCGATCAAAAGTCAAAGTCATGTTGACCGTTTTCTTTGACTATCGCGGTTTTGTTCACTTGGAATTGTTGCAGGAAGGTCAAGCAGTAAATAAGTAATATTATTTGAGCGTTATGCGGCGTTTAAGAGAGCAAATTTGACGAAAAAGGTCAGATTTGTGGAAAGAAAATTCTTGGATTTTGCAACACGATAATGCGCCTTCGCAGAAGGCCATCATAGTGAACGAATTTTTGACCAAAAACCTCAACTAATACCATCGAGCAACCACCTTATCCACCAGATATAGCTCCTGCTGACTTCTTTCTTTTTCCTAAACTCAAATTACCACTTCGTGGCACCCGTTTTCACTCGAAGATATAAAAAGGAGAATTTGCGGTGAGAACTGAACTTAATTCCGGAAAAGCGTTTGAATCGACTTTGTGATTGTATTAAAGAGTAAAGTTACAGATACTGGAGCATTTCGGGGAGTTAATGTAAAAACTGATCATTATTGAACAGCATTGGCGTCATGAGTTCCTGTTACTGCTTTAGAAATCATAAAATCAGAAAGACTGCAATAATTAGAAGAAATATGACAAAAAAATTAAAGAGATGACGGATCAAGTATTTGATGTTGGTCTCTGAAAGGACGTTAAGCCTGATTACTTTCCGGTCGTGCTGGATTGCCGTTCATTTAGATTGGACAATGAGAGTGAGGGAAGGGGGTGTGCACCTGTACATGCGCACATACGTGTGCACTTCATATCTCCCGCGCCGATGGCTCATCTTCTTCATCTTAAGGTAATGTACTTGCCCGACTTGTGTTTGTCTTGTTTAAACCTGTGTTTCAGGAATGACTTTCTATGACTACAGTATAACATTCTAAGATGACCGGTACAAGAAATTATCTCAGGAACGTTAAGGGAATCCAATAAACCTGATTTGCTTTATTTCCTCATATGCAATGTTTCGTTACTGTGGCGAAACGCGCGCAGCGAGCCTTCGGCCGCCCGCCGCACCAAGTGAAGCGCGCTCGCGCCACGTGATTTATTACGTCACATTGAAGCGAGCGAGAGGGAACATTTAAGCAGATAGATGGCGCGTAACGAACACACGTAACACATCACGACACGTCCACTCTAAAAAAAAGAAATTAAAGAAAATGAATCCTACCTCAAAATCGCTCCGGTCGTATGAGATAGGGCTCGAAGTGGCCTCCACCGAGGCGTTCGCATACATTGGCACGGCGCAGGGTCTCCGCGTGTAAGCGGGTTATCAACGTGGGATCTTCGTTGCAGCTGTAGCGCAGCTGCTGGAACCTGTTCGTGGTGCTGTGTTGCATTTCTTCCTCATTCGCACATGCACTGACAAACACTTTTACTTTACATAGCCCCATAAAAAAAGTCTAAAGGCGTCAGGTCTGGCTATCGTGCTGGCCACGGTTTCGGTGCAAATCTGCCAAGCCAGCGATGCGGAAAGGTGGCGTCTAAATGGAGCGCCGTCGTGCTGGAATCAGATCATCGGCTAGTGCTCAAGCGGTGCATCATACAGAACTTCCCATTCCACGTACAGCTCGTCACGGAGGTTCTCTAGCTCTCTTTCCAGGTCATCACGGAGGAAATCCAGATAGCGCGCTCCGTTCACGCGTGCGGGAAGAAACACAGGCCCTAGGATTTTATCCCTTCGCAGCGTTTTGTGCACGGACCAGTGCGAGACACGGGCTCCATGATTCCGCCATAATAATCAAACTGCAGTGCGTGTGCTTAGGCGTGGATTTTGTCGGAACAAGTCTAAAACTCTTCAGTTTCGCCGCCAAGTAGTCTTCTGGTGCCTTCCTGATGGGGGAACGCCTCGGTGGAGGCCACTTCGAGCCCTATCTCATACGACCGGAGCGATTTTGAGGTAGGATTCATTTTCTTTAATTTCTTTTTTTAGAGTGGACGTGTCGTGATGTGTTACGTGTGTTCGTTACGCGCCATCTATCTGCTTAATTGAACATACTGGGCAGCTATGAAATAAAAAACATGTGATAATTTTATTGAATTCTACAATTATTAAATACTATAAATTAAATTAGAGATTATTTGATTTTCTCTTTTGCATTAAAGTTGGGATCATAGAGACATCTATCGATAATATGAGACTAATAGTTTCTCGGTTAACAAATGTAGATGGCGACTCTTTCTTCACTGAAGTTGAGCTTGTTCTAACTGTCTCCCCCCTGGTGAAGCCTGACGCACGACAATTCTGTTCTTGGGTTTAAGCTGTGAACTACAGCGTAATAAGACTTAAAATTGGCCGCCAACGGCTGGGCTGACGTCGTCCCAGTGGAGCCTGACGTATAGTCGGGAAATACAAAAATCTGGATGGTGTGTACCTGTGTACAGTTTAAGTTAGTTCTAACATTTTTGTTCACAAATTCAATTTTATTTATTTAGTAACAATTTACATTGCACAATTTCAGTTGAGATCTAATAAATTGACAATACTATTCCGGTTGGACATTTTTGTGCAGTCACCGACTACGAATTCGATGAACTCTGTAGCTAGGCAGAAAGTGAACAGCTGATTTTACGTTAGAGTATTTCCACATCCATTGTTGGTTTTTTGTCTATCTCTTACTTTTTCACACAATATTAACGGCTGAATGAATTTGGTACACAGCAGGTCATAACCCCACATCCCCGTGGGAAAGTAACCGTCTTGCATGTGAACGAGCAAAAGCTAGTAAGCTTATCATTTTCGAGTCCTAATACAGGATCATACATTCAGTACAGTTATTCGTTATATAGTAAGTTCAGTAAAACATACAAACAATACCTAGGTAGGATACTTCATAATGAATTATTATAATAATGAAACAATACCGATATTTACAAACGCAAAGACGTGATTAAAATTAAAGCTATATTAGTAGCTTTATTGCTTTTTACAACAAAATACTTCTTGCTTAACCATCTCCGGCTAATAAAAGGATTAATACACAAACAGGTTTTCCACTAATAAATTGTGGAATAAAATAATCTTGTGGCTTTTTAGTCTGTATTCATAATTTAAAAAAAATAGTTATTGACCATTAAAATTGTATTCGGAACCATCTTTCAAGACATTTATAAATACTAATTATACTATTGTATGCAAATTAACATACTGCGCCTAAATGTACACTTTTTGGAATTCTTGTTCTTAATGGTATTAAATGAACTTAGACGGTTGTATTGATGATTTGAATTTCGCGCGCTTGGTGCTTCCACCTTGATCTATAAGTTGCTAGTCCTGCCCCTGTATTTATAAACGCTTCGGTTCGATTTCGATTCGATAAGTCATATGTCGTATCTTTTTTGGAATTACGAAAGCGAGCGAGATAAGACTTACGACTTATCGAATCGAAGCATTTGTGAATAGGGGGTCTCTGCGCAAGCGATGATAACGAACGCTCTTGCATCACACCCACCCAAATAGTCTCGTCATAACTTTTCGGCGACTGTTTAAAATACTGCCTTGAGCACCACCCTTCCCCGTGCCCCTTACGTGGTCGCTAACGCCTTCGAGGGAAACAGTTAGAACAAGCACAACTTCAGTGAAGAAAGAGTCGCCATCTACATTATATAACCGAGAAACTATTAGTCTCATATTTTCGATAGATGTCTCTATGATCCCAACTTTAATGTAAAAGAGAAAATCAAATAATTTTGTTCTCTTTAATTTATAGTATTTTTCTAAAGAATAATTATATTACATTTATCATTAAAATTATCACATTTTTATATTTCATAGCTTCAGTCCAATATTTTCAATTAAGGCAACCTTATCACGGAAATACTTATTGTAGAACATAATTCTGGCAACATAACATAATGGTTGCCGCAACTTGCGCCTGCGCTTGCTTGTGTTTCGTGTGTACATTTTGTGTTTAATTATTGGTATTTGGGTGTCTTATCTACAACAGACGTCGAGTTGAGTTTGATACTGATGAACTAGATATAAAATATAACATAATAGTTACAGATTACAATGAATTACTAAAATAAAATAGTTCATTACTGTGTAACTGCCAATTCGCTTCAAATATAAATGTAGCCGGCGAAATTCTTTCTTGTTTTTTACAAATAGAAGCTGTGTTTACATCGTATGTTGATCAAATTGCAATTCGCGAATATAATGATGGCTCGTTTACTTACTGACTCACGATCCTAAAAATATCTATATACAGTAAGTAACAAAAACCCTGTTGTTCCTTCTACCTACGTTTTAAGAATCGGTATACACACGTAATAAAGGAAGTCATTTATAAAAAACGGTCAACAAAAATAATTTAAAAAAAAATATTTAATTATTAATATTTGTAAGGTTTAACTGATTTCTAGGCATCTTCTGTCGCGTCAAAGGAAGCCGCCGAGCTCGGCTATTTAGCGAAATAAAGATGTACTTGTAAAATCAGATACTCGAAACATTTTTTTGAATGTGTCGATTTTAATAGTTATTTCATTTTGGCCTCTCGACTGGCCAATGCTTAATTTTTTTTAATTATAACTTCATCAATGTTGTGCTTGTAGGTAAATGTATACGTCCCTAACAGGAACAACAGGGTTTTTGTTACTTACTGTATAAATGTATTGTCATTAAATTCGCAAATCGCATTACGATCAACATACGACGTAAACAGCTGCTATTTGCAAAAAACCAATAAGGTATACATACATACATTGTATACATGCATTCATATCTACCTATAGCTACCTATAGAGCCTTAGTTCCCGTCAAGAAATCCAGATGGGGTTTCGAAATTGGATGGTTCGAAATGGCACAAGACTTCACAAGAGGGTTCTCTTCTCCCCTAGTATTATTATACTCTTTGTTTATCCGTCTTGTCTGCTTATGGATGTGAGTATTCATTCATTTTGCTATAGTATCCACTTATAGCCATTCTACAAGCAGCGTCGGCTATTTTTTGATGGCTCTTTTACCGCTGTCCATCGTAAATAATTTTAATAAACCGCACAATTTAAAGGTAACGGAAGCAAGAAATTACCTGTTACTGTAAAAAAAAACTGTTTCTTCACGAATGTGTGTTAACGATCCGGGTTCTGAGCATAGACTAATATATGGTGCTGAGAATTACAAATGGCTTCGGGTTAAATATAACCTGGTGAAATCATACTTGTTTGTTTTATAGCTCCATCTATTCGAACTTGCCTAAACTAAGTGAACTAAGTTCACATAAAATTGTTCGATACAACAAAATAGCTATTCGTCACAGGATGGCAGAGTGGTGCTGTTGATGTAGTTCAGCTATTCGACAACAGATGACGTACCAAGGACTTGAATGTTTCCGGTTTGATATCCAATCAGCTTTCTCTGCTTTGGATTGGGCGAGGGCACCGAGAGAGTAACACCGATATTGTCCACATTGTATAAATAAAAAAAATTGTGGTCGTTTTCGTTTCGTGATCGACGAATAACATAACCTTGTTTTACAATTTTGCAATTGTGTTGCGCAGAGAGATTTTCTGTTAACATACTGAACTGTTAACGTATCAACATTTTAATAATTCCTTCAATGTGAAATCATGCCGCTCAGAGGCAGAATTTGTTTTGCTATTTTGCTTAAAAAAAAATCTTTATTTTCTTAGTAGTGTTATTGTGTGCAACAGTGTAACTAGGGGTATAACAGACTCTTGAAGATTTGAGCAACTGCGTATTTTACGGTGAGTTTACCGAGTTTACCTGGGACTTCAGAAAAATAACAGCTGTTGTTCTTCTTATCCCGGATACGTGTTTTGTGTCATGAGTTGATGAGTGTCACATTTACGCGGGAAAACTGTATTTTGTCAACTCGCTTAACGCTCAACGAATAGTCTTAATAACCTGGCTGCAGACTTCAATGAAAAGTAGCCTTTGTCATTCTCCAGGTCCCATGCTACCTGTCCGTCGAAGGAGAATGTGAAACAATAGTTTCATCTAACTTATCTAAGGTAATCTTAGTAATTTCGGAGATATGACGTTATAAACGTCTCGAATACATGAGATCTGAGCCCAGCCATCAATAGCAACCTGCGATATACCAGATAGAGCTTTTCACATACATAGCGACAGGTGATATAAAAGTTAAATAACAAATATAAGGGTCCTAGGCCCACCCTTTCATAGCAACAGTGACATAACATCGGATAAAGCTTCCAAATAAGTAGTATTAAGAAAACATAAAACAATTTTTTATTATTTTGTATAGTGTAACCTACATTAAAACACCTAACACACTGACATTTTTGACCTTAGTCAACTTATGTTCTGCTGAAAAATGCCTATCCACTCATGACCTTTTTCTATTGAGGGGTCGGCCGAAAACTTATTATTCCCCTTTCATAACAATTGCTGAACCAATTGTCATGAAGTAGAATGAAACTTTTCATTAAAGGTACAGTATGTAAAGTTAATAATATGTAAAGTTGTTGTTCTTCTTCTATCAAACATTGCAAGTTGTGTGGCATTGTCAGTCTGTGTGTATTATGTTGTGTAACTTTACATTGTATTCAAAATTATGGAACAATGGTTGTAGACAATAAAATGGTTCCTTGTCTGTGTTTATATCTTTTTGGGACAGTACAGACTAACAGTTTAAATATTACCTAGTATGTATTATGTCCTCTATCTACAAAGCTTAAAAAAGTTCTCTATAGATTAAACGGAAGCAACTTGACACTAAGAAAGTTCTACTGGTTAAATGGCCGAAATTCACAATTACACCTGAAGAATAAAATGCTTTCATAAAAAAACCTATATGGACCTATGGCATTCAGCAAGTAACAGCATCACATTATTCTAACATAGAGATCAAAGAAAATTGTGAAAAATCGAGAAAATTTTCATAGCTTGTCTAATATGCATGATAAATAGAAAAATTTATAATAGAATTTTTAGAATTGGCTCATTAGTTCTGGAGATTACCTCCTACATACAAAGATACAAACTTACCTCTTTATAATATTAGTATAGAAGAATGAATCACCACCCAAACATCTTGGCAAACCATGTCAAAAGAGTCTGCAGGCTAAAACGCAATTCCACAAGATTTTGTAAGGCAAACTTAGCATCATACTTTTTAAGTAAGAGGTGATGTAATAGGATGCATACCAAGCAAGCCATCTAACACGCCATAGAAATTACTTAATGTTATAATGAATAGTGACAGATTCTAAGTAAGGGCACGTTCCCACTATGTCGTGACGATTAAATTATCGTTGGATAATAATATGGAAAAGTCGTGGACGACAGTTAATCGTGTCGTCCTATATGTGAACACCTCCATTTAAATACACAAGCCACGACGCTTTAAACAACACGATAATCTGTCGTCACGACATAGTGGGAACGCGCCCTAAGAGACAAAAAAATTAATAAAAATATATTTAATTTATTTTCAGAGTGTAGCCATGGAAGTTGACCCGAAGCTTTTTGTCACTTGCCGGCTATGTCTTGAAGATTTAGGACAGTACCAGATAGTACCTAGTGTGCAGCAACAAATTAAATATTGCTTTGATATAGAAGTAAGAACTGTTTACTCACATCTTCAATTTCTCTGTCTTTTTTTGATTATTACTGCAATCTAGCTTTGATATTTCAAAGTTGTATACAGAGTGATTCTTTTAAGTTAGACAACAGGGGAAATCCAAATTCATAAGAGGTAGAGGCTCTGTCTTTTTTGATGAAAATAATTTTGCCAAACTACATTTTTTGGTCAAGAAGTATCCATATAAATGAGTGAATGTGACCAATTTTGTTACATGCCCTTCTACTCTCTTTTGTGTACGGATCATTACAATGAAGTCATCCTTACATGTAACAGCTGATCAGCATCAAAAACCATACCAATTTTTGTTACAAATTGAAAGTTGGTAAAATTTTACCAACTTCCGCTCCGATCCTGAAGATATCCCTCTGTTGTCCTGCTTAAGGAAGCGCCAGGGTAGCCCGCGAAATTCATTTTTTTTTGCGTTTTTTGCAATTTTTTAGTCCGTGTCGGGCTGTATGTTGAACAAAATAAGATTTGCGACTGTAACCCGTAATATATTTACAGAATTACTAGCTGTGCCCGGCATGCGTTGCAATGCACCTTTTTTACCCTACCCTACCTACCTACCTACCCCCTTATCACTAAGGGGTATGAAAAATAGATGTTGGCCGATTCTCAGACCTACTCAATATGCTCTCAAAATTTCATGAGAATCGGTCAAGCCGTTTCGGAGGAGTATGGCAACGAAAACTGTGACACGAGAATTTTAATTATTAGAAGATAATCATTCAAGTCATCAATACCACACTCAAAGTTCATATAATCCCTATTCCCCATTGAATGACTATTTCATGAAAAAGTAATTTAATGGGAAATAAAAACAATAAAAGTTATAATAGTGGTTAAAGTTCATGTTTACTAATACAACCCTGTATTGATGACTAGCTGTGCCCCGTGATTTACAAAAAGACACTTCAATTTTATTTATTTGTACAGAAGATTTTAATCATTATAATTCTGTATCTACATAAGTACGTGTTACGTTCGCGAATCATACTTTGTTCAACATACAGCCTGAAACTGATCTGCAATTTGCAAAAAACGTAGATTCTTCCGTTTTTTTTTATTGATTTTTTTGTTGAATTTCGCGGGCTACCTTGGAGCTTCCGCCTTAAGGAAATCACTCTGTTTAACCAGATTTTAACAATACTGTCTTGAACTGATTCTGCATGTTTAGTCTAAAAACTCTTATGTCTAGTGTCTCGAAGGTCCTGGGTTCGATTCCTGTGTCGGGCAATGTGTTATTGGATTTTTGCATGATGAATTTCTCAGTAGCAGCTACGGATTCTGTATTTGTGCCCGGTTGCTGGCAATAGGCCTTAGATATACCGGCGAAATGTGGGTGTACTATTACGTACTCATCGCGGATTACAGGCGTGTGTTTTATGTATATGTAATCAAACCAAAACAATTTATCTTCTAATTTCAGGTTGAGCCGTTTGATGGTCTGCCACAACTAATATGTATGAAGTGTAAAGAGAATTTAAACAAGTTCCACACAGTAAAGACCACATATTGTGAGAAGCAAACTAACTTGAGAAGCAAGGTTATGAAAAAGGATGTAAGTTCTTATAAACTTTTATTTACTTATCATTATAATCTTGTCATTATACTTTTGAGCATGTTCTTGGCTTCGCAAATGGTCAATGCGATAAAAATCCCTTGTTCAAAATGTATTTACCACAAACTCATATCAAACATATATGAATCTTTCATCATGTATTTAAATATGTACCATTTTTACATATTTAATACATGGTGAAAAATTCATAATTTGGTGGGTATAGTTTCGGATTTCGCAAGCCTCACATTCTCACTTAAAAAAAATCAAAATGTATGATCTGTGTATAGACCAAAAAGTGTTATTGAATGTCCACCAACAAAAGTAATTCAGGGTCCAACCAGAAAATGTATTGTACAGGATTTCTCTCTAGTCCCTTACCATAGTGAACCTATAATGTAACAGTTCAAATTCAAGCATTAAATCAGCGAGTGAGGAGAACCGAACATTACAGAGTGCAACCTGTAATGATACAATTTGTAATAACAACTTGTTTGTGTACACTTATACTGTCACTTACGGGATACCTTCCGTGATTGTTCATGTTTGTTTATTGATGTGATGTTATGATATCGGGAGCTCAAAATCATGAACAAACACGGAAAAAATCCCGTAAGTGACAGTGTAGGTTTAGTTTTAAACTGTGAAAGCTTAAAACAGTGTTTGTTTGTGTACAAAATCGAACCGTGTATTGTTACGCGTTAGCGTCTTTTCTGCCATCCTTTGGTTAGAGTCCCATTCAAAGTCTGATGATAACTGTAGTGTTTGATACTAGAAATAAGCAGGTTAGGAATAAATATGTTTTTATTTTTCCTCAGGATATATTCTGTATCCAGCAACAACAAGACACTGTCAGTTCAAGCCAACAAGCTCCCGAAACCGTAGAACCAGAACAACCCACCAACCAGACAACAAATGAAAAATGTAACTCTAAGAAGAAAAAATCGAAAAGGAAAAGACTGTTACTACACTCGTCTTCATCCAGTGATTTAGAATCGGAGCAATCATTCCAAACTTCAAAATCTCAAAAAAAGAAATCCTCAAGGAAAAGAGGTAAAACGTCAATGCCATGGGCGGTAGATTACAAGAAATTGATAGCATGTAAGCTGTGCACCAGTATTTGGCCGAATAGAAAATCTCTTGCAATTCATAACCGCAGTCATGAACTCCTCAAAGAGAAATATAAAAATATACTCAACAGACAATGTACAGTAAATTTAACCAAACTTGATAACAAACCTAATGTAACAGGATTGAGTGACATGGTAGTTCACAGTAGCAACAAAATTATTGCACCTGGTAACTCTTACTTTTATACCATTTATTCAAAAGATGATAATGATAGTGCTGACCATAGCAAGAGTGATTTTCTTCAAAATAAAGACGAAAGTAAATGTCTTAGTCAACAGTCTTCAGATGAGGAGGAAAGAATTGCATTTAAACCAACTCAAAGAAAAAGGCGACTTATATCGAGAAGTTCCAATGAAACGGTTGTTATAGAAAGCAACAAATTGTTATCTGATGAAGAGGATTCTAAAAGTACAGTTCGAAATAGTATTGAAACACCATTAAACAATGGTCAATGCATAAACATTGATGATTCATCGGACAGTGAATCTGACCAAAGCAAATTGGAAAAGAGTGGAAAAGTTAAAAAACCCATAGAGGCAAAATTTGGCGATTATAAAGTAATACAAGGAATTATATCCATGTGTGTAAATTCGTACCTCAAGAAAAATGACTCTGGAGAGATTGATATGTTGAATGTTAACCAAAACAAGAAAAAAGACAATGCTCAGATAAGCAATGAATCTCAACTAAAACATAAACTATTAAGTATTGGAAGAAAAATTATTAATAAACAGGGTTTCAGTTGTACGGGTTTACTTCGGTATATGGAGCATAAAAGTCTTGAAATCGTGTGGATGGCGAAGGCGCCTTCGTCGCATCCTAAAGACACAAATTACATACGAATTTTAACAAAGCTACGCGGCGACCTAAACTTAGATGATGACCCTGGATGGGTTAACGTATCTGAAATGCCTCAATCGAAGTCATCTAATTTAGTTCCACTACATAACCCTATCAAAGTTGCTGTCCCTAGCAAAACTTTGTCTAATGTTCCAGTGATTAATGAACAAGCACAAGCAGCACAGATTGCAATAAGTCTGCTAAAACCAAACATGGAAACAAGTCAGTCAGTCAATCAAATCCACAACCAGGCTCAACTGGACGCAATACCGGCCATGTTATCATTTGTAGATAGTAAAGTAAGTACTTCCGATTCTAAAAAACTGTTAAATGCCAACCCTGTAGCAAACCCCAAGAAACTACCAAAGAAAATAGGTATTGAATCAAGATCTAATAAAACAGTTGCCAAACAAAGTATAGTGCATGCTAATAATGATGATACTAACTTCTGTTTGCCTATAATTACTTCTACTACTTCGTTGGCAACAATTCCAAGTAAAGAACAGACCCAAGATGCTGATAAGAAAAATAGTGCTAACTCAGAAGAGACTAATAATACAGAAACACCTGCCGCTCCAAGAATTAAAGTGAAACCAGCATCTGAGTTAATGTCAGAAAGAGCTTTAGATATAATGAAAGAACAAGCAACAACTGTTACTACCAGTAACATGTTCGTAAGTCAAATACAAAATGTTTGGCCGCAACAACATGCAATAAATGTCTTTGTTCCGAATATTGGACCACAGCTACTTGTTACCAGCCCACCATTACAAATTCTACAAATGCCTACTCTAAATGCAGAAACCGCATATCAACCAATGCCTGGCCCAATAGCATCAAATGCTAAAAAAGAGTGTATAATATTAGATACAACTGCTTTTCCGAACACAAAAACATTTTCACCCATTAAGTATGTGAAAGATCTTTTGCAGTTGCATAATATATTTTTATTAGATCCTAATGAAATAGTACCAAACCAATTTATTTGTCTTATCAAATTTAAAGTTGTATTCAAGCAAGATTACCAAAAAGATCCACCGGTGGTACTCTGTTTATCATTATTATGCTGTAAGAATCAATTCTGTTTTCAAGTTAGAGATAAAAACCAGGAGATTGTAGATTTGACACAAATATCTGCTAATTGGCAATGGGAAGTACTTCAAACATATCGTGGAGACGTAAGCAACAAAGTGTTACAAAATGCTCGAAAGTTTGGTCAAGAGTTATTTGATTTAACCAATAATTTCTTTTGCTTGCTCAAATCAATCAACTGTCGTAAGCTGTTGAGTTGAAACTTTGAAGCTTCTAAGTCTTACTCCTAAGAATCGATTTTCATATACAATAGCAAATAGGATGGGGAGTAGGCGCGGTCCCAGAGGGGGGGGGGGTCACAGGGGTCATGACCCCCCCTCAATTTTTTTTTTTTTCTTTGTTTATGATGCAATCTGTCCCTCCACTGACATTCAGCATCTGTGTGTCAAGCCTTTGTATGTCAGGCTTGGTATGCTCCCAGCGGTGCATCCACATCAATCCATTTTATGTTGTGTCAGCTGTCATAGAATCAGGTCTTGTGGGGTTTGCCTTTTAAGCCTCTTGAATGTCTTGGTTTTTTTCAAGTTTGATGCCAGTTTATTGGGATGATTAGTAATCCTATTCTTGTAGGCACTGACTGCTTGCATGATTTGTTCCTTAACCTTTGGTATTTTTAAGTCCCGATGTAAGCTATCGTTAGTCATGTACCATGGTGCATTAGTTATAATCCTAAGCATTTTTGACTGAAACCTTTGGAGTATGTCAATGTTTGAATTGGCTGCCGTGCCCCACAGCTGTATTCCGTATGTCCAGATAGGCATTAGGATGCACTTATAAATCCTGAGCTTATTCTCCAGGGAGAGCTTGGATTTTTTTGATAGTAGCCAATAGTGTTTCCTTAGTTGTAGGCTCAATGCTTTACGCTTCGTGAATATATGTTTTCGCCAGGTTAGTCGCCGGTCTAAGTGCATTCCAAGGTATTTAGCTTCTTCCGCTTGGGGAATCACAACATTATTTAGTTGTACAGGTGGGCATGTATCTCTTCTTGTTGTGAATGTCACATGTACAGATTTGGTTTCATTTGCCTTTATTCTCCATTCTCTTAGCCAGGTCGAAATTTCATCTAAGCTTGTTTATAGTATCTTAGAGGCTTGTGCGGCATCTTCATGCACAGCTAGTGTAGCAGTGTCATCGGCAAACGTGCCTAAGACTACTCCTTCCGACACGGGGAGATCCGCTGTATAAAGCAGGTAAAGAGTGGGACCCATCACGCTGCCTTGAGGAACTCCTGCCTGAATTTCGTGCAGTCCAGTTATTTCATTGCCTTGTTTTACAAGTACCTCTTTTCTAAGTAAGATTTAATAAAAATGAAGTAATTTATTGGAAAGGTTTTTTTAATTTTATATAAAAGGCCCTCGTGCCAAACTCGATCGAAAGCCTGTGATATGTCTAGAAAAGCAGCTGACCAGTATTTTTTTTCTTCATATGTTACATGAATTTTCTCGACCAGCCGATGTATTTGTTCTATGGTTCCATGACTTTGCCTAAACCCGAATTGGTGGTCAGGTAACAGAGTTTTGGTCTATCAGTGGTCTTAGTCTTTTCATAAACAATGTCTCTAGTAGTTTTGAAGGAATAGGCAACAAGCTAATGGGCCGCTAGGACTTCACTTCCCTAGGGCACTTTCCAGGCTTAGCTATCATAACAATTTGAGTTACTTTCCATTGAGAGGGTACATACCCCTTTAAGAGAATTGCGTTGTATAAAGCGGTGAGGAAAGTAATGCCTGCTTCAGGAAGTTCCTTCAATGTTTTAGCTGTAATTAAATCATATCCAGGTGCTTTGTGTTCATTTAGTTTATTGATGGCAGTTTTTACTTCATTTTTCGTAACTTTTTCCAGAGGCAAGTCGAGTTGATATGTTTGCTGTAAATATGATGTTATTTCACTATGCAGTGTTTGTGATCCTTGAGCATCGTTGGGTGTAAATACTTTACTTAGGTGTTCAGCAAAGGTTTGTGCCTTTTCGAAGTCACTTTTAGCCCATGTATTGTCGCTTTTGCGTATTGGTGCTTGACTTGCTACAGGTCTTTTAAGCTTTTTTGTTGCTCGCCAGAGAGAATAATCTGAACTTGCTGTTGCATCTAGGTTTTCGGTATATTTCTCCATGTCTCGATTTTGATCTTCACTGAGTGCTAATTTAAGACGAGTTGTGACATAGTTAAGATGTTTCTTGTCAGCAGGGTATCTCGTCGTTTGCCAGCGTTTTCTTGCTTTGCGCTTCTCATCTAGCAAATCTCTGACTGTTTCAGACCACAGTATATCTGTAGGTTTTGTTACTGATGGAGGTGTTGCGTTCCATGCAGATTGTTGAATGCAATAATTAAAATGCTCAACTGCCTGACAGATATCATCTTCAGTGTGCAGTGGGAGTTTATTATTTATAGAAGACTCAACAAGCTGTCTAAACAGTGGCCACTTTTTCGGCTGTGTAGTTTGCAAGGCTTTGGTTTTTCAAGTATTTTGCGGCTCAGTTTGATGAATACTGGCGAGTGGTCTGATGACAAATCCTGACTGGAAGTGCAAGTAATATACTTTTTAGTGATGCCTTTTATAATACAAAAATCGATGAGATCCGGTACTTTGTTCACATCTGTTGGCCAGTATGTTGGTTCTCCTGTCGATATTATATCAAGCTTCTGTGTTTGAAGTGCTTGATATAGTTGACGTCCTTTCGTTGTAATTATCCGGGATCCCCAGTGTGTGTGTTTGGCGTTATAGTCGCCCCCCGCCAGGAATCGATAGCCCAATGTACTTAAGTATTTTAGATAGTCTTCTGTCTTGATATTGTGTTTGGGTGGGCTATAAACAGCCGATATTACTAGTGGCCCTATCCAGTCTTCAATTGTGATACTAGTTGCCTGTATTTCTGGTGTGCAGTAAGGATTGTTTTCATAATGCTTGATGTTTGATTTTATCAGAATTGCAGATCCACCATGGGCTTTTCCATCCGGGTGCATTGTGTGATAAAGTGTATATTTAGGTATTGAAAAATGGCTCTTAAAATGTGTTTCTGAGATAAGTAGTAGGTCTATCTTGTTAATTTCTAAGAACGGTTTCAGTTCTAGAATGTGTTGTGACAAGCCGTTAGCATTCCATATGACCATGTTTAATTTATCGAATTTAGAGTAATTTTTTTTTAACCCCCCAAATCATACACGCCAAATTGACAAACCTTCTTAAAATAGCATTTTTCGGATATAAATTTTAACTTCCTGCTTATCGTTAAATGCTAAAATTTTCGAGATCGCTTCGCTCGCCAATGCATTCTGCCCTTTTCAGTTATTTTTATTCTCATCTCAGTATGAAAGAACAAAAAGAACCTAGTACACTATGCGGAGGCGAACTGCTTGAATTTTGAAGCTCTCTTCTCTCGCTCTTGCATTCTATTAGTACCAAGATCAGATCCTGAGAGGGTCATGGCTGGGCGTCATAACCACCCCGCCCTGGGCTGGGCCTAGGTCGACCGTGATCCTGTTTCTGAACTCATTGATTTAAATGAAATAAATAGAGGACCGCTCGCTTCGCTGGCTCATTGCATTCTCTTCATCGTAACCCCCCCGAAATCTTCGACAACTGTAAAGAAATCAGCCGTCCCGAGGCGGAATGCAAAAATTTTCTCGCTCGCTTCGCACGCCAATACATCCTATACTTTTTTAATTCTGCAAGAGTTGACAGGACCTTCCTCTTCTTATTTCTGTATAAATTAACAAAAGGAGTGGTGCTACAGTTTTCCAGCTCGCTTCACTGGCTAATACATCCTGTACTTATTCAATTCTCCATAAGTTGATAGAGTTTCTCCTATTCTCAATCCTATATGAATGAACAAAACGATCTTAATTTAGAGGAAGGGTGGATAAATTTTCGAGCTCGCTCTTGCGTCTAAGTACCTACTGTATAACTCTTGTATGAATGGTCAAAAGAAAATCTAACTTACCCGATGTAGTGCTAAAATTTTCGAGCTCGCTTTGCTCGGTCTAACATTCTGCGTTCTTTTCTGTTTTTCTTTATATAAACTGACACAATTTGTGTAAACCAATCAAATTCGAAATGGGTGCTAGATTTTACGAGCTCGCTGCGTTCGCTCTTGAATCCTGACTGAATTCTTGAATCGACAAAATGATTCCTTGCATGAATCGACACCGCCAAACGAAAACCTAACATTTCCGTGGTGGTGGAGTACTAGTTGTTATCGGGAAGCTGAAGATGCAAGTGAACGGTCTGTTTATGATGGAAGCACCAGGGTAGCCCGCGAAATTCAATTATTCTTGCGTTTTTTGCAATTTGCCGGTCAGTTTCAGGCACGTTGAACAAAATGTGATTTGCGACCGTAACACGTATGTATTTACAGAATTATAATCATTCAAATCATTGATACAACCCTATAAGTTCATATAATCCCATTGAATGACTATTTCACGAAAAAGTAATTTAATGGGATTAAATGAACTTGAGAGGGTTGTATTGGTGATATTAATTATTATAACTCGGACATGCCATATTTGTTACGGTCACTATATAATAATATTTTAATCAACATACAACCTGACACAGACCTGCAAATAGCAAAAAACAATTTCGCGGGTTACCCTGGCGCTTCCACCTTAAACCTTGTGTACTGATGGCCGGCAAATGTGGTGCCGGAAAATATAATGCGAAAAATATCAAATCAGCACCTGGAAAATTTAGAATTTGACGAGCTGATGCAACCTCAAGTATTTTATGATGGTGAAGACGGCGAACACTTAAAAACCAGTTATTGATGATGAACACATCGAAAATGAAGATGATTCGAAACGTCCATGTATTGGCCATCGTTGGCATCAATTCGCGCCTCTTTGTTCACACCCAAATTTTTGTACCGGGGGCTATACAAATGTAAGGAGTCAAGGAGTAAGCTGCTTTTACTTTGGAGCGATTGATTTGTTATCTTTTTTTTCTGTGATAAATGACTTCACACAGGCTACAGCTAACCGCGGGCTGTGCGCCAAGTGCATGCGAAACGAATGTCTTTAGGAGTACCTAGTCTGTTCTTGATGCGGTTTATTGTTGCTTTATGTACATTTTCATGGCGGAGTTTTTAAGTTTTCATTGATGTTTTAAGAACAAGAAAGGGGCGGGCGGCAGCGCACACTGGATCGAACAGCCCGTTTGGAAGACTTAGAGATTCTTAGTTTTAAAAATCGTTTTTTTGGCTAGAAATGACTTCCGTTTGGTATTATTATAGTCAAATATGACAAGTAATTTGGCTGGAAATTATTAGCTTATTAAGGAAAAAAATTTGGAGCAGTTATGCAAAATCAGGATTTGTCTGGAACGGCAAAATCTCCCATCGTGTCCTTACACATGGTTATTATAGTACTGATTATTTATGATTTTTTTTGTCATTTTTCATACAACCAGATAATTTGCACCTTTTTTCACAACTTCAAAAATCGAATTTTTTGTTTCTTGTTTTTAGTATGATTTGTTTTTTTTTTTGTATTATGAAAGACAGCAGAAACATTTTTATGGTTAAATGGTTACTGTACATAGATTTTTATGCTCGAAAATAAATAAAAATGTAGTTACAAAAATAATTGTTGAAAATTATATACATTTATCTTAAAAAACTAGGCATTAAAATTTATTTTGTCTCTCAAATCTACGTAAAGCTACACTAAACCGGAAGGATACACTAGGGGACAAATGTGCCACGACATGTATCGGCGACATGTTAAGGTGAATGCTACAATGCAACCCGCGAAATTCAAATTTTCATAAGTTTTTTGCAATTTGCAGGCCAGTGCTAGGTTGTATGTTGATTAAAATATTATTCGCGGCTGTAAGACATATGTAGTTACAGAATTATAATCATCAAAATCATCAATACAACGCTCTAAGTTCATAAAGCTGTAGGAATGACTTTTTCTGTTTTTTTTTGTTTTTTGCCTTTATGAACTTAGAGCGTTGTATTGATGATTTTGATGATTATAATTCTGTAACTACATATGTCTTACAGCCGCGAATAATATTTTAATCAACATACAACCTAGCACTGGCCTGCAAATTGCAAACAACGTAAGAAAATTTCAATTTCGCGGGTTGGTTGGAGCATTCACCTTAAGCGAAGCCGGCCGATTTCGCCTGACAAATATGGCGACAACGCGCGACTTATGTCCGCAGCGACGTCAGACGAAGTCGTGCGACTTCGCGAAACTTCGCCTGACATATCTGGCGACATCGCGCGACTTATGTCCGTAGCAACGTCAGGCGAAGTCGTGCGACTTCGCGAAACTTCGCCGGACATATTATTGACAAAATAGTTGCAATCGTGTCTGCAGTCAGTGACGTAAATCCCACAACTGAAAGTACGCTATAACACAGGATAAGCGAGCGATGTCGCGCGATGTTGCCAGACATGTCGAGCGAAGTCCGGCTACGTCGCGCTACTTCACTCGATGTAGTTGGCGACACGTGTCGCGCGATGTTGCCAGATATGTCGAGCGAAGTCCGGCAACGTCGCGCTAACTCATCTGACGTCGCTGGCGACCCGTTTCGCGCGATGTTGCCAGACATGTCGACCGAAGTCCGGCAACGTCGTGCTACTTCACCCAACGTCGCTGGCGACACGTGTTGCACGACATTTGTCCCCTAGTGTATCCTTGGCTTAATAGTCAATCAGTGACTATAACTGATTCGTCAGCTAAGATTACGCTCCAAGCATTTCAATGATCAAGAGATGCAGTTGACTTTTGTATTGAAGTGGGGATTTGATAACGCTTCCAGTCAGAGCCTATTTAAACAAAACATGGACGGGGATCAAGATGATGATGCCACTTAAGCTGACTGTCGATGACGGAGATGTTACTCTTAGGACGAATCCGAAACCCAAATCAGCTTCACATAGTCGTCCAGTTCAGCTCAGTTTCATGAAGGAAAACGAAGCAGTGGTCATTGATCAAAAGAGAAAAAATGGTTAAAAAAATTGAAGAGTTGAGTGCGATAAAAATAAAGTGAATCATATACTCATGCTGACGATGATCGACGATAAGGTTTGCACAAATCTTCCAGAAGCAAAATAAAGCACATCGTGCTGTTTCTGCACATCATCTGTTTAGCCAAGCCAACAAATGAATAATTTAGATTCGGTAACATGCAAGAGCGTACCCACACTCCCACAGGCGTATATTAATTCGGATTGTCATCAACTCATCACTATACTCCGTTGAAAAACCACGGAGTGCCACATTTCTTACAGACTTGATTTTAATAGTGAAGTGCATAAATAAATGTGGAGTCAAGAAAAAAAATTATTCAGGACAAATTTAAAGATTATCTTAATCTTTTAGTCGATATTGTTAAACAAGGATCGGGAACCACAAACGATGGGAACACAGTAAGAAGTTTTTTTAAGTTTCCCGAAATAACTGCAGCCAACGTTGGGTTGGACGACGAGCTTGTCCGCAGATTTGCTGTGATTTTGCAAGCCATAACATCTGTAGAGGTCATTGATGTCCCCAAATTTAAAGATTTTACCTGTAAGACAGCCCAAAGGTACGTGAAATTATATAATTGATCCTAAATGCCGTCGACTGTACATAAGTTGCTGATCTACATATAGAGCAGATATCATCGAACGCAATGCAATTATGCCAATTAGGAACTTGTCAGAAAAAGCTTCAGTAGCCGGCAACTTTACACGCCCGTGATGGCTCTCGGCCACCGTAGGCGCGGGCCTGTGGACGGTGAGTAATGGGCTAGCTCGCCGTCCGTCCGTCGTATGACGACGGGCAGGCCGTGTCGACGGCGGGTTCGTGTTCCACGCGCGCCTCAAAGAGTTGTCAGCAAATGGGAGGGGCCCGCAAGGGCCGATGCCTGCCAGGGCTGCGGGACTGTTCGAAAGAGATACCGCGGCCCTGGAACATAAAGGGCCAAAGAAGGAACATGGGTGGTTTTTAGTCAGTAAGAGTCTGACACTCCCTTCCGCTCCGCCCAGAGCGGGGGGGGGGGGTCATTTGATGATTTCCCACCCACCAAAAAAAAAAAAAGCCGGCAATTTTAGGAGGTTTCGGGAATATCATTCTCGGAAACAGAGTAGGCAAGCTTCTAACAAGGATATCCTCAATACGTTGAACCTATTTCCGATCCCCTTATAAGCGCACGAAGACCTCATCTCATCACCACCTGCCTAGCCTTTTCCCCCAACTATTTTGGGGTCGGCTTCAAGTCTAACCGAATGCAGCTGAATACATATGGATGCAAAAAAAGCAGACATTCAATACTGAAACTGGAATTAAGATTTAGGAAATCCAAATCCAACATAGAGCCAGATTCGGAATTGGAATTCGATTACAGTGATAAAGAAAAATAGGCTAGGATTATTGTATGTTGTTCTAATCGTAATTTATTTCTTAAGCGACTCTGTACATAATTTTACCGAATATTTATAATGACACTAAATAGTTATGTTTAATTGTTATGTAGTTTTAAGAGATCAGTTAAATTTGAATGCCTAAGTTAAGTATTCTTATTTTAAAGATAAGTACAGTAACCATTTATCCAAATGTCGTTTCATATTAAAAGTATGTATTATTAAAAAATAAAAGATTTTTGAAGTTATTTAAAAAAAAAGTGCACATTCTGGTTATATGAAGGTTGTCAGAAAATCATAAATAGTCAGTACTATAACCATGTGTAAGGACACGATGGGAGATTTTAGCCGTTACAGAGAAATCCTGATTTTTCATAATTGCTCCAAACATTTTTTCTTAAAAAATTACAAGTCCTCAGTTTTTCAGCCAAATTACTTGATCCCTTGATCTGTGACGTATATATCTGACATCTATCACAACTCTGAGGCACTTCACGCGCGATTACGGCGCGTCTTTTTAAAACGTTTTTATCTCTTAAGTTGCGATAGGTGGCGCTCTACAAGTTTATGCAGTTAGAATCGTTATCCTATTACTTAGTTAACAGATATACATATGTATAGACTACTATAGTCAAACAAACCAAAAAAAAACAAAAAATAAAAAAGCATAACACGTCACGTGACCACGTGGCGCGTTTCGAATAAACTAATGTGTATGTTTACACGAACGCTTAGACCTTGAGGTAGTAACTTTATAATAATGTTTAGTCTACATACTTATCACAAACAGAGTCTCAGCTGTTAGAAGTGTTTAGTTTAAGAGTATCGGCTTACTAAAGCCAACACTTGTAAACAGGCGCAAAAAATGCCCACTCAAACGGGTTTTGTTCGGTTCATTATGCGTCATCCGTTCATTTCAAATAATTTGGGACAGAGGCAGTATATCTCTCTTGTTCTTTCTCCTAGACTGTGCAAGTTTGAGCAAGATAGATACAGTTTTTATAAGCAAATTTACTTCAAAACCTATGACAGTGACAACCGGGCCTTACCGGCCCGATCAACATTTAGGTAGAATTTTAAAACGGGCCGTAGCGGCCATGACCATAGTAATACCAAATGGAAGTGATTGCCCAAAAAGCGACACTAAAAACTAGGAATTTCTAAATCATCTAAACGCGATTTTCGATCCATTGTGCGGCGTGGTGTTAAGATGTTGGTTTTTGACAGAGGAAGATACACAGTCGCACCCGGTTAATATAAATAGGTATGTTCTATGTTATTTTTAGTATTGTTCAAACCTGCAAACAGTTCTTTATCACTAGGATAGGAGTATTATAATCTTATTATTACACAAATTAGTTGATCGCTATTGGCCCCGCAATCTCGCCCTCTCGGGCCGTGAACTTATGCGACATGGTAGGTTGAACCTACTGGAAACAAGATCAACGGCAGAGTAAGAGAGATGCCAAACGATGCGTTGTCGGTTGTGACGCTGGAGCGACACCGCATTGCGTGTATGACACTCAGTGTGTTGAAATCTTAGAGTTATAACGCGACGCACCGGCAACGCCCGTGTGGCTTCACTTTAACTCTGCGGGTAGCGGCTGACGCTCGTGCTGTTTACAAGTAACCGAGACATTTACGGCAACAGCTAGGTATTTGCCTTATTGTTACCTTGAAATCATGGCCATCGCTAGTTAAAATTAACTAGATTACCACCTCAAATAGTCTTTATTTTTATGTGGAATTTTATTTGTCTGATTCTACTTTTGTCGACTAAAAATAACACTGTGTTTAAGAACAAATTACCTAATAGCATTCTGTACAAAAAATGCTAGCTAGCTCATTGAATGAGCTAGCAGGTGCACGAACAAATTTTGTTCGTGCTCCTTTTAAGCCATTAACAAGTACAGAGTGGCCGTTGTGGGTCCTTTAGATATAAATTGTTGGCTAAACTGGCATTCAGTAAAAGCCGCTTGTTAGATAAGTATTTTATGTTATACTAGCCTTTTGGTCCGAAATTATCCGACGAGAACGTACTGGGGTTAAAACTATCGTATGTCCTAACCCAGGTCATTGCCCATCCGAATTGTCAATTTCATCGAAATCTGTTCAACCTCAGTCATATTAGTTAGGATTTTTACATAATTATAGTTTACTCATAATGTTTCCATGTCATAGTTTTTAAAACTGTAAAAATATTTCTCGTAAGAAATTGTATGTTCCGAAGTTTCAATGAAAGTTCAGTCTTAATGTATTTGTATATACGCAAAAATTGTGATAGCTCGGCTAATTTGCATGATATTAAATATAATTATAGCCTATGTTACTTCCTGATAGCTTTCTATTGGTGAAAAAATGGTTAAAATCAGTCCAGTAGTTTCGGAGCTGATTCGGTACAAACAAACAAAAAAATGTCTCTTCTTTATAATATTAGTATAGTTTATTAACAATAAAAGAACAGCAACTATTTATTTGTATTTTTTTTTCTATTACCTAGAATATCTCAATTCGTCAAACAATTTTAAAGTGTCCATATAGTTTTAACATCTACCAAAACTTCTTCAGGTAGCGAATGCTTGTGGAACATAAAATATCCTTGAATTTGGGCTGGGCTCACCACTTTCTTCTGCTCCAGAACCCTAAGCAAAACAAAAATAATAATGATTTATACCTATACACATACACATAATACCAATAGCTACTAAAAAAAATTAACATACTCTCTTGCAAATGTTTTTGCATGTTCCGGTGCTTTTTCTCCTTTGTAAAATCTTAAAAACATAAGCTCGATTTGTTCTTGATCACAATATCCTACGAACTCTTTCAAATCTACTCTGCCTGGTCTAATTAAAGCAGGATCCAATCTGAAAAATAACAAAGCGCCCATTTCACTCTTGACAACCGTCCTGCATTACATTATACATTAGTACCACGCCCTACTATTTCGAAAATCTAAAATTGCTGACAAAATACACGGAACACTGGAGTTGGTTACTTTTCAATTTTTATCGTATTTTAATTCGGTAAGTAAATCAGTACTAGTCATGCTAGTTTCAAATATTTTAGTATAGCTTAAATCTCAGATTTTAAACTGCAAGTTTTGTAATATTAAAAAAATAAACCAATAAAACAGTGTAGGTATAATTATTATCATGCAGTCATCTTACCTTTCTAGATAATTTGTGGTCATAAAAACTATTCTGGCTTCAGTGGAAGCAACACCGTCAAGGCAATTGAGGAGTCCACTAAAAGTTACGCGATTAAGACCTTCGTACGCCGACTTTTGTGCAACGGTCTCTTCCCGGGAGATAAAGGCAGCATCTACGTCTTCTAGTAATATTATTGACTGCTGTGGTGCAACACTGAAAATAAATGAAAGTTTTAAGTAAAAAATCACGTTTGCCTTTTATAGTAAGGTCACCCGGGGCATTTGCGTCTTTGGGGCTATTGCGTCTAATCGAAATAATTTAAAATCTGTTTGAAAACCAACCTCTCCTGCCATCTAGTTTTGTTTATTTTGAATAAAATCATAACGTATACTTTCAATAGATGGCGTTGCTCCGCACAAATTTAAAATATCGGCCATATTGAAAATAACGCATGTTTCGTCAAGAGGTGCTGCGCGTGATGAGTGATTAAAATCTTTAAGAATCCATGTTTTTACTGAGTTTTCCGTTTTTAGAATGAAATGTTCATACACAACATATTATAGGCTGTGTATACCGATAGTTATTTTTATTGAAATCGTTTTATTTGTGGAGAAATGAAGATTTAATTGTTTCAGGTTAGGTCTGGTTTTTTGGGGTAAATGCGTCTGCTGTTTCGGGGTTATTGCGTCTGCATGACGCATTTGCCCCAAAACCAGAGATCTTAAACCTTTTTTTTTGTATTTTCTTGTAGTCAATTTTATTTCGTGACTTAGGGCCGATTTTATCATTTCAATTGAACGCGATCACTTCAAGCTAATCTCAGTTTAGGCATTTAACTGAGTTCAAAAGCCCAAATTGGATTTTACCAACACAAACTGAACTCAGTTAGAGCTTGAACTCGTTTAATTTCTGAACGCCCAATTTTTTACGGTTAACGTGGTTAAACGCAATCAAATGACATTCGTCATCTGTCATCGTTTTGTTTGTTGTTGTGGAAAGATTTCGTATTTTCGAAGAAATCGGCTTTTATTAATAAAATAAAAGCATGAAAAGGGCTCTATCGCTTGCATTTGATGAAACTTACGATGAAAATACTATTCGCCATCGCCGACCAAGATGGATACGTGAGCGAGAAGAACATTTTGACACCCTTGATGATAAGGATTTTGTAACAAGATTTCGTCTCACGAAACACAGAGTGTTAGATTTATTGGAATCTATTGAAAATAAACTAGAGTTTCCTACAAATATGTAAGTTCTATTTTGTAGTTTTTTTTTAAATTTAATTTAATTCAAAAATTCCCGAAAAGCGAGGTTAGTATTGCCAGTTAAGAATAACATTTCCGGAACAAAACATGATTTCATTATTAAACTTCAAATTGATAGTATTTAAGTATAATAAAATTACTCTATACTTTAATTACCAATAATAAATATATTTATAGCGATGTAATAATATAATTCAATTAAAAATTATTATAACACATACATAATTTTCCATTTTGTCGAGGAACAATTTTGTAATCTTGTAACAAATTGTAATTGTCAAACTATTTTTTCGCGTGACGGCTATTTTGCCAACTGTCACTTCAAGTTTTGTCTATGGTTATTGCAATTGTTTGCGAGTTTACGTTCTATGTTGGAAGTAAACTTAGTTTTCGTAAACGCGATCAAAATGTGGCCGGTAAAATCAATTTGTGCTTGAACCAAGATCGAACGCTTATGTAAACGCGATCGATTTGAACTTAGTTTTATTGAACTCCGTTTAATGGGCAACTGGTAAAATCGGCCCTTAGGGCCGATTTTATCATTTCAATTGAACGCGATCACTTCAAGCTAATCTCAGTTTAGGCATTTAACTGAGTTCAAAAGCCCAAATTGGATTTTACCAACACAAACTGAACTCAGTTAGAGCTTGAACTCGTTTAATTTCTGAACGCCCAATTTTTTACGGTTAACGTGGTTAAACGCAATCAAATGACATTCGTCATCTGTCATCGTTTTGTTTGTTGTTGTGGAAAGATTTCGTATTTTCGAAGAAATCGGCTTTTATTAATAAAATAAACGTGTATGATACGTGAGCGAGAAGAACATTTTGACACCCTTGATGATAAGGATTTTGTAACAAGATTTCGTCTCACGAAACACACAGTGTTAGATTTATTGGAATCTATTGAAAATAAACTAGAGTTTCCTACAAATATGTAAGTTCTATTTTGTAGTTTTTTTTAAAATTTAATTTAATTCAAAAATTCCCGAAAAGCGAGGTTAGTATTGCCAGTTAAGAATAACATTTCCGGAACAAAACATGATTTCATTATTAAACTTCAAATTGATAGTATTTAAGTATATTAAAATTACTCTATACTTTAATTACCAATAATAAATATATTTATAGCGATTTAATAATATAATTCAATTAAAAATTATTATAACACATACATAATTTTCCATTTTGTCGAGGAACAATTTTGTAATCTTGTAACAAATTGTAATTGTCAAACTATTTTTTCGCGTGACGGCTATTTTGCCAACTGTCACTTCAAGTTTTGTCTATGGTTATTGCAATTGTTTGCGAGTTTACGTTCTATGTTGGAAGTAAACTTAGTTTTCGTAAACGCGATCAAAATGTGGCCGGTAAAATCAATTTGCGCTTGAACCAAGATCGAACGCTTATGTAAACGCGATCGATTTGAACATAGTTTTATTGAACTCCGTTTAATGGGCAACTGGTAAAATCGGCCCTAAGTGTTTTAACAGCTTTGTTTGAATTGAATTTGCCTTTCTTAATTTTTTAACTTTTTATGAGAAGTTTAGGAATTGTGTTTATTATAGTGTAGTTATCAATTTGTCTTGCAGGTAATTTAGATCACAATGGTTATATTGAGATATATTGAAATCGACAAATATTTGGACAGAAATGACTTTCAATATTATATAGAGCAGATACTAACCTGCCCATGGCATAAAACACATTTTACCTGGTCACATGAATGTTTCGGATGCGGACAGTCCCATGCGACACCAACTGGACCCCGTCATTTGATTTGATTAGGAAAACTCAATTGCAATGGCATTATTAGAAAGTTCATTATTTTGGTGTCCATCTTGTACTATTTATACTTTGTACATGCACTACAATGAGGATGAATGCGAATATTGCCATGAAAATCTATAACTGCAATATTGTTTTTTTCTTTTAATAATTTGTAAGTTATGACGAAACTTGAGACATTTATTTTTAAAGTTAATCTTAGTTTTCGGTACAAAATCACAATGCAAACGATACATAAATATTCTTGAGTAATACTTAATTAACATCTCAAACTTAGCACAAAAGTAGGTATATTACAACTTTATTAATTCTATTTCAGATGTTAATCATTTGAAGATGGTGCGTAATTATAAAAAAAGACTATTTCTAAATACACTCTAGAAACATTAAAAACAGCAGTATTAGATTATAAGATTTTATTCTAATTTTACCTTCAAAAATAAAATGTTTTGAACGTCTGGATTTGATAGCGGGTAAATGCGTCTAAGAAAAAATAGTCGCATTTTCCCAGATTTTATAACATCGCTTCTGATGTAATAATTATTTAATATTTTCTTAATTTACTGAAAGATTTGTGTGTAAAACTTTAGTTGAAGTAAAACATATCTATTCCAGCCTTCAAACATCACAGGTTTAAAACTTATTTAATGAAGACGCGTTTGCCCCAATACGGGAAATTGCGTCTAAAATTACTCTTTTAAAAAAAAAGTATATTTACTCGTATTTATTGCAACTAATGAAAGAAACGATTATGGTTGCACACAGATAATTTCTTTATACATTTGCGTTAAAGATTTTTCCAAGAAATTTAAAGTTAGTGTAATATAAATTTTTAAAAGGGACTAAGGTTTTTATATGACGCAATTGCCCCGGTTGACCTTAATCTTATTCGGAAAAATCTAGTTAAAACATACCTAAGAAGGTGATTTAGCCTGTCATCAGTGAGTCCTCTTTCAGATAAATTCAGTACACATATGTTGTATTCCAATTCTCCTGCTAATGCCATGATGAATGAAGATTTTCCGCATCCTGGTGGGCCATGCAGCAAATAACCTGAAATTCAATCAATTTGTCTAAAGTAATTATAATTTAATAATATAATATCTTGGGACAACCAACACACCGCCATCTGATCCCAAACTAGGCAGAGCCTGTACTATGGCAACCAGACAATAATAAACATACTTATATATTTCTAAATACATACATATTATAGATAAATTACACACCCAGATACAGAACAAAATAAACATACTCATCGCACAAAGATTTGTCCTGTGTGGGAATCGAACCCACGACCTCCGTCCGGGTCACTAACCACTAGACCAACAGGCCAATCAAATTATTTCATCATCATCATTTTCCTACCCTTATCCCAAATTACTCGTATTTGGGGTCGGCGCAGCAGCATGTCTTCTTCCATACTTCTGTTTTTACATCGCGTCCCACTGCTGCAGCTGGGCAAAGGCCTCCCCTTTCTCCTTCCATACTTCTCTGTGCTCTGCGATCTCTGGCCATGTCAGCCCCGCAAACATGATCAGATCGTCAAGCCATCTTCGCCGCGGTCGATTTCAAGAAGAAAGAAGATTTCATAATTTATGACTATATTTTTGTTGCTATACTGTTTTCTTTTATAGCGATACTGGTTTTGGGCAATGGCCTTTGTACACTTACTTCTTTAGTTGCTTACTTACTTAAACTTCTCATAATTATTATTATTTGTACATTATATTTATGAGCCTGATGTGTCCCACTGCAGGGCAAATGCCTCCCTTCCCTCTTTCCATTTATCTCTGTCTTTAGCTATTTGGGCCCAATCCTTTTGATAAGAGTCCAGCTCGTCACGCCATCTCCTTCCGTGTCAACTGCGTCGCCGGGTTCTGATGTTCGGAACCCAATCTGTTGCCACTTTGGCCCAATTTTGATGCGACATGCGGCAGATGTGGCCTGCCCAGTTCTATTTTAATTTAGTGGCTGTGTTGCAAACGTCTGCGATTTGGGTCTTGGATCGAAGTATACTGTTCCGTATATGGTCAGAAATTTTAACTCTACTACTGGGTATACTTCTTTCCATGGCTCGCTGGCAGACCTCGAGTTCGGACTTCTGACGCTTCGTTAATGACCACGTTTGCGCTCCATAGGTGAGGGTGGGTGGTAAGACTGGTAAGGATGCACGTGTCCATGAGTTTTCTTTTGAGGGAAAGTCATTGTTTCATGAAGTGTTTCATCGACCAATAGCTCTTCCAGGCGTTTTCGATGCGTTGAGCGATTTCTTTATCTTGCCTCGCCTGGAAGGAGACTATTTTTTTTTTTTATAAGACATACAAATATTTGTTACGTGCGGGAATCGAACCCGCAACACGAAGCACAGCAGTCAATCGCTCAGCCACTGCGCCAACCGTGCCGTCGGACGACGTTATATACTCATGGATATCCTCTACCTCTACACCCCCTGTCTACTTTGCGTTTCGTGCTGTTTGTTATTAACTTCGTTTTCATCATGTTTATTTTGAGTCCGACCTCGAGGCTGGCGTGGCTCAGTTGTTCGAGCATGACGCCCAACTCAGACGCTGAAGAGAAAGGGACAATGTCGTCGGCGAATCGAAGATTAGTTATTCTCTTTCCCCAACAATAATGCCTTTGCCCGCCAGGGTGTATTTGTAGTTATTATTTTTATTTCTTATTGGAGAGAAATATTCCTGTTGTCGTAGAATATTGGAAAACTCGATGGGTTTTGAATGACATTGATTTGAACCGACAAGATATTTTGTGCATACAGTATGTTTTTCATCATTTACCTCTCCGATACGGGATGCCTCTGTCAGTATACCAGTTGGGACTATTGATAAAGTCCAAGCAGTCTTCAAGGATTTTGTCTGCCAAGCCAGCACGGAGTACCACACTGTGAAGGGGACGCCGTCTTCTTGGATGACCAAATGGACGCCATTCTGACCCCATGGCTGTGTACATGACTGTCATCCCTTCATGTTGCTTTAGAGCCATTGTTCTAGCTATAAAACAAAATAATGTCATGTTTACAAGAAGCTTTAAAAAAATTAAGAGTATTAAAGGAATTGCAAAATAAAATTATGTAACAGGATAGTATGCAAAAATTTTAAAAATATCTTACCTTCTTCTAAAATGTTAAAATATAACATCTTGTTTCTTCCAAATGCCGTTAAAGTTACAGTCTCCCACGGAACACCCATATGAAGATCTAATGTATGTTGTTCTCTTGTGCGGTCTACTTTGATCCATGTGCCACCATACCTGAAATACATCAGGTTAATTTTGTAATTATAGAACTACAAGACAAAATAACTGTTTTGAAATTTTGAAGGCTTACTTAAAGAAATGTTGACCAACACTAGGAATGAAGTCATATTTGGTTTTTATTTGGCCAGTGTCTTTTTGGAGGAAAGACGTTTCTACACTCAAGTGTTGAGTTTGTTTGGCACCTTTGTGTGTTATCCACTGCAGCAGCCATTGGTACGATTTGTCTCTACATGGAACTTCAAGAGTGATCATACAATGCCTCCGAAATAGTATTACAGACGTCTGTACACCTCTTCGTAATATTGCTGCACCAGCACCGATACCAAATAAACCAAAACCAGCGCCAAAATATGGATTTTGCGCAAGAGAAGCTATATATTCTGCGATCGCCATATTTTATATTTATATCATTAATTTGCCAAAAAACGGTTTAAATTAAATAAACCATAGCGTTTATCAGTAATCTTCGGTCGATTCTTGTATTTAATGTGTGTGACAGTTAACAGCTGACATTGACATGTGATGTTTTTGACAATCAGCTGTTAGTAATGTTACCATTCCGAAAATTTAAAAGCGTCAACTCCTTTTTGACCAATTACGTTGATATTCTCGATAAAGCGAGCGAAAGTAAGTGAGACAAATGTGTGCGGGTATATTCAAATTAAAGAAATGATAGGTAATTATGTAGATAATCATTTCCTTACATACAGGGTGTAAGGCCCTCCGCAGACTGGTAAATTCAGTATATCATGCTAAGATGACCGGTACAAGAAATTATTTCAGGAACGTTATGGGAATCAAATGATTTGTTTTATTTCCTCATACGCAACGCAATTGATCGTTACCGTGGCAAAACACACGAAGGGCAAGCGCGACGATCTTGCGCGGCTTAATTTATAATGAAACGATCCTGGCAGGAAAGCATAAAAATTCTATATTAATTATAAAAATCAATATCTGTTCGTACCCTATACAGACTCCTAAACTACTGAACCAATTTTGATTGAACAATTTTATTGTTGTTCTATATGCAACGCATGTTGCAATGTATGACCGGGCACAATATAACAAAAAAACCTCAGACGGGAAAAAATACCTAATATCAAAATATGGTCCCTTTCCGTTTAATTTATAGGGTGGAAGCGGAAACGGTTACCACGTATTCAGTACATCATTCTGAGCCCAGAGAGCTCGTGGCTAAATAATAACTGCCGTTCGGGTCGATCTTTAGGATAAGCTGCGCTTGCCTAGGTTGGTCCGTGGATGGGTGACCACCCATTACATACCGAGTTTCCTCCGTGCCTCGTTAAGCACGTTAAGCCGTTGGTCCCGGTTGTCATTTGTAGATCTTTGACAGTCGTCACAGGTAGTCAGTGGCCCGAAAGTCTGACAACCAATCTTACCTAAGGGTATCGTATTACCCAGGACTAACTGGGTTGTGGAAGTCAGATAGGCAGTCGTTCTACGTAAAATACTGGTATTAAGCTGCATCCGGGTAGATTGGAAGTCGACCCCAAAATAGTTGGGAAAAGGTTAGGCATATGATGATGATTCTGAGCCCACCACAGAATTTTTTCATCGGTTATAAAAACAAAATCTGCTGTTCCCTACATTTATTATCGATTAACTCGTCAAAATGTATGGGATCAGCAGATTTTTTTTTCGCGATTTCAGGTTTGGTCCCATAGTAAAAGTTGTTCATAGTGATGAGTACAATGACCTCTTAAGAGGTTTCTGGTGTTTTACAAATAACCCTGTATAAGACAGGTCACATTACACAACACTCATAAGGACATAAGGTCTTTATAAGGTTTTTATTTGTATTTTGTTGGAAACAGCAGATTTTCTTAAATTAACCGATGAAAAATTTTGTACGTACCTTTACCTAAGTTTTGTTGTAGGTAATGTAGGTACGTATAGCTATCTACCGAACTAAAGCATACACCAACCAACAGTCTGCCCCATTGCTCTCTTTAATATTATTTTGTTATAAAAAAATGAAGTGGCGTGACGCTGCCGTGCGCCGGCCGGGAGAATGATAGGGGTCGCGTGACCCGCACCGCATCACATCAAAGCAGTTTAAAGGCGCAAGGGAGACTATTACATGTACATGTATAGGTGCCTATGTAGGTACTCATATACAAGTTAGGCCCGCAACTTCATAAATATCATGTTCATGTTCATAACAGATATGTTCTTATTCTGATGTAGTCGGTATTACATATTTTCCAATTTTTCCGTTTTAGGTTGGAACTTATTAGTCCTGTTTGCAAATCAATGAATTTCCCTGATTTTACAAAAGTTGTTCACCTGTGGGACTCGGTTGATGTGCTGCCAGTCTGTACATTAAAACAAGTTTGCAAATTAGTGACTGATTGAGTTCGGGGAATCTACCTATGGTGAAGTTTAAGATAAATGTACCACAACGGGATAAGTATAAATTTAAATCTTGACGGCAAAAAACTTGATGTTATAGCGAAAACTGTATTCCTAGGGATTACTATCGATTCAAAATTGCAGTGGGGACCGCACATTAGAACTCTTTCGGGTAGGTTAAGCTCAGCTTCATAAGCAGTAAGGAAAATAAGGCAGTTAACTGATGTGGCCACAGCTAGGTTAATACACTATGCTTATTTCCACAGTATTATGTCTTATGGCATTCTGCTGTGGGGATCGGCGGCAGACGTTGACTCAATTTTCATTTTACAAAAGCGGGCAGCCCGCGCGATCTATAAAATGGGTTCTCGCGAGTCCCTTAGAAAAAAATTTAAAGACATGAAATACTGACACTGCCTACCCTTTATATCTTAGAATGTATTTTATATGTCCGCAAAAACCGAGGGCTTTTTAAAATTAGAAGCGACTTCCATAATATTAATACACGCAGTAAACACGAAATTGTAATGCCCAAATTCAGGTTAACAAAAACTAGCAAGTCTTTTCTTATAAAAACAGCATACGTTTTTATAACAATTTACCTAAGTCAGTTAAAGAACTGACCGATGGAAAGTTCGAAAACTACATTAAACGTGTCCTTATTAAAAAAGCACACCTATTACAAAATCAAGGAATACGTTAAAGATAAAGAGGTTTGGCTTTAGTTCCTTCTGCGCATGCGGGTTCCCTGGTAGCTCATAAACGGCACAAATAATTATGTGGATATCTCTAACTATCCTCAATCTCATTTTTTTTTCTTTTCCTTTTAATCAGATTTTTTTTACAATAGTTCTCAAATCATTTAAGCACCTTTTGCTCACAATAGTTGCAGCACTGATGACAATATTTTTGTCACATGTTTAATTTAGTCTTTTATAATATTTTCTTGCCTTTGTATAGATTCTTTTTAACGATTGTTTGTGAATGTGTGAACAGTGTAGGCCTTGTAGATTCCTATATGTGTGTTAACTTTTTTTTAACCTCTTATCTTGTTTTCCGTTTTTTGTGTAGTAAGCAACGACTTATTGTCGGGCCTATGCTGTCCCCCCATATTTAAATACTAATGCTGTAACATGATAATATTGTAAAATCAAATCATTTTAAAAGATTAACCATGGAGTTTTTTGCCGGTTCTTCTCCATAGGAAACGACCAACCCGAACCGTGCACCTTTTAGTCGACGTTTTATAAGTGCCCATGTAGGCTTATGTGAAATAAAATATTTTGATTTTGAAAAAGCAATCTAATTGTTATTCATTCTCACGGCCAGTGTGTAAGTTACCTAGTGTACGTAAGTAACAACTAACTAGATACTGCTGCTTACCTATTTTTTTTTGAATTACGTACTAAAGCATCTACAGGGCTACGCCACCTTACCATATTGTGCTGAAATTGTATCAAATAATAACAACCATGTCGTATTGTTTGAAACTCTTATTAGTGCTCTTATTGTTTGTAAAGCGGGAAGTGGATTTAGCAATATTAGTTCGCAAGTTCGTCTATCAGAAGGATATGTCAGAATATTGCCGGCGACGCGTCATGCCGTCCGTGTTCCTCGGTAGACAAGTCGTCGATGCGTACTCACAAATACTGCACTTTTCACGATTGGAACTACCTTATAGTTGCTTTGTTAGTATTAGGTTTGTACAAAATTCAAGTATCTTTTCAGTAAGCGATACTGTAGGTAACATCGAAATGTTCATACTGTTTCATATGTTAAAACCTCCAGTGTTCGTGCAAGATGTAGGTAAACTTCCTTTTCTTAAATAAAACGGTCATAAGTCTAATTTGTTGAGTAGGTATTCTATCTATCTTACAGCAGCGTGTAGGCTATGTTATTAACTCCGACTACTTAACAGGCAACAACTTTAAGGGGAGTTCAAGTCAACCAACGGAAACCATAAATACGACATCACGCCTGTACATTATCTGCAGAGATGCCTGCTATAGCATCTCTGGTGAGGCAGAGGTGCTTTAGCAGGGCGGAATGTGCCAAAGTTACATTTCACATCGCGGCGGCAAGCCTAGATTACCTACTACGGGCTCTACTGAGAAGTTTACAAGGAAAAAACCCAGCCACACTTTACCATCAGACCAACGAGTCAGACATAGATTTGAACAACAAAATATGGAAGATAATGATGTGATGTGTAGGTACCTTCTTAGATTACAACAAAATTAAAATTAACCTTCAGAAATTATTGGCCTGTTATACAGGACAGAGTCAGGAAGTAACATAATATTGGTTATTAACCTTATATCTGACAAGAGCTTGATAGACGCCTGCAATGAGAGTAAAAATCAGCTGCTAGTGTACGAGATGGGAGAGACCTTCGGCGGGTACTGGGCCGCCTTGCCGGATAATATGATGAAACAGCAACTACACAAGGAAGAAAACCAAGTCTACACATTGAAAACAACGCAGCCGACGACTACCACCACTACGACGAAGAGGTAAGGAGATAGTTAATAATAATACCTAACAAGTGAGTAAGATTTTTGAACGTAGTAGGTACCTATTACTTAATCCAACCATATAAGTGCCGACATACCATAAGTTTTCATCGGAGTTTCTGGTTTTTGGCGTCACATACCTACTTATGCACTGAGGGCGCTATAATGATGACTGCTGGCAGCTGTTTACAAGGCCCAACCAGGGCCCAGGTTCAAAGGACCACATCATTTAAAGCAGTAGGCGAATTGAAAAACTGGTTTTTAAAAGAGGCCTTTGTTTGTCGAGCTCATTTGATATTATTTTAGCAAAGTGAAATTATAGGTAGGTCGACTAGGTCGAATGATCTAAATAAAAGCCAAAGTCAAGACAATATTTAAGTAAATTCTCCTCCTTACAGGACTACTACACGGAGATCAACAACTAAAACAGAGCTTTTGAGAGCCACTTCAAGGAAGTCTAACAAGCGGGTGGATGAGATCGTCGTGGAGGTGCCTCTCGTCAATGTGTCTGCTGTCTTGCTGCCCGGCGGGCTGTCAGGCAACAATTTGTTTGATGTAGACCCTTTTGATACCATGATTGACGCCAAACCTAGGTACTTATTTATTTACTCTACTCTCTAATAAGAGAGTAGTCTGTTATCAACTTCAACAATACCTGCCTTATAGGGAGGATATCAATAGGAATTCTCATATATGAAAAGTGATTGGGATTGTGAAAAATAGATGTAGGTACCAGCTAGTTTGCAGGAGAGAGCAATATTCGAGTACAAGTTTTCACAATAAATGTATCTTCTTCTTTTGTGTCGGACGAACTATTGAAAATAAGTAGGTACTTGAAGCCGTAGTACAAACTAAGGTCTATCCATTCGACAGGGGGTAGCGCGGCTGGCCCGCCATAATAGTGGCGGTAAGTCCCCTTTTTGAGGAGTGGTTAGAGAGGCGCCACGGCACCCTCACCTTCCGCCTGACGCAGGTCCTCATCGGACACGGTTGTTTTGGGAGGTACCTGCACCGAATCGGGCGGGAGGAAACGCCCGGGTGTTACCATTGTGAGGATCGCCCGGAGGACACGGTGGACCACACTGTGGAGGTCTGCTCCGCTTGGGCGGAGCACCGCCGTGTCCTCGTAGCGGCGCTTGGCGGCGGCGACCTTTCGCGCCCGGCCCTGGTTCAAGCCATGGTTCGGGGCGAGAGGGAATGGGAAGCCGTCACCTCCTTCTGCGAAGCAGTCATGCTAGCGAGGGAGGTGGCGGAAAGTGAGAGGGAGAGAACCTCACATCCAAGCCGCCGCGGGAGAAGCACCGGGCGTCGGGGGCTACGTGGTGGCTCTCGGCCCCGTAGGCGCGGGCCTGTGGACGGTGAGTAATGGGCTAGCTCGCCGTCCGTCCGTCTTATGATGACAGGCCGTATTTACGGCGCGTTCGTGTTCCACGCGCGCCTCAAAGAGATGTCAGAAAACCAGTGGGGCCCAAGAAAGCAAGGGCCGATGCCAGCGGGACATTTCGAAAGAGATACCGTGGCCCTGGAACACAAAGGACAAAAGAAGGAACATGGATGGTTTTTAGTCAGTAAAAGTCTGACACTCCCTTCCGCTCCGCCCAGAGCGGGAGGAGTCATTTGATGATTACCCATCCCAAAACAAAAGGGGGTAGCGCGGCTGTCTACCTTAGGTGCAGTAGTCGCATTTATTTCAGAGCTAAGTAGTGAATATCTCTTTGCCAGAATATTGTACAATCTGATGCATATTTAGGCCTGGCGTAAGCTACAAGACGAAGGTCCTGCCCCTGATGCAGGTCGCGATATCTGACGAAGTGAGCGGGCGGCGCACTAGCGACGCTGACGAGGCAGTCGCGCCGCGATACGAGGTCGACTTGAATGCCGACTTGTTCACTCCGGACGCCAGGTGACACCATGTTGTTAGATTACATTACACTAAGCAATAGGCTCGTCTCCTATTACATGGGTCTTTAACGTAGCTGGCGAAATGTGGGTGAACAATTAATTACACCTCTGCCTAACCCTTCGGGGCAAGTGTGATTTTATGTTTATGTAAATACTAATTAAACGAATATTGGTAGACGAAAGGCGGCTGGATATTTATGAATTTCTTGAATGTAGTGGGGACTTCGAATTTACTCGCTGTTATTTATGAAAAATTCTCATCAAATTATCTTTAGAATCCGACGATCTTAAAATGGTGACCGGGATAGACTGGAAGTGGAAATACGGGTGTTATAGTGACACTGGGTGAGGCAGCAGTGGACCAGCTCAGCCTGCTGAGTAGTGTATGTGCTGAGTTCATTGGATTGTTAAAAGCTGTTAATTGGAAAAACTTTTACATTTTTCAGATTGTCATACCCTATACTGCGCCTATCTACTCGGAGTAAACAACGAGGGAAGTATAAATACAATTATAACAGGAGACTCGACTACAGGAAGAACAAGAAATTGTTGACTGAAAAGGACGCCTTATTCCATAGGTCGTAATAATATAAATACAAATCTACTTTAAGGATCTTTTTATTTAGGTACCTGAATAACCTAAGCCCATATAAAATTACATTTTCAGGTCACAGCCTTCACATAAACAAGCCACATTTGACACACACCCAAGCGACGTATTACCAACACCAGGGTTTATTGAACCGTCATCACGGAAAGAAACAGAACATATTTCTAATCCGTATGCAATAGTGGACGCCATTTTGAAAAACCTCAGCAAAACTAAAGACGACGTTCCAAAAACCAACGTGAAAATTGACAAAGACGTTGAGAATCTTTTACAAGGACTTGCTAAAATTGGATACAATGAAAGTGGTCGGTATAGTTTACTGGCGGGATATTCGCTATTAACAACTGCTCCTGTAGGTGCTGAAAACCTCAGATGGCGCAAATACAATAACTTAATTGGTTTGAGCCGTTTGGGGTTGAAACGCTAGGGCCATGGGATCCGAGTGCCCTAGTCTTTCGGGATATTGTAACGCGATTGGTGGACTCTACACGTGACCACATTGCGATCCAACATGGAAATGCTGCCAGCCTTCTAGGCACTTTTCCTGTTGACAGTTATGCGGATGAACTTTTTGACGCCCTGTTATTATTTCTCATTTTGATACGTTTCTTTTATTAAAACAATTAACAACTTAATTGTATTATAATTAAACTTCATCATTAAAACGAATTATAATATGACTTACAAAGAATAATAAGACGGCTAAAGAATAAGGAAAATTAACATGGCGCGCCGACCTCAGGTAAACTAAGATAAAGTCAGGTTGGTAACTGAGAACTTCCTTATGTAAAAATCCCTAATTGCCTCGAGAATCTAACACAACACCCCCCATTCAACAGGCGCCCTACGATAGTGTTCAGAATATACGAATCACTTGGATTTCATTGGAATCAGTCATGAAACAACTAGATCGCATATCTCAGAGATTATTTGATTAATACCTCAATGTGTTCGTTCATTCACACGAAGTTCATACGTAGGTAAAAAGTCATTCTTATTATGAATGAATCTAAGTAAGATTCATTCATAATAAGAATGACTTTTTAATTGATACAGTCATTCTTGTAATACATATTTGCAGGCACCAGTTAGCACTTACCCATTTGGTTGGTATTTGGTGTTACTCATAGATATTCTTTGTGTAGGTATACCATTGCAAGGGTCCTACATACTTAGTCATATTCACTATTCACATCTGATACCTACCTATTATTAGTTACTATTTTTCGTCTGAGAATTGAGCAGCCCTTTAGCTACTCGTTCTATCATCTATTACACCGTTTCCTTACCACAGGGTTCCTGGTCCCAAACGCCTCTTGGTACACGCGACGTCCCGCAAGCATGGCCCACCGTCCACTAAAGCATGGCCCACCGTCCACCAATAAGTATAGAACCGACTCCATCACGTGGAGACAACCCTCAGCCAGCTACAGGTACTTTCTTGTCGTGTCTCGATCAGTATGAGCTAGGTATGTCAGAAAAATGAATGCTGTGGTGGAAAGGTTCAGGGAATCTCTCTGACGTAAGGTGACTACTAATTTGATTAATTAAAGGAATATGACAGTAGAAACGGCAGTAGCATACTTCATGATTCTTATTCATGTTCACGTTCATACATGTTAACGATCTCGTTGCAATTCTCTGTAGCTTTTTCAAGGGGTCGGGGGTGGGGGGGATGGAGCAAATGAAAAACCAAACATAAAAATAAATAGTTTATTTTTAAATAATCCACACAACATATTTACAGGACAAATTATTTGGAAGAAGACGAAGACACCTCAACCGCGGAGGGTTCGTTACAAGACGCCAATAAATCATCCAATTCAATGCAGACCATGAATAACAATGATTCTGTGATTATCGATGTTGAGAGGAGTGGGCCTCTACTGCCCCCAGCTTTAGATGTCGACCGAGTTTTATTAAATGGTATCTATCTTAAATTACCAAGTATCTACATAATTAATGGCAGTTTCTTATCATTACAGTATCGTACCTACAACAGCTTATACTAAACAGTTTACTACTAGTTCTTCATTATTCTTCTTCACATAATTTTTACTTCCCCATTTATTCATATTTCGTCTCGAAAATGTATACTTATTACGCATTTATACATTTTATTACAAATGGATATTCATTCTACAAATTACTCAACGGGTCATCATCTTCCTGCCCATGACAATGAAATTGGTTTTATTTGCAGTAGCACAACAAAATAATGAAATAGAGAAAAGTACTATTATAGATGATTCAGAAACGTTGGCTTCAGAAGTGAGTGGCACTACCACTACTGCTACTGAAATGTATGTTGCTGACATTAATTCCTAAATCTTAGTAGCTTTATCATCTGCGTAGCCTTACAGCTAATTTTTTCCGAAAATATACAAGTGTGCATTTTTTGGCTAGGCTTGGGTAAAGGTTTTCTTCAAACAGGGTTCCTGACGAAATTATCCTAATAGAATCAAACCGCGATTAGATAATACAAATATTCAGAACGAAGAGTAGCCTATGCCTATGTCCTTCCTTAGATCTGTTTCTGATAACGTTCGGTTCAGTGGTTTAGGTAATAGACAGACAGAGCTACTTTCACATTTATAAAATTATGTATGGATGGAAATACCTTCAACTATGGACAGGAGTCACATACATTTTTTTTATCGAAAACTGGTGGAGGTCTGAATGTCATCACCCCATAGATTTATATCTACAATTATAATTAGAACTATTCACAATCACGGTCATACGGGTATCTTTATAGATAATGTATTACAGTATGTACACTACACATTCCTAATAGATTGCAATAGCAGAAATAATACATCGCTAAGCGATCGCCTCCTCGTATGATAATGCGTTTTTCCTTTAGTCGAAGCGGAAATGTATGCCTTGCAATGGAATCAGAATATTGTGTAGGAATCTATTACTTCGGTCAGTATTGTTATGGCTTACCTAACCTATAATAATGTTATTTTCATAAAATGCTTTAAGTCAATACCAAAATCTATGGAAGCTGATATTTTTCGGCGCTCACTAACAAAACTTTCCGGCCTATACAAAAAATATTTTATCTTCTAGCTTACCTATGACATTGGTAGACCACGAATCATGGGAGAACATGGTACAAGCGGCGTCTTTAATGGCTGTCGCGCTGAACCAGTCCATCACATCGAGTGTGGATGATAAACAACAGGGACTAAACGTAACCCTATTGCCACCAGGGGCACCAGGGTAAGTACGTATACCTGTTTACTTGGTTAGTTGTATTTTTACAATTTATCATTTTTTTTTTCTCTTTGCGTGAGTAGAGGGACTCTTTCTTTGGCTAAAGAATTAGCATTGCCATTCAACGTGGCAAAAGCTGCCATTCGCGGGGAAAGTACTTTGACGCCTAAGTACCTATCCTATTGTCGTCGTCTACACTACTTATAATATATTAAAGAGGAAAGATTTGTATCTTTGTAACGAATAAATTCAAAAACTACTGGACCGATTTCAAAAATTCTTTCACATTTCATTTTAAATATTTTTTTTTAATCTTTTTTCTTGTTTCACCACTTTCTTAACTTTAAAGTGTAATTTTTATTAAAAGTGGGTGAAACAGGCAATATTTAGTTTTTTTTTTCATACTTTTATGTTGGCTGATTCTTATAAAATTATTGCTTTATTCAGATGTTAGCTAGAAAAAAAGTTATGAGTCTTCAAACTTACAGAAAAATGTAAAAAAATACTTAAATCTTAATTTCAACTTGCATTTAAAAAAAAACAAAAAATGATTGAGGAGTTCCAATTCTAGCAAAACATCCCTAGTGTGTGAGCTTTCTAATGGTATGTAATTTGCTTTTATAAAAAAATAACTTTAAGAGTTATTTCATAATTTTATCAAGTAGGACATTTTTGACGAAACTCTACCTTTACGGAAAGTGAAATGTTTTGCGAAATTTAATACTGCAAGGTTGGTAAAAATTAAATGGTCGATTCAAATTATGCTGTACCAGTTAGGTGTGTTAAGGAAACAATTAAAAAATGTTAAATAATTTATTTTAATAATAAATCACTAATGTTCGAATTGACGCCCTTCATTTACAATACAGGCGCGGCATCTACGTCTGATTTCTACAGTCGTTGTGCGCAGCAGCATCTCCTGTCGCATAACTTCGAAGCAGTATTAATTCGATTTATCAAATCTTCTCTACTTTCTACTTCTGTAGTGTAAACTAGTTCCTTTGCCCTTCCCCACACGTGAAAATCGAGCGGAGTGAGGTCGGGCGATCGCGGAGGCCAGGGGATTGGTCCTCCCCTGCCAATCCACGAATTTGGGAAACAATTATCCAAATGCTCACGTACAATCAGACTAAAGTGAGCTGGACAGCCATCGTGTTGAAAGACAAGAGCCCTGTTTATGTCTACTTGGAACACTTCTTCCACTAATGGTGGTAAATCATTGATTGATTTCTATCTGCTTCGTGTAACAACCATCCCAAGGGAATAGTGAATGTTAATTTGCACCACTGCTACTGGCAAGCCGGCGATCATTTAATTTTTACCAACCTTGCAGTATTAAATTTCGCAAAACATTTCACTTTCCGTAAAGGTAGAGTTTCGTCAAAATCAAAAAAAAAAATCAAATCAAATCAAATCATTTATTTTTGCAGAAAACACTGTTACAATGGTGGTATAAAAATGTATAAGTATGTTTCAAGTGATTCTACCGTAAGGCAAAAGAAAAAAAAAATAATAAAAAAAAAAATAAAAAAAAAATGTCCTACTTGATAAAATTATGAAATAACTCTTAAAGTTTTTTTTTTATAAAAGCAAATTACATACCATTAGAAAGCTCACACACTAGGGATGTTTTGCTAGAATTGGAACTCCTCAATCATTTTTTGTTTTTTTTTTAAATGCAAGTTGAAATTAAGATTTAAGTATTTTTTTACATTTTTCTGTAAGTTTGAGGACTCATAACTTTTTTTCTAGCTAACATCTGAATAAAGCAATAATTTTATAAGAATCTGCCAACATAAAAGTATGAAAAAAAAACTAAATATTGCCTGTTTCACCCACTTTTAATAAAAATTACACTTTCAAGTTAAGAAAGTGGTGAAACAAGAAAAAAGATAAAAAAAAATAATTAAAAATATCCAGTGGGCCAGGGCCAAATAAATTAGGGCTGAGTAAGTAGCAGATGACCCCAACTATCCACCATTTTCGTATGTTCAACGTTCTGCCAAACACCCTGTATATTTATGTTGAAAAATAAATGTTTAAAAAATAAATGTCCACCTGTGCCAAGCCGGGACGGGCCGCTTGTTTTATATATTGCAGTGTTCCTCTGCATTTAAGCCTCTATGCTTGGAGTTGGAACCTTAAAGCCTTGTATTTTCTTTGCTTTGCTATGCAGTGAAATATTATGTGAATGATATCAGCTTAAATAAGTTCCTGATGTAATTGTTCTTTTTTCCTGGTTAAAAACCAGTAGACAGGGTCTTATTTATTGGTCTATATCTTTCCCTTTCTCATACCCACAAGAATAATGGGACACTGATCCGTTATTCTCCTCGCGGGTCCAGTTCTGGTTGGAATGTTACAGTTCACGTGTACGTACTTACTTCTTAATTACCAGCGATGTGATGCGGCGGAAGAAGCGTTACATGCATGCGATCCCCATCGCGTTAGCTAAGCCTCACCACCTGCCCGTCAAGATCGAAGTACCCACGTCCACTGTGCACACCGACAAGATATCCGATGCTCAGGAGTTTCAGCGGCTTATTGAACTGCAGGACGATGGGGTCTGTTGCTTTTTAGTTTATCTACTGATTTAATTATGTCACTAAACGATGTAATGATCAAAGTTTCAGATCTATATTCACTACCGAATACATTGTAGTAAATTCTACCGATGTATCTATAAAAGAGACAACTTTTTATGCCCTCGTCAATTTGATGCTCAAAGGAAATTAAAAGACAATACCTACATTGCACACTACAAACATTTACGACTCTTAAGTATCGTATGAGGGTGAAGGTTGAATGGAAGTAGCTACTTGTAGGTATAGGACTATAATGAAAACCTACTGCAAGCCTGGAAAAAGCCTCTTCTGCAAGTTATTAAGTTAGTGAATAGTGGATACTAAGTCATGATGATTGTTTGCTTAGGTCCACGACCGCGTGACGCTTCGCTACCTGCGCCAGTTCATGGGGCCGGCGCTATTCAACATCTGCGACTTTGAAGAGGCGGCTTCCAAACACGTCTTCCTGTTCAACTCGTCCAGGCTCGTGCTAGCTATCAGCAACTTTACGGTTAGTTTACTTTTTTTATTTTATTTTTATCATTTTGTAATGGTTACACCTAGAACTATGAACTTGTGCCACAGTCGGCAATATGAGTTACTCCCATAAGTCCTTTAATTTATTTCATGTCACTGGATTTCAAACAAACTAGCTAACCATTCAACTTAAGCAAATATGATCATGATTGTACGTGCTGATTCGAATTCATGTTTTTCAGTGAGAACGCTTGCGGTTCACGCATTTTCAGTTCCTATATTTCCACTCGATTATCCAAGAGGATAATCTGCAATGTTAGAACTAGGAAAAGCTTTGTTTGTATGCAGTTGGAGCGCATGACGGTGGTGATGACGCCTGCGCGCACACTGCTGACGAGCGACGCGCGGTGTGGGACTACGCACCTCGAGTGCCAGGTGTCCGGCGCACGCGTCTGTATCGACTCGCTCTGCGCCTGCGACGGCGTGCCCAACTGCGGCCAATACGGTAAAGCTGCGCTAAAGATTTTTCAGATTATTAACTCCTTGTGAGTTCGCTCCTCTACAAGTACAAGAGGAGCGAACTCACAAGCAGCCTGTAGTGGTTTTTGCCCTCGCATTTGAGTCAGTCCAGATTGGCAAAAGGTGTGTCCAACTAGGATTCGTTGGGCCTGTTGGAACAATTTGCGGAACGGCGTCATTATTTCGGAATATAAACATTGTCAAGTTGAGTTTTCGTGAAATGATGATCTGATAAATTTCCAAAAGTGAAGCAATATGACATGTACGGAACATGTCCTATCTAAGTACCTACATAGCACGAAATTGTAACTGACCAGTGCTAAAAATATCAGAAAGACTGTGACTTGTCCGCTTCCAATTGTTTCAGACATATATGATGAAGATCGCCTCAGGTGCGGGGGCTCGGTAGGGCTCCAGCACAACGTGTGCCTCGCAGCCATTACGTTCCTAGCGGTGCTACTTACGATATTGTACACTGTGCATTACTGGCTCAAGCGATGTGTACCCAAAGTCTCCGACGCGTTCTTCATATACACTGATGCTGCTGAGAATAATATGTGGGTTGATTTAAATATAGTTACGAGGCCTAGGGCTGCCCAAGCATGGGATGTTTTAACTACTTAGGTAATCTGAAGTAAAAAAAATACCGGCGAAGTGCGAGTCGGACTCGCACACAAAGGGTTCCGTAGCACCGAACCATATCATAACAATATTCTTAACGCTCATTCATAAGTCAATTTACACTCAAAAGCATAACTAAATTGGTTTTTCATAGTATGTTAATGAAAACCAAAGTTACTGCTGCAATTTTACGAAAAGGTCCCATATCCCAAAAGCTAAATATACAATATATTCAAGCCAATTTTCGTTGAAAGTTTTTTTCACGTTCTACAAACCTAATTTTTTTTCACAATTTTCCTCCTCTTACTTTAGAAATTAAGGGGACACAACATTTTTTACGGCATTAGAAGCGAATATCTCATCATTTCATCAACCATTGACTTAAGAAAAAAGTATTTTATGAATCTACATACATATATTATTTTCCAAGAGCTATCGATAGACATCCCACACGTAGTTTTTGTTTTGTGTATTCCCGTTGGCCCCACCGAAACAATGTTTCTACTCGATCCCATACAATGTTTCCGAGTAATATTTTATTACTCAGGAACAAGGGGGGCCAATGGGAATACACAATTTTTTTATCAACCTTCAGTTACATGAGTCGAGGGCCACCCCTCTTTTTTTATTTGTGATTTCACACTGTTGGGTAACGGTTCATAGAAGACACCTGCTCTACAAATTTCAAATATGATTGACGTTTCTTGGCCATCGTTCACAAACTTGTCGTGATGCTGTAGAATTCCAATTGCTCACTGCCTATAGTGTTGCACAAACAATATAGCATTCATATTACAAGAAGATCATTGAAGGGCCAAAGATAAACAATCGGAAAGATCGTCAAGTGATCATGGTGTCTATGAGTCCACGACACTGGCTCGCGAGAACTTTTACAACTATAGGGCCTTTTTATGGCATAGGTATAGGTGTACTGGTTATATTCATACTGCTACACTGCTTGTATGATAAGTTATAGGATTGACAGTTTTGTGTGTTTTTGTGTATTTTATCCATTTAGCTAACATATTGAAATTTGAATTTGTTTTCAGTTTGTACTTGGACACTATTATGCGCTCTCCACATGATTTCGATGATCCAAATTACACTTTCCGCTGCGCTGCCTTGCAGGATTATATGGAATGCTCAGATATGGGAATAAATAAGAAAAAGACGGTCAGCTCCTTTATTGGTAGAGTTTGCCAAATTTTGAGATGCAAAGGTAAGAAAAAGCAGTCACCAAGTTTAGACGATCAAATCATTGATGAGGTTGATGCGCACACAGCTGGTGATCGACGGTTTTATTCGTTTGCCGAAGTAGAGTTAGGTAAAATGGGACCTCCTTTCATGGTCGATGCCGCAGTTCAAACAGGATCAAGTTTTGAAATTAATTTAATGAATGAAACCCCAATAAAGGAGCGAATCCCTGCAGAAGAGACAGACAGCGAAGATATAGTGGCTCATTACGAAGGAAATCCAAGATCGATAGACAGAAAATCATTTTTAGATTTAGGAAAAGAAACTTTGGACGAATTAAGCATTTTAAATTTCTTTAGACGGGCTAGGTCAGTTTCCAGGCAAATGTCTGAAGTTCGTGCAGCAAAGTGTGCTGAGACGCAAGCTAAGTATTCACCTCCTTTTAATACGGAAGAAAAGGAGATACAATGTCATGAATATGACTCTAGCCTGATTCCACAAGTGGCGGAAAGTATAACAGAGATCCCTATCGAAACAAGTGATAAAAAACCAGAAGGCCTTGTGAAGAAATTAAGATTTGGGGAAGAAATGACGACCATTCATGATGATGATATCGTGGAAGAAGACACTGATAGAAATGCACCTGAGCGTCATGGGGGTCGGCGCAGCGTAGTATACGTAGGTGGTAAAAATTTCCACTTAGACGACCAGGACACAAATAGCAATGTTGATGAACCAAGCACTAGTACAGGCAACAGGGAATTTAAATCGTACTTTTGGGGCAGCGGTAAAAACAAACCTAAGAAGCCAACTAAAAAAAAGACGCAGCAGCTTAATATACGTTAAAGTACTTTTAGATTTTTTATAGCTTTTAAAATAATTTTGAAGTACCCTTCATCATGTTTTATAATTATAATACTTACATTATTATTACTTACTCTAGTAAAGAGCAGAGTGTAGTTATTGAATATAAACATAGTGAATAGTTGTGTATTTATTATACTATACTTTAATTTAATAAAAGTGTTTTGATATATTTAAAAAGTTATTATTTATTTACGAGTAGCTACATATGTATGTCGTCGGTTGAAGATGGTCGGCACAGCGGCGTCTGCGCCCGCGCCGCTATTTCCTAATTAAGACCAATTGTGCACCGGATAGAACACGTGCCAAAATGTGTGATGTCTTTTTAATGCCATTCCGTCATCGTGTATACCTACTGTCGTTATTTTCAGTTTGAATAATCAGCTTTTAAATTATTTGATATGTGCAATAACATGTATACATATTCGTTCAGTGGCGTGCCTAGGGGCCAACAATACAGCATCATGAAGAGTAGTAGGTTTTAAGGGCAACACAAGCTTTTAGGCTTGTATAAAAGTATCGCCACTATATTCGTTATACAAATTCGAGCTCTTTTGGACGTCGAAATTGTAAACAACGTCACTTGTCTGTTTTTTTGGGAATAGTGGGTTAGGCAATAGAAATATAATAGTGGGTTTATTTATATTTAAAATCTAAATACAAAATGATAAATTGGTTAATTTAAAATGTTTCCACAGATTACTTTTGAATTTTGGTTAATGTACAAAATAAGGTGGAACTTGTACATAGGTACATGGCTTATTATAATGCTAAAAGTGATGAACAGTTTTATAATATTTTTCTTAAAAACATTGTGAGATTCAACAAATATAATTATCAATACCTATTAACAAAGTATTTATTATAAATTTTTAGTAATCTACGGAGGATTTTTAGTAATCACCGACTATGATATAAAATATAATATTAACCAGTTCGGAGCTAGGGCATGAATCTCGGAATCTCGGAATATCGCAATATCGGAATCTCGGAACGCATGATCCGATCTTACAATTCCGATACTGAGTGATCCAATATCGAAATCGGACATTTTTTTCTAAATTTAGAGTTTTAAACTTTTAGATCCTTGTGTAGCGCGCTACCATATTCCTGTTGCCAGCTCGCTAAGCATGCGATGAACAATCATAATAGTGATGTCTGTCTCGCTCACTCTTTACCTGCGCGGTACGTCTTGCTATACGCACAAACGAACAAAATATCCTGTCAATAGTGTCAATCAGTTGCGCTCACAGAGTACATTGTATATATACTGAAATAGAGAACAATCTTCGGCCATAAAATGGGTAACCACGTACGTCTAGCCCACTAACGCGCTCAAGAACTGTGTAAGTTAAGACGTGTTTGTGTTGTATGCGGCCACATGCAACGTCGCTTTATAAGATGTAAGTACAAATTATTATCTAATTGTTGCTTTTCAATTCAGTATAAACTATTGTGTTTAAATGGTTTTATAATTGTGCTAGCTCAAAATAAAACAAAAAACGCCAAAAATGATTCTTTCGTTCGTAGACTTTTAAGATGCTACTTAGTTTGTTTTAGATAGTAAAAAGATGGTTTCTCCATTTTCATTTCGCGAAATAAAATCGTAAACAGAAGTTAACCACCTGCGGTGCTACCTCTGTTACACAAATAAAATGATTTGATTTGATTTTAATAATTTATTAAATAAAGCAGAAAAATAATTAAGTTATGTAGAGAGAGAAAGAGTCATAAAACCTACGTATATAAGATAATATTTAATATACTTTATTAGGTACCTGCTTTAGGTAGGTTTGCTTGTTTGTTCCAGGCCCAGGTACCTAGGTTTGGTACCTATCAAAATTACTAGTCAAAAGTTTACGTACAATTTACATTACATATAACAATTATTTTCTTTGCAGGGCCTCATCAAAAAAGAAAGACATACTCAGAATTTCTCAAGAAACGCTCATCGAATGTATGGGATCATTTTCATCGATCGGATGATGGCCAAACAGCTAAGTGCCAGATATGTTAAAAAAAACTGAAAACTACTGGTGGGTCTACTACAGGCCTGCACACACATTTACGAACTGTGCACTCAAACATCACTGCAGTTGGAACCCCTTCATCGGAAAGTACTCCAAGCACGTCAACAACAACGTCACAAGAGCAAACGACCAAGCTCAAGAAATGGAAACTAATGACTGAATATTTCAGGTCTTCAGAATCAATGGAAGCTATTGTTTCTCGAATGACCGCCTTAAATGGTGCAAGTTAAAAATATTTATGTAATTTAATAAATACTTAAAAACAACCAATGTTTGAACCAAATTAAAGAATATGATTTAAAAATGTTTTTTATTGCACTCAATCCAACCTCATACTGAATTTGTGCAATTTATAAATAAAATGAGCAATTTCTAAACAAAAAACGAAATTCCGATATTAATATCGGAATTCCGATATTGAGATCTAATATCGAAAATCAGTATCGGAATTGAAAACCTTCCGATATTACATGCCCTATTCGGAGCACTCATTCTTGTGGTTTAGAAGTCCATGCATCAACAAAGCTTGGAGAAATAGGCGTATTGATTTTAAGGTTAAAAATTTAAACTTTGACTCATTTTATTTTTATTTTAAATAAAATGATATTAAACTTCAATAAAAAGAAGTCTATTAACTCGCGAGTTAAATAGATTGGGATCTTGGGAACCCATCTTATGAACTTGGGAACCCATCTTTTATCACATAATGAGACATTTGGCGACACGGTTGGCGCAGTGGCTGAACGATTGACTGCTGTGCTTCGTGTTGCGGGTTCGATTCCCGCACGGAACAAATATTTGTATGGTCTACAGATAGTTGTTTCGGGTCTGGCTGTTTGTGTATGTGAACGCACCCAGGATACAGGAGAAATTCCGAGTGTGGGGCAACGTTTTTAAACAAAAAAAAAATATATAGAACACTATTTTATTAATTTATTAAAACTTTATGCACAAGTAAAAACTGTACAAAGGTGGACTTAATGCTTTAGGCATTTTCTAGCAGTCTACTTTAGGGTGATGCAGAGACAATACACAGTAGGTGCAATGACACAAAAAAAGACTAGAAAATATTTATAACTAAAACAAATAAGAATAAATACATATAGACATACGTATAACAAAATATATAAAATTAAGAGAGATAAACAAGAAAAATTACGACAATTTAATTTTGAGATGAATCTGCCAAATTCTTGTGTAAACGCTCTCGAGCTTTCACTTTGAAAGTAAACCGACTGGTCACCGTCCTGATGCTCTGAGGGAGCGCATTCCAAAGGAAGACCGCCTGGACAAAGAAAGAAGATTTTATAAAACCAGAACGGTGAGAAGGACATCGTAGTAGACAATTATTGGAGGAACGAAGATTCTTGCTGTGTGCAGAGCATAAATATTGACAATGAAGAGTCAAGTGGGTTTGTGCTGAAGAGAAAACAGGGTTGTCAATGCCCACAGTGCTCTGCGCTGCCGAATGGGTATAAATAACCACCTTAACAGCGATTGATGTGCAGATACATGATTATAATTACGGAGATTGAAGACTTATCGAATGCAGTTATTAAGAAGTCGGTCAAGTTTATTGAGGAGATCTGCATTCAGGTCATAGTAGCACACATCACCATAGTCAATAGATCGATAGAGCGAGCGCAACGTTCCGACTTTCTTGCTCACAATCGCGACCTACTTACGCCAGTCAAGACAAGTGTCAACATGCAAACCCAGATCCTTGACGTCAGACAGCTAAACGGAATCACTGTGCCGTCAAAAGTGGCACCATTCAGCCTTCTCAAGCTATGGGGCTCCCTACAATGATAGCCTGGCACTTGGTAGGGTTAACCGCCACACTGAAATGATCAGACCAGTTTTTAACTACGCGTAAATCCCGGTTTAGCTCCTCGACCGCAACGGATAAGCTGTCAATACCTGCCTGACAGTAGAGCTGCAAGTCATCAGCGTAGAGATGAAACGAAGTTCGGTAGTTATGAGATCTATTAAAATAGAGAACAAAAGTGGAGATAAAATACCGCCTTTAGGGACGCCAGTTTCGAGATTACACCAGCTGGAGTTTGAGTCACCAGCAAGAACTGGCTGCTGACGCCCCTTAAGATAGGAAGAAAACCATTCCAAGACCTCGGGTGAGACCATGAGATAGGAGAGGATGGATAAAAAGACTTCGTGACTGACGGTATGGAAAACATTTGAGAAATCAATCAACACTAGAACCGCAACAGTGTCTTCCATTCCCCGCCTGAAATCGTCAGACACTTTAAGGAGAGTAGAAACGGTACTGCCCGAGTTTTTGTGAATAAACAACAACAACAGTTTAGCAAGAGTACAAACGAGAGAGATTGGTCAATGACTTTCAATATTTTCTTTGAATGTTATGACTTTTGTAAAGTATGTGTAAAGTAACGGAAAAAAATAAAAAATTGAAAAATAAAAAATTGTTAATCTAGATTCCTAGAATTTTAGACTTTATACCACCTAACTACCTACATTTAGGAAGGTACCAATAATAAACCAAGAATGTATGTTTGTTAAAGGTGGATTAGATTTAAGAGAGGCTCAATTGCAGTAGGTATTTACTATTTCCCCGACATCTAAGTATTATTTATAAAATGTTAATGTCAGGGTTTATTCCCATCTCGGCACCCATGAATTTATTTATCTTGTCTACGAAAAATTCCCATTTCGGCACCCTCTCATGAATCATTTTAAGGTACACAAAAAGAAACGGAAACACAGTATCAGTATAGTAAGTAAATCAACTTTATTAAATCATTTTTGTTTCTTTTTTAATTACCATTTTCACAGACAAGCCCTTGAATCGCTTTTTAGAGGCTCCATTATCTCTGCCTTGCCAGTAACATAACAAATTTTAAAATATATGAAAAATTCACGGTTCGTAGGAATAATTGTTTTAAAATCTTTCCAGCAATTATGTAAAAACATATTACAAAAATCAACAGTTATTATGTACAATTAACGTTTAATCAGTAACCGGGACGTAGGCAAAAGGGCGTCCATACTTTGAGGACTTTCATACTGGTACTAAATGATACGAGTAGGCTTGATTACGCGTTCACTGTACAGTCATAGCAATTAGCTGAACCCCCTTTGCAATTCTTTTATATTTTATTTACTTCGCTCAAATAAATAAAATATAAAATAATTGCAAAGGGGGTCAGCTAATTGCTATAACTCGCTGTACATTCATTTTCAGTCTTAATTATCACGTTGGGACTTCACATAATTTAGCACTGATCTCCCATTACTTGGTCCTGCACTCATTATTATTTCGTAACTCACTTGAACTTAAAACGTGACGATCCGTTTATCTCTAAAAAACTAGAAATACTGATAAAATTACTGAAGAGTAAACACAGTATGCATAACAAATGTAATTGTACATTAAACTGGCTTGGCACCGGCCGCATTGCTAATTGTCTCTATATTTTATAGACCGTACTTTTTTACATTTTTTAGTTTTGAGTCAATTTGATTTACTCACTATACTGATACAGTGTATCCATTTTTTGATGACTGTACTTAGCAACGACTAATGACGGAGTGCCGAGATGGGAATTTTTCGTAAAGATGATAAATTAATTCATGGGTGCCGAGATGGGACTAAACCAATGTCAGAACTTCCTTTGTGATGTAGGTACAGAAACCAGTCGTCAAAACATAAAGTGATATTTACAGCAGGCTTTTATTACTTCAATAATATACTCAAAAACATAAAATGTACCTATAGGCTATTGCAGTGACAAACGAATGACTCGTTTTATTGGGGCAATGAAATTTATCTTAGAGCTTTTATGTCAGTTCCAAAAAAGATAGATGTAAAAGTGTCAGACTAGGAGCGGGAGCCGAGAGCCGGTGCGCGAGGTCATTTCAATTGAAATCAATTAAAGCAATTGGGTCCAATTGAGCGAGCGGCAGATTCTGCGTCGTGCTCCGTCGCCAGAGAGATTTTATGTGAAGCGCCTACGCGCCGCACGTCACATGACTCACATGCACATCATCCTGGCCTTTTCCTAGTATGCTCCTATTTACCAAGAATATTTACATAGTAATTGACTACATAAACTGTGTGGACACGAAATTAAACGAAGGATTCGTGGGTATGTATCTCGTCAGTATGTAGGTTGTTGTCATGGAAAAGTTTTAGGTGGGTGACCGTTTAATGTTACTACTACTGAGGACTTAAGTGCATGTCTAATGACGGATTAGCTAGCTCAGTTTAGCCGCAGGCAATGTAATGACAACAAAATTTCAATGATGATCGTGAAAGCGTTTAAATGGAAATAGAATATCTCACCGAAAACACGTCTAAAATATAGACACTATTGCACACACAGTAGGTACACGATACAGTTTGAAATTGTTTGTTTACTAAAGGGTGCTTACCTATTTGTCCACAAACGTTGTTTAGCCGGGTTGGGCAAATTGTTATTGATTGTGATTGATTCCCGAATCGTGAAGTTACGTAACATAACATAACGCCTATAGTCCTCGAAGGATTATGCAGAGGTGTACTTACGGTACTCCCACATTTCGACAGTTATGTATAAGTCCCATGTAATAGGGGGCGAACATATTGCCATCAACCGGGCAGAAATCCAGACTCGTGGCTTCTTCGGAGAAATTCTTGTTGGAAAAACCCAGTAACACTTTGCCTGACTTGGAGATCGATCGGTAAAAGAATAAAAAGGCTATCTATCCCCTTTGTCGTAAGACTTAAACATCATCATCCTAGCCTAGCCTTTCCCAACTATGTTGGGGACGGGTTGGGTTCCAATCTATCCGGATACAGATAAATATCAGTATTTTACATGTATTTTACTCGATCCATGTGGAGCGAATGCAGGGCTCAGCAACAGGCACTTAAACATTAAACATACTGGTGAATTAATAAGTGTGACAGTGTGTGCTTATATCCCCTGTTTTCGTTTTGGATACAATGATAAGTTTATTAAACCGGGATGGGTCGGATACTCTTGTATAATATTCGGTTTTTCTAACCTTATTTGTTACAGATGGTTAGCTTGGAGATGTCACATAGTTTTTAGCTAAAATGATAGGAAGTGGCGAAAGACGGCGATATTTTTGGAAACCGTTTCATGAAATTTTAACCTTCAAAAAGTGCTTAATTTTGATAAATGACTTTTGATTTTATATTGGTAAACCCCAACGTACGGTAAATGAAAAACCAAGATTTAACAACTCTTTTGACTTCTGGGTGAAATTGAAATTTAAATGGACAAAAAAGTAATTTAGATAAATCGAATTATATAAAAAAGTATCAAAATATTAGATATTTAATGCTCAATTTTTCTTAGTTTTGGGGCCCAACAAGTAACTATCAGACGTAATTTCTATATCTCAAACATTTTTTGCGTAATTCTAAACAGATTATAATATCGATTGATTAGATTTTTTATTTTATGTCTCAAAGAAAGAGTGTCAATCATTAAAATAGATGACAGTTTAGATGTTTTTGAAAAATTAAAACGATCATTTAAATACATGCCTATTAAAAATACTGAATTTGCATTACTGAAATACTAAGTGGGCGAATGACTGTGAGCGACAAATGGTGAAAATACAAAGGGGTTGGAATTTTTTGTATAAAGCGCGGTCTGCCTAATTATTTGTTTATATGGCATTTTAAAAATAGCAGCCACGCATAAATCTTATATTATTCAATAGCTGCTAATAATACAAACAAGTGTTTGTATGAGACACAATCTTCGTCACGTTTCCGAGATATAAGCTATCAATGTTGGACTAATGGCAAAGATTGTAACTTTGATAACACGGTTATGGTAGTTCGGTGCATCCCTTGATATGGGTGTTACAGACTCACTAGGAATATAATTAAAATACGAATAAAATTAACAACAATTACGAAATTTTCCGCATCTCCACCATAAACTCCTAGGAGTATATGTGTAAAATCTTCACCGAGTTAAATTGATATATTTTTCTTATAGCTCATAAACGAATGATCACTTCGAAAACTAATTTATTGTTGCAAGTGATTTCTCCAAAAAAACACAGTTTGGATCCCAAGGATGACGACCCACTGACCAGTTATCAGGTTAACATTTTTGCAAACTAGCTCGAGTGTCACCCATAATAAGGGTTAATTACCGTTAATTCCTTGATATTATCAAGGAATTTAGCACATTATCAAGCAGTCTGTCTAGAAACCAATATCACAGAAAGGTTTAATTCGTATCAACGTTACAAAGCTTTTCACAGTGGTCGCAATTCTTATCCAGATTTTTAAAATAGGTATTATTTATAAATATATGCAGCAGAAATCTATCCAAAGCAAAAGGTTTAGGTGTTCTGAATTTCTAATGTTTTCAAATATCAGAGTAATGGAAACGATTATAAGGTGATGTTGGTTTTATTGACACATTGCAGAATTTTATGTTAACAGGGTGTAAACAATGGATGCTTCACGAAGCCGTCGACCAAGCATTCTCCACATCAAACTAAGTAACACTGCGCAAAAATTATTGTTGGGAAATGACTTTGTTTGATTAACGGTTGCGTCGTGCTTAGAAAATTGTGCTGATGGATGCATTTAATACTTTAAAAAAAACCTTTGACCTTCAATATCTTGTAAAATTCGATTCTATTCTAATATCACCGTAACTAGAAGGTTCCCAGGTAGTTAAAGAAATAAAACTGATCGCAATGACGGGATGAACAAGTACGTCACTCGTTAAGGGTGTTTTACACCCTTTTTAAAAAAGGATCCCTAAGCTTACTTGTTGGAGGTAGAAGTTTATAGAGCAGGAAAAAGTACCGTTAACGGATAATATGGCTAGTTAAAAAAAATCTACGTCGATAAAAAAAAGCGGACGGTAGGTAACATGGTCTGCGTTTGCCGTCGCGTAGGTCGGTGGACGTATGTAGGCCTCTGAACGTTTCTTCAGCTAATAGTTTTGAGCCGATGTGTTCTCGGTTAGGAACATCTTTTCTGACATGCTCAGAGATATTGCAAGGCCAGCAGTGATATATAAATATTATTGCCTAAAGTGTGTGTGTGTGCTTCTTAATTATTTATTTAAAAACACGATTCTTCTAGTACGTATTAAATACTGATTTCTGGATATATTCTATTAATATAGAAATATTTTTGATGTTGTATTTATTTATTTATTTAAACTTCATGTACAATAGTGGTACATAGGCGTACTTAATGCCACGAGGTATTTTCTACCAGTCAACCAGTGATGTTGTCTTTAAGTTAAAAATTAAAAAGCACCTTAGGTATATGAGATTAGGTATTTAACCTAGTTAATAATAACGAACACTTTGAAGAAAAAATATACTGAAACTAATAATAAGAGTTTTGAAACAAATAGTTTTCAGTTGGATTAATCAACAGTACTAAAGATAAAATACATACCTGCAATATACCTAGCTACGACATAAGCTTACGTTTTCTACAGTATAGAAATTCTCTAAAGTTTTTAGGTTAGCTGTTTCTGGCGCCTACGTAAGTAGCGCTTAATTTCGGGCGGCACGAAATTTTCCGATGCGGACACAGAATCCTTGAACAGAGCACGCAACTACTATCGTAACACTTCCCACTTTGGTTTGCGCACTACACAATCGTCACAGTTCTTTGGCACAAAACACAATCCATCTTTAAGCTAATTTTCGCAGAGCAATGCACAGAACACTATAATGTGGATACTCGCGACTCACTCGGAGACATTGTTTGACCGTGACCCATTTGTTTCAAACCAAACAAACTGCAAATGTGACGCGAAGTGCATCAGCGAGTGCAATTCGTGTTGTCTGAAAGTCACCAATAAGCCCAATGAAGCAGAGATCCCGCTGGCGAGCGCCAGCACCAACCTAAATAGACTCTGATCATCTAAATTGACTTCAATTAAATAACAACCGAAATTGTTGAAATGCGCCATTACTCCCTCGACGCTAATCTAAGTGCCAATAGTCAGGGCGAATGTTTTATTAATAATAGCCAGCAATAACTGTTAATTAATAATTAAGCGATGGTGTCGTCGATCGCGATCAGTCCGCGTGCGCTGTCTCGCCGCAGCGCGCATTCGTGAGCTGCATCCGCGCGAGCCTTGTTCCACCGGTCATACTATCGTGCTTTTGGGGATCAATTTCGGTTTAACAAGATTTTAATTGTTCGGTTGGGGTGGTTTTCCTACATAACAACAAACAGGTTGCCGATTAAAATACGGTAGTCGTCAAATATTCGTTTCAAGTAGAAGTGTAGACGATTTCATATACTTACGGTACCTACCTTAGGATAGTGAAAATGATCATGAAATTATTATTTGCAATGGAAATGATAATTCCCACGGCTATAAATCATGTACGAGACATATGAGTGGTGTTGATACGGATTTACAATAAAGTACTATGGACTTTCAAAATAATGATGTGGGCGTTCGAGCCCTACAATAGCACCGATACAAACAAATATCGGGAGAGCTTGTGGGAAGCCCGCATGGTGCGCGGACGACGGCGGTGCGGCCGCGCGCGCCCGCAGCAGCCGCGCGAGGGGAGCCCGCAGCGCCGCGCCGTGCCGCGCCGGGGGAGTGGCTGCACTGCGCCACGATTGGCTTGCCGACGTACTCGCACCACCGTCCTAAGCGCCCGCTGCACGTAGTCGAATCTGTCCCCTCCGGCCCCACACTATGAGCCACAATAGCACAAGCACGCACGCGCTCGACTCTCTCGGACGCGCTACTCATTGGTTCATAGCCTTCGTCAGGCAACGTATTATGGTAATATAAATTGACCAACCGTAGAGCAAATTCGGTTAGTTCGTTAAAGTTGATTAAAGCCATTTAACCGGGACGGACACGAGGATACGAACGGCGCGAGCGTTCGTCGATCCCGGGGGTTTGGTTAAATGAAGTCAAATTGTTTAATATCGGAGTAGATAGATAAATCTGTGTGTCGGTTCGGTTCGGTGGTCGAGCTGAGCAGCCGGGCAGCTGAGCAGCGGCGCGACGGAGCCAAGCGAGGTGCGCGCCGAGGTAGCGGGCCCGCCGCCGCCCGCCGCCGACGGCTACATGTACGTGTGCGAAGGGCCCGGGGCCGCGCCGCGCTACGACTGCGCCTTCGAGCCGGCGCCGCACATGGAGCAGGGGCCCTTCGACGAGCACATGTTCGGCGAGTTCGGCAAGGAGCGGCACGTGGCGGTGGTGGTGGGCGACATCGGCGAGCTGTACCGCGACGAGTTGCCGGGCTTCGCGCCTGCCGCCGCCGAACACAAGCGCAAGGATGAGCCGCTGCTGCTGCAGGCTGTGGATGCCGCGCCCGCACCGCACCCGCCGCCGCCGCCGCCGGCCACCTCCAAGAAGAGCGACAAGAAGAAGAGCGACAACAACGGAATTAAAAAGAAGAAAACTAGGTAAGTGCCCATTTGTCAGTTCATCATTTTTGCCTGTCTTCCCATCCAGTTAACGTTAAAAAGCGAGAATTATAATCACATAAAAATTAAGAACTACGTGTAATAAAAATTTACTCAGAAAAGCAGTTCTTTACAAAATCAGTGTCAATAAGATTGCCTTGCCTACGCGGCTACGAATTCTCTATTTGCTACGAAGATGATTGTCTTGTAGCACTTGCGCGTAGCAAGTCGGCTACGAATAATCTTCGTAGAACTTTCGTAGCGGATTGCTACGGAGAATAATTCCGTAGCTTTAAAACAACCCGTTTCTTAAGTTTAAGTTTCAACACAGAGAGACATTCCACAATTTTATTCAGTAATATTGATTTAATAATCAAAGTAGTGAATTATTTGAAAGCCATTGCTAGCTTGACGTTGATAACTTTCTGAATATTAATAAAACGTCTATACTAATAATAATATGGTAATGGTATGTGAATACACAAAATAATATAAATTCAAGGAAATAGGTACATCGGTCATGGTATGATCATGTGGACTGTGGTGAAAAGGAATGAGGAACATGTCATGGGGAAAGATTTAAAGCATGAATGCAGAGAGACAGATACCTTTGTCTACATATGATTGTACATAATGTGAAACAGTGCCTGTAATTCTTGATGTCGAGATAAATAAAGATATATAATTAAAAAATAGCTTTTTGAGTAAAAAAGGCCAAACAAGCTTAATGCGCGTATAACCTAATAATGTATGTATTATTTGTGAGAACGGTGATATGGTTGACAGGGGCTGGTTATAGGGATGACGACTAATAGAGATTCCGTATTGTATGGAAGAAGAAATGCTCCAGAAATGAATTGGAACAGTAGCAAAAGGATGAGGATGATGAAGGTCTGATCTACAGGAGTAGATAACTAGGTATGTCGAAAGGTAATAGTGGCATTACAAAATGTTAACTGAAATAAAACAATAGATAACTGAAACTTTCATAATTGTAATAAAAATGTTTCGTATAAAGATTTCTTCTAGACCACGGTTGTTTTATAAGTACTAATCTATACTAGTATTATAAAGAGCGTGTATGTATGTAGGAGATGAACTCTGAAACTTCTCAACCGAATTCACTGATAGAAAGCTACACTATTGCCAGAGAAACTGTTTCAACTATTCAATGACCCGGGTAGAAGCTAGTAGAATATAATTTTTAAACTATTCAATGGAAACGCTTGTATTTTGTTAGCTGTCAAACCAAAGACATTCAAATATTTACAGTACGACCACTTTAATGCACAGTTCGAGGCGGCGCTGCTTGTCAAAAAAGAATGCATCGATATATCAAACTTGGTACATTTACTTTAGTTCTGTGCTTTCCCGCATGAACAGTTAAGTTGTTTGAAATGGACGCCATCAAACAAACAAATATGCTATAAATTTAAATAGATCCTACATATGAAACAAAGGATTTCGATGTATAAAAAAAACCTAAAGTGATTGTCATTCCAATTGTGTATCACTTTCAAATTGACAATACAAACTAACAAACAATAACTAAGTATATCATTCAGCCTTAAACAAACCCTCTGCTGGGGTATTTATTCTCTGGGGAGAAGGAGTGGGCCAGTAAGCACCATGCAGGCACAGTGCGCGTTGGTGGGATGTCAAATGTCTTCGAATGTTTGGTTCTAGGCGAAGATATCTAAAATGGTTATAGAGCGGCCATTAAGTATATTTTAGTACAAAAATTTTGATCTCCTTCATTTTCGATGTTGACACACGAATGCGACCTGACAAGCGGGCGTATGACACTAGACAGACCGACTTGTTACAAAGTAGTAACAAGTATTGAATAACGATTTTTCTTGTCCTTAATAATATAAAAAATATTTCAGAGACTTGTTCCATAGATCTTCGTTAGTAATACAGCTTCTTTCCCGTCTGTCGCTCGTAAATATTTGAATCTCTATTGTTTCTAGGCTATGCCGTTTCTCCAGGATGTTTTCCTTCGCCGTTATGAGAGCAATGATGATGAAATAAATTACTTAAAGTAAAGTAGTTGGATTCTAACTTACGACCTAAAATAAATCGGGGTCGTTACCAATGACCCACCTCTGCTCTAATAAAAAAAATGATTGTAAGTACTCGTCAAATCTTTTGTTTCGAAGTGGTATTATTATAAATTGATACACATGCATCGGCACGCGCCGCTGTCACAGGTGACCGGCGCACGCGCACCCTCCCCGCATAACTGTATGGTATCGTCGCGAACCACCCCTGCTCTATTAATTATTTGCATAACTAATACGATGATTTTTAATACGTGATAATACCATATGGCTGGATGGTGGCTTATGAGGTGTTTATGGTTTTGAAATAGTTTGTTTATAATATTTGTGAGAGTATAATATTTAAACATAAAGTTAGCCGTATGATTTCGCGATAACTTTCTCCGTCTCAATAATAGGCGCAAACGCCTGTCTACAAATTTAGTACTACGATCACCAATTCACTGCCAAGCAAAACGACAATGGCAATACTGTTTACCCAGTTAAATGAAGATCCAATATGAAAACTACATTGAAAATAACTTTGCAGGATACTTGAATTAAAAATATTGAATGTCCGTTATTTATTATTCTCTAAAGATGTTCACTTTGCCTTAAATTTACGAAATGAAGTTATTGTTTATTTACAAAATATGATCCTTTAGAAAAATAATAATGTATACGGGACGGAATGCGGATATATAATATTTGTATTTATTTCTTAACAAATGCTTAAAGATTTCTCAGAAGATAAACACGCGTGAAAACATTATTCATAACGGCTCAACACCCTTATGATCGAGACAATACCCTTGGCGGCACCCTTTTTCCAAGCAACAACACTTGATACAGGCGTCTTGCAATAACTGCTATAAAACTACAAAGGCGACATGTTTCGTTCAGATTAATTACCCGTATGACCGCGGGGAGTCAATTGCCTTATCTCGCCATCTCTTGAATGGAGGGTACAGCACTTAATGAATGTAGTTGCAACACCAGCTCAATGATCGCTTTGTAGATAGTGTACGGAACAATTATGTAGTTCATCTCTAAATATTTACAACCTGAATTAAATAGTTGAAAGTGTAGCTATGTAGCTATTAGGTTTCTTTTGTATAAGTAGCATTAATTCAGCAGTGCTGAAACTTTTTAGTGTTTATATGTCTGTACTGAACACTTTAACAAAGAATGCAGTCAATACGTTTTGTAAAACAGAAACGTGATGTAATGCAAAATAATGATCTTCTACATCGTAAGTATATTATTTCGTCACGCCAAAAAGGCGTTATCTACCTTTTTTTAGCGTGTCCACTAGCCAAATATTTTTTTAAACACCCCGATGATAGGCACAATGATGTGTTGTAATAAATATCAAACAAAAATGTGGTGTAACAATTAATAACACGACGCCACTATAAGTTTAAAGTCAATTGGCAGGCAATTAGAGGTGCTCGCGCGCGACGGGGGTGAATTTCATTACATGCTCAATCAATTTCTGCGCGTGCGGCCCGCAGCCATACTGCACGCGTCAGATGGTAGATGTGCTCGGATGACAGATAAGAATATATTTATTTGTGAATGTATAATTTATTGAGAGTATATCAAGTTGTTACAAATTGGTGGGGTCGATTGAAAACAAACCATGACATCGATACATTCTCCTACCTAGACTTCTCAAAACAGGCTGAAATCTTTAGTTATCATTATTTCTCTTCGGGTACTTCTTTAACTAAACCTTTACGAGTTTATAAGGATCTGTTTTCTTCCACAGGACTACATTTACTGCATATCAACTCGAGGAGCTGGAGCGAGCGTTCGAGCGCGCGCCGTACCCCGATGTGTTCGCACGAGAAGAACTCGCGCTTAAACTTAACTTGTCCGAATCAAGGGTACAGGTCAGTTAACTACTAGTATTTTGTACAACTTGCAGCTAAGGCAGAGCCTAATATTAGTTATTAGGTTTTCCGCAATATACATAGTTCATCAAGATATTCATTTATTTTCTTTTCAATAGGTTTGGTTCCAAAACCGAAGAGCGAAATGGCGTAAACGAGAGCCTCCACGCAAAACAGGGTACATCGGTTCCAGTTCACCAAGTTCCACCACATTAGGTGGCGGCTTCTCCGGCATCGGTGGCAATTTGCCAGCCTTCCCGCAGAATGGCCTGCCCGCCCCATCAGACTCTTGGTCGTACCAGCACTCCTACGAACTCTCCTCGCATCATTTACTATCATCTGGCAGCAGTGGATACCCGGGCTTTAACGCACAACCAGCTGCGTATTCTTACACGACTGTCCTTAATGGCCATGATGGGCAGATGTTCGCGCCGCGGCACTCTTACGAGTACGGCGAGGGCAGTCCACCGCCGCTGGGCGTACGCGACTACCCTATGATGGCGGCGCACTCGCCGCAGATGGAGGCACACGCGCACGACGACAAGCTGGAGTACCGCTCGCACGAGCACGAGGACAAGTACTCGGCATGCGCGCTTCAGGACGAGCCGCCGCGGTACGCCGCGCCGCCTGACGACTACGACAAGTGCGCGCTCGCGGCGCACGACAAGCACTACGACATGGAGCGGCATGCCGACCTCACGCAGCCCGTTGTGGTGAAGATGGAGCCCAGCAGCGGCCAGGCGTACACCACGCTGCCTCCTTTTTTGAATTGAAATACTCCTTTTCGAAATTATCCTAGCGTTAGTGTACTTAGCCAGAGTAATTTCGAAAGGGAGTATTAGCTAGGAAGGTAGCAGTTGGGTAGGGAATGATGCAGATTATATCTCCTCCATCGTAGTTTTGTTCTCATTGTTTAAGTGTAGTGCATGCTTGATGCTATCTATATTTTATATGAATTAATTTACAGATCAGGTAAATTGATTTAGTAATGAGTTCATATAAAGTAGATAATTATTAGAATATCACTGTTTACTATAATAATATAGTTAGGTATTTGTACATACCTAAATTCAATTAATTAGTACCTATGCGATTAAGTAAGTAGGTAGATATGTAGGATGGTAGGTATTGAAGTTGGTGGGTAATTTTTTTATATTTTTGTAGTTATAAATTATGATGCGTTTGAAAGTTCTTGCAATAAATGTAAATAATAATTTACTTATTTAAATATAATTACCTAGACATAAACAAATGTGCCTCTCTAAAGTTTAATTTGTTTGTAGGATTTGTGTAATTTATAAGCTTACTTTGATTATTTAGTACAACTCGCACCAAATAAATTTTGGGCCGCTCCGAACTTGTGGCGTTTCGTACGTAACCAATCAGACGCGAATGTTAGGTAGGTGTGTGTGGGTGTTTGAAGAGGTAAGGGACGTAAAGAACCACTAACTTCAGAGCGGCCCCAAATAGTGGTGAGTTATAATTTCGAATAGTAGACACTATCCGTTATGGTGCTATTGATATTCAGAACTCTTTTAGACTTGTATAGCGCGCAACAATACATTTTTGAAAGCTCTATTCTATTATATTAGCATTGGCGGGTAGTTGATACTATTTATTGAGTTAAACGCTCGTAGACTTCGCTTCTCGTGCATTCCTTGTGCCTTATCTTGACAGTGCCTGTTATCAATTGTTATACCAAGTAATATCGTTGATAGTTGATGCATGCATCTTTTTATTATAAGCTCTGTTTAGTCGTATACACTAATATAATTTCTCGATTAAAATATTACGAAAGTAAATTTTATAAAGACACGTTAGATAGTACTCTGTAAATAAGTTTAAAAAACGTGAACAGCTTGTGCCAAAAATTATTTAATATAAGTAAGTCGCCCAGATAAGGGTGCAGCATCCAATAGGTGCTTATTTAGACTTAGCTAGAATAGTTTATTATTTTTATTTATTTTATTCACAAAAGTATTCTTGTTTCTTTTTGTTGTTTTACACATAATCATTTCACATTGAGTCGTTCGTCGAAACCAGTCTAAAGTAGCGCAAATGTAAGACCCCAGAATCGATATAGGGAACCAGTCGGTAATTTTTCAATGTTAAGCCCGTTCTCGTATCATAAATGCAAAGCAAAGCCATATTGGCTTAGGTACCTACTGATCTATAGATACATAAGATATTTCCTTCGTGGCGCCACGACCTGTCACGCACTGGGGTCAGCGAGTCAATGACACGACGAGAACATTACATTAGGTACTCAGTTGCACTTAGGATAATTCGTTGCGGTGCATCGGACCTCGGTTCGGACTCAGTTAGTTTATAATAAGAGTCAGAAAGAATCTAAAAGCTGATGTCTGACGATTCGATCTTTGTTCATTTTTGTATTTCATTCGAAGCCATTCACTTGAAGTGAAGCAATTGAATAAAAAATGAAACAAAACTGAAAAATGAATGTATTTGTGAAACAATTCAACGAAAATCGTTGGATTGGCTTTTGCCACTCAGTGTATTTACTTGATTACTGAATAAGCTAAAAATGAAATGAAAGTAGCAGATAAACGTTCATTCTCGTTCGTTTAAAAACAAAACTTTTATGATATTTAGTCGGTATTGAGTAAACTTGGTATGAAACAAAAATGAACGTTCACTCAAGTGAAACGTCTGATATCAGTTTAACGTTCATCACTCATAATCACGCATGATTCTGGCCTCATTGAGCATCGAATGTTAATTTAACGACATATATCGGTAGAATGTTGAGTCGTGTACAAGAAGTTTTATTTCATGGTGAATGCTTTAATTAATATTCTATTGAAAGAATATACTGTAGCAGATAGCCTTCCTTCTTATGTCCTTAGGTTAAGAGTAGCTAACATTTTTTTTATCATTTTTAGTTTGTTTAGGGTTAGTGATTATAATTTTAAATATTTGGGATACTTTATCGCTGCTTAAATTCGTTAGTAAAACATGGACAATATCTATATGAGTCTTTACCGTATACCGATAACGTGGCCGAGTAAATATAGTTTTAATTTACCAAACATAATACCAAATACAAATCTCTGCTAACATTCTTGATAATTATCTTTATACAGCAGGGTATATGATACATAAATAGTACATAATATAAAAATACTAATAACTTGTGTCCTTGCATGTGCATTAGTTTAAAGGAGCATTTACACTAAGTTGATTTTAAGCTAAGAGAGCAATAAGCTAGATATTTTGTAATATTTAAAATTAAGGAAGATGGGAAATTATAATACGAATGTGCTTAAAGTGAGTTTTTTATTTAATTGGTATAAGTACCATTCCTTTTATTATATTATATTTACACGCAAGTCAATACACACTTAGATTATAATCTGCCTAGCCTTTCCAAAACTATGTTGGGGTCGGCTTCCAGTCTAATCAGATGCAGCTGAATACTAGTTTTTATTAATTTGAATTAAATATACAAGGTAGCAAGATAATCCCGATAACTTGTTCGACGAAAAAAAGAAAATATGATAAGAAAGGAGTTTTCGGAACAGCGCTATATGTGAAGTTAACAGCCTAAACCAAAGAAACGATTTAACAGATTGAGGGGAAAGATGGCATAGGTAAGAAGGAAACCAACACAATAATAGGGACTAGTAGATGTTGGTATCTACAAAAGGTATAAACGGTTGAGCGGGATACATACTCAGCTGTTCCTGGGTCATCATCATCTTCCTGCCCTTGTCCCATGTTTATTTACTTAACAGTTTATGTACACACTAAATACAGAAAACAAGAAAGGAACAGAAACAATAGGTACAAAAGTGTTATTGTTATTTGTGTACATGTTATTTGTGGTGCAACACTTTTTTTTTGTTCTATTCTCCCCTATCAATCGTCACGCTATCATTTACTCCTTTTACCTTCACATCGTTCCTCACACAATCCATCCATCTTTTCCTCGCTCTTCGTCTCCCTCGCCATCCATCAACATTTATATTCATCACTCTTTTAGTCACATGCGATTCGTCTCTCTCCTCATCATAATGCCCATACCACGACAGTCGATTCCCTTTCAATTTTCTGTAACTGGCGCAACTTTCAAACTTCCTCTATAAATATAATCATTCCTTACTTTATCCATTCTTGTCACACCACACATCTACCTCAACAGTCTCATCTCCGCTACATGCAATCTTTTATCACCCATCGGGGTGGTTACATGAAATCACTAGAAACTGCCAACGAACAAACACATTGTAAAATAAACTCAATTAACAATTTGCATTAGACCTAACTTGGTATTTCTTTTTCCTCATCGCGAAACTATTGACCGTCCGCGAGTCATAATACCGTCAGTTCGTTTGCGTCACCATCCTAACACCGTCTTGGCGAGCCCAAATACCATCACCACTAAAATGGTACTTCTTCTCCATGGTGTACAACACTAGGCTCAGGATCTGGTCGTCAGTGAGGATGTCAAAATGCATATTGTTGTAGTTCAGCTCTTCTTTTGACGATTCACTTGTGTGTTGTCCTCTGCGCAAGCTTAGTAAGCTGTCTATGTAGTATTTTACTTCGGAACTAGAAATAAAAAAAGAGAATGAAATCAATGATAAGATAACATATCATCACGCCTGTAATCCCTGAAGGGTTAGACAGAGGTGTTCCTAATAGTACCTACTCCCACATTTCGGCAATAATGTTTTGTTCTATGTAATAAGGCGCGAGCCTATTGCCATCAACCGGACACAAATCCAGACTCCGTGGCTGCTACTGAGAAATTCCTGATGGAAAAACACAATAGCTCTTTGCCCGACCTGGGAATCGAAACCAGGACCTCATGCTCAGCAGTTGCGACCACTACACCAATGATGTGGCCACGATATACAATTTCAGAATAAATTAGTTAGCTAATCTCCACAGAGGTGTGTGTATAGCGAACACGATATAAAAACAAGAAAAAATACTCGTTCATGAATGAATTTAACCCTGTATTATTTACGGGTAAGAAGATTTAGAAAAACTCATGAATGAGTTGCTTGTTTTAGTAAATAGGCGTTATTGCGATACGCCTTGCATTGGCATAGATAGAATAAAACTATGGTGAATCTATACAAAGCAACATATCAACAGCATGGCTATCAGCGACCACATAGAACTGCTGCTGTTCCCATAGAATTAGCAAGATTGTAAAAGACCTGTGTATCAAGTTCGGTGTACAATAAAGTATCCTACTAATATTATAAATGCGAAAGTTTGTATGTATGGATGTTTGTTACTCCTTCACGCATTAACTACTAACCGGATTTGGATGAAATTTGGCACACAGATAGTTTATAACCTGGATTAACACATATAGGAACATATTGGACTTTTTATCCCGGTAGTACGATCCCGTGGGACAATTGCCAAATTCCACGCGGGCGAAGCCGCGGGCATAAGCTAGTATTCTATATATATTCACTCTACTAAACTATACAAAGACACGGTATCTCTCTCTATATATTCTTGTAAAATTAGACTTTAAATACACAAGGAATTAAAAACAATACTTACACAGGATACAGGAGTATCAAACAGTTATTAAAAATGATTCGATCGTCGAATTTCTTCTTCAAGAACTGTATATTTTCATCGATGACATTCATAGCGACATGTAGCCAGTACTTGTGTCTCCTCAGCTGGTTCAGCACACCTTTGACGAGCGCTGCTTGGCCGCCATTATTGTGAGCCGGCAACGCGTTGAGGGAAGAAGATATTAGTATGGCTATGTCTTTCCCGCACACTTTGTCGCCGAAACTGTTAATGTAACTGTGGGAACAAAGAATTTGGTTTATTGCATATCATAGAGAAAGGATGTTTGTTTGCTTAACCTTATTTACTACCTAAGTAATAAGTCGTATTCAAAAAGTATTTAATGGTGAATCGCTCAGGTTAGGCAGCGCTTGCCACGATCATGGTCTTCTCATTATCTTGCTGCCTTGTCCCATTTTACTTGGGGTCGGCGCAACGCGTATTCTTCTTCCTATGGGCGCCGGCTGAATTATTTCCAGGGGGGTGCATCTTCAGTTCCATGAAACAGCTCGAAACTTTTTGCACTCCACCTCGGATATGTTAGATTTTCGTTTGTCTATTCGTACAAGGAGTATTTATACAGAAAAGCCTATCAATCTAAAAAAATAGGATGCAAGAGCGAGCGTAGCCAGCTTGACATAAGATACCTATATGAGCGAAGCGTGCTCGAATAATTTAGGATATTCTCGGATAAATTAGGTCATTTTTGCTTTCCGCCTCGGATAGATTGGTTTTTCTATAGTTGCTCAAGATTTCGCACCCTACCCTGCCTACGGCCCTGACGATGGGAGACACGAGGCTTAAGCGAACTGTGCACAAAAAGAGTAGAGGAGGACACTAAATTGATTGACAAGGTGATGAACAAATTTGGACAGCAACCTAGCCTTAAGTTTTTGTTTACTCAGTAACAGTCTTTTCTATATATTTTCTTTCCTGACAGGGGGGTACAAGTGCACCCCATGCACCCTGCTGCCGGCGCCCCTGCTTCTTCTATTTGCCGCGATTAGAATGTAGAATGGTGATATCTGCAGACCATCGAAATCGTGCAATCGATACTTTGAAAATGTGACAGTCCGAAAAAATATCATTCAATCATCAATCAATCGACGAGGCTATCATTGTCGTTGGGTAAGCGAGTGAGCATTCGAAGACAGGTGACATCTATACATATATCCGACCAGCACACTATGCCCGCGTGGCGAATAAAGCCCACTCCCTCTTATAGAAAGGAGACTTGTATCCCATCAGTGGGCATACTTATTCTAAGCGAGAGAGCAACAATGTTTCTAGTTATGTATATCAATAAAATTATTGTCCTTCTTTGAAAGCATTACGTATAAAAAGTATGACTCACTTGTTGAAGACCTTTGTGGACGATACTAAGTGGTTCAAACTGTAGCATTGTTTTTTTGCAGACTCAATCTTGGTAAGACGGTTCAGCATTTTCTTCTTGTGTATTACTAGTAGGAGAATCTAGATATGAAAAATTACATCATTAATATTGTCATTTTAATAATACTTTTAATTGAGACTGCCTCATTGGCCGTATGGTCGCAGGCGTTACTGCTGAGCACGAGGTCTTAGGTTCGATTCCGAGGTCGGGCGAAGTGTTATTGGGTTTTTCCATAAGGAATTTCTCAGTAGCAGCCGCTACGTCAGCATTTGGGCCCGGTTGATGAGACTAGTCTCGCCCCCTATTACATGGAACTTAAATATAACTGGCAAAATGTAGCTGTGCAGTGTACTGCTACTACCACCCCTGCCTAACCTTTCGTTGATTACAAGAAGAGATTTTATGTATGTTGTATGTGTATTGCGTTTTATTTTGCTTTGGGATAAGAAACCTCAAGTGATTTACATAGAGTACAGTTTTACTAATTAACTTTAAAAACAATCTTGTCATTATAAAGAAACTTGTGTACACATAAGTTCCAATTTTCAATAAAAAATCAGAACTGGATTGGACATTACATACCCTAGGGTTTGTGGATAGTACTTGGTACTCTTTTAAACTTCTGAGCTCCTCTAGTCGCTCTCGGACAGTTTCTGGTCTCATGCAGTATACCTTCAGACACCTCCTTTGGGCTTCCACTGATATTCTGTACTCCTGAAATATAATTACAGTTCCTTAGTATGGAAAAAGAACAGTTTTATGAAAATAATGGTCAAGTTTTTGCCAGTAAAGCTTAGTTAGAAAAAAATTGTTTTAATTAACTTAATTTGAAAAACATTTTATTTTTTTACTATTAAATTACTAGCAAACCGTCATACATTTTACTACTAGTTTGTAATGTTTGATTGTTTAATTCTATTACTTTTAATTCTATAACTATTTTTATGATCAATTTGTTTTGTATATTCCATAGAAGCTTGATCAAAATATTACCTCCAAAATATCTCGCACTTGTATCAAAGAATTATAATTATTCTTTAATATTGCAGGTTCTATTTTTAAAGCATCTCTAATGTCCATCCCAGCCAGGGTGCCAACATTTTCTAAAATAAGCTTTGTATGTAAAGGATCTGCAGAAACTATGAAGCCATTTCTTCTAATTCCTTCTTTGTCAAACTTTATATCATTCTGTGCTATGTTGATTGCTTCTTGTATATCTGACATTGGCTTGTGTCTAAGAGGTAGGTAGTTTTTACAGTACTTGTGAAATTCTTCTGTTGTCACTGATAGCTTCCAGTGGAGAAATCTTTCTAACACATTCATGCGTATTGTTACTGAAATCAGTGTTATTTTTAGTCTTTATTAATAAATCAAGAAAGTAATAGTAACTTATATTTTAAAAACAAAATAATAATTTGTAAATTGTTTTATCAAGTAACACAATTTTAAAGTTTTATTTTTTATTGTTAATATATCATTCAAATTATTTTTCAATTTTATGTAAAAAAGCAGTCATGTGCGTTTACAGCTGAAATGATTTTAAATAAGAAAATGGTTCCATTTTACTTACATATAGAGGTATCAGCATCGGAGAAGTTCTGTAAAGTCTTACTACTGGCCGGCCATTCCTGGAACTTGTCCAGTATTGTTCGTTCCATTTCAAAGTCTGTTGGGAGTAAACCTTCTTTTTTCAGGCGGGCTATTGTCCTTGACTTGACAAGTGTGTGGTATCTGAAAGTAGAATTTTGTATTTACAGGAAGACTGAGGAAACAGCCTACACAGACAGCAGTACGTTTACCCTAGACATAACTCTATGACAATGTCTCCAGTGTAGGCAATACATAGATAGATAAATTCCAGGAAATATAAATGCATCTTGTGGTGGAAATTACAACTGTTTGATTAATTCTAAACTTTTCTCATATTTAGTTCATATTTATCTTTAATAAATTCCTTTACCATACTCACTTTATGATATGTTTAGCTGAAACACTAATAAACCCGCACTCTCTGAGTATTTCCCCATAGTTGTCCATAGTGATGGGGTTCATGCTGAACACATGGAGGTTACGGCAAGCCTCTTCAGGAGTAATACCGAACTTTTGTAATATCTGTAGGGTGCACTGCAAGCGATCGTGAGTTACCTCATCTAAGTGTGGATGCCTCTTCTTTATGACTACTAAGTAGTCTTCTGATATTGATTCACCTATATCAAGAACAAAGAGTATTTGATTGTATTAAAATGAAAGCTATGATCAGTGTGTGACAGTACTACTTAAAGTAGTGTACTTAATAGTCAAGACACAGAAAAAGATACGCAATAAAAAAGTTTCTAACAAATTACTCTAGAAACCTAACCTTGTTATTTTTTTATGGCAAAATAATAAATATTTGTGTCACACTCCAAGCACAGTGTCAGCAATAATTATGACTTAATTACTATACTTAATTCACCTGTAGTTTTCTTGTAGAAATCAAAAATCGGTAAGTTGTGATGGTACTTTCTCGATGCAACTTGAGAAAAATAAGAGAAATGTAAACCACCACCACTCAAATATCTTAGCCTTTTGATAGACGACCGCATAATAGAGACTGTTAACCTATTGTCGACGTATTTAAGACTTAATTACTCGTTTTAATAGTGTTTTACAAATGTAAATAAAAACAAACACTCGGTGTTTTCGAAGTGTCATTGACAGACAGACTGACATAACTTGGAGAGGACCTTCGACGGTCAATTCCGTAAAGACAGATTGTAGTAGCCTTATGTGCTGGCGTCTTTGTTAATCTTTATTGACTAGCTATTGTGCCCGCGCGCTTCATTCACGTGAAATTATTAAAAAAATATGACATCTCTTTTTGAATCGATTTTTTTGGAAAATAAAAGCAGCCTGAGTTAGACCCTATAACATCGGCCATCGGCCAGTAAATGTCCCGTCAAAATCGATCTACCCGTTTCGGAGATTAGCCGGAACAAAAAGACAGACAGACAAAAATGGAAAAAATCTGTTTCAGTTACAAGTGCCGTATATATATATATATTTATGTGAAGAATTCAGTAAAAAACTGTTATTTTTATATTACAAACAGACTTCAATTTAATTTATAGTTTTTGTTTAGTTATTAATTGATAGCTGCTTATTGGTATCATGTACAGTTTGGCAAAAAAGAGTCTGACGCGGTGACAGTTGGAACTAATATCGATGATTGTGGTTACTTGTCAACTGCTAGTACATTCTGTGTCAACAGTGCGTATATCCTAGTGGTTTTTCATAGATTTTTAAAAATTATCAACTTTCCTTGCGTAATTAACTATTTAAAATGAATAAAACTATTCGAAGCAGTGGCAGTGGCGACCTCATTTATTCCACACTCTTTTTTGCCAAGCTGTACGCCAGTTACGTAAGACTCGTACCATTACTTTACTTAAGTTACGTTTTGTATGAAACTGTAGGCGAGACCATTCACTGCGAATAATACTCTGTATTTAAAATGGATCCAAAATGCGCGGTGTTTGATTTCCTCCCTCACACCTTCTAGAGAATTAGGGTTGCGCGGTTGCGCCTCATCTAGCAGCACTGAATCGTATTTTTGCACGCACCCATATTTTCTTCCCGTCGAACCGTCCGTCACTGGTGCCTCAAACCAAAAAATTTAAAAACCAATCTGCCAATGTCATCATGTCAAACAAACGTAAGTCAAAATCACTGCACACTGTATAAGTGTTTTATTTCTCAATTTCATGAAATAAATGATGAAATAAGTGAGCAAATCAGTATGTATTCTATGTGAAAACAATTTCCGCAAGCAAGATAATGCTCTAATGTTTTAGAATACAGAAAAACTTGAGGCTGAAGGTTATTTTTTTTCCTATTATTCCGATGTTTGTTTCGACATCTACATATATTATTTTTACACCCCGGAAGCATACTTATTGCTCTCTCTGGCGACTCTTTCCAGTACATAATACAATTACTTTTCAGATGGACTGGGCAACAGTTAGAAACCACTTCAAGCAAACTTGGCTTACTACTATTCTGAGTCTCATTTTATTTACTGGTGTTACATACTTTCTGTTATGGGCAGAGGTAAGCAGCTACTCCGGCCGGTATTCTAGGACTAGGGCTTTAGTAGCTGCGGGTATCTGCATGGTTTTGGTGGTGTTTCAGAGTGAAACAATTCAAAGTAATCTGATGCTAGAGGAACTGGTGTCAGCAGCAGAGACTATTGACGTTCATATTGGTGACGAAGCGGCAAAATATGAGGGCCGCGTCGTGCACATCGTGGGCCCCCTGAGAATACTGGAACCAATATCTGAGCCAGACTATAATATTCAAGTACAAGCTGTTAAGTTGAGGAAGAGAGTGCAAATGTACCAATGGATTGAAGAATCTACGTAAGTATGAATGTGATCTAGATGTATTGCATTAATTTTTACTATAGTTAAGTCTGCTGCTAGAAGGCTGCCTGTGGTATCGAACGGCAGTGAATAGCACAGGTTTAGTACCTAATTTTCAAAAATTTTGCATGAATGTATAAATCTAAACAGTCTTTTCCCCAATACCAACATTTTGCTAACAATGAACATAAGCACACAGATAACAATTAACTTCTTTTTTAGAGAACAAGAGAATTTCCTAAGTGAACCAGCTGATGAGTCTCGCAAGACGTATTGGTACCACAAAGACTGGCGGGACTATGTGGTGGAGTCTTCTCTATTCTACATCAGTCCGGGCCATCAGAACCCGCCCTCCATGCCCATTTTCAGTGAGACACACATTGCAGAAAATGTTAAGATTGGATGGCTTTACTTAGGTAGGTATTAAGATTATAATAGAACTGTAATCCTTAATTTATTTAGACTGCTTGTTTCACTACAGAAAGTAAGGACTTCATATCTTTTTTTTAAATAGCAAACATAAATAAAAAAAAATAAGTATTTTAACTATAAAGTTTTCAGCTACCTGGTCTTTTTATTTTTTGGGGTGAGGTCCACCACATTATTTACATACCACTGCAACTCCTAAAAGTCAGAATCAACAGTGGTAACCACCAGTACAGCACATAATGAAGTACGATAGAAGCCCCAGGGAAACAATTTAACTGTTTTGGATCCTGCAACAAAATTCCAAATCAACAGGAGACAGAACAAAACAAGGCCAATGGGCACAAAAGGAAGAGGGAGGAAAGGACCAGTAACAACAGCTGCTCTGTTAATTTTTGTGATATTACATTAAAAAATGGAAGTTAGTTGTTAAATAGACTTCACCATGCCATTTAAATATGACTACTAGCGAACCGCCCCTACTTCGCAATGCTCCACCTCCACCTATCAGCTCCAAAACTATCCTATCTTTCAATTTAGAATACACATTCGCAACATTTCACAGAAATTGTTTCGGTGATTTCGGAGATTAGTTTGTATGAGTGAACATGATACTGATGACATTTTCAAAGATCTAAATGGCTTTATTATCACATTTCCAGGAATTGATGTGAAGCGCAAAGTGACTGATTACTATGAGATTTGGTCTGACTCCAGACCAGAGCGCAGTGATATCAAACTACATTCTGGGTTCTACTATCATGGTGAAAGTGCTCTAGAACATGAAGTAGGAGATCTTCGCATTCATTTCTCATATGCGGGCCGTGAGGATGATATTGTAAGTATGTTTTATCATCGGTTAAGCTGGTATGGTGACTAGTATTTTTATTAAACAGCACTTAACTTTATAGTCATATAAAGGGTGTAACAAGACCCTCAACGAAGCTGAAAGACACTTGTTCTCCCCATCATTGCAATATTATTTTTGTTCTAGACCATACCTGGGAATCTTCTAGTTACAGAGATATATACGAGGTCAAAGTACCAACTAAAAAAAAACTTGTGAAAAAGTTTTTTTAAATAAGTCAAAGATTTATTTGAAGATAATTAATATGGTTACAAAAGTTCTTACAGTGGTAGTATAATAGTAGCTTAGCATATTATTATTCAATCATAAAATCATAACATAATGACATGCAAATTTTAAAAACAAATAAAATACATGTGTGTGTTGTGTTTTTTTAAATCCATGTTGTTAATGTAAAATTTTACTTTATACACGTACACCTAAACTGTAAACCTGCGTACTATTCAATCCATCCACAATGTTTTGTGTTACATTGAGTCCTACCGTAAAACGTGATCGTGAAAAAAAAAAGTCGCTTCCCAGCAATAATTTTCGCGTAGAGATTGTCTTAGTTTGATGTACATAATACGTGGTTGACGGCTTTGTGAAGAGTCCGTTTACACCCTGTCTTGTGGCATAATATGTGTTGAGTGAAGAAAACATTTTGCGTTCTGCATTTACACACAAGCGACTCTTCCTGAAGCAATGAAATTATAGACGAATGTTAGTCTCATGTTATTTTCGTAAATATCAAGTTTTAATAAAAAAACTTTCAAAGGACCTCAAGCATAATCCAATGCCAAAAAAGCCCTTTTTATCAGACTTCTAAAAAGCAGGAGATTTTCAATTCGGCTGTATTTTTTAACATTCGTCTTTAAGCAAATGACCTATTTTCATTTTTCTTCCAGTACACAGCTGTGGGTGTTGTAGAAGGTGGTAACCTCCAGGCTTACAGTCCAACAAGGTTCCCCACTGCTGACCCCATCTGTTTGCTGCACAAAGGCTCCTACAGTTTAAAGCAACTCCATGACTTGGAGAGAAGAAGTGCTAACCTGCACACATGGAAGTATAGACTGCTGGGATTTGTGCAAGTTTTTGCATCTGCTATGACTTTGCATCCTGATTGGGTGACACTATGTAAGTTTATACTTTGAAATGTGGTGGCTACCCGAACTATAACACATAGTCATGTCACACAGTGTATGATTTCTTGTTAAATGTATTATTTTTAAATACTTCGCTCTTGTTCCCCTCAGCCTGGACGAAGCCTTTTACTTAGACAGCTAATGCTACTTTCCTACACTCAATTAAGCCGAAGAATATTGGCATGCCCAATTCCCGGACAGTCTGCTATTTACATTTACACATTTTAAAAGTTAATAAAACCCATTTTGATTGCTGTCAATAAAATGTGCGCTGCCGCGTCTGTTATAACGCTTATTGAAAGTCAACCTTAGGCCAATCTTTACCTAACCTACAGCTTTATATTATTTTTTCAGTGTTGCAATGCCAGTGGATTTCAAGTAATTTAAGGCGGTGCTCAAGGCTTTGGGTGAATTTAGTCCTCTCTTTTTCGTATACGCTATTGATCATTGCTATACCTTGGTAAGTATTAAGCAGACAAATATTTTCCTATGATCCTTTAGTTAAAGATTTCTCTCTGCATACCATTGGTATCATAAAAATATCTATTCTTACAATAATTAAGTTATTGTTGTTTGTTGTAGGTTGGTCCACAAGCCAACTTACGGCGCCATGGTGTTAGGCGGGGCGATGGTGCCTATCCTGCACTACTCGACGCTGCTGACGCGACGCGACGCCACGCCGGAGCCCCCACCGTACAACAGATGGAACAATAACCCACGCTGAACAATACTTCTGGGGCCTACCATGTAATCCAGAATCCACACAGTTCAGGCTAGATCCTAGCTGCTAGAGGGAACAGCTTTGGCGGAGCGCGAAGACGCTACATTTGTATTTTACGCTTACGACTTACGACACTAGTCTCAGCCTGAATTAACCGTGAAATAACTGTCTGAATAATTTCAAGAAAACATTCAACAGCCTCTATTCTCTGTGATGATCAAGTTACCATTTAAATAAAAGAATATAAACTATAAACTGCCTGATTGGTGAAGTGGTGTATACTGTCAGTCTCCTAGGGCTGATTATTCAACACCTGGGGGCCTAAAAAGGCCGCTTCAGCAGAATCATAAGTTCATTCCAGGAAAAGTTTAAAAATTTTGACATCAATTTAATTAGAATAAATAAAAATCTGTTGAAGTGAAATTTATTGAACATTGAAGTACGAGTATGTATAAGCAAAAGTGGTTTCTATCATAATAATGTACAAAAAGTTGAGCTGTGCTTCTCAGCTCAGTCAGCATATTGCTAATCTGGTGGTAAACGGATATTGAAAAAATGAATGATGGGCAGAGATACCCCTTCTCATATTTTCATTATTATTAGCTGAGTCTGAGTCTAACTATTTATTTATTGTATAAGTAGACTGATTGTACTTAGTTACAGTAGAATTGATATTGCTGTCGTACCAAATAGTTTGTTATATTTTTTGTAAAATCTTATTGTAATGTATGTAGTTATTTATTTGTTGTTTTTATTTCTATCTATAATATGTATGTATTTACAAAAAAAAAAAAAATGTATATATGTAGTTTATCAGCCATCTAGTTACCATAACACAAGCATTAGGTTGCTTAGCTTGGGACTAGATGGTGCTGTGTGAAATGTCCAGGGATATTTATTTATTTATTTATTCATGTTCAAAGATTATAAAACAATGTCAATTTCGTATTTTTGTTCTAGTTAAAAATTTAATAAAAACGAAATAATATAATTGTAATATAGCAACAAATAATCACAATCATAATAATGAAATAAACTCGTATTAAATATTTTATATCTGGTGTAATAATTAGGATAATGATTAATAATGATTTATTTTTATGAACTTAAAAGGTGTAGGCCAAATTAATGACAATGTATAGTTTTATTGTGATCAACTATAAAAAGTTCATCCGATCCGAATTCGAGTTCTATCTCATTTGAAAATGTTCTAAATTCGGACGACCTCAATCCCTCATGCAGATTGAACAGCGGTTATAGTGCAGATTGTTTGTTTTGGCTCGTGGTCAGTCGGAACTAACGCCCGTGTTTTCAATACAATTTCAGACAAAAGTTTACCAGCAGTGCGGTACCGCCAAAGTATTTCAGTCGCCAAAAGAACCATGCTGCTCTATTGCTTTGGACCGAAAAGGGTTGGACAATTTTTGTATGAATCGTGGCCTGCCTAACTTCCCCAATCCAGCTATCTTTGATAAATAATCAAAATTAATTAATTAATTGAATATAACAAACGTAAAACTAAAATTTGTAACTGATTTCTTACATCTCGGAAACGTGACGCTTTAGAAGCATTTGTCCCATACAACACTTGTTTGTTTTATTGATACCAGCCTTTGATCTTTACAGCTTTATGCGTAGCCGCCATTTTGAAAATAAAATAAAATAGCCGAAGCTAGGCAAGCCAAGTAATTCAAATTCCTTTCTCGGTTTCGAGTCGGATGCATCATGAAGTGCGCAAAGACACGTAGACTAATATTTAACAGTTCAAAACTGTTATCGAGTGAATCATATTATCCAACACGACATTTATTGCCAACATATTCAACATCTTTCTACTCTTTTTAAACTATGGCCATATCCTGTACAAGGTACACAAGTGAACCAATTACTAAGTAAGTCTAGTTTTAAAGTTTTTACCTTGTGATATTTTTTTTTTAGTAGGTATCAATACTGAAGCACGGTAGTTACAAAACTCATCTAACGTCACTTACTGTCCTATTAATTTTACTACTTAGACATACCTAAAGGAATAGAATCAATCCCTTTGGTTGTGAAAACCGCTTTTACCGAATCTACTTTTTAAGAAAGACTATTTTGAAAATAAACTCCTGAAAAATATGTTTTTTTTTATTTATAAAAAACTTACAGCAAAAACATTGCATTGTTATCAACCCAAAGTGCAAGCGAGGCTGCTGAAAAAAAAACCTATGTATTTAATCATATGTCATAGGAAAATGATAAGCAATAATAACCATAAGGCTGCGTTTCCACCAGAGATGTGCGAGGCGCGGCGAAGCGGAGCGAGGCTGTGGAACAGTGTGAGGATTTCCACCAGAGATGTGCGAGGCGGAGCGAGGATGCGTTATAGCGACGCTGTGAAACGGTGCGCAGATGCGCGGTGCGAGGATGTGTAGCGGGTACACCGACAGCTTCTGTGTACAACATATCTTAAGTATAGGTTTTACAGTCTTGGATTTGCACAGTCGCCAATTACTACATTTACAAAAATACGTGATAACATAAGAAAAAATTAATTAAAACGAGTGGCTTTAGAAATGAAATACCTACAACAGTAAACTCAATTTATACTGTCTCTTCCGTGATTGTTCATGCGGGAATTGACTGGAGAGTGCAGGTGGATGGAAAATAAATTGTTCGGAGCAGACAAACTTGTCTACCCTCTTTCTTTGTCTTTTGCTACGCGCACTACTGAAATTCGACACTTAAGAAAAAAAAAACAAAAATATAATAATATCGGGAGCTCAATATCATGAACAATCACGGAAGATATCCCGTAAGTGACAGTATAAGTTTAGTTTTAAACCGTGAAAGCTTAAAACAGTGTTTGAACAATAAACTCCTTAAATTTAAGAGCGTTTACTTAGCTTACAAATTATTAGTACTAAAACCAATAAAAAATTAGATCATAACATACCATAACTATTAAAAAAAATAAAGGAAGAAATAGTATAATTAAAATAAAATAAAAAAAACCACACTTCCCTCGCAACACATCCCTCGCACACATCCCTCGCAATACATCCCTCGCAACACATCCCTCGCAACACATCCCTCGCAACACATCCCTCGCACACATCTTTGCCTTGTTTTGAATGTACAAAAACCTCGCCCCGCTGAGCCGTGTCCGCTAAATCTGCGCTGAGCGAAGCTAGGTAAATGAAGTTATTCTATTGGTTCTTAACAAACACATCCCTTGCAGCAACACATCCTCGCACATCACTAGTGGAAACGCAGCCTAAGGTAATGATGATGAGCCATAATAACAATAATGATGTGTGTATTCGGTTAGATTCAAGCCGGTGAACTTACTATAAATATAATAAGACAAAGGGCGCTGCGGCGTTGTAGCCGATTTTACGCACGCGCAGTGCAAGCCTTATCAGCTGATCACGCTCCGCCCAACGAATACAGATTCAGCCGAAACAGTTCTTCTATTTTACGGTTGTGATTTTATAATCAAGGTTAGATAACAGTTTACTGTTTTTTTAATCATCGTTTTGTGTCGCAAAGCATAAACCTGCTAACAAATTTTTATTCAGTGTGTGGTTTAACATATTACAACAAACATGAGAGCTGCGGCGATGTCGGTTTGGATATTTATTAACATCCTCTGCTTCGGTATGTGCGGCTACTTGTATTTAATTTGGTATCAATACTGGATGTACGACGAAAAGCAGAGAAATTCGAGCAGAACGTTAGACAACTCTCCTAAAACAATTAGTTACCAGGATAAGTACGCAGTGGAAAAGCAATTTACATTATTACCATTTAATTCTACTTTAAGAATCGATTTCCTTCGAAAAAGTCGGAGGTCGGCAGTCGGCGGTTATTGGAGCAATGGCAGGTCAAGTCAGACGTCTAATAAGACTGCTGGTTCATGGCTCCTTCCGTCCAATAACATTGTAAAAAGTAACGGCAGACCCAGGTTCCCTAACATACACCAGCCATTACTGGAGTTCGACAGCGATAAATATGTTTGTGATGATTCAACATCAACGGAGTGTGAAGAACGAACCGCGGAATTCAAGAAGCTGTTGCGAAAAGAGTTTCATAGAGTCCTCATGGGAGCGAGCAAAGTATTTACATCAGGTTTAGACGCTCACAATACATACGATGTTAAATATAATAGCAGTACTCGTAAGACGACTTCTAGAAAGGAGGTGATGTGTGCTCTGAAAAGTGTGAAGTTACGGACGGTGACAACTGATGATCAACCATTTGCGAGACTCGGGTTTAAGATACCCAGGGCGCCACTGCAAGAGCAGCATCACTATAACACTTGTGTGGTAGTCACGAGCGCTGGAGCTTTGCTTGGTTCAGGATTAGGAAAAATTATAGGTAAGTCATGTATTTTATGCCTATTCCTATTCCAACAACCTTCTTAGAATACCGGTCGGAAATTAGTTATTTGATTAAACTACCACAGCTTGTGTCCTAGGACATTTAAGACAAGAATACCTATACTCTCGCACAAATAAAAAAATAAAAATAAAAATTAATAATAATCAAGTATATTAAACATAGCAATTTGAACGGTGATCCCCAAACTAGACGTTAGTCTGTACCTTGCGGATCAGAGTTGTACATTTTCGTTATTATCAAAAGTCGTCGTTTATGGTGATTATTAACCAAATTAAAAGTAAAATTAAATTTAAGTAAAAACAAGGAGAATATAATTAAGAGTACGGTAGGCAAATAAAACTTGGTAACAATACTTACTCATATAAATAAAATTCAAGTTAAATGTTCCTATTATGATCAAGTAGAACTTCCACCAGGTATAAAATGCTTCTTTTCTGTTACCCTTAGCTAATCGAATCTGTTTAGGCTTTAGCCGATATCAATAGGTACCTGCACCAACTTTGTAGACTCCCAAGTTTTTGGCTTTAAGTATTTGTTCGGCCATCCTCAAAATAATCGTTTTTGTTCGGACTAGAGTGGGTCACTTAGAAACAGTTCTGGCAAAATGAGTGAGTATGCTAGCTAACTGCGTAGGATATAGGTACTTTTCTAGTACACTAATACCTATTCTCAAAACCTGTAAAGCGGTGCTTACACTGAGCATGATTCAGAGCGCACATGAGTCGACTGGCCGCGATATGAGCATTCTGAATCGCACGGATGCCTTCTAAGTCACTTGGCCATTTACAGTTATCGCCTCAAATGTGCTTTTAGTTACAACGATTTATTATTTGTTTAACTCGTTAGCTATCGCACTCGCAGATAGAAACCGGTAATCAGCACATTAACTACATTTTTGAAAGGGCAATTCAATGAGTGCCTCTAGTTACTAGAGGCCTGAGAGCCTGCGACCCTTATCTTTCATTCTATCTTTGCTAAAATTACACAAAACATTAAGTCCTTACCTAATTTGCACTTGAACACAGACTTTCTTCATACCAATAAAAGTCGAGTAGGTAGGTAGGTACCTACTATCAATTCAAGTATGAAGTACTGTAGAAATCTAGACAAGAGATGGCGTACCTATTATCTATGAGTTCACCCAGAGATGATTAGGATTAGGTAGTTCGCCCTCTCATTCGTTATTAAATACCCATGTTATTTATAGTGTGTGTATGTAGGGTCAGTATGGGTAGGTGATCGACCGAGTATTGTGCCACTTATCGCATCGGATCTTCGCTTTGTGAAACGCATTGACATGCGTAGCGCGGCCTCTTCTGCGAACGGCCGAAATCGTATGCGAATTACACGATTATCGTTCATTAGGCTTCACTGATTACTCAGTGAAACAGATTAAATAACAACATTATTATATTATATCAATACATTTATTATTGTGTAAATATGCTGTTGCCAATATGTATGGTAATGTTATGGTGCAGGTGTCCACTTTGTATTCAAATAAATTTACGCACTATTTATAATGTTTGATTAGGTGTTACAGAATTATATTTTATGTTTGATCTAGTTTAGAACTATCATTCTACCTACCTACTAGTTTTGGAGAAAATCGTTAACCTGAGTAATCCTAACCATTAAAGTTACTTTGATATTATATCTACATAATATTATATGGGTGCAACGGAGAGCCTCTTTTTCAATCCTATTATAAGCTGCGTCACAATGTCTACCAATATCGCCGCTCTGAGGATACCAATTTGTGACTAATGTTAGATATGTTAAGTGTCAAATTATTGCCATGAAGGCTGCATACTATAGCAGACTTAGGTAGGTACCTACCTAAGCCTATTCTAAGCAACCTGTGTACTAAGTAGTACATAAGTACCTAGATATGCCTTTCACATCAAATTCCAGATGGCGTTCGGGAATTTCGCTGCCGAACACAATAAAAGATCGGTGTTGGTACACTAGGTACTATGGTTCTCTTGGCCAGCCCTAACTTATAACCCTAGGCTGTTGTCACTATATTGGTTGCTTTGCTTGTTATACAATCTATTATCACGCTTTGATTTATTCATGTCAGTATCTATGTTCTACACAGAAACGCATGGTTTGATATGGTGATTCGATTGCAGTTAACTACAATAGGTTTGCCCGGTGGCGCCCGGCGTCTGCGCTGTTCGTCTGTAATACCATACCAACGCGTCCGTACCGGAAAATCCAACTCATATCAGCTATGCTAATAGTCGTATAAAAGTTGTATTGTTTGTTTATTTCCATAAATCAACATTTTCTTAAATAGCTTGAAACCGCAAAATTATTCGAGATCCTTTTAGATATTCATGGACATTCATTCATTCACAAAAAAATATTTTTTTTGTGTTTAATTCACCTGAATATGCATGCTAATGTCAACCTAAAAAAAAGATGATTCACAATTGCAACGAACAATATTATTATTTTATTACATTTGCTTTAGTCACTGAGTAACCACATGTCTTTGTCCTTTCTCGAAAATCTGCTGATAACTTTATAGCCCAGACGGGGAACAGACAATGACACATGCTTCCGAGTGGGCTGACACGTGTAAGGACATCTTTACATATTGTTTATTAAAATAATTGCGTACCTACTTTTTATTTTACCTAGGTAAGCAGCACGTAAATAACTCACGCAGGTATCAATCAATCACTTCACTTTATCACAATTGAATTCAGGACATTGGATTTTCCCGGGTAGAGCCACAACACTCGATAGGTTTCCGCTTCCAATTTACCCTAGCAACCTTCTTTTGTTTTAGTAGGTATAGGTACTACAGTTGTGCCACATTGCGACATGTTAATACAAAGTTTGATGTCGAAGTAGACATAGCTTGCAGCTAGGTTGCAAGCGTAGTTGAGTTTGCGATACATACATACATGCAAGAGCTACGCCAACAAAGTCAAACATCGGTGTTTATTGACATCCTGAAAAACAAAATAAGCATTATTAATGTACTCAGGAAAATAACAATCTGTAAAGTCGTCGGAAGGTCTACGACATAACGACAATGTTAAGTCGCAGGAAAGCGAGAAAGATGAATCGTATTTCAAAGAAACTTTAAGCATCGCGGGTGTTAGTAATATAAAGTTAAACAGCTTATTTCTGGAAACTCTTATTGTTGGGTTTAAGCTTTTATCGGAGCTTACTTGAATTTCGTCTTCAAATCAGCTCATCTGCGGCAAACTGTGCTAAAGAAAGGGAGTGGCGAATGTCATGGAAACGTATGGTGCCACACCCCCTCTTTTCTCGACTCGAGTTCAAGCTTGTTTGTGACTTGTTTTGAGTTATTTGTCTTGTGCGAGATAACAGCAGTGGTTGCTTTGCATATTTTCGTCGTTCAGGAATTCTCATCATGATACATACTTATCCTAATAAGATGTACACGATACAGCTGGGCTGTACACGATAGGTACTGAGGCCCATGAGGCCATGATTATCATTTTGATGAAAGGATGAAAATGATGGAGAAAGGCTGATAATAGAAGCCGAGTCAAGATTTCGTTGTATTTGCGTCAAGTTGAGGCTATCAAAGTACAAATCATAACAACTTCTTTATGTTGATACTAAGTAATCGGCCATCTAATTTTTCTTTGTAATTTATATGGTGAGCAGTAAAGAAAGTGCAAAACACAGTAGGAGGTTTGTGATTTATGTATATGGCTGGTCTTCAAACGCCGAAATTGCGTTATTCTGGCAAAGTTTTGCACTCATTTAGATTTATCACTTAGAGAAAAGTTTGTTTGAAGAAAAAATACGATAAATAAAAGAAACGTAGGTAAAGATACCGTAAGTTCGTGAGCAAGGTTGTTCTAACTATGGGTAGGTATTTCATGCAGCAATGAAAGAAAAGTTGTCCAGAATACGTGTGGTATTGTTCGCGTGGTGTCATCAACCCGCACGTAAAGGGCGTGCATAATTCATGTTGTACCATTGTGCGCTTCCAACATACAATACGCCGGCAATAAGGAGCTTCCCGCGCTCCTCTCAACCATTATATTGCTGGTATTATATTATAATGTTAGCAGTAACGGTCCAAGGGAACGTGAGTTTATCCTTTCATAGATAAACCGAGGTGGTTATTTGTAAATATGAAATGTTTACTTTTTATACTTTGGGAATGTGGAGGATGCATAGGTACATACGTTACAGATACGTCCCTACTCGTATTTCTCCTTAGATTATTTTTAGGAAAACTCTCTTCCATTTATTTTCCTCTTGAGGTTTTTATTGATTGACCAATCAATGCAATTTAGCAGCTTACCTTTACCTTTTTTTTTCAACTCATTTAATGCATAACAAAACATTTCAAATTAAGTGAAATGTAATGTTAGCACCCTGTAGTTGTGATAAACAATATGTGCCTGTTAGCACCACATAGATTATTTAACAGTCTTATTTTCCATTAAATGGTGTCGAGTATTGACTCGGCATTTTCATTTGCTTTCGAAGTGTGAACACGTGACCAGCCCTACTGATTTCCATAAATACGTATACATTCATGATTTATATCATGACATGCACACAACAAACCTATTCTTTTGAAGCAAAAGTGTTTTAGAATTAAAATGGAATATTTCAATGTGGCAAAAAATCCAATTAAAATGATTGAGTTGAAGCAAAGAGATTTAAAAGACTTACAGAGCGGACATTGGGAATATTTTCATACAAAAATGTTGATCCCGAACATTTCGATTTTGAAACACGAATGCTACCTGACAAGCGGGCGTGTGACACTTGACAGAATGATTTGTAACTAAATAGTAACAAGTATGGATTATGATTTCCTTCGTCTTGTCCCGTCTATCGCTCGTAAATATTTGAATGTCTTTGCGTTGAAGTAATTGGTCCTGAGGTATCTGCCGGTAGGAGCCCGGAGGGTTTTTCTGCAATGAAAACTTAATAGCTGAGAAGGAGGGCGTGATAGAGAATGCTAAAATAATACTATGAAAAGTTTCAGTTCGGAGCCCTGCCCGAAAGGCTCCTGTCTGAAATTTCACGCCCTACCTACTCAGCTATTAAGTTTTCATGCTGAATATACTTGCTAAAAACCCTCTGGCCTCCTCTACCACTACCTACCTAAATAAATTTTAAATCGTAGGTACCTACGTACTCATCAGTTGCCAGTTTTGACCTGCACGTCAATAAGTGACAGTAAGTACAGTACCTACCTGCCAGTAAGTACTTAGCAGGCACAAACATCCGCGCAATGTTAGGTACTCAGTGAATGTCAGAAAAAGTAATCGTTTACTTCATTACAGTTGAAGAATAGGTATAATTATCAGGTCTTTTATTATCAATCTCGCTGTTTACTTCTATTGTTCCGCTTTCTTATATGTAAGGACCGTAGTGACGCCAGGCGGGCGGCGCGCGGAAGATTGTTTTTTGTATTTCTGTGGATGACTTTTTCATTAAATGAAGAGTTTTTAACTCATCGTAGGGAACCCATGAATGGTCGGGATAAAGAATTTTACATGTCTGTATCCCTTACATCCTTACTGGAAAGGATCACAAATAAAGACAATTCAAAACAAAACTTTTGGCTAATTATTCGTGGGAAAGTTAGGCACTGTTGATTTTCGTTGAGAGTAGGTAATACTTAGTGGTTTGCCTTTTATACTGGAGTCTGGAAATCACCTGAAATTTTGCGACTGGTGAACCCGTGAGGATATTCTATGTTTAGTACCTACCTAGGTTTCATAAATCAGTTAGGCTGAAGTACCGTTTTACGAGTAGACATTACCTACTTAATATTATAGTACTTAGTATTGGCAGGTGCTGGAACTTATTGAATTTAGTGAATAACAAAAAAAAAGATTTCACTAATTTGTGGTCTTTGAATGTTTCAAAATTGCTGAAATGGAGCGGAAACACTCCACAAGGTCTGATAACGTTATTTTAAAAACGTAAAGAATCGTTGCAATCGTTATTGTTTGATTAACAAGAGCCAAGGCCTTGTACGAATTATAACTATTATGAGAATGATCTATGGGCACGATTGGCGGTCAAAAACATTTTTTGTTTGTTAATCTGTTTGACATCGACTTCATCCAATTCTAGAGCAGAGGTACTTCCCAGCAGTTGGAACATTAAGGTAAATGTACCACATTACGGCATATAAAGGCCTTTTCTACTTTGAAGTTGGTTTTAAGAAAAAGTAGGAAAGTGCTAGGAATGGAAACTGTTTTGTTCTATACACCATTAGTTTTAGGTCGTTCTGGAACCGAATACCATTAACTCGATCATCGAACTCGAAAGGATTGGGACTATTTAAAAAAAAAAATAACAATTAAAAAAAAACGAAAGAATAAAAGAGAATGCTCATGGAAGTATGGAATCCCGTACCATGCTGCATCAAAATCAAACCTTGTTTTTTATAGACTACACTGATCGTATTAACTCCTACAAAAATTATTTTTGAAAAAAAAACCCGCGTTTCAGAGTTATTTTATAAAATCGAAACTAACCTAAAAAGTAGGTCTATTTTTTCGACGCTACCAACGACGTATTTTAACACACATACATTACATTATTGCTCTAAAAACAGCGTAATACACTAATATTAGTAAGAATTACGAGTTAAAGTAACATCCACAGTATGCTTGACTGAAACTCGATTTTATTTTAGACCTTTACATTGCCAATAGTCAGTCAGTACAGTACAAATGTCAGATGCCACAGATAAGATAACTATAAACCATAGAGTATAGTAAGTGCTATAAACTAGTCGGGATTTAGGGATGTAATCGATAAATCAAAATCTTTAGGCTGAGAAAATCTATTTTGTTGCAAATAGCAATAAACCAAACTAAATCGATTTGGTGTACTGATCTTACTTAATTGTAATTAATTTTAGAGTCCGCTCGACAGACAAGGGTTTGTTCAATTGAAACGGAACGTCATTTATATTCAGTTGAAACGGAACGTCATATAAAGGGAGTAAAACAATATTCGTACTTTTAAACTCGAAAAGTATATTTCCAGTTCAAAAATCAAATCCCCGACGCGTAATGCCGTAAAAAAATATGAAACTAATTACTATAATATTTTGGTTTTGAGGCGCGAGACTTTTTGGTACCAACTTTGGTCATTGTCCTTTAATGTTTGTTTTTGTGAAATAATGAGAATCGATCGATGAATGAATTTTTCAATAGGTATCGTTCGCATGTGTTGCCGATCGTGGATACGTTTTACACACACATATGCATTTGAGTTCTCATTATTTCACAAAAAAAAAACATTAAATTTATTCTTTCGTGTTTTTTTTTATTGTTATTTTTATTGTTATCGTTTCGAGTTCGATGATCGAGTTCATGGTATTCGGTTCCAGAACGACCTAAAAATAATGGTGTAGACTGTTATTATAAAATGAATGTAGGACATTATTTTACGTCGTAGCTTTTAATTTATACAAATAATCGTTATTTTGCTGGACCTTGATTTTGTCCCTAATTCCGTGCTTTTGATTCCAGACTTAATTCCGGTAATCGTTATACTTACATAATTCCGTGCTATCTTCACATCAAATACCCAAGTTTTTTTTATCTAAAAGCAAAAACATGATGTAAGTGCCTTTAAGAATATACTTAAATGGCACATACTGAACCCAACCGTTGTAATTTAATAAATAAATAAAAATTATTAAAATAACAAAAATCCGAATTTGACACAATTTCATTCATTGATATCTTTTAAAGCTTTTTACAGGGTTTCTTAATTTGATGGAGCCATTTATTTTGTGAAAAAATAAAATCGTAAATATAAATACCGAGTTAAACTCATTTATTTATTTTAACTTCATGTACAATAGTGGTATACATAGGCGGACTTTACCACAAGGGCCACAAGGCATTCTCTACCAGAGTACCAGTCAGCCTTTGGGTTAAATAAGAAAACATTGTGATAAAATATGGCAAAATAGATATAAAAAAATAACTTAAAATCATACTAAGCACTAGCTGTTGCTTGCGACCAGACAGACAAAAATAGAAAAAAAAGTGCTTTTGTTATAAGTGCCGCATATATTTTCATATGCATCCAGTAAAAATCTGTTATAAGATATTACAAACAGACATTATTTGTATAGATAAATATTTACTGATACAAGTAGGTATCTATTTCTATACTATCTATACAAATAAATAAAATTGTCCATTGAAAATGTTACTAAAATTCGATTCAAATTGGGAAGTAGGTAATATTTTATATTTTATAATAATTTCACGCAGACGAAGGTCGCAGGCAACAGCTAGTATATTATATATAGTATATATTAATATATTTTATTATATTATAAAGCTGAAGAGTTTGTTTGTTTGCTTGAACGCGCTAATCTCAGGAACTGCTGGTTCGAATTGAAAATTTATTTTTGTGTTGGATAGTCCATTTATCGAGGAAGGCTATAGGCTATATATTATAACATTACGCTACGACGCTTAGGAGCCGCGCAGCGTGTGACACCGCGGGGAACAGCTAGTAATATTATAAAGAAGAAAGATTCGTTTGTTTGTAATCAATAAACTCTAAAAATACTGCACCGATTTTAATAATTCTTTCACCATTATAAACCTACATCATTCATAAGTAACTCTGGCTATATTTGAGCCACCACAGCTCTAATTAATAAAATAACGAGACTAACGTGTTAAATTCTCAACAGATACAGCCCTGTCAAAAAATGCAATGGGCCCCTCCCCCCACTTATTTTCTATTATTTTCATTTTCTAAAGAAATCATACAAAATAATATTTCTCACAAAATAATATTTCTCCTCTTTTTATTACCATACTCCGGGCGTCTCCGGGTATGCCAGAATAAGGGACATGGGTAAAAAAACTCGTGTACTTTATTACATTTGTGCCAAAAAACTGTTTAAATTAAAGGTTTTAATAAAATCTGTAAATAGATTAGAAGGCAATAGAACGTCTTTTTAGACACAAATTTGCTTGATAGTATTTTTAAATAAATTTATTAGTAATAAAAAACTTGTCGCAAATTAAATTACATTTTTTTCAACCCACGAAAAAATACACGCGAGTTTCATATGAAATGACCCCCCCCCCCGCCCCATCGTGATTAATCGTATTTTTTCTGATCGCTCCCCTCTGTTCGAACCTCACGTGATTAAAGGACGACCCCTATCACATGAAATCGTTATGAAAATTGTACGGTTGCTGACGCGTTCCGACGCTCGACACAGCTTTTAGAACTACTATTATATACATTTTATAAAATCGTGTTATTTCGGTTGAATTTATAGTTTTTATAGTGTTATTGTTTGAAATCATAATTTTGCTGACTGTTTTCTTATTATACAAAAATCTAAATGCAACGGCATAATGTACTAGGCATAGTGTACATTTACATTATAGGCTGTTGATGCTGATGCATATTTCCAATTGTTACCCAGAAGGAAATAACTACAATAAACGTCGTATGATACACCTTGGCAGGTAGGCTTAGTCAATTGCTGAGTTGTACCGCATTACCTAAATATGTGCGAATTACTCAGCGGGAAATGCATATTCGTGTGGCTAATATAAAATAAAGGGCCCTAGTAATTTTGGTGAGCTAATGTTAAGTATTCGTATTAGCTTGGCAATAGGTCACTGAAATCAGTGACTACAAAGCAATAAATTGACGCATACATAGGCCCAAAGCTATCCACTTTTTAATTAATTATATGCTTAGATATAGTGGAAGTTGTTCTATATAGTATTTTTTATGTAAATATTAAGGGGAAACCGACCTTAATACTAATATTAAAATGATTTAAGAAAAACGAAAATTTTATCAGCCTATGGTAATTTAGGAACACAACGAACACACCACGAACACACGAACGAACTACATTATATGATGGACGTGTAGAACCGTTTTATATGGGCCATTAGCGACAATTTTATCTTAAAAAAACACCCACATTTTGGTTAGTACTGCACTCTTTTAGTAAGTAGGAACAACCTTAGATACATAAGTCCTGGTGAACAAGCGTGCAAACAAACTTATTAATGTTGACAGATTCTCACGACATGGTATTGAGATTCAACAACGCGCCCACAGAAAATTATACAGAAAGCGTCGGCTCCAAGACTACTTTCAGAGTGCTGAATTCACAGGTAACTTTATCTTTAAAATAAATATAAAAATGTCTCATTTAATCGCAAAACATTGAGAGTAGTTCAATTTATACATTACTTATTCTCTCATTAACTAAATGTGTGGCATCGAGTAGTGTTATTATGTACTGTAAACGTATGTAAAAAATCAGCACTCGGGCTTTAAGAAATATTAGTATTATTTTTACACAACTTTAGCACCCCTTATTGAAAAATTGGTCGTCGTCGGCACAAGTTAGCAGGTATGCATTTGTTCACAGTAAATGCTACCACTACTCGATGCCATAAATTTTGTTAATGAGAAAATAAGTAATGTCTGGCGGCCCTGAGAGCTTGGACCATTAAAACAAACTAGGCATAATATTATGTAGGCTTCGCTACTAAAAAGGTTACCTACTAGGGTAATTTCCTTGATCGCCTTTTACTAAAAAGAATTAAAATAAAAAAACTTTCTGCAAAATAAAAATCGGTTTCCGAAAAAACACTGCAACAGTCTAAAATAACTTTACTGTCGGAAGTCGGCGGCAAAAAAGTAAATGAATCAAACAAAGTCACGGACTTCCGAAAGTAAAGTTATTTTACACTTTTCATCATAATATTATTTTTTTTAAGTCGGTTTTTTTGCTGAAAGTTTTTTTTATTTTCCCCTTTACCTTTACCCCTTTTAGTTGTGTTCGATTGCCTGGTCGGGCAAAGTGTTATTGGGCTTTACCATCACGAAATTCTCAGTAGTAGCCACGGAGTCAAGATTTGTGCCCGGTTGATGGTAATAGGCTCGCCCCCTATTACATGGGATTTAAACATAACGGCCTCTATGTTATACGATGGCATGTATTTGTAGTACACCACACAAATTTTTGTCATGAATATTTTTTACATTGTAATGTAACTAGAAGTTATTAAAGGACCATCATGTTGTCAACCCAAGAAGAAATAATACATATTAGAGGAAAAAAAAAACAAATTACCGAACCGATTTTGATGAAATTCTATGGGACCAATCGGGAAGCACGTATATCCTGCCACCTCAAAAAAAAATCGGTTACTAAATGACGGAGTTATGAGGTAACAAACATAAAAAAATACAACCGAATTGAGAAACTCCTCCTTTTTTTGAAGTCGGTTAAAAATAAAAATAAAACTTAATGGCGTCGCATAATTTTTTCACATATAATCGCCAGTAAATACTTGTGCTTATTATAGTATTTTTAAAGAGGTTGCATACAGCAATAATAGAAGGCTGGTTGATTGAAAAGGAAAATATGATAAAAGCCATTTTCAGTAAAGGAAAAAATGTATGTAATGGCTTTTCATAACATGATTTTTTGTGTGAAAAGCAAGACACGCAGACGCAAATGTTGATAAATACAACCAAAAAGGTTTTATCCTTTTGCAAATTAAAATTTTCATGGGGTTTAATGATTTTTATTCGGTTTCAGGTGGTAGCTAAGCCTGAATTTAATTTCTTGGAGGACCCGTTATTTCGCAATGTCTCCATTCTCATATGGGATCCGGCGAACTACTCGTCAACACTAGACGACTGGTACCATAATCCTGATTATCCTCTGTTCCCTGTTTATAAGAAGTAAGTTAACTATATTGATTTTCGATTTTGGATTTCTCAGTTTATTTTACGTTTGGGTACATTTGTAAAAACTTTACCAAGAAAAAAAGAAAGATAAAAAAGAATAAAAATAGCCGAAAAAATATGTTCTTGAAAAAATTTTATTTGTTTTTTTTTTTTTAATTTCCAATGGTTGGTTGTTTTTTTATTGTTTTCCAAAATACGTAGTAAGCATAACTAAAAGTAATCAGTATCAGTATTTGCCAAATTGCAAAACAGTTTGTCGACGTAAAGGCAAAACGCACTCTGCGCATCGTATAATTTCTTGGGAATTTTGCGTGTGTTTTTGTTGTGTGTTTCCTCATTGCAATTTCAACGTGTTTTTTAATTGTTATAGGTTCCTTGAACAAAATCACAACGCAGATGTACATTTGCTGAACCCTCAAGTGTTATGGTCGTTGTGGTCAGTGCTACAAGACACGTCTCCTTACCGGCTGCGAAGAAACCCTCCGTCATCAGGATTTATTGGTAGTTTTTTATCTCTTCCTAATTGCAGATTAGGGAAAACCTAAAATGGGAACCATTCATGTAAGAAATTAACCGAAAATATGAAACTCATATTGAAAAATTGCTACCTATCAAATTAGTTAAAGATAAAGTTGCTTTAATTCAGAACCTTCTCCAAGAGAAACAAGACAAACAAAGCGAAAACAGAAATAATATTATACATATATTTTTCAGTCTATCAAATCTTAATTTACCGTTCAATCGATCGCCGCTCACTATAGATCATCGATCGTAACTGGGCAGAAACTCTCTGTTAAAGTCCCTTTTAGGGGGGCTCCAGACTTCTACGGGTTGGCACTTTCGATTCGACAATGCTCTTGTGGAACAAAAAAGCTAGTCTGAATATATATCTATATCTATGCATGTAATAAAATTGTAACAGGCGATGAGGCGATGTCTGTACATTGAAGATATTGAAAAAATATATATGGGGGTCTTTATTAGAGCAACAGAAGCCAGACCAACAGATTTTAGAATTTTTGTCTGTCTGTCTATCTTTCTGTCTGTATGTTTGTACGCGCATCACGCAAAAACTACCGCATGAATTTGAACGCAGTTTTCATCGCTCTACTGTTAGATGCTTAACTTAAAATATAGGCTACATCTTATATATAAAATTCTCGTGTCACAATGTTCGTTCCCGTACTCCTCCGAAACGGCTTGACCGATTCTCATGAAATTTTGTGAGCATATTGAGTAGGTCTGAGAATCGGCCAACATCTATTTTTCATACCCTTTATGGGTATGAAAGGTGATACCCTGATAAGGGGGTAGGTAGGTAGGGTAGAGTAAGGTAAAAAAAGGTGCATTGCAACGCATGCCGGGCACAGCTAGTTAGATATAGTTTTGGACTCGATAGGTGGCGCCGTGCGAAGCAAGGGCGGGTCGCTAGTCAATAATATTATGGCTTTCATTGGATTCATATCTATCTGCCTATCTCGCCTCCCTGAATCAGGGTCGAGTCGGTTCGACACAATTCCAACTAGGCTGAGCAGCTTTTTGCCGTACGTACATACCTATATCTACAGCTATTCGATTTTGACACCGCGCACCGACCGGAATCATGCCGATCCAAACATCAACACTCCGCGTAACGACAACGAGCTGGCCAACTGATAGTGATGATTTCGGCAACAGCGACTGCATTTGATGGCTTTCTGCGGTGGTTTTCAAGAGATTTGGTATGCTACTTTTGTGCTCTCAAGTGAGTAGCATATCCAACTTTGGTCAAAAAACTCCGAGCACACAGCCGACATGTCAAAACACTAAGTAGCTATCTACGTTTTCAGGTCTATGGTTCGCGCTGCACCGTTGTCGGAGCGTGCGCATGCTGGAGTACGTGCCGAGTGCTCGCGCGACGCGCCGGTGTCACTACTACGCGGCGGGCGACGACGCCGCGTGCACGCTGGGCGCCTGGCACCCGCTCGCGCAGGAGAAGATGCTCGCGGAGCGCATGCGCGATAATACGGACGTGGAAGTCTTCCAACGAGGGATTATTGATGTACCTGGATTTAGTAGCATTTCTTGCCCTTGAGTACTGGACTCTTGGAGTATTGTTTGTGTTTGAGTGATGCTTTGGCATTACTAGTATAGCACACGTAGTTATATTCAATTTTGAGTTTAATTACTGTTGTATTGTATACTAACAACATCTCTCATTTCTCACGATCGATACTTTCATTTAAAGGTACGTCCACAATAGTTTATTCGATAGGTTTTTACTTATCTGTTTCTTGTAAGCAACCAGCCAATGGTAGTGTACGCACTGAAATATTAAAAATAGTACTATACGGGGTGTCAACGCAGCGCCTACGCAAAGCTACGTGGAGCTACGCAGCGCTACTCAGCGCCTAAGCGAGATGTAATGGCCCATTCAAAACTTGTTACTTTGGTTGACCCACATTTAGCTACAATATGATAAAATTGACCTTCCTTACCTTTTGCTATATTTTTTTGTTATCCGTTATACAAAACTTTGGTGTGAATGCATCTTAAGACCCGACTAGCGCCTACCATGAAAATACGCCTAGGCCTTGTGCAAGGACACTCGATGATTGCTAGTACCGTCAATAAAAACGAAACCTTATATCTTTAAGTCATAACCATATGGCTTTGTCCCTAGTATTTATTTGACAACCTCATCATAGACATTCGTCTGAATCGCTCGATAATAAAATGCTACCTACCGAGATGTCCTGTTTAGTTATGCCTGTAACGAATTGCTTTGTGTTAGGTTTGTTATTCAATTGTACATAACTTGACAATGATGATGATGAAAATATTAATTAGGTACAGTAAGCTATACTATACCATATAAAATAGCTATACCATATATTTTATAGGCCATGTAAGGTGGTGTGTTCGGAAAGACGAAAAAATGCGGGTGTAGCTTTAACAGGATTTATTACTAAGCTAAAATACATGGGTTCTATCAATATAAGGGATACATCGATTACTCCAAATGCACGCCCACCGAATTAAAAAAAAAGCCAAAAAAAAACCAAACTCACTATGACCTGTATCCGTAGAGTTTTGGAATTTTTCGGCCATACAGCGAGAAAAGATGGCAATACCTTCTAACAACTGATGGTTACCGGCAAGGTGGATGGTAAACGACCAAGAGGTCGCAGCCATTTGCGATGTTCCGGCCATATAAGCTTTTCTCTTGATACAAAATTTCATGATGCGCTTCACTTGGATAGACAGAGATGGCGAAACATCGTCGGGGAAAAGATGTTTTCAAGGGAGGATCACGACCCTCAGTAATGAGGAGTATGACTTGAGGAGGAGGATCAATTTTATTGGTCTATGTATAGATGAAAAAAAAAGATAGAAGCGATGTTTTTTTTTGTTTGAACGAACTAGACAGTTAATGTAACTTTTCAGTTACCTCTATAAAGATTTAAAATGATTATATAACTGTACTACAAAACATGATGTCTTCCTATAATATAAATAGATTTAAGATTAGTGTTTGTGTATTGTCATCACAGAAACAAACGAAGGCGTAACTACTGCTTATTTGTCAGCTATTAATCCGATTGAAGATTTCATTCGTGTTAAGCATAATAATGACCTAGGTTATAGTTAACCAACTTAAAATCACTTTGAGATGATTGATTTTGCCAAAATATTGGTGGCTTGACAATACTTTTATTAAATACATGAACATCTATAATCTAAGTCTGTGTTAGTATACATAGGATTAAATAAAGCATTTATACACAGCCGTTTTTGTCTACAGCCGTTTTATTTGAAACATTCATGTACTACTACATTAGACGAACCACAACCTCAAGTTTTGCCGATTCTTCTAGGACCTATAAAAAACATTTGATCGCTAGACAAAGTTTATTATAAGTTTGGAAGTTCAGGAAGTAGATATGTAATTCACATAGCTGTTTTATGTGATTCAGGTAAGGTCATATCGGCCATGAAGTGCCCTTGTCCATCTTGTATTTTTAGCGATTTGCTAGCGTACGGACCGGGTGCGGGTGCTGCCGGAATACTGATATGGCTTGCTGCTCCGCGATGATTAGTGATTCAGTGTGAGCGCGCGGAATTAGCGCGCCATGTCCGATGCGGAGCAGGCAAACACACCTCGTACAAGCAAAGTTCCAGCGGCCTTGCCCTGCCGGCGATTTGGTACCGGCGGATACTACTACGATGACCCGACGTGCACCCGACTGCTATGCTCAACGTACCTGCTGCATGCAAAAATAAGCAGACGGAGCAATGAACGACATATCACAACGATATCGAGTGCCTCGACACTAATCGGCTAGTTATCGTTCGTCAACGGTTTTATGTACCGCGCGTGTCACAGCAGCGGTCACGGTCTAGCGCTTCCTCCTTCGTTGTTCATCTCCATCGATTCGTACAAAGTCCGCGAACTACAACACATGAATATTAAGCGATTTGTAATTACCATGTTTATATTCCACACACTGTTGTTCCAAATACCGGACATTTTAGTAATAAGCGTATGGTGGGCAGTATCTTGCATAGTTTAATTACAATGATGTTAAGCGGAACTTATTTTCCTCGTGTATTGTACTTTGACACTGGTCACTGCATGTCGGTAGCCTTCTGTGTGTTAGGTCATTGCCTCTAGTTGTTTCGCAGAATAGTGCAACTTGTGTGCGGCCGGCGCGGTGAGTGCTAATGTGATACATCCCTACTGCACTAAGGCACTAGGTATTCCGTAAACATATGAAGGTAATGCTGTCAGTGTACTAGGAAGCGCTGGATATGTGCCTAGTTCACTCTAGCACTGGCCACCGTCCAGCAATAGCGAATACCACTAGTATTCATGTGCTCAATAACATATATTTACACAATTTGTTAACTTAATGTGATAACTTGCATACCTGGGCCGGCAGTCTCGACATAGATACCGACAATGTCGTAAACTTTCGATCGCTTAATAATAACAGAAAAAAACAACACACATAACGTTGCTTGCGAGAAATGCAAGTCTCAACATCCAAGATGCGTTTCTCGCAAGCAACGTTATTGCAACTGATTTTTTCTGTTATTATTAAGCGACCGAAAGTTAGCGATAGTGTCGGTATCTATGTCGAGACTGCCGGCCCTGGCAGGTTCCACTATTATTTGTTCAAAATAATCCTGCGAGTTCTTTGTATTTGTGAGTGCTATTACTCTCGGCTAATCCACATGTTTTTAGCAAGGATGTTCCCAGAATATGTGAGCTCCATTATCGAAGATCTCCGGCAGCGAACCGGTCTGTTTCACCGTTATTACTATGTTTACCGGTGACTCACGCACGGCTCGTGTTAGTGAATGACTTTTGTCCTTACCTCTTACTCTATATCTAATAATATGTTTATCCGGTATAAGTGGTAGAAAAAACTAGACCAATTATAACCCCGTAATGACATTTCAGTCTTAATTATGGTACAGGTATAAAGCAACACAACAATGGAATTATTGTAATTGTATTGTACACATTTGGCTAAACACTCGAGTACCTATGTACCTCTGGTACAGTACTGTAGCCATAAGCTAAGGAAGTGCAATTAATTATAATAATGTAGGTACAAGAAGGTACTAAAACTAAGTACTGAGCGTGCCCTTGGCAACATGTGAAGGTTTCAAAGCTTTGTTCTGCCGGCGATATGCGCATCCCATAATAAATAATCAACTTATGGATACGAAATTATGCGTCAGCCTCATTAAAATCTACTAAAGGATATGATATTTTTCATTTTATTGTTATCACAAATGTAGGTAACCCCATCCGAATTAGGTGGTAATTTTTATGGTCTTCTGTTGTTGTATTAGGGAATATTAAGTTCGCCCTTTTTTACGCAATAACTAAGTAAAAGTTATGTGGGAAAATTATCGAAATTCTGTACCTACTCTCGTAGCTCAATTGCGTAATTGGGTTGGGTAATTCGATTAAACATTTTGTAATGACTATAAGGACCTACCTATGTGTTTTATCCTGTAACCACTAATTGTATGGACGCTCCTGTAAAACACGCAAACGAAAATGGTCATTAATTGGGTCGAGAGTGATTCATTTGTTTCAATTGGTCTGAATCACTTGAGATATTTAAGGTGGTCAAGCTGTTATTGACGCACGAGATGTGGGTACTATCGACATATTACTACTAGCACTTGTGTTTTGATTTTATAGGACAGTTTCATAAACGTCACTACTCTTCTCGTTAAATGCAAACCACAAATCCCATAAAACTATTAATTGTGAGTATCCTCAGCAGGAAGAAAATTGACCTTATTGTAGTTTTAAAATGTAAGGTGTTATATGTAGGTCAGTACTAGGAATAGGAAACTTCCTTTTTCTTGTATAGACCTATATTACCTCTTCTCCTATATCCTCTTCTAGTTTATGGCAGTTTTTCAAGATAAGTTAAATGGACTCAATATAATTATTACGTAAAGCGTGTCCCTATTAAGATATCCAGTATTTATATCCACTGGATACCGGCAGCGCAGGATCATTCGTAGTGCCAATCCTTAGGGGATATTTCCAGAAGTGAACTTTTTTCAGAACATCCCACCAAAAAGTAACACTGAAAATCTGAAATGTCTTAGTACCTTCTTACATGGTATGGTTTATATACTTTCAGTTGTGAATTATGTATATTAGACCGTTTTTGGACTACTTTTCATTACCAGCTGCGGACTTTAGCACAAAAAATTGTAGAACCTGCTTATCTATGAATATCGATGAAAATTAGATTTGTATCAAGTGTGTCGTACGTACATATTAAGTGTATTGGTCATTTTAAAATTCAATGAGTATAAAACAGCGAAAAGTTAACTAGAACAAGCTTTTTTCTACTCTTGCTTGTGTCACATTCGCTCGGATGTCGTGGATAAATAATAACAGCCTCTCGGATCGATTTTTAGGTTAAACCACGCTTGCCTAGGTTGATCCGTGGATGGGTGACCACCCATTACATACCGGTTTCCTCCGTGCCTCAGAAAGTACATTAAGCTGTTTGTCACGGCTGTTATATTGCAGATAGATAGACAGTCGTTCCAGGTAGTGGCCCGAAAGTCTGACAACCAGTCTTACCAAGAAGTATCGTATTAACCTAACTGGGTTGTGGAGTTAAATATGGTATCCAGCTGTGTCCTGTTTAGACTGGAAGCTGAACTCAATATGGATGGAAAAAGGCTAGGCAGATTGATTGATGAGTCACATTCCTCTTCCGGTTAAATACAATAATAACTCCTTATTACAAAAAGATATTCAAATGTACTTCCCCGATTCTATTCTGTCTGTTGGTATAATTATTGTTTAGAATTAAAAATAGTTAATTAATCATAGATCATCGGTACTCAATTATGTCAGAACACCTCTGTTCTGCGTAACAGTGGAATGTGGAATTACTAGAGGAGTGACTTGATTTGCTACTTTTAAATTGTAGGTAAAATAGTAAACAGTGAAGTTGATTTGAGTCATAATTTAGCGGCGGAGATCTATAACCGAGACCGGTTACCTGTGAACAATATGAGAATTAAGTACCTACCTACCATCTCCGTGAAAATATTAATGAATGGAAGAAGTTATGTTTAAAAATTACTTTAAGGGCATTTTCTACCTTCCACGTTTGAAACTCTTAGATGACTCTTACAATTTTATGAGGGAGGTGTGTCTGACTGTCTGTACCTTTGATATTTTTATCAAGCTCGTGGCCCACAGAACGATGATGCATCAATTAAAGTGGGGTGTGTGAGAATAATCTATTCAATTTGGACGCTCTCTTTAAGAGCAGTCACTTAGACGGCCGTGACTCATGAGACGTGCCCTAAATAGTCGGACAGTTTATAACGAAGCGCGTATCAACGTTTCCGGAAAGAGAATGACGGGGGCTTTTAATATTTTAGAATATATTAAATTAATTCATACATGTTTTTTTAGGAAAACCCAGTTCACCCTGTTCTCAAATGTGCAGGGATCTGGTTGGAGCGATCTTTGATTGCATGAGTCATTCTTTTTAAAACCGGTACGTGTTTTGTGGCACAGATGGTGATTCGGGAGAAGAAATATGTAGGTATTTATGAATGAATAATTGATCTGTTTAGTTACGAAGTACGAAGTAGTTCATCGCTTTATTTTCATATACTTACTATTAGTTAGTCAGATAAACTGTTCACATGGTGTGAATTAAACCAAAACACGAGATCACGTCTGGAATCCCCGAGAGTAGAGTTTTAAAGTGAGCTTAATGCCATCAACCGTGCACAAATCCAGACACCGTGGCTGCTACTGAGAAATTCCTGATGGAAAACCTAATAATACTTTTCACGACCTGGGAAGCGAACCCAGGACACTAGACCAACGTAAAGTTTTAAAAAGGTGTTAAATATAAAATTTCTCAATTTTTGAAAGATCGTTTACGTTCTGGATATAGTTAAGGTACTTACTCCACAGCTGTACTGTCACGAGCAATAAAATGTGTAAACTTAGTAAAATTCCAAAGCAGTTTTCTCGTGAAATAACAGTTTCTACTTTGAGATAGGACTTATTTCGTAATAATGTTGCTTCCAAACTACTATATTCGTGAAAACTTAAAACGATAATCAATACAGTAGGAGAAAATCGCTTCTGAATTTTCATTTCATTGCTCGTGTCTGTATATAAAAACTTACATGTTGCATACGAGTAGTAGTTTTTTTTCGTAGTTTTACTTTACTTAAAAGTAAGACAGAAAAACATGATCTACTTGTGTAAAAATAAAACTCACTCGCTATTTTCCACTTCCCACCCATAATTTTGAAATAACTGTATGACTTAATTTAGTTTTCCGTAACGTTTTCAGGTTATAGAGTTACCTATTACGTATGACCGTATGTAGTACCTAACAGTGGCGAAGGGTCAATTTTTGTAAGAGGTAAGCCAGACTACATACTTCATGTGATTATATTGTTTGTCTATAGAATACTGACTGTGCCATTTTTCAAAGGGAAGCCCGTAGGAATTGAGTTGTATGGAACCTTCGCCACTGGTACCTAATATATGAAATAATTACATGGAATATACGTGATGGTTCGGTCTTTCCAAATAAGTAAACATGAATTACCTATTTCGTTAGTAGGTAATTGTTCGTGTAAAGTTCACTAACGGATCCGTGTGATTCACATCTGCCCGGACAGCACAATTTAGCTCTTTATGTAACTCAACTGTTACTAAATTTACAGTTTCAGTCTTCAGCATAATATTTTCAGCTTTCTTTGTTTCAGCAAAAGGAAGGTTTCCAGGTCACCCGTGTATCGGTTGTCAGGGTTTAAAGAACAATCGACAATTTATTAGTCTCTTCTTAGGTATTCGGATACCTAAGATACTAATAAATTGTCGATTGTTCTTACTTTTACACGTGATTGCAGGAAACTGTGGCGCATCTAATCGTTGTGTAAACAGCTTCTATTAGCTTAATAATCTTGATGGATAACCTTTGATCACAAATCGATGTTTTTTTTTACAGTTTTGATTAGTGTGCGGACTACTGCGCACGCGACTAAGCAAGGCACTTACTCTGTTATCATTTGCTTTCATTTTCTTAGGGAAAGCTATATCATAAATTCATGGCACGTGTAAACAGTTACTTAGTTGAAATAAATAATCTAAGTTGATCTGTTGATTTGCGGCAACGCAGTGTACAGCGATGTACAGGAATTTAGAAAATAAATATGTATTAAGCATAACTGGTATTTTGTCTATTTTAGGAGTTAACATTTAACTTACGCGATTTATTTTATTGGTATGCGGGATTTACGGGCTTTGTGATAACAATTTAAAATATTTTTCAAGTTGTAAAGCATCGTTTTGTTTCACGCATTCTCGGCACACGTCGATTTGAATTCGTATCGTCGTGGCATTTACTACTATCGTTCGGTTTATGGCCACTTCGCAAATTCGCTACAAGACATTTTGCTGACTAACACTTCCAATTGAAAATTTACAGGATTTTTTTTAATTCCTTTAAATACTTCGAAAATATTGATTTTATTAATCGTCACGTTATTTTAAGGGTGTTTCCACCAATTATTGCACCGGTTGCACCACGTTTTCGATAATGTGTAATTTGTGGGAACTTTTAAGTTCGAGACAGAGCGCGGTGTAATGAAGGCAAAGTTTCGAGTTGAAAAACCTTCAATTCGTGCAAGAATTCGATGAACGTATTTTTTGTTATTACTCAACCGTTGACTAATACGATCCGAATTCCATATATCTTGGGTACTTAATTTTTTGCGCATTTGCACTTACAGTGAACTAGAAAGTTAAGAAAGATTTGGAAGGCAAGAACTTCTTCTACTTGAAGATGCGTCATCATCATCTGCCTAGCGTTTTCCCAATTATGCGTAAACCGAGAATTTGTGGTTTAATGGAACCTCAATCAACCTGAAAATGAAAACATATTTCATCCTGACGTACTTAGAAGCACGTCAGGATGAAATATGTTTTAGTTTTGAAATTAATTTGTGAAGTTGTTTAGACAGTGAATCATAGTTGAATCGTCGAAGTACCTATTCTTACTCACGTTGCACCGAACAATGCAGTATTTTCTTCAAAAATTGATTTATCATTTATCAAATATTTACGGTTACAATTAAAGCGATTTAAATGGAAGTTCATCGACTTGTCAGTGGAAGGTCGTCGGTGTCACGAGTGCGGGTGAATCGGATCAGTTCCGAGTGCTGGTCGCACTTAGCAATAGCTGCGGATGTCTTGCCAAACTGCTTCCACTGCGAGCATTGCTGCATAATTGAGACTTGATACAGTTTAATATGAACTTGTACAAAAGGTCAATGAGACAAACTTTACATTGAAATATCAGTTTTATCAAATAAACACGAATAAAAACCGGTTGCAAGTTTAATTGGGCATTATAAATTTAATATAGTATGAATAGTTTTTGTATTTGCAATCAACATTAATTTTGATGGTTTTATACGTCAGTAGTATGTAAATTATTTTTGTCGTGGGGTTTTCTAACGTTATTTCCTACATCTTTAAGCTTCGAATTAATTTAACGAAAACCGGTACATTAAATTATCAAAGCATCCGAAAAAATATGCGTCATACAAGTATTTTTAAGTGTAGGTACCAAAGTTATTTCATCACAACTTTTTAATAAAGAGATAATAAATAAGAGCAACATAATATGTCCATCAAATATGAAGTCGTATCATATTTTAATCAACATACAACCTTACCGAGTCCCCTTAAGAATAACTCCTTTCTAATTTTAATGTATTTTAAGTACAAGTGAAAATTCTTCGCCGATAGTCAGTTGCCACGATGAATGGCATCGCAGTTGCAGCTAAGCTTACTAGCCGTTCACGGAACGCCACACACGTTCGGAATGCGTCCCACGCTGTTAAGTCTAGAGCAGCCGTTAAAGAAGACGAATGAGAACGCTGAAGACGCTACATTTATTATTGTTTATGTTTGTTTGCGAGATATGCATGCATATGTATTATTTCATTGCAATAGCAGAGATTGATTGATAGATGATGTTGAAACGAAGCAGTCCTTTTTTGCAGCGTAATTTAAGTTTTGATACTAGTAGATTATAGCGTGACGGTTGGCAGGGGAGAATGGAAGAAAAACACGTGTTGCACCAACCCCAAGTAACATGGGACAAGGGCAGGAAGATGATGATAATGCCTAGTAGATTAAACTCTAAACCTTCAAAAATTTTGTATCTAAATTGTATAGGTAGAGGTACCCATATCATGAACTGTCACTTGATTGGATTGGGCAAACTAGAAGCCAACATATCGTGGATTGTGACAAGCCAAAGCCTATTTAGGTACTTGTTATTTATGTAAGTACACACAGCTCCACTAAGTGGTTACCCCCCCAAAATATATGTGCGTTCAAATCCGTGATAGGCCCAAGTTAGTTTTTTTATTTTACAAGAACATTTTATTATAATAATTAATGTATTGTTTTAGTGAATAAGTACGTTTAAGTTAGTATTAATTTTTTTTAAAGTCTGTTTTTATTTGTTTTTTTTTTCTCAATAAAAAGTTAATACTTTTATTATTGCGTATAAGGACCGGCAAAGTAGATTGATCTTCATGGAACGATTAACTACCTATCTGGCTTAGTTGGTAAGAGCTCGCGGTAATCACAGGACAACCAATGATTCGATGGTTCGAATCGCGTCCGCATGTGAATAATTTTAGTATTATTCTTAAGAATGATATACTTGAATTGCAAAGTTGTTGTAGCAAAGTTAATTTTAATACATGTTTAATAGACTTTTCACGGAACTACAAATACAAATCAAATTGATATTTCCCATTCTTCACTTGTAGGTCACACGCACTATAACAATTTGTTAGAGTAGCGTTGAAGTTCCAAAAACTATGAGCCATTCTACTAGATAGGGCTTTACCTATGTTTGTATAAAGACTGACATCAGAAAGCAATAAGTATTAGAAGATGGATACTATAGTTACTTTGTAGTGGGAATCAATCACTGTCAGCGTTAACCATTCAATTCAATCAGCGAGAGGGCTCGTTTGAGAGTGTTATCTTCGATGGGACATGCGATTGAGCAAAGCAGGAACTCAGCAATTAGCGCCTTTTATTGAAATTATAATTACGATATTAAACAATTATCGATCTTATGACGCAGGTTTTTGTGTCTTTACCTAGGTACTTTTCTACCTTACTTGCAGCAGAAAAAAATGCATGAAAATGAGTTCTTCCACACAGTTGTATAATTGTAATACCAGGCTAAGCCATAAAATTTAATGAGTATGTTTATGTCTACAATGATTATTACTTTAATGGTGATCTGGGAACTAAAGTTACGCTATTGAAATGTTTTTTATTATGTCACTTGAGATGAAAAAAGCAATTAGACGATTATAAGTAGGTTTAATAAAGTACTTTGATTTATGAGAGGTATGTTTAGTTGTAGCCTTGTTGGGAGAATAATCCTGGCAGGATATTACAACAAAATGTCGCCTTTGGCAGCCAGCACTATTGAGTTATGCTCCTAGCCAAGATAAATAAGTATAGTATCCGTTTCCGACATCACATACTGCATGCTTACCTACTACTTATAAGTTTCGTATGTACTCTATGGTAACCTTGCATGTAAGTTCTGAATGACAATTTTATTTGCATGACAAAAAATCCCACGCCACGTCCGAGAAAACTTAAAAAGTTGTTTACTTTTCGTAAGTTTCCTGTTAAGGCAAAAAGCATTGTCTTTATTAATGTACAAGATATGTGTCTCATGCACAAATGTCTTCTACATTAATAAAGACAATGCTTGAAGATGATGAAATAATAGAAAATTTACTTATTCGTCATTTGGAAACTCAAATATTGGATTGACGATCTTAACCGCACAAAGAAATTTGCATTTAACATGGATGGGCTATTGTTCAAACGTTAAGGAAAGGAAATCAAAACTGTTATTCGGAAAACCTCAAATATAGGGTCGTAATCGTAAAATACCGACTAAGTGTATGAGTGAGCCGGGGTGGATTGAATCACCGACCTCCATCGTAATGGGGCCCGATCGTAGATTCGTAGCCCGGTTTGTACAGCGCGAGCTTCCCAGAACAAATTCGTTGCTGCTTTATTGTGGTCGCCTTGAGAAATTTCTACGTTTTTCAAAGAAATTAGAATATTTCGTTGAATGTCACGAATATGTAGAGGCATTACGAATCGTAGAATTATTTTTCAGAACTTTAATGGCAAGTACTTAGGTACTTACGTAATGTTGGTTTACGAAAAGGATTAAATGAGGAAAACTGTTTTGTAAGTGCATCATAATCTTAGTAGGTAGTCGTCACGTAGTAAAGGCAGTAAATTCGCCTGCGAAAACACTGCTCACGTAATTACATGACGTATAATTTCATTTTCACAATTTAAACAAATGAGTTTGCTTTGTTAAGCTTTTATTTCGTTAACAACTTCATCAAAGTCAAAATAAAATCTAAAGAAATTAATTTAAAACATAAGAACACCCATGAGAATTTAGAAAAATCTGAAAGAAATCCTAGGCAAGTATGTATATCCGTTATCATGGTGCTTGCAACAGCGCCGAAATGTCGGGAAATCAAAACAAGTAGTACATGGTAAAAATACCGTTTTCAGTGTTAATGATAATGTTAGTGACCATGTCAGTTTAAAAACTTGAATATTTGTCTTCCTTATTCCTCTACAAAAGCTCCTAGATAAGAACTAACATCCTACAATTTTATATTAACGATGCAGCATGAGCAAAACACAAGGAACATGTAAATAGTCTAAACCATCGCAAAGCTAGGTGACACAATAAACAATACCGCCACATTGTAACAAAGAAAGTTGGCACGGCATCAAAGGCGCACCGCCTGTTATGACCACGATGCTACTACAATACCGTTTGTACGACCTTCACCTCACCGACTCACCGTGGCTAAGGGAAGCTACCACCAGCCACCACCCTCAGGCTTTAGTCACCACACACAATGGCTTTGTCATCGCAGGTCTTCCCAAGGTCGGTATTGTCATGAACGGTGAACTAACACCAGTCACCGCGTACCTATACCTCGTTACCTCTATCGATAGGTGACTGATTACCGGGAAAAGGGGGTACAATAGCTGATAGTACCCAGAATGTGGTTGGGCAATGAAATTATATGGACATTCGTTTGTTTTATGTGCGTGAATCAGATCGCATCGTAGTTAGCTATCGCTTTTAGGTACCTTTGAGCCATGGTTGGTGGTTTGGATCAATTCATGTTGGTGTAACCAGGTAAATTAATAAAATGAATCATTAATGCTCCACTTAATACCTGCTTAAAATAAGTAAATTACGTTAGATCTTTTGTGTTATAAGCTATGATTTTCAATAATTATGTTTCTATGCGAAAAGTCTGTTCATTTGCATCGTATGAAAACCTTTTGGAAAAGTTTCCCCGTTTCAAGCATAACTTCAAGGTAGGACAAGTCGTTGTGAACCACCAAGGTTCCGTAGAAAGAAGATCATGCAACGATACAGGGTGCAGTACGTCTTGGTACAAATGGTAAAATCGCGCATGCACGCGTTGTTAAGAGTGTTGAATATTCATCTACTCATGGTGCAATAGTTTCACGATATTACGAACTGATTTAATTCCGTTATTAAAGAGTCGATGGTCTTATTATAAGTAAAGTGACACGTTTTAACGTAATTGTTACGAGTAGCGCGTGGCTCGTAAAGGGTGAAGTAAAAACGTACATAAGTTATGCGCATATAGTCTGCCAATGTATGTGTATTAGGTTCTGATTATCACTTATGGCCGCCGTTGGCATCGCGCCAATCACGAGCACACAGTAAACAAACAATTTCCTATAAGAAAATCCCAGAGACTTGCCCCTGTTTTCCCGATAAACAGTAGATAACATTCGTCAAGTTCTTCAGATTTGAACAATTGTATTTTTAGGCAATTTTTTATGTACAAAGTTTAAAAATTAAAGCTGCAGTTTTGGCGAGTCTGGGCAAAGTTTTATGATTATGTATTGTGTGTGAAACGAAAGTCCTTGCACCTTATTCTAGAGAAAAAAGTTAAATATCTTTCCTCTTTACATATAATATAGAATATGCTTAATTGTAAATGGATTTCGTATCCTCTTAAAGCTTCTACACGGCGTCTCATACGCTGCGCCTACGCTGAACAATCACCTGGTACGAGGACACTCTGAAGTTCCGGTCCTTTCACGAAGATACAACAGTATTCAAACTTCCTGTGGCACTCATACACTATCATATGATGTGAAAATATTATCAGACGTATGTACAATAATAAACATGATAAATATTAAAAAATTGCGGTAGCCACTTGAAGTGCATTACTCATATATACCCACTTGCAGGCCAATGTACACCAAGTGATTTACTATGGGGATTTCGCCATTTAAATTGTATCGCGAGAAATCAACAAATGTATTGTTACTAAGAACGGGCGATTCCACTTATGTGTTCATTTATTATTATATTTATTGAGGTCTAATACATTAATAATTGCTGTTGTCCAGTTTATTCGACATATTCATGGGAAATAATTTTCCACAGGAAATCTTAAGTGGGTTTTAACAGTTATTTGAACTATTTTACATCCTGAACTTTGTACTCAGTCCTTAAAGAATATTATATTTACATTGTAAATAAGAGAAAAGAACGATATATTTTTGTTTTTATGTTTGATGGGCCTACTAATCTAGTCCTGAGGACAGAGATGAGGTCGACGATGGAACGAGCTAACCCAAAAGAAGCCTATTAACTCGCGACTTAAATAGATTGGGGTCATATGAACTTGGGAACACCGACGAAGGCAGGGAATTCCACTCCTTGGCTGTGCGCATAATAAAGGATGTAGCAAAGCGCTTCGTGCGAATGTGTGGAACATCGACAAGGAATGGGTTTAAGAGTAATTAAGCGATACTCAATAAATGGGTTCCTTGATTTTTACAATAACTGGTTCAGTTTACTTCATCATTTTCTTATAATGATGATGATAGGTATACGTACATAGCTTCAATTGCATTCTAGTGTCAATTAGAAATGAAGATATTCCCCTATTAAAGTTTTTCCGAAAATTTCTGTCGATGGAAAATATCGATGTTTCCTATAAATCATTATGAAGGAACGTGGCAAAACTGTTGCACGATTCTTACTTATGTGATTGAGCTCGTCTTATGTACTGAGCAGTGATTTTCCTTTTATCCTGCGTCGCATGTAACGACATGTAATTACAGCTATGTCTAACATTTTCTCTATCCATTGTTCTCAATTAGGTGATAATTCAATTATAATTCGATCGTTTTTCTTGCAGTTTTCAACAGGAAAATGTAGTTGTACTAGTATACAATTAGTAAAATCATAAAGTTAAATGAAACAGTCTCTTGGATTCAAGTTAATTGATAATATTATATCCTGGATCATTTATTACCTACGGTTGTACTGCAACTAAGTCAGTAGAAAGAAGAGTACCTATGAGTATCTATTACAGAGCACGTCCACCGACACTCTTTCATTTCTACGATGCGCTTTCAGGAGCAGTGTTATTACTTTTCTTAAATCAAAATAGTTTCCCGTTCGATTTGATAAAGATTGTTTAGGTATAATACTATGTAGGAATGAAGCAAACCTTAGTGAGTAATGCTAATATGTAGATGTTCTCGAACTTTTTGAATTCCTGTGATGCATCTTCATAATGCATTCATATCAGGTAAAATTTGAAGAAACTGGAAGTGAGTGCAATAAAAAACAAGTTAAAGTATTCAACGAAAGCGCATAAAGTTTTCCTGTAAAGTTGCAGTGCTTAGGGGCGGGCGGAGGCTTCGCGGCGGGCGGGAGCGGTGGGGGGTGTGGGCGCGCGCGTTATAAGCAGTGCGCGGCGGCGCGGCGCACACTCAGCCAAACTCGTGGTCTGCGGTAGGTCGTGTCACGCGGTGGCGCAACGATCGCAGCCGGTTCCCGCCACATAAACGAACACATTTTCTTTGAAATTTCGTGCAAATGCAAAGAAAAAAGTGAAGAAAGCGGGACATTCGGTGACTTAAGAGTGCCTTGTGATTGTTGTTTATACATGAATAGACTCTATTTTTTATCGATATTTTATAAATTTCGGTAGTAATAGAGGTACGAGACGTGATCACACTAGTGAAACGAAGACAACAACGTTTCAAGTGGTGAGGATTGCGTGTACTTCGCACTGGACCAGACTAACAGGTTAGTTTAAAATTTCCGTGTTGTTTGTACTACACGTGTGATTAGACGGACAAAGGACAGATCGCTTGCTACATTGATTACCACACGTCATAATTAAAGTTATTTTTATTGCTCGTCAGCATAATGATGATCATTTGTCGTGAAAAACAAACAAACAAGCATAGACATAGAGCATAACAGTAACCAAGTAAGGTTCCACTGAATACGACCTTAAAACCATTCATCAATTTGATGTATTTGTAGGGTGATTAACTTTGTCCATACAGATAACTAAATGAAACTAACAGTTTCACGTGATCCCTTCACCTTTGTTCAGTTAATTCACGAAGTCTATGAAATCTGTGCAATATTTGAAATCTGGCGATTTGGAGTATTGCCGGTTTGGTGTCACGGTCACCAGTTGACATTGTCGTAATGTTACGGTACACTAGCTCCGCCGTAGTAAAGTCTATCCCAATACTAGGAACACCTTTTATTTACAACTACGTTGACCTCTGCCTCTTAACTCGTGTAAGCTGATAACTATGTGTAACTATCAATCAAACTTATTGAATAACTGACTCGATGTTTATTTGTGTATTTACGTAGAAGAAAATTTTCAGATGGAAACTAAACACCAATTTTCCAAATGTAGCATTGTGTCCGCTCTCAATACCTAATATAACTGTTATCAAACTTTCGTCGGTTGATAAGACCTACTAAGATTACTTCTGACGGATGTATAAAGTCACTTTCTTTCTAAAATATTTGTAGATGCTATAAAACATCTGACAAAACATTAAAAGATTGGTGTTTGAAAGAAAGAAGCGAAGCGTGCGTGCTGCTCCCCTTATCAGATAATTTTCGTGGATAAGGACGTAAACATTATCTATCTGATAACACTAAGATCTGTATGAACTCATTCTTTGAGCATTCCTTTAGTTTACCGTACTTGTTGTTTGAAGCATGTATTGATAACTTTATAAATTGACTTGTGATAAAATAGTGCAATCAGAAAACGTTTTTGCAGAAGGGATTTAGCTTTATTTGACTTTCCGATATGTCACTTCTATCAATGTTTAATAACTTCCTTATCAAGCTCACCTGACTTTAGTGTATTTAAAGTGTGGTCTCCACCTGTTGCAAGGTTGGTTGCTAATATGTCATACTCTTAAACATAAATTCGTGCTTTCGTTCATAAACATACCCAAATTATAAAGTAATTTTTGATTTTCGGCGTCCATAGCCGGTCTGATATAGTAACGCATTGTGTCATATTTTAAAATGACTATAAAGCACTATAATTATGCTCCATATGTCCGAAAATATATGAAGGTAACTGACCAACTAAATCGATATAACTGGTCCTCAATTATGACGATTAGAACCTTTTAAAAATAATAAAGTAGATAGCAAGAGTGCTCTAAGTAGTAAACAAACATGTTCGGTTGGTTAGTTCTGTGACCGTAGTGAGTCACAGTGTAGTCACTTCGTGGTAGGACCGCCGAACTTGACACGAAATGTTGGAAAGCATGGGCACATTAATTATGCATGTGGTCACTACATAAATTCAATGTTAAAGTACAGAAACAACCTTTCTCCGTCGGCTCGTTAAAAAAGTATAACCTCGGCTTTCTTTTGTTAGGTATGTGTTACTGTTAGGTCTGAGAAATGGTAATTGTTGGGACCAATGTTGCCTTGGAAGAATAAAAATAATGTATAAAAGTATCAAGCATTATAATCAATTAATAAGGGTTATTATAACAAGTTAAAAACACCGATCATGATAGTAATAAATTAATCTAGCAAAAGCTCCTCATCATCTTACTGCCCTGGTCCCATGTTACTTGGGGTCGGCGCAACACGTTTTTTCTTCCATTTTCCGCTGTCAATCGTCACGCTATCAAAAGCTCCTTTCAAGTTTTATGAGGAGTTATTGAAACGTGGTTCTTTGTTCACATGAACCTTCAGGCATTCCAGACTTTTATAATATCTACATATTTCATTTTAATAATATCAAAAGTTACGGCCCACTTATTTGTTAAATGATTAATAAAACACAATTATACAATAATGGAATCCGTTGCTTACAAATGTACAAGTGTTCATCAAGGAAATAATTTCCTTTATTCTAACCTGATGTTGGAAAAATAAATGAAAAAGGTAATATGTAAATGCATTTGCATAATAAACCACAGTTTTTAAATATGACCTAAGCCATACATTAGTAATATTCGCAATATTCTCTGTTCGTATTAATTGACGTCCGTAAGGGTGATGTAGAGTCACTGGTGGCCCTGAGGTTTATTCAACCAAAACATTGTTTGACTCATGCCTCCGTGCGGTAGTTTCCACCATTCGTTACTGTTTTATGTAACACGAATGGATGACAAGGAAAATGGGAGATGGGAAGTACTTAGAGGAACATAATAGAGACTCATAAACATGTAGCTGGGAAGATAATCATATTATAAAGTCATGCTTAAATGCTCCCCATGAAAGCTTATAGTCAATATAGCACGGGGCGAGTCTATTGCCAACCGGGCACAGATAAATATAGTTTTGCCTGATGGTAAAACCTAATACTGTTTGCCTAACCTGGGAATTGCATTCAGGACCCAATCAGAAGTCCCAAGCTCAGCACACAGGGCTCAGTCAGCAGTCGCACCTGCAACTACTATATATCAACGAGATATTCAATATTTACTCGTCTATCTGTAATCAAAACATATAATAGATTTTTTCCACTATAATAATATTGCAATTAAACATACACTAGCTACTGGCGTGATATCTCGATAATGATAAGTTATTAGTATTGCCCGCGAGGATCCGGAAGCAGGAAGCGTTCCAATGCCGTGTCAATGCGAAACGGCGCAGGCGCACGTCAGGCGGGACCACACCGTGCATGCACTCTCATTGAGATGCATCTCAGAATCGCACCCGCCGTCATCTTGGCGCATGTACAATGAACTGATGATGTCAATCGCGAACTTTAAAGGCTTTGTAGGCGCGCGAAATTCCGTGTTTATTTTATGGTAGCACATAAAATTGTGTTATACGAGTATGATCGGTTTATTTACCGTTTTGACCATGAGATCTTATTATGTTGTATGGAAAAAACTGTTTAATTATTTATTCGCCTCTTTTTCTGCTTGTTCATATTTCGTAAGGCCCTATCTACCACTACATAAAATCACGCTTGTAATCCCCAAAGGGTGAGGTAGAGGTGTTCCTAATAGTACGCCCACATTTCGCCAGCAGTTATGTTCGAGTGCCATGTAATACTTAGATGTCATCGACTGGGCATGGATCTTGAGAAATTCCTTTACATAATCAGCTTCCCACTGCTAAGACACAGGGCTCCTCTTACCCTAACATACAGTCGCAATTGTCTAAAAAACTAAATAATAATACTAAAAAAAGTCTTAAGTATTCAATTCTTAGAATCGAAAATTAAATTCAAATTAAAATACTAAACCTGTTATTTTATTAGGTCCTAGATGAATCATCATTTCAATAAAAACGAAATAAGTAGGTTATACCAGTATTTTCCAGCAGGCACTTCATGCTTATGACCACTTTGTTCTATAAAGTTCTCTGGAACTTGAAATGACGTAGGTATTTTACATTTACATTCAAACCTGTCAATTGTGGTTAAAATGAGGAAAACTCCTAATAATTAATTAATTTACGTAATACAATGTTTACTAATGCTACTTTAAGAAAAACATCATGTTTCGTTTTGTAAACAAATAATATCCTCAACTTATAAATGTCCGCATTGTTTTAATTATTGATTTGATCTGACACCTGATGAATGATGATGATAGATATGTATGTAACATAATTCTTATCTACGCTACTGAGTGAGCATTACTATAAGCAACCGTTTAAGTTTAGCAAGTGCCCTGGAACGCTTGAACGATCTATCAATTACATGATTTAGCTTGACATCATGTTTACACAGCCCGGGTTATCGATTGCAATTTTATTGTTGGGTCGATTAAACAGTAATTAAATATAATCAGTTTCACTAAGATAACTGAAAAGATTTGAACCCATAGAAAAAAAATATTGTAGTAAATGATGTTAGGTAAGAGATTCGAATCCAATGTCGGTGAAACCGGCGCGGGCGCAGCGTCACCTCCGCGCCGTCACGCTCCGGCGAGCGGAACATTGCTGGCGACACCTCTGCGAGATCCGCGCTTTCGGTTTCGGTCGTAGAGATTGATCTGAGGGATATATCACGTCTATGATATTGATTTTTGGATCAATCTTAAGTGTGATATGATGTAGCGTTAGAAAGTAGTTTTCTATTATTGAACCACCATCATCATCTGCATTGTCCAACTATGTTGGGGTCAACTACCAGCCTGTAAGCGTATGCAGCTAAACACCAAATAATTTTCTGTTATTACTAGAACATATTTTAGAAGGTTGTTATTAAAAGGCAGCACTTTTTGTCAATACTTTTTACGAATAAAAAATAAACATGTATATATAATATTTTTATGAACCCGGAAACTTTGTTGCCGACAGTGCATTAGGATATGTATGTAAAGTACTTTTTTATGAATCCTCTAAACAGACTTACCTGCCAAACAAGTATTTATTAAAGTCACTAGATTAATTAATTTTATTGGAAAAAAATCCACTTATATGTTTCATATAAAAAGTTTTGAGTACCTAGTTCATATGAAACTTCGTAAAAATCGTGTTTTGTAGGGGTCAAACTTATGAAATACAAAAAACATAAACTAAACTAGCTGGAAACAGCTTCTTAGTTCACAAGTAAAAAGAGGTGTGAAACATAAATCAAAGTAGGTAGGTAGTGTAAGGTGTGGCAGACCCAATTAAGCGCCAACTCTCAAGAGGGTTCTTGTAAAGTGCCGTATACGTTTAGAGGATTATAAATTACTAAGTATGCAACCTAGAACCATGTAAAAGTTGTGAATGGACCCCATAATCAAAGCAATGACGGGGAGAACAAGTGTCTTTCGGTTTCGTTAAGGGTATTTTTACATACATTATTTAAAATAAGACTTTTTCAACCGCCACTGAATCTTCGTGTTGGATGACAGGCCGCTCCCTCTCGCAGAGAACAGGCTTGTGTCCCAACTTTTAGAAATACTATAATATACTAGGTAATAGTAATGAAGCAAATCATCTGCCTATACTCTAAATCTTCTGCTTTGTTATATTATAGCAAATGATTAAATCCGCGGTGAATCACAAATCTCTTGAGTATACGGACATGCAATACGGCTGAATATCTAATCAGTTCCCCACATTGTGTAGCCGCTATATACCTACTATATAGTGCTGGTTACAAACAATTTATCATTTACGAAGATAATGCTTGGTGTTTGTTGACAAGCCTTCGGCCACTCACTTCGGAAATATGTAGGTCATCTAGCGGTATATGATTTACAGACCCATTTCTAAGAATGAGTATAGTGCAAGTGTTATCATCAGTATTGATTAGTCGGGCGCAATCATTCTCATCATAGGCGACAACAATAGATAATGATCATAATTTTAATTTGAAGCAAACAAAACTGTCTGTTTTAAGTGTAGCATGTGCATATGCTGAAAAGGAAAAAAAATACTCTTACATAGAAAAATATTCTTAAGGCATTGAAAAATCCAGACATTACGACTATTTCAAGTTAGCTCTTATTAACCTACTTGTATGAGTAATCATGACACTGTCTATACATATGATATATACAAAACAATAATGATTATGTATTTAGCTTGTGTCTTGATAAACCAGAAAGAACTTACATAAGTTACATCTGTGACAGGCTGACTCACAGCAATTAGCGATGTCGCGGATATGACGCAGAGCCAACCTCTGCAAAAACCTCTAACCTAAAGATTGTTACTATAAATAAAATATAAATGCCTATAATTTATGAATAATGTCTCAAATTAATACCAAATTTGTGATTGTCTACGAAAATGGGAGATAGTCATCAGTCGTATAATTTTCATGAATGCAATTTCATACCGAAGACGTTGACGGATACAAATAGGTTGTTCACATGTCGCGATAATAATGGTTACTAATTCTTTGTTTCAGATAACATATCATCGTGGTGCTCGAAGATATCGACGACTTTACTATATTATACTTACTTACAAACCTATTAGGTTAAGAAAACGACACAAGAGTAATGACAATTATTCCGTCCTTTAGATAATTTTTACAAAACTATTAAATAAGGAAATAGCAAATGAGCATATCTAGTAAAAGATTAGGGATATCAGCAGAGAACATGGCGTTCGTCAGTTTAAGGAGTAGTTTGAGGATACTGTGGACGGCGACGGTGGCGCTGGTCTTCCTGACCAGGAGTAGCGCCGCGCCGACCTTCGGTAATGCAGATAATGCGATGGTAAGTTTATTACTATTTTTTGCATAAAAAGAAAAACGTTCGTAAATCGAACCGTACATTTTTTGCTTCTTTATCGCAATAATTTAGAAATATTGGCGTTGAAATGGATTTTTTCTTTGTAAATGCAAATAATTGTATTTCTCGCTTAATCACTAGCGATAATGATAGAACTCGAGAGACTTGACAAAGCACTTGTTAGAGTTATTACTAAGGTATTTATTGTATTACGGATTTCCTCTACATCCTGTAAATAATCGATAATTATTATCATCGGAATCGGAAATGATATCGTGTAGGTGCGCATAGCGATCGCTGAGTCAACTTTTCTCAGAACGCCGTTCACTGGCGCTTCTGAATTAAATTGAATCTGAGTCCCATACAATGATACTAGGTAGTGTAACACTCTCGTAGTGGTGTTCGTAGTAAGGAGTTCATTCATAAATCGAGGTAGTCCAGCCGAGATAAGTGGCTCGCCTTTCGCTTCGACACTAGAACATTTTGTTTGTCTTCTCATTTCGCTTGTTTAACACGGATTGTGACTCATGCGCACCATATAAGACATGTGTGTTAAGTGTGTGTGTATGGGTGTAGCAAGATATTGGTCATTATACTTTTTCAATGGGCATTACGTCATTTGTGTAGTATTTGTAAAATACGCTAATGTTGTGGATGAATCAATGCCTATAAATATTAATCACGGAATCAACTTCCTTTTTCCGAGTCCGGTCTGAAACTAACTGCTTTTATTTATTTAAAAAGTTGTTTTTTTGTCAAGAGTAGGTTTGTCAAACATAAGATGTTTGTTGAGTTTGTTTGTCCTAATTGCTATTTAAAATCTAGAGGAGTTATCAAGATGTCTGTTTGTGACGTATTTTAAGATAAAGTAATTTTTGTTGATATGAGCCCATACATTGTATATTGTTTTAAATTAGAGCGACGACGACTAAATGAAAGCAGCTGTTGTTAGTCATTCATAGTAGATAAAGTAATAAGCCCAGTTCTTTTCTAATAAGTAATACTATACTTATACTAAGAACAATAAGATGGTTTGTTACATTGACACAAATTTCATCAGTTCAATATCAGTTGGGAACATGATAGAATAAAGTTTAGGGAGTCGTAAACCTATTTTTATTTTAAAACACATATCTAAAAAAACCCGAAGGATAATTTTATATCAAAATGGAAATATTAGAACTTGACTATAAGCTTTTTGATATCTTCATAATCGGTGTTTTCAGACAATCCCACAGGGAAAACTATAACTTCCGCAAAAAACATTTCTTAAATCAATTAACAATCTGTGAACCGCAGAGTCTTATTATAGATTATTAGTCATAGCAATAGAAGCCTCATGCCATTAATATGCCAAATACCTATTCAATTAAAAGTTTACTCACAAAAGTCAGTCAGATTAGCAGTTTGTATGCACTGTCCGTGGATACAAACTTCTAACCGGACTGACTCATAATACAGCAAGAATTGTTGCTTCTACGGGACTCTAGAGGGTAGACGTAAATAATAAAATCTCATCGTTTCGCGGAATCCGGCGACTGAGTCACACGACGAGTGGTTGAGCTGGCTAGCCGTCAAGTTCTAGGTCATAGAGCACAGCGACCGGGCGCGGCCGCACGCATTAGCCGCACTACTCTACATACTAAGGCTGCGGTTAGGTGACAGCGGGAAGCGTGGCGGGTACAGTTTACTAAAACGACTAAATCTGAAAAAAGACGAAGAGAGAGAGTTTTTGAAAGCTCATATGCAGCAAAATAAAATAATAAGTTTTATGAGCCCCTACCACGGCGTTTTGGCTACTGTTGCCTTTAGCTCTAATCTTCTCATACCAATAGCAGAAAATAATGAAAAATGAAATGAAAGATGAAAAATAAATCTAAACTTCAGTCATTCTAAATTCTCTTTATATTCTATGGCTGTTAAGGTTAAGAAAATTAGGGTTATGGATCCACGCTTATAGGACAAAGTCCGCTCAGCTCGTCGCTGCCCGCTGTCTCATAACCGCAGCCTAATACGACTCACAACTTAATGCCGCATAAGTAGACATTCCTATTACAGTCATATATTGCTAATAATTTCTAGTAAGCTGTCTTGAATTCAATATCGATATTAAATAAATTACTCGTTGGAATATAAATAGGTATTATTATAATATTTATTAAGTCATTATTGGCTTGTCCAGGCTTGTTGTTTTAATGGAAATCATTTAAAAACAAAGACCATATTTATAAATTATGTTTAAAAGTCTTTTAATGTTGTTCAAGGTATATCATTAAGCTATTTATTTTTCTATAACAGAGGAAATTATTGGTTTCCTGCTCCAGGAGAAAGGTAAAAGGTATCTTGTGTCATAGAAAAATGAATAAGTATCTACGGTACATTGATCGATTGAGACCACGGAAACCACAATTACAACGCAATAAAAAGTAATCGATTTAGGACATAAAATAATACAAAGCAAATGTTGATCTTAGACCTTTTATTATGAATCAGCTTCAATATTTACATTCTATACACTTTAATCGCATAAAAAGGAATAACAAGAAAGACAACCAACTACTTACTACTAACTGTGTGTGTGTTTGTTTTGTGTGTGTGTGTGACTGTTACTAAGAATGATATAACTATTGAGGCCAACAAAGGAAAGTTATAGCAAGGGATTTTACTATTAGAAAACCAATCACGTTTTCTGATAGAGGCTCGCCAAAGTCTTAGAGCATAAGATGCAGCATGCATTATACGCATTTCTTAAGCATTCTTGGACACAAATTCGCTACATTAGATAAACTGGCCTCGCAGTCCCCTGCTGGATACCCTGGCCCCTACCAAGTTGGTCCACAACACCCATCTTCCGCTTCCAGTCACCGACCATTCTAGCCCAGAGACCGTCCCACACCAAGATTAAAGATACCTTATGATAACAGTCATGTAATTGCGAATCACCAAACTCTAATCTAATCAATCAAACGATAAGGTCTGAAAAACCGTGTAAAATAGCCGTGCTTATGTCAAGGCTAGTATGCGGCCCACTGACCCGCTTCTACTCGTATGGCGAACTTAGGCTAATTATATTCATATTTTAAATACTGCTACAAAAGGCGACCGCTTTTCATAGTTGTTCATAGTAGGTATTGTGGAAAATTCGCAGGTTTGCTCTTCTTGTTGAAAATATCATGTTATGTCTGGCAAATAAATGGGACAAATTCTAAGTCGCTACTAAAAGATAAAAATTTAAACTGCTGTTTTTGAGTGGGTTATCAATCTTGTATCAAAATATCTCTACTTTTCTTAATTAAATTAAAAATTTAATGAAAAACCTCCGTTTCTATATATTTTATCAATGAATGAAGTAACAATAACAGCGAATCGATTGCACTTGTAAAGTATAAAGCATTGAGTTTTATTGATACGGGATTCATAGTAATGCCGACAATGTGACAGAACGAATGAGGCGCAACATACTGGCACTAAACTGCTGGTTTTACTAAACTGAAGTTTTCGCAACTGAAAAGTGGGGTTCGATAAGAGATTCTATAAATAACAATGTAGCTTTATTCATTTGTATCTTTATAGGATGGCTTAGCATCTATCTTGCCTTAATACCGATCTACCTGGTCAAGATCAATCTGTGGTTAGATTAATTAGTTTCCATGAAGACCGGTTCGAGTTACGATTAGCAGATAGGTAAGCCAACTCTTAATTGACAGTGCGACACTCGCTGACATGGAAAAACCATAAAATATTATAACAGCATCGCCAACCCGTTGTCACGCCAGACTTGTTTATATTCTCAATTGCGCTAATACAAAAGTCATTCGTCATAATAGTTCCGTATCAAATTATCCCATGTTTCATTCAATGGAATATCAGATTTGAAGAATTAAGTCAAAACATCATAAAACCAACAAATGTTCGGGCTGTAACGCCGAACGGTGAACTGTAAAGCGGAACACAAAATATTGAAATTCAGAAATCGTTACTAGGATACGGCTTCGGACAGACGAATGTCGTGCGTTGAGCATCGAATTGAGTCACGATAAGGTATTTTTGTAAGGCAGTATGTAATGCAGGTATTTTGAGCCTCAATTTAAGGTCATTGTACCTTATCCACGTGATAAACCCAAGATGTTATGGTGCTCACATTGTCATGGGCCAGGCATTTCCTGTCATTTGAAACAGGTACTGTTATGATAAACGTCTCCATATAAAGAGGGTCATTCTCCTGTCTAAGGCTCCTCCGGAGAACAATAGCCGAGGCAGAAAGTGCCAAGAACCTGTGATGTTCTTTGTTTTTATCATTCCTACTCGATTCGATTAATGCGATATAAAAATTCGACGCGTGTCCCACACGACGACGGGACATCTCTCGGAAAATAATCTTTAAATGTTTAGAACAATGAACCGGTGAAATATATTTGTCGACGAGCCTAATTTAGGTTTTATTGATGTTTCAATATTTATTAAAGAGATTATGTCGTTTTGTTATATCACCTCCGCAGTAGCCTATTTATAGTATATTGCGCTAGTTTAAATGCCGCGTGCATGTAATAATATGTATAACTGTCAACAAGGTGTCGACTGCCTACTTGTTATGCGTTTCGGGAAATGCGTATCTCAGTATCTCAAGATCACCGGAGCCTGCCGACTACCGCCAGGCTTGAGATCGACGTGATCAAAACAAAATATTTTTAACGTACATTGCCACCGACCCTGAGTCTTTAACCCTGGTCACGACTCAAGATCCTGGGAAATAAATATTTTTTAGGATTTCGCAGAATATGAAGACAAAAAATACGATGACGAACTGTGAGATGTCGCCAGATCTCTTAAAGATACGAAGTAACTAGCCTATTTTTAAGAGTTTGGGCGGAATAAAAACAGATATTAAATGATAATCTTAGAAGATAAAGTTAAGCTATGTTAACACGGTAAAGAGTGCCGATGACATAAATATGATTTGTGTGTAATGCTTGGACAATAGCATGTGTCGAGTGGAGACAAAAAGCGACCGGGTCACCGCTGTATTACCGTAATCTGAACGGACTGCTTTTTTAGTAACGGGACTCTTAAGTGCTGACTGCATCATGTATGCAATTTTGGAGATGAGTTAGTGGTGTGTGGCTCGTGGTGTCGGGTCGGTGCGCATGCGCGTCACGCACGCAGGAAGCGCGCGGCGACCTTCAGCACGCGCGCCACGGCCACCGTCCTCTGATCGCTACTGCTTATTGTTCACGGCGTCGGCGTCACTACCATCTGATTGCTACCATTTATTTGATCTCACTCTGATACTATGCTATGCATATACATCCATCCATACATTACGTATCTACGGTTTTGAAATAGAGATTAAGGCTACATAGTCGTTCTTGGGTGAGTTTATCTTAGAGGAGTATGAAATGTACTTAGGTAATTAAAATTGCGTCGCTTTTTTTTTCAAAGCATTATAATTGTGTGTTTATCGAACAGGTGGCTTATAAATATTATGTCCATTCAATAGTACCTAATAATTACTACTTACACGTGTCACTTATAAACGAAGTGAATTTTACAGTAATTTATCCCGCTAAAAGGGATAATTGCCTCATTAGCTGTGAATAACTACAATAGCACGAATTTGTTGAGTTATAAAATTGGTGCACAACTTTCTTTCTATTGTTTTTGCAAACTGTGGTACGTTATTAAAGCCATTCCACAATAATGTGCTATAATACCCTATCATAGGATAAAGTGAAATACGTAACTCGAAGTCGTGTAGGTAATCTATCCGTTCTTAGAATTAATTGGAATGCAGTAGCTCGAGCTACCTACACATTTCTCGATAGGAAAATAATCCTGCACATTGGTATAGTGTACCCGATGTATTTAAAAGCGGCGAGGCGTTGCACGTGTAGGGTGCCGATGATTGGCAAGCAATCATCAGATCAAAGTCTATTATATTTGAAAAGTAAGACAATGTGCCGCGGTCCACGTGACAAACGTGAGGCTGCACACACAAAGGGCGGGCTCACTTTACCGCAAAAAACATTTTCTACATTCTACTATGGAAAAGTGGGGTTTCACACGCGATAAATTCTATTTTAATCTTTCGTCAATCGCAACGTAATTGAAACTAATTACGAGGTAATTATCTGTCCGCTGCGCGTGCGCTTGAATAAGTGCGGTCAGCGGTTAGCGAACGCAGCTTTGATGCGTCTATCGCTAAACCGCAGGATATAGGTCAATATTTATGTAGGTATACCTACAAGTTCAAGTTTGTATAACCGCAAGTTAAACGAAAAATAAATAGGTACCTACTCAAATAAATAATTGGTTTGAGTATGTTTTCCCTGAATCATTTCTCTTGGTCGTAACTATGTCTTCCCAAAGTTATCCTAAGTAACGTCTAAAACAATACTAGCGTAATGAGTAGAAAAAATATGATAAAACATTTTGTGGCATACAATGTTGTTATTGTTTACCTACTTTGAAATGACAGGTACCTAACTCACAAATAAAAATAAACCTAACGCAAAAAGCAATTACGTTGCATTCCAATGTGATTTATTAGACGACAGGACGGACAAACAAACATGTTGTTTTAAGTTATATAATAGGCGTCAGTCAAAATTAAATATTCATCTTATGTTCGAATGGGAGCCATTTAACTTCAACGTGTGTATTTTTAAATGAGAAATGTATGGAAGTCTCTTTATGTTTGTTTGTCTAGGGCGTAATTTATCAACATTCCTGAAACGGCTCACGTTCGCAGGAAAATATATATCAGTAATTATTATGTAGACGACACGTGCACAAAGCTCACCGCCATCTTATTATATTCATGTAAACAGTTTACAAAAAGTTTACATAATATAGTTATTTATGCGAAAAAAATGTCAACAAATATGCCTGATTTGAATTGAATGATAATTTTATTACCATCAGAAAAACTATTTTCCCCGATGCTCTTACGATGTGCAGGTACTCAGTGTTATTGTCATCATTGTGAAATAATTAACGAGCACAGGCTGTAATTACATAATTAGTATCTGTCATTTATTTCTTTGCTTTTGTGATAGAGTTTTATAGATTATTTATTAAGGGTGATTCCTTGCACGGTGCATTAATATTGATTTGTTTATCACATGTGTGACATTTTGAGACGTAGATGTCAAGAATAGGGAATAAATAACTACAACAGGTGAAGTAATTATGCTGTGTAAAAACAATAATAACTTTAATATAGTCCACGAGTAGGTGGTGGCGCAGTGGTGAAAACATGTCACCCTGTACACAAGTCCCCACGTGGTTTATAAAACGTAGTGCACTTGTAATTTGTACAAATTTATGCAATTGCGTGATACATATACATACTCTTAATTTAATGACGTGATACAAGATGGTGCAATGAGAAAACAAGATGCTGTGTTTGATTCTGATTATACCAACCGATTATAAAATTTCAATTCAAAATTTGTTACTTAATTATTTTGCCTACAAACTTTTGAGAAATTATACATATACGCTATATGTGTGTATGTTATATTATTCTTTAGCTTCCCTTTTAATTAAATAGCATTTGTTTTTGTCTACAGCCTTCCTGCTGTGTTTCAGTTACATCTTGATTTTAATACATCCTATATAAAAACGTGGCTAAGGTTTTCAACGCGTAATTGTATTAACAGATGGTATGTGCAAAGGTGCTGCAATAAAAGTGGCGTAGGCGGCGCGGGTCGTTAGCACTGTAACAAGATAAATGCACTTTATTTACAGCCTGCTTAGACTTCTCAGGATTAATGCACACTATCTTATCTAGTGTTTGCTTTTGATAAATTAAATAAATCATAAAAAAACACGTTGCAGAACATTGGCTGAACAAATAAGTAAGTAGGTCTGAGAGAAAACAACCAACCGTCGATTTCTTTTCTCGAGAATACCAAGCTTTTTAACAGGTTGAATTAGTTATTAATTGCTAGTTACACGAAAAGTCAATCTCAGTACAGTTAGCACGTGTCGTGTTCGATCTCTGTCAAAACAAAACCGATATCACCAAGCGGTATAGACGACATCTCGGCATATTGGGCACATGCTCACTAATACACATACAGGGAAGTGTTGACGAATACCTACACGTGTTCCCGGGAACATTTCTGAGTGATCGCTGAGAGCAGATGCATTTCCTGGAACATGCTCGCGTGACAGCCGAGGCATATTTACAACAATTCCTATTAAGCACTTCGGTCTACTGATAATGACTAGCTGGCCATTGTGATAGCTGTAATGAGCAACCTGTTTTGTTTGTGTACCACATGCTTCTGACTTTATAAGGCCTGTCTTTAATTGGTAAGGTTAAAGTTGATAGCTTGCGTTCTCACCTGTGACTGGACTGAATAGGACCTGGCTTTATTTGGTAGGGTCATAGATGATTGCATAGTTTTCGTTTCCACCTGTGACATCATCTTGACCTATAATATATTTGTACATCTGTGTGGTTTTTGGTGTTGAAACATTTTGCTTAAAGACATATATCTACTTTTGTTATTTCGGTGTGAAAAAAAATCTACAAAAGTAAATCTGTTTTTCAAATAAATTGATAATCATCATCATTGCTTGATAGCACGACAGCAACTTTAATTGAACATTCCTGTTTTAACATGATCCAAAGCAATTCTCATGCAGATTAAAGGTGATTTAACTGATTTATTGTTACATAATACATTATGGCACTGCGTGGACGGCTCTCAATTCTGCCATAATACCGGAGAGGCAATTTAACGATGGTTCCACGTGAATCCGAGCCAATGTCAGCGGTTATCCAACAATGAGCTAAGTACGCAATCATACATAGGTGTCATTAAATGCCCGCATGGTTACAATATAATCGCTTTGCTGTAGATAATCGGCCCATGGAGTCCTGCACATGTGTACGTATTGCGACTTTTTTGTCTGCCTCTCTGAATACTAATAACTATTATCAGGCACCATTATGTTACGTAACTTCATATGCTAATGTAATTATAATATTTGTTCTATTGACAGTCTTTATTGTGTATTTGCATGCGATCTTAAATACGTAGCATTAAAGTTTCACTATCGTCTAACGATGAACTAAGGGGAATGAGTAATTTTTGTGTATGTGTGCGATATGGGTTAGTGAATGATTTGAGTCTTCTTGACACACAAGTACCGTTTATATCTGTTTATCCAGTGAGTTAGTGTCAGAGTTTATTCATAATATTCATAGCAAAGCAAAACACTTGTTTGTTTTGGACAGTGACTAATAATAACCATAATATATCAAGGCGTTAAAGACCATGAAATTAGAAGGACAGCTTCTACTTTTATCTCTAAGAAAACAAGCTTATATCACAAAATATAGGGACATTACCTTACACAATGACATACTAAATAAATAAAAGGTAGGTTAGGGACCGGAAGTGGATATTACTAACATAGTATGAGTAAGATTAGGCGTAGTAATGAGTAAGTACGATTATATTTTTCCAAACAGAGGAAATTGTGAATCATAGTATAAAAATAAATCGGTCATTGACACAAGTGTGTCTTGTCAAGAAAACTGCTTTTGTTTATACGGCAATTAGCGCAGGTTATTATTTATGTAATTGCACCCTTATTCTGAAAGCCCGGGCAAGTTTCTGTTCAGTAAATTAGCCGTCTCAATAACCTCATTGGCTGCTGGTCCTGATTGGTTGACCAAAGCAGCACAAATACCATTCCATGGTACAGCCTTTCAGTTTCAGCAGCATTCATACGTTAACTTCAGTTAATTTTCATGTGGGCAAAGACCTTGAATTAATAAAGTCGCAATACAAAATCATCTGTAGTAGCAATAAGCTCTGTAAACTTCATTAATTCAAGCAGTCATGCCATTCAAAGCTCGTCCTTATAGTAAACGCAATAACATTAGATGTGATGACTCAGTACCACGTGGTTTTGGGCATTTTAATTCAGTGATCGACACGTAGGAACGCAATCCTTTCTATTGAAAATGCCGTTAATCGTCGCCGACCCGTTACTTCGATTGAAAATAACTGGCATAACATATTGACATCCTTAATGTCTACATGAAGTGTGATCACGTTCAGTTGTTTAAGCTTGCGATTTACAGTTCGAATATGTGCCGACATATTGTTGGAGCGTGTTCATATTGGTTTAATCTTGAAGTAAAAGCTCAAACTGTGCCACTGTGATTAACGATAAGACATTGGGAAATTACCAGTAACGGTATATAAATCGTTAAACTTTCAAAATATGATTGCTTTTAAAACCGGGTTTGACAGGCATTACCGTCGCCTGCATTATGCCCGTCGAAGTGTAGTTGTTTAAGAGTCAAACATCGGCACGGAGTTATTTTTTCCAATTAGCATTGTTACACAGCAATGATGCGTGATACGTGCCGTTGGATGTCCCCCGAGGCTGTAGAAATTTGCATGAGTTAAGTAGGTCTGTGGAGCATCACACCGCAGGCTGCGCCGTGAGATCAGCGCGGGCGCAGACTCCGACAGTACCCGTTACTCATGGGGACACACTGACCCCGATATGCTCATACCAATCCATTATTTAAACGCCTCCATCAATAATCCTTCGGCTGTAATACAGGTCGCTCTTATTCCTTTCACTTATGACTATGAGTCCAAGATAAATATGCTTTGCTGGCGAGACGTTACTTTTTGCAGTTGCGCGACAATACTCGTTGTGGATCTCGAACCACCGCATGTTTCCAAGGAATTCTGACATGTAAGGAACAATAGTTTGCTCGGGAACAATGTTACCAATACGATATGTAGACCAAATGGCAAGCTACAATATTTACATTGGTACGAGGTGAGACGCACAAGTCGTGCGTTTTGGTTTGTGTAAAAAACAATGGCCTGCAACTTTGTGCCACAGTGTCAACGGCCTGGCCCAACGCACCCAAAACTGACCGATTCTCTCGCGGTTAGTCATCGACATAAACATTGATTTATTTTCATTCTAAATATGCAGGCGTTGGGTTCCATACTAAATTTACAATAAATACATTATGTAATGGGCATATACCTAAGAGCTTTTCATATCATTGAACTTTTAAAAATAGCAAATACAAAACAATAGGAATACTGAGCAATAAAATGTGAAACGCAAGTACCTCTAGGTATATTTCATCCTGAGGTCAATCACTCATTCGTGATGATATCTGTAAAACGTACGTTTGATTTGCTTAACAAATAGAAGAAATCTTTGAAAATATGTTTAGTATTCTCGCGGCATGGGGCGCATTGGACAGACAATAGTAAACACGGGCTTTTGGGGGTATTGACTGCGGGATTAACAGTGACATTGTTGTGAGTATTCCCCGGCGTGAGGGGGAACAAAGAGCCTGCAAGCGCTCGCGCAGCACCGTGTGCGGAGATATGCGCGCGCATTGAGATGCGGCGCACGCGCACCGCCACTGCCCAAGGTCGCCATGTCTCCGTATACCATCCGCGACAATCCAATGCAGCCCTCTAACGATATACGAAACCTTTCTTTACATTCTGAACTTAAAGCAATGAACCCAAAAGCTTAGGTATATATCTGCTTATACGTAAATATAATATAATTCTACTTAATGAGATTATCTCACTGCGAAATGAATGGAATGAGCTAAGTTACATGTCGGATAAGAAATTATCTTCTTATCCATGTATTTGCTCTAACGACGTGTTTCACGTTATCAAACGCGTTGACAATAAACAATGGCTGGGTAACCTTGCGGTGAGGTGAGATAATATAACGTCAGTTAGTACTTGTACGAGATAAATGAGAGCTCTGCTAGCAAATTAGTAGCTTAAACTACATCACTATAATGCCTTTCTTCTTGTTGCAAACAGATTGTATCATATTCCGTTAATAAATGTTCCTAAAATGAGTTCTAGTAAAATCCATTTCAATGTCTAGTTTAAAACTTAATCTTTTGTCTGTTAGCACTATTGTCTATGATTACAATGTAAATGGATCTCTGTTTTCATTCGACTGAAGTTTAGAACTGCACTTACGATCTAATTCCAATTAGACAAGCACCAATTATGCACACGCAGTATATTAAGCACAATCTAACAAGTAGCTAGACATCTTTCGTATGAGAACAGAGGCCTAATCCTGACATGGATACGGCAGACTGAAGGAGATGTGTACTTCCAGATGTACTTAGCGCAATACGGGTACCTGAGCCCCTCTGTGAGGAATCCGTCGAGTGGGCACATCATGGACGAGGCTTCGTGGCATCGAGCCATCGCTGAGTTCCAGAACTTCGCTGGGCTAAACGCTACAGGTAAGCCTAAACTAATAACTATATCGGCTTATCGGTCGAAAGCCTGTCATTATTTCGCAATTAACTACCAACTGGTACATTAAGCTTTTATGGTAAATGTTGGGAATGGATTTAATTATATATCCAGGGAACGTATGGTTGTAATAGTAAAAACATTAAAAAAAAATCTTTAGATATGGCAACCTTTTACAATGTGCTCATGTAAATTACCGAATTATTTGAATAAATTTTACTTTTCAAATCACATGAAGTTAATATTTACGTTAGGTAGGTCTGTTGTAAATTAAATAGTGATTAATATATTTATTTTGTGACTTACTTTTGAAACTTATTTATTAAATAGTGTCCTGAGTAAATAATGTCTGTAAGGAATGATTCAGTTCAGTAAATGTTGTGCGAAGGTGTCGCCGTCCTCAAATATTCACGGACTATTAAACTTTGATTAAGAGACAATCAATTGTGGTCTAAGAAAGCTGCAATCATTACTTTGTTGAAACAGATTGCGTAAGCCATGATTACGATCTGTAACTTTGATTAAATTCATATTGTATCAGTAAGTTTGTATTGATCGATCTGATGGGAAAATATAACTCCATTTATCATAATATTACAAACAAACAATAAAAACATAGCCATCTATCAACACATAGCAAGATCATACAAAGATAATGCATGACTGTCACATTAATTACAATTCATTCTCATAAATTATAATTCTATCCATCTTTAAATACTGGTTTAAGTCAATTATGTTAATTATATTGAAAAGACCATCAATAACCTCCGAGTGGAAAACTGCAGCGTTTATAATAGTGCATGTGTAATAAAGTGCGGTAACAGTGACACATGCCTAGATGAGTGCAAGTGACCAAGCGTTTCTTGGATTACAAAGGTTGACATAATTAATGTAATGTTAGCCTACATCCGGACCATCCTGGCCTTGCAAAACGGTAATTCCAACTGAAACTATCTGTCTGCTAGCCTGTCATTTCATCAGGGTTGTCAGTTGGCCAGTAGCCAGCTAAGATTCCTCAACGGACATTTTCTACTTTATCTACTAGAACGGATCAAAAGTCTTTGTGATCATTTATGACGATAACAAGCTACGATACACTTGCTTTGAATATAAGATTTGCAAATATTAACATTTTAACGGTGACCCTTAATTAGCCGGTCGTTAGTTCTGTACAGTTGGTCGGGGCAGCCTTGGTCCTCATCACAGTTATTACAATCACACACATCCACGAAGCAATTTATAAGTGTGCGATCTCCGCAAGCGACTATTTAAACACGCTAAAATGATGTGGGCAGAGCTCGGCTGCTCGGCTGCTCGGCTCGTCTTCGTACACGTACGTGTCTTGACGCGAGAAGTAGTTTATTGGTCTTGACTATGACTGAAGGCTGTTCTTATGTAAGCAAATAACGCACAGACGGCACACAAAATACATAATTCATTATCGGTCACTGCACGAGTTCGGATGAGCATGTCACAAACACTACGTTATGATGCCTTTAAAGATTTAATGATGACGTCCACTTAGGACTACATTTATGTTAAGAATTGTTTCCTACCTGAAACATAGAGCATCATCTACGTAAATGTCTGTTTATATTAATGACACGCTTTCATTAATTCCTCTTCCTTTAATATAGATATTAAATGTGAGGTGGTTTTCCTTATGGCACATAAACTTTACAAGTACATTGTTATTCCCCGTAACTATGAATGTAAATCGATCGCGTTGCCTATGAATTTCAACTCACAGCTGATCAGCGGTTGTGGCGACCATGGTTCCTCATTATTCATCGTTTTCCGTGTGCGGTTTTGGTCGATGTGATTCGGTAATTACTTCCTTGTCATCGTTCGTTACAAAAAGTCTATGTTTGTCATTTGACACTCCGCAGTGTTTTACGATGCAAATGGGATAATAATTGAAATTCAACTGTTCTAGCGCACGATCCTAAACTGCCATGGTAGAACAAAGATAATATTAGTCATGGCGATTTAAAACCGCAAATCACATAAACGTAATCTTTAAATATAATTTGTTAACGTTCGTTTACAGGTGAATTAGACGAGGAAACAACAAAAGTCATGTCATTGCCAAGGTGCGGTGTGCGAGACAAAGTGGGCTTCGGGGAGAGCAGGGCCAAGAGATACGCGCTGCAGGGTGAGTGACCCTTCATCACAATATTATTTCTTGTCATTGTTGTTTAAATGAATTAACTATTTGAACATGACCGTGATCAACCTCAACAAACACTAATTTTATGTGAACTGTCTGTAAATATTTATGTAAATCGTTTGTAGGTTCGAGATGGCGTGTCAAGAACCTCACTTACAGGATCTCTAAGTACCCATCTAAGCTAAACCGTGCCGAAGTTGACACTGAACTTGCCAAAGCCTTCGCAGTGTGGTCGGACTACACAGACCTTACCTTCACGCAGAAGCGGTCCGGACAAGTCCACATTGAAATCAGGCAAGTTCATCATGTATATGTTACACTATTTTAAGATTTGTGATTGCGTGTCAATCTCAATATTGCTTGGAGGTTATCCATTGGTTATTTTCACCATTACTTTGAGGCCTTTTGTAGATAGAATTGAAAGTTGCTTAACAACATGAGAATTACAGCAAGTTTATTTGGTTTCGTATGTCCGTTTCACCCATTAATATATTATGGCTAAACTGATAAAAATTTCAACAGGTGGCATTGAAACCAGAAAACTATAAAACATTGCTAAAGTAACTCTGGTCTTAGGTAATCCGTCATTTTGGTTCTGCGACTTTCTGTTCAATTTCGCATTGTAACGTGCTTAATCGAAAGTTTATTCAAAAATTAGAATACTGTTCGTGCGCAACGAAGTTGGAATAAAATGAGTGTTTCGTGGTAGCGCGGCCATCGCGCATCGTTTAGATCTGAGCACCGATATTGAAATCGTGCCAGTGGCAGTGGCCGTACCGTATTGTACGTAGGGTTATTTGAATCACTCATAATAGGTTTTTGGTCACAATCCGCGGGTAATCTTTGTTGCGTAACTACGCGAATGGCTGTCATTGAGCGCTGGACGCGTAACTACTTGTAGTAATGCAAGTTACTGTTTGTTCGCGATATTCATTGATTGGATAGGACATTTTATTACTATTGATTGTCACTGAGAGTTCATGTTTTGCCGTATGACGCAGTATTACGTTAGTTAGTTTTTGCTTTTCTTAATGTTGTAGAGTGTAGAGTCATAATTAACATTATTTCTCATCCGTCTAGGTTCGAGAAGGGAGAGCACGGAGACGGTGATCCCTTCGATGGTCCTGGTGGCACTCTTGCCCACGCCTACTTCCCTGTAAGTATTCCACGATCTTTTTATTCATACAATTAATCTATTATTACTGTGATATATATTTTTTTGCTTAACATAGCTCTTTTAAATATTTTTAAAATGTAACGGTGCGGTCAATTCCTTTTCAACAAGTGCAAAGCTATTTGTGAGCACAGTAAATAGCATTTAGGCAAATGATATTTTACTATTCAGGCCGTGTCGCAATGAACAATTGGAATTATAATAGGTTGTCCAGCATAGTTTTTTATATTCGTTTCGTTATAAGTGACGATGCTAATCGTAAAGTGCCTGACGAAATGTCTGACGTTGATCTAGGCTTTTTTTTTAAATTTAGAATAGTGAGATAAAAAAAAATGTTAAGTCTCGCCAGCTCTACACAAAACTATACTCATTTTCTATTTGGCAAAGATTTGTTGTTAATATAATTAATTTCCACATTATCAGATGAACCAACACGTGAACTTACAACAAAATGGAATGTCCCATTATGTTGTTTCAAAAAGACATAACGGATGTAACAGATTGTCACCTAAATAGTGAAAGTTCCATTGTGTTGATAATGGGATAATAAAACGTTTTATTGTGCGAAACAAATTATTATATTTGTTCTGTTTATCACAATGTACTCCATACATTTTTGTTATTCTATTCATTACGTTCCGGACCTGTCGCTAAACACTGAATATACGGAACACAAACTTTTCTTTTTAGCCAGTTTTGCATAAATTACGGTGAAAGATGATACCTATTTGTATAGTTAGAAAAACTTGTTAATGCCTTTGTGGTATACTGACTGACTTACACTCGCGTGACAGACCCGTAATATGAAAAGTAAACGTTAGATATCGTTTATCCGTCTTTTAGGCGGACACAGTTGACACAAGAAGTCATGTGGAACTGTTGCTGGGCAAATATCTGTGTTTTTGGAGCAAGGTGCTATTAAATAGTCTAGCTTTTCTTTGAAGGATTATAATAATGTTTACTCTTAACAGAATGTTGGAAAGCATCAAAGAAAGCCTTATTTATAATCTTCTGCAGATACATACAAGCAGTTAACAAAGATGTACGAGTTGTTTATTAGTTGTGGTTTTCTGTTGTAGTGACAACAGACACAGAATTAAATGAATCAAAAAGGAATTACAGTCAATATGAGAGAATTTACCTACGATCTTGCTGATAACCTCTCACAAACGCCATCTTATACACCCGACAAAATTAAAATGAGTTATTGCAGAATCAATCACTATAATTACGTACTGAGAATTGTACGTGCGGGTGGCTAAGGTTTTATAACAATGTAACGATTATTGATTCATCAAGTAATGATGTGGATTTTCCTCAATGCCCCGTTTGTGCAGGTCTACGGAGGAGATGCTCACTTCGATGACGCTGAGATGTGGTCCATCAACTCGAGGAGGGGAACCAACCTATTCCAGGTAATACATTTTTAGTCAAACGTTGTTTGTATTTGTCTGATATAATAATAATAGAAATAGTGATTTGTAAATCTTTTTATAAATACTTTTCTGATTTATGTTTTGGTTGATAAAATGGTAAAAGTTTGTCTAGATAAAGTTCAATCAATAAAATTGAAAGTCTAAATTAAGTTCAGCTAACTTCTGACCGATACTTAACTGGCGAAATGTCTTTCAACATAAATCGAAAGTAAAATAATTAATACAAATAACCCATGTAGAGAATTTGGTATAAAATTCAAGAAAACTTCTCCATCAAAGAGATGTCTTTGTTCTCCATTCAACACAATGTAACATCCGCAGGTCGCAGCGCACGAGTTCGGTCACTCACTAGGGCTGTCCCACAGTGACGTACGCTCAGCGCTCATGGCTCCCTTCTACAGAGGATACGACCCCGCCTTCCAGCTCGACCAGGATGACGTCCAAGGAATTCAGGTAAATATTGATTTATATAAAAAGTAAGTCGTGTTAAAAAATGGTTCACTTTTTTCAAATTTTGAATTGATTTTTCAAAAAAATACTAATTCAAAGATAGGCAGCCTACCTGTCTAGATCATTTTGGAAGAGTCTCTACAGCTGACCAAGCTGATTCTAACATAGCACTTAACTACACTTCCAAAAAAGCTAGAACAAAAAAGAAAGAAAGTATTTGCTAAATACAAACAAATGATTGACATTTTCCCTTATCCCCAGGCTCTATACGGTCACAAGTCGCAGACGGATATCGGTGGCCCAGTGCCGGCAGCGCCTTCTGTGCCCCGCGCAACCACGCAGCAACCCTCGGCCGAGGACCCTGCCCTCTGTGGCGACCCTAAGTTCGACACCATCTTCAACTCTGCGGACGGTGGCACTTTCATATTCAAAGGTATGGAAATGAGACTGGTGTAACTTTTAGAAGATTAATTGATTGAACTTGATTTTTGCCAACGAAGCGATTTTTCGGTGACTTTATTGTTGTGTAAAATCGTATCAGTAAGTAGGTACTTCACATACAAAATTGCTCTAAAAATGTATTATAAAGACCAAAGGAACTGACCAACAGAGAATCGGTGTTTTTTGTAATCTATTAATTTGTTCCTATAAAATCTGATAAAAGATTAACTAAACCATTTTTTCTGTCGTTTCCAGGCGAACACTACTGGAGACTCACCGAAGACGGCGTTGCGTCCGGCTACCCGCGCCTGATCTCTCGCGCTTGGCCCGGTCTGCCCGGCAACATCGACGCGGCATTCACCTACAAAAACGGCAAGACTTACTTCTTCAAGGGCTCCAAGTACTGGCGGTACAACGGTCAGAAGGTCGACGGAGATTATCCTAAAGACATCAGTGAAGGTAGGCTTGATTTTATTTGGTCTGTTATGATGGAATTTGAAATGTAGGGATGATGGTATAAGGTCTTTTCTAGATTAGATTTTACACACAAATCACTTGCTAATTTGTAACTTTTTGGTTCAGGTTTCACCGGTATCCCAGACAACCTGGACGCTGCTCTGGTTTGGTCAGGCAACGGCAAGATTTACTTCTACAAAGGCTCGAAGTTCTGGCGTTTCGACCCGTCACAGAGGCCGCCCGTCAAGGCCACCTACCCTAAACCCCTCTCCAACTGGGAAGGCATTCCTGACGGCATTGATGCTGCCTTACAGTATACTAATGGTTACACGTACTTCTTCAAGGGAGGATCATACTGGCGGTTTAATGATAGAACTTTCAGTGTAAGTACTATAAATTATATTAAGATTTTTTTTCTTTCAGGTATAGCATCTTCTATATAATAGTTGTTAATGTGAACATGATATGAACTGTGAAGTTATCAAATATTCACGGTTTAGTTATAATATATCTAGTTGGTGTATTGGGAATGGCAGAATGCTCATAGTTATGTTCAATTGCCACTGCTCTTATAGTAAGAGCAATCTTTTTGAGGATAACTGCTCCTTTCAGGGATACTCAAACCCTTCCTTAATTTCCAGTATTATTAACACATGCCTTAAATATTCAGGTCGACACAGACAACCCAGCGTTCCCGCGGTCAACAGCATTCTGGTGGCTCGGCTGCAGTAGTGCGCCCCGCGGCACTGTGGGAGGTAACGCGCGCCTGTCAGACAGCACCCTCGACAGCGACGACGACGGCGTCGGCGACATTATGTTCGACGCAGGTAGGCGGACACCCAGACCGCGCGACAATGACGTCATGTCATGACCTATGACGTTCTGACACGTTGACGACTTTGACAAAAGACTATGATGACTTTCAAAAGTTATCCATGACTGCATACCGGTCAACCACAAAAAACTGCTAAAGTGGCTTTGTTTGTCTTTAAAAGCTTAGCTCAAATACCATTACCATCTGCCTAGCCTGTTCCCAACTATCTTGGGGCCGGCTTCAAGCTCAAATACAATCATATACATTTAAAAAAAATTATTCGTGCTAGTTATAAGCGCAACAAAAGACTTCAACGCGAGTCCAATGTAGTCATTGCACTGACCGCTGCATTTGGACGTTAGATTTTATTGTTATACTCGTATTTCTAATTATTTAGCCATAAAAAAAACTACAACAGGTACTGATTTGTTATTGTTTGTCTCAGAATAATAATATCCCTTGAACCTCGCAGTGATGGTGGGTGAATGGGACTTTACTGACCAATTTCCCTGTTTCAACATTGCTATGTTTTGTACTAAGGTACTATAAAATGCTTCATTTCAATTTGAAATAGCCCCCTAGAGGGAAGTAAAACATTGACCTTAATTAAAACTCCCCTGACCATAAAGAGAGCTGACCGACTCATTAATAAATGACAGCAGGGACGAACCACTCGTCGACTTCACTGTTCCATGTTTGCTCTTGTGTCTTTGTGGATGTCTATCTATTAGATGTTTTGTAAACCCTTCTCGTAAACGTGTTATCCCATAATTATTGTATGTTGTTATAGAACCAACTGAATTGTTAATCAATACCTTATACTTCTTTATTGATGTTGTTACAACCTAATCAATGTAATTTCTAACAACCTTCGACATTAATTTCGGTAACGGTTTCCATGTACTAACTCAATTACATAGATTTTTCATTTGCTAATCAATTTACTACGTAAACACTAACAAATTTTCAGCTTTATTAACTGCTAACTTGTTTAATGGAAGCAAATAACCCTGGTACTGGGTGACCTAACCCAGTCAGCTTTGTTTCCTACTAATAAAAATGAGCAAATTGCTTATATGGCCGCAATATAACTAATAGTGAGAGGTGTTGACTGTGTGGGGCTTGTTGAATGACTGCAGTGGCTGACGGTGGCCGGTCTCGACCTCGATGACTTCGCGGCTTCTGGGCGCATCCGTACCTACCTGCCGTTGTCAAATACTGTGGCAAATTCACAACAACAAAACAACTTTAAAATCTCTTTTCGCACTTATTTTGCCGCAGTTTTTGAAACGCTGTCGAATTGTGCAATGTGTGAAAATATATAATTTAGTCTCACTTTGCAATGCAAGCACAGTTAATTATTAGCACTAGCACCAAATCAGTAATCAGTTTTAAAGATTTTTTACACTTTTGAGAGTGGTAAATATTTGCCGAATTGATCACGGTAAAAACTAATAAGGGATGGAGGAACCACACGGTTTTACGCATTACAATAGCCAACTTGGATCCACTTCAATAAAGTTTTAAATAATCACACTTAAAAATAACGTTCGTCGATTCGGCAAATAAGAAATACCAAACTTTTATTTATCTAATCACTATTTTCGTTCAGTGTTTGCACCAAAATTTTAAATGTGTCTGTTTTAATCACTTAATTATAACGTCACCAACAACAATCAGTCACCGTGTTGTAATATCAATTAAATATCGGTGGCTGGGGCGTGTTCACGTGTCCATGTTTGTGTGTGTTTTGTTTCTAGGTGTAAAATCATCCGCTCCCAGATCGTTCTTCTGGTTCAGGAAATAGCCTCGGTGGAGTGTTCCTGAATATTGTACATAGAAAAATAACATAAAGAACAAAGACTCAATTAGTTACATACAATATAAGAATACCAGTGAGATTATAGAACATAAGCGGTGATTTTAGTACCGGCGAGCTTGTCGCGCGCTGCCTGTACGTTACTTTCATTTCACTTGCATGTTTAGCATGGTAGTTGTAGTGCTTGCGTGTGGTGGAGGATCACGCCAGTTTATACAGCTTTGTATATTTCTTTTATAATGCTTTGCTTACTTATACTTACCTTAATTTTAATTCATTCATGCTCTTGGGTACATAAATCTTTAGATATCCAGGCTGCATTTCTAAGAAGGCTAGCCCACGAATTTCATCATAAGACAGTCTTCAGTAGCCCTAAGCATTTATCTACCTAAGAAAGCATGGTTTCGGTTCATGCAATGACTTATCTACTCTACTCATCAAATGGGGTCTAGGTAAACTCTTACTTTGGTTTAGGAACTAACTTTAGGTATAGAGTAGTAAGTACAACTAGTTTGAACACGGTTTTAGACGGTCTCAAGAAATTGGTGATAGATGAACAAATTACATAACAATATTATGTTAAATAAGTACTCATCGGTTTCCAGGAGTATCCAAGCATAAAATAAACATAGTCGTGTTGAGCATTTAATTCATAACAGCGTTATTTTCGTCAGTTCGGCGAAGATCAGTGTCAGTGTAAGATAAATTTTTTGAACCACATCCAGCAGATAAAAGCACGTTTGATTTGGATTATTAGCACTGAGTATCGCAGATTTAAATAACCATAACAAAAGATTATAATAGCTATTTTGCAATAAAAATAGTGGTGTTGCGACTGCTATTTCACTGAAAATTATGCACTAAAGCAACTATTAAGACCCGACTACGACAAATTCAAAAAGAGGGTTAAATACCGACATAAAGTCAATGGTTGCATGATGAATGAACACTGATTGTAATTATTATTGTTGACATATATGTCCATGTCCATACATTTTAATGGATTAGTTTTGTGACTAACAAAAGCGTGAAGCATGACACTGACTCACTGTGAGTCAGCAAGTTTTTATTCTAACATCCAAGTAGATTTATTTGATAAAAAAAAATACCATAGACAAACGGAATGTTGGAATTATTGGTGATATTAATGAAAAGGTTCCTGGAAATTTTTCAAACGGAGAATTTCAAAATACTTTGAATAGAAGTAGTTTAATGCATGTCTATAGTCGAGTTTACGGTGATGTATTTCTTACGTAAATACTATTCATAAAATCACAAACTTTTTATTTTCACTATGTACACATAGCCAAAAAATACAAGTAGGTATAATAGCAGCAATTCCAGTCTAACGATCAGTACGTACTAAGTATCTACGTATTCTATTTTAGTTTTTTGATATTTCATGAATAGTAGATATGTATTAAAAGAGAAACGACGGCATCACCAAAAACATGTAAATATACTAAATATAATAGTACGGTGTAGTAGTTAGCAGTAGTTGCACATATTAGCGGTACCGGTGTCGGGGAACTATAGTAATGTTGCTAAAGGCAAGTTGATGTTTCAGTGGTGAGCGTTCAGTCTTCAGGCGCTAGACTGTAACATGAGGTTCACTCGCGGCCTCGAGCCGCGTCGTTTATAGGAGGCTTTCACCACCTCCGCCGCGTCTTCACTCATCCGCATCTGTAGGTTTATTTTAATTTTCATTATGTTTTCTTACTGTCAACTCCATTTCTTCTTTTGGTTTTTGTAATATAGTCTTGTCATAAAGTTTAAAATGCAATGGTAGATGCGCATTTCAACAACGCAACTACTATAGTCCTAAAGTTTATAATTTCTGATCGCATTAATGTTGCCTCTACAAATCTTGAGGGAAATGGAATTCACAGTATCTGACATTCGCACATTTTACATTTGTGTAATCGTTTTGTTATGTGTCCAATGTCCTAATGCACATGTTTATTAAATGATCACTTTATGTAAGGTTGATAAACCTCACATAGCACAATAGCACGACAGCATGATCCCATGTGGGTACGTTCACTTGTCCCAGTCCTAAGCAGGGATGAATCCGGCCATTCTAACGACGTGACTCACCTCAAGCGATTGGAAAAGTGGACGTCTCCATAAATAGCTGTAGAACGTGTTAAGCATAAATTATTGTGTGTACAGATGGGTCGGATTCTGGCAACAACAGTGGGCACAACAGTGCGAGCGCTCGCGGCCTGCTGACGCCCCTGTCGCTAGCAGCGCTGGCGACGCTGGTGGCGCTCGTGACGCAGGCGCTGCACCCGCGTGCCTAGCGCCCGCCAGCCCCGCCGGGCCTCCGGCCCCGGGCCCCTGACCCGCGCCGCGCGAACCGCGGCACTGACTGTGATGGTGTGCTGTGTGCCTGGACGCGTTCGGTATATTGTGTATAGCGAATGCGCCGCTGTGATGACGAGTGCGCCTTTTTTATACTGCGAGAACGATAATTTAATGCGAAGTCATAGTTTTTATACTTAAGATAAATAGATGATGTAAGCTCGTGTGTGATATTGACGTAAGCGACGATTTTTATATTAAAATATTTAAACTGACCACATTTGGGCTTTTCATTTTAAACCTTAACACTCCAAGGAGAAATAAGACTCACGTTTGTATTTTTAATCGGTTTATTTAACGTTTTTCTGTTTTCCCAATAATTCTTCTTAAGTTATTAATTACAGTTTTAAATATGACAATATTTTTCGTTTTTATTCCATTTTCATAAACGCATTTTTTTAATAAACATCTTCACAATTCATCATAACACGGTCGTGCGACCTACTGTCTCAATCGTTCTAACTCTTAGGAAAATGCAAATAATATTAAATTTCAAAATCTGTCTACGATTATTCGAACGTGATTAATCTTACTTCGAGTGTCGAACGATGTCTACATGCGACGGTGGCGCGGCCCACGACGGACTACGCGGCCGCTACGCCGCGCCTACGGTGCTACGGCGTAGGCGGCGTAGCGGCCGGAGTGGCGGCCGCCGCCACCCGTAGCCCTCGTCGCACACTAACAGTTTATAATCATTTAGAAGGCGTAACATAAGACTTATTACACGATCACTACTCGAGAAACACCTACAAACACATCCTAGATCATATCAATATATCTGAGCCCGCGTGAGAGAGCAGGCGCCGCGACGCGCCCGCGCCCGCGCTGCGCGCCGCGCTCGCCCTACTCGTGCTTACCCTTGTTATCATTATGAGTTAAGATTTTATTCTACACTACCTTTCTCACTATGAATTAGGCATTTTAATGATATTATTTATAGAGATTAAAATTATGTTTAAGCAGTCCTGATGACAGATCGACAATTAGTTTAATGTACTTTTCATCAACAGTGCAATCCTAACTACATAGTTTATCAAAACCATATTTAACATAAACATTCAACTTCGGTATATCATGTGCTTTTAAAGTCCTCATAATCATACATATATTTATATGATCTAGAACTTATTAGGAATAAATGAGACCGATGCGATTCTGTACAGAATACGTAAGAACTTAATACGAATACGCAATCACACGTTCAGTGTAAACAGTACAAAACGTACTTAAAGTGGAACTAAACGGTACAGTCAGATGAACGGCTACAAGTCTCACCTAGAGCCAACGTAACGCTATCAAATTAACACAAAACATTTACTTTTAATGGAAATAACACTAATGACATTCATTATATTTATACTAATTTATGAACAGACCTTTCAATGGCTCAAATAAGTAGATAGATCGCAGCCATTTTGCGCTTCGTATGACTTCCAACAGCACGAGATTCGTCTATGTTTCTAAACGTGTATTAAATACAGACATGTGACGTCTCTGACAACAATGGGGTGCTAGTACACGGGTCGGCAGATATTATTGACATAATTTATTACTCCAATAAATAAATATTTAACTTTTAATTCATAAATAATTTCAGAGATTTTTCAGATTGTTAGGTTATTAATAATTCAATTTATTTTGTTCGAGCTACTTTCTGTTATGTTTAAATGGCATTCCTACTTACAAGTGCCTTGGGATTGAGTTAACTTTAAGCGCTTGCTAAGTTCGTGAGTTAACTGAAAGTCCCTTGTCAAAGTATTGCGGCGAACTTACTTGGACAAGTGTACAAAGTTCGATCGCAGTGTTATATAATATGAACTACATCCCACGGGCAAGACATGATGTTATTTGCCAGCTTTTGATTGAAAACCAAGAAGAAATATAACCATTTTATAAATATAGAAAACAGAAAGTATTATTATTGATTCTAGTATCAATGATAAAAGTGTTCAAATATAATTATTATTTGACAGTTGTGGTCTGGAAGCTCACGTTTTAATTGAATTGACATTGCACTTTCGCAATGTACAAGTTTAGTAAAAAGCCTCGAATATCTGGGAAAATATAAAACTTGCCTATTTCACGCAAAGTTCTCTCCACCATTATAATTAAGTCTATCTATCTGGTGCTCATTCCTTAGCCTCGGATATTAACATCCACAAAAGTAATTGACTTCTTGCAAGTTGTAATCAATTTGTCACGAAAATGAACATGGATATCTTAGTCATGCCATCTGCCTACCCGTGTGCCTTATAAACTGCCAAGATAATATATTATATATATTATTTTTTCTGTATAATTCCAAAAATGACTTTGATTTATCTACATATTTGTATTTTAAACAAACTTGATTAAATGAAACAATAAAAGTAACATTACCCAACGATTTAATTTAGACAATGTACTCTAAAGAGAAACTTTCGGGGTTGAAACATGAATCGCTTACTTATGAACTTTCAGTTTAAAATAACGTACAAATTGTTAAATCTATTTATATGTATTATGTATTGTTACACTATAATTTCATAAGACTTGATACATTTTCAAATGTGTCTTAATATACTTAAATCCTGCCTATACAATTGAAGGCCATATCGTATCGTGTCACTTGTAGTCGGTAACCGTGACGACACCCGATCTCAATCACAATACTTTTTCAGAGGATTCGCTCATTATCTGAGTGACAACACAAATAACGTTCATTATTTCATATTTTTATGTCCGATGCTTAGGTACATCACGACATTATTTTACTGCATTAATACCACGTAAATGAAATCGATAATATGCGTTACAAAATCTCCAAACGTGAATCATATTCGTTGTTTCTTAAGATTCGGATGTGGTATTACAATAAATATAAATACGTTAAGCCTTGATGATTACTGTTTACTTCATGACGCTCCAATACTTTTTTTGGAGTTTTCGTTTAAATTATCCAAACTAGAAACTCGGTCAAGTTATGGAGTAAAAAACTTTGCTTTTAATAAGAGATCTATATTTACTCATTTATTCTAATACCACAGGCGAGCCATATCTTACTTTTAATACCCCTAAGCATAGTGACAGCTACTGGCAGTCATCGAAAATAATATTCATAAGTTGTATAAAATATTTTAACATCACCATTACGGAAATATTTCATCGAACGACTATAAATACATATATGTATTAGTACTTATCAGTACTGACTGACTGAATATAACATCGTTTTATGTATTCAAGTACATATCACAGCGCTTGAAAGAACGAACCGTACATTGATTTGTTTATTACTTGCTATGTTTTGGATTACTGCTGAAAATGTAAAGGCTACGATTTGGTGTTTTGCTTACTTATTACACTATATGTACTTTTGGTAATAATAATGTACGTAAATACACATTTAAAATGCTTAACCATCGATGGACGACCCCGAAAGCCTATACTTCTGTTTGTTTTGTGCGTGTGTGTGACAGTCAACTGAGTTGCCGCGCAACCTAACGTGAGGGACTTAAAATATAAAACAGTACAACTAGTTAATTCCTGATTATCGAATAATTTACATTGAAATGGACTGAGGTGAGGAACGAGTACAGAGTGGAGGACAACGGAACGTCAGCAAGAACGATATGGCAGACAAATGAACGAGATCTCGGCACCAGACGGAGCATGGAAGTTTCTACGTTCATTATTTCCTAATCTTTACTTTCCAGTTACATTTTACAGCTAAATACATACGTTTTCGTACACTGCTTTACATCAGCTTGTCGTCATATTATTTGTGCGTTAAACATTTACACTTTATTTATGTACATCAAAACATACGTATATTATTTCAAAACATAATGTATACACTATCACCAAACGTTTAACGAAATATTAAGAGTACACCCGTTACACTAAACCTAGAGAGAATGGCACGTAGTGCGTGTTGGCGTGCGAGAGTGCGTGTGTGTGTGTACGTGTGTAGTCGGTGTGGCGTGCGCCGCGTGTGCAGGTGCGTGTGCTGTGCACCGATCGTCACCGCTCGTCTTACGTCACGGGCTTCAATGTGATATCTTCTTTGAATTATTGCTGATTCGATGTCTGCATCAAAACGATTTCGAGAACAGACGGTGACAGCTATAAACTGATTTTATTCGTTGCGCTCGTGTGTTGTTTTTTTTTGTTTTGTAAATTGTCAACATACCTTGCAGGGTTGTGGGGTGATTGTCGTTATTGAATAGATGACAAATCAAAGTAACAGTACTTAACATCCGAACCGAACTCCCCTCTTTTGGTCTTTCACTATCTACTCTAATAAAGTGAACGAGTGAAGACATCGATAGTGTAGAGTGGCAACACTCACAAGAAGAAATGCACGGTCAATGTGTAAGTTTTAACGAGTGCTCGAAATTGATCCAATTAATTATGTTCTAGTAATTCATTTTCTATTACTAAATTTTAGACATTTTGATAATTTAATTTATATATAGATAGATACACGTAGATACCGTGAAAGAGCGCCTACGCAGTAGGGCAACGATCAACTCGCAAAATGTTGCTGTTTATTTTAATAAATTTATGTGCATAAAGACCTGACCTCTGAAATGAATTTACCAGAAACTTCCTCTATTAAGATATTCTAGTTAGATTCTTAGATTACATTATGAAATTAAAATTTATTTTATATTTGTGAATTTATCAAACCATATTAATTTTCGACATGAACTTCAATTTAAGTGTTACAATATCTGTAGTCAATTAATTGCAAACAATCGATCTCAAACTTTTTATTGTTAACATCTCTCGAACTCTAATACCTACTATAAACTCTCTTGAAGAGACTAACACTATGATTTTCAACATTTTACTCTCAACTGCGGTTACCAAATGTAATGACGATGCGATGGAGAGACTACGCTACCCTTCCCTGTCACAGCGTTTAAGTGATGAAGGCAATACAACGAGTGATAAACCGATGCATTTAGCTAAAACAAACGGGTCGGTATGCGCGCATTCAGTTATGTAGCGCGAATGTCCGACACATGTGGGACTTCATGCGCGCTCAGTGGTAGCACTGAGCGCAGTGAGCGCAGTGAGCACAGTGAGCACAGCGAGCACGGCTGCGAGGCGCATGACGCGTTCACTTCAGAGTGAAGGCACTGAGGAGTACGAGCGAACAACATACTCGACTGAAACAATAACGACTCACTGATCTATTGTCACGACTTGCTCACACTTTCTAATACTCCTAGTCTAGTGAACTCTTTACTAAAGGGATTTTTCACTTGGAAATACTATGAAAATCGTTGTTAGGCTTGTAGACGAAGTTTTGTAAACGTCGAGTGATATGAGTGTGGAGGCATCAGTACCGCGAGAGTGCGGCGCGTACCGCGGGGCTGCCCGCGAACGTACACAGACAGACAAACAGATCAGCTCATATGAAGTTGACACAAACCAAGTCTTAAGAAGCGTTAATAGACCTTTAGCACCTTCGGTGACGACGATAAGTATGGGAGTGGAAACAACAAACCGTTTTGACATATGTACACACGATAAAAACGTAAAAAATAACTTACTTAATATTATTATCATTTATTTGAATACAACAACTACATGCCTTCCGAGGGCAATATTCTCAACAAATGTTCATTCAATAAAGTCTTAATAACCATTAAATTATGTTTTTCATCACATAATGTTTAACGATACTCTTCTAATATTCTTCAAAAATAAAACAAAACTAACAAATGTTGTTACCTATAAATGTTGAAACAACAATACGATGAAGGTCATTTACCATTATCAATAGTCGACACGATATACATATACAATAATATATATTAAAAATCAATTCATATAAAAATCATTTTCAACCATTCTGTATTACCAAAATGTTATTAGATCATAAGACGGAATATATTACATATAACTTTCGTTATATGCATTATTCATAATATTTTACTTCTTACAAAACAACAACTACTTTATTAATCCTATATTATTTCATTTATACATAATCATGTAATCACTATTAATTAGGCGTTGACGTGCGCACGGGCGGGCGACGTCGCGGCGGTCGAGCGGCGGTTGTGCTCGTAGGATCCCTCGGCGGTGTGAGCTAGGTGCTGTGCGCGCTCGCTGCCGCCGCCGCGACGTCGGCCGCACCGCTGCACTAGTGCAACATTACAAAAATAACTCTCTAAGAAACCATTCTCCAGTACGAGTATACCTACCTATTGTCACATGTTCAAAAGAGTAGAGTTCTCTCGTCCGGATCGTGTTCCCGAAACTTGTCGCGTTAACTTTGTGCGTCGGAGGTACAAACTAAGGTACGGTCAGAGATCCCAGACGCGAGGCCTACTCTTTCTCGCACGGCGAATGAGGATGCTGAGAATCTCAATCTGTCAAGCTGGCGATAATGGCGCGTATGAAATATATAAGTATTTTATTGCATCAGGTGTCTGCTCTACATAATAATGTAGTATAAAAGTATCATCACACGATACCTAACACAAAGTACGCTTCGTACATATGTACCTATGTATGTACACTGATTGGAACTTCATGAGCCACCTTTATGGATTTATGCTTCTTAACAACAACTTCTTTTTCGTGTAAAATATTGCTTTTATCCATGAAGGTACACAAACTAGATCAGCATACAGAACTCAAACTGTGTGCCTTATGAACAATGTGACTGTAAAACACTATGTAAAATATACGCAGCATCTTCGCTTAACGAAAACATGTATCTTTGTTTACAAATCGTGCCAAAAATATTAACATATTGGCCGGAACATCGGCAAACAGCGCTTACGAGATAAATGCATAAATTAATTCATGAGTGAACATTTGGTGTTTCCATGTTTCGGGTGTAACCAACGAGCGGACACAAATATTAACTTAGAGTGTGTGTAGCGAGCGGCGGCGGTGCGGCGGCGCTCGCTCCGCCGCCGCAGCTGTCCCTCGTCGGCCTCGTAACCGCACGCTATTTATTATTATAAGTTCTGCACTAACAGAGGTTCCGATCGCTGGCCGGCGATCGCGGGACGCGCGGATGCGACGCACGTGAACGTAAAACTATAACCTCGAATCGCGCACTTTCACTAAACGTGTGGGGGCGGTCCAGTGGGTCCGTGCGAGCGCGGCCAGGCCGAGCAGCAACAGCGCGAGCAGCGCGCGCGGGCGCGGGGGCGAGGCGCCGGCGCCCGTCACCGTGTACGGCACGGAGCAGCCGGCGCCGCGCTCCTCGACGGGTGGGCAGCGCTCCGCGTCCGGCCGCACCGCCTCGCTCAGCCGCAGCTCGCACCGGTAGCACAGCCTGCCCTCGCAGTACCAGTAGCAGCACTCGTCCCGACCGTAGTTGGACTTGTTCGCCTGCGCACCCGTCTCCGGGATACGCGGGTCTGAAATCAGTCGACACAGTGTGTTAGATGAAACTTATCATTATGTGATCTTGTACACCTAAATGTGCAATATTCGACTATTACTGCTTATTTAAACAATTTCGGGAGGAATCGGACTAACAAACAGACACATAAATGACCTGAAATTCCCAAACTGATGCCAGAATTTAAAGTGGAAGGAAAGTTAAACCCGAAACGTGCAAAGCAACAATTGGTCAGAGACAAAGACTTCTACGAGTACAAAGAAAAATAAAGTAGCGTGCAACTCGCCAGAGGTAGTATTTGCTTTGTGCTGTATCGTTTTGAACTGCGGCCAAGCCATAGCGGAAGGCTAATTGCGCCTAATCTCGAACCCCGTTGATCATTCCACGTATTTGAGCATGCAGAATGCTCGTGAATTTCATATTATTATCCTGAGGCTAACCATTATTTTATTAATAACTGTAATGTAACCAGATATGAAAATATTATCTGTCATACCTGTATCTCGTAAATGAATTACAAATTAAAAAAAAAGGAAAACTCAAGATGTAAGTTTATATACATTTGCACACACTGACATTCTGTCTAAGTTTGTGTAACTTAGACAGAATGTCAGTGTTTAGGTATTAGAAGGACAAGACCACAGCCAGGGACTGTATGGTTTTATTCAAAGTATTTACTTACTCGAGGATCGGAGAAATCTGGAATGGCGAGTTTTTAGCTACGTACAATGGCCGTACAGAAACATCAATTTCAGTTATATTCTTGGGGTATATTTAACTGTGAATCACAAGCAGGCACAACCCTGGAAAAGAACTGGTTTGATCTTAGGACGACAAGGCTAGGAAGGTAATGTTAACTCACCGAGACATAGGAACGTAGGCTCGCCGGCGTACTGTGTGGGGTATGCGGGCGCGCGATCCGCCGGCAGGAAGTAGGGGCAGTGTTGCTCGACGAGCTGGCAGACGGAAAGGCAAGGCTTGAGGCGGACGATGGGCCGGCCGGGGCCCGCGGCGGCGGCGCGCACCCAACGGCCCACGACGCCGCCCGCGCCTCCGCGCCGCCGGTCCAGGTGCCCCACGCGCTCCAGGTGCCGCGCGTGCCAGCGCGCCGCGTGCTCGGCCGACGCACGCCGCGACCTGCCCCCCTCTTCGCTGCCCTCTTCTGCCCCTTCTTCCACCCATAGTGGCACCATTGTACTGCACGCCCAACGTCGATAAGTCTCCTGAAACACACGTTAAATATGGTTTTGTAAATTACTGGGAAAATCAGTCAACGTGGAGTTGCGGACACCAGCCCGTTATACAATACAATCAGTCAATAGACTCGTACTTCAGGACGAACCTTCAGTCAGAGGCATTATTTTATTCGGGACAAGCCCGCCACGCTATGCTCAACAGAGGCGACCACCAGAAAAACGCCGAGCGAATAAAGCTCGACGAATCCCGGAGAAACAACTTAACTAGCTTGTATTCCGCAACGAAATGAATGACACTAGACAGGTAAGGTTTGATGATTTGAGTCGTACAAGTTTGACATAGATCCGCGGGCACAAAGATCCAGTGTAGCGATTACGAACCAGAAGATGGACCGGTAATTAACGATCCAATAGATGCAGAGATATGCGCTGTGGACCCGCGAGTATCAGCCCTGAGTCTGATTAAACTAGGCGATGTCACTCACTAACATCAATTTTAACTATATTAGAACGGTCTTGACGATATCTTTGTTTTAAGAAATCGCTTTTCTACTGATATTTACCGCATTTTTAATTTAGAGATATCATATTAAGTACTGTGGATTTTAGAAAGTCTCAATATTACATATATTTTATATTTTTTGATTCGGTTGGTATTGCGATAACTATATACTTAATAATCAAACAAAGGATCGTCTTCCCTCGTTCTAGATTATAATCTGTAGTGCTTCTAAAGTTATAGTTAAAATCGTGCGCGCTCGCGGTGACAGCTAGTGGCGCCGCTCGACCCTTCTCACTTTTATCGTGACAGCATTTTTCATTCCCGCAGGAAATCACGCTCACTAAGCTAGTGATTAATTAGTTATCAAGCCTAAGCGGTATTCACGGTGGATGTATGAAAGGTAGGTTAGGTTGTAGACTTGCTCCTGCAGTGTTATTACGAAAACCTCCCAATACGTGGAGCAAACAGTCATCGTAAATCAAGGAAGCTTTCACGCTCGCGTGACAATAGGACGACTAGATAAAAGGGTGATATAGATAGATTCAGGCAATAGGGTTCAGCAGGAAACAGAGTAGTTTCCAAACATTTTTTTCAACTGTAACACGTGTCCACATTTGGTTGCAGTGTCATTCCTAAGAAATAAATTGATAAATCGCCCTACCTTCGTTCGAAGTTTCTGTTAATTATTAGTGTTATATTTTGCCAGAACATCTAAAATAATTACTTTTTAATTTTCCAGCAAAATATTTTGCTTGAAATCTGAACTTTGCAACTTCAAGGCCAAGAACCAACCAAATAATTATGTTGTAACCTAAATAGGCATTAGCCACATTTAAAACTTAATTAACCTCGCCCTAATCGAGGTAATTAATACACAAAACACTAATGACGTTACGTATAATGTAATACAAATATTGTGTGACCGTTAACGCGCGGCATAAAGGTGTAATGTCCTCGTTGTTTCGCATAATTGATGTTGCACGATAGACGGGGATGCCCCAATTAACGCACCCCGATCGCTTAATATCCAATACAATGCCCTTTTACGAGCATTCGTCGACATCTAATAGCGCGTTGTCACTGCATTTGGAAGTAAACAAACAAGCAAATAACGTGATGTAACCACGTTTGTAAGTTTAAGAAAAAGGTGAAAGTTAATTTAATTTAATACCAAGGTAAGGGACCTTTACTCGTGTATGAATCAAACTATTATAGTTACGAAGTATGGTTATATCTATCAGCTAAAATTAGCCAGGAGTAGCATTTCGGTAAATCTTTTCAAATCACGCACCCACCCACTTTCAATATACGTAAAGTGCTTGCGTGTTTAATGATAGGCGCAAGTCTATTTTGGTTTTATTCGGTCATGCTTGGCAACATACCAATAAGGGCCTAAAAGTTATTAAATCACTTGAATTATTTTTCAAAATGAAATTGTACTGGCACTACAAACAGTACCAGCAACCTAGTACACAAAAAGTAGTACAGCGCCATCTATGACACAAATGAAGAAGTAACATCAACTTAAGAGTATATAGGAAAAACCCGACAGCACCCACAGGATAGTCCGGTTAAGCAGACGACAACCTCCTCGGGTGACCTGCGAGGTGACGTTAATAAAAAAGCAGTAGCCCACCAGACACAATACCCGTCAGGTTCGCTTCGATCCTCCCTTTTCTATGGGGGATGAAGGACTTTAAACCCTGTTCTTCATACTCCTATAATTTCTTATAAAAAAATCTTAATATGCTTAGCGATAGACACAACAATAGAAGCACGCACTATCCGCTGCGTATCCCGGGAGGTACATCATAATAATATTTTCTAATCACGTAATGTTAGCTGTTGCGGCGCGCGGTGTGCCCGGGTGTCTAACAAATCAGAACAAATGAACATCATGTCAAGCAACGTCGTCTCAGCGGGCGTCGGTGCCTCGATCCAACGCCGCGGGGCCGTGGGGGACAGGCAGGCGGGGGGCGGGGAGGGGGCGACGTGCCTCCAACCCTATATCCAATCAATCATAGAGTGGGCGCGATGTGTCGCTCGATAACCGCATCCATGTGTGCTTTCTGTTTATACTATTACCTTTAAATAAGCCAAGACAAAAATAACGGTGACTTTCTTATGATAGTTGTATATTCACCCTTCGTAAAGGGATTTCATTTTTATTTGTGTGTACATAACACACGGTATGATTAAGACCCTTGAGAAATAGAAAGGAGAATGTTTGTCTGTTCCCGTGAAACTTACACTGTAGGTGCTACGAAATGCTACGAAGTGCTACGAGATTTGACAAATTATTCAAGAAAAACTTCCTCCGTTAGATTAATTATTTCCAAGTATTAATTATTTAATTAAAAAGCTTAGATACGATTTAACAATATCATAATGGTATAAATTGGCGCCATGGTCTGCATACGTTACTTATAAGTTGCGGAGTTAGAGCTACGAAATGCTACGCGGTGCTACGCGCCAAGACTATTGCTTGTTGCATGTTCATTTTAAATAATAATAACTTCCAGGTATTCTGTTTTTAATATTGAAGCTTAGAACGATTTCATTATGATAAATTGGAGAAACATACGATGTATGAGTTACAGACTTAAAGCAATGAAATGCTACGCGATTGTAACTCGCGATTGTGTTGTACTCATTGTGACACGTCTTAATTTGAAATATTGATTATTGTCAGGTATGTTTTCATTAATTTAGAAGTTTAGAAACGATATTTATTAAAAATCTTAACACCAAACACTGTACCTAAGTATAAGAGCAACGAAATACTACTAAGTGCTACGCGGTTTGTCAATATAGTGAAAAATGCATTTTGTGATGCTTTTTAAAGTTTAGCTACGATATTATATAATTAATAAAACATAATATAATTAATTCAACTTTTTGGTCAAAAAGGCCTTGTCAACATACGTCATACCTCTAAAGTTAATTTGTTGTGAATAATATTTAATAACAAAATCCTAACCAAGCCAACAGATTTATTTTTATTTAAATGTTGAGAGGCGGTCTTTGGTCTCAAACATCTAAGTGCAGAAAATCAAAAGCTTGCAGGCATCGATGGAGCTGGCAGAGTAATTGCAACGTTGCTGCGGTCAGTGCAAGATGGAAGTTACTCATAGTGGCTCCTCGATCCATTGACAAGTTACCCCTACTCATGTCCAAAGTCAACCAAGAAGTCACCCTTATTCTGTTGAGACTCCGATATGACATGGAACTGATATTTTCAATACAATTTTCCTTCTGAACCGGAAAGGTTGAAGTGGATTAATGGAGCTATTAAATTTGACATTTCCGATTCAATTTTTCGTGTCACCGGTAAGGTTAGATAGCCGGGCTAACTGCCATCAGTAGTAGTTGAGGCTTTTTAAATAACATACTGTACTGGATCTTAATTGAGTGTTTCTGTTTTGGAGTATTTTTAGATAGTTTATACGGTGCATCGCTCTGTTAGGCCCGATTTAGATTGATCAAGGATTGTGTCGAATATTGACTACTAGTCAATGGCGACTCTGGCGAGTGGTGAAAACCTAGACAGTAACAGTTGACTCATTACTGTTCTATCGGTTTACACCACTGTACTTGTCTACTTTACTAAACACTTGACCGATGTAAATCGGCCTTTAGGAACTAGATGATTGGCTAATTTCCTTACCATAGCATAAGCGATTCGTATGTAAAACCTCTATAAGCTTTCTCTCATAAAATAATAATCTGTTACGTAGAAAAAAAAAGCAAGAAGATTATTTTATTAAGAAAGCATTAGCAATTAATAGACGGACGTACAAGTCAGTGCGGTTATCGGCCCAGTGACCTCGCAAGCCGATTAACAGCCGCATCTATATTGTACACTAGAGCCAACACCAACGGATGACTCACTCGCTATGATACATATATTACGTACTAACAGCCAGTGTCTCTGACTGTACAGTCACGAGCACTAATATGTGTACATTTAGCAAAATTCTAAAGCGATTGTCTCGTGAAATAACGGTTTCCACTTTGAAATAAGACTTGTTTTGTAATAGATTGGCCTCCAAAATACTATGTTCGTAAAAAAGTAAAACTTTAATCAATACAGTAGGAGAAAATCATCACATTTAAAAGCTGCTGCATGTATACATATAAATGCTCGTGACTGTACGTACACACATAACTTGCGTATTAAGATGGGGTGGTCGGTGGACTGAAATGCTTTATCACAATTTAGGTGGTTGCAGTGTTCGGTAATTTGAAATAGGGTCTTAAACTAATAGCATCCCATAGTTATCGCTGACAGGTTCGGGTGGGTTCTGCGTAAATATTACTATACTCTGTGGGTTAGGGTTTGAGTCATTTAGATGTATTGCATACAATTGCAATAACATACATTTTTAGTCAAATAATTTATATCAATCGCTCGGGTCGATCTTTCGGTTAAGCCGTGCTTGCCTAAGTCGGTTTGTGGATGGGTGACCATATTAAAAAGCACGTTAAGCCGTTTGTCCTGGCTGTCATTTGTAGATCTTTGACAGTCGTTACAGGTAGTCAGTGGCCTGAAAGTCTAACAACCAGTCTCACCAAGGATATCGTATTACCCAGTACTAACTGGGTTGTGGAGGTCAGATAGGTAGTCACTCCATGTAAAATACTGGTATTCAGCTGTATCCGGTTAGACCGGGAGCCGAAGATAGTTGGAAAAAGGCTAGGCAGATGATGCTGAATTGGTTTCAATTAAAAAGAAAGGTTGTGTATTATAATCAACTATTATTTGTTTCTGTTCCGTACTGTGTCCGTCCTTTTTATGTAGACACTACACAACTCCCACAGTGATAAGGTTCCATAACCATTAACTGGCGTATACTTGGCACTAGATGCCCATTCATTATGACGAGATTACTGATAATAAATACGATGATTATGGCCTTTAGCGACGTCTACAGGTCAATGATACAGTTGTATTATCGACAGTTCAATCCACATGGGTTATTACGTCGGGTTATAAATGTTAACTACATCTACCTCCTTTGTTAATAATTAAACATGTTCTGAAGCCACACTTGTTCTGAAGTCATATTAAAAGCAGGCACGAACACTATTCTCAGTACTTTTTCAATAAAAAGTTGTTTATATGAAAACTGTACAATTCTACGAAAGAAATTATGCAGAACTTAATCTTACTCTAATGCAAAAACTTTTACAGGTTTCACGCTTTACAGAAAATAATCAGCGTTGTTTAACTAATAGCTTGCACTTTGTACTTGTTTCTAAATACAGAACACAAGAAAACATATTATTAAAAGTGAATACGTAGACTGTTGAAAATCATATAAAAATATTGTGGACCGAGTTTCGGATATTTACGATACCTATGGGGAATCTTAGTTTAGAAACTGGAGCAGTTCGTATGTCTTGAGTAAAATATTTTCACCCCATTCCGAGATTTAAAGATATTGTTTGGGGAACGTTGAGTACAGCCGCGAGTTATGAACATCGTACTCAATGTTAAAATTACATGAATTGTTCTATTTAAAAATATAATCAGAAAATTTAATAGAACATTAAAAAAACGTAGAATAGTCGCTTGTGCTACTTACATTATTAACGAAGAAAACATAAAGCTTTATAAAACCACACAAAGTTGCAAGAAGTCACTAAACACTATATTAAAAAACCACATACACAACAATTTCGAAAGTTCATTGTAGCAAATCAAAATTGTAATATCTTCAGAATGTGAAGACAACAACTAAATAATTACATACTAACGAAACTGTAACATAGCTCAACACTCTGGACCTACCAAAATTGAATAAAACTGGCCAACAAAGTATATATCTACCTAAAGGTGTGTAATATATTAGTAGGAATTATAACAGACACGGCTGATGGATGAGCCGGCCGGACAAGTGTCGACTCACGGTTATCAAATCATGCTCCGCTCATAATGTGGCCCACCATTAATGGTGCCGCCAAACAGCTAAGTACCCGACCCGCTGAGAAATGTATCAAATCATAATCATATTTTATAAGGACAATTTGGAGATATTTGTAAATCTGTTCGTGTTTTATATTTTTTGTTTTTTAGCGTATCTATGACAATGTTAATTGTGCCAGCTAGGCACTTAGCTACGGTTGTTGTATTACCACTATCTAACGGCAGGAATCAATACATTGACAAAAACATTGTTAAACAATGGGCTCGTTTGCGGACGAACAACACATTCTTATTAATTGGTCAAAAAGGTGTCTATCTGAAAAAGTTACTGCATGAGAAAAACATACTTAAGGAGATAAAATTGATAAAGATATTTCTTAATTCAATCCTTACATAACGCATCATTACATATCGACTTTAATCTACACTTTATTTTATTTTTTACCCAAAATCGACTGAATGTTTTAATAAAATTGGTTCAAATAAAAATCACTGAACAACAATTACTTTTTCAGTTTTCACTGATCCGGGTCATTTATTTAGGAACCACAGTTTGAGGCAATTCGGCAATGGAGCGGGTGATGGTTACCAAAGGGTAGTCCCTACCATGCCATCTTTGTAGAAAATATTTACAAATAAAACTAGTGCAGAGCAGGGCTTTCCTTCTGTGTTGCTGTAGTTTGTGTTAAGTATTTTGGAAACTTTTTAAAACTAAGTTAGGTTTGATTTTTAGCAACGATTCATTCAGTAACATACAATTGAAGACTTCTTGACGATACGTGAACACAGAAACCGAATAACAATTAAAAAGTAAGAAGCGAAAACAAACTCCAAACCGAGAAAGCGCTCAAATGAGTCAAAAAGACGTAAATTAATAGCAAGCATTTTAGAATAAAGAGCAAAATTAACAAAATAAACAGACAGCAAACAAACAGTAGCCTCCTGGCGTGGAGTAATCCTCTTATCGCGTTATCCCGGCCTCGGTTGATCAGACATTTTGTTTCCGTTACCTGCGCCGCACCGCCTCGGCAGCAGTCGGAAGTAGTCGGAACCACTCGGAACTAAGATAAGCCGTTTAAAATAAAACAAGTATTTGTATCCGTCCTTTATCGGTGGCCGCGCCGTCCAACTACTTCTTGTTCTTGGATGATATCCAACGTGTAGGAATCATTGAAATTTGTCTTTTTAATTTACTTTTATGTAATCTAAAGTGAGATTAATTGAGCACTTGATTTAAATAAAATCGCTAACGTAATGCATGTAAAGAAACATAATTCAAAACCTCTTGTTTATTCAACCTCTTTTTAAAAATCGAAACCTGAAATGAAGTTGTGTCTCACGAATATTTTCCTCGCAGTTAGTTCAATAGAAAACAAATAGCCTTGGGTTTAAGAAAGGGCCTCGTTCTATTATTTGAGGAAAACAAAAAGTTTTTCTTTCTTAAAATTAATGAACTCGATCCTGAGTTTGACATTAAAACGTGCCGGTTTTTCGGAGTATCAAATGAACAGTATTAGTTACTTATTGAGATCGATTTTGTTAATGGGCGGGCGCGTTAAAGATCTTAATTGCCTTTATATATTGTGAATTTATCGCTATGCAGCATTGATTTTGCTAAACCAATAAATTGAACACGTCTAGACAACATATAACTGAAAAGCAAACAGAGTCAGATCATTATTTGTTTAAATACTTGAACGTGTATTGTTATTAAAATCATTGTTTAGCTAAGCGCAAAACTTGGAATAAAGTTGAAATACTCCATGCGAGGAAGTCATTATTTTTGAAATACTCGGCAACGGTATTGGAATTGAGAGAGGAAAAATGTTGCTTCGCCTGAAGCCATAGCGGTACGGTCGGCGACGCGGCTACGACGGGGAGGACTGCGGCGAGGCGCGGCGGGCTCGCGTCGGATCGCGACGGGCCGCATCCGCAGCCTCTTGGGTGAATAGCGCCGCCGCCGCCGCCGGCAGATGTTATTGTGCGCCGGTTCCGCCCGTCGAACGAACCCGGTTACCCGGCCCTCGCCACCATTTGTAACAATTTGTTAACTCGACTATCGAAACGGTTACTTTCTACAAGATAGCTGCAATGGCCGCGTAAATCGAATTCATGTTCTGGTTTTCGTTTCTGGTTTTATTTAATTTTCCGTTTCTGATAGATAATGCAGAAACCAATATAACATTTTATGATGTGACTTTTGTAAACGATCGCGCTTTATCATCATCTGAACTTCTTTTGTAATATGGTTTACTTTCGCATCGATATCGTTTGAATTCTCTTTAGATAAGCAAGGCAAATGTCATACCCTATCCCAATGCATGTTAAGTATAATCTGTAGATATCGCGGGTACCACGACTACAAACCGTACTGTAACCTTATCTAAAGAGAATTCACCTCCCACCACCCTTACCTTGACAATAATCGGGCAACAATCCAGGCGCCAGGCTACAACAGTGAAATTCTTATCAGAAGAACCCTATTTTCTATGTTAGGGATTTTGCTTTCCGCACTTAGTCCCTAAAGTGAACCATTGTGCGTGAGCCATGGTGGCCGTTACTCCAACCAGCCCACCTCCCTCCAGAAGCAAATCAAACTTCCCGGTCTTCTCAGGACATCCGCAGTCTCCTCGCGGGTCTGGGTGACGCCAGTGCACTCGAAGAGTACGTGCGCTACCGTTTCCTCTGCCTCCATGCACGCCCTGCACAGGGGACTGTCAGTGATACCAGTTTACTGACTTGGAAAAGGAACCCTCGACCTCATGCTCAGCACCATTGCACCAACGAGACTGTCATATCTTCCAGACTGTTTAAATGACTGTGCGTAAGTGAAAGTTACGAGGAAAGTGAATAAATAAGTCAAACCCGTACTTTGGGTCCTCGAGACGAGACGAGGCGTCTCTAAGCTGAAACTTGACTGAATTAATTATAAACAAAAGTACGGCAACCGTGTTAGTGAAATATCTTCGCAGTTATAAGAAGAGATGGGCTCACTCCACACTAAATATTAATTATGTCGTTTAAATAGACGAAGAAATACAAATATGTAATTTACTAAGTACAAGGTCAAAAGAGCGCTTATAAATATGCCAGTTTTGTGGAGTATAATAAGCCTAGTTTCGGCATATCTTACTGCTTTTTCTTAACCAAACGTAGTAGTACAAGTATAAAATATATCTAATCTAATAAATAAATGTTTGTAAGTAATTCTCATTAAAACTTTAAATAGCCTTAGCTTTAGTAGTCCACTTGTAAAAGAAAGTAGTTTCAATAGTTAGTCAAGTGGTAGTGTAGCGATACTTGTTCGTACCTACTTAGATTTACAAACCTAAGGGCCGATTTCACAGTGACCAGAATTGGACTATCCACCAGACAGGCCATAGAGCAACCTATCGGGAGGAGGCAGTATTTGGATCCGTATGATTAATGGAGCTAAAAATTTATCTATTTTGATTTAGATTTTGCCACTACCATTAGGACAGGCATTTAAACATTTGATTTACATGCCTGTTAGAATGAGTAACTGACAGAGTGGCGGTTGACAGGGGAGAATGGAGGACAAAAATGTTGCGCCGAACTCAAGTAACATATTGTGGGACGAGGGCAGGAAGATGATGATTTAAACATCACATGGTTTGCGTTATGAACACACCAAAAATCTTAATTATGATAAAAGCTAACATTATTTTGGATTATTCAGAATCACCGCTTAATTATATTCGGCTATGATAATTAACGATTGCCAAAATTGGAATATTCAATATATAATTAATCGGCCTAAAATCCTTGGCACGTCACTATCAGCTAAACACAGTGTCGCACTCAGCACACTGACGAAATTCTCCCGGGAGGTTCATTAAAATATCTCCTCTCTCGAAACTACGCAACTTGCATGTCATAAAATTGTTTCTCAGTAACAATATCGTATTTCATTAACATCAAATTGTTTATTACACAAATTATGGCGATTTATACAAATAATAAATATACGAGTATACAACGTGTTTTTTTTTGATATCCCATAACTCTTGTGTTATATTCTATAAGTAAAAATAATACGAAGACTCCTAGAATATGTCATCCAAAATGCATAGTTTCACTAACCATAATTAATTTAAGTTGCATTGATATACGAGTAATTCATTTTCATTAAAACCATTCATTCATATTTAAATCTAAGAAAATGTGACGTTGCCATATTTTACATAAGATTGTTTTACGTTAGTAATAATCGTGACTTTTTATTAGAATTATTTTCTATGAAAAATGAAAACAAAAAAAAGATAATTGGAAAAATTCTTATGCCAATTGATTCTTTGATATGGTCTCATTCATACCCTAGAGTTATGGCATATGAAAAAAACCGGATAAGTGCGAGTCGGTCTCGCGCAAGAAGGATTCCGTACCATTATCTATAAAAAATATGTGATGTAACTAAAAATTTACGGTTTTCGCTTTTTTTCCTATATCTGTGCTATAAGACGTTGCTTCGTACCAAATTTCAAGATTCTGAGTTCACGGGAAGTAGGTTTTGATTCCCTCGCGAGTGTCGAAAATTTGCGGAAATTTGTGGCATAAACGGCTGTATCTTTTGATTGCGTTGTCTCAGAAGTTTGATTTTTTCACAGTTCCAAGGGACAGTAGACCTAGAGTATTTGATATAAATATTCCAGCTTGAAACCTCCACGCGTTCCTGAGAGAAAGGGTCTTGACAGACAGACAGACGGACGGACAACAAAGTGATTCTATAAGGGTGCCGTTTTTTCCTTTCGAGGTAAAAACACCTTGTATATGAATATAATAATTCATTTAGTTTACGAACAGAGACTTTATTTTAGTGGTTTATTTTGGTTCTACTTTACTACGTTACTTATTTCATTTGTTGCCATTTTGTAATTCAAACAACGGAATCATTAGGAACGCGGCACTTGTCGGACATCTGAGTAATTAATTATGTTAATTTTAAATATTTTTAATAAATTCAGAGGCTCTTGAACCCTGAATGAGTTATTAATTTTTCATTAAATTTTTTAGTCCCTTATCAATCTGGTCGAATTTGCATAAGAGGTGTGAGTGCGATCAGTTTTCTTAAAATTTTCTTTAAGTTCTTCAATTTAGACCAATCCCACATTTTATGTGTTTCCCAATTTTTCCATATATATATATAATAATATACAACCCACCAAACTGCTTTTGTATTAATACACATATTATATTATGGCTTCTCAGAGGATTACAAGTGTGACGGTGATAGATTTCACTTATTCTCGTAAATCATTCCTCGCATGTTCCGAAATCTTATTGTGAATGCAGCCCACGTGGTGTCGGCCGGGCGTCACAGGGCGCGGGAGGAGGCATATCATAACACCATAAGCAAACTTTCTACCGGCAAACATCTCAATCAACGACTTGTGGATCGATTCCTCTATTTAATCGGCGCAACTCTCTCGTGAAATTAACAACGCTCAAAATTAAACGTTTACCAGACAAGCTTTCGACAGTGGGCGCCGTGATTAATCACACGCCTTGAATATTGCAGGCAAGTGTCCCCGAGGAGCAGCTGTAGTCAAACAATGCAGAACACTTCATCAGAGAAGCTTAATTCAGATTTAAACGGCAACATCGATCGACAACTCGGGCGTCGAGTAGTTAAGCATCGCCTCGGGCTCGGTTAGGTAAGCGACGACGTAAATTGTTGATGCGCGCGCCGACGACGGTTGCCAGCCATCAAATATGCACCACATTTCCCACGTCGAGTGCCCAACTTGCTCAGACTCCTAGACACAACAGCACAAATGGATATCACGATGCTACTTTGACAGCTCGACACGGCAGCCACACGACGTAACACCGATTCCGTCTAATGTGTTTGCCACTATTTTGGTTCTGCCCGTAAACCTGCCGAAATCTATTTCTACTTTGCTTTTGCCGGAAGTTGTGTACGTTTGCTTGTTGCCGTCTGAGACTTAATTGGAAGTAGAAGCAGACTATGCCAAGCTCACGTTTAACTTCAATAAATTTAATAGGGCTATGGGTGTGCCACCAACTTAACGCCGATATTTGATGCAATTATATTATTATTGACAATGTGATTAAAATAAAGAAAAGAAGAAAGAAAGAAAATTGTGTATTGGCATTAAAAACAAAAACACCTTAATAATTATAATCAGCCCAACTCAGCATAATGCCAGATGGCAACACAAAGTTTACTACTACCTGACGCTGATTTTCAACTGCAGCACACGAATGCTATACGCTCGAAAACAAACAAACACGTATAAAAGTCTAAAATATTTGCACAAATACCAACTAAAATAAAATGTTGCGACTCTTGATTATAAAACGACAACGAAAAAAACCGGCCAAGTGCGAGTTGGACTCGCGGACCGAGGGTTCCGTATAAAGTTGTAGGTATTTTGTCATTAAACTACATATTTACGGTTTTTCCCTTTACCTGTGCTATAAGACAATGCTTCTTGCCAGATTTAAAAATTCTAGGTCAACGGGAACTACCATATAGGTTTTCGACCCAAAACCAATAGGGTACTTCCGGTTGACCTAGAATTGTCAATTTTGGTTAAAAGCAAGGTCTAACAGCACAATTAAAGGGAAATTTTCGAAAATTAAAAAAAAAAATTGAACATTAGGTAAGGTAAATTTCGGTACTTAAAAGTTTTCGCGAAAATCAAAATTTGCCCATATCTTCTTATCGTGTTGATTCAGGACCTTGATTTTTATACACCTAATAGAAACTATATACCTCAGTATATGGTATAAGTTTCAACTTGCTAGGTCCACCCATTCCTGAGAAAATCGGTGGTGACACACAGACAGACAGACGGACACTAGAGTGATCTTATAAGGGTTCCTTGTTAAATTTTGAGATACGATATAACCCTAAAAAAAGGAAAAGAATAATGGGCACCCATTAATAAAATAGAACAAAAAGACAATAATAAAAAGCAAATATAATAAAATCAAAAAAATGTATACTTAAACAATTTTAATATTGTTATCATTACAATTATAAAATTGTTCTACAATTGATACATTTAAGAAACGATAATAAAAAGTAAAAATCATAGAATGTATAAAATTAATAACATATTGGTAAAATTGAACAACGTATAAAATTTTTAACAATGCTAATATTGAAAAATGCATAAGATTGTAACATACATGATATACCTAATTGATAAAAAAAAATATATATATACATTGACTAAAAGGTCTACTCCTCTTTTTAGGAGCATATCCCTGATTCGCCTTCTTCTGTTATGAGATTATGAATAATCTCGATAGTACCACACTACTACAAATTCCTTCAGAGAGTTACACAACTTTTTTTCATGTTATTCATACCTCGCCGAACCCCTTTCTGGGTAACCAAGTAATTAAGTCCGACGTCTTACAATATCGTTATAAACAAGCAATTGTAAATTATTTGATTGAGGAAAACATTGCAAAATTTCCTTAAGAATTTACGGGAAAAGTGGGTAGGTACGCTGGCGGTGACGGACGGTCGACAAAGCTAGGCATGAAAGAAGCCCATAGCGGTTAGATTAATCGTGAAAGCGTAATTCACGTGGCGGGCTTGTCACGTTGCGGGCGGGTGGCGAGGCGCGGGACGGAGGAAGGGGGCTGCACGGCCGGTGCACGTGGCTACCGCCATATAACCACCTCTATCGATCGCAATAACCACTGCCGATCAGAGAATAACAAAACAAACTGCATCTATTGGATGCATGGATGGCAAGTGAGGTTAGCCCTTATAATCGAAATTCCGGTCATACACAATAGTAGTTTCTGCCAAAGGGCAGGCTTTTGCGTTACAGTTGACCAGGGGCTAATCATATTTTTTAGTTTATTGTTAAATTAACAAACCTAACAGTTTGTTAATTTTGGTTATTTCACTGATTTTATTTGTTAATGTACAAAGTTAGTTAGCGAAGCAACAATAAGTAAGTTTCTTAGTTATTTCCAAGGTCAGGTTTATCTAAGTTACAATTAGGTGTACCTAGAACATTCACAGGTACACCTGCTCTTGAAAAGATTCCTATTTACCACATAGCAAGCTCGTGGAGATAGCGGGACGAACTCTTTTCACTAAGATTGGCGAATTACAGCACTGGATAGGGATAAGTGGAAAGAGGGAGGGAATGTCTTTGCCCAACAGTGGGACTGTGGGACACAAATGGCTAATAATAATCATAAAATGCTCGTGTAATCAATTTCATCATCTGCCTAGCCTTTTTTTGTATATTGGGATCGGCTGTCAGTCTTTTCGGACGCAGCTGAATACCAGTATTTTACATGGAGCAACTGACTATCTGACTTCTAGTACCCAGTTAGTACGTAAACACGAGGTAATTTAATACGACACCTCAAAGATCTACAATTGCTACAAATGCAATGCTTTCCGAGGCACGGAGGAAACTCGGTATGTAATTGATGGTCACCCATCCACGGACCGACCTTGGCGGGTTAACCTTGAAGATCGACCCGTGCGGCTGATAGGTATTATGAAACCTCGTTACGTGAAACCAATGCAGTCAGCAAATTGGATGCACAGCAGTGTGCCTGTACAATGTCATTATACTGCAAAACTGCGGCCCTGCAGACAACTCCAACCGCCAAAGTATTGCGAAGTTAGCAAATTGCCAGGCGAAATGATACCATTACCATATACGACCGCTTCCTAGCTGCTGCACAGTTTAACTCGCTGCCAACTCACATGACCACCAGACTTAAATCATTAAGTAACTTTAGTTTTAATCAGAAAATATAACAAAAAGCGATAGACCGTTACCAAAAAAAGTACGGAATTTAATATTCCGTGCTTGTGAGCCTCGCTAGTGTTGTGGTCGCAAGCGCGATTGCGGAGCATGAGGTTCGATTCTCAGGTCGATTAAAGTTCTCAGAAGCAAAACGTATTCCAGACTTGTGCCCGGCTGAGGGAATCATGGAATGAAGACTCGTCACTTATTACATGGAACTTAAACATAACTAGCAAAAAGTGGTACTCAGAGGTCTATTCAACAGTACACCTAGTTTTACCACATAATTATACCAGTAATCACCGAAGGGTAAAACAGAGTCTTTAACCTGCAGGGATAGCAATACAAGCGTGATGTTGTAATGTGTATTTTATTAGGCTATTCTTATTTCTGAATATTTCGTGGTTTGAAACCCTAAAGTCATTAACAAATACCGAAAAAAAAAACCGTAATGTATTCCGCGCACTTGACTGTAGAAAAACTCGTTGCTAATGGCTACGACACAGATCGATTGATTCTCGGTCAAGCAATGTTGCTGCGGTTAAGTCTTCAATGGGTGGTCGTTGTTTACGGATGTAATCGTGGCACCTCGGCGGCTGGAACATGTTAAGCCACATCGATCCCAGCTTTCATGCGGATAACTGACGGCCCGAAAATTGACAACCGAACCGTGGGACGCCGGTAGTTTGTGAAGGTCAGATGCCAGTGACTCCGTGTGAAATGCGGCGTTTCACACGTATTTGATTCTACCGGAAACCGGCGTATCGACTTTAATTTTTGATGGACTTTTTGAAATACATGTCGGTTAGACAATGTTTTTTATTGTTGTCATGGAAATCTACGGTGCTGGCTCAGCTTACTTAAAACCTTTTAATTTCCATAAAACAGGTCGCCAACATTAATGACTCCAATTGAAGCCTATTGATTAAAATAAACAACGGTTCCAAATATAACAAAAGTAATATCTTCTTTGAAACTAACACACTTATATCCAAATAGACTCGGTTCTGAAATGACTAGGTTTTGATGAAATAATTTACAACAAACTCACTTGGAATTGCGAATGGCGCATGTCAATTTTTCCGATAAACCTTCACTTATTACATGTAATTTAGGAAAATTATCTTTAAGACCGTGGTTTTAAGGTTGACATTCATGTATTTAGGGGTTGAGGGGGAAGTGAGGTGTGGGATGAAGGGCAGGTCATCGGCCCCGCTCCCCCGCACCCCCCTCCGGCGGAGGCTGCGAGGACATCGCAGGCTGTCGGCCGAGCGAGCCGGGCGCGCCCGTACACACCATATGTCTTCTTGACATGTTTATTGAAAACTCGCAGATAACAATCGCCCGCTAATACAGAATTGAACCCCTTCAATCTGAACTTAAAAAATAGCGATATAATTCCTAGATTCCAACATTTCTTGCGTTTAGGATTTATTATTATTGGATTGTTATTGGATTTTCTTCAATGATTGAAAACTATGAAATTCTGAATAGTAACACTGAAGAAGAAATATGATATAAATAAATACAATATCATAAAATAATATACTTCTAACTATTTTTATATGCAAACTTTCAAAAAAGACAATTATAATATTATTTTGTCATTTTTGCCATAAACTTCGTTATAATGGCCAAAGGCAACACCTAAAGCATAAAGCATGTAGCACAATTTAAATCTACTATTTATAACTTTTATCGAATCTTTTAAAAAGAAAAATTAATATAATATAATCCGTACCAACTACTTACGAGTTAATCTTCCCCATCTTTTTCATAAAGCACAAACGGATATAAAACTTTAATGCGAACATCAAATCTTGATTTTTGACGTGACAACGTCTTAAATTAGGTTGCGGCTGGGAGTCACTTATGAAAAAGTGTAACGCTCGGTAACGTTACGATGAGTCACCGAACGAGAGAGAGGCCCGCCGAATGCCTTGCGTCTCTCTCCCACTCAACTATGATCGGTCTGCCGATTTGTGCAATTCTTATTTTCATTCAATTCCTTGTTCCTATTGTGCAATTTAATTATATTCATATCAATAAATATTCTACCGAGAAAAAGACGTTGTCACGTAAAATCTTCGCCCGTAAAACCGACTTTACAGGCAACCATTTTTCATTGAAGTGATCTTTCATTTCCTCCCTTTAATCCCCGGCGGAATAGTTAGAGGGGTACTATCGCATATAACCCAGTTTTCCAATGTCGGCATTAGGTCTCAATGTGATAGAAGGCACGCCTATCGTTATTTATTGGGCACAGTTCCAATTCCGAGCCGTAATCGAGAAATTTTCTTACAGTAAAACTCAATTATACTTTTTCTCGATCTGGGGATGGAATCCATCTCCTTCGAACTTGGAAGCGTTAGCGGTCGGATCCCGTGCTTATTACAACTGCGATATCAAAATTATGTTATGACTTATGAGAGTGGTTACGAGCAGGAATGTGCAGAGAATAAAGCCTTGGCAACTCTCATAAAGCCGGAATACTCTGTTACTGTAAATCTATTAGGGAGTTCGTCTTTATTTTATTCCTATTATATTAGCACCTTAACATAACCTTATACCTTTACTAGCATCGGATTCCAGTTAGAGTTTACCAGACAAGCAAAGGACCAGAGAAAAAAAATAAAAAGATTAGAGAGAATTGCGGCCCCGATACTATCATTTTTCGTCGTTAGAAATACTTGTAATTAAAGTCAGAAATTCCTTACACAAAAGATTTGATAATTAAAGTATTATTAGAGAGAAAGAGTGTTTAAACGTTAACTAGAAGATAGCAACACCTACAGTTTACCTCTAGATAATTACAGGATAGCCGAAGTAAACATTTACAACGAAAATATTCAGTAATCCATCCTTAAAATCGAATATTACTTACTGATTAAAACTAGAACAAGCGGTACTTTAAACTACAATACCGAGAAGAGTTACCAATGCAAAGGTCGAAACAATTCAAATATTTGAGCGGGGACTGCGGTTGCCGTGTATGAGTACATATTTACATATTTATGTATTTACTTATGTACAAATTTTCATTGATGACCGCTTCTGAAATTAAGAGAGCCCCACATTGCCGATCGTCTTTGTAACTAAATACACACATACACTTTAAAAAACATTTTTCCTAGTATAACATGGAATACTTGCTTAATCGTTTTCAATTTCAATAAACCAATACCTATCCTGATAATGCGAAAGGCTAAATAAAACCTTGGCATAAAAATATACAGTGCCTATAAAAAAAAACTACGTGCTTCATCTGAACAAACATAAGCTTCACTGCTATCGGTAACTAAGTAATTAGAAGATTTGCATTTTTATGTTGTTCTACTACGGTAAAGTCACCGTTAACATCATAAGTGGCAGGTAATAATGAAGTCAATGATAAACCTATGCAGGTAGAGCAGCTACATACACGTCGGAAAATTTTGAGAAAAATTGACACGAAACGAAAAAGAAAAAGTAGCTATAGGTAGTTATGAAATAGGGCGCGGAATGAGGATTTAAAATATGTTCTTAATATCGAATCAAAAATGTAGTATATATCTGCAATATCTTTAAACTCTGTTTTATCAGATTACTAGAAACACACGGACATCCGCAAAAACCATACATAATCGCATTATCAATATCCACGTGGATGAATTCCCATGTCAGTCTCTTTTATGAGTTTCAGTGAAAAAGCCATACTTTGACCTATTTAAAAAAGCTGTTGTTATTCTGATAATTAGCTGTTGATTAGATTAGCTGTTGTTAATGATTCACTACAGAGAACTGAATACTTTTACACAAATTGTCTCACAATATCACCAATTGTATAGCTTTTTCACTTACTTTTGCTTCTAATTCCAATGCCTACCTGCCTAACCTGTGTTGTTCGATCTACTAACAAATGAAACTTCTAACAATCTTCACAATCATCATTCATAAAATATTTTTTGACAATTCGTTTTAAAACCACCACACATAACTTCAAATATTTGAACGTATCACTTATTTGAAAACCGTATGACAAAGTATAAAATATGTTTTCAAAGAAAACCACACGACCATACCCGTGTCACAATTTGTGTCTTATCCCGGTATTACCGGCTATCTCTGGTACCTTGATTAGATATATCAATGACAAAGTGGCCCTATTAATTAATCATGTTATAAGCACGAAGCTGTAGCTCAAAGCCTTTAGCGGCGATGAAACCGATACACAGTAATAGACATTCCTTTGTAATTGTATTCTGTTAATTACTAAAGTGCAGACAGAGTATGTTGGACAGGCGGGTGGGCGAGCCGGCGGCGGCGCTTGTCATGTCATGTGTACACGGAATTAACACTATAAACATAACGTTTACATAGGCCGGTAATAGCAGGGTATCCATGCAAGGTCGTAGTTATCATGACAATGCGGTTAATATTGACATGATTTAAGCAATAATTAGTTTGTAGGTCAAATGGTCATTGTAACTGATGTAAATACAGAGGTGTTTACAAGACGTAGCCTGTTTTAAGAAGAGTCTCGATGTTGCACTTCAAGGCCACGTAGATAATTTATTAGAAACAAAATCTTGACAGTCAATACAGTGTATCGTGTTGTTTGTCTTTAATTACAGTCAATACACAAATATAACCACATTAGCAGTACAAAAAACAAAACATAGGTGGTTAATCTACCAGCAAAAAGGCGAAAATTCAGCTTTAAATGCATAAGCTTCGCAGCAGACTTCGGCTGATGACAAAACCGATACAAACTAATGGCATTCCGGCCTCGCTATACGTCGTAGAGTACATGCAGCTGAAGCCTTTGTAAGTGTATCTTGTTAATTAATAAAGTAGACATGTAGGTGTGTTGTCGAGTGGGTCGACGAGCCAATGCGGTTGTCATGTGTTAGTGCTGAAGCTTCGACGCGGCGAGTCGCGCGCTATCGGCGCGATCGTTCGCTCCGCGCCACTCCACCGGGTTTTTGGGTCAAGCGGGTTGTGACCGGTGTTGCTGCTTTAGGGATTGCCCTCTCACATCCAGGAATTTACTGAATGCATGTTCAGTATACAGAATGTATAGGTGAAATAACAGATAATTGGAGGAATTTGTACGAGCTTTGAACTTGAGCGCATAGAGTCACCAGGCTGATGTAGGTCAGCTGTTCGATACTACTAGGAATGTTCGTAGTAGTATTTCTTGGCTTCTTACTCAAAATTGAATGAAGCTGAGAGATATGATCATAAATGTAACCATCAATTTAACAATTAGGGCTTCTTACTACGACACTCATCTGCTTAGCAAAATAGCTCTTTCTTTTGAAAAACCAATTAAAATAACCTAAAGTAACTAACTTAAAAATCCTCCTCAACGCTGGCGCTTTCAACTGGTAATGTCCCGAAGAGACTGGCCACGCTGTATGGCAACGCTAAGCCTCTGGCCAAGGTAAAAGCCAGCCCTTGGGTCACGGGAAGTGTCACTAAGCGTTGGGAAATTTACTTGAAAAGGCTGTGAGCACTCGGCTCCCCGGTCCTAGAGTTTCAACCAAAACGGCTCGAAAATATAGTTACCAATAAGGTTACTATATTTAGCTTATTTGTACAAAATAAGATATCAAATTAACTAATATTGTAGGAGCCAATGGTTGTAGGCACCATATACTATCGCAATGTTGATGTTGGTTTAGTTGTGGAGTACACAAAAAGAACCACAAGTAGAGTTTAAAGTTATATTAAAAAGTTGAACGTTAACAAGTTAGAGTGGTAGTGATTCTTTCTCTTGACAAGTGGTGAGTTCCACAGTTGTTGTCTGACTCGATCTGCTTTGCGTGAACAGTTACAATTATAGCGTAATATTTGTGACGTACAACATCAGTAGGTTGCTGCGCTAGCAAAGTAAATGTACGGTTGATGAGACCGTACAAATAACTTATAATGGTACTGCATCGCAACATAATTATGTGGCTAAAAGTATTTCATGAAAGACAAACAGAACCTCCAGTAATCTTAACAATAAATATTACAAAATTCCGTACATTGTGCGTTATATGTAGAAGAATAAGATTTCCACAAAATTTTTACACCAGAAGCAATCCGAAACTTTCCATTGGACATAAGTGACAGGGTCATCGAAACATTCGAAACACATGTTGCTATAGTAAAATAAAAATAGCAATAAACATAAAACAGGGGTAGGAATCAATTCGGTGGAGGATGTTGAGAGCGGCATCGCGACGAGCCTCTCGAGCTCGTATCCAAAAAGGTGAGTTTTATGAATTTCGACATCTCAAGCCGTTTGACGAGTAATCCGGCCGAGGCATTGTGCCTCGAGAGAACTCCAGCGTTATTACGGCACGAGAGCCTCGCCAACGCAACCGACACATACTTTGCGAGGCGTATTACCGCACTCCTGCACTACACAAAGATACGTTATAATTACGTACCACAACTCATGCTTGCTATGATACAATACTAAGGATTCTGTTATGAAGGCTGGACGGCTAATGAGTTTTTCTACGTTATCCACACAGGTTAACAAATAAATCAACACACTAACTATTAGAATGGAACCTTCTCAAAAGCAGCTTCTTTTAAAACGCCCTTGTTGGTTCACCCGTGTTAGTCAGTGTTCTCTATGAAATACTTAATTAAACAATACTGGTATTAAAAACCTTGTTTCAAAATAAGTGGGTTGTGAGAGGATCTAAATATCTAATTGTAATCTTATTTGCATTTAAACCGTTCGCTCCTCCGCTTGGAGAGAATTTCAAGTTAACTAGGGACGGCGGCGCGGTGGTGCCTAGCCGCAAATCACGGCTATACGAATTTGTTTCTTACACAAGGCGCTGGCAAAAGTTTTTGATTGGAATAATAGATATTATTAGGATTAATTTGACGTGTATTTTAAACAAGTGACGCTTTAAATACAGCTTGACGTAATGGCAATTAATTAATTAGCTATGTCTCCGGTTACAACTTTATTTTCTCGCGTAAACAATCAAATGCGGATACTTAACAACAGGCGCGTTTAAACCTATACGACATTGGTAAATATTTTAAGTACGGTGAATAAATTGGTAGATTTTCCGCATTTTCGAAACTTTTCACTGAAAATCTTTATGAAAACCGTGACAAACAATACAATCATTTTAAGTAGAAACTACTGTTTGGCCATTGTAGTACAGAACCCCGGCGCAGGCAGCGGAGGTACTAGTAGCGGGCACGTGTCGCCGGGCACGCGGGCAGTCCCCAGGGCTCGTCCCGACCAAGCCGCACACACGCACGCTCTCCCACAATCACCCTAATAAATAGGTATCATATCGATTACCCACAATCCCGCGTAATTCAATCCATTGAGACGTCCCGCACAGCCGTCAGAGATCTTCTTTTTACATCCAACCAACACTCGATACCGATAAATATTTAAAAAGAAAATCCTCTTCACTGATGTCGCTCCGTGTTTAATGACGTATACTAAATCTTGAATAGGAACATGAGAGCCGTTCAACGGAAAAAAATGGAAAACATGCTACCTCTCAGAGACGACTTATTATCTAAGTGTGCCAGCAATCGTTAAACCATTTCTACTCCGCTTGAAAACACATTTTAAAACTAAAGTCGTCAACTGAATGGAAGAAAAACATCAATTTAAAAAGTTAAACGCAGTGATAAGAGTGAACGAAGTAGCATAGTTTGAAGTTGAATGGTAAAACGTTGAACTCGAGTGGAAATATAATCTGAATGAGATAGCAGTTGCTGTGGGCCTTCCATCTCATCATATGCGGACGAAGCGTCAAACAATCATGAAAATCAAACGTCCGTAGAAATACATTTTCGGAGTTGATCAGTTTGCTGTCGCAAAGCTAATAGGGAAACAATAATGTCCCCAATCATCGAGTTAGAATTCGACAGCTCCAACATGGCTTGAGAGCAAATGAGCTGTAATTTGTTCATGAGCATGCCACTAACAAGTTCACTGCATGTATTGTACTTTAGTTTTAAGCAGTGACTGTTAACCCTTATTTCTGAGTAAACATATTATCATCATCATACCGTTATTTTGTGCGTATACCAGCATCAACTTTTATAACCCAGAGGACGATTATGGAGCGATGCAGCCGCTGTCCGTTTCGGTCATAACTTTTAATTAACCGCACTTTACAAACTAACCTTGTTAATCGTCTTACGCTTCAACGCTCATTTATAATTACCACTCGAAATCAGGGGACTGGACTATCTCACAAAATAACGTACGTATGAGACGAGCCTAATTCTCCACTCTACTTGACATGCTTCTCCAAGTTATCAAAATAAATATAATTGCACATATCCATCATACAGCATTTCTTAGAATATATCCTGAAAAATATTGCCTGATAATTTCCAAACTTCGTCCTGAATATTAGAATCCAACATGTGTAAATAATGACTGAACAATTACAAACTATCTAAAATGTGTTATGGATGTCACACACGTTTATCTAAATAATAATGTAAAGAATCCTGCTTACCCCCGCAGAAAGTGACATAAGTAATACTGACTCATGCTTTCGATTACTGGAATGGAAATTCTTGGAAGCCCGTATACGTCAGCTCTCAGAATATAATACGTATCTAGCGTTAATTGAGTGTATGACCTTCGTTCAGTTGCACCGGCCCGGCGAAACATTGCTGCTGAAATTCCAAGAACAGTTACACTAGACTCGATGCGTATCTCCCTTCCCCTCCCATCCTCCCCTTACCTGCAGTATCCAGTCTACATTTAAATATTTTTGAAGCGACCACCTCGTAGCACAATTGTAACCTTTTTTCGTAGCTTTCGTAGCGCTCGTAGCAAATTGCTACGACGCACACGTTTATTTTTGTGCTGATTAATGGTTTTCATGAAAATTAATTTTGATGTCTTTTATTTACTCTTATGTTACGAAAATTGTCATTTTACATATTTTTTGTATACAATGGAGTCCGTGCAATATTATAAAAGGACGTAAATATTTAACTCTTCATGAAAATGACGTGATGTTCATGCCATAAAATATAATCTTCACAAATATTCACTCATTTTAAGTTCAGAGAAAGATTCTGTTACATAGTCAGAATGACCGAGAAATAATAGCCTGTTGGCAGTAATGATATGAAACACTGGAATTTGATTGTAATTATTTTCCCCATTTAGGCGGAAAAATAATAAGAGGGTATAAGTGCGGTATAAGCATAGTCAGTGAGCAACATCGAGATCGTCATGAGAAAACTTGCAAAGAGAAGCGTCAAGTTAGCGGGCGGCGAGGGTGCGCGGCTGTGGGGTGCGGGGGGCGCGGGATGCGGAGGTCACGGATCAGCTGGGCGGCGGCCATATTGATTCCCCGGCCTGTTTGATCGGCGCCACCCGGCCCCGCCGCCCCGCGCCCACACCCGCGCCACGGATTAATAGACGAGAACAACTTTTATGATTTCAACTCAAACAGAACGATGGCCTATTTAATGTTACCGGTAAAGTGCGAAACGGGGGAAACGCACACATAATGTACGATTGCATGCTTCATTCCGGACTGTGCGACGAAAGCAAAGTTGAATAAACGTAGCCTGTTACTAGATGAGCTGATCTTTAATACTAAAATCGGATTTTGATGTGTTACAGTAATTTATTCCGGTGTAAATCGCTGTTATTTCCAGCTACCAAGTTGAATTATCGTTAGACTGAACAGAATCCTGAACATAAAAGGTTTTTAGAGATTTTTCTATAGCTCTTAACACTATAGTGGCAATTGGTTCGCTACTATTTACATCGATGCGGTCCAAAGTACTCGTACAAACCAAATCAAAGCCGCTTCTGTGCGATACAATGCGGCATCAGTCTGACTTAATTAATAGACTCGGCTGTAGAGCTCATCGGATGAAACAATGACCGCATTGAATATGCTGTTCGTACATTTCCTGTGAATAAGTGGGTACGAGAGGGTATAGGAAAGTATGTAAGAAAAATCGAAACGTGACTAGCTAACTCGAGTCGGCTCTAAATTGAACGGGGCCTAAAGTAAAGTAGGCGAGGCGAGCGGCGAGCGGCGTAGACGAATTTCAAGTGTTGCTTTTACCGTGAAGAAGTGGCGCGTGCACGAGAGCGGGCGAGCCATGCGCCCGCCGAGCGCACACATACCCCGGGAGTGTGTGTGTGTGCTAGCTGAACTCAACTTTACAAGCTGCTCTTTAAAGTTGATATATACAGTAATAAATTGATTACTGTGGCCTATAACATGAATGAACAGTTTGATTATTAAAAATATTGGTTTTGGCATTCATTCATTAATACAAAGTGAATACAGCTATTTTGTTTTCAATAATATTCAACACCTGTTTACTAATAACGTCACCGAACTTGACAATATCAACATGGTGTCAAATATCAGCGGTCAATTCGGTCACCGTTCAAGTTCGGCAGGGTCGTTTGTGGGCAGGAATATAAACGTTGTATATATGTACGTACACTGTAGCAGGAACGAGTGGGTTAAAAGCTAGTAATTGTTTCGTAATGTAATATTGAGAAACTGATAGTTTCTAATACAGCTACGTATCCCGCCTACTCACACTATCTTTTGAAAGTCACCGAAAAACTTGTTCTGAAGAGTTCTGTAAGTGAAGCATTTCTATCATAATTATTCTCTTCACAATAGTTTGCCCTTTAGACAACTTTCTATTTTAGGAATTTAACCTTCAATGAGCAAACGATATGTTGATAAACACCTACGAACGTTCCATTTACAATAGCGAAACAGATATAGTTATCTGCTTTCACGAGTATTTTCACGTACGGTAATTGCATTGTGTCTAAGTCATTTACTTTTCGACGAACAACGACGTCCCAGGAAAACTAAAACGCTTTTATTCAACTTTGCCATAGACTAGAACTCTGTTCTGAAGATTCGAGCAAGCAATGAAGCCCCCAGACCATTCAACCCAAAAATATCGAAGAAAAGAGAGTCGGGCGCGAACAACCACTCATAATCAGTGTATGGCAAAAGTGGGCTATTCCAATTATGTTGACATTACACATGGTTTGGTACATTAAGCTACCAATTAGAGGAGCGCGGCGGGCGCGGGCGGCTGGCAGTAAGCCGTTCAACCACGAACCATAGATTACCACTCCAGTTGACTACTCGATTTATTCACTTATCGTTGTTCAACCGAGACCCACTTTTATATCTTCTCAGTAATAAAATTCACAGTGACACCACTGGCTGTGTGGTATTAAAATACGCGACGAAGCTTTTGACGTGCTTGCAGTGAAAGGTGATTGATTAAGCCTGAAGGATATGAACATTTTTAGCATTAGCTACAAATACATGTGGCTATTATAAACTCAGTCATTGTCATATACAGCTAGGCAGAATTGCATGAAAAGTGTCGATCTTTACATGATCAAATTATTGACAAACTGTAATAGTAATAAAAATATGTACAAGTATCAAAAGGGTTACAGGGCGTCCAAAAATTCGTCCCCATCTTTACATTCTTCTTCTGATAATGAACTCCGTGCTTGACAGAACGGCATCAATTAATTTTTGGTCCAAGTCCGACATAGGAACAATGCAATATTTCATGAACGAAATCCTTAAACGGGCATTAAAGAAATATTACCATGTGCGTATATAGAAGAGACATTCAGCTATTTTAGCTACAAACACCACAACACTTAAACCGAATTACATTTCCACTGGAACTGATCAAGTGGAAAATTGATATGAGGAAGGAAACACGCATTATTTACATCGCACACAATTTCCTAATCTAATATCCTCATGATAATCAGGTAATAATAAAAACGAGGCGCTTGTTTATCATCCCGCACGAGTTGAAAGTTACCCGAGAAAAACACATAGGTACTGTAGATATTATGGCCGGAGATATATGCTTAGAGAGCTTTGTCTACCGATATCGTACAAAAAGTATGTAAAGAAATCATAAAAACAATTTTAAACTCTTGGGCATGCTTACAGTTTGTTAGCTGATGATGACAATCAAAAAGTCGCTAAAACAAAGACGCCGTATCTTTGAAACCGGTTAGCCAGAAACGATACAAAACCGACAAAATTAGGCTAAAGCAATGAACACTACCCTTTTGATCATCGCTGTGTGTGTTTGACTTTGACGATCAAAGTTACAGATGGATGTACCTTTTCCACCTGACGGCGTGCTCGAGCCGGCAGGGTGCAACAATACATAGCATCTATCAGAAAGATGTGAACATATTTAGTACAGACTATCAAACTGAACAACAATCGCCAAGAAAAAAATAATCAACTGTCCCAAACGTTTGGGTAAAGTAGAAATTGAAATTTAGTATGTAGTATGATTACTTTTTCGCGATTCCGTTGATGTAACCAAAGGAAAGTTGTTCAGTTTAATGGACAGTACCATACCTTTAAATATGACCACACGTTTCTGATACACGCTGTGTAATATGTTTATTTGTTCGTCCACGGGTGAGCCACCGCCGCCGGTCACACAAAGCGGCGCGCCGCAGTCGGGCTGCACCCGCGCGCCGCGTGCACTTGGCTTCACGCCAACGCAAACACTAATTCGCTGACGTTGTTACATAATTGCTTCGTTTTTACCAGCGCCACCAATTTTCACATATCGCTTGCCACGGAAAATATAAAGCAATTATATTTTATCAGCGCCATCCGAGAGGGGACGTCGTTAACTCGATTTTAGCAAATATTGTAAACTGTCACGGGTGTTTAATTTAAAAGCGTTTAGTTAATATTTATAACCTGCCTTTAAGTGTGTCCTTGCATCTTTTCATGAGCACTGCACGGGGTTGCTTACTAATGCTGATACTGTTAGCCTGCGTCATCCTACTGCTAGGTAATATCCTCTGCCCGTGAACGACCAGTGGTCGTTGGTTTTGTCCAAGTCGTCCTGCCATCTTCTACGAGGTCTGCCGCGTCGCCTTCTGGCTATGTCAGGGCTCCAGAAAGTGGTTATTTTGGCCCTCAGCTCATTGGGCATGCGGCAGACGTGGCCAGTCCAGTCCCTCTTCAGCTAAGCGGCTTTTTGCAATTTATCTATACCTAATTTAACTACATTATCTTGTTAACGTAAACTAACAACTGTACATTTTCACGTAGCTTAGAATCTTCAAATGCCTCTCCACATTTATTGTCTAAGCATGGAGAGAAGAATTTAAAAGCTCATCGTAAACATATGCGGGACCGACCATTATTTTACAAAACGAATTGATTAATTCTACGAGTACGTCTGGGTCTACGAGGCTACGAAGTGCTACGAGAAATATTGTACTACATTGTTCGTAGATGCGCTACGACCAACCTTGGTTGCCAACTTATTCTAACATATTATAGGAATACATATTATATTCTGCGACAGAGTAGGTATAGATATAATTTGTTGCAATTTCAGACGGTAATTAAACACAACAATGATGCGAGGGAACATGTTATACGTTTTAAGATGGCCGGGCCGCAACTCACTGCCGCCGCAAAAAGAGAGGGTATTAATTTTCGCGACCTGCCACCCTTTAATTATAACGAGAAACTTTCGGCAACTTAGCTCATGTTACATACAGCTCCGTTACTCTTTGTTTTCAACGTAAAGTTTTTAGGGTTCTACTGGATAATTGACAAAAAAAAGGGAATGGTCCATCACTGATAATGACCTTGATAATATATGTAAGTATTCTTTATATCATTTTTAGAAATACTTATATGTCTGGGGATCGGCATGAAATAAAAATTAAAATGACAGGCATAAATTAATTGAATATAGCAAATACTTAAAGTAATACAAATATGATAAACTGTATGCATATCATAAAATGATAAACAAAATGCCCATATCACACTGTACAACACATCATTTTCATAAACACGTATTTTTAAGTGATTGTATGCGAGGAATATGGCCTTTCTTGTATAGTTTAAACTCAAATAGTGATCGTTAATAGTATGGACACACTTTGTGGTATTTTTAGTTAACACGTTTTAAGTGCACTTCATTAAATTAATGGGCGGTGGACGGTATTTGCCTAACGTATAGTGGTGTTATTCTTTGTCACTATCGGCAGTGGGTGGTATAATACATAATATTTACCTAATACTGCCCCGTTGGTTTAGTGGTTGCTAGCCCGAATGCTGACATGTGATCCTAGGGTTCGATTCCCAGGCCGGACAAAGTGTTATTCGATTCCTCGATAAAAAATTCCTCAGCTGTCCGGAATTTGGAAGTTACCGTTATGCTGCCCGCGCGCCGCGTAAAGCACTTTAAGCTATTGGTAATACGTCCCATTATGCTATGGGGCCGTCTCCACGAGCGAGAGAATCGCGGCGATATTATCGTCGTCCCACGTATTTGTATGTGAAAATATCGCCGCGATTGCGCACCACACACTTGTCCACCACATCTCCATCTCCCGCGTCTGTAGCAAGTCTCCTCCGAGATTGGCCTACATGATCGAAACTATCATTTACACTAAAAACGGGATATTTACCATGTTTACTATTTATTTTGAGTGCACGATGTTTATCCGTGATCATGGTGCTTGTATCAGCGCCGAAATATCGGGAACTCTAAATAAATAGTGAACATCGCAATATCCCGTTTTTAGTGTAAATGATGCCCTGTTGATGTCAATAGTTTCGCCCCCTATTACAAGGGACTTAAACATAACTAGTGAGAAATACGGGTGTACTATCTTATAGTTCACCTCTGTCTACTGAAAGCGCCAAATTAGTAGCTCAGTTCTGGGCTGATACAATTTAGATTGCCATCGATACGCTAAGAAGAATACCTCTGTCTAACCGTTCGGGGCTTACAGGCGTGATGTTATTTTATGTTATGTTAGTGACCATGTCACTTTAAAAACTAATATGACCGAAACGTTCAGTACTATCACTAGCTACTAAAGGAGCTCATCCAATGATCTTGCAGTTGACAAAGTATAGTATCAGCAAGCATGATGCTGAATGAGTGATCTTTCTTACATGGGATAGTTATTTGCTTTTAACGGTAATAAAAAGTTAACTACATATCGTCAGTTCATAGTTTATACAGACACATTTAAAAGCTTAAAGATATAATATAGGACGGAGGTCCTTGAGCCCGTTGCATTACGAATACTACCTGCGTATCTACTCGTACGTATGCACGTGTTTCAAGGTCCTGTCTGGCCGGTAATTACTCGTATATTGATTTATCGTAGTATTTCGCCAAAGTCTGCTGCCTGCACGCTTCACTGCGAGTTATCGTAAGCCGTTTTGTATTTACTGGCACAAAGAGTCTGGCGTATTCACACGAGATGGAACTGATGCTACCTTTGTACAATACAAACATTCCACTGAACATCATGGCTGTTGTTTGGTAAGGGATAAGCAGATATGTACGATTTTGGTAATCTATTTTCTGGTATAAAGTCTTATTTGTTTAGGTGCCTTCAAATTAGAGGCGTGAAGAAACTCTTCACTGCGGCGCGCTGGACGCGCTACGACAAATGTTCATACAATATCTAGAAGCGCAATTCCAGCGCCACTATCGTGACACGCGCACGTCGTTTTTGCATAGTGAAGTAACATGTAGTTATTAACTTAAGGTAACTTCACGCACTTTTTAATACTTTGTCTTTCTTCGGTAGAAATAATGCTTTGCAGGAGGTCTCTTCTCGAACGTGGAATCTAGTTTTGAGTATGCTCAAAAGTAGCAGCTGGCATCGTAATAAGGACTCCACAAAACCTTGTGATACTGTGAGTGTGTTTTGCCGTGTTGGGTTCTAGAACTGCGCCCAGCAAAAGACAAAGAACAAGGATAGGCAGATTTGTCTGCTCCTAACAAAATATTTTCCAGTCAACCCGCGATCATGGCGCTTGCAACAACGTCGAAATATCGGGAGCTCAAAATAACTTACAATCACGGAAGATATCGCGTAAGTGACGGTATAAGTTTGGTTTCTGTTCGTTCTTAAATAATTTTTGAACATTTTATCACTATATATCGTGTAATACTCACAATAAGTATTTTTACAGAGTAAAGGTTTACTAATATGTGCTATATCCTTGTCTTTTCTTCTTTCGCTGTAATAAAACCAATAAGAGTAAGCTTCTTCTTCGTCAGAATACATCGCGTAACTGAGTCTTAAGACGAACATCACTAAAATTTACTGAAGCGTTACAGCCTACTGCGCCACCGTCGGACCACTGAAGCGCTCCTCTACGGTAGCGCCACTGCGGCGCTTCTTCGCGCCTGTTATTTGAAGATTATATGCATTTTGAGGATTCTCACACTGTCTGCCCAACCCTAACATCAGTTTGGGAATTATTAATGGTCGTGATGGCAGGTAAACAAATGGAAAACTGCAAAAAAAAAAACAATTAAAGCTACTAAAAAGTTAATAACAGTGTTAAGTTAATTAAAGTTTTCGAACTTAAGTCCACCCAACAATCCTATTCAATCGTTCACAAGTTATTGAAAACTTCAACAACAACAACTCCATTACAATTGTCTTGAAAACAACAACCCATCATGTGCGGGAAGCCCTAGGAGGCCCTACTAGTTTAAATTAACAATCAAAGCGACGCAGTCGCGTGTCAATATAGAAGCCTTGCAAAGTATTTCACTAAGAGTGAAGCTCGGTAATTTCCTCACTAAACGAGCGTTGCACAAAGTAATTTATGCAACGCATTAATAAAACATGAGTATGTAAACGCGTTGACGCAGTTCGGGAGGCCCGTCGGCACTCAGTGGCTTGCATCACAATACAGCGACAATCTGACGGATTATTTACTTTACTACGGCTTTCATTGGACGGGACTTTCCACGATAATTCGTTTGAATTTTCACGGTGTGACGTTTTAAGTGCATAAGCATATGATGATCATTATCCACGTGAAAATATGACTGTGTTCTATTGCACACCATATAATACCACTTAGATATGATTAATGTAGCGTAATTATTTTATGGTCTAACGCACACCACAAACTTTCCGTACGCTATATAAATTACGACTCACTTACATCCCTGCAATAAAGATCAGAATCAGAAATTCTGGCAGCCCGTAACCACCCTACACAATGCGTTTAATATGGACTAATAGCCGCCCAAAGTCCCCACAATACACAGGTATTTGTTCAAGTAATGTAGGGTACACTTGTGTGTGGAAGTTGGCAACAGTAAACGTATAGAGTTAATATTTTAGAGGCGAGTATTACAAGAGCACTAATTTGCGGAGAAGTTGCCGTATGCTCGCGTATGCAAACAAGCCCAGAGTGACTCTTCACTTCACATTTAAGAAGAGTTACTTTATCATTTGCTTTTCTGCTAAGAAAGTTAGTTACATTTAACTATTTCTAAGACCTTAAAATGAATGTATACATTGTTAGATTTAACATTAGTAAGAGGAATAAAATAATCCTACCTACAATGAACCAAGCAAACCGATTTACTACTGCTTAGGCTCCTCTCTGTAAGAGCTTAGTGAGTAGGCCCTAATGCAACATATGGTTGAAAAAACATAGCACTCGTTAGATGGTTTTTGACTGAAACCTCTTTTAATAGCCTCATTTTTAAAAACTACATTCGACATTTTCTTGAATGTAGACAAATCAGAATGGGTCTTCTTATTAGTACGAGGACCCTAGCACGTGTTGTTCAGTAGTTGGATCCTACCCCCACGGCAAAAAGAATAAGCATACGTATTTACATTATTTGCCTTTTATCCGGTCAGAACAACTAAAATCTACATATCCAGTACTAGCCTGTTATTTTATATTACTTCTATAATACGAGTCTGCCTCAATGGTGACAAGTCATATTAAAATTCCCGAATGTGTGTGTAAATGTGGGTCGTAATGCAAGTAGGTCAGGGCGGCGGAGCGCCGGAGACGGGCCGCGCCGACCCGACTTCATCACCGTTCCACTAACGGGAAAATTTATCCCACTACACTCCTTTTTACTGAACGCCAATCATACCGATCGAGTGTTCTTAGTTACGCCTACAATCGAATAAATGTTGCCAGTGGTTAACCCCTAAATTCTCACCGTAGCATCAAGTTTACTTTGTATCCGGCGGAATTATTGAGTATTTGTTTTCCTATTTTCTGATAATAACATGATATATTTAAGGTCATGAAACGCGTATACACATCTTACAGGCATGTTTCTTCGTATAACAGGGAAACTGACTGACTGATACGAAACATTCGTTCAAAAAACTCAATTAAATTACATATTTAAACCCTTAAAAACTTAGTTTAGTTTTTATTAAACTTAAGTGCAGCTTCACTAACTCTTATTAATATCAATGGTATAAAGGCATAGCGTGGAGACTTTAATGTAGAGCCTGATTTCCATATTTAATGATAGTTCTGAAGCTAGCGACAGAATCAGTCGTCGGGATGTAGAGTCGCGATATGGAGACAAGTGTCGTGCAGTGACACTGACATTCCTTATTTCACGTGCTGAAACATGGCTGAAACTGTCGTAGAAGCTAGACTTAGAACTCGACATAATAATAGGAAGTGTGCTTCGTGAATCTTCTACCAGATATAACTTTGTATATCTATCAGACAAGCGCTATCTACGAAATAAATTCTAAAAATGAAAAGAATTTGCATAAATTTATCTACCTGATAACTTACTCGGAACCAATGATCAAGGTTAGGTTAGGATTAATGGTCTCAGGCTAGTTTTTTATTTTAAAAAAAATGTTATTATTTTTTGTTCATCGTATTGTTACATTAACGTGTAAACTAAAAAAAAATCAAATTTAAGCATAATATTAAAGTATAGTTTCTCTCTGACAATCTCAGGAACAAGAGGCCACTGTTAAAATGCCGCCGCCTCCGCGAGGGACGATACTCAAGTACGTCCGGCGCAGTTTCAAGCGGTCAAAAAGTACTGTCAAAAGAAATATTCGACTTCACTTTTACCTCTCTTTAATATGGAAATAGCTCAAGCTTTTGAAAAAGAATCAGCCAGACTGAAAGATGGTCTGAAGGACTGCATAACTAACTATGGTGCGCTGGACGTCCCTTAATATGTATCATGGTATCATGGAAACCGTTAAGCCGTTGGTCTCGGCTGTTATCTGTAGATCCTTGACAGTTGTTACAGGTAGTCAGTGGCCCAAAAGTCTTGACAACCAGTCTTACCAAGTGAAATTACCTAGTACTAACTGAGTTGTGGGGGTCAGATAGGCAGTCGCTCCATGTAAAATACTGGTATTCAGCTGCATCCCGTTAGACTGGGAGCCGCCGCTAACATAGTTGGGAAAAAGCTAGGCAGATCATGATGATAATGATGAGTATCATGGAAACATTTTAATGCATCCCATCATTCGACATCTTCAATAAGTATCAATATCGTGACCTCATTCTGCGAGGAAACCTCTCTCGCGGCTAATTCATGTGTGGAAATGGAGAGCCGTAAGTATATCTAATTACATAAGCGCAGATTTTAATGAAGGCTTCACAGAACTTCGCTCCTAAAGGCTTGAAACCGTAATTTCCCTGCCTTTTGTTCCCTTTGTCTCGGTAACAGTACCACTCGAATCTTTGGTTAGGTGTCGACGACTAATGTTTTGAGACCTATTTTTTCGCGGTAATCTATTAAACTCGCGGAATTGATATATTTAACTTATTAAAGGCTTTTCAGGAAATGTCTCGGTCTGTCTTCTCTTTATTTACGCATTGCGGAGTTAAAAACAATTTACTCGTACACATTTTTAAAGATATTTTGATAGTAACAAATAAATTACTATGCATAATGATGACAATTATTTGCCTCACATCATTAACTCGGCAGCAGCCAACATTGACATGAACACTTGACAGTATTCAAACATAGCATAAAGCCTGCGAGTCGACGCAGGTTATCCACGGTCGTGACATCGTTTCATTTGCAAGCTGCTGATAGTATCCATAGCGTGACACGGACACAAAGCTGGAACTATATTAAAAATAAATTGGCGATATCTGTGACAAGAGTGAACATATGTAAAATTCAAAATGCTACGGAAGGTAGGTGAAATCATTGCGAGACAGCGGCGCAGGACGCTTGCGCGGCCCGCACGCATGCGCACCGCCACTTAACCTCAATCCGAGGTATGTTTTTGAATGAAACTTCATTCGGAGCCGGCCCCCGCGACCGTACTTTGCTTTTAGGTGATTTCGGCACTCGAGACGACTTATCTAACCTTACGAATGTACGTCGACAACATAAGTATCGAGTCGGCAAGCAAGCTTCAATTACAGACCGAGTGGGAAGGAGTTTCTCTCGAAATTCTGAATATTTTACGTATACCATTATAAGCAAAGGGCAGTCAGCTTTGAGTATTTTTATTATTTGGGTAAATATTTTATCCTCTAATAATTTAAGTAAGCAACGAGAACTACTTTAATCCCATTTATTACATACAATCTTTGTGTAAATTAACGTTAATAACCTACATTTTTACACCGTCGTAAGAAAAAGGCACTCAAAAATCAATCGTAAGAATTACGAATGATCTTTAAATAATCTGTACTTACAAACCACATAGATACTCAATTTAAACTGAGAAAAAATATTTAAGGTTCTCTATTGAGCAATGTGAGACTGAAGACGGTCGACAAAAGGTATCCGCCCACTATAGAGCACGTAACAACTGCCGGTTCCGGGCCGGCACACACCGACGCGGACGTCGCATGACAGCGCGCTACTCCCTCCACTATGAATTAAATGATTGTGATACTGTTTGTGTGGGATTTCCTATAGTTTAATTGTGTTGGAGTTTGATTATGAATGTTTTAGAATAATTAAAATGTACTTATGGTAAGTATAGCAAAGAAATTTGCTTAATCAACAACGTCAATTCTTAGTAACTGGTAAACTTAAAGAAATTTGTTCAAAATCTGTAATTATAGAATCGATTTCAGTCGTTTTCAAACTAAGTCCCTACCCATGTATGTTATATTTGGCAGTGTTTTGGCAAACTATGAATTAATTAGTAATAACTTTAAAGTAATTTCCTTTGAAGCGCAAAGTAGTCAGCGAAATATCATATTCATTCTTTTTCGTTTTTCCTTTTCAGAATGTTTTCCATGGTCTGTTTTAAAACTTCAAATCAAAGTGAATCACATTAAATAACGGACGAATTTTTCGACGCCGTTTGATTTTATTCTGTTTTTAACCAACTTCCAAAAGGAGGAGGTTATCAATTCGTCAAATTTTTTTTTTGTGTATCTTCAACGATATCTTCGCCAATTGCGAACCGATTTCGATGATTCTTTTTTTGTTTGGAAGAATATTATTTCGCGGTGGTCCCATTTTTGGTGAAGATCTGATGCTGATCTTCGGAGATAAGCAATGGAATCTCTTCAATAATAGACAGTAAATGTTTATTGTTCACACAACATCATAACAAAACGACGTACACGAACGTCGAACGACGTTACGTGTATAGTTTATTATTAGTTTTAAGGTTTTTAAAATAGGTATTAGTTTATCATTGTGTAAAATTATGTTATGTATTTTATCTATGGGCCTTGTTGCCTGATAATAAAATGATTATTATTATTATTATAACATAACATCACGACTATATGGTCTGAGGGGTACGCAGATATGTACAGTACAACCACATTTCGACAGTTAGGTATGTTCCATTTTATTGGGGATAAGCCTATTACCATGACATGTATTGTTAGCGGTTCACTAATGTTGCACCAAAATTCCTTTGTCAATTTTTAACAGACTTCAAAAAAAGGAGGACGTTCTATGTTCGTAGGTTGTATGTATTTTTTATGTATGTTCATCGATTTCTCCGCCAATTGTGGACTCATTTTCAAAATTCTTTTTTTATTCGATAACCTATACTCCTGAGATGGTCCTATTGTCGACAAGTCAGAATCTGATGATGGGATCCCAGGGAAATTGACGGCAACCCTGATTTTTTATAGGCACACAATGTTTTTCATATATGTAATTTCTAAAGCAATACAGATGTTTGTGCCTGGTAATCTTCATCTCATGTTGCTAAGCTGATGATGGAACGTATAAGTCAGGATATATACAACGGAACTCTTCAATAATAGACAGCAAATCTGTCGTAATTTCTGCAATCGCTTGGATGTTTATTGTTTACACAATATTATAACATAACATAACGCCTGTATGCTCTGAGGGGGTACGCGATATGTGTAGGTACAGTACACCCAGATTACGACAATTAGGTATGTTAAGTTACATTTTATTGGGGATAAGCCTATGACCATAAAATGTATGGTTAACAATGTAAATAAATGCATAGCAAATATTTATATACTAGCTCATGCCCGCGGCTTCACCCGCGTAAGTTCGGTAATTGTCCCACGGGATCGCACTACCGGGATAAAAAGTAACCTATGTGTTAATCCAGGTTATAAACTATCTGTGTGCCAAATTTCATCCAAATCCGGTCAGTATTTTTTGCTTGAAAGAGTAACAAACATCCATCCATCCATACTCACTAACTTTCGCATTTATAATATTACCAGGATTACAACTAAAAATAGAAAAATGAAAAACTCAATCAAACAAACAAAAGTCACCGACTTCTGAAGCTAAAGTTATTTTTCCATTTTTTGTTTTTGAAGTCGGTTTTATTTTTTGCAAAAAAGTTTTTTTTTACCTATATTTACAATGTTTCAGTCTTATTTTATGTTTGTAAATACGTATTCAAGTTCATTTAAAATGAGTGAATTTCTTCGTCACATTAAATCTATACTTATATTAATATATTAATATTAATAATATTATAAAGCTGAAGAGTTTGTTTGTTTGTTTGCTTGAACGCGCTAATCTCAGGAACTGCTGGTACGAATTGAAAAAATATTTTTGTGTTGGATAGTACATTTATCGAGGAAGGCTATAGGCTATATAACATTACGCTACGACCCTTAGGAGCCGCGCAGCGTGTGAAACCGCGGGGAACAGCTAGTGAGGTCAAAAATAGTTTTCAAATATGCCAATTATGAATTAAACCTGAGCCAGAAACTGTTCAAAACTAAGTGCCTATATACTATATATAATATATTTATTCATCGGCAACTCACAGCCTGTTGAGATTAAACTTGAAAAAATACTCGATGAAATCCACTAACTTGGGCTCAGTTATTAATGATGTTTTCTTTGATCAATTGGAATTATGATGAACAATGTGGGTAGGCAATGAGCTTATTAACTGAATTAATTTTCAGTTACTACCTACGTTACAGTACCTACTACCTAAAATATATATAGCTCAGCATATTGCCAGATGGCAACGCGTCAGTGGGTATACCCAACTGACACTGATTTTCAGCTGCAGTCAACAAGTGCCATACGCTCGAAACCTAAAACACCATTTAAATTAGCCTTAGAAAATATATTGTACAAAATCAAATAAAATGTGACATAATTAACATCGTAAATATCCATTCATTGTAAATTATAATTTAAGTAATTTACTACAAACCTTAAGTAAATAGCCAATATTTGCTTACTACAATAAAATAATAAATATTATGGAAAAAAACCGATTGTTAGCGTTTATCACAGATAGTATCAAGTCCTGTTAGAAACAACTTTAGGTACCTACTTAGATTGAGATGATGAGTATGATTGAACAGTTTGTACTTTTAATTAATTTGGCACTATCCGCGAAGCTAAATTCCCCGTAACGAACATCGTAATTAAATATTCAACAGAAAATAACACATAAAATACGGGAACAAATAGTAAGAAACTTAACACTCACGCTAAATCATTAGCGTCAAAACAATGGCACAAGAATGGATACGTTGCCGGTGTGTTCGTGATTACACAGGGTGGGCCGGGATTGCTACCTGACATATTAAATTAATTCACGGAAAACACCTGCACTCTCACACCAGACGAACAAACAAACATGAATTATGATTACGGAGAGAATTTTGTTTTGAAACTTTGTCAACGATGGTGCCGAGTGTTCTGGCAATGTCGAGATTATTACACCTCTGTATTTAGGTACAAAGGTGTAGTTTTTACAGCACAGAGAGATAATTTGGTGAAATGATCTATTGAAGGGTAAATTTGGGGAAACTTTGTTATAGCAGCCGAGGCGGAATTCACCGTATGGACCCGAGACCTGCAGCATCAAATACCCACGTGTATCCAACGAAGTTCAATACACTTTCGAAAATACAAAATAATAGAACGAAAAGTGTTATTGCTCTGAACTAATTTACTTTTTTTCGCGCTTTGCTTTCGCCAGGTTGACAAAGGTATGATGCCGCTAAACAGCCTAATGTAAAAAAAATGAAAATTATTTTTGAATTTAGGAAACAATTTTTTTAATAATAATAATCATGTTTATTTATGATATTCTATTATAAAAACACTTTAAATGTTCAAAAAATATTTACGCCGTCTATACGTCTTTGTTAAAATTAAAAAAAAAAAACAATCACCGCTGACTATAGGAATTTATTGAACCAATGCAGCAATGTGGACTTGGTTTATTATCTGTGGAAATTTTGATTGTGAATTCCGCCTCGGCCGCAATAACAAAGTTTTCCCTCTTGTATCAATTTATCAAAATGTACTATTTCAATATGTATCAACTGTATAGTTAAATGTTGTTGATAGATAGATAATGTTGCTTTTAACAATTAATCTTGCAAAAGAATGGATGATTTGATGATGTAGTTTTTGAACTCTCCATCGGTCAGTTCTAAATAACTGACTTAGGTAATTTGTTATTAAAATGTATACTGTTTATAAGAAAAGACTTACTAGTTTTTGTTAGCCTGAATTTGGGTATTACAATTTCGTGTTTACTGCGTGTATTAATGTTATGGAAGTCTAATTTTGAAAAGCCCTTGGTTTTTGCGGACATATAAATACATTCTAGGATATAAAGGGAAGGCAGAGTCAGTACATCGATCTCTTTAAATTTTTCTCTGAGGGACTCGCGAGGACCCATTTTATAGATCGCGCGGACTGCCCGCTTTTGTAAAAAGAAAATTGAGTCAACGTCTGCCGCCGCGCCGATCCCCACAGCAGAATGCCATAAGACATAATACTGTGGAAATAAGCATAGTATATTAACCTAGCTGTAGCTGCATCAGTTAACTGCCTTATTTTCCTTACTGCATATGCAGCTGAGCTTAATCTTCCCGAAAGAGTTCTAATGTGTGGTCCCCACTGCAATTTTGAATCGATAGTAATCCCTAGGAATACAGTTTCCGCTATAACATCAAGTTTTTTGCCGTCAAGATTTAAATTTATATCCCGTTGAGGTACATTTGGTAAAGAGAATTTTAGACATTTTGTTTTGTTCGCATTCAGTAAAAGATTGTTAGCTGCGATGAATTCCCTGGTAGCTCATAAACGGCACTATGTGGATGTGTCTAACTATTCTCAATCTCATTTTTTCTTTTTTTTTCTTTTCATTTTAATTTACAAAGGTTTTCTTTTACAATGGTTCTCACATCATTTAAACACCCTTTGTTCAGAATAGTTGCAGCACTGATGACAATGTTTTTGTCACAAGTTTAATTTAGTCTTTTATAATATTTTCTTGCCTTTGTATAGATTCTTTTTAACGATTGTTTGTGAATGTGTGAACAGTATAGGCCTTGTAGATTCCTAGAGGTGTGTTAACTTTTGTTAACCTCTTATCTTGTTTTCCGTTTTTTTGTGTAGTACGCAACGACTTATTGTCGGGCCTATGCTGTCCCAAACTTGAGTACTAATGATAATATTGTAAAATCTAATCATTTTAAAAGAGTAACCATGGAGTTTCTTGCCGGTTCTTCTCCATAGGAAACGACCAACCCGAACCGTGCACCTTTTTGTCGACGTTTCATAAGGGCCCATGTAGGCCTATGTGAAATAAAAATATTTTGATTTTGATTTGATTTGATTGATGATGCAAAGATTTTAGGGAATATTGAATTACCAAACAATATGAAGGTACTAGCAGGTAACTACAATAACCATGAGTGGTATGGGTCGGTATCGAAGATAAACAAAATTGCTATCAATCAACAATACGAATCTATCGCTGCGAGATGTCTAGGTTTGATAGATGTCGTGTAAATACATACGTACGTACTTACGAGTGGTTTAACATATACAGAAATAAAATAGGTACTCTGTTTAGTACCTACGACTAAAGGCGACATAAGACACTTATTTGTAGGTGTGTCTGAATTGATTAAATCTACTTATGCTCGTTTTCACCAACGCCACGCCCTTTTGTCTGAAAGCTATTCGTAAGCATCAAAATCTACATTTAGACACTTTCTACTATCCACATACACCTTAACATTTTTGAGGTCTATGGACACAGTTAAAGTTTAGTGTATATGAATATTGCCTTTAAATCTGTTGCTATGCAAGAGCAAGAGAGAGAAGAGCAAGAGTTGCCTCAGCATAATCTATGCATTGGCGAATCGGTGTCGTAACTTTAGTCTCGCCTTGTGGTTGCTGGAAAGTTTTTTTGCGCTATGTAGCGGCTTAATGCGTAAAGCATTACCTTAAGATGCAGATAGGGTCGTGAAAATGGGAGTTAGTTAAAGATATGACATCAAAATTACTAAGCCCTTTGTAACTCTATCAAACCCGCAGAAAAAAATAACTACATATTTGTATCTATAAACGTTTCGTTGTTGTTCAAAACTAATCAGACATAACCAACTATTCAGAAAACGTTTTTCATTACATTGCATTTAAAACTATGAAATTATGATCTTCATCAGAAACTATGGAAATTCAGGATTAAAAAATGTTTTGTATGATATAATGTTTTAGCCAATCTATCACTGTATTTAAATGCAGCAAGGTGATGTAAATACTGTAAATAAGTAAGTATATTTAACTCATAATCTCTATAGAAATAGACCATTTAAGAAGAGGTAGGTACAGCGTCAAATCATAATACCTAAGTGTATGAACGGAAACGATAGAAACCTTATTAGAGACCTTCGCCTTGAGTCCTTAATCATAGACAAGAAACAAACGCCAAATCATACATTAAAAAAAAACAAACGCTCCAGATTTAAATATCCGCTAAGCAAAGCGTATCCAGGCACTTACTTCCCGGTAGATTTTATTACTTTACAAATAAAATAAAAATAGGTGAGGTTAACGGAGTGGCAAACGGTTGAAAGCTTTCAGATGTTTCAACTGCAGGTGACATCGCCGTTAAGAGGAAATGGCTACTGACACGCCACCTTCAGACAATCCTTTGACAACCATCTCCTAATAAACGTAACTTAAAGAAAATAAAGTAATAACAGTGGACAGTGCTTAGTAACTTACCTACCGGCTCGAAGACGTTTAAAGAAAAAATAATATTTTGTCAAGTATTCAGTGACTGTAAGATAGTAAATCTCAGACTAAAGGAAAACCACATGACGATTTGTAGATGTTTGTTATTTAATCCTTGAATTCATTCTGCTATTAATTTTTGATAGACATTTTAAATTAACAGCAACAAACTTTTTCTGTTTTAACTTTTGCTTATGACTTGTTTTGGCGACCATATGCATGAAGATATTCCACAGGTCTGTGTAATACAAATAATTATCAGCCGTTATTGAGTACTAGCTTATGCCCGCGGCTTCGCCCGCTTGGAGTTCGTGAATTGCCCACGGGATCTGATTTCTGGGATAATAAGTAACATATATGCTATACCAGACTATAATCTGTCTCTGTGCCAAGTTTCATAGAGATCTGTTCAACCGTTCTGGCGTGATTGAGTAACAAACATATATCCATCCAAACTTTCGCATTTATAATAGTTTATTATTTAAGATATATGTGTAATATTAGTTTTTACTTTTAAAGTTGAATAGGGTATAAATTAATAGTTAGAAATACTCACAAGTATTTAATTTTATTTGAGTAATACAGACACACTCGCGTTTTTTTACATGTACTTACTTGTAACTTGCAAATATAAGTTCATAGTAATATTAATATCAATTACATTACATATGAGTTGAAATATTGATACCTTGGTTTGAGATTGGTGACGGACGACAACCAAATGATTCATTAGGAATCTATTCATAGACATAATATTTAATACCAATGTCGCGTATCACGAGCCAACGCGAAAATCGGGATTTCACATATATTTACAGACACGTCTACCTCAGAAAAATCCTACCTACTTACTGATAGGTGAATACTCCCGCGCCCCGCACGCCCTGTGTAACACTGGGCGCCATGCGCCTGTCTACATAAGTTTCGAAGCCCTATTAGACTCTATTGGGGGATGATTTTGGAAAAACTGTGATACAAGTGTCGCATAATTTTAATTAAAGAGTGTGTACACCAATTTTCGATTCAACCGACCCTGAGAATATAAAGTTTCACAGAAAATTCAACCCCCCATTGCACCCTCTTAGGGGTAGAATTTCGAAATAACCCTTTCTTAGTGGATACCTATTTTTCACAAAGAATATACCCTTCAAATTTCATGTTTTTAAGAATAGTGGTTTAGGCTGTGCGATGGTATATCAGTCAGTCAGTCAGGACTTTGAATTTTTGTATTAGGGGATGATTTTCTAAAAACTATGATACATGTTTCTCATCATTTTAACTGAAGAGTATGTACACAAATCTTCAAGTCAATCGAACGCGAGAGTAAAAGTTCTAAAAAAAGTCAACACCCCATTTCACCTTCGAATTCGGGTCGAATTTCGAAAAAACCCTTTCTTAGTGGATACCTACTCTTCACAAAAAATACACCCTCCAAATTTCATGTCTCTAAGACCAGCGGTTTAGGCTGTGCGCAGTCATGTCAGTCAGGACTTAAAATTTTATATTGGGAGATGATTTTAGAAAAACTGTGATACACGTTTCTTATCATTTTAACAGAAGAGTACGTACACAAATTTTCAAGTTAATCGACCCCGAGAGTAATTAGTTACACAGAAAATTCAACACCACATTTCACCCTCTTAGGAGTGGAATTTCGAAAAACCCTTTCTTAGTGGATACCTACTATTCACACAGAATACACCATTGCAATGCTTGTCGAAGAAATGCGCTTGCAAGTCATCAGGATTACATTGTAATTCTAAATGCCTTATCAGCGCTCCGTGTTGTAACAAGTATTTTTTTAGGGTTCCGTAGTCAACAAACAAGGAACCCTTATAGTTTCACCATGTCCGTCTGGCTGTCTGTCTGTCCGCAGCTTAGCTCAAAGACTCTTAGTACTAGAAAGCTGTAATTTGGCATGAATATACAGATTAATTATGCCAACAAACTGGTAAAATAAAATCTCGAAAAGTATTTTTATATGGTATCTCCTGTACCTACTCGTAAAGCGAGGATTTTTTTTTTAGGTCTTTAAAAATATTTCGAGCTTGTTGAATTAATTTTTCGATTAAGGGATTCGTTTGTGAAATATTAAGCTTTAAAGTGCAAATTTTTGTTAGACTCAAGTGTCTCCCCCCTCTAAAAGCTAAACGGTTTTTTGGGTGCGTGAAAAGTGCAAATTTTTGTTAGACTCAAGTGTCTCCCCCCTCTAAAAACTAAACGGTTTTTTGGGTGCGTGAAAAAAATCACGTTGATAGTATATAGAACGAAATTAAAAGGAAAACTATCACAACTAAGTAGGCTTTGCAAGTTTAAGAGTAATAGTCGACCAACTTATAAAATGTACTTGGATAACATATTTTCCTAAACATAATGTAAGGGAGCACAGGTTCCTGCCAGGGCTGCGTTCCTGCCAGGGCTGCGGGACTGTTCGAAAGAGATACCGCGGCCCTGGAACATAAAGGGCCAATGAAGGAACATGGGTGTTTTTTAGTCAGTAAGAGTCTGACACTCCCTTCCGCTCTGCCCAGAGCGGGAGGAGTCATTTGATGATTTCTCACCCTCCAAAAAAAAAAAAAAAAAAAAAAAGGGAGCACAGGTTTTTCAACTGCAAATGTAAGTTTGTTTTTACTATTACAATAAAAAATCATTGTTCGTAGGCAAATCGGATCGTTAGGAAGTGTCCGCATATTTTGATGGGCTACTACGGATACCTACATTGTGCGTGGCCTGACACGCACTTGTCCGGTTTTTTTACTACCTGATAATAAATGACAACTGATTACTTTGATTGTCTTGTCATCGATTTGTTTATTAATAAATAAATATCAAAAAATAAGAAAAATACTGATTCAGTTAGATTAGCCAACGTGAGTATTTAAAAATTATTTTAAATGAGTTATTAAAAAGTAATAAATAAAAATTCCAAATAAAACTTTGACTGATAATTTTAATAATTACTCTCATAATCATATTATAATACATAAAAATATTTAAGGTTTTGACTGATAGTTAATTGAAATAAATGATAAAAAAGTACTCATTGTTTTATTCCCAAAATCAACATTTACCTACCGTCACTGGTAAAACCTGGTATGTTCAAAATTCTAATGGTAAAAGCCCGAAAAACTCGTTTCTATTTTTATAAATTCTTACGTTTACCAACTCGTGTTGGTAAATCCTAAGAGTTATTGGTAAAACCTAAGATTAACCAATATTGGAGCTTTTACAGTAACATAAAGATTGGAAAATGTGTACTGAAATTATCACGGTCTTTATCATTGAGCCCAACCCTTTTCTTACTTCAATGATTCATCATCTGCCTAGCCTTTTCCCTACTATGTTGGGGTCGGCTTCTAGCCTAACCGGATGCAGCTGAGTACCAGTATTTTACATGGAGCGACTGTCTATCTGGCCTCCCCGACCCAGTTAATACTGGGTAATACTATACCCCTTGGTAAGACTGGTTGTTAGACTTTCGGGCCACTGATGACGTTTAAAGACTGTCAGAGATAAAGATGATAACCGGGACCAACGAGCTTTCCGAGGCACAGAGGAAACTCGGTATGTATGGGTGGTCACCCATCCACGGACCAACCTGAAGCTCGACCCAAATGGCTGTTATTATTTAGCCACGAGCTCCTCTTACTTCAATCATTATAAAACCTTATTGAAACCCAACTGGCTGAAAACTCTACCATCAAACTTTTTAAAATGAAAATAATATAATATTTATTTTTCAACATTTTTCGAAGGGTTACAGTCGGCTTTACTTTAAGTTCCTGCTAAAAAGAGGTTGTGTCCTTTTATTATAAGCTTTTTATAAACTTTTATTTTACTGGCCTTGTTAGTTAGTTGGTTATACTCTTAGTTAGTATGTATTGGTCAAATCTTGCAACTTAATTTCAAACCAGTGCCCCTCAACCGATTGAGCCGAAATTTTGCACACACCTTTGGTTCTGGTGACAATACATTTTTATGACAGACATGACTTGATTCTGCGGCCAGGATCGCCTCCTCACGGAGACCTCCACAACAGTTAATAAACCCAATTTAGTTCTTTACACTTTAATAATAAATTGCTTTTTTTAAAGTTGAATTCCTTACGTCAACCACTTTAGCGCACGAAAAAGTTCGTTTGAAAACCAAGGTCAAATGATGTCACAACGTCACAACAAAAATTCGAACAACATGTGACACCTACCTACTCGCACTGAGCCTGCGTGGTGGATCAAAGCTCATTCCCTCTCACATAGGAAGGTCTATGTTCCAGCAGTGGGTACATTATAGGCTGATTATGCTTACGATAACGCCATGGCGTTATCTGGTTTAACTGCAGTGTTTTAATCAAATCATGACGTGCCGTTCATTGTCACATAACTTGGAAAATTGTCAAGAAAACTGCAGTACTTATTATTAACCGACTTCAAAAAAGGAGGATTTTGATAAAAAAAAAATTGTTGGAAAAGAGATACTTCAAGGGTGGTCCCATGATAAGGAAACCGGGATTTGATGATGGCATCCTAGAGAAATTGAGGGGAGCTATCAAAAATTGTAGTGGCGACTAGTGCGTTTGTACATTTTTTGATTAAGTATTTTAAAACACTACAATTTAAAGAAGGTCTGGAGTCGCTCTGATGATGGAACCGAAAGACAGTTAAGGGAACTCCTCAACTGTTTACAGTAGCTATCTTGCGTTTGGACTTAATTATTCATGTATATTGATTAAAAATTTGCACCCATCTGGGTTACAAGTGCCATTACAGTTCTGATGATGAAAAATATTTGTATGGAATATTGCAACTAAAAATAAAAAAACTTTTTTGCAAAAAATAAAACCGACTCCAAAAACACAAAAAAGTGAAAAATAATTTTAGCTTCAGAAGTCGGTGACAAAAAACTGAATCAAACAAACAAAAGTCACCGACTTCTGAAGATAAAATTATTTTTCACTTTTTTGTGTTTTTTCAATTATGCCATTTGTTTGTTGTGAACACAATGTGTATTAAAATGAGCTGCACAAGGTAGCTTTATTATACATAACAATTCATGAAGCTCTAGCTCTACTAATAAGCTCGTTTAACCCATTCTAGATTGTCCTGAGGGTAATAGTGAAGTATTGCCATAATCACCACGCTTAGTCGAACGGAGTGTGATGTCCCCATACTCAAGGAATATCTAGCACAAAAAGGAACATTATTTTAAAGATGACAGACAGTGCAGATAGAGTTGTAAACAGACCCTTTAACCAGCACGCCTAGCATGACCACCGTAGATTTGAGTTTTGTCGACCGAAGAATCGACAAAATAACAGATCAACAAAAGAAATCTGTAATTTTGTCGATTCTTCCGTCGACAAAACCCATTTCTACAGTGGTCATGCTATGTGCATTCTGTACATGAAACTAATAAAATACTGAGCAAAAATAATTGTTGGGAAACGACTTTTTTTGGCGTGAATAATCACGGTTTACGGTAGCGCTCAATTAAACGCACTCAAAACAATGTTATGATGGATGCATTGAATAGTAAAGGGGTCATGGACGTGTTTAAAGTGAAATTATAACATTAACTAGTATTTTTTTTAAACGTGTGGAAAAGTTGGAACTTAGACTAACTTTAATATCTCTGTAACTAGAAACAAAAACAAGTTGAATATACAGGTTCAGGCATGGATGTACATACCAATAATGTATAAAAAACAAAATTAACGAATAGTAAAAATAACTTAAGGAGAATTAAGGAAAACTAAATAGGTACATGCAGTAAGTGGGGTGAGGTGGGAAGTGAAAGAAGCGAAGAAAAGCCGACCAAACTAAAACCACGGGAAATAAAGAAGATCTCTTGAAAAGTTGTTTATGAAGCGATTAACTGTATCGATATAAATATAATGTATGTATCTTATAGTTGTGTGGTAATCGGTTGTCGTGGTATGGGCATGTGATGCGGAAGAATGAGTAAAATGTGTTTTGAGTATGAATGTGGATGGGTATAAGAATAGAGGAAGACCAAAGAAACGATGGATGGACTGTGTGATGGATGATATGGGAAGAAAAAGGTATCTGAGGAGATGACGAGAAACAGAGAAGTATGGCAGAAGACATGCTGCGACGACCCCAATTTAATTGGGATAAGAACAAGAGAATAATGATGATGTATGTAACTATGAAGTAGTAAGTGTATGTACTGTGACCTTACATTTATGAAAATCTAATAGTTTGCTAGAGGTTCACGTAACTGCCTCGTTAGCTCGTAGGTGACTGCGCGTTGGGTTCTAGGTTTGAGTCTTGGAGCTATTAAGTTATTATAATTAATTTTCAGTAGGAAAGGAGGTTTCAGGGAGGTTTTCAGTAGAAGGTTATAGGCTCACCCCCATTGCAATAACATATGCTTAAATAACATAACACAGGCGTGATTTTTGTTTGTTATGTCGATGTAGATGTAGGGGTCAGCTGAAACTTTCACGCGATTTGATGTAAAATCAGACTTGTTTGATCACAGTCATTTATATACCAACAAAGCCATGCTGGAAAATATATATGCCGCATTTGTGAGTGATTTTAATAAAAATTATTTAGCAAATATGCTTATGTCTATTTTATGTAGTACAAGCATCTGCCCGTGGCTTCGTCTGCGTCGAGGAAGAATAGCTTGCATTTTTTTTAAATGCATGTTTTTTTTAAAATCTTATGAAGATTTAAAAAAAAATGATATGACATGAATAAAAATATATGATGTGGGAGGATTACCTCCCACATCCAAACTTTCTAACGTTTTTTTATAGATTTGCTATAGATCTTCATGCGTTGCGTAACATTCAGAAATCTGCTTACTTTAATTAAAAAAATGCTTGCCTCAGCATGAACTGAGTAGCTAGTAAGCAGGTCTGAAGATGCAGGAAATATTGATTCATAAAATTTACATTGATTGTAAACATGACAGTTAACCACCATAGAAAACCTTTTCGTGTACAAGGTACTCCTGTTATTAACACTTGTGTATCTTGACTTTATGTGACAAAGATTAATTAAAACATTGAAGAACCAGCACATGTCCACGTTCAATATTTCAGAGAATAGCGGCCATATCTATAAATGAACCGTAAGGCTTCCGTGATTGACCGGACCGTCTGTTCGATGGTAGTAGCTATATCATGAAGTATATGTATCTACTCTGTGCCATTTTGCTTCTGAATGGCCGGTTCATGATGTGTTTACTATCTATGATTCATCGGATGACGTTATCCAGTATGGCCGTTATGGGGAAAAAAACTTCCCATAACGGCCATACTGGATAAGATATTCAGATACTAGGTATTATATAGGTTGATCAACTGTTATACCAATATTAGTCGTTTCAATTAGCAGCTTACTCAATTTATATTTCTTTTTTTCTATACACAAATAAAACGTTGACACGACCAAGACACTACAATAAATTTTCCAAGAATATTTTTTCTTAGTAACTGCCGGCCATTACCGGTGAATCGAATCATTTATGACAGCAATCATTCACGTTTCCCTGAATTTAATTGGTTGGTTTTGTGCGACAGTATCGGGAGCACCGATCTGCGTTATCTCAGTGAGGGATTTACCAGTTCCACCCTAGTTGGAGCCTCCTCCTCAAGCACTACACTAGTGACAGGGGCGTGTTTCTAGCGCCCGCATTAACCCTGCATTAACACACAATATATTATATGAGAGTGTATGGATCTTGACATCCTACGTATTTATGAAGAGACTCCTACATTATAGCTGTAGGATGGTAATAAATTGTCATAACACTACTTTCTGGTAGGATGAATGAATATTGGATAGATATGGGAGTGTTTTTATTTCATGATTTTTATTTGTGATGATAATATTATGGATGTCATGTGCATTTTGCTATTTGTTTATAATAGTTATGTAAGTACTTATATGCATTAAGTAACCAACTATTGTCTGTATCAGTAACAATATAAATCATGTTCCTAAATGTATTAATGTTCGTATACATTATCCAATTGCTAGTAGTCTGTAGGTTTTCATCGGCAGACACACAGTAATGGCGTGGCTCCGGCCGCCTGTCAGCCGCACTACGCGCTGACAAATGGTCGGGCGGCGGATCCATCAACCACACTGACACCAGCCAGCCTCCACACGACCTCCAGCTCTAGCCGCACTATACTTAGGTTAAGAAACGTGTCTTGCCCAACTGGATCGATACACGCATATAATCGTCTATCCGGGGGAGTTTTCACGCAATGAGCTAGTGTTATAGCACTAAGTACTACGATCTTTTATAAAGAACTGAAATTGCACGTGTTATACATGATAAATCTTTTTCATTTCAGGATAAATCCACACTGCGACATCGTTTGGATAACGAGCATTTGTTACTTTTTTGGACCATAAACACTTCAGTCTACATGGATCAGTTAACTTCAATGATGAGTATGATTGGTTCCATTGTTGCTGCGACCACTGTAAACGTTTCTACACGAGGGAACAGGCTGATGGGCGCACGGTCTAGTCTCGTGGTGACACTCACCTGGCACTCGTGACACGTGTGCACGGAGTAGGGCTGGTCGCAATCGTATCTTCTGAGGATGTCGACGAAATCGCAGTGCACGCGCGCAACCATAGCGTCGAGACCGAGGAGGTCGTGCAGCGCGCGCTCGCAACGCTCCCCGCCGGCGAGCACGTCGGCGCGCGCGCCGCGGTCCAGCGCGGACGCGGGCGAGCGCTCGCAGCACGCGCGCAGCCGCAGCTCGGCGAGGCGCCGCGCGCGTGCACCGACACCCAGCGCGCACAGGTGCGGCACGTCGCGCTCCGTAAGCGCGTCGGGCGCGCCGCCGCCGCCGCCGCACGCCGCGCCCCCGCACTCGCGCACGCTGCCCGCGCCCTCCTCCTCCAGGTCGCACGCGCTCAGCCAGGGGTTGAGGCGCGCGAGCGGACTCACGGCCAAGCCCGCGGCCGCCATCAGCAGCAGCAGCAGCAGCGGCGGCGCTCGCATGGCGGGGGCGGCGCCGCTAGCGGGGGCCGGCCCGCCGGGCGCGGCGCTGCCTCATACCGCATCGCGCATGGCGACCTACTCGCGCGGCCCGGGCCGCGGGGCCGCCGCGCGTGGTGGGCGCGCCGCCATGTCGCTCGCTCGCCGCTCGACTGACTCCCCCCGGGCGCGCATCGATCGCCCCGCGCCCCGCACCCGTCGCTGCGCGCGCCCGCAAAGCCTTCGCTACCGTTATGTAACGGTGCGCGCGCACCCTTAGGTCCCGCCCGCCGCCGCAGCCGCCCTCTCGCGACGCACACAATTTTCCGCCCGCCTAACAGCAAGTTACAAAGCATTGGTAGTAACTGTTGAAATGAAGTACCCATAGATGGCGTTACCTAGTTTAAAGTAACTTTTATCGTATTTATGGATCCTTTTAGAAATTATTGTATGTTTTTCCCAACCTGTTTCAACTATTTTAATTTCAATCCTACGTGACCGTAAAAGCAATACCTAATATTATCACTGTCCAACGAGATCTATTGCACTATCCTTTAGGTAATATAATATTAAAGTATACTAATAATACCTGTGATAAACAAGTAAGTAAGGCACAAATTCAGTAATTCTAACTGACACAAAACATGTTTAATGAGAGTCTGAATGTAATAAAATTCTACACCACACGACTGTAAGGGTCTCTTCACAAACTCCGGCTGCCGTGCGGATAGCCATGTACGAAAGTTAATCTTTACCCATTTTATACTTCACAGTCGGATACCACCCAGCTGCCGAATCATTCATTAGCATCCTCGGTGTTCTTTCTGCTCGAAAGAACGCGTTGCGATGATGACCCATCATTGCGCCAGTTTCACAATTCAATGGTCCCCTATCTTAGAAGTAGGAGGTAGGCTTCAATAGGCTGGTTTCAATATATCTAACACGATATTCCACACGAACCGTAACTCGTAAACACGAGTGTGTATTTTTCCAGGAACAGATCTTCAGTTTCGTGTATGACTCATACACAGCTGCGCATATTTGTAACCCATACATACATACGCATACCCAGTGATTAGACATGGGCCACCTCCAGTTAAAATCCTGGATGAATGAAAGGAACAATGCGCCGGCGGCGGCGACTTTAAGATTGATAAGTAAATATTAACAGCAATTCGAAGGTCATTTACTTTTAAAAAAAATGCAAACAGAATAGATAATGTTGGTTTCTGAACTAGGTTCTCAAACTCTACCTAAACACTAATTAGCATTTTTTTTCGTTTTTTATTTAAGTTTTCTTCGACATCATTTCGACATAATTTGACCGGTAGCCTATGTACCTATCCCATACCAAAACTTGCCGATGTCCTTAATAGACTCATGTTTAAAAAACAACGGCCATTAATCATAAAATAAGACATTGATGTAATTTTTTTTGACCCTCACTGTTTTGGATGTGGCATCCGCCACTCGTCACTCGGAATGTAATAACGAATCAATAGACACCTCATTAAAGAAAATCGGTTCAGTTGTAGGCGCTGCGGTGTAAAATAAAAATGTTACAGACATACATACTCGTACATACATATACTGTTAAAAGAATAACCATTCCTTTTGGCTGTGTCGTAGTCTTGTAATAAATTCACCAGAGGAGGTTAGCAAAATTATATAGAAGACTGACGGTTGCCGTAGCCACTATTAGCCGTTATCACATAGCTTAGTTTAAAAGGATGCTCGATAGTTTTCTAGATGCGGAAAACGCACAATTTCAAGAGCACACAAGAAAGGCAAGGGAAATGCAAGCAGAGAACGGCAGAACAGAGTGAGCTGGTTATGAAAACCTTAACAGGTAATGCAGCAACCACAAGAAATGGCCAAGTGTCGATGAAAATGCTACATCAATTTTAGTTCAACAATGCTATTACGTAGTTTGGAAACGTCCGACACGCACCATGAATAACTAATGATACTCTAATGGTAAGCATATTAGGGTAGGCCTTTCCCAAGAAGCTAATCCGCAATGACAGTGATAGTTATGTGCAATTCCCTCACAACAGTGACGTTCGACTATAATCATCAAGTAGGGTCATTACCTACATGAGGAAGTCTTTGGTTAAAGTGTTATAAAGACCGGCCACTGGGTTCTGTTTTTAACATTAGGTAGGGAGGTATGTATTTTTAGACAGCCCCATATCATATCCCTTCGTACCTATATTTCTATCCTTTTTTCTTTTCTTTAATTAGTGTGTACATAAAATGTTAAATAAAATAGATAAATCGTCAAATGAATTTCTGATATTTCCAAAGTCGGTTCAAAACTAACCTCGATTTCTCGTAAGTCGTAAATATTCAAATAGGAAGATCTCGAAAAAGTAGGATAATAGGCAACTGAACATTATAATCAGTCAGATCAGATATAATGACTAGGTCTTTCCTTTATTTTTTTTTCTGTTTTGTAAACGTAAACTGGACACACTTAGCTGATCTCAAAAGTGATTATGCAACCCTGCGCCATTCGAGTGCACGTCTTCGGCTCATCGCCTTCAAAGAAATCACGAAGCGCGACGGTTGTCAAGCGCCTGCGTAAAAAAACATTTCAATAACGGTAGCAACTTCAAATGATGCCAACGCACTGTGGGCCGATATCGCTTATTTTATTTCGCTCACTGAATTAAAATGACGAGCTAAGATAAAACTTATCGACTCAATGTTTCCTTGTGGGTGGTCCAGTTTTGATGTCAATTGTTAAATGCCTGCGCATACCTTATAGGTAAGTTTAACGATCCATTCCGCATCAACAATGCTGGCGCTAGACAATACCCGACAAATCCCATGCAGTTGCCAAGGGATGCGGTCCCTCCTGTGATGTGACATACGGATAAACATAGGCTTTGTTAAAATTGAATGGCGCATTAATTGCTATTGTAATTAGGCGGTAAACGTGTAAGTTTATACGACGTAAACAACAAGTTACGTGACGACACATCTTCTATCTCTCTCGTTGGTCAGAGATCGCGGGAGGTCTCTGTCCCTCCGTCGTGACGTAACGCGCCCGCGCACTCTTTGAGTGCATTCACTCACAGCGTAAACCGCGCAAGATCACAACGTAGACCTTATTCCAACAAGATAATTTTTCGTTAGTGTGTTAAATAAATAGGATTGTTACATTAAGAACATTGATCTCTGTACAAAGACTGTAACAGTTTATAAGTGTTGTGCGACGGTAATATTGAAATAAGGGATTAAGAAATCGGCCGAAGGTTAAATTTCATCACACTATGGACGCCACAAGTAAGTAAACTGGTTTTAGAGATATACAGTACCTACCGTAAAAACCCGAACACAATTTCAATGGGCCAAAACAAAGGGAAGATATTCAATAAAACTGATCCTCGTAATGTCATAGAATCGACCACTAAAATATGCGTAAACTTTTCGTGCTATAGTGGTTCTGCTATTTATAAACTAAATTAGAAAATCCTTTAAAAATCTTCTATAATCGTATCCTTCGTCAATGTAAACAAACTCTTATCACACAATCTCAGTTTATGCACCAAAAAAAAATTAGTGGGTACCCACTACATTTTTTTTTAAATTTTAGTCCATTCGTTCATTGTTTCTATTTTTAAAACCCTAACTTATACTAACTTTACGTAAAAATAAAAGGATAAACTACACCTGAAATTCGCGAGTAATAAGTACTTAATTAATCATTGTTCAGTACGTAGCCAATGTCTGAATAATGAGCTATATTAAATCGCACATTATTGCTTATAATAATTCTAGTCAGCCCCGGTTATCGCTTTCCGTTTGCGAAGCCTTGTAGCTGTGTAGCTGTCTGTTGTCACGCCCTGAATATCGCCAGTTGTAATTTCATCATAACCGTCCGAGCTGACGGAGCTAAAACGAACAATATCGGACGAACGGACAATACAAAAGTTTATCATCACATTCACATTAACCTCGTCGAACACGTTAATCACGCATATTTTAGTCATTGTAGTTTCTGCTTCCTATAAGTATCGGCCTCTCTAAGAAGGACAATAATGTTCCATCAAATGGATTAATTTATGTTAATAATTGTGAATCACAGAATATTTTCCTTAAACTTTCATGACTTAAATCTATAAAACCACTCATTAACAAAGTTGAGTAAGCGAAAGAAAATACCTCCCTACGTCGGTCAAAGCCAATATTAGCTTCTCGTCAAAGGTCTCATGTAAAAAAAATCGAAGTGGTTAAACTCGCGTCACGAAAGAACACCTCCAAAACCACAATTTTTGTAAAATCACGACTTACAAATCGATTAGTTTGAACCGTCTCGCATTCATGAATTGTATAATAAATCCTATGAGTCATTCAGTGAGTGGATTAGACGACGAAAATACTTTGCAGCTTAGCTTAGCAACGAAAATATAGGTATCATTTCAAGTTATCCTTTTAGCACCAACACCTATTTTGGATTTGGCTTATCCCAGTGTTAACGCGATGAGTAATAACTTGTTTAGCTAAATCATGGTCAAAGTCTGCATTAGAAAATGTAACTTGACCCGAATAGCACGCCATTTGCATGACTTGCATCACTTTGTCTCCCAGTTATGTTTGTATAACTGATGATTCGTCCGCTCGACACGAATACCGCAAGAATCATTTCGCAAAATAGAATATATGACAACAGAACTTATCTATGCCTAATGTTATATTTTCAGTGGAAAACAAGATGGGTCTCCCGCCACCATACGAACAGACGAGGCCTAATCCTGCGCCGCCACCATCGTACTTCGGAGACAATCCTCCGCCGCCGCCAGGCTTTGTAGCCCCGACCCCCGGGCCGCGTACCACCGTCATAACGTCACCGCCAGCCCTGCCGGGAACCCGCCCAGCCAAGATGGGCCCTGGACCCACAGGCACCAACTGCCCAACTTGCAACAAATCCATCGTGTCCACAGTTGAATATGTCCCCAACAACCGCACACACATTATTTCAGCAGCACTGTGCGTTATAGCTGGGTAAGCTAGAATTTATGTCATTTAACTATAAGATAAGTAATGTACCTATTCCCTATTTACATTACAAGAACAACTACTGTATTCAAATAGGTATCCGTCAATATTATTCGTACGTTTGAGGTCAACTGATAAAGAACCGACTCTTTCTAGTTCCATCAGATTTTTCAACTGGCACCGTTTTGGATTTCAAATTCAAAACAACTTCTTTTTACCGCAAATCATGAGTTCATGACGCAAAGAACTAGTTTTCGGTCGACACATTTCGTAACTGGTTTCCGTACTTGTATGACTAACAGTTATTAATTCATTAGAAACGTTGTTTTATGTATTAGGTACTACAGCATTGTTACTAAACTAAAATTACCAAGTTTAATAAAATATGTAGCAGCGCCAACGACAAATAACTGTAAAAAATTAAACTACAGCTACATTAATACTATTAATAGATACTATACTGATAACGGCTACAATCACCTGTTTACAAGGTAAAAAAATCCGGCGATGACGTCGCGTACTGATAAAAAAGACCTAAGATCCTCGTTGTCATCATGGACGTCAACAAGGAAAACCAGCCTTAGGAGTTATGATAGTTCGATTCTTTAAGAGTATCAAGTACTTACACAAATAAAATCTCATAAGGGTCTCCTGTGAAAAAAACAAGGATAATATCAAAAAGCCCTCTTCAAGACTAAGTATAACAAGACTATTACGCATAAATTATAAACTATTCTCTCGGAAAATTCTAATGAAATTGCGCATGCACGCTTTATATGGAGATCAACTCATGTTCTATTAATTAGCGACCAATCATTACAATAGGCAATCCGTATGATGATTCATTACAACCATATACTTACCTACGCTGCATTCGTAGTTCCAATGAAATGTGGACGCTACCTATAGAACCAGCTAAGTTAAATACTTAAAACGATTATCAGCTGTGCTACTAGCCGCATCATGTGAAACAAAAGAAAACTTATTTTAAGTAGCAATATGATTGATTATCGCTTGTTTTGCATTATTCACAGATGCTGCTGCGGCTGCTTCGTACCATACTGCATGAGGTCCTGCAAGACCGCCAACCACTACTGTCCCCAGTGCAAGGCATTCATCGGTTCCTATACTCCATCGTGATCTTAATCGTCTTTCTTTTCTCGTATTTCATCAAATCTCCCATATTTTTAATGACTTTATTATAAAACAAAGTGAGATAAAATATGAAGCAGGTGTTTTACGTGTCACAACAAAAAAATCTCATTGTGATGTATCTCAATTCTCATATCTATAGTATAGACAGTAACCCATTCTGCCAGATGGTTCGATGTCAAGTTTCTTGCACTCGAAGACGTATAATAAGTATGTTTTATTTATAGTTTAATTAATAGCAATAGTTTAATCGGCTTTAAAGAAAACAAATCCCAATGGACTAAAAAAATGTATTCATTGTCGTTTAACTTGTCATTAAATGTTTATATTGGCATCTAAACAATTTCAGCCACTATTTTATGATAAATTGCACATAATTATGTACCCAGTTGCAGTGCTGGCTATGGCATAGCAAATCTCAAATAGTAAAGGTATTATGTTAGTACCTAAGCACAGATTATATCATTATACAAAATACAGAATAATACTTAAGATGGTGCGATATCTAGAATTCCTAAAAATCTAAATGCCTACAATTTCTAAGACGTATTATTTTAAGTTAATATGAAATAAATAATTATTTTGTATTTGATCACACTTTTGACCAAATGCTTGTCGAATTTATAATTTATTTTATGTGCTAGCTATTAAGTTTATTTTTTAATGAAAATATAAGTTAATATTAAAACTTTCGCTGAAAATGTCATATAATAAAATGTTGTATATTTAATTCTGTGATATACTTTTTCAAGGGTCTTTTATACGATTTCTACCTACTTATATAATAAATAAATAGTTGTTCAAGAATAATTTATTTCTCTTTAAAAGTTACGGAATAAGCAAATGTCTTTTCGGCATAGATAGATACATAAATTAATCTAAATATTCGACTTACTGAAAAAATTAGCTCTCCCAGCCTGGTGAAGTAATTTAATTTTGCTAAACTTGGAACCGCGTATAAAAAAACGTGTTTCCTCTAGAGTCTAGTTGATCAGCCTAAGTATTCCATAAACTTTATTAGAGACTGCCACATTCTGGCTACTCTATTCTACACTAACAAAAAATAGGTGGGTACCTATTTTTTTCCCGACTGATTACGCGTTTACTTTACCTACTGTCTAACTCTACATACATTGTTAGAAACCAAATTAAGTATGCCACCTAAAACTTACTATGGTAAAAAATATAACAGCATACCTAACTATAAAGTCGGCCAGAATCACAAGGGACTTAAAAACAAAAACAAAACTGGTGAAATGTGACATAAACAAATGCACCACACCGCTGGCAATCCCTCGGGTATTACAGACGAGATATGTGTAAAAATATATTAAGTAGGAAAATACAACTAATGAAACTGTAAAAACAATATGGGTAGAAACTACCTCACAATATAGCAGATCGCCTGCTATACAAGCCAAGATACCGGCGGCAGTTGGGGCAGTAATGTTCCACGTTTTTCCACCTATTCGTGATGTACGGAAGTATGCAGCAACACAACCACCTGTGAACAGATAAGATTTTTTTAATAGAAAAAAATCCATTTAATGTATTAACTACACAAACTTTTAAGTTTTTAAACTGACATGGTCACTAACATGATCCTTAACACTAAGAACGGGATATTTACCATGTTAATTAAACTGAAGTTACTGCGGGTGGGTGTTTTGTGTTTGTGTAACTTCAGTTTATCCTTGATCATGGTGCTTGCAACAGCGGCGAAATATCGGGAACTCAAAACAAATAGTAAACATGGTAAATATCCCGTTCTCAGTGTTAATCAGGGCCGGATTTATGGGTGGGGAGGCCCTGGGGCAATCTAGAAGTGGAGGCACCGAAATTTGTTTTGGGGCAGACGAAAAAAAAAATATAAAGAAGGTATAAATTACGTTGTTTTTGCTCATTCATTAGAAAAGGAGTAAATCTGTCAACTAATATTGAATTGAGACAGGATTAAGATGTAAGTATTACTACTATTAGCGAACGAAGCGAGCTAGAAAATTATAGTATTCCGCCTGGGATAGGTAGATATCCGAGATTTCGGGAAGTGTTTGAACACTCTTTGATGAACTCTTGGACGCAAAGGATGTCATTTTTTCTTAACCAAGATGTGGAGGCCCGGTGCAAGGGCCCCTGTTGCACTGCCCTAAATCCGGCACTGGTGTTAATTACACAAACTTTGCTATTGGAAAGGAACTTTGAAACTAGAATTTAAAGGAAAATATCCCGCAAATGATTAAGGAAGGAAACACTACAAGTCTGAGACTCTGTGATATTCTTTTTTCTTTTGTGAGTACGTCACAGTAAATGTTTCCTCTACTATCAATCCGATAATTTCTAATTTCTCGAAAAGGTTTCGAGAAATTTGAAATTATATCACTTATCATACCAGTCATCCGTATCTTTATAAGATAGTTCAGGTTGGTAATTACTGCCATCCATTCTAATATTATAAATGCCGAAGTTACTCAGCCTGTCTGTCCATTACCTTTTTGTTTCACGAATAGACAATGACCTGCGCCAGAACATAGGATACTTTTATCTCGGTAGTATCGCCGATAAATGCTAGTTACATAATACGGTACACAGTAAACCCAATACTCGAATTTGTAAGAGGTTCCGGTACTTGCTTTGATTCGAGCGAGATCAAAAATACCACCCTGCGGTACTCACCAGCGCTATAAAAAATGCTGTTTTTTATATTAAGGTACATTAGTCACAGTTTACTAGATATTATGTTTAGCTATTAGTTTGTGCAACAATAGTTTACTGCTAACTCTGGAGGCTTGAAAATGACTTGTTGTTGATTGACTCACCTCACTATAACTTTTTGTATTGTTAGCTGTAAGCCCCCAAACACAATAAAAAAAAAAAATGAAAAATCTATTCAAATGCAGCTTCGATTAAAAAATTGAGGAAAACATGACCGAAGGCTTTAAAAAGAATAAGTCTTAACATACACAAAGGTAAGGTATAAAATTATAGGCACCTCTTTTGACTTGAAGGTTTTAACCTCAAGGCTCAAGGTGTGCATGTATGAAGGTATGATATTGAAACCGAACATGTATCGATGCACGAAATAATTAGAGCAATAGCGAAGGTCTAACAAGGAGGACAGCAGTAATTAAGTTAACAGAGTAGTGTAACGCCAATGCCCTAATCCGATGTCGAGGGCAATTGGTATTGCACCGATCGCACGGCGTTGAACCCTTTATTTCGAGCAGTAACATGATCATGATTATAAGACACAAGACTGACAGCAGATGTATTTAGATCTACCTAGGTAACTAATGACCTTATGAAGTGGCCACCTACTGGGCATACCGGGTCTAAAAAGTAATAAGAAGAATGGCTCACCAAAAGAAAATGCCAAGAATCAACGCAATGGTGTGCGTCAAATTTGAGTTTTTGTAATGCGCTTTGGTCATGACATCTTCGTAGCAGAAGGGGCACCGCATGCCGACCGGCTCGGAGCCTACGTGCAGCAGTTCCATCTCGATCCCCGCAGCATTCTCTATCTGATGATACGTGTTGGACTCCACTGCGGGATCACAAACAAGTCAGGGAATTAATATATAGGTACCCATAAGATGACAAGCAACTACAGCAGCAGAAGTAAGAAGCCGCAAAATACAACGAATATTATGGGGGGCCACAAGTTCAGATTCCCAAACCTCCTACCGTTTACTGTCATGACGAGTTCGTATTACTAACTAAGACATCCGAGTAAATCTCTAAATTACCTGAGCAGTAACTAACCCATTTTCTGTCATGTTGGTGATATGAATGACTCAAACATAATAGTATACGAACGGTAAACCCCACAATATCGACACATTTATTATCTTATTCCAAGAAAAAAGATGCGGGTTTTGCTACAATTAGTTACTAGGTAGCTATGTAAAAGCGTTATAGAGATTGAGCTCCAAGTATCATAAAACAAAATTTTGGGGATGAAAAATCGGTGAGTGAGGTATTTCTTACAGAGTATTGTGTAATGCTTAAAAACACCAACATGCAGAATAGTAAGGGAAGCAATTAATTGTAAGGTAAACAGATATGTCACCCACACGAAATCATTATTATTTTCTTTTAATGATACCTAATTGATGATTGAATTTAAAAGTCTCAATGATATTAACAAAATGTCTATAATAAATATTATTGAATGCTCTGCTATTGAATTAATAGACCACAAAATATATATTTTATGTATTTACAGACCGCCGAACAAAACAATCGGATCAGCAAATTCTTTCTTTTTAATTTTAAGTAAAATATTGGATAAACTATGTAAAAATAAAAAAATAATTATATGTGGAGATTTCAACATAGATATTACAAACAACTCAAAAATATCTATTGAATTTGTAGAACTGCTGTTAAGCTTTAATATAAACCTTCACTTTAATCAAGTAACACGAAGCGCTAGTAACACTTGTATTGACAACATAGCTCATAACATTAAGGGATGCAAAGGAGTAATCAGAGATTTTGCACTCTCCGACCACACTGCGCAAATAATGAAGTGTTCGATAAAAAAGTGTAGTCCAATTGAATATTGGTATGTATATAAACGTAGTTTCACCAAAGAAAATAGATGTATATTTGCTAAATATTTAAGTCAAATCTCGTATCACAATGTATATGAGTCTACAGACCCTAACAGTGCCTACAATTCATTCCATGACATATTCAGCTTAATATATGACTTATGCTTTCCTATAAAACAAATTCGTATTAATAATATTTCAAGACCTAAATGGTTGTCAAAAGGAATAAGAATGTGTAGTAAGCGTAAACGAGAACTTCTCTGGAAGTATAGGAAAAACTCAAACATTGACAATAAAATGAAGTTTAAAGCTTACGCTAAAAAATACAAAAAAATCATCTCGCTAACAAAAATGTCCCAGAACAATTATTTTATAAATACGGCTGTTAATAAATCCAAAGCAACGTGGAAAGTAATTAATGACGCTAAATATAACTATCCTAAGGAGGGCATTGAGAAATTAATAATCAATGACGAGGTACTTACTGATCCTAAGACTATGGCAAACACCTTTAATGACTATTTTACTGACATTGTTAAAAATACTAATAATAATTCTTTTTCTGACTCTACACGATCATATTCTTCTAACTTGACATTCAACACTAAATCAATATTCATGCCCCCAACAATTCCTCCAGACATTCTTAAAATTATAACTTCTCTGCGGAATACGGATAGCGCAGGTTATGACGGTATTACTACAAAGATAGTTAAGGATGTAGCAACTTTAATTGCTGCTCCCTTAAGTTATATTATCAACTTGTGCATAGAACACGGTATTTTTCCGGAGAAATTAAAATTGACAGTAGTAAAACCAGTACATAAAAAAGAAGACAAATTTTCCATCAGTAACTACAGGCCAATTGCTTTAATAACCATTTTCTCTAAGATATTTGAAAAAAACATATATAACTGTCTCTACCCATTTTTTGAAAGTAATAACATATTTACCCCATGTCAATATGGCTTTAGGAAAAATAAATCGGTTAATTTAGCAATATATAACTTTTTACACATAGTCCTCCTAAATATGGACATTAGGTCGCCAGCCATAGCGCTGTACATGGACATGTCAAAAGCATTTGACCGAGTCAGCCATAAAATACTCTTGAATAAATTATATGCATTTGGCGTAAGAGGTAACGTATACAAACTAATTGAGTCATATCTCAGTGACAGAAAACAGATGGTAGAATTAAAAAGAGTCTCCTTAACTACCAGAACTGAAGAAACCGTTGTTTCTGAGGTTAGAAATATCCTTTCCGGTGTCCCTCAGGGTAGCATTCTAGGCCCACCACTATTTCTAATTTATATAAATGACATGTCAACAGTTACAATGCACCATATGACCTTATTTGCGGATGATAGTACTATATTATTTACCGGTAATGACAGAACTAATTTAAAACTTGACTTAAATAGCACCTTGACAACAATTATAAAATGGCTTGATGAAAATGACTTAAAAATAAACTTAGAAAAAACAAAAATCATGAATTTTAAACAGCGAGTACAATCTGATGCCAATTTAAATATATCGTCGTTGATATTGCAATACGTTCTATGTCAAATTTTTCAGTTTTTTTTATTTTTCGCGAAACGGCTTTAAATCTTAAATATGAACGCATCCGTAAAACGTTCTATGTGAACGGCCAATCAGAACATTTCATTTCAAACTGATGCAATACGTCACGTAACCAAAATCATACATTTTTGATATTGTAATTGGTTCTATGTCAGGAATTAAGCGGTAACGGTTTTTCTTGACGGTGAATTTTCTGTGATTGCTCTGTTTTTTTGGCCAATAAATGGTAAGTTCTTTATGTAATAACTTGTAATGTTGTGGCAAATTGTTTAAGCTGACTACTCACAGCATTTCTTTTGCTTTTACCTTTTTTTTGCCGCTTAAAATGTAACCTACCGCTTTTCGTGTACTTTACAAAATTTTGGTTACATATCCGAAACTTTATAAATACGATTTTACATGTAAAGTGCGTAATTAACATAAGTGTGCTATGGGTGATGGTATTTATGTTCGTAACTATCAATCATTTCTTTTATTTGAAATAATGCATTTATTTCAAGATGGTTTATGTCTAACTTCACACACAAATATTATGACATAGGACATAATTGCATGGATTCTGGTATTTTTTGCATGGGTGTGAGATGCTTTGCTTGTATTTTTTACAGGTATAAATATGAATCAGCTGACAAGAGGAAGAAGATTGGTAGATTTAGTAACTGCACAGAGTTCAACCAATGAACAATGTCCAGAACTCGACGAAATTACAGGGGAGTTTCGACCCGGTCTTGCTTGCTCTCGGGATCAGTACGATTCCAGTGGTGACGACACTATCTGCGATTATTCGGATTTGGAGTCAGTCGAACCTTCGGATCCCGAGTACCTATATTGATAATTTACAAGACGCTTCTACTGATTTGTCCGCAGTCGAAGAAGTTTTAGACGATCAACGTGGATGGTTAACACGCAAACGAAAAAGGAACGGCCGTAAGGAAAAACGAAAGAATAAAGGTCAAGCAAATAAGTTAAAATGGAAAAGAATAAAAAACTCTGATGCTAGACTTAAAGGAGAGCAATACGAGGGCTTTCAAAAAGATAACGATGGGAAATATCAGCTAACTGTCGGACGCCCAGCAAAGGTCCTGCAAAGTGCCTGCGATGGTCATACCAAAATACAGCATAGAGGCCCACAGCAAAAATTTGAATGTGAAAATATGACTGAAAATGCCCGACAGTTATTATTTCAAGAGTTCTGGAAAATGCCATCATGGGGTGCTCGAAAACTCATGTTCGAAGCTTGGTTACCATGAGCGCACCACAACATCGTCGAAGTTCTTCTAGCAATCAAAATACCAGAAAAGGAACTTCTTTCAAGTATTTTTTGATGTTGCGGTCAGACAATACTGTTAAAAGAATACACGTCTGCAAGGTAATGTTTATGAGAACTTTGGCCATTGGCCAAAGGCAGCTACGAGACTGGTTTACACAAACTCCTTTGGTTGAGACTGATCCTATTCATTCTGGAGCCCCACCGCAACCTGGAAATGATGGATCAGAAGAGGTTAACTTCTGGTATGAATATTTGCCTAGACGGCTTTCGAATACTGGCATGAGTACATCTGCCTTGTACACATCGCACTTGCCTATCGACTTGCCAAAATTTATTCATTTACAAGAGATGAAACCCTTGATCCCAAATGATTACCACCCATTTGATGATTTGCTGGAGCATAACTGTTCCTCCTCTTCCTCTGTGGACTGCCCGCATATCCAAAAGATATAAAATAAGTATGTAATAAAATTAATAATGTCATAATTTGTAATTAAGTAAGTACCTAATAAATTTTTCTACTTTTAGAGACGTTTTTATAATTTCTTACTCATTTTCTCTCTTTTGAACATAAAGGTATTTAGTAGACATTTGCAAGGTAGTTTTATATCCTCTCAATTTTTATGGTGTTACTAATAGTAATAGTATTTAAGTAGCATAAAATGTGCTTGTTTACTAATATTTAAAAAAAGCAAAATGTAACATGTCATGACAATCGTATAAATATTACCCATAAAAGTGAATGGAATAGGTTCTATGTCACATTATCTCTTGAAGGAAATATGTATTATTATAATCTTATCTCAAATCATGACAAACAAAGTTACACTTAACAAACATAAAAAACAATTATTGCCGTAACCCAGTAGTTTCAACAAAAAAGTGTTTTTCGCCTCTCCTTTAAAGTGCGTCAAAACTGACATGAAACGTATTGCAATATCAACGACGATATGTTACTCTCAAACCAGCATTGAAGAAATCGATGTAACCAAATTTCTGGGTCTCTATATTGATAGCAAAGTAAATTGGAAGTCACATATTGAGCAAGTCTGCAAAAGACTCAGTCAGAGTTCTTATGCTCTTTACAGATTGAGGAACACCGTCAGTCAGTCTGCATTACTAACTGCCTATCATGGATATGTTGCTTCAATCATACGCTACGGCATCATATTCTGGGGCAACTCTGTTGAAAAAGAGCATGCTTTTAGAGCTCAAAAACGTTGTATCAGGTCAATGTGCAATATACACCAAGTGGATTCATGCAGACCACATTTCATAAATTTAAAAATATTAACTCTACCTTGTGTATACATATATGAAACTATAATGTTTATAAAATCAAATCCAAACCATTTTGAATTTTGCACTAGGGCCAGACACAAAGACAAGCTGCGCACCGTAGCCAGTAAAACAAAGCTTTTGCACCAAAGTATCTTTTGTATGGGCCCACGTATCTATAATAATCTTCCACCTTTTCTCAGAACTATGAGCGATATAAATACCTTCAAAAAAAAACTACACGAATTATTGATATGTAAATGTTATTACTCTATAAGAGAATTTCTAGATGACAATACATTGAAGCGAATCCATTGAATGTGTAATTTGTAATTTGACATAGATAAATATTTTAATAATTTAATAATAATGTATTGCATGACAATTGAATATTTTGTACTTTAACTACCTAGATATTTACAGAACATGTGACATAAATTTTGTATGCCTCAATGGCGGGACATAGCAGACTTATCTGTATTTAATTAACACAACATCTTATGTACCTATGATCCACAATAAATTATTTGAATTTGAATTTGAATTTGAATTAATTAACAGAACGTAACAATGATTTTGTGCATGATTTTCTCGAGGAAAATAACAAAAAAAAATATAAATAATATTAACTTACTTGTTGTTTAGAAAATGCGCCGCGAGTGATAACGTTCAAGTGTCACCACTGATAAATTCTCCACGCACACTATAGGAATGCTTAATTTCTATACAAACTACTAATCAAGGAGCGATCTAGCCAAGATTAATTTGATAAACACTAATCGTAATATATTTATATCGCAGTTAATATTTTTATTCGATCTGGTATTATAATGGTCAACCACCTACGCTGTGTTCAGAAAATAAGTTGTCTGCCGACGCAATGATATTTATCATTGAAGCGCCGATATTGGTTATCGAATAGATAACACTCAGGCTATAAATCAAACAAGCCATTCTCTTAGGCACCTAATTACTTTCATGGGCACCTATGTGTTGTATCGAAAGTTCCTGTATGTGATATCAAACAATGTGTCTTTAGAAATTGATGTTTTTAGAAGAAAAAGAAAGCAAAACAATTAAACAAAAACATGGTAAATATTTCGTTTTCAGTGTTAATAAATTAGACAAAAGCTTATTTTTACTTCGTTTTATTCTCTATGTTATTTAACCCAAGGAGCTAATAATTGTGCCCACTGCTTTCTAACATTTAAAATTACTAGAAGTACCCGCTTTCCTCACCTCACTTCCTTTTTAAAATGTGTCCTTAATGTACTACCTATTGCTATCTGTAAAAAAAAAATACATTCAAATAATGGGTGATTCATTCGGAGTTACTTTTTCCAAAACTAAAAAAAATATGAATAAAACAAATTTATCGGGTAATCTTTATTATAATACAAAAGAACCATTCCTTACATTTACTTTTTAAAGATTATTTCTTTCAAATGTTGTCCGTAACTGCGATTAAGATGGTCCATTCTGGAGTTCCAGTTTTCGATGACCCGACCGAGCATTTCCAGTGGTATTTGGCGAATAACGCGAGTAATGTTAGCTTCCAGTTGATCAATCGTACGCGGCTTATCCATATAAACTTTGGACTTTACATAACCCCCCAGAAAAAAGTCTAAGGATGTGATATCACAGGATCTAGGCTGCCAACTGACTGGTCCGAAACGCGAAATTAACTGTTCACCAAATTTTTCTCGCAACAAAGCCAAGGTTTCACGTGCTGTGTGGCAAGTGGCGCTGTCTTGTTGGTACCAAAAGTTTTGAAGATGACGGGCTTCAATTTCAGGAAACAAATAGTCCGTTATCATGGTACGATAACGGTCACCATTGGAAGAATGGACTTTACCTACGTAACTGCGATTAAGGTAATCGCAGTTACGGACAACATTTGAAAGAAATAATCTTTAAAAAGTAAATGTAAGGAATGGTTCTTTTGTATTATAATAAAGATTACCCGATAAATTTGTTTTATTCATATTTTTTTTAGTTTTGGAAAAAGTAACTCCGAATGAATCACCCATTACTATATGTATGGCCGGGGACGTAAAAAATAAAGCAAAACGTTTTCACTTATGTATTGGTAAACACAAAAATAACACGATGGCATCTATGAGCAAGACTCTACCTGATTACCGAACTCGGATGCAGTAGGCGCGGCGTCTATTTTCAGTCGAAATAGTATATGAGTAATTGAGTATCATGCTAGATTGACGCCAAATCCCCATACATTTTGATTAGTCTCAATAAGATTGCCCCAAATGATTGACAGTGATTGATAGTGTAAGGATAAAATTTTACTGGACTAAATAGACCAGGGGCTACAATTAAAGGAAAAGTAAACCTTGTCTATTCTTTTTTTATAATGGCAATAACAGAATGCTGTCATCTGTTTTTGATATTGACATTTACTGCTGTCAATCATGTCACTGTCAACCAATTTTGTGATGCGGCTGCGACTCGTGATAACACGACTATTTATTGTGAAGAATTATACTAACAAATCACAACATTAATAACAGAAATGTAACTGTCTCTGAATGATTACAACACTGTTTTATTACTGAAATGAGCAAATAGTTTAATTAATTAACTTAAATAAAAATAACGCAGAATGGACGTAGACTTGCTACGACCAGGCACAGTGCCTATCTCTCCAGATACAATACTTTGGTTTGAATTTCTTCTAGACCCAAATTTACTGAAGAAGCACCTCAGTAAACCCAATCCAGGTAAGAGATTTTCTTTACTGCATGTCAACAATTAACAAAATAATAAGTAAACATAATACTGATGCTAATGACACACCTACGACTGCCACAAGTTTTATTAACTTAACTTAAAGGTATACTAATATTCGTTAAGCATGATTTCTGATTGAATTTCCTAATGACCACTTGCTGATAAACAATGTTTGGTCTTCTCTGTGTTGCATAGGCTTTCGATCGGTCTTGCATAAAAGCCAGCAAAGACTAGTAATCTACTTCTATCAATGTACTGCAATCAGCCAATTCAAAAAATATTGAATATTCATTTGTTATATTTGCAGAACCTTCTGCGTGTGAATTGATAGAGGAGTTCCTGTCTGTTGACACCAAGAATGGTACCTCCAAGCCTACCAGTGAGCGTGTGGTAGATGTAGATGCCCCACCGACCCCCCCACAAGCCACTACTCCTGCACCGGCACAGTTTACAAGGAAACAACTAGCTTTGAAGATCCTTGCTTTGAAAGTTGCTTCAACCTTACATTGGAATTTAGGTGAGGTTTTTTTATTGTATACATAGAATTATTTTTGTAAATAAGCCAAAAATTCATAATTATACAAAAATATGAAAAAGATGTTATGGCATTCCCTTAGTCTGAACTATTACATTACAGATCAATGCCCCTGAGCATTTATCTGTAATGTAACAGTTCAGATACACTTGATTCTGTACAAAATTTAATCTTGGATTGTTGATTGCGATTACATGCTGAGTGCTTCCAATGAGGGAATGCCTTTATATAGTACTACTAGTGTTTGCTTTCCTCGGTATATTCCACACTTAAATGAGTAAGTCACTGGCCTCTTCAGTACCTATTTTATTTTGACTTGTGTTTAAACAACTACCAGAAATGCACGTATTTTACTACCAATAAATTAGAAATACTTGCCAGAATGGAAATGCTCACCAAATTGTGTTTCGTGAAGTAATCAATAAACTTTTATTTTTTCACCACAATAATTATACATAAATTATTTTACATATTGGTCAGATTCGACAATGATACACAATTCAGTTAAGAATATACTGTTGGAGACTGGTACGTTCGTGGCCTGTGTTTCAGGACACCAGGCTCCCACCCGTTTACATTTTCATTTTATTAATTATGTACAAGGCGCGCTGACAGAATGTGGCAAGGAATCATTTTATAGTTTTATTTATTATGATTAAAATCTAGGTTAAGTATGCGAGACAAATGTTAGTAGATGTGTAGTAGGGTCAGTGGCGAAGATTCCATATAACTCTATTCCTACCGGCTTCCCTTTGAAAAATGGCACAGTCAGTATTCTATAGACAAATATAATCACGTTAAAGATATGTACTCCGGCTTACCTCTTAAAAAAATTTACCCTTCGCCACTGGTATGGGTGATTGTGAGTGTTTGGGAGTGTGAGAGTGTGTGCTTGTGTGTTTAGGTCATTATAAGGATGTTTTCAGTATCATAATAGTTTAATTTTAGTAGCCAGTCAGTTAGCCTCTTTTTGCATTTATTCGTTGTGAGGTTAGCCTCACAAAGAATAAATGCTCATAAGGTGTGTAACACCTGATGAGTTTTATTGTATAAGTAGCTACCCAGATAGCAATATATTCAGTTGCCGCACTGTCAGGACTTAATTTTCTTTGTATAACTGTTCAATAGGGTACCTCTTTAGGTTCTTTCAATAAATGAGTAATGCTTATGCTCATTTGTACTAAATACGTGGTAACCGTTTTCGCGTCGGTGCCCCTTCCACCCTGTATAGTTTGAAGCTATGAATGATCATTCCACAGACATTTTAACTTTTCCTACCAAGACATTTTCAGCCAAAATAACATTTTGCTTAATTCAATTTCAGATATATTTGAGAACAAGCTGCCTCCTCAGATTCAGCAACAGTTAATGCAAGATCTGGTGTATATGTCAACTGATGCTGCATTTGCTGTGCCACCTCAGGTAATAAATTAAATTCAATATCAAATATGAAAGGAAGCAAGTAACATGTGGAAACCCCCCCTCACCCTCCCTCTCTAATTTAACAGCTTGATTTCGGAACTTAAAAATCATTCTGGGATTTTCTGGGAGGTATTTATCGACAATGTAACATACTTCCCTGAAGTTTAGGCAAATAAACTTTTGTCTTTTCTGATCTCTGGTGATATTATTAAATCACTTATTTGTTTTGCTTGGTCCTGAGATTAGTGACTTCAAAGAATCATTCAACCTAATGTATATATTAATCCAATTCTGTTCTTGAAAGGACACTTATAATGTGGGTTAACTAAGTTTTCTATAGCCTCATCACAAGCCATCCGGTTGCTACTACACTACTTGTTAAAGTTAAATATAAAATGTAAAAATCTTTATTTCTGGTAAAATGGGTACAGTAAATCTCCTTAAATTCTAATTTCGTAGAATGAATGCACTTAAGTGTCAAATGAGAGCTTTGGCACTCGTTCTAGGATTACCCTGTATCACGAATGAAACCTGCCTCCGGACCAACTAGGTAGTTCTTTACATAATTTATTTTGATAAAAAAAGAAAAAATCTATACAAAAATAAAAACTAGCTTTTATGAAGTATACACAAACAGAAAAAAAAAATAAGATCAACAAAAGGAGTATGTGCGTGTATGTTTGTGGTGTGCTGTGGTTTGTGTGAGTGAGTGTGTTTGTGTGTGAAAAAAAAGTAAACTGTTTTATGTGTATTAAGGTCTGCCACTGATCTGAGTTTCTTGAACACATAGATAAGCTTGCGAACGCGTGGGACGAGTTCATCAATGTGCTTTTTCCAACTCAGCAAACAATCGACCTGTACTCCAAGGTGTTTAACAGAGAAGGTTCTCTTAATGCGGAGGCAGTCACAATAGGCGTTAGCAGAGTCGCAGCAATGCGCCTCAATTGTATATGTCTCTGGTTGAGGTTGGCTTTTCTGTGAAAGGGAGAAAGTTACAAACGATGTTTTGTCCAAGTTAAGAGTCAGAGATTGCCAGATAGCCAATTCATAACAATTAAATAATAAAGGCGTCTTCCACATAACCCTTAGCCTGCTCCCAGTTTGGACCATCAATGAGCAGCGCTGTGTCATCGGCATATGACAAGATCTTAGTATGGGGCAAAGTCAACGTGCATAGGTTGTTAATGTAGATCAAGAACAATGTTGGACCTAGCACGCTGCCCTGGGGCACACCGTAACTGACAAACTGCTCATTGCTGACCAGAGAACCAATCTTAACAGACTGACTTCGTTCCGCCAGATAGTTACGAAAAATATCAAGAACAATACCTCCTAGTTACATAATATCCCTTGGAATTCAATGAAAAGTGAATCTCGTTTCAGGAAATACCAGCAGAGTTGCTGCAGCAGCCACAGGTCCAGTTTGCTTTGGCTTTATACCACAGATGGATAGTCAGGTTCCCCGTGAAGGCAGCACTCTATGCCAAATCAAACAAAATGTCTTATATCCACATGTAAGTACCTATTGTTCCATATTATGTCTTCGTGCTATGTATATATCAGGTTGCAAAATGTCGACAACCAAATGGTTTAAAAACAATTATTGAATTATTTATTCTACCACAAATCTGATAATTGATTACCATTTTAAGTGTTATATACGGATTATTATTTCTCCTCTTATAACACGAACTCCTTTTGTTCTAACAGACCGGGCATGCAACTGGACAGTGCATACACTCCTATAAACCAAAACTTCGAAAAAATCTTGCGAATGTGCGAAACCTCTCGCTTGCAAAGTATTTTGTTCTTAGATGAGATATTATCATATTATGAACCAACATTAAGCACTGGTCGTAAAGAATCGAAAAAGATGAAAGTCCCTGTCAGTGAAACTTTTGTACATCTCACGGAAGACTCATGTGATATGAACCATAACTGGAATGCTGGTGGACTTCTGATCAGCCAGCATGAATTTGCAATGCAAATTCATTTTGACCTTTGTTGCAATTATTTCTTCTATGGCCAACATAGTTTGGCCAAGAAACACATACTGGGCTGCAGAGAAAACTCAAATCTGCTAGAGAGAGAAACATCAATCTATGGATATGGTCCACACAGAGTGATGCCCTGGGGCGAATTTTACTATGCAAGCATGGCAAAAGATGATATCTTAGGATACATAAGAGCATTGAATTTGGGCTATGAATTGTTAAACGAGGAGCCCTCATTGTTACAAAAACTTCAAGATTCCATAGCAAATCATTACACGGGGATCATCGGAGTTCTTCAAGCTGACAACTTGACGCGAGAGATCCCAATGATTCACAGACAAGTTGCTGAGCTTGACATTCAAGGGTCTGCTTCAAGTGGAGCTTTTACGGTAGCTCGTGATCTCCTGAACAGAGTGTCGGCGCTCAATGCCGTCAGATACGCCTTAGAGGGTGGACTGCCGTCTACTCATCAAGACTTCCTGAACAAATTCAAAACAGTTGGCATCAAGTTTTTTGATCTTTTGTTCTGGGCACTCGCCCCTGTTTTAATGTCCGACTTATCAGAAGCCGACTGGGAAAATTTGAGAACGTTTTATCTACACTTAGCTACATCGCAGTGTAGACTCCCAATTGATAGAATCGATGAATATTTGAAAAAGCACATTGGTGAATCTGCAGAGATCATAAGGAAGAAGTTAGTTTCTGATGAGCAATTGAACACCATTGTCAATGATCCCGTCAATATTGACGACGAAAATATGGATATTCCACGAGAATTACTTACAGACGACTGGGAGACACCTGATTTTGAATTTAAGTCTGTGCCAGAGTTAGAGATGGGTAGACTGAAGAAGCGTCTGGTTGAAGCTTCGACGGCGGACGAAGTTCGAATGTGTTTGGTGAAGTTGGCGATGATGGCTACAGCGACGCCTCTGTGGAAGATCAGCCCGTCTTGGAAACCAGCGGGAGATTTGTGTAATGCCTTGATGTCTTTACCGAGAGGATTTTTACAAGATTTTGGTTACGTGGTCTCTGGGGCAGCGCGAGCGAGAGCGGAAGCGGGGTGCTCCCGCGCAGCTTTATCATTACTCTCTGTACTAGAAGGCGAGGCTCGCAGTCAACTGGGCGGTGGAAGTGACCCCAACCTTTATCGCTTGTGTCGTCAGCTGTCCTGGGAGGTGTTGCTGTTACAAATTAATGTAGTGTTGAGTGAATGGCCACACCACCGAATCAATTTGACAGCGATGGCAAACAAATGCAAAGCTTGTATTGCTGCTATCAACTCTAATGATGGCGTTGTTCCTAGACCACAGGTGAGAGAGATACTTAATCTATTTATTTTCGACAACGTTATGTTATTACTGTTATGTATTCTGTGTTATTACTACAAGCAGAATACTCGGGAGAGGAAAATACGAGTACTAGGGACCTTGTAACGAGCTAACTTCCACTGTAACTGGGCTAACTTCAAACTTTATTAAACCTCTAAAGGGGATACATTTTCAAATATCCTTCGTTATATTACGAGCTTAGTTTATGCTTCTACTCAATAGTTTTGGCTGTGCGTTGTCCTGTCTATGTCAGTAAATTAATAAATTTTACGGAATAGATTTTCCCGGTTTTAAATCAATAACTTCTGTTTATCCGCAGGTAATCGAAGCTTGTTGGATATGTCTACTAAACGCGTGTGAGTGGGAAGGGGTGGGGGGCACAACGGGGCCGGGCGAAGTCGCCGCCGCTCTCTGTGCCGCCTGCTTCGAGCTGCAGCGAGGGAAAGCCACTCGGAAGTTCCCCAGACCATTGTGGGATTACGGTATGTGATATGTTACCTAGGTGAAATACAGTTACTGAGTAAAGTAACTACTTAGTAGTAATTGCATTTGGAAATTACTTTCATGAAAAACTAAGTTCTAACTGACGAAAAATTGATGCGTTAAAATTGTGGCTTTTCACGATAGTGCGTCAATCCTGTGGAATTTGAACCTTATGTCTTTACTCATAAAAAATATGTACGTATATGACTTACGCTCGTAATTTGATACACATGACACTTCTGCTATAGCTAAACGCTATAGCTTCGTTTTGTAATAAAGACTATGTGTTCCATCCATCATTATATTTCCTCTCTTTCAGTCCTAGCAATATACTGCACCGGTCCCGCCCCAGTAAAGAGGTCGGCAGGTGGAAACCCTACTCATACGCGCGAGGCACCCGGCATCGCCGAAGCACGAAACGCTTTCAACGGATTTCTGACTACCCTCAGGGAACCGCTTGCTGTCAGCGTGATGCTCTCACTCCTCGCCAGAATACACAACGTTCTCATAGATGACAACTCCTTAGAACTTGTGGTGGACTATACCAATCTCTGGCCGAATAACATTTCGAATGTGAATAACTATAACGCGAAATTCGTGCTGGAATCTCTTACGGATCTCCTTGAAAGGAGCTTGAAGCTGTATCCTTATAATACTTCATGGTAAGCTCAAATTTTTGCCACTACCATACTAAAATCATAGAAATTCCCACCACTGCATTTTTTTACCAACAATGTTTTAACTAATAGACTCGTATGTATAAAAATATATATTAGTAATCCAATTTTCTACTAATTTACGGTCAATTTTCTACTAATTTCGGTTTCGTTCTTTATCCGTTTAATAGCTTATGAAACTCGTAATTTTCCTCATCAGGCTCCGTCTATACGGCGATGTGGAGATGGCCGAGGGTCGTTGGGGCGCAGCCCTACGCCGCTACCTGTGCGGCGCGGCGGCAGGCTCGTGGCACTTCGCCAAGCGCGCGCCCGACGAGCCGAGCATAGCGCGGCGCGCGGCGCGCTGCTGCCAGGCACTCAACGCGCCCACACAGGCCGCTGCGTTGTGCCAACTGCCTGATGAACCTGACTACACCACCGCCTTTAAGTGCCTTGCAGAAAAGGTACGTATCTTTTCTTAAAACTGTTTGACTGGAATGTGTTGACGGATACGATACAATTTTGGTCTTTTAAAAATCTTTGCAGGATGTAGGACTGCTTTTGGTACAAATTCTCATTTTCTATTTCACAGACGGGCACCGCGGCTGATGCTATGGACGGCTACTACGGCTGCATCTGGGACGGCACACTGCTGGAGGTCGGCGTGGCACTGCACGCGCGGCGCGGGGAAGGAGGGCGGCGTGCACGCGCAGTGCGCGCGGCTGGCGCGCTCGAGCTCAACGCGAACAATAGCGAGGACATCCAGCGGGAAGCGGCCGCCATACGCCGCGCAAGATTACTGCGTGCGCTCACCAACCAGTACGTCGCGTGAACACGCTTGCGCATACGACTGAACGTATATGTTCTTTAGTTCTTTATTTGTACTAAGAATAAGAGTTTTTTTTGTGATAAGATTTTTAAGTGTAAAATACAAAGATATATCATGAACAATTTGTAGTTTGATTAGGTCATGTCATAAAATAAGAATTAAACTCTCGTATATTGACAATAAATGCTTTATTTTAAATTAATACTAAGATACATTTATAACATGCCATCGATATTATAGAGCATGGTCCTTTTTATGTTTTACAAAACGTTTATATACTAAGTTGATTGCATGTTGAATGTTTCTTCATTATAAAAATAATGCGCAAATCCATCGGTGTAAAACAAGGCCAATTTTATAGTGAACAAAAGATTCGAATCATGTTTTTTTTTTAATTTTAGAACACACAAGTATGATACATTTGAAACTATAGATAAGTAATACGTGTACTACTAAAAATTATGGCACACCATTCAATTACGTAATGCGTCATAATTATAACTTACAATGAAAACTTATTGCATTTTCATAATATATAAGTCCATATGTATAAAATATACTACAAATTACATATGAATATATTAGTACTATAATCACAAAATATCATAATCATTGTAAGATCGATTCGTGTCAGACTAATATCGCAGACAGATTTCATCTTGTTTGCCTATAGGCCAGACATTACAAAGTTCAGTAAATGGAAAAAAGGAATATAAAAACATATAAAGATATAAAGGTATTTATAGATATCCTTATACATACATCTCAGAATATGTAAATCAGTCACTATTTGGTATGAGAGCCAAAAAGTATTTTTTAAACATTTCTTATCACATTTTTGCGTTTCATTGGTACACAAAAGATTATACAAAATATAATTATAATTTATAACATCTATATGCTGTATCTTACGGAGATATACATTTAATAACAAGTTCCTTGTCGGAATTTATCACCATAAACGGTCATTGACCCAGAAAACCATCTTGCAACGATGTGGATGAACAAAATATCAAAGATACATACTTCGCGCGAATTTCGTGGCGTGTTTTTATCCGTTTATTTTTAGTTCGAGTACATTTGAATCATCCATAACGTATATGAAAAGTTCACTGTATGAGCTTAGAATCTATAAAAATACAAGTGTATAAAAAGAAAGTAGACATATATGTGGAGTGTACGTTGTAGGTATTTACTTGATATAAGTGCCGAGGTATCTCTGGCAGTTGGGGCAGTAGTGGTCGGAGTTCTTAGCTGATTCAGCACCATACGGAACACAGCACAAACAACTGGAAATAATAAACAAATAAGTTAGTATCAGCTATAAGAACATATTACAATCTTGATTTCAATATGGTTATATTTTTTTTTAAACATATTCTTTGCATGCATGTGAAATCTAATCAAATATCATATAAAACATTTAAAAAAGAATTTAAATATAATATAATAATATTATTTTCTGTAATTACATAATCTGAAATCATGAAAGGTAGTTTACATACCACAATAGGCCCCAGAGCGCAGCAGCCATATGAGTGCGCGAGGTGGTCGTGAACTTGACTGCAGTCTTGACTGACGCGTGGCAGAACTGACATGTCGTCACCGTGTTCTCGGGACCCAGCAGCTGTTGCTGTAAAAAGAGTACTGTTAGCCCCGACACTACATCAGAATCCAGTCTAGACCAGAATCTTAACCCATAGATTCCTTAAATGCAAAAAGAAAATTAGGGATCGGTATGATTCGGCGCTATTTTAATGGGTATACAAAGACCCTTATTAACGAAGTCGAAAGGCTTTTGTTATCCCCGTCATTGCGTTGTTGCATTGCTCTCGGCGTACGTGTCTGGCTGTCCGGCGAATTTAAATTTAAACATAAATCAAATATAGAAAATAAAAATCAAACTGACCGAAGGTCTATGGGGAATGTCTGTCAAAGTTTGTACATCCATATTCACAGAGCATCATATAACTATAATACTGGTATTCATATTTCTATTTGAGACTTTAGCACCATGCTTAGCTTGAATTTTTGTGTAGATCAAAGAGTTTTTCCTGATTTAATGAAATATAGTAAAGTTATACCTCTTTTCAAATCCGGGGACAGTAAAAATACCTAAAGTACGGTAAGTTACCTTAAATAATTATATAATTATAGATCATCCGTGTTGGCAGTTTTTAGCAAGGTATTTGAAAAAGTAATGCCTACTCAAAATGCTCAATCATTTTAACACCAACAGAATCTTACACGATCAACTGTATGGTTTCACCAAAGGACGTTGTACGACTGACGCCCGTGTAACCTTATAAAAGCACATTTACTGCGTGGGAAGAGTCCCAAGATGTCGTGATCTACGCAATCAAATGCTTTGGAGAGGCCAAAGCATTTGATTGCGTAGGTAAATCAAATGCTTTCACAGAAAACAATTTATTATGAAATGAAAAAAAGACTAAATGCTTGAGATTTGCTTTACCGAATGTTAAAAGTGGTGATTGTGATATAGTATTGAATAAAGAGAAACTTGAATCCGTAGATAAAACGGTTTTCCTGGAGATTACGCTGGATCATCTCTTGCGGGGCGGCTAAGTTCAGCAGCATATGCTATTAGAAAAATCCTTTAATTTACTGATGTAGATACCGCTAGACTGGTTTTTTTTTGTGTACTTTCATATTTATAGTATAATGTATTCTGACATTTTGTTATGGGGATGGGCTGCAGACATTGAGTCTTAATTTATTCTGCAAAAAGGAGCCATCAGTGCCCTATAAATATAATCTTCGCAGGCGCACTTCTCTAAGGGAACTGTTTAAGGACATTAACACCATGACGGTACATTGTCAATACATCTACTAAAACAAAGTACGTAAGAAAAAATCAGCATCTTTTTAGTAAAAGATGTGACAGACACAATTACAATACTAGAAATAGGGACCAATTAGTTCAGCCAGGCTTCAGACTCGCTAAAGTAGACTCATCTTTCATGGGGTACTGTTTGAGATGGTATAATAAAATTCCACAAAGTATTCCTGAACTTAATGAGACGAAATTTAAAACATGCATTAAACGCACACTATGTAAGCAAGCATATTACAAGTTGGCGATTATATCGCTGATAAAAATGCTTGGCTCAATCCCGGTCCTACTTTAAGGGCGTTGAGGTCTTTGTTTCGACAGTTCTAAACTGCCTTTAACTGGCTTACTTGAAATAAAATGCTTTGGTTTTTTGATGCGATCAATTTTTTGTTCTGGACCATACCTGGGAACCTTTTAGTTATGAAGATATTGGAGGTCAAAGTTCCATCTTCTTCACATTTTTTTTTACATATGAGTTTTTAATGGTGTAACTTTACTTCAAACACTTCCATGACCCCTATACAATTCAATGCATCCATGAGCATAACGTCTTGAGCGCGTTACATTGAGTCCTGCCGTAAACCGTGATTTTTCATCAAAAAACAGGTTTAATTTTTTTTTACGTAGGGTTAAGTACTTACTCGTAGTTTGATGTACACAATGACTGCATCGTGAAGGATCCGTTTTATACAGCCGGAAAGATTTTTATAATACCGCCCGCCTTGTGCTGAATCATGCCGACCCGAACATTGTCTATTTTAGCACCACCTTAAGAATCGGACTCAAACCAAGCGGAGAGGAGACGTGGAAACCGACCAATCAAATTAGTTGAAATCTACATCGCGTCTGTCATCTCTCTTGTGATTGGACGAATCTTGCACATCTCTCCGCTCCGCTCGTCTTCGCTTTGGTGGAGTCCGGGCCTTACAACGAGCGTGCTTTGGCTTGGACATATTCCTTACTCCGTCTTGCACTTGTCGTTAAACACTTGTGCGGACAGTAGCAGGAATAACGCTAAATAAAGTCAAAGTTCTTGCTAAAAAACGTTAATAGACCATGATTTAATCAATTGTTTGCAATAATTAATTGCAGCGACGAATGTCCAACATCTGGCGTGCATGGAGTGACGAAAAAAATACATAATTTAAAATAACTCGTTCTAAATTCGGCGCTGCTCATTTATATTCATAACACCGGGGCGCCGGCAAGCACTTCTTATGACATTGTAAGACTTTTGCACGCGAGTGCATCTAGGTATATGTTATTATAAATATGCGAAATGCAGTGTATCTTATGAGTTATGATACAGTGGTATATGTTAGCAGTCACCAAGCTCGCTGGCGATTTGAGTATTCACAGTGAATGTTATTCACTTATCATACCTACACCACGATTTCATTCTGAGCAAAAATATTATGCATGATTATATTGATATTCATGATTTATACCGTTGGGCTACTACATCTCAAAAAGAAGATCTAATAGTTTTTCTCGCTTTTCGTACAAACACTGGTGTGTGTTTTAATATTCAAGTAGGTACTGCTCGCTGAATCTAAGATTCCAAAATTGCCTTAGTGTATGTTAACATTCCCTGGTGTAAGTACCTATGTCCGATTCATGTAAATTAATGAAAACCAAAATCAATCGAATCGATTATTTTATAGGACGGTCATTTATTATAGAGTTGTGCTCCTTCAAAAGTTAGCATTTTTTGCCATAGTTAGTTCTTGTTTTAGGTAAAACTAGCAAGCTTGCTCGCCGTGAGCAGCGTGAGCTGCGTTGACGAACTTGTTTATATTGCGTGAGTGTTAAGTTTGAGTGAACGCTTTTGTTGAGACTATTTCTGATGAAAATACATGTGTTGTAAATATATAGTAGGTAATTGTTTTACATTTATTATTTTTGTGTCTTGATAAAACTGGTCGATGTTAGATATGGATAGTCGAATAGTACCTACTCGTATTTTTATAACTTTACTTTGGGTAACTTGGAGTTCTGACAGTTTTGTTTTTGCAGCACTCCCCAAATTTCGATCAAATTAAGTAGATGCGGCTTAACTAGGGAGTTGTAAATAGTATTCCGCAATTTTGGTGGAATACAACGAACTATGTTACGCAGTGACCTGGGCCTCAATTCTGCTATTTTTATAAAATTCGACATTCCAACACGATCCCATTGTCATTTTGCTTAAAGTTCGTAATCTGCTAAATTCATAATGGTCGATCATTGGTCGGTCAGTGGTCTCGTATAGTGATGCGCGATGGCGAGAGGTTTCATTTGATTGTTTCGATTGTTCGAACATCTCGATGGTTCTCGATTGTTTCGATTTCGACTCGAGTCCGACTCGGTCTGCTATTGCGACTGGCGTACGGCGCCTTAATCTGTGACGGCGCGTTCATTCGAGAGAATCAAGAGTGATCGAGAGTTGTTTCTCGACGATTTAAGACGCGAGTTCTTAACTTGCGTTGTGATTGCGAATCCAAAATAATTCTTTCAACAAGAGCAATTCACAAATTACGCGCGACTCGAGTCTGGCACGCTCTCGCCTCCAACTAACTAACATGCACCTCGACTCGATGCATGCAATCGACTGACCAGCTCCCTCCCTCGGTGACCGAGCGAGCACAGAGTACATTATAATGCGAGCGAGACTCGGTGACTGATTCGAACAATTGAAAACTAGCGGTTGATTCCATTGACTCGAAACAATCGAAAAACATCTCGATTGTTTTGTGAAAAGGCGAGTCGATGGTTGACTCGATGGTTTATTTTAACGACTCCGATTCTTTCGATTGTTAAAACATCTCGGAATCGCCCATCGCTAGTCTCGTAATAGAATTGTGTTATAATGACATTGTAGTATTGCCATTATTATAAAATTCCTTGGTAGAAATTATTTTCGAAAAACTACTACTAAATTTGAACATCTATTCATGTGAGATTTTATTTATATATATTTTTACATATTATTTATTAGTATTATAAGCAATCTGAAGTAGTAAGAAGTTCGTAAATAGCAAAAATACATTAAATTTATGTCATGTTTAGCTGTCAAAGTCAAATGTGACATTACTTTGACGTTTATCTGTTTATTTATTTCTAGCAGCCGGTGTTTCGTTATATTTTTACATTTAAGTGTTTTTATTAGATTTTTGTTTGTATATTTAAATTCCCTTTACAGAGAAGCCTATATTTATTGATTTTATACAAAATGGTGCTAATTGAGCAAATTTCGACTCTTGGAGGGCGAAGTTCATCGAAACGATATTGTATGAAGTGCGCCCAATTTTTAAATTGGGTATCGGTGGACTGCCCCAATAAAACGCCGGCAGAGTGGCGCACAGTGAGTACCTAAATACAGTATAATTAGGTATGCATTATAAAATGTATCATTATTGTAATATTTACACTTTTTTTAGTTCTAAGTACAATGAATATAAGAGTAAAATGTTAAAGAAAATTAAATCACAGAAGAGTCACATAAGTGCAACAGGTTACTCATTGTATGTACCTACAAACATACCCACAATAAGTATTAAGGAGCATTGAAAACAATACAATAAAAATTAATATAACCCCTCCAGCTAAGCTTAAAACCTTTGTTAGGTGTAGACTCACATCAGTGGTAGTACATTGGGCAGAATTTGACATCTTGATTGTAACTCAGATCAGATACTGAGCGCTAGGTTACACATCCTATTGAAGTGTTGTAACTATTGTATTAAAGCTAAATTTGTTTTCATAGAAACTCCGCAGAATTATAATGTCATCAGATTCTGAGTCTGACTAATGTTTTCTAAAGTATGCAAGAGGTTTTGTCAGATTATTAAAAGATAAATGAAATCTATTTAAGGAGGAGTCTATGTCCAGCAGTGGATTCCAAATGGCTGTAATGATAAATGATTAAATGAAACAGTGTTTATAAAAATAGTATTAATTTATTTTAAATCATATTTAGTACAATACTGTGGATCTGTAAAAAAGAATTAAATCATTTTAATAATAATTAGAGCATTTTCGCACTTCACTAGAATATTGAGGTGGGTTTACATTACATATCTGCTAATTTAATTTATGTATTTCTCCACAGTCTGTCAACAAGAGCCTGCTGCAGTGCCCGACCTTCAAGAAGATCCCGATTCACCCTTTGATGGTCTTGATGATTAGGTGCTGCTTAATTATTTTCCTCCTAAATTAAAAGACTGATTAGTGATTAATGACATGACTGTTATTATTTTCATTATATATGGTAAAATTTGTTATTTGTTTTTGAAATGATGATTAAAATATTATGATAATTTAACTTGGATTTGTTTTATTATTTAAATGATTTTCACATTTTTCAATTGGCTTGAAAGTCAACTTAAATATTGTTAAATAAATATTTAGTTTATGATAAATAAAAAGTAATTTAAATGTTGATTTTTTAACATAGTAGTAGTATGATAGTATCATTTAAAATTCCAACTTCATTATATTCCAAAATAATGAAATAGAAATCACATACCTATTGCAAGCCAAGTGCTTCTGCATAAACTTCATCAGGCAGTTGGCAACGGTGCTCTTGCCATGTTTGCAATATTGTGCAATATGCAACATGCATTCACAATCTTGCCTGCAGTTGTTGGACTATAACGTAAAGCATGTGCTGCAACGCTGCAAGCAAACACCTGCAAAAAATAAATTTACTTTTATACAACCCCATTTTACTGAACGTCTTATTACTTTTATATACTCACTGTTCTTGACATATAGGTACAAGAACTGTTGCATCTAAAGTTCTATAACAAGAAATTCATTCAATACCTCTCTAATGCCTGTTACTTCATTAATTGCTCCTGATACAGTAATTTGTGAAACATTATGGAGGGCAATCTGTCCAATCAAATTTTGGTAGGACCCTGATGCATAAAATGCAAGTGCTATTAGAATCTGCAATAAAAAATATCAACATTAATCAACCTATTTCGTGTATATAGCTATAGAATAATAAATCAATGTCAAATTCAGTTTTCTCACCTTCATTTCTGCCGTTACGCTATCGTTTCGGCGCGGTCTGGCCATAAGGGGAATGAGTTCTTTAATTAACCCCCTTACTGAATCCTTTCAAAGGCGAAAAGTTTTTACAAATTCCGCCTCGGGTATATCATGGGTTCGTATTCATTCTCGTCAAGTTATGGGGTCGACAACGTCTTCTGCATTCCACCCATCTTCTTTATCTAACATCCACTGCGTTGGCTAGCTCGAGAATACATTGTATCCATTCAATATTCCACAAACACTTTACTCGTAACTAAATAAAAGCAATGACTGCACGATGACGTTCTAATGGTAGGTCAGTGATCAAAGGAACTGTCAAAATTTTAGCAGATTACCGCCTAAGTCAGTCATTCATTTGTCATTATGTACAAGATTACCATTCTATGCCATTTCTTTCAATGGACTGTCAGTGGTTGACCATTGGAAAGTCATAATGACGCCATTATATTAGTAGATTACCAAACTTGTCAAAATCAACAATTATGAAATCAATGACGGACCATTCTGACACTATTGTAATAGCAGAATCGGGCCCCTGGTGAGTGCCGAGAGTTTACTCTTTATGTGTTCAATGTGAGCATTCCACGTTAGTGAGCTGTCCATTATTAGACCAAGATATTTTTCAAATGTTTTTTGCTGTAGCGGAACATCATTGGTCATATGGGGAAATTGTTTTATTTTTATAGTCTTAAATATTTTATAACCTGTTTTAGAGATATTTATTGTTAGGAGATTGAACAGAAACCATGTGAATAAAGTATTTAAATCTTCTTGAGCTTGTGAGACAATGTGATAGATCCGAAGTAAGTATAATAAACAAGTGTCGTCAGCATATAAGGTAGGTTGACCATGTAGTTTTATTTCGTTTATATTATTTATATGTTTATACTATATTAAGAAGAGTAAGGGACCCAAGATAAATACCTGTGGAACGCCCCATGTAGGTAATAGGTAGTGCATCACTTTGGTGATTACCAAGTTTGACCACTTGTGAACGATTTTTAAGTAAGACTCGAACATTTTTAGAGCGTTTCCAGTGATATTTATTGATTCCAGTTTTTTTAGGAGTAGTTTGTGGTTAACCGTATTAAACGCCTTTTTTATATCAATAAAAATATTATTTTAAATAATTACCGCTGGTGCTGCTGGCATTGGCGTGGGCTCCGACATTTGTTGCACCGCCGCTGGCGCTTTGGGACTAAACTTCTTTATCTGTAACAAAATACAACAGATTAAAGTATCCGTGAAATTATCCTTCTGAGCTGGTTACATATTGGTGAACCGTAACATGAAATATAACACGCATTGATAGAAATTCGATTATTTGTTGTTATTTCATGTTACATTGCAAGTCTGAACGACTCGTTTGTGTTACAGTTTTAAGTTACGTTTCACTTATCTGTTCACGGCATTACTGTACGTTGCCACTAGCGAAACACAGCAACCCTAACTTATGTGATGAGATTTTAGATTTAGAAAAAACTACACGTGTGAAATACATTGCATGTTGAACCTAACCGTAGTGCGATAAGAAACTGTTTTCGAGAAAATGTATTGAAAAACGTCGTTTACTGCAGTTCTCGGCTCCATAACACCCTCGCCTGCAGCTCGAGTTCCGCCTCGAATGCAAATACAAAGATTCCCCACTTATATCAAAATTTACTTTAAAGATAGGTAATAAAGAGCCCTATAAAATTATAAATAGAAATAGGTGCATATATCTACCTCCTGCCTCATTTCATCTGCACTAGTTATCTTATATTGTAAGTAAGTAGGTATCATATACCTACCTATTAGATGCCAGACACTCAGCACAAATTAAAATATCAAACACAGTTCCCCAGAGGGGTCAGAGAGGGAGTTATTCTATTCTGAGGAAATAACGTCATTCTTTTGTGAAAATAGATAATGAATGCATTATGGCTTCTTTGGGTTTACTGATAAAGTTCTTGAACGTGTTACGTTAAAAGGGTATCTCGCTTAAAAGTTCTAGAATTCATTAAGTGATAATCATGCCCTCTTCGAGGTAGAACCAGCCAAAAAAGTCGATTATCACATCAGTTTTTTTAGTAGTCGATATTCCAGATGATGTTAAACTTCACATCGCTCACTGCTGACAGTACAATGAGTCTGTAATGTGTAAAACTACTAGAATTAATTAAGTATTAAAAGAAACCACTCTATACTAATATTTTATAGTGGCAAAGTTTGGATGTACCTAGGGGGTTATCTTCGAAACCATTTATCCGATTCCGATTATTACTTATTTCAGTAACGGGAAACTACATTATCTCCAAATGTCTTAGGCTTTAATTAAAACGTTCTCTTGGGATAATTTCCTGCCATAACACGACCAAATCCACGGGCGAGAATTTATAGTACATATAATATAAATCTACTGAAATATTATGATTCACTACCTGAACTTGGTTCTCGTATTCCGAAGGATACAGAGGAAGTCCGTCGTTGTCCATGGCTGATCTGTAACAAAAAGCATATTAATTTAGATTACCTTCTTTCTTTATCGTGTGGTTAGTGCCTTTTTTTGGGATGGGAAATCATCAAATGACTCCTCCCGCTCTGGGCGGAGCGGAAGGGAGTGTCAGACTTTTATTGACTAAAAACCATCCATGTTCCTTCTTTTGCCCTTTATGTTCCAGGGCCGCGGTATCTCTTTCGAACAGTCCCGCAGCCCTGGGTGTGGTTAGTGCCTAACCTGGTGTCAGAGTTTTTATGCCGACCATGGGCCTCTGACTTGGCTTCACATGCACTCGAGAAAAATCTCTCACGCATGCTGGTTTCCTTACGCTGTTTGCCTTCACCGAAGCAAGTGACAATTATACAATTCGCACATGAATCCGAAAAATCTGTTGCGATTTAGATTATGGTAACTTTTCGTTATCTTAAAAGTGGCAGAAGACAATCAAACTAGGAGTGCTACTCGTATTCACATCATGTGTCAGCTAGATTTGGCAAAGCTGGGTATGTAGAAATCTAATAGATCATACGTTCGGAATAAAGCCGAATGGCTTAACTCGAATTGTCCCGAACCTCCCCAAATATGATTCAGCTAGGTTAGGTGCAGGATGGAGTTTGTCCAGAAGCACGGCCCGCACGAACTCAATTGAAAGCCGAATATGACGTGTAGTAATTGTTTTGTAAGCAAATACTGCCGAACCACTGAGTGTCTAGACTGAGTTGACATCATCGGGTGCTTCAAAAGACAAATTGAATACTTAAGTTCTCCTCGGACACCAGACGTTATTGTTCGTTGCCTTTAATTAGTGTATATTGTGATTAGTTGCACTGGCTAATAATATTGTGGTCTTATTTATTTGGGAACAATCTGTAATACGGGGTGGGAGGGACATCGAAGCTCAAACGGCACGTATTCAGTACATCATTCCATAACCCCTAAATAGAAATGTTTCATCGGTTATTAAAAAAAATCAGCTGCTCCATACCGACCGTGACCGTGATTGCACTTTTGTAGGAAACAGAGCTCTGTGTTTTTTTTGTTGAGTGGGAGTGGGAGATGGGTTGGAATGATGTACCTACTGAATACGTACGTTACCTAGCAGACCCAACAGACGTTATCCCGTCTAAATCGACATTACCGGGCCACTTTTTCAAATTTTTCTTTCACCTAAAACCTTATTCGGACTATTAGGAACTTCAATTAGGTACCCCTGCTTTTGGGCTTCGTCGCGGTCGGGTAAAAAGAAACCCGCCACTCAGGTCAACCGTTCTCAAGTGATGCGCATGCGTTTACCAACAAACAGAATTTATTTATAACGATTTTCGAGCCGTTACCGGAACAGATGACTTTCGAGCAGACGCCCAGTCATCTGACAATTAGGTACCTAATTACAAAACATATCTAGCTTAAATAGAAAAATAACTTTGAAAAAAAAATGAATTAAAGATGCAATGTGATCGATATTGACGCATAATAATTAAATCAATTTATGGAAGTCAATAAAGAAACCACAATTATATGAATTACTGGAAAACAATTATTTTAATTTACTCAACAATTACTGCTTATAATACCACTGCATGACGGCAGATAACAAAACATGCATCAACCTAGCAATATCATGATACAAATAGTAACATGTTTCCACATTATGTAATTCTCACAATTCAAGTAGTGCAGTGCGTGTCCATTTTCATAACAAATATCAATTAGAAACTGCACTAACTTCGGTAAGTCTTATACAACGTCTATGACTTTAATGGGCATATGCATAAATACTTATATAATATTAAGTACCAACATAAAGTAGAAAAACTCTTTTCCCTAAGGTACCTACCTACCTATGGCTGTATATTTAAAAAAAATAAAAATCTATTTTTTCCTCCTTAAACTTTGATGTTTTTCGTCCTTAAACTTTGCTGTTTTCTCTAATACACGTAGGTAGGTATAGGTATTTCGTATATATTTATTTAGTAGGTTTACCTCAGCAAAACTTGTTCGTATTTTGATGGGGAAAAATTCCTTAATTGGGCTTTATGTAACTCTATTGAAATCTTAACGAGGAAAATCATTTTCGTAGCCTCAACTATTGATGCCTCGACGGCTTGAGAGAATATCATGTAATTTTAAAATCACCTACATTCTGGAAAGTCAATGAATAGGTGTTTAGTTTATTATTTGACAGTAAAAGCCACAATAAATCAAGTATCAATAGTTGTTTGCGCCTGCGCGTCCAAAGGTTGCGCGATTGCGCGCCCGTTTTCCTTGTGTGGGATTTGCCCTCATCCGGTTTTCATCTCGAGTACAGTCTCAAAAGGAGGAAAATGTAGAGATTGTTTTTTAAGCTTTCACGGTTTATCTAAAACTAAAGTTATACTGTCATTTACGGGATATCGTCCGTGATTGTTAATGATTTTGAGCTCCCGATATTTCGACGCTGGTGCAAGCGCCATGATCGCGGGGTGACTGGAGAATGCGGGAAAAAAATGGAATTGAATCGGGAGCTCAAAATCATTAACAACCACGGAAGATATGCCGTAAGTGACAGTATAAGTTTAATGTAGAGATTAGTTAGAATTAGAAATAATGTTAACACTTGGAAAAAAAACTAGAGAGGTGTCAAGGGACACCCGGATGGAACGAAGTTCTTAAGTTTCTTTTATTTTATCTTTTGTTTACGTTACGTCATGGCGTCTAAGCACTGTTTTGACTAAACGTTTAGTCCGCGCGAAGTTACTATTATTTTTAATTAAAAACTTTGTTTGAAGCATAGTATCTATTATGATGTACCTATGTGTATTAACTTGGATCACCCATCCACAGACAGACCTTGGCAATCGTTGCTTAGCCTTGATCACCCATCCACAGACCAACCTTGGCAGTCGTTGCTTAACCTTGATCACCCATCCACAGACCAACCTTGGCAACCGTTGCTTAACTTGGATCACCCATCCACAGACAGACCTTGGCAGTCGTTGCTTAACCTTGATCACCCATCCACAGACAGACCTTGGCAACCGTTGCTTAACTTGGATCACCCATCCACAGACAGACCTTGGCAGTCGTTGCTTAACCTTGATCACCCATCCACAGACCAACCTTGGCAACCGTTGCTTAACTTGGATCACCCATCCACAGACAGGCCTTGGCAGTCGTTGCTTAACCTTGATCACCCATCTACAGACGGACCTCGGCAACCGTTGTTTAACTTGGATCACCCATCCACAGACAGACCTTGGCAGTCGTTGTTTAACCTTGATCACCCATCCACAGACCAAAAACGAAACGAAAATATCTGGCTTGCTTTCTATAAGAGAGCGAGAGAGAGAGACAGACAGAGAAACATGCGCACGCCGCACGGCTTACAATACCTAGCTTACTATAGCAAAAACACATTACCCTCCTTTGCATCGCGCAGTCGGGTAAAAGTGTCGTTACAACTTTTCGTGAGAATTTTTTCCGTCTAGCCTCCTTTCGCAACGCGCCATAAGGAACTTCGTTCCAAAAGTTAGGGGAACAGATCTACAACATATTTTTAATGGTTAACAACTCGTGTTTTAATTTAATATTGTTAAGTCTAAGACGGAATACTTCCATTTTTATTTATGTGTGTGTATTTTTAATCAGTAGATCTAACCACAATTGTTTTCGTTCATCTTCATAAGAAGTTAGTAGATGTAGGGCAACTGGTGGCAACATACACGTTATATTATTTTAATGTATTTAATAAAAAATCATAGTGATGTACCACGGCTATCCTCTCCAGCACTTAGAAGTGTCCATGATGCACCATAGTTTTAGTAACATTTGTCAAGACGTTAATAGTGTTTTTTTATAAAATTATGTAGGTATGTAATGACAAAAATAAGAACGCAGATAGAATTTTACAGTCTTTATTTTGCCCTTCCCAGTTTTTTTAGCAAACGACAAACTTGTATATGTATGTACATTATTTCCAGCGCATCTAAGTTACCTATTTTTTGGAAGTGTTTAGTAATACATATATGTATTTTACACATATTTGGAGATATTAACTACACAGTTATCGTATGAAACGCTGCCGTGACATATTTTTCAATATAAAACGAATGCTGAAAGTTCACGAAAATTCTTGAATTTCATGACAATTCGCTTCACCCCGCCGATTCAGTGTATGTGTCAAAATCTTGTCTTGCATAATGGTTAATTTAAAATATTTTACACAGAAAATATTTTGAAAAGATTAAAATCTACGTCTTAAAATTAAATAAGTACTTAAGTAATATCGACCTGTAACATTCCGCAGATGAAAACATCAAAACGCCACGTTTTGATGTAAAACAAACACCGTTGAACCCGTTCGTTCACTGTCACGAATATCAAGGTTAGAGGGGTTAAAAGCGTTAATAAAGTCAAAACTCATCTTACCTTTGCATTGATCCGAATTGAGACATAAACCGGTTTTGGAATTAAAATTTTGTTTACGGCACTGATGCAAACCGGACTAACAAGATACGAATTAAACCCACCGAGCCGAAGCGACCACTCGCAACAGTCTGCCGGACTCAACGCGCAAGCTACAAATGCTAAATGGTCGATCAACAAAGTTCTCTTGAACAAAGCCCGACAGCGAAACAAAAAAAGCGTCTGGCACGAGTGGATCCGATCTCATCCGGACTTTAACGAACGAAGTAGTATTTAATTTATTATTCCCGATAATGACGTCATCTACAGTGTGCATCTAACATATCAAATTCAGTAGGTAGGTATAGTAAGTAGTCTACTTAGTCTTGTTGGTGAACCAAGGTCAAATTCTTTACATCTGTAAACTGAATCTTTAATTTTAGTGCCTAAATATTACTAATACTATAACTATAGTGTTATGTGTGCTGTGTACCTGTGCTGTACCTAGTGTTTAGCGGCTCTTGCCGGCAAGAGACACTGACAACTTTCTCTCCTATATGCTTACTTTCTACAGAGCCAAGAACTTGCGAGACAGCTCGCTCATGACCGGTTCATTTTATCATGAATTCATGACGCTGAACCTTCCATACACACTTGTAGATAAAAGCAGTACCTACTTAATAAATAAACTTTCGGGAACGGGAAGTCTTAACAAGCGACTGCTACCAAGCGACTGTTCATGGTCCGTACTGGTCCGTACAGTACGGGTTAACTTGTGGGGCCGGATTGGCCTGCCCTTGAAATTGTCTCTCTGACCACACTAAGGAATCGGGAAGAGAATGTAAAATGTTGAGCTGAAAAAGTTTCGATATTTTAAAGAAAGTACTTATTGCGAATTCGATAATATTCTCTCTCGCTTCGTAAGAATTTGCGCAAAGTAGGTCGGTGACATATGTATAGATACCTACCTAACGGTTTATCAGTTTACAGTTCGGGGAAGTCCCCGCACATTTTATGAGTAGTATGGTCACGTGGAGGACCAGGCCTTGAGTGGTCGTTGTTTGTACATCTTCATGGGTCTCGGGTTAAACAGCGATTGCTGATTGGTGGCAACTGGCAAATTAAAAAAAACCCTATTCTTATTTTTTTTGCACATAAAATTAAAAGATATATACTTACATACAAAATTTTTAACTTGCTACTTTCTAACTTACCTACTTGTAAATTAAAAACGACCCATACGGCAGTACTGACCTACATGCGTAAACCTAGATGCAGATCCCACAGATTCGGATTCTTTATCATCTTTACGGAATAAGTCCAGACTATAAAAAACATAGTGGTTTATCCATTGGGTTTATCATCTAAATATAAATAAATTATTATGGAATCAAGAGTTAAGCCTGTAATGTATATAGGCATGTTGATGATATCTGTAAATACGCATGAGCATGACGCAAGTAGACTCGATTTATAAACTGGGTATAGACATACCTATAGTTTATCTATTGAATACTCGTTTTTACTAAACGAGACCTAAATAAATGTCGTAAGTATTATGGCACTCTTGGAATTTGAAGTCTCTGCACTCAGCACTGAGCTGAATGTTGAAAATCCAATAATTAACCGTTCGATTAGGTGTAGGCCTCAGGCCTAGTCTTAGGGAAAACGGGGCATAAGTACAACACAAGGAAAATTTACTAATAATATTTGGTATTCATAAATTCAACTTGTAGTCATCTTGTAACGCATAGAGACCCTATGGCAATTATTTATTTACGGCTCTCCATTACTCTCCAACAACAACAATTAAAGGTAAATAGGTACTAGGTAAAAATCCATATACATATTTATATTCTCAACTGTAGTTATTTCCCGCATTGATTTCATTCATTGGGATTCAGAATAATTACCTTTATAACTTCTCACAAGTTAAAATAAATTAACTGGCGAAACTTTACTACCCGCTAAATCCAGCTGATTTAGCGGGTTACTTATAAATATAAGAAGAAGAAGTGGATCTTTTTTAAGGTTCCGAACTTCAAAGAAAAAGCGGAACCTTTATAAATATTCTTTCTCTATTTTGTCCGTCTGTCACTCGTATCTATCAACGTAGGAATTTGAATTTTGGAAATGTTTATGTCTCAAAGACCAAAAATGTTGTATTGTATTATATAACGGGCTGGTGTCCGCAACTCCACTTCCAATGCGCGTATTTTGTGTGCTGGTGGGAAATTTATTCGATCCACCCCAGCTCCTCGAGAAAAGCCAGCAGCGCCTTGATGTCGCTGACAATCTCGCGGAGAGTACCTGGGTTACCGAAGTACTTTGCCCTGCATGATGCAACCTCTGGGCAGTGCAGAAGCACGTGGGCTGCTGTCTCATCTTCCTCCATGCAGGTTCGGCACAGGGGGCTGTCTGTGACTCCTATGGAAAAGAGGTGTTTGTTAAAAGAGCCGTGTCCAGTGATAGCGGCTGTAACTGTGCGCAGTTGTAGTTTGGTCGTTTGTGAAGCGGCCGTCGATGGTAGGAAGTGCATCCTTGGCCTGCCTGCACTCACCATGGTTTAGCCACAGTTTGTGGAGTTGTTCACTGGTTCGTTTCCTTACCAGTGTGCGTAGGTACCCGAAAGGGAATGGCACTATGGGTTCGGGTCCCACTGCTGCCATGCTCGATCCCCTTCTAGCGAGTTCGTCCGCTGCATCGTTGCCTCGGGACTCGCTGTGTCCTTTTATCCATTGAATGGTTACATTATTGAAATTACCAACCTGGTTCAGACGCTGATGACACTCATGTATTAACCCAGAGTTGACTGTGTGGTGGTTTAATGCTAGCACTACGGCCATGCTCTCTGAAAGTACGCGAATTGAGTGGTCCTCAACTTCCCTGGCTAAGATGTCTGATGCCGCCAGGGCAATGCTCATGCATTCTGCCTGAAATACCGTGTTGTGGACCCCCAGTGGTGTGGCTATGTGGATTTTGAGATCCTCCGAGAAGACTCCCGCTCGAGTGCCAGTACCGGTTTTAGATCCGTCCGTGAACGTGAAGATCCGGACTTCTGCGGGGCTTAACTTAAACCCTCGCAGAGATGATCCTCGTGGAGTTGGATTTTGTATTTTTTGTCGAATACGAATTGCTTAGGTATCCGATTGTTTATGGCTTTCGCTAGGGGGAACTCGTTATAAAATCCCTCCAGTATCGCGGTGTGCTGTGTGTCCTTCTTACTCCAAAGTTGAAGTGTTTCAAGGCGTACTGCCGCCATCGTCGCTTCCTGCTGTATGAACAGATGGAGTGGTGGGAGCCCCAACATGGCTTCCAGAGCTGCGGTCGGGGTAGTCCGCATGCAGCCTGTAGTCGCCATGTAGGCAAGTCTCTGCATGCGTTGCAGTTTTATGAAGGCTGTAGCTAGTTTGGTGCGGGGCCACCAGACCACTGCCCCGTAAGTAATCATGGGTCGGATCACCGCGCAGTATAACCAAAGTATTATTTTAGGGGATAGGCCCCACTTCTTACCTATTATCCTACTGCATTGCCCTCACCGGACCTCATTGGTCCTCACCGGACACGGATGTTTCGGGAGGTACCTGCACCGAATCGGGCGGGAGGAAACGCCCGGGTGCTATCATTGTGAGGATCGCCCGGAGGACACGGTGGAGCACACCGTGGAGATCTGCTCCGCTTAGCGGCGATTGGCGGCGGCAACCTCTCGCGTCCGGCCCTGGTTCAAGCCATGGTCCGGGGCGAGAGGGAATAGGAAGCCGTCACCTCCTTCTGCGAAGCAGTCATGCTAGCGAAGGAGGTGGCGGAACGTGAGAGGGAGAGAACCTCACGTCCCAGCCGCCGCAGGAGAAGCACCGGGCGTCGGGGGCCACGTCGTGATGGCTCTCGGCCACCGTAGGCGCGGGCCTGTGGACGGTGAGTAATGGGCTAGCTCGCCGTCCGTCCGTCTTATGACGACAGGCCGTGTCGACGGCGCGTTCGTGTTCCACGCGCGCCTCAAAGAGATGTCAGCAAACAGGAGGGGCCCGCAAGGGCCGATGCCTGCCAGGGCTGCGGAACTGTTCGAAAGAGATACCGCGGCCCTGGAACATAAATGGCAATGGAAGGAACATGGATGGTTTTTAGTCAGTAAAAGTCTGACACTCCCTTCCACTCCGCCCAGAGCGGGAGGAGTCATTTCATGATTTCCCATCCGAAAAAAAGGCCCTGTTTAGTTTGTTGTCTAAATGATTGCTCCAGTTTAACTTACTGTCCAGGATGGCTCCCACGTATTTGACTTCGTCGGCTAACTGGAGATCTGCGTCGAATAGTTTGGGTAGGCGATAAGGGCCTAGTGCCCTTTTTTGGGTAAACATGACTAATTTAGTTTTCATGGGGTTCACTGAAAGGTCTTATTCCCTACACCACCGTTCAACGCTGCGTAGCGCCTGTTGAGTGAGATTGCAGATTGTCCCCGTCACTTTCCCCGAAATGAGGATATTGGCGAGGTCATCCGCGTACCCGATAGTGTAGTAGTGGTTAGCGTTGAGTTTAGTGATTTCCAAAGGATTAAGTTATCCTTCATATAATATATTGATCCAAACTTATTTACAGGAAATTATAGGGATTTACGACACCGTTACCTGTACTTACTGAAAAAAAAACTAAAATGCTTAGTTAAGCAGGCTTCTTGACCTTAATCTTTATCTATGTAGAATAAAAAAAATTAAGTTACCTGAATCTAATACTGCAGATTTTTTTTTTCGCATATTGAGTTATTGACGCATTTAAACAAATAGCTTAAGCGCAGGTTTACAATTAATTACGAGCACTACAGTATTTACGGCACAGGACATTGATTTACGGCCGGCCAGCGACCGCTAACACAGACCGCTGCGCTGCCGCTGGTGTACAGAGGGTCGGTTATCTAATTGTGTGAGCCTAACTTGCTCTCGGCCGATTCTTTTCATAAGATATCACATCTCCTCGTCTCGCGTGTCACAAACACTGCCCCACCTGTCCTGCTCATTGTGAGAGATCTGTCCGAAGCCATTGGTGAAAAGGATAACGCTGTTGAACTGGCAGGGTTCTGGTAGAATCTCATTTAAAAGAATCATCGACGCAACCAGGCGGAGTGCTACTGATGGATGACCTCTCCTACCCAGTCACCATGCGCTGGGTTCCCAGGTCAGCCCGTGGCGTAGCTAGGGGCCAACAATGCGGCAAGCCCATAAGGCAAGCAGACTAAAGAAAACCTAGGTATGCAGGTAGTAGATATTTATATAAAACACAATATTTTCAACTATGTTTATTCAACAATAATAATTATCCTATTGTTACTTAGGTTCAAATTAATATGCGACATATTAAGTTGTTTATAAAAACGCGATGCAACCTCGTAAAAGTCGTAGATAACATTTTCATAATAAGAAAGACAGATTGACAAACTAGATCTATGTACTTAGTAACAAACTGAAGCAGAATTTAAGAAGCAGTTTTCGAATCTTACACTTGACTCGTATGTTAATTGATACAAAAGTGTTATCGTGCAAACAACAGCACAATACAATTGACATTTGTGATGGAGGTCTCACTCAAACTCTGTCTATCTACTTATAGGTAGGTATGTTCATTAACCAAGAAAAAAGTGAACATCCATGGCATTGTGCCAAATGCCATTTTGCAAATTACATAAGTTTGGTAAAACATAATAAACATAATCTCGTCTACATTTTCAGTTAGGCGACAATTTTAAACAACTCAACATGCAGACCAGTTGACATTTACAGTGTAGCTGTAGGTATATGGATATCAATAAAATTCATGATTACAGTACGCAGTCACCCATTCTACACCTAATAGTCAGTCCTCTATAAATTACGTGAAAAATACACACCGTTCATAATAATAGGCCAGTGCAACTGGTACAATCATAGCTTGCATGCAAGTAAACAAGACTAGCATGTGCGCCAGCTCCGAGAGCGCTTGCGTAGTGCGTCCAGTACTAACGTACAATCAGGTACCTACTGAAGTAAAAGGCTTTCTTTCATTACCTACGCTTCCGGAGCTTTTACATCTCTTCAAATATTCGCAAAACTTCACGGGCAACTAATAATATAATATTATTACTTTGGCTTGTGACCTAAACTAATACCTACACGTTTCACAACTTTGGATTTAACATAATGTTTTAACAAAATTACATTTTGCCAATACTTACTATCCTCTTAGCAAATATCTTACAGAGGGAATCATAAAACAATTCCATTTTAACAATGAAAGTCTTTGTTAGACCTCACGGTTTATACCTATGGTTTAATAATGTTCAATTCATAAATTATTAAAAACTATGTGAGTATCGATATCTAGGTATTTAATCACAGTCTATCTAAGTACACATACAAGATTTAAATAAAAGTAAAAACTTAGTAGGTAACTGTATCAGAAAATGTGCAGAGATGAAATCCAAGAAGTCTTAGGAGTAAACGGTAGTTTTTAGTCTAACTAGTATTACGCTGTAGTAAGTTTAACAAGACGGAAAAACTATATTAAAGAAAGTAAAATAATGGTTTAGATATTGATGCCGACGTGGCTACTACGTCTCAAGTTTATCTCAGCACAATACTTAGATCCACTGAGGAGGGAATTTAGACATTTGTGAATTTTTTGGGTTACATTACATTTCAATGGATTAGTAAAGTAATCTAAACGACGAACGCTTCTAGAGCCAACATGGCTAGAGCTGCGATAGCCGCGACGACGGGAACTGTCACCACCCACGCGAATATTATGTTCCTGTTAGACAAAACACATCATCAGTGACACATTGATAACAGTAAAGGCCCTTATAGTGATAAAAAGATGATGAATAATAAGTTTTTCACAGAAACGAATGCAAAAATCTGACTTGGTACTACTGTACTAGTGCAAATATTGTCATTTTTGCTGTGTACTAAATGCAGCGGGCAGTTAGATACACCCTTATAGATTCTCGAAGATACCACGAAAAGCAAAGAACTTGAAAATCTGTATAAACATACCGAAACAAACTCCAGTCGACGGGCTTGTCTGAAAAGTAGCCGATGCAGACGACAGAGCCAACCTTGCAGTGTGTGGTGGAGACCGGCAGACCGGCCTTGCTGGCCACAAGGACCGTCAGCGCAGCCCCGAGCTCGATGGTAAAGCCCCTGTGAGCCAAGAACATTATTTTATTTGGAGTTTACTAATTTGAAAAAAAAAACCCGAAACCTGAACTCAGATGGCTTAATCATTTATACGACTTCACAGTTTTGTGCTGTGCGTCTGACATACTTCTCTCCTCTCTTCTTCGTCTTTGTTTGGCAAGAAGTCACGTACCTTAAAAATCGTAATTATTCTTTACGCGAAATGAATAGAAACTGGTCTCACGTGTCAGGTGTGATGCTGGTGAGGTCTTCCCCAACGGTGCGGATGACGCGGCGGCCCCACAGCCACAGCCCCATGGCGATGCCCACGCCGCCGAACACTAGGATGGCGAGGGGAGTCTCCGCGCGCGAGTGGGCGCCCCCCTCCGAGTATAGCAGCCAAAGAGCCACCAGGGGACCGATCGCGTTACTGTGGACAAAATAACCACCAATTTATCGGAAGTATCGTTGACTTAAGCTACAAGTACACTGTGGGTTAATGTCTGTCCTGAACCGCAAGCCGGGTTCTGACAAGGTTCTGACGTAGGTACCTAGTAAATATTTCTATAGCCCATAACATTGAACAACAATATAATATAATAAGCATCGGCGACAAAGAAGTGATATAATATCTCCAAGCGACTTTTACCTGACATCATTGCCACCGTGCGCGAACGCACCAAACGTGGCAGTGAGGACCTGCAGGAAGGAGAAGAGGCGCAACTCGTCGGGCGGCGGCGGGGGCACGGGCGCGGGCGGCGGGGAGGGCGCGCGCAGCAGCGGCGCGGCGCTGGAGTTGGGCGTCATGCCGGCCGCGCGGCTCGACACCTCCGCCGCCGCGCAGCGCTCGATGCTCCACGCGCTGCCACCATCCGGACCCTGGAGAATGGCAGGGTATCTTTACAACATACAGAAAGTATAGCGGACTATTATGATATCAGGGATACAACACCTGTCGAAACAACACGTGAAACAATTACAAGATAAACTCACCTTATCAAGTCGTGGCGGAGGTGTATCGAATTCCACGCAGTGTGTGGCCCTCGTAGCCGCCAGCCTGTCGAACTCCCCGCGCGCAATCGTGTCGCATGAGTCGCCTAGGAAACCATTCCTTGAGTCGTAGCTCTCGCCCATGCCGGCCATTTGCGCAGAGTCCAAACTTTTGCAACAACTCAACGTCTCGTCTATGTACTTCAAGGTGTTAATCTGAGGATCTGCATCTATGAGTTGTAGGCGTGACTTGTTTGGTGGGCTGAGACTTCTGGACAGTATGCTGCAGTCGTCCATAGTGGCTAGAAGTGCGCGGTTTCTGGCGTTCATCACCCCGACGGAGGTCTTGTCTGCGTCGCTCAAGGTAACCATCTCCGCACTCTCCGCGATAGCTTCGAGCACTTTGCCATCTTCAGACAGAAGCGAAGTTGGCCGTTGTGCGACGCTACTTTTATTGGAATGTGTTGGAGTATTCGCCGGAGTTGTTTCTGTAATATTATAAGAAAGACTAAATGTTGGGATATTTGTCAACAATTAAGTCTATACTAATCAGAATGCTTACTGAATCAAAAATAAAAATACCCACCATTGGATAATCCAAGCGAGAAGTTGACAGGACCTGGGACGAGCCGTCGTTTGTAGTAGGGCACCAGGAATGCGCGTACGCACACTGCAACCAGCGCACCAACCGCCATCGAGCACACTAGAGCCAGCCACAGCGGGATGTTGTCCATTGCCAGTACTGAAAATAATTAATGGTTATTTGTAATGCTAAATATCACTGGTTTCATGCATTCTGTCCGACCAGAAATTGTTACAAAGGTACCACATCCACGTCCATATTTGGCCGAACATTATAAATAGGGATAGTCTTACCAAAGGGTATCGTATTAATTACCCAGAACTAACTGGGTTGTGGAGGTCAGATAGGCAGTCGCTCCACGTAAAATACTGGTATTCAGCTGCATCTGGTTAGGCTGGAAGCCGACCCCAAAATAGTTGGGAAAAGGCTAGGCAGGTGATGATTTTAAATAGGGATAAGTTAAGCACAATGGCATTTAGTTCATTAGAGAACATAGTAACTTCTACCAAAACTTGTTGCTTTCTAGAACTACGTTACGAAGGGCTACAAATTCTAACAAGTTGCTACAAAAGGGCTACGAATTCTAGAAACAACTGAATTAAAGGTAATACGAATCCATAAACCTGCCAATATGTGGCTTCAAAATTGATTCAACATAGGTCATTCTTTATAGAAGCTTGCTTACGCTTAGGTCCATCATGCACCACGCTCAGCACGTTCACGAACACGGTAGCCCCGTAGAAGAATGGCAACGCCCGGAGACCAGATTTGACGGGCTGCGTCGCCCTCAGGATGAACCGGCGCACACACCAGTACAAGAGGGAAGATGCAGTGCCGCTCAGTGCCGGCGATATGAACCACGACGCCACTGGGGATGAAGGACGGAAGATTATGTAGATATAATATAAGAAGTGTCTCAAAAGTCTACGAAGAAGTGCTACAACTGCTAATTTGAGTGGAGCGCTGAAAAACTTGTCTCTTTACCTATCTTAACACTTTTGCAAACATAACCTTATATTGTACCTAAGCTACGCATGTTACAGCAAATAAAATGTTTATCTACACTATTTGCTGGTATCAAAAAACCTCCCATCTCTCTAATCAATTTTACTACAAAAAAAGTACAATACCGTTACGTAAATAAGTACTTCGTTTATATCGTTCTTTTTAATTGAACCCAAGGATTCAAGGCCGCGGCGCTTCCTTTGACCGCGCGAGAGACTAAGTAAATACCCTTTATGATCCGACACAATTAAGTACAAGGTTAAACAGCACAAACACTCCTACAGCCATTATAATGAAACCCAAGTACCTGCCAGCTGCCAACATACCCATATTGAGCATATGCTCATGTTAATAGCTTTCTCAGAATACGAAGAGAATGTATGACACTCCACGTTTTTAGTTTCAGGTGCCTGGCTTTATAGCGCTACCTAGATTAATTGACTGTCTAAAATCTACCTAAAATCATACTACTGTAAGCCAGTAAAAAAGGTAGATTTCTGTGGTATGGTAGTAGTACTGCTATAAAATCCACGCAAATCATTTGAAAAGCTTTAACCTTGAACTGAAAACATCGAACAGTAGTCGTAAGTCGAATAGGTACTGAATAATCAAGCGAATGGGGCATAAATCCAAAGATATCAAATGACCCCAGCGTACTTTCATGACTGTCTCTCTAATTTGGTCTCTATCTTTCATATTTGGGTAAAAACATGTTTTTACTTTTACTTTCTATTTTAGGGTAACCATCGAATAACACTTGATATCAAGGGGAAGACAAAACAACTAAATGTCCATAGGGTACATGATAATTCCATAACTATCTATTAACAGATAAAAAATATTCCGCCGATATCATGCCTGATCGGTCTTACCAATAGCTCCAAGAGTAGACCAGCGCACACCGATGGGGCCTTTTGCCGTGAGCGTGAAGCCAACAGTAGCCCCCACCATGGAGTGGGTTCCGGAGACAGGCAGCCGCAACGCCGTGGCCACGATCAGCCAGATGGCACCTGATATCAGCGCCGACAGGCAACCAGCAGCCAACAACTTCTCGCCACCGTCAGCATATAAAGACACGTCCAAAATGCCTTTACGCATTGTGTCCGATACCTTATATCCTGGAGAGATAAACGGTAAAGGTTATAGTTTTAAGAACTAAGGTGTATGCTTTTAACGTAGGTACTAGAAATTCCATATATGTCTAGTGTATCTGAGTCCTCAAAACCATTGTTGACTGCTGGAGGTGATCTTTCAGTTTTCAAGCACTTTGGTTTACTAATTTGAGGTTTGATTTTGTTCGACCGGTAAGGTAGGCACTCCCAGTTACACCCTAACCAACCCCAAGTATCTACACAATGAGTGATGCATTACTACGAGCTAATAACGCAGTACAAAACAGCCCACAGAATGTAGGAACAGCAAATAAGGTCAGTTTGAGGTTTAAACTAACCAGATCATTCTCGCTCTGGGTAAGAATTGTGGGACATAAAATAAATGTACATTATGTTGTAAATGTATTTTGTTTGTAAATGTGTTTTGAGGTTGTATTTTTGTAAGTAACAATTGTTACGAACCATTATGGATCATGGTTGTCTGACATTAAATTAAATTAAAAGAAGTCAATGAGTGTCTTATGTTGTAGTGATTTCAATAATGTCTAAGTGAATTTGACTCACCTATAAGCACTGCGCCAGCGATCTCGAAGATAGTGGCAAGGATGCAAGCCTGTGTCAGCGTCAATACCTTGGAACCGACGCTGGTACCGAACGAGTTGGCCACATCGTTGGCACCAATGCCGAAAGCCAATACAAACGCCACCACAAACCCGCTAACCACAATCCAAAGTAAATCATCAGAAAACGGTTCCATTATTTTTCCCTTCCTGTTACCTAATTCCACTAATCAATTTTGTTATAAAAGAACATTTCTGTAGCACCTAACCAAACGCAAATATTACCATAGTTAACAATAAGCTTGGCTCTATATCTATATTAATTCCGTAACACTTGTTGAAAACAATCCCTTCTTAACTTTAAACAGTCGAATTTCCATTCCTTTATAGAAAAATAACTATAGAATATGTAATAGCTAAAGATTTAATTTTAAGTAGATATTGATTAGTTACGACTTCAAAAGCAATCGTTAAACTATTTATAATTTTTTAAATATTTAGAAATAAAGTAATTCGAAACTTATGTGGTGGTTGTGCGTCACAATGTTTGATGTTTAAATAGTATTTCGTATAGATGACGATGGCTCGTTAATTTTGGCTTCATCATTTCTGTAAAACAAAATAAACTAATGATAATCTTGGATCGTAAATAGATTTCAAAAGGAGATTTAATTTAGACCTTACACTCAACACAATCCAAACTTTTACTTAACAACTGACTATCAGGACATTGGTCTTCTTAAACGATATAAATAGGATAGGAACATTGCCGTCCCCAGGCCCATCCTAGACTGTTATAAACTTATAATAACTTATTTATAACCCATTCATCACAGAAATAAATTAGAGCGAGCGTCCAAAATGGTTGTCCACATGTTTTCACGATATCGATTCGACGCCATTTGATTTATTTAAATCGCACTAAAACGGATCACTGCGACATAGTATTCAACGCAAAGCTAAGACCGACAAAATATTTCGTTCTTTCTTTTTCTTTTGAAAGGAGTGTAGTAAAAACTGGACAAAATTGCGTCACAGGCGTCTTGAGTTTCCATCATCGTTGTATATTTTTAAAGTGTCAGCTCATGTCACAGGTATCGTGTAACACGTGTCGATATATACTAAACACCATGTCACCTCCGTGAAAATCTAATTAAGCGTAACACTTGCTATTAAATTACGTAATCAATCATGTTTCAATATAGGAAAAACGTTAACACTTACTTTGGAAAAGGTAGGATTTTATAGTCCTAAAATCGTTTGTAGTGAAAAAGCACGAGGGTTCGCCTTGAGCTCCTCAGGTGTGGACTGAAGTTGACGAGAGTCGCACCGGGTCGCCGATTGAATGGAGCATGCGCGAAGGGCACTAGCCACCCCACTCCAACCCTCCTATACAGACGAGAACACAATAAAAATGTTTGTTCCATAGCAAAAGAACCCTTAACGTTACGAACTGTATTCAGCAAGGGAACCGGCTTGATAAAACCAATGGTACCCTATTAAAATTTGCGTATAAGAGTCAGATTCCGCCAATCCTCTGTAGCAGTTTTAATCATTAAGCTTTGCATTTTTATTAATTACTATTGACATGAATTTATATTTGGCTTTTAAAAAAATTAGGTAGGTAGCCTGTATGTCGAAGCTACCGTTAGCATGTCATTATAATTTCATATCTCATTGACCTCATTAGAAACTTGATGTTGATACTTAGCTAAAGATGCGGTGCACGTTATCCTCAGATATATTGAAGATCTAAACCTGTAGGTAATGTTAGGAAAAGTGTGTCCAGATGACGTAACATTGGCTCCTGAAAACCAATGAACCCTGAAATAACCAGTCTTCACTTCTATGCATAACTTAACCAAGAAAACGCCTACAAGGAACTTTACAATCAAATGAGTAAGTCTGTGTGACAGGTTTGCTATTCACTAACTGTGGGCGCTTGTGTACATAATAAAATAAATAAATAAATAAATAATTAATATCCCTGGACATTTTCACACAGCACCATCTAGCCCCAAGCTAAGCAACTTAATGCTTGTGTTATGGTAGCTAGATGGCTGATAAACTACATAAATACATTTTTTTTTTGTAAATACATACATATTATAGATAGAAAAACACCCAGACCCGGAACAACTACTTGTAGGTCATAGAAATATTTGTCCCGTACGGGAATCGAACCCGCGACATGCAGCGCAGCAGTCAATCGCTTGACCACTGCGCCAACCGTGTCGTCAAATATAATGTAGGTCCTGTGCGTTGTACGCTTGTATGAAACCACTACCACTGGTATAGCAACTAGGACTTATTACTACTTGACTTTTATTAATTATAGTCAGTGTCGCTAGGTGCTATTGCTATGACCATTTAAAACAGAAAGACAAATTCGTAAAAAAACCGGCCAAGTGCGAGTTGGACTCGCGCACCGAGGGTTCCGTATAAACTTGTAGGTATTTTGTTATTAAGGCCAGGATATTCGAGCGCAGTAGGCAATTAGCGTTACTTACCTATGCGCGTGGCAAGTCGCACTAATAAACATTTCAAATGAACTCGGTGACCGCGCTGTGCAAAACTTTGAGTCACAGTATATATTTTCGGGGGTTTATTTAGGGAAATATAAGTAGAAGCAACTTATTTTATTACTACCTACAATTGTTTTTATTCACTTAATCTCCTTTTCTTTCATGATTGTTACAGCGCTTCCGCACTACGCGTAGTAAAATCTCTCCAGTAGTTTACTGACAAAAAAAAACAAAAACCAGATCGTAAGCGTATCTCCTTTTCTTTCATGATTGTTACAGCGCTTCCGCACTACGCGTAGTGCGGAAGCGCTGTAACAATCATGAAAGAAAAGGAGATACGCTTACGATCTGGTTTTTGTTTTTTTTTGTCAGTAAACTACTGGAGAGATTTTGATGGGAGTTTAAGTAGTTTATAAACTAAGAAACATTTTATAGTCCACGCACCCCACGCGTGCGAAGTCGCGAACATAAGCTATATAGTTATTTATTTATACTTAAGTATAGTTTAGAAGAAATAAATTCGGAAAAAACCCATTACAATACAATACACAGGACAATCTAGTCTAGTCTTTACTCTCTCAAATCAATTGTTACGCGTTTGTTTTAGTTTTACAATAAAAAAGTTATAAATATGGTGTCTCTGGCTTATAAATTTTATTATTCTGAAGTTATCATATCGTTAACCCCTGAAGAATGTACCGGGATCCTGACAATGCTTGAAAATGGGCACAGTCGGCGAAATACAGCGAGAACTCTGTTGGTGTGACTCTTTCTACAGTTCAGCGAGTACTCCAGCGTTTCCATGAAACTTGATCCAATCTTCGAAGACCAGGAATAGGCCGAACAAGGTGCACGACGGCGCGGGAGAATCGCTATATGATGTCAACAATTTTGAGAAATCGCTTTCTTACGGCTGTTGAAGTAAAGAATCATCATTTACGAGCTGGAGGAAACAATCTGAGTATGGATACAGTAAGGCGGCGTCTGGCTGAAGCAAATTTAAAGCCATTAAGACCTGCAAATGGCTCAAAACTAGAAAGACACCACAGAAACTCAAGGTTGAGTTATGATAGAGAACACGAGAATTGAACTCTTAATGACTGGTCAAGAGTTATGTTTGCAGACTAGTCTAGATTATGTTTATACAAGCACGACGGAAGGAAAACAGTGTACAGAAGACCGGGAGAGCGCTATAACTAAGCCTGTATAGAAGAAAAAGTACCTTACGGCGGAGGCTCTGTTCACGTGTGGGCTTGTATTTCTTCCGAAAGCCGCACTGAGCTAGTGGTAATAGAAAATGGAACTATAACTGCAGATGTCACTAAAATTTTGAATGACTACGTTGGTCCATTTTTAGTGGATATGGGAGAGAATGTCGTTTTTATGCAAGACAATGCCCGCCCGCATACAGCTCCGATAATGTTTGCCTATATTCAAGAAGGCGGTATCACACACACGGAGTGGCCAGCACGCAGCCCCGACTTCAACCCCATTGAGCATGCATGGGACAAGCTGGGACGACGTGTACGTCAGCGGAATCCGCCGCCAATCACGCTACGTGAAATGAAAGAAGCTCTAATAGAGGAATGGCAGAATATTCCGCAGCATCGCCTCAAAAACCTAGTAGAAAGTATGCCAAATCACATAGCACCAGTATTGCGACCTCGCGGAGGCAACACGTACTAAAATGAGTGATAAAGGGCACATCTGTAACCAATCTATATTTACGAAAATACTGGAAAAAAACTAAGCATTTTTATTCATTTTACATTTATTAAAAATAAAAAGCTTGTATTAAGCACATTAAAATATTCTTTAATTTAGTTTTATTTCATAAAGCTAGGTCAAGTACTTTTGAAGATATTGAAAATTTTCTAACCGACCCTTTTTCTTTGCGGTCCAGTGTGTTTTATATTAAGTTCTATGTGAATCGTTCGATAAGTCAGTGGGACAGCCGTGCGCTAGCAAAAGGCACATAGGTCGTACCTCGTCAAGGTCTGGCGGGTGACAAAACCTATAAGGTATTTCCGGTTGACCTAGAAATGTCAATTTTGGTTAAAGCAAGTTCTTACAGGTCAAGTAAAGGGAAAATTCCGAAAAATAAAAAAAGTTGAAAATTAAGGTAAATTTTGGTACTTACAAGATTTCGCGGAAATCTAAATTTGCTCGTATCTTTTTATCGTGTTGACTCAGGACCTTAATTTTTATACACCTGAAGTGGGCGCCGACCAAAAATTTGCCGGCGGCGGCGCGCCGGGCGCAACTGGTCGGCGCGGCGGCGCCACGCCGCGGCGCGGGCGTTTTTATTTTTCAAAAAAAGAATTTTTGTTTTAAGTGTTATATTTTAAAGCTATCAAAGGTAGAAATTAAAATTAAAATCAGGAAAATACATAATTAAATGTTTTTAAAATATTTATAATTGTCATGAATGAACATTATTTTGTTGACGCGTGTAGGCTCAACCGCGATCTTTTAGCGTTCAAAACCAATCCTGCTACTGAAAAAACACGTTCACTCGGCGTACTTTTTTTTTGGGATGTGAAATCATCAAATGACTCCTCCCGCTCTGGGCGGAGCGGAAGGGAGTGTCAGACTTTTACTGACTAAAACCCATCCATCTTCCTTCTTTTGCCCTTTGTGTTACTGGGCCGCGGTATCTCTTTCGAACAGTCCCGCAGCCCTGGTAGGCATCGGCCCTTGCCGATAGAAAGAGATGAGCTCTTTGAGGCGTGCGTGGAACACGAACGCGCCGTCGACACGGCCTGTCGTCATAAGACGGACGGACGGCGAGCTAGCCCATTACTCACCGTCCACAGGCCCGCGCCTACGGTGGCCGAGAGCCACCACGTGGCCCCCGACGCCCGGTGCTTCTCCCGCGGCGGCTGGGACGTGAGGTTCTCTCCCTCTCACGTTCGGCCACCTCCTTCGCTAGCATGACTGCTTCGCAGGAGGTGACGGCCTCCCATTCCCTCTCGCTCCGGACCATGGCTTGAACCAGGGCCGGACGCGAGAGGTCGCCGCCAACACTCGGCGTACTTGTAGCTGGAATTGCAAGAATAGTCCTGGCAAGCGCAGAAAGTCCTGGGAACACATTTTTCTTCTCTTGCCAATAGGCAAGCACATCCCCGTTCAAAATCTCCACTTCTTTGGGATCGACCGAAGCTATGTCTCTCCAGCATTCTTGAGAAAATTCTGTTCCCGTTGCCTCGTCGCTGAAACTACTGTGCTTCTTAGATAATTTTGTCAGCAAAGATTGCGTCGAAGAGGACCTTGGTGGAGGCTCTGATAGATCACGGGAAGTTTCACCGCAATCGGAACATGGAAAATGAGAAGCACTGATTTATTTTGATTTTGTTTACATTGGAATTGGACGACATTTTGCCAATTATCGTATTTACGTAAGAAAGCGATGTCAAGAGCGTACGTAGCAACTAGCGCGAACGTGCCGTGGCGACTGACGTTGCGCGTACCGCGCGGACGCGGATTCACAGGGCACGCGCCCCCGCCCGCGCCTCTATCGGCGCCAAATTTCAAATGCTCGGCGGCGGCGGCGGCGCGCAAAACGCGGCGCGGCCCCGCCGCGCCGGCGCGGCGCCCACCTCTACACCTAATAGGGACTATAGACCTCAGACGACAATGGGCAAAATTGTATGGACCGTGGTACCCACTCCAATAGTCATAATTAATAATTATCATTAATTAAAAAGACAATTTGACTAGAATAACGACTACCATGGCGCATGTCCCCATTCACGTTTGGTAAGTAGTAATCCCACTAAGTTTTATAAATGAGAATTTACTACATACTACTTAAATTAGTAAAAGAAAGCTAGAAAAGGATAGAATTATACGATGACATAACACACTTAGGATTCTATTATTGAAAGTAGTAAGAAAACAAGCGTTCTTCAAATAAAAATCATATATTTTAGAATAGTAGTGGATTTAAGATTTAAAACATCACATATCGTTATCAACAATAAATGCATTGAGGAAAGATGCTGAAGCAGTTAACTCCGCATGCCTCGCATAACCTAGGTACCATACGATGGACACTATACTTATGATGTGCACAAGTGCCCATCGTACGTCGCCCGGTTAAACATGTGTATATAAAAATAATATGTTTTTGAACGGACATGTCGCGACTGGATGCGTCCACGCAAAAGCCAGGCATCTTCGTGTATGCCATAGTCTGGCAGATCATCAAGAGCTTCCTCTCTGTACGTTTCAATTACATACAGACCATTCGAAAAATGCTCCGCACTAGTAGGATCTCGCCAGCTTGAGTTGGTATGTACCTAGCGCCAGTCGAAGTATATCCACCTCCGTCATTGAAGGGAAGTTTTCTATCTGGCTCGCTCCCATCCTCTGAAAATCCACTCTTCTGTGATTAAGCCGTTTTCTCTCTACATACATATGCAGAAGATTCGGGGTATCTATTTTCTGCCTTATGATATTAACGAATTCATCTGCGTATACGCTATCCACGATGGCTTAGTGGAAGTGATTCTTGATAGCTGCGGCAATCTTAAAATGAGTGAATATATTGGGCAGTGACTTATTACAATGTTTTTGCCGTAAGAGTTTAAAATCGCGTTTAAACCGGCCGTTTACCACTTCCACAACCCAACGGCATAGCGTCACCGATCGAGCTTCGTTAGTTTGTTCAGTGGTCAGCTGTGTCTGTTGGCGGTTCTTTGTTGGTGGGACATTCATACCGTCATTCATCAATGAGGTTCAAGCTGTCCCTGAAACAACGATCTATTATAAAAGCATCGTTTCTTTGGAGCAAGCAGTGTAGTGGATGCTCTCCATGATTCATAATGTCGCCCATTATTTGCGCATCTGTTTTCATTGCAGCGTATGGGCCCTTTGCATCTAATATATATCCATAAGTACACACAAGTAGGAAAGGTTTCAGTAGATTCTGAAACTTGTGTAAACTGTAGGATAATCTTTGGAACAAAAATTTCGAGCAGCGAAACGTCGTCACGAGCGCAAAACGAACGAGTGACTGACAAACTGAAGCGGACGCCGACGCCTCCCCCACTGCTCCCTCGCACACCCCGCATTTGAGAGCAGTGAGGCTCGAGTTAAAGGAAAGGGAGCATGGCGTGGTCTTACGTAAAAGCATTTCTAATAGAAAACATGAACGGAAATGCAGAAAATATTAGCTAGGTACTCATTTTCTTACATACATAAGTTGTACCTAGATGTATGTCTATCTCCAAACGCAATCAGATTTGAGATTGGCGGTCAAAGTAAATATTGTTCTTCTTGGTAAGACCTTTTAAACGACACTACAATCATATCTATTGGAGCCGGGTACCATTTTGCCCATTCTCTTTTCAACTTGCTAGGTCCACCAGTACCTGAGAAAATCGGTGGTGACACACAGACAGACAGACGGACAAGAGAGTGATCTTATAAGGGTTCCTTTTTTACGGTACCCTAAAAATCAACTATAATTATGACTGGATGGCGCTACGAACAATAAAATAGGAAAAGTATCCACTTTCAAAAACAGCTTTGTTTTTTCAACCAAAAATGCCTTACTGAATTTAAAAACCATTATGTCAACTTGTAGGATATTTACCTGGGCAGTTGGTTTCTCTCCCAGACTTCCTTCCATAATAACCATACTGTTAATTACCATAATTCATTTTGGTAACCGCTATTATGTTTTGCAGCGTAATGTTTATTATGGTGTGTTCTGTATTTTCTTTAGTGCCTATAATAAAATAAACGCAGGCGATGTGATCTTTATGACAATAAGCATAAGGTTTGAATTATAAGAATTCACGCATAGCTGTACTGTAGACAAAAATACGCATAAGGTGGAATGAATTTTATAGTTGTCGGATTTACATGGGAGTTATTTTATTGAGTTCCTATAGGTGTAGAGAAGAAAGTTAAAAAGAAAATCACTGCTAGCGATTTTTTTTTTAATTTCCTTTAGATTTTTTTTTTGTTGATAACTTGAAATTCGTCGAATTTACATACAGTATCGACTGTGTAGTGTGACCTGTGTATCGATTAAACGCCAATTTGTTCTGTTTATTTTTCATTGTTGTCGATGAAATGCAATTATTTATAAATTACCGAATTTAAAGACTAAGATTTTTTTTGAAATTGGTAACTGATACTTTTCACAGATAACAAAACAAGTGCGAGTCGGACTCGCGCACGAAGGGTTCCGTACCATTATCTATAAAAACAGCAAAAAAAAAAAACATGTCTGTTGTATGGGAGCCCCACTTAAATATTTTTTAATTCTGTTTTTTACTATTTGTTGTTATAGTGGCAACAGAAATATATCATCTGTGAAAATTTCAACTGTCTAACGGTTCATGAGGTACAGCCTGGTGACAGACGGACAGACAGACAGCGGAGTCTTAGTAATAGGGTCCCGGTTTACCCTTTGGGTACGGACCCCTAAAAAAAAGAATTCACTTTTTTTAACTTTCTTTTACTACTCTAGGAACTCAATAAAAAATCCTATGAAACACAACATGAAGGGTACCAGGGGCAAAACAAGAAATGTCACAAAAACAAAAAGTTGTGTAATTAGCATTTTAATATTTAAAAGTTAACAAGTTTCTTAAGTATCACTTTAACTTATATCCAACTAATACAAACTTAACTTTAGCTTTTAAAGGCTTCATTTTAGGAACAAAAAATAGTTTTATGAAAATAAAAAGTAATTAAATATTTAAAAAATTAAAATAGTTCACTTTTGGAACATACAAAAACTGGGAATGTCCATTGTGTTCCATACAAATACAAGGAATGTCCAATTGAAATAATTGCTTAATTATTAGACATGGGGAATGCCTTCAAAGTAGGATTGGGCCCCCTCAAATCTTTTTAAATCCATTAAGTCCTTGTAGTTTTCTGCACTAATAAGTAGAAAATTTTGGTAGGCAGTTAGCAGTTACACTATGGACCTTCCCTGTTTTATTCCTGTACGTCGGCGTCGTTTTGAAATTTAAGTGATACATCTGATTATTCTTGTTTTTACGCTTTTGTATACTGCTAAATAAAAATACGCGGGAAAATGAAAATGTTGTCAACATAAATTAAATATTGGGTTTTTAGTGACATTCCTGGTTTTGCCCCTGTACCCTTCACATGACCACTATAAACTTCATTCCTCCTGATTGTCTAATTGCACTCGACTAGTACTCTTTATACTGATACTGTAGCAGAGCCACACAGTATCAACATATTCAGAACAGCTATAAGTTTTTACTTACCTATGGAATCATAGATGGCTGAGAAACCAAGCATCCTGAAAAAGTTCTCATCCATCTTGTCCTCTAAGTTTTCTTCTATTTTGGTGCCTACTAAAAGGATCTTGTAGGGACCCTGTTTTGGACCTTAAATCAGTACCTATATTAATATATTAGATAACAACAGTGAGTATTCATGGAACAGCTTAAAAAAAATTACAAATACTTACCACTTACCAAAACCTAAAGTACCTAGTCTTATTACTCAACAGCAGACCAAGTTGATTGACGTACGGTCCTGCAGACAACCAGTATTTTCCTCGGTACCATTTCCTTCTTGATTGTAGCAGTAGTGAGCAGTATGGGCATGATTTTATTTAGTACATCGATGTACTCAGCTGCGGCATTGTAGAACAGTTCCAGACGTGCCAGGTGCGAAGGCAGCGGTGTCCTACACTTTTCTGAGTACTCCCTTTCGGCTAGTTCCAATTGTCTGCCGCAGTTGTTTTTTGTACATCGGATGATTTGGTGGAACACCCGGAATGACTGTTGCATTATGGCTTCAACTGATACTGGTTTTTTCCTGAATTGGAAGTAAAATGAGTATTAAAGTTTCTGTTTGTGTTGTGATTAAGTTTTAATTAATTAATAGTAATACATTTTATTTCAGTTAACTGTACAAAATTCTACATTGTATATCTAATCTTACATAGAGGCCTCCTTTTAAGTATGAAAAATACCTAGTAGCCCCGCTCTTCTAAAACTAAAAAAAAAAAACAATTATAATGTGAAGTGTACATACAAAAGAAATTCAACTTATATCTAGGAAGGTGTGAGTGTGTATGTATCGCTTATCATCATATTGTCGCATGATACTTTGTAAAAAAAATTCAATGTCGTCATAGCTCTTGTGAATGCCGTGAATGTAAAAAATCTTTTATAAACTTTACATTCACCATGAGTCATGGGATAAATATTTAAAACTTTATTTAATTTGTTGTAGATGGAAGCGGATTGGATTGAATTAATTAGAATGTATCATTGAATTATATTATTATGAATGTAAATTGTGGACTGAAATAAGTTGCATTTGGAGACACGGGCGTTTATTTAACAAAAGTTTACCGAGTGAGAATCAAGGCTCGCGGTCATAAAACTTAGTAGGACAGTGAATATTTAGTAGGTACAAGATATTTGAAAACTATATTGAGTTTCGTGTCATCAAGCTCTAATCTTTCATGACCACGGTTGACACGACGTATACCTACTTAGTTCATTTCAAAGGTGAAATAGTTTCACTACCTCTAGATTGACTTACCGTCCGTATTGTCCTTACCGTAATAAATATAGTATCAAGCTGTAAGTCAGTCTGAACTGCGAGAACAGTTGCTGAAGCTGCCCAGTTTCATGCCCTTCAGTGTTTAAAGGTCAGGTACCTCTTCCATGCAGACAGTTCCCGTGTCATCCAGACCTGGTTGATAAGAAATAATACAACATTCATTGATTATTGTGATTATGTTTTGCAATACTAGGAGTGTGACATTTGATCAAGAATGCTGCGGTCTGCGAAAATGTATGGTGGGTGATAGTGGCATATTCGACGAAGGGTAAACTTGTGACATCATTAATTTGTTTTTTGCAGCTAACCTTGTGCCTTAACGAAGCTGAAAGGCACTAGTTGTCCCTATCATTGCGATTTTTCTGGGCCTTATCTTCTAGTTACAGAGGTATTGAAGGACAAAGTCCCAACTTTTTTACAAGTATTTTTTTAATAATAGTTTAAAGTTGTGGAGTTCAGATAGGCAGTTGCTCCATATAAAATACTGGTATTACGCTGCATGCGGTTAGACTGGAGGCCGACCCCAACGTAGTTGGGAAAAGGCTAGGCAGATGATGATGAGTTTTTAAGGTTAGGTACTTTAAATACCTCCATGCATTCAATGTATTACTATTCAATGCATGCATCAGCATAATGATTTGAGTGCGTTACATTGAGTTTTACCGTAAAACGTGATTTTTCACCCCAAAAAAATAGTTTCCCAGCAATAACGTAGGATTACTTAGTTTGATGCACAGAATGCTTGGTTGAACTTCGTGAAGGGTCCGTTTACACCTTGTGTTAATCGATACTTTAATTTCAACAGGTTTTTCTGTAGCAGGAAATGCAGAATTCATCGCGTAAACCATGAAACACCTACCTCGCCTCCCAGCTCTGCCTGCAATCCGCGCGTACTCAGCAGGCTCGAGAGTACGACGCTGTTGTCAAACTTTTTAATTTTATCGAAGACGACCGTACGCGACGGGATGTTCACGCCCACCGCGAGCGTTTCAGTCGCGAATAAGTAGTACTTTAATCTGTAATATGCAGATTACTATCAATCGATTTTTAAAGGAAAATGATATGGTTATTTGTGAATTTTATACTAACATAATCACACTGAAACAATACTTCGACTATTTCGCGGAGAAGCGGTAAAATTCCACTGTGGTGGACCGCTACCCCATTCAGGCACATTCTTCGACACCGATGCACCTTAGAGCAAAGAAAATATACAATTATATTGTAACTCCTCGTTAAAATCAATATAAGTCCTTAGTTCGTTAATTACCTGTGGTAATCTCCAACCTAACCTCTTCTTCTTGTCAGTTTTTCTACTAGGCACGTCTGGAAGCAAGAATTTATCTGGGACTTTTCGGTAGCAGTGGTAAAATCCTCTGCTGCTATGACACTTTCTGCAAGTTCATCACATCTGGAATCAACACAAACATAACACCACGCCTGTAATCCCCGAAAGGTTAGGCAGTTGTAGGTACCTAATAGTACATCTACATTTCGAGGAGAGCCATCAACCGTGCACAAATCCGGACTCCGTGGCTGCTACTAAGAAATTCCTGATGGGAAAACCCAATAACACTTTGCCCGACCCGGGAATCGAACCCAGAACCTCATGTTCAGCACTAGCTCTTGCGGCCACTAGACCAACGCAGTCAAATCTGGAATCAAATTCTTTAGAAATAACTTTCTAATTGATTGTAAGTATAGACGTGTTCAGGCAGAAGAGAAAAGTATGAAATGGAATGCGCTTGACTGATTTGATCAATTTAAAACGTTCAGAAACCCTAGTATCTACCAATACAACCGCGCATCCTCCCTAACACAGATATTTGTTACATATAAATAACGCTTTATTACCTGCCACGTGCAAACATACCTAAATATAACGACGGGTAGTTTTTGTTGTTCCTTCAAACCGTCGAGCAATGATTGGCCACATGGACTTCAGTTTACTTCGACTCAACCTATGTGGACCTAACTGAAAAAGGGCTTGTGAGACATCAGTTATTATTAAAAGGACATAATCTCACCAATTTTAGTTTCCGCTTACCGAAAAATTCATCGAACGCAGACATATGCTCTCTTGATTTTTTTGCAGCAACTGCATTATCGTGTCCATCTAATTGGAAGTTGCCATCCTGATCAGCTACCAAGAAGATTTCGTGCCTGGATGATGAACTTATTCCTGAAATTATCATCACATTAGTAAAAAGCCACCGCAATTTTGTGTCCTATTATGTCCAAGAACTGAAATGTACTAATTGATTCTACACCGAAATATTTAAGCACCTGCAGTTTTTGCGACCTTCATTGCAAAAAGGCGTTTTTCCATGCTATGTATTAGACTTTGTCTGACTGTACTCTCGACTCTGTAGTCCAAGTTTCCATGTTATTAGACTTTGTCTGACTGTACTCTAGACTCAGTACTCCAATTTTAAAAGGAGTGTGGTCAATATGCGTTTAATATTAGGTATAAGTAAATTACCCGTAAACAAAAAGTGGCATAGCGGCACGGGCCTCTTAGGCGTGGACACAGCGTACACCTTCCTCTGTTTAGTGTGACCCAGCCAGGCCGCAAACTGCAGCGGCTCCGGAACTGTCGCACTTAACAGCACCATGCGGACGTGACCCGGCAGCAAAATTATTAGATACTTCCTCCCCGACGTGGCCGCGCTGACAAGAAGAAATATATAAGAATATTATTATGATTCTTCCACCCACTAAATTTATTAATATTTTATTTATAAGATATACACCCATTTTTAATTCAGTAGGCTACCCTAGAAAACGGCTACTGTCCTATACTTATAATTATAACTACAAAATACAGTAAATGCATGGTTTAGGGCTAACTATCACTGTTTTCTGATTGAAGAAAGAAAGAAAGAAAATACATTTATTTGGCACATGCCACAAATGCACACAACATAAAATAAAATAAAAAACTTAAATCTACACAGTAAAAACTTAAATCTAAACAGGAAAAAAGGGGAAAAGTTGTGTGTCTCACGGCTGCGCCAAATAGGCCCAGTTCAGCAAACTGCCGAGCAGCTAGTGCCCGACGCTGGTTTTCAACTGGACCTGAGATGGTGATGTGACGGACATAAAACAGTTTTGTACTTTGTTTACTAATAAGGTAGTATGTGTATGAATAGGTACTTAAATAAAATAAATTTGTGTACAATAAGGTGTAGTGTAGGTATGTGTTACTAATAAGCTATGTGTGTGTATGAATAGGTACTTAAATAGAATGTGTACAATATGGTGTATTGTGTATGTGTTACTAATAAGGTGTGTGTGTGTATGAATAGGTACTTCAATAGAATAAATTTGTATACAATAATAACAAATAAAGCTACTCGCTAGCTCTCGACCTTTTTCTTTAATATTAAAGAAAAAGGTCGAGAAAAGTGCAAGACAAAACAAAAAACCCAAGGTAGGTACTACCTAGCTAGATGAAATGGATGCATAGTAGCATAAACCTGTTTTGCACGTTCCTAACTGGTGAACACATAATATTTAATTAATCCGTACACTTCGTAACTCAATACGCTGCAAGCAGCCGAGCGCGATGGACTAATACTAAAAATTTGTGAAAAGTAAACGGAAAAATTTGCAGATAATTATGATAGCAATTGTGTGGGTACATAAATGCATCAAGGTATTACATTTCCGACGGCAATGGAGCAAAGTAATACACACGTAGTTACAGGAGGAGCATAAAATATAAAAAGGTAAGCTAGTTTAAAAGTTATTATAATATAGTGCTAAATACGTAAATAGAAAAGACACCTTTGTCATTATTTAATTGGCTTTTGCATTTACAGATGCTAAGACTCAAGGCCAGGAAGAGACACAGATCACACTCAGGATCAGCCACTGCCAGGTATGAGTGAAGAGAATGGGTGAAAGGAGCCATCCCGACGCCGTTTGTTCCAGTCGCATGCAAGATGTGCCTCAGGTTGGCTGGACAAATCTTCAAAATAGCTTGCATTTAACTAGGTCAATAGGTCACTTTATGTGAAACTTAAATTATGATACATAAGTCTCAAATTATTTTTGTTTATAATAGCTAATAAGGTATCTTTTAGGTTTTTAAGTATGCTAGAAGAAAACAAATCACCTTTGCTAACATTTTACAACCTCTTACAAAAAGCTAACTATTTTTCAGAAACTACAATGGAATGATGTACTCAGTAAATAATCGGTATATTGTCGGTAAATTATCAGTTTTACGATACTTCGTAGTATATTCTCAGAGAATATAATAATAATATCCACGATTAATCGAAAAAAATAACTGAAATTTATGTTCAAAACTTCGGTCTGTCAGACCGTACGCGAGTATAGGTGTTATCAAATTTGGCGCGAGTATACGAAGGTTAAAAAACACGGTAGGTAATCGTCAGTAAGTATCGTCATCGTTAATAATAATTATGCCCAAAGATCTTGTTAGTTCTCTGATTTTCGCGCTAACGCTAACTCCAACATAAGGCTAGGCTAGGCAAATTGTATTATTTATTCTACCAACAGTGAAACATTGTTGTGCTCTTTACAAATCCAATCAATACAATATTGTGTAACCAAATACTGGAATTATTACAATTATTATGCCATGATGAGCAGTCCTAGATTTTACTTTTCATACTTAAGTTAAAAAAAAAACAATACATTATGTCAGTACCTAAGAGTAAATTGTTTTTTCACTACAGTGTATATTAGAATAGAATATACTTTATTGTACACCAAAATTATTCAACAAGTAAAGAAACTGTATGTTTTTGTGTAGGTATATAATACTCATGTTTTCTATTTTTCAGAAACTACAATGGAATGATGTACTCAGTAAATAATCGGTATATTGTCGGTAAATTATCAGTTTTACGATACTTCGTAGTATATTCTCAGAGAATGGAGAATGCAGGCGTGGATGCTACCGGCCAATTAATCGATTAAAAAGAAATCCTTTATTTATGTAAAATTATGGTCACCTCACAATATTAATGGATGTTTGTATGGGGAAATTTAAATGATCAATATCTTTGAAACTACGCAAAGTTTCTCCGTCACAATTTCAGGTTATCATTATCGTCCCCGTCACAACATTTTGAACACATTTCGAAGGTCGTAGATCATCAGGCAGTGGAGATACAGGTGTCCAGCCATCTTGAACTCAGGTTGGCTGGACATTAAGTTTTTATTAATTTCTCGTAAACCCTTACATGTGACGCCATAAATCAAACGTTATTACTGTCACACATTGCGTCACCAAGTATTAGTAAAGGAACCATATTCGAAAACGCCCCCGTTATTGAGATTCGGAAGTGCCAGCCATAAGTCTTTTACGTAAATTCAAGATGGCTGGACACAGATTTTTGCATTTTTCTACTAAACCACTGTACTTATCACAAAACTTTTAGCTCGGTGCCCGTCACAAATTTATGTGACGCCCGTTGATATGCAAAAAGTCGTCAAAATCACTTCCGTTACCGAGATTGAGAGACCGGCGAAAAGTGGTTTTTCAAGATGGCTGGACACGTTCTCGATCGATTATCTAAGATTCTGTAGCGTCACAAATTCTGAAATAAGGGTGTTTAGCCGTCACATAAAGTGACCTATTGACCTAGTTAAATGCAAGCTATTTTGAAGATTTGTCCAGCCAACCTGAGGCACATCATGCAAGTGGGCCAGGCACATTGGATAAGAACGTGCGCATGCGTTGCTGCAATGTTTACTTGTATCGGTTATTTTAGTGTGCTATTTTTAGGGTTCCGTACCCAAAGGGTAAAACGGGACCCTATTACTAAGACTTCGCTGTCTGTCTGTCTGTCTCCAGGCTGTATCTCATAAACCGTGATAGCTAGAAAGCTGAAATTTTCACAAATGATGTATTACTATTGCCGCTATAACAACAAATACTAAAAATTTAAAAAAAATATATTAAGGGGGGCCCCCATACAACAGATATGATTTTTTTGCCGTTTTTATAGATAATGGTACGGAACCCTTCGTGCGCGAGTCCGACTCGCACTTGACCGGTTTTATTATTTTATATGTATATCGCAGGTCTCACAAACGCGATATGTCGCTGCGGCGGCGGCGCCGCGGATATCACGACACCACCGTCCAGCTGAGGACACAAGTGGCATAATCCTAAGCGAGCCGAACGCGAGCGTGAGCAGAATAATTGAATACATTAGCTAGTATATTTTTGTTCATCATTGGTCGACAAAGATAAAACATTGTACCGTAATCAAGCTAGTCAGATTATTCAGGTGACGAATCCTGGATATACGCGTACGAACCCGAAACAAAAAACCAGTCACGAGTTTGGGTGTCCGAAAATGAGTTAAAGCCAACAAAATTGTTCGTTCACGAGTGTTGCAAAAAAAATGGTGGCCACGTTTGTCTCCAAAACCGGCCATGTTGCGACTATTCCTCTTGAGGGACAAAGAACGGTTAATGCAGAATGGTATGCTAGCATTTGTTTGCCACAGGTCGTTTCTGAACTCCGTAAAGAGAACTGCAACCGCCGCATCATCCTCCATCACGACAATGCGAGTTCTCACACCGCGCACAGAACAAAAGAGTTTTTAGAGCAAGAAAACATAGAATTATTAGACCATCCGCCGTACAGCCCCGACCTAAGCCCTAATGATTTCTATACTTTCCCTAAAATAAAGAATAAATTGCATGGTCAGAGATTTTCATCACCTGAAGAAGCTGTGGACGCCTACAAAACGGCCACCCCAACTTCCGAATGGAATGGTTGCTTCAATGATTGGTTCCATCGTATGGAAAAATGTGTCAAATTTCGCGGAGAATACTTCGAAAAGAAATAAATACATTTTTAATAGTAATGTTGTGTCACTTCCTCGATTCCCAAAATTTTCAGTGCCGCCCTCGTATAATAAAAAAACCGGCCAAGTACAAGTCGGACTCGCGCACGAAGGGTTCCGTACCATTATGTTTATGACCGTACCGTTTATGTTTATGAAATTAAATGTTTTATTTTTATATTTGAGTTGATTGAATGAAAGGTAAATTGCGGTTTACGATCTATGACGTATTAAAAAAAAACTACTTACTAGATCTCGTTCAAACCAATTTTTGGTGGAAGTTTGCATGACAATGTACATCATATTTTTTTTTAGTTTATTCATTCTCTTATTTTAGAAGTTACAGGGGGGGGGACACACACATTTTACCACTTTGGAAGTCTCTCGCACAAACTATTCATTTTAGAAAAAAATGATATTAGAAACCTCAATATCATTTTTGAAGACCTATCCATAGATACCCACACGTATGGGTTTAATGAAAAAAAGTTTCAGTTCTAAGTATGGGGAACCCCCAAAATTTATTGTTTTATTTTTTTGTGATAATCTTAATGCGGTTCACAGAATACATCTACTTACCAAGTTTCAACAGTATAGTTCTTATAGTTTAGGAAAAAAGTGGCTGTGACATACGGACAGACAGGCAGACAGACAGACATGACGAATCCATAAGGGTTCCGTTTTTGCCATTTGGCTACGGAACCCTAAAAAAGGACAGTAAGTGCAAGGAACAGTTTCCACAAGTGAGATGTGAGAACCTAATGATGATAATATAGGTACATATTATATTTTTACCTCTTGTGGATAAACCGGGTCTGAGGCCAAGTGGATGGGTTGGGTATACCTACTTACTATTAACTGTACCAATTCTGCTGACTAATACAAAGATAGATACTAACTAACTACCAACGTATATGTAGGTTATCAGTGGTGTTTGATTGGACGTTGCAAAATAATATATTTAGTTTTATTATTGGCTGTTCACAGGTGACTGGCGATAAGAACAGTGATAAAAGGTTAAAGGTGGAGAGACAGAAGTATCTATCCACGTTTGTGACTAGATCATAAATATTATAGGTAGGTACTGACAAGGGTAGGTCAAGTAGTGGGCAGGTCAGGGAACTATATATGTATAGACTATAATTGTACGATTCTCATTTTTAGCCGACTGCTACGGAGCTCGGAGCCTACAATAATGTTTTTATTTTTTCTTGGTTCATCATAAACCATTCTCACACCCTAGAAGAAGACACCCCATTCAATAACTGTCATTCAATGGGGTTAAATGAACTTAGACGTTGTATTGATGATTTTAATGATTATAATTCGTGTAACTTGCGCGAATCATATTTTCATCAACATACAACCTGACACTGACCTACAAATTGCAATTACGTAAAAAGAAATCTTAAACTATAACCTATCTATTAATACACGTAACGTTGTCGGCGACGTGTTTCGCTGCGTGGTGTCGCGTAACCGTCCTCGGAAACGCCGATACTTATATACGACACCCTTCGGCCAAAAGTCCTCTTTCAAGAAGGTCTGTTGATGGTGGGTTGGAACTCGTACTACAAACGACTTAAATTTGATGTTTTTAATAATAAATGTAATCCGTGGTGCTAGACAACTGGGCGTATCCCAGTTGCTAACGTCCCTTTGGGTCTATTGGCCTTGCTCTGTTCTGTCTCGTGCTTGGTGTGGAGGGAAGTGGAAATCATGTTTTTTCCTACTCGTCTACCAATTTTTCCTGATTAATTTCGTTGCGGGATCCAAGACAGTTAAATTGTATTTCCGTTACTTCGAAGACCTTCATTCTCTCGGCGCTTTACTGGCGGTCGCCACTGGTGATTCCGGCCATTCAGGAGTTACAGTGGTTTGGTAATAGTGTGGCGGACTTGTCCCATAAAATACCCTAAATACTTTGTCAAGTTAACTATGTAGTATGTACGGTAGTAAAATGTCCTCGTCGTTAATCTATTAATAAGCGCTTCGCCCGAGCATGAGATCCTGGGTTAAATTTCCAAATCAGGCACTATTTTCTTGGGCATTTCCATTAACAAATTCTCAGTAGCAATCCAGACTCCTGATTTATGCCGCGCTGACGGTAATATAGCTACCACATGAGATTTAAACATGCCTGGTGAAATATGGTTTTACTCCAGATACACCTCTGTCTGCCTAATCCAACGAGGAAAAATAGCTTGATGTTATGGATGATACGGGTACTAAGTGTATCATTTTTATATGAGGTAAATACCTACCAACTAAACATTTGCAAAACCTGTAAAAATTATGCACAACAAAGTTGGTTAAAAATAAACAGAATACATTAGAGCGTAAAAAATAAGATTACGAAAACAGCGTCTGAGCTTATTTCAAATTTAAGGTAAAAGCAGTTTATCTCTGCAACGGTTAAGAATCATATTAGATTGCTCTAGACCACAGAAATATAAAAAGCAGCTCTGGACTGAACAGGAAGGAACACTCGGAACAGCGTCTGCGAGTGAATGAGATGCAAGACAAGTTTAAGTTGGAAGTACGGTACTTTAAAAAACGGGGGGGTTACCTATATGGCCTGTTGTACTTGGCCAGCTAGTCGGCATCGGCCTACCAAGTCGAAACTACTTACTCGACACCAACGCAGCGTGAACTCGAGAAAACAAATACAAAGTCAGAAATTTGTGAATTAATTAATTTTATTGAAATTATTTTTGGTTTACTTTGAAATGCTCACCGAAACTCTACAAGTAGGTAGGTACTTATTATTACTACGCGGAAGTCTGACCTTGCCTTGGGCTCGTTCGTTCAATGCAGATTGGTTGATTGGTTTTGGCTTTGTAGTTAATAATAATTATATTAGAGCAACAAGGCGACAAAACTGAATAATAAGTTAGTTAGGGTAATAGGTCAATACCTACTATTCTTCTGGGCATTCGCGCGATGCTTAACTAGGTACTTAATACATTAACAATATTATTATAGGTGTGTGTACCTAGTCGCGTAACTACTTAAGGTGAATGCTCCAACCAGCCCGCGAAATTCAAAATTTCTTGCGTTTTTTGCAATTTGCAGGCCAGTGCTAGGTTGTATGTTGATTAAAAAACCCAAGAAATTTTGAATTTCGCGGGCTGGTTGGAGCATTCCCCTTAAAATGATGTTTTTTTTATAGTCATTGGATTCACGTCTGTGAAGTTTCTCCAGCTAAGTAATTTAATTTTTAACTTATTATTATCCTAAAATTACTGTCTTTCAACAATCTTTCTAATTCTGTAGGTAACTACAGAATAAAGGTAGGTACCTATGCCTATTTCTTTATTTCATTCAAAATAACACATTTATTTTACTGGGCACGGGCAGTGGTAATGTTACAGCGAAAGTAGTAATCTGCTCAACTTAGACAAAGTGATACTTACACACTGAATTAATCACAATAACTAGATATTTTATATAGGTACCTACCTACTATCTTGGAAGATCTGGTTAAAGTAATAAAAAAAGTATACCTAGGTGAAGATAATAAATGTTTATTTCAATTTGCTTTAAGCATATCTATAATATGAGTTGCAACAATTTTTGTTATTTTAGAGACATTGCAAGACAATTTTTTAGGTGCTCAACTTAGCAGGATTGTAGTTTTTACGATGATAAAATAAATTAATAATTATTTATTTTTACAAGTAAGGCTCTTGTCACATTTTGAGTTACACAGAGAAACGTATTCGCCAGTACAGTTGCAATGCTGAAATCCTTTTGACCGCCAAGATGCGACTCTTTTTTTTGCACATTAGGATGGTAACTTCGTTTTGAGGACCAATATCAACTGTCATATTTTTTTCTTTGTAGACAGTGACGTGATTCCTATCGTAAACTTGATTTAAAATTCCATCTTATACTTTCCTTCTGTCTCCTGAGAAATTATAACAGCTATTATGTTATGTTTCGGCTTTAGTACGGTCTACATCTGGAATTTTTACCATTACATTATCACCTGTATGAGCAGTGGGATTTTGTACCGAAGATAGAGCTAACAGTTTATCAGCTTGCTTTTAGAGATTGTTTAACAAATTTTCTGATATCTCCAATGTCTTATTTCTTTTTATCGAGAGTACAAAGCATCTTCTCTATGCCTTGGTTGGCCTTTTCAACAAAACCTTGTGATTGGTATCAAACAAAATAAAACATTTAAAAATGTTTTCATAGTAGAAACATATTTGTCATGCCACTCACACTTTCTTTCCAAACACTAAATGCGGTCATTGACCCCACAGAAGTTTTTCGACCCGCGGAAATTCATCATCATCATTCTCTTGCCCTTGTCCCACTCCCAATTCATTTTGGGTCGGCGCAGGCCCGTCTTCTTCTTCCATACTATTTATTCCTTAAATTATATTCTCTATTGCTCGTCATCTCATCTGACCCCTCCTTTCGTGCCATATCATCCGCGTAAAATTATTATAAAAATACTACTTAGCTGTACGGTTTACGTACCTACCTACTGCTTCGTTATTACATTTTACATACTTTTATTACCTGTACTAAAAGTTAGTTGATTATTCGCTACCTTAGCGCCACCACGGATTAGCATCCAACATAACGTTGTATAACTTTACAATAAACTACTTGGGATCGTGAAGTCTTTGGTTTTCGTCAACTCACCTCATTGCAACTTGACTACTCTGAGCCGTACACTAGCTGTGCCCCGCGACCTTCGTCCGCGTGAAATTAACGGTGTGAAAAATACTTTACGACCTACCAATATACATTAAAAAAAAAACATAAAAAACGGTCGAGCCGTTTCGGAGGAGTGCGACCACAAACACTGTGACACGGGATTTTTATATATAAGAAGACTAGCTCTTGCCCGCGACCTTCGTTCGCGTGAAATTATTATAAAAAATTATTACTTCCCTTTTTGAATCGAATTTTAGTAACAATTTCAAGGGTTTTAATTTTTTAGCACGGAACCCTAATAAATATTTTTTTCAAAAAAAAAGTACCCTATGTTAGACCTTATAACATCAGCTATCTGCCAGTGAAAGTCCCGTCAAACTAGGTCCAGCAGTTTCGGAGGTTAGCCGGAACAAACATGCAGATAGACAAAAATATAAAAAAAATGTTTTTGTTCTAAGTACAAAAAATAAAAACCGTTAACTGTTATTTTGATATTACAAACAGACACTCGCACACTTCAATTTTATTTATCTGTATACATTACTGTTAAAAGAAGTTACCTTTTGTGTTTGGTTGTGTCGACAGAGCCCAGCTCCTAGATTAAGATAATCCCAAGTTCTCTTGTTTCACAGAATATAATCCAAAGGAATGCAAAAAAAATTACCCTCCGTTTGGGCATGCTGAAATCAGGTAAAAAAAACAGCACAAAGTTCAACACAGTTAATTTTATTGAAATACCAATATCCAACATTACATAGATACCTAAACATATACATTTAGTTTTTTTTTTTTTTAAGTTTATTTATTTTAATAAATCAACAATTATGCTGAGTACCTCTGACAATGACCTGTACCAACTTAAATATAAATATTGATGAACAATCCAGTAGTATCCATTATTTGACTTCTGAGCAAGCTCATAGCAACACAAAAAAAGATCACTCTTATGCAAAAAATGACATTTTAAATGAACTTTGAGGTATCATGGTTTAACATAGTTATGGAATGTGTTGTACTGTTGTACTCATAAATCTGATGCTGTGTAATTTACAATGTTACACAGCATCATAAGTATAAAATAATGTAACTTACTTTCTTTCCTTAAATGCCCACAAAAAACCAAAAATTCAACTTAAAAAAAATTACTTGCTTTCAGCAATTTCATACTTCAAGTCATTTTCAATTAGTTTCTGTATAATTTTGGTATCTTTGAAAACAACGCCTGGAGTGAAAACTCCACCTGTCCTAGGCAAGTTCTCTCTCTCCTTAAGAATGGTGTGTGCTGCCATCAGTAGTGCAACCACCGTGGCACCATAGCCTGGGTTTGTTCCAGTCACTTTAGCAATAACAGTCTTATTTGGCTTTGAGTTCTCCACATCAGAGCCACTCTCCCAGCCCTTCCCAACAAGCTCAAATGTGAAGTGGTAATTATTCATTACATTATCAGCTGGTCCCTCCCTAGTCACCTTGCCTAAAGAACAAATCTTCGGATACTTGAGCAAAATATTCCTTGTAAATGAGATTTTAGTCATGATGAAAAGTAAAATCGCTCCAAACATGAAGAGAATTGATTGTGTCAGACTTCCAGATTTGAAATATGCTTTGAACTGGATTGGACGCTGCTGTTCTTTGTGGTATAAGTAGCGCTGGGTACGATAGACCACCGATTCATCAGCACCAAGAAATGGAAGATACCATTTGCTGCCTTTCTTTTGTAGGTTTTGTCGTTGCAGCTTAGGCTTCAAGCGTGGCAGAGGCTCTGGGTACAGCTTCTTTCTCAGAGCTGGTAGCTCATTATGGTGAGCAATGCCATAGACAAGTGACTCCCAAGTGCCATAGTTAATGAGGCCTCGCTCACGTGACTCTGCTGCAATCTCTGGTGGTATGTAAGTTTTAAGGTAGGACTCAACCGAGTTGAGAGTACCAGCAAAGTGCTGTTTCAAGAAAATGACGCCCATGTCGCATGGGATGCTGTCCCAACCACACGCACTAACGATGAACACTCCAGCGTCACGCGCTTGCTCATCGTACCGCAGCTGCATTAACTCCATGAACTGTGGTTCACCACTGACATCCACATAGTTGGTTTTGTTCTCCACTGCAGCTTTAACTACAGGCTCTCCGTACAAACGATAAGGGCCGCAGCAGTTCACTATCATTTTTGTTTGAGCGCACATATCTCTGAGGGACTTGTCATCACCTATGTCTGCTACTATGACCTTGACGCTGGACAGATCTTCCCCTGTTTTTTTAGAAACTTCCGAAACTACGTCACAAAGTTTCGCCTCCGAGCGGCCAGCGATTCCCCATGATGCTAGGTCATACTTCTTCGCGAACTTGACCATGTGAATCACAGCCTGCTTGCCTGTGAAGCCAGTGGCGCCAAATATCACCAGATCTAAACGCGACATTTTAAATGGAAATCTTCAACCTTACCACTTTGCAGTAGGTGCAAAGTCTTGCTTTAATCACAGAACACTGTTACTCCTGCTTTAATCTTGCACTGATAACACGCTAAATTAATTTTATGTGCAACGACGTTAGTACGTCTGTCATAAACGATGACAAATCAAAACTAGTGTGTATGTCATAATAATTATCAATCGCACGAAATACAAATATTGTTCCTGCTAAGTTTATTTACCATTCGACTATTGAGGCTAGGTTCATATTCATGACATTCTTCATTCTTGTGCCCGTTTTCTTTACTAACACTAGACGACACTTTCTATGTAAACATTGCACTGCACGGTTGAACTTTCAACGTTTGGCTCAGCTGCTGAGTGAGCCAAACAAACGTTCACGATGCTGAGCGGCATCGAGGGTTGAAAATCCAACAGTACAATGTTAGGACAATACAAGTGAAACCGGGCATTAAACTGCGTGTAAAATTATTGATTTATTCGAACATTCAATAGAAAGATTAGAAACTTACCCATTTGAATTCAATTTTATTTATTTCTTTCAGTTTGAATTGATATTCTGTGGTAGGTAGTTCAATACGTATAAAACGTCAACATAGTTTTGGGCGAGATCAAAGAGTATAGTAATATAGTAATATTATGCCGACTTGCCGAGATCAATATCACAAAAGCTGACAATGACAAACTACAAGCGAAAGAAGACAGACTATGAGCCCGCGAAATTCAAATTTTCTTTGGTTTTTTTTTTATTTACAGGACAGTGATAGGCTTTAGGTACTTTAAACAAAATATGATTGTAGGGCACTGTAGGGCAAAGGCCTGCCCTCCATCTTTCCACTTTTCTCCATCTTTGGCAATTTGAATTCAATTTATTTGTTAGGTTCTAACACGTCGTTTTTTTTTTTTGTACGCGTCTCACTTGTCATGCCATCCTTTTTATTGCCGGAAACATGATTGTCATAAATAGATCTCGGTCTTAATTTGACACTATGCATGTGTCCATAATTGGAACAAAGGCTACATAATCTATTAATATTAATATGTATTTGAGAACAAGTACCTTTTGCCTTAGTTAAGAGTAATTTTTTACACCCATTAGATTATAAGTTAGGTATCCGGTATACAATACAAAACAGTACAATACAATATTATTAGTTAATGACTATTTCCGAGCAAAATCTCCCAGAAACTCCCGGTCTTCTCCAGTGCATTTGTGAAGAGGCGCTAAGGCTAAGCGTATGTAAGGTAATAATTTAGCGCAACGTAACAAAGCGTCCTCCAGGGGCCTATTTAATAAAGCTAACAATTCGACATATATGTCAAAAAATGACAAAATTGTAGAATTAAAGTAAATTAAAAGCCCGACAGGCTTAGGCTGTTTAATAAAAGTGACAAATATGTCAAAAATCGACAGGTGAAATCTTGACATATTTTTCATTTAAAAACGCGTTTAATAAAACTCGACAAAAAATCACAGTCAAACGTAGCAGTCAAATTATTTTTGACAAATGTCGGTGACAATTGTCAGTTTGTCGTGACAATTATGTCGACTTTTGACATATTTGCAAATAATTTTGGTTTAGGAAGATAAATGAGGGCAAAATAAAAAAAAATATTAACAAAGTAAAAGAATGAGTCAATCACTAGTGCAACTTCGATAGTTTGTTTGATCGCGTGTAAATTTGATTCGCATGTCGTTAGTAGGCCTAATGACTATTAGCATAATAATATTTAGGCATACTTACAATTAATAGGTTGCATATTAGAAAATCAAAACTGCACCCCGAGGTTCGGTTAGTTAGGTTCCTGTAAACCCTGCAGACAGAAATAGGAGCCCCGCCCAGCGGGGCTCCGTCGACCTTCCGACGGAAACGCTAACCCTAGACGGTCGACGTCAGAGGCACCCCGAGGTTCGGTTAGTTAGGTTCCTGTAAACCCTGCAGACAGAAATAGGAGCCCCGCGCAGCGGGACTTCGTCGACCTGCCGACAGAAACGCTAACCCTAGACGGTCGACATCAGGGGCACCCCGAGGTTCGGTTAGTTAGGTTCCTGTAAACCCTGCAGACAGAAATAGGGGCTCCGTCGACCTGCTGACGGAAACGCTAACCCTAGACGGTTGAATGATTTGATAATTTAAAATTATATCTAGCAACTTTTAATCAGTCGTTCATTTGATGTCACATACATACATTGGGATTTTAAATTTTTTCTAAATAAAATATTTGGTCATTTAAATTTTGTTATTTCGTTTATTGTTCTTTTGAAATTTGCTCGAGAAAGTTTTGATTTTCTAATAATTATGCAACCTTTTAATATCATTATGCGTAAATAAATTTATGCTTTAGGATATTATGCTTAAAAAAGTGATGCTTTAGAACTTTATGCTTAATAAATTTATGCTTTAGAATATTCTATCTATCTCTAACCATAATAATGATGAAGCATTTCATCATTATTATGGTTAGAGAAATTATGCTTAAAAAAATTATGCGTAATTATATTATGCGAAAATATAATTATGCCAAAAAAAAAAAAAGGGTTGACATGAGCTGTGACATACTAGTAAGCTGATGCGCCCCGACAGACTGTTTTCATTACTGGATTTCATTATGACCCGCTGGTCAATAATGTGATTTGAATTTGGAATCTCACATGCTCAGCTAAATTGGCAGTATAGTACTAACAAACACCCTTTGGTGCCAGAAAGAGGAAAGCTATTCTCGATACCCTTACTACGCGTGGATGATATTCTCGATTTCCTACAAAATCATAACGACTGCTTCTTCATACCGTTGCCATGTTTTCGAAAACATAATATTATAAGAATAATTAGAAAACTACGAACCATTGTTTAAAAGGAATGGAATAACATTAGAACTGGCATTAATAATAACAAATACCGAACCGCGCCGTAAGACCGTAATAGTAATTAGCTGTAACATTAGTTAATTTATTTTAAGTAAACTGCGCTAAGGTTGCTGTGGATTTTGTGAATGAATAAATAAATAATAAAACCTATCTATACTACAGTCGATTTATCACATTTTATCAAAAATACTCTATTTTCACGAGCGTCTCCAATGACGTTCTAAATTCAAAATGCATACAGCCAATCATCCAAACCCATTCTACCAGCCCTGTATAAAGCTTAGTTTACACAAACGCCACTTCCATGAGAGTGATATCAATAGACACACACGACAAAACCGTAGAAGAGACTTTTTTTTGAAAATCGAATTGTAGACGCAATAAAGGCGCGAACTTTTGGCATTTAAACTTTAAATTTATCAACAAAATATGTTATTCTTACTGTTTGTTTATTTAATAAATACTTTGTTATTCGTACTATGGCTATTATTTTCACACAGTAGGTGTAAAATGTAGAGTATCCTCCTCTGGGATAAAGGTGTCTTTGCCTTGGGCTAGCTTGAATCCACCGCTGCATTCAGGATTCTTGTATTAACTCCCTCGCTTCGCTCATGAGTTAAACTCTTAACTCCCTCGCTGCGCTCGGGAGTTAAATCCCGAATCCTTCATTGCGCTCGAGATTCAATATGAGTAATATGACGCCCGTGACATAAGACACAACTTTAGCCCCTCGGTGCATAATCTACTATTTCGACATAAGGTTCAATTAACATGAGTCGCCCAAGGTGGTATGAATACACAACTAACTACATGCATTTTAACATTAACGATATTAACTGGTAACTTAGAACTTTTTTTTTTATTATGAAAAATGCCATCTAGCCGCCAGTCCTGGAACTTTTTATAGCAGTGCTACCACATTTTCGCTTGAAATATTTGATACTTTCACTAACTGTTAAGGGGAATGCTCCAACCAGCCCGCGAAATTCAAAATTACCACCACCACCACCGCCACCGTCCGTCCGTCCGTCACCTTAAATTCGCTATTTTTCTTTAATCAGTGTCCAGTTGCACCAAATGTATGATTTAACAACTTAGTAGAATTTATTTATAAAATATATTGTTAAAAGTTTTTATTTTAAGTGATATTTTTACAATGATAGACTTAGGAATGGTTTTCTAATACCAAAGTTAAACACTAACTCTGAACGTCACAACTCACAAGAATTTTTCCACTGGTGTGATTACAATGCTCTTGCGCATTTTTCTTGTAATTTTTGGTTATTTTGTGTTATAACGTTAAGTTATAGACTAATATATGTGTGAGTTGAGCTTTAGTTCCTCCGTATATTCCAGAAATACCGAAATTCCAGTATAGACTACTTTATAAAAGTGTTGTGTTCTTCATTATGAATTGGTGCAGAGAAGTCAGCAATGTTCTCACTGGCAAGAGCTTTTATAGTTTTACTGAAGCAGATTGTAATGAGATGGACTGCATTATCCTACAGGCTCAAGAGCATTTTAATGAAAGAAAGGGTAGGAAACGAGAAAAACAAACAAGTATTATTGAATGTTTAAGAAAATAAATAAATTAAATATCATAATTTTGTATTATTTCCTGACTGTTTATCTCTATTTATTCCTAATTAAATATTAATTTGACGAATAGTTCTGTAAATGTCAAATGTACTGATTCGACCGATTTGCAATAAATTCGAGAACTAACTGAGAACCTATCTATACGTAGGTATTGAAATATTTTATTTAGTTCCCGGGTCTGGCGTCCAGATGTCGCTCAATGCCAAGAAATAATCAAACTGACAGTTGCCAGTCTCTCATATTATAATATATTAGTCTATGCGTGACGTTGGGAAGAGACCATGATAGCGTAGCGTGACGTTGGTGCCTTGGAAGGTGGGTAGTCCTTTGGTATGGGCCGCAACCTGTGTCAACCCTTGCGCCATCTCACGTTGAAAGAACGGCGGGCTGTACGGGTGCTGCTGTTGCAGCTGCTGAGATCCGCGTGAACAGAGCTGACTGGCTCTTTTTTTGGCCAAAGAATTAACATTGCCATTCAACGTTGGAATACTGCCAGTCTTCTGGGCACGTTTCCGGATGACAGCGATGCCGAGGAGTACTAACTGTCCTATTGTCGTCGTTGTATATTATATAGGTACTTAATTTTAGTCTTCTTTTTGGCATTTAGTCTTCTTCTTACTCCAGTATTCAAATTAATTTACATTTTTTTATATTAAAATAAGGGTTGGTTTCGGTTTCAGCCGAAACTGGGGCAAGAGCCGAAGGTTTAGTTTCGGCACTTGCTTTGCTGTCAGTGCGATGGTGTCAGTGTTGTCATTGTCAGTCTGTTGTCAAAAAGCTATTTAATTTGAAATTTTTCCTAAATGTTTTGTAATACATTTGCATAGCTTATACAATAACTACGTTGGGTTTCTAATAATGTAACAGAATAACTTTAGCAAAAAAAAAAAACAATATAATGTTCTTCAGAAATGTTTGGTGTGCGGCCGAGATGACGAATAATTGGTACGAAAAGTTGATCATTAAACATTCACTATAGGTTAAATTGGTGATAAATTAAAATCTAATAATGTGTTCACGCATTTCAGTAAGCCGTTGCTCCTCCAGCAAGGCCGAGGAAGCCCCGGCAATATGCGGCTGGTGGTCCGCAACTCTATTCACAACAGTCGGCGCGGCGGTCGGCGGACGACCCTCGAGCCCGATCCTTTATCACAAATACAAATAGAATCCGGACCACTGTTTGCTAGATCGCTTTGGAAACCCTTCCTATTTACAATTGGGGTGAGACTCGAACTCAGTGTTTATTTCAATTAGACCATAACAGGCACTTTTGAATGTCAGAAAAACAAAGAAGACAGTCACAGACACAAGGCAAAATAACTTGTGAAAGTACTGTAGAAAATTACTTAGCCAAGGAAATTCATTATTAAAATAATAAACATTAATTAATATTTTATATGTTTACAATTAACCTTTCGTGTGCCGGAACGTAGATCTACACGAGACACAATGGCTTTTTAATTGTGTCTATATACTCGGCATACAAGTGGTTAAATGTAAACATATCAAATATTCTCAGTCAGTCTCTTCAGTTGGTAGTTACTTCCTCTACAGTTCACCGAGTCTTGATCATGATTGATATGACAATAATAGACAGCTCTCGCCAGTACTGACTTCAGTATCCGTGATAGAGCATAGAGATGTCTTGCAGGACACTACTTTAAAAGTCTGTCTTTCCATATGAGCCTTGGTCACGATGCTTTCTCACTATGCCAAAAATATATTATACTAACAACCTCGCCTGCTTTACACTGGGCAACCACTATCCTATCTTTCAAACTGGAACCAACCAATACATTCATAAAATTTCATTGAAATTGGTTGGGTGAATTTGGAGAATAGCATGTACAAACATAGCGACACATCACACATGATTTTTACACATGTATATTTAGATAAATAAATAAAAATATAGTTTTGAGGGTAGTTTGATCAGAAGTTGTGCTGTTTCAATGTTACGAATTTTATTAGTATGCGTGTCTCTAGATGCTGCTCTGCGATTCAGTACTGTGTGGTTGACATATTATATAAATTCTTGAACTTTATTGTGTTCTTGTAAGAATCACTAAGGTATTTCAAAATACTTGTTATGACTTCTAGGTATCCACAGTAAGTCTAACTGGCTGTGTGATATGGGAATATGAGGCTCTACGTGCTCATGCTTCATCATTTCTCAAAAAACCAAGTGCCTGGCTGAGTTCTCAACAAAGAAAATACAAAACACACCTTGTAAGTATCATACTTTGAAATGGTATTACACATACCTAACCAATGATCCCAAACAAAATAAAAATTTCATGTGTATAACAAAATTAATGTTTATGTAGTAGCAAAATAATTATGGAATTATGTTTCAGCAAAGAGCAGAGCCTCCAGGTCCACTGACCAAATGGTGGAGGTCACTAAGAGATAGTGAGAAAGTGTTCTATCCAATTTTGGCTGCTAATCTATTGGTGTTTGGTGCCTGGCGGGTGAGGGCTCTCCAGCCCTATATGATCAAATACTTCTGTTCAAATCCATCAGGAAGTATGTTTTAAATATAGATTTTTTGGTGAATATTGAAATTATTTGGTTCACAGTTCCATGTTATAGTACTCGGCGATTAAAAATTATTGTGTGAAAACAAAAGTTAATATGTAATAAACTACAAAAATTCGTCCGCATCGCTGTCAACAGGAAAAGTGCCCAGAAGGCTGGCAGCATTACCACGTTGGATGGCAATGCTGATTCTTTGGCCAAAAAATAGGCCCGCCCTCTGGTCACGTGAAGAGTCGACCAACCACTTGGCGATTTCCCGAAAAACTATGGTCTATGGTCATAAACATGGCCCTAGTGTTTCAACCCCAAACGGCTCAAACACATAACTACCAATTAAATTATTATATTTGCGCCGTTTGAGGTTTTCAGCACCTGCACCAGCCGCCCCAGCGCAGCCCACTGTGCTAGGAAGATGGCATGGCTCAAGGGTGTCGACGCAAGTTGCGTCCCACACCAAAGGCCTACCCAACTTCCATGGCATTATGGTCATACCATCTGGTCTCTTCCCATCGACGCGTGCCAAGCCATTGGGTTCTAAGATAGCTGGTACCCCAGCAGTGGCAAGAGCACGACGGATGAGATCATTGATGTAATTGAATACATTCGATTTCATTACAGGTTCAAGATGTCTTCCAATGTTGTTGTCTACCTTCAGCCACTATTCAGCAATGCACTTGGCTGCAAATATGTATGTTCTGTACAGTTTCATGCCCGGTAAGTTCCCTTCTTTATTTAAATATACATCTAATTTAAGTATAATATATATGTTACCAGAAATGTATGAAACCTAGAAATTATACACAATTTTTAGGAAATGTTTAAACTAATGTTTCAAAGATCTTTAATACACACATCTCCTGTGAAATGTATTATTTCCTGGGAATTGTATGGAATTCCCAGATGATACTAAAAAATATATAAAAACGAATGCTCTGTGAACACGAATAAAATCAACATCAAAGCAAATATCAAAATGTTGTAATAAGGCGTAGTCGACGTAGCCCTCAGCGGGCTCCTGTTTCTGTCTGCAGGGTTTAAAGTAAGTCAGGGTGCCACAAGTCCCGAGCATGCTTCGCTCGCTCTTGCATCCTAAGTTTTCCTTGCCACAATGCTTTGTTTATGTTCGTGTGGTGTGTAATGTAATTAGGCTAACTTAAAAAAATAGGAGTAGGTACGATAGACACTCTCGACTGTGTGTAGTTGCCTCTCGCACCGCTATCCCCATTATACTTAATAACATCAAGAATGTAATACAATTCCGATCGCTATTTAGTAAATGTATAGATTTCCTAGGAAAAGTGCATATTACAAAATATATAATAGATTTCTTAACTATTTTAGGAATTGTACACATTTCCTAGGAGTTGTATACAATGACGGATTACATACTTTTCCGCTAAACGTATACAGGGTGGAATACATAGACGCGAAAACGTTTACCACGTGTTCAGTACATCATTCTGAGCCCCCAATAGATTTTTTTATATGGGGGGTTCAGAATGACGTACTAAATACGTGCTAACCATTTTCGCGTCGGTGTCCCTTCCACCCCGATTTGGATAACAGCTACCTTTAATTATTGGTATAATATTGACCAACACTGAAACAAAACTCAATACTATTCATAGTATATTACTAATAACTTATTTACATACCTAGAAGAGATGAAGAGTTTCTTGTGACAATACTCATAAATTATAATACACATTCATTATTTCTTCAAACAGCCGCGGTAGCAGCGTTAGGCAAGGAACAATTCGTAGCCATGTACTTGAGTGCTGGTGTGATAAGCAGCTTTGCCAGCTTTCTGTACAAGGTTCTACTAAATCAGCCCGGTCTTAGTCTAGGTGCCGTAAGTATACTTTTCACAAATTTTATAGTGTTTAACATGTACTTGTACACGTCATGTAAACAACCCAAAACTACAGTCAATCTAAAGATGTTTCAGAATGACAATTATTTTGATCAGATCTTAGATCAAAATATTAAAATAATTGTCATTCTGAAACATCTTTTTTGATTGAGAATCATTAAAAATTAATAAACGAATATTAATAATTAATTTTCATGGTGTTTGGTTTCTGGCATTGTAAATAAGTTTAAATGTCTGTAGTTATTAGTTCTGTACCTAGTCAAATTTATGTTCCTCTTTTCATTGTTGCAGTCAGGGGCAATAATGTCAGTTTTGGCATATGTATGTGTGCAGTATCCTGACACCAGGTTGAGCATAATCTTCTTACCTATGTACACATTTGCTGCTGGCACGGTAAATACAACACACAGGTTTAAATTGAAATTATAGCTCAATTTTCATCAGTATACCTACTTAAATATATAAATATTTTGATGTTTATGTTACAGGCTATAAAGGTCATAATGAGCGTTGACTTAGCTGGTGTAGTTTTCGGATGGAAATTCTTTGACCATGCAGCGCATCTTGGTGGTGCTTTGTTTGGAATGTGAGTACAAAACTAACATGTTCTTCATAGTTATGCACAAAGTTCATAATAGATAATAACACTCAGATATTGTTTAAGACAGTGTGTGTACAAGAATGTTAAAACGAAACAAAGTGAGAAGGCGCTAATACAGTAACGGTTGAAGAAGGTGGGTTAACTTAAAAAAATGGCGGCACTAGGCAAATTAAATGAATTTTTAATTTTGTAGCTATTTCTCAACAAAATTCGCTTGAATTATTACGCGTATTAAAGTTAAGACAAAAATGTTGATATTATTACAGTTGGAATTTCCCTTATCGGTTTGAAGCATTTTCCACTCTCGTTCAATAATATTTTGGGCATTCATTTAGGTAACACTTAGTGGTAGTGAAGACGAGCTGATTTTACCATAGCTTTTCCACACAATATCAATTTCATTTCAGGGCATGGTGTCACTGGGGTACCACCAGCATATGGGGAAACAGAGATAAATTCCTACAGTATTACCATACTCTTAGGAAAAACGACACGGGAAGGTAGCCAACTTGACGATGTGGCAAATAAATAGTGTAACAATTTTTGTTAAGAAATTATTAAAAATGTAACCTGACAAATTATATTTTAATGTTTGAAAAAAGATTTTGTTTTTATTGGTATTTTAGAATTACGTCTGGGATTTTTTAGTGTAAATAAAGAGAAGACATTTATTATTTATAATCAACAAATTTACTGTAAAAATAAAAACATATATAGTTAAAAATGCATTTCAAAATATTGACTATGTCAATAATGTTTTCCTTAATTAGGCCTTCAGTATTTTGGCGTGGAAGTCGAAATGTTCGCCAATGTACGTGGAGATATGATAATAAGAGTGGTCATAACCTTCGCGTAAATTCAGTATGACTGGCACACCAACTGACCGGCACGCTTCCACTAAGTTTTCAGGGAGTAGTTGCTTCGCCAAGTAAAATTGGTCAGTAGATCCCTGGAAATATAAAAAACAAAAGATATTCATGTTCGGATTTTGCTTGCCCAAAATGAAATAATTATTATTAGTAGTGACATGGAAGCTTGATAACTAACAGTACGGGAGGCACCGTTAATCTGACGAAGTCTTTTTATACCGGCTGAAAATTTTATCAAATAATTAATAGTACATAGCACAGCATGGTTCTGCGCGTCAGCTGCTCCAGAAGTGGGGGAATCCAAAGTTACAACAAGTCAAAGATTTAAAAAATATATATAAAAAAGTAATATCATACCGAGTCGAAACCTTATGAAATAATTTTTGAGATCACATTCTACCTAATAAAAATAGTCAGCTACATGTAAGTGGGGTAAATATACGTCAGCTGCTTGTGAACTTATAATTTTCGGTTACTTATTTGGCTAAATTCGATACTAGGTATTACGAAGTGATGAAAGAAACCATGACCGCTATTTCGAAGATAAATAAAATAGTTAGTTTTGGTGGTTTGAGTAGGTTTGGTTTTGGACCTTTTGTAAAAAACACCTGTATTAACACTGAGCGATAGTGTCGCTGATAAGGATCAAATACTGCAAAGGAATAGTTTGTGTAAAATCAAAGGAAGTGTCAGTTTTTGCTTTTTGAAGTAATTATGATTTTTTATTTATTAAGGAAAATTAAAAAAAAAACAAGCCTTATGTTTGTTCCCAGTATTTGATCTAGATCCCCTACACTATCGGTTAGTGCAATAAAACAGGATGGTGTGTTGGTTAAAAAATGGGTTCGATTCCTGGTTCAGCCATTAAAAAAATGTAGTTTTGTTTTTCTTCAAAATTAAAGTCAAGGTTTCTTTGACTGCTTTGACCTAGTATCTATAGTTTCGTTTAGCCTAATATGCTTACAAAAATATCAAGTTCGTTTACGGAGCTGACGTATACACATACAGGGTGTAAGGGACATCCCTCCGCAGACTGATGGGGTGAATTCAGTATATCATACTAAGATGACCGGTACAAGAAATTATTTCAGGAACGTTACGGGAATCCAATAATTTGATTGTTTTATTTCCTCATACGCAATGTATCGTTACCGTGGCAAAACGCACGTAGCGAACGGCAAGCGCGACGGTGAGTTCGATGAACTCTGTAGCTAGGCAGGAAGAGAACAGCTGATTTCACGCGTCGGTCGTTAGAGTATTTCAACATCCGTTGTTGTTTTTTATTTTTGCCGTATCATTTACATTAATGGAGTGCGTACAGATAATGTAATTTTACTTTGAAATAAAGGAATAGTAACTGAAAAAACCGGCCAAGTGCGTGTCGGGCCACGCACAATGTAGGGTGCCGTAGTTGCCCATCAAAATATGCAGACACTTCCTACTGTTCGATTTGCCTCCGAACGATGATTTTATTGTAATAATAAAAAACAAACTTACATTTGCAGTTGAAAAACCTGTGCTCCCATACATGTTTAGGAAAATATGTTATCAAAGTACATTTTATAAGTTGGTTGACAATTACTCGTAAACTTGTAAAGCCTATTTAGCTGTGATAGTTTTCCTTTTAACTTCGTTATAAATATTATCACCATGAATTTTTTCACGCACCCAAACACAACCATTTAACTGGTAGAAGGGGGGGGGCACTTTGGTCTAACAAAAATTTTCATTTTAAAGCTTAATATTTCACCAACGAAGCACTTAATCGAAAAATTCTTCTAACAGACTCTTAAAGACCTTTCCAACGACATCCCACACTGGGGTACGCGAGAAAAAAAAATCCCCACTGTACGTGTAGTTACTGGAGATACCCTAAAAAAATACATTTTCAAGATTTTATTTTACCACTTAGTCGGCGTAACTAATCTGTATATTCAACCCAAATAACAGCTTTCTAGTACTAAGAGTCTGAGCTAAGCTCCGGACAGACAGACAGACGGACATGGTCAAACTATAAGGGTTCCTTGTTTGTTGCCTACGGAAGCCTAAAAAGGATAAAAAAAAATCTGGGAGAAAAAATTCAGATAGAATATGATTCAAAATAAGGAGTTAAATGCGCCCTGTCAGTTTGCGGAGGGCTGTCTCTTACACCCTGTATTAACCGCACTTAAATGTAGCAGACAATATTTTTTTTAGGTTTATGGTAACCCCAATAATCGTATAATCGTCCTATTTTTGGCGCGGTATGAAATTACTTCTTTTCTTAGCCTAATCGTCCTGTAGTTTATAGTTAGTTTATATAACTATACAAATCAATAAAATTGAAGTGTCTGTTTGTAATATCAAAATATTTTTTTTTTTTAATTTATATACTGCACATAAAACAAAAACATCGGTATAATTTTTGTCTGTCTGTCTCTTTGTTCCGGCTAATCTCCGAAACGGCAGCACCGATTTTGAAGCGACTTTTACTGGCTTAAAGCTGATGTTATAAGGTCTAACATAGGCTTTAGAAATCTGATATATTATAATCTTATTTTAGAAAAATAATTAGGGTTCCGTGTTAAAAAAACTTTAGTGACAAAATTCGATTCAAAAAGGGTATTTTTTTATAATAATGTCACGTGAACGAAGGTCGCGGGCTAGTTTTATATAAATTAGTCCTTTTTTTGTAAATATTTAGTTTTAATTATTCTATAAGTAGCTTTAAAATTTGTCAACTTATTCTTTTATCATTTTTTTTACAACATTGATATGCTATAACTTTGGCTTTCTCCCATGGGAGGAGCAGCTGACTTGTTTTTTTTTTGGCTTGCGTTTTGCCGCAACTCGCCTGATAGCGATTCACGTGAGCTTTGAATAGATCCAGATTATAATGATCAGGGAACAGAGAAGCCGGCAGTGAATTCCACAGAGTGGCGGCTCACACACTAAATGTGGAAAGCGGTGGTGGCATTTGGATAATCAGTGCATATGGTTTAAAAGTATTTGGTATAAAATTTCTCAAAAAAAAAAACTGTCCTGCCTCCAGTAACAATCTTACCTGGTCAAGGAGTAAAGTGAGTGGGGGTCCATCATATTTCTTGACTAGCTCTGTTGCATCCCACTCGGCCCACTTGGATTTGTCTGCTCCCAAATATCCATTGAAAACCTTGAGACCCCATGGGCACTCCATAGGGTTGCATATAGGTGCAAATGCACTCACTGACTTGTACAAACCAGGGTTTCTAAGGGTGGATACTAAAGCTCCGTGACCCCCCATGCTGCAAAAAGGGAATGCCTTAATATTGTGTACATATTCAAAAGTTGTGCCTGATTTAACTGACTTTTTATTTACCAGTTATATATTCAGTTGAAATTAATACCCTAACCATACTCTTATTATTGCAAAAAGCTTAGGAGATAAAGCTCTTGTAAGTCTTCTAATTAACATGTTATGTATATTTTATTGATATACCTGTGTCCCATAATGCCAACCCTTTCAGCATCAACCACATTGCTAAATGCTTGCAGCACTAATTCATACAATTCCTTATTAACATAACTGCCCATTCTGTAATTTGTTGACCATGGCTCTTTAGTGGCATCAAGGTAAAATCCAGCAGCTACTCCAAAGTCCCAGGAATCATCATCGCCAGGGATCTTCACTCCTCTGGGAGATGTGTCTGGGCCCACAACAATGATGCCATGCTCAGCTGCATACCTATAAAAATATGGGGAATATATAAACGAACTTTAAAAATATTTTTTCACACTTTAAAAGGTTTAGCTTTAAAATTAATTCAATGAACTATAAAAATGATAATTTCCACTATAAATATCCTTTACTTTAAAATTAATTGAATGAACTATAAAAATAATGGATGGCAATGTTACTAGAAGAACTTAGGATACAAGAGCGAGCGAAACGAGCTCTGGACTTGGGGCACCCCGACTCGGACAGGGTAGGTTCGAAGGGGATGGTGGGGTCTAGAGAGCGAGCGAACTAAGATCCCGCCATCCCCTTAGTGCTAGGTTACTATAAACCCTGCAGACAGAAATAGGAGCTCCGCGTCGACTACGCCTTCGACTCCGCTTTTTAGGCGACTATAAAGTGTTTTGAGGTTAGGTTACAATAATAGGTTTTTCTCAAGAACGGTGCGTTGCCTTTTCATGGTAGTGGTGCCAGGTGAGCAGCGGTATCTCCCCCCCTCGCAACCCCCTCCTCCTGCCAAACGATTCTAAATTTTTACCAACTACTTACTTACCTGGTTTCAGTTGATTTTCGACACAGATAAAGTGTAAACCATTATTTTTGTAGGGTATTTTAATTATGTTGTTTATGAAATTATTACTTTATACTTTATAGTATTTATTACTGTACCTATATGTAATTTACAAAATCAATATACACTATTGATTTTGTAAATTTGGTTCATGTTTATTAAACTGATAATATTAAATTCTATGCAGATGTATTATTATTTTAAAGTGCTGAATCTGATATACAATTTTATAGCTGTTTTCGTCAAATTTAAAGTGCTCTTAAATACATTAAAAATACTGGTACTTATCACACAAGCATTTCCTAATACAATTTCATCCTTCTGTTAAAATATTTTATAAGTATCTAAAATTATTAGGTAATATTAATACGAAAAAAAAAAATCTTATAATGGCTACTGGTAATGATAACCTTTTTTAATTTTTGATAAGGACAATAATTAGCAACTTATGGTTGTAATTAACATACATACAGTTTTATAATCTGCATAAGTTCAAAAGCCTTATAAACATTAATATATTTTTATATCTTTATAATGGGCTTGCATAACATTGTAAAGTGTTCATATAGATAGGTATTTACCTAAGGGAATATATTATCTGGGTATGTTATTTCTACCGACTATAAGGTGAAGGACTGAAAAAGGTGACTACCCTCCCCACATATGGACGGGTAGAGATTTCTACGGAATGTCCAATGGTGATATCACCAACCATAAAACTGTGAATATATTAAGAGAATTAAGGCCCATTTCATTAGTAGCCACCTTGTTTAGCTACAACATTTTTGCATGAAACTGTTGTAGTGGTTGCCAATTATTTTAGTTATTTATTTATTTAACAGTTTATGTACACATTAAATACAGAAAAGAAGATAGGAACAGAAAAAATAGGTTCAAAGGTGATGCTTATTTCTAAAGAAATCTCTTCCAGCATACCTGCGAAAGGAGAGTAGAAAAAAAGTGATGTAGACATAGTGTGTAAAAGAAGAGAAAATAGAATACATAAAAACAAAGCAAATAACGAATTTAAATATAATATACAATACAAGAATATACTTACATATATATTTTGTCTTTTTACTAGTAGTAAAAAAACGAGTAAAGGAGTAGGAGTAGAAGTCGGTGGAGTGGGGAGGGTATTTAAGGAGGTTCCTAAGATGCGACCTGCAAGGTGCATCAGAGGGACGGGAGTAGGAAAAGCATTCCCGCAGATAGGATGGAGTTTTAGGGTTATGCAGGATGTTAAAAAGCAGTCGGATTTTATGAATGATGCTTCAAATTTTTTGAGTGCACATAATGACTAAGTACAAAGTATAAAACAAAGTCGCGTTCTCTGTCCCTATATCCCTATGTATGCTTAAATCTTTAAAACTATGCAACGGATTGTGATGCGGTTTTTTTTAATAGATAGAGTGATTCAAGAGGAAGGTTTATATGTATAATATATGCACCCGTGCGAAGCCGGGGCAGGTCGCTAGTAGACAATAAAAGAAATAGTTAATTATAAATATTGTTTACCTTTGGAACCCAGATTTAGTGATGAAGTTCTGCTCACTGCAAGTCAATCCTGAGAGGTAGAATATGACAGGTAACTTGACATCACCACCCTCTGCCTGGGGTGGCAAGTATACAGAGAAATTCATCTTACATTTTAGTTCAGAAGACTCGTGGGAGTAAACCTTCTGATGACCCCCAAATATCTTATTTGTTGAAACCAATGATAAGGCTTCCATGGTTGCTTTCTGAAATTAATAATAAAAGGCATTTCAACACCTGTATTCAGGGGTTGACTGAAGGGAAAATTCACAATAACTATTACATATCTGTTAAAAAAGTGCCCTGAACTATATTCTACATTATGTATAATTTCAAAATAAAATGGCTATGACAAGAAGTAAATGATTTAATTAATTTTTAGTTTTCCACTGATTACATTATTTATTGAATGTATAAATATTTATTAGTACCTACTAGAATAATGTAAAAGTAGCATGAACAGCTCGCAAAGTCAGTTGGAAGTAATAACCAGTCATATGGAATTATGGACCTTTGCAAAACCTCAAGCAGACAGACCCACTTATTGTAAAATATTATTCTTCTCTGACTTTTGCATCAACTAACAAATTAACATTCAGCACATGAGAAAAAACACCTTACCGTGACGTAAGGCCCGATTAGGCGGTTTTTACCAGTCAAACTTCAATAAAGTAACTTGTGACCGGCTATATATTGTGTAAGGAATTTTTTGTAAATAATAACTTAGTTTCTCTAGAATTACCTGCCTTGTGAGTGTCACGCAAAACTGAGGCACTAAATTACGCCGAATGGACCGAAAAGCGATAGCAAGTGCGATATTTCCTTCCAATACCACAGAACTACACCCAATATTACTTTACTCTTTGACTACACCTACTGAATGACATTAAATTCACAAATTGCTATTTATTATAGTGAAATTTTTAGGTTGGATTTAAGTGACAGTGACAAATGTGACAATGACGTTTCTTTTTCCACAAGACTATGAGGAATTGAATAGTCTTTCAGTCTCGATTTACAATGGGTATTTTTATTTCCTTATGTTTTTCCATAGCGGTTTCTTTTCGTAGCCACAGTAAGAAGCACTGCAAGGACGTCGCCAGATTTTGATCTATGGAGGGGCTGGAACTTGAGAAAATAAAACAGATTAAGGGGAATGCTCCAACCAGCCCGCGAAATTCAAAATTTCTTGGGTTTTTTGCAATTTGCAGGCCAGTGCTAGGTTGTATGTTGATTAAAATATTATTCGCGGCTGTAAGACATATGTAGTTACAGAATTATAATCATCAAATTCACCAATACAACCCTCCAAGTTCATAAAGGTGTAGGAACAAAAAAAAAACAGAAAAAGTCATTCCTACAGCTTTATGAACTTAGAGCGTTTTATTGATGATTTTGATGATTATAATTCTGTAACTACATATGTCTTACAGCCGCGAATAATATTTTAATCAACATACAACCTAGCACTGGCCTGCAAATTGCAAAAAACGCAAGAAATTTTGAATTTCGCGGGCTGGTTGGAGCATTCACCTTAATGAGGATTTTATTTACTACAACAGTTATTCATAGTATTTATATACAGGGTTATTTGTAAAACACCAGCAACCTCTTAAGAGGTCATTGTTCATTTCACATTTATGATCGATTAACTCGTCAAAATGTAGGGAACAGCTGATTTTTTTTTCGCGTTTGCAGGTTTGGTCCCTTGGATGTGTCCTTTGGATGAGTACAATGACCTCTTAAGAGGTTGTTGGTGTTTTACAGTGTGACTGACTCCAGCAGAGCCACCATCACGGATTTTAATTTTGATAACACAAAAAAATTGCCGCTAATTAGTCGAAAATTGTCGCCAAATATCAGACCGATAAAACTAGAAGTATATTACACATATTAATAGTAATATTTATTTCTTGGCAATTTTTCGTGACTTCTATGATCTAGCTCTTGGACTATAGCTTACTAATTAGTTTTTGAGATATAACTTTGGCCCTGCTGGGGAGACCCTCCCCAGCAGGGCCACCTATAAACCCTTATATCTTTTGAACCAGTGAGCGACAAGTTCTGATATTTGGTGACTGATGCCGACTAATTAGCGACAATTTATGGGAGAAAACAGATCTTCGCTAGGTGCCCTAGTTTTTGAGATATAACTTTGGCCCTGCTGGGGAGACTCTCCCCAGCAGGGCCACCTATAAACCCTTATATCTTTTGAACCAGTGACCGACAATTTCTGATATTTGGCGACAATTTTCGACTAATTAGCGACATTTTTTTCGTGTTATCAAAATTAAAATCCGTGATGGTGGCTCTGCTGGAGTCAGTCACACTGTTTTACAAATAACCCTGTATAATACAAGATCTTAAAAAAGGCAGAACCTCGGATTCGTTAGATTTTCTTTACATTGTTCATAAAGAAGTATCAATTTGAAAAAAGTTATACTTAGTTAAACCGACGAAAACAATGCCGAAATATACAAGAAAGTTAATAACGTATAGTGTAAAATGATAGAAGTTTGTGATCTTCCTTGATTATTTGTCTGGCGCCACCTCCGAATTCGTTACGTAGATACAGACGCCAAGCACACCAAGCCACTACAATCTTTTAAACTTTATTAGATTTTCAACTTTATCCCTAAAACAATAGGTTCAAGGTTGATTGTGAAAAACAGTTTCGGGTAGCTTGATGTGCTGGCATCTGTAACTATGTACCTACACCAAAGGAGCTTATTTGGACTGAAAGGGTTTTTGACGTGATAACATCTTATAAATCAATGAACGCCGGCTGCACGCACGAAAAAGCATGACTTTTATATAGGGGCCGTCTCCACGAGCGAGAGAATCGCGACGATATTATCGTCGTGCCACGTTCCGCCTGAACCGAGCGTGCAAGCGAGAGCGCGGAATAAGCGATAGAGAGGCACGATCGGCTTGTGAGTCTTGTGACCGTACTTGTGACGCATCTATCACCACAGAACAGAGTACTTTCTCATCACTCTTCCACTCCATCGGCCGATGCGTCCATGACGTTATCACGTAAAATTATCGTCCGTAAGCACAGACACACATTTAGACAACCATTTTTTATTTTTCGCTTTTCAGGGCCCTCTTCAACTTTCCGCCCTGCATTGCTTTGTTTTCAACAGATAAAAAAAAATTCTATATATTACCATTAGTTTTTTTTTTTAAGCCATATTCGAAAGTTGGTTCGTTTAAAAAAATATAGGTAGTTCTGCAATTGCCTATTGTTATTTAATTACTTTTACTTTAATATAACTTAAACAATTTACCATCACGCCTGTAATCCCCGAAGGGATTGCCAGAGTTGTGTGATTTATGCTCATGCAATTTTAGCCTAATGTAAGAGGTCGACCTTTAACCACGTGGGATTAGAAAAGGGGCCCAGAAAAAATCACGATTAATCACGAAAAATACGAGTGATTATCACACTATACCGTCCCCCCCACCCGGGAGTGTGATAATCATGTGTATTTTTTTTCGTGGGACGAAAAATATTAATACTAAACCTAAAAACTACTGCTTTCTGAATGAAGTCACTGAGAGCTTCGTAAGGCATCTGAGTATTGGCTCTTAGCTTGCTATTATCGGCAGTATCACAGTCTACATGGCTACAACCCAATTGTCCTCAGCCTCACAAGACAAGTCAAACCACTTAATTAATTTAACTTACCGTATTTCGTTTTATTAACGATGTTCTTCAGGCAGAGCAGCTTAATTATGATACGAGTTCTTTCAAAAGTCATAGACTGGGAAATGTTTTGAGCATTTTAATTCAGGTATCTAATTTATTAGTATGTATATAATATTATTTCAATAAGATTATTATGTTTAGGTATAATGTTTCTTGTTGATTTTAGAATAGCTAGAGAAGAGCTATCAGATGGTGTGTCATGTCATGAGTTCTTGGGTCAGGGCGAAATGTAAAGTAAAACACACTAAAACTGCTACATCATTATTTAATAGGCAAAGAAGAAAATAATATGCTTACTAAACATAGTTTTGAGATTGCTCATTTAAAGAACACAATGCTAATATGCTTTATACAAAAATATGATCTACTAGTAATTGAACTTAAAATATTACATGATTAAAGTAATTGAACAATGGTTATAGTTTGAATACCAACTATTATTCAATCACTGATTTCTTGTTTGTTTTCCATGACAAATATGTATTCCAGAACAGAGCAACTAATTGAACTAATAAAACTTGATACTGGAGGGGAACAAACGTAAAATTTACTATTTGTACCCATGGCCAAAGTAAATAGTTTGATTTTAAAACATCTTTATAATTTGCATGTAAATCACTCATAATATTATCATAGTCCTTACCTTGCATAAATGCAACTGCACATAAAATAGCAAATAAAAATAGTGGTGCAAATACAAACTGATCAATAAACACTTTTTTCAAGGCTACAGTTGTGCCACTGGAACCTACATACTTGTATAATGCGCCGTACCAAACACGCAAGGCAGGCCCCTAAAATGATAAAAAACATATATTGTATTAAACTGTTAGAAACATTAGCATTATTCACAGATGGATTATCGCACTGCACAGGTGCTGACATTAAGGTATAAAACACCAACATCAACCTTGTGCTGTGCAGTTTTAATGTGATTGACGCAGAGCAGTTAGTTTTCAATCAGATGCTCGAAAATCAATCTAGTTTTTTACAACTTGTAATCTAAACAGGAAAAAAAGTAGTTGCATTACATTTGGTATTCACTCAAATTCAGTTTAGGGGACAAATACAGGTGCAGAGCTGCGATGGAACATCAATGAGTGTTAGTACCAGATCAACAAAATAAACAGGGTGGAAGGGACATCCTCGCACAAACTACACACACAGACATAGATTTATTTAATTTGGTTAAGTAATAAAAAAAGCAGCCTTTTCCTACAAAAGTGCAATACCTACATGATCAAATTGTAAGGAACAGTTATTTTTTTTCATTACCACTGAAAAAATTCTGTTTTTTATTTAGGGGTTTTGAAATTATGCACAGAATATGTGATAACCTTTTGTCCCGATGACCCTTCCACGCTGTATTTGTTGACTGCACAAACCATGGTTTCACTTTAATTGTAGGAATATTTATATAATGTCACTTCACCCACATTGTAGCAAATAAAGTAATTGATTTAAAATGTATGGTAAAAAGTCATGGTGACTTTTTACCATACATTTTACTTTAAAAGCTGCGAGAATTAATTTATTATGTTATGTCTTGAGAAGTAATGAGTTACTTACCCCTACAAAAAAGCCTATAGAAGAAAATTTTAACGTCCTCATAAAATCTATATTTGTGATAGATTTGTGCTCGATTAAGGTTTGACTGATTAAATCGCCCGACCCCATCAGAGCTCCAGTCTGTACTGCTTGTACTAAATAAGGTCGTCTGCGTAAAACATCTTGGTACAATTTAAATAAACCACGCAAATTACTCATTGCTCGAATCCTCATACTTTCAATTGCCAACAAAAACTACACCAACATGAACTGTTTTATATAAATTGAGTGCACTAAATACTTTGCTCGAGAATTGATTAACCAAAGCTGCTATCCAAACTTAATTCATCCACGGGCATGATAGTATATTAAATTGACTCTTAGATCTATCGATTGACTTGACGGGAACCCGGTAAGCTTTCTGCTGTGGCTTTCTGTTAAATGGAATTTGGTCTTTTTTTATTCTATTTAACAACTTGGCCGATGCTCGAAGTATCTAATATGATAAATAATGGTCAATAATTTATTAATGGAAAAGTTTACGTAAAATTAAATTTCGTTCATGACATTGACGGTTTCACCTTTGACATGACATATTTATGTTCTGTGTTACGGTCAGTTTTCTCAATCTCAGTAGATCGATGACAGTCAGTCAGTTGGATAGGTATTCTAGAACCAACTTATCCGCGCAGGCGGGAAAACACAGAACTAAAATAATTGGACCAAGTTTCACATATCGATGATATTTTCTTGACAAGCAGTGCTAGTTTAAACTGCAAACTTAAAGTGGTCCGTCGTACTATGGTTCTTTGTTTGTTGGCATGGAACTAGAGCACAGAGCATCATAATAAACTAACTAGTACTTGTTGGTTAAACTCAGTCAGATATATTGCTCCTTTTCTAAAGAAAAGTACTTTGGCACTTCCCCCTTACCTACCACTGTTGCAAAAAATAATTTTGTCGTTGCCGTTGTTCTTTTTGTGAATTTCCATCAGAAATCCGGTATTTTTGTAAGTTAATCATAGTATTTACACATCATCATAATAATAGGTGCTTTAGTATGAAATTGCCGTTTTTTCTCATATTTTGTTCTGTTTGTACAATTTGACGTACCTATAGTATATTTTTACTTAATTCCTGTTTTATTGGATTAATTGATAAATTCCGTACCTTTTAGAGTTTAAAAACCGTACTAGTAGTTGCATATTACCTCATCACCGCAACTTCAAAACAAAAGTGGCGTTATGCAAAAATTGAAATTTTCATTTAAAGTTTTTGACGCGGAATTCGGAATATCTTAGCAAATAACTGGAATAAAAGACTGCAATTAATTTTACTTATCAGTTTGACTATCTTATTTAAGTTATGTACTGAAAACATGTCAGTAAATTATGGAGTTATTTATAAAACATGGTTTAAAAAAGGTGCCATTTTTATTCGTAAACCTACCCGTTTTAGAGTAGAAAAATAATTAGAAAAAAAAGACGGGTTGCACTCCGGGAGTGCCGGCAGAAGTGAAAACTTGATTATTAACGTTGAGCATGTTTGATATTTTGGAATGGTTAGGGAATAATTTTGCACCAATTGCTTTATCAGTATAAAGAACAGGGTGTACTATTCGGTGCACCCCTGCCTGAGCCTTCGGGGATTACAGGATGTTATGTTATCATTGAATCCTGCTTAAAGAATTTGTAATTAAAAGTGTGGAAGTAATCTGTCGCACATAAAAATGTGTGCGATACATCTTTTCACAGGCGCTTAGTAAGCACGTAAGCAGGAACGTCACATTCGATCTTACTACAGAATTAGCTGAGAATTTATCGGTTTCCTATACCAATAACACACATGCTTTTTAACTTACTTGTAAATACTTGTAATCAAATCATTTTTAAAGCAGGTTTTTAAATAAACTGAACTTTATTTTACCAAACAACAAACGCCTTAGTGAAAATGTTTAGCAATTTAATACTCGGAAGGTACTTATTGCGATTGAACGATTTCCTTTTTTATTTTATTATCATGATTGTGCTTGCATCTTAAAAGCCTTCACAAGTACTTTTAATAGCTACTAGATACTAAGAAAGCTGCAAACTCAAAGACAACACTGTCTTATTGATTTTAGAATCTCTTGTCATTATGCGTCAATCAATAAAATTGCAAGGAAATACGGAATTTTAGCTACACTAACATACCTACAGGTACGTAACGTTTGTAAATAGTACGTACATTGCCTTCGTAGTTAGCACGGTGCGAATCCCCCAAAGACCACGGTTCTATCACAATCTTAAGGACGATGAAGATAGCCAGAGGACTAGGTTTCGCGGCGCTGCGCCGGCGCGCGGCGGGTGGCAATTTATTTAATAGATTTGTCAGCTTTATCCCTAAAGCATTAGGTTCAAAGTTGATTGGAAACATTTAAAAATTTCTTTAAATGATTTTAAACCATAAAATGTTGAAGGTTAAGTTCAAAATCGAATGAGAAAATTTGTCTTACGCTTTTTCGATCAGGGTCACGTGTCCTGACGCGAGTTTAAGATTTTATACCCATTACAGAAAAAGTGCTCAACGCCGCTAAAGAAGTTTTCACTTCAAAAATGCACTAAACAAAAAGTGCCATTTTTAAATTCATGTAATATGATACTTTAGTGTAACATTGTAAGCGACACTATACTTAAAATGCTATTTTTTAGTTATTACCTAATTTATTAGATTAGCTTTTTTTTTTTTTTTTTGAGGTTGGGAAATCATCAAATGACCCCCCCCGCCCTGGGCGGAGCGGAAGGGAGTGTCAGACTCTTACTGACTAAAAACCACCCATGTTCCTTCATTTCATTGGCCCTTTATGTTCCAGGGCCGCGGTATCTCTTTCGAACAGTCCCGCAGCCCATTAGATTAGCTTGAATTACGTTTAAAACGGCACACGCTGCGGTGAGTAAAAAACCGCAGCGTGTCCAATCCGAATGCAACTTCAACTGATTTAGTGTCACCTAATGAGTTACTACTTTGTCATTTTACCCAAAAGTATAAACTGTCACTAGCTACTTCTAGGGAAAAGTGTCAGTTTTTAGTTTTTGCATTAGAAGCGCTATTTTCAAGGAACCTAAAGTTTGTTTTTTAATCTCAGAGACTAAATTGACACATGCAAATGTCAAACTTGCAAATAATGTTGCCTGCTCTTTTGTGTAGTGTTGTACCTACGATACCGGTGCGTTGAATCGTAACTTTTTATATTTATTAGACGATTTAAAAAAATTACAGATGCCATCAGTGTTGTTCCCGTACACGGTAAAACGGATATATAAACTCTTTTGTCTTACAAAACGGCAGAACTTAAAAAAAATATGGCAATTATTGGAACTTAACACCATACAAACAATTACAATTTTAAAAATAATTACGAAAATACGGCAGTTAGTGTGTGATTTTGAATACGGCAACACTAAATTTAACAGGGACAACACTGGACGCTGTTTCATTTTTATCTTTTCGTCCATAAACCTCTGACGTGTTCGAATGCGTCCGTTGTTTTATTGGGATTCAATATCTAGTGTTATTAATTGTTATATTTTCGTTGAGTTTGTTACTGTTACTGTTTGTTGTCATTTTTTTGTGTTAAGTTTTGTGGTCTTCTAGTTGGCGGAAAGGGCGAATTTAAGATTGGCTAAAATAAAAAAATATTCTTTATGAAGAGACAATGTTAAAACCCGAATTAACTGAAATTGCCCCAATGCAGAAAGAAGCCTATAAAAGATATGTCGTCGACGAGATGGCTGCTGAACAGGGTGTAACTATTTTGCGACTGCCCCCTTACCACTGCGAGCTAAACCCGATTGAGTTGGTCTGGGCTCAAGTAATGGGGCATGTCGCTGAAAATAATAAAACAATCAAATTGAATGAAGTACGAAGCCTTTTTAAAGAAGGGCTTCCTCAAGTGAGCCCGCAGCGGTGGAAAGACAATGTGACCCATGTTATTAAAATTGAAGATAAAAAGTGTCATCTGGGTCATATAGTCGACGACATTGCTGATCGATTTATTATAGAAGTAAGTGGCGAGTCTGATGATTCAGACATGGAGTCATTATCGGAATCTGATTAATAATAAAAATAAACCTTTTATTTCATGCATTAATAGTTAAAATATATGTATAAAGACTATAACTAAATTTAAAGTAAAATGACATGAATGCATGATTAATGAATACCTGTAATTTAAAATGTATGTTTCACAATATATATCTATACTTACCTACTTTTGTATTATTTCGTTTTATGTAACTACCTGCACCTTATTATATAAAACGATACTACTTGATTTTATTAACGGCAATTTACGGTAGTGGGTCATCACTATTTAATCATTGCAAAAAACTGGCAACTCACATAATGTCAATTTAGTCTGAGATTAAAAAACGCACTTTAGATGTCGTTACCTATAACTCAATATTGCCATTTTCGGTATAATGCCACTTTGGTTTTCAAGGCGCTGTTTCAATAAGCCGTTGGTTTCACTACTTCAAGTAGGTACATTTTTGTCATAGACTGTGTTTTGAGAATTTAAGATACGCAATGCAGCGAAGCTTTTTTCATTCAATAATTGCAATTGCATCATACATAAACAGTTCAAGAAAAAAAATGTTACTATGGATATAATATATGGAAATATCACTTTTCACGAAACCGTCCATACAAATACAAGTTAGAACTAGACTGGTGGTGATTACGTACTGTTAATATAAAAGAAGACAACGTGGTTTTCTCTGGGTTTTATTTATAGGTATATAAAACACTGGTATTTAAACAATACATTTTAAATCCAAATCTAGGCCACATCAGCCATGGTTTTTCTCAACAGAAGACATAGAGAGCCATCCTAAACAACTGAACTAAAACAGTGTTGCCAACATAAATGTAGATAATACCAACACGTACTGTTACTTTTTTCAGATTTAAACTAATTACTAATCTTTTTAAATACGGTTTGGGGATACTTCAGTATATACAATGTACTCTGTGCTTCAGTTACTGTTAGTTCCATGGATGTTACTGTCTTTTACTTTTGTTGCCTCTGAATTATTTATTTTATTAAATTAAGTTTATCAACAATTGTTCACACTGAATGCAATCACATAATCTATTCTTAAAATTAAATTATTGTGAAAAATTACTTATTGGTAAACACCACATGCACAAAACAATAATTTAGAAAAATAAGCTAACTTACAAAGATTAGGCGCTAATCTTTTGAAAACATACAGGAATAACATTGACACTGATCATCAGGTGACCAGTGAAAGTGTTTTTTCGTGTTATCTATCACTCATCTGATTATTATTTATTTAAAAACTGGGATCTTTGAAAAACCGTAATAATTAATTATCGTTCTCGAAAATGGCAATATCACATTGTACTGGGATCAATCCATCATCACTGACAGAACTATTGTAGCCAATAAGCCTGATATAGTGGTGGTGGATCGATCTGAGCAGCGCGCAATGATTGTTAACATAACGGTCACGCATGCCGAGAACCTCGTGAAAGCAGAGAAAGATAAGTAAATCATATATCTTGACTTGGCTCGCGAGGAGTGGATATGTGGGATGCGGACTCGGCGATCATTGTGCCGATAGTCGTGTCAGCCCATGGCTTAATAGCCAAGAGCCTCGACCAATATCTGAGGAGGCTCTCGTTAGGCAGCTATCCAGCTGCCTATTGTTAGGAGGATCCTCTCTCTGGAGCCCTGACCGCCGCGCCGGTAGCTTGGACCCTGTTCCCGATAGCGGTATTTTTAGATATTACGGGAAAATAATGTTGGCAACACAACAATTATAATGCCAGTGTGGCCACTGATTCCTTGTGGTAAATGTAATTATTACTCTTTGGATTACCCCGTAATGGTACTGTACTGGCAAAATATTCACTTAAAACCAATTATAAAAATCACTTTTCGCTAATGAGATGAAGTGGAAAACATTTTCATCTCTTTAACGAAACATTCCCTTATAAACTATTATTACTGTCTGATGAGACAACATTAGTATAACCCTTTTGTCACCCAAGCAAATTATCTGCAGTACTCAAATCACACTTCATCAATAACTATCGCTTTCGCAAAATAGTGAATCAAGCATGTTTTAACTACCATGCCAAGGAGATTTGTAATATTTGAATGTCTTTGTACGAAGCACATTTTGGCAGACAAGATGGCGGTGTTAGTTCTGACTTTGGCCACTCACGTTTCCATCAGAAGATAAAATGGCATGGAAAAAAGCATGGAATTATGTAGTTAGTACTATATTTTGATGAAATCCATCACACAATTTTATATAATCAAACATAGATGATAGATAATAAGGGAATAAAGAGACCTCTCTCGGACTTTGTGGATGATTGCTAATATCAAATTGATCGCCATCCACTTTTAAGTCTATTTCAGAACTCGATCGACGCTGATTGCATGAACCGGTCACATGTTTTCATGTCCATAGACTTGTGCAAACGTTCACTGTACAGCGTGCGCCGGTCGACACGTCTGGACTGGATACGCTTGACCGGCGCCCGCGCGTGCAACGTGCGCAGAATGGCGCGATTGGCATTACGGCTAAGAAAGCATTCAGATCGAGACGGATGCTGGTCGTGTCATTCTGCGCACGTTGCACGCTCGATTTCCATAAGGCCTCTGCCTTGAATTTTGCGGGCAGCGGGGCGGCGGCGGCGGCGGCGCTCGTTGACTGGAGTGCCCCGCTCATTGCCCGGCCCCGCGCCGCTGTTTTCGAGAACCGGTCCATTTGATTTTACGCATAAGATCAGAAAATTCGAGGCAGAGGCCTAAATGTACACAACTAGTGCGCGATCGTGCACATGGAACGCTGTTTAAGCATGTTACGATTGGTGTTAAGCGCACGCAAACGACTCCGGCAGAGCTCTGAAATATGCGTTTAGGTTGTCATTGCATGGTACTGTTCCACCCTTGTTTTCACAGCTGGCAACACTGACGTAAGAGTGAGATGTTCGTGATATCTGTGGTGTTATCGTAATTCGTAAATTCTTCAGGGATTGTCGTAGTTTTACACATTATAATTTCTGGTTCACGTTGTCTAAAACCGTTTACTAAATTGGATTATTAAAATGGATAAAAGGAAACTATCAACTGCGGGGGACAGCCTGTATCAAATACTACAAGTCCCAAAAACTGCTACACAAGATGATGTCAAGAAAAGCTATCGGAAATTAGCGTTAAAATATCATCCCGATAAAAATCCTAACAATCCTGAGGCTGCCGATAAATTTAAAGAAGTAAACCGTGCACATACGATACTAAGTGATGCTACGAAACGGAATATATATGATAATTATGGATCTCTCGGGCTTTATATCGCTGAACAATTCGGAGAAGAAAATGTCAACGCCTATTTCGTAGTGACAAGTACTTGGTGCAAGGCCCTGTTTATCGTATGCGGCATTTTGACCGGATGCTACTTCTGCTGCTGTCTATGCTGTTGTTGCAACTGCTGCTGCGGAAAGTGTAAGCCGCGCCCTCCTGAGGAGTCCGGAGATTACCACACGCTGGAGAGGGATGACTCAGACGGTGTGCACACCGTGACCGTGCAGCCAGGTGGAGAAGGCCGCCCCAAGGGAGATCAGGCGCCTCCCATCGCCATGCCTGCACCCGCTCCTGGTCCCACTGGGGCCTCAGAAAACACCGGTTTGAACACAGGTGGGGTCAATTATGGAATTTCAAATTAAACTAGCAAAAACAGTAATCTACGTACTTCATCAAATTGTCAACCCCTTATTTAAGGACCTACAAGTATTTTCAAAATAATTTTCAGTTATATTACAGGTTACTAACAAAATAGGTTGAGATGCAGTGAGTTTAACATTCTGTATTATCTTTAGATCATTTATTTAAAAAAAAAAACAATGAGGTTGTTGGGAAATAACTATACTCTCTATGCAGCATCCTTGCAAATATTTAATCATTAGATACTAGTAAGATATATATACTTATATTTGATCATAACATTGTTATATAATAAGAATAAAAAAAGATTATTCATAAACGCTACTTCATGTCATTTAGTTAAATACAATACCTTATTTATCATATATATCAAATAAAGTTTTATGTCCAACTTGTTAGTTATAAAACTTGATATATAACTAATTACAAAAACATATTGATATACTTGTTTTCTCTATATAAATACAGGCTTGTGGTTAACCACATTATTGCAAACTAAGAAAGATCTTCGTAATAATAAAAGTGAATGTCATGATTTCTGCCGAAACCAAATGCATTTAGAAAGATTGGAAACTTAGTTGGTGATTGGTTAATTTAAGAATCAATCCATAACATCTTTATTCTGATTGCTCAGAACATGTCTTAAGCCTATAGTAGACATTTACCAAAGTAATTTTTTATTTTTGCAAACATCACAGTATTTATTATTTACTACTAGGTATTATTACAAAAGTCTTTCTTGTTTTCTATTAATCCAGCCAAATACAATTATTTTATATTAAAATGCGTATCCAATATTGATGTATAGTATAGAATAATACCATAAATATTTTTTTCTTTTTACATTTTTTATTCACATGGGTATGGGCACTCAGGTGTTGTATCTTGCTTAATGGACACATTATGTGGTGTAGGTGATACTGGTCTTTTCCCACTACTCTGCATTATCAAACTCATAACATAAGCAATTATGAATAATTAATAAAATTATCATAAAATACTTCAATTTGGCCTTAAAACTATCAATAAGAGAAAAGCCAGTTATTGCACTAATATTTGTAGTCAATTGGACATTGTAATATAATGAAGTTGACAGTTTTATTGGAGTTCATTAGTGACAAAAAATCAGTATTGAATATTGCCCATATTTTCAAAATAGCAACCACGCATAGAACCTTTTTAAAATCAACTAGAATTTTACAACAACAAGTTTTGTATGGACCAAATCTTCTAAAGCGTTGTTCCGAGATATAAGCCATCAAAGTTACAACCTTCGCCACCTGCACTACTTTTATAGCTTAAATTTCGGAAATTACGCTTTAGAATATTTTGTCTCCTACAATACTTGTTTGTATTGATGCCAGCTAAAAATCGGAGTTGTACTGATTGTGCCATCAGTGAAAAGATTCTAAATTCGATTAGTTTATGTAGATTATTTATTCATTTTAGAAATGTGATGCTTCTCTTATACAAAATTTGTGTATATTGATACCAGCTATTGATTAATACAAGTTTTTTGCGTGGCAGCAATTTTGAAACTAAAATAAATTGGCGGAAATTTGGCAGGCCACGCTTCATACATAAATCCTCTCCAACCCTTGTATAAGAGGCAAATTAATATGCAGTCAAGTTTTAATTTGCTATTGTCTCTTAATCTATCGCCATTCAGTACAGGGCAGTGGCGTAGGGTGGGTTTTTGCCGCCCGGTTCCGACTGAAAATTCTCTTATTTTCAAAACTGCAGAGGGTTCAATATTATATAAGACTATCCCCAAATATGGGTATTATCTATTCACCACATTCTAGTGTTTTGCAGCAATCAATTGAACTTACATCAAATAGTAGTAACTTTTACCTCTTTTTACACGACTGCCCAAAAAAGAGTTATGTTTTTTAATTAGTTCATGCTTAACCTAAAATTATAAATTTCGAAATCGTTTGATAAAAACGCGCAAGGTCTCCAAATAAAGTTCCCATGTGAAACAAGATGGATATCTAACATCAAATCTCGTATGCCTTGAACGTTTAGTTCATTGCGATTGCGTTAAATGGGAACCATGAAACAGCTTTCGACATTTTGTTTGGGAAAATAATAGATATTGCCGGGTACTAATACTTGTTTAAATCTACTTGGTCGTTGAAAGTACTAATAAAAAAAATGCTCAGCTCCTCGGAAATTTATTACTTACTAGGATACAAATTAAAATCTAGTTTTTCTTTGAGATACCTAATATTCATCATATCCAGACCAGTTAAATCGATTTTACGTGCTTTCTTACCAAAGGCCGGTTACAGTTCACCGATCGTCCCCCGCGTCGGTCCTGGCGATACGCATTGACCTACCGGCAATTTAAAATTCAGTGTTCTCCTGACTAATTAAACAGTACGAACAGGTCTGCAATGATTGCCAGCCGTTTACATAATAGAATGTCGGTACACCGACCGTTTAACGAATTTCAATATAGATAATGACGAACGCGACCGACACAGTCGGTGAAGCACGGTAACCGGCCTTAGTAAATAATTTATTAAAAATACAGTGTATCAATATGTGAAATTAAAATGGGATTTGGTTAATGACGTAGTAAGTATACAATATCTTAATTTCTTGCATATAATTTGCGTAGGATATAAGCTGGCAACTTAACCTATACCACCCTATACCCACACTGAGGTCTAAAAATTCTAACTAAAAATGATTCTATAATGTAATTATTGAATTTTGCAACATTTGTAAACTAACATTCCAACCTAGTATAAGTGTTGTAAAAAATCCCACATTAAACCAAAATACCTTTTATTGTTGGGATGAACGATGTCATAAATTACAAACACGGCCTGCAGTTGGACCTATAGTGATCTCATTCATTGAAACAATTTTGTCGACCGGTAGGTAAGTAGAGAAGTTTTGATATAGGAGGCACTGTAATATTAATACTGTAGTTGATTTTAGTCGCGAGCTCGCTATTAGACCAGGGTCGATAATTTTTAAAACCAAAAAAAATAATAGTAGGATGAAACCCATTAGAAAAGGAGGGGAATATTATAAAAATGAAAGGAAAAATAATTTACGGGCGATCTGAGGTCGGGAAGGGGATGGGGGTGAGTTTTTAAGGGTAAAAAACGGTTTTTCTCGATTTCCGGCAAAACTAAAAGTCCTATCGAAAAAAGTCAAATGGCAAAGTTGTAGGTAATAAAAAGATCTAAAACTTTTGTATTGACAATTTTTTCACATAACCTCAAAATTTATGTGAAAAATTCAAAAAACCAAGTTTTTGATTTTTTATTTTTATCTTTTACAAAAATTTTATTTTTTTAACGAAATTTGGTGAAAACATACCTTTTTATGTCCCAAATACGCTGTAATTTATTTGATTAAAAATATTTATTTTTTCCCCTCATTTTGAATTAATATCGAAAAATCACCCTAATTTTCAATCGAAAATTCACCCGTCAAAATATCAGCTTTTTTCAAAAAGTTGGTATGTTTTCTGTTCGTTGAAATCTCTACTTTTCGATGGTGAAAAAAAAAATATGTTACCATAGTAAATCTTCTCAGAAAATGCAAAAAATCGAAAAAAACTCGAATACGAAATTTTTTTTTTAATTATTATAAATAATTTTGAGCTATTTGTTAAAATTTACACTTTAATTACTCGAAAAACGTTAGATTACATGCTACATTAATAAATAAAAAAATTGCAAATCAAAATATACTACTATAATAACAAACAAAATAACTTAATAACATTAATATTTAATAAGACATCTACAATATTTGGAGAAAGTTATCGAATCTTTTTAAAATTATATGCGTAGATGCCTATTTATAACTATTTTAAGATAAATTATATGCCTGAGTGACCTACGAAAAATTGTAGCCCATCAAAAGGTATTTCATGGAGAAGTGGGGAAGGGGCTAGGCGGGTCTGGGTCTTACTACATACATACCTACTATTTCGTAGCAGCTGTTACAACCGTTAGCCTAGCCAGTATTCGAAATACAGTACAGCAACAACATCGTTTCTAAAAATGCGTGCACGCTGAGTTTCTTGAAGATAATTGTGACAAGTTTACTTAAAAAAAAAAAACTTCGAGTCTGCATAGGAAGGTAAATACTATCTCTATTTTTATCTGTATCAATCAACTCAAACATTAAAATAGTAATATTTTCTTTAAAAAATAGTATGCTTAACGTAACATAACCTAAAGATTAAAATTAAATGATGTTTTAGTACAAGATTAAAAAATAATAATCTCCTTAATTTTGCACAAACAAATTTAGTTAATCCCATGAAAAAAAAATATTTCAAAATACATAAAAAATATATTAAAAATCTATAAAAAATATACAAAATATATATCGTAAATATATTTTTTATATTTTTAGCTATGTTTTTTATGTCTTTTAATATATATTTTGAATGTATCTAAAATATATTTAGAATATATGAAATATACATGAAAATCGGCCAAACGTTAGTTATTAAAATATATATTTAATATACATTTTTTTTATATATTTATACATTTATTATAGATTTTTAATATATTTATAATATATTTTTTATACATTTTGACATGACGAAATAGTTGGTATGTATGTAGTAAGACCCAAACCCGCCTAGCCCCTTCCCCACTTCTCCGTGAAATACCTTTTGATGGGCTACAATTTTTCGTAGGTCTGAGTGACCTACGAAAAATAAAGGTAATATAATTTATCTTAAAATAGTTATAAATAGGCATCCACGCATATAATTTAAAAAAGATTCGACAACTTTCTCCAAATATTGTAGATGTCTTATTAAAAATTAATTTTATTAACTTATTTGCTTGTTAATTATAGTAGTATATTTTGATTTGCAATTTTTTTTTATTAATGCAGCATGTAATCTAACGTTTTTCGAGTAATTAAAGTGCAAATTTTAATAAATAGCTCAAAATTATATATAATAATTAAAAAAAATTTATCGAATTCGAGTTTTTTTCGATTTTTTGCATTTTCTGAGAAGATTTACTATGGTAACATATTTTTTTTTTTCACCATCGGAAAGTAGAGATTTCACCGAACAGAAAACATACCAACTTTTTGAAAAAAGCTGATATTTTGACGGGTGAATTTTCGATTGAAAATTAGGGTGCTTTGTCGATATTAATTCAAAATGAGGTGAAAAAATAAATATTTTTAATCAAATAAATTACAGCGTATTTGGGACATAAAAAGGTATGTTTTCACCAAATTTCGTTAAAAAAATAAAATTTTTGTAAAAGATAAAAATAAAAAACCAAAAACTTGGTTTTTTGAATTTTTCACATAAATTTTGAGGTTATGTGAAAAAATTGTCAATGCAAAAGTTTTAGATCTTTTTATTACCTACAACTTTGCCATTTGACTTTTTTCGATAGGACTTTTAGTTTTGCCGGAAATCGAGAAAAACCGTTTTTTACCCTTAAAAACTCACCCCCATCCCCTTCCCGACCTCAGATCGCCCGTAAATTATTTTTCCTTTCATTTTTATAATATTCCCCTCCTTTTCTAATGGGTTGCATCCTACTATTATTTTTTTTCACTTTTTATTATTTTTAAAGGCTTCTACCCTGGTCTACTATGTCCACTAAGATATTATAATATAGTTGTTGATTTGGTAACTTGTACTCGTAGATTGTAATAAACGTAAGCATGCATGAAAGCCAAGTTAGTTAGAACATTTAAGGTCTCTGCACACAGCGGGCGCGGCGGGACGGGACGGCGACGCGACACTGATCAGTTGTAATGTACTAGATATTACGGACGACGCCACACAGACCGTCGCGTCGCGTCGCGTTGAGCGGGACGGCTCTGTGTGGCGTCGTCCGTAATATCTAGTACATTACAACTGATCAGTGTCGCGTCGCCGTCCCGTCCCGCCGCGCCGCGCCCGCTGTGTGCAGTGACCTTTATAAAAGGAACACACTGTAACTAGAATTATTTTTATCATCATCCTCTTCCGGTGCCTACTCATCAAAGGATCATCGCGCTGGGACGAAACACGATTAATTTAGACATGTCTGTGCACTGGCTAAAATCATATTAAGGAGTTCAATTTGTCTGTAATGTTACAGTTCAGATTCACTTATTTCTGTACAAAATCTAATTTTTAATGTGGTTTTTGCATAGGGCAGTGCTTCTTAAATGCCCCGCAGTTTCTGTCCGTGACAACACGAAGCCATTAAATTATCCCCCCTCATCATATATTCGGCTTGTAAAGATGCAACGGGGTGGTTGAATATAGTGAATACACTTATAATGGCAATGCATTTAATTTTGACAATACAAAAACATTCATTGCTATAATCAAGTTATCGAACAGACGGAATGTTTAAACATTTGAAGCAATTATAGCAGGATTAGGAATTTCCTCAAAAATATTCGGATAGTGATTGAAATTGTGTAGCACCGCAATTGGGGTGCTTGTATGGTAGGTACCATAAGCTAGATGGCCTAGATTTTCTTGGCTTTTGTCATGGTTATATTTGGGACAGTTTACATAATATTTTCACTATAATGGTGTAATTTGGTGTAAGTACTAATCCTGTCTTTAACTACAATATTTATGTAATCATAAAGGTCATTACTTTTAGTTATTTTTATCGACTTGTATATTTTAGATTCATGTCCTAGTACTGTACCTACTTGACTTGATTTATTTAAATTACCTACCTAATATATCTTAAATGTAATTTTTAATTTGATTGTATCAATTCGCCTTCCGATGTCTATGTTGGGTGTTTTTAATGATTTTGATAAGCTAAATTATTTTTAGCATAAATATCTAGTTGTCGACCAAAATGAAACTTATGAGGTAATTTGTAAGGTAGTAGAAATTACGAAAATTCAATTCGAGTCTTAAGACTAGGATTTGACGCGTTTCTTCAATCTTATTTCAAAATTTTTTACAAAATTGTTGTTTCTTGATAACGTAAATTTCTGATCGAATTGTGAAAAAAGTTTTTGTGAGCTTTAAATTTTTTCAACAAGGCGATGTTAATTTTGATGATGTGTGTGTATAGAATCCAAGGGAAGTAGGGAATCCATTTAAATTTACTTCGCATTCCAAAATGATATAATGCGAAATCCAGTTATTATTAGGTACTGTGCTAATGTGAACAACTGAACATATTGTATGATCTATAACATCGCTGTAGCAAATCAATTGTGCTAATTGTATACCTAAGCACCCTCTTCGCCACCCACATTCATGTACCAAGATACCTATTACTTATTTATACCATAAAATTATTTAATGTTTTCTGGCTTGTTATAAAATGTATGCTAGTATAGTTAAGAATATGAAATCGATCGTTTGTTATTATATTATAATAATGCTAGACAATGAAGAAGTTACTTAAGATCCACTTTGTAAGCCACGGCCAGATCGGCAGCTTAATGATTTACAACATTTTAATGAATACTTATGCTACACATTTTAATATTACACTGTTAACTTTTTGACTAAATATGACCTATATATTGCATTCGTTTCAAATGTGTGTGATACTGTAAATTATTGTAGTTGTTGTTGTAGTTTGAAAATAATTAAAACTTCATTAATGTCCCACTGGCTCACGCAGCAGCGCAGCTGCGACCACGAAAATGGACTACCTTTGTTATGTCTAATGTGTATTATTATAAAGTTATGGTACTAGTCAACGAGTATTTATAACGACAATGTCAAGAAATAAGATGTTAAAATGTAACTACACTTATAATTATAAACTTTCAATTAAATAAAAATCTACATAAGAAACGTTACATCTATTATTGAAATAACCGATACCTTTCATTTTAGTTGTTAGCTTACTTTATCGCTCACAAAACCATATCCTACTTAACATTAACACAACAAAACCATATTCCATGAACACTCGTAATAAATTTAATTTGTCTTTTTTTCTTGTTTCCAGGAAGCAGTATTCCAAAATACACATGAAGTATTTACAACTAGTCTAACATTATTTGTAAGAGAAAAGAGGAACGTCCTTGTATAATCACCAGCAATGAACATAGGTACAGATGTAAGCCTAAATAAAGTTATTGTTCATCATATTAAATATTTTTTATACGTTTATTTCGACTATTTATAATTTTCGCTTAAAATATATTTTACATCGTAACATTGTTTTTATTGATCAATGATGATTATAATTTTATAAATTATCGGTATGTCATTCAAATCTTGCCGTAATATTTTTTTAAAAATTTGGTGATGGTTACTACATATTTTAATTTAGAGATAAATTTATATTTTAGAAGGCCATATAAACTAATCATGATGTACCTATGTATGTTAATGTAGATATTTATGTGTGACTATATCCAATTTTTGCTTCACACATAATAATAAATAATTAATCAATAGTAATCAAGATACATCGTTGGTATGAGATTATGAATAGTTAAATGTATTGTAGATGATTATGTATTATATAAACTGCATATTAATACCTAATCGAAATAATACTCTTTAAAATTTTGTCCAGGGCTTCCTGCATATATTGCATTTGCTTCTAGATTGTTATTGGCTGTTAGCGCATCTACGACAATGTATACCGTACCCATTTTTGTCTTGATATTTATATTACGTACTGATTATGTAAATAAAATATAATATTACACATCAATATGACCTTGTTACTAATTATATTCATTAGATTTACCATAGAACGTAAAAATAACCAATAAATAAATTTTCTGAGGTCGGTGGAGTCAGTGAGTTTGACGGATCACAGAAATAACTAGCGAAATACTAACTTAAAACGTTGCCACTGGTGCCAGTGATTTTGTAAGAGCTATGGCGGACTGTCCGCGGACAGACTAAGCCTTTACATAATTATTAAGGATAATTTCTGGCAGTTCATGTATGTATATTGAAGAGACGAATTTAATAGGTACTACTGAAATGAATAATTAAATATTTTGATATCATTCATTTGTTTGGTAATCTTAAGTCAAATTTCAACGGTGTGTGGTTAAGAAAAATTAAATATTGATTGAATTTAATAAGTTATTTTAAAACAAGCATCTCGATGAGATTCATACCACAATCTTCACTAATCGTAAAGTAGACACCGCGAGTAAACGAGTTATATTTGAATAATGAATATAAAATATATAATTAATTTAGCAATTTTGTTTGTTGTTGTAAGTGGTGATAATCTAGTGCAAACACGTAATATATCGATATATGACATTTGCCCTTTATATAAAAAGGGGCATAGTTTAAACGTTCAAGACGTGGTGGGAAGCTGGATGACCGTCTACACGCAACCGAGCGGTGTCGACTGTTTTAAATTTACTATCAGAGCTACTATGGAATTGGTACTTAATAAATAATTAGTGCTAGGTACTACTAATCCAACTAAATAACACTTCAAGATTTTGGTATTGCACATATTAATCTAACCCTATCAGAAAGTAGTTACATCTGTCTCTTTGTCTGCTACCTTTTCAAGCCTTAACGGCTGAACAGAATTTGACTGACACACAGGTAAACATGACCATGCCCTGGGTTAGGTTGGCTTTTTATCCCGGCAGTACGTCCCATGGGATAATTTCCGACCTAAACGCAGTTGGCACCTATACCATGATACTTGACAAAAAAGGTATGTCGCCCAACACAATGAAAAATAGACTCACCTCTTCCTCATCCAGTTTAATCGCTGTACTGATATTTGAATATTATCTAGATGAGTGGCGTGTTATCTGCGTCCACCGGCGATGCCTTGCACTTGTTTTGTACTAAATTATGTGTATTGTGTATTTAGGAACGAGAGCAATACATAACGAAGTATGGTGCTTTCGGTGGTCGTGTGAATTGGAATTTTTGCCTATTGCAAGTGCAGACACCACTGGGTAAACACTTTTTGATGGGCAACGGTACACAATCAGGAGTGATGGAAAATATAATTATCACGGAGAAGGAACACGGTAAAGAAAGTATTACCCACCAACATTAGTACCTCTATATACCTAATTATACTTGCCTACATAAGTACATATCTATAAATATGTCGAAGACTAAGCAGCACATGGGTAATGTGCAAGATAAGTAGGTGAATCTTATCTAAGTATAAACTTCCTGATAGGCTGATACCAGCTTGACTCACCAGCAGTAAACGGAATTTTTTCATGGACTTAACTAGGTATCTTGATAGTAAATTAGATTTTATGTACTTAAAACTCCTAATATTTCCAGATAAGCAGCTACAGAATGCTTAAGGCTTAGGTATTAAACATACTTTCGCATTTTAAAGTAGGTATGTCTTTATTTAAGTCGTGTAATCTGTGAGCAGGTAATTACACGTTACTAGACCGGAGCGCAGATCAGTGGGCGATATTCGGACGTCGCGGGAATGAAGTGTTAATCATCCGTGACTGCTACGGCGACACCGCCGCGGCGTTCGCGCGCGCCCCCTACTGGCCCAGCACGCCGGAACTGAGCGCCATATTCCACCGCAGCGGGATCGCGGTGCAAACGTACGGACGAATGCTCTGCGAACCACAGGGAAACCCCTCAAGACAGCATAAATTCAGAGACTCATATCCAATGAAGAGAGGTGACTAACAGCAACCACGTCGTATCCACATTTCCAATGTTATTGTTTAAGAGAGATTATACTTGAATTGAAAAAATAATTGAACTGAAATATCGAGTTTTAGTTCTATATTATTCTTTTTGCCAATTACAGTACAAAATTTCCATTTATAAGGGTAACGTTGCGCCAGCGAACAAAAAATATGTAGGGTCTATCGACAACGGCTTCTAACTCAGGAGCTTGGTCCCACTCAATACCTGAAAACATACGTAATCAATATTATTACCTATCGGAATAAACATACTTTCACCCCGCCATGCGATATCGTTCGAGATAATATGTAGTTAATTGATTGTTGGCTTATCTAAAACTGTGTACCTAATGTATGAATTTGAATACGTTGACCACCACTAATTGAAATTATATTCTGTTAGTAAATTAATAAACTGTACTTTGTTTGCTAAATAATAAAGTTTGATACCTTATATAGAGTTAATAAAGTCACACTAATGACGAACAAAGTTGTGAATTTGAAATCGAATGTATCGAGCCGCTGCGAACTGGTGGTGACAATGATATTGAAATGTATGATGATGGTTGTAGGTAGGTGTTGTACACCTCTGCCTAACCCTTCGGAGTAAACAGGCATGATGTTAGGTTACATTAGATTTATGTTTCATTAGAACATCAGAGACCGTACTGTGTTGTCAGGCGAGGATACAGCATTTTGTGTGATTTCACCTACCTTCCGGAAGATTCATTTTAAACAAAAAAAAATGATATACTTTTGAAAAGTAATGGAATCAGGCGTTACTTTTCGGAAATCCATGATATACAACTAGAATATTTAGTTTTAATCCCGCTTATCTAGTTCAAACCAAATACACGTAGTAGCCAAGTAGTCATGGTGGTGATGGTTTCAGGGGGGGAGCACTTGCACCCACTGCCGCCCCTCTGTATTCACGCCTGTGTTTTCTAACATCTCTGTTATATTCTCTTTCTACTTTTCTAGACTTTAAACACGGCTAACGGAGTATGCGGAGGAAGAGTGAAAACAAATAAATATACCTACTATTCTATGTAGGTGGTACCCACCGTCATCCTTATATGCGTTCCGTCCAGCCTCTGCCCAGAACATGATCCGTTGCACAGCATGGGACAGCCTCAGGGAGCTAGCTTGAGTCACGTTGCTGACGTCTACAAGTCTTGGTATACCCAACTGTTAACCAGGATTTGATTAGTACGACGAATATCAGTAACGAAAGACATCCCCCGAGGAAGGCGAGAAAGGGATGTTGTAAGCATAGACAGAGATTTGAGTTTTGCAGCGTATAACTTATGTTACAAGACTAGTTTTCTAATAGGAGAATAAACCTTATGTAACATAAGGTTAGAAAACTATCACCAACCAACCAACTCAACCTATCGCAGGTGTACAGCTGGATAAAATGGACGGACAGCAACTACAGTCCACAGATAATAGATATCCATACTTAACTAACTTATACAATTGTATCACTTCCTTTAATGTAAGGTACGTACGTTCCTTACATGATGTTCATTGGTGATGGTACGAAGGCTAGAACTTGAGGAAAAAAATCAATATCTACAAAGTAATAAAAGCCGGACCAGACCAAATGTGCACGCACCGATTCTAAACTCGACGGAAGATGTCAGACCGGTGGCCCCCTACACGCTATTTACAGTCACAAGCAATGAACTTTTGAACACGCAGCAACTTTTAAAAAGTGATTTTCTGCTACTGTATTGATTAAAATTTTACGTTTTCACGAACATAGTATTTTGGAAGCCATACTATTACGACATAGGCATAGGTCTAATCGCAGCCATACTATTACGACATAGGCATAGGTCTAATCGCAAAGTGGAAAGTTGGAAACCGTTATGTCGCGAGTTTCTATAAAATTTTGCCAAGTGTATACATTTCATTGCTCGTGCGTAACTGTACACGCCACGCAGCCGCTATAGTCGGTCCCCGATATCTTTCAAAGTTTCATTTCATTAGAGCCAATGCGTGCTCGCATACGCCACTCGCACGCATTTGGTCAGGTCCGGCTTTAATTATTAGCTAAATAAAAATAGACAGACATACGGCCTGCAACTTATTGGGTAGCAGCAGCGTCATGCGCAAAGTGTAGATCGGTACAGTGGCGGCTACCCTCATGGTTTTCATCTTTGCTGTTATATCTGCGATGCTTGTGTCACCAATATGTTGCACCAGCCCCTTTAGCGAGTTGCCGCGAGGTATCAACATCAGCAGAGTGAGGTCCGGTGTTGCATAAGAAATTTCTAGGGCCTGTAAATATAATGCATGATGATTGATGGGCAACTACGGAACCCTACATTGTGCGTGGCCCAACAAAAACTTGGCCGGTTTTTGTATATTGGCACTATTTATACTTATATTGGCACTCTGTACGTGTAATCAAGGCAATAGAGTAAAGGTAGCCATACACGCTAGGGTGTACCTGACAGGTGACCTGTACAAGTCAACGGGAGCGGACCTGTCAGGTACACACAGTCAGTAGTGTCAGTTGCACAGTTTTGCAACACACGCTCCAGTTTACCAGTAGGTACAGTTCAAATATACAGGCAAATCTGTCAGGTACACCCTAGCGATGTGCGTGTGGATTGAGAGATCTTTTCGATAAACTCTACCAATCCCAACCAAATTATAAGAGGATTTAGGAAATAATTGTGAAAACTTCATAGTAAGGTATAAAATTTGTGAAACCTAAACAAAGAAAGTTAGAACTCATTAACTGGATCCAAGAATATACTGCCTATGTGTTAATAATTTGCATTTTAATTAATTGTCAAGAATTTGTGAAAGCTGCTAAACAACATTTCGATTCGTTTCAAAGCCACGTTTAAGATTTATAACGTTTTATATGGATCACTTAGAGTGGACAATTTTCAATTGAGTGATCTTGTAAAACACGACCTAATACTGAAAAAGTATGAATAATTATCATGTTTATTGCAAATTATGCTTCTGGGTAAATTTGTGAAACAAAAATCGTGATTGAAATCTCATAGGCAGTATATTCTTGGATACGCGTTATGGCTTTTTCTTCAGTTGTCCAGGGGCCCATTTCTGCTATTACAATAGACGACAATAGTGTCAGAATGGTCTGTCATTGATTTCATAATTGTTGATTTTGACAAGTTTTGACAAGTCAAAATCAACAAATTATGATATCAATGACAGACCATTCTAATGGTAATTCTAATGGTCTGTCATTGATTTCATAATTGTTGATTTTGACAAGTTTTGTCAAGTCAAAATCAACAATTATGAAATCAATGACAGACCATTCTGACCAATGATGTTATATAGTACTAGATCAGCAGTGCTCGCCGCCAAAGCGTTGCCGGGTCGTAGATGGCCACAGCCTTATCTGACTTCAGTTGTCAAGTTGACGTCAAGTGAGCGATTGCTTAAAACTAAAAAAAATACAAAATGGGGAAATGTGCGGTTAAAATTTGTATGTCACGGTCTCAAAAGATGAATAAAACATGTGGTGTTACATTTCACAGGTAAGTTAGCTAAATTTTCTTCAGATTAACCAAAAAAACATGACGAAACGAAGTCAAATTTTTAAACATTTTTATTGTCATCAGTGTTACCAGTAAAAACGATTTTTATTTTGCCAGAGACTTGGGAGTTTAGTGAATGACGAAAGTATGTTCCTGTAAGTCTTAATTATTATTATATGTAGTCTGTTTGGATTAAACAAAGGTATTTTAATATAATTATTCTTATTAATATTTTAATATAATAATTCGTTACAGATGCATGAACTGGTCACTAGAAAGGCATTCCGCGTTGTCAGTTCCTAACAAAATCCTGCTCTACAAAACAGTCCTTATCTATTTTTATGGACACAAGAACAAAGTGACAAGTAAACGCAATGGACGTGCTCTTAGATTAATTTTACTTTTAGCAAATTAAGTTAGATTAAAATTGCTTATTAGGCTAGATTGTAATATAATAAAAAAGATTTAAAAAAAAACCATTTTGAACAATAGTTATTTTACACAATCTTAATAGTCTTGAAATAAAATATTTACGTTTACGCATTTTTTTCTTCCTATGAGTACATAATCCATCCATTCATCCATTTCTTTAATTCTCAATTGAAAGATACATAATACAACCTTTCATAGTAATTGATTCAATAAATACCTTCATTCATTCTGGGGAAATTATGTGGATCATTGGCAACTCTGACCGTTCGTCCGATAACAATGTCTTGTCTCTTTCCAATATCATTAGTTTGACGGTAGAAGAAATGAGACAAACATATTATTTTGACAGATGACATAATTTATGTATCCGTTTCAAAGCTACGACTTTAAATTCGTAAGTGGCTACGTTTTTCTAAGAGTTGTTAGTAGGACACTGCTCCTCTAGTATTATATAACCTCATTGATTCTGACACTATTGTATAGCAGAATTGGGTCCCTGATTGAGAGATCCAGTTAATGAGTTCTAACTTTCTTTGTTTAGGTTTCACAAATTTTATACCTTACCATGAAGTTTTCACAATTATTTCCTAAATTCTCTTATAATTTGGTTGGGATTGGAAGAGTTTTTTGAAAAGATCTCTCAAACCACACGCACATACCCTAGCGTGTATTTCTACCTTAGGAACGAAAATAGCACAAAAAGATGCCTAACGATTAACGATATGTACCTACCTACTTCAGAAGAGCTCTTTTGACTAAACTATACCTAAGTATCTTTTTCGTCTTATATCGTAGCAGAAAACCACTATCACTACTGTTGGGAATCGCTCCCAACATACACGCGGACGGCACGCGCAGGCGACTTGATCGACCTACGCGTCATCGGCATCGCCAAGCGAGCGGAGGTGTGGCGTGGGGAGCCGGCCGGAACGGCGAACACTCGCCTTCTCACTCTTCTCAGAGCCCACCGCGACGGACGTTACTCTCGAACCTTTAATAGATTTTATGTTTGTCCGGGACTGTTATAATGTTGGAATTTAAAACGGCAATAAACCGAAGCCTATTAATTTAAAATATAGTCCACTTTTATTTATTACCAACGAGCAAGTCGAACATTGTCATCGCATCGCAAATGTAAATGTAGAAAAGAAATGTTTCTATTCAGTTATATTATATTCCCTTGCCCTAACATATTTTTAAAATCAATATAGGTCAATAAACACAAATAATAGTCTTTGTGTTTATTGCTTGCGTAGCTACGTAGCTTGCTTGCGTAGCCACGTAGCTTGCTTGCGAAGCCACGTAGCTTGCTTGCGTAGCCACGTGGCTTGCTTGCTTGTACGCGAGTAGCATGCTGGTGTAGCCGCGTAGCATGTTGGCGTAACCGCATAACTTACTGAATGTTGGTGTAACGCGCAGTATACCGGCGGAGCTCCCTGGCCAGCTGTGTAGACCACATAGCCAGCCGCGTAGCTGGGCTAAGAGGTCTACACATCTACAGATAATGCTAAATGGCTATCTCCACAGACTCAAAGATCCGTGGTGCGTGGGTACTCAGTTATACGAATTTGATATTGATTTTGTCCTACGAGCTTGTACTGTCAAACACAGTACCTACTCGTTGGTAGATAACACTAAATAGAACAAATGGTAACAAGTCGCAGCTGCCCTATGCAAATGGCGGGTATCAACGTTTATCGCAGGGGGCGGCTCATAGTATTAGGTTTCCATCGAAAATGTGCTGGTCTCTGTTGACGAGGACTCGCATTGTTGCTTCGATCATGGCGGCACGCGGTATTCTGTTCGCGCTCTGTGCACTATTGGCGCTCACTGGGATTCTCGTCACGTGTGACTGTCCTGCAGATCGCGAAGAACCCACTCATAGTGAGGCGAAGCTCCACAAGGATTTACTCTGTGCGTATAATTATGATTTTCGGCCAGTGAAGGATCACAAACAAACTGTAACTGTGAAAGTGCGCTTTGCGATCAAATATATAAGCTTCGATGCTCTAGAAGAAACGTTCACACTTCACAGTTGGGTAGCAATGTCATGGAAGGATGAATTTTTAACTTGGAGACCAGAAGATTATGGTAATATAGAAGAAACACAATTCGAAAGCCACGAAATCTGGACACCGAGGATGGCGCTGTTCAACGCCGATGCTGCCATGTACCAGTCGGACTCGATCTACACGACTTGCTTGTTGGCGAGCAACGGCACCGTCACGTGCGTGCCTCACGTAGCGCACGCCGGAATCTGTCGCACGTCACTGCGGAGCTGGCCTTACGATGTACAAAACTGCACATTGTATTTCGGATCGTGGATGAACACAGGGGAACAAGTCAATTTTACTTTTTATCCAAAGCAACCAGTTCTGAAGGACGACTTCCAAGATGGCCCAGGTTGGAAATTGTTGTACGTGGTAAACGAACGTTTGCCAGGCAAGTATAGCTGTTGTCCTAACAGCACATACCCAATGTTGAAATATACATTTGTAATGAAGAGAATAGCAGCAGGACCAGCCGCCATCGTCGTGGTTCCCTCCATCGTCATAGTGCTGCTCACGCTGATAGCGCTAGCAATGGACGCTAAGGATAACACGCGATTAATGTTGATCTGTTTCAGTTTGTATGGACATTTCATGTTTCTTACCGAAATTGGTTACGATATTCCAAAACACAGTGCGGATACGCCGATCATATTACTTTTCCTCCGTGATTCGATGATAGTGACACTGGTTGGGATCATAGAAACAATATTTTTAATGTTCTTAAGAAGACGGAAGATGCCAGCGCCAGGTTTTGTTGTGACAGTAAACCGATTGGTGGCTAATGGTCCCGGTAAATACGTGGTTTTCACCGAATTCGACCCAAGCGACACTATGGACACTAAAGAGCTGACTGGCCATAGTTCAGATATTATTGCTGATAAGCCGTCTCCGACCATCGACTGGATACAATTTGCTCACATACTGAACAGACTCAACTTGATGGTGGTTGTACTCATTTACATTGTGCTCATTGGCACTTATATTCCACATGATAACTGAGTATACTAGTAACTTTGTTTAATCGGCCCACTTTAAATATTAATCGCTATAAGCAGGAGGCGACTACATCATTCATTCTGATTTCAACTTTCTGTACACAAAAATTGATACTTAATAAAATACCTTTAAACCAGTAGCGCAGTTTGGTGACTAACTAACCTGAGCATCCCACTCCCTTAGGTCTGCATAGTTCATGACGTCGTTGATCTTGATCATGCGCACAGTCCTCTTGGGGGCGTTGTCGGCGTCGCGGAAGGGCCTCGTGCCGTTGAGCACGGTGGGGGCGGCTCGCCAGCGCCCGCGCACGTACAGCGTGGTCACAAGCACCGCGGTGACGCCCCCCGATACGTCATCCTCGTCGAATGTGTCGTGTATCGCACCACCAGAGTCTATTTCCACCTTTACATTTCAATTCATTATAAATGGACCAAACTTCTCTTTAGGTAAGTAATAAAAGTGAAGCAGGTGTAGTTAAATACTTCATCTATTACGTGTGTTGAGAAAATAATACACCTACAACCTTTGGGATGACGTAACTACCCTTTATTACATATCTTCTCCGAAAAATCCTAAATGTTAGCTTAGAAACTCGTTACCTTTTTATTGAGTATGGCAGCGATACTGTCCGATGTTTCTGTGCCGTTGAACCGCTCTACTTGAAGCCTGAGCGCAGCGGCCGCATCCCCTTGTAACCGCGGGCGCACATAGTTTCCAGGCCACAGCATCAGGCGTGAAGACTGCCGCAATTTCAGCTTGTCCGATGAATTCGGCAACGTTGTTATGAATTGTCTCACAAGATCAACGCTGTCCTAGTAAGCAAAATTATTTATGAAATCGTCAGTAGATAAGTACTAGTACTAAATATTGTTCTTTATGATGTTGGAAAAAGTTTACTTTTCTGGTTGAAAGATATCTTGTAGTAAAATCTTTCTACTGATGCGGACAACCCTGGACCGTTCCGGTCCAGTCCGTTTTTTTTCTAAAACTATTATTAGTTGAGTTTTGGTACTTAGTACAATTAACTATTTAAAGTTTACTGTGTGTTTATTGTTAGGTTAGGCTATGTATGTATGTATAAACATAATCACTACGAAGAGCAAACAGATGCATGGGTGTACGCTGTACCTACCCAGTAGTAGATTTCATGTTGTTTGGCACTAGACAGGCAACCTTAAATAGCTTAATTACTTTGTTACAAACACTAGATTAGGTACTAGACTATACCCCGTGCAGGGCACGCCACGATAGTGGCGATAAGTCCCCTCTTTGAGGAGTGGCTTGAGAGGCGCCACGGCGCCCTCACCTTCCGCCTGACGCAGGTCCTCACCGGACACGGATGTTTCGGGAGGTACCTGCACCGAATCGGGCGGGAGGAAACGCTAGCCCATTACTCACCGTCCACAGTGTGGACGGTGAGTAATGGGCTAGCTCGCCGTCCGTCCGTCGTATGACGACGGGCAGGTCGTGTCGACGGCGCGTTCGTGTTCCACGCGCGCCTCAAAGAGTTGTCAGCAAACGGGAGGGGCCCGCAAGGGCCGATGCCTGCCAGGGCTGCGGGACTGTTCGAAAGAGATACCGCGGCCCTGGAACATAAAGGGCCAAAGAAGGAACATGGGTGGTTTTTAGTCAGTAAGAGTCTGACACTCCCTGCTGCTCCGCCCCGAGCGGGAAGGGTCATTTGATGATTTACCACCCACCAAAAAAAAAAAAAGGTACTAGACTATACATATTGATTACTGTTGGTGACCTCAAGTAAAATGTAAGGTAGTAAAATAAAAATAAAGTACCACATCCGAAACATTAAATCCGATGCATTGGTCGATTTCAGTCCTGGTATCAGAATCGACTTCTTTCCAGAGAGCCATCAGGGTCAAAAGTAAAAAGAAGCCGGATTGGACGAAGCTCATCCCATTTTCTTGACGATCTACAGGACTTATAGCTGTTAGCTTGGTGAACGTTATCTGCAACAATGCCGTCCACTTTTTTAGTCTTAGAGATTATGGTTTAAAAAAAGTAATCTTACCTAATTAGTTTATGAAGGGTTTTATCAGTATGACTATGTCACCCTCATAGGGGGGCAATTTGTTTTTGTCACAGTTGGACATAGGTACCTACTACAATCATGTCATAGTCGTTTAATAAAGGATATGAACGAAATATGTATACCAAATTGACAATAATTTACACATATCATTGATTTCTAACTATGATTCATAATTTGATTTTAATGATGACATGACCTACATAAAACAATACATTTCAACCCTGGGCAATTATCGACGATTATTGATGGGTGTTCGTTTTTTGAGTTAGAAAAAGAGTATTGAGATCACGTCAAGGTCTAATACGATTATACATACTATCAAGGTAACCGGTCTTTTATTTATCCGAGTTCCGTGAAGTATTGTTCAATAGGCTTAACATTATTTCAATTCCAACTGATATTACAGTACACTGAATTTAAATTTTATAACCACACCGGTACTGATAACCATACAGTGCGGTCGGAATTAATTTATTGCCTTGCAGCTAGTTTCAATATCAAATCATAATATATCGAGGGTTTACTGCAAAAACCGAATAAATGCTACAAACCTAGTTTTGAAATATCGAGTCTTAAATGTTTGCGTGTATTAAATCTCCATAATTTCAGTAAGTTAAATATGTTTTACTAGTCTATTAGTTGGAACACATCTCTAAGTATATATTTTTGTTTAGTATTATTGAATTTGACCGACAGAAATCTTGAAATAAGGAAATTCATGAACAAGGTCGTGCGGTTAGCTGGTTTTTCCTGTAAATTGTTAAAATGCTGTAGTGCCGAGAATATTAATGTTTAAGGTGATATTTATTCTAATTTACTTAGTTGTTTGTAAATTACTAAGTTTTATGTAAAAATATAGTAATAAAAGTTTAAATTGAAGTTGTAGTCAACAAAATAAAAAAGTTAGTTGGTTTTGCCTGAATTTTTTTAATTAAGTAGCTTGTGTTAAGACAACAAAAAAAAACACTTTTTAATAACAGTAACTTATGGATAATCATCTTTCATTTTTGAAATTAATAATTAAAATAAAATTAAATGTTCTTCTCCACTTCAGTTTTAATTAAGCAAAATGCCTGCAATTTTTTCAAAAATCTTTCAAAAATTAATCTTCTTCATTTTCTGATTCACTAATAGCCGGCTCAGGTAGTCTATCATACCGCTTCTCAGTTTTTAAATTTTCAAACCAGCCGTGTAGCTCTTCAGGTATTATGCCTTTCTTACACAAATTAATGAGATCTCTTTTTTTGGCTTCGGATATTTGAAGTGGTTCTTGATACAGACGATTTAACTGGTCCGGAAGTTGATGATCAGCAGGTGAGTTATTTTCAGCATGTCGCATTTTCTTTCGCGTTGAATATTCATGTTGGATTTTGGAAGTGGATGATATTTCTCCAATCTCCATGACATCAAAACTTTCACTCATGTCATAATTAAAGTAAATTTTTCTTTCTTCTCCTTTTACATACCTTATTCTTTTTATCTTTAACCATTGTACTGTTTTCCCTTTGTCATCTTTCGTCCTATTCTTTATGATCGCATTGGCAAGGTGCTTCAGGTCAAGGAACTCATTATACTTAAATTCTTTGACATGGTATGGTTCTCTTATTATTTTCTTCCCATCAACTTTTATAGTTTGTCTGCGCCTAGCACGTTTGAAAATAGATAACCATTCCATCATGGAAAAAATTGACGTGTTTTTTTTTGCAGATTCTATGCTACTATGCATAGAATCTGCTTCCATCTGGCTGTGCCCAGATTCTAGAAACTTTTGCTCAATCACTTTGAGGTGATCAATTTTCTGGACTGCCCAAAGGAGCAAGGCGGCAATAAATTGGTTGCGGTTTTGACCGCCACATGTGTCTGAGAATAAACTTATTTCTGAGACATTTTCAGGCACACAATTAGAAAGATAGTATAAAAGTATAGTACCAATTTCGCAACTACCTTTCTTGCCATTAACCTCGGACCATGAGAAGCAATAGGCATTATTAGGTAGACCTGCTTCATATACTGTCAGGTTGTAAACACACAGTTTTCTTGAATAATAAAGCAGGCCTACGTCGCAAGTAGGTATTTGGAGTACTGCTTGTAAATCAAAGGTGACAGAGCTAAAACTCTCCTCTGTGTTTGCTCTTGTTTTATCTTTTTCTTTTTCCTTGTTACAAGTCTTCTTTCTATCTTGATGAGCCAAATAAACATCTTCAAGATCTTTTTTCTTTTCAGTGTCAGCCTGGGCATAATTGGTGCAAATTAAGCATTGATCTTTTCGAGGTACAAAAAAGCTCAGATTATATTCATTGGAAAACGTTCTTCTGTATGTTATTTCAGAGGCATGCTCAAGCTTATTTTTTAAACACTCATCTTTGTATAATAAGTACATCTTTCGTATGTTAAGATTTTTATCCAAGTATCTGCGTTGAGTATCTTTTCTACTATAATGGGCTTCCATGCAAGGAAATGATTCAATATGGTTTCTAATTCCTTGAATAATATCAGGTTTTGTTTTATTAGCAGGAGTGTGTCCGCCTCTTGCATCTAATGCATCAAAACAGTTCATGTCATTTCGTTTTTTTATTGCATCAGTTATTACAGAAGGCGAAATGCATAAAGTTTTACAAAAAAACTTTTGACATACCTGTTTTTTCTCATTTTTTTTATTAAAAAAGCATTTTTTTGTATATTTCTTTTCTGTACGGCGCCGATTGTGAGCAGAAAGGATTCGTTTCGGTAGTTGAACGAGTACATTGCTTAAAATAAAATTCTTTTTGCCCTGAAAGTCTAAATTCCAAAAAAATCTACAAACATCCTCTCTATCCTTTGTTGCAAAAACATCAGTACATTTAAATTGACACTTGCCGCAATCAATATCTTTAGGCACTTTGGCAGGTCTCACTTTCGATTTAGTTCTATAAGACAAACCATCTGCTCGTCTCTTTATTGCTACATTACGAGCCCAAGAACTGGGATTTGATTTGCGCCACCGTTTTATTGGTTTTATGAGTAGCCAAGTCTTTTTAAGAAGATCGGTTAACAAATCTTCAACTATGGCAGTAGCTTCGCTATGTTGGACAGCTTCAATATTGTTTTGCACTTCTTCGACTTCAAACTGTTCGATTCTTTCGTTTTCTTTATTACCTAGTAAGTCTTCTAATGTTATCAATTCATCAGAGTCTACGCGTTTCATCTGTGGCGAGTAGTTTGGCGGGTGGTAAGTTGGGTCATCAGTATCAGAAATGTCACCGAAAAAGCTCTCCAATTCCTTTTCAATTTCACTATCTGATTGTTCCCCTATAATATAAAGCAAAACTGAGTATAGTTTTTAAATAATAGTAGCAATAATTAATAAGTAAGTTCTTTGTAATAGGTATGCCAAAAGATATTAATTTAAAAGTTAAAATATAAAAGTTAGTTTTTTAATTTACCTTCTTGGTTGTACTTGGAACAGCTTGGGACCACTTCAAGGATAGGTGACATTTTAGTACTTGGACCATCTGAAAATAATTATACTAACTGGTTTCAACATGTTTCGCAATCAAAATTAATGAACAAAACTAAAAGTACTAAATTGGCTGTTTTCATTCAGCCCGGTTGCTGAATAAAAACAGCCAATTTAGTACATGAACTATCTAGAATACAGGTTCATAAATTAGTCGAATCAGCTCAGTAGTTTGGGTGTGATTCCCATAGCAAACTAAGTGACAATACAAATTATTTGTTTTTAATTAAACATCTATAACATACTGACTACACATAAATCTGCTACAGGTTTGTAAATGACGTAAATGTCATAAGAATTAGTTTTAATTAATTAAACATAGCTTACATACCATCAGCAAAAGTTGGACGTAACTCGATACCATCCATCATAATATTCTCATCGTTATTGAATATTGTCTGAGTTTCTTGAATATCTACATCGCTGGCGTTGATATCAGATGCTATTTTTTCTAAAAATAACAACCGAAATAGTTAGGAAAAAGGATTTTTTGCATTTTGAATTATTGTTTAAAATATAACCTCAAAATGAAACTTACCGGTAACAAAATCATTATTACTGACCACTAATGACACTAGTTTTTTTCCTCTTTTCAACATTATCACTAATACAAGGCACAATCCATACAAATGTTCGAAACAATTGAATTAATAATGAAAAAGTAACATGCTCGATACTTTTCCTCTCGCTGTGAACACTTGAAACGAACTGAGACGACCTGTCAAAACACGATGGCGGCGCTTGTTATTTTTTACAACGGTCACGTGATCGTCAATTCGATCAAAGTATTGTGCATAAACCAGCTAGAGTTAGTTAGTCGGTTTTGCCTGTTGAAGATTTTTAAAGAGTATAAGATTGTAGTACAAGCAATCGATATTAAAAGCATTTAAAAGATTTTCGCAGTAGGATTTTACAGGCAACGTCAGCTAAAGTCTTCTGGAAAATACGATTAAGCGACTTTGATTTTTATTTACAGAATGTTTTGAGTACACTTTGTTATGTTAGTTATTGAGAAAAAGAAGTCAAGTATGCTTAATTTTTTTTTTCAGTAAAGATTTATAATCATTCATGAGTAAAAGTATTTAAGTTGTTTTAGCATTAAAGTATACGTAGATTTGGTGTATTTAATCGTTTTTGATACTAAGTAACTTCTAACGGTTTATTGTAGCGCTTAACCCATTTTGCCAGTAGAAAGAGCATTAAAAAATAAGTATCGTGGTGCTCTTAACTAATTTCTGGAAAAAATGTCGGTTAGCCGGTTTTCGCAGTAAACCCTCGATATGTGTTTCACGACTGTAAGTCCACTTTGGTCACAGCACCTCACTTATTATTTAAAGTAATTGTGTATAACACGACAATCGTATAATACATATAACATAATTATGTATTATACGATTGTCGTGTTATGGCGTTTATTGCTACAAGGGCCAGGATTCGTGACATGGTCCCATAATTACGTACATACTGCTAAAAACATAAGTGCCCTAGTGAAATTCAGTTCAAGTTTAATCATGAATCCGTGTTTACAGTCAATGTCTCATGAACACAAATGATTAATGAAGTTCCTGCTTAAAAAGAGAACGATGATTTTAAAACTACGGCTTATCACACGGATTATTTACATGCAAATATCTTTATCCTCGGGTGTGAGCCACATACAATCTTAAAGCGGTTGCAGAAGTGATTATAGACCCCCGGTATTGATGCCGGTGCTACCTAATTACCAGCTCCAGTCGAACTCCGACAGCAAGCTGGATGAGTTTCATTCACCTCTCAGCAGGAGTCAAACTCGTGCAGGTGAGTAGATAATTAAGCAAGCTGAACAATACTCAAGAGTAGGTACCTAACACTTGTCACAAAGCACTTTTACTATCAATGTGGCCCATTATGTAATTTATTAGTTTATGCATGACTCGGCCACTTTTTGTAGGATACCAATGGTTTACCTGTGTATTGGTGGTGAGGAAATCAATGTGTTGATTTGTGGTCCATTTTTTGGACCTTACCAACCACAAAGCATGAGAAGTAGGTACCTATTACGTAGGCGTAGGCGCAGGAATACCTAAATCCAATCGACTATTATGCTGCTACTTTAGCACGTAGGTACCTAACGTATTTCTAATGAATAATGAGGTTTCTAAGGCATGTAGAAACACTTACCTTATAAAAATGTCGTTCAAAGTCATCTAGGCTTTGGGTAAATGTGTTAATGGCTGACAAATTTCTGTGCATTGCATTTGTTTGTTGTGAAATGCCAGAAACAGGAGTCGTCATCGTCACTAGCGGCTTCAATTGGTTGTGAGAAACAATACTCGAACTATTAACCTGTGTGGATTGTGCCGGCGAACTTAATCCGCTAGTACTATGCGGGTGTAAGGGTGTATTCGTCGGGGCATTAATATTGTGCTTCACGTCAGGCCTCGGCAGTTGATTTGGAAGTCCCGGACGATGTATCTGGTAAGGCTTAGTAGGCAGTGAGCCAGTTAAATGCGCCAACGGCTGTATGCTCCTCATTGCGATAGGAGTCGGCATGTATGACCGATACATCGTTAATTGTGACTCGGGCAAATGAGATTTTATGTTGGTGTTTAACTCCAGCATTCTGTTATAAGGTCTCGGATCATAATGTGGTAAAAACTTGTCTCCAATTATTTTTCTGGTGATACTGTTCACTGTATCATAAAAATTATTTATTGCTGCGCATTCTAGCCATTTGTTGTTATAAAAACAAAACTGTTTACTTAACTTTTCAATACTCGTTAGGAGAGAGCGAGGCATGATATGGCTTACATGACGATGATTAGAAATCGGTATCTCGGTAGTTCTTACAGGCTGCAAACTAATTTGTAAGAAGAATATAACTAACGCATATTCTTGAATCATATCTAATTTTAAACATCCGACCAATTACTCAGTAACGTTTGGTTTCAGTGATATGCCAAAACATAGTTATGCTTTTATGCTTCTAATTTGGACTTGTCTGCTTTTCACTGAAAAGTAATTATCTTCCATTAAAGCAATAAATTATTGTATCTATGAATAGTATCTACATCAATCATCGTTTGTATGAACCTTTGTATATAATTAGAGAGACAGCGAGATAGAGGTGTCAGCACATGATTATCACATTAAAATCACGATGAAGGTAACACGTGATAACTCTTAAATACTGCACGAACCGAGAGTTGTGACTATACTGTGAGTACTTTGCCATAACTGTAGTAAATACAGTCAGTTCCGCATCAAACTGAACTAAGTAAGGACTTAACGCCGAATTAATGAGAGTAATTAAACCGATATTATTCGATAAAACCACTTGATTCAAACACAAATAAGAATCAGCGAGACGAACGGTAAATTATTACAGTAGTGGAATCAAATGGTTTGTTGCTAATAAACTGTTTTATTATGTAATTATCACGGTCAGATTCCAGTCAGCTTATAACATAACTACATTTAACCCATCTGAATCTATTCACATCGGTAGATTCCCCACACATATTTGCAGGGGGTTAGATTACAGAAGAAAACGGCATCGCTCTCCAACTTGCGAGAAACCGCCACATCATGCATGGAATGGATTAAATATATTACATGAACATTAGTCAGGACTGGAAGATTCGATTTTGGCAACAACTCGGAAGTATTTACTGAATGCGCCCTACTTTAACGGCGGCGCTCTATACGTAAGAAGCTACTTCTGTTGGAATATGGATATTGTTAACCTTTTGACCGCCATAATCACATAAGTACATGTACGTGCCAAGCAAGCGCGTGCCCTGTACGCTAAACGACACAAATATGTGACATTGAATAGCGTGGAGGGCACGCGCGTGCGTTTATGCTCCGGCTGCTATAAAAAAAAAGATAAATATTTTCCGATCTTAAGAAACTTGGTATATTAACAAAAGTAGGTTATCAAAAGATGGATTTTATTTTCGTTTAACCTTTTGACCGCCAGAGCATAAACGCACGCGCGTGCCCTGTACGCTAAACGTTACAAATATGTGACGAAATGTTAGGTGAAATTGTGGCTTAGCGTGGAGAAGCGCGTGCGTTTATGCTCTGGCGGTCAAAAGGTTAAACGAAAATAAAATCTGGCTACTAGCCATTTTTTTGATAACCTACTTTGGTTAATATACCAAGTTTCCTAAGATCGGAAAATATTTATCATTTCTTCATAGCAGCTTCTGGCAGGGGCGGATTTGATACGTTGGCTGCCCTAGGCCTATGAAACATTGCCGCCCCCCTATGTGCTGAAAAGCATAAAAAATTAAATAAACTATAGAAATTAAATTAAAATGGAAAAAAAAAAACTAGAGAGGTGTCAAGGGACAACCGGATGTAACGGAGTTCTTAAGTTTCTTTTATTTTATCTTTTGTGTACGTTACGTCATGGCGTCTAAGCACTGTTTTGACTAAACGTTTAGTCCGCGCGAAGTTACTATTATTTTTAATTAAAAACTTTGTTTGAAGCATAGTAAAGTAACTATTATGATGTATGTGTATGTATTAACTTGGATCACCCATCCACAGACAGACCTTGGCAGTCGTTGCTTAGCCTTGATCACCCATCCACAGACCAACCTTGGCAGTCGTTGCTTAACCTTGATCACCCATCCACAGACAGACCTTGGCAACCGTTACTTAACTTGGATCACCCATCCACAGACAGACCTTGGCAGTCGTTGCTTAACCTTGATCACCCATCCACAGACCAACCTTGGCAACCGTTACTTAACTTGGATCACCCATCCACAGACAGACCTTGGCAGTCGTTGCTTAACCTTGATCACCCATCCACAGACCAACCTTGGCAACCGTTGCTTAACTTGGATCACCCATCCACAGACAGACCTTGGCAGTCGTTGCTTAACCTTGACCACCCATCCACAGACAGACCTTGGCAGTCGTTGCTTAACCTTGATCACCCATCCACAGACCAACCTTGGCAACCGTTGCTTAACTTGGATCACCCATCCACAGACAGACCTTGGCAGTCGTTGCTTAACCTTGATCACCCATCCACAGACAGACCTCGGCAACCGTTGCTTTACTTGGATCACCCATCCACAGACAGGCCTTGGCAGTCGTTGCTTAACCTTGATCACCCATCCACAGAAAGACCTCGGCAACCATTGCTTAACTTGGATCACCCATCCACAGACCAAAGACGAAACGAAAATATCTGGCTTGCTTTCTATAAGAGAGAGAGAGAGAGACAGACAGAGAAACATGCGCACGCCGCACGGCTTCCAAATCTTACAATAGCTTACTATAGCAAAAACACATTACCCTCCTTTGCGTCGCGCAGTCGGGTAAAAGTGTCGTTACAACTTTTCGTCTGAATTTTTTCCGTCTAGCCTCCTTTCGCAACGCGCCCTAAGGAACTTCGTTCCAAAAAAAACGATAGTCAGTTAATGATTTAATTATCTCAATCAGTATTTCAGATACTGATTCTTACCATTTCTATTTGTGAGTAACAATGAATCGTTATATTCACAAATTGTCCTACACGTAGGCGCGTGGGCAACTACTACAAAAAAAAAAAATGCCGCCCCCTAAATTTTGCCGCCCTAGGCCCGGACCTACTCGGCCTATAGGGAAATCCGCCCCTGGCTTCTGGTGCTGTACTTATGGTGGGTAGTACTGAGTCTCTCAAGTAGGCAACACGCGGTGCACTTATTTGGAGGTTCCGAGGAGAATTTTCAGAATAGGTAAATAGAATTTTCATAAATAATGGAAATATGGAAAATTTTACTACCTTATTACGTTTTTTTTTTAAACTTTATAGTTCGTTCCACTGCTGGGTAAAGGAGTCCCACATAGCCTTCCACTCTTCTCCCCGTGCGGTTTTCTCCGGGCAATCTTACAAACGCCTCTAAGTCGTCACGCCAACGTTTTCTAGGCCTCAATTGTAATTATTAGATGTCTTTCTATGTGCTCAGAACAATACTTACGTTTGTTTGGACCTCCACTAGTGTTGTTTTTACTAACACTAAGCTACACCTAACTAAATGCTTTATTCTACACGTGATGACTGTTGTGGTTTCTTCTACTTCTATGATCAAGTTGTCATAAGTAGTTGCCAACATTATACCTGTAAGCATACCTTGTTCAAGTGTAAAGAGCGCCTTGTATGTAGACGTAATTAATCAAACGTTTACTGTTTAAGAGCGTGAAGATAAACCGACAGCACAATCGACTTTACAAAGACTTTCTATGGTGTTCAAGGAAATGCTAAATAGCTAATCTGATTCTACACTCTAGAGGACTATACAGGGTTATTTGTAAAACACCAGTAACCTCTTAAGAGGTCATTGTACTCATCATTATGAACAACTTTTACTATGGGACCAAACCTGAAATCGCGAAAAAAAAATCAGCTGTTCCCTACATTTTGACGAGTTAATTGATCATAAATGTAGGGAACAGCTTTTTTTTTCGCGATTTCAGGTTTGGTCCCATAGTAAAAGTTGTTCATGATGAGTACAATGACCTCTTAAGAGGTTACTGGTGTTTTACAAATAACCCTGTATATAATGATCTTTACGCACTAACGCGAAAATTTTGCACCTAGGTGTCTCTAGGATCACATTAATTTACCCTAGTATTATTACATAATAACATATGTAATTGAAAATGAGTGCTCCGCTCTTCGGGGAATAGAAACAGGTGGGATGGTATGTACGTCTTATTAACTTTACCTACAAAAGCTTACAGACGGTTTTTTTTTGCGGACTGACAGACTTTATATGCGAACTTCGACTGTTATCATCATCATACTCTTCATATTCAGCTTCATCACCTCTATAAGTACCCATAAAAATGGAGTATTTCTTTCGCATAACAACAAACAATAGTGGATGGTCGCCGAAGAACTCCATGGCACTACTAATTGCAGTTAATCTCACTACGCCGAGCGCTGCAAGTGTTTCAAAATAATTTTAATTAATTACAAGTGCCTTTTTTATACAAATCTAACAACCCTATAAGCTTTTCCATGGAGCTAAGGAATACGAACATGGGTCTGGGACTGAACAATATAATCTCCAGGTATAGGTAAAATGCATAGTAACCTACCAATATACAGGGTTATTTGTAAAACACCAGCAACCTCTTAAGAGGTCATTGTACTCATCATTATGAACAACTTTTACTATGGGACCAAACCTGAAATCGCGAAAAAAAAATCAGCTGTTCCCTACATTTTGACGAGTTCATCGATCATAAATATAGGGAACAGCTGATTTTTTTTTCGCGATTTCTTGTTTCAAACTCAAACTCAAAGCATTTATTTCAATTAGACCATTACAGGCACTTTTGAAAGTCAAAAACAAAAAAGCTAAGCTACAGTCACAGTCACAAGGCATAATAACTTGCGAAAGTACTGTAGTTGCACATTCCAAATCGTAGATTTCTATGGAGAAGAATGGGCAAGAAACTCCATGGACACTCTTTTTAATAAAAAATAATAAAAATAAAAATAAGTTTATTGGCACAAAAAACCTTTGTATACAATACCAATACATTCCACATAGGTACATTGAGTTTTAGGAAAAGGCTGTACAAATAGTTTAAAACCCTGCTTCCTAAACTAGGGGGACCCTGTGACCTAGGAGTCAGTGTTCTACTGTAACTTCGTGTACAAAATAAACCTTTATTTGTGTGTTAATAGACCTATTAATGACCTGGTTTTAGCTGTGCTTATGAATGTGTGTAAGGGGATGGTGTTGTATGGTGTGGTGAGGTGTGGTGTGATGAGGTGTGTTGTGGTGTGGTGTGGTGTTGTGTGATGTGGCGTTGTGTGGTGTGGCGTGGCGTGGTGTATGAGAGGGGGGGGGGTCTGTAGTCATGTTCGGTATGTTAGAGTGATATTCATGTGTTTCTGTACTCTTTTTGTAGTATTATTATTACGTGCCTACATTATTTTAGAAATAAGATCTTCTGTACGGGAATAGTCCTGATTATACAGCCAGTTTTGTAGTTTGGTTTTTACATCGTGTTTGTTTAAATTACTTATTTGGATATGCTTGTTGATCCTTCTATAAATGAGTGAGCTTATTACATAAAGCTGGCGGCCAGCGAAAGCTGTTTTGTGAGAGACAGATGGACATGCAGATTTGGCTTTACGAATGGTTTCATCTGATGGAGGAACCTGTCCATGCTTCCTGAGGGTAGCATTGAGCACAAAGAGCTGCCGCACAGTAAGTACCCTGCACTCCGCATACAATTCACTTGTGGGAAATCTATACGGCCTGCAGAGCATCACCTTGAGCACAGCCCTCTGGGCGCGCTCCAACCCAAGCAGCTTGGTCTTAGCGGTTCCACCCCAGACGGGAATGCAATAACTGATGACGGACTGGCAAAGTGCAAGATACACCAATTTTAATATTTTGGAGTCGGCGCAATGCCTTAGAGACTTAAAGATATAAATAAGTTTCCTGACCCTTGACGTTAGGCTTTCAACTTGAGAGTACCACTTAAGTCCGTCATCAATCACTACACCCAGGTATTTGGTTTGACTGACACGAGATAGTGCTGTACATGAACACGAAGAGGAGTCCAAACAGATATGAGCAAGAACACTTATATCGGATGGGGCTTTGGTCCTGTGACTAATAGAAAAGGGGATGAAGTTAGTTTTGGCCAAATTAAGTGAAAGAAGGTTATTCTGCAGCCACCTCACAACCGTATGTAGCGATTGTTCTGCATGATGTTTCACGTCAGTCCATGTATCCCCATGTACTACGATCGCGGTATCGTCAGCATAAGTGAATATCTTTGTGTTGGGGAGGGCTAGTGTGCAAAGGTCATTTATGTATATTAGGAATAGTGTTGGTCCTATCACACTGCCTTGCGGAACTCCGTATGTGATGATTTCTTCATCACTAGTGTATTTATCGATCTTGACACGGAGTTTCCTGTTTTGGAGGTAGCTCTTGAAAAGCTCATGCGGTGTTCCCCGAATGCCTATGGCTTCCAATTTCGATAGGAGGGTAGGAACAGAGACGGTGTCAAAGGCTTTCTGCAGGTCCAAGAATATTGAAAGGCATTTCCGATGATCATCTAAATTCTTAGCAACAGTTTCCGTTAAGTCGGCAATTGCATCTTCCTTATCATCTTATGCATCTTCTTAATCAGAATGTTGTTACAAAATCTTGGTTACATCATTCATGTTGAGATTATACATAGATATATGTGAGAACGATGTACAAAGACGTGCACATTAAGAGCGTCCAGAGTAAAAGATTAAACTAACAATTTAAAAATAAAGTAATTAAAATAAACCGTGACAGCTAAGAGATGACCAGTCCCAACTGACAGCGCCCGTTCACGAACATGACGCATGGATCAGCGCCATTCAACTCAACCATATTGAAGGGAACTAAATGACCCGACACACCCGCCATCCGCGAGACATTTGTGTGAGCATGACATTCTCTCAGCCACCAGGGCACATTCAAGTCAATAAAGATAACTAAATGTAAATGGTAGCTTTACAGTACATAGTACTCACACATGTGCTATGCGATTATATAATACTAAGAGATTGAATCTATACAATGCAAAGATATTTTTACAATCTTCTGCAGCTTCCACAATAACTTCACATGGTAATCAATTAGTTTGCCCCTATGGTTGTGGAGCAGGACCAGCATTGAGCCAAGCATTTTTATCATCAATGTAATCCCCCAACTTATAATATGCTTGCCTACATTGTGTGCGTTTTATACAAGATTTAAATTTCGTCTCATTCAGTTGTAGAATGTGGGGAGGTATTTTATTGTAACATTTTAAACAGTACCCCATGAAAGATGAGCCTACTTTAGCTAGCCTGAAACCTGGTTGAGTTAGTTGGTCCCTATTCTAGTATGATAGTGGTGTCGGTCACCTCTTTTACTAAATAAATGCAAATTTTTCCAAACGTACATAATGTTTTCATAGATGTATTGACAAGGTACTGTCATGATGTTAATTTCCTTAAACAGTTCTCTTAGAGAATCGCGTCTACGTAGATCATATAAGGCTCTGATAGCTCGTTTGGTCCCATAGTAAAAGTTGTTCATAATGATGAGTACAATGACCTCTTAAGAGGTTGCTGGTGTTTGACAAATAACCCTGTATAATAACACAACTTTTAAAAGTAATTTATTATATTTATTTTATTGTATTGATTCAAATATCATGTTGTTATGAACTAAAGTTATTTAAAAAGGGTAAAGAGCGGTCATTGGGAATTTTGTCATACAAAAAATGTTGATCTCGAACATCAGTAGCGACATGTTCGTATTTGACACACGAATGCGACCTAACAAGCGGGCGAATGACACTAGACGAGAGTTTTAATAGGTAGGTAGTCGATTACCATATCTACCTATTACTTTGGAACCCTTAATCAATATTATTATGACATAAGCCTAAATATCTCCAAGATACAATCGTTAATCCACGAGAAAAACGATTTTGAAATCTGTAGGTTATACCTACAATTGGCGCTTTGTGACTGCGCCTCCCTAGTTATTTCTTCTTCTTACTCGGTATCCTGTGTAGGTTATACACACTCAGACAGGTTGGTATAACGTGGTGAATATAGCACCTACTAAACATTTGCAAATTACAATTTATCCACCAATAGTAAATACTTGTAGTGACCTCATCAAACTGAGTAATTTTGTGTACAGTCGTAATTAGGTCAGTGGGGCCAAGTATGATTACGGTCACGACATTCAAATAGCTGAAGAGTGTAGGTGTTTTAAGGATTATGACTCGTTAAATTTTTATTCGGTTTCAAGGACTTGCGACGAAATAACGTCACCTATTCTTACAAGTAGTGTTGTCATCTTATCTGCAGCAGAATAGGCAGGTAGATCCTGATCTTCCTGATATTCCATGAGCTTCCTTCAGGAGTATTTATTTAAATATAATCGATCCCTATCTACCATTCAGTGTCGAAAATAGTGCATCTTCCAGTAAGGATGAAGTACCTACCTATGGCTCGACAACGCATTACTTCATGAGACTGTGTTTATTACCTACATGCTGTTAAAGGGCGTTTATTAATAACTAGCTGTTTCCCGGGACCTTTGTCTGCGTGAAATTTTTATAAAAACATTAGGTAGATACTTCCCTATTTGAATCGGGTTTTGTTAACTATTTCAAGGGTTTTTCATTTTTTTTACCCTTTTTCTAAAATAAAAGTAGCCCAAGTTACACCTTAATACATCGATGCCAGTAAAAGTCCCGTGTAAATCAGTCCAGCCGTTTCGGAGATTAGCCGGAACAAACTGACAGACACAAAAAAAATGTTTTAATGTTATGTAGGTACCGTACATAAACTTATACTTTCATATGCATTAAGTCAAAAGCTGTTATTTTGAAATCAAAAGCAGACGCTTCAATTTTATTTATTTGTATAGATGTATTACATAGCTATAGATAGAAAGGGAAACATTTTTAGTAATTAGATGCCACTTATTTAAAACCCCAATATCATGCATGGTACTCATCATTGTTAGTTGCCGTAGTACGCCGCCATGATATGAGGAACCTTCCCAACTATGATCGACACCAGGAAGGGGCGGTCTGCGAAGAAGCGGGGGACGGGAGGGGGAGCCATCGGAGTACACATGAGCATGGTCGTAGCTGAAATACAATATAATATGTATCATGAGTTTTGAGAAGGAGCACCAATGTTACCATACACGGTGTAAACAGACTTTTCACGGAGCCGTCAACCAAGCATTCTGTACATCAAACTAAGTAACTTTGCACAAAATTGATTGCTGGGAAACAAGTTTTTTTTTTGAGTTAAAAATCACGTTTTACGGTAGGACTCAATGTAACGCACTCAAAAAAATGTGCTGATGGATGAATTGAATAGTACGGGGGTCGTGGTGGTGTTTGAAGTTAAAAAAAATACATTAAAACCAAGTATTTTAAAAATAAACTTGGGAAAAAGTAGGAACTTTGACCCCCAATATCTCCGTAACTAGAAGATTCCTAGGTATGGTCTAGAACAAAAAAATGGTCGCAATTATGGGGAGAATAAATGCCTTTCGGCTTCGTTAAAGGTGTTACACCCTTCATTACATCACAAGAAATCACCGCCTGAAGCTTAACTAGTTAGTTTAACTTTTGTAATTGTCCTGTATGTGTGTATGCATACCTACATACATAGTGAACATCTATAATATAAAAATGAATCGCAAAATGTGTTGGTAAGCGCATAACTCAACAACGCCTGGACCAATTTGGCCAATTCTTTTTTTTTAACGTTCGTTGAAGTTCAAGGATGGTTTTTACGGCGAGAAAAATTTAAAAAATTGCCTGGATAAGTTTAAAAACAACACTAGGATACTTTTTTTTTGGTAGGAGTAGGGTAGGAGTAGGTTAGAGTAGGGTAGGGTGAGTAGGGGTGCTAGGTCAGAAAACCTCCTCGTGGGCCCAGTGGCTGCCGGTCCTTCTCGATACGTCTGGAGGGAACAGCAGCTGCTGAGGACGGTGCACCCTGGGCGCGGCAGTATCCGTCCCCGATGAATGGGAAGAGATTCTTATTCCTCGGGGAACGTTACTGTCGTGGCCGATATTCTGACACGGTGGGGCGACTCCACGCGGCCCTCTGGGACGCAGAGGGCGCAGTGGAGGAGCCAGGGCGGGCTCGGTGTGCCGCCGGGCGTTGGGCGCGCTCGGTCCGGTCTTGCGGAGGGCTGGGCCGGGCGCGTCCGGCTTCCGGCGGCGCACCGAACCCGCCGGTGGGTGGACCGGGCCCTCGCTTCCCGGCGTGGTCAACGCCGTGCTGGGGGGCGGGCAGGCCTGGTCAGCGGTCGCCTCCTTTTGCGAGTTCGTCTCGCAAAGGGAGGAGGCGGAGCGCGCGCGGGGGGGGCGACCCTCTCGTTGCGCCGCTCCGCAGCGGAGGAGCCAGGGTGGGCTCGGTGTGCCGCCGGGCGTTGGGCGCGCTCGGTCCGGTCTTGCGGGGCCGGGCCGGGCGCGTCCGGCTTCCGGTGGCGCACCGAGCCCGCCGGTGGTTGGACCGGGCCCTCGCTTCCCGGCGTGGTCGGCACCGTGCTGGGGGGCGGGGAGGCCTGGTCGGCGGTCGCCTCCTTTTGCGAGTTCGCTCGCAAAGGGAGGAGGCGGAGCGCGCGCGGGGGGGGCGACCCTCTCGCTGCGCCGCTCCGCGGCGGGGGGGGGAGGGGGCGTTGTGCCCTCCCTCCTCATGGTGACGGCGGGCGGCAGGCACGGGGGTGCCTTCGCCCGCATTGCACACGTCACCTTTGCGGTCATTCCGGCCCCCCACACCCGCGAGGGTGTGAGGGGTCGCCTTGCGGGGCAATCGTCGGCGGAGGACTGGTCGTTAAGGCTATGCCGGTTTCCCAGTCCCCCGCCACTCTGACGAAGCGGGAATGCGCTGGGTCGTTTTAGTGGGTATACCGGGTTTGGTTCGCCCGGGGAGTCCCACATACCCCTCCCGTCCCCCGGCGGGTGGGTATGCGTAATGCATTTTTTCCCAGCGTTAACAAAAAAAAAAAAAAAAAGGGTAGGGTGAGTAGGGGTGCTAGGTCAGAAAAGGGGTGCTAGGTCAGAAAACCTCCTAGGGGGCCCAGTGGCTGCCGGTCCTTCTCGATACGTCTGGAGGGAACAGCAGCTGCTGTGGACGGTGCACCCTGGGCGCGGCAGTATCCGTCCCCGATGAATGGGAAGAGATTCTTATTCCTCGGGGAATGTTACTGTCGTGGCCAATATTCTGACACGGTGGGGCGACTCCACGCGGCCCTCTGGGTCGCAGAGGGCGCAGTGGAGGAGCCAGGGCGGGCTCGGTGTGCCGCCGGGCGTTGGGCGCGCTCGGTCCGGTCTTGGGAGGGCTGGATCGGGCGCGCCCGGCTTCCGGCGGCGCACCGAACCCGCCGGTGGGTGGACCGGGCCCTCGTTTCCCGGCGTGGTCGACGCCGTGCTGGGGGGCGGGGAGGCCTGGTCAGCGGTAGCCTCCTTTTGCGAGTTCGCTCGCAAAGGGAGGAGGCGGAGCGCGCGCGGGGGGGGCGACCCTCTCGTTGCGCCGCTCCGCAGCGGAGGAGCCGGGGCGGGCTCGATGTGCCGCTGGGCGTTGGGCGCGCTCGGTCCGGTCTTACGGGGCCGGGCCGGGCGCGTCCGGCTTCCGGTGGCGCACCGAGCCCGCCGGTGGTCAGACCGGGCCCTCGCTTCCCGGCGTGGTCGACGCCGTGCTGGGGGGCGGGGAGGCCTGGTCAGCGGTAGCCTCCTTTTGCGAGTTCGCTCGCAAAGGGAGGAGGCGGAGCGCGCGCGGGGGGGGCGACCCTCTCGCTGCGCCGCTCCGCAGCGGAAGGGGGAGAAGGCTTCGTGCCCTCCCTCCTCATGGTGACGGCGGGCGGCAGGCACGGGGGTGCCTTCGCCCGCATTGCACCCGTCACCTTAGCGGGTCATTCCGGCCCCCCACACCCGCGAGGGTGTGAGGGGTCGCCTTGCGGGGCAATCGTCGGCGGAGGACTGGTCGTTAAGGCTATGCCGGTTTCCCAGTCCCCCGCCACTATGACGAAGCGGGAATGCGCTGGGTCGTTTTAGTGGGTATACCGGGTTTGGTTCGCCCGGGGAGTCCCACATACCCCTCCTGTCCCCCGATGGGAGGGTATGCGTAATTGCATTTTTTCCCAGCGTCAACAAAAAAAAAAAAAAAAAAAAAAAAAAAAAAAAAAAGGGTAGGGTGAGTAAGGGGTAGGACACCACGCGAACGAAGTTGCGCTGGGCAGCTAGTACCTAGTCTATATTATATCAATTGATCGTATATCCATAGAGCTTGACCTGGTGCTTCGTTCCCATGGAGGTAGGTAGTGAGCAACTACAGAACACTACGTGCTGTGAACCTTACATAATAATTTTGCTTCGTTCTTAAATCCGGACATACATGCTGGTTACATGCACTATGCACCAGACCTTTCTTAAGAATAAATAAGGTCAGTGTATGTCCTCCTACGGCGACTCAAATCTGCTTTGTAAACACCTTTTGTTAATCGCCTTTCAATCCTTCTTTTCTTCTTAAAAGTAACCAAAACAACTAAGCATGCTCTTTTAAACTTTTGTCACTACATCTTTTAAACTTGGTTATAGTTTAAAAGTGTTAAGTAAAAAAGAAACCGTCACTTGATTATACCCGAAGGTCCAAATCCAAATAGGGACATAATAAAAAAAAATGATTCCTCATGCCCATTGCCCATCCCGGGTATCCGAAACTGCTGCATGTAAGTGCTTATTCTTGAGTTTTCGAGTTATAATTTATTTTATGCGAACCGCTTTAAAAAATTCTATCTTTATTTAAAAAAAAATATGAAAAGGCCAAGTAAGCCTTTTCACTTTTTTTTTAGCAATTTTTATTGTTGCGGAATATTTTTTCAGAATTCCTTACAAGTCTTAAGCGCTAGCTTTACACGTTGACTGCTGCGCTGCCCGCATCCGCTCCCACCTGGGCCGCAAACTTAGTGTACCTAATTTTATGATTAGTTGGTACAGGTTGATTTTGATAACCTCGTCTGTCGGCGTTCCGCCGACAGACGAGGTGAGAGCAATGCATGCTGAAAGTGGGCGGGAGCTTTCACGAGCGCGTCAAATTAAAATTGTGGTCTGCTTAACGGGATACTGGCGAGGTTGCTGAGCACAGCACACTAGGAATATTCGGTTAGCCATCGCCAGACAAGACCGATTTTTACAAATTAATGGGCAATTGGTTTTAAAGTTACAATCTGGGCACCAGGTTCTTGTTAGCTACCGAACTGACAGGAGGCAACGTCATGCTCGTACAGCATTTCAGATTCCCGCACCGTCGTGCGATCACGTCGATTGCAAATGGGTCAAGATTGTACGCTTATGCATGACAATGCCCACTTAGACACGGCTCGACTGGTAACTCGGTGGCTACAGGAACAGATTGTTGCGGCCCTGGACTGGCCCACGTAGGCCCAGGGGCCCAATTCTGCTATTACAATAGTGTCAGAATGGTCTGTCATTGATTTCATAATGGTTGATTTTGACTTGTCAAAACCTGTCAAAATCAACAATTATGAAATCAATGACAGACCATTAGAATTACCATTAGAATGGTCTGTCATTGATATCATAATTGTTGATTTTGACTTGTCAAAACTTGTCAAAATCAACAATTATGAAATCAATGACAGACCATTCTGACACTATTGTCGTCTATTGTAATAGCAGAATTGGGCCCCAGGATTTTAGTCCAGTTTCATGCATTTTCGTCGAATATAGGACCTGTTACTAAAAGGTAAAACTGGTAACCTCGTTTTGAGCAAAATCGTTGCAGATATGTTTTAAACATCAGAGTGGGAGAATTTTTATTTTATACAAAATTATTTCTTTCATTTTTGTTTCTCGGTTTCATCATCTTCCTGCCCTTGTACCATGTTACTTGTCATGTGGTCGGCGCAACACGTTTTATTCTTCCATTCTCCTCTGTCAACCGTCACGCTATCATTTACTTCTTTTTTGTTTCTCGGTTTAACAACTAAAAACAGCAAGTCTAATTTTAAGAAAAACGAACTTTTTTTTTTATAAAAAATTCCTTTTAACCTAAAAGTCCAGTTTTTATTTAATTTCCTGAAAGACTATAAAATACTGCGCATTTGATGCTTTAAGAAATTCTTTGTATGAATAACTATAATATCCCTAGACTGGGTTGATGTGTGGACCTACCTAACAGTTTTCCTGGATAACTGGGGCATCACGCCATCGAGTCGTCACACTCGTCACGTAACTTTTGTTTATTTAGAGGTACATAGATGCTGATGGTGCTTAGGACTGATATAAAAACACAAGGTTGTATTGAATGTTTCGAGAATATTTTTTGGCCCCTCTTAAAACCTGTCTGTTCATATTTATTTTTGTGCGTAGGTAGTTAAATACCTAGTCATATGAATTATACATTACAAGCAAAACCAGAGGTAGGTATGTACATTCAATAGTTTTAATTTTAATTACGTATAGGTACATTTGTCCTAAATAGATGCCATTTTTTAAAGCCTAATACCATGTTGCTTATCATAATGTGTTGCCGTAGTACGCCGCCATGAAATGAGAAACTGTTCCAACTACGATCGACACCTTGCACTACGCGCGGTCAGTCCCATAGCTGAAATACACAAAATAATATGCATCACAATTTTTGAGGAGAAGCACCCATTCTATTACCAGAGACAATACAAGAATGCAGCGCCTTAAGGTGAATGCTCCAACCAGCCCGCGAAATTCAAAATTTCTTGGGATTTTTGCAATTTGCAGGCCAGTGCTAGGTTGTATGTTGATTAAAATATTATTCGCGGCTGTAAGACATAATTATGTAGTTACAGAATTATAATCATCAAAATCATCAATACAACCCTCCAAGTTCATAAAGGCGTAGGAACAAAAAAAACAGAAAAAGTCATTCCTACAGCTTTATGAAATTAGAGCGTTTTATTGATGATTTTGATGATTATAATTCTGTAACTACATATGTCTTACAGCCGCGAATAATATTTTAATCAACATACAACCTAGCACTGGCCTGCAAATTGCAAAAAACCCAAGAAATTTTGAATTTCGCGGGCCTGGTTGGAGCATTCCCCTTAAGCGGACCTACAACCACTCAACCAACTGTTTTTGGAACGAAGTTCCTTATCGCGCGTTGCGAAAGGGGGCTAGACGGAAAAAATTCAGACGAAAAGTTGTCGACACTTTTTACCCGACTGCGCGACGCAAAGGAGGGTAATGTGTTTTTGCTATAGTAAGCTATTGTAAGCCGTGCGGCGTGCGCATGTTTCTCTGTCTGTCTCTCTCTCTCTCTTATAGAAAGCAAGCCAGATATTTTCGTTTCGTCTTTGGTCTGTGGATGGGTGATCAAGGTTAAGCAACGACTGCCAAGGTATGTCTATGGATGGGTGATCCAAGTTAAGCAACGGTTGCCGAGGTCTGTCTGTGCATGGGTGATCAAGGTTAAGCAACGACTGCCAAGGTCTGTCTGTGGATGGGTGATCCAAGTTAAGCAACGGTTGCCGAGGTCTGTCTGTGGATGGGTGATCAAGGTTAAGCAACGGTTGCCGAGGTCTGTCTGTGGATGGGTGATCAAAGTTAAGCAACGACTGCCAAGGTCTGTCTGTGGATGGGTGATCCAATTTAAGCAACAGTTGCCAAGGTTGGTCTGTGGATGGGTGATCAAGGTTAAGCAACGACTGCCAAGGTCCGTCTGTGGATGGGTGATCCAAGTTAAGCAACGGTTGCCGAGGTCTGTCTGTGGATGGGTGATCAAGGTTAAGCAACGACTGCCAAGGTCTGTCTGTGGATGGGTGATCCAAGTCAAGTAACGGTTGCCAAGGTTGGTCTGTGGATGGGTGATCAAGGTTAAGCAACGATAGCCAAGGTTTTTTTTTTTCACTAATTAATCGAAATGAACTTCGTTCCATCCGGGTGTCCCTTGACACCTCTCAATTTTTTTTTTAGGGCATCTCGCAGTTCAAACTCTGAGGTTGGCTACTGCTTAACCGGGCAAGTCCTATGGATGCCTTGAATGTAAGGCCTCCAGCCAGGGGTGTAAAACTAAACTTATAAACTAAGCGACCACTCGCTAAGGGCACCCCCTGTGCTGTGGGGTACGAGCCTCGGCTTAGGGCGTCGCTGGGGAGGGCAGCAAGGGGACAGGCAGGATATGGTTGAGATTATTTAGGGGCTGGTTTAAAGCTACTGGCTCAGCGTCGCGGGCTGGCTCTAGCAAGGGACGGGGGGAACGTTAACGGGACGTCGCGATGGACCTCGACGGCGAGGTCGGAATGACGGCGGTCTTGTTTTGTATTTTCTAAGAGTACTTGTTTCCCTACTACTTTCTTGAAGGAGTGTAAAAGGTTCATCGGGGGTGACAAGGGCATGCCGAGGATGGCGAACTCTACTGACTCAACCAACTGTAACACAAGCAGATATGTAAACATAAGTTTGGTTGTAATCTTTTGTAGTAAACTTCCTATAGTGTTTTGTTCATCGCCTTTTAATCATCCTTTCAAAATGAAGAAACCAGCATGCTCTTATACGATTATATTTGTCTTTTTTTTAAATACTAACTAAATATACTTGGCTACGTTACATGGCTTGCGTTTGGTTGCAACTCGCCTGATGTGAAACGATGACGCGGCTTAGGGTTGAGCACGCTTGCCTAGAATAAATATATTCACTCGAACTTTGCAGAGATCTAGATTATAATGATCGGTAAACAGAGAAGCCGGCAGTGAATTCCAGACTGGCGGTTCGCACAATAAATGTGGAAGCATAGCGCTTTATTCGGGTTCGTGAAACTTCAACCATTAGGTACAACGGTGACGCTTCGCTTTTCCTTATCGGACTTGTCCAGTTTAGGCTTATTTTATAGTGTGTTTCTTTCTTTCATGAGCTTTATAGTGCGTCTGACAAGATTGTGTGTTTTCCTTTTAATTTTGAGCTTTGTAAACTTGCTACTATTGAGTGTGTCATTTGTTAGACTGTAATCGTCAACATTGTAATTTACATCTCAGTCTTGACGTTTTAAGAGGTCTGGTAAATAGTTGTTTAATTTTTTTAAAGGTATGTTTCTTGCTCTTTCAATGTGTTCATAGTTGTTGACACGTTAGAAACGTTTCGTCTACTTTTTGTTGTTGATTTCAGGTTAACGGTGCTTCTCAGTAATCTGTGATCTGATCCGAAGTTGAATGAGGAAAGTACCTACTTCGTACTTAAAAAATATGTTGGGTTCTGTGGACATAGTGATAAAATGGACTGGTCCACGAGGCACTAGAAACAGCGTTAGGCCTAGCGTTAGATGGGTGAATGGAATATTGGAGAGGGCGGGTCAGAACCGACCCTTGAGAGACTCCAGCATTAAAAGGAAGTTGCTTAGGACTGACATAAAAACACAGGGTTCTATTAATCAAAACCAGTGGTAAGTTCAATAGTTTTCATTTTATTTACTTATAAGTAAGTAGAGATACATTTTCCAAATTAGGCGGCAAATCCTAAAGGCCAATACCATATTGCTTATCATTATTTGTTGCCGTAGTACGCCGCCATGAAATGAGGAACCCTCCCAACTCCGATCGACACTAGAAAGGGGCGATCTGCGACGAAGCGTGGGACGAGAGGTTCGTTCATTATACCACACAGATCGAAGAATAATATAGCTGAAATATAATACAAGATGCATCACGAGTTTTGAGAAGGAGCACCACTTCCAATACCTGAGACAACACAATTCTTCACAGCCTAAAGCAGACCAACAAGCAGCAGTAGATAGACTTTATAGATGAATAAGTACATGATGGGAATAGGCGGCAACTATAGAACGCTACGTGATACGATCCTTGCATACTCCTTTTACTTCGTTTACAATCATGATGCTGATAATACTAATACATTCATATAGTCGTACTCGCGCCGTTTGTTGCGAGTACTGCGCAGCTATTCCTTCTAAGAAACAAAAAAAAAACTTACAAAACTTTGACATTGAAATTAAGCAAACATTAAATGACATTATACAATGGTTAGATATTAATAAATTAAAAATAAATATTTCCAAAACGAATGTACTTCATTGCAAAACATTTAAAAGTAAACCTGTACGCCTTAATGTTGCACTTAACAATCATAACATAGAACAGGTACGTAATGCATGTTTCTGGGTGTAACACTTGATGAGCATTTTACATGGAAGAATCATATAGAAATAATTTCAAAAAAAAAACAATCAATTCGTATTTGCATTAAAAAGAATTAAAATTATTACATCTTTGCGTACCGCCATAATGGTGTATCACGCATACGTCTGCTCAGTAATATGATACGGTATAGTTGTGTGGGGAAACTCTTCCGTATTCGTGCAATATTCACAATGCAGTGGTCTGACTCATGCAAGCCTATATTCAAGTCGCACAATCTATTGACGGTCCCTTGCATTTATATTTATGAAATTGCCAGGTTTGTGAGGTCCAATCTTGAACTATTTGAACGGAAAGATAATACAAATAAAAGGAAACCTACACATTAGATTTTGAAATGCTCGTTACAAAGCTAGAACTTTTTCGGCGGAGCTGCGTTTATATGGCTCCCCTAATTTACAATGCTTTGCCTAAGTCAATTACTCAACTACCCTTCAATAAGTTTTGTGTTGCGTTGCGGAAGTGGTTGTTACAAGAGTGTTTTTATTCGATAGATGAGTTTTTTCAAAAGTGTCCCTGTAAATTTAACTGGTATCGACAAAATGCCCTACTAAATAATATCTTAAAAACTTGTAGGTACTATTGCATGCTATCTATTGGTCAAATGTGTGTTACTAAATATTTATATAAGAACTTCATGTACCTACCATATTTGATGCAATAAATGAATTGAATTGAATTAAATATCACTAATAAGGCAGTGTATGTCCTTTTAATGGTTAGAAAATCATGCGATTATTCGTGTCATTTCAAACGACACATGAGTAGTGTAATTTCGTCGTGAGCTTATTTAGTCCAGCATCCCGCGAGGGATTCGCTGAAATTAGGCCAGAGTTCACAACACACACGTGTAATACACATAGGACATAAATATTACATAGGTATTTTTATAAAACTATCTGGCTTGCTTTCTATAAGAGAGAGAGAGACAGACAGAGAAACATGCGCACGCCGCACGGCTTACAATAGCAAAAACACATTACCCTCCCTTGCGTCGCGCAGTCGGGTAAAAGTGTCGTTACAACTTTTCGTCTGAATTTTGTCCGTCTAGCCCCCTTTCGCAACGCGCGATAAGGAACTTCGTTCCAAAAACAGCAACCGAAATTACCGTTTGTATTAAATTAAATAGTCCCTTTTTGCTTATATCTCAGATTTATTTCGAAAATCTTTATAAAGTCAACAGTCAATGATGTCAACAGAAAAGACATGAAGTAAACTACTCCCAATATGAGGAATTCCACGTCGAACGGATGGTCAGCCACGAAGCGGCACACGGCTATACGGCACGGTTAACCTGCAACCTGGTGTTGCAGGTTAACCTGGCCGTAAAATTTGAACTAGTTCGTTGATACTGTTCGGTAAAAATACTTTTTGAATAATTATAAAAACCAATTCCTAAGTATTTAAGTAGGTACTACTAATAATTTGAAAGAGACTTATAGGAATATGTGTGCAGGTACCTACTTGAATATAAATAGAAGAGATTTACTTTAAAATAATTTGTTTTATTTTAAATTGAAACGAACGATATAAAAGTAAAAAACATTGGGAGTGTTAAAATTGACGCAGAGTTACGAAGTAGTAGGTGAGTGACCGTGACATTCATTACTATTCTTCGGTTCCACAGTACGCTGCGACGAAGTGAAGAGTTCTCTCAACGAGGATGGCGAGCAGGAAGGGCCGGTCGGCCACGAAGCTAGGCACTGGCGGCGCGTTCAGCATGGCAGAAAACGCAGCAACTCCAAACGCTGGAATACAGCGGGTAGCCAATCAGGACGTGTGTCATGATGTTTTCAAAGAACCATATACTCTAAGACCATACATTAAGCGACATATTATAAACAAAACACTTACGTTAAAAGCCGAACAAAGGCAGAAGCACACAGCTAACCACATAAGTTAACGAGTATTTAAAATGCATGCAAGGTTAAGTCTTAGATACTAGATAGATAGATATAAAACACGAGACTTGTATTGAATGTTTCGAGAATATTTTTGAATCTCCTTACACCTACTTATTAAGAATAAGACATTAGAATCAAAACTAGAAGTAAATTCAACAGTTATAATTTTTATATACCTAGGTAGAGATATAAGGAGACATTATTCCAAATTAGGTGCCACTTATTTAAAAGGTCAATGTGTTTGTGTATCATTGTTAGTTGCCGTAGTACGCCGCCATGAAATGAGGAACCTTCCCAACTACGATCGACACCAGGAAGGGGCGGTCTGCGACGAAGCGGGGGACGGCACAACACAGTCTTGCGCCCATAGCTGAAATACAATACAAGATGCATCACGCGTTTTGAGAAGGAGCACCATTTCTATTACCAGAGACAACACAAGAAATCAGCGCCTAGAGCGGACTATTAAGCTATTGAACACAAAACTGTTAAACTTCTATAAACATTTGAGTTATAATTTTCATGTAGATAAGTATTGATAGATAATCCTGAATACCTACATCCTAACTAATATTATAAATGAGAAAGTAAGTTCGGTATGTAATACGGTCACCCATCCACAGACCAACCTAGGCTAGCTCGGCTTAACCTAAAGATCGACCCGAGCTGTTATTATTTAACTACGTCTATATTTTATCAATTGATCGTACGATCAAAATTGACCATTCCCCCACCTTAACCCCCGAAACTACAGGGCCGAAAATTTTGGTAGGAATTATTAGGAAACTATGATTTAAATTGCTTTTTTCCGCGCTTTGCTTTCGCCAAAGAAGAAGAAGCAAAGGTATGATGCCGCTAAACAGCTTAATATGAAAAATAGAAAATTTAAATTATTTGAATTTAGAAAACAAACAAATGTTAATTTGTTCTTAAAGGTAAATATTTGTTTTAAAGAATCATGTTTATCTTTGATATTCTATTTATAAACACAATTTTTAAATAATCTTTGTGAGTGATCTGATTGTGATGTTGCGATTGAAAAAAAAACAATCACCGCCGACTATAGTCATTGACTGTGGAAATTTTTATTTTCGCACGTGTGCGGAAGAATATTAAAAATCCACGCGTGTGAAATACATTGCATGTTGAACCTAATCTTAGTGCGATAAGAACGAGTTTTCGAGAAAGTGTATCATTGAAAAATAACTCTATGCCTATAGATTACAGGAAAACCTACAAGAAATCTTAAGATTTAAAACAACCATCTAAGCATGCTCTTTTAAACTTTTATCATTACATCTTATAAACTAAGGTAGTTGTAAAATTAAAACATGCATCCTTTGAGTATATTTAAGTGATAGTTGACATAATTATGTTGCAGTAAGTAGGTGTTATAAATAACACAAATAAGTAGAATTGTAGTAGGTATGTACTTATTAAATATTGTAGATTGTAACACTAACATATAATTCACCATGAATTAAGTGTTCCTGCATTATCTAAACATTTACAGTTTTCACTTCGGATGATTGAAAAAAAAAACTCTTTCGATGAACACTCCTCCAGTGTTTATCGAAAGAGTTTTTTTTTTAAATTGCCTTCCGCAGGTCTAATTATGAGGCTGGCTGCTGCCTAACCGGATTACCTGTGGGTGCCTTGAGTGTAAGGCCTCCAGCCACGAAACTGATAAATGGGAATGAGTCTTAAATACTGTGAAGGATGCGGGACGATCCACGGACCAACCTAGGCAAGACCCGAGCTGTACCTATATAAAAATATGTAGGTATGTACCTAGTTAAATATAAAAAGAGGTTTAGTTTAAAAGAATTTGATTTATATTTTAAATTGAAACAAACGATATTAAAGTAAAAACATTGGGAGTGTTAAAATTCCAATCCAAACAAAGGCAAGAAGCACACAGCGAACAGATTATGTTTTACTTATTAAAGAAATTCTTAAATATCTGCGGTGTCATGTCACGTAAATTTAGTAAGCAGGTGCTTAGGGGACTAATACAAAAACACAGGGTGCTATTGAACGGTTCGAGAATATTTTTGAATTTTCTAAAAACCTATTTATTGTGTTTGTTAAAAAGAATAAGACATTAGAATCAAAACTAGATGTAAATTCAAAAGTTATATTTTTTATTTACGTAGGTATACATTATTAGTTGCCGTAGTACGCCGCCATGAAATGAGGAACCTTCCCAACTACGATCGACACCAGGAAGGGACGGTCTGCGACGAAGCGGGGGACGGGAGGTTCGTTCAACATCGCACAACACATTGTGATGCCCATAGCTGAAATATAATACAAGATGCATCACGAGTTTTGAGAAGGAGCACAAATTCCATTACCAGAGACAACACAAGAATTCAGCGCCTACAGCGGACAACAAGCAGTCAAGCACAAAACTGTAACACAACAACAAGATACAAACATAAACGTAAGTTTAAGTACCTAGTTGTAATCTTAGAGATGGACCTTTATCCTGAATAACTACATACATCGCCTTTGATATCAGTTAATTATACATAAATAAACATAAGCATTTTTCCCATGAGTACGACCTGTACGACCCTTACATTTTCCTTTTGCTCTTTTAAACTTTTGTCAGATTTGACACATCATAAGCTACATCTTTGAAAATATAATCGTTATATATACGTGTTAATTGACTTTACGTAGGTCCTATAACATAAGTAGTGTTGTTGTTGTTATATTGCAGAGAGTAACCTGTGCAACAACAACATGCAATTCACCATGAAGTTTAAATAGTGTTTCTTTATATTTTTACACTCATCACTTCGGATGCTTCATCGAAATTTAACATCCAAAGTGATAAATGAGAATTAACCTGATTGATAAATGCTGTCCATAGAAGCGAAACTTGAGGTGCAGGATGCGGGCGGGACGTAGGTAACTCCGGGCGTTTTTTGTTCTAATGATTAGGAAGTCATGCGATTATTCGTGCCATTTTAAACACCGCCACACAAGTTAGTTAACACAAACCCAGCGCATTTTGTCCCGCACGCAACCCACACGAGGTTTGCTTCAGTTTGGCCAGAGCTTACTATATAGATGAACAGAATAATAATGATATACCTAACGTCCGTCTGGCTAACGAAAAATACTTGCATAGACACAAACTTGTAGCCAGGATTATCCATCAGCAACTTGCTCTAAAATACAACCTTGTGGAATCCGAAGTGCCGTACTATAGGTATGTGCCCGACCCAGTTCTCGAAAATGGCAATATCACATTGTACTGGGATCAATCCATAATCACTGACAGGACTATTGTAGCCAATAAGTGGTGGATCGATCAGAGCGGCGCGCAATGATTGTTGACATAACGATCCCGCACGACGAGAACCTCGTCAAAGCCGAGAAAGATAAGCAAATCAAGTATTTTGACTTGGCTCGCGAGGTTGTCGACATGTAAAATGTGGACTCAGCGATCATTGTGCCGATAGTCGTATCAGCCCATGGCTTAATTGCCAAGAGCCTCGACTAATACCTGAGGAGGCTCTCGTTAAGCAGCTGGATCAAGGGCTTGATTCAGAAAGCGGTACTCCTGGACACGGCTCGTATTGTTAGGAGGTTCCTCTCTCTGGAGAGGGTGGGAAATCATCAAATGACCCCTCCCGCTCTGGGCGGAGCGGAAGGGAGTGTCAGACTCTTACCGACTAAAAACCACCCATGTTCCTTCTTTGGCCCTTTATGTTCCAGGGCCGCGGTATCTCTTTCGAACAGTCCCGCAGCCCTCTCTCTGGAGCCCTGACCTGGATTTTGGACCCTGTTCCCGATATCGGTGGGCTACTATTTTTTTATATTTTTAAATGTTTTTTTTTTTTGGATTGAAATATTTAAAAATGTGATTTATATGTATGGATATGAATAAAGGAAATAATAATAAATCGTTTATCGCACTCAGTAAAAATATAGCCTAATACAATTTCTATTTGGTCTTTACAAGAAAAGGCTCCATGAAACTAAATGGACGCCTGACTTCCAAACTAGGTAAAAAACCTGTTTCTTGGAAAAAGATATAAGGATCTAGTACCTAAAACACTGAAGCCGATAAACATAAAAGCTATCCGGGAGAAAAAGTAAAATATATGGATAAAAAAGGAGCAAATAAATTCAATTAACCTAGCAAAACATACCAAAAAGGGGTTATTCAATTAAATTGTCCCATTTTTAGCTAATAATTATATCAGATTTATTTTGAAAAACCTTATAAAGGCAACAGTCAATGATGGTTCACTTCCAGTACAAGGACATGAAGTGAACTACTCCCTTTACGAGGATAGCCACGGCGAACGGATGGTCAGCTACGAAGCGACGCACCGGGGCGGGTATAAATCTAGCCGAGCAATAACGGAACCCTATTGCTGCAATAAATAAAATACAAACACTTCAATAGTATCACATAATTATAATGATATGTTCAGGTTTTTAGTTTTAATTAACTTATTTTGTTGCTAAAAAATCTGTAAGACCGGTACGTGGCCATGAAGGTTACAACCCTCTTTACGAAAAAAGATTTTTTTTATTATGTTCGTTACCTACTGTGTTGATTTTATTGATTGACTGTGACAGAAGGAGAGAGTTGTAACGATCGGTGATAGGTGGTGTGGTCATAGATCGTGACGGTTGGTGGAATGGTAAAAACTTAACTGGGTAAAGACAAATGAATGAACATGGTTCGTGGTGTGTAGTATTCCATTTTTTTTTCTAATTAGTCGCCACTTCAGTAATTTTTGGCCCCCACGGAGCAAAGTGCCCTGCCCACTGCCACTTAAGTTTGGCAATTCTTCGGGCTACGTCGGTAACCTTAGTTCTCTTCCGGATGTCTTCATTTCTGATTTGATTACGTAAGGAAACTCCGAGCATAGCCATCCCTCTCCATTGCCCTTTGGGTGACTTAAGCCTTCTGATGAGGCCCATTGTGAGCGATCCCGTTTCGGTCCCGTATGTAATCACTGGCAACACAACACACACTGGTCAGAGGATTTCGTCTTGAGACACTGCGGTAAGTTGGACGAGAAGATACCGCGCAACTTCCCGAACGCTGCCCAGCCGAGTCGGATTCGACGATTGACCTCTTGTGTAAGTGTAATTATTGACTACTAAAAGAAGAGTTCCGATTCCTTAATTAAATAACAAACTGTAAGGCGTATTATAAAGTAAAAATATTATCAAATAAGGTTATCATTTAATTTCAATCGCTCCAGTCGACTAGTCGGGTGAATATTCGCCAACTACAAAATATGGCCGTAAAGTCGGCTTTCCCCACTAGTCGGTACAACTCTAGTGATAATTGACGTAGCGTGACGGCTGGTGAAAGTATAGGATGAAGGTCCGGCATTGGGTAATATTTATATTTTCTAACTTTCACGCGGACGGGGTCCCGGGCACTACTAGTTAGCAGTCAATTAATCAAAGGTTAAAAGTTTATTATAATGTCGTTTGAATTGAACCAGTGATAGGTAGGTATGGAGGCATGGAACCTTATTTTACCTATAAAATGTCTTATTGTGTCTTAGCTTAAGAAGAATTAAAAAAATGTATTTAAAAAGTTAAACGTTTAATAAAATCTTACTTATTAATATCGTACAACAGATTACAATATTTTAGAGCTAGGTTAACATTATTATTTGTTATACACGGTGTTAATTCTTAAATCGTAGGTATTGCCATTCGAGAGAAATTCAGTTAGATACTTCTGAAAGCTTTTGGTTTGGAACGAAAAACTAACAGATATCTAAATAATAAAAATAAAGAATTGATAAGAGCGAGCGTCAAACATTTTCGTTTGTTTACTAACACCGTGCATATGGGTCAACGTGTGCTTAATGACTTAATCCGCAATGCTGTCTATAGCGGATATTATCAAATAATGAGTAAATATTTCAAACTTAGGTCACTGATTTCTAAACTCAGTAGGTATCAAAGCTTTTTCCCAATGTTTTAAAATTGAATAATTGCAGGTATGGGTGAGTGTCAGTAGATTTTTTTCCTGGAAAATCAGCTATAGACAAGATCAGAATTTATATCATCTTGAGTGATTTGTGCCACAAAGTGCCTAGAACGACGTGAATTCGTAGTGTTGATACTCGTTCACGCTAGTTGTTGCCGCGATATGCTCCAATGAAGAGCGAAGTGCGATGGGAGCCAACCAGCACGTAGAGGAATGGTCGATCGGCGCGGAAGCGCGGCGACGGCGGGCGAGCACAGCGCAGCATTACCACCATGCCTGCGCCACACACACCATGACTATAGTTCATCGCGGGGGGAGGCGGGCGCAGCCGGCCGGAAGCTGGCTACTAGCGCCACGTGGCCCGCCGCGTGCACGAGCCACAGCGCTGGCCGGTTCGCCACGAAAGCCGTCGGTAGCGAGCGCGCGCGACGCGTCGCCATCGCTGCACACCCACACAGCACACACGTCAAACGATCCAGGACAACACAACGTAACAGCCCAACAACACATCCAACACCACAACACAAGGCATAACAAACTAACACATGGCCACACCTCAAGGGAGAACTAGATTTTAGGCAGTTAGTATAGTACTGCAAATCCCATATTGTATTGAGAACACCGAGAAAGCTTCTATTTTAGATCGTGAGCATTGAAAGTTAGAAGGTAAGAAGTAGAATCAAAAGAAGTGGTAATTGAATAGAGACCGGATTACATGCAAATGCATGTTTGCAACAACAGTATCTTAAACATGATTGTCTGCTCATAAACACCCACCCGCAATAACTTCAGTTTATCCGTGATCATGGTGCTTGTGTGCGTGCAACAGTGCCGAAATATCGGGAACTCAAAACAAACAGTGGACATGGTAAATATCCCGTTTCTAGTGTTAATTATATTGTAGAAATATATTAATTAATGGCAGGCTTCCTATGGGATGGGACCTAAACATATCTGGCGAAATGTGGGTGTACTATTAGGTACACCTCTGCCTAACCCTACGGGGATTACAGGCGTGATGTTACATTATGTTAGAAGGTTCAATTGTACTACTGATTCGGAATTGAATTAGATTATTAAAAATTTCAAGAACAAAAATTAGAATATCTCTCGAAAATGCAGTAAAAATATTTTGTAAAAATATTTCAATTTTATGTTGCATATTTTAGCACTTTTGTTGTATGTTTCATGCTTTAACGTTGCATATTTCGATGATTGTAAGTTGCATGTAATTCGGTCTCTACTTTTTTATTACAGTAATGATTATGCTTCTTGTTTACTGAGCAGGGTTAGATAAAGCTGAGCTAACTTTCATTTTATAATCGCGGGTTTATGTTATTGAAGTAATCCCGAAATAGTTTGCTAAGTATGAGGTCAGGACTGGACAGGAGCAGGACATTTTGAAATAAAAAAAGAACCTGATAAATTCCCTGCACTGGACTTTTTTTTACAATTTGGTCATAAAACCAACTTATTATATCAGGTAATTTTTGATGATTTCCAGATAACTTTCTTTACAACTCTTACAAAAATGTGCAGTGTCATAATTTTACACACATTTATAAGATAAGATAATTTATTTGCGTAAAACGTAGTGTACAGAGGTGTTAATAAAGCATAATTATGAGATCATACATGTTTTGCTTAAAATTAAAGCATGCAAACTTACACGAATAAACAAATTTGAATTGTCAAACATACATACATACACATTGCACTCATTTTTACATTTTTTGTTATTGTTTCCCGTTTCGGGAAAATGTATGAACCTAAGTGATTAGGTTACTTATATTGAAAAAAAAAACCGGCCAAGTGCGTGTCGGGCCACGCACACAAGTAGTCCGTAGTTGCCCTGTATCTATTTATCTATCTATGTAAGGGAATCTTACAACGTTAATTTAATCCAGTTCCTACGTTCCGATTTGCCTCCGAATGATGATTTTTATTGTAATAATAAAAAACAAACTTACATTTGCAGTTGAAAACACTGTACTCCCATACATAATGTTTAGGAAAATATGTTATACATCTTATAAGTTGGTCGACTATTACTCGTAAACTTGTAAACTGTGGTATATCCGTCATTGGCGTTGAAAAGATTAAATCTTCATAGTATGAAACAAAAAAACTCTCTTCTAATTTCATTTATTTGTCAGAATAATGTTACAATTGGTTTTAAAATTATTACAATGTCCAAATTATTCGACCGTTTTCGTTTTATGGCGTATTTATACATTACGGAGTATTATCAATTATTCTATTAGTACATGCATGCAGCTGAATTTAATTTATGAACATTCACAATGTTCATAAATTAAATTCAGCGAATCAGTTTAGTTAGTCCGCTTATTTTGATGGGCAACTACGGAACCCTACATTGTGCGTGGCCCGACACGCACTTGGCCGGTTTTTGTTATTTATTAAAACTTTATGCACAAGAAACACTGTACGAAAGTAGACTAATGCCTTAGAATATGTGCAATGCATATAATAAAATATTATCTCAAATACAATAAGTGAATTTATCTTGTGCCCTGCCCAGTCACTTAATCAATCATGAAAAATCTGTTATCTAATGTAATCATATTACTAACCAATGCTAAGTAATAAATATCATGTAAGTAGCCAAAGAAAAGATAAAAATAATGTGAAATGATGTATCTTTGTAATTAAAGAACGTGTATTAAGATATCTAGGATTATTATAAATATAAGGAGGCTTACCGGTAGCCGCAGCAGCCTCCGCGCCTTCCTCGTTCACTTCAATGAAGGCTTTCTGCACTGCCTTCGATACAAACAGAGGTTCGTTAACATTCAAAATCTTAGTCAGACCCGAATTTCCTTTCATGAAGATCGCTTGTATTCCGAGCTAGAACAAACAATTGAACATTATAGACTCCATAATTCCTAGACGCGTCACTTCCATTAAAAAAAAAAAAACTCGTGTGGTATTTTAAAGTGTTTAGTAAAATAGTTCGACTGTTAAAAATGGAATGTGACCATCATTAAACCAAAACAGATAAGCTGTTGACGCAAAAAATGTAGGCATTAAATTATTCCAAGTATTTTTCTGTGACGCATTGTTTTGGGCATGGATTATAACATAAAATAAAAACAAACCTTAGGGAGCAATTCAGTCAGATCGATTTCTGTTTCAATCTTGAACTTGGGGATAGTTACTTGTACTTTAGTTTTGTGCATCTTATCCACCTCAGAGAAGAGATCAAAACCTGAAGCCAGTTTGGACAAAACACCATCGAGACCATCGATTTCATTTGGTAAAACGACAAGCATCGACGTTTCTTCACCTACGTAATGCATTTCTAATAGCTGAAACATAAAAACCATTTAAAGCAGCACTTTGTGCACTAGTTCAGGGTCATGCATTGTTATAGGTCAAAGGCATACGCGGCTCAAGAAGCGATCCATCATTTTCCTCAAAAAAAAAAAACGAAAAATTTTCCTCAAACAAAATTGTTAACAATTCAATAAGTCATTCCCACTATCTAGTGCATAATTATACGATAATGTTGCTGTTTGCCAGTATTGTGGGCAATGTTTGAAACAGAGCATTCGCGGCAAATTCTCGGAATCGATAGACACAAATAAATTATTCAAGAATGTGAGTGTTTGCGTTATATTTTTGAATGTGTGAATTACATTGGACGTGTTTTTAGTCTAGTCTAAATATATACCTGAGCCTGAAGGTCGGCGCTCTCGCCATACAAAAATTGGTCTTCTTTGTACATCATAGGCACATTTACTGAGGAGCTAACAGTAATGTGGAATGGTTGTTCCATGGTGTTTGCGGGATCAAACTGCTTCTTCCATGTTCCCTTGAAACAAACATGAGATACAATTTAGTATGAATAATGAAGTATGATATTAATCATGCTAGAAAATTTGACTTACTTTGAAGTAGAGAGCGTTAACCAGAACTAGACGAGTGTCGCCATCCACACTGTCTGGACTCAGCAGATCTTTAATTTTGTTATTGGTTTGGCTCTCAACCTGAAAATACAACCCATTAGTTATTTTATTTTTTTCCAAATACGTTTAGTATATAACGTTTCTATGAAAGTGATTATTTCTATGCAGCAGAACCTACCCATTGGTTGATAACTTTGACAGCAGCTGCCCCAGTATTAAAGTCCAGCTTCTCTATGGCGGCATTAAACACCTTAACTGCATCTTCTTTTAACTTGGGCTCTAGGTCATAAGGACCCTCCTGTACATACACCCTATTTGCTACCTTTAGTGTGACTCCCTTCAAAGAGCTCAACTTGGACGATACTTCAGTGAATGACGAACGAATCTGAAATCGGACATTAATCATCATTAAATATTGTGAAAGAGGAAGGCTCACAATCAAAACAAATGCTGGATGACGAACCTATGTATTTCTGAAAACAGATACCTAGAATCTGGCCAAAACCATTATGACTAATGAGTAGATAAGTAGTGGTAACTTTTATATTATAGTCACACCACACAACATTAACAAATGACAGCTCCCAGTATGAAATATGAAAGGTTTTCCTTTTAGGCTGGTTTTCTACAATATTTAATGCTGATTGCCTCCTCCGGTTCATCTTCATGTGTAATAAATGAGAAATCATTAACCTGCAGATTTTCTGGAAACTATATTAGTGTTATTATTTTTGTGAATGTGTATGTAGTTTTAGTTCATACTTACAGCATTGTCATCTGGGATTCCAAGTGCTGTTAGGAGTTCAGAATGAGCCGGGTCAGTGGTGCCCAAGGTCAGGAGAGCTAGTACAAACTCTGCTGACAGAGGTGATGACACCACACTCTTGCCTTTCTCTAGTTCCTAGGGAATACATTTGGAGTATTAAACAAATGGTGGGTTTGAAATGTTAGATTTAAGTCACAACTAATCTAAGAAGTAATTATGCTTCATATTGATATACTTTTCAGTTAGGTATGTGTAAGTCCAGTTGTGTTTACGGTTTTTTTTTTTGAATAACCAGTACTGGATGTTGCAGTGGGACTTCCCATAAGATCCTGTTCAGCCTCAGGCGAAAGAGTAAAAATTTAACAAGAAACATTTAAGCTATTTCAAAATAATCCTATTTATAATATTATACGCTAACTGACCCGCGCAACTTCGTCTCCGTACCTATGTAATTTTCTTCGATTTTGCAACATTTTTCATTGATGCTTTGCTGTTATTAGTCGTAGCGTGATTTTATATAGCTTATAGCGACCCACCCTGGCTTCGCACGGGTAGCAATGAGCATATTACGCATTGTACGTGACCATTTTTAGGGTTCGGTACCTCAAAAGGTAAAAAGGAACCCTTATAAGATCACTCTCTTGTCCGTCTGTCTGTCCGTGTGTCACCACACCACCGATTTTTTCAGGAACGGGTGGACCTAGCTAGTTGAAATTTATACCAGATACTGAGGTCTATAGTCCCTGTTAGGTGTATAATCAAGGTCCTCACACAACACGATAAAAAAATATGGGCAAATTTAGATTTTCGCGAAGACTTTTAAGTACCAAAATTACCTTAATTTTCAACTTTTTTTATTTTTCGCAATTTTCCCTTTACTTGTGTAAAACCTTGCTTTTAACCAAAATTTACAATTCTAGGTCAACCGGAAGTACGCTATGGGTTTTGGGTCGAATTTTTTGGTAGATATAAAAAAGGGGAATATCCCACCGTGTATTGTTTTGGTATATCTCAAAGGGATTAGGTAGCGTTTTCGATGAAAGCTCCCAGGCGGCTTGACTTTTTCTAAAACTTCCTACAATCATCGTCATATATATTTCAACCAATTTACACAAAACCCTGACAAATTATATACTTAAACCTTTCTCATGAATCACTCTATCTATTGTCTAGTGAAAACCGCATGAAAATCCGTTCGGTAGTTTTTGAGTTTATCGCGAACAGACAGACAGACAGGGCAGAGGACTTTGTTTTATAATATGTAGTGATGCAAAAGTAAGTTTGTTTGTTTGTTCCCTGTTCACGCCTAAACTACTGAACCGATCTTCCTGAAATTTTGCATATTATACATTGTCAGGTGTACAGAAACAGACATAGGCTACCTTTCCCAAAAAAAAAAGTACTGTTCCTGAAGAAAACAACAATAACGTTCTTTTGATAAATAGGTGGCGCCACGATTCTTTGGAATCATAATTGAATTATATTTATTGATACAAGCAGAGTACAACCCAAATTATTTGTCAAATTCTAAATTAATGCGAGCAAAGCCACGGGCAAAAGCTAGTAAATTATAATGAACACTACCAGCACTGTTTATTATTTCCTAAAGATAGCTTAATCACTTGCTATCAAGGACCCATCATTTGTTTATCAGGATTTATCATCATAATGTCAGAGTTACAAGAATCACTTGATGCAAAATTGATTTAATGTTTTAATTATGTACTTATGTATTCTCAAGTCTGAGAATTGATGGACAATCCATCAATTCTCAGAATATTAATTCATTTTTCGCTATTCCAAGATAGAGGAAAAATGATATGGCGATGCTCTCCACATCAAAACATGATCTTGCCTTTTAGTATCTAGTTAGCAAAGAATTTAAAGTGGATAATATATATGGTACAATATTATAATAGCTCTCATAAAATAAAAGGGTGTGTAATTGGATTTGCAACAATCATAAATAGCAACTAGAAAAATTGTAAAATCGTGAATAACAAACCTTTTTTGTGATGGGAAATCATGAAATGACACCTCCCACTCTGGTCGGAGCGGGAGGAATAAACAACAACATAAGAACAACATAAAAATAGATATCTAAGGTAAACTAGTTAAGGTAGACCTGAAACTTCAAAGATGCAATGGGGTATTCCCAAACCCATGAGTAATTATATTTTCATAACAATACTTGTGATTTCAATTCTAACTAAAGCTATTCTAGTACTTTGTAAAATTGTAAGATATTTACATTATAATTCATGATAAAGCTACCTACTGCATTGTTTCATTACAAATTTATTAATAATAAAGTAAAAGGTAGAAGTAAAATCAATAATATCATGAAATGAACACTTACAACACAGAACTTGGCCGAGAACTGGGCAATAGCAGAAGAAAGGGCCTTTGAATTCATGTTTTCACTGGTATTGTTGGCTTCTAACACCGAAAGTGATAAGACTGGAACAATTAAAATGATATGTAAATGCAAAGCTTAGAGTTTGTACTGACGGCGTCCGCACACAAACACTACCCGAATATTTATGACATCATTTGCCTGCGCGGCGCCGACTCGCCGGCCAGCATGCCTCACAACGCTACAAGTACAACATCGCCATATTATGACTCACGCCGATTGGAAGGGGGATACCTATCACATTCAAGGCAAAAAGTATTCAAGGTTATATTATTACGTACCAAGCAGGTACCTCTGAATTAAGCAAGTAATAATAGAAAAAGTAAATAATCTACAACTCACCTAGAATACACGGTAGATTCCACATTGATAATTATGAACACTGACAATATCTAGAAAGCAACATAGTTTTCACATTAAACAAATACTTTTGAAGATAACTGTTGACCAATCCTACGTTTTTATTCTATATCTTATCTTACAATTCATTCTCGAAGTGGGTAAAAACAATATAAACAAACTCGCGTTTCGAAATTCTTTCAGCGGATTTACAGAGTACCTACTAAATATAATTCGGTTTTACTTAAAATTAAGGACAGACTGAAAAGGCAATAAAGCACACACGTAAAGATTTACAACATTTGTTAGTTTTTTATTTACCAGAATCCCAAATAAAACTTTTGTTTATCAATAATCAGAGAATGTCAAGTCAAGTCAAGTCAATCTCATGGTTTAACTTTGACATTTATGACATTTGCAATTGCGGAACTTGTCTTTGATTTTGACAGTTAGGGCCTGTTTCACCACCCGCGATTAAGTTCCCGTTAACTTATTTGGCAGATAATTTCATACAAATTCTCTTCCATTTTTGAATTTATTCGGTAAGTAGTGGCTATTCGGACATCGTGAAATAGGCCCTTAGTCAATTAAAAGCAACAGAACAGAACTACTAGCCTACTAGTCAGCCTTTGCCCTTCCCTCACTTATCTTCCGAGCACGGTAGGGTCGGCAGGTTGTGCTGGAGTGGCAGTATAATTTAAGAATGTTTAGGCAGCTATATCTTTGAGCAGTTTCTTTGGGGTTGACCGAACAATAGGAATTGCAGCACTAGGTTAATTGGGGCTCAGTGTACTCCATTACTTTTTCAGAACATCGGTTGACTCGCCAAGCGACCAGACGGCTGGTTTATATAATTATATGTGTATGTCGACAGTGGCGTTTGTTGGGTGTGGCAATTACAGCACGTGCAGCATTTCTTCGGCTAATATATCTTTATTTCAATGTAAAATTACATTCTCTGTACGCAGCACTCCGTTTATGTAAATAAAACACCGGGGAGGACGGCCGAAGGCTTGCTGCGCTGCCGTTCGTGCGGTTTGCCACGGTAACGATACAGTGTGTGTGAGGTAATAAACAAATCAGGTTTATTGGATTCCCATGACGTTCCTGAAATAATTTCATGTACCGGTCATCTTAGTATGACGTACTGAACTCACCCTACCAGTTTGCGGAGGGCTGTCCCTTACACCCTGTATAATAAATAAATGAAAAAAATATTCAGTTCCCATAACAAGGTATGTACAATATTAGAATACTAGTACCAAAAGACAATGATCCATAAGCGCTAGATTTTTACACCTGGACTCCGCACTAGCATACCTTGTGTCGAGGGGTCTAGTCTCTTTCCAAGTAAGGCTAACATGATAGCTTTATCTGAACTAATTACAAAAGAAACAGAAAAAAATCGATTGAAAAAATTAATAATGTTAACAAACAATTTGAGGAGAAGAGGTTTGATGTTTTTGGAAGTGTGTGTGTGTGTGTGGGTGAAGTGTGGCGGTGTTAGCGATAGCGTGTGTATGGCATATATGAGTGGGTGTGGTGTGTATGGTGGGTGAGTACGTGCGTACGAGCTACACTTAATATAAATTAATTATTAAAAAGTCCCGCCTCGAGTTCAGGAGTATAGGAATGAGAGCATGCATCGTGATCATAGGCGGAGAGGAGGGTGCAAGAAGCTACACTTGCACCGCACTGTCTTTAGCATGGAGAGAAAACAACTTATCCGTGACGAATGCTAAAAAATGTCGAGCTCGCTTCGCTCGCTAATACTTACGTCATATGTTTTCTCAATTCTGTATGTTACTCCTCATCATCTGCCTAGCCTTTTCCCAAATATCTTGGGGTCGGCTCCCAGTCTAACAGGATGCAGCTGAATACCAGTATTTTACATGAAGCGACTGCCTACCTGACCTCCACAACTCAGTTAGTACTGGGTAATACGATATCCTTGATAAGACGGGTTGTCAGATTTTTTGGGCCACTGACTACCTGTAACGACTGTCAAAGATCTACAAATGACAGCCGGGACCAACGGCTTAACGTGCTTTCCGAGGCACGGAGGAAACTCGGTATGTAATACGGTAACACCCATCCACAGACCAACCTAGTCAAGCACGGCTTAACCTAAAGATCGACCCGAGCGCCTGTTATTATTTAGCCAAGAGCTCCCTGTATGTTACTCCTATTATCATATAATATAATTATATATGTATTAAAGAACAAAAGTAACTACTACCTAGACGAGACGGGGTGCTGTAATATTCGAGCTAGCTCTTGCATGTTGCATTCTCTTGTAGTAACACTCACATTAAATAATTATTAAATATAGAAGTATAATAAAACTCACATTAATTATTTGAAGGGTAGTTATATTTTCCTTGTACACAGATAACACTTCCGCATTCGATGCTGGCCCCGAGCAAATAGGCAGTGTCCAAACGTCATCTCTTAATGACATTCGTTCACACGTTCATGGTGTTGCCAATGTAAGAAATAAAATGTCCCTATAACGACTAAAATAATTCAAAGATTTATTTATACATATTAAGGAACCTAACACTCGACCAACCTGACGTCGTGCATGTCCTCATGCACTAAAGCCAGATACATAAATATAATAAAATATATCAAATACCAAAGTGACATTGTTTGTGAACTAATCTTTCTCACAAACAATAGATACATAAATATAATAAAATATATCAGTCACGGTAGTCGTGAACCCTCCTTCTCACATACCAAGATGACATTGTTTGTGAACTAGTCTTTCTCACAAACAATAGATACATAAATATAATAAAATATATCAAAGTCACGGTAGTAGTGAACCCTCCTTCTCACATACCAAGGTGACATTGCTTGTGAACTAGTCTTTCTCACAAACAATAGATACATAAATATAATAAAATAAATCAAAGTCACGGTAGTAGTGAACCCTCCTTCTCACATACCAAGGTGACATTGCTTGTGAACTAGTCTTTCTCACAAACAATAGATACATAAATATCTTATCTTATCTTACTTCTTACTACTATTACAAATGCGAAAGTTTGGATGGATGTTTGTTACTCAATCACGCCAGAACGGCTGAACGGATCTGGATGAAATTTGGAACAGAGATGGATTATAGTCTGGAATAACACATAGGCTATATATTATCGCGCTATTAACTGAGGGGGGTGAGCAATAGAGCATTATGTCCATATTGTTGGCTACTGTTTGACAACTGACAACTGTCATAGTCATAGCATTGATAGCATGCATTAGAATAGAACTACTATTTCAAACTATTTGTCACAGGTATAAGTAGCCTATAGGTTTAGCAACCGCCCTGTAAACCAGGGTTTGCAAGTTCGAATCGCAGCCAGTACTCACTTTTTCTTTTTAATGCTATTAGATTTTCAAAAATAATAAACATGGTTCGCGAGTTCGATCCTTAACCGGTTTTAACTTTTTGTAAGTTTTAGGTATTTTGTTTTATTTTTATGCTTTATGATTTTCAAATCATTACAAAATAGATTAATGTATATTTTTTTTTACCATTCAAAAGACAGGTAATCACATATTAATGAATGAAAATTTACCAATTTACACTGTACAAAAAAAATCTCTACAAAGTTTAAAAATGAAAACAAAATTAAAATTTGATAATATCCACGACGTTGTAATCTTGTTCCGTGTGGGAATCAAATTCGCGACACGCAGCGCCGCAGTCAATTGTTCAGCCAGTTCGCCACCTGTGCCGTCGCATAGCATTTCTTCTGAATCATCAGCTGGCCCAACTCCGCAAGGACCGCAATGTACAGCACGAAAGTTTTTTTTTTAAAGTTGTTTCACACTAGAAATTTCTCCTGTATCGTGGGTGTGTTTACAAACATTTAAAACTCACAAACACATACAGCCAGATCCGGAAGAACTACCTATAGGCCACACAAAAATTGGTTAGGTGCGGGCATGAAACCCGATACAAGCAGCACAGCAGCCATTTGCTCAGCCACTTCGCCAACCGTGTCGTCATATAACTGTGGTTGTGACTTCCTCAGGCATTGCTGCAACTTTGCTTATGGGTGGTCGGACTGCACATTCCATTTTCAAATTGCCGCTGAATCTTACAAGTGAAGATACGTCGCAACATGCAATATCACCAAAAAAGGGGGAGTCCTTTTGCAGCAGTGGAAGTAGTTTGGGACTAGTGCACAATGTCGCACAAGCATGCATTAGAGGCGTTGAACCGCAGCTTGCAGGACGTCTTATGACGACAGGCTGTGTCGTCGGCGTGTTCGTGTTCCACGCGCGCCTCAAAGAGATGTCAGCAAACAGGAGGAGCCCGCAAGGACCGATGCCTCCCAGGGCTGCGGGACTGTTCGAAAGAGATAGCGCGGCCCTGGAACACAAAGGGCAAAAGAAGGAACATGGATGGGTTTTAGTCAGTAAAAGTCTGACACTCCCTTCCGCTCCGCCCAGAGCGGGAGGAGTCATTTGATGACTTCCCATCCCAAAAAAAAACAACGAAAAAATTAGTCGGGTATCCACAGATCGAGTCATGTAAGTTTGCCGGTCTGAAGTTTGCTTCAAATTACTGCGTGGTTATCAATATCCATACTAAAAAAGCAGCGCGCCACACGATGCGCATCGAAAAACCTGGTTTCAGAACAGCAGAGCAGTAACGCGAAACGTGCAAAAATTTGAAAATCATAAACTAAAGAGGCAATCGAATCCAAGTGATTACAACACAAACAAGGAGCATAGAAACTACATTCTATTGATTCGAAAGAAAAGAGGACTTAACACAAGGCAATAAGGACGCTGTCGGGTTTAAATGCAACTGTTATTTGAAGTCCCAATATCAGGCAGAAATGTATTCTACAGTTTTAAAGGAAAATGAGACCTATTTCAAGGCAATAAGTACACAATAACGGGTTTTGGTACAACGTGTATTACCGGGTTGATCGTGTACCAATATCCGGTAAAAAAAATAAGATTTTAACGGGTACTAGGTCAAGTAGGGGTTTGTTAGTACCAATAGATGTGATCGGCAAAAATATTTATTTCTCAATTAGATTCACCTCGATTTATAAGTTATATCGCAAAATAATATACTTAAATATCTTAGAAAATTAACACCCATAGACGGACGGATGGCGAGCTAGCCCATTATTCACCGTCCACAGGCCCTCCCCTACGGTGACCGAGAGCCACCACGTGGCCCCCGACGCCCGGGGCGCTATCCCGCGGCGGCTGGGACGTGAGGTTATCTACCTCTCACGTTCCGTTACCTTCTTCGTTAGCATGACTGCTTCGCAGAAGGAGGTGACGGCTTCCCATTCCCTCTCGCCCGGGACCATGGCTTGAACCAGGGCCGGACGCGAGCCGCCAATCGCCGCTACGAGGACACGGCGGTGCTCCGCCCAAGCGGAGCAGACCTCCACGGTGTGCTCCACCGTGTTCTCCGGGCGATCCTCACAATGATAACACCCGGGCGTTTCCTCCCGCCCGATTCGGTGCCGGTACCTCCCGAAACAACCGTGTCCGGTGAAGACCTGCGTCAGGCGGAATGTGAGGGCGCCGTGGCACCTCTCTAGCCACTCCTCAAAGAGGGAACTTACCGCCACTATTGTGGCGTGCCCTGCACAGGGTTGCGACAGTCGCTCTCTCCATGTCGCCATGAGATAGCGCCGGAGGTCTGTCCGCTGAGCGACAATTTGCCGCGGCAGCTGAGTTTCCCCGCGACGTAGTGCCTCCGCGCACCACTCGTGCAGGCGCGCGAGGACTATCGCCTCCAGATCCCATGGCGGCAAACCGGCAAGGAGGCTCGCCGCCTCGCTGGAGATCGTACGGCCTTACGGCTACCACCTTTTGGGGCGCGTTCAGGTAGTGGGCGGCTCGTTGCCTCAAGGATCGTGCCCGCACCGGGGCCCCGTAAAGGGCCATGGACCGCACGACCCCGGCGTAGAGCCTCCGGCAGGAGGTGTTTGGACCCCTCAGGTTGGGCAAGAGCCGCTTGAAGGCAACCCCGGCCCGTTCCACTTTGGGAGCCAAACGTCGGAAATGCTCCACGAAGTTCCACCGGCTATCGAGGACGAGTCCAAGGTACTTCAACGTCGACTCGACGCCGATGGGAACTCCTCCTACCGTCAGCATGGATCATGACGGTGGCGCATTCCGAGGCCCATGTAAGCACATGGCCTCGGACTTGTGCAATGCCACCTCGAGACCCAATTGCTGGATCCTCTATATCTATGACTATCGCAACCCGTGTCATAATTTCGGCCGCCACCTCGTGCAACCTCCCTTGTGCCAGCACCAGCGTTTCGTCAGGAGTGCCTCCCTAATGCAGCTCCAGGGCATGGTGTTGAAGGCGTTGCCGATGTCAAGAGACACCGCCAAGACGACCCCACCCCGGGACACCGCGTCGTGAGGGCTCTCACGCGCATGATGGCGTCCACCGTCGAGCGCCCCTTGCGGAAACCAAACTGGTGGTCCGCAAGATCCAGCCCCATCCCCGCAAGGTGCCCGACGAGGCGGTTTGCAATGACTATTTCAAAGAGCTTGCTCACCTCGTCGAGGAACACAATGGGCCGGTATGCGGACGGAGAGTCCGCAGGGCGCCCCGGCTTCCGAATGAGGACCAGCTTCCCCGTCTTCCAACGAAGCGAGAACTGGCCTCTCTCCAAGCATGCGCTTAGGAGAACAAAAAATGTCTCTTCTTTGGATAAGCCGTTTTTTATTTATTTTACACAGTTCACAGAAATGCAAAAATAGCATTTCTGTGAACTTTAACGTAAAGCAATAGAGTTCAATTTCGCGGTGAAAATTACCGGATTCAGGGACAATTTAACGTTTACTAGTACAAATCTACCGGGTACTGGTACAATTAGCCCTTTGTTATATTTTTTTGTATTATTGTTAACGAAAATATAGACTAATAAAAAAAAGAATATTACACTAAAACTAGTTTAAATTATCTCGCTATTCATGTAATTATTTTTTTTGTAAGTCTTCTAGTTTTAGCATAGCAGACCTGCAAAGTCAGTGAAGTTCAAAACTTCACGGTTACTGGGCCCTTTACCTAAGTTGGTATCAATATATTATATTTTTAACAATAGGTCTAATGATTTTCGATTAAATAAATGTTATATCCAATCAATAACGTTATACGAAATAAGTTTTAGAGTATAATCATCATTTTCTTGCCCTTGTCCCAATTCATTTGGGGTCGGCGCAGCATGTCTTCTTCTTCCATACTTCTCTGTTACTCGTTATCTCATCAGACACCATAAGTTTTAGAGTATATAAATTTTATATCTAAAGAAATTAAGTCAACAGTAGGTATAACTCACGTTCATTACTTCTGTTGTCTATGCTGCCGTCCTTACGAAAAGTGCAATAACTCGAGTTTTGCGCCAAATTGAGTTAAGTACATATTCGGAATCTGCAGAATGAGATCTATATATTCTTTTTAGACACTTTTTACGTATCTATGACGTAGCCGGTTTTAATACTAAGCATAACTGCAATATCTAGGTCGGTGCTATGAAAAATAAAATCTTTAAACGCGTTTTTCTCGAAATCAGGTTTAACCTAGTTATTGCACTTTTCGTTAAGACGGCAGTATGTATCACCTCATGTAAAATAAATGATTTAATTTGATTAAATCTTGTGAACGTTATTGAAATGAAAATATACCAAATAACTTTATATGATATGAGACGCACCCTAATAAAATATTTTGAAGGCTCAGTCATTATTGTATTACATAAAACAGCGAAACTAAATTTGTTTTTAATAGTATGTTAATGAAAAACAAAGTAAGATACTGCTGCAGATTGATGAAGAAGTCAAAAAAAGTCCCATATCTCAAAAACTAAACATCAAATCTTTTCAAACCTATTTTCGTTGAAAGTTTTTTTACGTTCTACAATCCTATATTTTTTCTGAATTTTCCTCCATTTACATTAAAAAATAGAGTGGTGGACTCACACAATTTACTACTTTGGAAGTGTCTTATCTTTCAAACGATTGACTTTGAGAAAAAATGTTTTTACGAGGAGTCATTTGATGATTTCCCATCCCAAAAAAAAAGGAACCCCAATGTCGTTTTTAAAGACCTATCTATTTTTTTTAGGTTAAGTTCCGTGTATGGGGAGCCCCTCTTAATCTTTTATTTTTGTATAAAATCATAAAGTGGTTTACAGAATACACCTACCTAGCAGTAGCGAAGGGTCAATTTTTGTAAGAGGTAAGCCGGAGTACATATCTTTATTGTGATTATATTATTTGTCTATAGAATACTGACTGCCGTTTTTCAAAGGGAAGCCGGTAGGAATCGAGTTGTATGGAATCTTCGTCACTGCTACCTAGCAAGTTTCAACTGTGTAGTCCTACTAGTTTCGGAATAAAGTGGCTGTGAAATACGGACGGACAGACAGACATGACGAATCTATAAGGGTTCCATTTTTTACGGTCACGGAACCTTAAACAGTACTGTTCCCGAGGCAAACAACAATCACGTTCTTATGATAATAGACGGCGCCAGCGCCACGTGTCTTTCGAATCATGATTGAATTATATTATTACAAGCAGAGTACAACCCGAATTGATTGTCAAATTCTAAATTAAAACGAGCGAAACCGCGGGCAAAACCTAGCTTTTAAATATTTTAAAAAGAAAAGTGTACAAGACATTAAAAAAAATGTAAAAAAACGGATGATGCATCCCCATCAGGAACAAAGTTCAGGCTGCCGGTGGTCAGGGCTGGCTCCAGAGAGAGGAACCTCCTCACTATGCGTGCCATGTCCAGGGGCCTGTTTAATAAACGCAACTATGACAGGGGACAATCCGACAATTTAACTATTTTTTGTTTAAGGTGGAAGCGCTAGGGTAGCCCGCAAAATTAAACTATTTCATGAAAAAGTCATTCAATGGGGTTAAATGAACTAAGAAGGTTGTATTGATGATTTCAACGATTATAATTCTTTAAGAGTGTTCTCGGTAAAAAAAAATCAATAATCATAAATTCGGGGATTTTTAAAGTGAAATTACTCCATTTTGCCTGGGATTTGTAAAAAAATAATTTCAGTATCACATTAAGCATATCTTTAAATTGTATTTGTATAGAATAAAACATTGAAAAATGACAAAAGTTGCGCTGCGTTATTTATTGGTAACTTTGGAATTTTATATTGTCTTGTATTGAAGTCGGTGACTTTTGTTTATTTGATTCAGTTTTTTGTCACCGACTTCTGAAGCTAAAATTATTTTTCACTTTTTTGTGTTTTTGGAGTCGGTTTTATTTTTTGCAAAAAAGTTTTTTTATTTTTAGTTGCAATATTCCATAGAAATATTTTTCATCATCAGACCTGTAATGGCACTTGTAACCCAGATGGGTGCAAAGTTTTGATCAATATACATGAATTAAGTCCAAACGCAAGGTAGCTACTGTAAACAGTTGAGGAGTTCCCTTAACTATCCTTCGTCTTCATCATCAGACCCCTTATGACAGTCACAACCCATCTAGGTGTAAAGGTAATGGCCCATTTAGTGTGAAAAATATACCTGCGGCGTACAGAAATGAAATATGGCGGGAATCAAAGGCAAATGATTATACTTTTCAATGGTAAGTGGCGCATCACTGTGGCTGATGGGGATCATAAAATAATAAGAAAAAAATAATTAATCTACCTAGTATGCTTACTTAACTTATAACTTGTGGTTTTAGGGAGGAGAAAATAAAATACATTATTTTTTTAATGTTTATTCAGCTTCATCAATATTTAAAATTACTTTGTCCAAGATAGCTGCAGGTGTATCAATATTGTCTTGATGTCTGGCCCTGGATAAAAAGTAGGTATAATCTACCTAGTATGCTTACTTAACTTATAACTTGTGGTTTTAGGGAGAAGAAAATAAAATACATTATTTTTTTAATGTTTATTCAGCTTCATCAATATTTAAAATTACTTTGTCCAAGATAGCCGCAGGTGTATCAATATTGTCTTGATGTCTGGCCCTGGATAAAAAGTAGGTATGCTACGCTTGCAATATGGGCACAACTTCCTATAGTGCGGCGGACAGAGACAGAGACAGCAATATACGTGTTATTACCTGACCGAACGAGTTTGCTTTATTATGAGTGTGATGATGATATTTTTCAAGTCTAAACCACTGAACCGATTTTGATTAAATTGCCGTGTATATACAGATTAGATTTGGAGACGGACATAGTATACTTTTTATCCCAGTGACATGTTTCCATGGGATAATGGTTAATGGTATTGACACCCTTCTTAAGTTAAGATTAGGAAAATTAATATTATGTGCATTGCCATACTCTGACTATTTACTTGATGAAGAAAACGATTATATTTCTGGTATAAATAACCTGATGCATATTTTGTCATGTCGTCATAGTGACCGTTTATTGTTTTTTGATACTAACAATTTTGTTAGAGATTTTGTTTTGATTCGGGAACATATGTTTCTTCCCAAAAAAAGTCAACATTTACTGGCTACATTGTTAGCTTATAATATACACGCAGTTATTGATAATTTAACTGAGAGTAGGTTAAGTGATGACACAGTATTATCTCGTATCGCTGATAATTACTGAAGTAGATTCTTTAAACTTAGAGCCGACAAAAGAGAAGATGAATAGTAATAATTTTACTTTATCATCAGAATATAAATCGCTTCTCCGGCAAAATTTTAGACGTGGAAATGCTAGTAGACAAATACCACATGGATATTTTATGTTTTTGTGAAACTTGGCTTAAACCAGATAGGATGTTGTTTAATGTGAATAATTTTTCAGTTGCCAGTGCGTACAACAGATCCACAGTGGGTGGTGGTACCCTAATACTTTGTAATAGCTGTCTTAGATATAAGGAAAGGAAGGATATCACTGCTTACTCTGTTGATCGCTTATGTGAGGTAGCATGTGCAGAGGTTGAAGGGCATACTTTCTTATGGGTCTATAGACCACCAGCATCAAACTTGTCATTGTTTTTAATCACAATGGAAGAAATATTAAGTAAACTTTTCAGAGATAATAAATTAGTTTTTGTTTGTGGAGACTTAAATATTGATCTATTGGTCAATTCACCAGAAAGATATAAGCTCATCTCATTGTTCAAATCATTCAATTTAAAATATTTATTTAATGAAGCAACCAGAATAACAGCAACTTCAGCTTCATGCATAGATAATGTATTTACTAATTGTAAAGTAAAAGATTCGTCCTTAATTATTGGTGTTAGGTCAGACCATACTGGTCAACTTGTATCTTTTGAGTTAGACAATAAGTTAACCTTAGCCAAAACAATTCGATTAAGACCTCTTACTAAAAATAAATTAAAATCGTTTAAAAATAATGTTCTTTGCACACTATCTAACGCTAGTTTTGATTCAAAAGACCCCAATATAAATTACGGTACATTATTTTCTACAGTTTGCCAAGAATTTAATAAAACGTGTCCTGTAAAAACAGTTAAAGTTAATTCCAAATCTAAATTTAGTGAATAGGCCACTGCGGGAATAAGGATAAGCAGAAATATTCTATATAATTTATACCACGAAAAATCTCTGACTTCAGATCAAGCTTTTCACACTTATGTTAGAAGCTATTCAAAAATATTCAAAAGTGTCTGCGCTCAAGCAAAAGCTCAATTAATAGTCAACAAAATTGGTACCTCTATTAAAATAAAAACCGTGTGGCAGGTGATTAATAGAGAAACCGGCAAGACAAAACAACGAGATCAGAATGAATTGTCTTTGAAAATAAATAATGAAACTATTTCTGATAAGCTAGAAGTCGCTGAGACTCTAGAAAATTTCTTTACCAATATTCCGTTAGAGGTTACGAAATCTCTCCCCTCTTCATCTAAATAAGTTGAAGCACTTCTTAAACTTCACTAAGGACATACCAAACTTTAAATTTAAACCAATATGTATTGATACAATTATAAATGCATTCAAAAGTCTAAACATAAAAAATACTGAAGACTTATGGGGGATATCCGTCAAAGTTCTTGGGGATATTATTGACTCCATTGCTCCTCTCCTAACAGGCATACTCAATCAATGTTTGGATAGCGGTAAGTTTCCTGACTTAATGAAACACAGTAAAGTAATACCAATATTCAAATCGGGTTGTAAGGGTGACCCCTCTAATTATAGACCTATATCTGTGCTTCCAGCATTGAGTAAAATCTATGAAAAAATAATGCTGGACCAGATGCTGTCTCACTTCAACTCAAATGGGATTCTGCATAGTCAACAGTTTGGTTTCACGAAGAGTAGGTCGACAACAGACGCGGGAGTAAAACTCATCAGTCACATTCTGGAATCCTGGGAGAAGTCAGCCATTGGCATTTTCTGTGACCTCTCAAAAGCGTTTGACTGCGTCGACCACAACACACTGATCTGTAAATTACACCACTACGGAATTCGTGGACAAGCTGCTGATCTTGGTCTCTCATATTTATCAAACAGGCAGCAAAAAGTAAATGTAAATGGGGCGACGTCCTCCGGGTCTCTAGTAAAGATGGCCGTGCCCCAAGGTTCAATTCTCGGGCCTTTACTATTTCTTGTTTACATTAATGATCTCCCTTAGATGATGGCCAAATTATCGGATATAATTCTATTCGCTGAAGACACTTTGCTAATTTTTAAAATAGATAGAAAGGATACGGATGTCTTACATGCCAACGAAAGTCTAATTGTTCTCTCGAAATGGTTCGCAGCTAACAATCTTTTACTGAATGCGAGCAAAACAAAATGTCTAAAATTCTCTTTACCAAATGTACCTCAACGGGATATAAATTTAAATCTTGACGGCAAAAAACTTGATGTTATAGCGGAAACTGTATTCCTAGGGATTACTATCGATTCAAAATTGCAGTGGGGACCGTACATTAGAACTCTTTCGGGTAGGTTAAGCTCAGCTGCATATGCAGTAAAGAAAATAAGGCAGTTAACTGATGCAGCTACAGCTAGGTTAATATACTATGCTTATTTCCACAGTATTATGTCTTATGGCATTCTGCTGTGGGGATCGGCGGCAGACGTTGACTCAATTTTCATTTTACAAAAGCGGGCAGTCCGCGCGATATATAAAATGGGTCCTCGCGAGTCCCTCAGAGAAAAATTTAAAGAGATCGATGTACTGACTCTGCCTTCCCTTTATATCCTAGAATGTATTTTATATGTCCGCAAAAACCGAGGGCTTTTCAAAATTAGAAGCGACTTCCATAATATTAATACACGCAGTAAACACGAAATTGTAATACCCAAATTCAGGTTAACAAAAACTAGTAAGTCTTTTCTTATAAACAGTATACGTTTTTATAACAAATTACCTAAGTCAGTTATAGAACTGACCGATGGAAAGTTCAAAAACCACATTAAACGTGTCCTTATTAAAAAAGCATATTACAAAATCAAGGACTACGTTGAAGATAAAGAGGTTTGGCTTTAGTTCCTTCTGCGCATGCGGCTCCCCTGGTAGCTCATAAACGGCACAAATATGTGGATGTCTCTAACTATTCTTAATCTCATTTTTTATTTTTACATCATTTTAATTTACAATGGTTCTCACATCATTTAGACACCTTTTGTTCAGAATAGTTGCAGCACTGATGACAATATTTTTGTCACATGTTTAATTTAGTCTTTTAAAATATTTTCTTGCCGTTGTATAGATTCTTTTTAACGATTGTTTGTGAATGTGTGAACAGTGTAGGCCTTGTAGATTCCTAGAGGTGTGTTAACTTTTGTTAACATCTTATCTTGTTTTCTGTTCTTTTTTTTTTGTGTAACGACTTATTGTCGGGCCTATGCTGTCCCCCATACTTGAGTACTAATGCTGTAACATGATAATATTGTAAAATCTAATCATTTTAAAAGAGTAACCATGGAGTTTCTGGCCGGTTCTTCTCCATAGGAAACGACCAACCCGAACCGTGCACCTTTTTGTCGACGTTTCATAAGTGCCCATGTAGGCTTATGTGAAATAAAAATATTTTGATTTTGATAAAATAATTTACAGACAGGCGAAACCGCTAGTGCAGCTAATTATTATCCAATTTTATTGGTCTACTGCAAGATCTCTCCATTGTTTTTTTTTATTACTTTTACATATTATAATGAAAAGTGTGTTATGCCTGCTTTATTTACCAACATTTTCATTTTTGTACAAAAACATTTTTGAACCGGGTCGGATTATGGGCCATGACCTTTCTCATCAATACAAATTAATCAAACCCAAACACAAGGTGACTGCTGTAAACCGTTGAGGAGTTCCCTCGACTGTCTTTCGGTTCCATCATCAGAGCGACTCCAGACCTTCTTTAAATTGTAGTGCTTTAAAATACTTAATCAAAAAAAATTACAAACGCACTAGTCGCCACTACAATTTTTGAAAGCTCCCCTCAATTTCTCTTGGATGCCATCATCAGATCCCGGTTTCCTTATCATGGGACCACCCTTGAAGTATCTCCTTTCCAACAAAAAAAAAAATATCAAAATCGGTTCATAAACGACGAAGTTATCCGCGAACACAAATAAAAAAAAAAAAAAAAAAACATAATACGGTCGAATTGAGAAACCTCCTCCTTTTTTTTTGAAGTCGGTTTAAAAATGACAAAAGTTGCGCTGCGTTATTTATTAGTAACTTTGGAATTTTATATTGTCGATGTAAGTAGGTACTAATGTAATGTATAATTTTTTTTTGGTTTTCTTTTTGCCTGAATCCCACTTAGAAATAGTGTTTTTTTTTTAGTTATTTCTGCCGTAATAAAATATAAAAATGATGTTTTAGAATGCAACATTTAAGTAAAGGAAATGTTTTTTTTTTAGGGAGTTTATGGATTAAAATTACTTTTCTATTCTATTCAATAACATGAACAGTATCTTGCCTTCCGCCATGATTTTTTCCAGACTTCCACGACTCATTGTTGATTCACAATTTCATTCCGAAATTCAGCCTTCTCGCAAAATTCCAAAAACATGTGTTTAAAATAAGCTTTATTTTTGATAACTTTTGTCATTTTTCAATGTTTTATTCTATACAAATACAATTTAAAGATATGCTTAATGTGATACTGAAATTAGTTTTTTACAAATCCCAGGCAAAATGGAGTAATTTCACTTTAAAAATCCCCGAATTTATGATTATTGATTTTTTTTACCGAGAACACTCTTAACTGCATACTGCATACGTCTTCAATGTCAAGGCAATTTCGCAGTTACATTTAGTACGAATAATATACGGGGTAGAAGGAACACCAACGCGTAAACTTTTACCACGTATTCAGTACATCAGTCCACAGAAATTTTTCATCAGTTATAAAAAAAAAACAGCTGTTTCCTACAAAAGTGCAATACCTACACGGTCAAAGTGTATGGAACAGCTGATTTCTTTTTTTAGTTACCGATGAAAAATGTCTACTTTCTCAACCCCACAAAAAGCAGTAAAAAAACTATGGTAATACTTAAATTGAAACCATGCATTTTGACGTCACGGAAATATAATAATATAAAGTACATGAAGCTCAAAAAAGTGTAAAGCAGCGTGGAATCTGATAAAACACATACTGATACAGATTTAAAGTACACATGTTTCTCAAAAATTACAGTTAACAACAACGATTATGTAAGTCGCGACTATATTGTAAATCATTTTAATATTTTTTTTTTTATCAACTCGGTTACCAGGTACGAGGCATGCCTTTTAAGTTTTGTCGTTTGAAGAAAAAAACACAACTAGAACCTTTGGTGTCCGCAACTCCACGTCCAATGCGCGTATTTTGCGTGCGGACTAGAACCTTATAGTACTTTTTATTGTTTTTCAAAGTATTCACCACGTAGCTTAATACACTTTTCCATTCGCTCAAATCAGTTAATTCCACTCTAAATTGGGGGTGTTCAAAATGGCTGACTTGAAAGCGTCGACTGCTTCTTCACCGGACTGGAACCTTTGACCACGAAGACTTTTCTTAATTTTAGGAAATGTAAAGAAATCGTTAGGGTTATCGTTGGGCTTAGGTCAGGAGTGTATGGAGGATGGTCAAGAATTTCTATTTTTCCTGATTCAAATACTCAATCGTTTGACGAGCGCTGTGTGAGCTTGCGTTGTCGTGGTGCAGGATGCTGCGTCGCTTTGAGTTAGATTTTCGAAGTTCTGCGATGACTTGTTTGCATACATTTTTATGCAATTTCATACTCACCGAACAAAACTGTTGAACCTAAAAGTAATATACATAATATACATTCAGTCACAAAAGTATCGGGAATGGATGATTTGTTTATGGTTCCAAATTCAATTTTTTTGTTGTTGTTAGAGTGGCACAACTGTTTTCCATTTTGGCGCAAGTTTGAGTTGCATCTGTTATTTTGATTAAATACAGTGCTGTTTTTAGTTAGATCATTTTTGTGTGTACCTATGCGATTTTCATATTGGACAAAAACATCGAACAAAGAGTTTCTCTTAAATTTTGCATCGCCACTCTTAATATTTGATTGCATGGCATTTCGTGTTCAGAGTCCCTGAAAATGTTACAGAAGGCTTATGGTGAATCGAAAACACGTGCTTATGAGTGGAGTGAGCCAACGTCTTCAACTGAAGTTAACATCGCAAAACTGAAGGAAATAATGACTGAAAGTCCTCATTCAAGTTTGAGAGAAATAGCCTCTGAATTTTCTGTGTCTCACGAGTCGATCCGTACCATTTTAAACAATCACTTGGGTATGAAACATGTTGCTGCTCGGCTAGTCTCAAAAGACCTGAATTTTCTCCAAAAACTCAATCGCATACGACCCAACATTCATGAAAGGCTTTGTTACTGGTGACGAGACGTGGGTTTACGAGTTTGGTATGCAAACTAGTGAACAAGCTTCGAAGTGGCGCCTTCCAACTGAACCGAAACCGAAAAAACCACGCCAAAGTCGATGAAAAGTCAAAATCGTGTGTTCCTCTGTGGCCGGACCACAGTTTAGTACTCAGATGCTATAGTTCGAAATAATACCTACCTAAAGTCTACTTTCATCGGAATATATATATATATATATTTTTAGTACCTCAAGAGATATCTTTTTAATTAAAAATGTATGTGGTCCGGCCGCCAGGCAGTGCTCTCGGGCCGCGCCACCTCAAATTAAATAGAGTATAATGAACTATTAATAAATCAATATCCCGAAAAAAACTACCTAAAGAGTACCTTGCATACGACAAATATGGTCCAATAAACCCCTTTAGTTAAGGAGTTATTGGTCGTAGGGTGTGATCCGGCTGGAAGGTATACTCTGCAGCAAGTCAATTTTGCAATATTTAATATTAACTATCCATAAATCAATTTATATAATAGTACCTTTTCTCTACTCTTCGTTGATACTTTTTTCTCTCAAGAATTTATTCATTTTGATTAATTATTCTTTAAAGTATGTGGCGCAGCTAGGGAGGATTACTTTCAGCAAATATAACGAAATATGCTTTATTTCTTTATGCCAACGAAAACTGCATAATAAGTACTTAATAAAAGGCCTGAACCAAACCAAAATTTTCACCTACTTCGTCAAATTAACTTAGGTAGTTAATTTGACGAAGTAGGTGAAAATTTTGGTTTGGTTCAGGCCTTTTATTAAGTACTTATTATGCAGTTTTCGTTGGCATAAAGAAATAAAGCATTCTTAGGTAGATAGGTAAACTGGTGGAACTTCGTGGAGCACTTCCGACGTTTGGCTTCCAAACTGGAACGGGCCGGGGCTGCCTTCAAGCGGCTCTTGCTCAACCTGAGGGGTCCAAACGCCTCCTGCCGGAGGCTCTACGCGGGGGTCGTGCGGTCCATGGCCCTTTACGGGGCCCCGGTGTGGGCGCGTTCCTTGAGGTGACGAGCCGCCCACTACCTGAACGCGCCCCAAAAGGTGGTAGCCGTAAGGCTGGTCCGTGGGTACCGCACGATCTCCGGCGAGGCGGCGAGCCTCCTTGCCGGATTGCCGCCATGGGATCTGGAGGCGATAGTCCTCGCGCGCCTGCACGAGTGGCGCGCGGAGGCACTACGCTAGGGGGAAACTCCGCTGCCGCGGCAAATTGTCGCTCAGCGGACAGACCTCCGGCGCGATCTCATGGCGACATGGAGAGAGCGACTGTCGCAACCCCGTGCAGGGCACGCCACGATAGTGGCGATAAGTCCCCTCTTTGAGGAGTGGCTAGAGAGGCGCCACGGCGCCCTCACCTTTCGCCTGACTCAGGTCCTCACCGGACACGGTTGTTTCGGGAGGTACCTGCACCGAATCGGCTGGGAGGAAACGCCCGGGTGTAATCACTGTGAGGATCGCCCGGAGGACACGGTAGAGCACACCGTGGAGGTCTGCTCCGCTTGGGCGGAGCACCGCCGTGTCCTCGTAGCGGCGATTGGCGGCGGCGACCTCTCGCGTCCGGCCCTGGTTCAAGCCATGGTTTGGGGCGAGAGGGAATGGGAAGCCGCTTCTGCGAAGCAGTCATGCTAGCGCAGGAGGTGGCGGAACGTGAGAGGGAGAGAACTTTACGTCCCAGCCGCCGCGGGAGAAGCACCGGGCGTCGGGGGCCACGCGGTGGCTATCGGCCACCGTAGGCGCGGGCCTGTGGACGGTGAGTAATGGGCTAGCTCGCCGTCCGTCCGTCTTATGACGACAGGCCGTGCCGACGGCGCGTTCGTGTTCCACGCGCGCCTCAAAGAGATGTCAGCAAACAGGAGCGGCGCGCAAGGGCCGATGCCTGCCAGGGCTGCGGGACTGTTCGAAAGAGATACCGCGGCCCTGGAACATAAAGGGCAAAAGAAGGAACATGGATGGTTTTCAGTCAGTAAAAGACTGACACTTCCCTTCCTCCGCACAGAGCGGGTGGAGTCATTTGATGATTTCTAATCCCAAAAAAAAGGTAGATAGGTAAATAAAAACCAAAAAGTGCGCCTTTTTCAAAATCATTGTTGGTAATAAAAATAAAAGTTTAAAGATGAAGTCCAGGTCTTTTTATAAAGTACTTATTATGCAGTTTTCGTTGGCATAAAGAAAGAAAGCATATTTCGTTATATGTGCTGAAAGTAATCCTCCCTAGCCGCGCCACATACTTTAAAGAATAATTAATCAAAATGAATAAATTCTTGAGAGAAAAAAGTATCAACGAAGAGTAGAGAAAAGGTACTATTATATAAATTGATTTATGGATAGTTAGTATTAAATATTGCAAAATTGACTTGCTGCACAGTATACCTTCCAGCCGGACCACACCCTACGACCAATAACTCCTTAACTAAAGGGGTTTATTGGACCATATTTGTCGTATGCAAGGTACTCTTTAGGTAGTTTTTTTCGGGATATTGATTTATTAATAGTTCATTATACTCTATTTAATTTGAGGTGGCGCGGCCAGAGAGCACTGCCTGGCGGCCGGACCACATACATTTTTAATTAAAAGATATCTCTTGAGGTACTAAAAATATATACATATATATTCCGATGAAAGTAGACTTTAGGTAGGTATCTGAGTACTAAACTGTGGTCCGGCCACAGAGGAACACACGTCAAAATCATGTTGACCGTTTTCTTTGACTATCGCGGTGTTGTGCACTCGGAATTCTTGCCGGAAGGTCAAACAGTAAATAAAGAATATTATTTGAGCGTTATAAGGAGTATAAGAGAGAAAATGTGGCTTTTAAGAGAGCAAATTCGACGAAAAAGGCCAGATGTGTAAGTGTATCGTTTCTGAAGGAGCATATTTTGAAGGTGCATGGATAAAATAACTTTGGATGAATAACTAACATTTTGTGTATTATTGATCGTTTCCCGGTAATTTCTTGACATAGTAGTATAAGGGGAACGCCCTGACAGAAACTGATACAGTTAAAGTTCTTGGAATAATATTCCAAGAACTTTAAAAAAAAAAAAAAAAAAATTCAAAATTTATCTAAGGATATTATCCTTAGATAAATTTTGCTCTTGGAAAAGCGAAGCATGACGTTTGCGGTAAAATGAATAGTTTTGTCTACCCTCTGATCATATCTCGCAGTCAATACGCCTCGTATTAGCTGCGAGATATCTAGAAACGCTGCAACTACCGCATATCTCGGCTATATATCCTCCTTTTTAGGGTTTCGTAGCCAAATGGCAAAAAAACGGAACCCTTATGGATTCGTCATGTCTATCTGTCCGTCCGTATGTCACAGCCACTTTTTTCCGAAACTATAAGAACTATACTGTTGAAACTTGGTAAGTAGGTGTATTATATGAACCGCATTAAGATTTTCACACAAAAATAGAAAAAAACAATACTATTTGGAGGTTCCCCATACATATCTCTATGCATAAGTGTGGGGTATCTATGGATAGGTCTTTAAAAAATGATATTGAGGTTTCTAATATATTTTTTTTCTAAACTGAATAGTTTGCGCGAGGGACACCATCCAAAGTGGTAAAATGAGTGTGTGTCCCCCCTGTAACTTCTAAAATAAGAGAATCATAATACTAAAAAAAATATATGATGTATATTATTACCATGCCAACTTCCACCGAAAATTGGTTTGAACGAGATCTAGTAAGTAGTTTTTAATACGTCATAAATCGTAAACCGCAATTTACCATTCATTCAATTAACTCAAATATAAAAAAAAACATCGATCAAAGTTACAACGAACTACAAGAACTTTTATATTATGTTACTTGCTGCTACGGAACCCTTCATGGACGAGTCCGACTCGTACTTGGCCGTTTTTTTGCGGATACCTTGGAATCCTGTATATTTGTTTTCAAGCGTATGAATCTTTTTCAGCAAGATTCCCCTCGATCTCATAATACTAACAAGTTATATATAAACCCAAGACGATTCTCACGCACATCGAAAATATAATAAAATTCTAAGTACTGTAACCTCACTCCCATTTTTTAAATGTAAGCGTATTCTAACAAAAATATTAATTGATAAATGCTTTTATAGTGTACTTGAGTTTGTAGATTATAAGTTGTAAGTCCTGCATTGTAGTATCATGTCCCATTATTAATAATGAAATGTTACCAAATAAGAATCGATTTCGAACCACTTACTAACTGCATGCATGATTCAGATTAATTCATTTTTCTTTTGAGATTAAATAACTATGTAAAATTCGCACGCCGTCATTAATGGATTATGAGGTTCATAAACTTTATCTTTAAGATTCCTCTGTACCTTTTTTACGCAAATAAATGATTTTGTTTGTTTTCAAGCTATACAATCTGCTTACTTTTTTAGTATCAAAAACTTTTTTGATTATTTTTAATTCAGTCTGCTAAGAACAAGTTGCCTTATTCTGAAAGGAAAAATGTATTGTCAACTATTTAGAACAAATTACATTATGTCACCGATTCGTGTTATAGATCATTAAAATAAAAAATTATATGCAAAATTTCTCGTAAATAAAATGTAAGTTAACCAAAACAAGAAAAACAATAAATTTTAAAAAATCTGTGAATCAATATGGGCTTGAAATCCATGCGCAATTCCGTAAGATATATCGGGGGGTGCAGTTGTCCTCCGCAGCCACCTCCGCGGTGCGTTTGCCAACCGTGTCCGTGCCAGCCCTGCCGGCCCATCTGTCCGCCGGCAAGCTGCCGCCCAGGTCCTATTCCACCAAATCCGTGCTGTCCACAATATCCTGGCAAGAATGTGTGGAGGACATACAGAAACTTATTTCTCTTCATTTGTCTCCCACTTATAATCTTTCAATCTTTTGTCTCGTTGGGTCACGAACGTCCGGAAAAAGGAGAATGTCGTGACTATGAATACATGCGAAGACGGACTAAGAGATTCCCATGGGGTAGAAAAGGTATTAAAACTTTACTCCACAATCCTTGTATAAACCATCTACCAGGAGAATGTACATTTCCGAGACTGGACTGTGATTAACTTTTTTTTGTTAAAATTCATTTTGTTGTGTTTTTTTTATAGCAGATAAAGTGAACGGAAACTCTTTTAATTGGGCGTATTTATTTATAGTAATTTCAATTATTATAGAATGGTACTTCAGTAGCGAATCACCAGATCTCGAGTCACACGAGATTTTGAGCCGTTTTTCGTGGACAAAAATTCCTTCGTGATTTCCACAACAGTATCGGTCGAGGTAGTGAGATTATTGTTTTATAGTTCGCTTGACGCATGTGTGCTGATTGAAGATGATTATTACAAGTGCTTGTCCGCGTACAATACGCGGGTGCGGGGACGGCAGAGAGCGTGGTGGTCTAGGCGAGCTCATGTTCACATTGGCCACCAGGCGTTTGCGCGATTGTGACGTGTTGTCAGAGCCTCAGAGGTTGTAAACATGAACGACGATCTTTTATTTTTAATCGAAAATTCCTACCTGAAGTGGGAGATAACAGAAATTAAAATTGGTGTGCACCTAATTAATAAAGAAAGAGAACGATATGGTCAATTTCAGGAAACAATTCAGTAATTTCCTTCCTTCAATCCTTCTGTGTTTGCTCTGCCTTTTTCCACTCTTTTCGTTGATTAGTGAAAACACTCCATCATCAAGAAGGGTAGGTAATTGCAGATTTGAGGATCTGCCTATTAAAAAATGTAAAGGTTTAATATTCATTATTATTTGCAACATAATGTCAAAGGCCTTGAATTAACAATGCTTCGGCTTCTAATAGAAGCGTGTGTAGCAGTTCTTCTCGTTGGCCCTTTTCTTCTTAAAGCCACCTGAAGGACAGAGCCTCTCCCAACATCCACCCACCACAAAATCTTGCGTATTGAACGACTTGATGAAAACGTGCTATCGTTTGTTGAGACAAGTTCAAACTGGTTGAACTTAGCTGACGCCGAGAGTGAATGCCACTCCGCCGCCGCCTTGTTCGACGTGAACACACATAAACAACATCATTGCCGCGAGCGCGCCGCACGCGCCTCTCGCTAACTTGTGCCGTTTTCTCGTGGTCCTACTATTTTGTCCTACTAGTAGGACCACGAGGGAGACCAGTTTCTGTTCGTCCTACTATGACAGAAACAGGAGCCCCAAATGAATGTCGACATTGGGCTCCAATTTTTTCTGCAGGGTTTACAGGAACCTAACTAACCGAACCTCGGGGTGCTCCTGACGTCGACCGTCTAGGGTTAGCGTTTCCGTCAGCAGGTCGACGGATTCCCGCTGCGCGGGGCTCCTATTTCTGTCTGCAGGGTTTACAGGAACCTAACTAACCGAACCTCGGGGTGCCCCTGACGTCGACCGTCTAGGGTTAGGGTTTCCGTCAGCATCTGTTAAATTTCAATTAAGTTATATTAAGTCAATTTGTGTAATTTCTTCATTCCAAACGTTATCTATACATATAATAAATCTGTAGACTTGGCGTTTCTGTACATTGAAAATATTAAGAAAAAAGTAGTAGGGGTGTTAAAGGAGCACTAACAGAACCCATTTCTACCATTTTCAGAATTTTTGTCTGTTTGTCGGTTTGTCTGTTTGTCGGTTTGTCTGTATGTTTGTGCGCGCATCACGTAAAAATCCCTCATTATATTCAAAATCGAAATATTGAAACATAAGAAGCATTGTTCCGAGTAACATTTAGTGTTTATTTCATCAAAATCGACCAACAGACGCAAAAGATATTAACCTTTTCACCGCCACGGACTTCAATAGAAGTTCCAGATTTTCGTGCCACCAGCGCCACGACTTCATTAGAAGCTCTTCGTTTTAACTTTGTTATAAAAATAAATTTACATTATTTAACAGGTTTTTCTTATCATTTTATTATTTAAAAGCACTGTCTAGTACCCTGTTTTGTTATTTTTCCACACAAGAAGCCCTTAATTGTCTTAAAATTGGCAAAAACAAAAACTCCGAACATTTTAATATCCCCAGAACGCCAAGGACTTCATATATAGTCGGCCAGTGATGTGACGCGAAAGTTAACACTGTTTGATTTCACCCGTTGAAATATTTAGAAATATATTATTGAAAACAATTTGAAGTCAGTAAAATATGAATTAAGATAACTACTTTATAACAAAGGGATAATGGACAAATTTCGACCGTCGGATAGGTGCCGAACCGGAATTAAATAGTTGTTGGCAATCCTTATCGATAATTATATTCCCATCTCTACAAAATAATTGGTTGTAAGCTATAAGTCCATGGTTATGAGTGCCCTGGGCGCCACGGACTATTATAGAAGACGTTCTGTGACGTCATAAACGTATGGCTGTCAAAGTCACTTTGTCATAGTGCAGTCTGCACCAATATTTGTTGCACTTTTCATTGCTTCATCAATTAATGATGTAGAAATAAAGAAATAAGTAAGTTATTGATATGAACGAAGAACTGGATAAGGATGAGCTTTTAAGCACTCTACAAGGTGGGAATCGGACTCGGGAGTATTTTGTGGAGAATGTTGGACCAGAAGACGATGATTCTGAGGTATGTCCAGCTTGATAATAATATCGTTTATTCAATAAAACATTGTACCTATTTGTGAGATTCAATACTGAATGAAAAATAAAAAATAATGGCTCAGATATCTTGTGCTTGTACACACACCATCACATGGTCTGTGTGTGTAGGTATTTTGCTGTTTGTTACGTCCGGGCTAAATATTAATTTTATGAATGGAGATTGCACAGAATTAGAAATATTTGAACATTTTTTTTTTTTGCTTAGATATATACCTAACGGTAAAAAATGTCGACTGAAGTAGTTTAAAAAACACGGGAGTAGACAAACAGAAAAAAGACCATAGACCACATCCCTAATCAGAATTGAATTTAACGTGTTCTGAGCGCCAAGGACTTGAAATGAAGTCAAAGAATGACGTCATGAAGCAATTAGAGATGTACCTCATTTCTTATGACTCTAATTGAGTTACGTATTTGTTTCTTTGATACTTATAATTTATATTGTTTTTTCTTAATATTGATACTGTGAAATAAAACAAATATGGAAATAGTTAATCAGTTTTTATTTATATCCGTAAAATTATAAATAAAACATAACTTAACGTGTATAATTTTCATTCATCGATATGACGCTACCCACATCACTACCGTTTACTATATATTTCGTTATACGTGTATAGCTTGGCGCTAGGCGAGGCACCGCGTTCTGTGTACGCTGGCGGTGAAAAGGTTAATGATTAAAATTTAGTTAGTAATCTCAACACGCGATTTCTATGATAATTTTAATTATTTATGTAAATAGGTTTTAGTCGAAGTGTAGTCGGAATGGCTGATAATGAATTTGGTTTTATTTTTCCTTTTGTGTTTACTCTTTGCATGGAAGTAATAAGTACTACGTAGGTACAACACATTACGAAAAAAAAACTCTAAAAATAAAAAAAATTTAAACAAAATTAAAATTTGATCAAATCCACGACGTTGTGTGTGTGCAGCGCCGCAGTCAATTGCTCAGCCACTGCGCAAACCGTGCCGTCACATAACTGTGGTTGTGACATCGTCGGGCATTGATGCAACTTTGCTTAAGGGTGGCCGGACTGCACATTCAATTTTCAAATTGCCGCTGAATCTTGCAAGCGAAGATACTCCAACATGCAACATCACCAAAAACGGGGGAGTCTTTTGCAGCAGTGGAAGTTAAGCCTATAGGACGAGTGCACAATGTCGCAGAAGCATGCATTAGAGGCGTTGAACCGCAGCTTGCAGGACATCCGCGGCAACCAGGCGCTGATGGGTGGCGTCGTTCGGCCAGACAGAACACTGACACACTAGAAACTGTGATGGCTAATGACGATAGTACTGCCTACCCCGTTGAATTTCTCAACTCCGTGGAGTTAAAAGGCGAGGCGTCCCATCAGCTGGAGCTTAAAGTTGTCGTTCCAGTTCTGGTGATACGAAACCTTGATGCAACCGATCAACAGATCCCAGGGCCAAACCAAAAAACCGTGAAAAAGTGACCGGCATTCAATTGTGCACTCCATGCTTTTCAGACGGTCAATTATGTGTTGGTTGTTCAGTGCCCAAAATTTGCACGTGCTTGCGGAAAATAATAAGTCATTTAATGTTGTCTACAAAACGGTACTAGAATAAATAGTGCCCAACAAGGCGTGTGATGGTTCACTTTGAAAATAAAGTTGTATAGCGCTAAAATAAACGGTTTTTAATTTTGTTTGGGACTTCTTTTTGTAGTCATCACCCACATTATCACATTTTGATCAGCCAGTCAGTTCTCACACATCACGCCATGTAATCCCCAAAGGTTTAGGCAGAAGTGTACCTAATTGTACAGCCACATTTCGCCAGTTATGTTGAACTCCCATGTGATAGGGGCCGAGCCTATTTCCACCAACTGGGTACAAATCCAAATTCCGTGGCTGCTATTGCAAAATTCCTGGTGGAATAACCCAATAACACTTTTATTTATAGTATTTTTTTCAATTGCATACATTGTTTAATGTTAAGTGGAAGAGCGGAGTCACACAAGCATCGCCTTGCTCAAAAGGTGATCTCTAAATCATGTGCTTATGTAATTAAAATAAACATTTTTTTTAACACAGGACCTCATGCTTAATAGTCGTACTTGCGACCACTCGACCAACGAGGCAGTCTCTCACATACATACAAAATTTACACGCGAACGAAGTCGCGGGCAACAGCTAGTCTATACATATAATAAATCTGAAGACGTGGCGTTTCTGTACATTGAAAATATTTAGAAAAAAAAATAGTAGGGGTGTTAAAGGATCACACACAGAACCCATTTCTACCATTTTTAGAATTTTTGTCTGTTTGTCTGTTTGTCGGTTCGTTTGTGCGCGCATCACGTAAAAACCTCTCATTGTATTCAAAATCGAAAAATTGAAACATAAGAAGCATTGTTCTGAGTAACATTTAGCGTTTATTTCATCAAAATCGACCAACAGACGCAAAAGATATAAATTTAGTTACCCATTACCTAGTTACACCTCATACGCGATTTCTGTGATAAATTTAATTATTTACGTAAATAGGTTTTAGTCGAAATGTAATCGGAATGGCTGAAAATGAATTTGGTTTTATTTTTCCTTTTGTGTTTACTCTTTGCATGGACGTAATAAGTACTACGTATAACCCATTTATACATCTATACTATACTAATAAATAAAATAGAAGTGTCTGTTTGTGATATCAAAATTTTTACTGAATGCATATGAAAATATATACGGCACTTATAACAAAAACTAATTTATTTAAATTTTTGTCTGTCTGTCGGTCTGTCTGTCTGTTTGTTCCAGCTAATCTCCGAGACGGCTGGGCCGATTTTGACGGGACTTTTCAGACAGATAGCTAGATGTTATAAGGTCTAACATAGGCTGCTTTGATTTTAGAAAAATAATTAGAGTTCCGTGTAAGTAAATTAAAACCCTTGAAATTGGTAATGAAATCCGATTAAAAAAGGGAAGGTTTTTATAATAATTTCACGCGAACGAAGGTCGCGGGCAACAGCTATTTATGGAATAAAATTAAAAAATAATGGATTGTTTGTCAAATAATGTTATTAAATAAAAGTTTATCGGATAATTATTTTGCTAAGTGAAATATTTGGTAAACTTGTTGTTGTAGAATGATGAAATGACAAATAATATTTTTGCCAGCCAATCGTTGCTTGTCAAGTAAAAATTTTTGAATTAATGTTTGGTGAACTGACTGGTCACCGTCAAAACCACTTTTGACGGAATCAGTTATCAAAAGTACTTTGCTCCATTGGGCAAAAATACTTTTAACTGTTATTTCAGTCAAAAGTGGTTGTCGAAAGCATACGGTTAAAACTATTGTACTTTTGACTGATTTTGCTAGTTAAAAGTACTTTTGACTGGTAAAGAGTTTTGACTGCAACATATATACTATTATAAATGCGAAAGTTTGGATGGATGTTTGTTACTCAATCACGCCAGAACGGCTGAACAGATCGGGATGAAATTTGGCAATGAGATAGATTATAGTCTAGAATAGTAAATAGTTTATATTATCGCACTAATAACTTAGGGGTATGAGCAATAGTGCATTAATATGTCCATATTCTTCAACTGTTTGACAACTGACAACTGTCATAACATGCATGGCAGCAGGCTACTTATTCCTGTGACAAATTGGTTCAGCGACCGCCCTGTAAAACAGGGTTCGTAAGTTCAAGTCGCAGCCAGTATCCACTTTTTGTGATTATTTTTTTAATACATGATTTCCAAAATGAATAAACATGGTTCGCGAGTTCGATCCCCAACCGGTTTTCACTTTTAGTAAGAATGATTTTCAAATCATTACATGTAGTATACTTTAAGTTTTTTTTAACCATTCAAAAGAAGCGCCGTCTGACCGTATTATGACGACAGGCCGTGACGACGGCGCGTCCGCACTCCACGCGCGCCTCAATGAGATAGCAGCAAACCGGAAGGGGACCCCTTCAAGGGCAAGGGCCGATGTCTGCCGGGGTTGCAGGACTGTTCGCAAGAGAAACCGCTGCCCTGGAACACTAAGGGCTAAGAAGTAACATGGATGGGTTTTAGTCAGTACAAGTCTGACACTTCCTTCCACTCCCCAGAATTACAGCACCTAAAAGGACGCCTTTTGTAGTCATTACCCACATTTTCACATTTTGATCAGCCAGGTAGTTCTCACACATGACATAACATCACGCCTGTAATCAAGGGTTAGGTGTACCTAATCGTAGTGTAAGTCCCATATGATAGGGGGCGAGCCTATTTCCACCAACCGGGCTCAAATCCAGATGCCGTGACTGCTATTGAGAAATTCCTGATGGAATAACCCAATAACACTATTATTTATAGATTTTTTTTCAATTCCATACATTGTTTAATGTTGAGGAGCTCGTGGCTAAATAAGAACAGCCGCTCGGATCGATCTTTAGGTTAAGCCGTGCTTACCTTGGTAGGTCCGTGGATGGGTGACCACCCATTACATACCGAGTTTCCTCCGTGCCTCGGAAAGCACGTTAAGCCGTTGGTCCCGGCTGTCATTTGAAGATCTTTGACAGTCGTTACAGGTAGTCAGTGGCCCGAAAGTCTGACAACCAGTCTTACCAAGGGGTATCGTATTACCTAGCACTAACTGGGTTGTGGAGGTCCGACAGGCAGTCGCTCCATGTAAAATACTGGTATTCAGCTGCATCCGGTTAGACTGGAAGCCGACCCCAACATAGTTGGGAAAAGGCTAGGCAGATGATGATGACATTGTTTAATGTTAAGTGGAAGAGTGGAGTCACCTAACACAAGCATCTCCTTGCTTAAAGGTGATCTCCAAATCATGTGCGATATAACTTTATGTAATTACGTAATTAAAATAACCATTTTTTTTAACACTGCCCGGCCCGGGAATCGATTCCAGGACCTCATTCTTAGTAGTCACACTTGCGACCACTCGACCAACGAGGCAGTCTCACACACCAAAATTTCCACGCGAACGAAGTCGCGGGCAACAACTAGTATTATGCTGTGTTTGATATTTCGTGACCGCGCCCGCGAGTTGACGTGAACAAGCTCGCGGGTTTGATTCCCGCACGAAACAAATATTTGTATGGCCTACAATTGTTCTTCCGGTCCTGACTATTTGTGTATGTGAGTTTAAATATTTGTATAGGTACGCACTTACGATACAGGATTCCTAGTGAGGGGGCAACGTTTATAAAAAAATGTCAGTTACCCGCCTGCAGCTGCTGTCATGACCACATCAGATGAGTACATTATGTATGATCAACTACGCACTGCCTACCTAAATTAAAATCAAAGGATTTATTTCAAGTAGGCCAGTTATCTAAACCAGTACAGATCAAGCGACGGGGTGACAGCATTTCACCAAAACTTTTCACAGCAGTCCTCGAAGACATCGTGAAATGCTTCAATTGGGACTGTTGCGGTGTTAATATCAAGGGTGCTTACCTGTCGCATTTAAGATTTGCGGCGACCTTGTCTTCTTTGCTGAAAACTTCGGGGATCTTCAAAATATTCTGAAGTGACGGCACGGTTGGCGCAGTGGTCAAGCGATTGACTGCTGCGCTGCATGTCGCGGGTTCGATTCCCGTACGGAACAAATATTTGTATCACCTACAAGTAGTTGTTCCGGGTCTGGGTGTTTTTCTATCTATAATATGTATGTATTTACAAAAAAAAATGTATATATGTAGTTTATCAGCCATCTAGCCACCATAACACAAGCATTAGGTTGCTTAGCTTGGGACTAGATGGTGCTGTGTGAAATGTCCAGGGATATTATTATTATTATTATTCTTCAAGACCTGTACGATGCTTTTTCTAAGGATGAATATGGCCAAGATGAAATTTTGGCAAAATTAACAACTGTTCAAATCCTTCCGTAAAGTTGGAAATGAAGAGCTGGAGATATTTGACCAGTATGTCTATCTTGATCATATGCTTTCATTTGGCAAAGAGCATCAACAAAAGGAGATATACCGAAGAATAGAGCTTCGGTTCGATTTCAAAATGTTGTCCAAATTGGTCAACATTTTGAAATCGCCAAAATTCCGTTATGTTTAAGGTTTCACCTCTACCCAGTGTGTTTTGCCCACCATGGTGTACGGTGCTGAAATATGGACGCTCACGCAGGAGGCTGTGTACAGACTGAGAGTTGCACAGAGAGCCATGAAGCGTTCCATGCTCGGCATAAAACTGGCAGATCGAGTTCCTAACGTCGAAATACGAAGACGTACAAAGGCTTTCGATATTGGAAATAGAGTTACGGAACTCAAATGGAGTTGGGCAGGACACCTAGCAAGGCACAGTGATGACAGGTGGACGAAGGCTGTCACTGAATGGCATCCAAGAACGGAGAAAAGAAATGTATGTGGGTCACGGCCGGGGGCGAGATAGGCAGACAACATAATTGCCATCGAGGAAAAAACCTGGTTGAGGCTAGCACAGGAATGTGAAGATTTGCACAAGAAGAGAGAGGCCTATACCCAGCAGTGGCTGAATTCAGGCTGTGGATGATGATGATGATGAGGCCAGTTACAGGCAGTTTTGAACTGTCGAAACAAAGAACAATGAAATGTAGCTACTCGTACAGTCCCAGTCACAAGGCATAAAAACTGTGAAAGTACCATAGTTTCCCATTCCAAAGCGTAGATCTCTGTGGAGAAGAAAGGGCAAGAAGGAGTTTCTTGGACACTCTTTTAAATCAGATTATTGTTACAAAACCTTGGTTAAATCATTCATGTTGGGATGGTACATTATGTGAGAACGATGTAGCAAGATGTGCACGTTAAAAGTGTCTATAGTAAAAAATAAAAAAAACCGGCCAAGTGCGAGTCGGACTCGCGCACGAAGGGTTCCGTACCATTATTTATTTATTTATTTATTTATGTACACACAGATACTTAACAGGACAATATATTAACATAGAAGAGCACAAAGGTACTGCTTATTTCATAAGAAATTTCTTCCAGCAGACCTGCGAGAGGAAAGATGGATTAGAAATGTAGACACAGTGTGTAGAAAAGACAAAACAAGGAAATTTAACTTAACTTAAAACAAAAATAGATCTATAAAAAATAAACATACATACTAATATATACACATATAAAATAAAAATGAAAATACTAGTATTGTAAATATTTTCTTATACTATATATACATACATACATATAAATACAGAATATTACATTATCTATAATAACAGCAAAAAAAAAATGTCTGTTGTATGGGAGCCCCACTTAAATATCTATACATATAATAAATCTGTAGACGTGGCGTTTACATTGAAAATATTTAGAAAAAAAAAAGTAGTGGTGTGTGTAGGATCACAAACAGAACCCATTTCTACCATTTTTAGATGTTTTGTCTGTTTGTCTGTTCGTTTGTGCGCGCATCACGTAAAACCCCTCATCGTATTCAAAATCGAAATATTAAAATATAAGAAGCATTGTTCTGAGTAACATTAAGCGTTTATTTAATCAAAAACGACCAACAGACGCAAAAGATATTAATGTTTATTTAGTGAGTAACCTCATACGCGATTTCTATGATAAAAATTATTTACGTAAATAGGTTTAGTGGAAGTGTAGTCGGAATGGCTGAAAATGAATTTGGTTTTATTTTTCCTTTTGTGTTTACTCTTTGCATGGAAGTAATAAGTACTACTTACAACCCATCTATACTCTATACAAATAAATAAAATTGAAGAGTCTGTAATATCAAAATAACAGCTTTTTACTGAATGCATATGAAAATATATACGGCGTTTATAACAAAAATACATTTATATCAATTTTTGTCGGTCTGTCTGTCTGTTTGTTCCAGCTAATCACCGAAACGGCTGGGCCGATTATGACGGGATTTTTACAGGCAGATAGCTGATGTTATAATGTCTAACATAGGCTACTTTGATTTTAGAAAAATAATTAGAGTTCCGTGTAAAAAAATTAAAACCTTTGAAATTGGTAAGGAAATCCGATTCAAAAAGGGAAATAATATGTTTTTATAATAATTTCACGCGAACGAAGGTCGCGGGCAACAGCTAGTTTTTTTAATATAGCGTCAATAGAAATTCATCATCTGTGAAAATTTCAACTGTCTAACTATCACGGTTCATGAGATACAGCCTGGTGACAAACGGACGGACCGACAGCGGAGTCTTAGTAATGGGGACCCTTTGGGTACGGAACCCTAAAAAGACATTTCAAAAATAAAATAATAAATTCAAGTAAGCCGTGGCTATTTTGAAGGGAACTAAATGATCCGACACACGATCCACCATCAGCGAGACGTTTGAGTGAGCATGACTCGCATACTCTCAACCGCCAAGGCACATTCAAGTCAAGAAACGACGTACACAACATAGCTATCATGTACTATGTGAGAGCAGTCCTACAGTGTGGCTTGAAATGATATGAACGCATATGGCTACAATCAACTACGCGCCAGCTACGACGAAGCCCACAATGCTTCACGGCGCAAAGCCCACATTGCCATTGATGCCTACGGCGTAGCTCACATCGACTACGCGCCTGCTACGACAAAGCCCACATTGCCGTTGATGCCTACGGCGTAGCTCACATCGACTACGCGCCTGCTACGACATAGCCCACATTACCATTGATGCCTACGGCGTAGCTCACATCGACTACGCGCCTGCTACGACAAAGCCCACATTGCCGTTGATGCCTACGGCGTAGCTCACATCGACTACGCGCCTGCTACGACAAAGCCCACATTGCCGTTGATGCCTACGGCGTAGCTCACATCGACTACGCGCCTGCTACGACAAAGCCCACATTGCCGTTGATGCCTACGGCGTAGCTCACATCGACTACGCGCCTGCTACGACATAGCCCACATTACCATTGATGCCTACGGTGTAGCTCACATCGACTACGCGCCTGCTACGACAAAGCCCACATTGCCGTTGATGCCTACGGCGTAGCTCACATCGACTACGCGCCTGCTACGACAAAGCCCACACTACCATTGCTACCTACGGCGTAGCTCTCATCGAAAACGCGCCTGCTACGACAAAGCCCACGTCGATGCCTAAGACTTAGCTCTCGTCGACTACACCTGCTGCGGCAAAGCCTTCATCTTCGTAGCCTACGACGTAGCTCTCATCGACTGAGTACTATGTGGGTACTAGAAAACTGTCATTCACTGGAAACCTACATCTTTTCTTGACTTGAATGTGCCTTGGCGGTTGAGAGTATGTCATGCTCACTCAAATGTCTCGCTGATGGTGGCGCGTGTGTCGGATCATTTAGTTCCCTTCAAAATGGTTGAGTTGAATGATGGTTGAATGGTTGTGATCCATGCGTCTTGTTCGTGAACGGGCGCTGTCAGTTGTGACTGGTCATCTCATAATTACCACGGCTTATTTGAATTAATTATTTTATTCTTGAATTGTCTTATTTGTTTTTACTATGGATACTTTTAACGTGCACATCTTGTTACATCGTCCTCACATAATGTACCATCTCAACATGAATGATGTAACCAAGGTTTTGTAACAATAATCTGATTTCAAAGAGTGTCCATGGAGTTTCTTGCCCGTTCTTCTCCATAGAGATCTACGCTTTGGAATGGGCAACTACAGTACTTTCACAGTTTTTATGCCTTGTGACTGGGACTGTAGCTAGATTTCATTGTTCTTTGTTTAGATAGTTCAAAAGTGCCTGTAACTGGCCTACTTGAAATAAATGCTATGATTTTGATTTTGACTACGCGCCTGCTACGGACCCACGTCACAGCTCTCAATGACTACACGCCTGCTACGGCAAAGCCCACATTGCCATTGCTGCCTACGGCGTAGCTCTCATCGACTACGCGCCTGCTACGTTAAAGGCCACGTCGCTGCCTACGCCGTAGCTCTCATCGACTACTTTGACGTAGCAGGCGCTCCGGCATAGCTCACAACACAACGTACTACGACTATTTAGGCGACTTCATCTAATATATGTATTCAAGTGTTTATTACTTACTGACGACAATGCGACTTTATTTATAGCGTGTTACAACACTGTGGTGTGGATACTCGGATTGCGACCGATAGTAGCATCTGTTGGATTAGAGGGGAACTAAATCGTGGCATGAAACTTCCTTTCATCGGCCACTCCTTAACTTGTTCCTGGTGAGGCGGTCTTCATGATCACTGAATGATGTTTGAGATATACCCAACAATAATTTTTAAGGTTGAATGTATTCTAAATATTATTGCATTTTCACTGTCAATTACACTGCCATGATGTTTCGCAGTCACCGATAAGCTCGCTCACGTTGGCCACGAATAGGTAAGCTTATTGGTTGCTGAAATTATTGAGTGCTAAAGTTGTATGATCAGTAACAATTTAGCAAATGAAGCTCAAGGACGGACCAGGCTATAAAAATGGTGAATTTCAGATAAACGTAATTGACAAGTGTAGTAAGGTGTGTTAGTTTATCTTTTACCTTAAACTATGAAATAACGATACCGCCTTGAAACATTCAAATCTCAAAGTTAATAATTAGATGTAAGCAGCTGGTGAGTACAGATGTGTACATAGATCGTTGCATAGCTGATATGCGCACGCATGTACGTGGTGGCGCGGGGAGCGGGCGGGGGGCGGCTGGCGCGCCCTGCCGCCGCGATCAATAGCCGCGCTGACGTCAGAGCACGGCGGCGCGCCATTGGCCCGCCCGGCATTATTAAATAAACCTCCGAGTGGAGTGGCGCCGAGCTCGCGCCGCGGGCACAGCACCGCAGCACGCGGCGGGCCCGCGCCCCGCACGCGGTCGCCGCCCGCCATGGCCGACATGCCGGACCTGTCGCACCTCACGCCCGAGGAGCGCGCCATCATCGAGGGCGTCATGATGCGGCAGCGCCAGGAGGAGCAGCGCGAGCACGAGATCATGAGGTGTGCCCGCGTCCCCCGCCACCCGCGCCCCCCCTCGTCTCACCTAGCCACATTCGACGTACTGCACCACTGTTATTCGTGAAAGTGCCGTGATTCTATCCCTAACCATTGTTCTACTCGGATGGTATTTAGAATAACTATTGCATATTGTTCGCTGCATATTGCCATCGCCGCTAGTGTGTTGTCCAATCCTGTTTAATTGCTGCTGTGGAACACTACCGTATCTCGTGCGAGGCCGTGTACAGAAGTTCGGTTCAGTATTGGCGTACTTTAGATAAACAGTTTTACTTGGTGCTTCACTTTTTTATTTCTTTACTTATCTAATGCTTTTACATATTATTGAAAGTGTTTGCTGTAGGCAGGGATATGACTTGTTGTCGCGCGTGTGGAGTGTGGAGTGTCGCATTAAACATGCAGTGGATTTAATGACGCATCAATATAAATTTATAATACAATAATTTAATTACGCCCTTTTTCTCACACACGATACCTGTTTACTAACTGAGACGTTTTCTTTCCGGATTAAGTTTAATCAATATAAACTGAGGCGTTATATTGCACAACCGAGTATATATTTTATCTAGTTATCGTTTCAAAGATACGTAAACTGGTAATACAATATGTTGTTCTGTTTAATTGAATAGAGATGCTGAAAAAAAAATGAAATTCACCTAATGCATAGAGAGCGTAGTATTGCAATTTATTTATCTGACCCTACTCTGACCTACTTTTTGACCTACATAAGATAGCTTCATTTTGGATACGATATTATTTATATCGTGACATGATGGAAAAATTTATATTAAATTGTGTTCTAATCAGGTACATCCTGTGACCTATTGTGATTCAATGGGAATTCCGTCCTTGATTTAGATCGTTTTGCAAGTCAGTTACCGATTACTATGAAGCATTGAAGCATTTTTATTTACCAGGCGGATAGTGTTATTTTCCAAGCTATAGTCAGTTTTATTGTGATATGCTGAAAACCGAGTGTTCTGTAGGTAGTGCAGACCAAATGGGCAGACACTTTACACTGAAACACTCCCTTTATTATTCATTCTTTACATTGTCTTCAGCTGACCTTTGTACTCACAGTTTTGGATTCTAATCAAATAGGAAATAATCACAACTTATTTGGTGTATCGATGATAACAACAGATGAATTGTGTGAAAGAGGACATGGGTAGAAAGAAGATGGAGACGGATAGATATTGAGGTGGCGGCTGATAGATATATACATAGCTTAGGATTGGGTTTGGAAGAACACATTAAAAAAATGGAAAAGACGGGAGCATAATAACGATGTATACCAACATATTAAATAGGACTAGGTTATTATTAATAGAAAATTTTCACAAGATTGCACTAGAAATTGAAAGCGGATGCATAACGAGCTCATTTAATATTAATTTATTTTAGTTAGGACTTACAGCTAATAAAAACAAACAAAAAGGGAACCATAGTCACCAGAAAGCCAATAACAAATCCACATGTATAGACTTATAATAAAAAAAAATATGGTGTGAGCCAAGAACAAAAAACACACCGCTTTAATCAAAGTAAGAAGAATATAAATACTTACTTACTAGCCAACCTACTGTTGTCCCACTATACGTCAAGGTTCTGCACATAGGAGTACTTCAAGGTGAAATGGATATTTCAGACTTTTTATTATATGTCCAGTTGTCCAGGTTAATCACGAATCCACGACGTCTTCCATCACCGTATGTCAGTGATGTGTGAGATAAAATTGGATAGTACCTACATATGAATTTAAAAATTCACATTGGTTCTTATATTGAACTTTACCGCAGACGTAAGCAAGATGAAGTCACGGTGCTGGAGCAGACCATCCGGACTCGCAATGAGATGCACCGCGCGGCTGGAGTAGAGCTCGCGGCCACCTGCCACATTTGCCTCAAGACTAAATTCGCTGACGGCGTCGGTCACTCGTGTCACTACTGCCGAGTCAGATGCTGCGCCAGATGCGGGGGCAAAGTTACTCTACGTTCTAACAAGGTCAGAAGAAGAACAATAAGATTATCGCCTCTGTTTTTCCTTGTGTAGATCAGATCGCAAACTAATTCACGAATCTAAATATTGTAGTGTCATGGTTACATACACAATCGCTGAACACCAAAACTCTTGACCATAGCAGAATGAATCGTAGTGATTAAGAAACGCCTTAACAAATTAATAAATATTCATCACAACATAGGTTTCATTAGTGTCCGTTGTTACAGGTTATATGGGTATGTATACTGTGCCGCAAGAAACAAGAATTGTTATCTAAAACTGGACAATGGATCCACAAAAACTCTGGACAGGATTCTATGCTATGGCGCATGGAAAACGATCTGCGAGGTCTACCGCCACAGCCTGACGGGTCATTCGATAAACGGCCGAAACTAGAGAGGGCACATAGTGCTGCGGAGAAAGAAAATCTCCCACTTCAGAGATCAGGGAGCGCTCTTCGTCGCCAATACAGTCAACAGGAGCAGAGGTGTTACGGGGAACTTGAAGGACTGGCTAGAACCCATCCGCATCTAGTACACCCGAGGCAACATACTGCATACGGGGTGGTCGAGTCGGGGATACCTCCCCCCGCCCAGTTGTTGCCGCTCACGCCGGCGTCACACCCCCTCCTCCCGCCTCGGTCTTCCTCTTCAGATGATGAAGTTCCAGAGTGTGTGTCCGATGAGAACGACGAGTATCGTGATCGCGGTAAGTATGCACGCTGGCCTAACACCCGTCACCCGATCCTTTCACTTGTAACACTACAAGATCCTATCCATCCAAGCTAATTTTGTTTATGAACCCTACACACAACACTACACCACAAACACATTAAGTAGGTACATGTACTTGAGCCGTATACATACCGTTTGTCATGTTCATCTCTGGCATTACGCAATGATCAAGTTAAGGTGTTCCGTGCGAGGTGTTCATTAATTTAAGTAGCCTCAGGTAATTGTGACTGTTAGTTATCTAAGTATTATATATCTCACTGAAACTGATAGTGTTGAGCACCTAAACTTATCTGTATCCATATATGTATTCCATCACGTTGAATCATGTAGTCAATTATAATCGTGTTCCATTGTAACATTTTAGAGCCCGAATATTATTACAATTCAAGACATAAACACTTGTTTGCTCAATCAGTCTTATTTTCAGAGAACTTCAAGTCTTAAGGCTTCAAACCTCGCACACAGCAGAATCAGTGTGGTGCTAGGTTTGGAGCTGGATTACTATAACTGTACATGTAATCGTTTGCCGCCGCGTACGTTTTGCTTGTTAGCACTATGCCCTATGTACGCGCCCGGTACCAGTCGGGCTGCTCGGCCACCCGCGACACATTCCGCCTGGCGCCTGCGATCTGGCGACGAGTGGCCCTCACCACGCCATCCCCTGTTCGCAGGTACAAATAATGATAAGAGCAGTTCCGAGAGTTCCAGAAGCCAGCGTCAGACGATGTTAAACGAGAAAATGAATAAATTCTTATCGGTGAGAGGGCGAGTTTTGTCGGGAACTTATCTAATTATGCGTTGTAATTATATTGCTGAAGTTTAGATGTGATGATGAGTATTACTGTTGCGTATAACACTTCTTTCTCTGGTGGACCAATAATTGTGATGGCTGTTAATAACGTCCTATTTCTTCGAAGACACCCGTCTTCAACCCTATCTTAAGAAGAGCATTCACTCATTTTTCACGTTCCAAAAACCAAACAATTTAATAGTTTTAAAAAGGTTTGCTTCAGCATTCCTTTAGAATTTCAGGAACAATCAGTTAATGCTCTTCCCATTTACAGTTTTCTGTTGTTTGAACCATAAATTGCGATCTTTACCTATTACTAACACGAACATTTTATTTTAGTAGGAAGCTTTTGCACTACATTTATGGTTCAAACAAAAACGCATGCTTGGGCGAAAAGAAGTGTACTTGTTCATATTTTTTTACTATAAATCCGTTAGAATTGTTTGTGATCGTGTACTTTATTTTATTGTTGCTGTTTTACTGTCTTACTCGGATAAGTTTGACACATTCTTTCCGCTTGTGCGTGATGATCACCGCTTTCGATTACTTTATTTTGAACCGGAGAAACACGCAGTTTTAGTTTATCCAATAATCGTAAGAAACGTTCAGTAAGCCTTCTTACAAAATGTCGTTAAGTGAGGAATAATAAGATAGGAAATCCGAGATATGTTGCAAAACAAATGATTAGTAATAAATGAATTTTGGTTCCGGGCGCGTACATGCGCGTGGGTCCATAACAAGAACGGACGCGGGCAATGACAAGATGCCTTGTACAGGCAAACATTGTTATTCATTCGATATCATTCTTAGGACAACTAGAGGCATGTGCTCCAGTTCGGCACCCGCATCTGCGTAGCGCCAACGTGGCTGCCAACAATTATTACAATTTGATTAATCATTCGCCGGCCGATTACGAGGCAGAGGCTCGCGGTCCATACGACGTGGCGAGGACCGGGCCGTCAGGCGGACGCAGTTTCGATTCTGTGACCGATTGTCGGTGGCGGGCCCGCGACGATGGCGAAGGAGCGTACCTGCGCCCGTACGCGCCAGAAGAGGGCCCGCGCCCAGATCGAGCTGTGTATAAGAGTGCCTATTTGTGGGAAGACTCCTCAGACAATAGACGGTTCACTGAGAGGAGAAAAAAAACCGTTCGCTTTGACGGGCACGAAGGTGCCGCGACATTCCCGCGCGGAGGGCGCGACGCGTCGGGCGCGCCGCACGACTGGGCCGCGCTGCGCTGGGAGCCCGAGCGCCAGACCAGCCAGGACTCCGCCACAAAAGACTCGGGCATCGATACCTCTAGCACCTTCACGTCCAGTGAGGATTCAAACAGAGGCGATTGCCCTAAGGTACAGACCGCTTCACATTATGTCGGTTAGTTGCTTCAAAATAGTACTCATTTATCTATTAGTTCAGTTTGCGGTTTGATTATGCATAATATCAAGGAAATGTTTACAGATACTTTAGTTGTTTTAGTTTTTTTATATGAAAAATAGTCTTGATTGCGTTCAGCGTACTTGGTACTTGATTAGCAAATATGAAATCCACGTTTTCCCATCTGTACAAAAATTAGGCCTTATACTTACTTTTACATACTTTACACAAAAGTTTATAAGAAGTAGAATACTTGATTGTATTGACCACTTTAAATATTAATTTTATACGAAGAAAAAGTAGAAAGCGTGTTTATGACTATATTGACTTCCATGAATATTGTTGGCTGTAGCATGATTGCATTGGCGAGCATGCATTACATCCTATCTATGTTGAGTGTGCACTTCCTTGTAAATTACACGGTGTTAACGCTTCGTGGAGTAGCTATTACTGTCTTGTAATGTACAAGTTTTAATACAACAGTAAACATTTAATATTATAGAGCTCTTTAGTTTCGAATACGTTAGGAAAGCTGATGATGAAAGAATTAATGTGCTAATGTTGTGGACAGTTCCCGCTGAGCTGGCAGGTGTCGGCGGACGGCACGCGCATGATCGGTCACATGGTGCTGCGGAAGAGCGTCGTGGAAGGTAGTTCGCACTCTTCAGCGGCCATCCTCGGCCTGAAGGTGGTGGGGGGCAAGCTGCTACCGGACGGCACGAGAGTCGCAGTCGTGGAAAAAGTCAAGAAAGGGTCCATCGCTGACCTAGAAGGACAACTTAGGATAGGTACGTTTAGTACTACAGATACTGATATGACTCATACGTACAAGTTACGGACTATAAAACAAATCTTTACGAAACATTGGGAGTTTGTTCACATTGTTTGACTAATCGTTATGTGTACGTAACTTTCGATATGTGTACGAATATATTCCAATATTCAGGTGACGAAGTCCTGCAATGGAACGGCGTGCCACTGCAGGGTCGGAGTGCGGACGAGGTGGCGGCGGTCGTGGCCGACAGCAAACATGACTTGCACGTGGAGCTGGTGGTGTCGCGACCACTCACAGCCACTCGCAACCCCGCGCTACCGTGGAGAACTCATAAAGGTACCCTCGGAGCATGTAGGACCTACGCAACTCCCAATATCAACATTAAGTAACAATCTTAATTAAGTTATTCGTTATAATCGATACCAAATATAATTTCGTACTGGCGGAAGGTTCCAGCAGTACCTAATTGTATCAATTAGGGAGTAAATTGGTGGCACGACAGCACGAGCTTCTATAATATTAGATACTATTTCGTTGCTGGATGTATTGTCATGTTGAAATGGAGACTCTTGTAAAACAATAACTCTAGGCTTTACTAGAACATTTTCCTGTAAAGAGTTAAGTTTGTTCGACGTTCGCAGAAGTATACACGGAAGTGATGGGTGGTTGCGAGAAGCCGAGCGTGCTCGTCACGTCGCCGGGGTCTCCCGACGTGCACTCGCGCCGCCGCCCCCCGCGATACAATCACCAGAACGCTAACGTAGCTGGACGCATCCAGGTAAGTAATATTTCTTGTAATTTGTAGACTAATATAATCTTATCTGTCTAACGTTTAGTAAGTACCTGAACGGTCAGTTATGAACTAGCTACAGATCGTTGCCGGTGAGCGCATTTATGTTTGCTGGCAAGACGGCATAAGAACAGAACAGAGAAATTGTATAATTTGGTTGGGGGTTTCATCCAAAAATAGGGGTGTGTCCCATTTCTACTAAATTACTCCATGATACTCCTCCCCACTCCAAACGGGTGTAGCCAAAGTTCCAAATGTTAAAGAGAGCGAGCCAGTCACAGTAATCGGGCGAAGTTCCAAGGGCGAGCCTATGTTATTAATCTGGCGCAATTCCAATCCCAGCTTACTCGTTTTTATTGAGGTTTTGTAACAAAAACTTAACTAGGTCAAATTGCCCATCCGCAGTGAGCGGTTTTCGCAAATACGTTGTTTGTTGGGGAAACAAGACAATTAAGCCTTGCTTTGTATCGTGTAACTAATCGATAGAATTTGTGACTAAAGTAGATATTTTATTTTTCTTCCATACAGCTCAAAATATACTTCGACGTGACCGCTACTCAGCTGTGCGTCACAGTGGTGTCGGCGAGCGGTCTCACGCCCCGCGCCGACGGCTCCCCTCGGTGTCCGTATGCAAAAATATTCCTACTACCCGACAAGAGTGAGAAGAGCAAACGACGAACGAAAACCTTAGCTAACACTTTAGAACCACGATGGAATCAAAACTTTATCTATTGTGGGATTCGTATCACAGATATAAAGAGGCGAACTTTGGAGGTAAATACTTTCTGCTCATAAGAAAAAAAATAAAAATAATAACTTTCTGATGTCAGTTTCATACATACAACTTCTGATTAAGTTCTTATTGTGAAGCACACAATTTTAGATGAGATAATTAATTGAAATGAAGCCGAGATTTGTAGAAGTGTAGTAAAAATCCAACCCATGAAGCTAAAAGTCCAGCAAAAAAGCTTTAGTCAATGTACTTGTAACACATTATGGAATATTTTAAATGGAACACAATTTTTATTTTTTTCAAGGTAACCGTGTGGGACTTAAATCGCTACGGCCCAAACGATTTCCTCGGAGAAGTCCTGCTGGATTTAGACAACATAGTGATGAACCACGAACCTACTTGGTACACCTTGAAGCCGCATGAGGAGATGGGTAGCTTCAGCGTAAGTATTTTATTTGTTTATTCTATATTTATTAAATAATTGATGAATGTTGTTTAATGTCAACATTTCTCACTAAGTGTTAGATACTTATATGTACAGTATAGCTCCATTGCGTTGTCTATCATACGAAGTGAAGACCATTATTATTTTTATTTACTTATTATAAGTAATTCAGGTTACTTGCACTAAAAGTACGCATGTTAACCCCTCCATCATAACTCAATAAGCTTGCTAGGTTCACGTAAGTGCCTGATCGATCACGCTTCATTATTATTTATCGAATCGCACTTAAATACAGGTTTTACCTCTAAACCACCACAGTCACCTATAGATGACAAGCCAAAGTGATCTCTTGTACCTAACATGCTGGCCAAAATTTGGTTTTCCATGACTTTGGCTTCTCTAAATGTGGGTAGGCACACCTCTGCCTATCTCGAGGTGAACTGTTGGAGCTATACTTATAACTAACTGAATGTGTACGTACCAGCGGTATCGCGAGGACGAAGCGGATGGCGAGCACCTGTCGCCACCATCGACCTCCACGTCGCGCCTGTCCGACTCCGACACGCCCAGCGAGTGCGACCTGCGCCGCCATCACTCGCTGTCGAGCCTCGCCTCCAGCTCCAGTCCACCGCCACCGCACGATGTAAGTAAATCTGTGTATTAACCACGTTATTACAATAGAAGGCCGACACCATCATGTTCACATCTGTACTTTTGTTTACCTATTTTCTACAAATAAAAATATTTGAATTTGAATGTTTATGAATGTGAACAGTGAACTAGCTCACCAGGTTGGTGTGTGCTGCGGTTACGAAAGATTGAATGATCTCCACCACCACCCTATATTAGCGTTCTTACGCTAACTGCCCAACTTAGGTAATTTACATACTGTGGCAGTTCGCATCCCCTAAGTTGGGTTAGTAATCATAACAGGTACCTCCAGACAAAAATCAAAAACTTCTGAAATTTTGATTTTGATAGCTCTACAAACCTAATCTATCTAAAAAAACGTTGTGACAAATGAGTGAAGGGTACTAAATTTACTTTTACTAGTTCAATTCAGTCTATTAGTGCGGCGCTAACTTTTCCTCTATTTACAGCGAATGGACATGGACGGCGCCCGCTCCAGCCGCCGCGACATGTCGCCGGCCGGCAGGGTGCGCGCCGGCATGAACAGAGAACGCGTGAGTTGGCCGGATTGTCACACGTCCACTTACCATACTGACTGATGTTGAACTAACTCGACAGGTTTCTGTTCTACGGGTTCGAATCCCACTCAGTACAAAATAAATATGCCTATTTGCGTGACTTCCAGATACAATTTCCCTGAGAAACTTTAATCAGTATTCCTCTGAGGACAAATTATCGCACCGACAAATATTCGTGTTAGCAACCAGTGGCGCATGCTTGCCCTATAATATTACAAATGATTTGTAACGGCTGACGTAGGTAAGTCCGATTTCTAGCATCACAACTACAGGACACATTGCAAAGTCTAGTAACAGGTATTCCAATAGATCAACCGCCGTACCTTTCACGTCTTTTCTACAGCCATAGAACACTGCGTAGCCGTAGCTTTCACTTACTAATTGAAAAGTAAAGCATATTACTCGTAGTTGCCTACATTACTTTTATTTAATTTAAATACGGGCTTATTTATCAGAATGTTTATGTTTTGTATTGAGTCGTGAGTGCTATAACGCCGGTGGTCATGTTTGTAGAGCGGCGGGTACAGCGTGGCGCGCTCGCAGTCGGCGGCGGGCGTGGCGCGGCCGGCGCGCGCGCGCAGCAAGTCGCCGCGCCGCTCGCTGTCGCCGCCTACGGACCGCGACACCTGGCGCTACTCAGGTGCCGCCCCGGCGCCCGCGGCCTCCGCCCACCAATCACTACCTCGGACGCCGACATCCGACTCCGTCGGTGCTCCGAACTCTTTTCCGATTGGTCCGTGGACGTCGCAATGACAGCGGGCCTCGACCCCGCACGGAACACTGTCGTCGAGACACGCACGTTCTTTCGCCGCGTCCGCTCATCACCACTTTACTGCCACTTACTGTTTCACCTCCTAGCTCTCTCCACTTTGATTTTGTTTCATGCATCTTCCGCTGACCTCGTCCTTATCTACCTGATATGAAGCACGCTATCCATTATGGGTGTTTGTTGTGTGTGCGTTGTATTCCGATTCTGCAATTTCAAATTAAAATACAAGTTTAGACAAAGCAAGCAAATCTACGAATACAGCGCACGAATTAATGAATATTAATGTAATCCACATCATGTTAAATATTGCATGTCATTCTAAATCTAATAACCTAATGAATGATTTATCTTTCAAAGGCAACCTTCGTAAGTTTGTACTTCTTTTGTATGTTTCGAAGAATATCTTGTTTGTTATGAATCTATCTACTATTATCAATATGAATAAAAATCAAAGTTCCAATGGCATGAACCTATTGCGAGAATTAGTAGGAGAGTTGCGTGGATGAGAAAACAATGATTTGACATTGCAGTGAACGAGGAGCGAGGCGACGGGTCGCGACTGCCGACGCACGCGTACGCGCCGCGTTTCCAGTCCCGTTCGGCCACCGCCACGCCCACTACGAGTCCCAAGAAAAGGCAACTGCCACAAATACCTCATCACCAGGTACCATATTTATAAAAGGCATTTTTGCTACTAGTTGGTTGAACTTGTAACAACAGCCGCAGTTTCTACATTCGGTAGAGTTAATAACGGAGCCAACATATTCACGCAGGCAGGTCTTCTCTTCTCTAATCATTATTTGTTTATATCCATTGGTAATTGTCACCCTACACTCGTTAAAAGCAAGACAAGCATTTATTTCAATTACAGACCATAACAGGCACTTTTGAATGTCAGAAGTAAAAATAAGATCAAGCGAACAATGAAGCTAAACACGTGATATTTCCGCAGAGTGGGCAGAGAGCAGTGCGCGCGCAAGTGTCGGCGGACCTCGAGGAACGTAAGTGGATCGGCCCGCATCACATTGGCGCCACACTCACGTACCGCAGCACGCCACAAGGTCAATACACGCTGCCCTGTCCCAGTACCCTGCCAACACTCTATAATATGCCCGTGCATCTACCGGTGTACCTGACAGATAAGGCCTGGCAAAATCTACGTTCAAAATAATAATGACAATTCTTGGCCACAACCCATTGGCCCAACTTGGTCAATAACACCAGTGCAAGTGCTACTGTCAGGAACATCGTCGCGTGTATGGTCAGCTTTAACAACACTTCACACTGTGCCACCCTGTCCTAATACTTGAATGTAACACCAATTTAAAACCTACACTATCCCTTATACTCGATAACAACGCAGCCAGCTGTGTGATTATTAAATGTTCGCGTATTATGTTTAAACGCTTTACATCAGTTATCAATCAGTCAGTTTAATAACTGACGTTTCAGTAGGTAAATGTTTAACAACAACAGAAATGTGTAGTCCTTCACAAACGCACATAATAGAGAAACAGCTAACCGAAGTGATATCTATCATTAAACTTGTATATCAGTGTGAGCAATTATAATGTAGGGTGGGAAAGACATTACGCAGGACTGTCCGACTCCGAGCTGGCGGCGCGCAGCGGCGGCGGCGCGGGCGCGGGGGGCTGGGCGCCGCGGCGCCGCCTGTCGCCCGACAACGCGGCGCAGGACTCCGACCTGGAGTCCGTGGCCTCCGTCACGTCCAGCGCCTTCAGCACGCAGTCCGAGCGCCCGCGACCCACTAGGATGCTCAGGTACGACGCCACGCACCTTTATCCACGACCGACCTAATGCAGCATACCTACTAATATAAATATGTTTACGTTTATTGTTATTCCTTATAAATCCAATTCCAAGAAGTTAGTAAAAAGTTATTATTAACATAACTTTACAGCCGGAAGCGAATCCTCCCTCCTCACAGTACATCTTCTTCTTGCGATAGTGCTACCCCTGTCCTTCACCCGTACCGATATCGCCGTACTGATCGTCCCCCTCACCGGCTACTGCCGTACATCTGTATCCCGGCGGGCGCGGAGCGCGCGGTGCGGCGGCGCCTGCGCTCGCGCGCCGCCACGCTGCCGTCGGCGCCGGCGCACCGCGCGCGCCCTTCCCGTCGCCTGCGCCGCATCCTCGCTCGCAGCCGCTCTGCCGGCTCCTGCACTCGCGAACGCTCTCACCGACACGCTTACGAACGAAGTCACAGCTGCCCCGAATACCCTGTATACACAAATACTTATAAAATTACTGAAAACAAAAAAGATTATATCTTTCAAATGGCACTATCACGTACGAGACCATCTCTTGTTACAACTATATCTATAAATAGAGAGCAAAGAGCATTACCGGCGAACGTATACTATGGCCCAATGCCGACGCAAGCTAAAATACTCATGCATTCTAGCAGAAATAGAGTGCAAATTCAACCTGAACCTAGTAACTGGTTCTCGGAAATGCCTTTAAGCGTAGCGGCAGATAATCATCAACCACATGTTAGTACAGAAATTAGACGAAGAAGACTCCCCAACGTAGAAAGTTTATCTAATCCGCGCATAAGATCACTTCCTAAAATTCCGACGGTTGGCATATGTAAAGAAACTAACCAGAATGTTGGAATTAGTAATAAAAGTGTAGATTTAACACAAAAAGAAGAAATAAATTCTCAATATTACGGTTACGATAGCAACGGCAGCGAAGCTGAAAGTACCCTACATGTGGGTATCGAGAATAAAAACAGTTATGATCTAGAGAAAACTAAATCAAATAAAACTCAGTCGTTCGAAGCATCGGATTCACGTCAATCGCTTATCCTTACCGAGTTGAATAACGTTACATCTAACATTAGTCGAAAAAAATTACTATCGCTCGATTTGAAAACCAATTATGATCAAAAAAGTCCCAATCAAACGAAATCGTTAGACGTAAATAAAATTAAAGATCCAACCAAAAGCCCTAAAACTGGCATGCCGGCCAAAGTGGATAAAAAAGATAAACCTAAAATAGAGCGAAGACGAAATTCTGATTCATTAGTGATACTGAAAACCTCACGTTCAAGTTCACCCCAAGATCTATCAACACCCGATCAAATTAACAATATGTTTAAAAGAATGAGTATGACTTCAAAAAATACTTTAGACACACCTACTGGATTCAAAGATGAAGATAAAACAAAGAATGGCAATACCGTTAGTATAAACGAAGTTCCGACCTTCCAAGAATATCGTTCACCCAGCTCCCTATCCCCGCAATCCAGTATTGACTTCTCTTTCAAAAAACCTTTGCCTTCCATTATTAAGAAAGCTCGCACCCGGTCGTATTCTCTAGCAGCGACATATCATCTAGATCGAGAATTTAGTATTATGGCTAATTCTTTGTCTGTTGCTCTTTCTCCCCCGAACCTCGGCTCGCCCCGTCGTGCGCTCACTCCCGTCGCCTCACACCTGCCACTTGATGACACTCATCAAAACATTCATGATGCGGCGATGAATCCCTCCACCGCGGACGAATCGACTGCCTGCGCCACGCCTCAATCAACGCAACCGGCACCTCAACCGAATTATCCACGACGTGATATAAACCTTTACAAAAAACAATCGGTGAAAATGAATCGTGAAAAACTACCGCACCGCCGGAATTCAAAGCGCAGTAATGACTACGGTGGTCGAGAGAACGGACGCGGCAATGGCAGCAGTCAGCAACAACAACCCCTGGAGAGACGAGAGTCACGCCGCGGACAATTTTCTCGAAGTTTGAGCACTGCAGATGTGCCACCAGATGAAAAAGCAGGTAATTCATAAGATATTATAAAGGTGGTTTGATACCTAAAACTAACATTTAAAAATAAGGTGTTACCTTTACCAAAGACGGCAGTCTCAGCGACACTGCTCTTGGTGGGGCGGGCGAGCTGGAGCCTGCCAGCGACGATGCGCTACTGAAGGCGGAACCTCGAGACTACTTCGGTCCTGGTATGGGCAAGAAGAGCAATTCCACTTCGCAATTGTCAGCTACAGGTGAATTACATCATATCGCTGTTGATATTACTGACTCATTCCTTAAATGCATTTTGGGCCTTTGAATGTTAACAAAGGTTTATATTTATTTCAATTTAGTTAACAATTCAAGTGTTGGTACGATAATCGCAGGACGAAAACGGAGGTTAGGTTTTGGTAAACGTGGAAAAAATTCGTTCACGGTGCAACGGAGCGAGGAAGTGGGGCCCGAAATGCGAGCTGGCATGGGTGGCGTATCGCGGGCCTCTTCAGCCTCCAGCGAGAACGACGAAGACAGGTTCGCGGTGCTTAGCACCGACGACGTTGACACAATATTGATCTCGCCCGGGGCGGTAGCTCACTCGCGTATTACTGGTCCATGTAACGAAGGTCATCGAGAAACGACAGAGAGGCCATCTGCATTTACATACTTAATAATTATGGTTAATTATATAACACAGCATGTTACAGTCATGAAACAAATAAATGTGCAATGTCGCTTATGTAAGTCAGCTAATGTAGAGCTTTGTTTGGTAAATGTTTTAAATAAAATGGAAGCTAACTGTCACAACTATGTGTACCCCCCTGTGAGAGATTCCCTATACTTATACAGTCCCATAGATGATGTACCTGTCTTAGTAGAAATTTGAGAACTAACAATTGAATTGAATAACTTGAGTGTTTAAGTCTTCGTCGTGTCTTGTAATCCGTAACCAGGTATATTGTATTATGACGCTAAAGTTTTTAGTTTTAGCCCAACCCTGAAATAGATCTGTAATTCTGTACCAATTATTATCTACCCATATACTTATTATTAATGTCTAAGTTACATTGATTGGCCATCCAGAAATTTTATTATACCTACCTACCTACAAAATGACAAATAATTATGTAAATAACTGCACATAGCTAGATAAAATTAGATACCGTAAAATGGAAAACACTACGGTAACCCACAAAATATCAAATAATATACCTATGTGAAATAATTTGTATCCATTAACAGTGATAAAAATTTGAACATTCCTTTCAAGTTATTCAAAATGAACGCAATATTTCGCAAAGGTATGACATCCAAACTAAGTAGTGTAATGTGCTTTTCGACGGGTAATAAATGTATGTTGCGCCGGTGTTCGCGATTGTGCGACAGCGCGCGTGTCTCGCGCAGAGGGCGGCGGCGGCGCGCGGCGCAAGCGCTCCGGCACCACCACCACCGCCTTCAAGCGCTCGCACGAGGTGTGCGCCACCAGCCTCGTGTCCATATCTAGCTCGGAGGGATCCTCGTAAGTCGCGCTCGGCGGCTCCGTTTTATGCCGAAGTTCGCCAGCTGCCTGCCGAGTTCCATTTTGTATGTGCGCCTCGATGTTGCTCGTCTTCTACATTCTTTGCCCCTCTCTGTGTGCCTTTCGTCTTGTCAAAGCATGATTCCAGTTATATTGGTGTGTTTCACTCATCTTTTCTGTTCAGCACGCACGTGTCTTCTCTTGCATAGGCATCGCACCCTCTCGTCAACTAGGTACCATGAGACAGCTACATTTATCTCCTGTCTACCGCCCTCCGTGTCCGACGTTTGTTAACATTTTCAGTCACGTGGCCGCGGAGACGATGTCGTCGGTCGAGAACGAAGCGCTCCTGCGCTCCTGCGCGTCCTGCTTTCATGATGCACGATTGTGATTGAATGATAAATGTTGCCTGAAAGCCTATGATGTATGCACTTATTTTTTTGGTCCGTTACACAAACTTTTGTCTGATCGATGTACACACATACCTACATCAACAATCATGCATGTCTCACTGGAATAATCACTTGTCATTTTCTCTATTAAGTTATCCATAGGGTCAACACATGTACATACCTTCTTTAAACGTGGGTTTATAGGACATAACCAACAGTTTCCATAATGAGTCACACCAATGTTTTTTTGTATCAGTATGTCTAAAAAATAGTTAACTCGAGAAAATCTGTTTTTTTTCCTATCTTCAAAAATGACTGAGATATTAAACTTTAAGTACGGCCTCCGCGGCAAAATCCGACTAACGTGTGACGTCACGCTACGAGCTGAGAGTCGAAATAATAAGTGCCACTAAACCACTTTACAAATCAAATTTTATGAACGTAAACACTAGTGTTAAAATAACAAATGCAAACCACTTTTCAAATCAAATTTTATGAACGTAAATACTCCGCATCACCCGCAATTCGACATGACACTCAGCGTGACGTCATCGCAGTAGCGGGCAAAGGAACGCAAATTAAAAAAACGGCAAAGTGTGTGTTGGACTCGCGCACCGAGGGTTCCGTAAAACTTGTAGGTATTTTGTTATTAAACTACATATTTACGTTTTCTACATATTTATTTTTTCCTTTACATGTGCTGTAAGAAATTGCTTCTTGCTAAATTTCATGATTCAACAGGAAGTATCCTATAAATTTTGATTCCCTTACAAGTGTCGAATTATACGTTTTTTGCGGCACAAACAGCCGTATCTTTTTTTACATTATTTATTTATTTTAAATAAATAATTTTAATTTTTTTACATTAACTTAGAAGTTTGATTTTTCACAGCTTCAAGGGACTGTAGACCTGTACATGGTTTTAATTTCAACTCGATACCTCCACGCGTTCCAGAGATAAAGGGTATTGACAGACAGACAGACACTAAGTGATCCTATATGGGTTCCGCTTTTTTCTTTTGAGGTACGGAACCCTAAAAAGCGGTGAAAATTTACAACGCTCTAACTTTGGAAATCCTGGCCCGATTTCAATGAAACAAAATCTATTATTATTTTCACGAGTACGCGCATTAAATGCAGTAACCTTTATTGTAATATTGATGTGTTGGTGTGACTCAATTTGCACTGACATGAGAAGATACATATATGAAGAGAACAGGTTGGTTGTGGTGCTGGTTATGGGTAATTAGAAACTTAAAACATCACAAATTTTAAGTAAATGGAATAAAATTGTAGATAGACTGATACGAAGCTAGAATAGAAATGGATTGTGTACCAAACTTCATTACTATTATTTTCTTAAACATTACCTTCATAGATTTAATCTTTATTCCACTATTGAATCTACTACCTACCTCTCTACTTAATAGATGCAGACCATTCTCTAGCGTTTCTTGCACCTTTACACAATTACATCTACTAGTTAGATGTCTTGATACTTTAATAGAACCTAGTACTTGGAATCCACGTGCTCTGCCTAACTTTACCAATCGATGCATCCGAACGACTACCGCCCTCTTCTTCACTATTGTATCAATGTTGTAAATGTTGTATTTTTTTTTACTATTCCGTTTGTAGTGGCTAAAAGATCTGGACAACATTTTTATTATTATTACCTACATTACATACATTTACGTTTTATGTGATACCTACCTACACCTTGTTTTAAAATACTTTCAATCACTAAATTGCATTTATTTCAATACTTAATCATTTTGTAAATTAATTTTATTCACTTTGAAGTAATAGGTAAATAACGTAGGTATTGCTTATTTTTTAATTATATTATTGCCAAATCGAAGTCACCTAATCCTGTGGTGTTAAGTTCTGCTTTGATGAAAATGGGCTTATCCAGTTCAAAATTAACGAATTCGTTTAGCTGTCAACAAGTAAAGCCGGGTCCGCTGCGCCATGTTATCGTGTTTTACTAACACAAAACATTGTTTGCTAACATAAAGGGGGCGTGGCCTAACAAAATGTTTTGCCACGATGAACGAATAACGTTTTGTTAGAAAATGGCCGCAGCAGACCCGGCTTTAGGTGTATGAACTATAACGTGCTACCTGTTTTAGATGGTCTCCTGGCATGAGAGGCTCTGGCTCGGACGGTGGCGGCCTGTCAGACTTTATCGACGGCTTAGGTCCAGGACAACTGGTCGGGAGACAGTTGCTCGGCGCGCCCACGCAGGGTGACGTACAGCTGTCCATGTGCTACCAGAAAGGATTCCTTGAGGTTAATGCTTAATTCTGTTGAAGCACACAAATACAAAAATAAAAAAGGAAAATTATTAATCGGGCGAATAAAAATTTAATGGGCGATAGGTTACTTTAAACCCTGCAATCAGAAATAGGAGCCCGCGCAGCGGGGTTACGTCGACTACGCCATATTTTATTTTGTTTGGGTGGCTTACAGCCAACAGTACAAAAATTTATAGCGAGGCAATCAACGACAAGCCATTTACAAGTCTTTACAATTAACAACAATCAAGTGGTTAATAAGCTTATTTAATTTTAAATTCGAGTCCTTGCATTATCACACTGATCGTATTGAACAACTAGTAACTCTTGTATTTTCAAGTCGCCGTTTTAAACATTTGTATTTGTTCAGTTTGTCGCCCACTTAGTATTTCAGTAGCCCATATTCAATATTTTTGACACCGTTAGTTTGAATTTATTTTCGCTCCTTTAAATACTACCCAATAACTAATAAGGCATGCTTCATTAGGATACTGATTTAAAAAAATACGAAATAGTGTTATACCTTTAACTTCTCGGCTCGTCCTGTCCAGTGCAGCACCGCTGCTAACGTAGAACTGTTTCTTGTCTTACCGGTGCAATTTTACGCAGACTTCACATGATACATTTGTCACCCGATAAATATTAGATGTTCAAGTTTTTCCAGTTGAAATTCAAAGTTTTCTTGGAGTACTAAGGCGACTTGACGCTGTTTCAGGTGGAGGTAATTCGTGCCCGAGGTCTGGTATCACAGCCAGGTAGACGAACCCTGCCTGCGCCCTACATAAAAGTGTACCTAGTGAGCGGTAAGCGCTGCATCGCTAAGGCCAAGACAAGCACGGCACGCCGGACACTCGACCCACTATACCAACAAACGCTTACCTTTAGAGAAAACTTCAAAGGCTGCGTATTACAGGTGAGCTTGTGTGTTGTTTTTCTAATGCTAACACTTCATTTGGAGTATTTGTAATCAATTCAAAAAATTGTATCGCGACACTGATATAGCAAAATATACAATTCTATAATAATAATAATAATAATATACTATACTTATTGGAATAAATTTCACTTTGTAGTAACTAAATAACACCAGGATTTGAGCAAATACGCTAAGTGAAACTAAATATCACGGCATCCCGTCACTCGACTTCAAAATAATTACTAGTCACATGCTGCCTTATACCGTGAGGAAGTCTGAGACTTCGACTTCCGTTTTCCAAGACAAACGATAACCCATAAAGGCGACATTCCGCCTAAACTAACCTCGGATGCACATGTCCATTGCATACATATAAAAAAAAAGCTGAAAGCAAAATGGCTTTCAAAAGACCAGTTTGGAAGTTTTATTTAAAGTCAGACTAAATTGCTCACGATCTAGTCATTACTAGAGTCATAGTAATTATTATAAGGTTTCTCGTATTTCGGACTATGTGTATGTATTGTAATAAATATTAGTTTATTTTATCTGTATCCATATATGTATTAGTATGTACCCATTTATGTGTAGGCATCAATTTCAGTTAACAAAATGGTAATTTTATAAAAAAAATTGTACTCTACCACAATGCTGTCTTATTTGACCCAAAGGTTGACTGGTAGAGAATGCCTTGTGGCATTAAGTCCGCCTATGTACCACTCTTGTACATGAAGTTTAAATAAATAAATAATATCGTGCCCTTCAAAAATTAATTTCTAGCTCCATCAGTTAGATGGCAATCTGTGCAGTTCAAAAAGCACACAGTACATTGTAAATTTTTTGCACTCACAGGTGACAGTGTGGGGCGATTATGGGCGCATAGAGGGTAAAAAGGTGTTCATGGGCGTGGCGCAGATCATGCTCGATGACCTAAACCTCTCTAATATCGTCATAGGGTGGTACAAACTCTTCGGAACTACTTCATTGGTAGGTTTTGTTGATGAATTATATAAAATACTATTTGTTGGGTGTTACATAGAAATTTATTTAAAGATATTTTTTTTTTCTTTTCAGTAACCAAGGTTCTACACTGTCTACAAGTGTCAGGCGAACCTTTATCACAATAAAAAAATTATAACTTGTCCAAATAATAAATCTAGTGATACTGCTTTAATATCATGATAAAACGCAAATATCTTGATTATAGGAAATTTTCTATAAAACGAAAGGTATAAATAATAATAATAATAATTTGTATTTTTATTTTCTTTTGGAATGCCTACCGGAGTTTTGAATAGATAGCATTTTATAGCAATGAAACAAATGTATAGTGTACTCAATAATATGTAATTAAGTATTAAAAGCCAAATGGAATTCATGTATATTTTTTATCCTTAGCAGCCAATTTCACTACTCTGGAACAAGTCATATAGATATCTCAAATTGTCAACTATAATTCATTCTAGAAACATAAAGCTAATGTGTGGTGAAATTGGCTCAAGAACCCTATTATTTTATCTTTTCCATTTCGTTTAGGCATAAATAAATCCTGGGTCGATAAAAAAATAAAGTCATTATTTGCATTTTTATATTCCACAGATATGTGTATAACATTTCCATATTAATTTAGCAATCCATCGCATTGCGTCTAATACATCAATCAGTCTAATATTACCGCTTGACGTGACAACGGTAACGAGTCCATAAAATTATAGTTTACAATCAACATTATTAGTACTAGCTAGAGGGAACGAGGCAAAGTCAAAATGTGTATAGCATTGATAGGTGAAAGATTTCTGTGTTTATAAAATCGACATAATGAGATAGCACTCCCACTGGTGACTTATGCTAAAATAACATAGTTGGTTAGGTACTAACCTTGATTTAAACTAAACTTGTTGAATAATCTTTAGTCCTGTACAAACTAATGTATTGGTCTATATTAAACGTCTAAAAACTGTCTCAAACTCAACACTTAGTGCAACATTTGCTTGGGCTGTTTAGAAGGTGAAGCACCTGGTAACCTGCCTTCGCCTTGTCTCTTCACGCCCGTAGATTTTATATCTGTAAAAAACACAGTATAATTATAAAAACTATTAATTTAAATATACCGTTATAGCGTGATAACCGCTCTTTAGCCAACATACATTCACATGAAAGGTAAACAAAACATCTGCAAGTAGCATTGTTAATTCACTTAGAAAAAAAATATTGATTCAAGTAAAATATTAATATGGACTATTACCATATTAATATTTAATTGTTGATTTAATTATTGATCGTTTTGTTAGTTTAATTAATTAATATTATGATATTATTTTACAAAGTGACGACTTGATTCTGACAGTTTTATCCAGTGAATTAATAATACACTACAGTATAATTACTGCTAACAAGAAAGCGGTATCAGCGGTCAGTCAGTATTCATAGAAAACCGTTGAGAAACTAGTTTGCCATCAAATGTTGATGGAAACAAGTTGCGCAACTTTTCTAAACCATGAATACATAACTTTAACATGCAAAACTGTAATATTCCATGTTGCCAGCAATAAAACATGTTGCTGAAACAATAATGTGCAAAAAGTTGCACAATATTATTTCTTCTTTGTAATTTTAAGTTACAACAAGTAATCAACAATTGAACACAATGTAAATCACTCAACGAGCAAAACACAAAAAACAAATTATATTGCAAATGTATTACAGAATAAAGCTGCAGGATATTTGTAACATAAAGGGACCAATACCCTCCCATCCAGTCTATAAAATAAAAAGAACTAAGTATATTAAAAATACTTGGTGAAGAATAAAATAAAAGGTCCTCTTTATCAGTATGTAGTTCTATTTTTCCCATATCGGAACCGTTATAATTATGTGAATAGGACTATTTCCCTTTAATATGTTGTTAAATGTTCTACTCCTAAACTACTAAAACTGCCTGGAAAGTACATTTCTTACAACAGTCGCATCAGAAAGTATTGTTTTGTAGTTTTACTTAAAAGAAAAATAATAAATAAACAAATTATTAACAAAAATACAAGGTCCTACTTTAATAGTCCTGGTCCATCAAACAAAAATAATACAAATGAATGAAAACATAATATTAAAATATCCTACATTCGCGGCGCGTATTATGCAGTAACGATGCGTGATTATAATGAATAATGAAATGAAAATAATCCGTAAAAGTGCATTTATAACGGCTATCTACGTAGCTTACCGACGACGACCGATGACTCCGGCCGGACAGCTAATCGTCCATGGTTGAATGCGTCGGCGGTGAGTTCTTGAACCCGTCGTCTTCGCTTCTGTTAGTCGTTTGATTTTTTGCGACAGTACCTGTAGTGTACACATGGTTGTGCAAACGTTCATACGCGCACTCTGAAAGCACTGAAAACTTCACCGAATAGAAGGACCTACCTTACAATTTCTAAAGTACTGCCGCAATGTGATCATTTGCACTTACCAATATGTTCCAATAAGTTAAAGTACGTTTCGTTACAGTAGGACAGTCGACATGGTACACGCTTACCAAACTGATTCAAACTAGAATAGACTGATTCCGTAAATGTTCTAATGGAATGGTCATCTATATCCAAATTAACCAATAATTTATTTCTGTAGTCTAGGGTTGGGTAGCCGTTCATTGACAGAGACAGGGTGGTTCATCGCTGTCACATTGTCTACGCATATATTCGTAAGGATAGAAAGTAATGAAAGGACAATGCCCAATTTTGTATCGGAGTTCAGCTGTTCTTGCGTCTCGTCTGAATCATCGGTAAAATATAGAAAAAATCTAGTTCGGTTTATGTAAATGAAAAATCATTAATATATTCGATTGGAATTCTTTTAAATCGGACTTTTAATCTTCTAATTATTGTGCTGTCGCGTTACCAGTTATCACCAGCGAAAACAGTTACTTACACAGAGAGATTTAAGTATTGAAATGTCTGGCACAAAACAAAACATATACGAATTATAAAGGCATTACAAGGCATTTATGTCACTCAAATTGAGATTGACTATGAAATAAGGTTACCAGCATGATAAAAATCTACCCTCCTTCCTTCAGTTTTATTAAAAAAGCATTGGATCAGCAGCAAAAGCCAAACATCGTTTCCAGATTTTTGTAATGGTGATGTGATTTAGCAAGCGTGTAGATAGATCAAGAACAGTGTATGCCTACTTTTAATCACTTTCGTTAAAGAAATTGTTGTAAAACCTATGGTTTGTAAACATCATCATCTGCCAAGCCTTTTCCCAACTATGTTGGGGTCGGCTTCCACTCTAACCGGATGCAGCTGAATACCAGTATTTTACATGAAGCGACTACCTATCTGACCTCCACAACCCAGCTAGCACTGGGTAACACGATACCCTTTGGTAAGACTGTTGTCAGACTTTCTAGCCACTGACTACCTTAACGGCTGTCAAAAATCTACAAATGACAGCCGTGACCAACGGCTTAACGTGCCTTCCGAGGCACGGAGGAAACTCGGTATGTAATGGGTGGTCACCCATCCACGGACCAACCTAGGAAAGCGCGGCTTAACCTAAAGATCGACCCGATTGGCTGTTATTATTTAGCCACGAGCTCCTCCGAGGTTTGTAAACAATAACTGCATTTAAACTTTTATGTATCATCTCTACAATATTTCTTTTATCCCATTAAAAATCAAAATTAGTTATTTTTTATTATCTTCTAGACTAAAATAAATAAAATATGTGAAATGATAATTCAAAAGAAGATTTTTGAATAAAAATAGAAAACACTCAGCTGCAACCTGCTTTATAGCACTGTCCTTTGGAAATTTTGTTAAGTATAAAGGCGTGTCCACACCATAACTTGTTTTAAAACATGGTTATTTAAGGTGAATGCTCCAACCAGCCCGCGAAATTCAAAATTTCTTGCGTTTTTTGCAATTTGCAGGCCAGTGCTAGGTTGTATGTTGATTAAAATATTATTCGCGGCTGTAAGACGTATGTAGTTACAGAATTATAATCATCAAAATCACCAATACAACCCTCCAAGTTCATAAAGGCGTAGGAACAAGAAAAAGTCATTCCTACAGCTTTATGAACTTAGAGCGTTTTATTGATGATTTTGATGATTATAATTCTGTAACTACATATGTCTTACAGCCGCGAATAATATTTTAATCAACATACAACCTAGCACTGGCCTGCAAATTGCAAAAAACCCAAGAAATTTTGAATTTCGCGGGCTGGTTGGAGCATTCCCCTTAACATGATTCAAAAGAGATATTAGCAATATTGTATTATTTAGACGTGGTATGTATAGCAAAAGTTTTGTGTTTTGTTTTATGAATCTAGACACACCCTAACATTATGTCAGGTTCTTACTAATAAAGCAATTAGTTCAGAATAGATGGAAAAAATAAAACAATGAACGAGTAGATTTAAAAGATGATTAGTGATTCCTACATTTTCTTCGTATTACGTCTCTGATACAAAAAAAAAATGGATTGGTTTAATTTTGTAATAAATGATGTGTGTAGATTTAACAGACAGACTAACAGACGTTTTTTTGTTTTGGGAAAATGATTACTATACACATTGTTGTTTTTACGCGCCGTTTGAGTTGCTTCTTATAAGTACATGTTGTTCATTAGCAGTTACGAAAGAATACCGTGAAAATGCGTGTCGTCTGTTACAGGCCTACGCCAATGTATCTAGAGGTTCTCATGTAAGATTTCCTCAAATCCCTCTCAGTTTACACATCCTATTGATTGATATTCACCCAAAGAGACCGGGACTAATAAAGAAGGACCTTATAACAAAATGCATTTTAAAAAGTATGATTCTTTCTAAGAGCTTTGAGACATACCTTGCAACCACCTGACTTGAGTAGCGGGGCCGTATCCTTTCTCGTTTCGTGCGGCGATGCGGAATATGATGGCTGGCTTGGTGGACGAGTCGACGTGTGCGGCGCTGAGCGAAGCCTGCGGCACCACGCAGGTGTTCGCCTTGCCGCAGTACACGCGTACGAAAGCTAGTTGTGATTTCGTTGGCTCCTAAAATCAAAATATTTGTAAATTTTTGGGTAAGATAAGAAACGACGATGGTATCGACAGTTGACGTTAGTTTAACGTTCATTTACGGTAACATAACTTCACTGATAAAGCACAAAAATAACGAATTACCTTTGATGGTGTAGTAGACCGCACGGCTAGGTAAACAGAGTATTCGAATATTCCCTCAGCAGCCACTTGTGGGGGTTCCCACGACAAGTGTGCTCCCTCTACTGACTTCGAAATTTTGATGGCTGATGGTGCTCCCGGAAAACCAGGTAAACAGGTCTTAAATGCAGATTCCTGAAACAAAATAAGTAATGTTAAGAATATCCTGGATATATGTAACTGTCCTATATTAAAAGGGACAGATTTTAGTCTAAATAAAGTTAATTCCATTGATCACTTACTTCGCTGTACTCGCCGCGCCCACAAGAATTAATCGCGGCAATCCGGAACTTATAAGCTGTACCGTGTTCAAGCGCCGTCGTAGATAGCCCAGTCAAGTCCGGTAGATTGTCCAGAGACAAATTGGACAAGTCCACATTAGGATCTGAGATATAGTTTTGAACCTAGAATTTAAACAAAATAGATTATTAAGAACCATGAATTTTGTTATTTATTTACTTTTTAGAGATTTGTTTTAGTCACTCATGGCATGTGGTGAAACTTCCCCCACATGGGCATGAGTGACATCTCAATTCAATTCAATATTTTTATTGTGGATCATAGGTACAATACAGTTCTTAAGTAGTTTAATTTAGATCAGCTATGTCCCGCCCGTAGGGCATACAATAATAACACATAAATTAGTAATTCAATGAAATTTACATTCATCTACCGGGGAAGTTTCTAAAAATTCGATTCTCGATTCTTACGGCTTAACATCAAATTAAATAATTACCGTAAAAGAGTTCCCCTTCACGATTCCGACAGTGTACCACGCATCTTCGTCAGGTAGCTTCGGCTCCTCCGACTCAGCCTGTAAAATTGTACAGTCTTTATAAAGAAAATGCAATAAAGTACTAGGTATGTATTCAAACATTAAGGGCCACACTTCATCATCGGTGAGAAGTTTGATAGCAATAGCTTTGTAAACTACATAATATATGTCAAAAAAATCTTAGAAGATTTTTTGTTTTTTTTTAAACTATAATGTTTTAGTTAGTAAAGATATTTGATGGATTAGGAGATTCAAGCTTTAAAATGGGACTTTTCTTGAGTCGAGTGGCTAAGAGAACGAGTGGTGTATAGTACCTGTTCGTGATGGTGCAGCGCCGCGCTGGCGAGCGTGGCGAGCGCGTCATTGGAGTCGGTGGGCGGCAGCGGCGGCGCGGCGGGGTTGGCGCCTGCCACCGAGCTGCTGACGGCGCCCTCGCCCTCGCTCGCGCCCTCGCTCTCGGCCGCCGCCACCGACGACGATACGCCCGCGCCGCCTTCCTCTCCTGAGACATCAATTAACAATACTTTCATAATGACATCCTTTGTTTGGCATATATCTAGTTCATTTTGAAGTTAAAAGAGTCTAAACTAATAATAATAATAATAATAATAATAATTTATTTAATTCAGACCATTGATCCATATAGTGTTAGTAAAATCTTAACCTATTGTTAGTACCTACATAAAAAGCTTAAATTAATTGGCGACATGTACGCCAGTACGCACATGCCTAGCTGCCCAGTGCCTAATGAAAGGCCCATCAATTTTGTCCGCCAGTGTAGCCAGTGTGTTGTTGTGTTGTGTATAATCCAACTACCTCCTTATCTAGAGCGAACAGACCAAACCTAGATATTTTTAGATAAACATAGGACATCCATATGACCAAAACTATATTACCTGGTAGTAAATTAGGTGAGAGTAATGCAGAACCATTCGCCGACATGGTGAGTAGTGGCATTGATTCGCTAACTGTCGGCATGGTGTCGGCAGCACCTTCCATTTCGGACGTGTCTGCATCACTGAATCTAGAACACGAAATTGCTAGGAGCATTAAATCGCCGAGGAATCAGTGTTATAAAAGAGGCATATCAATTACAAATATGTATATTTTTAATTTTTCAAAGCTATAATACTTACTCATTGGGCTGATGCTGTTGAGGTGCAAGAGAGAATGAGTGTAGAACTGCAGGTCCATTGGCAGTGGAGGAAATGAGAGATGCTTCTGTTTGACCACTGCTTGTAATATCAGCACCACCCTCTGCTGTGCTTGAACTGAGGACAATTACATTCATTACTATCAATTTTACCTGTCAAGCGATTGCCTAAACTCCGCCTTCTTCTCGTAAGAGCTCCACGGTTTTAACGCTTATATTTACTACTGTACTATCGTTGGTGCATACCACATTAGTTGTATTAGGTATGAAGTAAATGATGATATTTTGCTGAAAACCTACCTAATGCCAGTGCTGAGAGCGTCCTGTGCTGCACTGCTGATGTCGTTGACATCGTCACTACTTGCGACACCCTCTCCACCGCCCATGTCTTCATCCATTGTACTTGATTCATCTGCAATTTCAGTATTTTTAAGTAGATGGCTTGGTTAGACTGAATGCAGAAAGCAAAGTAGAGAGTTTTGAGGTAGAGCTTGAGAGAGGCCTCCGTCCTGCAGTAGACTGCAATAGGCTGAGTTGATTGGAGTATGTACTAATTTTAATTAGGTATTTAAAAACCATAGTTGTGTACAGTGAGTACTTAAGTACTCATCGGATTTTAAGTAGACACTCAACAACAAATAAGTAGTGCATGATGTGCTTGCATGTAAGATGTTGATGATACATTTGTCTGTGACTATTGATGTATCTCGTATCTTTGAAGCAATGTATTTAATTGTTGGTGAGCCAAATAAATAAAATAAAATGTCAAGGCTCTTTTTACACCATGCATTTTCAGGATAAAAATAAACAAATGTTTATACCATCTTGCACAATTGGAGCACCATCCCCCTCACCAACCCCACTGTCGGTGGGCATTGCTGAGCTGATGGACTGGTCTGGAGACTCCTCAGCAGCTCCCGCCAGGCCTTCTGCCTCATCTAAGCTTTGATCTTTCATCATTGGATCCAGGTTGCTCTCTGTTTCCTGAACAAACCAAAAAAAAAAGAAGCATATGTAAGCACAGAAATCAGCTTAGAAATTGCTCATAACAACATAACTTACTGTAGTACACTAACAAAAATGGAACATAACATACTATCGCGCCTGTATATCCACAAAGGGTTAGGCAGTGGTGTACAATAGGGCACTCACATTTCTCCAGTTATGTTTCAATCCCATAGAATAGGGGACAAGCCGGACAAGCCTATTGCAATCAACCCTTCACAATTCCAAACTCTAGGCTACTGCTCACTAATACCTAATAGAAAAATCCAATAACAATTTGCCCAACCTGGTAATGGAACCTAAGCTGTCATGCTTAGCAGTATCACAAAGGTCAGTGGTAAAGGTCTGTGATTTGGCTATAGCTGTCCTTACTTTATGATAAGAATAGATATCATAATGACTTACAGGTGTGGACAAGCAGTTGTCTCCAATGTAGGCAGATTCATCTGCCACGGTTCCTGTTGTAGTGTCATCTATGTCCATCTCTTCTTCTGCTTCGGCTTCAGCCTCAGCTTCAGGGTTAGCTACAAGTACAGATGAAGGTTCACTTCAGTCAAATACCACAGAGCTTAGTGAAGGAAGCTATGTTTTTCTCAGTTATTAAATAAAAGAGGTCATTATGGTCAATACCTACATATTGTACTAAAATGTGGAACAGCAGGTTAATATTTAGTACTAATATTTCAATATTAAAACATTAAGAATGGTTGAAACTTCTGGGGGTCTAGTTTCATGGCAAAGTTTGTGCCACTATGTCCCTTCCACCATGTATTTGTCTCTAATTCTATGTTACAATTTCATCGTAGGAAGTTCTAATACCATGTCAGGCACCAATAGCAACTTTACAGGAGAGTGACAAAACTGCATGATTATACCTAGGTAATAGTACATTACCATTTTATAATTTGTTTACTTGAAATTAGATAGAGATGTTACTTGTTTCTATGCTTGGCTGGAACAGCATGTCTTCCGATTCTTTAGCCAAACGGCATTAAAAATCAAAACCGCCAAAAATGTACTTTTGTTATGTTACTACTTCAACGATGATTTGCAACTACTATTTTATAATATTTGCAGAAAAAATCAGCACTAAACTGTCATGAAGATCATGTAAGTGAAATATTGAAACATAGTATGACATAGTAATTGAATGTAGTGAGAAAATGTTAATTTTATTGCCTATCATTCTAAATCTCTAGCCGGCTAAACCATATAACCCATCCAACAATTGCCTACTAGAAGCCATTTAGTAATGAGCACACAGGATGATAACTAGAGACTATATCGTCGGTCGGAAACAGTAATGGAACATTTCAAAATGGCTTGTTCTGAGTAATTAAGGTTTAAAGTTTTTGAAAATATTCAAATGCTATTTTATTTTATACAAAGACCAGACAGATTATAGCCAAGTTTATTGTGTATTACTAAGATTCAGGATATCATTTGTAATTAATGAGTTATCAGTATTTTTGTGAAATGTTCCAATAATGAATTAATTTCCTGAAAATCTAAGAACTAATTGGAATATTTCTAAATAAGCCAGTAATGAAATCAAACAACCATTCAATTTAGAAACCTTAATGGTTTATTTATATTTAAAAAAATCAAAGAAATTAGCTCTGGAACTCATTTTTACAATTTATTATTATCAAATGTCAATCTCCCGTCTGACCACTACACTGAGCGTTCAAAGCGCGACTGGCACATAACACGAATAAACAATAATCAAGTAAAGAATTTCAGAGCCATACTGGAACATTTCGAAATATTCGATTAATGAATCATGGCTGCACTTTAAAATTTAGGCTGCCGGGCGGGACATTTCTAAATAAACTGATACTGAAAACGAAGAGATCACTAAAATCTATATTTCTTTATCGGAATAAATAGTTTTCTGTCAAAGAGAAATGACATTTGAGTTGTACCGTTAGTGATTTGGATAAAACATTCAATTCCCTACCATTCTACATACTCATCTCAAAACACGTGATTTTGGAAATGTTCCGATAATGAATCCGACCGACGATATGCAACTTAAAATTGTTGAAATATTCAACAATAGTGCCAAAATATGGAACATAAAATTAAGGATAATTAATGTATGTATAAAATAGTATTTTTATCTTCTTTGAGCAAGAGAATTAATCATTTTTGTTCAGGAATACTTTAAGGCCCGGTATCCACCAAAGCGGAGAGGAGAGGAGACGAGAGGAGATGTGTTTGAATAAACCAATCCGATTTCGTTATTTCCACATCTCTTCTCCGCTTAGCTTTGGTGGAAATGGGTCAAGCGGAGAGGAGAGGAGATGTCTCATTTTTCTATAGAATTTTGTGCAGCAAGCGAGCAAGCGGCGCGGCAGAGCGGAGAAGTGTCTAGTCGGGCGGCCGGGCGGCGCACGCGCTCGCGCACCCCTCACCCCGCTGCTTTCTCCGCGCGCCTCACACGTCCCGAAAGCGTCATTCGACTGGCTTTGAATGCAAGCGTGTGTCGTCCATATTTTATATTTTCAGTTTGCAAAATGGATGACGAACATTTCATTGAAGTGGTTAAAAAATATCCGTGTCTTTGGAATACACTTTTAAGCACTTATAAATGCAATTCAGATATAACTTTTGTAACGACATGACGTCTTCCTTTCGTAGACAGCACTTGACTGTTTTCGATCTCTCACAGCTCACATCTCCTCTCCGCAACGCATCTCCTCTCCGCTTTGGTGGAAATAACCTGCCAGCTTCGCGGCACATCTCCTCTCGTCTCCTCTCCTCTCCGCTTTGGTGGATACCGGGCCTAACAATTGAGTACTGTTCCAAATCATCAGTAGTTATTCAAGGGCGAGCTTTCTTATTCATTTTTTTTTTTTACTAACTTGAAAACAATTGTTCCAACAAGGTCAATGGCACTATTTTTGCATTTTTTCAGTCAGTTACACTTAAAGTATAAAGGCACATTCCCAAATTATTTATGATCTGCCGTTTTAAGCTAAAATAAACATTATCCCCAAAAACCAGCCATAATATGCAAATATGCATTTACATATAATCCGGTCTACTGTTATAATAATCGCTCAATGATTATGGACAGTTGTCAGTTCTTATGATATTTGTTGGTTACTCACAGTTCTTAATAGTTAATTTCTTTCACCAATCAGTCTTTGAAGGCAGAAATCATTTTTACCTTGTTCAGCCTGTGGTTCTTCTCCTTCTGCCAGCTGTGCCGCAGCATCAATATCCAAGCCATCACTGCTGCTGGTGGGGCCTCCATTTGCCGCTACAAGAGTATCTTAAATGTATTTGATGATCGCATTTAATATTTTAATCGGGAATATACACTACTTTTATAGGCATTCACATAGGAAATGGCACAAAAAATACAATTCAAAATAACGGTGTGTTCTAACAAGATCTACAGTGTAATGTATCTAAACATGCTCCTTATAATTCAAGATTACCTGACTCATCGGCGGCAGCGGCTTCTTCGTTACTTGTTACATTACTATCAGAAGCATCGATAGCATCTCCAGCTTGGTTTTCTTCTAGAGGCAACACTTCCGCGCCATCAGGAACATCAGCGTGAAGCGCAGAATCAGACTCCATTTTACAAAGAATTAAACTTTAAAGTAATATAAAATTGAAAAACATTGAAACTTAACAAGTAATTAAAGAATAATAACCAACATTTTCAGCATATTCCGAAAATAATTATCTTTTTTGACAACTAATCGCCATGGGTATTATGAGTAGCCATAAACCATAGAGTCCAGTTGGCGTCTACTCTTTTTTTCCTAATTTCTCACAAATCAATAGACAAACATTCAATAAACAAAAGTCTTTTGGGACACAGTATTAGTTTTTCCTATTACTAAATGATTATCTACACGAAATATCTTATGTTTCTCTCTACATCTAAAAATACACTACGCTCTTGTGAACCTTAAATAGCTTCATGCAAAGTATTTAATATCTCCATAGTCGCCACTCTATGTCAAAGTGTCAATGTCAAAAATTCTTTTATCAAAACAACGCATTTCCCTAATTTTATTATGTTTCAAAGTTGAACTCTTGAACATCTCAATACCACACTAAACAGAAACCGCGAAACAAAGTGCTTCTTCGTCTTTTTGAAGCATAATTATTCGAACATCAGAACAAATGATGGACTAGAAAGACACAGTATTAATAAAACCCTAGCAGTACAGCCAGGCTGCCTGCTGCCTGATAATTATTCTTCAAAAATTTAAAACTACTAAGTTAATCATGGAGCCAAAAAATAATCCAGAAAAAGTCTCTAAGCCTGGAGATGGGATTCGGTCAATGAGATCGACGACGGCATTTCGAGTTATCAATTTTGAGCTTTATGCAAAGCCTGTAAGTTGAAAAATATAACCTAATACCATCTTTATGTAACTTTGACAATATTCACAATGGAATATTATTGTTAAGAATGTTTCATAAAATCTTCATTGTCTCAAATGCCACTTATATGAAGACTACCATTCCCTTAATTATTATTTTTTCACTTTGTTCTAATTTTAGTTGAAATGTTTTGTTTCAGAATATCGTTGTTATGACTATAGGAGCTGCATGTTTTACTTTTGCCCTTGGTTACATGGCATATATGAGAACAAAATATGAATCAATGGGATACTATGCTACTGTTGATCAAGATGGAAAAGAGTATTTTGAAAAAAAGAAATCAAAGTGGGACTAAAATTATATTTTGAATAAGACCATAGTGTACCATGTAGTTAGAGTAATTCAGCACCCATTCAGATATTAAGATTATGTTTAAGGAAACATCAAGTATGAAAGGAGCTACAGCAGAAAGTTTTAATTGTTTGTGAAGAATGCAAGATTTCAGAAAGCTTCATATTTTATCCATATTGGTAATGTGCTAGGAGGGCATCAGCACATCAGCATCAAGTTGCCTGTACTCAGCATTGGATATATATGAAAATAAAATAAACACACCTGTATGCAAGTTGGAACAGAAATGCTAAATGGCACTGAAAAAGTAAAATCTAACCTTTATATCTGTATTGGGGATCTGACTTCATTGAAGTACAAACTTACAGAATTGATTTTAAGATCAACACCAACAGATGCGATCAGCAGATCACATACCCTACAGATCTCATCTTGGCTTGGCCAGTCTGAGTGTCCACCATGAGGAAAAGGGTGTGAGCTTATCTCTGAATGCTTAATCATCATCATAGTAAGCCTTCTTTCACCAGGCCTCCTCCATTTTTGTGCCAATCTTCCTGGTCTGCGAGCATCTCAACCACAGTGTTTGATAGTGCTGGTCCACTGTAAAGAGTAATTTTGTAACAATAAGTTATTTCAGCAAGTACACTAATTGTAAAATAATACACACCTACTTGTAGTAAATATAATTTATTTTAGTGTATTGAATCAAACTGTACTAAAAAAAATTGCATTCCCTTTGCAATAAATGTGGAGTAAAGTTATATACAACCAACCAGTATAGCCTGCAGATTATCCATACAATTTTGAAGTACTTTGGCACAACTTTATTGCAGATTTATTAATAACGGAATAAGTTATGAAGTTTTGTTATGTTTTCTAAATAGAGAAAATATAAAAATGGGCATCCACAAAACCATTAATGACGCTTTTATTATACCACAATTTGCGAGCTGCGTGACCGGAGTTTGGCTGTGAATAGCTAGTGGCACAGTGCCTGTAGCTAAGATTTCTAGGTGACCAGGATTTACAAGTTATTACAAGCTCTGTTGTTATTTATAAACAACCAGCAGCAATAAGGTTTAGCCATAAAGAGGTATTAATTGGGTAATTTTTAGGGTTACATGTCATGAAAATCTCTTAAAAGTAAAGGTTAACCTGTGATAGGATTAATTAGCATATAATAACTGGTTCACAGGAGTTCATTTTTGTACATAAATAATAAATATATATATATATAAATAGTGACGTGTTAGTCCGCGCTCTGTATTTTGTCTCTTTCATTCTGGTTAGTCAGCAATATTTAGGGTTAACCGTACAATGGTTACTCAAACATAATACTGTGATAAAAAAGATCTAACTGGTTAACTTTTTAGCCTGATTAATCAGTCCCTGTTTTACAATAAACTTTGTAGGCAGTGTGAACATGATAATTAAGCAATTATATTCACTCATTTCAAGGTTTACCGTGGCGGAGCCGTAAAGTAGTAAACCTGTTATGAAATCGGTGGTCCTCCCGACCCCTAGTAATATAATACTCTTTAAAGTACTCTGTGCGGTGGTCGTTTCCTCTTTTCCGTACCTATATAGATGATGAGCAAAGAGTATAGTTATATATATGATGATGGGTATAGTGATGGTGACAGCAAGGAACATTTATATACTCTAGGGATGGTGACAGTTTTCCAAAACAGGGATCATCTTTTTCCGAAAAGCATTGTTTGGGAACATGCGACTATCAAAGCGCGAAAGACTAGATTTCAAAACTGAAAGAAACAAAAACTAAGAAGAAATTATAGTCTGGCCTATTTTGCCAGTGATCATTGCAAATTTTCCCATAATTATGGTGGTTTTGTTTGTTCAGATTATTTTATTATTATTCCCTTTATTTAATTTTCCTATAAATTTAATGAAAAAAGTAATAATAGCTCAGCAAAATTTAGAGTTGAACCTTCTTACAATAGGTACGTGTTCAGAAGTACTGCTTCCTGAATCAAGTCCTTGATCTTGATTTATGGTCTTTATCAAGAACTGTGTCGGGCACATACTTGTAGTGCGGTACCTCAGATTCCACAAGTTTATATTTCAAGGCAAGTACATCATCATTTCAGCTGAAGACGTCCACTGCTGGATGTGGGCCTCCCCCAAGTGTCACTACATTCAGCAGGTGATCGGTCTACCTAGTGGGAGACCTTCCAACGCAACGTTTTCCGGTTCGCGGTCGCCACTCCAGAACTTTCAAAGCTGGGCAATTCAAGTTGCTGGTGAATAATTGTTACTACTAATCCATGTTGTCCCACAGCTGGGCAAAGGCCTCCCTCCATTCCTTCCAACGGTCACGATTTTGCGCTGCTATTTCTTTCCAATGAATTATTACGGCAGACATGCAGGCTACTTGAATTAACATTAATTTGTGTTTTTAGTGCGTTGGGCAATTCAGATTTAGAAAAGGCAAGGAGCTGGGTGATCCTAAAATCAAAGGCTGGAAACACCGAAACACCGTTCTTGTCAATTTGACAGAATTCTGTACTGTCACTGTCAGTGCTATGAATCTGTGGAGACTATCGATAGATCTCGCTGTCTGTCAAGTGTTTTGTATTTGTATTGATGTATGGTTTTTTTTCCACCAATATGTTTTTATATTTCTATTGAACACTAGCTGTTATTCGTTTCTTTTTCTCGCAGTTAAGTGTTGTGATCTATTTACATATACTTGACATGTTATGTGTTAGTAAAATATCGAAATAAAAATTCAAAAATGTTCTCCGCTCTCAAAAAACTGACTAGGAGCGGCGATGATCGCTGTCCAGCTCCTTTGCCTATGTCCTCTTCTTTGCAGAAGAAATTTTCGAAAGGAGTTCATTTTAACAGTAAGTTAATACTTGTATGACATGTTCCTGTACAATCTGTTTCATACATGAGGTTAATCGGGATTTATTGATTGTAGTGAAAATACTGATAAAAGGCGACAGAAACGTTGGCAAGTCGTGCCTGTTGCAGCGTCTACAAGGTGGACCATTTATCGAAGACTATGCCCCAACTGATCAAATACAAGTTGCTCCCATACACTGGACATATAAAAATACTGATTACATTGTAAAAGTGAGTGAAAGTATTAAGTAACAATACTACCAACTAGACCGAATAGGCATATCTATTTGGTTTGTTTTATGATTATAAAAATCACATCTTGCTATTGACAAAGCTCCTATCTCCACACTATACTAAATATTATTGATTAATTTATTAATATATTATGCAAATTTCACAAAGATTATGCAGATCCACAAATTGCGAATAAATGATGTAGTTTCAATATTTATTGGAACAGGTTTTTTTATTTTAATTGGAACAGGTTTTTATTGGGTTAGGTATGGAGGTACCCATACACCCATGCATCCTTATGTTTTGTTTTCTAGGTAGAAGTATGGGAAGTAGTAGATAAAGGTCGTACAAAGAAGAAACCTCCTTTGGGTCTCAAGCTTGAGAACCAATCTGCTGCAGCCGCGGCTGAAGATGGCTATGAAACACCAGTTCTTGATGCCACATTCCTAGATGTATACAAAAATGCCAATGGTGTAATATTGATGCTTGATATAACAAAACCATGGTATGTATATTCATGGTGAAATTATAACAGATTGTAAAAAAGAAATCATTTTATGTAAATCAGTGATAATATCTCTCTGCTTTCACTTTTCTTTCCAAGGGATTAACATTTGGTCTATGAATGGCTTTAGAAAGGTATGGGCATGCTGTGGCTGCTGATTACCAAAAATATCATTTGTAAGGGTTGTAACTGTTAATAGTTTAGTACTCAATCACACTTTTATAACAAAAAAAATTCTCTGCCATTTTTATCACCTCACTCCAATTATCAGCAAGTTTTCATCTCTGCCTAATATTGGTCAAATCTTGCAACTGACTTTCAAACCTGTGCCCCCTTATCCAATTGACCTGAAATTTTGCACACACCTTTGGTTCTGGTGACAATACATTTTTATGACAGACAAGACTTGATCCTGGCTGCAGGATCACCTCCTCACGAGAGAACTCTTCAACGATTAATAACACGGACACAAAGCTTCTGATACATGTTCAATATTGATAGATAAACCTAATTTTCTTCTTTTCATTTTAATAAAAACTTTTTTTATGATACTGCCTCCTTTCACTTATCTCTATACAGTGCTGTATGTGGCTAATCACTAAGATAAGAGTAGAGTTTGTCCCGCCATCTCTTCGTGGGACTAGTGAGTTAACTTATTATATGAATGCACAAATTTCTTCCAGGACATTCGACTATGTTGTGAAGGAGTTATCTCAAGTACCTGCAGACATACCTGTTGTGGTGCTAGGGAACCATTGTGACATGCAGCATCATAGACAAGTTCACCCCCACCATATTGAGCAAGCCCTTCACCATGCCAAGCTTATCAGGTATGGTAGTGAAGCTAGTACCTATTTTTCCAGTGTCTATAGACTTAGAGAGATTTTTTTTTTAATTTCGTTGTGCATATTGAGTTAGCATTGGATTTTCAACTTTCGGCGATGAGCTGAACGTTGCTGGATTATTATAGCGCGCGCGCGCTCAATATCCCTTTCAGCATTTCAAATTTTCACCGTACCTATCTATAGTGTAGAATAATTATATCTATTGCTAGAGGTACATCTACGGCTGTAAGAAAAACAAAGTAGGTAAATAAAAAACAACTAATATATTATTTCACTTTATCAGGACTGCCCCAGTGCGTTATGCCGAGTCTTCAATGAGAAATGGTTTTGGACTAAGATTACTCCACAAATTCCTCAATGTGCCGTTTTTACGACTACAGAAAACAAGTTTATTAGAACAACTTCAGAGAAACCAGAGAGATGCGGAAGAGACTGAAAAAGAACTTGATGACTTCCAGGTTAGTGTCATTAACCTTTTGACCACCAGAGCATAAACGCACGCGCATGCCCTCCACGCCAAGCTACAATTTCATCTACCATTTTGTCACATATTTGTGTCGTTAGGTGTACAGAGCAGGCGCTTGCTTGTCACGTATATGTGACTATGGCGGTCAAAAGGGTAAAGACTTTATTTAATAGGTTTAAGAGGGTGCAGTTACTTGAGTGTCTGTAGTGGTAGGCTTTGAACAAACTTCATTTCTTAATATTGTTCTCAGAATTCAGAAGAGTCCCACTATAACCTGTTCGTTGATCGTCTTGCAAATAAGCGGCGGCAAAGTGCGGGCCAGTCGGAACCTCGACTTGCCAGTGATCGTTCTCCCAGCATCGTGCTTGGCGCCGGCAAACCTATTGTGCCCCCTAATGTCAACCCACTTGTGAGTCATACAAATTCTCTTGCATACTATGTAACTTTTAAGTTCCTATTCTATGTTTTTATCCATCATTATTGCAGGTAGCGCAGTCACTAGCCGGCAATGGATTGAAAACTCAAGTCACACAAAGTCAGTATGTTAGTTCAGAGTTAACGAGGCCTAAAAATCAAGTAAGCATGGAAACGACGCCACATCGACGACCTCAACAAGAAAGGTAACAGCACTCTTAGTTTAAACTAACCATACATTGTTATTTTTATGACTTGATGGTTACTTACAACACGGCGATTTTTGCAGCGATACAGTCTCCTTTACATCGCTTTACAGAAAGGGTCGTAAAGTCGTAATCGCTCCATAAAGTGGCCGTGTGTAACTGCTGTCATCATCATCATCTTCCTGCCCTTATCCCATGTTATTTGGGGGCGGCCCAACACGTTTTTTTCTTCCATTCTCCCCGTGTGTAACTGTTGTATGAAAAGATGTTTAATTATTCGATTCTTTGCATATTTTAGCGGACAGAGTACGCCATCTGGCGCCAATATATCAGCCTCATCTGGATGTCTAGATGAGTTTTATGCAGGAACATTGGACAGCAGTTTTTTGGAAGACCTTCCCGCAATATCTGGGCCTAATCAAGATGTTGCTTATGATACTGAAAGGTAGGAAACCTCTTATGTTGATAAGCGCGAAAAATACTTGAATTTAATTATAATTCTAACTGTGCATTATTATTTCAGTGATGAAGAGAATATTACTAACCCCAAAGTGACGATTGATCAGGAAGATTTAGACTTCGACTTTAGTTCGGCAATGGACATTGGAGCAGAGACAAAGTCATCAACAGAATTCACAAAATCAAATGAAGATGAAGATACCATTAAACTTGACAAAATGATAAATCGTGTTACATTGGACGAAGAGGTCGTTACTGATAGCGTAGATATAGGAAGTATGCCTATATTTGAAAACAGTCGTCACATTGACGTACAAATGCCGTTGGACAACGACTTTCCGCTTTGGGCTGGCGACACTAGTGCACGAAGATCCCCTGAAGGTTAGCTATGAATTGAAATTGATTGTATTCTGACTAAAAATTAGAAACAGTTTCTCATATTACTTGTCTTTGTAACTACTAAATCAAAATTCGTTTCAGGCGGCGAAGATCCAGACACGTCTAAGGAACCTGTGTCCAGTGAAAAGGTAAAAAGTAATGTTTTTCATGAATTCTGTTTATAAATGAATAAATAAATTGCAATAAGGGCGGGAGAATGATAATAATGAAAGTTATTCTAATGTATTTTTTGTTACAGGAGAAAAAACACAAGAAGAAGAAATCAAAGGACAAAGATAGAGGAGATTATAATGAGAAATCCGAGAAAAAAGAAAAGAAGCATAAACATAAGAAATCTAAGAGTGACAAAAAGACGACTAATCCTCAGCAGGACTTACTGGGACCTACACCGGCAACCGACTTTAATTACGAGGAATATGACAGCATTTAATACTTACTTCATCTTTGAACTTCTACATTCCATTCTACTATTTTCGTGGCTTTATTGTCAATGTCTGTATGTTAAGATTATAATCGTTATTTTAGAAATACTAAGTCATTGATAGTGACTAAGAAATGCACATAGCTACAAAAAGTATTCTTTTTTTATTATTTCAGATACATACGAATATTTGAAAGAGCGGTGGGAATTAAAATCTTTACGTATTATTTTAGGAATCTCAAAATTAAATATGTGGCACAAACCTAAAACATGAATTGAATAAGATATTTTTTTTAAATTAAAATGATTTTGGCATTACAAACGTAGAAGTTGACTGCACTATTATGTGATGTGTATGATTTTTCTTGAATTTGTTTATATTCGCAACCACAGGGTGTCAGCAAGAATATTCTGTCACAGGCCTGTGTCTTAGAACCGCTATAGCTAGCCAGCACAAAAATTATTTTATGGGACAATTTTTCCATTTTCAGAATGTTTTATCTCAGGAACATTTGTTGCTTTTGTATTTTAAATATGTCAAAAACTGCCATATTTATTCAAATCATTATAAAAACATATCAGACTAGTGAGAAATGGGCCCTAAGATACAATGGGTGTAATGCAACCCTTAGTGCGCGAGTCCAAAGCGAATATGCCCGATTTTTCTATTTGATAGTATGTATTTTTTTTTAAAAGAGTACACTCGGAACAATTAGGACACAGGTTATATTTTTAACCTAAGGAATAAGTATCATAATATTATGAAACTGTTTATTATCAGACCTTGACACACTCCAAACACCGACACGAGTCCGCCTGGCTTATAGAGTTGCAGTATTTGAACTCATGGCATCTATGCCAATACTTCTCCAGAAGGTTCAGATAGATAGGCTACATATGCTATGTGTTTATGCTAGCTGCGTTCTGTTAGTTCTCTTTCAGTACTTAGAACGTATTGTGCCAAAAGGGGTTACTCATTGTTTGGGTTCAGAAAATATTGGCATTGATTTGAAATTATTTTAGCGACTTGATATATATGTATAAATGCCTTTTACTGTTACAATATCCCTTTTGGAATTACCGTCCGACTTGTAACGATGTCGGATATGATTGAATGCGTGCAATGCAATTTTATATACCTAATGTTTCTATCGTAAGTTAAAATTGAAATAACATACCTCGTTACAGCATAAAATATTTTATCACGTTATATGTATGCTTGTTGTCTAAATAAAATGTTTTAACAACGCGTTGATATTTTTATTTACTTCAGGGACCGTTCTCCAGTATTAGTTACCCTGTCAAAAACACAGTTTTATAAGTGTGTTCATACCTCTGACGTGTACTCTCGTTTGACACAGCGACAAGAGCTATCAAAGAGAGAACTCCCCCAGCGACGCATACGCTTATCAGCGAGTAATTGCCCGTCGCCGTCACGCACTCCTCGGCCTCGGGGCCCATCCGCACAAAATACTCGCTCGTTGCTCGCAAATTTGTCTTAATTGCTAGCTCTACTCGACTGGGTGCCTAGCTCCAACGCACACATGCGGAGGCGTAGCGAAGATACTGTGAGGATAATTGGATTCCGCTAGGACTCTGCGTGCTGCTCGTGCCCTGCGACCAAGAACCGCACTTCGCCGCGCCTCCGCAGATGCTGCGCTGAGCCGACTAAACCTCTCTGCTTTGCATTATATCTCATAGCTTCGGTTTTGTCACCCTTTTCCCATAACTTATAAGTTTTATTATATTTCAACTGAATTAATAAAGCTTTAAGCAACGGGTAAACTCCACACGGGTATAAAAGCGTGGCATTGCTTAGAGCGATTATAGTTATAAGGTATGTACCATAAATTACAATGTAACTTTCGATAATGGGATTTGTGGATAAAATAGATGGGATGATGTTTCTCAACAAAAGAAGTTTAATAAATAGTACATTCTATTCAAAATGTAAATGTACAACCACATCGATATTTTATTGGTTAGATTATAAAAATTGGACCACCTGTAAGAAGTCCGCTCGTAGTGTAACAATATTACAAACAAAAATCTCTACATAACAGAACTTACAGATATTAGTCAACTTTATTTTATACATACTATAGTACACGATTAATTAACATAATATTTACCTAATATTATATTTATACATTCTATGTATAGAAGATAATAATTTTTCATTTTTAATAAGTTAATAAAACTATAAAATATCTCTTCAGTTAAAAGTTAGGCATTTATAAGGCTAATGTAGGTATTGGAAACAATATTTGGTGGTTAACGGTCTCTTCAAATACAACATGGAGTATGTACCTATGCAATATTATTATACATATCATTTATAAAAAAAGCACTTTGTACTTGGCTTTAATTTAAAAATAAATATTTAAGTTTGATATTTAGATTTATCTTCCTATAAAAATCTAACTTCATTATCGTCACTAATAAAAGTATAAAAATATAAAATGATGTTAGAAAATCAAGCATGATTTTGATTTAAATAAAAAATGATAGACTGCAGTGGATCTAGAATTTTAATTCCATTGTAATACTCAATTCATGATTTGCTGATATTGAATATAATTTAGCAGGTGCTTATTGAGATTCATTCCAATTTGACAATGATGCAACTCTAGATCCACGCTGCTATATTGCAACAACAATCTTCTGTTTTATACAATTTAATATTTCTTAACAAAGTAAAATGAAACTTTAAAGACCAAATATATTAAATCCTGAACCTGACATTATAATGCATGGGTTGATCTAAATGATCAGTTTTTTTTTTCTGAAAACTTAAAATGCAACAGAAAGTAATTATGAATATAATAAGCACTTGTAGTCATCATGTTGAATAACAAAACAGCATCATTTATTTACTTTAAACCAAGACAACTGGCTGATGCAATTACAACAGATAACTAACGTAAGATTTGGCAGTCGAGATTAATGTTGATCCGTCTTCGTCATGTTTTCGAGACAAACTATTTATTAAGAAGACGAAGGCCAAACATAATTAAACGATTTGAATTTTGAAGTTCGTAAATGAATGATGCTGAGTGTGATTATATAGCTCCACAAGTACTTTCACAATACCTAGAATTATTAGCTGCACCAGCTCACGCAGATAACACTCCATTTAGAAATTTTACAACACAGACACTTCAATAGTGGTGTCATTAGATAGATATTACTTGATTTCTGTAAAGTAGGGGAAACATTGAGCTCTATACTATTTATAAGATGTCTTTAATTAAAACTGACTGCTACCAAAACATGGTCGTATCATTAATTAAAATAGGACTCTCAGGTACTGGAAGCCTGTCTTGCTAGCTATATTTATTAATGACATCATACAAGTTGACACGAGATTAACCAACAGTTTAATTTCAGTAGAGTTTCTGTTGGATAGAGCTTTGCAAAGTTTTAACAACACTGTGGAAACATTATATAATAATGACATGCAACTAGTTATCTACTTTTTCATGTGTTACATCTAACAACATCAGACACCCATCGCGGTATTTTCTTCTCTATTTATCTGAATTATAAACCAAATTATGTAAACTTTATACCTATTTTTATGGCCTACTCTAAAGCACGTCAACAATAAAACTTTCCTTCATTCATTGTTAACACAACAATTTCTAAAATATCTAACAACACAAATAAATAAGTAAAGGTTTTGGGTGTCGGCAATTTTGAAGGTAAAACAGTGTTATAAGTAAACAATTTTACAGACAGTATAAAACGGAATGTTTTTATGCTATTGCTATGATTTTATCGAAAGATAAACAAAGATTTCAAAGAACATTCCGTAGCCGAATGGCAAAAAACGGAACCCTTATAGATTTTTAATGAAATCTTTTGCTGCAAAATGCTATAAAAATTAAAACTCATTTTATAAAAGGAAATAAAATGGACAGAAATAAATTAATTTTGGCCTCAGTGAAACAGGTTTTGGCATATCAAAATAAAGACTCATTTTAAAACCTAACTCATGAGTATAATCCAACAATATCTAAGTCGATGGATGAATTTTTACTATTTTTAATAATTATAATTTTCTTATCTTTTATATCATTTCATAAACTATCGGCTGCAAAATAACATTAATGCATTCCTAGCTTCATTACTCTTAATTCTAACTAAATAAATCTTATTTACAATGTCTATTATATAATTGTTCAATCATTATTAAATACAACATCACCCTATATCCCCCAAAGAAGGAATTTTATCATATAATATATTTTGTCCATAACAACATTCAGTATCATTCGAGTTACTTTAACAAGGCGGGCGAGAGCGTCACTCTACGCGGGACGTTTCTGGGAAGTTGTCGTCCAAATAGCTCTGCAACGCGTGCGCCTGATGCCCTAAGTGAGCACTCAAGTCAAAACTGTTCTGATCCACGAACGTGTTGTGCACATGGTGCGGCTGCTCACGGAATTGTCCAAAAGTCCAAGGATCACTTAAATCATCATTAGGTCTTTGAACACTACTGTCGAACGAGGGTAAACCGGGCCATGTCTGTGGTGATGGCGTGTTGAGCATGGCGGGAATGTTATCGACTCGCGGCGGCAACGGAGCCGGCTCCGTGCTGAATGAGGACGCACCCCACACCAGTGACTCGATGGTCGAAGTTGTGTTGGCGCTATTCATCTGATTAAATCTGTCTATTCCCCAGGAGTTCGGAATCTCGGGCGGTGGTGCACTATTGTGCATGATATCGGGCGGTTTATTTACAGTTCTTCCGTATATGTCTTGTTGCCTTCCACCGATTGTAGGTCTTGCGGTCGAGCCTCTATCCGGACTAGGTAAGTGACAATCTGGCCGCATCATCGGGCTGTAGTTGCCGACTCCGGGGCTCTTTTTGTTACTATAATTCACATCTACACTTGGTCTGGGTGAATAAGGACTTTGATGTAGGCGGTCTTGTCGCGACATTGGACTATGACCCGGTGTTTTATTAGAATTGCTTCTAAGGCTATCGCTTTTTAAACCAACTCCTGGGTCGGGACTAGCATGGGTTGATGGATGAGGTGAAAATGGTGGATGATGTTTAGGCATAGGACTGTAGTTTCCGGTGTTCCATGCACTAGACTTTTGTAAGTCAGGTTTAATAATTTGGCTTGTATCCGGGCTTGGTTGGGCGGAATAGGGACTAGGTTGTGAAGAGTATGGGCTCGGCTGAGTCGAGTACGGACTGGGCTGAGTGGAATAAGGGCTTGGTTGAGCAGGACTTGGTTGTGCTGAATAAGGACTCCTTTGGGAAGAGAACTGAGAGTCTTGGCGGGGCATAGGACTATAATTACCATAATTCCAGCTATTAGGATTCTTCATATTATCTTGTTTGATACTATGGGTTTCAGGACTAGGTTTGTTATCGTGTGAGGTGGTTGGACTACATTGCTCTATCACTTTACCATGTTTTAATTTAGTGTGACTTTCTAACCTACTTAAAGGACTGGCTTCAGACTTATGCGTGGGAGTGGTTTTAAACTGTCCAAGGTTCCATGAGTTACTGCTCCTTTGGGTTTGATTAAATAACTCTGTCTGAACATCTGGACTATTTTGTACTTGACTGTCTGGTTTTGCAACGGGACTGAAATGGGGACTTCCAAGGTCTTTAACGGGATCTGACCTAGGCGTGGAAGAAGAATCTGGTCTTAACTGTGTAGCGGGACTTAGTAGTTTCGGAGTGGTTCCCCTTGTTGATCTTTTCCCTTCAGGTGCTGTAGTTATCATTTCTTTGCCGGATTTTCTTTCAAGTGTTTTACTATCCGGAGGAGACCTTACAGGCGTCTTTTTAGAAGGCGAGTCTGATAAGCTTTTCGGTTCTTGGAATACAGAAGACGAGGTGGTCTCCTTTGTAGATGGCGATTCTGTTTTGGTATCAGATTTATCAGACACGTCTGCAGAGGGCTCTTGTTTGTCAGATTCTGTTTTGGAGTCAGCTGCTGACTTTTTGACTCCTTTCTTTGTCTTTGCACTTTCCTCTTCTTTTTTTTCTTTGGCTTTAATTTTTTCCGGATCTAAGCTATCTTTGAGGTCTTGTATTTCATTGCCTGTGTACAAGCGTTTCATTCCCCTCGGAAGAGCACGACAAGAGCTAAGGTTTATGGACTCAAGATGAGGACATTTGAGAAGAACTTTCTTTATGGGTTCCAAGGAGACTGATGAGCCACACAAGTTGAGTATTCTGGAATAATATGGATATAGTTCAGTACGAATTCATAGTATGCGTGATTGTTATTGGTATGGTGTGGGTCTACTTACTTGAGCTTGGAGTCGGGCGAGTCGGCGAGCGCGGCCACGGCGTCGTCCAGTACGCGCGCGGCCGACGCCCACGACAGGTCGAGCTCCAGCAGGCTGTGCGACCATTTCTCGCAGATCAGCTCCAGGCACGCGCTGCTCTGCCGGGTGACGTTGCAACCTACACGCAACATTATTTACTTATTACTTCAAGCACAAATGTACAGAGATGGACTTAGTGCTATAGACATTTTCTACCTATCGATCTTTGGGTGATGCATTCACATGTATGGATAGATAATTACGGTATGTATTTATCATCAGCGATGACATAAATAACAGGTAGTCCAAAATTCCTGTAATTTTTAAATCTACAAAATCTGTCCCTGTTTTATTTATCTACTTACATCTCCCATAACAGGATAACTCAATGGGATAAATGGGACTTAATTATTCCTAGCTTAATCGAAGTTACATTTTGTATAACCTCGCTGAACAATTAGGGACAGATAGTGGCGTTCTTAAACGTATTGCGTGCCTTTCTGATAGGCTATAAGGCTACTATTAGCAACACTTGTGCTATTCTCATCCTGAAGGTCAAGCATATCTCACCACCAAGGAAGAGATGCTGCAGGTCCCAGGCGGGCACGCGCACGAGGCCGGAGTCCGTGAGGCGCTGCAGGCCGCGCAGGTCCAGCAGGCGCAGGCGCGTGGCGCCGCGCACGAGGCGCGCGAGTGCGTCGTCACCGAGGCGGTACTCGCCCACACCCACGCGCTCCGTCGCCGCCTCGCCCGCTATTGATAGTTCCTCTAACAGCGGCCAGCCTTTGCATTCCATCTGTGAATAAAGAAAGTTATATTAGAATTATGGCAATAAGCTCATCCTTTATCACATGGAACTTATCCTTTAAATGTATGTGCCGTTTAAAGTACTACCTACCCTTACCCTTTAGGGAATAAAGGCGTGCCGTTATATTAGTCAGTGTACTTACATTTTTGTAGGATAGTGTTTGTTAAAAGGTGTAATAGTTATTAGTCTTTATCTACGCTTTGGAATGAGCAACTACAATACTTTTACAAGTTATGCCCTGTGACTGGGACTGCAGCTGCATCTTTTTGTTTTTTTGACATTCAAAATTGTCTCTAATGGTCTAATTAAAATAACTGCTTTAAGTTTTCTTAGTGGGGTGGAAATACCAGATTGTTTAAAACATGAAAGTAGTTATTATTATGATCAGATCAAGTACTCATGTTATAACACTAACCTGCTGCGAAGTGCTGGCATTGGCGAGGACAAGCTGTGAGTTGGCGGCCCGGAACACCCTCACCTTGGGGCAACCCTTCTGCAATGCTTCCAGCGGCACGGCGGCCGGGTGCGACGCCGCCAGCGTGCCGGATATGTCCAGCACTTCTAGGTTCACGCAATAGTTCTGGAAATATGATGATGATACAGTATACTTTAGAAACGAATTTAAAAGTAATGTAGAGTTTGTCCTTAATCCTTCAAAACTACACAAGCGATTTTGATGCGGTTTTCACCTTCATTTAGAAGTTTTTTTACGGAAAGTTTAAGGTTTTCCTCATCGGTATTCGCAATGTAATGTAACAACCCCAGATTGAATTTTGAGGATTACTTTACAAATAGAAGCTCCCGGTTAGGGAGCATTCGCTTGTGTATATAACAATCCAAGATTCTAATCGTACAGACAACTGATTGTTACTGGTTGCGCACCGCAATGCTCGGTTCTCCTAACTTACTGATGTATTGCTCGAATCTGAACTGTTACATTACAGGCGAATGCTTCCGGAGAGGCAGCGCCTTTATATGTTACAGAAATCTCGATGTTTTAGTAACATGTCGCCACATTCGTAAATTGAACCCGCAATAAGTAGGAGCTCGTTCATACATACGCACAATACCATTAAATAATACTTGGGTATGGATCCAGAGTAACAAACAGGGTAACAGAGTGCCTGTTCCCGAATTCCAAGTGTAGCGGTGGTCCGCTACACTTGGATACATTATTTATATTATTTTATCTATCAACAATTATTGTTTCCATATTTTGGAGGCTTTAGATAAGTAACCATGAGTCAGGAAGACATTACGGGACGGCTTATTATTAAAATTTTGCGTCAATGACGTCTTTGAACAATAATAATACATAATTCATAGTTGTTTACAGTATGACACATGGGACGTAATGGGATTGTCCGAATATTTAATCAGGAAATCCCGAAAAATTAACGCAAACCTAAGAAAACAAAGTACGATACCTATAGTGTCGAACTTGAGTTGAGGAATAATTCAGTATTAATGATATGTTATAGAGCCTCATTATTTAAAGTCAGTTTTCGGGTCACCTTTCAGTACTAAGTTCTGGGAAAATTCTAGGGATTAGTAAGTTCCTTTGTTTGTTGTCCCACTGTCAAGCAAAGGCATCTTTTTTCTCTTACACGAATCCTGGTCTTCTGCAATTTTGGGTCTATTCTTTAAAAGAAGCTGAAGCCTCCTGTCATCTTTGATAACGCAGGGATATTTCCTGTTATTTAGGGTTCAATGAGTTGTTTTGCCAGGGACCTAAAAGGTTACTTGTATAAAGGTTTTAATTGGTTTAGATGAAAAACCCCAGGTAAAATAAAACAAATCATTTATTATCCAGATAATACAATCCAATTTGTTAGTAAAAAAAAAAAAAAAAATGCAAAAAAGCAAAAAAATAGCAACCCCAAAAAAAAAAAGCTAAAGCTTCACCCGTAAAAATATGCTTTTTTGCATATTTTTATCTATAAAAATGATTGACGAGTAACGGAGCAACAGAGTTAGCCCACACTTAGTGCTTTATCTCTTTCATTCTGGACATATGGGAATTATAAGTCTAACCGGCTAACGTTTTAACCCGAATAATCAGTCCCTGGTTTTAGCTCATTGGTTCTAAAATATGATACTTACAAAGTAATATTAATTATCATAGAAGATAGGTACTGTATTACACGGGACTTATTACATAACTGGCGAAATGTGGGTGTATTAGGACACTTGGGCAGGACATTTGTGTATATTTACTACTATTACTAATGTTTATTAAACGATTTTTTAAATTATCAAAACTTACCGCTATCGACTGCAGTATCTGCGGCATGGCTATGAACTTGTTGTTCGCTAGCATGAGGTGCGTAAGTCTTGCGCCAAAGTTCTCCGTGATGCGCGTCATCGAAGCCGCTGCCATGCACGAATTTGAACCGCCCGTTTCAGACTGCAATAAAACAATTTCAAATTATTTAGACCTCCTGATTTCGGCTGACTACCGGAGACTAGACATCGATGCGGTGGTGGAGACATCACAGTGCACAAGTGTGTGCGCGGACAGGTGCACTCCCTCTTTTTACAAGCTTTTATTTAACTTGCACTGTTCATAATCATGAATGTATGTAAGTTGTCTGCTTCAAAATTTGCAAACCATTTTTCGACCACTAAGTATTTGGTATCCAAATTGAGCTGAAGTTTTGCACACACTTTTGGTTCTGGTGACAATACATTTTTATGACATACATGTCTTGATCTCGCAGCCAGGGTCGCCTCCACATGAGAGAACTCCTCAACGGTTAATGGTTCATGTTGATTGATAAAGCTAATTTTCTTCTTTTGATTTTTAATAAAAGCTTTTTTTTCTCAGTTTTTTTTTTAAGTTAAATTTATTCTATTCATTGATAGATACATAGCAATTCGAGGAAATTAAGCTACAGATATGTGTAACTTCTTGTTTTCATTTTTGTCGTTGGTTGTATGTAAAAGGTGTCATAGAAAGATGTAGTTATGTATAAAATATAGACATGCTCTTAATCATGAATTGAATAAAGCCTGACTGAGAAGATGAATAGCATACCGTCAACGATAAATCGATCCTCTGCAGCTTGGGCAAGGCCTGCATCAAGTCGAAGAGTTGCTCAGAGGTGATGCGACTCCACCCGGCAACGCTCAGCTCCACCAACTGAGGACAGTAGTCGGCGACACAGGCTAGCACCCATGACACGTTGCTCACTTTCCACTGAGCTGCAGAATTCAATGAAAAACGAACACTGTTAACTCAGAAATAATATAGGTATTAAGATGGATCGACGTCATGGCGATGCTTGGGGGAGGTCTAATGGTCACCAGTACACATCTTTAGAGATTGTCTTGTAACTCTCAACAGTTGATTTAGTTAATTCTATTGGGGTTCAAAATAAAATCATTCTGTTAAATCCCAGTGAAATCGCTTGACAATTTCGTGTGGCCTGACTATGGATTATGTTAAAGCATACGGAGTATACACACTCTTTTGAAATGTATCATACAACAAAGTAAAGCAGCACAATTATTCACTTACCAATATTTAAGTTTTGACATTGTGGTAACCGGTTTTCCAGGAGCCACACCAGTTTGTAATCTGTTTTACATTTTTCACTAGTGTATTGCGCAAGGTCTACATTCTTCCACAATTCTGGCCTACAGCTCACACTATGCCATAACTTACATACTCTACCAATTCTAGAAAGAAATGTAAATGATGAGTAAGTGTTATATAAAAAGCTTAGAAATATTTATTTATTTATTTAAACTTCATGTACAAGAGTTGTACATAGGCGGACTTAATACCACAAGGAGTTCTCTACCAGTCAACCTTTGGGTCAAATAGGACAGCATTGTGGTAGAGTACAAAAAATAATAATAATAAAATTACCATTTTGTTAACAAAAATTGATACACATAAATGGGTACATACTGATACATATATATATACAGATAAAATAAACTAATATATATTATAATACATACTCTTAGTCCGAAATACGAGAAACCGTATAATAATTGATATTGATAATATAGATTTCCTGAAAGTGTTTACCTGATCACAGAAGGCAATGTGCCCTGAGAGGCCACAACATATTCAAATATCTTTAATAGAATCTCCTTAGGCATAGAATATCCCCAAGGACTTTGTGGTCCAGTCTCTTTACTTTCAGCTCCACTAATTCTAGTTCTTTCAGTCTTTTCACTTTTCTCTGCAAAAATGTAACATTAAATAGTTAAGTATGTAAATAATGAAGATTGCAGCTTATCAATACAATGTATGCATGTAGGCGCTTGTGAAAGTATTAGGCATGGCTGAATAGGCTGCAAGGTAATTTACGTTAGCAAGTTTTTTTACAAAAGGATATCAAAATACCTAAGGCATCGAGACCGAAAATACTCATAGGTATATGACAGTAGTATACAAAGGCTACACTATCTTGTTATCTGGCGGTTATCAAATACAAACATGCAACTAGCAGCTGAGGTAGAAACGCGACTTGCATTGCGGCGCTATTTGAGAGAGCCCTGCATGCTTACAATTAGTAAAAAGGTTATTATAGACTGTGATGAGGATGTACTTACTTTGCTTACTTTTAGAACTGGTTGCTTTCTTAGGCTTAGGAGTCTTGGGTCGCGGATGGCGCGGCTTGGGCGCAGCAACGCTCATGGCGGCGGCAGTGTCACCACGCGACGGGTCATACTCCTCACCTGAGCTCACGCTAGCCGGCGACGCCGCCCGCTTCTTCTTAGATTTCCTTTGGCCAATATCGGCAACCGATGTTGGCGTTGGTGTTACCTGTAATGTTAGGTTTAAATAAAATGTGATGTTTTGTACACAATATGTAACTAGATACAAAAACCTCTATCTATAAAACCACTTATTATGGTCGAACGAAAATTCTCTAATGACTATGGTGAACTGAACTACTGAGCTTTTACTAACATACTGCCATTTCCATTCGAAAGGTTTGACAACATCATTTTAAACAAGATATAAAGTTCGTTGAAGTAAACTGGTAAGTAAGGCTTTGGTGGTTCAGTGGGAGCAAGCGCGATTACTGAGCAAACCTTGGGTTTGATCTTGACCAAGTTTGAGTTGATTTGACTTGAGTTTGGTTTGGCGTTTTCCTTATCCTGGGGTTTTTAGATTTTTCCCTAACAAATTCCTTAGTAGTTAGTAATCTGGAGTCCAGATTCTGTCTGGATACTGACATTATATGAGACCTAAATAAACTAGAAAAATGTGGATGGGGTGGTTTAGTGGTGTGATATTATGTTATGTTATCAAAATAAACATTATTTATTTATTACTACTAACTGCTACTAATCTAAGAATTAGTAGGACTGCTTAGCTGGTCCTATGGTCACAAGCACTACCATGGTTTTACTTATCAAGGACATGCATTAACAAGTGTTTTGTTTGTGGGTGGACAACTATGATATTCAATGGTAATTTAAAGAAAGTTATGGTATTTATGTTCACCCTCATTGTTCCCAGATAATTTAACTTTCATGCTCATCTATCTGGATCAATAAAAATAAAATGATATAGTAGCCCCAGCAGATGGGAACAATATTGACCAAATTATCATTAATACTGAAAACGGGATATTTACCATGTTTACTATTTGTTTCGAGTTCCCAATATTTTGGGGCTGTTGCATATTAAATATCCCGTTTTCAGTGGTAATGATAATGTTAGTGACCCATGTCAGTTTCAAAACTTATATTAACTAAATTATTTATCACTCTCTTGTTTTATTTCAAATATCATAATAACAAATTTCCTGAATCAGTATAGTGATAAGCAGTGAGGCGATGAAATACTATTTTCTGCTGCAAGATCCTGGAATGAGCCTTGTACACTACTGTATAGCTTATGGCAATTTTATGATAGGGTAACAAATGAATAAATGACAATATAAGCTTTACAACCTTAGTTTTTGTTTACCCTAAACCTATTAAGAAGAGGTCATTCTACTCATCATTATGAACAACTTTTACGATGGGGACAATTTTGAGACAATGAAAACAATAACAGCTGTTCCCTACATCTTTACAAAATGAAAAATGTGAACACAAATGTTTAGAACAACAATTTTTTTTCCCTATTGCAGGGTACCTTAGTAAAAGTCGTTTATAATGGGTACAATGACTCCTTAGAAGGTTCAGGAAAACAAAAACTAAAGTTGTATTACATACTTTGTACTCACGATTTTCGAATTTCTATTTATAGATAAGGAGATTCATAGGAAATATTAAATTTGTTAAAAAAGACAAACTCACTAGTTTAAAGGTCAAAGCGCGTCCGAGTAGCACCCTTGGCTGCATGGTTGTTGGTACAAAATAAAATAGTATTAAGTATTGATTACTTCAACTGGACATCCAAATTAGTTTCAATTTCATCATTACATAGTGGTTTAATAACGGAGTTGCTATGCAGCTAGTTTTCTACTTTCCCCAATTAATTATTTCATAATTTACTATGGGCACAGCAGATGTTAATAAACTTAAAACTGTACTTTCATACAATGAATACTGCATAACTATAGCAATATTAACAATATAACTTGTTCAAACATAACACAGTATATTTTGTGATTAAAAAGACAGCTTTCATTTATCTTTTTCTAAAATTAGGTAAATAAAGATTTTGCATTGTTTTCCTGTTATTATGGTTACTTGATATATTTTTACTATACAAAGATTACAAAGTATGACAGTAATTATTATACCAATCATATCCATTACAGCTACATAAAGATTCCTAAAATTTTATTACAGTCTTGGTTTTTCAAGCTACAATTGACTCTGCAATGCTTCCGCTTTTGATATTATCACTTGATCACACAGCTGTTTATCGTTTGTAGTAAAATTTTGTAGAATCATGCAAGCAATTGTGGTTATAGTAGCTTAGTAAATAAAAGACATTTAATTAACAATGGAATATAATATAAACTATATTACCAGAGACATAAAATAAAACTGGGAAAATGTATTGGTGTGTTGTACACCTCTGTCTCACCCCATTGGCGAATATAGGTGTGCTGTTATCTTGTATGTATGTCATTTTTTATTTAATTAATAACTCATCTAAGGTGAACATGTTTGTGTAGGGCTTGTCTATGTTGTTAAAGGAACATTACTCTTAAATTGTTACAAATGGCCCCATGTTTAGTGATAACAGTAAAAGCATACAAATAACGAAGTTGCAGTGATACAGTAAATATTAGTTTAGGGTTGTTATACTGATTTGAGAATGTATGAAACACAAAGTACATGTCAGCTGTTTGTGTTTACAATCCTTAGGGAGCCAGCAATAACAAGCTGTTACAACATCAGTATCAATGCAAAATTCTTAACCATAAATAGAATAAAAAATGTTTTTGGAACAAAATAAATACAAGTTGTGTGTTACAAATGTTTATGTAACCTGTCCAAAACAAGTTAGGTACCACAACATGGAAACAAGTTACAGCTAAGAATGGAAAGTGTAGCTCACTGATATGCACTTAGTTACTCTTACATTCAATGCATTATGAACAAATATAGCAGTTTATGTATCGGCTATTGATTGAGCAGATTGCAACAATGATTGATATTCAAAGAGGTTTACTTTGTCTAGAGAAAGTCTAATAATATTAATACTGGTTTTGAGATTATAACAATGAGTAGGTATTTTGAATTACTATAGAATAGTAAAATGTAACACTATTACCAAAACCCACACATCCTGATACTATTTTGTCATCTTTCAGCATATTATACAGGTATTTTTTAGATTGTTTAAGTATTGGGGTTGAAAAGTAATGCATGTAGCTATAGAAATCATTTCAAGTAGCATCATCAAGTTAAATCGCTAGCCAACCATAAAAGGTGAGTGTAGAAAAATAAAGCAACTACTTACAGTTTCATGAGCACTTGTTCTTCTAATCTTAATCTTCATAGAGTTAGTGTCCATTATCTGGCTTCGATATGTGGGTGCACTCTCAGACTTCTTTGATTTCTTTTTACTTCGTGAACTGCGAATGTCCAACATAGACCTTGGCTTGCCACTACATGGTATAACGGCATGAGTTCTACGCTCTTTTGAGTCCTTTTTACTCTTTTTTGTTGATAATTGACTAAGTTCATGACTGTATGGTTTACCACTTTGTCGCGGCATTAACGGTAACTTTGAATTGTGCTTGAGCTGTTCATCCTCTGAACTTTCACTATCTTCAGCTTCCTCTTCTTCCTCCACCTCTTCCTCCTCCTCCTCCTCATCGGCCTCCTCATCGTCGTCGTCATCCTCCTGGCACTCACTACTACTCACTAAATTCAAGTTTTTACCACCTTTCACTTGTGACACAACACTATGTTTAGAATGTGTTCTATATGATGAATCTTTTGATGAGTCTTTTCTCCTTTTACTTTTTGGAGGAAGACAACCATTCACGGTTGAGGATTGAGAACTCTGTCGGGAGTGGTGCTTGTGCTTCCTGTGTCGCGGACGCGTAGGACACGGCAGTGCCCCATTAGCCACTTGGGCCTTATGACTGGCGATTTCGTCTATGCTCTTTTCAAAATCAGTCTCCAGCTTAACACCAGAGCCTGACTCGACGTCCTCTTGGTCGGAGTCAGTGCCAGAGCCATCATTCGCCAGCTTGGGTAAACGAACCTCCGGGAAGAGGTCCTTGCGGACGGTGAGCCTTGCGGCCTCGTAACCGCCGTTCACGGGACTTGATCGATCAGACATACCGCCCGCCTCCCGCCGCCCTCGCGTACCACTTCTACAAACCACTCACCTGTCCGCGAGGTAAACAATCAGTTTGACACATCACATTTTCACTTTTGTGACCAAGCAATTCACCGATCGTTAAGCGATGGCATGAAAAGGTAAATGATTGTCGATAATCGATGTGCGAAACATTATAATTACTTTAGTTTACACTTCTTGTGAGTCCCAAACATCTTTTTTTCTTCACATATTCGCATTTTAGGTCATCCATGTTCATGTAACGTTGTGATTGCGAAAAACAAAGTACAGATCATTTTCGCGGACACTTGTACTTGAATATTTGGTGATGACACATAAAATGTACGATTTTTGAAAATATGGACATAATACACACTTATTTTTAATTATTTTCGTTCACTACGAGTTGATGAAAACTGTTGACCTTGTTTAGAAGCTTATTATGTTTCAAATTTTAATCAACAGATGCAGACATTGTCACAAAAAAGTTGTACTTGTTTAAACGCAGTAGCTTTGGAGCGACGTTTACTTTGCACAGTTATTTCATGAAAAATTATTAGAATCCATTATTATGGAAGTTTGAACATTGTTTCTCATTTGTTCCATTTTTTAAGAGATTTCAAATGATTTAATAAAATAAATTTCGCAAAATCGTCGTTCTCGATTTTTAAAACATTCATGTGATTACCTCCTTTCAAGCATAATAGCAAATGTCAAACGGCTGTGTTTTCTATTTCGTCGCTAAATGTTATTCACGAAAATACAGAGATGGCAGCACTCGTTTAATTTACAGAAATTCAATACCAAGAATTTGTTGTTTTTTAGAGTTGCTTCTCTTTCTCTCAAATCTTGTACGATATTGTCCCTAGTAGAAATTAGTTACATTTGATTGATGTATCTAAAATGATATTGGTTAGTTACTTTGTTTAGTATTCATTGAAAAACTCGGAAATGTTCAAGTGTGGGCGATTTGTGACGACGTGTGTGTTCAATGTATTGTGTGTGACGTTCATCAATAGTGATAATGATAACCTACACGGTCTTTCTGTAGCAGAGTACATAACGGGTGAGTCATATTTATATTTATTACATTTGCTGTATATACATATCGATGATCTCATACATAAAATTGTAATACTGGCTTACACTTCATTGCTATGCTTATTATGTTTCGTCAACAACTTGATGTTCAAGCCACTGACTAGATCAAGTAGGTACTTGTTAATGATTTTGTTTTAGTAGAATTAAGTAGGTATTCTGTACTTGCTCGCTTAAATATGAAGAAGCTAAATAGTATGAAGTCTTTAATGAGTATAATTTTATTTGATACCATTTATCTACCATTTTGTTATTGTACCTAATGATGAAGTACTTAATACATTTTGTGGGTGCTGGCTGATAGGGAAGGTACCTAACTGCTTTAAAAACGCATTTTAATTTCTAAGAAGGTAGTTAGAATATTAACCATTGTTGCTAACAAAAAGTATTGATGAATAAAGTACATAATAACCTACCAAGTTTAGTTACCTAGTAGGACCTTTAGCTGTTAAAAATTTCGGCCACTTTATTGACTCGTTCTGCTACTTACCTATCGTATTAATTATGTAGGTACATCATCAGTACCAATTTACTCATTAAGACAAAAATGAAGGGTAGCCTTCTTTACAAAAAAATATTACTAAGTTTGTAGGTACCTACAGCCGCAACAGATTAAAAACTTGTAAAGATCTACGTACCTAGTAATAAATCTAGTGACAGATTTGCCTTGATGTGTGAGGATGATGGGTAGATAAATTCGTTACGTAAAGATGGCTGAGAGTGGCTAGAAGAAGCGTAGATAGACCAATGCCAAGATTAACGCAAACGAGGCAAGCTTCTGAAAACGTTTTGGATGACAACTCGTTTTAAAAAAATTTCAGAAGCAGCCAGGGTCTTGAGGCCCGCCGGTAAGGGCAATAGGCTCACTCTCTGCAGCATATTCGACTCGATGGAATTTAAAATTGGCTAAATGTGGAGTATTTTTACAGCACAGTAGGTATATTGTTATGACAAGAAAGTAGGTAAAAAAAAAACAAAAGAAGGATCACTTTGTCTCATTGAGTTAATCCACAAGTCCACGAGAATGGTGAATTGGCGACGTTTTCCCAACTCAAGTTAGATGAAATGTCGACAGGCCACAGGAACACGGGGATTCCTCAAAATAAAGGAAAAAAACTGTAATATGACAAACATGTCGTTCTATAGATCGGACGGAATGCAAGGCATGAAAAGTTGCTTGCAGCTGCTGAGGTAAGGATGCCGAGATGAATGTTTTGGTACGATGAGAGAAGATGAAAGTAAAAAGTCAGTATTCCTATTCTAACGATTTAGAGGATTAGGAAGTTGAAAGTCGCGCTAGATGCGGAAAACTAAAAAAGAACCGTTTTTCTTGGTATGCGCAACTGAGTATGCTATGAGAAGGGATGAAAACGTGAAGAATATTAATGTTGAATCGTTAGTTAGTTCTAAATAGAGATGGAAAAGAGAGGCCAAAGAGAAGATTGATTTATTATGATTAGAATGCGTTGGTGCTGATGTGAATAAAAAGAGAGTTAATGATAACGTGAAGTAAGTGGGGACAATTGAAAAGAAAAACATATTGCGCAGACTGGTAGTAAAGCATATTGGGCATGCCGAAGAAAGTGCATACATTGTTTTTGAAATGGCCCAAACCTCAGCAATGAAATATGAAAAAATAAATACGAAAGGGTAACCGGAAAATCAAAGGACTGGCTTTACCCTTCGTAACATAGAGTAGTGCTCTCTGAAAATGGAGAACGGTGACGACGTCAGTGACGTAACGTCGTTGTAGCCCGTAGCGTAGTTTGATCGACTTGGGCAGTGTCACACGAAGCCCCGCAAAAGACAGAACAGAATACAAAAACCTCAAATCAAAGTAGATCTTTTGACTTTGTTATTATACCTGAGTATTTGCAAACGTGACTGTAGCAACTTAGAATCTATTTGTTTTGCTGTGTGTTTTGGTAATAAAACTAGCAGGTATCTTTATCAAATAGAGTTTTGAGCCATTGAAACTTGTCTGCTTATTGTTTTATTACTGACTACCTACCCTTTACACACGTGTTTAACTTTGACTAGTGCCACCACCAGGCCGGCTAGCAGTCGAGCACTAAGGATCAGGATTATGGCCTTCCGACTTCTTAGTCACTTGGAAAGGATGGATGGTAGTTACGAAAACACGATTCAAAATCGTGAACTGCATGTACCTATAGAAAAGGAATTCTGAAAAATACTACGTTCAAATAAATGAGTACTTACTGAATAGTTCATAGCTTTTCAGCCGAAACAATCGACAACGCAAAACTTTGCGCGTGAAATGCCTCTAATCTACATAATATGTAGATCCTGTTTGGTTATTTACAATTTATTCAACTAGATAAAATGGACTTCATATAATTACTAACCCCTTTTTTCAAGGCAATAAGTGAAGCGTGTCCCATACCATGAGTGTAAAATGTATTTGTTATCAATGGCCCAACTAACATCAAAAATGCAACTGCACATAATAGCGATTTGCACAATAACAATTTGACTCTGGCAGCACCATTTTACAAAACAGTAAAATCGTAGCAATAAGTTTCGTAGCGGTCTTTACAGTTCAGTGTTACATAATTATGTTGCTAAAAATGAAGCTAATTCGTGGGCATTTTCCTGCAGAAATTGAATGTCTATTTGCCCGTTGTGTTGACAGAATTTCGTTATCGCCCACTTGACCTTCGCAAATTTCCCTAAGCTTTTACCCCTTTGGTAGTCTGTCACTGAGGTAACATATTTAAATGATCATCAATCTGCTGCCCTTATGCCGCCCATTGGTTTCGGAACGAGCGGTACATAATGTTATCTTGCTCCGTACTTCTCTATTAGTCGTTATCTCAGTAATCAACCCCTTTATAGCCATATCATCTTTCAAAGAAACTACAAATGGCAGAAAAAAAAAGATGGATCCATCCACCGTTTCTTTGGTCTTCCTCTACTCTAATAGCAATCTACATTCACGGTACTCAAAACTTTTTCTGGACATTCTCCTCACTCCTAAGCATTAGATGGCCATACCATGACCATGACAATTGACTTCTAAACAATTTTTACCGGTGCCACTTAAAAGCCACAAAACAATAAAACATAAGCTATCCGTAAGCATACTTATTTTATAAAACGCAGGTGAAGGAATTTCTGATAAAATATCCCTCATCCGCACGATGAACACAGGGACATCATACATTTTATTTATGCTGAAGCTATAATGAAGTTTTTGTTTGTTTCAGGTCATCTATGTGTTCTGGATGTAGCCTTGCAATCGTCGGTATAGGCGAAGTATAACTTTAATTTGAAACCCCACACGATAGTATCGTATTGAATAGCAACCTCAAGTGATCAGGTGTCAGGCAGGCAGGTTGTGACTTGTGAGGGCTCTGTATGTACATTGTGATGTCAGTGTGGTAGTGACGGTGTGGTGGGTGGTGGTGAGGTGACGGGGCGAGGTGGCGAGGTGGCGCGACTCGCAAGTGATGCCCATCGCGGTGATGCAGAGGCATGGTAGACGCGGCAGCGGAGCGCCGGGCCGCCGCCGCCGCCGCGCGCTGCGATGCTACCTCCAGCCTCACCAAGTGAGTATTCAAAATACTCTTCTTTATTTTTACTTTTATTACATTTTATCAAGATTTTTACTACAAATTAGGTACCTCATTCTTGAAATTACAGATAGGTAATGTATAGTTTGTTAAATAGTACCATAGAAAATACTCCCTTCCAAAATAAGTATTTGAATTTACATAAAGTTCTGTAAATAGTTAAATCAAATGGATACTGAAAGGAGTTTAGTATTATTTTAAACAGCGAAAATTTTCAACAATTGTTGTTTCTCATGATCACACGGTTATCACCTAATCCTCACAAAATGCTGTCTATTCGAATCACCATTAGTTACCGATGAACAATGAAAAATGTGTGTATCTGATGTATCATTTAAGACAAGCAAAGGTAAAATTGTTGTGAAAAACACATTCACAAGGCCCTCAAAGTACCTACGTATACTTGCAGTGAAAATAGAATTGCTGTTTTAATTACATCAGTTCTTCATTTAGACACAAACATTTCCATATAAATTAACGAGTAACGTCGGCGACCAACACAAACAAAATATTCTTGGCAGTAAAATAAGAGTTTAATTGATTGATTGCTATTCAGTTCGGATGTCAAGCCATCATTATTGACCGTTGGCATCTCGCCGCTGACCCCGATGCTCTGCGATCATTTTATTGAGCTCATATTATTGGCAATGGCTGTCAATAACTAGATCTTTACAGTATTTTTATATTCTCTTACAGTACGTTGCTAATTATGTTTGCTCATAACCGAGCTAGGAATGTATTTGCACGTGATGCAGCCTGCAGTTCTCTATTGTTTTTTTATCGTAAAATATTGATTTCATATTGTTGTCTATGTCTCTGCTTGCATTTTCACTGCAATCATAAAAAAATTGTGGTGGTGACATTGCACCTATTTGTTTATTTTTCGTGTTGGCACGGTTGATTCCTGCTTGCGTCGTAACTACAGTGCAACAAATTGTTTGATTGGGTGTAAGCCGAGCTGGGCACGCAATACGAGTTGCTTGGTTAATGAGAGCACCGATACGTCTCGTCAAGTCGTCACGGCAGCGCGTTATCAGGGCCGTGGGCGACTATGTGTGCCATATTGACTACGCAGCGGTTTGCAAATGTGTGCGGCCATAGTAGCGCTTCCAGGAAACGCGAGTAGGTTTCTCGGAACCGATTCGCTGTCGCGCGCGTTTTCAGCAATGAATGGCTTAGCAAAACGTCTTCACATGCACATTTCAGTTTAAAAAAATAATTATTAACACAGCGATTGCAGCGCTATCTTATCGTTCCGCATGGCCTCATTCTTAACTCGTTGATGTAGAGACCATTTCTGTTGTGGGTACCTATACTTAGGGAAGTACAGACATTACAGAAATAGGTAGGGACCTATTTCTGTAATGTCTGTTAACCACTCATGACACAGGCTACTGCTATAGGTAATAAAAAAGGCATAGGTTTAGGTTCTCAAAAAAAATCTGCCCAAATTTAAACTATGCCATGCCAAGAGATTAACAACCATTTGGACCTCGCATATGATAACATTAAACCTACTAAACTGAATGCAAAATTGCTAGAAAAAAAACATTACGTGTGCAGGTAAGAATGTAGGATATCAGTAGGTAGGTAAGTGTATTAAGTGCTTCTATCAATAAAACGATTAAATATCGTGACATTTTGTTTCATTCTTATATTTGCTAGTCGATGTTTCTATGTAGGTACCGAACTATAAACGACTGAAAAATATTCGATGTTAGTGTATCTCTACGTACCTACGTGTATCTAACTTGGTGAGCTAAAAATTCTGAAGTGTAATCATAAGAACTGTTTATCTTCTTCTTCGTCGTGTTGATTGATGATTCCCTTTATTAGAGTCAAATTAGCTTCGACCAAAACTCTGCTACCTCGACAGCGTTGGTGGTGACTTCGGACAGGTCCCTCAAGGTGTAGGTGGAATTACACATAGACCAGGACAGGAGGTGCGCCATAGTTTGATTTTGTGGAAGAAAAGTATGGGGCATACAAGCAAGCAGGCATGTAGGTTTTACCATAGAAATAATAATGACGGATGAAACCGGAAGGAGCAACTGTTAAAGTTCTGAATGATTTCTAGTCAACATGCAAAACGGTTTAACTAACATTACACATAACTATAACAAAGAAACAGTGTCACATTTTAGATACTATGCCCAGTAATGGTGAAGAATCATCGCAAGAGTAGTCTCCTGAAATGTTACTAACAAATGATTTTTTGCAGCAAAAATAATAACCTGTGCTATTCATTATGCTGTTCATATTTTGGAAGTTTGTATTAGAATTTTAATTAGTTGTCACTAAAATCTCTAGTTCCATTAATTTCCTTTGTTTTTTGAGACTTAATAGGACACGTAAGCGATTCTTAAAATCATCTAGGCGAGAAATTTTCAAGAATCAGGATCAGAAAACTTTATTAGCTTTTTTAAATGAGTTAACAGTCAAAAATCTTTTCTACTTCCTATAATATGTGATATTGTAAAGATTCCCACAATGGCTGTTAAAGTATGTAGGTACTGTACTCAATTTATATAAGATTAAAAAGCAATAATAGCTAAAGCATTTAACCAAACTCAGTTGGCCTCCATTCCTGGAACCACCAATTTCAATAAACTAGAGGCTCACTGGGGCACTGAAACTAGGAACTGTTAAAGACATCGTCTATATTAGCTGCATCAATATTTGTAACACCGGCTCCTGCGAGACTGAAGGGCAGAAATATACCTAGTAAGAGCGATATAAACCAGCTATAAGGAATCCTATAGAAGGATAGAAACTTCAAAAAACATCATCTGCCTGCTAAAAATAAGCCGTCTGAAGACTTCAATATTCTCGGAGCAAAATAATAAATGACCGCATAGGTAGATTATTTAGTTCTTCGATACTAGAGAAGAATGTTGCGTTACCATCATCTTTCTCTTGCCAGTATCCCAATTCATTTGGGGTAGGCGCAGCATGTCTTCTTCCATATTTCTCTATTACACAGTGCATCCAGCGTTTCTTTGGTCTTCCTCTACTCTTATACCCATCCACATTCATACTCAAAACTTTCCTCACGACATTTTCCTCATTCCTCCGCATCACAAGTCCATACCACGACAATCGATTACCATACAACTTTTCAGTCACCGGCGCCACTTTCAGACTTCCTTTTATGTACTCATTTCTTATTTTATCCATTCGCATAACACTACACATCCCGCTTAGCATTCTCATCTCAGCCACATGCAAATGCCTTTCATTCATGCCTTTTGTGGCCCAACATTCTGATCCATACAAGACAGCAGGAATCTTACCCTTAAGTTTAAGGGTAATGCGAGAGTCGCAGATTGTTCCCGTGACCTGCCGCCATTTCTTCCTTCCCGTATTAATGCTGCGCTTAACACTACCATCTATTTCGCCATCGCTTTGCACGAGTGAACGGAAGTCGGAGCAGACAGGAAAAAACGCGCCATCTAGCGCTATGCCTCCAGGACTGGAGAGACTGCCGAAATTGCAGAACATCTATTTGGGTTGCGTTCTGCTGATTTTCAAGCCAACATTCCCCAGCTTCTGCTGCCAATTCTCTAATCCGCTCTGGATCTCAGGTCCATTTTCACTGACAAGAACAATGTCATCGGCAAACAGCATGCACCAGGGTGCCCCTTCTTATAATGTCCGATTTCAAAGCATCCATAATCAACAGGAGGAGCTACGGACTCAAAGCCGACCCTTGATGAAAGCCTAGACTGAACTCGATGGTGTTGCCAGCAGTTGACCGGACGTAAGATTGACTGTACATAGCACGAATTAACTCTACTTACTTCCCAGCCATACCTTTCTCTTTCAAGGCCCACCACAACATTTCCCGAGGTACCCTATCATACGCTTTCTCTAGATCAATGAACACCATGTGCAAGTTCTTGTATGCACGTCTGTACTTCTCACATAATTGGTGGAGTGCAAAAGTGGCGTCCATTGTTCCTCGACTTGGCATAAATCCAAACTGATTTTGGGTAATCTCACTCTCCTTTCGCAATCTTTTCTCTATTGCTTTCTTTCATACTATGTGTCATGAGCTTTATCCATCGTTGCGGAACCATCCGCTGAAAATTGGACAAATGTGTTGATATTTTATGAGTGACGACTGGGTTGTCATCCAGTTGCCTTCGGGTCGCTGGTTACTAAGTTGCTCTGTCAAAATCCATTAAAAACGACATAAAAGCATTTTTCATTTTTTTTGGTTCCTAAGGCTTGTTTCACACGTACCACAACCACACCACATCGCAGCGACAAAAGGTAGCCAAGCTGTGGTTACGTGTGAATAGTGTCGCTGTAGCTTTGTACAGTTGCGTTGTGGTACCGACAAAATATGGATGTTGTTGCGTTGTCGCTAGTAGTTACGATGTAGTTGCGACGACGAAATGACGCTCACGAGTGCAGACAGATAGTTCGACACCGGCTTTCGTAGAAGAAACACGCCTTGACGCAAACTGTGGTCCGTGTAAATTCTACTATTTATTTTCAATACAAAATTACGCCCGCCCACGTGGTGTGATTGTGGTACGTGTGTAACAAGCCTTAATGCATGACACCGACTCTACTCGTCTTTTTTAGAAGATACATTGTAGAATTAAGTAAATAATAACGTCACTAAAAAGTTGCTGGTATCTGGCTGGCGACCTTCTAATCCTAAAAACAATCATATTTAGTCAATCAATCAGCTCGGTCTATTGCAATGTACTGCTGGATATAGGCGTCTCCCAAGCTGCTCTACAACACCCAGTCTTTCCAATCCAGTACCTACATATTTCTCAGCCACCTTTTAAGGTTGTCGGTCCACTAGCTGGGAGAGGTCCATAGTTACGCCCATACATTCATTCCTTCATAATCATACTCATATGCTGTGTTAAAGAATAAAAAATGTTCTTATCAACTTTATCTTGCCCCTCATAGTGTCACCCACTTACTGACGGTGTGGGGTAACAAGCCACGCTACCTTTTTAAATAAATGATTACATTAAGTAAACGTGGGTTGAGGCTTCGAGGGTGTAATAAATGTTACTAAGCATCACCATATCGGCCCGAAAGCGTTCACAATGGACATATTAAGTCAACCATGAACGTATCGAATGATTGAAAGAGAAAAATAAGCATTAGTAGGCCCAGGCAGGCAGATGCATTAATATTTTAAGACAGATTTTTTCATTAAGATCTGATAAGCCATTTCTGGGTGGTCCCGCGCGACGATATCTCTGAAGGCATGATTGCATTAGGCAAGATCATAATTGTTATCTGCATTGCCGTATACCTGCGCCTGTTCCAGCGGTCAACAGGCGACCCTCTGAACTTGTAAATGGATTGTCTTTGTTGGGTTGGCACGGCTGGTTGATGCCGGTGCTGAATGCCGACCGCTTCGCTCGCTAATTCGGTCGGTGACGAGGCGAGGGGCCGCGGTCGGTAGCGGGGCGGGGACTATTTTCGTCTGGCGGCCACGTTTGGAAAAGGCGCGGTGACGTCACGATCCTCCATAGCGATGATGCCATCAGGCGCCCGCGACACGCACGGGTCGACTTGCCAAAATATAGCAGCATGCTCCCCGCAATGTGCTGCGATCAACTTTATTTTGGTCATTGTCCGACAACGGATGTTGTGTTAGTGCCTCGGGCAATGCATCTGCGTTCTTTGATTGATGATTGTTTACTCAAAAAATGAGAAAATAAAAATGTGTAGGAAGTAATGGATGTTGTCAATGACAACTCAGCTTATATTGTGATCATACTTTTTTAAATAAATAAAATGGATCAACACAAGTTGTACTCATCATTGTTATAAAATTATTTTCGGCACATTTCCGGAAATAAACAATCAGTAAATTCTTAACACTCATGTCAACATACTATCTACTTTAAAAAAGCTCGGCTTTCCCATTTAAAACTGTTTGATTTCTGGGCCGCACCTGTTCATCAGACAAAATCAAGGTCCTGACTACATAATTTATAACTACTTTCTGCATTATAATAAATGAATATAAATTATAAACGTATGGACTAAAAATTTGGCACAGTGAAGAAGAATTACGACGTGAATGTGTAGTTCCGAAATGTTATTCTAAAAAAAAGTCTTAAAAATGTATTTTTTGAAGGAAGCTAGGCTCATGCCAATTTTCATTTTGATCAGACGTGGAAACACGTTACCTTGATATTTCATTTAAAGTCACGGAAAACTTGTCAAACAGTTCACTAAAACGAAAATATTTTCGTTTTTGTGAGGTGTTGATATTGTTTTGTTGCGTTTATAAAACTAACTGTAAAATTGAACGCGCAGTTCATGCGACGTAGCTCACGTAGCGTAGTTATTGCATAATCAATCTCACATCGCACCATTACATTTACCATTTTTTCACGGCATTCTAGTAAGTACGCGGTCCTACTATAATACTCCGAAGAACTCTAGATTTAATGCGGTGAAAGAAAAGATGAGAACTGTTGCACAGAGGATGAGTGGACAATATGTCAATATCGTGTAGCGGACACTTGACCAGGACCATTGACCCTGCCCTGACTCTAATTTGACGAGGCTTATGCGCCAATAATTCACTCATAGTTATAGTTGTTATTTGAATAAATAGATATTGTGAGACTTATTAAATAATAATGTAGATTGGAGTGCTGTTTTTCCCACTAAGATGTATATTTGTCTTGGAATCTTTTCAGGTTTTTTTTCACCATAAACCACCAAAAAGCTATCTTTTGGTTTCTCGAAACAATGGGTATAAAATTCCCTTAACGAAGCCGAAAAGCACTTGATCTTCCCGTCATTGGTATATTTTTTTTGTTCTAGACCATACCTTCGGACCTTCGGGTTACGGTTTTTAACGGTTTACACCTTGTATAAGTGTGTGCCTTTATTGTAATAAGTCTAGTATTAGGTAAAAGTTTAGAGACATAAACAATTTCCGCAGGCTGTCTTACAATGACTGAAATTTATACAATCGCTGAAATTTTTATTATACTTTGACATTAGAGTTACCACTCGCTTACAAAGTCATTATTTCAATAGTGATGTCCTTCTGATCTGATGTGGCAATGGTTTGCGTTGAGGTGTTGTAAGAAAAAAGTACATAAGAAAATATTTTAAGAATTTTGTCATTTTTAGGGTTCCGTAGTCAACAAACAAGGAACTCTTATAGTTTCGCCATGTCCGCAGCTTAGCTCAAAGACTCTTAGTACTAGAAAGCTGTAATTTGGCATGAATATACAGATTAGTTAGGCCACACAGTGGTAAAATAAAATCTCAAAAAGTATTTTTTAGGGTATCTCCAATACCTACACTTTAAGTTGGGATTTTTTTCTCTCGCGTTGATCTCCCCCATAGTGTGGGATGTCGTTCGATGGGTCTTTAAAAATAATGGGAGTTTGTTAAAATAATTTTTCGATTAAGGGATTCGTTTGTGAAATATTAAGCTTTAAAGTGCAAATTTTTGTTAGACTCAAGTGTGGGGGACACTTAAGTCTAACAAAAAATTGCCCTCTACCAGCTAAACGGTTGTGTAAGTGTGCGTGACAAAATTCACGGTGATAGTATTAACGAAGTTAAAAGAAAAACTATTACAGCTAATTAGGCTTTACAAGTTTACGAGTAATAGTCGACCAACTTATAAAATGTACTTGGATAACATATTTTCCCAAACATTATTTATCGGAGCACAGGTTTTTCAACTGCAAATGTAAGTTTGTTTTTTATTATTCAATAAAAATCATTCTTATTCTTTATTGCACACAAAATAACAAATTGCAATAATATAGCTTATGTACAATGGCGAGCTTAACCCAGATTGGGTTTTCTTACAGCAAACCTAATTCAAAAATCTAATTCTAATCATCGTTCGGAGGCAAATCGAACCGTAGGTAGGAAGTGTCTGCATATTTTGATGAGCAACTACGGAACCCTATATTGTGCGTGGCCCGACACGCACTTGGCCGGTTTTTTAGTTTCTTTTGTCTGTTTTATCTTAATATTGATGATTTGAGGGTTTAAAACGAATATACGTTTTTTTTTCAAATTTGCCATAAGCCATTGTATCCTATATTTATTTAATTTTACCCATGTTCTTTGAGAGTATTGTGACTTTTTCACGAGCTTTGTGTCTGTTGTGTTTATCATGTTTGTTTGCTTGTTTTCCATTAGTTACTTAATACATTTTTACCGTTTAAAGGACGTACGTACTTATTAACTACCTAATTAAATATAGCTAAAGTCAGTACTTAACGAATGTATTATATAGAATCAGATAAAGGCGGACTTATACGCAGCTTGTTATCAGCTCCGGCCGGTAAGCATGCTTGCTTAGCGTCTCTGGTACCTACAATCAGTTGTAGCCGCAATGGGGCCGCGATCGGGCATGGAACTCGTTGTTTGCGATGCTGTTGCGTTAGTGCGTCTCGTCACCAGTGTCGTGGTACCAGCCGTAGGGTCGGAGTGTCGCTATCGTTCGCCGGTCACCAGTGCTGCGCGATCTGCTCCGCCGCGTGGTACATGCGCGGGCACATAACGTTCAAGTTTTTAAAATTTTCGCTAATTGAACAAACATGCCAGTTTATTTGCAGTGACGTTGTGTAAAACTGATTTATGAACATATTATTACACTAGTGGAAAACTGCCATAGCTATGTTTAGCTTATACGGGTGAATAAAACTAGAAACATACTTTTGTTATGTATGTCAGTAATGGATAGTATACTGTATACTTACTGATACTTGTATTCCGCTCGTTATCGAATTGTGGTGAGGGATATGTAAGGCTTTTATGAGAATTGGGTGGTGCAAGTGCTGCTGGCTCGTCACTATGTGCGTGGGTATAAAAACATAATACATAATTAAGGCACTTACTTGTTTAAACGCTTAGTTTCGACTATTTGGTTACCCTGACGTTAATTTGACCAAAGTTTGGCAAGGAACCAAAGACTTGGCTATCATAATGTTTCATTTTTTAACAGTTCTCTGCATTCATTTATTTTGAGGTTCTTAGTATAGCTTTGTTTTTATTTAATATTCTCCACATAAATATGTACAATGACATTTATAATGTTACATGATTCATAATTTCGTACAAGGAAGTAAACCTGCGGTTACATTCATTTACATAATATTAGTAAAACTTTAAATTATAGTATAGGACAATACATATACATATTAGAGAACATGAGGTAGGTACCTAATATACATGTTCACTCTATACAACACAAACTACAAGCTTTTTTAAGGGAGACCTGCTATCGATAACTGATATTCAATATTGCAACAATATCATCAGTGGTATTATACCTATCATATCTCTATTATGTACATATGTATGCCTACTTACATTAGCACACAAGTAGGGTGTGATAAGGTGTATATCTGAAACATGTATGAATATTCAGTATACATACATACATACAGTATGCCTTATACCATACATTCATTATACCTCTGTTGGCGTGTTTATATATTCAAAAATATTGAATTATTTAAACAATTTGGGATACTTGTTCAGAACACATAAATCTACAGATATTGTAAAATTATTTGTTTGCGATTGCAAAAACTTCACAGCTTACAAAATCAACCTAACGTCATTGACAAAGTTTTACTAGTTGTTACATTTTTAAACAATTTGGAGGCCATTTAAATCGTTGTAGAATGTGATATTACGAGCGAATGATCTAATTACGTTTTGTCATAGAATTCTGTCGGGAGTTGAATGACCAACTCAATTCGCAAAATAAATTGCAGCCACACAATACCTACTTTATCTGGTAGAGTGAGTTTTTCCTCGGGGAATATTTATTTCCTAAATAATTTGTAAATAACATTCGTTTCTCTAGACACCTCATTACAGAAGTCAAATAGAAGTTGTCATAACTATCAACTAAGTACTACTTTTACACTACAACCCCACTGATTTGTGAAAAATGATGATAAATAAATGAAAGTAATTGCTGAAAATATCCAAATATATTTCTTTGTAGGATTTTGTATCTTACATATATTTTCTTGTTTTCAGCTATATGTATATTAACTGATTACCTAGTGCAGTAAATCAGGATGGTACACTCGACAAAGTTATCGGTTGACCACTTTTAACCCTTAAAAGCCTTTAGCTTTAAGGAAGGACCGCCAACTTGACGAGTGTACTTGTTGCAAACTTGCAAATAAGGACTTGTTTAGGGTAACTCCGAATTCAAACCGATCAAATGAACTATTTTGCAAATACTTTTGCTGTTCAAAACTGTAATAATTTGTCGACTTTACAAATCAAATCATCATGAAATGTTATCCAGACAAACAAAGGAATTCGGTTTTCTTAATTAATTTTCACACACCTTTTAAATATAATTTATCAAATTCCTTTCGGGCCAGATTAGGTACCTATAAAAGTAATTTGATAGTATGCATGTCTACTATCATATACATTATAAACTATACATTATTATTTAAATCAGTATAGGTTTTAGACCGATTTTGTCCAGTCTACTTTAAAATTTTACGAAGGATAGACAAAATCAGTTTCGACGTACGTATATCAAAGTAGTGCGAAGTTTTTTCCAACACTGACACTGGAAAACTGGTAGCAATACATTTTCATGAGCATTATGTACCTACCTGAAAATTAAACGATACTATTCTTCGCTAGGCAATTTTATCTAATAGATAAACGATATTGTCATTAATAGGTTTTCCTAAAGACTTAATCTGTTTGAAATAGCCTCATTTGTTAACTTTATAATCAGAATAGGTCAATTTGACACCTAGTTTTGGAATTGAGAACTTTAAGTTTGATTATAATTATTTATCAAACTCTACTTTCGAAATACTGCTACTACGGGACCAGGCGTTTATCAGAACAAGTCATCTGATACTGGCTGAAAATCTACTATACAAATAAATAAAATTGAAGTGTCTGTTTGTACCTTCAAAATAACAGCAAAATTCTGAGTTTCAGCTGCTCCAGAAGTGTGGGGTATTCCAAAGTTACGATATACCAAAGTTGATATAACTTTGGATTGTTTGTTTGATATTCAACGGCCATTATTGTTTGATTTTTTCAGCCAAGGTATGAAAATACTCGTTCAGATTAACGCCTTCACGCATTAAGTTATCCTTCCTGTGTTGTATTGCTTTTTCTTCTATTAAGATTTGACCAGAGGTGACCACATTAATCGCGTCGTTTGTGGCGTAGCTCCCGAAATTCAAAATGTGCCAAAGCAAAGTTTGACAAGAACTCAACTTTAAATTATTTCCAATTTACCAGGTATTAAACTCAAAGCATTTATTTCAAATAGACCCGTGATAGGCACTTTTGCATACTCAAAAATTAAGCTACCTACAGTCCAGCTACGGGCATTTACTGTGAATGCATGGTAGTTGCCCATTCCAAAATCGTAGATCTCATGAAGAAGAATGGGCAAGGAACTCCATGGACACTCTCTCACGCTCTCAACTTGGAACTAGCACTGTTAAAGAAAGAAAAGGAGAGTACTTGTACTTACTTTAGGAAAACAATAACAAGCGTTGGTTTTTTAAAAAATAATTATCAATTAGTTAGGTACTAATTAAATGTTTTTTCTTTTCCTCGGTACGATGTTTGATTTGCAACGACTGTCTAATTCCATGCTGCTCGTTTTGATGACGAACGTCGACACCGACAACGATGACTTCATTGGTCATGTGGCCGTTTTTTGTTTAAGTTGTTCATGTACGGGTTTGTAATATTAAAATGAACCTCGGTTCAATCTTCTTTATAAACGAACATGAGCAAGACAGTTATCGCTCAAATTTGCCTTTTTGGACATTCGTCATTATGAATCTTGAAGTTTTCGTTAAAAATATTCCTAGAACATTCTAAGGTTACAACGCATATTCTAAGTCGAATATTATGTAGGGTTAGGTAGGTACCTACTTATCCACTACTATCAATTTAATCATTCTCTTCATTATAAACAAATTAGGCACATTCGCCCAAATATTATGTCACCTTGAAATTATTTCAGACTCGATAGTAGGTACCTACATGATGAATTCAGAATACGTAGAAGGTTATTTAAAATGCGACATTTTTATGATAAGATAAATATTAATTTATGCATGATTCGTATGATACCTCGATACTATAATGCTACGAATTATGATTTTAAATTGTTGTCCCATATGTTTACCAACTAACACCAATTTCCTGCTTGGTTCTTGCTCACTGGCAAATAAATAAATCAATCCACATCATTATAGTGTATGACTAATAGAAATACCTCATATGGCTGCAAACAGAATCCGGAATACTTAGCATTCTATTTCGAGATATACATCGTATGAGATAGGCGCTCCTTGTGCCATGTGGAGGTCGTATACCTAAATCTGAACGCCTAGCTAATAAGCACATGGAATAGTTAGTAGTCCTTTGACATTTATGATCCAATGTGGACCTAAATCTCTAACTATATCTAAAAACGGAGATTGCTGGAGGTTTAAACATACCTACGCTACTTGATTGTGGTTGTGGCATGAATCTGTCTTGGTAAAAAAAATAAAATCATCTGGTTCTAACCCAATCCCAACGAAGCGACACATTTCCCTCTCGTGCATTGAGAACACTTAAGGCTTTCGCTGCGCCTGATGCTCCAACTTGCAAAGTCAGATAGAGTGAACTTTAAACAGGTGTCGTTTTTTTACCTGTCTAATTCTAAAAATGTAATAAGCTATTTCTTTGGCAATACGAACACATTTTAGGAGCTTTTTCCATCAGGTTCAATATTATTTAAAAATCCTCATAAAATAGTTCACCATAAAAATTGCGACATTCGCTTCAACAGAAATCTCTTAAGCATGTTCAAAGAGCTTTTGTGCTTTTATATATATACCTACTGTAGCCTGGATTGACGTTTCATTTGCTGGTTAGTTGACATTATTGTGCAAAGATTGCGAGGATGTCCTGAAGTCGTTCTTTAGATGAGAACACAATCAATGTGGCACAAAAGCCCGACCTCGGACCTCTATTGTTGATGATCAATGGACAATACGTAGCCTCTTCGCAACGACTCGGCACAATCGCTCTCAAATTACTGGCCACATCCGCGTGCACATCACGAGATGCCGTTAAACCTGTTTAAGCTATTATACCAATTGTTAACACCTAACGGTTTAGAAATAGCTATATTTTTTTTCGTGTTTTTAATATCTGTAATGCGTTGTTTGACTAAAGCGAACATCCTCGTCTTGTAGATTAACTACATAAAGCTATCTTCAAGAGTTGTAAGTATAATGTGAATATCTTTTTGTCTGCATCAAATAGCTGTGCGCATCTCGCCGGTCGATTAACATCGCGTCATGAATTCAACGGCTTGTACGCACTACAGAACACACCACCCACGTACGGCGGCGGGCCGGGCTCCGCACCGCATCCGTCCCGCCGTGATTGATAAACCAATTTGACATCATTGCCGTGGGAAATGTGGGGATGCATAGTGCTTTACGTTTCATCAACAGAGCATACAACACATAAAACATGATTGTAGAGTTGCGATCAAAGGATCCACTGAGGTTAATAGGAACATAGTAGTAACCGTATCACCTCTAATAGTAAACTATTAGCTCACTAGAATACTGAATAGAGAACACATGCATACAATGCAGTTATTGTGTTGTTCAAATAATAGTAGTAACTTAGTAAGTGATTGGTTTTAGTAGACATGTTTGCGTTGTAGAAATAAACAATTTTCTTTCAATATGCATATAATTCCTTGTTACACCTGTTTCGAATTTGGCATTATCTTTCTGGTTTCGTTCTTGATGTTATTCGTGAACATAATAATACATAGGTATAGCAAAATCAGAAATGCTGGTCAATAAGCTAAATTCGGCGATCTTTATGCATTGTTCGCAACTGCACATGTATCGTTATCGTATGATGGTCGTCATTTCAGTTGTCTTTTTGCTGTCTGGAATTCATTGAATTGTTCGTTATAGTCGTTTGTCAGATAATTAAGCTTATAATTGTTTTCATTATTATTCCTAGCTAGTCTTCTAATACAACCGCCGATGATGCTTATAAACTGGTTAATAAAGGTTACAATATTTTTAATGAATACTAATTGTTATGAAATTAGCAGTTGTCGTGGGCGATATTAGCCTTGATCTCTTGCTGGACAGCAATAATTGATTTTACGGTTAATTTCTTGAAAAAAAAATGGTTTATCCGTGGCTCGTCGTTTATCATACTTTCTGTTGGCTAGTAGTAAAAGCTCTGCAAAATTATTTTAAAATACTAATGGAGTTCGATTTCATTAACCTATCCTATGTGATCCATAAGCAAAACAATAATTATTGTTATTGTTTCTGTATAATTAGAAAATAAACCTTTAAAATAAACTATGATAATGTTATGATCAGAGACGAACATTGAAATACTGCAATATGATTATGTTAAAGAAAATACCTTTAGTGCGTTTGCGGCTATCGATTTTCAATAAGTGTAAAGCAGTTGTGGAGGGGAGGTGCGGGCGCGCAGGCGGTACCCAGTGGGAGGCAGTCGACGGTGATGTAAGATCGGCTGGCTCCGGCGGTGATGTCAGCGCACCCACGATCGCTCCCCCCTCCACCCTCCGTCAGGCCTGCGGTTCCACCGTAAAGCCTTCCGCAAGATGGCGATCCTTTCATATAATTAAAAAAACTAACCATATATTAGAGGTTTTAAAATACATAGTCACTACAGCAGGAGAAAATTCCAAAAGTTAATGGATTTTGCAAGCTCACTCAGAAAAGTCTTCACAATGACGTTCACGACGTTCTTGTACGAAATCGATGCCGCAATGCAGTCGAGCATGCATCTCGCCAAGTAGACCGCATCGCCACTAATTTTGCTAGCGGACTAATTCGCTTCACCGTTCGCTAGCACTGACTTGTGGGTGGTTAGGCACATAAATAATATCATATTTAGTCATCAAATTATACTTAATTGCAATACCTTTTAGCTTTTATAGATTAAGGTCAAGTTATACAAGATAATGAACTAAGATGACGTAGTCCCTCGGTGACTTGCAAAACTGAATCCCACCTCACATTATTTTAATTTTAAATGAGAGCAGGATCTCAATGTGCGTGTGAGAATGTTAACCTGATCAGTTTATTTATACGTGTGCACGTGTGGCGTGATCTATTGCTCACACGGACGCGGTTTTTTGGGCTTTATTAGAATGTTCTCAATAATATTTTGATTGTTTAGTTAGTGTATTATAAATGAGAAAGTTATTCGAGTTTTTAAGCAAAAATATAAAAAAAAAGAACTTTTTAATATTATTCACCAAAGGCACTTGCACCACCAATTTTTAGGAATTTATTAGGTAGTAGGTAGGTTAATACTTACATAACGCCCGAAATTAATAATAATCCTAATCAACTTTATGACATGTGTTCAGGGTGACAGAAAATTTCACGCAATTGGGAGATAGTTCAGACGATTTGTGGCTATTATTGACGTCAATATTGAGATTGAGATACGTTATAAATTTCGGGCGCACTTTATCTTCCCATTACTTTTTGGATGGCTAATATATCCAAGAGAGATTGTCAAAAATAATATCTAAAATGAAGTCAATTTATGAGTGTATCTTTCGTCGCCTGCTTTGAATACGTGATGAATAACCCTGCAAATGGCCAAATATCAACTTAATTACAATAACTGAAGATGATATAATTAACTAAGTAGTTTTGATGTGAACCTAACTAATGATCTTTGCAAGATCATTAGTTAGGTTTACATCAAAACTACTGGCTATCCGTAAAAACACTATGGTTAGATATAGCTTCACCATAGTAATTTGACGTCTCTTTGTGTAGAAGGTTGAATACAATAAAATGGGCGGCGCTGACTCCTGACAGAATTGAACCAGAGATATAAAGTGTTAACAAAATAGCCTAATATGGATTTAAAAAGGTGATCCTTACAGTGATGAAGTGGTTAAATTCCACCATGGACATACATTTAGTGCAGTGAAAGTAGTGTGGTCGGGGAGATGAAGATGGAGGGCGGTGTACTAAGTGTTTCAAGTAACAACAGCAGATTTCGATCCCATCTTAAAAATGCAGCCAGTGCATTATGTGCCAGGACATTACCAAAACAGAGGCGTGGCGAGCCAGCCGCGATCAGCAGCGCTCGCCACCACACCTACCCGCGAGCAACGCCGCCTAAACGGGCTGCTATCTCGTGTCGAATGGAGCCGCTTGCATGCCCACCACCTCTGCATGCTACTACGTTCGAACCGCCCCAACCCATTAAGTGTGAAGTCATCGAGGACCAGACACCGAATAAATCGAACAGTTTAATCAAATGGAAGGGAACATTAGCCAGGTAAGACAAAAATATGGTTAATTACTAGGTTAATAAGTCAAACATCTGGTTCAATAAAATTTAACAATGTGCAACTTGATAGTGATGCTACAACATTGACTTCCTTAATGATCAGTTCAATCAAGCACATAAATATTGTCATAAATGTGCGCAGTTATTGTACAATCAAATCTTTGAATCAACTTTTGGCAATCCGGAGTTGTAACATATGTTTAGTGGAACAACGGGCGCGCGTCTTGTGCTTAGGTCAACAACATCAGCAATGCATGACATCATGGTGAGTTGTTTACCCAGGTCGCGGGGTGGAGGTGATGTCGTTAATTACGATGCTACACCAATTGTTGATTTAGACACGGATTATATTTATTTTTATGACTACATACAGATGTTTTTGTGGAGTGATGGATGTTCTCATCCGTTCGCAGTGACATTTGAATTCATGCATGTCCACATCCTTGTGCAGTGACAATTATGTCGAAATTATTTGCAAAAAATCATGTGTTTATTATTCAAATTCAGCCTATTAAGTTGAATCACGCTTCCTAGTATTTATCTGTGATTTCTGTGATTCTCTAAATATTCAGATTATTGTTCAAAGTTAATCTATAAAAAATCTCATTAGCATTTCTAGTTTGATAGTTTTTGTTGCAGTTGCGTATTCGTATTCTTTATAGAAATATAAATATTATAGAAATTAGACATGATATCATCGCCATTTATCATGTTATCCTTTATGTATTACGTATATTATTTTTATTAATTTTATGGCCGCGCCGGGATATAAATAAATAGGGGTTTTCAATAAATGGATAGGATTTTATTGAAATCTTAAACAAAACAGAACTCGTATTCTGTTGTTGGGTCTTCTAAACTTCCGCATCTAGGGATAAGGCGAATTAATTTAATATCGTTTTCATTATTTCATAGTAACTCTACTGTAATTACAACTGTGTAACCGCGAATACCATGAAGTTTGTAAAGTGACCAATATCTGTCACGTTTTGTACAAGTGCTCAATTTCCAAGCACATAGGTGGATTCATACAATGAGTGATACGTGGGAACTCAGGTCAACAACTTAGAATGACGTCAGATCCAAAAGCTTTCTTAGTCATGGCCATTATGCTTCCAGCATTTTTGTCGCCTAGTGTAGACACTTACACAGTAGACACTATGTGAGTGTGACGTCACGTACTGACTACGTACGGTTAATAAATACTCAAATATTTTAATAATGTTAATTTATGACTAGAAGTTAATCGACTTACATATCATTGACATTTTTATCATTGGAATTGCAAAGCTATTTACTCAGTTATCGTTATTGTAGACTTAAACATACATAGGTATAGTAAGTATACGAGTAAATAGTACGTGTGAAGTACCTGAATTACCTACTATAAGAAACAGGTTTCTGTAATCCTATAACATGATATTTTAATAGCTTGATTTGTCATTTTTTAACATTAATATAAGTCAGGAAAACAATTTGAGATTTTTTGAAAAGGTAATAATTTACTAAACTTGCCTTATATGGGTTCTCCCGAAAGGCAATTTTATTGCGAACCAAAAAAATTAAGTAGTACCTCTTTAAAGCTATTCATTATAATAACATCTAATTTGGCATACATGATCTCACACTTCATAGCTGAACAAAACAACAAGCAGTCGTTAACTCCGTTATCCGTCCGGAAATGGGGCATGACCATTTTTTTATTTTGTAGTAACAACTGCTATGTGGTAAATAGCTTGAGTCGTTTTCATCGACCTTGTTCTGTTAAACCATCTCTTAATCGCCATTTGATGTCGACTGCCAAATCGAATATACATAATCGAACACGAATGGAGTAAATGCACTCGTGTATTTATAAGCGTGCCGGTGTGAGTGAGACCGAACAGCTCGTCTCACTCGCACACCATGATGTCATGGTATATTTTTGTAAGCACTCAACTCGGTCGCACGCGCTTTTCGTTTGTAGTTTTACTATCGGTATTGTTGAATGTCATTATACCATTCCGTTTTGAGCTGTAGAAAAAAGTAAATAAGTACAAAACTCGAGGCAATTTAAAGCCGTGGCTTCATTGGGAAATATATATTTGTAGCCCAATGTGTCTAACTATCGCTGAGCTATGTTACACAAACAAAAAGGTTACGGAAGTTTAGTTTGAATTCTAGATTCTCTTTTCACGATTAGCTCAGTTTTTGACCGAGACCAATAGAAGCTACTATGAGCCACTACTGGAAAATATCAGAATATTGTACCGAGCGCTTTAGCTGGTTTGCTGTTGGGTTTATGTAGTAGTGTGACTGTAGCCTGTTAACCGTCCGCGCACGAAATCCTGGTGCAGTCGAAATTTTATCCGATGGAAGCGCGGTCAGTGACCTCATCCACTTAGGTAAAAGTACAATGTCTAAGGAGCCCAGTTTTCAACATCTGTATCTCTGATCTTCGCATTGGGATTTAGTTCTGTAATTCTGTAAAAACTGACACTTAGTGGTACTCCGCGTTTTCTCACAGAGATAATTTGTACAGTAGAAAATAAAAAGTATGTTAATTAAAGACAATTAGTCAGTTGACCAAAAAGTCACACCGTTAGTGTTTTTTTTTTACAAAAAAGCCAGCCATCATGTTTCCTTGTCAGATTTCAATTTGTTAATGATTGTGTATCGTACTAATTTACTGCACATGGCGTCTACGCCATGTCTGCAGAACGTCTACGCTGTGCCTACGCAGCGTCTGGACAGCGTCTACGCAACGTCTACTCAGCGTCTAAGCGGCTACATTTCACAAATACCCAGTGCGAAGACACTAAACAAGACGATTACTGATTATTTAAAAACCCTAGATGATTTTTTATCGATAAAACTTCTGAGAAGTTGCCGTCTACCGATAATTGTATTGAACTTGTAACAAGAACTTCAGAATTGAGAACGTCAACTTTCTATTCGATGACTGGATGAGATAGTATCATGTTAAAATAAGTTGTAATATCATTAGTTACCTCCATATTATTCCAAAGCTTTCGGTGACTTACCTCTATTTGTCTTCTTAGAACTTTTAATTGAATGATTGAGAGTTACTCACGCACCTAACCGTTTCGTTTGAAGGGGCTGACAATGAAATGTCATTATGACTAATGTAATGGTCAACTTAACATTCAATAACTGCCTACCGCTTATTACTCATGTCATGATGAGGTCTAGAAAACTCTTGTTGCATTTCAATCGGGTTATTTGTTTATGACATCAAATCCTCAGAACTAACTGCCACACAGAACTCCTAACTACTTCAACAGTAACTTCATTTAAAAATCCAACCAAATTCTAAACGTACTTAAGCCATGGTACCCAAGACCTCATGAAAAGAATCTAATCTAGGTTATCTCATTTCAGGCAAACAAAATACATAGTTACTCTTTTGAAATTATACTATGTACTGTACACATTCCGATTGGACGCAGTAATGTCCTATTTTGTAAGTAAATAAATATTGTGTAATTTCCTAATAATGAATCATTAAAATAATACCTACGTTACATACATACTATAAATAGTTGCTGAAGTATCTAACTAATTTATATTTCATTTAGTTTTAGTAAAATGAAAAACGTCTAATTATCGACCGGTTATCGGTAGGGTCAATATCGAGAAGCCGATTGGATGCGAAACGAGCTAACGGTACTGCGAAAAGATTATTTACTACATAAATAGACAATTGTCTCATTCGAACTCAGTAGACGTACTTAGGCACTGCCCCGAGGACGTATGTTTCAGTTTCCGGCTTTGGTGATATCCAGAAAATAATGAAGTTGTCAGTTGCGTGTGCATTTTTTATTTTATTTAATGTTTTTAATTTAAAAGTGATTTTAACTTGTCCCGATTCATGTAAACATGGATTTTCATTTGAGTATTCGTAAGTTGAAAATATAATTAGTAGTCTAAGTAACATAATATCATATGTACTGTATTGACATCTCTTGAAAATGAACAACCCGACGAAACCCTGCATTAGTAAAAAAGATAAGGACTATTGAAAAATTATCGGATAGCTAGCTCATGCTGATTGCTGATACGAAATTAAACGAATAAGGGGCCAAGTTTCACAAAGAAAAGCTGTAGCTTAGATTAGCCGTAGCAGCGTAGCTTTGCATGAGAAAGTATTCATGTTCGATTATTGTGCGCCTTTTAATTCTATAAACCTATAGGATATATGGTATTTATTTGCAAGTTATCACCTGTTTGTTTCACGTGGGAACATTCGGTATCGCGGGCGCTATCGCCTTTTGTAGGTAACCCTACGCCCTTAGTTGATGTTCTGTCTGCCGACCGCCAGAGATCTTTGTTTACGGCTGCGCATACACTCGGGATCGAAGAAGTCTGGTGCTGATGCAACGGAACGGAAAGCTGGCTCGCCTTCCCACATCTTTATTATTGCGTAGGTTTAGTTTGTGTAACGTTTACTAGCGGTTACTTTGATATCTTGGCGTGGGTGTGGAGTACATTAATTTCCCATGAAAACTAGGTATGCTGATTATAATGTTTTGTCTCTGGATATTACGTTGTTGATTTAATTTACACGACATAATGATGAACTTTTAACATCTTATTCCATCTTGGAGCATTATATTGATTTCATCTCTCTAGTTACTAATTAAATTTAAAAAAAAGTTTACATTTTATAATATTAAGTTAACATTTCATAAGTTTTGGTTCCAATGTGAGGTTTTTAAAACAGTTTACTTTATCTGGGACAAACAGTAACTAAGTGTAGAAATTACGATGTACTGAATACACATATATATTATTGTCATTATGCTGTCGATGACTTTGATGGGGTTGTGGTTATTCTACTAACATAAAAATACGAGTACGTAGTAAAGTGTATATTGTACGAGTACATAGCGTATGGCGTGGCGTCACACGAGTGACTTACCCGGCTGATTAGGTATCTTACAATATTTATAGAGTTGCCTTAACATTGTTCTACACTTTAAACCAATATTTGAAACACGTTACACACTCTGACAAACTATTCCGTGTCAAAAGTGTCTCTCTTTTACTCACATTTATTATTCTAAGCCCATTTTCATATTGGTTTTGTGATAAAATTGTAGTAATTTATTGAAAGCGACAAAAGTAGATTAGATCATCATATCTCTATATTTAATTAAATATTCGATACAAAGATTGCATTTTCAGAATGGTGGTACTAACTTTATCAAGTCGTAGGTAGGTTATTAATGGCGATGTTAGATAAAATCAGCATTACAGGAGTATCTGATAAAGTAGAGTACATATCAGTTTGTGTCATAATATGTGAATGAATGTCTGTTGTTGTTACAGGGAGGTAGCGAGTGCATGGGAGTGCCGTGTGGGCCCGCCCAACGAGCCGGCCACAGCCGACCGCGTGCAGAGCCTTTTCAACGACATCGAACTATACCCTACTAAGACTCAGGGTAAGGACCATGTATACTTATTGCCAAATTACTTGTAAGTACTTAAGTCGTCGCACCTATGTGTCACATTTATGGACTTTCTACTTTCAACACTGATCAGGCGGTTTCTCTGTCGGTAGTCGATAAAGATGTCATCGATGTATAGTCTCACCAAACAGTACCTTAACCATTAAAACTATTAGCTTATACTTATTAATAAGGCTGACAGATTTCTTGGTTATCCTGCCCGCCACATAGTTATGTATAGGAAAATTAAATGGTCTAATTACATCAAGTAAATACCGACACTACAGAGTCATTATGAACGATTAACAAAACTCGCTTACCGTGAAAGAATTGTAACAGCTATTTTTTACTGCGACGGAATTATAAAAGTTGGACTTCCGGTTTTCCCTGGGGTATAAAGTTGACGACCGCGCAGCATTTTATTAATTACGGAAATCTATTGCATTCTAACTTAGATACTTTCATCGGCTGTAAAGTCAGTTAACGAAATAACGAATGAGATCAGGGTGAATTGAGGTTTTAAGATGACTTTACTTTTTAAGGGCCCATAAACCTTACTACTTCAACTGCCTCGTTGGTCTAGTTGTCGCACGCGCGACTGTTGAGCAAGAGGTCCTGGTTTCGATTCCCGGGTCGAGCAAAGTGTTTATTTATTTAACAGTTAGTCAAACAGCAGCAGCGGCAGCGTCAGTGTTATTGGGTTTTTCCATCAGGAATTCCTCAGCAGCAGCCACGGAGTCTGGATCTGTGCCCGGTTGATAGCTAGGCTCGCTCCTTTTACATGGGACTTAAACATAACTATCGAAATGTAGGTGTACTATGAGGTACACCTCTGCCTCTCTCTCTGTACCTTAAGTGAAGTTTCTGGATCTTCAGTAGAATTCCTCTCAGTTTCCTCAAGTGCCTGCTGAAACAACTAAATATTTTTATTGCGCAGGAAAACAGAAGCTAACACACATATCGAAAAAAAAAATCGATCATAGATCATAGAGAGTCATATCTAAGAGACGAGATACCTTGACCAAAATGTTCAAATAATCAGCTAACTCAGAAGTTCATAACTTTTATACCAATGAACACCTTCATTATGGATTTAATCGATAGGTGTACGCGTATTGAGGTCCTCTATTGGCCTGCTTTAGTTATCAAACTGAAGCGGTACACCCTGTATGTTTTTCAAGCAGACCTAATAAATCGATTAGTGACAGTATTACTTCATAGTTCGTTATCTGATGTCAAATGATGTTATCCGAATTTTTATATTTCTGTTCGCAAGGGCATACAAGTTGCCCTTGTGGCACTAACGCATCCTTTCATTTGGACGAGTAAGCTTTTAATCGAATTTCATTATTTAACATAACAACACGCCTGTAATCCTCGAAGGGTGAGGCAGAGGTGTACCTCATAGTACACCTACATTTCGATAGTTATGTTTAAGTCCCATGTAAAAGGAGCGAGCCTATTGCCATGATCATTATCAGCCTATAGCAGTCCACTGCTGGACATAGGCCTCCTCAATCGCACGCCAGTCAACTCGATTCTCAGCAATTGTCATCCAGTTGCTACCAGCCGCCCCGCGAAGATTGTCACTCCACCGAGCCTGAGGGCGTCACACCTTACGTTTGCCGATTCGCGGTCTCCACTCGAGAAAACGTCTACCCCAACGGTCATCGGTCCCACGGCTAATATGACCGGCCTATTGCCACTTCAGCTTACTTATTCTGTGGGCTATCGTTTGCTGAGCGACCTACTATTTTTGGACCAGCCGTACCGTCGGTGTCCACGTTTCGGCTCCGTCAGTCATAACAGGCAGGACGCACAGATTGCAGACCTTAGTCTTTAGGATCTGTGGAATACGCGACGTTTATTTTTTTAGGGTATCTCCAGTACCTTACACGTAAAGTGGGTTTTTTTTTTCTCGCGTATTTCTCCCCCATAATGGGGGATGTCGTTGGATGGGTCTTTAAAAATATTGCGAGTTTGTTAAAATCATTTTTCGATTAAGGGATTCGTTTGTGAAATATTAAGCTTTAAAGTGTAAATTTTTGTTACCTCTTTAAATACCTTTCCTCTACCAGCTAAATGGTTGTGTTTGGGTGCGTGAAAAAATTCACGGAAATAGTATAATAACGAAGTTAAAAGGAAAACTATCACAGCTAAGTAAGCTTTAAAAATTTACGCGTAACAGTCGACCAACTTATAAAACGTACTTGTATCACATATTTTCCCAAACTTAATGTATGGGAACACAGGTTTTTCAACTGCAAATGTAAGTTTGTTATTTATTATTTCAATAAAAATCATCGTTCGGAGGCAAATTGGTCCGCATATTTTGATGGGCATCTACGGAACCTTACATTGTGCGTGGCCCGACACACACTTGGCCGGTTTTATTTAAAGAAAACAACGACCACGCTCCACGCCATTGCCATAAACTAGGCGCAAATCCAGACGCCGTGGCTGCTATTGAAAAATTCATGATGGAAAAACCTAATGACACTTTACCCGACCCGGGAATCAAGCCCAAGACCTCATGCTCAGCAGTCGTACTTGCGACTACTAGACCGACGAGGTCAGTCAGTCAGTTTCATTATTTGAATTCAAGCAAATGGCTGAAGACAGAATCGTATGATTTATAGAATTACCAATGGGTTGATCTTTGGCGTATATAGATATAAAGCTCCAATCTGTTTACATAAACATATCTATTTTGACCCATCTATCTTATTAATCCAATAATGTGATTAATACGAAACTAATAACATTAATTAAAACCTCAGTGATCTCTCAACAGTTGTGTCACTAGCCATGATCCATTATCTTGGTTCCTTTCTTACACACATAGCTATGTTAGAATATGATATCATTGGTACGTATACGGAAAATATAGCTATTATGTTAAAGTTTATCTATTTTTATGTATCTACGCATTAATAGAATGAAAAGTTAAATTGTTTATTATTTTTCTTTTTGGATTGTGAATAAAATTTTGTATTCATTTTATTTTAAACATTCACTGTATACTTTTTGCTGTGACCTACAGGGTCCCTAATTGTACCTTAGCTTCAAGCCATTGCAAAATCTTCAAACATTATGGAATGCAAATAAAGATTATGAATATATAAAAAATCAGAGTAGAAGCAGTCATGTGAAGTGATTAGTTACTTTAGTTAGGTACGCGTAGAGTAGAGGCTAATGATTGATACTCTTTGATGACGGCTCACCTATTGGATAAGCTACCGCGGTGACATCATCATCATCAGGCAACAGCAAATGTCAATTTGTCTGTAAAAATTACACATTTAAGTCCCGCCTGTTGCTAATTACTGCGAGTTAATTGCCCAGTATGATGTATTGCAAGATTTGCAACAGTTAGTACTGCACAGATAATGATGTATGGTACTAATCTATGCATTTTATTATTTATCTGCAATCAAAGAATGAATCGTGTTATATAAGGTTTAATAAATTAAACTGACAGATACTATAGTTAGTACAAAGTATTGATTGTTATCTTGTGTTTACTATGAGTAGGTAACTTGTTGACTCAAACATATTTCAAATACGGCGTATTTCTATCCGAAATATCGATGACTCGCTTACTCGTTTTTAACTAATGCTTCTACTATAGGTACTCATTTATTGTACTTATCTATCGCAAAAAATAACAATAGGTTTCCAGTTCTGCTCAGCACAATATACTGAATATAGTTTTAATGAGTATACAATACTAGCACTTCGCCCGCGACTTCGTCCGCAAAAATTGTGATAGCTCGGCTATGTTCTATGTTAGGGATTTTGGTTTCCGCACTAAGTGGACCATGATAGCTCGGCTAATTTGCATGATATAAATATAATTTATAGCTTTTTTTTTTTGGCTAAATAATAACAGCCGCTCGGGTCGATCTTTAGGTTAAGCCGCGCTTGCTTAGGTTGGTCCGTGGATGGGTGACCACCCATTCTGTACCGAGTTTCCTCCGTGCCTCGGAAAGCACGTTAAGCCGTAGGTCCCGGATGTCATTTGTAGATCTTTGACAGTCGTTAAAGTAGTCAGTGGCTCGATCCTGACAACCAGTCTTACCAAAGGGTATCGTGTTACCCAGTGCTAGCTGGTTTGTGGAAGTCAGATAGGCAGTTGCTCCATGTAAAAAACTGGTATTCAGCTGCATCCGGTTAGACTGAAAGCCGACCCCAACATAGTTGGGAAAAGGCTAGGCAGATGATGATAAAATAAATTTTATAGCCTATGTTACTTCCTGATAATTTAGCTTTCTATTGGTGAAAAATGGTTCCTCTACTTTTTATAATATTAGTATAAATAGGTGAATCGAAAGATTAGGATATACCACTATAAAACCAATCTGAACTTGAATAAGCTTATGGAAGCTTTTTAAACAACATTGTTTCTAGCTTCACTTCCACGAAAAAGCTTACAAAACAAATATTTAAGTAAGCTTGAGACGCTGAAGATTCAGTCAGACGTATCCTATTTTATTAATAAGTGGACAGTAATAGTCCAATAGTCAAAGAATCAAGTCATTTATTCAAATTAGATTAATAATCAACACTTTTTGAATGTTAAAGTTTAGAAGAGACAGTCCCCCAAAACGCCCTCCCTTCGACACTTCTTAGTGTTTTATCTGTAGAGAATAAGTGGCGGAACAAACTCACCACACATCTGTCTATTAGGTTAGAAGATCCAGATTCTATACATACGGTAACATCTAATTGGAACCAAAGAGGTGCTACACATCGGGTCGGCACGATTCGGTACTGCGGGCGGTATTATCGAATATACATAATGATGTTGTTAAACTTTCAGGAAAAAGCCTCTCGACTTAGCTCAAATTGTGCCGACCCAACCTGAAATCGAAGTTGCCGAAATTTTGTAAATCTTATATTTGTGTAGTTAGAACTTCGGTCCACATGTGCAATACAATAGTGTGTAAGTTAATATTTACGAAGAATCCAATAAAATTAAAAATATACTCAAGCAGAAATAAAACCTCTAGGCATAAAGGGCGTGCCCGCTTACACGTAGTAGTGTTTCCTCGTCGAAACTCAAGCGATGGTACGGCGTTTGTGCTACTGCTACGCAGCGCGGCCTACGCTACGTCTTGGCGTAGCGGGGGCCTACGCGTCTGCTACGCGGTACCTACGAGACCTCGTAGGACCGCGTAGAACCTCTACGCAGCTTCAACGCAGCGTCTGAGTAACTGCTACGAGACGTAGCGACTACGCTAATATCTCCGGTGCAATGGTCCTTTGAATTCTGATCTAGGAATTTGACATTGCTATTATTTTAATAAATATTGATGAATGTATCACTGCAACAAACAGATATGTTAAGGCGGCGATGGTATCTCAACAGAACAAATGTATTCTACGATTACTATCTGTCATATAAAACAATTTACGGGCTTGCCACGTTAAGCTTCGCCCCTTTTATATATTTATAGTCCATAAATCTAACAACTGCAATCAACTCACAGGTCACACGGTTAGTGACCACTAACAAACATAGAAGTTGATCTGCAATGTCTTTGTGGAACATTGTTTCAAACATTAAACTCAAAAGTAACCGAAATGGTTTATTCATTACTTGGAATTACAGCAAGCTTTCCGGTTACTTATAAATGTAGAAAATGCTTCCAAGCAGTAGGCTTGGAAGCATTTTCTATGTATAGTGCAATGAAAGTTAAGTTTTTATTATTAAAGGTAAACAATTCCATGTGATTCCCAATTGTAATCTTTATCCTAACAATAGAAATACGCACTTGATATCGGTAAATTCCCTGGATTTTGAAATGATTAGCATCTTTAGGTGGAATCAAACATAATCTATGAAACAATTTTAATTTTGCATATTATCTCTTGCCGAAAATATCGATGTCGTCATTTGCTAATCAATCTATCTTCTAAGGACAAAGTGGTGAACAATTAAAGTCTTTAAACAAGCTTTAAGGACAACTCGAGTTTGATAAAATTTTACAGCTACGCATAAAAAGTTTATTGACGATTGAGGAAACGATCTAGATTATCTAGCAATGGATTAGTTTAATGATGGTTATGATATAGATATTAAAATATTTCCCAACAGTAACCTCAGCTATTTCTTATTTCGCGTGATTGCTTCAACATCCCCAGTCCATTATAATTTCGTATGAAACTGGGTCATCTCGTTTACATTTTCTTCTAGGTTTTAGCACGAATGCGTGATACCTAGATTCTATAAGTCACGCAACAATATTAGGTACTTTAATAGTTCCATCGAATTCAATGCTCTTGCTTAACACTTTTCGCTCTTTGGCAGCTAGACAATAATAACTTAATTTAAGTTAAGTTTTAAGCACTGCGCTGGTTTTCAATGGTCACCCGAAATTGTTATTAAATTATGTTGTTCTTGCCAATCCGCACCATGATAGATCCCAACCTGATCTTTGTCTTTGTGTCGACGATCTAAATCATGGTTATTTATAATTCAAATGGTTTATTGGCAATCATAACAATTAATAACGTAATCGTTATTTTACGCTTGGAGTAAGATACTACGCTTATAATTACGGTAGATATCCGCTATTGTTATAGCGGCAGGTGTGCGCGTGCGCGTCCAGTGATCTCACCGTTATTGCTCACTGATGACCAATTGCTGCCGAATGAGTTCATGACTCCACGTTTGATTCGCCGACTGTTTATTGCATGCTTCACACGGACGTCCGACTCTGTCCTTTCATTCTTTATGAGATTAATGCGTCTTTACACACACTCATATTTTTTTATTGCATGTCAATATTGAGTTAATGCTCGTATAACCTTGAGGTATGTTGACAAGCCTCACATTATTGATGGAGGTATGTACTACGGTAACGTACATACATCTGCCTGAATTAGACAAGCCTTACTTTAAGTTTGGCGTGGACCTCTGGAACAATGTTCCTTGCTTTAATTATTTAATTTAATGTCTTAAATGGAGCACGAAAAATTACATCGAAAGAATTGAATACCTGGATCCGATGGGTTACTTTCTTGGGTTAAAAGTTAACTTATGTTAGGCTACATTTTTTTAATTTCCGTGGCATTCATGTCTTCCGACAAAACTAATGTACCGGCACGGTTTTTGACACCATTTGTATTCTCAAAGATGTTTTTTGGCAAGTGCCCCATATGATCCATCCGGCTACGCCCCATATTGTGTTCTTTTACTTTCAACTTTGTCGCAGATGGCTTTTACTAGTTCGCCAGACAACAAGATATAATGTGTGTGAAAATAAACTGTTTGTTGAGTGTGTGAAATGTTCATCACTTGGAATAGAATGTTCCCTCATGTACAGGCAAGCCAATTTATCTCGTTTTAAAATAAGAAAGTTTTGTTTTGGAAATGGTTCTCTTCTTCTTCTACTTTGCCGTTCTTGTACTGCTGAGGATCGCGACCTCATATGACACGTCTCCAAGCCATGCGGTCTCCTGCAGTGAGAACCGCACGGTACAGACTGCCTCCAACCGCCTTCTTGATCACGTTTTGCCGGTGCTCTCCCTTGCGCGCGTTTACCTTCTTCCCGGCCCAGTATCATTAGCCTTTCCAGACAATGCCTAGGCGAACGCATAAAATGGAAAATTGGAAATGGTTATCTACTGTAAAAGCGCTGCAGCACCGTAAACTCGAAAATTCTAAACAGTTTTGAATTTTTAGTTAGTAAGCGAAACATAACAATGCGCTTTTTAGACCGGGAAATGATGTGCTTTTCACTACCTGGTAACGCATTCGACGGCCCTAAAAATGACATAGTATAATCAGACCTATTTTCTTAAAATATTATTGTGAAGAGATATTTACTGAAATTTAAATTGTAATAATATTTATTAATAAAATGGGATAATTGTTCTCGTTCATTGTATTTATGTAAATATGAGTCGTTAGGTGAGTGTTGTATATAACTAGATAATTGTCTTTGTTATCCTCGTAGTTGAACTCGTTGTAAATAGCAACCGGTTTCGTGCCAGTACATAATATTGAAAACTATACAATTTTAAATCCGGATCGCCTCATCACGTTGTTGTTGGAATAGTAATAGTGTTGTACATAAGGCAGCTCTGCTCTATAGAAATTCACAAAATAACCAAAGACTCCTTGTTAAACTAGTTAGTCACTTCAATCAGGGAAGGATGTGCTTGATGGGGGAACACATACCTACATTCTAAGTATAATACTAATACAAACCATATTTTATTAATATCTTGTCTATTTGGACTTTAATCCTCATCGCCCTCGTAGGGTGACGTGACTGTGCAAAGTACTTTATTTATTATTCCAAATGAGTCTCGTCTCGCGTGGGTTTGTTGTAAATTAGAAACTTTAATTTGTATCTAAATGTTGTCCGGCCGGAGGTTCTAGATTACGAACCTCATTTAGGACGAAATAATCGCGAACGTTGACTGACTAACTTTACACGGAACAGTAATTCCTAAAAGCTGAGAGACCCTAATTTGAGTTTTGATAAAAATCAGAAATATGATCTTAATCATTAAGTTTCTTCGTAAAGTTTATTTTATAACAAGAATTTGGTATGACTACTGCTTTATCATTCTGGGACATTAAATTTACATAATGAGATACGTAGCATCCGTAGCGTCCGTGTACGCGCACAAATTTATACCTATACCTACTTTAGAACCTATTACCGACGCGACCGTATGCTCACTGACAGGGCATTAAGTTCAATGACAATAAATATAATTATTAAATTATTATATTATCGCGGCAGACGACGAAGGAGATGGCGGGATGAACTGGATGTCTTTCTTGAGAATTGGAAAGTAGTAGCACAGAATCGTGACCGTTGGAAGGAATGGAAGGAGGCCTTTGCCCAGAAGTGGGACAATATGGGCTGGCTATAATATAATAATTAAATTATAGGAATAGTAGTTACTTTCTTCAGTAGTCTATGTCGTTTTATTTCTTGATGTCATCCAATTATTCCCCCACCCCAGGAGTTGCATTGTTTATTATTTAACCGAATTGTTATTGTTTTAGTATTCGAAATGCTGGTCTGCGCGCGGCAGTGCGCCCGCCGCAAGTCGCTCACTCTCACATTCGGAGAATTCTGCGTGTTCGCAGCTGAACTGCGTCGGTGTTCGAGGCAAGCCAGGCAGTAAGTGTTCCATTTGTTTCTATTTAATACTAACTTGTTCATGTTTTTTTGAAGTAAAACGCAAACAACCTAATTATTTGTCCATTTTAGAATTTTACAAAGTAAATCGATTCATTCACTTGCCTTGCACAAGTTACATACCACGAAATACAGGTACCTAAACCGCATGCGAATTACCTCAAGTTCAATTTCTTAGCGCCCGTCACCTCCACACTAATATCCTTATTTGGATGGGGTTGACGAGGCTCCCATGTCACATTCTTATGTATTTTGCATATCGGATTCTTTGAAATTCTCTAAAATAATTTTAGTCACGAGCCCTTGTGACGTGACGGCGCACATGGTTGTTACAGAATTAGTCAGTCGTTAGTCAGTTTCTGCTAATTAGCCGTTTCGACCTATATTATTTCCTTCCGCCCCAGGTTGCTCCAGATCTTTCGCCAACATCTTTGTCTCTTCTTAGCAAAAATGAAAATTCACTTTTCCATGTCAATAACTTGTACCTTATTACGATGATTTGGTCACAGCATATCACATGTTAGTAGAATGAGCCTTGAAAACAAAAAAAAATCCAAATTATGTTCATGAGATGTTGTTAAAATGACTTTTCGTGAACCGACAGGACTTCATGAATGAAAATTTAGTTGGTCATGTTTTAAAATAGCGCCAATTGTGATTTAATACAGTAATTAGCTCAATATGGTATTTCTGGACTTTGACAGACAGTTGCTGATGGCGCTAGCTGTACCTACTTTGAAACCATTGTTTAGAGTATTAAAATAAAATGCACTTGAACAGGAAACAGTATCCTAAAGTAACAATAAAATTGAAATGGGAATTCAAATAACGCAAAATAACCATGTTAATGTTTTATTTACATATACCTACTACGACATAATTAAAGACCCAAGCAATGTCCTTATTGTCCGCAGCGACCACGACATGAATCAGGTTAATTTTACCGATGACGTAAAAATGATCGGTCTCCTTTTCCTCGGTCTTGAACTGAGGACTGGGCTGGGTCTACGTATGACGCGTGCGTTGAACCTTACGTGCCAAACAATAAGATATTTGTCATGCAAGGAATCTCCACATATAAGGACACCTTTTGTATAAATTTACGGTTCACACTTTACAAAAGATTTGAATGTCGGCACCATTCATTGCACTATCATGCTGAAACTCCTACGCAAGTTCATCGATTGTGTTTATTTCTAATTTCAGTTTTCATTCGCAGGAGTTCGAACAAACCTGAGTCGCCACAATGGTACGTAGACAAGGAGCTCAGAGATAAGGACAACATTTCTAAACATGTGAACGGTAAGAACTTTTGCTTTAATTTTGTAATATACGAGGACCTTATTTTGGCCCGTCACGGAGTTACTAACATGGCTACCAATCCTGACATTGTGGAAAGTTTGTTATGAATAATGTTTTTTTTTGACTTCGTTTGGGGCTCCCGTCTCCGCTTCAGGATGCACACTCGTGCTGCGGAAGGTCGATCGTCCCGTGATGAAACAAATGGTGACTAAACTTTCCGCACGGTACCAATCCAGAAATACACATTGGTAGTCCCTATGGCTACGCAACAATATCTCATACACTATAAATTCTGTGTCACCGTCCACTTCCCACGCTATTCTATCTGTTATCAGGTTGTTTGATAACTGCTGAATTACTGATATTCGATTGGTCGATACTTATCGAAAATATTACATCTTAAATTACTATTTTCAAGTATCTACCTACCTTTATTGAATAAAGCCTTCAAATTGATTTTAGTTTTATTAGATTAATTTTAAAATTCCCACATCGTGGGTAGGATTTCCTTTTCATCAGTTTGTATATAGGACACATGCATTACTTGTTTACCATTAATAAATCAAGTATGTTACAGACAGTGTTCATCAAACACTGCAGAGAAATAAATAATTTATAGCTACATATCAATCAGAAGCTTATCAAGAGTTACGTAGTAGCTCCGCTCAACACACAGTTAGATGACAGCGATGATGTTCATATTCATAATAACAAATAGGAACTAACTCACATTCGTGGGACATGTGGTCATCACTTATTGCGTATATCTATGTTTTTAATTGTTCTGCTATTAATGCGATTGCCCTATGCTACAGTCATTGTACGTTCGCTCTTATTTGCACCCGCTCATGTAATGCTCGGATTTGCGTCAATCTCCCGGCGCATCTGACTAATGTATAATATTAGAGACAGCTAAATTAAGAGTCCGAAGCTTCAAAATGTCAGACATAAACCTCTTTTCCTATATTTGGATTAAGTATTAGTGAAAGTTAGAGTTTCATTTTCATTATATGGAACGGAACGAAATGAGAGATTCAGATGTGAATCTCGTAATACGTATCGGAAAGAAGTTCCGCTTTCGTACGGTAATTCGTAAAAGGCAGAGATCAGTAAGTAAATATAATGCGTGGCCTCCCAGGCTCTTCCGCACACACTATAAACAGAGTACGGAAGCGAGGGCGCGATGCTCCGCTCAGTGTACTACGCGCCCACGATTTCGGCCGCTAAATGCTACGAAAACATAATACAGATGACATCGCACTACTACAACTACAGATATACCTAACGTAAACAAACGATACTGCGTCAGCTTCCTTATCTCCCGGAAGAATTATTCTAACTGACGACTTCTTGAGAACAAACAAACAATGTTATTTTTCTTTATTTTCTATTTACTTAAAGCTCCTTGTACGACACTGAAATTATGAATCGATTCCTTTAGGGGATTCTTTTAGTTTTCTACTTTTATGAAAATTTTTGCATACTAATCCTATTTTTTGACCTTGTAGTATTGTTAAAGAATCTATAGTAACATTTTATCATCATAATTATATTATTTCTCTCATTATGAAAGCAAAATTTAGTTTGGATATTTTTTTCTGATTAATAACGCACCATTGGAGTTCATTAATGCATTCGACTATTTCCAATCCAATCTATTATCTTTAAAATACTTAATATGACTCTGGCTTTAATGTAAGTTACCGTGTTTTGATTCTCTGAATGCTGCTCATTATAGTAATTCGTGGATGAGATGAAAAATACAGGTTTGCGGATGAGTTATGGTCAACATGAACACCATAAGTCTTTGTGCCTTGTCTTTGTAGTGCTATAGAAATAACGGAATATTTTAAAATGCGGAATTGGCTAGTACTTGGGCGTAGATGTAAGTTGCGAACGGTCGCCAGTTGGCCGCCGACCGTTCGCGGGTGGACAGCGTGCACGTCAGTCTGCACGATACATCCGCAACCATGCCGCCGACTACAATGATTGTACCCTGTGCGTTATTTACATACTCTTTACTATTTTCATCAATGAAAAAGTGTACGCTTCACGACGCCGTGTATATTCCATTTTGCTTTAGTGTATTTAAAACTAATTCCCCCGTTATAAACACATGATTTCTCTCCCACAATGTTTTGTATCGTATATTTTACCGACTGACAGAGGATGGCTGTGTACACTTTGGATTTTGGTACATGTGTCTTGAGTTCACGTTGAAGTAGTGACAATTCAGGGACATTCTATTCAAATCTGTGATCTGTGTGCGGGCGGAGCAGCCGATGTTAGTGCGTTTGTTGATCTGGCGTTGTGTTTACGTTTTCGTTTTGGCATTGGACGAAGATCCCGAATTGGATTGATGTGTTTGGTTGGCCACGTTTTATAAACTGCAGTGCAAACATGAATGAATACTTACCTGTGCGTGTCGTTCTGTATTGTGTATCCAATGTATTGTCCAAAAAAAAACTAAATTAATATTAGTATTAGCTGAAAGAAACTAATTCGGGTTTATCAAGTCGATATACACCGTGTAATTTTGAATGTTTTCATCCCGGAGTATGGTGACTCCGTTTCAATGTCAAGTAATTATCGATTATAATAAATAATTGTAAGTAATCGTAATGCGAAAAGTTGGAAAGTAATAGAAGTCTTTTGCATGGTTAAAGAGAAACTTACTGGGATCTGTCCAAGTTCGAATAAGTGTACTTGTAATTTTTTCATTTAAGAAAAATATCTTGACTATGACAATGTGCTTCAAAAATAGACTAAGCACACCAAAGGATGAATGAGGATGAAGATTTCACGGTGTATAGAAAGTAGGTACGAATGACTTTTTAAAGATCATTGTCGATTAATTGGTCATACCTATATTATGTGATCGAAAGTAGAATCAACTATATTAATGATATTTTTCAACTTTTTGTCGCGGCCGAATGGGCGACCTTTTATGGTAGTCATTAATCTACACGTATGCAAGTAGGTGTTTAATGTAGTACGGTGATCGGCCTACATATGTGCAGCCCACACAGTCGATAGGTTGATACTCATCAATCATTGACGATGAGTATCGCTGGTTGAACGAACCCAGCACCGGCACTCGCCTTGCCGCGATGCTTTCTAATCCACGCCGTATGTACCTCTTGCTATCAACTGTCATCATTATGATCAATGCACCTATTATCATACACATACAGATACACTACATTTGCATATTAATTGATTATGACTATTTTTGGTATGCATCTTAGCTCTTTGTATCGCGTATAATAAGTATCGGCGCCAAGGTTTCGTGAATTGTTATTGGATATAGAATTTGTTTCTACGTAGATCCGACGTCATCTTTTAAACATAAGATAGCGGTTTGTATAGGCCACTCATGAATCTCCAACAAATAGTAACAAACCGCTTTGGTTTGAGCTCATTGCTTGCGTGTCCAACCGCAGTACAATTGTTAACAATTAACAGTAGTTCTTTTGCGTGCCTCGGGCCCATCTTAGAAATAGGGTCAACTCATCCTATTATGAGTTGTGTCTCAAAGAACACATCAAATATTGTTCACATGGTGATTGATTGTTTCGTCCTTCATACAATATCTATGGAATTATTCACGCTTTTGACGTAGACACTACGTTAGACATGGTGTTTGCAATGAAAAGCGTGGGTTGATAACCACGTGATAAGAAGTTATTTGTACATCTGCTAGAATAGATTGGAAGTCAGAGCTTATTGCACAGCACTTATAAAATCAAATCGATTAGGAATTTTGATAGTATAAAAAAATGGCAAGTACAGACGCCAGCACATCAAGCTACTACAATCTGTCAGATTTCAGCAGCTATCATACAGACCATCCTCTATTCCAATTACCTATGCCTGTTTATTTATGTGTACAATTTTTGACGTATGGTGTTGCGCAGGCAGCGAGGCGCCCCCTCCGCCGTGCGAGGTGTTCCTGGGCGGATCCTGCAACCCTACTACTTGGAGATCGGACATAGCCATTCCGATGCTGAAGAAGATGGGCATTACCTATTTTAACCCGGTAAGTTGTACACTACTATTACACTTAAATTATGTTTAATGTTGCCTTACAAGGTAAATGACTCTTCTCAAACAGAGAAAAAGACTTGTTTAAGACACCATTTACGAGATATCCTCACGATATTTTCCTTTGCCATTAGTCAATACTGTCTAAGATTACATAACATAGAAAGTTCATAATGAAATGCCACGGTAATATTTTACCCGTTTATGTAGGTAGAATGATGATAGCTGTCAGGCTGCTGTCACTTCAACATGATTGTGTGTAATGTCCCTAAGATACATTGATAACCAGCGAGCACTCGCTCAGTGTGTTTTAAAATTTCATTATAATTGCGTAAAGCCATGTTGAAATGTAAATAGAGATGACGTATGTCATTGATAGAGTATATAATGTGATAAGTGCCATCAAATGTTCAGTTTCAGTGTTCTTAGATCAGAGTCACCTACAATAAGCCATTACGACGATGTGTATGTTAATGCAGTAAACAATCGAACATTGTTCGCCATTTACGACGTTATATGAAGTTAATTAATTGATAAACAGTACTGGAAATGAAAACCTGTGTGATATAATCCAAACGTGATTACAGGTCAGCTGTTCATTGTCAGCTCGTGCCCAATTCAATTTAGATGAAAAAAATATGTACCATATTGAGCTAGTCACATGTTGTGGTGTGACACGCGCAGCTTCAATAAATTGACTAATTTGTTAATAGACGCTGATCCTGGCGTAATATTTATGGTTGAGCTGAAGACTGAAGTAAGCGATACACAAGTTCTTCTCATCAATGAAATGAATAAATCGCGCTGTTATTATAAAAACTAAAAACAATATTTTATGACCGAGAAAAAAATATGTTTATGTTTTTTGCAATAGGTAGGTACTTAGTTCTTTTCACTCAAGTTTATCAGGTAGAATAAATATTAATTACTGAGGATGACGTTATCAATTTGCAAATTGAATTCACAAACTAGTTTGTTTTTCTTTCGTGAAATATTTAAACAAACTATAATTAGGTACAATTAATATAACAATAAGGTGTGGGCGACCATTAATATTCATAACGTTGGTTGTTATTACAATAACATCGGGGCTCAACTTTAAAAGGCCTCAGATAATGAGTCGATGGACAGAATTAACTGGGCTTATTTGCAGACATTAAAATAAAAATATTGTTCACAAGAAGACCATTCTCCAGTAAATAGCAGATAATGCGTATGATAACGCGTATTTGTTTAACAGCTTCTTTGAATGATACGTGCTCTCGATAAATATGATTTTGGTAATTAGATATGACACGTCCTATTGAAACGTCTATCACACCAACGTAATAGATATCTCTTCAAATGTGAACGGTTTCTAAATACACATGAAATCATGTACTTACGTCATACCCACTTACTTTTTAGCTGAACGCTTGTAGCCAAAGTGTTTTACGATATTGGTTTACCCATATTTCTGCTACGTAGGCACTCAAACGTGGCGGTTCATAAGAGTACCTAAATGCATGTAAGCTGCAAGTGACCCAGACGGCTAATTTATATAAGATAAAGAGTATAATTTATGCAATTGCACCCATTATAAATAGAACTATGTGAGCAAGGGCGCTTGGCCACAATACGCATTTTCCACTGCTTCTCAGTTCCACCCACCCGACACCGTAAGAGCGGGGGCACACGATGCGTTGCGGCGCCGCACCGCAAAGATTTCACCGTATCTGCCCGCTGCTAGCTTAGCCCACTCAGCTGATACGGTGAAATCTTTGCGGTGCGGCGCCGCAACGCGGTGTGCACCCGCTCTAATACCTAGGGGATATAAATCGGAAGTGGATACAGAAGCTTTCCTTTAAATAGTAACCTATAAGTCTAGAATTTGAGATCCAAAACTGCATGGGGTTTATTTATAAAGGGTACCTAACGAATTGCGGGTTGACCGAACCTTGCAATAAAAAGAGACGACATCTTCATCTTTGTTTGCAGTCTTGTTCCACCCACTACTGAGTTTAGGCTGCTTCCTATTGTCATGCTTCCCTGGTATGCGCGAGTCTCAATCGTAAAAAGGGCATACCCGCGATCTTCTGAAGGAATATAGCATAGGTACGTCTAGATCTTCACTTGGCTAATGTTGTGATGTGCAATCTGCAGCAAGTGGACGACTGGTCGACGGAGCTGGTGGAAGTGGAGCACCGCGCGAAAGCGGCGGCGCGTGCGCTGTTGTTCGTGCTGGACAGCGAGACGCGCGCCGTGGCCGCCAGCGTGGAGGCCGCGCACCTGGCTGCCGCGCCACGAGACCTGCTGCTTGTGCTGCGCCCCTACACGCGCCACCAGAACATTGCACTCGAGACCATCTCGGACCAGTCAGTATTTTAATTACACCGTATGAATTCACAACTCGTGCCTTAAGCCCAGTTTCCACAAAAGCGGAGAGGTGACATGCCGGTCGACGAATCGCATTCGTTGAAATCACACATCGTGGCTTGCGTTTCTCCTGTGATTGGCTGAATCTTGCACGTGTTCGTTCCGCTTCACTCGGCTCTCGTTTAGATTGGAATAACACTGCACGTGAAGTAAAGTGTCATGCGATTTTACACCATGCGCATCAACTGTAAAATGTCCTCATGAACTGTTCTGCAAATACCTACCATTGGAAACGTCAAAGATCGTCCATTTAGAACTCAATCCGCATCGATAATAATATTTTATGCAATTAATTTGAATTTATCCTAGGCTTTGTTTCACCATATTCATCTATTCGTCATTTAAAAACGAAGATATTATTATAATACAGAAAAACTGGCCAAGTACGTATGGGGCCACGCACAATGGTTCCGTAGTCTTACAACGTTAATTTAATCCACTTCCTTCAGTGCAATTTGCCTCGAACGATGATTTTTATTGTAATAATAAAAAACAAACTTATATCTACAATTAAATATAATAATATAATTGCAGGAAAATATGTTATCCAAGTACATTTTATTTGTTGGTCGACTATTACTCGTAAAGTTGTAAAGCCTAAGTAGGCTTTGCTTTAGCTGTGACACAACCGTTTAGCTGGTAGAGGGCCCCCCCCTCTACCAGCTAAACGGTTGTGTGGCGGGGGCACGTGAGTCTAACAAAAAATAGCACTTAAAAGCTTAATATTTCACAAACGAATCCCTTAATCGAAAAATAACTTGAACAAGATCGCAATACTTTTTGAAGACCTAAGTAGGTAGGTACCCAACGACAAACCACACTACGGGGTACGCGAGAAAAAAAAATCCCCACTTTACGTGTAGGTACTGGAGATACCCTAAAAATATACTTTTCGAGTTTTCATTTTACCACTTTGTCGGCGTAACTAATCTGTAGTCATGCCTAATTACAGCTTTCTAGTACTTGAGTCTTTGAGCTAAGCTGCAGACGGACGGCCATGGCGAAACTATAAGCGTTCCTTGTTGACTACGGAACCATAAAAACTATAATAGGTAGATGATTTTGATTAGCAATCGCAAAGCAGGACAAAAAAATGTAAGCTGAAAGATTAATTTGTCATCAGTCGATCGTCATCACGAGGATTACGATGATTCACGGCTTTGAAGTTGTTGCGCGATTTGATGAACGATAGTCGTTTGTCATCATCTTGACTGACTGACTATCTTTTTCCTGGTTTCAAGTTCTCCGAAAAGGGGCATTATCTGATGACGATTACTACTATTGGGGGCCAACTATTAGTGACTAAAGCTACACGTAATTATGTCGTTGCGTGTTGGGTGGTAACTTAACACGTCAACCGTCTACATCATTGTGTAGATAAATGTGATTCTCTTTGTAAGAACCAAAACAAACATAGTGTCACTTTTCTACAAAATTATGCAAACATTAGCACGTCAAACCATTCGTAACAGTCGATAAAGGTAGAAACACGATGATCTCGTTAAGTATTGACGTCAGTCGCTCTAACCCAATGGAGTAAGATCACGCGCAACGATCGTCGCTTCCATATGCCTCTACTGTGTTACAATTTGTATGCAGAATATAAAGCCTAATAAAATAATTTGTCTGACTACAGCGAGTACGTGGAGCTGTCGCGCGCGCGGGCGACGCTGCAGGAGGCGGTGGAGCGGCGCGGCCTGCCCGCCTTCACCGACATCCCCGCCGCGCTGCGCTGCGCCCGCGCCGTGCTGCGAGGCGCGCGCACGCACCCGCGCCACTCGCTCGGCCACACCATCCTGCGCCTCAAGCGCGCCTACGACGCGGCGGGCGGCAGGAGCGCGCGCCTGTCGCGAGCGCGCGCCGTGGACGCGCTGAAGGACGCCACGCGAGCGCCGCGCGAGCACGCCGAGCGCTGCCTGCCGCCCGCGGCCGACCCCGTAGACTTTGAGACGTTCTGCGCCGCCGTCGCCGAGCTCGCCGCTGACGCAGGTCAGTACGACTCTTACTTTATGTCCATGACGCTCGTTAAAATGCTGTCATTTTCTGGCGATGTACCGTCCATAAACTTGTTTTAATATGCCATAAGCTGTTTATGTTGTCGCTTTCGAAAGATTGCTATATATTTACCTGGACGAATTCTCGTGGAAACATAGCGGGAGATTTGGCAGTATTTTTACGATTCACGGTTACTTACTGTCGTATATTTGGTTAAGAATACTTGGGTGGCGGGTGTGTGGTAAGGGGTGGTGTTTGTTGAAGGGCGGTGTAGCCCGCGCGCGGCGGCGGTGGATAGCGAGAGCGTGGCGTCGCGCGTGCGCCGCGCGTTCCGCTCGCTGCGCGCTTACCTCTCCCCGCAGTCCCCGCCGTCCCCGCCGTTCCCGCCCACTCCCGGTGCGTGTGCGCACTACTCACTTTACATCATCATCATCATGTCATCCGCAAGGCGCCCACTTCCGGACGCTCGTCGCACTTTCATACGGAATGGTTTTTTAGCCGCTTGCATTCAACGTCTACCCACGACTTAGCTAAGTCGTTTGTGTACGTAACAGCCGTCCCACGCTCCACTTGTTCATAAAGTTATCATTTTCATTATTTCGGTATTTTGGGTGCTACTTGCTCTACATATTTGCAAATTACTGCTAGCTTGTGTGTCGCTTCATGGACTGTTTTGTTTTTGATCTCTTCCTTTTCTCAAAATGTGGCAAATGATTATTGATCATTTCAAAGGTTTATTGCTTGAAATCTTTTTTATTTACTGTAAACAATTAAATAAACAAAACAGGGTTAAATACGTTTTTTTTGCTGTACATATTTAAAATTAATGTATTCCATTGTCATGTAGTTATACTTTTAATTCCATTTACACGGTATCATGCACACTCATTTTCAAACAAACAAGGGAAATTCAACAGTAGTTATTTTCTTCTTTGTTATTTGTGGCTGCTGTAAATATGAAAGACGCCTCTTCACCTGAGACACTATATCATATGAACGTTCTTTACTTGCAGAGTCGCAAAGTCGAAACGGCACGGAGGCTGAGGCGAAGGGAGACTTGCTCAGTGAGCCGCGCGTACATGAACCTGCCTCGAGAGAAAACAACGGCTTGAGGCTTGTCAACCCCAGGCTTAAAGCTTACGGGAGAAAGCTTGGTTTATTCATTCCTAAGGTATGGAACAATAACATATTTCTTTAATTTATAAAAAATTATCACCAACATCATCATATTTAGTGGAAAGGATGTATTTCCACTAAATATGATGTTGACGCTTACTGGTAATAGACCTTCCACAAGGATCGAACGTATTCGTACGCCAGATAAATCAATCCAACATGATTGTGGCAATAACATTTTAGATTACCCAGAACCTCTAGTTAAAGTGAACAGAGCAGCTGTTTCTTGAAAATTTCACGAATATGAAAAACCCTTTTAATTGGTATGAGGATTGGGCAGTTCTTCGGTTCTTAGTCCAACTTAAATTAGTAGACTGCCAAACATATATTTACCGATTACTTTGTTTCCAGAACGGTGGTCACCGGCCAGCTGCAGACAGCGAAGGCGCGGCGGCCGCTGGGCCCGTGGGGGCCGCGGCGGCCGCGAGCGGGGACGCTGTGTTCACGCCGGGCACCGAGCGGCGCCTCGAGCGACTGCCCGCCATGCTGGGCGCGCCCACGCATGATGTCTACCTCGGTGGGACCTTCCCGGTAAATAATTTAAAATGTTGCGAATATCACCAATGCTGGAATCGCATACCAACAACCAAGGAACCAAGGAAGTGTTTCACTGATTGTACCAAACTGCAAGCAATGAAAAGCATAAGTTGACTTCAGTTTTCCTCGACCAGTCGAACATCATCTGTTGTTGACAACTGACTTTGAAACGCTTTCAATCAAGTCTATCAAGATAGCAAAAATGTTTGCATGCTGGATGAAGTAAGCAAAATATGTAAAAACATCTTATTTTTAAGAACTTACTGTGCCGTATTTCATGCTAATGAAGAATCTAATCTAATCCATTCTTCTCTAGATCCAGAACACCCGACCAGAAGAAGTCCTACGACGGGAAGGCTTCACATACGTCGTCCCACGCGCCAACGACTACACGCGCATGTTCTCGACGCCCGCGCGCCGCACTGCGCCCGCGCACCCCGAGTCGCCGCGCCGCGACAAGAAGCCACGCCCCTCCAGCACGACGCTAGAGCTGCCCGATGACGTACAGCTCAGAGATCGTACGCCTGATGATAGAGCCGATAGGAATGATCGACTCAGTGCGTCGGACTTCTATACTGTCACGGAAGATGTTACGCCGCAGCCCTTCAAAGGTAACTTAGCAATTCCCTATTTGTTTCTTTATTTTAGCTATAAACAACAATGTTTGGTTTGTCATTTTGTGCTAGTTGGATTCATCTTCCTGCCCTTGTCCCATGTTATTTGGGGTCGACGCAACACGTTTTTTTCTTCCATTCTCCTCTGTCAACCGTCACACTATCATTTACTTCTTTATCTTTCATATCATTCCTCACACAATCCATCCATCGTTTCTTTGGTCTTCCTGCGTTACCAATCAACTATAACAGTCCGCTGATGGCAAAGTCGTTTTTGAGACAAGCCACCTCATCTCATAAACATTGCAACATGGAATTCCTGTCGATTGGTCGATGAACAACCAGAAAATTTATAGGCTGATTATGCTTATGCATCTCCCATGACTCATGGCAAGCACATTATATATTTTACACACTCATTGTTAGGTTGCTTTCTTCCCTTCTCTCTTTTAAAAACCCTTTTTTTTTCAACCACCACCTCCCTAACAAATAACTCTATTACAGGAACATACGACGAGGACCTGTTACTAGGCTCCCGCGTGCTAGTGTTCGCGATGAGTGCAGACTCTCCGTGCTTCGCGGCGATGGTACTGGCCGCGCACTACATGGGCCTGAGGCCCGCCAACACCGTGCTCTTAGTGCAGCCCATGGACCCGCAGAAGGCACATGGTGTAAGTTGAACCTTAAAATCTTAGCAACAATAGTTATGTTTGCACTTAGACGTAAATTTTACTCCATTGTTGCACTTCACGTGTCATTGCAATTCAAACCTTACACCAATGACATTAAAGTCACATTGTTCGTAATGTACCTACACTAACAATACTCGTTCTCACTTAGAGCAATTACTATCTAAGAGCACCTATATGTGAAGCCGTCGTGTGTCGTCACTCTTGCTTACATTTGTTGTTTATCTAATCTTCCTCAGTAAAGTGCTAAAGTACGTACTTAGCTGTTTATATCAACTTTGCAATGCTAAGGAGATCATTCTTTGTTTACAGTATAGTGAAGCAGCCGTCAAGGACTACAACCGGGGCCGCCACTACCTCTCAGACTTGGCGAAACGCTCCGGTGTGCCCGTGTTCGACAACATCGACTCGGCGATGCAGTGCGTCGTCAGCCGGCTCAGAGCAACGCTATAGCGTCAATCAGTGATAGTCCCCGGGACTCACATACCTTAAATCTATTGATGTATGGATGATAACTGTGTTATTCACCCGAGTATCGATTGTTATCAGTATCTCGGGATCATTTTAATACAGGCAGCAGTGACAGCGGCCTGTTAATCATAAAGTCAGCCGCTTCTAATTATAATAATAGAGTAATTGAACACAACGCCAGTTGAAGCGAATCTCATCTCAAGCATTATCACATTAGTTGTGATCGCGATTTGATTTCGTATTCGTTATTTGATTGCGACGCTTCGAGAAGCGGCTTATCACAACTCACGTAATAAAGACATCACAAATGTAATTCATCATAAAACAATCATAGGGTAATTATTTTTACTTGCGTGGCGAAGAGTCTCATATGAGTGTACTTATTAATTTCAAGACGTTTAGTTTAGTACAAAGAATGTCTCTCTTTTATTTCATCACTCTCTATTGCATTATCCAATGTAATATATAGATATTAAAATAAATGTAATTCAATGAATGTATGAGCGAGAATGGATGGTGACGGTAATAAGGTTATCTTGATGAGGATATAACAAATCTCTGTGATGAATTTGTCTAGGAAATTTTTATAGTGAACTTTCAATGCATAAGCATATAAATTAGATGATAACTATACATATTAGTATTGTTGCAAACACAGGTACAGGAAGTAGTCACATGTTAGAGCGTTTGGAGGAATATTGTCATGTCAGGTGTGCACAAGAAGTTTTATAGGTAAAGGACTCGAGTCCAAAATCAGAAGAACTAGAAAATGACCTGAAATCAATTTGCTCCTTCTAATGTGACTTGCCTTTCTTAGTGCCTTATTTAGAAAGAGTATGATAGACATAAGAGAGTGAGTCAATGTTGTTGGAACCTTTTATGGCTTCTGGACATTGAACTTTAACCTTTACCTATAAACATGATGAATGCACAGTGTTATGTTGATCATGATGTACTGGGGCTGACATTGATATTGATTCAGTAGCCTGGTAGTCCTGGGAACTCCGCACAGTGGGTCTGTTAGCCAATTTCTAAATCTTGTTAGTACTAAATTATATTGGATTGACGAATGCTTACGAAGACATCAGCACTTTAGAGAAACTGATTGAGGAAAAGTACAAATTACTTGCTCATGTAGCAATTTTAGGAGGTTTTAGTAGTTATTATTTGAATTATGGCAATGCAAAGTTAAATTTTATAGTAATTAACATCTTATACTCATTTTTTTTAATTATAATAAATTGTACCTTTCTAAAAATATCTAATAAAAATCAGAGTTAACGCTTGCAAGTGGATTATGATGAAATTAGGTTATTAAAGCCACAATTCCATACCTAATTTAGGTATAATCTATAATATTGAGTAGTTTAGTGGTAACATATTTGACCCACTGTCACTAAAATTTAATTCGTAATTATAAAATTCAGCAAATATTATTTGCTAGTCACACACGCCCATTAACATTTTAAGTACTTTGTTAATATTGATCGATAGTACAAATATCTAATTTATAGAAAAATATGTCATATATTAATTGTAATTTTATGCCATGTACGCTTATTTTAAACTAAACAACACATATGTAAATATAGAAATTTGTAATTATCTATGAGTTTCATTGTTGTTGCCAACTGGCATCCGCAACTTGGACCACTATACTTTCTCCTACTTTAGTGGCGGAACAGGGGCAAAACGGTCATCACCAAATCACACAAAATTTTGATCCTAATGTATTGGTGAGTAATTAATTACATGTGAGAGTGTGATGATAACACTCTTATTCATAGAGGTTGTATGCAGACATCACAGCAGCCACATTTGCTAGTTGAAGTTCAATGCGTTGCGAGCCAATTGCTATTAACAAAGCATAAATCACGACCTTGGGTGCTACTGATATTAAAACAACTACCACAGCCCAACTTAACAGGCAAATTGTTCAGTGATATTTCATGACCTACTTTTCAGAAGAGAACCGGATGACAAGTCTGCAGGCTTGTCAGGCAGAATTTGTTTTATAGAGTAGAATTTAATGATAACTGTTGTCTGAATTCGATTGTTGCGATTCGGAAGTCTCTTTTTAGTAGCTTTGTAAAGTAGATTGTCAACTTCGGTTCAAGTGTGTTGCAGATGTACAGACGCTAGCACATGAAGCTACTACAATCTGTCAAATTTCTTTAATAGATTTTCAACTTTGTCTAAAAACTCCTGGGCGATTAATATTATCCTCGTGCCTAGCCCACCCCAAAAATCATACTACACACATTATACCTATGGGTGCAGCAGCCCAGTGTGCGTTTCCCTACGATTTCTGTATTGAGTCAAGAGTAGGTAGGTTTAGCGGAGCAAACGTATCGCGCGCCGTTATAGGTCTGCAAAATCAATTAACAACATAATGTATAGTAATTATCGAACTTTCTCGTATCACGAGATAATTTACTCTTTTTTTAAAGTTAATACACATAAAAATGTCAATACTTCCGGGATATTTTTTCTTGCTACCGTAATATTTGTTGTACTGGTTGAGACATGTTATTTAAGGTGCAATTCATATCTGCAACACACTTTGACCAGCACCCCTTGTAAAACTGACATTCTCCTTTTAGAAAAAAAAATGAGAGTTTTACATCTAAAAACGACTCCAAGCTCGAAATATATAAAAGCCGTGATTAACGTGGCCACCCACTGGGCCCAAGAGAGGTCGTACCATCAATACGAAAGAAGAAGTTTTTAAAGTAGACTGAAGTTGAGTAAACCAAAACTATCGTAAAACGTTGACAGACCAAATGAAGAGCTTGTTATTTTTAATATCATCACCCAATGTTTCTATCAGTGTAACATCAAATGAAAAAGTCTATATTATTACATAATTTATTAATAACATTTATCCTTTTTAAATACTTAAACTCGATATTATCCTAAGTAAAACTTTCTCTTAAAAGACCGTCATTTTCTGTTTGTCTTTTCTGTGTGTTTGCTCTTTCGATATTTGCTTTTCCTTCTGCACAAGATTGTTCAGTTCTTTATTTTTCTCTGCAATCTGCATATTAATATTTCTGTGACCATTTGATCCAGATGGATGTCTGATTAATGAACTATTCAGTTTTACTATATCCTTTTCTATTCGTTTTTTGTCTTCTGTAATTTTAAATTGCTCAATGTTCAAGTCTTTACTTGAAGACTGTTTTACATCCAGAGAGGCTTCCGGTTCATTATCTGTTTCGGTCTTATCCCCTAAAGTTTTGTTAAGGAAATTGAAGACATTTCGTCTTTCCCTCTCTTTCTCTCGTTCATATGCTCTTTTGTTACGCTCTTCTTCTTTCTTCTGTAACCGTTTCAACTTTTGCTCTACCTATAACCAACAACAGAATATCATTATTATCAATAGCCTAAGTTCTTAATTTAAGTGCAGTAAAGATTCAATATCATTCAAATCTCATCTAAAAAATGTTAGGTATGTCCATGATCTTTAAATATGCTACCTTCAATGGATCTTGAGCCGCATGTTTCTCCGAGATGGCCATGCACTGGTCAAGACTCTTCCCTACGGGTAAAACGCGAGCTTCAACCGGCTGCACACGACCGTCGCTTGCTGCGCCGAGCCCAGTCCCCGGAACATAGCCCATTGCAAACATTATTTTGGAACCAATACCCTGCAAAGGAAATTAACAATTCTTAGACCAATGGAATTTTAGATGTGGTTGTTATAATTAACTGTATAAACGTTAATACATACTCACTCTAGTATGTTGCTCCCACTGCCCCATAGGGGTGACGTTTTGGTTCAGAAGGCTTCTTTCAACAAGAAGTGAATGATTGTCAACAACTGTCTCTTCACACATAGATTTGCTTTGTGGATATTCTGTGTCACTTAAACTGTCATCAGAGTCATCGCCTTCTTCATTTTCAGCTTCATGAAAATAAAAAAAGTAGTGTAAGTCATACTTAAGTTACAGTTTTGTACTGATACTTCGCCTCTTAAAACACAGATGACAGAAGACAGATATGGGAAATCAGAAGTGAAAACTGTTTTTACTAATATCATACATGGATGTAAGGGGTGATCTTTGGAACTACTAATCCGATTCCGAAAATTCTGTCACTAATGGGAGCGCAGCAGGTACCAAGGTGGCATCTCCTAGTTCAGGTTATATTTAAAACATCCTTGTCGGATAATTTCCGATCATAGGTAGCGCGAGCGAAGCCGCGAAAAAAGCTAATAAGTATAAATGGCAAAAGCTAGAATGAAATAAACTTACTATTCAATGGGAAAATGTCTTCAATTTTTACTGTGTACTCATCAGCCCTTTGTTTTCTTTTCTCCCCTGTGTGCACACCTTGCTCCAACTTAACTGAACAAGTTCTTTTCTCTAAATCTATACTTCTTATTATTGCTCTATGCCATAAGTGATACTTTTCAGTTGATTTTGTTGCTAAACCTAATTCCTGTAATTAACATGCAATATGTAGTTAGAGTTGTATACCATGTATGAAGCATACAGATGACTTGAAACTTAATTGGACTGTAATCTCATCCACAGCAAACGGTTAATCAGAAACTGTAATTACCTCATTATCCGGTGGCTTTAGTTTCATCAATATTCGACTTCCTATTTTAATTGAACTAAAATTAGGTTCTATTGCTTCTTTTAAATTCGATAATTGCACTACAGCTCCATGGGAATATCTGTAATGAAAATTATTAAAAATTTTAGTAATGAGACTGTTTTTTAAGGATTACTATTTATTTTATTAATGGTTGATATTGACTCACCTACATTGTTCATCACTGAATTTACATTCCCCATCCAGAAAGAAAGGGCACGGCAGCATCTCAGCGTGTGTTGGATGAGTGAACAGAACACGGACCTGTAATTGTAGCAAAAAATAATGATAATTTGCCTCACATCTAGGAACTGGCTTGTAAGTATTAACACATTGTGTACACACAATTTAATGACAGATGGCCACAGAGAATAAGTGGAGGAGGTATGGAGATGAGAAATAAGACAATACCTGCACTAGTTTGAACAATGTCAATAGATGTGGCAAGCTGTTACACAAAGTCCACATACTCTTTCTTGTCTTTATCCCAATTTATTCATAATAATAAATATTTATTTCAGAATCACTTCCATATTTGTTAGTAACAATAAAAACTTGTTAGTAACATTTACTTCTTAGCTGCATGAGGCACGCCGGTCCTGGGTAATGTCTACTTGACTGCGTGCAGTCGTATCCACAGCCCCAAGTGCAGTCGTATCCACAGCCCCAAGATCGGAGAGTCCCACATATCAGCCAACGTTCTAAGGATGGTGTTGGGGCTGGCGCGAACACGGCGTAGCAAAGATGCGCATCTCTTGCACATGATGGTCGAAAAACTATCAACGCCCGCGTCGGCAAATATGCCGGACGCGCTGCAAAAACGCGGCAGCCCCATCAACACCCGGAACGTGTTGTTATATTGTGTGCGCAGGCCACTATATGCCCTTTGCGTGAAGTCCGCCCGCAGGCTGCACGTGTAAAAGGATTGGCAGTAAGCTTTGAAAAGCCTCACCTTAAGGCGAGGTATTCCTGCAAAAGTAGGTATTTAGCGCTCTGTAGGCTGCGCGCAAAATACTACGCGTGGACACAGCGCGTCAGAGAACTCGCATGACCCCGCCCAGCGACACAGTTTAGAAATATGCAGTTGGATAAGTTACTTGACTTTTAAGAAATATTTTTTGTATGATCAAAATTTGTTACACGTAGTAACGATAAATTAGAGCTTAGTTAATAAATGAAATAATTGTCTATAAAATATAAGAATATAAAATAGTCATAATTCCAGTTCGCATTAGTAGGTTTGAGAACTGTACAGATAAAATTTTGATTTGTTTATGTGTTTTTCTATAAATTGCAATAAGTGTATTTTTATTGAACCTTCCTATTTCATTCACAACAAATTTCAATATTTTTTTTTTGTAATAAAAATTAAATAATATAATATTTACAATCACAAAACTAGAAAGAAATTCAACTAAGTAGGCAATTATTTCAAGGACAGGGCCGAGTCCCAATACTGTATACATTTATACTGTGACATATTTTTGGAATGCTTTATTTTTATTTATTACTTTTATTGCTTTACGCGACTTTTTTTCGCTTGCGTTGTTTATTGTTATTATAATAAATTCGTCAAAAACAGATGGTATGATACGCGAAATTGTCGCGGAAAAAACTGACACAGGTGCATCGTCCGTAAGCGCCAGCGCGCGACTGATCGGGCCTGTCCGAGCCGCCGCGGGTACTTTTAACTCATATTTAAACATAGTAATGAAGAAAATCATTTTATCAAGTCAAACTCTGCGAATTTGTCTAAAACTAATTAATTTCTTTAATTTAGTTTAAAAATTATATGTAAAATGTCAGTAATACAGTCATAATATTGAAAAAACTTTCTAAAAAGGGGCAACTTTGCGATTTTTTTCTATCGAGTGAAGTTCATCAGGTCTTGCAACTGAATGCGATTTTGACTAGACAAGATCCTTATCTAAAACAAATATTAAAAAAAAATTTAAAACACTTCACACACGTTAATCAGTTTCCTTAATGCCCTCATCGATGGGCTCAGCAAAACAATATTGTCTGCATAACTTATATTATTAATGCATACCCCATTTATATGACAGCCGATTCCGGTTCTGCAAAGCTCATCGATCAGATTATTCATGTACAGATTAAACAAAATAGGGGAGGACAACCCTCACCCTGCACTCAAGCCTGAACTCAGCTGAAAAGGAGTTTGCCCATCTGACACGGTTCTGTTGATTAGCGTACAAAAATTTAAATAAGCTTATAACTTCCCGGGGCACATTCGTTTCATGCTGCAGTTTACCCCATAGCACATTATATGATGCAAGGTCAAATGCTTTTGATAAATCCTCTTTCCTCCGAATCGTTATCCAGTGCAGACGTGTTTACCAAATATCTAAACAAATTTAAGTTAACTCTACCAGCGATAATAGTTCCTAATTGCAACTAAATAAATAAGATTGTTGTAAGAACTCTGCGCCGCATAGTCCGAAGAGCCGTAACAGCCGCTGCGTTAGAAGCGCCCCGCACCTCGAGCCGCGGGAAAGAGAGCTACTTCAATAATTGCCATCCCGCTCTCGCACCGCTGCTACTGGACTTGTGATTGTGAATTTGTGACCTGCGCCGGACTCGACGAATGAATGAAATAAAACATAAACATTGGAAGTGCAGGTATAATCTAAATAATTCTTACATTACCTAGTAAGCAGGATACTCAAATAAAAAAGTGATAATGGCGGGCAAAATGGATAAATCCCTTTCTGATCCAAGCATTAACGTGATGGGATCTGAACTCAAAACCCCGCCAAATTACGTATTTCAACGAACGAAGAGAAGAGCGGAGGACATGGAAGACTCGCTCAGAAAACAGCTGGAAGAATTTATGCTTGAAATGCGTAAAATGATGACAATATTCTCTGAAAAGCACGGCAACGAGATTCAACAAATGACTACTACCCTAAAAGAAATACAACAGTCAAACTTTAATATAGAAAACTCAATTACTTACCTAACTGCGCAAAACGAGGACCTCAAAAATAAAATCAATCAGTTGGAGCAACAGTCTAAGGAAGACAAAAAGTGTATTACTGTTCTGGAAAACAAAATTGAAGACCTGATTATGGGAGGTCGTAAAACTAATTTTGTTCTAAAAAATGTGCCAAGAAGAAGCAATGAAAATAAAGAAGACCTAATTGAAATGGTAATGTGTCTCTCCCACAACTTAAACTTCAATATTACCAAATATGACGTGAAGGACATCTACAGAGTACGTGGGAAAAACTCCTCTCAACAAAATACTCCTATAGTTGTGGAAACTGGCTCCACGCTTCTCAGGACTGAAATCTTAAAATTGGGTAAGGCCTTCAATTTAAAAAGTAAAACTAAATTATGCTGTAAGCATCTGGGATATAAAACTTCAGAAGATACCCCTATCTTCATAACAGAACATTTAACTCCGAAAGGATCGCGCTTACACTTCCTGGCCCGTGACCTAACTAAGTCGGGGGCCTATAAGTTTTGCTGGACTGCGTATGGCAAAGTTTATATAAAGAAAGATGAAGCCTCACCCACCATAACTGTTACTTGTGAAGAGCAAATACACCAACTTTTAGTGAAAACATGACTAGATACCATTACCTACAGGTGTATACGTTACCTATCTATAATATTTATAATTTTACTGCTAACCAATACTTCAAAATTGTTTTTAACTTACTATAATGTTACTTACTTGCAGTGTGCTGATATCACTTTGGTTTTAAACTCTAATTGTTTTGCTAACTTTTGTGGAAACTCTTACCACTCTTACATATATCTTACTCACAATTATATACTCGCTACACACCTACATTTGAAACTAACATACTTTAAATTATGTATCTGTTTATTCTTTACACAAAGCAAGTCTTCCAATACGTGCTTAACTCATATCGCATACCTATACACGAATCTTATGAACACATTAATTCTAAACATTTACAATCTAAATGGGTGACACTTTATTAACTGTAAATGATATAGATAACATTGAGATCGCCCATACTGTCGAATGTGATATCTCAGAGATATCTCTCTCTCTAAATAAACATGTTCACATAAACAAAAACGACCTAACTATTATTTCCCAAAACATAAGGAGCATTTACTGCAACTTTGACGACTTTGTGCTTACCCTCTCTACATTTGATTTCGAAACCGATATCATAATTCTGACGGAATGTAGACTTAATGCTCTTAAACCTATTCCCCAATTACAAAAATATCAGTCCTACTTTACGTCACGACAGTTAAACCAAATGATGGGGTGGTTGTATATATTAAACAAGGCTTAAAACCCAAAGTAAAAGAAATTGAGCTATCTCAAGCATCTTGTCTCCAGTTAGACATACTTAACAATATTATACTATGTATTTACCGCTCCCCTTCTAATACTAATACTGATAACTTTGTGAGCTCTCTCAGCGCTCACTTAGATACACTAATCGCACACACTAATATCATCGTAGCAGGGGACATAAATATCAATATTAAACCAAAAGAATCAGAGACGAGTAGTGAGCACAATACAAGAAATAATTATCTCAATATGTTGTCACTGTATGGTATCCTACCTGGACATGTACTCCCTACAAGAGAAAAGAACTGCCTAGATCATTTCATGATAAAAATACAAAGGAAAAAGGTATCGCCATTTATTGCTATTTTACATACCACAATTACTGACCATAATACTACCTTTCTGGCTCTAACTAAATTAAAAAACATTCACATTCCTAAAAAAACTACTACTATACTAGATTATGAACAGGCCTTGAAAGATTTACAACAACAAAATTTATCTGAATTACTCTTTTGTGATGACCCCAATTTATTGACTAATCTTCTCATTAATAAACTAATCAACACCTTAAAAAATAACACTACTATCCAAACGATACCTAACAGTAAGCGTATAATTAAGCCGTGGATTACCACTGGTATTCTACGTTGCATACGAAATCGTAATAATCTACAAAAACAATTTAGACTAGACCCACACAACGACATTTTAAAAATAACCTATACTAGATACCGGAATCATTGTAATTATTTAATAAAAAAATTAAAGCGAAAACATGAAAGAGATTTACTTGCAAATTCGGTTAAGAACAATAAATTGCTATGGAAAAATATTAAATATCTAACTTATTCTAATAAATGTAAAAATCATAACTCTGAAATACTAAATATAAAAGTATCGCCACATGAGTCAGTAAATTTTATTAACAATCATTTTGCAAATGTAGGTAAACAGTTAGCTCAAGAAATCCAGCTTAATATTTCTAACCCTAATAATAATCAACTAAATAGCTTTCCGTCCCAAAAAAACACCTTCGTTCTTCTAGACACCGACCTTGAAGAAATTGATAAAACATTGATGAGCCTTAAGTCTGACAGTGCGCCTGGTTGGGACAATATCCCCACAAAATTTATAAAATTTGCTAGAATTTTAATTGTTCCCATAATAACGCACCTGACTAATCTTTGTTTCCAAAAAGGTGTTTTCCCTGACCTGTTAAAGCAATCCATTATCACCCCAGTGCACAAGGAGGGGGGACAGAGACGATGTCAATAACTACAGACCTATATCTGTTTTACCATGTATATCAAAAATTATCGAAAAATTATTAAATAATAGATTAATGCAATTTTTAACTAAATTCAACATATTATCCCATTCGCAATTCGGATTCAGGCAGAAATTATCCACTGAGGACGCAGTTACTGCTTTGAGTTCTTTAGTAACTAAGCAACTTGACTCTGATAATAAATGCTTAACTGTATTCTTAGACCTCAAGAAGGCATTTGACACCGTCTCTGTCCCTGTCCTAGTGAGAAAACTGGAAAAGGCTGGAATACGAGAAACGGCGCTCAACTTACTAGAAGATTATCTCTCGAAGAGAAAGCAGAAAGTTAGGGTGGGAGGGGTTACCAGTGATCAAGCGGATGTATCATTCGGCGTTCCACAGGGAAGCGTACTAGGCCCAACACTTTTCCTGGTATACGTCAATGACCTCTGTAACATGAACATCAATAACGCAAAGGTCTTCTCATACGCTGATGATACCGCGATAGTTTTCTCAGGCGACTCCTGGCACGATGTGAAACAAAATGCAGAGTTGGGCATGGCACAAGTAGCTAACTGGCTAAACATCAACTTACTCACACTTAATATATCTAAAACGAACTATATATGTTTCAGTATTAGCAAAAGGACACAACCTAGTGAAGACTTTAACATAAAAGTTCATGTTTGCGGTGACATTAATAATAAATATTGTAACTGCTCGCCCATTAAACAGGTTGCACAGACAAAGTACCTAGGAGTGATACTCGATCAACGTTTATCCTGGTATCCCCACCTTGATCAAGTCACGAATAGGCTTAGAAGATTAAGCTGGATATTCAAGACTCTCAGACATATCGCACCAAAGAAAATAAATACAAACAGTGCCCGAAACTTGTCTAGAAATATTTTGAATGAGATTTACGTAGCTCTGGTGCAGTCGGTGCTAATATATTGTATCCCCATTTGGGGTGGGGCTGCAAAAACTATTTTTATCAACGTCGAACGCGCCCAACGGGCCCTAATTAAGATCATGTATTTTAAAAAGCTAAGACACCCTACTGAAAACCTGTATCAGATTAGTGATTTACTCTCAGTTCGCAAACTATACGTAATTCAAACTATTACAAAAATACATAAATCCCTAAAATATGACTCAAGCATAGCAGCTCAAAGAAGAAAAGACCTAATTGTACAAATACCTCATACAAAAACTGTATTCGCCGGGAGACAATACAATAAGCGATCGGCTTTGCTATATAACAAAATCAACAAGAAAATATACGTATACCCAAAAAAATACTACGATTGTAAAAAAACTTTAATAAATTGGATAAAATCACTAACCTATGATGACACGGAGGCACTCTTGGAACACATTAAGTAATAATCACACGCCCACAACTATATCTCTAAACACCAAATGTACAACACGCACACATATCACACACATATAAGTAAAATAATACTAATAACACACAGAACACACACCCAACATAACACTACTATCCTTCATACACAACACACTAACTACCTTACACTGAACACACACCTACAAGCAAGACTTTCTAAAGTTTAAGTTTAAAATTAAAAGTTAACTTCTTTATTGTATATTAACATACCTCTGTACCTATTGTTTTCCTTTTTTGTTTTTTTTTTAAATGCCCAGTTATTAAATTTTGTATTGCTTTGCTATGAAAGAGCGGGGCTTCCCAACACAGGCATTACTTGCTTAAAGGGAAGCTCCAAACACTAAACTTTTATGTAAACTTATGAAGCAATAAATTATTTTGTATTTTTTGTATTTTGTATAAATCTAGGTAGCACGCAAAACTGGTGTTTTTCTTGCTGTATAGTACTGCACAGTCTGCTTAAGGCTAAGGATAGCGCTCTCTGTTAATAAACCGGGCCGAAACCCGAAAGGAGCATCATTTATCGTTAGATGTTTATCAAGCTAGCATACAAGCAGACTGTCCAGATTCTTAGCAATTATCTTCGCTAAAGACATAGGTCTGTAATTTGATAGTACGGACGAATCTTCCGTTCTGTTTTTGATGATCATCGGTACAACAGATGTACGCATTAATTTTTTGGGGTAAATAAGCATGACCTAGACATAAGTTTAAAAACATAAATAAGACTCGTGGCAAGTGGATTCCAGCATGCTGCAGGTGCTCTATGCTGAGACCGTCGTGCCTGGGCGATTTTCTTCTAACCATGTTCTTAATTGTAGTAGCAATCTGTTTCGCAGTAAACGTGACGCTTCGCGTGGGGCAGTCGGCGGTCCCAGAATCGGGCGCAGGCAACAGTGGCTCATTGTTAAGGGGTGATTGTACTCTAAAATGCTTCTGAAACAGATCCGCAATACTACCCTGTTCATGTTCACCTTCGACGCTCATGCGAAGGCTCGGCTTATGATTTAATTTGTTTGTTGATATCCAGAATTTACCAAAATCTTTGTTTGAGTGGTGTTTAGCAATTATATATATCCATTTTAATTTGCAGTTGGAGCAGTATCTTGTCTTTTTCTTTCATTCCAACAACTAAAATAATACACAATTATACCAATACAAATGATATACTAACTAGAAGGTCTTGGAATTGGTCCTCATCCTGTCGAGGCATCACAGCACTGACCATAGCATTGTAGAGCCCGGGCTGGCCACCCCACTTGTGTGTGTGATACACTGCACACTTCATGCCCAGCAGTGAAGACAGCTCGTCCTATAAAATATTTAAGATTATTTAGTAGTGATATTAAGCAGAAAGTTCATCTGATTCTGCTCTACATGACCTGACAACACAGGAAGTATAGTAAAAGCAAAAAGCTCTCTTAGTCTATCATTATTATGAACTGTTCATTACTTATTAATAATAGCTGTTTGTATTTGTGTTTGTCTACATATTTATAAGATTTTGTAGCTTTAGTGTTAGAGAAAAATACCTCTATATCACTATCATCAGCTGCATCTTTGGAATTATCAGATTTGTCTTCTGTACCCTCTTCATATGCACCACTTTTAGCCATCTCTTGCTGAAAACATACAAAAATACAGCTCTAATAAAGTCACATTGGTCATTTCATAGCAATAATATTTGAGAATTTTAATGATAATAGTTTCCATATTCACCATGAACAAAGCATACTCATCATCCAATTCATCTTTAGGTTCAGTAGATTGAGTCACAACCGGCTGAGTATCTTTAGGAACCAGGGCTTCCAAGTTCTCCCTGGTGAGTTGGATAAGTTGTTGCAAATCAGACTGCAAGGCTAAAAGGGATTCTCTTTCTGATGATTCATTTACGGTTTCGAGTGTTAAGTTGACCATTGCCAGCTGGAAAAACAATAAAATTGGTAAAGTTGACTTTCCTCGAAAACATAAATGTAGATATTAGTTGTGTTGTTATTACCTGTTCTTCATATTGGTTTAAAGATTGGTGCAAGTCGTCCATGTTTGGTAACTAGCACTTCTATTGGAATATCACATTTAAAGTCTCACTCAATAAATATTACACTGATGGATGAACAAGAACAATAAATATAATAATCGATTATTCTGCAATTAGCGTGAAAAATATTGATCATTAATCAACTCAACTCAGAAGTTAGGCTTGCTTGACACCTGCCTGCCTGACTAACACTGACACGGACACAAGTGACATAGTGAGCCAGTGACACTGACAGTTTTTCATTTCACTGTTTGTTTTTTCTTCGCCCTATTCGGGCAGGCTAAGGTCTTGGACCAGACCGCCTCGTCTTCAGTGCTTTTCAGACTGTTCACTGTCATCTTAATTTTTGACAGTTGTTTGTGTATCCACGAATTCCACGATACGATCGAGGTGACTAAATCAGCCAAGCAGTATTACATATGATATTCTGTGCAGCCAAGTCAGCACCAGCACAGGATGCGGGATATTTACTCGGGCAATTGTTTTAATTAAGGGTTTCGCCTCATCTAGCAGCACGGAATCACACCTCTCCGTGTTCCTTTGCAAGACCATAAAACAAAGCGTGTTGCCGAACGCATCTTCGATGCTGCCCCGTGAGATAGCATTCCTACTTTTTAGGGTTCCGTGCCTCGGTTGGCAAAAACGGAACATTAATTATACACTTTGTTGTCCGTCTGTCATGACACTTTTTCTCAGGAACGCGTGGAGGTATCAAGCTGAAATTACTCAGGTCTGCCACCCCTTGGAGTAGTGGAAAAATCATAAGTCACATCTTTAGATCGCGTTGACTTATAAGTCAACGCGATCAAAAGATGTGACCGTTTATGTCGCATGTTTTGCGATTTCACAAATTCTGATTTGTTGCTTCTGTTTCATTTGTTTATACCAGTGTATGCAATTGTTGGTGAACCAAATAAATAGGTAAATCTATTAAAGAAATTTGACAGATTGTAGTAGCTTGATGTGCTGACGTCTGTATTTTCCTTTGACCGAGAAACACGATATTTGGCAAGTAGCAATGTCTTACAGCACAATCATGTAAAAGAAAAAATCTGAAAACCGTAAATATGTAGTTTAATAACAAAATACCTACCTACAAGTTTATACGGAACCCTCGGTGCGCGAGTCCAACTCGCACTTGGCCCTTTTTTTTTTATTCACAGCACTACTCTGCTCCTCAGCAGAATAGCATAGCAAATGATTAATTATTTTGTTATGTCTTCTCTGCTGCAGACTTGCAGTACCTAGTTAATCTGATTGGTTATTTTTCACCATGATGCGCTTCAATAGAATGTCAGTTTAAGTAGAGCTTTCCTAAGAAGTTTTATAAAATAAAAATAAGAGTTCTTTTCATAAGTTTAATTCGTTTTTGAGTCATTTTCATATAGTATCAGTACAGCTGTTAGGAATAAGTTATCAGTTATATGTCATACCTGCTTATTTACATAGGCTAGTCTAACTTTCTTATCCTTAATTTAAAATATTTAATAATTTTATACAATGAATCAAGTCACATTTACAATAAAACATGGAAGGACTTTTAATGGCTACATGGAAACCCTGGAACTAGCCTAATAAGGCCAAACAAGCTGTAAATTGTTACAGTTCACTTAATGTTTGTATTGTTATTTTTTTTATTACTGTTGCAACAATTTTTTTTACTGTTTCGCCTGTGTAACTTTCACTGTTATCGAAATTCACAGATATGGTTTGAAATGTATCATTCATTATATTTTTTACCTTATCACCAATATTATCATTACTGGTACTTGCATTGGTGACTAAGATTTCATATTTGTTTTGAATGTCTGTTAGTTCCTCCTCTTTACCTTTATAATTGTTTTCTAAATTACTTATTTTTGTCAATAACACACCTTCATTATTTACATGTTCAAGTCTATCTTCAGCATTTTTAGATTTTAAATGTTTGATTTCTTCCTGAAGATTTAATACTTCTTTGCTTTTTTCCCGATTAATCTTTTCAAATTCAGAGATTTTATTTTTCAATATTTCAACTTGATTGTCGTCATTAACATGTATAGGTGTGGTCATAACTTCACTATTTTTATTGCTTCTAGACTTCAGTAATTCTTCATATACTTTAATTTTATTTTCATATTCTGTAAGCAACTTCATCAAAATATCTGTTTGTACATTTGTATGTTCTTTTTGTTGAAAATTATTAATTTTGTCTAAAACTGCATCTACTTTGTCAGTTATCCTATTCATATTTATTCTTAACTCACTGTTACTTATTCTTTGTTCTGATATAAACATACCCATCTCGTTACTAGGACCAGAAATGACATTGGTGCTCATCATGGGCAATAACGGCCCAGCATGGGATGCATATAATGGAATGTTTCCTATGGATTCTGCTTTTGGCACTATTGTTCTCTGATGTGACTCAGTTAGTTGCTGTGGTTCAGATACATTTTCTAAATTATTCCTCTTAATAGTATTTTTTACTGGTTTGTGTCTTACAGATTTTGGATGGGCTTCAGTTTCCATTGTGTCTGATGAGTCACTAGTTCTTTCTACTTGTAGAGATCGAGTCGGCAAAACTGAATGACCCATATTGGCCATTCGATTTAAAATGGAAGCCTTTGTTTTTCTGTTAATTGAAGAGTCTGTATCACTTCCTTTATCAATTTTGACACTACTTTCTGAAGGAACATCTGCCTTAGTTTCAACATTAGAAGGTTCTGGTGGGCCTTGATTTGTGTATGATGAATATTTCATATTTACTTCAAGAGTAGTTAAATGTTCTGCAACCTTTTCAACTTCCTCTTTGCTACCATATATACTCCAATACTTTTTATGATTATCATAATAAGAAATGTAGGTGTCATTTTTAATAGTAACCTCTAAATTAGGTGAAATGGTGGTACATGACAGGGTGGTTTTATTAGAGTCATAGAGCACAATATTATGGGCACCAGATTTCTGAATCTTTACAATTGCAAAACCTAGTTTTCCTCTTGATGTGTAGACATCGTTATACCTGAAATTACAGAAGGACAAATTATAATGTGTACAAGATGTGGTAGGGGTGTAATCTCTAATTACAGTTAGACTGGCTGACAGCATCAAGCATCAAGTTGTGTCTTATTACACAATTTACTTAATATTTAAATTATTCATTCAGGCTATTAAGAATTAATTTATTACCCTTATCTTAAAATGTAAATGGTATGCAAATAAAGCTAAATGTCAGTAGTATTTATAAAACACACATATCAACTTACCACTCATGTCCAATAAGAGCACAGGCAAATATGCATTCTGTAGTTTTGGTTTGTTCTGGTTTTGGAATAGTGGCAGTAGGCTTCGGAGGTACATATTTTAATGAGTTGTTTGTTTTTCCTTCATTTATTTTAGTTACAGTTCCAAATATATTGGCCAGAGATGTGCTGAAAAGATAAAATCAATCAATCAACCAGATAGGTGATGTGGGAAGTTCTAATAAATTAAATCACTTTCATTTGACCACAAATGACGTAAGTAGTATATTGCGATCCATACAACTTCAAAAGTTAAAAAAATTAAAACTTACCCAGCTACTGGAGTAAAGAAATCATCATCAACCTCATCGGTCTCCAACATCCTGACACTTTGAACTTCTAATATATTTATGAAGATCACTAATATAATATTATGACACCACAGTGATAAGAGGTCAATGATTCCATATGACCGGGCTGCGGCAACGTTTTAAAATTATTTTGTAATCTTTCGGAATAATAATTGTCAGAATCAATCAACGTTCAGACTTGTTTTTACCCGACTGCACGACGCAAGAGGGTAATGTTTTCCTTTCTTTCTGACACTGACTCCTTTGTTGGTCCTGGTCACGACTGTCACTGTCACTGTCAGTGTCAACAACCGATAAGGCGATTAGGGTTCCTTGATACATGCCGGTTTGATCCGGTGGGTTGAGGGGATAGGCGAAATCACAAGGTCAGAATTGTGGTTCACCACAACCCAGTCCGTCCAACAGCCCGTCCGTCAATCCTCCGTTCCATTATGGAAGGTTGGTAAGAAAACTACCGGTATCGCCAAGTCCCTATTACGTAGTTGCCCTGGGCGGTGTCTCGGTTGAACGACGAATTGATAATTTTAAAGGTATCTAAATGCAATGATTTTAATAAATGTTTTGAGTTTGAGACTCCTCCATTTCCAAAGATACTCTAGTCTAAACAAATGGAAGTGGAATATTTTTTCTTTACACTGGCAACTGAATTTAACTGTCAATGTCAGAAAATAAAAAAAATAGTGACGATCTCGAGCTCAACTTGTGATAATCGACTACAATTTTATAATATTGTGGCGTATTTCGATTTTTGTTAGCACCTTTAATGTAATGTTACGTCATGGATGTAAAATTATACTAAATCTCTGATTACATTTAAAGATTCAGGAAAGTTAAAAGCTTTTGAGGTTTCCCTTCGCTGTGAAGCCCAACTTGTTACGCCTTTAGCATATTCGACTATTGCAAAAACGTGGTGACGTTAGGGGTTGCCCATCACTAATGGGCCTTATGTATGTGCGACGTACATAAACGTTTTTTGTTCAACTTTATCAGTTTTATCACCGTTCCTTTCGTTTCTTACTAAAATCTAACCAATTACTAAAGTAAAATCGATTCCAGTGTTCAGTTAGGTGTAATTACTTCAAGTTGTGAATTGTAAGAAATAAGTAACAATGCCAGACACATTTACTTGTATAACCTGCCAGGTGATGTTCAAAACGCCTGAATTACAACGTGAACATTATAAAGAGGACTGGCACAGGTATAATTTGAAAAGGAAAGTGGCTTTGATACCGCCTGTGACTCTTGAGGAGTTTGAACTACGGGCTAAGGAACACAGAGAACAGAGCCAGAACTTAAATCGAGATGAATCACGGTACTGCAAGTGTTGCTCCAAGTTATTCAACACAAAGAATGCTTTTGATAATCACTTAAACAGTAAGAAGCACAAGTTATCTCTAGAGAGATATATTGAAAATAAGATAGACGAGTACTTGGAAGAGGAGCCTAAGGAAGCAGAGCCTAAAGAAGAGGTGCACAAGGAAGAGGAGCACAGTGGTCATTCTGATACAGACAGTTTTGTGAAGGTTGAGCCTAGTGCAAATGCTTCCAGTGCAAACACTTCCAGTGCTGTTGGTTCCAAGCAACCAGGCAAGTTTGTTGTGGTAGCAGCCAATGACTCTGGAGAAGAGGATATTGAAACAGACTCTGAAATTGAAGAGGTATTGTTTTCACCATGACTGCATGACTATACAGAATATTAATTATTTAACCAACTGTTAAGATACACTGTCCATAGTTTTCATGGGATTTTATGTGGCTGGTAAATTTATGAGAATAAAATTGATGTAAATTATTGTAACTAGTGTTTCACAATATAGTGCAATAAGTTTTATATTATCAGTTAGATATAATTACAGCAAATGTGATATAACTTTTACTTAGATACTTCGCAATGACCAAGTGTTTTAATAAAACTATATCTTAATGCTGATTGTTGCCTTAACACAGTTATATAATACTAGTAAATTTTAATTCTTCTATAATAGACAATCAAAGAACTGCATTGCTAGTGTAGTGGTTGCAAGCATTTCCAGATCCTAATAGAACTTATTAGCAGCCCAGACTTTGAATTTAATTTGTTGATAAGAAAAACAGGTGTATTAATGTGGGTGTATTATAGGGTACACATATGCCTAATCTTTTCGGGATTACAGGAATGATGCAATGTTATGTTTGTCTACAAAATAATTCTTTCATTTTCAGCTTGACTCAGATGAGTGGGAGGATTGTCGAATCAGGGGCAGTGACTCTCTGATAAAGCCCCGAGACTGTCTGTTCTGTGGCCACCACAGTAAAAACATGGTCAAGAATCTCAAGCACATGTCTGAGGCCCATTCATTCTTTATACCTGATGTTGAATACTGTACTAATATGAAAGAACTGCTTTTGTATTTGGGAGAAAAGGTGAAACCCAATATAATTGAACTTATTTCATACTTTTTTGGTGTTCGTCTTATAGAATGAGATGGCATAAGCATGCATCCTAATTTGAGTCTTTCCAGCCCATTATGCACAGCGACCTGCATATTCTAGGATTTGAACATGGCAAATGCAGAGCTCTGCCATTTGCCATGTAGAATTTTAGTTGTAATGAATCTACATATAGAGATTATGTGCATACAATCTTCACTTATCTATTTTCTTTCTCTCTGCATATATATATGTGTCAACATAAACATGTTTGTGTTTGTCGAGTCTCACAATGTGTTATGGAAAATTATGTAATTCACGTAACACTACAAATGTGATGTAATATTCATACTTCATAGTATAATAAACATTTATAGCTTTTTGCTAGAAAATAATAGCAACATAAATAAATAATTACAAGGAATAACTCTCCTGCCATTTGCTAAGTGAGTAATAGTTTTATTTGTATTCAACAGATTTCACAAGGTTACATGTGCCTCTGGTGCAATGATACTGGCAAAACATTCTACTCTATGGAAGCAGCCCGGGGCCATATGATTGACAAGGGACATTGCAAAATGTTGCATGAAGGGCTTGCCTTAGCAGAGTATGCTGATTATTATGATTACAGGTAAATCAAAACATATTTTATTCCAATTATTATAATTACACCTGTTATAATTATCAATCCAGTCCATATTTATAGTCCATTTTATTGGTCACAAAAATAAAAAATAAAAAAATTTACATAAATTTTACAAATGGTTTTTGTCATTCTATTTCAGCGCTTCATACCCAGATCATAAAGAGGAAGAGGGTGATGAAGGCATGGAGGTCGATGATGAAGTAGAAGGTCCTGCAGCGCTGCAGGGTGATGACTTCCAACTAGTGCTACCTTCCGGCGTCGTCGTCGGCCATAGATCACTTATGAAGTAAGTTTGGTTGTAATTGGCTTTATTCGAAGCACTTACTTCTTTCTGACACAATGGATATTGATAGCTAATAATAATGAAGCAATTTCTTCATATAAATCATACCATTCATGTGAAGTTTTGCTAATTAGTTTAATTTGAAATTGTATGGGCCTCCTACTCAATGGTTCACTCTGTTTTTTTTTTTAAATGTTGCCCCACTAAGATTTTTTCCTGGATCATGGGTATGTTTACAAACATTCAACTCACATTCACAATCAGCTAGATCCTACCTACTGGTCATACAAATATTTGTTCCGTGCGGGGATCGAACCCGGCGACGCGCAGCGTAGCAGCCAATCGCTCAGCTCAACCACTGCGCCATGCTGTTTATTATATCGCACAAACAGATTGAATTGTCTGTATTTCAGCAATACAAACAGGATTTGATTGTAAGGTCTTACATGTGCAATTCAGCCAAATGTTGCTGGACACTAATCACTACATTTAAATCTGTTTTATACTTGTACAACTGGCTCTACCTAACCTGCCTTGATGTTCATATTGTTATCCCCATCTTCTGTTTTTTCGCTAAACGAAATAATGAATCCGTTATAGTAGGTAGCAGAGTAGGTATTACATATTTCCTTACACGCAATTGTATACAGCTGCTGCGCTTGCGCGGTTTTAAAGGGTACTATTATGACCTTCGCATCGGAAAGTTGATTGAAACTAAATTAATTGCAGCTCAAATACATTTATGCAGGTAGTTAGTTTCCTTCGGATTACGTAAGTTGTTATGATGACGCATTACTCTGATAATTATCAGAGATAATTCGCGTCATATTTAGTGGAGTTAGAAGATAAACTACATTACGTCTTACCGTTTGATAATGACTTTATTTATAACCCCAACAAAAAATTTAGTCTAACACTTTTACTTATAGATTTTTATCCCGATTTCAGATATTACAAACAAAACTTGAGTACAAACAGTCAGGCCCTAGTGAAGAAATCGGACCGCAAATTGCACAGGCTACTCGGTGTCTACCGGGCCCTTGGCTGGGCGCCTAAAGAACAGGCTTTAGCTGCAAAGTAAGTTCATTATTTAAAACTAAACTAATTAACTAGATTTAATTCACATTGCCATTTAATAAAAGCCATTTTTTCATTCCTTCACTATGTATGAGAAATGACCTTTGGCCGATATTCGAGACACTACAAGCAACAAAAAATAAAAACCATTATTTTTGTTTACGAATCATTGTTATACATTATGGATAACTTATAAACTGTAATCTGCTCTATCACATAATCGCGTAATTGACGCGCTATTGCGTGCACAAAATATTCACGTTATTTGGGCATTTTTTTATAGTGTGATTAGTGCCTAACCTGGTTAGGTTTGGGCAATACAAAATATACTCTATAACAATTGAAATAAAGTTTATTTCGCTAAGTACAGTGCCAGCAGTCATTATGTGTACCTTTTATACACGTTTTTGAAAGACACGTAAAAATATATATATATATATATATTCTGATTTAAAAGAGTGTCCATGGAGTTTCTTGCCCATTCTTCTCCCTAGAGATCTACGTTAGGGAATGGGCAACTACAGTACTTTCACAGTTTTTATGCCTTGTGACTGGGACTGTAGCTACATTTCATTGTTGTTTTTGTTTCGACAATTCAAAAGTGCCTGTAACTGGCCTACTTGAAATAAATGCTTTGATTTTGATTGATTTTGACGTCCCGACGTTCAAGTGGTTCCTGAAATCCACAGCTATTTAATCTGCAAGTACATGATATCTAAATAAACTTCTTTTTTCCAGGAAAGCACGTGACATTCACTTCATGAAACGCGTGCAGGCGAAGTGGCAGATGAAGATGTCTCTCAAAAACAATAAGTTCCAGAAACATTACCGAGCTCAAGTCAACTTCTAATCCATTGTAGAACTTTTTATTTATGAATTATTTCATTATTGTTACATTAGACATTTTTATTTAATTTGGCACACTAGTTGATCCAATACACTTCCGTCTGTTGTTAGTTCAGCCATTATTATAACCTGTATAGTCGTTCTCGTAATTATTTTACCACTGTTACGGTCGCTCCTATTCTAGGATTCCGTACCCGAAGAGTAACCAACGGGACCCTATGACTAAGCCTTAGCTGTCCGTCAGTCTGTCTGTCAGCGTGCTGTATCTCATGATCCGCAAAAGGTAGACAGTATTTCTGCCACCACTCCGAACGGAATGCGAAAAATGTAATAAGTGACTAGCTCAAGCGATTCTGCGTCGAGAAGTTTAGCCTATTCCCTTATAGGCTTTTTTGAAAATTAGCGGCTGATTATTTCGAAAGATAAAGATGTGTTGGAAAATCCTTACTATTACGTACGTAAATCTCTCTGTAATATTTAATGGGCGTTTGCGACGAAGTGGGATTATTCCACTCTGTCCCACCAGTGGGGCAGACCGGAATTATCCACAAAGTGCGTGTCGTCGCAGCTCCTGTACTATTATTGAATAATTAATAATGTATTATTTCATAATTTATTATAAACTAGCTGTTGCCCGGGACCTTCGTTAGCGTGCAATTATTATAAAATCAAATTAATCGAATTTTGTTACCAATTTCAAGGGTTTTAATTTTTTTGTACGGAATCCTAATTATTTTTATAAAATAAAAGTAGCCTATGTTAGACCTTATAACATCATCTATCTGCCAGTGAAAGTCCCGTGAAAATCGGGCCGTTTCGACAAAAATCGAAAAAAATGTGTTTTTGTTATAAGTACCGTTTATACTTTCATATGCATTCAGTAAAAAGCTGTTATTTTGATATTACAAACAGACACTTCAATTTTATTTATTTGTATGTATATGTAGATAAGATATTTTTGTTGGTGCTCTAAATAAGGAGATACACAGTCTGCCATTATGTACTAGTGAGTGACGAATGTGGTGTGAACGGACGAGCAATTGTGGAATTCAAGTTTGGGTTGAATAAAATATCTTTGTTATTAAAACCTTTTATGACGCCATTTTGCCTTTATCATCTTTCCGAGTCAAATACCTCTAGATATAAAAAAAAAAACACGTAATGGAATATTTTCAGACCAATTTTAAAATTCTAAAGTGAGAATGTGCATCTAATAGGAAAACCTCAAAAACCTCAGCTTCCACCTCCAGCTTAAACCTCATCAATGGTTATTGTTGCCATTTTTAGGGTTCCGTACCCAAAGGGTAAAACGGGACCCTATTACTAAGACTTCGCTGTCTGTCTGTCTGTCTGTCTCCAGGCTGTATCTCATAAACCGTGATAGCTAGAAAGCTGAAATTTTCACAAATGATGTATTACTATTGCCGCTATAACAACAAATACCAAAAATTAAAAAAAAATAATTAAGGGGTCTCCCATACAACAGATATGATTTTTTTGCCGTTTTTATAGATAATGGTACGGAACCCTTCGTGCGCGAGTCCGACTCGCACTTGGCCGGTTTTTTTTAAATTTCCTAATCTTTTAATGTCGGAAGCAGGTCTTTTGATTTTATATTATAAAACAGTAAGTTTTATGCCTTGGATTTGTTTTTGTCATTATATATTTATACGCACAAAACAGTGAATTGGTAATACATAGATAAATAGTTATTCAAAATTATATAACAAATAGATGCCTTAATAATTTTTTTTCATCTTTTAAATGACGTATTATGTTCAGGTGTGTTGGTCAATAAAGTTCGTCAATAAAGTTCCATATAGTTGATGATTTAATCAAAATGTATATTTTATTATGAGCCAGCATGTAAATAGAATGTACTGAGTAACATCAACACGTTATGTTGATAATGAGGTAAACTGTTATTATATAAAAAAGAATAGAAATAAAAACAAAAACCAAAATATAGTGTTGTTTTATTGTGTTTAATTCGGGGGCGCTACTGTGGACCTTGTAGGCATCATCGTTGTATCGGGGTTCTCAGTCGATGAATAAAGACGAGATGCCTTCACCACTCTATAATATCTAACAGGCTTATCAATTTTATCTTGTTGCTTGGCCGACTCGTCACTCTGCTTTACAGTATCGACTTTTTGATTCTCTATCATGTCCATAGTCCATGGGATATTCACTGGGTTCCTGTCTATCTTCAAGCTTATCTTGTACAGGGGCAAAGAAGATATCTTCCCTTTAAAATAGTGATTTATCACGCTTGATATCTTATCGTTGAGAACGTAACGTGATTCTATATCGGGAACTTTTTTCAAGTATTTGCCGATTATTGTTTTTACATTATCATCATTTATTTCGTTGTTTGATTTTGGTTCTAGACAGTTGACCACTGTCATCAAACTTGTAATCTGTAAGCATTGCAATCATATTTTATTATTTTATGTGAAAAATGTAGGTAGGGTAGGTCAACATTCTGCAGTAGGTCAGAGACAGGCAGAGTTTTAATACAAAGTTCTAGAATACAAGGCCAGATTAAACTGGTTTTGTTAACACAGACGTGCGATTAATTTTATGCGTAGCATCTCCCTGATCGGCCTAGGTAGGAGGTTATATCGGGCTATTCAGGTTATTCTGTGGGTGCGCTGAATGCTGAATGTGAAAAACTAAGCAACTACACGCTAAGGCCATCCCTTGTGTGGCACGTGGTGGGGCACGGCCTCGGCTTAGAGCGTTGCGTCGCTGCGGAATGGCACGGCAGGCAAGGTACAGGCACGTTCAAACTGACACGCGACCTGCCGTAGGGCCGAGGTATCTATTATACCTCTGATTAACCCTTCGGTGGGGGATACAGGCGCGATGTGATGATATTATATTTTATGTTAGTAAACTCTTGATTTGGTTACTAACTTGTTACTGTTGCTTCTGTCGAATACCTGGACTAATATTTGGTTAAGTGTCAAATTAGACAGAACGGAAGAGTCCTCGCGCAATTCACTGGCTGAATTGAAAATAGGACCGTATTACTATTATTTGAAGTAGAAAACTGTACGGAAATCAACGTGGAGGACGTCAAGCGTTGCCTTGCGCACGCTTCGCTTTCGCGCGCCTCCTCGCGCATGCTTGGGATTTCTCGACCCAAGCCCCGCCAGCAAGTTCTGACGTGCAATACTACCTAATGGTATATAATATATTCTACTCTTTGATCCTAACTAGGGTTCCGTAGTCAACAAACAAGGAACCCTTATAGTTTCGCCATGTCCGTCAAATACTGAAATACTCTTAGTGCTAGAAAGCTGTAATTTGGCATGAATCTACAGATTAGTTACGCCGACACAGTGGTAACATAAAATCTCGAAAAGTACATATATTCTTTTAGGGTATCTCCAGTACCTACCTACACGTAAAGTGAGGATTATTTGTTTTTATCGCGTTCCCCATAGTGTGAGATGTCGTTGGATAGGTAGGTCTTTAAAAAATATTGCGAGTTTGTTCAATAATTTTTCGATTAAGAGAAAAATCGTTCGTGAAATATTAAGCTTTAAAGTGAAAATATTTGTTAGAATCAAGTGTCCTCCACCCCTCTACGAGCTAAACGGATGTGTTTGGGTGCGTTAAAAAATTCACGGTGATAGTAGGTATAGGTATATAGTTAAGAGAAAAACTATCACAGCTAAGTAGGCTTTACAAGTTTACGAGTAATAGTCGACCAACTTATAAAATGTACTTGGATAACTACTTTCCTAAATATAATGTATGGGAGCACAGGGTTTTCAACTGCATATATAAGTTTGTTTTTATTATTACAATAAAAATCAACGTTCGGAGGCAAATCGGACCGTAGGAAGTCTAGTCGGAACCCTACATTGTGCGTAGCCCGACACGCACTTGTTTTTCGTGTAGGTAGGCTCGCGTAGACGCGCGCATTCTCGCGCGGTCTCGAGGAAAGGCTCGAGACTCGAGCCTTCCCTCAATGTCGCACCGTCTCGACCTCTCTTGGTGTGAATTGCTACTAGAGGTGGCTCGAGCCTGCGCGACGATTTTTCCGTTCTGTCTGAAGTGACCCGAATAGATAGGTTTCCGATTTACGTAAGTAATTTAATTGTTTAGGTGATGGTAAAAAGTGTTTTTTTTTCTGGTTATATTCCTTAAAGCTACTGCAATGTCTTCTCTTTCTAAATCGAAACCAAAGGACCTAGTCAACTAGTTACATTCAGCTACTCACCAGAATCACAATCATGTTGGGAGGGACATTTAGAAAAGTAAATAGCATGACTGTCCAACAATAGAAAAACCTATAAAATTCAGTTTATGATTTCAATTCTAAAGATCGTTACGCTGATTTTAACTTGGCTCTTTTATTGGTTACATCGATCGATAGCAATAAAACAAGACTTTTGTTCTAATACTTTATTGTGAGTCACTGGGTAGGTATACCTAATATCCACGCGCGTTGATTGTTCCACAAAATTGTTATTATAGATATCATCTTTGATGTCAAACATGCAATGTATGGTCAGGAACGAAAGTCGATTAACAATGTTAGTACTTTTACATATAATCTTAAAAGTTGGTACTATTTTAATGACTCATCTACTGAAGTGAAGATGAACTTTTAATGCTATGCACTTCACGCTATGCTGCGGAAAATAGAAAAACTGGCTTTGTAGAGCATCATCTGCCACTTAGGTACCTTTGCAACAGTATTTTTCTTAAGCTCGTCTGGGTGAGTTCTGTATGTTGGTCTACTAGGTACCTAAAGTGTAGTTTCGAAACTTACTTATGTAGGTACTTAAAATAGAAGGTATTATTGAATTAACTGAAAACTTGAAAAAGGTAATTGTACTTTTCGTAATTTCAGGGTTAGTGCCACAGGGGAAAGTTGTTCATAATGATGAGCATATGACTCCTTTTCAAAATTTCAGTTTTTTCATTAACTACGCTTTGCTTAATACACTGATATTAAAATCGGAATACATTTTATAAATATTTGGTCACTGTACAGAGTACAGTGTTACAGGTAGTTCCTAGTTTACGTGCTAATCAGTCATCGTTTCTAAGGATTTTGGGTCCTGTATGGGCAGGTCCAACACCCCGCGGGGAGCAGTGCCTCGTCTTGAGAAGCCCAGAGCTGCCTTCAGGACACACATTCCTGCCTCTATGGTCTGTTTTCTGTCATTCTCGTTGCCCAGAGCAGGGTTGATCTCGACGAGGTCCACAGCTCGTAGGCGACCAGTTTTGTGCACTATCTCCATTAGGTTGATGGCCTCACGAAGTGATAGTCCGCCGCGAACTATAAAATGTCATATTTAAGTAGAGGTACCGACGCAATAAAATTTAAAATTCATTGGCAGTCAACGCACACTGCTGTGGTCTATAGGCATAAAAATTTGCAAGACGTCGTTATGAAATGAAGTCAGCACAAAGGAAGGATTTTTTGATTCATGCCTGGTTCATGCCATAGAGGTTAAGACACCACAACTTCCTGCCCTTGTCCCTTTCTAGTTGGGATCGGCGCAACACGTTTTCTTCTTCCATTCTTCCCTGCAGACGTCACGGCATCATCTACTCCTTTCTTTTTCATATCATTCCTCACACAATCCATCCATCCAATAGAGGTTTAGTGGGGCGTGACATTTTGAAGAGAAGTTTGAAATGAATTGTATTGAATGAGAAGGGGTATCGGCATGAATTGCAAGTACTAAATCTGAAATATCGGAAAAGCTACAAACTGGGAAAACAGTTTTTTTTTACTCCAGCTAACTTAACTTTAAATGACAATCGACCAGCATGGGAATGGTAAAAGTGTGTTTTTGGGGCTGCTCAAGTATTTTTGTAAATCACTTCAAAATATGAAAATTGTAAAGATGGGGACACTGAATCACATAAGGACAAAAAGAATGTGCCCTAACAGGCGGTGCACAAAGAGGGTGTTGGGTCGGTATTTTAAAAGCTAACAGTGTCATCGTTTTATGTAGATACTGGCGGTGTCTACCGAGGTGCTTTTAGTAAGGTTAAGACTCCCACGCTCTTCGGCCTCATCCCCAAAGCCCGGAGGCCTTTTGAGGGTTTCCCCCAAGAACAACTAAAAACGTGCAAACCTGGTGTGCCAGTGCTGGGCGCTTCTAATGCGTCTAAAGAATCGATGTCGAAGCTCACGTGAATAGGCCTGCGGCCTTCAGGGTCCAGCCTCTTTAATATGTGCTCAATTGAATTCTTAATACCATGCCTGGAAGGATAAGTGAAACAGAATAGATATACTAGGTCAAATTCAATTAGCTTGCAAACCGATATTTATCACGGCCACACGTGATATATATCAATATCTAGACATGTCCAGACAAAAAAGAAATGATTTCACGTTTTTTTGGGGCCAAGGGGAGGGATGAGTCTAGAAAATCAGTATTTATTATTTTTTTGTTTTTTATAGTGTTCCGTTACGTCTGCGTAGTTTCGCTAGCTAATCTAATTCGACGTTGTACAGTCGCCAGTGCATCAAGCATCAAGTTACTACAAACTGTCAAATTTTCTCATTCGATTTTGAACTTAAGCATTAAGATTTTATGGTTTAAAATCATTTGGAGAAATTTGACAGTTTGTGGTAACTTGATGGGCTGGCGGCTGTACCTATAGATTAAGACCACAATTATTAGTAAAGTTGACACTTGATTGTTTATCATTTTATACTCACTCGTCGACGTCCTCCATTGCAAATGTGGGTACGTTATACTTCTCTATGGCAAGCCTTTCATAATGGTCCACGGAACGTAGGCCTATGTATCCTAAGCTTTTAATGGAGAATCTGCAAGAGATAATGTTTTCCAGGGTCATCTTTAAAAATGTGTTGTTAAATGACACGTTACTTTCACTATCTAGGGAGAGATCCACAAACGATAAATAAGAATGGGATTGCTTTAGTGCGCTGAATCATTGCATCGTATTCAAAAGTTAGAGATAATACACGTAGACAATAATTATCTAGTAATCAGGATGAAGAAATCAGTTTTATTTTCGAACCCAAATAGGATTTTCTTAGCATTATAGGTAGGTACTCAATTTCTTTACCGGGGTTCTTGCCAGTCCATTGTGGGTAGATAAGGCCAGTAATTATTGAATTCCTTGACTAGAAGAGCGACTGGCATTCCATGTACGGATCCTGAATCCGATGTCTTGTTAGTATTGATGTCTGCATGAGCGTCCACCCAAATGAGGATCATGTCGTTGTTAACTTGGTAGTGCCCATCAACTGTGCCTGGAACGGAACAAACGGAATCAATTTGAGTGTCCTAAACAAATATTGTGGATTCTTCTTAGCGTATCGATGGTTATCTAAATTGAGTCGTCCCAGAATTCGGCTACGAGCTTAGCATCATCACTGGCATCCATATTGGATACCTAATTATACTTGGATATTATTGTGGATTTAAATGTAGGCAAGAACTAGGTATTTAAAAAGATAAACCAAATAATTTAGTAACGAGATTATCGATAAAATTAATGTATTTACTAAATGTAATGAGGAATGCGTTGAATATCGAATCTAGTGTGTACCTATCGAATACATACCATAACCACTATAAAATAATTATTTCCTTACCAACTCCGATGGAGTGGTCACCGCCTATAGTGACAACTATTCTGTCGTCCCTGAGGACTTCGGAGACCTTCTGCGACAGCTTCTTGTTGCAGGCCGACACCAGCGCTAAGTGCGCCATGTTCTCCATCTTCACCTCTTTGATTCCTGGCGTCTCGATGTCTCCATAATCTTTCACTTCGAGGTCATCTGAATTTAAACGATGGTTAGTAATTATGGGCTTCTATGTAGCTTATTCCTGTTTATTTTGCATCAAGTTTTTAGCATTATTAATGGATAGTGGACGACTGTAATTATAATGATATCCAAGACATGGTGGAGACATTTAAGAGGTTTACGGAAAAATACTTGTTCGACTCATTATGAAAAACAACAAAATGCGTTTTTTTTTAATCTACACAAATAAATAAAATTGAACTGTCTGTTTGTAATACCAAAATAACAGCTTTTTACTGAATGCATATGAAAGTATAATGTATAACAATAACACATTTTTTTTCAATTTTTATGTGTCTGACTGTTTGTTCCGGCTAATCTCCGAAACGGCTGGACCGATTTTGACGGGACTTTTACTGGCAGATAGCTGATGTTATAAGGTCTATCATAGGTTACTTTTATTTTAGAAAAAATATTAATATTCCGTGCAAAAAATTAAAACCTTAGAAATTGTTAACAATATCCTATTCAAACGTCTATATTCCGAAACGGCTAGACCGATTTTGACGGAACTTTTACTGGCAGATAGCTGATGTCAAAGGGTAACTAAAGCTATTTTTATTTTTGAATAAGAATTAGGTTTCCGTGCAAAAAATAAAAACCCTTGAAATTGGTAACAAAATTCGATTCAAAAAGGGAAGTAAGTATTGTTTTTTTTTTTATAATAATTTCACGCGAACGACAGACATGTCGCGGGCAACAGGTAGTCATTTCATAACACAGTTCCGAGAAAAGTTCACCCTTATTTTTAGTCGTTCCAGAACGCAGATGTTCTACTATCTTTTGTGATTGATGAGCCAAAACTTAGACATATTGATCGCATTTCTAAAACCTGTGTTATAATTATTTGAAACATTTGGTTTGCGATGGACTTAGTCTGGCTTGCCTGCCTGCTATCTTAGGAGAAGAATATATTTACCTATTTCTCTGAGTTGTTCCAGAAGACCAGCGTACCGCATCGCGGCAGGCGCCACGCTCACTCCGTACTTCTTCTGTCCTTTCTCAAAGGGCACGCCAATGATGCCGACCTTCTTTAAGGGCTGCCATTTCTTCCCTTGGCTCATTTTTCGCACTAACACCTTACAAAAATTCATTTTCACTTATTATAATATTTAGATAATTCACTAACAGTAAACAAGATCTTCACAGACACTGACTCTATGAGATAACTCATTGGAGACTAAAATACTTACAGTGGCTTATCACCAGGGACCCAGAGTCAAAGGTTATAATTGCTGTTTTAGAGTTATTTTTTTAATTACATCATCTTATAATTTTATCTATATGATTATAGTTATCCTATTAAATCACTGTCTTGCGATCTAATAAATACGACATCAATTAAACTTTACAAATTATGAATTTGAGTATGAGAGGTCAGTTTTCTTAACGTGTTAAGTTTAGTTCTTAATTCTGACATTGCAAAATTATAGCAGGTATTCGACGATTCCCTATAGGACACTTACCTATTAACACTTAATTTGGTATTTGAATTTACACAATCCACTAGATCTTCCTTAGGACTTCACTACTCTTAGCAGACGAGAACCACTGTAGTATTTCTTAGGCATGTTGATATGATACTATACAAGTACAATGCACTTTTGACATATTATAATAGGCGCTGTATCTTAATGACTAGTTTGAAATATTAGCAAAACATGACGTACTTACAGGTTCTCGATCAAACAATGTCTGAGCCGCTAACGTTTTTACCTCTTTTTATTTCATACCTTTTTGTTTTACGTCGCAACTTGTTCTAGATCGTATACGCTAATTTACGCTTGAATATTGGCGAATAGTGAGTCAATATCATAAATCGTGCTAATTTAAACGTTTTAGTTCTGGTTTGATAAACAGGAAAAATCTCATTATTTCATAAAAGTGCTTTACTAATCACTAATAATAAACAAAAAGGTTTTAATAATAGCATTTCCAGGAGGTCGCTGCCGCTACTATGGGCGGCATGCATTAGCGCTACTCTTTGACTAGTTTGCGATTTTTCAATCCATTGCCTGTACGGTCCGATCACGGTAAATATATTATATTTAATTCCCAAGTTTTTCATCGAAAGGGTTCCACAAGGAGTAGCAGCAATGCCCACGACTTCGTGACCGAACAGTACTGGCGCTCCGGTGCCGAACTCATATGTATAGGTCTTCGTGTACGACGAATACTCGATGCCACACACGCAATAGTACCACTTCGGATTCGTGCATGGGGTCTGATGGTACGCTTGATACTGTAATGCTACCATGTCAGACATATCAAGTCTCCCATAACCAACTGCTATCAGTCTTTTGTCCTTTAACTCTGAAGCATAATAGTTCCCTAAATCAGCTGCAAGAACAAAAACTTCCAAATTCGGACGCTTCACGAACACTAAGCCTATATTACTGTGCATTCGAGTGACATTGGGATCCGTCACTTTCACATCGAATACGTAGTCGTCGTGGAGCTTCGTGTAGGCTACTTCAAATACAGTTTTGTTATTAATTTTTTTGTTGTATAGGGCTGCCGTTGTTAGGACATATTTAGGATCGGAGGACACGCAGCTGCCCGACGTGAGTACCGACCGCTTGCTGATGATACTACCCGTGCAGATATAATCTTTGGTGCCACTCAACAGGCCGACCAGGTATGGGTGCTGTTCTGCCAGTGATTCTATTGCTCTCCAGTCTTGAGGACTCGACGACGGGGCGATCCTGAGCGACGACACTTGGCGAATAAATACTATAATTATAAAAGCTTCGGTAATATGTCGCCATGTCAGAACCATGGCAGGTCAATAGAACGAGCATTTGATAATGTATTTAGTTCATTCTAATAGAAGTAAACCATTTCTCAAAATATGTCTATCAAATATATATCTGTCAGATGACATCTGACATCTCTTCTTGACGACTAAAACAGTATTTTTTTGTAAAGTATAAAAACGTTTAGACCCATTTTAGAATTCTCTATGAGTCCAATTTTATACTGAGATGATAAGAAGGTAAGCAAAATTATCGGTCTAGTAGCAGTAGTTCGGTTGTTAGTCCGGTTGACCGAACTACTGAAACTTTCAGTTGCGATAGTTCGGTTCTAACAAAGCACCATAGCTTGGGCCTAAATCCAAACTGTGCGTCATGTAACTGTAAAATATGACCTAATTCTTTATCAAGCAAACTGTCCAATACTTTCGCTATTACGGTCTGTAGTTGGATGGATCAGAGATATCAACAGTTCTGTTCTTTACAATGGGGACCACCACTGTTTTTCACACCTGTATGTTTCAGGTGCTCAATTTTGAGACTGTCATGCCCAGGTGACTTGCCTCTACACATTTTAATAATAATCTTAGTCACCTGCTTGGCAGAAAAAGAAGAAAGATACTTACCCTGCCAAGCCCCAGCAATGACACCCTCGTCTGTTGGTACCAGTGGTGAAGACGCTATAAAAAGATTCTTGAACATATTGGCTATATCCTCCGAAGTATCAAGGCCCCCGACACTTAAAGATTCGTCCTGTCCGTCCGCATGTCACAGCCATTTTACTCCGAGACTATTGGCACCACACAATTGATATATATTCGGAGAGCATGTGGAAGTAAAATTGCGAATAAAAAGGGTGGCCAAGACCATAGGTATCATTCAAATGTCTTTGGTAACGACAATAAACGTGATCAACTTTAGATGCGGTCGGATTTAAATATTTGAGGTGGAAGACGAGAATAAAGGTTTTTGTTTTTAGCGCAGAATAAGTACTTACTGTAAGAAGAGGACACAAATTATATAAAAGCACAACGGAATGAGACACATAATAAGTACTTTAATTACTTTGTTGACCAGACGGACGGGAATGAGCGAATCATCGGAGGAACTAACTTCATTCAACTCTTCATTAATGGCTTTTGTGGTATATCGAGCGGCAGCGCTAGCGAATCTGCTGATGCTGTCACTGATAACAGTTTGACAGCGACAGCAATATTTTGCATTTGCTGAAGATAGTATTTTTGGCGGCGTGTTTCAATGCCTTTCTTTTAGCTAATTAAATATTTTTTATATGTGCTAGACTAAAAAAAAAGATTTAATTTAGCCAAAATTAACTCAAAGTTTTTTATCAAAAGTTTTGAGAAACACGAATAGTAAATCCTTTTTTACTTTCTTTAAAGATAAAACCTGAAGGAGTTCTGTCAATATTAAAAAGCCAGGTGTTCTTCGGGTCGTGAAGTGTGCTTGAATTTCCATTCCGCCAGTCAGCACGGTGCGGTGCGGCTGCGTGTGCTATCTAGACGATCTCGGGTTGTTGGCTCCTCGCGTTGCACTTCGCACGGCTGGGTCTGGAAACTTGCGCAAGTAGAGCTCTGTCGTGAGGTACGACCACTTGCAATGGCACTCTTGCAAGCCCAATAGATACTTTCCCGATGATTTGGACTGCGCCATAGAGTATAATGATGACATGACGTATTAGGAAATTATTATTGCTTCAGTCGGTGTTATTTTACTAATGTCAGTTTTTTAGGTTTAGGGAATAGTTACCACTGTTAGAATGATCGAATAGAACATAATTTTACTTATTGTGTAGTTTAATTACTGGGAACCTTTTTCCAATAGTCAGTTCATATTTAATTATAATCATGCAATATAACAATGGTTAGAAATGGCTGATGCTGGCTGGTCAACTCATAGTAAGCATACAAAGTAGGTAAATATACTGACTTCGAAACGTTGCCTTTGGTTGGTTTTGGTGGTTTGGTTTAGTACCTTATGTACGAAGTTCGATGTTGAACTTGCAAGATAAGTAAATATTAATCCTTAATATATTCCACCGTATCTGTCTGGAATAATTGCGAAATCGAGGGGTGGGATGATTCAATATCATTTTCAGGGAGACTGAAGTTTAAAGTTTGCGAGTACTTTTGCTAACTGTACGAGGGGTACATTTGACTCTTATTGATTTTAAAGCAAAGTGGGTGGTAGAATATCTTAACTTCATCGGTTTAAAGGTTAAAAGTGTGAGTGAGTGCGACTATTCTGTTTCTTTTCTTTACAAAAATGTTAAATTTGAAGAGCCCTATAGGGTGGATCGAATGATCGCACGTTAACTTGTTGAGGATTTACATATTAGAAAGGCTCTTTATTACTTTATTTTATTGCTTTAGCGTCAGGAGTTTGTAAAAAGTCTTAAAGGTGGGGAAAAACTTAACGTCTACGATATATTGTATGTGTAGGTATGTAGACAATGTTTAAAATCTGTTTTCAGTAAGAAGTTGTTCCGTCTCGGTTTTTTTCGAATAATTGCGAGTTTGTTCAAATAATTTTTATCACAATGTCCAAATTATTCTATTGTTTTCGGCGTACAAATGTTTTTATACATTACGGAGTATTATCAATTATTCTAATAATACATGTCAGGTATGGCCCGCTAATCCTAAAAAAGTTAAATTTACTCCAATGAATATAATACAAAATTGAATTTTTAATAAGTATGGATTTAAAGATAGTCCAGTGAATAAAGGATATCAATGAATAAATCCTCCTAAAATAGCAAATACAGCTCCTATAGATAAAACATAATGAAAATGATGTTCATAAATTAATTAAAATCAGAGAATCAGTTTAGTTAGTCCGCATATTTTGATGGGCAACTACGGAACCCTACATTGTGCGTGGCCCGACACTCACTTGGCCAGTTTTAATATACACGGCTACAGATGTATCTTCAAATTAAAATGCAAACACATCAAAGCGCGTCATTTGTTAATCCTATAGATCTGCACCGTCATTCGAAATATATCCAAAAAATAAATCCAACCACGTTGCGAAAAATATGACTTTTTGATTTGAATTTTTGCACCAATTTATTTATGGTTGTACAAAATCTTTCTTAGACCTTACAAATTGTATATTTGCTCGGCTTGACTTCAATCGATTGGAAATTCCGCCGTAATGAGTGTACAGAGGGAAGAAATTCCCGGCAGGAGACTGAAGGCACGCGCGACAAAAAGTCGATGCGAATAAAAAAAACTAATTTCCGCCTGCAGAATGACAAACGAATGAAATTATGAATCTAGAACTAGAAATATAATTCTTAAGCTAAGATTTCGAAAACAACTACACATTTATGTGAGGTACAACTTCACATGACATATTATTATGTAATTGTCTTGGAAATCTTAGACATTCGAATTATCTTTATGCCTAGGCCAAAAATGCTCCTTTTATACCTACATAGAATGTGGGTGTAGCGTAGGTATATACTATTTATTCTGTTTCTGACGGCTTTCTCTATATCTTTTTTCGGCTACCTCATCTCTACCCAACATAAATCTTCATGTCATTAAAAATTCACATTAAAATATTTTGCGGAGCTTCACAAGTCGGCAAACGTTATGAGGGTCCTTAGTCCTTAGTAAGCTCTTGAATTAACACTAAGCACCCCCTGGAGTCGGCGAATTTTTTACTTAGGTAACCTACTAATTACATTTGCTAGCCTCCATTACGACGCTTCTCTTCTTCAGTGTAAATTTTATTTTTGTTAGTGCTTTTTATTTTTTCTAAATTCTTAATACCACTTCTTGGAATTTTCACTGGAGAAGATTCCGTCGGTTAATTTGTTTCAAACAAACCAGGGTTCGCAGCATCAGCAGCAGCATTGAATGAAGAGAGTACGCTCAGCTATACTTATACTAAGTCTAAATTGGTTCAATGCCGATAGTCGGCGCTGATTGTTTTTTTTTTTTAAATTTCGGCAAAGAGATATGCGTCTTTACGGCGTAAATATTTTTTGAATAAGTATTTAAATTGTGTTTATAAATAGAATATCATAGATAAACATGATTATTTACAACGAATTTTTACTTTTATGAACAAATTATAAAATTTTGTCCTCTATTGTCCCACTGCTGGGCAAAGGCCTCCTCTATAGCCTTCCACTCTTCTCTCTGTGCGGTTTTCACTGGAGTGGAATACGTATATAGTCGGGTATAAATATGATGTTGATTTCTTGAACAAAGAAAACAAGAAATATATTTTTTCTACTTTGAAATGTAGGAAGATGTACTTATTACAAACTCACGCTTTATTTTTACGACGGAGCGTGATTATTCAATAAAGTTTGCCAATGTTTGCATATCCGTAATTAATTGTTAATTATATGCGAAGGCCCTACCAAGTGGGCGATGTGAACAACATAATACATTTGTTTATTTTACAATGAATAAATATGTGTTTTCAATGTATTCTTAGGACTTTTGTTTAAGAGCATAATAATAAACTTTATTAAGATTTTCAGTAAACGTGAGCGAGATGAGAGTAGAATTAATTAATCTCGGAGAAATGCAGTAGTAATTCTGGAATATGCACTGTCTAAAAGCGTTTACTGATTCCTATGTCCTAGCACCCACAGCAATGGATTCAGTATACGGCGTAGCCACAATGCCATCTTGATGTCTACGTGCTACGTGTCCACCTACGCCGTAGCAACACTGTAATTACATTACTAATTAGTAGTGCAATCCAAACTAATGAAATACCTAAATAATTAATGACACAGGTTGTATCTATCCCCAGGTAGGTTATGGATATAGCCTGTGCACATACTAGATATTTCTAACAGACTTTAAACATATCTAATTGAAGAAATTCTTACTCAATAGTCTAATTTAATAGCTGCGATATTCTTTATTGTCAAAGCATGAGGTACATATTTTGCTCGTTACATTCCTGGAAAACTTGAGATTGTACGCGTCGAAAGAAAGCTTGATAAAAAGAGAGATATTTAAAAAATGAACAACAACGTGACGCTGCAGGCATTTCCGTTCACGAGTCGCGTGGAAGCCTTTAAAACTGGAGCGTTTGATTTTATTTTATTTAAACGGAGCGCTTTCACGCTCCCTGCCACCAGCAGACACAACACGACACCTCGATTGGGTGAAATATAAACTTGCCTTTGCTTTTAAATACTTTTAGAATGGAGGATTTCCTATTAATAATGGTGTAGTTAGCAGAAAAATATTTGCGAGTATAAGGTCAGCACTTCAGAAAGTTGTAGGTAACTAAACAAGGCTATTCGTGAAATGTTACAAGATGTCATTCCCAGATTTTTCTCGTGGATTTTTCCTTACCACAATAACTATGTTCCGTACGGTATTCGTGGTCTGAACATATTTTTCATCATGACATGCATTCATAGAGAGACTTGCGGCATAATAACATCTATTCGATATTCTCGTCTTTAAAAGCACTTGGGCCGAGTTGGGCCTTTCTTTCCAAAGCGCTCAAGGAAAGGGCTTTGGGTTTTCATAATACACAAAAAGAACCTTTTTATAACGTAGCACAATGAAGCCCAAATCACACACGTGCCTATCTTAGGAGGGACAGGCACTCGATTGTTCTCCCACGGGGTGCCCGCAAGATTTTCACAGCTTTATATGTATCCAGCCTCCCCCGGGCACAGCTTTCATTTGAATGGGTCGTCAGATTATAATAACTTGTGCGGACGCGGGAGGGACGCCGACGTGATAAAGCTGGTAGAACAACTTTTTGCGTCCACCACTTTCCCGCGGGTTGCGAGTGTGCCTCTATTAGGTACAGAACGCACTAACGTGATTGCTTTATTTACCTTATTACCGACTCCGAACACAAACGTGACTGAGGGCAAAATCGAAAATGCTGTGACCGTTATTATCACACCACATATTTAAGTTGATTGTCTAAATTATTAGCCTACGCGTTAAGTACTCTGTTTTCACGACAACGGTTGCGTCGCGGCCACGCAGAGTTGCATGATAATACAATTAGACCTATTTAAAACGTTACGTGACATAATATTTCGTGATTTAGTATATCCTAAGCGTTGCGAACCTTTATAAAACTCAGCCATTCGTATGGGTAAACTTTTGCTCTTTTAAGATGCAAATATATGGGGCCTTCGTCATTTCTGTATTCGGAGGGTCCGAGCCAGTTGTGCCTTCACATTAGGCTGTGCTTATGCGTAGTGCAGTGTGTGTTGGTCAAGGATAAGGTACTTTGCTTGCATCTTATACCATAAAGTATTTTAGATACTTAATGGTATCTAAGTACTAAGCGAAACTAAAACAAAGGTAATGACAAATAGGGAAGAAATAACTATAACACTGGATGATGCAAATATTGAATATGTCAGCACCTACACATACCTAGGACAACTGATTGCATTCAGAGATCAAACAAAAATAGAAATAGAAAGAAGAGTAGCTAATGCATGGAATAGATATTGGTCACTCAAGGAGATACTCAAAAGCGAACAGTTTCCCATGGCAGCAAAGAAAAAAGTGTTCAACTCGTGTGTCTTGCCATGCCTGACATATGGATGCCAAACTTGGGCACTGAATCAAAAACATCTCCAAAAACTGAGAACATGTCAGAGGGGTATGGAAAGGAACATGATAGGCGTTACGAAAAAATATCGTATACGATCAGAAAAAATAAGATCCATAACCAAGGTGGAAGATATAATAAAGAAAGTAGGACAGTTGAAATGGAAATGGACAGGACATATGACAAGAGACAGCAGAACAAAATGGACTAAGATCATAACGGAGTGGCAACCTCGCGATGGTAAAAGAAAAAGGGGCAGGCAAGTAAAAAGATGAATGGATGACATAAGGAAAGTCGGAGACGCTACCTGGTCAAGAAAAGCTAGAGACAGAAAAGAGTGGAAACAGCTGGAAGAGGCCTATGTGTCACAGGACACGCTGATCACTAAACCGGGAAACAGATGTGTTAGTCTATAAGTTAGTTTAATTATTACTTTTTGTTTAGTTGCAGCAATAAAGGCTTAATAAATAAATAAGTATGTACTAAGCAACTTGTCAAATAATTCCCAGAACATCGCAGTCTCTTCATTAAAGCGGTTAAAAAAACTTTAGAGGTTTGAGACTATTTAATTTCCTCCCCGCAGTCCGTCGGGGATTTGCTCACATTTAAATAAGAGGACGTTTTGCTAAACAGAAAGCCTCAGATCGAGAATTCGTGTAATTTTAGTGTAACACGTAAAACAGAAGCGGTTGGAGGTTACCGGGACATGATACGAAATGTGACTGACGTAAATGCAAATTGGGTGTCTGAGGTTTTATACGAAGTCGAAGTATCACGGTTTATTGAGATTTGCTGCGAGGCTTCCGAATTTAAAGTAAGCCAATGTTTTTGGAACAAAGGATGGCGCGGCCAACTTTGTTTCTACATACATAAACTCACGGCTTTTTCCCATAGGGGTAGGCAGGAACCACAGAACGCCACCTACTTCGATCCTTACAGACTCCTTTTGCCTCGTCCACGTTCATACATCTGGTCAACTTTCTGTCTAGTTCGGATTTGGATTTCCAAAGAAGAAGATCCTCCTTCTGACCGCTATTTATCTATTAATGCCGTAGGACTAGAGGAGAGTTCATTGTTTTGAATTGGATTCGAACCATCGCATCACCGAATTTCGTCATATTTATACCAGCAGTTTAATGAACTAGTCAGCGAGCCCATGTCTACTATCGTCCGAGTCACTTTATCTTTTGGTCTCTGTCTAATCGATAGATGTTATAATTTGAGGGTAGTCATTAATTTATTTACTTATTTTTAAACAATACCTTAATTATAATAAAACGTTTTTGTAAAATACAAAAACCAACTTGGGCCTATCACGGATTTGAACGCACATGTCTTTTGGAGGGGTAACCACTTATTGGAGCTATGTACATTTGAGACTTCCGATAGCGGATGTGCCGACCCGCAGAAGCGTAGATTATATAGAACTTAACCATTATTTCAATGGCCATAGCTGAACATCCTGCTGGTCAGACATATAACCGCTACAACGAATAACACTGCGACAATATTGCTGTAATAAACCACACAGCATGCCATTATTTGTTCACAGGTGGCTGCTGCCTTGCTATTGCTCATCGTCCTGAAATTATTGTGGTGCGGTGTGTTTGTTATTAAGAGGTATTTTGTAACTGAAACACAACTGTTTTTATGTTGGTTAAATTACAGCTTGCTTTATGTTTGTTTTACCTGTGCAACTTAGAAAATACTACCTACATACATGTTTCTCTCCTGCGTACGAATAGATGTCTCCCTCATAAAAAGGCGTAAGAGAGAAAACAACAATAATAATTATGTATATTCATTCTCACATTCTGTACACAAAACCTTTCCATTGATATCAGAGTATATTGCTCCGTTTGATGTCCGCTTATTGCGTGTGTTGTTTTGTGGAAGGTTTTACAGTCGCAATAAACGGCTTCGGTAAAATACAACACTCTGGAATTTTCGGAAGTGGGCCATGGAAAGGAAAGTTTATTTAGAGCGTCCCTATTTCAATACGTCGCACGTGACTCGTCCTCTACGGCATCCTTGTGATTGCTCTCGTTGGAAGAAGGACATAACTACGTAAGGACGTAAGTGAGTAGGCGACTTAATACGATCCCCTGAAAGGGTCCGACGAATAAATACACAACTGTGCGCAGATCTGCGATAATTTGATTTTTTCTGGACTGAGATTTCAATGTTATTGTGTTATTGGAGATATATTTGTACGCTTTTATCATCGAATCGTTTTCGTTTCAGAACGAAACGTGATCTCTTTCATAAGTATTTCATTAAAATAATACTAAAAGATGAGTTGGCTAAAATGTAGCTATAAAATAAAACCAAGCTTAATTTTATGCACTTCCTTAGATAACAACAAACAGTAAATATATGTAATCAACCTCGAGTGCTAATCAACGAAAGTTAAAAGATTGATAACGCTTCGAGCTCTATAAAAAGGAAATTAACTGGGAACCCATTTCTAATTAAAATGGAGACGATGGAAAAAAGGCGGCGTAAGTACGTTTTGGTACTTGGGTACAGACAAGGGCAGATTTAAATGAAAGGATCGATCGTTAGCGTAGCAATGAGGAATGAACGCGTCGATGATAGTAGAATTTATGGCAACACGTTGAACGTACCAATCGACGAAGAGAACGATTTACTGCTACCTGCGAATGCGATACGCTGCAGTGCACTCCAGTGAGATACAATGAAAATGCAGAAAATACACCCATAACACTGAAACCATTTTGTATTGTTTCTTTAGAAAATACGAACTTGCGGAGACAGTACAATCATTGTAGTGCACGCGCGTTTGATTGGGATTCAGTTACTCGATATACCTAGCTACCTACCTTCAGGAACTCCTGTGATCGGGTTCAGTAAAAGTGATAAATATATAAAAGTGCAGTGATAAATGTAAAAGTGATAACTGATAGACTAAAAACATATTTTTCGGAATGTACAATTTGATTGACTTTAATAGCTAAAATCACTTTGAGTTTTATAATAAATAAAATCTTTTTTTAGTTAAATTCAAGGGACACTGACGCGAATACGTCTTGTGTGGTAACTGTTTTCGCGTCGGTGTCCCTTCCACCCTGTATAATATTTTATTTATTCATTTTTTTTATCCTAATGGCCATTCAAATATTTTTTTGTTACGGGGGCCAGACATTTTGATTCGCTTGTTTATGAAAAATATAAGATTTAATTAAAAAAACGATGTATCTTTATCTCTATGTAAAAATCTATATATCTGCTCGTCGGTTTGTCTGTTCGTAGTTTCGTAACCTACAGACTCCTAAACTACAGGACCGATTTTTGTGAAATTTTGCACAGTTGCTAGGCCAGGGAAGCTTTCTGAAAAAAAAACTGCAATACGTTGCAGTTTTTGCTGGACACAACTAGTATGTTATATGTATATTATCTATATTTACAATAAATAAACAATTTCTGGCACCTGCCTTTTTGTGCCTAAAAGTCTAGTTCTTTTTTGACTATGGTCTATAAAAAAACAATTTTTACAACTAACAAAATTGGCGAAAACTAACAACATTGAATAGTTTGAATCGATAGTGATGTTTACTAAAACCCTTCACAATAATTCACCACAATAAATCTCATGGAAAATTAAGATAAGAAAGGAAAAAAGGTCTTCGACATAAAATCAAGGTATGTAACACTGAGTGCCTAACCGACTTAGTGCTTACGCAAAAGTTGTAAAAGCGACCGGCACTTAAAAGCGGCTTGAAAAAAAGCATCTAACCGTAAAAAGGTAAACATCATCACTGAAGTAAATTAACTCGTTGGCTGCGAGGGCTTTACTAGGGTTTTATTAGAACACTGGAGTACCTCGGTACTTCAGAATCAGGGTACGATGGCGGTAAGATACAGTCGTTCCGCGGTTTTAGTTACCGTTAGCTATTAATTTGTTAACCTGAGGTTTGTTTTCTACAGGGGAATCATTCAAAACTCGAGGTAAAACAGTTGTGAAAGGACTGTACTACCGAGTTCACTGACGGTCTGCCACTTTTCACCCTCAAGTCCTAAGTAATAAGGTTGAAAAGTGGTTGACTGACGTAGTATCTCTATATTCTCTGTGGTGGCAAGGTGTAGGCCGCAGACACACTCAACGTCGTCAGCTCTACTTACAATGTAGGGTGATGCGGTTACTAACTTGTAATTAACAGACAGATTCGATTATATCATCAGGATTTTGAGAAACTAGAATTCAATGAGTGATTCAGATTTTGTTTACGGTGACAGAAAGGAGAGATGGGTATCATAATATAATACTCAGACTGTAAAATAAAACAAAACTAACAAACGATGGGGGATGCTTAGCTTCGAAACAATACACTAGTTTTTAGGGTTCCGTAGCCGAATGGCAAAAACGGAACCCTTGTAGATTCGTCATGTCTGTCAGTCTGTATGTCCGTCCGAATGTCACAGCCACTTTATTCCAAAACTATTTGGACTACACAGTTGAAATTTGGTAGGTAGAAGTATTTTGTTAACCGCTTTACGATTTTTATACAAAAATAAAAAAAAATATTAAGGGCATACATGGAACTGAAACCAAAAAAAAACATCATTCATCAAACCTATACGAACGGGGTGTTTGTAGATAGGTCTTTAAAAATGACATGAGGTTCCTAAAACCATTTTGTGTCAAAGTCAATCGTTTGAAAGATCTTAGACACTTCCAAAGTGGTAAAATGTGTCTCTAATTTCTAAAGTAAGAGGAGGAAAATTCTGAAAAAATGTAGGATTGTAGAACGTAAAAAAAACTTTCAACGGAAATTGGTTTGAATAAGATTTGATGTTTGGTTCAAAATCAAAATCAAAATCAAAATATTTTTATTTCACATAGGCCTACATGGGCACTTATGAAACGTCGACAAAAAGGTGCACGGTTCGGGTTGGTCGTTTCCTATGGAGAAGAACCGGCAAGAAACTCCATGGTTACTCTTTTAAAATGATTAGTTTTACAATATTATCATGTTACAGCATTAGTACTCAAGTATGGGGGGACAGCATAGGCCCGACAATAAGTCGTTGCTTAATAGACAAAAAAAACGGAAAGCAAGATAAGAGGTTAACAAAAGTTAACACACATCTAGGAATCTACAAGGCCTACACTGTTCACACATTCACAAACAATCGTTAAAAAGAATCTATACAAAGGCAAGAAAATATTATAAAAGACTAAATTAAACAAGTGACAAAAATATTGTCATCAGTGCTGCAACTATTCTGAACAAAGGGTGTTTAGGTGATGTGATAACCATTGTAAAAAAAAGAAAAAAAAAAACATTGTAAATTAAAATGAAAAGAAAAAAAAAATTGATTGAGAATAGTTAGAGACATCCACATATTTGTGCTGTTTATGAGCTACCAGGGAAGCCGCATGCGCAGAAGGAACTAAAGCCAAACCTCTTTATCTTCAACATAGTCCTTGATTTTGTAATATGCTTTTTTAATAAGGACACGTTTAATGTAATTTTTGAACTTTCCATCGGTCAGTTCTATAACTGACTTAGGTAATTTGTTATAAAAACGTATACTGTTAATAAGAAAAGACTTACTAGTTTTTGTTAACCTGAATTTGGGTATTACAATTTCGTGTTTACTGCGTGTATTAATATTGTGGAAGTCGCTTCTAATTTTGAAAAGCCCTCGGTTTTTGCGGACATATAAAATACATTCTAGGATATAAAGGGAAGGCAGAGTCAGTACATCGATCTCTTTAAATTTTTCTCTGAGGGACTCGCGAGGACCCATTTTATAGATCGCGCGGACTGCCCGCTTTTGTAAAATGAAAATTGAGTCAACGTCTGCCGCCGATCCCCACAGCAGAATGCCATAAGACATAATACTGTGGAAATAAGCATAGTATATTAACCTAGCTGTAGCTGCATCAGTTAACTGCCTTATTTTCCTTACTGCATATGCAGCTGAGCTTAACCTACCCGAAAGAGTTCTAATGTGCGGTCCCCACTGCAATTTTGAATCGATAGTAATCCCTAGGAATACAGTTTCCGCTATAACATCAAGTTTTTTGCCGTCAAGATTTAAATTTATATCCCGTTGAGGTACATTTGGTAAAGAGAATTTTAGACATTTTGTTTTGTTCGCATTCAGTAAAAGATTGTTAGCTGCGAACCATTTCGAGAGAACAGTTAGACTTTCGTTGGCATGTAAGACATCCGTATCCTTTCTATCTATTTTAAAAATTAGCGAAGTGTCATCAGCAAATAGAATTATATCCGATAATTTGGCCATCATGTAAGGGAGATCATTAATGTAAACAAGAAATAGGAAAGGCCCGAGAATTGAACCTTGGGGCACGCCCATCTTTACTAGAGACCCGGAGGACGTCGCCCCATTTACATTTACTTTTTGCTGCCTGTTTGATAAATATGAGAGAACAAGATCAGCAGCTTGTCCACGAATTCCGTAGTGCTGTAATTTACAGATCAGTGTGTCGTGGTCGACGCAGTCAAACGCTTTTGAGAGGTCACAGAAAATACCAATGGCATCCTGGGACTTCTCCCAGGATTCCAGAATGTGACTGATGAGTTTTACTCCCGCGTCTGTTGTCGACCTACCCTTCGTAAAACCAAACTGTTGACTATGCAGAATCCCATTTGAGTTGAAGTGAGACAGCATCTGGTCCAGCATTATTTTTTCATAGATTTTACTCAATGCTGGAAGCACAGATATAGGTCTATAATTAGAGGGGTCACCCTTACAACCCGATTTGAATATTGGTATTACTTTACTATGTTTCATTAAGTCAGGAAACTTGCCGCTATCCAAACATTGATTGAATATGCCAGTTAGGAGAGGAGCAATAGAGTCAATAATATCCCCAAGAACTTTGACGGATATCCCCCATAAGTCTTCAGTATTTTTTATGTTTAGACTTTTGAATGCATTTATAATTGTATCAATACATATTGGTTTAAATTTAAAGTTTGGAATGTCCTTAGTAAAGTTTTCTTTAAGAAGTGCTTCAGCTAATTTAGATGAAGAGGGGAGAGATTTCGTAACCTCTAACGGAATATTGGTAAAGAAATTTTCTAGAGTCTCAGCGACTTCTAGCTTATCAGAAATAGTTTGATCATTTATTTTCAAAGACAATTCATTCTGATCTCGTTGTTGTGTCTTTCCGGTTTCTCTATTAATCACCTGCCACACGGTTTTTATTTTATTATTAGAGGTACCAATTTTGTTGACTATTAATTGAGATTTTGCTTGAGCGCAGACTCTTTTGAATATTTTTGAATAGCTTCTAACATAAGTGTGAAAAGCTAGATCTGAAGTCAGAGATTTTTCGTGGTATAAATTATATAGAATATCTCTGCTTATCCTTATTCCCGTAGTGGCCCATTCACTAAATTTAGATTTGGAATTAACTTTAACTGTTTTTACAGGACACGTTTTATTAAATTCTTGACAAACTGTAGAAAATAATGTACCGTAATTTATATTGGGGTCTTTTGAATCAAAACTAGCGTTAGATAGATTGCAAAGAACATTATTTTTAAACGATTTTAATTTATTTTTAGTAAGAGGGTTTTTGAGCTATGAGACTTTTTCATCAAACTGTAGCAGTAACTGTGTTTTTTATTAATGTATATGAAAAAAATATGGTTTTGCTGTTAAATGTATTAAAATAAATACTACTTATGAATGAGCCTTCAAAATATTTCTATTATTTTGTTTGGTGCTACGGAACCCTGTGTGCGTGTGAGTACGACTCGCACTTGGCTGGTTTTTATTATTATTTGCTAAGCCCCTGGTTGTTTCAGACTAAAAAAAATAATGTAAAATGATAATTCAAAAGAAGATTTTTGCATAAAAATGTAAAAGATGCAGCTAGAACCTGCTTTATGGCATTTTCTTTTGAAGTCTAATAAACAGCTCATGTTCAGTTTCGTTTTCAATACATTGCAATGTCAATGTTTATGAAATACTACATTCGATTTTGTGGGTCAAGGATATTAACAGTCAATAATGAAAACATAACATTCTTTCATAACGTATCCTGAATTTTAGTTTCCTTTTAAGACAACCCCTGATACCAGAAAGAGCAAAGATGCGTGTAAGTGTAACAGCAAAGTTTGAGTCTAGGAAAACTTTATAATTATTATCGGCGAAGGGAATTAAGTCTGTGCTTGAAGCAGAATGTTCTTTATACCGCACTTAGCGAGTAGTGGCGTGCCGTGAGCATAGTGGAGCGTTCGCAACATGTGGCTCGCAACTCGTTCACTTGTGACTTAATTAAGTGAGCACTGAGCACCATGCCATTAGCTTCTGGTTACGATGAAGTGGATTCCATGCCAGTTCCAGATTTCAGTAGGTGTGTGTGCCTTGAAGCTGTCAAATTGTTGGTAATTTTAAGAGATTTTTGTGACCACTGTATTCAATATTTACAGATAGATAGACTCCAATAAAAACGTCACTTTAGGTAAATCAATGTTTGTGGAATTCAAAATACTTATATCACTAACTTTATAAGGCTATTCTGAGAAGTTCCCGAGCGTGGGGTCTTGAACAAATGACTTAGTCGCAATGATATTCTGAATTCAGCAAGTTGAAAGGCGACAAACTTGGCATCAGTTATCACGATATTCTCATTGCTTAGTCAGCTGAAAAATAGACGACACTGTCCGGATCTCTGGACTTGGCTTTAGTCATACATTATAAAACAGCTGAGCTTTACTTCGAGTCCTTCGTAGGCAGGTAAACTGAATTTATAATTGCGTCATTATCGTTTCAGTATCATTCTACACTGTATACTACTTTAAAACTCCTTGATTTACTTTGAATCTAAACTCGCGCTATGAAGACTTGCAGTGTAACCAGTTAATACAAATAAAATGCCTTGCATAAATACAGGATATGCTGCAGTACATACGTTATGCAAATAGGAGGACATGACTTACGGCGTTGTTGTAAATCATGTTCAATTTAACATTTTCATATAAAGTGTTAAAGGCAGTGTGGTGGTGCTGCGCGCGCGCGAGATCTGTCATCGACTGTGGATTTATAGCGCATCGTTCGTCGGGATTTGCTTTTGCTTCATGTAATGGATTGCTTTAGAATTCCAACGGTTCCGCCCGAATATATTTTTTGTCCATTTCCCATATGTCTACTTCAGTGTGAAACACCAGGGTTATTGTTTTCCTGATGTATTGGATCGTTGGTTTTATGGAGGTATAAACGACCTTATATTTTCCTATTGTGCTTTTACCAAAAATATTTTCACACATAAAGCTTGTTTCTAAATGTTTTAGCTGTTTATGAAACAGCCATAAAAATATCTGTAGTAAAATGTGAACAATGAAGTGATATTTTAAAGGAGCGCAGTTTTATTCACTCAATTACATTTTTCCACTTACACTCGATACGTATCCGAACGAAGTTGGCGTGCAAAGGAAAAAAGAATGTTTATTCATGTACTCGTAATTGAATTCTGTTGGGAGTGCGGTTGAGCGCAAATTGAAGTGGAGACGCCGACGGGAGCGGCCAAGCCGCGGCGGTGCCGGCCGCTGCAGCCGCTGCGACGCGGAGCACCAGACAACGCCCTTGATACTTTAAAGTTCTCCAGTTTTGTGCTAGCCTCTGTTTGTTTTAGTTCAACGTTGTTTTACCTCGGTTGAAAAGATGTAATTAATTTTACATTTCTGAATATAATGAAGAGCATTTCTGCAACAATGTTTTTAATTCAAACAAGAGAATGTCTCGTTTAATTAAACTAGCACAAAGCACCACTATTTCAGTTGTGTCGGTAAAGATTTTAAATGAAGGTAACAATTAATGAAAATCCTTTGTAAGAGATTTCTGAAACTATAAATAAGAAGTTTATAGGTGGCAAGATGTTTAATTAAGCGGCTAGTGCGGAGTACGCAGCTGTTTTGGTTCGCCGGATGGTGCAGCCGCCCTCCTCGTAATTAAGATATCTTCGGATCTCCGCTAATGGTCAATCGCTCAGTGCGCTGCAGATGCTGCTGAAATTCGTGATAAGTGCAAATTCAGAACAACGTATACATACAACGTATATATACATGAATAATTTGAAAAGACGTACAGACAGATTGTTTTTGCATATGTATTTTGCTGCGTTTGACAGCTGCCGTTGTCAGCTTATTTCACTTTTTATGCTGTATTATTTTCTGCTCCGTAAAAAGATTAAGTTTTTATTTTACGCAGACATCCATTATACATAATGTCGTCCAGTTAGATGATAATTCATCGATGTTATTCTTAATATGTGTTAGTAAGTTATACTAAATTAAATTACTGTATAAACCATAACCTAACCAACCACCGATTTGGGGTCGCTGTGGGGTTAGCTAAAATTACAACAGAATTAAGATGAAGGTTGCATTCGTGTTGAAAATATTATTTTCTAGACTTTGATCTTATTCTAAATATATTTTGTTTCGCTTCCATTTCATTTTAAAATACTAACTCACTTACATTCATAACCTGAACAATTTTCTTAATGCATTTTAGCTCAAAATTATCACCTTCCTTGAGTCTCGAGTAGGATTATATTAAGATTTAAAAATAAAATCTCAGTGGAGTACACAAGTAGTGTAATCCTTTAAAATGTCTAGCAGGCTTCCCGTGCCAGTCGTCGTAAAGAGATAAGCCGCACGGAGCCCCTACATTTTTCCTGGTAGCTCGTAAAGCTTTGCTGCAAGTGCAAAGCCAATGAAATTCCCTATGCAGCACTCATGTTGCATGTAACTGAAATTTTGTGTGGATGTATTGATCAGAGAAAATGTTGAATGTATTGATCAGAGAAAATGTTGAATGTATTGATCAGAGAAAATGTTGAAAATCATTCGCACTGTAATCTTCAAATATCTTTATTCCTTTAAGATTACAGTGCGAATGATTTTCTGGAATGAAAAAAATAAATGAAACGCTAGCGCAACAAATTTATAAGTATGAAAACAAATCATATTTGTCTTATGCTTATTGAAGTCACAACTGCATTCTTTGCGCTATTGATACTGCCCTCCGATCAACCTGCGATGATGATGTAACGTCTTCACCTGTTAAACATAGCCAACACCGTGAGCGTACAGAACAATTTAACATGACAATGTAACACTTTGAGGACTAAGTTACAAATGGATAGTGGTACTACGATGGTCACCAAGGGAACAGTCTTGCGTTGCGTGACTTGAAAAGTAAAACAAAGTAAAGATCTGTCAGTGGATAAACGAGCATCCGGCTGCTTACTTTCGCGAGATCCCGCGTCGTCCCGTAATCCCGTAAAGCCAGCTAAATGCGGGACTTGAATAATCCCGGGGACAGGTGAGCTGCCGTGCTTCACTTCGAGGATTTGAGGTCGATAGTTTGTTTACATTCTGCGCCTATACAAACTTCAGAGCCGATATGTAGTGTAAATAGGATGTCAACCAATTTATAGTTGGTAAACTTTGTTGTAGACAGAAGTATGGCCTTTAGTGGGATTTTGGGTCATAAACTGTTCTTTCCAAAGACAATATTACAGTTAGTTAAGATGAATAAAACTAAATACTTTTTCAGGTGTTTTTCGTTCTACATGTTACATTACAATGGTATTTACTTGGGTAACTAACACACTTAATATCAAGAAGGTGTATGTCGGAACCAACTTTATTAATAGCCAACTTAGTTCACCTCAAAGGGGAACGGTGTGCTTGGCGACAATTATTTGGTGCTGTAGCGTTGCACGAAATGCAATTTCACTTGGGCGTTCGACGTGGAGGCGGAGGTGTTGCCTCTTGCAACTAATAATGTACGTTGGACTTGAGAGTAGTTTACAAGTTCACTCACAACTTGCTATCGCTTCTGGCAGTCCCCTACCTTGTTGCGTCTTCCCACTAAAGATAATATTTTTATATTTTTGCTCTATCTAGACGGTTCTTTTAACTTGTTATATTAAAACTGACAATTTAAGTAGATCTCTGCTCGAAAAATGTAATGGGGATTACTTGTTATAGCCTTCATATACGAGTACATCCATTCCCTTTTCTCGGAATGCGTCGTAAGGAATCGTTATACGAGAAAGCTGTTCTTTTTTATTGATAACCTAAATTAAAATATCTTCGAAGTTATTATCTCATTCCACTGCTCTTGTGAGTTACATTTTCTACGAAAAAAAAGGAATTTATATTAAATTATTTCCGAGATAATAAGAGGCCATTAAAATTTTTCATGACGGTTATCTATTAGTACAACAAACATCATCATCATCTGCCAAGCCTTTTCCCAACTCTGTTGGGGTCGGCTTCCAGTCTAACCGGATGCAGCTGAATACCAGTATTTTACATGGAGCAACTGCCTATCTGACCTCCACAACCCAGTTAGTACTGCGTAATACGATAATACCCCTTGGTAAGACTGGTTCTCAGACTTTTTGGGGCACTGACTACCTGTAACGACTGTCAAAGATCTACAAATGACAGCCGAAACCAACGGCTTAACGTGCTTTCCGAGGCACGGAGGAAACTCGTTATGTAATGGGTGGTCACCCATCCACAGACCAGCCTAGTCAAGCACGGCAAAGATTGATCTGAGCGGCTGTTATTATTTTGCTACGAGCCCCTCAGATTAGTACAACAAACAATGGAAGTGAAAGTTAATAGAACACGCGTGTTCCATGTTAATTTCATCGTTTCAGAGTCACGTTTTAATTACATCTCCGCATTGTACCAGTTTATGACGAACCTGTTTCAGGAAGCTTTACTGAAATCCTATTAACAATGCAGATCAACCGAGTTGGTCGCCATTGCACATGATGAATTCAATGATTGCAGTTGACATCGTTTGCGGCGAAATTGGAATAATTAAGTCAGAAATCAAGCAGACTGCAACATTAAAATGTAATTGGTTGATAATACGGCGGCAACGCGAATAGCATCCGATTGTTTTGTTAACAGTTTTTTTCTACAGATACTAGGGACATTGATGATGTTGCTGCCACTGTCGTTCGGATCTTTTCAATACATTGCATTTGATTTCAAGACAGCGTCCTTATCAGTTTGATGAACTTAGACAAGCGGCGTGGCGGACCTCCGATTTTCATAAACGTATTTATACAGGGATACTGGTAACTCGACGTACTCCTTGCAGGACGTTATAGTAGGGTTAAAATATAACAAATTAAGCAAACAAAAGTACACAGTTTTTGCACTAGACAACATTTTTTATGGAGTAATAGCAAAAATTACTAAAAATTAAATGTTTGATTAGAGATATTTGCCAAGGTTTTAGGCATTTTTGAACTTTTGATTATTAAAAAAGATCTGCTACGGCATCAACTATGATATTAACTTAGATTTGAGTACAGTCGCGCCGTTAAATCATTTATAAATTGGCTGAATTTGATTTTATCTGGGATTTTTCATAAAATTACTAAAAATCCAACTCAAAAAACTACTGAACTTCGGTAGAACATTTGGTGGCTTAATTTGCTGCATTTTAACCCTACTATGACGTCCTGCAAGGAATACGTCGAGTTACCAGTAACCCTGTATTTCATAATGTCCACCTACCTACACTCTAGCACTCTGGACCAATCTGGGGCATGCATCATGAGCACTCACTGACACCTCTTGTTTCATTTGAGCCTATCAGACAGGAATGCTCCTCGGATAATAAAGCAGGCTGTTTTTTCTAATCCAAAATATATTTTTAATATTCTCTGACCCAGGAAGTTAGTACCTATCAGTGGCGAAGGATCAATTTTCGTAAGAGGTAAGCCGGAGTACAACTACACATCTTTAATGTGATTATATTATTTGTCTATAGAATACTGACTGTGCCATTTTTTAAAGGAAACCAGGTAGGAATCGAGTTGTATGAAACCTTCGCCTCTGGTACTTTGTATCTAAATTGTTATTTAGGCATAATTCGGCCCGTGAGTCAAATTACACCTAAAAGTTTAAAAATTAAACAATAATAAGTTACTTTTCTGTTTTAATTATTGTTTCTTACTAACCGTAACTATAAAATATATGTTACCCGTTGGCTACATACGTTATTAATTTGATAAGGTTCTTGTTCACTATATAATTTATATAAGAAAAAAGATTCTACGAAGGTAAATGGAAAAGAAAAAGTTTGCCGTTAGTTTCCGAAGAACCCTCTACCTGCTTATTACAAACTTTGATGGTCGCTAATGTATGGTTTACTTGTACTGATTTTTTCAATTGCTTTGTCATTTTGTACATAATTAAATGCTACCTAATACAATATCAAAGTCATGAACATAGTAAAGGCAGTGTGGTAAACGTTTTCCCGGCGCAGGCTTTTTCAAGCGCTCGAAGATGTCGAAGGAAGAAAAAATTGTTGCTCGGGAAGAGATCCATGAAACACTGAATCTGTGCAATTTTTGTATTCGCATAATAGGCCTTTCCTTCTTAGATGACGCACCGAAAACTTTCTTCTACCGTTTGAGGAGTTATCTGTCGTTCATACTGTCATCGTCTCTGTTGGTTCTGATGCTGGGTGGTGAGATAGCGTATGTCGCCAGACAAGTGATTAATACCGCCACCATAGAGGAATTTGTCGGCAGCTATTTACACATCGCTGGATACGACACTATGAGTGAGTATACAATGTCTTATAGCACATTATCTTGACGTAGCATAATCAGCCTATTTTAATTTTTGAGAGCAGTGGTGATGAAATAAATTTAACTTAAAGTAATGTGCGCCTGCCTGGGTTCGAACCCACGACTTACTGTTTATAAGTCGGGGCCGCCACCACTGGGCCACCGCTGCACGCTGCTCTCACTGGGCCACAGCTGCTCTCACTGGGCCACAGCTGCTCTCTTTACGCTTGCTCTCTTATCTTGACGTATTTGATAGTAATTAGGTAATCGTGGATGAGGTATTTATATGTTAATAAACGGATGAAATGTATTTGTTAATGTACCGTAAGTAGATAGAACAAGGAGGAAATATAAACCTTTTGTAGGTACCTTTACATAGCTTCTATAGGACGAATGTAAAAATTCAAACTCGTATTTTTTTATTTTGCATAATTGTGGTAGGTAGATGTTACATATAAGGGGTCTAGCCACTGATATGAACCCTGTAAGGGCACGGTAATCATACAGCACAGCAGACCCTACCAGTAGTTTTAATCCTGGCATGGGATATCGTGAAAAAAACCATTAACAATAGTGAAGAAAGAATATACATTTTTTTTTTACTTTATGCGTTGAAAATAGTTTTTTTTTTTAAATCACTAAATAACGAAGTTGAATGTAGAAAAAGTTTGTGAGGAATAAAAATGTTTGGAAGATTGAGATTTGGGAGTGACAGAGAACTTTCCGAAGAACCTCTACCTGGTTATTACAAACTTTGAAGGCCACTAATGAACGGTTCACTTGAACATATTTTACCAGTTGTACGTAATTTACTTCATAATAATTAATGAAATAAGTAATAAAAGATACAGACATTGACAGAATATGTCAGATAAAGTATTTCCTGGCACAATATTGTTCAACTCGTCGTGATCAGTATTCGAAAATGTTGCAAGGAGAAAAAGATGTTGCTCGGAAAGAGATCCTGGAAACATTGAGACTTTGCAATTTTTGCATTCGCATATTAGGGCTTTCGTTCATAGACAACTTACCGAAGACTTTTTACGAAAGTTTAATGAACAATCTACCGCTCATTGTATCGTCTACTCTGTTGGTCCTGATGCTGGCTGGTGAGATAGCGTATGTTGTTGGCCAGATGATTTATGCAACGTCTATAGAGGAATTCGTCGGTAGTAACTTACACATCGTTGGATACGGTACTATGAGTGAGTATATTATACGTGACGTCATAAAGGCACATTATCGTGACGTATTTGATAGTAATTAAGTCACCAGGGATGATGTATGTGTTGATAAACAGCTTAATGTATTCGTTAAGCCACAAAAAGCCTCGGTGGTACTTGTATCTCATTTGACTGGTACATTTGCTAAGAGCTCTTGCATGCCGAGTGCTCAAAGTCAGACGGAATGAGTAATTATTATTTAAAGTGTAAAGGGTAAGTAGATGACCGGCGTAAAATCGGGGCGTTCGAAATACATAAAGTACGGAATGCTATTTTACATATAGGTGACTGACCCCTTCTGGATGTCCTGTATACCTGTTACCTAATATTTGTTGAGATTCTTTAAACCAAAAAACAAGTAAAAAAAATGTTTATTTGTGTTTGTGTATAAATGTTTTATCGTTGACAACAAGCATAAACGAATAAAAACGTATCTTACTGAGGTACTAGTATATGGACCACAAGTCTGTTCCTCCAATATCATGTATTTTCAGTCCGCAATGATTGATTTTCGATTGTCACTTGTATTATAACTAACTTAAGATCTGTCAAGCCTGCTAAAACCGAAACAGTATCGAAGTAACCTGTTTGAGTTTCAGGTTTTGGTAAACTGATAACCATCTGGTACAAGAGACATACGTTCAGGCAACTGGTGGTTGAGCTGGCAGAGATATGGCCTGTTTCCATCAAAGACAAAGAGGGCGTTGAGATCAAGCGGAACAGCCTCTCAGCGCTCAAACACAGACAGTTGAGTAAGTTCTACCTGGTCTATGTAGGTACCTTTATTAAATATATTGATTTGTATAACTTTCAAAGTTATAATTAAGTTGAATACTTATTCTCTTTATCTGTAAGCGTCGTTAAAATGGTTGAGGATTCAAGTGAATACGTGTTACTACCGGTCAAGTCCATACTAGTTAAAACACGATTTAGAAGAACAATTTGTAATTGTGATAGTTTTGGTAATATGAAATTACATATTGTTATAAATCATTGAGAAACCCATTTTTCACGTGTTAATTTTTTTCAGTTAAAAAGTTTATTACCTCTTCAAGGGTATAAATATCTCGGGCCTGTGGACGGCGAGTAATGGGCTAGCTCGCCGTCCGTCCGTCGTATGACGACGGGCAGGCCGTGTCGACGGCGCGTTCGTGTTCCACGCGCGCCTCAAAGAGTTGTCAGCAAACGGGAGGGGCCCGCAAGGGCCGGTGCCTGCCAGGGCTGCGGGACTGTTCGAAAGAGATACCGCGGCCCTGGAACATAAAGGGCCAATGAAGGAACATGGGTGTTTTTTAGTCAGTAAGAGTCTGACACTCCCTTCCGCTCCGCCCAGAGCGGGAGGAGTCATTTGATGATTTCTCACCCCCCCCAAAAAAAAAAAAAAGGGTATAAATATCTGTGTAGCGTTGGCTCAGAAACTATCACATCTAGGGGATAGTTTTCGAAAAGTGAATAAAACAAAATCTCCAAGTGTTTTCTTACGTTCAGAAAATCTTTTTCCTTTTCCTTCAGCTGCGAGATTTCCGCTTTACCAAACCACTGACGTTTCGCTTTTTTTAACTTTTCTTCCAGACAGTGAATCGCGTTGAAGTTACTTTTTAACGATCTTTTCCAGTGTACGCCTTTTGGAATATCTTGGGAGTGTGGCTGTACAACTTGACGCCCATCGCTGTGCTCGCGTACCGTAAGATACGTGGCATTCCGTCAGCTCTCGGCTACGTGTGGCAGATGGCGTATCCTTTTGATAAAACCAAGCCTGTCATCCATGGCGTGGTGTACATTTTTGAAACGTGCTCGGGTTTGTAGTTTACTTATTTTATTGTGTTTGGGTGGCTTACAGCTGACAATACAAATGTAATAAAGTGAGGCAATCACGACAAGCCATTTAGAAGCCTCCACAGTTAGCAATAAAGTATTGTTGTACAAACTATTAACCAAGCAAACTACTAAAAAAGTAAAGGATTAATTTTACATTAAATTACCTAAGTACCTGCATAGACAGAAATGCAGGCGCAACCGAAACAATTCAGTTTTTAAATAAGACAAATCATTCATAACAATTTGGTTAAATGTTTTGAGTGATCGAATCATAAAAGAATTGCTATGGTAAACTGTGCGAGCGTAAGTAGCACGCAGATGATTTTATTTAACTAGAAGGATTTCTCTTAACTAGGTTTCCAGGTACGGATACAAAAAGTATATACAATATGTTAAACCCTGTCCGATCCGAAAGGGGCATATAGGTATACCAATGACATTGCCAAATACAATAAGAAACATAAAATATTCATGAAAGTAAAAATATTAATGAATTTTAAAATGCATGATTTTTGTCCCCATCGTTTCCCTAAATTCCAACTAACTTTTAAAACGTGACGTCATCTTCGGCGTAAGTATCGATCGTCAATTGTTTTTTTATGACGTCACTACCCCAGAAGCGACAGCTTGCGCCCGTGTGTTGCCATTAAGTTTCCTTATTTTAGTACATTTTATTTAATTTTCATCGAGGTATTTTTTTTCTTGTTCTACTTAGGATAACATAAATAGATTCTAATCTCGATCCCTAATAATACCCTCACGGACCGAAAAGTTTTTTTTTTAACATATTGTGTAATGACAGGAAGAACAAGTGACACTTGGCTTTGTTAAGCGCCTTTTTACACTCGTTATAGCACATTAATTTTCTTAAGTAACAATATAGTAAATCTAAAAAAGGGTATTTCTCTTTTCCAGGATGCATATCAGTATGTTGCATGCTAGGTTCAGACCTCCTATTTATGACTATGGCTAGCCATATCAGCATGCTCTTGCGTCTGCTGCAGGATCAAATACGCCATCTGGGAACCGTTGATACTACAGATTCATTGGAAACTGGAAGCACTGACTGTTACAATGATATCGTCGAGGTTGTTAAAATACACCAGAGGCTCATCAGGTGACTAAAACACATATTTTACTTACGCAAAAATGAGTACTTATATTTTAAATCATTAACATGTAGGGTGGAACGATGACATGGTGTAGGTTCCTAGAAGCCGCTCGATGTAAAAAACGTAGGACTGGTCGACTGGTCGGGGAGGACTACGTACTGCAGTGATGGACTTCTTTCAACTGCACAATGAATATAAATATATGCTACATGCTGGAAGAGAGGCGCGCAAGTTTGCGATATCGCTAGATCTCCACCAGTTGTTCAAGGTTGGTCAAGCTACCCGCGTTCCGGATGTTGATAGCCACACACCCAACTGCTTAGACCTTCTGCTAACAAGTCAACAGATCTGGACAGGCACTCTGTATCGGTCTGGGCTCCGCTCGAATCGTCTGACCACTGTCTGGTGAAATTAGTGTCTTCCTGTTTCCCCCAGACTTAAGCCCTAGAGGCACGAGGCGAGTTTGGGAGTACGGACCAACAGACTGGGATGAGATGCGGCATTTCTTTCCATCTTACCCATTGCGGCAGACTTGCTTCTTTTCGCGCAACCCTTCCGACTGCGCTGACTCAATTGTTGACGTGATTCGCAAGCGAATGGAATATATTGTCAAATTTTCTGACGTTTTACTTGGCTGCGAGGCTCAACCCTGGTACAACGCGTCTTGTGCGCAAGCCGATTTGCTTAAAGAGCAGGCATACCAGGCCTGGGCTTCGGCCCGCAGTGACAGCTCATACCACGCAAGAGAAGGCAAACTTATTTGCCTCAATCTTTGTCGAAAATTCACTCCTAGATACTTATAGCTTGTTTCACCTTTCTCTAAAAACTGGAATGGTGCCGGAGTCCCGGAAATTTTCTAATGTGCAGCAAGTGCCTGGAAATTTGCAAATGTGCAAAAAGGGTAACCGTGCCGAACCTGTCAACTGTAGACCAATCGCCATACTGTGCAAAGTGATCGAAACATTAACAATAAGCTGCTAGCATACTTCGAAGACCATGAGCTCCTCGAATCAGTGACCACCAGTATGGCTTCCGTCGTGGTCGTTCAACTGGGGATCTTCTTGTGAATGTTACGCATTGCTTGGGAGAGGCCATTGATAAACACGGCGAAGTCCTTGCTGTGTCGCTTAATATCTCAAAGACCTTTGACAGGTTCTGGCAAGCTAGTCTGTTGGGTAAGCTTCCCGCATTCGGCATCTCTGCTGAGTTTTGCAACTGGATTTTCGACTTCCTGAGTGACCGTTCGATCAGAGCGGTCATAGATGGCTGCTCATTGGATCATAAGGCCATTGATACCGGTGTTCCTCAGGGGTCTGTTCTTTCTGCGATTTTATTTCTGCTGCACATCAACGACCTGCTACAGCTTGCTGCAATCGGGTACGTAGATGACAGCACAGTTGCAGAAAGATACCTGTCCAGTGGAGGAGCCAGCAGAGAGGATACAGCTACTTTTAGAGAGGCCATGGTGGAGCGAATGAATTTGACCCTAAATCTCGTTTCCCAGTGGGGTGACGACAGTCTGCTCAAATTCAATGCTCTGAAAACACAGGTGTGTCTTTTCACTGCTAAAAGGAGCCAGTTCCAGTTATCTCCTACTTTCCGAGGCACAACTGTACCAGTTACCGACCGCCTACAGCTTTTGGGCATGGAGTTGAGATCGGATCTCAACTTCGGCTCAACAATCGAGTCAAAAGCTCAGACCGTAGCTAAGAAGCTTGGCATCCTGAATAAGGTGAGGCGATACTTCACATCTGGACAGCTTTTAAGTTTGTTAAAGCACAGGTCCTGTATGGAGTATTGCTGTCACTTATGGGATCACTCAGCAAAATATCAGCTTGCTGCACTTAAATCGGTGGAACGTAGAGCTAAAAGGCTTACAAGCGACGAGAAGTTGGCAGCTGCGCTTCACAGCCTAGCTCATCGGCGTAATGTTGCCTGCCTGTCAGTCTTCTACAGACTGTACTTCGGAGAGTGTGCGCAGTAGCTCCACGATTTGCTCATCACCCTTTTACCACCTGTCTAGCAGACGTGCTGCGGCGTACCATCCACACTTGGTTGAAATCCCGACGAGTCGTACTCAGCGCTTCTCCTCCACATTTATTATGCGCACAGCCAAAGTGTGTAACTCTCTGTATTCGCTCCCACATATAATCCGTCTGCCTTCAAAGCAAGAGTGAGCAGTCATCTTATTTATTTATTAAATAAATAAGCATCTTCATCTCAGCAGCTTGCATCTTCTGGGCATGCTCGTTCTATCATAGACCTCATTCATCGTTTTCCATTAGGCGTGATCGAGGTCAAGAGCAGGCCAATTTTGTAATAAAAAAATACATATTTATAAAATAATTGTGTTATTTATCATTTTACTTTCTAGATATATCAATGACTTGGAGGACGCGTTTTCAGTAGTAAACCTTATCAATGTACTATTGAGTTCAGTAAATATTTGCTGTGTTATGTTCACTATTGTGGTAAGTATCATAAACATAAAAGTTGAATGATGTGTTTTACTCGTACTACAATCCACTTCTTCTATAACAGTTTCTAGATTCATGGATGGAAATGAGCAATAAGTTTTACCTTGGAGCGGCTTTAACTCAGATGTTCATAGTCTGCTGGTATGCAGACGATATTTACAGAGCGGTGAGTGTCAGCTTTTGTACATGTAGATAGAAAAAACAATTTGCTCAATTGAAATGTTTTTGTACAATTACAATAAAATATTGCATTCCAATTTTAATATTTAACATGGCAAAGCAAACATTTCCCTAAAATAACAAAAGCACAGTGTGATATGTAAATTAACTTGAAAAAACATAAAACTTTTTCCTGCACTCGAAAGTTTTGTTTGAGCATTTCAATGTAAATAGCTTACATGCAAACTGCACCAGACGTGGGCATATTTTGAGTGTATTTTCAATGAATCTCGCAGAGCATAGGTGTAGCCGACGCGGTGTATGAAAGTGGATGGTATAAAAGCAACACAAGAAGCCGACGCGCGATGCTCGTAGTACTCCGACGGTACGTTCTTTGAATTTATTTTGCAAGTAGCCTTATTTACTTATTAATTTAATTACTGACTTAAGCAGCATCCTTTGAAGCACACTGTCTCATGACACTTCTGTCTTTTGTTTGACTGATAAACTCACGACGTGAGAAGTAGGTAATTTTGAGAAATACCATTGAGAAGTACCATTTTACGGAATTGTTGTCACGTGCTCAGTAACCAACGGTTGTCACTAACATACTTGTGAGTTACACTAATGTTAAGATGTAAACATTCTGAATTAGTGTTCAGGGTGAATCTGCCAGCGAGTAAACAAATGCCGATCTTATTTACTGAGCGAGAGAGACAAGCCAAGGGCTAACTGACTAAGTTAGAAACTAATGACAAGTTCTAAAGGTCGTGTAAAGTAGTCGTCATATGTACTTGAACCAAACAATAACATTTATTTGACTTAAACTGATGTTTTCACGTGGTATTTGATATGTAGAACCTAAATATCTGCCTATAGAAAACACTGGTTTATTCGGCGTATAAAATTGTGAATGTTAAACTGAGTTTTGTTTGCAGGTCACAAAGGCCTTTGTACTTCACAGCCCTGAAATTCCGATCTATTACAATGACCACATATAGTTCAGTGAGTATTTTCTTTGACAGTTTTTTTTTGTGTTAAAATATCAGACAGCAATGCATTAGACGGCATTAATCGCTCTATAAAAGATCATTTCAATATGTATGAAATATCAATGGTATATTGTTTGTCTCATACACGCGTTTAATGGCGTTTTTGTTAACCCCAGAGTAAACTTGTCAACAGAAAAGCATAACTGTAAAGAAAAATTCTTGTAAAATAAACATCTTAAATATTAAGAAGTAAATCAAGAGACTTGAATTTAATAATTAATAGGAATTTAATATAATTTTTATTGTTCCAGATCCTAACGACTGCGTACTCATACTTCACACTGTTGTACACATCATACAGTCAGGATTAAATTAATCACAAGAATTTAAGTTTGTCAAGGTTATCGTTCCTTTAATTGATTGATTAATAAAACCTTCTTCGCAATGACAATTTATAATATTCAGTATGTAGTTATTATTTCAATGTAGACATACTCATTTAAGTCGCCGCATGATTGTCTATCTGCTAAGAATATTAGCTAATCTAATTAATAACCAACTTTTAATGTCTCATCCATCATAATATTGATCCTGCCATCTGTGGGTTGGCAGTACAATTATTATAATCCGTATCCGTATCGATTGACAGAAGAGATAAGCGCCATCTATTGGCCTCTGTATTAACTAGTACTGAGATAGTTTGTGATTGGATCTTCTGAAGATTAATTTATTAAACAAAAGTCTTTAGCTAGAACGATAGTTAAATTAAGATAAGCAAATATTTTGTGACAATTTTAACAACTGCTCATTTGACACTAAGATTTGTTAATGAGGCAACATTCCACAATGTTGTGGAAGATGGCGCCGAATACGATTTTAATGATCAATAACTCAATTTATAATTTGAAACTACAACTAAAACAGTTTCTGTAACTAATTTCAAACTAAAAAGTAACAAGATTATTTTACAGAGCAATTTATTAGTGAAGGTCCTTTGATTCCTTTGATCTTGCGGAAATGGTTTTAAGCAAGAGGGAACATTGTTTTAAAAAGTAATGAAGCCATTAATTAGCTTTAACTCAATGACGCCTTTGGATTAGTGAATATTGGTAATGTTGAATTGTTAAAATAATTAATTGTGAAGTATTCTAGTATTGTCTGTAACTATCTAATGAATTACTGTACTGAGTGCATGGTGTTTCCGCCAAACAGAGCACTCGCGTAGGTGCGACGTGCAGTTTCGTTAGCTCGCGATTAGAAAACAATTGAAGTATTAAGTAATTAAAAGTGGTTTTTGAACTGAACAATATTAAGTTGTGTAAATGAGAACTTACTACGACATAAAGAGTGTGTAAGGAGTTTCTTCGGTCCCGTTCTTCTCCTTACATAAAACCAACCATGTTTGCGAACGGACGGCTCAACTCTAGAAAGTTTATAAGTGCCTGTAAATGGTTCATTAGAAATAAACGTTTGGAGTTTGAGTCAAGTGTTGTGTGTGATTTCAACTACCCACTTACCTATCTACCAACAATGAAGAATTGTGTCGCATGGTTAGAGATTCGAAGACAATATGGCGGATGTTGTCGATATTTGGGGATAGTGTTTCTCTTTCCCTGCCTTAACATAAATAACTCACAATTTTTTTTAAAGTTTTTTCTTTTTGTTTGCCTATTTGAGTGTCCCACTGCTGGGCTAAGAACTCCCTTCCTCCTTCCAAACCTCTCTGCCCTGTGCAATATTTACTCATGTTCGCCCCGCAAACGAGATCAGATCGTCACACCACCTTCGCCGCGGTCTATCTCGACAGGCGTCCAGTGAGAGACGTTAAAGTTAGTAATAGACAAATTTATCGATGGTTACGTAGATTAACTTGCGCACCTTCTTTTACGTTACGTAAGTAAGGATAAACCCTAACTTTAAGCAAGCCTAGTCATACATTTCAATTCCTTTTCTACGCCGAAGTGTCGTCGTAGCACCTTGCTATAATTCTCAGTCAGTTTTTATTACATTTAAAAAAAAAATACATTTTAATAAAAGTTCAGTAGGTACGCGTCGAAGAAAGTATGGCTCAAGAGCACGAAAAATATTTTCATTTTAAAGATCATAAATTATGGACAGCTTCATTTCACTGTAATGGGATTCCATAAAGTGCCGCCAGAAATTACAAGAACTATAATAAAGCTTAATCTTATCCAACGTTTTTTTTATGGAGTTTTATATTTTAAGCACTGTGTTATATTGAATATAAAATTTTAAGTATCGTACCAAATACCAAATAAAATATTTATCGTAAAGTCGTAACTGATCTACCACAACCTTACAATCTATACTAATATTACTAAGAGGTAAATATTGTTTGTAAGTTTGTATGCAGGGGGTAATCTCCGGACATAATGGTCCAATTCTAGAAAATTATTTCACTGGCAGAAAGCTACATTGCCGACAAACTGTACTGCAGTTTGGCAGAATATTGTGAAATACTTATTATGTAACCTTTGTTGAAAATAAATTAAAAAAAAAAAAACATTATTCGTGAGTGCTATAGGTTATAAATTATATTTAATTCATGCATATTAGCCGAGCTATCACAATTTTTGCGGACAAAATCGCGGGCTACTATATGATAAATGAAAAAATAAAATAGGTAGTATAACGAATGACACTAATCACCGCCCTAAGAATTGTGAGGTGGATAGATTTTCAGGTGAAAGTATTATTTCATGGATGGCCATGAAATCTTACTTGACTGATGACTTACATGAAACGAAGTGCATAAGATTTGCTCTGCCGAATGTCAAAAGTAGTGATAGTGACATAGTATTGAATCAAGAGAAACTATAATTCGTCGAAAAAACTGTTTTCCTGGGGATCACGCTCGATTCAAGGGTACAATGGGGTCCGCATTTAACTTCTCTTGCAGGACGGCTGAGCATATGCTGTTAGGAAAATCCGTCCATTTACTGATGTAGATACCGCGAGGCTAGTCTATATTAGTTATTTTCATAGTGTTATGCCATACGGTATTTACTATGGGGACGGGCGGCAGACATCGAGTCTATATTTATTCTGCAGAAAAGAGCTATCAGAGCCTTATAATTATGATCTATGGTAGTTGCTATTCTATAAGATAACTGTTTTGAGAAAATTAACAACATGACAGTACCTTGTCATTACATCTATGAATTTTCCTAACCTACATGATGTCTCGTGTAGGTTAGGAAAAATCTGCATTTAATTAGTAAAAGAAGTGACAGACACCACTATAATACTAGAAACAGGGACCAACTAGTACAGCCAGGTTTTGGGCTAGCTAAAGTAGACTCAACTTTCATGGGGTACTATTTAAACTGTTACAATACAATACCTCCCCACATTCTACAACTGAATGAGACGAAATTTAAATCTTGTATAAAACGCACACTATGTAGGCAAGCATATTATAAGTTGGGGATTACAATGATGATAAAAATGCTTGGCTGAATGTTGGTCTTGCTCCACAACCATAGGGGCAAACTAATTGATTACCATGTGAAGTTATAGTGGAAGCTGCAGAAGATTGTAAAAATATCTTTACATTGTATACATTCCATCTCTTAGTATTACACTCTTTTGCAAAAAAAAAACGGGCACCTAAGGAAATTTACGTTCTAAGGTCGATTTGAGTTGATTAAATGAAATTTATTTCTTTGACGTAGTCTGTATACTTATAATCGTGTAAATTAATGCGCGTGAAGTGAATTCGGGCAATTAAAAGAAAAAAACGATAGATTCTTTAAAACCGATGTAAACGCCCACAATACAATAAGACGTGGTCGGCAATAAACAAAAGATTTTTTTTACTTTTTTAAATTAAAGTTACAAATGCAAAAACCTAATAACGAGTGTGACCTCCTCTTGCCAAAATCACAGCTTGAATCCTTCTGGGCATGCTTTCCACGATGTTTTTAATAACGTTTTGAGGAATACGTTCCCCACTCTTCTGCAATGACTCTTTTTAGCTCGCTGATGTTTTGTGGAGCAGGTTGCACTGATCTTACCCGTCTCTTTAGAACATCCCAGACATGCTCAATTGGATTAAGGTCAGGACTTCGAGCTGGCCAATCTAAACGACGGATCCCAACTTCTTGCATGTACGCTTCCACGTCGCCAGAACGGTGCGGGCGAGCATTGTCGTCTATAAAAATGGAATCTTCCCCAACTGCAGTCAATGTGGGTTGTGCCTAGCCTCCTCCTGACCGTCCACAAGCTAACTTCTACTCCTCTTACTTCTTCAAGGCTCTTCTTCAGGTCCACACTTGACGCCTTACGATTCCGCATTGCCTGACTCACCAAAAAGCGGTCATCTCTTGGTTCTGTGCATCGTTTTCTTCCCGAACCGGGGCTTCTTTTGACCGAACCGGTCTCTTGATACCGTTGCCAAGTCCTCTGGACAGTTGAACGACTCACATTTAGCCGTTGAGACACGTAAGTTTGCGAACAACCTTCTTCAAGTAGGGCTATAGTTTTACCGGCCCTTATCGCTTTATCACTCATGTCAAAAAGTGGTATTTAATGTAAAAAGAAAGATTAAATTGTTTAATTTGCAGAAAATATCCAAAAAGTTTTAAAATATCATAATCAGTTAAAAATCGTTTCAGCAATTCGCGCCATTAGTAAAGCAATTTTAGAATAATCCACAATAATAATTATTTTTCTTTTATTAATTTCAAATTTTAAATTTGGAACGTAAATAATCATGCCAGAATGCTTCCAAAACATGCCAATACATTGTCAAATTAATAAAACCCATTTCTTGTTCTTCTTCATTGAAGTAGAGAAAAAAATCTAAAGTGCCCGTTTTTTTTGCAAAAGAGTTTATATAATCGCATAGCACATGTGCGAGTACTATGTACTGTAAAGTTACCATTTACATTTAGTTATCTTTCATTGACTTGAACGTGCCCTGGTGGCTGAGAAAATGTCATGCTCACTCAAATGTTTCGCTGATGGTGGCGGGTGTGTCGGGTCATTTAGTTCCCTTCAATATGGTTGAGTTGAATGGCGCTGATCCATGCGTCATGTTCGTGAACGGGCGCTGTCAGTTGGGACTGGTCATCTCTTAGCTGCCACGGTTTATTTTAACTACTTTGTTTTTAAATTATTGATATAATCTTTTACTCTGGACGCTCTTAATGTGCCTGTCTTTCTACATCGTTCTCACATATGTATATGTATAATCCCGACATGAATGATGTAACCAAGATCTTGTAACAACATTTTGATTGAAAGGAGTGTCCATGGAGTTTCTTGCCAATTCTTCTCCATAGAGATCTACGCTTTAGAATGGGCAACTGCAGCACTTTCACAAGTTATTATATCTTGTGTCTGTGACTGTAGCTTCGCCTTCTTTGTTTTTCTGACATTTAAAAATGTTTGTTATGTTCTAATTGAAATAAAGTTTGAGTTTGAATTTAATTTTAATTTAGTTAAATTTTCAACCTCTACAATAATAAATAAGTAGGTACTTTGCATCGTAGGTAGCCATGTTGATTGTGATATCAGATCAGTGGCATTGCATATACCAACTAACAAAGGTGCAAAAACGGGCACTTAGGACAATACAGCAGGCGGCTCAAGGTCTGATGAAATAAAATCACAACATAGTACAGTTTTACAAAACGTGACAACCCTAAACCATTAACTAAGCGGACAAATAGTTAAATTGTAACGAAGCGGCATATCAATGTCGTCCCAAATCACTGTGCGCCTATTAAATGAGCATCGAAAATTAGTGAACTGGAATAGGTTGGCGGCGCGGGCGGTCTGCGAGGACGCGATGCGGCGCGGCGCGGCAATCACTCGCCGCTAATGTCCCGGCCTCCAAAGTTAACGTCCAGCCATAAATCAGCGCGTCCTTGCCCATTGCGATCCACCCCATACGACAGAATAATTTCCTACTCTCGCAAAATAAATACGAACGCACTAACGACACAAAATCGTGTCCCAAAATTCCCATCCAAAGATAAATGTGTTATCACGCTGACGAATTGCGAATTTAATTAAATTTTAAAACGTAAATCTCTTGTGCGAACATTAAAAAGTAATTCTAATAACACGGTGACTCGGGCCCACGTGCCGGCTAGAGTGGCGGTGTACCATAGCCGGCGTTAAAGTCAGAAATGAATCTGAAAAATGTTATTTCATATATTTTGATGAGTAAGTACGAATTTAATAACTTCATTCATAACAAAGCTTGATTAGGTATGATATGCTATTTTTCGAAGGATGTATAGCTATAATCATACTGCTGATTCCATTAAGTAGCGATTCTGCATAAAAACCTAGCACGTCTGCACGAAAAATGACATGAAAAATATCATTTAATATTTCCACGTATTCAGCTTTTAGACTTTTCTAGCAAATTAAGTCATATTACTCCTGTGTAGGATATATTTCGGTTTAAATAAGATTTAATGCTGCCACAATAGATGGCAAATGAAAAGAAGCCGTACTAACACGCAGTGATAAACAGACGGAATAAGAATTATTTACGTGGGAATATAAATAACAAATAACGAACAAATAATTCTCTGCTCTACTTATTTTCAGCGTGGTTGATAATCTCGACATTAGGAGAAAATTGTGACGACATAATATGTTCTAATATTTTCGATGATGTTTGTGGAATAGCGGAGCTAAAAGACCGCACTCATATCAAATTGACATTTCAAAATGTTTGCTACATGAAGAAAGCAGAGTGTGAAGAGGAATCTTTTGTAGGTTCGTTAAATAGGTACATTAACAATTCATTTTTTGTAGGATAAACGAGATAGTATTCAATTGGATTCGGAGACAGAAACGACTTTGTTGGTAGATTTTATGTCGAAATTTCCATATTCCCAAATTGTAACCGATATTGGGGGAGGGCTGCAAGTTTTATGAGTATTTCTTGTTTTATCTTGATTGGCAACTTTTTATGTGCTTTACCTACCTGCCTAGTGACTTGAAATTAAAAAAAAAAGAAATTAGCTGTAAAACAAAAACGTGCTTTTGGTGGGGAATGTCAAAAAACACATCTTGTGATTTACTTTTAGAATTAAACTAACAAAGGAGTAAAATATTTAAAATTGTAGAAGTTTATCAAGTAGACAACGAGTTGTGCGACTTGCCGGAAAGGAAGATAGCCAGACCCAGAGACGACGAGACCAAATATCAGGGTCGCCGTGTGACTGACTTCACTATAGTGGGGGCCCACCAGGTCTGCAACCACTCCTGTCCCACCTTTTGCACCGACGTCTACGCACCTGCGTGTGCGCAGATCTGGAAGAGAAACATGCAGTCGGGTGTCTACAGAACTATGATAAACCATTGTCATATTGACATGTTCTCATGTACGACTGGAGTAAGTAAGTAATACATTAGTGTATACAGGGTGTGAGGGATATTAACGATCAAACTGTCGCCACTAATTCGGCATATGTCGCTGGCTACTCTATGGTAGAAAATTTTCGGGTCTAGAATCTTTTGCTGAATTTATGGTAACCCCGTGTGTAAAATAGGATATTATTACCATCTTTTTCAGTATTCATGTATTTTTGATGCAGATGTGACCATACATCCGCTTGGTAAATGCTACAAAAACCCAACGGATCTCTTGTTCATGCAGAATGTAGCAGCCATGAAAGCCCTCAGATTATTAGATGAACATCGTAACAGACGTAGAGCATATGAGGCTGTATCTGATGAGGATAGCGAGAGCTATCTCAAAAGTCACTTGAAAGAGATCGTGAGAAGAATTTTCGACAAATATAGAGTCAGTTTAGATCAAGACCAATCAAAATAATGCATATGAAAGATATTTTAATATGTCTCCATTTAATTATGTAAGTTTTTGATATGATGCTTGCTAAATATTTATTTTACTGCCTGACTTTTTACAGTTTTCATACAAATATTTTTACTTCTAATTAAGGTAAAATTACTGTGAAAGATCTGTTCTCTTTTAACGCCGTGACGACTGCACATATTCAAAATATTAAGAAGAAAACTGAATTGGCGAACTATACGACAGAAACGTGATCAAATAATTCAGTAAAGTGTATGAAACGCCTCTTATATAATTATTGCTCAAAATTACTTCATTATCATTAACAACAAATCGTAACTCGACGCTAACTTTACAAGGCATGCAGCCAACTGCTCAATCACGGTACATACGTACGTACTTAATACGTTTATATCGGTGCGATAGTTTCTGCATTGATATTCGCAATGACCGGGCGTTAAATTGTGGAGCGAGGCTTAAATCCTCGGTCTCGTGATTAATGCTCCCGTCGGCTTCGATTTACAGCCCGCGGTTTTCAGGGCCAAATTAGCCAACGGGCTCATAAATCCTCGAAAGGTACCCGTGATGTTTGCCTAGTTGTTTGTCGAAATAGTGCAATGTGCGCTTTTGAAATAGAAAACCTTTATTTCAACTGTCGCACTGTATGGTTGAGAGAATTTAAATTTACTTTTTGATGTCAAAAGTGAAATGAGCACTAAAAAATGTCTAGTTGAACTTGAAGTTGAAATATAAGAAAGAACTCACTTTTCCTTTTTATTCAGAATTTTATTTCATATATGTAATTAAACTGAATTCTTGCAATATAAATTAAGGCTATTTGTTCTGTATTAAGCTTAACAGTTTAATACTTGCCTGTTACGAATATAATGATAATTTTATTACCCGAGCGGTCTTCGGGCGATAATGCGCTTGTTAATTTAAAAGGCCGATTCCGAGTTTTAATTAAATTTTCGTACTAGAATAACATTAAAAAATGAATAGCGTCTGTACCTCAGCAGCTTCGGTAAGGACGACCAATGACCCGCTCCGTGAGTCATTGCTCGGCACTTGGCGAAAAACCCCAACCCAGATTCGCTCCTCTAAAACTTCAAGGAACGAATCACAAATCACGTGTCGTACGATAAACACGCTCAGTGAGCCATCGCACGGCACCCGAAGAAAACCCCCTATTCACTCTCCAAAAGCTCGGGTAGTGAATCGCGCACAATTAAAGTGAACAGACGGTGCGCCCTCCGCAGAAGTCCGATGTAATGGACTCTGCCCGGTGTCCCGCTTAGTCTGGTCTCTCACTTGGACCTTTCCGGCATGAGTAACTCTACCGGCAGAGCCCCAAGATCATTGAGACACGCAAGCCCCACCACGACGACAACGTGGAGACACCCTCGGTGGGGTTCATGGGGTACCTACTGTTTAAAATGTTACAATAAAATACCTCCCCATGCTACAACTGAATGAGACGAAATTTAAATCTTGTATAAAACGCACACTATGTAGGCAAGCATATTATAAGTTGGGGATTACATTGATGATAAAAATGCTTGGCTCAATGCTGGTCCTGCTCCACAACCATAGGGGCAAACTAATTGATTACCATGTGAAGTTATTGTGGAAGCTGCAGAAGATTATAAAAATATCTTTGCATTGTATACCTAGATTCAATCTCTTAGTATTATACAATTGCATAGCACATGTGTGAGTACTACCTATGTACTGTAAGGCTACTATTTATATTTAGTTATCTTTCATTGCCTTGAAGGTGCCCTGGTGGCTGAGAGAATGTCATGCTCACTCAAATGTTTCCCTGATGGTGGCGGGTGTATCGGGTCATTTAGTTCCCTTCAATATGGTTGAGCTGAATGGGGCTGATCCATGCGTCATGTTCGTGAACGGGCGCTGTCAGTTGGGACTGGTCATCTCTTAGCTGCCACGGTTTATTTTTTAACTACTTTGTTTTTAAATTATTGATATAATCTTTTACTCTGGACGCTCTTAATGTGCATGTCTTTCTACATCGTTCTCACATATGTATATGTATAATCCCGATATGAATGATGTAACCAAGATCTTGTAACAACATTTTGATTGAAAAGAGTGTCCATGGAGTTTCTTGCCAATTCTTCTCCATAGAGATCTACGCTTTAGAATGGGCAACTGCAGCACTTTCACAAGTTATTATATATCTTGTGTGTGTGACTGTAGCTTCGCCTTCTTTGTTTTTCTGACATTTAAAAATGTTTGTTATGGTCTAATTGAAATAAAGTTTGAGTTTGAATTTAATTTTAATTTAGTTACATTTTCAACCTCTACAATAATAAATAAGCCTCTACTTTTCGTGTCGACGGTAGGTACTTTGCATAGTAGGTAGCCATGTTGATTGTGATAGCAGAACTACCAAAGGTGCAAAAACGGGCACTTAGGACAATACAGCAGGCGGGTCAAGGTCTGATGAAATAAAATCACAGACATAGTACAGTTTTACAAAACGTGCCAACCCTAAACCATTAACTAAGCGGACAAATAGTTAAATTGTAACGAAGGGGCATATCAATGTCGTCCCAAATCACTGTGCGCCTATTAAATGAGCATCGAAAATTAGTGAACTGGAATAGGTTGGCGGCGCGGGCGGTCTGCGAGGACGCGATGCGGCGCGGCGCGGCAATCACTCGCCGCTAATGTCCCGGCGTCCAAAGTTAACGTCCAGCCATAAATCAGCTCGTCCTTGCCCATTGCGATCCACCCCATACGACAGAATAATTTCCTACTCTCGCAAAATAAATACGAACGCACTAACGACACAAAATCGTGTCCCAAAATTCCCATCCAAAGATAAATGTGTTATCACGCTGACGAATTGCGAATTTAATTAAATTTTAAAACGTAAATCTCTTGTGCGAACATTAAAAAGTAATTCTAATAACACGGTGACTCGGGCCCACGTGCCGGCTAGAGTGGCGGTGTACCATAGCCGGCGTTAAAATCAGAAATGAATTTGAAAAATGTTATTTCATATATTTTGATGAGTAAGTACGAATTTAATAACCTCATTCATAACAAAGCTTGATTAGGTATGATATGCTATTTTTCGAAGGATATATAGGCTGATTCCATTAAGTAGCGATTCTGCATAAAAACCTAGCAGGTCTGCATGAAAAATTTCATGAAAAATATCATTTAATATTTCCACGTATTCAGCTTTTAGGCTTTTCTAGCAAATTAAGTCATATTACTCCTGTGTAGGATATATTTCGGTTTAAATAAGATTTGATTTAGATGCTGCCACAACAGATGGCAAATGAAAAGAAGCCGTAGGTACTAACACGCAGTGATAAACAGACGAAATAAGAATTATTTACGTGGAAATGTACATAACAAATAACGAACAAATAATTCTCTGCTCTACTTATTTTCAGCGTGGTTGATAATCTCGACATTAGGAGAAAATTGTGACGACATAATATGTTCTAATATTTTCGATGATGTTTGTGGAATAGCGGAGCTAAAAGACCGCACTCATATCAAATTGACATTTCAAAATGTTTGCTACATGAAGAAAGCGGAGTGTGAAGAGGAATCTTTTGTAGGTTCGTTAAATAGGTACATTAACAATTCATTTTTTGTAGGATAAACGAGATAGTATTCAATTGGATTCGGAGACAGAAACGACTTTGTTGGTAGATTTTATGTCGAAATTTCCATATTCCCAAATTGTAACCGATATTGGGGGAGGGCTGCAAGTTTTATGAGTATTTCTTGTTTTATCTTGATTTGCAACTTTTTATGTGCTTTACCTACCTGCCTAGTGACTGGAAATTAAAAAAAAAAAAAAATTAGCTGAAAAAAAAAAACGTGCTTTTGGTGGGGAATGTCAAAAAACACGTCTTGTGATTTAGTTTTAGAATTAAGCTAACAAAGGAGTAAAATATTTAAAATTGTAGAAGTTTATCAAGTAGACAACGAGTTGTGCGACTTGCCGGAAAGGAAGATAGCCAGACCCAGAGACGACGAGACCAAATATCAGGGTCGCCGTGTGACTGACTTCACTATAGTGGGGGCCCACCAGGTCTGCAACCACTCCTGTCCCACCTTTTGCACCGACGTCTACGCACCTGCGTGTGCGCAGATCTGGAAGAGAAACATGCAGTCGGGTGTCTACAGAACTATGATAAACCATTGTCATATTGACATGTTCTCATGTACGACTGGAGTAAGTAAGTAATACATTAGTGTATACAGGGTGTGAGGGATATTAACGATCAAACTGTGCATGTCGCCACTAATTCGGCATATGTCGCTGGCTACTCTATGGTAGAAAATTTTCGGGTCTGGAATCTTTTGCTGAATTTATGGTAACCCCGTGTGTAAAATAGGATATTATTACCATCTTTTTCAATATTCATGTATTTTTGATGCAGATGTGACCATACATCCGCTTGGTAAATGCTACAAAAACCCATCGGATCTCTTGTTCATGCAGAATGTAGCAGCCATGAAAGCCCTCAGATTATTAGATGAACATCGTAACAGACGTAGAGCATATGAGGCTGTATCTGATGAGGATAGCGAGAGCTATCTCAAAAGTCACTTGAAAGAGATCGTGAGAAGAATTTTCGACAAATATAGAGTCAGTTTAGATCAAGGACCAGTTTAATCAAAATAATGAACATGAAAGATATTTTAATATGTCTCCATTTAATTATGTAAGTTTTTGATATGATGCTTGCTAAATATTTATTTTACTGCCTGACTTTTTACAGTTTTCATACAAATATTTTTACTTCTAATTAAGGTAAAATTACTGTGAAAGATCTGTTCTCTTTTAACGCCGTGACGACTGCACGTATTCAAAATATTAAGAAGAAGACTGAATTGGCGAACTACATGACAGAAACGTGATCAAATAATTCAGTAAAGTGTACGAAACGCTTCTTATGTAATCATTGCTCAAAATTACTTCATTATCATCAACAACAAATCGTAACTCGACGCTAACTTTACAAGGCATGCAGCCAACTGCTCTATCACGGTACATACGTCCGTAATACGTTTATACCGGTGCGATAGTTTCTGCATTGATATTCGCAATGACCGGGCGTTAAATCGTGGAGCGAGGCTTAAATCCTCGGTCTCGTGATTAATGCTCCCGTCGGCTTCGATTTACAGCCCGCGGTTTTCAGGGCCAAATTAGCCAACGGGCTCATAAATCCTCGAAAGGTACCCGTGATGTTTGCCTAGTTGTTTGTCGAAATAGTGCAATGTGCGCTTTTGAAATAGAAAACCTTTATTTCAACAGTCGCACTGTATGGTTGAGAGAATTTAAATTTACTTTTTGATGTCAAAAGTGAAATGAGCACAAAAAAATGTCTAGTTGAACTTGAAGTTGAAATATAAGAAAGAACTCACTTTTCCTTTTTATTCTGAATTTTATTTCATATATGTAATTATACTGAATTCTGGCAATATAAATTAAGGCTATTTGTTCTGTATTAAGCTTAACAGTTTAATACAAAATACTTGCCTGTTACGAATATAATGATAATTTTATTACCCGAGCGGTCTTCGGGCGATACTGCGCTTGTTAATTTAAAAGGCCGATTCCGAGTTTTAATTAAATTTTCGTACTAGAATAACATTAAAAAATGAATAGCGTCTGTACCTCGGCAGCTTCGGTAAGGAAAAGATGAAAATGGTGGATGTTTAACATTACCCGGCGAAAGAAAACCTTTCGAATTTTTCCGCTTTAATTTTATGTTTATGTTTGAAAAGTTTTACGAGCGTTATTATTTAGAATTGCAGATATCCGCCAACAAGCATTATAAACATACATAGATGATTAGATGGTGATGATTTTAGTTGATGGCAATAGCCCTCCTTACATCGGACTTCAACATAACTGGCGAATTGTGGGTGTACTATTAGGTACACCTCTGCCTAACCCTTCTGGGATTACAGGCGTAATGTTATGATATGTGTTATCTAAATAATTAGGTATAGGTAGGTACATAGTATGGCACTCTATCGCTTTTGAATTTTAAACGTCTCCAGTAAGCACTCTAAACGGTTTAGCTCGACAAAAATACAATCAATCGGCCATACCTTTAAAAAATTCTAATTGTGCTACTTGGTATTCAAGGATCACTTAAATGGAAATGTTTTGGACACCTTTTCACGAATTCTTCATCAAATTCATTCGAATACCAAACCCTTTCTACCTTTAAAAGGGGAAAAAAATTTAAGCAAGGTTGCAGAAACGTGAAAATATTGCCGAGAATTTAAAATAGCTAAAGAGTGTCGCATATAACCTCAGCTATTTCTATGATTTCAGAATATTTATCTAAAATGTAATAAAAGACTTTTTCTACTATGAACCTTATGTTACAGGAATTTAACGGCTAATTTGACATTGGTTTTGTTGGTTCTCAATGTACACACGAGATTTCTCTACTGCTGCAGAATTTCGTGGAAAGTTTGTTTCGATTGTAAAGCGAATAAACATGCGGGTGAATCGCTCGAAACTGCCCGCATTTAAGTGGTACAGGTAGAAATGTAAGACGCTAAACTTTTGTACAACTATCTGTAAAGCGATCTAACGTACCGCTGGAACTATGTTCCCCGGTTGTTTATCTGAAGAATCACTGGCATTCGCGACATTACCCTGTCACTCACGTCGCGAATGTTCGCACTAAACTACGTAAAACAAATGTTGTTTTGTAAGCACTGATTTAATCAAAATCAGATAAAACTTTTATCCGTGAATAAAAGATAGTAGAAGTATGGAAATACTGACAGTAAATCTGAATTTATTAGCGGAATAAGACTTGTCCATACCTATAAAACTCTGGCCAAATTCCTCCTAAATAGAAAATGGATCGGCTTTGTGAATATCGCAAATTCAATTCATCTTTTCAAAACGTTTTCAATCCTGTTTAACAATATCAATACTATGTCTATTGTCTATTGTTTCAACGTACCTTTGTGGAAACCAAATCGATATAGAAATATATAAGGTCTCCATTTTGGCAATCCCAATAATTATTTTAAATAATTTAAAGCGTAGTCAGTGGTCCAAATAATTCAACATTTTGGTATTGACCTTTAGGCAACTAACTTGGCTTAGTTGAATCTAGTTTATCCTCTTATAAAACTAAAAGGGTAATATCTAGGATGAAGAGACTGCTTATCCCAGTCTTGTTTTATCGAGTTTAGTTATTTTTAGGGTTTAACTCAATTTTAAGGGTCGGATGAACATAATTCTATTTTAATTTACTTGACGCCTTTTATGTAGTGTGAGTGATAAAAGCCTTCTTTATGGATTATTTTTCAACACTAAATTCACTACTGTCAAAATATTTTCTTACCTGTGAATAATCTACAACGGAGTTTGCCATAAGTAAGACCATATCCAGAGGCTCGTATAATATGGCCAGTATACAGTTTCGTGTTCATCTGATGGCTATCATTAATGTAAAAGGAAAATTGAAAGGAAAATGATTTAGCCTAACTGTGCTGAATCAGCCAGAAAAGCGAGTTCGGCCGAAACTACATTGTGTCCTAAATTCCGGATCCCCGATAAAACTGCTCACATTTTCCACATATTTATTACCCCGAGAATCTAGTGGGTTTCTTCTTCATATTGTTTTAATTTATTAGTGTATTAGATAGGACATTATTACGTATAACCAAAAAATAAAGATTGTGGTATACGGGGTGGAAGGGACACCGACGCGAAAACGGTTACCACGTATTCAGTATATCATTATGAGAACAAAAGTATCTATGTGGGAGGCCCACATAGATATTTTTCATCCGTAATAAAAAAATAAATCAGCTGTTCCATATGATACATTTTGACAGTGTAGGTATTGCACTTTTGTAGGAAACATCAAATTATTCATTTGATGTCAAAATGTATGGTACAGCAGATTTTATTTAAATTACCGATTAAATATTTCTATGTGCAAGTATTTCTCATAATGATGTACTGAATACGTGGTAACCGTTTTCGCGTCGGTGGCCCTTCCACCCCGTATTTAGACGCAGAAACGTAATGCGTAATGTCTGAAGCATCCTATTTACAAGATATACCAACACGTTATCAAACATCTTCGTGCATTATCCCCTTTCCCACTTCTAATTGTTCTTACTAATCGGTTAATCAACTGGAATAGCTATCGTTACCTCGGATTCTTAGAAAAGATCGTGTTGGTAACAAACTAACAGGGTGCATTTGTGTTGTCGATTTGTAAGACCAAGTTAGTTCTATCCAAGAATATTCGGTGATAAACGTGTGTGCAAGTCTGGAACATCAATTTGCAGAACAATGCTTTCTCTGAATGTGGAAGTTTTGCACATAAAAGCGTCCTAATACAATTTAGCGGTGGGAGGGAACAATAATTCTCGCCCCGACAATAACTTGGGCACCTACGCTGCGTTCAACTATTTGGATGGAAGGCAGCTATTCGGTTCTTTTGATAATATGTGTTCTAAAGTTAATGGTTTTGATTAATGTTTTAAACGTGCTTCAGATGCGTAACAATACGGAAAATTGTACCTACCTCCAGTAATCACAGTGTCATTATTATTTCCTTTATTTATATCTTCACAAATCAATTACATTTTTAAATATTCCTTAGAAAAACACAATATAAAAAAACATTTAAAAATATAAAAAAAATGTAGCCCACTCGTATTGGAAACAGGGTATCCTAACAATACGAGCCGTGTCCAGGAGTACCGCTTTCTGAATCAAGCCCTACAGTGTCATTATTGTCAGGACTTTTAAATATGTGCAGCGCGTTTCACGAGTTACGTAGATACTTAGGGGATATTCCTGAACGAGGAAATGTAGATAATGTAGGTAATTTGTTCCAGTTATAAACGCATTACGGTAAAGGTGGTTTGATACAGTGTTTTGGCAATCCCCTTGGGCGAACGAGCACGGTTACTATTCTACGCCTGGGATGATTAGCGTTACATTATGCTATGTTGATGACATTATGTAAGCTATTAGGTGTTTCGCGGTGTTAGCTATCAATTAAATATGTGTATGGACAACCATACAAACTACGTAGATAGTACGTAACTTGCAAGAAGATTTAAGCTTGCCCTCAATTTTTTTTCATCAAGATCATAATTACAGAAATTTTAGGTTTTCGTATTCACGAGCTCTGAATACGATTACCTACATACAGTTGAATGAGGAAATGGAAAATATATTCCATATATTTTTATTTATCAAAAGGAAACCTGACAACTCCCGGCAGTACCAACGTTATCAAGTTTTTTACGGAAAAGTGAACATTTGGAGGCAATTTGAAACGTACCTGGTCCAATAATATAACTTTATTTGTTATGACGTACGTATAAGTAACATTCGCCCTCTTTTCCTGTGACAGAAATTTAATTTGGTCGGAGACACCTGGTTGATATCAGAGCGCACAAACATCCTTTATATTAATCAAAGTCGGTTTGATACGAATACTTCGTTTTCCCTTCTAGTGTAAAAAAATCCGTTGAAAATTTCACCGAGTGGTTTTGGAAAGATACGGTAATTTGTTCATGATCACTAATATTTTGGTGAAGGAAAGTATTGAGATCAATTCAATATAATCATCGTAAAAAGCCGATGTGTTTGGTGTCATAAAAAGCGATGTAGAGCAACCTGTCATGTTGGGCATGAATCATAGGTGTGACGTGAAACATGGAGTGTCAGGTTTTCACATCAATGATTGATACTCGGTGAGCCGATAAGTCGATATGTTTCTCACCCAGCTAGACATCCGTATCTTAATACGGATTTGGTAAAACAGATTGAAATATCTTCAGAGACATGACATTTTAAAATCCAAAACTTTCCGTTCATACGTAATTGAAAATAATGCAATCCTTCTTAGCAGTGTGGTAAAAAACGAGATGCTTACAGAATTTAAATTAAATTGGTTGTAAAATTAAAATGGTTCACGCTGAACGCCATTACAGCTGCATACTAATCTCATTACTGAGTAAGAAAATTAAAATACAGGTAGGTACTATATTGTTCATACAGATTTAGCAAGAAAACTTGGTGCCTAGCTGGTAGTTGTGCAACTTAGGTACAATACGCCTGCAAATTATGCTCATAGCTCAGTTTTAGTTTCAAAGGATAGTCGGCCGTAGTAATATGCATAGTTCAGGTGGCCTACCATGACTTCTTAGAGCAGAAGCAATTCCAGTGTGGGAAAGAGATAACGCTAGACGACTTGTATAGCTCTGTCTCTTTCCCACACCGGAATTACTCCTGCTTCCTCCTGCGCTCCTACGTCATAGTAACCCCCCAGGTCACCTGGCGGCCACGCCATGCCGGACTTGCAATGTTGTTAATATTTCTCGCTAATATTGTTATAGTTTGCAGCCAGGGAGCCTGGAATGACCTTCTCAGTGGCGGGTTTGTTAACTAAAACATGGACGTGTGTACACTGTGGTATATAAACACAACGCTCTCCACAATGAAAATCTACCAACATTGTTCTCGTTTATTTTTATTGCATGTAGCCTTTTTGTTAAGGTTTTTGCGTAGGTGTTCACAGGCTGCCATGCAATAAAAAAAAAACCAGTAGTAGCAAAACAAAACGTTATCTGGAGTGGTTTGATAGAGTCCCAAATATAAAACTTTTAGGTAGTTTGGGTATGAATGCATTTAAAAAGAAGCCTCTATCTATCTTTAAGTTTTCTTGATTTGTGACATTTCCAAATAATAGCGTTGGATGAAGTTACTCGATAAAATAGCTCTAATCCCAGCTCATCAAGATTAGCGTAGCGAGCTAAAAGCATAACACTAACACCGGCAAAGTTGAAACATACTTTAGGCGGTTGCTACGGAACCACTTCTTCCCGACGAGGCACTTAGGGGCTTCTGATCGGGGTTTTCTCAAGATTTTTACGTCGATTAATGTTAGTTGATGTTCTAGTTCGTGCTTTGTTTTAATTATCTACACCGAAGGATCCGAGGAACTTCAGCAACATTGCTCGTAATATAAATTTACATTTTAACGGGCAGTTACTGTGCAGTCGGGCGGAGCGGCCGCTTGAGATATAACCTTATAGTGCCCGACATGCATTTAAACTGCCTTATGAACACTTTTAAATTATTATCGTACCCACATATTGAATACGTGAACATTTTTAGTTTCCGTGCAAGTAGCTTCTATCCGGAGAACAATTTACTGTAGGTACTTCCCGAATAAGTGTAGGATATCTCGGGTACAAAGAGAAAAGTTTCGCTTCCAGGCTCGAAGGTAACTACTTCAATTTAAATTGTATCACTTTGATATAAGTAAAACAACTTTATCTAACTTAATTTGAGATAGTGTCGAGTTTCCGAAACTTATTTCAGAAGATGTAGCTGCACAGACAACTGTGCTTCGGGGCATTTAACAGCTTCAATGCTGAAATGAAGCTACGACGACACTAGTGTCTGCATACTTCTGTTTACACTTTCTATACAGCTCTTTTTTGGTGTCAACTTGGCATGTTAAAAAAATTGCCGAGTGGAAATAGTCGGAAACACTTTAAAACTTTTTTAATCTGTGACGAAACTTCGTTCGCGTTGTCAGTGAACTGCGAGGCTTCAGATTTTTCTGAATTGCTTTTAGGAAGTTGAATTTTTAACTTTACGAATTGAATAGGAACTTTTGTAGTTGGAGAGCGGGTCATCTAGTTATCTGCTTTAAGTATCTCGCAGCAACTTTGACCAGGAAGTGTGGTAGAACTTTTGAGTAGTTTCAACCTTATCTAAATTATTCATGTATGAACTTGTACCCCTATCATCTACCACTTATACCAAATTTTTGAAGTAAACATAGTTAAGCCTCTGTGTTTATAAGTTAATTAAACTTGTTACTGTGAAAGTGTATTTTCTTAGGGCTCGAAAGGGTTCTTAGTAAGGGAGTAATTTCTCAGTTGTCTTTATTGTACGTACCTAGAAACTGCATTTATCTAGTGTTAGAGGATAGTTAGCAATAGTTCCGACCCTGTTAGAGGGCTAATTAAAACGTCCCCGGGGTGATGGGTGCCGCGGCTAGCCGCATGCCTGTCACTGTGACCAGCTTCCGCTCCGATAATACCAGCCTCGGAAATTCACCAGCTCCCCAAGAGTCACGTAACATTTTGTGAGGCTGTCCGACACGAATGCATACTGCAAGTGATAAGTGGTTGCTAAATTGTGCACACAATTATGTATTTTTGAGAATTCTTATTTCTGTTTCTTAATATTTGCCTACCTTCAAATCATAATTATTTAATACCCTGTGAGTTTCCACTGCCTTTGTCTCGAGTAAAGTGAATTACGAGCAGATATTATGGGAAACAAACACGACATAATCGTATTTCCTCGAAAGCTGTTAAAATTAATCACACGTTACGGGAATACGCGTTATTAGCAATTGAATAGGTGCTACGTAGCTTAAAAGTGAGTTAATGTTGTCATATATCTGCAGCGGTTTTACAGCGAGCGCAATAAAACGAGATGTTACGATATGTGCTCAAGGAATTATGAGCCGAAATTAAATTTTTAATATCCTCGTTGTAATAACATCCTAAAATTGTTACGATCTACGATCGACGTATCATAGTGCGTTTTTACATTACTGGAGAGCATTAATCACGAGGGCCGGGCGAGATCGACGGACGGTAAATAATTTACTGCTGATATCGGGCCTTCGCTCCATAAATCCTCGTCATGAAATAGCAACCGGATTGACAGTCACTCGATTATAATCAGCGTTGGTGCCCCTCATCTGATATTCTATATTAAGTACTGGTTAAGATCGTTGTCGGCGTGAGGCTTTCGGTTTATATCTTAGGATTACAGCAAACTGACCAGGGATCGTTGGGCTTAATAGGAGCGCAACAAAGTCGCTTGTGGAGCATTTTGGTGTGTTGATAATGGCTTGCACAAAGGATCTGTGGTAACAAGGGGCTTGGTCCACGTGTGTGCATGGTTTAGCGTACGATAAACGAGGCTCCAACGGCTGTAAACACAAGGCCTGCAGGGAACTCATGAATTTTGCGCGTCGTAATAACGCATCATGTATCCTAAGGCAATCGTAAAATGAAGCAGTGAGTAGCTGGCTCTTACGTTTGTATACTAGTGAAGTGTTTTATTAACACTTATAATATTCTCATTTAGTATTCTCTTTTCACTATAAGTGTTAGATAGAGTGCAAGGGGTTGCGAGTTCAAACCTTGTCATGCCAGTAAAAACATAATCAAACATAAATAATAACTTAGTCTGTGGGAATTGTATGTAAAACTATTTGGCAACAGATTCCACGATCACAATTTATTTGCATTGCCGGAGCTTCGTCCTTAATATTGTGACATATTTCATAAGTTACCGGAAAAAAAATGTAGATAATAGTATTATCGCCCGACGAATCTAACAGGAAATTGTGCTATATATTTGAGCGGTAAAAAATTACTTATATCAAGGGATCGAGAATTTTATACACGTAGGGAAATCATAAATAGGAGGACCCTTTCTTCCCTGAATCATTTATCGTCCGATACGATAACTTTGTGTATATATCAGTTTTATATTTTTGGAGCAGTCAGTGATATTTCAGCGCTGTGAGATTAGGTTTCACTTCGGTCCGTCATCGCACTTTATTAAGAGCAATCTTGGTTGCTATCTCGCCGCTTATTTTATTACGTAGAAATTATACAGCCTCTTCACTTTGTTGATGAAATGCGACAAGATTGTTCTTAGAGTAGGTAAGATGGTCGTGTTACCTTTTCATAATGGCCGACGTACGACCCTCTTCAATGTCCATTGATGTATTAGTATGTCAAAAGGTCCATCGAAGATGAGGTCCATTAATGGATGGGCGCCATGCGACCGATACATATACCTACACTATACAGATCATATTGCTCAATCTATATTTTTGTTGACAAACTTTTTGGAATTGAAGTCTACATCTAATTATTACACTGTTATTTGAGCTATGTTTGGAGCAATTCTTAGTCGGAGTTATAAGGTAAATTAACAGTTGATGCGTTCGTGGCTTTTCTTTACTCTCAGATTAAAAAACACACATGTTTTATATAGGTACTGCTGTATGCTCTGTGACATAATATGAATGTAAACTTCTATATACAAAATGGGTGTATAAATACCCTTAACGAAGCCGAATGGTACTTGTACTCTCCGTCATTGCGATAATTCTTTTGCTCTGGACCATACCTGGGAAACTTCGAGTTACGATAGAGTTTAAGGGGGGTCAAAGTTCCAACCTAATACCTCCGTACTATTCCCAGCATCCACCAGCACAATGTTTTGAGTGCGTTACATTGAGTCTTACACGTAAAACGTGATTTGTCACCCCAAAAAGGAAGTCGTTTCCCAGTAATAATTTTTGCGCAGAGTTACTGAATTTGATATACATGTACAGAATGCTTGGTTGATGGCTTCGTGTAGGGTCCGTTTACAACTTGTGTTTTCAGCTTTAGATGAAGTTCATTGAGTTGCGAATGTTTTCCTTGAATGATTGCTGACATGTGACTTGCCTCACGTCATGCGATTTCTGATTCTGACTGACCATGCCTGCAGATAGATCACACACACGTACAGAGATAATAATCTAGACACTTTAACAAGAACTGCCAGACAAAGTTCTGCAGTCTTAAATCAAATCAGACACAGCGTTTTAGCAGAGACATCATCTGCCTATCCTTTTCACAACTATGTTGGGGTCAGCTTCCAGTCTAACTGGATGCTGCTGAGTACTAGTATTTTGCACTGAGCGACTACCTATCCGACCACCACAACACAGTTCGTAAGTCCTTTTAGCAGAGATGTTAATTATATTCTATTCTTGAGCAGAGGATAGGCATTCCGTTATATTTAAACAGTCCCTTATAAAAATATTTTAATAATAAAATGATTATATCACAAAAATGACACAGGATAATAATAACACAAAGCTAAATATAGCTCCGTCATAAATTCTATTCATATGCACGCGTACCCTCATGTATCTATTTATATCCGTATTATGGTGCGGGAGGCCAAATTTATGTTAGAATTAACTGCCTCCCGGCAACTGGTTTGTAGGTCAGGCTCGTTCAAGCTTCAATTTTGCATCCCGTTTAGATATTAAGGTGTGAGGGTGTAACTTAGCGAAGTGGACCACCTGAACTCGCCGTATCTTTGCCGAGTAAATAATAGCCTAGATTAAATAGTAATAGAACTGCCCCGGAGTGCGGGCTCTGTCGGTGGAATATTAATTCTCCGGACAATGGAGTAATGGAAAATTATGCATTGACTTGTGTATTGAGGTATGCCTTTCTTGGGTACGGATTCATTGTGCTCCTAGATTTATTGTGTGAATATGGAAGCTAATGGTGAATGGAGGCGTTAAATATGCAGTATCTGGTTTAATCCCATCGTAGCATTACACATACAGTTTTAATCGTGTGATGAGAATATCACTTAAAATAACAATGAACGATTCGTGGTAGTTATGAAATGTAAAACAGCATGAATCTTCGTATAGGTAAGTCTTAACGAATATTTAAGGCTTAGCTTATTCACAAGTCTCTATTTTAGATAAGTACGTTCAATCAAGCAGAATAGGGTCTAGTTTTTTCAATCAACGTTTGTTTCATACTGTCAGTACAAAAGCTGTCCGACAGGTAACCACAACACGTCAGCTGTTCACAGCGTGTGTCACATGACATGAAGTCCAGCCATTGTTTATAGAAAAAACATACATTTTAAATTCTCTATTCTGGAACACAACCAAACTGGCCAAAACAATATACAAGCCATTTTGGAGTTCTGTTTTTCATTCAATACGTTACAAGTTCGAATATGTTATATTTATAGGCGAAACGCGAGGTACATGCAAATACGATGTACAGAATGGCGTATCACAAAACAAAAAGCACATAGCTGTGGCATAACTAGTTGGGTGAATCGTTTTAGTGATGCGTGTTGTTCCGGGGAAACAATGGGATTTCCCTGCTCTATAAAGTGCAGCAAAAAGTATGAAACGAAGAATCGTAACTACTATTCTTTAAGAGAGAAAGTCTAAGAATATACTAATTATGTACTAACATTCTGCCTAATAGCAGTTGAGGATTTTGATATTTGAAAGTGCTTAAATTATTGACCGCTCAAACTTTGAGTCAACGCGTAGGCGAGCAAAGCTACTATTACTCGCTACGGGGTGCAGCGTGTTACGGGGCGCAGCGTGCTACGGGGCGCAGCGTGCTACGGAGCAAAGGTACTACGGGGCAAAGCGTGCTACGGGGAGCAGCGTGCTACGGCGCGCAGCGTGCTACGCCGTAGTAACAACATTTAAAAATAAGGGATTAAATATACAGATCTCTTTACTATAAAAGATTACCTAGTTGCGTTCTTCTATGTACTTCTGTAACCACCATTTATTTATCTACCAAATATGGCTGCTATGGTGATTTCCCTTTCGACAGCTAATCACATCAGAAACAGGGGTTCATATAGTCATAACAAACCCCTATCAACCAGACGTGACCTCACGTGTCTAAATCCCCGTGTCCGGGGTTAGTATGCTAATCGTGGCAGCACTAGGTGTATCGTGAGGGAGGCGCGCGGCGCACTATCGGTGGCGTTTTCGCGCTCCGCTGGATATAGTGAAAAGCGTCCGTTGCAATCTCTGGCCACGCTTGAACACTTCGCTCTCACTGCGTATATATTGTGCCCCGCTATCACTTAGATTTATTGTTTTATAAATGTTATGTGTCGCAGTACTCACAGTACCGCGCTCCACTTCCCCCACGAGGAAAAACTTCGGCCCACTTTAAAACGCAGCTATAATTTATTTCGGAATTTATATGGAAGTGAAAGGAAATCGAATAATGGAAAGACTGCCCGTTTGTATTTTCTGGCCCATAAATGTCCACGGGAGGAAAGGAATTACGACTTGGGTAAGCAAGGAGGTTAAGTTTCTTTTTTTTTGTATTCTTTCTTATGTATTTTGACTGAATACATAAGAGAGGTATTGTTGTATACAGTATCTCTTTTATGTGTTCAGTCAAGACATTTGGAATATAATGTTCAAGGAAAATTCGTTGATTTATTTCCATAATGATGGCGTGTTGTGTTCGATGCTGTGCATCATTAGTGGATGTAGATCAGATCAGCCGTAAAGTTTTAACGAGCGGCCCCGGAGGCGCTGTACTTGTACACGTGAAAGCAACTAAGCATAATATCATACGAGTATATACGCATGTCACAGTTGTTAATATCTTTCTATAAACTTATGTTACTATGGCAGCAGTACGATGTATTCATATTTCTTTAGTTTCCCCTTATAGATAGCTAGGGACTTCATAGCATTTGAACGCGAACTCATTTGTTTAAAAGTAAGTCGTATTCACACTTTATTCAGATTGTTTGAATTTGGATTCGAATGCTAACGTGTTTTGGTTGTAGTTTCTAGAACTGTTTTACCGATAATACTTTTAATTCTTTTATTTCAAGCTCGTGCATAAATAATCAATATTAAATAAAAAAAATAAACAGCTGCTCGGGTCGGGGTTCGTGGATGCTCCATATACCGAGTTTCTTCCGTGCCTCGGAAAGCACGTTAAGCCAAGCCATTGGTCCCGGCTATTATTTGTAGATCTTTGACAGTCGTTACAGGTAGTCAGTGGTCCGAAAGTCTGACAACCAGTCTTAGCAAGCGGTATGGTATTACCCAGTACTGGGTTGTGGGGGTCAGATAGGCAGTCGGTCCATGTAATATACTGGTATTAAGCCGTAGTAAGCCGACCCCAAAATAGTTGGGAAAACCCTAGGCAGATGACGACTTTGAATTCTTTTGTTTAAAACATTGTGTTGAAAAAATTTCAAGTTCATGAAAATATTGCTAATTACAAGCCTCCACAGATATATATACAAAAAAATATTTATTCCTTATTATAAAACAATTCAACACTTCAGTAGGTACTGTCAAGAGTATTGATTAATTTAAAAAGTTGGTTAACTCGGAAAATAAACGGATCAAGTGCAGGCAGGTGCCTCCTGTACAAAAAATGGTTTTGCTAAGAGTTTTCTTACTGTGCTTTCATTGGTGCAGAATAGGTCAATACCGGGTTCACAAGAAACTTCGTTAAAACTGCGATAGGCTCTTGAAAAGTACGCAAGACGCCTGTAAATAAATTCATTTAATTTTATATATTTTTATTATATAAATTTAAAAAAATATTGTCTTCTCAATAATAGATGTTCTTACTGCGGTATTTTAGCTTTAACCAAGTGTTTGCTAATCAAGATATCAGTTAATTTCTAAATGAATCTGACCAGAAACGTGTTTGAATAGTTAGTAGTACCACATTAGTTTCCAGGTGTGCTGCATCTAGGTATATCTCAATGATTGCATCGGATTCCAAAAACGTAAGCCTTACTTTAACTAGAAATAGGAATAAACGAGAACTTAGACCACTCAGAACCAATTACGGAAAGAGATATACAGGGTGCAGGGGACACCGACGCGAAAACGTTACCACGTATTCAGTACATTATTTTGACAAGAAAGAAAAATATCTATGTGCCCCCCCCCACATAGATATTTTTCATCGATTAAAAAATAAATCTGCTGTTTCATACATTTTGACCGTGTAGGTATTGCATTTTTATAGGAATCAGCAGATTTTTTTTAATAACCGTATGTGGGGGCCACATAGAAAGTTTTCAGGTCCAGAATGCTGAATACTTGGTATCCGTTTCCGCGTCGGTGTCCCTTCCACACTGTATGAAGGAGTAGAATTGTACAATAAATTGCTAGATAATAATGTCAATGCTAAAAAAGTAAATACTAATAAAGTTTTTGTTCAGAGACATTGTCTTCAAAGCATGGATAAAAAGAAATGATTTCTGTAAAAAAAAAAAGAAAATCACAAGGCCCTACTTTAATCGGTTTTCTTTTTTTCGATTCAGAGTTATTTATGTTATAATTAACTAAATGATTTATTTGTATATCTCGTATTTTAAGTCAACTGTATGTGTTTTTTTCCATAAATTCTTTAATTATTATTTTGTTGTACCTTGTATAACTAATAAGTAAACAAAAATTATCTCACTGAAAAAAATCTTTTCGAAAGCGAGCATAAAATAGTCCAAAACACAGACAGTTCCACAAAACATCACGCCCGTAATCCCCGAAGGGTTAGCCAGAGGTGTACCTAATGGTACACCCACATTTCGCCAGTTATGTTTAAGTCTCATGTAATGGGCATCAACGAGCCTATCAAACGGACACAAATCCAGACTCCGTGGCTGCTACTGAGAAATTATTAATTGAAAATCCAATAACACTTTGCCCGACCCGGGAGTTGAACCCACGACCTAATGCTCAGCAGTCGCCCTTACGACCACTAGACCAACGAGGCAGACAGACATTCATCTCATTTATTGATTGTTTGCGAAGAAATATCGATGCAATTAAGTGTAACGGACTAATTGTGGCTGCGGTTAGGACGCCCTTCCCTAGCATCGCATCAATCGTTCTGAATTAGATTCGGGCACTCGCGACCGTATCCCAACTTATTTCGATAGAACAGAATATATTCCAAGCTGATACATGCGAGAGATAGGGAGGAAATATGAAGACCTTCCCGAACATATCAAATATCCAGCGAATATGAACGACCATGTTCGTATATGTAGCTAGGTATGTGTATCTGTGACTTATGTATGTAGTTGGGAGTCTTCCTCATTCAGGCTTCACTTTGATGTGCAAGTACTGGCCGCCAGCTAGTTAATTAATGTTCTACCAGTTCTTTCTCAATAAGAGATGTGTGACTATCTATTTTTTTGTTTATAGCGGATTCTCTGTTATACATCAGGCTGTACAAGAGAACGCGTGTGTATTTCTATCGCAAAATAATTTATTAGAGAGTTTTGTTTTCTTTGCGATTCGTCAAAATATTCGTTTGAGGAAGAAAGAGAAAAATGGTTATTATATTATGTAAATGTATGCGACCAAACTTTTCTGGGTGAGTTTCAGTTTCTGTTTAATATCTCTTTGATGGGCAGAACAGCTACCAAAACCCCCTTTTTTGTTCCTACGTTCAGAAATAAGGTTCTAACAGTCACTTAAGAATGCATAAAACAACTTGTACGTATTCTATCATAGATACTAATCATTATTAAACTAGTGCCATTCGCAAGACACCCTGTCACAAACAATCCATGGCCGGAACAGCGATTGAAACCGCACACACAAATATTTGTCTGCAGCGGTCAATAAGCATTGTTACCGAACAGACGGGTCACTATGTAAGCATACAATTTAATCTAAACCTCGCCATTCATAGTTTTCATTACAATTGGAATCTAGTTTGTTTTCACAGCTTTACGTGGGTATGGCTTTCATATTTATGCGTAGTATTTAAAGTTGATTTGGGTCCATTTGAATCTCTCCTTTTGTAGGTCTGCTGGAAGAGATTTCTTAATGAAATAAGCGGCACCTTTGTGCTCTTTTGTCTGTATCATTTTTTCGTTAAATGTGTTGTGTGTACATAAATAAATAAATGATGGTCCTATACACTACGTTATGGATTCTGATAAGCGTCTGAGCATTATTTAGAAAAATTATATATTAATAATTATATATTTTATTTTGAGAAGTCTTTATTATATTTTGCAGTATCTTCTTAACATTGTATAAAACAAAGTCGCTCCAGCTGTCTGTACGCTTGGATCTTTTAAACTACGCAACAGATTTTAATGCAGTTTTCAGCACTAAATAGAGTGATTCAAGAGGAAGGTTTCTGTATAAATATTAATCACTATCCACATTAGTATTTACATTGCCCCCGTGCGAAGCCTGGGCGGGTCGCTAGTAAAAAAAAAAACATTTAGACATTTCGATGTTTTGTCAATTCATAAAATCGTACGAAGCAGGGGCGACTCACTAGTCGCAGATAAAAGGTTTCTTTGATATTTTTCTATCACCATAAATGGAACTTTTACTCATCTAATGTTTTCCCTAAAGATATATCTGTTCGTCGTAAAGTCCGATATATCGGACCGATATAGGACACATATCTTTATTCAATATTTGACGATCATATCAAGCTCTCGCCGGCTCCGTCAAGAGGGCTGCTGAAGCGAACAATAATGCCCGTTTCCAGTTAATGCTTCGATGAATTAGGTAACGTTACGCATTTCGAATTTCTGGGAACATGCTCAATGAAAATAGCTTCTACCAACATATACGAACTTTGACTGAAGGTCATTAACATCGTTAACATTGCTTTTCATACATATAATTTTATCTCCCGCTTTCAAAATATTGATTTTTAAGATCAATAACGTATTAAACTATTCTAGCATTATTTTACTAAATAAGATAATCTTATTAAAGCCCGACTGGGCATCTTAATTTCAATTAATATTCTTCTTTTGATCGAGAGGCCTTAACGACGACGTCTAGATTGGTTTTGGAGTTCATAATTACTAAGACAAGCGAGCCGAACACAAGGATAAGTTGATAATATCTTCGGACAGACGAAGGTTCTTGAGTTGTTTGCGCGATCGAGTCGAGCTAAAAACAAACGCGAACAATCTTAGTTAAACTTCAACGTTTTGTTAGTTCATTTATTACTTATTTATTTGTCTTAAATCTGAGTAATTATAATTAAATTTTGGCTGCGTCACTTCTGGCAGCGAATGAAAATTGATACAGCTTTATCGATACCTTTATTTACTGATACTAAAATGATTGTATTAGTTCGGTTGGCCGGGCGGTGCGGCGGCGTTGCGACGCGATTGGCACACAGAAACCCGACGTGTCAGACAATTGTTTATCAGTCACTAACAGTTCAGTCGGATACAATAATGTGGTGATGGGTAGATGTCACGCTAAAGAAATGGCAAGGCTAGCGGTTTTGAGCGAGCCACGCTGATTAGTTGAAAACGATCGGAGTGAATCTGTTTTGAAAAATTATTATCTGTGTGGCTATAAATATCGATATATGTAGTAGTTTTGTCAGTAGTAGAGATTAATGTACACGGTTCAACAATGACCCCGCGCTTATGCATTGTCATAATTGTTTACTTATTAAGCTCTTTTTCAAAAAAAGAATTTTGCAGCATCTACTCGTATTATGAAGGTTCTTCAGGTATTATGAAGGTTCCAGAATTGAGGTTGTAGTTAAAAGTCATGATCATCTTACTGTTAGTACCTAAAGTTTCACCAAGTGTTTTACTTCGTAGCACCTAAGTCTTGGTTAAAATAAAAGGCAAGGCACAAAAAAGCTCTTTCAATCATAATTAGGGAAAGAAAAAAGTTTAAGTAAGTAATTACTTAAAAGTTTTTCGTCGTTACCGTTTTTTCTCTTCGTAATTCTAGAGTTTTTATGTAACGTGGTGCGAGCGAGAAGTCACTTCTAAATCCTTTCTGATATTACGGTCGTGGACGAAGCGATGAGAAATATGATGTATGAAGTGTGTAGTATGATAAATGCGAGGCAAATCCAACCTAAACCTCCCGGGACGCCCACTCTCCTAAATTCAGGTAGGTGTGCAAGTACTGAACTCATCGCACAAATGGTTTTGTTATTTAGTCCGTCCCTCCGTCCGTGAAAACGCATTTTATCCCTTTTTGCCCCACTTATGGTTGAATTTGTGATCCTTTCTCGGTGTGCGTCCGCGTTGTGAGGGGAATGTGGGCTAGGATGTTTTAAAGCCACGTCTTTGCCGAGGTCTGCGAGCTGTCAGATGCACGGCTACTTGTTAGCTAATGATAGTGCACTGGCAATGTTGTTTACATTGGCACTGTGGCATTGCTGTCCGTGATATTATCTTAACAAACAAGGTTGGTTTTTGTTTCGTATTTTCTTAACGCACTCAACAGTATCTTTGGAAAAGTCTTCACGTTTTAGCTTGTTTCTTAGGTCAATAAAACCTATCCAATTAAGTCGCAATACGTTACAATAATTTATTTAAGCATCTCAAGCATTGATCCGAATAGGTTTCCAATTCCTAATTCATTGCTCCCTTTGGGAAGTTCTGTCATCATGAATCACGGGGCGGGTCATAATTATTCGCTGGATCCACAGTGATTTTCCCTCAGCATTGCTAAATATAGATCGATTCTAATGTGACGGATGAATTGTTTAGCCAACCGAGATTTGGCGGACTTCTTCTATTTATTTAGGTAGCTATGTGTCTTTGTATTGGATTTCACGAGCGTAGGCGTTAATGTATTTTTAATTCAAACTCTATTTATGAAGTTACTTGGTTCGTTTTTCGCAAAACTGTTGGTGGTTGAACTTCGGAGTTTTTGGAATAGAATTTTTCTTTTATTACAGTATATTTTTATATTTATTTTTATATTATACATTTTTTTTTTACATATTTTTTATGTTAAGATATTTTAATATTTTAATAGTAGGTACCCATGGGATGGAATATTTGTCGTATTATCAAACAAAACATACCTAAAGCTATAAACTTCAACTGATCACACTAGTGCCACTGGCTTCTAGTCTTCAACCAGTTTTTGAGCATTAAGAAGCATACCGTATGTACCTACTTCGGATTTAGAAACTAACAACCCGAACTATGCAAAACACTTGCAAATATAAGGAGACAAATGCTAAGAGAATTATCTATTAACTCTGTTTGATATCATGGTATTTAAATTTAGTTTCAAACCTCAAGATAATATCTATAAACCCAATTAAAGTTAGAGCCGTCTTAAAGCATGTATCTAATACAGTCTTAATTTTCCAACAACTATTTTTCCTTCAAATTGGATTACATCTAATATTATCAATCGAAATACGAAAGGATAGTAGTAGTAATGAACAAACTAACATTATACGGAACTGAAAATTATAGAAATAGAATTTGGCGTAGAGCCAGGAACAACAGGCTCGCGGCGGATTGGTGATTGTGCGCCAATGTATGGCCCATTCTATACGTATAGCTGGTGTAGCTCGATACTGCTCCCGTAAAATGCCATGAGTTTAAATGCTAAAATTGCGAATGCTTTCGTTTCTATTACTGTGGCACTGAAGTTAGAAACAACATAACATAAGGGAAATACATAAAAACGTAAGCTTATCATTAATCATCCATTGTTTCTCTTACCGTGCTCTGCGATTCAAAGGAAATGTATTTAAGTAATAAAATACACATTTTATTTTATACTCATTTTCATTTTCAAATGATTAATTTTAACTGCACTATTGTACGGATGTTTAAGTCATGAGAATATTTCTTTTTTAATAATTACAAGCTAAACTTAACAGTCGCGGACTCGCGGTTGTTGGGGAACAAACGGTACCTCAGGCTATGTTCATTCATTTGTAATAATAACTTAGATGAGGAAGTGCCTCGGAGACGAAGTTGCGGTTCGCGGCTGGCAATGAAATTCTTCGACAAAGTGAAACAGTCGAAACTTGAGCAATTGCGGTGTCCCTCAATGAGTTGCGCTCATGCCGCAATGCACTGTAACATAGTTTGCGAGATTTATTCCTTCAATCTCCGCTACTTTGGGGGGCGCGGGGCAGGGCGCGCAGGGCGCGGGGGTGCGGCGAGCGGCGCGGCGCAGTCACTCACTCTAATGGGGTAATAACTACACTTGAACGTGGCAATTTGTACTACATTTTTTCGCTAAAAACTTTTTCCTGTTAGTGAGCTCTGAGCTCGGAGTGTTGTGTTACTGCGACATAATCCCGGAATCTCTGAAAAATATTATATACAAGCTTTACCTCTCTCATTTTACCTCGCTTTGATTATAAAATATGTTTAAATGTTCCTCCAGGAGGCTCTGCGCTTTAGTAATTAACGTTTGTTTTCTTAATGCTGTCTAATTAACATCTTTTTTCGGAGAGCAGCTTTTTTGCCATTAGTGTAATGAAATACTTAAATAAAATATTAATTAATTTTATGGTTGTGGTGTACTCTAGCTAGCGAGACAAAACAGCGGGAGTACGGACATGCACATTTGCTGTCGTCTCATTAGGACATAAGTAATTTGCATACATACATATGGAAGACCATGTGTGCATACTGGCTTTCACTAAACCTATATGCATTAATTTATGGCAACGACCAATTAAATTATAAATCGGACACGGTAACATGCGAGGGAATTCAAAATTTCCTTGTACAATAACGCTGAAGGGTGTAAAGAGAAATATTCTAATGAGCATGCAAATGCAAAGCGCAGTACAGCGTACTCTGACTACTCTGTTTTGCTGAAACAGAGCTGCAGTTTAGGCAAATTGAAACTATAATCAGATTTAAAAAATAAATCCAGCCTGTAATCCGCCTTTATGTATATTAGTGCTATCCCGGGTTAGTTCCCGGAGTTTACCTAGCGGATCTGCGACGTTATTGTGATTGGCTTTCGCGTTGATAGCTTCACTCGTTTCTGAAGTTTAGAAGTAGACTTTAGATTGGCTTTACGGATTTTTCCTTTCAGTACCTACTTCCCATAATAATTTATGAAATTATATGTAGCTAATGTATTTAATAAATTAAATCACATGTATCTATTCAATTATAATCCTTACTAAGTTTTAATTCTAATGATAATTTTAGTAATCCATGTATTTTTTTCAATCTCATTTATTAATGCTAATGAAATCAATATTATGTATTATAATATGGATGAAAATCGATTGCATGTATGTAGCAGAGTTAAGAATGTTAAGGTGGATGTGTGGAGCGACAAGAATGGATAGAGTAAGGAATGAGTATATGACTTGGGATGAAATGCGATGTGACTAAAAGAGTGATGGACATGAATGTTGATGGATGGGGAGGGAGAGGAAGGCCAAAGAAAAGATGGATGGATTGTGAGAAGACTGATATGAAAGAGAAAAGAGTAAAATAGAATGGGACAAGGGCAAAATATGCAAGAGTTGTGTACAACTTTAAGTGACATATTTACCTAGAACCAATCTCTAATGTAAGATGTATTGTAAATATGTAGTTGGTGTTCCTATTAAATAAATAATAATAACAGAACATATACTTGATGAATTATGCTATAGGAATGTCATCGCAAATATTAAAGCTTTATAAACTATGCACGTTGATGAATAGCATACAAAACACAGTCATGAATTATTTAAAACAATTCCGATGGACAGGTCGTGCATGTTTAAATAAAATTTAATCCTAAACTGATTATTTCATTCAAGCTTTAACAAATTGACTATTTAACAACGGTGAAAGTATAAATAATGTAATAATTTCCGCTTGTTTGTTGTACAGATTTGTTTGTGTTTGAGTAAAAAGCACACATTAATCTTCTTCTATAAAAATAACCAGACAGGTTTGTTTTTTTTTTAATATTCGTAATATTCCGCATGAGACAAGAAAAATTGAAAAAGTTTCCCGGAATATTGGTAAATTCGATTTCGGTAGGACGTCTGTCGGGTCAGGTAGTAGTTAAATATAACTACATATGTGTTTATTTTTTCTCGACTGCCTCGTTGGTCTACTGGTTGCAATCACGACTGCTGAGTATGAGGTCCTGGGTTCGATTCCTGGGTCGGGCATATTGTTATTGGGTTTTTCCATCAGGAATTTCTCAGTAGCAGCCACGGAGTCTGAATTTGTGCCCGGTTGGTGGCAATAGGTTCGCCCCCTATTACACGGTACTTAAACATAACTGGTGAAAAGCGTGTGTACTATTAGGTACACCTCTGCCTAACCCTTCGGGGATGGCGTCATGTTATGTTATGTGTATGTTATTTTAATCCAAAGGTCAGGTAAACACCATCATCGATTTCCGAAATAAACATTACAAAGTGCGATGAAAATCTAGTGTACAACATTGAGTGTGAAACATTCAGAATAAAAACCGGCCAAGTGCGAGTCGGACTCGCGCACGAAGGGTTTCGTACCATTATCTATAAAAACGGCAAAAAAATCATATCTGTTGTATGGGAGCCCCCCTTAATTTTTTTTTAAAATTTTTAGTATTTGTTGTTATAGCGGCAATAGCGAGAAAGCTGAAATTTTCACTAATGATGTATTAATCATTTGTGAAAATTTCAGCTTTCTCGCTATCACGGTTTATGAGATACAGCCTGGAGACAGACAGACAGACAGCGAAGTCTTAGTAATAGAGTCCCGTTTTACCCTTTGGGTACGGAACCCTACAAAAGACTGCCCAATATTTTGAAAGCCATTGTTGGTCTCAAAATGTCTATAATTTGCCAGTAAGTTCACGGCAATAGTTGTTTTCTATGAAACAAATGAAATACGAGTTACAGCTCGTCTCCTGTCTCATAAACCTCCGCAGACTCTAGTAAAGTATTATTGTTTGCGATCGTTCACCGACTTTTTCATAGCTCGCAACACTAACCTACATCGTCCTTATGATAGCCGGATAAATAAAACATGTTACGACTACAACTTGCTAGGGTTACCTCTTTTACATTTTATTACAATTTCGTTAGTGGGTGTACTATATCTCCTACCTACCCCTTCGATTTCAGGCGTGATGTTATATAATTAGTATTTTACAGTTTCGGTATTTATTAAAGTGAGAAACTTTAAATGGTGAGGTAGCAGGAAGTAATTTATACATTATTTTTAATCGCTTTTGACGGATTTTCCATTAACAAGAACCAGGTGGTACTTGTAATATTGATGGAAAGCTCAAGGAAAAATTTAATTCTCGCAAAAAAATACACATTTTTTCCTAACCAATTTACTATCTGACAAGGAAATGAAAATGAAATAAAAATTCGTCAAAACCGAAACCACGTAATTGAAAAGGCGGATAAAAGGCAAGCAATGTAGATGCAATAACGTGCCCTGGAATCGAATAAACGGTAAAACAATGGACGTTTCCCAAAAATACTTTGATCTGTTGTTTTTCAATTCGTTCTCGAATGTTCGGCGGTGTATTATTCTGAAGGGTAATCGAGTTCAATCAATCACTTTATTAGAGTACTTTGGACGCGGGAAATTGTTTCTTGTCCTGGCCGTATTAGGCCCGTGTCAAAATACATCAACGTACTCAAATGACGGTACGGCTGTTATATTATGTATGCACACGTAAATTCATAACAATGTAAACATTTTTGATGTTATTTTGTTGGATGACGAAGTGGAGGGGTAGGGTTTCTTTATGGATGAGGTGTACTGCGCGTGTGTTTTTAACTAATTGATGCGTTTGGGTTTAAAATAATTCATAATGAGGTCTAGAATTCCTTCCGTTTGGCACCAAAAAACAATTTTCGCTTTTGTTTATTTTAAACAGTTTAACATTATGATTGAGAAAGTGTGTTTCTTTGTTGGTCAATTCATCAGAATAAGCCTTGTGTTTGCTTTGTGTCTATGTGTCATCAAGCGGAGCATAAGTATTTATAAATACTGCGTCCACGTAGTACTACGCGATCGCAGCGCTACGCGGTCTACGCAGCGCTACGCGGTCTACGCAGAGCTACGCGGTCTACGCAGAGCTACGCGGTCTACGCAGCGCTACGCAGTCTACGCAGCGCTACGCGGTCTATGCAGCTCTACGCGGTCTACGCAGAGCTACGCGGTCTACGCAGCGCTATGCGATCTCTGAAGCGCTATGCGGTTTCCGCAGCGCTACGCGGTTAACGCAGCGCTACGCGGTCTACGCAATATTGTGTGGCCGATGCAATGCAGCGCTACAAGTCCTACGTAGCGGCACGATGGGCTTACGCTGCGTTACGTGGGGTCTACGAGGTGCTACGAGTGTTATTTACGGAACTTTACGGTGCGCGTTATTGATGGTTTGTGATAATAATGCCTACGCTGTGAGTGAGTATGCATAGTGTGAAAACTCAGTAAACACAAAAAACCCCTGTTTGCACTTCAATGCCGCATAATAAACGGTCATCAAATGCGTTTTAGAGTGCGGGTCGGTGTGGAGTAGGTCGAGCAACGTTCCGGGGAAATGGAGTCACTACGTAGATTTTTTGCTTAACAGCATATACCAACGTATTTCGGATGGATATTTGGCAACGTTAGAAAACTAACTTTTAGTTGGTTTTTCATAGCTTGAAGAGGTGAAAAACCGTACAGTATTGACTTCCGATACCTACGGACGTTTCTATAGACAACAGTTAATATTAGCCCAATAGTGAACTATTTACTGAGAAATCCAAAATAAATCCTTATTCATTTTCTACCAAAAGAATCTGAAAATAAAGTCATAAATAAAAAGTCCCAAAACCTATCGAATATCAGCCCTTTACATTTTTAAAGGTTATCGATAACGGAAACGATTACTGCTCCAATGCTTACCGGAAGGAACCGATTGGCTCCGAATTATTTTTTATAGCTCATGGAAGGTAATTTTAACATCGATACGCGTAAATAAGGTCGATATATGCATTTTTCCCCTAAGATGTTATCTTAATAATTGTAATATGATGGCACTATAAGTTTGAATGAAATTGTTAAAATAAAACCTGAATCCAAAGTACGTAAAACAGAGTTTTGAACGCACTCTTCCGTAAAGTACCTAATTATAAACTAAATTACGCATTTTTTTTCCAGCAAAAGCTTTGTCTATGCATAATAAACTGAAAGAATAATATTCGTCCCTTAATATTTCTTTAATTATCATCTGGCCACAATGAGCCCCTTATTCTTAATGAGACCATTTAACTGTATTCAATTTAATTACTTTCGTATTATCTTGAGAATGGCGCAAAGCCGCCATTATTCGCCGACGACAATATTTTACCATTAAAAAAAGAATCCAATGCTCGGATTCGAGTTGGTTGTTTGGCTCGAACATCATCACCTGCCTAGCCTTTTCCAAACTATGTTAGAGTCGGCTTTCTGTCGAACCAGATGCAGCTGAATACCAGTATTTTACGTGAAGCGACTGTCTACTTAACCTCCAGAACCGAACATTAACTTGAGCTAAAGCCTAATCGATATCGGGGCGTGCAAAACTACGGCGGATATAAAACATTATTTCGGATATTAAAAACATTGTGCGGATACATTAGCGTTTATTACGTCTGTTTACGAGTGGAGCGGCCCGCGCTCGAACGGTCTTTATAAATGGCGTCGGCAAATTATTGTTCTACCACTAAATTATCCATCGGTTGTAGTCGGACCTTTATGTGCTCTCCAATGGATCCCTTCGTAGGTTTTCATTATCGTTTAGTGCTATTATACGCGTTTTTGGCATGCTTTACCGTTAAAATGGGAATAGTTAGCTGATATTATGGGTCCCCAATTAACTAAAAATTATGATGCGGTTGAACCACTTTACATGTTAGACCTTACATTGAATAATACTTTCAACTAACTTTGAGTTAACAGTTTCAGGCAACCTAATGATGAAACACAAAGTTAAATTCAATTAAATTTTAATATCATAAACAATTTTATTATTATCTAAACCTAATTAGCAATGCTAAAACGTCATTATTCTTTTTAGCTTTTACTGCTTGTGTGAAATATTCATTTCTTTTAGTTTATTATACGCCTCTGAACAGGAAAATCCGGGACCCACTTATTCTACCAATTTGTTTGTATTTAAAGAAATCATTTTCTTTTAGAAATCCGAGAGCGTAAAATTTTAATTTACTGTCGTCAATATTCCGGCTGTTTTTTAATAAACATCAAAGGAAAAATTATGTGAAGACACGATTTGGGCTGGAATAATTTATATTCGTAAGGATAAGCCACGCGCGCAGTTTACTTTATGGTAACGTATCGCCGGGCCGCGCTGACTTACTGTGAGCCTATGAGGTGATAGATCGAAGGTATTTGACAAGGGTCGCATTACACTACTTCCGGTGCCCGATATTTGATTAAATGTAACTTCGACGAACAAAGCTACAACTGAATTGCCGATCCAGTTACTTTCATTTCACAAATATGAAGGAATGTAGAGAATTCAGCGCAGTTCCGCGTAAAACATTACCGGTGGAAAATTGTTCTGCAAACATTTCATACAATGAAATATTTAAAACAATATATTTCACGGTTTCAGGATGGCATTGTTCACGATACGAATTACAATTCTGACGATGTTTTAGGATACAATGGCGGACGTGGTCAAGGCAGCGATATGACAAATATCACGTATGAATGTAAAGAGGGTTTGTCGCTTGTCACCTTTTCAAGAATACATAATGAGGGAAAATGGGAATTATGGACTTTATAATGAAAACAGTAGGTACTCATCGGTATTTATGTTGGTTCGCACATATTATGTAGATACTGTTTGCAAAGGTTCATGAATGAGTACAAAGTATTTTACAACTTACTTATTTACTAGAAAATGTTGTGTAGAATTTATGATAAGCTGGCTCACTTATAAAGTTACAAAGTATTAACTGTAAGAGCACTACAGGGATTCAGGACATTTTGATATTGTCAAGTAATTATTAACAATGTGTGATGCATCTACTTTAATATACGTTTTATAATCAAAGTTAATTCAGTCATTCGTGTAGCTTATGACGGCATAATTATGTATTTTCCTTTCCCTAATTTGGAATACATATAAGTGAACTGTTTTGTAATAACACCTTCAGTAAACTATCGTAATACCAACTATAATAATACGGTTACAGCAACACATTAAACATAATCAGTATTACATGCATAGATACCAAACGTGTCATAACATTTAGTGTAGAGGTGCTAAAATAGAATTATTCTTTCAGCAGAACGAAGGAAATTTAATTAAACCTGGCTATTTAGATAATGGAAGTGCCATCAACGCGTCCGGCCGCGCGCAGATTATAAAATTATCACTTACCCCTTTTCAGTGGTGACAATTGTTTTAAGCCAACCCTATCAATGTAATTTATTTTTATTTCTCAACATCGTGAACGAATGGAACGTTTGTAGGCTCTCTGGGAAAAATATTCGCGGAACTGTACAACATTTCGACAACGAGCCGGTAACGAGATGTGAGGAGACAACGCCGTAATTGCGTTTTTTTCTTCGATTTTACAAATCTATGTGATAATGCCAATTGTTTCTGAGATTTATTACTTCCGAAAAATGTTTCGAGTCCTCTTTTATTTAATTAAGCAAAATATGTAATAATTTATATTACCCACTTCTGAGCGGTTTTTATGAACATGCATTTGTTAGAAAGTTCGTGGAAGTTTACATGTATTGATATTAACTGATTATCGAGCATTGAGTGCAGTGGCGTGCAGTGGTTCTCCACGGAAGGTAGGCCACGCATACGGATACCCAAAAAAAAAACTTCGCGCAACATCACAACGTCGCTCTACTTATGATGATGACCCTAAAGTAGTCACATTTATTGATTTATAATATTTAAAAAAAAAAAATTTAAAAGAAAGCCTGTAAAAACAACAGTATGGTGGGGGTGTAGGCTATCCAGTGAAAGAAACAATAGTTTTATAGCACAAACGAAATCAGTTTATTATGAACACACAACTTGTAGAAGCTAAGGATGTAAGTACATTCACGAGATTATTGCCGAAAACGCGTGTTATAAAAGTTATAAATACAAGAACTCACCACATTATTCAAGGTTCAAATCACGATTTTCTGGAGATTCAAACTCAGTCACAGTCACTCAAACTCGTCTCGTATCTTTATAAATAACTTAAAATCATCAAAATCAAATCAAGTTGAATCTTAACATTAAACGATAATGCGAAAACTTACTACTTTGAACTTCTAACAAACACACATTATCAGCGCAAACTTCACAACAGAACACCATTTTTAAGTAGATAAACAAACAATAAACAACAAATTACTTTTAATTGAGTACGTTAAAAAAAGCAAAACATTCAAGATCGCGGATACACAAATATGGCTTCTTAAGAAACCAAATAATAATTGCATCATTTTGCCGGATTGCCACAGTTATTTTCCTAACTTCCCAAAAATCAAAGCGAAATTTCACAAAATTTTGGGAAAAAATAAAATTCATGTATTTTTTACTATTTTAATAGGGCTTTTGCTATTCCTTATAATTTATATTTTTTTGGAAGGTTTATATTCGACAATACCTCCCTGTTTTTTTAAAGTAGCAAGTCATTATGGAAACGATCGTTTCAGTGTGTAGTCTGTTTCTCGAATTCCCCGCGATCCGGGGAAATCTCCACAAATTGGTAACCCTGCACTGCATTTCATTCATCTTGACTGGCACTTCTGATTGGCTGGCCTTCAAGGCCAGCCAATCAGAACTGCGCTGGCGGTCTCCTTACGGCGGAGTTCCCGCCCATAATCTGTACATGTGTGCCGTTCATACACACGAAAATATGCACCAGTGTGCGTAAATTCATCAATGAGTCGATGAGAAATGAAGGCAGTTCGTTTGGTGGCCTAAGGAGTAGTAGCGTGTGCCCGTGTGACGTCACACGGGCGCGACAAGTTGCTATAAGTGTTATAACAGGAGTTTTAACTTTCTTTTTATATTTTGTATTTTTTATTAAGTACATGATTGTTGATTTGTTGTAATAAATGAATTTGGCTAAGGTAGGCTAAGCCTATTTGCCTGTATGGACGGCACGCCCCTGATTGAGTGTCAGAATGGTTACTTGTTATTCACTGTATCTAAAAGTATCTCTAAAACGGTGTCTAGGGAAAAGGATGTCTATCAAGAAAAGCACAGAAAGACAAGTCTATTCATTTATTCCGATTAGGCTTGTCATCTATTTATGGGCAACGTTAATTATCTATCAAGCTACGTCCATTCGCAAACCTAGGTCTTCGTGGAGAAGAATGTCCAAGAAACTTCACAGTAACATTTTTTAAAGTATTAAGTATATTGTCCTGGACCTTTTTCAAGTTATTGCAATTTATCAGAGTAGATAAACAATAAGCAATATGAACCATATTATAACACATAATTATCAGTAACATTCATAGTATAATATCAAATAACTTACATAAACATTGTAGAAACTTAGGGTAATGCAAATCTCAGGGTTGTCTTAATCGACGACACGGTTGGCGCAGTGGTCAAGCGATTGACTGCTGCGCTGCATGTCGCGGGTTCGATTCCCGTACCTACGGGACAAATATTTGTATGACCTACAAGTAGTTGTTCCGGGTCTGGGTGTTTTTCTATCTATAATATGTATGTATTTACAAAACAAAAATGTAGTTTATCAGCCATCTAGCTACCATAACACAAGCATTAAGTTGCTTATCTTGGGACTAGATGGTGCTGTGTGAAAATGTCCAGGGTCATTTATTTATTTATTTATTAATCCTTAGAACAGTTACAGCAACAACCGCATTTGCGACAACAACTATTTTATACTCGTCAAATACTCAGTACATCATTTCCGCCATAATAAACCAATGGCAAATGGTCATACATTATAGCTAAATAACTAATAACATACTTAGATAATAATTAACGAATCCTGTGTAAGGGAACTATTTTATAACTTCATTATATAATTTAGCAAACTAATAAGTATTTATTTGTAATCTTTATGTTTGATCGAATAAAATATGAACACCAACTGATAGTTCAGAGAATTGATTGAAACAACTTGATATATTGAAATTGCAATATAAGATCTAGGAGACATTACAAATATCACTTAATTATTAATAATTCATTTTAAAGTAAATAAACATTTAACTTTTTTTTTTTTTTTTTTGGGGGGTGAGAAATCATCAAATGACTCCTCCCGCTCTGGGCGGAGCGGAAGGGAGTGTCAGACTCTTACTGACTAAAAAACACCCATGTTCCTTCATTGGCCCTTTATGTTCCAGGGCCGCGGTATCTCTTTCGAACAGTCCCGCAGCCGCCGGCACCGGCCCTTGCGGGCCCCTCCCGTTTGCTGACAACTCTTTGAGGCGCGCGTGGAACACGAACGCGCCGTCGACACGGCCTGCCCGTCGTCATACGACGGACGGACGGCGAGCTAGCCCATTACTCGCCGTCCACAGGCCCGCGCCTACGGTGGCCGAGAGCCATCACGGCGTGATAAACATTTAACTTGATTAATCAAATATAACAACTATCTTTTGTTCGGAAACCAAGCCTTTTAAGCCACAATAAAAACTATTTCTATAAAATACCTTTAGGAAAATGTATATTAGATTTATTTGAAATTAGAACGTTTACTGTTCTTAAGATATTAATTATGTCTTTTTACGTTTTGACTGCCTACGTTGCTGGATTATATTATTGTTAATGTAGTCAGATATTCTCATATACATAAGGGTTTGCTAACACATTCATATTTCTGTATATTGAAAATGATTGCTTCATTTCCTATAAAGGATTAATTATTGAGTTTTCAATAAACTGTTATTATTTCTCCAAACCACGCAGCTTATTATAAAATAATCGTATCAAAGGATATTTTCTAATTAATATTCATAATGAGTTTGTATAGGAAGCAATCCCATAAAACACAGGTTGTATTGCTTTATTTTCGTTTAAAACTAAATTTGAAAAATGGATCTCCTGTTAATTCATATTTTAAGAATTTGTGAAATGAATTTCCTTGCTCATCATCATAGGAAACTTAAAGCTACTCTGAGCGGACTTGTGTGTATCAAAATGTATCAAAGGAGTCCCACACTAGCTGTAGCGAAGAAATTATGTACACATGTCACTCAGTCAATGATGAGGTAGCTTGTTGGAAAGTTACAAATTATTATTCCAGTGTGAGCTGTCACTTAGGTAGGATACATTTGTTCAAACTCAAACTCAAAGCATTTATTTCAATTAGACCATTACAGGCACTTTTGAAAGTCAAAAACAAAAAAGCTAAGCTACAGTCACAGTCACAAGGCATAATAACTTGCGAAAGTACTGTAGTTGCACATTCCAAATCGTAGATCTCTATGGAGAAGAATGGGCAAGAAACTCCATGGACACTCTTTTTAATCAAAATATTGTTACAAAATCTTGGTTACATCATTCATGTTGAGATTATACATATGTTGTTAAACTTATTTTGGTAACCTATTCTAAGCCGACTAGAACATAAATCGCAATTAACAGAATAGGACAATTCGTAGAGTGAACCTCCTTATCACATTTCCAAAAGTGAGCCATCTCCGTTGTCACTTTTGTCAGTTAAGCCAGTGGCTGTGTCGTCTTATTATGAGTGCGAGACAAGTCGGCGAGCTAATGTATGTAGATGAGGGCGGTTAACTTGACATCGGCTGCGGCGTGACAGGTGTCATGCGGTGCCACCGCGCACCGGATGGCGGCCGCGACACGGCTCCGGCGCGCCGTTTGTCGCCGGCGACGATTTGTCAGTGTCGCTTGACGCCATGTTACTAGCCGACGACCTACACGTCACGCCCACCGGATACCAGCCCCGCTTACATCAGATTTCAGAACAAATTTTCACTTCCATCGGCAGAGGAGATGCTACATCGTCGAAAACCTTTGACTCTACTCACTTAGGATTTGACGTACGTTGGTGGCTAGCACCGATATTTTTTTTAAACCATTTCATTTTTTCTGTAAAGGCTACAATTTATTTGATGTAACAGAAGAGATGTCGGTCGGCAAAGTCACGAGGTGAAATTGAATGGAATAGACTTTGATCATATCGCGCCCGAAAATTGATTGCCGCTGTTTCACCTGGCAGTTTTTATTTTTTCGTGTCGGGGTAAAAATATAGAGCAAGGTGGAAGCAATTTATCCAAAATAAATCTAAGCTGAGAAAAGCCATATAGCTGCCGTTTTCCAATGTGACCTCGATCTCATAAATAAGAATGAGGAACGGCGGAGGAACAAAGCGGCGGCGAGCGGTGCTCAAAGACGATTTTAAAACCTTATCTAAGTCTGAGGCGTGATTGACAAAAGTCGGACGGAATTCGATACGATTGCGGATGTTTGTCGAAGGCTTTTTTGTGGGCGCGGCAGGAGACGCTTTCCGCCGCGGAAGCGCACAAAGAGATGTGGCTTTTGGGCCGATCGTAAAATCCGTCGTAACTGCGCGTAATAGCAGCTGGGCTCTCGGCGCCGAAACACGGACACTGAAAGTTGCTACAAAATGGAATAAGGATTATATGTTTGTTCTCAACTTTGATGCATGAATTTTGGTCGAGATAAGCCGGTTTTATAGGGATGGGGCTATGAATATTATGGTACAGTTTTTAATAAGGGACACGGGTATGCTTTAACATCAAATAGATAATAACATTTCTTGTTCGCAAACATTAAGTAAAAAAAAACCTTAATTTTTCAACCCAAGAAAATGGAAAACGATTTTCCTCAAATCAATAATCCAAATCAAAACGATTAAAACGAAACGAACGTAATGGAAAAAGTACATTCACACCATTTAACTTATTTCACGATTTCATCGAGAAGATAATGTCATCGAAAAAAGTCGGCAGCGCGGTCATCAATCAGGCGGACGCTCTCGAGCTCGAACCGAGTGTGTTTTTGTTTGTCCAACAGTCGCGACTCTCGGAACTCGAACGGTAACGCCACTAAAATATATTGTATTCACTCACTAAACAAATTGTTTAAAAGCGGAAGAACGCTCCAGTTACATCGTAGATCGTTTAAAGTTTACCTCCAACTATTCATTTTAAATGATTTACGAATTAAGTAAAAAATGTTTTCCTTTGTTACCATTTTTTTTTCATGCAGAAAAGTTCTAAATCGTTCTTCAAAGCCTTTTCTAATATTGTTTTTTTTTAATAATTTTATAATAATTTATTCAATTCAAGTGAGATGCATACATTAATATAATATAAAAAACTATCTTAGATGAGCTTATATAAACAGAAATTCGACAAGACATCTGTGTCTGAACTAGATAAATGAATATCTGTATCTCAGACAACAGCGCTCTTCCTTAAAGATATACATGTGGCTTGAAGTTCAGATTGACTTAAATTATATATTACACTAGCTGTGCCCGCGACTTCGTTCGCGTGGATGTCGGAACTTAACAATGTATTTATGCTAGTGCTTCTTTATAAACAACATTAGCTGTGGAACACAAAAAGGTTATTGGGGTTTACGCGAGAAAAAGCTACGTTTAGTTGACCATGGGAAAAGCATCCAATACTTAGGTCCACCCCCGCAACGGATAATGTCTGGCCCTGAGCTTTATTAATTGTCATGGCATAACAGAGACTGACTGGGAATTGCACTCGTTTGAAAGAGAAAGGAAAGTTGTTAGGAATTATAGGTATTCTTGGAATAAAAACAATATCACCAGCGCCGCAACCGGTTAATATTTCAGCTTCGATTATGTTTTGCTGCAGATTTGTGACTTTGAGCCGAGTGCCGTTACAAAGTTTGGAGGACATACATTTCTGAGGAGAATTATTGGTACACCGATTTTTAAAACTATTTTGTGGGCTAGAAGTCCGGGTGTGTTGAGGGAATCCAAAAATTCTACCGGGTAGTACGTTGAGTCATCTTCTTCGGCTTCTTCCATAACTGTATAATTATAGAGGTGTATTCTCTACTATTCCCGGACACATGAATCAATATTTTTAAATTAATTGCCGCAGCTTGGACATTGCGAGGAGTCAAAATAGCTCGCTGACATAGCCAAGAACCGGCTTGATATCCCATGTTTGTGGAATCTCCGTACACAGAAGAAATTAGCTCCTGTTGTGATGTAACGCAAGAACAGAGATTATCAACCATATAATAACTTTTCCATCTTCTTGTACGGGGTATGTGCCATCGCCTATTTGTAACAATAAATTGGGAAACTCCTGTGCATTTTCGCAGCCTCGCAACTGTGCACGCATATTTACACTCAGGTGTGTAGATGATATATTGCGCCAAAAAACAGAACTCTTCAGACAGGCAGCAATTTCTTCGGCTCTCGTTCCTCGGGGTACTATCGGGAGTGTCTGCCGAAAATCACCGAAGAACAGCACCGTAATGCCTCCCCATCGGCCGGTCATTTTGCCTTATGTCCTATAAAGTTCTATTCACTGCTTCTACAGCTTTGCGGTTTGCCATAGTGCACTCGTCCCAAAAAATTAAAACACAATCGCATAAAACCCTTGCTTTATCGCTATTTCGCGATATGTTGCAAACCGGGCTTTCCGTGCGGTCTAAGTCGATAGGAATTATAAATGTTGTGTGTGCCATTTTTTCCTCCAGGCAATAATGTGGCTGCTATCCCTGAAGAGGCGACAGCAAGGGAAATTTTATTTTGATTCTGTAGCGGCACTAAAAAAAGTACTACAGCGCCATCTATGACGCAGAGGATAAACTAAAAATCGAAATATATCTAAATTCTACATCGCGCAAGTTATTCGCGACTTAAGACTATACAGAAGAACCCGACAACAACTGTTGGGCAGTAGCCCACCAGACATAACACCCGTCTGGTCGGACACCCGTCTGGTCGGACACCCGTCTGGTTGGACACCCGTCTGGTCGGAGGACCCTCCCTTTTCAATGGGGGTTGAAGAGCTTTACACCCTGTTCTTCATACTCCTAAAGTTCCTTATTCGGGGCAAAATGACTTTGATTAGGAAAGTTTTACCTGTTCCGCCCGGTGCGTCTAAAACAGGATTTCACCCGAGGCGTTTTCTACACTGCAGCATACCCTATCAAACGTCTGGCGCTGTTCCTCTGTCTTTGCGCAGCCATTTTGTAAAATTTCTGTGAGTTCCACGGGTTTTTAACTAATTTCTGATACGTATTCTCTGTTTATACGTTCCCCATCGACTGTCGGTGTGGGCAAACCGTATTGACTGATCGGGTTCCCTGGTATACTTATAACTATCTCTTTAATAGCAATAAGGACCTGTTGTGACAAATTTCACGTACCCTATAGGTCAGGAATTTCTCCATCAGTATTTAGTTGAACATGCCTCAATCAGAAAATGACGTCACACGCACAATGCCATCTATCGAATATCTGTATTCAATGCTGCACGCAGTTGAGCTCTAGATATAGTCCAGTCTGAGTTCGATAGATGGCGCTGTTTTAATATTTTACTTCGGAAACACTATTATAATTTTATTAATTTACATTTTTCTTTCTTTTCATTTATAAGGTGTGAACTGATTACGATGAAACCATAAACTTAATGTTACTTCAATTTTTACGCACATATTGTTGTGTATAAAAGTTACGGGAAGTTGTGAGACCAAGACTTGGTCTCACAACACACTCAGAAGTAAAATTGGGGTTATGTGCACTTAGTGCACATAACCCCAATTTTACTTCTGTAACACTTTCAATTCAAATATCTTTTGATAGACTGAACCGATTGCAATGAAACAAAAACTAAATGTTACTTCAAGTTACGCTCAATCGTTGTGTATAAAAGTTATCTACATTGCTTTTGTACATTTTACGTGATGCCCGAACAAATACACAGACAAACAGACAAACAGACAAACAGACAAAAATTCCAAAAATGCTGGAAATGGGTTCTATTGGTTGTCCTTTAACACCCTGGCTATTTTTTTTTGAATTTTTTTCGATGTACAAAAACGACTTTTCTACAGTTTTATTATATGTATAGATTTTCTAGACCGTTTTTCAGCACTTTATTCCATTCATTACCTTGTACCTGTATCAGCCACTATTATCACGTCCGACAGAACCTAAACTGTTACCAAATAGTCCAAGCAATAGAATTGAGGTCGTGCAGGTTACTGATAATGTTTCCCAATTATCTGCTGAAATAATAGTACGTGATCCACTATCAGTCTGTTCTGATATAACCTGTCTAGAACACGTCTTATCTCGCCCGCAGAGGTAATTATAATGTACTGCCAACTACAGATCCGAGTAATTATCAGGATGCCAAGTTAATTGAAATCTGAACCTGTGATTTTCTGATCTATTGAGCATAGTAACTGCGATTGTTTTAAATGGAGTTATTAATTAAATCTATGAAAATACACGGACCAAACAAATGGTTCAAAGTACTTTTTTGACCGCACACGAGAGCCGCAGAAAATGAAAATGGTGTCATTCACATATACGGAAGCGTTTTCAAAGATTCCGTTGCCTCCTGCTGTTTGCAGTTGTTACCACCTCATCATCTGTCTAGCCTTTTCCCAACTATATCGAGGTCGGCTTCCATTCTAACCGATACAGCTGAATACCAGTATTTTATATGGAGCGACTGCCTATCTGACTTCCACAATCCAGTTAGTAATGTAATACGATACCCCTTGATAAGACTGTCAAACGAGCCACTGATTTCTTAACTGTCAAAGATCTATAATTGACACCTAGGATCAACGTTAATGTGCTTGCACGGAGGAAACTCGTTATGTAATGGGTGGTCACACATTCACGGACCCACCTCGGCAAGCGCGGCTTAACCTGAAGATCGATCCGAGCGGCTGTTATTATTGACCACGAGTTCCCGCTACTGCCTACTGACTTAATAAACGTGCCGATATGACAGAAGAAGAATACTGCTTTCGCGAATATGATTTATGAAAAGTTTTGTTTTAATGCTTTGTTATTTATAGTACGCTTTATTCAAATCCTTAGTGAGTGAAACATAAAAGACTACAAGTGAGCATAAGTTTAAAACTTTATCCAACGGTCTTGGAACTTGTCGCGTGATTTGAATATCCACTTTGTAAGGACGTGCACTCACCACCAGCTTATATGCACCCGTTCTACTGAATTTCAGCCGTCTAATGGATGGTATGTATTTATTTTTCAATACACTTTCTCGAAAACTGGTTCTTATCGCACTACGGTTAGGTTCAACATGCAATGTATTTCACACGCCTGGTTTTTTAATATTTTTCGGCACACGTGCGGAAATAAACATTTCCGCAGATCCAAATGGGATCAAGATTGTTTTTTTAAATCTCGACAAACAGATATGCGTCCGTACGGCATAAATATTTTTGAATATTTAAATTGTGTTTATAAATTTCAATAAATAAAAATCAATTTTTATTTCAAAGATAATTAAATTATTTACAAACTATAATAGTAATAAATATGTACACTTAAAAGGGTTACAGGGCGTCCAAAAATTCGTCCGCATCGCTGGCAACAGGAAAAGTGCCCAGAAGGCTGGCAGCATGACGTTGGATGGCAATGCTGATTCTTTGGACAAAAAATAGGCCCGGCCTCTGGTCACGTGAAGAGTCGACCAACCGCTTGGCGATTTCCCGAAAAACTAGGTGCCCCACTCGGACCCCATGGCCCTAGTGTTTCAACCCCAAACGGCTCAAACACATAACTACTAATTAAATTATTGTATTTGCGCCGTTTGAAGTTTTCAGCACCTACAGCAGCCGCCCCAGCGCAGCCCACTGTGCTAGGAAGATGGGATGGCGCAAGGGTGTCGACGCAAGTTGCGTCCCACACCAAAGGCCTATCCTAGTTCGATGGCATTATGGTCATACCATCTCGTCTCTTCCCATTGACGCGTGCCAAGCCATTGGGTTCTAAGACAGCTGGCACCCCGGCAGCGGTGGTGGCAAGAGCACGACGGATGAGATCATTAATGCTAGCGTGCCGCGCATTCCGACCTGCACTCTTACTGCAAGAAAGGCCATGGTGTCCGAGGCAGTCGACTGCTTCACCACATTGACAGAGATGTGGAGCCCCACAAGGAGAGCCCAATCGCAAACACGTAGCGAGCCGGAAGGTTGTATCACCTAACATAGTGCCTATATTAGGTGACGGTAGTGCCTGAAGCCCGACTCCCACTCACCCACAGCCAGTAGGCGGGCACGCTCAGCAGTATTGGTAGATGTATTAATAAGTTTATTCCGTACCAACCTGCAGAGCGGCTCATCCCACTGTCTCTGGGAAAACGGGTTCTCGGGCCGATCCGTATCCGGGCAAGTCACTTTCCAGGCGACCTCTGCGTCGGTCAAGCACGGCACTTCCGTGTCAACCAGGGAGAGAGCAAAAATTTTCCTGTTTAGCTTTTCAGTGCTGTGGACAGAGGACAGGAACGCCGGTAAGCTTACACTAGAAATTTTGCGGACGCCGAGGCCATCAAAACGAATTGGTAGGGTGGCTTGCAGCCACGCTCGGTCGTCCAGGGCCACATTAAGAATGGATGTTAATGTGTTGCGAATAATTTGGTCAATTTTTCCAAAAGTTGTGGTTTCTTCCAAAGAGGAGAACAATGGAGAAAATACATAAAATTTGGCCCAAAACAGCAATATCTGATCAGGGTGAATGCCGAATGTAAATTAATTTTGGAGAGTCTATCCGAAATATCATTAAAATGATTGATTTTGTCATCGATTAAAGATGACAAACTGTCTTCTAAAATAGGGGAACCTAGGAGGTGCAGGAAAGTTTTTTCTATAGTCGATTGTCTGTCGGTAATGTCAGAGAGGTAAATTTCGCACTTTGAGGTGTTAAGGTCTAGGCCAATAGATTTAAATTGATTTTTGAGGAGTTGTAGGTCATCCAAAACGGTGTCAACATCACCGCCTAGAGTTCCATCATCTAAATACCACACGTTACATTTTGAATTTATTTGTTGAATTATGGGATGAATAGCCAAACTGAAAATGACAGGCTCGAGAGGGTCATCTTGTTGGCAACCAACTGCAGATTCTAAAACGTTGTCCGTAAACGTTGTTTATAAATAGAAAATCATAGATAAACATGATTATTTAAAACAAATAATTACTTTTATGAACATATTAACATTTATTTGTGTTCTAAATTCAAAAATATTTGATTTTTTTATTTTTCTTATTAGGCTGTTTAGCGGCATCATACCTTTGCTTCTTCTTCAACCTGGCGAAAGCAAAGCGCGGAAAAAAAGAAAATTAAATCATATAGTTTCCTAATAAATCCTGACAAAAATACTTTCCGTTCTAATATTTTATTTCTCCGAAAGCGTATTGAAAACACCGTTTGATAACGCGTGACCCGGCGCGCGGCGTTGGGATTTGTTACTGTAGTTCTCGGCTCCATAACACCCTCGGCTGCAGCTCGGGTGTTAATTCCACCTTGAAAACAATAACAAAGTTTCCCCACTTAAATCAAAATGTACTATTTATGAGCTGTTGAATGAAAATGTTGATGTTTACAATGTTGGAGGCCTATTGTTATTTAATATATCTTTATTTCAGACAAATGTATGGACATAATATGTCCATATATTTTTACAAAGAAAGCGTTAGTAGGGTTGCTAGTAGTACACACAAAAGATAAAAAAGTGTTAGTAATTTGTTAGTAAACAAAACAAGTTACACACTGTTATGAGCATAGGTAGATGTCTATAGAAAGGTAGGTATTGCTGAACATGTTAGCATCTAACTTAATACTTATAGGTATGTCATAGTTTATAAGGTGCTTTTAAAGACCGAAATTCTTAGATGAAGTGAAAATATTAGTCGGTATAAAACCCGGATGGTTCACAAAACCATGAAGAAAACATTATCATTAACACTAGAAATCGGATATTTACCTTATTTACTGTTTGTTTTGAGTACCCGATATTATTGGTTTATTTTTATTATTGGTTTGTTGTATTGGTTTATGAGGAAATACTCCAATCTATTTGCTGTTGTTTTAGTATCAACATTAGTATATTTTGACCATTTCGTACTCCTTTTGAGTCAGTTCCCAGTACAACCAAATGCAAATAAATGTGTTAAAGTGCAATTTCCGGTCCTTGAATGGCGGTGTCACACGCAAGGCGCGTTTGTGAACATTTGTTGGGCCCTCGCCTGGTCGCCTGGTGAATAGTGCGCTTTATAAATGTGTCGGATGTCGAGTAAGTGCTGCAAGGCTTTGTTGTCTAACTAACCAACTTACGTGCACAAGTTACGGGAAATTACTTAAGTTTAAATAATTATATTACGTTACATTTTGACATCGTTTGCCAAAACATCGTATTTTATTTTGATACACAGCAATGGACGAACACATAGGTTAAATAACGGAAAAAGTGGAATTATTCTTCTGGTTTTGCTTTCATGTTATAATCATTGGACTGTAGGTAAACATTGAACTTGTTCCCAGAAGAAAGCGCTATCTATACAAATCAATTGAGGTTGGTGACACTCATAAGAAGACGCTTTTTCTGTAAGATCCAATTTCGAGGAAAGGAATTTTCTTTCATCACAAAATATGAAAGACAACTTTATCATCGTTCATCGTTTCTTATCTTACAGTCACGCGAAATACAGAAACAGCTTCAAAAGAAAATATAATACTTACCTCCAACAAAGAGGACCGGATATCGTTATTTTGAAATCTGAAAGCGCTCTGAGAACCGTGGCAGGTGGCGCCACCTGCCACGCTGTCTTCACGAGGTTCTTCTAACGTAACATGAATACAAAAAATTAAAATACCACGCATTCATAGCGTCGCTTCTGATAACACCACATTACACCCAAGGCTCAGAGCGTGATGATATCTTTTTTATCACCAATAAAGCGAATTTACTGCTTCGTATTTCTTTTGTTTTTTTTTCTCTCTCGGCGTTTTTGTTGCAATCCCATACGCGACATAACTATGGAGAAAAAAGGCGAAAGTCATATGGGATCGTGAGCCACGCTATTTTTTTTCGTTTATTTGTATTTGCAAAAGCCTCGGAGCATATTTACCGGTACTTATGAATACTGAGCGAGGCAAAGACATTTCAAAGAGCGAGACGTCATATCGTAAGGGGAACACAGCGCGATATTCATGGGTCGGCAATTTTCGTAAATCTCTCAGTAAGTGAGCTCATGTTGCGCTACACGTACAGGATTAGACTAAGCTCTGAGAACTGTTTTTCCCTCCTCGATTCATTCGAGAGAAAGTGTGCCGGAAATAAATAAAGCGGAGCGGGAATGCGAGACATGAATACGACCTTAGCCAACGAATTTTCAGCGAATTTTCCACGAATGGCCTTAAGCTGGAAGGTAATACAAAAAGTATTGGACTGCATCAGAAGTAACACACGAGTTTTCAATCATTTTAATACAAATTTGAGCTGAGAGTGCTCTACAGAATTTTTTTGATTTACACATCGACAAAGGCAAGCGAACTTCTGTTGAAAAATTACTTTTGGAATGTAAAGCAATATTCTCTTTCTTTTATCAACGTTGAGTTCTTTCGCTCTTGAGGCTGAGATAAGTCATCAAATTATGCGAGCGCTATGTTGTTTACAAATTGTTTCTGAAACGAGTCACGTTTCCATTTAGAGGTAGGCGCAAAAATTGGCCCAATTTAAATAATGTTCAGTTCCTTACGCCCCCCCCTGCTCCGACAGACACTCCGTTTGTTTGGATTAGGTGACAAGATGACACTCGCGCAATTATCCTAATACACTTACATAAATTGACTCTGATTCTTATTTTTTCAAGAGAAGATGGATATATTTTGTGACGTTTCGTTATATGCGACAATATTTCAGTGTTTTTGTTCAGGTAATGATATAATTTTTAGTATTTTGGTAACGTTGATAAAGCATCAGTAAGTGAGGTACATTGTGTGTTCATAAATCGTTCACGTTTCCGACGTGTATTCAGGCTCGCACGTGAAATCTGAGCCTATTAGCGTTGAATTTTCACGCTGCTCATTGTTCAATAATAAACATGTATTTACATAATGACAGATTTATTATACCATTTATTGGCAAGAAACTCAATCGTGGGGAATAAATTTATTTCGTTAATAATCACATTTACCGTTCAAAAGGTCAGTCAGTGAATACGCAGTGTGCGTAACTGTATTTATTAATGTTCCAAAATATTTGTATGCTAGAACAATTGCCCACTTTGGGATTGTTTTAACGAGCATTTAATTTTAAAACAGTAGGCTTTTATTTTTGTTTTAAAGAACAGTAAAACGTTTGTGAATTTAGTAGCTTTTCCCTTAAGTAATTAAAATATTTGAAGAGCGATTATGTCGTATTCAAACTGGTTCGACATTGGTTCGGATATTATTACAAGTTTCAGGTTTATATTTATTTATAACATTGCTTTTGGGAAAACAAACAAGCTTAAACAGTGTTGTCTAAAAATTTAACAACAAAAATACTACCCTCAACATTTTCTAGAGATTACCATATTATGTGTATAATAAAAATAAACTGTTAGCAAACGTTAACTGGAGCAGGGCTAAATTAATGAAACAATAGTTAAAAGAAAAAAGATAAACAATAGATATTCTATAAAGGAGGTTCTATACAGGAGCCTAGCCTATAAATAATGATACATTGTGTAAAACCTATGGAGCCTATTGCCGATCCTTTAGAGTTTTAATTATATCTTTTTTAAATTGTATCTGCTGAGGAATAATATGTCTATTGCACCAACACGCTTATTGTATTGGTCGACTAAGCGGTATAGCGGTGGGCGCACACAAGCATTAGATGTACAAAATCTGCTAGCGAACAGTCGCCTGGTGCGTACCTCACGTCCATGCACTGTTCGAGGAACCAGGGTAACATATTTGTGTCGACTCGTTTGTGTCGGACAGAGGATTCTAGATTATTATCTCCGTAAGTTTACGGTTCACAAACGCATGTTTCACCTACAGTGACATTGCATTGTAACTAGTTTGGAAATATCGAGTGTTTATACCTACCTACTTAGTATTTTTTTTTCTGTTTTAAGTGAATAAAATGAATCTTTAAAAAAAAATCCCTTTTTTCTTGTTCAAAAATAAGACAAGCACGAAGAAAGTAACGCTTCAACAGCCTACGTAATTAAAAAGCTTTTTAACTTGTAATCAGTTATGCGTAGTTTAAATAAAACTTCGATTTAATTAACGGCTTTCTTTAGATTCGACTTTTTCCTTAACTTTCATTTTAATCCTTCGTTCCTTACTTCCCCTCTTCCAGTCATTTACTTGCACCAATGACTAATGAAATGGACTCGCAAACAAAGAGTTGTTGTTAAAAGGTTTCTGTCAGTCTTTTCATCAAAATGAGAATTAAGGGAACCGCATTGAGGAGACTTCCTTGTTCTTAGTAATAAAGATTAAGAAGGAAAATATTTATCAGCAAAGATGAAGCAAAATAGACTTTAAAGTCGGCTGAAAAGTGTCTTAAAGTTTAATTACAAGCGAACACTTAAGTTTACACGACCGACTTCATATCCTTTGTTTTATAGACAAAGGGGGCGTCTCACGACTGCTTTTACATTAAGTCTCCCGCTTAAGTTCCGTCGCAAACGGCCACGGCTAATGTATGGGAACGTACGTACTGATATTGACTTGCTCCAGCATTGTGAGTCATTTCCCTGATTGCATTAAGCTGAGATATGGGACCGAGTTTGTGGAAGTTTGTGTGCTTGTGCAAGAATCTTACTCATATTATCTTTGCAGTGATTCTATGCTCACCGATTTCAAGTACTTTGTTTTTTCGGGTGGGCAGGTTTGAATGAATAACAATGAATGATGGTGATGTAATAACAGCACGCTTATGTAAAAAAAAACTAACCTCCGCCCGTCATATATTTTGTTCATCAAATTATAACTAATGCTATGAGACTTACTCCGTCTATTTTCAGAACCTTGCCAAATTATAATCTAATAGACGTAGAATCATACGCCCACGACCAAAAGCTTCGTCAAGTGGAATTTATAAAAATACGCGAACAAATAGAATTTTCCCATTTACCATTTTGTGGCCGACGATAAAATGAATTTTTGTTAAAAAAAATCCGTTCACAAACGTTTTAATCAAATATCAATTTTGGAAGTTATTCACTTTGTTGGGACGGAAATAAAAAGTTATTTGATCTGAGTGCTCATTCCACCTACCCATATCCATTTGGTGAAACCTCTACGTAGAGAAATCTGACGATATGCCAGAGTGAATATCATAATCGTAACAGAATATAGCTTTCATATTATCTTCGCAACAACGTATCTCTATATTTAGGTAGGTAACCGGTGTATAAAAGTAGATGGGATAGGAATAATGTTTGAGATCGTATTTCTCTTATGATTTGAGGATAACTGTAAAGCCCGACAAAAACACCTTACGATTTATCGCTAACAAAACCTGTTTTTAAGAAAAACATTGCCCTTCTTTTTTTTCCTGTATCATGAGAACATTCAAAAAAGGAAATTATCCACGTGCTTCTGTCAAATAAAACATTAACTTATTTATCCTTCAGTAGGTAGGTACGTAATGTTACGCAGCTGTACCTCAAATCTACTCTCGATGCTGAGATGTGAAAAGAATTTCAGTCAAATCTCTGCCCCATTGCGTTGTTAGCTATTATTCTTGTATGATGAGCCTCGCGGGAGCCAAGTGTTTCATACCGAATATTTTTCAACGAAAACGTATCTACAGTCATTTATCCTTGCATTTATCATGCCAACCTCGCCTTTCAACTTTTAGGGCTGCCAAAGATTTCTTGAGTGAGACCATGAAATATCCAGCTTAAGATGAAAAATCATAAAATCCAAAAACCCTCCTGTAGCAACATTACTGTCGTTTTAACTTTCATTCAGATTATAGACATTTTCAAAAACGCGACTGATAAATTCGACCGGATAAAAGTATCGTAACAACCCTAACCTCTAAAAGCATGGTTCTGCCTCGCAGTCCGTAGGTACTCGGGCCTGTCTAACGAACCGTGTTTAAAGCCTCGTTAGTATCACTTGTCTACGACTGTTGATGTACTACGGACTACCACACCTATTTGCGTACTCAGAATGTACCGACTACCGACTAATTTGGAGGATATACAAAAAGTTGGAGTCTGTGGCGCGACTTGAGTATTGACTTGGGTTGTAAAGTTCGCGACATTCAAATGTTTTATAGTGGCATGCGGGATTAGTGGTTTACTGTTTGCAGATCTCAAAGCTTTTTGGAATCCCTTGATGTTGTTTGTTGGTTGTATCTTATCGTACGAGCTGGACTGATAGTAGGTAGGTATCTAGGTATGCGCATTGTGCGTAGAGACCGCGAATAGGCAAGCGTAAGGTGGGACGCCCTCAGATGGAGCAACGATCTCCGCAGGTTTACCGAGAATCGAGTTGAGTGGCGTGCGATTGAAGAGGCCTATATCCAGCAGTGGTCTGCTGTAGGCTGATGATGATGGAGATGTGTATTGTGCTGATATAACCTCTACATGTCTCTTGTTTGGTTGAGCGCAAATGGTATAAATTGTATGGCCTTGTAGATTCCTAGAGGTGTGTTAACTTTTGTTAACCTCTTATCTTGTTTTCCGTTTTTTTTTGTGTAGTTAAGCAACGACTTATTGCCGGGTCTATGCTGTCCCCCCATACTTGAGTACTAGTGCTGTAACATGATAATATTGTAAAATCTAATCATTTTAAAAGAGTAACCATGGAGTTTCTTGCCGGTTCTTCTCCATAGGAAACGACCAACCCGAACCGTGCACCTATTTGTCGACGTTTCATAAGTGCCCATGTACGCCTATGTGAAATAAAAATATTTTGATTTTGATTATACGTTCAGGTAATTGATTCTATTGACATAACTAAAAAAGTATATAAAATTCCATTTTGCGTACCTAAATTTTTCATGGTACTACCGTTCAGTTCACCTAAAAGCTTCGTCTTACGCCGTGGCTGCTCAATATACATACTAAAATGAACTTAATATTATCACAAAAATGCTTATGCCAAAAATATACCTTGGCCTTATTTCAAAACACCGCCGTTAAAGTAAACAAAATTAATAATCTTCGGAAAGCTATTCAACTTCAAAGTATTCGATACATTTTCATTACCTAGGTACGCTAGAAATTTTATTTATAAGAAAATATCAGTATCTACGTACCCATAGTAATATCATTTTAGATATTTAATAAAATCTCAAGAGAACTGAAAGTACTTTTCACGTTTAGATGACGTACGGTTGATTTATTTCTGTATCTACGATCCGAGAAAAATGACAATTGTAACAGTTGTTATTTTGTGTGCTCTGAAGAAACTCAATAGAATGATATCGCCCGTCCGAACCATTGAATTCTTGATTCGTAATGAAAAGAAAATACATATTTCAAGTTATTTGTCCTTAATAATAGCTTCACAGTATTCGCACCTGGTCCTTTATTGTGAAAGTCACAGTTATTATTCCTTTCGAGTCCTTCGATGACTGTTACGAACGTTATCTATAATATCTATACATCTATATCTTCTATACAAATAAATAAAATTGAAGTGTCTGTTTGTATTATGAAAAGCTTTTTACTGAATGCTTATGAAAGTATATAAGGTACTTATAACAAACACACATTTTTTTCAAATTTTGTCTGTCTGTCTGTCTGTTTGTTTCGGTTAATCTACAAAACGGCTGGACCGATTTTGACAGGACTTTTACTGGCAGATAGTGTCATAAGAAGTAACGAAGGCTACTTTTATTTTATAATAAGAATTAGGGTTCGGTGCAAAAAAGTTTCAACCCTTGAAATTGGTAACAAAATTCGATTCAAAAAGGGAATTCACATTTTTTTTAATAATAATTTCACGGGAACGAAGGTCGCGCGCAACAGCTAGTAAATAAATAAAATTGAAGTGTCTGTTTTTAATTTTAAAATAACAGCTTTTTGCTGAATGCATATGAAAGTATAAACGATATACGAAAGTATATTATAACAAAGAGACTTTAAAAAAAAATGTTGTCTATCTTTCTGTTCCAGCTAATCTCCGAAGCAGCTGGACCAATTTTGACGCAACTTTTACTGGCAGATAGCTGATGTTATAAGGAGTAACGTAGATTAGCTTTTAGTTTAGAAAAAGGATTAGGGTTCCGTGCAAAAAAAAATAAACCCTTGAAATTATTAACAAAATCTGATTCAAATATAGAAGTAATATTTTTCTAATAATTTTACGCGAACGAAGGACGCAACAGCTAGTTATTACTTCATAAGTCTGCCGGTGTCGACACCTTGTCAGCAAACTTCTTTTTTGTTGTCTAATGAATACCGAAAGTGTTTGAAGTTCAGGCTGACAGTGTCGAACTTTTACAATAATCTTCCCTCTTCATTAAGAAGCCGAACAAAAACGCGGCCTCATTGGCGCCCAGCAGGCCTACTCAAACTGGCCTATTGAGATTAACAAACTTCGACAGAAAACAACGTAATTAAGTTTAGTGTTGGGCCTCGGTGATGTTTATTGGATCGCCACCTTACTTATTGATTTTCCAGTTCTTAAGTCCCCACTTATTGCTACCTATAAATAGCTTGTTTAATTAATTTGGCAAGATTACTCTGACGTCGTCAACCACGAAAAACAAATTATATTCTTGTTGATATTTGCTGCACAAACAGATTCTCAGAAATTTATTTCGATTGCGATACTAGTTAATGAATTTAGCCGGAGTAGCCGGCTTGTTTGTCAAGTAATTATTATATTTATAGTTATTTTGAATAGGTGTTATTAACAACTTTATAAACTTCAAGATTGTTATTAGACAGTCGACTTGAAGCCTTTGTACTTAACTGTAATAGCACGTTTCTCGTTACTAATTTCTTTGTAACTGGATTAGTTCTCCCGGTTTATGTTCCAATGGAACTATTTATCCTTTGGAGGTAAAACGTGTCTTTGTGTGACGTCAGCGTCCTTTGTGCAAAGTTCCCTTGTCGTCCACTGAAACGTGATTGAGTAACAAACAAACGAAGGTATAGGATCACAGGCCCAAATATATTCAACTCGACTCGAATATATTGTACCGGAAATATTCAAACTTTCTTCAAAAACTACAAATTTGATGTGATTTTTATTGATGTCGCGGGCCTGTGGACGGTGAGTAATGGACTAGCTTGCCGTCCGTCCGACTCATGACGACAAGCCGTGTCGACGGCGCGTTCGTGTTCCACGCGCGCCTCAATGAGATGTCAGCAAACATGAGGGGCCCGCAAGGGCCGATGCCTGTCAGGGCTGCGGACTGTTCGAAAGAGATACCGCGGCCCTGGAACCTAAAGGGCAAAAGGAAGAACATGGATGGTTTTTAGTCAGTAAAAGTCTGACACTCCCTTCCGCGAGGAGTCATTTGATGATTTCCCAGCCCAAAAAAAAGGCATTATTGATGTCTCGATATTTCCCTTTTGTACTCAGTCGAAAATAAAGTCTAAAGAAAATTTATGTAACTATTGCAAAAGCTATCAGAAAGACTTCAATGTTTTCTGCTTCACCCAACTACGCATATTTATGCACTTATACCTTTATGGTCTATTTACCTGACAATATAATATCATAGACAAACATATTATACCTTTAAAAGAGCCGCTGTTCAATTGTTTACGGGACATAAAACAGGATTTCTACCTTCAGATATGGACCTTTGCATATAAAAACACAATTACGCCTATGGCTTTCTGTAAACCTTTACCGGAACCCGGGATTTCTTTAGCTGTAACATTTCTATTTCTGTAAAAGTAAACGAAAATTGTATAACAGAAGTTTTTTGTATGTAATTTGGTATTTATTGTTAATATTTCCGTTTGGAGTTGGTAGGTTGTTGGTCACGGGCAGTTAGGTAATTTGTAGTTTGTTCTCCCGTGACCGAGTATAATGTTGTACATGACACGTGCAAGTTTTAGCCATGACACTCAACTTTTTTTTTTTTAAATGGGTCTACTCTTGACCTCAATCTAGTCCTGAGGACAGAGATGAGGTCGACGATGGAACGAGCTTACACAAAAAAAGGCTATTAACTCGCGACTTAAATAGATTGGGGTCATATGAACTTTGGGAACACTGACGAAGGCAGCCCAGCTAGCAAAATACCCTTACAAACAAAAACTTTAAGAGCGATGGTTTCATACAAGGTTTATACGTGTTCTGATTAAGTCAGAAACTCTTAATACCCTTAAAAACAGAAGCTTGTAAGAGCTATGGTTTCATATAAGGTTTATATATGTTCTGATTAAGGCAGGAACTCTAGTAGTGGTATTTTATAAGTCTATTTAAATTTTAAGAGCATTCACACTTGTAACATAGTCTTATAGACGTATATAAGAAAACGTTATACAATATTAATAAGAGCAGTGGTATTATAAGCACCTTTTACAAGTCTAATTGCCTTTGATTCTTAATTAATACTTATAAATACATTTTATAAGTACAGTCAACCTTAGAAGTGACTGTACTAAGTGTTTTATTAGACTTCTGTAAAACTAGTATTTTAAAAGTGTGATTCGAGGGCGGCACTGAAAATTTCGGGAATCAAGGAAGTGACACAACATTACTATTTAAAAATGTATTTATTGCTTTTCGAAGTATTCTCCGCGAAATTTGGCACATTTTTCCATACGATGGAACCAATCATTGAAGCAACCATTCCATTCGGAAGTTGGGGTCTCCAAAATGGCCGTTTTGTAGGCGTCCACAGCTTCTTCAGGTGATGAAAATCTCTGACCACGCAATTTATTCTTTATTTTAGGGAAAGTATAGAAATCATTAGGGCTTAGGTCGGGGCTGTACGGCGGATGGTCTAATAATTCTATGTTTTCTTGCTCTAAAAACTCTTTTGTTCTGTGCGCGGTGTGAGAACTCGCATTGTCGTGATGGAGGATGATGCGGCGCTTGCAGTTCTCTTTACGGAGTTCAGAAACGACCTGTGGCAAACAAATGCTAGCATACGATTCTGCATTAACCGTTCTTTGTCCCTCGAGAGGAATAGTCGCAACATGGCCGGTTTTGGAGACAAACGTGGCCACTATTTTTTTTGCAACACTCCGTGAACGAACAATTTTTGTTGGCTTTAACTAATTTTCGAACACCCAAACTCGTGACTGGTTTTTTGTTTCGGGTTCGTACGCGTATATCCAGGATTCGTCACCTGATACGATGTTGTATACAGCATTTGAGGATCCTGCGTGGAATCTTTCGAGAGTTCTGACGCACCAAGTAACGCGAGCCGCTTTTTGCTCTTCGCAGAGCGAATGCGGTATCCATCGGGAAAACAACTTTTTTACACCTAATTGTTCATGCAAGATTATTTGTATTTGACTCATGCAATGTCTAAAGTTGCCTGAATTTCGCGGTATGTCACATGTCGATCTTCCTCAATCAGCTTACGCACAGCATCGACGTTTTCTTGGGTGACTGCAGTTTTTGGACGACCTTGACGGGGATCATCACTGAGCTTGACACATCCACGTTGAAATTCAGCAAACCAGTGATAAATTGTGGTTTTGGATGGGGCTTCATCACCAAATGCAGAAATCATCCGGTCAACACATTGTTTTTGTGTTAAACCACTTCGAAAGTCATAATAAATCATCGCTCTTGAATTTTCTCGAGTCAATTCCATTTTCTCAACGACTAAACAAGTTTGACAAAACCTTGTGACAAGACCGAGAATCTTTTTTTAAATAAATAAATGGTATTCGATTTTTAAAACCAAGGAGTTTTCAATTAAAAAGATTTTAATATGACAGGAACAGTGGAAATATTCCATTCCCGATACTTTTAGTGCAGACTGCGTATCTCACCTAAGACATATTATATTAAAGAGTAATAGCACTTTAAAAAGTCCTACAAGTGTCTTAAACAATTTCCTATTAGGGGTTATTTATAACCCTAAATATACGCCAGTGGGGCGCGGTAGGAAAACACTTAATAATGTTGTTATGTTTCTGTAAATAAATAAAAATAATAATGTCTAAACGACGAATAAGTATAAAAAAATCTACCTACCAATTTTTTTTTCAATATGTAGCTTGAAAGTGCGCAATCATTCCTACTATCTATATATTTATAATTTTATTTAAATATTATTATGTAATCAATATAAGTTTCTTGGTCAATTAGTTACACACTTCACATTCATCACTTGGGTAGTGGTCGTAAATTGCATATTTATGGCAGCCTGCGCACCAGAAGAACTTCAAATAAAATAAAGTAATAATATCAATTTGGGCCATTGTAAAATGTTGGGGCAGAAACTTTGAAGTAGGATATCCACAGGCGATACATTTTTCACACGATACAAAGTGCGTTATGTTCCATGGCCATTGTTCATTCTTAATTAGCATTTGGATCTTTTTTTTAGTTATGAAACAGTCGACATCCATAACTGCAACCATACTGAATATATTTGTCCTAAAACAAAATATGTATTAGCGTGTTAACATTAAATTAACGTTGTGGATTAATTTTATTATTAATACCTATAATGACATCGTCGTTTGGCTTGCTTTTACTTCTTAAGGAACCCTAAAATTATGAGCAACATGGCCGTGTAGACAGTAGGTTTAGGTTTAATTTGACTTTTACGAGTGCGATATAATCCTTACATAAGAGTACTGGACTTATATTGCTCTAACAAAGCACTTATGAATCGTGGTTAGTCGTAATGGCGACGTTTTGATATTATTTTACAAATAATTAAAAAAATAATATAGTAAACGACATATTTTTAAAAAGGCCCGTGAAAATATTGTTATTAAAATTTCAAAGTAATCGAGAAAATCTACTTCGCAACCTAATAATCGCATAGAATGCGTGACAAATACATGAGTAAGATACACACTAGCGTTTTGTAGGAAAGTACAATAAATTTAAATATAATACTTACGTTTTTATGCGCGCGTACTCTTTATTTTTACACCAAAGTTCCAAAGACTCGCAACCCACGGCGGTTTGTGATAACACTCTTATTAGGAGATCACAAAGAGAAATATAAGCGATATTACACTTAAAATAGTATTTTATTTTATTAGTAAGAGGACTTTAAGGTTATTTACCCTTACAGCGCGCCATTGTAAGTGACTAGTAAGTTTATTTGTTTTTATAAAGGTATCAGCAAGAGTTTTATAAGTTTGAAAATACACTTCGCGAGACCTTTACAAGGCAATTGCAAGGGTGAATTGAATATACTTATAAAGTGTGCCCAAATCCACACTTATAAGTGTCTATAGGTGTGATATAAGACTCAAAAACATATGGTCTTGGGATATATGTAACATTATTTTTTGCTAGCTGGGAGGGAATTCCACTCCTTGGCTGTGCGCATAATAAACGATGTCGCGAAGCGCTTCCTGCGAATGTATGGAACATCGACAAGGAATGGGTGATAACCCGCAGTACGTCTGGACTCCCGATGGAAGAAGGGAGATGGTGGAATGATCTCGTGGAGCTTTTGTGCACACTCACCGAAGTACAGCCTGTAAAAGACCGACAGACATGCAACCTTGCGCCGGTGGGCCAAACTATGCAGCTTGGTACCGACCAGCTTAACGTCACCAATGAGCCTCTTGGCTCTGCGCTCAACAGAGTCGAGTGTGGCTAATTGGTATTTGGCTGAGCCATCCCAAAGGTGACAGCAGTACTCCATGCCGGACCGAACTTGAGCTTTATATAGGACTAAAAGCTATCCAGGCTTGAAGTAACGCTTAACCTTATTTAGGATACCCAGCTTTTTTGCCGCTGTTTTAGCTTTCGACTCAACTTCACTCAAGTCACTTGCGATAGTGACTACAAAGAAATAAATTAAAGAATTCTGTTGCTTAAGTCACGCCACGAGTCACGAGTGACGAGTCTTGGCGCGACGGTGACACGACGGTACATAACCGAAGGAAACCAGTGACAAGTGCGCGTGTCACTTGGCGTTAGTCGCATTGCAAGTCACATCGCCCGAGGAAATAAACGTGGCCTAAGATCTAAACATAATATCATTCATTTGCCTAACCTTTTCCCAACTATCTTGGGGTCGGCTCCCAGTCTAACCGGATGCAGCTGAATACCAATATTTTACATGGAGCGACTGCCTATCTGACCTCCACAACCCAGTTGGTCCACTGGGTAATATGATATCCTTGGTAAAACTGGTTGTCAGACTTTCGGGCCACTGACTACCTGTAACGACTGTCAAAGATCTACAAATGACAGCCGGGACCAACGGCTTAACGTGCTTTCCGAGGCACGGAGGTATGAATACGGTCATCCATCCACAGACCAACCTAGGCAAGCACGGCTTAACCTAAAGATCGACCCAAGCGCCTGTTATTATTAAACCACGATCCAAATAATAATTATGACAAATACGATATAATTCATGAACAATCGACCACGCGTCAATTTAATACTTTGACCTTGAGCTGTAACCTGACTTAGTGTAGAGTTTTACTTGCAATGGAATGAGCGTCCGGCTTATACTAATAATAATAATATAATAAATAATTTTATTGACACAAAGAAAAAAGTTATACATTTTCATTTGAAACCCTGACTCCTGTGCTAGGTGAGACCTGTGTTACAGGAGTCAGTGTCTTCACCCGTTTTTGGTACTAATGTTCACAACATTTTATGCATCAAGAACCGAAAAATAAAATAAAAACATAGAAAAAAAACAATAATAATAATCTTTAAAAATAATGCATGCATGCTCTTGTGTGGTGTGTGCGTGTGTTTATGTGTAGGTGTGAAAGTGTGAGTATGTTCGTGTCTTTATGCGTTGGTGTGTAAGTGTGAGTGTGCTTGTGTGTGTTTGGTGTGCGGTGTAAGTGATTGTGGTTGGTGGCTGACTTTCGTTATATATAGACTAGGTTTGTCTACCTAATTATTAATCATCCCGAGTATTGTTCCTTAATTAAGTTTTCCGTCTGTTGGTAATCCAGTGTTTGAAGCCATGAGTTTAGTTTTATCTTAGTTTTAGTTTTTGTTAGTGGGTTGAAGTTGTGGATGTTGTTTATTTTATTATATAAATAAGTAGATAAGTATAGACGTTGCCGTCGAGCGGATGCGGTCTTACATTTGACTGTGCTACATACGTTACCGATAGTTCTTTTATATTTGGTTGGGTTATTTATCGGTGTCTTTCCATGCTGTTTCAATATAAGATTGAGCAGGTATAGTTGTCTCACTGTAAGTACTTGGCACGTTTCATACAGGGTTCTTGTAGGGAACCGATACGGCTTGAAGGTCATGACTTTTAACAGAGATCGTTGGGCTCTCTCGAGGCGTATCATGTAGGTTTTACAAGCACCTCCCCAAGCAGTAATACAGTACCCTATGATGGACTGTGCCAAAGCCAGATAAACCTCACGGAGGAGCTTAAAATTAGCCACTTGTCGTAGCTTTTTAAACGCCCATATAAGTTTCCTAACACGGGAGGAGGTCTGTTCAATGTGGGGACGCCAGCTGAGTCCCTCGTCTAGAATCACTCCCAGGTACTTCATTGTTTTCTGTTGTGTGATTGGAAGACATGAGCATGGAATACTACTGTTTGCGGCGTCACAGGAGTGTGCTTTGAGACTTACTACTGGTGGTTTGATTTTGGCGAAAGTAAATTGCAAAAATGAGGTTTTCGAGATGTTAAGGGTTAGCAAGTTAGATTCCAGCCAGTGGATTATTTTACGTAAGCCTGTCTCAGCAGCCTCCCTACTACTATCTATACTAGCTTTGATACTACTGCCATGCGGTCATCTGTACGGATAAAACTGCTAATTAGCTCTACTAACGTTCATCATAACTTTAGTCAACAGTCGAAAACTTTGTCGCAGGAGATCTTTCAAGAAAAGAGATTCGTAATTAGAATACAAATTGGAACAGCAATGTTCACCTTCTCGGCCAAGCCATGAAAAATTTCCTGGTCCGTGGTCAAAACATACGTAAAGAAACAATAAATGTAGGTACACATATATTGAACGACATGACCTGATCATGTGGTGGTCAGTCGGATTCCAATCATGACCTCGGTGGGACTGCCCCCTAAGGAAATGCTTTCCGTCGACAAGAATTCGTAATTTTTTCGACGCCCGGAATGATTTCCCCACTGCATTCATGGATGAGAGGCCAACTAGAAAACTCAAGGAAGCCTGGTAAATCTCCAGTAGGTTTAAATATTTCAGGTTCAACTTTAAATATTTATCGTCACTGGGAGCCGCATTGTGGCTGTTTTCTGATTAAATATGTATGTGTGTTTCATTGAGATGGGAGGTGCCTACCTATGTGAAAACAACCTGCCTTGTAAAGTAATAACATTTACAATTCACTGTATCAAATAAAACTAAAAGAAAAGAAATATTCGGAGAGTAAAGACAGTATTAGAGATCATTCCTGAGTAAAAAAATATGATTGTATACACCATTATTTTTAGGTCGTTCTGGAGCCGAATACCATGAACTCGATCATCGAACTCGTAACGATTGGGACTATTTTTTCAAAAAATAACAATAAAAAAAATACGAAAGAATAAATTTAATGTTCCTCCCATACGTTTCGAGTTCGATAATCGAGTTCATGGTATTCGGCTCCAGAACGACCTAAAAATAATGGTGTATAGTCCGTCAGTTAGATTATAATTATCAAAACATATTGCATACCGTGTAGTTTTTGTTTTATCAAATCAATAAAAAATTATGAAGATAAAACGCATCAAAGATAATGACTGGGGGCTTGCGAAGTCACATTCCGGTAAAAATGTGACTTCACACGAGTTTTCGACGCAAAGTGCGTCGAAAAATCGTATTCATCTTTTGTTTACGTGAAAAAAAGAAAACATACGTGTCCAATTATTTTTTTAGAAATCTATCTGAAGGACTAATTACATTTTTTGGTCTAGATGACCAAATCATTGTTGTTGACTAATAGAAAATGTCATATAATATAACATATGATCAGTTTTCTGAAGCTTGTAATAAAGCAAAGCATCCGTCCGTGTGAAGTGTGGTTATTTATCGTGTTCAGCGCTTCCATTTGCCACCGATCTGTTCCGCGTCCCGTAAGAAACAAAAGCGGTGTGTATGACATTTGTCAATTCTTATAAAGGATACGTTGCTATTTCGGAAATAAAAGACCTTTCGGGGATACGAATTATATCCCGATATGGGTCGTTATTCACGGATATATCTTTTATCTCTGTACGCTATATGAAATCTGTCAAATACGGAGATGGTTTCCTTTCTGTAAAAGCAATAGTTGTTTTTGACGTCAGTCGGTCGAAAATTGCAATGTTTAAGTAAAATGTCGATGTTATTGAAAAATGATAAAGCGTTTGTTACACTATTTTATGCTCGTAATATAATAATGGTCAGTTTTTACCAAATCAAAAATGCATATTTTTTATATTGGTATATTTAGATTCCAGTCAGTGACATCGAAATACGTGGAAAACTGATGTACAAAAATATTCATAAAATGCTTTAATTGGAGGCACCAAGCAGCAAGGTTTTACGCTAATTTGTATTCAAAATTTAGTGTGTGAATTAGTCTTTTGCAGTATTCTGGCAAAAGGCCCAACCGTGTTCCATTGTACTTCTATGTCCAAGACTGTAGATTTTTCTCATTGCTATGTTTCTTCGTTCTAGCGCTTTTCCGGGATATGTTTTTTAAACAGTTTTCAGTTCCATAAGAAGTTGCGGAATTATAAGTAACTGCATGGGTGTTCGGCAGTCTGCGATATTTATTTCGTTAGTACCAGCAACAAAATAATAGATGTCAGAAAGGCTTAAATAAATTATCAATATCTAACTGAAACTTTATTTGTTTTATTTGTATACCTCGATTCTTAGTTTTTTTTGTAAGAAAACACGGCCTCGTTCTTGATAAATAACACAATCTAAGTTCCGAGTTTTTGGTCATAAATTGCCTACTTTGTATTCGTGAGGTATTGGATACCTGCGAGCGTGGGGGCTTTTAATGAGATTGGAAATATCATCCTGGGACCATATCCTGGGCTTATGTAACATTATATTTTCGAAACAATTTGTATTGTAATTATTTCTCTACTCATCCGTGTACATATTTTAAATGAAATTATGATTATGTAAAATACACTTTTTGCTAGTAGACATACAGTTTTAAGTATATATGTATGTAGTTACTTGGAAAAAACGATATTGGAGTTTGAGCACAATGGTAAGTGATGGTCCATATATCTGAGTATACTCAAGTGCATTTCAAGCCCACTCAAAATGTAGCAGCCTTTATTATTGCCGCAGCTGCCTATTCTCACAAAATAGCTATTATACCCAAAGGATTTATGTGCACATAGCAAGACGACGCGAACCGAAATTCGGGGCCCGACAAAACAATCTCGACTTGACAAATCCCGGCTAATAATCGACACTCGTTATCCGCACACGTCCGGCTTCACCCGGATAGATTCCAACGTATTTGTTACCGGAATTTAATATCACTAATGCTTTATTGACAATCTGTAAGGCCTGCTAAACGTTTTCTTTGTAATATGTTAAAAAATCTTGTCTAAATGAGGAAAATTATTATGACAAGCAATTGTAATGCACATTCTAAAGTCGTAGTTAACCAATTTCGAGAAAACTTATTTCCGTACACACGTATAGTAACCGCAGAACGTGAGTCCAATTTCTGCTACCCCAAGTTTATTTACGTAAGTGAAGCTACAGCTTTTGTTTGTGCCAATTAAGTTTATTGTGGACGCAGTAAAAGATACGAAGAACAAGTGAGACAAGTCCTACGGGTCACGACCTACATGATAACTACTTGCGTACATTGTTTTTACCTACCCTAGTGCCGTTCCTAATCTTTATTTGATCGGCTTACTGGAATCCGGTTGGACCTGGATCTTTATATTTTCTGTCTAAGCTAAAGTTATTTTACAATTCACTGGTGAAGGATAAGCTATTTTGAAATTCTGCACGTCGGCGCTCCAGGTTAACAAATGGATATATCACATCAACCTCGGCACGTATATTTTTGTACATCGCGATGTCCCGGGCACAATGCGCGTCTACAATTGAAAGATTCGCTATCGGGTCAAAGAGACACATTTCTCTTTGCCGACTATCTTTTGGGGCGGTTTACGTAAGTTCAGAGAACGCCTCATTCAATACGGGAACATGTGTGTTGACATCTGATTAATGGTCGTCTCCAGCTTTCCCCATTTGGCTTCCAAGATTAAAAGGAAAACACGGGAAAATGTTTTTCGCGCATCCCGTTCGTAGGCGCAGTTGTTGTGATGTCCATCGAAAGATATCCTTTGTAGAGGCTACGTATCTATTTGTTATCTTTCTTTGTATTAAGATTGCGTATATTTTGTTGTTGTTAGTAGTGTGGAACATAGAATTTGTGAAGTAATAAAAATTGCATTTCAGCAAAATAGCTTGTATTTTGCTGAAATGCATTTACCTCGTACAAGTTACTATTGACGTCCCAGCCATACATGCAACAAACTAGAGTGAAATTTAATATTCTTTTATACATTTTGATGTAACTGCGTTCATTTGTCGGTGTCGAGCGTATTGGACGTTGACGACTGCTACGGATACAACAACGCGAAACATGTCGTGTTGCCATGACGTCACTCAGATTTATGACGTGAATTAATTAACGGAACAGAGTGGAACAAGAAAAATATTTATATTTAGGAAACGACGTTTGACGTCACTATTTTTTGTTTCACGCTCATAATTGGCTTTATCACCCAAGTGAGACAATAATTGTTGTCAATACTGTAAGTATAAACATGCTATAAACTAAACCCTAATCATTGCTTATTTCGGGTAGAGAGTATCTTTTAGCAAACAATTAGTATGTATATGTAGAGACACAGACATATTACCATTTTTCAGACACGTATTCTGTAAATGAGCCTAATTTACTAGCCTTGCTATGCCTGCTTTTTAATGGCGTTTGATTTTAGACAGTTATAGACCTTGGATTAACTTTTTTTAAAGTTGCACCCTAGTCATGTATCTGCCTAAAGTGCGTTGACTTTGCTGTAAAAGCAATAATATCTAGTGGGTTTACAAAAGTTATCAAAGCAAAATTAAAAAGAAAAACTAATCAACCAAGAAATTTTTCGTCATTATAAAAAAAAAACAGCTGTTTCCTACAAAACTGCAATTCCTACACGATCAAACTATATGGAACAGCTAATTAAAAAAAATACCAATGAAATTTTTTATGTGGCCCCCCCACATAATTATTTTTATCGGTATTTTTTTTGTTTCAGAATGAGATATTGAATACGTGATAACCATTTTAGCGACGGTGACCCATCCACCTTGTATACTTGCTCCATTTCGTGACCGTTTGTGGACGAACTTATTTCAACCAGTGATCTCAAAATCTTTACAACATCTTTGATCACTTCCAATAGCGTAATTTCAACAAATCCCGAGTCGAAACAAACTTGACTGAATAGCTAATAAACATAAAAGTCAAAGTAATGAGTATGAGTCGAGTTCGAGTAACTTCTGACGAGAAAGTTGTCGTCGTCTTGAGATGATCTCGTGCTTTGAATTATTTGTTACGTTCACATATAGTATAGCTCTTTTAACTTTGTATGTATGTAGAACATCTAAAGTCTTACCAACGGGTATCGTATTATCGAGTACCTACTAACTGGGTTGTGGAGGTCAGATAGGCAGTCGCTCCATATAAAATACTGGTATTCAGCTGCATCCGGTTAGACCGGAAGAAGACCCCAACATACTTGGAAAAAGGCTGGGCAGATGATGATAAAGTATGTAGAACATAGTTATCTATGTGTTTTAACTACATTTTATCTTTACATTTTAAACGTGCGTTGAATCAACGTCAATTGAATCCACATAGTTGATCCGAGTCATGACACAACCTGACGATGCACTATTTAAAAAAATAGAATAGTGTTTTTCCGACAATTGAGTCGCATTCTCCAGCTCACTCTTTATCTTGATGTCTTTGGTGACCTGAACATTAAAGCAGAACTGGCTTTTTTAAAGTAAGCTCTCGAAATTGGGACAATATCGGAATATTTTTCAGATTCCAAATTGGGTATCTCCGCCTCATAGCCATTGGTATGTAAATACAGAAATTTATATCGTTCCGAAATGTCTGTCGCGACATAAAAAAACTTTTCTTTTCTTACAATTGATGTTGATCCCTTTCATATTTTTCTCCAATCCAAATTGAGTTCTTTTTTAAGAAGAAAAGTGTGGAAATTCTTTTTCGAGTATTTTTTTCAGCCTGATGTAACTACGTAAAATATTCATGGCTTTGGTGAAAGGTTAATTGCGTTTTGAGTTAAAGCTGTATTAGAAGGTGAGGCAAAGGTACTTTGTTATATACAAAACATGATCAAGCGGAGTAAGAAACAACCAGTATTTCAGTATGTAGACGAAGTTTAATCTAGCGTTCGTATACCTAAGTAAATAAAAGTAAAGCTTCTTACTTAATGTTTCCGAGACGATAAACATAATATTTTATTAAGCCTTTACAAAGAGTAACAAATATTAATACTTGCGTACCTATTTAACATACCTATACGTTTCTTGGAATCTCACTTGTTATTGGAGAATATTGATTCTAGTTAATAAAGAAAACAAAGATTTAAAATTTAAAATCATGAGTATATCAAGTATAGTCATTGGATTTTATTTCTTTTTTTTTTGCAGGACTTCTAACATGTCTCAAAGAGTAGTGGACTTTAAAAACAAATAAGTTGGGTGCTGTTTGTATTGCTAGGTCTGTTGAAATTGATCGTTTATCTGTAATATGCGGTTTTCAAATCCATAAGACAAATTTATTATCATCATATTCCTGCTCTAGTCCCATGTTACTTGAGGTCGACGCAACCCGCTTTTTTCTTCCATTATCCCCTGATAAACGTAAAGGTGTGTCTAGGGGCCAACAATATGGAAAGTCCATAAGGCAAGCAAGACTGGTCAGAAACCCTAACATCATGAAGTAGTAGGTGATAAGGGCAAGCCAAGCTATTAGGCTTGTTTGAAAGCACCGCCACTAATAACCGTAACGCTCTCATTTACATAAGGTATTTGCAGGAGGTTAAAATGTGGATAATCAGCCTGTAATGTTCCCACTGCTGTGACACACGGCCTCTTCTCTAGAGAGAGAATGGGCAATCCACCACGCGGGCCCAGTGCCGGTTCGTAGATGTCACATGTCTTAGAATTTTTGGTTCTAGGACATGCCGGTTTCCTCTCGATGTTTTCCCTCACCGTTTTGAGAGCAGTGGTGATGAAATATATTACACAAAGTAATGCGCCAGCCTGGGTTTGAACCCACGACTGCTCATGTGCAATGTGGATTCGATAAACAAAATTGCCTTGAATGCGTACCCGCTTCGGCTTTAATGATGTACATACCTAGCGCTACATGACATCATTACTTCGGACTTGTCGCAGTTGAATTTTGCAGCTCGCTGCGACATTTTTTTATCTCTATCATAATATTTCAGTAACTTTTAAATTCAGTTAATAAAAGTTTTTAACGAAGATCGTCGTTTTACTGAGATGTTAATTTTTCTTTTTGCCTTTTACCCATCTGCTTCTGAAAGGCATTTGAAAACTTTAATTTGATTCATCAAAAGGTTGTAAAATTGCGGGAAACGTCTCCTGAAATGCTTTAGATCTCTGCCTACTGAGAAAGGTGGTAGGTACCTACAAATCGTATTCTTGTACACAAATTGATAGAAAATGAATAATGGTTTGTCCCCGCTTCATCCTTTTCCCAACTATGTTAGGGTTGGCTTCCAGTCTGACCGGATACAGCTGAATACCAGTATTTTACATGGAGCGACTGCCTATCTGACCTCCACAACCCAGTTAGTACTGGGTAGTACGATACCCTTTGGTAAAACTGGTTTCAGACTTTCTGTCAACTGACTACCTGTAACGACTGCCAAAGATTTACAAATGACAGTTGGGACTATGATTTTAATCGCTACTAGACCGCGTAAACTGTTGTCACCACTATGAAGCGGGAATATGGTTGAAAATTGAAAATAATATGTATTTGTGTTGACATGTGACTAAGCTGCGAATGGGCATTTATTTTACAGGTTATCTTTAGATTATAATTATTCAAAATATAGATAAAATTAAATAAATGTTTGGTTAAAGTTAAAAAAAAAAATGATAATTCTATTAAATTATTTAAAAAAAAACTGTTGCTATCGCTGCAAATACAGAGATCTTCGACGCCAAAGTTTACTTTTGTGCCGCAACTTCCCAATTTTTGATTGGGAATATCAAAATATTATTTATAATTCTGTTCAGTTAAAATTTTTCTTGAAACCCTTCTCTGACCACTGTATTTTTTGCGTTAGATAATATTTTCATTGCATTACGTCATACTCGACTATCTAAGAAACCATTTTTGAGGAATATTGAGGTAACACCGCGCCTTAACGCAATTTCTGAGGCACGGAGGAAACCCATCCACAGACCAACCTAGGCAAGAGCACCTTAAGATTGATTCGAGTGGCTGTTATTATTTAGCCTCGAGCTCCTCAGGCTATTCCCCACTTAAATTGGCTATATTGGCAATACTTTTATATATTTATGTGTGATTAAAAATCCAAGACAGCCATTCCAAGTAAAAAGTACAAGAAAATAAAAATTTCAATTTGAGTGCAGCCCTGTTGCATTTAAAACTCATTGACAATTTCGTTGTCAAACAAGAGGAAAGATTTAATGGCGTCCTTAGCAACCGTGTCACCACCATTGTTGCGAAACAATTTCCAGGTTTTAATCGCTCCCCTGAACAATTTGCCGCTCGACTGTCGCCCGCACGCGGTTACTTATTGTTTTATACTGAACCAGCCTTTTTGTTCCCTTTGTACCACCGCTTTATGAATAATAACAGTTCCACTACAATCATGTTTTCCGACATAATTAGCCAAATAACTTGTTTTTAAAACAAGTGAAGCCTTTTATGTTGAGAGTAGTTGTGTTTTTGGAGTGATGTAGAAGTTTGCTTTGACGAATAAATATACCTACTCGTACATGCGAATGGCGAAGGCAACTGTTAATCGAATGGCGCTAGTAACTAGCATAGCTTGTACCAAGCATCGTCATTGGTTGAAAATCTGTCAATGTCATTTTATATTTTAAAATAGCTTGACCTCATTGGTCAGATTTGGAATTAGCTATAGACACGCCATCCACTATCAGCCTTCCTCACTTCAAAATAACAACTAAGTAGAAATAGTTATTTTAATGATTCTTTCACTAGTTTAATAAATTCCTATACTTTATTTACGTAACACAAAAATTAAACTCATTAACAGAAAATTTTGTACCTAAAAGGATCTGCTCATTTCTATGGAAATTTCTACCAGCAGATTTGTGATAGGATAGTTAAGGAGAATTTTCAGTGGGTTTAGACATCTTCCATCAAAGTAGAAATCTGTTTTGAATAAAGGCGTCACTCCAAGTTGTTACTATTCAGCCCCGTTCCGCTTGTCTTGTAAACTTTGGTTATAATTAAGCGTCATCTTAGGCGTCATAATAGTTATCGTTTGTCAGCCTTGCGGTTAATTAGGAGCAGTAAGGGCTCCAAGAAACTGTTTTGTCGTAAAATATTGTAACACCTCATGTCTTAAATAATTATTGTGTTTCATAATAAACATTAATGTTAATTGTTGTTTTATTTATATCATCATCATAATATCGCGTCTGTAATCCCCGAAGGGTTAGGCAGAGATGGACCTAATAGTACGCCCACATTTAGTCAGATAAGTTGAAGTCCTATGAAATAGGGGAGCGAGCCTATTGCTATCTACCGGGCATAAATTTAGACTCCGAGGCTGCTACTGAAAAATTCATAATGAAAAAACCCAATAACGATTTGCCCGACCCGAGAATGGAAAGTCAGGACCTCATATTCAATCAATTTTATTACTTTATTTATTTTTGGATTACCAACAAGTCGCATTACAATAATATTTTATACAAAATGAAAACTATTACAAAATACATGGTCTTGTAACGCACACTCAATTACAGGTAACCGCAGCTTACACATTTTCGAGTAAACATGCTCTTAATATATAACTTAATAGAAATTAAAATTTGGAATACGTACAATTAAACAGTCATGCTATTATTAATATCAGAATACAGTCAAATCAAATCAAATTTAATTACATAGTAGTGTCATGATGAATGGCTGGAATTGAGATTAAGAATAGAATAGACATATAAATGTAAATTAAATTGAAATATAAATAGAATTAAATTAAAATACAAATTAAATTAAAATCCAAATTAAAATACAAATTAAATTAAATTAAACATTTCTGTGTTTTGTTGTTTGATTTTTCTTGTAAATGTATAGGTAAGTGTCTTGACATTAGAGAAAGGAGGTTTTAGTAGGTATTACTTTAAGTGTCAGATTCCAGATAGATTGAAAAAAGAAAAAGAATTACTTTAAGAAAAGCCCACAGATGTGCCTAGAACAACAGTTAAGCTGACACATGAATGGCATATTTTTTCTATGACTGTGTTTGTTGTGGATCCGTAAAATAAATCCATTACACGTTGCGTCTTTGTTTAAACAGGCACATTCTCTTATTGGGGAGTACAATAATCGGCATCAAAGAGTTTAGTTCGCGTTCAATTGTTCATTTAGACCCTACCCCGAGGGTGTTCTTCGGGCAAATCCCTCTGATGGAAAATGTATGTTGCGGCTGGATGCCCGTTACTGTACAATTAATTTCACCTAAATCTGCCGCCGCCGCAATAAAATACCCGGTTTCGCAGGCTCTAACAAAAAACGTAGGACGATTTACCGCAGCAAAACGATAATTTTAATCCTAATAAAAACCTATAGCTATTGCGTTTATGTGAAAATATTTATCGACTCTTAAATACACACGAGTAAAGATATCTCAAATGATTTGAAGGGCTATTACCCACTTTCATTTTATATTGCTTTCATGAAAATAAGTCACCCAAAATAGTTTTGGTCTTAATAATATGAAGAAGATTCCAGAGTTCATTGTATGTCCTTTACAAGACCTCAAAAAAATGTATAATGTGGTAAGAGACATAGCTATACCTACCTTCTATAAAAATAAAGGTAATGTGGATTAAAAAAAATCCTTCCCACATAAGATATAGGTCATGAAAAGGTTTCACCTGTCCGAAAAAGTTGAGCGATTTAATTAATATTTTTATTCTCACAATTAAAATTTGCGAGTCCGTGTGATAATTGAGAGGCACGTTCGCATTTTATTCGTGTCAATTAAGATCGAGTGACAGTAAGAGATGCAAATGAAATCTGTGCTACGCGACAATGTCTATCGACTTCATACCTATACACTTCAGCCAACTTATTTGTGCAGGCGGGAAAACACAGAACTAAAATAAATGTACCAAGTTTGACATATCCATGCAAATTTTCTTGACAAGCAACGCCACCTTGAACTGCATACTTAAAGTGGTCACACTATACAGTATACAGTCACAGTCACACTTTCACAGTAAGTTTACCACTTACAACGACAACAACATTAACTTTATCGTTAAGAGAATAAAGATCATACAGACTTTTACAGACTTGTCAATGGCAGCAAATAAACATCAACCATATTGAGAAAGATCATTGTGAATTCGACAGTGAAGCAAAATTACAGGTAGGTAAAATAGTTATGAATGGACTGGATTCGGTCAATCACGTGTAAATCATATACCTAGACAGCTAATCATATAGCTAGAGCGACGAAAACAGATTTTACTGCTATGAAATAAAGAAGCTGTCAATCTAAAATTGTTAGAAGATGGTCATCTGCTTTGCTGCCGTATACAGGTTGACTTTGAATTTAATGTCAGTCTTTCAGAGCGTAATGTACTCATGAGTTTCAATAACTTTTACGATAGCATTATCAACCTATAATGTTCCCACTGCTGGGATGCTGGGACACACTGCCTCCTATCTATGAGAGGGAATGGGCTATAATCCACCACGCGGGCCCAGTGCAGGTTGGTAGGTGTCACATGTCTTCGATTTTTTGGTCCTAGGACATGCCGGTTTCCTCACGATATTTTCCTTCACCGTTTTTGAGAGTAGTGGTGATGAAATAAATTACAAAAAGTAATGCGCCTGCCTGGGTTCGAACCCACGACTTACTGTTCGTAAGTCGCAGCCGCTACCACTGGGCCACCGCTGCTCACAATTTTACCATGGGAATACATAATTCTTCTAACCTAACGGATGATGAGGACGGATGTGTTGCTGGATAGTTTCTTGCGCCACTTCTTTCCAGTTAAAACACTTTATTAGAAGTGTCGAAGAGCGGCTGGGGTTTTGGGGGATCGTCACTTGTAAGCTTTGACGTTCAAAAAGTGCTGATTATCAACCTAGCTTGAATAACTAACTTTTGAATCATAACTTGGTTTTTTTTTTTTGTTTTCATTGATTAAATCTCAGATTTTATTACTACACGTCCTTGGGCTAATTACTCCTGAAAGATTATCTATAAATAAATTCAAAGACAATTTGAATTTTATTTCGGGAAATCGCCAAGCGGTTGGTCGACTCTTCACGTGACCAGAGGGCGGGCCTATTTTTTGGCCAAAGAATCAGCATTGCCATCCAACGTGGCAATGCTGCCAGCCTTCTGGGCACTTTTCCTGTTGACAGCGATGCGGACGAATTTTTGGACGCCCTGTAACCCTTTTAAGTTTACATATTTATTACTATTATAGTTTTATAGTTTGTAAATAATTTAATTATATTTGAAATAAAAATTATTAAGACAATTTGTAAATTAATAGGTCGAAGTCCTTTTTTAAAGTTATCAAACCTGATGAGACATGTGCCTGTATAACCACGTGTAGCCATTGATTGCGTGTAAACATGTATAAAACACACCCATGTAGCTTAAATAAAAATGAGGCAAAAATGGTTTTTAAACGAAAATTGCCGATAGCACGATTTAATCTACTGTGGATTTTTGTCGACCTCATAATCTTATCCCATGGGTAGCGAGACAGCTTTGGGGCCTTATAAGGGGAGGGTGGCAGATTATTACCCTCTGCGACTAACAAACATAAACAGGTATTTCAGTTTCAATTCCTTCAATTTAATAATACATGTAAGTACTGTTTGAATGAAGTTGTAGAAACGTTCGTAAAGTACTAACTAACTTTGCATAAACTTGGCTAGTTAGTGAAGTAAATTAATCTATACAAATATTTTTTTGCCTGTCTGTCTGTCTTGTAGACGTCTGCTTTACTTTATTGGCAGATAGCTGATATTATAAGGTCTAACATAGGCTACTTTTATTTTAGATTACGAATTAGGGTCCCGTGCAAAAAAATTAAAACCTGTGAAATTGGTAACAAAATCTGATTCAAAAAGGGAAGTAATATGTTTTTAAAATAATTTGACGCCAACAAAGGTCGCCGGCAACAGCTAGTGAAGTATAAAACATTTCAATTCCACACACACAGGTCTAATTACTACCCTAACAAGCTCGTAACTAAGTACCAATGTACCTATTTACCCTCTGCGAATGTTGTCGCAACCTGTAGAGATGATTCAGGAGACAATCATTCCTAATGAACATTCATTTGCGAGTATTCAGGACGAACTTCGAAATTAAACTGTATTCAGAGAAATGTGTACGAAAACGCACGTGTAACATGGAGCTCAAAAAGCCCGAGACTGGAGATGGCAATGGCGTTGGCGTAAATAAAAAGTAAATCGACTCGTGCTCAGAACCAATATTTTGTAGGCTATATTAACGCCTACATTCAGGTTCATGATCGCTACATAACAAAGAATGTTTTTACCCTTACTTTGTTCACACATTTTTCACAAGAATAAAACGTGCAACCGGGTTAATGAGTCTATGGGTCTATTGGTGAAACTGTTATTTTGTCAACCTAGGTCCTATGTATTTATCGCATACATAGGGTGTCTTTTTTTCTTGAACTGTGGACTTGTACACCTACTTATTTATTATAATGTTAATAGGATCTTTATGCATAGTAAGTCTTCCTCAAAGAAAAACATGACAAACTGAACTGCCGGAAGGCTCGAGGGCACTAGCCCAGTGCCGTCTCCAGTGTATGTGCCTTAAGGACTTGTACCAAGGGAATTAGAAGCCAAGTCACGCTCCACAACGAGTATTATTATTCCATTATAGGATCCGGGGAGTGTGGATAGCTTAACAGTAATTATGGCGACGTACGTGCCGCGAGGAATTCTCATATTAGTTCGCATGGGCACACTTTAATTAGCCAGGTGACAAGGCCTCTCAACTTTGTTAGTTAGCCCGACCTAATTTGGTATATTTTGGATGAAAAAAGTCAAACTAAATTTATGATGTCAAAAGGCAAACAAATCTCATTACCATAATTACATACATACATAAACACACGCCCTTTTCCCATGGGGTAGGCAGAAACCACAGATCGCCACCTGCTTCAATCCTTACATATTCCTTTTGCCTCGTCCACTGTCATACATCGAGTCAAACACGCGCGTCGGTTGCGAGTAATACAAACCTGGCCTTTTTGAAGAACCTCACCAGTAAATCAGTCTGCCCTTAATTAATTATTCATTTATTTTAACAATCATTAACGCAGAATATTGCATTAAAAGGTACGTATTTATTTATCATTGTAGAATATATTGAATATATATATTACAGTTACAAACTAATTTGGTACCCCGATTTGGTTGGTTGGTTTGGCTTCCCGAGATGAGGTGGATTTTTCAATTAGCCCTTTATCCATTTTAAATACAATTCCTCTAAACGCCTAACCCTCAAAATCCTTTCACCCGTAAATATTTACGTGTCAAATAATCGCTATTTCACTATAAGTGGAAATTCCGGGATTCTCTCAAAGGGTTTAAAATTAATTACAACGGAACTCATTGGACGGCCACCTTCGGATCCAAAGGTTGCAAAATCCAGTGATGCTAACAAAATGGCTACGGTATCAATAATAGGTAGATACGCCTAGGGTATGGCGACGCCCACGCTATAGTGTAATTATGAAAGGGTTTAATGATCTTTAAATACATCGGTAGTTAAATATACTCGTATGTTTATTATTTCCTTTATTTATCATTACTGCACATTCTTTCAATTTTTAAAGTATAATGGTGCGCCGGTGTGGAGATCAGGGTCCAAGCTACCGGTGGTTTGGGCTCCAGAAACAGGAACTTTTTCAAAATGCGGGCCGTATCGATCGTACTGCCTTCTGATTAGCTGGATCCACACCAGACGATCTAATTATGGTTCGCCGATCCGTCCAGGAGCCTAGAGCATGGATCATGGATCGTACTCGTCTGATGGCTTGATTTTTTTTTCGATCCTGCCGCGCCGCTCCAACACGCTCCAGCCGATCCACACTGATCCGCCTACAGTTAAAGATTTCATTTTCTTCTTTAACTCTTCAACTGGGATATTGTTAATTTCGCGAATATCTCGCCATGCATCTTCCCTCGCTCCTCTATTGGTGAATTTGCTGTTATTTGGATCCCATAAGCATTTATGATTTTTATAAAGGGATATTAGACGACGACTTTCAAAATTTTCCATATCGTTTGATCACTGATCACAGACTATGCTATTGATCGCGCGCTCCACACAAAATCGTCCACGCAACGTGCACCAAGAGTTTGAGGCAGCTTTGTGCTTAATCCAAAAATCGAAAACCAACGGATCGCTCGCGGCAAGAAGCGTGCGCTCCTGCCGCGCAGTTTGGATCGCGCGCAGCACGTCGACACCAAGCGCTACTGCCGCGCGCGATCTGGGCGTGTTGGATCGTCTGGGGTGGAGGTTGTTTTGCCAATAGGTTCTTCGACATGTTACCAGCCCGATTTCATATTGGTTTATAATTTGTCCAAATCTATCCTATATTTATTTATTCTTACAACTCCTAGTTGCAATATTAAGTACAAATTATGACGTTTAAGTCCATCTCTACTCATTTTTACAGGCAAAGTTATAATGACTTTAATCTGGTGGTAGTTTGATTTCCAGAGGGAAAACTAGAATACTGTAATTGGATTTTTCTATTTGACAGTTCTGAGTTGTTGAGGGTTGAAAAATAATAACGAATGAGACCCTATTATACTTGACGTCAAATCGTGGGTGTAGAAACAATATCAGAAAAGTTTTGTCATAATATATTTATTTATTGTTCTATTTTCCAAAGTTCTTGTAATATGAATCTTATAGTATCCAATATCTATTCTTAATTTTAAAAGTTCTATAGATTGCCGATTGCTTTATTTCTATATTTCATAGCCAATACACTCGAGCAATTATTTTCCTTTGTTGCTCTGGGAATTTATTGAAGAAATATCTGGAATTTTCGATAAATCTTTGTTAACTGTATTTGCCAAGCTAGCTATACTGCAGAAACAATAAATATCTCTAGTCAAAACATTTCATGGGTACCATTTTACGGTAAGCGGATGAAAATAGATGAATGGGTCTCGTTTGTTAACTAATAACAAAATAAAGTTGTGATTGGGAGCCATACTTTAGTCAAGTATGGCTCCCAATTACAACTCTTTCACGATTCTTGACTAGATTGATTGGATTCGTGAATGAGTTATTGAAAAGCTAACATTTAATCGTTGGCGTTTGAGTATTTCAATTACATTCACGTAACTGTTTTTACACCCACGTTTAACCAGTACTAACGTAAAAAAGGCACTTTCACAACATACAGTTCACACGTCATATGTAATATGGCAGTTTTTCAGTTTTAATTAAAGTAAAGCGAAACATTCACAATTTCAGATTTATAAATAAAACGCACCATTACGCTTGTCTCCTTTAAGGAACTTATATTCCATTTGGAAGCAACCAGTGACTCTTTGCCCTACTTGGGATCACATCACCTCTTGGTCACCAACGCACCACCAACATTGCAGTTCAGCTTCAACTAAGGCCATCCATAAATTACGTCACACGTCGACAAAATGTGACATTGTGTGACAAGAGGTGCTTAATTTCGTGACGTCACATTTCAAAATCTAATATATCTAAGTATTACACGAAATTTGAACTTATAACGAAAAACTTAAAAATATTCCAACTCTATCTGTATGAACTTGTAAAATTGCAAAAATATGACGTTACACTAGAGACGGAGGGAGTTTCACAAATGTGACCAGCTGTGACAAGGACGGGGGGGGGGGGAGGGTCCAAAAATCATGAAATTCGTGTGACACAATTTAAGGATGGCCCCTAAGAATAAAAGTCTAATGTGCCAGTATTTATAAAACCTTTCATCTGTTTTCAAACTTACGTCTATAAAAGTTCTCATTATTTAAAGTGGCATTTTTACTAGAGAAGCAGTAAACGTTAATAGCCCTAAGCTGACTGGAGACAGCGCTAAGCGTTTATTTTTTATTTGTTGCTTGTTTGGATTTCCAAGCGCCTGTCTGGTTAATCCTGCTTTTTGCTCTGCAGTCGCGTCAGGCGTCCATGGACTAAGGCCACTATTAAAAGGTAGGGTAGGTACGAACATTATTATTAGATACTCGTTTGCATTTAGTAACTTGTTTTTTTGAATAAATGTGAAATTGGAGAATTTCGCTAAATGATAAATTGTTGAACAGATTTGATTGATGTTGCCAAAAGCAATTATAATAATTGCAGATGTTATTGTTTTGGGTCTGTATTGAAAAAATCCGATATTGAGGCATTGTTTTATACGAGTAAGTTGTAATGATACTGTAGGTATTATGAACTCGAAGTCCAGCATTACAATAATTTAAAAGACGGTAAACTGTTATGAAAAGCAATGTGAAACAAACTAGATTGTGATTAACCATAAATTAAAAACCGCAATAAAAGACGTTTGATTAATTAACCGAATATAGACAATACCGTCTCAATATGTTCAAAAATCAAAATATTTATTTTTATTTCACATAGGCCTACATGGGCACTTATGAAACGTCGACAAAAAGGTGCATGGTTCGGATTGGTCGTTTCCTATGGAGAAGAACCGGCAAGAAACTCCATGGTTACTCTTTGAAAATGATTAGATTTTACAATATTATCATGTTACAGCAATACTACTCAAGTATGGGGGGACAGCATAGGCCCGACAATAAGTCGTTGCTTACTACACAAAAAAGCGGAAAACAAGATAAGAGGTTAACAAAAGTTAACACACCTCTAGGAATCTACAAGGCCTACACTGTTCACACATTCACAAACAATCGTTAAAAAGAATAATTTACAGGTTACATCTATGTTTCTACAGGCAGCATGAAAGCGTCTGTTTAGTCACGAAAACGCAAACAAGCGATATACACGATACTATTACGCGTCGTTTATATGTATGTATATCGTTAGATTCACTCTACCGTGTCAAAAATAATCATGATTCTATTTCTTAACATTGATATTTGAATAGTGTTGTACTGCCCACTCATACTGAAAATCGTATCTATAGTAGCATGTGGGATATGCGGGCTCTCTCTTGTCAGTTCATCTCCATTTCATATCGACATTGTAGGTATACACTTTATACAATTTGGGACCAGTAAGTGACCACGTTTATTCAGCTTTGTTCAAATCGTCAAGGGTGCAGGTAGGACACCCGAGACACTCCAGCAGGCGAGACATCGCACTCGTCGTTGAATGCCACTACCACTGTTTTTTTCTTCATCACCCAAAGTTGACTGGTAGAAAATGTCTATGGCATTAAGTCCACCTCTGTACTTTGTGCTTGAAGTGTTACAAAAATAAATAATGCCCCATTTCCAAATTATGCTTGCAGTGACCCACTGGGCACTCTCAAGAGGTACCCACTCTTGAGAGTGCAAACACTTTTGGCCAAACCAAATTAAGTGATACAAAACTAAACGATGTTCTGCCTAGTGCCTACGTCAACTTCTCTTTCATAACTGTAGTTAGTTTGTCGCCACCCTTATTGTCAGCTTGAATACGCCGTAGCTCCCAGATTATTCCACGGTTCTTGGAAAACCCATTATTAATGTACCTAGTCTAATGGAAAGTGTCATGGCGTCGGCTTTTATTATCCCCTTTGCTTATTGTATGGTGCTGCCCGCTTAAACACTTTGCTTTGAATGAACATAGGTATAAGTATGCAAACAGGCGCGGTAAACGTTTCCGTGAAGGTTTGTACAGCTTGTATCGGAAATGCGCGGTTATATTTAAGGGTTTTATTCAGACCATCAAACTGAACCAGTTTCCCCAAGGGACTAACAGTAAAAATCTAATCGCGAAAATATAATCAGCTGTCCTATACAGAACTTCAATATCTACTTGAACCAAATGTATGGACCGGCTGATATTTTTTTTTTACGTACCAGTCCCTTAAAAATTGCCACAATTTTCGGAAACATGCTGTATTTTCTTTTTAGAGCCTGGTTTTCGCACTGTCTTCTATACTTCGTTGAGCTAAAGTTTTTTTACCTTACAATATTTTATCGGTAAACAATAAATCTCCGCCCGCATGATCTTGGAATGAACTCAAATGGAATGTGTCAGCAGGCCCGTGATTTAAGGGAATCGTTGTGGGGTGTGTATACAGCCGTTGACAGTATTTTTACTCATTGTCTCATTTAAGGTTAACCAGGTGATTGCAACCCTTTTGATACTTTCTGTTTTATTAACCTCCGACAGAAAAAGAGGGATGGTATAAATTTAATTCTATTTATTTCTATTTCCGTGTATCAATAGATTTGTCTCTCTATGAACCCTTGGCTCTTTTATTTAAATTCCAATAAAACAATTTGTGAAATCATTATACCAATTTATTTTTCAGTAATTTTGTGGACCAATATACATATAATCAAAGAAAGCTCTTGTGATTGATCCACAGAATGACTTAACTGACATGTGATTTAACGGCAGCAATTGATCATCGATCTTCCAGTTGATCAGGTTTTCAAAAACCGAGAATGATTCTATTGCGACTCTCTTTTGTTTTTGTAACATCGGGTGGCTAATTGTATTGTCCACTGCTATTCAAAAGCTTTAAAAGGAGGAAAAATTGGGCTTTAATCCTTCGTGGGATGTTCGTTTCCTAGAACCACGTTACGGATATGTCAGCGTCTATTTGAGTCGGTTATATTCCTTTCATCCAATATGGATCCACTAGTGGTAGACGGTAAACTTCGTTATTTTGTTTTCGCAGTGCCTTTGAAGAGTTTATTTCTGCATAGCTTTTTTACTATTTTGGTGACTAGGTACTCCGATTCGAACCTTACCTTTTGAGTGTTAAAGCTACTGTATATTAAAAATAAATATGAACTCGTATACTCTCCAAACGTTGAAGGAACAGAAAAACTCGAAGACATCAAGGATGTCAATCACCCACCCGCAGTGAGCTGGTTATTGCCCGCTCCTCTCCAAGCAGAAAAAGCAGTCAAAACATTATAAAAAAAAATACTTTTAATTCAGACTAATAAAATGTCCATAACTTGTTAGTAACATTATCTTAATACTACGAGTATGTTAGTTGGAAAACAAAACTTAGACAACATGCAGCCTGATAAGCCTTCCTACAACTGCAGATTTAGGTCTCTCTAGGTAGTGGCAATCATCCTTAGGATTTCGTTGCCACTACCTAGAATTCGGCGAGTTAGTGAGGCTGACTTTTTTCGCATTATAGCGTAAAAGTCACCCTCGCGTCGGCAATCATGCCCGAGGTGCTGCAAAACCGAGGCAGTCGCACCAGAATCCTGATGACGTTGCTGTACTGCACTCTTAGAGCATTGTAGGCTCGCTGCGTATAGTTGGTCCATAGGGCGCTGGTGTAACAGTATGCTCTGAACAAAGTTACCCGTACACCTTGCGAACCTATGCACCAACATGTTAGCGCGCACCGACAATGCTCTTCTCTCCCTCTCAATATCTCTGTCGTCAATATGGTTTCAGTTACAACGTGCCCTAGATACTTAAACTCAGAAACACGGCTCAAAGATACCCCGTTTAGATAAATTGGTGGTATATATGTATTATAGATGAATTACTATGAAACACATCAAAGATAACTTATTCGATCAAAAACTCTGCAAAAAGGGCAACACTTACCGTGATTAAGTTAATTTACGCCGCATGCAGCGTAGGCATTTCAACTTTGAATGGGCACTTGAATCGCCAACTTCTAAATCTCTACACAGCCATGACTAATGAGTACTTTACTCACTTTTACTGCACTTTACCAACTAGTAATGGCACTTGATGAAGTTTTCCGAGTAAAAACAGCTCGGGACGGCTACATCGACGAACTTGCTGACTGGTTGCTGTTGCTCATTCGAAATAGCCCATTATGTCACCACTAGCTTTATCACTCGATTTCATCCGTGATTAAATTGTTTTTTGATAACGGTTTGATTCATAGCTGGAATTTATTACCGAGATAGGAATTGCAGAGACGATTCATTTCATTCGATTCTAAATTAGGTATCTTATTTTCGCTGGGCCACTATTTTGAAGCATCAATTTTACTTTCAGGCGATTTTGGCCAATATACATTTTACCAATAAATTCAGAGTGCATTTGCACCACTATTTCCAATATCCATATATTGGATATTTTATTACGAATGCAGAGTTGTAAATGTTAGTATCTGACATAAAATGGGGAATATTTTCAGTCTTTATACTCGATAATTAACTTCAACACGTCATTAAAAAGTACGTATTGTTCTGATTTAATGCAGTAAAGCTATAAAAGTTTAACAAACCGAAATGGATTATTGTCCAGTATTTTGCATCCTTTACGATGCACTGAAACATTATTTATGAACAAAAAACAGGCGAATGATTTTAATATTAAATATTTGATGTCACGCCGTCGGTAAAATATGTACGGATCCGAACGCGATGCCTTTTAAAGTGTACATAAATAATTTCGAATGTATTCGCTCTGTTCTTTGCGAAACATCACGCCTACATGCCTAGGAAGGGTAGGTTGTAAGTGTCGCGTCGCACACTAATAATTCACTCTTGCCAAGCCTATCGTTTATTTCCAAGTACAGGTTTTTAAAATGGACACTTTTAATCAAATGTTTCGAGAAAGGAATTTTTAATTATATAGCAATTTTTCTATTCTTCTAAAATACTAAATGATTAGGTACCTGGCTCCGATGGTATAGTGGTCGCAAGCATGACTGCTGAGTAAAAGGTCTTGGGTTCAATTCCCAGGTCGAGCAAAGTGTTATTAGGTTTCTTCATCAGGAATTTTTCAGTAGCAGCCTCGGAATCTGGATCTGGGTGGCAATAGGCTCGCCCTCTATTTCATTCAACATAGTTGGCGAAATGTGGGTGTACTATTAAGTACACCTCTGCTCAAACCCTTTGGGAATTACAAGCGTGATACTATGTTATGTAAGCTACTGATATTGACACTTCATTTCATTAAAAAGAAGAAAACACGAAAGATAAGAAAACCTACAATTGAATGCCTAGTCGTGTTCTGTGATTTCGTTAGGCTGGGAGCAAACAAAGAACTTTGGGAAACATATGGCGCACGTGTTACGGCATAACAATTTGTTTCTGGAAGCTTTTCACAACGTTGATGTTGTGGATTATACTTGCTAATAAGTAGTTATATTATTGGTTCGATTTTCGTTTTAATTAATAACTTAACGTTTCAAAATGATTAAATAATTTACACAAAGTAAGGTGCCTGGCGTAGTTCGAACCCACGGAATATAACACGGAATGTAACTAAGTTTCTACTGAGTAACCAAGGCTATTTATAATTTAACTAGCTTTTGCCCGCCGCTTCGCTCGCTTTAATTTCGAATTTGACAATCAATTCGGGTTGTACTCTTCTTGTAATAAAATAATTCAATCGTGATTCGAAAAACACGTGGCGCCATTTATTATCATAAGAACGATATTGTTGTATTTTCTCGGGAACAGTACTTTTTTTCAGGATGAAAGGTACCCTATGTCCGTTTCTGTACACCTGACAACGTTTATATGCAAAATTTCAGGATGATCGGTTTCAGTGGTTTAGGCGTGAAAAGGTAACAAACGAACATATTTTCGCATTTATAATATTAATATAAGTAAGGATAGTATGGATGACTTCAATTGTACCCATATCTAGTTCTAAGCTTAACACTGAAATAATTTTCGAATAAGTACTTATTCCCGGTATATGTTTGCGAGGCAAAACATATTGGATTCGAGCTGAAATAGGAGAATTAGTCGAGTCTGTGCAGCTCGATGGGCGAGGCATAGCAATACTTGCATGCTTCCATGATTTTGTGTTATCTACGATATCTTATGATCCAAGTATGGTGCATGCGGAACAAGACTATTGCCTTGTGGGTATGCTTTTATATGGAGAGCTGTTTCTTTACTTGCAACAATTTAATTTTTTTCAAACAACTTCTGAAATCCGAAGCAGTATACTACAGCAAAATAAGAAACTACGAATTAACTATACCAATTTTTTTTAATTAATAGATTAGATTTTTCTTATCAATGGGTTTCACCTGTCCCACAAAACTGTACCACTTGTGGAAGAAAGTATGATGTTTAATTTTGTATTTTAAAGTCCCACTTCAGTTTATACAAGGACTGATCTTGAAAACCAATTAAAACCCTCCTAAATTGACAAATTTAAGAAAATATAAATAACAGTTGAAACACAAAACAAAAGGACATTATCTCAAAACAGTCGTATTTGCAATGCTAATGGTCAGTCAAGTTAACCTTTAGTTGACCTCAACCTTTAGGTCACCGATCAACGACCACTTCCGGCAGATTAAACAGTCAGAACATGTTCATTCGTTATTAGATATTGGTTAACAAAAGCTACTAAAATTATCCATTTTCGTTTTAATACGCTATAATTGTAGATAAATATACAACAGCATAAAATTAAATAACCTGGAAATACTGAGCCGTCTCGTGGCCTTCGAAGAACTGAAGAAACGAACTTGATCAAAGATATACACGGACAGGTAAATAAGTAAGGGTTTATGTAAACACAAGATTCAGAATTGACACACAAGTGGTATTCTGAGATAAAAGGAAAACCTTGCACACCAGGTATCTGTAGGAATAAATGTGAAATTGATACAGCCACGGTCTCGCTTTCCCTAAACAAACATTCCTACTAGTTTTTATTTCCATGGTAATGTGTAGGTATAATTCCGGTCCTCGCTACATGTCTCCATAATGTGGGGAAAACCCGACTCGAATCGAAAAGGGGGAATTTGTATTAATGCGGGTTGCGAAGCTCAGCAAAGCTTTTTATAAGTGATGAGATCTAAGTTCAAGTGCTCCAAATTTCGGAATTTGGGTAATGTAAACTCCTTTGCAGAGCTCCCGAATCTAGAACTTTATTTGATCGATTTAGAGGCACTAAAATGTACATTATTGATTACCGCAATACAAATTGAATTTGTAGTGTTACAATAATATCTGCCCTAATAAACTATACAGGGTGAAATTTAATTCATGGGCATCCTTTTAAGGGGTCATTGTACTCATCATTATGAACAACTTTTACTATGGGACTCAACCTAAAATCGCGAAAAAAAATCAGGTGTTCTTTGCATTTATGTTCACATAACTCGTCAAAATGTAGGGAAGAGCTGATTTTTTTTCGCGATTTTAGGAAAAAAAGGATGCCCATGAATTAAATTTCACCCTGTATATTGCATCTTTTATTATATTACAAATACAGCCAGTATTAATAAAAAAAATCGATAGCTTTCAGCGGATTACTTTTTTCGCAATGCAGAAAAAAGTCAAACCAAACGAATCTTTTTTCAGCAATATTTTACCACAATTCAACCTATTGCCTTCATATAACGCTTTCAGTTTATACCTCGACCATCTGTGTTCCTTTACGTATTAATTAATATGCAATATGTTTGTTATTTCGTAAGGGTTTCTCAGAACCCTCGTAATAATATAATACGTACCTGCTTAATATCTACAGAAGATGGGTGCGTGGGATTTACACACCCTTCTCCCTTGGTTAATAAAGATTATGTGGAGTTGAGACTTAGGAGGCGTGCGCGGCTGCAGCTTTCATACAACGTTTTAATATTCATGGAATTTTAAATACATCCGTCTACATACGCCTATCAGACTTATCTTCAGATTTCAATCGTTCATTGCTTCTACATATTTTATGTGTCTTTGTTAAACACAGTCAAAAACCTTTTCGAGTGCGAAAACAAGCAAATTCAGGCCATTTATTTTTTCTTACGCTTTTTAAAGTAATCTGACGATCTTTACAGTCTTTCAGGATTCTGCTTTGGCTTTGTATTCAAACAAAAGGACACACAAATGTATATTTTCTTTGAGAAAAATGTTCAAAGATTTCCTAGACTGAGACGGCGCCGGCGCCCGATATACGGAAATTCCATAGCTCTTTTATCGGCGTCCCATTGTGGGTTCCCCTTTGCTTATCGCCATCAGTTAATTTTTCCATGACATAGCTCTAAAAGTATGGAGATCTAGCTACAGGCAGATCTGTCCTAAAATTTCGCCTCCTTTGGGAATCGGAGGGTCGTCCTCTTTATCATTGGACCTAATAAAGTTATCGACGGACTGTAGATGTAGATAGATATTCGTATTTATGGCACTGCTTACCTTTGGGAAAGGGAAGGTTTGCAAGGGTGAAGTTTATAGTGCCAGCATATTTTCGAAAGAGGGCGAGAAGTGTTAAGTCGTCTTAAGCAGGCTACTTATGTTGAAACTTGGCACCTCACTTTTCTGACTCAAAATGTTTCTCATAGTGAATTTGAAATTCTGGTATGATAATTTCCTTTTTAATCAGATAAATGGGTCAAATAGAAATTATGTAAGTACTTCTGTTTCAATCGCTTTCAATTTGTACTATAAAGTACCTAAATAAAATTGATTCATAACTGAAACTCATGATTATCTGTTTCCCGGAGACTGCATTGTAATGATTGGAATAGTCCATTTAAATACTGCTATTATGTTATGTAATGCTGTAACACATATTTAAAACTCAAATTGAAATGCTTTATAATAGGAATAGTTCATTGAACATAAGTGGCGATGCATTTAGGGTATTTAATTTTGATCAGTCGAAACTCAAATATACCGCATATAAGAAATGAAACAACCGTGTACATTATATATTTATCTATATTCAGGATCTTAATGGTTTACTTTGTCACTAACTAATCAATAATTAAATTAAAATCTACATGTACAAAAATTGTTTTATATACACGAATTCATGCAATTACTATACTTAATCTAATTGGTAGGTACATAATGACCGTGACGCTCGTTACTCGAGGAATTTACAAATACAATTAATATAATATATCTGACGAAATTCATCATTTTGACACATCAAGTAAATCCAAGTTTTAAAAACTTCCACACTAATTAGGGTTGTTATTTATTTTAAGTAGCTAATCGCTAATTATATTTAAATTACAATTTAACGTCTTTGTGAACCTGTTTGACGATTTTTGCAATAATTAAAAATTGACGATCATCAATTACATTCTTAAGATTATGAATTTCATACATGAAGATCGTTAACCTAATGCGTTTCCAATGACACTGAGTATGAGTAAAAATGATCGAATAAATATGATTTATTCTGAAAATGGGAACCACACGACATTCCACGTAAATAGTTCGCAGCCAAGCACTCGCGGCGCGGAATAGAGGCCTGTGCAATGGTGGTCCAATATCTATACCCGCTAACGTTAATGTCTCTATACGAAGGAATATTATGTTATATTTACACGCACACACAGACGCACGAACATTTGGCACAAAGAGGCGTTTCACGCTCACACACGGGCCACGGCACGATCCACTACAGGTTCTGAGCAAATATAGGTATGCGGAGAGATATCTACACAAGTACTTCGTAGCCTCACCTAAAATAGTCTCCACTTATAATATTGGTGAGTTCTTATTCTACTTATTTACATCTCACAATCAGTCGTAAATAGTTAATATTTTGGCAGATAATTTCCATTTAATAACTATTTTTTAATTACAGAAATATTGTTGTTTACAAAATAAATATCAAACGCGACAAAACCATCTGGGTTGGCACTGTTAAGTCCTAAATAGGCCGGACTAAAAGCTGCTAAAAATATCATGCAAAATGTAAAGTTGTATCGTATAAATTCAGAAATACGAGTCTAATTTTCGATCTAATAATGTTCGGTTTCATAATGATAAAATTATTTCACAACCTGTTACAGTATGTTCTGAAGTTAATGACTAATCTACACAGAATGGATGAAACGTTCTATTCGAGTATTATAAATTATGGTTCGAGATTAAGAGGAGATATTGTCAAGATTGTGTCAAGTCTCAGTAGGCGAATGTATTTCTAGAAGGGTCTAGAAGTTGCTGTCGTAGTCGGAGCGGCGGCGCGAGTAGTGCGAGCGCGGGTACTCGCCCGTGTAACCGTACACCTGGGACCCGCCGCCCGTCTGCCCGTACAGCTGCGAGCCACCGCCGTATCTGTCGACACAACACACGTCTATTAATATACATAATATGTTCCCACATTTAAAACTTGGCCGACCCTGCCCCGGCAGCCAAAGTTTTTCCATGAAACAAGCAGTAGCGGTTTTCCATGAAACATGTAAGGCAGGGTTTCGCTGCGGTAAAAGTTTGCGGCAAAAGTAAGCTTTGGTCGTCTCTAGCGTATTTCAGGGAAAGTTGGATGAACGAAACAAAAATTCTACAGTATCGGGCGGTAGGTACTATGTATTGGTAAGCTGGCTCACACCTGTCGTCTATTTCATGAGAGTTTTATAAATAATTGAGTAAGGGCAGCTTTCTGTCAAATAATAATAGGTATCTTTTCATTTTAAAATCAAATTCAAGTTCGTACCCATAAGCATTTCCAACGGGCCCGTAGATCTGCGAGCCTCGTCCTGAGTCAGGCGTGTAATGCTGCATATACTTCTGGAGCTGCGGAGTCCACTCCGACCGCCACGAGTCACCCGGGTTTGGGTAAGCCAACTGCTCGATGAAGGCAGTTGACATACGCTAGACAAAAACAAGAACAATATAAGACATTGCAATAGACAAAATGATAAAAAACAAGGGACTAGGATTTATTTTACCTTGCCCGAAGGGAGATACGGCAATTCACGTTCTTTCACTGGATGCACGTCATCAAAGCCTCCCATATGACTCTTATCCAAATCGCGAAGCATTTCCTCGCTGAGAGGTATTGGCTGTTTTGCTTTCGCACTCTTCTGTCTATTAACCAACTGAGAAAAAAAGGGTTATTTTAATAACTAATAATAAAAATAGAAATTCTATTACCCTCTCCCTCTCTATTTCGTTTCGGTTCACTTACTACTGTAACTCCAAATATAACGACGAACAGAAGAGACGCCATCGCAATGACGATCACAGCGATGCCCCACTGAGGCAGGAATGATTCTTCTTCAGGTGCCACAGGCGTAGGCGCCTCACGTTTAGGTAAAACTATACAAAATAGAGAAACAAGAAGTCAGCTATGTTTAAATAAGTAACACTATGCTATTGAAAATACTTTGAGCATAGTCACCCACCTATGAACTCGGTGTAAGCAGGATCCATTACGAACTTTCCGATTTCTAATTTTCCTGCCGACTTATCAATGGTCTTAGTCATTTTCTCATTGCTCTTCTTCATCCGGTCTTCATCAGGTTGATCACCTAACATCACGTCAGGGTTGAAATCATCATCATCATCCTCATCATTGGGTGCTTCAGTCACGGTTACAATCACAGAACCAGGCTTGGCATCGTGAAGAGATTTGTGGAACATTTTCTTCAAGTCCAATGTGTTGACTCTTTCCTCTACCTCTTTTAGTTCAATGAAGTAGTCTACAAGAACAGAACCTTCACTGAACCCATCAATTCTAATACCCTTGTACCATTTACTTAGAAAGTCTGATTTCGAATAGACGGAATTTAACTGAAAAAAAGAAAAGATTAAATATAGTATTTCAAAAGTTGAAGGTACTAATTAGGTGTAATTTTAACACTTATTTTAATCGATAATCAAGTGGGGGCTTTAATCAGGTTGTAATATACATCTCACCTCTTCCTTTACATCTGTGGCTAGTCGTTTCCATTCTACAGTATTGTGGTCTAATAATTCGGGTATCCATTTGACTCCTGAAAATGTAATAAGTAGTTAGTGTACTGGACTTTTGAAACTCAGCTAGCTGGCAACAACCTGTTCAAAATTACAAAAATTGACATTGCAAGATGCAGGACATTCAAAGTCAACCTATAACAATCCCAATGCTGGGATACAGTGGTCTATCTATGAGGGGACCCAGTATGATTGATATTGAAGAAATATTGGTACCTGAAACGATTTTTATAGTGGCAGCGATGTCACACTCGTTTTTACATAATCCTGGAGTGGTCGGTGGAGGGGGTACGGGTGTCGTCGTTGTCGTGGTCGTACGTCGAGTCGTTGCTTCAGTACTAAAGTCTGGCATTGGACTGGTAGCAGTGGCGTTCCTTTGAGCTTCTAGAAGTTTCTCTATCGAAAATGGTGTCGTAGACGGTGATGGCCAACCAGTGAATTCTGTTGAAGCTCTGAAACGATTGAATAGTCGTCATTATTTTGCAATAGTTCAATTTGGTCGCATTAAAATCATAGAGAGTAAAAAAGTATGTTACCTTGTAGGCCAACCCTTCTGTATTTTTGGTGTCTCTGGAACAGGACCCAGTGGCTTGGAAGTGGTCGTCTTTCTTTGTAATTTCCCGCCTGGTCTTGAAGGGAATACCAGTTTAATCATGCCTCCGGGAGCTTTGGTCGTACTACTGGGCGTCGGCTCTTCTTCAACCGTTTCATTTAATTTAAATCCAGGTGGAAACAGACTTGAAATGTCATCAACTTTTAGTTTGATAACTGGAACTTCTTTTTCTGTGTCGTTTAGTTTAAACCCAGCTGGCAAAAAAGCTGATAAGTCTATTGGTACAGCGTTTGCTGGTAATTTGAGATCAACCTTTGGTTTTTCTGTCACCGTAGTATTCAACTTAAAACCTTTTGGCAACAGGGCAGATTTATTCAATTCTGGAACTGGTTTGGCTTCTGAGCTCTCCGTGCTTGAGGGTTTATAATTTGAAGGCAACAATTTACTAGGATCATCCTTTTGTAATCTTTTGACGAGATCTTCTTGGGGCTTATTTTCTTTAGGCTTATATTCCTTAGGAATTAAAGATTTATAATCTAATACAATAACTTTGTTCTTCGCGCTGATACCGGATGATCGACCCTGTGTTCCATTGATGATAGGAGGGAGCTCACTAGATGTCTCTGGGGCACTTGTAGTTGTAGTTGTAGTGGTAGTGGTAGTGGTGGTCGTGCTGGTTCGTTTGTCTTTGTACGAGTGTCTTGGTTTATAACCAGCAGGTAACAGTCCAGCTATGTCATCCATCACAGTCACTAAGGAAGGCTTTTTCCTCGGCTTAGGTGTAGTAGACGTAGTCACACGATGAGCGAATTTCTTGATTTGCACTGGTAATGGATCTGGAGATGACCTTTCTGTCACAGAAGGAATTGTGGTGCTCTTTAAAGTAAAGACTTTTATTGGCGATGGGGTCGTAGTTGTAGTAGTTGTTGTCGTAGTTGTCGTTCTTTCAGTAGTTGATTCAGTTATGAGCTCAATATTTTTATTTTCGTTACTTAACGATCCAGATAATACTGCACTGGATAGCTCCGACTGAATACTATCCAATTTGTCATTAATGTTTTCAGTCGACGACGGAGTACTCATTAGACCATTAGTTTCTAGTCTTGGATCTTTTGTGACAGATTCTACGTCATCTTCATCTTCTTCTTCTTCGTCGTCCGCTAATACTTGTTTCTTTTCATCTTGTTCCACAGTTGGGAAAGGTAAGAAACGGGCACCTGAAACACTTCGGCTTGTCTGAACTGATGCAACAACAATCCAGTTCTCAGTTGTTACAGGAACAGAGGCATCATTCATTTGGTTACTAGAAGATGAGGTACTTTCTGCAGCCGGACTAAGCTTAGTAGTACTTGGTGCAAAAGTTACGTCAGGAATGGAAATAGTGCCATTAACTACACTCTTAGTGGTAACAACAGATACAACTTCTTGTCCTAGAATTGATGGGGTTTCTATCGACGTTACATCTTCTTCAGAAACAGGTGCACTATAGTTAGTTACAGGAGTTTCTTTGTCTTCATTGTTTTGTTTATGTTCAGTTTGGTCTATTACAGTGGTGTCAACAAAATGTTTGAAATTATCATCTTTAACCATTGTGTTTACAGGCTTCATTACTAGGACGTCAAAAGATTCTGTATTGTTTGTTTTGGCCAATCCTGTAGGTTTTTCGGGTTCTTCAGTTGTGTCATATTCTTCGTCATAGATGTCGGTACCATGTTCTGTTGAATGTGGCTCTTGAGTCGTATGTTTCACTTCAGTACTTTCAACATCATCGTAATATTCCACATACTCGCCTTCGTCTCCCGCATCCTTGCTTTCATGATCTTCATCAGAATTATTACTACTCTCCGTAGTAGTAGTTGTAGAAGTAGTGGTGGTTGTTGGTTTAACTGAACCTGTTCTTGGATAATTGTCTGAATTCATAGAACTCGCATCAGGTTTACTGTCATCAGCTGATTCAGATTGCGTTTGATTAGATTTAATGACTTCCACATCATAAGAACCTTGAGTATTTTTCATGAGCTCCCTGAATGAACTAATATCGCTTATGTCATCTTCAAGTAAAGGTTCTATATCTAGGAGTCCTTTATATTCGGTGGAAGAACTTTGATATAAGTTGGCGTTCGTTTTGGGAGCCTTGAAATTGTTGTTCCTGTTAAATGGGTTGATTGGTGTATTTTGAGAGTTCGTGTTTTCATTTAAAGATGGTGAGTCTAAGTGAGGGAATCGTGGAGTATTAGGTTTAACATTCAGTCTTTGTTTGATTGCGAGTTTATGAGGATTATAAGTGGTCACCCTGTGATGGTCAAATAAGTCTTGGTTGTCATTTTCAATATCTTCATCGTGTGGAATGTGACCGGTTTGTCCGTTGCTCTTTAAGCTATTACCATCAAATGGCAAGTTTTTAAATCTGTTATTTTGTAAGTAGTCAATATCAGGATTGTTTAAAGTAATTTGACCTAAAAATGTTTCAGGTTTTGACGGATCATTTTGATACGCTACAGAGTGTATTTGTGGTGGCACATCGGGCCTTTTTGTTGAGGCTGGATGCACGAATTGGAAATTGTACGGTAAAGCTGGCCTGAACCTTGATCGTTGTGGGGTAAATTCGGGTTGGTTTACGTAATACTGTGTTCCAGCTTGACTCCTGCCCGTTGGTAGTTGAAAAGGTGTCGGATTCTGATTATAGTTAGGGCTAGGAAATCTGGCTTGCCCCTCATTGTAAAGCGGTTGCTGCACAGTCGGCGCAACTCTGTAGTTGTCTCCATGTTCGAAAAATGAAGATGGGCGAGTGTTTGGAAATAAAGGCGGTTGAACTTGAGCAAAACTTTTTTCTACCGGTGATAAGTAATAGTTAGCATCTGAAACAAAGAAAAAAAAAATATTATATTCCTAAAAAAGTAATTCGTAATTATTTTATATACAATGATTTAATGTTCGCTGCTCATACGTAAATTGACTACAGCACGTTTTAAATGTTTTGCAATATAGAAAGAATATAAAACGGTTGGCCTTCTACTGTGCGATGTCAAATTTTGCATAGCGAGTGGGTAATCGTAAACAATGTGAGGAATGTATTGGGTATTTCCGCAGCATGCAGATACGAAGAATGGTGGTTGAGGGAATGCAAATCTCTGGAATAAAGTATTATATTGCTTTGTTGGACATTTCACATGCAGCATAAATTTCGATAGCACGCGTTGGTACCTGATACAAATATAGTAGTTTTGGCATGATTAAAGCTTGGCATAACACATTTTCATAAATGATGAGTAAAAGTATTTACTAAATATGTCTAGATATTTATCATAATTGTCATATCGTACCTAATACGTGAGAAATGCCTGTATTTAATAATATTAAAGTTAGTCCCGACACCCGCAGGTGACTCGGCTAATCCCAATCGGCTACAAAGATAGGAAATGTAGGAATCTAAAGCATTAACTACTGAATAGAACGGAATCTGCAATTACTTAAATTCACGATGAGTTAGTTGTGACGTAACGTGCGGAATATTTCACACGGTACGCGATTCGTGAACGTTACATGTGTACGTAATGTATCAACTGTATATGACGTTGATGTACGGCTCAATTTTATGGAAATTAACTACGTTTTGTTAAAAGCCACTCTGTTTTGGCTCGTATGCATTATGAAGAGTTCGCAGAATGTTGTGCTTTATTTCAATTACAGAATACTAATAAACTCTTTGTCATTTTTTGTACGAGATGTCCTAAAAATCACCGTTCATAAAATTGCATAATGTCCAGGCTAATTCCCAATAAATCCACAAAGTCCATCTTAGCATGGCCACATTAACTGTTCCTTAGTTCATAAGCAAGTTATTGAATGATACATCACAAACCACAGGGGAACATGATAAATAACCGAATTAATAAAAGTGAGTGAAAAGTAATCCTATTATTCGTCCATAAACCAAGTTAGTGTACAGAACAACTCCTCACTTGTGGGAAACTGGGGAAAAACAATATCGTAATGGCTTCGGAGTTTGTTTGTATGAATTTTTGTTATAGTCGGCAGGGAAGGGTATTGTTGGATCAGCTAATGCAAATGGCGTGGTTTCTTCTGAGTTTGTTACATCATATTTCATATAGGTATGTTTAGTAAACAGCGTTTCTGTGTTCATCTGTTTGTTTGTCAACCTTTTTAGGGTTCCGTAGTCGACAAACAAGGAACCGCTACAGTTTCGCCATGTCTGTCTGTCTGTCTGTCTGTCCGAAGCTTAGTTCAAAGACTTAGTGCTAGAAAGCTGTAATTTACCATGAGTATACAGGTTATTTACGCCGACAAAGTGGTAAAATAAAATTTCGAAAAGTATTTTTTTTAGTGTATCTCCAGTAGCTACACGTAAAGTGGGGAGTTTTTTTTCTCGCGTACCCCATAGTATGGGGTGTCGTTAGATAGGTCTTTAAAAATATTGCGAGTTTGTTCAAATAATTTTTCGATTAAGTTTGTAAAATATTAAGCTTTAAAGTGCAATTTTTTTTAGACTCAAGTATCCCCCCTCTACCAGCTAAACGGCTAACTGTTTGGGTGCGTGAAAAAATTCACGGTGATAGTATATATAACGAAATTAAAATGAAAACTATCATAGCTAAGTAGGCTTTACAAGTTTACGAGTAATAGTCGACCAACTTAAATGTACTCGTATAACATATTTTCCTGAACATAATGTATGGGAGCACAGGTTTTTCAACTTCAAATTAATGTAAGTTTGTTTTTTTATGATTACAATAAAAATCATCGTTCGGAGAAAAATCGGACCGTAGGGAGTGGATTGTGCGTGGCCCGACACGCACTTGGCCGGTTTTTTTTTAATGAAATGGATAGGCCTATTATTATAAAAAAAAGACTCTTGACCTGAATCTTGTCCTGAGGACAGAGATGAGAGAAACCTGCTGCTATAATAATGACCTCTGCTTCGCTAATTGTTTGAACAGTAGATCCGACAAGGCATTTGACAGCAATCCCCTTAGAAAGAAATAGAACTGGAATATACCGAGAAGATGGGCATTTAGTACTCATAAGTAACGAGCCCCGGAAAGCACGTTAAGCCGTTGGTTACAGCCGTCATTTGTAGATATTTGACTGTCGTTACAGGTAATCAGTGACGCGAAAGTCGAACAACCAGTCTTACCAAGGGGTATCGTATTACCCAGTAGTGACTGGGTTGTGTTGATCAGATAGACAATCGCTCCATGTTAGACATCCGGTTAGACTGGAAGCGGACCCCAACATAGTTGGGAAAAGGCTAGGCAGATATGAAGTGACGGCTATTTGTGATCGCCAATCTAGGTATCAGCCAATAGTGGTGATTTTGAAAAAAATAAGTGTGACTGTGATTGGGTTGTCAATATTCACCACTAGCATAGCATATATAGGATGAAAAAATATCCTTAACGAACCCGAAAGGCACTTATTCTCCCCATCATTTAGACCATTTTTTTGTACTGGATCATACCTGGGAACCTTTTAGTTACGGAGATTTCGGAAGTCAAACTACAACATTTTTCACAAGCTTTTTTTAAATACTTACTAGTTTTTAAGGTAATAACTTTACATTAATTACCACTATGATCCATTTACTATTCAAAGCATTCTTCAGCACAATGTTTTGAGTGTGCTACATTGAGTTTTACCGTAAAATGTGATTTTTCACCTCAAAAATAAAAGTCGTTTCCCAGCAATTATTTTTGCGCTGATTAACTTAATTTGATGTACAGAATGCTTGGTTGATAGCTTCGTGAAGGGTCCGTTTACACCTGGTATACTACTGTATGGTTAACATAGTGCATATTAAAGCATAATAAGGCCCAAGGTACAATAACCACCGGGATTTATAGCCACTACGTGCGAGACTACGAAACGATTAATATAGTGATAAATGAACATTCTCTATCGTGGAATAAATTTACCATCTCTTTGTTACACGAATATGTATGATGCGCATATTTCAGGACTTTCCTGCCTTTTATTTTGACCTTGTAATAAATAATGCAGGTTTAGTGGACCTTTGTGGACTGCTTAGGTACCTGGTGCCCCTGATGGCGCTTTATTAGGTACTTCAGTGTAGCGCTTACAATTTTTATTGTCTTGTTTTTAGTTAAAATAAGACCAAATCTGTTGCAAGAATTGTAGGACAGTTATTAGACTCACATTCATGTAATATAACATCACGCCTGTAATACCCGAAGGTTTAGGCAGAGGTGTAACTAATAATAAACCCACATTTCGCCAGTTATGTTTAAGTCCCATGTAATAGGGGCGAGTCTATTTTGCTAAACCGGTCGCAAATCCAGACTCCATCTCTGCTACTGTAACTTCGTGTTGGAAAACCCAATAATACTTTGTTCGACCCGGGAATCGAATCCTAGACCTAATTCTCATCAGTCGCGCTTCCATATATTTATAGTAGGTGCTATGTTTTCTAAACCCCAAATGAGCTTATTAACGGACAAACAAACTTGAGTTCAATAATTATATAGGTCAGAAGATACCTAATATACCTAATTAATTAAAACTGGTTAAGCCAATTATGAAGGTACACGAAGCAAACTTAATCGGTTTGCAGGGCACACCACAAAGATGTTGGTGTGCGTAAAATCAACTGGTGTATTACTTCGCCTATTTATTAGTGTTTGCTACCCGTTGTCCACGCACACACAATAAAATTTCTTGTCACTAATGTTGCAGGGAATATGACGCATAAATTTAGCTTATCATACAATCGTCTCCGTGGCGCATTAGTCGAGCGTGCGATAAATAATTACTTACTGCGCCGGCGCCGTAGGATCGAATCCGACTGCCAACAGCATAATGTTTTTGTATGTTTTAATAAAATATTTTACATTTGTTTGTTCAATTTATTGCTTAACTATTAGCAAGTCTCTTTATATTTGGGTTAGAATGTATTAGTTGTCTACCCTCTAAAAATGACAAATCATGTTTAAGTTAGTAGTTTAAGTTCATCGTCATAATGCTATTGACTATTGGGGTTTCGTTACGTTTTTAGACATTATACCCTGCGTTTTTTGAGAAGTGCTTTTATTTGTGAATCAATATGAATCATTGAACCACACTTTTATGAGCTGAAATAATTCTTTTGCATGAGCAAAATGTTTCAATTAGTGAAATTGCGAGACGTTTAAAGATATCGGTGAGTAACAAAATGTTATTATGATGTTTAGAAGTTTAATATGTTTAAATAATCCACATGTTATTGATTGTTGTTTTTTGTAACAATATTTTATTATTGTTCACAGAGAAGGACTGTGCAATTGTGGGTCCATCGTTATGCAGATTCGGGAAGCATTGATCCTTGCCGACCGGGACCAAAGGCTGGATTTGCATTCACAGATTGGCATCTGATATAGTTGCTACGCATACCGCTGAGCCCTTCCTCACTACTCGTTCCACGGCAACTAAACATGACGTGACATTACAAACTGTACGAAACCACTTGCGAGCAGCTGGTGTGAAATGTTGTAGGCCAGCCAAGAAAATTTGAATGTCAGATATTCACAGGCAAAACCGGGTACGCTTCGCAAGAGAATATTTAGATTTTGATTGGTGCAATAATATAGTTATATTTAGAGATGAAAAATGTTTTAAATCAGACAAGGACGGTCGCAAAATATTGTGGCGAAAAGATGGTGAGCGCTATCATAAAAAAAAATATTCTTCCATGCAGGTCTAGTGGAGACATTTACTTCGTGCATGAATAAGTCATAGATAGCGAAGGCGCACCAATAGGATATTAATAAAAATATCAGGGGGTAATTCGATTTGTTTTATGTGAGTGATGTTATTGTTAGTGAGATAACAATTTAGGATACCTGTATCTTAATATCTATCTTATTAACATGTTTATTCATTTCACTAATAAATAAATTACCCACTTGAATAAGAAAAGTAACGTTATTTCTTGTCCGACTTAGAATATTTGTCATGCACAAAACTTTTTAATTTGTGATTATAATATAAAAAAAAACCTAGTCAATAAATGTTGTTGATTTCTTAATACAAATTGTTTAATTTTTACTTCCATATTTTTTTTCGAATAATGTTCTTATTATCAGGTAAATTACAATAAAAATTCAACAAAATGAAAATAAAAGTTTTTTAATAATGCAAAAAGTTGACGCCAGCGGCGCAGATTCGATCCTACGACACTTGATTTACCAGCCGAATGATTACACATCTATGCCACGACACCGGTTAGTCATAGGTTTAAATTGATGCTTCATATTCTTTACCTCATATTATACAATATACTATAGTGAAGCAAACACTAACAAATAGGCGAAGTAATACACCAGTTGATTTTACGCACACCAACATCTTTGTGGTGTGCCCTGCAAACCGATTAAGTTTGCTTCGTGTACATGCCGTTCCTAATTAACACTTAACGAAGGCTTCAACATTTTTGGCTAAGATTTACCAAGTACCGCTGAAGTAGGCTTAAATATAATGAAAAAGTACAATTATGGTAGAAGATATTATATTCTTAGCGGTTGAGGTAACAGCTCAACCGCTAAGAATATAATATCTTCTATATATAATACCTCGGGCCATGATTGAACTAGAACTAAAGAGTTGTCTGGTGTTGGCAAGAAAACTCTTTTGTTTTTATCCCAACCTGAAGTTCTTCAATCTTCATTATGACTTACCTAGCGACTTCGATATGCGTGCGCTAAAAGAATCATATCTCCAAGCAGATTGCCGAGACTAATCACATTTTATGACTCTTCCAGTTTATCTCATTTTTGGTTTCGCTCTGTATATCGTTCGGGAAGATAATCTTGAGGAAATTACTTTCTTGTGGATCATATCCCTAATTAAGAATGGCGGCGGTGTTCGTCAGGTCCCAAGTGGGAGTATCGTAGGCTTAATAGGAAATCGATCAGCCGAATAACCCATAAACTTGAAGGACTCTCAGCCGTCGAAACTTTCAGGGCTCCTTACGTCATGGATACCACGTGTACATATTTTAAGGTTACTTTGCGAATAACTTATAAGAATAAAGGTCCCTTGTTTTTCTTCCCAAAAGTGTTTTGTATTTTTATCTAAAATTATCTCGACATTTTAGTAATTATATTGTCCGCATTTTTGCGCCGAGAGAAGTTCAAGGTAAGCTTATTAACTTTTTTTATTTTTATTATGTTAAGTAATTGCTCCACTTGCTTAAATCGTAACCGTGAAATGCATAACTCAAATAAATTAAGAACCGTCTGAAATCAGCATATTAATGTCCCCGCCATTTGTCTGGAAATTTTAAAGATCCATCGTTTATATCTAGCTGGAGGAAAATTCAAAGCAAATTAAAGAGATTTATGTTTCGATTACACTTTAGGGTACGCCTCTAAGCTCGACGTTTTTAAATTTAATATTATGGGAGTCGCGAGTGCCATTGAAGGTAAGGTATATATGGGTAAAAAAGCATTTTCATGTTCGATGTAAATTGCCGAACGGTTTTATTCGCATTTGAAATTACGCTACCTAAGCATTTGTATCGTAAAGGTACACAGAATTGTTTCTTTACTTGGCTACGACATTCCTACACAAAGGTACCTTCACTGGCCGTCGGTTTATAAAGATCGCCGAATTCATTATTCCACAAAAAAGAATTTCTGTTGTGAGACGAAATGTATTATGCTTTGAAGTCAACGGAGTGTTATTACTGCATTCATTTTATACCAAGATTTGGCAATGGGGCGGATTATAATAACTGATTGCCGCCTGACCTCGCGGCTTCCGGAAAATTTTCGTATTTTTATCAGAACAAATTACCAACCGTAAATATACTCCGGCGAACTGATGGATTAGAATAAATTTTGATGTATTGTATTCTTGCTTTTCTTTTATACGGCTGTCAGAACTCGGAGGAAATTCTGATAAGAAGCGAAACTCGATGTTATACAAGATTGGTTTCAGTAAAAGAGAAGTATTGGATTCTTTAAATTTATTCGCGGCTATTCTTTTTCCAGAGTCAGAAAAGAGGCAAACTCTGTCGTTGACAGGTAGAAAAATAACTTGAAACAAGTCTTAAAAGTGAAAAGGGCGTACATAAATCATATGCTTATCTGGAGCTCGATCTCTGAGCCAATTTCAACTTAATTTCATCCTTTTCAAACATAAGGCCTCGCTCAAAAAGGCACAAAATCGACAGGCAAGGTACACCTGATGAAAGAAATACTATAACATTCACAGTACCTTCAATATATTTTCTGATTAACTCTAAGGTCGCTAGAAACTGGAATTTCCCCTGAGACTGGCCGAGTTTCGTGGTTTTTATCGCTCATGTCAATGTTTATACGCTGAGGTTGATTATGAGAGCGGAATTGCAATACCTACCTAAGTAGCAGGAGAAGGCGTGTGTGGTCCCTTCAAAACTTTCCTTTATGAATACAGAATGAATCGAATCGCTTTTTGGGGCTGTATGTGAGGGTTTCAAGAAAACAATTCATTTAAATTTTTCTGAATTTGATATGATCTGTAATCTGTATGTGATTAAGAGGTTTGGGTGGCTTAGATTTTCTCATTTATGGTGGGTATCAAATCAACTCTGCATAGGACAGTAATATAAACTAACCTAGGATATCATTACTGAGTAATAGATAGTTATACTTACTCACTTAATTTATTTATGAGTGGTTATGGATAGAATTTTTATCCAGCACTCTGTCGAATAGTAATTATAGACAGTTATTGTGATGAGCTGAGTGATTAGTAGGTATAGATTCAAATAATATCCGGTCATGCAACGTTCTTGCTTGCACAAAGCTTTTATACAAAAATACATTCATTTTAAAACGATCACAAAATGAGATATATTCTAATTTCCAACACTGGCATGGCTACAAAGTTGCTGGCTCACGATGGAATGAAAGGGCTTTCTGTAAAACAAAAACATGTCAAGTACACGCATCGTCATGACAACCCGTCCCCCGACCCTCGCCCCCCGGAGGTACTCACAGCGGGTACTCACGCGAGGGACTCGCACATTTTGATCAAGTGATTGATACCTATGTGTATTAGGTAACAAAGGAACGTGACTGACGTGTATCAATTTACTTAATATAAGAGAATTATGGTCTAAGGGAAAACGTCGACCCGCCTACGCTACGGTAGCAATGTTTAATTGGAGCGAACGTTGTTTCACTCATTATTAAAGCCCACTCACTGTTATAGAGACAAGGCCAGTGCCTCAGTAGGAGCATTTCAAGATAGAACATAACAACGCCTGTAATCCCCGAAGGGTTAGGCAGAGGTGTACCTCACAGTACACGAACCCATTTCGCCAGTTATGTTTAATCTCACGTGATAGGGGGCGAGCCTGTTGCCATCAACCGGGCACAAATTCAGACTCCGTAGCTGCTATTGAGAAATTCCCGTGGGAAAAACCCGATAACAATTTGCAAGACACGGGAATCGAACCCAGGACCTCGTGCACAGCAGACGCGACTGTGACCACTATTAAACCAACTAGTCAGTCATAGGATAGAATTATGCTTAAAGTTGGTAATCGTTATTTGAGAATTAGGTACCTACACGATTCCAAACTGAAATAGACAATAAAATTTTCTACCTTTTAAACAAAAGAAAACATCAATTAGCCGACTACATTCTATATTACCCGTCACGTTTCCAGAAAATATACTGAAGTCCCTCTATTTATAAAATCCCAGTATAAAAATAATACATATACAGATAAAATTAAGGTCAAGTAGGTATAATTTTGTTTGCAACCCTCCCTAATGAGGCCAATGTATCAAAACAACATTATTTACATGAAGTTATCTAGCATCAAACGAGGATCAAAGAAGGTCTATATTTAGATAGGTCGACAGTATTAGCGAACTCTTCATTAACCGAGATACACCTACGAACAGCAAAAATGTTTGCCAGAGACAGACATGAAAAATTAACTCGTCTATATGAAAACGGCCCGAATTTAGGAGTCCTTTGGGACTGAATGTGTTATGTTATGGTACCACTAATCTCACTTATCCTTTAGCCCAAAATCTATGTTTGTTAATGGTTTTTTCTTTAGTAGGAGCCGCAAAATTGGGCCATCAACTCATCATTTTAAGATTGTAAAATTGAGAAGTTTGGTTTTCAGAATATCTAGAAGTGGGTAGCTCTATGTGAAATATTACCCACTTAATCCACTGAACCCAAAAGCATTAGAAAGATCTTTAGACTCGACCAAACAATGGCGCTAAATTGAATTACATACGACCAAAAAATTTGTCCAGGCTTTTTGCGAACATTTTGAACTTTCATTAGAAGGTCTCTTGGGTCTAAAAAACAACATCCATTAGAACAATAAGTTGTAATTAATATTAGGGGAGGGGCACGCGTCGTAAATCGCAGGTAATTAGGCAGGCACACGGCTAAGGCCCTGCCTGTACGTGACGTGTGCGGAAAGGGCTTAAAAGCTCTTTGTAGTACCGCTGCCGCTGCCCCGATGTGTAGCTCGCTTAAAGGTAAACATTTCACTTTTTATTTCCACCGTAAAATGTTTGCATGGAATTTTTTTACGAGACAAAATAAAAACAGGGTGTATATGTTTTGTTTTCTTTTTATTTTGTCTACCGACAATCTTATCGTTTAGTTAATGTGAAAATCTAAGTAGCTATAAGTGAACTCCATTATTAAATGTTAATATTCAGTGACCCCAAATTTTATATAGGTTCATGTTTACTTAAACGAGTCTGAAGGTAAAACAACTTAATTTCCAGTTTGTAATAATAATATTAGTGCCGAAACCCCCAACGCTGTAGACGATTATCCCTAACATTAGTTTCAAAAAGTACGCTGCCAATGAAGTCGTAACGTGGAAACTGGATTAGTCTCTCTCAGTGCTCGGGACCTCGGGTGCCCGGGGGCTTAGGAACTGGATCATAGTCTGACGAAGTGTAATCCCTGGAGCACACTGCTGCGCCACACGATCACAACTTTATCACTAGCGACATAGTCTAATATCATTTAACATTAGAAAGTCTTCCGACAAAATCTTGCAGCAATTTGTAAAATTTTGCTCTAAACCCATTTATCTCGTTTAGAGGTTCATTATGGGAAAATTTTGCCAATTTGCTTACGTCACTGTAGCTTATTCCTCGCTTTAGAGGACTTTGGTTAATCTACCTAAACAAATGGTCGGGCAAAAAAGTACTAGTTACTCTTTTACTTGCAATTAGGCAGAATCTTATTTTTTTATGTTACTGTTTAAAGATAAAACGACATACAAACATGTCTCATTTAATTATCCTAAATCTTTATACCTATTTGTACATTATATGTATTTGTATCCAGACGACACCGAAAACATAGTATTGATTAAGAGGGTTCTAACGTTATAATAATGACAGGAGCTCGTGGCTAAATAATAACAGCCGCTCGGGTCGATCTTATGGGTAAGTAGGTTAAGCCGCGTTTGCCCGTGGATAGGTGACCACCAATTACATACCGAGTTTCCTCCGTGCCTCGGAAAGCACGTTAAGCTGTTGGTCCCGGGTGTCATTTGTAGATCTTCTAGAGTCGTACCAAGGGGTATCGTATTACCCAGTACTAACTGGGTTGTGGAGGTCAGATAGGCAGTCGCTCCACGTAAAATAATGGTATTCATCTGCATCCGGTTAGAGTTGAAGCCGACCCCAACATAGTTGGGAAAAGGCTAGGCAGATGATGACGTTATAATAATGAGATTTAATGGAGTGCCTAAAAGATAATGTATTAAAGGCTAACTACTAAGTAAACATGGTCAACCGGAAGGCATACTCAAACAAACATCCGGCGTTAATCTTGTCCAAATAATAAACCAAACCAGAATACACTACAGAGTTAATTTTGCACAGTTCCTCAATTCTACATAGTGTGAGTCGCTTGTGGCTCATTTAGATTAATAACGACGTCGACCTCGTCGTGAAAATAATTTAGTTTACCTAACATGAAGTCTTCCAAGGCTGGATCAAGTTATGAATCTTTCACACTAACAGATATTCGCTATGCGGTCCAGACGAGGCAATTAGTATGCAAACTGAGCAATCTGCGCAGAGCACTACGAACCGTTATTAGTACTCGCAAATAGACCGTATGCATCTCGCGTTTTATATAAAGCCTAGCAGCACACTGTACATCGTCCTACTTTAATATCATAAAAATTCTGCAAGAGATTTCAGTTTCTTGAACCGCGAATTTTAATGGAAATCTTGTAATTATTTTATAGTATTCTAACTGTGGCTGTTTTTACGTGTACCTATAAGACTAAAATTACTATTCCTAACATGTCGGCAAATGTCTGTCCAAAAGCGCTCTAAAACCATTTTGGAAAAGAAAAGATCCTAATTTACTTTTTTGACTGTCTCGTTGGTCTAGTGGTGCACGCGCGACTGCTGAGCATGAGGTCCTGGGTTCGATTCCCAGGTCGGGCAAAGTGCTCTTGGATATTTCCTTCAGGAATTTCTCAGTAGCAGCCACGGAGTCTGTATTTATGCCCAGTTGATGGCAATCGGCTCGCCACCTATTAAATGGGGCTTAAAAATAACTGGTGAAAAGTAGGTGTACAATTCTGCCGTTTTAACTACTAACATTTTTCATGAAATTGAGTTATATATATATCCGGAATCAGGAAAAAAAGGCCTATCTGCCTAATTTTTTTTTCTCAATATTTACAAAATGTTAGTTGTGCCCTTTTTAATAATGACGGCAGAATTAGTACACCTCTGCCTAACCCTTCGGAGATAACAGTTGTGATGTTATATAAGATCCTAAGTATAACGCCTCTTTCAACCTTACATTATTTCTTATGACTAAAAACCTTGTTAAAAAACTCGCCTATCCTCATTGTATTAAAGATAATGTAAGTAACAAACAAAAAGGAAGCGCATCAAGTTTTATAGGATAGAAAACTTCCCCGTAAGCGAGGTAGAGGCAAAAGGTTAGTGTAATATTCAGCAGGTACACCTGCGTTGCAGACGGCTCGACTGTTGCGTAGTTTTAGCCTTTTGTAATATTAATGTAACTTACCCGTTCGAATTACCGACGGTTTAATGGTTCCCTAATGAAGGAGAAAGGAGTATCCTATATGGAAAGGTTTAATTGCTCGGGGCCATTCATCTGCGGAATCTTCAAAAAGGAAAAGTAACTATCATTAGCAGAACTCCTGATGGGAGGGTACAGTATAATAATTAGCGACATTAAACGCGAGCTCCGCTTTTCTATTTTCCGTTTCTTTTCTTTTATGTGAAAGGATGTTTTTAATATCTTGAGGAAAAACTTTATTGAACCAACGAGGAAAAGTTAAGTGCAGTTGGTCCGTTTACTTGGAATGAAGAACAAAAAGGTTGGATTCAAAAGTATTTAGAACGCTCGCACTTTCGGATTTATGTAATACTACCTTTTTCCCGCGGCATCACTTGCGTTAATTTAGAATTTGACAATTAAACTCTTAACACACTACTAAAGTTTATATAATAACACTAGCTGTGCCCGGCATGCGTTGCAATGAATGTTTTCCTACCTACTACCCTACCTACCCTACCTACCCTAATTTTTTGTGAATCTAAACCATTCCCAGATCCCCTTGAACACACACAAAAAATTTCATCAAAATCGGTCCAGTCGTTTGAGAGAAGTTCAGTGACACACTCACAGAAGAATTATATATATAAAGATAATTCAATTATGATTCGAAAGACACGTGGCGCCATCTATTATCAAAGGATATTGTTGTTTTCCTCGGGAACAGTACTTGTTTTGGGGATGAAAGGTACCCTATGTCTGTACACCTGACGACGTATATGTAAAATTTCAGGATGATCGGTTCAGTGGTTTATTCGTGAAAAGGTAACAAACAAACAAACTTTACTTTCGCATTTATAATGTGGAAGTTAGGATTCCTTTTTATTTTATTTTGCATGTAGTTCTAAACTTTGAGTGTTCCAACGCTACTCCAGATATTGTTATTCAAAATTGCCAATAACTGTGATTGGTACCTATTGATCATTCTAAGTCTAGACAGAAAGATACCTAGAAGTGTACTCAATAGAAGTATCAACTTAAACTACTTACTTTAAGAGAAAGTTTATAAGTTTGTTTATTCGTAGGTATGTTAGTAAATATGTAACTGATTTGAATATTTTTCTACAGCGCAAACTGAAACACCATTGACAACAAACTTCACGAATTGCAAAATAACAAGAATGACAATATGCACCTAAGATTATTTCACGTAAGTATTTGTTTAATACTGACTGCCTCGTTGGTCTAGTAGTTGCAAGTGAGACTTGCTGGGCATGAGGTCTTGGGTTCGATTCCCAGGTCGGGCAGTGTTATTGGTTTTTTCTATCAGGAATTTCTCAGAAGCAGCTACGGAGTCTGAATTTGTGCTGATGGCAATAGGCTCGCCCCTTACTACATGGGCTTAAACATAACTGGCGAAATGTGGATGTACTATTAGATACACCTCTGCTGAACCCTTCTGGGAGTACAGACGTGATGTTATGTTTATGTTATTTGTTTAATAATATCTCCAATAACGAAATATATGGATAAAAGCTGAAAATTTTACGTGGCTCTATTGAGAGCCAACTTAAAATGATTAAAGCTCCCATACTTCAGAACGTTGGAAACAAAGAATAAATCAAAATACAATTTAAATAGAATTAATGGGAGAAGAAACAAACTTTACAGAAAGTTTCGCTAAATTACTGTTTCATTATATACACACTAGCGACCGCCTCTGACTCTGTCCGCACAAATATTTTTGCTTATTCCTTCCTACCCCATTTAGTATACGACAGGTAACAGAGTGCAAAGCATAAGTAATAAGCTTGTCAAAAATTTGATGTAGGTTCAATCGAGTGAAATTAGCTTGAGCACGTACACAGAACAGGGAAAAGATGAATCAAAATACATGACATACATATTTTCGCAACTCAATCGATCTTTGTAAATAAGATGATATTTACCTAAGGCTTGATATTTAATATGGGTTATATGGATACAACGACTGAAATCAGTATAAGCCCTGTGTGCACGGACAATTTTTAATGCGACGATATTATACCGCGCATTGGATTAACAACTTCCATAACATAATCATCACGCCTGTAGCCCCCGAAGGGTTAGGCAAAGGTGTACCTAAATAGTACACCTACTTGTCGCCAGTTATGTTTAAGTCCCATGCAATAGGGGTGTACGTATTGCCATCAACCGGGCACAAATCCAAACTCTGTGACTGTTTCTACGAAATTCCTGATGGAAAACCCCTACAACAATTAGCCCGACCTGGGAATTGAACCCAAGACCGCTCAAACGTCGCGTTTGCAAAACTAGACAAACGAGGCAATCAAAAAACGCAGTGTTGGATTTTTATCTCAAAATATCGGTCACGCTAACAAGAGGATAAGACGAATCATGAAAATGTAAATAGCGTCAAATTAATATTCAGTACGCGTGGGAATTTTAGTTATATGAGCAACATACGCAAAATATTTTGATCCAGATACTTCGTGTAGTATATGAGGGGGCTCCACATTGAGCCACTTGATCCCTAATTAAATAGGGCCCTCACGTACGCACCTCTGCAAACCTTTGAATAAGAGATGTTCGAAGCCCACACGATCATAGTTATATACACCGGTGTCACATAAATTACCTTTCAACTACCAATTACTTATTGATTAAAATAAAACGGACGAGACAAAGTAACTTTCCCATTAGGGAATTAAAAAGTGGAAACAAAATGTTGAATTTAATTGGGGATCGTCCTACGCACACTGAGGGTTGAAATTGTTTTAAATAGCCATACGTTTTTTGTTAAGATTTTAGTAGACCTATGTTCCAAAATAATCTCAGAACATGACAGAATGTATGTAGACGTACTTCATGTGTCATCTTAGTTTCTAAAGAGATTTACCTATTTGTATTTTTACAAAACCTAAGATGGATAACTTTATACAAAAACCTTACTCAAAATCTCTACGGAGTCTGGTTTCATGTAGCATTATATAACATTTGAACGTCGGTATTATAACAAAGTAGCTAGTTATAAAAGCCCCGTTCATGTTTTATGGTACATTTAACAAAGGTACATTTTTCTCTCAGGGTATTTAATTTACGTTACAGCAGTAACTTCAAATGAACTAGGAAATTCGTTTCATTGTCTCTCCCGTATTTTTGTATTGTCGACTTCATCAGGTTTTATTGTAAATCGTTATTAGCTGTAGCAGGAGTTATGTTGTTTTACGCACTGTGTTTATTTCGGTACGTCTTTTTATCCTCCTGTTGTACACAGGCTAATTTCAAAGTTTACCTCTTTGAGGTGATAAGAGACGAATTTCTAATTTCAGATTTTATGTCGTCACAACTATATTACCGTGGATTGTGACGACTGACCCTGAATGTTTTCTAAATTTATGAGCTGGATTCATGAATTTCTTAATGTTTTAATTAACATAACATAACATCACACCTGTGTTCCCCAAAGAGTTAGGCAGAGCTAATAATAGTACTCCCGCATTTCGCTACTTATGTTTAAGGTCCCATGTTATACGGGGCGAGACTATTGCCATCAACCGGGCACATATCAAATGCTACTGTGAAATTACTGTCGGAAAAATCTAGTTACACTTTGCCCGACCCGGGAATCGAACCCACTAGAAAACCTCAAAATGGACGCCAAGTTGATGGCGAAACTTATCTTTAATGACTAGTCCTTGCACTTGAACTTACACTATAAAGGTACAAAGGAGATGCTTCAAATCGGGTCAGGTGTGTGTACACTACCTCGAAAAATCCGTGGAATTTGGGAAAAATACAGATAAATACCCTAAATGCATACTTTTCTGTTAATCAATTGATATCTATCAATTATTTTTATCGACTTTCAAGATGGCGTCTCGCCAATTTAGGTACTATATTCTTAAAAAAACAATGACAGTAATCCATAGACCGACTATTGATCGTGAACCGTCTACTGTGTGTGGTTGCTTCTGAAAAATTCATGATGGAAAACCCGATAAATAAATTATAAAACATAAATTGCTGTTTTATTTGTACCTACATTTGTTTGTTTGCATTAGTAAAAATATACTTATCTGTATTTTTGTTTGAGTTAATATTTTGACAATTGAATGTTGGTATTCTGTCTGTAAAATCTTAAATAACTAACGTAGTGATCTCTTTGACACTGTAATTAGATAATCTAATTTTATTCTCCACAGAAATAAACATGTCAAACGTCAATAATAATCAATCAACATGACAGCTACCCGCGATGACGGGTTTTTGTTCTGGGTTGCAATTTTAAGTGTATATTCTTGTGCTTTACCACCAAACAAAGCCAACATAAAGTAATTGGAAAGTTGAAAACTGTTTTACGTGTGTTTCCCCATTTTTAACCGATTTCCAAAAAGGAGGAGTTTCTATGTTCGACTGCATGTATTTTTTTTATGTACGAGTATGTTCACCGATAGCTCAGTCAATAAAATTGTAGACCGATTTTCTAAATTATTTTTTATTCGAAAGAGTTTAAGTTCCATTTTATTGAGGATAAGCCTATTACCATGAAATATATGTACAACAATGTGAAATAAATGCATAGCAAATATTTGTATAGCATATTACAACTAAAAATGGAAAAATAAAAAATCTTTTTTGCTAAAAATAAAACAGACATCAAAAAAGTGAAAAATAACTTTAGCTTCTGAAGTCGGTGACAAAAAAAGCTGTCGGTTTTATTTTTAGCCAAAAAGTTTTTTTTTTTAGTTTAGTGTACAAAGACCCAGCCGCTGCATACCTACATTTTGCAACATCTCTTTTAGAAATTAGTATCGATCGCATACATTTTAGATTTCAAACGGAGATAGGTTCCGGAATTTGTATCGTAGTCTCATGTGAGTCGATTGTAGTGTTAGGTCTCATATGATGCCTGCCGCAATTCATAAGATACTCAGCATTATCACGAAATTGTTTAATAGAAAAATCCAATTACCGAGCTCAGAAGCTTGTAGCAGTAGCAACTTCAGTACTGAAATATGCTGATATTTATTTATGAAGCTTTGTTTTCATAATAATTTCTAACCTCAGCGAACGGGCAGAAGCTAGTCTAATGTCAAGTTTGTTAAATAGAAACAGTACTCCATCAAACCACAATATCCTTTATAATTAAAGGAAAATTATCGCAAAGAGAACCAACTAATTAATATTCAATCAAACGTAGATGGTAAGTCCGCCATCAGGTTCTGTCAGAAGTGTCCAAGTTTGGTCGGCGCCTGTCCGGAGCGCGTCTTATCTCCAAATCTCCGGCTTCAGCAGCAATTTGAAGAGGTTTTAACGAAACTCGAGTACCATTGCTATCCTGTCCCCCTCTCTTTGTCTTATCAATGCTGTTCTTAAGTGCATTTAGTAAACTTAAGATCCGACGCATATCCTTGAACAACGTAATATCCGTACCAAGGTCTCATAGACCTTATATTTCAATTTACCGGAAACTCTTAAATAATTGACCTACATTTTAACATTGAGCGAGTTCCGATTAATTTTACTAACGAATGCGTTAATTTCGTGCAAAAACATGACAATATTAAAATTAATTTGTGGACATGCATTTTGTTTAATTAATTTAACAATCAATTTCCGTATTGTTAATCAAAATATCCTACATGTCACATTTGAATAGTGGTGGTTGCAATGACTATTGTGTTGTAATCGAACTTCCGAAAGTCACAATAGTAAATTCCAATATTTTCTGTGCTCTCGCCGCAGCCTCAATGACGGGAATGGTAATAAATTATTTGTCAAGACAAGAAATGGAAATCTGTAGAAAGAAAATTGCTGAAGTAACGAGGAATAAATTCAGCTTTTCCGCGGCATTTTATTAGTTCTTACTTATATCCTGCTGTCTCGGTTGAAAATTCTCTTGAATGCTATAGATACTTTATTTAAACATAAAACGCCACAAATTAAGTAAATATCCTATAATTCTTTTCCGTTTTTGATACTTGTACATATTTTTATTATTATTTTAGATCTATTTGAAGTTTGTTGATAATGTAAAAATAGTATATATTACTAAATAAGTACTTACTTATAGAGAACAGATCAGATTTGATCAGAAGAAAATCAACGCTCCTCAATCATATTTAACGTCAAAAGCCGTAATTACAGGGCAGGCGTCAAAATGCCAGGAAAAAGACACGGACAGCTGATAGTTCGGTATAAAAATGTTTTCGCAACAAGTAGGGTACCTATACTTATTAAAATTCTGGATAAGACTCGGAAAAAACTAAGATCTATATCTACTTTACGTACAGACAAACCGACAAATAAGTAATACTAATTTTACATTTTGGCAGGCCGTAAACAGCAAGAAATCTACTTAGAAGCACTAAAACTTGAAGCCGATCACAGGTTGTTGCTATTCGCGGTTCGGCTCTTGAATAATAAATAAATAGAGCAGCAATGACTGGGCGCACGTGGGCGCACCACTTGCATTGTCCACCCACGCTTCGCAACACAGCTTGCACGCCATTTTTATGTCATTTAACGCCAGTTCTGTCTTTATTGTCTCCTTGTTTATCTAGGTTATAAAACCAGTATTGACTCGAGACCTTTCCCGTATACTTTGTTTTTCAAATGACCTTATTCTGCTCTAGCGTCGCAATGTTATCTTCATACATAACAATTTCTTATTCTAACTACACGGAGCTGTGGTCTTTGTTTACCTAAGCAAATTACGTCACTTGGAAATTCAAAGGATACATTATTAATTCATGGTGCTCTAAATACATCGATTAAACTAGATTTTATAATCAATCTCTTCCATGCATAAATTAGTTCGGTAAAGTCTCTTTCGAGAAGACACCTCAGGGAGAATACGTAATATGAACATCGCTGGGGGATTAGCTTAACATTATTGACAATGAATAGAGAATGAGCCGACTTTAATCATGCGACGTGTGTGCACAGGCTCCTACTACACGTCTACCGTGCACTGTTACTTAATGTCGAACACGAGAGCAAGCTGTTTGCGCCAAAGCGATTGATTTCTTACCTTGACACTGCGTGTCTTTTATAACGAACAGCAAGAACGCCGTGATTGTAACTAATCTCCAACGTCGCCTCCCCATTGTTGTGATTAATTTTCACCGAGTCATTGATACTGTCACACACACCACTAGAATGTCCACTTTAGAGTTCATCGGAAGTGTCCCGAGGTTTGGAGAAAGCCATGTTTGGCAGTGGAGAAATTGGAAGTCTTCGCTACGCCATGCCGGTAGCTATGTCACATCTGAAACAAACAAAACAAGTGTCACTTCATTGTTCTTAATAAAACATCGCATTGTTCTTTCGATGACCGTTTCCAGTAAGTACCAAAATTTCCATTAGGAACTGTGATCTTGTCGGACATAAAAGAAAACTATCTTTACCAGTGGCCGCACGCAGTGCTCAAGTGGGTTAACAGTTTATAAAAAAAAATGTAATCGCGCGTACATGCTTTTAAATTCAGTAGAGTTGCTAGATGCGTCATTTTATCATTTATTGTGCTAAAATAGTTTTCTTAATACAATTTTTCATCATTCAATTTAACGGATCAACAGTCGAGTAATTCAACTCTATAATATTTGTTAGTGAATAATTATGTAAGCTAACTACAACGCAACCCTAAGCTCTCGCAATCAATAAACCCCAAAATTGAGTGGTATCCAATCAGCGCTCCCGAGACGAGGTGTCAGGTAGCCAGCAAACTTTAAGATAGGTTCACTGAGCGCCGGCAAACAGCGATACTGTTGACTGTTGAAGATTATTAGAACATTGTCTGACAGCGGGCACTGTCACGACACTACAAAGTTTACGTGACAGCCTTCCAAACTTGAACGGGACCGGACGTGACCACAAAGATGGCCGATATCAGCTGTCATTGCGCCGCCTTTGATGTTTTGATTTGCTTCAGTTTGGGATGTTGATTCATTAGTCCGTCCCTTTAAAGATCTTGTTTAATATTGCTTTGAAGCCCCTCTGCTAAGTCACCTTTCGGACGTTTGGAATTAACACAGATTGTGATAATCAGTTGCAAGTGAGTGGTCGGCTAAGTCAATTGAAAATTCCCATTTACAGCCATTTTGGGGCAGAATAAAGAGGTAGGTTTGTTCTGAGTCAGCTCATTAATAAGTTGTTATTTGAGCTTTTCTTACCTTCAAATAAACTGGTTAACAGCAAGTATAGAGCTGTCGGAACTAATAAGGAGCGACAGGACGGAAAACATTCCAGCGAAGTACTCGCTTAACGACCTGATACCAGCATTAAGAACCGGAAAATATCTATTTCTGTCTCCCAGGAGAGTTGCAGGTGACATTGTAAATATTGTGTTTAATAAATTATATTTATCTTCAAGCTGTATTCATGGCTGTGTCTTTGTTAAATTGTACTCGGGAGGAATATTATCTCATGTTATTTACGCAGGTTTCTTGGTCCCGAAGGAAAGACACACTTCGAATACTCGGGTACTACCTTATATTGTATTTCTATAAAGGCTTCACAAACATGGGACACGTTAGTGTTTCTTACCATATTAAAGAAGAGCTCTACAAATACATGTAATGGTCCCTCAATACAGAGAAATGACGTTTAATGCCAATTTTTATCAGGCAGATTAATGATATGTAAATAAGTTGTTACGTGCTAAGCTGACCTTAATCTAGCTACAACTAAACACAGTCTGTATTTGACAATTATTAGGATCTAGCTAGAATCTTGGTGGATTTACGTAAGAAGCTGTTTAGCTCCATGGAATCGCGTTATCAGGAAATCTTTGGTAATGAATATTAAATATATGTCGCAGAGTGTAGTTTCTGAAGGTGGAAGATAATTAAATGTCGAGCAATTATTATCGTTTAGTTCAAACGTTTTCATATTGCTTGAGTGTGTTTGGTTGTGACGCGATTATCAACGACAGATGACAGCTGGCGGCTGACGGGTGACAGCTGGCGGCTGACAGATGACGGCTGATAGATGACATTTCCTCGATTTGCAGAAGCTGGACGAGCCAACGGGTCATTATATGGCGGACGGAGCTAGCAGTCGGTCGTGATCGCGTTACAACTAACCTCACTACAATCCATGTAGTTATCTAATTTGATTTTAAATCGTTAAATATTGTAAGCATCCCTTATTATTTTGTAACTTAAGTTAGATCACCAATAAAGATCAGTGTACTGAACAACAACTGAGTGTTATTTTGGATTTTTAATCACGTTCGACGTATATGAAAATGAAGACTGCCCTCCTCCGCCGGCATTTTTACTTCATAATTGTAAACATACTTATTTTTATATTTTGGAGAATTTCTAAGATTTCTTTTACTGCAAAGTACTGAACAATGAGTAGTGAATAGATACGGTTTTGCGATTTATGCAATAAATACCCGTATCACAAATTCGATAAAGCCACACGACAATAATTATCGCCAAACACTGGCTTAATGTGTAATCATTCGGTGATTACAGTGATTAGTGCCACTTCTGGTGGTTCAACATCTAGGTCCCTATTACCGGAGGTAGTGAAACATGCAGTGACGTCACCGCGCGTCACGTATACAGATAGACGCCGTACAGCATACGCCGGGCGCGTCGTGAAAGCGGCGCGTTCCGGCTCGACGGACAGTTTCTCGCGAGTAAACAGCCCGATACACGGTGATGCGTTAATGTCTCTCTAATAATTCATGTAATCAACAGAATAACTCCAAAAATAACAATAGAAAGTCGTTAGACGACGAAATTCGACGAATTCGAGTCAAAGCATGTAATTAGAAAACTTTGCTTCGAAGAAAATTTTAGAATAAGGTCTACGTAGTGTATATTCTATTTTGAATGAATTAAATAATATCAAATCGCACCTGACAGGTTCCCAATTGTTTACTCTGAAGTCTTTATAAGAAGAAAACTAATCTAAGAAAAAATACTCTATTGTTTAAATATCGAACGGTGAGGTTATTATTAATAATGACTAAAAAACAACGTCATAGGTCATCAGTTCAACACTTATGAATGTCTCAATGCCACAAAAATTAAATTATTTGAATTTTTGACAAGTTGTACCTGTCAAGGTGTAGTTTAAATGCTTTAGACCAAATGGATTTCCAGATTATAGGTGGCTAACTAGCTTGAAGAGGCGACTCGGATACAATGAACGTCTAATTGCGTTTTGGGAGACTTGTTATACACCATTTCAATATTGTCTTTGTTTCTAATTACAATGGAAAAGTTAAGATTAGTTTTCGAATCATAAAATTGATGAACTTCAGAATTTGGCTTGTCCGACTTGATTTGGTTACCAAAGAATTATAGAATGAAGTTTCTACTATTCTATCTGCATTTGTCTTTGTTCTTCGTAGTCTACTGAAGGCAAATTTTGTGCCAATTCTAGAATTTCCATGATAATGAGTGTCCAATGAGCGACATACTTGATAAACTCATTGCCAAATGCCAGCTTGATTCAATCTATGTCAGGGTTAAAATAGTTAACTATTGCCTTCCTTCTGATTACTTTATTATATTCTCTAGACCATTTTTTTTCCGAATAAATTATAAGAAAAACAAATTCGCATTTTGTTTCTCTCTCAATATTCATGAGTATTATTTTGTGTTTCGCGAATTACGAATTATTTAATGCCGATCTGTTATGGTAATGCTGATAATAAGAAAATGATAACTTGCGCGGCTGTGGGCGACGAAATTAATGCGAAATCTATCGTATTACAAGATTGGTTGCCCATCGGATGATTTTAATTGAGATCTTCGTAATACTGTTTGTATTTTGTTTTCTTTATGTATGGCTTACGTTTTTGTTTATTTATTTAACTTGTAACCACAATTTTTAAAATAATTTGTAGGTAATTCATGAAATCTATCTGTCAAAGAATTTAAAAGAACTTTAAAAAAAAAGTAATGTGAAGTAGCGTAGGACACAGCATGCCGTCAAAAAAATCGAAGTAAATGGTAAGCACGTAATTAAATATTTGCAACAAAGCATTTTTTTACAAATACAACAAAAATAAAATATTCAAAGTCACATTGAACAACATGTAAATTAATTGACCTTATCGCAGACGCAATCCGCACAGGTGAAGTCTTAATGTCACGAGAGCCATAAGTAGGAATGACGATCTTGTTATGTATATCGTAGCTTGATATAACCAGATTTAAGCAGAGACGTACCTACCCGCTTGGTTCTTTAAGACGTAGTTATCAGTATTATGTAGGTTATTTGAAGAAAAACATCTCATAATCTCTTCAAAAATGAAGATTGCCATTAGCTTGTTATTTGAATTCAGATGCAATAAATACATAAGAAAGGCTCGTTTTCTCTAAGACAAATGATGGATTTTAAAATATTTACATGAAAGAAATCAGCTACCTCGCCTACCTCAAACTTCTAAAGACTCAAAATACTAAATGAAAAGCCGAAAACGTACGCTATCGTCATGCTAATTTTAATCAGGGACCATTTTACGCTAAAATGTGACAACCAGACAATTGGTGGTGACAGAATTCTCATTTGACGTCACTGTACCCATTGTATTGTTTGACATCATCTCCAAATTCCGTGGGCTGTGTTCAGCAATTTGCAATTAATAAACCGGACCTACTTCCACTGAACACTTCGATGAGCCATCAGGCTACGTCAAGGTCAAAAGGAATTAAAGTCTTTGTTTGGTCGCTTGAATTTGCATTCTCGCTTATCACCTTTTTTAGCTTTTTATCTTCCGCTAAACTCGACGAGCTTAGGTGCTTTATTACCACAAGATCTTATTTCGACTAATAAACTTCTTAAATATAAACTTTTTCCATTTTACCTGCTGGCACTTCATTATTTAAAATGAAAAGTACTTATTCAAAAACTTGTTGAAACTCGGTCGTAATAGCAATTTAACCTACGTAATTGCCCACCTTAAAAAGTAAAAGAAAATTTTAAATTGCACCGCGACCTTTTAACGAACTATATTAAAAGCTGTTATAAAAATTTCACAATTTCGGACGTGGGCGGTGAAATTTTCATTCACACTTTGCTTAAATTATCGATTAACTAAAATATTGGGACGTGTAGTACGTAGGTTAATTGCATGTGCGTTGTTGTAAAGCGTTCTCGCATGCAAATGGGGAGTCCGACCGTGTCTGAGGCGGACTTAAATTGCCCCTATTGTCGGGTATTGTATAGGTTACAACACTAGCCGCACATTCTCACGGCCGACACGACCCGCGCGCGTCGCATTGCCGACGCGTACGAGTATGCTAAGCCCATACACATTCAACTCAAACACCTTAATGGGTAACTAAACACATTTCCATCATTTTACTAACGATTTCCACAATAAGTTACATTAACAATATTTAACATAGAGGTCAGCCACAATAACAACGTGGTCGATGTGGTTTTCAATGTAAACTTTTCTAGTGTTAACAATAATATTGCAAACTTGCAAAGTGTACCTACAGCTTTATTATGATACGTGTCATTGATTGACGTTAACATTAACTTTAATCGTTGAGTTTACAAATATTAAAATAACAAGTTCAGTGACTGATTACTTAAGAGGTATTGGTGTTAAAATATTACCAAATACATTTCGTTTCGATACAGTAACGATTGATATTTAACTCACCACACTTGCGTAAAGACAGACATTATCAACAGATTCAATCAAATACGTGTGTTAGGTATGCAATCATTCTCTCACTCAGAATTTAACCATACAGAGAAAACACATACAATATTATATTAAAAAGTAATCATAGAATATGCCTTGTATACCTACAATAGGCACACACATAAACCACAAAGTGAGAGCCGAGATTGTGAACTTAAGGTCACCGCGTCATAGAACCTTCATCAAAACTAATTCTCCTATCTAAAGCGGCCAAAACCGCACATATTTCTCAATCGAACGTTACATAATATATAACAATGTCAAGCCAAAGACTCGGTCACTAAGGACACGGAGTTTCGGTCAACCCTCAACTGTTTCAAGGCACAATTTCATGCTAACAGCTCTATGAAGGTGTGTTTGACACTTAATAACGCCATATACTCGTAAATAAATCACGACTCTGCTATAAAATAGGTACACAATGTACGCGCAAAGTGATAAATATTTAACGCCAGTGACCTCTGCGCTTTATTGGTGATAAAAACAAAACATTTCAATGATTTTTCGTTTTAAATGGTCTCGTGTTCATTTTCTTACTATGCTATTTATTTGACGTCATGATTGCAATCAATTCACATAATGACATAGGACACAAACAAATATTATATTTTGAGTAGCTATTACAAAATATTATTATTATTATTTATATTGGAGGATAGTAAAAAAAATTAAACGGTTAGTTATATCCACGAAATAAATACGCTTGTTTGAGTTACATGACCCGCTTTATAGCTTACCACAAGTAAATAAGAAACCTCTTTGAAAAGCATGTTTTTCCTGGAACCGTCGCTATTTTTTTCAGTGTGATGAGTTTAAATAATCCCGACAAAAATAGCAGGTTCAATTTTAATTTAATAGCGAGCTCAAATTCTACCCCGCACTACTCCGACCCCGCATTTTTTAAGTAATCTGATAAAATAATAATCAATCTGTTTTATTGCTCGGGGGATAGTAGTAAATATAAAATACTTTAGGTTATAAAACTACAGGCCGTCTACACACTTAGTAAGTTTTTATAATAAATGGTTTATGGAGGTTCTCGCCCGGGTTTCTCAGCGATTTGCCCCACTTTCAAGGGTTACATCGAGTGGCCTATTTCGCGAAACTTGTCTGGAGTTACAAACGTCAATGGCCCATCGATGGGTACAAAAGTTCTTCAAATAAACAACTGTAGCTGACCTTAGTTAAATAAATATTAGGTAGGGTTTTGAGAAAGTGTGAGAGCGCTTTTAAAACATATTTTTCTTCGGTATCTACGATTTTTTAAATACTCTTTTTTTTGAGAATATTTGATAATACAATACGCAATATTCGCTCAGAAGAACTTGGTCTTAAAGTATCAAAAGGAGGGCGTAATTAAACAGAGGATAACATAATAGTAGGAAATGCTCTTCGTTGTTGATTGTGATATCATTTCTATGTTAATGAAAGAATAACGAGACCCTTGACTAGTTTGTCTTCTCATTTAAATTACAAGTAAAATGGTGCGCGTTTGCTCCAGGAAATAGGCTGTTAAATGGTTTTCAAAGTAAACTGGCCTCAAAGACAGTTTTCGAGCTTCAACTGAGCAAAAAGCTTATGTGCATTAGGCAAATTCTCTGAAAGGAATTTGAGTACTTTAATACTCGCCTCTATTAAACCTAATCACATAACTGTTTATCACACAAAACAGAAAATTGCTGCAGTGCTGAGACGTGAGTGTTATGATGAATGTGAATAAAGTACAAATCAGATTAATCCCTCGCCGAGTTCGTTACACCGCAAACCGCTCCCCCGATGAATTAGTATTCCTCCGACGTAGCTTTGACCACTAATGCCAGCTCCTATCCCTGCCAGCAAATTTTATAAAAACATACTATTTTTTGTCTAGAATCTACGTAGTTTTATTAGGTTGATGTTAATAACATGACTCAAGACTCGAGTCTTCAAGTAAAGGATCAAATTCAACCTTTACCAGGTCATCGCAAGCTCGTAATGAAAAATGTGATTAATGGCTTTGAAAAAATACACTTATCTCTAGACGTCAGGCCGACGCTCAGGGCTACGTTGATTTAAGATAAACCGACGTTGATAGCAAGGATTCATCTGGTTTTTCTGTTTGTGTAATTATCGCATTTCTGAGAATTTAAGCAGCCTAGCCAGGTGTCTGGCTGTCTGCGTTATTTTTTTTCTCACGGATCATCTGTGTTACTGTTTTATCGTCCATCATCTTTACATCTGACTGCGCTTGTTTCTCCACAGCATAATATTTCAATAATCTCCGTATCTCAGCTTCAGTTCCGCGGAATGTTTTATACTTGACTGGTTTCTACCGCCGAAGAATGAAATCCTGGCCCAATTTTTGTAATTTTTCTCAATATTAAATTATAATATTTCCCAACTGTGGCAAAAATAACGCAACGTCACGTTTGAATGCACACGGACACATAACTGGAGCGTAATAAATTCTCGCCTTTGAGGTAACGCCAATCATATTATTTCACAGGCGAGTACAGTAACTGGTGCGCGCCGATAATGTTTGTTACTCAATGGGATTATTTTGTGTGATCGTACTGATTGAGCGCGATCACCTCAACCGTAACCCAATCAAATTTTACACTTTAACCCTTTTATAATTAAGTCCAAAATGAATTCGCAGTGTACGAAAATTGGCCAGTTCATTTGGCAAGCGCATGCTTTCAAATTCGAGTATTGACGTGAACGCCTGCCAAGTTTGGAGTGGTCAAGTATCTGACCGAGTTTTATTAACGTGTACTGTATTTGTTTGCAACGTTCTGCTAGCTTTGCTTCGTGAATGCATTGCAAAACTGCTAGTTGAATATTTATAAGTCATCGATCCTTAAAAGACAAACGGATCTAAGTATCGATCGATCCTTGTGAATGCATATTATTTTATATTACTTTATTTAAATTGTGACAATCTTGTTTTTTTATTAACTCAGGGACACCGACTCTTGCAAATTCTGCACAGCGAAAAATTGGTTTAAATTCGAATGCTGATCGGAGGACTGGTATCGGGTACGATGACCAACACTGCGATGAGCAAGATCAATTCAGACTTTTACTATTCGCCCAATTGAGGGTTAACACCTATTCCAAACACCTTTCAATCATCTTAATGCCAGTAACTGCCTTGATTTTAAACCCCGAAGTTGTGCTCACGTAACCAGACAAGTTTGAAGATGTTTTATGTAATTACATCTTTAACGCAATCATAATAACTGATTATATACGAACAGACCTCACTGAAATAACATGTAATTTGGATGCAAAACAATTAACCTTGTTCCACGTTATCTGAATAGGAAACCTGAGTGTCTCAACATCACAATGGCACCCACCATACATCACCAAATCATTAAGGCAGCTAACGCAACGCTTATTACTTGTTACTCAATGCGTTGTTTGGCATGTCTAGAGCCGGTGCAGCCGGTTCGCAACCTTGTCCCCCCTCCCCCTCTCTATACCAGTCCCCCTCCCCCACCTCCCCCCATCGCACTCGATTCACTTTCACTAGCTCGGCTACTCGGGCCAATGCTTCGGCCTCCCTCGGCCTTCCTCGGCCGTCTTCGGTATTTCTGTGTACGAAGAATTTGAATAACAAAAATGTTTCCTTGTGGCAGCTTGGCGGTTTCGCAAGAATTTGTTTGTATGGATCCGCGTTTTCAATGAAACGAAATGCAAACTCTTTTGTCGTGAGTTTGCTCCTAAAACGGATACGTTTTAGAATAGTTTCTCTAGAGAGATGCTATTGTATTCAAACTGTTTCCAAAAGAAACTATGTGAAGTATGAGAAAGCATTCTTGCACAAACAATTTGATAATAATCATTTACTTAAATTACCAGCTGTTTTAATTGTACCCACGAAATACTCATAGAAGGTCAAAAATCTCATAATAGATTCCGTGACAAGACTACGCTAAATATTTCAAATGGTTTTTAACAAAAAATCTTAATTAGCGAGTTTTTTTTACTTCCTTTGACAATTTTAATTGAAGAACTAGTAATGCAGCATCGATTCAATCAGCTAAATGTTCCGGCCTTCTCATCAAATTCAATTAAATGATATATATCAACGGATAGTATTAAATTTTATAGGATAATTTAAATAATTTAGTCATTTCGTCTGATATTAAATAACAAAGCGGCCTCTAGGTGCGGCTTAAAATGTTTACGTCACACCGAAACTGCGTAGAGGTTAATCTAATTATAGCTAATAGTTAACCCTAAAATAACTAGTAATAATCAAACTAAATAATTATTTGTGAGCAATAGTTATAAAACAAGCGTTGCCATTAACAATCTCTGATGACTAACGCGTTGATGTCTTTTGAATGTCTTGATGTTACGACATGTGCTGCACCCATCATGAGAATATTTTTTTAAGATACCTAACTTAACCCAATATCACGCCTGTAATACCCAAAGGGTTAGGCAGAGGTGTAACCAATTATAGTACACCTACATTTGGCCAGTTATGTTTAAGTCTTATGTAATAGGGACGAGCCTATTGCCTAATCTACCAGGCACAGTACCAGACTCCGTGGCTGCTACTGAAAAAATCCTGATGGAAAAACCCAATACCCAATAACACTTTGCCCAACCCGGGAATCGAACCCAGGACCTCATGCTCAGCAGTCAATCTTGCGGTCACTAGATCAACGGCGGCAAATACCATTCACGGCTTAAAATACTGCGTACTTTCAGAAATTGTTTTTAATTACACAACACGTAGCTTGCGTAGTTTTGATTAATATTAATGAATCCGCAAACATCCACAAACTTATTTTAATGAACCTTTTACGTAATTTCGTATGTACATTTACAAGCTAATTATATTTAGCAAACAAAATTGGTGCTAATACAAATTAATAAAAGTATCATGTGCGGATATCGAGAGAATATTAACCTGTGTAATGTTATGTGTAACAAAAAACCAAGACGATTGCAAGGACCGGTTTATGCAAATATCACACGATGAGTACAAAATTACGAGTGTCCGAGGCACGGAAGACAAACTGTATGCCACTTGATCACCTTCTGGGCCAAACCGACCAGATAGGACATCATCACAAATACTAATCATGTTTATTAATGTACTATTCACCAACCTATATAGGTTTTGATCTATCTATATTAAGTTTCGATCGACGAATTTTTTGTCGTTTATCTTATCACATATTAGACATCTATTGGTAATTAATATTATAAATTTGTAAGTTTGTATGTAATGGTAATCTTCGGAAGTACTGATCCGATTCCGAAATTCTTTCACTAACGGGAAACTACATAATCGCCGAGCTGTATTTAAAACGTTCCCGTGTGTTAATTTCCGTACATAAAGGAGCGAACACGCGAGCAAAAGCTAGTGTAAAATACCTGTATACTTAGTTGAAGTTTTACGTGAAAGAATCACAATGCAGTCAGAAATTCGGTTTAGGGTAGACGTGAAGGAAATTATTAATGTTCCGAAAAAATCCAAAGATTGTGCTAGATGAAGCGAAAAATACCAAAAGTTTTAAAAGTGAAATCAATCACAAAACTCAAGGCCGAACAAGTCACTGTGGCTAGGAAACACAAGACTATAAATCAATTCCGAAGTTGTTTTTGTATCATCGATTTATACAAGTTTAAAAAAAAGAAATCTTAAAATTTAAACAATGAAATTAAAATTAACTATTTCTATAGTTAATTCTAGGGTTTGCGTTGAGTGCATTGTACTGAACCCAACTTCTTAATACCGACTATAAAATATATATAGCAATTCGGCGATGACGTGCCACCAGGTGGCAACCGGTTCTGCAACGTCCTTGTGAAGCGGACCCTCGCAAAACCAACACAACAAGAGAGAAAAAAATATATGTACCAACGAGAAAAGAGGTATGTATACCCAAGCACGACTACGGAAATGTCAGGGTACTAAAGAGTTTTTAATCCATTTTCTGCCTTACCTACTGGACTAAAAGTCGTAAGTTTTATAAAATTAAAATGTTGATACCTCTGAGAGAATTTTTAACGTCAAAGAAAACGTTAAGTACATATAAAATAAGTAATCAATTACAATCAGTAGGTATTGCGTACTGTCTGCAAACATTAAACATGTTTGCAGACAGTACGCGTTTTTGCTTGCATGCCTTGTCTTTTGTAAATTGTGTGCATTTTACATAGATACATATCGACGCTTGAAGGGCAATATTTACCAAGCGACATGTCGGCAGAAAAATAATGACTGAGCATTTTAAAGGTTTTATTTAAAAAAAAAAAACGTAAAAATCGCTATTGTCATAACTACATAATTCTAACGCGACATGTCGCTTGGTAAATATTACCTTTCAAGCGTCGATATTATGTGTATGTAATCATTTAACATCACCAGTGCTCTCAAAAACGGTGAAGGAAAACATCGTGAGGAAACCGGCATTATGCTAGAATCAAAAATCGAAGACATGGTACATCTACCAACCCGCACTGGGCCCGCGTGGTGGATTATAGCCCATTACCTCTCTAGCCCTTTAACCTGTGTATGAAGCATGCTCATCTGAACTTTGTTGTATAGGTAGCATTAGTTGAAATTTTCCATTCCATTTGTTTGATTAAAATTCATGGAAACAATAACAATTTTAGATTATCCGACCCATCCATTTCGGTCAAGCCTAACTTTAAAGGCTTCGACTAAACTAAATTGTAGTTGTGCCTGCGAACGACAGCTACTCAATTATCACAACTAACCAAGTTTATTCGACCATCGGCTAAGGGACTAATATTTGCAAATTGTGTATAACGTCTAAAGGCTATCATTATCCAATACAAAACAGGGATCGCGATTACTGTGCATGCTGTTTTCAGCTTTATTCTCGAAATAATAAATGCTATAATAGCGAACACATGAAACTGGCATAATGTTACAAGAGTTGGCAGCTGTGCGGAATTTCGGCGAAGCTCGTTTGTTTGACGAAATCACGTCGCGATGGCAGCGAATATCGACCATCGAGCTGTTATTATGGCAAATTATGTAAATGTACGCACAGTTATCAAATTAACGTTTCCCTCCTCCAATTAGTGGAATAACCTCTGCAATACTGGGATCCATTCATTGAATTCACTCCGATATGAAAGCGCCCATTCAATGTTGCCACGCTCTATCTTCTAGGCTTTTGATGGAGCTAACTCACGTAACGATTTTGCTTCAGCTCTTAACAACAAACCAATTAGTTTTCACAATAGCAAATCTAAACAGAATGAAACCATTTTCATTTGTGCGTGGGTTTATGCTTGAAGGAATCCTTTTTGAAATTAATTAATAGGCCTTGATGAAAATAATAAACATCCAATTAATTTAAACAAAAACTACTGACATAATAATACAAGTAAGGCCTTAAATAAAATCTAAATACTGATAAAATAAAAAAACTCTAGATTAAAATTAATTGGGACGGTATTACACGTAATAATTGTACGGAGGGATGCATTCAATGTAACTTCTTAGTATTAAACTTGATGAGTTTCATTGAATTCATTACGATTTCAGAGCCTTCATGATCCCTCTAATGAAATCTGTAAAGAACATTATCTCGAAAATTTATTACCACTTGAATATTAGCTAAGTTTTAGAGTTATAGCACCGCATAAGAAACTTTTATATCCGCCACGGCAACTTGCTGTCGGCGACGAAAATCGTTATAAATCTTTTACCATTTCTCCAACAACGCTAGCGTCGAAAAGATTTCTGGCTAAATTCGTTGGGTAAATTGTGCGAAAACCGTTTAACTTGTTAACATACATAAGATCACGCCTGCAATCCCCGAAGGTTTATGCAGAGGTGTACCTAATAGTACACCCACATTTCGCCGGTTATATTTAAGTCCCATGTAATAGGGGGCGAGCATATTGCAATTCCACACTCCGTGGCTGTACTGAGAAATTTCTGATGAAAAAATCCAATATCTCTTTGCCCGACCCGGGAATCGAACCCAGGACCTCTTGCTCAGCAGTCATGCTTGCGACCACTAGACCAACGAGGCAGTAACTTGGTAACTTTTTCATAAAATAGGTAACCGCCGCTGGTTTACTAACAACCAAATTACATTAAGTCGGTTTCAATTGTTACGAAGTCGGCGACTTTGTAAATCAATTATCTTGCAGGTATTTTATTACTTAATATCTTAATGCAACGCCTACTTGTGTGTCTGATTCCAATTCGAAAGTTTTCATGCCATTTCCTTGTTATTCAACTTCGTATACCTAATTGTTTTGTTCTCTATCTACAATACTAAAGTCAAAGCCAGGTGAGTTAAATTGATAATTCCACTCGCTAATCTCGATTCAAACTTCACTGCCGATAAAACTACGCTTTCGCTTAGTTATTTGTTTCGATAAATGTTTAGAAAAACAATAAAACTATGGAAGACTATAGTTCAGATGGTTCGGTAATTTGTAACGCAGCAAAACGTTTATAAGAGAAAAACAGTCTGTACCATTTTGCCTCAGAAAATCACAAATTGATCAAAGAAGTTCCAGTTCCGTACATAAGTACGGAACTGAAACGTCTTTTAAATTGATCACTTATATTTGTCATCTAATAAAATGTTCCTTGTTCCTATATAGTTAAAATGGTTATTATAGCAATTAGATGCAAATGTTTTTACGTCAATAAAATCAGAGTATGATAAAAAAGGTGAGGTCATGTTCACATATCAGAGAGTGATCAGCCTTGCTTTGTCGTGGCTTATTTATGTAGGAATTTCTTCTACAAAGATTAATCGTATCGCCTATAATAATCTCTTCCCTAGATACGCTGTATTTAGTACTCGATAGAAATGCAAGCCTTTATTTTATACAAAGCTTATAAACTACTACGTATGATACAAAGAAAATGATGCAAACCTGTTTACTCTATATTTTTTACTCGTATATTTTCCTAGCCATCTCCAAATTAATTATTACTGTGACGAAATCACGTCACGGTTTATCGTGCAACCATAAAGTTGGTCCGGTTTATTTTCTGTTCTTTTTTGATGTCTTTCTACCTTTAGCGAGGGCCATGTTTGGCGAAGATAAACGTGAACTAATATTCATTATGCCTCGAGCGGTTGCCTGACAAAAGACTCGGTTGGGTATTTTGATGTCGTTTGAACCGAAAAATAATAGCTAAGAATATTTTGCGCCAAACAATACACTTGGTTAGAGTTTTGTCGACAAAATGTGTGAAATAAAGCTTTCGCCAAACTCAAGCGAATCCAGCGAAATTCGCCCGTGCTGATTGTAGCAAATAGCTTCTATGGTGTTTAAACTGGGCCAAATAGTCGTGTGACTTCCTAATTATTAAACAGTCCGCATCCCGAGCGGGAATCGCCTCAGTATGACCAGAGCTCAATGCGGCAGTCGTAAAAGATCCTCTTAATGTCGAGTGTCAAAGTTTCGTCGCCTTGTGTACAAAGAGCCTAAAGGGGAGGGTTGACTTTCCTTGATCTGCATGAGCCCATCAACGAAAACAAAACAACAAACAAATACGCGGAGGCTTCGTAAAAGCCGTCACATAAATACTTCGCTTGTGTTTTACATTCCTTCGCTTCCCGGATGCAATCGATCTTGAACGCGACTGAATGCTGCTTTATTCGCACTCTTTTTTATAGTTAGGGGAAAAGCGAAAAGTCAATACACTTTATGGGTGTGTAACATTTTTCTATCATATCAGCTTAGAATTCTATTCGTTTTTACGGTTAATTATATCGGTTTTCTTTACATGAACTAAGAACAAAGTTCATCGTCAAATTACTTTTTTCCAATTTAAGTTTAAAATGAAATATAACATACAGATCGAAAAAGGTTTTTAACTCAGAACTGTCCATAAAACTTCGTCTACAGCTTTCGATTATTTTGTAAATATTTGACGCACTTTGCGGCCGACTCGCCCCAGGCTTTGACGGCTCAAACCTTTTTAGTCATTCAGAATTCAACACAGGCATTTGAACGAACTATGTATCTACGTATCTACCTGACAGCCGCCTACGGCCATATAATACTAGACATTTTTATAAATAATACTGAAAGAAATCTGTACATAAAATTTTCAAGAGGTGTTTTATGTTTTCTGAGAAATAAAGTGTCATTGTTTTGTTTTTTTTTGCTCGAGCAGGCTTTTTATGCAGCATGTATCAGAAGGCTATGGTCATATATCAGGGTGTGGTTCAGACTATCAAATTGAACAACTTTCTGTATGGAACCAACATCGTAATCGCGAACAAATAATCAGCTGCCCCATAGAAAATGTTAATACTTACAGGACCCAAATGTATGGGACTACATGGGGGAAAGTTGGCCACCACATCTTTCTGATGCACGCTGTAGACCAATGTTATAAAATTCGTAAAAGTTGTGTAATCCAAATCACTTCATCAGACTTTAGTGGCGCAGGCTGTTAATTTGTTAGTTTCTAAATAATTAATATGCAAAGCTAAGTAATTAAGGTGTTTGTTTTTATCTTTTCTACCAATTTCCCTAACAGGTTTGTCAACTAGTAATAATTCATATAATTATGGCTTTTAAGTAATATACTTGGCTCTCCAACATGCCTTAAAGCTAAACACTTTCTGTTTAAACACGGCAATATTGTTAAACACATATTTTCTAGAAAATTCCATGACTCTACAATTAGTAGTATGGTTGGTATGTAGTACTTAACTAGTTCGGTCTACCACAGAGTATACATACTTGCAGAAGTTAAACTATGAAACGATGGCAAGCTGATGCATTCGAATCTCGAAACAACCATCATCAACCGTAGCCTGACTTCAACCACTGTTAGGCATATATAGGCCTCTCTTTTCAGATGCCAATCTCCAAGTTCCTTTGCCTGTGTCATCCACCCTTTTCCCGCGATAGCAACAATGTTGTCTCTTATCTCGACACAATAACATGCAATATTCATAAGCAGTGGTTTATTTAGGTATATACCGTGCATGTATACTTTACATAATTAGGTTGTTGACAACTTTTGACACACTAATAACTTAAGTGAATTTAGTGCGTCGGTAGGTGGTGTGTAGGACGAGGAAATGAAATATAGAGCAGTCGTCCCACACCTTTACATAATAGTCATTCATCAACGTGCTGTATATTTTGGATTGAAAGTGCTGATCTTAAAATTTGCATAGGTAACGAATTTTAGCCAAATTTTCACCAAGCGTGTAAGTATATTGTTCCGTTTTCTTTTATGTTCATAAACTTATAGTTGTATCAAACCAGGATGTGTCACTTAGCCTTCTCGACAACATTACTCCGTGGTCTACCCAGTTGCTAGTTAGTTCCTGCGGCTACCGAGTGGTCGCACTTTCAGTCTTGAGCACTCGTCGACCTCGGCCCACCACGCCTTGTCGCCGTTCACATGCCATACCTGCGCGTGATTCGTGATCTAAACTTGTTTATCAACACAGCTCTGCGCATTCGCATCGATTTTATGCTTTGGTAATATTAGAAACTTGTACGACTTGTTTCGGCATATATTTTGCATATTAATTTTTAGCTCGCTTGATTACCTATTCTGAATTTTAAATGTCTGCAGAATATTATAAAACTTTTCGTTTTATTACTAGAAATTTCGACAAAGCTTTGTATGGTTACATCAGCTATAAAAGAGAAAGAAATAGTGCAAATATAAATAAATCAACTATTTCTTAGTATTTTCTATTATGCTGATTTTCTAAATAAGGTAACTACTTCGAAATAACTACATCATTATCATATATGTTGGAAATTCCCAAAATAAACCCCTAGTAGGCGTTTGAAAACATCTTCCAATACTGTTACAATAAACACGAAGTTAATTTTATCATGAATTGGTGTAATGTAGCATATGTGCTCCATGTTCCAAACACGGCGTGGGAGAGATTGAACAATAACTGTACTAGTCTTCTCTACAGCCAAGAATGACAATCAAATGCTAATTTAATTTCAGGCATCATTTCATCAAACGAGGAGACTTTTTGAAGGGGCAATCGATCGTATCATCGCCTCCATTAATTCCATTTTCCCGGCTTGATTGTTCCTGGTAAAAATAGAAATGGCGGTCCAGCACAAAACCGTAACGAACGTGTCCTTCAAATTCGATAATTGAATTTGAATGTCATCCAATACCACTAGAAACGATGTCCTAAATATAGCCACAAAAAAGTGATACCGATCCATAATTTGATTTAGCAAAAACTCAAAGACCAATGCTATTTTTTCGCGCAGAAAAATAATTTATTTACCATCGGAAACGTTTGGAGCGTTCCACTAAATTAAAGGCACCGAAAAATCGTACAGTCACCCGGTCGATTTCCAATGTCATTAACAGAACTGAAGAGTGTCTGTAGCGGGCTGAGGGCGCTCGGCTCTCGGCTCTCGGCCCACGGACTCGGCTCTTTGTGAATTTCTCGATTGGTCATGGGGACGGTACACCGGCTTTAATGGGAAACGCTTGACAATGAACGAGGAAATTCCGGTGTGCACCAGCTGTGTCCTATCCAATTATTTTCGCGAATCATAGTGTGGTCGTTGCTGCTGTTAATTTGACGCGACCAAATAGACCCACGAAGTACGGTTTTCATATAATATTTTCGCTTGTGACCGTACACTGAGCAGGATATAGTTTGACTGCAAATATGTTTATTTTGCTAAACATTGTTTGACCCTGAGATCATCAGTACTATACGAGAAGGTGCGGGATTACGTCATCTAAATCTAATTTTGTACTAGTATTTCCAAAGTCGATGAGACTGAGTCACTGAAACTCATAGCTTGGCCCTCAATCGCTTGTTTGTACAAATGCAGAATAATTCAAGCCGTTTATGACAAGACAAGCAATCGTTTTTATCGTCAGTTCCTATAAAGGGTTATCGAATTAAGGTATCAGATGTCGTGAGAAACTAAAATGTTCGCACGAATGAAATCAGTACTTTATTGTTACTCTATCTAATAAATCCTCGCCTTTACTTAATCTCGGCAAGAAAGAAGCAAGAGTTTCAAAGTAAAAGAAATAAATAGTGCAGCAGAACTTTTAACTACATAATTATGTTACGCTACCGGCAGTTTTCTCATCTATCTCTATGATGTGGTTCCGTGGAAGATCAAACTTGTTATTTCAAAACTCAATTAGGTACACAATAGCAATCTAAGTCAGAGCTTAGGAGTCACTTTAGTTGAGCCTGTAGCTTCCGACTTTAATTGGCTTTTAAACAAAATTACCTGGATTCAAGACTTGAAAATAACTTTAGAGATATGAAATTAATTTACTGAATTAGAGAGCACGGGAATGGTACAGTAAGATTTCAAAGTCTAGATCGTTTCAAACATTTTAGAGTTATCTACGGTTTAGGGAAACATGAACATGATTGAAGTTGATGTTCGTGATTTCGTGAGTTCCACCTACATTAAGAACCACACAGACTTTTATAGATTAGCCGTCAATTATGGTGTTCACAATAAAGCCACGCAAACAAAAATATCCAAATAAAACCAGGAAACTTTATCAACTGCACGATAACATTAAACTAATCGATTGCACTTAAAGGTACGAATAATCGGAAAACTATCAATTGGAATAGTTTCAAGGACTGGTTACCAAACGCTTAACGTCAAGCTCTACAAATAATACTACACTGACCTCGGACTACAACTCGAGCATAGCAATGAGAAGCATTTTAAAAGATATTGTAACATTTAATAAATGCGAAATTTTCAAGCGGTCAATTTAAGTCAAAATAATTGAATGTGTGTGCATGATAGCAAAAAGTTTCCAGACACATTTTATTTGTTTGAATAATTTACGACATAAAAAATGAAAAACTTTTTTTTGTCCAAAATTTTACTATTTTTTCTATTGTGGGTAATTACTAATTACATTGGATTAAACGGATCATCAGCTGAATATAAGGAACTTAACAAAATTCCGACACGTTTGCAGGCCTTAGTGGGGCCTCCTTCAGTAGTGTTCATCAGATTTGAACAAAATGCCTTTTTTAAACACAGGAAAGGCAAGTACAGTTTTGAGGAAGCTTTAATAGGTGACACGTAATATAGCCGGTGCAGCCGGCAGCGGCGAAAATTGCCTCACTCACCTACAAAGCATATTTCATTATGAGCCGTTTTTGTGTCGTAACTTCAGTAACTTCATTTATCCTTGTAAGTAGCTATAAGTTGCTAAGTCGCACTTTCATAGCTCTTGCTTGGAACTAGTTGAATTTTAACGTCTTTCCTGCACTATTTACTTTGATAATGGAGCTTTTCTGTAAGATAATAAGCTCATCTAAGCCGGAGCAGCTTTTTGAAATGCTCGAGTGATAGCTAAGATTTCTTTATTAGTTGAAGAGTCTGTGGGTTAGTAACAGCTACATGGGTGGGTTCGACGATTTGAGACCATCCATAACACACATATCAAGACCTCTCCGTGTCATAGAAAGCAGATTAAGCCGTTGGTCCTGGCTTCCTTTCCAAGATTTTTAGTAGTCGTTATGGGTAGTTAGAATCCTCAAAGTCTGACATCAGTCTTACCCAGGATTCAAGGAGTAATCTTATCTAGTACAGGGCTCTCTACGGTCAGATTGGCAGCAATTTCATTTTGAATACTGGTATTCAACTTGAATCCGGTAAGACTGGAAGTAAACCCCAAAACAGTTGATAGAAGGCTAAGCATTTGACGATGATTAAGATTTATTTATGACTGAACTGAGAAGGCACCACGAATATAAAAGATAAGACAGGGTTCCAAACACCATGCTGCGTTCCAAAACGGGCATAGTGGACGTTGGCAAGAAGGCTGTGGGCTAAAATCGGATTGAACGGGTTACGTCAGCCGCATACACGATGACCGCTGGGCAAAAGTCTCCACACAATGGTTGCCGGAAGACGGACGGCACCACCGAGGCCGGCCCAGAAAGAGGTGGTGAGACTATCTGAATGCGTACCGCGAGGGCTGTTTCCAGGACGCACGGGAAAAGGGCTCGTGGAAATAATTGAGGGAAGCCTTTGCCCAGCAAGGGGACAGTAAACAGACAAAGCCTTAGTATGATAGCCAACAGACCAGCTAGATTAAAAACAAGAAAAGTGCATTTCATCGCCTCTTGTCTAAAAGTGCATCGTGTAAAGTGTAAACGACACCCAACGAAGTTTATTTATCCTTAAACTAGAAGTACCGAGCAAGTTCATGTCACTTGCAGTTTTATTACTTGTGTAGATACTGGTCAGGTTCCTAGTCAACAACTGTCAGGAACATGTATATCTTCAGATCTAAATGTGTACAACATGTTGAATGATTGTAATCTGCGTTTTCACGAATTACTGTTAAATGTTTAATCTGATCAAGTGTAAGAGAAAGTTAGTGTTTTTGTTTTGAAATATTTAGCAAAATTGTTACGAGTCAATTGTAAAATAAGAATATTTTACAGGAGAAACATTTTCATTTAATAAGGATTAATTGAATAACTATTTCTTGGTTTGAGAACAGTTTCCTATTTCAGACTGATTTTAATTGCCGTAGGAATTCTGTAATTAATCGCGATGTTAAGACTAAATGAAGTGTGATTGGAACTAAATAATCTATTAAGGTATCCACTACCTAAAGGTAAGTTTGAGGTATCGGTACTAGTACTTGAGTTAATATTAAGGTACAGTCGCCAGCACTATCAAGTTACTACAAACTGTCTAATTTTCTCATTTGATTTTGAACTTAACCATCAACATTTTATGGTTTAAAATCATTTGGATAAATTTGACAGTTCGTGGTAACTAGATGTGCTGGAGGCTGTACACTTCTGCCTACCTCTCGGGAAAAACTAACGTGATTTTGTGTAATCAAGTAAATATTGACATTTAAACATTTAATTTTTTTAACAGCTTTTCTAACAAAGTCGTAAACAATCTTTATATCCGGCAACACAAACAGTGTTACAATAATTTCTAAAATAGACTTCCTATCATCAGATTCAGTTTAAATGTACAATATAGCGTGTTCTCAATATTTATCGATAGAGCGGGCGAGGGAATTTCAATATTGTCTCGGGCCGGGCCTCTTGGCTTGGATTGACGCAAAAACTACCTACGAGTAAGACATTTTCATATACGAAGCAAGGCGGAGGAAGAAATATGTAGCTGAAAATTTTAGCTTTATTTTTCTTACCAGAGTTCTTAAAAGCTATATTGCTTTGGTTTTAAAACTGTGCAATAAGGAAGATGATGGCGCGATTACAACATAAGCTATTCGGTTTAAAGTAGGTTGGCAGCATGTTATAATTTTGAAAATAACATCACGACAGGCGATTATTTTTCTAATCTTTTGTTGAAATATAACATGTTATTACACGCATCCAGCCAAGTTAAGACAATCTTGATGTTGATACGTAATTACGTATTGTAAGTATATACCGTAGATATGATCCTGTAATACCTAAGCATCTAGTGGTTAGTCAAGCTACAATTAATAAGTTGGTAACATAGCAATGCTGGATAAGGTAAATACCTAGCCTGCCTTAGCTTGATGCAATTAACGACCCACGGTGCTTTGCAATAATCAGATATCTGGTTATATATTTATGAATACCTTGCACTTATCTAACCATGTTGAATTTCAAACGGTTAAGAAATCAAGCGTGAACGATGTGGAATCTAGCACAAACATACTACTTACACGTACTGTCAGTTTTTGTAAAGAAACGTGTGGCGGTTATGACAAAAAACCTAACTGGCCAGTATGATACACACTGAATATTTCATATACACAGACAAATATGTGCCACTGCTCTACAACAGAGTTTTTACATCAGCTTTAGTTTGATTTAACGAAACCATCCGTCTCAAACGCTTATGGTTGAGCGGTTGTCGAAAAACGAGTGAAAAAATCCGATTCACGTAGGGACTCACAACAAAAGAAGAAAAAACAGTTTTATCCGTGGATGCGTGAATGATTCATGGGTTTTGCCGCGTGCAGTGAGTCGGCATTGCGTGGGTTGGACGCGGCAGTGCGAGTGCGAAGCTCTGCCGACCCCCGCGACCCGCCCCGCGTCGTGAGCATAAGGCATTGCGTTGCGGTCACATTCCTCGCGCGCCGATGTCGCCTGCCCGCGGATAGGGCTGCTCGGCCCAAACAAAATGCTAATCTTGACAGGACGGGTGTGACACGACGCGCGTCGCCGCTCTGCTGGGCTTAGGCACGGCCCGACATTATCGTTGATTAACATAAATGAAGAACATTCTGAACAAGACATATCAAAGATAATGAATAAGTTATAATTTGCAGATTATGATTATTATCATTAATCTGTTTTTCATGTCTATTTTAAACTAGAACGACGTTATTGAAAATCAAAACAAAAGAACCCATGTGCATTATTAAAAATGTCTCCTACTATTTAATAGAAAGCCTGGTAACCCTAGCGGTTGTCGGCTTTTTGCGAAAAAAAATCAAACTACATGGGTTTAATTGCTTCATTCTGCTATTTACATAATTGTTATTACATGTGATGCCGACGTGGAATGCGCAATCAAAATGTGTTTACACGCTTATGAAAACCGTATTTTTACAAAACGTGTCTTTCACAACGTTGCCTTAGTTATTTGCCAAAAGAATGACGGCATTTATATAAATCAGGCCTCGAACGAAATGCAATTCATATGTTGTTGGTTACATATAAAATGGAAACATTATGGGCATATTACTTCTATTGCTTATTTATTAAACACGTGCATAATGAAATTGAACGACCACATCATTTTCAGGCCAATCGGTTATGCACGACGGATTTATTAATTATTATGAACGATACTATCACAAGCAAAATATTTTAGGGCTTCCGATTCCATAATTAGCGGTGAAAGTAAAGAGACGAGTTAGAAAGTATTTGTTCGCCAACTATTGATATTTGCATTAGAAATCTGTGAAACACAAGTGTTACTTTCTCACGCGGAGATTCAACGCATCACTTGAAGAGGACTTTTTGCTAAACCAGCGTTTTTCCACAATTTTATGATTAGCTCGCTACACAAATTATAGCTTGGGTCACACAATTGTGCAAATTCCTTTCGACATCCAACGTATAGGACCCTCGATTTCCATTTTATTATTACATAAGAGTCACAGTAATACCTTACAATGCGAAGGTGAAAGGTTCTGTATACATTCAGACATCACTGAGTTCCCATCAATATTATGAATGGCTATTAGGTAGGCGGTGCGTGCGTACGCAAAATACTAAAAATAGGGTACATTTAGAGCAAAAGTTTTATTATTGAGGTCGTCGGGACGAAAACACAACTCTTCAATATGTACACCGTTATTCCAGAAGAAAATTTAGTTAATGTTTAGAGTGAGCCAAGTTTTATCCCGAACACGACGGATTGATGTCCTCGGGGGAGCCGGCGATGTCGCAAACAAAACAAAAAGATTCAAGACGGTGTCAGGGGAGGAAGTGTTCTTACATACGACGCTACCCGCGGCCCCAGCCTCGGGCCCTCAACTTATTATAATAAATAATGGAAAGTCTTGATTCATTACACTCCTTGTTAATTTTCGATGAAATATTTTCTGGAAAATGTTTTATATTTTAGAATTTGTTGTCAAGTTTGGACTTCAAATAGCCTCTTTTCTGAGAAAATCCGTGTAGGTGATAGATAAGGGGATACAAAGTTAGGCAATTTTAACGAAACACGAAGCGTGAAGTGTGAACCTGTCTACGATGGGAGAAGTGACTTTTGACGCGAGTCGTTTTTTTGGTTCTGTAAAGTAAAGTAAATTAACTTTTATTTTATTGCATACTAATACGAGGAATCTTCTTTATATTTTGCATTTTTATAAGTTAGTGTAAATTGCTAAACGGCAAGGTAACATTGCCGATAAACCGGCGTAATCGTAATAAAAATGCAAAATATAGTAAAGAAGATGCCTCTTATGTTACTAAACGGCAAGGTAACATTATCTATAAACCGACGTAATCTTTCGTTGAACAACGAAAATAATTATCTAATTAATTTAGGTCAATAGACAACAAAATATTCTAAAATCATGCAACCATTTTGTTCTTGTCATAAGAGGTTAAGTAACGACCATCAAGAGCCCCAATTTAAATAAGTCCTCGTTGGAACTAGACCCATTATCCTGAAATACGGCTTAAAAATAATTGAGTGGGGCCAAATCCTCTACGGGGAAATTAAAAAGGAGTCCACTGCAGTGTCTTCCGCAAATAAATGAGCTTTGCTTTCAAGTGGCGTTTATTGCCTTATCTCAAGGAGAATGATAGCATTATACCCCAGACAAAAAATACTTGTTCCATGCCTTTGAACCTTGGCGAGACATCTTGGATTCGAGCCAATGACACTGCGTGAGCCCGAGCTACTCTAAAAACGCAGAAACATAAAATTAATATTAATCTTTTTTTACGGAATTTAGTTTCATTAACGGGTTGAAGTAATGCTAGGGCAGACACTGGATACAACTTAAATTAACGTTTACTTAGGTTTCTTACTTTAATTTTTGTTTAGCAAACTGGAAATGATTAAGTTGAAAATAATTGTTTGGTAACTTAATTTAAATTAAACATAGCTCTCAGAAGTTTAGATTTATGTTGACGAGAGTCATAAGAACTCTAAATTTTACATAGATCAGTTAGATCAGCTGTCTTTATAAAATATTGAAATTAAGAATTCTAATACAAGGTGTAAACGGACCCTTGACGAAGCTGTCAACCAAGCATTTTGTACATCAAACTAAGTAACCATACGGAGGAATTATTGCTGGGAAACGACTTTTTTTGGGGTGAAAAATCATGTTTTTCGTTGAAACTCAATCTAACGCACTCAAAACTTTTTGCTGATGGATGTATTGAATAGTAAACGGGAGGTGGTGGTAACATGGAGGTATTTAAAGTAAAGTTTTATTATTAAAAGCTTTTATTTAAAAAAAAGGAACTTTGACCCCCAATATCTCCGTAACTAGAAGCTTCCCAGGTGTGGTCCAGAACAAAAAAAATATCGCACTGTCTATCGGAAAAACAAGTGCCTTTAATGATCTATTTACACCCATTACAGTGCAGCAGTCACTGAAACGTAGTCCTATTCAGCAGGAAATTTCTCACTACAACAACCACTTTGATGTTCTTAGCTTATTCGAGAGAGCTTCGGGATGTCTCAAAGGCATGTTACTTCCCCGGACTAGCCCAGTCAGATTAGACAGATTGAATAAACGGTGTCAAAGACGCACCATACCTACTTACGTACACAAGGCTCCTTCGCTAAAGGGACTGGCCTTTATTCAATTTTCTTCGCGAATAGTGTTACGTTTTCTTTCGGAAATGTGTGTCCATTTTCTTTTCAAAAAGTGTGTTGTTTCTTTGGAAAATGGGAAAATCCGTAAAATATCTAGGTACTGCCGATTTGTTAAATCACGGCTTAAAATTTTAGTTGGAATTAAAATAGAAAAAGCCAAAAAAATGCCCTTTACCCGAATGGCAAACACGTGAATTGGTCGATTGGTTTAAACGTGGAAAAAGCAACCGTATTCAACATATAACTTGTGTACCTACATATATGTTGTTAACACAGGTTATATTCGCAGTCATTTTGTCCGGATTTATTAGGCTCCTTCAAACTTGTAATGCTTGTTTGTTTTATAAGTAGCAACGTATAAAGGCCGAGTTATAACTTCACATAAATTAACGTAACTTAGCTTACTTACTGGAACGTGTTGAACACATTTTTACATTACTTTTTGTATAAATTACGCACTCTGATTAATATTTAGGCAACTACTCGAATAAATTTGAAATATTTTGAAATTAACGTTTGTTATTGCCATTTGAATAATATCCTACACACGCGTCCATTCATTAGTATTTTAATAAGTGCGAGTTTGTTTGAATATTCCATTTTTAATTCTCTTTGATACTACACTCAGAGAAATGTCGACTGACTAAATAAAGTTAACCTAAAAGGCCTTAAGTAACAGACGAGTATTAAAAGAATATTTTATCTTAAAATATGTTTATTAAATCTGTATATCAAAGCAATGTCCATTAGGAATGGGAGAAAACATTCTTATTCGGACATTTAAACAGTGGCCGCTTGTGCTACATAAAATTCAGTTGAAGTATATACCTTAAGTGCATCGTATAATTTGTACACTTCGTCCAACATAGTTGGAACACTTCTAGAGCAATCGATAGCTGGGTCACTTTAATTTACGAGCACCACAAAGTGTACCGCGCCCCATATAAACGGACGTTGAGAAACGCGCCTATAAAACTGCTCCAATCAAACCATTCACAGTTAATATTTATGCGTAAGTTATTATTAATCATATTCTGCTCACATCCCGGTCCTTCGGCTCTATTCACTGACTGAAAGTGGCTCACGTAACAAAGGAACGGTAACCTAAAACGTGACAAGAAATATGATGTATTAGTCGCGACGTATATTCTATTGTGGTAGACCTATTTGCCGACTAATTGGTTCCGACTGTTCCAGAGTTATTCGTGACTTTCGCAGCGTATCGCGTGCGTAGTGAAATCTCGGCTCCGCTACGGTGACGCTAGACACTCAAGTTTCCACCGACAAGCGGAGCGAGGAGCAAATTGAGCGGATAATTCGCTGGAAGCTGCTTAGATCTTACAGTAGCATTGTCACTATAAATCTTAGTTTAAAGTAAAGGAACAGAAGTATTTTATTGAATTGCATTGTCTATCTAGCTTCGAAACTTGTCTTGGTTAAATTGGTTATTTGGTTTAGCTAGTGTCGTCTAAATTCAAATTACCTTTTATAGATAAAACTAAATCTAAATTCGTTTTACGAAACCCGAGCCGATCACGTAAAGTAACTGTTAAAACAACGGATTCTCGGTTTTTAACTAACTTGACTCTAAAGGGAAACTGTGAATCATCATTACTATTTAGTAGTTTTTTGTTGTTGTAAAACGATGATGACAAGTTGTTTTGCAGCGACTAGAGATTAATTGTTGCAAAAGTGTTCGCAAAAGCAACGATTTTTGAGTAACTGTATATTTAAGACCTGATACAGGACTAAACCATCTGCCTTTCATTTTCCCAACTTTGCGCCAGATAGGAAAACGAACGCCAGTTAGCTTCCTAACCAAATGCTGCTGAAAACCAGTTTTTTACATGGAACGACTGCCTATCTGACCTGTACAATACAGTTAGTACTGGGTAAAGTGGGTAATACGATACCCCTTACTAAGACTGGTTGTCAGACTTTCGGGCCACTGAATACCTGTAACGACAGACAGGACCTACGCTTAAGGTACTTTCCGAGACACGGAGGAAACTTGGTATGTAGATAATCGGTGGTCATCCATCCATGGACCAACCCAGGCAAGTGCGGCTTAACCTGAAGATCGACTAGAGCGGTTTTTATTATTTGGCCACGAGCTCCTCTGAAGGAAGGATGAAGAATGAAGGACCAAACCAACGCTCAGAAACCGTGAGAAAGGGAGGTAAGCTCGCACGTATCACCGTATATCTGACTCACTCAACCTGTTTAATATGACATACACCCTAAGGAATTTAAAACCTTATTGCTAAGACAAAGTTGTGTCACTGAACGACCTTATGCAATCACTTTGAAGGCACAGACGTTGCGTCATATTGCTGTGGCATATCTCCTCCAAGGGAATAAGTGTCTATTACATACTAATTACAGTGGACAAGGTCGCGTGTTTATCTTGTCTTTATGAAGACTTTTATTCAGCTACCCATATAAGGTGACCCGTCAGACAAAACGCAGAAGGTTATTCGATAAATTAACGAAATAAAACATTTCTCCTCATTTTTCAGTAGCAGCCTGGATTTGTGCCCGGTTGATCGCAATAGGCTCGCTCCCTTTTACATGGGACTTAAACATAACTAGCACAATGTGGGTGTATTATTATGTACACGTCTTGGCTACAGGCGTGATGTTAAGTCCTGTTAAAACATGTCTCAAGCTTTTATATAAAGCTTTTAGAATTTTTGAATATAAATATGTACAAAGAATTTCAAATTGTAGTGTAATGTTGGAGAGAGAAAATACCATTGATATTCGAAACGACACTCCACATGTCAAACGTACATTTTATTTCTCGAATGTAAGCGTGACAAACACTTAACAATATTTGTTGCTTGTGGTAAGCTGTAAATACTGACTACGCTATAGAATAAGAGCTATACATATAGGTATCTGTTTACCCACAACTACAAGCCTTGCGGGAAACAAACACGAGTGAACTTTTGTGCGCAGTGTACAATGTGCTCCGAAGTTTAGCGAACAAATAAAAAATACATGGTCATGTAGCACTACGTTTAGCTTTTATTACTAATTTATGTGTTTATCTTTTGAACATTTAATGAATTGCCTTTTGTAAGTTGCCTTGATAAGGATCTTTTAAACACTAACTTGACTATTTTTACTATTTTCTTAATATTTTGCAGTCTTAGTAGCTACATACTTGAAGTAACACGTCAAGTATTATAATACTTGAATTACTACTGGTTACCTGGTAGTTTATATGGTAGACCTGCCTGTATTGCTTTCATTAAGTGCAAAATTCAATTAATCCCAATTAAAGACCCGATAACTCCAGGTTGAAAACATAATTAAACGACGAAACTGGAAACAGTTCATTAATTTCCCATTAACCTACATTATCTTTGTTTACAAAATGACATACTTAATTTATCTTGCCAAGGTCGTGTAACACCAGGTGTCTCAACTAGTTTGCATATCAACGTGAAAATTTCAAGTTTAACGTTATCCAAGTAAAGTTATCCCGTCAAGGGAGCTATTTGCGTCTACTCGGAAATTAGCTTTAATTCCACTAAATAGAAGAGAATTGATGTTAGTTCCTCAACTAATTTGCAATTAAGAATTGAAACAACCGTTATTGGAATACCTTGTGCTTTATTCTAATTACAAATGGTATGTATGTGTGTTATTTTGCCACGCTACTGGCATGGCAAAATAATGGGCGAAATCGAAGCACACTAAATTTTACGGTAAGACAAATTGAAATATGAAAAATGTGTTTATGAAGATTTTTAGGTTTTTCGAAATTATTATGACTTAGTTTCCAGTTGACTGATTATCAGTCCTCCACAGCTCAGTACGATATATACCCCTTGGAAAGACTGGTTGTCAGATCGGGATCTGACTTCCTGTAACGACTGTCAATGATCTAAAAATGAACGGGGAAAAATAAGCGCATTAAATAGCCAGATGCATACCTTTTTTTTTTTTGGTGGGTGGGAAATCATCAAATGACCTCCCCCCCCCCCCGCTCTGGGCGGAGCCGAAGGGAGTGTCAGACTCTTACTGACTAAAAACCACCCATGTTCCTTCTTTGGCCCTTTATGTTCTAGGGCCGCGGTATCTCTTTCGAACAGTCCCGCAGCCCAACAGTCCCGCAGCCCAGCTTACTATATCCCCCAGTTTATTATATGTGCTTTACACATATAGTAAAGTACATTTTTGCCCTCATTAGGCACTTTTCCTGAGATACCAACAATAACTTTCACGTTGGATACCAGCGCTAAGACCTGTAAACATACAGTAAACTGATTTGTAAAACTTGCACGTAAGTGTAGTCACCGCATTTATCCTCACTTTTTTCGAAGGCTTTAGTTCTTGTGCGTGATCTCTTTGCTTGATTAGTGCGTAGTGCGTAGGTACCTTCCTACCGTTGTGTAATGAAAAGTTATGTGAATAGTGCATTGGAGGCGGATGTTGACCGACCTCGGTTAAGTTTCCAATAGTACTGTGAGTCATTCGTATAGAGAATCCTATATTTCTGCCCACACCTCGCTCCTTCAATGTCATGACACCCAACTGTTGTCGAATAAATAACCTTATGTGTATGACATTCTAACTTCTTGCTGTCTTAGAAACAATAGCTTTGGTTTTCTTTGATTTATTTCTGAAAAACATGCAGTGGATTGGTCATTGTGATTTCTTTTCTGAAAATTTACCTCTATTGGTGCCAAGACATACATAGAAAAATATCCAGATATATATCCTATATAGGTAGGATATAAATAGGTATTTGTTTAATATGAAGCAAAACTGCATGTTAAAATCAAACTTAACTTCTATTAAACCATCATTATCGTCTTATGCAGGTCATTTAGATTAGCATCCACTTCCTATAATTGATTAAACAACACTTAATCACTAGAACAATGGGCGCACTGATATGTCATGTCATCTCTGCATTGTATTTTAGGACTAAAGCTAACATGCTTGGCGGAATTATAGCATATAGACCAATACCTATAAATACAATACAGAAGGTCAGGTTTATACGACGAGCGTAAACTCACGCACACAATAGACGCTTCACGTACAGCGAAGGCAAGAGCACTCGGCAATGCAAGCATTCGTTTGAGATAGTTTAAGCATGCGTGGCTGGTCTATGAGTGTGCGCCAGTTTCAGCTCGCTATACGGAGCCGTCCTTCTGGCCTTTAAATTTTGTGTTAGTATACGTCAGTATCGTATTATATTGGTAACTGGAAGACAGGCAGAAACGGGGTTAGACTGACACTGTAATCGGGAACCAGAGAAGGTACTGGGGGTCTACTCTCTAAGCACGAAACCCGTAGTTTCGGCCGAAATTACGGGCGTTTCCTACTCCCTAGCACCGACGGACGGACGATTAGTTCGAGCCCGAACGAAGAATGAATGACAACTCGATTTGACAGTTGTCCCTACTCCCGATGTGTTTTTGCCCGTCCGAAAAGTTGAGTTTGGCACTTCTTAGGACGGATCGTTATGTCAGTTGATACGACATCAAAATAGTTATCGTGCTGTCGACGAAAGTTTAAGTTTTTTAGAAAATCAATACAATGGCTGCTTTTTTAATGCTTGAAGAAGCTCTACAAGAAGAGCGGAGGCGACGCCCATTCTACTCGCGCCAAAACTTCCGCTTGGCGCTTATTCCTGACATGGGGTTGCAAGGGCTCACACGGGAATTATCTGAAGATATGTCTTGCCTCTTTTGCCTCAACAAGCGACGAAATGGTGTTGATCCAAGAATTAAGGTAGGTAATAGTTTGATCCAAAATTTAAGGACTTAGGCTAACGATATACATTTTGAAGATTCTGAAAATTATTGAGTTGTATTACTACTAATCGATCTTATCTATTGTTACTGTTGTTTTTGTATACTTTCAGATACTTGATGCTCTCAATTTTTATGCCCGGGGGATCCATCAAGGTGCAGTGGGCCTTAGCAGTGACAGGACATAATGGGTGTTGGGACAGGCGGAAGATTGTGATAAAGTAAAGAACAAATTTGCACAATAAAAGCATTTTTTTTACCAGAGTATTTTTTCATTTATTTGGCACCAATCGATTTGAAAAAAATATAAATACATTCAACAATACATTATTACAATCAAAACATATGAGGAGTTCAGATAGAATTCGCAAATAAGGCCAAAAACCTGGGGGTGATAATGGACTCTTACTTATCGTAGACTTCCCAGGTAGCTGAAGTAAGTCGCAAAGTGCACTCCAGAGCTACTTGCCTTTGAAGACCAAAACCTCCCTCGCGCAAACTCTCATCCAGCCCATCAAAGACTACGCCGATGCGTGTTATTTGGATGCCACCGAGAAGCTTTTAAATAAACTTGAGCGTTTAAATAAAATATCTTTATTCGTTTTGTTTTTAACCTCAAAAAGTATGACTGTTTCCAACTTTCGCAATATACTCAGATGGCTCCCAATCCGACTTCGCAGGAACTCTCGAGTATTGTGTCTGCTTTTTAACATCCTTCATAACCCTAAAACACCAGCCTATCTGCGGGAACGCTTTTCTTACACCCGTTCTTCTGATGCACCTTGCAGGTCACATCTTAGGAACCTCCTTAAATCCCCTCCCCACGCTACTGACGTCTACTCCTACTCCTTTACTGTACACGCTTTGCGGTTGTGGTATTTATTCTCTTCCGCCTGATATAAGGGACTGCCAAACTGTTGCAGTTTTCAAAAGAAGAGTGAAAGAACTATATATTTCCAACTTGCCATAGTTGCATACGTAATATATTGGAGAGGAGCTCGTGGCTACATAATAACTGCTGCTCGGCCCGATCTTTAGGTTAAACTGCGCTTGCCTAGGTTGGTCCATGGATGGATGGATCCACCCATTACATACCGAGTTTCCTCCTTGCCTCGAAAAGCACGTTAAGCCGTTGGTCCCGGCTGTCATTTGTAGATCTTTGACAGTCGTTACAGGTAGTCAGTGGCCCGAAAGTCTGACAACCAGTCTTACGAAAGGGATTACCCAGAACTAACTGATTTCTGGAGATCAGATAGGCAGTCGCTCCCAGTAAAATACTGGTATTCAGCTGCATCCGCTTAGACTGGAAGCCGACCCCAACATAGTTGGGAAAAGGCTAGGCAGATGATGATGATTCTTATACATATTGTATATTTAAACTTGTCATTTCCTTTATGTTTTTATGTATTCTATTTCCTCTTCTTCTTTTACACATTACGTCTACATCTCCTTTTTCTACTCTCCTTTCGCAGGTATGCTGGAAGAGATTTCTTTAGAAATAAGCATCACCTTTGTACCTATTTTTTCTGTTCCTTTCTTCTTCCTATACTTAAATAAACTGTTAAATAAAATAAAACACATACTTCCTTTTATTTACTTATCTATAGTCGTTTTATATTAAACTAAGTTCGTAGTAATAAGTAACTTTCAATAGATCAATCACTTTTATTTTCAGGCATCGAAGATACACTACACAAAATACTCTTAGAAGTACAATAAACTAAAACATATTGAACACTTTTACGAAAAACTATTAACTATGTTTGGTCGGCCATATAATTATTGCACTGAGTCGAGGTGTCATGTAGACTTCCGCGAATACACGAGACCCTGCAGCCAAAATTCCGTCATAAAAGTCTCGAGATGGTGTTGGGACCCGCATCACAAAAGATAATCTTGTGGCGCGAACAACCTAACCTGTCCATTCTAAGGGTGAACTTGGTCTTGTTTCTTATATACTCCACGACCTCCTCTGGCGTCGTGATGTGATGTAGATGTGTATGTACAGCTGCGTCGATGAAATAGCGGGATGCAGCAACATGTTCGGACCTGTCAATTCGGAACCGCACTGATTGCGTTTAGGCTTCTTCTTTTCCACACGAATGCCTTCTTTATCAGCTTGTCCTCGGCTTGTTACTGGTGGCAACGAGCTTCGAACTCGCCTGGGCACCACGGTATTGTGGTTGCCGCTGGTGTTTTGCAACTCGTTCTCACTCATAAAATGTTGAGGAGTGTGTCTATTTGCGCCCGTGAGTTGCTGCTAGAACGGTTGAGGCCATTTTACCATTTATTACGGAGTTCCCGCGTCGTATTAATAATGCGAATTACGTATATTGTAGCTCCTAATATTTGAATGTATTTAATAAAATTGTAAATAAAAAACTGACATTTCATTTGAGACTTGCCGTCAAAAGAAAGAAAAGCAAAGGTATTAACAGGATAAAGCCACAAGTCGGGCAAAAATAGCAAAAATAGTTCAATTCTATAATAATAAAATGTATATTGTTAAAATGAGGTAATTTTTTTAAGAATAACTATAATATTTTTTGTTTAAAAACTTTAAAATCATAAAGTTAGTAAACCGGTAATCGACCAGTAAAATAGCGCAACTCTATCGCCATGCGTCATTCGTTCACGAATATTGTCTATGACTCCGTTCGAAAATCATGAATCCGTAATCAATAGGGAGTAGGGTTTGTCCGTAGTAACGGACTACGGTCGGACGAGCCCGTCCGTCCGTCCGTCCGTCGTTGACGGACTTAGAGAGTAGACCTCCTGATCCGACATACTAAAGCGTTGGTGATCTCTGAAGTGTGAAGAAGGATTTAAATGTTTCTAACACCAAACTATGTGTGTTTGGTGTTAGAAACATTACTTGCTACTTTAGGAAAAGTTAATCAGCCGCGTGTGTGTTGTTGGAATGAGCTAATCGCAAAAAGTACTGCCCGATTTTTGTTCAAGTTTTCACCAATAGCTTATGAATATATGCATGCATAGCCAGATCGATCTGCAGATATCCCGGAAAAGGTTAATGTGATACATTATGTGTTGTGAATAAACTGGGCTTTACGGCTACCCGCGCGAAATCCGGGCGGGTCAGCTAGTGAAATATAATATCAAAGCATAGATAAATGAAAAGCCCGCAAAAATTGCTCGATGTAGCACAAAATGATGTCGGAAAACACAAAGAGAAGCGTCTAATTTCGTCGTCATTAGGAGCAACCACCAAACCAGAGAAAAAGTACGCGGCGACTAATGTAATTAAGTGTAATGTTATAGAATGAATGGACAAAGTGAACGAGATTGAATCGGGAAGCAGCCACTATCCACTTGAGCGGAATAAAGATAGTTAGGAAAAGAATGCGTCTCTTTACAGTTCCTGAAGCAGAAATGTGCGAAGTTCTTTCTAGTAGAAAACGTCTAAGTGACCAACAAAGCCTTGACTTAGCTTTTGCAGCTGAACTCGAGCGTCTCAGACGGTTTATTGAATTTTATTTTAAAGCAAATAGACGAGAGTGTCTTATTGAATGAAAATGTTGTGGATTTTAATTACTAGGTAATATCTACTAAGAATTGACGACAAGTATGATTATACAAAGTCGTACAAAACTGTTATTTTAAACATTAATGTGGTCAGAAATTCTATTTGTTGCAAAAGGGACCAATTAAGTTTAATGATAGCTATTTTACTCGACCGAATGAAATGGACTATCTGACACATAAATGTCCCATATGATTATGGGTAGTTATCCTAACGAAGTGTTTGAGCAAATCAGGGCCTGAAATGAATTAATGTTGGCGCTTGAGGTCCGTAATGTTTAATAGAGTTAATTAAAGTAAAATTTAACGCAAAATATAAGTGCAGATGGTTTTCTAGGGTGATTATCGAGAGGTTTGGTGTGCTGCTCTTTCATGTGCTCTTATGTGGCTTGGCTAGCATATCCAACTTTAGCCGAAAAACTCCGAGCACAAAGCGGACATGTAAGAACACCATCGACGACATTGTAGGGTATAACTGTAGGTGGTCTAGCTTTAAGCTCATCACGTTTTAAATCTATCTGTGACCTTCTCTCCTCAAGGGCGTTGACCTGCCGATGGACATGACCAGTGCACATACTAGACCAACAGCCAGATGGCTGACCTAGCCTAGCACTGGTCTTTGTTCAAGATCAGACTGGACTAAATACCAAGACAGCACGGGAGGAGTGAGAGTCAAGAGTCCTTAACTCAACAGTGACAGGAACAAGGCATTCGATGATGTATAAATTCTGACAATGAAACAGTAGGTAAGTACTTACAATTTACAACCTGCATTAGGAATCTACTCTTGTTATGATTGAAGCACGTCCCACTTACAGCAAAAACATGATTTCCCTTGACACTACTCCAATAGCTACCGTCAACTTGACAATGACGAATCAAACCGTCATTTTCTACCGGATCTAGTTAACGCGTGTAATACTCGTATAACTCGTTACGTATCGTAGCATTAGATAAAAAATAACTATATGATTGCGTTGTGAAACCTTCGATGGAATTATTGATAATGATGTAGAGAAAACTTGCTGGGAGTAGGTTAACAATCATTCCTTGTTTTTGATTATTGTTTTAGAATAGAATAAATTATTTTATATTTGAATTGAAACGGCACTTGACTGAACGTACACATTCCCTTTGAATTTTTTACATAATAGGCTTTGTCTAGTCTAAAGTATTGATTCAATTATAAAAAAAAAAACAAAAATTATTTATGAAAACAGTTTTCGGACGGTCGGTCGGTATAAGAAAATCATTATTGTTGGAAGGAAGTTATTGATCAATCGAATTCAATTTGCTGACGCTTGTGCTCTTCTGCTGACGCTGAACTAGGACAAATGCGGAAAGAGTTGAATGATCTAAAAAGCTTTTTTTTATTTTTTTGGGATGGGGAATCATCAAATGACTCCTCCCACTCTGGGCGGAGCGGAAGGGAGTGTCGGACTTTTACTGACTAAAACCCATCCATGTTCCTTCTTTTGCCCTTTATGTTCCACGGCCGCGGTATCTCTTTCGAACAGTTCCGCAGCCCATGATCTAATAACCTGAAAAAGATCAAACGTATGACCAACCGTAAAACACCAACTTTTGTTGAACGTGCTAGTTTGGAATACGTATATTTGGACTAAATTAATTTGCGATAAGGCAACGCAATGATTACCGAGAGACGCAGAAGAAGTGAAGTGGCAGACTAAAAGTCTACAGCCAGAACGGTGGATGACATTCACAAGAGCGCGGGATAGACCTGGTTCAGACTCACGAAGACCAGGAATGATTGGCATGAAGGAGGCCTATTACTCTGGAGTGGGTCGAATGAGGCTGCACATGATGTTGATGATTGAGGCGAGGAAGATTTACAAGCAGAGCTATTGATTATTCAAGCATCTGATGAAAGGAACAATTAGGAATAGGATTCTGATGATGTTTGCATGCTTCCTCTCCTTACAAAGGTAGGTATAGTGTAAACATGGTCTTGGACAAATCATCAAAAGTCCATGCTCGGAGTTAGCTATCAATATGATCCGTTTTAATAAAGAAAGAACCACATATATGGAACGTATGCACGTGTTTGCTTGTTCTATTTGTGATTTTATTTTAATTAAAGAGGCTTGATTGTGCTAAAAGCAAATGTATGTATTTCAAATTCTATTCTTCGTAAGAATGATTAAAACGTTTTATCAAAAAAAAAACTATTTGATTAATCCATTTCACATTTACATTCCATAGACCTAATGGACAAACTGGTTTGGTTGTATGCTTTGTTAAACATAGACCATTTTAGCAACCAAATAAAATAAAAAGTTATAAAGGCTGAATTAATATACAAATGGTGTTTACTTATCGTTAAATATATGTAAACATTATTTAGCAGGATCGCAATTATTTGTTCTGCCGCGAATAACAAATTAGTACCTCGATCGAGCTCTGTTCGGGTGAAAATATAGAAAACGAATTTTCTCAGATATGAGACCAAGCTAGATCGAGTTTTCGCCGCCGCAAACCCAGATATTGCAACTTTTTTTCGAAATCGTTAGAGCCGTTTTCGAGAAAGTTATTACAAATAATATACAAATATTGCTCGTTTAATAGTATAAGATTAGGCATAATATACATGATCGTGAAGCTGTGACTCAAAACTTATTTATGTATACCTAAAACATGTTTTATATTCAGGGATTTCCAAACTGTTTTACTTGTAAGCCGAAATGAGTAGGTGTGTCATCAGCATAAAATAAAAATAAGAATACGTTTTGGTGCGAAATCTCAAACGTCCTTTGCAATAATATAGTTAAAGGTTAAATGTAAGTTATTGGGTTAATTCTACTTCTTTACGGTGCTACAACATTATTAATATTCTGGTTATTAAATGCCTATGTAACTTGCAAATAAGAGTTGGTATGTGATGACTGCGTAGTTTCGTATATCTTACTTCTTATCTTACTATTCTTACTTATCTTATTAGTCTTACTTCTTACTAATATTATAAATGCGAAACTTTGTGAGGATGGAACATCCATCCATCCATCCGGATGGATGTTTGTTACTCTTTCACGCAAAACAACTGAACGGATTTGGATGAAATTTAGCACACATATATTTATTTATTTGGCTCACCAACAATTGAATACACTCACTGTTTCAAAGCTACGAGATACATCCAAAAGAGTCTCCGAGAACTGTATCAACCTCTTACAGGTAAGCACATCATGCACTAGTTATTTGTCGTTGGGTGCCTACATAAAATCAAATGAGTACCTAACTACTCACCGCACACAACTATGGTTTTTAAATACATAATTTAATTGAAATCAAAATCAAATTAAATTGAAATCAAAATCACAATCAACATCAGAAGTAAATCAAGATCAGTTCAAAAGTAAAAACAAAAATATAGTTTATAACCTTGATTAACACATAGGATACTCTACTTTATCCCGGTAGTAGGATCCTGTGGGACAATTATCGAACTCCACACGGGCGAAGCCGCGGGCATAAGATAGCCATTTTATGTTAATAGGTTCCAACCCAAACTACACCCTTTAGATAATTCAGAGAAGCAGATTTGACTATAATTATAAGAACTACGCCAAACAATTTCCAGTGATTAGCTTCTCTCCCACCTAGGGCCTTTGATGAAGAATAAAACCAAAAAAGTTTTATTAACACCGCCTACTCCTTCGAAAAACAAGAGTCAGCTTTTAATTCCCAAGGGTTCCACCCACGCTTTATTTTTATTTTCTTGTGATAAGTTTAAATACCATGTCTATTTATTTAATGTCAACTATATGTTCGAAAGGACTTGAACTATGTAGTTTTGGCAATAATGGATAATATATTGATTTCATACAGCGAAAGAATAAAGTGGATATGCCCCAAATCACGGGATTAATTTTAAATAGTAGAAAATTCCCGTGATTTTTTAAATAAAAAAGTATTTACTTTTACACAATTTAAACCACTGCACGCGCGACGTTGCCAAATTTACATCAACGACATCGGATGTCCGAAGTTGCAAAATTCCAATGCGATGTTGCCACATTTGTAGTTCGCACAACATAGCTTGTGAGAAATAAAGAAAACAATAGCGGAACTGCGGAGCCCTCCCCGCTTAACGAAATGTACTAGATTTTGAAATCCCGGGGAGATCCATATTAATATCAACATTTCGATGCAAGTACCTACTTAAATAACTCTACCTAATTCCGACCTCTGCTAATATGTAGTACACCCATATTTCGCCAGTTTTGTTTTCAGTCCCATGTAATAGGGGGCGAGCCTATTGCCATCAACCGGACACAAATCTAGACTGTGTGGCTGCTACTGAGAAATTCCTAAAGGAATAAACACGATAACACTTTAAATAAACACGATAACACCCGGAAATCGAACCAAAGATCTCATGCTCAGCAGTTGCACTTGCGACCTAGTACCAACGTTGCAGTTTTTTTGTCTTTGTTTCTACTTTTTATCAGTCTTCAGATCCTTACGTCCCGTATTTACAACGTGGATTTATACCCAATTTCCCAGTTGTTCAGTCAATATAGCCTTAACAGTAGTCGTTTTCTGGCTGATATCTGCTATGAACCCTTGCAACAACAATCAGAGCCTTTTAGTACGACATCCTCATTGATCCAAATTGCAAACACAGTAGCTTCATCATTGGGGGTCCTGAGATCAATACCCAAGTAGGTAATTGGGTTTCCTGTTGGCGAATCCTCAAAAAGAACTCGAGATAAATCTTATCCCGGTTCAATAGCGTTGATCACGCCTATTGTATCATTGCCAAACTTATATCTGTAGGTGGATGTGTGGATGTCACTGGCTGTACGACAGTAGGTAAGTATCTACTTATAATCCTTACGTCTCTTAACTTCTTTACGCTTCAAATGAAGTGAAATCGTCGTAGTCAACATCATGTTAGCTGTGTGACATGAACAGCTGTAAAAGGCCATTATCATGATCATCATCGTCGTTGACAGCCTTGTTCCACTCATTGCTGAGTACAGGCCTCCTCAGTTTTTTGTCATTCTTCCCTGGCCTGAGCGAGTCCCTGCAGTAACCCTCTGTTCAAGGCTGCTTAAACCTATTGACAACCACCTACGAGTACCTTCACTAGATTCTAAATCATTTATTTCAGGTACGTAACCCATATTGGAAACATTATTGATTTATTAGCGAAACACAAAACCACATAAAAGTAAATACAACATAAATACAAATCAACACAAATTAAAGATGGTTTATCTACCAAATGCAACTTTTAAATATAAGTATTGAGTAGTGAAGTACAAGGGTTAGGGGTTTTTCACTGAAAAATCAAGAATGAAGAACCCTCTTGTTTGTCAGGAGCCCTATTTTGGACCCCTATCTGTTTATTTCCAATCAGATGAATATCCGAATGAATTTTATTCAGATATTCATTAGATTGACAGTAAAAATAATAAAAATGTAGTAACCATCGTTATAATAAAAGTATTTTATAATGTTTGCCAGTATCTACGATAAAAACTCTAGGATCAGTGGGCAGCGACCATTGCTCAGCTGTGGAACCACGTAACATAACCAAAAACACATGTGGCATACACTCGGCTTTCCAAAAGCTTCACTAAATACATATTGTTACCTCAGTTAACTTGGGTAGCGTACAACCATGCAGCAACTCTACTGTACACTTATTACGACGTCAAAAAAGCAATATATTAATATAAACATAAATAAAAAAAATAAAAAATGGTTTTTACATAGGGATATAAAATCAATGTAAATAAAATAAACACGAAGAAAAAACCATACGATTGTAAATATTATAAAGCTAATCATCAATCAAAAATAAAAATAAAATACTACTTACCAAAAACTCCAGTGACAATCCAAAGATACAGAAATAAATCACAACAGAAACACAGAAATGGACGATATAATGAACACCACGGGAGAGGGTTACAAAACAATATAATAAAACAAAATCACCAGGGTCAAACAGGATCGCACAATCAAACTTAACGCGGACGCACCATGCACACTGTTACGTAGGGATGTCCAGGACTCGGTCTTACAGTTACAGACGTTTTATAATCAATGCGTGAGTGTTGTAATATTTACGTAATTTTTTTTCAGCTTGTCAGACTGCCGGCGCGATGTAGTGTAGCCGCAGCCGAATGTACTGCTCCCGGTGAACGCACGGGCCGCACTGCTTGCCCATAACGGCAAAAGGTCGTTCGTTACCCACATTCTCTTTCCGCGCAAGCCTTCTCAAGTTAGAACGAGATGGAACATTTACAGCTCGACTAAGCTGGCTGCTAGAGCGAGACGGACGCAACACAGCCTCACAGGAAAACCCGAACTCGAGTCTTGATAGTTCTAAGTTAAGACCGTGCTTTGCCTTTGTGAATTATTTGAAAGGTATATCTCATTGCACAAGCATTATATTATGTGTAAAACGGAAACAACAAAAACGTTGTAATTGTCACATGAATGGGCAGGCATTGCAAGGTAAATGTCTATTTCCACACAAGTTCGCACTGTGCGTGTGTTTCTCCGATTCCCATAATGTAGTAAGTAATATGCGTGCGCCTCAGGCACTCGGAAATATTTGATTGTTTCAGCATTATTATGTGTAGTTGGCCCGGGTCGTAGCAAATATTAACTGAACAAGTATCTAGTTAGTGGGAAGTATACTCTAATTAAACATAAGCTCTTGTTATCTCCATTTTAACAGCACAATTTAGTCACACATTTAAATTCCCAATTTAATATTTTGGGTAAACAGAGGATCCGAAATCATTAATTTCGACTAACATAGTCTATGGCGTATAATCCCTGAACCGTAACTGTGCGTTCTCGATTTGAATTTTCGCCGCTCAGTGAGTTTTATCCGCAAACCGAAATCTGAACGATTACTCAAATTACTTGGTGAATTTCGCTATTCAATTTAGATTCCATAATGAAGGATTTTCTCTATGATTAGGTAAACTTTGACTTTTGCGCTCTTTTCAGGGAGACTGGTAGTTCCAATTCCCAAACCGCAGACTTCATTTCTACTGCTATAAATTCAATCCACGTTTGTTATATTTTATTACCTCTTTGTGATTGAAGTCGAAGGTTACCTTTTTATGTATTTTCTTTGGCCTAATAAAAAGGCGTAGGTTTATTCAAATATTAAGTAATTGCCAGGTTCCTAAAATTATTCTGTTCGTCTCAACCTACACAAAAACGGATTAAAGACACTTTGAACATTTGGAACATGTGAAGTAATTACTTATTCCAGCATAATATTTTATTAGCTCTGAGAAAATGAACAGTTTCCAAAGGCAGCTCGCAGTATGTAGGTTGAGGCTGTAAAGTGAATAAATATTAAATTAATTCTGGTTATCAAAGTGTTGGCTTTTCTCGGCGATCGGTTGCGTTCGTTTGTTCGAAAATCAAAGACCCTGTCAAAAAATTGCGACGAATTGCGTTCGCGCGACTGTCGCTTTAGTTAGGATGTGGTCTAACTTTTTCGTTCAGTGATGGTGAAAACTAAACTCGTGGTGATTTTTCCGGAGAGTAACGGTTATCGATCCGTTGATTTCAGAAAGAATTTCTGCTATAAATCGGAAAGGCAATGGCCAGTTGTCAGTATTATTCACTCCAAGGCTTAAGTTACGACCCGAACCGTAACTTATCCGAGAAAATATCGATTCCGACTAAAAAGATTTGTGAAGACCGGAATACTGATCTAACCGAATTCAAGATTTCAAATAGCTTCAGTAACACCTCATCGTTAATTAAGAAATTGTATTATTATGTGTATAACAATTACGTGTAATTTCCGTTTTTCTTTATAAAATTAGTGTTGAATACATGTTCCTAAATTACCCCAGCGTTAGTATTAAGATTGGTTTTCCCCGGCTCTCCTCTATGTATTTCGTTTGACTTCCATGACAAAAAACATGGTCACTTGGTCACCCTATATCAAACACCATTTTTGCCGGTACCTAGATAGAGACAAAAACACATTAACCCTATACCTCTTCCTTGAACAACATATGGTTTACATGAATATTTAACTATTGTGTCAACTTCGCACAGTGAACGTGTATGACGAATTAGTCGTCTTACAAAGGTCCACTCAATGTATCTGACATAAAATACATCTAGGCGCGATTATTTCTATTTTACCATTAATTAAGATAATAGGTACAAAGAAAAATAAATAATACATTAAAATTATGAAACATCCTGTTAATTATGTTTACGTGTCAAACGGTAGAACATACCTAGGTACCCAGCGCACGAGTCGAGTAGATCATCGCTCGCAACAGGTGTTACAACTAAGGGGCTGTCTCCAGGAGCGAGAGAATCGCGACGATATTATCGTCGTGCCACGTATTTCTATCCACTCTCTTAGAGGCCGTCTCCACGAACGAGAGAATCGCAGCGATATTATCCCATACAAATATGTAATATCGCTGCGATTCTCTCGCTCGTGGAGACGGCCCCTAAGTCATAATAATTATGAATAATATTTTTATTTTTAAATTATTCACATCTCATAAATATCATTTTTTTTTTACGAATGTTTAGTAGTCATTGGGTACACACAAGTGGGCTGCCGTTGTAAGACGACTAAAAAGTAACGGTGTATATTGAGACGTTTAAACCCATAGAAGGTCTAAGCATCCCAAGACATTATCGCAGGACCAACCTAAACCTAAACTGAAACCTAAAAACTTAACGAAATTAACGCATATGCACACTCTCACTATTACACAAACTCGCACACACACACACACTCAATAACCTACTCGCATGTACATCACTCAAATGCGCTCTTTTTTGTATTTTCTTTTTATTTTCTTCAATTGCATGTATTGTTTAATGTTAAGTGAACGAGTGGAGTCACCTAAAACAAGCATCTCCTGTTACAATTCTATGTAATTGAAATAAACATTTTTTTAAGTATATTAGATAAACAACAACAAATCAGAAAGAATTTGCAACGACCATCAATCACGCAATGTTCAATTCTGATTAGGGACCTGTTTACAAATGATCAGTAATTGGGTCGGACGGTCTAGCATTAAACATCATTGTTTATTCAGCACAGCACTGGTACTGGTTGCTGGTTACACCACTTGCTGTTGCGACAAATAATTAATGCCGCTAGTAGATGGCTAGCCTTAATTAGTGGTCATTATATGTGACGTCAATTTAATACGTTGAACTATCGACTTTTTCGACCATAAAACATTGTGATTGCAATGTATTGTTGGTTGTTTATAATATCCTAGCGGCCCGTCCTGTAACGGCCTGTTACTCAGCGATAATGTAGCATTCTAATGGTGAAAGAATTTTTTAAATGGGTCCAGTAGTTTTTGAGATTATTCGTTACAAACATACAAATCTTTCGTCTTTATAATATTACTAGCTTTTGCCCGCGGCTTCGCTCGCGTTAATTTTGAATTTGACAATCAATTCGGGTTGTACTTTGCTTGGTCAATCATGATTTGAAAGACACGTAGCGCCATCTATTATCATAAGAACATTATTGTTGTTTTACTCGGGAATACCCTATGTCCGTTTCTGTACACCTGACAACGTATGCAAAATTGTAGGATGATCAGTTTAGTGGTTTAGGCGTGAAAAGGTGACAAACAAAAAACAAACTTACCTTAGCATTGATAATATATATAATTATATATATATTTAGGATTAGTGTAGACTAGCGACCCGCCCCTACCTCGCACAGGTCCAATGGAAACGTGACAAAACCACCGCGCGTGACCACAGACCCAGGGGCGAGCCTATTGCCATCAACCGGGCATGAATCCAGACTCTGTGGCAATTCATGATGGAAAAACCCAATATCACATTGCCCGACCCGGGAATCGAACCCAGGACGTCATGCTCAGCAGTCGCGCTTGCGACCACTCAACCAACGAAGCAGTCTAGTTTGAGTTCTGAACAACTACCTAAGCGCACAATGACTGTACAAAACAAAAGTTAAGATAAAATCATTAAAGATATAAAAAAGAAATTGTGGTCAACATGCTTGCAAAAGAAATCAAGTCTTGCGATGCCAGAGGCGACGCCAAAGATCAAAAAGACTTTGTTTGAACATAATCTACTCAAGTGTAAGTCAGATCCGTCAATCTACTCAGTAAAAGCACACTCAGATTCAAACCCTGTTTTTATTTTAATACAATTTATTTTCTTCGTTTCTTTTAAATTATTTACAAAGCTACAAAGAGTTTTCAGAAATGTACGCCTTTTTAGTACTTCTCCGTCACTCGTACCTACGTGTGATAAGCTCCTTCTAAATTTCTCGAAGATTCGGCAGAGGTGTACCTTATAGTTGAAGTACACCCATATTATATCGTCAGCTTTAAGTCCCATGTAGCATATTAGGGTCCTAGGGCTCGTTGGGTTGACGATATCGTTAAAGTCGCGGGAAACACCTGGATAAGGGACGCACAGAACCGGGAAGTGTGGCAGAAGAAAGGGGAGCCTATACCCAGCAGTGGGTGATTCCGGACTGATATGATGAGCATATTAGGGCCCATTTTTTATTCGTATTAGCCACACTCGTGGCTACTATTAAAAAAACATCTGGTAGAAAATCTCAGTAAAACTTATCCCGACTTGGTTTTCAAACCCTGAAGCTTCGCAATAGCGCTTGAGACACCTAAACCAAGGAGAAGCAGCACTAAAACCAGAACTGTAGATGTATATATACTTCCATGTGTTTTGCTGGCAGAACAGGCCGGGTCAGCTTTGGCAAGTCGGTTTTGCTCTCCGCTCATTAGCAAGCGTACTGTGATTCAGAGAGTTTCCTATTTCACGTAGGTACGGTGGTTATCTGACCTCAAGGAAATGCTCCAAGTGAATTCCTAAATATGTCGTGTAGTGGTGTGCTCGTAACTGCTCGGTTATTATTTTTTTCTTATATAGATAGCATTAAGGATCTATTGACCCTGAAAGGGGCACTTTCAGGGTTTTGGGAGAGCCTAAAAATATACTTATAAATCCTATTGTTGCTTCTTTCAATGCGAAATACTTACTAAACAAAATAAAGTACTTAACTGTAATCAGATAAAAGTTGTTGACTTATTGGACTCTGCTATCTTATTGTATAAAACTTTAGATTATTTAAATGAAAATTTTTGTTAGAAAATGATAACTCCTTACCTTTGTCACTTCTAAAATATAATGGCATTATTTCCGGCACACAAGTCGAGCCTCCATCAAAACTTGGTTCAACAGTGTATTGTGTTACTCGTATAAATAATATTTACATATTTAGTTTATTCGGGTACGTGGTTCTAATCTCGCGTCCATTGTTTTAGTTTCACACGACTTGTTCGTTGTTACGGCTGGGATACATCCTCGCGCATATCGCTTGAAATCTATTTCCTTTTCATTTGTTTTGTGCCATGTTTTGTTTATTATTTTGTTGGATAACATATCGCACAAAAAGTTGATTAGTTTTGTGTATGGAAATTACCTCAGTTTTCGCTGGAAATAGTGCTTTTTATCAATGTATATTTTTAAAAGTGGCGTCAGTCTTTGATATAGCGATACCTATTATGTGAACCGACTTTAGAGGCTTCAATAGTCGGTATCAGGCTTCTCACGCTTGCATTGAATTTTCCATTGATATTCATTGGATTCCACACAGTCCATGATCGACATGTGTGCTTATACATCAATCACATAGACATTTTTTAGAGTTCTAGACACAAATGACATTTGCGAGGGCTTTAAAACTGATGACAAATGCAATCAATTGACTGCAGACATTCGTCTATCTGCATATTTTGCTTAAAAATATTGAAGGACATCAAAATTCAGGCAAGTTTACGTCTCAATAAAAATGTTGAAACTATTTTGTGAGCATAAAAAGGCCACGTACTTGCACTACAATGTCGGAGTGGACGCGGAACTGGTATTGAATGCTAACAACCTTCAGGCAGCCATGATGCAGCTCGAAATATTGCGATAATGTGAGGTTAATACACCCTCCCCTCACCTTACAACCGCCTTCTTATATGCAAGTGTTAGGCAATAAAAAAGAACGATTCTTTGTCTTTGGAATGCCGAGTGTTGAGAAATAATAGAACCTAGTCTATGAACCTACGTTAAGTGTAGACTGTCATGATATTTTGAAAATCGAACAATCATGAATAGTGTTTGCAGTACATTACCGTATCAGTACATTGAAATATTTGAAGTTTGCAGTAACATAACAAAGCGCTAATAAATAAGTTATCATCCCCATAAGCTAATGAGTATTCATGCATATTTCAACAATAAACGTTAAACTCAGACAGTTAAATTAGTAGCCACGTTCATGCAAAATGAACCACATTAGTCAGGCGTAATAATTCAGACCGAGCACGGTATTTAAAATTAGCAACGGAGTATTTGTAAAGCAGAGCTACTTATAACTTGAGCATTCAGAACTTAACCAAGTTCAGCGTGTTCAATGTATGTAATCATTGTTGTTTATTAGGTACAATTAGTTTATTGGACGAAAGCGCTGGCTGTTGAGCATTGGATGCTGGATTTGATACCAAGATCAGGCTGTTGTTGCATTTTTTTATTAGGATTTTCTCTCAGGAGCAGGCCGGAGACACAATAAGTTTTTTTTTTAGCCTGCTCTGTCCCAGTCCTGGGCGAAGGTCTCCCTCCACTCCCTCCACTTCTCGCGAACCCGCGCGTCCTCCTACCAGTTCGGACAAAACTTTTCCAGTTCGTCCCGCCATCTCCTTCGTGGCCTGCCGCGACCCCGCCTCACTGTGTCAGGGCACTAGTTTCCTGCTATTTTGGCCCACAGTTTGACCGGCATGCGGCAGACATGACCTGCCCAGTCCCATTTGAGTTGGGCAGCCGTTTGGGCCACGTCAGCTATATTTGTTTTGGAGCGCAGTATTGTGTTTCGAACACGATCCGTTAATTTAACACCTAGTATACTGCGCTCCATTGCTCGTTGGCAAACCTTGAGTTTGTACTTTTGGATGTTAGTCAAACACCAAGTCTGTGCACCATAGATTAAGACGGTGAGAATACACATATTCCATAAGTTTGCGTTTCAGAGCCATAGGCAACTCACCCTTAAATAGTTCCTTCATGGACTAGTAGCCAGGCGTTTTCTGTTCGTCTTGCGACTTCTTTGTCTTGCCTCGCTTGGAAAGACTTGACCCCAGTAGCGAAGGGTAAATTTTTGTAAGAGGTAAGTCGGAGTACATATCTTAAATGTGATTATATTATTTGTCTATAGAATATTGACTGTGCCATTTTTCAAAGGGAAGCCGGTAGGAATCGAGTTGAATGGAACCTTCGCCACAGCTTGGCCCATGTACAAGTATTCCTGGACATGTTGTATTGTCTCCCCGTCTACTTTTATAATTTTAGGTCTTTCATTGCACATTAATTTGGTCTTCGACATATTCATTTTCAGTCCTAGACATATTCATCTTGACGGCACGGTTGGCGCAGTGGTTGAGCGATTGACTGCTGCGTTGCGTGTCGCGGGTTCGATCCCCGCACGGATCAAATATTTGTATTGCCTACAGATAGTTGTTCCGGGTCTGGCTGTTTGTGTATGTGAGTTTAAATGTTTGTAAAATGCACCCACGATACGGGAGAAATTCCTAGTGTGGGGCAACGTTTTAAAAAAAAAAAAGAAAAAAAGAGTCCAACCTCAAGGCTTGCATCGCTCCTGGATCTTGAAGCATAAGCTGAAAAGTAGATTTGACAGTCTCGTCTCAGTTCGCCCTCTAATCGGTGTAAAAGTACCTTAACGAAGCTGAAAGGCGCTTGTTCTCCCCGTCACTGCGATCATTATTTTTGTTCTAGACCATCCTTGGAAACCTTCTAGTTAGATAGTGGTGGTGGTTGGAGATATTGGGTGTCAAGTCAACAAGTTTTTAATGTTATAACTTTACTTTAAACATCATATCTTTTAATATGCACGCAAAATACGTACTTTAAACGCACTTAATATATACGAACCCCGAACTATTCAATTTATCCACCAGCATAATGTTTTGAGTGTGTGACATTGAGTCTTACCGTAAAACGTGCCAGAAAGAAAGTCATTTCCCAGCAATAATTTTTGCGTAGAGTTACTTAGTTTGATGGACAGAATGCTTGGTTGGCAGTTTCGTGAAGGGTCCGTTTACACCCTTTATTTCACGGTTCGTAAACATATGTATGTATATACCTAAAGGAATGTTAGTGTACCATACGTCTACGCCTTCGCGAAATACATCCGTGATGTTTTGTTTAAATTGTAACACTTTATTATCAGTAAAATAACTTTATTAATATTAATAAAGCGATTTCATTAATCTACACAGGTGTCGGTTGACGGTCGCCGCGCAAAACTGCGAAAGTGAATCGAGGGCACGCCAAGGCCCCGGTTTTTTGCGATGATCCAATAGTACACGACTGAAAACGTAGCTGCCTTCATAAAGTCACGTATTGTAAGGGTTGATCCGTGACGTGAAATATAAAATGGTGTCGTACAGCGCCGTCCTTTGCCGGTGGATATTTGCGTCCTAAACGTTATAAGAAATATAAATTCGTCTTGCGGTTCGTATTTTAGCTTTAAACGCACTTTTGTATTGATTTGGGGGACCCGAGGTTAGGTATATAGTAAATATATAGGTTCCATAACTTTGTTTAAGACCTAAATGATCACTTTTTAGTCTGATAGATGCCTACAATATTGATGCCCCCACTTCAGTTTATGCGTGATCATGGTGCTTGCAATATCGCCGAAATATCGGTAACTCAAAACAGATAGTAAACATAGTAAATATCCCGTTTTCAGTGTTAATGATAATGTTAGTGACCATGTCAGTTTAAAAACTTATGTAATACTAGCTCATGCCCGCGGCTTCACCCGCGTAACTTCGGTAACAGTCCCACGGGATCGCACTACCGGGATAAAAAGTACCTATCCTATGTGTTAATCCAGGTTATAAACTGTCTGTGTGCCAAATTTCATCAAAATCCGGTCAGTAGTTTTTGCGTGAAACAGTAACAAACATCCATCCATCCATACTCACAAACTTTCGCATTTATAATATAGTAGGATTGTTGTTGTTGATGTTGCTGAGTAGAGATTTTAAGAATGAAAAGATAAAAAAAAAACCACGATGAAATCTTGTCATCTTTAGATATCCAAAGTTTGATACGTTCTTCATCTTCTATTCATTTGGTTAGTGCCTAACCCGGTGTCAGAGTTTTTATGCCGCCCATGGGCCTCTCAGTCTCTGACATGGCTTTACATGCCGTCAAGAAATATCTCTCAGGCAAGGTTTCTTCTCGATGTTTTCCTTCACTGAAGCAAGTGATAATTACACAACACGCAAATGAATCCGAAGAATCAGAGGTGCCTTGGGTACGAACTCGAGACCTATGACTTGTCAGTCCAACTGTCACACCACTGCTATTAAGTCATTGTAAAAGAGTCTTTTTGTTAAAAATATTAATTAAAAACTCCGCCAAAAATTTTCCGTGCGTGGTGTGTGTAACCGCACTTAAGAACGCTATTTAAACTCCTCGGCAGGCCTAAGTTTATGCTGAAAAAGCGCTAAAAAAGGCTTTCTTTATAAGCATAGCCAGTACCAGCAGCGCTTGTGCAAACTGCTTACAAGTTCTCCGTTTATAAAGAAGAAAGAATACGTCCTAATATTCAAAACTTTTGAGCTGTACTCACGAGCGTCCTTGACCCTACTTTTGTAAATGCATTAACAGATTTTTCACAAAAAACTAATGGTTTATATGTGTATGTGTCTACAACAATATAAATCAAAAGATAAGTGTCTACGTAATCGCTACTACATCATGTTTTTACAGCACCGAGTTTCAGTAACAACACTGACAATGCCATAAAAAGTAGCAGAGCGGGTCAGCAGCAACACCGAACAAAATCCATAAATTATTTAAACAGATGTAGAACAAACTATATCGAGAGTTTAAAACAACAGTGTCCACTTTGGCGCACACGGACTAAACTCGACTGTAAATAAAGTTGAACTAACTTTTACGAGCGTCCACAGCTACTACAAACATGAAACCTTTTAAAAATGGCGATGAGCTCGGGGATTCTATTTTTTATTTAATCTTTCCGTAATCTGGTCGTAAAAAGGACAACAGGCCGCAGCGCCACCTAGCGGCCGGGCCCGACTGCTGCCGAAGCGCGCCCGTAAAGTTTTTATTGTTTCCGGGTCACGGCGCGTCGACAATTCGGTTTTCCAATCAACATCTTTATAGTGATAGAGAGCGAGATAGCCACTACAATAAAGCGTTTAGGGTCCGAATAGTGCTAACTGTGCCTTTATCTGCTTTACACATGACTGGTTTTCAAGATCCTGTAGCGATATTGGTTAGTAATGTTTGTATGTGCGATGGAATGAATATATACAGAACCCTCTGTGTCTAGGGAAGCAAGTTAGGTTTTGGTCCCGGCTGTTATTTGTAGATCTTTGACAGTCGACTCCAAAATGGAGTAAGTAATAGATGGAAAGGATGGCTAATGAAGACCTGCACGATATCACCGATATCCGACGCAAATAAGATTTTAGTAAAATACAGACTTTTGTCTAGATTTCACTGAAATCTTATTAAAAAATAAATTGAACAGTAAACTAATTAATTAATAGCAAGGTAAAAATAGAAAGGTACGTAGGTACCTAATTATGACAATTGGAGGAGCATAAACAAAACTCAACAAGTTCTCTGTCTATTAATAGAGAACAGAAAATCCGCGCATAAGCCTCATTGTATGAAACGAATGAATTAAGTTCATGCTTACGTTTGGTTTCGTTATGAACAGCGGTCTCTTTTAACAAGTGGAAAATTCACGGAACGTTACACAGATAATTTAATTCCTTTGAACCGTCCCATTATACGTATTGTGGCACCAAACGTTTGTGAATTAGGATTCATCGGATTTCGTTTAGTCTACGCTCAAATGTATTTATAAAACAGCCAGATTGCCGTGGTCCATGCATGTATTGAAAACATAAAAGCATATAGAGAGCGTCTAGTGTCGTTTAAAGATTAAACTTTCGTTTTGTCCTCTCCGTGTCAATTTGTGGTGCCACCCACCGTTTTAAGAAAGTGCCAAAAACATTTTCCGCCGCTACCACCAAGTGGAGCGCAGTTGGAGTTTAAACCCGACATTTCTTGCGAACGAATCGTTCTTTTCTTCAGAAGTGTACATTACTCTTTTAACAGTTCCTGATTTATTATTCGAGACGAACGAGAAATTTTACTCTTAGTAGAATATTTTAGTTTGTATACAAAACGAAAACAAGTCATCAGATAATTATTATGTCCATTTATATCTCAAACGCCTTAGATTTAACATAATGATTGACACCAACTCATCCAAAATTCATTAAAATAATGCCAGTCAGTATATTTTAAGGGGTTGTCTAATAGCTAAGATTATGGTAACGCGCCTCCCTAAGATTTGAAGAAGCTTTTAGGGAAAGATATTATTACGCCGCTTTATAAATTATCGTCTACTTTTCATATTAAAAACGGTAATTTATGAGATCTTTAATTAAATTTCGTTTGGCAAGATTTTGATAGGAATATCGATATTAATAATGTTAAGAGACGCACTTAACAGTCTGGTATAATCTTATTACAGCATCCAATCAGGAGCTAATGCAGCACTATACCGGTAATGACATTACCTCTGAACGGAAATCGCTATTAGCTTCTCAAAAGCTTGTCTCACTCAAAGGTATGTACCTACTTAGCAGCGTGAGCTAATGACAAAGCTAATCACATTAGGAACAATATTATAGTTGCCATGACAAAGGGTATTTGCTTTAATACAATTGTGCTGATACAGGTATTTGATACTTTTAATGCATTTAGACAGTCTTTGTTACTATCATGTAGTTAGTGCCTAAGCTGGTGTCAGAGTTTTTATGCCACCCATGGGCCTCTGACTTGGCTTTACTTGCCGTCGAGAAATATGTATCAGGCATGCTGCTTTCTGCAAGATTTTTTCCTTCACCAAAGCAAGTTATAATTATAAAACAGGCACATGAATCCGAAAAATCAGAGTTGCGTGTCTTGGGTTCGAACTTGAGAACCGTCGGACTGCTAAGTCCAGCTCTCACACCACGTAATGAATAATAATGCAATAATGTAATAGACAGTGAGTCAGATAGTGTTAGATTTAGACTACTTTATACACAGTAACTTACTTTAAATGATTTGACGACACGGTTGGCGCAGTGGTCAAGCGTTTGACTGCTGCGCTGCATGTCGCGGGTTCGATTCCCGTACGGGACAAATATTTGTATGACCTACAAGTAGTTGTTCCGGGTCTGGGTGTTTTTCTATCTATAATATGTATGTATTTACAAAAAAAAAATGTATTTATGTAGTTTATCAGCCATCTAGCTACCATAACACAAGCATTAAGTTGCTTAGCTTGGGGCTAGATGGTGCTGTGTGAAAATGTCCAGGGATATTTATTTATTTATTTATTTATTTGATCATGTATTTAATGCATGAATTATATCAGCAACCATGAAGTCAAAAGAACACCATTATGTTTTGGAGATATCCAGGCAGTTATATAAGCTATATTTTTGTTACAACTTCATATTTTTCTAAAGTTTTAAAAACTCACGCCTGGATCAAGGATAAAACAGTCAGCGTAGTTTGCTAAGCTGACTGTTTTATCCTTGATCCACACGTCGTACGTCGAGTTGCAAATGGTGGACACAATAATGTTTCGCTTGGCATACCTTTGAGTGGCGACAAACGTGACCAGTCGTGTCCCGGTTCTGCATTGCGGCCTTTAGTGACGCCATGCTGTGCTTCAAATTTGTTATGTCGATTATTTGACATAATTTATTTTGAGCAAATTGCAAAACTTGTATGTTAATTTAATGTAGTAAAATTGTAACAAATACTCACTAAAAATCTTTTCCACCTTGTTAATTAAGTTATTGATAATTTCAAAGATATTCGCAGATTAATTTTCCGTTGTTTTTTTTTATTCTAGCAGCGCGTAGCGGTGTGACGTCGCGCCTACGACGTCTCTACGCAAGGTATACGCGGCCATCTAAGCAAGGTCAAAGCATTGTCTATTCTGTGAAAGTCTACTTGCGCCCTACAAATGTCTTAAAGAATCCACTGGACGAAAACCCAGTGTAAATGCAGTATAGTCGAAATCCATGTTAATGTGACTTAAAATCGCTTTTTGCTAGTCATCAAAGTTAGGGTACAAGTTACGCCTCTAATAAAGGGTGTAACAAGACCCTTAACGAAGCCGAATAGCACTTGTTCTCTTCGTCATTGCGATCATTTTTTTGTTCTAGAACCTTCTAGTTAATACGGAGATATTGGGGGTTACAGCTACAACTTTTTCACAAGTTGTTTTTAAATATTTGTTTCTAATGTTACATTTTTACTATAAACACCTCCACGACCCCCAGTTCATTTAACCCCATTCAATAACTATTTAATGAAAAAGTGACTCAATGGGGTTAAATTAACTTAGAGGGTCGTATTGATGATTTTAATTATTATAATTCAACCTGACACTGACCTGCAAATTGCAAAACTAGCCCGGTTAAGCAGTAGCCAACCTCCTAGGTTGAATTGCGAGATGCCCTATCAAAAAAAAAAAAAAAAAAAACCTGAAAATTGCAAAAAAAAACGTAAGAAAATTTGAATTTCGCGGGCTACCCTGGCGCTACCACCTTATGTCTTGAAAAGTTCAAGTTTTTCCAGTCGCGATAAAACAAGGACTTGAGAAAAGTTTATGCGATTTGTGAATTGACATTTATCTTGGCAACGAAAGATAAGCAACGTGTTATAAAAGCTTTTACTGAAAATTCTGGGAGAAGTTGAAAAATAGGCCCGTGTTTTACCTGTTTTTTTTTCTTCAAAGTCCAAATGGTTTGCGAACCTACTATTTGTAAATTAATTTGAAGTTATATTCATCCTAAACTAAAATACAACGTTATAAAATATACATTCTAGATGACTGTTTTTTTTTCTTTTAAGGCGCGATTCCGTTGGGCAAGTTGTACGGTGCAACCGCACATTCTGCAATTCAGCAGTTTACGCCACATTCATTTCAACTCATAATAATTAGTTCAGTTCACGTTGAGCTATCAAGTCAATCAAATTCTTTCCACACCATCAATCCATTAAGCTCATTTTGCTTTAAATACCTTTGGGACAATACAGTAGTCTTTTATTAATTTACCTTCTTTAATTCCATTCACCCATCATCTAAAATTAATGTATGGTCTAGCAACGTCACATTTGAGTACAAGTTGCTTGCATTGGAAACATGCTTTCAAAAGAGAGCAAATTGCATGCAGATTTTACTTGCATAAGTGGAGATGTTCAACAATTGACTAGGACACGCCACTCATTCACAATTCGAAACGTGCAACTAACGTTTGATCGTCCAATTTGCACGTCACTAGAATAAAAAAATGTACAAATTCAAACTACGTCATACAAGTTGTAGCTTGTATGCAGGTTTGTTCAAGTTGTATGCAAGTTGCAAATGTGACGTCATACTTGCATGTAAGACTTACCAAATGGAATCGCGCCTTTATTTTATTAAGATACTTAACTGTTACTTTCATCAAAGCTCAGATCTTGCTTTCAATTTGACGAACATTATATGGATGCATGGCTCAAGTACGAGCTAAACTAGTTCCAAGATATAGTAAAGCCTAGCTGAGCACACGACACACGTAGCTTAATATTCAGACGTCAAACACACACCAGGTAGTTCCAGACTATAGTGGAAACTGTCACTTCTCGCTGCTCAAGATCTTCGTAATAGGTAGTTGTGAAGATGGGTGTCGGTTGGCAGGCAATAAGCAATTTCGCTCGCTACAGCCAATAGCCACTTGCGTCACGTCACCGTTTGAGACCGCAAGATATTAGCAGGATGCGAGGCGATAAAGGCGGCCTGTGAGAGTTAATTTAGTATTACGTCCCTCTAATGCCTATTTGGACGGTATATGATAGACATTACATGCGTGCTTTCAACGCAGAAATTAATATTGCGCGCTAGCCCTAGGAGCTGTTTGATGACGTTGTGGTGTTGTCTTAGAATGGGCACTTCACTACACTCCACCAAAACTGTTATTGTCAGAGATTATGGAAAATGTAGTCCTTTACTTTTTGCTGTGAAACATCTACAGTTACAATAACAATCAGCATTCAAAGTATTAGCCATGGCCAGTGATGAACGCGGCAACAAGCTGACACGTCGTTTGTTGCATCTCTGTTTGTTTAGTTGTCCTCGGGATGTATTCAAATTGAATAACGAAGTGCGACAGTCCGAACATTAGTCTGCCTGCAGCTACCCAACCTATGTCTGAATTATGGACGAATAAACCTCGTAATGGACGGCATTGTCGCGAAATTCGGACCTCACTCGTGCTCCGCGATCAATCTATAGCAATTAATCCATCCAGTACGTGAAAGGTTTACGGTTTTACGGCTATCGAATTTTGTGTTCAACCATTATACGATTCAAGGATATTGTACAGACCAAATCGGTGATTATGACTAACCAGCCGTTCATCGCCAATGTTGTGCTGAAATTGATTTTGAATTAAAGCTCGAGCTCCTCGTATAATGACGTTCAAATTGCTGAATTTGTTGTCAAGCTTAAACGTGCATCCCGTTTTGCATGTAAAACTAACAGAATGGTCGCAAGTAATTACTGTTGGTGCCTGTTTGTCTTGCACAGTGGTCGTTGTAATTAATCGATTCTCTCGTCGCTTCGACTACTACATAGCTGTCGCCGATTGAAAAAACGGCTAGTGTCAACATGTCGCCGAGACACCCGACAAGCACGCAACTGCACACGCCGGGGGCTTGTAAAACGTCAAAGTTTTTCTCGTTGTACTGTGCAGCCAATAACAGTGGAAACAAAACATTGTGGTGGGCGCGATCCCGAAGGCACAATCAAGTTGCGAGTTTACAGTGCAGGATCGTTTCACGCGCCGCCGCCGGGCCCTCGAGTAATGCGAGAAAGTTCCTTATTGGTTCCCACCGTATTCATCTCACCTGCCGATATTGTAATCCGAGACTCTTTCATGCGATTGCTTCCGGAATCCCGGACCAATTTTATCGCTTTAGAATATAAAAAAAGAAGAACAAAAACGTGAACTCGACAGTAATACATTCAGATAGAAACGACTGGTTGCTTATTGCCTTTTTTCAATTCGTAATTTTGAAATGTGTTTTCGCGGTTCGGTGGTAACGTGGTAAGGAAAATTAGGCGTTTTATTTGAATAATATGTAGGTATAGTCGATGGACTGCCCACGCAAATCAATGAAATGTATACACGGTGTAAACGGATCCTTCACGAAGCCTAAATAACTCTACGCAAAAATTATTGCTGGGAAACCACTTTTTTTGGGGTAAAACCTCGCACTGAAAGCATTGTGCTGGTGGATGCATTGAATACGTAGCACGGGGTCATGGAGATATTTAAAGTAAAGTTATAACATGAAGAAATTGTAATTTAAAAAAAAAGAAATTGTAAAAAGGTTGGAACTTTGACCCCCAATATCTCCGTAATTATAAGGTCTAGAGCAAAAAAAATATCGCAATGACGGGGAGAATAAGTGTCTTTTGTCTTCGTTAAAGGTACTTTTACACCCATTATTCTGGAATACTATTACATGTGATACCTACATACATAACATAAACACAGACGAGTGGTTAAGCCCGAGCGGGATTGGTTTAGATCAAAGTTTTATTTTATAAATCTTGAATCTTATTTTGAATTTTGATCCAAGCTTTTACTTTTATCTAAAAAGAAAATAACGACGGACGACATTTTAAGCAAACATTTTCAAATAACCTTAAAGGGACTCAACGAGATAAAGAGGATTATATGCTTAACGGTTAATGAATTGAATGCTATTATAAACCGCTTAGCCTAATGCAAGGGCACACGTCCTAATGGATTAAAAACAAATGACTTCAAAGGTACATTACTTACATAAACTCATAACAAATTATAATCAATTTAGGTCCAAGTAATTTTTCATTTAATATAATAAAAATAACATTTATCCAGGAATTTGCATTTTGAGCCTTTTGTTATGAAATCGCTTTATCCAATAATAATTTAGGCGTGTCCTAAATATACATTCGAATAACAATTCAATGTTACCCCATTTGATAAAGGCGTACGCTCGATAAAAATCATGCTAAACATCAATATAAGCTGACCTCTCACTGTACGAAAAGCTTAAAAAATGCAAGGTCAGCCTGTGCTGGAAATGTATACCTTGATGTATATGTCTAAGGATAATTGAAATTATATTTTTTTGGTGAAAGTCTTGAGAGTTTTGCACAAAACCCAGTCACAGTGTACGGAACTGGATTGCTGATCGGCGAAATATGTTTATATTCTGATTGTTCAATGTTCTGACTGATGCTGTGCAGTGTTAGGCTGTGCCTAAGTAACCAATGAGCATATCCGTCAGTTCGACATAAAGGTCATGTTCTTATTGAAGTTTCTAGTGGAAAAACCCTCTATCTCTATTACTTTCCCTGACCCGGGAATAGAACCCCAGACGTCATGTTCAACCTTGGCGCTTCCGATTTCTAGACCAACGTGGTAGTAAGGCGTAAGTAAAGATGAGCTGTTGCATTCCAAAAAATCTAGATATTTCGTAAAAATACTATTTTCCCGATTATCCTACGACATCTATACATACAAATAAATAAAATTTAAGTGTCTGTTTGTAATATCAAAATAACAGCTTTTTACTGAATGCATATTATATGAGAATAAATACGACAATAATAACAAAAACACATTTATTTCAATTTTTGTCTGTCTGTCTGTCTGTTTCTTCCAGCTAATCTCCGAAACGACTGGACCGATTTTGACGGGACTTTTACAGGCAGATAGCTGATGTTATAAGGTCTTACATTGTCTACTTTGATTTTAGAAAAATAATTAGAGTTACGTGTAAGAAAATTAAAACCCGTGAAATTGGTAACGAAATCCGATTCAAAAAGGGAAATAATATGTTTTTAAAATATAATAATTTCACGCGAACGAAGGCCGCGGCAACAGCTAATTTACAATATGTGAAGCGCAAGGTTTCGGTGACTTGAGCATTGTATCCCTTTCCTTTGAGATCACAACATTAGGAGCTGAGTGAAGAATCGCTTCAGGCGCTAAGCATTCGCGGAGTCAGCATCAATCATACCTTTTGTGGGAGACGGTAACAAAGTAACGTGTGTCGTTATCAGGTGACATTACCTACCACATATGTTATGGAACTTTAACTGAAGGTATGGTACAATGTTAATTACACTTGGATCAAATGCACGAGTAAAACCCTACACATTTAATCCAGAACTTTGATTTGAAGATTTGGTTTTAAGTATTATTAGAGACTAGCTGTTGCTCGCGGACTTCGTTCGCGTGTGAAATAATTCTAAAAAACATGACTTCGCTTTGAATCAGATATTGTTGCCAATTTCAAGTGTTTTAATTTTTTTGCACGGAACCCTAATTCTTATTCTAAAATAAAAACTATGTTAGACCTTATAACATCATGTATCTGCCAGTCAAAGTCCCGTCAAAATCGGTTCAGCCGTTTCGGAGATTAGTCGGAACAAACAGACAGACAGACAGACAAAAATTGAAATAAATATGTTATTGTTATAAGTGCCGTATATACTAGTATTTTTATATGCATTCAGTAAAAAGTTGTCATTTTGATATTACAAACAGACATTTTGATATTACGACTATGACTTTGGCCGACCAGCGGACTGGCCGACTAGTTGATTATAAAAAGGCTGAACTAATCGGCCGAATCGTACCACTAATAAGGATCAAATTCTGGCAAGTAGGACCTATTGACATACAGCAAACCAAAGGAAAACGCTCATTGTGCAAACAGTTGGTAGTAATCAACGAAACGTCGAACAAAATCAGTATTCGCCCCAATTAACTTAAAGTTCTAATTCCAATAATTGTTTTAAATTTTATTTCTTTTACTGCGGCGTTGAACCGCGAAGAAATATGCTCTGCGGGTGTCATCAACTCATCAATCATTAATTTAAAATATGATCAGTTTATTAAAATTTAATATTTTCTTTGAGTTTGCTGTGTGTTATTTCTTAACACAATTTGATCTTTATTACTATCTAATGGTGTAGTAATAGAATTTCTCTTTATTCGAGTATCATATATCATGACTCAAAAACTGTTGGTAAAGTATAAGTATAGCATAAAAAAGTATGTTTTTATTTTCAAAACCAACCGGTGCGATTTCTGGCTACGAAAATTGATTTTTAGGGTTCCGTAGTCAACAAGAAACCCATATAGTTTCGCTATGTGCGTCTGTCTGGCTGTCTGTCCGCAGCTTAGCTCAAAGTCTCTTAGTACTAGAAAGCTATAATTTGGTATGAATATACAGATTAGTTACGCCGCCAAAGTGTTTTTTTTGGGGTATGTCCAGTACCTGCAAATAAAGTGGGTTTTTTTTTTCGCGCACCCCATTGTCTGGTATGTCGTTGGATTGGTCTTTAAAAAATATGGCTACTTAGTTGAAATAATTTTTCGATTAAGGGATTCGTTTGTGAAATATTAAAAATATTCATCGGTACAAAAAAAAACTCCAATTCGTGCCCAGTATGAGAATTTATTATGTTCGGTCAAGTGCAAAACTGCACTATTGAAAAAGAGCTTATTTGGTGTTGCTCCCAAGATTTATAATAAACTACCGGATGAAATTAAGTGTATGCCTTTAAACAGATTTAAAAAGTCCCTTCAGGGGATACTACTTGAGAACTGCTATTATAGTGTGGATGAATATTTTTAGTATGAATGTTATGTGTTATGAATTATTCCGATATGTGATTTTATGACTCTTAATTGACATTTTATATTTGTTTTTATTTTCTGATTTTTACTTTTATTGACATTTTATTATTTGTAAGATTTAAATTTTTGTTGACGTTTCTTATGTGTGATTTATTTTATTTTATTTTAATTGACATGTTCAATTTGTAATCTTTTTTATTTGTTTGTAATTTTAATTGATTTTTTCTATTTTAATTTGTATGTCAGTAACGACAAAACATAGCAAGAACCTTAACTATTTATAAGATCCCTTATGTAATACCTATGTTTAACAAATAAATAATTCTGATTCTGATTCGTATAAACGTGTTGTGTTTGGGTGCGTGAAAAAATTCACGGTCGATTAATAGTCGACCAACGTATAAAATGTACTTCGATCACATATTTTCCCAAACATAATGTATGGGAGCACAGGTTTTTCAACTGCTAATGTAATTTTGTTTTTTATTATTACAATAAAATCGGAAGCAAATCATATTTTGATGGGCAACCACGGAACCCTACATTGTGCGTGGCCCGACACGCACTTGGCCGGTTTTTCTAAAATCGTATGAGTTCTAGTTTTCATCATAATCAGCCTCGAGATTCCTTTCAATATTTTTCACTATTCCTCATAGTTTCAGATTTTGCCATCCACGCCTGGTTGAATTCACCCGTACAATAACAATGAAGTATATATAATTTAATTTCAACCACTCGAGTCAATTAGTCGGTACTTTTTGCCGATTATACACCGACTACAAATATTTATTTATTATTTGTTTATTTACCACTCATTACAGACCAAGTCCAATAATACGATGAACAAAAAAAAACAATCCAATATGGCCAGATAGTCGACTTTCTTGGTTAGGAATACAAAATAAGTTGTTTACTTCCCATAATTTCACAAGACGCTACGTTGTTTACAAGATGTTACGTGAAGTAGTCGCGTCTACTATGTTGAAATTGCTTCGAATAGAGTAGGAAACATGTCTTCTAGTTAGAGACCCTAGCATTAGTTATAATGTATCTACATTATTTGTAAGAAAAGAAAAAGGAAGAGTTACCCAAAAAGTGAAAATACTTTTTCTATGAACTTCTTTTCTTTATGAGATTCTTTTGGACTGGACAAAGTCTGTTGGGTCAATTACTACATAATACATAGATGGTGTGATTGAGTGTATTAGTTCATATAACAATCGACGTTTAGGTATTGACTTATGCTTGTAACTTGAAATACGAAGTCGATGTCGCAACTAACATTAAAATTCGACATCTTGAAACCACTTGCGCAACTAAAAGTGAAAAGTTTGTAAACTTTTTGTAATGCTAATGTAGCGGTCCTTATTTTTGTGAAACACTGAACACAATTATGTGCTGCTCTAATACACTCTTGGAAGTTCGGTTAACAACCTCAGCTGAGTATAATGAGCGGATCAATCAAAGGTGAGCTGAGCACGGCTTGCAATTGATTGATGATTTTGTGCTGAACTTAATTGAGCAATCAGTTGTGAGCGCTCTTCTGGGTAGGAGAGTATTTACACGTATGTAGGTAGGTAAGTACCAGGTATAGGTACGTATAGTCACGCCCGTACAACCGTGTTACTAAATAGATAGGGTACAGAAAGTTAGGTCCATACGACAAGCGAAAACAGGCGCGCACATAGATTCAAACGGATAATAGAAGCGAACGCTAGCGCTCGAAAGAGACGTCAACCTCTTCGTTTCGATTCGGCCAATGTGACATCGCGTCAAATGTCATGATATGTCATCAGCTCAAGCTGAATCTACGTCACCGTGGCCACTCCCTGAAACTATAATATTCAGCAAAAGCTGACCTCTTGTTGTACGGAAAGCGATGTGAGGTGATCTTATACTGGAGATAAAGCTATTGATGTGTTTTAAAAACACACGTGAGCCGTGTCTTATGTCTGTGTGAGTACTTTTTCGAATCTGACCCCCTGCCCTTTCAATCTTATTACATTAATATTATTTTTTTATATTTTCTTACTCCTCCGCCATTTTTTTAAATTCTTTATAAGAATTTCGTTGTAGAATCCAAAACAGGTATCTTTTTTTAGGGTTCCGTACCCAAAGGGTAAAACGGGACCCTATTACTAAGACTTCGCTGTCTGTCTGTCTGTCTGTCTGTCTCCAGGCTGTATCTCATAAACCGTGATAGCTAGAAAGCTGAAATTTTCACAAATGATGTATTACTATTGCCGCTATAACAACAAATACAAAAATTTAAAAAATTAAGTATTAAGGGGGGCTCCCATACAACAGATATGATTTTTTTGCCGTTTTTATCGATAATGGTACGGAACCCTTCGTGCGCGAGTCCGACTCGCACTTGGCCGGTTTCTGTTGGACTCGTCGAGTTTCATTGCCTCGTCGCTTTTCTGGTGTTCACTACTGTTGATTCCGATAGTCCTTGTTATTCTACCTTCTGCACCTAACTATTCTGTGGCCGTGCTCTAATAACGTCCTCGTTAGCGACACTTGTATCCGTCGGTAGGACTCAGCTATCGGTTAGGAAATAGAAACATGCGCTAAACGATGACACGACATCAGTGATCCTGGTCCTTGTACAGTTGTACGTACTGCGCTGTGTCCGATTGAGTGAAATGACGTGAGATTATGAGTGGATATGATGTCTTTTGATGATATTGATGCTATCATATTAAGCTTATTAATATTATTCGAGCCTGATCGAATACATAAACCATAAGGCCAGAGTCGTCACGCCGTGGTGCTTCCTGAAGATATTACCGAAGCAGGCCTAGGAACCTCTGAGTTGAAGATTTAGACGAATTGTCCAGAAAAGGCTGCACAAATAAATGTCCACAGGAAAAAGTCCACGGTGAAGACTATTGCTCAGCTAGGGACCATAAAGGTTAATGGAGAGAGCTTCAGTTTTCACATACGTTAAACTAACAAATTAACATTTACCGTTAAATGGACTCAGACTCCAATTAATTTGAGGTTTCGACTGTCGCGAATGATAAATGGAGCTAATTTTGTATTAAATTAATGCAACATGTGACTACATTTCAGGTCGGTTAACGCGAATAGATTACATGAACAATATCAAACTTAATGAAAATTCCAAAGCATATTCTTGAAAGACCTCGCAAACTTGCGTAGACGTTTGACGAAATCGAATCAAGCATTTATACGAATATATTCAGATATTATTCAACGCCAGTGCGAGTTAGTATGAATTTGATATGCGGGAATATAATTGAGTTAATTAATGAAAATCTTGACTTACTTGACATGCGTGGATCGCGACCGTGCGTGAAGTGTTCCCATAATTGAATCGCTGTCTTTATCTATTTATTTACATAATTCGTGGGTTTGTATGTGCGGCTCGTCTGACGTGCCATAAGCCACAATACTGCCGAAATGAGCCCCGTATTTTTTATCAGTGGGGAGATATTTTGAAAAGGGGAAGTGAACCGTCGCTTCGCCCGCATTGAACAACATTTGAGCTTCATCTTAATAAATTCGAGCAAATTGTTGTGAAATTGGACCTTCTTTATAAAAATCGTCTGATTTGAAAAGTTCCTTTGTTAGGTATCAGGGTATTGTTTTGTTTGTTGGAAAATATTGTTTGAAATAAGAGCTCATGATTTTGATTATAAACTAGATTTATTTGATCAAATAATATTAAAACATCCTATTCTATTCATTTATAATAAATAACCTAGATAATGAAAATTGAAAAGGAAAATCTTTTCTTTTCAAATTAGTCTGTTATCCTTATAGAAAAAAAAACATGGCTCAAAGATACACGCGCCTAAGTTTCTGAAAAGAATTTTAATCACAATCGTGAGTCAGCAACGAAACGGCTTACCCTCATTAACATGGAAAAGAAGAATAATTAAAACTCACGAAAAAGTCGCATCGTGTCTTTGAAACTCAAATTACAGCTTCCTGCAAAGGTTAAAAGATTCCCATACGTGCCAAAACGAAGTTACATTTATCCTTGGTAGGGTTGCCAGGTTAACACGAACATGAGATTTCACCAAAGAGATTACTTCTCCATAGTGGTCTATATGTGGTCGCAAGCGCGACTGCTAAGAATGCAATGGGTTTTTCCATCCGAAATTTCTCAGTAGCCCAGTTGATGGCAATAGGCTCGCCTCCTATTACATGGAACTTAAACATAAGTGACGAAATGTGGGTGTACTATTAGGTATACCTCTGCCTAACCCTTCGGGTATAACAGGCGTGATCTTATGTTAGATTACTTTTAGGATTTGTTTATTTAATAAGCACACAAATATACAGCAGAGGCGGTCTTAATACCAAGGGCATTTTCTACCAGATAACCGGTGAAAACTATTTTTTTTTTTCAGTTTTTCGGGGTCATATTAAAATAAGTGTAGAACTCATTTCATCAGACCGACTGGCGACACAGGCCACCTTTAGTCAACTACTCTAAAGAGTCGATCCATTGAATGCAATCATAATTTTTTTTTTTGTTTAGTCTATCTTTTCAGCTAATGATTTTATGTGATATAAGAGGCTGCATCTGGCTTTGCTCTGCTAGTTCAATTGTTAATGTTTTTCATTCAGTACAATAATTTGGATAACGAGCGCAACTGTCCTGGCTCTTTATCTTAACATGGTTACACTAAAATAGTGAGTTACGCCAAAGGCGGAAAGTTGTATCTTAGCCCGAAGGGACGGCTAAACGTGTGTAATAAGAAAATCTTTTAATATAGGAAAGTGCTCTAACCAACCGATGTTTTACCTTAACTAGTAGTAGTACCTATAAGATATTTTACGTTACCTATCTGCAGTGAGATATTCTACCATTTATCACAACATAAGTATTATAAAACAAAGTCGTCCGCCGCGTCTGTCTGTCTGTTCGCGATAAACTCAAAAACTGCTGCACCGATTTTCATACTGTTTTCACCAATAGGTATAGTGGTTCTCGAGGAAGGTTCTAGTAGGTATATAATTAGTCAAGTTTTTGCATACATTGGATAAAAATAGTGATATTTGTTGGAGGTGTCGGGCAAAAATAAAGCCGTCTGGGGGCTTTCAACGAAAACGCTACCTAAACCCTTTAAGATATAACAAAATGATGTATGGTGGAATTGTGTATCATATATAGGTCTACAGAAAAGTCCGCGATGGCTTAAGTCTATACGTATCTTAAGGATAACATACTATATCCATTTTAATACTTTATAAAAGCCGAAAATTGGCTGAAATTTGGTACAGAGATAGATTATAGCCTAGAATACACAGGCTACTTTTTATCCCTGGAATAGGTTCCCATGGGTTGCGGGAACGGGATTAAAATTTCATGATTACTTTTGGTCGCGATGGTCACACGGGTGAAGCCGCGGGCATCAGCTACTACATAAAATTAGATTAAATTTTTATCACTTTTACGTAACTAAAAATATGAGAAAAAATAAAGATCAAACTTTAAAAAATCGGCCAAGTGTGAGTCGGACTCGCGCGCAAAGGGTTCCGTACCATTATCTATAAAAACGACAAAAAAATCATGTCTGTTGTATGGGAGCCTTAAATATTTATTTGATTTTTTTAGTATTTCTTGTTATAGCGGCAACAGAAATATATAATTTGTGAAAATTTCAACTGTCTAGCTATCGCGGTTCTTGAGATACAGCTTGGTGACAGACAGACAGATGGACATACGGACGGACAGATAGCGAAGTCTTAGTAATAGGGTCCCGTTTTTACCCTTTTGCTACGGAACCCTAAAAAAGACGTCTAAAGTTTAAAGCAAATAATACGAAAATCTACTTCAAAGTAATTCACACAAAACGCAGCTCTTAAACAAGAAGAAAAAGTTTTCAGACTGTTATTTTTCTCTAGCGTCTAGCTCATAGAGAATATAAATAGTCTTTGGTCTAGCTTTAAAGAAAAACACTGTAAACTTCGACCTTTGGCAATGCTGAAATGTAAATAGTAGCTATATACATACTCGCTTATCTAAAAAACTTGTAAGAGTAAATGCTTGTGTCGATATAATTAATTTATCTAAAGTAGGTACCTGTGTTTTTTACATTATAAATAAAATGTTTTTCTAATAAGAGCCTGTTTTCGTCGCAGAACTAGTTTACGAATCCATCTCTTAAAACATGGCCACTAAAAAGAAACAATAGTTTGCAACTATTTTAATATAAGAAGATATTGTAGTGAATAAGCATAGGTACTCTTCTCAATTATTGAGAAGAGTACCTATGCTTAGATGGTTTGGTCAAGTGGAGAGGGTTTGTGAAAGGCGACTAACAAAAGGTACTTATTAACAAGGCATATGTGAGTGGCAACGCGGGGAAACACTCTAGAAGGACATACTGACCTTATTGGTGAGGTTCTTCAGAAACGTTAGTTGCGTAGTGCTCGCTACCGGCGTGCGTGTATGAACAGATGTATGAACGTGGACGAGGCAAAAAGAGTATGTAAGGATCGTAGCAGGTCCCTCTTTGAGGAGTGGCTAGCCTGACGCAGGTCCTCACCGGACACGGGTGCTTCGGGAGGTACCTGCACCGAATCGGGCGGGAGGAAACGTCCGGGTGCTACAATTGCGAGGATCGACCGGAGGACACGGTGGAGCACACCGTGGAGGTCTGCTCTGCTTGGGCGGAGCACCGCCGTGTCCTCGTAGCGGCGATTGGCGGCGGCGACCTCTCGCGTCCGGCCCTGGTTCAAGCCATGGTCCGGGGCGAGAGGGAATGGGAAGCCGTCGCCTCCTTTTGCGAAGCAGTCATACTAGCGAAGGAGGCGGCGGAACGTGAGAGGGAGAGAACCTCCTCACGTCCCAGCCGCCGCGGGAGAAGCACCGGGCGTCGGGGGCCACGCCGTGATGGCTCTCGGCCACCGTAGGCGCGGGCCTGTGGACGGCGAGTAATGGGCTAGCTCGTCGTCCGTCCGTCGTATGACGACGGGCAGGCCGTGTCGACGGCGCGTTCGTGTTCCACGCGCGCCTCAAAGAGATGTCAGCAAACGGGAGGGGCCCGCAAGGGCCGGTGCCTGCCAGGGCTGCGGGACTGTTCGAAAGAGATACCGCGGCCCTGGAACATAAAGGGCCAATGAAGGAACATGGGTGTTTTTTAGTCAGTAAGAGTCTGACACTCCCTTTTGATGATTTATCACCCCCCAAAAAAAAAAAAAAAAAAAGGATCGTAGCAGGTGGACGGTGAGTAATGGGCTAGCTCGCCGTCCGTCCGTCTTATGACGACAGGCCGTGTCGACGGCGCGTTCGTGTTCCACGCGCGCCTCAAAGAGATGTCAGCAAACAAGAGGGGCCCGCAAGGGCCGGTGCCTGCCAGGGCTGCGGGACTGTTCGAAAGAGATACCGCGGCCCTGGAACATAAAGGGCCAATGAAGGAACATGGGTGGTTTTTAGTCAGTAAGAGTCTGACACTCCCTTCCGCTCCGCCCAGGGCGGGAGGAGTCATTTGATGATTTCCCAACCAAAAAAAAAAAAAGGATCGTAGCAGGTGGCGTTCTGTGGTTTCTGCCTACACCTGTGGAAAGAGGTGTGAGTTTATGCTTTTTCCTATACTTTTTACATATATTATTTCGTATACCTGATATTTTGTAATGATTAATATTGTTGTGGCACCGGGTTGCCGTGTCTGGCATACCACTGTTAAACCCACGATGGTTTGCGTGGTATGTTTGCGTTTTGTAATAGTGTAACAGTGTGTATTGATTAAAAAATAAAAAAAAACGCACGAAGGGTTCCGTACCATTATCTATAAAATAAAAAACCGGCCAAGTGCGAGTCGAACTCGCGCACGAAGGGTTCCGTACCATTATCTATAAAAAACGGCAAAAAATTATGAGATACAGCCTGGAGACAGACAGACAGACAGACAGCGGAGGCTTAGTAATAGGGTCCCGTTTTACCCTTTGGGTATGGAACCCTAAAAATGTAGTTTTTTTTATATTCTGGCTTGCTGAATAATCATGACTAAACGTATTATTAGTTACATACCGAAGGATAAAGTATATAAAATACTTCGTTAAAGCCTTAATTTAACGTAATTATCACAATGTGTCAGCCCGAACACGAGACGTCATTAAATTAATAATCATTTAGCTTAATCAGACACTTGCGTCGTTGCGACAAAGGAAATCTATATCCGATCTGTTAAAATTAACACGATAATTGAAATAATCTGTTGTAAAAACGTTGAAAGTGATTAATCACAGTTAAAGAAGTCGGTTTATCATTATTATTACACAATTTCTACGACGGTGCCGTGCTGACCATGGATCGATGAAAACATTGTGGATATGGACGATGATGATATTTTCATGACCATACAAGTGGATAAGTGACTTTTCTGAGAATGCTACCACTCATCCTCAATATAACTAATCCTCAGAAACCTTTTTTTTTTTCGGATGGGAAATTATCAAATGAATCTTCCCGCTCTGGGCGGAGCGGAAGGGAGTGTCAGACTTTTAATGACGAAAAACCATCCATGTTCCTTCTTTTGCCCTTTATGTTCCAGGGCCGCGGTATCTCTTTCGAACAGTCCCGCAGACTGGCAGAATCCTCAGTAACCTGGACGAATGAACCGCACCCAAGATAAACCTTAACAACGCTTTGTTGAACCTTGCCTTGTTAAACCGCCTGAGATGGCTTGTTAAACTAATTTACGACGGAAACTATTACGAATTGACTCCTTTTTTTATTGGTATTTTTCAAACTTACATACTCGAAACATCACGCCTATAATTTGCGAAGGGGGGGGCACAGGTAATAGTACACCCACATTTCGCCAGTTATGTTTAAGTCCCATGTAAAAGGGGGCGAGCCTATTGTCATTAACCGGGCGCAAATCCAGACTCTGTGGCTGCTACTGAGAAATTCCCGATAGAAAAACCCAATAACACTTTTCCCGACCTGGGAATCGAACCCTGAACCAAAAAAATAAAAAAAAACAAATAATTTCTCAAACTTATTAACACAAATTAAATTATAAAAACAATAGGTCTATAGAAAGTTCAGGTATATTATCATAAGTACTACTGTACTAAAGCAGATAACAAACAACAGCTAGAAAATTTTCCCTACAAGATAAACCGAACAACGGTCTAGCATAGACAAGAGCCGGAAAATTACGATGCTATTAACTATAACGATGGCGATAGCCAACAAAAATAATTGTTTCCTCTAACAAAAGCCTCGCTCATTCCTCTCCTAGTCATCAACAGCATCCGTCTACAACTGATTAGTTTCTGCGGACGTCCATAATCTTATAACAGATAAACCAATTTGTGCCATCCCTGTTTGGCTCTGACAAGCGAATAATTGACTGGATGGAGGCAAACCATCGAAATGTAATAAATATACGTTGTTAATAACGATCACTATTGCATTGTCTTCGGCTTTTGTGCTGACGATCACGGTGAGGTTTGGCTGAGCAGACGGCAAATTACTTAGTGTTATTGATCAGCATTCACTATTATAGTAGCTAATTACTTATGTAAGTACTCTCGAATTCCGCAAACCATTTAATGAACCCATTTGTAAGTTCACTTGTTTGGTGTAATTCAAATAACATAAGCTAATGTGTATTTAAAACAAATCCTACTACAAATTTTCGCAAATAAAATAAATAAATGCGAAAGTTTGTGGGGATGAACTGATGTGGACGTTTGTTACTCTTTCACGCAAAAACTACTTTTTCAGACCGGATTTGGATGAAATTTGGCATTTTGAATTTGGATTTGGTTTTTATAACCTGTATTAACACATAGGAAACTTTTTATCCCGGTAGAACGATCCCGTGGAACTGTACCCGATCCCGTGGATCCGTGGATAATTACGAAACTCCACGCGGGCAAAGCCGCGCGCATAAGCTAGTATTAGCATAAAGTAAACTTTTTTCATATAAGCGCGGTTAATGAAAGGGTTAAGTAACTTTCTAGTACTTATCATTCATTAAAGTATTTTTAACAAGACTTCTGATATTTCTTAAACAAAGAAAATTCAGGCTAATTTTCCGACGTAAACTACGTTAAACCTCCTGGTTTTGTTTTATGTTTTCTTTTAAAACTTTATTTAACGTCTGTAGTGAATAATAAAAGATCATTAAACCGTCTTTTGCAGCATAAAATCTACTGACTGCCTCCAGTCAGTAGATTTTATGCTGCTCTTACCTCTAAACTTCTTGAAATTTTAATTTGCTTATTTGCATTAAGTTCAAACTCATTTGTCGCCGCGGTAAAGCTAACGTAATCTGCATTTCTTTTGAAGTAACTGTGTCAAACGAACATTTTAAAGAACTGACTACCTAGTGTATTTTAAACTCTACGGAAAAGTAACAATTTGTGTTTAATTAAAATCACAAATAGTTCTACAGATTAATTAAGATACATAAATATATGCAGTTTATGTAACGACATACAGCGAGAATATTGTGACGAAACCAATTTTCGTGAGCATTCATTCGATAAAAGCGTTCATGCATGCCTTCTGTGAAGCACCTCGCGTCCGATTCATCAATGATTTTCCCATTTTTACGTGTTTCGCCATCGTCGGGCCGACGAATATGTCCAACACCAGCACCACAGCTATGGTACAGACATGCGCCTCTTTATATAATTGGGGCGTCAATATTCGTTCACGGAGCGCTTTGCATATTTCATAGCTGGAGTGTGGGCCTTTGAAACTTTGCAAACGAAGGTAGGACTGGAGGTATACCTATAGTTTAAATGTCAAGGGCAAACTTGTACAAATGCGTTGTGTTCGTTCGGTCGCTATCTTAGTATTCTGATCTGACAAGAGACGAATGTTCGTCTACAAAGGTAAGAAACAAGCAAAGGAATGATTCATTAGGATGCAGCTCGTAAGTGATCGACCGGCGTCTATCGCTGATTGCGTATTGTTCGGTCCTTGCAACGAAGACTTGCTATTTGCAACTCACATGCTAATGAAAGTTGCACATTCACTATTCAGGGTATTGTGATGTAGGAATCGTATTTTGCTATTCATTTGTTAACATACCTATGTACAATTTGTTGCTAGATATGCGTATGTGATCTATAAACGTATAGTTTACACACGCATATGTCTCTTTATTTCAAGTTCTTGTTTCCGTTAGGTAGGAAATTGACTCTTGATATATTATAGAAGTTGTTAATGTCCCATTCTTTTCCCAGGAATAAACTGTAAGTCAGATTTATCTACTGTTGTTACAAAAAAAATGTTTTTATTTTACCCGTTTTAGGTTGTGGTATTTCACACAAATCCTGGTCAGGTCATGAAATTATTAGCACATCATCGACATAGACGAAGAAGTAAAAATGCATTTTAGAGAGGATAACTCAGGGTCTAAAATGGCCGCTTTAGCAGAATCTTAATAGGACAATAATATGAATTAATTATAGTAGGTACAATTCATAATAGTAGGTACGTCTATGACCATTTTAAGAATTTAAACGTTATTCATATTATTATCCTATTATGATTCTGCTAAAGCGGCCATTTTAGACCCCCTCATAACTAAAGGAGTATTTGTCATGTAACACAATGTAGTTGGAGCTCAGTGTGCCGTTTGTGCCAACAGTTTGTGTGGTGACCCCAGTGCACACTGGCTGCGTTTGACGTGCTTACATGAAGCACGCTTTGTAACCAAGCGGTAGTGTGTTCCGATATACAGCAGTTCAAGATGTAGCCTGTTGCAGATCAAAGAGCGACTAATCTTCGTCAGTATATTCGTTAAACTTCATTTTATGCCCGACTGCTATGTAAAATCAATTGCAATTAACAATTGCAATGAAGAATCATAATTTGATACTTCACAAAAACTATATTATTTATCAATGAGCGTAACGAAATCGTATTGTATGAAGAGAATATCCCATGAGATTGTTAGTAGATACTTTTCCCGATAAAAATTTAAATATTCCCCGTTTCATTTTTTTTTCAGTTGAAGCTTTTCATTGTCTTTGGCTTTAATGATTTAATTAGGGGCAAGAATTCGATTTAGCCAGCAATGCTGATCGAGTAAGTCAATATTGCTGAAAATTGTTTTGCGATCGTCGGCCGATAATTTAATTATTTCGGGATCCAATTGAACAGGGCTGTTGTTTGGGCCGCTTACATTGGCCGCCACAGATGTGATTACCCAGGCTCCCAGGCTGGGCTGCAGGCCTCTGTTTGAGTTAATCTCCAATATTGTTGTTCGTCAGTAACACTCTCGGCTCGACGATGAGTAACATATTGCTGTTAACTAACGCTAGGTGGGGCTAAAGTTAGTGTTTATTAATGAGTTTGGTTTGTTAAATCTTGATTGAAGTTTAACAATCAATGTTAAACTTCAATCAAGATGTAACAAACCAAGTGTTATGTTTTAGCCGCACATGCCCCTACCTACCTGTCGGAGGCAAATCCAATCATGCATACCCATGTTATCAACGTTAAATGAAGCTGAACATTGAACAACACGCTAAACAAAATAAAAAAGGTCGGGGAATTGTAAGAACATACTTTAGCCCGCACATTTACTCTATGGGAGCATGGAAGCAAAAACCGAAAGTAAATGCAATCTCATTAGACGAATAGCCCTCCGACCATCCGACCTAGCAATATTTTCCCCAAAACACTGGGCTTGCTCAAGATAAAGTCTAACAAATGTACGCAGGAAAAAATCCTTCGAGTTCTTGGGTGTATGTACCATAAACACTTACCCTTTGGTACCATTTAAAGTGAGCCCAGTATATTTTGACAGCTCATTGCGGTGCTGTTACATAAGCAAATATCAATAACATGTCAATTTCAGTACATTTCAATTTGGTTTGATACTCGTATCTCGCCACGTGCCAAGAAATACTGGGCCATTCTAATGTTGTTTATGGTCTGTCCCCTCATTGTCTATTCCTCTGTCGCAGTGAACGTAAGCGGAATTCAAACGCAACTTTTTAATTATTTTCGATTTGTGAAGAAACTTTTTCGGAATGCCTCAAGTGTACCGTTGAGTGGCGCCTGAATTTCAGTGCAATCGATTTTGGGATTAAACGACAAGGAGATAAAGTTGGGGATAATTACATTTAGCCCAGTCTCATATACCTACATAATATAATAACAAAACAGTTTATTTATCAGAATCTTGTATTTGTAAAGGCTTTAGTCGATACCAGAGCAATATCTATAGGTACTTCGATATCATATATTCAGAAATAATAGCTTGAGGGAGTTATTATTGAGAGTCATGTTTAAGTCAATATTATTTGAAGATCTTGCTTATCTTGGAAGAGTAGCAGTATGTACGCAATATTTATGATTTATCATACCTTCTAAGGTATACTTAGAGAGGAGCTCGTGGCTAAATTATAACAGCCACTCGGGTCGATCTTCAGGTTAAGCCGCGCTTGCTTAGGTTGGTCCGTGGATGGGTGAGAGCCCATTATATACCGAGTTTCCTCCGTGGCCCAAAAGTATTACAACCATAGTCTTACCCATCGGTTCGTATCGTATTACCCAGTACTAACTGGGTTGTGGAGGTTAGATAGGCAGTCGCTCCACGTAAAATACTGGTATTCAGCTGCATCTGGTTAGATTAGAAGCCGACCCCAGCACAGTTGGGAATAGGTTAGGCGGATGATGACTAAGGTATACTTAGTAAAAATGTCACAAACACACCGTCTAAAGGACGTATGATATTTTGCACGAAAGATCCTTTTTTTTCTAAAGGGGTTATGAAAGTTCTGCCGATGGGAAATCACATCAGGAGCGCAGCCAGTAGGTACTACCTAGTTCACTGACGGTCGACCAGCTGTCAACCTTATTACTTAGGGCACAAGGGTGAAAAGTGGTAGACCGTCAGTGAAATAGGTAGTGCACACAGCGTCAGTAAGTGCTAACCCCTTTTTTTCGTATGGGAAATCATCAAATTAATGACCCCTCGCGCTCTGGGCGGAGCGGAAGGGAGTGTCAGACTTTTACTGACTAAAACCCATCCATGTTCCTTCTTTTGCCCTTTGTGTTCCAGGGCCGCGGTATCTCTTTCGAACAGTCCCGCAGCCCTGGCAGGCATCGGCCCTTGCGGACCCCTCCGGTTTGCTGACATCTCTTTGAGGCGCGCGTGAAACACGAACGCGCCGTCGACACGGCCTGTCGTCATAAGACGGACGGACGGCGAGCTATCCCGTTACTCACCGTCCACAGGAAGTGCTAACTGAGGGGTTAGCACTTGCTGACGCTGTGTGTACCTCTGTAAGTTTACTCTTTTGGAAAAGTTTTGTTGTGGTACCGTACGTTATGTTGATCGTAAGTTAAGAATGGAAAAATGTGTTTCGACCTCTATAATAGTATTTTTGACTTAGAGATTGGAAAATGTTGTCAATAACATCAAATCTCTATCTATTATTGTTAACAATAAAATAACTGTCATCGCACGGTTTAAAACTCAACAAAACATCGAAATTTCTATGCAAGTTTTTTATTAATGTACCTTGTTTCAACCTTCCAGAACGATTTTATCTAAAAACCGCATTTGAATCCGTTTAGAAGAACAACGCTATAACACATACAGACATCATAAGCGACTTTATTGTATAATATAAATAGTGATTCGTGCCTGCTTCGCCAGGGGCCACTATCGTGCAGGTACATTGAAATCGGTAGGGTGGTTTTGGAGATTATGGTATACCAACATAGTGACACGTGATTTTTTATTCAGATTTCAGTTATTTTCGGTTTATGGCAATCGGCCCGTATTACATGAGATTTAAACAAATGTGGGTATACTATTAGGTACACCTCTGCCTAGCCCTACGGGCGTGATATAATGTTATGTAATGAGATTTACCAATAGATATTACTGTGCATGTAATCTGTATCTACCTTTCATTTTAATTAGAACGGCACGTGGACTATGAACGAAACAAAGCAAATAAAATAATTGTTTCGTTATTATTATGTAATATGAACACAATTACAACGTCGCCGCGAGGCTTATCAACATAACTTTAATGATAATGTTACCCTCTTCGCGCATGACCCTACATTCAAATAGTCCCTACGTAATATCCATAAAAATATTTAAAAAACTACCAGAAGCAACAAAAAATGAAACTAGCGATACAACTTTTACGAATAAACTCAAACAATTATTAATTAAAAAAGCATACTAACAATAAACCAATACATATGTATGTACATGACAAACACATATATATGTAACACAAACAGACACCATACATTGTTAGTCGTTTAGAATTCACACTCTTAAATAGACACTTACATAATATTCTATTAATATAAAATATGTTTTAATGTAGTCTTACCAAATATGTAGTTATTATCTTATAACAGACTTCTACATAATTAATGTTATGATTTAGTTTATTAATATGTTTTAATAATGGTAAATTGACTCTGTATTAATTTTATTTCAAACATAAATTTTATACTTTTTGCTGTGTCCTACAGGGTCCGTGATTGTACCATAGCTTTAAACCCTTTGTAAGATCTTCACTTCATTATGGAATGCAAATAAAGATATGAATATGAAAATGAACTTGCGTTGGACCTACTACATTCTTACATCTTAACAAAAAGCAATGGAACTCAACCTAACGCAGTCCAAGTTTCGCAACATCATCCCGTTGCTATGTCTTCAGCATCCAGTTTGTCCAACCCAGTTTTATAAAATTGTCAGACATTCTAACTACCTAGCTAGAATGTCTGGCAATCTCTGGGGAGATTCAGAGGCTATGCTTGCTGATAATTACATATCATAACAACATGCATTGGGTAGGATGTAAATTGCAACTAACAAAAAAAACCTAAAAACTCGAAATTAGCACGTTACGCGTTACGCTGCTCATTAGATTGGTGCCCGGTTGATGGCAATAGACTCACCCCCTTTTACATGGGACTCAAACATAACCTGGCAATATAATGTCGGCATCTAGCTATACCGCTGCCTAACCCGACGGAGATGTTATGCTATGTGTTATGAAAAAGTTGTAATAAAAATACTGAATTTATGCTAAATAAATGTATGCCATATAGTACATTTAAAAACAAATAGCGGGTGTAAAACATAAGCAAGAAGTCGTGTCCCAGTGGATGAAACGAGGATGTTGGCAATCGGACACCTTCCCTCAGGACAGAGCTCCTTGTTCTTCTTCAAAGGTGTTGTGTACGGTAGATATTATGTTTAACAACCATTATTTACCGTTGTGTCGCCATACTGTACCCGGAATAAAATGTAAATATGACTTACAAACCAGAGGATAGGTGAGTATGAACTTGAAGGACGTAAGTAAATAGATGTTTATATTAAAACTAGTGGCGTAAGTCAAAAATATTTGGTTTGGGAAAAGAGTGGCGGGCTTGTCCTAAAAACAGTGGGCCTAACATTCAGCTGCGAGTCCTGCGGGTGGGCAGTGAGATGAGAATGACTTCGAGTTTTTCAAATACATAGATCTTCCGGAATGAATACCTTTAAAATCTATTGTGGAGTAACGAAGATTATAGTCACACAAAAACTACTTAGTTTGTAATTAATATGAGCATAGCACCTATTTAATTTCAACATGGTTTCTATAAAAGTGACCACATAAAATAGATTAAGAAAACTGGGGAGATAACGGAGCCACAACTTTATGATAATAAAAGGATCAATAAAATTCTTTAAGTCTTATGATTATAAAAAGATCAATAAAATACACTATGTACCTAGAAAAATTCTGATTTATTTTATAATTCCAAAAACAAACAACAAACTAAGTATCGGTAGGTATGAGGCCAATGTTAAATGAGTCCCCTCTTTGAGGAGTGGCTAGGGAGGCGCCACGGCGCCCTCACCTTCCGCCTGACGCAGGTCCTCACCGGACACGGGTGCTTCGGGAGGTACCTGCACCGAATCGGGCGGGAGGAAACGTCCGGGTGCTACAACTGCGAGGATCGACCGGAGGACACGGTGGAGCACACCGTGGAGGTCTGCTCTGCTTGGGCGGAGCACCGCCGTGTCCTCGTAGCGGCGATTGGCGGCGGCGACCTCTCGCGTCCGGCCCTGGTTCAAGCCATGGTCCGGGGCGAGAGGGAATGGGAAGCCGTCGCCTCCTTCTGCGAAGCAGTCATGCTAGCGAAGGAGGCGGCGGAACGTGAGAGGGAGAGAACCTCCTCACGTCCCAGCCGCCGCGGGAGAAGCACCGGGCGTCGGGGGCCACGCCGTGATGGCTCTCGGCCACCGTAGGCGCGGGCCTGTGGACGGCGAGTAATGGGCTAGCTCGCCGTCCGTCCGTCGTATGACGACGGGCAGGCCGTGTCGACGGCGCGTTCGTGTTCCACGCGCGCCTCAAAGAGTTGTCAGCATACGGGAGGGGCCCGCAAGGGCCGGTGCCTGCCAGGGCTGCGGGACTGTTCGAAAGAGATACCGCGGCCCTGGAACATAAAGGGCCAATGAAGGAACATGGGTGTTTTTTAGTCAGTAAGAGTCTGACACTCCCTTCCGCTCTGCCCAGGGCGGGAGGAGTCATTTGATGATTTCTCACCCTCCAAAAAAAAAAAAAAAAAAAAAAGGCAGTTATATCAATGCCCGGCCATTGGCAGCGGCACAAAGCTGAGACCAAACTAAGTTTACCAACATATTAGATGCTTAAATCGCTAAGTTTATAATGCCGTTATTAAACGGGGTGCTTTACCCAGCGCTTCAGCGGAAACTCTGGACTTTATGCACGGACATAAAGTTCTTGGACAATGGAGATTTCAAAATAGGAATATTTAATAATGCAGTTCAAATGCTATAGCGGGTCAAGTGGCAAAACTTCAAAGTCAAAGTTTTTTATTTGCTATTATACATAGGTGTAAAAGGAAGATGTTTTGCCGGCAACGGCGTACAAATATTAAAACAAAAATTAACATTCACAATCAAATTTTATTAAAAGACGATAGCTATATATAAATTTGCATAAATTATTTCTTAAAAACAATGTTAACCAAAGATTATTTCCGACAAAAATTGTTTTAAAACACTTAAACTGTTAGAAAAAAATTTCATTTCTTATTTTTTGGTAAGTATTAGCTTAAATCTTCATATACGAGCGATGACTACAATGATAGAAAGTCAATAATGTATTGGAATAATTTATGTTGCCGAAATAATGATGTACACTTCAGCCAACTTATCTATCTGTAAAGGCGAGAAAACAGAACTATTTTGATGTATTTTTTCTTGACAAGTAGCGCCACTTTAAACTGCACTCTTAAAGTGCTCATACTGTAGGTGAATTCTGCTGAAAGTCGTTATAGAAATGCGAAATGCTTTAATAGCTATTTCCACTTGTCAATTCTTTCTTCTTAGAAACAACATACAGTTGTAATACAATACTGAATGAGAGCAGTTTTTTATTAATTCAGCTCTACCTAAATTAAACCCCCAAACCTAATACATTCACCCTCATAAAACAAGAAACATAAAAAGCTGTTCGTTCTTATTTGTTTTATATCCTTAGCAGTTGACATTATCCGAAAACTAATTAAGTCAAAAACAAACTTTAAACAGTGAAACGCAATAATAAGTAAAGACGGTATTGTACAGTAAGGTGCCATCACAAAATTGGAGTTTAAATTGCCTGCAAAATGGCAATATTAAAGTCTTTTTATTGCATAATGCCGACGCTCACGAGCCCGGCCCTCAAGCCAAGTAGCTGAGCGACGGTAATCTGAAATGACAATATTATCCTTCTCACGTACAGACTCCTCATCCTCTCTTGAACATAAATGCCTACATAATGTGCCTATAACACATTTCATTTAAACCTGAAATATCGGAACTTGTTACGCCGCTAATCAATTTTAATTAGGCCTGGTGATTAAAGACATTCGCTCGCATTAAATTTTCTTTATGTAACTTTGACGTAAATTATGGAGGAAAATAACGTGAGAGGCACGTTATTCCACATTGTACGAGTGTGTTATAAAACATAGACAATGACTTGATTTATGTGAAAATGGCATTGATGACTGTTGGCGCCATTGAACTAGAACTGTCATTGCGTTCACATAATACTTAAATAATAATAGCGTTTACTTCTGAAGTCGTCAGTAATAATATGTATTCAACTTACCAACATCTAGCAACGTTTATTAAACCCTGGTCGCTGTCACTGACCTATCAGTCTTGTAACACAGTCGCGGTCCAGACTTGACTCTAACTACCTCCCTCAAGGCAATGAGACTGTCAAAAGATCACATAAGCTGCAATCAACTTCACGCTAACTGTGTAAGACAGTCGGTAAGTAGAAACACAGATATCCTCAAATGTTCAACATTCGCCATTGTGTAAAGGAACCATAATATTATCTCCCTACCAGCGCTTTTCTTTTGTTTTTCCAACAGACATTTACCCCGGGCGACCGCAACCTACAAGCTCGAAATGCCATTAAAAATAAATTCACGGAGGAATGCGACACGCTGTGCGACCCCTAAACTGGTGTTACAACTATAAACAGCACATTAGGGAAAGCATCTTCGTACCTTCGTAGCAATTCAACTTTCATTTGGTATATGTTCACACATTAGGACGGGGCGCGGGCACGTTTATATTGTTGTGGTGTTGGCGGTCGCGCAAACTGCCAGTTAACTGGCAGCGGACACTCCGGACAGTCGGGGACACGGACACCGCCACATATTATACTTGCAATAGAATTTACTCGCGACAATTTATCTTTACAACTGCTAGCACGAACGATGCGGTTAATGGCACTGCACGCCCACGCGACCCGAGCCTGAGTTCCTGTACAGCCTTTAACATATCCCATATATATACATATATATTTATGCCTCTGTTACAAATTCTGTCTACTAGTAAAATACTTTTATCTATATCTATATATACATATAATAAATCTGTAGACGTGGCATTTCTGTAAATTGAAAATATTTAGAAAAAAAATTGTAGGTGTGTTAAAGGAGCACTAACAGAACCCATTTCTACCATTTTTAGAATTTTTGGCTGTTTGTCGGTTTATCTGTTTGTCGGTTTGTCTGTATGTTTGTCTCATTATATTCAAAATCTAAATATTGAAACATATGAAGCATTATTCCGAGTAACATTTAGTGTTTATTTCATCAAAATCGACCAACAGACGCAAAAGATATTAATGTTTAAAATTTAGTTAGTAACCTCATACGCGATTTTCTATGATAAATTTAATTATTTATGTAAATAGGTTTTAGTCGAAGTGTAGTCGGAATGGCTGATAATGAATTTGGTTTTATTTTTCCTTTTGTGTTTACTCTTTGCATGGAAGTAATAAGTACTACGTATAACCCATTACGAAAAAAAACCTCAAAAAATTTAAAAAATTAAAACAAAAGTAAAATTTGATAAAATCCACGACGTTGTGTGTGTGCAGCGCCGCAATCAATTGCTCAGCCACTGCGCAAACCGTGCCGTCACATAACTCTGTGGTTGTGACTTCGTCGGGCATTGATGCAACTTTGCTTAAGGGTGGCCGGACTGCACATTTAATTTTCAAATTGCCGCTGAATCTTGCAAGCGAAGATACCCGAACATGCAACATCACCAAAAACGGGGGAGTCCTTTTGCAGCAGTGGAAGTTAAGCCTATAGGACAAGTGCACAATGTCGCAGAAGCATGCATTAGAGGCGTTGAACCGCAGCTTGTAGGACATCCGCGGCAACCAGGCGCTGATGGGTGGCGTCGTTCGGCCGCTTTAGACCCTGTGGATGGTGAGTAATGGGCTAGCTCGCCGTCCGACCGTCTTATGACGACAGAACACTGACACACTAGACACTGTGATGGCTAATGACGATAGTACTGCCTACCCCGTTGAATTTCTCAACTCCGTGGAGTTAAAAGGCGAGGCGTCCCATCAGCTGGAGCTTAAAGTTGGCGTTCCAGTTCTGGTGATGCGAAACCTTGATGCAACCAGACTGTGCAACGGCATCAGGCTTCGTATCACAGAGCTGGGCAGTAACATTATAAAAATGGAGCTGCTAAAGGACAGAGCGTTTTAATTCCCCGCATGCCCACATTTCAAATAACTTGCCATTTCCATTTAAGAGGTTACAATTTCCCTTAAAATTGGTTTTTACAATGACGATCAACAGATCCCAGGGTCAAACCATAAAAGTGGCATTCAATTGTGCACTCCATGCTTTTCAGACGGTCAATTATGTGTTGGTTGTTCAGTGCCCAAAATTTGCACGTGCTTGCGGAAAATAATAATTCATTTAATGTTGTATACAAAACGGTATTAGAATAAATAGTGCCCAACAAGGCGTGTGATGGTTCACTTTGAAAATAAAGTTGTATAGCGCTAAAATAAACGGTTTTTAATTTTGTTTGGGACTTCTTTTTGTAGTTATCATCCACATTATCACATTTTGATCAGCCAGTCTGTTATCACACATCACGCCATGTAATCCCCCAAAGGTTTAGGCAGAAGTGTACCTAATCGTACACCCACATTTCGCCAGTTATGTTGAACTCCCATGTGATAGGAGCCGAGCCTATTTCCACCAACTGGGTACAAATCTAGATTCCGTGGCTGCTATTGCGAAATTCCTGATGGAATAACCCAATAACACTATTATTTATAGTATTTTTTTCAATTGCATACATTGTTTAATGTTAAGTGGAAGAGCGGAGTCACACAAGCATCGCCTTGCTCAAAAGGTGATCTCTAAATCATGTGCGATATAGCTTTTTGTAATTAAAATTAAAAAAAAAATTAACACAGGACCGCATGCTTAATAGTCGCACTTGCGACCACTCGACCAACGAGGCAGTCTCTCACATACATACAAAATTTCCACGCGAACGAAGTCGCGGGCAACAGCTAGTATAACAATAAAAGGCTCTTTAGTTGCGTCCCACTGCAACCACTATTTCTATTTTCGAAGTACCAATATCCTCTTTTTGCATGAACGAGTTACACACCAATAACTTCCATAATAAAAGAGAGATATAATAATAGGGTTTCTCTTATTTCCTATCGTATCTTTCAAGATTATCGTAGCGAATAAAAGTGAACGAAATTGAATTCGGCCCGTGATTGGGAGCTGAACAAATGGGTCAACGATGCCTGACTACTGAAAGCTAACGAATTAGGTATTCACCTGCGTTCGTGGTTGATTACACGATTCATTTAAAATAGCGTACGGAATGTTACGGAACGGCAGGTAATCATCCCATCCCTATTCAAGCTATTCTGTTATTTCCGTTGGTTGTACATTGACAAAATCAATGTAGGGTAAGGAGCGTTTTTTAGCGAAATATTTAGGTAAATGAAAGAAATGTTACAAAAGTAAGGTTGTTTTATTTTATTTTTTAGTAGCTGTGGCTCGTGACCTACGCTCGCGTGAAATTATTAAAATAAAAATTCTACTTCCCTTTTTGAATCGGATTTTGATAACAATTTCAAGGGTTTCAATTCTTTTTTTTTCACAGAACTGTCCTTTTTTATTTTTATAAAAAAAACTTTTTTGCAAAAAATAAAACCGACTCCAAAAACACAAAAAAAGTGAAAAATAATTTTAGCTTCAGAAGTCGGTGACTTTTGTTTATTTGATTCAGTTTTTTGTCAATATACGGTCGAATTGAGAAACCTCCTTTTTTGAAGTCGGTTTCAAAATAGCAATAACAGCATAACTTAGACCTTAAATCATCAGCTACCAATAAAAGTCGTGTCAAAATCTGTCCAGGCGTTCCGGAGATTAGCCGGAACAAACAGACAGACAGACAATTTATGTAAGTACCGTATAAACTTTCATATGCATTCAGTTAATAGTTGTTATTTTGAAATTACAAACAGACGCTTCAATTTTATTTATTTGTATGTATAGATTTGCTTGTTATCTGCGAGATGTTCGTAAATAGACTACAGTTTATTTCAAACAGTCTTTTTAATTTATATTCTTATATTATTAAATTGGCATTTTCTTAATACAAATAACATTATACCTTTGAATATGATTTTAACTGTTCTTAATTAGGCATTGTACAAACAATGCTTCCCCTTATTACATGCTCAAGCCCAATAAAGGTGGCGCCAAGACCATTTGTAAAGCTCTTCCGGCTAATTACTTTGTGCAACATTAATATCCAGGAGTCTGCTTGCGTCTCCTGAATTAGAGAAACGTCGCAAATTATTATGTCATACATAATACTTGTGTGACGCTGACGACGTTGGTGAAATTCAAGGGAAGGGTTTGTAAACATTTTGGACAAAGAGTCGACAAACGTTGTAACGTTGTACCTACATTGAACATACCTGTAGGTAAGCAATTATCGTTAAACAATGACCGCGTACGACCACGACGATGTTATAATAATTGAGTACGGTTTTGAGCAGGGACCCAATTACACGGTTATCCGTGACTATTGTTACGCAAGGTATGGGATACATAAAAACACTACCAAATAAATAATAATAATAAATTTATTTCAATCACCTGTGGATCATATAGTTACATCACAACTATTATATAATTAAAGCAAACATTTCAAATCAAAATTAAATTAAATACAGAAACAAAATAAACATCACAATAAAATTAAAATCACAGTCAAAATTAAAATTAAAACTAAAATTAAAATCAAAATTAAAATCACAGTCAAAATTAAAATTCAATCCAAAATTAAAATCAAAATTAAAATTAAAAACAAAGTCAACATTTAAATTAAAATCAAAATCACAACGAATATAAAAATCAAAATCAATAATTAAAATCAAGAACCAAAATTAAATAAGATCAAAACAATATCTTAACATTATCTTAACACTAGTCAGTACGTTAACCATGCTGCAGTGGTTCACGTACTGACAGTCGAAACGACCAAATATCTTTATTAATCACAAAACATTTACAAGTCAATCACGAATTAAATACTGAACACTATCATTTTCTACATAGTTCCATAGTGGAACATTCTAGACTCGAACGTAATCTAGAATGTGCTCGTAAAACAGCCGACGTAAAACTATTATATCTGATCAGCTTTTGTAGTAGGTAGATACTCCACCTTTGTCATTAGTAATACTGGCTTATATCAATTCTATTCGAAATTGGAATCATTATTATTTTTTTTCTGGACCATCCGTTCCGTTATAGTCAGTGCCTTATCCCAAGCTTAGTTAGTTAGTAGGGTACCTTAGGTTCTCCCAACATTTACAATGAAGCCACGAAATAATCACAAATAATAACTTAGATCGTGGGTAACGTTACAAGTATCTAAACGAGTACGCTGAAGGCATATTTATTTACTAAAGGCAAAGAAAACATTTATAATATGTTTTTTACGTGCGGTAGTCACGCGGGGTACACTCCTCCCCCCCCCCCCCCGATCAGTAACGCTGTGGATTCACTAACGAACGTTATCGAAAATCGTACCTAAATTACGATAGTGGTTTCAGCAAATTACATTACAAACACCCAATTTGAGGCATCTGGCAAAGTAGCAATTTCTCTCATTGTGCGTACGTTTTGGAAATCTCACATTTCCCCAAATCATTTTCTCGTTAGTTTAAAGGAGCAGATATAATCAACTTTCTCAGCCGAATCAAAAATGATTGACTAACAACGTGGCAAGAAAATGAAAGGTATGAAAGATGTACACACACCGAGATTTAATCGCGAGACAATGTCAAGGGCAGACTCATTGTTAATCCGTAGCCTTCGCTCAACTATTCTAATGAAAGGAGTTTTTATTGCTAAATAATGATGTAGAGGCTACATCAATTACCCAATACGTCTATTCATGCCCTATTATTTGGCGAGACTCCCGCGATGTTGCACCGCGTTGCCTCATCTCGTGAGTGGCTTAGGCACAAATATTTACATGGTAATCCAATTCACGCCCGCAGTGCTTCTAGTTCAATTTAATCTCGTAGAATTTAATTTAACCTGATGTTGTCCGCTCTGTTTCTTGCCAAGACATTTATTATGTGTCGTAGTGTTTATATTGCCAAGTACATCAAGTGTTTGTAGTGTTTCTTTAACAGCGTTCAATGCATAAATTACACAGTAAGCGCCTGAGGTACTAGGAAAATTAACTTTGTACGAATTGTAGCTATTTATATACAAATGGAAATAATTTAACGAATAATAAACAAAGATTACGCCATTGATTACAACTTCAAACCAAAGTTTAAATACTTACAAATTGAAACAAATGACGTTCTGAATCAGAAGTCATAACGCTATCAACTCGAATACTCAACATAAACATCCTATCCTCTCAAATTTCCACCTTAATGCTTGCGAACTCCAATTTACAAAGTTAAAAGACAACTTCTAAATGGGCTAATGGGGCACAGAAGACTTTTAAACTTTTCAACGCATTAATTAAACACAATGAAGTTTCTTAGTTGCCAGCCAGTTAATTAACATCAATTACTTATACAATGCCTTATTTGCGTCATTACTTTTTGATAAGTATAGGCATGTAAGCTACCGGCAATTCAACCCAAGAATTATTTGAAAAGATGAACTTTATTAATTGAATAGACGAACTTGATACAATTTTAAGTTTGGAACACTTTCCGCCGAAACCCCTGACCTTCTAACAGTTCTTAATTATAAAGTTTTCCATACAACACGTCAGACGTTGAAAAAAGATTATTCTCAAAGAAAGTCGACAGAAAAGTAAACTCGTTGGCTGTCAGCTCCCAGAGGAAATGTCCGGTCTCGCCTTTAACATTTTTGCCCTTTTTTCCAATTGCTTGACTGTGTAAACCTCAAACACTAATGAATTTAAGCCGCAGTGTTCCCTCGTGTATCGAGCCAGGTTAATTAACAGGAGGAGCGAAGGTGACAACTACACCTAATTTATTCTCAGAATCCAGGTTTACAGCATCGACTTAAAAAAAACATCAAGTTTTTTTCTGCGGAAAATTTTGCATTAAGACTAACCTAAAGACTACCTATCTGAACATATGTACATATCGTATACATTATCACGCCTGTAATCCCCGAATTGTTAGGCAGAGGTGTACCTAATAATACACCCACATTTCGCCACTTACGCTTAAGTCCCATGCAATAAGTGGCGAGCCTATTGTCATCCGGGCACAAATCTAGAGTCCGTGGTTGCTGCTGAGAAGTTCTAGATGGAAAAACCCAATAATACTTCGCCCAACATGGGAAACAAACACACGACCGCATACTCAGTAGTCGCGCTTGACCACTAGACCAACGACCTATTTTAGTGACAAATATGAATATTTTCAAACGCTTTTCACTTGTAATACTCGATAAAGCATGATTTGTCTTATACCCTTATCCGAAACTGTGTGAAAAGTATTTCAACCGCGCAACGAGAGTTGTCTTGTAAAAAGCCTTTGTTGTTCCACACAATCAATGGGTCCTAAGTTTTTTTGGGATCCGTATCCAGCCACCGTACACAATCCCATTGACACTTTATCTGTCTATCCAACTGTCGAAGCAAATATAGGTAAGCTTTTATCGTACCTTTGTTCGTAATACTTGTCGATCAACTGGCGTTTTTATCAGGGGAAAACAGACGGAAATCCCGGGATTGGGGTATTCTGTAGTCGAGGGACATTGATACCCTTTGAAGGTAGTTGGGGTATAAAACTAACCGAAATTATTGATTTATACAAAACAGTAAAGTGGAAATTATGTTTTTCGTACTCCTCCACGCTATTATTTTCTGATTAATTTCGTTGTGGGATCCACAACAGTTAAATTGTTTCTCTGGGACTTCGTCGAGCTTCATTGTCTCGGCGCTTTTCTGGTGGTCGTCACTGTAGTTTCTGGCTTTCAGGAGTTGTAGTGGTTTGGTAATTTTGTGGCGGGCTTGTTCCAATAAAAACAATACTGTTACAAATAGACACAAATACTCTCGCCTTTTTTCCATGGGGGTATGCAGAAATTACAGACCGCCACCTGCTACGAACCATACATTCTCCTTTTGCCTTAGCCACGTTCACAGTAAAATAATTTCCTAAATATACAAGGCTGTAACAAGAACCTTAACGAAGCCGAAAGGCACTCGTTCTCCTCGTCAGTGCAATTATTTTTTTTGTTCTAGACCACACCTGGGAACCGTCTAGCTACGGAGATATTGGAGATCAAAGTTCCAACTTTTTCACAAGTTTTTTCAAATTAAATACATTTTTTAATGTAACATTTTAACTTGGAACACCTCCACGACCTCCGATTTAATCCATCCATCAGCACAATGTATTGAGTGCGTTACATTGAGTCCTACCGTAAAGCGTGATTTTTGACCCCAAAAAAAAGTCGTTTCCCAGCAATAATTTTTGCATAAAGTTACTGAGTTTGAGGTACAACATAATGCTTGGTTGACGGCTTCATGAAGGGGTCCGTTTACACCCTGTATATGGAGTATTAGCTATTTAGGTACGCTTCATTGATTTTCCTTTCTACGAGAACCGGGAAAACAACCCATTTTTGCAAAGTTTTGCAGCTTTATCCGATCATTATTTTCTAGTAAAACGTTTGAAAGCACCTGTGTATCGTATCGAAATGATTTCTTTGAGCAATCGTGATTCCAATTGGAAGCTGGACAAGAAATCCTTTTCCCTGTTTCGAAATATGAAATTGCCGTCGGCAATGTTTAGAGAATAAAAGGCAGCCCCTGCCATCTGGAAACGGCAAATGGAACTATTTGTCACGATGTACCTACAAGGTAATCGATTGACCCTTGCCGCCGTATCTCTTCCAGGGATAAATTGCTCTTTGTTTTGATTCAGAAATTCCTCCTTATATTTTTGTATTTGTTTTAGAACACAAATGGTTCAGCGCGAGTTATTGTGTTTGTACCTCGTCCAAAACAAATAACTACCTACCCTCCACACAGGTATCGAAAAGATAATAACAGAAACATAAACAAATATAGCCGGCTCGTGTAAAACCAGCATTAAATTATACACTTCTGGACACATCTATTGGCCCACCTTGTATTTTCAGTTTCGTTTGGTCCTAGCTAAAATTTTATATTAGGTCGAGCAAAAAGTTTTTATGCAGTTTTGAACCTGGCACATTCACAATTTCATTCAATAGTCTTTTTTTGAATTTCGAACACAGAATTTAAAGAAACAAAAGACAATTTGGAGCCTGTTTGTTGATATCAAACAATCGAATACTAAGAAAACTTGGTTTTATTAGTTTACTTGGATTTAATTCTTGAAAAAGTGATTGATATCTTTGGTTTTGCAACAAACATTACTTATTCTTAACATTAAGGTGAGGTTCTATCAATAATCTATGGATACTTCACCTGAAGTCGCCGCCCAAGCTGTGGCACTTATTCAGGCCGGACACAGCCAAAGAAACGTGAGTGCTCAACTTAATTTAAGTCGATCTGCGGTCCGAATTGTTTATCGGAGGTACCTAGAGACTGGCGGCTTTGTTCGTCGCCAAGGAAGGCCACGATCTCGGGTCACAACTGAAAGGCAGGATCGATTCATCGTGACGACCAGCTTGAGAAATCGTCACCTTACCTCCATTGAGATACAAAACCAACTTCGCAACTTCCACGGAGTATCTGTGAGCGCTCGAACTGTTCGGAGAAGGTTAAAAGAACGCGATATGGTACCACACAAGCCAGCTAATGGGCCCAAACTAACGCGAGCCCACCGAACAGCGCGCCTTCATTTCGCACGCATTCATTTAAATTGGACACAGCAAGATTGGAGCCGTGTACTCTTTTCTGATGAGTCTAAAATTGTTTTACATGGCAATGATGGAAGGAAGAAGGTCTACCGACGTAAGGGAGAGCGTTTCGCACAATGCTGCTTTGAAGAGAGGGTTGCTTATGGCGGTTTCTCATGGACTGTCTGGGGCGGTATATCCGCGAGCGGCAAAACCCAACTTGAGGTTGTTACAGGACCACGGCTGCCAACATTAAATGTTGAAAGGTACATTCGTGAGTGCTTAGAACCTCACGTGATACCATACGCGGACTATGTGGGCCCAAATTTCCTTTTTATGCATGATAATGCAAGAGCCCATGCGGCCGGCATCGTCAGGGAATATCTTCGGGATGTGAACATCACAGTTATGGACTGGCCAGCCAGAAGCCCAGACATGAACCCCATTGCGCACATGTAGGACGAGCTAAAAAGACGTGTTAGGGCTCGTCAGCCAGTTGCCCAGACGATGCAGGAGTTGAAAACTGCCATAGAAGAGGAATGGGAGATGATCCCTCAAAATTTCATAGAGCGGTTGATAAACTCTATGCCTAATCGTATGAGAGCTGTGGATGCCCATGGAGGCAACACGCGTTATTAAATTAAACCTTTATTTGATAAAACATGTTTTTTATTCAAAAATCAATTGCCTTTAGCAAGGCGCATATCCGACTTGTTAGGCGTAGCTCCATGTCGTATGGTATTCTGAATTCAAATTTAAAACAATACGATCGAAAAAGATGGTAAAATGTGTCAGGTTTAAAACTGCATCAACAGTTTTTGTTCAATCTAGAAATCATATTTCGGTAGGGGCCATCGTAACCTAAACTCTAAGGTGGGCCAATAGATGTGTCCAGAAGTGTATATAAACAAATACTATGTTACGAATATCTATTGTCCGCATCTTTATTGACATTTCCATTGTTTCCTCGACAAAATCTTATTACCTAAAAACCAAGTAGGTAAATTCGATTTGATTGTGTACCCTTCCAAACAATCATTCACGATTATCAACAGATTTTTATAGTTCAGTCATTGAATCACACACGATTTTATCATGACGACATTTCGTCACCCCCACGGGCCGTAAAATCTGGAATTAAGTACCGCAACAGTTCGGTACCGGGCGGCGCGGCGCGGCGTCAGACCAACATACGGACGATAAAAGATACAATGACCACACATCGGTCCCTGAGGAAGCGCGGTGCCCTTGGCAACTACGTCACAACAATTGCGCCATTTTTCATTTACAGCCCATTAAATACACTGTTCCCGAGGCTTATGCGACGGCTATTACCACGGTCATAAACATACACAGCAGCAGTCCATAAAGACATAATCTCAGCCCCAAGTCCGCTTTTCGTTGTTAAATTAATTCAATAATAGGATTACACTACAAATTATTACATAGTTGAGACGGTCGTATAAAATAACAGTGGTTTTAGAGAATATAGGTAAATAAAGTCTGATTCTGCCGACTCCTGTGGACAGCGACTTATATAATTCTCACTCACCTATTTGCGGTCGGACTTTATAGTTTTATGCTCCGGTCAAAGCACCCAGGAGTTGCGCATTAAGCACTTACCACAAACCATAGATTTTTCATACAATTTAAAGTGGGAAACAAAACAGATATTCAGAAACCGTGAATTTTCCAAAAAACAAAATACCTAATTTATTTATAATCAATTCGTGTGTGTTGTTTTAAACCTCTGTTTGTAAACATTGTGGCAAAAGGTTTACATTGTAAAACCAAAATGGAAGCGAGCACAGCCGGAGTTTGGGCAAGCCAATGTTCGATGATAAATAGACGAAGTACCGCGCGTCGCAACCTGAACTTATTGGATGTCAATCATTCCAGTGTGATTGACACTTGATTAATTATGGTCTTACTAATACTTTAGAATCGAGTTTCGACACTAGCGATTAATATTATTCAAATAGCGATATCATTATCACATCAGAAATAATTCATATTGTAATATCATCACATTACAACGTCGACATAAGCTGATAGACAATTGGACATGCATTCAAGATGTCATGATTAAGTTGTAATCACAATACTGATGGGCTTAGGAATAGGTCATCCTAATCTTTACTTTAGTTAGATGGTGGGGCAAAGCATTTACTATGTGTGTTGGTATAATAATCACCAATTTTATCAGTGTATTAAGTTATTAATTACGACATCTTAAAAGACGGTGGTGTAATCTACTTCTAATGTAACTAACTGGTTACTGACGGTACAAGTGTAAAGGCGCTCCCTTACCGGGAATAATCTAAGATTCAATTGTGTATAGAAACAAGTGAATCTGAACTGTTACATTACAGGCGAATGCTCCCGTGTCAAACTTGGCAATTAGGACGACGTCCGGAAAGCCACCTTGCTTCCCACATAAATTCAAAAATGGAACAGACTTTTTATGGGGTACACCATACACTACATAAATACGAAAAACTTTATTCCGACAGTCACAAATCCGAATTTCAAAATACCGATTTTCATAATTCCGAACGGTTCAAATTCCTAATATAGCAACTCCGATTTATCATTGATCGTATTACAGTACCTACTATGACTAATTTTGAGATTCATCCATCCTTTCCGCACTGGAATCACTTAAATTACCAAATTCGTTTCCTACCTAATTTTATAATTAACATTTCCAAAAAAACCCTGCTCAATTAACATTTTCAAAATACGGAACAACGTAATCATGCCGTATGTCAAATCAACTCGTTTGTGTTACCGACACGTACGGATTCTTCTCGTTATGATCCCGCCATAATTTTATATCTGTTGATTACACTTTGATCTCTCACATCATTGGGTGACCCTTCCGGATGTAAAGTAATTCCAATTTCGAAATGGTGGGATTTTATTCAGCTGCTGGTGTATTTTTTTTTAATTTGATGGTCCTTCAACGATTGAAAAGTTTTCAGTCTACTAACTTGCGTTTGCCATAGTATACTTAGTACTTAATAGTTCCTTGCGTAGGACCAAGTCCTAGGGACAACTTAAACTTAGAACTGCTAATAACACGGTGGGCAATGTCTTTTAATAGTTTATCATAACTTCCTATTTCCCTAATCCTAACTTCCTAACTTTACATAATATTATAAATGCGAAAGTAAGTTTGTTTGTTACCTTTCTCGCCTAAACCACTAAACCGATCATCCTGAAATTTTGCATCTACGTTGTCAGGTGTACAGCCACGTATATCGAGGAAAACAATAATGTCTGTCTTATGATAACAGATGGCGCCACATGTCTTTCGAATCATGTTTGAATTATTTGTGTTAAGAGTTTAACTGTTAAATTCTAAATTAACGCGAGTAAAGCCGCGTGCAAAAGCTAGTTTTCAATAAATTCCTCCTATGGCAATTCTCTGTGACGAGAACTAGTCTGTGAGTAGATTTTTGAAATGTTTATTTTATCGGGATAGGTAATCGCACAATTCTTTTCGTCAACACACAAATATTATATGAAAACGAAGGTCGCTCTTTGAAATAAACATCAAAGTAATGGTTTCGTATAGTCGTCACACGATTTCATTCTTTGTCTGTGGGTAGGGCACTTTTATTGAGTGGGTATTATTTATGCAATCTATTATGTTTATTGTTTGTATGCTTCGGGTTTTTGGAGTTGAGTGACTCACAAGAAAATTGGAAAGAGAAACAATAAATTGACATCACTTATCTGAAGACAAGTCAAAGAACCTTTAGCTTTTATTTTAAGACTAAAATATTCATATTGAAATATAGTTATGTATGACAATGAAAATCGTGAACAAGAAAATGAAGACACTAAAGCGAAGCTGTTTCCAGGATAATTTCGAGAGGTGCCAATTGCTACCAACAGCTGTTTTCTATTTTCGGATACGCAAGAACTACGTCCAAGTTCTGGCATAATGTGTACAAGAGCCAATCGCGGCGAGTCACCGACGTCACAATAAATAATATAGCGATGGAACAAGAGCAATTTAAACTTTATCGTTTCGTTCATATTTCACAGGTCCGGCGGGGAACAATTGGTGTTTTGTTAACACGGCACTGCCAGAACTAAGTTTCCGTAAAAAAGAACAAAACTGTACCGTTCAACTGCTCTCAGCGAATTCCCTTGCTTCAAACATGCTCAAATATTTGCTTGCACAGCACTAGTACCCAACTTTTTATTGGAAACGTAGGTACCTACAGTTTGAACAAGACAAATAACAAACAAGGGAGGGAAATTTTAAATTTCTGTTGATTTTTCTTGCAAAAGAAAACACGCGTCATCAACATCGATAAACCAATAAAATTGATTGTGTCTACAGGTGTTCCGTTACCATAACGAAACGTGCTACAAAGAATCGAGGTTCACGTACGCCTGTGCACATAGCAGTAACGAGACGCCGATATTTCCGGCTGTCATGCGCGTACGTACTGATCAAAACCTAGAGAGACTGGTCTCTGGCCGCCCTGACTGGCCAATTTTCAAAAAGTCAAAATTGGCACGGAGCGCGCGACCGTTAGAACGACCGAATCCGCCATCGTGAGAACATTGTTCTATCACTTCGTGTACTACCTCCGACCAACACGCATCTCGAGTGAACTTTGATTAAGCCATTAGATTCATCGTCATCCAACACCATCGTCATCATCATCATCATCAGGAACGGCAGCTGGGAGGTCAACGATTGCAGGTCGCAGTGCCTTACGTACGCTGCACATATGTTTACTGCTGTCTGCACAGAACTATTGTGAACCTCATCTTATTCGTAAGACCGCTTAAACGGTCTCCCCAGAGTAGCAGAAAGCCATCATATTCATTTCGGCTGATGCGCATGCTACAACAGGGCTTGCTTATCCTGACGGTTAGAATTTTAAACTACGTATATCTGTATTTACTGGTCTCTGCCCTTGGAAAAAGAATAAGTAGTAAAGGACAGATGAGCCAGAGTCGTCACACAGTGGGTGCCTGAAGTCGGTCGTCGTCACCGAGGCAGGCCCAAGAAAAGGCTAGACTGGCGTGACGATTTGGACTCGTTCCTGACTGATTGGCCAAAGAAGGCAAAACACCGGGATAATTGTAAAGGAATGGGGGAGGCCTTTGCCCGGCAATGGCTTATGAAAGAAAAAAATGTGAAGAATAACAACAGTAAATTATGCATTTACGTTTCAGGGATGAGACACCACGAACATAGTCTGTTTCTACACGTTTCTTATAACAACAGGAATAAAAGTAGTGTTGTACTCATGAATGTTGTCAAGTAAAAATTACATCTGTGAATATTAGAGTGCTTGTCAGAGCTACTAACTTAATCTTCACAATTCCCGTATATTTTGAGCAAGCTTTCAACAATACAATTTGAAAGCAGTAGAGGAACATGATCCGAAAAGCAACGTAATGAAAAATGTTATCATATAATTATGAATTGTTATCCTTACTTCACAAAAGATGAAATAAAAAAATCAAGGCTTTTGAAAACAAAGTATAGATATATAAAGTTATATAATAAAGGAGGCTTTTACAACAGTACAGCCGTTTAATTTCAGCAAATGTTTCAGTGGCTTAATTAAAAACATTTTGAGCGAATTTTTGTGGCTTACAACACTTTTAATAAAACCTTCACAATGATCTCTGAACCCTTAAAAAAGTTATTAGGGTAGTCTTTTGTTATTTCGAATGCCTACGGGGATGTACCATTTCAGGAAAGTTTTGTACATGTCTTGTAACATGCTCGTACAGGGCATAATGATGTTATACGTTTCTCAGAATTATTGTACATTTGTAAGGATTTTGCCTCTTTGTTATTTTGTTACCGTAATTATGTATACGCGTTCCTTTTGTTACAAATTGTTATAAGCTTATTGGTTAAGCTTTTTGATATATAACTTAAAATGAGCTTTGGTTTGTTACTTGATCTTATAACATCAATTTATTTAAAGTTAGCTTTGATATTTTTCATATAAGACCTTTTATGTCTCAGCCCTAAAACCAACTCTCTGAATCGTTCAAAATCAAAAGGGTCAAATCTTTACTATAAAGAATCGTTTAGATGACAGTACATTTAGTTTCCACGGAGTCATGCCGTCATTATGGACACATGACGCCGTTATTGTTCCTAATATTATGAAGGCCCGGGTGATGCATGACCGGCTCCTAGCACGATCCCGGGATCCTATGCATATATCCCTCATTGTAATATGGGAAATATTACATGTGGCTCTTTGTATTTGAGCCGTGTGATGGAAATTGGTGTGGTAGAAATGGGGTAGGACGGTTTATTATAGTGAACCTTTTGCTCCAACTAAACATAGCCTTTGAAGCTTTGTTTCCCTAATGCCTAGTTAGAGGGAAACATTAAGGAAGAATAAATCTTCAAGGATAAATTAATGAACCACAAAAAATGGTGTTAGTTGCTTATAGGTTCAGCAGTTCATGTTATCATCACAAGAGAACAGATTATATATTTTTTTGGCATCAAATTCTCATAATAATGTTTAGGCCGAGATCTATAAACTTTACTTAGCACTAACTTTGGTTAAGTAAGTTTTATTCGCTAGCGCGCAAGTGGCTTATGACGCATACATGACAGGGGCATTTAAGTAACGTTTATAGATCTCAGCCTCAGTTACCACTTAAGAGTTGTGGTTTAGAGAACGCTTAACTCATGATCCCAAATTAGGATATGTGGCAGTTGGCTTGGGCACAAGCAAGTGGTGTAAACGTAACGAATTAAAAACGTCGATTTTAAAATTAAAAATACCTGTTTTACAATTATAATATTTGAATTTACATTTAAGAATTCTTCTACACTTCTACACTAATAATATTTTCAGAGAGGAAAGATTTGTATGTCTGTAACGAATAAACTCAAACACTACAGGACAGATTTCAAAAACTCTTTCACCATTAGAATGCTATATTATCCCTGAGTAATATCCCATAGCATAAGCATAATCAGCCCATAATGTTCCCACTGCTGGGACTCACGGCCTCCTCTCTAAAGAGGGAATGGGCTATAATCCACCACGCGGGCCCAGTGCGGGTTGGTAGATGTACCATGTCTTCGAATTTTTGGTACTAGGACATACCGATTTCCTCACGATGTTTTCCTTCACCCTTTTTGAGAGCAGTGGTGATGAAATAAATTACACAAAGTAATGCGTCTGCCTGGGTTCGAACCCACGACTTACTGTTCGTAAGTCGGGGCCGCTGCTGCTCTCACAACATGCCATAGGCTATATTTATAACTAGAAAAAAATAGGGGTAGGGGGAATTAGGGGAAAATTAATGTCCACCCGTGCGAAGCCTGGACGGGCCGCTAGTATATCATATCTTGAGAATGTTTTCATTCAGTCTAAGTATGTAACGGATTGTGCTGCTGCAAACAATTTAACTAAAATGTTTTAGCATTTGGTTTTATATATTATTATCGATCGGCATAATGGCTTTTTCGATTAAAAATCGACGTATTTACGTAATGTTAATACTTGTGCTTGGGGCTCTTTGAGAACCTACGTATTCTCCGCCTACAAAGAACAGTATCGGTATTTGTTTAACAAGGTATGTTGACGGTAGTCTACACATTATGTACACCAATCAGCGCTTTCCTAGTGAGCCCTTTGACAACGCCGCTCAGTAATTCATTTCATGCAAATTGAAGCTATATGTAGCACCTATGAATAGGGGTATTCAATTGCCACAATATGCCATACAATTTGGTCTTTGATGTTGTGTATTTGTGAGTGAATACGTCATGAGTTTTGATTATATTCGCGTTTCATTCCCCGCGACTTTGCGAGTATGTAAATAATTTGTAAGTAATTGGAATGTGCGCCAGCTTGCTAGTATATCTATTTCTGTTTGGGAAAATGTATGTATGTGTGTTACGGGTTGCCTCTAAAAAAACTTATTGTTGTGGACTAGTATTCTACATAAATCTGCTGTATTTGTAACCAGGTTGTAAATTACACTCGAGAGCAATGAATCCGGGTCACTTAAAGAATGTTAAAAATCTCGGAAACTAAAAATGATAGGTTAATGCAATAAATTGTATTTAATAGACAATGTAATACTCCTTAAATGAAAGTAAAAAAAATATGAGTCGCCATACATTTTATTAACACAAAATTACATAAAGAAAAAAACTGCTGATCTCTCCTTAAAACAAAAATAGGAAACATGAAATTTTTGAACTTTATTACGATTTACTTGAATTTTAATACTCCGTATTGCCTCCTCGTGCTTCCATTACTGCGTTTACGCGGTATGGCATGCTGTACACCAAGTTCCTTATACGATTTTGGGGAATATTCTCCCATTCCTCTGTGAGAGCAATTTTGAGCTCACGAAGCGTGATTGGGGGAGGGTTTCGTTGTTTTACGCATCTGCCTAGCTCGTCCCAAGCATGCTCGATCGGGTTGATATCCGGGCTGCGCGCTGGCCACTCCATACGAGTAATGTTCATCTCTTGAAGGTAGTCATTCACAATCCTACCTGTATGAGGTCGGGCATTGTCATGCATAAATATAGCATCCTCACCTAAATTGACCATAAATGGACCAACGTGATCATTGAGGATTTCTTCCACATATCTTACGCTAGTTAAAGAGCCGTTTTCTATTATCACCAGCTCTGTGTGACTTTCAGAAGAAATTCCGGCCCACACAAGTACAGACCCACCACCGTAGGCTACTTTTTCTTCGATGCATGCTTGCTTGAATCTTTCCCCTGGTCTTCGATACACTCTGTGTCTTCCATCGTGCTTGTAGAGCATAAATTTTGATTCGTCGGAGAACATAACTTTTGACCAATCTTCAATACTCCAATTTACGTGGCTGTGGGCATATCTTAGTCTTGAAATACGATGCCCACGCTCCAGTTTAGGGCCGTTTGCAGGTCTAAGGGGTTTTAAGTTAGATTCAGCAAGCCGACGTCTTACTGTCCATGCACTTGGGTTACTTCCTCCGAGGCGTCGAAACTGATTTGTGAGTTCAGTTCCTGTGAGAAAGCGATTTCGAAGCATGGTGTTCACCAAGTATCGGTCTTCTCGTGCTGTGGTACACCTGGTTCTGCCCGTTCCTGATCTGCGTAGGTTAGAACCAGTTTCTTCGTAACGTCGGAGAACTCTTTGTACTGTTGACAGCGACACACCGACAGTCCTGGCTGTATCGCGCTGACTCCGGCCGGTTTCCAGCATTGTAAGTATTCTGGTGCATTGTTCAGGCGTAAGCGACATAATTTCAGCTTGAATAATGAATATAGAGCACTATCAACATGGTTTATGTACCCACATAAATGACAGATTACAAACAAAAGCAAAACCAAATGCTGTAATTTCGTAGATCCATCTTCGAAAGTGGCCCTTTTTCAAATTTGATTTTTTTATGATATAACTTTACAATAACTAAGAAGTTTTAATACCTTCATTTAAGGAGTATTACATTGTCTATTAAATACAATTTATTGCATTAACCTAGCATTTTTAGTTTCCGAGATTTTTAGGATTCTTTAAGTGACCCGGATTCATTGCTCTCGAGTGTATGTAATTGACTAGAATTTAGTGGCTGAACTGGCCCGAAAACAGTCTAACGATATAAAATATTTCCAGTTTAGCATTATGTTGAGAAATTACTTAAACACCTGCAGCGGACAGTACAAAAAGTACTACAGCAACATAGTACAAAAATTACTACAGCGCCATCTATGACACAAAGGAAGAACTAACATCAAAATTCTGAATCGCGCTATTAAAGTTGTCCGTGTCCGGGACCGGTCGAAGAATCGTGCCTTTTCTATGGGGGACGAAGAACTTACACCCTGTTCCTCAATTCCCTCCTATACACCTACTGGTGTCATAATTATTCATGTTTTGTAGGCTTATATTATTGGGTAACTGTTAGCTTCTACTAGTTTAACTAAGTATGTCGAGCCAACTAAATATTAATACGGAGTGAATTATGACTATTCTCCCTGGACCCTAATTCAAATCTTGTAACAGTGCGCAGTAATCATTTTATTCAGTTACTATTTTCATTGTACCTATCATTAACAGGAACAAGTACACTTTAGCGTGTCAGAGAAGTATTACAGCACTGAAAGCAAAATAGAAATAATAAGCAAGGTAGAAAGAATGCATTAGTGTTGAGAAATGTATCGTAGCTTCTGTCTAGCACTTCAGACGCATTGCGCTATTCATTGCATTGTTATACATACACGCATTGTACATTGGCTGGACGATACATAAAACATTATTACCTATTTCACATTCTTATTTATTTAAACTTCATGTACAATAGAATTCAAAAATTTATTTCTGAAAAAAAAGGTGTAATCAATAGAGTAGTAGAAAATCGCTTTTGAATTTTGCTAAGTTTATACATGTCATTGCTCGTGACTGTACTTACATACTTATTGTTCTCTTGTTTTTATAAAGGGTGTAACAAAACCCTTAACGAAGTCGAACGCCACTTGTTCTCCCAGTCATTGCCTGGAGACCTTCTAGTTACGGAGATATTGGAGGTCAAAGTTCCAACTGTTTCACATGTTTTTTTTAATACATGTTTTTAATGTAAGAACTTTACTTTAAACACCTCTTCGACCCCCGTACTATTCAATCCATCCATCAGCACCATGTTTTGAGTTATATTGATTCCTACCGTAGAACGTAATTTTTCAACCCGAAAAAAGTCGTGTCCCAGTAACAATTGTAACGATAAGTTTCTTAGTTTGATATACATAAAGCTTGGTTGACGGCTTCGTGAAGGGTCCGTTTACACCGTGTTTATTAGAATGATATTTAGGCTGTGACCCATTCCCATCATGGCACCCCCCAGCATATTTCTTCTGCACATATCCCAATTTATTTGGGGTCGGCAAAGCATCTTCTTCTTCCACACCTCTCTTCTCCACCCTCCTCATAGTCTTGATCTCAACCCCTTTCTAGCCATATACAGGGTGTAAGGGACAGCGATCCGCAAACTGACAGGGCATTCAGCTCCTTATTTTGAATCATATTCCACCGGAATTATTCTAAGGAAAATTTTCATTTTTTTTTCGTTTTTTCAGTTAGGTACTATTCCTATTTCGATGTAAAATTACTTGTTTAAAAGCAGCACTCCATTTACGTAAATAATAGACTAAAATATAATAAAAAACAATGGATGTTGAATTTACTCTAACGAACGACACGTGAAACTATCTGTTCACTTCCTGCCTAGCTACAGAGTTAACCGAACTGTTCGTCGCGCTTGCTGTTCGCTACGTGCGTTTTGCTACGGTAACGATACATTGCGTATGATGAAATGAAACAAATCAAAGGAAATGTTAGGTTTTTGCATGGAGGCTGGGCTTTTATTCGATGTTGCTGTGAACACACAACAGATTATATTTTATGAAAGTACATAAATTAAGGAGACTTTCAATTTTTTTTAAAAGCACTCTTCCTAATATTATATTTTAAATAATTATAGTTTAAAAAATAAATGGCAACCCACAGTAATTATTGATGTTGCCAACACTTTTCGGTTGGATGTCATTGTGATAGATGTCAAATTCAATTCGTTGCGTCTGTGACAAGTATTATTATACTCTTTGGTCTGTGGTTTGCGATACAACGGAACGGACACAACACAAGTGGTTTGAATTTGTTTGTGTTTTATTGTGTTATTTTTGTTCAAGTTTCTTGTTTTAAGTTATCTTTCTGTTATCTGACCTGGCTTTTAATTTGTATTCCGATTCGACTCGCGATACTGACAACCCTGATTTCTCACTCGGACTTGGATTTTGCACACAATAGGGTAGTTGACACACCAATCAATTGACATACTTTTTATGATCTGTCAAAACGCGATTCTCCCTTACATTTTGTATGGCAATAGCAAGCTGCGACGTCACTCTTTCGTCAACTCAATGACACAATTATTTATTGATTTCAAAGCAACTAAAATCGAATTTAGCTATTAACTGAAAATAAGTCGCGTTTTCAGGTCTAAAATCATGTTTTTTTTTTTTAGAGAAGCTGTTGGAATTATTTTTAATGGTGTCAACATGTAATGGTGTCATTTATACACCCATTTATCGTAGCCTGGTAACCCTCACCATCATGCCTCGCTGCATTAATTGCTGGATTACTATTCCAATTACACAACAATATAGGTACAATCAACACATATAGATCTTGAGATTATCTCTGTATTAGAAGAATGGATTGCCAGACAGGTATGTACCTAAAAATTTGCATATCCATTTAAACGTTGTTTTATTTCAATTAAAACTATACACTATGTTAAACACTCAGCAGTTTAATTATACAGATTTTCATTTGTCATTTATAGTGTATTTACTATTAATGTTGACAAGTGACAAGTGCGACAGTGACATGAACTGAGGTAATGTTTTCATAGATTCCATTAGGAGGCAAAGAAATCAATGCCATACATACAAATCATGAAGATAATTCGTTGGTTTTATTTTAAAGCAATTAATATTGTTTTAAAATATTTTAAATAACAATAAGGTGTGTAATTTGCTTTAAAAAATAAATTTAACCCTTTTTTTTTGTTTCAATGTTCAAAAATAATATTACCTACGATACAAAAAATATCTGGATTCAAAATATTTATTTTTTATTAAATAAAGGTGCTATTTTTTTAAGGTCTTCCTTAATAATTTTCCCTATCAGAAAAGCCACAAACTGATAGCTATTCAAAAAAAAATTATATTTTAAGCCCATTTCATAACATGTCCTTTATTGGATTCCCATAACGTTCCTGAAATAATTTCTTGTACCCGTCATCGTAATATGATATATTGAATTCACCCCATCAGACGGCGGAGAACTGTCCCTTACACCCTGTATCATCTTTCTCACGATCTATTATAAATCCATGATAATCTTAAATAATCAGTGGGTAGAAAACCGTATTGAAAATTTTTCTGACTGTAAAACAGGCATGGTTAAAAACAACAGTTAGCATGAAGCGTATTTCATACTTTAAATTTAATTTGCATGTAAATTTTTATCTGTCTCCCTTATCCCTTAATAAAATGTAAATAAATGCAATCACTGCGTTACTTGCCATTCAGGATATTATGACATTAATAACGTGGTATCAGTGGATGCGATGAATAACAACATTCCGCCGGGGATTTTTAAAAGGTTTCATGTCAATTTTATTTAAACGATTTTAGAGTTTTCTATTTTAAAATCGCTTTTGATCGCACAGAGAGAAAAAAGTGATTTCTATAAAAACCTGAGACATAAGTTAAATCGGAGAATCTACTGAAATTAAGCCAAACTATTTACTTTTATACAGGTATTTTATGGAAGATTCCACACGAAATATAACGAAATTCCCGAGGTTGACAGACAAGCCAAAGCTGGGTATTTGACGGTGCACACGGTCCCGTCTTCACATATAGTGTACATGCAATGCCTGCACATTTTACAAAGCGAAAACTAAATCCACATGGATTTTCAGTTTTGTATAAAAACAAACCACATTCGATACTATGCATGACTAAATAAATAAACTTGAGTAAATTGTTACATTCGTTCAGTGTGTATGTTATACCCCAAAATATTTTGTCGAAGTGAGTCATTAGGAAAAGTTCCTTCATAAAATGTTTAGCAAAATACAAAACAGTTCCAGCAGTTTTGCAGCCTTTTTTTATAAACTACAAATAGTGTAGCCGTCGTAAAATGTTGCTTATTCGAATTCCTCATTTAATTTTCCAACTACCGGATACACTACACTTTGAGTCCACTCTCCTTTCAAGAACAAAAAGCAATAGAGAGTCTTTGAAATAAAATCTTAAAATATGCACTGCGAGACATTATTCCCCGTTTGTAAGTGCACAACGAGACTCCATAGAGTTCAACGGAGAGACGGCAACGACTCCAAGAATTTGATATTTCTACTCGCTGTGAGCGACTGAGCGCGCGGGTGTACATGTGCAGAACAACAAATAGAAAATACTGTTTCCACATAAAATGTAAAGGGAATTGAATAGCAATCCTTTGCTTATTTTAAAATTTACTTTGAAGAGCATAGTTTTACGGACCTTTTCTTTTCTATGAAAATCAAACTTTGAAAAGTCACATTTTTTTTTTAAACGTTGCCCTGCTCTAGGAATTTCTCCTGTATCGTGGGTGCATTTACAAACATTTAAACTCACATACACAAACAGCCAGACCCGGAACAACTATCTGTAGGCCATACAAATATTTGTTCCGTGCAGGGATCGAACCCGCGACACGCAACGCAGCAGTCAATCGCTCAGCCACTGCGCCAACCGTGCCGTCAACATTACATACACACATACACATATGTACCTACATTCCATAGACACCTAGATGAAGTAATAAAGGAGGGGTTCCATGAGAAATCGTAATATCATGTTGCTACGCATCTATTTTTAAACCGTTTGGTCTCCCGGACACAGTTCGAATAAAACATAATATTTTACTAGCGCTTTTCTTTTTCCCAATTTCTAAGAAAATGTAATTTACCGGAAAATGAGGCTGATGAATTATAAGGGAAGTTTATTCATTTACTTTAATACAACAATGTGCCAGTAATGACTTTCACGAGCGTAATGATTTGATTCAATTTTATGTTTGTTGGATTTACTGACGATTCAAGAAGTTATTGGCTTTGAATTCATTTCGTCTCCAATGGATTTAATTATACCTATTTGTAACAGGGGCATTAAAACTGTCCGTTACTGATGGCGAGTCCTGAGTCCAATTGACCCACAATAAATCCTAAACCGTTTCGTTCACGCTTGAAACTAATACTCATTAGTTAAAGCACTAGGAAGTTACTCGTATAGGTACAAGTTTACATGTAACCCCAGGTATCCTCTACTTAGGACATCACATCAGACTTAGGTAACCTAAACCTGTTGCCAAAGTCTAGTACTTTTATGCTGTATCTCCAGATCTATTTCTGTGTCATGCAAGAAGCACTTAACTAATTAATCTTCCTCTAACTTTATGAAACTTAAACACCGCACCCACTAAAAGTGGAGTAAGGTACATTTTAGTCAGAACAGCAATATGGTTAGTTCAAATATGCTTACCACCAAGCCTATATAATCAGGACACACTTGAGCAAAGTCTAATAGAAACTTAATACTCACACATATCCTCGTGACGAAGCTAAGGGCGGGATCTTTGTCACGTCACCGTCGAGAAAAGTCATCCTTTATTATTACGTGCAATATTAATTGTGTGTCGAGAGCTCATATCGCACGCCATTGTGCGTTTAATGACAAAAAGATGAGACCCGAAACATGATACATTAAGTATTTAAGTGTGGAACATAATGTGCGTATTAATCTTATTAGAGCAAAGTACTGGATATGTAAAGTAGACTGCGAAGAAGATACTGTGCTACAATTAATCTTACTTCTAAGCGTTTAACAAAACATCAAAAGAATCGTTGAGAAAGATATAGAAGACTTATGTTTTTTACAACTGGATAATACCTACATTTATTTGAAATTAAACATGGCAGTGTTCTTTTTAGGGTTCCGTAACCGAAGGGTAACACTTATTACTAAGCCTCCGCTGCCCGTCCGTCCGTCCGTCTGTCTGACAGCAGCAGGCTGTATCTCATGATCCGTAATAGGTCGACAGTTGAAATTTTCACAGAATGTGTATTTCTGTTGCCGCTTCAACAAATAATAAACAAAAAATTAAAGAGAGCTTCTTTACTACGATGGTGTGCGAGTCCGACTCGCACCTGAGCGGTTTTTTTTCAATACTGAAGATAAATTCACTTCAGTTAAAATATTCAAAGGTCCCATACACTTTGAGGAAAAACGTAGCTAGACCAAAGTTCTGTGTAGCAATGTAGCTAAGAAAAATCCTCAAACGTTTCAGTAAAATGTTCGCCATTCATAGCAATCATTTCTAGGACCGTTGGCAACACTGCGACATTCATTTTTGTTCTAGCACAAACCGGGTCATAAGGCGAGTCTACACGATGTTATTAACTTCTTACGTGCCCGAAAAGTAGAACATAAAAACACGAAACAATAACACCAACACATTAGGGTCATATTTTCAGGATTCCTCGCTGGAGGCCGCGAACAACATGTCGCCATGGCAACGCTTCCGCTGAGGAAATTGCCTCTCCCCAGCGTTCCATAAATCAAGTCTCAGGTAAAATTTAATATCATTGCACGAATCAGGGCTCGTCTTGCTAGTTGACATTTTGTTTTAAAAAATGGCAACACTCCAATTTTCCGGACGGTATTGTTCGGTTACGGTATAGAATGTTGGATCAATTTTGTGATATACTCTCAAAGCTATTTCATTTTATTTGTTATTTGCTCGCTCTTTCATTTCCTCACTTGTTTAGCCCGCGGCGATAGTGTCAAGTAACGAGGTAACTTGATTTTTCTCATTATTTCTATACTCGTGTGTACGGTACTCGGGTTCTACGGAAGAATGTTTTGTTATGTAACCCCAATTAGTAATCATAAACTTCTCCATATCGCTCAGTTAGGAGTAATTATGGGAGCTATGTACTCGTTATTATATAAAGGAGCATCTGACATATTTACCTTTATTTACTTACCAACGCTATTTAATTATAACGTATTATTAATTTTGCATTAACCTATTATTCCCTTGTTCTTATTCTGACCACAGTTGGACAAAGGTACATTGTTTTAAGGAAATTGAAAAGTAAAAAGTTGTGCTCCCTAGTGTATACCATGCGAGCAAGTCTCAAGTAAGTTCATTTACATAATGTGACAATGTTTTATGACCCACATAAAAGATCTACCACTACTGACCACTAGTAGCTCTTATCTCTCCTACATACTGTTGACCATTGGTCAAACGCCTGATAATATAAACAGATTACTGGTAACTCGATGTATTCCTTGCAGGACGTCATAGTAGGGTTCAACTGCAACAAATTGAACCACCAAATGTTCTACCGAAGTTCAGTAGTTTTTGAGATAATTAGACTTTTAGTTTTTATGAAAAATCCCAAATTAATCAGAGTTCAAAGTTTTAGACATTTTTGAACTTTTAATTACAACAATAAATAAAATTCAGTACAGTCGCGCTGTAAATCATTTTAAAATTGGCTTCAAATGGTTTAATCTGGGATTTTTGATAAACGACTAAAACTCTAACTAACTCAAAAACTACTGAACTACGGTAAAACATTTGGTGGCTTAATTTGATGCATTTCAACACTATTATGATGTCCTGCATTGAATACGTCGAGTTACCAGTAACCCTGTAGTGTCAGTCCAGCGCGGCAGCGTCGAGTAACGCTACTACAACTATTGAGATGTTTGAATCTTGAAATATTTAAACGTTCATAACCGTCAACCGAAGCTTGAAACAAAAGAAGTAACTGTTTCCGTGTAGGGCTCGAGACTGGAGTGAACTCGAAACGTCGAGAACTGTGACAGACAGACTTGGTTTGAACAAGTCAGCCGACGTTCCTCGCACGATAGCACTTGAGCTGATGTCGACTTATCTGCAGAGCTGAGCGCTGAGCGCGCCTCTAACTACACACGGAACAGTCGTTCAAACAGCGGCTGCCTACCAGCTTGAAGCGCTGCAAGTATGAGCGGACTAATGAATTTAATTTTACTTCATAACGTCGGTGCGCTAAGCTTATAATATTGTGCTGAGAAGTAAAATATGGTAGGCATGGCGCACGTGGCCCGCAGGTTGGATTTAGAAGACACCAAGAGTCAGTCTTTTTGCTGATATACTTAAGTAGGTCCGTAACCTAATCATTAATAAAAACTAGCACTCCGGGAGTGCCGGCAGAAGTGAAAACTTGATTATTAACGTTGAGCATGTTTGATATTTTGGAATGGTTAGGGAATAATTTTGCACCAATTGCTTTATCAGTATAAAAGTACTATCATTTATGGAAGTGCCCTTAGACTGCCTTAGTACGGGAACCAGTGTCGCCAAACTCATACACTTGCAAATTAAAATGAACATTCCAATACACAGAAAACGATAAAACATAGCAATGATGCAACTGTAATATTTTATTTATAAACAAATTACTGTCCTTGAAAAAGCACTAACTTATTATGTATAATTCTTATTTTCGATTGTGGTTCAAAACATTGTTTGGTACTATGGTGAATACGGGTTTCGAAGTAATGCATTGCGATTGATTTAATGAGGAGAGTTCTGTGATTCCCTATAAAACTGCTGACTGTCGAAATGGTCATTAATAAATATATTAATATTGGTACGTGTGCATTCCTTGTAACACGATAATATAAGTGTTGACATCACATTTTTCTCATTAAAAAATGAATTTCCTTTATGTGAACGCGCTCGAAATATCTTTTCTGCCAATTCACAGACTTTATTTAAGTCATTAGAAGGATAAATAAGGCCTCCTTTGTCTCTTCTAGCAATGATTCCGTGATTTTTTTTTTTAATTTATTCATGACCATGGATACATGTCCTTCAGTCGTAATGATTCCGTGATACTTATCTGTGATCAAAGCCAAAAGACAATCCTCACATTTAATAACTTTCCTCAACTTTCTTGCAATAAAACCAGCAATATAGGTTATTATTTCTTTAGAATAAAGAGTAAGCCTAGAAGGATCTGTTAAATAATCATGATCTATGTTGATCATAGGATCACATCCTAAAGATTCATGCGGTAGCAGCAATCCACAAGTTTCTTATTTCGGGTTTATTCGGAAATCTGAAAATTTAATAAGATTTTTTATTATCTTTCATTTTTTGCGTCAGGTGAGTGCAGTTATACGAATTAAAATCGTATAATACGTGTGTTACTAACATAGATTTTAAGTAGTGCGTATTACTAATATCATATGAATCAAGGTCGGAAGAGTATTTTTTTATAGACATTGCATTATTCGGTATTACCCATATTAAAGGGTAAATTCCCCGTCAAAAAGTGGCAACACTGAATTTTGAGGTAAGATAATAAAATTATTGCAAAAATCACGATTATACGAGATTTATCCATTAAACGAATTAGTTGGTACATTACTGCGACTATTTTATGAGAAATAATAGGACACAAAGCGATTGAATACTTAAAAAGATCTAATACTTACGAGTGAAAGGACAGTCCAGCAATCTTCATCAAACTATCACTTTTACAGTTTATTACACTGCACCTTACCATTTTGCACAGTTGCACAAATGTACTGTTGTCGAATTAAGCTCGAAAAGATCATATAATGTGTATAATTTCGATGCAATTGTTAATAAACAAATTGGATGTCAATCTGGCACCGCCACAAACGTCAAACTTGTTGTGCACTGACAATGATGTGCTCAGCCGACACGCGATAAGGGACAGAAATATTTATACTCTGTCTCTTTTCTTTGCTAGTGACGTTTATATGTTCTTCTTTTTCTTGTGCGAATGCAAAGGAAGATATCCAGCAGTCTATAGAATACTCTGTCTACGGTTTTTTCTATTCCGTGTTTATCCCTAAAGCATTAGGTTCAAAGTTGATTGGAAACATTTAAAAATTTCTTTAAATGATTTTAAACCATAAAATGTTGAAGGTTAAGTTCAAAATCGTCTACTCTCCATCCGTCTTACGCTTTTTCCAAATTTCTTTAAATGATTTTAAACCATAAAATGTTGAAGGTTAAGTTCAAAATCGTCTACTCTCCATCCGTCTTACGCTTTTTCCAAATTTCTTTAAATGATTTTAAACCATAAAATGTTGAAGGTTAAGTTCAAAATCGTCTACTCTCCATCCGTCTTACGCTTTTTCCAAATTTCTTTAAATAATTTTAAACCATAAAATGTTGAAGGTTAAGTTCAAAATCGTCTACTCTCCATCCGTCTTACGCTTTGTCACGTGTCCTGACGCGAGTGTCCTGACGCGAGTTTAAGATTTTGTACCCATTACAGAACAATTTTTTTAAAGTGCTCAACGCCGCTAAAGAAGTTTTCACTTCAAAAATATGCTGGCCTATTTATTAGAAAACTCCTAGGTTATATACAATGGGCTGTAGGTGTTAGAGCTCGGACGGGCTTGTTAGGTTAAAATTGGATTACAGGTCCGTACACTACCACTGAACACTATACACTGATCACTAAAGAAGCGATGATATCCTCTACGAATTCTTGTCATTTGTATTAGTAGAAAGCAACTTATTTATCACAAATTTTCTTTCTGCAAAGTTTCGTGCACTTTTAACTCAACACAAAATAAATATTTCCAACAACTTTCATAGTACCTACATAATTCTTAGTTTGACGACTATAGCCTCTGTATACTGCCTGAAATATGAAGACTACGCCAATCATAGAGTTGCGAGTACTAAGAACAGACGATGCACGCCGGCGCCCGCAGTCAAACGCGAAGCCTAGAGTGTTTTCATCAGCTTACGCGTACTCGCAGACTTTACAAACTCACTGTAAGTCTTAGATTACAACTGTAATATTGGACTTTAGGACTTCTTAGAGTATCTAATGTGCAGTAGTTATGTTAACTCACACTTTCCTATAAATAAAATTGTGAAAAATATATTAGTTTTGCGATAATATGGTTTTCGTATAAATAAAATCTTATTCAATAATGCACACAAAATAAAAAAGTAAACACACATTTGCGGTCGTACAGGGCGGTTATTAAAAAAAAACCGGCCACGTGCGAGTCGGACTCGCGCACTGAGGGTTCTGTTGAACTACATATTCACGGTTTTAATTTTTTCCTTTCAATGTGCTGTAAGACACTGCTTCTTGTAAAATTTCATGATTCTAGGACAACATACGTTTTTTGCGGCATAAACGGCCGTATATTTTTTTTACGTGAACTTAGTTAGAAGTTTGATTTTTTCACAGCTTCAAAGGACTGTAGACTTGAGTACTTATATGGTTTTAATTTCAACTCGATACCTCCACGCGTTACCGATATAAAGGGTCTTGACAGACAGACACACGGACGGACGGACAGACGACCACAAAGTGATCCTATAAGGGTTCCGTTTTTTCCTTTTGAGGTACGGAATCCTACAAATCTGCTGTTTCCTACAAACCTACACGGTCAAAACGTATGGAACAGCTGTTTTTTTTTTTAATTGGGTTTAAAATATGTTCACAATGATGAGTGTAATGACCTATTACGAAGTTTTCAATATTTTCTAACTTATTTCAAAAAGATCATGGTAAACTTTGTTAGTTAGTTACTATTATAAAATAATTTTAAACCTTTTTCAGGGTTAAAATCACAGCAGAATCCGAAACGTAAATCGCTCGACCTGCCAGAATTCACTGGTGTGTCTGATCACTAACCATTGCCAAGGGTTTATTTAAGTAAGTAATTAAGAGAGAGAGAGATTAACCTAAAACATAAAGTTGAGCCTACTTGTTACCTATTTTCCCAAAATAAATTCGACACAGTAAAATAACGACACAACAACTCAAGATTTTTCACTCCTCATTAACTTCAACTTAAGTTAGATGTAGGCTCAAATATCAAATAAGTAAATACTTGGCTTGCGTCTTTTATTTATTCACGTTTAAAATAGAATTTTGTTCATAAATTGCTTCACAAGCGAGGGCACTCTTAAATAACATTATTATGACATTAGGCTTACACCAAAAATGGTAATTGATAAAAATGTAAGCGACCACCGCCGCCGGCCATTTCCGACCTAATAGATTCTGGGACGGAACTTACGAGGCACTTTAAAATTTACATGTGTCGTTATTGCACGACCACCGTGATTTATGTTGGGAATCACCTTGAATATTTTTTATTTAGAACTAAAAGATGTTAACTAATGACTTTGGTCATATTGAGCAATAAAAAGAAATATTTAAAAAAAATATTTACTTTATAGGTAATGTACTTAAAATGCAGTTAGCCTTACAAAAAAATCGTCTACATCGCTGTCAACAAGAATAGTGCCCAACACTATTCTTGTTGACAGCGATGTAGACGATTTTTGACGCCCTTGAATGATGTTTTCCTTCTTTTCTATATGTGCCTACATACTTTTATTATAATTTTAAGTTTGATTATAGATAATTTTGTATTGTATAACGGGCTGCTGTCCGCAACTCCACGTCCAAAATATGAAACATTTTAAGTTTTTTTTTTTGTGAAAAAGTAAGGTATAATTTATTCACGAAATTCCCTATCCACTTTGAGTATTACGCAGGATCACTGTTCATGCGTTCTCTGATGTGAAGAGGCCTTTTCCCTGCAGCGCGGTCATAATAGGCTGTACTAGTAGCGAAGGGTCAATTTTGTAAGAGGTAAGCCGAAGTACATGTCTTTAATGTGATTAATTTATTTGTCTTAATAGAATACTGACTGTGGCATTTTTCAAAGGTAAGCCGGTAGGAATCGAGTTGTATGGAACCTTCGCCACTAGGTACCTATAGGTATTATTACCTTCTATTATTTTCTTGCACAAATACAAAACAATTTTGCTGCTCCAAAAACCAGAGTAATAAAGGTAAGTAAACCCCTTATAGAAACTTCACTAAGTACCTAAGTAACACCGCATAGCAGTGATTTATATCCATCCATTACACATTAAACCACAGGATCTTAAAATGAAGCGGCTCATAAAACAAGAGGAATACTCCCAAGTTCTCAACCCAATGGCTTTATTTCGCTGATTCGGCAAACGACATTGATAAATGGACCACTCTATCAATCAAAGCAAATTGTACTGTAAGCTTTTAACAGGTAGGTCTAAATGAATGGTAGTGTCAAAATATGATTAAAGCGATATTCTCCCTTTTATGGATGAGAAACGCATAAAACAATGTAGAAGCTGAATTATAAATGTACAACAAATAACCAACTGCCTCTGGTCGAGTGGTCGAGAGCGCGACTGCTGGGCATGACGTCCTGGGTTCGATTCCCGGGTCAGGCAAAGTGTTATTGGGGTTTTCCATCAGGAATTATCTCGGTAGCAGCCACGGAGTCTGGTTCGTTCTGGATTCGGTTAATGGCAATAGGCTCGTCCCACATGGGACTTAAACATACCCGGCGAAATGTGGGTGTACTATAATTGGTTACACCTCTGCCTTACCCTTCAGGGATTACAGGTGTGATGTTATGTAACAAATAACCAAATAAACCTATTCTTGACGGATGACTTAAAGAAATATCTCCTGATATGATGCTTGAGTTTTTACAAGTTTTTGTTTTTTTGTGGCATTAAAATGAAGGGAACGAGTTGGACATTACCAACGATCAGTGGTTCCTAATACGATTAAAGATCATTGGCTGACGCAGACTAACAGTATCAGTATTAAAAACATATACTCACGGCTTTTTCTCATGTGGGTACGCAAAACAACTGAACATCACTCGTTACTACCGTCAGACATCACGTGAGGAGAATTATCCCAACGAAGGACTGTCAACAACATCAGAATTTTATCCATTTAGCAACGATAAAAATATAATTTAATAAACTCATTTATCTCAGAAAGCATCAAGTGGACACTTAACAGTCCCTCTTAAATAAAGAGCGCTTTATTAATCCGGGACTTCAAGTAAATTACCAACATGAGAAAAATATAACAGCGAAGTTAGAAATAAAATATCGGTGTAACTTGTAAGGGCTTGTACACGAAAAGTTGCTTTAAAAAGAACAACATTCAAAAACATAACATCACGCCTCTAATCCTCGAAGGGTTCGGCAGAGGTGTACCTATAGTACAGCCCACATGTCGCCAGCAATGTTTAAGCCTCATGTTAAAAGGATCAAGCCTATAATCATCGACCGAGTACAAATCCAAACTGAAAATTACTAATGGAACACCCATAAACACTGCCCGACCTGGGATTCGAGAACCCAAGATCACTAAACCAAAGAAATACAATTATTTGCGCCAAAATGATCCTTTTTAACTAAAGCACACAAACAACGGGTAGGGAAAGAATATGCGTCAGATCCGCGCAAAATGCAGCACTAGTTGCGTTTGCAGCGCGTTTTTTGTCGCGTTTTACGTTACACACATCCGTATGACTGCGAGTAAAATGTCGTGTGCATGGCTATACATGTTGGCAGAGACACCGACGCGAAAACGGTTACCATCTATTCAGTAGATCATTCTGAACCTCCCCACATATTTTATCGTCGGTTATAAAAAAACAGCTGTTTTCTACAAAACGGTATTACCTACACGGTCAAAATGTATGGAACAGCTGATTTTATAAAACTTTATTATGTGGCGGGGGGGCGGGGCTTCCAAAGATGTACTGATTAAGAGGTAACCGTTTAGCGTCGGTATTCCTTCCACTTTGTATACAAGAAGATGTACAAAGCTATCCGATCTGCAGAGTATAAATCGGCTGATTGAGTCGCGAACATATCACCTACCGTGGTTCGATTCAATCCCTTCCTCTCAATTGCGTTTTAAACGTTTCACAGTTCGGGCGATTGGCATGTTAAATGCGTAACTATTTGTAGTCCTATTTTATCCTACTATTTCTACACTACATTTCGGCACTTGGGTGTCGCGAATACTAATGAAATAAATAAAATAAAACCTAGCGTTTTCCCAACTATGTTGGGGTCGGCTTCCAGTCTAACCGGATGCAGCTGAATACCAGTATTTTACATGGAAAGACTGCCTTTCTTACCTCCAAAACCCAGATAGCACTGGGTACTAACTACGATACCCCTTGGTAAGACTGGTTGTCAGACTTTCGACTACTTAACGACTGTCAAAGACCTACAATTGACCGCCGGGACCAACGGCTTAACGTACTTTCCGAGGCATGGAAGAAACTCGGTATGTAATGGGTGGTCACCCATCCATGGACCAACGTAGTCAAGCGCGGCTTAACCTGAAGATCGACCCGCCGAGCGGTTGTTATTATTTAGCCATTTATAAAATGATAATAATCAGAATGGTGAGAGCAGCGGTGGCCCAGTTGTGGCGGCCCCGACTTACGAACAGTAAGTCGTGGGTTCGAACCAAGGCAGGCGTATTACTTTGTGTAATTTATTTCATCACCACTGCTCTCAAAAACGGTGAAGGAAAACATCGTGAGGAAACCGGCATATGTCCTAGAACCAAAAATTCGAAGACATGTGACATCTACCAACCTGCACTCGTGGTGGATTATATTATAACCCATTCCCTCTCATAGAGCCGCGTGTCCCAGCAGTGGGAACATTATAGGCTGATTATGCTGATAGTCAATCAAATACAGTCTTATGATGGATTAATCTTGTTATCTTGTTAGTAAAGTTTAAAACATATTTTTGCACAAGTTAACTAGAGGCATTAGAGTCCCTTAAGTAAGGCCCTTTGAGTCTATGTCGTAATAAAATAGTCTACCAACTCAATATTTCAGAGAAAAAACATCTGAATATTAGTATAAGTACATATGTATATTAAATTTCCAATGAGTAATTGTTTCGTAGAATCATAATTACTTATTTACTGGTTATTGCCCAACTTAATTTAAATATTCCTATTAAATAAGAAATAATAATGAAAGCATCGTATTTACAAACTCATCGGCGTAATATCAGTGTAATTTCAACGTCTGCTGGGCTCATATCGTTTCATGCCACGCTCTACGGCTCTGCAAATCGTACTCACTCATAATCGTACCCTCAATTTAATGGCATCAGTTTCAAATTCATTATTTTCAAGAGTGGGGATATTCAATATTATACTTAATTAATTTTCCAATTTTATTTAATCAACTTAATTACCAAAGGGCCAGAACCGCCTATTAAAATGGCATTACCAAATAACATTGCCTTAGTAATTTATAAAATAATAACAGCCGCTCAGATCGGTCTTTAGGTTAAGCCGTGCTTGCCTAGGTTGGTCTGTGGATGGGTGACCACCCATTACATACCGAGTTTCCTCCGTGCCTCGGAAAGCACGTCATTTGTAGATCTATGACAGTCGTTAAAGGTAGTCAGTGCCCTAAAAAGTCTGACAACCAGTCTTACCAAGGGTATCGTATTACCCAGTACTATCTGGGTTGTGGAGGTCAGATAGGCAGTCGCTCCACGTAAAGTATTAGTATTCAGCTGCATCCGGTTAGACTGGAAGCCGACCCCAAAAGAGTTGGGAAAAGGCTAGGCAGATGAGTAATTTCCACAATAAACTTGTAGATATGGGTAGTAATTACAAACGCCAATGTAAGTACAAACTCTAACAAACTATATTACAAAGAGTGCACAGAGTTTCTCAGGACGGCAGCCGTCTCAACCTTAAAATTGGAAATCCGATTCGTTGTTTGAACTAATTTAATTTTACAAGCTTTTTGGGACAGCCCTGACGTAATAAAATTTGCGACGATCGAAGGGGAAACTTCTTAATTAGCGACGGCCTATAACGAAGGCCTCCACGTGACACCCCGCAGATCCAACCACTAGACATTTTCAATTCGTAACTAATTCGCAAAGCGATAAACTCGTCCTTAGATACTAACTTGGGTGAAACTAAGCAATATTCAGTATGTATCTCACGCCGAGAGTTCTGTGTGAATAATATTGAAGGCTAGAGAGAACGAAATAGAGAGAATTTAAATTAGAAATATGTTTATTTTGGCCTTAATACACTCATGAGAGTTCCTTTGTGGGAAATATTTTCGTATAAACTTTGATTTTCCGCAGTAATACATCAAATCTCCGCAAAATGGCAAAATGTTACGACTATTCGCGGGAAATGAAAAGATAATTTCCTGCTCATCTGTACGAGCCCGCTCGTCGGATTCAGCGTTTCCGTGGAGAGTGAACATTGAACACGGCGCACGGGGACGGGCCGGTAGACGCCCCAACGCCGGACGGTGGTGGACGTTCGCACACCACACTAATCGAATGACCGACACGTCCCGTCCCCACTCAAGCAAATTACAGCTGTAACAGCTAGAGTAGGTGTCCGACACAGATTGTCGAGTTACTGCTGACCTACAATTTTCAAAGTGTTTTATAAAATTGACTTTTGTTCTCAATTCGTATTACGAACCCCTGCAAACACAGCGGTTTCTCTGCGTTCTTTCTTAAAATTACTTAGCTTTGTATTCAAAGGTTCTGGAATATAACGCAAAACTTGAAGGGAATGTTATCAAAGGAAATGGTTTGGTTTTGTATAAAAGGAATATTTCGTTTATTTCAGTTTCGTTTTTGTTTTTGTTAGTCAATATTATATTGTATTTAGAAAACAATGAGAAGCTAAAATATGATGTTTTTTTTTAGATATCAATTACATTCTCGGTTGTTTACTTTCGATGTATTTTATTTTTTATATCATTTATACGACTTATGCTAGGATACCAGTTATTTACATTCATGAAAGTACAATAAACGCTAAAGTCACGAAAATTCCACTATATTTTGTATACAGTTTCGAGAAAGTGCATAAACACTTTACAAATGCTATTTATCTCAAGTCCCCATTAAATATTTAAAGCAGCAGTTGATATTGAACATTTAAAAGTCAACGAACGCGAATTTTGAATTTCAAACAGTATAAATGATTTATTACCCGCAAGCGCTTTTCATATTTGGCGACTTGGTTCGGTAAAAAAGTTCAATATTAAAAAACTTGGGTGGCCTGTCGATGTCATTATTTCTGCAAGTCGCCCCTGAGTTTACGTAATACGTTTTCAGAAAATTTTCTCATAAGTTTACCCATTCTTTTATTTTCATCTCTTTCAGGAATTGAATTGGGGAGTTTTGAAAGTACCGATTTTATGTGCCACTGTTTTATTGGGAGTGGTTTAATAGTGCGCCTGATTGATAACTAGACAAGATATAGCCCGAAATATACTTTATGGGCCGAAGTATATAACACTGAATACCTTACATACATTAAATAAAAGCTTTAAATTGTGCACTTCATTATCACGTCTGAATTTGACTTGTCATGTGTCCCCGGTGGTTTTTTCGATAATTTATTAAATCTACACCGTATCAGAATTTCCAATGTTTTCATTTCACTCTCTAGTACCGACAACATCAAATTACGTGATATACGCCTGAAAACAAAGCAAAGCCCCACAAATTCTTCCTGGAATTTTATCATAGGGTTAAACAGCGTGATCTATACAATTATTATGGAGGTGGGTGGGAGTGAAAAAAGCGCACCTGTTCACTACAGGAATGTGGGCCTTTCCCTGAAGGCTTTATACAACGTTACCGTGAGGCTTTGCAATTATAATTGCCTGTTTTGGGGGTATTTGCTTTCAAATACTCGGACCTTAGACTTGTTTCATTTTGTGGTTTAATTTATTCATTTACGGTTTAATTAGGTAGGGGAAACCTTTGTTAGGACGGATATTGGTCTTAGTAAGTACGTATGGTTATTCATTTCATCTCTTTTGTTATGTTTGAGTTATGAAATGAGTTCCAAGTGAGTTGTATTCGTTTGTATTGGTGTCTAAAAGGACTAATAATAATTACATTGTTAATAACCAGCGTCAGGTACCTTGTGTTGCCATCTGGCATTATGATCTGAGGCCTTTTTGGCATTAATGGGTGTCAAAAGACCTTAGCGAAGCCGAAAGGCACTCGTTCTCACCGTCATTGCGATATATGTTATAACTTCACCTTAAATACCTCTATGACTACTGTACAATTCAGTGCATGCATCAGGACAATCTTTTGAGTGCGTTACGAGTCCTACCGTAAACCGTGATTTTATCTTATCACCCCAAAAAAAGAGTCGTTTCCCAGCAATAATTTTTGCTTGGTTGCCGGCTTTGTGAAGGGTTCGTTTACACCTTGTATAAACATTGTTTCTTTCTTTCATTCTCAGACGTACCTACAAAACATATATGAGTATTACGAGTTAATACGGATGTAGTCAATAGGTCTTCAAGCGCGAAGGTGACAGGGCATGCGCTCAAAATGAAAGATAGGCCGTCTGCGGGGAGCCACAGTGCATACGCACTGGAGATTCGAGCCGTCGATAACCCCCATTTGCCGAGATTGTCTTTACTCTGACCGACTTTGGTTCGTAGTCTGTAAAGAGGATCTTGATGCCGTGACGTCTGACAGGGGAGAATGGAAGAAGTAAACGTATTGCGTCGAACCCAAATAGAATGGGACAAGGGCAGGAAGATGATGCCTGTAAAGAGAATCTTTCAATCAATCTATACATATAATAAATCTGTAGACGTGGCGTGTCTGTACATTGAAAATATTTAGAAAAAAAAAATAGTAGGGGTGTTAAAGGATCACACACAGAACCCATTTCTACCATTTTTAGAATTTTTGTCTGTTTGTCGGTTTGTCTGTTCGTTTGTGCGCGCATCACGTAAAAATCCCTCATTGTATTCAAAATCGAAATATTGAAACATAAGAAAGATTATTCCGAGTAACATTTAGCGTTCATTTCATCAAAATCGACCAACAGACGCAAAAGATATTAATGTTTAAAATTTAGTTAGTAACCTCATACGCGATTTCTATGATAAATTTAATTATATATGTAAATAGGTTTTAGTCGAAGTGTAGTCGGAATGGCTGAAAATGAATTTGATTTTATTTTTCCTTTTGTGTTTACTCTTTGCATGGAAGTAATAAGTACTACGTACAACCCATTACGAAATAAAATGTCTAAAAAATGAATACAAAATTTTTGATAAAATTCACGACGTTGTAAATTTGTTGCTTGCGGGAAAGGAACCCGCGACACACAGCGCCGCAATGAATTGCTCAGCCACTGCGCCAACCGTGCCGTCATATAGGTATGGTTGTGGCTTCCTCAAGCATTGTTGCAACTTTTCTTAAGGGTGGCCGGACTGCACATTCCATTTTCAAATTGCCGCTGAATCTTGCAAGCGAAAATACTCCAACATGCAACATCAATAAAAACGGGGGAGTCCTTTTGCAGCAGTGAAAGTTAATAGTATGGGACGAGTGCACAATGTCACAGAAGCATACATTAGAGGTATTGAACCGCAGCTTGCAGGACATCTGCGGCAACCAGGGGCTGATGGGTGGCGTCGTTCGGTGACTTAAGACCCTGTGGACGGTGGGTAATGGGCTAGCTCGCCGTCCGACTACTTATGACGGCAGGCCGTATTGACGGAGCGTCCGTGTTCCACGCGCGACTCAAAGAGATCAAACTCAGCAAACCGCAAGGGCCTGCCGGGGCTGCGGAGCTGTTCGAAAGAGATACTGCGGCCCTGGAACACAAAGGGCTAAGAAGGAACGTGTACTGCCTAGCCCGTTGAATTTCTCAACTCCCTGGCGTTAACGGGCGTGCTGTCTCATCAGCTGGAGCTTAAAGTTGGCGTTCCAGTTGTGGTCATGCGAAACCTTGATGCAACCAGACTGTGCATCTGCTAAAGGAGAGAGCGTTTTAATTCCCCGCATGCCCACTATTTCAAATAAACTTGCCATTTCAATTTAAGAGGTTACAATTTCCCTTAAATTGATTTATACAATGACGATAGACAGACAGACACACCAGACAGATCACAGCTCATCATGACAGATCCCGGGGCCAAACCATAAAAGTGACAGGCATTCAATTGTTCACTCCATGCTTCTCACACAGTCAATTATATGTTGGTTGTTCAGTGCCCAAAACTTGCACATGCTTGCGGAAAATAACAAGTCCTTTAATGTTGATACAGAACGGTATTAGAATAAATAGTGCCAACAAGGCGTGTGATGGTTCACTTTGAAAAGAAAGTTGGATAGTGCCAAAATAAACGGCTTTTAAGCCATATCATCCCCATTTTATTTTGTTTGGGACTTCTTTTTATAGTCATCACCCACATTATCACCTTTTGATCAGCCAGTCAGTTCTCACACATCACGCCATATAATCCCCGAAGATTAAGGCAGAAGTATACCTAATCGTACAACCACATTTCGCCAGTTACGTTGAAGTCCATGTGATAGGGGGCGAGCCAATTTCCACCAACTGGGCACAAATCCAGATTCCGTAGCTGCTATTGAGAAATTCCTGATGATTCAATTGCATACATTGTTTAATGTTAAGTGGAAGAGGGGAGTCACACAAGCATCTCCTTGGTCAAAAGGTGATCTCTAAATCATGTGCGTTATAACTTTATGTAATTTTTTTTTAACACTGCCTGACCCGGGAATCGATCCCAGGACCTCATGCTTGGTAGTCGCAATTGTGACCACTCGACCAACGGCAACGAGGCAGTCTCTCATATACACACCAAAATTTCCACGCGAACGAAGTAGCGGGCAACAGCTAGTTTTCAATAAATTGGAAAATTGAAATTAAATATATAGTAACGGAATAATAAACTACGCTGTTACGATTACACTGTGTCAACATTGTCAACAAATATACCAGCTAGGTAGATGATTTAGACTGGAATCAAAAATCCGAACAGTCATTCTTACCCATGAGTCACAAGGTTACCCTAAAGTTAGACCAGACCAGTCACAATACGTAATGACAACGATATTGGGCATAAATGGTATTAATAGGTACTCCTTGTAAATATACAATCCTTATTCACGAACACAATACATTAATATGTGTACAGTCACGCGCACTAATCTATATTCTATTCTATACAAATAAATAAAATTGAAGTGTCTGTAATATCAAAATAACAGCTTTTTACTGAATGTATATGAAAATATATACGGCACTTATAACAAAAACATATTGATTTCAATTTTTGTCTGTCTGTTTGTTCCAGCTAATCTCTTGTGACGGGGCTTGACGGGACTTTTACAGGCAGATAGCTGATGTTATAAGGTCACAGAAAAAAAGAAAAAAAAAACGGGGTCAGGAAAATAATTAGTGAACCGTGTAAGAAAATGGTAACGAAATCCGATTCAAAAAGTGAAATAACATGTTTTTATAATAATTTCACGCGAGCAAAGGTCGCGGGCAACAGCTAGTGAATACAAACAGCAACTACCAAAGCGATTTTCTCATAAATTTATCAATTGCCTTGTTAGTCGAGTCCCGGTTCGGACAAAGTGTTATTGGGTTTTTCCATCATGAATTTTCTCAGTCTCGCAGGCACGGTGTTTCGATTTGTACCCGGTTGATGGCAATAGGCCCACCCCCTATAACATTGGAATTAAATATAACTAGCAAAATGTGGGTGTACTATAATTGGGTACAACTCTGCCTAACACTTTGGGGATTACAGACGTGAGTTTATGTTATTTGATTGCAAAATTAAATAGGTGTTTCTTACATTCACCTTTATTTGATTTCCTTTGTTAAATGCCAGTCGTTCTCATACGAGAAAATCACTTTTGAATCTTGCCACGTGTGTGAATACATAATATTAGTGCTCCTAACTGTACCTACCATTTTCGTTTCTGTAATGTTCCGCCGACATGTTGTTTCGTACATTATTAACATCTAGTCTGTGACGTCACTGCCATCGATCACTATCTGCCTAGCTTTCTCGTTAACGCTAGAATAGCCCTCACACCGACGTGACACTGTATTTATATAAATATGTATATTACTGCTCTCGCAAGTCAAAGAGGGGTATCTATACTAATATTATAAAGAGATATATTTAATGTTTGTATATCTGTAAGTTTTGATGTAGGGGTCATCTTCGGAGCTACTTATCCGATTTCGAAAATTCTTTCACAGATAGCCTCAAGTGCCATACCCCATATTTTAAATGTTCATGTTCGTTCATTATTACGGACCAAAATGCGAGCGCAGCCACGGTCAAAAGCTGGTCTCAAAGAAAAGCTGGTCTGATACAAAATCCTGTATCTTTTACATCTGTTGTCTTGATACATCTCGTATCAGAAGGACCCATCAAAATAACCGTATCTATAGCGGAACATTTTTTTAAATCAGCATGAAATAGAGACACACTTCCACGTATTCTATTACTATCACATCCCTGTTATCAAAGAGGTGTTGTGCCACCTGGCGTTATGCCGAGCTGAAGCCCTTTTTGCAGTTTTGTAAATTTTAGTTAGTAGTAGGTTTTCTTTTGTTTTAATGCCAATTAACACACTTTTCTTTCTATATTTCTTTTAATCTCGAAACATAGATTTGTTGAGTTACCGCTTTTTGGCTAACGGTGCCCCCGGAATATCGAACCTAAGTTTATTACATAACACAAGAATAATGGTTGATTTGGCAAGACTAGTTCCTTTGTAGTTCATGAAATGAGAAAATAAAGCGGAAAGAAATGTATTTTTCTTGTTCAAAACTATGGTTTTCTCTCATTTACGGGAGAATTGGCGCGAGAACTGGCTTGAGCACTGGCGCGAGAACTGGCGCGAGCACTGGCGTGAGCCCTGGCGCGAGAACTCTGGCGTGAGCACTGGCGCGAGCACTGGTGCGAGAAAAATTGCGAGCACTGGTGCGAGCTTTGGCGCGAGCACTGGCGCGAGCACTGGCGTGAGCAGTGGCGCGAGAACTCTGGCGTGAGCACTGGCGCGAGCACTGGTGCGAGAAAAATTGCGAGCACTGGCGCGAGCTTTGGCGCGAGCACTGGCGCGAGCACTGGCGCATGCACTGGCGCGAGCACTTGCGCGAGCACTGGCGCGAGCATTTAGCCGCCGTGACCTCACTTCAGTTTCAGTTGACTGAAATATACCATATACAACTATATGGTATATTTCAGTCAATTAAAATGTATTGCTACGTATACGGAAAATCGGAAATGAAAGATCTTCCGACATTGTTAGGTGGGACGTTACAATATCCGCGGTCGGTACAACTTCCATTTGCGTAGACGTCAACTAGACAATAATAAATCATTACACAATTTGAATAAATACTTGGACAACATAATAACTTGTAAAATTAATATTATAAATAGGGATCAAACTGTGCGTGCGTCGGTAACAATTTATCTACAAAAACCTACAAGAAATGAAAAGATTGGTTTTATTTATTTTTCTAAAACATTCTTCATATTTGAACCAATTTTCTATTCGTTTTTACCGTTCGTTTTTATCGTTTTAATAATGCTGCGCAAAACTACTTCTGTTCCGATAAAATCCAGGTGAAGATTGCAGGGCAAGCTTGTCCAATTAATTAGGATTGGTACACATTAGCTCGGCCAATATTTAATGTTTAATCTAAAAACGCCGTAAATACACGTTTCTTGGTTTGATCCTTTTAATAGTTTACTTTATTTTTATAATTGTTTTCATGGTCAAATGGAAACGATAGATGGATTGTGTGAGGAATGATAATAAAAAACATACTTACATTTGCAGTTGAAAAACTTGTGCTCCCATACATTATGTGTGGGAAAATATGTTATTCAAGTACATTTTATAATTTCAGTTGTGTAAAAACCGAAAAAGTGCTGAAAAAAGTTCGCGATCGGACACAGTGAGTTTCGTGTGTCGGGAACAGAATCGAGTTGCGAGTGACAGTGGTAGCGGTACTGAGTGCAAAAAACGAACAAGAAAGAGGGTAGACCGTTTTGTCTGCTCATAAACACCCACCCGCAATAACTTCAGTTTATCCGTGATCATGGTGCTTGCCACAGCGCCGAAATATCGGGAACTCAAAACAAACAATGGACATGGTAAATATCCCGTTTCTAGTGTTAATTATTACATTTTATAAGTTGGCCGACTACTACTCGTAAACTTGTAAAGCCTACTTAGCTGTGATAGTTTTCCTTTTAACTTCGGTATAATTATGTATTACCACCGTGAATTTTTTCACACACCCAAACACAATCGTTTAACTGGTAGAGGGGGGACACTTGAGTCTAATTAGCACTTTAAACCTTAATATTTCATAAACGAATCCCTTTCAAATCAAATCAAATCATTTATTTTGCTGAATATGGGTACATACAAAGATGAAACACAACAATATAGCTCAGGACCATATCCTACCCTCACAGGTGTGCAACAATAGTTCATTAATATAATCAAAATTAAATAAAATCAAAATTAAACAATATCATAATTAAATAAAAATTAAATAAAGTCAAAATTAAATAAAAATCAAAATTAAGTAAAGTCAAAATTAAATAAAATCAAAATCAAATAAAATCATGGGGAATTGGAATGTCAATAATTAAAAACAAATAACATCTTACATACCATTACAATAATATATGACGTCAAAAATTAAATTAATTACTTTTATCATTTATGTCAGGAATACAAAGATGTCAAATTATCAATTCAAATTCTTAACACTCAAAAATTCGTCAATTGAATTGTCCTTTACCGAAATATTATTTGAACAAACCCGCAATATTTTTAAATACCTATTCAACGACATCCCACACTATGGGGTACGCGAGAGAAAAATAAAATCCCCACTTTACGTGTACAGGAGATACCTAAAAAAATACTTTTCGAGATTTTATTTTACCACTTTGTCGGCGTGACTAATCTGTATTTCATGTCAAATTACAGCTTTCTAGTACTAAGTCTTTGAGCTAAACTGCGAACGGACAGACAGACAGCCAGACATGGCGAAATTATAAGGATTCCTTGTTGGCTACGGAACCCTAAAAAGGATTAAATGATAGCGTGACGGTTGACAGAGGTGAATGGAAGAAAAACGATGTTGCGCTGACTCCCAAGTAACATGGGACAAGGACAGGAAGAAGAACATACTCTGTGTAATATTCAAGTATCAATCTATTACGAATCAAAAGATACTGTAGGTGTCGTAAAACAGACGAACTGACAGATAGCGGAGCCTTAATAATAGTGTCACGTTGGCACCCTTTGGGTACGGATCCCTTACAATAAAAGCGTTTGTCTCATATTGGGAAACACCAGCCCGAAAATTAAATAAACAAAACACAGTTAAAACACTCAGGTTAAATAAACAGAATGGCGTCGAAATAAAACAGAATCCAATCTAGGGTCACAGTTGCAGTTATAATCCTATTTCCGATACTCAATTTCGTTAGTCGCACAGTCGAGGTCGATCGTGAAGTAAAGTGCTTTCACGCCAGCTAAGCTATTAATTTTACTTCAAACTAACGTCCAGCGTCCATTGTAAGGCTGCGAGTATTGTTGAATCTGGTTTTCGAAACCTGAATGATTTTTATGTGATCGATTTATGTAAAACAGTAATTTCATTTATTTGACATGTGTATAGCTGAAAAATTAAAAAAAAAGTCTATAATAGAGTTTTCTCAGGGGTTTGTATTTTGGGCTATTAATGAGTTCGAATGCACGTTTATCAGCACGAGTTGCCATGGCTGACCTGGAAGTCTTTGAAAACACTCCGGAAACAGGTTGGCCGAAGCAAGGAAAACCTGTCCAGGTGGAGATTCATAGATGACTCTGCCCTGGAGGATAAATGTGGTGTTGCCCCAGAAACGATGGGGCACGTGATATCCTGTCCTGTTGCTATGTAGTAAAACTGTAGAATTATGACGAGCGTATTGCGAATGAAAATAATATTTTTAGAATATAAAAAAATGATATAATTTTTTTCTGAAACCAACAACAACTCGCGATTCATGTAGGAAGCCAAACTAAGTGATTGAAATAAGATACATTTACGAGATTTTATTCCATATCCACCGGTGGATATGTGGAGCAGCTTACTTGGCTCAAAAACAAAATTGAAATCTGCAAAAGTTCTCGGTCGAGAATCGAGATACTCCTCTCCTGCGAAGAACATAAAAAGTTTTAGTTTCTAGCTGCATTGCTACATAGGTTTTAAGTTTTTAGTACTTTTCATATAAATTGATTGCGTTGGGAACATTTTATCGAAGTATTGATTTTGAATAATTTGCTCTTGCAGCAAGTAATATTCCATACTTTAAAAGAGAATGCTCATGGAAGTATGGAATCCCGTACCATGCTGCATCAAAATCAAACCTTGTTTTTTATAGACTACACTGATCGTATTAACTCCTACAAAAATTATTTTTGAAAAAAAAACCCGCGTTTCAGAGTTATTTTATAAAATCGAAACTAACCTAAAAAGTAGGTCTATTTTTTCGACGCTACCAACGACGTATTTTAACACACATACATTACATTATTGCTCTAAAAACAGCGTAATACACTAATATTAGTAAGAATTACGAGTTAAAGTAACATCCACAGTATGCTTGACTGAAACTCGATTTTATTTTAGACCTTTACATTGCCAGTAGTCAGTCAGTACAGTACAAATGTCAGATGCCACAGATAAGATAACTATAAACCATAGAGTATAGTAAGTGCTATAAACTAGTCGGGATTTAGGGATGTAATCGATAAATCAAAATCTTTAGGCTGAGAAAATCTATTTTGTTGCAAATAGCAATAAACCAAACTAAATCGATTTGGTGTACTGATCTTACTTAATTGTAATTAATTTTAGAGTCCGCTCGACAGACAAGGGTTTGTTCAATTGAAACGGAACGTCATTTATATTCAGTTGAAACGGAACGTCATATAAAGGGAGTAAAACAATATTCGTACTTTTAAACTCGAAAAGTATATTTCCAGTTCAAAAATCAAATCCCCGACGCGTAATGCCGTAAAAAAATATGACACTAATTACTATAATATTTTGGTTTTGAGGCGCGAGACTTTTTGGTACCAACTTTGGTCATTCTCTTTTAAGCTCGTAAATATTGGGAAAAGATAATTATCTAGGATCGTAAAAATCCCAAAAACCGCCCAAGTACGTGTCGGGCACGTATAATGTAGGGTTCCGTAGTTGCCCATCAAAATATGCGGACTAACTAAACTGATTCGCTCAATTTAATGAAAACTTAATTTATTTACATTGACATGTATTAATAGAGTAATTGATGATACTCTGTAATGTATAAATATTTGTACGCCGAAAGCGGTAGAATAATTTGGACTTTGTGATAATTTTAAGACCAATTGTAACATTATTCTGACAAATAAATGAAATGAGAAATAAGATGAGGGCTTTTTTGTTTCATACTATGAACATTTAACCTTTTCAACGCCAATGACAGATATACCACAGGTTCACCGCCAATAAAATTGTATTTATTGACGAAATATAATTGTAACCCAAAATTGCCAAAAACTGTGGTGAGTACAATGATATTCCATGCAGGTGTCGAAAATAGACTAACGCGTGTTCATTTAGGGTTTAAATCCACTTCCTACGGTCCGATATGGCCTCCGAAAGATTATTTTTGTTGTAATAATAAAAAAATACTTAAATTTGCAGTTGAAAAACCTGTGCTCTTATACATTATGTTTAGGAAAAGTACATTTTATAAGTTGGTCAACTATAACTCTTAAACTTGTAAAGCCTACTTAGCTGTGATAGTTATTATTTTAACTTCGTTTTATATACCATCACCGTGAATTTTTTCACATACCCAAACACCACTGTTTAGCTGGTAGAAGGGGAAGACACTTGAGTCTAACAAAAATTTGCACTTTGGAGCTTAATATTTTACAAACGAATCCCATAATCGAAAAATTATTTTGAACAAACTCGCAATATTTTTAAGACCTATCCAACCACATCCCATACTATGGGGTAGCCGAGAAAAAAATCCCCACTTTTCGTGTAAATACTTTTCCTGATTTTATTTTACCACTTTGTCGGCGTAACTAATATGTATATTCATGCTAAATTACAGCTATCTAGTACTAAGAGTCTTTGAGCAAAGCTGCGGACAGACAGACAGACAGACGGACATGGCGAAACTGTAAGGGTTCCTTCATTTCTTATGTCAACACGAAACCTTAAAAATTCAAAGTTATCATCGACAAAAAGCTGCAAAATATTACACAATATATGCGCACAAGTAGGTTGTATCCAAATCAGTATAAATCTTATCCGGATACGCAGCCATTATTCACGCTCCTTTTCGCTTCTTTCAGCATATCACATATCGCTTTGACGTTATTCATTGATGACGTGGCTGTCAGCGTGACGTCACACTTCCGCAGCACGCCAGCCAAAGAAAATAATATCGATATAAAATTGCGTGCGAACATTTTCTTCGCCGACGGGAACTTTCGATTGAACCTCCCGGTCTTGGCGAATATCGAGGGAACTTGTCAAAAGAAAGTTACCGACAAGGCCTCAAACTTTGAAATTTCGTAAAGTGTGCAGAGTAAACACTCACGAGTTTCTGGTAGCCTGGTACTCCCGGTAGGTACACATGTGTTTTAAACGCACGATTATAATATAGCACGTGTTATTACTTTGTTGACACACCATTCCTCTGCTTTTATGTTTCTGTTACAGCAACACAAAAGTTTTGTGTAAGAATTCGTGACATATTTCTTAAGAATGTGCTCAGTATGTCGTGAATGTAAGAATTTCGCTGTGTAACGTAACGTATGAGTCTTCGCGGGCTTCAGCTGTTACTTTTTGACTTTTTTTCTGTGTAAGTATATTTGTTTTCTTGGTTGGCAACACAACAGTAGGCAAGAAAGTTATTCTTATAAATCAGAATCAGCAATTGAGTTAAGTTATCACAGCATCATCAGCCTAGCCTTTTCCTAACTCTGTTGGAGTCGGCTTCCAGTCTAACCAGATGCAGCTGTATACCAGTATTTTACATGGAGCGACTGCCTATCTGACCTCCACAACCCAGTTAGGTTAGTACTATGTAATACTACCCCCTGGTAAGACTGGTTGTCAGCCTTTTTGGGGCACTGACTACCTGTAACGACTGTCAAAGATCTTCAAATGACAGCCGCGACCAACAGCTTAACGTGCTTTCCGAGGCACGGAGGAAACTCGGTATGTAATGGGTGGTCACCCATCACACACACGTCACAGACCAACCTAGGCAAGCACGGCTTAACCTAAAGATCGATCTGAGTGTAGATTTAAAATGTTCAACCCAATCCTAAATCTGCGATTCTTTTTTCGATGCTCTGTTTTTGCGTTTTGTCGTGTAAACAACAATTTATTAAAGACTAATTTTACGGTTCTTTCAAATGCAGAACATCAACCAACCACTAAACCTAAGTATACCTAATACCTATCGAACCAGCTCCTAACTTATGAGCCGAATTAGATACTCTACTAACTAACTAGTTAGTTTTAATGAAAATCAATTAATTACCAATAGAAACGCACAAGTATCTCAATCGCCACTTGGGAACAAATATCGTAGCAACGGATCCCACTTGAGACAACTTTCTATTAGTTACACAAAGAGTAAGTTAATGGATATTAAACGAAATAATTTTAAGGATTCCTTTTGTGTAGTCCACGCAATGGAAGAAACCCATAGCACGTGGCGGTGTTATTTAATCGAGATTTGGAATGGAAAGTTCCTGTAGTTAGGTAATTTAGAGAAATATGCACAGGATTAGCTTTTAGGAAACTAATGTCACATTTTGACTTTCCATCATCTATATCGCTCAAAGAATGTCAATTATTCTGTGCCACCTGATTGCATCCTTGTCTTGATTTTTATTTTTCCGGCTCCTAAAAAAGGATTCGAGAAGGTTATGTATTGATGTATTCCACCGGCATTTTGTTTCATGTGTGTACACCGATTACTCCGTGATTACTGGGCCGATTTACGTGATTCTTTCATCATTTGGAGGAAGCTTGCGCGGTGGTATTATACAAATTTTATTAACTTTGCAGAAGTAGTTTATTAGCTCCTTTAATACGTATTTTTTCTTCGTGGCCCATTTTTTGGCATAATGATCCCTTCATCATCTTCCTGCCCTTGTCCCATGTTATTTGGGGTCGGCGCAACACGTTTTTTTCTTCCATTCTCCTCTGTCAACCGTCACGCTATCATTTACTTCTTTATCTTTCATAAATCATTCCTATATATTCCAATAAATCTATTTCTAAATTAATTAAACACAAGTATTTGTGCGGGATACTACAACTACGAAAGGTGGGTAAGATAAAATAAAAACTTGTTTGCAAAAAAAAAACGACTTCCAAAAAAAAAACACAAAAAAAATCTAAAATTACTTTACTTTCGGAAGTCAGTGGCGATAAACTCAATGAAAAAAACAAAGGCACCGACTCCCGAAAGTAAAATTATTTAAGCCTTTTTTAGTGTTTTTTGAACGTCGGGTTTTTGTTAGGTATAGTAATGTGTAATGCAAAAATCACGAGTAAAACACACGGACACTTACAACACATGCTATAGTGCTCCACAACGTTGCTCACAAGCAACGTAACTACCTAGAGCAGTTTCAAACTTTTTTATAACTAGGCTAGTTAGGGAGCCAGTTCAAAGTTAGGCACAGGAACGCACCCAGTCATCGCTTGTTAGAATCAGTGACTTTTAACGTAACGAACATAGTATTAGTTACTGAATAACCCAGGATCCATTCTAAAGTGGATTTATTTAAACGTAGTTATGTAAAAGCAGGTAAGTAATCTTTTGATATGGTGTCTTTCTCGCTTATTTGGATGCCCGATCCACGTAAATAGATCTAATACCGTAGTAGGTAGTGCAAAGTACACGAGACTATTAGACTGCCTCATTCGTCGAGTGGTCGAAAGCTCGACTGCTGAGCATGAGGTCCTGGGTTCGATTCCCGGGTCGGACGAAGTGTTATTGGCTTTATCTATCAGGAATTTCTTAGTAGCCACCTAGGATAGGAGGATAGGATAGGAGCCTGGATTTGTGTCCGAATGATGGCAATAGGCTCGCCCCCTATTACATTGGACTTAAAATCAAATAATTTATTGTGGATCATAAGTTCATAAGATGTAGTGTTAATTAAATACAGATAAGTCTGCTATGTCCCGCCATTGAGACACACAAAATTTATTTGTTTATTTATTTATTTAAGTATGTACACACAGATATAACACACACAGATATAGGTATGTATTTATGTCACAAGTTTTGTAAATATGTAGGTAGTTAAAGTACAAAACATCCAATTGTCATGCAATACATTAAAACATAACTGGCTCTAAGTGGGTGTACTGTTAGGTACACCTTTGCCTAACCCTTCAGGAATTACAGGTGTGATGATATGTCATGTAGTGCAAATTAATCCACGCTAATATTATAATACGAAAGGAGCTCTCTGTTTGATCTCTGATACCTTTCAACGCCGTTACGGCTGAAAGGATTTCCATGCAATTTGGCACACTTGGCATTATTGACATAATTTTTATCCTGGAACCTAATAATTTACCTTGGAATAATTTCCGACATTCGCGCGGGAGAACCCACGATCAAAAGCTTGTTAATCATAAACATCTTACTTGTTACGTTTAGGAACAGAAAAATATAGCTATGGTCTCAGTGCCGGCGTTAGGGGGGGCGCGATGGGGCGACGGACCAGGGCGACAAATTCTGGGGGGCGCCAAGGTCTGGAGTTGGAGTATCTGGCCTCCCCTGGTGCAAACCCTCAAAACTGTGCTCTACGCTCTGTGCATATGCATATTTTATATTGAGATTTTTTTTTAGATGGATTTTTTACATTGACGTTAAAGGAAAACTGAAATTCTTAATATACGTTCACATTGGTTCAGCAAAAAATTTTCACTTTACAATGATTTTGATTGGGCGCCACAATATTCTTGCTCGGGGCGTCAGTGGCCCTAACTCCGCCACTGTATGGTCTAAACCCTGAAGCTACCAGCAATACAAGAACGAAGCCTTTTTGATACTTATCTTAAAATCAATCTTCTTTTATCTAAATAATGCTTGTTTCTTATTCTTATAAAATCACAAAGGTCATGTCCATAACCTTTAACTTTCATTAAATTGCTTTGTTCTTCTATCTCCGAAATAACATTGATTACAATACTGGAATAATAAGAGCTTTGTATTATCAATAACATTTACTTTTATTTGTGTTTATTCAACACCAATCACAATTTTGAAAATAACAAAAGATAAGCTTAATTGAAATCTTTTATCTCCAAATAAATTTGTTTAACTAATAAAACTAGATTCGTATGCTAGCAAAGCACGCACCTAGATTACCTACTATCAAATCAAAAAGATCCAATATACCTATTCATGAAATAAAATAAGCTCATTGGGCATTAAAAAAATCATCTATGGCTAATACTGAAGTTCAACTATATCTACTGGCTACTGCAGTGGATAAGTTACACCGTAATACGAATTACCATATAAACTCATAACAATTTAAATGATGATGAGGTTTTATGTTAGTACACTGACCCAAAAACTTAAGCAAACACGAAGTTTTCTTGAACAACCGCGTCATAATCGACATGCGCTAACACTAAAGGAACATTTGCAAAGTTCCTCCAGAATTACGTGAAGCACAGCACTCCCCGGACTCGCTAAGTCCTTAGTCGTTAAAACTCCGTAACTACCCTCCCCATATTCACGAGACCCGCTGCCCCTTCCGCAGTTTAATCTTCCATTAACAGAATATGAGCGACACCAGTGGGTAAGACACGTGCGCTTCACTAAACAACTCGATGACAGTAACACTACCCGGCAGCCGGCAGCACTACCGTCCTCATTAGTGTTCGGTAACGGATGTGTCCCTCATGAATGATTACTCACAAACTTCCACTCGACTGGGGACTGATCACAAGTCTCATTTATCAGTTGTACCAAAATAAATGAAAACCGACGCTTCTTAAAGCTCCTATTTAAAACATCTAATAGCAGCAGAATTAACCAAGTTCCCCAAAAACAATTCAGATAAATTCGACGATCTCGATGAGTGAAAAGGACGCGTTTCCCGAGGCTATTTCTTGGCCACGATAGTCTATTGTGATCGTGCCCGCGGCGAATCGCCACCAGCGCAACCCTAATTGATATCAATTACCCGCCATCTCTCAAAATCTCTTTGAAACCGCCTTACATCTCCAAATATTCGAGCTCTCAGTTCGCGTTTAATTTTATGAAAGTTTAATAAATTATTCTCATCTTCTAAAAGTGCGTCAGCGTTTTGTGTGGAAAAATATATAGTAGGTATCTAATTTAATTTAAGAGTTTTCGATTTTATTTCGTATTCTACTAAATTACCAATTAAATTGTCAGTCACGAAAATCAGGCCTGTCAGCATTTTCACTCACTCCAACTTCTGTGTTTGCCAAACGTTAAATATTTTGTTTAAAGTAAACTTTCCTGCAACTGTTTGGAACTTGAAATATGAATTATGAACATGGGGATAGAGGACCATATCACATTCTGCTAAGGTATACCTACCAACTTGTTATTAACCCGTATACGTCAAAAGTAGGATAACAGCTACACATATCCGACGGGCGACAAGTTCAGAACATTAGTTCAAGTTCCGTGTGTAGAAGCGTCCACACAACTTGCTCCCATTAGCAAGTAACAGCTTTAATCCGTCTTGTGTAACATGACCAAAGAAACCAAAGATTAATGAAATGTAAACACAGTTAACGACAGCTTTAAGATCTGTTCGAACGGAGATAATGAGAACGCAATGTATTACTAGCTTCTTTAGTCACGCGACACTCAGGACGCATGGATAAAGTATTTGGAATTTACATTTTCACCCTCCTTTTATCTGGAACGTGGACGTATCCGAACATCGTGCATCGGAGTAAAAGATATAATTTCCAACCAGTAGGTAAAAAACAAAACGTATCTCATTAATCCATAAGGTAAGCACCCCCGTCCCTCGCATACATTCGAGCCAGTTTTTATACTCTCCGTAAACGGTGAGGATAAGCCTTCACATTAGTTCGCCTCATTACGCCTCCAATTTTATCGAACCAAATGTTTTCCGCCAACATTCCCGATCAAATTGCAAGGAAAAAGTTTGAATTTATTAAAATGCTTATTCAGGAGATCGTTTGCTTCCGAAAATACGTATTTTGAAACTTGGTCGAACATAATGCAGAAAACGTATTTTATTATTCTTTTTCTTATTTTCTCCTTTCATAGACCTCTTATTTTTTCCAAGGTAATTGATAGTATGTAGTAACTCTAGACATTGGACAATTCTCTCGTTCTACTCTTTTAAATTGCAAGATTTATGGATAGCGGGCAAGTTATGAATTATCCTGAGAAAGCGTTCTTCACTTACCCTGTGCATAAGATGCATTAATTAACAAAGTATATTTTATTTCACAGTAGATAAGCTACATCTAATATTTTACATAGAATCCAATCATATCAATCTCCCCGAGCAGAATCATTTGGGAACTAACTCTAAACAAACAGACCAAAGCAGTGTCATATTTGCTCATACAACACAACATAATTAACTAGGTAAACCAATATAATGAAAACATGGAGGCTGTTTGCACAGAGTTCTGGGAGGTAGTTGTAAGTGAAGCTGAAACTATCGGCGCTAACTAGGGTAATCCTCCAATCGACTAATCCTGAACTAATTGAATGGATTACTTCCCCTGACGAATTGTTAACGTGTGCCCTCATAGATCCTGCGTTAGTAGATAAACTATTGATTATGTTTAGCTGACAAATCTTGGATACGTATTCAGATTCAGATTCAAATTCAAATTCATTTATTTATTGTAAAATATAGGTACATTATAAGTTCTTATTTGGTAATACATTGAGGGCGCTATGTTTTGCCTCTAGGGCGTACAAAAATATTAATACATGCAATATAATTTAAAAAAGAATAATAATATAGCTAAATGAACAAACAAGTAAATAAATTAAATTACTAGGTAACACAATTTAAGTAGGTATGTTAAATCAGGTATTATGATATCGTATAACTAAGCATACAATTATTAATCCTTAATGTGTCAAGAATCTGCAATTTAATTGTTAAAAAGACATCGACGATCAAATTTTCAGGGTGCCGAAAGGTTTTTTTTACAGTTCTAATAAAACATTACTTACACTTCATCTGCCTAACCTTGTCCCTACTGTGTTGAGACCGGCTTCCAGTCTAACCGGATGCAGCTGAATACCAGTATTTTACATGGAGCGACTGCCTATCTGACCTCCTCAACCCAGTTATTACTGGGTAATACGATACCCCTTGGCAAGATTAGTTGTCACAGTTTCCGTCACCTATAATGACTGTCAAAGATTTACAAATGACACCTGCTTTCCGAAACACGGCGGAAACTCGGTATGTATGGGATGGTCACCCATCCACTGACCGACGGTGGCAAGCGCAGCTTTACCTGAACATCATACCGATTATTATTTAGCCACGAGCTCCTCTTTATACATTATTCTTTTGCTCCGGGCTTCGCTCGCGTTAATTTAGTATTTGACAATAAAGTTTCTGTAATATGTAATATAATTCAATCATGATTCGAAAGACACGTGGCGCCATCTATTATTATAATAACGTTATTGTTGTTTTCCTCGGGAATAGTACCTTTTTTCGGGATGAAAGGTACCCTATATTCATTTCGGTTCAGTGGTTTAGGCGTGAAAAGGTAACAAACAAACAAACTTACTTTCGCATATTATAATATTACTAGCGACCCGCCCCGGCTTCGCACGGGTGCATGTATTATACATATAAACCTTCCTCTTGAATCTATCTATTTAAAAAAACCGCATCAAAATCCGTTGCGTAGTTTTAAAGATTAAAGCATACATAGGGATATAGGGACAGAGAAAGTGACTTTGTTTTATACTATGTAGTGATAAATTAGGATTAGGATTAACACTTACTAATAATAATTTAGCAAACTTCAACTAATACCTTGCCTTTTTCATACATTTCAGACAGCCACAACATTGATACTTGTCAAAGGACTTAGCGATTACGTCAGCAATAGTTAATTCACATTGGAGTGACCCTGGCACCCTGGCTGGCCGGCAGCCGGCAGCCGCTTGAATAGGTGACCCTGTATCGATCCCGGCTTACCAAACTCCCTAAAAACATTTGTCACTCGCTTTCCGGCGGAAGTAAACATCGTGAAGGAAATGTGAGGTCGAATAAGTCAACCTATATAAAATATATACCCAAAGTCCGGACATTCATAGACGTTTCATAAAAGGTATGGCGACAGAAACGTCGCCAAGCTGACTTAACCATAAAGCGTATTCGACGTTTTTGTGCCGAATTATATGGTATTCACATCACTTATTAGATACACACAATAAGTTACATTTTCACAGGAGCTCGTGACTAAATAATAACTGCCTCTCGGATCGATCTTTAGGTTAAGCTGCGCTTGCCTAGGTTGGTCTGTGGATGGGTGACCATTCATTACATACCGAGTTTCCTCCGTGCCTCGGAAAGCACGTTAAGCCGTTGGTCCCGGCTGTCATTTGTACGAGGGCGGCACTGAAAATTTCGGGAATCAAGGAAGTGACACAACATTACTATTTTTTTTTTTTTTTTGGGGGGTGAGAAATCATCAAATGACTCCTCCCGCTCTGGGCGGAGCGGAAGGGAGTGTCAGACTCTTACTGACTAAAAAACACCCATGTTCCTTCATTGGCCCTTTATGTTCCAGGGCCGCGGTATCTCTTTCGAACAGTCTCGCAGCCCAACATTACTATTTAAAAATGTATTTATTGCTTTTCGAAGTATTCTCCGCGAAATTTGACACATTTTTCCATACGATGGAACCAATTATTGAAGCAACCATTCCATTCGGAAGTTGGGGTCTCCAAAATGGCCGTTTTGTAGGCGTCGACAGCTTCTTCAGGTGATGAAAATCTCTGACCACGCAATTTATTCTTTATTTTAGGGAAAGTATAGAAATCATTAGGGCCTAGGTCGGGGCTGTATGGTCTAATAATTCTGTTTTCTTGCTCTAAAAACTCTTTTGTTCTATGCGTGGTGTGAGAACTCGCATTGTCGTGATGGAGGATGATGCGGAGGTTGCAGTTCTCTTTACGGAGTTCAGAAACAACCTGTGGCAAAAAAATGCTAGCATACCATTCTGCATTAACCGTTCTTTGTCCCTCAAGAGGAATAGTCGCAACATGGCCGGTTTTGGAGACAAACGTGGCCACCATTTTTTTGCAACACTCCGTGAACGAACAATTTTTGTGTCCTTTAACTCATTTTCGAACATCCAAACTCGTGACTGGTTTTTTGTTTCGGGTTCGTACGCGTATATCCAGGATTCGTCACCTGATACGATGTTGTATACAGCATTTGAGGATCCAGCGTGGAATCTTTCGAGAGTTCTGACGCACCAAGTAATGCGAGCCGCTTTTTGCTCTTCACAGGGCAAATGCGGTATCCATCGGGAAAACAACTTTTTTACACCTAATTGTTCATGCAAGATTATTTGTATTTGACTCATGCCAATGTCTAAAGTTGCCTGAATTTCGCAGTATGTCACATGTCGATCTTCCTCAATCAGCTTACGCACAGCATCAACGTTTTCTTGGGTGACTGCCGTTTTTGGACGACCTTGACGGGGATCATCACTGAGCCTGACACGTCCACGTTGAAATTCAGCAAACCTGCGATAAATTGTGGTTTTGGATGGGGCTTCATCACCAAATGCAGAAATCATCCGGTCAACACACTGTTTTTGTGTTAAACCACTTCTAAAGTCATAATAAATCATCGCTCTTGAATTTTCTCGAGTCAATTCCATTTTCTCAACGACTAAACAAGTTTGACAAAACCTTGTGACAAGACCGAGAATCTTTTTTTAAATAAATAAATGATATTCGATTTTTAAAACCTAGGAGTTTTCAATTAAAAAGATTTTAATATGACAGGAACAGTGGAAATATTCCATTCCCGATACTTTTAGTGCAGACTGCGTAGATCTTTGACAGTCGTTACAGGTAGTCAGTGGTCCGAAAGTCTGACAACCAGTCTTATCAAAGGGTATCGTATTACCCAGAACTAACTGGGTTGTGGAGGTCAAATAATCAGTCGCTCCGAGTAAAATACTGATATGTAACTGCATCCGGTTAGACTGGAAGCCGACCCCAAAATAGTTGGGGAAAGGCTAGGCAGATGATGAAATTACATTTTCAATTACGTAAAACACACCAAAGTATCAAACGGATTTACCTAAGTTATGAACGTCGCCTAAGTTAAGATAAGATTATTATAAGCATTTAAACCGACATGTAGATAAAATCTACTCGTGATTTGCATCTCTAGGACTTCTAGTTTTTCCTTGACACTAATGTCGATACCTAATGAGAAACTGGTAGATACCTTATGTGCTAGATAACGAGAAAATGCCATAAAGTTTTGTCGCTAACAAATTGCGTCCACGCGCCATAACCCGTACCACATACTTGTAACTACCATTAAAACTACTAAGCACATATTAATTGCCCTAAATAGGTAATTCGGTACAAGTTAAAACGTTCACAGTTGCGTAAACTAGAATTAGACCTCAAAAAGGTGCATGGACCCAAAAGTTGTAGTGCGTAACCGACCCAGTAAAGTGGCTGTTAACTATGCTATAAATAAACTTGCCTTGCTAGGTACATTATGTTGGTACTTACGAAGAAACAACTTGGCCAAGTCCTACACTGACATTTCATGAAATATGTATAATAATGTGGGTGCCACTGGAACCTTAATAGCCAAACTGTACTAGTCTGGCTTAACTACTTGAACTGTGTTAGGTGCTTGTACTAACATATGAAGGAGAACGTAGAATCTGGAGTCGTGTTAAATCTCATTTATGGTAACTTCCTCTCGACACAAATTTTAACCTGCTTACATATATGTTTTTTATCGATTTTATTTCATACTGTATTTGTGTGGCATGTGCCACATGTTTTCTTTCTTTTCTTTACTTAGGTAATAATAGGTAACTACTTAGTAAAATAGAAAAATGTTAAGAGTGTGTGTCCTTCCTCATCTTTTTTGGAAACCAAATATAGCTAAAACTCCCCAAGTTGAAGTGTGTTTACCAAATAAGTCATGTTAGAAAAATGGAATCTTTCCATATACACGATTGATTGAATTTCCAGTTCAACTTCAAACATTTCCAACACAAAAAAACCTACGTCCAGATGTAATTGGGCCACTTCTGAGCGAGGAAATATTCCGATAGGCTCGTTCAATGCACCGTGCAACATGGACCGGAGCCGCAAACCTCCATAGGTACACATCAGTACGACACAACGTAGAAGTTCCTTTGGCTGTTAACACGAAAAATTTCAACGTTTAAATTAAACGAACAGTGCAGAGTTTTATCGAGCCGAAACAGGATTGCAGGAATTGACATAGCCCGAATGACTTGTGAGTGAAGTATCAGTCAAACTAGTACAGACAAATTGCAGACCGGCTGCGGACATCAAACACTGACAGATATCAGGAAAGTATCTGTCAGTGTCTGGTGTCCTGTGTCCACACATTGTCCGTAGTGGTTTGACAGACCATTAAAATAAACGACTACTTTCCCGCTTTGATCGATACATGATTTGATGCACTGATGGAACCTCTAAATCGTGTCGAACTGTACCAAGTTATGAATAAAAGATCTAGTGGAAATATGAAGGCTAAGCCCTAGACGTAGCTACAAACGACAGTTATTTCAATTTATGTGTTTGGACTAGCTTTCACAATATGTTTACACTGTTGCGGAAACTTGGAATATGAGATCAAATGCTGCGGAAAATTGAGACTTCAGGTGGTAGAATAAATAAACAAATAAATCAATATATTGACACACACAAGGTAAGAAATATACCTACAATTAAAAGAGTGCATAAGTAGAGGTAGCCGTGGGCTATAAACTAGGCACTGCCTGTTTCTTGGTGGCCCAATAGAATATAATTATGTTAATTGGAATAAATGAAATCATTTAGCAAATGTGTTTGGTTAACTATTCGTTACCAATGTATCGGTACACTAATGGTATGAAATGTTTCAAAATCTGAAATCTAAAACTTTTCTTTACTTTTGTAATTTAGTTTCAGAGTCGTGATCGACTTATCTAAGTAGCAAACGGAAATGATGTACCGACTTACAAAATTCGATTAACACTTAAGACTTCAAACAAATTCTGTTTAACTAAAACAGAATCCTTAATCTCATATCATACTAGAAAAAGTTTAGTTTACAGTTGACAACTTCCACGTGGCTCCGTATCCCAAACGAGCGAAGCCGCGGCTGGAATTAATTAATTATTTAATTAACGACAAGAATTGACGATACAAACATAAACTAGAATCTTACCTACTTACGTAACGTCAACGTTGTGTTCGTACACCGTGGCTTTGGCTAAGACTGGCGGATTAAACAGCCATTTGCAAGTAAAATTATTCAAGTTATCTGTTAATCCTTTACTTGAAACTGACATGCTTCTATGTAATATTAGAGATCCCGTGACATGAGAAAAACAAAATGGTTCTCAAGATTTGTGAGAAAATCTGACATTAATATGAACTGAAAAACCCTCTCCTTATTTGAAGTTCCGTACGCAAAAGTCAACGGCGGTCTTTTCTAGGTTTTTCGAGAATATGTTTGTCTCGGGCAAACTCTGCAGTTTGGTAAGAACAATTTTGAGAGGGAGGCTAACAGAAGAATCCTGCTGGGCTGGGCAGTATTTGGGAATCTTCGTCGGGTCTTCTCGTCGCGTATTCCACATAGCCTAAAGACTAAGGCCTTCAATCAGTGCACCCCAGCTGTTATGACTTAGGCCGAAACGTGGGCACTCACGGTACGGCTGCTGCATAAATTCAAGATCGCTCAGCGAGCTATGGACCGGGCTATGCTTGGAGTTTCTCAGAGGGATCGCATCCGGAACGAGGGGGATCCGACAGAGAACGAGAGTTGTTGACATAGCTTACAGAATAAGTAAGCTGAAGTGGCAATGGGCCGGTCATATTAGCCGTAGGACCGATGACCGTTGGAGTAGATGTTCTTGAGTAGAGACCACGAATCGGCAAACGTAAGGTGGGACGCTCTCAGGCTCGGTGGAGCGACGATCTTCGCAGGGTGGCTGGTAGCAACTGGCTGAGAGTTGCCGAGATTCGAGTTAAGGGGCGTGCGATTGCAGAGGCCTATGTCCAGCAATGAACTGTTGTAGCCTGAGGATGTGATACAGAAGTCCAATTACACTGAAAAGGCAAAATTGCATGAATATAAGGGAACCTTTGGCCTACAAAACACCACGTTTGTATTCCCAAGGGGAGAAATCAGTTGAGTGTCGTCATCGGAAGCCATTCCCTCCCCGTGCCATAAAGATGTCAGCAAACCTGAGGGGCCTGCAAGAGCCGATACCTGCCAGGGCTGCGGGACTGTTCGAAAGAGATACCGCGGCGCTGGAACACTAAGGGCAAAATAAGGAAAATTTGACGATTTCCCATCCCAAAAAAAAAAACAAAAAAAGGGGAGAAATCTAGGAGTATAAAACCAGTGTTGGCCAGATCCTGGTGCTACTACGCAATCGACTCAAAACAGGGAGAACATCTTGGTGTTCTAGTCGCTTGGAGACTGACATAAGGATCCTTAATCTCCTACAGGAGACAAGTCGAGAGACATCTCGTAGCAGCCTATTAAATAACTGTTAATGTAATTTCAGCTGTAAACCGTTGAAAATCATCATCAGCGACCATACAAACACTACACACAACACAACACACACACACCCACAACACAACACTCACAATCACCTCAAAATACACACCCAAATCAACTTTTTGGAAATTCATTTTTATAAAATAATTTGATTTTGATTTGATGTCCAACCATTGTTAATACCGCTCATAACTCTGGGAAGAGAACTGTGACCTGAAATACAGGCTCGGCCTAGCTCAGGCGCAGTTGCTCATATTTATTCCTTGTGCTTAATTCTAACTGCATTTAAATACTGTTCAACATGTTATATTTTTAAGGAGCAATAAATAGACTTATTATTAAAGTCTCTTTATTCATTTTTGTACACATTAATTACATTTTTAAATATTGGAATATAAAATAATATAAAACATTTAAAAATATAAAAAATAGTAGCCCACCGGTATCGGGAACAGGGTCCGAGCTTCCGGTGGTCAGGGCTCTTGAGAGAGGAACCTCCTAACAATACGCGCCGTGTCCAGAAGAACTGCCTTCTGAATCAAGCGCTTGATCCAGCTGCCCAGCGAGAGCCTCCTCAGATGTTGGTCGAGGCTCTTGGCTATTAAGCCATTGGCCGACACGACTATCGGCACAATGACTGCTGTACTCACGTCCCACATGTCGACAACCTCGCGAGCCAGATCTAGACATTTGAATTGTTTATCTTTCTCTGCTTTCACGAGGTTTATTTATTTATTTTACTATTTATGTACACACAGTAGACAACACAGGAAAATAATATTATAATACATGAGTACAAAGGGTTCTCGTCATGCGGAACCGTAATATCAACAATCATTGCGCGACGCTCCAATCGATCTATCACCACAATGTCAGGCTTATTGGCAACAATAGTCCTGTCAGTGATGATAGGTCGATCCCAATACAACGTGATATTACCATCATCGAGAACTGGGTCGGGCGCATACTTATAGTAGGTATGGCACTTCTGATTCCACAAGTTTGTACTTCAAAGCAAGTTGCTGGTGGATAATCCTGGCAACGAGGTTGTGTCTATGCAAGCACTCTCCGTTAGCCAGACGAGAACACCCAGAAATAATGTGTCGGATCGATTCTCCCGGACGGTGGCATGCCCGACATATGTCAACCGTGCCATCCTTCGCAATCTATTTCCGGTAGTTATTCGTCATCATAACTTCGTCCATTATTGCACAGACAAAACCTTCGTTTCCCCGAATAGGTCACCGAAACGCAGCCAAGACACGGACGCTAAGAAGTCTACATCGGACCCATGTAGTGCCCGGTAAAAGCGTCCGTGAAGCTCCTTGCTCTGCCATACCTCCTTGAGGTCATTAGTGTCTAATACTCTAGGCTTGCGCCAATTCTCGTTAGCGAGGGAGAGCGGGGTGAGGCCCTTATCCACTGAAACCACATCTCGGTGCATCCCCACGTCGGCTTCTAGGAAGTATTCCCTGAGACTACATACGACGACTTATTAAAGTTATTATTATTATTATCAGCCTTTTCCAATCCAGGTTGAGATCGGCTTCCATTCTAATCAGTCGGCCATTAGTCATACATACTTGTAACAACTGCGATATACTCTTGTGATAATGAAATTATATTTAATCACTCAAGTATTCCAGATACTTTCCACAGAATTATATATGACTGGCTAGATAGTTTATAATAATATCTTAATGATTATGTTTATTGACATTATCAAGGGAATTCAAACACAACTATCTACACCACATTGCTGAAGGTTGAAACGTACAGAAATACGACCTCGGTATTTTCACTAATCACAGGCACCGAGGGAAGCCCCGAGGGTGCCAACAGAATACTGAACTAAAGTATATTCAACTTTATGTTAGTGTAAAATAAGTTAATCTCAAGAATACCTAGTAAAAAGTTGTCAAAACGTTTGAAGGTGTAATTGAACTTTATTTGTGGGTATTAAAGTTCTTTTTCCAAAACCAAAGATTTGTTTACATGTTTGGATACTAAATTGCGAAAGCAGTATACACACTAATGAGTGTCCTTCAACCTTCGAACAACATTCCAATTTACCCATCCACGTAATTGAATACACATGTACTTAGGAGTATAACACAAACTCCACATTACGCTGTATAAACATAGAAATTTCAGTAACTGTATAATTTTGTAATAACTCAAGCTCACATAAGCAACGGTCCTGAATTTCGAGAGAATACTTTACAAATGTTTTAGAAGTAGTTTAAAGGATTATTTAAATATTTGTTTCGAACCAATTCACAGAAGTTATATTGACTTTGGAAATTAATATTCATTATAATGTATTTTGATACCCAAAACTCTGAGAGCACTTTCAAAAACTCCCTTTTACAAAGTGGCCTTTCAGAATATTTATAAAGTTGTAAAGGGTTTTTTTTTTATTAGTTACATACCTAATATCTATTAATAAAGGGAGTAACAAGACCCATTCAATGCCGAAACGAACTTATTATCCCCGTCATCGGATATTTTTTTGTTCTAGACCATACCTAGGAACCTTCTAGTTACGGAGATATTGGGGGTCTAAGTTCCAAATTTTTAAAATGTTTTATTTTAAAATACATGCTTTTAATGTAAGAACTTTACTTTAAACACCTCCACGACCCCGGTACTTTTCAATCCATCCATATAAGCACAATGTCTCGAGTGCGTTACATTGAGTCCGACCGTAAAACGTGATTTTTCAGCCGAAAATAAGTCGTTTCCCAGCAATAATTTTTGCGTAAAGTTACTTAGTTTGATGTACATAAAGCTTGGTTGACGGCTTCGTAAAGGGTCAGTTTCCATCCTGTATTGTAAGTATACAGATACCAACAACATACCCAATGTTGATATCTCTGCCTACAACTAAAAATAACTTAGATAGACACCACTATTTTTAGGTCGTTCTGGAGCCGAATACCATGAACTCGATCATCGAACTCGAAACGATTGGGACTATTTTTTTCAAAAAATAATAATTAAAAAAAACACGAAAGAATAAATTTAATGTTTTTTTTTGTGAAGTAATGAGAATCGATCGATGAATGATTTTTTCAATGGGTATCGTTCGCATGTGTTGCCGATCGTGGATACGTTTTACACACACATATGCATTTGAGTTCTCATTATTACAAAAAAAAACATTAAATTTATTCTTTCGTGTTTTTTTTTATTGTTATTTTTTGAAAAAAATAGTCCCAATCGTTTCGAGTTCGATGATCGAGTTCATGGTATTCGGCTCCAGAACGACCTAAAAATAATGGTGTATACTTACTGCAGCTACCTACTACACATCCACATCGTACGATTGAGCTACTGGCCACTTTAGCTTGGTGCGAAACGTAAGTTCAACCTGTGAACCCAACTAAATTTTATATTTCTTCTTTAACACAAAATACACGCATGTTTTTAAAAGTACGTAAACCCACATGAGGTTGTCCTCTCATACATTCCTGCCGGGAGTCCGGGGCAGTGGCGCCACCTACCGTCCTTCTCACGGAACTGCGCACTCTAGGAATTTATTATTAACGTGTCGGGTTCTTTGCCATGTTTTCCTACACCTTTTTAGACCCGTAATAGAATTGTTTACATTGTGAACCTAAACACTAAGTTTAAAAGCAGGTATATTTAAGTAGGTCTCACCATTATATTCTCTCCAAGTATACCTGCCTGATATTTATAAAGATTTAAAACTTGTATTTAGTATTACACTGTAATTTATGTGCGCGAGTGCGCAGACTACAAATATATTAAGGACACCGAAACGTTAGACAAATTACAATAGGCCACATTGGAGGTTTTTATAAGGGATTCTAAGTTTCGATCAGTTAAAAATTTACTACCAGAATGTCAGGGGTATCAGATAAAACTAAATAACATTTATCAAGAGGTCGCCTGCTGTTCATACGAAATTATTATGTTTACTGAAACGTGGTTACTGAGTGGTATCTTTGACTCGGATAACATGGATGGGCGATTTACAATTTATAGGCGTGACCGGACCATTAATATGTTTAACAACAAAACCGACGGTGGTGGGATCCTTATTGCTATTTCTACAAAACATAGATCACACAGAGTGGTCAATTTTGAAAGTTCATGCGATGATCTCTGGGTATTTACAAACTGTATATTTACCCTCACCAATACAACCCAGATTGTTAGAGCATTTTTTTGACAATACAAACAAATTGTTGGAGCGCGTTGGTGACTGTTTAGTAATAATAGGTGACTTTAATATGAAATCTATAAACTGGCTCGGAGCTGATGGCAATGTGGTAAAAGTACCCCAGAGGACTTGTTCCAGTTTGGAACAGATTCTTTGGGATTTCATATTGCTTAACAATTTATCTCAGTATAACTATTTGTGCAATCATAATAATAGAATTCTTGATTTGGTATTTACAAGTGTAGACAATGTTACTGCAACATCACCAGTGGATGTTCTCTCTAAAGTCGATCCACACCACCCCTCTGTACTATGTGAACTCTCATGTTCTCATGTTCTAAAACCACAGAAATGTATTCCTAGAACAAGCTTAAATTATTTAAAGGCGAATTATGTGGCAATTAATACTGCATTACTAGAGGTTGATTGGACGAGAGAATTCGAGTTTTCGATCAAATGGTGGGCAAATTCTATAATATATTGTATGACTTAATACAGAGATACGTACCAAAAGTTGTAATTAGAGAAAATAAATATCCATACTGGTTCTCTAAAGACCTCATTAAAAGGTTAAATGAGAAAAACCGCTCACGACTTAGAATTAAAAATACAAAAATCCCTTAGACATTATTAAAAATGCAACAGGATGACTACTTCCTGCTATAATACTTATATTGCTGATATAGAGGCTAAAATTACATCGAATTCAAAGTTTTGGAAGAGCTAGTAACTGCCCTAGTTCTATGACAGATGGTGTGAACAGTTCCGAGAATATTAACGAAATTTGTAACTATTTTGTAACTCACTTTTATAAAGTGTATAGTACTGATTAAAGTGATAAGTGTGTAAATTTAGATTGCTGCCTGAATAATAATATTTTAAGTCAAATAACAATATCCCAAGATCAGATCCTCAGAGAGTTAAAGAAAATAGACGTTAACAAGGGCGCTGGCCCGGATAATATACCTTCCTTGTTTTGAAATAAGTTATCAGATAGTCTCTCGTTGCCATTAAGCATATTATTCAATAGTTCGTTACTTCAGGGTGTTTTTCCAAGTAGGTATATGGAAGGAAACTAGAATTGTAGTCATTTTGAAGAGCGGTGATCAGCCTGATGTGACCAACTATAGGCCCATAGCTATTCTATCTGTACTAGCAAAAGTTTTTGAGGCACTTAAATGTCCTATATTCTCCAGACATATGTCACAACTAATAATAGATAAAGAATATGGGTTTATGAAAGGTAAATCAACTGCTACAAATTTAGTGACTCATGCTGAATGTATTAATTATTGAAGCAGTTGATGCGCGTATTCAGGTTGATGCAGTCTATACCGACTTCAGCAAGGCATTCGACACAGTTGATCACAGTTTGCTTGTTGAAAAGCTGAAAATGCATGGTGTGTCGGATCCCTTGCTGAGTCGGTTCAAGTCATATCTGACAAAGCGGACGCTTAGGGTTGTGCCTCGCCTGCAGCTAGGGTGTTAATTCCACTTCGAATTCAATAACAAAGTTTTCCCACTTATATCGAAATGTACTATCTTATTCGTATTCTTTATTGCAAACAAAATTAAAAGATATACACAACATTACAATATATATATAGCTTATGTACAACCGCGAGCTTAACCCAAAATTGGGTTTTCTTACAGCAAACCTTACTTCGATTTTACATCAAAATTACTGATTGCATTTCAGAGCGTACAAAAGTAATACTCACACATATGACAAAATATTTTTCCAACATATTTTCATCGTAAAAAAGGCATTACGGCAAGGACAACATAGGATGCAAGATCGAGCGAAGCGAGCTCGGGACTTGTGGCACCCCGACTTGGACAGGTTAGGTTCGGAAGGAGGCCCGGGAAACCAAAAATTTTCACCACCGCCATCTTGAATGTTCATTTTGACCTCATGCTCTTAACAGTGACCCCGAAAATCACGAAAACGACAACCATGGCGGAAAAACCGAAAATTTTCCTCAGCGCCATTTTGAATTTTCATTTTGACCTTATTTTCGTTATCAGCGACCCTGAAAATCATGAAAACGACATCCATGAAGGAAAAACCAAAAATTTTCCTCGGCGCCAATTTTCAATTTGACAAACACTGAAAGAAACACCCATTCAAATTAAGAATAAAAAACAGCGATCTAATAACTATTACTATTTTCTTTAACCCAGTCCACCTTCAAGTAATAGCAGGCGTAATGTTATGTTTACTCTACAGAGTAAACCTCAGTCGCCATAAAGTGTTCATGCGCGCAAAATACAATTGCGCAAAAGTCCATGGGCGCATATGTCTTCTCGCGCAAGTGTCCTTCGCGCAAATGTCTTTCGCGCAAGAGTCCCAGATCCTAAAAGGTAATGGACAAAGGCCGAAAAATTACCTTTTGCAGTTTCAGAAACAAAATGAAAAATAAAAGTTGAAAAAGACAAACATTATGGTCAGAAATTGACCAAATGACCATATTTGGTAAAACCAAACAGATACGACGCATATTCTGGACAAAACACTACACCAGAATGAACAGGCTTCATTTACATGCAAATCGATGTTATACAGAACTGAGACGTAATCTCTTTAGCCAGCTAAGCCTAAATATATTCAGATACGATTGCCATTTGATTGCATCCGGCCTGGTAATTACCGCGTGTTGATATATGCTGGTATTAGCGAGTAGCAACGACATGATTAATATTTAGTTACGGAGGAGAATGTTAACCATGTTATATGTTATTTGTTGGACGTTCTATTCGTAGAGGCGGAATTATTGTGACGAAAACATTTCCTGTAACGATTTATAGTTGGTACACCATCCAACATTTTCAAATTACCAAATTCAAACTATACTCTCTTATTTAATCAAAATATTAAATATTTACAAACTACAAAACTATAATAGAACTAAATATGTACAAGTATAAAAGGGTTACAGGGCATCCAAAAATTCGTCCGCATCGCTGTCAACAGGAAAAGTGCCCAGAAGGCTGGCAGCATTACCACGTTGGATGGCAATGCTGATTCTTTGGCCAAAAAATAGGCCCGCCCTCTGGTCACGTGAAGAGTCGACCAACCGCTTGGCGATTTCCCGAAAAACTAGGTGGGCACTCGGACCCCATGGCCCTAGTGTTTCAACCCCAAACGGCTCAAACACATAATTACCAATTAAATTATTGTATTTGCGCCGTTTGAGGTTTTCAGCACCTGCAGCAGCCGCCCCAGCGCAGCCCACTGTGCTAGGAAGATGGGATGGCGCAAGGGTGTCGACGCAAGTTGCGTCCCACACCAAAGGCCTACCCAACTTCTATGGCATTATGGTCATACCATCTGGTCTCTTCCCATCGACGCGTGCCAAGCCTTTGGGTTCTAAGACAGCTGGCACCCCGGCGGTGGCAAGAGCACGACGGATGAGATCATTAATGCTAGCGTGCCGCGCAATCCGACCTGCACTCTTACTGCATGAAAGGCCATGGTGTCCGAGGCAGTCGACTGCTTCACCACATTGACAGCGATGTGGAGCCCCATTCAAACTATTGAATGTTAGTTGTATTTGAAAATTTCTTCTTGGTATGGACATGTGATGAGGAGGGACGAATCGCATGTGACTAAAAGAGTGATGAATGTAATAATAATAATACCTAATCTTTATTACACAAGAATGTAAATGTAAATGAATACCTAATATTCAGCACAGAGGATTCGAAGACCAAGGAAACGATGGATGGATTGTGTGAGGAATGATATGAAAGAAAAAGGAATAAATGATAGCGTGACGGTTGATAGAGGAGAATGGAAGAAAAAAACGTTTTGCGCCGACCTTAACTAACATGCGACAAGGGCAGGAAGATGATGAGTAGTATTTGAAAATTTTACATTGATAAGAGATAAGAATACCTAAGTACTTAAGAAAGTATTCTAGTACACTATCTGTTATCTAGAATAGCCTTATCTATTGGCAGTAGGTAATGTCCTTCACAATCTTCAGATATGTTTACATATAGCGGTCTCCTACCTACACACTTAATTGTTTCAGCAAATTGACACTAGTAATCTCCTGGTACATCGGGAACGTTACGACCCTTGTGTGGAACCATATCATAAAAGCTTCCAGAGCCTGCTACCTACCTATATCTACAGGGGACGGAGGTTCACACATAAAGTTCTTTCCAAGTCGAACACCGAACCCACGTTACCGAAAATATCTTTGATATTACGACGGTCGGAAAATATATCCAGATAAAATAGAAACTTTATATATGTATTAAAATTATATTTCAATCCATTGGTCACCAATGGGAAATTCCGTAGTTGCTTAATACAAGGCCAAGTGAAAAAGCCTTATGTCAAAGGAAAAAGGGTCGTATTCGTTTACCGCGACACCTATATCAAATAAGTAATATCCCAGTGCCTGTGAACCCGGCTTAGTAGAGCACAATATATCGTGTACAAAAAGACTTTAGATACCCACAGTTGACTTTATCGGAACACCCGTAGAGGACATCGGATTAAAACTGGATCTGTTCATAACTATTCATAAAATCGAGTTTCTGGAAGTTATCTTTTCCTTATAATAATATTCTTTACATCAATATACCTTTAATAAAACTTTCCTTTTAATTTTACTTACCATATTAATAATTCTACTTCAGCGGAATCCAAAAACGCGCGTAAGAATTTTTAAAATACTGCTAGCTACAAAGTACTTTTACTCCTACCTACTTTTTTTTAATACTGCTACGCACTGCTGCTGGGCCTACGCATCTACGTTACGGTGCTACGAACCGTAGAGCAAGATTTTGTCTACATTATGAAAAAATGTACGGGACTGTATTCATCAACATTGTGTGATATGACCACGTTAATGATTAGTGTTCTTTAGTTTTTTTTTTTGCTTCTGAACATGAAGCCCCAGGCTGATTTATGTTCAAAGTCGGGCACTGCTGTAATGACAATTGATGAGGTTTTTCCATCAGGAAATTCTGGATTTTTGCCCGGGTAATGGCAATAAGCTCGCCGCCACCGACTTAAACATAACTGGCGAAATGTGGGCGGTGAATTAGGTACACATCTGCCTATTCCTTGAGGGATTACAGGCATGGTATTGTTGTGTTTTTTTTAATAACACTAAATCATTTCTTTTATTGTCAGTTTCCCAGTTTCGGCGTGATTGATTCTCGAAACAACGAAATACTATAAACACGTACCTACGTACTGTAATATTAAACGTACACCATAGTTTCTGATTGCTGAGCTCACGTACGTAAGTTACGCTATACGCACGTGCGATATCAACAAAATCATAAACATTTGCGGGGTGCGGTCCCGCGGGGATAGAAGTGCGCAACGCTTCCGGTTTCAGTTTCATTACAGATATTGGTACGTAAGCTGCTTCGATTCAATTTCCTCGGTTCGGCTCACATCTCGACACTGACTTTAATATAACGAGCCCATGCGGGATGCGCCTTACTCCCTACCTACTCCATATTATAAGTAGGTGAGCTTATTTACATAAAATTACTCCGACACGCTGCTGAACAAATTCGTTCTTGGGCACAAGGTTAGATACATCCAGACTGCTTTAAATATTTATGATCAGCTACTTTATTTGCTAAATAAGTTAGGTAAGTATCCACTTTCAAAGACCCGTCTCGATGGTATATCTATCTACCTACACCGACCCACTCATTGCTATTCTTTCCGAATTCTGAGACAAGCAGAGATAAACGTTTGATTTTCCTGTAAAAAATAATAGGCACAATTGTATTTCAGTGTGTGCTTTCCCTCCACTTATATAAAACAACATCTATCCCTTGCCGCTTCGACATTGCGTTGTTGACGCCCTCAGCAGGACATGAGCTGAATAAAAATGTGGCCATTATTTATTCTACCCCTGTTGACTCGTAGAAAACTGCCATCAAACTTTCATGCCAAAATTCGTCGACAAATAGAAAATATTGACGCAAGCCAAATGTTTTTTCGACACTAAAAGGTGCTCTAGGGATTTTTTAATCTGATCCTTAGACGGCAATTGCCATTTGCGTAACTAAATAACACTTGCGTGCGAATAACGATTGAAATAAGTACATCGTATTTCGCACGAAATCTGATTCAGAGATATCATTAAATGTAAAAGGCAATAAACATCTTGCGCCAAATATTTTGGAACAGCTCTTTACCTTTATTAGAAAATTGCCTTCATGTTTCTGAACGGAATGAGGGTTGACATGAAAGGCTTCGCTGTAATTGCTATTTGCGTGTAAACTCCATTATTATAGGTCGCGTCGCATGTAACAAAGGGCTATTATGTCAGAGCACTCGGGTTCACAGATAAATCTAATGCTCATATCAACTTGATACTGTCGCAACCTGCCAGATCAAATTTAGATACATAGTAGGTATTTTTAACGAAGACAAACTATTCTCATTCTTCATGAGTACCTACAGTTGATATAAAAAGGTGGTAAAACAGCTATAAAACATCATAGACTTATTTGTTTTTATTCGACAGCGACGAAGCTCAAAAGGAGGGTTATTATTATTACGTATAATTTGACCAAATAATAAAAAAGTTTAATGTGCTATAACTTATATATTTCTTCATAAATAAGTGTTAACAATTCAAAAAGTAGGAAAATAATTTCACAGCACGTTTAAAAACGTATCCGCGTGAATATCAGGTGTTCAATATCAATCACATGTAGGCATTCAACATCCTTAACAAATGCAATATCTTGGGTGCTGAAGTAAGTATCAAACAACACACTCAAAGCATTTAGGGAATAATATTAAAAGATTAAATGGAAAAAGGTGGGTAAATATAATGTAAACAGTACACCGTAAATATTACACAGCAGACTTTACAAAGAAAGAAAGAAAAAGTATTTATTAGTCCACACAGGACAAAACAAAAAAAAATTGTTAAACAGAGACACGTATGAGTGACGGAGGCGACACTCCATAAAGCATTTTTTTTTTCTAAAATGCGATGTGTATTATTTACGGCCAGTTACTAATATGTATGTAGATATAATTTAAAGACTACAATACTAATATTTAGATAAAGCTAAAAATGTTCCGTTTTCATTCTTCAAAGAAAATTATCAGCGTGAATCTGATTTCGTAAATTAAATTATTCACAATGCTCCCCACCAGAACATCATTATGGCAACATAGTTAAAACTAAACTAAAACAATGGGTAAATAATATACAATAAACAACAAAGACAAAAAATTCAATAAAGACTAATTGCATAACAAAACATCACGCCTGTAATCTCCGAAGGGTTAGGCAGAGGTGCACAACCACATTTCGCCAGTTATGTCCCATTTAATAAGGGGGAGCCTATTGCCATCAACCGGGCACAATTCCAGACTCCGTGGATGCTACAGAGCAATTCCTAATGGAAACAAACCCTATAACAATTTGCCCCACGATCGAACTTAGGACAATGCTCAGCAGTTGCGCTGGCAACCACTAGACCAGCGAGGCACTACTATTACTAGACTATTGCCCACTGTCCTTACGCTACAATAAGCGATATCAGAATAAAAGCGCACCAATGTATTTTCAACTTTCAGCGCTCAACCGAGCAGCGGAAATTCAACAGCGCGCTTTTATTACTGAAAACAGGCAATAGACAACAAATCTTTGTCATAAATATGTAGATACACTTCAACCAACTTATCAGGGGGGTTACTATGACGTCTTAAAGCAGGAGTAACCAGTGTGGGAAAGAGACAGAGCTATACAGGTCGTCTAGCGCCATCTCTTTCCCACACTGGAATTACTCCTGCTTTAAGACGTCATGGTAGGCCACCTGTTCAGGCGGGAAAACACAAAACCAAAATAAATGTACCAAGTATGACATAACGATGCAAAATTTTCTTGACAAGGAAAGCCACCTTGAACTGCACACTAACATATTTGTGACCATAATTCTCATATCCACGTCACTTCTGATTCACTATACTAAAATAAATATGACGCTGGTATGACTATCGCAAATTTTAAATGCCCCAATTTAGGTATTGCACATTCCGTATAGCTTGTTTCATCAGTACTTAAAAATATTAGTTAGTTGCAAAATGTAAATCCGATATTTGGTCAATGACGATGTATTGGTTCATGTTTACCCGGTTTCCCTAAGATATTATTAGTCTTACTTACGCCATCTGTCGAGTTGTTTTAAAACCGAGTAACAAGCGGAAAATTCCTTACATTCGTATCTATTGTCAAGTTAAAGTAATTACTTGAGTTTAATAAGTACTTTTACAAAGATTTTTATGGAATAGACAAGAATTTAAACGAAGTAAGAACCATCAAAGACAGCAAACCTGAGAATTCTAACTTTTGACAGTTCTAACTTCAAACAATTTATTAGACTACAGAATAAAAATCGTATGTTCACTAAAGACTTTTACTCAAGTCATCACTTCGACTTGTTTATAGATCGGTTCGAGGTGTTAGAGTTCCTATGTGATTTATATTTACAGAACAGTACATAACAACACAGTTACAGTGTGTTTATATGTATTTAAAAAGAGGCACGGGACATCGACAACTCTCTTATAACTCCTCACATTTTATCTCATGTTGCGGTACTATAATAAATCATACACTTAACTTCCATTATCTTGTGCATTATTGTAACAAATCTAATCTTATTATTTTATTGCTATGATGTAGTCTTAACTTGTTCCAATATATTTCATAACAATATGTTTTCTATAGACCATAGAAAACATATTGTTACCCTTGTGAGTATGATACCTTATTTTATTCATTTAGATAAACTAAAATCCATTACAATACCAAATGTATACTATTACTAAATGGCAAGTTGATTTAAATGGTATTTTTAAACAACTATGTTAATGTGTTCATTATAATAATTAGTCTTTACCGTTTATTGGAAGAATTTAAGGGTGCTTTCACAACTTTTTACCAACATTTCTAACTTTGCCTATCTAATTGATAGGAATTAGGATGTTACAATAATTTTAAACTACTGATTATGAATAAATTGATTCTATAACTTGTATAGTACAGACTTTAGTTTTAATTTAGTTCTCTATCTATATGTCGCAGGCATTTTGTATGATTTCGCCATTTACATACGGCGTCGGCAATTTATAAACGCTCGCTGTTATGAAAAATGCCGAAGGCAAAATGTATAATGCCGTGTCATTATCTAATATGCCGAAACACAGGTCGACGGATCCGCGCTGCGCGGGGCTCCTATTTCTGTCTGCAAGGTTTACAGGAACCTAACTAACCGAACCTCGGGGTGCCCCTGACGTCGACCGTCTAGGGTTAGCGTTTCCGTCAGCAGGTCGACGGATCCCCGCTGCGCGGGGCTCCTCGATTCTCTGTTTTTTGTATGATTTCGCCATTTACATACGGCGTCGGCAATTTATAAACGCTCGCTGTTATGAAAAATGCCGAAGGCAAAATGTATAATGCCGTGTCAATACAAAATGCCTGCGACATATACACCGGGACTTTTTAGTGTCTTACAAAGGCAGTTCACTTCATGTATCCAATGAATACTAAACATACATAAAAAGAAAAGAGATATTTATGAGATTTGAATAATTTAAAAATAAAAATATTATATTATTCCGTTTATTCATTTTTAAACATATTCTTTACATTTTTAAATATTTAAATATAAAACAATATAAAAAAACATTTAAAAATACAAAAAATAGGAGTCCGCCGGTGTCGGGAGCAGGGTCCAAGCTACCGGTGGTTAGGGCTCCAGAGACAGGAACCTCCTCACAATGCGAGCCGTATCGAGGAGTACTGCCTTCTGAATCAGGCCCTTGATCCAACCGCCTAAGGAGAGCCTCGATAGATGGTCATCGAGGCTCTTGGCCATAAGGCCATTGGCCGTCACGACAATCGGCACAATGGTAGCCGAGTTCACATTCCACATGTCGACAACCTCGTGTGCCAAGTCGAGATATTTTATTTGTTTCTCTTTCTCAGCTTTCACGAGGTTCTCGTCATGCGGGATGGTAACATCGACTATCATTACGCGGCGCGCTGATCGGTCTATCACCACTATGTCAGGCTTATTGGCGACAATAGTCCTGTCAGTAATGATAGACTGATCCCAGTACAGCGTGACATGGTCTTTCTCGAGAACTGGGTCGGGCACATACTTGTAGTACGGTACCTCAGATTCCACAAGTTTATATTTCAAGGCAAGTTGCTGGTGAATAATCCTGGCTACTTGGTTGTGCCTGTGCAAGTACTCGCCGTTAGCTAGACGAGAACAACCAGAAATAATATGTCTGATGGACTCACCCGGACGGTGGCATACCCGACACACGTCAACCGTCCCGTCCTTCATAATATGTTTCCGGTAGTTGTTCGTTAACATAACTTCATCCATAATCGCACAGACAAAACCCTCAGTTTCCCCAAAGAGGTCACCGAAACGTAGCCAGGACACGGACGCTGGGAAATCTACATCCGGCCCATGAAGAGCCCGGTAGAAGCGCCCGTGAAGCTCCTTGCCTTGCCATACTTCCTTGCGGTCATCATTAGTAAGCACCACAGGTTTGCGCCAGTTCTCTTTAGCCATGGACAGCGGGGTGAGTCCCTTGTCCACTGCGACCACATCTCGGTGTATACCCACTTCGGCTTTTAAAAAATATTCTCTGAGACTGCACACCTCGCGGTTGTGGAGGGTCTTGGCGTTTAAAAAGCCACGACCCCCACACTTCCGCGATATGTACAGCCTCATCACCGATGATCGTGGGTGATGCATCCGGTTTGCGGTCAGCAGTGTACGAACTCTCCTATCCAGGGCATCGAGTTCGGTCTGAGTCCATTTGAGTATGCCGAAAGAGTACATTAAAACCGGCATGACCCAACCGTTGAAGGCACGCACCTTGTTTCCGCCTGAAAGAAGGCTATTTAATACCTTCTTCAGGCGTCCAAAGAAGCGCTCCCTCAACGATTGCTTCATGTCAGTTACGTTAATGCCTAACGCTTCCGACATACCCAAATACTTATAACTTTCGGATGAGGAGAGGGATCTGAGGTGTATGGCATCCGAGAGCTGAATTCCCTCGGGTTCCATAATCTCCCCCCGCTTTACATACATGACTGCACATTTGTCCACACCAAATTCCATCCTGATGGCGCTACTAAAAGTTTCAGTTACTTTCAGTAGCTCCATCAGTTGCAATTTGTTGGGGGCAAAGAGTTTCAGATCATCCATGTAAAGAAGGTGAGATATGACCTGACCACCTCTCCTCAACCGGTAGCCTAGACCTGAATCCTCCAACAATGTGCTTAGAGGATTCAGGGCTAGACAGAACCATAGTGGACTCAGACTGTCGCCCTGGAATATTCCCCGTTTAATCCATACAGGCTCATCGTTCCCCTGGATCTGTCGACATCCTGGATATCGAAGGACCGTCCTCCATTGCCCCATACATGACTCAAGGAAGGCGCGTAGAGTTGCATCTATCTTGTACAACTCTAGCACCCTCATGAGCCATGTATGTGGCACCGAGTCGTAGGCCTTCTTATAATCTATCCAACATGTCGAAAGATCCTTGCGGGATCGACGAACCTGTTGGCTAATGGCCATGTCAATGAGGAGTAGCTCCTTAGTACCGCGGGACCCGTTCTTACATCCATTTTGAGAGGCAGACATAATGGAGTTTTTGTCAATGTGTGTATTAATTTTCACTCTCAAAATGGATGTAAGAAGCTTATAGACCGTCGACAAACACGTGATCGGTCTATAATTCTTGGGCTCCGCGGGACTACCTGACTTATGGAGCAGGTGGGTAATACCTGTTGTTAGAAATTGCGGTAGCGACCCAGACTCTAAGGATGACTGGAATTGGGATGCCAGGCAAGTGTGTGAACTACTTAGCCATTTGAGCCAGAAGTTGTGCAGTCCGTCCGGTCCTGGTGACTTCCAATTCGGTAACGGACGAACTGCTCTGGCTACATCTGTTATATTCATTATTACCAGTATGACTTACGATGTAGTTGTAACACCCTGTTGGGAGCGATGATCTACTCGACTTGTGCGCTGGGTAGGTATAATTCTACCGTTTGACACGTAAACATTATTAACAGGATGTTTCATAATTCTAATGCATTATTTATTTAGCTTATCTTAACTAATGTTAAAAAAAAATCGCGCCTGGAGGTATTTTATGACGGATACATTGAATGCGCCACCTTTGTAAGACGACTAAAAATCACGGTGTATAATATTATTCTGTATTCTGATTTTCTAAAGCATGCTTTAATTTAACACGCCGACGATGCATTTTTAGTTGCATTATTCATGTAATAAATCAAGGCAATTATTATTTAAAACAGAAAATTGATTTAAATCTAACAATTTTTCACACGGCACTATAATTCTAGTTTAGTTACCCAAAATTCTTACCAAACATGAATTCGGATTCTTAATGATATTTTTTCAAAAGACTTTTCTATCCCTGAATTTCTTATATACAAAGTCATTTCTGAAATTTGACTGTACACGGTAAGGTAGACTCTTGGTTAACAATATCAATTTATTTAAAACTTTAAAAACAACACTAAACTGATATATGATTTGGTGCATCGGCTCTCCTCCAGAACGTGCTGTGTCGTAGGTACTAGTAGTATGTGGTACAACCAGGCATCGGATCTCGACCTATACGGCACAGGCATCCCCCATCCCCTCCCTACCGGTTCATATGTATACATAAAATTTTCTAGACGGCACACCAGGGATGGCACGCGCATTTTTTTTATATAACACTGCGCTTCATCTTGTAATAGTCCTCTTAAATCTAACTCATCTAAATTTGGTACTCATTTTGTTCACCTTAATACACAGATAATTCATATTACTCACATCTTATTGCCAGTTACTGCAATGTTTATTTAAAGTAGTACAGTACTTCAACTTCCAACATTCCATAGTTGTCGCATTCCACAGGCGCGCATCAACTGAACACTTATATCAGTTACATAACAGTCAACTGATGACGTGGGCTAGTGATTCGCAACGACTATACCGTGTTCGACATTCTTACAAACTAATTTTGTATAGACAGTGTACTACAATGTGCTTTGGCCTAAAAAGCAATACTTTTTGAAATTTACAACCAACAAAACTTAATAATTAAAAAGCGCTTTCGATATATTAATAGATCTATTTTATAATAGTACAACATTATGACTTAATTAAAGAATAAATGAGCGTTTTATGGACAAAGATACGTTAGAAAATATATTATATTATAACTAGATTTTATTTCCATGATTCAATTGGCACAGCCCTTGCAAGTATTTTCTTTGATCATTTAAAAGCATCATTAACCTTTTGACCGCCAAACAAGCGCGTCCCTGTACGCCAAACGACACAAATATCTGCCAGAATGGTAGGTGGAATTGTGGCTCTGATGATCAAAAGGTTAGTGATAAAACTTGTTCATTGCATGAACATTTCTAGAAGAAAGTGATGGAATCAATGTCCACCTCGACACTGGCATTAACTAGAAGGCACAATCTTTTAGATTGACTCTCATTACAAAGTCACAGCCGGTAGCTGATTAAGTTCTATGTTACAAGATATTTTGACAATTTAAACACGAATTATTTTGTGTGACACCTGGTGAACCAAATTGATGCAATAAATTACAGTGACTAGTATGTACCTATTTACATTATATTAATAATTTTATTCCATATGTACATAGGCATGTTGTGGGTCCAGTCTTCTTTACTTGATTAACAATACTTTGGTTATTAAGCTAAAAGGCGATCATTATTTTTCTGGGGGAACTCATCATGCCTGATAAAACATATTGTTCGAAACTTATATTTTAAAAATGTGAAAAATAGTACAGACGCAGTACATCAAGCTACCGCTACAGATTGTATCTGTCAATTTTCTGTAATAGACTTTCAACTTTATCGCTAAATTATTAGGTTCAAGGTTGAATGGGAAAATTTGACAGTATCGGATAGCTTGATGTGCTGGCATCTGTACCAACTGTATTACCTAGCATTGTAATCGTTATATTATCTTAAAACAGGGCAATAAAGTAATTGATTAACCTAATGGTTGACATTATTAAAACTTGAAATACACAGGATATGTCGAAAATTATTTAAAAGAATAACAAAAACGAAAAAAAAACAATGCCAAATAAATATAAGAATTGATTATGAAAATCTAAATCCTTCGATTTATTCTGTAAGAGAAAATCGCATTCGAATTTTTCAATGATAAGTAAGTCGCGTGACTGTAAACATACTATCGGTTTGGTTTTTCCAGTCACACTTTCATGACGCAAAACAAAATCAAATGTCAACACCACACACACACAACACGACTTTCTGGAAACATTCTTTACTATTTTAAGCTGTTTAATATAGTGCAAATGCAAAGATGTTGGCATAGAAAACGTAATGTTTAACAGATTATGACCAACTTTATTTAATGAGGTCATAGATTAATTAACATCATGCCTGTATTTCCGGAAAGGTTAGGTATGCACCGTATGCAGTACATGGAATACACCCACATATAGGTATTTCATTAGTCATAGATAAACAAGTGATTAATTTACAAAACGAAGGACCACTTGACATATTGTATAGTTCGAAAATGTTGTAGTAAATGCTGTTTCTTCGCTTCTCTGCAGATTGGGCATCCTGAAAGAAGAAAAAAATATTTTAAAACACATGCTTTGCGCACTGGGAAAAAAGATTTGTGAAAAATAAACATCATTTATCATTATTTATAAAAGATTTGCAAACATATTTACCTTATTGTTCAATCATCATGCAACCATAACTTTGATTGTCCTTTCTATGGTACTTCTACACATAGGACAGTTCTCTATTCCTTTGTTTGCGCATGGGTAGCAGCAACACATGTGCCCACAAGGTACAAATACTACTTCGCTCTTAACTTCCATACAAATGACACATTCTGCCTCTGCTGTATCATCAGATTGGCTCGTCGTCACCACTCCTGTACATTTCTGTTCTTCAGCAAGATCTTCGTCAGACGGAGCAGTTGGTGCAACAGACGAAGATGCTTCAAAGTTGTGGTTTTGACTTTTAGCTGCTACATAACAATTAATTGCTCTAATAATACTCTCTCTGTCAGTGTTCAATGAAACACCACATGACTTTAGTTCCTCTGGAGTGATGTTCAACAATGGTTCATCAGAAAATAAGAAATTAACCAAGAATGGGAGACAGTGTATAACACCTTCCTGTAACAGATAGTTTGCCAGTACTGGGTCTAAATTTTTCCCTATCTCCAGTAAAGTTCTTGGTGCTGAGTTGATTAACTTTTGATAATTTTTCAACCAAAAATCATTAGACTTATTTTTTTCACTGTCCATTTCTCTCAAAGTTTCAACAAGCTGTTTTCGTCTTTTATTCTGTTGACCAAAAAGATCATCTAATAAATAAACCAATTGCACCCTCTGGTGAAGCAACTCATTATAATTGTAAGATATTTGCAATTTCTTTTTTTCTTGTTCAATGACACTGAGCCGTGCTAAATGTGAAGAAATCAATGATATTTCTTGGTTAAGACTCCAGGTTCTAGCATCAGTTTTTTCTAGCAGTGATGCAACCATTGCCATTTGAATGTCCTGATCTTCCAGAAGTTGTCCGACTAACGCTGTGCGTGACTGATCTTTAGCATTTAATAACTGTGTCAATTTCTCACCTACTTCTAAATCTTGTAAGAGCACACTTTGTTTCATATTATTCATAGAATCTTCATAATGTTTCTTGGAATGCCTCATTGAATAGTCTTCTTCGATAAGCATTTCCATTGCTCTTAAAACATCAGCCTTTTTAATATTATCATAATTTTGTCGAGTGATTTCAAGTAGTCTATCGTGTTCAGCCTGTTCATATGCAAGTTGCTGTTGTATAATTTCTGGCTTTAAATTTTCTGACTGAATAAAGTTCTTAACTAAACATCCAATTTCCTTCTCATCTTCTTTCATAGCTTTGATCAGGTTTTGCCGATCTATTTCTCTCTCACTATGAACTTTAGCTATTTCATTGTCTAGCTCCATCTGTTCTTGTATAAATGTACTTAAAAACTTTTCTCTTTGTTCTTTAGCTACTTTATGTAGCCTACGTTCTTGTTCTATGATGGCAGCTTCTTGTTCCTCCCAAGTCAGTGTATTACGTCTTGCAAACGGATCCAGAACTATGTTTGGAATTTGCACTGTGGGCATATCTTGCTCTATGGATATTGGAGGGTTATAGTCTATGTTCATTTTACCACATAAATATTTCATAATTTCTGCAGTATCCTGAATGGCAATATCTGATGGAGGGAATAAAAACTGTTCTCCATCTATCATTAGTGTTATCAGATTAGTAGCTAAACATAGTTCTGGACAGATTTCATATAAATCTTTATTTTCAGTGAGGTTCAGTTTTCTCAGATTCTTCAGCTTACCCACTGATGATGTTAAACTTTGCAGCTTATTATTTGATGCATCTAGTATTTTCAATGATTGCATAAACTGTATACTATCAGGAAGGGTTTTAATTTGATTATTTTGAATGTACAGCTCAGTCAAGTTTACCAAATATCTAATATCACTAGGTAGCTGTGAAAATTTATTATTGCTAAGGTTGATAACCTGAAGAAGGTATAAATCTGACAATTGTCCTCCTCCCTCCAATGACTGTAAACTGTTATTGTACAAATACAAACGTTCTTTTCTGTATACCTTGCATATTGAAAATGTACCGGACGGTACTTGGCGCAGTTGACACTCGGACAGATCAAAATCTGGTTCAGGCGATTCTCTAGCAATGTATAACTTCCTTTCTAGTCTGGCTCGAGCATCATTATCATCATTATTTTGTCTTCCAAACAACGACATTGTCGCTTGGTTGACGCACGACACAGCACAACCCATTAAACAATACGTATAATTTGTTAACAAGCTTCACAATCGTCACCGACTTTGGATATTCATTGCAAATTGATTGTTGTGCAATCTTAGGTACAAAGGATTATCATAGCTCCCACTTCATTATCAAGCAAATATGACAAATAAACCGAAAAACAATAGTAAATAATCAATCAGCAGTACACAAGAATTGACAAGAATGTTTTGAAGTGAGAGAGACACCTAGTGACAGACAGTGACAGCTGTCAGCAGACTTGTTTTTTTTTATTTACCCCGAAGTGATGCTATAGGCTTTTGACCACATTGCCTAATACAACAGACTTGATTTGAGACACAATATCGGTAGGCTTAGCCAAGTTGAAATCTACAATCTTTAACGCTAATAGAAAACGAATCAAATGTATGGGAATGACATCATCTCAACAAAAAGTCACGTGATCAAAACAAACGAAAAGAGAATTCGTAGTCAAGTTTATTTACATCGTTCAAAATGATAGAATGAAATGTAATCGTTTCTACCATGTTGATCGCCTCATCCCTTTTTATAAATCGTACTTGATCGTATTAGCCAAGGTACAGTTTTAACAAGCGCTAACGAAACGATGTCGAAGTTTTTAGCGATCACCGAGACCCAGGAGTTAAACGATAAAAAAATGGCGTCTTGATAATATAACAAAACACTTCTCGGTCTCAACAAAGCTGGATCATCCAGCCGTGTTGAGACCGAGAAGTGTTTTGTTTAATTATCTTAATTTGAGCGTCGTTAAGCAGAATGCGACCAGCGGCAAAAAAAAAGCAGTTTAGAGATATAATATGTGCAGGTTCAGGTATTTTAGTCATTGATTTAATTTAGGACGAAAAGTGAAAAAAAATGGGTGAAATATATTTTAGATATGTTTTAATAGCTACAAACTACTTTTCATTGCTAAAATTGCACCGTTTGAAACTTTGTTGCTGATGGTTTGAAAGAGGTGTGGCGAAATTTTAGCTGAGACGAAAACTGAACGTCTTATACTTAGTAGAAAATCCGAACTAGAAACGATCTTCCCTGATCTGTTTAATGGATAAAAACTATTTATATCAAATTTAGTACCTATGTTATAAAATATATCGCGAGTGGGTTGGCTAAAAAAATCCTGGCCAGCTATTGTTAATTACAAAATTGAAAAAAGACTTTTTATTAAACAGTGCACTCATGAGTTGAATTTTAAAACCAACCGAAAGTACCTATAAAGCACAGTATAAATATTAATACAGTAGGACGACGCCTTTGATCTCTGGAAAAATGCCGACAACGTCTAGACAATCTCGCAACGGCGTATGGATGCCAGGGTTGTCACAAGTAAACAATATTTATGAAATTATTTATTTATTGCAGATCAACATGGTTAGCAATATTATAATTAAAACATTATTATAACTTAATAAAAGAATGTAAACAATTTTAAAACCGCTCTTTACTGCATTTATTATTAAGATGTTGAGTATGACAATAAAAAATGCAGTGAGGCGTATACAAAGAGATTTATGAACTACAGACATGGATTGAAGAATTCGACACTTGTAGGTAAGAACCTCGGTAGCTCTGTTGGTAAGAGCATCGGGTGTACTGAATGCGAAGGTCGCAGGTTCAAATCTCGCTTGCGGTTTGAATTTTTATCTTTAGCATCGGTCTGTATGTGGATGGTATCTTTAGTTGGTAAAAATAACGTTGGCATAGCCGTTTTCTTCAAGGATTGCTTCCCGTACATACCATTCTCAAAATGCAAACTGCAAATATATGTATGTTTTAAACTTTCGATGGACCTTTCAAGTAAATCCGGTCTTCTACAAGCTTCTACCCATAATTAACATCTGAAATATTAATATACAAAACAAAGAAGAACAGGCAAAAAAAACCCAGACCCGACAGAAAAGTAACATACCTCAGTTTTTTTGTTATTATTTATATAATCATATTATATAGTTTTTATATTCGAAATCAATGGCTAACACCAAAATATTGCCTTATGTTTTTGTTCAGGCTTTACACTAAAAAAGTACAAAATGCCTACGTATCTACACAATTCGTAAATATATGTAATAAACGCAATTACAGAATATTACTGCTCATGCTACCATGGCAAAAGGACATTGGGAAGTTGCGCACACATCATTAGTGTTGTATATTACCTAGGGTGGGCTAGACATCGAGATCACTTTGACCACCCCGCACTGGGTATGGATTATGTTTTAAGGGACAAAGAAATACAATAAAACTTCAGATCATTCTTTTCGATTATTCCACTAATACCGGCTGCGTTAAAAATAAAAATACGAATACCTGTTATCGTAACGGTGATTAATGAACTTTTTAGTTCTCTAATCACCGATATAAGCTCGTACTGGCGTCAACGAATTAGTGGAATAATCCGATCTGAATCATCGAATATGACGATTTTAATTAATCCTAAGTTGAGGGCGAATCCAGAAGCGCATGCTCTGACCCCAGTACCAGAGGCAAAAAGGAACGGGGTGGAATTTTTTAGTCAGTAAGAGTCTGACACGCCCTCTCGCTCCACCCAAGGGCGAGAGATGTCATTAGATGATTTTAAACCACCTTAAAAAAAAAAAACCTAAGTTGAATGTTGTACTAGGAGTTCAAAAATTATATAATACAGCTGTATCTCCAGGTCTCCTGGATACATCCCATAACTATTTATCGTCATTTAGTTACATACATTACGAATTGTGTAGATAAGTAGGCATTTTGTATTTTTTTAGTGTAAACCCTGAACAAAAACGTAAGGCAATATTTTGGTGTTAGCCATTGATTTCGAATATAAAAACTATATAATATGATTATATAAATAATAACAAAAAAACTGAGATATGTCACTTTTCTGTCGGGTCTGGGTTTTTTTTATATGGGACGTGACCGTTCTTCTTTATAAATATATTGTGCATCTACAAGGTGTATAACCGAAAGGGTAATACATAATTATAAAAAAAATGACGTCCGCCATCTTGGATTTCAAAAAGTATAGCTTTTTCGTAACAAGCACTCCAATTATACTTAAAATTGACACCCAAATCAAATTATAAAAAAAAAATTACGTCCGCCATCTTGGATTTCAAAAAGTATGGCTTTTTCATAACAAGCACCCCAATTATACTTAAAATTGATACCCATATCAAATTATAAAAAAATGACGTCCGCCATCTTGGATTTCAAAAAGGATGGCTTTTTCGTAACAAGCACCCCAATTATACTTAAAATTGACACCCATATCAAATTATTAAAAAAAAATGGCGTCCGCCATCTTGAATTTCAAAAAGGATGGCTTTTTCGTAACAAGCATCCCAATTATACTTAAAATTGACACCCACCCATATCAAATTATAAAAAAAAAATTACGTCCGGCATCTTGGATTTCAAAAATGGATGGCTTTTATTGAACACATAATAATATAAGGATAAAAAATACTTTTTTTTAAAAGTTGTAAATATATAAAATTTTATCGTCCGCCGTTCGGCCATTTTGTTAGCATTATCGTCATAACGTGACACGAAATTACAAACAAAATTATGCAGTCTACAATAATAAAACATTAGGTATTTATTTACCTTTCTTCTGTACGTGGAAACTGATGAAACCGCAAATCTTTATTTATAAAAGATGACGACTTGCAATCTTTCACAGCATACGTCGTATTCACCATTTTAAATAAACAAATATAACAAACACGCGATAGCCCTGAATGATGCCTCACGAACTACTAACATAGTTTTGTTCGCAGTCCGGGAGCGGCTTTCCCGCGTCTCGCCCCTCACACCCCGCACGATTGCCCTGTCTAGACGGCTTCGTCGGACGACTGTATATTTTTAGACTGTGCTATAAAGCCTGTAAAATATGCAAGCTTTGGATTGTCTAGGTAATTTTTTCTTTGCGTAACTAGTGTAACTACTGTGTTGGCTGGTATAAACAGGTACCTATGTCGATTCTACCTAGTTACTTTCAACCATTTGTTTAATAAACAAATCTTATAACAAAATAAGCGCTGTTTCATTGAGAACACGATGATATAGGGTTGTCTACAAAAAATCTAGTTTCAATGAGAGTTGACGAGTTTTAAAAAGTAAAATTTTGATGCGACTGGAAACTTGCGACAAAGAGGTCCAAACCAAGTAGGTACCTACACCGTGCGATTAAACTTTGAAGAGGACTATTTGTTCATGCAATAGAGAAGGATAGCGATACATTAGTAAATACTGAGCATTCTTTTGGAGTAGGTACCTAGTTAATTAATAACTTAAAATATTGAAAATGAAAACACAAAAATCTGGTTTGAAAGAGGGAGAATGGTGGTCTGGTTACGAACTACTGAACGAAGTGAGGGCGCCAATTGTTCGAGGGACTAAATAAGTCTTTAACCCGAGGTAGACACTGTGCTTTTCATTACGAATACAAGGAAAGTAAAAATAAAAACATGAATTAGCTAAAGAAAAAATGAGTAAATTTTATTTTAAATAAATCAACAACTTTGGTGATTTGGTGAGATATTTTTATTTCCACTACCGCTTTAGCCTCTTCTCTTATAAAATCAGGCGTTAAATTCATATCTGAATCAGATGAACTCATTTTATACAAATCTCTGTTAAACGGAAGTAGGTATAAACAAAACTCTAAAACTCGAAAAAACTAATTTTAATGAAGATCGGATTGCACCTTTTTATTTTGTTTTTTCAGCTATTCAGCCATTTTTCATTTTCATCATTGAAAAAATGGTAAATATTTTGCCCAAATCTATGTTATTTAAAAAATTGTTGAAACTAAATTATAATAAAGTTATTTAAAATATATATATTATTTAATCAATACTTTATTTTATTTAAATTTACTTCGTGGCTGTATAGAAAGTTGGAACATGGTTCAATAGAAATGTGAAAATAGAACTAGTTTTTTTTTTCTCCCTAGGGATGAAAAGTATTACTTTCATCCCGCTCCTCAGGCAACTTCAGACCTACTTTCAGAGTATGAGTAATAAAAAGTTATTTTATGGCCTTCAAAGTACGCTCCTTCAGAAACTTCACTTACGCCGACTAATAATACAATCGTCAAAATATTTTTGAACAATTTTCCGGAATTGCGTTCAGTTCTCGCCGCGAATTCTTCTTTATGTCTTCTACCGAATGAAAACGGGTGCCACTGGTTGTAATTTGAGTTTAGGAAAAGAAAGAAGTCGGCTGGGGCCATATCTGGTGAATAAGGTGGTTGCTCGATGGTATATTTGTTGAGTTTTTGGTCAAAAAGTAGTTCACTATGATTGCCTCGTGTGAAGGCGCAATATCGTGGTGCAAAATCCCAGAGAAAATTCTTGGATTTTCCACAAATCTGGCCTCGTCGAATTTGCTCTCTTAACCGCCGCATAACGCTCAAATAATATTTTTTAATTACTGTTTGACCTTCCAGCAAGAATTCCGAATGCACAACACCGTGATAGTCAAAGAAAACGGTCAACATGACTTTGACTTTTGATCGACTTTAGCATGGTTTTTTCGGTTCCGGTTCAGTTGGAAGGCGCCACTCCGAAGCTTGTTGACTAGTTTGAATATCAAACTCGTAAACCCACGTCTCGTCACCATTAACAATGCGTTTCATGAATGTTTGGTCGGAATTTACTCGTTCCATGTCCTCAGCGACTCTTATGCGATTGAATTTTTGGAGAAAATTCATGTCTTTTGAGACTAGCCGAGCGGCAACATGTTTTATACCCAAGTGATTATTCAAAATGGTACGGACACGAAATTCCATTGGCGATGCAAAATTTAAGACTCATTTTTCGACTCATCTTTGAATGAAATCTCATGTATAACTTTCACAAAGCGTACGTAACTGTCAACACGTGCAATTGCTAACCGCGTAGCGAGCGAAATGAGTTAGGTATAAACAGGAATGCACCAGCGCCAACCGCCCGCACCTCCCTCGGTCCCCTTTGTCGTCGTACCCCGCGCCCCTGTACCCCGTGTGCGAGGACTCATTAAAGCGGTAGGTCTATAGATGCGGGAATGTTCGAAAGAGATACCGCGGCCCTGGAACATAAAGGGCAAAAGAAGGAACATGGATGGTTTTTAGTCAGTAAAAGTATGACACTCCCTTCCGAGAGCGGGAGGAGTCATTCGATGATTTACCATCCGAAAAAAAAAAAACGTCTACAGATATGATCTAACTAAAAACAGCACTGTATTTAATTTAAATAACAGATGCAACTCAAATTCCGCGCCAAAATAAACTTGTTGTAAGTTGTAACTGTGTAACAGTTGTGCCAATCTAACAACAACAAAAAATTGAATTTAACAAATCAAAAACAAATCATCCATTCCCGACACTTTTTTGACTGAATGTACAGACGCCAGCACATCAAGCTACTAATCTGTCTTTAATAGATTTTCAACTTTATCTCTAAAGCATTAGGTTCAAGGTTGGTTAGGAAAATCTGGGGATCCTGCCGTCTTGCCGAAAAGATTTTGCCAAATTTTCATTACCCAAACAAATAGCAACCTTTTTTTATACCAATGTAATATTTGGAATAATTTTAGTACGCACATTTTCATTTGGTCAAATGTTTAGGTACTTGGCAGATTATTACCTAGGATAATATCATTAAGTGTTTTGGTCTTTAATCAAATGATTTATTACAGCAAACAAAATTAAGACAATAAACGTTTAGTCAAATGATTTGTTATGACAAAAAATATAAAGGCATAAATTTTGGAATGAAGACATAACACAAATTGATTTAATATAACGTAATTGAAATTTAACAGATGCTGACAGAAACCCTAACCCTAGACGGTCGACGTCAGAGGCACCCCGAGGTTCGGTTAGTTAGGTTCCTGTAAACCTTGCAGACAGAAATAGGAGCCCCGCGCAGCGGGGATCCGTCGACCTGCTGACGGAAACGCTAACCCTAGACGGTCGACGTCAGGGGCGCCCCGAGGTTCGGTTAGTTAGGTGCCTGTAAACCCTGCAGACAGAAATAGGAGCCCCAACCGAATCCAAATAGGAGATTCCAACTAGTTAATAGTGCTTTTGACTGAAATGGTAAGTTTAAAATTGACGACACCAAATATTTGGCTTATTTAATTTTGCGTAAAATATGTTATACCAACTGAAATATTTGACTAGATAAAAAATGGTAAAAGTACTAGTTGGTGAACAAGTTATTGTTCAAACGTTCACTTGCCAAACATAGGTTTTCGTAACAATTATTTGTAAAGAGATTTTTTGGTAAGTAATAATTTGGCAAATGAAATTATGCGAAAATTCGTTTGGGAACTGATAATTTGGCAATTTCTTTTCGGTAAAACAAGGGAGACCCGAAAATCTGACAGTTTCGGGTAGGTTGACCTGCTGGCGTCTGTACATTGTTTCTTGCATGCTATTTTTGCATTATGAAACTCACTACCAATGTTTTTAACGAGATTATGACAATTATCTTGTAATATACATATAAGAAATTAACTGATAAAAATCTAATGGAATATCTTATTATAGGTAATCTTTATGTCGCGCATAAGTCCATTCGCGCAAAACTCCAATCGCGCAAAAGTCCATGCGCGTCCTTCGCGCAAATGTCCAAGATCCGACGCCTCGCGACGGGAATGTTCGCGCGTGCTGATGCATCTACTTGGTCTCACGTCAAGCACATTGCGCTCTGGCATGCGCCCCCCGTGCCCGACGTGACGCCCCTACTTCGCAACCTGGTAGCGAACGATGACCCCATTCCACCGGATTGACTCCCAGGTAAGCTGTATCACGTTACACGCACCTGAACAAAATGACTCCACGCTATGGTGTGGAGCACGCAACCTGCTGCATGGCGGGTTCTAAGTTAATACAGGCGCGTCGTAGCCAAACCATACAGGCACCCCTATACAGTCGAGTAGACTCACGCCTGGATGCGCGGCGCTGACGACCCATGCAGACACTGGGCGGTATTTCATAATACAATTCCGCCCACCTACACACGTGGGCTCTTTAGTCTAGACCGTGACTGGCTAGCTCTGGTAACGTGACGGACGGTAGCCACACATCCACTGTAGGGGCGTCGTAGTCGGTACCTCTGTCGCTGGTCGTCTCGTGCTGGGCCTCCCCCGGGTAACTAGGAATCTCACACGGCGGGGACTGACTGCCGGTGCCGGGGTAACGTGAAGAAAAGAGCGCTGTGTGACAGCGCTCTGGTGCACCTACAGAAAATAACACAGCAACCGCACACATCGGCGCGCGTTGTAATACGCCTAAACAGGCCAGCAAATGACGGGACCGTATTCATGGGCCTAGGTATGGACTCCACGGTCGGAGGGCATTACGACAGCCTTCTTGCAAGTGGCTCATTCCAAGAGGTCGTCGAGTCATCACCTCCTGAGGATGCCCCGTGGAGGGGCGAAACACGTCGAGTACCTATAAGTGCTCCATCCTACATCTCATGGATCTTTTTTGCGGAATTACAACCACATATTTTGCAAAACAAATTTTAATGACATGGATTTCCGCAAAGTGACGCCTGATTCTAAAACTTATCTTGAATATAAGTTTTTAAACATGGTCACTAACAATATCATTAACACTGGAAACGCGATATTTACCATGTTTACTATTTGTTTTGAATTCCCGATATAGTAAATATGGTAAATATCTCGTTTTCAGTAGGTAGTGTCCGACTGAAACATGTTGTTTTGCCGAAACCGAAGGTTCGGTTTTGATTATAGTTTCGGCCGAAACCGAATGTTTAAATACGATTGAAACGTTGAATAAAATGTCAGTGGGCCGTTCTCTCCAGATATATGAATAATGAAACATCTCGCTGGCCTAATATTACAGGTTTCTACGTTTCACTTTTATCGAATTGAAATTTCAACATTGTCATAGTGACACTGGGTCTAAATTGAACTACCCTAAAAAGCGTGGAAAATGTAATACTGTAATACTGAGGCAGTGACATTTTATTACCAACCGTGCCGAGCGCACGCGAGGTTAGCCTAAGGCGCCGTCCTAATTGGCAACGATCGTACGAGCAAACGATGCGTTTATCGTCGTGCGATGAAAATGATCGTACGATGGTCCAACTGGTGTCCTAATTGGCAACGATCGATCGTACGAGCAAACTACGCGTTCATCGCCTTCACCGTAGCGGCGTACGTTCGGGCGTTTCATCTGTGCTGTGCTATGTGAGGTCTCGCTCGACTCACCTGTGCCGTCCCCCGGCCCGCGCGTTCTGCTCGCGCGATGACGCGTGACCAATCAGGACACTCAAAAGAGATTTGTAGCTTTGATTGCACGATCGCACGATAAAACCCATCGTACGATCGCTTTTAAACATTTCACTGTTCTCGCGCGATCACTTGCAAGCTCTATTAGGACACACTAAAGAAATTAGTGTGTTTAATTTCGTCGTGCGACGAGAACGCATCGTTTGCTCGTACGATCGTTGCCAATTAGGACGCCGCCTAACGCGATCCGAAAGTAGGTACGATGTTATAAGTTTCGGCGCAGCCGAAAGGTGCGGCTGTTTTGGCCGAAACCCAACCTTAGGCCGAAACATGATTTTTAGGCCGAAACCGGCCGAAACCTATACTTCGGTCGGACACTAGTTTTCAGTGATAACGTGAATAGCTATGCAGGTGGACTATTGGAATACGCTCTTTACCAATACGAAAGCCTTCGTTTTCGTTTCGTATTTGCGGCTCTTTACTAAAATAATCAAATACCTACAAGGTGTAAAAAACTGTACACCAAACTTAGTAACTGGGAAATGCCGTTAGTATTATTAGGAGGGTTTTCATCGGTTCGGACGTTGTCTGCTTCTGAAGCGTCGCAGTACATTTGGTTCACCTTTTGTGCATCCTTTTCTGATAGTACTTTTCTTTGACCGATTTTAACACCTTCCTGGAAACGAAAAAACGAATCATTATAGCTCGGTACTATTAGCCTTGCCTTTGATTTTTACAGTGATGCGGACGAATATTCTTTTCTGCTATTGAAACATGTAAGTAGATATTTCTATTATTATTCTAAGTCGGTTACAACTCGAAAATAACGTTGTCAGATAAAAATAAAGCTTCCAGAAAAATTTCAATCACCTGTTTTGGAACAATGGTGTCTTGGCCGTTGGAGGAGAAAGATCGCCGGCCATAATGCAGGCAACTGTCGTAGTCGTACCCCACGCCGAAGTTTGTGACGTGGGACAAGTTGTATTTGAAAAAGTTATACCTCTTTTCTGCAAACAAACAAATATCAACTCTTAAGTGAAAACTATTTGGACGATTGATTTCTCGACTACTAAAATGTACCGACTTAGCTTCTGCTAACATAAAAATAAACTTTCAATAGAAATAAAATTTACTTCACACCGTAATTTTATTGCTTAGACAGTTGGGCTAATTGACATTCGCATTGTGTAGCGTTCGTGACGGGTGCGTACCATTTGACATAATAACAAAAATTTTAACGATCACATGACCTAATTTCATTTAATATATTTTTTTTTTAGTATATCGATGATATTATACAATGAATTATCGAAATAATTTCAGTTTACCTAATTTTATATGGTTTACTAAACATTTTGTATAATGCACATTTGAACTAATATTCAGTTAGTATAATATTTAGTTATATTCAAATTCTGGGCACCCCGAAGTTCGGTTAGTTAGGTTCCTGTAAACCCTGCAGACAGAAATAGGAGCACCGCGCAGCGGGGCTCCGTCGACCTGCTGACGGAAACCCTAACCCTAGACGGTCGACGTCAGGGGCACCCCGAGGTTTGGTTAGTTGGTAAAAGAGCAATATACTAATTGAAAATTATATGAGATGAACGTTATACTAAATGTTTTTAGAGCAAAAGAAGTTTATATGAAATGTAATATTAGATCACATGATATTAGGTTATTTGTTTTATGCATATGAAAATTATATCATGTGAACGTTATTTCAAGTGATAATATATTATCTGTTATTATGGCATATATTACACACCCGTTCGTGACAGGCTTGTATCCACCGCGCGGTCACTGACGTTAGCACCTAGATAACATGGAATAAAAAAAAGTTTTTTTTTTTGAAGTGAAAACTTCTTTAGCGGCGTTGAGCACTTTAAAAAAATTGTTCTGTAATGGGTATAAAAGCTTAAACTCGCGTCAGGACACTCGCGTCAGGACACGTGACAAAGCGTAAGACGGATGGAGAGTAGACGATTTTGAACTTGACCTTCAACATTTTATGGTTTAAAATTATTTAAAGAAATTTGGAAAAAGCGTAAGACGGATGGAGAGTAGACGATTTTGAACTTAACCTTCAACATTTTATGGTTTAAAATCATTTAAAGAAATTTGGAAAAAGCGTAAGACGGATGGAGAGTAGACGATTTTGAACTTAACCTTCAACATTTTATGGTTTAAAATCATTTAAAGAAATTTGGAAAAAGCGTAAGACGGATGGAGTGTAGACGATTTTGAACTTAACCTTCAACATTTTATGGTTTAAAATCATTTAAAGAAATTTTTAAATGTTTCCAATCAACTTTGAACCTAATGCTTTAGGGATAAACACGGAATAGAAAAAACCGTAGACAGAGTATTCTATAGACTGCTGGATATCTTCCTTTGCATTCGCACAAGAAAAAGAAGAACATATAAACGTCACTAGCAAAGAAAAGAGACAGAGTATAAATATTTCTGTCCCTTATCGCGTGTCGGCTGAGCACATCATTGTCAGTGCACAACAAGTTTGACGTTTGTGGCGGTGCCAGATTGACATCCAATTTGTTTATTAACAATTGCATCGAAATTATACACATTATATGATCTTTTCGAGCTTAATTCGACAACAGTACATTTGTGCAACTGTGCAAAATGGTAAGGTGCAGTGTAATAAACTGTAAAAGTGATAGTTTGATGAAGATTGCTGGACTGTCCTTTCACTCGTAAGTATTAGATCTTTTTAAGTATTCAATCGCTTTGTGTCCTATTATTTCTCATAAAATAGTCGCAGTAATGTACCAACTAATTCGTTTAATGGATAAATCTCGTATAATCGTGATTTTTGCAATAATTTTATTATCTTACCTCAAAATTCAGTGTTGCCACTTTTTGACGGGGAATTTACCCTTTAATATGGGTAATACCGAATAATGCAATGTCTATAAAAAAATACTCTTCCGACCTTGATTCATATGATATTAGTAATACGCACTACTTAAAATCTATGTTAGTAACACACGTATTATACGATTTTAATTCGTATAACTGCACTCACCTGACGCAAAAAATGAAAGATAATAAAAAATCTTATTAAATTTTCAGATTTCCGAATAAACCCGAAATAAGAAACTTGTGGATTGCTGCTACCGCATGAATCTTTAGGATGTGATCCTATGATCAACATAGATCATGATTATTTAACAGATCCTTCTAGGCTTACTCTTTATTCTAAAGAAATAATAACCTATATTGCTGGTTTTATTGCAAGAAAGTTGAGGAAAGTTATTAAATGTGAGGATTGTCTTTTGGCTTTGATCACAGATAAGTATCACGGAATCATTACGACTGAAGGACAAGTATCCATGGTCATGAATAAATTAAAAAAAAAAATCACGGAATCATTGCTAGAAGAGACAAAGGAGGCCTTATTTATCCTTCTACTGACTTAAATAAAGTCTGTGAATTGGCAGAAAAGATATTTCGAGCGCGTTCACATAAAGGAAATTCATTTTTTAATGAGAAAAATGTGATGTCAACACTTATATTATCGTGTTACAAGGAATGCACACGTACCAATATTAATATATTTATTAATGACCATTTCGACAGTCAGCCTTTTATAGGGAATCACAGAACTCTCCTCATTAAATCAATCGCAATGCATTACTTCGAAACCCGTATTCACCATAGTACCAAACAATGTTTTGAACCACAATCGAAAATAAGAATTATACATAATAAGTTAGTGCTTTTTCAAGGACAGTAATTTGTTTATAAATAAAATATTACAGTTGCATCATTGCTATGTTTTATCGTTTTCTGTGTATTGGAATGTTCATTTTAATTTGCAAGTGTATGAGTTTGGCGACACTGGTTCCCGTACTAAGGCAGTCTAAGGGCACTTCCATAAATGATAGTACTTTTATACTGATAAAGCAATTGGTGCAAAATTATTCCCTAACCATTCCAAAATATCAAACATGCTCAACGTTAATAATCAAGTTTTCACTTCTGCCGGCACTCCCGGAGTGCTAGTTTTTTTTAGTTGCAATATTCCATACAAATATTTTTCATCATCAGACATGTAATGGCACTTGTAACCCAGATGGGTGCAAAGTTTTAATCAATATACATGAATTAAGTACAAACGCAAGGTAGCTACTGTAAACAGTTGAGGAGTTCCCTTAACTGTCCTTCGTCTTCATCATCAGACCCCTTATCGTCGTCAATCGTCACAACCCATCTAGGTGTAAATATCTCATCAATACAAATTAATCAAACCCAAACACAAGGTGACTGCTGTAACCCGTTGAGGAGTTCCCTCGACTGTCTTTCGGTTCCATCATCAGAGCGACTCCAGACCTTCTTTAAATTGTAGTGCTTTAAAATACTTAATCAAAAAATTTACAAACGCACTAGTCGCCACTACAATTTTTGAAAGCTCCCCTCAATTTCTCTAGGATGCCATCATCAGATCCCGGTTTCCTTATCATGGGACCACCCTTGAAGTATCCCCTTTACAACATTTTTTTTTATCAAAATCGGTTCATAAACGACGAAGTTATCCGCGAACACACATAAAAAAAAAATAACCTACCTCCTCCTTTTTTTAAGTCGGTTAAAAATCGTAAGTGTTTAGTTCTTCAGTATGCAGTGCATTGTTCTCAAAAGTCACTTACGTCGTTGTATGTTGTCCCAAACAATGTCGATGTAGTCGTCTCTCTCGGGGCTACTATGCATGTGGAAAAAACCAAGAACATGCAGCAGCTCATGCGTGATGGTGCCGTATTGAAAGCAGCCGGTGCTGACGCGGTGACGGCCATTCAGGTTCATCACTTGGAACCCGCCCTGGTAGCCCACATGAGAAAAACAACCATTTCGGGTACCCTGCAACAGAAAATGTTGAGGTTTCGGAAGAGTTCCAATCTCGGTGAACAGTTGTAGGTACGTTTTCAGACATCCGATGAGATTTCATGATAGATATGATGGATAAATGAGTTAGTTGGTAAATAAGGCATTCACGAGCGTGTCAATTCAAATATTCACTTTCAATTGCACTCGAAATGTGAACACTACAAAGCCTATTGGAATCAGAATCAGAATGTTTATTTGTCAACATAGGTAATTACAGAGTGTGTGTGATGTTACATTTTCGTATGTGCTCTATGTTTTGCTATTTGGCGTACAAATATTATTGTCAATTTAAATTAAATTAAGTTAATTACTTGCAACAAATACCTACATTATATAAAATTATAACAATACATTAATTAAAATTACAAAAATCAAAGCAAGTCGATCAATAAATATTCTCAGAATGTCAACAGTAAAATTTAAGAAATAACAAATGATAAATGTCAGAACATAAAAATGTAGTAGATAGTGTCAATTATTTATAAAATAAAAAATTAATACAGGAATGTCAAAGAAATTAATATAAATCAATAAACTATTTCTATAAAGTTAACAAAAAAATCGAAGAAAGTATTTAGATGTTATATATCAATAAAAGTATATGATAATAATGTCAACTGATTGCAATGTCATTCACAGACATGTCAAAACAGAAATGATGACCTAATGCTTATTGTCTGAAGGAGGGATTGTAGAATTGTCATCCAAATAATCCTTTAGTGAGTAGTAACATTTATTGATTAATATTTTCAGAAGTACACTTTTGAATTTGTCCAGATTTAACGATTTCAATGTCTCAGGTAGCTTGTTAAATATTTTTGTGGCCATACAGAAAGTGCTTTTATTCATTAAGGCTGTTCTGCCATGTGTGTTTTCGAGTTCGAACTTATTTTTGTCACGAGTCACTCTTGGAAGCAAGGGACGAGTCACTCTCGTCATTTCAGGAGAAGTTAAGGTGCTGAAACATAGAAATGGGGACAGTACTTGAATAATGACAACATCACGCTCTCCTTTCCTGTACGGACGGAATTTGATACAAGTCCTGCGTGTAAGCTCCTCCATTCCATTTCTAATGACTTGCAATTGATCGGTAGCTGTAAAGTTGAATGAAACTTGCATTAGATCCATAAATTGAGCATTTTTTCCTGTTAGAAACTATTCCAAAAATAACCAATCTCCTCAAGTAGGGCTATCTAAATTGGTGAGTCAAAAGTTCCGTTGTACCAACAGATATGTAAAGATCAATTATGCCAATTTCTAGAAATAAATAATAATATCCCAGCCGATTGTTAATCCTCTGCAGGGCAAACGCTTCTCTTACAGAGAAGGCAATAATATTGATCAACAAACTTGCCAAAGTGAATTGGCGATTCGACTAGGTGGTGATGTTTTACATTCCAGAAAAAAAAAACGCGATTTACCGTCGCAAACAAAACACAATAGGTACTCACTGAAATGGGCTACGTTAATGTGGTAGATGACTTCATTATTGGGCCATCTCTTAGAACCGTTTCTGATGCCATTCCTAGAAATGAGGCCCTCAGCGACTTCTTCGAGGATCAGACTCCGCTGGCGCTCGTTGAGGATCAGGTCACCCTCGAACTTGCCACTCTCCTCCCAGGCGTGGTCAGACACGACTTCATCGTCATCATAGTCGTCGTCAAGGTCTCCACCTTCTGTGAGATAAGGTGATAAAAAGGATATCAAAATCAATTCAATAGCTAATTATCCATGATATTGAGTTGTTCCTAGACACAACTCAATATTCATGAATAGTTAGACGATCATCATCATCGAGTGTCAGACTTTTACTGACTAAAAACCATCCATGTTCCTTCTTTTGCCCTTTATGTTCCAGGGCCGCGGTATCTCTTTCGAACAGTCCCGCAGCCCTGGCAGGCATCGGTCCTTGCGGGACCCTCATGTTTGCTGACATCTCTTTGAGGCGCGCGTGGAACACGAACGCGCCGTCGACACGGCCTGTCGTCATAAGACGGACGGACGGCGAGTTAGCCCATTACTCACCGTCCACAGGCCCGCGCCTACGGTGGCCGAGAGCCATCACGACGTGGTGGGTTCGAACCCTGGCAGGCGCATTACTTTGTGTAATTTATTTCATCACCACTGCTCTCAAAAACGATGAATCAAAAACATCGTGAGGAAACCGGCATGTCCTAGAACCAAAACTTCGAAGACATGTGACATCTACCAACCCGCACTGGGCCCGCGTGGTGAATTATAGCCTATTCCCTCTCTAGAGTTGGGGCACAAGACTCCTCTCTCTGTGAGAGACGATATCTAACCCACCAGGACTTGTTATGGGGCCGCCGGGCGGCTCGGGATCTATTTAACAATAAATACCTTCGACTACAAATTCTATAGGGACTTATTTCATATTATTATTTTAATAATTTTATATTTCAATGGGTCTCGCCTGCTTACAAATGCGCTTTTTTTTACTTATCAGTCGGGGTTTTTTGTTTGTATAACTAGGTAAGTACTTTTGGAACGAAGTTCCTTATCGCGCGTTGCGAAAGGGGGCTAGACGGAAAAAATTCAGACGAAAATTTGTAATGACACTTTTTACCCGACTGCGCGACGCAAAGGAGGGTAATGTGTTTTTGCTATAGTAAGCTATTGTAAGCCGTGCGGCGTGCGCATGTTTCTCTGTCTGTCTCTCTCTCTCTCTTATAGAAAGCAAGCTATATATTTTCGTTTCGTCTTTGGTCTGTGGATGGGTGATCAAGGTTAAGCAACGACTGCCAAGGTCTGCCTGTGGATGAGTGATCCAAGTTAAGCAACGGTTGCCAAGGTTGGTGTTGAGAAGCACAGCCCCCTAATTCTGTTATGATATGTCTGTTTGTTGTTCTGTTAGGTAAAAATGATAAATAATGACTTGGATAACGTAGTTGTATATAGTTTGATATCACTAGTAGGCATTATACATCTCTTTTGATATAAAAACCGTTTGTAACTTCTTAAAGTTGTAGAAGTTACCAGTAAATTTAAAAATCCTTGGTGAGACAAGGTTCCATCTATGGGTAAACAGACCCAGTGATTGGCCGAGGGAAGCCCATTGTTGTCTACATCCGGGTTCCCACGGTCTATCTAGGTCACAGGGGTGAAGAGCGGGGAGCGAGGGGCAGGGTGATACCGGCTCCCCCGCTAACAATAGGATAGTGGGCGGCCATGAGAGTGGGGCCGACCGCAACTTGCGCCTACGTGGGAGTAGATAAAACATGCGCCCACAGGCGCAAAAAGTAGTCTTCCAGTAATCTTCGTCGAGTCCTTATTCTGCGCGATAGCTCTGTCATAAGTTACGGATAGAGTTCGGTATCCAAGTCGTTGTGTTTATATTGTATTGTGTGTAAAATCAAGTTGTAAAAGTATCCGGCAAAATCATAGTGTTCTTAAGTTAATATAGTGTTTAAATAGTGTTAAAATCTAAGTCAAATATAAATATTTAGTTACACTCATCGTGTTTCCATTTCAACCCTTGCGCCTGAATCGTGTATAGTTGGTCTGTCGATGGGTGATCAAGGTTAAGCAACGACTGCCAAGGTCTGTCTGTGGATGGGTGATCCAAGTTAAGCAACGGTTGCCAAGGTTGGTCTGTGGATGGGTGATCAAGGTTAAGCAACGACTGCCACGGTCTGTCTGTGGATGTGTGATCCAAGTTAAGCAACGGTTGCCGAGGTGTGTCTGTGGACAGTTGATCAAGGTTAAGCAACGACTGGCAAGGAACTTCGTTCCATCCGGGTGTCCCTTGTTTTATTTTCAGCCTTTCAGTTTATTAGTGAAAAAGATTACACAGACGATTAAACTTCTTGATTTTTTCACTTTCATGATTTGTCGTTTCCAATCATCAGAAGCCATCTTTAAATCGTTATAAATCTGATATGGGCATTTGGAGCGAAAAATGATATGAGAAATTAAAAATGGTTTTCAAATACCTATTCAATGATACCCCCACTTACTATAGTTCATCGACTTTCATTTTTTTTATTTTTCACAATATTGCGTCAGGTTGTCACCATATTTAACTTTAATTAGGTACTGTCATGCTTAAGAGCGAGTGGACCGTCGCAAATAGCTGTCAAATATTTCGCTGTTTTGATGAATTTGGCTATATTACTACAGGGAAATGAGAAATATGACTAAAATTCTATATTTAGTTATACAATACTGCTGTCAAAGCTTTCTGGTACGGAATTACTGAAAGCTTTGACAGCAGTTCACATTTCATACCTGGCTAAAATCCTATCTTGAAAATGGATTCTTCTATGTCGCAGTCAATGGATTCCATTCTGAAACCTACGGGACCACCTCAGGGGTACCTCAAGGCTCGCATGTCGGTCCGATTCTCTTTAATGTATTCGCTAACGATATCCCACACTGCTTCAAATCCTCAGAATGTTACATGGACGCAGACAATCTCAAATTCTCCAGAATAATTGAGTCTAGCGACGATACTGAACTACTTCAGAGCGATGTCGACTCGTTACTTCAATGGTGTAACGATAATGAAATGGTATTAAATGTTAAAAATGTTACCACGTGAAGTACACCCGGAAAAAGAACTTAACGTGTATACCGTGTGGGCTCTAATGTTATCCAAGAGGTGAATCAAATAAGGGACTTGGGTGTTATTTTTGATAATAGTCTTGACTTTCGTACCTCATGTAGAAAATACTATCAAAAAGGCTTCTAGAATGCTGAGATTCGTTGTTAAGAATGTTGCCGGTTTCAAACAGTTTCAGTGGTACCAAGATTTTGCTGTAAAACAGTATCACAGACAGTATTGTACGAAGTATCTTGCAAGATTCTTTTTATTACTATTCTTTGTGTTTATAGACCTAAATTGATTTTAAAAAACAAGTCGGGGTCCTACCGTCGCGGCGTCGCCGTCTCCGCAGTTGTTTTCACGAACTCTAAGTGGCACCTAACGCAATGCCTAATGACCGTTTTCATCAACACTGTCACCTAACTGAATGCCTAATTCCTGTTTTCACCAAGACTAAGTGACACGACGATGGAGATTCGTAGAACACACACACTCATCACTATTAGCTACTTCCCCGTTGCTAAAGAAATAATTTCTATGTTTTTGTCTTCGTAGAAAGTCGAGTCTACGGGTCGCCCCATGCTCGGGCAGAAGACATGTCGAGTTGTATAGAAAGAGTCGGTATAATCTTGGTAGATTAGAGATGGAATTGGTCATGCTACGTGTGCAGCAACAAAAATATAGTTGGCGCAGCTGCGGTAAGCACCGTGTCGGGCAGATTTTGTGTGATCCGCAGTGAAGGTGTTTAATATCATAAGCAATACTCAAACACAGGTAACAGGAAGACAGGGAAGCTGGTCCTCATCCGTAAGCCGGGGCGCCCTGCGGACTCTCCGTCCGCATACCGGCCCATTGTGTTGCTCGACGAGGTGGGCAAGCTCTTCGAAAGAGTCATTGCGAACCGCCTCGCCGGGCACTTTGCGGGAATGGGACCGGATCTTGCGGACAACCAGTTTGGTTTCCGCAAGGGGCGCTCGACGGTGGACGCCATCATGCGCGTGAGAGCCCTCACGACGGGGGTTGCGGTGTCCTGGGGTGGGGTTGTCTTGGCGGTGTCTCTCGATATCGCCAACGCCTTCAACTCCATGCCCTGGAGCTGCATTAGGGAGGCAGTCCGGTATCACCGGGTGCCGACCTACCTTCGTCGTGTGGTCGGGGATTACCTGACGGACAGGTCCGTCATATATCCCGGTCACAACGGAGAATGGAACCGGCGAGAGATGTCGTGCGGTGTTCCACAGGGATCGGTTCTGGGGCCGCCCTTGTGGAACATCGGCTACGACTGGGTGCTGCGTGCCAACCTCCCTAGCGGCGTCAGCGTAGTTTGCTACGCTGACGACACGCTGGTGCTGGCGCAGGGGAGGTCGCACGAGGCGGCGGCCGAATTGATGACACGCGGGGTTGCGATAGTCGTTGAGAGGATCCGGCAATTGGGTCTCGAGGTGGCATTGCACAAGTCCGAGGCCATGTGCTTTCATGGGCCTCGGAATGCGCCACCGTCGGAATCCACACTGACGGTAGGAGAGGTTCCCGTCGGCGTCGAGGCGACGTTGAGGTACCTCGGACTCGTCCTCGACAGCCGATGGAACTTCGTGGAGCATTTCCGACGTTTGGCTCCCAGACTGGAAAAGGCAGGGGCTGCCTTCAAGCGGCTCCTGCCCAACCTGAGGGGGCCAAACGCCTCCTGCCGGAGGCTCTATGCGGGGATCTTGCGGTCCATGGCCCTTTACGGGGCCCCGGTGTGGGCGCGTTCGTTGAGGCTGCGTGCAAAGCACTACCTGAACGCGCCCCAAAAGGTGGTAGCCGTAAGGCTGATCCGTGGGTACCGCACGATCTCCCGCGAGGCGGCGAGCCTCCTTGCCGGATTGCCGCCATGGGATCTGGAGGCCATAGTCCTCGCGCGCCTGCACGAGTGGCGCGCGGAGGTACAGAGCCGGGGGGTAACTCCGCTGCCGCGGCATATTGTCGCGCAGTCGTCCGTCCGTCGTATGACGACGGGCAGGCCGTGTCGACGGCGCGTTCGTGTTCTACGCGCGCCTCAAAGAGTTGTCAGCAAAAGGGAGGGGCCCGCAAGGGCCGGTGCCTGCCAGGGCTGCGGGACTGTTCGAAAGAGATACCGCGGCCCTGGAACATAAAGGGCCAATGAAGGAACATGGGTGGTTTTTAGTCAGTAAGAGTCTGACACTCCCTTCCGCTCCGCCCAGAGCGGGGGGGGTCATTTGATGATTTCCCACCCACCAAAAAAAAAAAAAAAGGTAACGATAGGCATCTTCTATCATGGGGAACATGGCTGGCCTAGCGGCTGGAGGTTACTTGTTATGAAATTGGGTTGCACCTTTATTTACCACCCTTTTGGTCTAATTACTTGGGTACCTATGTAGATCCTGTCTTCAACTCCCACTGTTTTTTAAAGGCTTAAAAACCCTGCCAATTTTTTTTCCAATAGGTGTATAGAAAAATAATGACTTCTCTGAGTATTTCTGATTAACCGTACAAAAATATCAGAAGTAGAAAATTAGAGAACAAGTATCACTTACCATTCAAAGTTGGGCTCAGCATCGACGTCTTCTTGAGGTACTCCGCAAAATCCTCAAGTTCGTCATAGGTGATCGCCAAACACTTGACCGCACAGACGATTATGAGAACCACCGATAACTTTGTCCGTTCCATGATAATTTTAAAACCTTTGCCTGATTTAAATTTATATTTATAAATTCATGCGATCTTGATTTCGCTTTTTGTAAACTTAACTTGACGACACGAACACGATGTATCCGAAATAAGTATGTCACATTGAATTTTTATTTCGACTGACTGGGCAAAGTCTCGAATCTGAATATGCATTTTTTTATTTCTGTTTTAGGCTTTGCGGGTATATTTTAATGTGCGTAATAAAAAAACATTAACAAAAAGTCCTAATTGTTTTTATTTAATCGAATAAAATCGGAACATCATTATCATCATCTTCCTGCCCTTGCCCCATGTTCATATCATTCCTCACACAATGCATCCATCGTTTCCTTGGTCTTGCTCTTCCTCTCCATCCATCAACATTTATATTCTTCACTCTTTTAGTCATATGCGATTCTTTCCTTCGGACTCGACCTGGGAATCGACCAAGACAGTCCGATTCGCTTTAATTTTTTCTGTAACTGGCGCAACTCTCATACTTCCTCTAATATACTCATTCCTTATTTTATCCATTCTTGTGACACCACACATCCACCTCAACATTCTCATCTCCGCTACATGCAACCTTTTTTCATCCATCTTCTTCTCAGCCCAGCATTCCGATAAATACAATACGACAGATCTAATCACGGACTTGTATATTTTCCTCTTTAGCTTGAGGAGCATCCGTGGGTCGCAAGTTGTTCCAGTGGCCTGTCGCCATTTCATCCATCCTGAGTTAATCCGGTGCGATACGTCTTGGTCCACTTCACCATCCCCTTGAACAAGCGACCCTAGGTACCGGAAATGGGAACAGATATGGCAAGAATTATGGGCCTGGCTTGGAGAGACCGCCGAAATCACAGAATAAGTATTCTGTTTTGGTCCTACTTAATTTCCGGCCAACATTCTCCAGTCTTTACCACCACACCTCGAATCTGCGCTGGACCTCTGGACCACTCTCAGCTACCAACACAATGTCGTCGGCAAACAGAATACACCAGAGAGCCTCGTCCTGGATGCCCGACGAAAGTGCGTCCATTATCACCAGGAAGAGGAACGGGTTTAGAGTTGACAGTCACATTGAAGCTGCCGGTAGTGCCCGCTGTAGACCGTACTTGGGTACTATATCTACTGTACATCGCTCGGATCAACTGATACTTCCCAGGCATACCTTTTTCTTTCAGGGCTCACCACAAAACCTCACGAGGAACCCGATCGCCTTTTCGAGGTCGATGAACACCATGTGCAAGTTTTTGTGCGCAAATCTGTATTTTTCGCACAGCTGGCAGATAGTAAAACTGGCATCCGTCGTTCTCCGACCAGGCATAAAAACGAACTGATTTCGTGACATTTCGCTGTCTTCTCTCAGTACTCTTTCAATAATTTTTTGCCAAACTTTCATACTACGTGCCACTACGCGGAGCTACATGCGATGATGGTGATGCTACGTGGAGCTACGTGGAGTTTCATTCCTCCATAGTTGTTGCACTCCAGCACATCCTTTTTTAAAAGATGGGCACCATTCGTCAGGTATGGCTCTTCCAGCAACAACTTGTTGAAGAAGAAAGCTAACCACGTCTATCCATCCACCAGTAATAATTTCCAAACTTCAACTGGTATACCGTCAGGTCCTAATGCTTTACCATTCTTCATTCCATTTACTGCTATCCTCACTTTATCCATACTAACCATTCTCATTAACCCCTCATTCACTGTTTTATTATCCAGCACACGATCCCAGTCATTCTCTTCATTCTTCTCTTCTGTCTTCCAAAGTACCCCTTCCACCTATCCTTTATTTTCTCATTATCCGAAAGAACCATTCCACCTTCATCTTTTACGGATTTTATCTGGCATATATCCCACGACTTTCTTTCTCTTGCAAGCCGATATAGGTATTTTTGGCCTGCTGGGCTACCCAGTGCGTCATAAAGCTTGTCCTGGGCTTATGCTCTTGCTATGGCCACAGCTTTCTTGGCTTTTGTCTTAAGAGCATCATACTCACTCTTCCTTTCAGCGTTCAAACTAAAACTTGCAACTTCGACTTTGCATTCTTTGATGTATTTTAACTTGTTTCGCCGGACTCAACAGTAATCTAATTGGGTTTTGTGATTGCCACTCTTTTACGTAAAGTGTCCGTCGTTCTTCTGGAACCAAGTGTTGGCTACTGCTAGGTCAAATGCGGTAGCAGATTGTAGTAAAGTCTCTCCCTCGTTATTTTGAGTTCCGAATCTCCATCCTGCATGCACTCTTTCATAATTCCCTCTTATACTTCCCACATGACCATTAAAATCCCCTCCAACTATCAACTCCTCATGCACCGGGATGTTCATCAAAACGGTGTCTAAGCCCTCCCTAAACATTTCCTTTACTCTAACAACACATCCCACTTGCGGTGCATACACACTAATTACATTCAGCATTACATTTTCTAACATAACTTTTACAACTGTCAATCGATCATTAATCCTTTTTACATCCATCACGCTTTCTTTCAAGTTACTATCTAACACTGTTCCACGCCATTCCTTTTCCCGTCACTTCCACAATAGAAAAACTTGTATTCCTGACCAATTTCCCTCGCTTTTGTTCCCTTCCATTTCGTTTCTTGCAAACACGCCACATTTATTCGTCCTTTTTTGAGTACATTTTAATAATAGCTAATTCTTTGGCTCTTCCAGTCATGATCCCAAAATTCCAACTAGCATAACTCAATCTCACTTCCCGAGCTGACTTCTTTCGTCGCACCCGTCCGGGGTGGTGCAACAACCCTTGTCCACTTTCCGCAGGAGCCTGGTATTGCCCCTGCACGTCGCCTGTGTACACCACGCCCTAGTCCTATCGCGCATTATTCCATTTTCAGTAGTCATGTTGCTTTAGTCGTACAGTCGGCCGCCTGCCTGACACTAACCCTCTTTGGGAATGCTGTTGTTGGTGATTTACCCGTCACCATTCGGGAAACCAAGGTGCTTTATCGTATGCACAGGGTCGTAAGCTCCCTTAATCGCCTCCTACGACACCCACGGGATGAGATGGGGTGGCCATATTCTTTTTTTATGTTTAATGGGCCTACTCTTGACCTCAATCTAGTCCTGAGGATAGAGATGAGGTCGACGATGGAACGAGCTAACCCAAAAGAAGCCTATTCTTAATAAAATTGCAACGTTAAAAAGTTAAACCGTCGTATATGAACGAAACGATGCAGAGTCCCATGCAAAACTTCTCTTAAAACTGTCGCAAATTGTGTGTTTACGTTACTGTAGTTGAAATAAATATACATTAATGTAAATTTAATCTTAAGTGCACTACTTAAAGTTGTATTCACAAAGCTATGTCCAAAAAGCAATAAATTTCTACGACCGATTTTTACAAAGTGCCAAAAAAAAGCAATAAAATTTTACGATTGAGGCTCGCCGCTAGGACAAGGAATGAGTGGAGTTGAATTGTTCATTTTTTTTTTGTTTTCAAGATTTAAGATTCTTTATTAGCATTTATACTGTAACTAGCTCTTGCTCGCGCCTTGGCTCCCGTTATTTATTTACGGAAATTAAGCAAAGGGAACATTTTAAACGTGACACTCGGGGATGAATCTTGAGATATAGAAAGTTCAGCGGCTATCTCTCTTAAACTTGAATGACAATTTTCAGTCGGGTGAATTTCCCAAATGACTTATTTTTTTGTCTTCGGTGAAATTAGTATTTGAACAAAGGAATATTGTTCTAAATTATTTGTTTTAGTATTCAATAGGTAGTTATTGGGTTGTGGCAAAAATATAATTTGCCCAGGACTATTACAAAGGTAGAAATAAATACATAAACAACTATTTTTTTCAAATCGGTGCTGTCCCTCTACTTTTTTTACAAACAAAAAAGCTTATACACTAATAAAAATAAGTAAGTTAAGTATATAACTTATTCTATTTCATAGAATATTAGTTTTGTTATTATTATATAGCATATTTTATTACATAATTAACGATTATTATTACTGAGAGGCACAAACGTACTTGTCCTGCAAAATGTTCTCATATCGCTGGACAAAAGTAATTTAAACCTAAATTTACATCGACGAGTCCGACAGCGTCCCCACCCCAATTTTATTTCCCTCGTTAGTGTGTGCTAGTGCGCAGTCAGGACGGGCATGTGTCAAATCGCTGCTTATTCCCGCCAATAACGTAAATACGCCATTTCAGTTGCTCCCGGACAATTATTTTATATTATCGGTGGTTGCATTTTTCTAGTGTAATGAGTAGTTTTATTATTGTTGTTTGGTTCTAACAGAGGTAGTAAGTGAATTAGCTTCATTGACTGTTATTGAATTTATCCTAGATTTATTAATTTTCTAAAAAGCGTGTTATTTCTCACGTCGCTGTTCTCATATCACTGTAATCGGTGGTCTTTATTACCACCGTTGTGATAATTTACACCGAAATGATAAGAAAAAATCAATCGGTGTCTTATATCTAATATCGGTGTTTTGATGCATGATCAACGCCCAGTTTTGTCACATCGGTGGATTGCTTTATCATATCGGTAGATCATTTTATCATCTCGGTGGGTCGTTTTATCATATCGGTAGATCCCGTGTCATTTCGTTAAGTATACAAAGAAACAATCGAACATACATACAAACACATACATTATATATATACATGCATACAAACATTCATACATACATACATACTTACCTACATAGACTGCCAAAATCATTACCACGATACCACTGGGTAGTAGAAGATGAATAAATGTATCATTAGGGGAGGTCTGTATTCGATAATGTACGTCTATAGGCTGAGATGATGATGGTGAGGTGGAGCAATTGAACGCATTAATAAAGAAAATGATAATAAAAAAAATCATTTTATTTTTAATTCTAAGGTAATAGGGTAATAGTATTATAAATATAATAATCTACACGGTGGAGCACACCGTGGAGGTCTGCTCCGCTTGGGCGGAGAACCGCCGCGCCGTGTCCTCGTAGCGGCGATTGGCGGCGGCGACCTCTCGCGTCTGGCCCTGGTTCAAGCCATGGTCCGGGGCGAGAGGGAATGGGAAGCCGTCACCTCCTTCTGCGAAGCAGTCATGCTAGCGAAGGAGGTGGTGGAACGTGAGAGGGAGAGAACCTCACGTCTCAGCCGCCGCGGCAGAAGCACCGGGCGTCGGGGGCCACGTCATGATGGCTCTCGGCCACTGTAGGCGCGGGCCTGTGGACGGTGAGTAATGGGTTAGCTCGCCGTCCGTCCGTCTTATGACGACAGGCCGTGTCGACGGCGCGTTCGTGTTCCACGCGCGCCTCAAAGAGATGTCAGCAATGATGAGGGGCCCGCAAGGGCCGATGCCTGCCAGGGCTGCGGGACTGTTCGAAAGAGATACCGTGGCCCTGGAACATAAAGGGCAAAAGAAGGAACATGGATGGTTTTTAGTCAGTAAAAGTCTGACACTCCTCTCCGCTCCGCCCAGAGCGGGAGGAGTCATTTGATGATTTCCCATCCCAAAAAAAAAGGGTAATAGTAAATATAATAATAATTTATTTAATTTTTAATATTATAAATTATTATATTTTTAATAGAAAAATTTCAAATAAAAATAATAATTTTTTATAGCTGGTATTTCAGCTAATTATGAATTTATAATAAATATAGAAAGTAAATATAATAAAATAGGTACATAATTTCAAAAAATATATTTTAATTGGATTTCTAAGAACTCAGTTCTCTTTGGATGTGATCTACTTACATAAGACCCTCAGTTCAGGTCTTCAGTTCTAAGTCAACCTTGTAAAAATATAAAGGTACCTACTAACTATTTCCTTTTTGATGTTCAAAGGTGGATAGATTATCATATCGCTGGATATGTACATCATTTCGGTGGATAAACTTATCATATCGGTGGGTGTACAGAAAAAATAATCGGTGCCGGTTTGTCATATCGGTGGAAACCAGAATTCAAACTGAATTTTCTCCTTGGGAATATTTGATATCCTAAAGATTCCATAAAACCTGAAAAATATACAAAAAAAAATTAAATGAAAAAGTTCACCGATATGGCATTTGTTGAAATTCACCCAGTCACTAGGTATTTCCTTCACTTTTGCGATGTTAACTTCTGTTCAAGACGTTGATGGCCTACCAGAGCGAGTCAAATCTTCGTTCACATCTCAACCGCTTTAGAACGCTTTGTACCACTCATAAGCACGTGTTTTTGATAAAGTCGATTCACCGTAAGCCTTCTGTAACATTTGCAGGGACTCCGAACAAAGAATTTCCATTGGCGATGCAATATGCAAACTCTTTGTTCAATGTTTTTGTCCATTACAAAATTCACAATACACACTAGATACGATGTAACTAAAAACAGTACTGTATTAATTAATCTAAATAAAACAGATGCAACTCAAACTCCGCGCCAAAATGGAAAACAATCATAATAAATGTATAATTACATTCGATCCAAGTACTATATTGTGAAAAGAAAAGATTTTATCAAGACTGCAGTGCATAGATGATTAATCTGTGCAAAACAAAGGGCTGAAATCAGAACCCAGTAGATGGGAGACTTACCCAAAGAACGAGTGACACTGGCCCAAGCATTCTTGCGCTGCGGTGTGGACTTTGCTGGCCCGTACCAAATCTTAATGTCTGTAGGAAAAACCCTAACGCTAGCGCAAAAACGAACAAAGGGTATATTTCTTTGTTTATACATATGCATGGCAACTAAAGCCATTAATTGGGAACTTGTTGGCAACCTGACATCTGAAGCATTCGTCGGAGCGTTCAGAATATTTGTTTCACGTAGAGGAAGATGCAATCACATGTGGAGTGACCAGGGCTAAATTAGAATTCGAAGGTGAAATAGTAGATACTTTGGCCAAGGATGGGACACAATGGCACTTTATTCCGGGATACGGCCCAAACTTCGGTGGGCTATGGGAAGCCGGCTTAAAATCCAATTAATACCACACAAGAGATGACTACACTTTTGTGCCAGATGAAGGCTTGTCTAAACTCGCGACCGTTGTGCCCCATCGATGATTCAGACAAGGATGACATGAAAGTACTCACTCCAGGCCACTTCCTGATGGACAGGGCCGTCATCTACCCTGGTCACAGCGAAGAGTGGAACCGGCGAGAGATGTCGTGTTCCGCTGGGATCGGTTCTAGGGCCGCCCTTGTGGAACATCGGTTACGACTGGGTGCTGCGCGCCTCCCTAGCCGCGTCAGCGTCGTTTACTACGCTGACGACACGCTGGTGCTGGCGCAGGGGAGGTCGCACGAGGCGGCGGCCGAATTAATGACACGCGGGGTTGCGATGATCGTGGAGAGAATCCGGCAATTGGGTCTCGAGGTGGCATTGCACAAGTTGGGCCTCGGAATGCGCCACCGTCGGGATTCACACTGACGGTAGGAGGGGTTCCCATCGGCGTCGAGTCGACGTTGAAGTACCTAGGACTCGTCCTCGACAGCCAGTGGGACTTCGTGGAGCACTTCCGACGTTTGGCTCCCAAACTGGAACGGGCCGGGGTTGCCTTCAAGCGGCTCTTGCCCAACCTGAGGGGTCCAAATGCCTCCTGCCGGAGGCTCTACGCGGGGATCGTGCGGTCCATGGCCCTTTATGGGGCCCCGGTGTGGGCGCGTTCGTTGAGGCTGCGAGCCGCGCACTACCTGAACGCGCCCCAAAAGGTGGTAGCCGTAAGGCTGGTCCGTGGGTACCGCACGATCTCCGGCGAGGCGGCGAGCCTCCTTGCCGGATTGCCGCCATGGGATCTGAAGGCCATAGTCCTCGCGCGCCTGCACGAGTGGCGCGCGGAGGCACTACGCCGGGGGGAAACTCCGCTGCCGCGGCAAATTGTCACTCAGCGGACAGACCTCCGGCGCGATCTCATGGCGACATGGAGAGAGAGCGACAGTCGCAACCCCGTGCAGGGCACGCCACTATAGTGGCGATAAGTCCCCTCTTTGAGGAGTGGCTAGAGAGGCGCCACGGGGCCCTCACCTTCCGCCTGACGCAGGTCCTCACCGGACACGGTTGTTTCGGGAGGTACCTGCACCGAATCGGGCGGGAGGAAACGCCCGGGTGCTATCATTGTGAGGATCGCCCGGCGGAGCAAGCGCCGCGCGCGCCCGTCGGGCCCTGGTTCAAGCCATGGTCCGGGGTGAGAGGGAATGGGAAGCCGTCACCTCCTTTTGCGAAGCAGTCATGCTAGCGAAGGAGGCGGCGGAACGTGAGAGGGAGAGAACCTCACGTCCCAGCCACCGCGGGAGAAGCACCGGGCGTCGGGGGCCGCGTGGTGGCTCACAGCCACCGTAGGCGCGGGCCTGTGGACGGTGAGTAATGGGCTAGCTCGCCGTCCGTCCGTCTTATGACGACAGGCCGTGTCGACGGCGCGTTCGTGTTCCACGCGCGCCTCAAAGAGATGTCAGCAATGATGAGGGGCCCATAAGGGCCGATGCCTGCCAGGGTTGCGGGACTGTTCGAAAGAGATACCGTGGCCCGCCGTACCTTCACCAAGCTTGAAAGAGGTACCTGTCAGCAAACTATCTCGCTGGCAGCATATTCAAAAGCTATTGAATGACTTTTGGCAGCGACGGCAACATGAATACTTAGCAAGACAGCAACGCCTGAAGTGGTTAAAGACAGTGCTCGTAAAGACGGACAATGCTGTTCCAAGGAGATGGCCACTTGGACGCATAGTAGAAAAACACCCAGGCCAAGATGCAGTTATTAGAGTGTACTTATAGTGAGAAAACCGGTAACCACATAGTTAAGCGATCAATTGATAAATTGATGTCTTCTTCTTCTTATATGCATACTGTGTAGGTTTATTAAATTGTCGTATGTACTGAATTAAGATTCATTTCATTTCATTAGTTTACAATTGGTCATAGTTATGACTATCTACCATTTTGTTTCTAGTATTTGATGGTTATTTGCAATGTGTAAATTAATTATTCAACGTTACAATTTGATTTGTTTAAAATAACTTAATGCTCCTTTGGTGGGCGGTATGTTAGGAAAAATTATACCTGTACATTTATATGTGATGTTTGTGTCAATCAATTAAGTAGAGGCATGCCATATTAGACTAAGTTAGTTGAAAATAAAGGTTAAAAGCAAACGCACGTCTAAATCATTCCATTTTCTGTGCCAACCGAAAGTGAACCTTAACGCGCTAAACAACTTCCAACCACAGATAAGAGCTTTCCACCGCCAGATGAACCAAAGGCAAACGAGGATAATGATATTACACAAAATAATACATCAAACCTGAAATGCTTCAAGAAGAAAGATGGGATGGATAATAAACAGAAATCCATCTACATATTTGGTGCTCAACAATGTGTAGTAGGATTAGCATCTAAGTTAGCTCATTCCAGAACTAATACTAGGTACTTATGAAAATATAGAATTGAATCTACTCGGTCCTACTAAAAAAATACAAAAAAGTTTATTGATTCATAAAAAGTGTTACAATATTTAGGTATGACACTGGATCCCGCACTAGGATACCCTGTGTCGCAGGATCCAGACTCTTTCGACAGATAATACGAATTATAAAATAGAACATAGAGAAAATGCAACGGTTACAGTATGATTAATTAAACTTATAGCTAAAAGGTACGTGTATGTGTGTATGTGATGAGTGTGAGTATGTATATGATGAGTGTGTAAGTGATGATGAATACTTTAATGGTTGAAAGATAAGAGGTTTTCCGTTTCAGGATGATTAAGCCCAAGCAACCAATCCTGAACCTATTTTTGCATCCAATCTTTGTCAAGGTGACGATTTTAAGCTTATTATTAACTTTCACATACAGGTACGGCCGAGAGAAAGCCTTATTGCCAAATTTAAGTTTGCAGAAAACTCTGTTCCACTTAGGTTTTCTACGTGTGCGCTGGTTTTCTACGTCTGAGCTACAGTTTTATGAAATTTAAGTAGTGCACACTAATAAAATGTACAGTTGGCGCACCGTAAGCACTCGTTTCATATCAGTGGGGTATCAGATTCCTTGTCTATGAGAGACCTTAAGGATAGCTCTTTGTGCACGTTCAGCAGTAATTAGATAACTTTTACCAGCGAAACCCCAAGTTATTATGCAGTAATAAAGTCAAGTAAGTCATCTTGAGAGTTTCTTTCTCAGCTATAGATCGAAGTTTTTTAAATATGTACAAAAACTTCCTTACGTGCGAAGTAACCGATTGAATTTACTTTGCCCATGTCAGGTCTATAATACCAAGATACTTGATACTGTTGACTTGCTCAAAAACAGGGCATATTCAGCTACCCCCTAGACTATAGTTGCATTGGTGGGATTTGAGTGCAAGTTGTTTAAGGGCAGCTGTTTTTATGCTTACAGAAAAGTAACTACCCTGATATTTTCAACATTAAGGGTGAGCAGATTGTGTTGTAGCTAACTGGTAACCTTCTGCATACCAGCCTTTGCGGCACTGTAGGTTTCCTTCCAAGAGTCACCACGGAAAATAATAGCTGTATCATCAGTTTACGCAGATATTAGCGCGTTGTTCAAATTGAATGAGCAGAGACCATTATCGTACAGGAGAAACAAAGTGGGACCAAGGACACTACTTTGGGGCACTCCATATGCCACGTTCGCAAAGGTACTCTGAAAATCACCTAAGCAAACCGTCTGTTTACGTTTGGAAAGATAGGAGGTAGGAAGCAATGCCAATGATACCTAAGCGTTCCATCTTCTTGATCAGTATGGGCCTTGATACGGTATCAAAGACCTTGGCAAGATCAAGGAAGGCAATAACACTTTTTGCCTTTGTCAAGGTTATCGATGACAAGAGACTGCATCCTCCGTTGATCTGCCATTTCGAAAGCCGTACTGGTTGGCCGATAGCAGTTGCTTCTTTTCTAAATACGTTAATAGTCTCTTGTTCACCAGCTTCTCCAGAATTTTGGATAGAGACGTAAGAAGAGATATAGGCCTGTAATTGGATGGGTCTGATGCGTCACCTGCTTTGTAGATCGGGCAGATATTCGCTATGTTCAACTGAACTGGAACTATTACTGACGACATGCTCAGATTGCATATGTGTGAGATGGAACCGGCTAGATAATGTTGAGCTAATTTAAAACTCGATTCGGAATACCATCCCAGCCAGGAGCGGAATCAGTTTTAAGGTTGTCTATGATAGAGACAACTTCTGTTTCGTAGATTGGGGTCATGAAGAAGGACTGTGATAGAGAAGGGTCAGTGTTATCTAGCGTGAGTGCTAAATTTGCCAGTTCTATCTCTGTAGTTTTGAGTTCAGTCAAGGACTGCTCGGCAATTTGTATTCCCACATCAGCAAAGAAAGTATTAGCCATATTCACCCAGACGGCGAGTACTTGCACAGGCACAACCAAGTAGCCAGGATAATTCACCAGCAACTTGCCTTGAAATATAAACTTGTAGAATCTGAGGTACCGTACTACAAGTATGTGTCCGACCCAGTTCTCGAGAAATATCATGTCACGGTGTACTAGGATCAGTCTATCATTACTGACAGGACTATTGTCGCCAATAAGCCTGACATAGTGGTGATAGACCGATCAGCCTGCCGCATAATGATAGTCGGTGTTACCATCCCGCATGACGAGAACCTCGTGAAAGCTGAGGAAGAGAAACAAATAAAATATCTCATAAAAATCTCGCTATAAAATAAAATCAATAAATACATCTACATTTATCCAAAAAAACTACTATGACAGTAAAAATATAATAATGGAATGGATAAAACCTACAAGGATGCCGAAACACTTCTGAATGAAACCTTGACACATACACATACACACACTCACACTCTCTCTCTCTCTCTCTCTCACTCACATACACTCACCCACAAACTTACACCCACTCTTAGACACATTTGATTTAATGTAAGTTAACCTTAATCTATGTAGTTTTAGTATAATAATATTACGTTTTGCTTTTGTATAACACGACTTGCTATGGAAGAGCGGACTCTCCTAATACAGGCACTATCTGCCTAAAAGGAGGATCACAAAAAAAATTGTTAAAACCTAAACTTGTTTTACCAATAAACTATTTTTATTTTATCTCGACTTGGTACACGAGATTCTTGACATGTGGAATGTGAACTCGGCTATCATTGTGCCGATTGTCGTAACGGCCAATGGCGTTATGGCCAAAAGCCTCGATGACCATATTTTGAAGCTCTCCTTAGGCGGTTGGATCAAGGGCCTGATTCAGAAGGCAGTACTCCTCGATATGGCTCGCTTTGTGAGGAGGTTCCTGTCTCTGGAGCCCTAACCACTGGTAGCTTGGACCCTGCTCCCGACACCGGCGGACTACTATATTTTACGTTTTTAATTTTTTTTATATAATTTTATTCCAATATATTTTAATTTTATAATAATTTTTGTTGATAAAAATATTTAAAAATGTAATTAGTATGTAAGAAAAATGAATAAACGAAATAAATAAAAATAATACAATAATATTGTAATAGTGTATTTAAAGTGTTCTAAGTTATTTGTACATACTAAAACCGCTCAAGTGCCCCTGGTGACTACAGTTCCCAAAACTGTTAATTTATAAAATTTATTCAACTATAGACATTTTAGATTATAATGCAAAATAAATAATTTCACGTCAAAAAAAAGTGAAACGTACATTAATACTACGATTTTATCCAAAGAATATGCTTTTACACTTAAAAAAACATTATCTGATCATGAAAACACCCTTGAAAGAATTCAAATTGAAATAAATAACAAATCCACCAATAGTAGTATCACGTATTTTTATTTCGATAATGCAGAAAAGAGCTTTAGAAATAGCTAAAAACAAATCGCTTCAACAAGCAAGCACGTTTTTAGGGTTCCGTACCCAAAGGGTAAAACGGGACCCTATTACTAAGACTTTGCTGTCTGTCTGTCTGTCTGTCTGTCTGTCTGTCTCCAGGCTGTATCTCATAAACCGTGACAGCTAGAAAGCTGAAATTTTCACAAATTATGTATTACTATTGCCGCTATAACAACAAATACTAAAAATTACAAAAAAATATTAAGGGGGGGGGATAAAAACGGCAAAAAAATCATATCTGTTGTATGGGGATACAACAGATATGATTTTTTTGCCGTTTTTATAGATAATGGTACGGAACCCTTCGTGCGCGAGTCCGACTCGCACTTGGCCGGTTTTTTCTATAATACCAAACTCATACCAAATCAAAAAACCGGCCAAGTGCGAGTCACGATCACGCACGAAGGGCTCCGTACCATTTACTAGGTAAACAACAGTGGGTACACAAATTTCATATTGTAACCTTTTTTTAGTTTCTCTTGTCCTGTGTCTCTCTGTAACCATTGAGTCTGGCTGTAACCAAATCTTGCAAGCAAAATTTTAGTCATTTCGTGGAAATCACTTTTGTTGTATGAGAGCCGAGAATTTTTATTATTTTTAAAGCAAGCTTATTATAAGGATGATTGCAGAGAGACCTGAATCTGCAGTTGTAGGTAGGCTTATCAGGCTGCATGTTGTATAAGTTTTGTTTTTTGACTAATAGCTTTAAGATATTGTTACTAACAACCTATGGACATTTTATTAGTCTGAATTAAACGATTTTTTTTTTATTTATTTATTTCCTTTATTCATCTGTAAAAAAAATTATTACATTTTTAAATATTGATTAAAAAAATTCATAAAAAACATTTAAAATATAAAAAATTGTAGCCAACCGGTATCGGGAACAAGGTCCAAGCTACCGGCGGTCAGGGCTCCAGAGAGAGGAACCTCCTAACTATACGAGCTGTGTCCAGAAGTACCGCTTTCTGAATCAAGCCCTTGATCCAGCTGCCTAACGAGAGCCTCCTTAGATATTGGTCGAGGCTCTTGGCAATTAAGCCATGGGCTGACACGACTATCGGCACAATGATCGCTGAGTCCACATCCCACATGTCGACAACCTCGCGAGCCAAATCAAGATACTTGATTTGCTTATCTTTCTCAGCTTTCACGAGGTTCTCGTCATGCGGGACGGTTAAGTCAACAATCATTGCGTGCCGCTCTGATCGATCCACCACCACTATATCAGGCTTATTAGCTACAACAGTCCTGTCAGTGATGATGGATTGATCCCAGTACAATGTGATATTGCCATTTTCGAGAACTGGGTCGGGCACATACATAGAGTACGGAACTTCCGATTCCACAAGGTTGTATTTTAGAGCAAGTTGCTGATGGATAATCCTGGCTACAAGGTTGTGTCTATGCAAGTACTCTCCGTCAGCCAGACGAGAACACCCGGAGATAATGTGACGGATTGATTCGCCTGGACGCTGGCATGCCCGACATATGTCAACCGTGCCGTCCTTCACAATAAATCTCCGGTAGTTATTCGTCATCATAACTTCATCCATAATTGCACAGACAAAACCTTCAGTTTCTCCGAAGAGGTCTCCGGAACGTAGCCAGGCTACGGACGCTGATAGGTCTACATCGGGCCCATGCAGGGCCCGGAAAAAGCGTCCGTGAAGCTCCTTACTCTGCCATACCTCCCTGCGGTCGTTGGTATCAAGTACTACAGGTTTGCGCCAGTTCTCTTTAGCCAAGGAGAGCGGGGTGAGGCCCTTGTCCACCGCGACCACATCTCGATGCATCCCCACGTCGGTTTCTAGGAAATATTCCCTGAGACTGCATATCTCGCGATTGTGGAGAGTCTTGGCGTTTAAAAAGCCTCGACCCCCACACCTCCGCGGGATATACAGTCTCATAACCGAAGAACGCGGGTGATGCATTCGATATACCGTCAACAATGTACGGACCCTCCTATCCAGGGCGTCTAGTTCTGTTTGAGTCCATTTGAGTATGCCGAAAGAGTACATCAAAACCGGCATGACCCAACCGTTGAAGGCACGCACCTTATTTCCGCCTGATAAAAGACTATTAAATACTTTTTTCAGGCGGCCAAAGAAGCGCTCCTTCAACGATTGCTTCATGTCAGTAACATTGATACCCAGCGCTTCCGACATACCCAAATACTTATAGGTTTCGGTTGCTGAGAGAGATCTAAGATTTATGGAATCCGAGAGCTGGGTTCCCACAGACTCCACAATCTCCCCTCGCTTTACATGCATGACTGCACATTTGTCCACACCGAATTCCATCCTGATGGCGCTACTGAAAGTCTCAGTTACCTTCAGTAGCTCCATCAATTGCAAATCGTTGGGGGCAAAGAGTTTCAGGTCATCCATGTAAAGGAGGTGAGATATAACTTGACCACCTCTCCTCAACCGATAGCCTAGACCTGAATCCTCCAGCAGCGTGCTAAGAGGATTCAAGGCTAAGCAGAACCAAAGTGGACTCAAACTATCACCCTGAAATATACCTCGCTCTATCCTTATGGGCTCGCTATTCCTCTGGATTTGCCGACATCCTGGATAGCGAAGGACTGTCCTCCATTGCCCCATACATGACATCAGGAAGGTGCGCAGAGTTGCATCAACTTTATACAGCTCTAGCACCCTCATGAGCCATGTATGTGGCACAGAGTCATAGGCCTTCTCATAGTCTATCCAACATGTCGACAGATCCCTTCGGGAACGACGAGCCTGTTGACTAATGGCCATATCAATGAGGAGTAGCTCCTTAGTACCGCGGGACCCGTTCCTACATCCATTTTGAGAAGCGGACATGATAGAATTGTCATCAATGTGTTTGCTAATTTTAGCTCTCAAAATGGATGTAAGAACTTTATATACTGTCGGGAGACAGGTAATAGGTCTATAGTTTTTGGGTTCCGCAGTACTACCCGATTTATGGAGCAGGTGGGTTATACCTGTTGTTAGGAACTCGGGCAGCGACCCTGACTCTAAGGCTGACTGGAACAGGGTCGCCAGGCGAGCGTGCGACCTAGTAAACCATTTAATCCAGAAGTTGTGCAGCCCATCCGGCCCTGGGGATTTCCAGTTAGGTAACGGACGGACTGCACGAACTACGTCTTGGGGGCTGATAGTGATTGCCCCCATTTCTGGTACCGGATCGCACGCTCGCTCAACCTCCCGGGTCCATTCACCCTCGGTATGGCTAACAGGCACCGACCAGATGCTGCGCCAGAACGAACATATGGCATCATCATCCGGCAGGTGCGCGTCAGCCATACCTTGGTCCGGTCGCTCCCAAGCCCTATAAACCCACCTTTCATCTCTTTGGAATGTGCGATTCTGAGTGTATCGATCCACCCGCCGCTTATATCTACGAATACGGTTTGCCCATGCATACACTTTCTGCTTCAGGAAGTCGATGCGCTCTGTGACACGGGACATGTAGGCTCGAGGACTAATATCAGTACCCGAGAACGCCCGCCTCACAAAACGCATCACTCTAGGGCGAGTATTGCCCTCCCTGAAGCAGATTAGTTTGCCGATGAGTGCTCTGGCCCCATCAATACGTCGTTCAATCCTGTACTGCCATGCCGGTACGGCTGGTTTAGGTCGTGTAGCTCTGTCATCAGAAAATTTAACATGAGCTACACGACATGCCGCTACAGCCGCACAATACAGGATTGAGTGAGCATCGGTGAGGTCTTCGCAGTTGTCAAAATAGTTTGACAACTGCGAATCCAGAACAGCCACCAGCACCCTATTTTTGTTATGCATGGGCAAACGAGGTAAGCGTGGTCTGTGGCCGGGTTGCATGAACCGATATTCCCGAATCGCACCCTCCAAAGCACTCCTCATATCCTCACTGCACTGGGTACTTACATAAGTAACCATGTCATTACTCACGTCGTTATCGCGATTTGGTGCTGCGGTAAATTGTGGTGGAACCACAGCCTGCGACGGCGTGGCAATGACATGGCTACTCTGCATTTCAGTCCGCAAGCGATCAAGTGCGGTATCATCCAGCATACGATTACGCTGTATGACTCGCACCTGATCCGACTTATTTATTATTATTATTTTTAAAGTAAATACACAATTAAGTATTTTGTGAATATTTCAAGTGCCTACGTGTTTGTTGTTATAGCTGCAACAAAAATACATATTTTTTTTAAATTTCAACTGTCTAGCTATCGCGGTTCTTGAGATACAGCCTGGTAACAGACAGACGTACGGACAGACAGCGAAGTCTTAGTAATAGGGTCCCGTTTTACCCTTTGGGTACGGAACCCTAAAAATGATCTCTATCACAACAACGATACAACTACAGACTCAATTACACTATTGCCTATACCTATTGCCTGCTTGTCGCAGTCACGACGTGCAAGCTGTTAACTTTTCTTTTTCTGTTTCTGTCCTGTTGTATTTATAACATTTAATGCGCCTTATGATTATTGTTATTTTTTTTTGTATGCACGTCATGTCCCTGCGACAAATAAATATTTTTTCTTTCTTTCTTTCTTTATAGCATCAGAATATAGCGGGCCTTTTAAACAAACAAGATAATTTATCGCTATGCAGAAAAAATAATTTAAAACTATTAACCATATCTGGTCTTTTCACAATGCAGGCTGGCATTTTTGTGAAGGAACACTTTATATTTTTTATAGCATGTGACCTGTATTCGAAATACACTCGTCGAGATCCCACAATATTAAGAATACCTTCACATCAAAGCACATTACTCCAAAAAAATAATTTAATCACTGCAATAAAAAAAAAATTTGAGAACTCTCCTTAAAATATTTATATCCAAATTACATAAATGGTAAATTGTAAAAGAATTTCTTGAAAAAAAAGTAACTGATATATTATATGGCTACTGAGTCCTACAAAGTGTTTTAAATTGATATATTTTTATTTTTTCTTTAATTATAAATTGGACCGCTTTCTGCAAATATGATCCAACCCACCGAAACCTCATTTCGAGATAATTGAGTTTAAAGTTTATTCCGGTATTTCTCTGGCTTTATGATGCTAAATGCTGTATTTTTAATTTTATGATATTCTAGGTGTACTAAAGTAATTTACATGCATGTATTTAGTAAATAATATTTAATAGTTTAATAGGTATTCAAGAAAACATGTGCGTGAATCATTATTACAAAATAAATTTTGTATGAAATTAGCTGAATAAGGTGCGGAATTAAAACTGCAAAAATGTTCCAAAGTATGACAAAAAATAGAGACTCAAACTGTTTAACATTTTTGTTTTATCTAAAAAAATACAAAAGTTACCCTACTCCTCCTCTAAATCAAAGTCAGGTTCTTCACAATAATCATCTATATCGTCTATTATTGCATCGTCTCCCTTCAGTTTTTTATAGTAATCAATGCAATCATTTGGTATAAGATGGAATAACGATTTCAAATCATTTAACTTCTTTTTGTTAATCCGTTTTCCTGAAGGCCATAATGCTTGCAAATCTTCTTCTACGACAGCCAAAGCAACACCTTCAAATTTCTTATTAATGCTCAATTCTTTGTAATCCTCAATAGAGGATGTTCTCATGAACAAAGAATGTGGACTCTTTTTTGTGATTAAAATTTCTTTTGTCTTTAGCCAGTTTACTTTGCTCTTATCATTAAATGTTTTTCTATTGACTATGTTCTTCTCTAGAATTTGAGATCCAAAAAAATCACAACTTTCCATTTTATGCACCTGTAAACGGTTTTTGTTTTTGCATTGTTTCATAATGGCAATATAGTCATCCACAGAGTATATCCTTTCATATTGCTTGAGTCGAGTCTCTATTTTTGCGAAATCGTTGTCATTCGGAAGAAATGTGTGTCCTGATTCCAGGTACCGGAAACTGATTGTCTCTAGAGTGGGGTGGCTACTTAATAAAGCCTTTAAAATCAAAACGATTTTTATATTCCTATTTTGACCCCCGCAACAGTCACTCCACAAGATCAAATTTTTCACTGTAGGGGGTAGCACGCACTTAATATATTTTCTCAAACATGAACCCACTTCTTGGGCCCCTCTTCCAGCCTCGCTTTCAGCCCAAACAAAACAATTCCCAACATCGTTGGAAGCCGAGTGTATACCGCAGTTGTACACCCATAACTGCCGTTTGTAGAAAACGATATTGGTCGGTATTCTAGGTAAGGGCAATGTTTTCTCCAAATCGTAAGTCAGAAATTCAGTTTCTACACAAGTTTTAGCCTGTTCAAAATCTTCGTTCATCTTAGAGGCTTTATTAAGTAGCCACCCCACTCTAGAGACAATCAGTTTCCGGTACCTGGAATCAGGACACACATTTCTTCCGAATGACAACGATTTCGCAAAAATAGAGACTCGACTCAAGCAATATGAAAGGATATACTCTGTGGATGACTATATTGCCATTATGAAACAATGCAAATACAAAAACCGTTTACAGGTGCATAAAATGGAAAGTTGTGATTTTTTTGGATCTCAAATTCTAGAGAAGAACATAGTCAATAGAAAAACATTTAATGATAAGAGCAAAGTAAACTGGCTAAAGACAAAAGAAATTTTAATCATAAAAAAGAGTCCACATTCTTTGTTCATGAGAACATCCTCTATTGAGGATTACAAAGAATTGAGCATTAATAAGAAATTTAAAGGTGTTGCTTTGGCTGTCGTAGAAGAAGATTTGCAAGCATTATGGCCTTCAGGAAAACGGATTAACAAAAAGAAGTTAAATGATTTGAAATCGTTATTCCATCTTATACCAAATGATTGCATTGATTACTATAAAAAACTGAAGGGAGACGATGCAATAATAGACGATATAGATGGTTATTGTGAAGAACCTGACTTTGATTTAGAGGAGGAGTAGGGTAACTGTTGTATTTTTTTAGATAAAACAAAAATGTTAAACAGTTTGAGTCTCTATTTTTTGTCATACTTTGGAACATTTTTGCAGTTTTAATTCCGCACCTTATTCAGCTAATTTCATACAAAATTTATTTTGTAATAATGATTCACGCACATGTTTTCTTGAATACCTATTAAACTATTAAATATTATTTACTAAATACATGCATGTAAATTACTTTAGTACACCTAGAATAGCATAAAATTAAAAATACAGCATTTAGCATTATAAAGCCAGAGAAATACCGGAATAAACTTTAAACTCAATTATCTCGAAATGAGGTTTCGGTGGGCTGGATCATAAATTTGCAGAAAGCGGTCCATTTATGTAGTCAAATGTTATTAAGAATATAGTTAAAATGATTCAAGGTTACTGGAACATTTAAGCAAAATGATTTTCGTAATATTTCCCATATTGTATAAAAAGCATAAATGTTTCGGGTAGTTTGAATCATTATAGCAAAAAAAAAATAACACTTATCAGGGCAATCAAGAAAATGCAAAAATGTTTCTAATAGCTTGAAACACTCATGCATTATAAATAATGATGTTTGCCATAACAGTTGTGGGTTGGATCATACGGATTTTCGTCAATTATTAACATAGAGTTCTGAGTCTTTGATATGTCAAAATATACCTTATTTGGAGTCCATACGTCACAAAATATCGAAAATGTCGAGTTTGTGGGTTGGATCATTTTTGCAGAAAGCGGTCCAATTATAAGCATCTGTTATTGTTAAGATTTCGAATCCTAAATTGTAAGTGTTATTTTTATTACCTAGATAATATTATAATATTAATATTTAAACAAATTGATGTTTCGTATTTAAATTCTATGTTTATCATGTTCTAATATTTGTACGCCTTTCTATGGCGAAACATCAGTTCACAAGTAAGTTCACAACCCTATTTATAAGACTTAATGTACAGACGCCAGCACATCAAGCTACTACAATCTGCTAACTTTCTTTAATAGATTTTCAACTTTACCACTAAAACATTAGGTTCAAGGTTGATTGGGAAAATTTGACAGTTTCGGGTAGCTTGATGTGCTGGCGTCTGTACCATGTGTTTATACAAATAAAATTATTCTATTCTACTCGAAAATTCAAAACTTATATTTAATAAAATATTTGAGAAAAGTTTGGTACTTTGACTCTCATTAACTCCGTAACTAGAATGTTCCCAGGTATAGTCTAGAACAAAAAAATGATTGCAATGACAGGGAGAACCAGTGCCTTCGGCTTTTTAAGGGTACTTTTACACCCATTATATGAAAACTGAGAACGACTGGTAAGTTATATTTCAGCTGCAGGTAATATTTAGGTAGCCAGCTTTACCTTTGAATGATCTACTTACTGTCTGTAAATGGTTTCTTTTTCTTAGCATTATTTCGAGGGTTTCCGGCAAACCACATCCAGTTGTCGGATTTAGCATTGCAGTACATTTTGGTCACCCGTTGTACATCCTTTTCTGATAGTCTTTCTCTTTGACCGATTTTAGTACCAACCTGGAAACGAAAACCCGAATCGTTATAGGTCGGTATTATTGGCCTGTTTTTGGGATGGGAAATCATCAAATGAGCCCAGTGTCAAACTTGTACTGACTAAAACTCATCCATGTTCCTTCGTTGCCCTTTGTGTTTCAGGGCCGCGGTATCTCATTCGAACAGTCCCGCAGCCCCGGCCGACATCGGCCCTTGCTAGATATCAGCAAAAAGGAAGGGATCGCGCGTAGAACACGAACGCGCCGTCGACACGGCCTGTCGTCTTAAGACGGACCGACGGAGAGCTCGCCAATTACTCACCGTCCAGAGGCCCGCGGGTACTATTGGCCTTGCCTTTGCTTTTTACAGTGTTACAGACGAATTTTTTAACGCCCTTTAATTCTTTTCGGTTTTAGATACATTTAGGTACATATTTTTTATTATTATTCTTCTAAGTCGGTTAAAACTAAAAAATAATGTAAATATGTCAAATAAAAATAAAGCTTTCAGAAAAATCTCAATCACCTCTTTTGGAACAATCGTGGCTCGACCGTTAGAGGAGAAAGCTAGCTGGTTGTAATGCAGGCAACTGTCGTAGTCGTACCCCACGCCGAAAGTTGTCACGTCGGACAAGTCGTATTTCACAAAGTTATACCTTACGTTCGTCTCTGCAAACAAACAAATATCGACTCAGAAGCGAAAACTATTTGGACGATTGATTGCTCGACTACTAAAATGTACCGACTTATCTTCTGTTAACATACAAAGAAACTTCCAATAGACATCGAATTCACTTCACACCGTAATTTTTTCAAAGACAGGCAGGTGGGATAAAATTTACATTCACTTTGTTAAGCGGTCGAGGAGCTCGCGGCTAAATAATAGCAGCCGCACGGGTCGATCTTCAGATTAATTAAAAGCCGCGCTTGCCTAGGTTGGTCTGTGGATGGGTGACCACCCATTACATACCGAGTTTCCTCCGTGCCTCGGAAAGTACGTTAAGCCGTTAGTCCCGGCTGTCATTTGTAGATCTTTGACAGTCTTGCCAAAGGCTATCGTGTTACCCAGTGCTAGCTGGGTTGTGGAGGTCAGATAGGCAGTCGCTCCATGTAGAATACTGGTATTCAGCTGCATCCGGTTAGACTGGAAGCCGACTCCAACGTAGTTGGGAAAAGGCTAGGCAGATGATGATTGTTAAGCGGTTAATGTGACAGGCTTGTACCCACCGCGCAGTCACTGACGTTAGCACTTAGATAATATGTATCAAAAATCGTTAGTGTTTAGTGCTTCAGTATGCAGTGCATTGTTCTCAAAAGTTACTCACGTTGTACTATGTTGTCCCAAACAATGTCGATGTAGTCATCTCTCTCGGGGCTACTATGCATGTGGAAGAAACCAAGAACATGCAGCAGCTCATGCGTGATGGTGCCGTGTTGAAAGCAGCCGGTGCCGGCGCGGTGACGGCCATCCAGGTTCATCACTTGGAACCCGCCCTGGTAACCCACATGAGAAAAACAACCATTTCGGGTACCCTGCAACAGAAAATGTTGAGGTTTCGGAAGAGTTCCAATCTCGGTGAACAGTTGTAGGTACGTTTTCAGACATCCGATGAGATTTCATGATAGATATGATGGATAAATGAGTTAGTTGGTAAATAAGGCATTCACGAGCGTGTCAATTCAAATATTTACTTTCAATTGCACTTGAAATGTAAACACTACAAAGCCTATTGGAAGCAAAGGTCGTCGTCAAAACACTCGTCATTTCAGGAGAAGTTAAGGTGCTGAAACATAGAAATGGGGACAGTACTTGAATAACGACCGCATCACGATCTCCTTTACTGTACGGACGGAATTTGATACAAGTCCTGCGTGTAAGATCCTCTATTCCATTTCTAATGCCTTGCAATTGATCGTTAGCTGTAAAATTAAATTAGACTTTGATTAGATCCATAAATTAACCATTATTCCCTGCCGGATACCATTCCGAAAATTACCAATCTCCTCAAGTAGGGCTACCTGCCTACCTAAATTGGTAAGTCAAAAGTTCCATTGTACCAATAGATATGTAAAGATCAAATATGCCAATTTCTAGAAAAACATAATAATACCTGCCCATTGTTAACCCACTCCAGGGCAATAGCTTCTCATACAGAGAAGGCAATAGTATTGATCACCACGCTTCCCTAAGTGAATTGGTGATTCGACAAGACGATGATTTTTTACAGTCCTGAAAGAAAAAAGGTGATTTACCGTCTCAAAAAAAAAAACACATAACTCACTGAAATGGGATACTTGAATATCGAAGATGACTTCATTATTGGGCCACCTCTTAGTACCGCTTCTGATGCCGATCCTAGAAACGAGGCCGTTGGCGACTTCCTCGAGGATCAGAATACGCTGGCGCTCGTTGAGAATCAAATCACCCTCGAACTTGCCACTCATCTCCCAGGCGTAGTCAGACACCATCACTTCGTCTTCATGATAGTCGTCGTCAAGGTCTACACCATCTGTGAGATGAGGTGATAAAAAGGATATCAAAACAACAGAAAAGGGGAAAAACTGAGAAAGGGTGTTCAAACTGCCCTGACTAGTCCGTAGCTCTTTGCCAAGAGCCAGCCAAGTTGATGAGGAGGGTTTCACGAAAGTAGAAAGGAAGAAGAAGAAGCCTTGTTCTCGTAACCTGTGCGGCACCGCACCGAGTGGGCCTACGACGCAGCTGTACCTTTCTCGTCTGCATCACTCCACGACAACTGAGGAAGTCGTGCAGTATTTGAAGGTGAAGACCAACTGGACTCTGAGGGTCGAAAGGTTGGAATCGCGCCACAATATCAACTAAGTCATTCGTGGTACGAGTTCCAACCCAACATCTGCAGACCTACCTCAAAGAGGACTTTTGGCCGACGGGTGTCGTATATCGACGTTTCCGAGGACGGTTACGCGACACCACGCAGCGAAACACGACGCCGACAACATTACGTGTATAGTTTACTATGTATTAGTTCTAAGGTTTTTAAAATATGTATTAGTTTATCTTTGTATAAAATTATTTTGTGTATTTTATCTATGGGCCTTGTTGCCTGATAATAAAATGATTATTATTATTATAAAACTAATTCAATTGCTCCCATGACTATTTACTCTTCTAGATACTAAGTATAATCTGCTTATTTTCCCACTGCTAAGACACAAGACTCATCTCTGTGGGAGAGTATCACCAAAACAGACCTACTGTTAAACTAACCAACCAGGACTTCTTATGGGGCCGGCTCGGAATCAATATAACAATAGGTACGACTACAAAATAATTCTATAGGGACCCATGCCATGTTTTAATATTTTTATATTTCAATAGGTCCCGCCTGCTTCCAAATGTTTTTTGTTTTTCAGCCGGGTTTTTTAGTTATAGGGGTGTAAAAATACCCTTAACGAAGCCGAAAGGCACTAATCTCCCCGTCATTTCGATCATTTTTGTTCCATAATATACCTTCTATAGTTCATTTGTTTAGGTAGTTAACTAAATGTAAACAATCTTAGCATGTCTTTTATCTAAAAAAATGACTAAAAATTGTATCTAAAAATGTTTACAATTAGGTATTTACTTAAATAGATGTTAGGTAATTAACTTCATTTAAATAATCTTTGTATGTCTTTTATACGATTTATTTTACATAAAAAGACATATCAAGATTGTTTACCTTTAGTTAACTACCTAAACAAATGAACAGATACTGGGGATAGAGGAGATATTGGGGTCAAAGTTACAACTTTTTCACAAGTACCGTAGTAGGAAGTTTAAAGTAAAAATCTATACATACCCTGAAATAAGTAGGTGTTTTTATTTCTAGTTCAACTTTTGCATACGCTGCAAGTCTTAGGTAATAAATTGAACAATTAATTATTGCACAGTCTAGACGTGATAGTCGGCCATCGGAAAAGCAAAACAACCACAACTCAATTGACCGCTTTCATTTTCAACACTTTAGAACCGGTATTATAACCTCACTAGCTTATGCCCGCGGCTTCGCCCGCGTGGAGTTCGATAATTGTCCCACGGGATCATACTACTGGGATAAAAAGTATTCTATGTGTTAATCCAAGCTATTAACTATCTGTGTAAATCCGTTCAGTAGTTTTTGCGTAAAAGAGTAACAAACATCCATCTATCCTCACAAACTTTCGCATATGTAATGTTAGTAAGATAAGATTTGTTGTTAAAACGGCAACAGAAATACACATTCTGTGAAAGGTTCAACTGTCTACCTATTATGGATCATGAGATACAGCCCGCTGACAGACTGACGGACGTACAGCCAGCAGAGGCTTAGCAATAGGGTCCCGTTGGTCACCCTTCGGGTACGGAACCCTAAAAAGTAATACATGATTTTGATCTAAAATGATCAAAATCAATTTAAGAGTTTGTATACTGGTATCAATTCAGTCAGTCTCAGTCAATCGACCCAGAGAATAAAAAGTTTCACAAAAAAATCATTAAGTAACCGATTTCACCCTCTTAGAGGTGGAATTTCGGATAACACTTTCTTAGTTGAAGCACACACCCTCCAAATTTCATGCCTCTAGAACCAGCGGTTTAGGCTGTACGTTGATATATCAGTCAGTCAGGACTTTGAATTTTATATTGGCGGATGATTTTGAAAAAACTGTAATACATAGGTATTTCTCATAATTTAACCAGAAGAGTATGTAGGTACACAAATTTCCAAGTCAATCGATCCCGATAAGAAAAAGTTTCACAGGGGTGGAATTTTGAAAAACCCTTTCTTAGTGGATCCAGACTTTTCACAAAGAATACACCCTCCAACCCGCATGCTCTGCGCTACACTGCGCGCCATAAACCCTTCTACGTGAGTTTCGAAGCCCTATTTGACTCTGTTGGGGGATGATTTTGGAAAAACTGTGATACACGAGTCTCATAAATTTAATTGAAGAGTGTGTACACCAAATTTTTGAGTCAATCGACCCAGAGATTATAAAGTTTCACAGAAAATTCAACCCCCAATTTCACCCTCTTAGGGGTTGAATTTCGAAAAATCCTTCCTTATTCCTTGTCTACATTATAAAGGGAACCTCTGTGTAAAGTTTCAGCTTTCTAGGTTCAAGGGTTTGTGCTGGGCGTTGATGAGTCAGTCATTCAGGACTTTTCTTTTTATTTATATAGATGGATAGATAGAAATTAATTAACTTTATACGGCAGTGTTGCAAATAACATTATTATTTTAACTGACCGTTTCTGTTAACTTATGAATTGATTGATGATTATGATTGAAAAGAGTGTCCATGGAGATTCTTGCCCATTCTTCTCCATAGAGATCTACGCTTTGGAATGGGCAACTACAGTACTTTCACAAATGTCTGACTATAGCTTCGCCTTCTTTGCTTTTCTGAAATTCCAAAGTGCCTGGTATGGTCTAATTGAAATATATGCTTAGAGTTTTTTTTTTATTTGAACCTCTTCAAAAGATACCCTACGCGTACGACGAGTAGGAACCATGGCAATATTTATCTCGTGGAATACGCAAATGAATGCGTAATAGAGGCACTTTATGGTAATTTTTTACCTTATTTACAAATTAAATAATGAAATACTCAAAAATATGTAAAGATAGGTATCTATCTACTGTCATAGGGAACACGGCTGGCCTAGAGTGTAGAGGTTAGTTGATATTAAATTGGGTTGGACCTTTATTTATCAGCCTTTAGGTCTAATTAGTTAGGTACCTATCTAGATACTGTCTTCAACTCCCACTATTTTTAAAAGCCTTTACAACCTTGCCGATAAATCTTCAAATTGGTAAAAAAAAATAACTTCTCAGTCTATCTGGTTTAAAATCGTATACAAATATTAGAAGTAGAAAATTAGAGTATATGTATCACTTACCATTCAAAGTTGGGCTCAGCAGCGACGTCTTCTTGAGATAGTCCGCAAAATCCTCAAGTTCGTCATAAGTCATCGCCAAACACTTGACCGCACAGACAATTATGAGAACCACCGATAACTTTGTCCGTCCCATGATAACTACAAAATCTTCGCTTGTTTCAATTAACATTCATTTTCGCTTTAAAACTAAACTCACACGATTTATCCGAAATAAGTATGTCATGTTAACGGCATTGTATTTGTAAATATTTTGAATTGTAATTAATGCAGTTATAACTTTCCAGCCGCTGCTGGTTTAGTCCAGTCCCGCGTGATTTTTTGGTCACCCTTCAGCGGCGGGTTTTGTCCTACTACACAAAAAGTTTATTATAGCTTCGGATATGACCTTTTCGCAAGGTCCGCCGAGGTGCAGAACTCCTCGCCACCACCCATGCAACACAGAGGTGCTACATTTACTGGCTCCAGTTATTCTTAAAGTTTACGTCCTCCAACAATAATACCAACTTGCCATTTCTGTAATTGAAAGAGTGAAATAGTAAAGGGAAAGCAACAGTTGGCCGTTCCGGTGAAATAAGTATTGACATTCAATCTGATGAATGGTTCCCCTTGTTGAAACAATATTTTTACAACAATAACACGTGAAAGAGTATTTAATGCCTAGATGTCATGTACACTACTAGACTTTAATGGAGAGTTTGATCTACACAACATTGTTCTACAACTAGGTACTCGAATTCTTAAGAATTATATACATTGACTGGACAGTATGGACTGCCCGTATGGGAGAGTGGAATCATCCTAGGTATAGCATTCACACCCAGTGCCGGTTTTAAGGCAGGGCAACAGGGGCACCCCGAGCCCGGGCTTCCACAAGGAACGGGGCCTCCACAACTTGATTTTTTTAACATAAGAAAAAAAATATCGATTGTTTTCATGAGTCCTTAAAAAAAAAGAGCGTACTACACTCGCGTAACGTAATCGACTACCTATTTACGTTTAGTTTCCCCCGCCCGTGATCGATCAGTCCAATTTACTTCATTCATCGTTTTGTACAAAAACGACTTATCGACGATTCAACTCAGGAGCTTTTCTAGAACCAAATACTCGAAAACCACTTTTTGTGTATAATGAATAATTTTGGCGTGCGAACGCCGCAAAGTGACTGGCGGCAGCACATTAAGCTATCCAAAACTGTCAAATTTTCCGAATCAACCTTGAACCTAACGCTTTAGAGATAAAGTTGAAAATCTATTAAAGAAAGGATATAGCCGAATCCTGCCCTCAGAATCAATTTATAATTCGTAATGTACACTAATTATTATTATATTAAAGTTACTTCTAAAATAAATAAAAATTAATTGCAACAATTACATATCTCTAGAACAGGCGACAAAAAATCTCAAAATAATATGTGTGTCAATAGTTTTTTTGTGGTTTGTTTTCATTGAATGTAATACAAAATGCATCTACGTTTGGATACACGCATGAGACAAACACTGTATCTATCTGAATTACGCCTGAAGGTCAGACTAAAATGTATGTAAAACACCTGTGACTGTCAAATTGTATTGCTAGGGTACCTTAAAAAGTTAACGGTTTCACGATTATCGCAGACACCATTTTTCGACCTGCCGCGCGTCTTGATGAATATATTCAAATATTTATTTTCAAGAGTGTGTATCCAAATATCCTAGAGTTATTTTGACGTTTCTACGCTCAAAACCAAAGAGCTCAAAACTATCTGTGCAGTCTTGCGTTGATCTTATCACGTAATACTGTGCTGTCTTTTCGTTATTGTATGACAGGGAGTCATTTAGCCCCAACCCCTTGGATGCCATTTTAGGCTATTGTTGTAGTTGCCTAGTTGGTAAACGGACAGTTGGATGTTGTTGCCATGTCATGACGTTGTTATGATATTTAGGCTGGGCCAGGCATCAAGCAAATATAACGGCACCAGCTTCATTCCTTGATAATATTTTCTTGATTTTTGAAGATGAATAGGCTTAAAAGTGGATGAAAACAATGAATGTCTTGTCTGAGTAATTGCAATGATGTTTTTCTTAAAACGTCTGTAAAAGAAGTAGAAGTAGATAATTATATTTTATACTTTTGCAAATGTAGGTATATATACTACCTACCTAATTAGATATTCTTAAATAAAAATTCAAATACCCTTTTAGTGTTTTATTGCCTATCCAATTGTATATTTTGAAGTGAAAACTTCTTTAGCGGCGTTGAGCACTTTAAAAAAATTGTTCTGTAATGGGTATAAAATCTTAAACTCGCGTCAGGACACTCGCGTCAGGACACGTGACAAAGCGTAAGACGGATGGAGAGTAGACGATTTTGAACTTAACCTTCAACATTTTATGGTTTAAAATTATTTAAAGAAATTTGGAAAAAGCGTAAGACGGATGGAGAGTAGACGATTTTGAACTTAACCTTCAACATTTTATGGTTTAAAATCATTTAAAGAAATTTGGAAAAAGCGTAAGACGGATGGAGAGTAGACGATTTTGAACTTAACCTTCAACATTTTATGGTTTAAAATCATTTAAAGAAATTTGGAAAAAGCGTAAGACGGATGGAGTGTAGACGATTTTGAACTTAACCTTCAACATTTTATGGTTTAAAATCATTTAAAGAAATTTTTAAATGTTTCCAATCAACTTTGAACCTAATGCTTTAGGGATAAACACGGAATAGAAAAAACCGTAGACAGAGTATTCTATAGACTGCTGGATATCTTCCTTTGCATTCGCACAAGAAAAAGAAGAACATATAAACGTCACTAGCAAAGAAAAGAGACAGAGTATAAATATTTCTGTCCCTTATCGCGTGTCGGCTGAGCACATCATTGTCAGTGCACAACAAGTTTGACGTTTGTGGCGGTGCCAGATTGACATCCAATTTGTTTATTAACAATTGCATCGAAATTATACACATTATATGATCTTTTCGAGCTTAATTCGACAACAGTACATTTGTGCAACTGTGCAAAATGGTAAGGTGCAGTGTAATAAACTGTAAAAGTGATAGTTTGATGAAGATTGCTGGACTGTCCTTTCACTCGTAAGTATTAGATCTTTTTAAGTATTCAATCGCTTTGTGTCCTATTATTTCTCATAAAATAGTCGCAGTAATGTACCAACTAATTCGTTTAATGGATAAATCTCGTATAATCGTGATTTTTGCAATAATTTTATTATCTTACCTCAAAATTCAGTGTTGCCACTTTTTGACGGGGAATTTACCCTTTAATATGGGTAATACCGAATAATGCAATGTCTATAAAAAAATACTCTTCCGACCTTGATTCATATGATATTAGTAATACGCACTACTTAAAATCTATGTTAGTAACACACGTATTATACGATTTTAATTCGTATAACTGCACTCACCTGACGCAAAAAATGAAAGATAATAAAAAATCTTATTAAATTTTCAGATTTCCGAATAAACCCGAAATAAGAAACTTGTGGATTGCTGCTACCGCATGAATCTTTAGGATGTGATCCTATGATCAACATAGATCATGATTATTTAACAGATCCTTCTAGGCTTACTCTTTATTCTAAAGAAATAATAACCTATATTGCTGGTTTTATTGCAAGAAAGTTGAGGAAAGTTATTAAATGTGAGGATTGTCTTTTGGCTTTGATCACAGATAAGTATCACGGAATCATTACGACTGAAGGACATGTATCCATGGTCATGAATAAATTTAAAAAAAAAATCACGGAATCATTGCTAGAAGAGACAAAGGAGGCCTTATTTATCCTTCTACTGACTTAAATAAAGTCTGTGAATTGGCAGAAAAGATATTTCGAGCGCGTTCACATAAAGGAAATTCATTTTTTAATGAGAAAAATGTGATGTCAACACTTATATTATCGTGTTACAAGGAATGCACACGTACCAATATTAATATATTTATTAATGACCATTTCGACAGTCAGCCTTTTATAGGGAATCACAGAACTCTCCTCATTAAATCAATCGCAATGCATTACTTCGAAACCCGTATTCACCATAGTACCAAACAATGTTTTGAACCACAATCGAAAATAAGAATTATACATAATAAGTTAGTGCTTTTTCAAGGACAGTAATTTGTTTATAAATAAAATATTACAGTTGCATCATTGCTATGTTTTATCGTTTTCTGTGTATTGGAATGTTCATTTTAATTTGCAAGTGTATGAGTTTGGCGACACTGGTTCCCGTACTAAGGCAGTCTAAGGGCACTTCCATAAATGATAGTACTTTTATACTGATAAAGCAATTGGTGCAAAATTATTCCCTAACCATTCCAAAATATCAAACATGCTCAACGTTAATAATCAAGTTTTCACTTCTGCCGGCACTCCCGGAGTGCTAGTTTTTTTTGCTAGTCGCTTGGGTCGCTTGGAAGTCATAATATCCAGAAATATCTGTAGACGACTAGTACTCGCTCTTCTTCGATTTGAAACGTCGTGTCGGATAGTGAAGAAACGGCCTTTAAATCCATTGGTAATAGCATTTCTCGTATTGTTTCGTTTCGGAATTTATGATCATTGCTATTCAAAATGTTTAGGCACATTTTTTGTATCCTATTTATAGTACCTCTCGCTTCTTCTCTGATCATAAAACTTAAACTATTATGATTACACACCTGTAAGCTTTAATTTGACGTACTGTATGTCAATGTACATGAATATTTTTTGTAAGGGCACAGCTCTATACAAATTCCGGCCATGTCATTTGATAGATTGTAGTAGTTTGATATGCTGACATCTGTACATCAAAACACGTTTTGGCCAATAAAAGGGTTAAAGGTTATTATCACACCACCTTGACGTACAGTAAGCGGCGCGTTTATTTTATCGTGGTATGCTTTATCCACATTCAATGCACTAGCACTATTCTAAAATTTTGCGCCGTCTTCGCTTCGCCGTTCTTGACTGACCAGGAGTTCATCGTATTTAGCGATCGAAACGTCACAGACCGCATAGTAACATATTTATTTTTAGTTATTATAATTTTTAGGTTTAAGTTAATCTTATAATTCACAGACTTTCTAAACAAACACTCGCCACTTGCACTCGCTATATATTGTAATTTGTGTGTATATATTTTAATTTTGTGTGCAATAAAGAATAAGAATAAACACTAATTAACAGCTCCGAACTCAAAGTTGATGAAACAGACGCAGAAGAACAATATAATGCAATAGTTACCCAAATTAACAATACTTGTAAAACCATACAAAATTAACGTAGTAATAGAAACAAACTAACACGCCATAGTATTGAATTGATAGAAGAACGGACTGAAAAGAAATAGGAACACCAGAATTTAAAATAATAGACAGAGAAGATAAAAGGAGTATTATCAAAGATTTGAGAAATTTCAACACACATTTAGTCAAAACAGCTTTAGAAAACCATACATCCTTAAGAGTATTAAAACAAGGAATCACAAGAGGACGAACTTGGATCAACAGCTTGGTAGACAATAACGACATCAAGCTTAGCAGTAGAGTAAAAATAATGGATATAGCAACTAAATAATCAGATCACTCAACGCCCGGTATCAACACCGAATACACACCTTCAGATTCCATTCCCCCTATAAACGGTTACGAATTGCATAAAGCACTTACTACTATGCGCTACGACAGAAGTCCCAGGGAAGATGAAATTAAAATCAGCTCTATCACTTTGTTACCCTACCTTGCTAACCTGTTTAACACTATACTGCAATCATGATAAGTTCCAAAATCAATGTGTAAATCAAATATAGTTTTTCAGCATAAAAAGGACATTGATAATTACCGTCCAATCAGTTTAACATCTCACATCACACAGGTCTTGTAGACTTTATAAAAGTGATACAAAATCGCATAGATGGGAAATTGGATAAATATCAGCCACCAGAACAAGCCGGATTTCGCCCTAGTTTTTAAACAACCTACAGACCTTTAACCACGTTCTAGAAAAATATACCGAATTCAATAAACCACTATACTTAGCCTTCGTAGATTATGCGCAGGCTTTCGATAGCATCAAACACTCCGAAATATTCAATTCATCCGATTTGCCGACGACATAGTCCTGGCCCTGGAACTACAGACCATGCTCCAAGAACTGAGCACGACAGCTATAAGGCGGAACTTACGATATATCGGTCTGAAACCCAGCTTATGACCAACAGCAGTAAGCGTAGGGTCGAGATCGATGGGCAGGAAATGCACTATGTCGATGAACATAATTAATTATCTACTTGGGCCAGTTAGTATCTTTTGAAAACAGGCAAGGAAGAGAAATCGATCAGGCCGAGTTTCGAGGAGGATACAGCGTCATAGATCACAATTGACCACATCCATACAGTGCGGCAGATCATACAGAAGTCCAAAGAGTATAATCGGCCCCTGTGTCTTGCGTTTATGGACTATGACAAGGCTTTTGACTCTGTCGGGACCTGGTCAGTTCTGGTGTCTCTGCAGCACTGCCAAGTCGACTGGCGATACATCCAAGTGTTGAGACATCTTTATGAAAACGCCACAATGTCCGTCTAAAACAACAAAACCAGCAAACAGAGCATATCCCATTCCCATCGGGGGGTGAGGCAAGGGGAGATAACGTAATTTCCCCGAAATTGTTCACCAACGCACTGCTACTGGATGGCCTAGTTGATTCTTCAATACGCATTGGTCTCAGGGTGAATTTGGACAAAACCCAGGTTGTGTTCAACGAACACGTCACTCCAGGACCTATTGTTGTCAATGGCGGTCCTCTCGAGGTTGTTCGAGAATATTATCATCATCATCTGCCTAGCCTATTCCCAACTATTTTGGGGTCGGCTTCCAGTCAAACCGGATGCAGCTGAATACCAGTATTTTACATGGAGCGACTGCTCTGACCTCCATAATAGGTAATACGATACCCCTTGGTAAGACTAGTTGTCAGACTTTTGGGTCACTGACTACCTGTGACGACTGTCAAAGATCTACAAATGTCAGCCGGGACCAACGGCTTAACGTGCTTTCCGAGGCACGGAGGAAACTCGGTATGTAATGGGTGGTCACCCATCCACGGACCAACCTAGGTAAGCACGGCTTAACCTAAAGATCGACCCGAGCGGCTGTTCTTATTTAGCCACGAGCTCCTCGAGAATATTATCATGAACACAAGAAATGGGATATTTACCAGGAAGGGTTTTTTTATTGGGAACTCAAAACAAACACTAAACATGGTAAATGTCCCGTTTCTAGTGTTAATGAATAATGTTAGTGACCACAGTTTAAAAACTTATAACTGTTCGAGAATATGTTTACCTCGGGCAAACTCTGCAGTTTGGTAAGGACAACTTTGAGAGGGAGGCTAACAGAGGAATCCAGCTGTGCTGGGTAGCGTTTGGGAAGCTTCGTCCCGTATTCCACAGAGCCTAAAGACCTATCTACTACCTATGTACGACCCACCTACTATCTACCTACCTACCTACCACCTACCTACGTACGACCTACCTATATACGACCTACCTACTACATACCTACCTACTACCTACCAACCTACTACCTACCTATTACCTACCTACCTAATACCTACTACCTATCTACTACCGACCTACTACCTACCTACGTACTAACCTACCTACCTATGTATACATTATTCTGAGTTGGATTAACTTTTAAAGAATAAATAAACATCTTTGTTTTCAAGTTTTTAAACTGTCATGGTCACTAACATTATCATTAGCACTAGAAACGGGATATTTACCATGTTTACTTAAAAAAAAAAAGTAAAAGCACTCACAGATAAACTAAAGACAGCGAGCCACACAGTGAGTTTCGTGTGTCGGGAATAGGAATCGAGTTGCGAGTTCCTTTATACTTACTATACTCTATGGTTGCGAGTGACAGTGGTAGCGGTAATGAGTGCACAAAACGAACAAGAAAGAGGGTAGACCATTTTGTCTGCTAAACACCCACCCGCAATAACTTCAGTTTATCCGTGATCATGGTGCTTGCAACAGCGCCGAAATATCGGGAACTCAAAACAAACAGTAGACATGGTAAATATCCCGTTTCTAGTGTGATAATCTTCGTTTTCGTTATTGAACAAAATGTTGTAGGTACAAAGAGCTGTTCGAAACGTTTTAAACTTAGTTGGGAGATTGATAGACAGATGAAAATGAAGATGAGCCCTCTCCTCTCAAAGATAGCTTAATAATTAATGTAAATACCAAAGAAAAACTTACAATAAAATTGTATAATCACTAATCAAGAACTAGATGCACAATCCCATGCAAAACTTCTCTTAAAACTGTCGCCAATTGTGTTTTGCGTTACTCTAGTTGAAATAAATATACATAAATGTAAATTCAGCCTTAAGTGCATTGTTTAAAGTTCTATTCACAAAGCTATGTACAAAAAGCAATAAATTTATACGACCGATTTACAAAGTGCCAAAAAAAACAATAAAACTTTACGACCGAGGTCGGCGCTTGGACAAGGAATGAGTGGAGTCAAACTGTTCACATTTTGAATCCACAGTAGTCAAAGTTACTCCTTATCATATTGCCTATCTGCCAGTAAAAGTCGCGTCAAATCGGTCCAGCTGTTTAAAAAATATAAAAAAAAAAAATCTATAAGTACTGTTCATACTATAAGATTAATACTGATATGTAATTATTTAATCAATTAATGTTACTTCCAATCGCCTGAAACACATTACCTAGCACAAATCATTTAAGAACAAAAAAAAAAGCATTAAGCATACATACATGCACACAACAACATGCATGCATGCATTATTTGCATGCATTAAGTCCGCCTCTGTACCAGGCCTCCGTCACTCCATGTGCTTGCGCGCTATAAGTGCCTACCGCCCAGCCGAGCGGTCTCGGTCCGCCGGCGGATCAAATTCAGTGCGGTTTTCGCAAGCGAAGCGCGCGCACGCCGTTCAATTTTAATAGTGCTGTTCGTTCGTACGCGTATTACGATGCCGTGTGGTGCCTTATGTGCTGTAGATGGGTGTAAATCAAGCAAAAGAAGGGATAAACACCTAACATTTTTCCATTTACCTATCAATTTTTTTAAGTTGGTTAAATATTTTATTAATGATAAAATTTTTAACTGCCACATAAAAGTCAGAACATATTCACAGTTCTCAATAACATAGATAAAAAGTTATGTTAATTTAATTTTATCGAAGAGGCAGCCCTGCGATTACTGTGGAATCGCGCGGTGCGAAGCAATCACTGCTGTACGCTTGAGCATTTAGGCGCATTTTAGCATACAGTGGTTGTTGACGCGAGGGAGTAGGCAATTATCGTAATAGGTATTGGAAATTTTCTACTGAGTGAAGTATCTGGATCTGGACTAATCTGTGTCTGTACTCTGTGCTTGAAGTGTTAAATAAATAAATAAACAACTGTAAAAGTTGTACCTTGGATTTTTGAATAAATTTTATATTTATTTTTATATTTATACTTTCATATGCATTCAGTAAAAAGCTGTCATTTTGAAATTACAAACAGATACTTCAATTTTATTTATTTGTATAGATGAAACTACTTATTATTACTTATATATCAAAATCAGAAGTTATTCTAGGCTGCAAATCAGCACTTTTTAGGGTTCCGTAGCCGAATGGCAATAAACGGTACCCTTATAGATTCATCATGTCTGTCTGTCTGTCTGCCTGTCCGTCCGTATGACACAGCCACTTTATTCAGAAACTACATACTAGTCCTAGTATGTAGTTACCACCACGGCCGTAGCTAGGGGGGGGCATTGTGGGGCAATGCCCTACCTTGAAATCACAATGCCCTACCTTAAAAATACTAAAAACTAAGATACCTACATTATTAGAATTAAATTGTTTGTTCATAGTTACGAGATTTAAAAAAATGTAGCGATATGTATCTCAACTTTTCCGAACATTCATTCCGAACAGTTTGTGACATTCATTTCATATGATATATAATAATTCTTTGTTCTGTGTATAGACGGCATTTGAAGCGCCATCACATGAAGCGATGGGTCTATTTAATTATGGAAATAATAAAATGGAAAATAAATTGCAAGTTTTGTACAGGCAACGAGATTACGAGAGGCTTTCAAAGATACTCGTACATATGAACTTCACAATGGTTATACCGCCATTTATCGGTCGTGAGAGCCTCGTTTGTTGTTCAGCAGGATGCACCACGAGCATGTGAGGTTGACTTGGGGCACTGAGATGGTAGGTGTGCCCCCTTACATCCCCGTTTTCAACTTTAACTGCAATTAATGGGCCTCAAAGGCTGTCAATGCTTCACGAAGGAATGGCTGGTATGGTATTTCCGGCCTTTGAAAAAAAAATAACAAAATCAGTTGATCTGAACGAAGTTCTTCGCATTTTGTAATAACATGGCTAATCGTAGAATTCAGCTGTTTTAAATATTTTTATTATTATGTTTATTATTGTAATAAGTTTGTAGAAACAATATGATCTAAATGGTATTTTTGGTCGTATCTATTTACTCGTATCACCCCACCCAACAATTAATTATTACCTCACTCTCACTCAGACGTGGATTTCTACATCCAAATCTGGAAGTTCAATCATCTTGTTCGCCTGTTCTTCATCATTGAGGATTTAATAGTTCTTAGATCCATGCTCATGTTCTGTCCCAGAAATTTTTGTCTACGAATATCTATTGAAGGAGCTCGTGGCTAAATAAGAACAGCCGCTCGGATCGATCTTTAGGTTAAGCCGTGCTTACCTAGGTTGGTCCGTGGATGGGTGACCACCCATTACATACCGAGTTTCCTCCGTGCCTCGGAAAGCACGTTAAGCCGTTGGTCCCGGCTGTCATTTGTAGATCTTTGACAGTCGTTACAGGTAGTCAGTGGCCCGAAAGTCTGACAACCAGTCTTACCAAGGGGTATCGTATTACCTAGCACTAACTGGGTTGTGGAGGTCCGACAGGCAGTCGCTCCATGTAAAATACTGATATTCAGCTGCATCCGGTTAGACTGGAAGCCGACCCCAACATAATTGGGAAAAGGCTAGGCAGATGATGAATATCTATTGAATGTTCATCACTGACCTAGAGGTCAGTGATAAATATTTTAATACCGCCCTACCTGTAACCAATGCTGCCCTACCTTAAATTCGACTCTAGCTACAGCCCTGGTTACCACCAGTATGTAGTTGCCACAGTTGAAACTTGGTAGGTAGATGTATTCTGTGAACCGCTTTACGATTTTTATACATAAGTAAAAATAAAAAAAATTAAGAGGGAGCTCCCCATACATGGAACTAAAACAAAAAATAAATTTTTCGTCAAACCTATACGTGCGGGGTGTCTATTTTAACTTTTGAGGAACAAAATCATTTTTAAAGACCTATGTCGTATCATGTAATAGGGGGCGATCCGAGATTGCGCCCGGTTGATGACAATACATCAACTAGGCGCAATACCAACCTACGTGGCTCCTACAGAGAAATTCCTGAATTCATTCTTTAATAATAATAAAAAAATAAGAACAACACCCACTCCAACAAATGGAACAGAATCAACGCACGTAACCTGAACAATTTAAGTAGGCATGCGATAGTATGATAAATACGATTAATATGAGTCTTTACAATAAAAATTGAAATGCTTTATAACTCCTGCTGTTTATCAAGACTTAATTGAAAGAAAAAAAAAATACGATGATTGCTTGACAAAATATCATTATCTACTTATTATTAATATTATTAAGCTGAAGAGTTTGTTTGGAACTACTGGTTCGAATTGAAAAATTCTTTGAGTGTTGGATAGCCTATTTATCGAGGAAGTCTATAGGTTATATAATATCACGCTACGACCAATAAGAGCGGAGCATCAATGAAAAATGTTGCAAAAACAGAAAAAAATATTCCTTTTGAGAGCTTCCGTTGCGTGCGCTGCGTAAACGGTTAAAGTTACACGAAAATAATGTATGAAGGAATTATTCCTCTTAAAAAAGTCGACAGCCTATGAGCCTAGGCCTATCTTTTAAGGTTGACTCACAATAGTTTTTATGATTTTAAAATTTGGTAAAAAATAATGCATCATTTGCGAAGTTGTTTTACAGACATTGTATTAATCTTTATCAAAATAAATATGTTAGTCATCTTCAGCGTTTAATTGTGACCAAAATTGCACTAAACACCATTTCATTTATATGAATATCTTAGGAGATATCAAAGAATGCAAATATCTCGCGCAACAAAATAATATCATAACGACGACGAAGGTCCATTATCAGTAGCACACGCGCTACGAGAAATCGTTACGATCTCACTGTACCGTTTAAACTGCACCGAAAATCGAAAAGTAGGTTTACTCACACTGACGTACGATTTATCTGTACAGTTCGACTGCACAGTTTTATCGCACAAATAAAAACTGAAGGTGTGTGGCTCCTATCTCCTAAGAAGATGACTCTGAATGGGAAAGTACGCTGTATCAAGCTGCAATAATTATGATGTACCTACAGCACAATCAACAACATTTAAGTATGTTACTGTATAACATACCATTTCGCCTGTATTTCCCAGAAGGGTTAGGCAGATGTGTACCTACTATTAATAGTACACCCTACACCCACATTTTGCCAGTAATGTTTTTGTCCCATGTAATAAGGGACGACCCTATTACCATCAACCGGACACATCCAAGCTCTAGGTTGCAACTCACACATCCAAGCTCTAGGTTGCAACTCAGTGTGAACATCAATCAACAAAGATATAGACATAGGCTATCCTAGACTTTTTTAAGAGGAATAATTCCTTCATACATTTTTTACGTGTAACTTTAACCGTTTACGCAGCGCACGTAACGTTAGTGATCGATGAATGTATGTGGGTAGTACAAATTGTAATTTTTGGTAATAGACCAAAAATTGTTATGATATCTTTAGACAGTTAAAAATGAATGGACTTGAAGTCGTATAACACATTTATTTATAAAAATTAAATCGAACTGTACAAAATCTTAAACACTACTTAAATATCTACTTAAAAATGAACATGGTAACCAACTTATCTATCGTCATGACTCGTCATCGTACCAGCTTTTGGTAAGTTTTGCTGGAAAGCGAAAATCAGAATAGTCTTGAGTTCTTTTTGGAATTGAAGAGCTATAAATATTTTCTTTCTCATGTCCATCACGAGCGGACTCTTCCAAACTGTCCTTTGAATAATCATGATAATCATGATCAGGATAGCGTCTAATATACTTCTGATACCAATCATCTTCATTATCGCTTGACTTTTCTTCCTTAGTTATTTTTGGAGAATGTAATCTTGAATATTCATCTTCATCTCGATAATTTTCTAGTGGTTTATAATCTGGCACGAGATCATATTCTTTTTCATATTTTTTATACCATGGAGATGTATTGTCTTCGTTATCGGACAAAAGTTTTAATGGTTCATCTTTTACAATCTTTCTTTTTGATTCATATTTTTCCTCGTACATATTATTGATAAATCTAACAGCAGAGTTCATTTCATCTTCTTCAGGCCTATTTGCTTTAGTTGGCAAAGGATCTCTCTGCTTTTGTAGTGGGGGATCATAATTTTTAATATAGCGTCCATTCATTTTATAAACACTCAGATCTGGTGTATGGGAAGGATACACGTGCACTTTTATAATTTTTGATAATCTATCAAAAGCATCTATTAAATCTGCACCAACTTCTTTTGCGTCTGCTGGACTAGAATGTTCATCATGTGTAGAGATATCAACAGCCAAATGAGGTCGAGTTGGATTTTGACTATTTGTTTGTTTAACTTCTGCAACATCATCATTCTGCGCCTGGGACTTTTCTTCATTATGATCCGACTTAAATTCTGACATGGTGTCAAAATTAACTTGTGAATGGCCCAATGGTGTCATATGGTGGTGTTGCGCGGGTTCAGGTGGACTGTAGGAATACGCTATTTCTTTACCAATACGAAAGCCTTCGTTTTCCGACGTCGACAGGATTTGCGGCTCTTTACTAAAATAATCAAATACATGAAAACTGGGTACGTCAGGTAACTTATATGTTTCAGCTGCTGGTAATATTTTAATAGCCACAGCTTTACCTTGGTGGTATCCAATCCCATGACCTTCAAATGGTTTATTCTTCCCCTTCTTTTTCTTAGTTTCGGTCTTTTTTTGAGGGTTTTCGTCTGCTTGGCCGCTGTCCGAATCAGCGTCGCAGTACATTTTGTTCAACTTTTGTGTATCCTTTTCTGATAGTCCTACTCTTTGACCGATTTCAGCACCACCCTGGAAAAGAAAAAAATATTTTTATAGGTACCTACTATAGGCTTTGCCTTTTGCTTTTTACAGTACTGCGGACGAATTTTAACGCCCTTTAATTCGTTTCTGCTTTGGATACGTTCGTATATTTATTGGGATCCTGCCGTTTTGCCGAAAAGATTTTGCCAAATTTTCATTACCCAAACAAATTTTAGCAACCTTTTTTTATATCAATGTAATATTTGGAATAATTTTAGTACGCACATTTTCAATTGGTCAAATGTTTCCTTGGCAGATTATTACCAAGGATAATATCATTAAGGCTTTTGGTCTTTAACCAAATGATTTATTACAGCAAACAAAATTAAGACAATAAACGTTTAGTCAAATTATTTGTTATGACAAAAAATATAAAGACAAAAATTTTGGAATGAAGACATAACACAAATTGATTTAATATAACGTAATTGAAATTTAACAGATGCTGACAGAAACCCTAACCTTAGACAGTCGACGTCAGGGGCACCCCAAGGTTCGGTTAGTTAGGTTCCTGTAAACCTTGCAGACAGAAATAGGAGCCCCGCGCAGCGGGGATCCGTCGACCTGCTGACGGAAACGCTAACCCTAGACGGTCGACGTCAGGGGCACCCCGAGGTTCGGTTAGTTAGGTTCCTGTAAACCTTGCAGACAGAAATAGGAGCCCCGCGCAGCGGGGATTCGTCGACCTGCTGACGGAAACGCTAACCCTAGACGGTCGACGTCAGGGGCACCCCGAGGTTCGGTTAGTTAGGTACACCCTGTTAGGTAAACCCTGCAGACAGAAATAGGAGCCCCAACCGAATCCAAATAGGAGATTCCAACTAGTTAATAGTGCTTTTGACTGAAATGGTAAGTTTAAAATTGACGACACCAAATATCTGGCTTATTTAATTTTGCGTAAAATATGTTATACCAACTGAAATATTTGACTAGATAAAAAATGGTAAAAGTACTAGTTGGTGAACAAGTTATTGTTCAAACGTTCACTTGCCAAACATAGGTTTTCGTAACAATTATTTGTAAAGAGATTTTTTGGTAAGTAATAATTTGGCAAATGAAATTATGCGAAAATTTGTTTGGGAAGTGATAATTTGGCAATTTCTTTTCGGTCAAACAAGGGAGACCCATATTTATTATTATTCTAAGTCGGTTACAATTATTAGAAGATAATGTAAATATGTCAGTGTTTAAGTCAAGAGAAATATAATTTTACTTAACTACAAATAAAAATAAAACTTTAAGAAAAATCTCAATCACCTGTTTTGGAACAATCGTGTCCTGACCGTTCGAGGAGAAAGCTCGCCGGCTATAATGCAGGACACTGTCGTAGTCGTACCCCACGCCGAAGTCTGACACGGAGAACGAGTTGTATTTGCGAAAGTTATGCCTCGCCGCTGCGAAGAAACAAATATCGACTCAGAAGCGAAAACTGTTTGGAAGATTGATTTCTCGACTACTAAAATGTACCGACTTAGCTTCTGTTAACATACAAAGAAACTTTCAATAGAAATCAAACTTCACACCGTAATTTTATTGCTTAGACAGGCAGGTGGGATAATTGACATTCGCATTGTGTAGCGTTCGTGACAGGCTTGTACCCACCGCGCGGTCACTGACGTTAGCACCTGCTAGATAATATGGACTAAAAATCGTAAGTGTTTAGTGCTTCAGTATGCAGTGCTTTGTTCTCAAGAGTCACTTACGTTGTACTATGTTGGCCCAAACAATGTTGACGTAGTCATCTCTGTCGGGGCTACTCTGCATGTGGTAGAAGCCAAGAGTATGCAGCAGCTCATGCACGACGGTGCCGTGTCGGAAGCAGCCACGGCCGACCGGGTGCCGGCCAGACAAGTTCAACACTTGATACCCGCCCTGGTAGCCCACTTGAGAAAAGCAACCTCTTCGACTACCCTGCAACAGAAAATTTAGAGGTGATTAGAAAAAGTTCCGTTCTCTCTAAACTGTGGTTACATTTTCTGGTATCCAATGAGATTTCATGATAGATTTGATAGATACTCGTAGGTAACATGAAGGTTCCAGCATGAAATTAAACAATTGGAATTTGGGGCGTTACAAGAGTTGATTTTTAATAAAAAAAATCACTTTCAATAATTGCACTCGGAATGCAAACACTACCAAGTACATACAAGAAGCAGAGATCGAGTGTCATGAAGGCTGAGCTGAAGTGCTAAAACATATCAAGTGGGTATAATACCTGTATAACGACCGCATCACGATCTCCTTTCCTATACGGACGGAATTTGACACAAGACGCGCGTCCAAGATCCTCTATTCCGCTTTCAATAGCTTGCACTTGATCGCTAGCTGAAAAATGATATAATGAGAGCCACATGAGATCCACTAGATTAGCCGCTAGGTTAGCAGCAGCAGTGAATAATGCTTGGTCCTAGCATTATTCATTGCTGGACACCTAGGTAGGTTCCAAAGCGCCCGACAGTCACCTCGATAAGTTGGTAACTGATCAATATCCATCGTACAGTTTGAGGGATCTTCTACAAAAGGGATTGTTCGGTATAGTTCAGACATAAATCAATTATAATTATTATTAATTGTCGCAAAGTACATAATATCACAATATAGCTACTTACTGAAATGTTCTACTTGAATATAGACGATGACTTCGTTATTCGGCCACCTCTTAGCACCGTCTCTGATGCCGTTCCTAGCGAGACCCTCGGCGACATCCTCGACGATCAGCCTCCGCTGGCGCTCGTTGAGAATCAGGTCACCCTCAAACTTGCCACTCTCCTCCCATGCGTGGTCAGACACGACTTCGTCGTCATCATAGTCGACGTCGGGGTCTACACCTTCTGTGAGATGAAGTGATAGTAAGGATATTAGAGTCAATATATTAGCAATTATCGATTAACATTAAGTTGACTGATCCGGGATGCTCATAACGGCCATAAGTAAAATCGACCCAGTGGGATCCAGTAACGGATCGACCCACCAGGATTTCTATGATGTCGGATTGGAATCTATGTATCTAACAATAAAATTACCTACAATAGGTAATGATTGCACAGACTAGACGTGATCACTGGAAAAAGCAAAATATGCAACCACAATAATGCAATTTACCACTTTCATTTTTATCACTTTTGAACCGGTATTATAACCTCATGGAAATGAAATAACTTTATTCAGCAGTATTGCGAATAGCGTTAAGTATTAATTTAATGTTCCTCTACCTGTTGACTTATGAACTTGAATCTTTTCAATAGTTACCCCACGAGTACAAGTAGTCGGAACCATGCCAATATTTATCTTGTGAAATACCTACGCAAATCAATGCACGCAATGTAGAGGCATGGAAAATAAAAGTCGGTGACTTTTGTTTGTTTAATTGACTTATCTGCCACCGGTTTCCGGAAGTTAAATTATTTTCCGCTTTTTATTTTTATTTGCGGTGATTTTTTTACAAAAAAAGTTTTTTATTTTAGAGTTTTCAATTATTGTGGTATGATGGTATCTCACACAATTTCTGTATTCATTTTCCATTGTTAGATATACGGGGTGGACGGGACACCGACGCGAAAACTGTTACCACGTATTCAGTACATCATTCTGAGCCCCACATAGAAATTTTTCATCGATTATTTTTTTTAAATCGGCTGTTTCCTACAAAAGTGCAATTCAAAATCAACAAAAAAAATGCAATATCTACACGGTCAAAATGTATAATGTAATAATGTACTGAATACGTGGTCACCGTTTTCGCGTCGGTGTCCCTTCCACCCCGTAGATACTAAAAGTTATTAGCGGATCATCCGTGTCATACTTTCTTCGGTCTAATATCTTCAATATGTACGAAAAATGTACGAAATTGTACACTAAATAAAAAAAATGTACTTTAAAGAGTTCGCAGAAAACAATAACCAACGTGTCACCGTCAGGAAGTATTCTTGCTAGCGGGCGCTATATACCTATTTCACCAAGTAGTAGGTATTCCACTTTTAGACTTTGTGCCAAGAAAAATGTACGGAAAGTGTATGTTCAATTCTTATACAGTCTTGGGTATATCTATCGGGTAGTGAAACATTTTTATGGTTTGATATTTTGTTATGGATTCTTACATAATTTCATTAACGATTGTAGCCACTGGCGACGAACGGGAAAAACGACTTCCTACAAGCGAGTGGCTACAATCGGCAATTTTTTTCCCGTAAGAATCACGTAAACCGAAGCAGTGATCAAGTAGTAAGTAAGTTCCAAAAATTAAAAAAAAAACAACCAAATTGAAAACCTGCCTCCTTTTTAAAAGTCGGTTTAAAGGTAGGCATCTACTATCATGGGGAACACGAGACCTAGAGGCTACAGGTTACGTGTTATTAAATTTATTGGACCTTTATTTATTACCATTTAGCTCTACTTAGTTACGTACCTATCGAGACCCTGTCTACGACTCCTACTATTTTTTAAAGATTTAAAAATCCTGGCAAAAAAAACTTTCAATTGGTAAAAAAAAAATAATGACTTGTCTCAGTCTATCAGATTTAAAACCGTTTAAACATATCAGAAGAACAAGTATCACTTACTTTTCAAAGTTGGGCTCAGCAGCGACGTCTTCTTGAGGTACTCCGCAAAATCCTCAAGTTCGTCATAGGTCATCGCCAAACACTTGACCGCACAGACGATTATGAGAACCACCGATAACTTTGTCCGTCCCATGATAACTACAAAATCTTCGTCTGATTCAATTAATATTCATAAATGCATGCGATATTGATTTCGCTTTTTATAAACTTAACTCACACGATGTATCCGAAATAAGTATGTCATATTAACGGTATATTGTGTTTATAAATATTTTGAATTCTTATTTATGCAAATGACTTTTAAGCCGCTGCTGGTTTAGTCCAGTCCCGCGCGATTTTTTGTGTAGGACAAAACCCGCCGGGGTGGGGCGAAGTTTAATATAGCTTCGGATACGACCATTTCACAAGGTGGTAGGCCGCAACTGCGCCGGCGACGGCGCCGCTTGCGTCAGCGCGGGCGACGGTGACAGCGGCAGCCACTCCACGCCACCACCCATAACTCGTGCAACACAGAGTTGCTACATTTACTGGCTCCAGTTATTCTTAACGTTTACGTCCTCCAACAATAATACCAACTTGCCATTTTTGTAATTGAATGAGTGAAATAGTAAAGGGAAAGCAACAGTTGGCCGTTCCGGTGAAATAAGTATTGACATGCAATCGGATAAATGGTTCCCTTTGTTGAAACAATATTTTTACAACAATAACTCCCGAAAGGCACGCAATACCTAAATATGTCGTGAACACTACTGGAGTATCTAAAATGAAAGTCTTCTTAGACAAAGTCTACACAGCTCCACAACTAACCCGAATTCTAAGAATGCCATGCATTGACTAGACAGTATGGACATTTGATTTTAGATTTTTATGTCGTTGATGAACAGCGGAATCTTCTTAGGTACATAGCCTTCACACCGTTCTACAACTAGGTGCTCGAAGCCATTGGAATCCATGAACAATGGCGGCCGAATAAAGCACCCGGCGCGTAAATATCGTCCCCAATAAATCGGTGATATTAGAAGGGTAGATATCTCTATTAATTAAGGTACCAAGGCAGGACCCCTGCATACGGGCAATGAAGCAATAGACATAATTATTGTTATGTTCTTTCTATTCAGTAGTTAACGTCTTGGAACATTAAGTTAACGAAGCCTAAAGCCAGTTCATTAATTAGATGAGAGGTTTTTTCTGCATTTCTTATCCAATCATAGCGCTGTAATTATTACGACAAATTCATCCGAGCAAAACAATAGATCACTCTTGATTAGTTGGAAGACATTATACAATACAAATAAACTATTATCGATTCTTGCAAAGTGTTCTGCAATCTTCAATGACACTGGCATTGTCAGACGAAAACGCGTGTAATTTCAAGAATGCAAAAACTATCGGATATTTTATTTTATTTAAGTGTCCTTGTATGAAATTAGGTCGATGTCGTAAAGAAAATTGACCGTGACTATGACTAGTAATTACGATAAAATAATAGTAAGATATTTTATTGTGTCAATTATTTTATTTGGAAAGTAACTCCCACTAACGCCGTTCGATATATACTTCCATCATTTCTTAATATTAAGATTTTTGATGGGATCTCAAGATCGGAATATTATTATTAAGATTTTGGATCTAAACTTTTGGAGCCCATAATTTCACTCATAATCTAGCCAGATGTCTTATCTGATTCTTTGTCCGTATTACTTAGCTATTATAAAGTCCCACGTCGCCCAACCTTTTCTTCAACTCTTTTATAATCCTCTTTCCATCTTAGTCTACATAGAGTGCTCAACCACGAAGATGTTGCACTGTATCTTACAAGTGCCTCTATTGTTGATTGTTATGCACCAATTGACGCACTCAGCCGAAACTGATACATTGCTAGTGTCACTTGAGTAGCAAGGTTTTTAAACCTTATTGATACAGCTTGTTTCATGAATTAGGTACGGCTAGGTAAATGCACAATAAGCAGTGTCCTCTGTCATCTGTATCACTACGTTCCAACTGTTGAAACATTCTCATAAAACATGTTTAAATCTCTACATCTCTCTTCTTTTAATTGTAATCTTTTGCTTCATCAGACAACATGTTTTATGAGAATATTTCACCGATTGGAAAGCATAGTAAGCCTCCGCTATCTCTGGTCATCGGGGAAGCAAAAACCCAGTGGATCTGTACCTCGCCTTACACGAAGAATTAAACACAATTACATAAGTACTCAAGCGTTGTATTTCACACTTAATTATACAGCACTTTATTATCCTATTTAGGTTTATAGTTAATCATTTATTTGTCAATCACAGCCACTTTATCGCCTTCAACAATCATTCTAGTATTATTTCCTTATCATCGGTTTCTTCGCAATACATTTTGTTCAGCTTCGATATGTCACTTTCTGATAGTCCGTGTCTTTGGCCAATTGTCACATTTTCCTACAAATATAAAATAGTTGGGTAGGTTAATATGAAAGTGTGTCAGATTATGTAAGTAGGTACGTTGTAGTTGTGAAGCAAAGCTGTGGCACGCTATTGTAAAATAATAAATCTTGAATATTGAAAACGTGAAATCTAATTATTATATATATCTTCTACGACAAGACCATACTGCGAGCTGCGAGCCGATCGTCTTTGTGGGATGCAGGCCCGAAGACAAATTTGACGCCTCGCCACGGTGTTTAATTTATCAGCGACATCGCCGTACAACACATTTCGGAACATTTTGTGCGCCTCCGGCTAAACTATAGTTTGGTTTTATACTTTGAATTTTGTTTAAATGTACACGCCCGTTTTTCATGTTATTTTTTTCAATTGTTAGGTCGGAATTAAACGGGTGGAGGCTACACTGGTACAACCCCAAAACAGCTTTAGCTTCAATCAAAATTGGAAAAGAACTACTGAGAAGTAATAAAATATGTGAGATGTGACTCATTCAGGTTTATGAACGTTTGAGTTACATAATATATGTTAAAGGTACAGGTTTTTAATATCTGAAGAGTAACTTTACCTTTAACGGGATAATGGTTTGATTACCATTCACAGAGAATGCTTTCTCCGGGTAATGCATTACACTCTTGTAGTCATACGGTACGCCGAAATCTGTCACTGTGTCATTGTTGTACTTTGCGAAATTATGTTCGTGACCTGTAAGATGTCAACATTGCAACATTACTCCAATTTTACGGTTTATTGAATCCAATGATTGACCTGTACCTCATTTTTTAAGGTTCTTCTAAAAAGCCTAAATGACTGTTGACGAAGTAAGCTTTTTGTATCTAATGGTCAGTCATAAGATCAGCTACGTACCTAGGAGGTCTACAGTAAATGGGCCGGTTAATCGAGCTTTAGAGACTAGCCCCGTAGGCCTCGTGATCGCCACTGCGACTACTGAGCGTGGTATCCTGGGTTCCGAATCCCGGATCGGAAAAAAGAGTGATATTGGGTTTGGAATTTCTCAGTAGCAACCCGGAGTTTGGAAGTTGGTGGTATGATACCCCCGTACCTCGGAAATCACGTTAAGCCGTTGGACCTGTGTCGGGTTCCCGTCTCATCGGACTATGAGACTCCTGTGTGCAGGCGCACACCCTTCTGCATTGTAATATCTCCCGCGGCGATGGCAAATCTCCGCTGAGATTGGCCGCCGTAGCCGAAAAACGGTCAGAAGGTTATCGTGTGACAGAGACCCTCCAAAACCGTTGGTATTCTAAAATTCATGTGACAATATTTACGGCACTCGTCACTCAACAGTTTTTCTCCTACTACTGTACCAATCGATATTCTACAAAACTTCTCACCAGGTTTTATGTTTTCCCATACGATTGTGACAAAGTCATCTCTATCATAAGTGCTCTGCATATGGTAGAAGCCGAGGGTGTGCAGCATCTCATGCACAATGGTGCCGTGTTTGAAGCAACCTTTAGCAAGATTCAGAACTTGCCGAACTTCACCCTCGTCATCAGGAGTGCTGAAGCCCACGTTTGAGTAGCAGCCACTCTTTTTGCCCTAGAAATAAGTATAAATGGATTTGTAAATAGGATTTTTATGAGAACCATTAAATATAGGCAGATATTTACGTGTATGAGAACGGCATGTTCTTCTTCCTTTTCTCGTCGGCGGAACGTGAGGCACGATTTGTTTGCAATGTCAGCGAGAGCATCCTCTATCTTCTGCACATGTTCCTCATCTGTTGCATAAAACCATAACATCATCATCATCATCATCATCATCATCATCATCATTTCAGACGAAAGACGTCCAGTGCTAGACATAGTAAGCATATTATATTAAAAAGGTAGTATTCGATGACGACTTTTCAGGAAATTTTATTTGAGGTTAAAACTGCAAATGCTGCAAAACAAAGAAACAAAGAATTAATCATTTGGCAGCAATTGTATATGACACACCTATGTATGGCACAGTATAATGGATTCATAAGGATAAACAACCTATGAGTCTATTGTTAAATACAATGGAAGTTTAAGGAAGTGCTCCAAATACAATTTTGTAACGAATTAACCACCGATTAGTAATCTAATTTTACGTAGGTATCTAACCCTCACTAGTGACTACAACCAGTAAAACTACTATACTGGAGCCCTGGGTAAGGATTTGAGAACACAACGTCTTCTTTTGGACTAAAATCTTCATTTTCTGTTACCTACTTGGAAACGATTGTATGCAGTCAACCCAACAGCTTGGTGCACTGAGGATCTGTTATTAGTGAATAGTGAGCTAAAATAGTAGATCTTCTTCTTTAAGTCGCTGGCACGACAATGTTTTGTATGGGCCCAAGCTTCGCCATCTCCACAGAAATATTGGATTATGCAGTGCCGGCGTTAGAGTGCGTTTACGGAGAAGCGATTTTAGACGCGTTTGTTTGAATTAGGGCGTTTTTGCGGCCGAGCCCGCGGATGGCACCGACGCGTCCCACGCGGCGTTTATCGTGGCGGCGCACGCAGCGGCAATTCTCGATGAAGCTATCGTGCGCTCCCATCTCTCGCCAACATAAAACTAGTCGATTTGATCGAGGCGAGCGTGCGCCGCCGCGTGCTTCGCTACACGCTAGAGGATTCGCCGCGGGCGCCGCGGCGGGCACCGCCACGCTTCCCGTCTCGCTTCTCTATGAACATGGTCGTATATTGCTATAAGTTTGTGTTTACGCGTGCGATGATGCGTGCCGCTTCACGCGCCGCCCCACCGTAAACAGAAAAAACGTCCGACGCGCCGCGAGACGCCACGCCACACGCGACGCGAGACGCCGCACGCCGCGGGGGGCGCGATGGGGCGACGGCCCATGGCGACAAATTCTGGGGGGCGCCAAGGTCTGGAGTTGGAGTCTCTGGACTTGATATTGCTTCCCTCAAGTGGGCGCCACAATATTTTCGCCCGGGGTGTCAGTGGCCCTTACGCCGGCACTGGGATTATGCACCGAGGGGATAAAGCAGTGTCTTATGTCACGTGTGTTACTCGTATTTTGAATCCCGAACGTAAAGAGGATTTCAGGGCTCCCAAGCACAAAGAAGCATTTTGCCAGGATGGAAATACAATTTCCCTTCAAAAACTATAACATTACATCGAAAATTCACAGGAAACTGAATTTAATACCCATAAAAATGACCTCAAAAGCATTGTGCTTAGATACTTATGTTTGTGCTACGTGATCAACGTCATTGTTAGTAGCAGCCTGCAGCGTCAAGCAACTACTTAATATTCTCGCCATAGGAGCGAGTAACGGAGCGGTTACCTACTCCGTTACTCCGTCGTTGTGTGAGGTTTTGAGTAATCACCGAATCACGTTATAAAAATGTCTATACATATTCGAAAGCTTATCCATATATGTAAAGCAATGCCTAGATCCACGATGAACGATTACATCAATAAGAAATCGTACCTAGTATGGGGCAGTCAAGTAGATGGTCAATGGAGGCAGTCTGGATGGGGACTAACTAGGTGATGTGGCAAAACTTAAGGAGATTTATACAGAAAAACCGTCCAAGTGAGAGTCGTACTCACACGCACACAGCCCGTAGCACCAAACAATATAATAATAATATTTTGAAGGCTCATTCATTATGTGGTATTGTATTACATTCAATAGCAAAACTAAATTTGTTTTTCATAGTATATTAACTTTAAACAAATTTAGATTTTTGTTGAAAAACAAAGTTACTGCTGCAGTTTGATAAAAAGTCCCATAACCCAAAAACTAAACATCAAATCTTATTCAAAATAATATTCGTTGAAAGTTTTTTACGTTCTACAATCTTAAGATATTAGAGGAGGAGGGGACACATTTTACCACTTTAGAAGTGTCTATCTTTCAAGCTAGTTTGAGAAAAAATGGTTTCGGGAACATCTATGTCATTTTTAAAGACATAGATGTTATAGGCACCCCGCACAAATTGTTTGTTGCAATTGGTTTGTTGAAAAAAAAATAGTTCAGTTTCATATATGGGGAAGATTAAATTCGCCTACGGAACCCTAAACACTGTGATAAAATTATCTTGAAAAATAAACGGACGATAAGAATTTTATCGCACATTAAAGGACATTAGGACGTATTGGTGATAAAATCTAGGAAAAAAACAATTTAATTCCAGAAATCTGATGCAAATAACAAACCAAAGTCATCTTCTTCGATGTGATACACGACCGTGCGGTTCGGCCAGCGCTTGGCAACGTCCCGCAGCCCGTTGCGACTGTCAGGGTCTGCGGCCTCAGTTATTGCTTCTCGCTGGGACTTCGTCAGCAGCATATCACCCTCGAAATGCTCTCCAAACTCACCTAAAGCAGAGTCATTGGTCATCCAATAATTTATTTTAATTAGTAAAATAGTGAGGCACAAAAAGACCAGGAACAAAAACTTTTTTGCAAAAAAAAATTGCCGAATTCCAAAAAGAAACACTACAAGAGTAAAAATTACTTTGCCAAAGTCATCGACTTCCGAAAGTAAAGTAATTTTTTCATCCGAATTGTGTAGACTAAGTGTTTCCACCGAAAAATATAGATTTAATTGTGCATGAACCTCCAATGAAGAATGCGGGTTGACGCATACAATGTCAACTCATGTATGCGGAGCAGATCCACAATCCGCTGCACCCATATCCGCTTGACAAGGGAAAGCACCAGAATTCTAGCTCTGATGCAAGCTAAGCTAACATAGGCTCATATCATGGCAGCCATAACAATAGACAGAGCTATGAAGACGTTATTAACATAGGTCAATAAAGAAGAATTTCTACAAATTAAGAATTAAGTAATAACTACTCTAAGCATTTAAAAATGTTATAAAGTACATAAATATTTACCATCGTTCTCGAGATCCTCGTCCTCCCGAATTGGCGCAGCTGTGGAAGCAACTAGGATTGTACTTAAAATGATCAGGATCATATTATGAAACAGTTCCATGTTAAAATACGTTGGTTCGACCGCCAATAATATGAACCACTAACGCACTGCACATCGGCACATACCTCCTCGCCTTTTTAAACGAGTGTTGCTCCTACTCACAAAGGTATAACAACGGGACATCACAATCGATCACCTAATTAGATAGTCAGGTTATCTTTTAACGCGTTTACTTACGAAATGGAGTGGTTTTTATTACGGCACTCGAGTTATCTTTAAAGAACCCTGGGGCGCACTCATCAGGGCACACTTAAATTAGAGCTTGCATTTTCATAAGTACCTGCAAAATAAAAGTAAATAACAAATTAATACATCATTACATCATTGTAATAGCCATGTGTTTGGTGTTTTGTTTGAGCTTATGGTCCCGTGAACTTGAGGCCTGGAATAGAACAAGCACGAATAAAAGATGAAAGAATGATGATAATTATTCACTCATAACTTGCAGTCTAGTTTGACAAGAGTACTACAGTAAGGGAGTACCCTCTCAGGGGACTTTGACAGCGAGTTCCATGCACGATATAATAATGTTGAAACTACACTAAATTACGTAGCAGGGTTGGTCCGACCGTATTGCTGCAACGAATGGTAGTGAATTAAATATGCTTGGTCGAAAGATCTCAAAGAACATTAATTTTAATTGAAAAGACTTGACTGTTGATTATGTACCTATGTGTATAGGTACTACGACTGCTCCGTTGGTCTCGCGGTTGCAACCGCGATTCGGGTCGGACAAAAAGTGTTATTGGGTTTTTCCATTAGGGATTTTTCGGTAGCAGCCCGGAATTTGGAAGTTGGTGGTATGATACCCCCGCACCTCGGTGCGCACGCTAAGCCGTTAGAACTGCACCTGATCTATCTCCGGTTGTGTCGGATATTGCTTTAGCATCGGACTATGAGGGTGAGGGAGTGCACCTGGGTGACCTGACACGCCTGCACTATAATTATCTCCTGCGCCGATGGCTAATCTCTGCTGAGATTTGCCGCAGTGTGACCGAAAACAGTCAGAAGGACTATTATTATAATATTTTGGTGAAGTAGCTTTTGAAAATGCAGTAAGGATTTCAATGGAACTTTACGAGTAGAGTAATATACCGAGCTGAGACGGGTTGCCCGATACATGGTTCCGGGTGGTTCTGGATTGAAGCTGAGGCTGAGTGAATTAGATTTTATTCGTGTTATTCACATATCTTTTAAAAGTCAATCAGTTGGTTTGTTTTTATTGTAGGTCTAAACCGAAGACTTAGATTCTTTGCAAGAAGGAAGATGTACATAAGTAGCACAACTATCTCTTGTTCTTGCCGTAGGTAAATCTGTTTAAAGTAGATAGGTAAATAGGTGGGCTGCGGGACTGTTCGAAAGAGATACCGCGGCCCTGGAACACAAAGGGCAAAAGAAGGAACATGGATGGGTTTTAGTCAGTAAAAGTCTGACACTCCCTTCCGCTCCGCCCAGAGCGAGAGGAGTAAGGGATGATTCTCATTAGAGCGGGCCGTGCCCGGGGCGGGCCGTGTACGTGGCCAAGACGGGGCACGGATTTGAAACGTTACATACATTTTGTATGAAGCAATTCATATTACACAGTGCATGTTCCGAGTCCCGTCCGGGCCCGCACGACGCCACGGTTGTAGGCCCGCTCTAATGAGAATGATCCCTAACCCGTTTAACACACTGTGTAATATAAATCGTGCAGCATGGACGGCCCGTCCCCGCCCGGCCTCGGCCCGCTCTAATGAGAATCATCCCTTATTTGATGTTTGCCCATCTCAAAAAAAAAAAGGTAGGTAAATAGGTATATTATTAGATAAGTCAGTTTCATTCACCTGGATAAAATGATTCTATGATACTGTATTTAAACCGAATCAAGCATGGTTATAGTTAATATAATAACTTTAATTTTAAAAGCCATGAAGTCATAAATCGTTAAATTTTTAACTAACGCATTCTACCAACATTAGAGATTCTTTACGCTTGCCTAACGTAAAGTATAGGTACTTCTAAAGTATAAACATGTATAGGAACTGGGGGTCTAAAATGGCCGCTTTAGCAGAATCATAATAGGATAATAATACGAATTACGTTTAAATTCTTAAAATGGTCATAGACGTACCTACTATTATGAATTTTCACCTTGTGACCATTTTAAGAATATTAGACCCCCTGTTCTAAGCTCGCACTAAAGGAATCAAGCACACTGTGTTATCATTTGTAGATAAAGGTAAGGTTTAATAATAATAATAACCCGACCACCGTATCTCTACGTTGACGTCGTGGTGGGGCTTGCGTGCTCCGATGAACCCTAGGTAGACCTCGGCATAGATGCCGAGATAGGTCTAGGAGATAGGTATACAATCCAAGCCAAGGTTGCACACGCCGAGGGCTGCGTGGCTAGGGGAGAGGTTAGTCGCTAGTGAGCAAGCTCTGGATAATAGGGGACCTCCAGTTTTATTTACCCTTGCCACAGTTATCTGATAGACACAGCAATACCTAACTCACATAATATTCAAACTACAATATCCGAAAAGCTCAGTAAATACCAAGATCTTGCCATTTAAATTAAAACCCAATGGAAAGAACAAACTGTGCATATAGTGCCCATTATTCTCTCATCTACTGGTATTATACCAAAATAATCACACACTCTACATGCTGCAAAAAGCCACCATTCTCAACACCTGTCGAATCACCCGAAAGTTTCTGACTTCTTCCACATTATAATCCACTTTCTCTAACTAAATTTCACCTTACATTCTTGGTTCTGACCTGCGTATAGGGTTTCGTAGGCTCTCTTAAATGAGAAGAAACATTAAGAACAACAAATAATAATAATAATAAATTGATGCGCCCTGCATGCAAACACTACACAAACTCTTTTCTTATTTGTGTGAGATGGGGATGTACATCCCCACAAAACTGTTCTCTTATTTGTGTGAGATGGGGATGTACATCCCCAAATGTGTGTGGTGTTGTCTAGTGTTCTGCTGTGTGGTGTGTTATGGTGTGAGTGAGCGTGCGCGCGTTTGTGTGTATGTAGTGAGAAATGTATGTTATATTGTATGATATTGGTTTTTTATTAGGGTACTATGTACAGAAGAAATTCAGTCTTTTCATACGTAAGACTTTTCAGGTATTCGGTAAGTTTCTTCTTGCATTGCATTTTTGTTAACGGGTAGGTATATATTAAAGATTCTATTTAACCTCTTGTAAATTAATGGACCGATGGAGTGGGCAAAGCATTGGCTAAATTTAGTTTTAGACAGCTTTCGCATACCTACTATGTCTTTTCTTCGTTTTTGGAGGAGTAGCGGGTTGTAGTGTAGTTTGTTATGCTGTTGGAGGACAACACTTTGTATGTACAATTGTCTCACGGTCATGACCTCCCAGATTGGGTACAAAGCAACCCATTGACAATATCATAGAGCGGAAGCACAATGTAGTTTATGTAGGTCCTGTACCTAAATCGTGGGGGATTCAAGGTCGCTGCTTTCCGGTCATGAATGGACGCGTTGAATCTTTAGCTGTGTCAGGAACGTGCGTGACCAGACCACGGTGCCTAGTTTTGGCAGGCGCAACGCCGCTGTGCTGCTGCAAAGGATATGCACAACATTTTACTTACACGTGTTCAATTCGAGACACCAGTTATGTGAAATCACCACACACGGTACATTGTCTACAGATTAATGGATTAACCTTCAATTTACCTTATCCGCGTGACCGTATTTTTTTTTCTCGATTTGGGATTACCTCAATGGATGTCCTCCGCCCTGGGGAGAACGGAGGCTTATGTCAGACTCGTACTGACTAAAACCACACCGCTACAGCGGTGTTCCCTGGCACACTTGCGTCGGGGGACAGCGGAATAAGGTGTAAAACTCCCCCTGTTACGTATAAAAGAGGCGCGTGTGGAAAACTACGCCCCACCTTCTCGGATCCAGTGTGATGGGGGACGATGGATGTCCCCGAATCCGTCGCCCTAGACCTTTTCAGGGGAGCCGAAAGAGGCCGACAACCAGTGCGCCGCGGATGGGAGGGAAGCTTATATCCATGACCTTAGTCTAATTAATTACTGTTGAATTTATATAACACTAACATTTTGTTAGCGCGGCTTCCCTTCGGCTGAATACCTCGCGGGAACGTAGATACTAGCTTCGTCCGTTAAGGCGTGAAAAGATAAGAAACACATAAATAGACTGACAGACGGACTTATGAGGGCCTGTTAAAGAGTAGAGTGGCGTAGCGGGTAGATTATTTCCACTAGGCGAGGGGACTACGGCAAGCACGGGTAATTGGTAGTAAGCGCCAGCACCGACGTACCTACACATTTTACGTCCCCCTGCATTTGCGCCTAAAATAACGATCTCATAAAACAAATCGCCAGTTGAATTCGCCACCACCAAAGTTTACAATTTTAGAGCCTACACTGTAATCCATAAATGAAATTCCTTAGTTTGAGTTGTTCGCAAATATCTCATAAACTAGACGTCTTGCTTGAAAATAATAAAGTTTTTCCATAGAAAAATTATCTGTCATATTTATGGATGACATCGAATTGGCCTTACCGTGACCATTTCAAAACAAAATGTCTCAAAATGATTTGTAGTTCGCGTCACCAACAATTTAAGAGCCCGAACCCTATTACTAAGGCTCTATTGTCTGTCCGTCCGTCTGTCTGTCACAGGGCTGTATCTCTTGAACCGTAATAGGTAAATAAATAAAATTTTCCAAAAAAAAACTAAACATCCTAGGTCAAATATAATGAAACTTTCATCACCCTTGCATAGAGAATAGTCTTTGCCCCCTTGTATGACACACGCCGAGTTTTTTTTTTACTGATAAAATGGTGGACTCAAGCATACAACTTTCCCTCTAATCTTCGAAGGGTCAGGCAGAGGTATAGCTAATAGTACACCCACATTTAATTTTTGCCTGTTATGTTTTAAGCCCCGTGTAATAGTGGGATCAATAAAACAAAATGCAGGGAGGATGCAAGAGCGAGCGAACTTATTTAAACTAAACTTTCCTATGTGGGTAGGCTTGTCATAAAAACGTACATTTTTGGCTTCCTCATTTAATATTTATTTAAAAATAGTTAATTGTTTATTTCTTCTATATTTATGTGTTAAATAACTAATAAACCCACCTTCGCTCTGAACTATCCTTTCACTTTCTCTTAACTTCAACTACAACACTTGAAACTTGACATCTCATCATGGAAAACAAACTTGTGCACAGTATGGAGCAAATGGAGAAGCTGTTTAGCTCTCGTATGCGTGAGTACGAGGATAAACTGCAGAGAGCTACAGCTGGAACAAGCCCCTTGCACTCGGATGTTGCTGCACTTTCGCTGGATTTCTCGGAGTTTAAGTCTTTTGTCTGCCAAACTTTTCTCCACCTCAAAACTTAAATTGAATCCATATCTTCGAGCCTGGACAGACATGAGACTGCAATGAGACGGAAGGTCTTGCTGTTTCACGGTATTCCTGAGAAACCAAATGAAAAGCTTAGTGACTCGATTCTCCATATCATTTCCAAGCAGCTGAAGATAGATGATGCTAAATTGGAACATCTGGAAGTTTGCCACAGACTGGGAGCCTCCCAGGGTAAATCTAGACCAGTGCTGGTGCGGTTCAGTGCCATGGAGTATCGTCGGTTGGTGTGGGACGGCAAAACTTCACTCAAGGGCAGCGGCATCACCATTTCAGAGTTCCTGACCAAAACACGACACCAGGTATTTATTGCTGCCCGCAAGCACTTTAGCATCAATAACTGCTGGTCTGTAGAGGGTAAGGTCATTGTCTTGACGCCAGACAAGTCACGGCGGACGATATCAACTATGAGTGAGCTTGAAACGTTAATCGCGCTATTTCCCGCTTCCGCCTGTGCCGCCACTCCTGTTAACTCCGTGCCTGCAGCTTCTACCTCGCCAGCAGTAGCATCTACTTCGCCTGTAATAGCTACCCCCAAAGGGAAGCTTGTGAGGAAGGCTCGCCACTAAGTATTCCTTCTTGGCATTCTTAAATCTATTAATTTCTCCTCTTCCACTATTGCTTGGTTCAACTCCTATCTAAAAGGTCGCTCACAGCGTGTTCGTCTTGATGAGTCCTTTTCTGATTGGTGCCCTCTTAGCGCGGGCGTGCCTCAGGGTGGCGTTCTCTCTCCTCTTATTTTTTCTATTTTCATTAACTCTGTCACCAGAGTCATCACTTCCTCCTTGCATCTGTATGCCGACGACTTGCAGCTTTATCATCATTTCTTGAGGGAAGATGCGGAAGCCGCCGTATCGGTCATGAACAGGGATCTGGATTTAATTGGTGAGTGGTCGCGGTCCTTTGGGCTACAGATCAATCCTAAGAAATCGCAGGCCTTGATCATTGGCGGCAGATATATGCGGAACAGGCTCGATGTTGCGACGCTGTCTCCACTCAGGCTGAATGGAGTCCAGATAGAATTCACAAATAAGGCCAAAAACCTGGGGGTGATAATGGACTCCTACTTATCGTGGACTTCCCAGGTTGCTGAAGTAAGTCGCAAAGTGCACTACACATTCCACTCGCTGAAATGCCTCCAGAGCTTCTTGCCTTTGAAGACCAAAATCTCCCTCGCGCAAACTCTCATCCAGCCCATCATAGACTACGCCGATGCGTGTTATTTGGATGCCACCGAGGAGCTTTTAAATAAACTTGAGCGTTTGCAAAATATCTGTATTCGTTTTGTTTTTAATCTCAAAAAGTATGACCATGTTTCCAACTTTCGCAAGATACTCAAGTGGCTCCCAATCCGACTTCGCAGGAACTCTCGAATATTGTGTCTGCTTTTTAACATCCTGCATAACCCTAAAACTCCATCCTATCTGCGGGAACGCTTTTCCTACTCCCGTCCCTCTGATGCACCTTGCAGGTCGCATCTTAGGAACCTCCTTAAATCCCCTCCCCACTCTACCGACTTCTACTCCTACTCCTTTACTGTACACGCTGTGCGGTTGTGGAATTCTCTTCCGCCCGATATTAGGGACTGCCAAACTGTTGCAGTTCTCAAAAGAAGAGTGATAGAACACTATCTTTCCATTTCGCCATAGTTGCATAGGTATTTATTATTATATATATATATAATATATATGTATTATATTGTATGTTATATTTAAATTCGTTATTTGCTCTGTTTGTATGTATTCAATTTTCTCTTTATCGTTAACACACTATGTCTACATCTCTTGTTATCTACTCTCCTTTCGCAGGTATGCTGGAAGAGATTTCATTAGAAATAAGATCACCTTTGTACCTATTTTTTCTGTTCCTTTCTTGTTTTCTGTATTTAGTGTGTACATAAACTATTAAATAAAAAATAAATTAAAAACTGATAAATTGATGAGTTTTTGACCTGACTTGAACAGAGTTGGTTGGTACCTACACAAATTGTGAGACAATCTCTGAAGTCTCTCTTAAAAAAGCACAAAACAAATGATGTTTTTACACGACTGCCCAAAAAAAGGAGTGTTATGTTTTCAGGGTTCATGTATGTATGTATGTTTGTGAGTTTCTTTATTCCACCATAACTTCTAAACGGCTTAACCGATTTCAATGTATGTGGTATCATTAGAAGCGTTGAGTTATTCCGGGTAACATAGGCTAGTGAAAATTTTAAAAAATGTAAAGGGGGAGCCATGGTTCCTGAAAAAATCTGAAAATTTTTGGTTTTTTCATGAAAATTTGACTACGTATACTATTATCGTCTAGAACTTGCTTAGTACATAACAAAAATATGTAACAGTAGTATTCAATATGCATTCGTTCAGTAATAAAAAATAAAGACGGGTTGCACTCCGGGAGTGCCGGCAGAAGTGAAAACTTGATTATAACAACGTTTTTTATAACAACGCCCTCTAGTAGCAGCTAAAAAAACTGTCGCGCCTACCAGTAACAGTGTTCTCTGTATCAATGCATCATTTTAGTTTTCAATATCAAAGATAGATGGCGCTTTGTGCTAGCGCCATCTACCAGCGGTCTCTCACAACAGTTACTCATTGCATTTGCTAATGTACTTTCTACTACATTCTACAAGATGTCGCTAGGAGTTATAAAACTACGATCATGTTCCAAACTTTCAACTATGAATCTTTCTTTCTCATGTTGTAAATGCCCAACCTGGTGTCAGAGTTTTATTTTAAAATTTATTTAATAGATTTGTCAGCTTTATCCCTAAAGCATTAGGTTCAAAGTTGATTGGAAACATTTAAAATTTCTTTAAATGATTTTAAACCATAAAATGTTGAAGGTTAAGTTCAAAATCGTCTACTCTCCATCCGTCTTACGCTTTTTCCAAATTTCTTTAAATGATTTTAAACCATAAAATGTTGAAGGTTAAGTTCAAAATCGTCTACTCTCCATCCGTCTTACGCTTTTTCCAAATTTCTTTAAATGATTTTAAACCATAAAATGTTGAAGGTTAAGTTCAAAATCGTCTACTCTCCATCCGTCTACGGTGTATTCTTTGTGAAGAGTAGGTATCCACTAACAAAGGGTTTTTCGAATTTCCACCCCTACGAGGGTGAAATGGAGTGTTAAACTTTCTGTGAAACTTTTATTCTTGGGGTCAATTGACTTGAAAATCTGTGTACATTCACTTCAGTTAAAATGATGAGAAACGTGTATCACAGTTTTTCCAAAATCATCCCCAATATAAAATTCAAAATCTGTTTTTTTTTCGAAATTCCACCACTAAGGAAGGGGGGGTAGAATTTTCTGTGAAACTTTATATCCTCTGGGTCCGTTGACTCGAAAATTTGTGTACACACTTCAATTAAAATTATGAGACGCGTGTATCGGAATTTTATTTTCCAAAATCATTCCCCAACATTGTCAAATAGGGCTACCAAACTCACGTAGACAGGCGCATGGCGCGCAGCGTTGCACAGGGCGTACAGGGCGCGGGAGTATTTACCTATTAGTAAGTAGGTAGGATTTTTCTGAGGTAGACGTGTCTGTAAATATGTGTGAAATCCCGATTTTCGCGTTGACTCGTGATACGCAACATTGATATTAATTTTATTATGTAAAAGTATCGTCTATAAGTAGATTCCTAATAAATCATTTGATTGTCGTCACCGGTGTCCAATCTCAAACAAAGGTATCAATATTTGCTGCCTTCAAGCGGCTCTTGCCCAACCTGAGGGGTTCAAACGCCTCCTGCCGGAGGCTCTACGCGGGGGTCGTGCGGTTCATGGCCCTTTACGGGGCTCCGGTATGGGCGCGTTCCTTGAGGCGGCGAGCCGCCCACTACCTGAACGCGTCCCAAAAGGTGGTAGCCGTAAGGCTGGTTCGTGGGTACCGCACGATCTCCGGCGAGGCGGCGAGCCTCCTTGCCGGATTGCCGCCATGGGATCTATAGGCGATAGTTCTCGCGCGCCTGCACGAGTGGCACGCGGAGGCACTACGCTAGGGGGAATTCCGCTGCCGTGGCAAATTGTCGCTCAGCGGACAGACCTACGGAGCAATATCATGGCGAGATGAAGAGAGCGACAGTCGCAACCCCGTGCAGGGCACGCCACAATAGTGGATAAGTCACCTCTTTGAGGAGTGGCTAGAGAGGCGCCACGGCGCCCTCACCTTCCGCCTGACGCACGGTTCTTTCGGGAGGTACCTGCACCGAATCGAGCGGAAACGCACGGGTATTATCATTGTGAGGATCGCCCGGAGGACACGGTGGAGCACACCTTGGAGGTCTGCTCCGCTTGGGCGGAGCACCGCCGCCGTGTCCTCGTAGCGGCAATTGGCGGCGGCGACCTCTCGCGTCCGGCCTTGGTTCAAGCCATGGTCCGGGGCGAGAGGGAATCGGAAGCCGTCACTTCTTTCTGCGAAGCAGTCATGCTAGCGAAGGAGTTAGCGGAACGTGAGAGGGATAGAACCTCACGTCCCAGCCGCGGCGGGAGACGCCCAGGGCGTCAGGGGCCACGTGATGGCTCTCGGCCACAGTAGGCGCGGAGCTGTGGACGGTGAGTAATAGGCTAGCTCGCCGTCTGCCCGTCTTATGACGACAGGCCGTATCGACGGCGCGTTGGTGTTCCACGCGCGGCTCAAAAAGATGTCAGCAAACAGGAGAGGCCCGCAAGGGCCGATGCCTGCCAAGGCTGCGGGACTGTTCGAAAGAGATACCGCGGCCCTGGAACACAAAGGGCAAAAGAAGGAACATGGATGGGTTTTAGTCAGTAAAAGTCTGACACTCCCTTCCGCTCCGCCCAGAGCGGGCATTTGATAATTTCTCATCCCAAAAAAAAGATGTCAATATTTCACTGTAATATAATTGATTACTATGAACTAATATTTGCAAGTAATAAGTAAGTACATGTAAAAAACGCGAGTGTGTCTGCATTATTCAAATAAAATTAAATACTTACACTAACTATTCTTTATTACCTATTCAACTTTAAAAGTAAAAACTACTCAATACATGTATCTTAAATAAACTATTATAAATGCGAAAGTTTGGATGAATAGATGTTTGTTACTCAATCGCGCCAGAACGGCTGAACAGATTTTGATGAAACTTGGCACAGAGATAGATTATAGTCTGGTATAGCATATAGATTACTTATTATCCCAGAAGTAAGATCCCGTGGGCAATTCCCGAACTCCACGTGGGAGAAGCCGCGGGCATGTGCCAGTAAGTTATATTTTGCGTGATATTGATTTCCTAAAAAAATAAGTTTACATTTTGTGGCACATTGTGTGTTTGAAAAATATTGTTTTATCACTAAAAGGATTAAAATAAAAACAAATAATTAAAAAAATTAAAAAACACGCCTGCCATATCAAAAAGTGAACTAAAAAATTAAAAACAAGTTACATGATTTTAGTATTGAATGGCCAAACGGTAGGTACTAAATAGATTATATTATTTACTGTGCAATTAAAATGCCATTGTGCCCAAAAAAGGAAAACTGAAAACCGATCTTTTCATTGCAGTCGGGGGACGGTTCCTTGGAATAGTTCTTAACAGGTCCCCCGACTTCGATGAAAAGTTTGGTTTTCAGTTTTCCACTTTTGGGCACAATGACATTTTAATTGCACAGTAAATAATATAATCTATTTAGTACCTACCGTTTGGCCATTCAATACTAAAATCATGTAACTTGTTTTTAATTTTTTAGTTCACTTTTTTTTATTATTTTTCAGTAGCGTAATGTGCGAACGTCGAGTTGCCAACAAGTATTCAGCTAGTATGCGACTTGAGTATTGTATCCTACGTATTTCGTAAAGGGCATTATAGTACTTTCATAATTTTGAGAATTTATTTATGCTATAGGATAATTGTGGAGGAGCTCGTGGCTAAATAATAACAGCCGCTCGGGTCGATCTTTAGGTTAAGCCGCGCTTGCGTAGGTTGGTCCGTCGATGGGTGACCACACATTACATACCTACCGACTACCGAGTTTCCACCGTGCCTCGAAAAGCACGTTGAGCTGTTGGTCCCGGCTGTCATTTGTAGATCTTTGACAGTCGTTAAGGTAGTCATTGGCTCGAAAGTCTGACAACCAGTCTTACCAAAGGGTATGAGAAGAAGAAAGAAAAATATGTTTAGCGGTATTTAACCGACTTTAAAAAGGAGGTTGTCAAGTCGACTGTTTTTTTAACGTATTTTTTTGTGGATGCTCAGCGATATTGTCGTCATTTGTTTTTTATGATTCGTGTTATGAAAATATTATTGTCTAATGATCTTTATGTTATTGACATAATCACTACATATTATAAAACAAAGTCGCTTTTCTGTCCCTATTTCCCTTTGACCGCTTAAATCTTTAAAACTAAGCAACGGATTTTGATGCGGTTTTTTTTAATAGATAGAGTGATTCAAGAGGAAGGTTTTTATGTATAACACATGCACCCGTGCGAAGCCGGGGCGGGTCGCTAGTCATAAATATGAAAATCTCGTGACACGGTGTTTGTGGTCGCACTCCTCCGAAACAGCTCGACCGATATTATGATTTTACTAATGTATATTTGATAAGTATGAGAATAGGTCGTAAAAGTATATTTCACACCGCTAGGTGATTAGGGGTAGGTAGGTTAGGGTAAAAAAGGTGTCATAAGGGGTCAGCCATCAACCGGCCACAATTCTAGATTCCGCAGCTGCCACTGAGAAATCTCTGAAGCAAAAACCTAATAAGTAATAACACGTTGCCCAACCCGAGGAACCAAACCCAGAACTTCATTCTCAGAAGTCGCGCATGCAACGACTAGACCAGACCTCACTGGAAATAAGCTCGCAAAACATCAATATGAGGACTGGGAATATGTTAAATGGGATGATGGGGTTTTAAGAAAAAAATTAACTGTTGTAAATAAAGTGCTATATTTATTTTACAAAATAGTTACAAAAAGAACTTGACACACAAAATTTTACTGTACACACCTGCGGTTTTGATTACTTTGAAAAACCAACTAACTCAATAAATGTACAATAAAGTATAATAATATTATAATAAAACAAAACTTTACTTAAAGTAAGAATTAAACTTAAAAAAACGGTCCCAAAAAAAGATAATAATATACTAATATTTAATTCAATTCATAAGATTATGGCATTTCTTTAATTTAACGTAATACTGAACTTGCTAATACAACAAAAATATGTACGCTGTTCACTATAATGTGATCTTTATACTTCTTATGAATACTTTAATAATGTATGTATGTAATAAATATGAACATTGTGACAAACTATCATTGTGTATTGTAAAATTAAGCCAAGGCTACATTGCTTTGCGATTAGAAATCTTACACGCGATTGATTGCATCAAAGTTAAATGATTTTCATGATAAATCAGATATATAGTTGTATGTTACCTACATGTTAAAGTGGTTTTGTAAATCAGTTATCAACTTTGATGCAACTCCACCCTATAAGACATCCTTTGGTGACATAATGGGACAATTTTAAATATTTCTCTAATTTACACATCAATACAGTGAATAATTAATTTAGGCAGTCTTTAATATACTTTAGATAATAATTATATCCGTTAATCGCTCCGTATTTCCATAATACACTAAATAAATAATAATACCAGATAAAGAATGGTAACATACCCTATTAACTTAACTATCAATCAAAATATTTTACATACAAAATACAATATCAGCACATAATTCAGTAAAGCACTGTAAAACATTCTAAATATTGGTCTAGTTATTATTGCATGGAACGTTATGTTCCTTTTGAAAATACGAACTACCTGATCGATGCAAATACATTTTTTATTCTTAGCCTGTAGTAAAAATGGTATTGCTTGTTTCAAATCTTGACTATTGTTGCAGTGACACTGTGTTTTAGCACGATTACACATATTGCGCGTACAATCGCAAGTCGCAACAAACGAGGCAGCTCGGCAACAATCGTTAACGTAACATACGTGCACACTGCACACCTCAGCAACATTATCATATTGGGGTTTATTACGCTTACTACTAATATTCCTCTAATACAATTGCCTACGCGTACAGGACGTCAATAAGACTGAGTAGTAAGCGGCACGCTACATGATTAGTATCACAAATTGTGCAGCAATTCTAACAACAATTAAATTTTATTGCTATTTCACTGAAGACTCGATCGTCTTAAGGCAAATTAAACGTTGATTATATTACACTATTCGAATTTGCCCTACCATTATCTATTTAAAAATGCGATTACTGTGAACATGAGACTATCAAGTGAATTTAAATATTTATCCAAAGTTTTCGTACAATACCTAGCTACGTGTAGCTTCAGAGCTAGCAGCGTTGTATCTAAATCTTACATTATAGTAAAATTACGCAAACACTGAAGAATAATGTAAATAAGTATACATCTCAAAAGTATGTAATTTCGTTAGCTTCCTTGCAGGTAGCAACCTATAGGAAAAAGTTTTTGAATATCAAAAATAAAATATGCATCAAATTCATTTGAATACTTTAAGAGCATGCACAAAAATATTGCATTAACAGTAATACTTCAACAAGAATGAAATGGCATCGACGCGTTTAGGCGGCGTCATCTTTTTTCATAAAAATATAAGAGACAGATCTCATATTAAAGTGGACTACTTATTATTAAATGATTGAAGTTTATGTATTATATTAGCATTTCAATGCGTTCACAAACTTCTAATAAACTCTCTAAAGTAGTATTTCCCATCGACGGCCAATGATAGCCTAATAATGTTGCAAGATATTAATTACATATTATCTTTTCTATACTTGCTTTCTGTTCGAAGCAATCAAGCAATTAAGTATATTTAAATGTGAGTCTTTGTTGCAACTTTGTACCATTAGAGAATTTCTACAAATTTCAGATACGCAACATTTTCGCTTGGTACTTATTAAGTAATTACTTGTACTGAGTATAGAAATGGGACATTTCTGCTGGTTTCAAAGTTTGGCACACATTTAAAAATGATATGTTTATGTCATAATGCTCAGCTATGAGGGAGGGAGTATACTTTAATACAAGTGTATACAAAAATATAATGTCTTTATTTTAAAACTTCGTGACAGGTCATATTGTTTAGGGGTTTTTAACTTCTCACTTCATTTATATTTATGGAAGCCCCTTAAGAAAATTGAGTTTTGAAGCATGCACATTTAACTTTCCACTAAAACTAAAATGAACTGTCCCATTTCCTATTACTTACGAGTTAAAAGTATGTTATTCAAACATGGTGAACGATTTATAAATGAATACACTCGAAATGCTTAATATCGACTAAGTCACTATGATCAAACAGTAGTTCTTCTACCATTCCTAAGACTTCAAAAAGTTTCCTCTAATTCGATGTATAGAAAGCTAACTTCCGAAGCTGGCTTACTCAATAATGTATATAATGACATCAATGGCAAATACAACAACGAGATGGTTCAAGGACTTTACTCTAAACACCCAAGGCGTCGCTCGTTTCATCATTAGTACACTATGCAAGTCACATGCTGATATGTAATAGACGACAGTTATTCGATTTAAATACTGATAGAAATAATATTTACTCGATTATTATCATTTGTTGCACATGAAAAGCGTTGTAATCGTAAGCGCGTAACCTCAACCCTCGTCGCATCGACCACTCACACTCGGTTCAATCACAGTCGAGAAAATCGCACAATTAATAAATACACTAATATTAATTAGGCCTTTTTAGGACAGATAATCACAATTTCTCTAAATTAATATATCTCCTCGACATACAATTCAAGCGACTCGTTTAATATCCTATTCCGTCTTCATATTCTTTGGATTTAAAATTCACCTGAAAAAAAAAACATAACATTAACATTTTTGATGAGAACACATGAGTATCCTTATGCCTGGTGAAGTGAAGCGCGGTCTTGGTACACACAGGTCCACTAAGTGGTTACCCCCCCTAAAAGACATGTGCGTTCAAATCCGTGATAAGCCCATGTTGGTTTTTGTATTTTGCAAGAACATTTTATTATAATTAATGTATTGTTTTAGAAAATAAATAAGTTTTGTACTAATTTTTTTAAAGTCTGTGTTTTATTTGTTTTTTTTTTTTCAATAAAACTTTAATACTTTATTATTGCGAATAAGGACCGGCAAAGTAGATTGATGTTCATGGAACGATTAACTCTGGCTTAGTGGTAAGAGCTCGCGGTAATCACAGTGACTAATGATGTCGACCAATGATTCGATGGATCGAATCGCGTTTGGGCATGTGAATACTTTTTTTTTATTCTTATGGGTAAGTATAATAATGTTTGAATTGAAAAATTGTTATAGCAAAGTTAATTCTAATATGTTTCAGTTTTTGATATTTTTTTTGGTGCTTCGTCGTTTACTAACGTTTGATACGTTGTAGTTATAACTTGAGGGCATGGATTAATTTTATGAAGAAAACATAAGTAAGAAAAATTAACGGATACTCCCAAATCATAACATCTATCGATTAGACAGAGACATAAAGTGGGACTAAAATTCATCGCATAGCATATGGGCTTACTGGCTAGTTCGTCAAACTGCCGGTATGAGTGTGACTACATTCGGTGATATGAATCTCTTGAGAGTGCACTCTATACCAGTATTACATGTGCTGCTCTGTGGTGTCATGTATAGGGCTCGAGGGCACGCGTGTGTACGTACCGATAGGCAGCCGGACGGCGCGGTCAGGCGGCGGCCTGCGCGGGCGGCGCGTGGTTGGCGGGCGCGGCGCGGTTCCTGCCGCCGCGCGGCTTGATGCTCTCGGACACTTGCCACATCGCCTCCTCGCTCAGCACGTCGTCGAACTCGTTGAACATCGCTAGGATGCGCTCGTTTTTCTTGAACTTGTACTGCCTGCTAACCAAAGTAATATTAATTTTTGCAAAGATCGGCCACGTGACGTCGACTGCGAGATCGCGGCAATTAACTTTCTTTTTTTGTCATTGATTGTATTTAGTACATACGTGAACGTTACAACAATTTGATGTAAGTTTTTTGTTCAACCTTCTTTATTAATTATAGGTTTACTAACAAGATTATGACCCAATACAATAACTATAAAGTAAGAGTAATCAAATCGAATTACGCACTCTTTATGGAATCTCTTCATATTCTCCATGATGTGGTACTGCTGCCACCTCTTGGTGAAATTGATGCAGCCTTCCGGTAGGAGGTCCGGATTGCCGATGTGGACGAAAGTCAGATCTTGAAGGACTAGACCACTGCAATAAAAATATTATGTAAAATATTTGCAACCGTATTACAGTATCTGCAATGCCAGCTTTCAGACACCTGAATGTCCTTGACGGCTTGCCCCTACGGCAATAGTCGAATACTAGCTAAATGTCGTCGAGTTGTAACGCTAACAATTTGACAGATACATTTTTAAAGCCTTGTTTACACGAGGAGTTCCTCGATCGACGTGAGGTGGATTGTTAATGCGAATTGTAAGCGAGAATGGTCGGCTGATTTGTCGAACTAATGAGCCAAGTTTACGTTTACTTTTACTGGAGATAAAAAATATGAATAATAATATCAAAAATCGTACATGTAGGGTATGCAGGGCGGCTGCGTCTCAGCGAGCGCCTGGCGGTAGGTACGGAAGGAGGACGACGAGTCGATGATGGTGCAGTAGTCGTGCAGCGTGTCCACGATGGAGCGCGGCCAGCCCAGGCGCCGCACGGGTGGCGAGTCCAGCGCAGACACCAGAGCTAAGTACGAGTTGAAATTGTTCATCTTGCGTAACGCCTTCATGACCTTCAGGAACTTGCTGGCGTACTTCTCTCGCTCTCGGGCTTCCTCCTGCAATTATTGTTTATTTTTATGAATTGTATGACCAACAAACAGGCGGCAGATGGTTTAGTTACCTCAACCTGTACCAAAGGAATCGCAAGTGCATTACCATTTAGACATCATTGAAATGTCTCATGTGCCTGTAATTCAAACAGAACCGATAATTCAAACGGAGCCTTGCAACTGGCACACTATAACACTGCCTGGCAGTAACAAAGAGACATGGTGGTAGTAGAAGGCCAATTCGTTCATAAAGAGATTTTCTACTACTGTTTTACCCAAATCTATAATAACAAATTGCATCCTCAGCACCAATATTTGCTCGAATCAATTTTTTTATTTTATTTTTTATTTAACTTTATTGACGACTACGAACCTGTTCCAAAATCCTAGAGCGCGCCCAATAGCTCATCTTATTGAAGTGTTCCGTGAACCGCGTGAGGTTAGGCGAGCTCTCTTCGGATTGGTCGCGCGGCCACAGCAGCACCTCGGCGGTAGTGAGGCGCACGAACAGCGCGGCGTCTAACAACGTCATCTGTTCGGCTAACTCCGTTGCTTTGAAGTCCAGGAGTGTGTCGCGACGCGTCGATACGCTGCCGAAGCACGGATTTTCATACTCGTATCTGTTGTTAGTCTGTAATAGAAAATGGATTTAGTTGCTTTTTTTGCATCGCGTCCACACTTGTATATCACAATCATGACGTTCCATTGGTCATAATTACTTTCACTGTGCTGATTGAAAATTACAACTTTTTTTATATCAAATGATAAGAAAAAAGTGATACCTGCCACATCTGTGAAGTTTTGCCAATGAATATACTTTGTCAAAAATCCAGAGTGAATGTTCAGAATCAGTATGTGAACTGAACTTACTTGTTGGAAGTGAAGCTGTTTCTGCTTGTCGACTAGAATTTGCCTGAGAGCCTTCGCTATGATCAGCTCCTCAGCATCCACGAGCCAGTAAATGAACTCCATTATCTCCTGCATCAGCGGGCAATCCAAATCGGACATCCTGAAGTCAAACAAAACATCGTTGTTAAACTAATAAGCTAAGTGGTTTGGATTTCCTCGGCCGACTGCCTCTTTGGTCTGCCGATCTGAAACGCCATTATTGGTTGAAGGATCTTCGATTCCCGGGTATGGTATATTTTTTTGCCTTCTTCTTGTCCCACTGCTGGTCAAGGTTCTCCCATTTCTTCTTTCTAAGCTCTCAAACCTGAGCGAGTGTCCTCTGGGCATTTGTGCCCCGCAAACATGCATCAGATTGTCACACCACCTTCGTCGCGAGTTAGTTTTTTTTTTTTTCGAAACCGAAGCCTCATGTTCGATCGGACAATACGAGTATCTATTTATATTTTTTATTTGTAGCTCAGATTTTAGCGGTGATACTCACGTGAGGTCGGCAACGACGCGCGTTAGCAGACAGAGCGTGGAGCGCAGCTCGTGCGGGCGCGGCCGGAAGTGGTGCGCGCGCCGCACCAGGCGCGCCACCAGGCCGCCCGGCGACACCCACGTGCGGTACGTCGCCAGGAAGGCCTCCTGGTACGTGAAGTCTGCACCCACAGGTATCGTCAGTACACACGTCAAACATTTTTACAGATAATGACGGAGTCTACAGATACTATTCTGACAGATATGCTAATTTCCGCAAAAGTTACTATTCCGACAGATGTTCACTTTCCGCAACAGTCAGAATTCAAGCTTCCGTTTGCACTGTATATTTCTGCTATCGGAATTAATCACGAATAGTCCAGTCAAAATAGACATTCGAGCTTGCATTAATTCCCAACAAGCTGGATTTTTGTGCAGGCCTTGAATACGTCATTACAAATGATATGTCAAAAGTCCCCATCGATCCCGCTTGTGCGTTGTTTTTTATTCGAGGTCAAAGGTCACAAATTTGCGTTTTTTACGTATATCTCTGAAACAACGAGAGCTATCGAAAAATGGTTCAGACAAAGTTTGTAGATCGTAAAATTGTCTACAAAAAAGATCTCAACACTTTTCTTCTACAAAGCATCGCTTTCGAGATATCGTGACTTCAGACCGCAGGAAAGTCGTATTTTCGACTATATGCACACATTTCCGCACCTCCTCTGAGGTAGTGTACACGGGGCTTTTTTTTTAACGTGGTTTCTCCAGTAGGAATATAATATAATAATAATATATTATAATGATTCTATTACCATACTTTAACTTGAGTTTTGACTTAATTGTTCTATTATTGATCGATGGTTCTTCGCAAATATCTTTCAATTCTTGTATTGAAAATTGACAATCATCATGATTTTCAATAAATGCAAATATTTCATCCATCGCTGAAGTAATAGAATCACTTTCAGGACGACCGATTTTACCTCTACTAATGGGTTTCAGAAACGAAGTGTAACAATCACTGTGGTACTTAGCCTCAGCAGCAACTAAGTCATATTCATACTGAATGCGGGCAATGACACTTCTTGCTAGCTCATCAGAACGAGTCTGAGCTTCCTTCAAGATGGTTTTCTTGAAATCAAGGGTTGAAACTTGAGACACTCTTCGTCGAAGATGCTGCGCTTTTTTCATTACAGCCGTTTTATCTACTTCATTGCCACAGAACAAACAGTATTTTTTTAAACAAAAAGACGATTCATTACCTCGTGCTCTAGTACGAGGAGGACTAATCCCAGATGTGGTAGCTATCTACGCCTCACGCTGTCTTTTAGCTACAGCGATGCTGCTCTTCCGGGTGTATGCTTTACGACACAGCTTATGTATCGTTACAGATGTTTTGTCCTTCAAATATTCATCGAACCCATCACCCCTTTCAGTACTTGAATCCATTAAAGTCTTTAGCCCACGATCAACAACCACAATTTCACTTTCAGTCAAAGATTCATTCCAAATAAAGCAAACTTCTGACATTTTTACAAAATTTTGTAACGGTACTGTTTAAAAAGAGACGACACGTCTATTGATATTCACTACGAAAAACCGTTCAAAACTGACTGCATTTACTAGAGCTATGTCCTTCGGGAAAAGCTGCTTTTCCCGAAGGACGAAATGCTGACGCTGGTCGAAATCAGCGTATACCTGCTGCAGGTATACGCTGATTTCGACCCGAAAAATGGAGTGTCGCAGGCAGATGTTTCTCAAGGCCAACCGCCCAATAGAATTAGGGACGGACGATGACTCACTCAGAAATGTATATTTTTCACGTACTTGTGCATGGGGCAAATAAAACTATGTTCTAATATTTTTTGTTTAAATGGTTAACCCGATGATGCATACTGGCCACGTATGAGTGCATATTCGTATTTTCTATGTTTAAAATAGCCATAATTCGAGAACAGTGCACCGTAGAAGAAAAAGTGTTGAAATCTTTTTTGTAGACAATTTTACGATCTACAAACTTTGTTTGAACCATTTTTCGATAGCTCTCATTGTTTCAGAGATATACGCAAAAAACGCAAATTTGTGACCTTTGACCTCGAATAAAAAACAACGCACAAGCGGGATCGATGGGGACTTTTGACATATCATTTGTAATGACGTATTCAAGGCCTGCACAAAAATCCAGCTTGTTGGGAATTAATTCAAGCTCGAATCATAATTTAGTCTATTTTGACTGGACTAGAAGTTTCCCTTATGGGCCGCATAAGACCCTTGACAAGACATTGTAACTGAGACTCCAACATTTACCTGTAAACCTCTTTATACATTTTACTACACAATTTTGAGCGCCCCTATTGCTGATATTAATCGATCGGTGATATTTACCCTTCGTTCACACGGCGTTCAAAATGTTTTGGGATAACATGGCAGTTCCATGCTGCATTTGTTTATTACCGTATGAACATTGGGTTTATTTTGTAAAATGTCGTGCAGGACAGCGCTGTGTCGCCTAAAGGACACTCAAAATGTGTAGTACACGTCTAAAGCAGAATTAAAGCTGGTAACATATTTTTGATTAAAACTGTATTAAACGAAACATTAACTATAAAAACTATAGCTTAGCTTTAAATAATTTGGATCGTCAAAAATGTATGTTACTCTAAAATTGCGGTGCTAAGCCAAAGCGGAAGTTCATATGTGTAGCGCTTAACTACATCTAAAGCTTTTAAAGCTTTTCGTTATGTTTTAGTAACACATTTGTATACTAAGTGTGTGTAGCTTAGCCTGCAATACCATGATAAACTTGATCTCACGTATTTTGTCGAACCTGATACAAAATTCGACAAAAGACGTTACGTTTCTCTCTTCAGAGCTATGTGTGCTATAGCTAATTAGTGAATTATTTTCATTCAGTGTTTTAAGCAGCGCAAAAGTATTAATATCACCACTCAGAACAAATTCCCAAGGCTACTTGAAGCAACATTCAACAAGCTTCCAAATATTAGTAAAAATAAAAACCAGCAAGACTTCCAGCCCCACATAAAAGAATGGTTCAACCACTTACACTCGTCCGTTTCTGTAAAGTGAAAGCATGAGAGTTGAGAGGTTAGAAGCAATGATACGACATGACTTAGATAAAGATATAGTTAAAGATTGTATGGAGGTGGTTTTATGTTAAGTCCCAAATCTATTTTAAGTCTATATTACTGATTATTCTGTTGTCTGTAAAGTGTCTGATATGTATCCAGTACCCAAAATGCATTCATGCCTATAACCACCATATTAATGAATAATGAGATGAATCAGGAATTTAAATTTCATCGCAATCATTCAGGATGATGCTTATTGTCAATAAAATGAATGATCCCTTATCCACATTATTGGAGCCGGTTGGTGACTGACCTTTGGTGGCCTTGGTGGCGAGTACGATGAGTGCGTCAGGCTGGCCGCCGCGCACCTCGGGCGGCTCCTTGCCGGGCCCCTTCAGCACGAGCCACGAGCTGATGTCCGTCTGCAGGATGATGTCGTCGGGGTCGGCTTGCGGAGGCTCACTGTTGCTTTCTGCAGCAGCCGGTGCGGGTTCCGTACTACCTTCACTCCTCTGAGACAATAACGATTAAAACATATAAAGGTTCTCTCTTCTTCTCCCTTCTCATGGTAATTAAAGCGTTGTGTCGATGTGTTACCTGAGACGGAACAGGTGAGGGCGTCGGTGGTTGTTGCACAAGCAATTCCAATTCATCTTCAAGCGGGAACTTTCCAGGTGCGGGAGCAGTGGTACTTGTAAATGATTCATCAGAATTCTGAAACAAGACGCGATCATGAATTTTAGCAATTCAATATTCATTAGAATCTATTATTGTACAATAGTACGTATAGGCATTTATACTGTGGGAAAAGGTATCAGGCCAGAGCTATTAAAAAAGGAACAATTTGAATAAAATTATGTGCTAGATAAATTATTTGAAATTTATTCCATTTACAAAACTAAGAAGAAACAGCAAAAACTTACATTATTCAACACGGTTTCATCAGCGGAGCTGTTGTGTGATGACGGCCGCGGCGACGGGGGAGGCAGTAACTCGTTGCTCGAATTCACAGAGAGCTACAAAAAGAGATTTAAGTGTTAATAATTGTTAGTTAATGCATTGCAATGAACAATGGTTAAACTTCTTGCATCTTCTTAAAAAAATTTAATTACAGCGCGCGGTGTAAATGTAACGTAAGTACGTCGATTTTTTAATTAGTAATACTCGTTTCACATATAATATTTTCTTTATTTTAAGAATTTATTAATTATTTGTATTTTCGATTCAAAAATCGACGTAATTTACGTTACGTTTACACCGCGCGCTCGTGCTAGGGCCTCTGATGAATGTGACTCAACGAGTTTAAAAACCGGAGTCGGACTCGTGCACGAAGGGTTCCGTACCATTATCTATAAAAACGGCAAAAAAAAATATGGAACCCAAAACGGAGTACGGAACACAAAAGAAAGTTTACTTTGCAGAGCTTTTAGTCTATATAAAGCTCGATGTAGCACATTAGCGCGAGGACATGCTGTAAATACAGTTGTAGTTACCTGTTTACTCTTGTTCATCTTAGGCGGCAGAGCCGGGGGCGGCTCCAGCGGGATAGGACTAGTACCACTCGACGTAATCATGTTCACGCTATCTTCTGAGCCACTGCTAAAGAACAAAACAAACATGATCAATATAGTGTATGCCTATTCTCTGCTCGTTATAATATGGTCAGTAATTTACATTTTATCCATATTTCTCATATAATCATTTTTATGACACACATGCTATTTTAGTAAGGTTTCGAAAAAAGATCAATTCTTCTACAGAATTTATTACTAACTATATTGTTTTGATTGAGTAATTTAGATAATATAGCTTCAAATTAGATAGTGTCACGTAAATAAAAAGGAAAACAAATTCTTAGCTTGCATACCTCATTGGTGGGTTTCCAAAGTGCTGTACAGTAAATGACTGCGCAATAGACCGCTGTACTTGTTGACGTTGCAGACTGATGGCGCCATCCCCGAGTTGTTTGGCACTAAAAACGAAAAGGTTATAATTTGTTAATTAAAGAAAACTTTATAACTTTTAACCATACATCACAAAGTCGTCAAGTTACATTAATTGCACAATGAACATTAAAATAATAGGTAGAAACTTTGACTGTGGTTTATTGCACGGCCTAACGAACATTAAGGCTCTGTTGCACCATAACTAAAAACACTTACAACTAAACGAATTAAAACACGATTTTATTTTGGTCAATTGTTTGAAGTTGACAGAGCATCACAATATTATGTTTGATGCTAAATGTGCTTAGTTATAGTGTAAGTTGGTGGCAATAGGTTAAGTTATTGTTACCTGGCTACATTATACGTGTGTATCGAGTGACGGAACATGTCCGGCGGTGCTGCGGCTCCGGGAGCATTCGGCGGGTGACTGCAGTTCCCAAACATCTCCATGTACGCCATAACTACACAGATAATCACTTCAGTTATATTTCAGTCCACTATGGATATCACAAGGCGTATTCGAATTAAACACTGTATTTCACTTGAAGATTTTGATGTTCTAACTAACAATTTGAGGAACATAAATGATATTTTGGAAAGATAAAAATAATCTTATCATCGAAGTAGTAAGTTTTTTATCAATACTTGTTTAATTACAATACACCTTACAGTTAGTCAAAAAGATGATCTGATACACTAAGAGCGAAGGCGAAAATGTGTTTTCCAAAGAAGTACAGTCATATTAAAACATGAAACAGCAATAACACATGATCGTAATGAAGCGCTAAATACATTCCTCATCTCTGGTGATAATTAACTACGGCAAGAACCGAGTTCCGCTGTCGTCAACCAACGCATGTGAGCTGCGGAAGCTTATTTTTACAAACGTAGTCATTTCGCGCGTGGAAAGCAAGCAAGGCATCCACCATGATAGCAACACTTTATCGCCATATCACTTTGAAAGAAAATACGGACATAAAGTTTGAATATTCATGATAAGAGCCTCCAAACATCGAGTGAAATTGGCGCCTAGTTTTGCTAGTGTAAGTGACAAGAAGCTTTGTTGACTGCTAAAGCACGTCTGATGAATCTCCAACATGTCCGTTCATGGAGTGGTCCTTTATGTCTAAAACATAATGAAACACGAATGCTTGCATCTTCAAAGAAACAGATGTTTTATTTCGGAGCTAAATAGCGCTTTACATGCATATATCCACTCACCACTGTACGCGACGCTTTGGAACACTGCCGCGCCGCACCGGCACAACAGACAAACATGCCGTTATAGCCCCACACATAACATTATCATTCATATACCATAGCGCCCAAGAAATCACAATGACCAAAGGATTTTTCAAGAGAGTCACAGAACCATTGAGTGAATGTCAAGTCAAGCATTTATAGATTCTCATAGATCACATACAAATGAAAACAATACTTGTTTAGGATAACATACAAACATGAATAGTGCCATTGACAGTGTGACAGTGACAGAACACATTGACAGTTTTCTTTTATTGACAGTATAGTATTTACACCCATTGTTGTTATTGATTGTGGAGATCTTATGCAGGCATTCCAAAGAACTTGTAGTTAGCAATTGAAGTGGATAGTTATAATTATTAACCTTTTTTTTTATTTAAACGAATCATTTCGTTCCGCCACCAAAACTGGGTCAAGTAGTTTACATTGGAGATTGTTTTTTTTTTCAGGAGTGTGCTTGAAAAGCTGAACAAAAAGTATACTGACTGTGTTTTTTCTTCAGCGGCAGCGGCGGCGGGCGCGGCGGGTGGTGCACGGCCAGCGTGTGCGGCCGCGCCTCCCCGTGCAGCGAGCACAGCGGCGCCGGCCTAGCGAACAATACTCATTATTCACCATGAACATTGCACTACACCTCATGTTTACGACAGACGGCGATAGGCGTCAAGGTTGTGTGTGCTAATCACCTGATTTCGACAGTTGGGAAATGCTGTTGCACGTCGACGCGAATGTTCCGGCGCGTCTTGACGGGCAGCTCGGGCGGCGTCTCGTTCTCGTCTGATGTGATGCTCGCCAGTCTGGACGGCAAAAAACTAAGTTACGAAAATAAACAACTAAATTGGTTAGTCCGCCTCGCGTCCTTGGTTAATTTATACCGTGTTGCGATGTTTTGAGTAAGTAACAAAATTAATGTACCGAAGTATGTTAAATTGTTAGTAGAATCACTGTGCTCATCAAGTTGAGAGATCTTATCAGTGCTAGTTATTTGTGTTTGTGCCGAAAATGGAATGTTATTTTAGAATGACGTGTATACAATTTATAATTGGTGGTATGTGTGTTGATTTCAAAACTATTTTAATTGGATTTAATCACATGTAAAAACAAAAACAAGCCAATTCACTAAGTTCTTATAAAACTAGAGGTATGAAGGGTTCTCATAAAACTACAGGTATGAAGGGTTCTCATAAAACTACAGGTAAGAAGGGTGTGTGTGGTAAAACATAGGAACACTCACTTTGAAGAATGGTGTGTGGTTATACTGTTCATATTGGTTACATTCATGCGGCTCTCAAAGCTTTGTAGTGTGCACTTCATTTCGGTCACACAGTCTGTACTGTTAAAAAAACTGCAAAAACAATAACAGAAAGCATGATACTTGAGATATTTAATATACTTTGCTATGAATGGTCATTTAAAAATGAATAACATTTAATTTAATTATTTTAAATGTTATCGTATTTCCATCACACTCAAAGTATATTAAACTTTTATAAATCACAGCAACCAGAAACATGAAGAAGAGAAAAGAGTGATAATTAAAAATGTAATAGAGGTGTATTAAAAACGGATGTGCAAACAAACAACAGTAGAAAAGACTAACAAGATAAGTAAAGGTGATACAAGGGAGGTTACCTGTCCGTATGACTAGTGTAGTGGTGTGATGAGAACGAAGACGTGAAACTATGTTCAGCCGATATCTCTGCATGGCCGACTGACACAAACCCGGACTCATTGGAGAAACTTTGGAAAATCATACAACACAAATGATACGAAAATAGAAATACCTGCTGTATTGCCCTGATACATAGTTGGGGACTATAAACAAACTGTGTCAGAGATAAACATTGACCAGACTTGTTCAGGAAGGAAAATTTAATGTCATATTTATAGTACAAAATTGAAACTTCTACAGCTATATAGACTTACTAAACCGTTTATATTATATTTAAGCAAGGTTTTAGAAGCACTTCGTCATTTGTGTCCGTGTTTCCTGCACCTTATTTAATATAGAGCAACGTATGCGAGTTCATTACATAATATTGTATGACTTACCGATTGTGGTTAGAATTGGCGTGCGGGTGAGTAGAGTTCATGTGCGACTCTTGCGACTCCACCGAGGTGCGCATGTCGTTGACGTTGTTGCAACTGCACATGCCTATAATGTAATATTCGTATTACGAATAAGTTCTTAGTAATGGAGCACTCGCAGCTAAGTTCAAAGTCAACCTGTAAAAATGAATCACCTAACCCTCTTACTCATAAAGGTTTTGCAGTAAAGCAACTAAAAAGATGACGTGTTTTAAATCAGGATTAACTAACTTGAATGGGATTTGAATGGCAAAACTTTTCATTAAAAAAAGCTTACCATACACTGATTTATACACCAAAGCTGATAACGTATTGGAGATCTGATCACAGTATGCAGTCATGGGCACATGGGAAGATAACGTAAACCCGTCTAGCCTGGCCGACTTTCGAGGCAAGAGAGTGTTATCAACCGGTAATCTAAGGGTGTGACTAGCCCGTGGTCGATCGACAACATTGCGGCATGTTAAGATGTGTATGCATCGTACCACACCGTTCTGGTTTCACCCTAACAGTTCTTAGATACTTTTAAGTAAATGCTGTACTAACCAACTAATTCCGAGTTAGGTGGAGCAAACACGTGGTCGTGATTAGTGGAGTCGTGTGCGTTCCTCTCCTCATCATTTGACACATTCAGCATTGAGTCCAGCGAACCACTGCTATGAGATTGCAGAGACAGTCTGTAAATGTACAAAAAGACGACAAAATTTTATAATGCTGCTGTTTTAATCAGTCTGCTTAGTGCTTCCGAGTGCTTGCAAATAAAAATGATCCTTATTGCAAAGTAAATCATAGTTAAAATTCTAAATTATAATTTAAAACATAAATGTATCTAACAGTACCTAAGCACGCATGAAAGTGATAACAAGCTTTCAAAGCGTAGCATAGTTGAACGTTCAACTAACCTATCAATAGAGAGAGCCTGTAGGGAGTTGTCGTTCGCTGACTTACGCTTAGGCGGCAGAGGTGGGGCCAACTCGATTTTCCTGCAAACACACATTGCACTCTCACTGACCATACCTTTTAATAGCCTTCGTTAAGATTAAGACTATGTACTATCCTACTGAGCTAACGCCAATAACCTTGAAATTAACTATTAGTATTGATATGCGTACAGTTGAAAACATACGCAATTAACGAATAACCCCAATACAGTAATTAAAATTTGCATCCTGCGTTCCGTAGTATCTGAAGCTAACGGGGTCGGGATACTTTCAAAGTGTTATAGTGTCGCCATTAAATTTTACGCCATCCATCAATACTGTATGTGCTGTTGTGACTGACTTTCACGTAGTCGACACGTTTGAGTAGTGTTTGTTGGCGCGGCTATGTTAGGTTGAAGTAAAAGTGCAAAGGCTATTTAAATCTTTGTTTCTAATTGGCATTTTCCAATATCAACTTTAGGTGAGTGTATTTTGAGTTGATTTTAGAATGACTTGTAATATTGGAAATGTGAAATGTCGTGTACTGACCGGTTGGGCCTGGCAGGTTTGGGTGGTGGTGAGTCGGGCGCGTCCAGCACGGACTCGGACGAGTGCGAGGCGCGCACGCCACTGTTTTCGGACCCCGCCTCGCCTGTCAGCAGCGACCGCTCCTTCGGCGTCAGCGGGATATCTACAACAGACGTAACAGTATGCTTACAAAATGTTTTTATAACAGACATATTAGTTTTACATAATACTTTTCACATACCAACAAATGTTTAATTAAGATTACATCTAAAACGAAAACTAAAGATAAGCATGATCAAAGAAATAATTGTAAACAGTTAAAGATTGTTGGTTTTGCAGCTACAAAGTGTGCACAACTAAATGATAGCTAAGAATTTAGCCGTTGTATTTAATTGGCGGAACTGATTAGTTCCATCACAGTGGTTTTGTAATGGAGGCTCTATTATGTATGATAGCGTTTCAACAGAAATGAATAACGCACCTGGCAAGGAATTCCTCTGTGTTGAAGACCGCGGCGAGACGAGCGCGGGGCGTGGGGAAAGCGCGGGCCGCGTCATGTGTTGCTGAGCCAGCGCTGACACCTCTTCCACAGCACCCGTCACTCCTTTCACCACCGAGCTGACGTACTCTGGCGACAAAGCTTCAGCGGACGTATCCAGTTCCTCGTTACTGGCATCAGCTCGCAAGCTCAGAGCCGTGATCTCGTCGCACAGTCGTATGAGCGTTGCTAATGCCGCACAGAGACGCTTTACTGCACTTGTTAGTTGTGGCGATCGGCTGCAGTATGGTTTTATTGCTGAAAATTTTATGATACAAAGTTATATTAATTATTTGGACTTCTTTTTTACCTAAACAAGTTCTCGGATACAAGTAATCAAATGGTTTCCGTGGTTGGGTATCAATATCAAAACATCAGGAAAGATTTTGTTACGTTTGGTCATTGATACCTAAATATATAAACTCTAAGTTAATTAAAATCTTACAAGTTATTTACCTTTATGTATATTTGCAATTGATTCAAAAACAATAGTGCCATTGTCGGGGAGCATTTCCAGTTTCCCCTTTGTAATAACATCCGAAAAGTGTTTTAAGCCGAACGTAACCTGCGGACAATGGACGTGTTAAGATAAAATATATGTACAGAGTAGACGGAGAGGTATGTAACTTTGTTGAGGCGAGTACTGACCTCTTTGACTAGCCGTTCGAGTTCTTTGGCAGGTGTGACTTCCCCATCCTCAGCGGTGTTATTAAGGTTTTTCGCCATATTCCGAATTTTCGGGCTAAGTGGCGAGTGCGATCTGCTGTAACAGAACCAAATAAAATACTAAGTACCATTTTATGGATAGTAAGCAAGCAATACTTTAAATGGACGCCAAGTGGAGGCCCAGCAATGAAATGATACAACCAATATAAAATACATAAACGATCACTAGTTACCCAGTATTTAAATGAAATTAAATCGGAACGTAACTTTAGTTTACGTTGTTTCAACTTGACAACAATTAACATTTCATTCAATTAAACCAAAAATAAACCACTTATTTATTCAATTGATGTGAGTACTGTCTATTATATAATCTAAACGATCATTTAAAATGTCATTGCATGGTATGCGTTGCGAAAGAATCTGCTTTGCATGCAAGCCCACACCTGTGCGCGAATACAAAGCTGAGCTATATTTGATATTCAAGTAGGAGGTCCCGGTTCACCTCACTATATGTGAGTTCAACTAAAAACAATATAGACTATAGGTCTGATATAGTTTTTTAATTGCTAGGTGTTAAGTTCACGAGATTCGAGCATGTAATGTGTTTTTACTACTCTTCATATTTGGTAAATAAATATTGCATAGACTGTACTATGATTTTATTTTGAGAGAAATCATGAGTTTAATGTTTGTGTTTTTACACAGATGATGATGTAAAAACTCGTGATTTTCGATCGGTGTTTGTCTAGCAAATAAACACATTAGGGAAAATACTGTTGGTACCTTACTAGTAGTAGTAGTAGTAGTCACAATGTATGTTTTGTTTTTGGGATTATCTGTATAATAAATTAGTAAATATTCAGTGGGAATTCCGAAATTAACAGAAAAATAATATACTAACTTTGAATATTGGGAATTGGTTGGATTTATTACCTAGTCCCATTGTTTTAATAATTTAAAACTAACATTGTTTATTTAAGTTGGTTATAAATAAATAAATAAAACTACATATTATAAAGATAACCAGCACCTAATTCCGTGACGAACACAAAAAAGAGTTATCATTACAGTTCAAAAATATTCATTGCGTGATTTCATCTGTACAGAAACATTTCCCAGCCAACCAAAACGTAATCGATATTGGTAAATAATTGTCAAAAATAAATATAGTGTGATTCATTGTGATAATGTCAAGTAAAAGTCAGTAGGTAGATACTCTTTCGGGTGATCTTTTATCAGAAGGTATACTGTCCCTACTACATTATAGCTACTTGTAGTTATTAATTTTGCCATTTTTATTGTGAAACAAGTGTTATTTGCCCCGATTCGAATTGTATGAACCACGCAATATTACAGCTGTGAGTCGTTTATGATTATGTTTTATCGAGTCATCATTTATTGTTTGTTTTTTGATACTTCTTTATCTTGCCTGTGTTTACTTTGTGTACCAAATGGTACATTGATTTACGTCCCTTTACTAATTAAACAATTAGATAAATTCTAGATATTTCTCATTATGAAATAGGAGTACTACAGTAATCTTTGGAACGAATTTCTTTTTATTAAACAGTCAGTTCGTACCGTTTTCCATTGTTAGCAAATCTCCGATGAAGTTTATTTTTTCGTTTGTGAAACCATCCGCCGACAGGCGATCTTAACGCGCTCGACATCATATCGCAGCTACGACTCCTTAATCGTAAAGTACACCCCACAACACTACTTGCTTCATAAACTTCTTGGACGGAGAACTACTTTCGAACAAGTTCACTGAGACAAAACGAAAAACTGGTGTCCACCGGCCGTTTAATAAATAAAAAGCGGTTCGGTCACGCTGACAGCCCGCGCGGACATTAAAATGTAATCACTTAACATTGCACGCACTAAACTAATGAGATTTCAGCGGACAATGTACTAATGAGTCCGACAGCCGCGGGTCGTGCTCATGACTCATAATTAATGCCACATTTAGTGCAATGTCCACACTAATAACAAGCCCAATAGTTAAGACTAGTTACTACTTCACGCAACTATACGACTTCTTTTACAAATTACGACACTACAAAACTATTTACGTGACTACTTCAATAAAAAATATGATAAAACTTAACACAATAACATTGTTCCTGCACTAGTGGCAAAGATAATACTGTGTGAGTATGAGCGACAAGCGACACTTTCTTGTCGTTGTCAGTCGAAAGATAGGAGAGTTATGTATGTAAATTTATCAATACAGATAACAAGTAATATACAAAGATTTCATTGCAGTGTAAACAAGTACTAGATAAGTAAGGTGGCTACACCATAAGATGTAATCAACAAAACATCTGCAGTTTGTAAAGATAACGTTTGCGCCATGAAGGTATTGAGTTCCTTACCTACCTACTGAATTTTGCTACTAGAATAATAAGTTTACAAACATTACAATGTGATTGGGACACTGTCACGTACTTATTGTTTAGATTGAAGTAGCGTATTTGGAGCATGTGCCTAATAAGGTACGGAAGCCATGAGCGACGGGCGTGTCCAAATCACGCTTGACTCTTTTCAGATATATATCATAATGCGCGAAAACATTGCGCGTTATCATAGAAGCGGATGTGCACGTATGTTGACCTGAGATTGGAGGAGAGATGCGGTGGTCGGTGATGCTGCTGCGCCGGTGAGCGCATGTTGGAGATGCGCTCGAGCAGGTCGTCCTTGAATGAGCGTGCGCGCCTCGCCAACTTGTTGGCGCCGCGCAACGACCCGCGGTGCCCCGAGCTCCCCTCGCTGCCCGATTCGTTCTCTGTAATTTTATTAAATCAATTACTACAAATTACGACTGTAATGAATTTAGAGGAAATACAACAGTTAACAAACTTACGTTTGCCTTGGATTTATATTATTATGCATACACAAACAATCATTAGCATATATAAATATTTGCTTGAAACATTACTATTTTCTAACCATCTCGAAATGGTGCCATAATGTCCCCTACCTAAAGTCCCCACTTATACATGCAGCATGGCACAAATTCATGTTGTGTGTACGGAATCGGATCTTAGAACTAGCCTAGATAAAGGCATCCATTTAAGAACCAAGAGGTGATTAATCAATAAACCGTATGTTCCCGAATACTACCTGAAATCTACATGTTGTTGATTAATCATCCTTCAGAAATAACGATCAAAGAGATATATTTAGACATAGTTATAAAAATGTATAAGCCTTGTAAATCTAACATAAAGGTATGTAAAGCTACTATAACGGCTGGATATACAAAAACTAGCGTAAACATAATAAACATTTTTTATATGACCTTACACATGATACAGTCATACAGTTGCGTCATTCTGACATTGATCATAAGAAAACACCTTGTATTTGGACCTTAACTTATAAAAACTACTAATCTCATTCATTTTGATTTTTTAGTTACCTATTAGCTATGTATATTTGAGAAGTTAGACAACACTGATTACAGTTGGCATCATTGGAGATACCTTTTATGTTTTATTGGAAGGTATATCTGGAATTCCTGATGTATTAACACAATGACCTTCCATAAAAAATATTTGAAGAACTTTTCCTGTGGAAACTTAACGAAAGATTAAGTATAAAAATGCTGGTATACTTAATACTCTTTTTATATTTTTAAATTACTCTACCAGCTTAGTGTTAGGTTTTAAGGTGCTGTTTATCCTTTTTTTGTCTTTATTTTATCGTTTAAGATTGGCTGTACAAACCTATGCCCAGAATTATCATTATTGTAAATAATGTTCCTTTAGTATTTTAGTTGACACCTAATTAATGCACACGTAGGTAGGTAAAACTTGTTAATAGGAAAAATAATAATTTAATAAGTTATCCTTTAGTTAGGTAAGGTAGTACAATCTGCATTTGAAACTAAAATAATGGTACCTATTATGACTTAAAATGCAGGAACAAAGCATCAATTAGGTACTATGGGCCATCCAAAAATCATAAAATAAATAAAAAGTGGATGGTTCCACTTTTTATTTGTTTTATGATTTTTACTGCTATGGTAACTTTTTAAGGCAAATATCTGCCAGGCAGGCTAACCATGATTTGGAGGTGGTGAACAATTTTTTTTTATAGTTTCTTCCTATGGCAAAAGAAGCTTGAATTTATGTACATATGTATTATTTTTACAAATTTCTTAAGTTAGACGTTAAAACTATGTTGAACTGAATTTATTTATTTTAACATTGATTGCGTATTTTTTCCTTTAGAAGCAGGAAGATGTCTACAAAATCAGAACAAAGTTAGTTTATAACAGGAAAATATTTCATAAACTTTGTTACAATATCGATATACTTATTCTGAGAATTTTATAATGACCTACAGCAGAAAGTACTACGTATGGTAAAAATATCAAAAAAATAAGTAAGAATTTTTGAAGACTTGCATCGCTACAAAGAAAAAAATATTGTTCAAATGAAAAAAATACCTCAACAGATTGCAGTTCCTGCTCTATGACGCAGAACCGGTCTCCTTTTTTCACAACATCAAATATAGTAAGTACAAGTATGGAATTTGAACTAAGGGTCACAATACTCGGGAGAATATAAACGTAGTAAATATCAGTATAACAATTATAATGCCGATGACGCGTGAGTTTATAAATAAACGCGAAGGCGACAGGAGGACGCGCCCAAAGTCGCGGTGACGACTGGCGTCGACTGAACCAGTGAACCTCCGCACTTGCGAGTCGCGCCGCCCGCGACAGACGGACGCCCCGGTACATACTCGCTTCCCAAGCCCGAGTGCGTCATACATAACACATCACCAGCACAGTGCACACACACTCGGTATTAAGTCCTACTTAGCATGCGACTTCGGTATAACACGCCTGCCTGTCCTGTCGACGCAGTCATCCCTTATGCGTACAAGATCAGTGACGACGACTCTTTTAGCATCGGCGCGACGGCAAAACTCATTTTGATATAATTTGTGCAAGATTTATTCAGATTAATGAATGTAATAAAAACGGCATTGAAATAGCATCTTTAGTATTACTGACATTCACAACATCTAGGACACATATTTTATTCATGAACGCGTACATATACCTAATCTCTTGCATTTACATCGTGGCTTGTATAATTTATTGGATGTGATGCGGCTCATGTGGTAGAACTTTGTTTTTAATTATCCGTGCCAGAACTGGCAAAAAGATTTTATATGAAGTTTATCATATCTTAGTCCATTGCTGAACATGCTATAACACGACATTTAACTCCATCCTCGGTTATTCCTATCTAGCTGCTCCAGCTGCTATCGCTCTACTCACATGACGTAAGTACAGATTTGGAATTTGGCACAGATATCTCAGTGAATGCCCACCATGATCTATCGACCATGGCACGGTGGCCTAATCATTAATTAAAGAAGTAAGTGTTTAATAGAAGATTGAATTTTAAAGGTGGCGAAGATGGTTTGAATAAGGGATCAAAACGGCATTCCACGTTTTCAGAAAGGTGAAAAAGGTCACCGTGCAGGATGTGCAATGAAAGTTTAGCCAAGAAAAAAATCGAAAATATTATGCTTTTACACGGGATGCATCCTGTATATTTTTCATACAGGAAGCAACCACCCTGTTTATATTTTATGCAGGATGCATCCTGAATATTATACGTTTATCTACGTTTTAAAATAAAAGCTTAATTGATGCGTGCTTGACGTGGAAAATGACTTTTAATTTCATTTTAAACCTTCACGGTCCAACCCTACTTGTATGTATGAAAGGCAGACAAAAAAACGTTTAGTCAGTCACACCATAACCACGACATATTTGGTCAGGATGTTTCAGGTTTAACATACAAAATAAATAGGACTTCACGTCTTACCGTTTCTAATAACATTTTAATATCTAGAAAACGAAAGTCAATCTAATCTAATAATTATGTAAATAAGTGAGATTCTCTATTTAGCACTCATCTGGAAACCTACTGACCTTATGAATGTGTCTTCGAAATCGAAAGTTGTTTTCATAAGTTATATACGAAATAAAACTAGAGATATCCTTATATTAATCGTTTTTAACTAGGTAACCGACTAGTAAATTTTAAATGTCTCACAACAATGAATTATGTTAATTTGAGAATACACATCATTTATAAGTAGCAATACGAGTAGCGAGTAGCGTAGTAGCATTGTTTAGTCATTAGTCAACTTTTTTGTCAACGGCCTTAACATTATGATAACAATAGACACAATGGTGCAGTTCCCGCGTCTCTTACGTCTTGTTACACAATATCAAGCATTTCATTAGATGCACTACCACTACCTGTATAAAAGCACAAAGATACGAACAAGGAAGAAAAATCGAAAGCTTATCAGCTGGTGCTTCTCTTCCGTTTCGCTTGTGGAAATGCCTCATGATAACTTTTTTGACGGCAGACACAAGTTTCAACTCAGAGACCGACACTGGACTGATATTTTAATTTAGTGCTTGTTTTGCCAATAAGAACGTAAGTAATAGTTATTGGATATAGAACGTGGACCATTTTATACCAATAGGTTATATTAATTACATCATAAATAATACACAATTTATTTCGTACCGTTCTTTCCAGAATCGCTTTCGTTGTTTATTTGGCGGTAAACTCCTGGTCCTGGAGCAGGAGTACTTAGAGAAGTTCGGCAATGTGCTGGTCGAGTTTGCGCATCTACTACGGAATATGACTTCCTAGCATCTTCTCTGCGGCACACTGTGGTGTCACGATCATCCAATGAAGACGCAAAGTGCTTCAATTGTCCATCATCCACCAAGTTTTGAAGACTGCTTCCGTTTCTTATTTTATTTTTATAAGGATGGTTTTTTTTCGACGGTTTCAGCGTCAAGTTGTCAAAACTTTTACAAGGTGTGAGGGAATACACATTATTATTTCTTAGGTCGTAATATTTATTGGGGTCGAACACAGTCATTCGTGGACTGTGATCTACAATAATATCGGGGGTTTTATATTTCATTGGACTGGTACTTTGTAATCCATTCTGTGTTACCGGTTTATACCGATTTCCACGACACTTTATATTTCTAATATTATTTTTTATAACAGATGATCCTCGCTCTTCCAGAGCGTGAAGCATATCACTTGTTTCTATCAACCTCAGGGGAGTTAATCCATTTTTGTAAACGTGATAGCTCCTTTTATTTCTTCTTTGATTAAGATTGTCGTCGTGGAGGAAACTTTCGTCGTAATGTGGCATTTTTCTTTTTGGGTCTCCTTATTTCTTTTTTCTAATTTCTTTTTATCAGTTTGCTATTCTTGATTATGAAATAGCAAAGTTTTTACTGAATAAAGGTTAACACACACACAATTTCTGTACTTATTTCCAATAACTTTGACGACTGGTTCGTTTCTAGTTGGGGTCACACATTGCGGATATTTCCATAGTAACCGGTGATCGCAAGCAACGAAGCGGATGCTAGCCGCAGTGAAAAGGAGGGCCCTCTAGAAATCCAAGAAAGTGGGCAATGAACCACTGTTAAGTTTCACTATTTTGTGAAAATATTGGCATTTAATACATGACTTTATATTGTCATAACATGAACATGTCTTTATCAGGCTACGGTCAGACACGAAAATAGCAAATACGTCGGAAGATACAATTAGATCATTATTTATTTACAGTATGTACCCGTCGTCGGTGTAGATGGCGACGGCCGCCATAATATGAGTATCACGCGCGTTTGTTTTACATTGACTGATGTCCAGCGTCCACTGTCAACCTTGACACCACAAATTCGAGCGCAATAAAACCGATTTAACATTAGCACAGTAACATTATTTCGTTCATGAACGTAACTCACTAGTCGCGTTTCAATTTCCAACACTCGTACACAATATACAGATTTGTAATTAATTAATTAACCACTGGTTTTATCATTTGAGAAAGTAACCGAGTCAAAAAATTACACTAAGGGAAAACTTGACATCAGTATTTATATATACTTTCTCTGCAAAACGAACGTCTGATTTTGGATACTTCAGTTTTCACTTTAACAATATTTGAATAAACACTGAATTTAAATTCCAAAAAATGGTAATGATTGCCTTCCACCACATAATTTCCTGTAACAACACACGACCGAACAACACCTAATCTAAAAATATCTGTGCGCTTTTTCACAACACGATCTCGATATTCAGCAGAGCAACGAGTGAGCGAGCTCATGCGCAGCGGACCATAGTATTGACACAGGGTGTCGATTGGTCGCGGAGCTGGGCGACGCAGCCGGCGGCGGCGAGCACAGGCGCGGCACCACTGCCAGCCTGTGACCGGTACCCCGGTGCTGTCACACCGGCGAGAGTGAAAGTGCAGCCACCGCCGTACATCTCTGACAACTAACCATTGCACACCTGTCCTAACAACATACACCATTCCTACACTAATGCGTGCTCGTTGCATAACAATCGTAATCTCTTCTTTTCTTGCTGTCTCACATAGTAAATTGTCTCTGACATACAATAAATGTAGACCATTGACAAAATCAAGTGATGTAATGTAGGATTGGTCTTAATATTAATCGTGATTGATGCATTCTCAATTAAGTACATGATGTAATTAATACTTACAGATATCATATGACGAGTTTGGCAAAGAAAGTATTAATTGGTTACACTCTAGTAGGCTTTACAACTTTACATCATACAACAGTCGGAACAGTCGTTTTCTCTTATATTATGCAATAATGACCAAAGCAAGATAGTTAAGTGTGTACACAAAACTTGAATCCCGCTTTCCTGCTACAATGCTTTTGAGGCTCTGCTTACACATTTATACAAGACACAATAAAATTGATGCAGAAATAAAAAATTAGGATCATTCCTGTATTTTCTAGCAACAAGTAATTTTCATGTTGAATTTTAATTAAACGTATACTCTAATTATGTAGGGAAATAAGACCGTGGGATGGGATTGACACATTTTAGAAAACTGGTGCAAAAAGTTTAATTAAGTATCCCAGGGCTGATAAAGGGTTTTATGAATGTTAATTTTGTAAAATCGTATCATATCCTTTATGACAGAACAATTCCTTTGCTGGATTTGAGCCTTGCCACCTTCAATCATTAAAAGCTTGCCACCAACACTAAACACAACACTGGTTAAGCACTCCCTTCTAGACTAAATCATGAACTTAAAATTATGTTTTAAATATGATATAGCTCAAATTACCGAATTCTTTTAAAAATACCCTCTCTAAATAACGCCTTACAAATGACGTCTATGTGATTAATGTGATTGCCAACATTGATGCAAGTATTCCAAATCTAACTTTCATGGTGTATGGATAAAGCAAAATAACAGTAACACGATGGGCATGCCAGCCAGCATGGTGAGTACAAAATAAAATAATGGAAGCAACGGAACAAAAAATTAACCGCAATGATACTCTTTTATACAAATCTGTAGTTTGAAGTTAGGACAGCGGAAAAAGCATTACATGCTTGTAATAATTATGCTAAAAAAGAAACCAGAAACATGATAGATACTTTGAACTAGGCACATATTTTTTAGTAATTATAAATTGTTCTAAAAAAAATATATTTATTGCTTTAACCGTCAGATTAGGGTTTTCTTCCGACAGCAGCCAGCCACACGGGCGCACGCGCACTCGGGCACCGGCCACGGTCCATGTAACTCACTTTCCAATAAACTAGCCGCGGTCGTGATACCTAGCTAACGGGATCATATACTTCTAGGTAGATTACAGCCTGATCATTACACTCAAGATAATGTAAGGTACGCCGTCGTCCGTTAGCATTGAATTATTGCGTGTTCAAGCTCGATATCATTGCTTGTAATGAATTCACATTTTGACGATCACCTATAACGCTAACAGCGTTTTATTTTATACAGATTGAACCAGTATTTTGGCATTCTTATTTAATTCTTTGACATTTAACATTATAAAATCTAGGCTCTATTCCGCCACATCGTGATGGTTAAGCATTGCGTTTGCGGTGACGACCATCTCATCACGATTCTTCACAATAAGAAACCGTAATGATAAAGCGAATTACGCTGAAATTCGAGGTTGCAATCTTGCAATGTTTTTATACCAATCGTTATCGCAAAGGACATGGCCAAAAAAGTACATTCCATATACACTTACATAGTAAATATATTATATTAAGAAAAATAGAGAAGTGAATTGTTGCGTAGTTTTTAACCTCTCTGCACTTATCAGTATTGATTACAATATAATAAGTAATGCAAGTTGAATTCTAATTCTCATTTGTCAACTTTCGCCACTATGGACCGTTCGTAGACGAACACGTTCTACACCACGCATACTACTTGTAGATATGTATGTGAAATGAACGACAAATGCTCTTACCTGAAACATTTGATTTAAACAAAACTGTTTTCATTGGTATTTCTTACATGTAATTAAATTATATTTTGAAGTGTTGATACCTAAGATATATTTATTTCACACAATTATAGTAATAACGTAACCGTACCATAAAACGGAACGCGTTTTACAATGTCATTGTTTATGTCAAAATGGCGGTACTGCGATTGCACAGATCCTCCGTTGCGTACGAACTGTTTGTTTTTTTTGCGATTATCTTCTAATATTTTTGACTCCTGCTTATCTCTACGGAAAAAAATATTTTTACTTATTTTTACCAAGAAATGAGTAATTATTTATAATCTTTTGTTTTATTTCGTATTTCCCTTGTTAATTAGTAGTTAAACTGTTGAAGAAAAACGTCACTTTCGGAGTCTCAATAAATGTGACAATAATAACATACTTTGTCTCAGTTTTCTATCAGACTTTCTCAGTTCAGTAAATGTTAATCAAGATATGGTTAAAAAACCTTAGTTCAGGTAGAATAAACACCTGAAATAAGGATTTTGGATCTTGTTGAAATGCCTAATAATTCACAGCACTTCGTTATTTTAAAACGCCTTGAGGTTTTTAATAGCAAAATCATTATATCATACGCTTTGCCAGCAATCTGATAGAAGGTAACATGAAACTGTTTACGTCTAGTTATTTGTAGTGAGAAGTTCTTTGAGCTTTTTATTTTTTGCAATTTTATATGGCAATATTCACGAATATGAAACACCAAAAATTATCGTTGTACATTAAATTTGATAACTATGCAACCGCCCATACAGAAATTGGCCATGTCCTTTTGTAAATGATTACAGTCAGCGTAACTTGGGAGTATTGGCACATGATTATCTTTGAATTCTACCACGTCTACTGGCCACATATGACCACTTAGTAAAAACAAAAAATAGTTGCTAGCTGGCGTTGGCTCCGGTCAACTGAAAATACCAGCCAATTTTAATTAGGCTTTTGTACAAAATTTTGCATAGCACTAGTGGCTTTTACCCAAAAAACCCATGAAATCTATCCAGGTTTGACGAGCTGCGTTGTTTTTGGCATATTATGTATCGATCGCACAGTGAACTCCAGTTTAATGCTTTTTCTTCAATTCAATGCAAATAATTACAAGATGTAATAAGTAGTCCCTTTTCAGTCTCATTTTAACATCATCATTCTCCAACCCTTATCCAAACTTATTTGGGGTCGGCGCAGCATGTCTTCTTCTTCCATACTACACTATTACTTGTTATCTCAGCAGGCGCCTCCTTTCTAGCCACATCATCCTTCACACAGTCCATGACTCCGTCCATCGTTTCTTTGGTCTTCCTCTACTCTTATTGTCATCTACATTCGTACTCAACATTTTCCTCACTACATTTCCCACATTCCTCCGCATCACATGTCCATACTACGATAACCGATTACCACACAACTTTTCAGTCACCGGGGCCACTTTCAGACTTCCTCTTATTTACTCATTCCTTATTCACTCGCGTTACACCACCACACATCCCCTTTAGCATTCCCATCTCAGCCACATGCAAATCCCTTTCATTCATCCTTTTTGTGGGCCAACATTCAGATCCATACAAGACAGCAGGTCTATCCATGGTTTATAAATCTTCCCCTTGAGTATAAGGGGAATGCGGGAGTCGCATTGTTCCCGTGACCTGCCGCCATTTCATCCATCCAGTGTTAATTCTGTGCTTAAGATTCCGATCTATTTCGCCATCGGGTGGAATGGCTTCTTCATACACCAACTTATCTATACAAATAAATAAAAATGAATTGTCAGTTTGTAATATCAAAATAACAGCTTTTTACTGAATGCATATGAACCATTTTTTTCTGTCTGTCTGTTTGTTGCGACTAATCTCCGAAACGGCTGTACCGATTTTGGGACTTTTACTGCCAGATAGCTGATGTCATAAGGAGTAAATAGGGCTTCTTTTATTTTAGAATAAGAATTTCGGGGTTTCATGCAAAAATTTAAACCCTTGAAATTGGTAACAAAATTCGAATCATAAAGGTAAGTAACATTTTTTTTTGTAATAATTTTATGCGTACGAAGGGTCGCGGACCACAGCCAGTTGAAGAATAAAGGCAGACACATATACATCCGTCTTCTTTTTAACACTTCCATACTTCTACTGGTATTTCGTCAGGTCCCATGAGCTTTCCACTTTTCATACTTCAAACTGCCTTCCTTACTTCATCCATACTAATTTCCCTCACTACACCGATATTTACTTGTACCTCTTTGAGCACACCGTTCCATTCATTCTCTTCATTCATTAACTTTTCAAAACCAAACTTCCATCTCTCTTTTATTTCATCATCTTTAGACAGAACCTTACCAGCGCCATCTTTTATACATTTAATATGAATTAAATATCTTTGTTCTCTTTTCTCTTGCTTTTGTTATCCGGTAGAGCTCCTTCTGGCCTCTAGGACTTTTCAGTGAGTCATACAACTTATCCTGCGTCTTAGCCTTGGAAACTGCTACCGCCTTTGCCTTTCTCTCCTTTCCATCTTTTAAACTTTCATTCCCGTTTGCTACACTCTGCCATTCGTTTTCAGGCGCATTTTAACATAGGCCATAAATTGAAGATTTTAAAAGCTAATTTTTTTACCTAGGTTTGTATTTAACATTTTATTGAAGGTCAAAAAACTTTCGATAGCAATTTGTCAATTCGTGTATGTAATTGGCCACAATTGGCATATAGTAATTCACACGCAAGTGTTCTCACGTTTACACTGCACTACTGCAGAATTTCCATTATTATTTCGGAAACGTCCATTTCAATTTTTTAACCTACTCTATTTCTTACAATTGCACGTTGCGATAAACGATATGCCACGTTCTTTAATACTAAGGAAATTAAAGATAAATAAGCATCATATTTGTAATGAAATATTAATGAAATACTGCGAAATCGAGCGCACGATCATTACGTTCGTTGTGGCAACACCATATTATTATAATTGCGTAAATACTAGCCGAGACGAACCGTACGTTTATCTTAGGGGCATAATAAAATATTTAAGACTGCAAAAACGATATTATGATAATTTTAGGCAACAATCTGAGTCTTGTTTGCACGAAACGGCCGAATAGTGTTACTTCAATTAACATTCAGATTTAGACACAACAAAAAGAGGAAATAGCAAACCTATAAAAATAAGTAGTTTTCACTTTTCCATATTCAGAAATCTTTTATCGAATTAACTTTTTCTCTCGTATTGGCCAAGTAAACATAAAAAAAATACTAGACAGTCATCAAGGTGGCAAAATCTACAAAAAAAAAAGAGTTAACTCATAAATTAGTGTAATAAAGCGAGATTCGTGGAGTTTAATTATCTAATTGTTCGTTTAAAACCCATGTCATTCAAACAATATCATCAATCAAGCTATTAAACGCAGCAGCAATTTTTTTTTAAGTTGTTATTTTACTTCTTCCCTTTCACTTTCGTCAAAATATGAATAACAGTTATCCAGTTGTACTATCCTACCAAACTATGTACAATATGAGAACCACCAGTAACATCAATCAAGAGTCGCCGAAGAGAATTGAATTGGCGCACTTAAACACACATTTGCATAGAAGACGCTATGTGAATAGCTTTGTAATGGAGGTAACATGTGGCAAGTGCAAATGGGTTCCATATAACGGGTCTATATTCAGAAGAGCATTATGAAATAGCTCGGGTAACTGTTGAGGTACAGTACACAATATGCGAATAAAACGTCAACGTAATACGCCTTTAGGTAGTTACGTACAATATGTTTTATAGACTGCCGGTGTCATGATGTAATGCATGATGCACGAAAATACAAGCCTAATTAATAAATGTAGCTTCACTGCATCAGATTACTGGAACAAGCAATTGCAAAATAACCTGTTTTTTTTTAAGTACATAATTCCAATTAGATGTTCACATAAATTTTGTATATTTTTCTAAAATGGCTCAACCTGAACGAGAGCGAGAGCTAAGCTAACAAAATCGAGTCTCTTCTGTGTGAATGAAGAAACTATTGCAACTATTTGGCCACATTGCCTGTAGAAATTCAACCATAGCACGAAGAGATGGTCAAGTCAGGTGTCAGAGCAACAGAAAGTGCCGCTAAACGTGGCACCCCGTCACGCCACAGGTCGCAACAAGTGGATGCCCATTTTACCGAAATTAATGAGGAGAAATTACGATCCTCAATAGTGAGAGATAGACTTAGGATGAGAAATTCTAAAATTGTTATGGACCTTGAGCATGAGGGAAGAATAGGTTGAAATTCTAATCACGAAAAAAGTTTTCCATTTTTGAATCCGCATTTCTAGATGCCATCCTACTTCCTACTAATTTTGGTGCTTCTTTCAGATATAATAGCAAAATTACAGTGTCTGTTAATTTAAAATTGCTATTAACAAAGATTGCCAAAAAATCCGTTAGTAAGCACTTTACAGTCGAGACAAAATCGTTGTCATTTGAACTATCCCGTATTCTTCTCATAACAATGAACCGTGAAGCATGAAAACCAAAACATATATTTTAATAACAACGGTTACAGGAAATAACAGTCGCTGTACGTTGTTCTCTTATGAGCGAAACGAGGTTGTATGACCGCAATCACGTCCAGGCTGCGTCCGTGACTGCTTCGCCATCCAAGTCTATGCACACGTACTACATTATGTTCTTTGAATATTACAGACACAAGAATCTATCATCGATTTACTAAAAGTTCTATAGGCAAACTGTGGCACAGTACGATACCCACAACTATCAATTAATGTCCCATTTATTCTGTTGTCTACACGGCTAACATATTTTTTGCTGTGCGTGACTAGAGGCAATTAATAATTTCTAATCTACACTGCATTTTTAGGGAACCAATTAATGTGCTTGAAATACTCAAACCAAAAATAGCGGCGTGTGCAGATTCTGACTTAAATTCTTCCGAAAAGGCTGGCTCACGTTTAGCAGAGCGCAGACAGAAATGGGTGAAAAAGGGAGGGAGATGCCTATGCCCGTGGGATAATGCGGGCAATCTCGATAGATGAAATGTCAGGAGATAGTGTTAGTGTCTTCCTTTCTGTAGAAATGCACATAGCGGATTACCAAACAGACTACAATGCACGGAATTTGTGTCAATCAGCTAAGATCATTCATTGTAGCGGTCGTTGTGGGGCCTATGTTTAAGTCACCAATTTCAGGATGTTATTCATCAACACAATCTCTCGACAAAGATTAATTTTTATTATCACTTCTAATGTTTATAGGATAGATGATTTAGCTGTGTTATTTTATTGAACAACGATTGATGCCTTGAAAACCATTGACAATTTTAGTTGGTGTTTAACTTGTCTATCGCCCAGAGGAAGACGAACTGCCCAGTAGCAGACCAAAAATACATTATGGACTCTTCTAGATTAATCTTGCTAGAAAATTGTACAACCTATTTACACGAGCGAGTCTCGTAGCTGTGAAACCTCGGAAATATTATAATTAGTGGTGCGAAACAGAACGCATTGTACTCAATAATCTCGCGTCTCTGCCAGTATCGTTCGAGACAGGAATGTCTCATTTTAATAGTCTCATTAAGAATACGCGATTCCGTTACGGTTTTCAGATAGGATTATCGTACCACCAGAGTCGGCGTCGAACGGTCGGTCTTTTACAGGTTCGACATGGACGATGAATATATGCTTTTGTAGTATGTTGTCATAACATCACTTAATGGGGAAAAAAGTTACTAGACTTATCACAAAACTCCTAGTAATGGAATTGGGAATTTAGTGTTCTTGTTTTTGAAAATGCACTTCCATGATCGGAATTTCGAACACAAGCGCTAAAAATTATCACTCCATGGTTACAGGTTCGTTGTCTTTTCGCCAGCCAAGAATTAGCATGCACAGCTGGGCAAAGACTATTTCCCTTCAAATCTTTCTATTTTGTAAGTGTCCATAATGCCCGACATGCCTGTGTAATTAAGCCACTTGGAATATGTAAACTACAGGCCCATTGCCATACTGTCTGTCATTGATAAAATAGTAGAAAAAGTCATTGTTAGCCAAATTAATAAATTCTTAGAGAGTCATAGCATATTATCAGACACACAGTATGGATTCCGGTCAGGGCGCAGTACTGTCTCAGCCCTAACAGCGTATAGTGATTATGTTAATGAGTGCCTAGACTCTGGTAAACAGCTTATAGCACTTTTTATTGATTATAAAAAGGCATTCGACACATTGGACCACGACATACTACTGCAGGCGATGGATGAATGTGGAATACGTGGTCCCACCAACAAATGGTTCCAAAACTATCTGACCAATAGGAAAATACGCACGATCATAGCTGGTGTGACTGGTGAAGAGGCGAGTGTGGATCTCGGTGTGCCGACCGGATCAGTGTTTGGGCCCGTGGGTTATATAATGCACGTGAACAGTGTGTCGAATGTAGTAAGTAAGTGCCGAGTGTTTATGTATGCAGATGACATGTGTGTGGCTTATGCTTCGAGGGATATCTCGGAGGTGCAACAGTACGTTCAAGAGGACTTTGAACGTATCACCAAATGGGCACATGACAACGGAATTATCCTAAATCTGACCAAGACAAAATGCATGCATATACACTCGCCACATAATCTACGAGCAAAAACTGTACGCGGAAGGGATCTTGATGTAATAGGTCATACATACGAGTGCCTGCATCGGGATAAGGTTAATTGCGTATGTGGGAAATTGGAGTATGTTAGCACATTTAAATATTTAGGCCTTAATATTGATTCAAATTTTAATTGGAAAACGCATGTGACTGACATTTGTAACAAGTTAAGATCTGTATTGGGAAAATTCTATCAGTTAAACAAAGTGGTGAATAAACAGACGCTATTGATTGTTTATTATGCACTTGCTGACTCACTAATTAGTTATGGACTTATTGTGTATGGGCGAACGTTTAAAACTTATTTACAAGACATAAAGAAAATACAGATAAGACTACTCAAGTTCCTAGTTAGCAAAAAGGTTAAGAAAAAATGTAACAAAGAATATGAAAAATTATTCCCCATTTGTAAAATCCTACCTATAGATAAGAAAGTTGATTATTTGATAAGCCTAGAACACTATTTTAGTGAAGAGTATAAAGTTCCTATTGAAAATAAATATAATACAAGAAGTGTAAGAGAGAAAAGACTAGTTCAACCAAAAATAACAAATTATTATGGGGAAAGAATTTCAAAGTATTTAGTACCAAAAGTATTTAATAAAGTAGATATGCTAAGACACATTCCTAAATTAAGTAAAGTTATGTTAAAATCAAGATTAAGGAGTTTATTTCTCGGTAACGAGGATTCAGCCGTTACCGAGAAATAAATTCACATCTTATAGTAAGAACTGTAACAGTAACAGTTGTGTAATAGTTTTTAAGGTCAATTGTTGAATAGATTATTTGTATAACATGTGTATGTAAAAACAGGCGCCTCTCGCCATCAAACTAAAAAGTTTGGCGAGTAAATTGTAGAACAAAAAATATGTATGTTTGAGAAGAATAATAAAAAAAAAAAAAAAAAAAAATTGGAAGGCCGGGCCAGGGCCGGAATGACATCAAAATCTGTCGTGGTCAATCGTGGTGAAACTCGACGGCAATGTCCTGCCTCAAGTATCCAGTTAAACAATTAAGTGGTTTATTCTATTGAGTATTTGATAATAGGCAGGTGTATTCAATAATATTCACCGAGGTATACGCAATAAAATTGTGTGTTTAGCCAAGACTTGTCAAGTTTTAGTAAGTACCTATGATATAAATTCACAGATGAGACGATATAGCGAATCCAATCAAAAAAGTGGGACGGAACAAAATTTGCCGCGGCGGATGCTGTGCTCGTTGATTGGCACTTAGGGTTGCCAGCATAAGCAGGTTTTTCTTTGGTCTTCAAAAAAGGTTAAATTTTTTGGCTAGAGTATAATATCAGTATCCAGTGAAAAGTCATGATGAAAAATCGGTCCAGTTTTTTGGTAATCCTAATCGCACTGCAGAGTTGATAATGATCATACAGACAAGACCCCAAAACATCATGATTCTAATTCGAACGTAATAGCGCGTCGTGATACCTCTTTTCTTTAGCCTGTCTTGAACAGCTACATTATACATATAGGACACTAGCCTTTGCCCGTGGCTTTGTCTGTGTGGAAATCGAAAATCATTTTGGAATCATCGTGGAAATAGAATATCACTCGGGAACGTAATACCGGGATTTAAAATAACCTGTTAACACAACCAGGTTATAAACTATTTCAGTGCCAAATTTCACGTAAATCCGTTTAGCGATTTTTGCGTGAAAGAGTAACAAACATCCATCCATCCTCACAACTTTCGTGTTTATATTAGAAGATATTTAATTTATAAAAATATTTGCACTAATTATTATTTATGAGGCAGGCAGTGGACGCAACTGACTTGCACTATGTTTCTTCTAAGTCTAGCATAGAAAATGTTGTGATGGAACCCACACTGAATATTGTGTCTGCTTTTTAACATCCTTCATAACCCTAAAACTCCATCCTATCTACGGGAACGCATTTCCTACTCACGTCCCTCTGATGCAACTTGAAGGTCACATCTTAGGAACCTCCTTAAATCCCCTCCCCACTCTACCGACTTCTACTCCTTTACTGTACACGGTGTGCGGTTGTGGAATTCTCTTCTGCCTGATATTAGGGACTGCCAAACTGTTGCAGTTTTCAAAAGAAGAGTGAAAGAACATTATCTTTCCAATTCCCCATAGTTGCATAGGTATTTATTATTATATATATGATATGTATTATATTGTAGCTTATATTTGTGTTATATACTTTGTCTTTTTACTAGTAAATATGTAAGTATATTTATATTGTATGTTATATTTAAATTCGTTATTTGCTTTGTTTTTATGTAGTCTATTTTCACTTCTTCTTTTACACACTATGTCTACATCTCTTTTTTCTACTCTCCTTTCGCAGGTATGCTGGAAGAGATTTCTTCAATAAGCATCACCTTTGTAACTATTTTTCTGTTCCTTTCTTCTTTTCTTTAGTTAGTGTGTACATAAACTGTTAACTAAATAAACTGAACTGCTTCAGGAATCATCTAGACAGGCTAAAATAAGTATGTCCAAGCTATTTTAAACCACACATCAGTTAGTTAGCTGCTAGTATGTGTCTATTATTTACCAAAAAAGGAGTTCAAGCTGTGTCAGTTCTTTTTTAGCTTTTAACATTGACTACTAAAAGGGCCTATTATAGAGTATTGGACGGAAATTTATTGTGTCGTGAGCTCTGCCTTCACTATTTATGACAATATTATATTGCTATTATTAAAACTTTCCTTCTAATGTTTCCTTGTATTATTTGCTTTTATTAAACATTATGGCAAGTTACACGATATTTGCTTGTTTAATTTCATTCATAAAAACTAAGTATTACGTCATGTCTGTATTTCCCAAATGGCAGAGATCATCAGAGATGTGTACTTCAAAAATACTGTAAAACCTGGGGATTGGAATGCAGAAACCTACTCACAATGAGATATAAGAACAATGAATCAACCAGAAAGAAATTCCAACTGCACTGTGGGTATAACTCATTTTCAATAAATTGTCCCGTTGATGTGATAATTTGCAATCAAAAATAATTTGAATTGGATATTTACATGAAAAAATTAAGTTTACTTGTATTGTGAAGTGACTTTGTGAACAGAATTTTTGATCTTATGTCTATCAAGCATAACATTGTCATGTATTTTGGATGGTATCACCAAAGAAATTGTAACAACAGTGTGTGATATCATAATACCTACCTATGACAAATTTCATTATGATTATCATGATAAAATTACCTGTAGGTATCACTATGCCCCTGTTCATGACACACACATTACCTAGCTAAGACTACTTTAGACACAAATCTAAATCTATATTTTTTAAGATTACATGTTTATTTATTATTCCTAATTAGTAACGAGACTGGCGAAAGTTGGGTAGCTAGATCGATCAAAACGAGAATTTGTTTACCAATTGATTATTATTGGGTAGAGTTTGTTAACCTTTGTTGTGTTCTTTGTAAATCTTCAACCGAGTGAATGTTGTGGAAATAAAGAGCAGAGCATGAGCAGTTTTATGATTTCTCATTGATAATGTTTGAAGATGAGCATTCAGACTCGAGATGAGCACTGCTACTGTATCAGAACAGAACACAGACAAAAAAAAGTTTCAGAGTAAAATTGCTCGGTGGGTTTCACACAATAAATCCCATTTGAGGACAAAATTGTAGAATAACATTATACCTAGTAAATGTTCGTACACTACGATCACTATGTAGAACATTGCCATACAATTTGTAAAATAACTAGCTCCTCTTTAATACTCAGTCAAAGATACACAGAGATTATGAATTACAATTCCTATTTAATTTAGGTAAGTTAGACGAATCAATTTCATGTACATTGAGTTAGCAAATATAAATAGAACTAGAGAAATAGATGAACAAAAACTATAATAAATTACTACAGAATGAAAAGCATTATGTTCGAAATAACTTACCTTGTCCGCATTTGTCAGTCTTTGGAGTGGAAGTCATTTTATTTAAACTGTTACTACTATGTCATATTAACACCGATAACAAAGTTTTTATTTGATTTAAAATTAGTTATTAGGGCAGAATTCACAAAAAATATCATTAGACTCGACCGGCAGCCATGTTTAGAAAACAATTTATAATTTGTTGCAGTTACCGCCACCTATCCAAGTTACAGGGAATACTTTCTTTTAATATTTAAAAAAAATCTACTAGATGGCAGTATAGTTGAAGTTATTAAAATAAGTTTAACTTTGAAATAGATGCAATAAACATAATTTTTAAAGAGGCAGTACTGGTGGCATAACTACCTATATATAAAAGTACTCTGTGGGCATAACGTTAGTCGTAACAGTAATAATTCAGTATTATAGAAAAAAAGTCTACAAAACACAATATAACAAAAGGCTTGTGCCCTGTACGCATTTTTATTAGGGTTCTGTGCCCAAGGGGTAAAACGGGACCCTATTACTAAGACTCCGCTGTTTGTCCATCTGCCTGTCTGTCCGTCTGTCACCAGGCTGTGTCTCGTGTATTTCTGTTGCCGTTATAACAAGAAATACTAAAAAACAGAATCAAATAAAAATATTTAAAGGGACATGATTTTTTGCCGTTTTTATAGATAATGGTACGGAGCCCTTCGTGCGCGAGTCCGACTCGTACTTGGCCGGTTTTTTCATTATGATTTATGGTTTCCGTCGCACAAACGCCGGATTGCTCTCGTTAGGCAGCTGGATCAAAGGCTTGATTCACAAAGCGGTACTCCTACACGACTCGCATTGTTAGGAGATTCCTCTCTCTGGAGCCCTGACCGCCGGTAGCTTGGACCCTGTTCCCGATACCGGTGGGATACCATTTTTTTACATTTTTTTTATATGTTTTTTAATAAAGTAAAAAGAGATAAAAGAAACTATTGGTGCAATCTGTTATTTAAATAAAACATTGTGTTCTAAGTGGTTTAAATAACGGTAGATATAATTTTACAGCCTCCAAAAATTCAAAAAACACTCTAAGTCCGTCTGCGAATAATATTAAGCCCGTCCGAAAGTAGCTTGAAACTTCGAAATGAACCATACTACCATTATTTTTGGATTTTTAAGTTTTGAAAGCATGTCGAGAATTCGAGAGTACGGACAACTATCCAATCATGCTGTCATTCCTTTTTATTTCGGGCGTAAGTGATAACGAGTAAGAAACCCGTAACTTCGGCCGAAAGTAATGGTTTCGTGATAGGAGAGTAGACTCCACTAGTCAACTCAAGCAAGCACCAAGTATGGATCCGGCTTCGTATCCAGAATATGTGCCAATATATTTTATCTGTAATACTATTTACGCGTCTGTGGTCAATGGCGGAATTGTGTCACAATGTGTGTGTTGATGTGTATCGGTGTCTCGCTTTAAGCTTAAAATATGAACGCGATGTTTAATTATTGTAGTAGCGCACAGTTTTAATACGTTTTGTGTTATACATTATTCGCTGTTCTGTATAACTGATTTACGATTTGCAATCGTTATAATTCGCAACGAAAACAGCAGTGAATGAAGTAGGTAATCATGGCCGACCCGCTCAGTTTACTTCGACAGTACAACGTAAACAAAAAAGAAATAATTGAACGTGAAAATCAAATTATATTTGGTGAATTTTCGTGGCCCAAAAATGTCAAAACTAACTATCTTATGTGGGGGTATGTATCACTTGATTATTTTTATTTGCAACATACTGAAAATTTCCACATGTCTGATTTCATAACAAACTATTTACATTTTTTAGCTCCGGAAAAGAAGGCAACGACAAGGAATATTATACATTGGAATGTCTCCTCTTCATCCTTAAAAATATAGAATTGACGCATCCTGTTTATGTCAGACAGGCGGCTGTAAGTACAGCAACTTCTTGTGTGAAACTCTCCCAACATGAATATGCAGTGACTATCTAATTTTCTACAGGCTGCAAACATACCCGCTGTCCGTCGTCCAGATCGTAAAGAATTATTGGCATATTTGAAGGGTGAAACTGCTACTTGTGCGTCTATTGATAAAAGTGCACCATTAGAAATACCAACACAGGTAAGGGGTGATTTTTCAACCTATCAACATAGTGCTTAAAAATGAAAAAGCTGTAACAAATCATGTGATTGTAGGTCAAACGTACTCATGATCATGATGGAGGTGAATCTGCAGCAAAGAAACCTCGCATTGAGGAAACCCATGTGCAGAAGGTTCGAGAACAACTTGCTGCCCGACTGGATGCACCAAAGGAAGCATCAGTTACAGTTGATAATATCAAGTAAGCATTAAGAAAATGAAAAGGTTCTATTTTCATACTTGTATTTTGTATGATGTAAGAAATAAAGAATACTCTATCTATCAATAATTATTTCATGTGACAAATCTATGACAATCCTATAAGATGCATGCTGCTGTTTGCACTTTAAATGATAAAAATAGTAACCATGAAAACCTTTGAACTTACAAGGAGATAGATGATCAATTGTTTGCATGATAGTTTTTTTTTGTAGAAGACGATCACCAACAAATAAAATTTCATTCATTAGTGCGTTTCCCGAGTGACAGTGCATCGTGCATTTGCAATCCCCTAACAAAAGAAACACTTGACAAGTTTGAACTTGTCAGAGGACTGCTAAGATAATATATATTTTATTTGCTCCAAACGTGTACACAATAATAAAAAGTGCATGCAGGATAACATAAAAGAAAATTGGTCCAGACATGTTTGCCACATAACTATGGCGTGCAAGGCGTGCTTGAGCACATTAAGCTGAGAAACTTGTCAGCTCCTCAACACATGTGTTGATTTCAACTGGACGATATTGCATTCAGAATTTAATATGTGGCAAAATAATTTAAGTGAAGATGTTCCTGCTGAAGAATTTATTACAGCTGTGGCATCCTGAACAAGTAAATAAACAACTAAGGATAGGGAACAAAATTAAACATCAGTAATGAAACTACTTCTTTTAAAAAAACTGGCATGGCACTAGGCCTTTCTCAAACTGTGCCACAACACTGTCTTACGCCTTCTGCATCCAGTCTGATCCAGCTAAAACTGGTTGTTGGCTTGTTGGTCCATCTAGCTTGGGGCATCCAATACAGCACTCGTCAATACATAGTCCCCACTCTAGGACTCATTTGCACCATTGACCATTGGTTGATACACATGGCCAGCTCACTGCCACTTTAGCCATGATGAGGCCTATGTCCAGCAGTGGACTGCAATATACAGAGTTGATCGAAGCACAGAACTATAATGTACGAAAGCAGAAACTTTCTAGTATGCGATTACTGCGCAGTGCGCTGTCACTAAAGACATACTACTTAGTTCTTTGATTTGTATTTGAGTTGTTTCAGTGCCAAATGTTTTGGAATATTTATAAAGTACAATTTGGAGCTAGCCAAAACCTTAGCTTTACTAAATGATATTTATTTTCATAAAGGTCTTTATCGGAGGCTATGTCCGTGGAGAAGATTGCTGCAATTAAGGCTAAACGTTTAGCTAAAAAGAGAACCACAATCAAGAGCAATGATTATTCTGACACTCTGGGTGTCGTTGGATCGGACTTCAGAGCTATTCTCGACTATGATGTAGACCTTACCAAGGATATTATCAGCCGAGAAAGACAATGGCGGACTAGGACAACAGTATTACAGAGTAATGGGAAAGTAAGTAATGTTGTGATAATACAAAATGATAGATTAAAATATTTGTTGGTTTTTGTGTAAAAATTTCGTATTACTTCATTTTACTATTGACTCCAACAAATTTTGTGAAAAAGTAATGAAAAATAAACATTTGTGTAACATGAACTTTGAATGTTTTCAGATGTTTGCTAAAAGTATTTTGGCTCTTCTGGGCAGTATCCGTGCGCGCGAGGAAGGCAGACCGGGAGCACCGCGGCCGCAGCCCATCGTCATGCCGCCGCCAACTTCCCTGCCACAACAGCAGACACAGTACAACAGATACGATCAGGAAAGGTTTATTAGGCAAAAAGAAGGTATGTAAACTTATATCAAAGTACTTTCCCCGATAGCCACGCAATCATCAATTATTTTTATAAATTTAGTATGTTCTAAATTCATCTACATTGTTTTGTTTCAGAAACGGAGGGCTTCAAAATCGATACCATGGGTACCTATCATGGTATGACATTGAAATCAGTGACAGAGGGGCCTAGCGCTCCAGCCGCTGCTCGCGCGCCTCAAACCCCGAACCATCCTCGGCAAATGCCACGTAAGTATTGAGACCTTTACTAGTCTTTACAATTTGTCACTCGTCTCTTATTAATACTCAGCATTATATGTATACATATGTAGAAATCGATCACGAATTGCACTTATTCTCTCCAATGTGTGTATGTTAAAGAAATGATAATTCATAAGGGAGTCTAAGGCCTCCCTCCCCTTTACCGCTGTTATATGCTAATGTTTTATTTTATCTTAATCAGAAAACGGATCGATGGGCGGCAGCACACCAGGTCGTCGTGAGCTGCTTCCCGTGACAGCGGCACGGCCTCCCTCAGGTGCGGGTGGCAAGCGACCATCGCGCACGCCCATCATCATTATACCGGCCGCAACCACCTCTCTCTTAACTATGTACAATGTTAAGGATACACTGCAGGATCTTAAGTAAGTTCTTAATCATTTGGTAATTCATTATTAAATATAGTGGATAGCTTAAGCACTACATACTCTAGGTAGCCTTATACTAGAAAACATTTATTTATTTATTTACCACCAATTATACCATCATTACAGACTCGTCCAATATGATGCTATAACACATAAAATATAGAAAAACATACAATATAAACACACAAAATAGAAAAAAAAAAACGTACAATATAAAATAAATAAGATTTCCACCCATTTAAAACAATAATACCTAAATTAATTGAATATGACAATGTTTACAGTTGCACACCTCTTTCAATTATGATTTGTGCCCTCTTTATCCTCTTTTAATTATCGTTTCTTTGACATATTTTCTACATGTGGGGTACTTCAACAAATCTTATTTGTCAAAGAAAATTAAGAAGTACCTATCAAATTGATACACAACAGACTTGTTTGAACCATAACTTATTCAACAACAAGATTCTGTTAAAGGACAATGACCAAAGTTGGTACCAAAAAGTCTCGCGCCTCAAAACCAAAATATTATAGTAATTAGTTTCATATTTTTTTACGGCATTACGCGTCGGGGATTTGATTTTTGAACTGGAAATATACTTTTCGAGTTTAAAAGTACGAATATTGTTTTACTCCCTTTATATGACGTTCCGTTTCAACTGAATATAAATGACGTTCCGTTTCAATTGAACAAACCCTTGTCTGTCGAGCGGACTCTAAAATTAATTACAATTAAGTAAGATCAGTACACCAAATCGATTTAGTTTGGTTTATTGCTATTTGCAACAAAATAGATTTTCTCAGCCTAAAGATTTTGATTTATCGATTACATCCCTAAATCCCGACTAGTTTATAGCACTAGTTATCTTATCTGTGGCATCTGACATTTGTACTGTACTGACTGACTATTGGCAATGTAAAGGTCTAAAATAAAATCGAGTTTCAGTCAAGCATACTGTGGATGTTACTTTAACTCGTAATTCTTACTAATATTAGTGTATTACGCTGTTTTTAGAGCAATAATGTAATGTATGTGTGTTAAAATACGTCGTTGGTAGCGTCGAAAAAATAGACCTACTTTTTAGGTTAGTTTCGATTTTATAAAATAACTCTGAAACGCGGGTTTTTTTTTCAAAAATAATTTTTGTAGGAGTTAATACGATCAGTGTAGTCTATAAAAAACAAGGTTTGAATTTGATGCAGCATGGTACGGGATTCCATACTTCCATGAGCATTCTCTTTTCTATTCAATCTTTGAAGATGACGGAGAATGTTTAGCACTAATCGCATTTAGTTGTTCATGGTACCAGTGGGTGTTATCCTTCATTTTTTTTTTAAGTTTTGTAAGCATGTTGATTCACTTTAAGATTGTACATCAATAACCTTAATTGGAACAAAATATACATGGGACATGTTAATGCAGGTCGCGACACGAATCCACTGATGATATCTGATTTCAATAAAATTTCATATAAATCATAATTCCTTTATCACTGACGATCGATCGTTTAAAAATTTAAGAATTTGTCATAACATTCCGACATTATTTTCAGGTTCGTTACTGTGGAACAAAAGAAGGCTGAAGGTGTAGCGCGTGAAAATGAAATCCTGTTGCAGAGGAGGAAAGGACCCAGCGGGGACCTACCAAACAATGCGACAACTATGACGGTATGTATCTACATTTTTTTTTTAAGTAATACTGTTTTCCAGTATGGTTAAATCGGTACCGATGCGTACAGGTAATATACACACAAAGAAACATGTGCATGAGGCCTGGACTCCACCAAAACGGAAACGAGGGGACCGGAGAGGAGACGTGTGAAAACCGAATCGGTCGATCGAGACGGTTGAAATCTGCATCGCGTCTCTCGTCTCATTTGTGGGCTTTGGTGGAGTCCGGGCCTAACTGTACCAGTTGACAATTCTACCCGCACCAACTTGTCCGTACTGGGAGCCACCTTTTCGAAGTCAGCAGCCCATTTAACTAAGGGTGAGCCATGCTACGCTTGCAAAATGTGATTTCCGCTTAAGGAGACTTATACCACTCAAAAATGTATGTTGCAAACACAGCAATAAATCACTATCCTCGATAGACATCGTCACACCCTTTTAACCCCTTACCGCATGGGTTTTTTATTTTTCCCGGAAAAAATAAATTTGATAGTCCTTGACACGTACTATTAAGTTAGTTCAGGCAGTTTTCCAAAATCTGATTACTTTTCAAAATATGATAAAAAACTTCTATTTCCCATATATGGCATAATATGCAATAAAAGCAACTAAAACTAATTTGACATAAGTGGCATAATATGCATTGTAGTAAAGGCAACTGAAACTAATTGCCATATTTGGCATTGCATGCACTTAAAGATATTTTCAAATCAATCCTCAGTACTAAATAAGGTTTAAAAAATAAAACTCAGAACTAAATGAAAATTTAAGATAAATTTAATGAGATCTGTAATATAGGAACTTCACATTTTACACTTAGTATCTAGGGTTGGGTTCATAGTCTTGATCATCCGGATCATCCCCCGCTAGTTCATCATCATCATCTTCACTTTCATTTGGTATATCAAGACCGTAAAATCACATTGGATCCATTTTTCTGAAAAAAAAAAACAAATAGTGCTTCACTGCATAAATTCCCACATCTGGCTGAATGCAAAAATAACTTGTAATGCATACAATGCCAAATATGGAAAACCAATTTATACGTTACTGCATAATATTCCATATTTGTCATGCTAAGGTTTTGCAAGATTGTCGCTAAACTATTAGTTTTTACTTACATGTTTTCAGTTTTTTGGGACCTTTGATAAGTCTTCTTAGCACCACGATATCAAGAACGAACGAAAAATCGACACAGTTCACAAAATAAATTTTTGAAAATTGCCACACACTAATGACAAATTTCAACGGCCGCCGACTGGTTTTGACAGGTTATAGTTTCGTTACGCGGTACACTAGATGGCTGCACTTGTATTTTTATTAAAGCTTGGACGTTGCCTGATATGACTTGATATGCCGTAAAGGGTAAACTAACATCGTTTTTTATTTCTGAACGTTTGAAAATAAGTGCCCATATCTGGGTAGCTATGCGGTAAGGGGTTAAACTGCCCCCAACGCATAAATATTTTTTTAATAAACTTCCTTGAAAACTGGATCTTATTGCACTACTATTAGGTTCAGAATACAGTGTATTTCGCACTCGTGATCCATAGATAACCATAAACTAGGTACAACATGTTCACTTCGTATAGTCGGAGGTGATTGTTTTTTTTTTAAATATCAGCAAAGGGCATGCCTTAAAAGCCTAAATATTTTACAAATATTTAAATTGTGTTTTTAATTAGCATAAATCATAAATAAACATTATTATTTATAAAACGATTCACTTTAATCAACAAATTAATAAACATTTATTTGTGTTTTAAATTCAAAAATATTAGTATTTTCTATCACTTGTATCAAAATGTACTATTAGCAAAATCCCTTATACTGACATTAATCGTTGTTTTCAGGTGCCTTACCGCGTGGTAGACAATCCAGGCAGACTTTCAGCAGCAGAATGGGACCGCGTGGTCGCCGTGTTCGTTCAGGGACCAGCCTGGCAGTTCAAAGGGTGGCCTTGGGATGGCAACCCTGTCCAAATATTTGCTAATAGTGAGTTTGCAGTGTATGCTTTTTTTTATTTATATGTGTTAAAACTTACATTAATGGGTCATGGTGGATTTGGCTCCTGGTTTCCATAGCATCCAATGGCTGACTAACTGCAAAGATGCAGAACAGGTCAATTATATTGGCTCTATGTGTGACCTTCGATATTTGAATCCAAAACCATCAAATATTTTGATGATAGAGAAAAGAGATCTGTGTCCAGTAGTGAACGAAGTGATGATTAGAGAGGAAGCCAGTCTATTGCATAATATATACAGATTGAATTTTTAAAGTGGGCGTGAATGCATGCAACAAACTGTTAGTAGTAATCAACAACACGTCGAACAAAATCGCTATTGGCGCCAACTGTAAATTCTAATTTCAATTGTTAACGTTTTTTTTTATTGTGGCCTTTAACCGCGAAGGGTCAATAAAATTGAAATTAGAACATAATGTTGTGAAGATCGACTGCGCTACGGGTGTCATCAATCAAGGACAAAATTCACCTTGTATGTGTATATAAAATTCAAAGAACTGAATGACTGACTAATTTATTATTGCACAGCTTAAACCACGGGACCTAGAGACATGAATTTTGGAGGGTGTGTTCTTTGTGAAGAGTAGTCTTTAATAACAAGTCTGAAAGTTGAAATGTAACCCATTTACCAGACTCAGCTAAAGTCTTATCTATTTCTTTCCCCAGTATGTGCGTTCCACTTAAAGTTCGACGAGATGAAGTTGGACGCTAACGTGGCTCGCTGGGCCGTGACCGTGCTCAACCTCAGTCGCACCAAGCGGCATCTCGACCGCGCCGTGTTGCTCGGCTTTTGGGAGACACTCGACAAGTACGTATTACTAATTAGCTTTCCCCAAAATAACGCACAAACAAACATTACCTGACGCCCTATTTCCATGGAAGTGAAAACTACAAACTTCCTGAAAACCTACCTTTGTGTAGAAGGATAGTTTAGAGGTCTTCCTATTTACAAACCTTTTCCGTTTGCTGCCTAATGCCTCTGTCTATTTGTATTCATAGCTATGACCCTTTGAAGACGGATATTTGGCCGTCATAAGATAAAAGGGAGCATATGAGAAAACGTAATGCAGAAAAATGAGCTTTACTAGATTCACCTTTTTTATTTATTTTTCTTAATATTTTCGCAGTTGTTCCCTTTTTGGTTTTGTTTATTGCAGCTACGGCGCCAATTTTTTATCTGTCGATAGTGATGTAGTCCGTTCAGTGTCGTCTGGTTTTAACATTTGTATCCGCGGATCCGCGCAATCTCGTAATACTGCCCGGAATGCGGGTCCACGACAAAACGAAGCCACGCGTTTTTTTATTCATTGGTTATGCTTTACTTCTTCATTCCTCACTTTGTTATGAAAAGGCTGCGTAAATATAATCGATTCTTCATAACTAAGTTGAAAGTAATCTAGTTTAATCATTCGTTCTCATTGTTTCAGGCACATGATGAAGAATAAACCGCACCTTAGGTTCTAAGTCCGTTGTAGCTAGCATAAAGTTTTATCTATTAGTATATTATAATGCCATGTGAATATCAGAATGCCTTCAAAGCAAAGCGAATCTAAGTCAATTCATACCATTTAAGAAATATTTTGGCCAATTTGCATAGTGAAATGATATTAGTATGTTTTGTAGGGTGTAACCAGTTGTCATTATTATAATAAAATATGACAGTTTGTACACACTTTCTAGTTTTATAGTGAACAATATACCTATTGGACTGTATGGTAGTAACACCATGTAATATTTTATCGTTTGCAATACCACACATTTTTTTTTATCATTGTCAATATGTGACTGTCAAATATTTTATGTAAGTATGTATACAAAGTCTCGACTGAATGGCTTGCAAATATTTATATGTGAGTGGATATGATGAATGTTAAAAATATGAATAAAGTATATTTAGTACTATAGTATCATTTTTGACTATACAGTATCTCTTTTACTTTAATTTAAGGATTTTTAGCGTGATGCTCATCACATAGACAATAATATGACGTAGGTTCGTTCTTGTGTATCATAATGTTCGGTTTTACTCATACCCACCTTTTCTTGATTGATGTAGTCGTATCGCCAAAATATTTCAAATGGTATAGAACTGTTCAAAGAACTGGGATCTTTGTTTATTGACAAAAATAAATTGTTGAACATAACTTGTCCTTTTTTTATTTACACACATACCACACTTCCGAAGGGGATGCCATTAGTGATAGTTAAAAAAACAACAGTTTGTTTATTTGTCTTTATTTAAAATTTCATTTCAATGGTAGTATATAACAATAAATAATTCTGATCTCTTTCAGAGATAAGTACACACATTTATATTATGTAAGTATAGGTATGTTTTTTTAATGATATTTTCTGTACATAAAAATAAAACCATTAGTTTTTACCCATAACAATATCACATCGTTAGGTGTGTACTTTCTGTGTGCCCGTTTTTGCTTAGTATTTAGTAACTATACAAATTATGTACTCTTAAAAATGTCCAAACTGCTAGATAATACAATGAAACAAAACTATTGGGCAACTTATCGAAATTAGCTTTATAATCAATTTCTAATTCATTGTAATGTACCTAAATTGTAAGATTCTCAAATTAATAAGTCATAAAAAAAAACAATTAATATAATACAATCAATAAATATAAAAATATCTTCAATAAAAAGTCGCTGGTATCGCTTGCCCCGGTAAGGAATGATAGGACCAAATTTTACCGGTCGCAAACATCAACCATCGAAACATTTTTAAAACTATTGTTAATACACACTTTAGTCTTTCAAAAGGGATAAAGTATCCGCCCAAGATCGATGAGATTTTTTCCGTTTTAAATGTAATTAATCTTAGCCTTTTGTGCCGCCTTTAAAACCTTTCTTGTACAATCAGCGATTGAGATTATTGACATTTAGTTAAATACATTAGCATTACATTGATTGTACAAAGTGGCAATCTACAGATAAGTACTTGTTTCCTTGGGTAAAATCCTAGCGTATCAGCACCTTCAAAGAATAGGTACGTCAAAACTAATAATTAACCCCTGTAAGAATTACACTTAATGCAAACCGAATATAATTAAATATGTATATTATCAAAATAAAACACATTGCTATACCTACTCCATTACTCCTAAGGTTTGCTATGAATGAGTCGATGAGCTACAAACTATGAGTTTAGCACAGTCACTCATAGTGATGCGAACAGGGCTCGAGTCTTGTCGAGAACTACTGCATACCACGTACGATCATTCTTACTACCCATATTAGTTGAGAATTAAGGATAGTGTCTGCAAAATATCCTTTATAAGCAGCTTATAGATATTAGCCTCTGACAGAGCAAACTTACATCTAAAAGACCTGAACTGTTGCATTAGCGTAAAAAAGGGTTAAGAGTGCACGGCCAACTTAAAGTCTAGCCGAGCTCGATTATCGACTGGAGCAACCTTAAGATAAAGGTTCCTAACAACAGTATAGTAACATAATGCATGTAGTAAGTACCCAAGTATACTTACCTATTGTAATAGGTGGGCCATTGACATAGTTCAAATGTTCCAGCGCTAACGTAAACGTATGGAGCATAAACGTAATGGGCTATAACGAGTATCATGTAATTGAACCATTATCCTTAACCCTCACCTCCCTCGGCACGATCGATGTTGTCTACTGCTATCATGATCACCTCGTCTCAATCCAACATGGCGCAGCGTCAACACCTCGAAATGCATGACCCCCATAGGAATGATTCGTGCAAACTAATGAAGTGAACGGCGTCTTTACTACCTACGTTATAGCAAAAAATATTGCCATTTGGCTTTCACATCTTTAAACACTGCATTATTACCAAATATATTTCATAAGTACAACATTTTTTTTTCTTAAAATTCAAAATGAAAAGTGTAAAAAGCTTTACGCTGCAACAACATCAAAATACCATGTAATTTTTAAGTCATTAATATAACACGATATTACACAATTATATTTTACAGTTATTGCATTTACACAATATTGTGGGCAATAATTTTGGATAAGGAACATACCTATCAGTCAAAAAATTATATCAAATTTTAATTAAGTAACTAGGTACATCACCGCCTCCAAGAAATTGAGGTCTTTAGTTACAAAAAATATATAATTTTTGTTAACATTACCCTTTTAAACTTTCTTGTAGGTAGGTGAAACAGGACCAAAAATAGTTAACAATGTACGAAATCCAAATAATACTTAGATATGGTACAATAAATCGACAGAGTAATTTTGTCACAATTGCTTCTTTATAGTCCAGCTCCGACTACTTTCTAATATTCGAAGGTTGTTGATGTTGGCACTACCTCCAGCACCATTTGCAGGAAAACTGTTATTTTATCTGGAACAAAATTCGACATAATTAGATACCAAATTCTATTAAAAATTATCCCTGGGGAAGATATAATCAGAAGGTACGGAGAAGCACCAATCAATTCTTACCCATAAACGGCAAAGAGTAGCCCCACTTGACGAAAGGCACGTACACCAACCCGCCGGCGCATATGAAGGCAGTGGCGTACAGGTACTCCCACTGCGGTTTGTCCACGATCGGGGCCACCACCAGGTATGTTGACACCAGCAGTACCACGTACGGTATTATTATCGGCACCTGTAAAAATGATATGTGAAACTACTGGGATGATACGCGGTGAAACTTAAACAGTAATGACTTTTGGCATAGAGGACAAGGAAAGAGTGTTATGAAAAGGCTTCTTTCTGAAACGATCGTTACAACTAGGAGGCCTTTGTACTTATATCACAATCATGAAACATTGTCTAAGCTATGGACCTAACAAAAAATTTAAAAATCTGACCTTATATGGCCTGGGTGCATGCGGCTTGGTATGCCTCATAACGATCAGTGCAAGCATCGCGCCACCGTAGAAGATCCACGCAGTGAAAGAGAAGAAATCAATCAAGGAGTCTATTGTTCCGTACAGCACCATCGCCATTGCTATCAGAGACTGAAAAGATACAGAAGTATTAGTAAGTACAAAGTATTTAAATGATTCTTATAAAGTTGTCGTATTATGTGCCAGTATTAACTTACATGGAATATCAATCCAGGTGCAGGAGTGAAACGACGAACATGAACGTACGATAAGATGTCCAGTAAATGACCTTCACGTGACGCTGCGAAACACAACCTGAGCAAACAAACAAAGACCATCAGTAATTGAAAGAAGAAGCGGAAAAATACGCAAACAGATAGCCATACTGATTGAATGTGAATATTGGGTGCGTAGTAGATAGGGAAGGTAATGGAAGGGTAAGGGTTGTAACCCAAGGGTTATAGTAGCTTCATTTTTAAAGGTCATGGTCACGTACCTTCCCGCAACAAACAGCGTGCCATTAGCAGATCCGAAAGTGGAGATGGTGACGGCCAGCGGCATCAGCCAAGCCATCGGCCCCAAGAGTCGGTTCCCGAAGGTGACGGCCACCGCCTCGCTGTCAGCCATCTCACTGACCGACATCACGGCTAAGTACGACACGTTCACCAGCGCGTAGCACAGCGTCACCAGGGGAATGCCGATTATTATGCTCAGCGGTAAGTTTCTATAATTTTAGTAGACAAATTAATTAATAACCTACCTATATAATTTCTTCGGCCAAATTGGTATGAACTTGAAAAACATTTTTTTCTTGGCCTGTGCGTAAGGAGGCCAAAGCTGGTAACGGGACGTGTTTCAATTTCAACAGCAATTAATTTCTCAAGCCACTAGGGATAAAATGCAGACCTAAATAAATAACATGACAGGGTTTCTGATTGCCTTGTGGACGAGAATAACAATTGAATCAAAAAATAAGAGAAAGAAAAATGAGCACTTACTTGGATGGGTTCTTAATTTCCTCAGTGACATAGTTCAGGTTATTCCAACCGTCATATGCCCAGAGGCCAGTGTAGAAGGCTGTGGCAATGTTGCCCAGCGTGGCCGTACTACTTGCGAAGTTGGGCTCCTGTAAATGTCGCGTATTACCTGCACCATATCGAACAACCAACCGTCAGTTTTTGAACAAATATTTACAACCCATTAGGATAATGAAAAGGGTAGCTAATGGAATCGTTGAGCTTGAGTTAGGTGGCTAGTTACAGTGATTCATTTGATAATGAACTGTCCTTTTATTTTTGGGTGTCATTTTTTTTTTGGTTCAATGCTAAGTGTAGATGGTGAAAAGGTAAAGGTCGAAGTATTTTTCCGATATTCGACCGCATCTGATCAACCTAGAAGCTGACTCCAACACGTCGTTCAGTATCGTCTCAGATGATGATGGGTAAAAGCTCTTGAGTGCGAACATGGGCTTTACTCATGCGACATGGGTGCATTACCTAATATTAACTTATAAGCTCCGCCGCCCACGATGATAGCAATCGCCACCAGCTTAGCTGCCGTGAAGATGTTCTGTACATTCGTAGCTAAATTGACGCTGTAGCAGTTAACCGCTAATATCATCACTGCAAAAGAGAAATTCTAATTTAGACCCGGCTATTTATGGCTTCCAATGGTCGACATCTTATTGACTTCAATTACCACTAGCTATATATCTCTTTATATTTGTCTATTTCGATCTTTAATCAAGCATATTGAAGACTATAAATTGTATCATTGTATGGTGTTCATTATCGTTAACGTACCAATAGAAATGACCGCGACAAGTTTGACGAGGCTGACCGGCGGCTCACATTCTGATACGAATGGCTCCACTGCATATTTTGCGAAGCTCAGACATATTATAGCCATCTGGGATGGTTTCAGTACTAATGTCGACACCTGCAATAAGGAAAATACAGTTTAGTATCGTATTTTATGTGGTTAATTAATTTTTCCTTGATAAAATTTAATTTACCCATGAAAACAGAAATGCGGGAGGTCCCCCGAACGCATCCATAAAGTAAGCGTACTCGGCGCCTGAGGACGTATTCATCGTTCCCAACTCCGCGTACGCGAGCGCTCCTAATTAAAATAAATCATCATTAATATACAATAGCATAGGTATAGAGTCTGAATCTGAAACATAAACTCTGATGTTCATGTACTCATGTAAACGTGGGTATAATCACTACAGCACGCTGAGCAACGAAACGAACCAGAAGAACAACAAGCTACGTGCCACGGGCCACGATTAGCTACAGTCAACTACAGCAAAACAAGCAAAGCAATTACGGCAATGTCAATATAAAAATGAATCTATTACTGAAGCTGGCAACAAGTAGATACAAAGTTGAAAGGATTCTTTGATCTATAGTTGCAATCTCATCCGTCCGTAGCTCCGTACGTTACAATGTTATTAAACTTCCCGATAGAAATACAATTGCTTGTTGAGGCAGTTAACGAATTCTATGATTGAAGTACCTACATACATGAGGCAGTCACGCGACTGATCAGTGAGTACTACTTATTGTTTCATTTGCCACTTACCAAGCAGCGAGAGCAAGCCACATGACATCCAAATGATGAAGCTAATGCCCACTGAGCCGGTGCGCTCCAAAAGCCCAGAGGGCGAGACGAATATTCCAGAACCTGTAAAAATAAACAGCTTTACATTATGCAATTTATTGCATACATATTTTCATGTTTTTGTTGCCGGAATAATTCCGTGTCATAATGGCTCATAGAAGCTCTATGTCTTCCTAATTTGTCTACCTACCTACGGAAAACGTATCTGAAACTAAGAGCTTTCCTAAAGTAAATAGACTATACTATTTACCTATATCAATTTGATTATCACTAAACTTAGTTCATTCGGGATTTTATGCAGCATTATGAACTTCGCCATTGCTAATTTTGCGGATCCTAACTACCACCGAAAATTTTCCCTAGGCGCCAGCATGTACTGGGATATTGTTAGAATCGTCTAGATCTACGAAATAAACATGTATTCTGCCACTAAGCTGTGGTTTTAGGAGTTTATTTTTTATTATGTTGTTTTTCAGAGCGTATTGTTTCAAGAGTTATATCAACACGTGGTTAGCACTTTGGCACCTACGTTGGCGCTACGTGCTACGTCCATTGTTGGCGCGTGGGATTCAAAAGTACAATCTTCTAAAACAACGACAGATCGCTGGCTCGAAGCCTATAACTATCAACGAGTTCCACAATCTATAATAGCACTTACGAGTACTTAGGTGCTTAGACTTGTGGCTTGTCTTTGCAACAGTCGTATATTTGGTCTATATTTTTCTATTCAGAGCACAGCAACAGAACATGAAGTAAATAAAATATAAAAATACCTACAGTGTAACCACAGCAGTTATCATCAGGAATCGCATAAAAGATTTTTCTCATGCCCGTCGTATTTATTTCAATGCTACGGGAACTAATTATAATTTATTTGGATTATTATAATTAATTACGTATCTTGCGTAAGTAAACGTTTATCTTGAGCCAGATGCACATCTGAATAATTTTTCGCCGAGCCAATATGCCCGTGAAGCTGGTGCGGTAAGCACGTGTGACGGTAACATGAAATAAACAATCACGTGATGAATTATTGATATGTCGCGGTTACCATAATATCTGCAAAAGGCTACTTTTTGTAGGCGAAGTTAATATTTGTAAAGAATTACCTATACATTGTAGTTGTAACCAATGCAGGTAAATATTAATTTAAACGTTTAAAAACCATTTAAGTTCAGCTAAAATGTTTTATCATCACATCTGACTTTGAATAAAGTTTTTACAGACACTTGACTATAGAAACTGGGATTCTTGATCAAAATATTTTAGAGGACTGCTGCGAGCCGAATAATTGCCTCTTCCAGTGACAAAAGGTTTGGGTCGGGCCGCACTTGACAGAATACATTACAATTCAACAATAACGTGGGCAAGGAAATCCCTTAGCGTTTTCCTTAACGAAATAGGTAATATTTGATTATCTGAGCTGGTTTAGTTAAGGTAAGCAAGTTTTAGGTATAGTGAGAAAAGACTTCATACCGATCATAGTGCCGACAATTAGAGCCACCCCACTGAAGAGTCCCACCCGTCTCTTGAGGTGAACAGGGTCGTCCGGAGCTGCGTCCGACCCCTCCAACTGCGTAATCCAATTAAAAACAACACATTAGTAGGTACCTACTAATACTAAAACTGGACAGGTTAGGTTTTTAGATGGCGGTTTCTGTAAAAGAAAAAACGTTTCGGCCCTAAAAACATTCGTATACGGTATACGTGACAAAGTGATCAAACATTTTAGTTCTTTTTCTCTCATCTTAGAGATGCTGTAACACTAAAACAAACTATAGTGCACTTAGGCAACTTCCTGAGAAGTAAGTATGAGAACTAACATGCTGGTAGGAAAGTTTTCCAAGAAAATATTACGTCCACACCACATAAATGCAGTGAGCGAACAATGTCCCACGCAAAAGACGTTTCAAGAAAAATATCACGTCGTCAAAAAGAGCAAAATAATCTGGTTCAGTGCAGAACTTTGTAAATACATCGAGCTCGCGACTTGGCCGCTAAGAAGATTTACTCTGATACAGAAGGACACTGTAAACATTGAAGGCATTATTGAATTTGTCATTCCTCTCAGGAATGTTCTCGGGAACCATTTTACGAATAAGATTTTCTACCTCGAACAGTTTCAAGATTTTCTTTTAGATCAGGATATAGAATTTTGCAGTGCATTTCCAGCCGAGACACAAATCAATAGTGTAATCAGTCGTTTTATTATTATGGCCCTTATACTTGTTTATGAGTGGAAAACCAAAGCTACTTCACCTAACCCACATATTGCAATACACACAGTACAGATAGACCTACGCACGAGTATGCACTTCAACTTCGAAATCAAAGCGGATCGATACTAGCATCGTAAACAGGTTACTTACTGCTATGACCCAGCTAATAACCAGAAACCGAGAAGTAGCTGCCACACTCATCACATTAACAATCGGAAATACAGTTTGATTTTTTCTCTCAAACTCTATATTTTGTTTCTAAAGTGCTTTTACAATTCCGTGCCTCATATCGGAAAACTTTTATCGTTGGTTTTCCGCAGACTGAGTGAACACTTCATTTCTACGAAGGTTCGTTTCAAGGATCTGGGCCATTAACTGTGGGTGTTAGTTTTCTACTCCATTTTAAGATACGTTTGTTTTTAGAGGTCTTTAAGTAGGAGAGTGTCAGGTGAGCTAATGTCAGATGAGTGTACGGTTTCTGTTTAATCCTTATTTCAAGGGAATAAGGTCTTTACTGAGTGGGCGTTAGAGTATAGGTAGTCTGTATAATACAGAGCAGGGTTGTTGCGAACATCAGCATCAGCATCAGCATCCGCTGAACTTCAGCATCATTTTCAACATCAGCTTCAGCATCAGCATCCGCATTGATCGATGCTGATTATTAATGCTGAAGTTCGAGTCCTGACATGACCGCAGAGGTGGCGGGACTTATATCACAAGTAGTTTTTGCTTGCAAGCTTTGACCAATGAAAGGGTCTACCGCGGGGGGATTGCGATTGCAAACAAACACAAATTTGTCTCATTACGTTATAATTCGTTATTGCGCGTTAAAGTTTTGATTTTTTTCGTAAACTGTTGAAAAGTGGAATATGGACGTATTTTAAATTAAGGAGTCAAGAACTGCAAACTGCAACTTATGTAACAAGGATTATTCACGCAAAGGGCGTACAAATACCTAACTTAAAAATCTTCTAGGAACAGACTTGAAGCCGAAAAGCAGCACAGCTACTTTTTTTAAAATACAACTTGCCTTTGATTTAATTCCAATATTAATTAAGCGAAAGATAGCAGTGTTTGCACTAGGTAGTCTAGGTACTTAATTATTAATCTAGTACTAATTATTACTAAACTACATGTTTGATTATATTTTTATTAAAATTCCCAAGCTTATTGAAACAATCTTTTATATAATTTTGCTTGGTGCTGACCAAGCAAAATTATGCAACTTTTAGATGTATTTTACAATGGTAAATACTTTTTTCCTGTTTTTTTTTTAAGAAAATAATTAAAATCAGCATCAGCATCAGCATCCGCTGATGTCAATGATAAAAGATCAGCATCAGCATCAGCATCCGCTGATGTGAAAAAATATGCATCAGCAACAACCCTGATACAGAGTAGGTGTGAGAATGTGGACTCTACTTTTTACCCGACTACGGCGAAGCAAGAAGGTGGGTTATTAGGTGTTTGTATTGCAGAAGTGTCTGGTTTCTACTTAATTGTTTGTCAGTGTGGTTGGTGTTCCTTTTTTTCTGAGCAGGCGTTGCGGCAGCAAAGGGACCCATGGAGTACCATCGCTGGTACTACAGTGGTGTGTCGCTGTGGTTGGTGTACCTTGTCTCCTGGGTTGACGTTGCCGTCGGTGAGCGCACCCGCCGCGCCGTCTTCTGCGTCGCACTCTGCTGAGCACCCGCGCCATACCAATCCGCCTTCGCGTGCGCTCCCTGTAGACAATGAAAGGAGGAAAATTATTACCGTGAATAATGCTGCTGTAAACTAGATCGGGATACAAGATGTGGTACAGTAGCTGAATACATCAGTATTGATTCGATGGGCTTCGCCGTAGACCATCCTCTGTACACTTAAAACAAGTTATGACATAGCGGTTCTACGAGGTCTAGTCTAGTGAATTGATATCCGAATATAAGTTTTAAAATAATTTCAAAATCAAGCCTAAATAAATTAATGTATGAATAACAGTTTTGAAAAGACAGTGCAGATTTTTAAGAGTATTGAAGACAACGATACAAACGTTTTCCCAAAATAAAACCCGCTGGTACCTACTATGTTTTTAAACTTCAATTTGTTTCCATAAGATTTTTTTTAATAGGAACATTCACAGAAAAACCACAACTTTATTTTTTAATAGTTCTTGTAGGTATAATTTGTAACAAATTAGCACAATCACTATTATGTTAAAAGTGTTAACTAATGTACAGGCACAAAACGCTGATTCGTAATAATGTGGAAAGATTGATTATATTTCCACAGACGCGAGACGTAGCGTATTCGCAGCACACATCTAAACAATCACTAATGAACACAAATATCTATTAATGAAATTAACGTTTATTTGCTTCAAATAAACTTATTACGCTCTTATTATAAGATCCCGTTATTAAAAAATTATTCATCCACAACAACTAGGTAATCGGAAAACAAAGTAGCTTTATTAGTTAACCGGTTACTAAAAATAACAACAAACAATACCACAACCTACAAAAGGATAAAATTTCACTTTTCCTGCTGGCATGCAGGAAAAGTGTAAAAGTACAGAAACATTGTTAAAAATTCAACACATTACCATTTTTCTTTTTCAAATCCATAAAAGTTTATGTATCCGTTGGCAATCACTATTATAAATTTTATTTGATTAAGTTTTATGTCACCGAAGATAAAACCACGTTGCAAACAAATAATACATGTAGGAACTGTGCTACGTGATTGCTTATTGGTATTATATTTTATTACTACACTAAGAATACTTGAAACCGCAAGACACGTTATATTTGAAGGACTATTTCTAATAAACTGATATTATATTTGATGAACGTGTGCTGAGGTTGAACGCAGACGGCGTAAAGAATTAATTTATTTTGAGGAAGATGAGTAAAATAAACAGCCACCGTGTAAAACCCAGCTGAATTCACCAATCAGTGTCCTGTTTACACTTCAAGGCATGACACAAATAAACTGGCCATTACAACATTCAATTCGATTATAATAAATACCTTAGGTAAGTACGCACTTTCAATTTGATAAGGGAAAATATGCTAATTTATTTTTACTGCTAAAATTATTAGTCATCAGTTTCGCGCTGACTTCCAAAATCGTGATAACAAGAATGTCTACGTGATTTCTTAGGCGTAAAGTCTGTTTAACGGTACTGCTTAGTATGATTTCTCAGAAACTCCATTAAATAAAGCTCAGACTATGTCAAGATCTGCGACACTAGTCTAACGAGCCTAATTGAAATTATTGTCTAGTGTGCCTTGTAGGAGCAGATAGCCATTAGAAATAATGAGTAGGTAGAAAAATATGTAGGTACTTGGATTGGATATTACAGAATAAGCGATCATCACATGTATTGCTGTGTTCTTTTCTTGAAAAGATAGAATACAACCTTCGTAGAGTATAAAGCGACATTTTTTCTGTTATTCAGTGCATTGTCACTGAAATTACTTTGTAAAACATAACTTCTAATAGTAACATTTTAAATAACATAGACAGAGGAATAGGGAGGGCTACTAAGTGAGAGTGGCGAGACTATTAATTTGAAATGTAGAGCATCCAAAACGCAGTTGGTGTTTCGGAAGCTCTACATTTTCTTTTAAGAGAGTTTCATTCATGCCAAGTAGTCCGGTTGTGAAGGATGTGCCGGAAACGCCTTATAAATATATTTATCATACTTGTGTCGCTTCGTCGTTACAAAATCTTTCCAAATAAACACATAATCATTCAAATAATCAAAAAAAATAATTGGCAACCATTCAGATAAACCTACTATTAAATAACAATGCGGATTAGACGCGTATTTTGTAATTCTACTGTTTAAAATAAAACGTATTTCAGACCTTCGCATCTACTAAAATTTCAAGTTTTACAGCCTCAAACAGTGACAGTCACGCCCATTGATGTCACATAGGCAATATAAATTGAGTGTTAGAATATTCTACAGTTGGATACCCGACGTAATCACACATAAACTTGCCAAAATAGCCCGTAAATCAGTGATAATGAGACTTTAGCATTGTTGCGTTGACTATCAAGTAATGCGTTGAAATAAAATTGTAAATGAAATGTAAAAATCTAATGATATTTTCACACTTATGTCGACTTTTCAGAGAGCTATTTCAGTTGTTGAAAGAATAATTTAATTCGCGAAGTCCGCGAATAAGAACTCCGTCGTAATGATTCAAGAGAACAGCGACAACAAAGATGGTGGCGATAGCCGATTGTTTCATACACGAGTTCACAAACAATACACTTTTAGAAAACAAATGAATAAACCATGAAATGGTTCCATGCACATTTAAAAACAGCTAGACTTGTAAAATCATTAGAAATAAGACATTTTCTTTGTCAAAGAATTTAATTAACAGCATTTCAGCTAATTAACTACTTTATAGTGGTTGTATTATTATCATCATTTGCATAACCTTTCCCAACTACATGTATGTTGGGGTCGACTTCCAGTCTAACCGGATGCAGCAGAATACCAGTATTTTACATGACAGTCGCTCCATGTAAAATACTGGTATTCTGCTGCATCAGACCTCTGACCTCCACAACCTAGTTGGTAGGTAAGACTGGTTGTCAAACTTTCGGGCCACTACCTGTAACGACTGTCAAAGATCTACAATTGACAGTCGGGACCAACGGCTAAACATGCATTACGAGGCAAGAAGGAAACTCGGTATGTAATGGGTGGTCATCCATCCACGGACCAACCCAGGCAAGCGCGGCTTAAGCTAAGCTATCAACCCGAGCAGCTGTTATTATTTAGCCACGAGTTATATTATACCTGGGAAAAATTAAATCGATTCAAGGGCGGACTGGTATTGATTTATGAAGCAAAACTGCCAGTCACATACACGTGGACATTGCGGTACCAATTGTGCGTGCAAAGTACCTATGTTTATTTATTGATAACAATCAGTTTATGAAATAAGCAATGAGCAATTAGACCAATAAACTTGTCTAACATCAAAACAGGGGGACACACTATTTGATTTTGTTTGATATCATCGAAGTACCTACGGGCCCAGGTTGGTCGCTGTAGATATAATCTGACCAAAATGTCGTATCCTTGATACATGAGATCCATCCCAAACAGAATGCCAGTGTGGAGCCCCTATGCAGGTTATGGTCCTGCGCATCCTGCACAATCACTTGCACCTTTCAGGATTCAATCGAAGCAAATATTAGAGCTGTGCAGGGTGCAGGTGTCAACATACTGGTCTAACACAATTTGAATTAAAACGACACGTAAAGACACGCACATCGAAGGACGTGACGCCGTAAAAACACCCAACCGAAAGCAAAGGTCAATTATCTTGTGTTAAAAAACAAAACAATAAAAGCTTAGAGAATGAAATAAACACGCGGAACATTAGACAGTTTGCCAATTTTAGTTATTATAATGAGTGTATTGTGTTTTGTGATGCCAACGCTTTTAATTGAGGAAAGAAAAATGTCCTCTGATACCTATATTACAGGGTTCTACCGCGTAACAGTATACATACGTTCATACAACACCAAAAGCCTAGCTTGCAATTACAATTCATCCCAGAAGCCGGGCTTGCAAAGTGATAATATAATTCAGCATACCTACCTAGTATCTATCAACTTTGTGAACGCGCACTTACACTGAACATAATTCAAAGCATTTAATCTTATCTGTAATGTTAGTATGGAGAAACGATAATGTGAGGATGAGCACAGACAGACCACTCAGGCTCTCATATCTCATCAATACAATTATCCTTAATGTCTCAGCTCAATTATATTGGAAACAAACATTTACGTTGATAAGCATTGGATTTATTACGGCTTTGATCAAGATTGAATCAAAATAATTCCGTCATCAATCGTAAACTAAAGATGCTCTGAGTGACTAATTTTATTTATTAAAGTCGAATAGCTTTCCTGTCAAGCAAAACTCTTTACATAAATATGTCACTGAAGACGAAAACTAAGACCTTTTACGTTTTTCAGGAAATAATACAATCAAAATTACTGTTATAAAGTTTACAATTAAAATTAAGCCGTATAACTTGGAGTTTTGTTATAATTTATAATGTTACATTCATTGTGGGAGCAGTGGAATTTGTAACAGTCAGTGTAGTCCGTTCGAGTCTCAGATTCTGCTAACTCAAGCTCCAGTTTCCATTTTGATGACGCAAACAGCGTTTCACATGACACACCGGACACAGTGTAACCAAAACACTCCGTGTGCAGACCAGCACGTACACCAACTTCTTACTAATTACCTATTGTACGATTTACCTTATTGTCATTTCATTCAAGAAATAGTGTTAATTTCTAATAATAACAGACTATTTCTATTAGCATTGGATCACTATGCTCATCACAGTCATCATATACCTACCTAATGAACTTCTATTAGCAAATATTTTAAACGCACGTATTTTCTATATTAAAACGGAAAATGTAAAACGTTATTCTTGTGAGTAATCGAATGTGTTGCTAGTTGAGAAAATGATTTAATCAAGCCGTGGCGGTCTTTAAATGAGGCTTTCCATTGTTGAATTTTCAAAATACTTTCTCGACCGATTTATTGGAACAATTCCAAAATACCTATATATAAATTACTAATCTTTAAATGTTGGAAGGGCAAAACATCCGATACAAACGTTGTTTATCGTAAGGTCGACTTTAATCCCAGATTGTAAACATTATCCAATCTCGAAGGCTACGCTAATATTACTCTTGTGAGTACAAAAGCTAATATAGTATAGAACTTTGTTGTGACAACGCACATAACTTCATTATACGATTCTTAGGAAAACAGTGATAATATTTATTATAAGTATTCAGTAACAATTTACTTGGACACATATTGGTATAAGGCAGAGTGTTAGTAACATACAGAAAAACTTTGTGGATATTGTAATAATGAAATTGAAGCCTTTTCAAGTAGCGTGAACACTTGAATTGTACCGTTGTTTTACGTCGTTTGATAGTTAATTGGTACAAAGATAATATTAAATAGGTAAGATTTCAAGCGTTACAACTTATCGTCGCGTTGTCGCGTCGGTAGAGAGCGCTCTAAATTAATATTTCCTACAAAAAACCATTTGTATGATATCTTGTAAATGCTTCGCTAGAGGTGGTTTTGCATCGACACATAACTTGTATCAATACAATATTAGTTTATCATTCCAGGCAAGAAATATTTTAAAATGGACAAAAAGATTTATCTCCGCATAGTATGACGCAAAAGCCGGCTCTGTCACGAGCTTCGCATCGTAACAGGAAGAAATAATAATTATTCACAACGCGCTCAAGAGTCTGTCTAAATATTTATCGAACAGTGCGATTTTTAAAGCGGCGAACTGCTGCTATCTAAGTGCGCCATGAAAATAACTTTTATAAATATAAATATCCGTGTTCTTCATTCATTCAAGAAAATTTGAATTGATTTGTTAATCTCTTCCTCAGCTAGTCTGAAAGTAACTGCCAAGACAACGTTGTTGAAATATTATTGGTTGGATCTACAACAAGCTAATTGATTATTAGCACGGTGCAATAACGTCTCTATGTATGCGTAGTGAGTCTTTTCTCTGAAAATAAAATAAGAATGAAAACCTTACAATAAAAATGTCAAGCTTTTTATTGGACGTTTGTCGTATTTGCCCGGGCGTCCCTCAAAGGACATTGACATTGACCATGAGGGCGCCAGTAGCTATGGGCCTACTGAGTCTTTGTAATTTTGACTACTTTATGGAAGATCTATGGTTGATTAACTCGTTATTGAGGCGTAACAGGAACATACCCCATTTTATCCGTACAGGGTCGGATATAAAACAAACTGGGTTTAGGGACACTTTACATTAATAACAAGAGCATACGTAGAACAATTTACTGAAACAATAACATTTCATGTACTTTTATTGTACCAATCAAAGCATACCGCAAGAATTTCACACAACTTGAGCATTGTTTTCATAATATTAGACGTCACATTTACAGATGAATGATAACATCATTTACATAGCAGATTAAAAGAAAATAAATTACATTGGAGGTACTATTTTATTAATTGATTGTATTTCTATTGTCAGGTGTACACCTGACAATGTCCATTATTTTATGAAATCATTAGAAAAAAAAATCTATTTGTTTCCTTTTGCCGTCACCTCTAATATTTTTTCTGTCTATCTGGGCAGCTTGATCAAAATGACCCAACTGTGCAACCTGTAGTGAAAAATTAAATAAAATTTCACCTTCATCTGTGAACACGAGCACTGGACCAAACGCGTCATTATGCAGCTTGTCGCCGTTGTGATGCACCGGCGCCTGCACCGAGCTCCGTAACAGCGCGGCCAGCTTGTCCCGCATCGCATCGCACATGCGCGCGCCGCACACACACAACCGCGCGCGGCGCCGGCGCCGACAACCGACGACTATTCACCGCAGCTATATCAACCCACTGATACACTACCCACCGCCAAAATTCCAACGTAAGTATTCAAAATAACACGATTACTGAATCCAACGCACCCAAGGATATCCTTCCCCAGGCAATGTCACTGCACTTATAACGTTATGCCAGTCGGAATTCAGATTTCTAAATCACACACCATACACGACGTGACCGAACGATTATTACGAATATTGCTTACGTCCACAACACGACCTTTGCAACACGAACACGAGGAACTTTATAATTTATTTAAATAATCGACAAATTCATGTTAACAACCTTCTAATTACTTATATATTTATTAACTATCACAATTTGGATTGACTTGAAAATGTATTTTATGTAAAAAAAACCTTTTTTATGTTTAACGATGTCTGTGTAACTGTTAAAACTTTTTAGAGCCAAAGAGATGTGAGCTGAGAGCAGTTGCGCGGGGCGAACTGTCTATTCCGGGCGGGAGCGAGCACGTGGGCGCCGCCCGCCCTGCCGCCGCCGCGCGCCCGCCCACCGATCAATGGCCACGAGATTTGATATCTAGCCGTATCCACATCTCTGCACTTGTCACATTATGACCAATTTAGTAAACAATACATGACATTACGTTTTATTTACGTCCGTATTGTGTGTGATCCGGTTCGATAAAAGTTGTTAGCAGATCTCATTCTTCACCAGATTTTACGTTTGTTTTTCAGTCGACCTTCAAAGTTTACCCTCGCTACTTATAACTCGTTGGGTTTGAATTCTCAAAGAATCAATAAGAATAAGAGTAGAATATCAAAAGACCTCATTATCGTGGAACCAAGCAAATAACAAAGAAATAGGACAAGAAAAAGACTAGCCTACACCTCCGAACATCTAGTTTACGAGTTACTCGTTATTTCTCTTAGTAGAAAAACAAGTAAGAAGGAAAAATACGTAAGGTACGGTTCAGTTCGTCAACCGATGATGACGCAATCGTCGGCGCGGATTGCGTCCTTACCATCAAACAATGTAAGGCTTCTCCAACAAAACACACTCGTATAAACTCACTTTATAACCAAACACTACCTTAATACTTAAATTGAAAATTCCTTATCGGCTAAGCATTAAAATAAACCAATATCAGAAAATGGCGCCAGTAATTAATTTACTTGAAGGTGAAATTCTTGCAGTGAATCACATAGTTCAGCGAATTCACTGTTATGCAGACCGTCTCGTGATCAACGAGCCTTTATTTATTAAAAAACTGTACAGACGAGCGTCTGTAATAAATGAAAATATTGAGTAACGCAATTGATCATCTGAATGTACCTAGTTAGTCTAGGTTAAATTACGTTTTAATTTGGCGTCAGTTTACTTCGACGAAACTTTATGCTCGCCTAACGAATACAAAGTAGCATTGCATTTGTTATAATTTATTCATTTTCGAACCAAAATATATCTTCACGTAAATAATAATAAGGATCACGTCCAGTTTTATCTCGGCGAATAAATCTTAGGTGAAATATTTCAATTACTCTATAAATGTTCGCTAGAGACTGTGATGAATGTTTTCTTGTAATACTGTTTATTTTGCTCTATTCCCAGCCTCTAAATCTGTCTTACAGCAGACCCAGGTTACATAGCTTTACACCATTTCAATAAAAAATAAAAATGTTTGAAAAAGAAGCTGCCTCTAAATTGTGGTGCGGTTGGCTTATAAATCTTAAGACAAACAAAGCTTATTTAGACGGTCTCGGTGCGATACGATTCTTTGGCACACGTTACGATTATCACACATACCAGCTGAGTACCATGCATCTTATTGCAGAGCCACCCAAATTAAATGCAGTTTTGTCCAACAATTTTCGACCCTAAGGCAAAGAAGTAAAGGTATAACAGATTATATATTAGTGCAATCTATACTGGTTATAAATTATGTGACGTAGAAATATTTAGCGTTTGTTACTTTGGAAAAAATGTCTTTGAAAATGAAGTAGGAACACCTATAAGTAGTCTGGCATATAATAAGTAACATTGACAGAAATAAACGTAAAGTAGAGCAGAATATAGAATGGTGAAGGTATTATTTAGCGGCTGTGGGAAGCTTTTTATTGATTGGGTATCATCGCATGTCTATATTCACATAGTCATTATTTGATGACTACCAGTACCACACCACATTTCAAACACGTCATGTGATGGTACGAAACAACGTCATTAGGATCATGAAAATGTGAGTTCAAAACTTTTATACTTATTCACAGTTAACTGTAGCTAAGGGGCTGTCTCCACGAGCGAGAGAATCGCGACGATATTATCGTCCGTGCCACGTATTTCTATACATTCTCTTAGAGGCCGTCTCCACGAGCGAGAGAATCGCGGCGATATTATCCCATACAAAATAAATACGTAATATCGCTGCGATTCTCTCGCTCGTGGAGACAGCCCCTAAATGTTTTTTTATTTCTACGTTATGTAAACGAATCTTTTTTCGCATGAATTATTTCACTGGCCGTGAATCAACCATGAATATATGGACAGAGAATGAGATATGTAAACGTTTGAAAATTACAGTTTCATTAGCAAATAGCAATTCAGTGAATAACGCTTAATTCATAATTGTATGAAAATGAGTTGGCAAGTGGCCATTATTAGTACTACAAATCGATAAACCTGTCATAAAACTTGAGAGTTAAGATCACTGATTATTTCTGTATCAAAATAATGTCATCGTGCCACTGTATATTATAAAACTATAAACAAGAGTAATCAAAAGCGAGAACGCCTTTAAGAGGGAACAGGGCCTGCGAGTAATTTGAAAAATAGGTACTTATTTGAATAAACTATTGCCGTCGTGCTGCGTCAAGCCTGCCTCTGAGTGTGATAGGGACAGCTGCAGCACAGACCGATTACTTATATCACAAAAATTATGACGAGATCGACGTTTCGTGTTCCCCTTTTTTCTCCTCGAAAACTGAGCCGATTCAATTATTTTTGACATTAAAATTTTTAATCAATTCGCCGTAAAAGTAAGGCAATTTCTGTCATTTTGGAGAGTCATATTTTCTTTACTTAAATAAGTACTAACTAATGTTCCTGAAAAAAGGAAATGACAGTGGACGTGCCTACAGTAGACATTGATTTATTGAAAAAAAAAATCTCTAGAGGCATTATTCAAGAAGAAAAAAGGGGACTACATTTATATGGAGAATCGCAGCCCCTGTTCTCTCTTAATCTTAAACGTAATTTCCGATGCGATGGGCCACAAACAAAGTCTATATAATAAGTACTAACTAATGTTCCTGAAAAAAGGATCTGACAGTGGACGTGTCTACAGTAGACCTTGATTTATTGAAAAAAAAAAGATTTATCTAGCGGCATTATTCAAGAAGAAAAAAGGGGAATCCATTTATATGGAGAATCGCAGCCCCTGTTCTCTCATAATCTTGAACGTAATTTGGATGCGATGGGCCGCAAACAAAGTCAATAGGACTTATAGAACCTCGTCGATACAAACAAATGGATATTCGCATGCCGCACGTAGGTATAGCCATAAATAAATGTTGTCCGTACACAATACCTACTTAAATTCAATTTCACAGGTCTGACTGGAGGTAAATGAACCCTAGCTGTGACAGCAACATTCACAGACATTGTGTCGCCTGCGTCCTGTGTGCCCTCCAAGTGACCTTCCACAAGCTTCTCCTCCGAACCTATCATATAAGATCCTATATATTCACGGAAAATGCCTACTGAGAGCGTTTAGTTAAAGTTCTTTAAACCATATGCACGAAAATACATTTGTGTCGTAAGTAAATGAATGAAAATAGATAGTAAGTAAATAGTTAAAGCCAAAAAAACGATCTCTTTCGTGACAAAAATATTAATGTTTCGGTGTCACGGGTTTCCTCAATGAACACTTCTCTCTACATTGTTGTACTTGTATAGAGCAATCGATCAGGAAAAACAGTGCCAAAATTGAAAAAAAAATATAAATGAACATGAAAAGATGTGAGATGTGTTTTTCAGTGTTTATCACATTTTTTTAAGAGGATGTATTTACGAGGGCTTGGGTTTATGTTTTTTAAACTGCCACTCTGAACACAAAGAAGTCGAACCTCATACAATTTTAATTAGATAGGCCTGTCAGTCGCATGGACATTGCTATTATTAACTACGGTCAGTAAAAACGGCTGGAAACCACACAAAGTTGAACTAATTCACGGTATTCATCAAATTATTTATGGAAATAAGTCGTCTGAAAAACTCGATCATGGAATTTACAACTATTTGTATGCATAGGTTTTACCATTTATCGCCTAAGTATTTACTCGCTAATTATGATTAGAGTAAATGAGTTCAAAACGAAGCAGCAGCTGTTTTTATATTAAGTAATTAATTACTGAATGTCTGGAGATTCCTCTACTATTAATTAAATTGGTTTACATAGCCTAGGAGACCAATAAAATTTCCTATCTTAGAAAAATGAAATTCAAACAGTATTTGCATTTGAAATAATAATAAGTAAGTGCAATTTATGTACTTAACACAAAATAAAACATGCATTTAAAAAAAGCAAAGTTTGCAAAAAAATCCTACACGTGCGACGTCGAATCTAGGTAAAGCGTGACATACAATACAATTCTTGGAAAAAAACAAACTATTTATTGAATCAACAGATTCTTGACAAACCTACTTAATATTAAATACAAGAATTTGCCCGGAACATCGCCCGCGTCTAGTTCGGAACCGTCGTATCCCACTGGAACGAACTACCGAGAAAGAATTCTATGTAGTAGCCCAGGTCATGGTTTATCTGAGTGCCTATTTGCATGAAAATTCGTTTAGCCGTTGAAGCGTGAAAAAGGGACAGACAGAGGTACCTATAGAGCTACTTTCGCGTTTATAATAATTACAAAATGTTGCCCGCGACTTCGTTCGCGTGGATGATGTGTATATGTCAGAATAAAAAAAAACCCGACCAGAGTCCAGACTACAATATATCTCTGTACCAAATTTCATCTAGATCCGTTCCGCCATTCTGGCGTGATTGGGTAACAAAAATCAAAAAAATCAAAATATTTTTATTTCACATAGGCCTACATGGGCACTTATGAAACGTCGACAAAAAGGTGCACGGTTCGGGTTGGTCGTTTCCTATGGAGAAGAACCGTCAAGAAACTCCATGGTTACTCTTTTAAAATGATTAGATTTTACAATATTAACAAACATCTATCCAAACTTTCGTATTTTTGATATATATAATTAGTATAGAAGCATGGATAACTATTCTACTCGTAGATAGTTTTTTTTGTGGCTTTGTAAGGATAAGTAATAAGGGATGCAATGAAATCAGAATCTTGGGCCTTCTGTATTCGCTAATAAGTATTAGTTTACAAAGCCACTAGAATCAAATGTCTGTGAGACCGACATAAAGTAGCAGATAGATCATATACCTAAGTTATACAAAAAAGAGCAGAATTTTCAAAGAATGCTATTCTGCATTATTTTCGTTCTAACAACTGTTTCCAATAAGCGACGAACCGAAGAAAGCAACTTCTCGCAGTGTTTATAACATCAAGGTAAATCTGATAATGCGCTGGTAAACTTGGTAGTATGACGCATTGTTCTCTCTGTTAACACATTACGTTATTGCTGAACTCGATATCAATGTATAGCTTGGTGGTTTATTCACCTGTAAAACAACGACACATACTTACGCAACATAACTACCTCAGCTACCGACTTAGTTCTTAATATGGTTAATAATATTTTCAAACTATCTTTTTCAGCTATCTCAATTTGTGTGGATATAAAAGAACACCGAGATCCGTATTATAATTAGACGCGACGGTCAGTTATTCTGAGATTGCGAACGATGTCATGTGACATGGCCCGCAGCAGCACGCACGCTTTCTGGAAACATTGCTTTAGAACTACTCGTAAATCTCACATTACTACACTAAACAAGTACTTTGGAGTCCGTTAATAATGTAACACGAAGTTTTCCGCTCACTCTATAATAGGGCTACTTGAGACCAATTAATACGAGGATGCTATATATAGCTAATAACAGTCCATAAAGCACTCGTTTCATACATTCATGAGCCTAACAAATGTTCACAACTCACGGCTACCTACTCAAGGTCGTCTCACCATCGTTATAATTCATGTTGAAGGTTACGTCTCTTATCTAAACTTCGAAAGTTTTAGATAGACGGAGAGAATCTCCGAGAGCACGTTGAGAGCGAAACCAGCGTGGTGCCGGCCGTGGTCCGTGGGACTAATCAATATATTCCACGCATGCGTCACAATGACTTCAAAACGTCTTCGAGTACTCGAGAGCGTAGGCGTTTGACGTGTTTTGCTGATTCTCTCATAATGACAATGTCAACGAAAGGAAAAATTCCCCTACCTAGTACCTACACTCTCGAAAACTAACTCTCGAGATGACTTTTTCATGCACCGTATGCATTCAGGGTCAACCTTAGCAACAGATTGAAACGTCCTTCACACAAGGACGATCGGAATCGTCGCTGAAATTCGGTAGAATTTTTTGTTACATATAAAGCTCTACAACGCGATGGTCAAATAACAACAGCTATAATATCATGTTCAATTACTTCCACGTGCCACGTGTAACCTAAAAAGGAGGGCGGTGAATATCTCCCGAGAAGGTTAACGTAACCTTGTAAAACAAAATTGAAATTCTGTTATGAGATTGTATATTAAAATTAAAATTTTTGCGAACACAAAATAATGACGAAACCTTAATCTCCAATGATAGATACTGAAAGTTACAACTCTTCGCAAAACTGTACAATGATTAATATATATTTTATTTATTAACCCACACAAGCATTACCCTTATATTATATAGAAAATTATTCTGAAAGATTCTATCACGACGTCAGAATGTCAGAATTTTATGAGTATTTCTTTAATTAAATATTTTAACGATCATCATATCATAAAAATATAGATAATTTATATAGGTACAAATAATAAAATTGAAGTGTTTGTTTGTAATATCGAAATGAGAGCTTTTTATTGAATGCATATGAAAATATATACGGCACTTAAAACAAAAACACATTTTTTTTTTAATTTTTGCCTGTCTGCCTGTTGGTTTGTTCCGCTAATCTCCGAAACGGCTGGACCGATTTTGACGGGACTTTTACTGGCAGGTAGCTAATGTTATAAGATCTAACATAGACTTATTTTTTTAATTTTAGAAAAAGTATTAGGGATCCGTGCAAAAAAGATGATAATCTTGAAATTGGTAACAAAATCCGATTAAAAAACACGAACGAAAGTCGCGGGCAACAGCTAGTTGATAATATAAACGGTGCTCTAAATACTTCAGAATGAAGAAAATGATTGACTGTACTCAGAATAAAAGTTATCTCCTTGAGATATTGAACGGAAAATAAATTCCAAGTGGAAAATTACTTGATAGAGTATTTCTCCTCATTATATGAACCACTCTTGCTAAGTACTCTTAGTACATACTTATAAAGAGCTGTTCTTTGAGACTTCGTAGCTCGTGTATAGGCTTACATTAAGGTAAGCAGTGAAACCACTTTACTAAATTTTTATTATTATGTTATTATAACTAAGTAGCCCATATTGTCCCACTGCAGGGCAAAGGCCTCCCTCCATTCCTTCCAACGGTCACGATTCTGTGCTACTACTTTCCAATTCTCTAGAAAGACATCCAGTTCGTCCCGCCATCTCCTTCGTAGTCTGCCGCGACCCCGTGTCACTGTTTCAGGGCACCAATCCTGAGCTTTACGGGCCCACAGTTCATTCGGCATGCGACAGACAGACAGACAGACTAACTTAACTTGGAAGTAATAGGAAATAAGGCAGAAAAGCAGCAAAGATAAAATAGATGAAATATGGATACGTCCAGAAAAAATTAAGAGAAAAACATTAAAGGAAAACTAAAACAGAACAAAATAAGAAGCAAGAGTTCACCGAAAAATCAAGGTTTTCCTTCAGTCAACCTTGAGTCTTAATTCATACATAGAAATAAAACCCATATCAAACTAATCAATGTGCATGTACTTCCGTCCTTTATATCATTTTATAGACATCCCTTATCAATAGATAAGACTATCAATTCTATTGAGACGGATTAGAGGCTTAAATGCAATAGATTTATAGATATTAAGATAGATACCGCTGATAGCCATCGATTCTCCTAACTATGAGTAATCATAGCAGTTATGATAAGGGTTATCTTTAAATGCGTGCCGAATCATGATTATACGGAGTAATTTACGGGATTTTTAGTAGGGCAAGCGCCATGTTTGATTTTATAAAGGTTTGAATGAAAAACTTTCAGTACCAAGCAACAAAGTAATGTTAATATGAATCAATTAAATTATTACTGTAACTAATGCGAAGACATAACTTTTATTTTTAATTTCTCCACATATATGGTCCCACCCAACCCCTGCACAACATACCTTGACCAATACATTTTTGAGAATTAAATGTAACCTCCAGTTGCAAAATCTGTCATTTCCACTGAATTTCAAGCCTACAAGCAGTGTCTTCGTCGACCCAGTTTATACAACATGGCTTTACCTTTTAAGTATAAAGAAATTGATCCAAATAATTTAAGATAATTAGTAGTTTCTAAATTAAACCTACCTTTTTGGAAACCCACGTGTTTCTCCATATCACGAAAAGCAATGATCACAAAAATCCGTTATGCACACTCACAGTAGACCAGCAATAGCCGGTGATACGAGCTCTGATATCACTCAGTGGATATCATATACGACTTAGGCCCGTATTGATAAACACCTATCATTTGTGAGCTCACTTATCAAGTGTCAAAATTTTAACGTCATTATTAAAATCATACACATAGTTCGCACGCTCAAATAAGCTTAAATATTTATATGACCCTTAAGTGGCTTCATTCAAAATAAATACGTTCCCAACAATAAAATCCACGTGCGACAGCTACTGCGTCCGGTACGCGTCTGCGAAGCTCTCTTACAAGTCTGCTACGAGTATACTACGCATCTGCTACTCTCCTACTACTGCTACGAGTATACTACGCATCTGCTACACTCTCCTACTACTCCTACGAGTATACCACACATCTGCTACACTCTCCTACTACTGATACGAGTATAATTCGCATTCGCTAAGCTATCCTACGAATATACGACGCCTTTGCTACGCTCTCTTACGAAACTGCTACGAGAATACCATACATCTACGACGCTCTCCTACGAAGCTGCTACGAGTCTGCTACGAATTTAATAAACATCTGCTACGTATACCATAATAATTATGTCGTGTATACCATGCATGTGTTGCGCGTCAGCTACGCTCTTCTTCACGTCTGCTACGAATATATTACGGGTATGCTTTGCCTTCCTATGAGTCTACTACGCTCTCCTACACGTCTGTTTCGTGTTTGATTCCGGTCACAGTTAACGTATAACAGTTTCATGTCTGAATTACCATAACGGTTCACCCCGTCATTGTGATCTTTTTTTTTTCTGGACCATACCTGGGAACCTTCTAGTTACGGATCTATTGGGGATCAAAGTTCCAACTTTTTCACAAGTTTTTTTTTTTAAAATACATATTTTAACTAGTTTTCCGCCCGCGGCTTCGCCCGCGTCTAGTTCGGTTATATCGCGTTTCCAAGAGAAATCTTCAAAAGTCCGGGATAAAACCTATCCTATGTTCTTTCTCAAGGTCAACTCTATCTCTGTACCAAATTTCATTAAAATCGGTACAGTGGTTTAGACGTGAAAGCGTAACAGACAGACAGACAGAGTTACTTTCGCATTTATAATATTAGTAGGGATGTAAGATTTTTGAGTGCGTGACATTGAGTCCTGCCGTAAAACCCCAAAAAAAAGTCGTTTCCCAGCAATAATTTTTCCGTAAAAATACTTAGTTTGATGTACATAATGTTTGGTTGACCGCTTCGTGAAGCATCCGTTTACACACTGTATGTTGTACGTCGCAATCAAACTATGTCATTATGTTTCGTTACGTGTCGGCTTCGCGTCAAACCTTCAACCATACAGTATTTCTCAGGACGAGGATTTCAATCAATTGCACTAACAATAGGTACACAACTAGTAAGCTTCTCTCTCTGAACAAGTCAAGCATTTTATAACACAATAAAAATGTCAACGTTTCGCTTTCCACTAATTAAGCCATTAGAGACTATGAGAGTATTAATAATTCAAATATCCTAATTGCAAATGGAGCACATGGTAATAAAATGACTTTAGTGGAGTGGAAGGAAGACCACACACACATGAACAAAGATCGATCCACATGCACGATCCCTTACACGAACACAATAGTAAGGAGCACATGGTAATAAAATGACTTTAGTGGAGTGGAAGGAAGACCACACACACATGAACAAAGATCGATCCACATGCACGATCCCTTACACGAACACATTAGTAATAAATAATTTAGCTTCGTTGCCCATTTGGCTCGGGCGTTTTTGTCACGTGACCAATAGACATGTACTATTTAAAAGATTATAAAATTACTAGCTGTGCCCGGCATGCGTTGCAATGCATGTTTTCCTACCTACTACCCTACCTACCCTACCTACCCTACCTACCCTACCTACCCTACCTACCCTACCTAATTGTGAATCTAAACCATTCTCAGATCCACACAAAAAATTTCATCAAAATCAGTCCAGTCGTTTGAGAGAAGTTCAGTGACATACACACTCACAGAAGAATTATATATATAAAGATAAGTATAGGCATTAATTAGGTAGGTGCACACGGTCGTCTGTACCGATTCTTCGTTTCTTATTTTCCACCACCATGAGTCAGCACTAGCGATGGTGTTGCTAGTAAGGACTCTCGAACTCAGAGCATATATTTCAGACTAGCTGTTGCCTGTGACCTTCGTCCAGGTGAAATTATTATCAGTTCAGCTGTTTCGGAGATTAGTCAGCACAAACAGACAGACAGACAAAACATAAAATGTTTTTGTTATAAGGAACGTAGGTATAATAGCATATACTTTCACACAAATTCAGTAAGAAGCTGTTATTAATTACAAAAAGACAATTCAAGTGTATTTACTTGTATAGATAGACCAGTTACAGGCATTTCTGATTAGTCAAAAACAAAAAGATGGAGTTACAGAACAGAAGACCAAAAAGTTGGGACTCTTCGTAAGGTTTTCTAAGGCGCGGTTTATACAGAAGAAACTTGGCGAGGACGTGTAGCGGCAGCAGATAATCAAAGAAACCTAAAATGAACCTAATAGTTATGTCACATAGCGTCGTTTTTTTCGGAAAGAGAATTGCGCCCGCCCTTCTAGGTAACGTTGCCGCCACCAGGGGCCCAATTCTGCTATTACAATAGTGTCAGAATGGTCTGTCATTGATTTCATAATTGTTGATTTTGACTTGTCAAAACTTGTCAAAATCAACAATTATGAAATCAATGACAGACCATTCTGACACTATTGTCGTCTATTGTAATAGCAGAATTGGGCCCCACCAGGTGATCCGTCCGACACCGCCACCGCCACACGTCTCGCCACGTCTCTTCTGTATAAACCGCACCTTAGGCGTCAGGCGTGTCTGTTCAACAGAACAGGGGGTCACCTTGCCATATCCCTGTAGGGAATGCCGACAAATGCGCGTGACATTGCTGTTATTAAAAACTGTATTTTATTTAGTTTGACTTGATAGTATGTGATGGTAAACTGATAATTAATTGACCAGCTTTTTATTTCATGGAAAACTATGTGAAATACAGGAAGGACACCAACGCGAAAACGTCCATTCCATACATTTTGACCGTGTAGGTATTGCACTTTTGTAGGAAACAGCAGATTTTTTTAATAACCGATGAAAAATGTCTATGTGGGGGGGTCTCAGAATGATGTACTGAACACGTGGTAACCGTTTTCGCGTCGGTGTCCCTTCTACCCCGCATTTATATTAACCTATTACTAACCTAATGCCAATACAATTAAGAAGAGAGTGAGAGAACCAAGAAAGTTGTCATTACAGATATATGCTTAACTAAAAAAACCGGCCAAGTGCGTAGTAGTTGCCTATCAAAATATGGGGACTAACTAAACTGATTCGCTGAATTGCACTTAAATTTAATTTATTAACATTGACATGTATTAACTAATAGAATAATTTATAATACTCCATAATGTATAAATATTTGAACGCCGAACACGGTAAAATAATTTGGACATTTTGATAATTTTAAGACCAATAGTAACATTGTTCTGACAAATAAATGAAATTAAATTAAATAAGAAAAGCATTATTACTATTATAGTTTTGTAGTTTGTAAATAATTTAATTATCTTTGAAATAAACATCCCTATAATTAAAAAAAAAAATAAGAAAAGCTAAGCAAGATAATCTTTTTTGTTTCATACTATGAACATTTAATCTTTTCAACGCCAATGATGGATATTCCACAGGTTCACCGCCAATAAAATTTTATTTATTGTACAAATATAATTTTATTATAACCCAAAATTGCCAAAAACTGAGGCTGAGGTACAGTGATATTCCATGCAGGTGTCGAAAATAGACTAACGTGTGAGTGTGTACATTTAGAGTTTAAATTCCAGTTATGGAAAAACAAACTTACGTTTGCAGTTGAAAAACCTGTGCTGCTTTACATTATGTTTAGGAAAATATGTTATCCATATACATTTCATAAATTGGTCGACTATTACTCTTAAACTTGCAAAGCCTACTTAGCTGTGATAGTTTTCCTTTTAACTTCGTTACCTAATATATGTCACCGGAAAATTGCAGACTCCGTAAGATTGTAATAAATTTTTATTAGATTTTAATTTGTCGATATATTATGAAAAATTCGTTTTTATATGTCACCGAATTTCAAACACCTTAATACAATGAATCCCATACAAATTAAATAGTTTCCAATACATCCGTGTCTTTATAAGAAAAAATACTTAGTTTACAATTTCACGCGATATTTTATAATCTTACGGCGTTGGTAATTATCCGGTGACATATATGTATACTTTTTTTTTTATATGATCGGAGCGGAAGGGAGTGTCAGACTTTTACTGACTAAAAACCATCCATGTTCCTTCTTTTGCCCTTTATGTTCCAGGGCCACGGTATCTCTTTCGAACAGCCCCGCAGCATATATGTATACTACCACCATGAATTTTTTCACACACTACAAACACAACCGTTTAGCTGGTAGAATGAGGGACACACTTGAGCCTAACAAAAATTTGCACTTTATAGCTTAATATTTCACAAACGAATCCTTTAGTCGAAAAATTATGTAACAAACTCGCAATATTTTATAAAGACCTATCCAAGGACATCTCTCATTATGGGGTACTCGAGAAAAAAAAATCCCCACTTTACGTGTGGTACTGGAGATACCCTAAAAAAATTATTTTCGAGATTTTAGTTTACCGCTTTGTCGGTACAACTAATCTGTATATTTATGCTAAATTACAGCTTTCTAGTAAGAGTAAGAGTCTTTGAGCAAAGCTGCGGACAGACAGATAAACGGACATGGCGAAACTATAAGGGTTCCTTGTTGACTACAGAACCCTAAAAAGGTATTAAATAGAGAGCTCTTTTGAGAGTTACTGTAATTTGATGTTTAAAATGTTTGATCAACAACAAAGCAGCCCAATTACGGTTTCTAATTTCAACTATCTACTTAAATAGATAAATATTAAATAATGAAAGTACTCTTACCTAGCGCATATTCATATTGTTACATCTCGAGGACCATGACAACAAGACAATTGGGGCAATGACCATAAATAGGAATGTCGATGCACGACAGACGATGTCAATTTATTTTCAGCTAATAATAATGTGAGGCTCATTTTGAAACGGTCTTTGTTACTTTGTCACGTCACACTCGCGTGCAAATATGAAACTAAAATGATTGGCGGGCTTTTGAAAAATGATTATTTTAGGTACCTACGAGTATCACTATCTTGAAATTCAAAGTATTGAATTAAAAAAAACCGGCCAAGTGCGCCTCGTACTCGCACACAGGGTTCCGTAGCACCAAACCATATAAAAATATTTTGAAGGCTCATTCTTAAATGTATGTTGTATTGTATAAATTGTATTACATTCAACAGCAAAACTAAATTTGTTTTTCATTGTATCTTTATAAAAAAACAAGGTTTGATGAAAAAGTCCCATACCTCAAAAACTAAACATCAAATCTTATTCAAACCAATTTTCTTTGAAAGTTTTTTTACGTTCTATAATCCTACATTTTTTCAGAATTTTCCCCCTGTTACTTACTTTGGAAATTAGAGAGGGGGGGACACATTTTACCACTTTGGAAGTGTCTATCTTTCAAACGATTAACTTAGAGCAAAAATGGTTTTAGGAACCTCAATGACCCCTCAACACCCCGCACATATAGGATTGATAAAAAATATCTTGTGTAATGTTTTCCTGAATAATTAACCTGTAAGCAACTAGCTACTTGTCCGATTCAGAAGTCATTACGATAGAATGATATCTACGTCAACGAATACCACCAATTTGTGGTTGACTTTGACCTTCACGGAAGTTTTATGGGAGCCTTTCCTTGTGACCTTCGTTAGAAATAGGTAACTGCACTGTTACACAGAATACATAATAGTACAACTGTACAAGTAACTGCTAGATAGATTTTATTTATTTGTTTTTCGACTTACAACTATCATTATAGGTCTTAACCTAATTCGAACGTTATACGTTAACGTATCAATTATTAAGATGCAAAAAATACCTGTAGTTCTTGTTATATTTTTTTTTTTAAATGTCTGGTGCTCTATGGTAAACTTTCCCGAAAACATTTGGGTTACCGATAGTTCTCAAAATACTATTTGCTTGCTTTTTTTCTTGAATGATGTAATACGAATGCATAATTTCATCATGTAGCTGCTTTTCGGCCATAATTAGCAGAAAGGCAGCTTTAACATTTCAGTACTTAAGCTTAAGCAAGTAAATTCTTGGTTTTCGAAATGCAAAAAATAAAAGCTGATGAAATAAACATGACCGCTCTGTGCATGTTTAGTCTGGTAGGAAAGAATGTAGTTACTTAGTGTTAGTACTTACCTATACCCATACCTACCACCTGTCTTTTAAAAATAAAAAACCAAATAGTCATCTGATAATATTGAACTTAAAAAAAAGATAAGCGTTAATTAAAATATTCTGATAGAGTGTAGATATTAAACGGCACACCCTGATATCTACTAACAGTGATCTATAGATATGGTTTAAATTTAATTGAATGCAACTGAAATAATAAACCAGTATAGTTTTATTATTTATATGTGCATTAATCAATACTCAAATTAATTAACTAGGTAAAAAATACAAATTATATATTCAATTTTACACGCTCAGAAAGTAAAAGAAACATCAGAATTTCATTTCAATTATTCTAAATCACTTTTAACTGAAGAGACACCACTCAGTGGGTAACAATTTTTTATTGGATTTAAATAACATGAGCAATTAGAGCTGTACCGGGAATTGTGAAATACAACTCTCCGGCGTGTTCGTGCAATTTTAGAAACAAACGTTTCATAAAAAAAAAAGATAAGAACAGTTACAATGAAGGATATTTTCAAAATACTTACCATTACATGCATTCCCTGGCGTTTGTTCATGGTGATGCATTGCTCGAAGCACCGTGTTACGTGTGAAGGATCGCGCCCTTTCATGTCACAAGCAAGACTGAATTTTACGAGCGATCAACGAAGCCGGCTGAAACGGCGAGCCACACCCCGCAGCCCCGCCCCTGCCCCCCCGCATGCGCAGGCTGAATTAAAGCCGTTATTCTTCTGAGTGCCAATACATGAATGACTCCAGCGAATACCAAAGTAACGTGAAACCGTCGCCTACATAAACTATTCACTGTCACACACTGTATGTTTGGCTGCAGCATGATTTGCAACAGGCACCACATTGTTCTTTATTTATTCGTTCTGAATTCGAAGCTTGAGCTGTGTCTGTATATACGTACGCAGGTACTGAAAATAATAATATTGACAAATGAACAATTTAACCAGTAGTGGAGACAGGATGCTCTCCAAATCTAGACATTGTTTTTTAGTAAATAATCCAGCAGAAGAAGATTAATTGCCTATAGGCTGAACAAGCAGCAATAAACAGTTTTAGGTTGAATGATGAACTGGTACTCGTGAAAAAGAAAAATTTTGCTTGCTTTTCCTCGTTTAAACAAACACACTATATTTTGTAAATTGAAGGCGGTCAGTAAATAAAATATATCTAGATAAATCAATCGATTTTATCGAATAACTGAAGCGAATAGTATATCATGGCGAAGGGCGGACGTTTTGGGGACTGTCTCTTGTAAACTTAGACTGTCATTTGCCTAATTTGAATAAATGACTTTTGATTTGGAATCAATCTACTAGAACAGATAGAGTTTCACTGTTTGACAGTTCATAAACAACATGCTGATGACGCCAACACATCAAGCTACCCGTAACTGACATTCCCAATATACCTTGAACCTTATGCATTAGCGATAAAGTTGTCTTTTAATGAAATTTGACAGATTGCAGTAGCTTGGTGTGCTGGTGTCTGTACCTACCTACTCAGTTTGATTGATTGGAGTTTGTTATTGTAATGCAACTCTGCTGATAGCGTTAAATAACTCTTCACGATATTCTATTAGCATTTGTGGTTTTCACTATAAAAAGTAGTTTAGGGTTTAGAAAAAAACCATCAAATTATTAGCAATAAGTAGCCTCCGTCACCGCCATGGACAATTAGGGACTGGTCGAGACGAGACCTTAGGTAAAGTTCATGCTACGTTTTTAGTGTATCACAGGATTTACCTACTTATTAATATTATAGAGAGAGATTAGTGGTCCACAGCGATTGCCATTGTCTTGGTTCTCATGAAAAACCACAACAACAACAACATGACTGTTGGATGAAAAATATGAAAATCGCTTCGTTACGTTTACGACCATCATCATCATGCATTCATGCTTCAGCAGCCTACAGCAGTCCACTACTCGGCCTCTCCAATTGCTTGCCATTCAGCTTTTATTTTAAATAATATCCGTCGAAGTTATTTATAAAGCTACGGGTCTATGGATTAGCTATGGTTAGGGTGCTAGAGATTAGGTAACCTTCCACTTTGAACCGTACCCAAGAGTACCTACCGTTAATATATTCTAGCACTAACTTAGCTTTAACTTAACTTATATGTGTGGTGGAAACTGTCAGTATAAGTTTGTTATAATAAATAAATAAACTAATTGTTCCATACTTAACCCTATGCGAACCTCCTGAAATGTGAATCAAGACTCGGAGGCTATTTATACATATGTAGGGCCATTGACCGTTCTCATTATTGATAGGTACTTACCTACCATAGCTAATGGGAGACATTTTTCGTAGAGTTCGTGTCGAACATGTCGACAACCTCGGATCGTTTGCTGACGTCAAATACTTTTTGTAACTACAGGATAAAACCCAGGATGTTGCTATAATAACGCAGATAAGATATAAATAAAGCTGAATAAGATGCATTCTTCCAGGAAGTCACCTACCTAAGTACCACTTATAAATTGCGTAGTGATAGAGGATAGGCTAGAGATGGGGAATTGGCGATGACACTATCTTGAGTCAAGATTAGACACTGCTTTTGATAATGTAGGTAATTCAAAGGAAACTTGTCAAGATATAATAATCTCAAGAACCTCATCGGGATGTTTTGTGATACTAAAACAAACGGGTAACTGCACGGATTTTCTGTTCCATGGGACTGTGGGTAACTCAGTAGATTTTGAATTCCTTTCCAGTAATATTTCTCTAAATTATAGCAATCAAAGTTTGTGTCTAATAATTACTTACAATAAAGAAAATTTAGAAACGAGAAAAGTAAAAGATATTATTCCTAAATATTTGAAGTTTGGCGAAGTTAAATACTTCTCCATCGGATTTCAGCTGATGTCTTATTAGGTATTTTTAAGGCCGCCAAAATAAATAAGTGTTAAATCATCATAACGTTTGTATAAGGAGCAAACGATTGTGTAAACTTGGTGAAAAATCATTTTATTTAGTCAAACTCCCAAGAATATAAGGGTGGAAGGGACACCGACGCGAAAACGGTTACTACGTATTCAGTACATCATTCTGAACCCTCCACATAGAAATTTTTCATCCGTAATATAAATAAATCAGCTATTTCATACATTTTGACCGTGAAGGTTTATACACTTTTGTAGGAAATAGCTGATTTTTTTTAACTCTAAACTGGGGGGTTTGGGAATGATGTACTGAATACGTCGTAACCGTTTTCGCAACGGTATCCCTTCCACCCTGTATTTTTGTAGTGGGTGCCGCTATTTCATAATAGATGGCGTTGCCAGCAGCCCTATCAATCTTTTACTGAAACATCATCATGACAATGACGACAGATGGCGTGTGATTATGAAATTAAAAACTTCTACTCCACCATGGGGTGACAAACAAGTAGCATTATCTCTGATGGTAGGTAAAAAATGGTCACCTGCATAGGCTTTGGCACCATCAGCGATACTATATCCCTGATGGTGCCAAAGCTGATGGGTTGCCACGTTTTTATATTTCTATGGTTACCAGCTACCCGCAAATTGGAGCGCTGTTTACCGACAGGAGATAGGTAATAGTATAGTGGTTGTTCTTCCCCGTTTCAGCAGAGGGGCAGCCACCGAAGCCAGACAATTATGTCGATTTTTACCTACTCATTATTGGAACCGACTAATAAATATCTTCCCGCATTAAAATGGATAATATTGGGAATTTGAATGATATCGCCATCTACAAAACAACGTCGGAATTGGTAATCCCCTCGTGCAATTCACGACTCATCATCACTTCGACAGCTTACAGTAGGTACATACGCACAGGTGTGGTTGAGTATATTACACTTATTATGACTAACCACTTCAAACAAAGGTCACTTGAGAGTTTCTAAAGTAGGTTAGAGATGCGGGCGGATGTATTATTTATGTCGGTTCTAAGCATGAGAATTTGGCCCTCAGTTCGAGAAGGCTATGATGGATACTGAATTTCTTTCAAATAAAACAGAATAATGTTTTTTTTATTTATTAATATAAAATTAAAAGCAACCATTATTACAGCGTACATCGTTTGTTACCTTCCTTTATTATAACTAGATCTTAATTTATATTTTGTTGTAGGTAATTTAATTATACATACCTAATTAAAAATATGCGATGTGAAAACACGTGAGAATCATATTGATCACTAATTTTATAAGTATTGAAATAAAAGGCAAGGTCATGTGGATGATGAACATAATAAGCGAGGTTTGTAATAAAAACATTAATAGTATGTATTTATATGTAGTTGTCTATGGACTTCATGATGGTAACATAATACCAATAACAACATTGACATACAGTACAAATGCTTTTCAAATGTCTACAACTCTAAAAAGCTTTTTTTTTCTGCATTAGGTGATAGGTGTAGCTTTTAAAGCTGCTTGTACAGACGCCAGCACTCAAGCTACTACAATCTGTCAAATTTCTTTAATAGTTTTCAACTTTATCGCTAAAGCATTAGTTTCAAGGTCGATTGGGAAAATTTGACATTTCAGGTAATTTGATGTGCTGGTGTCTGTACCATTACATGTAGAACCAAACAAGCCTTGGTATATATTCAAATGACATAGACCTGATATTTTCCGTTTGCTATTGTTTGTAGGTAGGTATTTAGTTTGTTTCTATTGAGTCTGCGTCTTAATGTTTTTGTTCTCATAACCCACAACTTGTTATGAATAGTGCTGAGTAATAACATGTTATTTTATAATATAATGTTACCATTAACTACTTATAACTAATATTTAAAATCCAAATATATACAGAAATGTTTATTGTTGCATAAACTCTGTTCAAACACTGTCTGTTTTCCATTATAATAATCCAATTATGGGGAACAGATCAGTGAAGAAGCCACAGTAGTCGAATTTCCACATCAATACTGTATATTTCGGTTTTTTTTTTACCAAAAAGCAACTGAACAAATAACAACTGACATATTTTAACAAAGAATTCAACTTAAAATATCACATTTTGTATATCATGAATGTTATGAGGTATGCATTTCATCATGCTTTGAAACAAAATTATAATCTTTAACTTGATTACATAGAACTTTATATAGGTACTTTTTGTTTGCTATTCCTGAATATTTTTAGCACATTGCTATTTCAGGCATAAACAATAAAATAATTTATCCTAACTTAATATTGGCAAAGTTTTTCAAAGTTGTATCAATTCTGAATCATAATATTATATTATACCTACACATATTTTGTTTTTACCAAAAATTACAATTTGCTACAATATTACATAGAGAATTCATTCTTATCATTTGAAACAAAGAGTTAGAAGAATATTATTTTGTATGAAGCAGAGAAAAAACATACCTTACAGTATTTTTTTTAATGTTGTTAATAATTAGATACAATAATACACAATTTTGGTATACACTAATCCATAGCCCCCTTCTAACAAATAAAATTTACTTTGTCATTAATGTATTGTGTCACAATATAAATAGCTGAGTAATAAAGAATGTCTTTAAAAAGCAATTGAAACAATGAGCTTTACATTATGTTTAATATTAACATTCTTTTATCTTATAAATTTTCAATAATAACAAGAATTGTACAAAAATCAAAGCCTTTTAGTATGTACTTTAGAAAATTCATTAGATGCCAGAATAACTGATAGATATGGGTACAACTATATCTGTTGTAACCTTGAACAAATACATATTTTCAATGGATTCCAACTGGTTTACTATACTGATAATTATATAATTTATTTTAATATAGATTATATTAGACCACTTCTTTAATCAGTTCTAAATCTTTGGACTGAAACTAATAATCTTATTTGAGATTTTTGCCAGTTACCAAAAATAATCAAAATAATATTGTACTTAAACAAGAAAAACCCAAAGTTATACAAATATTTTTGTAACAATGCATAATTGTTTTGTTAATTTAAAAGTGCTTATCAAACCAATCAATTTAAGTATGTGAATGTGGTACATTTTATTTCTATACATTTTTACATGATATAAAAGGAAACATTACTTACAGAATATTATTATACTTTAATGTATGTTATAATCTGAGACTAATAAATTGCCATCACTGAAGCGTATCTCTTAGGGCCTAGCAAGCACAGTTGTCACCATCCCTGTTACGACCGTTGTCATTGGCATTGAGCTTGATTTGATCAGGGAACTCGTTGTACAGCTCTGCTTCTGTTTCCTGGGCCAAAGCATTCCGAGCTATGGTCTGGAATGCAAGCTCGACATTGACAGCCTCTTTGGCACTTGTTTCAAAGTAAGGAATATCATTTTTACTTTGACACCATTGTTGTGCACGCTTGGCTGAAACAGCGCGATTGTCCAGGTCCACCTTATTGCCCAGAATCACGAATGGGAAGTTGTCAGGATCTCGTGGCGAGGCTTGTATCAAAAATTCGTCCCTCCAACTTTCCAAGGACTTGAACGTGTTGGGGGCAGTTACGTCAAACACCAAGACGCAACAGTCCGCCCCACGATAAAACGCCACTCCTAAAGATTGGAATCGCTCTTGGCCAGCAGTATCCCAAATCTGCATTGTGACGATTCGATCATCTACGATTACCTCTTTCGTGAGAAAATCTGCGCCTATTGTTGCCTTGTACTGGTTGGAAAATTTCTTGTTGACAAACTGATTCATAAGCGAAGTTTTGCCCACACCGCTATCGCCAAGGATGATTACTTTCAGCAGTACCTTTTTTCTCGATGACATTTTACACAGAAATTTATAAAAACGTGGAAAATTACAAAATAATCACACTCTTTGTCTGCACTTTTGACATAAAACGAAATTGATAAATGCGTCACCTGTTTTTCGTGGCTAGTTTATTTCGATGGCCATTGAGTGTTGCCACAAATGATATTTAATAAATAGCAGTAGATTTTTCAAAGATTATTGTCATACGCACTAGGTCTTAGGCCTTTCGGTCAAAAGGCCAAAACGCATTTCTTCCGACTTTCTCCTAGAACAGTTATCCATTACAAGTTTTAACACGATTTTAAAGAGCTTGAACTAAGTCAATCGGTGATCCGTTGTTTTTCTAATAAAGAGGCTCCGAGATTATCACTTAGCCGGCGGCGCTGCGCTCCCTGCCGAGTCGTTACCGGTCGTAAACAAAAGATATTTTTAGGAGGAGAGTACGTGCCTTCCATGAACCGCTACACCATATATTACTATACTCTTTGAGCTACACAAATAAATGATGTAACTGAGGGTTGAAAAAAGACAGTGTGAGGTGTTTATCTACGATAGCTATCGAGACTGCCTTTTTTTATTTTTATGTTGATAAGTTAGGTATTTGCTTCTAGAATAGTAAATATTGTGTCCCTCCTTTTACTTTGGTAATTAGACAGGGGGGGGGGCTCTAATTACCTACTATATATTTTTCCTCCTCTTACTACTAGTAAGAGGAGGAAAAATCTAAAAAAAATTGGGATTGGGATTGTAGAACGTAAAAAGAACAATACTCAACGAAAATTGGTTTGAATAAGATTTGTTGTTTAATTTTTAAGACATAGGATTTTTTCGTAAAATTGCAGCACTAACATAATATTATTAGATTTAGCTTTACTGTTGAGTGAAAATTGACATTTGAATGAGCGATAAAAATATTGAAATTAAATGGTTTGATACTACGGAACCCTTTCTGTATGAGGCCGATTCGTGCTTGACCGGTTTTATTTCATAGTTCCTTTACCTCTGATTTGGCATCACTGTAAAAATCACAATGAACTTTACACTCGTAGCAAAATAGCTACAGTATGACCACTTTAAGTGTGCAGTTCAAGGTGGCGTTGCTTGTCAGGAAAAATCGGGAAAAATGCATCGATATGTCAAACTTGGTACATTTATTTTAGTTGTGTGTTTTCCCGTCTGCACAGATAAGTTGGCTGAAGTGTACTGTTGACACTGTTGTTGGGTTATTGCTACTGAGGAGCAGTTTGTCAATATCCATGGTCTGTCTGTCAAATGCACAGATCATCATAATTAGTGCTGTCACCCCGCTTGTCAGGTAACATTCGTGTGTCAAAATCAAAAATGTTCAGGATCATTTTTGTATGAAATTCCCAATGTCCGCTCTATAAATCTTTTAAATCTCTTGGTAAATAATTGTAATATAATTAGCACCTTATTCTACATGAGACTAGCTAGACACTTATTTAGAATGTAGTCTTGTAGCGTCTTTAGAGTATAAAGGCGCATACCCACCGCAACGCACGGATACACCACACACGTGTGATAAGATAATGTATGTGATTGTGTCCACTGCACACCATGGGCACGCTATGTATCAATAATTGACGTCATTAGTACATGCGTGGCTTGCTCGAAGAAGGGGCTCACATAGCCCAACGCTGTGCATGCGGTACACACTATACGCGAATATTAACTCACGACTATGCCACGGTGGGCCACGCACACTACAGTTGTACATAGTTGTGGGTGTGTGAATGTGTACTGCAGTGGAAACGTAAACCCACGCTTTCAAACAAATTAATGCACAGCATGCACCGCGGTAGGTTTGCGCCTTATTAGCATAGAGTAATATATAAAATGACTTATTAGTGTACTCTGTGATCACAGAGCATCATATTCTGTGATTTTTACGATACGAAGACATGAAGCAAAAAATAAAATATAATCATTCATTCATGACTTCATTCACAGATTACGTTAATCGTTCAACTCTTCACATCATTTTCGTTCATAGTCGTTCGTTCGTTTGATTGGTCTGTCTGCGCTGATTTCTGTGTGATTCATGAGTTTTACAGAAATTATTATTCTAATTTCATTACCTGTATTTTTCACTTTTTATAGTGCAAAATGAGAAAGTACTAAAAGTGATGACTTCGTGTTTCTTCGTTACATAAAATTATAATAGTTCGTTGAACCGAAAGGAAAAGAAGGTAAGGGTTAGATCGGGTCTAAAGATGATCCGTTATGCTGCTCCAATTTGTGACTTTGATTTAACTTTTATTACATTTTAGATGGAGAATAACTTGAGCCGTAGTGGCAGCCGATCGAGCTCCGTATGTGAGCTGGAAAAGGACTTTAGCGATATTGAAATTATGAAAACTAGGACGAACCGACGTAACGTACTACTCCGAACGCCAGCCGCGCGGAAAGCAAAACGAGTCAGATTTTTTAGAAATGGTGATAAGTTTTATTCAGGAGTCATAATTCCAGTCTTGCCAGAAAGATACAGGTTCGTAATATTCCTACAATACTTAAGAAACACTGAAAAAGATTTAGTTCTGGTTAGAAAATGTTTGGAACACTTTCACTTTTATATATACCTATAGCTAAATATTCTAAATTGGATGTCTCTAAAGTATTTATGTAAGTAGTTACAGTTCAATATTGTGAATTATGAAGCAATGTTCAATTGTGATACCAGGTAAATTGCATGTTAGCAATACTGTAGCTGAGTGTTTTTATGTCATTGTGCTGGTTTATGTGATTCTGAAGTGTCTGTTTATCATTGCAGGGTGAAATATAGTCACAGTACATTATTCTGATTAGTCTAAATTGTTTACAATTTAATTAACTAGCTGTTTGTGAGATAAAGTGCTCACTGCTGTTATGAGAAAGTCAAGTAGTTAAGAACTAGATTATTATGACTTAGTTAATAATAAACACATTACTGAATATGTTATACATAATAATAATGAGATTAAGAAGATTATATCTTATATGTTTTTAATGTTATGAAAATAAAATTATAGTGAAACTTAATAAATACTTCAAAGGAAAGTATTATGAGTAAGGTGTTTATAGACATAACTGCTAAATATTACTTTAGTATGGATAATTATTATTGTTGATAAATATAACAATAATAATATCCACACTTTACTAACCTATGCCTAGTTCATGTTGATTGTACACTTGTTGTAATCAGTGAAATAAGCAACAATTATACTATCAAGGTTGTACAGGATGCTATGATAATTGGCTGATTGTAATTTTGCCTTTCCTTCCCTTGATGTATAAATATCCTACTGATTCTGATTTCAAATAAATGCTAATTATTCATTCCAAAAGATGCAAGCATACTGTTTGTTCCCTTCCTACTTGCTGTGAGTGCTTCTATTTGCTTTCTAATTTTCTATGCATTTTAAGTTCACATTAAGAACTGAGTCACATTGAACTGAATTCCACTAATGCAATTATCACAGATATTTTTTAAAGATATAATACATGCAAATCAGAATTATGGTTTCCAGTGCAAAACATTCTTAAACTTCTATAGATTCAAGTTTAACATGCAACCTATTAGTTTTTGTTAACAATGATACTTGATCTTTCTGACTGACAATAATTCAAAAGAGTAAATATCTTCAAATAAATATCTTGGGACAACCAACACACCGCCATCTGATCCCAAACTAGGCAGAGCCTGTACTATGGCAACCAGACAACTGATAAACATACATATATATTTCTAAATACATACATATTATAGATAAATTACACACCCAGATACAGAACAAATAATCGTACTCGTCGCACAAAGATTTGTCCTGTGGGAATCGAACCCACAACCTCCGTCCTAGCAGTCAGGGTCACTAACCACTAGACCAACAGGCCAATCTTATAGTTAATTTGAAATAAATGCTTTGAGTTTAGCTGTTGACATATTCTATATTACTATATATATAGTCTATATATTTTCTGATTACAGGTCCTTTGATAGTCTCACAGCAGATCTAACAAGGGTATTAGTCGACAATGTAACTCTACCAAGTGGTGTGAGGGCAATATATTCACTTGAGGGTAGGAAAGTAAGTTTTACTCATATTTACACAATATTCTAGCTCCCTTACTTTAATTATCTTGTCATTTTAAGCTTTTGCATACAAATATATTACATTTAATTAGTTTAATATTTTTTTTTAATACTTTCACAGATAGGCAAACTGGATGATCTAGAGGATGGGCAATCATATGTTTGTAGTGGATTTGGTGAGCCTTTCAAACGTCTAGATTATGAAGCCAGTGCAGTTACCCCTCAATCTTTCAGACTCAGTGGCCCAGAGTCTCTGAGTGACAGCTCAAGTCCGTCCCCAGCCAGGGCTAATAACAGATTGTCCCGGTATTTGCAGGTACAGTGAATTGAAAACAAATCAGTCACCTTGTTGATCATGCTCGTTTATAGAAGCTTATTAAAATTTTCCTCGATTCTTTAATAGTTACAATATAAAAATATTTCAGGCAAATGGTAGTAGTACTACTGGCAACGGGACAGCACGAGTTAGCCCAGCTGGAGACAATGTAGTCCGACCACGCATAGTTACTATTATTAGAAATGGAGTGAAACCACGAAAGGTAATAATAATATATCAATTTTGTTTATCAATTTACACACAATAATCTGTCACACCCTGATTACAAATTAAGATATATTATTTCCAAGCATTTGAGAGCCCATGATAAATCTATTCATTATGAATCAATGCATACCTATTTGACATAGAAAATCTGGTTTATGTAGTTACGTCAAATAACAGGAAAATTGTTTTATTATTATGTTAAATTACGTACTATGTTAAAAACCCACTTATATTATTATCTGTTCAAAACAATGTTTGTTCACAGGTGTGCAGATTGTTACTAAACAAACGAAACAGCCCCACTTTGGAACATGCACTAGCCGCCATTACCGAATGTGTTAAATTAGATACAGGTTGTGTCCGTAAAGTCTTCACGAGAACTGGCTCAGTGGTCACAGCATTAAACCAATTCTTTGAAGTTGAAGATGTGTTCTTTGCTTATGGAAATGAGAGGTACCCTTTGAAATGCAAAACAGTAATGGCAGAACCCTTGTTCAGTATACATTTCAGTTAACTAACTTAAGGTTATTTTGTTCTCAGGGTTAACCAAGAAGACTTTGAATTGGAATTCGAAGAAAATAAGGCTGTGCTACAATGTAGAAAAACTCCTATATCAAGAAATTCGAGGTCTGTTATTATATTTAGTTTCTCGGAAATTGAATTATGAATGTTATTATCCCTGTAAGCAATAGAAATACATAACACAAAGTAACTACTAAGCATTTTTCGTAAAAGTTCTACCAACAGGTAGCACCATTATATAGGATGTAACAGAATAAGCGCAATACCTCTTCAGTGGTGATTCAGACCATCATACTGGATAGCGGTCCCTAAGGGCCGATTCACACGAGCACACATTCGAGCTTTCAAGCAATACTGGTCTTTTAATTATGTAGATAAAGTTTAAAATTATTTCACGCAACTAATAAGAAGAGTCCAATTTTTATTTGCTCATTCTTTTACATCCTGCATAAAATCATCTAAACCTACGTCTTCAACTCAACAGGGCGGGTCCTAAACCGCGTATGCCAGTGAAAGCCGGTGGTGGAGCAGCGCGCGCAGCCAGTGAAGCCGGCGCAGGCGCCGCCGGGGACGCCGCAGACGAATCCGCGGGCCCCCTTCTTCCACAGCCTTTGAGACTCAAATACAGCGTCGGCAGAATCATAGGTAATATTCCGAACATTCAACAACTATCATTTCATTATCGTACCTGTTATTCACTTCTTAATATTTCCAATATGTACTTGTCTTGTGTTATTTAAAATCCGGTCAGGATATTTCAACCGTGATGCTCAATTTTGTACTGTTTACTGTAACTGTTTCCATGCCTCGTAAACGGTGATTCTCCCGTACACCTAATTATGTTACACATTTTGTTTCCCATATATGTTAATGTCAATTTTTGAATATCCATGACTCTTTCAGAGTTTGTAATGTTTATAAAATATAATTATAGAACTTCTACAAAATTATAATTTTAATATAATGTTGGATTCTCCTTGACCGGTTTTTATTTTTTCTATATTTACCAGCAATACTTTGTATATCATTATCGTACCATTTGTCATATCGATAATAGGTGACGGCAACTTCGCTGTTGTACGGATATGTAAAGACAAGACCACCGGGAAGGAATATGCTCTCAAAGTTATTGATAAGGCAAAGTGCAAAGGCAAGGAACACTATGTGGAGGCAGAGGTAACTTTATTATTACTATAACTTAGTTGACAATACAAACCCAGAGCTTTTAGTAATCAAACACTGTTTGAAGCTTTCAAGGTTTAAAACTAAACTTATTCTAATACTTACGGAATATCTTCCGTGATTGTTCATTATTTTGAGCTCCTAAACACGGTAGATATCCGTAAGTGACAGTATAAGTTTTGCTTTTAGTACTGTCTCCAATCTTCATCTTCATCTGCAATAAAATATTTTTAGCAAGTCTATTTGCAAACAGCTTTTGAAAAGCATGTGTGACGCATTTTGCAGCTGTTTATAGAGTACAGAAAATATTTTGCAGCGTCGCGTGCGCTTAGACCTTTGATGTGGTGCCAACGAACTTCTTATTTATTGACTGCTAGATACTCGTGATTTTATAACAGAATTATTTTAAATTCAGGTTCGAGTCATGAGGAAGCTGTGTCATCCACGAATTGTCTCTCTTATCGAGGAACAGGATAGCCCTGAGTGGCTATTCCTAGTAATGGAGTTAGTCAGTGGTGTGTATCTATAGCTGTATTTGAACCTTGTAATCCATCATTTCATCATTAACAATACTCCAATGATATCTAATAGAACATGGCTTTATTATTCTCATTCCACTTGATCGTTATTTATATTTTTAGGTGGAGACTTGTTTGATAGTATCGCGGCCGCTTCCAAATTCTCTGAGCCCCAAGCGCGTTTGCTAATCGGCCACTTAACATCTGCTATCGCATATCTACACTCGCTTTCTATAGTGCATCGTGACATCAAACCCGAAAATCTATTGGTAAGCTATCAACTAACAAACATTGAAAAATATTCACAGGAGGCGTGTTACAAATACTGGCTCTTTTATTTAATTAATTCAATAAAATATATCATTATTTTAATTCTTGTAAATATGCGTCATAATTCATGTATATTTATTTCATTGCATATTCCATATTATAAGATATAAACAAATGTTGTAAAAAAACATAATAATTATACTGACGATGGATCCTGAAAGTTATAGTAATACATATAGTCCATAATGCAATAGTTACGTAACGTGGATATATTTCCAGGTGGAAGTGGGTTCAGATGGCAGCATACGCGGCCTGAAGCTGGCTGACTTTGGCCTGGCAGTGGAAGTATGGCGGCCTCTGCACGCAGTCTGTGGCACTCCTACATACGTAGCGCCCGAAATACTACTCGAGACTGGATATGGATTAAAGGTATTAAAAATAACTTCTCAGGGCAGATTTATGAATAGTCGGTTAGCTTTTGTTTGAAGAATACTATAGTTTGTACTTTGACATATTCTCCATACAAAAGCTGTGAAAACCGGTATTTATTCCAAAAATAAAAGTTATCTGACAATCGAAAAGTTGGTCATTTATCGATTGTCACCTACTAAAACGTGTATTGTTCCCCAAACGTACGTATTACCTCATAATACTCGGAAACGTGCCATACACATTGTATTGTAAAAGTGGTTGTTGCAGATTAAGATAAAGATTTTTTCCCACTATTCTTTACTGGTTGTGTGAACTTGAACTATTAACTCAATGTTACGGTTATGATGTTGTATTATATCTTTATAAGCACATGATAGTCTTTCTATTAGACTAATTGTTTCCGTTTAATTGCAGATCGATGTTTGGGCCGCTGGCGTTATCCTATACATCCTGCTATGCGGCTTCCCGCCGTTTTCGTCTCCTGATGGCGATCAAGAGAAGTTGTTCGACGCGATTTTGTCGGCTCGTCTAGAGTTCCCTGCACCGCATTGGGAGCGCGTGTCTGCAGGCGCCATCGACCTCGTCGCTAATATGCTGCGTCCTCAGCCCGAACTGCGCTTCGCTGCCGAAGACGTACTCGACCATGCTTGGATGGCGGTTAGTTGATTACACCAATAACCATTAATCACTACTGTCTTGTACTCTATTCCGCTTGTACAGTTGCGGTTAATTGCTTCAGTAAATGTTTGATTGACTGGCTCACTTCCAAAATGCAGTTTTAAATAACGTAAACGTTGTTATTCACAGGATGATTATGACGAAAGCTGCGACTTCCGCACATGGTACGACGAGGACTCGTCATAGCTGGGCGAGTGTCGCCGTCAATCGGTGTCGGCGCCCTTGTGACGACGCGTTACCGGCCAAGCCGAGACTTGAGCTCATTTGAATCTACGCTATGGCTTCAGCGTTTAGTGCTGTTCTTATCACAGCGATGTATGCCTTTCGATATGTTAACACCAATACCAAAGTTATTATTTAACATATTTTACTTAAAGATACTGCATGCATAAATAGTTTGTGTATTTATATATTGTTTGGTGCGAACTCCGGTGCAGTATTATTGTTTTGGTTTTGAATTATTGTGTTATCTTATATTGTAAGACAAATTCTTAAAATGATTTCCATTCAGCGAAATATAATATGGGTTAAAACTATCGGCGGCAGTTTATCCGCCGTTATTGTATAGTGTTAGCATATAGCTTGCCAAAATTTTAATGTAACAATACATTGGTGGAATATTTACTACCCTTAAAATTTTGAAATGTGGCTGCTCAACTGCTTCTGTATTTTTTTCGCAACTTTGTCAGCCAGTGAGTACTATAATGTTATATTTCGCTTGTTGAATCAAACTGACAATTCTAAAGATCTCTAGATTTCTCTTACCGCTTTTTTTTAGCTATTCAGTTTTAGATTGAACTTTAGATTTAAAGAAATTATAATATTTAAAACGGATATTTTTATTTAACTATAACATTCTGTAATATACGAGTAATATATCTTATTTAATTAATTGAATGAATTCATATTTACAAGTGTAGAGCGCAAGTTAATTATAATGATTTTTGTATAATATGAATTGCTTGTAGGCGTATATTCAATGCTATTGCTTCTATCATATCATAATCATATCATTCATTTCTTGATAAAAACATTCCCCTCTTGTAGAAACAAATCAAACAGTGACCACGTAAGACAGACAGTAATCTTTTACGTAATGGTAAAATTAAACTGCAAAAATGGTGCTAGCGACAGCGATAACATTTTTTATAAATGTAGTTAAGTAATGAACATGTCCATGACACAAAACAACCAATCTACTGATTGTTGAATGTGGACACACTTTTCGGTATTTATGATCTTATCAATTTCAATGATGTTTCTATGAGAAATGTCGCGGATACGACGATCTAGCCATTACAATTGGCAGATTTAAAACGATTGGCAATGAGAGTTAGTGATATGAGCCTAATAGTCGAGTATAAAGTAGGTTGTGGCGTGAGAAATATTATCCTTATTATTGAAAATGGTTGTAGTAATGAAACACGTTTGATCCCTGTTACAGCACAACATGTATCAACACAAGCAGTTCATAGCGTTTAACTTAACAGCCAATTGCTTAGCAACGTAGAAGCTGCAGCCTAACTTATTTATAATTAGATAAGTGCCAAATTCATTTCATTATTGCGCTTATATTAATCATAATTCACGCAGGTCGCAGCAATCAATGTTCCTCTCGAATATATAATGTAATTTTTTTATACTATCAATTATTTAAGTTATTTTCATATAATTATAGTGTTTAATATATCACTGAGCAACACCAAATGCAACCCACATTAGACTGAAATACATTCCTCCACAGTATGATGTGACACTGTAGCTTTCATCACAGTGTATTGAAAGATATAATAACTCAGTACCTAGTGATTGTTCTGTGTGTGTTTCCATTTTGTATTTTGTGGTTTTGTATTCCACAATTTTATGAAATTTTATAAAGAAATTTACTGTTGTGATTTATACATGATCAGAGTTGCCTAGATAGATACCCCAATTTTTAATGTGGACTAAGTATGAATATAAATTATGAAAGTTATCAATTGAAAATACACAGAAAATTCAAGATATAAAAACGTATCTAAAATTACAATCGCAATTCATTGCATGTCAGTCATAGTGATTCATAAAATTTTATAATGCATTTAGACATGATATGTTCATTGAGTAAATGAGAGAAATAAATAAATTTATAAAAACTTGTTTATTTATTTTATTTACATACTATGAGTCCTTATTAATAATACTTTTAGTACATTTTTATTTACTAAGAACATAACCACTTAACAAGAAGCCACTTGAAGCATTCATCATGACTTCAGGATGAGTTCTGTCTGGCAGCACCTGAAAAGAATACATGAAAGTAAGTAATGGTATAACTATACCCCTTCTAGTTTTATGAGTGACCACTTACTTCTAATACATGTTTGTAAAAAAGGGAATAACCCTTTTTTACAAACATGTACGAGCAACAACAGGTTTTACTAACTCAAATTATTGGTAGGCAGTGCAAGAGAATTTATATAACAAATTCAGTAATAGTAAGAAAATGTGTCTAGTTACGGCAATAACACATACACACCCTTATTAAGCCTCAAATACACTAGGGGACAAATGGAGCAACTACGTGGATTGTCCCAGAATATTTTACAGGCCACACTAGTCAGTGCTTATAAAAATGTCGTCCTTGGAGGCTTTGTTTCTACTGACATGTTGCAAGGAACGTTGCACACTACTATACCCTATACAAATCGCGTGACACTGACGTGGGACACGTACGATCACTCTTGTGCACTGTGCAACGTTGCAACATCACGTAGATTGAGTGTTCCGCGTCATGTTACGGGACAATATGTCCCCTAGTGTTTTCGGGGCTTTAATCCCATGTCCCATGGCTGTTTCTACCCTGCGTCAATCTACCAACTATCCATTGACATTAATACCACCGACATAGTAACTAGTACTTCTTCGCTAACTCTCGAGGAGTTAGCGAAGAAGTACGATTTTGCGTTGGCCGAACGGCCTGATGTTCCAGGAACTAAAATTAATTTTACTAACCGGTGGCATTACGAGTAAAAGTAAAGCAGTGGTTGTTTGTCACTAAATCGTCACAAAATATTAATTCAGTAACAGTTTCTCTAAGGTCCTCAATTATGGAGATTCAGGTTGGCCGAACGTTCTGATATCAGGTCGTTCGGCCATAAATAAATGCTTCTAACTTTCGAACTGTTCTGTCACAAATTCTTTGGCTGGCATCTTTATGCGTCACATAAACGTCACTAAAAACTGGAGTAGCAGCCAGCTCCCTATCTGGACTGGCCGAACGTTCTGATATACCTACATATCATTTTGATTACAACATTCACTATGCCGTACGAGTATTCGGCTCGACACCAAGCTGATATTCACTTCGTCTACGGTTTCTGTGACGAAAATGCTACAGCGGCTGTACGAGAGTACCAACCAACGGCGATTCCCTGGTCGGCGCGTTCCTGATATACGAACATTTATTAACATACACATGCATACACAGGAGATTTTGTGAGATCAGAATTAGACCACGGCGCCCTGAACGAGCAATCAATTTGAGCGTCGCTCAAGAAAACAGAATAATGAACCTTATTATTAATGATCCTACACTCTCGACGAGACGCGTTGGGAGAATCGTGGGTGTATCCCATAAGCTAGTGTGAAAACTGTGGAAAAGATATGGTTTGCATGCCTACCACTACAGAAAATCCCAAGGCATAATACCACCACCACCAATCTGAAGAATTGTTTTTCCGAAAAGTAGGATGGATTGTGTGAAGAATGACATAACAAAGAAAGGAGTAAATACACGGTAGTGAACACGTTATATTGTTTTAAGTAGATAGAAATCCTCACCTGATAATTTCTCATCCAGTTGCAGGACAGCTTCAGAGCAGCCACATTACTTTGTGTCTTCAATGACATATACAACTGCTGCAATGGCTCTGCAACATTGTAGTAAATCACAAAAGGCCTGCCTGGTTTCACAAATGTTACTAATTCATTAAAAATGTTTTGTGGGTCTTCTTTACATGCTATAACTAATGAATCCATTTTCTTATGCAGTAATTCTGAAGCAGCTATATTGTCAAAGTGCCATTTTGGCTTTTTATTTTCTCTTGGGGCCTCAGAACTTATGATAATATTGTCATTTTCACTAGGTTTATTCTCAGTATCATCTTGTTTAGTTCTTTTAGATTCATTCTCTTCAAAGTTGTCATCATTTTTCCTCTTCAAAGGATTTTCCTCAGTGTCATTAGCTTCCTTTGTTGGATCTGCTGTATTATTAGTGTCACATCCTTGATAAAATTGTCTTAGAGCAGAATAAACATTGACTGAAACACATCTATTCATTTGTTCTTCTGTAAAATTCATGGCTAACAGTGCTTGTTTCTGTGACATATTACCAGGATGCATGTGTATTAATTTACCATTTGTGTTTTGCCCAATAACACTCAACAATGCAGCCGCCATTAGGCCATTGGACCCAGAATCATATAATAAATGATTCCCTTCACAATGAATATTAACTGTTGTTATGATTTGAGACAATGTATCAATCCTTAAGTTTTGAATCTTATTTGGTTCAAGTTTGTACATAATTTCACTAATGATCCGAAGATTTGGTTTTACTACTTGAAAGTATTCAAAATACTTTTTCTCTTTTTTTCTCAAATACTTGTCTTGTGAGAATTCAGTTTTATTGTGAAATGTGTTAGAATTACTGATTAATGTTTCAACAATATCAGACGCCTTGTTAGAATCACTTTTTAGTGTCTCTATATCAGCTGCTGACAACTTTTGTGAGCGTCCATCATCAAGTATGTTTCTGTTGTCGTTTCCAGATACTTTTATATCAATTTCATCTTTTAATTTTATGGCTTCATCTGCAAGCTCTATTGTGAATTCTTTATTCTTCTTATTCGTTTTAGGTATCAATTTAAAAACTGAGAAATATGGGGAGCCCTCTAATCCTTTCAAATTAATAGTGTCTCTCCCCAAGCTAATCTTCGAATCAGACTTATTAAATTTGTGTAGTTTTTTATAGTTTTGTTTCTGGATGATAATGTAATCACCGATTTTGACTTCGTTGGACATTGTAAGCCAAGTTTTTTAGAGGTTAGGTCTCAAAACTATATTTTTATATTTGAACTGTTTCTCACCTTTCGCTCCTAATTGATACTTTATCGATAGTTAAGTACTAGTAGTCTAGTACAATGTATATTTTTACGTACTAAGTAATTGTTTTTTGTAAAAAAAATACAAATACTTAATACAAAACCATACACTCGTTCGTCAACATAATTTGACAGGCGGCTACGGGCCAGGCAGGTCGGTCAGTCAGTCTCAGTGACATTGTCATTTTGACAAATAGAAAAAAAGCAAATCACAGCAGGAATCTGGATGGGGATCAATGTCTTTTAAGCCCATGTTTCCTTTTCCAGCCCTGCGTTACGGTATTATAGTTTTGTAAAATAATATTCAACTTAGGATAGAGACTTTGAGTCTTACAGACAGGCATCAAAATCGATGTTACTCTACTCTTTAAAATTATTACTCAATAAGATAAACGTGCATCTGCCTGTTGGCTCTCTCAGGGGCCGTCTCCACGAGCGAGAGAATCGCGACGATATTTTATTATCGTCGTGCCACGTATTTCTATATACTCTCTTAGAGGCGGTCTCCACGAACGAGAGAATCGCCGCGATATTTTCGCATTCTCTCGCTCGTAGAGACGTGCATTAGGTTCAACGTTGATAGGGAAAATCTAACAGTTTCGGGTAGATTGACCTGCTGGCGTCTATACATACAAGAACATGTTGGTTTCGTCACGATGTTTTCTTTATCTACTTTGAGAAGTGTTGTTGATATGAAAATTTTAGCAAAGTAAATGACATTGCATGTGTAGCTAGATGGCATCAAACCTAAAGACCGAAAACGCAATGACACAAGTCGGGACTGGTGGCGACATCGGCGATACTCATTTTACTGTTAACGTGGTCACCCTATGAGATGGATTTTACCATGGTTTCAGGTTCCAGAGCAACTACAGAAGCAAGAAGCTATTAGTGGATTGAGAATGCATTTAAATTACAATAAGACAAAAAAAAAAAACAAAAGATTGAATCATCGTCATTCATTCATTCATTATTTTATTTTTTTTACAATTTAAAACATTTTCTTATTGTATAAACAAGAACAAAAATATACTTATTTTATTATTTTAACTGCCCTTTTATGATTTATAAAAAAGTATTCTTACAAATAAAATATATTTACATTTTAGCAATTTCTAACATTTTTTCCAAACTGCATATTTTTTCACGTGGCTTGCCTACTATTTTACCTTGTTCTTTTTCAAATTTATCTATTTTCTCCCAACCATTCCAATCTATAACATTGCTATTGTTTTCATTTATTATCTTCTTGATTTCTTCAAAGCCACCCTTATTTTGCTCATCAATGTTGTATAAATTTTCATGTATTACTTTAGCCACTTGGAATGCATTTCCCATTGTGTGTAATATGACACCAACAGGTCCAGTGCCCAGCCATCCAGCTACATATACCTTTGCTAAGTTTGAAGATGCATCTTCAACAATGCCCTTGTTATTGGTTACATAGCCATGTTTCAGTACCAAGTCTTTATCTACTTGAACACTCTTGTAACCAATACTTCTGAATGCTAAGTTGCAGTTCAGTATTTCTTTCTCATCAGTGGGCACACATCTTTGATCTTCCCAGCTTTCTCCAACAAGTTTGTTACATGTTAATTCAATTCCAGTCAGTTGCTTGTTATCATCAACTAAGAATTTATTTGGGCTTCTAAAGAATAATGGTTTGAAATATTTATTATTGCCGTCACCAGTCACCGTTTGCTTCTCACTTAAAGATTTTAACATTAGTTCAGTCAATCTCTTCCTAGGGCGAGGTAGATCAGGAACTACTTTGTGCACATCAGTAAAGTCATTCTCATTCCATATTGTTCTACAATTTTTCAATTTAAGTTGCTCTCGTAGTTCTTTGGTAGTAAAAGCAACTTGTAAAGGTCCTCTTCTACCAACTAAATATATTTCTTTTAGTTTTGATTCAGATAAAACAGTAAGAGCATGTTCAGTAATGTCAGTTTTCCTTAGTTCATCAATAGGTGTTAGTAAAATTCTTGCAACATCTAATGCGACATTTCCTTGCCCAAAAATAGCTGCAGTTCTGCAGGACAAATCAATCTGTAAGAAAAATGTGTTAGAATTCTTAAAAAAAAAAACATATTTACTTCAAATAATTAATGTAACAATCAAGATTCGATTTTGAACAGAAACAAGTGATTCTGAACTGTTACGTTAAAGGTCTCTCGGGGGCTCTCGGTGAGGGGGCACTTAATGCAGCTTTCAAAATCATCATACATAAATTCAATTACTTACTTTTAAATCTTTGTCACTGGGGAGTCCATTGTACCAACCTACAAAGTTACGTGCAGCAATCACTTTGCTTGCATCTTCGTTTTCTATGCCAAGTGTTTTGTCCTCCTCAGCACCATAACTCTGGAAAAAGTTAAATTATTCATTAATTCATGAAGACATTTCCGCAACTCAGTTACTACCTTTCTTTCGTTACTAAATCAAAAAATGACGGAGTGGTGGTTGTTTATTAAAAAAAATCATTAAAACCTAAAGTTAAAGAAATAAGTCTGGCACAGGAATCTTGTCTTTAGCTGGATATACTTATTAATATTCTTCTGTGTAAATACCGTTCCCTATATAACACAAACGCAGACTGTTTTGTAGTCTCTTAGTACCTACACACTTCAATTGTTTAAACTCTCAGCAAAGCATATTTACACCATCACAATATTAACCTCACAACTAAAGACGTTGAGCCGCCGCATGAATATAAAAATAGGGCAAACTACCTGGATATAGGTACATTACCTACACGTGAATCGAACTGTTTAGACGACTTCATGATTAGAATAAACAAAAAAAGGTATCAGCATCTATTGCTATTCTACACACGACTATCACCGACCATTACACCACATTTTTATCATACATCATATCTTCGAACAGGCCATAATACATCTTAGAGAAAATAACATTGCGGAGTTGCTGTCCTATAAGTACCGGGACCGACTAACTAACTGACCTACTATTATATAAACTGACTAAATCCATAAATCACAGCACTGTTATCAAATTAAGACCATATAGCAAGCGTACCACCACATATAACCACTGGTATACTAATGCCCGTTTTCACCGACATCCCCTAAGTTTATGGGATCCCCTAAACATGGATAGGGGACCGATAGGGGATGGTTTCTGTTTCACCAGCATTTAGGGGTCAGTTAAACGTTAAAAGGTCCCCTAAATTTAGGTGGTCGAAATTTGGGCCCATAAACCGGCACATACGTAAGTGATCTCTCTGCATTAAGAATCGCAATAAACTTAAAAAACAAACCCGCAATGATCCTTCTAATGAAGTGCCGTAACTATTGTAATAACCTAATTAAAAAGGAAATTTGAAAGGCTTGCTAAATCAGTCAGAAACAGTAAATTATTATGGAGAAATATTAAAACATTAACCTAAACAAATAAATTCTAAAAACTTAAACACTTTGTCTAATGCAGTGGTTCTTAACCTTTTAGTCATGAGGGACCATTAAAATTTGATAAATTACTTGCAAGGGGTGGTCCCTTTCAAGTAATTTATCAAATGGTCCCTCATGACCTCAATGACCAGATGGTTTATTGGTTTGGATACAGTACAAAGTGTAAATAAATAAAAGGTTTTTTATCTATCTATCTATCAATAAAACACGCATAAAATTATTCAAAGCCCATAGATTTTTTTTAGGATAAATTCACATTACAGTTACAGATTTTAATGAGATTTTTGTGATTGCATACTCTTTACTATCTTCTGAATGCTTCAGTGCTACTCAAAGCCAAACGCATGGCAGTGGCATCCAACCGATTTCGATGCTTGTTTTTAATAATCAGAAGCGCCGAGAACCCGTGGCATCCAACCGATTTCGATGCTTGTTTTTAATAATCAGAAGCGCCGAGAACCCCTGCTCACTTAAATAAATGTAGATGAAAATTGAAAAAGTTAGGTAACGTAAAGCAATGTCTCGAAAATATGGTAAAGAAATTGCCTTTTGACTCCGAAAACTGAAAATTAATTCCTGATTCGAATGTATCTTTTAAGTTTAGGTACTGTCGTGTTGCATTTCAATGACTTCTTGAATTTCATCAGGCACCTCAGAAACGTTGGCAATGAAAGGATTGCAGAACAGTTTCTGATTCGTGCCTTCGGATTTGCGCCGCGCGCGGGTCGCGTTCTGTCGACTCTTTGTCACCTATCTTATTTATTAGGATGGCTCCGCGGACCACTTGGGATGCTTCCAGGGAACACCAGTGGTCCGCGGACCACCGGTTAAGAACCACTGGTCTAATGAGTAGTAGTACCGACTACTACTCATTAGACAAAGTCCAGTTGAATCTGTAAATTTTCTAAATGATTATTTTGCAAACATTGGTAAAGAACACATAATAATTTTTATACTTTCCATTCAGAAAATTTACCTACACATTTGAACTCGTTTGCTCTTTTAGATACTGATCCTGACGAAGTGATGAGAGATTTTGATGAGCTTAAAATCTGACAGTGCACCTGGCTGAGACAGTGTATCAACTAGATTCTTGAAATACATCAACACCGTCTAGGGATATTTTGTATAACGTTCTTAGGGCCTGTTTCACCACCCGCGATTAAGTTCCCGTTAACTTATTTGGCAGATAATTTCATACAAATTCTCTTCCATTTTTGAATTTATTCGGTAAGTAGTGGCTATTCGGACATCGTGAAATAGGCCCTTAAACTCAAAAAATACTGGCCAATTTTAAATTCTTATTAAGAAAGCTTATTTTGTAAACCTTTTTGAACGATTCTAAATTTTAATTTACAAAAAATAAATTAAAAACAAAAGATTTACGCGGCATAATGGTAGCGAAAGTTTCATTTACCTACAGTAGGTTTTGGCTATTTTGTTGTGTCAAAAAGTTTTATAACAAGTTATCGGGTAATTTCGAATTAATGTTATTATGTGCATCATGCAGCGGCGCCATTTAACGAGAGAGGAAATTTTAAGGCCTGCTCCAAGCTGGGGCTACTCAACGGAGTATTGCTGAGATTGGAACAAGACAAAACGTGATATCAAGGTTATGGTCACGTTATCGTGCTACTGGTGAAGTGGCTGAAAGACACCCAGGCGGGAAGCGCATAACCACTCAACGACAAGACCGATTTTTGCAAGTTGCCGCGAGAAGACAACCAAATGTTACGGCCATGCAGTTGGTTCAGAGGCTCCAGTCAGAGCACCAATTGCTTGTGAGTGACCAAACTATGAGGAGAAGGCTGCATGAAGCTAACCTTCATGCTCGCAGACCGCTTCGTACTCCAGATCTACGCCGAGGAAATTGTGGACGACGACTAGTGTGGGCTCGTGAACATTTGCTCTGGGAAGATAACCAGTGGTCTGTAGTGCTGTTTACCGATGAGTCCCGGTTCGGTTTCCATCCCGATACACGTAGAGTACGTGTTTGGCGAGTTCCTGGTCGTGAGAGCCGTCTGCAACATCCTCAGGAAGTCCAGTCATACCACGGCAGGACAATTATGGTTTGGGTGGGAATTCGTGTTGGTGGAAGAACAGACCTGGATTTGGATCAGAAACACCATGACGGCTGAAAAATACCCTAACGAGGTGCTAGTACCAATAATCTACCCCCATCGACTACAAATGGGCCAAGAATTCATGCTCATGCACGATAACGCCCGTCCGCACACAGCGAGAGTGATGACGAGCTGGTTGCAGGAGCGCGACGTAGCGGTCTTAGGCTGGCCCGCTCAATCGCCTGACCTAAACCCCATAGAACACGCGTGGGACTTGCTCCAAAGAATGGCTTTGAGGAATTTCCCTGCAAACATTGCGACGGAAGAGCAACTTTTTTGCATCTTAGCCCGACCTGGGACAGTATACCGCAGTAAGACTTGGATAACTTAATCCAAAGCATGAAAAACCGTTGCAGGACCGTTATTAACGTCATGGGTAGTTTTACTGACTACTGATTTTTCACATAACTGTTAAAAACAGATAATTTTTTCCTTATTTTTCACTTTTTCTTCACATTCATTGTTAGTTTTACCATTATTTCACGATTTTTCTTTATTTGAAAAAAAAATTGTTTACGCAAAACAAAAATACAGTGGATTTCATTTATTACGACCTTGGTTGTAGCGACCATTTACCTATAGCGACGTTAAGTCTAAGTCCCTTGAATTTAAAGCATACTTTAGTACAAAATTCATGTGGCTATAGCGACTTTGGATGTAACGCCTTGCCACGCCGAGTTCGGGTGTAGCGACTGTTTTTAATGAATCATTTGTAACAAATTCCTAGAAATCCCATGCAGATATTGCGACCGGAGTCGGCCGCCAAAGACACAAAGATTTTTTTCTTTCACAAACATTTCTTATCTTTTGTTTACATCCATTGCACACAGATGGTCAGCAAGTGTGGAGACCTTTATCTTTTGTTTATAGATATCAACTAAGTAGGTAGGGAAGCGTGTACGTTTCGGAGCTTTTATGGTTCAGTTACAAAGTGATATTCTGAGTAGCAACTGGGTTTAGTAAACTTTTGAATAAGTATGGCTGCTAGACGCATGTAGCGACCACCACCAGTCACTGCACATTACGACGTTTTTTGACGCTCTGATAAGAAACATTGAAGCGAGCAGTTCTGATAAGAACTTTGGTATAACGTTTCTGACGTTCTGATAAGAAACATCGAAGCAAGCAGTTCTGAAAAGAACTATTTCAACGTTTTGACGATTCCGTAAAGAAATAGGAGTGTCGGGAGTTGTGAGGCCACTCTTCTAGCTTCGGTTCGACGTGTCTTCGATCTTCATCACTGCACCTTCAGTCTTCACTCGACGGAGGCCTGCCCGACACTAACGCGCGCGCGACATGGCACATATATTTATGCTTTCGTCGCGAGCGGCGAAATGGCGGGAAAAGTCGCCCGCCGCGCCGCCGCGCCGTGCCGCGCCGTGAGCTCACTAGCGCCTCTCGTGGAAATAACACGACAACAGTGCTGTGACGCGATTGGTCAAAAATCCTTGGATTCTTATTGGATTTTTATTTTGTAAATAGTGTTTCTAATTTAATGTACGTGTTTTTATTGGTTATTGTTAGTTTGTAAAATAATATAAAAGACGACCCATTTTGGAAAATATATACATTCAATATTCGTTCTTAAACGGAGTTTATCTTCAACATACCTTCTGATCTACAAGCAAGGACCCCAAACCATCAACTCCAAAGTGGTGACCCTCTCCTGCCAGAACACTGAAGATCAAGAACGAAGCTCTGCCAGTATCGCCAAACGAAGCTCTGCCAGTATCGCCAAACGACGCTCTGCCAGTCTCCAGCAAAATAAATCAAGATGTCGAATCCCTGCCAAATTGAAGAACAACAATCAAGCTCAAATCCAGTCCAGAAGGCCGAAGCAGCTGGAATATCGCTCACCATGCGTATTCCACCTTTCTGGCGTGATCGACCACGGCTCTGGTTCATCAGTTTCGAAGCAGCAACCAACGATCTCAAGAAAGGCCAAGCCCAACTCGCACAGATGGTCATCGCACAGCTCGAGCGACAGGACATCGAGCAGATTATGGACCTACTCTACAACCCACCAGAGACTGATCAGTACAACGCGATCAAGAATAGGCTCATATCTGCCTACGAGGAATCCGACAGCCGTCAATTCCAGAAACTACTGTCCGACATGGAACTCGGCGATCAAAAGCCAACGCAACTACTCCGCCGCATGCGAAATCTCGCCAGAGACAAGGTTCCCGACTCCACCTTGCGACTTATGTGGACGAATCATCTTCCATCACACGTCCGGTCAGTCCTCGCAGTCAGCGAAACATTCACCACCAAGACAACGCTCGACGAACTCGCGCTACTCGCCGACAAAATTATGGAGCAGACAGCATCAACAGAAGTCGCAGCCATGCATGCACCCGCACCAGTCTCACTAGCCGCACCTCAAGCTGATACGCAGTACCTCATCAACGAGATCAGGAAATTATCGCTAGAAATAGCAGAATTGAAGTCAGATCGATATCACAACAACAATTATCGTCGTAGTCGTCACTCATCTCGTCACCGCAGCACATCACGTCAACGAAGCCACGATGTTTCTCCATCATCATTTTGTTACTATCACCGCCGTTTCAAGGAGCAAGCTAGACGCTGCACATCACCCTGCTCATTCAACAAGAAACAAAACACGGAAAACTAGACGGAACGTTGGCAGTGGCGGACACCGGCGTTCAAGAAAAATCCCACCGCCTGTATATCACCGACAGAAACTCCAAATTATCATTCTTAGTCGACACTGGAGCCAACATATCCGTGCTACCGAGAAGTAAGGGACAAATACCAACACCGCTACCATTCCAGCTATACGCAGCGAACAACACAACTATAGCTACGTATGGCGAGAAAACATTATCCCTTGACCTCAATCTACGTCGCCCATACTTATGGAAATTCATCGTAGCTGACGTCTCAAAACCTATACTCGGAGCGGATTTCCTCAAACATCATCAACTCATCGTCGACCTGAAAAACCGAAGATTAATCGACGGTGTTACGAGTTTAAAGGTCAATGCCCCGGTACGAGTATCGAACGTACCTACGATACGCAGCATCGACATGTCGCAATCTTACCACGACATTTTAGCCCAATATCCCGGCATAACGAGATTAACATCGATGAAACTAAACTCCGATATCCAAGTGCAACATTTCATCGAAACAAAAGGACCACCGATACACAGCCGCGCTCGACCAATTCCACCACATCGTTTCGAAATAGTGAAGAAGGAATTTGAAAACATGATCGAACAAGGACTATGTCGACCTAGTAAAAGCCCATGGTCATCACCTCTACACATCGTCCCTAAGAAGAATGGCGACATAAGAGTTTGTGGTGACTATCGCCGACTCAACTCCATCACCATACCAGATCGATACCCTGTTCCACGCATCAAAGACTTCACACATCACCTATCCGGAAAAACTATCTTCTCAACAATAGACCTCAACCGCGCCTATCAACAGCTGAGTGTAAGAGAAGAAGACATTGAGAAGACAGCCATCATCACCCCAATGGGATTATTTGAATTCCCACGTATGTGCCCCGGTTTGAAGAACGCGGGACAAACGTTTCAACGCTATATCCATGAAGTACTAAGAGGATTAGATTTCGTCTTCCCATTCATAGACGACTTATTATTAGCATCAGAAAGCGAAGACCAACACAGAGAACATCTCCACATCGTACTAAAGAGATTAGAAGACAATGGCATCACTATCAACCCCGCCAAATGCAATCTAGGCAAGTCAGAAGCCCAGTTCCTAGGTTACACCGTATCAAAAGAAGGCATCAAACCTCCGCAACATAAAATTCAAGCAATCACCGATTATCCAAAACCTACCACAATCGAAGAATTACGAAGATTTCTTGGAATGATCAACTTTTATCGCGATCATATACCTAACGCTGCAGCACTACAAGCCCCGCTGAATTCATACCTACATAACGTAAAGAAGCGAGACAAAACTCCGATCACGTTGTCTGACGAAGCAACTCAAGCATTCCAGCAATGTAAAGCTAGCATCATAAACGCAGCTCTACTCGCCCACCCATCACATCATGCTACACTTGCTTTATTCTGCGACGCATCCGATAACTCTGCTGGCGCCGTCTTACAACAATACATCGATGACACGTGGCAACCGCTCGGATATTTTTCCAAGAAATTCAACGACGCACAAAAGAAGTATTCTACCTACGACCGAGAGCTACTCGCAATCTACATGTCGGTCAAACATTTCCGCAAGACATTTGAAGGACGTCACCTTATTATATTCACCGACCATAAGCCGCTAACATATGTTATGTCTAAAACTCAATCGAGTACTGAAACACCGAGACGAACGAGACAACTCTTGTTTATCAGTGAATTCACCACCGACATACGTCACGTGAGCGGTAAACAAAATATCGTCGCCGACACACTCAGCCGCATCGAAACTATCTCATGCCCATCTACAATAAACTTCAAGGAAATAGCCAGCGCACAAGAAAAGGACAGCAAAATTCAACAATTATTGCAAGAAACAAACATCACTCTCAAGAAAATAATAATACCAAACACTGACGTCGAGTTATACTGCGAAACATCTACGACTTTTATACGCCCTTATATACCAGAAGAACATAGACAAGAAGTTTTCAACAGCGTGCACAACATCAGTCATCCTGGTACGCGAACGACTCGAAAACTTATAACTCAAAAATACTTCTGGCCATCGATGAACTCCGACATCAGCCGTTTGACCCGAACTTGTTTACATTGTCAGAAAAGCAAGATACAACGTCACACATTCTCGAACATCTCTGCTTTCCCGCCAAGCGATCGTTTTCAACATCTACATGTGGACATTGTAGGACCTTTACCTACAACAGCTCAAGGACATCGTTACTTAGTAACAATGATCGACCGACTCACGAAATGGCCTGAAGCAATACCTACCGACGAAATATCAGCTGATCGAATCGCCGATATCGTCTACCAACACTGGATATCAAGATTTGGATGCCCGACTACACTCACAAGCGACCAAGGTCGCCAGTTCGAGAGTCAGCTGTTTCAAAACCTAATGAAACAAATGGGTATTAAGAAAAATCGCACAACACCGTATCATCCTCAAAGCAACGGGATGGTCGAACGATGGCATCGCTCGCTCAAAACAGCATTACGCGCCAAGCTATCCGACACGAGTACATGGATCGACGAGCTACCTACCGTGTTACTTGGTCTACGTGCCGCCTTACGCACCGACACCGGCGTGAGCGCAGCCGAACTTACCTACGGATACAACTTACGTCTGCCAGGCGATTTCTTCACATCAAATACCTACGCACCTACAATGGACTATAATTACGTGGAAAAACTTCGTGACGTCATTCAAGCAAACAAACCGCAATCCGTCACAGAGCATCACAGCAACAACAAACGCGTATTCGTGCATCAAGATTTACGCAAGTGCAGTCACGTGTTTGTTAGAACCGATGCAGTCAAGAAACCACTTCAAGCTCCATATGAAGGCCCATATCGAGTCATAAGCCGAACAGATAAAGTATACTCTATACAGCTACCGAATCGGCAAGCCAACATTTCAATTGATCGACTTAAGCCTGCATATGTCATCTCAGAGAATACCTGTACCTTACCTCCAAACAAGTTTACCATTACCAAGTTAACCCAAGATGTTACCACAATACCACCACAACCAACCATTACCAAGGAAACCAGTACCTCACCAACCGTTACCAACCAAACCATTACCACATCAGCTGTTACCAAGCAACAAGCAAAAATACCTACGGTCAACGTGACGTCACAGCCCGCCATCAACAGGTCAACGCGCTCAGGCCGTGTCGTCAAGCTGCCGGTACGCTTCGCTTGAGGGGGAGTACTGTAGCGACCACCACCAGTCACTGCACATTACGACGTTTTTTGACGCTCTGATAAGAAACATTGAAGCGAGCAGTTCTGATAAGAACTTTGGTATAACGTTTCTGACGTTCTGATAAGAAACATCGAAGCAAGCAGTTCTGAAAAGAACTATTTCAACGTTTTGACGATTCCGTAAAGAAATAGGAGTGTCGGGAGTTGTGAGGCCACTCTTCTAGCTTCGGTTCGACGTGTCTTCGATCTTCATCACTGCACCTTCAGTCTTCACTCGACGGAGGCCTGCCCGACACTAACGCGCGCGCGACATGGCACATATATTTATGCTTTCGTCGCGAGCGGCGAAATGGCGGGAAAAGTCGCCCGCCGCGCCGCCGCGCCGTGCCGCGCCGTGAGCTCACTAGCGCCTCTCGTGGAAATAACACGACAACAGTGCTGTGACGCGATTGGTCAAAAATCCTTGGATTCTTATTGGATTTTTATTTTGTAAATAGTGTTTCTAATTTAATGTACGTGTTTTTATTGGTTATTGTTAGTTTGTAAAATAATATAAAAGACGACCCATTTTGGAAAATATATACATTCAATATTCGTTCTTAAACGGAGTTTATCTTCAACATACCTTCTGATCTACAAGCAAGGACCCCAAACCATCTACTCCAAACGCACATTCACTGTTAAAGAAAAGGCGGAAATCATTTCAAAATTGAAAAACGGTGAAAACAATGCTGATTTGTGCAAAGAGTACAAGTTTCCCATTCAACAGTATCTACATGTGGAAAAACCGTGAACTACACATGTGTACGTGTCTGTATCGGATATAACGACGAGTCGTGTGTGGTCGTTATAACCGAAATCCACTGTAGTTTTGTTTTATTCTTGAGTGTAGTCTGATGAATGGGCTTTATCTATACTAATATTATAAAGCTGAAGAGTTTGTTTGTTTGCTTGAACGCGCTAATCTCAGGAACTGCTGGTTCGAATTGAAAAATTCTATTTGTGTTGGATAGCCCATTTATCGAGGAAGGCTATAGGCTATATAACATTACGCTACGACCGTTAGGAGCCGCGCAGCGAGTGACACCGCGGGGAACAGCTAGTAAAAATATATACATGTTGTATGTTATTTGTACACTTCTGGACACATCTATTGGCCCACCTTAGAGTTTAGGTTTTGATGGCCCCTACCGAAATATAATTGCTAAATTGAACAAAAACTGTTGATGCAGTTTTAAACCTGATACATTTTACCATCTTTTTCGATCGTATTGTTTTAAATTTGAATTCAGAATACCATACGACATGGAGCTACGCCTAACAAGTCGGATATGCGCCTTGTTAAAGGCAATTGATTTTTGAATAAAAAACATGTTTTATCAAATAAAGGTTTAATTTAATAACGCGTGTTGCCTCCATGGGCATCTACCACAGCTCTCATACGATTAGGCATAGAGTTTATCAACCGCTCTATGAAATTTTGAGGGATCATCTCCCATTCCTCTTCTATGGCAGTTTTCAACTCCTGCATCGTCTGGGCAACTGGCTGACGAGCCCTAACACGTCTTTTTAGCTCGTCCCACATGTGCTCAATGGGGTTCATGTCTGGGCTTCTGGCTGGCCAGTCCATAACTGTGATGTTCACATCCCGAAGATATTCCCTGACGATGCCGGCCGCATGGGCTCTTGCATTATCATGCATAAAAAGGAAATTTGGGCCCACATAGTCCGCGTATGGTATCACGTGAGGTTTTAAGCACTCACGAATGTACCTTTCAGCATTTAATGTTGGCAGCCGTGGTCCTGTAACAACCTAAAGTTGAGTTTTGCCGCTCGCGGATATACCGCCCCAGACAGTCCATGAGCCACCGCCATAAGCAACCCTCTCTTCAAAGCAGCATTGTGCGAAACGCTCTCCCTTACGTCGGTAGACCTTCTTCCTTCCATCATTGCCATGTAACACAATTTTAGACTCATCAGAAAAGAGTACCCGGCTCCAATCTTGCTGTGTCCAATTTAAATGACTGCGTGCGAAATGAAGGCGCGCTGTTCGGTGGGCTCGCGTTAGTTTGGGCCCATTAGCTGGCTTGTGTGGTACCATATCGCGTTCTTTTAACCTTCTCCGAACAGTTCGAGCGCTCACAGATACTCCGTGGAAATCGCGAAGTTGGTTTTGTATCTCAATGGAGGTAAGGTGACGATTTCTCAAGCTGGTCGTCACGATGATTCGATCCTGCCTTTCAGTTGTGACCCGAGATCGTGACCTTCCTTGGTGACGAACAAAGCCGCCAGTCTCTAGGTACCTCCGATAAACATTTCGGACCGCAGATCGACTTAAATTAAGTTGAGCACTCACGTTTCTTTGGCTGTGTCCGGCCTGAATAAGTGCCACAGCTTGGGCGGCGACTTCAGGTGAAGTATCCATAGATTATTGATAGAACCTCACCTTAATGTTAAGAATAAGTAATGTTTGTTGCAAAACCAAAGATATCAATCACTTTTTCAAGAATTAAATCCAAGTAAACCAATAAAACCAAGTTTTCTTAGTATTCGATTGTTTGATATCAACAAACAGGCTCCAAATTGTCTTTTGTTTCTTTAAATTCTGTGTTCGAAATTCAAAAAAAGACTATTGAATGAAATTGTGAATGTGCCAGGTTCAAAACTGCATAAAAACTTTTTGCTCGACCTAATATAAAATTTTAGCCTAACCAAACGAAACTGAAAATACAAGGTGGGCCAATAGATGTGTCCAGAAGTGTAATAAATTTTGAATAAATTGAGTAAATCCAAAATATCCTTAGACAGTGTTGATGTGTGTACGTAGGCCAAGAAGTTGTTACAATCATAGCCCACTTAACTAACTTTTGTTTCACAAAGGGTATCTTCCCTGCGCCTCTTAAGCAATCCATTATCATTCCGGTTCACAAAGGGGGGGGGGGGGACAGAGACGATGTTAATAACTACAGGCCCTTTACCAGCTATATCTAAAATAATAGAAAGACTAATAAATAATAGACTCTTACAATATCTACACAAAATACCTTAGGGTATTAACACACAATTTGGATTTAGACAGGGTATGTCAACCGAAGATGCGGTTGCTGCCCTCAGCTCTCTCGTAGCTGATAATCTGGATAGGGGCAGTAAATGTCTGACTTTGTTTCTCGACGAAGTGTTTGACACCGTGTCTGTTCCCATTCTAATAAACAAATTGGAAACTGCAAGGGTTTGAGGAATCCCACTCAAATAGGAAGCAAAGGGTTAACATGTGTGGGAGAACATGTAAGCTTCGACACAGATGTCACATCCGGAGTCCCCCAGGGAAGTGTGCTGGGACCTGCGCTGTTCCTGCTCTACATCAATGACCTCTGCAACCTCAAAATCAATAATGCAAAAGTATTTTCTTATGCCGACGATACTGCTGTCGTCTTTACTGGGAATACCTGGCGTGAAGTTGCCTTAAGTGCTGAAGCTGGTATGACCCAAATACCTAGATGGCTCAAAACTAACCTACTCACATTAAACACAGCTAAAACAAATTACATATGCTTCAGTATATCAAATCATACACAACCAAGTACAGATTTCAGCATAAGAGTGCATTTGTGTGAGGATGCAAATAATTGTGTATGTCCAACACTACACAGAATATCACAAACCAAATATTTGGGTGTTGTTGTTGACCACAAACTATCCTGGTATGCCCAGTTTGAACAAGTTACAAATAGGATTAGAAAACTGAGCTGGATCTTCAAAACTTTTGAGGCAAATTGTACCAAAAAACGTTCCCACAAACACAAAAACCCCCAGACATGTCCGTAATGAAATATATTTGGCTTTGGTACAATCTGTTTTAGTGAACAGCATCCCAATATGGGGAGGAGTGGCTAAGACTAAATTTATTAACCTTGAACGGGCATAATATGCTCTGATAAAACAAATTAATTTTAGGATGATTAGATATCCTACCCAGTCTTTTCCAAATTAGTGAATTACTCTCGGCGAGAAAATTATATATATTCAAAACTGTTTAAAGATACACAAGACCGTATGGCCCTGGCCTAACCTTGAAAAAAGAAAAGACATAATGGCAAAAGTTCCCCAAAAGAAAACAAACTCCGTCAGCATACAATATAAAAAACATTCAGCCCGATTTAACAGAGAGATTTATGTACATAACAAGAAACAACATGAATGTAAAAAAATACTAACTAGTTGGATTAAACCACTTACTTATGAGGACACAGAGGCGCTGCTAAATAAAACACAAACCAACATCATTTTCTATCCCAGGCACTCAACCAGCCATAAGCAAACGATGCACACCCTTTCACACGCTTAAATTCTCAACACTCACTCACTCATCCACTCACCCTACACACATCCCCCCCCCCACATAGGTAGAGATCATACACTCACTCAGTCACACACACCCCCCATACACTCACTCACACTTAACCATTCCCCACACACCGTATTAGTGACAAGCATATTCACTTTTTTATTTCTTTTGAGTTTTAATTTGTATTTTTTCTAATTTCTTTTTCTTTCTGTAATAATTGTAAGCATTATGCATTATTGTTAGTATTGCAAGCCTTAGATGCCTAAAAGGAAACTCCAATCACTAGTTTGTAAGAAAAACTTGGCAAAAAAAAAAACTAATTTTCGTTTTCAAAGTAATGAAGGAAATTTACCAAAAGTACTGCATCATAATGTTGTCTCAACTGTAGAAGATTCACATCTTTGCCCAAAGTTATGTTTCCATAGAAATTAACATTGGGTTTTTGGGCCACCTTTGTAAACTGATTTATTACATTTTTCACTTCCGGGTGATCTGGAGCCACACCATACCTAGTATAGTAACAAAATTGTTTGTATATATATGCATACATAGGGGAAAGCAGGTAGGCTTCGTACAGCGGGAGCGTTCGTACAGTAGTCATATCTACACTATCCAATACGTTGCCGCGTTGATGTTTGTGTGCGTGACGCTAACTCACACGCATGTGTGAACCGCGAGGTGGCGGGTCAGTGCGGCCGCCGGCTTCAACGTGACGATTCGATACATGTTTTCGCTCTCGGTAAGTATTTTTCATATTCACTTTTGAACACGTTTAGTTGTTATAAGTCTTGGTCGAACTGTTAAAGTAATTTTATTTATTTTATGTAGTGATTACGTAGTTTATTACGTCAATAGTAATTTTAGGCTAACTGTTACAGTTATTTTTATTTTTAATTTTATTGTGGATTTCTCTGGTTGGGGTACCTTCGTGCAGCTATGAATGGGGTAGATTCGTACTGTACGAATGCTCCCCATTATTACTACTACCCTACTATTTACTTTGTGCCAGCAAAAACATTAATCACTAAAGTGTTCTTACAGAACCATGCCGCGAATATACATGAAAAAACCGGCCAAGTGCGAGTCGGACTCGCGCACGAAGGGTTCCATACCATTATCTATAAAAACGGCAAAAAAAATCATATCTGTTGTATGGGAGCCCCCAATAATATTTTATTTTTATTTTTTAGTATTTGTTGTTATAGCGGCAATAGTAATACATCATTTGTAAAAATTTCAGCTTTCTAGCTATCACGGTTTATGAGATACAGCCTGGAGACAGACAGACAGACAGACAGACAGCGAAGTCTTAGTAATAGGGTCCCGTTTTACCCTTTGGGTACGGAACCCTAAAAAGGGGACAAGGACAGGAAAAGTAGATGAAGATGCAATGAAGTCTGCCATGAAAGAAGTTTTGGATTCCTGTTTTTGAATTCCTTTATTATTTTTAATGTGTTTAAATTTGTATGGTTTAGACGTTTATAAGTTTTGGAAAAAAAACAAAAATTGTTAATTAGTATTACATCAGACTTTGATCGCAATAAACGTTTATATTACATTTGTAAAATGGCATTTTCATTGACTGTACGAATGCTCCCAACGCTGTGTACGAATCTACCACACGTGTGGGGTAGTTTCGTACGTTTTCCATGTTTTAGAAAAGTAACCGTAGCTTCGCCATGCTGAATAGTATCAAGACAAGACTACACTATTTTTAGAGCTAGATATATAGGGTACCTAGAGACATTAAAAGAATTTTAAAATAGTTAATAGTGTTTCGTTTATACGGCTAAGAATAAAAATTGTACGAATCCTACCTGCTTTCCCCTATTTGTTATGGTAATTTATACACAAGTTTTGTATGTTTGCTTAGCTGTTCACATAATTTGAACTGTTTTGAAATTAAACATACCTAATCAGTCCAAAAGGCACAGGAAGCTTTTCCAATATATCAATATTTACAGAGTCCAGTTTCTTAGAAAGATGCATCGCTGCATAAAACCCCGCAGGTCCAGCACCAACGATACATACTTGAGGTCTTTTATTGTATGTTGTTGATGAAGAACTGAAAACCCTTCTCAATAATTTGTAAGACATTTTGCGTTTTATTATAGCTGCCCACGGCAACAGTCTTTAGACACACTTAGTCACACACTGATTTTAAATTCAAATGTTTTGTGAGATGAGATAAATTACAATGAATACATAATATTATTTCACTGACGAAAAAATAATTTTTTGCTATGTTGGCACGGTGCACTTTTTATAATATTATCCTGTGCAAGTGTCCATAATTGCTTCTCAACAGTATACATGCTTGAGTTTAATTTCTTTTAATATTATGCTCTAGCTTCAATAAATTAAAAACCGCGTTTTAAATTATCAAAACAACTCAACAACTTAATTACCTATGTTGAAGTTGAACTTTGGAGTGACAACTGACAGTGTCAGCAGTGTGGCAGTGGCACCGTCAGAATCAGTGTTGCCAGGGCTCTTGAGTCGTAAGTTACGTTTCGTTTCCTGAAAAGTTACATTTTTGCTGCAAAAGTTACATTATTGTTTTTTTTTTTTAATTTACGTATTTTTGGGGTCGGACGCAAATTGAAGTCAGCAAAATGGCGGAGTTTAACGGAATCTATGATGTCTAATGGTGTATTTAATCTTATGTTAAAACAGACTGCATTCTTATGTTTTATTTGTTCGCAGCGCCATCTTCACTGTTGTTACTATCTAGTCTAGCACCCAACTTATTCTATTAGTTGAACCAACAATTTGTTAGTTTTACACTGAACTACTAATATACGAAATCACAAAACATTGTCAATTTGACAGGCTTACTACATTGAGACAAAAAACCAAAAAATATTGTTAGAATATAAATAGCGAATTGAGGACAAAAAAAAAAAAACATCGAATCCACCAACCTGGCATTAGTTTTTTTAAATATTGTAATGTAATACTCGTAGAGGTTTAAATCACAGTAATAAAAATCGTTGATTTATTTCCCCACTTTATGTAGATATTAACACAACGAAACAAAACAAATCACAATCAGCCATGTTTATTTACTTTTTACCGTGAACGGCGCGAATTCGCGAAGTAGGAAACGTGCGCGCACACGCTTAAGCAAAATCAAGTTTTAACACCTGCAAAATAAGTTTCATTTTGTCATGGCGCCTTCCATTCAGAGCCATCTCTAAGTGTAATAGGGAGTGAAACACTTTTTAGACGCGCCAGTTTTAGGTGCGTTCAATTTGGATGCGTTCGTAAACTGTTTGCAATAAAAATCTAGTATTACAAATCTCTTTCTTCTCAAAAGTTACGAAAATTGCCTTAAATTTAAAAATTACTTACATGTTACGCGAGAGGGTCAAAAGTTACGAAAAATGTAAGAAATGTAACCTTCTGGCAACACTGGTCAGAATTGTACCTACTCTGTGGTCTGTAGCGACCACCTCAGACTCAATATCAACGCGGGCCTGTGGACGGCGAGTAATGGGCTACCTCGCCGTCCGTCCGTCGTATGACGACGGGCAGGCCGTGTCGACGGCGCGTTCGTGTTCCACGCGCGCCTCAAAGAGTTGTCAGCAAACGGGAGGGGCCCGCAAGGGCCGGTGCCTGCCAGGGCTGCGGGACTGTTCGGAAGAGATACCGCGGCCCTGAAACATAAAGGGCCAATGAAGGAACATGGGTGGTTTTTAGTCAGTAAGAGTCTGACACTCCCTTCCGCTCCGCCCAGAGCGGGAGGAGTCATTTGATGATTTCCCACCCTCCAAAAAAAAAAAAAAAAAGACTCAATATCAAAAGTCGCTAAAAAACTGATTCTACTAGGAGCGAACTCGGGATTTCGTTCTGGGAGGGGCATAAGAGGCTAGTAGGGGTAATTTTAATTATAATTTATATATAAAATACTAATCACTATTACTACATTTTATACTAGCGGCTCGTCCCGGCTTTGCACGGGTGCCTATGTTACTCAGGGTGAATGTAGCTTTCCAATGGTGAAAGAATTTTTGACATCGTCACAGTAGTTTTTGAGTTTATTCATTACAAACATACACACACACAAAAATACAAATTTTTCCTCTTTATAATATTAGTGTAGAAAAAAAAGTCCTCCACCGCGTCTCTGTCTCTTCGCGATCAACTCAAAAACTACTGAACGGATTTTCATGGGGTTTTATCAGAGTGATTCATGAGGAATGTAATTATGTCGGTATATGTATGGAGGTATATCATTAGTCAAGGTTTTGTGTAAATTGGTTGAAATATGACGATAATTGTTGGAAGTGTCGGAAAAAGTCAACCCACCTGGGAACTTATATCGAAAACGCTGCCTAATCCCTTTGAAATCTACAAAAAAGTCAAAGCATATACAGGGTGGAAGGGACACCGATGCGAAAACGGTTCCCACACGTACGAAATTTTTCATCGGTAATAAAAAAAACCGGCCAAGTGCGAGTCGGACTCGCGCACGAAGGATTCCGAACCATTATCTCTAAAAACGGCAAAAAAATCATATCTGTTGTATGGGAGCCCCCCTTAATATTTTTTTTTTTAGTTTTTAGTATTTGTTGTTATAGCGGCAATAGTAATACATCATTTGTGAAAATTTCAGCTTTCTAGCTATCACGGTTTATGAGATACAGCCTGGAGACAGACAGACAGACAGACAGCGGAGTCTTAGTAATAGGGTTCCGTTTTACCCTTTGGGTACGGAACCCTAAAAAATGGCATAAATACTAACGGGAATCCTTACTCCCTTTCCTTCCTTCCTTATCCTTACTCCTTACTAATATTATAAATGCGAAAGCAAGTTTGTTTGTTTGTTACCACTGAATCGATCATCCTGAAATTTTGCATATACCTCAGGTCAGGCGTACAGAAACGGACATAGGGTACCTTTCATCTCGAAAAAAAGTACTGTTTCCAAGGAAAACAACAATAACAGTCTTATGATATTAGACGGCACCACGTGTCTTTCGAATCATGATCATGATTGAATTATAATACAAGCGGAGTATATATAACCCAAATTGATTGTCAAATTCTAAAATAACGCAAGCGAAGCCGCGGGCTAAAGCTAGTTGATAATTATATTAAATTGAATGTACTAAGGGAATGGCTAGTCATAAGGACTTGTCACATTATTTTTGTCGTTATCTATCAATTTCGTTGTTGAGTGTGACATAGTGGAACTATTCATAAAATCGGACAAAAAAACAAAACCAATGATTTATTTCGTTTATTACTGGCAACTGAACGAGAACGAAACAATCATTATGAACTGTCACTGATTGTCAATGTCATGAGGTTCATCCATCGTCCATCTACCATTTCCACTTTTCCACTTCACAGAAGTTACTGAAGAAATCTTGGTTTTTCTATAACTATAACATTACAAACCAACAACTCCTGTTAAAAAATTCAGTGTTTAATCCCTGCGAGGATGGCGCATGCTAAGGATATAAAACATCTCTTCACTAGGTTATTTTCTTTGAAAAATGGGTAAGTTTAATAATTGTCAAGACGGCTATTGGTCTTAAATTTACGACTGCTTGTGAATCAGTGACTACACATATTTAAACAGATCGTCACTTATCCCAACATATGTAAAGTCTGTGAAGTGAGTCTTAATTCTTGGTTTTATTGCATCATTAATTTAATACATTTTACAGGTACAATTCAAATAGATGGACCGTAAAAAACTACAGTCAGGACATCAACTTAACCGTACCAGTGGTGAACAGGGGCAACGTAACGCCTTTGCCACCACTGTCCGAACCTATGGCCTTGCCCCCAGTTATTTACTCCTCAGCTGAGACTGAGGATGCTCTAACAGAAGTGACTGTACTCAGCAATGGTCTGCGAGTGGCATCAGAAAAAAAGTTTGGACAGTTTTGCACTGCTGGTGGTAAGAAAAATAATTTTTAACACATAAAGTAACTAGCTTTTGCCTTTGGCTTCACTTGTGTTCATTTAGAATTTGACAATTAAACTCTTAACACACTACTAAAGTTTATTCATATAATTCAATCATGATTCGAAAGACACAGCGTCATCTTGTATTATAAGAACATTATTGTTGTCTTCCTCGGGAATGGTACTTTTTTTGTGATGAAAGATACCCATGTACGTTTCTGTACACCTGACAAAGAATCGGTTTAGGTGTGAAAAGGTAACAAACAAACTTACTTTCGCATTTATAATATTAGTTAGGATTCATAAGTTATTCAAACAATCAGTCTCCAAAGAGGTTAAAAGAACAGTATGCTGTTGTTTTAACCTCTTTGGAAAGACTGATTAATAAAACCTTTTTGTTTTCAGTGGTCATTGACTCTGGTCCAAGGTATGAAGTTGCTTATCCCAATGGCATTTGCCATTTTCTTGAAAAACTTAGTTTTGGTGTAAGTATTTATCATATTGTTTGTTTTAATTAAACAAGCTGATATCATTTCCATAAATATTATAAAGGCATTATTCCTCTTTGCCCAACTATAAGTGACTGATAAAAAATGTTGTGCTACATTTCAGGCCACACACAAGTATGCCACTCGGGATGTCATGCACAGAGAACTTGAGAGACATGGAGGCATCTGTGACTGTCAAGGTTCTCGGGATACCACTGTTTATGCCACTAGTGCTGATTCTAGAGGATTGGATGCTGTGTCTCAGGTGACAAATAAGATATTTAGTTTTTAATTTCTACCGCAGGGGTTCCCAACGTGTGCGCCGCGGCGCCCTTGTGCGCCGTAGAGAGAAAAGGGGGAACTGTGTGGTGCTCCTGTTTACTACTCTCCGGAAACTAACCTTAGGTATTCGATAAAAATTCAATGAGCTTGTTGTCTCTCAAGACATTGTGTGTATTGTCCTTTTCATGGAACACCTTTTGAAGCTTACTTAATGTTTTTTAACTATGTACTTTACCGAAGAAGATGTCAAAATTTTTTCGAGAATCCAAGATCCTTTCCATGCAAAGATCCACCAGAATTCACTTTGCAAGAAGAAGTGAGCCTCATTGACTCCTCTTGCCTAAGCAGCCTTAAAACAAGATTCATGTGTCCTGATTTGGTGGAGTTTTTTAGGACCAATATCCAAAAGTCAAGTCAAGCCAAGTTAAGCCAAGTCCGCCTCTGTACTTTGTGCTTGAAGGGTTAAATAAATAAATAATATCCAATATTGGTCCAAAAAAATACCTATCAATTTTTAAATTTAAAACCTCTAATAATTCTCATCCCTTTTCCAACATCTTATGTTTATGTGAAGCCGGATTTATAAAAACTCGTCTTTTTCGATTGGCTAGGGCGCCGAGATAAAATAGTGCGCCGCGCAAAAAGTTTGGCAACCCCTATTCTACAGCATTGTTTTGTTCATATTAACATGTATAATTTCCATAGTCTGTAGTATTGCCTGTAAAATAGAAAAAAAAATGTATGAAGTTAAATATTGTTATAACTAGACTAAAATAAATGACATGCTAATTTAAAATCAATTAACTTTTTAGACTTATAAGACAGATATGTTCAGCATGTGAGTTTACGTAATTTGAATTCTACATTCCAGGTTCTAGCAGAAGTGACACTGAGACCACAACTGTCCATTGAGGAGATTGAAGCAGCCAGACAAGCTGTTGCATTTGAACTAGAAACCCTCTCGATGAGGCCAGAGCAAGAGACTATACTGATGGACATGATCCATATGGTATGTTTTGCACAATGTTACATTTGACTAGAATTTAGTCACACTTTACGTCATAATATCCATATAAGTTATGTGACAACCTGCCAAGAGGCCAAAATATAAGAAGTGTTAAGGTCATAGTTCCCTTTTATTTTAGCGAGTAATGAATCTAGCTTCATCTGACTCTCAACCATTGCAAACAATGATGACTTTACCTCTACCAAGTTAAAATACAACCCTTATGGTTTCTGTTTAGGGTCCAATTTTACTAACTGATGTTATAATTTCCTTTACTTGTTTAGGCAGCCTATAGAGGAAACACTCTGGGACTCCCTAAGATTTGTCCGAATGAAAATGTCAATAAAATTGACCGGGATTTAATTCTGAACTACCTCAGAAACCATTACACACCTGATAGAATGGTTGTGGCAGCTGTTGGGGTAAGATAATCATAAACACATACTATACCTTTTCTAACAACAAAAAAACTCAATGAAATAAGTATTTTTGGTTGCTGATTTTAGTTGCTTCAAACTCTCATGATGTTCTTAATTCGTAGGTTGAACATGGGCCATTCGTGGAGTTTGTCCAGAAATATTTCGTGGATATGAAGCCTACTTGGCATAAGGATAAAAATCATGCATTCAAACCTATTGTTGACTCTTCAATTGCACAATACACTGGAGGAATGCAACAGGTAATCCTTACTTTCTTACTATATCCTTACTTAATATTATAAATGTGAAAGTAAGTTTATTTTTTACCTTTTCACGCCTAAACCACTGAACCGATCATCCTAGGTTGTCAGAAACGGACATAGGATACCTTTCATCCCGAAAAAAAGTACTGTTCCCGAGGAAAACAACAATAACGTTCTTATGATAATAGATGGCGCCACGTGTCTTTCGAATCATGATTGAATTATATTATTACAAGAAGAGTACAACCCGAATTGATTGTTAAATTCTAAATTGACGCGAGCGAAGCCGCGGGTAAAAGCTAGTTAGTAGTAGCTAGTACAAAAAATATGACACACAATAATAATTTCTTAATACTTCAGTTCCATGGTTAATAATAACTGAATAATGTTTCAGGATGACTGTGAAATTCCTCTGTATCCTGGATCTGATCTCCCAGAACTGTCTCATGTTGTTATTGGGTTGGAAAGTAAGTACTTCTCATTTCACTAAATAAGTTCAAAGCAGTATATTCAAGATTCACAGTTAGGGCTTGCAATATATTCGAATATTTTCAAACCCAAAGCATTTATAATAGACCATAACAGGCACTTTTGAATGTCAGAAAAACAAGAAGGCAAAGGTACAGTCATAGACACAAGGCATAATACCTTGTGAAAGTACTGAAGTTGCACATTCCAAAGCATAGATCTCTATGGAGAAGAATGAAGAAATGATGAATTTTTTATTTTACTAAATAAATACAGATTTTGTTTTTTCTAACATATATGATGTTTTCATAGATGTATTGACAAGGTAGTTTTTTCGACGAATTCTAGTTTCTCTTGATTCAATAGTATGTCACTATCACTACATTCGGTAGAGCAAATCTTATGCACTTCGTTTTTCGCGGTGAACCAATTATGGACCAGCAGTAGGGCGTTATTTACGTCGTCAAGGGCGTTATTTTCATCGTCTGTATATCTCTATTATACTAGTTTTAGAATATTAGTCTTACCATATTACCCAGTACTACGTGGGTTGTGGAGGTCTACTGGCAATTGCTCCATGTAATGGTATTCAGCTGTATTCGCTCACTAGAAGCTGGCCCCAAGATAGTTGGGGAAAGATTAGGCAAATGAATTAGTTTTTTGTTACTTCCTGAACTATTTGAATAATTAGAATATTCATCATCATCATATCAGCCCAGAATCACCCACTACTGGAAATAGACCTAATTTTGAATACATAACTTAAAAAAAAAACGAATATGTGCAAACCCTCCTGTATAAACCCCACAGTATATTCCCATTTAATAAATAAATAAAATATCTTTATTTCAGAAATTTAATATTAATAGCTTTTAAATAATTTTTTCTATTAGAAGATAATCATTATTTCATGGTACATCAGTTCTCAGAATTATTCAAAATCAAAATATTTTTATTTCACATAGGCCTACATGGGCACTTATGAAACGTCGACAAAAAGGTGCACGGTTCGGGTTGGTCGTTTCCTATGGAGAAGAACCGGCAAGAAACTCCATGGTTACTCTTTTAAAATTATTAGTTTTACAATATTATCATGTTACAGCATTAGTACTCAAGTATGGGGGGACAGCATAGGCCCGACAATAAGTCGTTGCTTACTACACAAAAAAACGAAAACAAGATAAGAGGTTAACAAAAGTTAACACACCTCTAGGAATCTACAAGGCCTATACTGTTCACACATTCACAAACAATCGTTAAAAAGAATCTATACAAAGGCAAGAAAATATTATAAAAGACTAAATTAAACAAGTGACAAAAATATTGTCATCAGTGCTGCAACTATTCTGAACAAAGGGTGTTTAAGTGATGTGATAACCATTGTAAAAAAAAAAAACCATTGTAAATTAAAATGAAAAGAAAAAAAAAATATGAGATTGAGAATAGTTAGAGACATCCACATATTTGTGCTGTTTAAGAGCTACCAGGGAAGCCGCATGCGCAGAAGGAACTAAAGCCAAACCTCTTTATCTTCAACGTAGTCCTTGATTTTGTAATATGCTTTTTTAATAAGGACACGTTTAATGTAATTTTTGAACTTTCCATCGGTCAATTCTATAACTGACTTAGGTAATTTGTTATAAAAACGTATACTGTTAATAAGAAAAGACTTACTAGTTTTTGTTAACCTGAATTTGGGTATTACAATTTCGTGTTTACTGCGTGTATTAATATTGTGGAAGTCGCTTCTAATTTTGAAAAGCCCTCGGTTTTTGCGGACATATAAAATACATTCTAGGATATAAAGGGAAGGCAGAGTCAGTACATCGATCTCTTTAAATTTTTCTCTGAGGGACTCGCGAGGACCCATTTTATAGATCGCGCGGACTGCCCGCTTTTGTAAAATGAAAATTGAGTCAACGTCTGCCGCCGATCCCCACAACAGAATGCCATAAGACATAATACTGTGGTAATAAGCATAGTATATTAACCTAGCTGTAGCTGCATCAGTTAACTGCCTTATTTTCCTTACTGCATATGCAGCTGAGCTTAACCTACCCGAAAGAGTTCTAATGTGCGGTCCCCACTGCAATTTTGAATCGATAGTAATCCCTAGGAATACAGTTTCCGCTATAACATCAAGTTTTTTGCCGTCAAGATTTAAATTTATATCTCGTTGAGGTACATTTGGTAAAGAGAATTTTAGACATTTTCTGTTTTGTTCGCATTCAGTAAAAGATTGTTAACTGCGAACCATTTCGAGAGAACAGGACTTTCGTTGGCATATAAGACATCCGTATCCTTTCTATATATTTTAAAAATTAGCGAAGTGTCATCAGCAAATAGAATTATATCCGATAATTTGGCCATCATGTAAGGGAGATCATTAATGTAAACAAGAAATAGGAAAGGCCCGAGAATTTAACCTTGGGGCACGCCCATCTTTACTAGAGACCCGGAGGACGTCGCCCCATTTACATTTACTTTTTGCTGCCTGTTTGATAAATATGAGAGAACAAGATCAGCAGCTTGTCCACGAATTCCGTAGTGGTGTAATTTACAGATCAGTGTGTTGTGGTCGACGCAGTCAAACGCTTTTGAGAGGTCACAGAAAATACCAATGGCATCCTGGGACTTCTCCCAGGATTCCAGAATGTGACTGATGAGTTTTACTCCCGCGTCTGTGGTCGACCTACCCTTCATTATTCAAACTTTTTCTAGGTTGTTCTCACAGTGATCCTGACTTTGTGCCAACATGTGTGCTAAACATGATGATGGGTGGCGGCGGCTCCTTCTCAGCCGGCGGCCCCGGCAAGGGGATGTACACACGACTTTACACTAATGTCCTGAATAGGTAACTATTATAATAATAACACTTAAAAATTAAAATATAAATGAAAAAATGTTAGAAATACGTTATAAAATGAATTAGCATTTGGGCTTAGAAATCAACAAACCAGGAGAACATATACGGGAGATCTACCATTTAATTTGATTCAAGATTCTTAATTTGCATGAAATGTGGTACGCACGACGGCCAATCAAGCTATACAAACCAGTTTATGCGGATCTCTCATTGTATAGGAAATCTATACAAAGCGAGGCCAAGTTATACTGGAAATTTACAGCTTCATGCGCCGCCGTGTACATTATGGTCTTGCAAATAAAATGTTTTCACATGTTTTGGTTACTTCATTCAGCATGATACTAGCTTGGTATGCAGCACCTTTTTGCCTGCATTTTCGTGGCTGAGTTAGAGGCTTGCTGGTTACAAAACCGTAATACCTACCGCCTAAGTACAAGTAATAGGTAGGTACTACAAATACAAGTACAAAAGCAAGATTCTCTTGTTCTGAACCATTTTCGTTTTTGCATTATACAGGGTTATTTGTAAAACACCAGAAACCTCTTACGAGGTCATTGTACTCATCACTATGAACAGCTTTTACTATGGGACCAAACCTGAAATCGCGAAAAAAAAATCAGCTGTTCCCTACATTTTGACGAGTTAATCGATCATAAATGTAGGGAACAGCTGATTTTTTTAGTAAAAGTTGTTCATAGTGATGAGTACAATGACCTCTTAAGAGGTTTCTGGTGTTTTACAAATAACCCTGTACAACCTTTGTTTTCGCAGATATCACTGGATGTTCAACGCCACAGCGTACAACCACGCGTACGGCGACACAGGACTGTTCTGCATACACGCCGCCTCCCCTCCTAACCGCATTTACGATACGACTCTAGTTATCGCTCGGGAACTCGCTAACATGGCCGGCAAAGTTGGAGAAAATGAACTTCGGGTAAGATATTTAAATTAGTAAATGATGAAGAACAGTTTCACAGTAACTCGCGACTACCACCTCTTAATACGTGAACATGCTGAAGCCATGGTTATAAAGAACTTGACCGGTCTATTCAAATCTTCAGAGTAACACTGATTAGTTTTTAACCAATATCAAAAAAAGGAGATGCCAGCCATTTTTTTATGTATTGGTAATTAGACTATTACTGGACTGTTACAATAGACCGATTACTGGACTATTTTCCCATTATGTAGAGGTAGCCTGCATAGTGGTGCCATATTAATTGTGTCAACTTTCTTCGAGTTGTTTATGAGTTATGATCCCTTAATAACATCTAGTTACAATATAAAATTAAAGACTGCAGCAAACTACAACTAAAAAGGGTAAAATAAACAACTTCAAAACTGCAAAAAGTTTTTGTAATACTTACCTACATAACATAATCTTTATTTGCAGAGAGCAAAGACCCAGTTGCAGTCAATGTTATTGATGAATTTAGAAGCAAGACCAGTTGTATTTGAAGATGTTGGCCGACAAGTGCTGGCGACTGGCAAGAGGAAGCCACCCTCATTCTTTATCAATGAAATTGGTAAGTAATTAGAGATAAGACCCCCATTGTAACCATATAATTAGTAATATTGTAAGACCTGTGTGTATCTAAGTATTTCGCCCTGCCTCTGTCAAGGAAATTAGTCACAAACAAATATACAACTCCATAATTCTGACAGATGACACAGATAGATGAATTCCAATATGACTTTTCTTATTGCAGAAAAAATAACAGCTGATGATATAATTCGCGTTGCACAACGAATGTTGAATAAAAAGCCAGCAGTAGCCGCCCGCGGCAAACTCGCGAACCTCCCTCTCTACGAAGAAATCCATTCAAACATGTCCAGCGGTAAAAGTGACTCGACAGCCCAAGGAAGAAAACTCAACCTGTTTCGCGCTTAGATAATATTAGGAATCTGTCTGGAATTATTTACTGTACTGTAGTAATAAATTGTTAAAAAATAAAGCTACGCATTTTTTATTGGTTTTTTATTTGATATTTATGAAATGAAACAATGGCTAATAATTAACTCTATATATTTATAAACTATATACAAAACATTAACAATAATTCATGGCAAGACATTTGATTTACATAAATACAACTACTCTAGTACTAGATTTTTTTTATTTTGTTAGCAAGTTAAAAAAAAAAATTCAGTCTTAATTTATTCCATAGTCATTGTCAAAGAAGCTTGTATTAGATATTTACAGTTTTTTTTTTGTCTAGAACCCAGCTGGGAGCATTTGAAACATTTAATTGCCCTGTCCTTGCAGGTCAGTTTTATATTTACAAATAAGTACATTTTATTTAGAAGTAGGCAATACTCATAGTAAACTACCCATTTACTGTTCTTGTTTGAACACATTTTTAAGAGAGCTTATAATGCACATGAATAACAAGTGAACATAAAATCATCATCATCATCCACATAAAATTATGTGGCATAGTAAAATAATTCGGATACAGCCCATTCAATGTGTTAGTGACTTGTATTTAAATGTAAATCAATGAATTGTCAATTCTCAACAATTTTTTTTTTTCGGTTTACTGTGCCATTTTAACAGCAGTTTTTGCTGCCTCATCAACATCCTTGATGATCGTAAGTGGTAGACCAGATTCCTCAAGCAGTTTTTGTGCTGAGTCTGCATTAGTACCCTGTAATCTGACAACAAGAGGGTGTTTTGGAGGGTTTTCCTTGCATGCGGTGATAATACCCTGTGCAATTGTAGCACAGTTGACAATACCTGCAAAAAAAAAGTATAAGTTGCAATATCTATAAATCTCCTTTATGGTAACTAATGATAATATAACATAAGATAGCTTACCACCAAACACATTGACAAAGACAGTCTTTACTTTTGAGTCTGATTCCAATATCTTCAGAGCAGCTGAAACTTGTTTTGGTCCAACACCACCTCCAAGGTCCAAGAAGTTTGCAGCCTTTCCCCCATTCAAAGTGATGATGTCCATAGTGGCCATGGCTAGGCCAGCACCATTGACCATACATCCAATGCTGCCATCCATATCAATGTACACAAGGTTATGTGAAGCTGCCTCTCTCTGAAAAAAGTAATTTATATTTGTTGCTAATCTTTAATCATCTTTCTATATGAAATGTAGATTCTTAGTATTACATGAGAGAATATTGTACCTATAAAAATTGTATGCCATGAATTAGGCGTTCAAGGTAAGTTAACTAGCTTAGGGGCCGTCTCCACGAGCGAGAGAATCGCGGCGATACTATCGTCGTCCCACGTATTTGTATGCGAAAATATCGCCGCCATTCTCTCGCTCGTGGAGACTGCCTCATAGAAATACGTGGCACGACGATAATATCGTCGCGATTCTCTCGCTCGTGGAGACGGCCCCTTAGGACCAGGATAGAAGAAACAGTGTATGTTTGGCTTTTTTTGCTTGACCCATTTTTAACTAAGACAACTATATCATATGGCTATCATTAACACTAGAAACGGGATATTTACCAAGTTTACTATTTGTTTTGAGTTCCGAAAAAAAGTTCGCGAGCGGATAGAGTGAGTTGCGTGTGTCGGGAACAGAATCAAGTTGTGAGTGACAGTGGTAGGGATACAGAGCGCGTAATACATATAAGGAAGAGGGTAAATCCATTTGTCTGCTCATAAACACCGACCCACAATAACTTCAGTTTATTCGTAATCAGTGCTTGCAACAACAGCGCCGAAAAATCGTGAACTCAAAACAAATAGTAAATATCCCGTTTTTAGTGTTAATTATAGTTTTAGTGACCATGTCAGTTTAAAAACTTAAACCATAATATCATTGCATAGACAGTTCATCATTATTGGGTGAATTTGAGTGTTTCTTATCACTAAGCATGATCAGCTTGCTATTGCAATCAGTGGCATTATCTTCACTCAAATATTATCACAAGTTGTAAATAGCACCAAATAAAGAAAAATAAGTGATAACAGAGGTTACTGAGATAAAGCAATACCCATTATTTACATTGAACAATGATAAAGAGTACATCCAAGGAGTATGGTTGTGGGTTAAAGAGTAGGTTATTGAAGTTAGGTAACAATCACATAAAGGAGTTCATAAAAATTAACATCATTTAACCTCTTTTGACCAAAACTCAAAGAGCAATAGTGAGAATGAACACTGATTACTAGTACTATGTTTTGTTTGCACATAGTTCAAGCAATATACGAGTACATCAGTACTCTGGGTGACCAGGAAAGCGTAATACTTTTTTTAAATAAGCAAAATATCATTTGAGCTAGAAAATGGGCCTAGCAATTATTAGTTTCTTATTAGTATTTTATTTTAGCTGATCTTCATTACTTACTTCTTTAGGGTCACTCTCTGATAGATCATCCAGGGCGAAGATCTCCTGTTGTCTGAAGTTAGCATTGTCATCAAAGTTGATCTTAGCATCCACAGAGATCACTCGCCCATCATCAGTTTCAACAAGAGGATTAATCTCTAGCTGTGTAGCGTCTACCTGAAAACAGAAATTATTATTGCTCATTTCATAAGTCCCTCATCTCCTTGTCCAGCAGTGGCACAATACTACTAGCAAATTAGCTTATTTAACAAAAAATTAAATACCTTTATAAATAGTTGCCAAAGTTTTTTAAGTTCTTCAGCACACTTTGCCTTCAATGGTCCTTTGAATTCCAAAAATTCAGCAATCTCATTGGCCATCTCGTCTGTGATACCCTCAAATATGTCAACAGGCACAGTTTTCAACAAATGTGGAGTCTTTTCGGCAACTGCCTCTATGTCCATACCCCCAGCCGGAGAAGCCACTATTGCAGCTCCGTTGTAAGACCTCTCCATAACAATACTAAAGTATGTTTCCCGCTTAATGTTGACACTTTCCGCTACCATTACCTTGTCCACTAATATCCCGTTTTTCGGAGTTTGTTTTGTAATCAACTTGTGCCCAATCATATTCTTCGCTAATTTCAAAACTTCATCACGATTTTTGGTAAGGTGGACACCTCCTTTGAAACCATTGTCAAAGTGGCCTTTACCGCGACCACCAGCAAGGATCTGTGCTTTTACAACGTACTCATCAGCCTTAAAATCCGCTAGAGCTTTGGTATCCAGTTTAGAATCAAGAACTCTGAAGTCCTGTACTGAAACTTGATATTTCCTTAACAAATCCTTACTGTGAAACTCTTGCAGATTAAGGTTTCTGGTTGCCATTACTTGTGGATAATATCTAGGCACGAGCCTCGTTAATAGTTTTAGATTTTTTGTTTTCAATGCAGCCATAGCGAACTTTGTCCAGTTACGGAAATAAATCTTAACCTAACTCAATGATAATACTCGTTTACTTTTAAAACTTGATGACTATAGAGAACACGTTATTGGCACTGTACTTAAACAAGCAATTTGAATTAAATACAAATTCTAACAGCTGGAGAGGTGGATATACTTATTAATATTATTGCCTTTTTTTTGCGGCGAAAATCAAGCTCCAGTACAAGTTACAACCACCGAATGAAAATGAAAATGAATGATATGTATGTATAAAGAATTAGAGAAGAGAATTGACACTTGACAGATTTCTCGCCAGAAGCAAGAACTGTCAATATCATAGCTGTCATCATTCTCCCAAAAACTACGGTCAAAGACGAATGCATGGAACTAATATGTACTAAACGCAAAGACCTACTAGTATCATTCATAATCAGGAGATATAGAAATAACCTTGGAGAAGCGGAAGCTTGAGAAGCGGTAAAACAGACGTTGCGAGCGTGACACGAATGAGACTATTAACCATAGAATACTTTGTCTCCGCAATAAGACCATTCATCAGTCAGGAAAATTGGCCTCTAAGATTGCTCTCTGACCTTTTTTTTTTCTTTTTTCTGATGGGAAATCAACAAAATGACCCCTCCCGCTCTGGGCGGAGTGGAAGGGACTGTCAGACTTTTACTGACTAAAACCCATCCATGTTCCTTCTTTTGCCCTTTGTGTTCCAGGGCCGCGGTATCTCTTTCGAACAGTCCCGCAGCCCCCTGGCAGGATTGCTCTCTGACCTCATGGTCAGAATCGTCTATCGGCACCGGCAAAATATTCTCGCCGACAATTGTTGACGATCCGTGCATGGCACGCAACAGTGTTGGTCGGTGACCGAATGTTAACCAAACGGTCTAGAGGGCATAGTCTCATACAATAAAATAAAAAGAATTGTAGAGTTTAACTGCGTGTGATGATTGTTCTAAGCCCGTTGTTTTTCACTTTAATATCTTTCCGTGCCTGATGAAGTTTAAAAAGCACGGTCGTGGTAAAGCATATCGTTGTGGGCAGATTCCTCTAATATCTTCACATCGCCCCTAGTAATGAGTGATTCATTGAGAGTTACTAACGCCTACTTACCACACAGCACGTGAAATGGCTTTCAACCTTCGAACCTACATTCTGTGTCATAACACCCCTAGACTTTTTCCTTTGGGGCTATGCAATGCCCAAGGTTATATGGTTAAGCCAGGTACGACTGAGCAACTGGAAGCAAACATTACTTATTATTTATTCGCTAAATACTCTAAATGCTCGGACGAGTCATCGAAAATTGAAACTGCAGTATGACCCCATGTTAACCGCAGTTCAGACATCATTTGAAAGAAATCATCTTTAAAAAATAAATGTCAAGAATGGTTCTTTTGTATTAAATCATGGATAACCCGATTAAGTTTTATTTACAGTTTTTTTTTTTCATTTAAAAAAAAGTCCCTTTAAATGAATCATCCGTTATAACAAAAAAGGCAAAAACATGTGCAAAGATGCAACGTTGGCCATACGTTTTAATAAACTGAAGGCCTATCCACTACTGTTGTCGTATCAGTTTGATTACTACTCTACAACAAATTAAGACTATCACAAATTCACGTTTTAGTCAAATAATATGAATTAAAAATGGTGTTTTTTTTTTAAATTGTAACACCAAGTCTTAATGCCAACCTCCAAACCTAAGCTGACTTCCTTTTTCTCGTGTTCTTTTGACAACGCGAGGTTAGAATCGCTATTTAGCTTGAAAAAGTATGTATTTTGCTAAAATAAAGTGAACTTTAACTTAGTTTTGTGAATTGTGATAGATTATAATTTCATTCTGTTTATTTGTAGGCAATCATAATGGCTGAAGAGAACTGGAATGATGAAACCGAAGGCGGCATGGCTGTTGACAACGCGCCGCTGCCGCTAGCCGCTGACATTCCCGAAATTAAGCTGTTCGGAAGGTGGAGTTGTTATGATGTCCAGGTGTCTGACATGTCCCTGCAGGATTACATCTCCGTCAAAGAGAAGTACGCGAAATACTTGCCCCACTCTGCTGGCAGGTACGCACACAAAAGATTCCGTAAGGCTCAGTGCCCCATCGTTGAGCGTCTGACCAACTCCCTTATGATGCACGGCCGCAATAATGGCAAGAAACTCATGGCCGTCCGAATTGTGAAGCACGCCTTCGAAATCATTCATTTGCTAACTGGTGAGAACCCTCTGCAAGTGCTTGTGACAGCTATCATCAACTCAGGTCCCCGAGAAGACTCAACTAGGATCGGTCGTGCTGGTACTGTGCGTCGTCAAGCTGTGGACGTTTCTCCTCTGCGTCGTGTGAACCAGGCCATCTGGTTACTGTGCACTGGTGCACGTGAGGCTGCATTCAGAAACATTAAGACAATCGCTGAGTGTGTTGCTGATGAGCTCATAAACGCTGCGAAGGGCTCATCAAACTCTTATGCCATCAAGAAGAAGGATGAGTTGGAGCGTGTTGCTAAATCCAACCGTTAAAACTTATATTTTAAGATATGTCTCAATAAAAGAAAAGTCAGAAATCTTTGTTTTATTTGTAAGGACCTTTCTCTTTGTAGTAATTTTATGTATGAATGATTTCTCTAGTGCTGGGACCACACAATGTGTTAAACAATTCTATTGGTGGTTGCCTATAGTCTCCGACTACCATCTTATTACTTCACTGAATCAACAGCTGGTCATAGGCCATCATGGAAAAAAATATTTTTATTCTTGTACTGTACCTAACAAACTGTAAATTGTAGTAACTAATAAATTATGTAAACCCAATCATTGATCAAAATTGGGAATTGTCAGCCAAATGTGGCTAATCATGACCATACAATAAATTAAGTTAAAATAGCTTAAGTTGTAGGCGTCATGTTTAGGTGATGTAATTTTATACATTTGGGGTTGCATTTAATATCAATATAAGTTGTAATTTGGAATTTACATTAATTTGTTTACAATGTGGGAATAGTATGAACATCCAAAACCACGTGTACAAGTTGATTTCATGACATAAAAAAAGAAAACAATGTCATTAATTTGTCGAACGCTAGTGCAGTGCCGAGGCTACCAAATCGATTATGATTGTACAATCGATTAGATCCCAAGAAGTGAAGGCAGGCCAGTGTTTAGATTTAGACACTGGATGGGTCAAAAGATGGGACATGGTTTGGACAGGAGCTCCGCATCCAAACAAGTTATCAGTTTATCAGACAAGCTTTTATTCATAGCAGTGCCTTTTGTGTATAATATATTGCTGCGATTAATGGATTCAATAGATAATAATGAATGCTTTTGTTAGATTTATAAAATAAATGGAATTCATCCTCAATAACGTTGCCAATAACGTTACATTTTAATGACAATCAAGTCACAACCTAATTTATATCTCTTTCTCTGAGGAATCATCACACCACGCAACACTAGAAGACAACTCCACATGGCTTGTCATTTTTACAAAATGTCAAACGAACTGTCATGTCATTCATTGTGAAGTTTAGCTTGAAGTGGAGATTTGGAGTAACTGCTGGAGAAATGTCGAAAAACTAAAGTGAAAACACACCACTTTCTCTTATTTACGTACAAACAGTGGATATTCAATAAAGCTATATTACAAACTCATTCGTAGTGAATAGGCTACAATGATTCATAGTTTGTTTATAATAAACCCATCTGGGTAGGTATTGAGCATGTAAAGCTAAGCATTTCTTAAGAAATAACGAGCTAAACCTTCTTCTGAACTAGTCCTGTTGTGCAGGAATTGGTTGCAAAAAACCTATGTTTATTTTAGATAACTCCTTTGTGTATTAGTGCTATTGGAATTTTGTTTACTTGTAACAGTTAACACAGAGAGGACAATTCTCGACTCAAAGAAGGATAACTCTCATAAACCCGAAAGATATCAAATGTATGTCCTTATTCTATTTGCAATGAATGCTCTTCAATTTCTTACAGGGATGTATTTCTCGAAAAGCATTGGCGGAGTGTGGTTCCAAGATCAGTATGTGACTACTACTTGGAGGCACAGCGGGCCTCTCCCAATGTAAGTAAGGCCTTAATTATAGGTTATTAGAATAACAACAAATATTACTTTATAAAATATGTATGGAAATAAATGAAGGGATGAGGAAGATTAAAAATAAAAAACATTACATTAAGTCATAAAAAGAAGGGGTTGATCACCACTCTTACTTATTGTCTTATGTTTCCTCTCTATGTTGAGAATAAATGCTGCTAGGTTTGTGGCCACTGGCCAAAAACATAATTTTATAGTAAGACAACAATATTGGTGGTTCACTTTGTATGTTAAACATAAAATAATATTGTGTTTCTAGGACGTTCCTCCAGTGCTGGCCGCCCCCCACCACTACTTGATATCAATCCAGAGAGGAGGCGTGGCTCTGGTAGCTGTGTGCATGCAAGAAGTTGCTCCGCTGTTTGTGATTGAGTTCCTACATAGAGTTGTTGATACATTCCAAGTAAGTGAGATTTAATATAGGCTCCACAATATTTGAAGAATACCATGTCTCTGAATGGAGGACTAATTCCTTTGTCACAGCATGAGTTATTGATAGCTTTTTTTTTTTTTTGCTTTAGCTCTGATAAGTCAGTAGTTTGTGCCACTGCATCACTACTGTGACTGTTATTTATGATGTTATCAGTCTATCAAATATTTAAAGCAGTTTTGCAAATAATACAATATTTGCTTAACTGTTCAAATGTGACATCAACTTTTAAAGAATGACAAAGCATTTATCTTGTTTTTTTTTCAGGACTACTTTTCAGACTGCACAGAGACTATAATTAAGGAAAATTATGTAGTTGTTTATGAGGTATAATTCATTATATTGACATTAAAATACATTACTTAATTATTTCATTTTCTTTATTAAATATTATGTTATTTTACAGTTGTTAGATGAGATGCTTGACAATGGCTTCCCTCTGGCTACAGAGAGCAATATTCTAAAGGAATTGATAAAACCGCCAAATATTTTAAGGACTATTGCTAATACTGTTACAGGAAAATCTAAGTAAGTACGATCAACAATCAATTCATTAAGGATGTGTCCAAAATGCTTGTTAAGGGAAGTTTTAGTGTTAAGCCTGAAACCTAAAGCTGTTTTACAAATCAGTAGCCATCTTCTGAGGTGTTTAAGAAACAGGACAGTGGAAACAATGATCTCTTTTCCACAGTCACGATGTATCACCCAGTGATAGTTAAAGTATATCCTTAAACATGCTTGTGTACATGCATATCATGTTAACATCATTGCAAACAATGGGGCATTTATAATGTGTCCTGCATGTTGTTTTGTTTGCTTGTAACATTAGCTTGGCAATGAGCCTAAGAAGATAACTAAAGAAGACCATTATGTTTTCAGTGTTTCTTCTATACTGCCATCTGGGCAGCTGTCGAACGTGCCGTGGCGTCGCTCGGGAGTGAAATACGCCAACAATGAGGCTTACTTCGACGTTGTAGAGGAAGTTGACGCCATTATTGATAAAAGTGGTGCTACTGTGTCTGCGGAGATACAGGGTTATGTAAGATATCTAAAATATGTCACAGAAATTTAATCAAAGGTAGAAATTCAATATTTGCCAGGGCTGCGGGACTGTTCGAAAGCGATACCGCGGCCCTGGAACACAAAGGGCAAAAGAAGGAACATGGATGGGGTTTTAGTCAGTAAAAGTCTGACACTCCCTTCCACTCCGCCCAGAGCGTGTAGAAATTCAAAGTGAAAATCATTTTCAAAGATGTAAAAATATAACTCTTGCTAAATATAAAGGTTCAAAGTCAATAAACCTTTCTAATAATTACAATCAGTGTTTTCTAATGGTTTCAGATTGATTGCTGTATAAAGTTAAGTGGAATGCCAGATCTGACCCTTACTTTTGTAAATCCACGTCTTTTCGACGATGTTTCATTCCATCCTTGTGTAAGATTTAAAAGATGGGAGGTGAGTAAAACTGTTGCCCGCGACCTTCGTTCGTGTGAAATTATTACAAAAAAAAAAAAACGAATTTTGTTAATTTTTTTGCACTGAACCCTAATTATTTTTCTAAAACAAACAGACAGACAGACAGACAAAAACTGGTAACTGGCAACTATATGTGCATATGCATTCAGTAAAAAGCTGTTATTTTGATATTATTATTAAACCAAACAGTTAAATTTTATTTATTTGTATAGAAAATAGTATAGAAAATATAAATGCATGCTGCTTAAAGAAAGATAGAAAATGACATACTTATAAAACTAAATCTTGCTTTGAAAACTCTCTAAATATAAGGGTGAAACTGTATCAAATCCCATCAAGAAGTTTATACTTCTAAAAGCAATAACATCGACACGCTAATTGTTGCCCTGAATTCAGCACACGAGAGAGAGAGAGAGAGAGAGAGAAAATCATGAATTCAAAGTAACAGTTGCTCGTCGTTATTCCATACAGACAACAGACTATACTAAAGTTTGGAGATTCTACTATACCACTAAAAAAAGTAATAAAACTCTTCTCTTCTAGTCTGAAAGGATACTATCATTCATCCCACCGGACGGTAACTTCCGCCTCATGTCCTATCACATTGGATCTCAGAGCGTCGTGGCGATTCCGATGTACGTGCGACACAACCTCACGCTGCGGTCTAATGGAGACCAGGGTCGGTTAGACCTCACGGTTGGGCCCAAGCAAACTATGGGCCGGACTTTAGAAAGTAAGGATGGATTTTTATTTAATTTTGATCTACCCGGGACTAGAATGCGGGTATACATTATTATTAATATAAATACGAAAGTAAGTCGTATCTGTGTCTGTTGTCTTTTCACGCTTAGCGGCTGAACGGATTTCGATGAAATTTGGCAAACAGGTAGATAAAAATGGCTAGAAACCATGTCCTGAGTTAGACTTAGAATGTTTATTTATTTAATTGGATATAGGCCAGTTTTATGCCGATAGTACGATTCTGACCTGCGCATGGACTACGCGCCGGGCAAAAGCTAGCATATAATAATGTCATGCTGCAGATACGTAAAGAACCTTTATAAAAAAGAAATATAAGTAGGTAGTGCTATTACAATTTGAATTCTGTTGGCTAACATGACCAAACAATTTTACCACAGTATCATCATTACTGTGCACAGATTGCATTCAGAGTGCTAGTTTTAAACTGTGGTTTAAATTAAACTATGTTAATTTTCTTTGCAGATGTATCCTTAGAGATCTGTATGCCTAAGTGTGTGTTGAACTGCTCTCTCACGGCAAATCAAGGCAAATACTCTTATGACCCGGTTAGTAAGGTGCTGCTATGGGATATAGGACGCATTGAGCTGCCAAAACTGCCCAATATTAGAGGATCGGTGAGTATATTACTGTATTATTGTGGAACAAGATAACGACATTGATGGCCTAAAAAAATATATTTGGTTATGGCTTCTATGGGGTCGAGACCTGCACCTGGATTATATTCTTGAAGACTGTTTCATTAATTCATACTTGCCTTGCATAATTAACTTCAAGTGTCCATGCTTTTATGACCATGCATCTGCATCCTTGCTCGCTTTTTTTAACCTATGTTGTCCCACTGCTGGGCAAAAGTCTCCTCCATAACCTTCCACTCTTCTCTTTGTGTGGTTTTCTCCGGCAAATCACTCATCCGCTATTTACTATACTTTACAACACCAGAACATTTTCAACAGGTGTCAGTACAATCAGGCGCAGACACTTCAGGCGCGAACCCAAGCATCAATGTGCACTTCACGATACCTCAGCTAGCCGTCAGCGGGCTTAGAGTCAGCCGCCTGGACATGTACGGGGCCAAGTACAAGCCGTTCAAGGGCGTCAAATACGTCACTAAAGCGGGCAAGTTCTCGGTGCGCATGTGATCGGAGGCCGACCAGCCCGAACCCTGGATGTGCTTGGGATTGTCTATGAGTGGAGGTCGTGTACAGTGATGTCAGTGTTACTGGATGATGCTCTGATTGGATCAATGGATTTGATCTTTTTTTAAATATAGGTTCAATTTAAATTAGCTAGCGAACCTGATAACATAGAAAAGTCAACTAGCTAATTTAATCTTTTGTTTTACGTTACGTTTTGGTACTGTTTGGCGGTAATATCTGTGAACTTTTGTCGTTAGCGAATAAAATTGGGAAAGCTGACGCAGAATGAGGTTTGAGGTTTGCGTTTGTGTTAGTGCGTGTACGCAAGTTCTGTTTTTGTTGTGCATAATCTGCCCGTCCAATGTTGAGACTACTTTCGACGCTCACTCACACAGACGCGATCATTATCTTTGAGTCGACGGACAGACAGAAGGGGAAGCAGAGCAGTGGTAAGTTTAAAAACATTACCGCCACATAGTACCGTAATTATTATAATATTATGATAAGAGAAATCATAAAAATATATATCATCAATGTCAGTGTATCCATGTCAAATAAGTTAGGTAAGTAAGTTGTAAATAATATATTCTATTCAACGTTATAAATACTTGTATTAAAACATTATTATGCAGTATATTCATGACTTTTATTAAGCTAAATAAATTAACATAATTGTTTTTAAAAAGGTAGGTACCTAACTTAACAATAGAATGATACTTCTTAGTTCAACAAATTATTATCATACAACAGATCAAGATTTTAATATTTTCATGCAGACATGAAAACAAGTACAGAATACAATAAAAGTATTTAGGTAACTAATTAAAAAAAAACCAAGTGAAAATTGATTTTCACCTCCTTACAGGCTAGCCACGACAATACGACAATAAATTAAACTACGTATAGGTACCTCATGACGTTCCCAGTCAGTTCAAATTAATTCGAATATAGTAGTTTAGTCACAGGACATTATTTTTTCACCGTTTTCTACACGATTCAAGATTCTTTATTTGAATTAAATATTCATTCTCATATTTCGTTGACTTCATTCAGCATGCAAACTTAACAATTAGGTACATTAAAATACTTAACACAATGTACATTACTAGTAATTGTTGTAGATGAGACTAGCACCGACAGGTTAACCACCCCCGCATCGATACAAACACTAAACACAACATGTTACCAACTCGCTACCTACTTAAAAAACCTTTGCCAAATTCGTTCCTTAAATTTATTTCCAGACTCGAATTAGTGCAAATTACACCTGGGGTTAGCAAACCAATATTTATAAATAGTGTTATATTTCGATGTTTTGCTATTTAGTTTGTTTGAATAAAAAAGATATTAAGATTTATTTGATAGTTTAAAAATATTCCTATGCACTAGTATTATTAGTGTTTTCATTTATTGTCGTAATGTCGGAGCCACTCTGTATTGATAATTGAAAACAAATGCCCTAATATAATACAGAGGGATGCTAGTGATGGAACCCAGTCGTAAGATCTAAATTATAATGCCCATAATAAGGCAGTGTGCACACGATGAATAGACTACATAGGCACAGAAAAAAAAAATATACCTACTTAAAAAAAATGTTTTACAGTAACATCATTTTATTTCTCGTATTCTTCTCAGCCAACACTTTCATTTGATACCCATATCATGGGAATGCATAAAAAATAAGTCCGCCATTTTTGATTAAGAATGACGTTACTTAGATAACCATGCATTGTCATCCAAACTAAACATGGTATGCATTTCAGCTCAATAGGAATCCGGGAAGTGGTTCAAATTTAACTTCTAAAGCCAATAAAATCGTGTATATGGGTAGTTTAAGGCAGAGTTCGATGTTTATTAATCTATGGATCGTTGAGTCCTTATCTCGGCGAGGTTCTTGTGCATAGCCGCAAGATCGGCTTCGAACTTGTGCGTGTTCATCTGCGAACTATCCTTGTCTCTAAAGTATCGCTGCACAAGCACCGACATCAATGCCGGGTACTCTCTCCGCACAGACGCCTCCACATCGCGCTCCTAATGCACAAATAATTAGTGATAAATGTTCCGTTTTGTTCACACGCAAATAACTACCTGTATAAACGAACGGAAGTGATAGTAATTGCTCACTATTCACTTCAAATGATTACCTATTGTGCTTTTTTTAATTCTGTAGACGGAAGTTCGCCTATTCAGATGCTTCGTAATAAGGAGGCAAGCTGCCTGCCACCTGGATACCCCAGATACATTTTCTGGTACCTTAGCGGTGGTAATTGAACCTAGTGCTTCACGCTCGCAGCCACACTTGCGATCATAACACGGATGAGACAGAAAAAGTGAGTTATGATAAAATTATTCAGAAACGGGGCACTACACGTCTAGACATTAATGTCCCATTGTCTGTTTTATGAATTAAGTAAAATCGTTCATCGATTCATTGATACGGGTATTTATTGCCAGTAGCGTTACCTACGTTTTATGGGAATCATGATGGAACGGTTACTTAGCTCAAACAACGATAGGGTACAGCTTATCTAGCAAGGTCTTTTCCTCATGTAGCGGTACTACAAAAAGTATTATAGCGACATAGAACAAAATGATTGAGGCTGAATACGACTTGCGGAAATAGAAATTATACCTTTAGTGGCTTTTCACACACTAGAGTCGGTTAGTCAACGCCGCCGTCGCCTCCGGATACCAGTGACAAAGTTAATCGGTAAGATGGGTAAATATAAATTCTTTAACACCCTGTTTAATTTACCCAGCTTACTCATATACTTCCGCCACAGCTCCCTGTCCCCTGGCACCGAGTCGCCCATACCTCTGCAGCCCGAACGTGTGGAAATGCACTGACTGATTGTTACCGACCGTGACTGATTTGAGTATTTGAGCAAAGAACTAGTAGCTCGAAATAAAAAATTTAAAACTTCTGAAGAGTTTGATAAGTTCCTAACTTCGATTAATCAATTCAGAAACGAGCAGTAATGTTGCAATTAACCTGGGGGTCTAAAATGACCGCTTTAGCAGAATCTTAATAGGATAATAACATGAATTACGTTTAAATACGTAAAATGGTCACAAGGTGACAAATTCATAATACTTAGTAGGTACGTCTATGACCATTTTAGACCCCCTTGTCGTTTGTCTGAATTTGATTGCCTTTGGAATTCGGGAAAACGACCTAGTGTAAATGAACGGGGTCGTACGCCCGTCTTCGCACAAGCTCGTTCGGCTTTCATCATTTCTGGTACCCGAAATCGGATACCGACGCCAATTTTTTTTTCACTTCGAACAGTGCTTGCCAGTCGTCACAATGATTTCATTCAAACTACTTGAAGTCAGCTTAGACTATAGAAACATACGCACAATGTAACAGCAGTATTGAGGAGACCACTTGGCGTAGACCCCCGGTAGACGGTTAAATCTGCCACGGAACCATTCCATGACGTTACCCATCCCTGAAGCCGTGGGGATCAAGTTGAACGGGGACGGCAGTGTCGTCTGCAGCATGTAGTCAATGTATACCTGAAAACAGTTTGAAGTCTTCCGTCAAAGTCATTTTATGGAGTTTAAACGGTCCGATAAAACTCTAATGTGGTAAACCGAGACATAATAAAACGTGATCGTAGTATTTATGTAGGTAGGTCAACCATTTGGAAATTCTTTTTTTCCCAGATAAAGAATTTTCAAGTGTAGATATCCTAACTTTAACTAATTTTGTAAATGCGAAAGTAAGTTTGATTGTTTTTGAACCACTGAACCGATCATCCCGAAATTTTGCATAATATACGTTGTCAGTTGTACAGAAATTACTGGTTGAATGGTATCTTTTATCCCGAAAAAAAGTACTGTCCCCGAGGAAAACAACAATGACGTTCTTATGGTAATTAGATGGCGCCACGTGTCTTTCGAATCATGATTAAATTATAATTATAAGAAACTTTAGTAGTGTGTTAAAAGTTTAATTGTCAAATTCGAAATAAACGCGAGCGAAACCGCGGGCAAAATCTAATATTTTTATAAGTACTTAAGTGCTTAATCACCCTTGGTAGTCGACGGTATCTACCTACAAGACCAGAGTAGGTAAAGAAGAAATGCCAGCTATGAAAAATTATTTATTACTTCTGAAGAACCGTTGGTTATCTCAATGAAGTTATAAAAACTGCAATCCAATAAGAATTCAATTAAAGGATCTCTCCTATTACTAATCTATTAAAATAAAATAAAATTCATTTATTTCAGATAACTTGATCCATAGTTCGACTTAAGTTAAAACAAACTAAAATAAATTCAATCATGATTCGAAAGACACGTGTGTCTTTCGAATCATGATTGAATTGAAGACACATGGTGCCATCTATATTACAAGAACGTTATTGTTGTTTTCCTCGGAATCAGTACTTTGTTTCGGGATGAAAGGTACCCTATGTCCGTTTCTGTACACCTGACAACGTATATGCAAAATTTCAGGATGATCGGTTCAGTGGTTTAGGCGTCAAAAGGTAACAACCAAAAAAACTAACTTAATTTCGCATTTATAATATTAGTAAGGAATGATTATAAACAATGCTTGTGGTATAATTCTTAGCTCTTAGTAGTAATAGTTATCTTATATCGAGGTAATCTGCACATCAAGAGCCATGCAAAAGCAACGTGACAACGTCGAATGTTTTTTTTTCAGGGACCTCCGGTGAACTACAATTTCCTTATTGACCAGTCATTCCAGACTTAGGTGAAACCTGTACCTACGTAGCTGACCTGAACTTGGACAAGTATAGTAACTATAAAGTTTTATTGCTAGCTTGAGACCACCCACGAGTTTGTTAACCTAGACTTTTTATGTGTACATGGGTTCTTGCAGCTCTCAAGCTTTGTAAGACAATCTACAAAATTTTTGGTCAGTAGGTACTACCTACTACAATTCTTGACAGTATAAGTTTTTAAACTGTCATGGTCACTAACATTATAATTAACATTAGAAACAACATAAACAAACAAGAAAGAGGGTAGACCGTAGACCGATTGGTCTGCTCATAACCACCCACCCGCAATAACTTCAGTTTATTCGCGACATGGTGCTTGCAACAGTGCCGAAATATCGGGAACTCAAAACAAACAGTGGAAATGGTAAATATCCCGTTTCTAGTGTTATTTAGAATTCTTGACAGTGTTCAGCAAAATGGCATTTCACTATGGCTAAGATCCCATGGTGAGAGTCCCACCGCAGATGGAACGCTTATAAAGAAAGGTTGAGAGACGGGGGTAGGCCGATTGGCTATACTTTTTTCATTGCAATTGTGCCAGGTAAGGAAATGCTGTCGTATCTTTAGGCATACCTAAATAGATAATAAGGGCCCTTAAAACCCAATCGGTATGAGGCGCCTCAAGTGTTTGAATTTTAGTTGGAATGTTCAACATTCATTAGCATTTACCTACACGACAAGCATGCTTGTTCAGTCATCCTCATTGGTGGCAGTGCTGAATTTACGATTAAGGAAGTACAGTAGGCCGCTGGTCATTGGTAACGAAACCCGTATAAGCTGGCCTCTTATTGTGTTGTAACTCGATATGCGGTCGACTGAACCTAAAGTACCTATCCTCTTCTAAAAGATAAGGGGAGTGACTTTACGTCTTAGGTGCTTATCCCTTGTAGGTACCTTTAAAATGTGGTTCTCTAAGGACCTATTTGCATTTACATAATTACTTACATTCTTGAGGTACATTTAAGTACTAAAGTAAAGTTTTACGATTGAATTTTCCCTATTGTATTATATTGCGTCTGCCGTACTTTATAACTTGGAGAAATCTTGTTGAAAATGGCGACATTAACATTAAATTAAATTCACAATATGTACTTTTAAACCACAGAAAACAATGAAATTCTTCAGTTGAAGAGTTTGTGCAGGTAACATCATTATGTCAGAAATAACGCTGGAATAATGTTAACTCACCTCAGTCTTCCCGAAAGTCCACTCTATGTCCACATTGTCGTTGACTCTTTGGAAAGTATTGGACATAGTTGCTATGAGCATGTTTAGCACGACTATAACGGATATTACTTCGAAACCTGTAATTAAACTTAAGTTCATGCATTTTTTCAAGTACTTAGGTATGTACAATATAGCGGTCGTCGGTCGTTGTGTTAAAATCTTTATTTCAAATCGGAGATCGGTATTAATACAATTCTCATTTAAATAGCTAAATATACAATGGACTGTCGATTCTGTTTACTGGCTTGGCAGCAGGTTGGAAGGAAGACCACGTAAAACTAACGCAAACTAAGATAGTCAGAGTAATTTGGACCAACCACACCACGAAGGTATGATGAGATAGATCTGATTTGCCTCTCTGATTCTGCCTTATCTGGTTCGATGAGGTAGTAACAATTCAAACCCATATGCATTTAAGAGGTAGTCTAAATTAAAACAAAGTAGACCTCCTCAATCACTAAGTTACATATAGAAACTATCTTTGACTTTGCAATCATCTCCACTTGTGACTGACTGACTTACATCCAAAACAGAAGTATCCAATACGTTCGGTATACGCGTGCCTATTCTCATGGAACTTCTCCAAGCTCCTCGGATCCCGGGTGTTCTCCAATACCACGTCAGCACTCTCCAGAGGCGCCATACAGAACAAGGCCCAGAACAAAGTGTTCAAAGTGTCGGTGAAGCTTGTGAATGAAGACACCTGAAAAGGATAAGTATCGTACTTGTATTTTGTAGCATTCTTGTATTCATTGATGATATGGCTAGAAACCCATTGACTAACTGAGATGACGACATATAGAAGTATGGAAGAAGAACATGCGCCGATATAAACATGTGACAATATTGGGGAACATTGTCACATATATTGCGAAATATATGTGACAATGCAGTTAACTTTTGAAAAGCTCCACGGATAGCCATTAATCGGACACTGAGAATTTCTTATTGGAAAACCTCAATAGATTAACCAGAACCTACGCCGGCTGACAAGGCAGTATTTCTGGGCTAGGTGCAATGTAACATGTAGTGAATTTCATTTAAAAAACAGCTTATTTTGATAACAAAAGCACCTCATGAGTCATGGGAACCAACGTAAATGTTTTATATAGGCAGATCATCCGGTTTTTGTTCAACAACTAATGTAAAGTAACAGTAAACGTTTCTTTGTAAGTTGCAATGATCCGTGAAATAAGCTGCAGACAATGTGAACTAATGATGGAACGCGAAAGTTCGTACCATAGAGTAGACTTGGAACTACTGGGTGTATGGCCGTATCGCTACTGTCACTAAGTATTCCTAGTTAACAGTTTCAAATTTGAAATGGGAGACTGGCTCCGCTGTGCAGTCTAAGTAGTAATTCGGATGAACTTTAAACTTGCATCTACGAAGTAGTAAAGAGGCCATAAGTTCCGCTATAACGCCAACGCCTTATTTTACTACGGTTTTGGTTGGGCCAAACAAGATACATACAGAGCTGACATTAACCTTAGAAATACGCATAAAATGTATAAACGTTCAAACATCAAGTCTTTTAAATAAAAAATCCCGTAAAGCTTAACCGTCTCGCTTGTTTAGAAGTAGTTACTTACGCTATGAAAATTTTTATTTAGCATTAACCTACTCTGTTAACTTCTGTTTCAAAATGACATGTGTGGAAGATTGTAACGACCATTAAACACCGTTACTGTCGCCACGGGTTAAAGTTTAATTTGATAGTTACAATAATTTAAATTCAAATAGTGTCTTTTGCCTATTGTGCTAGGGTTTAAGGTCAATCGTTTACCTGTACTGTCTTCATTCCGAATTCGTCTTCGTACACCATTCCGTCGTAGTATTGGTAGAACCGCGCGAGGCCGGCGGTAAAAGCGATTATAATGATTGCGAATATTAAGATGTACTTGTAAATGTCGATAGTCATTTTCCCTAACGACACCTGTAAAATAACTGTATTCGTGGTGAGCAGTTCAAGTGCGCATCGATTGCTTCCATGTCGGTCGAAGTAGAACTAATGTAACTTGTACAATGTTACATGTTTGCATAGAGAGGGCTCTTGAAACAGTAAAGCCAAAGAAGGAGATCTAATTTGAATAAAGGTATGTTTGCAACATTTTCTAACGAGGGCATTCTTACATAGAATCAATGCGGCATTTAAATGTAAAATCAGCATACCTGCAGCGGCCCTAGATGGTAGTTCAACTGGCACAGGAACATAAGTCGGAAGAAAGCGAATATAGTCGCCAGGCAGAACGTACCCTCGGCTAATAGAGTTGGGTCGTGCTGGCTCCAATATTTGCGTTCTGTACATTTTAAAGGTCACGTTCAATATTCTATTGCAAATTAGATGTTACATACAATGCCACACCCTATAAGCAATGCGAATTCCAAGTTTATGTGTATGTATAGACTAACTATTGAATTATGCTTGGTTTATCTTATCTTGCGTAACTATTTGCTACTTAGGGCCAGAACACAAGTGCCGGCGATATCTACTCATACTAGGCGGTGTATTGCCATCTAGTGGTTCAAGTAATTACGCTAAGTACTTAGTCGCTAAAGCAGTAGATTCACTGGTTAAATGCTCTCGAGTATGCATTCTATATATCCTGTTAATAAAATAAAAAAGTTTGTGAGGATGGATGGACGGATGGATCTTTTTTTTCTCTTTCACGCAAAAACTACTGAACGGATTTGGATGAAATTTAGCACACAGATAGTTTATAACCTGGTTTTTCTTTATCCCGGTAGTATGATCCCATGGGACAAGTATTGAACTCTACGCGGCCGAAGCCGCTAATATAGGCTCATAGGTTACACTTCCTCAAGTGCTTATGCTGGTAAATGATATCAGTAGGAAGGTTTATAGAAACTATTTTATACGACAATATTTTGTAAACTTGATGACGTCGATGTTTCTCATCCGAATACACCGAGAAGAAACATCTAGGTCGTAGATTCTTACGAACTAAAAACACCCTGTTCGTAGATAATGAGGGATGAGACACGTGCCACCTGAAAATTCGTCATTATTAGCTGCTACATCAAGGGCAGCGAGGATCCAGAAGACGAAAGTAAATCCGAACAGCATGAGCATGATCATCTCGGTCCAGTTCCACATCTTGCTGAAGTATCGATGTGGACCTTGCATCAGGCACATCCGTAGAGCCGACCAGGCGTAGCCGCAGACATACAGTATCAAAGGCGCCTCCGCACCTATCAAAAGGAGTGTGTAGTCCGATATAGATCTAAATGAAGTGGATGGCGTGGTGTTTGTGAAGGACGATATCCAATCCAGTATAATAATACATGCTTATTACTGTCCCACTGCAGGGCCAAGTCTCTTCTCATAGCAAGAAGGCATGACTAGTACAGCACGAGGTAACACCACGCTTGCTCAAGGTAGATTGGCGATATCAGATTTATATAATTAAAAGTGTTGGTGTCTTCACGATTGTCCGTGATGTCAAAAATATACTTAAGAAGTAACAATTCAGTCATTTCATGTTAGTGCTCTATTTGTAGCTGCAAGTCGCTTCCATGTAGGTACTCATATGCATTTGTATTAAAAAAGAGGTTTGCACAGTAATATACTTCGTCTATAGGTAGACTTTTCCTTTAAGAGCATTAACAGTAACTGCTCCGTTTATAAATAAGAAAATAGTATGAGCATAATGTGCTACACAGCAACTTAACTGTGCAGCACATTATAACGATACGTTATCAAGCTTACTGGTATATCGTGTGCAATTAATTGTGATAATCTTGACAAAGCATCTAATCAGCGTCATTATAAAGTAAATCGCCAACCTGTGTTTGGAGGTCCTCGCTTTTGACTGAGTTTATCTTGATTAGAAATAAAGAAGACCAGGGCAAGGAATACGAAGTATGCGGAGACGTGTGTGATCAGTTTGTTCAACGGGATCTGCCAGTGTGCTACGAGGTGGTGACGAGGCGCTACCTGCAAACACTCCAACCAATTAGTAGATAGCCTCTGTCTTCGACTGTCGTTGCTGAGACTATTTTGTTGTTTTAATGATCGCAAGGTGACTGTTGAGCGTCTGGTCCTGGATTGGATAGGTACCGGGTCAAACAGTGTGATTGGGTTTTTCCATTACGAATAATACTAGGAGGTGACATTGTGCCCGGTTGCCTCACTCCACCTTTTAGGGATATACCTTAGCTATAACTGACGAAATGAGGGTGCTATACAGTTCTGCTTGGTCAGGCAAAAGTGAAGGAAGGAAACAAGCAGAATTTAATGTAGAAAAAATACATTCAAGGAGTGACTATGATTAAAAACGAAATTGAATAATCATGCTCAGTAACTCACCATGCAAACAATGAGAATGAATGGTGTTATGAGCACTCGACTCAGAACTGTGAAAGCTTTAAAGAGTACAGGTTTTGTTCTCCAACTGTGCCAATCGCCAAGCCAGTACGATTCCAATACCTATGAATTAGTTATTATCATTAGGCTTAATTAATTTGACTAGTTAATTAGTACTTATGACTTTATTTCCTAAATCTGCTGAAAGGTTTGTTGGGATATTTGAAGGAGACATACATTACAGAATAATTGTTTTAGCTTTTTATCGTTCTATATATTATTAATTTTACCGTTTGAGTGTTAGGATGAGCGACAAATTCTTTCTGCCTTAAGTCGACCGCCATAAGCAAGCGAGGCAACACGAAGTGCCGACGTCCTTTTCCACCCGAAGTCTGCTTCAAAACAAATTCCACTTCCTCTGACGTACGACAACATCCTATTCAAAACAGTTCCGATTAGAGTTAAAATCATTATGACTTTCTACTATCTTAAATTTTATCTTTTTAAGAAACTCTTGTCTATTTTCACTTGATGGTATCGTTAATATTGATTTTTGAAAGCTAAAGCAAAAAGTTCGACAATATACTTTTGGCAATATAGTTAAGACTTGGTGACCTCATTCAGTTCCAATGGCAATATTTTTATCTTGTCGGGAAGCGAATATCTAATGCTGTAGCCAATATGGACTCCTCAAGACGGAATTCCTTAACGTTTTAGGCTTGTCTCACTAGTTGCATGATGATTTCTGACTGGATTGGATGGGAAATGGTGGACTTTGTGTTTGAAAGAGTTGTTTGGTGCAAAAGTTTTATTTCAGTAAAACCATATCTTCACCCATAAGGTCCACGGCGAACGCGCTGACATCGTCAGCTACCTGCAGATAGGCTGCAGCTAAATGCCTGTAAGCGGCAGCATTCTCGGCCATTTCAGCTGCCAGGCAGAATGCGGACAGGATAGGGTCCGAAGAGACATTCACCATGTAAGCTGGGGAGGCGATGGCGCGGTACACCGACAAACGGTAGCTGCTTTCGTGCAGCGGATCATTGTTCATATAGACATTCCTTTGAAGAAAAATGCATTTGTTTACAAAACTAACGGTTTTAAAAACAGTAAACTATCAGAATAGGCCAACAACGCGTGGGCACTGATTTGAATGTCACCTTTTATCTTTATATTAGCACTATTCAAATTTTATTCTATTTTCATTGTTGATTATAAAATCTATAACATAATTTATTTCTCCAAACTAAAAAAGAACTATCAATATTTATTTTAAAATAAACTAAATAAAGATATTATTCAGACTCTTAACTTTCGAATCGATTATAAATTGGCTCATTATTATCATTTTCATGTCAATATGATTCTATAGCAGCGTAATTCATAAAACAAACGACCGAAATATTAGGATCATTGATCGGGAATCATAATTATATTAATATCATAATTTAAAATAACTGTCGCCTTAATATTTTTGCAGTTATTGAATATTTATTAAGTAAATTAACCTAATCTAAGGGCTTGTACACAACACTGCGATGCGACGCGATTCGAATTCGCAACGCAGAAAGTTGCGACACGAATTGCTGCGATGCGAATTCGTGCGGCAAGTAGCTCCCTAGGGTGACCATTCCTTCGACGACCGTTAACCGTACTGGACGTATTTTGAAAACTAGGTCGCGTACAGGTACTAGATTTGTTACGCCTCTGGAAATGATTGGCCTCACTATCCGGTAAGTAAAACAATAATCCTTTACACCACACGCTGTCTCAGAGCGAACTAAAAATAGCATCAACAAGTGTGACGTAACATCGCAGAAATGCGCGATGCGAATCAATTCGTAAGTTCTTGCGATGCGTAGTGCGAGCTCGCAGAATTTTGCGTTGCGACGTCGCACTGCAGTTTTGTGTACAAGCCCTAAATCAAATGTGGATCTCTATCAACGCGAAGGTAACTGTTCTTATTGAGCTCACCCTTTTTTTTCAAATAAATCTCACCTGCAAACAACGCACATACAGTTAACTATATGAGGTCGGGTGATTTTGTGTCCCCTAGCTATCAGGAGCGAGACAATCTCATAATGTCCCAACTGAGCTGCAAGAACTAGCGGGTTCACATGCGCGGGAAAGTCTGCCGAGTGCGTCGCCCCCGCGAACTCCAACCCCGGCGAGATCTTACACTGAGCCTCCAACAACATCACTGTAAACACATACGACCTACTTTAAAAAAACTAAATGTTCATAAATATCAAGTGAAAGCAAGAACGAGGTTAACTTTACCCAATATTTTAATATTGTTATATCTGACAGCTTGCAATACACAGTCACCAATTTCCAAGCCAGGAAGCGTCAAGAGAAACTCAACCATCGCTTCAGATCTGTTTTGCACAGCTATTTGGAGCGCCGACACTCCCTACGAAGTAAAAAGGTGTTATTGTTATGTTTATTGAATATTTACGCATAAAACTGAACTGGAATGAAAGTAACTGGGTCTTTAACCTGAAAATTCGTGCAGTTCACATTCAGGCTTGGATTCTCTTCTATTAATTTTTGAACTCCGTTGACGTCATCATCTGATACGAGTCGTAAGAAATCGGCTTCAATTGGTTGAAGTTTTGGTAAGTGTATGCATTCTTCGGTGTTATCTTCACTGGTCTATAAGTGATAAAGTTCATTTTAAATAATACAAAATATCAATTATGTAAATGCACAATAGTGCATTACCATATTTGATCACAGATAGCGTAGAATATAGTTAGGGATGTATAATGTATGGTCGTTGTTTATAAGGGGTGGTCCTTTACTTATTTTAAAATGAACTCTTTTTAGGGACCAGTTCTAATAAAGTACCTACTAAAAAGAGTACAGAACTACAGACTACAGACAGGAGATTATAAAGGTATATTTTTACCGATTGAAGCTTCGCGTACATGTTAGAAGAACATTTTGATAACTTCTTAGCAGTTAGGTTATCCGAGCAATCCTGGTCTCTCAACCTACGAACTAGAAGAGATGATTTATTATCCATCACATTGTAACTCATTGTTTGCCTTGCAAATGGTCCATGATAGCTAAACTTTGGTACTGAGTACGCCTTTCTTTGAGAGCTTAGTTTGTAAGTGTCTTGGATTGTACACTTTGATGGGCTTTGGCCTTTAACCTTTTGATAACTGCTATCAGATTTATGCATGGTTCTGGGAAATCTACTTGATGTGGCCCGATTCTCGTGTCTTGGTTCTGTTGGTAGAGTGTGATATTCAATAGAATCTGTTTTCTCTGGTATCTGTAACTTGGTTCGTTTCTCCATACGTGGCATTTTATTAGAGCCGTGCAGCGGACTTGAGCAGAGAGTGAGCAACTTACTGTAAATTGACTCGTCATTTATTTTTATTTAGAGGATCTTACTCTTCTCAGCCATCCCTAAGTAAGACCTTGTTGCATTACCATTTATTTCTGCGTGCAGATTTACACTTATATCATTCGATATTACATAACTAGGTTAAATACTCTATAGTATGTTATTACTGCATCATTTAACATGCTATCCCATGGTTTCTCTTTTAATCTAGAAAATCTTGAACTCCATGAAATCGTCCAATGTGATAAACGACAATTTTTCTGTCACTTATTTTTCTTCCGAGATCAACCTTATTCAGTTTATATCTAATGGTCTAACCTCCATGGTACAATGCCGACTTATTCATCTTGTCTATGTTTAATTGTATGAATGAATTCCCAAGGAGGTTAGTAATATCTCTAAGATAACTCTGTGCATTAATACGGGAAACGACATCTATTGGTAATGTTCTTATCTACACATCTACAGCTTTATCTACATTATGTGGCTATTTTAAATGTTAGCTGTATTAAGCAATGTCTAATTCTCACTGTACATCGTGTACAGTAATGCGAAGTACGAGTATGACTTCGAAAGAATCTGCAAAGAATACAATTTAATCAATTAATTACACAATTTTTATCTATATCTACTAGCTGATACCCGCGACTTTCGTCCGCGTGAAATTGTTATAAACTTTGAAAACAAAATGTCTTGAATTTATATACAAAACACACTCAACAACAACATCAACGCATTTTTTTTCAAAGTTAATAACATCACTATCACTACATAGTATAAAGCAAAGTCGCTTTCTCTGTCCCTATATCCCTATGTACGCTTAAATCTTTAAAACTACGCAACAAATTTTGATGCGATTTTTTTTTAATAGATAGAGTGATTGAAGAGGAAGGTTTATATGTATAATACATGCACCCGTGCGAAGCCGGGGCGGGTCGCTAGTTTAATTATAATTTATAGGGTGACTGGTAATTAGTGACCGATACTTATATACGTGATTGTCCTCATGATAACAAACAACTTTCCCAAAGAAACATTTTTTTCATCATTCACTTTAATCACGATAATACAATAGCCGTATGTTTGCGCGCGCGCACTTTTGACCTATCAACTGTTAGATGCGTGACGCCGGGGCGCCGCTCTGTCTCGTAACTATCGTACCGTGCAACAGTGGGTAGTACTGGGCCGGCAGTCTCGACATAGATACCGACATTGTCGCAAACTTTCGGTCGCTTAACACGAACGAAAAAATTCGGTTACAATAACGCTGTTTGCGAGAAACGAATCTTGGATGTTAAGACTTGCATGTCTCGCAAACACCGTTATTGCAACCGAATTTTTTCGTTCTTATTAAGCGATCGAAAGTTTGCGATAGTGTCGGTATCTATGTCGAGACTGCCGGCCCTGGGTAGGCAGAGCACCCGCGCGGCTTGCAAGCCCGCTTCGTATGCGGTGCCCGCGCCACAGTCCGGCCGCCTCTTGTCGTTATCGTTGTATTATTGTAATAAAAGTATTAAAACAAAATGTTACTTTGAGAAAGTTGTTTGTTATCATGAGTACAATCACGTGTATACGTATCGGCCACTAAATTACCAGTCACCCTATATGTGTGCCAATTTGTTCGATAACTTGTTGCCATCTTGTAGGTGTGACATAATCCCGTTGCCGCCTAACTAAATCTATATCTTGGCATTTTAGATAAAAAAATGCGACAAGTAGTTTTGACAGTCCTCTCTGATGTTTTATGTTAACATCAAGAGAGGACTACCAAAACTACTTGTCGCATTTTTGTATTTACTTATCGCACTACAGAATGTATCGAATTTAGACGGACAGAAAAACAATTGGAAAATGGCGGGAAAGTTTTTTTTTTTCTTAATGTCCTATATTTATTGATATTAAAACCAGCCAGAAACAAAAAGTACAACCAAAGAGATATTTCTTCAATTTTATACATACAAAATACGAAAAGACTTTTACCCGACCTATTATAAATATTTAAACCGGATTTTGTTAATTATTTCATAGGTTTTATTTTCTTTGCACGGAACCCTAATCTTTTTTCTAAAATAAAAGCAGCCTAAGACACTCCTTAAGACATCAGCTATGTGCCAGTAAAAGTCCCGTCCCCCAAAATCGGTCCAGCCGTTTCGGAGATTAGCCGGAACAAACAGACAGACATTTTGTTATTATACAGTAAAAAGCTGTTATTTTGTTATTATAAATAGACAATTCAATTTTATTTGTTTGTATGGATATAAAGTTAAACACAGAATCATAAACTTTTTAAGTTAACAACGCTTAAATATAACTATTAAGCGTAGTTCTAAATTTGAATGACTTAATTATACTGTATTGTTAAAAATAAATATTTTTACAGATTATATTTTGTTAAATAAACTACTGCCTAGTTTAAAACAACTTTTATTTGTTTGACATTTATTTTCTTTATCGGATGTTGTTTTAGAACGATGACATCACTGTAGGACTACCAAGGCCAGATGCCCGTATATGATTAACCACAGTCACACACCCAGAATTGCTCTGCATTCTTGGTCAATTGTTCAGCAACGTTGTTGGTTGAAATTGTTTCTGTATTGTTTAAAACATTATACTGGCAACACAAAGTAACAAAGTGTTGTTAGCAACATGTAAATAAGTTGCCGTTTTAACATACAAACCAATATGTAACTTGGTCACTGCAATACCTGTCTATATACAGATGCCAGCTCATCAAGCTACCTGAAACTGTCAAATTTTGTCAATCAACCTTGAACCTAATGCTGTAGCGATAAAGTTGAAAAACTATTAAAGAAATTTGACAGATTGTAGTAGCTTGATGTGCTGCAGGTGTCTGTACATTGAGTATAGCTTTTCGCAGGGGCGCATGGGTACCTAAAACGGTTTGAGGAATTGAACCTAAAAATAATGTCAAGGTTCCATATATCTCAATTTTTAAGCGTAGGAATCATACGATAATTGATCTTAAAATTACAGAATAAAGTTTTCGCATATATGTATTGTATTTCATTGATATTGCTTGCCAGGGTACTATTCCAGACATAATTAATAACACTTACCGCTGAATATGTGACAAGAGTAATGTTAGTAAAGCCCATTGCTGTGAACGCAATAGGTTTTTGAGCTCTGAAACAATAATCCAAACATGTATACAGGCGAAAAACAAAATAAAAAAGTAAAAAAAAAAATGAACACATTTCCAGGATGGGTCAGGACAGATGGGCCAGAATCGTCACACAGTGGGTGCTTGAAGACGGTCGTCGTCACCGACGCAGGCCCAAGAAACACTTGTGTGACAATTTGGACTCGTTCCTGACTGATTGGCCAGACACCGGGAGAGTTGGAAAGGAATGGGGAAGGCCATTGCCCAGCAATGGGACAGAAAAGGCTAATAAAAAAAAAATAAGCTGAAAATCACTATAAACATCAAAAGCTACAAAAGACAACATCTACAACACCCATCACTCACCACATTCGAGGTAGACACCAATTACGAATGTTTTGTTCCCTCGTTAGTAAAATATTTAATTCTTTAGTTCAATATGAGTTCAATGGTTAATTTGACATTGAAGAAAGTTTTTTGTAAGGAGTTGTACTGACCTCTGTATAAGGAAAAGCAGGGCACGGCGACACCGGGGATTAGTACGATACCAACCACTATTGTAAGCCGCTGCAGCTACATCTGCGTTCTACAGGAAGTACAACGTTTATTAAGATAAGGGGTGAGGGGAATTCAGTTGTGTTGCATGGGGCTAGGGTTACCAATAGACTTTTCGTCGAAAAAAAAAGATTACCTACTTTTTTGTTAACACTTTTCAAGTCTTGAAATGGTAACCCTACACGGGACCTACTTTATATATACTATTTTATACAAAAGTGCAATGACGTTTACAATCAAAATGATTAAAAAAGAAGGTTCGTTAGTATCCCGGAAGAACTTTTTGTCTAAAGATAATTTATCTACTATCTACTTAGTAACATCATGAAAAGTATGTCACACATGATTTAATTAACATCATGAAAAGTATGTCACACATGATTTATTATCAGCTTTCATCCCAACTTGGGATTCATAATTACACAAAGTTGGCATGATTCGACGAATTAAAAGTTTATGTTCCTCAAATTCAAAGAAGAAGCCTTGTGACCGTGTGTGTGTACTTACGTTTTAAGAGTTTTTTTAGAGAAGTAATAGTGCTTATGATGTTTTTTTTTTGACAGTCATAAACTTTTCAAAACATCTAAGTATTTCGGTCAAAATATTATTTAAAAAGAAATGGAACGAAGACTGACGAAAAGTAAATTTCATAAAAAAAAAAAAAAACAAAAAAGATCACTAACCGCATGGTAAATGTCGTCCGCGTACCAACACAGCATACCGATTTGAATTAGAGCTGAACCCAAAAACAGTTTGTTACTGATTGCCACTAGCGGTTCTAGAAGCTGAAAAAGCATACACGAGATACTATTAACTTAAGAAATATTATCAAGAAATACATAACTATAGCCTGTATTTTCCCACTTCTGGACTTGGGCCTCTCCCTATCCACATACCTAAAAACTAAATTTTGATAGTGCCGGCCATTGTTTTCAATAGGAGTCAAGCTCATCCCGCCATCTTCACCATCTTCATCTTGGTGTACCGCGATGTCGTCTGGTATTCAGCACATTTCTCGTCTGATATGTGTCACCAATAAACAGAAAAGATATTGATGACATTGTGCTTTTACGTGGCCGTAATACCCTTCTGACATTCTGCACAATGCTGTTTTGAGTCTGCTGAAGATTTTTTTTGCAAAGCGTGTAAAATTGAAAATACTTTACCACGCAGCCACTGTTAAATACAATTGACTATTTCTAGGTATACTATGAATCGAATGCGTGGAATAATACTGACCACAATGACGAACACCACGCAGCAGATATTCACCGAACTTAACACAACATTCACGAAGTTCGACAAGGAGAAAGCGTTTTCCAAATCGTTGCAGTATCTGGAATACCGAAAAAAACTTGGTACAATACCCTAAATATTCTTTTGAAGTTTTGAAATATACTTTTTTTATATCAATCACGTCTTAAAAGGCCTAAAAAAAGATACTGACGCAAGTGAAGCAGAAGTTACCCGCCATGGTGCTACGGTAAAATGGAAGCAAATTCATAATGTGTTTCGAATGTTTGGATTCTTTGACCCAAGAACACGATTTGGTCGGGTAAACATTCGTAAATGAGTATTTAAACGTGTTTCTGTAGTAAATGAACTTGGCAGTACATACTGAACTGTCAGGTTATAAATTATAGTTGGATGGGTAATTCGGCTGACAACTTTATATTCGGGTTAGCTTTTGCCCTTTCCGAGGTTGAAAAATACTCTGCTGGACAGTACATACTACCCGGGTAAAAATAGCCTATATCCATCATTAAACAAAGTGTAAACGGACCCTTCACGTAGCCCACCAAGCACTCTGTATATCAAACTCAGTAATTCTACGTAAAAATTATTGCTGGGAAACGACTTTTCATTTGAGGTGAAAAATCTCGTTTTACGGTAGGACTCAATGTGACGCATGCATTGAATAGTACGGATCATGAAGGTATTTAAAGCAAAGTTATAACATTAAAAAAATTATTAAAAAAAATCTTGTGGAAAAGTTGGAACTTTGACCCCCAATATCTCCGTAACTAGAAGGTATGGTCTAGAACAAAAAAAAAACACTGCAATGATGGGGAAAACAAGTGACTTTCGGCTTCGTCGTGAAAAGGTAACACCAAACAGACAGAGTTACTTTCGCACTTATAATAGGTATTAAGTTTAGATGGTGGAATAATCTCACGTTATAAGTCGTTGATGCAATTTGATGTCTTCCAGTATCTCCGGATAGTGGTCGTCACTGTCTACCGTCCCCACAGACTCCAACCGACGCTTTAGTAGCCGCAACAGTATACTTATATGACTGGCCATTGCAGAGAACAAGAGGTCTGTGCTGACCATTATCCAGACGCAGGTTTGACCTACAAATTATGCTTTGATGTTTATTTAACATAAGATAACATCACGCCTAATCCCCGAAGGGCTTGACAGAGGTGTACCTAATAGTACACCTACATTTCGCCAGTTATGTTTAAGTCCCACGTAATAAAAGGCGAGACTATTGCCATCAACCGGGCACAAAACCAGACTCCGTGGCTGTCACTGAGAAATTCCTGATGGAAAAACCCAATAACACTTTGCCCGACCTGGGGATCGAACCCAAGACCCCATGGTAAGCAAGTCTCGCTTGTGACCACTAGACCAATGAGGTAGCCCTTTGTTGTTTAAATATAAGCTTATAAGTTAATTGTAACACTGAAAAGTTGTGTTGCAATCGGTTGCCTGTAACACGGAGGAATGAGGAAAGAAACAATGGATGGACTGTGTGAAAGATGGTATTTCTAGAAAGGGGGTGACTAATGGGATGACGATTAATAGAGAAGTATGAAAATTAAAGCAACAGGAGCGATGAGACAGTGACGAACCAACCGGAAACTTATCAATATTAGTGCTAGTTGTGTACAAGAGCGAAACAAAAGAAGGTTGTGCGTGTCCTATCACAGTAAGTAACTAATATGAATACCTACCTGCGCTACTACATAGAATAGTACCCAACACGTTAACCTACAATCCAAAGTTCCAATGTATGAACTAACTAGAGCATATCATGACTCAAGCATATTAACACCCCATAAATAACATCTAATTTTTGGCGCTGACAGCTAAACGATATTTGTTTTGAGTTCATCATGCGATCGCTTTTACACCTTCATTCTTAGGGAGATTTCAGATTAGATTATTTTCGGTGAGCATAAGCTCGATTTTGGAAGCGCGTGTACATAGGTGCACCTAGGCGCGCCTTTTGCGACACGCCACACGCGCCAGCGTGGCGCGCTTATAAGCACGTTCGGTTTTTTTAAGCACAAATGCGGCGCGCACACGCTCATAAGCGCAAAAATCGATACGCGCAAAAAAAATACGCTAGTATGAAACCACTTTGAGTAGTCCATTTTTTTTTTGGGATGGGAAATCATCAAATGACTCCTCCCGCTCTGGGCGGAGTGGAAGGGAGTGTCAGACTTTTACTGACTAAAACCTGTACCTGCAGCTCTGGCAGGCATCGGCCCTTGCGGGCCCCTCCTGTTTGCTGACATCTCTTTGAGGCGCGTGGAACACGAACGCGCCGTCGACACGGCCTGTCGTCATAAGACGGACGGACGGCGAGCTAGCCTCTCACCTTGCACAGAACCGCGACTTTTAGTAGTCCAAAGAGTACAATCAAATGTTTTAACTAGATTAATTGCTACTTTACCGCGGCCGAAGATGTAGCTCTCAATGTGATAATAGGGGGCCTCAAGATGATTCTATATTATCAGAACTTTCACTCTCTCTATGTCAATAAAAGAAACATTTGTTCGTAGAAATGGTTATGGGTACTATTATTTTAGTGTTTTTTGCTCTAAGAATAAGATAGGAAGACGAAAGATTCGATTAAGTTATTAAGTGCTATTAAAATGGTGGTAGAGGTCACAGTCTTACAAGGAAAAGTGCTCTTCTTAAGTGTAAAACCGTGTGGCAAAGTCTTGATTGGGAATGGAGAAAATTCTTATGATGTTTCAAAATTAGTTCGGATATAATTTAGTTAGGTGGGCAGTCTTTTTGTTATTTCATGATGTACCTCTGTTTTGAACTACGATGATGCAGCAACAAGCTACTTGTACTACTCCATCTACCCATTGCTTCAACCATGCTCAATGAGCTGTCTTAGGAGGTTGATAACTGCACTTAATAATAATAACTCGTCCTTCACGGAAGTTAACGGTAAGACCTAGAAATGACTAAATGGCCCTGAATTAAATGTAATTCAGACTAAAAATAAATTCATTATTTATGTATTCAGTAGCAGATCTTACCGGCGAATATTTCAAAGAGATAAACGGCGACGTGCGCAACCGTTTGGTGTTTATCAAACGGGTACCATGACGACCAGACGTAGCCTATCTTATCGTCCTTGCCTTGAATCAGGCCAAACAGATAGATGCCGATGGGCGTTAAATTGAAGAACCAGACCCCGGATACGTTCATGAAGAAATACCCTGAGAAGAAACAAATAAAATGAATTGGTTTAGAAAGCATTTAAGTAACAGCTGCCATCACCTGCTTAGCCTTTTCCCAACTATGTTGGGGTCGGCTTCCAGTCTAACCGGATGCAGCCGAATACCAGTATTTATATGGAGCGACTGTCAAAGATCTACAAACGACAGCCGGAACCAACGGCTTAACGTGCTTTCCTAGGCACAGAGGAAACTCGGTATATAATGGGTGGTCACACATTCACGGACTGTTATTATTTAGCCACGAGCTCCTTTAAGTAACATCTGTATAGGGGTTCAATATTAATTTGCACTTCACCGGTTTTGATGTTAATGCGGCCGGCTCGATTCTCTGAAGTTAAAATTTGGCTTTCATTAAACCTGTTTTCATTATGTGACTTCCATTTACCAAACATGACTCAAATTGAGAAAGCCACCAACGTCTTATTCGTTTCTGTGATATATATTGTAAAGTAACCAGTCACTCTAAACAATGTTGTACATGTACATGGACTGTCACATAAAACGGGACCGGATTTTCATGTGTTCACACTTCAAATAGCAAAGTAAAGAATGTTACGTCTTAAAAAGACACTTACATCGGTGCGTGATGCGGAGAGCGGCGAGACTCTTGTTCTTAATGATCTGCGCTTCCTCCTCTAGCGGAGGCATCGGCCATATGCCTGCCAACTCATTCAGTAACTGACGGAATACGTCTTTTTTGTACCACAACACAAATACTTTCGCAATACCTAAGAAATGTAATGTTATATTATTGGGACAGAAAATAGATGAGTTGAAATAATAGAAAAGAAAAATGTAACAGACACCTCTGTAGACTCTAGACAGACACCTTTGCGTGTCGTATTATGAATAGACAACTTCACGCTTCATTCAAATTGTGCCTAATATCTTTTACTCTCTCAAGATTACACTTAATAAAATAGCGAAAACCACATCCTGTGTAACAGTTCTGGAAAGTTGTTCGAACACAGACAGACGGTCAGACTATCTCAATGTATACTTGTACATAGATACTTACTTAAAGCACCGTAGCCAAAAGTATGGAAAAGTGGAACGACATCCTCGACTCGTGGCGAATTCGCCAACGTGAGACCTATGAAGGCGATTTCACTAAACACGTGGTAACAAATGCCGCAGACGGAAGCTATGAGCATCAGCTTCTGACGTAAGTATGCTGTCCGGGTTTTGGGATCCTGGAACGACAGCCCGATACGCCGCATACAAAATGCGCTCAGCACCAGGGATTCATCAATTTCCCGTTTCGCTTGTTCTATTGTTGACTCGGACATTTTCGCTAATGACCCTTTGTCTGTGGAAGAGTCACGGATACTTTGGTTCGAATAAAACTGGGCGGCCTTAAGTAGAGTGTGAAGTTGATAAATAGTTTATTATTTTAAAGTGTTGATTGTTGGGCGTACACGAACAGTTGGAAGCGAGTCTGACAGTTAAACGAAAGTTTGTACAACTTTATACGTCGATCCACTGTGACCTAGCATTTTCTTTGAAACGGTATTAAATATCGATGATGTGTATTATGAAATTTTAATTAATTTGAGACTACGTTGTTTATAAGAAAACGTTAATGTATTCGATTAAAGTACAAATTAGTGTGAAGAATAGAGAATCTATCAGCTAGTACCGTAATGGGATAAATCTCATAGTTTGTTGGCGTGACATGATTGGATTGAAGTAACAATTCTTCATTGTTGCGGTAACAGAATGCGTCGTTAGTGACACGCGAACTTGTCGTAATTAATATCGGATATGTTCTTGCTAATGGCAGGATCAGGATGATGAACCCCTCGTCCGAATTTTATTGCATGATGTAAGGAATATTGTTATGTAAATTGCTTTACATTGCACTGCTCACATTCGTCATAGCTTACGATCTTGAAAGCTTTACTGCTTGGTCGAATTAGAAAATCATGTTTCACCAATTTGCCGAAGATTGTTCTTGTAACAGCTTAAACCTGAAATATAATCTTTATTTAAACTTTTACTAAACGTTGATAGATATAGATGTATAAATATACTAATTTGCATACCATAGAATGAGTCACCGTAGCTGGCTAGACAGCTGTCCATACTGTATGTCACACCATCATTCGACGCAGGATGTGAGAGGTCCCAGGCTATCAACCGCTTGCATTTATAATTTCTCCAAATCAGTAAAACTTTGCTCGTGTTCCGGTTGGTCCGAGAAATGTAAATAAGCGACAGGGAGTGTCAAATGCAGTTTTATTTAAACAATAGCAATTGGTCACGTCTCATGGTCTGATCTTTAACCCAACACGCGATTACTGAAAGTTTCTTCCGCAGGTGAGACCATCTTCTGAGTTGAAATATTTTTATCCTTAAATAAGAATAAGTACCTACTGTTTTCTACGACTGGGTTTTTCTTTCACTTCGTTTATTTTAAGGCATTTACGAGTCCTTTCTTTTTAATAACCAACCCTTATGTAGGTATGTAGGTTACAACTTCTTGATTCTGCAATCTGTAAATGGTACTTAAAGTCATTTAAAACTCTATATAAAGCTTTTCATGATTAAGGTTAAGAGGACATTAACTATTAGCATGTAGAATTAACCGACGTATAAGGTTTCAGTGAGCTCAACATATTGGTTTTAGTAATGGCCGTGTTGCCTAAGATAGAAGCTCCTCAAACATGACGCTTTGATGGTGTCATGGGTAAGATATTCCGTATATTGTCTTTTTCGCTTATGGGCGGGCATCGACACGAATTTAGAGTGATTTAAGATTTTCCCGCTAGAGATCGCGGTGTTTCGGCAAATTTAGCACGCGGGCCGCGGTCCGTGGCGAGCTTTACAGTTCGCCACCGTTACGCGACGATTAGCCTGCGCCGGCGCATGGCGCGCCTTCCCTGAGCGCCTGCGACGACCGCGGTGCACTTGTCGTAGTACGTCGTAATGTATGGAATATAATTACGAAATATACCCCGATTAGTATTCAAAAATTTTCAGGAGACTTTTACGAACAAGAACATAAAAGAAATCACTGTTATGATGCTACTTTGTTGTAATTTGTAAAAAATCAGCATTTTAAACTTATTTAACACTTTAAGCACAGAGTACAGAGACTGATTTAATGTCATTGGCGTTTTCTACCAGAAGTCCTTATTACTCTAGTTTTCCTGTATGTCGTAATTTACAAGGTATATCCTAAAAAAAACTAGTATTATCTGAGATGTAAAGAAATTGAGTTCGTTACATCAACAGCTTTCGGCAAAAAGAGATGTTCCAATCTCAAAATTCAATAATTGTAGAAATAGATGGGCAGAATGTAGATTTAGATACAAATAAAACATCGTAACTGGAGTGTTATTCATAAATAAAAATGAATACAGATCTATTTGCGAAGTAAAAGTGCTGTGTATTATAGAAGTTTGAACGAACGACCCAGATCTATTGACGAGCTGATCGTCGGCAAAAACTTCGCTCCATCTGTCGAACACCAAATAAAAGCTGCGAAAACGAAGTGAAATAATCGAATGAAGGCTACTGAGCCGAAATTTTTTAATTAGGACATAAATTATATCGCCAATTGTTCGTGATTATTTCCTGTCTCTCTTTTTCTAAAAAGTAGAATGTTGGAGTCAATTTAATTTTTAACCTACTAATTTCACTGATAGTTTTGTTCGGCAGATACTTAGGTCACAAACGATTTTTATTTTTATTTCACTTCATTTTTTTTACTTTCATTATGAGAATTGCATTGGATTTCTAATCTAAGACACGTTTGATTGCTTTACCATTTATAGTAAAGTTGTACAGACCAGCACATCAAGCTACTACAATCTGTCAAATTTCTTTAATAGATTTTCAACTTTATCGCTAAAGCATTAAGTTCAAGGTGGATTGGGAAAATGTAACAGTTTCGGGTAGCTTGATGTGCTTACCATTTATAGTAAAGTTGTACCTCGATTTGTTTTTTGGAAGTCCTTTTTCAGTTAGTTACTAGTGTCAGAGCTGTTTGTTTGTATTGGGTTCTGTTAGTGCATACATTAAATAAAACGAGCAACTAATTGAAGTGTTGTTTTGTTTGATCTCTACACGGCCTCTAAAGGCCTGAAGCAGCATGATTTTTATAGCAGATTGCATCGCTCAACAACATGATGGACAGCTGGTTGATTTGAGGTAAATATAGTAACTGAATAAAAATAAGTATATTTAAACAATTTTACAAACATTTTCATAGCCATAAGTTGAATTTTAACACAATTTGAAAACAGTGGTCTCCGAGCTAGGTTGCACCTGAATCTTAGAGGCCGGTTTTGCGTTAATTTTAAATTAAAACTCATATTTGTTCATGTGATAAGGGACATTTACGTTTTTTTATAAAACATTTGGTAAGAAGGTAATTTGAATCGGTTTTGTGATATGATAGTCACTAGCAATGAAATGGTATACACGTAATTTTCTCGTGAAATAACAGGTTCTACTTTGAGATAAGACCTATTTCGTAATAGTATGGTTTCCAAAAAAAACGTAAAACGATAATCAATACAATTGCTTTTGAATTTTGCTAAGTACGGTAACTCGTACAGATCTTTGGATACTTTTAAATATTTAGTCTTGTCTATATCGACCCAAAGACCAGTCTTTGCACTACTTTGCAGCTTAGAACCAATGTACGCGCACAATTTTGGTAGAATCGCGAAAATTGGCCGAGATAAACGAGTGTACGTGTCATTGCTCGTGGCTGTACTTGTTAATATGATGTGATTTATTCATTCATACTTTGAAGACAATCTTTTTATGGGCGCTTAATGTCCTACCATCTTCACGAATACTCTATAGGTGGTCTAAACGATATGAAATCATTATAATGTATGAGTGAAAATCGCGTGTAAGAAGCACTTGATAGATACACGGTGAACCACAGCGGCACCGGCCACGATCATGGCTTCCCTGACATTCTCTAGTGCGAGATCGTGTCGTAATGGATTAAGTGCTCGCATTAGCACAATAACCCATATCATGAGCATTAAAATCATTCGGAAAATTGCTCCTATGACACCATTCATACTGATACTATGTTTAATGGGACTACTCTATTCAACTATTGTAATTTTGAATACGGCTGTGATTACGCGCTTAGCGATAATGTATACACAGTATGTGCGTAATATCAATATTATTTATTGGTTTAAATTAGGATGTGATCGTTTTTTGTTTAAAGAATAATGAATGAATAAGTATCTCTATAATATTCTTTCAGATACTGTTTTAAGCTTTCGCGGTTTATAACTAAACTTACACTGTCGCTTACTTACTTACTTGTAGTTATCCCGCGATCATGGCGCTTGCAACAGCGTCGAAATATTTTGATTAAAAATCACGGAAGATATCCCGTAAATGAGTAAATGCCAGTGTAAGTTTTTTTTTTCAGTTGCTATTCTTTTAGTAAAGATTCAACAAAAAATAACAAAGTAAGCAATTACAATTTCTCTGAAAAACTATGTGTTTGTGTGGTGTCGTGAATTACTACGTTTGTTCATGAATCATGAGACAAGACTGAAGAGAAAAAGCGCCTTAGCTTAATCAAGATGATGGATACCTGTATTATTATATACACTTTATCTCAAATTCTAGGTCAAACATTCCACCCCATTGCAAAAGTCAGCTTCGTTCGAGCTATCCATATCTTAAATCAATTACCTTCGGTTTATGCGCATCTATCAATATAATTTAACTAACCATCGATCGTCTAATGGGCTATTATTTAAATACTATCCAATAATCTGATATTCTGATCTGCACAAAAAATTATTAAATGCGCTCCTCATGTCAGTTTCCAAGTGATTTGTAGTTGATATGTTTCTCTTTAAACTTTTCTCTTGTACTACTTAAGTTTTGACATGCAATACGGACTTAAACGAACAAAGCAATAAAATATTAAATTATTACAAATTCTCATCATGTAGATAATTGTTTTCTTTTTTCCGTAGAGCGCACTCATTACACGGCCGCAGAGACAAGATGTTATTTTCTTATCCGAAGCCTAGGGCGGTGTACGTCATTAGGAGTCAAGTAATTGAATCTTACACAAATAAAAATAGATCAAAACATGGCATGTGCAGTGTAATTTAAGATTTTCATCGCGCAGATAATGAGCAAGCCAATGCGTATCAACATTAACTTTCACTACTGTACCGACTTCAGCGCTGGCCTTAAATCCTCCTTTGGGAAACCGCAGGAAGTGAGATTAAAAACGGCGCCTGCGCATCAACATTTGTTTTTATTTGCAACAGAGCTATTAAGTGATAACTATGCGTTAAAAGACGCTACCATTTGTGAGTTTTTATTGTATCCAATTTTGTACGTGCATATTGAAGAAGACCTCGATTTTTAATAACAGATTTGTTATTGATTCGAAATTCTGATCGAAGAATGAAAGTTCTTCACAATTTATTGTCTGATGGTTGTTATTTGGAATGTAATAATTTCAGTAATGTATTATTTGATCTATCATAATCTTAAGTTATTACAATGCCTACGCAGCGGTTGGTTTATCTGTCCATCTGCAAAGATAGCTGCGATTACGGACAACCGTTTGTAATTTAAGAAACAGTAATATCTATCAATAGTTTAATATCATTTTATGTAGTGCATGTGCTCGGGCTTTAGATTTTTTTGCAAGGTAGTTCAATTTCTATTATTTCCGAAAAAGTTAAATTGTATCGAATTATTCGGTATCTTCAAAGATATACCGCAACAACGCACACTTTGCACGCCTAGAATAGATTTCTTTGCAAAAATTGAACTCGTGAGCAACCAAGTCATTTATATGCTAAGTGTTATTGCTTCAATTTACTGCGACTTTATACAATATGTACAAATGTGTTCTTTAAACCCAAAACATTGCTCAGTGTACGTAGATGTACACTTACTTTGTTATATACTCCATTTTAAATAAGGGAAAACTCGTTGCGAGTATTATGTTTTGAGTTTCTAAGACCCTGCAGCAGAGTTTGAGTTTATAGTAAGTACCTGTACCTAACTGTTGCTTATTTTTTTAATTAGAATATCGTAATAAAATAATAATACGTTTTTTCCTATAAAGTATATTAATAGACCCTTAACGAAGCTGAAAGGTACTTTTTCCCGTCATTGTGATATTTTTTTTTGTTCTGGACTTTAACTGGGAAACTTCTAGTTACAGAGTTATCGGAAGTTAAAGTTCCAACTTTTTCACAAGTTTATTTAAAATATTAGTTTTAAAGTTATAAATTTACTTTAAATACCTCCATGACTCGTTTCCTATTTAATGCATCCACCAGCACAATGTTTTGGGTAGGGTAAATTGATTTTCACCATAAAACGTGATTTGACAGTTTCCCAGCAATAATTTTTGCTTAGGGTTAGATTGATGTATAGAATGCTTGGTGCTTGGCTTCGTGAAGGCTCCGTTCACACCTTATATTTGTAACACAATGTGAAAATGACCATAAAATTAATGGTTTAGTATTAAAGTTTGTGATGTTACAAAGCTATAACTTTGCCAGTTTTCAAGAGTTTCACTCATTTTTCTCACGAAAAGCCTGCTTTAAAAATCTGCAGTTTATTTTATTCGTTTTTGTCGGCGAATTTCTATTACAGAGTTAGACGTCAGTATTCTGAGACCACAACAAACGGCCTAGGGCTATAATGCCATAAAAACACGTTTAATAAGCAGATTAGTGATTGCTATGGCATTATTAATGCTTGCGTGCTACTCGGCTGATGTAATGCCATGTAGTTGTCTCCTGCAGCACCCATGAAAACTAATGACCCAGAGCCAGCTTTATTTGCAATTGAGTGAGTCCTTGAGGAGCTGGAAGCTATGTTTAGCTAAGGTTATATTACTTGCATGTAATGTTGTAGTGGTTGTGTTGGATGAGGAGACATTATAATTTCATCACTATTACTAAGCCTCTGCTGTCCATTCGTCCGTCTGACTGTCAGCGGGCTGTATAGTATCTCATAATCCGTAATAGGTAGACAGTCAAAATTTCATAGAATGTGTATTTCTGTTGCCGCTATAGCAACAAATAATAAAAATAAATTAAAAATTTAAGGGTTCTCCCCTACTACGATGCACGATGCTACGGAACCCTTCACGCGCGAGTCCAACTCGCACTTGGCCGGTTTTTATTTCTTTCCTTTGTCTGATCTGTCCTTGGAAATTAAGTCCACGTTCAATGGGAACTAACTCCCAAAACGCGTAGCAAAGCCAATCAAGTCAGTGCCTGAAAACCATCATCCATATCTAGTTATTATTTCACAGCCAATTGTTGTCCCACTGCTGGGCAAAGGCCCCTCCTTATACAGAGAAGGCACGAGCATTGATCACCACAATTGTTCAAGTCGGGTTGGCGATTTCAGACTTATATTAATACTACTACTACTACTACTACTACTAGCTTTTGTTCGCGGTTTCGCTCCCGTTACGAACGGAAATTATCTAACTTACCAACAAATACCACTTTACAATATTAGTATAGATAAGTCCTGGTTTCCACGCGATGTTTTCGTTCATCGATGTCAGTGTTGTCCAACATTAACTTAGATATTTCAGATGAATTGAGAAAGTCACATTGGTACTTGCCCGGATTTGTACCCACAACCTCGTGCATGAGACTTCTTGGTCACCACGACCTCTCCAGTTATTGGGGTTGCAAAAAGCAGCTGGTGATGGTGATATGTTTGCCTATAGGTGGGTTTCTGGCTACATGGTGGTTAAAGACGTATAAAATAAGTCCGATATGGATTTAATTATATTTCAATAACGTTTAACACCTAGACATCAAAATTTACAAATTTTTTGATTGCATAATTCTTAATTAAAGATCCTCTTGGCTGTCCTTGCCTTTCTTCCTTTTGTATTTTACAAAAGAAAATTTTTGTCGTTTTAGTCGCGATATTCTTCCTGTTTTCGTCTCTAAATTCATGTTATCGTTACAATCGCGAATAAATTTTCGCATTTATTTTCTTTCGATTTTCTTTTGTTTTCTCCAGGGACAACTTCAATCAAGTACCTCGATAAAAAGATTAAAGTTGAAGTGTAGAGCTTTTACTTTAAACTTGAGAATGTTTTCACAAGAAAATCCTCTAGATAGATTGGCACCGATGCCACACCCTGATGCCATTTAGAGTTCCGTTGTCCTGTCGTCTCGTTTGGGTGCGGGTACCTAGGTTCGAGCGCCAACGCTGGCAAATTGCAGTGTTAAGCTCGGGGCGCTTTATTGAAAATTCGATCTATCTGTTACATTGGGAAGGGTTGTGATTAGAGTTCGAATGTGTCTCTTGCGTGCGCGCAGAACGATCTATAGTCGAGTGGCACGTCCGTCGGCGGGAGTCCGTTATCCGGCGTCAGGTTACGGCCACGTCTATATAAGACCGTGGCGTCTTCTTCACCATTTCATTCCGTTTGAGACGCTTGGTCGACTGCGTGTCTGTTGTCTGCACGCGCCCCGTCTCCGGCCCGCAACCGCGCCGGTCTCTAGTTCCCATTCATTAGCCGGTGCGTCCGTTCAGGTCGAGTGCTCGCATAGTTCCCGGACACAGTTCAGTTTTGTGAACACTTGAACATTAATCACGTGACACAGTTGAAGAAAGTGAAGCGTGCCGCTGTACTCAGGTATTTTATGGCTTTATTTAATTTTTAGTTGGTAAGAGAAAATGTTAGAGAATAATTTGCAATGACTGAATCAGAAGTGGAAAAGTGGGCTGAAAATGTTGTCAGTTGACAAAACGGTAAGTAAAGAAGATCAAAATTAAACTGCATATAACATTACTGTTTGCTTATGTTAATAAGACATTTTTATATTTTCGTGATTGAAAACTGTTTATGAAATACCGTATTCTTATTAGTTTTAACGACCGTGAATATTATTTAAAATTACCGTGAATATGTTTATATAAAAATCATAATTTATTTGGAAACACTTTCACACGAGCTCGCAAAATATTTTTCGTGATGTGTTTTTTACCTCTTGGAAAACCGGCATGCAATTAGAAAGATGGATATTCTTATAATATACAAAAACGTTTAAAATCTCTGCTATGGCTACACGCAATATTAGTAATTACAAACGAGTTGGAAAAAAGGAATAAGAAAGAAATGAATTACTGCTCTTAATATGACAGGTAAAACACTCGCTCATGGTAACCATGGACAAGCGCGCGCGCAATCAAAGCCGTCAAAGTGAACTGTTTATTCCTTTTTTCTACATTTTATAGCTCAAAGATTCGTTAAAAAACCAAGTAAGAGGTTATAAAGCTGCTGAACAATACTGATGAAATCCATAAAATAATTATTATGGCGAGAATACCTACCGTATAAAAAAATCATCAACATCATCATAAATAAAAAAAAAACATCATAAATTACAGACAAACTCCTTCCGCGCTTCATTACATGATAAAAAAGAATAACTACAGGATTGCAAAAATTCCATATGAAACTTACAGAACATTTCATTTAGTTGTTACTCTCCAAGCTACTGAACCCTCGGTTATTTATGTAAAAGAAAATTAATGCGGAAGTACAAGAGGTCCTCAACATCCTGTCGATCATCCCTCATTTCGACATTTCACGCATAGGCACCGCGGCAAAGCACCGAGCGAGTCCAGCAATATTGTAAAATAATACTGGCTAGCTTCTCGTAATAACTAAATTACATACGGACTGTCATCTATCATTTATTCGCACGGTCCTGGCGACTCGGCGACGTAACCCCATTGCACTAGGTAAACGCAGGTTATTGGTACGAAGATGATAAAATGATTACCGTCATTACGGGAGAATTACGAGCAGGAGACGGCGGTCCCTTCTACCATTAGGTGCACTTGCGTGAGATACCAGCCTCGCCTCGGTCCACTATTGTTTTACTATTTTTTGCTCAGAACAAAATGGACTTCGGATTGGATTTCGTCTCCAACATACTGGATAAAAAGTAAAAGTCGTAAAGTAAAAGTTAATCTCAAATCTTCTTCACTTATCATTATTTTAATACTTTTTTGTGTTAACTACTGCAACAGTAAAAGAGTATCAAGACAAAGATGCAGTAAAAACTAGTAGAAGAGATGAAAAACTGGATGATGCGTTGCAAAAGCTGTGTTTTTTTCCGTCGACTAAATTATCTTTTGTGGATAGCGAGCATATTAAGTCTGAGCCGGGATCATCAATCAAGTAAAACGTTAGCTTGTGACACTAGACGTTATTAATTTGGAACCCAGTATATATATATGAACAAGCAAGACCCAAACTTAAAACTCATTTTTTCAAAACTGATTAAAGTTTGCACTACACTTCAACAGTTGCTTACCTAAAGCTTTCAAATCTATAGAAAAATAGCAAAGCTGAAAAATAACAATTTGTTTATATCAATGCTAAATATAATATAAAATTATTATATAAGTGGCAGGTTATAAAACTTAGATTAAATATTCACACCTACGTTTCTGTAGTTATTCTGACACAACAATTAGAAGTAATGGACGCCAGAGATTCAATTAAAGTCAGCAAAACTTCAAGGACGTTTCCTTGACTCCGGAAGCACTTAACCGAAGCGTTAACACTTAATTAAAACAAAAAAGTCCTGGCAATTTATGTACATTTCAAAATTATAAGTAAATCATTTGGGAACAAAAAAAAACTAAGTTGCAGCTACATCTGCTAGTTCTAAGACTTGTTCATAAACAGGTTACACTTACTAGTCGGCTGGCACAGGATGCTCGTTATTAAAATTTAATAACACCGTCTAGGTGAACTGGAGATAATGAAAAAATATGATCTACCCACCTTTTTATTTTTAGCGATAAAGTGGAATTAGATGATTGTAAAAAAGCCTGTGTCTTAGTCACTCGAAGGTGTAGTTTCCTTGACCCGCGACATCGACTTTGCTCGCTATGTCGGCGCATCGTTCGCACTGAATCGGAGCCTTCGACACACCACTTAATGATGATGGCTGTGTATGTTATTTGTCGTGGTCGCAAAGTGTACTCGGTGACTAACGTAGGTGGCCATTATGCAAATACCTGCCATACGAATAGAACACAGAACGTGATGAGTTATACAGTAGAATAAATAAAGTAAATTGCGGAGATGCATATCGCCAGCTCGGTTCTGAAAAATTAATCATAAAATTCAAATTGCGTTGACCAGAAGTCATTTCGGTGATTAGAAAACTTAAGAGGCTTAAGTTGACAGGTTTAATAAAGCTTACTGTTAAAAAAACTGGTAAGCGAGCAACGGCCCGGCACATAGTGACGTAGATATGAATATGGTCGCAAAAAACGCGAGTATGATAACCGCATGCGTGGGCACACAACCAGTTGGTTGGTTTTTTGCGAGCAAGTGCAAGCGGCCTTGACCGGGTGCGCCCGCGCCGCCCAAAACGCCGATCGGCCCACTTAAGACCATACATTATGTTCATTATGTATTAGATATGACTAAATTATACCAATTTGTTTGTTTAGCCTAATAGAGTTTTAAGTATAGTGACTGAAAGTATAGGCGTAAAAATGAGTTTCTAATTGAAATTGTAGCGCTTATTGTCGGCTATTTTTCACTTTCAACTTATGTAAATACAAAAAGAGTTTCTCTTCCATATATCATTATTGTAAAGAAGTATTTTGTAGGCTTATTCATTAATATTATTTAAAACACTGTTTAACATAACTATAGAAACATGTAAAAGTAGAACAAATACTTCATTTTTCAAATTGGATGACATCACATGATTTTGTTCATGTAACCTATTGAAAATTCATGACCGTATGGAACCACTATTGGTTTGGCAGGGTCTATGTCCGTTGTTTTTTCCGTACCAATTACTAATGTCTTCTCAGAAGATTAATCGCTTTGCTGTTGTTTTGTTTATACTTCATTGTTGATTGATCGATCGACTATAATAGGCAGTGGTCAATGAGCTGCTTAGTAGTTTTGGTTACTCATATATGTCAGCATGGCAGGACCTTTGATAGGCAGCTGTATATGATGTTTAACGCTATTATATGAAGTCCAAGTAATATATCTAATAGGTACAGGACATCATCTTCTTTCTGGCCTTGTCCCATGTTATTTGGGTTCGGCGCAACACGTTTTTTTTCTTCCATTCTCCCCTGTCAATCATCACGCTATCAGTTCGTTCACTCCCTTTTCTTCAGTCACTCCTTTACTCACATGCGATTCGGTTCTCCTAATCACATGCTGGAGGGACGAATCCTAGCAGCTGAGGACACAAAAATAAGTAGGACTCCTCTTCAAAACTAAATTCTAGATTACAAAATTTCTGTTCGCAGAATAAAAAAAAAAACAGAAAATTTTGAGACGGAAATTAAACTATACTGATAAGTTTGAAACAAATGCGTTAAATAGTTAGTACTAACTGTTTTACGAATTTTTGTGGCATATAAAGTTACAAAACGGTAAAAGAAGTAGTACACAAATTCTCCACATAAAACCATGCAAGAGGAGTATGGGTTAAGTGTCACCGTTAGGTACTCATAAACTGCAAAGCAATTCTGATGCTGTTAGATACGATGGTAAAAGCAAAGTATAATGTCTGCTCAATAAATCGAATGGCGGTTGGTATAAAGCTGTAGGTACGTGCATAATTTCCAGACGTACCTGCGCACAGGTCAGCCATTTCCCCCCCAAGGGGGTAATGTAGTTGTATGTATGTACAAGTTTATTGTCAAGGTAGGCTATTGGTGTCACATGCGATTTCTAAATTGGCGTTCCGAACTGATGTAAGGTGTAAATTATAGGCATTATGTATTATGCATGTTAGGTAGCGAGGCTTCGTGGAACAACGGCTCATATTTGCATGATGGCGATGTCAGAACAAAAAGCACGCATTATAAGGGAAGGGCTTTGAAATGCATGCGCATAATCTCGCTTCTGTTTGTGAAGAAAGTTTTGTAGTTTCAGTTTTTATTTTAACTTGAATGTTCAACTTCTTCTTTTGGTAACACGCAGTCCTAGTGGTTATTCAGGTGTCAATTTCGCCTGGAACCCGAGTTGAACATGGATTCCGTGGGTGTAATTGCGTCGGCATGCACCGTGCAGGCGTACCTACATAAGGCCCACTACTTTCCCCCGACCTAGTGCCCTCCTGGCGGCCCAGCCGACCCACAATCTTACAATTCCGTAATGTTTCACATTTTATTTGAGATTTGCTGTGGCTCATTACACGTCACTTTTACAGTTACATCTAATAACAGCAGTATTCTACGATTGTCCAGTCTGACGTTCGCGGTAATTGATGATAAAGTAACGTGGTGCGGTCGCGTATGTCACGATTCTACAAAAAGATTGAGAGAAACTAAAAAAATGCCAAGAGCCGTGATCTGACATTTTTAGCAAAAATGAGAGATTGATTGATTAGGCACTTGATACGTAGAGCGTAACCATACATCATCCATCAATCAGTATCAAAACTGTTTTAACTTTTGTGGTAAAATGTTGCGAATTTTATGGATGAGTCAAAAGGATTTATTATTTAATAAGTCAAAAAAAGTGCGGTTCATCAATCTGTGCGCGGTGTTCGTGCAGAACATCGGCGCGCGCGCACGACACCTCACGTGCGCGCATCCGCGCCGAATGTTCTCTAACACCCGTGTAATTCAATCGCGTCTTATGATCGCATATGAAAAAGAAAATGATTCCTTCCACTCAAAAAAATCTCCTAGGTAATCGCCGTTCGTGATGGCTGAGAGCATGTAACTTTGTCTGCAGCAATTTATTTATCCGTTTCCACAAAAGTACCGAACCATTATCTGGCTACCATAAAATGAGAAAGAAATGCTAAAAATATTTTTATTGAAATTGCAATGTTACGCCAAATTGCATTATAATTTTTAATCATAATCTATTTGAATTTTTCAATTGAGAAATGTTTCGCAATTATAGGCTACGTATTCTAATAATTTCGACAAATTGCGTTGAAAAGCAGGTGGAGAAAATCGACTAAATGTACAACGATTAAATGTCAAGAGTTCTTTTTAGTTGGCCACGCCGCAATCTAGTTTATTTTTATAACGTTTAAAATAAAAACATAATAGGGCAGATGAGACGATCTCTCATTTGATTAAACGTATATGGTGTCTAATGATAAACGCATCGCAACGCAGTAAGCGCGCCACCGGTACTTGTAAGTCTGATTAAAAAACTTGAAACGAGATTACTTTGATAATGCTGACGTATGCATGGTGGAGTAGGTATATTTCTGTGCGTGGTATCATCACGTGTGTTAAGAGCGACATGGGGACACTATCGTATGCATCTCATTCTAAGCGAGGCTTGCCACAGAACAGTTAGACGAAATTTTTCACATTCCACACTATTCGTTTGTGGAATGACACGAGCGTTTAGCAAGCGTGGGCGTGTCGTTCTAAATGGAACACACACACAATACGAATTTTATGCTCGCATAGTGAATTGAAATGATACCTTCACTACAGTCGTCGATCACGTTAGTTCAAAGTACTAAAAACACGGACTAGTTCAACTAATACAGTCAGTTCATTTATGTAAGTGGTGCGCTGCGTTCCGAACTCAATAAACTGTCCTGAATGGATAATGCTGCTGAGGGATAGCAGCGAGAAATGTAATAAGGAAAGTCGTTGCTGATTTACTTTAACAATGCGCATTTTTGCAGTAGTCGGGTTTCTTAACCAAAAGCAATTTAAGTATCCGACTTTTTTGGTTTTACTCTGGACAGGATGAGGTCCATTTGAAAAACTGCACGGTTTCAAATTCAATTCGTATGTTCTCCGGATATGTCGAAACATGACTCAAATGTTCTTTAAGAGGTGTAATGGATTAGGCTATTAGGCGTCCCGGGCGCGGGCGGAGCGACGCGTGAGTCGCGGACACACGTCGCGACTGAACCGCGACCCACTAAACTGATGAATAAGCGAGAAAGTGCACACGCCACGAATATGCGTTTATGCCCGGATGCTTGAACTAATAAAATTTATTAACCTATTCGATTTCGTGACCTCAATGTGCTTGCTGCACTAGAGGTAGCAGATTAATCGGTTTTTGATAGCAAGAGAAATGGTGGCTAATGGTACGGTTGACTGGAGATACATAAAGCTTGATTTGTGTTGGGTGGATTGTATGGCAAGTGTATCTAGGTATTTTCTCCGTTGTTAAGTGGGGTAGTGTGACGGTCACACGGCGGCCGCTGCCGGTGGTGGTTAGTGGTGCGTGTCTTGGGAAGCATGCCGTCGGTGCCGCCCGGCGGAGACCGGTGGCGGAGCGGCCTGCTTCCACAGCCGCAGCACACGACAACCAGCCGCGTTCGACCGTGACCACTGGTCACTCACTGTTACTCACTAACACATGACTAAAACAAATTGCTACTGCATATTTTCGAGAAACTCTTAGCGAGCATCGGTCTAGTGGCCAAGCGCGGCTGCCGAGCGGATGGTCTTGGGTTGAATCCCCAGGATGGAGTGTGCGGTTTTTCTGCCATGGAATTCATAGTTAAGCCCCTCATAACTATGAATTCTTTTCCGGTTATGCTCACAAATGGCAAATATACTCAGCTGTATCATCACCAAACTTTGGATATTGTATATCCTGAAGGAAACATTCAAATAGTTTTCATTGGAAATGATCAAAGGCATATTCTACCGCAGAATGTAGAACACGAGAACTGAATTCCTTAATCCTTATAAGACATATAAAGTTATATTATTTCTATATGCAGCGACAAATCCCATAAATCGTAGAGATAACGTAAATTCTGATACTTGCACAAGTAAAACACCGATATAAATTATTGTGAAGCGCTATCAGTAGGTACCTACGTAACTCATTAAGGGCCACCACACATATCACACTGGATAACTAATTATCTCACTGAGTAGAGTTGTTGAGTGATAATATCGAGCTCCCTTAACGAGATCATTATGAACACTTTATAATAAAGTGGTCAAGTTTAGAAATAAACGTGTATTGTTATCTAGCTTTACATCATCGATCTAGTCTTTTCTTAGCCATGTTGGCAAGTATAACAAGATGCGTCTGAATTATGAATATTGATGGTTAAATACCTGCTATTTGGCCAGATTTCCTCATCTTATGTGCAGTAAATTAGGCAAGTCTAGGGTCTAAGATTACTTGGCAGCACGTTTGAAATTAAGGAACACACTTGACAGATTTCTAACCTGATATTACGTGCTCAATAGTAGGCTCACGATCAACCATTCAGTAATAGTGTACCTCAAAGCTCAATGTATATAATCTGAATGTTCACTCAACCGGAACATAACTGCGGTTATCTCAGTTTTACCCTTAAGCCCCGTTTGATCTGCTAACCAACGGGTACGTCACAATTCCAGCAGTTATCAGCTCTCAAATCTGCCCACAAAATGAATGCCCAAAACAGTAATTCTTCGAAACAGTAGTCGCTATGCCTGTCACATTACGTTATGATAATTAAGTGACAACACACGCAGGCGGCACCAAGCATTGTGCCGGATTATGGGCATTTATAATGTCATTATCACTTACTGTCATCATGACTGGGTTGATGGTTTAGCGGTTGCCACTGCGGAAAGTGAGGTTCTTGGTTCAATTCTCAGGCAAAGTGTTTTTGGAGTCTTTCATCGGAAACTCTGTCTGCTAGACTGGATATTAGAGTGATCAAAGGCTATGACAACCCCCTTTAAACGCGTGAAACTCGGTCTCGTAGAGAGAAGGCTTGAGTCCTAGAAGTGGGAACTCTAAAGTCTGATTTTAAGGTCAAAATAGGTGATACCGGAGACTTATACTTGTATCAATTATCAAGTTAAAGTTTGAACGAAGTAAGAACCGTCAAACAAAGCAAAGCTAAGAATTCTAACTTTTGAGTTTTAACTTCAAGCAATTACTAAACTACAGAATAAAAATCATATCTTAAGTTAATACAATTAGATGATGTTAAAAATCGACTTGATAAGTATGGGTGTACTATTCACCTCGGCTGACCGTTTTCCGTGATCCTCCTACATTGAATAGAGGCGTTATATTATGATGATGTTAAGTTATGATTATAACATCATAATCATTCAATGATGTAACAGATCACAGCCGTGTTGAGTCCGTTTGTGATGCAAATGAAGCGGAACGCTCCGGTGATCCGTCGGAACTGTGATCGACCGTCGCGTAGACGTGAGGCGATCGTAGATAACTTTGATTGTTTTGATGAGTATCGGAAGAAAAGAGTCTCGATGCCAACATCGAGACTCTTTTCTTCCGAAAACCAACCAATGCATTGACTTTTGATAGGGATGTTTTCTGACGTGTTGTGACTGTAAGAATGTAGACTTATTCCTATTTTTACAAACACTAGGAGGCCTAAATGTGTGCTTAAATAATGGCACACAGTTGAATTTTATAGAAGGACAAACACTGACATTATTGGTGACGTTCTTCACAAAGGTCAGGTGCGTGCTACTCGTACTCGTTAATACTTTTTGGAAAGATTTTCTTTTGTTACTGAACAGCGGGGATCAATTGTGCGGGTTTTATTACCTACGAGTTCAGTAAATACGAAAAGAGAAGATATCAGATATTGTTTTCTAAAAGACTGAATAATTCAATAAGGATTTTTATGAGGCTTCCTTTTATGGTAAGTTTATTATATGCGTAACTTGCTCGAGTAACTTAGAACCCCAGGTACGCTGGTGCGGACGCATAACTTTCCGCGGGGTTGAATGATCTCGAGAACGTGTATAGGCGGAAATAACGATATAAATCGATTGAGTTATTGCATGTTTGGGACAACTAAATAGATATACAGCTATCGTAAAATATGAAGTAAAATGCGTCTCTCGAATTTAAGGCAAATAAATCAAAGTGCACATCACAAGGGATAGAATCGTTAAGTTTCCTTCCTCGTAATCTCAGTAGGCATGCGGTCGTATTCGAAGCCGCACTTATTATTTTTTATTACATAATAATTGTGGGGACGTCGTCGTTCTAGTCGGTCGCTGACTCCCGCCCCCGTACCCCGCAGTTCCCAATAGCTCCCCTCTCGCGCCTGAGATCGGGATCGCCTCGCCGCTCCCGTTTCTGGTTCGCTGAGAAAACAATGCGATAACATTATCCACGCTGTCAACGATCGCTGTCGACAACCAAATAAGTCACGTCGCGTCGCGATTGTTTGATAATTTCTCTACTGGACATTAGCACTCTATGACAAAATATACGACACTTTCTACCTTCTAATAGGAGGAAATCGCAGTTAGTAAAATGATATGATCAAAAGAAAGTTCTTCTATTACTGATGGCGATGAAAATGTGTCGATTAGTATCGCATTAGTTGAATGTAGTTAATTTTCTTTATAAGGGATTCTAAAGATGACACTATTAAACTTGACATCGTTATTTAAAACTAATTTATTCGGTCGTAGATGATGTGCTACGAAATTGCTACGGCAAAGCGTCAATACAAAAGACATCAACGCGTTATGTCTGCTACGAACATTTTAGAACTTAATTTTTATTATGATAATTTTCTGAGAATCTGCATTATTATTTCTATTCAGATTAAACTCGTATTTCTCAAAAACAATATAAAATAACTTTCCAAGCGATTTAAAAAGCTATTATTGATAAAGAACACCCATTTTAATCAAAACACAATAAGTAAAGGTCAATTTGAGCACCGTTATTTTAGATCTACAGTAAAAAGTCGGTTAAATGGTAAGTACCACTTTTTATAATGACATAACTAACCGATCGCATTGCGATACAGACACACAAGGAAAAGAAAATAATTGTGTTAACCTACTACAAAACACTTTTGTTATATCGGTACTCGTTGGCCTCTAATTTGTAATTATGGGCGTAAAATTTGGTATAATGGCGTATCGGACTGTGTGGATCGTCAGTTGTTTGCGAAAAGAATGTTAACGGGTCTGCTTGGCTTCTATGTCAGAGGTACGGGTAACCACAGTCAGTAGTACCACTTGAACTACAGAAACCGCGATTACTACTTCGGCATAAAGGCGGTGTCAATGTCAAATTGTTGACATGTACGTCCTGTTGACGGTCGGTCAGCGCGTCCTAGGCGACGCGGCGGAGATGGGAGATAGCGCTACAAAGAGTGACCGAGCGATGTGATCGTATTACATTATACTGATACTGAGATAGTGCGGACAGCCGGCGAGTCAGTAACAGACTGCGTACCTACATGCATTTATGCAATACGTTCCACAGTTGAACTGGACAGATGACCGATGACATGCTAGATAAATGTTATGACACTTGCTCGCTTTTTTATTGCTTCTCTTCTTTTGAAAGTTCCGACGTACAAAGAAATACCGTTATTATTTATAGTTCTGTCCATGAAGCGTCAGAAGTATCACACCGCTAGATACTTGCTAGATTTCAAGCATTACCACAGTACTAAGCTTACTTGATTGCGTATAATAAAATATGTTTATCATTCAGAATATTATAGACTAGCAAGTAGCAATAACTCAGAGATCAGAATAAATAAATAATTAACAAATCTATTCATATTCAAACTATTTCAAGAATTAGTTAATGGACAAAATGCCTAATACTAGACCAGTCGTAATATTCTTTTATATCATAAACAAAATCACTTAATAGTCACAAATGGTACATAAAGCGGTGACATTAGCATACCTACTGAGAGCGACGTAACTGTACATAATGTCATATAAATGTGGTTTATTCACAGATTCTATCGCAACCACATCGATACAGTTATGTTTTTCCATTTGCACGTTCTATTATGCTACATTCCGTAATCAAGCAATCTTCTTCACACCTGCGTAAGAATGTACTTTTATTCTTTTGCATACAATGTCTTGATAGCTTTTGAGATTAAAAAGTCTCTTCATATACATACCGCGTCTCTGAGAGGATGTCTTGAATTTGCATCGCAGTAAGTTATGAAGGTATTGTTTACCATATTATACTTACCATTAACTTCCCTTGATAAGGCCGGCTATGTGGGAGTGGAGAGGCAATGGAATGGGCTAAAATTAGAAGTAATTAGCATTATTCTGCAATTACCAAGGATCATTTGCTACGGCTGTGTCCGCGAGAGTATTCTATAGATTACGTTTACAGTCCGTTAATTATGACGACGGAACTTCATTGTAATAGCTCTCTATTGTTGCTTCTAATTAACAATTTTCGGAATACCTCAAAATTAACGACCTAAGCCAGACATGTTACAATATTCCCAACGTGCAGCTCAAATAAGTTAATGCAATAGAAGTCTTAACGTAGAACAATGACCATATCTTTAAGTAGACAGTCTCTTACCATAGCTAATTATCTTTAGCTAATGTTGCTTTATTATTCAGTTTAAATTATGTGTAATTGTACGGTATTTACGTACATTTACACCGGTTTATGGGCGAATTTCCCATGGATTAGCGTCGCGATGATGCGCTTGCAATGTCTTCTTAGTGCGGGAACAACTTAGTACAGTTAGTGGATAGAATCGCACGCCTTTTTGTTGCCAGAAAACACAAAAAGTTTATGAAAGAACCGTAACCGAAAGTAGGGTTGACAAACGGTTATAAGTGGCCATTTTTCGGGTCGTAAGATTAATTGGATATTTTGGGATTGAAATTAAAGTTATAAACTGGACAGCTTAATTCTTAATGTATGCAATACCGTATTTTTGGCTTAGGTCCATACCGTACCTAGGGAAATCTTTCAAAAGCATTCGCTACCATAAAAATATTATTAGATACATAGTAGACAGTAGATTACACCAAACATACAGAAACAGTCCAAAAGTGCGTTGGGTTGACAATATCGTCAAAATCACGGGAAACAGATGAATGAGTGACGCACAGAACAGAGAAGAATGGCAGACGAAACGGGAGGTTTAAACCCAACAGTGGGTGATTCCAGGCTGAAATGATGACGATGATGAATGATGCAGAAACTATTAGTAATATGCCTGGAGGTTAGCGTACTGCTGTAGTAGCTTTTTCCAACCATTCGGATAATAAAATGTCGGTTGTTAACATCTGAAGACAAATGCTCTTCATCAAACATTATCTTCGTTAGAAGCTCTATGACCGCTTTAGTATACCTTTTGTAATAATTCCAGTTAATATAACCACGTATTATATCACTCAGTCGACCAGGTGCTTTAAATGATATGTATGTTTCTGCATTTATCTGAAATCTACTCGTATAAATCTTGTATTATAATAATCCTACTAGTATTATAAATACGAAAGTTTGTGAGGATGTTTGTATGTCTAGATGTTTCGACGTATGGATATTTGTTACTCTTTCACGTAAAAACTACTGAACGGTTTTGGATGAAACTTAGCAAACAGATAGTTTATAACCTGGATTAACACAGAGGATACTTTTTATCCCGGTAGTATAATACCGTGGGACAATTATCGAACTCCACGCTGGTGAAGTCGCGGGCAAAAGCTAGTCATGAATAAAGCACATATTTTATTGACGCCTTCATATTAATTTACATTTTATTTTCTATCCGGCACAGTTTCTTAATGATTTCTATAGCAATATTGTAAATCTGCAAATCTTATGTTTTATGTAAATTATAACATATGTAGGTAGTATTTACAGCTTTTTCGCCAAAAGCGCGTAAATTAGGATTATTTATTTTTTCTATTCAATACTGTCTCTTAAATTAAGAATTATTAATTATCTTTGGCTAAAAGAGTAGAGGAAGACCAAAGTGACGATGGATGGACTGTGTGAACGATGATACGCCTAGAAAGGAGGTCACTACTGAGGTGAGGAGTAATAGAGAAGTATGGAAGAAGACGACATGCAGCGCCGACCACAAATAAATTGAGAAAAGAGCGGGAGAATGATGAGTGAGAAATAGTTCGATTAGTAATTTAAGAGATAGTCATTCTCTTAAATTACTAATCGAACTATTTCTCTTCGCAAAACAATATAATCTCATTAACAGATTATACCAATATATTAATAAACGTTAAACATTACAGCATCCAATGGCAAAAACTTGGTGCAAGGTACAAGTAAAATAAAAATGGCGTCATAACTTATGCAATGCCCTATGTTGTATGAGCTATATAAGGCTGGTCCGGTCTTGTCTAGCAATTATACATGATGCGTAATTGACGTAACGTAGACCGGTCGCCGGCGGCTTATTAATAGCGCCGGTTGTGGTTGTGTGTCATAAAAATGTAGAATACTACTACACACTGAGATATTTACGTACAGTGTGATGATCTATGAGAACATGTAGGCTGTGTGTGTTATATGTGGTCTACTGTCTTGCAAATGAAGAATGTTTCTTGAAGATCAGCTGAAATGTTAGATATTTGCATAATAGGTTGTTTTGTAGTTATGATTTCAAGATAAGAACATGCACTAGTCTTACAATCGGAATTAGCGCTGGAAAGGCAAATGTACCAACATAGCATTTCCTTTGCTCTTTTTATCTGTGACCGACTGGCATCTAAGGATTGGAAAGAGGCCTGCCAGGGCTGTGGGACTGTTCGAAAGAGATACCGTGGCCCTGGAACATAAAGGGCAAAAGAAGGAACATGGGTGGTTTTAATCAGTAAAAGTCTGACACGCCCTTCCACTCCGCCCAGAGCGGGAGGAGTCATTTGATGACTTCATACCCGAAAAAAAAAAAAGAAAAAAAAAAGGACTGGAAAGAGAAGTGTTGGTCGTACGGCGGCCGAGATGGGCAGACGACATTATTGCCATCGCGGGAATATCCTGGATGAGGCTGACACAAGAACGTGGAGCTTGGCACAAGCAAATAGAGGCTTTTACGCAGCAGTTGGTGAAGAGGTTTTGGGGCTGTGGACGATGATGCTTCTCTTTTCTTTCTGTGTTATCCTGAATTTGATCCGCCTTGACCAAAATTTAAAACAAACATTTGAGGTTCTTTTAAGAGTAAATACACAGAAGTGTACTCATTACGTATAATGTGTTTGTCACGCTTTGTGGGCATTCCGTCTGTCGGCAGTTTAACTTTAAAGCGAATTCCGAGTGAACTGAACGGTTTCTGCGACGTTAACTCGATGTTTTCCGATAATTTGGCACCAAACCCGTTATTTTCCGTCTAGGTGGCGTCACAACTAGTTAAATCTAGTGTACTAGATCAATTTATAGACCGTTGCATCCTGTGCCTAACTTGCCTAAATAATTAAAAAGACTTCCAAGAATTGTCGAAGCGCTTAATTGAATTTTAGAGCGTGTCATCCGCAATTAAATTATAGTTATGGTTATAATTTAAAATGGTTGCAATTCCAGTAAAGCATTTCTTTTAATTTGAACTGTCCAGTTAGTCACAAGTTTTCAGTGATTTTGCTTCCCACATAAACTTGAAGAAAAACATAAAAAAATGCATCAATTGCCATAACATATACGCATCTATGCATATCAATGATCTAGCAAAAAAAAAACGGAAATCATACAGTTTTTAAACGGTTGGACATTACGTTCAGATGCAGGATATTGCTTAAATGATTTTCTGCAGCATGCTCCGAGGTTACTATTATTTTTTACAACCATTGGTTCGTAGTAAACTATTTTTCTAATAACGACAAGCTATCCGCGCGTCGCTATATGCGTATTGATGGGAACATTTTTTCCATGTTTGCTCAGCCTGTTTGCTTCTGCTATGTTCGTCTTGAATGTTTTCTCAAAGGTTATTAACCTAGTTTCGTTCATGTACAATTGTAGAAGCTCTGTTCCGAGTATGTCAGTAATATGTAAGTCATACAAACTTGTGTATTACTTGCGGTTTCTCGAGATGAAATAGAATGTAAATTCTCTTAAACGATTCTTCATGTTGTGCAATCGTTTTTATCTTTTTAACTCCATTCAATTCAGACAATGTAGATAATAACTTCAACTTTTGTAGTACGCCGTGTTTAGGTAGTTTATGGGAGACTAGAATAGAGCCGGGAGAGCCTGGAGGGCCGCGGGAGCCTTCGAAAGAGCGGGCGGAATGCGCGCACAAGGTCATTGCGCCCTGCGCGGTCATGCGCTTGCGCCCCTGCCCCGCCCCGCGCGCCCCGCCGTACCGCCCGCACCCCGCATCTCATCCGCACCCACCACCACATTGTCTAGTCCGATCAGCTGCGGATAAAGGGGAACCGACTGGACCGACAATCGATAGAAACCATTTCAATGCGAATTTATTTTTCCATTTTGCGCCCGCGCAGCAAAGCACGAACGCCCCCAGCGATGTGCTTCGTTCTAACGCTCTTTTCTAAGCTCCTATAAAGAAAAAGACTACTTCGTGCCGTGTCGTGGTTTATTTACGATGCTTACATTGGCTAGCATTTATCGTTGGCCGTATCTATTGTCCTAAGGCTGCTAAGAAATTGCTCTGAGCCTATTAACTGGCCGATACCGGGCTATCTATGAAAAAGTAATACTCGCGGGAACATTAGATTAAAGCTCGAAATCAACGAGTTAATATATGTTTGTTTTATTCTAATAAATAACTATAAAATGATAATTAGTGACATGAACATACAACATTCTAGCTACTTTCACTCCTAACCGTTACTGTTTCCTTTAAAGTGTGAATTCAAGGCCTATCTGGTGGCAAAATGAAACGATAAAAACTACATTTAAAATTTTATAACATAAAAGTGAAAGATTTATACAAAAAAATCCCGTTACTGACAAGTTGAATAACTTCTTAATAAGTAATTTATAATATTTGGATATGCAAATAAGATCGTTCAACAAATTAAGATTAGTTAAGCATTTTGTGGAAGCAGATTTAAATTTAGATAAATAATATAAAATGATTAAACCAGTTTCCGATGGCACAAGCTGTGTTTAATATATTTTTTAATGTGCGGAAGAGGAAATGTTGCAATTTCACTTTGTGCAAGATTAATGGGGTGTTAAAATCCGCGTGATCGCGGGCCGCGAGCTCTCGGAGCGGATGTCACATCATTACTCACACGCAGGCGCCATCCTCGCCTGTGCCTGCGCAGGACCGCGCCATCGCCACCGCGCCTGTGCCACCTCTCAGTCGCCGCAGTATAAATAACTCCTTTATTCTGCGGCCGCTACCCGCTTCTTAATCTGAATATTAATGCGTGTGCACGACTTTACGAACCATTTGTTTAATTATATCGTTTACTCATGATTCTTTATCAATGACAGCTCAATTTGGGATTTGGGACGTAGAAAGTGTTCGTGTTGATTTTGGGACCAATTAGACGTCAAATTTTGTGAGGCAAAATAAATATTGCACAGCCTTGACTATATCTACATGTGCTCTGTGTGTATGTAACGGTAGTTACGCTTAATATGGTTACGCGAATGTAGAGCTAGGCTTTGCATATTAATGAGATGTTTGTTTATAACGTGCTTGTCACTTGGACGACCGGCTGGGCTTAGGCTAATAGTAGTGGGTCACGCAATCCGATTGTTAACATAAATACTCATTTGTTACAGGATTTGTGTCCTGACGCCGAGGAAACTAATCCCTACCACACGGAACCGGTAAGATGTTTTCTTATTCCATTTTTAAAGTTTGGCTATCTGTCAGACGAGACTGCTGAAGACGACGCAAATGTCAATTAGTCATGATTAGAGAGTAGTGTTGACACGATGGTATACATGGTGGCGACAATGGGCGGCCCGTGAGACGTCTGTGAACTCCCCCCTCCCGACTGTTTTTGCCACATCAAGTGTTCAACTTGTTCTAAACGAGACAGGAATGCATGTTTCCCAGGAACTTATGTCTGGACCATCATAATAAGAACTGCCCTGACTCCTTAGCCACATCGCTGCACAATGAATAAGAGGACAGTAAATTACATATCGCGGCCATTGTTAGGCTGGACGTTTAGAGCGTGCACGGCGTGGGCGGCGAAACACGGCTCCCATTGATTGCATGATTTATCGATATTGAATTTGCACAGGTGATTCCTTTGTTATTATGATTGAAAGAAATAAAATGGACGTCGACAGATGTAAGATATAATTTCGTTCGTAAAGCATTCGAGTGAAAGCGGAAACTGGTAAATAAACTATTCTGAAAAAGAACGGTTTTGAATTTCAATTACATTCGTCTACAATATACAATTGGTACGTGAGATCTTTCACCGGATGAAAGTTTTGTTCTTCAAGTATTTGTGACTGTATAGTTAAAAGTAGGCAAGTCTTAGATAGGTATATATGCGTGAGTAGAGATGTTAGAAACATGTATAAACCGCACCAGTGTAGAAGTCGACAGCTAATAGGGTTCCTCTGTATGCAAATAAGTGGCCATTGAGATGTAACACGCTAACTTCTGTAAGCATGAGTGACAGGCAGCTCTTTGCTACACGCAGTTTGCCCGAGGTCGGTGAAATTCTACACTTAACGATCGATTCCTTTAAAGTGTTTCCAGTGAAATGGTCCGGTAATGCCATATAATGGCCAATATCATAATTGACACACACAATGTCTGTAAACACGCCGCATTTGTGATAATGCGGTCGATATCACCGCTCGGTACAGTTAGCGAAGGTGGAGCCACCATTTAAATGACCGTCTATTAGCTTCATTGTGAGTCGGTATCGTATTAACGTGATTTGACATTTCTCAGGAGTAGTCAACTATATCGTGTGGGAAAACTTGTCTATTTATTTCCTCGTAAGGAACTCTAGTATCATGTTAGAACGCGGATAAAACAATTAAGTGGGAGCGGTAATGATGTTTCTTTCATTCAATCAAATAAATAAAGGTTCACGTGCGCGTACGCAGAGGGTCTGCGGTGAGGTTTGCATGGATTCCAGTCATTACTCTCCGCTTCCCTGTTAGCTATTGCAGCGGAAGGCTGTAGCTCTGAATGCCAGTAAACGTTGTCTGAACATAAATTTACATTTCGTTACGGTCGTTTTGTCAATACGATTCTCTCCACTATCTTCAGCAACAAATAAAAGATGTTTTGGTGTTGCTTCTCGGGCTAGCTTATGTTTGAAAACTTTTACTTAGCTCTCAAACTTTCTAATTCGAAATAAATTGAGGAGAATGTTTTATTATTGATAGCGATAATTGTTGTGTATTCGAATGTTTAGCTTTACGAGAGGTGATTGCCGTGTGAATGCACACTACTATGGTTTAGATAAGATCGTTAGTTTGCTTGCGGTGATTTGGGGTGATTGTTAATAGTTTACATAGCATCGAATTTAAATATTATGTATTCGTTTCGTAGAATATAAAAATTGTTAAACTTATAAAGATTGCAGTAATTTACAAGCATTGTATTTTGCATAGCACTGAAGTAAGATACTTGCCATTCTTATCTATGTTCCTATCTTTAAACCTAAGAAACTTCCAGCTACCTCACTTTGCGTACTTAAAGCTTTAAGCTCTCAAGCTGAGGCACGCAATAACTTAAGGGTCTACTACTGTGCCTAGCCAAGCGCACAACACACAACTTGTAGAACCGTACTTTACTACTTCCATTTCTAATTGCATATACTAGGTTTATGTTTTATCAGTAAACATAATACATATGAGAAATGTTATTTTCTTTGGAATATAAAATTAATTAAAGGTAAAACCTTTTCTCTAACGAACATATGGATCGGCGAATGTTTATGAAACCGCATGGTGACTGCGCTGGCGCTTTCCTAGGTTCGGACTCCGGACTTCAGCGGAGCTTTCCACAGCACCTCACGGTCGCTTCGACATCAGCCTGTATACGTTGTAGTTTCACGACCAGCCCGGCCAGTCTCGGCGCCTCTTAACGACATCGTGCATTTATTACCTCTTGCCCTAAGAGCTCACTTTTAAGTTCAAGATAAGCTTCGGGTAAAAGTTAATTAAAATATTACGGGTCGAAAGTATGGTTCGTCTACTTGCGATCAGCTGTATTAAATCTAAGAGATTCTATCTTCAATTAATTAATGATAATGAATTCGATAAGTTTATTTGAAAGGCTGATAGATGTTCATTACAGTATTTGTATATGTTTTGATCGTGAAGTGTTGAGCGCGATGATTGACAATCGATTAGGAATCTCTGACCTCGCACTACAATCTTAATGGTGATGTTTTTACGCGTTTTTGTTCCATTCAACACGATATGATTTATACAGACACTAAATTGTAAGATTTCTCTTTCTATAGCCGGTAAAAAATACGATTTATAATCTCATCATCATCACGCATTTATTCGACACAACAATCAGTTTTTTTTCCAGTTATGCGAATTGATATTTAACACATTAAAAATCCTAACCATTCAAGTAACTTTCACACGTATCAAAACTTTATTATTCCTAATTAAAGCCAGATGCATGCAGATGAGGTCTGTAATTGCTATTATCTTATTTGCCGCTGTCGCTTGCCGCGTGGTCCACAGATAGGACAGAGCGGCTTGTACAAGTCGTCGGGTCGACAGCGACACGGCGCGGGCGCATGCCGCCTGCTCGCTTAGATAAACACGCGATCCCTGGACACTTGTAGGGCTGCTCCTGATGTTTACTGAGACAGAGGTCTAGAGATGGTTTGGCTGTAATGGAATTGTTGAATGAGGAAAATGAAAAACAAAAATGTGACAAAAATAAATTGTGATGAATGTAAATGTTGATGGGAAAGGGAGAGGAATGATATGAAAGAAAAGGCATCGAATGAAAACGTGACGGTTGATATGGGAAAAAGGCAAACTACGTGGTCCACCGAACCCAAGTAACATGAGGCAGGAAGATGATCGATGAACATGATGAAAGGAAAACGCTCAGAAAAAGTGATAAAAGGATTAAATTATGCTGACAGTTGATTTAATCCATAGAAAGGCCGTTGAACGTGATTAATGATAGTACCTACTTGATGCAAGAACAAAATATAAATAAAGTTTCTGAGCCGAGCAGGCTCGCTTGGTTGAGAATTTAAAATCCAGAATTAGTGTGAGTACAATTCCTATAGAATTCCAGACATTTGCCAACCCTGCTCCGGCAGCTAGTTCGAATAAAAGGAATTCTCAAATTATGGAGGTGCGATGCAAACGAGCTAAATACAGAATGCACGTTTCAGAAACACCGGCGGTATGCGCTATTTATTTGCAAATAGGTTTAGTATAGGAACAAGTCCTGTCTCGATCCCGGACCATTCGTTAGACATAAAATATTTAATCGCCGGCTGAATAACTAGCAAAGCAAGTTTGTTTCTATGAATAGAGAATACCATTATAATGGGTTATCTTGTTACTGGGCTACGAGTACAAATATATGTTGGCGAGAGAAGAAGGCTTTAGACACGCATATCTTCCGTACCGTCGACATGGTTAAGTTAGGTGTTCAATGTATTTCGTTAAGTTACTGTTTTATATTTCGCTGGTTGCATAAAACTCTTTATTTCATTCATAAAATCCAAAAAGGTCAAGAAAAGTAGCCCAATACGGCCTTAAAAATCCTTAATTCCGCGTAATTACCTTCAGAAACATTTATACATGCGTGAAAGTACAGAAGTATAAGAATTTCACACGCATTCGAAAACAGATGGCCCAGTTGGTGCAGATAATTGGGTCAGGCGAGCAACCTGTCGGTGTGCTCACACGCATTGTCTCGCGTCTCGGTGCGCCGGCGCGGTACCGTTAGCGCTCGGTCAAGTTCGGCCCATTGTGACGTGACTGCTACTAGTGACATACGGATTTATAATGTCCGATTCGGTCCGCCCCCGAAGTAATCGTACAACTACCGATACAAAACATAGTTTGTCTCCGTTTTCCGATACTTTTCTTTCCACAAACACGTAGTTATTATAACTGCTTACTTTATGATTTCAATTTAAAAACCAATTTAATGGCCCTACAAAAACTGCACACGGAAGAATTTACAATTTTGTAGAAAACTGAAATGGAATTCTCAAAAAACACTCAATTTGTAGGTATGTTTAACAAAAAGCCTTTTTTTTCGGGTCTGAAGCGGTGATCGGGCGCGATCGTACAATTCGGACCGCTAGAAAATAGTTTTGTTTTTTAATAATAACAAGCGGTGATTGCAAGATATGCACTTATTATTTACGTGAACTTATCTGATGCTGAAAGTAGGCGGGTAGGCACGTGCGCCTCTGACCCCGCCGCCGAACATCAAAAGATCTTAATGCTAGACTTGTATGACTGGCCTTTTTGTTCGTGCCTCACAAAGATTGGCTTACGAGTGACCTCTGCGGACATACGAGATTATGTCGGTAACAGTTCTACGACCATTTATTAAACAGGAGTACACAACGACACGACTATTTGAATATAGACAATTAGAGAGCAAATGTATTTACGCTTTAATAGCTGTGAAACGTCGGCTATCTCGGTCAATTAAAGGAATAAGTTGTTCCACTCTCATAAAAGTGCGTAGTTTAATTTATTGAAAGCTAAATATGGGAGTTAATAGCGGTTTACAAGTGAATGCCACGTCGATATACAGCTAACAGTACTTATTTAAATAACTACACAATTATTGTTGTTTCACGAAATTACGTTTTTCTTAATATTCTCGTATTGTTAAGAATTTAGCATTGACTTGCATATATTCTGCCCGCAATTCGTATGATGTTAGTAGGTCCACAAAATTTGAATATGTGTGATTATATGTGCTCGTAATCATGATATATAATTAAGGAACCGTTTATTTCTCACTCCGAATACGCGTATGCGCCATGACTCAGTATCTTGCACTAAGCCACTGATTGTTCTCTACAACCACTTACCAAGTTTTGATGAGCACGCCTGCCTATTAGGAACATGATTTGACAATTGTGGGCATTGGGTCAACCGGTGCTTTCTGTTTAATTAGGTATTATAATCATCACAAATATTGGAATTGAGGCGTTGATTAATGTGTCCTTCTTCACCTTAATTAGTGGGTGTCAAAGTTCCGTTCGACTAATTTATGAGGTGCAATCAATACCTTATAAAATTACCGTAGATGTTTAGGATTTAGCAATTATATCAAATGCTTCGTTGGTCTAGTGGTCGCAAGCGCGACTTCTCAGCATGAGGTCCTGGGTTCGATTCCCGGTACGGGCAAAGTGTTATTGGGTTTTTCCATAAGGAATTTCTTAGTAGTAGTCTCGGAGTCTGGATTAGTGCCCGGCTGATGGCAATAGGCTCGCCCCCTATTACATGGGACTTAAAACATAACTTGGGAAATGTGGGTGTACTATTAGGTATACCTCTGCCTAAACCTTCGGGGATTAGAGACGTGACGTTACGATGATGCTGTTATACATAAATATGTATTCAAATAGAAAGAAACACACTTTTTGCTTATCTCATTACACAATACACCAACAGTAGGGTGAACTTAAGTATCGTAATTTCCCTCAATTAAAACTAGATTACAAATTTTCTGATTATAACTTAAACATGCATACCAGAGCTTCAACCGTGAGAACAGATTCTCACTATTGAATCTTCAATGTCGTAATGAACTTTACATCTATACAAATAAATAAAATTGAAGTGTCTGTTTATAATTTCAAAATAACATGTTTTTATTTAATGCGTATGGAATTATATAAGGTACTTAAAACAAAAAAAAAATATTTTAATTTTTTATCTGTCTGTCTGTTTGTTTGTTCCGGTTAATCTCCGAAACGGCTGGACCGATTTTGACGGAATTTTTACTGGCATATAGCTGATGTTATAAGGATTAACTTAGGCTACTTTTATACAAATCAGAATTAGGGATCTGTGCAAAAAAAAAAATTAATACCGTTGAAATTGTTGACAAAATCCGATTAAAATAGGGAAGTATTGTTTTTATAATAATTTCAAGCGGACGAAGATTGCGGGGCGTAGCTAGCTGATTCTATAAATGTATATCCAGTGTTAGTAAGTGCAGAAATAACAGGAAATATAAACTGTAATTTCTTTGTACGAGGTATCAATGAGAATGATTGTATGCTGTCGGCTATTGGCGGCTACTGATCCATTCAGCGGCCGCTGTGCGCGGTGTGGGAACACAATGCCATTGTATGTTTAATGAAAAATCCTTCCAGGCGAACCACGGTTCATTACTTTGTAATTAGGGTGCTGAACAAAAAACTTGGGTTTTCTATCATTCGATTACGCTTTCCTGTTCATATAAAACTGCTTCACATCCTTAACCTCACTAACCCAGGTCCAGTTGAAAACCAGCGTCGGACAGTAGTTGTCCGGCATTTTGCTGAACTGGGCCTTTTGGCGCAGCCGTAAAGCACATTATTTTATTTTTTGTTTGAATTCAAGTTATTTTTTTGGTTTACTTTAATTATCATTTTTTATACTGTGTGCAGTTGTGGCACGTGCCAAATAAATGTATTTTCTTTCATAGCTTGACATGAGGTTAACTATTTCGGCTTTTACTTACATCGCTAGTTCACAAATGAGGTCTTATATAATTTTACGACACTGGGAAATTAAAATTACTACATACCTACATACAACAATGTGACAAAGACTATTATACATTGAGTTTATGGATCCTTTAAGTGTCTGAGATCTATAAAGTAAGAATAGATTTCTTGCGAGACGATATCGAAAAGCCATTAAAACCTTCAACAACTTAATTTTACATCCTACGATGAAAGCATATGTTCAAGATATTCTCCATTAAATTAACGAACCAGAATCATAAAACTCATTGTAATCAGGCAACAAAGTGTTTTCTATAGTTAGTAAGAGATGATCTTAAAAGTTACTTTGTAAAGTCGGTTGCAATATGGCGAATCAACATGATACCTGGAATGACTTGTCCTTAAAGTTCAGTTCTGTGAACAGGTGCTTGCAATGTAATTTTTCATACATCTAAGGAACAGCTTAAGAGCTAATTATCCGTTTAATTATAGAAATACCGCGGGTAATAAAACCACAATTCTGTAATTAAGAGTACTGTTCGTTGATCTGTCGCTGTAAACAGCGGACAGATTACAGCGGTATTGTTCTAAATGTTTCTAGTTAGCGTTCCGAAGCTCAGTGAGCGATGATAGAAATGCTGAGAGGTACGTGAAGATCGCGGAGCCGAGTTCACCGTTAAATTGGGCAATTTGTGCGCGCACAGCACGGTGGCTGCGCTTGCGCAGCCGCGCCGCCCGCCGGGACCCACGCCCGCGCCGTGATCTAACTGTTACGTTCATTATGTGACATATGGATCACGTGATCGCGTCACCTGTGCGTAATAATTGTTTATAGTACACGCTTAACGGCACCATGTTGTCTCATGCATGATCTTCGTAACAACCTCGTAAGCCGAGTGCACTGTGGTGTTACGGGGCTAACCGTCGAGTGTAACTGTTTGTGTTGAGTGTCGTTGTGGGTGCTTTTTTTTACTGCTTCCGTTGCTAATTAGATACATTATTTACTACAAAGTTTCACGACAAGACATTTATGTCCATTCGGCTAATAATATGAATGGATGTCTTGATAAGATCGGGTCGAATTTCGTTTCCACTTTTTTGGGAAATAACATGGAGATAGAGACACGAGTTGGGTGCTAGGTAATAAAATAGTCCAAACAAGTTTGTTCCAAACCAAATATCTCACACTTTCATACATTAACCGTTAAGAACACTATACTTACCACACTGACTCACTACAGCGTGAACTAAAAAAATAGAAAAAAAACCGCGAATGGCGCCGCCATTAACGCGCGTAACATAAACATAACCTCCGAAACCTCACACCTACTCACAATACTGAACTATAAAGCTAAGCGTACATTAGAGCCGCGACGGGCCACAACGCATCACATTACAATAAAAAAATCTCGTGCCAACCGATGGTTTACACAAAACGTGCCCACAAAAGTTATGTAGGAGGATTTTATCATAGATATATCGTACGTCCCGCGCAAATAAGCGTCAACCTTTACTGTTTATTGTGCCTAGTGACCAAGATTGGAGCAATGTTCCGCTCTTGGGGCATCTCGGCTACACTCATGGTGTTATAGGTGAACTAACTGTATCTCAGGCTCCCCCCGTTGTTCCTCCATATATGACCACCATAAATGTCAGCGGGTACATTGTTTCACTTCTTTATGTTATAGACTAAGGACCTTTGACTGTCGTTATGCGATTTGAATAGGAGGTTTTGTTGTTCAGTGCGGCTTTTCCACTATCGAAGAAATGTTCCTGGTTTTCGTACTCTTGAATATGCATGCACAATTTTGGTTCTTGTTAGTGCCATGCAGTGTCATTGAAGTGTTAGTTTCGCTCTATGTAGGTACTGTTGGAATAGTTAGTGCTTCTAATGACGCAGAGTTTTAAGACTATCGATTCTTTCATCGGATATTAGATGTACACAATTTAACTGAAAATTTCCTTGAAATTGTAAATTAATGATGGAAAGGATTTATTAACTTTCATACTTTACTCAGTCAAGTGTTCTCAATATTTATGCATTTATTAAATGAGTCAAGAAAAGGCTTTCTGCATGCTAATTAAAAGGTATTTATGATGATTATAAAATTGCAAGTAGGTCGTGAGTGTGCATTACCATGTTTAAAAAACACTCGATAAGATTTTTAACGAGCCGTCTTCTATCATGTTTACCAACGTAATATGTCACATTAAGCTCATATTTTAGTTCGAGAACATTAAAAAGATTTGCTGGGAACGTTAATGCAGTGCAATGTGTGTAATACCCGTAATGCGTGTAAACGTTAGGCGTGCCATCTGCGCCAGCGTGTGCGGAATGCGTGCACTTTGTAGCTTCACGCTCACCGTACCCAGGGGACAAATTGCCATCACCGCAATACCGTTGAATTGTTTGTGGTTCGTTAAAGCTTAAAAATCAGTACCGCGAAGTCACCTCTTCCGGTGAATTTTGAGAATCACTCCACATTATAGTTGCGCTGTAAGAGTACTTAGACAAACGGTATCTAAGTGCAATTACTTGTACATATTGAACAGTGAACGCCATTTACACTCGTATGCCGAGTGCTGGTATTCACATTCACACGGCAAATTATATTAATAATGGTAACGAGTTTTTGGTTTTTGAGAGCTCAATTATTTTTATGCAGTTTGTTTTCATTAATGTTTTAATAAATCTTTTTATGTTTTTGCAATATTAGAACACGCAATCGATGACGGTCTTGTTCGATTAACTTTTAATCGAGGTTTATCTGATTAACTTAATCAAAGTGTTACACAACCACATTTGAGAACCAAGTTCACGCATGTGTCGTTCGAGAGAACTTTAATTAAAATAGCGGCACTTGTTGAAGTACAATTTATATTACGAATTTTATGACACCAGGCTCTGTAGGTTTCCGTTCCTTGATTGCTTGAATCGCAAATAAAAAGAGCTTAAGTGCTTTATAACTCGCAATTTATATAACATTGAACACATTTAACCGAGCAAAGACATACTGAATTGATTGAAAGCTATTTCATTCAATGAGGATACATAAGAAATTATTTCAGTCGTCGCAGAGACTAGAGAGTACCTTCTATATAACAATAGTTGTACTTTCTCGTTTACAAATGGTCATTCATTGTATTTGATAAAAAAAAGTCTAGTGAAAGCGATATTGCGATGCAAAAAAGTAAATGAAAATTCGTGTCACTGACTTTCCTATTAGCTTTCATGGGTCCATGCAGTGCTTGCTGATCTTGACCTGCATTCGGCGCATCGGCAATCACAAAGCGCGAGCTGCAAACAATCGCAGCTCGATCGGCGCGGGCGCAGGCGTGCTCACACAATACACTTCGGACATAGACACACACTTACACATAGTAGATATGGCTTAATGCACGCCGAAAACAACATTAGTTTTCGACTTTCATTTTTAATCAATAATATTGAATTACATCCTGTCGGCAATAAATTTCACTATAATAAGTCTATTGGGTATTTGAAATGTAGGTGAAATATCAAATGTAATAGACAAGATACGCACGTATTTAAAATGATATATCTGTAACGAATTACTCGGTACATTAAATGCTAAATTAGTAAGTTATTGCTTATATGATTGCACTTCCTTTATAAAGAACGAATGCCTACATCTGCCAATCATTGGTTTGTTATTACAGTTCTATTTTTGACCAACTTTCGATTTTACTTATGTATTGTATTGATGTCAATATTATCTTAAACGTATGTTTAGAAAATGCAGAATAATAATTAAAGCAAAACATAAAATACGAAATAAAAAAATGGAGTTCGCGTCTCAGTCTTTTGTATGTGATAAAAGTGCTACGCCGCGTAGCACATTTATGCAAACCGCGTAGCACTCGTAGAAAGCGGATTGTTTGTAAGCCTTGCTCCGGGATACGGATCCGACATGCAAGGGCATTAAGGCGACGAATTGTTAAACAAACTGACAATGGTCAAGAGGGGACTGAGCGTCAGAGCGGGGCGAGGATTGCATACGCGCGCTAGCTTATAATTAAAGGACGTAAGCGACAAAATGGTTTTGTTATTTTATTTAGTTAGAAATGATAATTTGAGAAATATTCCTTCTACTATTTTAAAGAGTATGTGTAGACTCATCTACGAAAAAAGTTAAGAGGCTTAAATCGGTCCCGTTTGCCCATAAAATGTGAATCTCTTTTTAAAAAGAGGTGTGTTTGATATATTTTTCTCTGTTAAAAAAGTTACCTAATCATGTATTGAAAACTAACAAAATAAGGTTTTTATCATGTACTTTCAGGTAACCAACTTGTATTTTGATCCGTTTTGTATTTACTGAGAAAAATTGAGATCATTGGCGCCAAAATTTCCAATGCGTCCTCTTAAGGGAATTTAATGCCATAATATATTAAGACACTGACCACAGATTCTATAGAAATGCAGTCACGGATTTTCAATAGTAAGCAGTTATGCACATGGAATGCTATTGAAGATATTTTGCATGATACGGTTCGCCCAGTATGAATGGTTTAACTTTATTTTTCTTTACTTCTCTTATTTGTTAAAAAATGCGTACCTACTAAGTTTTGTTTACGAGCAAATGAAAACATTTAAATTGTTACTTTCTGATGCAGTTTTCGATATGATTCATAACTTTTAAGTTATACACTGAAAGAAACAAACACAGAATACATACCTAATGTAAAGTGAGTGATTGTTGCAAAATCTCGTGGTTTCCGTACTGTGTTTGTTTACTAATTAAGATATATAAGGATCATCATCATCCTCGGCCTCTCTTTGCTTGTGCCAAGCTCTACGTTCAGGATACAATAAGGATATATAAGGATAGACACAACCACTGTTTTAACCTTTTGAACGCCTTAACACATATACGTGACAAGCAAGCGCGTGCTCTGTACGCCAAACGACACGAATATGTGACAAAATGGTAGGTGAAATTGTGGCTTGGCGTTGAGGGCACGCGCGTGCGTTTATGCTCTGGCGGTCAAAAGGTCAAGCTTTCACGGTTTGAAACTAAACTTGTACTGTAACTTACGGGATATCTTCCGCGATTGTTCATGATTTTGAGCTTCCAATGACAATGCATAGATTACTAGTATGTAATACTGCTGGTGTTTCGAAGTACCTATGTTGTATTAATATTTTCGTTCGTTTCAGGTGGTTCTATCGGCATGAAGGGTGATGGGCTGCGCTTGGCGCGGCTGGCGCTACTGCTATTGCAGGCCACATTTGTAATAAGTGAGTATCCCATCGTTATCCTAATTAGTTCTTATTTCCTTTATCATATCTTTAACCTTAAACCATACTGGGCCATTTACCAATAGACCTTAACATATAGTTTAACCTTTAAATTACCCATTTTTGTGTTGTATTAACATAACTTTGCTCTGGTTTTAAGGACATTTGTGTTTATAATCAGACCGCAGTACAAAAATACTAAAAATGTTATGGATAAAATGGAATAGTGTAATGTAAAACATCCTTGCTTGTTTCAGGTCGAACGGCATTCGAAAAGTTAACGGATGTGGACTTCGCGGGCACAGCGTACTACACAGTACGCAACCTGTCCCTGTACGAGTGCCAGGGCTGGTGCCGCGAAGAACCCGACTGCCAGGCAGCTTCATTCAGGTACACTACATCATACCTTATTAATACACCACACCATTTCCTCCCAATCAAATATGGGCAAAATACGATCATCCCGTACATGGGCGCTTATTAAAACCCGAACGGCACTGCCTTTATCCACCCATTAATATTAATTATATATCAATTACTACCGACAAGATAATGTCAATAAAATCAATCCGTGAATCTGACCCAGTTAAGACAATTTCGCATCTAACAACGTCAAACGTGATGACTCGTCAGTCCGAGTGATCACGAAACAAATAAAAATCAATGTGTCTGTGTTATCTTAGATCTAGATGCTCCTGACCCCAATGATGTACAGATACAGATTAAGATCTGATTGACGTAAAGATTCACTAATTCAGCGGTGATTCTGTATCGCGGGGTGGAGAAATCTGGCAGAAGTGTACCGTGTCGACCTCCGCCATCGCTTCGACGCACGGTGCATGCCAATGACGTATTGAAAAGTTAGTCGCGGCTGCAGAAAGTAATCCAAAAACTGAACATTTACTTTCTGTTGTTGTTCGGCATAAACTAGTAGCCAGCTGTTCCGGATGATGCTGTAGGTATACAGAGTTTTAATCTCAAATAGTAATCTCTAACTTTTTCCGTTTTGAATGCCAAAAACGAAAGGTAGGGCACGACACACATACAGAAGTGGCTACGTGCATAATCAGAATCCTAAATCTGCGCGGTTACAGTTAAACTATAACTCCTGGATTCGTGAGGTCGGCGTCAGTTCACGTAATTTACATGATGTAGTGAGTTCACGGTGAGCGGGGATGTGTGTCAGTCTGCCACACGTCCTGGTCTGCCACGGCCCGGCGACACGCTGCCGACTAATAACAATGTGTCTCGTCCATAGCCACAAACCGTGTAAAAGCGGAAACCGACCTCGCCGCGTTCCAAATTGGATAACAGTAAAAGTGATCGCATACGTCTTGAATGGGTATTACTGCCAGCAACACAAGCACGCCCGATAGTTTTCATGACTATTGGCGGTTTCGAACGCATTATATTAATTTATTGTTATTGTCTGCATGTTCTGATTCACACTCTGTGGCAGTCGTCTGGCCTAGGATTTAGAGCAAACACCACAAGTACACTAGTATGCATTCCATTCTCTCCCACAATGAAGCACTTATGGAACAATTTCTATTCTGGTATGCGCATAGTTGAAGAACAGACGATTCAATAGTTGACGGTACAGGAAAGTGTCGGAAAATTGATTTATTGTGTATCTTTCCCGTCGTTCGCGCTGTCGCCATCGTGTCGCACCGCGTTCATTATCATAGCTGTCAGCGTGCACTGCAAAAACTCTAATTGTATTAGACTGTATTGAACCGCGTAACAGTATTAAAACGCTAGTTAGATTCCTCGAAATCAATTGGAACGGGATCGATCGAAAATCAATTCGGTATTCAATTAAACGAGACGGAACTTTCCCGCGCTTCTAATCTACCATTGTGAGTTAGTAATGTGTACGTATCTCGAATCGATCCGTCCAAAGAAATAGCGATCCAGCGTTCTGACAAAAGAATGGGACGAAGGCGATTTTAACAATCGGTAACTGTTTACCGCGGTGGTGCCACTGACTCGTCTCGGAAACGTTTTACGGTATTCGGGAGCAACCGCTCGGTGAGCGACCATTCTGTCTGTCCGACACCACGAACGAACTTGACATCTTGGATTAAATATCTGAAATGACCAGATCACGACCTCCGCTATCTGATGTTGTCAAGTTTCGATTAAAATCTTTACGAGCACGTTGTAGAATTTTTCCAAACATTTTAGCACGCAGAAACTTATCTACTGTAGTTTTTGGAATGTTCAAATTGGATGATTAATTTTGTTGTTGATACGTGTCTACATGAGGTGCAATTTATTAAAAAGTAAAAGCAGTTATTCATGTGATTTCTCCATAAGGTTAAATATTTCAATCTGGTATTTGGGTTCCCAAAAAAAAAACTAACAAAATTGATTAACAACGTTAACTTAATTGAATCCATTAATTAGTCGGCTGCTATGGAGATATAATCATGAACGTACTTGTTCAACAGTTTACATGGTAGCATCAATTGAACTCCGATAAAATATAACGGCAAAGAAAGATCATTACAGAGTTCAAAAAGATTTGTGGAAGCAGGGTGTTTACAAACAGCGCATTAGTCATGCGAGATAACGTGTCATTAATTTACCTATCACAACATTGCTGCATACGAATAGTGTAGTGAAATATATCGATATATCGAAATGTTTTGCGGGATGCCTCACACACAGTTTCTACAGTTCGGTTACAGGGTCGGTGCCACAGTATAAAGCTAACCAGAAAACCAACTAGGCTCTTTTTCGTGAAAACAAACGTGGTCAGGTGTTAGCGTTGCCAACTATACTTTTTGTTACGCTGCACTACACACTTGAAACGTAACCACTTGTTTCGATATCATAGTCCACGGATTTACACAAGAGTAACCTGGCACCTGAAGCATGCTTAGAATTCGTGTAAACGCTTTGCATGTGTGTGAGAGCCGATTCTTACTATTTGTTCATAGTTGAAATACTGTATGTCTACTGTGTCTGCTCTGGTCGGCACGTGATTGATGCGCTAGGTGCGCGGGCGCTAGCTTCGTGTAACGGACTGCACCGATCCGATGATCGGTCAGACCCAACCAATTTATGTAATAAACGTAAATACTACTTGATACTAGTGCGCCCATAATAACCTCCACGCTGTAATGATGTTAGGACGTTTGTAATCTCTATAAATACGATGTAATATGCGCAATTTGTAGTCGCTGCGGTTTGGATTATACGCCAATGTAATTGATAGTACAGTTTGTACCACCTTTGCTATGCTGTATTTATTTTATTATGTCGGTATTAAGATAGCCGTGCGATATTTATCGAACTTGATGAGGCTCTTGGTAGTTTATTCGAAGATTACCATGCAGTTAAAATAATATCTTCTTGATTTGAAATAAAATGGGCAATTCAACTCGCTTTGTAATCAAACGTGTGCGATCTGCGATTCTGCTCCACCTTATAAGTGCACACAACTTGCTGTCACGTATATGATCGAGGTATCCGTCGCCTGCGGTGGACTAGCCATAGCCATCGATATAGATAATACATCGAGTGCAGCTCTAAAATTAAATAATCACTGTGTCATGATGCACATTAGTCTTTGCTTCTAAAAATAACGCTCACTTCTCTCTGCTATTACCCCAGCCGGCTTGATTGACGTCCTTGTAAGCCCTTGGCACAAATGTATAACTCGTCATTACGTTAGGTAACGAACTAGCGATGCGAGACATAGAACCTGTTTGCTGATCTTCGTAATTGGTCGGAGAATTTACTGAAAATATGAGCGATGTAAATTCAGTGAGATATAACCTTATTTTTTTTATTAATACCATCAGAACATCATGCCTGTAATCCCCGAAGGATCATGCAGAAGTGTACCTAATAAGACCAGTACCTTACATTTCGCCATTTAAATTTGTGATGGAAAAATCCAATAAAAATTTGCTCGACCCGGGAATCGAACCCATGACCTCATGCTCAGCAGTCGCGATTGCAACCACTAAAACAACGGACCAGTTTTTCTAAGAATTAACGATCAAATTATTACTTTATTAAATAATATGATTACACACTGTATGAGGTTAATTAGGACAGAATTAAAATGAATTTCGGAGAGATACCATCTGTCACTCATTAATGCGTTACTGCTAATCTTTAAATCAAACACTGCCTACTCTCCCAAGAGAGCACTTGCATATCTTATGTTGGCATCACTTGTAATTTTGCACACAGCTTAGAAAAAGCGTAAGCGATTCTTGCATACTAATGCACACGTAACGTTTACCAATCGAATTACTGTATCGTCTCTATTGTAAGTGCAACACCAGCCTCATTTCCCGTGCGATACTCAATGATTAATTGTCAAACCGCACACACACTCATAAATATTCACAGACAAGAGTACACCTGCACTTATCTCTGATGAATTCTAAATCAGTTCACAGTTCTGTCTATCCGTTTAATTACTGCTCGAAGATTTATTACGTCGGTTTTGAAACCGAAGCGAATGCAATGTCATTAGTTTAAGGGCTCTATCGACGCATTAATCATAACGTTTTTTTATATGAATTCTTTGTTTACAAGTAGGCGCATAAACAGTAATTTATTTATTAAAGCGCAGCAATTTGTCAGAGTCGAGCTTTCAAATAGTTATTATTATATTGTTTTGGCCTGTGGATTGAACGAATAAGATTAAGAATTGTTATCAGATAAAAATCCCGCCTGGACAGATGATCGAGTAATTTGTTGGTTATTAGTATAACATCGAAAGTAAAGCAAAAGTTTAGTCAAGTTGAATGTGTAATGAGTATATTTTTACCCAACAAACGAACGGTGATTTTAATAGCACTCTGAGTAAACTTGATTAACCAGATAGCTATGCACGATAAGTCTGGATACCTCAGGATTAATCTTGGAAATTAGAGGTATTTCGTAACGGCCCATCATAGCGAGTAGGTGCACGCGCATTAATAAGGCGGGCAATCTCGTAAACTATCTCGGGCAATTATAGCACGAAATATTGCATGGAACGGTAAGTTCCGTTATTCTGCAAGGAAGTGTAACGTTCAGTGTCAGTGTCACTTTTATTGGTATGGTCGCACGTAATAATCCGAATGTGCTGAACATTAACACCCTTTCTCGTGGATATCACATATTCGCATTGCTTCGGTTCGAGCAACTTGGCCTCAACTTTCTAAAGTTTATTCAGGATAAATAATTTAATGTACATAGGTGCAGATATTTCTGCCTACATATTTATATTGTTAATGTATATACATTCCCAGTCATAAATTAAAATAAATGAACAGACGGTTCTAATCATTTCTCTGTTTGACTATCTCCCACATATGTGTTTCGAAATGATCACGAATTCGGTATTAGAGAGGTATCTCATTGTCAGCCGGAAACGGAAATGTAGAGAACTCTAAATTCAGCACGACAACTAATAAATTGTGTCTGCGTTAATTATAGTTATTAAGAAATGGCTGATTAGTTAGTCTATCGACTTTAACACGACGCAGCTTCTATTCGCATGTTAACGAGATTTTGTAGCGATTAAATTGGAATGTGTAGTGTCCCTAATCTAGCACAGCCATTTATAATCTCATATTAAATACTGAATTTATAATTTCTACAAGATTTTCTACTACGACGCCCCCTTGAGTTAATAACCAATTAATATTATGGCAACGTCCCTCATTATCAAATAAATAAATTAAACATGGAACGGGATCATTGGCATTGAATTTCGCTATCAAGTCAACAAACCATTTAATGAGGATATCAAAAGGAAAATACATCTTTAATAGATTATTTCATAAAGGACTAAATTATACGGCGCATCATAATTTGATTACCAGATAGATACAATTATTTTCTTATATCTAGACACTCAGAGAACCAGCCAGTAGCTACTTAATTTAGAAAATTAATTGGACTCCATCCATACATAATATAATTAATTGCCAACTAGACACGTAATGCAGATTCTAACATGACACATCTGCGATTGAGATAATATAGTAGCTCCATTTTAACTCATTAAAAGGATTCTCACATCTAATTTTAGAACACGACCTCCTCCTTTTTTGACGTCGGTTAAAAAGTGGTTGGAATCTTGACGTGCGATTTCTTACGAGTATTTTTACTACAATGCCTATGGATATCATTAGCCGGAGGAAGGTGTTATTAGTGTTTAAGTACCCTTTCTACTCGCAGATACGACTTAAGTACTAAAAATAAAAGTTTTATGAAACTGGTGGCGAATCGGCGAAGTTCTACTGTTTTTATTGAGAATTTGCATCCTGAAGGAGATTAAACTGAGATCTAGAGATATCGTCTTTATACGAAGATTATAAAAAATTGTCGGTAGTATTATATTATTTTATTGTGTTGGAAAGACTCTAGGATATCTTTTGAGTGCTTCCAAATACACATTTAAGTCATAGTTATCTGTGCTATGGAACCAAATCTTAGGATTTATATAAAAATATTCAAATGGAAAACGCCTTTCTACGCCAAAATGTTTGGTATTTGCTTTCCCGCAATCGTTACCTGTACATTCTGCTCTCCGCTCCTCGTCTGACACTTCCTGGTGCAATGGTCTATCTAGACGTCCAACTAAAAAATCTATCCGTCTACGTGCCGTCCGACAATTGCCTCTTTTTACCATTCATATAAAAAATCCTCTAACTTGAAGTAATTAAAATAAAATGCTTCAATTACTGCCGAGCCGTTGGCAAACCCGGTTCATTTTATTGTATAAATTGTTATTGCTAAATAAATAACGGTATATACTTAAACCTACCGTGACGTTCGCCTATCATACTAATAGATATTTCATCAATATTTACTCAACGGCCAGTTAACACGTTCACGCTAAAACCATAATGTTATTTATTTATGACAATCGTTCAGAATGTGGTATTCATGTTTTTTTATTCCCACGTTGAGCCGAAACGGTTGAATGGACTTCATGAATGAGATATCAAACGATTCGACATGAAACTCCCGAACGACACTATATCAGCTGTTTTTATAACGAAAGACTTTGGTTATGGTTATCGAAATTTTTCGTCCCATATCTTTATCGATTCGAAGTTCGATTTCGAATAGGTACACGGGGCAAAGTAGATCGGTTTGCAGGGCACACCACAAAGATGTTGGTGTGCGTAAAATCAACTGGTGTATTACTTCGCCTATTTGTTAGTGTTTGCTTCACTATAGTATATGTATAATATGAGGTAAAGAATATGAAGCATCAATTTAACCCTATGACTAACCGGTGTCGTGGCATAGATGTGTAATCATTCGGCTGGTAAATCAAGTGTCGTAGGATCGAATCTGCGCCGCTGGCGTCAACTTTTTGCATTATTAAAAAACTTATATTTTCATTTTGTTGAATTTTTATTGTAATTTACCTGATAATAAGAACATTATTCGAAAAAAAATATGGAAGTAAAAATTAAACAATTTGTATTAAGAAATCAACAACATTTATTGACTAGGTTTTTTTTATATTATAATTACAAATTAAAAAGTTTTGTGCATGACAAATATTCTAAGTCGGACAAGAAATAACGTTACTTTTCTTATTCAAGTGGGTAATTTATTTATTAGTGAAATGAATAAACATGTTAATAAGATAGATATTAAGATACAGGTATCCTAAATTGTTATCTCACTAACAATAACATCACTCACGTAAAACAAATCGAATTACCCCCTGATATTTTTATTAATATCCTATTGGTGCGCCTTCGCTATCTATGACTTATTCATGCACGAAGTAAATGTCTCCACTAGACCTGCATGGAAGAATATTTTTTTTTATGATAGCGCTCACCATCTTTTCGCCACAATATTTTGCGACCGTCCTTGTCTGATTTAAAACATTTTTCATCTCTAAATATAACTATATTATTGCACCAATCAAAATCCAAATATTCTCTTGCGAAGCGTACCCGGTTTTGCCTGTGAATATCTGACATTCAAATTTTCTTGGCTGGCCTACAACATTTCACACCAGCTGCTCGCAAGTGGTTTCGTACAGTTTGTAATGTCACGTCATGTTTAGTTGCCGTGGAACGAGTAGTGAGGAAGGGCTCAGCGGTATGCGTAGCAACTATATCAGATGCCAATCTGTGAATGCAAATCCAGCCTTTGGTCCCGGTCGGCAAGGATCAATGCTTCCCGAATCTGCATAACGATGGACCCACAATTGCACAGTCCTTCTCTGTGAACAATAATAAAATATTGTTACAAAAAACAACAATCAATAACATGTGGATTATTTAAACATATTAAACTTCTAAACATCATAATAACATTTTGTTACTCACCGATATCTTTAAACGTCTCGCAATTTCACTAATTGAAACATTTTGCTCATGCAAAAGAATTATTTCAGCTCATAAAAGTGTGGTTCAATGATTCATATTGATTCACAAATAAAAGCACTTCTCAAAAAACGCAGGGTATAATGTCTAAAAACGTAACGAAAGCCCGATAGTCAATAGCATTATGACGATGAACTTAAACTACTAACTTAAACATGATTTGTCATTTTTAGAGGGTAGACAACTAATACATTCTAACCCAAATATAAAGAGACTTGCTAATAGTTAAGCAATGAATTGACCAAACAAATGTAAAATATTTTATTAAAACATACAAAAACATTAAGCTGTTGGCAGTCGGATTCGATCCTACGGCGCCGGCGCAGTAAGTAATTATTTATCGCACGCTCGACTAATGCGCCACGGAGACGATTGTATGATAAGCTAAATTTATGCGTCATATTCCCTGCAACATTAGTGACAAGAAATTTTATTGTGTGTGCGTGGACAACGGGTAGCAAACACTAATAAATAGGCGAAGTCAGACGGCCGTTGATTTTACGCACACCAACATCTTTGTGGTGTGCCCTGCAAACCGATCTACTTTGCCCCGTGTACTGCGTTTATGTTTTATCGTACAAGTAATTCCAATAACGAGATTGATGCATGAAGAATATTAAATTCTTAACGTCAATTTCAATTGTAAAATAATTGCCTCAAAAATGTGGTTACTGAACTTTCCTCATATTTCTAAGAAAACCGGTGGTTATTTAGTTACGGCTTGGTACAACGGTTTCTTTGTGCTATTCGTATCCTGCAGAGATAGGCGAATGAACGTAGCTAATGAAATAATTTGGGCCGTTTTACAAGTGAAGGACCGTGGGTATAGATGACTCTCTCTTATTGAAAAACGACCGTATCGCTATCTTGGCGAGATTAACTGCAAACGGTAGGAATAAAACCACAGTTAGTGCCGGTTACAATGGGAATGTATAAAAGAAAACAGTTAAGATAAATTACAATTAGACGGTTTAAAACCGTTTTGCGAAACATTACCATCCACTATTTTGACGTGTGTTTGTTAATTGATATCGATAAACAGGTTTTATAAATTTAGAGTTACTGTTAAATAATTGTATTGTCTTGTTTATTAATGATTCACTACGAGTGATTAAAAGGCCTAGTTCAAGTGTTAAAACGGAAACTTTTGTTACATACAGCTTTGTGCTGAACCCGCTGACACCGGTGCAAGAGACACGATGCCTACTGCAGAACGACACTCAGGCCAACAACCCTATGGCCACTCCACAGGTATGTACACATCGGCGGTTTAATGTTCAATTCTGCTACACATATGCTATTAGGTACAGCCCATTCGATAAAGATACGACTGACAATAAGGACATAGGAAATGGAATTGGTTCCAATGGAATCTCCTATTTCTCGACTTAATTGAAGTACTTGTCTAACCAACGTTTAAAGTACGCCATTCTAAACCTACGTTTACAGCTTGTTTTATTTACTATCTTCATAATCTACAAAACATGTTTTGTTTGGACCGTTTGGTGTAATAGATTGCAGTTTACGTATTTAATAGCCAAATAAATTTATCTCGGTTATCTACCGGCATTCCCTCAGTACTGCCAATTAGCCGACCGATGCAGAGATTGGATTAACAATTCAGATTAAATCGGTCAACGAGTCCCAGGGAAGTTAACTGGCCAGCCAGCCAGCCACACTACATTGTAGGTAACTGTTCAGCTAAACGTTAGACAGTTTAATCGCTTTCAGGCCTAATGAACGGTGCCGCTAATAAATATACGATGTGAAACGATGCGGCTCGCGCCGGCAGCTCTTTGTTTATTTTGAATGAATGAAATTAAAGTGAAAATATGCAAGCTGATAAACAACAGCTACCAGCAAATGAGTATTGTTTGAGAGTTATCTTAGAAGCGAGATGATTTCTGCGATTATTTCGCATTCAATTCATAATGGGTTTAGTTTATCTGAATGCATTATCGATAATAGTAGGTTGAGGTGCGACGTGAGATTAATGTTGTTTGTTGGTGCAGCGGTCGGTGAATACGTACTACATGGTGAAGCTGCAAGTGCGCACGGAGAGCGTGTGCCTGCGGCCCTGGGCCTTCGAGCGAGTGCCCGGCAAGGCGCTCCGCGGCCTCGACAACTCTGTCATCTACACCTCCACTAAAGAAGCCTGTCTCGCCGCCTGTCTTAACGAGGTAGCGTATATTTTCTATTTATTCTAAGCCAGCTTTTCCTATCTTTCAATCGTGTTCAACATTTCCTGAGTTTTCAAATTGTAACTGATATGTATGCTGATGAATGCAACACAGCAGTTCGAATAGCTATTAGTACAACTAAAAGATTATTTATGCAGCAATAGAGTTTTATAAGCCAAAAAAGTCTGGGGCACTAAGATTTTGAGGACGCATCTCGGAGACATAGATTATTCTGTATCCGTTAGATGGCTTTCAGGGCGTGTCGCATTGCTCGGTTATCTATGAGGCTTTTAGAAAACATCGGCATCGCCTCCACGCTGCAATTTAGTGTTTATCTATTCAATTTATATTTATAGTTTCGCCCTACTTGTAGTGGCATTCCAGATACTAACGAAATGATAGGGGTTCCTTTAAAATAGTCTCGCGTATAAAGTTATTGAAAATCTTTAAACAATGTTACCTATATAGTCGACATTGTATCAAGCTTTTATACAAGCTGTTATTATATAAATTGATACAATAAGGAGCCATCTTTGTAAACACGAGTCTGTGATCCGTACATTGTAATCTTTTCATTTACGGATAAGTTGCTCTTCAAGAGCTATTTACATTGTTGATTCTTTATGCATGTTTGTTAAACTGCGCATTAAATATGATAAATTGATTATAGCGCACTACAATTGGTGAGCTAAATTAATTGGTCAAGTAAACAAGTACTTACTCTGGAGTTTAAAATTATTGTGTGATTAACTATTCTTCACAACAAGATAGCTGATCTTCAGACATAATTTGTTCAGAATTAAATGGTTATTGCACGTTATACGCAGCAGGTACCAAACCAGCCATACGTGTTTCTTAACTTGATTTTTACTTATGTTTTGTTTAGAAAAAGTTCCCGTGTCGTTCTGCTGAGTATGAGTACGGCAGCATGCGGTGTTCGCTCAGCGATTCAGACCGGCGAACGGCGCAGCACTTTGTACAGCTCGTGGACACGCCCGGCACAGACTACTTCGAGGTAAAACTCATTACACACCACAAAACACTCATTTACTTTACACAAACTCACTTAAAACTAATGTGTTCCCTTTTTGTTACTAAGTAAACCACATTTGACGCTTAATCTTTAAACAGAACCAGGCAATGTTTAAATAATATGCTGCAATATTTCAGCTCAATGGGACGTCAGGATTATTAAAGCACTTTAAACTTACATCATAAATAAGATTCTCATTCCTCGATAGTTTCTCATATTTTACAATACACATGGTACAAGAAAATAGTCGAGGTAGTACTTACCCGACTACCTCATTTATTTCGTACCAGCTTTAAATGACTCGAAGTGGCGCTTCGGCCCGCTTCAGAGAAAGCAATCACACTAGTAGATAATGCGGTCCGTTTGAACGCTCGTGAAAATAAACATGTGTTCAGTTAACGTTATTACCATTGTTGTGTGTTATTTGACGTGATTTGGTCGGTGTGTGGTCGTGCAGAACTTGTGCCTGAAGGCGTCACAGGCGTGCAAGGGACAGCGAGTGTTCACGGCGCCGCGCGTCGGCGTGGCGGAGGACAAGGTAGCGCAGTACGCCGGCCTGCACTACTACACCGACAAGGAGCTACAGGTAACCTACCCCCCAAATTAAAACTCTATATCATTCGTTACAAGATTCACTTTTATTCACAGCAATATGATGTTGCAATTAATACTCCGAGGCCCTATTTGTAACATGATACGCACTGCTGACAACCTCCTATTAACGTTTGAGTCGGATAAGAGGAAAAATATGGATTGTGTTTTATTATACCTTTTATTGGTTTCTGCGATGCTATCTTGGGATGGCTTTATGATTTCTATCTCGGCTCTCTTTACATAAATGCAGAAAACCCTGGCATTAGCGATCGTCGCTAATAAATTTAACTTGTCGCCTAAATAGGTTTCAACCTCAAGTCCGTCCTTTTCCGCGTCCCAGAGGTTTAACGAGAAGTGGCAGAGGTTAAATCGTGTGCACTTGTATATAATCAAGCAGGAAGACGTTGCAATTAACTTAACTTTCATATGCCATAGTTATAAAGTTACGACACTGATATATTGCTTCTTGTTATGGATACAAATGCTTTATGACTGGAGCACAGCATCCAGCTTCCAGATTTCTTGAGAAAAAGAAGAAAAATGAACTACGTAAGTACGTAGTTTATTCTTCACACTTGATCATGTACTAGTTGTCATCGCGTTTTTAATGTCAACATTATGCATTTTCTTTCGCCTCTACAACCTACAGGTGTTAAATATATCAAGTATCAATTGCGTAGGCGCTACATCGAATAAACTATCATGAATCACTCACCGATGTTATCTTTAATATGGCCATCTATTTTGTATTCGATTAGGTGACATCCGAAGCAGCTTGCCGTCTCGCATGCGAAATAGAATCCGAGTTCCTGTGTCGCTCGTACCTGTACATGGGCCCCCCTCACTCGGCCGCGTACAACTGCAGGCTGTACCACTTAGATCACCACACCCTGCCTGACGGACCCTCGGCCTACCTGAACGCTGAGAGACCGCTCATCGATGACGGAGAACCAATTGGCAAATACTTCGAAAACTTCTGCGAGAGTGAGTACCTTTTTGTTTTTTTTGATGGCGAAGCAAGATTGACTTCTCTTGTTTTCCTCTCCAAATGGTGCTTAAATGAATGAACCTTGGGTGCTGTTGTATTGTAATTGCATCGATAGAGCGAACATTCTACAAGTATCGTTAACTTTCTTGTGGTCCTATTTTCAAGAAGGTAAATGGAACTACATAAATCTTTAGCATGTATTTTGCAACACTAACCCAGTTCGAAGTCTGGGCCGAAGCTATAACGATAACCACATTGTTTTATTTAAAGTCGCTCCTAGGTGCGCGGGCAGGCGCCGAGCCGAGATACATCAGTTATGCGCCGGAGTAAATTGTAGTCCTCTAAAAACTGAATAAACCACTTCGACGGCTCAAAAAACAGTAGAACAGGGTGACATTAATGTTTTATGTATATTTTTAGCGTATTATTATGGTCGGTCGCTCATTGATAATGGGAAAATAATACTAGATTTTAAATTAAAATCTTGTAATGACTTCATATGGGCAATACATAATTACATGATCGCGGCGCTGTATCTGGTCTGCGCCTCAATCATCTTAAAAGATGGAGTAATAATGAACGTAAAAGCCCATATAAATTTCTGTAGTCAACCACCTATTTGATATTAATTTAAATTACTTGAGATTGGTCAGTAACAGAAGCGGTGTAATTGAAAAAGTAGTTTGAAAGGGTTCATTTTATCAAGTATCTTTTAAACATCGGTTTGTGTTCCATTTCGGGAAAGTAATAAGGTCTAGTGTTGCAATTTCCATATGTAATGCAGTATTAAAGAAATAAATATAATATCATTTCGTTACATTTCAGTGACCAGAGTCGTATAAAGAAAGCAATTTAAATAGAAAGTGGAACTGCGGCAATGCATATACTTAAGTTTGACGGGAATACATACTTACAATATGTTAGTTACAGCCACTAGGGGGGAAAATAGCTTATTATTTGGTCGTACATTTAGCGGAAGCCAGCCATCCAGAACTGAATTACGGAGGAGATCGTGGCCGGTGTATTTTGCCGACGTATTTATTGTTACTACTTTCTGTTGATAGCGCCATATTTTCTGTGGGAGGAGCTCAGTCATCGCTATGACGGAGAGCTCTCGATACTATCGACCATCGTTATATTTTATTCTACATCTCAAAGCTTATCTATGTATTTACATAAACTACTTACATTAGATTGCGAACACGATACAGACAGCTTCAAGCGCGCAAGTTTAATATTATTAAAGTAGCATCGTTACCAGTTGTAAGTAAAGCATCATGTTAATATTTGCGAGAATGTAAATCATAGAACGGCGGTTTGTATAAATGGTATATGTCTTAGATAAGAAAGTGGAGTACGAATGTCAGCCTTGCTAATGACACCTTGCAATAATCGCCCATAATTAGAGCCTAGTTGGTCATACACTGGCCAGGTATACGTGCGTTCACCCTCGCAGGCAGCGACGCGGTCAATGTAAATAATACACGTTACTTGGTTGCGTTACTCAACTAAACATAATGCCCGATAGCTTCTGCATTATTTAAACACTGAACACTAACAGTTGTCTTCACGGAATCTGACTCCATTGTGCTGTCAAAGTCATCATCGTAAAATATAAAAGTGCGATGTATGTAGACGTTAATACGCTATTAATTCGCAAAGAGGATATGATTAATATTTCTCACGTGTTACCTTCGTGTAGTCCATACACGCATACGTTAAGTACGTGAAAGCAATTTGTATGTCACTTTAATTTTCCTAGAACGAATAAACTGGATAAACTGTCCCTGTTTATGGGTACCAGCGCTGTTTGCAGCCAAGTATTTCGCGATAATGATGTGAGAAACTATCGTAAGTAGTCTGTTAAGTGATTGGCGTAAACGTTTACGTCATTAACTCGATAATTACTTCATTCCTACGTTCTGCCAATTTAATTTGGTCTTGCCTCGTCTTTTTTCTCCGCTAACTAAAGTTAATGGTAACGGTTAACCATTACCTTCACTCGCTTAACTGCCAAAGTAGATGTAGAAAATTAAAAAAACTTTCTCAGATAAGTCTTCGTTTTTTTCAGTTCTATTTCAAAACTTGAATTTATATTTTACATGTGCAGAGAGCATGCTATCATTTGTTCAGTAATTTGAAGCAAAAACGATTTTACAAATAAATGAGAAGCTATCACTTACAATTAGCGGTAGACTAGCCGAATAACATTAATCACGTTAATTTACGAGCGAGCTTTTTATTCTGAAGGCCCAGGAAGCGGAAGCCACGCGCAATATGACGTATTAGGTTAGCGTTGAGAAAAAGTTGCAATTTAGTTGTTCTGGCGTTGAATTATACATACTGATCTATGGTTTCATTGTCTCTAATCCTACTTCCTACTATAATATCATTAATGCGAAAGTTTGTTAAGATGTTTGTTACACTTTCATGCAAAAACTACTGAACGGATTTCGATCAAATTTAGCACAATTTAACACAGATAGTTTATAACGTGGATACACACACACATAGGATACTCTTTATCCCGGTAGTATGATCCTGTGGGACAAGCTAGTTACATTTAAAAAGCAGTCTAAAAAAATTGTGAAAGAAATGTCACTGTCTTGGCTATACACACAAGTGAGGCATAGTAATACAAAATCATCAGTATGTCGATAAAACGCGTATGCAAACAGCTCAATAATAACACATTGGCAGGCATGCGAACGGTTTTTGCAAAGAACGTAATCAGCGCAACGTGCAACGTCCGATACAGTTACGTGTCCGCCAGTATTAACGCGCTTTCGTAGAAAGCTGGAAATTATCAGCGATTCTTGTCTTATTTTTATGTCGTTTTGCCACAAAATTGGATAAAAAGTATTACTTTCCACCAAAAGCATGTGATTTCTTTTTTATTTCCGAGATCTGTTATTGTTTGGGAAATGTAGTGCGACATTAGTAGCGGTGATTTGCGGTGACCAACTTAGTGCTCCGAGATTGTCACTTAGATTTGGCATAAAATAAGAGATTTGTGTTTATGACTCTTTAGAACATAAAGCGTTTAATGGAGACGTACAATACTGAATTCTAGGTTCGATCTGTACTTTCACAATCGGCGTGTGGTCCGTTTGTAACAAGTTATACTGCCCGATCACTTTAGCTCCCAATAACTCTGAGGACTTTTTATTCAGAATATTATGCTATTACTGGGGCTCGTTAGTGGGCAACGGGATACGTATTTGCTAACGTCATGATCATGTTTTACGACGACGCGCTAGATTGATGCTGCATACTATCTACTAGATAACGATGTTACTTCATTAATATAACTCATTTGGTTAACTAACTTAAGTTTCTGCCGCCAAGATTTACAACCAGACATGGTGATAAGTTTTAGTGACGGCTGCTGTTAAAAGTACAAGGGACTTATCATCAATTTTTTTTTTAAACAATAAAGCGATACAAATCTGGATAATAACGCCATTAGCGTACGCTAAAGCAACGGAAGTTAATTGTCAGACGTTGCTCAGCGGCTCCGGTGGAATGATGAATAAATTCTCACCTACAGTAGTCGTGAGAAGTGTCTACACACACAATACAGATTGTTTTTGCCACTTTATCTGATTAGACATTGAAACAGAATGGTGTGAGCCAACGTCGTGAATCAACCACCGGTACTGCAGTACCGCGAAGTATTTAACTGTTAGAGATTGTATTAGTATTTAAAGAAAATGTAATCCTCATAAACTTAGCTTGATCGGCACATCAATACCAACTCCACTGACAACTACAGATTTATACTGCTAAACAAGTTTAGATGTGCTGATGCATTTTCTATGAGGGAAACGTAACTGCATTTCCTAAAAGCGTTAGTCTATAGCTCTCGACAAGTTAAGAGCATGAATCTTGCAATAGTCCAAGTCTGAACTCCTAACAAGACGTAAACATTGGTGAGTCCATATCTCACGCCATGCCGCACGCTGCAGGGTCAGGGTCAAAAGCGTTCGATGTACTTTAATCGAGTTGACTCGCCTCGATCGAACCGATACAATCGATTTGCAACTACGAGTACGGGAGATGATGCTGGCTGTTAAGAGAAAATAATGCTCTGCCATGTTGTTATAAGGAATAGATCGTGACTACATAGCTTGTAACTTTCGGATGAAGACAGTAGACGGGTATTCACTTTTATTGTTGCTCTTTAGTAAACTCATCGCGGCGGCTGTTATAACAAGTTGTTTGGAGCTTTGGGTGAAATCCTCTAGTTGGTAACTAACAGTAACTGCAAATACCTTGTTAGGGATAATTTCAAGGCGAAGATGGTGTTCCGCTATAAGCGAGTGGGATGCTTGCTACTCGATTACGTAAAGCCTGGCATTAAGATAGGCATCAGACGGCTGCCGGCTTTTCATTGTATAGGGCAAAACACACATAATATAATCAGCTATAATAGTCAAGGTATTTTCCCGCACTGATACCGTTACATGAAACTCGATCCCTTGCATTTCCTCCTCTGTAATAGACTAAACATAATTACACAGATCTGAGGTTATCTGATGATCGAAATAAGGAACTGTAATAATACCTTAAAAATTACGGGAAGCTTGTTATAAATACGTTTCTGAAATACTAGTACCGGACAAGCGCTGTCAGAAATGTTATGATGCGCCGAAGTTCATAAAATACGATCGTTTAGTCTATTGTCGTTACATCACGATATCAATAAACTGATTCACTGCAATAAAAACGCCTCTCGTCGGATGCACGCGGCTTCACTAATATATTCGATAAAAGTGATATTCATTACAGAACCGATCAACCGGAACCTGGTTCGACGGTAGGTATCTATTTAGTATTGTAATTGGTGTATTCACAGTGAATAGCCGCACCGCTGTCGATGATACGTTAGCATAATTTCGTTAGTTATGCTTACAATGACAGAATGTGCCGAGTCATGATAACAGTCGCTGCATTTTGGTGCAAAAAGTAACAAAGAGAGTGGTATTGTATGCGGGAGCGGAGGCGGCGGCCGCAGCGGCGTTCGTGCGTGCTCTCATAACGGTGGTCATACACAAATTGAATAGCATTTTTTGTGGCGCCCGTGAACTCGGCTCCGGCGTCGTGCAGCCCTAAATTTGAGATAATGGACGTGACGGATATAGAACACGGGAAATATGGCTCTGCTAAGAAACACTAAAAAATCTCCGAGAACTTTAATTAAATATGATTGCATCTGAAATTTTAATATTTCCTACCACTTATGTACATAAATTAGTTAGTTAACTATTAAGAAAATCAAGTCCAGAGGTCGTATAACGAGGAAATGGCACAACCAGTAGAAAGCCACACACCGAGATTTTAATGGCTAATGGAATTGTCAATTAGTTCGAGATGCAAGGTACGTATATCTATTGTAGGTATACCTATCACTACTATTATCAATTTCCTTTTTCTTTTTTAAGTGGATCAGGCTTGTTAAAATTGTTTCTATTTATATTTACCTCGAACTTTTTACGGCCATTCATCGCAGTCGACCACTGGACTTATGGACGAGTTTAATCAGTCAAAGTAAATGCTAATTAAAATGTCGGTTATTAATTTGTAGCGCGCTTTTATAATAGCAGTAGTACGGGTATAACGGCCTTGGGCGGCCTTGCCCGCGCGCGGATACATGCGCCTGCGCGGGTCAGCGCCCGCGCACCGCATGCTGCTAATCGAATACTTAATTGAATTTATGCAACGATTTAGACAAATTGAAAATACGGCGTTACTGTCAAGTAAGCTCGTTCATGAAAATTTATACACTTTTAAACGTTCTATGAATCTTTCTAGTTTTGGAATGTTGCTTGCTAGTTTAATCCGGTAAATGCTGTTTCGAAAATTGGCACACTGCACTGAAGATTAATGTTGGTACTTAATGTACAAATGAATATGTACATTTTGATGTATGTGCGCACTTTCTATTTAAACGATTCACGACATTTACTTATCTATTGAGTTCGGCAAGTTGTCCCGGCGAGACCGTGAAGTTATGAGTAAATGGGTAAACAAGTTTATTACTGGCATCGACAATCTAGTGGCAACATAACGGCATTGCTTCTCAGTAACAAGATTGCATACGGAACCCTGTCTTGATATCCAGTGGGACCGTTATATCCTTAAGCGGACACTTCCGAACACGCGACCGCTTCAGACTGCCTCAGTACCACACTTTTTCTAGCCTTAGCTATGATATTGTATGGCGTTTTTACATTAACAAATTGACGCTTCTATAGGTATAAATATTTACGTTGCTTTCAAGTAAAATCAACAGAGTATTTTGCTGGAAATTCTTCAAGACCAAATCGAGAAATAAATGAATACGCTGTTACTCCTGATTTGTTATCGGAACCTACAAAGTGTTAACAGATTGCTATCAAAGTTATTTTGTTCTTGTAAAACGACTAAGAGTCTCATTGAACGCGGCCACGTCTAATCTCAACCTAATCTAGCGACAAGCTGTGAACAAATTTAGCCACAAAAGAAAAAAAGGAAAACGATTTCGGATCTCATCTTTTTTTTGGTAAAATCGAGTTCCTCCAAAAAAAAACGAGGCGAAGCCTACTTACGAAATGTAGGTAAGTCGGAGAAATTGTTGATATTCGATCTTTTGCTGAAATTCTACGTCAGAATTCATTTCGTCGGCATTTAATAAATAATCCGCCGAAACTAATAACATGATGTTAAGTTAGTGCTTATAAGATTGAATCCGATCATAACATGGGATCAAAATATTATGGTCAGTAAGAGAAGTTTATCTCTAATTTCTTTGATGTTCTCTACCCACTAGATTATGCTTATTAAGATTTTAATATTCCATATTCGTACATAATCGCATATTAAACATGTAAGATTGCATCAACTCTTTGTTTAAGCTGAACATTAGCTAAGGCGAGCGTGGGAAGTTGTTGATAAGTTTTTTACAAGTCGTTGAAGCGTTGCAAATATGCTGGCCGTTGTTGCAGCAGTGTCATCGACTCCGGCGACTCGGAAACACAGGCACGATCCGAGGACTGAACAGATTTTATAAATAAAACTTGTTATTTAGCTTATGAAATTATCATAAAGGAAGCCTAAAGGATATCTCACTCGAGAAGATAATCAATGATTTACGCAACACTAAATCATAATGACAAAAACAAGTCACTTCATACTTTTATGCCGCGACATTCGCGCTCGATTGTCTCGACGTATCTCATAAATCATCTCCATGTGTTCCAAACAGGAATATTGTAGGCATACATCTATTCATAGACTATAAGGGGTGTCATTAACGTAATGACGGCTTTGGCATCAACATGTAAATTACGATAGACAGTTGGAATCGACGCGACGCCGAGTTTTGCTGAATATGATCAGCTCCATAAATTACACGCACTTGGCATTTTACTCAAGAACTTCTTCGCAAGTTCTTCGTAAAACTAAATTGTCTAGCTTAATAGTTGTTAGTGAGACATAAAATAGCTATGAAATTGATTTATAGTGTTTCTTTCCATGTGCCATTAATGGCCACAACAATTTTCATTTCAATCACTTTTTGCTTCGAATAGAATTTCTCAATTTCCTAGTAGGTGGCTACCTTAACTGCATGATTATTTATGGCTCTATCTTGCCTTTGTAAAGGCTTTTCACTGAAAAATATGAGATTGTGCTTGGCTAGAATTTGACATAGGTCCCCGTAAGTTTAAATATAAATTCCAGAACATAATTTCCGAACAAATGCTGTACAAATTTGCATAGTTGATATACTAAATTTCAGACCGGACAGAAAACTAAACAATTTCCATTTCCCCCTAAGATTGTAGTACAAGAAAGAAATAAAGAGCAGGATCAACTATAAGATCAAGAAGAAACAGTTGAAATGAATGATACTGTCTTGGATAAGAATGACCCTACTTACATTTATGTGACACATCTAAGTTTTGCTCCACAATATTTTCAGTCAGCTTTTTAAGCATCTATTGATAATAATGTCCATAGTGCCATAAACCGCCAATGGCTTTGCGTTTGGCGACGGATAAGCGGTGGGCGAATAAGATTCTCCTTTGTCCAGCACTTAGCGGTCAACGGCCCAAATCTTGTTTACGTCACCTTATTATTGGCGGGGCGATGGTCGTGAATGTATCCAGACATTGGCACTGCTAACGAATCGATTCGGAACGGTTAAGACGCCATTGCGATTTCTCTACTGTTGTGTCTTGTGTTCCTGAAAACCGTTTTAGGTGCTTCCGCTTGTGCTGAAATAGTGAATGGAAATTTTAAAGTATTGTTTCTTGAATACTGTGTCAGAGAAATTCTGGGTAGATGCCAGGAGTATTAGTGTTTTTTCAAAGTTCTATTTAGATTGCGTGCGAAAACCCAGAATAGCTAAACACAGAGTATGCTCAGCGTACCTAGGGGACGGTAATTGCACAAACTAGATACGATGCACGGGAAGGTTGCATTTAGAATCACCGCGTACGCCGCAGTACCTTGTAGCAATCTTGATTCGATTATTATAATACAGGCAGCGCACGTACGGTTGCCTCTGCCTAATCAGGGGTCCGCCATGCGTACAGACGTGCACCCAGGAATCATGCATTTACTAGGCCTTATTAACCAACGACTCTGTAATTTGCTTAATTCTTGAGTTTCTATGTAGTTGTAGAATTATCAACATGTGTTTAACCTTTTGCTATTTTGTTGCAGAGCCGCCTAGCAACGCGAATCCTCCCGGCGAGCTCCCGGTAACGATTGAGCACCAACAAGATCCGAACATGACAAGCAATTTAACGAGGAACGATGCCAACTGCGACAAAACCGGAACTTGCTACGATGGTATGTCTCGATATAAGATTTCTATTATTTTAAGTATGTCCTAAAACTTATTTGTTCTCTACACTTACCTATTTTGACGTTTCAGTATCAGTGCTTTGCAAGGACACAAGGATCGCAGTTCAAGTGCGTACTAACAAGCCGTTCAACGGACGTATCTATGCTTTGGGACGCTCAGAGACCTGCAACATTGATGTCGTCAACAGCGACCTGTTCCGGCTCGACCTCACCATGGCTGGCCAGGACTGCAACACTCAGAGCGTCGTAAGTACTCATGTCTTGTTTGATGTGTATTGAAAGTTGGGCTCCAAGCGAATCTTAGACAGATTCACACATTATCTTTATCATTATCTTTTTAGACCGGAGTGTATTCAAACACGGTTGTCCTGCAACACCACAGCGTAGTGATGACGAAAGCGGACAAGATCTACAAAGTCAAGTGCACTTACGACATGAGTTCGAAGAACATCACATTTGGAATGGTACCAATCAGGTCAGTAGCACGTTCACATCGAATCGCTACACTTTATCGTGAGCTGGTTTTTGAATACTATTCATTCATGAAGTAGGTAAGGTACCGCAAAAATGCAAAGTTAGAGAATTTACCGTATAATTTATTCGGCCGCGTCAAGAGACAAGTTACGTGATATGTTACAGTAATATGAAAAAGGGGAGCTATTTCGACATGCCTTCATGCAAAGACGATTTGAAATTCCATCGACCTAATATCGTTGCTGCATTGTAAACACGTAACAATTAGATTCACATCAGCAAGATACGGCTGGTGGACGTGATGAGCAATTTAACACGAACATCTGTTCATACGTATTCTTAATGAATTTAGAAAAGCCTGATAGCATCTCAATAGCCGTGAATAGGGCAGCATTATGGCACTGTAGCATACATGATGATACCTGTGCGTTATGGCAATTGAAGTTCAAAGCCATAAACAATTTTAAAATGCATATTTAAGTAGAACGAGTACTTGCTGGGACTAAGACGTCGTTTTAATATTTTGTTTGGCAGAGACCCGGAGATGATCTCCATCACTGCCGCGCCGGAGGCACCGCCACCACGCATCCGCATCTTGGACGCTCGCCAACGCGAGGTCGAAACGGTCCGTATTGGAGACAGGCTTACCTTCCGCATCGAGATCCCCGAAGACAGTAAGCATTTATTACAGCAATATTATACAACATTAGCATAAAGAAAATACTGTGCGGTTTTTAACAATTTTCCCTTTATCTTTCAGCTCCTTATGGCATCTTCGCCCGCAGCTGTGTCGCTATGGCCAAGGATTCTAAGAGCACTTTCCCGATTATTGATGATGAAGGGTTTGTGGATTTGTTATACACTTACAGATGATAATGCTATTTTGAGATCAGTTTTGTAACCATTTGTTTTCTCTAGATGTCCTTTGGACCCATCGATCTTCCCGGCGTTCACTCCAGACGGCAATGCACTTCAGTCCGTGTACGAAGCCTTCAGGTTCACTGAGTCTTATGGAGTTATCTTCCAATGTAACGTCAAGTACTGCCTCGGACCTTGTGAGCCGGTGAGTAACACACTAACAATTTTGATGGAATGGGTGTTCGCATTTTATTTTATTTCAAATGACTATTAGCAACGGTTAATTCAGTTAGTCACGCTGAAATTACGCAAATGACACGTCGTTTAACATTTAAATGTTTCTAGGCGGTGTGCGAATGGGGTCGCGATTCTTTGGAGTCTTGGGGCAGAAAGAAGCGTTCGTTGCCCCACAATGAGACCAATGAGGCTCACAGTCAGGACGAGGATATGAACATCTCGCAGGAGATCTTGGTGCTGGACTTTGGTGACGAGAGACAAAGCACAGACTTCCTACGCTCCGACAAGCCTGGTGGTGTAGCGTCTGAGGCCAACTATGGAGGTAATTATCTTATGGAATACGTATCAAGCCATGTTTTAAGGGATTTAATATAATATAGCTATTCTTGTTAATTTTTACCGTATCACGTTGATATTGATCTCACGCATTTTTTCTACAGAAAAGACAGTGACGATCGTGGAGCCGTGCCCCAGCAAGGCGTCCGTGCTGCTGCTGGGAGTGGCGTGTGCCCTGCTGGTGCTGCTGTACATCGCGACCATCTTCTGCTACTACATGCGCAAGTGGCTCGCACCGCCCAAGCACATGTCGTAGACGCACTTACATTAGAGGCCATGTTCACGTTGGTCTCGACACATAGTAGGGGACACTATCGTTCCAATGCTTGTCTTGTATTGACGAACATGTGATACAACTGACTGACGAACACAACAGTAAACAACGTATTCTCAGGCACTATCCGTCCATTTAGTTTTAGATCCGTGAATATTTTCGTGGTGTATAAATTCGGGAAATGATTTATTTGACGCCTAATGTTTGGTATGATTGTTGTAACCACCGCGCGATTTGATATTAATTTAGGAATAATTTATTGCATTTAGAAGCATTTATTAATTTTAAGTAGGTGTATGAGTAGATAAAATCACCTTATAAAATCTTTCTTTGTTCCCTTAATACTGCAGTTTAAAGGGTAATTATTGCATTTAATTAGATAATTTTAACAGTATAAGACAATGCATTTATTACGATGTTTAAGTTAGATGACCAGTTTTTGTACAATTTTTGAGTACTCATCATATCAGTAGTTACAAAATAATGTTTGGAATAATCCCTGAAAAATGATTAAGGGTGCTATTCATCATGATTTAATTTTAGGGGATTATTCTGAACTGACTACATTGGTAATTTTAGATTATAGGGCAATTCATTATTTTAAGAGTTATTATAGTCACAACTATTTGCATTTTTTGTAACACTATGTTAATCATATTATTTTATATTACTACTACAGTTTGAGGTAAACAATTTATATTATGACAACAAAACTAAAACAATTTGTAAATATACTGTTACCTTATTGACTTTGTGCTAAAATGCTTAGTATGACTATTGGACTTTCAGTTGGGTTTTGAAGAAATACACACACACTTTGCACTACTATGTATGGAGGTACAAACTGTCAAAATTGTGTTTCTCTTAACCCAACTTGAGATTTCTCTTTATTTACTTAAATTACGTTTTAATTTATCTATTTATTTTACTTTCATTTAAATAAGAAATGAAATAAACTGTACAAATTTACAATTTTTTTTAATTGAATTACCATATAACTGTGATGAACAGTAAATTTATAATAAATAATAACACTGTACTAAATAGTAACACTAGATCAAATTTTCCTATAAGATTCTAACAGCTCAGGGTTCCATTTAAAAAAAACAATATTTCACTGAAATGTTTTTTCTAAGAAGCCACCTTTTGCATCAGTAGATTATTGTAAATACTGTTCAAAATCTCTTGTTGAGATTGTACATCAATTTCCTCAGTTTTGCAATCAAAGACTTTGTTAAAGCATTTGAGGAAAATAGGTGTTATTTTCTCAACGGTACATACCATCCCTGATTCTTTGGATAGTGAGGTGACACCCTTATCTTGTATGCCACAAGGGTCAATATTGTTAAACCAGGACAGATCATTGTCACAGTTCAGTGAGATCCCATGAGTGGTCACATATCTGGATGCATGGATGCCTATGGCTGCTACTTTATTATCATCCACCCACACTCCTGTGTAGGGTGATCTGTTGCCTTTTATTCCTGCAACCAGAAAATAAAATTTAGTTGATAGGGGTGGGTACCTAAGATTCTGAAGATGATGTCAGAGCAGCTTTATCCGATGGAATTAATTGAAGTAAATAGGACATTTAGCCGTCTCTCCCTATTAATTTATACAAGTATGGTAGTAATATTATACTTGATATGTTTCTTACAAACATATAAAAACTTTCTTGATACTAAGAAAACTGTCAAAAACAAAAAATCATTAAATTGGTTTCTCACCTAACTCATCGCAGACATTGATAACAGTCTCCTCTAAGCTTTGGACATACCATTTGACACTTGTTTTGAAATTCTTCAAATTTAAAATAGGGTATGCAACTAGCTGGCCGGGGCCGTGAAATGTGATGAGTCCTCCACGATTAGTCTTTTTAAAGTCTGCTCCAAGACCACGAAGTCTCACGATTTCCTCTTTTGGTGTGCAATCTCTGATACCTAGAAAAATAAAATTTTTTAGTTGTTTGGAGCAACGACAATCTGATCATAACAGATTCACTTGTCTAGGATCTTTTGAATACCCAGGTATAGGGACACTAATCATTTTACCACTTTAATACTGAAGGAAATCTCTGAAGGGAATCTCTGAAAACAACCAAAACATGATTTTTTATGTAATGTTGTTGAAAACAGTAGGTCGACTTACCAACAGTGAAAACTGGTTTATGTTCTACGAGAAGCAGAGTATCGATATTACTATCTTGGCCCTTCATCACAGAATCCAAGTGCTTTCGAGCTAGGGCCATCTGAATTTTCAGCGCCGTGTCGTAACTCATCAGACCCAGTTTCCATACTCTTACCATGATGAATGATCGAGAGAAAACTGATTGTTATTTTCGGTTATTTAATTTTTCAGTTTTATTTTTAAATTTTCTATTTTATACTCAAAAAAACAAAAACCAATCACGTTTGACGACTATTTTAGTATGACATTGACATTGATTGACTTTGACAGTCATTCTGATTGGAGTTGCAAGCTTTCAATATTGCAGGAATCCTGCAAATTATATTAAAAACCAATATTAATTAATTTGGTTTTTTACACAAAAAATTAATACCTGCAATATTTTTTACTTTAGATTCTTGTGGTTTAGATCTATTGAAGTATTTAAACTTGAAAAATGTATCGCCATCTAGTGAGAAAACACAGAAAGTGTAGTTCTAAAAGTTGAAAATAGGAAATCACACTATACGACTAGCTAACTATGTCTCTAATAGATGGCGTTAAATGAGAGATCAAAATTAGTTCCCCTATTAGACAATAGATGGCGGTGTTATAAAACCACCGAAGACACCTTCATACATGTCTATAGGCGGTAGAATGCGTATACTTCAACATCTTTCAGATGGTTCAGTTTTCGGTGTTCCTTGCCTGTAGGGCGGTGTTTGGCTCGTTACGTAAAACCAGCTGGTAATATAAACATTGTACCTATGCAAGTGGGGTCTCAATAGTTTGAGTCGCTTATTAGTTATTAGGATTGTTGTAGTTTCATAAAATGTTTGGTAAGTGAGTGTATTGTTGTGACGGACGTGCTCTAGTTATGGTATAATCCCTAAGGTTTAGTGAAACATAACTCTTATGCTACCGGTGTCACAGTTGTATGTCGTGTTTAGACAAGGTGTTAGTGAAATCAGAGATGTGGTGCTCTCTCAAGCGATGACAACAGGGGTAAGAATATTTGAAATAACGTTATTTGATTTGTCTGTCTGTTTTCGCGCGAGAATTTCTTCTCGTGTCAGTGTATACTTACCTACCTAAGCATAACTATAATACCCACTTATTATGTTTTGGCGGCAATTCTTTTGTTAACAAAACATGTTTGGTCATGGTCAGATCAGGACGCAGGACTCGGGAAGAATATAAGAAAAGCAGCTTTTGCCTTGTTGTATGTGATAAAAGTCAGCATCACTAGTTTCTATCCATTACTGCTAGGTTTACCCACTTGTGCCCTTTTATTGATAAATTATGCGGAATAACGTAACTTATTAACCGACTTCTAAAACGGAGGAGGTTACGTATTCCACCAGCATCTTTGTTTTTTTCATTTGTATTCACCGATTTCTCCGTGATTACGTGGTCCGATTTAAGTGATTTTTTTTAACTTTTGCTTAGGTAGGTACCTACTTGAAAACGATAAGTTATCGTTTATACCTAATATGCATTTTTTCTTCTTCGTCTATGTGGATGTCGTACTAACATTTTCTGTTATTGCCTAGGTACAGACGCCAGCACAATCAAACTACCCAAAACTGTCAAATTTTCTAGATTGGGAAAATTTGACAGTTTCGGGTGGCTTCGGGGTTCGGCTTGATGGTGCTGGCGTCTTGACTTAATCCTCGGAAAACGCAGGCATGGTAAATCTGTCGATTAAACGGGTTGTAACTTTATTCCGCGTTTATTAGCATGGGTTTGGATTTTCAAATGTTTCTTTTCTATTAGCTTTTTTACGTCTGTCGTTAAAAGACAGGATTGAATATTTTTTTTAATGAAACATAAACTGAGCATCTAGGTAGAGGGTAGGTAACTTACGAAGATACTATCTTCAGTGTTGGTCTTAGAAAATATTGGAGATACACGAAATGTTCAGTCAGTGGTCCAATTATAAATTAAGATTATTAGTAATTGTTTCATTTATTAGACGTAGTTCAAAAATACCTTAAAATTCAAAGCTAATATAGTTCATACTTGGCAGAGACCTGTCGCAGTCCCACACAAAACTCTAACGACTCCACCAAATTAGTGAGATCATAAAACCGCGTCATCAAAGTTTTCTTTCATCAGCTGCAGTTTATAGTTGGAGGTCATTGACCGTCAGTTTGCTACCGAGTGCACGGTTCAAAACCGCTAGTAAGGTAAACAAGTGTCTAAACTTTAATAGGTGAAACAGGAAGGCGGCGCGGGCGCGTCCTGTCGCTATTAATAGTTCAATAGCTTCGACAGGGAAGATTGTGTAGGGGTGCGGTGCGCGCGCGCAATTTTATAAAAAAAAACGGCCAAGTGGGAGTCGGACTTGTTTCTATTTTTTGCCATTTAGCAACGGAACGCTAAAAAGTTTAACGCGTCACTATTAATGGAAGCATCATATAGAATATGGATCAATTCAGTCTATTGTAGTTCACGGCTGGATATAGGCTTCTTCCAATCAGAGGCACAACACCACGACGTCCACCTTCAGTATCTAGCCTGTCCAGTCATCTTTTGCGGTCATCGGTTCATCTAGCTGGCATCTATCATCAGTTCGTCTCTCCTTCCCCTGGCGGATACACAGTCCCCACTCTATGACTCATCTGCTCCACCGGTTATGGGTCCTTAGACGGACAGCGCCACGACGGCCCACTGCCACTACAACTTGCTAACTCTGCTAACTATGTCGGTGACTTAGGTAATTTTCAAGAGAATCATTTCGAAATTCGAAGAAACCCCAAGCATGGCCCGCTCCATAGCGAGCTGAGCGAGATCATAGATAATATCTGTCCTATTTAAGGATACATGCCCGTACTTACATAGTACTTGTATGACGATTTATTGAGATAAAATTATTGGTACAGGTTTATGGTGTTCCTAACACCATGTTTCTAAAAATCATTTTGTTTTGGTTCTCTAAGAACATTAGAAGAATAAACATTCAGAATGTTGGCAGTACTTATAACATTTGTTTGACATATGGGTTGCACCGCGTTGTACGGGGCACGATTCACGCTCTACAGTCCACGACACCACGTCATACGCCCCATAGTTGATGGGTTTATAATTGCAGTACCGTACTGGTGACAGGCGACGAACTAATCTAATGGAATCGACCGCCATTGTATTCATAATTGTGAGTTTTTTTCCTGATCTATATATTTTTCCTTGCATCAATTTGGAACATCTAATAATTTATTAAAACCGTGGGTAGGTATAGACACCATTCCCTCTTGTTTTTAGAATAAAGTAAAATGAAAATGATGATAGACTAACCCCTTGTTAATCAACACATAGTAAAGTTACACTGCACAGTTATACCTTCAGATTTAAGTAGGTACCATTTTTTTTTGAGAATTAAGTTTGACATAACTTTACGCTGCGCGTTTATTAATTAGGGTCTGGTTATAACTTTGTGTTCTATCTGCCCCAAATTGCTTTTATCAATAAACCACAATGAAAACACACATAATAATTAACACTAGAAACGGGAAATTTACCATGTCCACTACAACCCACAGTAACAACAACAACACACAACAGCAACAACAAAAACAACAGCAACAGTGGACATGGAAAATATCCCGTTTCTAGTGTTAATTATAATGTTAGTGACCATGACAGTTTAAAAACTTAAAAAACCAACATAGATATAAGGTTCTTGATCTATTCAATGAACTAAGGTATCTAGCCCCTCTAGCACGTGTCCAGTCTCCAAACTTGCCCCCACGGCGCCAAGGTCGTAGGTGCTAGGTACTTTACTTACGTAGGTAGGAACATCTGCGATCCGGAGGCCTGGCGATAAGTTCACACTTGACATTGGGCTTCTCTTTCCGGCATACCGTCTGCGGCATCGTCTGCATGCCGTCTGCTATGGTTTTGTGGACCTTTTTATAAGGATCGTTTGTTAGGAAGTGGTCATAGTCGGTTGTAAGCTTTTCATTTGAAAACGAACAAAGCTTTTTTTTTCATCATATTTTAGTTTTCATCTTAGTTGAGTTTTGATTCGGGATATTTACGAAAAAAAAACATTTGTATGTGGTCACAATGCTGTATGAAAACAAAATATATGATAAGTAAAGCAGGAGCTTCGAATGCGCCTCTATGAATTTTCAGGCCACTCCGATAAGTCCGATAGCATTTATAGGATTGCTATTACTATGTGTAGCTTGACAGCATTAGGCACTATCGACAGCGTATTAGCATACATACAAAAAAATTTGGTGTGCCACTCAACTGCGCCAAGAAGGACCGCTTACATTCAGTGCTTGACGCTGGTTTTTAACTGAAACTTATGTTGTGAGGACGTCTTAGATAGAGCACTCTAGCACAAAAATAGTGCTCCTCAGCTCAAAAAAACGTCATTCGGATAGCACCTTAGTTGTTTTTTCAAGATACTACGTATTATTAAATTGTTCAAAATAGTATTTAGTTGTGCGGCATGTGCGGGTGGGCTCGTTGCTATGGCGACGGCGCAGTAGGCCTGCACACCGTGACGCCCGTGACGCGAATTACAAACGCTCTGGATCGATGCCGACACACACACTTTTTTCATATCACCTCCGGGATGCTGGGAGGCTGCCACGCACCCTGTCTTATGGCACTCATGTGAATGTAAGAGCATTTAAAGAAAATAATAATAGTTTTAGGATTGTTACGGGAAAGAAGTCAATCGTGCATTAAAACCGAGGTCAAGGCATTCCCATAGACGATAAATAACATATATGAGTTCGTGTGAGTTGTGATTTAAATTAAAGGAACCTAATTATAAGATTTATAAAGAAGTAAAGATGTAGATAAATAAAGACGAAGGGGCTAAAATTCCTGAAAATTGTTTGTCGTAATGGTAGACCCAGTACTTTTAGCAAGGACAGTAATTTCATGCATGGCAATTCACATAGTTTATAAAAGCCAAGAAACAATAGAAATCGAAGTCGAGCTGCTTCTAAAGAAGCTAGATGGCTGCAGTCGCAGAGTGATTGCCTTTCCGCGCTAGTGGGCCACCGGGTTCGAGTTACTTTCATGAATGTGACTATTGTGCCCGTAAAAGGATCTACAATACAGGAAAAATACAATATAAATGTAAAGCACTGTTTTGCAAAACAAATCTTTATCATCTTTAATTTGCGTGTTTTCTCAAATATTCGCAAAGATTACGAAAAAAATTAAAGATCCAAGGGCTAAGTACCTAAACCTTTACAGATAAAATCATCTAATTTATTCAAGTCTAGACTTCTGCACAAACCACAAATTAAGCAGATTAGGAATATTCGGAATTCACAAATTCTAATATTATCTGGGGCTTATCTAAATATCTTAGAGAATATGAAATGAGCTCGGGCCCTGAAACTTTGTTCAGATATTCTATCGAAGTTACGATAACGTTTCAGCGGGGTACTTAGGTATTTATAGAAGTTTTTTCGATTATTGTCGACGGTCGCCAGGATTTGCAGCCATAAAATAGATTGCTTCACTTTTATCGTTACTCTCGCTGGGTCAAATTACCAATACAAGATCGTAATCCAGAGAAGTAATATTTTGTTTGTTATATAAATGTCGCCACCAGTGTCATTAGGGTTCTATTTAAAGTTACAGATCATGTAGGTAAAAGGTAATTATCCACACAGAGCGTTACTTCTTTTAACGTGACCTAATTGACACATCTCCCAAAATAGACACCATTTCTTTTTAAAACTTCCATCATTATTGACATAGTAGTGGGAGGTCCTTCCAAAGTTGCTAAAACAATCCTAGTTCCAGTTAAACTTTCTAGACAAACCCGAGCACCACTCCCATACCCTGAAGCCACAAGAATCAAAATTAAACATTCATTTGAGCTGTATACTGGAAAATTCGTTAGCGGGATTGTTACAGCAGTCTGTGGTGAAACTCTATGGTGCTGCACTTTAGATAACGACGACTTTATAAATATGTGTCTGAACCAGATAGTGGTCTGCTCGGTCCATTAGATGGCTAACTAAAGCGGTTGTTCGAGGGAAGTCAGCCGTTTGAAAGTGTTGGAGATAAAAAGGGTAGTTCTATTGGACTATGTAACATTGTGGCTGGCTTAGGTGGTTGAGAAAATTGTAAATACGCTATTCTCTTTTCCACCATTGGTGCTGAGACGCGTGTCAAATTCAACGCATTGGTTTATGTGTAGTTTACGGTTAGTGAAGACAGGAGAAGACAGACGTCTAAATACTGTTTAATTATTATTGTCTATTGAGTGCTTACAAAATGGGCTTATAGATGTCAAAGCTACTACGTACTACAGGTATTTAGCAGTAGTGAAGGGTAAATTTTTGTAAGAGGTAAGCCGGAGTACATATCTTTAATGTGATTATATTATTTGTGTTTAGAATACTGACTGTGCCATTTTTCAAAGGGAAGCCGGTAGGAATGGAGTTGTATGGAACCTTCGCCACTGGTATTTAGTATCCGTATTGCAATTTTATTGTTGTTAAAGGTAGTTAACACAATATTATCTCCTTTTTCTGTTTTGATTTAAGTTTTTTATTTTGTTTTTTGTTGTGTGCACTTATGGCATATGCCAAATAAATATGCTTTCTTTCTTTTCTTCTATCTTTAGCAGGTCTCTCTCATTTACCATGGACCAGTTCCGCCTTACTAATACAGTGTAGGACCTTTCTTTCTCATTAATGGGAAGTCTTACGTAGGTGTAAACAAAGCATAGACACGTTCCCTTCATTATGCATTGTGTAGCTACTTAAAAACTTGGTACCATTACCTACAGTTCTACGGCTCCACCAAATTGATGCGACCCACTTGGAGAACAAAAGCCGGTGCGTACAGCGTGACGTCGCCATAATCCAACTTGGAATGACGCAGCATTTTTATTACTTACCCTTGTTAAGTTAATTTCGGCTCCGACGCGTACACACGCTTCCGCATAGCACGTCGCGCGTCTCTTGGGCCGAGATGGCGAGATGTATCTAATTAAGTCATAAAAAGCGGCGTTTCCTCAACAGAAGTGTTATTTTGTGAGCATCCGGGCACGGGCCGTGAGTTATCGCCCCTATTCCCGCTTTTAATTATTCATGAGCGTCCCGGACAAGTTCCACCAACTTCAGACCAACAGCTGGCGTGCTTCTATTAAATAATTTGCACTCACTTCTTTAAGACTTTGCGCGTGCGGTTTTGCATATTAATTTTGGGTTATAGAGATATTGGGATTGGGTTGTTATCTTTACCTCTTCTTCGCTGAGCTGAAGTTTGGATGAAGGCAAATTCAATCTGAAGGAGTTGCTCTTGGTGGCAAAAGTTGCAGGAGTTGGTTTGGTACTGCTGGCTCTGGCATAGGTAATTACTTTCATAAACCAATATACGTACATGTTTGAGTCCAGTTAGTATGTTGTTGGACCTCTCAACCTAGAAAACAAACACAAACAATGATCTCAAAATAGCTGGAGCCTCAAGTTGTTTATATCAGGCCTGAAAAAATTTCGACGCTTACATAAAAATATTTTACATGTGCTATCTGCTGTCTCCTAACCTTACGATAACAATGATTTCATCGCCACCGTTCTTTATTTTGGTCATAGATAGTTGAACATAAGAAGGCTTGTTTATGTTGATAGTGGTCTGTTTAATGTGTGGCACACAGTTATGTTGAACATGTTGATGTTATTTCAGATGTCGCCGCAGTCGTGCGCGCGCCGGTGAGATGAGCACAGCGGTCTCGAGCCGCAACTACTCCTATGATGAGACTATACAGGTACTGTATTTAAACCTAACCTTCTCCTTTTTATAAGTCGATCAGATAGAACCTTCTGAATGTGTCTTTATTGATCAGTTTGCACAAAATTTATTTTAACGAGACTATCGTATTTTGCATCATTACCATCATCAGCCCACTGCTGGAAATAGGCATCTCATCATCAACTCGATTCAACTCGATTCTTGGTCTTTCATCCAGCCGCTACTAGATTCACACCCATATGCACCATGCGTAACCTTTGAAGATATTTTAAGCCATAAGAAAACCGAAAAGGCTTTGAGCAATTTTTTTTTTTTGCAAAAGTTTATGTGCGTTTAATAGCAGAAACATTCAATTTCCTGACAGAGTTAGGCATGTTTAGTTTTGTCGAGATCGGCTTAAAATTGGTACAGGATTTGCAACACTACGTAAAACAAAATACGACGTACACAATATTAGTTTAGGCCTTTTCTCTACAATATTCTTACCTCGTATCTAAAATAGTCGTGGTTTTTAGGCCAAAGTTGTTAGACCCCACGTTAGCCACTCGGCTAAGGTTGGCTGCCTCTCTGGGACGCGTTCCTTTTTTGCTGTTACAGCAAATCTAGGTCGGGACAAACTAATCCGTTTGTAGGGAAACACTTTTTGTGTTGTGTGACAATGAACGTCCATTTACCCTGATTTTACTTTATAGAGGTTTGTTTTTGACCGTTTTGTACTTTACACTAAAAGCCAATTTTAACGCCTGTTTCTCGATACCTACATTCTGTTATTTTATTACATTTTTAAAATGTGCCTATGTGGTAAATCACATAACACAAAATATAACGCCGGAATATACCGTTAGACACCATTGGGAGTGCTTTTTCTGAAAACACGAAATCTCCTGAAAACAGTAGATAGAAAATATGCATAAAATATTGGTTCACTGCAGCCTTTCAGAACAGCCCAGACGGCGTACAATAATGAAAACAATATAATAATAAATTCAGCCTTCTGAATTCATGGGTGTTAACATTTCGCGTCGGTAGCACTTTCACCGACGCTCGTAGTTTTCAGCGCAGACTAATGTTTTGTACAATGGACTTTCGCTGCGATCGAAACACCGCTTACAGACCAATGTGTACTATCATCACCGGTGATAAAGTTTACTTTGAGTTGCTAAAATAAATTGTTAAAATGGCAGGCCCTTCATGGTTGCCCGTAAACGTGGCTTAGATAAATGAGCTTCAATTTTGTATCTTGTTTCTAACGCCGTAGCGTTGGATCTCGTGTGTTTGCGGAAGTATCAGGGGTATAGAAGAAGTTTTTCAGGACGGGTCATAACGACACATTAAGCAACACGGGCGCACTTACCTTTATTAATGCGGTACAGGGCTCAGCGCTTATCCGGCTGCTCAATGCGTTGTGCGGGTCAATGGGAACTACCGACACTTAACTAACTATTAGTGCCCTTTAACCGATTGTGCGCGCCGCCCTCTACGTGAGAAAAGTCACTTGATCTCTTGTTGTGTCAGATTTTGTGTCAGATTTTGTGGCATAGTTTGAGGGCACTGTTTCAGCAGAACGATTGTAGAATGTAAAAAAGGAATTCATTTGATGTACCAAATATAAAAATGTTTAATACAAATTTTATACGAATACGATGATGATAAACAAGGTAAGGCAAGTAGTTCCCTAATATATGTTGCGAAAATAACATGATGGTAACAAAGTAAGAAACAATAAAGGGAGACAATATGTGTGTGCAGAAACATATAAGTAGTTGGTGTCTATACTACGTTTTAAATCAAAAGGGCTTAGCCAAGACTCCTTGCATGTACAATATCAGCAAGTCCAAAAATACACATCAAGTTGCAGACGATGCTACTGAGTACGTACATACAGCAGACCAAATGCTTTACGAGACAGATAATGCACAACACCAGTCGTTAACGCCTTTAAAAGCGGCGCGGTTTAATTCGCGCGTTATCGCAGCGTGGAAGCCGCGGCGCTCCGCCATTCCCCCGGGCTCACGAACCCAGCCATATTTATCAGCAGCCGACCCACATTGCCCCAACATCTGCCGCCGACTCCTCGCCTGTATCGGACTGCGATTACCCCGACGTTATTGTGAGAAAGTAGTTTCTGCACACGCATATTGCCTTTATTGTTTCCTACTTTGTTTCGCATAAATGTTATTTTTGGAAAATATATTGGGAAAATAAAGCAAAGGAACAATATTTTTTTGTCCTATTTCGTCATCGACTGAATTGGTCCGTATTGCTGACTCGGAGCAATATCTGATCTTGAACCCGAAACAATAACAATATTCTATGTAGTTTTATATTTCTCGTGTTCTCTAATACGTAGGTATTGGCTGCTTCCCAAATGCTCTTAGACCTAGATAATGTGTAATTGAGGCTCTCAGTATCTAAGTTATCAATTTCGATAAAACGAAACCCTTCTGTAAATACCAATAAACATCTACAATTCGGGTCTGCAATAGTTTTCTTTGACCTTTTTTTGTGGCGACCATCGCGAAACAGGCGGTCAATCTAGCGGCCAGCAATTTCCTCCGCTGGATTGTTTTATCAGGGTCCGAAGCAATATATTGTGATTTCGCTATCTGTATCGGAGATTGGTTTAGTGAATTTGATTAACGAACTGTTTCCGTTGCGGCAAGGGTTGGGCCTAATGCGTGGACCACGGCGCATTAAGAGGCGCGGGCCAGAAAATCGAATTTTCCGCTTTTGTGGGTCCGCATATGCGTAGTCGCGTACCTTTGTCGGAGTTTTCAGACCGTGTCGTATATAAACAAACTTTGACACGATAGTCCCTCGCGAAGTTTTCTATTTATTTTTCAGAGATTTTTCGGCCGTTCATTACAACAGGATAAGTTGATTGGATAACTTGATACACGCGTAACAAGATCTTAATTAATTATTAGCTTTTAATTACTTTTTTTGTTTACATTTTATCTTCTTTCGGCGCGTATCAGTTAGCTTGAGTTTCTAGGGTACTTGAGTTAACGTTGGCATAGATTCCAGGGGGTCGGTCCTTAATCCGAATACAAATTTTCCGAAAGATAAACCGGCGCAGGTTTACGGGCCCCGGGAGCACTCGCCCTATTTTTTTCCACTCCATCTCTATACGTAGGTGACGATAGAGGAAAACGATCGGCCGTGAACAATTTATTTCACCCACTTTTGTAAACTGTTTCATTCTGATAGCAGTCTTTGGTAGATGTACTTTTAAATGATTTTTAAACGTTGTTTGAAGTACTTCTTTACTTATATCTAGTTACTTCTTTATAGAAGGAGTGTGTAGGTATTATTTAATAAAGCTAGATTCGCAAGTTAAAAATCTTGCACGCATCTACCAAAGATTTTGGGTTTATGGAGTGATATTTTAGCAATCGATATCCATCACATAGCACATTAGCAAAATCACCAATTTAAACGAAAAAATTCCAAAACAACAAATCCTAAAAACACAAACGAATTACAAATGGAATTTTAAAAGCTGAATGTGGAATATCAACATCAACATCTGAATTTCGATGAAAATTTATGTCCGAAGTTAATTAAAAGGCTTTTGCCTCTCTCGCGACGCGCCTTTATCTGGATTCAAATTTTCCGAAAGATTAAACTGCGGACAGAAGGTTTACGATCCCTGAGAGCTTTTCGAAGCCTTAGCAACTGAGCTGCCGACCGTACTCTCCGTATTGACTACGTACTTTCGAGAGATGATGGCTCTCGACATGGGCTTAGCATTAACTACTTTGAGACGTTCTGCAGTTTTCAATTACGTACTGCTTCAATTTACAGTCTGATCAGCGATTCAGCTTATTGTTTGTTTACCCTATATTTTGTGGGGTGTTCAGCAGAAATAGACTTTTTAAGCACCACCAAACCGTTAGCAGTTTAACTGTAGGATAGACCCACACACTGACACCCGTATCTATAGTCAAGTTTAAGTAATTACTTTTGCAAACATTTTTATGCATAGACATGAATTAAAACGAAGTAAGAACCGTCAAAGAAATCAAAGCTAAGAATGCTAACTTTCGTCAGTTCTAACTTCAATTAATAAACTAAGAATAAAAATCGTCTCTATGGTATCAATGACTTGTTTATAGATACGGGTGTTAGTCTCCCAACAATTTCTTTCCGTTCAGTCCAACTTTAAATAATTATAATAACAATATCTGTGTTGAACATAGTTCTCCACTTCTTCCCCTAATCTGCTGCAGTGAATTTGGGAGGTAGACCGTAATCACGTAATGGCAGGTGGCTACGTCCGGCCGATTGATAATAATGGCAGCACAGTCATTAGTACATTGCAGGTGGACTTCCTGAATTAATCCCTTTGGTCGTATCTTATAGTACCTACCCATTGGCAACAATGTGCTGGGTAACGTTAGCTGAGGATACCGGCTAGGCTGAGTTTACTGGCTAGGCTGAGTTTACAAACTAACATGTGGTAAATTAATTCACAATTGCTTGCTCAAGTAAGTTTAACAGTTAATTTGAACATGATTGATTCCTTAACAAAAATATCTCATACCTAATAATTACTAAGTAATCTTGAAGGCATGAATCTTCTTCTTACTTTGTAAAAATAAAAGGGAACAAACTGATAGACGAAAAAAGTATGAAATTGTGAACAAGTGTTCCGTTTTGAAACGAAGCTGTCCTTTAAGGAAATATTTTTGAAAATACGTCCCCTGGAGTATGAAAGGAGAAAAAAGTTTCGAATTCGTCATTTTGAATATGGAAAATCCCATTCGGGCACCCGTCTTGTTAATATTCTAAGTTACACCTAATTTCACCTAAAAGTTAAAATGATAAAATACAAAGCCCGTTAAAATCATCCCCTCCTTTACAGTAGGCGAGTAAAAACAAATGAGTGCGCCCTCTGTGTTGAATTGAAGTAATGCATTGCCTCTGATTGTTGGGTCACTATTTTTATTGCCGCTATTCGATACTAGATGGCGGAATTCTTTACTGCCGTGTTTGTGCGTGGGTTTATTTTATTTTATTTTATTTTATTTTATTTATTTGGCTCACCAACAATTGAATACACTGAAAGCTACAAATTACATCCAAAATAGTCACAGACAAGTGTATCAACCTCTTACAGGTAAGCACATCGAGCCCTTACCGCCGACTTAGTGTAACCGACAAAAACCAAATTTTACAGCAGAAGGTATTTTTTCAATATTTTTATAAATAATTGCGCTATTAAATTGAAATTTGAGATATAATAATGATTTTTAAAACCTTATGTGTAACAGTTAAAATTTTCAAAAAATTTTTTTTTGCCACTTTGTTTATAGTAAACGACAAATTTTTGATGTACTGTGTCGGTTACGATAACAAGTAGGGTCGCTTACGCTGCAATTCTTAGATAATTGCGCAACTTACGATATATTTGGTTATGTCGGTTACTGTAAAATATAGAAAACTGTTGTGCTAACGATAAACTTAGCATTTGCTATAACTTTCTAATTGGTTGTCTTTTGGCGGGAAATGTCGACGAAACGAGTCCGTTATAGTTTAAAATGTCGTCTGCGATAAAAAACGCTGTTTAGGTAAAAATGTCGCTTACGATAAGACGGCGGTAATGGCTCGACATCATGCACTACATATTTGTCGTTGGGTTCCTACTTAACATCAGATGAGTACCGAACTACTCTCAATAACAATGGGTTTTAAATACATAATTCAATTTAAATCAAAATCAAATTAAATTAAATTAAATTAAATTAAAATTAAAATCACAATCATCAGAATTAAAATCAAAATCAGTTCAAAATTAAAATTAAAAACAAAATCACAATTAAAATCAAGATTAAAATCAGTTTGAATCGAAAACAAAATTCAAATTTAAATCATGAATCAAAGTCAAAATCAAAACAACAATTCAAATCAAAATCAAAACCATAAACAAGAATTAAAATCAAAATCGAGATCAAAATTAATATCAAAATTAAAATCCAAATTAAAATCAAAATAAAAAGTCAAAATCAAAATTCAAATCAAAAAAAAAATTCAAATCAAAACCAAATTAAAATCAAAATTAAAATTAATATCAAAATCAAAATCATAATTAAAATCCAAATCAAATTAAAATTAAAATCAAAATCAAATTGTAATCATAATCAAACACTAATTAAAATCAAAATTAAAAATACACGCAAGCCTCAACAAAAATTATTTTACGCAAAATACGCGCATTGGACGTGGAGTTGCGGACACCAGCCCGTTATACAATACAATACAATAAAATTAAAATCAAAATCAAAATCATAATTAAAATCCAAATCAAATTAAAATTAAAATCAAAATCAAATTGTAATCATAATCAAACATTAATTAAAATTAAAATTAAAAATACACGCAAGCCTCAACAAAAATTATTTTACAAGTTATTGTAAACAATACTTCTGAACCTACCAAGTGAGTCAGAGTGCACATCTACGAGATCACTGCAGCTGTTCAATAATTTACATAGGCGGGGGACAGGCGAATTAGCGCCGAGTACGGTTCTGCGAAGAGGAGGACGCAAAGGGGTTATAGGAGCTCGTGGGCTTTTCGTAGGCACACGGAATTTAATTTTACTCAATAATTGGGGACAGTCAATTTTGTGTCTCAAAATTTTAAATAAAAATGAAAAATCCAGTAAATCTCTCCTCTTCTCTAGGGATGTCATCTTGAAATGCAACAGTCGCTCTTTATACGATTGTTTCCTTTTAGCTACCCCAGAATAATATGCTAAATGCCACAGAAATCGTTTTTGCACCCTTTCCAATCTTAGTGAATGGGTGGCATAGTGAGGTCTCCATACGGTGCTGCAATATTCTAAAGAGCTACGGACCAGACTATTATAAAGCAGAATTTTAGTTTTATTACGTCGAAAACAGGTAACATTTCTAATTACAAACCCAAGCATTCTTGAGGCTTTTTTAACTACATTTTCAATGTGGGGTACAAACGTTAACTGCCTATCGAACAGAACTCCTAAGTCTCTTATTTGTTCCACCTCCTGCACTAAGTTACCACTAATGTAATAATCAGATCGTGTTAATTTTATTTTTCTGGTGAATTTCACGTGGTAGCACTTGTTAATATTTAAGCTCATACCATTTTCATCACACCACTTGACTAACATGTCAATATCTTTTTGTAGTAACTTAACATCAAGGTCTGATTCGATTACTCTGCAAAATTTTAAATCATCAGCATACATGTAACACTCAGAGAATTTCAACTCATTGACGAGATCATTACCAAATAGGTTAAATAAAACTGGGCCAACATGTGATCCTTGTGGGACGCCAGATGTAACCTTGTAGGAGCTTGATTGGTAGCCATTGAGGGCAACAAAGAAGGAACGACCATCGAGATAGGAATTAAACCAATTAAGAAGGGAGCCAGTGATGCCATAAGCAGCTAACTTATGCAGAAGTAAATTATGAGGGACGCGATCAAAGGCCCTGCTAAAATCGGTATATATCACGTCAACTTGTTTCCCAGAGTCAATGGCACTCGTGAGGGTCTCCATGAAAGTCACCAGGTTTGTGCACGTAGATCTGGAACTCACAAAACCATGCTGGGTATCACTTAAGTAAAGCTTCAAATGAGACTGGATGTAGGGACAAATTAAGGATTCAAAAAGTTTGGCGAAGGTAGACAAAATTGAAATTGGTCTATAGTTACCTATATAATTACGATCACTGCATTTATGAATGGGTACAACCTTTGCTACCTTCCAAAGTTCCGGGAATATGCCGGAGGCAAGCGATCGATTGAATATTCGTGATAATGGAGCTGCCAGAGGCGAAGCACACATGGAGACAAAATAAGGAGGGATTCCATCGGGTCCAGCGCCTTTACGGCGATCCAGAGATTTCAATTTAGTGAGCACGGCATCAATCTCAATCGTTGGTGTTGTTAAAGGTAAACCATAAGCCAACATGTCCTGCATGTACTCAGAGGAAGTTGAATGATGAGTCGCATTTTGTTGACTGTACATGGAAGAAAAGTGGGCAGCAAACAGTTCTGCGATACTGATGCCCTCCGAAGACGATGTGATGCCGTCTGTCATTGTTAGGGGATAAGAACTGGTACCACCTCGCTTGTCCTTGATATAAGCCCAGAATCGCTTCGGATCTTTGGTTATTACAGATTCCAGGTCGCTAACATATTTATTGTAACAGGAAGCAGCCATAACCGAGCATCGTTTGCTCAGCAGCTTCAGTTCAAGCTCATCCATAGGGTTTTTATAGATCTTATATCGCTGGCGTATCTTTTCCTTTTCTCTCAAGGATCTTATTAAATTTTTATCGAACCAAGGAGGGTGTGTCTTATGTTTACGGGTGGTGGGGGGATCTTGCATCTCTATAATATTTTTAATTTTATCATATAAGATACTAAGCATATCATTCACATCGTGAGTGCCATCAAATAAAAGGTTCCAATCAATCTCATTCAAGTGTTTACAAATAATATCATAATCTAACTTGTAAAAATTTTGTCTTTTATTACTATTATACGGAAGTCTTGTGTCTTTGTATGATTTTAAATTAATTTCAATTGGGGGATGCAAAGGGTCAATTATACTTAGGGGATTTTGAGCAGAACATACGAAACCAGAATTCAAGTTAGTCAACGCAAGGTCAAGGATGCGTCCTGACTTATTTGTTATACTGTTAAGTTGAGATAATTTGTTTACATGACTAAAATCAGTTAACAAGTGACCAATACCTGGTGCTATATAACCACTATCTAACTCACTTACCAGGTTCCAATCAATATTGCTTAAGTTAAAGTCACCAACTATACACGACTTCAAACCCGACTGTTCAAATATAATATTACAAGAGTCCAAGAAGTGTTCTAGGGTTGAACGAAGTAGAGGCGGAGGCAAATAAACTGCGCACAGAGCTAGCTGACGGACCGACTTTGTAATCGAGATGTCTATGATAACCCACAAATCCTCACAATTGCTTTCCCATTGAGTCATCCGTTTTGAATTTATTCCCTTTAGTACGGCAATCAGAACACCCCCTCCGTCTTTCTTCCTGTTATCCCTATCCCGCCTATAGACTACATATCTGTTATCAAATAGCTCTGAGCTCATTACAGAATCATTTAACCAAGTCTCGGTTAATATTATCACATCATAGTTTTCGCAACAAACTTGACGATAAAAATTATGACATTTAGTGCGTAAGCCTCTAGTGTTTTGGTAATATATCCTTAAATCCGAGAATGCTAATGAATTTTATTTATTGTTACATTGGCAAAAACTAGAATGAAACTAAAAAGAAGTAAAATTATAAGACGAATAACATCAGATTAACCCAGCTTATTCAAACTATCCTTATTCCTAATCAGAATGTGTTCCGATTCCTGTGCCTTCCGCATGAATATTCGACCACCTCGTACCCAGACAAACTGATATCCGATTTCCTTGGCTTTGATTCTAGCGGCTGCATGGAGAGCCTTGTTGGTAGTGGACAGATGGTGGGTTGGTTTAATAGCTGGCTTAGAGAAGGTTTATTTGATCTGTTTCAGTCTCCTGATTTGTATTTCTACTTCATGCATTAAAAATGGAACGTATGACTTGCATGAAATTGCCTGATAGATGAGTTAATAGGGACTTCTAAATTCACACCGAATTTGCCTCCGTCATCATCTGCCTAGCCTTTTCCCAACTATGTTGGGGTCGGCTTCCAATCTAACTGGATGCAGCTGAATACCAGTATTTTACATGGAGCGACTGCCTATCTGACCTCCACAACCCAGTTAGCGCTAGGTAATACGATACCCCTTGGTAAGACTGGTTGTCAGACTTTCGGGTCACTGACTACCTGTAACGACTGTCAAAAATCTACAAATGACAGCCGGGACCAACGGCTGAACGTGCTTTCCAAGGCACGGAGGAAACTCGGTATGTAATGAGTGGTCACCACCCATCCACGGACCAACGTAGGTACGCATGGCTTAACCTAAAGATCGACCCGAGCGGCTGTTCTTATTTAGCCACGAGCTCCTCTCTCCGAATTTGCCTCCGTATGAAATGAAAAAAAAAAAAACGATTCGGTTTGTTAGTATTCAAACAAATATATTTATTCTGAATGTCTTTTGTGTAATTATTTCGTTAACGGACCCATCAACCTACCACACAACCACACTTAATTAAGTAACACTACGAGACACAGACAATTACCACCAATTACGTGACAGCTGTCATCACGCAGCGTCGCACTGATTGGTCGACGGTCGCACTTGCAACAAAGCTACAGTGCAGGCCGATAAAACTGGCCCCGGACCATTATTCGTCGTTCAATGACCATTTGTCGTAATTAACAGGCGATGGTTAATCTCACTGGACCTACCTCCTTCCCCTCCTCGCTTCACCCCCCCGGCAGTGCGTCGCGCCGCCCTAAATCACGGTACTGCCATAGCCTGCTGTGGCCTGCCGTCACTAGGTTTTTAACTGCATTATGATGAGAAACTTGCCTGGTGATTAAGAAAGCACAGGTGTGCAGTTTCGTGACATTTCAGAAGTTTTTTTAAGATTTTTTGATCTAATATTTAAAAATAAAAACTTGTGAAATAGTTGGAACTTTGGCGCCCAATAACTCCGTAACTAGAAGGTTTCCAAGTATGGTCTAGAGAAAAAAAAATCGTAATGACGGGGACAACAAATTATGCCTTTCGGCTTCGTTAAGGGTCTAATTAGACCCTTTATAAGGTGCGTTCACTATCTTTATTGCTATCTCCGGCCTAAGAAAATACACCTATGAGCGGTAAGGGGTTGGTGAGCACTGGGACGTCTAAAATAAACTTACTACGAACCACTAGAATCTTGAACTACACTTCAATCAAGTCACACATCATCTTAACATAATAATATATTTTCATTCTCGACTGTCAGCCAATTATGCACCATGTTGCAAAATTCATAAAATAAGAAGAATGGAATTGTCTTTCTAGGAAATGGCCATTTTATGCGCTATTGTGATTTTATCGTTCTTCGACAATTACTTTGCCTTTTTTGTGTATTCTGTCTTTTCTTACGACTTGACACTTGAGTTAGCAAATGGTTGTCTTAATGGAATTTCTAAACGTAACGTCGTCAAAAAAAACAGTGTTATGTTTTCAGGGTTCATGTATGTATGTTTGTGATTTTCTTTTTTCCACCGTAACTTCAAGCCTAAACAGGTTTCGATGTATTTAGAACCATTAGAATCATTATCCTGGGTAACATAGGCTAGTGAGAATTTTAATGAAAAATTTGATTAATAATAAGTTTGTAGATGCTTTGTCCTTGCTTCCGCAATCAATTATTATAGGAAGTCTTATTGTTAGGTGGTCGACATTATTAGGTGCAAATAAACTTACCTAGTTTATTTCTTACAGCATAATGCTTACGGATATGCCTTTGCGTTACTTTGATATATATCGTACTTTCCTACCTAACCATAACATTTTCGGATTTCCTTTCCAAATTCAGATTCTACGATAAGAGTTGATCGTCTCAGCTAATACACCCTCAAAATAATCTCGAAAGGCGCTGGAGGTGGTATCGATGACGTCATCTCGACCCCCGGGACTTCCCGGATTCTTTCATCAAATCCCAACATTGCTCCGTGCGATTATTCACACGATACTCCAGGGGTGCTCAAACTTTTCGGGATTAAATTGCCATCTGTCGTTGTTTCATTTTTTTTTGTATCTTTCATTCTTTTCGATTTTTTTCATGATTTAGATGGCAAGTGATCTTAAGTGTAAAGTTCAACTTTCCTAGGTTCTAAGCAATATACATGTAGCGTTTTAAACATTAATATGTTGTCTCATGGCATTAATTTCTCACATTCACTGATCTCATTGAGCGAGGTCTTAGCGGAGCACTTAAACCCTTAGTTTACAACGCAAACATTTTATAGTTTGTAAACGTGTCGTAAAATAATGTGAGAATATGGTCACATTAAATTAACAGTGTGACAAAGCGTTTTACATGTGTTGTAACTACAAGAGTTCAGTGGACCTGAAATAACACTCAGAAAGTCGTCTTAAAACACAAAGGAGCACTTTGTGTTTGATAACTTATCAACTGTTATAGAGATAAGTATCAACATTTTATAGCCTTTATCCAGCCAGACATCTTATAAAAATAATAAGCATTAAAACAACTCCATACTGAAAATTTAACCTATTTTATAATATGTAAAGACTGCCTTGTAGGTCTAGTGGTTGCAAGCACAACTGCTGAGCCTGGGTTCGATTCCCGGGTCGGGCAGTGTTATTGGGTTTTCCATCAGGAATTTCTCAGTAGCAGCCACGGAATCTGGATTCGCGCCCAGATGATGGCAATAGGCTCGCCCCCTCTTACATGGGACTTAAACATAACTGGCGAAATGTGGGAGTACTATTTATTATATACGTACGTTACTTTATACGTTATGTTATGTGTTAAGAATAAGTTTGGACTTTAAAATGTAAGCCGTGCCAAAAGTTTTGGAACCATTCGAATAGAAAGGAAATAAACGATCCCCTTCTTACAGCGGTAATCCCAAAAGTAGATGGCAATGTGGCGAAATTTATCTACAGCGTGCTCGAAAACCAATTACAATTGGAAATGTTGTTACTGAGTTGGTTAATATAATAATTTACTCAAGTTATAATTGCCATTTGTTATTTGTAAAGGTTACATTTTAAAATGATTGTTTTGTATAGTTAAGTACGTCTGATTACTATTATAATTGAATGCTTAGCCTAGATGTGACAGATTTTTTTAAGTACTTACTTAGGCGTAACGATTTTGCCAAGGCTTCCTGTTAAGGTAAATGAGACAGATAAACGTATATGCGTAATGTAGAAAATGGGTCAAGTGTTTTGTTCATCCCAGATAAAAAGTGTCATTAAGAGCATTTATATAGTTATAAGTAAGTAATGAATTTTGCATTGATGATTTTATTTCGTTGTGTTAGTTATGCCCTATTGAAATTTCTTTGTCTCATAAGATACAATAAAACTTCATATAGGTAACTCATTTTAAACTTTAAAATATATCGACTGTCAGCCCAACTTGAATAAATTATTTTTAATTTTATAAACCAAGAGTTTCTTTTACTTTTTTACATAATAATCAATTGCAGTACCGTGCTAGTGTTCATCAGAGCATGCACCATGCTAGCAACTTAAATATAAGTTTTGTAACATTTTCTAGAATTGTGACATTTGTGAGCACCATGTACAACGATGCACCGGTGCATAGTGCAGGGGCGCTGCCGCTGCAAGATCGCGCCCGCGCCGCCTTAATCAAACCCAAGCAATTTATGATCGCCGCCACGAGTCCACGACAACTACATTCTGCAACTTTTTACATTGGGCCCATCTGACCGTGTGAGACGTTATATTATCTTATTTATTATATCATATGTTTCACACACCTGGTCAAAATAATCAACCATTTGGGACGGAGGTAAAATTCAGTAACATCAAAGGTATTTCTTTCCTAAATAAATATTGTAAGATTACACTGCAGCTAAATGAGCGTGTGGCAAAATAATCAAGTATTTGAGATGGAGAGAAAATTCAGTTATCCAAGCAAGTGGTATTTTTTCGTTAATAAAATCAAATCGAAACGCTTTTGGCTTGTTGCGCAAGAAGCTTTTACCTGATTGTACTCCGGGTGTCCAGGGAAAACAAAACATGTTTTGTAATCAGTTACCTTCTAAGAACAAAAAGATTTTTAAATTTTAGACAAAGACGTTTTGTTTACCCTTGACTATAACGGATTACAAAACAAAATGATGTTTGTCTAAAATTGACAAAACCCCGTTGATACTTACGATGTCTTCATTACGACGTTACATTTATCTAAGAGTTTATATTTTTCTATAAACCATTGATGGTACACTCGGTTGCAGAATAACCAGCCGATTCAATACGTCGTAGTGTTGTATCTTGTGCCGGGGGCCGGCCCCTATCCAAAGTGCATGCATTAAAACTTACACCCGGCCGCCAATATTGTGGGCCCGCAATAAAACTGAACGCTTGTAACTGATAGCTATTGCCGGATACTTTTGATGATATTGGCTAAATATCTCAAATATATCTAAATATATCTATAATCTGGCCAAATGGGATATCATCGACTCTTCCCAAATACAATGTTAGAGTGGAGCCCCTCTGCAGGATATGCCCCACCTCGTTTCTTGCCCATCCTGCAGAGCCACCTGCATCTTCCAGGATATCAACGAAGCAAACAACAAAGCTGTGCAGATGGCAATATACTGGTCGGGTATTATTTGAGTCTTTCGACACGAAAAGAAGAGGAAGGCTAAATAAAAATATATGAAATACATACTATGGACTCATGTCTGAAATAAAGAATAAGAATTTGAATATCTAAGTTCCCACAACTATTTAATCCGTGTGATTCTAATTAATGTTTCCATATACATTTTTCGGTGTATACGAGTATTTTACTCTTTCAAACTTTAATTCATTTTCATTTCCAGTTTACAAAAAGGAGCTCACTACTAGTAATTTACATGGAGTGACTGCCGATTTGATCTCCACAACCCAGTTAATAAGTAACACGATACCCTAAGAGTGTTTGTCAGACTTTTGGGCTAATATTATATACATACACGTAACGGGTAGTCCGTTAATACTATTACATACTAGCTTATGCGTGGAGTTCGTTAATAGTCCCATGGGATCATACTACCGGAATAAAAAGTATCCTGTGTTAATCCACGTTATAAACTATCTGTGTGCCTCATCAAATCCGGTCAGTAGTCTTTGCGTGAAAGAGTCATCCTCACAAACTTTCGTATTTATAATAATATATTAGTAGGAAGTAGGATCTACGTATCTCAGCCAGGACCAAGTTCTCTATTATTATCAACCTCAAAAGTTTGTATCTGTTGTAACTTACGCTTAATTTGTATTGAAGGAAAAATTTCCTCAATGCAGTAATAGGACACACACAGCAATACACACTCTAGGCACAGAAGGCAGCCAAGCCGCCGCTGCAAAATTTGGGTGAAATTAATATTCCATATAGTTGTTGCAATATTTTAAGTCTGACTTTACAACAAAAATAAATTGCTTGGAGAACTGGAGATTTTTTTTGAATCTCAACCTATGTTTGCTGCGTTATTAATTTATTATTACCAGACGCACCCTACCTAATTACAATCAAACCTAAAACAAACAAACAATCCGGTCTAAAACAAGAGCACTCCTAATTAAAGCCACGTGCTTCCTAAATATGTTTGAAATAGTTCAGTGCAATTAAAGTACAGGCCTTTTTGAAAACAAACCCATTAAAATGTGCATTCAAAGTGCAAGTCACTGAGGGTTGGTTTGTTCTGCTTCCTGGGCCGAGTGGCCACGGAGTAGATGGCTACAGAAGGACAGGCCATCTGTATATACAAGGTCAAAATAAATTAGCTAGTTAGACTTCGGATATGTAATGAGTATCGATATCTTAACACAACAAAACCAAAATAAAATGGCAGTTACATACTTGAAGTATTAGTGAAAATAAGAAGTATAAGTGGAAATTGCGTTTTTCCTACTCCTCTGCTATTCTTTTCTGATTAATGTCGTTGCGGGATCCTAGACAGTTAAATTGTTTCTCTACTTCGTCGAGCTTTATTGTCTCGGCGGTTTTCTGGTGGTCGCCACTGTTGATTCTGGCTTTCAGGAGTTGCGGTGGTTTAGGAATAGTGTGACGGGCATGTCCCAATAAAAAAAAATGTAATGGGTATCGATATATTAACACAAGCAAACCAAATATAACTGCAGTTACACACTTGAAGTAAGAGTCTAGAATCAGAAATCTGTGTTTTTTTGTTTGATACTCGTCACCGCTGCAAAGTTTTGTTGCTGTACGTGCGTTCCTTTTTCAACCGTTGTACAGACGCCAAGCACATCAAGCTACCCGAAATTGACAATCTTGTACCTACTTAATGCTTTAGCGATAAAGTTGAAAATCTAGTAAAGAAATGTTACAGATTGTAGTAGCTTGATGTACTGGTGTGGCGTCTGTACGGAGCTGAGCTTCTGTTTCCATCTACTCACTGGCGCAGGGCCGAGTGCACTGTTCTCTTGTAATTTAAACAAGCGACGATGCGTAAAAATGGATGAGCGTTGTGGTACCACTTCAATTAGGGGTGGATTTTTTTTATAAGTGGGGGTGACACTTTTTAAGAATGTTTTAAAGTGACATAAATTCTTTCAAAGTATGATAGGTAGGATTAGGAAATGATCTGTTTATTAAGGTTATTAATTATGAGGATCACGCTTTAATTAGAAGTCTAAAAACTTAAGTGTTTAATTAGAATTTTGACCAGTTACTTGTGCGTAAAGTGCTAAATAGTAGTTCTAGTGAACCTCCCAGTCTATATTAATACTGTAAAATTTGTTTGTAAGTTTGTATGTAGAGGGTAATGTTTGGAACTAATGACCCGATTATATTATTCACTAACGGGAAGCTACGTCATCCCCGAGTGTAATAGGCTACATTTAAAACGTTTCCGTGGGTTAATTTCCGTACATACGAAGCCGCAAGCAAAAGCTAGTCTACATCTACACTAATATTATAAATTACTAAAATTTGTATTTTTTTGTGTGTGTATGTTTGTAATGAATAAACTCAAAAACTACTGTGCCGATTTCAAAAATTCTTTCACCATTGGAATTCAATACATTCACCCTGAGTAACATAGGCACCCGTGCAAATCCGGGACGAACCGCTAGTAATTCATATAGCTAAACATACGAGTACATTTAGCAATACTTGAAGTTTAAACGTCAAAAGAATAACTTGTGGTATGCGAAATATATATATTCCACACCATGATCGTACAAATACTTTCCACAGAATATCTCGCAAAATGCAAAATATATTCCTTTACACAACAGTCGGTACATCTCTTTGTGCGCAGATCTCGTGTCTTAGAACTTTAGAACAAGATCAAAAAGCCATTCCCTTACTTTAAGATGTCAGTTGGAGTTATTGGGATGTACGTGACTGGACCCCGGACTCCGGGATAGTTTATTTTATAGCTCGCCTCGCCTCGCTTCTCTTTTGTTTTGTATTCGAGTTAACTATAATACGATTACGTCTAGTTTTATCAGCAATTTGGTTTATGCTCTTGACGGCCAACGGAATAAGAGGGCTTAGGGAAAATACTGAAAATATTATAGAAGAAGATGTTGTAATCATTAAATGAATAGCAGTGGTCATAGGTCTCGAGTTCGAACCCAAGACACCTGATTTTTCGGATACATGTGCGTATTGTATCTTTATCACTTGCTTCGGTGAAGGAAAACATCGTAAGGAAACTAGAGTCCCTGAGAGATATTTCTTGGCGGCATGTAAAGCCAAGTCAGAGGCCCATGGGCGGCATAAAAACTTTGACACCAGGTTAGGCACTAACCACACGATAAAGAAAGATTGAAAGATTAAATGAACAAGCATTTTCAGTGTTTATGTGTAAACGTGTATTATTTATAGACTAATAATATAATCGTTTAATTACAATTTACGTAAAATTATTTCGAATGGGTGGTTTCAGCTGCGAACATCTTTCCAATCTTCCTGTTTATATCTAAATCTCAAGTAAGGGACTTTATTTGTGACAGATAGCAAGTGCATTCGCTTGTACACTAAAGTAACAACTTACTACAAACAACATCAAAAAGTACTCTCAAACTTAGTACCTTTGTCAACATTCACGTACACTTTACGAGCCCATTCAACTTTCGTACTCATCCATCGTCTACTTACGCGTCGCATACATTCATTCATCAACATGGTTCAAAAAAGTCTACATTATCGTCTGTACTTGAACGTGCAACCGGAAAGTACAAGTGATCTACGTTCAAGAAAGTGCGGCCGTCTACGTGTCTACGATACGACAGGTTCGTAGGCGCTTCGTAGGCAGGAAGCTACGCCGTAGCGGCCCTTTGCAAGAATCTTCGACGAACATTTATCGCGATGTCCCTGAACACATAAATAACTGCTGATACGCAAACAGGTGAGTTATGTGTGTATTGTGTTTAGAGTTTAATGTGCGACGTTAATGTTGCTGGTTTAGGGGCAGGTGTTAATAACGCGTTTATAAGGGTGATATTCTCATGACAAGGATTAATTAAATAGCGATAAGATGGTAACAAAAAAAAAAACAAATTCATACTAAAATGTGCATTGCATGACATCGTAAAAGTTATATCTAGCTTATTAACGAAACTATTTACTAAATCATCATAGCTAGGTATACCATTCATTACACGTTGATAATTTGTCTAAAGAAAATAATTACTTTTAAATAAAACACAACGTGTTTTCATTTCGCAAGTCGTCTCCTACAGAAGCTGGTTATTTCCTCACCCAGTTTGTTTCATAACACCGAAACTGATGCAATTTCCGTAAACAAAGGCGAGAGTAACCTTGGTATAACAAAACATATTTTCCCCGGCAAGATAAGACGAAGGCAGTGCAAGTGCGCATCCTATGGGGGGTGGGGGGAAGGGGAGGCTGCATGGAAACTTGTTTTTCCGGCGAAGGGCGGCAGTGCGCCCCGCGCGCTCCGACATACGAGACGCCTCGCGCGCCGCCGGCCTGCGCCCGCGATCGTCATTTGTTTATACATACCGGTAAATGTGTCAACAACATAATGCACGTGTACCACACATACGTGGCTAAGTGATAAACCTCCCATAGAAAACAACTGTGCTAACTGTGTGTTTGTGTTAACACGTGAGTTCACGTGATCTTTGGATTAACTGCCGCATGGATCGGGTATAAATTAAAAAGTTTTCAAAAAAATCCACCGTAATTTCGGAACATCGTCCGTAGCCCATATTTATGTACGTCATATTTCCTTTGAAAAAACTTTTCCATTCCTTTTTACGGCTTAAATGGGCTGAAGGGATATTTTTAGGGCTTGCAGTTTTCTGTTTTATGATATTGGATTTCTTAGATACGTTGGAGAGGTAATATCTTTCTGTCGTGACTTTGTTTGAGGAAAAAGGGGAAAGTTATCAAAGTGAATGGGAGAGTAGAAACCTTCAGTAGTGTAGTAAAGTGGCAAGTCACTAGGACTTAATCGTATTATGATAGATGACTGGCCCCGGTTGTGACTCACCGTGTGCTCAGGAACCGTGGAAATTCAACCGGCTTATTATGTAAAGTTGATCAAACGAGCTCATTAATGAATTAGTTTGTAATGTATACTACGGTAATTAACTAAACACCTGCTGAAAACGATTAATTACTTGTTACCACGAGTTTTAAGATAATTAATTAGGTTAGTGTCCTGAAAATGTGTAACTAATTACCTTTCGAAACGGTTAATACAAGATTACAATAAAAGATAATTATGACATGCACATGCATTTTGCATTTAAAAAGCTTAACTGTACAAATGTTAGACATTATTCTTGTTCAATTTCATAATACAATTCATTTGTTTTTTCATAAATACCTTCACACATACATACATGCTTGATACATAAAGACACAAAAAGTACAGTCATAGGCACTAATATGTATAAACTTAGCTTTTCTCATGAAATAACGTTTCTACTTTGACATAAGACCTACTTCGTAATAGTATAGATTTCAAAATACTATGTTCGTGAAAACGTACAACATTAATAATTACAGGAAGAGAAAATCACTTTTAAAAGTTTTTACGTTTATACATTGCACGTGACTGTACCTACAAAGTATTTTATACAATATAATATTGTATAAGTAATTACCAAGTAAATAGGTAACCTACACATAACACATCCCTCTGAAACTGACACGAAATCCTCATACTTATTTGATATTCTTCAGGGTGAAACTGTAGCGAGATGAGTCACATAAAATTATTGGCTCGAGACGTGGCCACGCGTCGTGCGACGAATAACAATGGTGTGCCGCGACAATATTTGTGCAAGTTACGGAAACTCGACACATGCCCCGCTTTTGTGCAATCAACGCCAAGACTATTCTTCTAGATAGACGAAAGTTTGAGTGAAGTCGGGAGTTTATAGTAGATCCCTAATTGTTGAGACATCATGTGGTAGTTTTCGATCGGAAAAGGTTTGGGAATCATCGTGGGGAAATCAGCATGCCTGAGAGATATTTATTGACGGCATGTTAAACTAAGTCAGTCGCCCATGGGCGGCATAAAAAATCCGACACCAGGTTAGGCACTTACAATACGATAAAGATTCGTTATTTGCTTTATTTCTTTATGTATTCTATTTTCTCTTCTTCTTTTACCCACTTTGTCTACATCTCTTTTCTTCATGCTGGAAGAGATTTGTTTAGAAATCAGCCCTTCACCATTGTACCTATTTTTCTGTTCCTTTCTTATCTTCTATATTTAATTTTAGTGTGTACATAAACTGTTAAATAAATAAAGAAAAAGACCGAAAAATTAAGAAATAGAAGCAGTTTTCACAGTATATCCATGAAATCACGTACGTTTCAACGAAAACAAAGATTTGGGAAAGATACTATAGAATTACAATGTCACCTTGTCGCTATAGTACTTACGGCAACTCGTCCCGTGCCCCGCTTTTGTGCAATCAACGCTTCGACTTTCTTTTAGATGGAGGAAACTTTCGGTAAAGTTGGATGGTTCGGTAACTTGTATGACGAGCTGTAGTTTTTTATACGAGCGAAATGTTTACATAGAAAGTTAGATCTTTATTGTATTATTGTCTTATTCAATTGTTTCACGGATATGACAAGGCAAAGCTTCGGTGAAGTCGTCTGTAAAATAACAATTTGACGCGATTATATTGTTTTTTTGGAACAAGCTATGGAAACTTCACATACTCCGCTTTTATGCAATCAATGCCTTAGGTATGTTTTTAGAGAAGAAAGTTTCGAAAAAATCTGAGGTAGTGTATAAGAAGCTTAAGTAACAAACAGTCGGTGTAGTATTTGAAGGACAAAATGTGTGCTAACCAAGTTTAATCTTTATCTAAGGTAGTCCTAGTTTAATAAGCAGAATGCTGGGTGGAGATGAGACGACAAAGTCGTGCGAGGAATAGTAAATAGGATGAGAAGATGATATTGAGATTTTTTTTGGCAAAGTTATTAAATCTTGTCACATTCTAACTTATGAAGAATGTTTGTAATCATAGAATTATGTAGGTTTTTACTGTTGGGTCGTTCTAACGTCCAAGAAGTTTCGTAAGCATCATCGCTACTTTTCTTATTTGTCTAAAAGTGAGTATAGAGTCATCTGCTTAGCCTTTTACCAACTATGTTGAAGTCGGTTTTCAGTCGGTAACCACCAACACCAGGATACTAGTATTTTACATGAAACAACTGCCTATCTGACTTCGACAACCTAGTTAGTACTGGATCATACATTCATGGGATACCCCTTGGTTAGACTGGTTGTCAGACTTTCCGGCCACTGACTACTTGTAACGACTGTCAAAGATCTATAAATGGATGCCGGGACCAACGTGCTTGCCTAGGCACGGAGGAAACTCGGTAAGTAATGGGTGGTCACCCATCCACGGACCAACCTAAGCAAGCGCAGCTTAACCTAAAGGTCGATCCGACAGGCTGTAATTATTTAGCCACAAATTCCTCTCCTAGTAAAGAGTTACCAAAAGTTTTCAATTTATGGTTTCACGACTAGTACCTGTTACGATAATTTCAAAGTTTTGAAATCCGCTTTACAGTCCCTATTTAAAACTACCTATAGCAAATATCTAGATTATATCGCGAAGTCGACTTCCTGAAAGGCTGGCTAATGCGATTACCTGAGTCAAGACCTGTGGCGAGAAACTTAGTTTGCTTTTCAGATGAAAGTTTGAACTTCTGGAGTTGCGGTTGACTTATTTTAAATGTAGAACACGTAGGTACTCTTTGTGGTGTTATTACGAGTAAAGTAGATAACATTTAACAATACAAATGATGTATAGATTGCTGGAAAGCCATTTTTTAATGTATTATGTTGTCTTATATCATGTTCACTTTGTGTTTCGCAAAAAATCACAACAGCTGACTAGAAACAGCTTTTGGAAAATCAAAAGAAGTTTCATCCGCGCAAAAGAAAGAGGGGAGAAAACTCAAAATAAAGTAAATTATTAAAGATTTTCGTATGCTAATGTTATCTAACATGACAAATCTGTCTCGTGGCAGATGTCAGAACAAAAACAAAAGAGTGTCGCGTTACAACCCGCCGCCGCCGTCGGGGGTTGCGCAGGCCTAGTAGCTATATTTGTTTTTGATTAAACAAATTGTCCGCGCACTTTATTGCTCCCCCGCGCAATCTCCCGTACTTAGCTGCGACTTTTGCTATATAACTATACTGGATTTTGCTCGCGGCTTCATTCGCTTGGTGTGCGGAAATTTTCACAAGGGAATTTATTATTATTGAGATAAAAAGTATTTTATGTCGTAACACCGTCTTGGTCTACCTACTTATGTGCCAAATTTTATCGAGATCTATTCAACTGTTTCGAAAACAAGTACTGTTCCCGAGCAAAAAAACAATAACGTTCTTATGATAACAAATGGCACCGCGTGACTATCGAATCATGATTGAATTATATTATTATTACAAGCAGAGTATAACCCGAATTGATTATCAAATTCTAAGTTAGAATTAGAAGCCGCGGGCAAAAGCTAATTAACTATAATTTAAATCATAGTTTCTCCATATCGACGGAGGAAGTTTCAAATATCGCAATCCATAAATATGTAGGTGTCCCTTACGAGATTTAAACATTTCACCGTGGATATACATGTAATTTATGAATTCCAGACAACATTTTCAATTGAAATATTTTAAAGAAATAGCGCGACAATCCCGGCTCGATCTGTACGTGCGTTATAACTCAGGTATTGGCTGAATTCTGTATGCAGCCGGCGACAAATGCAATAAACTTGTCCGGATCGGCGAAAACGATGCACTGAAGCGATTACGCAAAATAACTATATCGAGTAAATAAATGTTCATAATGATGACGTGCATTATAGTGTCTGCACAATACACTTCCACGAGTTGGGAACATTTTGGCGGAGAATATAAAATCGATATTCCAAACTAATAGCGAATATTGTTGTCACCTCCTCGGTGTTGGTACGAGGAAGTACCATCAGATTGTTCTACTTTGCTTATAGTGCATGCTTAGGTATATATTTTGTTAGGTATAGTCGCCAGCGCATCAATTTACCACAAACTGTCACATTTTCTCATTCGATTTTGAACTTAACCATCAATATTTTGTACTTTAAAATCATTGGAAAAAGCTTGACAGTTTGTGGTAATTTAATAGGTAGGCGACTGTACTTGGAGATAGTTATACCCTAGAGCCTTTTTTTTTGGGATGAGAAATCATCAAATGACTCCTCCCGCTCTGGGCGGGGCGGAAGGGAGTGTCAGACTTTTACTGACTAAAAACCATCCATGTTCCTTCTTTTGCCCTTTATTTTCCAGGGCCGCGGTATCTCTTTCGAACAGTCCCGCAACCCTGGCAGATACCCTAGAGGCTGGGACTAAGTTTATCCACAAACACACCTGTTTTTCTTAATACCCACACGATCTGAGGTATAAACGCAATTTACTTAAAAAGTAGCTTCAGGGAACCATTAAAAACTTACCCTTAAACGAAAGCCCGACACCGAAACCTATATTACCCGTACCTAATCAATAAAAATGTCCAATAAACGTGAAAAACACATTACCCGAAGATAGAAAAGGGCCGTTTCAGTAGAGAAAGCCATAAAAGTAAAGGTTTCAGCTAACCGTTTCTCAAACAGGCCTGTCTGGGTCCGACCGTAGGCCGGGACGACTGAGCTCGGTAAAATTGCTATTGCACCTGACAAGCGTACAGAACGATTCAAAGCCCAGCCGCGATCCTCTAGTATACGGGAGTAGGTACTCGTACATCGGCCATTGTTGTTTTTCTTGGCAATCGTTTGAATTGAGAATGGTAATGATGCGTAGTTTATGTCTTTTTGGCCAGTATTTCGTTTCGTTCAAAGGCAGCATTTTTCTGTACGGCAGCTTGGAATGACGATGTTGTTTGTCGTTTCTGTGCTAGTCAATAAGATTCCAAATTCAAATTGTGTATGATAGCGGATTGTGTTTAGGCAGTATGATTAATTATTTTGTATTAGGTTTTGTTTTTATTAGAAAATAGGCTCTCGAACATCAAATGTTTAATCGGGCCAGACTTCACTTATAAAGTTATAAGTATCTATTTATATTGGTGTTGGTTATGTACCTATAGGTATATAATAGTCAATTGATGATAAATATTATACGGTGTTAGTCAAAGTGCTGGCAAATGCAGATCAGAGTATGTACCTACGCGTACACCGTAGGACAAATTGGCTAAAAACCTATTAATTAGCAACAACATAATTAAATACAACCATATATCATCTAATTAGAGCCATCAATAACACAGTAAAGGAATATTTCGATCCAAAAATACATTATTATCTATTATTACAGTACAACGAATTATTTTAAAGTCGTACAAACACAACACAATAGGGAAACTGAATAAGGAAAGATGGCCCCCATGTTATGTCTGACTTTGATAAATTCTTGTTGTATGATCGTAAATCATACCTACACATGTATTGTATATGATGAACTACGAAATAAGTGACATTTTACATTAATTTAAAAACTGTTTTTGAAAAACGAAAGAATTTTCGAGGCATTTTTGTTTCGATTTTTTCAATTTTGCAAATGACAAATTGCTATAGATAGCAATAGTTTTTGAAAAACAAAAACAATAAATGTCTTTAAAGCAGTTCTGAGAACTGTACATAATCGGTTTCGATAAATTCTTTGTTATGATCGTAAATCACATAATCATATCGTACATATATGTCTTTTAATAAAATAAGTGACATTTGGCACGAACTTAGAAATAAGTTTTGTAAAAGAAGAATTAACTCAGTATTTGTGTTTAAATATTCTACTATTCCAAATTCAAATGAAAAATTCTAATAGATAGCAAACCTTTTTTGTGAAAAGACCATAATAAAACTCTTTAAAGCAGCTCCGTACATCATCGGCTGCAGAAAGTTGTGTCAAGTTGTCGTCGCGTGAGCAAATAGCATTAGACGCGTGTGGAAACCCTTTGGTGTTATTTATTAAGGAGCGCAGCAGGCGCAGGGTTGAATCCTGAGCTCGCCGAGCCGCCGTCCTTTACGTAACATTGTCAAAGGCACATTACGCCAACCCGTACACGCAAATACCATTAAAATGGTATATGGATATTTGTGACAATTAAGAAATAAACGTTCTTTTACTTGAGTTTTGTTTTTCTTTCGCAGGTAAAGGGTTTGTTAGCGTTTTTTGTTAAAGAAAATGAGGCTTCGTTAAAATAAATCTTGTTAGTTTTGAGTTAAATTGAGTCTTGTTAAAATACCTCCCTACGATATAAAGTACCTAGAATAAAATATATACTCTTTTCACAGACAATCCCAGACTAACCAATGTTTAAGTATATGTCTTTTTATTCAAGTGTTGATTAAACTTTCAAACGCTACAAGAGCAATCTTCCTGCAATAAAAGCTTGCGTTAGTCAAAGTTTCATCTCAGGTTTTTGTATCAAATTTAAACTTACGTAATTTGGCTACTCCAAGTCTACGAAGCGAGCTCTTGAATAATAATTGTGTTGTTAATTCATTTATAATCAAAAGTCTGTCATTTAACCGAGTCGGTCACGGCAGAAACGAAAGTGTTACCATAAATAAGTTGCCATAAATAAGGCTTAAGACATGCTATAAAAATCTATTTAATCTTTAATCTTAACCAATAAGATTTGTTTGTTTTCAATTGTATTGATGAATTTGAATTTTAATAATTATCAATATCAATGAATCAATATCTTACTATTCCCATTATTTGGGTTTTGGAGGTCAGATAGGCAGTGGATTCATGAAAAATCCTGGTATTCAGCTATTAGGCTAGAAGTAGACCTCAATATGGTTAGAAAAAGGTTTGGCAGATGATGACGTTGCCATACCCTAACAGGGTCCATTCATGATTGTTTTTATTAACTTAATGGGCACGAAAATGAATGTGATACCACTTGACTTTGTCACTCACCACCTGAATGAGAATCTCTCTCTGAAACTCAATGTGCTATATCTACGCCCTGAGGTTACTTAAAAAGCAGTACCTACCAACCTAATTAAGATTCCGTTCAGATCGAGCAGTGTTGCGTTGCATTTCGATGACAAACGATAATCGATTAAATAATGCTGATATAATCGGAGTGAATTAGGGAGCTGGGACGAGCTCGTTAAAAATTAACGGCTCGACTTTCTGATGGCAAATCGATACCGTCTCAATGACTGCTTATCGTGTCTGATAAAAGACTTGGAAGTCGTTTACTTAATGTTTCTTGTTTCATATTTTCCACCTATTTCGTGAGTCGTTACGATTTGGAGTTTGTAAGTAAGTAAATAATAAGTTGAAAAGTCGTGCTTGTCAGGGTTTTGGTAACGACACAAGTCGTAATCATGTCATGAATAGTTTATTAAATGTTTGCTGTTATGCATTGATGTTTTGGTACTTTAAGCTCAAACTGAACTACCGCTACTACTTGTATTTTATTTGTATAACTACTACTAATGAACAACTATGTTTTGGTTTAAGTTCAAAACTATAAATGGTTTATTTTCATGATAATTAAATTATTTACAAACTACAAAATAAAAAAAATATGTACAAGTATCAAAAGGGTTACAGGGCGTCCAAAACTTCGTCCACATCGTTGTCAACAGGAAAAGTGGCCGGTAGGCTGGCAAAACTTAAACAGAAAATCATCAGGGGTTCTCAAAAAAATAAGTGAGTCTCACCTGTTTCTAAAACGGCTTATTAGAATGAATAATTCAATGAAACACACACCATGCACTAAACTTTTAGTTATCCAGTTTCTTCTATTATGTTTTCATCTATTCATTCGCGCAGTGAACCATTTGCTAGAATTGACCAGCTGCCATCCAAACGCTACCTACAAACCCGTTCGCATAATTCCTCTATCACACATTTGGGACAACTAAAGCCATCATGGCGGCACGAGATATTCCGCTAATGCGAGAAGGCCCTTTTATTAGACACGTTACGTTCACATAAATTCAGAAACTCGGTCAAACAGTTTGAACCCTAAAACTGCGGAAGTTAGGGGTTGAAATCAAGGACGATCGTAAATTATCGTTCGCTGCTTACCCCGCGCCATGTTGTCTCAAGGGTCGTAAATATATCCTGTTTTAATTACGAGTACCTTTAATTGGTGTTTCGCACGCACGCCTGTCTTCAGTTATTATGCGTGTCATGGATGGAGCAAGTAATGTGGGGACCTATTAGTAGCTATCTTTAAACAAGTTGAGCCTTGCGTTTGATACAACAAACTTGTTTGTACATCATACTTAAGGAGGAGAAATGAAGATCAAGAAAGAGTTAATGATTATTTTGGTGTTTCGTCGTAAATAATATTTTTTACTGAAAAGAATTTTGAGAAAAAAATTCTGTAGCGGCAGTACAAAAAGTACTACAGCAACATAGTACAAAAATTGCTACAGCGCCGTCTATGACACAAATAAAAAATTAATTATTAAATGTCTATATGTATAGTCTCAAGTCGCGTTATCCGCGACTTAGAAAAACCCGACAACAACTGTCGGCCAGTAAGCCCACGAGACACAACACCCGTCTAGTCGGAGGATCCTCCCTTTTCTAAAGGGGATGAAGAATTTTACACCCTGTTCTTCATAAATTTTTGAAAATAGTAGTAGAAAATTATGAGCAAATCACTTTTGGACTGACCTAAGTTGCATTACAAAGTAAGTTGAACACGATGCTCATTTAAGATACTCTACATTTCAATCCATAAAAGATACCCAATCCATAAATCATTAAAATTCAAAGCTAGTTTGTACCTCAAGTAGAAGAAAGTAATCTCTAATCGTGGCCAATTGAGACTTGGAGCGAAAAACACTTGAGGGCAACCTTGCATTTTCCGAAGTAAAGTGGAATGAACTGAAAATTTTCCACTTACAGCAATTGCTTGCTTACGTGCATTTTATTGCGAACTTCTTAGAAATTTTCTACATTTGTACGAATAAAAAACCTTTAATTGGTCTATTTAAATTGTTTACATACGATTGTTAGGGAGAAAAGGTGATTCATGTTGAAATCAACTTTCGTTTCGTATCTAAAATGTTTTCATTTCTCGTGTCAAGGCCTGAACTATTTGCTTATGTCGTGCTTTAGAATACCTACAGCAATAAATAGAAGTTCTAGAAGTGTCGATGTTATGTTCGTGAATGCCGTATGAATTACAGGAGGCATATAAATAAATTCATCAAAGATTTCCTTTACGGAAACCTTTTCTTGGTATTCATTGTAACTAACCCAATATTTCTCTCAAGGTTTTATTAGAATTTGGACTTATATATTTGGAAGAATGTACATAATACAGAAGGTTCGTTAAAAAGTTTCTTACATTCTACCATAACATCTGATGTACAAATATCATGTTAGTGTGTGTGTTTTAAAATTAACAACAATTAACCTTAAGATAATATTAAAACTGTTCATCACCGATAATTTCATTTGCGAACACTTTCAGGAAACTGTTCTAATTTATTACATCTCTGAGTACTTATTTGTTTCGTGTAAATGTATTTCTTTTTATTATCTTATTTACTTGTTCATACCTTTATGTATTAAACACCAAATACCAACGAATCTATACCAAAAGAATGCACAATTCTATACTTTCTAATCACTTCATGGTTACATCACTAATCCGTAGTGTTGTAACATAATTGATTCGGAACATGGAAGGCGGTAACACGTTAAGTACATTGTAACGTTGTCGGAACAACAACATAACAAGCGATAACATCTTCACAGATACGAGGATGGTTCAGGTTTCCGCTTGCGGCAAGACATTGGTTTGAAGTACGTTGAGGAAATGGGGAGTTAGTGGCTATGGTGTAACTAAAGATTCTATTGTAGCTGAAGAATAAACAGCAAAGAATTACGTAGAATGTCGTTTACATTGTTTGAATTTTGCTTTAGTTTCTTTTCGATTGAATTTTGCTCCATTGTCTCAATTTTCATTTTGTTTGGTGTAAAAAAAAAAAGTCCAAACTCATGGTCTGCCAACTTGCAATGGAGCGCAGCATTCCAGTCGTCAAACTAACCGACCATGTACGCACCACCACACTGCGCTCCAAAACACAAATTTCTGACGTTGCTCAAAAAATCGCTAAGCTGAAGTGGGACTGGACTTGCCACGTCTGCCGCATGCCCAATAAGCTGTGGGTCAAAATAACCACTTTCTGGAGCCTAACACAGCCAGAACGCGTCGCGGCAGACATTAGCCCTGGATCGAAACAACTGGAAGTCATGCGAAGAGGCCTTTGCCCAGTAGTAGGATGACACAGGCTAACAGTATGAGTAGTTGGTGTGTTGACGGCATGGTTTGCACAGTGGCTGAGCGATTGGCTGCTGGGCTGCGTGTCGCGGGTTCGATCCCCGCATAGGACAAATTTTTGTATAACCTACAGGTAGTTGTTCCGGGTCTGGCTGTTTGTGTATCAGAGTTTAAATGTTTGTTAACACCACCCAAACCCACGATATAGGAGAAATTCAAACAGAGGGGCAGTCAACAATAAAAAATAATAGCGTGTCTGTTTATTGTTGTTGGTATACCGAAAGTTTTCTTCTTAAAACTCGACCAGTCACAGAGAAAATACTTGGATATTCATTATAGATTTCGTTTAGAGCAATTTTCAATTTAACATCTTTAAAGTCAGTTCTTTAAATCGGTAAACATTTATTTATACCAAATATGCACTGAGTTATTTAACACACATGTTTTGCAATAGGAACAAATATTTCTCGTTCCGTTTGGCCATCGGGATATCCTAATTGCCAAACGTATTGGACGTGGCTAAACGATCCTCCGCGACTCTCAGTCGTGACGAAATATTTGTCCCTATTGAAAAAAATGTGTGTTAAAATAACTTAGTGCTTATTTGGTATAAATAAATGTTTATCGATTTAAAGAACTGACTTTAAACATTTAAATAAACACTGTTGATATTTCCATCGTGAACAAACAAAGCGTATTCCAAAAACTATCCCTTCCCAACATAATCTCCTGCTGTATCAGTTCATAAATAAGCAGTTATCATAGCGTGGGGTCATTAACGGACCCATAAATCGTATCGTCCGGCCGGACAACCCCGGACAGTCCGGAGGCCATGTTAATTCGCGGGCGGACACCGGTCATTCAGGATCACGGTAATACCTGTTGAGTTACAGCCTGGCTTACCAATACCTGCCCCTTGTTTGACCTTTCACGGATGCCCGAATTTTCACTCAATAATTGGGGTATTAAATTAAGTTAATGCCCGTTCAATTCAGTTTCGGGATGTTATTAGTGTGATTTGACACTAATTTTGGTTATTTACGGTTGATGTAAGACGCTGTTTGTAAGAAACTACTTCAAAATAACATAACATAACATCATGCCTGTAATTGCCGATGCGTTAGGCAGAGGTGTACCTAATAGTACACCCACATTACGCCAGTTATGTTTAAGTATCATGTAATAGGGGGCGAGCCTATTGCCATCAACTGGGCACTAATTCAGGTTCCATGGCTGCTACTAAGAAATTCCAAATAGAAAAACCTAATAACAATAGCTCATTAATCGTTAATTAATGAGCTACCCCCACAGCTGATATCGCAGGTTAAATCTAAAGACCAACTTAAAATTGTTCTTCAAAAACACTACCTCTCATTGTGTCCATAGCTAGTTTTGCATCTGCGGACAATAGCAACTTTCCATATGTCTAAAATATGTTCCTTTCTGTAATCTCACTTCTCTTATTTTCTAAGTTACTTTATAATAAAAATCGAAATTTGTTTAATGATATTGTGAAACGAGAACAACTGCCGACAAACTGTTTTGCAGTTTGGCAGACTTTTTATATGTTATTGTTAATCAGATTTTGAATAAAATAAAAAAAATAACACTTTGCCCGACCTGGGAATCGAACCCAGGACCTCATGCTCAGCAGTTGTGCTTCAAATAAGCATCTCTAAATATGACAGTGATAAATTTATTCTTAGCTAGTTTTTCGCCCGCGGCTTCGCCCGCGTCGAGTTCGGTTATATCGCGTTTCCAAGAGAACTCTTCAAAAGTCCGAGATAAAAACTCCAACTAAAATCCTATGTTCTTTCTCAAGGTCAACTCTATCTCTGTACCAAATTTCATTAAAATCAGTTCAGTGGTTTAGACGTGAAAGCGTAACAGACAGACAGACAGGCAGACAGACAGACAGACAGACAGAGTTACTTTCGCATTTATAATATTATAAATAGTAGGGATAGTAGGGATTACTCTTTTAATGTTAAATGGCATTTAGTTATAATGTTTTTGCTGATTTGGGTTATTAAGGGATGATTAATGAAAGATTAATTAATTAAGACGCTAGCTGTGCGATACTTCTTGTCTAGAGATGCACCCACTTAACATTCTCTCAAAAAATAGGAAATACTTCTTCTCGGAGGTCACTTCGTGATATTGCAGTAATTTTTAACGTTATAGTAGAGTTACTGTGCTGGCATAAACAGAGAAGATATGCTTAGGTAGCTACGGAGTACGGTATTTACGTAAGGGAACTGAGAGCAACATTTTATTGAGATAAGCAATATTTTGCATCCGTAACCCGCTACTGCAGCTGTGAACAAAGTGTATCCATATACTAAACATGCTGTGTTACGTTGTAATACGGCTCAACTATAGAGAATGTTCTGCAGAGTTACATAAAACTTCTTATAAGACACCTATTTAAGGTAGTTCTTTGTAAAATACTGTTTTAGAAATATACAAAAAACATTACTTTACTAAGGTCGCATTTCACCAATAGAAACGGCGTTCAAGAGCTGTGAGTATAAATATTCCATGACAGCTAACACACCAAACTGAACGTTGTGCTGATCGTGGTATAGCTGAGTTTTAGTTTGAGCTTAATTGGTGACATCCGCTGCGAGTATTTCCATTAGGAGTTGCTTAGACACTAGTCGTAGTTTACTTATTTATTTATGTATGTACACACAGATACTTTACAGGACAATATATTAACATAGAAGAGCACAAATGTTTACGAGTTTACTAGTAGTAAAATCGTAAACTTATTTACATTAGCGCATTCTCAAAACTTTAACCGATAAATGCCCTCATGTTGGTAGGTTCCATTTATCGCATACTGAAACAAAACACATGCGTGTCCATGCAACCGCCAATCGTGACAAATGACGTCACAATTTCTGTACTCCTAGTTAAAAATGTGAACGGTTCCCCCGTTCGACATGGCTGCTGCAATGTGCAAGTGTCAGAGCCACTATTTATCTTGTGCCCGACGTCCACGATTGATGGTCCGCCAGTATTTGCATATTGCTTAGTTATGTACTAAGTTACTTGTACTGTGTACTGCATAGTCGCTTATCAACGTCAGTGACAGTGCAAAGGGACGTTGAGTTATTTGCTTATCCCTTTTTAATCGGGTGTTTGTCCGGGATAAATATTATTAACCTAAAATCGTGTTGGGTTGACGACATCGTCAAAATCACAGGAGACAGATGGATGGAAATATGGAGAAAGGGGCTGCCATATAGGCCAACAGTAGGTGATTCCGAGCTGAAATGAAATGATGAACCTAAAACTATAAACGTATATTACGATAAATTATAAACGTAACATATTCCTACAATAAGAGATTAGGAATATCTGTTTACCTCTTATTTCTTCCATATTTTAAAACTTCATACTTTACATTCTACGCTTCAACTATTTACTTGGAAATACTAAAGGGCCGACTTCGAGAAAAATATCAATACTTGCTACTTAGTTCCTACTAGACATTTAATAAGATACGATCCTAATTGATACGGAGAAAAAACGGAGAAGCAATCCCCTGTCTTGGGTCTTGCGAGAATATTTTCTTAGTATCTCAGATTAATCTAGCTTCAGTAATGAAATGTTGATTCCTTTGAGCTTTGTTTTTCTAGAGGAACATCAAAACGTTCCTCTAGAAAAAAAACATACATATATTTACTTTCATCGTAAGTAATAAAATATTTCTAACAATATTTTTTCCCCCTAAATTAAAAATGCAATCATCTAGCCAGTATTCATGATTACCACCTACCATTCCCTGATTTAGGGCAAGGCGGTTCTATTGTTTCTCGGAGGAGAAGATAATAAAGTACGTAGACAGATTGCCGGAACCTCACCGATCTTATAATCGAAGCACGCCGATTACCCCGGGCAATATTTTCATTATTTTCCCTCGAAAGCGTCTCCCCTTCTTAATATCGTTTAATTTAATCAAAATTCTGCTTACTCAGTAAGCTATTTTCAACCACAATTTTCCATGTAAGATTTTATAATTATCCGTTTAATAGATTTAAGTTGAAGTAACGCAGCACGTATTTTTTAATCAAGTTTTTTCCGTTACGTGGGTTACTAAACTTTATTAGATTTTCAAGAGTGGATTTATTGAATGTTATGAAAATGTTCTAACTTGTTTTTAGTCTAAAGAGCAATGATTACGGTCACTTTTAATATTGGAAGGTAGACAAAATTGCTAGCTGGTAAAATAATGTTGGCTTTATATTGTTGTCTATGATTCTGGCAATAAGTAGCCACGAATACGCTATTACGGAGACCAAGGTTATATTCTCTATGACGGAGACCGACTGTCTTCCAAAAATAAAATAAAATAATGAAACAAAATTGTTTGCCAAAGTATTTCTCTTAGCAAAAACCTAGATCTCAGTGTAGTTTATCGGTCTACTGACACTCAGAGGTCAAGGTGACTTTGAAAGTCCAGACTTCGTGGCACAGAATAATGTTTGAATGTTGGAACTATGTGGGGTAATTTTCCACTAGAGAGGTCGACATCGAAAATTACCTAGCATTCCTGGCGAGTCTCAGCAAAAGTACCTATATTATATACATATAGGTTTCGTACGCGTATCGACTACTGAGCGTATCCTTGGTTGGACTCTCAGGTAGGGCCAACTGTTGTTGGATGTTGGGTTATTGCATTATGAATTTCCCAGTAGTAGTCTGGAGCCTGGATTTGTGACGGTTGGTTGCCATATTGGCAAAAAGTCGCTCGCTATAGCATGTGTACATGACACTTAAAACATAACTGGCAAAATGGGCGCCTGTGCCAAAACCTTCGAGGAAAATTGGCGTGATGTTATGTTATCATATACTTTTCTAAATAACCTTTTTCCCGTAGTCATCTTTTACGACATCCACAAAAAGAAATGAGATGGTAAAAAATAGATGTGTCAATGTAAATATTTTACAAGTTTTACTCGTTCGTACCCGAAGAACCGACGGGTTATAAAACTAAGCTCCGAAGCCCGTAAAGCTCAACCAAGTTGATAAACTTGAATCCACTAACAAAAGACTGTATAGTGTAAAGTATCGTAAACAGCGTTGTATTGAGTTAACCATAACAAGAGGTAGGAAAACCGCATTACGATTTATTCTTGAGCTCGTTTATTTGGTATTCTCGGTCGGGTTTGTTGAGTTCTCTGAAGGTTTTTTTTACAAAAAGCATTTTCCTTAGTTCAAACAGTTTACCTAACAATAACAGAGGAACTAGATGTAGGAGTTAAAGAACAGGGTATAAAGCTTTTTATCCCCCATAGAAAATGGCGGATCCTCCGACCAGACGGAGTTGTGTCTGGTGGGCTACTGCCCGAATGTTGTCGGGTTTTTCTGATAACGTTAATAGCGCGATTTAGAATTTTGTTGTTAGTTTTTCATTTGTGTCATAGATGGCGCTGTAATACTTTTTGTACTTGTTGCTGTAGTACTTTTTGTAGTGCCGCTACATAGCTAAGGGGATGATGGCTTTCAAAATATTTTGTATTCCTACAACGATCTTAAACAAGAATGAAAGAAGTTTTGCAGTAGCTTATGTCAGTCAAATATGTATATTTTTTACTATTCTATATCGTTATCACCTTGTTATCGCAGATAGAACTTTACTTTGTGGACGCCCACACGACAGATCGAAGCAGATATATGAGGAGTTATTAAACGCATACACATACTCATAAAATCACGTATAAATCTACGCTTTAAAATGCACAGCCTGCCCACAATTCGTTACAACTACCTACATATAACCACTACGATATTAATCCGACTAATCCCTCCACATTTCAATAATAAAACAAGATGTCGCCCCGCATTAATTAATTCCAAACCGTTGACTCTTGACGCATTCATTATGACAAAGTTCCAAATGTGTAAAAATTCACCCCAGCGTAGTACCATTTCCATTTATCCGAGTATCATTAAGGGTATGATCCGGTGTTCGGATAACTTATGGTCGGTCATGGAATCTGCATATAAATAGGAAAGAGGTTTAGGAGGGATCGGGAGGTCCTCTGACACTCTTGCACGCTCGCACGCCACGCTCGCACGGCTAAAGACTTATGAGCTGAGGAGTTTTCGCATACTTTGGAATAACTTCTGTTGGCTCATGTTTTTGTGGCTCACCTTACGATGTAAGTTGAGGGTGAAAGATTGGCTAAGTTTTACTTTTAGCGCGTATTTAAATACGTGCGTGGCTGGTTTAAGGAGCGCTCATAAAACTTTGTGTAAAAGGAAATATGGACGGTACATCTTCTCTACGTGAAAAAAGTGGGACACCCACTTTTTCAAATAAATAATTCAATATAGTTGTCATTACTGCTCTAATTTTATTCTTAATTCTTACAGTATTTAGATGGTGTTAATAATGAAGTTCTCCATTTTATTTTTTTTATGTTTCTAAAGACAAATATAACACTTTTTCTTATTTTTTTTCTCAAACCGAAACGAAGCTGTCAGGGAAAAATCTCGACTGTTTTAAATCCTTAAAAAGTCGTAATTTCATTACAAAATGTTTCAGCAAACACCGAGCAAACCACAATATTTCACGATCAAATACGAAAGGTTAAGTAAAAAACATTGTTACAAAACACACGGTAAACAAGCTAAAACATATTAGGAGAGCACATAATAAGGAAAATACGCTTTTACGGTTTTACGGTCGTTGGGAGCTTGCAATGGTGATCCCTTCGTAATGGAACGTGTGTTCCAAGGTTTGTCGGCAAAGGCAATAATTATTATTCTGCCAAATACGTCCTTTGTGATTGGCAGAATTGAAATGGAGGTTAAATGAAAACTGACGTTTAGCGTTATTGTTTTGTTTTTGAGATATCCCGGAAAATAATTGTTTTGGAAACGAGTTTGCTTCGAGAGCATTGATTTCGGGATGGAGTTATCAATGGAATTGATGGAATTTAATGGATTTTAAACTAGGTTTTCATGTCAGTAAACCCTTTTTTTTTTTTTTTTTTTTTTTTTTTTTTTTTTTTTTTTTTTTTTTTTTTTTTTTTGGGGGGTGAGAAATCATCAAATGACTCCTCCCGCTCTGGGCGGAGCGGAAGGGAGTGTCAGACTCTTACTGACTAAAAAACACCCATGTTCCTTCATTGGCCCTTTATGTTCCAGGGCCGCGGTATCTCTTTCGAACAGTCCCGCAGCCCTGGCAGGCACCGGCCCTTGCGGGCCCCTCCCGTTTGCTGACATCTCTTTGAGGCGCGCGTGGAACACGAACGCGCCGTCGACACGGCCTGCCCGTCGTCATACGACGGACGGACGGCGAGCTAGCCCATTACTCGCCGTCCACAGGCCCGCGCCTACGGTGGCCGAGAGCCATCACGGCGTGGCCCCCGACGCCCGGTGCTTCTCCCGCGGCGGCTGGGACGTGAGGAGGTTCTCTCCCTCTCACGTTCCGCCGCCTCCTTCGCTAGCATGACTGCTTCGCAGAAGGAGGCGACGGCTTCCCATTCCCTCTCGCCCCGGACCATGGCTTGAACCAGGGCCGGGCGCGAGAGGTCGCCGCCGCCAATCGCCGCTACGAGGACACGGCGGTGCTCCTCCCAAGCGGAGCAGACCTCGACGGTGTGCTCCACCGTGTCCTCCGGTCGATCCTCGCAATAGTAGCACCCGGGCGTTTCCTCCCGCCCGATTCGGTACAGGTACCTCCCGAAACAACCGTGTCCGGTGAGGACCTGCGTCAGGCGGAAGGTGAGGGCGCCGTGGCGCCTCTCAAGCCACTCCTCAAAGAGGGGACTTATCGCCACTATCGTGGCGTGCCCTGAACGGGGTTGCGATAGTCGCTCCCTCCATGTCGCCATGAGATCACGGCGGAGGTCTGTCCGCCGCGCGACAATATGCCGCGGCAGCGGAGTTACCCCCCGGCTCTGTACCTCCGCGCGCCACTCGTGCAGGCGCGCGAGGACTATGGCCTCCAGATCCCATGGCGGATGTCAGTAAACCCTCAATTGTGATTTGAAGCACTGAGTTAGGAATTTCACGCCATTCATTGCGGTGAACTACCTCGACCTGACCCCAAATATCGCTACTGGGGAAATGTAGATGTCGTAAATGTTTCTGCCTAACCATTCACACGAAAGGCAAATGTCAGGATGATCTTATTGTCAATCGTCTTATTATTTATACCAAAAACATTAATATGCTCACCAAAAATGTCAGACAATCAGCTTTCTCACAAATCCATCGCAAAAAACGTATCGTTATCGGCGCTCAATTAATCAATATTAATTAATGCATTCAGCGAAATGACTGACTGTGAACAGAATGTCACCACCTATACACATAGTTACAATGGTCGCCCACAAGTACAGTAGACATTAGTGTCAATATACAGTGTTTCAACTAGGAACAAATCGTCGAAATCGGCTCACACACAAATCTAAAAGGTTTACACGAATTCTGAGCATTTTTCTGGTAACAAGTAATTCTTGAGTAAGTCGGGCTGTCGGATGAGAAGTGGTGAAGTTTCATGTGTGTAATGCAACGTTACACAAAAGTTCTGTTCATCTTCTGCCTAGCGTTTTCCCACCTATGCTAGGATCGGCTGCCAGTCTAACCGGATGCTGCTGAATATCAGTATTTTACATGGAGTGTAATACGATACTCCTTGGTAAGACTGGTTGGTAGACGTTCGGGCCACTGAGTACCTGTAATGACTGTCAAAGATCTGCAATTAACAGCCGGGACCAACGGCTTAACGTGTTTAAAGGCACGTAGGGAAATCGGTATGTAATGGGTGGTCACCCATCCACTAACCAACCCAGGCAAACGCGGCTTAACCGGAAGATCGACCCGAGTGGCTGTTATTATGTATTTAGCCACGATCTCCTCACTTTTGTGTGTCTTACATAAAAGTTCTGTCCCTAAAACTTTATTCACAAAAATATCCTAGTTGGTTTACTGATTATCTTTATTATGTGCCGCCAGTCTGTCTGCTTGGCAGTGTCCGGTAAATACTCGGACATAATTATGCGTACATGCTCTCACGTCCGCATGGGACAACCGGACGAGTTGCATCTACTTCATAATTCATATATATTGCAAATTGTCTGGACTGCTCTCGGCTATTAAATGAGCAATTACGTTTATGCTATTAAGACGTCTGGCTGCCCCTTAGAATCCATTTTAGCCTTAAAACTTGTGGAATTAATTTGATCTTTACATAAACTGAAATCTTAAATCTACATTTTAGTCGATGTAAATATAAACACATAACAACACAAATAGCACATCTTCTTTTTTATCCTGTGGTTAGTGCACTAACAGTAGCTAGCACTAACCTTAGTGCATTAACCTAGTGTCAGAGTTTTTATGCCGCCCATGGGCCTCTGACTTGGCGTTACATGCCGTCAAGAAATATCTCTCAGACATGCTGGTTTCCTCACAATGTTTTTCTTCACCGAAGTAAGTGATAATTTTACAATATCCGAGAAAAAAAAACCGATATCCGAGATTATCGTTATTGAAAGAGGTGTACAACTGTATTGTATACATTGTCATGTTAAATTAATTTAGGTATTATTGTTTTTAATGGGTGTAATCTTATTTATTTTATATGGTACGTTTTTTTTCTATTTTGTGTGTTTATGTTGTTTGATTTCTATATTGTATGTATTATAGCATCGTATTGGACGAGTCTGTAATGGTGGTAAATAAATAAATAATAATAAATAAATACGCACATGAATCCGAAAAATCAGAGGACAATGAGAACATTCTATAGCTACAATGGCTTATACCTTTAACTTTATCGCTAGAATGGCTTACTTTCGAGTTAGTTTTATACTAAAATACATATAATGATGGGTGATGTGCTGGAGTGCAATAACTATAGAGGAATTATGCTAATAGCGTATAGTATGAAAGTTTGGGAGAAAGTTATTGAAAGTTATTGTGGGCCCTGAAAGAGAAAGGTATGCCTGGGAAGTATGTGCAGTTGATCCGAGTGATGTACAGTAAATGTAGTAGGTACCTAGGTCCGGTCTAAAGCGCGCAATACCGGCAGCTTCAATGTGGCTGTCGGCTTGCACCAAGGGTCGGCTCTAAGCCCTTACCTCTTCCTGATGATAATGGACGCACTTACGTCGGACATCCAGGAAGAGGTTCCCTGGTGTATGCTATTTGCAAACGACATTGTGGTGGTTGCCGAGAGTGGCCTAGAGGTCCAGAGCAGACTGGAGGTGTGGTGGCAAAGACTGGAGAATGTTGGCCTGAAAATCAGTAGGACCAAAACAGAATACCTATTCTGTGATTTTGGCGGTCTCTCCTGTCCTGTGCCCATAACTCTTACCGGAACGCCCATACCGATCTGTTCCAATTTTTGGTACCTCGGGTCGCTTGTCCAAGGGAATGGCGAAGTAGACCGAGACGTAACACACCGGATCAACTCAGGATGGATGAAATGGCGACAGGTCACTGGAACAACTTGCGACCCACGGATGCCCCTCAAGTTAAAGGGGAAAATATACAAGTCCGAGATTAGATCTGTCGCACTGTCGCACTGGATGGATCGGAATGCTGGACTGTGAAGATGGATGAAAAAAGATTGCATGTAGCGGAGATGAGAATGGTGGAATGGTGGATGTGTAGTGCGACAAGAATGGATAAGGTAAAGAACGAGTATATTAGAGGAAGTTTAAAAGTTGCGCCAGTTACAGAAAAGTTGAAAGGGAATCTACTGTCTTGGAATGGACATGTGATGAGGAGGGACGAATCGTATGTGACTAAAAAAGTGATGAATATAAACGTGGATGGATGGAGAGGGAGAGGAAGACCAAAGAAACGATGGATGGATTGTGTGAGGAATGATATGAAAGATAAAGAAGTAAATGATAGCATGATGGTTGACAGAGGAGAATGGAAGAAAGAAACGTGTTGCGCCAACCACAAGTAACATGGGACAAGGGCAGGAAGATGATGATGACTAAAATACATATATAATGCGGCATGTTGGTTTTATAGACTTAGGTTTGAATCTTACTTATATGAAAATGACTTCATTTGCTGGATTCGAACCTATTGTGTGCCATCATCTGTATAGAAACATAATTTTATTTATTTTATTTTATACTATTCGAAAATAAATGGCCAATATTATCATTCCTGGCTTTGTCTACGAGAATAATAGCTATTATTCTCAGTACTACTGAATATAAAAGAGCGAATCCACGAATAATGTTAATACAAAAGTACCTAATACAATTCAAAGACGACCAACTCCAAAGGGAGAGAGGTCTTACGTTTTCATAGTACATTATCATATCAAAGGATTACAAAACAAATCTTCAGAAACACTATGACCGCTTTCATCAGTGTAAGAGCCAGCGCCCCAACACAATTAAACCATGATAAATGGATCACGAAAAATCTAATCTAAATATTTAATCGAAAATTCCCCTGCATTGCTACAAATGCATTTGTGTGTGGGTTACGTACCCAGTGTGGGGTGTGTGGCAAGTATTGCTGTTTGACACACACCCTTTATACGCTCTAATGCTTTTAAAGATGTTTGAACGTACAGAGTAGAGGATTATAAGATGTATTTTAAAGTGATTCAATCTTCTTAATAGATGGTTGGCGTTTCGTATAGCTTTCATAGACGTTTGCTCCGAGAAAACTTTAAAGCTTGAATGAAGCGCGTAGTAATATTATCATACCGTAGCACGTGTTTTTTCATATAGGTACTGTCGAAGTTCGTACTTCTCTATTGTTATTCAAAAAGAAAGACCGATGTTTCCATAGCATAGGTGCGACCGTTGTAGTTTCTACATACGTGTTCGCGTTCTTGTGTGCGTGCCCTAAGCGAAGACAAGTGCAGTGTAGTACAGGAATGCACACCCCAGTCCCAACAGGGCCACCCCAGTATTACGAATGCAAATAATATTTCTTTCCGACAAAATATTGCTGTGTTAATGCCACGCTAAATTGTGTACGATGCAACCCCAATGTACACAGCATATTCGCTTTTATTCGTTATGTTTATTGTTGAAAAGGGCATCGGACAGTTTGTTTCGGCCTTATATTAGTTTGTTTGGTTTAACCTCGCGTTTGGAGTTGTGACCGCTCTGTTTAGAATAGGTTGGTTAAGTAATTCATTTGTTTGTGGGATTGGGTTTTGAACTCTATACAAGGTATAAACGGACCCTTCACGAAGCAAACTAAGTAACTCTACGCAAAAGTGATTGCTGGGAAACACCTTTTTTTGTGGTGTAAAATCATGTTTTACGGTAGGACTCAATGTAACGCGCACATTGTGCTGAAGGATGAATTTATTAAGGGGGTCGTGGAGGTATTTATAGTAAAGTTATAACATTAAAAACATGTAACAAAAAAAAAATTGGAATTTTGACCCCCAATATCTCCGTAACTAGCGGTTCCCAGGTATGGTCTAAACAAAAAAAATATCGCATGACGGGGATAACAAGTGCTTTTCGGCGTTAAGGATACTTTTACACTCATTATTTAAGTGGGTGTAATAGTAAAACGACTATGAAAATGATATGTACAGGAAGAGTAGAGACGTCTGTTTTTTATCGAACCTAGCAAATAGCTTCAGCAAAATGAAGTCACTTTCGCCGGAGTCATAAAACAAATTATAAAGCAAGGATTTTATGAGAAGTAACGCATACAGAAGGAAATTTAATCTCCTTATAACGAGCATGAATGAGTTCGCGAAAATAATTTAATAACCTAATCATGGCCTTAAAGTTCATGAGCCCCTTTCTGGAGGTCGAAGCTCGAACCTCCTTCCGTATAATTTTCTAATTCCGCCTCTATTGCCGGATTTTATTGCATTTCGGTTTCCCTAATGCTGAAATGCGACGTAAACTTCGCCTTCCTGACCCATTTAGGCGGATATTGTTGGGGCGTACACCGTTCAAATTTCTATTGCAGGCTTAAAATATTCTATCCTTCTCTGGGTTTCTATAAAGAAAAGGGACGGGTAGATACATTTGCGCGATAAGTCTAGTAACCCGGTTCAAGGAGGCTCTCCCCTTGAAGGTTGTTCGGAGGCAGGTCGCAGTGCGCCTGTAAATCACTTAAGACGAACGGGATCGTCTTGCAGTTAAAGTTCCTGTTTTTGCTCACGGGGGTGTCGGAACGCGACGATAAGAAATATTTGAAACAGTATACGTTAGCCTCGTTTTATGGTTCCCGTAAATTAGATGGTCTGTTTTTCCTTAAAATTGGCGTGGTTTTGTTATTCCTGGTGTGATTTTGTGCAAATGTTGGTAATTTGTACCGCCCAGGTGTTTTAAAGTAATTGCCGCGTATCTCAGTTTAGAATTTTATTTGTATTTATAAAATAGGAGCTTTGAGGCAGGAAGGAAAACGTATTAAATATTTGAGTCAATTAATCACGAGGGATTGTAGTCTTAATATATTTGTGTCGATGTGCTATAAAAACGAGAAAACTAAACGAACCAATACCTGACTAATACAAAATTAAAATTTAATGTTAAAAAGATTGTAGTTATAAATACGTGCATAAACCATAAGTAACACTAAATGTGAAATGTGTGAAACAATCATCAATCGAAGCAGCAATAGACAAGTTTCAGATCAATGAAACGTATAGTCTGTGTGAACTAACAGCAACACATGATCCAATCACAAGTCTACACCGTCTCAGAAACAAACTCCCAGTTCACAGGGCATGCAACTGCACAAACTTGTATTGTAAACTTTAGTCCAAAGCAAAGGGCACGTGCACGCACGGGTAAATACACTGCACCGTCTGCAGGGCTGCCAACATGCCAAATTAACAACGAAAATATGGACACCGTAAACACTTCGTTGAAAAGTTATGAATGGAATGAAAAAGGGGAGGGCGATAATGATACCACATTAGTGTTTTTAGAAGATGTATATTGCTTCATAGTATTGATTTTTTACGGTGTTTTGTCAAAATAAGATTGGCAAATTTATGCAAGTATGATTTGTTGTATAATATTAATAAGGTACTGAAAGATATTAAGTATGATAATTACCAACTTCAACCTCAGATAAAAAGGTATTGATTGATTTCAATTTTTTTTTTCTGGAAATTGAAAATGGATTTTTCTGATTATTCTACTTGAGTAAAATTATTGTCTTTAAAAAGCAAATCAGACAACTTTTATAATTAAGTAAAGGATGTAATTTTATTAACATACCTACTTGGATAGTGTTTATATTTTTAAACTGTTATACTTAGTCACTAACATTATCATTAACACTAGATACGGGATATTTACCATCTCCACTGTTTGTTTTGAGTTCTCGATTTTTGATACGTGTTGATCACGGAACAACGTTTATATTTAAAGCAAACGACAGACCTTTCAATGCCTGCAGTATAAACCCTAGAGCCGACAAACACTAACAAACCTAATTCCACTCTCTGTATAAATCAATAAGTTCAATACTCCACATAAACACACCCTGCAAAGTTATCAATTAGTTTCCGTCTGCGGAATGAATCCAGGGATACAATATTAGCAACCCTAGTTGCACCGAGCTAACAAATTAGAAAGTTTCTACTCGATATAAAGGGGATGTGTTGTTCTAATAAATTTCATGGCTTTGGGATGGACACTGGCCGATAAAGTTGCTTTGCGAAGACAATCCCTACTGTTCCGTAGTGTTTCTGATATATTGACAAGGCTCGTTGTGCGATCTAGTGGGGAGTCGGGTTGGCAGTTGATAAATACATTACGTGCGTGTGTGTGTCTATGCTTTGGTATTCGTGTTTGAAGTTAGCTATTTTGAAGGCTGTTTGGGCCAAATCTGAGTAATTATTTATTTGTGACTTCAACATAACATAACATCATGCCTGTCATCCCCGAAGGGTTAGGCAGAGGTGTACTTGTGACTTCAAATATATAAAATATCTACTTAATACTAGATAAGTACTTGAGCGTACCACAGAGTATCTTGAACTTTTCAATTCTACAATAAGTATGCTAATTCCTTAATCAGTTGTTCACCATAATGCCGCCTATTTATTACAAGTCTTTACTATTAATACCTAAGTAACTGCTTAGATAGATAGAGGTATCAGTGTGTAGCAGTAGGGTTAATAGAGATTGGTAATTCAAAGCGACACAGATGTTCGACAAATGACAAGAAATAATGTTGTAGTTTGGTGGAAATACCGCTAGGTATACAGGCACACTGTAACATAAATCAAGCCGATTGTGGTCACGTTGCTCAAGACCACTGGTTATCGTGACCGCGAACCGCAGCATGTAAGATGTAGCTACTGAAATACAGGTTTATGTTGTGAGGTTAAGTAAACATGCCCTAGGAGAAGCATTGACATTACTGGACGGTCGTTACAGGTAGTCAGTGGCCCGAATGTCTGACAACCAGTCTTACCAAGGGGGGTGTGGAGGTTAGATAGGCAGTCGCTCCATGTAAAATGCTGGTATTCAGCTGCATCCGGTAAGACTGGAAGCCGACCCTAACATAGAGTTGGGAAAAGGCTAGGCTGATAATGATGTCCAGACAATCATGACATCTAAGCGGTCACTGCTCTTGGTTTTGTCAAAAACCATTGGTGCTTTTTTAGTCAAATTTATGTAGTGAAAAGTATTAAGATTTTATTTTATTTTATTATTTTATTTTATTTTATTAGGAAAACATACAGTGTATTCATACAGAGTAGAAACAGATATAAACAACTGAATACCATTTACATGTTTCCGCATTTAAACATCTAGAAAGCTTGTTATCAATCTTTAGTGATATAACAGGTAATGTAAATAACCTAACATTAAGCAAAATTTGAAAATTTAGAAAAGTGAAATTTGGGGTAAGTATATTTAATAACTAAATTATGTTGAAGTCAGAGAACCAAACCATGATTTCGTTAATGTTCTGTTGAAAACGCGTGGCTTTGAATTAAACAAATCCAGTTCAGGAAAGTCAACAAGTTTATTAAATTCTCTAGCGGACCTCACAAAAAATGAATTCTGCCTGTAGTTCGAAGAACTCTGAGGCACGTCCACACATGCTTTACGTCTCGTCATTCTATTCGGGACTTTAAGTTTAACTCGGGATAGTAAATCCGGTGAGTCAATGTGATTCTGCGCGATTTTAACAAGGCACGCAATATCCGAAAACTTTCTTCTTTGGTACAATGGTAAAATATGGTGTCTTCGACATCTCGCCTCATAATTGGGGTCATATGTTTTAGACTTATGTTGCAAGTGTTTCAGGAACCTACGTTGAATGGATTCAATTCTATCTATATAAACATTGTAGAGAGGATTCCACACTTGGGAACAATACTCAAGAACGCTGCGCACCAAAGAGCAATAAAGAATTTTAAGTACTTTCAAGTTTGAAAACTGAGAGCTGGCTCTCAAGACGAAGCCCATGGTCCTGTAAGCTTTTTTGACAATATGATCTACATGTCTTTCATAAGTTAGCTTGGAGTCGTGAATGACACCTAGGTCCCGTACTGAGTCTACTTGTTCTAACTCATGTCTTTTGATAAAATATTTAAATTTAATAATTTTGACTTTACGAGTAAAGGTTATAAAAAAAACATTTTTTGACATTTAAGTCTAATTTATTGATTAAACAATATTGATCAAAACTATCTAAATCATTTTGGAGAAGCTGACAGTCTTCATAGCTGGTAATTTTTTTGAAAATTTTCATGTCGTCAGCATAAAGGAGTAATTGTGAGTATTTAATGCATTGAGTGACATCATTTATAAATATGTTAAAAAGAAGGGGCCCAAGCAAAGAACCCTGCGGTACCCCAGACGGGACGATGTTCCATTTAGAACGGTACCCATTCAGAACCACTGCTTGCGATCGATTTTCAATGTACGAAACAAACCACCGATATAAGTCTCCATGGATGCCAGCTTGGAGTAACTTCTGTAGTAATATTTTGTGGTCGATTCGGTCAAACGCTTTACTATAATCAGTAAAAATTGCATCGACCTGTCCACCAGCATCCATGCTAGACGTCGTAGACTCTGTGAAAGACAGCAGATTAGATAAAGTTGACCGCTTGCTTACAAAACCATGCTGCTCCGTGATCAAAGTTGGTGAGATACTCTCATAAACTTGTGTATATACGATTTTTTCCAGTATCTTAGCAAAGATGCATAATTTGGAAATGGGGCGATAATTTTTAGCATCACTCTTGCTACCACTCTTATGTATGGGTGTGATAAATGCAGATTTCCATATTTTAGGTACAAGTCCTTCCGAGATAGACCTTTTATAAAGAATAACAAGAGGTTCAGTTAAACATGTAGCACAAGAGACAATAAATAATGGTACCACATTATCGGGCCCTGCACCCTTACTTAAATCTAAAGATTTTAATAATTTAAGAACTAGGTCAGCAGTGACTTCTATACTACCTATGTTGCTTGGTGCGTTGTTATCAATAGACATGGGTATTGAAGAAGAGTATGTAGACGGAGGTAGAAAGTTTGAATGGAAATGAGAAGCAAACACATCGCATATTTCATCCCCAGTATCAGCTGGAACACCATTATAATGAATAGTTGATGGGAGTGAGTTCGATCCCTTTTTATTTGATTTAATAAACGACCAAAAAGACTTGGGACATTTAATTATTGCATCTTCCGCGTGTTTTATATATTTTAAGTAGCATTCTTTCTCCAATCGTTTGGCACGGTCACGAAGAAGACAAAAAGTATCATGGTCACTAGTATTACCATATATTTGAAATTTTTTTAAGAATTTTAACTTCTCTTTGAGAAGTTTCTTTAAAGGAGCACAATACCAAGGTGGGAAAGAGTCAGAGGCTATTAATTTGTGAGGAACATACTGCTCAATGACATCATATAGGTGTTTATAAAATAATTGTACTGCGTCCTCTAATGTATTATTATTTAAGCATGTTTGCCAATTTATGTTATTTAAGAAAGTTTTTATGGCTCCGTAGTCCGCTTTATTATAATAATATTTAAGTCTGGTTTTACTTTTCAACAAACACTCCTTGGTAAAATCGAGGACTATATCTAACGACTTATGATGACTATCTTCCGGTACCAACGGGTCTGTGCATGATGTTACCGTTACCTTATAGTTACATAATATATAATCCAGTAGTCTGTTATTTGCATTCCTGTTTAAATTATATTGGTTGAGGTCACATTCGGATAAGGTATCGAAAAAGAATACCTGAGATTCACCATTAATCCCACTAGGCTGTAGAGAACCTAAATCGCCTGACCAATTAATATGACTTAAGTTAAAATCGCCCATTATCAGGAACGCATCCTGAGGGTGGGCGCTAACAATAAAGGAAAGATTTTCGGTGAAATTCTGCAGTTGTGTATTGAAAGAATTACCTGACTTTTCTTTACAAAGATATAAAGTACATACATGCAGTCGATATGATCTACTGACAGGACTATTATTTTTTAATGTTATGGTGACCCAAATATCCTCAGCCGTCGAGCGCCAATCGGGCTGCTCAACCGCAGCATACTCGCGACGAACAGCTAACAGCACGCCGCCACCGTATCTTTCCCCCGTCGCAACATAGTTCCTATCCCGCCTCCAGACAACATACCTTTCGTCGAACAACTCACTATCACATACACCCTCCAATAACCACGTCTCAGTCAACGATACAATATCATATAATGAAAGAAGGAGATTACGTTTAAATATGTGCGTCTTCGTGCGCAGTCCCCGAGTATTTTGATAGTACACACTTAAATTAGAAGTAGCCATCAATAAAACAAAAACATAAAACTACAGCGCAGCCAATTAATTGAAAATGTTATATTGATAAATATTTCGCACGGTGAGTAGCTCAACAATGTACGCGTCGGCAAATAAACACACTCAAAACTAAATAACATAAAAACAGGACGATATGATTGTCGCGAGTTCAATAACACGACACGCAAAGAGCCAAGCACAGATAATATTTGTATGAGAGATAGATAAAAACGTGTCAAATAGTATACCATAACTATAAAACACAACAATCGGATCATAATTGTAATAGAAATATAATAACGCTTATTTATTTTAACATTGCAGGTAAACCCACAACTATTTCGTTTAACTGACATCCGTACCGTGTATCGAAACCGACATAGATGCAAAGACATATTCAATCTTAAGTAGTTAAGTGTGCGCGCGAAAGCGACCGCTATAAGTATGAGTAGGCGCGTCAGTAAGTACGAGAATGCCATTGAGTATTGCATAGATATGTGCGTTAACTTGTTGACACCTTTAAAACACTGGTCATAAATCACAACACAATAGCCCCGCTCAGAACAGAATGTGGTTCTCAAACTTTTTACATAGGTTTCATAGATTGTAAATATTAAAGAAGTTAAATTAAAATTAAAGTAGCTTAAATTATCCTCGCAAGGTCGTTTTCGCATTTTATAAAAAATACTGGAGAACCGTCCACTTTCCTGGCCATGATTTTTGAATGTTTCACCCATATGTACTGAAAGTTCCGTTCTTTTGCCAATGATCTCGCCTTACTCAACAGTTTCTTGTTCCGCTGCGTAAGGTGGTCGTTTACGTAAAAGTTACCGGCAGATGAGAACCCCATATTGGAAAGAGTGAGTTGTTTACTTTTACGTGCAGACGCGACCAGTTCTTCCTTAATGTAGCGATTATTAAAAGCTATTATTATGTGTTTCTCTGCATTAGGTGCAAGTGTAGGTACCCGGGCAATATAATTTATTTGTTCCTTTTTTATGGGAAAACCACACAAACTTCCGATTTTCTGGGCTATTTCATAAAGGTTTTCATTCCTTTTTTGTGGGATCCCCCGAATTTCAACATTATTCGCCCTGGCCCATTGATCCTTTTCGTCCAATTCCCGGTTTAGTCTGGTTATCTCAGCCTGAAGAGTTGGAATCTGGGTGGCAACTTTCTCCACTAAAGACACTCGTTCTTCCAAGGAGTCAATGGTACTTGAGAAATTCTTGATCAATCCATGAGCCATTTCAAGGGAGTCCTTTAGATTGTTGACATCCGATTTGATCAACTTGACATCTTCAACAAGAGTAGCCAAAGGAGCCAACTGAAAGACGATTTGGTTCAACTGTTCTTGCATTTTATCCAATTGACTTGGTACCGGAGAGATTGGGGCAGGAGAGGGTAATGGACTTGACTTGCACTTAGGGCAACGCCAGCTGTTCTTCCTTTCCCCTAGACGCCTATAACCAGCTTCAGTAATCCCAGCACATCCAAAGTCATATTGACTTTTGCAAGCACTGCAGGTCGGGCCATCAGTGTGGTGGGTATTGCAATCCGGGCAGGTAAACATCGCGATAGTAGTTTGAGAACCACTGGAAATTTATTTTAATTGAACAAGCGTGTATCCACGAATAACACCGAACGGTGACTGAAGATGATGGCGGGGTTTGTTCTGTTTTTGGCCACTCGTCAGAATATCCTTTTACTACTATAGGTACAAACGCCAGCACATCCAATTACCACAAGCTGTCAAATTTCTCCAAATAATTTTAAACCATAAATGTTGATGGTTAAATTCAAAATCGAATGAGAAAATTTGACAGTTTGTGGTAACCTGATGAGCTTGCGACTGCACTATAGGTTGTGCACTTCAAAGTAGTAAGACGCAACATGCATAAGCCGTGAACACCGTTTAAACTAACTTCGGTTACTGTTACAGTTCGCTACTGTGTACCGGTCTTAACTAGCCACGTAGAACTATTGTAGTTTCAGCTGCTTCGGTGCAAGTAAGTCCTCGCCCTTCGTTATTTATTGCTTTAACTTATCGGGTAATTAGGTTAGTGAGGGGACACTTGGGGGCAATTTGTCAGAATCCTGCCAACTTCCTAAGTTCATTCCGTTTCACTTTATTGTTAGTAGTTCTGACGTTCTGCACTGAGGCGTCAGAAAAGTTAAGTATTGTTGTCGTGGTTTTATTTCGCCAGAAGACGTTGGTTTTTACCCCGGAGTCATTTGGAAGGTAATCAAGCATCTTTAAATAACATGAACTACAGCAAGGCAAGGCTGATGCATTCTTTAGATAGACATATATCATTGAAACAAATTCTACAAAAGCATGAAAAACCTCCAAGACACAACAACTAAACCACAAAACAAAACAAAACAAACACAACAAAGCTTCACTCTAGAGACTGAATATAATAAAAATGTTGAATTTCCACCAGCCTGCATAATACAGGACCACGTAACTTTCTCCCAAGGCGCACGTACGGGCGGCTACCGACGAGCAGACGAGCCAAGGAGACTCGGGCCGGGCTCCCGGACGGAACATAAAAACTACCTTCCACCTTCCGCCACCACCGGCCGCCGACCTACACCTAAACGTTCATGTCTAAGAGATAAAACGTGCTTACTACCTTATGTCTACCTACACAACTTACTGATTAAATTGAAGCATTTTTGCCGAGTTTTCTAGCTGTTAGGAATTTAAACAAGAGTGTAGGAAAAGATTTTTAGTTGAATTCAATTTTGGCTTTGGTTTACGTAATTTTAGACCGACCTTTATAACTTGACACTAACATAAATTGGAAAGAAACTCAATTTTACAAAATAAATGCCATTAAGTATTATCAAAACTAACCCCCTTCCGTGTCACAGAACAGAAAACAAATGGTTCCATTAGAGAAAATAACATAGATACCCGGCGGTCCCATGTGCGCCAGCGTCAAGTTTGTAATTAGATAACAATCGAGCCCGATACCCGTTCGTGTTTGATTCCACTAACGATCGGACTGCTCGTATGCCGTACATTTAATATGAATTCCATTGACAATTACAAGCCGACGATGTTCCAAAATTACAGTTACAGGAGTGTGCAGTGAACGACAAGTGATAGACGAATGTAGATAGTGCTATAACAATGCGATGCCACTATAATGACAAGCCCAAGACGATCTAAAAATAGTGGGGCGCAGTGTGCCGTGCAAGTATCAGACTGGGATCTACCATCCACAGAAACAGGAACTGTGAAACGGAGACGATCTTCGTGTCCAGAAAATTCAGGAAAACAAACAGTTCCAACACATGATTCGATATTTGAAGTACAAACGCCGTCAGACTCCGGCAGCTGTACTTCACGAAGTATAGACGACACTGACAAATCAGATTCACTCATTGATGTGGAAGAAAGAATATCGTGCATAATAAACGAGAACAGATCCTCTAAAAGCAACTCTGAATCTAGTGACGTAGATATCATAATAGATAGTATCTTTGGCAACCCTAACGATCATTTGTTTGAAGCAGCACAAAATGAAACACTCTTACGTGATCGTAGCAAAACTTTTATCAAACAAGAGACTTTATCTATTAACGAGAAATCTGATCATGCTACTGCCAATGTTTCCCCCGATAAAAAGATCAAAGACAGACGACTTAAAACGCCCGCACCAATAAAGAAATTAAACAAATCTTTGGACATAGGCAAAAATAGTTCAAAATTAGCCAAAGAACCTTTGAAAGTCCAAGAAAAATCAAGTGTGTTACCAGTGTACAAAAGTACAATTAAGGATAGTATAGATTTAAATACAAGTCAAAAGAAAAAAATTACAACCAAACTAAAGTTACCTTTTACCCCAGTTAGAACAATGGATAAACCAAAGATCAATTTATTTCAAAATAAAACTAATTTACAAGAGTGTAAGCCATCGCCTTTACTTTGTTCACCGATTAGAAGAACAATATCTAACGAATATGTGCGATTAAAGTTTACCAACGACACTGTGATAAGACGGACTATTGACGGAAAATCTGTACCAAAGATATCACCTAAGATACAGTCCATAATACCCGAGAGTCCAATTGACACCGAAGATCCTTTTCTAAACCTTAGTCCTAACAAAAAATACACAGTGACAGTGAATAATAAAGTGAGGTGCGACAAAGACAACTATGTTATATTCGATCCAACCACCGGATTCGCTCCGGACGGGTCGAGACAATCCCGGATTCCTTTGAAGTCACCAACTGGAGACAAATCACGGATCCCGCTAAAGTCTCCAGGCGGTGAAAGCTCCGGTCTAGTCAGGAAATCGGCAAACGTTAGTGATACAGACAGTGGTATATTGTCTCCGAACTCACCGGTAGAATCGAGTGAAAAGGGATCGGCGTACTATGTCAACGCAGCGGCGTTTAGTGAGGCGGCGAAGAAATGTGCCAACGACTTCGATATCACTATCCTGGAACCTGGTTTGGCGAAAAAAGCTGCTGAGCAAATTCAGGTGAGTTGAATTCTTTATTTTTCAAAAACACTCCTGATCCTATCCGACACTGACGGTCGTCGAATTCAATTATTTAAAATCGTATGTCCGTTTCAACGATGTGCGGAACTTGAAAAATGTGCATTCATTTTTCTTACAGGCAAAGATCGCAGAGGTACAATTTATTATACTTCGCTCGAAAAGGTCATTTTTCATGGCAACAGTTTTCAACAATACGCTCCGGTCTGTTGCATGGTTTTTTTTTACAGTCGGGCGCTGTTTTTTAAATACTGTTGTTTGCAGCCTGCGAATTACGCCTTTAGCATAACATGTGTAGTTATCTTTATTTTGAAATTGAATAAACGCATTCATTTAATTGTTTTGAATGTTTTAAGTTAGTATCTAGTTAGGTACGACTTATTTTTAAATGCACATTAAAAACCTTATCACTCGGCAATTTATTTACATCAATTACATATTTTTTACGAAAATTACTGATTTCTCATCAAAGCCTGAGCGTACAAACGTAATACTCACACATACAACATGTTACAAAAAAGCGGCAAGGAATAAAATGAATTACAAAGTTTATTTCAATTAATGGCGATGCATCACGAACTCAAATTATTGCTAAAATAATAAAATTTTGAGGTAACTTATTTTGCTGTGCAATCAGTATTTTTGATTTCCATTCGGTTTTTTAATATGAAAAAGGAAGATTTTTTAGGTAAGTACATACTTACCCACTATAAACAGAGTTTCACTTATCTCTTTTTTACAGTTTGCTTTCGTATTAACTTATATCAGCAATTAATTCTTATACGTTTGATCGTATACATTCAAACGTGTACTGGGTAGTAAAGTTTTGACTCGTTACGCCATCTATAGACGAGTAGCAAAACCACGCCGTCATCTCGTGCTCTGAGCAAAAGTTAACGGTTACGGTAGCGGATGCTATTATTGTGAGATTATCTCGAATAATAATTAAAAGAAAAGTACAGTGTGGAAAAATTAAATAGAATTAATTCGTAAATCTTAAGTTGAAGTCTTTACCAACGAATTTTGTCTAATCAGTTAGGTAGTTGCCATCGTAGTTCGGCTACTGCCTACAAGATGGCGCTGTTACCAACATCTCATTTAAACACAACATCCCCTTCATTTGTTTAGCAGCACTTTGTCGTGAGATATATCGCTCCACACTGGCGCATTATTCGGAAGCAATCGTGCAGTTAATTTTCAAATGGGCTCATTTAGCGAAAATAACGAACGGAGTAGCGGCGTGTGTTTAAGGCTGACTTTTGTAATCGGCGTAGTTTGTGTATGTATGGGCAATTACTGTGTCGCTAGCGATTGTCCACTGTCTGGTCGTTATTGTTTGTGTTTGATGATGTGCGCCGATAGATGCTATCATTAGCGTCATTTTTCGATCGTCCCTTTATGTTCCCTGTCAGGGGAGAGGTGTTTTATGGTGTGGGTTGTTTGATAACATTGCTTTTTATGTTTTATTTACCAGGCTATTTCACGTAGGCGTCCACTTGCGTTTTAACGTATTGTTGAACGGTTTTTCAAGAATTGGTTGTATGACAGCAAAGCCTAACCTAATATCCTTACAGGTACTTATTGGTAATAACTCATGTCTTTTGGTTCTTTCTAAATGAAATAAAGCTAAGCATTGTAAGCTTCTTAAGTAGATTCTTAGATATTTATATTTCGTCCCACCTACCCTAGACGAAATATAACTGACTTTATACCGGAGAATTCCTAGCGGAACTCGAGAACCGATACAATCTGGCACAGTTTCACTGCTTTATAGATAGCATCGAAAACCGCATTGAAAGCAATACCGCAATAATTTGCAAATGCAAATCGTATTTGAAAACAATAGCAATACGTCACAACACGGCCAAGTTTCGTAAACACTGTCTAGAAATAAAATACAGTGTGTTTGGTTAAACGTGGGCATTACATACTTTGGGACGAACCCTACCTGGGTTCGTTCAGATTTGTCCTAGTTTGGAGGGCGTCCGGGATCGTCCGAGCGGGTTTAGAATAAGTGTTTGGTTAAAACTTTTTGTGATAACACCACACCGTCCAAACACAATCTCAATTTCACCTAAATGTCCTTTTGGTCCGGCATCGTGGGCTTAGATGATGGCAACCATACTTTAAGGGGATGTTATGTAGTAGGTACTCATGAAAATGAACCACTTTTATTATATAACCAACCATAAATTCGAGAAAATTGTATCAGCTCCACACACATATTCATAGTAATATGGTCGCAGAATTGGAAAAAATGTAGGGCTGATTTTGTTTCGAGATGACGTGACACCCTTAATTTATCGGCCATTTTTAACCAAACACCCGGTATATCAAGGAGTAAGCCATCATAGTATTAAAATATCAGAAGTGTAACGGTGATATAAGTAGGCCGAAGGATGCATTCGTGGTCCTATTTGTAATTTAATGTGCAATCGCTAGTCGAATCGCATTCGGTACTGGCGACTTGTGAGAATCACCTGCGTGATTACTGACGCTGCATGCGATGAATAAATAAATGTTTTATGCCTAGGAACTTAGGTTGCTTAAACATGTTCAAACTTAGGTTCATAGTGTGTGATTTTATGTTTCATTGCCTCTACGATTGGCGACGCAAGAGTTCGTTATGAATGGCATTTCGATCGCTACGTGATAGAATTCTGTTTGTGGTGATGTGACGTAGAATCGCGATGTTACTTGGAATATCGATTACATTGCTGCTATCAAAAGATATTTGGAGACCATGTATAGTGCATTTTTTGCTTTAAACGAAAGGTATGTTCTATGATTCAATTTGGAGTACTACACATTTTGATACAAGTCGGAAAACTTTGTCATTGCAACCGAGGTAGAAGAAACACAAGCCATAGGTGGGTTTTCTCCTTGAACCTGCGAAGGCAAAGTGCGGGGAAAAAAGCAAATGAAATCGTAGTTTCATAATGATTAATGAAAAAATATATTTTCTTTCTATTTTTTTATTTCTTCGCAAGTGTATTGAAAAACGTTGTTTGAATTGGCATTTCACGGGGGCATATGTATGTCACTGCAGTTCTCGGCTCCATAACACCCATAACGCCTACGGCACAGGCGTGAATTCCGCCTCGGCTGCAATGACACAGTTTCCCCACTTGTGTCAAAATTTACTATTTCTTTAGAGATACTCTTTTTCTCACCTTGTTATTTGCGAATAAATTGGTTTCTTTTTCGATATACAGTGCAATACTTTTTCTTATTATTTTACTACTTACTTTCATCCAGTCCTTCTAAGACCTTACAATTTTACCCTATCATTTTCATCTTCTTCATAAAATTAAGTACTCCTTACCACCATCAAAATTTAAAGATGCATCTCTTATCCCGTACCATACCGCGTTATACGCTAATGAGTGACTAGGGGAGCGTGGGGCAAGGAGCACAAACACTCGTGTCGGCTCGAGGAGCCCGCATCTCCCCGCAAGGGCTCTCCACATAAACGGGTAAAGGCTTTTACCCTCACACCGCTCCTGAAAATATTGCATCACTTCATTTTGACTGAAAAGAGGTTCCTGGTTACGGTAAGGAGTGAGATTGGAGTTATAATTACTTCTTTTAATCTAGGTTAGGCTATATTCGTTGTGTAAATAATATAGTCAACCTGTTAGTTTAATTACGTATCCACCAATAGGCTCAAAGTTTTTTAAATTACTGCCTTACTAATGTCTGTCACCTTGCTTTAAATTTTGTCTCCAAAGATTCAAAATAGAAACAAAGAAAGAAACAATATTTATTTGTCGCAGGGACATGACGTGCATAGAATAAAATAAATTATATTGTCCGACCGAAAGTTCGGTTTCGGTCGAGTTTTGGCAAAAAAACGAGTTTCGGTTTCGGCGGCAAACCTGTCGAAACTACGACCGAAACCGAAACTGCTTCGGGAGTTTTCGCGCTGTGATCGGTCATGTTCGCCGCGTTAAATTCCATCCAAGCGAGTAAGCGGCAAAGACATTTTTCCGCGTCCACGTGCCTAATAATGTCGTGACTGGCTTGTGTTTGCAGTTCGTTTTGTTTGTTGTGAGTTTTCGTGTAATTTTTATTATGTGATATAGCATAAGAGTAGGTAGTAAACATCAAAAAATAATTCATAATAACAAACTATTAAGTACATAGATTATAGTAGAATCAAGTTTAACCTGTCTAAATATTTTTTTGGTTGATTTAACTCTCTCGCTAATGCTATACCTAAACAAACATAAGTTAGGTACTTGGTACCTACTATAGTTCATTAGTGGTGATAATATTATGGATTCAGAGTTTCAAAATTCATTGTAATACTTATTACCAAGTTATTCAAGTGGCAAGTACAGTTAAATACTTACCTATCCCTTATTGTTTTTTTAATAAAATTAACACACTTATAATTAAATAAGTAGGTACTTACATAGGTACCTACTTAATAAGTATCCGTATAATAAAATTAATATTTCATTTCTGTTTTTCGATTTTAAAACCTTATTACCTACTCCCAAACTAATTTAATAAACTAATTTTATATTTTAATATTAAAAAAAAACCATGAATAATATTCAAAAGAAGAATCTTAACTACTCAAATAACACCTCACCTTTTTCAAGTATTTTTAAGGCGCGTTTTTCTTTTTTTCTTAAATGAATGGTTGTTATGTTGATTATCATACCAATAAGTGAAAATATCGAAGACTGCATAGCTATGTGATTCAAAGATAAAAAAATAAAGACTGTCTGATTACAATATCGTTTTCTTTATTTTTCTCTCAAAACATGATCCTTGTAAGGAAGTTTCGGTTTCGGCCGAAACTTAGACTGTTGCCGAAATTCGGTTTCGGTTGTAAAAACCAGTTTCGGTCGGACACTAATAAATTAACAATAAACATATACCGCATAAGCGGCATAACAAATATTATAAACACAACAAGACTGAAACCAAAAAAAGTTAACAGCTAAAGTAAAGAGTAAGAAGAGAGAGACAAGTAAGTGGAGAGTGAGTAGTAGTTAAAGTTAAACAGGAAGGTACAAATACTTTATTTAAGGACAACGAAAGCATGGAATAATGCAAAGCATGGCTTTATGTTAGCAAGCGCAATGCGAAAAAACCGAAAGCAGCCAGTGATAGCTGATTAATTACGGTAAGTTCACTAACTACTGCGGTCCCAAGTAACTACCACTGAAATAAAACTCCCACCCTCAACTTTCCCTGTCTGCACGCCAAAATAAACGAACATTTCAAAACAAAAACACATGAAACAATTTCAGCAGCTGCTAAAGGTACAAGTTGCAAAATGTTTGGACAATTTGCTTGTAGCGCGCAGGCAACTCGACACTCGGTAGTGAAAGCAGTCAAATCAAAGTGTGGCCGCGGGCAGGGGTACCTACCACTCCACCACTCGTTGGGAGTCCACTCACGCGCGGGACTCTAACCTAATTACTGCTGCCCGTAGACTGCAGTTCGTATAGACATGGAACCTTGCATCGAGGTCTGGTCTGGTCTGATTGTGTAGCGGTTGACTAGGTTTAGCGTTATTATGGAGGTCAAAGCAGCTAGAGGCAGTAGAGACTTGCTTCCTGCAGCCGCTTTGGCCACGAACTTATTTTATTTCTTCTCTCTATTGTTATAATGTATGATAGTTTAAAATCTACAGGATCACTAGCGGCTAAGTTTGTTACAGTGGTTCTGATGTGTATGAGGCCACAAGTGCAGGAGCACTTATCACACCACATTCAGGGTCAACGCAGCAGTCACATGTTCTTACAAACATTTCCATTAGCCTTACTTTAGTCGCTCAAATACATAAGGCAGTAGTATACTGATATGTACCACAATCAAAAACAAGTTAAATCTTCACCATTCTAAGAAAGAATGGAAGTACCTACCCCAAATAAATTGGGCCAATTTAATTCGTCATTTCGACGACTGTCGTTTTCTTCCGTACTTCTATTACTCGTCATCTCGTAAGACACTTCCTTTCTTGCCATATCATCCTTCACATATTATACTTATACACATTCAGAAAACAAGTTAAATAATGTAAGAAAAAATTTAAAAATCGAAATCCATTATCTATTTTCCGAAATAAAAAAAATATTTGTTTTAGTTGTATCTATCTGTCAATACTACAGATTCATTCATCTGTGGCATTGTCAAAGCTCCATCCGGCCAAATCTTGGCCCCCAAAGAGGCTATTTCTCGATTGAGTGAGGGCGGCACAATGTAACTACCAACGCAGACCCGTATTATTTAGAGTTGTCAACAAAATGATGTATTTTACTCTTTGAAAGATGTTTGGGTAATGGATAAAAGCTATATAAGAAGAGAGAGAGTGCCTCTGTTTAGGGACATCACGAACTAATGACACGGTGGTTCCCCACAAATATTGAACATCTGTAGTTCCGTACGAGAATCAGAATCACAACATATCATTACTTACTAGTTAATAGTTTCAAGGGTTTTAATTTAAATCCTTTTTCTAAAATTAAAAGTAGCGTAAGTTACTTCTTACAATATCAGCTATCTGCCAGTAAAAGACCCGTCTAAATCGGTCCAGCCGTTTCGGAAATTAGCCAGAACAAACAAACAGACAGACACAAATTGAAAAAAAAAGTTTTCTGTAACGTATATACTTTCATATGCATTCAGTAAAAAGATGTTATAATTACAAACAGACCCTTCACTTTTATTTATTTGTATAGATGTATATACATATAACGTCTATAGTTATACCGTATCTGTTTGTACTAGTACATGTCGAATACAAATGGATTGCACGCTGTTGTATTGCTCAGTATCCGGGAAACTCCCCGGATACTGTGAAACAGGCCCTGAGGCACTAGACTTGAGCTGTGGGCAGGACCATCGGGGATTACACCGAAATTGCAATCAACATTATTATTCTCTTTGGGATCATTCGTAAAGTGCAGTGTTTTCAATTTTTTCTGCATAATGATAAATAAACTTTTGGCTAAACAGACACGATTTAAATTTACATTCACTTTTAGTTTCATTGACTTCATAATGGTCGTTGGACTTTCAAATTTAATTATAGGGTCATTGCGCTTTAATTTGTATGTTTTCATGTAGTTAATAGTTCACGAGTTTCATACTATCATGCAGTTTCAAAACCCTAGCCACCTAAGATCGTTTTTTCCTAGTTTCCCCTAATTATTTGACATGTTCAAACACATCTTTGTTAGTCTATTTCATTTATTTATTAGTTACTAGCTGTTGCTCGCGGCTTCGTCCGCGTGGAAATTTTGATGTGTACGAAAAAAAAGATGAGAAGCCTATGTCCTATCCCACTTTACAATCTATCTCCTTGCCAAATTCTCTTTCTATTTACGATCCGATCAGCCGTTTAGTTGTGAAAAGGTAACAAACAAACAAACAGAGTTACTTTCGCATTTATAATATTATTAGTATTGTATGGTTTGATATGGCAAAAATGACAAAGACAGGTTAATTTCAGGGAACCAAGTAACTCCATTTTACTTTTGTTCCTTATTAAGAGCTACTATGAAAGTGCTTTACCTCGGTAGGTAGTGTCAAGCATAACTCTTACTTTACAAAACTATGGGCGTATTTCCTAAAAAAATATCCTCGCCATCTATTTACCCATAATAAAGATTCAACGGAAGTGCGGGATCATATATCAGTCGGGACGATCGTAAATATTCTAAACGCCGGTACGGATCACGCATTCACTCATATGTCGCTGTCATTGTGAAGAGACTGACTTGTTTGTAAGTGACTAGAGAATTGATTTATTGAAGAGTAAGTCGATTTATGTGTTAGGAAAGTTTTACATATTAATTCAGTTTGTCACCTGTGATAGTTAGCTTTACTTTTAAGAGAAAACAACCATTCCATTGCTTGTGTAACTAACATTGTATTAATAATCTATACAATCAAATAAAATTGTCTGTTTCATATATAATATGAAAGTATACGGTATTTTTATCAAAAACACATTATTTTCAATTTTTATCTATCTGTCGGTATGTTCCGGCTACTGGTAGATAACTGATGTTATAAGGTTTAACATAGGCTACTTTTATTTTAGAAAAATAATTAGGGTTCCGTGCAAAAAAAAAATAAAACCCTTGATGAGTAACAAAAATCTATGCAAAAAGGAAAGTAATATTTTTTATGAAAAGTTCACGCGAACGAAGGTGGCGGGCAACAGCTAGTATCAACACTAATTTCTTACAAGAATATTCTTTCCTAATCGAATAATAATCTTTCAACATATTACTTACTTAAAGCTTGCTTAAACTCGTAAATTGAACACGGAAGCTTAACAAAGTTGTTTGCCTGTGCAATAAATTATTGTCTTTACCTCTGGCTCGATCTTTCTAGATTAGGAGGTGAGAATTTCTACGTGCCGCATGACTCGGCCTGAAGCTCTGCTTATGTTGTTGGGTTAGCAAGATCTTATTATTAGTTTCTGACCTTACCTAAAGACCAATTTGATGCACTTAAGATCGAAGGATCACTTAGTAAAGCACAATATTTTTTTGTAATAAAAAGATGTTTGATGTTCAAATATTGAGCATATATGCATTAAAATACTGAGCAGTTTTCCATAGATTTCCTATCGTGCAATAGATGTTGTTAAATGAACGAATGTTCACACAAAGTCAACAAAAGCTCTAATGTTTGCGCGCATGTCTGGCTCCCTAAGAACTACAACCCAAGCATAAGATATACCGTCTCGTTTTAACGTATAACCCAGACATTAATCTTAAGGGCACAATTAGATAAGTGTCTGCAACACACTACATCTTACGTGCGTTAATAAACTATGAGTTTGTGCACCGCAGCCCCCGTAAATATGTAAAGCTGGATGCATTATTAAACATTACCCCTGAAGCGTCATTTGAGAGTACTTTGTGCTTGGTCCTTATTTCTTCTGAAAGGAGTGGCATTATACTTTTTACTTGGTCCTTACGTCTTCAGTAATTGTACTTACGTACGAAAGAAAAATGTTAGTGCAAGACAGCAAAAGGGACTCTACAAAGTGCTAGCTATGTTTTTAATATTTGTCGGCGAAAATGAATAAGCTTTTTTATTGTCGTTCTTGAATAAAAATTTGATGATACCATAGATGAAATTTATCAGCATTTCTGCAAAATGTCTGATAGTTGCCAAAATATCAAATTGCTTCCGGATTTTATTGCATCCGTTTGTTGACGATGTTCGTATTGCAAGGTTGCGTTTGCTACATGATACTACACACTATTTGCTGGAGAATCCAGGGTTTTTATCTCATATATTTTTAAGAATCTGAACATCTTTTTGAACAAACACATTTTACGTTCCTCATGATCCAATCATAAGTTACCTCGACTATTCGTTTTCCGTTATTTTTATCCTAGACAGGTGTCAGCAGTAATACATCTCAATTGTTTCAGTTTATTTAAAAAACTTAACGGCTCATATAAAGGGCTGTAATGTCCGTATCCTGTCTGGAATTTATTCTGGCTGCTAAGGATTAGGCGTCGTAAATTATTTTCTTTCGGCTTGAGTTATGGCCGGTTTGGGCGACAGACCGTTGTTTCACGTCTTTAATGGGGTGACATATAATTTTAACTTGTCTTTTTATACATATAAGTCTATTTAAGGTGATATAAACACATTTGATTAGTTTAGTGACCGAGAAGGGATGAGATACTCGTTCAGGTGGTACGGAGTGAACGCTAAGATTCAAAGTCTTTGAATTTTGTGATGAAATTAAAAGGGATTGCTTGTAAGACGTCGCGCTGTGTTGTCGGCTAAAGCGCACCTCTCTCACTAATTAAGCAGAATAAATAAGCTGCTGATGGTTTAAGACCGACTTAATTATTTTCACTTCACTCGAAGGGGTTTACAGAATTTTGAAATAGAATCCCAGGTTACCCTTTAATGGGGTTAAAAGTAAATTCATTCGTGCTTTTTTAAGGAAGCGTATGTTTATTCTTTTTGCCTTGAAATATCAAGTTTTACTTTAATGTGGGTTTTCTACGCCTCATATTGATATAACTTTTTATGGCATCTATTTAGTAAGTAACATAGCCTAACAAAAATGAACTTTATTAACAGTCCTTAAATCTTGGAACTTTCAGTAGCCGCAACTATTTACAAACTACTTTTTTTCGTCTGGCAGCCACAATTCGCAACTTGTCGCGATATTTTCGTAGTTCAAAATACCTTTCATTAATATGAAAACAACAAGAGTCAGTCGGCGATCCGCGACGTGCCGCGTCGAATCTCAGCTCCAATATTTCATCGTACATCTGAATTTAATGAGCAGCATTTGTTTCAACGCAAATTAAAACGGCTGTTTAGATGTTCGTCCAAGATTTTATGATCAAACAACATGTGTTTATCATTTGTTTTTGTTAATAAGTATTTCATATTAGGGTGCGGTTATCATTCGTGCGCGTGCATTTGTGATTTTCCATCTGTCATTCCACAAATTCATGGATGTGGATTGCGACACGGAAAAAAACTGCTATGGTTATTTAAAATAATATGTCTATGTCGTTTCTCGAACTTCAAGCTATCTCTAAACTAAGCTTCATCAATCCGTTCAGCGATTTAGCCGTGAAAATGGAACAAAAAGACAGATACACTTTCGCATTTGCAATATTAGGTATGGAAGTATGAATTCGGTATAGAATTTCAAATAAAGTGCCACCGAATTTATCTAGATCCCCCGTCCTAGTGACGGATGACAGGGGTGATAATTAGTATGATCATGCTATTCCGGGAGAGGCGGCTGCCCTTCCTCCGCGTCGGCTAAAAATGGCTCAATCAGTCAAACTGCGCGTCTATGGCACCGAATCACACACGTTTGCTGCAGTAATGATCTTTAGAGTAGTTCTGATGACTTCAAAGTTTGTGCTTAGGTGTGGATTGGATAAATAATGATCAGTTGCATTTCTTTTTTTTTTTAATTCGAATCGGATTGTTTTTAATTTTGGACTAAAGCAAATGTGTCGTTAGGTAACTTAGTAGTAGCTAGTAGACAGAACTTTTACTTTGCGTTAATGTTATGTCTGTAAGCTCCCCTTTGTACATAAAAGATAATACCAATGCAATTTAATTTTATACGTAATTTTTCGAATAGGAATAAGAATGAAAGCGAGTCAATTGCCCTTTAAACAAAAAACTGAAAAACATGTTAGAATCTCGCAATCAGCATTCCCGCGTATTCCACCTTAATAAACAACTGTGCATACGTCACCAACGAGGCTTTATATCCAAACAAATGAGGTAGAGGATAAAGTATCTTAAAATGAAATGGAAACGTTTACTGAAAGCCTGAAAACAATCCTTTGAGGTATCGACTTGAAGATTGCAAGGGGACTTTGTCAAATGAATTTCCATGAATACGGTTCGTATATGTGACGACAAAACTGCATGCTGATGTACTTAGTATTAAACATTCGAGTAGGTGAATATTTGATAGTATTTATGCATTAACGTACAGATTTTATTTAATAAACTAACAATATAATAATAATTTAATTATTACAATTAAAAAAGATTAAATAAACTAACAAAAAATATAAAAGGGCATCACAAAACTCCTCCTTATCGCTGTCAACTGGTAATGTCCCCAAGAGATTGGCGTCGCTTTTTAATGTACCAGTTTGTTTTTAAGTGAGGTAGAGGAAAACCAAAGAAAAGATGGATGGATTGCCTGAGGAATGATTTGAAGGATGGAAGAAGAAAACCTCCTCCTTTTTTGAAGTCGGTTAAAAACGTTTTGCGCCGACCCCAAGTAGAATGGGACAAGGGTAAAAAAATGTTGTTCTGGTTTGTTAGTACTACTTTCGTTGGCATTTAATTTAATTTACTCATTGATAGAATACGCACAGCCTTAACCCCTGGGTAACCTTGAAATTTTGCACAAGAATTCCTTATATACTAAACGTGAGCACTAAGTAACAAAATATAACATATAATCACGCCTGTCATTCCCGAAGGCTTAGTCAGAGGTGTACCTAATAGTACACCCACATTTCGCCAGTCATGTTTAAGACCCATGTAATAGGGAGCCAGCCTATTGACCAGACTCCGTGGCTGCTACTGAGAAATTCCTCATGGAAAAACCCAATCACACTTTGCCCAACCCGGGAATTGAACCCAGGACCTCATCCTCAGCAGTCGCGCTTGCGACCACTAGACCAAAGAGGTAAGCTCACTAAGACTAAGGAAACTGTTCCTTTGAAAAGTCATCCTTGAATAGGGGATTTAAAGTTTGAATGGAAGTTCCCTATTTTCGCTAATGAGAAAACCCATCGCGGCTTATTTTCCTAGCTTTCAATGTTCATTTTTTGGGAAACTAGGTCACAATTACACAGAGAATATAAGAAACTGAGAGCGCTTGTCTAAAAATAAAGTTATCGACTTAAATATTACACACATAGTTGACTTTAAATTCGAGCACACTCATTCCTAGTTGACACAGCATATTTACCCAGTTGAATGAGTTAAAAACTGCTCGTATTGCCTCATATAAAGCACAAATATTCTTTAAATGTTAGTTGTATCTGTATTGCAGGATATGTTTTTATTAGGACCTCGATTTTAAATCTCCTTGTTCCTGATAAAAAATACTATTGCATATAATCGTACTAGTCAAAATTCAAAAGATTTTCCAAAAGCCTTTGCCTGCGATTTTACCTACACATGTCAACCTGGAAGCTCCAGTTCGAATTTCAAAACACGTTCAAAAGTAAAGTAGCTACTTATCTAAAAAAAAGTCCAAAAGGGGTCTTATCAAGAAAAATCAAAGGGCTTACATACAAGACATGCAAAAAGTCGCTGTCATGTCGCATGTCGCAGCGATCGAGTGAGTTCGGTCGCACTTTGAGTAACTCAATCCAGCGCTCAAAGGGACAGCCACCTCAAATAGATGGCCCGTCGCACTTTAGATCCGAATACGTGGATCTTCTGTGAGTTATTCAATTTGTATTTGTGTGGATATATCGGTGCTGGATACGACACGTTTGGTGGGTAGAAGTTTGGTTGTATGTCTGTGTGTTTCTAAAAAAGTGTAGACTACAAGAGTTACTTTTAGGGTCTACGTATTGGTTGGACAAAAGACCTTTATACACATCATGTTTGTCCATATTATCAAATCAGCCTATCGCAGTCTACTATTAGACAAAGGCCTGTCTGAACCAACGCCTCAACTCCCTCTCCCCCTGTCTTCGGCATCCAGTCTGACTCAGCCCACTTTTAAGGTTGGTGCATCTACCTGGCATAAAAGCAAGCATCAAGAATTCGATTCCTACGTTCATAAAATTTCCTGGAACCTCTCTATTTTTATTCACGCCTGGCAGATTGTGCACTACACTCATTTACGCATACGGGACTTAAATCAACCGGAACACAGGACACCTAAGCGCTGTCACATCCAGCATGACTATGATCCCGCTTGCATCTGCATCCCCGCGGGACGTGGCTGGCTGTGCCGGCAAGCAGGGCGGGAAGGCGGGATCGATCCGCCCCAGTCGCGTTTCGAGCGCCCTCCGAGCAGGACGACCGCCCGCCCGAATCAAGCCTTCGCGTTTAGGCGGGAACGCGTATCCATCGCGAAATTCATAACAAATAAACTGTAGTACCATTTTATAATTAGTTTCGTATTTATTATAAAGAGGTCATTAGTGATAGTTTAGTTTTCGAGTGACTTTTTCGTAGTTTTGTGTAGCGTGAAGTGATTAGGGTAGTTTGTGTACCGGATTTTGAATAGATAACAAATTCAGTATTTTAGGTGTAATTTTTGTAGTCAATTTACAGTATTCGAATTTTGTGCAAGGTATGATACGGCGCCTGGATTTTTCACTGTTTTATAGCGATTTCTCGATACATTATCAACCATTTTATCAAAATACTTAGAAGTAAACAATAAATTACCTTACCTACCTTCAGTTAGTCCCCCAATAGGTGCAAGTTTACAACTCTCGTTTATCACAGAATTGGCCAACTTTACCTCACTTCGGTATCTCTTGTTTAATTCGGAAATATTTCGTTGCAAATTACGAGGGAGGATTGTGGAGATAATTTATAACGAACTTAATATCATTATTGTAATCTTTCAACGTTCATTAGGCTTATGTTTAAATGAATACTGAACTTTTAATTGAAGTTGGATTGCCATGTTCCACTTTTAAATTAATGTTGTCATTACACAAACAAATGACGATTGACAAAATAATTGACTATCGCCTCAAATGAGTCGTCAGTTTTATTTATAGCTGTTTCAACCATTACGAAAAATTGGACGAGAAACTCGACGGTATAAATTGGCGGGAATGACTATAGTGCAGGTTTTAATTAAGCTGCATTGTCAACATCCAATGTTTAAGTTCAATTAAAGTATTTTTTTGTCCCAATAATTAGAACATCATACTTAGAGTACGTATGGCTTAAGTAGAAACTGTTGAACACTTAAAGCTTTCTCTTTAATTTCTTTATTATGTTATGTGTGTGGTCGATTATCTAATATCATAGAGAAATTTTATTGCCTTTTTATCAGTCACGTACCGTCGTCATAGTCGTATGAAATGATATTAAAATTGCTTGATCTCCATGATCTTGTCACGGTCAGAGCTAGCAATCAATTCAGAAATGGAATTAGAGCGGTACTCTCATTCCATTTCTGAATTGATTGTCTCCAAACTTTAATCTGTAACATTTATAAATATGAGCCACTTATTTGACGAAGAGTTTACCGTTAAAATATAAGTCAAATGCGGGGTCTACGAACTATGAGTAATATTCGAGTAAGGTCAAAGTTACGTTACGGCGGCAATGCGTGGGTGTTACTTACTACGTTTTTATTTACAGTCATTAATTTTATTCAGAGAACAATTTACTTGCTGTGTTCAATTTAAATGTTATTATTTTTATGAATATATTACATGTTTAGAACGTTTAGGGACTTTTTGGAACTTTCTTTCTCCAATACAAAACGATCTGTGGGTATACCATTTTTAAATAACTTTTGCCGCCGTGGAGTTCGAAAATTATCCCACGGAAATACACTACCGGGGTAAAGTATAGCCCATATCCTAACCTAGGTCATGGTATACCGGTGTTCCAAAAAAATATCGGAATCCGTTCAGGCGTTAAGGCGTAAAAAGCTAATAGACGTAGACGGACAGAATTACTTTTACATTGATGCTACTACAGTTAAAACAGAAAATGTGTGCGCTTCGGCAAACTTCGTTTTTCCGAATTATCACGAAAGTATAGATTACTTAATACTTTCGTAAGGCTGTTTACAAACGAAACGATAGATATGAATTTAGGGCCAATGTTGGCCATAACCTATTGGGGCCATTTTACATACTGCGTGAGTAGATAACGATAGTGAATGAGAGGGATTGAATGCAAGCTCATCGCTTATGGCCCATTTCAGTCTAAACTGATTTCGTGGGAAGAAGAGCAACTGATGCTTTGTGTGTGTTTTGTGTCCTCTTGGGGACTGGGAACATTGGATTGATGTTAGCATTAATTTGTTCCACTTTTATTTTGAGTTTCCAATTCCAAATTAAAAAACAGGATTAAAAACTCTTCTATTATAGAAAAGGCTCTAATTATTATGTAAATTCTGGAAAAAAATAATTGATTTGATCGATTTTGTAAATTTTTGCACTCCTCAAACATGATACTAATATCATAAATAATATTATATCGATTTCACCTTTACAAACCAATCCAAGTCTTTCCGAATGCCGTTTAATTGTTTTCCGAATATGACAAAATCGCAAAATTTAGATAGATAGGTAAACCCAACGTCCCCAATTCCTCAAAATTAATGTAAATCCTACCGATACACGTATGTCGTGTAAGGTTCCATCAGGCACTTGTCACGGGGGATTAGCGCCCGCACTGCGTCTCGTCTGTAACTGCCCTAATCCCTGAACACGCAACCCGCACCGAATTACTTTGTACCGATTATTATTTATTTATTTAATTAATTTAGTGTTGCCGTGACCGGTACTATTGTTGTGTTATCGTTATATGGTTAAAATAATTAAGATTAAATGATTTATTGTTCCTTGGAGTTATGTTCTAAGGTTGTAACTTATCTTATGGAATCGTAAGAGTTTTGGGTAGTAGTAGTAGTCCTTCTTCGCCGTGTCGCGGATTTTCATAATTATCTTCGACCAGAACTCAGCCATATCTTATTAGCTAGTAGATTACTACTATCAAAGTTTGCTTTTTTAAGATTTTGTATGATGTAAGGAATCAAAAATCAACTAAATTAATAGAACCGCTTAATAGCTCTAAATCTGAAAATGAATTAAGGGACCGGTAAACAATGCCTTTCTGAAAACCACCTTTGATGTCCTTTCAAAAAAAATCTCAATTAAAATACTCCTAGAGCATGTTCTGGGAAAACGTTGGAATATAAACAAGAAGCGGATGCGAGGCGCCGCCGCCGTACAGTTCCGGACAGTGAAAGGGACGACTCATTAGCCACACAGATATTTAGGATCGACTGATACCGCTCCAATGACCTTTTGAACGCCATTGTACCGTGTGTGGTATGCATGCGTGGGGATTAACGGGTAACAGGGATGGTGTTCCGTTGTATGATGGGAGCCAAAAGTGTTTTAGTGCGTGCCTGTATTTTTGGGTTGAACTTTTTTTATATGAAATATGGTTGTAGCAACTGAATCCAGCCGGCTTTGTAAAATGCCCACATTTTTATATGTGGTTTTAATTGGATTATATACGTCTACGATAAGTTTGAACAGTTTACTTTCAATTTGTTGTTGATTGTAGGTACAATCTTAATAAATGGTAAATTGTATTTGAAACATCAATTTTATAGTTACCTACATCTTATTTTGATGTACCCACAATCTATGCAAATAAATTTTACTTTACAACATAATTTCCAAGGGGGGTGCCGAAAATCTCGTCTAAAATCTGCCACTCTCTGCCATAGTCAAAGCCTTGCTAACTTATCCCCTTGTTCGTAGTAAATAATCATATAATTGGCCGTTGGCCACCGTGTCCGGCAAAGGGCGGCCATTTGCATTTTAATCACGTGTTGATTTGAAGTAATGCCTCTACGTGCGCGTATAAATTACACGCTTACATGTGTGAACGGATTGCTTTGGAGCTGTGCGGTCTGTGCTGTGCCTATGTGATGAAATGATTGCCTGGATTACTGATGAGCTCTACGTGTCTGTCTGCACGAGAGTTGGATGTAGAATTGTGGCCTTCCACTTATGTAACCATATCTACTTTCTCAGTAATTAGGTACCTACTTATAATTATTACAGGCTATCACACATAGTCAGACTCAGAATCAACGAAAAAGTCTGAGCATGTCTGACACTCCAATCAAATTGTCACAAGTGCTTTTATTCAAATACCTTATGAAAATCTAAATACCATTCATATTTCAGAAAGAAAAATTTAACAAAAAGAAAGAAAACTTGAAAAAATTGATTTCACACAAATAGTTGAATGTATGTAGGACTTGTCGACATAGGTAAGTTTCGTTTTCACAAGTCGAATTTCCATTCCTTAAGAAATTGAAATATTTAGAAAATCAACTGTTTTCATATTTATTTACGTCCTTGTAAAGTATATTCATATCTTTAAATTAGTTTCCCACATAATCGTTCATAAATCACGCTGATCCTACTTACCCAGTGCCAGAACAATAACTCATATACGTCGAGTCAAGCCGAACTAAGGTCCGGAACACACGAGTGCCTAGCTACGTCCAATTTCAACGACATAAAGCTGCTACGGGCGAGTTTCGGACAGTGAATACATTTTGGGAGACCAAATTGGGTAGTTGTTAACTTGCAGTTGAGATTAGTTTGAAAACTGCCGGTGAGGTGGTATTGTCAGTTCGATATTTCTTTCGAGCAATTAGGTTTAGGGATTCTGTTGGTGCTCTGTGGCCACTATATAGCGATATAGTGTCCTGATATTCAGCAGCTTTTAGTTTGGCTTAAGCTTATTGCAATGCTGTTTGAGAAAGGAGAGTCTTCCTATAAAACATTGCAAATTCATATTTCTAAATAACAAAATAATGGTGCGTACTTAGACACTCAAGATAAATACCCATTACCTTCGTTTACCAGAAACAAGAAACAATAAAATTAATAAAACTGAGTTTATTGGACTTGTTTTAACCGTGCTTCATCTATTTTGCCACTATCCTTCCAATTTATTATGTACTAGCACTTCGTCCGCGACTTCGTTCGTAAAAATTGTGATAGCTCGGCTAATTTGCATGATAAAAATATTATTTGTAGCCTATGTTACTTCCTAATAAATTAGCTTTCTATTGGTGAAAAAATGGTTAAAATCGGTCCAGTAGTTTCGGAGCTTATTCACAAACAAACAAATCCTCTTTCTACTATTATATTATAGTAACTATAGTATTATAGTATAGACTACGCCGTCTACATAGACTATCAATACATCTAAAGGCATTGTCATTCCAACTTTACCGGGGCGTAAACCACCTCGTGTGTTCCGGGGTTACCTTGCCGAGTCACCGCGGAGTTCTGGCCGCGACACGTCCCCAGGGTTCCGTGAAACTTAATTCGGTTTTACTTGAGGCGACGACTTAATTAAGTCGGTCGACGCGTGCCTCATGTGGTTATAAGTTTTACTTACTATGTACATTTTGTGGAGCGCACTTAGCTTGTGGGAGGCGAATTTTGAATGTCATTTTGAGTAAAGGCACACTATTTCACTGGTAGGGCTGACTCTATCGTTACAAGTTTTGAATTTTTAATTAATAAAAATCTTGATATAGGTATATATTTTTTAAAGCGCTGATAGCCTAGTGTGACCGTCGGACTGCCAAGTCATAGACCACGAGTTTGAACCCAGGAAAGTCAACTCTGATTTTTCGGATTCTTACGTATTGTATAATTATCACTTGCTTCGGTGAAGGAACACATCGTGATGGAATCCAACATGTTTGAGAGATATTTTTCGATGGCATGTAAAGCCAAGTCGTCCATGGGTGGCATAAAAACTGTGACACTAAGTTAGTCAGTAACCACACGAAAAAGAAAGAATAGGAAAATTTATATAAGTATTAAAAATACTATTTCATCCCGTTATAACGTTCTCGTGGGATAATTTTTGACCGTAATATAATAAAGATAATTTTCGCCACCGGCAAAAGCCCGTATACTTAAAAGTTATACCTCCACAATCTCTCGTTTATTTATCAATTTGATAGTCAAAACCAATATTTGCCCAACAATTCGAATGCAGCTTGTTGCGTGCGGAACTTTCAGCATATTACGTACGCAACGTAAATTCTGATGCAGATCGTTCACCGTTGATGTTAACACATGATTGGAGCAAAGTAATTGGTTTATACCACGTTACACATAACACAGCGAAGCCCAGTCGCCCGTGAAATAGAACGTAACAAATCTTCAAAGACGTGCAACCATTTCCGAGCATTTCCGAGTATTTCCGAATACAATAAGATAGTGTTAAAAATAAACATGCGGGTAGATTGTCAAGTTCGCGCGAAGCACATGGGGAGACGTCTATTTCTGATACCGTGGCCGTGTAGTTGTAGCCTGGCCATTATTTCTATTTATTTTGTTGACAACTACCGAACGTATGGTACATTAGGAGGGTTATTGAACTGTCGGCTTAGACATCGGAAATACCATTGTATCTTAATGATTTTAGGGTATGACCAAGCATAGTTCGGAGGTATTTTTTGATGATTATATTTGGAGTATCCTTTCTTATTTCGTTTACCGTTACGGTGTACACTGCACAGATTGTTTTATACTTACTAACCCCGTTCGTAGTTCATGCAGCAAGTAGCAGTTAGTGTAAGGTTTCGAGCTTAGGGAGTTGTAGTTACAAGTTATTAGTCTACGGGTGCCTAGTAGAACATACCCTATAACCACACATAGCTTAGACAACTTAATTATGTTATAAGTTTGGTAGACAACATTTCTGCCTTACATATTTGGGCAGGTACTCCTACGCAATGTAGACACGTCTGGGCGACGAGGCTCCATAGTCGCTAATTTACTTCATCAACACGCAGTTCAAATCTCAAACCACATTAACATTGTAACTAAGAAGTTACCCAATTTTTCGTCAAAAATTGTGAAGCATTCCAACAAAAATTCGTCAATTTACAGGGTTATTTGTAAAACACCAGTAACCTCTTAAGAGGTCATTGTACTCATCATTATAAACAACTTTTACTATGGGACCAAACCTGAAATCGCGAAAAAAAAATCAACTGTTCCCTACATTTGGACGAGTTAATCGATCATAAATGTAGGGAACAGCTGATTTTTTTTCGTACAATGTTTGAATACAATGGCCTCTTAAGAGGTTACTGGTTTACAAATAACTCTGTATAAAAAAAACGCAAGGGGTTAATATAACATCTTTAGTTTTCGAGTAAATATAACATTTTTACGACTGGTGTATCGGCGGGTCAAGTGCGACCCCTCGTGTGACATCCCGAATTCGTCATGTCATCGAAATGTAATAACTCCCCCCGAGTTCGGAGCTTCGGAGGTGGAATCGGAAAGCTATTTACAAAGAAACTGGGGACATTGGGGTAAGGGGCGCAATTTCTTGTGGAAACTAAGAAATCCGGGGGTATGTACGTCTTCGTATCTACTCCTGATCGAATGTTGTCTCAGAGTCGAGATATTTTTGTGTTTTTGCACACACAAAAATATCTATATAAAATAGTCGATAGTTCCAAGGTTTTGTAATGTGAGATTTCTTAAATGAACAATGCATTACAATTTATTTGAGAATTATTTTGATACAAATGAGTAGAGATTTAATAAAACAAATAATATTTACTGATTAAAAATTCAGAAATTACATGAATACAGAAACACGGATGTAGATGCCTATATGTAGATGTTTATGAAGATCTAATAGCTGTCACATTTTCTAAAATCAATTTTCCACCTACAAAATAGCGTTATCCTCACAAAAATCTACATTGATCCAAAGACGTTTAAGTTTACGGTAATTGTCGTGAAGTAACGTGTGACGGTAAGTCTGTAAGGGCGACAATAACACGCCGGGGTCAGGCACTGGGTCGGCTTATAGGCGATTGACCGTTTGTCCCGATACAGATAATCGGAGTCACGACTCCGGCCGAACGGTATCCAACCGATATAGACCGGCCTACTGCCGTGCACGGACCTGTAAACCGTAATGGTCAGACTAAATGCATCTGATGTTGAGATTGTTACAATTTCAAAGGCATTGCGTTATGTAGGACGATCTTGAACATGCAAGTGGTCAAAATTACAGCTGCTGAGGGATGAGGTGATTGGTTTCATTCTAAAGTTATGCACCAATCCTTCATCTCATTAATAATGGCAAGCAAATCTCTCGAGCTAATTTATGAATTTCTGAGTGGAGTTTTCAATTACGTACAATTCAAGCTAATTATGCCTGATTTATGCTACTAGGCTAAATACAATACGCCCATTATGTACTTTTGTATATTTCGTGTTTTATCAGTCATGTTATATGAAATAAATTTCTGAAGTGATAGGGACGATTGAACGTTTTGTTTTGCATTTCCTTAAAGGGTGATTAGGGTGATAATCACCGCACCTTGTGTCATGGTAATAAAGCTTATTAATGTTAAAATATGCTTCAGCGCACAGATAATAATTAATAAAAAAATAATTAAATAAAAAAAAAAAAAATAATATAATATATATATGATAATATAATAAATAAATAATATAATATAATATATATATGATGATATATATATGTATATTATTTTATATAATATGTTTTAATTTTTTTTTTTAATTATTATTATTAATTAATTAATTATTTTAATTTCGTATGAAATAAGCAGTACCTTTGTGCTCTTCTATGTTAATAAATTGCCCTGTTAAGTATCTGTGTGTACATAAATAAATAATAATATTTTAATTTTAATATATTGATTGTTGTTATTTACTTTAAGTTTGATACTAAACTGCGAACTTTTTTATTAATCCACTAGCGGTTGCCCGCGACCTCCGTCGGTCCGTCCGCATGAAATTATTATAAAAAGATTAGTTCCTTATCTACATCGAATTTTTTTAAAAATTTCAAGGGTTTTTTTTTTTGAAATTACAAACAGACACTTCAATTTTATTTATTTGTATAGATTTAGTTAGTAACGGTAATTTAGTTTTGCAGTTATGTTGTTAGATTAACGAGGTTCAAGATATACGGTCTGAAGTAGCCACCTTGTTAACATTCCCCTTATTAATAATGTACAAGACATTTTACGCGTTATTAGTTAAACATAAAACTGTGTTTATAGCACATAAAGAGCCTATCTACTTTACATTTATGAATATTATGAATTAAATGTGAAAAGTTATGGCTTTCTGTTTTCATTGCAATCGACAAAAAACTTTTATGTTCATTTAATGTATTCACGTAGCTTTTATGTGATTTGATGGAGATTATATTTAATTTAACTGACTGTGATGATTCATTTGATCGAAGGTTACATTATATGGAATTATTGGATGTGATTTTATGGAGACTGCGTTTTATATTTGGTTGATTTTGAAACCAATGACTAAAGGTAGTCATACCCGCTAGAGTGTACCTGACAGGTTGGCCTGACGCCTGTACAGTTGACCAGGGGGTCTAAAATGGCAGCTTTAGCCGAATCATAATAGGATAATAATATGAATTACGTTTAAATTATTAAAATGGTTATAGACGTACCGACTATCATGAATCACCTTGTGACCATTTTACGAATTTAAACGTAATTCATATTATTATCCTATTATGATTCTGCTAAAACGATTAGTTCCTACACTGATTAGTACAGGTACAGGTAAACCGGAGCGTGTATGTTGCAAAACTGTGCAGGTTTGTTATCAGGCTTCTATGCAGCTCAAGCTTACCTGACGGATGTACCTGTACAGGTAAATCTATCAGGTACACTAGCGTGTATGGCTACCTTTAAATTACTAGATATTTACCTGAATTGAAACCAAGATTGAACAAAATCATCTTATAAATAACAGCTGTCAAATAACCTATGTCATGCATAACATAATTATATGTTCTTTGACATTTGATTTAATAACATTTTCATCTAATCAGAATTACATCAAGTTTTCGCAATGTAAAGATAAGAATTTCAAGTAAGTTGTTACAATACATAAACAGCGCCATAGAAACAAACTTTCTGCTTTCCTGACATACGAATTACTTAGTGAGAAAATATATAAATGTACATTTCACTCTAACCGTGTCAGTTTGATTGCCGTGAAGTGTTGTGCGTGCTGACTAAACAGAGAGGGTTACGTGTTTTACTTTCATGTCAATCGTTATTTCACGTTTCCTTTGTTTACGAAATTATACAGCCGTAAACAAAGCAGGAACATTCAGGAAATTAATCAATTCTGCTACATTCGTGTCTTGGGCAAAATTACCAGTTTCAATTCCTAAGGCTTGCCTTTCTCAATAACACAAAAAGTTTTTCGTAGAAAAAAAATCACCGGAAAAATCAACAAACATTTTTTCATTACAAAAGGTCTGAAACTCCCTGCTGAAGATTTTTGACAAGTTTAATACCGCAACTGACGTAAGGTATTTTAAACTTTATCCCTAAAGTTTTAAGCATGAAAGCAAGTGTACAATAATAATTTGCAATAAGGCTAGGGCGGCAATGTTTACCCACGCACGCGATCGATAGGGCGTAGAAACCTCCGCGTGAAAATTGCAACCCGTCGCCGAACGACACCGCCGTCTAATAGAATTACTGGAAACGAGATGAAAGGGAATTAGTTGTTTTTACGGTGGAATATTGAGTTCCGGATTTTTAGACCACCCATTGCTTGCAGCAGGTTCATTGACTTTAATTTTTACACGACTGCCCAAAAAGGAGTGTTATGTGCTTCTAAACGCCCAAAGCGGTTTTTAGAAAACGAAGTTTTTTTTTTATATCGGGAGCTCAAATGAACAATCACGGAAGATATCCCGTAAGTGACAGTATAAGTTAGATTTTTAGTATTTGATTTATTTGCAAAACCGGACCGTAGGCGGATTAAAATAAGGCCAGCAGCCACTTTTTTGACATTTTCGTGAAAAACGTGTTTTCAAGCGGGCTATTAGGTACTGTTTGATAATAATTATTTTTTAACTCACGTAGTTATTATATACTCATATTGGTACTATTAAATAAAATTCCAATGTCCCAATCCTTTTTCCATTATGTGTCAATTAGTATTTTTCCCCAATCTCACCCATTTTTGCGTAGATGTGACGAATGGATACCAACTTTAACCATCACGAAGACTTATCCAGTGAACTTTAGGGTTCTCTCCCGCCAGGTGGGGATCCGTATAGTTTACGAATACCTCCCGCCTATCTTGCCAACTCGAGGGGACGCCATAGATTTATTCTGCTCGGTTTATTTTGCCTCGATGTTTACCTTTTTTTCGTGAGACGGGTATGAATCAGGATACATAAATGATAATCGAGAAATCGCTATCGATGTAACAGGCTCTAATTTTATAACAGTGATGATTGTGATAGTTAAATCAGTGATATAGGTGTTTTGATGACTTTAGACGTAGAAAAGTAATGAATACAGAAGTGCATGGCATGATATGGCAAGAAAATACATGGAACGACGCTTCTCAAAGACACATCGAACAACTATCCCGTCCAGCTTCAAAGTACCCGAACCTCATGAATTCTACAATAAAGCGACGCCATTTGTGCAAAGAACCTTATTGTTCGTCGCTGATGAGAGTTCGGGACCCAAGCCGAGTGGCAGCGGGAACACAATTGATAACGACATTCAAGATGCGCCAGCCGCGGAAACAGTCGCATCAACGTCTAAATCGGGCGACGAGAAAGAAAAATCGCCCAAGAAGAGCTCATTTTTCTTCTCCCCCTCAAAAAGTTGCAAAACTCACGGACGCAGCTTTTTCCGGCTTCAGACGAGCCCCAAGAAGTCGAAAGCGGAGACAAGTGAGGTAGTTACCGCGACGTCTCCAGCGCCTCCGGGGGGTGCGGTGGGGGCGGGGGGACTCATCAGCTACGCTCCCGGGTGGTCATTGAAAGGCGAACACCTCATGAAATGGCAGGAGTCTGGAAAAACCACAATAGAGGTAAATTTTTTTTCAAACTTTTCATAATTAGCTGCATCTTCATCTAAACAATAAATTAACAACCGAAGCAGTAAATATTTTTCTTTTTAATGGAATTTTAAATATCAATAAATCTTAACTTTTCGTGTACTTTTAACGTCTCTAGAAAGGTAAGCTGTTGTAAAAAGTTCAAAAGTGGAAATTGTGCATGCAAATCTGTTCGTCAGTGGTTAACAGGGTGGCAGGGTCGGTGAGGCTGAGGGGTGGTTGTTTTTAAGAAGAAAATGAAAATTTCAATCTAAACGCGCCCTCAGGTGATACCGAGGGAAAGCGAACAACGAAGGAAAACTTTTGGAATCGAATAAATTCGCAACAGTGTACTTATTCAAATAAACAGAAACGTGTTAAAGAAAATTGAGTGGGGAAAAACCATATACTAGTCTTTGAAAATTTCAAACAAGATTTCCTTTTTTGAAATAAGGTTGGTAACGGTATCTATTTTTTTATCTTTAATCAGTATATTTCAAGTATAATAATACTTGTATTGTATTGTATAACGGGCTGGTGTCCGCAACTCCACGTCCAATGCGCGTATTTTGCGTGCGGATAATAATACTTATTATTATATTGCATTTACCAATCAAAACAAAATATCAAAATAATCACAAACGATTTTCGAAGTCTAATTTACCATGGCAACGAATATTGCCGGATTCGTTCCGTCGTTTTGGCCACAATAATAATATCAGGCGCATTAGTCGGTCCGCCACCCCCGTCTTCACTCTTTGCTAACATTTTTCCTATTCTCTCGCCAGCCGGAAAAGTGGGGAGAGATGAACACACCGATAGCCTTTTATATCAGTGTAATGCGAGTATAATTTTCCTTTTTAGTGGCAACATTAGGAAAATGTCGCAGGTAGGTTACGCGAGGGATATTGGATCGTTTGTCTTATTGGGTTGCAACAGGAAAAACATAGATGAGAATTAGTTGGTAAGTTAACGTTTGTATTATGAAATAACAACCGACCTTTTTGTTTTATGTATTTATCGTACAACAAGGTTTATAGGTGTGTAAATGTATTAATCCACCTCATTTATTTTCAAAAAAACTATTAAGTTTCTCATGAAAATAAATAAAACGTTTAAAGCTGCGCTGTTTGAAATGAAGTGTAGCCATACAATAAGTTCAAATTTGAATGAAACAAATCATCAAGCACGGAACCACATAAATATAAATGGTCGCAAAAAATTAACCTCACAACACAGGTAAACAACCTCCATCATCAACAAAAGCGTTCACGTACAAATCTAATTTGTTGACAACAAAAGGATTTCAACCTGCAACTGACAATAGATTCTACAGTCAGTCAGCACAAATAGACAGGGACATACAGAAGACCCACTCTATTGAAAATAAGGGCAAAAACACGTGTGCATATTTACGTTTTTACTTGCCGTATCATATTATTTTCACATCAGGCGAGTTACTGCCAAGTGCAAAAAAACTATATTTCAAACTATTCGAAACAAATGACGATGTGTGTTTGTCTATGGGGATACACTATCACATAATATTATCTATGAACTCAGATCTTAGTCATAGCTAAATTTCAATGTAATATCGATAAAGTATAAGATATAACTAGACGATACTAGACATATGATAGCGTAATATCTATCTATGTGTGCGTTCCGTTTCACGTGTTGTATGAAGTCAACCTTCTCCACCTATCTACTATGTCACTTCGTACAGTCAGGTTCATTAGAAGCACGCGAGGGGGGACCCCTGAATATGTATGAGGAGTTGAATCCACTGTCACGAGCCACGAACCAACGACATTATGATAGGGCTCATATCAAGCTCGATGGTAATTATACGCACTTATTAAATGTAGAAAGGGTGATATAATGAAAATCTTGAGCGTACTTTGATTGAATTTTGATTACGAGGTCTTTGAAAATTCGAAAGTTTAAGACGTTGATGTGACCTGCCAATCAGACTTGGATTCTGATTATGAAAAAAAGTTTTCCGTTAATCCTGAGAAACTTTAGTATAATTAGCTCCAATCGAAGGACGGAGGAGCTCAAAACTCCACTTGACTTGATTAGTATTTTAACGTTTGAAATCCTACTTCCTACTAATATTAGCAGAAAGTTTGTGAGGATGTATGGATGTCTGGATGTATAGATGTTTGTTACTTTTTCACGCAAAAACTACTAAACGGATTTGGAAGGAACTTAGCACACAGGTTTATAATTATAACACACAGGACACTTTTTATCCCGGTAGTATGATCTCGAGGGAAAATTATCGAACTCCACGCGGGCGATGCCGCGGGCACAATCTAGTCCTTATTTCTACGTTTCGTCTTTCAATACTCTATGAAAGACAAATAACCAAAATTATTAAGTCCCCATTTCCCCCATTCTCAATAATATTTCTCTATCAGTTTCGTTCATTAGTGCAGTTAATCGAGGAATTCGGAAACAATAACATCTCTATAGAGTGATCATTCCCCCCATTGGTTTTGTTTACCTTCGCAAGGAGTGCATCAGTAATGCACCCTTCTGAAATACACCTATTTGTTCAGTGAAGTGCTACGAATGATGTATGTGTAATAAAGGAAATTGTATGTGAATTTAGATTTATTACCCACGATTACTTATGCTGCAAAGAAGATATATGGTTGAATTTAGTGCACTTGTTTATCCGTTAGAGGGAATAGATTGAGCTTATTTTATTTTGAATTTGAAAAAGAGTATTTCTAGAAGCCAAGTTTTTGCGAGTTACAAATCAAATCAACCTAAGCATTTCCGAACCGGAACCACCATTAAGCTAAGTAATTTAGGAAGAATCACCGCCATCCAATTTAGAAAAATACGGTGACATTAATACATAAGAACACCAATTTTATTAATGCCACAAGAAAAATAAGATCATAAGGATAACCTCAGACCCACTCAAGGAACATCGATACTTTCTTCCAAGACACATTCCCAACGGAATTAATATCGAGAGGTTCTGTAATCGCTATTGACAGCTCATTCACGATCCGCGGAGGAAAGCCCCGACTCACTGAATATTTCACTGAGAGACTTATTAGCCAGCTAATTATACAAAGGAAGTAGTTAGGGCGCAGCGGAAAGACGAGGGGATCTCGCCGCTCTTATGCATTCCACAGCCCTACTATGTTTTATTTTTTAAAATTTTATGTGAGTTGGTAGTGAGTTTTTGATGTAGTGCTTTGGAAATGTATGTCGAGCATGTAGTCACGAGCACTAATATCAATACTCGTAGAAACTTAAAAAAAAAAATAACATTGATTTTTGCCTAGTTCATTAATAGTAGTTTTATGCTGTTAGGAACATGGTAGATTGTTAAAAACTCATATAATATTAATCAAATAGATATTATCTGTGCTGAAAATTAATATTACAAAAAAATTGCCATGCTAAGTGGCTGCTGTCCAATAGTGGCCTGCTATTGATTGATACAGTGAATGCTGGTGACTGTACAAATGCATAATTTTGAATGTGCTTTAATGAATACAGGCCTTACGACACGTGGCAAGTGGCCACCTTAGATATGATCTACGACCGTATGCACCTATATTGTGACAATTTAATACCATGATACGGCATTTTTTCAGTTTTTGTTACGGTTTTTTGTTGGTTGCGGGTGAATAGATAAGCAGGTAGTATGCAAAATACTATAATCGATTTATTTAGTCGGAATAAAAATAAATAGAGTCTACGGTAGGACAGATAGATACATACATTATGAAATGACCATCAGCGAGAGTGTTTTGTTTTCATATAGCTGATTGAATATCAATGAAGTACCTACCTATCCAGTGATGAGAATTATTATGTTCGTACGTGTTGGCGTTCGAAAGTACTCGAGACGTGTGAAATTAGTTATAAATCACACGATTCCTGGACCCGGGATGAATCATGAGCGCCTTTGTAGGAATCTGTGGGATCAGCCAAGTGGGTGGGAAATTATATGGCTATTAGCATTTCGTTGTGTGAGAACAGACCACACAGCGGTTGACAATGAATCGATTTGTTACATTTGTTTTAGTTCAGAGTGCCATCAATTTGATGCTAAGCGTAGATTTTGTTAATACTTTCATGTTAAATTTTGGGGAAAACGATATCAAATGATTTTAGGAAATCTTTAACGCGACAGTTTTGTAGTACTTCTAGGTACAATTTGTAGCGGCACTACAAAAAGTACTTCAGCAACATAGAACAAAAAGTACTACAGCGCCATCTATGACGCAGAGGACCAACTAAACATCTAAATCCTGCATCGCGCAAGTAAAGATATTCGCGACTTAAGACTATATAGAAGAACCCGACAACAATTGTCGGGCAGTAGCCCACCAGACATAACACCCGTCTGGTCGGAGGATCCTCCCTTTTCTACGGGGGTTGAAGAGCTTTACACCCTGTTCTTCCTATCCCCAAATTGGTGACCCCGAAATGGACGTCAGCGCAGCCTTCGAGCAACGTGACGTCATCAACATCACTTCCTCAAACTTCCTCAAGCTTCCTCAAAACTTCCTCAAGCTTTCGAGCAGCGAGTCATACAGCCAGCCGGCTTCAAATGGGTGTTCCTGACCACCAGCATGCAGCAGAAGCATTCCTGGTCAGCACCCTCAGCCTCATCAAGCTACCTTGGCACTGCACTTTCGGCCGGTTGAGTGCTCATCCTCCCGGTCGACGCGAGCAGTCAGCCACATCGCGGCGCTGTACTACGTCCGACGCAACGGAGCACATGCAGCGCCGACCCCGACTCAAGGGGTTCGCACTACCGCCGCAGACAGTTCCGACTCACCGTGAACAATGCGGCTACGACTTTCTACTGGCCTGGCAAAAACATCACCAGATGTTACGACTCATTCTACTACCGACCCTGGTCTCCGGGGGGGAGTGATGTAGCGGCACTACAAAAAGTACTTCAGCAACATAGAACAAAAAGTACTACAGCGCCATCTATGACGCAGAGGACCAACTAAACATCTAAATCCTGCATCGCGCAAGTAAAGATATTCGCGACTTAAGACTATATAGAAGAACCCGACAACAATTGTCGGGCAGTAGCCCACCAGACATAACACCCGTCTGGTCGGAGGATCCTCCCTTTTCTACGGGGGTTGAAGAGCTTTACACCCTGTTCTTCCTATCCCCAAGTAAATAAAGAAAATATAATGGGGATGTTGACATTATTAAAAATAATTCCAAGACAGCTTCTATAAAAAAAAAAAACACTTTAATTTAGACCTGAAAACACGATTTACTTTCAATTAATTGCTAAATTCAATTTTTAGTTGTTTGAAATCAATAAATAATTGAGTCATTGAGTTGACGAAATAGTGACGTCACAGGCAGCGTTGCCATACAAAATGTAAGGGGGAATCGCGTTTTGACAGATCATAAAAAGTATGTCAATTGATTGGTGTGTCAACTACCTTATTTCAATGTAAGAGATAGGTAGGTATGCTACAGAACAAAAACACCTACTTACTGATGGATCAGCGTCAATATAAGTGTTTAAAAAATTGACACCACGATTTAATATTATCAGGTGTCGATCACTGACAAACTGAACTGTCATTTTGCAAAGTTCTGTCACAATCTTGACAAGACTGATGGATAGGCGAATTCAAAAGTGTGCAAGTGATATCATTGATCAGACAAGGAATGTGACAGTACCTTATTGTCTTGTTTAAAATGTAACCCTCTCAGTTGCTAAGTAGAAAGTTACTTAGCAACTGAGAGAGTTTCATTTGCTTGATTTTAGAAAAAAAAACATAATGAAAATGAATATTTTACCTAAGTTTACCTTTTTTTTTTTCTTCACGGTGGGAAGCCTTCAAAAGGCGACCGGTCTTTGAGGATAAGACCGGGGAGTGTGGGATTTCTACCTCACTAAAACCACCCCGGTGGTCACCATCCGCACATGGGAGGAGGCACCGTTTCCTCTTAAAAGCCCCCTCTGTGCAACGCCTGTTAAGGCACATCCCTGGGGAGATTATAGCTTTGCTCAGGTACAAAGTTAATTGAAACCCTTACTAAATAAAAGTTGCTAAAAGACCATATTGATGAATTTAATTTTAATCATTCAATGTAGATTAACATGGTCAGAGATCGAACAAGATGGAGAGGTTTGGAAGAAGAAAAGGGAAGCCCTTGCCCAGCAGTGGGCCAGGCTAAAAAAATGTACATAACTGCTTTGTACATAACTACTTAGTGGTTTGGAAATATGTAGCTGGTTTGGTACCTAAACGTGTATTGTAAGAATGGAACAAAAATAACACATGAAAAGATACAAAATAAAATACAACATTTATAAATGATTTATCAATTAAAGCCACAACGGCGCCAGTAGGATTGCAAATGTGCAAAAAAGTTGTGGTTTGTGGTCACTGTGTAGCTTCTGTTCACTGGCACCATTGAAGAAAACAGCTAATATAAATCCATTACCTATAAATCATTGAAATAGTGCATCAATAAAGTCAATGACATCACTGCCTATTTCAATATTGTATAACAAACCAAAGCTCATTGTTGCCATGATACAATATTATTTTGAAATAGATCACTACTTATTTCAATAATAATTGCAAGACCACCTGTCGTTTGGTCTAAGTCAATACTTTTGTAAAAAAAAAATAGTAGATTAATCAAGATACCCGAATTGTGTATATTAAAAGTGTCTATAACCTGTCAAACAAAATAGGAACAATAAAATCAATCAATGATACCTTTGTACAAAGTGCCGCCAGCAAAAAGGTGATAGACCGTGTCTGCGTTACGTTAAACACTAGACAGGTTCTAATTAAAAACACGGGCTGATTTTAGAGATAAATAAAAAACAAGAGTACTGGCTGACTGCACCTACTCCTGTTCCAAAATTAAATAACAATATCGCATGACACAAAAAAAAGCGATCATCAAATTGTCAGTTAATATTGTCAGCCAGCAAAAACATCGACATTGCAGTTTCGAGCAAAAACTTGTGGTTGTGACGTCATACCCGGCCTGTCCGTTATCGGACAGGAGCGAATAAATTACTTGCGGCATGTTCGGATTGTGGACAGGTGGGATTGCGGAGGAGCCTGAAGCTGTATCCAAAATGTTCCGCAAATATGCTTGGTATGCGAACGTTGAATCATTCACAATTTTATTTTGCAGCTTAGGTTTTATGCGCAGGTATTTAAATTACTGACCCTTTAGTAAGGTAATAAATTTTATCTTCGCTCCTTTCCTCAGCCTGCGTGTCTCAATTGACTCATTAGACATGAATGTGAGCTACATGCAGTACATACAATTAAACGCAAACCCACATTAAAATATATGGATTTACAACTCGGCTGAACTGAATCCGAAATACTGAAACCCATTACCGATAAAAATGCAAAAAGGAACAGTTGAAAGTCCTTTAATTAAAGCAGCACAACGGGTTTAATGCCAAAAAACAAAACATAAAGTATGCGACATGCGGGCTAACATAATTTTGTATAAATCGATGCGTGAATCGGCCTGTGGAAATTGGTTTTCCGTGGCTTTTCCGCACTGGCGGATCGGCAGCATCCGTTTAATGCCGCGACCGAAGCGATATGAGAGATCCTTTTACCCAAACAGTTTATGAGGGGGATCCCACAACTCTCGTTGTTGCTCTTGCATTACCGCAAACAAAACGAACCCATGAAAATGAGTTTTTGTTTCCCCCATTGTTTTAAAACGCGATGACTGAAGATGGAATGAAAAAGCGCAGCATTTTAACAAAAAGGACATTGTTTGAATCATTGCCCATGTTGCTAATAAGTGCACAGTTTTGTGTTGTTTTGAAAAGTGAACGACTTAAAACATATTACTTACTATCGTTTTATTCTTTCATTTGTTTTTCGAAACAAACGATGTCAAATAGGATTCAGCAGTTTTTTGTCGTTCACCGCTAGACATCCTTGAATGTTCAGCTGCCCATACTTCAGACCATTCCATAGACTTGTAGATTGTCACACTGTAATTAGTAAACACATGCTGGATATCGTGTTTCACAGCACATCGCGGTCCAGTAACCCGACGTGTCAATTAAGAATCGTCGCGCGTCGTCCGTTCATTTAGATTTATTCCAACTGGTAACGAAATTATTGTTAATCGAGAGGCTACTCGTTCGTTTGTGTTGATTTATATCCGACGATATATCCATGTATGATTTGTTGATGTCATTAGATAGCTGCGGATATGGGGATTTATAGCCAGTACGTAGGATCGCTAAGTGATAGGAATGTAGGTCTAAACAGTCCCTGAAGGCATTGAGAGGTGCATTTCTACTTCTGTAATGTCATAAAGATAGATCCATAGCCAATTTCTTTGACCATATGCGACTACATAACTTCAAAATATGCAATGCTATTATTTCTCGCCATTAAAAAGTAACCGATACCCTCTTTTCTTTTTGACAGCTAAAACATAATTTAAGTTCAATATTTATATCTCTTTTATCAGCTCGCGAAGGTTTGACAGGGCGTATCATATGACGATTTTTAATTGGTACCCATAATCTTGATCGAAGCTGGACAGGCAATAAAGCAGCGCACGAGCATGTCACGGTTACAACACGTTCGGGACCTCTCGGCCCCTTTCGGCCGAATTCGTGTCAATCTTCATCAAACCACACGCATTCGATTAGATTCATTTAAACGATGTGATGTTGTTATTACAAATAAGGAATTGACTGTATATCGAGATATAGTGGTGTAAATCGAAAAGTCAACCTTCAAGATTACAATTAAGAAATAATTAGAAACAAACTACCCACGCTAATAATAATAATATCAGAAAAACAAACTGAACAGCTTGTTTGGAAAACTTCACAGTTTTCGCATTCGTTTCTGCATTCATTGATGAATTAAAACCTCCTGAACAATATCGCGTTTCAATAGTTAAACTGAAATCATAAAAACATAATGGATGGAGCAGCGGTTAGCGGTCGGCATTCACGATCACGACTAATTCATATCGCGATCCATTGCGTGTGTTATTTGCTAATTTATAATTTAACACAAATAGTGATGGCAGCGGATCTATATAATTTGTTGGTATTCGTTGCGCGTGTCATTAACGGTTCATTACGAGTTGCCGCCGGCTTAATTGGCTTACCGTTGCGTATCGTGCTTTGAATCAAAACCGTAATCAATTTCGGACCATCAAAGCGTTGTCAAATTGATATAGTGGTTTATCTCTAGATACAAGTGTTCCCCGTGTTTTTGTAATGTTAAATCAATATTGGTGACACATTATTATACCTACTTCTAAGAAACTAAGTAACCTATCAGCGACCAGGAAATAAATATAGATCCGACAGGTGGATGCTACTAATTTTACCTACTGAAGAGAGAAAAGTTAAGTTTATAAGCTATAAGTTTTTAAACTGTCATGGTCACTAACATTATCATTAAACAAAACAAACAGTGGACATGGTAAATATCCCTATTTCTAGTGTTAATAATAATACTGAAGAGGTGCTTGAATTTTTGCATTTTTTTTTATCGTACAATTATGTTTTGCTTATAAAATGAATATTCACTAAAATAACGTTTTCCATTGACATTTACAGCAGAAGAAGAAGAGCCGTATGCTTTCACAAGCCCTTTTAAATATAGAGTGTCCTAAATTAATTAAAATGTGGTATCTACAAATTCGTGCGCTCGTGTTTCCCGCCTCTCCCTTTTAGGCGCTTAATTGTTTCGAACACACCGAATTATTTTGATTTATAGCTTTGTGATTGCTGCAACTCGATTATATAGGGCCTTTGTTGCTCTCTAAATTGAATGAAATGAAAAATAAATTAAGTCCAGTTGTGAAGTGGAGCGCTGAGGAAGAAAAGATTTTGAGCCATTGTGTGTACCCTTGGGCGACAATAGGACGAATAAAGAGCGATATAAAGATGGTGGGCAACTGCAAATTCGCAACATTAGCGCTGTATGCATCTTGTTGACAATAATAATACAAAATATTTGATATTTGTGAGTGTCCTCTTTTCTGAAAGCAGTTTCGTGCTTTGCGTGGAATATAAAGAAAGTTGGTAAAAGTATAAAATGTACCAATAAATTTAACAATCTGGAAATCGTTCAGCCCATTATTGACCTATAATCAAGTTCTATCCTGTGTGCTCGGTTAACCACTAGACTAACGAAGCGATTTACTCCGCAGAGAAGCTGCAGGAACCATTTCAATTACTACAAGCAACGTGCTTTGAAATACCTGCTACCTTTGTGCAGTGTACGCCAGGAAAATCAATGTACCTACATAGATACCTATATATCTCTCTCTAGACTAGACGTACAGCTGCTTTACGTGGTTTCTTACTTCAGTTTCTCTATAGATAAATTGAAGACATAAACTTCACTGAAGTTACTTTTCTGCACAATTAATAATTCACCGATCAGTATGTAATTTATTTTCTGCTCATATTTTCTGATCTTGTCATAATATTGAACGAATACTAATAAACTGTTATTACGATAATAAATTAGTAGCATCGATCGTGTTGCACAACACAATGTAGGAACAGGCGCGTCTTGGTATATTCCTGTAGCATAGTTAATTCAGGCATAGGAGAGGTGAGGTGACGTGACTCACTGGAGTGACTCACTCGACTATCTCCGAGTAGTTCAAAATATTGGAACGGTCTGATATCGGGATGACTCCCAGACTGCGTGAGTAAGCAGCGTACACAAACTTCTTAAGTCGGCGATTTCATCGATCAATGAAACGTGCTCGAATTTTATGCTCCCCTGGTACATTGATTTTGGGAAGTGTATTCTGAGATGCAATTTTCGGCGTATTTAATCCGATTGGTTCGGAAAGGAAAACATAAAAGTGTGGTCACATTATACCTCTTTTATCCGACAATATTGTGCATATTTGCAGAGCTATTCAAATTGGTTTCACATTAAACGGAAACCGAAAAACAGCCATAATTTGTTGAGTTAATCGTGATTGGACAAATTGCCAGAGTATTGCCAAAAGTTGGGAAAATAAACAGATTTCGTGTAATTTAAACAGAAATCGTAGTTGAAGTGGTGTTTAAACGAGATGTAGAGTACATATTGAGTAAGGTTCAAGTACCTAATAAACCTCATTTAAGTTACATAAACAAATATCATACAGGATGCGGTGTAAGTTTTGTCTGGTGAGTAAACATTAGCTTAGTTCACTAAACATACGTATTTATTATTAAACTCCTGCTATTGAACAACATGAACTACACCGTAAGTTAAAATATCCATCAGTTATTTAAAATTTAATTGTGTTCATATTATACAGAAGCGCAAGAACAATTATAGTTTTTCAATTATAAGAATAATTTTAAAAACGTTTTACGAGAAAATCATGCAAAGCACTTGGATTAAAAATATATGTTAAACTGTAATAGTCATCGCTTTTATGGTTCTCCCAACTGAGTTTTAAGCGTCTGTTTAAAATCTCACAGTTATTTCACACCTCTCTCTTTTTAACATTCGTCATTAATTTCATCATCGCCTAAATTAGTAAAACATGTGATAATTAATAGAACTAATCGTTTATTACAGCTGAATCAGTATCTGTAATAAATTTATATTGCGCAATAAATCCGACACACACGCCTAGGTCTGTCGTATGAAGAAAGAAACATTAAAAGTGATAAACACAAATGTACCGCACATAAACCCAGTTTCAGACAGATAGTTGCATCGCCACAGTCAAGAGAAGCGACGACGCTAATAAAGCTGAATTTATCATAAAAAGTTGCACGTTTAAGACTGAAACAGTCGTAAATAAGAAAATAAGACCACCTATTTATATTTGTGGCTGTAGTCAGAGGGAACAGTCTTGATATTTAGTAGTAGTAGAAATATTTTCAGTAAATTTTTCGAAAGTCCATTAAAAATACTTTTAGTCGGTTTGCGTAAATTGACAAGCCTGGGTCGGTACATGGGTAGTGACCATCTATTACTTACCGAGTTATCTTCGTGCCTTCTGTCTGCCGCTGGTCCCGGCTGTCATTTGTAGAACTTTGTCAGTCGTTCCAGGTAGTCAGTGGCCCGAAAGCCTGACAAACAGTCTTATCAAGGAGTATCGTATTATCCAGCTCTAACTGAGTTCTGGATGTCAGATAGGCAGTCGCTCCATGTAAAATACTGGTATTCAGCTGCATCCGGTTAGACTGGAAGCCGACCCCAACATAGTTGAGTAATTTAAAAAAACACATTTCTACCTGCCTAGCCTTTAGGCAGGTAGAAATGTGTTTTTTTAAATTACTCAAGAGTAAATATCAAAAGATATAAAAGCGTGACGGGTTAATATTTATTACATTCTACATACTTATTACATTCTAGGTACATTAAAAAAAATATTTTGGGGAAAAAGAAAAAGTATCAAAGCACCTCAATCACGGTATACTACCGTAGGGCGGACGAAGAACTAGTTGGGCGCAGCGTTCATTGATGTGGGGCGGAGGCGGGCGTTAGTAGCGAGACCAAAACGTATGAAAATAGAGTCGAATGCACCGGCATTTCCGCGACCCACCTGTGAGCCCAAACCCATGGGTGCACAAGGAACTAGGGCGCAGATGCACCATTCGATATTGCTGCAATAGCAATTATAGAATCAGAAACTCGATTTGGTTCTAAACGATTCTCTTTGAAAATGATATTTTCCAGCTCTATCGTTCATTGCATTGGCATTTCCGCAGTACCTGTAGTTTTATCGTCAGTTCAACGTATGAAAATTAGAACGAATAAACAAATGAATCTCCATATTTATTCAAACATAGCTTTTGTTTATTGTATTACTGGCAAAGGCATCTGAAATTGCTACGTAAATGCACTTATTTCACAACCTGTTATCAAACGATTTTAATGGCGGTTGTTTTTCCTAAAACAGAAAACATCTCAATTTAAAACCAACAATAAAAGTCTATCGATTGATCTAAAAGCACACACATTTGCATATTTTTATAGACCACACACGCCCGCGTAAAATAAAAGAGAATTTTATTTAGATCGATTCATTAGCAGTCAAGAAGCTGGCGATCAAATAAAACTAAATAAAAAGGGTGAGGTGTCACAAAATATATGATAATACGGAGTCTTTATTCATAGTTTTTTTTCTGTAGCTCGAATAGGATAAGTCACGCTTCCTTTTATGCCGTACACAAAAGATCTAAATACGTTGGTAGGTCAAGTGTCGGTTTCCCGGACGACGGAACTCAGCCGACAACAAAAGGCAGCCTTTTTTTAGTCCCATTTAAGTTTGGTGACAGGTCGAGGGTGCTGGGTCCAGTGTCACGGGAAGGTGGGCAAGAGAATAATAGTCAATCGGGACATATCATACTGGTTGGTTTCGTTTGTATTGTTGGTTCATTGTTGTGTTTGGCCGTGATTGTGTGACTTGCGAAATGTGATTGTATCTCAAAGTAACGTCTAGACTGATTGGATGGATGCTTTTGCTTTTTTGTTTTTAACTGGTATCTTCATTAATGTCTCACTGATTCACTCTGAGTACTTAATTTACTATGTTACCATTCTATCATATCATAAGTTGCTTGAAATTTCTACATGTTAAAAACAGCCTGTATCTGAACTTCTGAAGTTGTCCGAGTTTCACTTAAGCAACAGATGAGCTTCAGCCAAGCTTTTGCCTTCATATAATCGTCAACACCTCTGAATTACTTTGAGTATCAACAGATTTGTAACTAATTTCCCTTTGTGTGACAACGGTGCGAGCTTTTAGGCTATTCTCACTGTCCCTCTCTAACGGTTGAGAGCTTTCGTATGTATCGCTTTCGGCTAAGCTGGGCCGGGCATCGCCGGGTTAGTCACATGCGCGCGGGCAGCGAACACGCGCGTCGGAGCCACGCGTGCGCTATGTCACGACACTGTTTTCACGCGAAGGGTTCCCTCGCAAACGGCTAAATCTGTCCAGTACTTCGCAGACAGTCTGTTACGCTCCTATGATTTTAGGACCAAGTGTTTGTTTTATCCTTTATCTTGTGTTTGGATTTCTGGGGAATATTCAGTTTAATAATTGTTAAATAGTCGGTACCTTTCCAAATTAGGTTAGAAGGTATTGAAATGAGGACAGCTGGGCACAGTTTGTAACCAAAATACAAGTCTAAACTTGTTCTCAATTAATTCATTAACAGTTTCACGTAGGTACTTTAAAGAAAGGTGTACAAACATTCCGAATCGTCTCTCGTTTCGATAAATTGCAAATGTAGATTGTGAGTGCATTCAGAAAGATTTATTGCATGGTCGTGTTTAAGCCTTTTGCTTCAGCAAATGGATTTTATCAAGAACACTCGTTGCGTTATGGATATACTAATGTACGTTTCGATATAGCGCTGTTCCCATTGATCGATTCATTCATCTGTATCGGTTGCTATTGTTCGTCGAGTTTCAACAACACTAGCAAGTGGTTAATTAAGACAGATTGTGTTTTATTTTTTCTGGTTGCATCACTTTTAAGTCACTGGCAAGTTGCAATGCAGTAGAAACATTTTTTCTTTTTAAAAAGTTATTGTGTCGTTTTCCAGTCAAATAAAATTTGATTCGTAGGATGACGTACTTTCTTGGGTAATCTAGTACTGTCATTAACACAAATAATCAATTCTTATTTTAAACAAGAAAAATATTATTATTTAGTTTTATTAATGAAGTTGATTATTGTGGTTCGAATGGTTTATTCACAGCAAAATGATCTGTAATTCAAATATGGAAACATCAAAATAATTTGTAGTTAATGAAGTTAAAAGCAATATAACCCAGTTGGTTATTTTCACTCACCAATAATCATAATGTACAGGTAATTAATATCAATTAAATTGTATGCCAGATTGTGGACCACTGAAAGTCACATTGGACAATGTGTGAAAATTGATCTATGGTATCAATTGAACTGCTAACGAGTCCAATTAAGTACGTATCTAATGACAGGAGCTTTTAATGCTTCTGAACTAGCGAATGAACATCAAAAACACATTAACCACGACGCGAATGAAATAATAGTGCGTATTATCTATTATCTGCTTAACAATCAGCCGCTCCTCGTGTTCACTTAGCAGAACACAGTATATCTGGAGACAATCATAGCATCCAATTAGAGCAGCGGTGGCCCAGTAGCATTATATCAACCCCTTACGAGTCGGTCTTGGGTTCTCGGCCGCTATCAACACGGTGAAGGAAAACATCGTGAGGAAACCGGCATGTCCTAGACCCAAAAAATCGGAGACATGTGATCTACTTATCAGGGTTCGAAATTATCAAGATAATTATTTTCTGTGATAATTATCGGATAATTATCGAATAATTATCAGATAGGTAATTATCAATGGTCATTCATAAATTGATCTGTTATTTTTTTTCGACTTACAAGTCACAAATTCGTTACTAAAATATTATGTAAAGAAAGACATAAAATGTAGATACCTGTGTAATTACTGATTCTTTTATTGTTTGTTTTTAACACAATTTTAATGCAAAAAATCCTGTTTCTTCATTAATTTAACACAATTTTTGTGACCGTTTTTTTAAGTTGTCATTTAATGCGTTTGGATATGCGTGAAAGCGAAAAATCGCGTTTGGATACATGTGCCGTTTATGAATTATTGTTTTATGATTTTTGCTATTATCAAGGTAATGCTAATTACTATAATTAGCATAATCAGCCTGTAAATTTCCGACTGTTGGAATACAAGCCTCTGCCTTGTAAGAGGGAGAAGGCCATAATCCATCACGCAAACTAGTGGAGACAATCATGAAAGATCTTTAGTTCTTTGTCATACCGAAGTCCTCTTCAGTCATTCGTTCATAGAAATCTGATAACTCTACTGTTTGTCTGGTGTCGGGTGTATGCCGAATAAACAGTAGTTCCTCTAATATTTACGAGAAACGAATCTATTTGTAGAACTGGATCGAATTTATGAGTGAGACGTACATAATGAGGTTTGTATGTTCTGTTCTGAGGACTTTGATGCTGCAGATGTAAATAACATAAGATCATTAAGGTAAACGTTTTATTTTACGCCATCTACCTAAGCAGGCGTTTGTTTGGAAAAGATCTTATCTCACCATATCCGGTTTGACCATAGTTGAAGGTAGTAAAACTTAAAACCATGCCTTTTTAGTTCCATGTAACCGTATTTGGAAATAATAACACAATAGTTAGATAGTATAATTTTAATGTTTCCTGATTCGCATTGATTGCCGCGCCTCTACGCTGACAATAGGCGTATCTACCTATCATTATTCGTTTCCTTTACGACGATGTACAGCGAAATAATTAGCTACTATGCTCATTGATCCGAGAACTCTATGAGCAAAAACATAAAAACCAGCTAAATGCGAGTCGGACTTGCACACAAATTAAAGCGAGGATACCCATTAATTTATAACCTATGTTTATTTTTATTGTCATAGCGGCCATAGTTATACCCGCTCTGTAAAAATTCAAGTGTGCGTATTACCGACACTCTTTGGGGCACGGAACCCTAAAAGTAATTAGATATTGATAAATCGGACGCAATGACCCGTCTGTTTACTGGGATATACCATTTATAAGATTCGACGAATTGCATGAAATCGAATGAATGAGTTCATGATGCCCCAATACGTTTTTTTTTTGCGAATCATTTATATTTGGAACGCTTGATTTAGAACCAGCTGGGATTGAGTGATTTATGCATCTCGTTTAAGTTTTCATTGAGGTTTGTAAGTCGCGGTTACACATCGATATTTTGGATTCAATTTGGTACATTGTAACAAAAATATTTCGACATTTCAAAATAATAGTTAGGTTCACAACAAATTAGTAGACTTTCCTTTATGGGAATTTATTAATAAGTTAAAGTGTAATAATAAAAAACCACTACAAGCTTTTTATCGTTTGACCTGAACGTTTTTTCTCTTGTTTTAATGCATGCTACAATAACAATTCTTTTCAAATTGTAATTGTATGGCACACTGTGAAACATTTGTACCACGAAAACACATAAAAATATTTTTCCAAGAAAATAGACTGTAAAAATTAAATAAAAATAATATGACTCGTCGCCGGACGGACGGACGGATCCCCGGATGTTACAAAACGTAACGATTCCTAATGACTAGACAAGTTCCAAAATAATTTTCCCGAATACGATCTCGTCGGTTGTCGGATCGTGAAAACAAAAGCTATGACTCAACTACTCAAGCGCACGTTAGACGCCTATTACTACACCTACACTGTTTTCAAAACTAAAGAGCAACGAATATTTTTGCACAACATTAACATGTATATAGGTCAACGATACCGCTTTATCACACCTACTGTTTACTTAAAAACACAATTTTTACAGAAACTGATAAATATTTATAAAGCAATTCAAATCATATCACATTCACGCCTATTCTATTTTGCATTTTATAACTTGTTTCGTGTGAAAACTGTATCAAAGTCAGCAAATCTTTGATGGCGCCGGCGGTCTATGTGTAATCTAATCTCCTAGACATACCTACGCATACTAGAAAATAGATACTGCGGTGTTGCGAACCATGCCTTATTGTTTGTAAGCCGATATAAAGCCGAGTGCACACTTGACAAATATCGTAACAAATCGAATGCACTCGCCCACGTCACAATGGGGCAGAGACCGCGCATCTGTGTCCTAAATACGAGCAAGGCCGATACATCCTTTTATCAAATACCGGATCCAATAACGGAACAATCCAAGTTTGGAAGCGATCGATGCCTTTTTGATGTCGGATTTATAAACAAAGGTGACAAAGACCGACCTTTGACTTTTATTGGCGAACACGATATTCGTATCCAAGTCTAACATTTCATATCTGCGTTTCGCAATACGCTGTAACATTTTCCCCGAAAAAAATATTATTAACACGTTAATCTGTAAATAATTTCGCTCCTACCATAAACCCTTTTACGGTGGTCTACAACTCTTTTAATGGACGTTGTCTCATATTGTTTGTTGCTTTAAATGTCCATGTTTTATGATTATGTCACAAAAGTTCGTTGCTCCGGGGCGCACCTTCCGCACGGTTATAAATACGGCAGCGTGTGTCGAACTTTTGACAAGCGAGTAAATAAACACGCGGATGGGATGCGGTCCGGACGCTGCGAAGCTGAAACGACGCGCCGCCCGCCGTGTTACCGTAACCTACCGCTTCAGGACCGGATTAGGACCAAAATGGACTTAGGAAACATTACACTGTACTTTTAAAACCTTTTCGGTACAGTGAGAAAAAAAAATGGAAAGACTAGACAGGAGAAATGCGTTTTTCCCGTTCTTGAAAATAAAATTAAATAACTTCTTCGTTCTACTTAGTGACGCGGTGTGTCTGAATCCGACCCTGTCCTTTTATGATCTTTACACGAGCTTACGCAAGTTTTAAACGATCTAAACGATACCATAATACACTGTAAAATATAAATACGAGATATTTATTAACGGTAAAAGACGGCGTCAATGCTTCTTTAAGTTTTATACCCCTTTGTATTTCTCGCTTTACTGCCTTTGAATGTTTATTGTACTTTATCAGTTTTTATGGTGACTTTCCATTGGAGAAACCATCTTCAGTCTAATTTATTGTTATTTTACCTTTGTCATAATTGTCTCCGTTGACACTGCTAATGATGGCTGGATTTAGAGTCGAAGTGGTGTGAAAGACGAAGTGTGTCCAATTCCTCTTCCGTCGCTTTCCTTGTTATTATGCGGTAATTACTTGCAGCTGTTATGCTACTATAGGTACTTAATTTAAAGAGACACTATAAATAATATTAGCTTACATAGACAACAACGCTTTTCTCATTACTGATTTGATACTAAGGCCGAAATCCATAAACAGTACATACTTTGGTTGACTGTTTTTTCTGTCTCTGTGAAACTATAAACATCAAATAAAGGCTGGGAACGTGTCTTAGTCAAAGCACGAACAAAATAACATTATAGATCAGGGCCTAACTCTGTTGCATTTAATTGCATACTCCATTTTTAAATACTAGATCGATTAATCACTGCTATTATGCACAGAACCCACTCCAACATGGAGAGGGTTAGTGATTGCGCGACCTTTGCCGATACCACGTAGGCAGATACAGCCGTGGGTGTACCAATCTCAGCTTCAAATTGCCAAACACGAACAAACACCTAATTAGACTTTAATATCTTCAATTTGAGTTTAATGTTCCTTATTGTGGCATTATTGCCTGCTGAGAATATCATATCAATATGTTAATTTATTGTAACTGTAATCATCGGAGATGCTATGCGGTGCGATGATAAAAGGTATGAGGGTACTTCGATGTTCTCTTTAAGTCTTTAAGTTTGTAAAGAGAACATCGAATTGCCCTCATACCTTTTATTACTGATAATAAACATATGAATGTACTCATATTATGCCGTTGGCTCTCACAAACATATTTAAATCTTAGTTACAGATATTCCTCTTGTAACATGAATAATAGTTGTGTTTCCGACCTCGGGCTGTAAAGTGCATAAAGACAAAAGTAATACATAAATAAATATTAACTAGCCCACCCACTGTAGGGTTCTGTCATTGTTTCAAGCATGTGCAGCAGTGTATCATTTCAATATAATTGTTGAGAGGCGCCTACACTAGTACACTAGTCATGTTATGGTCTTCGCACATAAGACGATCTCGACGCCGACTCTACTTCGACTTGACTCACAGTAAAGCATTGAATTGTGAGATTTATATTGTATATCTTACGGTAGAATACTCAACATCATGGCCTTATGTGTACACGGCGACACATCAAGTTACACATATCCAGTACAACCTGACCCTCTGTCCCTTTGTATGAGCTTCCCATACAATGAGAGATCAGCTTAATTTGGTTTTGCATAGCTTGATTGGTCATCGTGCTTACAACGACGTAGTCCAGGAGTCGTACACTTCTTTAAGTAAATGTAAACATTGGCGTCGAAGATCTCTATATTTCCAGCGATAACAACAGTTTTTTTTTTCAAGAATTTAATTGAATTAGATTTTTTTTAAACTTTAACCAAACAATTGTTTAATTTAATATCTATATTTTGAATAATCAATGCCCATTCGCAGCTTAGTCACATGTCAACACAAATAGATATTATTTTCAATTTTCAACCTTATTCACGCTCCATAATGGTGACAATAGTTTATGCGGTATAGTAGCGATTAAAATCGTAGTCAGTCCGCGCCTTAAGCTCACAGTTCAATGCTTTACTGTGACTCCGTGAGTCAAGTCGAAGAAGAGTATAGGCGTCGAGTCTGTGTAATATACGAAGATCTTTAACCGTGTCGTGAGAAGACTTTGCGGTAACATGTATTTAAGTTTGAGATGATCGATACTTCATTTGTGTATCAAATGTTAAATCGATAGTCTGTCTCTACTCTTATCGTTTAATATTAATTCCCCGTTACAATCTGTGTCAGTTCAGTACACAAAAATAAATGTATCTTAGACATGTTTTGCCCGCGGCTTCGCCCGTGACGAGTTCGGAAATTATCAGTGTGCAAATTATCAGTAGGCAAGCGTAGCTTAACCTAAAGATCGACCCGAGCGGCTGTTATTATTTAGCCACGAACTGAACTATCAGTTGCTAATTCAAATCCGTGCAGTAGTTTTTGCGTGAAAGAGTTACAAACATCCATCTTCAAAAACTTTCGCATTTATAATATCTAGTAGTAAGTCTAGTAATAACGCCTGATAATCACCACCTTGTTGCTAGCTACTGAGAATTAAAAATATTTAGTGTGTCAATGGCCTGCTATATCGAAATATAAGAGTCAACAGTGCAAACAAGCTGGTCCAGTACTAGTGGGCAATGGGCCAACGACGCATTACTAATCCTGGACCATTATAATGGCCAACGCCTGTTATTAGTGCACCGTAAAGTAGTAAACTCTTAGCTTCTATGCTGCGGTTTTGTATGTTGTCGGTTGATCTACTTTTGATATAACCTGGTGTAAGCGAACCTCGTAATACAAAGTCTTACTAGTCTGTTCATAATTCGATGTGCTCTACAGTTGAAATTTTTCACGGATTGTTTAAAAAAATGACTGCCTCGTTGACCGAGTGGTTGCAATCGCAACTGCTGAGCATGAAGTCTTGGGTTCGATTCCCGGGTCGGGCAAAGTGATATTGGGTTTTTCCATCACGAATTTCTCAGTAGCAGACACGGAGTCTGGATTTGTGCCCGGTCGATGGCAATAGGCTCGCCTTATTACATGGGAATTAAAACTTGCGAAATGTGGGTACTTAGGTACCCACCTGCCTAACCCTTAGGGGATTGCAGGCGTGATGTCAAAGTCAAAGTCAAAGTCAAAACATTTATTGCGATGATGTTATGATATGTTATCAGAATTTATTTAAAATAGTGTAGATTATAAGGAAAAAGATAGATAAGTTATGCGTATGCACACGCTAGATGTGAAAATGTTTATTACAGTTAATATTATTCATCATTAATGAGAATCGCTTTACGGCTTAACTCATCTCACACATCTACAGTCTAGTTATAATCCTACTATATATAATATTATAAATGCGAAAATTTGTGAGGATGTATGGATGTTTGTTAATCTTTCACGCAAAAACTACTGAATGGATTTGGATGAAATTTAGCACACAGGTAGTTTATAACCTGGATTAACACGTAGGGTACTTTTTATTCCGGTAGTATGATCCCGTGGGACAATTATCTAACTGCACGTGGGCGAAGCCGTGGGCATAAGCTAGTCAGTTATAATAGAGTGAGGTAGATTATTCAGCGGTTTCCCTGTTTACATGTTACTTCAGTCACGGATTACTCACTATTCCTACACACGTCAGTCTAATTTCTTCAGCACAGCTTATTTGTAGAGTAATAAATATTACAACGCCTTTGTTTACAAAGTTGGGAGATTTGTGGGCGTAAGTACATTTCCTAATTGTGAAATGTACGAACTGATGAATTTTGAGTGAAATTAGTAACACGTAGAATAATACTGAAATTCGCCCGCGGCATCGCCCGCATAATTTTGTACACAACTTTATTAATTATAGCCTGTATGTTATTCTGATGTCATCATCATTCTCTTACCCTTATCCCTTGAGGTCGGCGCAGCATGTCTTCTCCATATACGTTATTTTGATGTAGTAAGCTAAATTACTGATAAGTTTTATTAAGATCTGTTCAGTAGTTATTGTGTGAAAGAGTAACAAACATTCACCAATCGTCACAAACTTTTGCATTTAAATAGTAATAAGATCAGATTTTTACTCTAAGTTGTAGTATTTAAGTGTTTTTTTGCTCTGACCATGTGCAGTCAGCACACCGTCCGACGTGCGTGGGCGCAGCGGCGCCGACTGTAGAGTAAATATTCTCAGAACTTTATCGCACAACCGCGTAGATGCATCCATTCATTCATGAGCTGTAACTCACTATAGAAGTATAGATACGACCGTACAACTGTGCCCAGCATATGAAAAATAATACTAGGAACGAAAAGTAGGGCAAAGAAAATTGGTTTTCATCTATCATTGTGGGGCCGCATCTCTGAAATACACTGAAAGGAAAAATACGGAAGATATAGCCGATACTGTGGGACGAATACTGACAATGAGAAAATTATTGTTTTGTTTTCATAATCATTTCCTCATACTGTTTACCAGAAATCAAAACACATCGAGTAATTCTCAATCCTAATTTAAACATTTACAGTTTTGACAATTTCAAAGTGAAAACACAATACATGAGTACAAAATGTGTTCTAAATGGACCGAAGTTTTCCTCTATAAACTGTTTATTGTCAATTTAGTGAAGTGTTGACACCATGATACCAACGTGCATTAGAGCCCCGCGATCTATCCAGGGCTCCACCGATGATGTCACACGGCAAACCAGATCTATTGTACAGGTAACTTAATCTAGACTTAATCTAATTCTTCTTAACACGACTGTTATCCCCGAAGGGTTAGGCAGAGGTGTACCTGGTAGTACTCTGATTCGCCAGATATGTTAAAGTCCCGGCGAGCCTATTGCCATCAACTGGGCTATGCCCGGTCTAAGCCAATCCAAACTCTGTGCCTGCTACTAAGACTTCAGATCTTAATGGAAAAACCCAATGACACTTTGCACGACCCTAAAATCGAACCCAAGACCTCATACTCAGCAGTAGCGCGTACGACCACTCGACCAACGAGGCAGTATTCTTTTTTTAAGCGGAAACAGTTCAAATAAGTTTGACCCGAAATTCAGCCACGCGGACTCCGCTAACTGATGCAGTTATAAGTTCATCAAATGGAAAGATAACAGGGGTTCTAAAATGGCCGCTTTAGAAGCATCATAATAGGATAATAATATGAATAACGTTTTAAATCTTACAATGGTCATGCCAATTCATAATAGTAGGTACGTCTACCTACTATTATGAATTGGCACCTTGTGACCATTTTACGAATTTAAACGTAATTTATATTATTATCCTATTATGATTCTGCTAAAGCGGCCATTTTAGACCCCCAGGTTATGCGGTGCAAGATGGAAGGTGTCCCACCTTCCATCTGGCACCATTGTAGACTTAATTAACTAATGACTAGACTAATTAGCTGGAAGCTAGTGTACTAGCGCGTATTAACATTGATTTATGAGCTGGTACTAGATTTATTGGTGTGGAGATACGGTTCATTGAACTTTAGTGGTGAGTCATTGTGTTATCACATAGTGGCTAAATTGGCATCGAATAATTTTACTTTAAGGATAGTCATTTGTAATAATCAGCAGGGGAGTTCTCCTTTGCCTATTATTTTCTTGAAAATAACTGTTTTAGATAGAAAATATCTAGACTTGTCATCGCTGGAAAATCTTGGATGATGCATTAACACAGGAACCTGGAGTTCGGCACAAACAAAGAGAGGCCCAGCAGTGGCCGAAGTCAGGCTGTGGATAATGATGAATTGTTAATTTTTTGTTCAAATTAAATAATAATCTAACTTTCGGATTCAAGGAAAGGTCCACCTATGTGGACTATGTATTACAATATAACTAACATACTTATTTATGTAACAAAGCTTTGCTCCACTTCGTAAATATAATGCGAAAATAACGTGAGAATGTTAGCGTTTGCGTTTTCTCGCTAATTAAATAACAAAGCGCTGATTGTACAGACGCCAGCAAATCAAGCTACTACAGTCTGTCAAATTACTTTAATAGATTTCCAACTTTATCGCTACAGCATTAGGTTCAAGGTTGATTGGGAAATTTGACAGTTTCGGGTAGCTTGATGTGCTGGCGTCTGTACTAACTATTTCTATTGACTAACTCCTTATGAGAATGTTCTCGGCTCCTGACCTCCTTACCTTTTGTCTGACAGTGAAGGATGCCTTCAAAGCCTCATCGTTGTAAATAAAATTGACCGTCTGATAGGATTTTCAATGAAAAATATACGGGAGGTAAATCATTTCCCTTTGCTAGAATCAAATGAATTGTCAGGACTTATAGAAAAGTGGCTTATTACATTAGTAGCCATAGTTTAGAGGGTAATGTTATTACCTACCCTTATACACTTTTCGTGTCGAAATACGTGATATGATATTGCAAACAGCGACCATTATTTTTACAACAACTTCAACTATTTTCGATATGACACGATCTATCAAAGTCTTAGACATATTCAGTCAATGGCACTACATTTCTTTCGAAGTTTTGAAATTTGAAAACAGACGGTGTTTATAAAAATGATAAACTTCAAAGAAGATCATAGTGCTGCGACGCACCTCAGTCGCACCCCGGCCGCGATATTAAAAGCCACGCGACCTCATTTCGTTTCCGTACTAAACGCTTTTAAGCTCACACCTAACGCCTGTGACGAATCATCGATAGTTACATAATATGTCGATAAAATGTTATGTGGCGCATATACGACCAACCTATCTATGTTAGGTTTCATGTTGGCGTCAAGTCACTTGAAGTGGGTCAATTTTAGAATATAGGAGACAATTTATTCAAGTATGACTCTAGGACACACACACACATTTCCAAAAGCACCAAATCTCTTGTCCTCAAACTTTCTTTAAAAATATTGTCATAAATAATAGTTTTTAGTTTAGTACTTAATCATTTTCTTTATTTGTATAAATATTCTCTCTGTTCTTAGTAATTAGTTCAGTTAAAGCTAACGTATAATCCTAACTTGGGAAGATTCCACACTAGGATACCCTGTGCGTGGGGACGCACAGACGCAGGGTATCCTAGTGTGAAATCCAGAAGTCCAGAGAATATGTAAAAATCTAGCACTTCAGGCGTATATTTTTTTACTAGCTTTTCACTATTGTACCATGTTATGCGAACTTAATAAAACGTTATTGATTTATTATTATTATATATTAATTTTGTGTCTTGTAGATTTAGTCTCAAAATTAAAGTTAAAAGCAAAATCTCTACATCAGTCACGTTATAGAAATGACATCAGAATCCAATCAAGCAGCTTGCAATATTAACTTGTCGATGCAGAGACATTTTTATATCCTAGTTTTAGTTCACCGATCTCTATAAATCTTTTGAATATTTTACTGTTAAACGGATGTAGGTATCAATGGCAGAATATTTTATTATTACGTTAAACCTCTTTGTGTTACCAATCACTCTCCAATAGTCGACAACCGGTAGTCAAATCTTACGCACGGTTGTGAACTTTAAACCCCTAAAATTATTTCAGCCCACGACACCAAATGGGACTTTCGTATCGATAACAACCTAGATCCCTTACGTGCACCTTTCTATTTCCAAACGTGGTGTGAGCCGAAAGCTACATTTCTGCTGAGCCCGTTAAGGATAAGGTATTGATAGCGTGGTCAGTGCAAACAGCAAGGTGTTATTTTGTCATAAATAATGCGTTTGCTATCCCGGAAGAGTGAAATAGAGATGAAAACTCCGCCAGAACTATCTCGGTATCGCGAGATCCCAGTCATACAACAAACATTGTTCAAAGTGGGAGATTCCAGTCGGAAAAACCCAGAGTCAGTTTGTTCGATCTAGGAGTCATACTCAGGACCTAACTGTCGGATGTTAAACTTTTAGTTTTAGCAAGAATGATTCATAGAATGAAAGTCTCCTGGGTACGTTGTATTGCTCACTACACTCATTGCGTATGTAATATAAATTGAACTCATTTTTCATAAACGATAAGATAAATATGAAAATTATCAAAACCGTTGAGTTCGTGTTAAGATTTTTATTGTGAGACGTGTTAAAAATAAAGAAATTATCAGTTTTTTTTTTCAAATACATTATTCACATTATTCATTCGAATTAAAATTATATTTGTGAACAGAACCATGCCTATCTTTATTTAAATCTTTATAGAGCTTTTTGAATCAACACGACGTTTAATTGACCCTTGAGTTCGGGTCAAAAATATGCAAACGACTCCATCCACCATCATTAAGTCTTAGCCTCAATTAATTTGTATTGGCTCAATTGAGACGATATTTTGATTGTATGTAGGTATTAATTTCTTGGTATTAAATCACTTTCGGTAAAACATACGGACACGCCCAAATATGTTGTTGTAATAACTCAGTGGTCACGCCTTATCAATTAAATTCAATAGTTTTATGGGTAGTATTTTTATTTATGAAGTGCTTATGTAGATTCTTGAGGAAAAAATACTGAAGTTTATTAAATCGTGATGATTGGGCAGTGCCATCGCTATATAACATCTTCATTGGTGGTCAAAGCTAACTGATTTTAACTAGCGACCTAGGGCGATTACTATGGCAAAAAATGTACATGGCCTACAACTGCTGATGTACCTATGTACTAACTGTATCTAGTAATGTTTATATAGTAAAACAATACAGCTCATATTTCTTCTACTTCTCCGTATAATCTCTTCCTTGCATACATCCGCATTTCTCCACTATTTCGCTCGATATTACATCCTAGATGGTCAGAGCATGCCATAAGTAAAAGCAAAATGAGATATCACAGAATCGTGACGATAGTAAGAACGTTCGCATATAACATACTTTCTACAACTAAGATGCCTTTGTGTATGATTGTTGATTGCACACTGTCATTAGAATAATAGCAATTCTGTATAATCAAACGTGAACGCGCATCAATGCCAAAATCATCAGCTTCAAGGAATGATTAATCTCAGTTCATCAAACAGTCTTTATTGGCCGTAAATATGAAGTTTACGATAGCTACCGACCAACGTTCAAGGAACAGTCACAAAATTATTCAGCGTGCAGGTTTTATGAAAACAATCGGCCCCGGGAAAGGGGAGCGCGGGGAATTCACGATACACAATGAATGAGAACGAATTTGATTTGTTTATTTTGGTCCGGCTCCCGGTTTAGGGACGACCAAACTTACGAGCCACATTGTGAGCGTAAATTACGTTTGTTCAACGCAAATAAAGTTTCACCGTGTATTATGATAGCTTGCACGAGTGAAAGGATTAATTACCAGCATCGGACGTATTATTATTTAACACTCGTGCGTTTATTTTCTAGGATTCTGCTGCACCTGTTATATAGAACTTCTATTCGGTTTCTACTGTCTTTCTAAAGTAGCAATAAAAGCTATAAATGAGCCGGTTCTCACTTAAAATAGAATTAGAAGTAAAGTTTTATTCGCGCACTGAAGGCGGGTCCCAGCTGGTTGAGAGCTTTGAGCAATAAAGCGATATGAGAACAAGCGCTCTCGCCGCACTGGACACTGGCGAGCTAGATAATAGAAGCGTATGTGCACTATAGTGCTACTCTGTGCTAGTGTATTCTTCAGACTTTACATTTTGAAGCGCAAAATACTTACCTACTAAGCACGAACACCTCTAATTTACATTCAAGGAAATTAGTGGTCCATGTTAGGTATAGCTGTTTCGATAAAGATAAACAATTGAGATTTGAATATTATAAGTACTGGTCATTTTGGTAGCGAGTCAATTTGTTAAACAATTCGTTTCTCTGGCTGTAGAAAAATACTTAAGTAACATAGTACCTACAAAATAAATAATATTAAGAGGTGGAGACTGACAAAGGGGGTATCCTCTTTGTCAGTCTCCACCTCATAATGTTATTTAATGACATTAACATCTCTCAGTAATAACTAAGCTTGTCTGTCGGTTCACCGCCCTATGTCAATGGAACAGAACTTGAACCCGCGACCTTACACACAGTTAACACCATCGTCTGTCGCTCTATCAATTAATTAAGATTTATTTCCTATTCTTTCTTTCTTTACAACTACACAGACAAAAGCTACACATTCACACACAACATCACGCCAGTAATTACTGAAGGGTAAGGCGGAGATGCACTCTTAGTACAACCTACATTTAGCCAGTTATGTTTAAGTCCCATGTAGGTAAAAGTGGCGAACCAATTGCCATCAGCCGGTGACAGATCCTAACTCTGGTTTGTGACAGAGAAACTGATGGATAAACCTAAAAAGAATTTGCCCAACCTGGGAATCAAACCAGGACCTCATGCTCAGCAGTAGCACGACAAGGAGACCAACGAGTCGAGGCATAAGCTACAGTAACAAAATAAACAATAATTTCTAAACACAAATGTTTTTAGAAATTTCCATGAACGTGTCGGCATCGCAAAGAAAACCAAGTCCACATATGACAGGAGCGGATACAGGTTATTCCCGATATAGCATCTTCATGGCGATAAAAATGTCCGGTCGTCCAGATTTATTACAATCGAAATCTATTCGGGACGATTTGAATAAACAGCCGTATGATAAGACGAATCGAGAGTGAGACGACCAACTTATCTGAACACCTTCCAATATATCTTGTCACGATTATTCTATTAACGTGTAAGATTAACTGATAAGATCGAGGAATATTGATTTATGATAATGGCTTTTAGTATTGGAAGCTATCTGCCATCGGTACGCAAGCGAGTTTTTATTGTATAAGGACATGTATTGTCACTTGGATGACTGTGTCAGACTATGCAAGTAAAGTTAAACGCACTTTGTATAGAACGAGTAACGGCCAACATTTATTTTGTAAAACTTCATGTCAGGAAAATTCGAAATCTATTCGCAAGGCAATAAAGAATATAATGAGCCGATTACGCATTTTCGCATCAAGGCCTTGGAAGATAGAATTACTTTTGTAATCAAATTACCGTGGGTTGTCGTTTGTAGCTGTCGTAGGTTTAAATTCGTCGTTTCATTTTCCTCAAAATATTAAGTACATTTTTATTTTTTATTTCCAATAAAGATCCGAAGCCTTGACATTGTAAGGCTCGATTTCTCTAACTATTCCATCACGATGAAGATGCATCTATAAATTCTTATTAACAAATGCGCCGTGTTTAAATCTAATGGGCGTATTAAGATTTTAAGTGCACATATATTTCTAATTCGAGTTCTAATCGAGAAAGCATTAACAGTCATTAAACAGACCACCCTCGAAAACCATTAGAGAGTGAGATGAGTGCGAGGAACATCACACGGACTTGACACGTAGTAGTATTAGTATGATCCAGTAGTTGAGGCCGAGTGGCCCCGAGCCGGCGACGCCGCGGCGCGTCTGCGCCACTTGTCCCCATTCTCCTGCAAATTGACTCGAATATGACTAAATCCTTTTAAGAATTCATAGCGCCGAGCATAACACTCACTTATTAACTTATGTATGACCTCATGCCGTAAACACGAGTACAATAGTATTTTTTCTGGACCGTACCTAACGTCCACTTCTTGAAAAACTACCATAAAATCTGTTAAACACTCGAGTGTGATTCAGGATTTACAGAGTGTTGCATGAAGAATCTTTGTAATATTTAATCTTGGTACGAAACACTCACAAAGCTCTCATAAACAGACGTCGTGCTCGAGTACCGTGTGTGAAATTGTCGTTAAAATTTTAGTAGCAATTTCGCATCTCATGGCCTGTAAAACGTTATCTACGCGTCTTTGTTAGTCATCGTTTACCCGTTGTTTACCTGCAGTTCACCAAACCGAGTTCTAATCCCTGCTGTAAAGAATAAAGTCCATCTTATGATTGAATGTGTTTTTATTTCAAGGTAATTCTTTCAAAGTATTTTCGTACCTCTGTAATCATTTTTCTTAAAGGTAGCCATCTAATTTGATTGGTACAAAAACTTAATTTGATTACCTGTAATAATATGTGCAACGTAAAGGGTATGAAATCCCCAGGTTAGATTAGCTGTTACTAAATGTCAATCAATGTTATTAATACAGTTTCCTCTTCATTATCCTCTCCACATGACCCCAACTTAGAACTAAGTGTACCTAATTTGATTCATAACGGTAGGTACTTATTGTATGTTATACTTAAACTCATGGATTAGGTTACCAAATCCAGTCCTGGCAGGCCATTTACCTAATGATAAAAACGAGACTGGATGTGCTAATTCCAACATTTGTTCTGAGCATATTGATGCAGGAATTGTATTAGGTTAGTCTTTTTGACAACACAAAACCGCCAAAAGTGGAGAGATTTGGAATAGACCTACACTCAGCCACCCAATGGCCAATGGTTGAAGAAAAGAGGGAGAGGGAGAGAGAGAGAGTCTTGTTGACGAATGTATTCGTCACCCCTTCTAACAAAATCCCTTCTTCCACAGATCTACACAGACTGGGCGAACCATTACTTGGAGCGGGCCCGGTCTCGGCGACGCGCGGGCGCATCGGGCGGCGGGCTGGCTCGCGACTGCGCCGACGGGCTGCTGCTGGCCGACGTGCTGGAAGGAGTCACTGGCTTGAAGGTGCACCGCGCGCATCGAAAGCCGCGGAACCCGCAACAAATGGTGAGTAGTTCTTTTTGATGCTGGTTTGTTCTAGACACGTGTGAGCGCATCGGCCATGACAAGGTTGATAGGCATGTCTTAGACCAGGCCTGTCCAACAGTCCAACATACCGCCCCCAGGCCACCTAGCGGCCCGCATAGGTCTTTCATCCGGCCCGCGAGCTATTTAAAACCTTATAAGACACCGATCAATATTGCACGGTCATTTAAAAAAAAGGTCCCTAAATCAGTTATTATCGCGCCATATTTACCCGCATTTGTCGCAGTCCAGTCCGGCGAAGGTTGTTTTATTTTTTAGAGGTCACTGCATTTCTTTTGGCCCGATACCTACGGTTACAAAAACACTAAACTTGGCCCTCGATAAAATCATGTTGGACACCCCTATCTTAGACGAACGTCGTTCTTCTATGAACGCAATATTATGTTGGATAGTGTACCTGACAGGTTACATCCAGAGTAACAGAGTTATTTACTATACCTTGTAGAAACTAGAACTTTCCGTGCGTTCAAGCGTTTTTGCCATATATTGGAAATTTGGAATCAAATATAACAGCTCACAACTCAAAGGACCCATTAATATTAATGATAATATTTATCCGTGATGTTAGTCAACTGGACTTATCCGAGTTCTAAACGTCCCTTTGTACCTTTTGGCCTTGTTTTGTTGTGACTCCTGCTGATATGGAGGAAAGTGGAAGTTTTGGATTTCCTACTTCTCCGCTATACTTTTCTGATTAATTTAGTTGCGGGATCCAAGACAGTTAAATTGTTTCTCCGGGACTTCGTCGAGCTTCACTGTCTCGGAGCTTTTCTGGCGGTCGCCACTGTTGATTCTGGCTTTCAGGAGTTCCAGTGGCTTAGGAATAGTGTGCTTGTGCGAAAAAGTATGCTCTTGCATTCATTCGAGACGGTACCGACGAATTCTAGACGCCTGATTCTGATAGATAGTTTGATGAAGCATCTGTCAGTGTCCGAAGTCCGCAGCTTGTCTCATTTGAACGATTTTAGAGATTCTGTCTGAGTCTAACGCGTAAGTATGAGTCAAATGAAAATCTGTAAAATATATTTAAGCTCAACCCTATTCAAGCTTAATGACCCAGGATTTCCTCACAGTGAGACCTAGTAATTTGGTCGCCCAAATCGTGTCTGGGTGAGTAAATTGAATAGGATTCCAATTAGGAAATTTGGAGTAAGAGAACCTAGATTATCTTGGATTTGATTTGCCTCGAATAGGGTTGAATAATTCCCAAATGAGGGCCTAACATTGAGACCTAAAGCTCTATTTGAGGATTTAATGTATTGGGTCGCCCTCGTTGGGTTTACGGGCAGACTACAAAAACAAATACTATGATGAAAATCTAGCATATTCTAGACCAAAAACTTAGGTACAAAAATAAATCCTAGCCTCTTGCTAGAATTTTGACCACGGTTTTAACAAGTCATTTATTCTGAGCGGATTAAGCTTAGAAAGTGGATGGCAGTTAGCACGCGAATTTTATGTAACAGGTTAACGTTTAACCTAGTTCTAAAAGGTACGTTTTTGCTTAGCTTAGGTTCAATGTCAAAATAATACTGGAGATTTAAAGGTTACATAGTACCTATAAACTGATATCAAATTCTTAAATGGCGATTTTAAAGATCTCCGCAACTTAAGAGCATATAGAAGAACCCGAAAACAACTGTCGGGCAGTAGCCCACCAGACAAAACACCCGTCTGGTCGGAGGATCCTCCCTTTTCTATGGGGGTTGAAGAACTTTACACCCTGTTCTTCATAACTCTATAAGGCCAAGTTCACATAAATATCACTTCACGCAGTTCACGCACGATTTTCTTTTGCCGCTCGGCAGTCGTTAAAACATGTGAAATTATTTGCACGGGAAATGAAAATACATAGCAAAGTTGCTATAGGTTTACATGATTATAAGATGGTCAGATTATTATATGTAGGTACGAGACGATGACGTCAGTCCCTGGCCTACAGAATCCTCAGTGGCGGCAGTTGTAATAAATGACTCGTGTAATCGCGCTATGGTGAGTTGAGAATTTGCTCGGCTCTAATTAATTTAGTGTAGACATCGGTTACATTCTTGTGCATCTCTATTACTGATTGTTGCAGTAATTGTTGGCCTATTCAATGTTAATTGGTGGATTCTGGTGTCTCGAAAGTAATTTTGTCACTAAAATATTTGGGAGAACACACAGAAGGTTAAATTGGTAATTCATATGAACCTGAATACAGGAATTGTCTATATCCTGTGTTATATATTTACTTCGGGGGTACAACACTCTCTATTTGCAGTGTATTCATAGCCTCAGATAACGTGAATAAAACTAAAGAGCCACGTTATAAAATATAAATGCAAGTCTATAAAGCGGCATCAATTTAACGATCCTCATATTAATTTTCCAATAACCAATAAAATCAATCATGCTACGTCCAAACAAAACTTTCAAATATCCATCGTATTTTGTTTATTATTATTCACGTATAAAAATGAAAGCGGCACAGGAATATTTGGTTTACCCGAAATAGCTATCGGTTCACAAATCATTCGGGCAGGTACACACGATCGGACGCAAAGTGTCCGCGCCATACACGGCGCGTAAATGTGATAGGTAGCACAGAAACCCGAATCCTGCCTGGGTAAACGACGCCCAGTTTCCGGCGTGTGTGAAAGTGTACTTACGAATTTTGACTGCACGTGTGCATCGGCCTTATTTCACTGGTACGGCTATTTGCGAATTCATGACACGATTTAATGGGTAATAGAAATCCTTCATGCGGCTTAGACGACGTTAAACTAAGTAATGAATAAAAAGATAAGCCGAACACCAGCAACAGGTGTCAACTGAAAAAATTTAAACTACGAAATAATGAAAACTGACGAAACATAACATGGTTTAAAAACGACCAACTGAAATCAATTCTATTGTTAATTCTGATTATACAATATTATCATATTAAGTTTGCAGTATTTTATAAATAACATTAATTTAAACTTATACAAGTACGTATTACGTAACAGGCATTGTCACCTAATATATATTTTTTACAGTGAAACGCGATAGGTTGCGGTGTAGAGGCCAAGTACTAGCAACCACATCCGCCTTTACCCGTCATAATATCAATTCCTATTACATAACTCGAGGGCAAAAGGACACAAGGTAGGCAATTATAAAAAAGGAAACTTACGTCAAAGGAACTATATAGAACATTACAAGAAATTAAAACGACAGACTGAAACATAGACAAATACAATCAATATACATATTATGTACATTCATAGACTGCTTAAATCATTACCTTTTGGTTTTGTAGTAGTCGGCTAAAAATATAACATACCATAACATCACAGCTGTTATCCCAGGAAGGGTTAGGCAGAGCTATGTCTAAGTCCTATGTAATAGAAAGCGAGCCTATTGCCATCAACCGATCACAAATCCAGACAGCGTGGTTGCTACTGAGAAAAACCCCTTTCCTGATGGAAAAACCCAATAACAAATTGCCTCACCCGGGAATCGAACCCAGGACCTCATGCTCAGCAGTCACAATCGCCACCACTAGACCAATGAGGCAGTCGGGTAAAAAATATAACAAAAAGCAATTAAAACAACTACATACAAAGTAAGTAACAATTTAAATGAAAGCTCTCAAATTAAGTTTTCGATTTAGTAAAACACACAAATCTATAAAATATACCGAACGTTCTGCCTCTTACGAAGTCTAGCTCAACTCTAGAACTTTATGATTTGCAACCATAACTACGGAACCGTTGATTTTATAATAGGTCTAATACTAAATACGCATTTGACCACTACGATAACATGGGTCTAAGAATAAGTCGTAAAGCTGCACTACGATAAGCTGACAGGTTATTAAACATGAACTTTCCAATCGATAAACTGCTATTGTGAGTTTCATGCAATTTAATTCTTGAGTAAAGGTTTCTACGTTCAAACATTTGTGAGTTTTTCTTTAAAATAAACTAGGCTTTGTCCTCGGTTTCGCCAGCGTTATGGTCGGAAATTGGCCCTTCGGTAACGTTTTAAATATAGCCTGACAGGGTTTATGTAGCTATCCATTAGTGAAGGAATTTTCGGAATTGGAGCCTAAGTTTCGAAGCTTACCCCCCACATCCAAACTTATAAATCTCACCCCTTTATGATTATCATCATCTACTAAGCCTTTTCGCAACTACTCGTATCTTGGGGTCGGCTTTCAGTCTGACCGGATACAGCTGAATACCAGTATTTTACATGGTGACTGCCTATCTGACCTCCACAATCCAGTTAGTACTGTGTAATACGATACCCCGGGGATGTAAGGGGGCACACCTACCATCTCAGTGCCCCAAGTCAACCTCACCTGCTCGTGGTGCATCCTGCTGAACAACAAACGAGGCTCTGACGACCGTTAAATGGCGGTATAACCATTTCGAAATAAATGTCACAGCTAAATGGTGCAGACTAGCGACGGGCAGCAGCGTCGCTAGTGCGAGGAGCTGTGATCTGCGATCGCCAACCCGCATGCCCAGCGTGGCGATTATGGGCAAATCCCTTCTATGGCAAGTCATAATCAACCACGGCCCCCAGTTCCCGGCGGCCTTGCTATCCCTGATTTTGGCGGCGGTCACGGTAACGGCAAGGTAGGGGGTGCTAAGAATCCCCGGGTTACGAATGGCCGCCAAACCCAACTGACCTTGGCGACGTATAATGGACGCACGTTACGGCTCGACGAACACCTGGTGCAGCTGGAGGAAGAACTCGAAAGAGTAAGGTGGCACATTCTTGGGTTGAGTGAAGTCCGAAGAGAGGGGGAGGACAAAATAACCCCTGAATCGGGCCACCTAATGTACTTTCGAGAGGGAGACCAGCTATCCCAAGGCGGAGTCGGGTTCCTGGTACACAAGTCCCTTTGTGACAGCGTGGTAGAAGTGTCTAGTGTGTCGAACAGGGTAGCGTACCTCATAGTGAAGCTAACTGAGAGGTATAGCCTCAAGGTTGTTCAGGTGTACGCACCGACTTCGGCACATCCGGACGACGTGGTGGAGGAAATGTTTGAGGACATCTCCAAGGCCTTGCACTCCACTACTAAGGCCCACTACAACGTTGTCATGGGGGATTTTAACGCTAAAGTGGGAGTACAGAATTGCAGTGAATCGGTAGTAGGATCCTACGGGTTTGGCAGCAGAAATCATAGGGGGCAAATGCTTGTCAACTTCCTTGAAAAGGAGGGGCTTTTCGTGATGAATTCCTTCTTTAAGAAACAGCCCCAAAGAAAGTGGACATGGCGAAGCCCCGACACTATGACGAAAAATGAGGTTGACTTCATCATAACGGATAAAAAGCATATATTTAGAGATGTTTCGGTGATCAACAGGTTCAACACCGGTAGCGATCACAGACTTGTTCGAGGCACTCTGAATATTGATTTCAAGCTGGAGCGAACCCGTTTGATGAAGTCTAGGCTCCGTCCAAATATGCTCCAAACCATGCTAGGGTCTGAAGCGTTCCAGTCAGATCTGGAGAACCGATTCGCGGCCGTGGAAACCACAAATGACGTTGACCAGGCGCTCGAACAAATGGTGGAAATCCTCAGGGAGGAAGGGACGCGTTTTTGTGAAATGCGGCGTAAGGGCAGGAAGTCCAAACTTTCGGAGGAGACTCTGGAGCTTATGACGGAACGACGTGAAAACCTACCCGTCACTTCGTCAGAACTACAGGCACTCAATAAAAGAATCAGAAAATTGGTACGACGCGACCTTCGATGCTCCAACACACGCTCAATAGAAAAAGCGATTGAGCAAAATCGGGGGTCGAAAGTGTTCGTCCAATCACTTGGGAGGAGCCACCTGACGAAGTTGACCAAATCTAGTGGGGATATCGTCGTTTCGAAGCCGGAGATTCTTTCGGAAGTCGAAAACTTCTACGGCCAGTTGTACGCATCGCATGCATCGCGACCTGATCCCGAAAATGAGGATTCCAGAGCCACTTTAACCCGCCATTTCACAGAAGACCTGCCAGAAGTCAGCCAAGACGAAATTGAGGCGGCTCTTAGACAGCTTAAGAATGGAAAGGCCCCTGGTGAGGATGGGATAACGACTGAGCTCCTGAAAGCGGGAGGACGTCCTGTATTAAGGGAGCTTCGGGAGCTTTTCAACTCGGTCCTGTTCTCTGGGAGAACTCCAGAAGCGTGGAGAAGGAGTGTGGTCGTTCTTTTCTTTAAAAAGGGGAACAAGACCCTACTAAAGAATTACAGACCCATTTCGCTCCTTAGCCACGTGGATAAGCTGTTCTCAAGAGTCGTCACAAATCGTCTAGCGCGAAGGCTCGACGACTTCCAGCCACCGGAGCAGGCCGGGTTCCGAGGAGAATATGGCACCATAGACCACATCCACACAGTGCGGCAGATCATACAGAAGTCCGAAGAGTATAATCGGCCGCTGTGTCTTGCATTTGTGGACTATGAGAAGGCTTTTGACTCTGTCGAAACCTGGTCAGTTCTGGAGTCTCTGCAGCGATGCCAAGTCGACTGGCGATACATCCAAGTGTTGAGAAACCTTTATGAGAACGCCACAATGACCGTCCAAACTCAAAATCAGCAAACGGAGCATATCCCATTGCGTCGGGGGGTAAGACAAGGGGACGTAATTTCCCCGAAATTGTTCACCAACGCACTGGAGGATGTGTTCAAGACGCTGAAATGGGAAGGACGTGGCATTAATATCAACGGCGAGTACATCTCACACTTGAGATTTGCAGATGACATCGTCATACTGGCTGAATCGCTGCACGACTTGCAGCAGATGCTGGATGGCCTAGTTGATTCTTCTATACGCATTGGTCTCAGGGTGAACTTGGACAAAACCCAGGTTATGTTCAACGAACACGTCACCCCAGGACCTATTGTTGTCAATGGCGGTCCTCTCGAGGTTGTTCGAGAATATGTGTACCTCGGGCAAACTCTGCAGTTTGGTAAGAACAACTTGGAGAGGGAGGCTAATAGAAGAATTCAGCTGGGCTGGGCAGCATTTGGGAAGCTTCGCCGGGTCTTCTCGTCGCGTATCCCACAGAGCCTAAAGACTAAGGTCTTCAATCAGTGCGTCCTGCCTGTTATGACTTACGGAGCCGAAACGTGGACACTGTCGGTACGGCTAGTCCATAAATTTAAGGTCGCTCAGCGAGCTATGGAACGGGCTATGCTTGGAGTTTCTCTGAGGGATCGCATTCGGAACGAGGTGATTCGACAGAGAACCAGAGTTGCCGACATAGCCCACAGAATAAGTAAGCTGAAGTGGCAATGGGCCGGTCATATTAGCCGTAGGACCGATAACCGTTGGGGTAGACGTGTTCTTGAGTGGAGACCGCGAATCGGCAAACGTAAGGTGGGACGCCCTCAGGCTCGGTGGAGTGACGATCTTCGCGGGGTGGCTGGTAGCAACTGGATGAGAGTTGCTGAAAATCGAGTTGAATGGCGTGCGATGGAGGAGGCCTATGTCCAGCAGTGGACTGCTATAGGCTGATGATGATGATGATGAACACGATACCCCGTAAGACTGGTTGTCCAACGGGCCTCTGACTACCTGTAACGACTGTAACCTTTTTATCTCATCTCTTGATGAAATAATTGTTTTGCTAGAAAAGAATCGGGCGACCCACCTCACGGTAAGGTATCGCAGCATGATGGATACTTCTGTATCCCCAACGACATTACAAGTGTGCCATCCCCAGAGGAAAAGCTCAAATATCTCATGTGCCTATAATTACTGAAACCAACTAAGTAAATAGCCTGTATTGCCCCATTTAATGTTAAAAATCCGCCTTTTTCCGTCTCCACACAATTCTGTCTTTAGCCGGTAGCCACGACAACCTATCAAGCTGTACAAAATCAGTTTATACGGATCTCTAATTGTATGGGAAATCTATACGAAACGAGGCCATGTTATACTGGAAATGTGAGCTTGATGAGTCGCTGCGTGTACGAAAGTTGCAGTTGTTAACTATTCATTTAATTTACTGAAGGTTTAGGAATTTATATTTATTTATAGACAAACATAACATTATTTCCGAACTTGTTGTCCGCTATGTACCTACGTACCTGTTACCTGAAAATAATGTAACAGGAAAACTTGTGTACCATTGTACTTAATTAGTCCACATAAGGATACTTTAAGTCTTTGACTAGCAGTCATCTATTTAAACACGGATTTCGTCGAAGTGCTCAGTATGTAACCGCATCTATTTCTGTATACATTACTTAGTAATATAAAACCACCGTGACGTGACTGTGGAATTATTTTAGTATTTTTGCCAATAATAACAGTATTATTTGTTGTCTTGTCGTAGCTGCGTAGCAAGGATCGTAGGCATTCGTAGACGTCGTAGAGCGAGAACAATATTATAAAAAAAACAGGCAAATTAAAACCCTCCTCTATTTTAATTCGGGTTAAAAAACTAAAACAGCAAATAAAGGAATGCTAACATAGGTATTACACGCGTAAAAATATGTTTCCCATAAATATTCCCAAACTTGTAAAATCCACATCTGTTCCGCATGTAACCAATTTCTACACAACACGGCTCGGTGTGGCAAAAATAGCATTATTATGAAACCTAATAAATAAACCCTAGAATAAAATTTATTTGGCCAGCCCAGCGTTCTTGGGCTTTTGTTTGCATTCATTAGATCGGAAGTAGAGCATTGTTTGAGCAAGTGTTGAAAGAAACGAACCAACGCGCAACGGCTAGGCAAGCGGTCGGCGCACGCGTCGCTTAGGCGCCCTATAGACGTTTCAGTTTGTTTGCCAACCAAGAGACGATGCCGCGATACCGACAGTTTTTGCCGAGTACAATACAGCAACAACAACAATAAAACAACATAAACATATACATACAACATATATTACAATATTATCTATTAACCTTTATTTGATAGTCTTTAACGGTTTCTATTGGTTGGGAGGAACAGCCAACTTCACCCTATAGCCATTTTGTTAAAGCGTCTATTGGCATAGCTAGGCAACCAACGACTGCGCCATATTTTACTTTTTTTTTTTAATTCTTAAAATTATTTGTTCAATAAGATATTGTGATTGCAGTGTGTCCTTAAGTAGAGATATCGTTGTAAGAATATGAAAAGACGAAGCTTTGGCGAGCGCCAATATCGATCGGTTTTGCTTGATAAACTTTTTGTCCCATCAGATTGTAAGTTGTAACGTCTATAGGGCGCTTTACTGATTGTTGTGTGCTGTTGAACTTTCAATTGTCCAGGAACATTCGCTATGAAATATTAGCACTATGTGAAACGAGATCCCGTCCAGTGCAGCTATTAGAATATTAGAAAATAATGAGCTTTTACACTGCGAGCTTTTATAGCAAGCGAGCTGTTAACGCGCGCAGTCGATATTACTCCAACAACACGTTTAAAGCCGTCGGCAAAAAAATTGTGGAATTAAATTATTATCCTTTTTTTACAAAAACAAAAATTATGAACCGTTTAAAAGTCATTGTATTGGTATTAATATCAAACCTGTCGATAAAACCCACTTACAGATTGAAATCAAACAAAGCGTATCGTTTTTATTTTCCATAAACACACCCTTTTAAGTAGTTAATGAGATGCTTAAGTAAGCCCTCCCAGGGTGCTTTCATCGCCCGCTACATATGTTAGCAAAAAAAGTTAAATAGTTGGAATGTTCGGAGTTTTTTTGCGAAGTGCTGATGATAGATCGTTAACGGAGATGACTGGTAACTGACAAACAAACCGATTGTTTGCTTGTCTAACGCCATGTGATTTATTATGGGTTAGCGGGTATAACACGAAGTAAGAACAGCACACATAATATCATATAGTTAAGTGTTATGGAATCAATCAGTGAATGACTGACATCGATAGAATATCGGAGCCTTAATCAAGCAATGTAATGAAATGTCTGATATGATAACAGGTGGACTCATATACCATTAAAATATCAAGCCTGTATCCAACTAAGGGTAGGCAGTAGAGGCATTTCGCTAGTGTAAAGAACAATAGCACTATAAAGTACCTTGACATGGCAGTAACAAAAATAATTAATAGGTACTATATTTGCCTCACTGGATGCTCTTTTGTTTTCATAGTGTTGTAATAGGTCAGGTCAAACGACTTTGATAAGTGTTATTTAGTGTAGGTAAATAGTAGAAAAGATGTATTTTTGTGTAATATTATGTATTTAATAAAAATAATCGCAATGTCTCATTTCGCACAGGGATTTAATTTTTAATACAAATTACGTAATAATACTATGGCAGGTACCTAATAATTTTTTGAAAAAAAAAAAAACATTAAAATCGCAAAGTAAAGATAAAAAAATTATGTGTGATGGATGAAACTGGTGATTTTCTACCAATCTAGCTAAATCCGGTTCAATATTGGTCAGTTGCAGACTTAAATCTCCACGGTCGTTGATTTTCAAATATGAACTTGTGTTAATTAATAGAGGTCGATTTTTAGACCTCGTCGACCCCAAAATCAGTTTTCGTTTATGTCGAAAACCGATTTAGACCCCAAGGGGTCGATATCGACCACTTTGGGAATCCCTGATTTAGCAGAATATGCTCAGAGACAGAGACTCTGATTATGGCTTCATACAATATTTATAGGTTTCTCTGATAAAATAAAGATTTTCATTAAAACTAAATACCTACTAAAGACATTATTAACTGCCATTATTAATATGTCCGCTACCACAAAATCATAACATAAATTACAGAATATCTTGTTTGACTAAAACTTAATTCTGATCTAGTTTATAATTAGATCTCTCGCGTTGATACGGAACTTGTATTGTAATAATCATGGACGGAGCTGCTGCGGGTGTTTCCTCTTACGAGCTTACAAGATCCACTGATACCGGTACTGTTACCTCTATTATTTAGTATCAAATACATTGTATCTTGTGAAAATACTTTATCTACCAGTAAAAGCAAATCAAATAACAATAAAAAATCATGGACGCTTTTGATTCTTGCGAATTTCTGACTGACCTCCTGCGTTCACATGAACATCTGTGACTGCAAAATGTAATCTTACATCTTTATTGAGCTTTTCGCTAAGCCATATTTGTACAATCGTTTACCGGCCGTGACCCACCCGGACGCAGCTTCCAGATAATCATCTCATCTGATCTTCGGCATGACGATGCACAAGTGCGCCATTGTTTAATCCTTTAAACCGTTACGGTTATGGGACATTTTAAGACCCATTTTCCTTATATTAAGGTTATGAAGTTTACTCGCCAATTTCGCGTGCTAATTAGTCGGCTAAAAGGTTTCCCGCGCGTTTACCAGCTTCGACTGGCTGTCTTCGAAGTTCGACACATCTCGATACCAAGTGTTCCATGCCCGAGCATTCATTCGCGCGCGCGCTTTGCTCAGTGACGGCTGTGCCCAACGACTCGAACTTTGTACTCGATGTACGACGATGTATCGATGTTTTTTACAATCGATTAAATTTTATTTTGACCGCTTTTGAACTAGTGTTGAAGTGATATCGTATCAGTGTTGTGAGATGATGATTAAGTGAACTATGGTGAAACATTGACAAGTGAATTTTTAATTTACACTTTTAAGTTTTTTTTTAAGTTTAGTGCTACGAAAGCAGGTCAGTCTTATTATTACATGAAATTCTGATTGAAATAACCGTTTAGCACGATACAGACGATGGCTTAATGATCGACTATGTCTACAAATTATACGTTTTGTTGTTCGTCTAGCTACTTAATTCGTCTTTGGGATCATCCGGCGGGTACCGGTTTCTTGAATAATCACCTGATTTGCTGATCGTACGATTTATAACATGACATATTGTCGGTCACGTTATACTTATATACTTAAGACATTCGCGATTCGGAACCTACTTCATTATATATGAAGTATCGATAGCTGTTTAATATTTTTTCGATAGAAGGTAGGTTACGGTAGTTGATAATCGTACAATTCTACAATTATTGTAAACTGTTCTGGATTAGAGAACTAACTATCAAAACTTATTTTGATACCTATCAACTGTCTGTTAAGATTGTAATTTAATTGACTATGTTAACTCTATCTTCTTATCAAACTAGATCTCTTGGATGGAACAGACTAATTTAATTTAACTGGCTATTTGAAGAATAATGTGAGTACCTAAGTTTAATTAAAACCGTATTTTTTCTCTTTAAAGCAATTCGAAACTTTAAATTAAAGAACGTTTCTATTCCACTAGTACCTAACTAACTAATGTATTAGACTCCTGATTAATAAGGTTTTATTCGTTAGGAAAAAGATTAAATAAACTGTCTTTTAGAATCAAAGCAGACCATTAACCTCGGCTGACCTTTGTATGTGTAGTGTGTCTACTTAGGTATAGCTCGTGTGGAGCTTTCGATGAAACTAATCAGTTCTAGTTTTAGCACAAATTAGAAACCTAAGCTAGTTAGGTTTTTTTTTTAAATTTAGGTACTCTTGAAAGAAATAGTGGGTGTCTGACTTTGCCAATTGTCGTTTACAATGTGGTGTGAAGAATTGAGGACAATAGGAATACTGAAATTGAAAACCTATACCAATGTACTATTGTTTGTTCTGTCCGTGAATAGAAAGGTAAAGTTAATATTTAAAAATAATAAAATAATAATAATAAATTTATTTCATTAAACAGGAGATTGTAGTACATGAGGTGATGAGGCATACACAAAGTTATACAAATAAGTTAGTACCATCTCAATCACAATCTGGTGGGTGAAGTTCTGCTTTCCTAGCTTGGTTAGAAATACCTGTATTAAGGAATAACAGTCCCTGTCCCTTACAAAAAGTTTCAATACACTAGTATAATTTTTTTTTATAGTTACTACAATAATTTTCTCTTTACTATATTTATTATTCTGTGACTAGGTAGGTACATACTTATTGTGGAAGGGACATTTTTACCCGGTCATTTAAAAAAAAAAGATATTCCATACATTTTGGCCGTTCAGGTACCTATCGCATTTTCGTAAGAAACTGCTGTTTTTTTTGTTTTAAATTATCTTTGAAAAATTACTGTGTTCAGAATGATGTACTAAATATATGGTAACCGTTTATTCGTCCATTCCCTTCCACCCTGTATGTGCCTGTAACACCGTTCGTCTCTTCGCTTTTTCTGTAGGTATTTAATCAACCTAAAGATAACTTTGCCTAAATGGCTGTTTACCTACCTTCTTAGTCGTCAACATCCCACTCCAGGGTATAGGTACAATTACAACGGTTCGTTTACCAAGTATTTTTTTCTGGCAAAGTGCCAACTCGTTTATCCCATTACCTTGACAAGTTCCTGCATCCATGACCTGTTCTACTGTGTCTTGAAGATGCTTAGAAAACTTGCATCCATTGCATGGTAAAGCTCCCAAATAAATAGCAACCATTATCTTAAAAAACAATATATTATATGAATCAGACAATAATATGCTAACCCTCTTTCCTATTTTTAACTCGTTATCAACGTCTGCCTAGCCTTTTACCAAACCTAAATTGGGGTCGGCTACCAGTCTAACCTGATTGCAGCTGAATACCGTTTTAAGAAGCTTATCTGACTTCCACAATCCAAAGGCTATTATGAAACTGCTGGTAAAACTCCTCCGTGTCAAGAGCGTCAACAGTCTTGGAACTAGGATGTCGGGTGTTGAACTGAAAAATCGCTCACCAAATGTTTTTCACAGCAAACTGCTGTTTAATAGGAATAACAAAACATCATGTTAATCACAGACCACAAAAGAAAAACAATAAAAGCAAATAAATCACACTTGATGGGTCGTACAGCTGTAAAAATGATCGGATGAAATGTCTCCCCCTCCCTACTAAGTGCGATGCGCGGGCGCCACTCCGCAGACCGCCTTGAACTGTCACACAACGTTTAAGAGTGGCAGATTTAATGTCAGGGCCTGAACACATAGAATTGCTTTTTTTATTCATAGTTTAAACAATAGAGAAATGATAATAGGTACTGTCTGTTAGTATTGAAGGTAGTGGCAACTTTGTTAATTTTTTGACAGCTGGTTAACGTATGCGACTGATCAACTTTTTAGAATATAAGATTTACGTTTTATTTACACAATTAGGAAACCTTACAAAAGTACCTACTTACGAAATAATAAAATAAGATTTTATGTTCAGACAATTTTGGATAGATTAAAATAGTAATAAGTATTTTTTAAATATTATTTTCACGACCTCCTATGGAAAAGTAGGTACAAAGTTTCTGTTATAGACCTAAAATATTCGCTTAATAAGATAGCACTGTAATAATATTTATCGGTTTCACATCATATTCATATTGGCAACAATATCAACCTTAAAGTTCATACAAAACTTGTAGACTTTGACCTTATTGCATCAGTTTTAATAGGCCAGTTTCAGCACGAAAGCTCACGAACACGTGTGTACTTCGCCTCGGGGTGCTAAGAAGCCATAACATATGTATTACATATTCATAAATTGCCAAAACCAGACGCAAGTGTGCCATGCTGATTAATGCCAACGTTTTAAGATGATTTTTTGTGCTCTTAGCTAGTAGGTAAAGTCACTGATCTGGAAACGACCGTTAAGTTTATCAATTTGTTATTATTTTATTATGTATTTCGATCAGGAGACCGTTGAACTGAGGTTAAATTGAATGTGTAGCAGTGGCGAAGGTTCCATACAACTCGATTCCTACCGGTTTCCCTTTGAAAAACGGCACAGTCAGTATTCTATAGACAAATAATATAATGACATTAAAAATATATATTCCGGCTTACCTCTTACAAAATTGACCCTTCGCTACTGATGTGTAGGTATTCTAAGTATGACTGTAGTCGTGTTTACTAAGAATGTATAGTAATGTGTAACCGCAGTAAGTCAATAGAGGAAAACCATTTCATTCATTAATACTGAAGGTCTCACGTACCTAAGTATCTATTTGTTTAAACAGTTTCAGACCTTGTAGAAATTACAATTTAAATTCTAGTACTTAGTATGTGGGTTATATAATATACATTTTCCTTATTTTTAAGCTCAGTTAAACTAGTATAAACACCATTACCTTTGCAAGGGTGAGTCAGCATCAAAAGTCAGTCTTACTCAACGTATTGCTCATACAATCTGGTTCTCTTGTCAGTGTTTTTGCTGAACGCAATTAGAGGTCCGCTGGTTTCTGCGAACCTTACACACAACAATGTACCGAGCCGAATAATCTTTATTCCAAGAATCCACAGTCAGCGCACCTACTACAAAAATAGATCAATTACTTCTTGAATTATGTGTTTTCAAGTCTATTTATGAGTCATCAGCTGGTTTTATATTGTGATTTATATTATTTAATACATGACTTATTGAATTATGTCTCATAATTCTAAACAGTTCATATTTTATGAATGATAATGCGAAGTTAAATGGCGCCTATCTAAAACCGTGTAGGTACTTTATAGCGGATATCGTGTTGTGTGGTATGACGTCAAACCAAACATACAGATTGCACCAAAAATATTGCTCTTCCTCTCGTCACATAGTGCTGGGTTACAGAGTAAATATGCCGACTGATTTTTATGTAAATGGTTTTCCACGCGCTTAAAAAGCATAACCACGTTCGTCCTATTGTTTTAGGAAGGTCGTTTCGAAATATTTCCAGCTGATAATTTATTAATCTGACACGGTACGAATTGAAAATTATGGACGTCAAAATAAACATACAATAGACAAGAATATAGATGTGTGTATCCTGTTTACGTGAGTATCTGATGGCCAGAGGCCAAACAGCAATTGGGTTAGATTTAAACGTCTGGATTCTGGATGTTATCTCAAACGAGCTAGTTGTCAATTCCTGAGAGCCTGTGGTGAGATCACATCGCCGGTGTCACGTCGCCGGCACAATTGTCACGTCCGCCGAGAAATCCTATTCTACCCACAATAATCACGAGACACAATATGGGACAATCTGAGTATCTTTTGAGGAAACAAAACTCTCATCGCCATTATCATCCTGACACTAAACACTTTGATCGACGATTCTTTTGTGCTTTTGTTGGCAGACTATTACAATCTTTGCAAAAACAAAAAGCAACAGGTTAACGAAGGTCTCCTCTTATTTTTATTATATTTACATTAAAACGTGTGAGTTTTAAGACCATTAATATTAATTGTTATAGCCGCATAAATTGTATACCAATTACCGATTCCGTTTTCGCAATGTCATAAAATAATAATCAGAAAAATGCGGGTACGCGTGTCCGTCTGTCGGCGGCTGTTCACAAAAATAATAACGTGTAATTATTCCACATTATACTCGTCGTACAGCTGTCGAGTAAAACAAAACGTTCGTTTCTATAAGCAAGCATGTGTTTAGTGTTAGTGAGTTAGTTTGCATGAGAAGACGTCCGCAGCATCTGCGAGCTCGACCCTGAACTTCAACAAGGTTGGATCGATACATCGGTACATCGGAATCATGTCAATCACTAGTCATCGGCACATTATTTCAGTTATCGCTCCGAAGAATTGATGTTTGAACAAGCTCTTTGTTTTAAAGTAAAAAGTAAGCGGATGTACAGTCGATCAATTGTCTGTGTCTGGATACATTGTTGGTTCTCTTCTTAGTAGGTCGTTTGTATGTTAGCACCGCGCTATATGAGGTCTCTCAGAACGTTCCTAACATAGTTCTTCAATACAAGGCAGATGTTCTTTAAAATAATAACGCCATTAACTTTATTTATTCGCAGAAATAAAACCGAAGCGCGGCTGAAGTAGGTATTTTTGTATTTTGCCATATTAGTGGGTAGACAGTTAAAGTAAATTAATATTCCACAACTCTGTGACCTTTACACGTAACGTTTTTTATGTTACTGGAGATTGTTATTATTTCGTGTTGAATAAAACACAAGTGCACTGCAATAAAATATTAATAGAGGTTATATTATCGCATTGCATGCATAGTCAATGTCTTTAATAAATACAGATCATACTATTGACACACTGACCTTTGTTGCCCTTATTAATTAAGATGTAGCAAATTCCTGATAGTTTAGTAAAACAGTCGTTGTGTAGAAAGAGCTTGTTCACAGAGCACCTGCGTAATTAGATTCAATTATTTATTTATACACAAGTAGATTACTTGATTACATAAATAATTATCTATAATTAAGGCGACAAAGTTGATTTTCAAGGTAGAAATCATTATGAATAAAAATCACACGATAATTATGTAAGTTTTTTTTTTACAAACTGGTCTGGTGACATTGGAAATGAAAAGTATTTATAGACAGTAATATTTTTGTTTTTGATAGAATAGTCTCGTGTTACATGCCTTTAACCGAATGACTTAATTTAAAAATTGTTTAATCGATTGGGATTTTGGGATCAGTTTGAAAAAAATAAATATGCATTAGAATTTAGAATCTTAAACACACACACTTGTTTCGTAAAAGAGCAATAATTTATTTTCAATGGTGCAAAACAAAAAAGTTTTTTCTTTTTTAATGAAGGACGGTTTCCATCGTCACATACTTAGTTAACTAATGGTTGTTCGTAACTTTTATTTGTTAAGTTATATCTTTTTCAAAAGAACTAAAAACAAAGATTTTCTGTGTGTTCTGTATCACAAACGAAATGTATAATGTAACACATTCCTTTACGTAGGGATGTGGTCTGTAGAATGCAAACCTGAAAGATGCTGGTTTTAACTATGGAATTTCAAGTCGCTAATTACAGTACAATGCCTTAGCTCATTATAAATAAGTGCCTCGATTCTGAAAGCCCAGTAAAAGAAGTCTAGGTATATGTTTAAAGATGCATTTTAGGTAGGTTTTAGGAATAATCAATCTATGATGACCTCAAAGCTGCCTGGGATTCAGGCATCCTCTTTGTAAGAGGTGGTGTGCAGCAAAGCCATCTTCGATTTTTTGTTCTAGGCATATAGGGATATGAAGAACAGGGTGTAAAAGTTCTTCATCCCCCATAGAAAAGGGAGGTTTCTACGACCAGACGGGTGTTGTGTCTGGTGGGCTACTGCCCGACAGTTGTTGTCGGGTTTTTCTATAAGTATAGTCTTAAATCGCGGATAGAATTGCGTGATTTAGAATTTTTATGTTAGTTCTATATTTGTGACATAAGATGGCTCTGTAGTACTTTTTGTACCATTTTGATGTAGTACCTCTGCAGGAATGTTTACTAATGATATTTTCCTTCACCGTTTTGAGACTGAAGTAATTCGAACACCATAATACCTATGCTTTTATAATACACTAGCTTCCGCCCGCGACTTCGTTCGCGTGGAATAGTTACTTTGGGCTAACATGACTGCCCGGCTTTGCACATTGTGCGCGCAGTACCCGATCATTATTTTGCTGTGATTTTATTTTAAAACTGCGACAGCTCCTAAGATATTCACTTAAATCGAAAGATGTAAAGGGCAATTTTGTTTTAAATGAAATACTTGTGATGAGTAACGTATTTATTTGGATAAGGATTAATATCATGTTTATAAAAACACCCCCGTAAATAATGCATTATTTTAGAACAAATTTGGTTAGCATAAAAAAGGTTATAGTGAGCTAACCTTAAAAGATAGACATGCTGTCGCGGACTTTTTTTTAGAACTTTTAAAGAGGAATAATTCTGTAATACATGATTTTTGCGAAACTTTAACCGTTTACGCAGCGCACGCAGCACGTCATGCTCCCTGGCGGAACCACCTTTGTTGTAACAAGTATAAGTTACATGAAGAATTCTATGGAATGTCTATTAAATTCTAGTCCTATTAAAAAAAAGTCTATATCTCTAGTTTCGACGTAAACTTTTATTTAAAGTGGTTGCGCTGCAGAGTATCCTTCCCAGCGAAACCACCATGATATTTCTATTACTATTCATAGTATTTGCAAATATATAGTATCAAATAATTCTATAACAATTCTATATTGAACTGGCACCCCTAAATCTTCAATCTAATTTAAATATACGAACCAAACGGTGCCTCAAACTTTGTCTTCGAAATAGTCGCTAAGTGCCTAGAAATAAGAATTGAAACAACTAGTGATATAAGAAATTAACCACTGTACAACTTAACTTATGTTACACACCAAAAACAAACATACTTCTTATTACAAATTATAAAACACCTGAAAAAAATTTTCTTAATTTCTTATATAACTAGTTGTTTCAATTCTTATTTCTAGGCACTTAGTGATTATTTCGAAGACAAAGTTTGAGGCACCGTTTGGTTCGTATATTTAAATTAGATTGAAGATTTAGGGGTGCCAGTTCAATATAGAATTGTTATAGAATTATTTGATTACTATATATTTGCAAATACTATGAATAGTAATAGAAATATCATGGTGGTTTCGCTGGGAAGGATACTCTGCAGCGCAACCACTTTAAATAAAAGTTTACGTCGAAACTAGAGATATAGACTTTTTTTTAATAGGACTAGAATTTAATAGACATTCCATAGAATTTTTCATGTAACTTATACTTGTTACAGCAAAGGTGGTTCCGCCAGGGAGCATGACGTCACGCAGCGGAAGCTCTCAATAGGAAAAAATATCTCCTGATTTTGAAACATTCTTCATTAGTGCTCCGCTCCTATTGGTCGTAGCGTGATGATATAGCCAATAGCCTTCCTCGATAAATGGGCTATCTAACACTGAAAGAATTGTTCAAATCGGGACAGCAGTTCCTGAGATTAGCGCGTTCAAACAAACAAACAAACAAACTCTTCAGATTTATAATATTAGTATAGATTTAATGCGTATAAGATCCCATAATTCAGTATCAAAAAAGGTCCAATCGTAAATTGCATACAAGAACGGATAGTGACACTAGTGTGGCCTTATATTGCATTCAATTCATTGCTCAGGAGTCAGTGTTAGACCAAAATGGGGGTGAAACTTTGAGCCTAGAGCCTAGGTACAGTTCTTCATTTCCTGTTAGTGCTCATATCCAATTACTTTTATATAGGTAGGTACTGTTTGTATTGACTGATAATAGAGAAAGTGGGCTGTTGTTATAAGTATTGTTTAGTTCCATGTATCGGTTTTTCTTTTCAACAGAATGAATTGTATTTCGCCAAGTGCTTCTAGTACTACCGCAGTCACTGACGGTCTACCTCTTTTCACCCTTATGCTGTGAGTATTAAGATTTAAAAGTGGTCGACCGTCAGTGAACTCGGTAATACTTGGCAGTCGTTTCTAAGCAGCATATTTTAAAGTATTAACTCTTACTTCGTTGTTTGAATCCAACATAATGAATCGGAATGTGAAACCAACAATAGTGTTGCTACTTAAAATATTTGAATAACTAAACATGTCAAATTCAACAATCTTATGAAAAATGCCCGTACATTTCTCACGGTACTCAATAGGGCAACATTGTTGAGTGTTTGAAACAAAACAAGGCGTTCGTTCGATTTGTTCCGGGCTCCGGCCGTCGGATCCGACGCACCTCGCTCCAAATGTAAGTGGGCTAATTTGTAACATACGACAGATTTATGAGTTGTAAGACTTGTAAGGCAGGCCGCACACCGAACCAGAGCAAGCCTGCTGCAACCGCTAAAGGCACAGTATTTTCATCTCCATATTTTGCACTTTAAAGATTTGCGAATTAAATACTCGGTGGACAACATGTCACCAATTGCTTTATAGGTCCCGAGGAAGATGACCGTAACATTCTGGAAATTAATTATTATGAAAGAATAGAAAAATAAACTTCATTATTTTGGTCTTGTTGTTGTTGTGTTATTTTCTGTTTTTATGTGCGGCCTGCCTTAGGTATAAGGCTGTCAGTACGCGCCAGAATAAGCGGGGAAAGTAGTTAATGGGTGAGACTGCCACTTGGGCAGCTCGCATACCTCTGGTCGGTAACACAGACGTAATTTACTATTTAGATGAGGTCGAGCGGTAACTGTCGAAGTGTGGTGGCCAAGACATTACAATATTAAGGCTTTACTAGTGTTGTACGAACTACGGGGTCTTATACCTGGAAAACTGGCTTGACAGCATTTGTAATTATGCAAAGAAACATTATTAGTAGCGTTATTAGTTTTTTAAATTCCGGTAAAAACAACCCATCAACTGTCTATCATTATGCAAGTAATCCCATGAGAGGAGGTCGTGGCTAAATAATAACCTTTCAATCAATCTTCAAATTAAGCCGCTCTTGCCTAGGTTGGTCTGTGGATGGGTGACAGGTAGTCAGTAAGGGGGGCGGGGTAAGGGGTATCGTATTACCCAGTACTGACTAAGTTGAGGAGGTTAGGAGGAGGCAGTCAGGCCATGTAAAATACTATATCGTATTCAGTTGACCTGACCCCAACATAGTTGGGAAAAGGTTAGGCAGATGAAGATGCACTTAATCCCATGCCCCACTTATGGCACTACTTGTAGGAGGACTATTCCCAAGTTTAGCTGAAATCGCACGGAAGTCATAATGTCTTCAGTTTTCAACAAAGTTTCTAAGAAATTCGCGAATTTCAATAATTTCATAGTGAGCTCATTCGGACGTGCTTTACTTTTGATGTCAAACTGTTTGAGGAAAATCTTTGAAGTGGACGTGGACGTAAGTGACGAAACTTTGCTATCGTAAAAATATCATTAACGGTACATAATAAGACGGTTTCTTGAAAACGCAGAGAGGAAAATGTTCTAAAACCACACTTAGATGATAATAATATAGTATTACCTGCAATGTGTGGTACATATTTTGGTATCTTCACCCTTGCTCATTGCCCACTGGTTTGTGATGCGACAGAAGATTGAAAATATTCTTCAGTTGTTTTAAACAAAAATATCATAATGAAAGCTCTAAGATTTTCATCTTGAGCTTGATTCTGACGGTAGAAAACGCATCGCATCATTTGATACTCTCATAACGTCAATTAACATTTCTGTAATATATAACTTCTTACTAATATTATAAATGCGGAAGTTTGAGGATGGATGGATGTTTTTACTCTTTCTCGCAAAAACTACTGATCGGATTTGGATGAAATTTTCACACAGGTAGTTTTATAACCTGGATTAACATACATGATACTTTTTATCCCGGTAGTATGCGGGCGAAGCCACGGGCATAAGGAAGTTTATTATTTTTAATTGAATGCACTTGAAACCAACGCATTTATCGTCGTTACAAAACATGAAAAAATACGGATCACACTTTCCGAGATCGTTTTTCAGCGAAAAATATCAAGCAACCAACAAAACAGTATGACAATTATACACTTCTCATCAAAAAATCGAAACACCTCGCAGTTTATGATTTGATAAGGATTATCAGAAAAATGTGTATATTTAGGAATAAATGTAAAATGTCATTTAATAGTGAGTAGTATGAGGTTTTTAAATCCTAATGTTATTGTTCTAAATTCAAATTAAGTCTTCATAGGTTTCGTATTTTGTATAATGAGTAATTTTTACCCTGTATGGAATATGAAGGAAATGGGTAAAACAACACGCGTAAATGAAAAAAAAATGTAAGAAACGTTTATTTAATAACTTGTATTCCCTCCGCGAGCTCTTATTACTGCTTCCATACGGTTCTTCATCGATCGGATGAGAGTCACGATCACATGTTGTGGTATATTATCCCATTCCTCTTGGATTGCATTTTGCAGCTGGCTAAGTGTTTCTGGGGCTGGATCTCTTGCTCGAATTCGTCTCTTTAATTCATCCCATAGATGTTCAATGGGATTCATGTCCGGGCTTCTTGCTGGCCATACCATACTGGAGATACCGACTTCGGTAAGATAATCTCGTACGACGCCCGCGGTGTGAGCTCTAGCATTGTCGTGCATGAATATGAAGTCGTTGCCAATAAAATGTGCATAGGGCATCACATGAGGTTCAAGACACTGTTCGATGTACCGATGAGAGTTTAGTGCAGGCAGCCGTGGCCCAGACAGAAAGGCAAGTTCTGTCTTACCGTCGGCGCTGATTCCTCCCCAAACCGTCCACGAACCGCCACCATAGCTGACCTTTTCTTCAATGCAGCATTGTGCAAAGCGTTCTCCATCTCTTCTGTAGACCTTGTTCCTTCCGTCGTTACCATACAGCATAATTTTACACTCATCAGAAAACAGTACTTTGCTCCACTGAAGGTATGACCAAGTTAGGTGCTCGCGTGCAAAGTTAAGGTGACACTTGTCGACATTTCTTCTATAGAAACTTTGGGAGGGTATTACTCCACTGTTTGACTATGTACATCCAAAGTTAAACATGATATCGTTTTGTCTCAGTATTAACTTTGTCTGTGCGGAAACAGAATAGTAAAATAAGAAGCCATTAAAAAGTTACAAGCTACCAAAGATTCGTTTTTATTGCCAATTTTAACGCAACTTTGGGCGTAAATTAGTAATAAAAGAAGTGTCACATTTCCAAAACAAAGACGGTACCGACAAAGCACAATTAACGAAGAATTGAATAAATTTTATTTGTAATTGATGTATGCAGTGGTTTTTTCATAAAACTCGATTTTCCAAAGGCCTTTTCGTATTTTTTTACGCGCGCCTTTTACAATGAATTATCGTGCATCTCACTGAATAATGTTTCCCCCGGTGCGGTGCGGGAAGACGACGCTCACGCACACATGAACAATATGTCACACTGTTATTCGACTCGGTACATTTTCATAGTACTCACTCAGTCTGCTGCGGCCTGTGTCGTTCGTATGACGTGTGTTGACTATCTATACCTGCGCTCTAAGTTACTACACTACATTGACCCCTGGCTTGAACTTTGGATTTCGATACTACCTACTTTATCGGTTTGACTTCGCACTGTTTGGACTCCGAATTTTTGTTACAAATTGGAATTGTTGGTTTGAGTGGACGCTGTGCCGTTGAAATTGTGTTGTTTCATTGAAGAACAGGCTGGTGTGAACAACTACAAATAAACAATGGGTAAGTCATTTAATTTGCTACACCTAATCTATTTAGTGTTCTTACGCACGAGTCACACGCGTCAACGACAGCAGAGGCTCGTTGTCGATGGCGACTTCGACCAGCAGTGCTATTCTCTAAGGTGCGAATTATACAGAAACGGCGTAAGGTGAAGGCGAGGCGCAGGCGCAGCGCAGGCATGATGCCGCTTCAAAACGTTTTCATACAAAATGTACCTACGTAGGCGACGTGTTGTGAATTACACTCGAGCGGCGCGACGCCAGGCACGGCGGCGCGGCGTTCTTTCGTTTCCTTTTATATTCCAAGCCTGTGCGCTGCGCCTGAGCCGCGTCTTTACCTTACGCCGTTTCTGTATAATTCGCACCTAAGAACAGCGCCGCAGCAGCGCCGAAACTATGATTTGTCTTTAGTGGATTTTCAACTTTATGTTTTAGAGCAAAAAGTTGAAAATCTATTAAAGACAAACTGTTTCGGCAGTCGGGTTGATACCGTAGGTATGTACCTAGTTCTATATCGTATTAGGTATCGCATATACATGTATGATTGTACTAGGATTTACTCACTCGCGTTCCCATAGGAACCTTTTTACTGCTCCGCTCCCATGAGTCCCAGTGTTATATTTTATAGCTTATAGTATAACATATCCTTTCTCAATAAATAGGCTACCTAACCTAAACCTAAAGATTGATCTGTTAGGCATCTAGTTTGGGAGATCAAAGACAGGTATCTAGTAGGCTTTCAAACAAACAACCTCTTCAGCTTTAAAATATTAGTAGGTACCTATAATATAGTGCTTACTGGTTACCTATATAATAGATTACTAAATCAAGGACTTGGCATCAGCTGATCATCATGAATGAGGTAGGTAGCAAACGCTGCGTCGCGTAGCGTTGCATCGGTACTCGCCACGCGCTTCGCACTCGCGTCCGAGGTCGCGTATCCGAGGGTTGTCACAAATTATTATGTGACTTTTAATAGTTTTCTTTTTTAACCGACTTCATTACTTCAATGAAATACTAGGTACATATCTACTTTTTCAGAAGCCTTACACATCGTAAGCTGGCTGCCCACAAAAATAAATTAATAAACTCATATTATAATTAACAAATAAATAACGGCATAGTAATATAATAAAAACATTACTTTCATAAATAAAAAAATATAGTGTTTAGGTATTTTATAATGCTGTTATGTTTATCGAACAGATGCAAAAGATTGGCGAATGGGAAAAAAAGGGCGCCTAAAACTAAGTGCCCCTCGCAAGAAGAAGTACAAAAGAACATTGAAGGGATGGTTCATGAACAAAGAAAATATTCTTCCTGTACAAGATACGTCCCAACCGTAAGGATTATTTTAAGTGTTATGATAGTTGACCCGAAAAAAAAACAAATCTTTTAATTTCCGTGTGCGGTGTTTCGCTAACTAATTTAATTTGACCCTGTATAATCCATGTTTTTTTAGATCAACACGACATTCATTCGAGCAAAGTACCTGTGCAATAGAAGTACATGAAGCAATGTCTGCAAAATATGAAAATGCAGCTGTAGTAAATGACCCTAGTGAACAGATTAGTTCCGATATTCCTCGTGTACTGACCACACCCCAATCGTAAGTACTTTCATAGATATATGTATCGTAGTTATTACATTTCTAAGACAATTCAGCCGCCATAACTTCACCATGCGCTTATAATCAGAAAATTTGAAATTGTACCTAATAACAATAACTTTCTTCTTTGAGGTATTCATTCTGTTTTTGTAATTAAAAATAATAATAAATAAATATCCCTGGACATGGACATTTTCACACAGCACCATCTAGTCCCAAGGCTTGTGTTATGGTAGCTAGATGGCTGATAAACTACATATATACATTTTTTTTTTGTAAATACATACATATTATAGATAGAAAGATAGAATTCAAATGATGTCTAACTTGATTTTTTGTTACCCATGTTGTTTTTAGATCACCTCGTGAGTCATTTAAACAAGTCGTTGTTCAAGCACAAGTACATGAGACAACTTTACGACCAGACAAGGCTTTACGGTGTAAAAATGTACTTGTAGAAAATGATCCTTGCGATCAGACTGGCCCCGGAGTCATTTCAACTCAAACTGATTGGGATATCATTGAACCAGACGTTGATTTTTCTCGTTACACGCCGATTTTGTAAGTATGAAATCAGTATTAGCCACTTCAGTAAAATCCATTTTTGTTACTTTTTGCAAATTCTAATTGAGTAATACGCTTACAGGACCACACAGGAAGAATCGAAGTCAACCACAAATGAATACAACAAATCCAGTAACTCCGAATCCGATTCAGATAACTACAATTTCTCTTTTGAAACCGACAATTGTGATAAGAGTGATTGTGCGACTTTAGAAGGAAATAGAATAGTGAATATTGCTTATCTATTTCAACAATTGAAAAATATTAGGCATGATCCATTTGCATGTAATTTTCAGCACTTAGAATTTAAAAAGGAAAAAAGAATTGGGTTTTACTCACAATTTGTTTTCAAGTGCAAATTTTGCAACAAAATAGAAAAGATTGAATCTCAGGAGTTTAAAAAAGGATCTAAAGAAATACCTATTAATTTAAATGTAATTGAGGGTATTTCACAAACTGGTAATGGGTGGAGTCAGCTTGATGAGGTATGTGCTAGTTTAAATATGCCTAATATGAGCGAAACTTATTTTGTAAAAAATAATCAAAAGTTAGGCATTATCCAAAAAGACATAGCGTTACAGCTTATGTTAGAAGCAGGTGCAGAAGAAAGGCGACTTGCTTTGGAAAACAATGATGTTACACAAGGTGTACCATGTGTGACCGTCGTGACAGACGGCTCATGGGCTAAACGTAGCTACGGTACTAATTTTAGTTCACTTTCTGGTGTAGGTTGTATAATAGGGCACCGGACAAAAAAAATACTGTACATTGGGGTCAAAAATTCTTATTGTAGCGTATGCGCTATTGCTCAAAATAAAAAATCCTCAGTTCCGGCACATGTGTGTTTTAAAAACTGGTCTGGTCCATCTACCGAAATGGAGACATCGGCCATTGTAGATGGATTCAAAGTAAGCATGGAGATGCACGGGCTCATGTATACTAAGGTAATTGGTGATGGAGATAGCAGCGTAATGAACGCTCTTAGAGACGCAATGGTATATGGTCCTAATGTTCACATCAGAAAAATAGAATGCAGTAATCATTTACTGCGAAATTATTCAAATAAACTAAGAAAGATAGGGAAAAAAACTCAGAACAAAGTTGGCTTTGTACCTGTGACTTTACGTAAAGCGCTTTTAGATAAAATACGACGCCTAAATAACGCAGTTACTGGGGCAGTAGCAAACGCGCAACAGCTTGAGGTCGCAACAGCAGACAAGATTAGAATCCTTCAAGAAGACTTACGGAATGGGCCATGCCACGTATTCGGATACCATGATTTTTGTAAACAATATTATTGTAAAAGATTAGTGACCGAAGAAAACCTCGTTCCACAACTCAAATCTAGCGGGATATGGAACGATATTTTTGAAAATATTGGGTGGCTTCTGCAAAATGCGGAAAGCTTGCTACTTCAAGAAACAAATAATGCAGCAGAACAATTCAATTGTATTATCGCAAAGTTCCTTGCAGGCAAGCGAGTTAATTTCACGCGAAGGGGGACGTACGAAGCAAGATGTTTTTCCGCAGTAGGGCACTACAATACAAAAGATTATAGTTTTTTAAGTAAAGTACAAAAGGTAATATGCCCTGAAACGTCATACTCCTATACAGAAAAGTACATAAACAAAATGACAAATAAATTAGCACGGCAACAAAAAAGGAGAGCATTATATAAAACACGTGGTACTAAAAGAGCTAAGCGTTTTAAATCGGCCGATATACACTACGGTGATGTAACAGAGCAGGAGCCCGATATGCCACCCGAAATTTTAGAAAAAAAGAAAAGTGATTTTCTTCTTTCGATTACATTAAATAATTATGAAATTGTAGAATTAGAAAAGAAAACTATCGCACAATCCAACTCTGATTTGTGGATCGTGGAGCGCAAAAAGCGAATAACCGCATCTTTATTCGGCCAAATATGCAAAATGAAGGATTCTACGCCTTGTACTGCGACATTAAAAAATATGTTATATTCGACATTTACCGGAAACGATGCTACTCGATATGGCAAGGCACACGAGACAACCGCAATTGCAGATTTAGAAATTAAAATAAAACAAAAAGTAAAACCATGTGGTTTATTCATATGTATGGATAAACCATACCTTGGTGCGAGTCCAGACGGCCTTTTAGGGACAGATAGTCTCATTGAAATAAAGTGCCCATCGTCAGCAGCAGGTTTTACACCTCTGGAGGCAGTACGGCAAAAAAAAATTACATTTTGTGTGGAAACTTCAAATGGACTAAAACTTAAAAAAACACATAATTATTATTACCAGGTTCAAGGCCAACTTATGATAACAAAACGAAAGTTTTGCTATTTTGTTATTTGGACGCCAAATGGCATAGAAATTGATATAATTGAAAGAGATGATGCGTTTTGGACAACAGACAAAATTATAAAATTAAATACATTTTATCATAAATGTGTTTTGCCGGAGCTGATAGATCCCCGTTACCCTCGCAAACTACCATTTAGAGATCGAATGTAAATTAAATTGATATAAGCAAAGACAGATGAAGAAAAATGTAAAATGAAAATATTATAAGGAAATAAATAATAAATAAAGATTTACAAAACAGTTCAAGTTTGTTTGTTTTATTCAAAGTAATGGAAGCACCCTTATAATGATTGAGTAAGCGACTTACAACCCTTGTAGCAATCTGCCGTTACTCGCTCTACGTTTCATACACATTACTAAAAAATCTTGCTGTATTTTACTAGGTTTATTCTATTTGCTTGCGAAATAATTTTTTTCAATTGACAACCCTAATTTTCGTTGGTAGGTATCTATTTGTATTTATAAGGAGTTGAAGATTTTGGCGGCGGACAAAGTAGGTAGGTATAATTATGTGGGATTATTATAGGTACCTACCGTTATAATTACCTAGGTAGGTACCTACAATACAACAAAAATGTCACAAACCGTCGCCCCGTCGTGGACACTAAAATGTAAACTCTAGGTAGGTAGGTAAAACATACATGTGTTTACATTTAGTGATATTGATATATATACCTAAAACAGGTAGGTAGTAGAACTAATTACAATTATTAGGTATCCACTCGGACATGAGACCAACCCACACTGGGCCCGCGTGGTGGCCCATTCCCTCTCTAGAGAGGAGGCCTGTGTCCCAGCAGTGGGAACATTATACTTAGACTGATTATGTTACGGCAATATGACAGAAACTGCGATGAATTTTCAAGTAAGCATGTATCGGCGTCGTGAACTCTTGAGCGATCGCTGCATAACCACCCGGGGAAAACTAAAGATAATAAAATAAGTAATCTATATTAGGTACCTACTTATAGAGCCATACAGGTCGATAACGCAGCGCCTACTAGTTTAGTACGAGTTTGTAGGTACTTGCTGATTTCTCGGCAAGTGTCGAGCGGCGCCGGCGGCGTCGAGTGGCATTATGTGCATCGTGTAACTTCGTTTTTGTTCGGAACGGTTCGGATCGCTGTGTGTGTGCGTACGAACTAGACGTGCGTAAAGACTAGCGTCTAACTGCTCATCACTGATTCTATCTCTGTCAGGCACGATGCCAGGTGAGACAGCGTGCTTTTTGGCTACGCCCACCAGTGAGTTCGAGCCCGCGACTTGTGCCACCTTAAGGCGCGCTCTTCGATGGTCTGCAGTTAATTTCGGCCCATTCGCTGGCTTATGCGGTGCCAATCCGCGTTCCTTCAACCTTCTTCTTATTGTAGAGTCACCTACAGCTACTCTTCGTACAACGCGAAGCTGCTGCTGTAGTTGAAAAGCGTTAAGGCGTCGATTTCGTAAAGAAGTTGTTACAATAAATCGATCATCTCGCTCAGAAGTGACCCGATTCCTGCCAGATCCTGAACGGCGCGTGAACGAACCAGTCTCCCGATAGCGTTTGTAGACTCTATGAACAGATGACAAGCTTAGATGCAATCTTGCAGCCACAACACGCTGACTAAGTCCAGAATCCAGCAATGCCACCACTTGGGCGGCTTCTGCGGGCGAAGTATCCATATGTTTTAGAAAAAAAAGTTTTTTCAGACGTCCCAAAGTCACAGTAAATGAAATAAGAAACAAAAAGTTTAAAGACAAGCGCTAATTTTTAGTTTTTAAACGAGAAACGTACTCCAACCCTAAATACACATTTGTCTCAAAACAGTGATTAATTTCATTTATAGGATAAACAAATGAAATTCTAATTTCGAATTTTGATTTTTTTCTTCTTACTGTAATGACCAAACTGCCAGCTACACAATAATGTTTTTTTTTTCATGGAATTAATTCTCTTTTGTAAAAAATTACGACAAAAACAATAAAAACGAAAGTGTTTCGATTTTTTTGATGAGAACTGTATTTTGAACATGAAAAAGTACTACGAAAAAGGCAAAAAAATAAATTAAAACAGCATTGGAATGACAGTGACAAATAAAAACGTCCAAAAAAAATTAGAATCAATAAATCTGTGTCGTCCATTAACTCCCAAAGTGACAACTAAGTGATAATCAACGATTCTCAATATTTACCCGGTCAGCTGTCAGTTTCAGCTTCCGAACATGTTCGAAACTGGGCCATGTCGGGCCACGACGCGGACGGGCCATGACAGGTGGTTCACCTACAGGCTACAACATGTCTTGTCGCGTGATTGCGTGTCGTGACGGCTCTAAATTGTTATCTACGCACTTTTAGAAGCCCCACTGTTTATCATGATTTATAGTACCCTCTAATAGCTTGTCTTGATTCTTTATGAGTTGTAGTTGACAAATTGAAAACTGTATTGACATGGCGATAAAAATAAAAAAAAAAAATAAAAAAAAAAACCTAAAAAAAAAAAAAAAAAAAAAAAAAAAAAATCCTAAAATCCTTTTAGTTTTAACTACCAATCATGATTGCACGTTAACTTGTGTTGTGTGTGTGAGGAAACTACTTACTACACTTTTAATTAAAATCTTTATCTGCTACCTGATTTAAGGTCAAAAGGTGAACTTGAAAAACTAGCACAAAAAGTATAAGTAAACAACAACAACACCTTGTAAAGTATAAAAGAAAAACACGTCTTCTTTTGGTACCATCTTCATTTTAATGCAATTTACATTGATTGCTTACTCACCTTTAAAACGAGATATGCGTTGTTGTCGTCGGTGGAAGGTGCGAAATTGCGCGTACGCAGATAAGGCGCGTTCCAGTTGTCGCAGGACAAGGCCTCGACACACATGCGCTTGCGACGCCCGCCGACTGTGTTGCCAGAATGCACCTAGTTTTGGCAATGCATTAATTTGAATGTGTCAAAAATTGTAGATTTAATTATGTAGTTTCAAGGCGGTGTTATGTTACGTAGCATATAAACTGCTGTCAATAATGTGAAATGGACAATAAGCTTGGACTTGCTTAAGTATGATATTATTTGTCAGCAGTACCTTCAAAACTCCTAATCAACTGCGGAGCCGAAGAGCTCTTCACTACAACATAGTATAAAACGAAGTCGCTTTCTCTGTCCCTATATCCCTATGTACACTTAAATCTTTAAAACAACGCAACGGATTTTGATGCGGTTTTTTTTAATAGATAGAGTGATTGAAGAGGAAGGTTTATATGTATAATAAATGCACCCGTGCGAAGCCGGGGCGGGTCGCTAGTTTTTATATAATTATTATAGAATCTCACTGCTGGTTTATGGTGAAGTGCAAAAGAAGCCCGCGAAATTCAAATTTGCTTACGTATTCTGCAATTTGCCGGTCAGTGTCAGGATGTATGTTGAACAAAATATGAATCGCGACCGTAACAAAGGATTTACCGAGTTATAATCATTAAAATGAATACAACCCTCTAAGTTCATGTATTCCCACTGAATGACTACATTAATTGTGATTAAATGAACTTATATGTATGTATGTTTATTCCGTTTCCTATGCATGCGGTGTTAGCCTTTAAGTAATTGTGACACCTGCCAATGTATACCTGTCAATCTCAATGTAATGTTACGTGTAAACAATTGTTGGCTAACCTTATGTAAATAAAAAAATAAACTTAAAATAATTTAGCAATTTACCTTAGCGCATTCTCTTTATAGATACCACAGTAAATTCAGTCTTACTTGACTTTCCCGCAATTCAATTTCCTGTGTAGTATTATTGTGTGTTGGGAATAGAAAATAATGTTTGACTCACAGTTCTGATGTAAAAAGATAATAATGACTGTCAGTCCAGAATTACGGTTCACACTAATACAATATTGTTAATTTTGGAAGGTGCAGTGGGTTCGATACCACAGTTCACATTTGTAGGTTAGCAGACACGCAAACGCACAACACAAACACTAGTAATTAATCAGTTGCCACAAATCTAACTTAGATGGAAGCTTCAGGGTAGCCAGCGAAATTCAAATTTTCTTACGTTTTTTTGCAATTTACATGTCAGTGTCAGGTTTTATGTTGAACAAAATATGATTCGCGACCGTAACAAATATGACTTTAGACTTAAAGTCATTAAACTCATCAATACAACCCTCCAAGTACATATAATCCCATTGAATGAAATTTGAATTATTTTTTCATGAAATAGTCATTAAATAGGAATTAATGAATATTTTAAGTAATACTTACAATTGAATTAGTGAATTATATAAATATCATAAAGATTGTTAGAGTAGCCTACATCTGTATATTGAAGCCCAAAGTTGGTTTACCTATTACCTCTCCATTTTATAGACATAAAGCTCTCCTGCTGATCTTTATCATCTTTCATATTAAATCACATGGAGTACCTTCTCGCGATAAAACGACGATTACACATTTTGATATCAAAATGGCAACACTATCATCCAGTCTGCCATGACCTACCACCGCATAACGGGATGCACTTGACTTCAGTGTTTATTTGCTTTTAAAATCCGCCGCTTACCACAAAAGTAATGAGCTATTTGCATACCGCCAGGTACTGTTCACCTAACTGTATAACCATTAGGTATCACATAGCACCCGTAGCTTCCTCTGGTTGTGTTGAATGCCATGGTGGTTACAAATTACTGAAGATATTACAATTTTCACAAGTTAGTGATAACAGTGCTGATGTGACACATTTTTTTCATTTTTCTTTTTTTTGATTGGCCTGTTGGTCTAATGATTAGTGACCGTGACTGCTGGGGCGGAGGTCGTGGGTTCGATTCCCACACAGGACAAATCTTTGTGCGATGAGTACGATTATTTGTTCTGTATCTGGGTGTGTAATTTATCTATAATAAGTATGTATGTATTTAGAAATGTATTAGTATGTTTATCAGTTGTATGGTTGCCATAGTACAGGCTCTGCCTAGTTTGGGGATCAGATGGAGGTGTGATGGTTGTCCCAAGATATTATTTATTTTTTATTTTATTTATTTGTGTCCACTATCAAACTCACACATCGCAATAAAAAAAACCTTACAATGTAGTACGATTGTCTGCAATGTCATAGGTGAAAACCTTATAAACAAAATCAAGTCTGTTCATCACAGCAAGTCAGAAAATGATTTTTTATGATGTCAATAGATGGATAATTTTATGTGAAAGTCAAAAACAAAATCAGTAAGAACACTTAATTTATTTACTTCTTAACATTATATGGAATATAATTATTGCATCGCTGAAGCTGACAGTTCTAACTGAAACAAAAAAAAAAGCATAGTTATTATTTCAGTTAGAAAACCACTCGTGAGATGACGCCTAATAGAAAAATATGGAAAAATCCATCGGAATACGGTGAGGAGAATGATCAATGATGATCAATCAGCAACATTCAATATGTAAAAGCTATTTCTGCATCTACATTTTAGCGTGTCGATGGCAAATTATCATTAAATAGCTGTTCCCCGCGGTGTCACACGCTGCGCGGCTCCTAAGGGTCGTAGCGTAATGTTATATAGCCTATAGCCTTCCTGGATAAATGGACTATCCAACACAAAAAGAATTTTTCAATTCGAACCAGCAGTTCCTGAGATTAGCGCATTCAAGCAAACAAACAAACAAACTCTTTAGCTTTATAATATTATATATATATATATATATATATATATATTAAAATATAAATAATAATATAATCAATAATAATATAATATAGTATAAATATAATTATTTGGCCCAAAATTCAGCTATGCGAACTCCGCTCGCTAATGCATTCATAAGATCGTCAAAGTGTGCAGGTTTCAGGGCAAGCAGCGCAAGATGGAAGGTGGGCCATTGTGTGTGGAGTTCCGCCGTGTACACACTTGAGATTTGATGTGATTAAGTATATTTTTATTATACCACTATGGACTCAGTCTGAAATAAAAGTTATTTGAAACTAAGTTTTTCTAAAGTAGTAATCAAAGTGGTCCACATTGGCCCTTTTTTTTTTTATTTGGAGGGTGGGAAATCATCAAATGACCCCTCCCGCTCTGGGCGGAGCGGAAGGGAGTGTCAGACTCTTACTGACTAAAAACCACCCATGTTCCTTCTTTGGCCCTTTATGTTCCAGGGCCGCGGTATCTCTTTCGAACAGTCCCGCAGCCGTCCACATTGGCCCTGGATCGAAGAATTTGGAAGTCATTGGGAGAGGCCTTTGCCCAGCAGTGGGATGACACAGGTTATCAGTAACAGTAATAATCAAATTAAGATTATTTTCATTCTTTAGATACCTTCTTTATTTCGTGCTGTTGGCATTGATGTAGTGATAAAGAATTACTAGAACGAATATAGAGATTCCCAGCATGTTGGAGAACGCTGCCAATTGGACGACCGTAATCATGATGACTGGATATAGCTGGAAAACCAGGATACTGATTTAATGTAAATAAGTAATTATGTAAAAAAGTTACTCTTTTAAAATTTTCAATCATTCTTATTGCTCGTAAGTCGTGTGTAATTTATTTCATCACTACTGCTCTTAAAACAGTGAAGGAAAACATCGTGCGGCATATCCTAGAACCAAAAATTCGAAGGCATGCGACATCTACCAACCCGCACTGGGCCCGCGTGGTGGATTATAGCCCATTCCCTCTCTATAGAGAAGGCCGTGTGAACATTATAGGCTGATTATGCTTAAGTTTCTTATTGGTCGATTTCTTTTCTCTATGTTTGGACACCGACTTTGGTAGTATTTGGTGTGGTGTTTTTTCTCCAAAACTAGTTATAGCATCTACCTATTTAGTAAACTTGTTTACTTCAGATGTATGTGATATATGTGATGTAGAGGAGCTCGTGGCTAATTAACAACAGCCGCTCGGGTCGATCGCCAAGTTAAGCCGTGCTTGTCTCGGTTGGCCCGTGGAAGGGTGACCACCCATTACATACCGAGTTACCTCCTTGCCTCGGAAAGCACGTTAAGCCATTGATCCCGGCGGATATTTGAAGATTTTTGGCAGTCGCTACAGGTAGTCAGTGGCGCGAAAGCCTGACAAACAGTCTTACCAAGGGTTATCGTATTACCCGGTACTAACCGGGTTGTGGAGATCAGATAGGCAGTCGCTCCATGTAAAATACAGCTATTCAGCCGCATCCGAATAGACTGGAAGCCGACTCCAATTTATTTGGGAAAAGAAAGTACTTATACATCATTTTCCTAGGGCCTAGGCAGATGATTTTTACTTCAGAAGTCCGTCATCATCATTTGCCTAGCCTTTTCCTTACTACCTTGGGGTCGGCTCCCAGTCTAACCGGCTGCAGCTGAATACCAATATCTTACATGGAGGTCGGCTCCCAGTCTAACCGGATGCAGCTGAATCCCAATATTTTACATGGAGCGACTGCCTATCCTCCACAACCCAGTTGGTCCACTGGGTAATACGATATCCTTGGTAAGACTGGTTGTCAGAAGTACGTAGATACATTTTCTTGTACATTTTCTTTGTTGGAGTTGATTAAATATAAATTTTATAAGAATATGGAACGCTTCCACATTTTGTACAGAGGTGCACATGAACTATTAGTTACGTTTGATTTTCAAACGAAGTATGGGTATCATCAATTCATCACCACCGCAATGTACAGGTTGTTTTGATTACAATTTTACAAAGCATTTCGATAACTTTGGGTATAATATGTCAAGAAATATAAGGAGAATACAAAAATACACCAAATACTTACGAATACGCAGGAAATTAGTTAAAATAATTTTATTGCGATATAGGTAATCCAGCCACCGCAACAAAAACAAGTATACGTCAGATATCAAACTACGGGCCGGTTTCAATGCCACATTATTACATTTCGAAGCATTAACAAACTGTTATTATGAAACACAATTTTGTATTTCAGACGCTAAAGTGGCTAAAATATTTACAAGTATTAAAATAGCTTTTTATAAGGCCACTAGAGTTGTTATACCTGAAATTTAATCAAATATTGTAATTTATTCAGCAATAGTTCTGAAAAAATGCTTAAAGTACTAAATGATTTCCTGAAATTGCTACTGTAACACAATTTTGGTTTTGGTCACTTCGAAAAAGGTGAACGGAAGCGTATCCTCCTTTGGTATTTTACTCATTGGTCTCCTTATCCGTATTTTTTATTTTGAATTTGTGGAAAAACCTGCATCGAAAACTGCACTTTCGATTTAATTTTACTATACTTATTATTGCTGCATTTATTTTAAATAAAATAAAATTTAATATCTGCATCTGCCCTTACTTTTTAATGGTTTTCCATCTTTTAAAAGGCAACACAATCAATTTATTGTCATCATAGTTGTCAAAACTTTACGTTTTTAATTTGTTTTCTACGACTTTGTTTACGATGATAATTTAATAAATACATTCAATTAAAGCTTTATTTATAGTGGAGAAAATACTTGTCGGTAACCGGGCCCTTCACTATATGCGTAGGAATGTATTTCTAATAAGTTCCCGGTTACTTTTGTATGACACCAACAGTTGCGATTTGAAAAAAGTTACTGGTGTTACGAAGGTCTATTGCGGGATAACTGGGCACAGCGGGTATATGTGTTCATATTTCCGTATAGAAAGTACCTATCTTATTAAAATACTTACACAAAAGCATAAATAAGACCTGTATTTAGATTATTCCTAAGATCCTGATTGACATTGATCATCAATCATCATTGTTTATCTAACAAATCTACAGTACATTAATAAAGCCTTGAGAGCTAATGCTAATAAAAATAGACCAATAGAAACTATAAAGTTCTAGAACTGAAATATTTAAAGATGTCTGTCACGCGGTGGTGGGCTAAGATAGAAGGAAATAAGTGTTTAGTTTGATGATTGTGGGCCTTACGAATATACAAAAACATACATGAACGCTTGCATGCATGCTTTCATGTACGTTTTTGGATAATTAAGCAAGCAAAAAAGCTATTTATATTCTGCATTTTCAGAGCCTAAATCGCTTGTCACTTCAGGTTTCCAAAATTTTCAAATCACATGTTTCGTAATAAATGTGTAGCATTTCATTGTCTTTCACAAATGAATACTTCGTTATGACTTAACCAAATAAAGTCACATGATTAGACTAAAAATTTCTAAACACAACGCAACTTTTGGTTTCAAGTGGTGCAGCTTACTGCCCCAACCAAACCAGACCACACTTGTAATTTCAGCTTCTTTTTAACGAATATGTAACCCACATTCGCATTTAGGTCTATAAAACGAGTTTGTTTTGCTTTTACGCCTATCTGGCGTACCGAAGGGCAGAGGTCTCACCTTGCGGCGTGCCGATCAACTTGGCGCGTGCCTCGGTTGCCGCATGGTGGATTTAAATACTTTCCTCTGCTTATAATAGGAGCCTACTACCTGCACTGTAATAAAACTGTTTCGAAATTCGATGCGATGCATGTGACGTTTCTATATCGGGGTAACGATCGATTTTATTTCCCATTTTTGTAAAATGAGTGCAGTCGTGGTTTCGGAGGAGAGATTGCAGTGCAATCAAACAAACGAACTTAATAAATCAACTATACAAATAAATAAAATTGAAGTGTCTGTTTGTAATTAATAAAAAACAGTTATTTACTGAATGCAAATGAAAGTATTTATGGTGCTGAAAAAAAAAACACTCTTTTTCAAACTTTTGTCTATGTCTGTCTGTTTGATCCGGCTAATTTCAGAAACGGTTGGACCGATTTTGACGGGATTTTTAGTAGCAGATAGCTGATGTTATAAGTAGTAACTTAACTTACTTTATGTTACAAAAAGGATTAGGGTTCCGTACAAAAAAACTTAAAACCCTTGAAATTGTTAATAATCCAATTATATTATTATAATAATTTCACGCCGTCGAAAGTTCCGGGAAGCAGCTAGTTCTTACATACAAATGAAAACATACAAATTCTCGTGATGGATTGGTATAATTTATTTCTTTGGCCGATAGCAAGAATATAACTACAACCTAACAATAGGACAAGATACCAAACCATTCACAACAAATCAACTTTCTTGTTAATCCCGGAAATGTTATTGTTACTTCAACAAAATTAAATATGAACAAAATTATTGTTCTGTTGAACGTTATTACAAAGAAATGTTTGGTAAAAGCGACGTTAAGAAAATAAAGCAAACTATTACGGACCCTAGACAATTGAACATCAACATTTATAACCACAATAATCGTCTCCACGACGGTCACGAACTTGCTTAAATGATTTATTTATATTTTCTCGAAACCAATGCAATGAAGGATAACAATTGAACACTTTCTATAAATGTTAATTGCTTTGTTGCTACGAAATAAAGTAAATGTACCTAATGTTTGTATCAGTAGCGAAGGGTACATTTTTATAATAGGTATCTTATAAATAGGTATCTTTAATGTGATTATATTATTTGACTATGGAATACTGACTGTGCCATTTTTCAAAGGGAATCCGGTAGGAATGTATGGAACCTTCGCCACTGGTTTGTATACACTACGCATTATTGATTATTATTTAATACAGATTACAGAAACATTCATGTCTATGTGCGAACAAGCTTTAACTGTTGTATTTTTTCAATTTTAATGAAACATACACAACAAGATACTAGTCTATGTTTCTGTCTAACATGAACAAGATACTTTGTTTCAATACACTACGAATTCGAAAAAAAAATGTTGATAGCTGCATTTTATTTTGTGAACGGAGTCTTCAATATATCACAATTAAACATCGAAATCACGTCAACTAGAAAGTTACTTGCTTGTTTATTTTATTTACAGTCAGTAATGGTGGTATAGACTGTAGATCGACTTAAAAGTCAATAGCAGACTAACATAAACTTCTACACCTAGATACTATTGTTGTCATTAGTTTTCGCCGCAGACCACCGTGACAGGTCTTCAACGTTTCATGTGACACCCATGGGAAATGATGGCGCAACACATTCACAGTCGTGACCACAACGTAACACGGTGGTGCCATTCAGTATTACGCTAACTAATTCGCGCAAACCGACCACAGTGACAATGCTTGCATATTACAGCCACCCATGTAGTATTCATAAGTGAAAATATTACAAGATTAATGATATCGGTGTGAGAAGTAGCGTAAACGTAATTAAGAAGTCATACAATAATTAAGGTTTTGATTAATTGTCAAGTCTTTGATTAATTGCTGTAAGCACGGAAGTGGTTTTTTTGGCTAATTATTTTTTATGGTACAATGCATAGAAGCCAAATATGGTATTATGAGTACAGGTTAATTATGCAATAGCATCTCCTTTGATGAAACCTCTCCGAATGAATAGGTAACTGACACCTCTGCCTAGCCTATAATAATGACAAGCGTGACTATACTGACTGCTTTGATGTGTATGATTTATTTATTGTTACAGCAATCTGTTTACTCAATAGGTCAGATATTATACGATTTCTCGTTCCCAAGTGAAATCTAATTGTAGTACGATAAACGAAGACCAATTAGAGTTGCGCCATTGATCTGCGCACGATTCGATTGTGAGCTGTTAGGCAGATTTGTCACGTTTGCGAACTAAGGCTACGTCTAGAAGATGATGCTGGAGATTCTATTTATTTGATTCTCTAGCCAAATATGTAAATATCAGACAGACAGTCGGACATGATTGTAATACTTTCGAAGTCCTAGACAAGATGTTCTTGATTTTAGGAACTTTGCTTCTAGACGCATTCATTATTCACTAATGTAACCTCGTAGTTAAATAACATCACACCTGTAATCCTCGAAAGGTTAAGCAGAGGCGTACATAATAGTACGTCCACATTTCGCCAGATATATTATGTTCGAGTCCCATGCAATAGGGGCCAGTCTGTTACCATCAACCGGGCACAAATCCGGAGTTTGACCAAATCCTGATGGAAAAACCTAATAACACTTTGCCCGTCATGGGAATCGAATCCAAGAGCTCATGCTCGGTAGTAGTACTTGTGATCACTAGACAAACGAGGCAGTCCCTCAATCACTCTATTAATGAAAGCTTTGACATAGGATATAAAGGATGAATTAAACATCTTGATCGACTAAGATCTGTTACATAAATTGGTTTAGCTTTAGTCCAGAAGTCAAAAGTGTCTAAATAATTAATTCCGACGTGGCTATTAATAGCTAATTTAGGAAGAGTTACCCAGTTGTGTTTCAAGACGAAAATACATTTTCAGTGTGTCGAAATAAAGATAGAACTTGTGAAACCGGTGACGGTTCTTCGTTTCGGCGTTATTTTTATTTGTGTTATTTATTAAAACTTTATACATAATGTCAAAAAATAAACGGCCTAGTGCCAGTTGGACTCACGCACCGAGGGTTCCGTATAAACTTGTAGTTATTTTGTTGTTAAACTACATATTTACGGTTTTCAGATTTTCCCTTTACTTGTACAAAACTACTACACTACTACTACTTTACTTCTTGCCAAATTTCATGATTCTAGGTCTACGGGAAGTACCTATCCTATAAATTTTGATTCCTTTGAGAGTGTATATACCAAAGTATATACGTTTTTTCGGCATAAACAGCCGTATCTTTTTTTACGTTCACTTATTAGTTTGATTTTTTCACAGCTTCAAGGGACTGTAGACTTGAGTACATGGTTTTAATTTCAACTCGATACCTCAACGCGTTCCCGAGATACAGGGCCTTGACAGACAGACAGACGGACGGACAAAAAAGTGATCCTATAAGGGTTCCATTTTTTTCCTTTTGAGGTACGGAACTCTAAAAACCCTGTACAAAGGTGGACTTAATGCCTTGGGCATTTTCTACCAGTGCCCAGTACCTTAGGGTGATACAGAGAATTTTTTTAAGAATAAAATGAAACAATAAATACATACATACAAACAGAATATACAAAGCAAAGAGAGATAAAATTTCCATTTTATCTACGGGGCGTTCAAAACTTCCTATTGAAACTAGTATGTTGTTATAGTTAGGAAAATCGTTTATGGAAAATGACCCTTCATAAGGCTAAATGACCCTGGTATCCTTTAGGATCCTAAAGGATACCAGGGTCAGGTTTAGGCTTTTTCTACAACAGAATGTCGATATTTTTATTAATTTTCAGGTATTAATTAACTAATGGGTGTAAAATACCCTTAAGGAATCCGAAAGGCACTTGTTTTCTCGCGTCATTGTGATACTTTTTTTGTTCTGGAACATACTTGAGAACCGTTCTAGTCACGGAGATATTGGGGGTCAAAGTCCCAACTTTTTCACAAGTATTTTTTTTAAATACATGTTTTTAATGTTATAAATCAAAAATACCTCCTTGACCTCCGTACTATTCAATACATCCATCAGCACAATGTTTTGAGTGCGTTACATTGAGTCCTACCGTAAAACGTGTTTTTTCAGACAAAAAGAAGTCCTTTTCCAGCAATATTTTTGCGTAGAGTTACTTAATTTGATGTAAAATGATTGGTTGACGGCTTTGTGAGAGTTTACAACTTATATATTCGTAACTGTACCTGAACTAGAGATATTGCGAAAAAAGTGTACAACTAATATTTTGCATAACCATGTTTTTATAGACTAATATTAGTCCACTGAACAAAACACTGTTATGTAAACAAAACATTTGCTGTTTTACTTAATGCAAATGCTCCATTTTCATGCTGATAAGGGAAATTACAGGAAAACAAAACTGCGAGCTTATCTTATCGGGAGCTAATAGTCAATGAAAGGAAATGGGCTAGCTCAATGGGCGAGGTAGCCGTCGCCATTGAGCTAGCCAAAGTTTCGTGTTTAGCTCGGAATGTGTAACGTAATAAATGAAGAATTGAAATAGCATCATTAAGTACAAGCCCAATCCGATTGTTATGAACGCCGATTTGAAATGTTGTAGTTTGGACATCGATTTTCTGCTGGAAATAGGTTAGGGTTAGTTTATTGGCTGAGAATGTTTTTAAATAACTTTAAGGGATACCAGGTCTAGTTCATCTTTCCATAATTATTATGATGTGTGTTACAAATGTAAGGAATATCAATTGATTACCATACTAGAATATCTCTTATAGCACTCACCTGCAACTACGTATGAAAAATTTACCTACCCGCCCTTAGAAATTTTTCGAATTTTCAGATAAAATCATCATTTAATGTTTTTCCAAATTTTCTTTCAAAATAACTTTTTGGTATTGTAAAATATGCACATTTACCAACACTAATAGATAGTTGACTCGCCAACGCACCACCGCACAGGCCGACAGTCCGACAACGACTGGCGCCCCACCACTCGCTAGCGGTACTTATAACCGAGCGACGTGCGCGCCCGAGGCAACGTCACAATACTACATACACTACATCCCTTCCTTGTTTCAACCAGAAATATTAATAAGACATTTAGTTTATTATTATTATTTTTTTATAATATTATTTTTTAATAATAATTTATTGACATTTCTGGCATAACAGAATCACATCACAATAATATCTAAAAATCATTTTAAGGTTTAATTTAGTGTTTCCTTTTACCCTTCCTCTTCTTCTGTTTCATTTTTTTTTTTTTTTATTTGATTCATTTTTATCTTCTCTTAAGTTAATTCTTTGTTTTCTTGGTCTCGTGTCTCTTACATCTAAATCTTCTGGTTTATGTCTCCTGCCATAGGTATATTGTCATGATATTGCCGTTTCAAAAATAATTCTGCAGGAGTTTTACCTGTAACACTATACATACATACATATATACATAGCCAAATACTCTAACAAAGCTTCTTGACAGTTTTTTAGGATCCACACATTTTTTTTTTCGCTTTTGAATGTCGCGTTTGTTTCGTTCAACTTCTCCGTTCTGTTGAGGCCAGTATGGTACCGTATTATGCAAAACTATATTTCTTTCAGTATAGAATTTTTTGAAATCCTCGCTGCAGAACTATCTACCGGTATCAGCTGTTATCGTCATTGGGTTACCAAGTCTGCTAAGAATCTCTTTTAGAGATTTTATTATGTCTGCACTGGTAATTTTACAACAAATCAATATGAGACAAGACATGAATTGTGACACTCAAATAGGAAGTCGAAACTGTCTCTCCTAAATACAGATTGCTCAGCAATCTAGCTAGGAGAGCAGCGATATACTCAGAAATTAGTTGTACCTACCACATGTAACTATTAATGCATAGGTACTTTGTAAGGCCCCTCATGTACTACAAAACCTTTATGTACCTAAATAAATTATTATTATAATATGTATTTGCTGCTTGGTAAAGGGCTCAAAAATCAATACATGTATCTACGCCTGTCGCTTCAATGGGTTTGGAGGATTTGGACCTGAAACTAACGTACAGCCTTTGCAGCATTTGACCAAGTTCTCAGTTTCTTTGTCATATCTAGGCCACCATACTTTGGTTCTTAGTCTCGTCTTCATTCATTAGGACTATTCCTGGGTGCCCTTCGTGAGCAGCTGTCAGAACCTGACTGCACATTTTTTGCCATAACAGATCCAGTTCCTCTCAATAAAACTCCGTCGTAAAAGCATAATTAATTACCTCTTAATCCCATTTGTTTTTTATACAGGCATTCCCTTACTTTTAATATTTGCTTGTCTTGCTTTGATGGCTCCATACGAGTAATTTCTTCCAGTGATACTGCTATTGGCCTGCTTCCTTCAACAAGTTGGTGTATATGGTTTTCCGACTTGTCCTCAGACGTTTCATTTAATTTATACAATCTTGATAAACTGTCTGCTATATTTTCTTTGCCAGGCTATTACTTTAAATGTATATGCTTGAAGGTGTAGTATCCACCTTTCTATCCTTGCGCATGGTTTTGATTTAGGACCGAATATAACCTCGAGTGGTTTATGGTCGGTCACTAATTCAAACTCTTTCCCAAAAAGAAAAACATACAAATGTTCCACAGCCCAGACCAGAGCTATGGCTTCTTTTTCTGTCTGGCAATATCGTCTGTGTCCGGTGACCATACGCTATAATGCGAGGTCCATGATCATTAATTTAAACTAATACTCCTCCTAGTCCTAGGGGATCGTAGCAAAATAATAACAGCCGCTCAGATCGATCTTTAAGTAAAGCCGTGCCTACTGTTAGTCTGTGCTAGTTTGGTCTGTGGATGGGTGACCACCCATTACACATATCGAGTTACCTCCGTGTCTCGGAAAGCACGTTAAGCCGTTGGTCCCAGCTGTCTTCCTGTGGTATGGGGATTCTTCTTAATGGTTGAGATATTGGTGGTACTTCCTCATCGATTGGTACCTCCACTAAACATCCTTGAACTTCGGAAACTCTGTTTTAGTTTGCATTTGGTCGATTTTTAATCCGATTTTAAGTACACACATAGCCATGGCAGTTTCTTTCCCAGCAGATCTCGAGTTCCATCAGCGATGACGTAAAAAGTTAATTTTCTGATCTATCTGCGATTTTTATATTTGCATCAAATGATCCAGGTCAAGGGAACTCTTACTACCATAACCATAAAAAGTCTTATTGCAACTGAATGTAATATTATCCCAGGTAAATATTGTCCCAGGTTTTGTTTGTGATCAAGTTGCGTTTACTAACATTTTAACCTTCATTCTGCCAGTATGGCAATCTAACATACTGTCATCATCGATTTTGAACACATATTGTACGACTGCGGACTCTGTTTGATCTAGCTGATTTGTATCGTTTCTTTTGTTATTTCTTTTCATTTTTTTATTTTATTTTCGCTTTGTTTGTTGCTGTTTCCCTCATATTTCCTTTTATTCATTCTGTCTCGTGTCATTGCCCTGCAGAATTGTCTAAAATGTCCCTTAGCCCACATTTGTGGCAATCTTTTTCTTTTGCTGGGCATTTGCTGTCTTGAGACGCGTGTCCTGCGCTCCCACATCTTCCACATCCTGTTTTTCTTTCCAACATCTTATCATTATTTTATTTTCCGTTATTTCTGTTTTCATATTCTTTACTCTGTTTATCTTTTCAGTTGATGTGCTGCTTTTCTCGAATTCTTCGATTTGTCGACTTACAACTGCAAGAGTATTTGCTTCAACAATTATATTTGTTAGTTGAATTCTCTTTCTAAGCTCTTTAGAGGAACACTTTTCTGTAATTTGATAGATTATTTGATCGTCTTTGTCCATAAACTGACATTTGTCTGCTTGTTGGCTAAGCCGTAATAGGAATTTTTCAAAGTTTTCATTTGCCTCATGTTTGATCAATCGAAAAAGGTAACGTTCATAGATCTTACTTTGTTCGGGTAGAAAGTATGCATCAAGTTTGGCAATAGCCACTCCGAAGATATCCACTCCATCTGCTGGTGATACATTTTAATCTGGTATATTATAGAACATTTCCTGCAATTCTAGTCCACCAAAATGTAGCAGCGAAGCACGTTTCTTCTCAGTACTCTCGATGCCAGCAGCTTCCAGGTAGATCAAAAGCGCCTGCTTCCAGCGCTTCCATCTCATTCCTACTGATGAAGGTTCCCCCTCACAATCAAATTTCTGTAACGTGAGATGAGAACTCATATTGTTATTAATTACCTGGAACCAATAAATAAAGGGTTTGCACTAACTGGCAAAGTTTGTCAATTAAATGACCAGTATGTACATAAAAAGTACCACCACTGCTGACCTATTTTTCCTTTGATAACTGTCATTTTTATGACCAGTAGGTATATTCTACTGCTATTATTCTCATTCTCTAATGACTTGTCAATTTAATGACCAGTAGGTATATTTTACTGCTATTATTGTCATTCTTTGATGACTTGTCAATGTAATGACCAGTAGGTATACTCTACTCCTATTATTGTCATCCTCTAATGACTTGTCAATTTAATGACCAGTAGGTATATTCTACTGCTATTATTGTCATTCTTTGATGACTTGTCAGTTTAATGACCAGTAGGTAGATATACTCTACTGCTATTATTGTCATCCTCTAATGACTTGTCAATTTAATGACCAGTAGGTATACTCTACTGATATCACTGTCATTCTCTGATGACTTGTCAATTTAATGACCAGTACGTATACTCTACTGATATCACTGTCATTCTCTGATGACTTGTCAATTTAATGACCAGTAGGTATACTCTACTGATATCACTGTCATTCTCTGATGACTTGTCAATTTAATGACCAGTAGAAATGTTCTACTGCTTTTTGATTTATTCTTTTAGAACTAATCATGTAACAGAAATCAAATAACTAAGCACGAGGTCCTGGGTTCAACTTCCAGGTAGGTAGGTAGCCAGTGTCACTGAGTTTCTCCATCAGGAACCTCCCAATCACAAACCGGAATTTGAACTGGCATCCGGTTAATGGCAACAGGCATGCCCAACGTAATTGGTGAAACGTGGTTGCATCACACATCTCTGCCTACCCCTTTGGGGAACATAGGCGTGATGTTTTGTTTATGATAGATAATTAAATCAATATATTTTTTCCATAACCTTAATGTTTTTTAATCAGATTTTCTGTTTTATAATAGTTCTCAAATTTAATCATTTCAACACCTTTTGTTCAGGATAGTTGCAGCACTGATGACAATATTTAGTCTTTTAAAATATTTTCTTGCCTTTGTATAGATTATTTTTAACGATTGTTTGTGAATGTGTGAACAGTGTACAATACCTACAAATAGTTTATTTTCTTTCACAAGGTTTGTACTACATAGCTAGTGATAGAAGTGTAGGCCTTGTAGATTCCTAGAGGTGTGTTAACTTTTGTTAACCTCTTATCTTGTTTTCCGTTTTTTGTGTAGTAAGCAACGACTTATTTGTCGGGCCTATGCTGTCCCCTCATACTTAAGTACTAATGCTGTAACATGATAATATTGTAAAACCAAATGATTTTAAAAGAGAACCCATGGAGTTTCCTGCCGGTTCTTCTCAATAGGAAACGACCAACCCGGAACCGTGCACCTTTCTGTCGATGTTTTATAAGTGCCCATGTAGGCCTATGTGAAATAAAATATTTTGATTTTGATTTAACAACCAGGATAGTATTTAAATAGTTGCAAAACAATACATTAACAAACCACTTTTTGTTTCAGCCTTTTAATAATATTTTATTTACAGTTAATATTTCTAATGAAACATTCTTATTCAAATTCAAATTCAGTTAAATTATTTTAGCTGTAAAAAGTCTATAATTACTTTTTTACAACTCTTTTCGTATGCACAGACAGAAGACTTACTTGTTGTCTGCAAGTAAATTGCTGACACACTGTTTTTTTTTATTTTTATTTGATGTATGTTTTAATTTCAGTACTTTACTTTTCATTGAACGTTAACTTATTTATTTTAAGTAGATATTTATGCACCTTGTGGCCTGAAACACAGGTTCAACCTAGTTCAGGCAATAATCAACTGTGCTCTATTTTATTTGTTAAGATATTTCATTGTAAATGTACCTCTTTTTATAAATAAACGATTATTATATATTGTAACGTAATATTCATAATTTGACTTTTAAAATGAAAGAATATTTCGTTTATTTCTCCACGAAATACAATTCTTAATTATTCTAATAATAAAATTTAAGAACTCACGGCTTTTCTCCCCTTTTTTTCACCTCGTCGCCAATGTAAAATATGCACATTTACCAACACTAATAGATAGTTGACTCGCCAACGCACCACCGCACAGGCCGACAGTCCGACAACGACTGGCGCCCCACCACTCGCTAGCGGTACTTATAACCGAGCGACGTGCGCGCCCGAGGCAACGTCACAATACTACATACACTACAGGTATAGTGATTACGATAAAGATAAACGAGTTTCACAATTCAAGTTTGCCACCAGAGAGGTGCAGGATATGCAGCGAGAGATGTGCATAAAACTAACCAATCACATAGCTAGCTTAGCTCAAAATGTGAAAAAGAAGCATTACTATTGGTTAGCTTCACACACATCCCTCGCCGCTACGCATCCTCGCTCATCTTATGTGGAAACGCAGCTGTAAACACCACAATGCTCGCGGTTTGACAATAAAACACCAACAATACGCTTCCTCTGTCAGTTTCCTACGTAATTGAAGTAAGGCAGTGACATAATTGAGACAATTTTCTCATTCTATTTCTGTACCTAAGCGGCTAAGCCAATTTCAATCCTCAGCGGTAGATGCTTGCAATCTACTCATTCTGACAGCTTTGTGAATTGTGACCTCGTTGGTCTAATAACGTTTTGTTGTTCTATTGGGAACAAGGATGTCATTTGGCATATTTTTTAACACCGTTATAAATTTAGATACCTACTTACTCGTCTTCAAATGATTGTATCATCCGCGGCTATCCTAATTCCATGATTATCTTCGATCATTAGCTTTGTTCCTTTATCATCAACTTTAATCCACCTGACTGCATCTAGGGTTACCAGATTCGTCCGTATACCTATATTTTTGGCATATTACCTTCTTTTATAAATTATTAAACAAGTAAATAATACATTATTAAGTATGGAAGGTTGGAGCTTCCTAACACATGCTTAAAAAGAGGCTTCAATTCAAATCACTAGTAGTCACTAGTAAGGCTTTATTGTTAAAATAATAAACCACTTCATTTTCATTTTTCGAATAGGTATGTTCAGCTTTTTGCCCGCTTTGGCAGGAAATCTCATTGAACTTTTTAAAAATTAGTAAGGGTTTTTTTTTAAAACAAGGTGAAAAATTCGACTACTGAAAAATCACGCTCTATTTAAATTGGGGGTTTACAAAGTAAAATCGACTCCTCCCTATTGTTGAAGTATGTTAAAATGTAGCCTATGTTACCTGGGCTGTAATAACTAATCGATTGATTAAAATCGGATGAATACGACGGATCGACGACCGATACGGTCCGATCGGACGATCGGATGAATCGGATGTTGGCTACGTACGAACATACGTAAATAGAAGCATACACACATAGAGTGCTAAAATAATAACCCTTTCCTTTTGGCTTAGCCGTAGTCGGGTAAAAAGAAATTTACGAAATTTCGAAATTTGAATGAAATTGCTCAAAGCTAACCAATTGAGTCTTAAATGTTGACATAAGCAACATGGTGGGAACTCATCATCATTTGCCTAGCCTTTTCCCAACTATCTTGGGATCGACTCCCAGTCTAACCGGATGCAGCTAAATACCAATATGCCTATCTGACCTCCACAACATACTGGGTAAAACGATATCCTAAGGTAAGACTCAACTGGTTGTCAGACTTTCGGGCCACTGACTACCTGTAACGACTGTCAAAGATCTACAAATGACGGCCGGGACCAACGGCTTATCGTGCTTTCCGAGGCACGGAGGAAACTCAGTATGTAATACGGTCACCCATCCACAGACCAACCTAGGCAAGCACGGCTTAACCTAAAGATCGCCCGAGCGCCTGTTATTATTAAACCATGAGCTCAAAAAAACTCAAAAACTCAAAAAGTTTTATTAGGTAGGTACCTACCGAATTTTTCTCCGAAAAGTTTGCCAGTTTTACTTAGTGATTAATTACAAAACCGAAGCGTATGATTAGGCAGGCATCTTCAAACATTTTCACAACTGGGTGGCAATGTCAAGTCACATCTTAATTTCTTTGCCAAACTTGACACTTAATATTTTAACGTCAATCAAGAAGCTGTAGGTACCTTCAGTTTGAAATGAAACATCAGACATCTTTCTTTACTGATGTTCTGTCGGACGAAAAGGATTCGTGGGAGGGCCACATTTGTTCCTGCAGGATGCGAGAACTCACACAAAAGATACAAAATACTGCAGTTGTAAGACATGTTACCATATCACAAAGTTGCTTTACTTTTCTTGTGTTCAGGGCTGGCGACAGCTTTATTTTGGTGGCCCGCTTTTGGTCTCAAATATCTGTCGGTGACAATAGCAGCATCAAATTACTTTCAATAATAAACCTGCCAAATATCATAATATTATGTTACCGTTACACCAGTGACTTATAATTTAACAAATAATTTGGCAGTGTTGTCCATTTAATTTTCACTTTGCAGACATAAAAATTGGTTTTAAAACAATCTTTTACTCGTCATATAAACTGGATGAGGTCAGTATTTCCTATCCGACTTGTCTGAAAAGAAACATCACACGGTTGATCATTAACACTAGTATAACTAAGTAAAACCTTACTAATCCAGATAGAAAATATACCAGCAGACTGGTATTCTCCACTGCAAGACTATGTCAAGCTGGTAACTACCCTGTTGTCATGCAAACTCCAGCGCAGCACCTATTAACTTACGCACCTCATGTCGACAGCACTTTGCATAGATATCAGATACCATAGTGACACTAACTTTCATTCAGTTGTAGGAGACGCATAGAGAAAAGCTTTGAATCGTTAGGTACTACTACAGGGTATTACACTCGACCGCACGTCGTTCTTTTCATTGTTCCTTCGTGATGATAGGCTGACCTCGCATAGAACGGAAATGGCACAGAAGAATAAGGAGTAAGATTATACGGGGTGTGCTCGTGTTACCACTGCCGATAGCCATTCTGTGCAATAAAACCAAATCTTTATGGCAAATCCCACTTGCTATCAAAAAATCTGCTATGGTAAGGGCAAAGAAACGAATTCACCTTCAACTTTGTCAGACATAGATGCTTCTGGATAATAGAGATCCAACCTCACGAAAAATTTCGTCTATCTCGTTAATTTCTCGCGTCAGTCAACCCTGATCTTGGCAGGGTAGGTCCACAATGACAGTCGTCGGGAGCCAGTGGTTGTGCCGGTGACCTATGAGCTCAGGAGACTTGCCTTTTAAGGGCCGGCGCCGGCCGTAATCGTGTCGCAACGTGCGCAAGCGATGCATGCTTCTTACCTGTTCAACATGTCACATTGAGGTCACCAATTGATTCTGGAAGCCTCAAAAGCTGTTAGTTTTTTTGTTTACAATGTCTATACTTCATCTATTGAATCCTACTGCTTACCTATATGCTATAAATAAGAGTGAACAGATGAACTGTTACTGTATGCAAATTAACCACAAGCCAAAAGCGAAACAAAGTGCACAGCTGGCGACTTGATTGCCAATTATACAATTGCAGATTTTCGCCAATGACAACCACATTTAGGACACGCACATAGCTATGTTCTTAAAATGATTATGTTCAAATAAAAAAAAACCGGCAGACAAAAAAATATGAAAAACGAATTTTCTTCTAAAAAATTAATCACCAAAGATGCAAAACAGCTAATGCTGCTAATTAGATTTTAACTAGACGATATGAAACCATCCAATTTTTTAAAGAAGGTACGTTCAGTCCATACAAAGGTTTTCTGGAAGAAATCCCTATTAACGCCGCCATTGTACCCAAGAATCGGCAATTTTATAGAAAAGCTGTGCCATCTATATCTATCAAGTGCTATCAAAATCAACTAAAATATTTGAAACCAGTAAATAAACCGTGAAATAAGTGCACGTACTGTCCAAACCCAAATGCCTATTTGATATTTCAAGGACTATCGTAAAGCGATAAACTCATTAACACGCACCTCGTGTCAGATCGGAAGCGAATGCTCATGCGCATGACAATAGCAACAACACACGTAAAAGCTTCGTGTTATTAATTATTAATAATGTTAATAATACGGTCACATTGCGATTGCGAATTTGTGCACTGATACCATTTTTGTTTTTAACTAGTCGACTTTATGATAAGTTACGAGCGGTCGATGTTTTGAATTGATGATCGGTGACTTGACATAAGAATTCGTTAACTATCGTTTATTTTTATTACGTACGTAGGTACCTACTTAATTCTGAATCCATAAGGTAACCTAGACTTTTTGTCTCGATAACTTCATGAAATTCAATTAATACTCGTACAGTGTAGGTGGTAGGTAGGCTCTTGTTGTCGTTCCGATGCTGATAGGTACCTAGGTAATAAGTTCTACCTACTCGAAGTAAATCTGGATTTTGTAAAAAATCGTATTTATGAAAAATGTAAGACAAAATTTTAGGCCAACTCCAAAGTTTCAATTTTTTGGCTACCCTAATGAACCCTTTTCTCTCTTTACAGTTGGAAAACGTTCAATGTTGTTTGGACTTCCTTCACGCACAAAAAGTCCAGGGATTAGAGCAAGTAACAGCTGCGGACATCCGGGACGCGAAACTAAAAGCAGTGTTGGCACTATTTTTTGCGCTCAGCCGACATAAACAAGCCACCAAACAAAGAACAGCACCATCTAGCGGTAATGCTGCGAACGCGGGGAAGAACTCAAGCGAGGATGTTTCACTGAGTGCGGTACAACGCATAACAGGTGGCAGCAGTTGCGATGAAATTTTAACAGCGTGTGCCAATAACGTCGAGATGACGACGTTAACAGCAAATAGGTAAGTCCCTCACTATTAATTAAGACGTTTTTTAATCGGATTTTCTTATGTTTCACAATCAAACAAGAACATTTCACTTCGCTACTAACGCCATCTATATTGGCATTGTTGAAACTGTAGTAGCAGTTAAACTCAAAGCGATGCGGTTACTCGACGCTAGATGGCTCTCATACAAATTTTACGTTAACTCTTTGAACTCACGGTTTTGGTCTTAGGATATTCAATATTATTACGTGATTATTAAATACATAATTCAGGGTTCATTAAGTCAAACTGAACTTTTCATTTATCTACATATTTATGAATGTATAAATTAAGTTATATGTATAAGTAGCTTTATGATGTTGCATGATGCTGACACTGACAGTAACCTACCTACCGATCGAAACTAAGTCGGAAATTGTGTGCACGTCAATAATTATAAATTCAGAGTTATACCTATAAATAATTATTTTCAAAAAACTTAAGAAAAGTACCTAGTCCCTTTTATTTATAGAAGACTAGGTACTTCAATATGCAGGATTTGGATTGTGACTATGATCATTTACGCTTTTATGAACTTTGACGCTTTTCGTTTTAATGGAAACTATTCGATTTTAAACTCCAAGTTGCTTATAATCGTTCTTATTCTTTCATTTAAAATCGTTTTATTGATTGAAATAATTTTTGCCCATAACTTGTGTAATGGCCATAAAATAGGCACATAAGTACCTATCTTCCAGCAGTTTCAAAGTACACCGACTGTTCAGAATTCTGTATTTTCGTGTTCGGTTCCGAACTTGAACGCGCGATCTCCGTAGCTAGCATTTATAAATAAATCTGCTTCCGAGCTTATACCGCTTTGGGAGTCTATCTGATATGTATTCCATGTTATAGTGTAGATTTCAGTTTTCAAGAGTGTAGGTAATAGGTAGGTAAATAAAATATCTACCGAATTTAGACTACCGTAAGGTATGTCCGTAGTTCCGTACTGTATCTGAAAACTGGGAACAAAATTGTCAGTTTCTTACTTACTTTGAATTGTTCAGAAATTAAAAATAAGAAATGATCTTATTATTGATGATGTAGTTTTGAAGAAAGAAAGAAAGGAAGAAAGAAAGAAAGAAAGAAAACACATTTATTTGGCACATGCCACAAATGCACACAACATAAAATAAAATAAAAAATAAAATAAAACTTAAATCTCCACAATAAAAACTTAAATCTAAACAGGAAAAAAAAGAAAAAAAAAGGGAAAAGTTGTGTGTCTCACGGCTGCGCCAAATAGGCCCAGTTCAGCAAACTGCCGAGCAGCTGGTGCCCGACGCTGGTTTTCAACTGGACCTGGTGGAAGAGTGGTTTTTATTTTCATTTTGTCTATTTTATGGTTAGAAGTAGGTACCTATCTACCTACATAATAATTGAGTCTAGGAGTCCAGTCACATAACACGCGAGGTGATAGGACCGACGCTTCATTCAAAATACAAAATCGTAAAGCTCATCTTCTGTTTAGTCGGAAGATCGGAAATGCCTACCGCGCAGAAAGCAATAATTCTTGCGTACGGCCGCCCAGTGACATTTCTATTTCTGACTAGCGCCCTCTATTGGCGAGTTGCCGAGGAGCTGCAGGTTTACTCATGTTCTATGTTAGTAAACAAAGACTGCACTTGGCAACGTGAACCTGGGACAGGGACATTACCTTTGGCATCGTTTTGTAGACGTTGAAGTGAAATCGTTGTTTGTTCGCCTTGCTCCAAGAAGCAGCTTTGTATATTTTATGGTTCAAGCGAACTATGTAAGTGCACTGTCTGGATCACTGGACAGTGTAGTTTCTTCTATCGTATGGTTATTTTGTAGAATGGGATAAGGGTAGTTCAACAAAAACAAAAACCAAGCATGGTGGTTCTAGGGTCCACGGTGCACCGAATGACCCATTCTTCATTCATAAATTGGATATGCACAAAATGAGAAAAACAAAATTGGAGACGAGTTTCGCACCTTCAGTAGCGTCTATCAGCTCCTATCTAAGCAAACAAGGAATCCACTCATTAATCCATCAACCATTAACTCATGCAAACAATACATAACACACATTTCATTATCTTTCAACACCCAAATGACCCCAAAAAACACAACAGGTAGCAATGGCCACCTTAAGAACCTAAAGGGCAAATATCCCACATGTTAATAAACAGGCCTTACTACGTCTGACGGCCCTCAGGCCTCTTGCCACCGGAGCCGGTCAATGCTTCCCTGATTGCGAGCACAATGCGAGGATGTCACGTCAGACCGTCATCGTCAGGACACCCGAACTTGACTCACGACAAACAGCTAACAAGCTATTGTTTGTCATTTGTTGCGTCGCCCGCTTCACTTGGTAGCACGTGCTCTGTTTTGTATTGGTAAAAAAACGTTTTTATAATAGTCTACAAGTTTTTAATGTCTGCCGTCCACAGCTATGAAAGTTATGACAGTTGAAAAGTTGGGAAGGAATTCGTGGACTGAATTAAAATTAATCAGAAATTGAATATCTGGTTAATTTCGAAGGTTTTGACAGATTTTCTTCATGTAAAGTTACTTAGAGCATGAAAAATTTTAAAAGACATTGTAGATTTTGCTATCCAAGTCCTCCATAAGAGGTTGATAAAAGCAGATAAAGCTAACTACCTACTTAGTTAAGTCAACTTAATCACTATTGTCTTTAAGCTAATGCAGTCGAAACTCGAAAGTGTTTTCCAAATCAGTAAGTAAATGTTTATAAGTCTAAAAATAGTTCCCTCTATTTCCAATCCAAAATATTTGAATTAGGAAAACAAGCAATCCCAACTTTAACCTAAAAGAAGTTTCTAAGTAACATCAAAGCAAAAGTGAGTGCATTCCTTGCCAAAGAGAACCGGTCCACATTTAGAATTCTGCTAGTTTTTCACATAGGTGAACAACCGAAGGCGCACGTTTATACAATGGGACCACTTTCCTTACCGGGCCGGCCCATGTAAGGATCCGCCCGACCCGCAGAGACCGACTGAATACCTTTTATGTGCCCTGGGTAAACACTTAAAACAGATCATTAAGTATAATGATGTAAATTGTGTAACGCATCAAATGTCATTGTGACATTCAACGTGATGCAATGCAACAGCTGTGATACTGATGTTATGGACCATTCTTTTCTCTTTTTGGGAGTGCTTTTCTCATCTGGGTTTCGATCTTGAAGATTATCATGCTGGTTTCTCATTCATAAACTTACAAAATTCGTGTTTCAGTTCCCTTTTTTAAATAAATATAATTCTTCATCCATTAGAATCTCAGTATGCATTGTTGTTTAGTTACCAATGCATTCTCCCAGTATGTTTCAGTACAGTGTTTTACTTTTTCGTTTGATGTTAAGAAAATGTTTGTAAATAAGGAAGAAACACAAATATTGCAAGTAAAACAGCCCACACACGACGCGCATTTTTCATGAATTATGGTAATATACATATCATGGAATTCTCAGAGGATTTGTCAAATATTTCGGCTACACAGCTCATATTTGTCATGGCATCTCTTTACAAAGGAGTCTCGAAGGAGTAAATAACCCTGAAAAAAACACGAATCGATAACACACGCCATCCTGGCAAGAAGACGTATAAAACAAATTACGCAATAAGTTACAAACAACAGCGTACCCGTTAAAATCTAATTACCAAAATTCGCACTGACTCCTGACATCGCGATCATCGAACCGATGGAAATCTTCGAAACTTAATTCCCAAGATAACGGTATCCTGACAGATGACAGAATCATCGCTCATTTTAAATAACAAGTGGGCTCCGTCGGCTCCGTCTCCTGCCGCGATAAGTGTACAATTACTGAGGGCTGAGGGGCAGGGCTCGAGTAGCCAATTACGGAAGTTAGGAATGGTGGTTGGTGGTGTGAACGTAAGAGCTCGTATCGAATTTCCCGTTGAGTTGTCAACATAAACACCCGGCTTAGGCTCGGTTAATTGCTTAGTGTTTTTAACCCCTGTCTGCGAAAATCTTGATCTTTTCTATCAACGTTTGCGGCTTTGCAACTGTTTATTTCGACAGCGATAGATATCCCATTACGGAAATTACGATCTGCTTCTCATATTCTATACTCGTTTACGCAAATGGCATGATCCTTTTAAAACATATCGGTTCCGAGCCGAAAGCCGCCCGCTTGTTTGGTCTGTTTGCTAGTCAGCAGCCGCGGCGTGTCATGGCGTGTTTGTTTACATATCTCTCGCGCCGCTCGTCACTATCGTCTGTCTATTCCGTCAACAAACATAATTCTCTTGCGCTCTTTAATGGTAATGGCATACACAAATACCCACAGTGGCTGGTTTAGAGCTGTGGTTTTGGTGCGTTTTAAGTTCATGTAAATTAATGTTCAGTTAAAGCTGGTGTTGCAAGAGATGAGCTTCATCTTTTCTGATATCAGTACCAGGGTGATGCGTTTTCGCTGAAACTGTGCTTACATTTCTTTAAACCAAAGAATACTCTGAAATCAACACAAATTAGCAGAACGCCATAACATAAACACAACGCAACATCTAAAAGCTTTGAAAGTTTCAGAAAGTTTCAAACTTCACCGACCAAAATTGATTTAAGTAAATCTGTCAAGAACACGAAACACCATAGCGAAATTTTTGTAATAGGAAAATGTCTTCTACAGACTTCGAGCAAGACGGTTCGTTTTACGATCGCTCGAGTTCGAGCTGACGGGCCCCTGTTGAAATATCCACTTATTAAACTGCACTCTTTATTGCTCGTAAATTACGGCTTATGAGTTCAATGCTTCGTTTAATCCAACTGTTGTTAGGAATGGACAATACGTGCGGATCTTAGGGCTTGGTGTCGATTGAAGCGGTGAAAGGGTGGCCGCAACTGAAATGGTACTGAGAGATTTGAGTGTTGAAAATGAAACTATAGAAAACAATGTGAGAGGGCTTGAACAAGCCAGTAGTATCAGAATGTGGATTTAGGTAGGTGGAGCATTTCTTTGGAATGTAAGATTGAGATATAAGATTATTAACATGTAAGTTTTACAGTAATTGATCCGACAAACTCACAAGACACAACTATATATGAAAATACAAATGTAACGCGCCTTTTTTCGGAATGTAGCTGGTATATTGTAAATGTTTACGTAAGGGCTTAAAGTTTGCAAAACAACCAGGTATAACTTTATCTAAATACAATTTAAAATCTTGCAATTCTCATGTTCCTCACTGAAACTTAACAGCCCGCATCGGCACCGAGCCCCTATAGCAAACTCAGAACTTTCGCGTGTAAAAGACGATAAGAATCGTGTCTCCGAAAATATATCCTCTCTTTTGCGCGTTTTCACTGACATTAGGGAAAACCTACATGAATGAGCACTTTTGGATTTTCAAATCTCGGCTCAGCGTCCAGAGTTGAATATTTAACAGTGCAATAATATTTAAAGTGTTGGTAAAAACGGGCATTATTATTGATGTCCTTACCTACAATAAATGGCAATTTATGACGGTTCAACCAAATTGATTGAACTTTTATTGAAAAATTCATAAATTTGTGGAAAAGTTGCCTAGTGAATAATTCTCGTTATGTTTACAATTTTATTCTTCATACAATTTGGGATTCGTAAGTGAACTGTGTAATATCACTACCATGTTTCAGTTCATAAAAGTGTCTATTTCGTCCCATGCCATCGACACCGCTTCAAAAATATAATTCATATTTTCTCACGTTCGTATAATAAATCATTCTGTTTTTAGATGTTCCTTCCACGAATAGTTTAATCCGTTTTACAAGCGAAAGGGGAATTAGTTGATTCTCAACTGAGCCGGCACATTTCCGCATTGTTTCAACACTTTGAACAGCGGTAATTTTAATTGATTTTATTAGAAATTTGGGAAATAGATTTATTATGTTGCGTTCGTGGGATTGGTTGTGACATATTCTCGCACTAGTGTGTTTCGTTGAAGTTCGTTAGTGGGCCACACTGCAGCAAATTCTTGTGATGCAGGGTAAAATGTGTCCGTTTACATTTCGTTTTTATTTTGCATGCTGCTCTTTGTTTCCATGCATAGAACATTTAGAACATTTCATGTGGTTTGCGGTTTCTGTTTTGCTGTTCGTATAAGTTTAAATATTCTTATATAGAATCTATTCTCTACATCACAATCGGTTTATTCATATTAATGCAGATTTGTACGTCGTGCATGCACGATTTGTATTCATGTGACCGAAGCTTTGGATATAAAAATAGATGCTGTTAATAATAATATGAGTGAAAGTTCAGTGCCTAATAAATAAATGAATTGTTTCTTACGAAAATATAGGCGCTCTAAGCCGAGCAGTTGATGTTTTATAGATAATTATTGATGTTAAGTGCTACAAAAATACTACGCAGATTGCATCCTGCCATTATTGGCAAAAACTTTTTTGAACTTAGGATAAAAAGATCATTCGGTTCTGCCCGTGAGTTCGTCTACGTGGACTCATTTACCGGGAGAGGCTGTAGTCCTACGTGTTGTTATTCCAGGTCATATACTATTTTCGTACCAGATTTTATCCAAATCCGATGAACTGGGGCCCAATTCTGCTATTACAATAGTGTCAGAATGGTCTGTGAATTGTTGATTTTGACAAGTCAAAATCAACAATTATGAAATCAATGACAGACCATTAGAATTACCATTAGAATGGTCTGTCATTGATATCATAATTGTTGATTGTGACTTGTCAAAACTTGTCAAAATCAACAATTATGAATCAATGACAGACCATTCTGACACTATTGTCGTCTATTGTAATAGCAGAATTGGGCCCCTGATTTAACGTGAAAGAGTAACAAACATAAAACCATCCGCACAAACTTGTGCATTTATAATAATAATTAGAGAGTAAGGATTGGTGTATGTATTTCTATACCCTAAGAAAACTTTTGGCAATACAATTCTTGGGTTCTTCTAGAACTTTCGTAGCACAACGCAACATTTTCAACAGTTTATTTGTCTTTATTAGTGTTTGTTGTTTCCCAACCTCCCCCGGCTTCGTCGCGAACACATGTAAACAGCGACAACAATGCAGGCGTTCATGTTTTTTTATTTTGTTTTTCAACGTTATTTACAAGTTTTATGAGCTTTTTAACGTTTAACACAATATTGGTTTTGTGTTAAACTGCGGTTATTAAAAGCGGTTTAAGTTGAGCTACAGATATTTATGACCATTAAAATGAATCATGAAGTCTCTCATAGCTTTTCATATGCTCCAACTTCAACTAAATCATGAAAAGATTTTTTTAGTTACCATTATCATTCATCATCTTTTCTCTGATCTCTTTTTATTATCTCTTTGTGATCTTTTTCATAGCTGTTGAAGAGACAATAAATAAATAACATTAAGTCTGCAATAAACAGCTCGTGTGCTAGACGTTTATGTCATTAATTCATTATAATCGATAAGTATGAATTCTAAGTGACGCAATAGCCATAGGGCCGCGTACGCACCCTCCGATTATAACAATGCGTTTAATGGCTATGCGAGATGTAGTCATGAGCTTAATAAATTATAACTTTCATCGACTTTGGATAATAATATCCATTTTTATTCGTATTACCGTATATTGGTACTTTATCATCGCTCAGATTGAAATTCACTCATAAATTCAGTAACAAACGTTTAATGTGCCATTTGCGTACACATGAATTCACCGATATGAATACCCGTAAGTATAAGTGTGTAAGGATCATTTCCTGTGCCTATCTCGTATAAAATTCAATCCGTGGCAATAATTCTGGACCCTTCTCAGTAAATGTCGACAAGTAGCGGACATAACCGGCCGTAAAACCATGTCTGCCGAAAGGTAATAGTAGCTATCTCATAGGAAACTGTTTACCACACACCTCTGTGAATTATTTCGCCGGCCCGGTGCGAGTGATTTAACGAGATAAGCCGCGAACCCTTCTGGGAGTGCATAACGTCATCCAGCTAATGCAAGGGTCCCCTCCCTAGCGCAGATGGCACCCGTGCCGTCAGTTTTTCATACATCTTCTAGTCAGGGCTGTGCCTATTGAACTAGGAATGCCATGCAATAATTAAGCACCTAACGATTAGCACACATTTATCGACTAGGTCGTAATCAGGCATGAATTGAAAAGCTCAAAGCTCAATACTGCTTCAAGTAAACAAGAAACAAGTTTCATCATTAGCACTTTAATGGTCAATACGGCATTAAATCAATGAGGATGGTGCAATTTAACTGCTTCCCATAATCCGAAGCAGCGGATGAGCATGGCGCAAGTCGAGCTTAACGAGCGATGCGGGCTTGACGGACAGCCCTGTTTAGTATTAGCATTCGCTGCATCCCGCCGCGCGATCACGGATTCGGAAGGGGCGAAGGCCCTTGCGCTTTCGACGACTGTTGTGTCTGTCGTGCGGACGCAATGGTCGCGCGTGCACGCTCTCGTGCGCCGGCCGCCGCACGCGCCCGCGCCGCGCGCCGCTGAACCGTCGCGAGTGCGCCCCGACTGTGACAAATCGTGTTAAGGATTATTGTTTATGGTGTGCAAAGCTCGCTGCCGTGTATTTATAGCCTGAGTAAAGCGGTGTTCTAATCGGAGTTGTTTAAGTGGACGCAATACGACCAGAGATGATTTTCATGTTTACGTTTTATGCCGTATTTGTAGATAATTCGAGCGGTTAGTCGTTTTGTTTACACGCGTGAATCACTTCTCCGTACTCTGACTTAACACGAGCTTAAGAAAATGGAAATTTATCTCGAATGTGCGAGTTCACAAATTAGTCAAGCTCTCGAGAGGTTCAAATAAATTGAAGTGGCACTTCTATTATGAAATCCACTGAATTGATGTCACACGAGTTAGAGTCGGTTAAGTAAACAATGTTTACTCCTGTTGCATACTTAACACCGAATTATCCAAAAACAACAGTGTAAACATTTTTATGGTTGACTGGATTTAAATCTTCGGAGGGTATTAAACTTGAGTTATTGTAAAGGTAAACATCCAGATTTCCTTATCTTCCATCATTGATCCTTTTCGCTTCGTGTTTCGTAGAGCTGTTTTATCTTAAAATATAACAAGGTTCGCGTTTTAAGTTATTGCAATGCTGTGGAGGTTGCGCGAGAGTGTGCGGGCGAAGGACCCGGTTATCTTGTCAAGCTCGCCCACGGCCCGAGCCTGGCCGACTGGTCCCGAGCCAAGAAATAAAACTCCGAAAGAAACTGCGATACATTGAAATAAAACCTACGTAATGCAGATAATTGATTCTTGATAGCAGTAGCAAAATCTGTTTGTTTTGTCGTGTCCTCAGTTATTAAGTGGACATGCATCGTATGATGCTAATGAACTGTGGTTGACAAGATAATTTCTGTGCCCATCAATCATTGTATTGAAAACTGTGCGAGTTTACTTAAACGGTCTTTTGTTTAGTAAAAGTTCTTTTTATCAATTATTCGTGTTATGGTTTGATGATGACCCGAACTGTTATCTGTTTAATTTCATAATTATCTAGTCTACTATTGCATCTGCTTATGCAATACACAGATCTATAACTTATACTGTATGTGTAGATCACTTTCTACTAGTAATCCGCCCACGCTTCGTTCAAAGGCTTGCCTAACTGACCGGCACTAAAATATCAGCTCTTTCAGACAATAATTTAGCTCTATTTTCATGCTTACAAGAACTAGCACCTCCATTCATTCAGATATTTGTAACAGATTTCCTCTACTACCAAAGCTAGCTTTACAACATAATAAACTTAAAGGGCTTGACACACTTCGTCTGAAAACATAGTCTTTATGACCGATGGTGTTCCTTTTACGTGTCAATAAAGTTGTTGGCAATTCTGACTCGAGCAAGCAATTACATACTACTCGTATCTATCTGTATTATAGTGTAGAAGAACATAATATGCCAATTGAACAGGTATCTAGGCATAAAGCTGGTTCAACTCCATTAAAGTCCAGTGCAAACGTGATTAATGTATATGCAGCGAGCCGTTTTGAAATAGAATCGCAACACAAAAAGGTGCAGTCTGTAGGCAGGCTTACTTATATGAAATGCGAAGATAAGTTACAGCTACAGCACTTCGAATATTACTTGATTCAAACTTTAATGTTAGAAAGAAAACCTTTTCCTTCTTTTGCTGAAAATGAAATATCTAACGAGAACGCTGAATTTTATCTTTCTACTCATAAAACAGACGTTTTTTCTTACAAATCTGTTCTAATGGGGTTACACCAGCAGATTGGCCGGAAAATGGACGGCCGTGGCGAACATTGTTCGCAAGAATTACGAGCCAAGATAAGGATAGATCTTGATGCCGTGGTTTCGGTGAAGGAGGATAAAAACGGTGACGTTACAAATGTTTCATAACAAAGTCCAATTAGACATAGCTACAGGTGTGAGTGACGACTTTAATAACAATGTTGTAAACGTAATAACAACAAGCAAGCTCGGGGTTATTCACAACAAACTTGAAGTGTTTGCGTCGGCGAATCGCCTCCGAGAACATTTGAATACAATCTAAGTAAATCGTGCTAAGCCAAGTCTAGTCTTACTACCTGTACATACATACTTCAACTACGTAGTACTTAAGTTGAGGCTACGGCTCCAGCCGCTGCAGCGCTTAAAGCCTGTTTTACCACTCCTTGATCAGTATTAGATAAAATAGCTATTCGTTTGGCTAACAGTAATATGTATATGTATTTGTAGATCTTAATTTGCATGTTGTAGTTTCAAAATGATGAGAATTATTAAATAAATTGAAGTGATGCTCTAAATATGGTCTTACGAGCATTACTTTGGCTGTTACTTGGAAAGTTAGTAAGCGTGCTCGCCATGAAAATAATAAACAGAAACATTGATGGTTTAACGTTCCCAACTACTCGTAACTCGTAAGCGACGTTCCGTGTTAGGTATATGAAAGAGACTTGAATGATCATAAAAATGTTATTTCTGTGACATGGCTGCGGTTCACGCTATGTTTTTTTGTAAACAACACCGACCTGTAGGCTGAATACACATTTGCTCTCGTGTACTTTGTGACTGCAACCTCGGTTTCTATTACTGCGGACATTCAAGCCTTACTTTGTCATTAACATTTTGGTGTGAATGAACTTTTTGAAAACATTACGTAAAGTGTGATACTACCGATTTTGTGCATAAACTTGGTTCATTATCGAAGTGAATATCAAATGATACTTGTTCGAAATGATAAGAGCATTTAATTACGGCAGACAGTTCGGTACGTTTGCATATTATTGAGGATAATGTCGTTGATTGGAATTTGTGATTTCTGTAGAAATTGTTCGCTTGTTCTGACTTTGTGTGTTTATCGCGAAACCAGTTCCATCGTCCACGGGCGTCTGTAGGCGTGCATACTTGCTGCAGTTCACTGCAATGCAACACTGGAATAAATTTCAATACAAAAACCTTTGCACGAGAGAAATAGTGTCAGATATTTAGCACGCTTGAGGCTATAATATTGTTATCGTGTTCAACTCGTGATGTTTAACCGAATGATCGTTTGGATTCAGTTACTGCAATAACACGAACACGAGCTATAAACGAGATCTTTAAACTTTTATGATACTTAACAATTCTTACGTTTCCTCATGGTTTCCTCCGTTGATAAAGAATTTAGAGTTTCAGGTTAACTGTTTATTACGCAATAACTTTTAAAATAATTACTAGTGTTCGTTTCCGTTGTTCAAACTTTAAAGCTTCACGTTTGTTACTTTTCTTTCGCATAGTTCATTTAATTGGACACGAAGAATAATTCTAACGGTAGTGAATAGTAAACAAATGTCCTTTTGTCACGCTAAAAGGAATGACCCTCTAAATTCACCCGTAGGTCCTGCATTCAGAGGAACTAAACCAAAATGGGGAACGCACAATAAAAACATTGCGACACCCTAAAAACTCTGAGCATTTATTTTAATTTTACGACATCTGCGACGTGTTTCTAACTTGAAGTCTTTCAAGGTATTTCCGTACGTAATTATTGTAAAAAGTTTATTGTTCCAGTACAAATATTTAAGAGGTCTAATGTGTCGTTACCACAGAACTTCATTGTTTGTAAAAGTGTGGCGTGGTAGTGTTGTTTTGTATCGGAGCGAGGAAGGGATGAAGGGGAGGTCTCCCCTACAGATTCTGTTGCCCCCATCTGCACAACAATAGTTCACAGTCACACGGGGTGATCGATAATAGCGGGCAGAGGGCGCCAATCGAGCGATCCTGCGAACGATCACATGCGCGTGCACTGTTCCAAAACTTTGAAGTCCGAACGCGTTCCGTTTACCCCAAACCATTGTTATCACTTTCATTACGTAATGTGCATTCAATATTAGGAACCGATCGTTATTCGAGATTGTATTGTTTGGATAGTTGCCATATTTTTGAACACGTGCTGGTCAGAGCTTTCACAGCGCAGAGCTTTCAATAATGTGATAACCTTTCTGTTCGCAGTTCAGGCTATACGATCTTGTTTGAAATGATTTACTATTAAATTGAAGTGTTTACTATCAACTTGCTATAGAAATAAACAAGTAAGTGTTTAACAATGTAGGGAAGCAATGAAAAACACGTGTGAATCGATACAATATAAGGGTAATATCATCGATGTATGCTCTCTACGTAAACAAACCGTTCGTTTACAGTTAATATTAATTAATTAACTGACATCGGGCGCAGACAGGCGACGCAACGTTATGCGCGAGAGCTTTGATAGTTGCAATCACAGTTACTTGTAACGAGGTCGTTGAGTTTAACAATCTGCTGGATGAAAGTCCCATCTGATTTTCAATATCACTTTCTACACAGATTATGTAAAATCTCACGTAGTCTAGAAGCTTAAGTACCTACTAAGTATTTAAGAAACGATAATCATTTTGTAAAAAGGTCTTAAACAAATCGCTGAAAGTAAAAACTACGCTAGTATTCAAGTTGAGTACGCCAAAATCTTTTCATAAATTGTTTGAAATGACTTTCTTTTCCGGAAAACAATAATTTATCGAGAAAGTAAACGCTATTGAAGAAGTTTTGGAAAGTTTTTCGTCGTTGAATGACACTGAAAAAGGGCGGAGGGTGCCGTAGTGATAAATCTGACTTAGTGTCGTGAGCAGGCAAGTCGAGCCCACAGGTACGGTGCTAATGAATATATATGATGGCCCCGCATTTCCTGCATTTCGGTAAAAGTTTTTTCTTAATAATGAAAATATACTGCGTAAGTACATATTTATATAAATTGCGTTAATTAAACGTGAGGTCTCGTCAAATGCGGTTCCAGTATGTAAATGACAAGTTACTTATATTAGATCACACCTAGGTAATAATGAGTCATAAATAGTCATAATGACCTAAATGAATACTTAAATAAAATCACGCTGTTGAATTTTCAACTTTTATTGGTAGTTTTAAAATAGGTTTTAATTAAACACTAGCATCGCCCGCGACCTTCATCCGCATGTAATTATTATAAAAATATTACTTCCCTATTCGTCATTCTTATTCTTATTTTTTTTTCATTTCTTTTTTCCTACCAGATTTTGTAAACAATTTCATGGATTTAATTTTTTTTTGCATGGAACCTTAATCCTTTTTGTATAATTAAAAAGTCCCGTCAAAATAGGTCCAACCGTTTCAGAGATTAGCCGAAACAAACAGACAGATAAAAATTAAAATAAAAAGTGTTTTTGTCATAACCACCATAATTATACTTATGCTTTCATATGCATTCAGTAAAAAGTTATTATTTTGAAATTACGAACAGACACTTCAATTTTATTTATTTGTGTTCACTAATCTTAGCAATTGCTTTTTGCGTTGAAAAAAACGTCTATGTGCTAAGCGACATTTGACTAAGAAACAACCGTTACAATTTACTAAAAAAAAAAGATGCAGTAATCAGGCACAAAACAAAGCGCTTATTTTTCTTTTAGCAATAAAGGGCATCTGCAAGAGCGTCCGATCCAAGTGTGCCATAAATTCAACCTTTCCCTCCCCTTTGTTTAGAGACAAAATATGAAAGCAAACTTTAAATAAAATTGCGCTCATTTCTTTCAGTGTCTGCGTCTGAATAAATAACGTAATCTTAAAGTAAATAATGGGAGAATTTCAATTGCAAAAATGTGTTCCTAAGTCTTAAATAGAGCAGTAAAAATATATTGGTATTAGAATGAGTCTTTTATAAATTCGGATTATAGTTTGTCAGCATTCATTTGCAAATTAATGCATCATTCAAAATCTGAGGACCTCGTGGCTAAATAATAACTGCCGCTCGGGTCGATCTTTAGGTTAAGCTGCGCTTGCCTAAGTATGTTGATCCGTGGATGGGTGACCACCCATTACATACCGAGTTTCCTCCGTGCCTCGGAAAGTACTCTAAGCCGTTGGTCCCGGCTGTCTTTTCACAGTCATCTTTGACAGTCGTTACAGGTAGTGAGTGGCCCGAAAGTCAGACAACCAGTCTTACCAAAGGGTATCGTATTACCCAGAACTAACTGGGTTGTGGAGGTCAGATAGTCGCTCCACGTAAAATACTGGTATTCAGCTGCATCCGGTTAGACTGGAAGCCGACCCCAAAAATAGTTGGGAAAAGGCTAGGCAGATGATAATCATCATTATAAGCATCATTCGAAATCAGGGGGATAACCTACTTGGCTAAAGTAATTTGAAATGGATTGATAAAGCCTGGTAATTTATATCATAAAACTACCAATTTCCCTTGAAGTCGTAATAAAAAAGCTCAATTCGTGTCGGAAAACTCAAACAAAAAACAACAGTTTTTTTCCGTACCTATCCAAATAGCGCAGGAAAAATCTGTCCATAATTCCATATGTAAAGAGATGAAAACCAAAAAGATCTTAATTTCGTGAAGCGCCGAACAATAAATATTTAATATGTTTTATGAAGGCGCGCCGCGAACGTGTCTGGTGAGATTTTTCGCATTGGAATTTCACACAAAAGGCTTTACGTTATTAACGGCACTCAGATGATATTAAAAGCTGATTTTGCTGCGTAAGGTTTGGTGTGTACTCCAAACTGAAGCGATTCTTTTTCTGTTTTATTTCAAACGATAGTCCATTAAAATTAAGAGTTGAATACTATTAAAAGTACAGAAACATACAGTAGTTTTAGAGCTAAATACGCAAAAAAAATCTCTAGGTATCAAAACTACTAACACATTTTTTTTTGTGAACACGAAGCTTTTTCTTAACACTTTGTTATGAAAAACCGACTCCAAAAACACAAAAAAAGTGAAAAATAATTTTAGCTTCAGAAGTCGGTGACTTTTGTTTATTTGATTCAGTTTTTTGTCACCGACTTCTGAAGCTAAAATTATTTTTCACTTTTTTTGTGTTTTTGGAGTCGGTTTTATTTTTTGCAAAAAAGTTTTTTTATTTTTTTATTTTTAGTTGCAATATTCCATAGAAATATTTTTCATCATCAGACCCCTTATGACAATCACAACCCATCTAGGTGTAAATTTCTCAACAATACAAATTAATCAAACCCAAACACAAGGTGACTGCTGTAAACCGTTGAGGAGTTCCCTCGACTGTCTTTCGGTTCCATCATCAGAGCGACTCCAGACCTTCTTTAAATTGTAGTGCTTTAAAATACTTAATCATAAAATGTACAAACGCACTAGTCGCCACTACAATTTTTGAAAGCTCCCCTCAAGTTCTCTTGGATGCCATCATCAGATCCCGGTTTCCTTATCATGGGACCACCCTTGAAGTATCTCCTTTCCAACAAAAAAAAAATATCAAAATCGGTTCATAAACGACGAAGTTATCCGCGAACACACATAAAAAAAAAAAAAAAAAGAAAATATACGGTCGAATTGAGAAACCTCCTCCTTTTTTTTTTGAAGTCGGTTTAAAAAGCTTCGAGTTCAAAAAAAAATTTAAGTATTTTTGCAATATTTACCTATAACTCTCAAAAAAAGTTTATCAGTGCTTTGCTTTGCCAATTTATAGTCTTCTCATTTTCTCCTACGGGCAGGTTTTTCCCTCCAATCCACCTCCACCCTATTTACTGAACGATCCGCGACTTTTGCCAGTCTACTTCCACTTTTTTGCAATACTTTTACACCCATAATATTGGTAATAGTCATCTTCGTTTTCTCTTTTTTTCTAATCTAGCCGCCACTTGCGTCTGCGCACACATTTGTGAGCTGTAATAATATTATCTTCTATGTCGATGACTAGGTACTGTCTCTGCTGATTTTGGTCACGGTGACCGAAAATCGGCCTGGAGGACTGTTTTTGTATAATTCGACAGGGTAGAAAAATCGTACGTCAAGATCAACCTGCCAAATTGCAAATCCGAAACCACGAAAAAGTCTTATAATTTTTCGGGTTAATATATAGCCTATGATACTCACATATAACGTGGCTATCTATTGGTAAAAGAATTTTCAAAATCGGTTCAGTACATCTAGAGATTACCCCTTACAACCTCACAAAGTTTACCTCTTTATTATTAGTATAGATAATTATTGTCAGTGAACAACCATAACTTTATCGACTGATTTAATCGGGTTTTTTTAACCTTAAAAAAAGCTGATCACCTCATTGACTCAAACAACGCCAGTCTTTCACAGCTTGGACCATGCACAAACCAGTGTGCCCCAACTCACGCCCCCGTCGGCGCAAACAAACACCCTGTTTATAGCAGCTATTGTATGGGCTTAATTAATTCGCTTTTATGTGAACGTTTTTGTTGAATCACCATCGCACAAATATTTCGCGACTTTTAATGTCTACAATGAATTTTGTATCCTTTTATTGCAGAGGTATTTTGGATCTAATTTTGAAACTCACAAAGTTCTTTTTCTATTTTCTTTGACAGCTTTTTTATGTAATTGCCGAAGTATTTGTGTCTATTATTATTACGATTTATATGAATTAAAGCAAGGTTTGTTTAGAAATATTTCTAAAACATTGCATTTGGCTTGTGATGTATATTTGTTTCTCAAAAGGTAACGTAAAATAATTCACTGAATGCAAGAGATTTTGTAGTATTATATTGTGTAGTATTTGATTACTTACAAATTACTTATATATACTTGTTGACAATTATTTATCACATGCAATGGAGATTAGGTACAATAATTTACGAGCATAAACACAATAATTTATCAATGAGGGTGATCGCATAAAGTTCCTCAACTGCACTGCATGCAATGAATATGAATGAATGGCTCACTATCACACGTCCACCAGCCAATTTGACGCATATTGCCACTAAATTAGCATAGGTATCTTAATTATGAAGGAAGTAATTAGCACTTTGACCCACTGCGTTATCTGCAATTATTTTTATTTCCCAAAGGTATTTTTTACGACTCATTGTCAGTATTCATTTTGGCCACACAGTCAGTTGACAGAACGAAATTAAATATTGAATTTGTGAACGTCGAAAACTCGAAACCGAAATGCAGTCAATTTCAATTTGAACGCATTGTGTCATAAAAAACAACATACTGAAAGTTTTAATGGAATCCAAATATAAAAAATGCCATAAACGTTTTCCGTCTCTAATTTTGTAGACTCATTAAAAACAACCCTAGGGCAAAATACGTCCACACTATTAATGTCCAATACAAATTGTGTCCATAAATGTCATATACCAGCTAACATACAACTTATAAGGTTAATGGCTGGTATGTCCCACCAAATCACTTTTATGTTATTATCTCACGAAACAAGAGCCATTGGCGGCTGCACGGAGATAAATCTGTCCCCAGCAACATGCACTTACCTTGGACTTGACTTATTTATTGCCCTGAATATCTGAACGACCAGAGAATAGTAACCTGCGGTCATTATTCTGGAGGGAATATGATTCATCCCGCTTCTTCTCGGAAACGATTGATAGATTCATCACTTCTATAAATAAATTTATGTTCTATCTTCTTTTTTGATCGTTCTAAATGTGACAGAAATGTGTAGTGTTAAAATATGTCCGTTTCTATTTTCGTAACGGTTGTAGAGGTAGGCATCTACGAACCGTAGAACGCTACTAGGATTTTTGTAGACGAATCATCCACCTATTTTAGACTACAATAAAACGTTGACATTTCGATGAAAAAAAATGTAAGTAGCATGCGCATCACCCGTAATGGGTTTGATGGCTTCCTGCTACCCTGGGGAGACCGTTAAGGGTCTTACGAAATATGTTCACAAAAGTTCTGTGTAGACAGCAGTAAGTAAAGATAATTATGTGCAGCGTACGTACCTTAGACTGCGACCTGCACTCTTTGACCTTCCAGCTGCCGTTCCTGATGATGACGATGGTGTTGGATGACGATGAATCTAATGGCTTACTTAATCAAAGTTCACATGAGGTGTGCGTTGGTCGGAGGTAGGATACGAAGTAATCTTAGACTGCCTCATGCACTCCTTGACCTTCCAACTGCCGTGCCATGTCGATCAGATATAATTTCTTGTAATTTATCACACATTATTAGAATATTTACTACCACTATTAATTCAAATTTTAATCATAAAAGTATCGTAATACTTATAAAATAAATCAACGGATTCGATTAGATTTATTAAATCGTACTTATGCCTCGTTTACTGAATGGTACTCAAGCAGTTAAATGCCGCCGTCTAATAACTCCAGAAATAATGTTGCGTGTTGGTAATAATTAGCCCAGGACGGCTTCTTGGAAAACTTCATAACTACAATGTGATTTGTTATTTGTTAAGTGTGAGTTGAGTAAAATACGAGAAAAGAGCGGTAAAAATAGCAAGTACATGTCCAAGACTGCTGATAACGGTTCTGTTAAACATTCTTTTTTTGTTTTTTAATTAGGGTAATAAGGAAATACACTCACAATCGCAATGCCATTCATTTTGACAGTTAAACAATTATTTCAGTTATCACGCAGACGAATTGTTCTAATCAATATGAAACAGTAGAATATTATGAATAAGTATCCTATCCTATGCCTTTCTGCCCTAGCCCTTGTTACGCAATTTCAGTAAAAAAAGGCGATTTTAATCGCACTAAGTCACTGCGATCTACTTATAAGCTATCTAGAGTGTAGATAGCTTATAAGTAGATCGCAGTGACTTAGTGCGATTAAAATCGCCTTTTTTTACTGAACATGCAAAAAAGTTAATTGTAAAATTAATTGTAAACTAGTAAATTCCCTCTAACGACCTCCTCTATCATTAAAATTAATCGCGTAACTAATTGAAAGCTGGGCACATCACCTTAAGAACATTTTCACGTACAATTTATGTGGTTCAATTAAGCTGCGTGAACTTTGCGAAACGCATTAAACGCCGATCGGATATGTACGCGCATAAATTTGCATAAAACTGTGTGCTGTACAAGCCCTGTCGATGTTCGTTTCTACGAAAAGCGATTCTCTGTTTGCTGGTTACACAGGGTTGGCAACAAAACCGGTGAACCGAAATTGGTTTAGACTAAAATTGAAGGGAAATGCTGGTCTATAGGACACCTTTTCTGGCTGCCGGATGGTTTCAATCAACCCTTTGTGAGTAAGTAGTTAAAAACTACTCACAAAGGGTAAGGGCAACATTCAAGTCAAAAAAGTTAAGTTAGAATTAAGTTAAAGATAAGTTGGCAACCTTAGTAACAAGATAAGTGTATTGTTCAAGCAAAGGCGCTAAGCTATCGCTAAGATGCTGCACTTTCATATAGTCTGCTTTACCAATGTAACTTTTAAATGGATTCCACGTAGGCTTACTGCTTGAAGTTAACTGTGTAATTCTTAGATGTTATTGTAACTTAAGTAATTTCGTACGTAGAGTTTCGTCAAGCCTTCTTTGGAGGGAAAAATTAACAATTATAAGAAAATGTTGCTATTATAAAATGCCAAAGAATTGGTCACGGTCCTAAAACCAGTCACGTAAGTTTCTTAGTCACAGCTCTTAACAGCTATTTAGCTTTCCACGAAAACGTAAACCCATCTGCAGAAAGCACAATGATTGATATAACCAACAAATGGAATGTTTTGTTCCTCAAATAAATGCAGTTCACGCTCATTACGGACGACATAAACCAGCCGAGCAGCACAAGGCATTCTTGGAACATCGCGCACATCGAAAATCACAAAAGATGGTTGAATTAAAGCGAGCAAAGCCATGCATCACCCAACAATCTAGATTTATCCCTCACGAAAGACATTTGACATCTCACGAGATTCCCTCCCTCCTACCCCCCGTTCTTTTACGCGATTTGTCCATTGTCATTATGTGAAGTGGGCGTCAGGCTCATAGGCGTCGGGTTTAAGTGAAGTGCTCATGAATTATTTACCTCTGTACCTTCGCATATCACATCACAATATCGTCTGGAGACCCTTGTGATGTTTATTTGGTTGTAGTGTGCTTACATGATCGTTTCTCGACATCGCGCCTTTTCAAAACGTGGTTACACTTATTTATAAAAACTTAGTTTTCATATTTATGAGCGACCCATCAAAGAAGAATGAAAGAGTTATTGAACGTGTCACGAAAACAATAAATTGAAAGCTTCGGCGTGTCATAATAGCGTCATAACAATCGCTGTATAAATTAGTAACAAAAGCTCGTTGGGCGCACAATGCATGAATAAAAATGACGGCTAAGCAACTTTACTCGTTACACCGCTTATGTAAAGTCTATTCTGTTAATTAACATTCGAAATTTTAAAAGCAAAATAAACTCGTTTCCTTTGTATACCTGTAAATAGAACCAACACTCTAATCTAAACTTCCTCGTTACGTGAGAATGAAAATAGTGCAAGTTACCGTAGCTTACAACATAGGTTCATATTGCACGCGCCAGTGCCCGGTGCAACACTGCACCCGCTATGATAATTTCGATAATGCGCTCAAAACACCGCATTGGCGTTCAGTTCCAGTTACAACTCACAATAGACTATTTGCAGTGAAATTCGCTTGATGTCCGACTATTCAACTTCGTCCATTGTGCCCGCTCTACTTCCATTTCTTTGGACCATCACTAGCCTGCCAGGGATTACATTAGATAATTTTTGAACAAAAAGTTTCAGCGTTAAAGAAGGTTAATGTACCTTGAACTCTGTCGGAGCGACACTCGTAATTAGGCCCTTTTCTCCATTGTCCTTAGCTCTCGGAACAAAGAGACAATAATAACTAATCGTTCGGTCCCCTCCTCCTAACCCACTATTAACTAAATTGATGATTGTTGGAGATCAATTCTGTTAGAAGAAATCATTTGTAGGTACGTGTGCCTTATTTGTACTTCTCTCATAATAAAATGCAATTCAAAAATAGATTTTGCACATAATAAAGGGAATGTTTGTGGTCGTGCACCATGGTCAGTAAGTTATGGCTTGGCGGTTCAACCGACCTGACCTTTGAAATTCCAGCAATGCTCGGAGCGCCGGCGAACATTGGCATTTGTGGTGTTCGGCTCGCTGAATTATAGACAGGTATTGAGTCACGCCAAACCCATAACAGTGATCAGAATTTTGGTCTTAATGCTTGGCGTTGAAGCAAGGACATTCCAATATTTTTATGAAAAAAACATGTTTAAATATCATACTTTAAAGGTACTAACAGTAGGATGATTTTTTATTACTCTCGCATCCAGCTAACCACGGCGGAAACAATAACATACATAGCAAATATTTTCCAGAGTACGAGGGTAGACAATATAAAAGCTTTTCGCGTGACAACTCCGCTTGGGATACTTGTTATAGAGAAACAATATAATGCGAACAGTGTCATCCGTGAAATGTGCAAAATGTGTGTCTATTGCAACTCGAGTGTATTGTGTTCTTTGTACTGCGATATGTTACGTTATTTGAAGAGCAGGAAATAAACGAACGATGGGGAATACCAACTCGGGTCATGGCCACCATCGGCAGCACAGCAAGAACAGGAAATCTAGAAGCCTTCCAACGTCACCCGAAGTCAGGAGGTATGTATATCGTAATGGAAATATTCCACAAACCATAGAAATGTCATTCAATCAATACATTATTATTATAGTAGATACTGTTGCCATGGAGAGCAAGCTTAGATATGGTAGGTATTTAAAAGTCTCTTAGCAACAGGGCTATACATATAATTCTCCGAGATATTAATTTCTGTAACTTTCGGGCGAAGAAATGATGAAATTATAATTATGAAGCCGCTTAATACGATTAATTTATGATTAAATTTTACATTTTATTAACTTGCTGTTTATTTTTCATGTTATCGTAGGCTGTAGAGGTATATAAGCCTCCCAGAAGTACTAATGATTGGTAATGACGTGTTCTTTTCTCCTTTTGCGTCGTAAATTACGGTATCTGTGGCGTTTCATTTCATATTCTAATATGAAGGCGGAAATCATTCTTTTGCCGTAACGAGCCCTATTTTCCCAAGGCGTCGCCTTTCTTCGGTTAGTAGGTACGAAAGCTCTTTGTTCACTCAATATTTCTTCAGATCGTTGTTTAAAGAGCAGTTTACTTTTCGAACGGGGCTTAAAATACTCGTGAGTTTCAAGTCTTCCAAGTCACGTTTTACGGCAGTATTTCATCAATATCGTAAAAGTAAAATGGTGGGATAATCTTTGATCTCTAGATCTCGTTGTTGCTATGAGTTGCGGAGGTGCGTAAACAATGAAGGGAGGTGCATCGCCCTCGACTCGCCCTTTTGTTGGCGATATTAATCGCTATTATGAGACAGCTATGAGATTATATGGCCGTGTAAGTTTGTCCGGACGAAATTCAGTACCTGCACGCTGCAGTACCTACCTTCTCTAAATATCGATTGTTTGATTATTTCTTGATGTTAATTAAATTCGTTTATGTTTGCGTTAGTTACAGAGTTACACTTTCACTATTTAGATAAACATTACAAGTTTGTGTAGGCAGAATAAAGTCACTGTCATGTAGTAGTTAAGTTTCTAATAGCCTAAATTCAAAAAGAGTATGACAGCTAAAAGCTGTAAATTTTCAAGAGGCACTCAATACACCGCGTCGTATGAAATGGTAGGACGTGACGTCACGTGGTGCGGGTCCCACGACAGCCTCTATTTCCGAACGAGCCGCTTGCTCCGGAAGCTATGTCACGCGCCGCGCTCCTATTTTGGAGGTGTCACGCCCCAGAAAACTGACGCCTATACTACGTTCGCGGTTAGTTTCTAAACATGTCAACAAATAGTTAGGCATGTATTTTTTACTTTAATAATACCTACGACACATAAAGTTTAGTTTGTAACAAAGCCTGTAATCCCCGAGGAGTTAATCAGAGGTGTACCTACCTAATGGTACGTTCACATTTCGCTAGTTATGGTTAAGTCCCATGTAACAGGGGGTGAGCCTATGGCCATCAACTGGTAACGAATCTGGACTCCGTGCCTGCTATTTGAATAATTGACGGGACAGTAAAACACGGGAAAACAGTTCAGTTTACATTACAACTTCAAACAGTTATATGACTTTTTCGAAAGTACCTACTAGTCATTCTTCGGAATGACTAGTACCTACATTCGAAAAAGTCATATTATGTAATTTTCTCCAGCCTAAAGTTGATATATCGATTGGAAACAAGGATTTCAATACGGAATACCGACCCACCTGCCTGTACCGACATGCTCCTCTATGATAATAATATCGCCTATTCCCTTAATTACACCGAGCCAGAAAGAGATGGAACTAGCAACACAATCTTACCCTAAGGTTAAAGATTTTCTTGTTTGTTTAGATAGTGGGTAGTTTGCGAGTATTGCGGTAACTAGAGCAGAGTCAGTCATGGGGAAATGATATCCGCGCTTCCGTGTGCAGAAGTTCCCTTCTCATGCGATGCGCGATGTACACATCAAGCTACTACAATCTGTCAAGTTTCTTTAATAGATTTTCAACTTTATCGTTAAAGCATTAGGTTCAAGGTTGATTGTGAAAATTTGACAGTTTCGGGTAGCTTGGTGTGCTGAAGTCTGTACCAATCTACTTGTACTTTCAGATTTGACGAATTTGCTCTCCAAAAGGGGAGCGTAAATTAGTTTAGGTCACGCTACGGTCTCTTTTAGTAACACTGACAGTTGTCAGTAAGAGCCATTACTATCATGACTAGTAATAGGACAAAAACAGCTAGTTAAACTGGAAATCACGCCGAAACGCCTCTGATGCCGCAATAAACGTGACCACTTATTGGGCCCAAATATACCCATTATAATATTTTTGACGTTGAAACAAAAAGAAGAAGACGCCGAACATAGAACTTGAACATAATTTTCAGTTCAATTCAAATGTCTTTCAATTTAGAACATTAGACTGTTTATTTTAACTAACGGGGCATGTACAAGCATAGACAAATCACATATTGGCAATATATTCAGTTGCATTCTCTTATTCTTGGACTTGATCTTTAGCTCGTGACGATTGTCACATTAGGCATAGGTATCCTTAACACCGAAAACATGTTAACATATTATTTACCATACCGTAAAAACAGTACCTACTTACACCACTATAGCCAGTCTATCTATCCGGCCACTCGTGTCAAATATCTGTTACGCAAAGCATGGCGGCGTATGTCAAATGACACGGAGTTAGGGTTGCCATACGTCCGGAATTTTCCTTACCTACATGTCCGAAACAGCTCAGTGTTTTATGGGGGGAATTCTAAATGTCAAGAATTTCCAAAAATTTGTAACTACAGTAAAACAGTAGGTAATAAAATGGAATAATTTTTAGGTATCAACATAGTATCTTGCATAGGTCCCTAATAATAATGTAAGTAACGTTTCTAATTTGTATTCAAAGCACCCAGCAGTGTTCTGCAAGAATTCCGGTATTTTTTTCATATATCTGGTAACCCTACACGGAGTCGAGTTGCGCGCGCGCAGGCGACACCACATGCTCATTGTTGGGATATCGCCCTCGTTATCGATCGGAGCTTTGATCGGACAAAGGGCCTGCACTTAGCTGCATTCTAAACAAGCCTGCATTCTGTTCGTAAGTAGGTAAACTGTAACAAATACATAATATTGATGTTGTTGTTACAGTTACGTAACAGAGCTTTTACAATCATGTTTGATGTTGTTGTCGGATTAACTGTTGCACGCGAACGGCGTAAAATTATTATAAAAATATTACTTCCCTATTTGAATCGAATTTTGTTAACAATTTCAAGGGTTTTTTTTTGTACGGAGCCCTCAACCTTTTTCTAAAATAAAAATAGCCTAAAACATTCCTTAGAACTTCAGCTATCTGCCAGTGAAAGTCCCGTCAAAATCGGTTTTTAATTCATTATGAATAAAGGTAAAATCCTAGCTGGGCCGCGTTAATACAGGGCCAATCTCTGTTTAACCAGAGAGCAGCTCGCTCTTTGCAAAAATTAACGCTGAGACTCGTGTTAATTGGTTCCTTAGCCGACATAAATCTAGAAAAAAAAAATTGGACAGAGTTTTACAGATCAACGAGTTCGGATTTTTGTTTGAACTTTAAAAGCATGAGAAAGTAGTTTTTCTTTTTAATCGCAGTACCTACCTATGCTATGTGAATGATAGTAAGAAATAAGAATAGAAAGAGCAATTCCCGTCTAGACCGCAGACTATTGGATTAAGATGTATCGTAGTGGAACTTTAGACCACAAAGAAATCTGAACTTGGAAGAGATTTAATGCGTTTTCTATTGTTACATTGCTTGTTTGTCTTTTTGGTTTGGGAATAAAGGAAAACAAGAGCTTTTCAGTGTAGGTGCTCGCTCTGAGAATTTTAAAATAACACTTGAAACACCACACACTTATTTGAAAACAGGTCTCAGGATATACGCAGGAGAGAAAAGTTCTACTCTGAATTATTATCAGTATTCATGATTATGCGTTTGTAAAATCATGCGCGTATATTGATACTAGCGACATCTATTGGGCAGTAGCAGAATCAAATAGCATTTTTCATTTTTTTATTTTTCCATCTGATTTTTCTGTTTAAATTTAATTTTACAGGAAACATAAAAATGTGTAATAATCTGAACATAGTCATTACATTTAGTTACTGCTGAAATGATCATGACAATTCTTCAATAGAAAAATCATTAACGTGAACTACCGTACAACTTTACTCAATAAGTTGATAGATACTTATAAATATATTCTATGATAAAATTTTATTCGATATGCTATAATAGGAAGGGGCAATCGAGAGCTTCTTAGCCGGTGGTTTATTATGAATTCGTGAGCCACGCTCGTGCCTAGGCGCAGTTCAACCGGGCGTATCGTGTTTTCCTACACGGCTAGTGACGGCCAGTCTAGTCTATCTGGCTAAGTACTGAGTATTGACCCAGCGGCCTTAGGTCCTTACTAATGTAGAATCATTTCCTTAAAGAGCTTCTCTTCTATTTATGTATGCTGATACAGATCGGTACAGCGCACTGCTTCTAACTATAGAATGCTCTATAGATGCTCTGCTCAGTTGTCTTACTGAGTTTTAGTACTTAGTTGGTTTTTATTTTTAATACCTATATCGAGTCATCCATACAAAACTGATAATGCACATCTACATATTCACGAAAAGGAGAATTTATTGAATTAATTACTTACTTCTGTTGATTTAAAAGACAAAGATGCATCAGACTCGTTATGGGAAAAGATTACCTACTTATTAAGAAAGCTGCCAATGAATTTTGTGAAACCACATCCAATTTTAGATCTTTTTTGATGTTAAAAATACACACATTTTATGGCTGCCATGTTACGGGTCATTACTTATGAAATAGTGCGACAATGTTAAAATATTGCTGTGTGACTTCTCTAATATCTTACTGCTGAAAGTTTCTCCGTTCCCTTTGAACTGTTTACGTAGTTGATAGTTTGGCAACACTTGCTTTTACTGCGATGTATGGTTACATACCAACAAATCTAATATGTGTGTTTGTTTATTCTTTCCTATAATTATTGTACCTACGGACCGGCAGCCCTATGTAAACCTTATGTTGTAGAGATGCTGTTCTCATTTTCATCATCACCATCATCTGCCTAGCCTTTTCCCAACTATGTTCAGTCTAACCGGATGCCGGATGCGGATGCTGAATACCAGTATTTTACATGGAGCGACTGCCTATCTGGCCTCCATAACCCAGTTAGTACTGGGCAATACAATACCCCTTGGTAAGCCTGGTTGTCAGACTATCGGGCCACTGACTACCTGTAAAGACTGTCAAAGATCTACAAATGACTGCCGGGACCAACGGATAATCACATTTAGGAATATGTTACCTCTTACAACAATAAATAAATATTTTATTTTATTTTTTAATCTCATTCAAGTAGGTACTTACTTAGACCATCTATCTCTGTACGTACCTACCTACATATTTTTAAGCTAGGTGCCCAAACCATTATGAATTTTCCTCTCGACGAATAAGAATAAAATAATGCATTGCTGATGTACTTTAATGGGAGTACGGGTGTTAAAACCCGGAAACCCAGTAAAATATATCTTCACCTACCCTTCTACCAGTGCAGAGGGGACTGAATAATTACGGTTCATGAAATAAAATTACAAGAAAATCTGTAGCAAAATTTTAATGAAATGGAAAAGTAGAAAAATGGCGTGCCTCGTTTTCCTGTTTTAAGAGTCTTATTGCCCGAGGTGTGTAAGTGCCTAGCTAACACTTTGGTTTTCTGCTGAGATGTTCCATATTGAAAAGTTTCTGAGAAAAAGTTCTGACATGAAATCGAAGCATTTAGGTAAGCAGTTTTGTCAAGGTATTTTTGTGTGACTAAAACTAAAATGAAAACTCGAGAAAAATCCTAGTTCGGTAGTAATAAATATTGCTACGACACTATGTACTTTCTACGTTCCATATTTTAGATACAGAGTGTTCAAGCTTACCTACCAAAGTAGCAGTAGGTATAGAAGACATAGTTATCACCTAGAGCAGACCACCTGACCCCTAGAGCTGGTCACCGGTAATACTTGTAAACTGTAGACTTTACTACTGACCCCTATTGAACATTTGATTGGCTTTACAGTAAAGTTTGCCGCAGTAGTCGTAACTCTATGAACCGGATCGCCTTACACTCGTAAAATCATTGATTATTTTACGCTTGTACGCATGAATGAAATAAAACAATAATTAACGACTTTATATTAATTTATGTTAATCGATTGCCAATGTATGTACTTGGTAGGATATGTATTGATTATGTTATTTCATGCATAATGTATGAAGTCATGAGAGCTGTCTAGCGTCGAACGTGTAATACAAATTGTGATAATTCATTGAAGGGATATGATCTCACTTGGATTATCTTAACAATGATTAATGTAATCATTGAAAATGTATTTTTCCTAACATTGTCTGGGTTTAAGACTATGAAGACTTCCTGAAGCTGAATAACAAAACGAATGAAAGTACCTACTATGTTGGTTCCAATGTTTGTTCAACAATGAATGTTTGTGCAGGCAAGTGTCGGTGCTGCAGACGTCGATTCCGCTGCCCGCTTCCGCCGCTGCCGTTCGACGCGCCCCGCCCGACAAGCGACCACTGCCCGCCACTCCGCATGCAGGTAAACACAACTTCCTACTATCTATGACGTCCTGGTACTTGGCCTATGAAACTTTGTACTGTTAACCGGTTGTTATAGGTTAAAAGGTTAATGAAAATGTTAGGGAAACTGGTTCTGTGTTAATTAATTCTAACGGTGAAGGGAAACTTTCTTCTTATTTTGTAGTCATAGATATTCTTCAGCCCTGCAACTACTGGTGATACATTTCCTCGCATTCATTGACGAATAAATACACAAAGTACATTTGTGCAGTACAAAGTAGGTAGAAGCAAGTAATTCGTAATATTTTTGATGAAGAAGATCAAAATGTGACGATGGCTGTAAGCAGAAATGCGATTGTTTCAGTTCCAATGATAAGCACGCAGAAAAATCAACAAACATCACTTAGACAATGTTGTTAATTACAAAACAGTACAATTCAAATCTTAAGCCATGCATAAACATAAACTTTGAGTTTTGTAGTGTATCTACTTGGTAGTAGAATTGATCAAGCACTTTTGAGGAAGGTATTCATCGATTATTCTTAAATTAAACCAGCCCTATTAGTAGTGAAATACACAGTAGGACCGGCGATCGACGAAAATCAATAGCGAGCCGTAAATGTCGCGAGCGATACCAATTACTGCTGCTCGGATGTCAATTGTAATTTATCCTTAATATAGAAACTGAAGAGCGGTGAATTAAAAGTCGTGCACTTTATTATACTAACTACTGTTCCTGTTACTGTTAGCCTACATCATCCTGCAGCTGGGCAAAGACTTCTCCTCATGACTTCCAGTACTTTCGAGCAACGGCGTAAGCCTTTGGTCGAAAATACGGGAAGTATACAGAGGAAATACTGTGATATATATGTATATAAAAAAATACTGGGGACCACTACCGTTGGTTTTGTCCAGCTCGTCCCGCGATCTTCTACGTGGTTTCCCGTGTTGGTGGTTTCAGGGTTCCGCATAGCGGCTATTGTCCCGCTGCTCATTTGATTTATGTAACTGTATCCTCATTTAGTAAGTTCAATGACGATTACACAGCAAACAATAGGTGTATTAATAATACATGAAATAACGACGATGTGGCTAGCAGCTGCTGCTATCTCCACCTCTCCACGATTCAAGCACATAGCTAGTTAGTAATAATGTACATGACGAGTCTTAGTAAACAGGTCACTGTATAATATTAACTACTTACTTTGAATATCACTTACAACTTCCTTTTCATAAAAGCAATTTAAATATAAAGTGGCTGATTAATTCGTGTATTGTCAACGTATGTGTAGGTTCTACGTATTCAGCTATAAGTCAATCTTTCTATGAAAGGAAGGCCGTGTCAGCAGTATTGTATGTAATTAAAAATAAATGTTTATGTACCTTATGGATTCTGATGAAAAATTTCGTAATGATACCTTTGCTGGCAGCAATGGACCTCAAGAGCGTCGTAAAAGAATAAGGAACTAATCAAGGTAATGGCACATACAAATGTAACTGGGCATCGCACTACGTAATAGACCGTACTGTCACTAAAATTAGTACTATTGTACTAGCAATAGCGGTACATTTATCAATAGACAGTGAAAATAATTTTGGAAGAACCAGAAAGGTTAGATTATTACAATAGAAAACCTTTCAGTCCACGACCTCTGCCTGTTTAATTTGGAGCAATACAAAACAAAGAAAACTTTTACTGAATACTAAATCAGTAATGGACATTAAAGAAACAGAACTGAGCTTCACTAAAACCATTTTACGTACCTAAGCCAATACAATAATTCATGACCAGACTACTTCACAGCCAGTCCAGACCAGACGTTGGAATTAAGTGCAGGCGTCTTGTCAGTGTGAAGCCTAATTAATTAAATCCAATTACTTATTTAGCTCCCGTCGATATCTAGCCTCTGCACTCCGTGGGAGGCGTCTGTTTGTCTGTGTGTCTCAACGCCTCGACAACAGATAAACAGAGCAAATTGAAATTAACGATGTGAGGAACACGTCGACGTTTACTAAGGAAACGTTTCTTTCAGTTAAAGCTTTAAATAGGACCTTATCAGTCACTTAGGATACAATTGTTCTGAGAAAACAGCGAGAGAGTGTTATAAAAATTCAATGCCAATCGAGTCTTGGAAATAGGATATTGCTAACGTAAATTGCATTCATTCGCTTCACAGCGTATACGGAGGCTTCATTTTCTTCAGCTGAATAAGGCCTCAAATATGTACAACACGTACTTTCATATCCACATCTCAAAAGTTTGCAAAACACGTTGAATATGAATTTGCTGGCGACCTTCAGCTTTCATTCCCAAAAACCGTTGCCGCAAGCCAATTTGTCGCTCGTAAACTCACCTGAGGGCTGAGAGGTCCCTAAAATAAACTCCGAGTGCCATACCTAAGGTTTTACACGAACTTTATTCACTTACCCTCAGTGATAAGTGCCCAACGTCATCCGTTTTATAACTTGCCCACATGCTGATGAATACTAGTATACGTGTAGTGAATCGTCCCCTTCCTTATCTTCAGATTTTTTTTCATTCTTTCCTTATCAAGAATCGTAGTCATAAATGTTTGGTATTAGATCATTTATTTTGGATGAATAATGACGATTAATTTTGTTCTAAGTAATGCGGTTTCCTATTTTGAGTGGTGTTTTGAAACCTGCTCATATTTTTTGACGTTTAGATGTTAACGTCTTTTGAATAAGTAGACTAGGGATGTAGGGACTTATATTGAATTCTTTGAGTTATTTACATAAAACATACTCGTATGCCCCTCCTCCTGATATTCAAGGGCATCTTACGTGAGGGTTCAAAGGGTGCACAGCGGTGGGGCCCGAGGGCCGCCGCGCCGTAAGGTCTCGGTTGGTTGGATTATTAGATTTAGATGTTTTCATTAAAAGATTTATCGTTGTTTGTCCTGGAGTAGGATTAGTTTTCCACTTTATTTGGCAATTACCCTAGAAATTAGACGTAACCCAGATGTGTCGTAGGTATGCATAGCAATGCCTTTTGACATTTGGATAAAATGCTTGATGTCGATTTGTTATTAGGAGATAACAACTTATATTTAAAATGATCCGACAGTTCTCTTTTTTATCTTTTCGGGTTATTACTTTGTTGTATTGCCGATATCTTAAAATGATTCGACACAAATTCGTATGTCAATACGATTGTTATGATTCACACGCGGGTCGAGTTATCTTGAGACTCGCCGTGGCCCGCTGATATCGTGTAGATGTCGCGTTATAGCTTGGCTTCGCTGCTGCAGATGCATCCTCAGTTGACGGCCGCGACTCACGCTGGCTGCTCATTGACGTTCTAATTTTAAATTAATTCTGGAATAAAAGTAATAATATTTGAATTATTTTCTTTGAACAGTTTGAAGTGTTTGTGGTTATTGTTATGCATTTTAATTGCTGTTTTCAGCCAGAATGATATTTGTGTTTGTGCGTTTGTGTAATTAAGGGGGTAGAGTGAAGTTTCTGTAAGTTTTGTGAATATTTTTACCAAACGAATCTGAATTGTGTCTGAACCAAGATAAACGATGTAGGTATAACAACTGCTTATACTCGTCCATAATAATACATATAAGTAGTTGCTAGTTCGCTACAGAAAATAATAAATTGGTTTGATTCATTATTAGTAGTTAGTCGTAGATTATTGCCAGAAAAAATATGTAACAATCTTTTCAAACTATACGTAACAAAAATTATGTGTTTATATACTTTGAGTGTGTCATATTGCTAAATTGATGGATAGTCTCGGCCTGAATAAAGAACGGATGCAGCCCACAGTTGATTGACAATGTTATTTGGCGCACTACAACGATTCGTTTCCTTCGAGCTATGCAATACCACCTGAATATAACCATTGTTGTTATAAATGTTCCATACTAAGTTTATTACTATGAATCATCTAGCTATCCTTTGTGATTTTTGATCTTAAATGAGGGTAGTTACTGAATCATATTGTTTGGATTAAAAAAAAAATATACTTACACACTATTTTTTCTACTGTCACTGCTGGGCAAAAGTCTCGGACCAAGACAGTTTGATCTTAGTTTAAAAAGTGTTATGGATCTTACCTCATAATTACTTAGTAACCATCACACAGCGCACAGGTGTAATTATATAAAACAAAGGCATATGAAAGTACGGAGGCATTTAGTTACGTAATTATAGGACACACACGAGACAGTAATTACAAAAGCTATTCCGTTCTGAGTCAGTGTCCATACCGGGAGTGTTACTAAGTCGGTATTATGCACTGTATTTGATATTTGTTTACTTTTACCCAATGAATAGACAAAGTATCATAACACTACACTTAGATGCCAAAACAAACCGAGTTCACAAGTCACTGGGAACCAATAATGTATGCTATTTATGGCCACCATTGACTCATTAATGTCCCTTGTTTAGGGTTACTTTACGTACACGCATACATTCGAAAAGTAATGTAATGATATCACGAATAATTGTTTTAGTCGGTATGGTATCGATTTATAGCGAACCAGTGTTAGGTGATCTGTTGCATTGAATCGAAGTTCCCTTGCGTGGGAGGACTTTGTGAGAAGTAGAAGGGGTGTTAGGGTTCATTAATTTTTGGTGGGTGCAGTACAGCGCATGCACTGTTCACTGCAGGTTAGTGAGCGAGTAGTCGCGCGCGCAGTTCGAACAGACCACCCGTGCCTTTCGATAAAAGCTCTGACTTATCTAGCGAGTGTTAGCTCTTCATTGATAATATTTACTCAGCTTGATGTGCGAGATATTACTTTGTAAATAGTAAATTCAGATTCGATAAAAACTGACATAGTTTCCGAAAGTGAGTCGTGAGTGAGTGATTTAGTTGATAGGGTGGCGAGGTGCGCGAATTATGCAGATGCCTAATGTAATCATTGACGGAATGCTATTGTTTTATTGCAGGTGGCAAGAGCGGCTTGTCGGCTAGCTCCAGTCGCTCGACTAGCCCGCTGGGACAAGGAGCTGTCAGCTTTATACCGCGAGCGCCAACATCTTCATCCGGGTAAGTTTGCTTGTTTATCTAATGCTGTGATTTAAGAGTTTTAAGTGCTTTTTGTCTGCATTCTTTCGTTGTTTTCGTTTTAAAGGATGAACAGAATTCCAAATGATAATTTACTTTATCTTGAATTAGATTTAACATTAAGAACTGCCTGGTTTTAGTAGCTACAAGCGCAACCATTGAACGCGGAGTTCAGGGTTCGAGTCCTGAGTCAAATAAAATGATATTGGGTGTTTTCATTAGAAAAACGATGATGATTGATGAAACGATGATTGATGATGACACTAGGCTCAACCTCCACCCCTATTAAACTCCTCTACCAACACCTTCGAATTTTTTGATCATTTGTGGTGTTCCATCGTTGTCGGTTACCGCCAGACCTCTAAAACGGAATTATTGATATTTATGTATCATCCAGGACATGACTGGCTTTAGCTGTGCTCATAAACAGTGTAGTATCTCATTTGATGTTTCATGTTATGACCTGTACAATGTGCCACTATGAATACGAGGCCCGTTCGTCGTATGTTTCAATAGAAAATTTCTACGTCACTAAACTTGATTTTGGTTACAGGTCACGACCCAACTCCTCGCTACTGGCACCCGGTAGCAAAATCCCGTCGACATTAATATCGCAAACACAGCAACACCCACAGACACCGTCCAGTCAAAATGGAACACCTACAAAGCATTCCATGCTCGATAAGTTAAAGCTTTTCAATAAAGACAAAATAAGTAACGAGAAACAAAACAGCAAGAGTACTGCTGTTTCAAAACGCACCAGCTCATCCAGTGGCTTCTCATCAGCCAAAAGCGAAAGGTCCGACTCCAGTTTAAGCCTCAATGAATCATCGAACACCCCCAACTCACATATCAAATCATCTAATTTAGTAGGACCCAAGAGTGTAAGGCAACAAAGCGATACGTTATCAAAAGACAAGTCTGCTAAAAATGTTAAACCTAAGCTAGTTAGTTCTAAATCCCCTAAAGAATCTTCCACGAGTTTGAACAAAAGTAGTGGGAAAACGAGTAATAGTGACAAATCGAGAAATAGCCCGAAGCTCCCTGCTCGTGATAAAGAATCCAAACTGGCTGCTCCTAAATCTATTAGTAACACTAAACTAAATCAGATCGATGACCATTCAAGGAACTCGAAGATGGTGAAGTTATCTGGAAGTCAAATGAGGCTCAGTGAAAAACGAAGTGATAGTAGAACAGACAAAAATCACCAGAGTCACGAAAATGTATCTCCACCGTCAAGTCAAGGAAACCAGAATCAAGCAGCAACAGGACAAAATGTTGGACCGCAAACTGGAATCCCAAAACCTACTGCCGCTGTGAAAGGAACCTTCAAAATAGCGAAAGATGATAGACATATTATTCATAAAAGTACAAATAGTCAATTAAGTCCTATACAAAGCAATTCTAGTTTAAATTCTACAAATAACGTAAGTGCACTTCCATTCAGTAGAGAGCAGTCTAATTTAAGTAAAGATATAACACAAAAACAGACTTTGGCAGTATCCCCGATGCCTGTCGTTAACACAGGAAGTCATACTCACACATCGCAAATGTCTGAAAGTTCACATTCGAATTCCACTCATAGCACTACAGGGCAACATTCTAATTCCAGTGATAGTAGCGTTATATACCGTCCTTCCAGTGAATCTGGTTCTGAAATATCTAAAACTGCTATTAACACTGTAAATAAAAGACTGGACATGAATACTACTTACATTAACGAAGTTATAAACGAAGCTGAAATCTCTGAGAAAGAAGCAGCACAGAGAAGACCTCTGGACAGGTCTGTCCCAAAACCCACCTTTGATCACAACAGGACATTGACGGAGTTGAATAAGAGGATGGAAAGTGAAAGCAGATCCAGTACTCCATCTCACTGTCGTGACAACTCCCTTGGCGACGATGAAAATCCTATGATGAACGTATTGCCTATGAGACCACTTCTGCGAGGGTATAACAGTCATTTGACACTGCCTATGAGAACTTCAGGCTTGACGCAAAAGAACATTCCGGGTTATCCTCACCATGCTAATACGGTGAAAGCAAACTTCGGCAGGGAAAATATGGGATTGCGTGACCGTATAAATTACGGTCCAGGATTTTCTAACCCAGATTATTGTGATCTTGAAATAGCCTCAGGTTATATGTCTGACGGTGATTGCTTGCGCCGTATAAATCTTGGAGAAATGGAGTGTGGCCGAAACAATGATTTGATGGATGGATATATGTCTGAGGGTGGAGCTTCGCTGTATGGCCGCCGCATGAACTACCAGCAACCTTCACAGCTACAGCAGCTCGATGAAAGGTGAGTCTAGTTTAGTTTCTGTATTTTGTAGTGTTATTTTTAAACGACACTTCAAATAAACGATGATTTTATTTAGAAAGATTTCAGTTCGTTAGTAAATTGGCGACTCTTGAATGAGGTTTGAAGTTGACATTTGCACAATAGCACTACCTTGTTGTTTTTGTTTATGATTCGCGAAGACGATGTCTCTCGTCGAGGCACAATAAAGCACAAATTAAAAGGCTCCCTTAGGGCGTGAGATTCATGTCCGTGGTGGAATTGCGCCGGCAATGGCTCTGTGCTTTTTAGGGGCGTCGAGTCAGGTACACACTGAATTATATACCGTTTTATTGCTCTTTTTAAAGTCCTTAATTGAAAACCTCGTAAGCAGCCTATTTTATCAACTAGGTAGATATAGGATCGTGTATACCTACTGATAGACATTGCAAAACTATCACTAAGTAAGTAGTGTGTAAGACTGCAGTTTACAACTCAATAAAATGAATGTTCCTAGATCTAAGTCATTCTCTTGATGTAACAAAGTTTATGTAACCACCCAGGTAGAATAGTTGTATTAATTCGACCTTTACACAGATGTCTAGCAATACAAATAGCCTTTATAGATATTTAACACTGAACAGACTACACAATGAAATATAGTATGAGGTCCTCCGATCCGATCCAATGAAATCGTTTATTAAATTCATTGATCCAAGAAAATGAAATTCTGTAGTTGGAGATTTAACACAATGGGAGGATTGATCTGTTATGGATTATTCTTGTAACTTAAGGAAATCCATTTTCCAACACCGTCGTCTGAGCCTCTCAATCCACAAGTGGTCGGCCCGCCTTCCGTCACTCACCGACATAATGTAACGATGGCCTAACGTGTATGTCACTCGCATCATTGCGTTCATCTCCATTATTTCCTGTTCCAAGAGGGCACTTGGTGTTCTAGAATTATTTGTTTTGTGGGCTGAAATAGTTCTAGGAAAGAATAGTAGGTAGGTACCATCAGAATTGTTCTTTTGGTTTGTTTTTGTCACAAAATCTTTGTATTTCAAATTATTGCCATAGAAATGTTTACTAATAACCCTATGGTCTGACTTCAAATCAATTGATTAAAATAACGTTATACTCCAAATATGGAATTCATATTCATCAGTCCACTACTAATCCAGTAAGTACCTACTTTTCAAGTTGTGAGTGCCCTATTCAGCGCATGTGACTCACCGATCTAAAATCAAAGGCAAGTAAATGTTCTGGTTGCGACAGTTTGCGAAGTGTTAGTGCTGTTAGTAGCCTGCTAGTGTGAACAAAGCGTTTTCTTAATATTTGGACGCTGCTTCCCGCGGTGTGCAGCCGACGATCTCGCAGTCACGACTATACAGAGTACGGCTCACCCACACTGTCGCAGCGTTAGGGGAGAGGGCGGGGTGACCAAAATCGATACTCCTACGTCTCACGCCGCCCCTGCCCCGCACGTCACCTCGGTGCCACCGCCTCGACCCTAACCACCCCCAACAGTACCGCACCATTCGGCACCTTAACGATCCCTACATAAAACTGTACTTTCCACGCTGCGCTCAATGACATCCTACGTTTTTAGGCACAGATTCCATCTGAATGCTATCATGTTTTTTCTGCGTTTTCCCATAATATTGTTAATCGATTTCACGCAAATGAGCTTCGAACCGAATTACTCACGCTCTAGTTTTAATTTCGTGGCCTGACCGTGCTTAAAATAATGAAGGTATTAGCATGTGGGGTTTAAACTGTAGGATAGCGGGTTTCAATGTCATATAGTGAGTGTCGGTGTGTCGCCGGTGGTGTCGGTGGCGGCGGTGGCGGTGTCAGCGGCGCGGCGCGGCGGCTGCGGCAGGGCGGGCGGCACTCGGCGCCGCGCACTATCGGCGTGCGGGCGCGCCGTACTCGCCGCCCGCGCTCACACACGCACGTGACAAACTTTCCCGATTTCCTCGACGGAAAATGTAAATCTGTTGCCGGCATCGATCGTCCCGTCGCCAGACGCGCGCTCGTCGAACCGAGCACGCCGATCACAGCTGGCGCCATGGAGCTGGACCGCACTTAACAAAGGATCGCGGAACCAACGCGCCACACGCTAATCTCGTGGACTGTTATTATTCCATTTAAACATTGGTGTTAGTTAATAAGTGTATCTTAGACGATGTAGTGGACCATATGCGTTGTGCCTTCTGTCACTTGATCTCGCGTACCGGTCGCTTGACGGACAACATTTGATTTGCTGTAATTTTATACGCCAACAATGATAATAATTTCGTGGACACTAATATAAGATCAGTGTTGCCTTGCTATGTGTCTTTGCTTTTCGCGTTAGACGTTGTTACTGTAAGCTTACGGTGCTTGATAGATAATAAAACATTTAGAAGAGTAATAAGTTTTCTACCAATTTAAAACAACTGTGCTGAACATGGATAAAACTATTTTGGTGAGCCATTCTTGATTTTTTATCATCTCTACTTTAGTGTTAGTCCAATTTAACTTATCATTATGATCAAGTTAATTGTCGTGAAGGCAATAACCCTCCAAACATGTGGCGGTTGGCGAAGTCAATGTATCGCTAGTTTGTCACATGTGGCCACCATTCCCGGCACAATATCGCATACTTATCATTTATAGCTTGAACAAACAATGCATAAAGGAGTCCATATTTAATTTAGTAATGATAATCAACAGTGTTACGTAAATGTCTCTAATGTGTGCAGTTAGGAGACGGTTAGTAACCCGAAGCGATTGATCCGTGTAAGGTTATTACTTCGGCATCTGCAGGGTTATTGGTCGGGGCGGGAATCCCTAACCCTGATCCCCCGGACTCGGTTCCTCAATTTCAATGAATTCCCAATGTTATTAGAGATTTCAGGGTACACAGTATGTATTATGTTTTTACACAGATGTATATTTTTCCTTGCAAAGCGTATAAATACATGTAGTGGCGCGCTTCAATGTTCACATTAGTTGGATACGTTATTATGATTACGATACGTTATTTCTGGTCAAGAAATAAAACAGTACCTACTTACTAAAATATTTAAATGCTAAAGTCGTAAAACAGCAAGGAGTCGGCGTAAAAATACTTACCCGCGTAGAAAGTTAAAGCGATCAGAGAAATTTAAATCCACTACATTAAATTTGGTCCCCTACTTAAATGGGGGCTAACCAACCGAATCGGGACGTAAGTTGACGATTTAGGTTTCCATATAGCCGGAGACTTTTAAAACAAGCCGGGTATTATTTTGTTTAGATTCACGCACTCATGTTTAGGCAGGGGTTATAAGGGCGAAAATGCATTGCCAACGTCGATATTTTAGAGGGGTTATGTCGGCCGTGAATCATAAACTGGGTATTTTTATTTACTCGTTTTATTCGCAATACACTGTGAATAGATGCACATTGATTGCAGATCGCTAAAGTTGATTGCGTCTATTGACTATATTGATGTTTCATTTGTAGATGTTCGATTAGTTATATTGTATTCTATTTCCAGCAGAAACATAAATAGGTTCATGTAATTTAAATAAATCACTCGAATGATCACTATGTAGAAATAGGTAACTAATGCAGAACATACGAACATAAACTAAAAGAACTTCATTCCAAAAACTTGGAAGTTACGTAGCTGAAATGTCATTTTTTTTCTTTTTTATAACAGCTGGAAAACGGCAAGCGAAAATTTTGAAAAAAGAACCTAACAATATGGGAACTATTCTCGCTGCAAAACTTTTAAATTCCGCGTTCGGATATTGCAAAGCGAATGGGGTTCTGTTTGTTCCGCTCCTTGAAATTTTAATGAGACGAAGTCGAGCGTTGGAAATAACTTGTTATCTTCCACGCCAGGTATTTCACAAGTACATAATTAACACGTTGCAATCGGCTTTTTACAGTTTTCTCATTGTTTATTCAATGAATTCGGTATTGGAAATAACGAACGGAAATTGTGATGTTGCTGTAGGGTCTTCAAGTTATAAAACAGACTCGCTTGAATGCTTAGTACATACATTTTAAAACTTTCCGTTTTCGAAATAATTTCTCGATAGGTTCTATAGAAAACCTACTGACCTACAGCATGTTTAGCATAAGCATAATCAGCCTATAATGTTCACACTGCTGGGACACACGGCCTCCTCTCTATGAGAAGGAATATACAGCATGTTTGCTGTATACAAACGACAAATGCGTATATTCAGTTTTGCAGTATTTTTTAAATTCCACGGTTTCAAAGACTAGGTACTTTGGATGCTTTTTCAGTCAACCTTTTAATAGACCTACTTTGACGTTAATATTGTTTATTCAGGTAGGTCCACAGATATGTACCCACATAAAATATCCGTCCTGTGTATAACACAATTTTATTTGAACGTGTTAAGTTCACATGTGTTTCAAGAAAACTCTATAAGTGTAACAAGTCTTAACTTTGACAAGGGTAAGCCTCCAGGCAGGGACATTTGGATCCTCGCCCTTATACCGAACAAAATTAATGAAGCGGGACACTCGATACCGAAGGTTTTTTCAACTCTAGTATAAAATAAAACAAAATATCATGTAGTATAAGTATCTAAGTACGAATAGTTATACATGTGTATGTATTTCCTTTGTTGAAACTACGTTGTTACGTGTTCAGAATTAACGTAGAAAAATATAATTTGACGAGGAAAATGCGGGCTACATTAAGTTTTTAAACAGATTTTACCGTAAACAAAGTATTGTAGGTGCATTATATTCAGAACATTTTTATATTTTGCACTCGTAGCGCTAGTTCAAGACTGTAGGTTTCGTACTACGTTAACGCTACGACGTAGTCGCTGCTACGACGAAAACGTGATTTTTGTGCAAGAGATATTTAAATGAAAAAGTCTTAGGTTGTTGGTTACTTGTTTCAAAACTTTTACGTTCATCATCAACTCTAGGAAATGCTATCTGAATATAAGTTAAGTAAATGATAGAATATAAATTTATGATAGACTGCCTCGTTGGTCCTAGTGGTCGCAATCGCGACTGCTGAGCATGAGGTCCTGGGTTCGGGCCGGGAAAATTGTTATTGGGTTTTTCCAACAGGAATTTCTAAGTAGCTGCCACGGAGTCTGGATTTGAGCCCGGTTGTCTGCAATAGGCCCGATATTACATGGGGCTTAAACATAACTGGCGAAATGTGGGTGGACCATTACGTACACCTCAGCTTATTCCTTCGGAGATTGCAGGCGTGATGTTATGTTATGTAAATGATATAATTTGAACAGAAAATTACACAACAGAAACTATAAAAGCCGAATATCGGTTTTCGTGCAACAATTTCAACACAAAAGCATCCAAGTCTTACTTTGGCTGATAACAAAGTGAATTCAAGTTGAAATAGGTACAGCGAGAGGAAATCCGGTTAGGTCTGAATAGCTTTCAGCGTTCGGCTCGACGGCTGTTTGTGCAACTTTCGTTATCGGCATTTCAATATGTTGCCTTACAGCATGATTCAGTTTTGAAATGCAAGTTTGAAACTGATCAGGCTGTATAGTTTCACAGAATGTCTGTAGGACAGCTAGTGATGAAAGAATAAGTAGTACATTTATTAAAATGTTCCAAAATGTCTTAGAACTGTTTTGCATCATAACATAACATCACGCCTGTAATCACCGAAGGGTCAGGCAGGTTACTATATTCCGAAAAAAATTGTATACCTGGTTAGTCAGTAAATGTTTCTACACGACCCAGGAATATCTTAGTTATAAGAATAGAAAATTATTATAAAATCTATGCTGTTTTTGCGCCATTCCGGAACATCTTGGATTTTTTTATTTTATTATATGTATGTAGTGCAATAATAGCTAGTTAAGTTAGTATAAAATGAACAAGAGTTACTAAGAATAGTTATATCACCCATTTCGTTTCATTTTAATTATAAGCTTTTATTTAATGTTTCGTATACCAGAAATGGTTAATATGAGGATCCCTATTGTTATATTATGTAATGTAACATCTATGTACCATCTATCTACCCATATTATGCGAATAAATTATTTGATTTGATTTGAGGAGTACCTAATAGAACACCCACATTTCGCCAGTTACATTTACGTCTTTTTGCATAACTATTTATAAAACAAATATTATGTTAACAGAAATACAAAGCGTTGATTGAATACGCCATTTTAAATTTAATTGCCATTAAATTAATAGTACCAATACTGATACTGTTAGCCTGTGTCATCCCACTGCTGGGCAAAGTCCTCTCCCCATGACTTCCAGTTGTTTCGATCCAGGGCTAATGTGGGCCGCTGGTCGTTGGTTTTGTCCAGCTTGTACCGCCATCTTCAACGCGGTCTGCCGCGAATTGTAAATACCAATAGTCACCATAAATATTCTACATCAGGTCTTTCACTATGGCAGGGAATCTATAGTAACTAAAAGTTCATTGACATATTTCAAGTTCTCGTAGCCAAAATCCGATATTATAATATTGTCAGTAAGTTCTATAGCATAGTGTCGCTGCTCGGCGTGTCTTATTAAAATATTATTTTACTATTTTCTAGCGACTCATAATGAGGTTATTACTGTTAATGAGGTTCGTGGCTTTTACGTGTTTATTATCTACATAATGGTACCTATATACTTATTGCGTAATGGACAAAATGGAACACCTACTGTTATCATTAACGCCGCCACTCCAACTCGATAAGTACGTACTTCAATGCAGATTAAGTGTTTAATTTAATTGTTTAAACTGTTCATTAACTTCGTTGTGAATTGGATACTTGTATGTTTGACTGATTTCAATGAATAATAAACGTACACTTCTTCTCTCTGATCTTTTACGGTTAATTAGGTAGAATATTAAACGATACATTATAGAAACGACAATTACAAATAATTTAACAATGTATTAAGTATCAAGGTATTTACTTATATTGAAGCAGAAGAAATTAATATCTCTGAAAAAAAAAATGTACGCGAATGTTTACGACCCAACAAAAACGTACGGCGGAACACATTCAAATAAAACAAGAGAGCATTCATCATTGTAGCGAAAATAATGATGAGATGAACGAGAGAATAATGCGAGAGAGAGCTGCTCGGCTCATAGATAATGAGAAGGGAGGAGACTGTGCCTTTCAGGAGATCCGTCATCATTAGCGCGCGGCTTCGGGCGCTCAGTTTTCATTAAGACGCCAATGTTTCAAATGACAACAGCCAAAGGACTGTGGGGACGTATTGATGCACCTTATGGCAACAAGCAAAGGACTGTGGGGACATATCGATGCACCTTACGATTGCTGTATGTACACATTGTACACTGTACAGTCACGAGCAGTAATATCTACACTAGTTACAATTTTTAAGAGTGATTCTCTACAATGGTATAAATTGTAATTTTATGCTGTTACGAATATAGTATTTTGGAACTCATTCTGATAATTATACATCTTATTTCAAAGATTAGTCGGTATTTCACGCGAAAATCGGTTTTGAATTTTAATGGGAGTATGTACAGCTTGTATTAGTATTGCGTATTCTACAATACAATTATCACTTGCTTCGGTGAAGGAAAACATCGTGAGGAAACCAGCATGCCTGAGAGATAATTCTCGACGGCATGTAAAGCCAAGTCAGAGGCCCATGGGCGGCATATAAACTTTGACACCTTTGGTTAGGCACTAACCACACGAAAAAGAAAGAAATATGAACACACCTCTCTGACAGGGAGTGGTACAGATCATCAAACTGAACCACTTCCTCCATGGGACCTACCTCGTAATCGCGAAAAAAAAAAAATTCTCCCATACAACACTTCAATGCCAGTTGTATTTGCTCGTGTACCTACATACAGGTACTATCAGCACTAATTGTCGTGGAAGAAAGCGCCGTGTTCACGACTATGCCTGATTACAATTTTATCTCCCCCTGCCTCGTACATGGCGTGTTGTAGTGTGTTTTCCCTCAGGTTTAATGCATGAAGTGTGGCTATGGAGTGTCTTTTATAGGTTGTATGGTTTAATAAAGTTGATTAACGAAAGGTTACCTTTTGATAGGAAAAAATAATCCCATCTAGTATTAAATTATTTTTGACGTGTCAAAGTGATTTTTTACAACCAATCTACAAAAGTAATATAATTTTTAATGAAAGTGAAAATTAACATACAAACATTATTTCAATGATTTCAGGAGATAATTTTAGTAGATTTTCTAAGTATTTTTTAAGCTTTCATGTTTTGTAACTAAACTTAACTGTTACTCATATCTTCCGTGATTTTGAAGTTCCCGATATTTCGACATGATCGCGGAATGACTCGCGATCATGGCGTTTGCATTTTCAAAGTGTCGATTTTTATTGAAGTTTGTAGGTTTTCAGCACAATAGGTATTTAAGTCTATAAATGTCTATCCACGTATTCAAAGTCATATCTAAATACTAAAAATGTGCCAACACTCTTGAATCCTTGTGTGGGCTGCATTAAAGTGTTTCTTCTCAAGTAGCAAAAACCGCTCCACTTTACGATCTTGAATCTTAAATCGCGTATGAAGAAAACATGAAATGGGAACGCTTTTACTCAGCGAATTCGTTTAGGCTAAATAATTCAAAAGTTCTCTCTCTTACACGGTTTCGCCATTTAATAATTTAATGTGTTACAGTGGAATAAAACATGTAGACAGGTAGCTACAAAACTGGATGAACAAAATATAAGTTTTTAAAGCTTAATTATTGTTCCGAGTCCACTAATACAACATTTAAAGATACTAGGTACTCGCTATTAAATAAAATTCTGAAAAGCAATGTATCGAATAGAAAGAGATACAGTGTGTATCGGCTTTTGTTGTTGACCGTACTTACTAACAATATCCGTTTATTTACAGCCACTTTCTCTATAATGTCGGTGTTAAAATAGTTTAATAGGCACTATACGCATATTTAATCCGTATCAGATTAATTTAACGACTAATTAATGACAAAGTGAAGTGGCTCTTATTGTTAATTTGTTATTGTTGTTAATGTAAAGTAAAAGTTAACGTGTTATATATCATAGTTTACCAGTTGGCAAGAAGCCATTACGAAAGGTAAACAAGGAGGTAACAAGAATGGCTTAATGCCAGACAAACTGGAGGTTTTAAAACTTGGCACATTACATTTTTCACTGCGGACTTTTTTAATAAATAAATGAAAGAAAAAATCGTTTTCATTACACGAGCGTTTCGATCCCGAATGGGATAAGTAGTAAAATGGAAAAAAAATGTGGAAAATGTTAGTCATCATTACCTAATCTGAACTTTAAATGCCGTTGGAAACAGAACCTATTTGAATAAATAGCTTCCTACGTACCTAAAGTAGCCTTCGTTGTTACGGATGAGAACCTGAAAAAACCTACAAGTTACCTTCTTAAGGTAACTTGTAGGCAGACTGCTGAATAAAATTATATTCGCTGTAAATACAAAAAAAATAATTAAAGCAAAAGCACTGAAATTGCTAGGACCAGCTATTTATGACCAGGAATCTAAAGAGCTCCTTGATCATCCAGTGCATTTCTTAATGGCCACCCAAGGCATAGGATGACAAGAACCATTTGTTTGAACGAAAATTAAATATAGCAAATAGCGCATGGAGGGCGCTCAAGTGAGGCGCTACAATATTTTATCCAAAAATAGAATGCAAAATGGATTACTGCATCTCGTTAGCAATAAACTAGGACACTGCGGCATTTGTAACCGCAAAGGCTTGGCTCCGACTGTAATAGATTACAGTTTGCTTAACCTGCCTTCAAGACGGACGAACAATTTTCTCGACAGCATTTTCTTCTTTTCCGACGGCTGTATTTCTCACTCCATGTAATTGTGGTACTTACAGTAAGTGGAACACGAGAAAACTGGAAAGTTAAAAAAGTTGACGTAGGTACTTTTGTTCTTCTTATCGTAATCTTTATTGCGGGGTAAGGAGTTTTGTCCCCTTTTTTTACTACGGAAGGATATCGCTGAAGTTAAGCTGAAAAAACTTATCGGAGTAAAGTTGTTTTATAAAGATTTGCTTCGATTGACATCGTAAAACAATTATTACTTTGTAACAATTTTGTTGGAATGCCCTACATATACATATTTCCAACAGTAATTTACTGCTTGATCAACTATTGCCGTCAAATGAAGTGTAATTCTATGTATTAGGATTGCTGATGTATCAAAATATTAACCGATCGAGACTAGAATAACTTACATGTTAATTATCTCTGAAAACCTATTATGAAAACCCACATCAACAGTAGATATTTGTATTTATCACTCGTCTAGTCCCAATGTTCCTCGATTTTGCCCTTTCACTTATCAAAGTACTCTGGTATCGACCTCCTTACACGATTTAAAAATAAACGAACTCTATTCTTCAGCATAAAGACTCCATTGATCCTAAATGAGTGCAATAAAGAGTGATTAATGATCATACTGAATACACCCGTTCTTTCGCAGTATTAGGTAGCTCACTCATCTTGTTATAATTATCACGGACTCGTTTCTTTGTTTTTACGTTATTATCGAATATATCAGCCGCATTGCGTACTAACGAAACCAATTTTATAAGTAGGTGAGATAAGTATCGAAAACAAAGTTCACTGACGTACAAGTAAGATTGATTTTGTTTATGAATTATGGCTGGTTAGCCTAAAATGTAACACAAAATTCGTTACAGGAAATTAGACTTTATTTAACATGTTTCAAACATGATTTAGAAATAAATTGCTTTCGCTCATAATAATGAATTTAATTAAGGACTCGGAGAGAGCTATACCGTTTAGGGGTAATATCTTTGTATCTGTACCCCACACATCTTTAAAAGTAGGTCGCAGCGACATGTTGCTCGTCTCCATAAGAGAATAGAGCTCCCCTTTTATCAGTTGCCATCAATTCAATCTCTTTGTTCAGACCAGCCGCGCCTGTATGGCACCCTGTGTTCAATCTACTTTGATCTCGTATGAATATACTATCATATATACACAGCCACTAATAAGTCAAGCAAAATAAAGTAAAAAGTACTGGATAAGGCTCGAGCTTGATAAAGATTAACCTCATGTAATCCTAACCTGTGTTGGATTATGGTGGAGGGGTCAAAGGCTTTGTATGGTGGTAAACAAAGCAGAGGGATGGGGAAGAAATACACCGTAATAAAGTCTTTGTGTACAGCGGATGAAAAGAAAATAAGTGACTAATGAAGTAGAGAGTATCTAATTAGACCGGCGACTAGCGCCGTTGGAGAAAAATAAGACTGAACTCGACGGTGAATGGTTGATCAAAAATAACTTTATTAGTAAGCGCTTTAGACTCAAGCTTCACTAAGAAGGTTAAGTCGAGTTAAGTAGTAATAATGGGTGTTTTTCTTCATCAGTTAAGCCTATTACGAGATTTAAACGTAGGTAAAATTGTTACTATTGTGTCATGAAGCTCCCGGATTACGTTTCAAGGCAACCTGTAGGTACGTCTACCTATGTGTACTTACATGTAAATATATCGGTGCGGTTTGTAATTCTGCGACTTACTCCTAGGTTCTTTTAAGGCTTTTAACCCTGAGTCACGCATAGGGGAAATGCGGTAGCACCCTTTAATGCCATTTCTAAGCAGAGGGACTCGTACTTACTTATGTGAATATAATGGGACCCCTTTCAATGTATTAAGCGGAATGGTACTCGCGAAATCATTTGTTGACGTCGCTAGTATCATTTTTGCCAGGAAGATTGAATGGATTTGTTGTAATTACATGATTGTATCTACCTAGTATTACACAAACTTACAGATTCGTTTTCAGTAAAAGTTGTTTATAATGAAGAGTAGGTACAATAATAACCTGAAGAGGTTTAGGATAAACAGAAATATACATACTTAAATAAATTATAGTTCAAAAATCATCATTTAAACCCACCCAAAGTGACAAATAAGTTTAGCTACAGAAGTGTGACTTTTGTTTGATTCAGTTTTTGTGTTATTGAAGTCGGTTTTAATTTTTGCATAGTTTTTTTAATTTTTCCTTTTTTAGCTGTAATATCCTATACAAATTTTTGCTATAAGTATATTTATTTTACATTGTTAACAATACATGTCATGGTAATAGGCTTATCCCCAATAAAATGGAACTTAACATACCTAACTGTCTAATTGTGAGTGTACTGTACACATCTGCATACCCCCTCAGAGCATACAGGCATGATGTTATGTTATAGACATGGTGTTGTGTAAACAATAAACATCCAAGCGATTGCAACAATCACGACAGATTTGGTGTCTATTATTGAAGAGTTCTGTTCCATATCTCCGAAGTCCATGATCAGATCATGACAATATTTCTATGGGACCTACTTGGCAGTCTACTTATTCAAACAAAAAAACAATTTTCAAAATCTATCCACAATTGACCAAGAAATCGGTGAACATACATAAAAAAAACATACAGTCGAACATAGAATCTCCTACTTCTTGAAGTCGGTTAAACATGTAAATGAATTAATTAATCTGTTTGTCATTTGTCCATTTGTGATCACATAAATCACAAGATATGGGGAACAGCTGATTTTTTTCACGTTTTTAGGATTTATCACGTAGCGAAAGTTTTTTAAGGTTATTTTATACCATACACGCAAAAATAAATATGTCTTGGCAGTCACTCCTAAAAAAAAACAAAGCTTTATAATGAAAGCGAATATAGCAAAAAGATTGGGAATTTACGCAAAAAAAAAACTCGATCCTTGGTATCTCACTTTTGCCTCTAAGTTTAAATTAGGTAGGTACTATTAATTATTATGTTTCAAAATATTTAACACTAGTTCCCATCAATTCCTCAGACGCGGCGGTCGCAATAGAGGCATGGAAGGCGGCAGTGGCGTCGTGTACCGCGTGGTGGGGCGCACGCGCAGCAAGGCAGACTGCGGCCAGCAGACTGAGCGGCAGCCGCCTGCGCCGCGTCAGCAGGGGCAACAGGACACTACCTGGAAGAAGTACACCGACTCGCCGGGAGTTGGAGCTCCGCCGCTGGTAAATATCAAACATTCTACTTTCAACATTTCGCCCTAAACAATGCTATGTGCAGCGGCAGAACACCACCGGGAAGAATTACACCGAGGGAGCTCCGCTGGTAAATATCGCACAATCTACTTACACAACTGTAGGGGAGAATGGAACAAAAGAACGTGTATCCTGATCCCAAATAAAATGAATCAAGGGCAGGAAGATGGTGCGTCATGACCTTTAAGTATATTGTATTAAGGCAAGTCTCAGTGAATTGAAGCTGCAGACGGCAAATTGTCAGACAGGGTACCACCATAAGAAGTAGTAGTGTAAATATCCTACTTTAGATTAAGAATTATCGTCAATCAGCCACACCCCGTTACACCATGCACCTGTGAAAATTAAAGACTAGATACAGTTTCTTCATCGAAGATGTAACTTAAATAGTCGGTGCTCATATCAGTCATAGCATATCCTAACGTTTCAGAAACCCCTTTTTGTCAAAATTGTGATCCTTGAAATCGATATATAGCCATTTATATATTTATTGGCTGGCTGTACTTTCCTAACTATTTTTTAATTTCTAATGCTCACTTCTTTCTCATTTTATTCCAGAATCAACCAGCGCAAGCGCCGCCAAGTCCGTCGCACGGACGGAAAGGTGAACGCCGCGCCGGTCATCACTCGCCGCAGCATCACAAGCGAGAGAAGCTAACTGCGGCTCAACAGCTTGGCATCGCGCCTCATCCCCAGGTAACTAAAATCATTTTAATGGTGGAGGCATTTGATGATTTGCAATGCGGCTAGTATTTCTGCAAAACCACCTACTAAGCTAGTCATGTCCCATTTGTAAGAGATGTGGGTTCACGACGATTGCCGTATTTGAAAGTTAGACTGTTGCTGCTGATACTCAAACTATCTCAATTCAATTGAAGCAAGTCCTATAATAATATAATTTTGAATTTGCATTCTTAGCTGACCTAAGTTATTCAGTATTTCAGTCCATTGACGCTTACCGGGGTCCTTAAAAGAGATAACAAGCATTGTTATAAGGTTGTAGGTAATACAGATTTGGCAAATGGTCGGCCGATAGCCGAGTCTAAAATTAGAAAGACACTGCTGCCCATTGTCTTGGAAATCCTTGAGACGCCTTTTACACGACCCTTTTCTTTAGATACCCGGCCTTACGGCCAAAGAACGTTATGTCCTGATAGAAATTATAAGTTAGAACCATAATTTAATTGGGTACAAATATTATGATCTGTTCCTACCAATCAATTCAAAGGTGTAATAAATTTCTTGTTTTATTTACAGTATGCTGCATCTAATTCGTCTGGCCAACATCCATCTAGAAGTGGCGGATCACAGGTATCACATTTTTAACCATAAATTAATTTTCCTCGAATACATATTTGCACTTTTGTTATATCTGTGCATACATTCGCATATTAACGTAAGTTCGAGTCTGGACTTAGGAGTAGAGCTTAAGTCCTTTTCTTTATGGGCCTAAAAAGCATACTGCTTTCTTGTTTTTAAAAGTTTAAATACAGGGTGTAAGGGACAGCCCTCTGCAGACTGCTGGGGTGAATTCAGTAAATCATACTAAGATGACCTGTACAAGATATTATTTCAGGAACGTTATAAATTAGATTTGTTTTATTTCCTCATACGCAATGTATCGTTACCGTCACGTAGCGAACGGCAAGCGCGACGACGAGTTCGATGAAATCTGTAACTAAGCAGAAAGTGAACAGCTGATTTCACGCGTCGTTCAACATCCATTTTTGTTTTTTTATTATTTACATAAATGGGGTGCTGCGTACAGAGAATGTAATTTTACATTGGAATATGGGAATAGTAACTGAAAAACGATTAAAAAATTAAAATTTTCCGGGAAAAATTCCGGTTTAATTATCATTCAAAATAAGGAGCTGAATGCGCTGTCAGTTTGCGGAGGGCTGTCCCTTACACCATGTATACGTACGGTCAAAACAGAACATGTCCTAATTTAAAAATAAATTTTAGCAGCTCCAGTCACCCAGCGGTGGATCTCGGCCGTCTAGCGTGTCAAGCGGAGGGAACGGCAGCACCTGTTCCTCCAGTAAAGCGAAGGTCCCACAAAGTTTCGGCTACGTGAAAAGACAAAATGGTGTCCCCCAACAGCCCGCACCACAGTCCAATGGACCTCCACAGCATGGTAAATAAACTTAATATGTTTAAATAAAACGAATACTCTCCAAAAAAAACTATTCAATCCTATGAAAAAACTGTTTTTTTTAAATTAAATAAAAGTCTAAAATTCAATTAAGTAACACGACATTAGGCTAAATGCACAAACAGTGCGAAGCCAGAAACAAAAAAACAAATCTGTTAATTTATGTTCATATGACAATATTTTTGAATTTAGAATCAGTACCTAAACTTTGTTTAATTTTCTTGTGGCTGAATATAAATAAAGCGGCCGATTTAGAAAAAAATAAGCTATTCATTTCATACTTTATCGGCTAGATGACAAAAATTAAGCGGGAAAAATATTATGCTGTTGATAATTAAAAAATTATTATGATTTAATTTAGTTATAGGTAAAAGTTCTATGCCATGAAGTAGGTAATCCAAATTATCTGTTTTAGGTGGAAGGACTGCTCAAGTTTCTGCTGTGCCAAGAACGAAAGTCAAAGTCTCTGGTGGTACACAAACATGTACACAAGATCTACAAATTCACAGTAAGATACCATTGATTTTTGCATGCAATAATATTTTCATCATCTCATGCACGTAGCATTTATGCATTAAGTAAGTCGTACTCGTGGGCACGAATATAATTTTGGATCCGTATCTGAATAAAATTGTTTTAAATTCAGCTGCATCCAGTTAGACTGGATGCCGACCCCAACATAGTTGGGAAAAGGCTAGGTAAATGATGATCTGAACAAGATTTTTTGAATCACTGTTTTTTATGAAACGAGGTTACTGCTTAAATATGGTCCAAAGAGTATTTAAAAAATTTAATGAACCATCTTAGTACTTTCATCTAGGTAGAATTTTCAGTAATGTTTTCATATCAAATAGGTACATAGGTACGTCTAGTTTTGCTCATAGGTCCTGTGTCCTGCCACTATGTCCTATAGAACGTACTTACAGTTTTAATATATCTACCCATTCATGCATGCTTGTCTTCGAAAACTTTAACTATGCTTTGCATTTCATTCATTCTTCATTTTGACGTCTACGCAGAAAATGGAATCGGTCCGAAATCATTTTCTTTGGGTGGAACAGCTGCGGCTCAACTCTCGGCATCAGTTCGGGAGAGGCTGCTGGGGTCACAGTCCCTGCCTAAACCTGGTACTCACGAGTTTGCGGCCCTCTTTCATCATCACAGGTAAAACCTTATTACCTATTTTATTTCTAATGTTTGAGTTGACTGTGTCTGCACTTTGGGGCAAGTTACGCAATGTTTTATAGACGTGTTGCTTTCTATATGATGCATGAGGTCGTTGTTCAATATAGGTGTTTTGTTTGTGCCTTTCAGTACTAAACACTAACTGTTTGATGTCTAATTGTTACGAAATTAATAGTTAGGGTCTGTCTTGCTGTAGTTAAGATCCAGCTGGATTAGGTTTGTTCATCATTACAGACTATAAAACATGCCTTTATATAGTTAATAGCCCAAAAAAAACATTAAATAGGATCCCGTATGGAGTTAGCATCTTGGGCAAAAATACACTTAATCCAGTTCGAGTATAAATTACCACACAGCTGACTTCCAACCCAAACAAATGAACCGTTGGTACAAGACAATTGTTTCGTTGACATCAGCAATTAAACAGTTTAACTAATAATCGGGATAGTTGATATAAGTGAGAGTGAGATGGAGAGATCTCTTGCTCTCTCTTTGCAGAGCTAGAGGATGACTATGATCTTGAAATTATTAATATAGGGCAGAACTGGATACTTTACTTTTGGTGTCTGAATCTAGTTGTAATATAAGATAAGCGACCAAAAGTCTGACAAGTTTTATTTGGTACCTACCAAATAAACCTGAAAACAATTGAGTTAAACGTAAAAAGTATGTACAATAGTGATCGATCGTCCTTTATTACAAAGACTAATAAAGCTACTAATTATTCCATATCGTTATCTATTTGGAGCCTATTCAATGAAAGGAGTTACTGTCCAATAGATAAAATAAACTGACGAATTAAATATTTGTATTTTTATAAGTAGGCAGTTTATCAATATTTGACCTATGTGCTCCAACAATTCCACAGATATTAAAATATTTAAATTGGAAAAGCAAACAAGGATTGAGTTATAATCCGGGAATGTAGAGATAACTTTCATTCGACTGTTTCAACTGTTTATTATGGCAGAACAAGACGCGTTCTTAAATTGAACTGTGACTTAATTCGTCTCTGTACTGGCCACCGACATTTTAATTGAGTAAAATACACATTGCGAAGAAGAATATCGTCATGTTCGGACGATTTTTTAATTTTAGAACGTTGTTTTTTGAAAATAACCAGTTTTATCTTTTGGAATTCAAATAGAAAAAAAAAACAGTGAAAAAAATATTATCGGCCGTTACAATCATGAATGTTGACAAGTAAGCAAACAGTCCTTATCAATATCAGTTAAAATCGTGAGAAATTTAAATCAAATGTGGGATTTTGAATCAGTTTAAATCGATCTCGGTTTAAGTCACTCCTCTTTGAAATTGTTTCAAGTTATCCTCATTTTAAGTGTTGTTCTTCAATGGTTTAAGTATTTTTTGATGTAGTAGACGAAACCGGTATTTTCCTGTTTACATTGTGTGGGTTTTTTTGCCAAATGTTTGGCATTAGTTAATACATGCAATGGCTTCCAGGGTCGCACCTAGAGGTGGCATAAAGATAAGTGACGGCAGTCTCTCTGATACTCAAACGTATTCCGAAGTCAAGTCTGACTACGGGATCCCGTATGCACCTTGGCTAAGACACAGGTAATTATTGTAAATAATACTAATCTAGTTCTTATGATGAATGTGGTTGGGTTTTTTTTTGTACGGACATGAGTGATGAATCGTAACCAGCTAAATTCTTACTTATAGAATGTTAATTTATGTTGTTGTGAGAGTAAGTGTATAAATATTACTGTTTGTCAAGTGTCATTATCATCACCATTTTTCCCTCATTATTCTTGTATGCTTATTTTGTGTGTCATTATTTTTCTGTGATTTTTAATGTGTCGTACAATGGCCCTTGGGTTACCTATACAGAACAAAGAAAATGAAATTCTATTTAGTTTTAAAGGGGTACCTACTCAATTTTTTAAAACAAACAAAATAGTGCTTAACACAAAAGGTATTTTCAATATACATGCTGAACCTTCTTTGAAAATAAATACTATGACACGCAAAACCCTTCTATCATAATCACATGCTTTTCAGCCCTATTTTCAATGGCCAGTTGTAGACACGGCAGTGTTTTGTTTAATTCAATTTTATTTTCTTTTAACTTGAGTTCCATGGTTTAAAAATCGAACATGAACAGATGTACCCAAAGTACAGCTGGCCATTCTGTGCCGTCATCACTCTTCCCCTTTTCAGCAACACATACTCAGCGAGTGGTCGCCTGTCCGAGGGCGAGTCGATGGAGTCGCTTACGTCGCTGCACTCGGCGCAGGCGCACAACCACACCTCCTCCCCTAACTCACACCACCGCAGCTCACTCACACACAATAAGCTCATCATGCACCGAGACGCACAGGGCTCCAGGTTAAACAGGAGCAACAGTATTAGGTGGGTCCCCCAAATATCTATTGACTTTTAGGGCGAATGTCATCAATGAAACTGAATTCGATCAGCACACTTGAACTACGTTTAAGAGCTGTCAGTGTCATCGTTGCTGTGGCATATTGACACTGACAGCTATTGAACGCAGTTTAGATGAACTGAGCGCGTTCAGTTTCACTGTTGAAATTCGTCCTCGGAAAGTTTACAATATGCTGTTTTACACTCTGGGGTATCGCGATTAATATTATGGTATTACTTTATGTAATTCTATGATTATGTTTTTGAAGAGAAAATGTATCCTTATTTGAAAAAAGATTCCAATTCTCTTGACTGATTTTAATAACAAGTTAATTAATGTTATCGATACGTTTATTTAATTATTTAATCTTGGTGAGTTGTTTAAATGTAATATAACAAACAGGTCTTTATTGTCTTTGCATCTTTATCCAAATATCGGTTTTATGTTCCATACATTAAATTGAAAATGGGTTGACTAATTAACACGACATGCTAAAATTCTAGCTTAATTCTTCCCTTATCATTAATCATGCTTATGTGTACCTACATTTCGTTCTATTAATCTCTAATATTCATTAATGCTTCTTTACTTCTATGTCATGTATTTATATGTATATGTACTGTGGGTGGTTATTATGACAATGTCTTGACTGTTGGTTACATTTTTAGCTACCTCAGAGATAGGACGTTCCCAAGGTATGCCACACGGTTGGAAGTTTGTTCATGTTTTGGCTTCAAGGTGGCACGCTTCATTTAAAAAAATAAACAATTATGCATGATTTGAACAAGGCACGGCTTATCTTATTATAATTTACACTTCATTTACGCCATTGTAAATGCTCATTTCGATATTATTTTCAATAATTTTATTCACGTTTAAATTATAACTTACTCAGTAAGTGCACACACTTCATCCAAGCAATGTGCGCTATTTTTTTTTCAATCATCTACATTAAATAGTTTTCAATTGTTCACACCTTGTATAACCAATACACAAACACGAAATGAGAAATGAAATCTAAAAAAAAATTAAGTCAATTTAAAAAGTGTCATAAAAAATCGCATTTTGAAGCAATTTTTTTCAACGGGCTTTTGTCTACTGCTAAATATACTGTACTGTGTCCTGTTGTAATGTGCGCCAAAAGCTTTCACGTTATATTATAATGCTGCGTAACAAGCTTGGAATGAGTGAGAAACAATATGACCTTGAGATATGACAATCTCTCCTTGGCAATCTCTCAAGGTGTCCATATTTCCTGAAGAGATTGGCAGAATATTAATTCCATTTACGAATCGATGATGACTGGGCAAAGGACAAAGTGCATTATTACTTGTACTACAGAGTTCCTAACACAATCTCTCATTTACACGAGGTAGAAAGACACTGACTGAAAGCACCTCACTTACATTTCGAAATTGGTCTGCGATATATACGGACGGCGACCAATCATGCTATAGAAAACCAATATAAGCGGATCTGTCATTGTACGGGAAATCTATACAAAGCGAGGCCATGTTATATTGGAAAATATAACTTGATATGTCGCCGTGTGTACTGACATCGTACCTCCATTCATTCCCAGCTTCACAGCATCGAAATTCCTAAGCAATGTCAAACACGAAAGGTGCTTCATCGTAGATTGTGAAGGCTTCAACTTCTCTACAAAAACTAAACAACGAATATTTTTACAGATCAACAAAATCAGAGAAGTTATACCCATCGATGCTGCAAAGATCTTCGGAAAGTGATTACGAGCCGTATTACTGTTTACCGGTGCAGTACGGACCATCTGGACAAGGTAAGGTTTTATGTCTAAAACCCTAGTGTTTTATGATTCTTCAACAAAAACATTTTATGGGACATAAAGTGCTGTATGTTTCTCAATGTCCATGACTAATGTTTTTATTGATTGTTTTGCTCCCATCGATTTTACTACTTCTAGTTGTATTCCATCATTCATCACACGAACATTAATGTCGGCTGCCTTGATTTTAAATTGATGGGTCCAGGAATGTGGTTACATATTCACTACTGCACGTGGCTTTGAGCGATGCCAATGCGTATCTTGCTCATAGTGTGCATTCTTGCATAATTCATCTCGGTGTAAATAGTACAATTAGTGCGTAAGTCTGTTTGTTGTATTGTCTCGTCTACGAACAAACCAACGGCTTGCAAGGTATGATGCAATAGGCAAAACAAAAAGATTGTTCGCGACATCTCCCTGTAATTCAGTCATTCTGTGGAAATTTATCTTATATCTAATCATTATGATTGTGTCTTTAATGGGAATCTGTAGTTAATTTAGACGAATTAAAAAAAAAAACATTATTCGTTTTTTGAAATTTTATAAATTATTAAGATCCTGATATTATGTCTATTATAATATGGTGAAAATTCAGCTTGAGTATTCCCGGTTACTATATTATTTTTAATGTAAACCGTATAAAGGTGTACTTACTTAACCGTTTGTGTATCGTAGGTCTGAACTATGGTGTATCGGAGCCACCTTCACCTTCTCCGAGATCAGCGCTGAGCCCGACGCACCAGCCCGGCAATGTGATGCATACGCCAAGGCACTCGCACCATTATCCTAAGAAAAATGATGAAGGTAAGACAAATCTTATTCTTAGATATAATAGCTAAAATGAAAGAAAAATGGAGTGAATGATAGTGTGACTGTTGACAGGGGAGAATGAGAATAGAAAACGAGTTGCGATGACCCCAAGTAAAATGGGACAAGAACAGGAAGATGATGATTTCATAATCGCTGCTGTAAAAAGGATGGTTTTGAGAGCATTGGGCATTTAGGGAGGCAACGCAACGACTCCACATATTCTTCTCTAGGAATGTTGAAAATCGTAAATTGCTCGTAGCTTTGATTCTAACTTAACTTTTTATAAAAAATCTGTGTCCAGAAAAATATGTACTATAATAATAGAAGATTAAAATAATGATGTCAACAGAACATCAAAAGCGAAATCTGAAGAAAGAGTTTAAGTAAAAACTGTTTACGCAATAAGTATCTTTCTCCAACAATTTAATTAGAGTGTTCTATATAACGGGTACTTCGGTATCGTCCGGTCATTGGTATCATTTATACGAAGCAGATGTCCGCTGCACGGCATAATGTCGCAACCGCAAACATGTGGCTTGCATCGGAGACAGAATTCGAACATAAAACATTTATTTACGGTAATGTTTGGGAATATTTTGTCGCTGATACGATGAGTGGACCACTAAAATAGGAGTTAGTTTCTGTAAATGTATTGGATACTGAAACCAGTGCTAATGTTGACGATGAAAAGAATTCAGAAATCAATCACAATGAGATCTAAGATGCGATTAATGAACGCCAGTGATGTTGCCATTACCGTAGCCGTAACTAGGCCGAAATAATTTAAAAGTAAAAACGATAATTAAAGATGGTTTACATCAAGATCTCTTTAGTCACGTGCCCTTAGGCATTTTATCTAAATAAAACAGTTATTTTGTATAAAAATGCATATGCATCAATTCTCATTTCCGTATCGCACGCTTCGTACGCATCTTCATACAAAATAAGCATTTCCAATAGATAATATGCGAATGGATGCTGATAAATGTAATTCAAGCCCTATTCTGATTCTGCCGGTGACCTTCAAACATGAAAGTTTTCACACAACAGTGGCCTCAGTATTGATCCCTTCGAGAACCACCGGCGGTGGCCCATTCTCTAAGTCTTTAATTGATAGATAAAAAGCCATAAACGCAATATTATGTATAAACTTAGCCAAGCCTTTATAAATCTACCTCAATATATGTAATTATACTTATTACCTTTTTTTGTCCACAGTGCACGGTTCAACTGCATCGTTGGTGTCCACGGCGTCGTCATTGGCTGCTGGTGCGGGCTCAGAAGAAAGACAGGCACACGAGGTACCTAATGTAAAGTTCAATCATATCATTTTTCTCGCTTTATCAATCAATAATTAGAAAACCATATCTTTAATTCTGAAAGTTGTTCATGTGCATTTTCTCGCTCCAACTAATCTTTCCCTATCTCACTCAATTACATACTCATAACAATCCTACACATTATCCCTGCCTTCACTAAGCTGACTGCTCGTTGGCAATCTAGAAAGTGATGTAAAATAGAAGACTAATTAAATGAAAGCTAGCTTACTATAGCCCACTTTTGTGCAAAATTGAACCTGTCAATTTTCCCTCAGGTCCGGAAATTGAGGAGGGAACTTGCTGACGCTAAAGAAAAAGTACACACGCTGACCACACAACTAACTACTAATGTAAGTACCCATTTTCTCATAATCAATTAAGCATTTATTTTATTAATGTGTTTAATGATGTCTAAATCGTATGACATTTAAAATACCAAAGAAATTAAAAAACATCAAAAATAAAAATGATATAGGTAGTTTCGTATGTGTTCTTTCAGTTATAATTAAAATGCAGTTACGACGGTAAAGTTTAATTATGATCGTCGTTATAGTCGCGTTAAACCTACTTACAGAATAGTGAACACACTTTACTTTTTTTTGGATCCACCAGTTTTTTTTTGTTTCCAACCTGCCTACGCATGAAACTCTAATCAGGGTAATGTAACATCAGATTTTTTTCTATGTCACCTTAAAAACAGGCTGTCACATTGTGTTTGTTACCACACCTACACCATTGAAACTTAATATCTTCGATTCTCCGTATACAAAATAATGACTTATCGCCACCTTGTAAAGCTAGCTCAGTCATGATATGCTCACTGATGCTTAGCTGCCCTGCTTGTTTTTGTTTAGTCACAATGTAATTTATACCGATCCAATTTTGTGGTCATCATATTTCATAACATTGCGGTTGACTACAGATCTCCCTTAGTACAGATTCGTACTTTCACTCCACGGTCGTATTACCCATTTCGAAACATCCAGTTTTTGTTCCAACCATCACTTTTTATGAGTGTTCTTGATATCGCTTAACTTTTGGATATCGTTGCCGATAACCTATTGTAACCCTTTAAGCTCCATTTCAGTAAAGTTGAGATGGAATTTCACAAGTTAGGGGTCAATAAATAATATCAGAGGTCCGTGCGGCCGTGAGACGCCCGTTCGGCTGTTTCCTCCCATATCGGGCGTTAAGAATGTATGCCAAATGCCAACTGCCACCGCCGCTATCTACTGTAACATACGATGTCCAAGTCAAAGACGAATAGTGACAACTCTATTAAGAATTAACCTTTGCAGAAATTGAAACGTTTTAGCAATATTATTTCAAGTACGTTCGTAGATGTGTATCTTAAGATATTAACTTAAGTACCTCCGTATGCAGTTATACACTCTTGAAATGTATCGCTTTCCTCTTACGTCTTGACAGCAATGACAGCTAAGTGACAAACCGCCTATAAATGCGAGCGAATATGGCTAGTGACAACTTTGAACTTGGTGCCGCCGATGTAGACCAGATAAAAGACATTCATATTATAATTCCATCTTGTATTACTATCTAGCACCTTATACTAGTAGGATTACATACCATATTTGCTTAGAAATAAATAAAAAGCCGGAGCCATCAACAAAGGGACAAGCTTAACTAGGCTTACTAGATTTTATTTTGCGTCGCTTTTTTTTTGAATCGTCCATACCTTGATACCACCTTGTCCACTCTTAAAATATCAAAATATATTAATGCAGGCCTAGATATTAAGTACTTAATATATTAGGTACAAGTCCCCGAACTAAACAGAATTGGTCCTTTTATTAAGTTGTCTGAGTTGTCACTCACATTATTCACTAATTGTGCTTTAAATTCTGTAGCTATACATATTTGGAATATTAAGAAGTGCACTAATTAGCATGACATGTTTATCAGTAAGCTTTATCTATAAAGCTGTCATAATAATCTTGACGATGATAGGAATGATATTGACATGACGTATCAATTAGCTTATTGCACTCTCTATGGTTTTTATTAACTAATTACTAAATTCGAGGGCGTTACATATTAATTGAGTATTTAATTATTATCCGTTAGGTACTTCTGTAATTATAATTACTGAATTATCTTGGTAGTTTTAACGATTTTATCGTTAACAATATCCAGTTACAATCAATTATAATTTAATTTCTATTAATGAATTTATTGCTAACTTTCAGTAGTTGGCTTCGCACATGCAATACGATATCTGCCGAAATTAAACGCATCCTGTTACAAAATAATTGATTATCATAAAAGGCCTTTATTTGAGAACAAGAATACATATCTGATTTAATTTTTTGATTGATTGATTCTTCAAAGAAATCTTAAAAGAATCAATACAAAACCATCACTAAGAGAAAGGAGGACGAATTAATGAATTTTCTTTGGTTGACGATCAGACATGTAACGGTTATCGAACTCATTAATGTTCCTACATGTGTTCAGTTAATTCGTCTGGACAAAGAAAAAGTGGATTTTTCAATGAGTTGAGTAGATTTTTTTGTGTTTCTAATTTACTGGTCGCTAAAGCATCGCCGACATGCATAATTCAATACGAAAGACGTCCACCAATGTTCTTGTGCCCCCATTGTTTAGTTTTGTACCAATTGTGACGTACGAGACTTGGCCACAGTGGATGATGTGGCGTCTCAATGCCATATCATTGACTTTGAATTGCCCACCGCACAAAAAAATCATTTTAACGTCACGAAAGTGTTTTGTGTCATTGAGAACGCTATTTCCTTTAGTGCCTATTTCAGCATCCAAGCGACATTAATGCCTTCGCTATTGACATTAATTACTACACTTTATAGTTGAGCAATGAGATCTTTTTCTTGTTCGGTTTACATTAGAGTCAAAAGCGCGACATTATGGTCGGTTATACCCGAGATCACAAATTGTATTCAATGGCGATTTAATTTGATGTATAGGTCGCTGTTGCCCTGCATTGCCTTCACGTATCACAATTCACAGTTCTGTGATGTTAACAACATTTCCTAAATTACTAAACATTGCGCTTTTATTTGTTTTGTAATTTACAATAACCTTTTTATCCACAAGACTTATGTTGACTAACATAACCAATATATTTTATAGTCTAATTATATTTTTATTGTGAGAAAAAACAGCCAATAATGTTATCTTATTTGAAATGTCAAAGCCTGGTCGGTACTAGTGTTCTATGTCGGTGTCCCTGTACCATAACTGTCTTGTCTACCTTCACTTAAACACGCTAATAATTTTCGTTTAACATTTCCGCTGTTTATTGACTTTGCCCAAAGTCGGCTGTTGTTAAAACGATTTCCAAAAAGACTTGTCAAACAATTTAATAATGATTATTAACTGATGTTTGGTGTGACAAACAGTAGTATTTGTTGGCTCGTAGCCATTTAAGCCAAAGAACATCGTTATCCTCCTTGTATACAGCTTGCCATATACAGCAGAATTGTTCACTTGACAAAACTAATTGTTAGCAATGAGTTGAAACATTTAAAACTAGTAAATATTTTATAATTTTCTGTGCTAATTCTGAATACGAAATTACTAGCGTTAGTTTATTTGTTCCATGTTCTGGACTAACTTTAACAGGCCTCCTACTAGTTCTACTTTACTTACTGTTTGTAGGTCACCCTTTTTGTGTCTCTTTCGGAATGCACATTTGCGACATGGTAAATAAGGTTGAAAATCTTATTCATTTAGTCGCCTTGCTATCTTTCTATTCTCTGGACTTAATTTTTTTCTGTTGCTTTGAATTGCTAACAATCGTACACATTCTTTGTTAAACTTCCTGTACCTTGTTCTTCTCCTTCACTGTCGATTCCTGGACCTCGTTTAAAGTTAACGGTTTGTGTATCATCCAGATTAGAGTCCACTACTGTCATCTCTTTGCTTTTACTAAATTTAAACATGTTTGTGTCGTAGTCGCCGCGTGCGCAGAGACGTTATCAAGTGTAACTCGAGCCCGTGGCCCATAAATCCTCAGAAGTGCCTGCCGCACTTGCGCAACAAGTGCCTCGCGTACTATAGATAATGTGTGCGACCCGCCTTCTTTGCTGCTCTATCTTTTATATTGTTATCTAATAAATCAAATTATTAAAAAAATATCTATCCTCACTTGAAAAATTAAACAATAATTATTTTCGGTAAAATAAAAATTGGCCTGTAGAATTTCTAATACATATTTGTAACCCCTATTGCTTTTATCAACACAATTGACATTTCATCTAACACGATCGTGGTTGTTTCTCCACACCCTAAATATCCCTTGTCCCCATCCTGTCTGTAATCAATAGACCGTGTGTTACTGGTTTGATCAGTGATCCGGGTTCCTTGGGTTCCGTGACTCAGTTAAATTCAATGCAGTCGGTCACAAACACGGTACCATCAGTCAAGCCAGTGTAGACGGAGCCTCGTTAGAGTGCGGTCGCGCGCGTGTTGGCTCCACGACTTTATGCACGTTACTTTTACTACGGACCTTATAAACAAACTGTTGCTTTTCGTTGTGAACTTTTGTGATTATAAGTGAGAAGTGATACATGTTTAATAGTTTCTGTGGGTTTTCTACGAGTTTTGGTACTGAACTACACTGGAGCATCGTACTTTCAGTCATCTTTTGAACTCCATATGAGCGAAACACGTTTGATTATCGTTTGTTGTTTTGTTACCAAGACATCCGGGTCTAACATTTGTATCTATCACTTGCCCATATTTGATAGTTCTAATGATGCATCATATTCTAATGATCATTATTAACACTGCAATCTTTATTAATGTAACAAAAATCATTGGCGGTTTTCTAATTGGTCGTCACTTGTGTATAAGCCGTTAATAGTTCATCAAAAGATATCTACTAAAATTACATGGTTAGTTATAAAATAGCCTGTTTTATTAAAATTACAATATACAGAGTATTTTGGAGTTTTTAACTTTTTCATCTCAACCATCTGACTCCTCTATGGAGCAGGTACTGCGTCCCTTTTTTACATTTGGTCTGTAAGAAAGCCCCTATTGAGAGATCCTGCTCTCGCGAACAATATCCCTTTGATGATTTTGTTTATGTCTACTATTGTACTTGTCCTTGGGTACGTACTTGCAAAGTAACAACAGACGTTTTACTACATTGGTCGAGTAGGATTGAGTTGGTTGGCTACTAATTTTAACCGCCTGCAACGTTAAACAAACTTTTGTAGCTATAAGTATAATTATTACTGCAACAACTTCAACATCTATATGTTTCCAAACAAATAGTTATAGACCGTGTAATGATGGCCATGAAACTTGTCAATTAGAAAGAGTTGCGTATGTCTCGAGACTAACGATAAACGTAAACATCAAACGTGAGCCGAAATCTGTTTATAGACGATCTGGTTCTATTTGGGGTCAAACGTTTGATATCATCTCGTTTGATGTGTTTTACGGGGATGTTATAACATGCAGTTTTGTATAGCCGCGTTGACTGCACTCATGAAATTAAAATAAACATAAAAGTTAAACGCGCTGATTGTAATTTTCGCTTTTTTTATTGCTACGATAAATAACAGCTGCTTTGTAGCCGGCAAATAACCGGCTAACCTCAGGTTTTCCTGCCTTGGAAAAAGTAATAGGTACCTATTCCTACTCGCTATGATTTTGATGAGACTAGTTACTTTAATTCTAGCTCAGTTATATTGAGCAACGTTCTTATTTTAATCTAACATAGATAAAACTTTATCATGCTTGTGTCATACATTCGTACTTACTACAAAAGTTTAAGTACAAAACACATTAAATACTATAAATTATTACTTTATTGGCAGCAGTGCGCGAGCGACTGTCTTTGTTCAGAACATATATGGAAGGCTTTTAAAGTTTTAAGCTTATATTGTTATTTCTGTTTGTTCTTAGACTTTTTATGGGCACAATAAATCAATGAGGTATATTCACGTTGGCTGCGGTGGGCCCGCGGCCCTGACGCACATATGTCACCGCAGGACAACGTTTCTCGTCCTATTTAACTATTTACGCAACTCCGCGGCTATCGCTTGCAGCATCCCTATGTAATCTAAACTAATCTATGCAAACATGTCTACCTCATTTACTTTGTTCCAGTTAGCATATCAAACTATATTGTACTGATAACAAGGAGTATGCTCTACTTCTTAGACTGGCACGGTATTTTCAAAAGACTCTTCCTTGTTTTCTAGCCGTTCTAGATATGTTTAAAACTTTACGTTTACTTTTCGTGTTGAGATAGATTCCATTTTTGGGTTTTGAGTTGTACTTAAACTCAAGAGCCTATAATTGAAATAACTATTGTTTGTGAAGCCAAAGTTTAAGTCTTTCTGCCCAACTATGGTAACACAAACGAATGAACCACAATTGAAAATGTCCTGTTTACAGTGTCTTATAAAATAATAACGAAAATACTTTTGTAGATTACGATTGATAACGTAGTCTAAGTATCGACACAAAACTGCCTCAGTTTTATATCTTATCTTCATATAGTTTTATGTGGCTGTATGGTTCGCCAAATACGACACCAATACAACATCTTATTTATTTCTACATATGAAGGCAAGGCCGGCTTTGGGTTGCAAATATAGCATTATTTATTCAAATATCGAATACAGAAAGCGGCACTCACTGGTGGTTACAGTTCGCTGTCTTCAATCAGCGAAGCGCCTCCTCGACACTGTCAATTGAGGTTAATTCGTATGGAGACTGGCCAGGGATCTCTTGATAGTGCCCCTTCGTTATTTATTTGTTCAATAAGCTAAATGGCCTAGTAAATAACCTTCATTTTAATAAACAAATTGTTATTTTATTACTTACACTTTCTTCCCATATGGAGTTTATTTTTAGACAAGGAAATGCTATTTGCCATATAAAGATGGTCATCATCTGCCAGTAGTTGCATATTATTTGTCTTTTACGAGCATCAATGTTAACATAATCTTTTAATGTTTTATAGGGTTTGAGCGCATCGCAACTGAAAATAGTGTTTATAGTGCAAAGACAACGAACTCGTAAAATGTACGTAAAATAACATGAACTTGCAGGTGCCTTTATTTCAGCTTCGGTTTTAGACTCATGTCGTTAAAACTCAAATACATTGCAAACGACACTATAAAAATAAAAGAAAGTTAGTAGAGAAAGAGATTACGACTCAAGCTAATTAATTTATTAATGCAGTCTATGATTGAAAGTAAGAAATCCGCTGTAATACCTGTCAAGAATGATATCGGAAATATAAATCTGCTACAACTTATCGCTAACAGGAAGGAACGAATTTTAATTGTTCGCTATTTAATTAATATCGTCCGCAATGTTCCAAGTCGTACGCTTAAGTAATCATAGAGTACGAGCCACAGGAAGAGGAAAGAAATCGTGTTTTTTCAGTCAGTCATGTATACCCTATATCCTTTTAAAAATGCAGTGTTTATGTGATTTCGACACGTAATATTTGGTGCCAATAGCTTCTTAGCACGCGTTTGGTCTTGTTAGCTTCGATTGCTTTATGGGCCCATTACAAACAGTAGTTATTTTTAAACATTCAAAGAATTTGCAACTTAGATCATTAATTGATAAATGTTATTTGCATTTGCTTACTTGAATTCGTGTCTGAATCGTTTCAATAAAAACAATAAACAGCGCTGCAAAGCTCGCTGTAAATTTTCAAATGAGGTTCTACGTAACGCATTCTTAAGAAATAATTAGTGTACCGAAATGGAACTGTCAATTTACAAATCGTATTGTACCCTATTTGTTCTTAATTGCTACTACATTGTCATGACTAGTGTATTTATTGACCGTTTCTAACATGCTGTTGTAATGTCGCACGACAGACTGCGCAATATCTTTCGACCATTTAAGAGATAATCGAATCTTGTTCTGAATACATAAGATATTATAAATCTTAAATACTAATACTTACTTCGACCATTTGAAACAGAAATCAATACTATTAACAAATAAACTGTTGTAACACCCATGAGAGGCTAATCGTCTTGAACACATTTACCATCCCAAAAATAATCATAAATTGTCAACTTAAAATAATCTTTAACGGATTGGGGTCTAAAGATGTTAACAAGTTTCATACGTTCACACTTATGATTTTATATTATTTAATAGGTATGAAGGCTTCGATCATTTCACCTCGACGGGGATTTTATCAATGAATTACGCGTGTTAATACAAAACCCGTTCAGCGTCGGTTGCGTCACCTCCAACGGCCGCCGACCTTGACAGGAAGACAGCTACAATCCTCCAAAAATTACGTACCTACTCGTAGCGTGACTTATACCAGATCTTCAATCATCCTTGACTGGTAAAAAATAACGTAGGTATGGTTCGATATTATCAAAACTGGTTTGTGTAAACTTCTCATAGCATGTTGTACAACATGTAGCCACTTCCCTAAGTGGTTTATCCGTTATCCTGTGTGTAGACTTCAATAGCAAGCGCGGAAGGAAGCTCTACAAGACAGGATTGTACCGTATCTAGTCAGGAAGTGCTGTAACAAGCACATCTACTCGAAAGTGGATTAGCTAGGGCTCAAGCTCAAGTTACAGTAAACTGTAAACATCTTTGTGCTTAAACATACAGCATAATGTAAACATCTTTCTGCTTAATGAACATTTAACGCGACTTGGTGGTATCCTTTGACTCGACAAAAACTTGAGACAATGTTGTCAACGAATGGCCGGTGACCATGAGTCAACTGTATGAGTGCCCATTCGGTACCCACCTTAATGACAGTTGTTTTGTTATCAGTCCGACAATAATGTTAAATATGATAACGTGTTCCATTCACCCAACAATAATGACAATACACAGTTGCTTTCTACATTGTTATCGATTTAGCTTCATCGTTTTTGTCTGATTCTCGTCACAGTTGATTAATAACTGTAGTTATCATTAGCATGACAATAGCTGAGAATGGAGGTCGGAGGTCATGCCGGCGCCCTTAAAATCCAGTGCTGCGGCACCTAATGTGGCATATACAACATACGTACGTTTGTATATAGGCTTACAGGAGAGGCAAACAATGCGCCCAACCCACGCAGTATATTTGCTTGTTACGGCCGTCGTCTGTGAAATTTGCTCTTGTATTACGTAGGTACCTACCTACTTGTGCTCGCGGTTAGTAACCATTCGTCCTATAGCTACCTGCTACTATTGGAATATATGGCATAGGTAGGTACCTACTTTATTTTAAATCAAGTCCGTTACTTGTATTTGAATTTCAGCCAGATATAGCGCCGTTGTTTTGTTACGTTTAGAAATCACATATTTATGATAATGAGAACATAATCGATGGAATTTTAGAATCCACAATAAAATATAACGCGGAAAAACTATTCCACGTTTCGGTATAATTTGCTCGTACCTTATCTTGAGTGTAACATATAACAAAGTAATTTTGAAATGTTGTCACAACCCACTTTGCAGAGTAGATTCCTGCATTTTACAATGATAGATAGCCGTGTCGGCTTCTTTCAGGTCCTTGACCGCGTTTTCAGAGCCTAATTAAAAAACTTACAGATGACTGGGTGACGTCGATGTTCATTCCATTCTTGTAGGTAGATATCGAATGTCTTCCCATCAAGTATGCTCTTATAACGGCTTGCTACTGAGCCATGTGCACGACAGATGCTTCCCCTGAGCCTTCAAACTGTTGCTTTAACGATCATTCCGTACACTAGCGAACCTGTACATATTGTTTTCATTATTGTCTTTATATTACTTATGATCATTTGTTTCCTTGTTAGTACTTTAACGTAATATGTTATGCGTAATGTTATTCTGATTGAAGGCAAGATTATTTTTCTTATTATCTGGAGGAATTACGTAGAGACACTAACGTGTTTAGAGGTCAAGTCTGGCATAATGATTACTTCAGTCCGTTGAGATCATCACTATTAACATTATTGTCCTTTTTGCGCGTGATTTACTCTAAGATTGATGTATAAATTTTAATGGCTATTGAGCATACCTACGCGGTTAGAATATGACATTTGAATAATTTTCCATTTAGTTTTATGCAAAACAATTTATATTCTTCTAATAGCAAAACATTTTTATGATCACACCGTGTGATTTTAGTATTCGTTGATTGTTATTACATAAGACCGGATTTTAACACATCATTTCCATAAAAAAACCTGTTAAACGTACTTTCTACGTAACGTTTTTGTATGTTCGAATGTTTGATTCTTAGAACTTCCTTAGTTTTCGATATCAATGTATTTCTTACATCGCCTGGGGTTATCTTACGATTCAAAGTTAGTGTCAGTGTCAAAGATTATATTTCTACAACTTCCATAAATATTTTTAACATCAGAATTTTTTTATGACTTACAATATTACGAATAGAGTCTGGTTGCTCCGGTTTAAAAGTGTTGTTTTGTACGTGAAATTGCTTCAAATTACTGGTTGATTATCTTACGTAACAATTTGTGTGCTGACCCGAGAGAAATGGTACCTATTACTAAATAAGTAATGCTCGAGACACAACGAGAACTGTTTTGTTTAGTATAGTTACTGGCCACAAAATAACTTAAAGAGTGGGTATTGAAGAGTAGCTGACTTCCTTACAAATACAAAAAAGCAACATTACGTATTCACGCAGAGCTTTCGATTCCCCTACGTCTACTTGTCTTGCGTGAAAAATAGTTCGAGTAACAGCCAATTTCCACGCAACTCATTAGGGGCATATCATTGCTATGTTTTCTTTGGATGCAATCACGGGTATCCAGTTCGAGTACTGCTAATAATCATGATATGTATTATTACTTTTCTAAACAATCGATTCTCATGTGCACTACCGGGGCGCCAATGAGACTCGCCGTAGGAACCGTTAGGGCTATGATCTCATTGCCACACGTGTTCTTCTTACGTTTGCTGTACTTACATATATTAAGTTGAAGGGAAAGTAGTGAATTCAAAATAAAACAAATTAAAATGCCATTACTGGATAGAAGTTCACATTTAAGTATTCTTTGTGTAAGCAAAGAACTTAAGTACTATGGACGTTAACCTAAGTTTATAAAGAGTTGCTTAGTGAGCCATAAAGAACATTAACATAACACCAACTCTTTATGAGTACTTGGTAACAACACCACTAAAAGCTGTTTCCGCAAATAGCAAACAACATAATCTACAATAATTGAGTATTCCCGTGTGACAGAACATGATACACATGAATAGATTACTGTCGATTCATTCTATGCCAAATCGAGCCCGCTTGTACCGTTATCGATACAAAAATACTACAATCACAACTATTGTTATGCAGTTGCATAGTACCGAAGTTTATTTACAAACGTCAGTCAACGAGCACTGGGGCAGGGTTATTGAAATGTTACGAAATGACCATGAAATGAAAATAAGTATTGTGCTGAGCGCTGTTACTACGGCGTGCTACGGCCTCAGCAAGCAAAGGCTACACACCACAACAAACAGGTCGTTGATACGCGGACGAGAGGCGTGCAATGCATTAGTGGGAAAGAGAAAGATATATAAACATTATGTTGTCCCGCTTCCCAGTCTACCTGGCAACGATGCTCAAAATTTTGATAAAGGAAGGATTAGCCCTTCTTACAGTGTAAGTTACATTCTAGTACGATGTTAATGAGGTTTACTAATGACTAAGTGATAACTTAATAAGTCATTTAGTGTATTTCTTCTTGCAAATCACAGGCAAACACTTACACAACTTCACAAAAATAAATGAAAAAATATTTTCACTAGCTGGTTTTTGTCAATGTTCGCCCTTAGACAAGAAAAAAATGCTGAAGTTTGAGAACTTTGAAAACAAAAAACATTGGACGATGCAAAGCTGCAGGGACGGTTCCCGGTGCTCCCCTCCGTCTGAGACGTTTGCTTGTTCGATTGGCGCCCGCGATCGCCCCCCACATAATTTATGACTTAACCCGTATAACGACATGACCTATCATTATTTATTTGAACACGGCTTAAACAAGTAGCGTAAGACCAGCCTCGACCGGCCTTTTTTGTAACTTGACAAATACGTAACACTTTGTAATGGGCGGGTAAGAAGTCAGTAACAAATGGCATCGTAGCTTTTAAAGACCACACCGTTTTATTGTCTGTTACCAAAACAGACCGTTTTATGCAAAATAACATTACAATACCCTCTTACTTTATCTTTCGCAAATCGCTGACGTCGTAACACTTCATAGTGTTTTCAGTTTACTGCGCACATGTAAACGACTTGGGTGGCTGTTATCGGTAAATTGCAAGAGTCAAAAATTATACTTTCTTGATACCGTAAGTCCGTAGATAACCATACGTTTTAAATGAGGTTTCTACCTATAAGGAGTACAAGGTGGCTCACATAATATTTCGGGAATTATTACCGAAATCATTTCTAGATGGGGCGTTGTTACATTTCAGACCTCGCCATTTCATGACTCATGCGACCGAGGGAAAGTCGGAAAATAATATGACTTATTGGTAGTAATTATTGCTACGGAGCCCTAAAAATGTGTGATTTATTGTTACTAATTACTAGCCAGCTATGGTTGTTGACCACGTCTGCTTAGTATGTGTAAGCATTACTCCGTATATAGGCAGCTGGTTACGCTATTGTGTTGTGATGCAGATGAATAATGCAGTACTCGTAACTCTGGCTTTTATGATCTAACTCATTGTCTATAAATCACACACAACACTGTCGTTAATAGATAAATATTTTACTTTGAGGTTCAAGTTCATTGAAACTTGTATACTTATCTTTAATGTTAACTACAATTATTTCGCTCTCCGATTCATAACTTGCCTTAAATTATATGGTTAATGATCCTTAGGTACACGAGAATAACGTGTTAGGTGAAATTAAATCGATGCTGCGCAATGTAACTACTAGCTCCATTACATTTGCATACGAGTAGATGTGTTATACAACTACTATGCAACGTTATTATAAGAAGCTAAGAACAAAGCCGTTGGAATTTCTAGAATCGTAAAATGAGCAATAAATGAGCAAAACTGTACAATGATGTAACTGAAGATAAAACGATATTATCACGCTTAAATTCGCAGTATCGTAACTACGAATTTAAGCGTGTGAATATCGTTAAATCGCAAAATCGTATTAGACCCCCCACGATCTACAGGTCTCTAACATATCTAGTAATTTAATAAGCAAGATAGTGTTTTTGAGCTTGTTAAAGTGATATATAAAAACCAGGGTTCAAAGTGATAATAATCTAGATAATTAATTATTTTTATAATAACAAAAATCAAATACACACTACCGCGTGTATCCGAACGGGATTTGCCGCTTCTTTGCGTATCCAAACATGCTAAGTGTCAATTTAAAAAAAAACCGGCCAAGTGGGAGTCTGACTCGCGCACGAAGGGTTCCATTAGCGCCACTTAAATATATATTCTTTTTATTCTGTTTTTTAGTATTTGTTGTTATAGCGGCAACAGAAATACCTACATCATCTGTGAAAATTTCAACTGTCTAACTATCACGGTTCATGAGATACAACCTGGTGACATACGGACAGACAGACAGCGGAGTCTTAGTAATAGGGTCCCGTTTTACCCTTTGGGTACCCAAAAAACGGTCACACAAGTTGTGTTTATTCAACAAAAATAATATTTAATCACAAAAAAAAATGTTTAATGCGAGTTTCAAAAAATAAAACAATTTGCAATTATCAGTGTCTTTCTTTACATAATATTTTAGTGATTAAATTAGGAGTATCATTCAAGTCAAAAATTTACGATATCAAAATTATGAATCAGCATTGATAATTTTTCAAAGAGAATAATTATTTTGATAATCACGAACCCTGATAAAACACTGAAGAGAAAATCTTCATATACCTATCTCATAAATATAGTTGTTCTGAAATAGATATAAATGCTCTCTAACTTATACATTAGAGGAGTACATAAATATTTGATATGAAGACAAGAACTCGATCAATGTTTTTTGTTAGCTGCTGTATCTTATCAAGTGCGCGAGAGTACGTACGAGTGTGTACTATTATTGAGTTAGAAAGTTGATAGATATCATAAAAGGCATCTTGACTTTACAACTGATAAGTGCGTAGTACAACATGAACAGAAATCGTAAATACCGAATTACACAACGTCTTCTGCTAGTTTGACCAGTCTAATTGCAGTACCAAAGTTTATAACTGTTAGGTAATCCTTGTGCCACTCGTATTTTTAATATTGAACGTTAATGCGCTTTGTTCGAGCATCTACTCGATCTACAAAGATTTTATTGAGCCGGACGTTGAAGTTTAATGGATTCCCAAAAATAAATCCCATTCATATTTATTTCGGTTCATTTACGGGTCAAGTGGCTTAGATATGACAAGAATACTCTGACTCGAACACCAGTCACTATCTCATTATTTTGAAAAATATCCCGATACGATTTAAGCGTAACCTTTAAAGTTTTCCGCCGCCAATGATTTCGATTACATACATTACAGTTATGAAAGTACCAAGACTCGATAGATGCCAGTTAGACGTGTATTTTGCAATTTTGCGCTTTCCAGGTAATAAGGAGGAAGAAGTGCAGTTCTTACTATATCATCTCGCACTGTGTTGTTGTTTACCTTTGAGTTATTACTAGTGAAAATGGATACTTTTAAAATACTATGGATGCAATCAAAATGTATGTCATAGAAACATGAGGAATATTCCCGATATGGCAGTGACCACATCACCTACGTATCATGGTTCGCCCATACATGATGGATTTGCTACTATTAGAGCACCTAGAAGCAGGATAAAGATAAGGAATCTAGTTGAACCAAATCAAAGCACCAATCTACCTCAAAGACACTCCGAGTATTTCACGTTAAACAGGACATCCAAAAATAATTTCCTAGATAGCAGCTGTGGGGTTCAATATGTCAACAATGGATCAGCAGGCAACACGTTTGTTGATAAACCATCACGACTAAGCTTCACAGAACCTATTTATGCCAAAGTGACTCCACCTCATTCGAAAAGCAGTTCTCCAGTGAAATATTTGAACGGCAAACAAGAAATTCATTACGATTCTATAGACACAAAGCCTCGTAGACGTTTAAAAAGCTTGGAGCTATCAACGGAGCAAGACGACAGTGCTGGCGAAAAAATTGGAATCTCGAACTTGAGTAACGGCGAGCGCCAGTCGTATGAACAGCACGTAGCCAACCAGGATGGCGGCGAGCTGCATTCCGTACGAACGGACTTTACTGGTTCCTCCATCGACTGTAGAAGGAGTCACAGCGATCGAGATAATTGCTCGGAATCCTCCTCATACTTCACCGATAACGACAGGCCTATATCAAGTTACAGTGATAATTCCACGATACCATCTACAGACACCGAAGATGTATTGAAGGATTTGCCAAATAAATCAAAATTCCACAGATCTCCACAGAAATATGCTACATTGAATTTACGGAGGCCAAAATTTATAGACCTAAAACCTGCTAACATGAAAGACAACCCCATGTATGGCAGCTTGCAACGAAATAGAATAGGTTATCACTCTGAACCAAACACACCGTTGAATGACGAACATGCGGGTTTACCTAGTGAGCCAAGTATTCTCAGTGAAGTGCAACAGATACCTAGAATGCCGCTGCAAAGTAATAGAAACGGTTTCAAGAGATCTGTAAGCGAAACAAACGGGTTTTCGAAACGACTTAACTATAGGCATTCCTTCAGTGCTGACTTTAGACCACAGAGAAGGCCTCATAAATGCTGCGAGTGTATAACAGGAATTCCTGCGGAGGAAGATTCTGAACAACCACAATCGCGGCCATCATCAAGGACATTGGGAACTCTATACGAATCTCAAGACCCAAAAGTCGGATGTCAAACAATCTTACGATCCAAGCCACCAGTGCCGTGGTGGGAATTGGCTCTTAAAAAGTCCCGCTACAAAAGCTGTCCAATTTTGGAAGAGGTAAGTTTTGCTGTTTGTTCTTATTTATTTTTGAACCAATAGCGCCGGATATGTATATCAATGTTCCATGAACTTAAACATATTATTTCAAGCGTAATGTTTTTAAAGAAACCTATTTAATTACTATTAATTAATCAGTCTTATGGGAACACTTACAACCTTCGATCACTAATAAAAAACTAGATACACAATCCCAAGTAAAACTTCCCTAAAAACTGTCGCCAAATGTTTCGACGTACTTCTAGTTAAAATAATTATACATTAATGTAAATTCAACCTTAAAAACATGGACTAAAGTTGTATTCACAAAGCTACGTACAAAAAGTAATAACCTTTTACACCCGATACTCACTGGTCAACCTATATCAAAACAAATTCAACCTTACACGCATGTTTTAAAGTCAGAATTACAAAGTCCCAATAAAAAGCAATAAAATTTTACGACCGAGCCTCGTCGCTTGGACAAGGAATGAATGGAGTCGAACTGCCCAATATTTTTTGTTACTGTAATTTTAATTTAAAAATGTTTGTTGAACTTGTTTAATAAAATTGGTATACTTAATAAAGCATATTCTATTCTATGGTGTATATGTGTAATGGTTATAATTTACCTGACTGTAAATGTTTTGGATAGGGACTTATGTTTTCATTTAGTAATGAAAGTAATTGAAACAGTCATAATTATTTATTTATTCTTTATTTTGTGTCAAAAATGTATAGATATTGTTTATACAAATAACTTAAATCTAAATTCAATAGTTACCTGATCTGATGCCTTTCGTAGTCACATATTCATCACTTTCTAAAAAATGTTTCGAACATAGAACGCTTCCCTGGGTCGACTTGAAGAATTCTTCCGATCTTTGACGTGTTATAACTGATATCCATTCTCCACAACTCACTGGATCTCGTGGAAAGCTAAAAAAAAATCTCACATTTTTAGTTTTATTACTTGCACATATTCAAAATTAAATCTATAAAATGTTTACATAATATTTAGAGAAATAGTAAAGAAGTCTCATTTAAGAAAAAAAGAAAACAATCATACTTTAAAAATAAAAAAATAAAAATAAACAATAGCGTCTCCAACAAATGGAACAGAATCAACGCACATAACTCGAACAATTTAAGTGGCGATGCGATAGTATGATTAAATACGTTTAGTAAGGGTCTTTACAATTGAGATGCCTTATAACTCCTGCTATATTATACGACTTAATTTAAAAAATGTTTTTACGATGATTTCTTGTCAAAATATCAGTATTTACAATACATTGATAACAATTAAATAATGATAATATTAATACTTACCGAAAATATGAAATTTCATCCTTTTTTAGCGTCCTGGATGTATGATTTTTACACTTTTTAAACGAGCACTGAGGCATGTTTCCCGTCGGAGTGTTCGAATGCTACTAGATTAAAAGCGCGCCCAAATGTTCGAGTGGGCGCTCATTCGGTGAGGACATTTTTTTGCTCTGATTGTGCATCTAGTTTTTTATTAGTGATCGATGCTTACAACATAATCATTGTTTGTACAATTGGTTTTTTTACACTTTTCTCTCAGAGAAAGCAGAATGTAGGAGGTGCGGTTTTTATTCCCTGATGTATAATGGAATGGTATAATGGACTGCAATGGAAGTACACGCGTATCAAATCGAAACATCAGCTAGGGGCGAATACTAATGTGTGACGTAGCGTGTTCACCTGACATCTCATGGGTAGGGTGTAACGTCCCCTTAAATAGATTAATAAGGGAGCGTCATGCCGCGTAACAATTTAAAATTTAAAAATTACGACCTTTTCAGCTTTCATTTCCCCTATTAATGCCTAAGCTATAGCTATGACTATGTAAATCATGACGTAGGCACTTTTCTATGACTATAAATGAAATCAAGATGATCACAGTTCGATTTGAATCGCTTTCCAATCCGAACTTTCTTAAAGGTTAACAGGTGTTTGAATAAAAAAATCTCGTTCAGAATCGCTGAGAACCTTTTGCCATTATAAATTATAATCGTCCAAAAAAACCTTACCTGACTACCGAAGATTTATCAAAAAGGTCCTCTTTTATACATACTGCCGGTCAGGTGCTGACTTAATCGTTCTCCAAATCCCATTCATTGGCTCGTAATAATATCCTTTCCCACGATACCCAAAATAATCTTATCATGTTAGGTCAGATTTTTTAGGAACTCTATAATTTACGCGATGTTTTTGATATGGAAAGTGTATATTTCTTGCAGTACAAAATAATTAAAAAGAATAACATGCATGCAATCATAAATTTATATTTTATCATTTGAATAAACATAAAATTTGAAATTGTTATTTATTTAATAAGTAGATATTTATTTTCTATATGAGTAATGTTAGATTATTACGAATTAAAAATTACGATTAGAATTGTGATTTAGAATTTGATTAAAAATTATAATGATGAAAAGTGTTTAAGATAAAGAAATTTTATTTAATGTAGTATCTTCTTCAGGGCTCTATAGTGTTATTTAAAGGACATTTTCATGAAAATTTATGACACAGTTCTTCTGTACATTCAGATTTAAGAGCGAAAGTAAGTCGCGAAATCTATCAAAATTGCATAGCAATTTGGCTGATGGTTCAGTTGTTTGTAGATACTATTTCCTCTTCACAATATTTTATATTTCTAAGGGAGCGTAGGTGACAGGCCTCCACAGTCAAACAATTGTTATCGCTTAAATGGACACCTTTGAACTTAAGCAACGATTACCATAAACGGAAGGCTAAACATATCTGTCTATCTACTGTAGAATTTATTTGAATGAAGTTTTGTGTTAGACTCTTTCAGTGACCTTCACTTCAGACGAAGGTTTATTGCCTATGTCATGATGTTTAGAGAGGATTAATGTTGTTTTAACTGTTACCTATCAAAAGGATTCAACTAAAAATAGCTGAATATAGTTTACAACGCTTGTATGTATAACTTACATCCTCTAATAATTTAACCTTTACTCACTGAGAGATGACAAAAAACATGTCCAATACTTGGTAAATGAATGTAACTGCCAATAAAGTCACGGTGTACACTCCTATTAATATTAACGAGCATCGGTTCCAGTGGTTTGTAGGTACAGAACCACGTATAAGTACATTGGGATCGAGCGTGAGATAACTATCGTTCCGAACGCCTGCGCGTCGCAACTTCAGATGTCCGTGAAGGTGGTGGCTACTGCGACCACGGCACACTTTCCTAACGCAACTGCATCCGCTTATACCATTTATCTCAGGACTTGTTTTATGGGCTTATTGTTTAAAAACTTGCGCTGCTATGTCGAATCCTAGAATTTATGAAGCCAACAATATCGTTACTTTCAATAACAATTGAATAAAATCGACGAATATATCTATTCTCTTCAATATCAAAATAAATAGTAGCACCATAAATACATTAATCTTTACCTTCCAAAAGTAGCAACTGTACAAACAGAACCTCCAATAAAGCTTTTTTTAATTTTGACGGTGTCGTGGTTGTGTTCGGCCGTTCAAATAAATTGACCGCCGACATGCAGCCCAGATATGTCCAAACCGAATAAGGAAGAGTGCACTTGAACAAATAATATCTCCTGTCTTGTACCAATCTCTCGTAAAACAAACCAGTGGGACGTCGAGTGGGCCTTAAATATTAACGGAGGGACGTGTAGGTAACACCTACTCGATTTGTATGTTTTGTTATCGGTTGTATTGTCCCCGAGCACATGTTTTACCAAATTATGTTGTTATATGATAGAATTATTTTACCTTTACCATGTATCCATGTGTCTTAATATTGAGGTAAGAGCTATATTTTGGCGCGTTTACGATACAATAAAATCTCTTCGGTTTATATTGTTATTGAGCATCGAAACCTCTTACTAAAGATGTGCCGTATTGTTTATTAATCATAAATTCCCATAAGCCTTCCGCTTTTACATTGATATTGCTTCTTGATATCCGCGCGAAATATGTTGGTATAACAGAAATAAAAGGACTTGGGTCTTGGATATGATATGTAGATTATTCACAACGCTACAAAATTCAGTGCCTATTTTTATTTTTTTACTTTAGTAACTCAAAAAAAAAACACTTCAATATCAGAAGTCTAGTGAACAAAGAACCGGTGTACCATCATGATTATTATAAGTTAGACACTTGTTCTAACTCTATATTTTTTCTAATAATGACCCATCTCTAGCAGATGGCACTGCTGGTATATTAGAATATTTAACTGTATAAACCTCCTGTAATATTCACCTGCGTCTATAAGAAGATAATTTCAATGTCCCTTTGCGAAAGCCCCGGCAAGACCGACGGATGCATTAAATATTTCGCAGTAAAAAGTCTCGCGGGCACAGTCGACATAATTCTTTCCTTACTGAGGACTAGCAACTATTTGATCGTGTCATTAAGTTCTTAAAGCGCGGCTGTTTCCGCAGCTGTTGATTAATAATAAATTTCCACCTGTCTCATACACTTTTATGGTACCATGATTGAGAAAACTTATTGCTTTATTTGAACAAAGGATGTCAACACATTTGATCACGTCATTGCAACAAGAATTTCTAGATATTTATCAGGGCCAAAGCAATCGACGCTTTATCGATAAAATTGTACGAGTTTGAGAACTAGGGTTCCTCAGCGCTTGTAGTTATCTTGTACTGGAGAAATTCCCGCGTTTTATCGTTCTAGGATTTCATTATAATCAAAGCTAGTTAATGATCTGCTTATAATTATTTTACACTCTGATAAAACCAACCTTTCATTACATTAATTGAAACCGGAAAAAACTAGATGGTAGAATCTATAAATAAGACTGAGCGTGTACCTTCAATTAATGCGACTCTTCGGTAATAGCCGGTAAATCGGTATGATGAATAAACGAAGAACGGATTATTAGAAATTGTCAGTAAAGACCCTGATGATCAGAGTTTCACGAACCGTAATTGCAGACGGTAATGCAAACTCGTTAACTTCGGCACGCGTACAAGGTGTCTCGTGGAGAGATCTATCAATAACGCTCGGCCATCGTAATTGGCTAAGCAACATACGTTGGGGCAGGTGTATAGTCCTATTAAAAAGGTATAAGTATTTAAATTGAATTTACTTTTGATTCAACTTAAACGATGGCACGGGCGGAATGAACAAAAGAAATACGTCTTGGAATTTAATTTCTGAACAAATGAATTTATACCTTTATTGTCGGTGTGTTTACATTCATACTTTTGTAGGGACCGGGGACGTTACCCCTGTTTTAATTTCGCTAAGTGCGTTCCCGCCACGCAGCAAACAAAAGGGTCCCGTGACCAGCTACACCCACGTCCACTATTACTGTGTTACCGTCCTATAAAGCAATTTATTCCGATGAGTCACTTTTACAGTTCATAAAATGTTTATATCCAATATTTACTACGACGTAACTAAGGTAAAATGTGACGTAAGTAATTATTTTGTCATCAAGGTGGTACATTTAACCGGTTCCTTGACTCGAGAGCAATTGGTGTCATTATCGAGCTAAGGATGTCGAGCTGGATACATAATAATCTCACCCTGCAAGTAACCGAAGTTATGGAGAGATCTATGTCGGTAGTCGGCCTGTGGTCGCCTCTGATTACAAACTCAAGTGAATAGAAATTACAGTTATAATGTGGTTCAACTGCCCGGAGGAAGCTATAAGGTACCCGTTAATTACCATGGGTATTTGTTTACGTTTTAGAGTGTAACACAAACAATCAAGCAACATTATTTTAGTGATATTATAATTTAGGCGTTCATTTTACTATTACTTTTAAATATTCGCATTTTTAACTAAATCCGATCTGTTTTATATCTTTGGTATTTTTACTCGGAATTTTATAGAGCAGAAAAATTCACAGGATGCCTCAAATTAACCAACATATTTTATGTTGTTGTAGGCTCACGTGGTGTCTGCTTTCGAGCAGAGTCTGTCTAACATGACGCAGCGGCTGCAGCAGCTCACCGCGACCGCCGAGAGAAAGGTAATAAACAACATTTTCCATCGTTACATCACACATCCTTTAATTTCATTTTATTACTCATTAAAACTTTACTACTTGCTGTTAGATAATTTAAATATCCGTATACAAGATCTCGGAGTTAACGAAACAACGAATCGCCGTACTTAGCATCATAATGTATGTGAAACGCCTCAAGCCACTAGCCGTTCTGACGGCAGTCCGACCGGTTCCAACGGAAACAAATTACTTTCTTTTAATTATAAGTTTTATTGTTGTTATACTTCGATATGTGATCTCATACATTTTGTTTGCTTTAGGACTCGGAGTTAACGGAGTTGCGTCAAACGATCGAGCTTCTCAGGAAGCAATCAATCCAGGCAGGGCTCACCACTGCTCACATGCAGTCCATGGGTATCAGGGCGGATGGTGTTAATGTCACCGGGCCGGTAAATATGATCCTCTAACTAACAGTAAATAAGCACTACCTGCTTAGGTATGGAATAGAAAATACGCAGTACTTCAGTCTCATGCATATTTTTCCCTATTTATAGGACATTTCAAATCGAAAAGCTTTTGAAAATCAAATATTCTTGTCATATTCTGCTTGTATCGGTCTTAACGATCTATTATCATGTCAAAGCAACAAAAAAATAAACGATTGTTTGAATATGTGATTACGTTCTAATGTTGCAACGTCTTCATTTACATCAGTATTCTAATGTTGAAACTTGGTACGGTGTCCAATGTCATCTATCAATCAATGTACATTATACTGTCATGCGTTGCAATAAGACCAACATTATTAGCATATAGTCAAACATACGGAACGATGTACGGTACGCGAAGACTACGTAGAAATAGGTACATGTAGCATTATCAGAATCAGGACGTTCGAGGTCCAATAAGCAGAAACAAATAAGGCAACGATAGCATTTGCATTAAATTGACCGTCAATAGATCCGTCCCTGTTCCACATTTGAGACGCGCCGAGAATAGACAAGTGACATGACTTACTACCTCCTTAATATTAACTGTAAGTACATCGTGAACTATTCAAATTGATACAAGCATGCATTACGACCGTGTTGTGAAACCTAGTACCTAATGATAATTAGAGAGAGTGATAAATATAGCATACAGCTTCCAAAGGCTGCTGCAAACGTTTGGCATTCGATCGTTTATTTACCACTCGTATTTGCATCAAATATTGCATTAGCTGTTTTAAATAACGTTTTGAAATGTCCGTAACCGTCCACGTTTACATATTATTATTCAAGCATTACATTTATAAATAAATATAGTATTTGAACAGGTTTCGTGACACAGCAGACCTATATGGTTTCGTACGTAGTCAACGCCATTTCTGTCGAAATCTCTTAAGTTCAGGGACGTAGATTAAAGTATTAAACGCGACTTATAACAGTAATAACTTAATAAGCCTCAAAATTCTTACTTAGGGGAGACCGGGGCGCGACTTAACAAAATTTATATTTTCAGTTGTAGCTTCAAAACCCCTAAACATTTTGAAATGATTTTTGTGTCAAATGATGTCCAAACTATTCAATAACCATATCGTTGGTTTTAATTTGACAATAAATTGGTACCTTTTAAAAAAAGTCGATTTTACTCAGAAAAGTCAGAAATTAATACTTACCCCGCGATCGGGGCTACAATTAACGGTTCCGAGGTAAGTATTAACAAAAGGGGCAACAATTAACATTGTAAGTATTTTCCTCTATGAATAAAGAAAACGCAAAATTACATTGATATTTTTTTATTAAGAAATACAATTAACATTAGGGTTAAACAATATAGCACTTTGTCCCTGCAACAGCGATATAAGTATGTAGATAAAGTAACCTAAACAAAACCTCTCTATATAATAACAAAATTCAACAAAATATCTGAATGATTTCTTATTAACAGTTACTTTTACTGTTATTTTATTGAAGGAAACGTTAGTTTTTAATAATCACAATCTTCACAACAATAATTAACATTATGCTTAAAAGTTGTAACACTCCGATTTCAGCTATATCAATGAATAGAAACAAAAACTCAAAGAAAACCTCTTCGTAGAAGAACAAAAATCAACAAATCTTTAAAATTCTAAATAAAAACCATTTTTACTGTTTTTATTAAGTTAACAGTCTTCTATGTAGTTTAATCAGACTTATGTGTGTTATCGAATAACAATATAATCACTTTAAAATTAAATGAGGTAGTAAACAGCTTATTCTTAAACGTAGCAGTCTTTTTAAAACCTACCTATATAGACTAAAGCAGTCTCAATAATGCTTAGTTTCATTATAAAATCAAGTAGATTATAATTATTGTTAAGATGTAACAATAATTATAATCTACTAAGAACTACTACTACTAAGATTATAATTATTGTTAAGATGTAACAATAATTATAATCTACTAGAAATCATTCTCATAAACAGCACACTGGTAGGCTAGTTTTTTTACTTCCGCAGGTAGCAACCCGAAATAAATACTGGAGCACTTTAATAAATAGTCAGCAATTTGTTCTCCTGCTCAGAAGTGAATACTAACCGGGTCTTTTTGTAGCCTACTTCTACTGGAACTCCTGCTTTCTTCTTTTTCACAAAATTGAACAGCGAAACGTGACAAATTTGAAACTCTGTGGCTACTTCTCTGTAGTTCCTTTTTTTCTCCATTACTTCTAAAGCAGCTGACTCGTAGGTTGCCAGCGAAGTCATGCCTCGAGTCGTTTTCCTTTTGTAAGTCCTCATGCTGTAACGTTTAAGCTCTATAAAGTTAGGACAGATGGACGGACAGACGGACGGACAGCGTAGGCTTAGTAATAGGGTCCTGTTGGGCACCCTTCGGGTATGGAACCAAAAATAGAATCCAAAGGTATATACTGTTAATACTAACCCCACATATGGGGTAAGAATTAACAGGTTAATTCTTACCCCGTATGTTTTGTTAGTTTTAGCCCCATGGGTACCTTTTCAATAAAAAAAAATATAATTAAGAAATAGTGTACATTAGCGTTAGTAAAGTTATGTAAGATTATTATGAATAAAACAAGCTACTGTGAAAAAAATAAATATTACGGTGAAATTAAATATTTAACACGTAAATCAATAAATCGTAAAGTGAAAAAAGTTCGTTACCTGGCCAAAATAGACGCACATCACACAACACACTCCCACGGCGCACTGAGCTGCCCTGACGGGTTTCAACCTGTAGAACACTGTCATAGGGACGAATTTTAGGAATCACTAGTGACGTGCTGTTTATAGTTTATTAGAAATTCGCTTGTTAATACTTACCTCTGTTAATTGAAGCCCCGGCCTCCCCTAATAATTAAAGTCAATCGATGAATGGTTGAATATTGTGGTGTAGGAACCAGGCAGTCAAACGCAGTCATCTCCGCAGCGCTTGGCGCAGACTGGGAACGGGGCCATCACGAGGCATCTGTCCACGGACAGCGTGTCCAGCATCAACAGCCTCAGCAGTGGCTCGTCTGCTCCACACGATAAGAAGCACAAGAAGAAGGGATGGGTAAGTTACATAAACAAAGAAAAAACTAAATTGTTTTGAGACAGTGCTTATCACAAAGCGGGATTTTATCCGATCCTAACTGCTTATGCCGATTACAAAAAATACATTGAATTATGTTCATTTACTTTTAAAAGAAAGTATTTACTGTAAGTAAAATCCATTTGTTGTATTAACTATTCATTAATTTTGTCTACTTACAACAAACTGAACAAACTTAAGTAAATATTAGCTTTCGTTTACCTAATATTGACAATGTAATAAATATGTACAGTGTACAACTAGCCTACATTGGACATGTTCTAATGTAAACATTGATTTTCTAAGTAAGCTGTTGTAGAAATTTAATATAAACAGGACACAAGTGTTTCTTTTATCGGAATTGAAGAATATTAAATTTTCGTAATAGAAAAGGTACTTGCCCAATACCATACGCGCACCTATTTATATAATTCAATCACACACTATCTATATTAACATTGGTGCTTAACATTTGTCATTTCGCTGATAAATATTCTTAATAAACATAACTAAATATAAGTGAATTTACGCCATATTCCAACCACTGACTAGCTCGTTTAAAATATATACTACCTACGTTTCAAATACAGGCACTACCTCTATGCCAAACATCTTTAAAAAGTTATCAACTATTGAGTAAACGAAAACAAAACACTAACAAAACAATCTTACACAACAGCTACGCTCATCATTCACGAAAGCTTTCTCGCGGAACGCCAAGATTTCAAAGACAGCGAAGCACTCGTCCCTCGGGCAACTGTCATCGCAAGACAGCTCGTCGGGATCCCATCACTACGACGACCCGCACACGATCCGCGAGGGAAGCAACGAGAACAGTCTCGAACATTCGCACGAGACACTCGACGTTAAAGACAAGCCCTGCCCGCCGGCCAAGACGGAAGACCAGACCAAAGGTGAGATATAAGGGAAATTAGTTACAGCAAACAATGGATGGCAAATCAGGTTGAGAGAAAGCTAGGGGCTAAAAGTTAATGTAAGCAGAGGCACATAGGACAATGGATGACTTTTACAATCTTAAGTATCGACGTGTGGAAACTAAAGATTAACGAATCTTGGATCTTTTGGACATTTCTTACAAAACATGTCCAAAATATCCAAGATTCGTTAATTAGCGCACTCTTCATTTATTCGTGAAACGCACATTGAAGACCATTTGAATCAACATCCTGTTATCTGCTTCTAACTTCTAAGGCTAGTTTAATGCAGTTATTCATTGCGATTAAATTAAACTTTTAAGTTAATATTCTAGATTAAACCAGGAATTTGGGTTTCCTTTTGAAACCACTTCCAAGTTATTAGTGCAGGCTACTTTTATAGCTTTAGGAGCATCGTAAGAACATTCCAATTAAAGTTATATTAATTACGATGTAACATCGTAATTAATATATTTAATGACTGGATGTGGCTTACAATCTCAATTTTATTTCCAGATAAACCAGACGATGCTGGGTTAGTTGATGAGTTGAAGAGGCAATTACGAGAGAAGGATTTGGTGCTAACAGATATCCGATTAGAGGCCCTCAGTTCAGCACATCAACTTGAAAGCCTTAAGGACACCGTCATCAAAATGAGGGTAAGAATATTTGAAACGACGATTAAATAGCTTTTTACTAATAAAAAGCCCACTTAATATAGCAATAATAGTCTTAAGATTGTTATCATTAATTGTGAAAACACCCCGAGGAATAGTTGGTATCCACTTACTAAATATTAGGTAGTACAGTAAGTATTCATTAGGGGATCGCTAGTAGTCCATTATACAAATTAAACGCGCTTTTTGGTACTGATTATAGTCGGGGTTCTACAGAATATTCATAAACGGCCTCAGATATATAATTAAATTCTACTTCGTCGGTACCGTGTAGTGAAGCATTAAACAATGTTTTTTACTTACGCAATTTCCGCTTATTTTGCCGTACATATTTTATTCAAGTTTTTTACTCACATGTCTCTTTAAAATAACGTACTGGCACAAAGATTTTTTTAAACGAATACGTTGAAATGTCCTCCTCAAATCAAGGTACACTTCCAGAACGAGATGTTGAACCTCAAACAAAACAACGAGCGGTTACAGCGGTTAGTGACGTCACGGTCGCTGGCTGGTAGTCAGAGCTCGTTGGGTACTGGTGGCTCTGCTGTAGAGGATCCAAGGAGGTTTAGCCTTGCTGACCAGGCTACTATGCATCAGGTGAGATATTTGATAACTTTTATGGAGGAACGGGTATAGAAACACCATAGATAGCTAGAGATACTGATGAACTAATCCTTGAGAATGACCTTTTACCCTTTTGAACGCCATGGTCGCACATAGGTGACAAGCAAGCGCGTGCTCTGTACGCCAAACGACACAAATATGTGACAAAATGGTAGGTGAAATTGTGGCTTGGCGTGGGCACGCGCGTGCATTTATGCTCTGGCGGTCAAAAGGTTAAAAGAGACCGGGTGTTGTGTGGCATCTTGGAAGAAGCTTTTGTCTAGCAGTGGACTACGATAGACTGAGTTGATTGAGTTCAGTTAAATGTTTATACAGAAATCTCTATGCATTTGGTGTATTTTACACCTTTCAAATCAAATCAAAATCAAATAATTATTATTCTTTATTTCGTGTGGGATGGATTCAGCGTTTTAGGAAAACTGTACTGTGGCCTGACCTTCCTCAACACCTGTTGAATACAAAGCGTTGCAAGGTGCACTTGTATAATGCCGTTGACACGACACGGGAATGTTACCCCAATACCCTCGCTTTAAAGATTATTAACGCGTGACGATTTTATACAAAAAAAAAAACAATTAGACCTAATGACACCAATTTTATAGTTTCCTGCATATTTTCACACGGCTGCACACGCAAATATATATGTCCATGACAATTTTGTAGAGAGCTGCAGAATAAATCAGCGTACCGTTTAAAATTGGTAGAAAATTTAATATTTTGTGATTTCCATGCACTTAAAATAACTTATCGGTTCAACATAATTCTGATTTAACCCATTCAAATAGGATAGCTTTAGGCACATACACCTTAAAAGTTACTGCGTAATCATTTTCTTCCTAAGCAACAACTGTACTCTATTTTCAGGCGACATTAGACATGCACTCGCAACCTCTAGACCTAGACTTCAACTGCATGTCATCGACCCCTACCATGGATTTTTCCAAAAAAGGCTCGCCTAAATCGGGCATGGTCGAGCCCATATACGGCAATAAGGCCGCATGCGAACTAAATGAAAACAGCGAGACGCTATTAGCAGCACTGAATGGCAGCAGTGATTTATTCGCGAATGGAGGCGAGCGACTCAGTGGCGACTACGACATAAACACAGTCCTGCCGCCGCCGAAGACAAGAGAGCTAGCGATAGGGGAGAGCTATTCAGACATCGGTAAGTCTAATTTTAAAACGCCTTTTGTTTATTCAAAGTTACAAAAGGATTCATTTAACGACTCATTGTGTTTGTTTAACAGGTGTTGCAGACAGCCAAGGAGATACAACCGACGGAAAAAAGATAGCTATAGCCGTATATTTAGGGCAACCGGAGACATTCCAAAGATATTTCGAAGAAGTTCAAGACACGCTTACAGAATCTGAATGCAGATTCTACGCTAAACAATCAGCGAGCTCATACAACAATCATTTTGAGAAACAGTCCAGTTTCGACTCGCCGCGACTGTCGCAAAATCGCAGTCCCGAAACAGAGACGCAAGACTACTCACAAATAAATAAGTCTAACACAAATAGCCTTAAAAGCAATAAATCTACGCACAGTAGTTCGTATAAGAACGTTTATAATAGTGATTCGACAATAAACTGTAATGAATTCACCATAGCTTACACTTATATTTCTGGCAAGACAACTTGGCAGAACTTAGATTATATAGTTAGGAAGACTTTTAAAGATTACTTGTCTAGAATAGACTTGGGAACGAATCTCGGCTTGAACACTGATTCGATAACATCGTATCACCTGGGCGAAGCGACGCGAGGCCCTGAAATAGGTTTCCCAGAGTTATTGCCTTGTGGATATATTATTGGCACTGTCAATACGCTGTACATCTGCTTAGAAGGAGTTGGAAGCTTGGCGTTCGATAGTCTTATACCAAAAAATATTGTATATAGGTGAGTTTGACCCAGAAACCATTAAATTTCTTCCATTTCTGATTACATTACCGATGATCGATGACCTAACTGAATTATTTTTCTCCAGATATGTTTCACTGCTATCTGAACACCGGCGAATAATTCTGTGCGGCCCCAGCGGCACGGGCAAGTCATATCTAGCGGCTAAACTAGCTGAGTTCTACGTACAGAAAACGCAACGTAGAGGCAATCCTGCTGAAGCTGTGGCTACCTTCAAGTGAGTAATGCCTCTAGTATTTGAAATTCCGAAAGATTCATAATTGGCCAAGTGGAGAAGCTTTGGTTAAGAGACCATGTTTGTTTTACCGACTCGAGTCTGTGCTTTGAAAATAATCGGTTCGGTTATTCTAGAAAAATACGGTCGACATAACTGATGAATATAAATATACAATACTGTACTTAAAATGCATAGAATAGCTTCCTATGTTATGTAGGTATGCTTTTGCTGATATATCATGAATATTGTCTAACGTGTGAGTGTCAAACTACCGATAAAAACTATGTAACCACTGCCTCCTTACAAGAAATCCTACTTCAGCATTGCTGGCATAATGGTGTCAACTTTGTAAAATAGACCTTAATAGAAAACTAATAACCATCTCACCTTTCCAGCGTTGACCGCAAATCCTGCAACGAGTTGCGCGCCTACCTCGCCAACATCGCGGAACAGTGTGGCGCCGCGGCGGCCGGCGAGGAGGCTGCCTTGCCTTCCGTAGTCATACTCGACAACCTCCAGCATGCCTCTGCGTTGGGAGACGCCTTCGCTGGGCTACTGCCTCCTGACAACAGAAATATGCCTGTGATTATTGGTAAGTGTTTAGAATATATCTGACTATCAGAACTAGAGCACTCCTTTGATGGGCTGTGAAGACAAATGCCCACAATGCCCATAGGATTCCCGTACATGCCCAGTGACCAGCCTTGCGTTTCCGAAGTCCATGAATTACAAAATTTCAATAGTCCTTCTTTATAGGAGCTCTATATGTATTTTTATTATACAAAAAATACTATTGGTATAATAAAGCTTTTGCAGTATTATTGTAACTTTACCGGCAGGCAGTATTGATGCATTACGGAACGCCTTTTTTAGACCTACGTCAATATACATAATGGTCTCATTAATAATGAAACGATCGTGAGAGAATAGCATAGCAATAGGTGAATAGAATCTGGATACTCTTTCCTCATACCTATTCCTTTTAAGGTTTTGAATACTTTGTATGGCATAATATCATGCTCGTTCTTTAAACTTGTATTACGGATCAACACCTACCTACATGCAATAAGTTATTACTAAAAAACGTACGTAAATGTAAGAAGCAGATAAACGCATTTCATAGCTATAGACCGCTAGGCCGACCTAGACCTTGACGAAATTTGGAAAATACTGGGTGTGCGAATTTGGGAATATACGTACTATAATAAGGTAATGATTTGTTTCAGGTACCATGTCCCAAGCCACGTGCAACACAACAAACCTGCAACTCCACCATAACTTCAGGTGGCTCCTCACAGCCAATCACATGGAACCTGTCAAAGGATTCTTAGCTAGGTAAGCATAAACATGATACCAAACGTATCCTGTCAAATCAAGCCGAAAAGAAAGCAATTCAAAAAGGCCATCAAACGATGGCCAAACGAAATCTGAAAGAGATCCTATAATCCATATCTCTCGAAGACTAATCAAGACCTTTTAGGAGCGAGATATCCTGTACAATCTAAGGCAAATTTTGTTAAGTTGTAATGCACATACTCGTAACTTAACTATACCAAAACATCTTGTGTTGTTGTGTTTTTCTAAGTCTTGTACCTATTACTAACCTTTGGATCTAGTTGTCCTAAAATAAATGAATTTGAATTATAACTCGGGGACCTATTGATTTTAGCCTCCATTCCCTTTTATTTTTTCAAGATAAATTAACACATCAGTTCTTAGCATTCATTTAATCTCCCCTATCCATCCTTCAGGTACCTCCGTCGCAAGCTGTTCACCCTAGAACTGCGGCTGGGTCGTCGCGAGCCCGCTTTAGCAACCGTACTAGAATGGTTGCCGGGAGTGTGGTCCACGCTCAACGCCTTCTTGGAGGCACACTCGTCCAGTGACGTCACTGTAGGGCCGAGGTTGTTCCTTGCCTGCCCTATGGACTTGGAAGCTAGTCAGGTAAGGGCAAATAGTTCAAGGCACTTACTGTCTCGCGGAGAGGAGGAATGTGTCACGGCGGTGGAACCATTATTAGCTGATTATGCTACTTACTTACTGATATATAAAAATCCACCAGCTTCTTGGCGAAAGGGCTGTTGAAATCTTGTCCTTATTGTAGCTCAATGGAACACCTTCTGATGCAAAGAACTGACAAGAAGTCGGTCAGCAACCATACTCGCTCGTGTGCCGAATTTGATTTTTTTCCTTGTAGATCAATGATGTGGCTGTCTTTGGACGTAAGCGCAAGTGCTGAGCAAACGATTTTGGGTTCGTTTCCCAGGTCAGGCTAATTGTTACTAGATTCCAACAGAAATTATACAGTTGCAGCCGAGCAGCCCGGAGTTATTTGTCTAGCTAGGTTAATAGCAACAGCCCTTTTCCATGGGATCTAAAACTAGTGAGATGGAGGCATCCTATACACTTCTGCCTTCCCTTTCGGGGATGTTATGCATTGTAATTTTAACGAGTTATTAAAAATATAAAATAAACGTTACCTTTTTCCTTAGGCGTGGTTCGCAGACGTATGGAACTACAGCATAGTCCCGTACGCGTCGGAGGCGGTGCGCGAAGGCATCGCGTTGTACGGCAGACGACGCCACGCCGCCGTCGACCCGCTGCAGCACATCAAGTCCTCGTACCCCTGGAGAGAACCCAATCATTCACATGTGAGTACCAAGAACTGTGTACATTTTGAAGTATGTGCTTGGCATAACATTTTGAATTCGTGTACTTACATTAGGGAGCTAAGTTTTACGTTGTGGTCAGTTCGTCACAGTGCTTGAAAATTTACCTAAGTACCTAAATCTCAACCGTGGGAACTTTAACAATATTGTCTGATGATGAGAGAGTTATGAAACCTATATAGGCGCGATAATACCTCACGAGATCTGTCGTTAGATTATTATAATGAGAGATCTTTCAATAATATCTTCTATAATCATAACATGATTTAGTAGTAGGTCATAGAAGCGACTATTCTAAGTAGGGGTTCACACAAGCTATTTTTATCCGGAAAGATAACTTTGTTGATTATTTAGGAGCTTACAAAACAGTTTTTTTTAAATGAGCTATTTAATTAAATAAAAAAATTTTTTCAGACTCTGAGAGCAATCACGGTGGAAGAAATTGGTATTGAAGAATCAAATCAAGATTCCAACACGAACAACAATCAAGATCCTTTGGTAAGAATCTGGTTATTTCATTTCTGCTTTTATATAAGATCAACTTAAATTACCTAGCGAAACTCCGCAAACGACCCTGTACCTTTTAGGGTTCCGTACTCAAAGGGTAACCAACGGGACCCTATTACTAAGCCTCCGCTGTCCGTCCGTCTGTCTGTGAGCGGGCTGTATCTCATGATCCGTAATAGGTAGACGGTTGAAATTTTCACAGAATGTGTACCTATTTCTGTTGCCGCTATAACAAAATAAAAACATCGCACTGTGTAAGTTTTTGATCTTAGAACATTTTATTTATCTACCCTATTTTCATGTTTCAGTTAAACATGTTGATGCGGCTTCAAGAAGCGGCGAACTACAGCGGCAACCAAAGTCAGGACTCTGACAACGCGAGCATGGATTCGAATCTCACTCACGACAGCTCCATGGGCAACGAGCTATAATAACGACGCCTCGTCCCGACTGTGTTTTGACGTCACTATCCTCTAAGAATTTATACTACCTGCTGGTATTCTGTGATATTGCTTTTCAACACTACGTATTGTAGTTGAAACAAAGTAATACCAGCAGTAATTCCATGCAGTGTATGAACTAAACTGACGTTCCTTACATGTGGATTATAAATATGATATATAAAGCCAAATATTTGCCATATGTACATTATTGATATTTATTATTTACCTACTTATTCTAAGTGTTACTTTAGTTGCGATTCTATTATTATTTCTAGTTGATTTTTTAGAGAAATATTTTATCGCTAAATTAAGGCGGTATTTATTTTCATTTCGAAAGGTTTTACTCTGCAATATTTGTGAATTCTAGCAAATATCGATAGCATGAGTATGAGAACCTTTCTTTAATATTGTTTTTGTTTCTTTTACATACGAGAAAAAAAAACATTTCCACTCATACGTGAATAAGAAATCAATAACAGTGCCTGGAGCGATAATTTTCCATTTTTTTACGACGTAATTACAATGTTAGATCTATTACTGTTTATATGAAGCATTGTGGCTTTTACTATTGTTATATTTTTTCAAAGTTAGGATATAAACCGCATTTGTATTACTGAGACATGTATGTAACATATGAAAGTGTAATTTTTATACAATTTTCATATTCAATTTCATGTACCTAATATAAAATATTTAAGTGTAAATATGTTTAATATATTTCTTTTTGTATGCGATAACACTAACCGCTATCTATCATAACAGCGTTACTTTTGTATAGAGATGCGTAACAACTGTGTTACAGTGTTCGGTATGGATTGACTCGTGTGCATAAGTGAAACGTGATATCTACAATCTATGCTTTACAGAAAATGTGAAATAAAAATTGATTATAAAAATCTTGCGTGTCTTTGATTTACTTACTTAAATAATTATAATACAGACCTTTAACATTACTAGGTAGTCGCCAGCACATCAAGTTACCAGAAACTGTCAAATTTCTCCGAATGATTTTATACCATGAACTGTTGATGGTTAAGTTCAAAATCGAATGAGAAAATTTGAGTTTGTGGTAACTTGATGGGCTGGCGACTGTACATAAAAGTCGGCAGAAAGTGACAGTGGCGGAAATTGAATAAATTACAACACAATATTTATGTAGAGGCATTTTTATTCAAGTACATAAGTTACAGCACAATTTCATCAAACCTTCGCCAGAAACACATGATCATGGAGCAATTTGGACGGAACCAGTTATATTTCATTTAGGACTAGAATCTTCATTTATTGAGTACTAAAAGGAACAATCGCATTTGTTTGGTGAATCCAATATAAATAAGGCACAACCATTTCAACAAACCAGTATCTGTCGCTAACATATTGTAAACAGCGATAATAACAGAAAAGCTTTGATAAGCAGTGGTCATAGAATTGCAGGACAGTACGTATATCAGAAAACGTAATAAGATGTGTCCACATTAGAAGCATTCGAAAAGAGGGTAAGTACCTCGATCTGCGTCGACATATGTAACATGTTCGCCAACAAAACTGATCCAACCATTTTTGACAAAGGTCAATTCAATGTCATCCATTATTCTGTCTGGAATAAAACTCCCTGGTATATATACCTACCAGGGAGTTTTATAAAAGAGGGAAAACAACATTTAATTGTTTTTGACTTAGAACATCTAGTTCTTGAAATATTTGTTCTAAAACCAAAGTAGTGGCTCTAAAATTGTTTAACATAACGTTTACGTTAAATGTAAACTCAAAATGTAGGGTTAATTTATTGTCATTCACAGATATAGAATGTATGTATCAGATATAGATAAGTATCAGACTAACATCTTTGGGGATGTTATACACAATACAAGGAGGGGGATGAAAATTTAATTATTTTTATCTAAGTCATCTAGTTTTTGTGATAATTTGTAAAACCCAGATGAAGAAAGGTTCACAACGCAAAGCGATTGTAAATTCAACAGTTGTTGGCAAACGTCACAGTCGAGGTCCATTAAAAGTTGTCATTTAATTTGTCCCAAAATATGTATCCACATTATGTCTAACATAGTTGGAAGAGTTGTTGGCGCGTTTGTTACTAATGGAGACGCAGCTTTGATCGGCCGAACGAACAAACAAACATGCACGTGAAGCAAAAAATATTATTGCTATAGGTGTGGACACACCATTAGACTACTACCTAAGTATAGTGACTTATCATAGAAATAATTAAGCATGACTGCAATTTCCCAACCCCCATTTTTTTACAAAATCAAGTATTCTGATTATCATTATCATTAGTCTAACATAGGATTTGTTAACTTTACTAAACAGTTCATGCACAAATAAAACATTATGCTGTTAAGTTCACACACAATACAAAAAGCTAATGGCTTCCTACATAATTCAAGCTACACTTGAATTCAGATGCTTAGATTTACATTCATTGCTAAGTTCTAATTTGATTCTTAAGTGACTCTGGGTCTTAAGAATCAAAAAGTGGATGTTTCGGAATTTAAATTTTCTCATGCATGGCATTGAATTTCTTTAATTAACTTGATAATTTATGTAACATTTCTGAATTTAAGTTTAGTTTGACTTCCTAACACTGGGATAAAATCACCAAAGACAAAATTATAAACATTTAGATGTGTGTGAAATAGAAATTATTCAGTATTGTTTTAAATGCAACTGAGGTATGAAATATTTTTCCTTCTAATTTTTAACAAGTAATTTTTCACAAAATATATATATATTTAGGCTTCGTCAAATTGTACACAAGACTCCAAAAGATTAAAAACATTTAAAGCCTAAAAACTCTACTAACGTTTTCAATATTTAAAGGAACTTATTTTGCTTTCGAAATATTATTGCTACAACTCACTAAGTAATACTATTATTTAGACAAGGAGTATTTAACTGATAAAGATTTCAATCACTGTGAATGTCAAGACTCAAATTGGACAAAGAAGGTATAGGAGACTCGGTGAAGTCTCCGGAGTCATCACTATGAACTTTACTTTGTTTAACTTCTGTGTTCCCTTTTGAGTGAATACTTCCCGATTGTTTTGACTTATTGTGTGTAACACTTAAGGAACTTCTTTCACTAATCAAATCTGCAACATCAGATAATGAAACTGAACTTTGTGAGCTCTGAGAAGTTTGATGTGGACTTTCAACAGACACATTTTTATTTGAAGTTTTTTCTATTTGCTCTTGAGCTGAGCCTGTAAAATTGGATTGTTTATTTTTATTATCTTTAAATTTGGAAACCGATGATGATGAAAAATCATCACCATAACTAAATTCAGCAGTATCCCCTTCAGACTTGCCAGATTCCTGTGATTTTCTCTCACTGGCTTCTACAACTTTATTTTCACTGTCTAGTTTAAGTGATGCAGGTGATGTATTACTCAAAGTAGCAGATTTAGCAGAAGGTGAATCATTCTGTACATTTTTCATGGACATAATATCTGGGTCACTTTGATCCTTTACATCTGGTTCAACAATCGGTAAACCTGCTGTATTGAGCATTTTTTCATCTAATGAGTTAAAAGGTTTTAAATCTACATATGACGTAGAGTCACTACTACTATTAGTTGTCAATTTTAATTCACTCATTAACAAAGAAGTTTCATTACTTGGTCTAGTAAAAGTTACAAGCTTGGTTTGATCTCTTGCATCTACACAATCACTGGAGGTTTTTGTAATGTAATTATTAGAGTTAATACCACTGTTATCCACTTGAAGTATATGATCTCCAGGAACATATTCTGAACTTGTTTTATCCCGTGCAGAGTCACTAGAGGTGTCTGTGTCAGAGTTATCCAGCTGCAGCCGTAGATGTAGTTTATTTTTTTCATCTGATGAATTATCAGACTGGGAGGAACTGTTAGAACTACTCTGTGAGTCTTCATGAAGTATGTAAGTACAGTTTTGTTCATCCTTATAATTCTTATCATCAGTTTTCTCATACTTTGAGTTAGGATTTGGATCAAAATATTTCTTCTGTGTCGGTTTCAACATATTTTTAACAAGTGTGAACAGGATGGGTTCTTTTATATTGTCAGATTTGGGTAAATTCATCTTTTCAGCCAATTTTTTCTTTCCTTCGTATTTATATGCAATGCCTTGTCGAGACTCCGACTTGTAAACGAATAACGTATTTTTCAAACAACAGAACTCTAAAAACTCATGGACTACTGATAGAGCTAAAAGCCCCTCTGGTAATTTAAGGATATTGTCTAAATTCACATTCTGCTTCATGTTTTCACATTCATCTTCAAAAGCTAAAAAAATATTGGCTCTTAGCAACGCGCGTATTTTAGCTAGCGATCCATTTCTCTCTAAAGCTTCTATGACTAAATCTCGAAGTTCAGTGTCTTCAGCTTGGGCCATTTTAAGAAAACAACTTTATCTGTAAGTTATTACAAGATAACATGTAAATAAACCACAAATTCAACACTAGCTAACGTGTTTTACTCGCTTGTTTTGCTTGTTGAGAGACGCATTTCTGTGACTCCGTCAGTAAAGACGTCACCAATATCGAATATTTTGACACTAACGAAAGCAGGATAACACGATCCATAATTCAATGTGTCAAAGCAAGACAACAGAAAAAAAATGCTAAAAGTGTCATTAACAATAGCACGCTCGCAAACGTCATTTGAAATAGGACAGTGCACTGGCGCTAGTGTCGTTTTCGTTCTGAAATTGAATATTTGGAAGGAACTTTTTTGTGCTTTTAACTAAAATGAATTATTATGTAATGAAATAAAATGAAAACTTTACCGGCTATAACATTAAAAAGACAACTAATAAAACCCAAAACAGATGTCATTCGTTGTTAGGTTCGTTACTAGTTTAGGTAAGTATTAACCAAGAGCTAAATAAAACAGAAAATGATATAGGTACAGACCAGTGTTTCTCGAAACACAAAAAAAATAGCTAACAAATTTAATATTCCATTATTAGTTGTATTTAGTTCTTTCATAGAATTTTATTTTTATTGTAAGTCTTCCTTTTGTAGGCACATTACGGTACGTACGTAGAGCTCTACACGTAAGGCTACATAGGTTTTTCAGAATGAGGGGCAATGTAAGAAAGCTTCATGATCTCAATCTGTATGTGTAGGTATCATTTTGCTGCGTAAAAACTTGACGTATCAGCTAATACTTTATATTCGTGGGCGATTCAACTAATTAGCTATTTATATAAATAAATAAATAAAGGTTTTTTAAAGTGCGTAAATTGGCGATTCCCTTTTTGAATAGACAGACCTAGCTATCCTACATTCTGTTAGAAAATAAATATTTTTAAACAATAGTAACGAGGTACATCCAGATATTCACCCTTATATCTTTGCGAACGTGCTCGATTACAAGGGGTGAAGGCTTGCGCCGGGAAATGTAGGAAATTCAGTCAGTCGGGTCGAGCGAGCGTGGGAGGTCGGTACGGTGTCCGCCTCGAAATTTAACGGCATAATGAAACTTTTAGTCCATTTTCCTATCAAATCCTGAGTAAAACATTCATAAAGACTAAAAAAACAGTGTTGACATTGTTATGTTCGGGCTCCGTGGGTTAAAATTCCCACTATGGCTGTATAATGTGTTAAAATACTAGTGGCGGGAAACCGTTTTGATATCTCGCTTGACGTGTTGTGTCCTATGTGTACGTAGAGCGAGAGGAGCCGTCTGCCCTAGAGGGCGGCCGACATGCTGGATTCGTCGTGAATCGATATTTTTGGAACGTTGTAGAGCTGAAACCATGAGGTTTGAGGCTCAATAAAGGTACGACAGGTGATAATATTGATAGTTTCCGTTCAGCCGACTACACCCAACTCATTTAGCGAAATATGTGCTGCGGTAAACGACGCTAACTGGGTCCCACGTTGGGCTCCAGTACCCCCCTTCAGCCGCAGCAGCTGCTCTCCGGATGTTTTTAGCAGTTATAAATATTGAAAAAACGATTTTATTTAAATTCCTTTAATTAAATAGGAGTTAAATTATTTTAGTTTCATACAAAATAAACATTTTTATTTTAAGAATCTTGTTTTATCAATTTCGCTCGGGGTTTTTTTCTTCAAACATGAATAATAATTCAAACGTTGCTGTTCTTTATTTTGGTAATTATGTAGGAACGTACCTAATGAAATCACTTGTTGTTTGTATTCTCGTGTAAATTAGCATTTCAAAACATGGTTTGCATAGCGAATAACATTTTTCCAAAGGTGCTTACCAAAGATTATTATTTTTGAGGACTAACAAAAAATTTGTTAGTTACCAAGACGATTATTAGATATTTTAGTTTATTAAAAAAATCATACCAACACAACATATGTAACTTGATCGGCACTTGTTAGAACTTAATGAACCGTTAGACGTAAAAAAAACTATAGAGACCCATGCCAAATGATTGGACTACTTAGGAATACCGTGATCAAGAGCTCTGGAGCTCTAGAAATCTCATGTACCATTTAACATGATAAATTAAGTTTAAGTTTAAAACAAGATAACATTTGAACTTTTTGTAAGCAACAACCCACTCCACAGAATCTAAGTAAGCGACGAAGCAGCATTGATTTAAAAACCAAACTATATTTTTAGTAAATACATTCAGTTCCAATTTTGAATAACCAGTAAACTACGACGGTTGTCGGCTAAATTTCATGTGGTGGCCCGGGATGTCACGCAAAAATCCCGGGAATACGGAGTGTCGAATTTGGCGCCGTGCTCACACGGGCTCAGGGGAGATTAGGTCGTGCACACCAGTCTCCAGTGGCAAATATCGAACTGACAAAACCAAACACACTTACGTTTGCGCATAGTCATACCGCAAGTGGCACCCGTCTTTGGTAAATGACAACACGGCACTATACGACCTAGGTCCTGTACCAACTAGGTACTTAGCTGCATAGCAACATAGACCTAGTTCTGTTTGATGGTTTTCTAAGAATATCTTAGCGGGAAAATATCAAAGCCGAGTATCAAAGTAATATTTCGAGTAAATATTCTACACATACTAACAGAACTGTGGGATGACTAACAGAAGAATTCAGCTGGGCTGGACAGCTAATGATGATACTACACATTTTTTTTCTTACGTGAGACAAAACAACATTTACATTTTCAACAAAGTCATCTTTTTCAAGTATTTTTCTGAAATATCAGACCTACCTTAAACCTTTGATTTTATGTAAGAATTCTTCAACATGAACGAGATTTCATTATAATATTATAATTCTCACAGATACAGAGATTTTGGTGATAGCTGCTTATCTCCAAAAGTGAACTTTTTGAAACTAACTTACCTATAGAAAGTAGTTCTAAGGCACCTACCTAAACCTGAAACCGGTAATGGTTTCAGGTTTAGGTAGGTGCATCTATGATAAAATTACGTTTTAAGGTATCCTGTTAGTAAACCTCTCAAGCATTTTTCTTCTTCTTGGGAACTCTACTTATTTATCTATTATGACCTTATTGTATAGGTAAGCATATTATCTACTTAAAAGTTGGTAGATAAGGAGTTCCGAGCATGACCGACGGGGTCATGTTACACACCTATTCGTGCTGAGTTGACGATAGCAATAAAATGCCAAAGCTCTGAGTGATAGTTTCGCACTTTTAGGCGTATCGTTATAAACTTTAATATACACCATTATTTTTAGGTCGTTCTGGAACCGAATACCATTAACTCGATCATCGAACTCGAAACGATTGGGACTATTTTTTTCAAAAAGTAACAATAAAAAAAAACACGAAAGAATAAATTTAATGTTTTTTTGTGAAATAATGATAAACTTAAAAATAATAATAAACTAACTTGAACATGATAATTCTTTTTCGAGTAAATCTGAAATAAACATATGAGTAGAACCGATCACTAGACTAAACTAACAAAAGGAATCTTCAAACTTATTAAATTACATTACCTACATAGCAAAAAGACTGAATATGGACAACACAAAAGTACCAACGACTCGTACCTTTAGCTTATTCATCATTATCATCGCACCCTTTTCCCGAATTTCGCCGGGGTCGGCTTATAGTCTAGATCCAGATGCGGCTTATTGATTTACTCGGAGCGACTGCTTTCTGACCTCCGCAACCCAATTTCTGGGATATTGATGTCCTTCTTTACCTAGCTGTTCATATGATGGTACCGAGAAAGAAAATGTTTTAAAGTTGAATGAATAGGTGGTAGGTAAACAGAAAAGGTCTGACTGTTGGAAAATTAATCCACCAGGCCAAGCCGCCTATCTTAAAACTCCCAAGACAGTTTTAACGTCTATTTTGTGACTTGGCACTAAGAACCGAATTTAGACACAAGTAAGACGGGTAAAGAGGGATTAAAACCACAACTCCGCGGTCGAAGTCGCAAGCCAAAGCCTGAATTCGAACGAAAACAGGTTTCTTTTTCTTCCAGGATAAGATTACTTACGTGATAAGTCGAATACACCACGATAAGATACTTTGGAGGCACAAAAGAATCTAAAACACGCATTGTTGAGTGTTCCAACGATCAGGTGTGTTGTTATTCCTTACAAGGGTTTAATTCTGATTTATTTCAATTGTTCAGCTGAAACGGTTCCCACATCGTGATTTACGAAGCGTTTTAAATATAACACATTCGTACTTACTGTCTTTGCGCCAGTCGCTGGCGGTTTTGGTGCTTAGTAAAATTTATTTTATGAACAGTAATAATTTTAGATAAGACCACGGTGTAAAAAGAAAATCTTGGATGTAAAAAGTGGCGAAAAATGATGGTTTCAAATAAGGTGACGATCTTTCTGAATTGAATACATATTTTAGTGGTTCCTTTGAAAATTCCGGAAAAAATGGTAGGTTAAAGATAATTTCATCGGGTACATTGAAGGAATCAAAAAGAATCGAGCAGTGATAGCATAGTGGTATGACCGTCTCGGACAGCCAAGTGACACGGTCTCAAGTTGGATCCAAGGCACGCACCTCTGATTTTTCGGATTTATGTGCGTATTGTATAATTATCACTTGCTTCGGTGAAGGAAAACATCGTGAGAAAGCCAGCATACCTGAGAGATATTTCTCGACGGCATGTAAAGCCAGGTCCATGGGTGGCATGAAAACTCTGACACCAGGATAGGCACTAACCATACGAAAACGAAAGAACGATTGAAGGAATCACTTTACTTTAAACTATAAATCTACCTTATGTTAAAATCGAGTTCGAAAACTTCTCTTCTCAATTCAGACACAAGGTGAAAGCCTCACTACTTTTACGGTTGGTCGACTCTTCACGTGACCAGAGGGCGGGCCTATTTTTTGGCCAAAGAATCAGCATTGCCATCCAACGTGGTAATGCTGCCAGCCTTCTGGGCGGGCACTTTTCCTGTTGACATCGATGCGGACGAATTTTTGGACGCCCTGTAACCCTTTTAAGTGTACATGTTTATTACTATTATAGTTTTGTAGTTTGTATTATCTTTGAAATAAAAGTAAAATCTATTAGCTAGTGGTGACTTACTTACATACGCAAGTTGCGCTAGTACTAAGCATTTTATTAAGGCACCTTTAAAGACAGCAAATCATATCGCATAGAAGACAGTAAAACAGACTGAAAGATTCGAATTCAGTCTAACTACTGAACATTTTACTACCTACTAATATATTTCAGCACCCCAGAGACCTCTGACCAGACAACTTACTAAGCTAGAGTTGAGGGTCCTACGAGAATCCTTGAGTTTATCCTCCATCCAATAAAGCCAAGTCGGCCATGACAGACGGCAACCGAAGTGGAGGCCCTGACCAACTAAGAACAAGTTTTATTATTAGTGATACCTTTCTGCGCACCTAATTGGATCAGTCAAGTCCTAGTTGCTGCTTACGTTCCATGAAATAGGTATCTCGTTAATGGAGTCTTGGAAAGTCAAAAGCTTACTTTAAAGAAATTAAAACCTTTAAAGAAAATTCTTCGTCAATTGAGTTGATATAATATAAGATTCAAAAGGTCCTCTCATGCTGTGGAAGCTACAAATTCCAATGAAGTTAAGACCTGAAAGCTTGGTAGTCTACTGTTACAGTATGACCACTTTAAGTGTGCAGTTTTAGGTGGCACTGCATTTTTTCTAGACAACCATGTCTAGAAAAAATGCATCGAATATTATTATTATTGTTGTCTTCTTCCATGATTGCCGCTTTATTTAGAATGAAAGCGAGTAATTCAAATACGCGCGAATATGTCAAACTTCGTACGTTTATTTAAGTGCTGGGTTTTCCCGTCTGCACAGATAACTTCGTTGAAATGTGTAACCTGAGGGCTTAAATAAAGTGAAATTATATCAGTGATAACGATAATAAAAAAATAAAAAATGTAGTGGATTGACATTTATAAGCTACCGGAAAGTATAGATAATAATAATATACAGGGTGGAAGGAATCTCATTTTACATTATAATAGTTTATGTTTTATATTAATCTAGTCTATGGGAAGGAACATCGAGGCGCACAAATGAATACCACGCTGTTTCATACAAAAGTGCAATACCTACACAGTTCATATGCATGAAGCAGCTGTTTTTTTTTTAAATAACCGATGAAAAATTCCTATGTAATGTAAAATTCCCATATTGGAATGATACCTTCACTGAACACGTGATAATCGTTGGTGCGTCAATGGCTTTTCCACCCTGCATATCAACATTTTTGAAAGTCGAAATTTGAAAACTTTGAAACCGATTGGCACTTACCACATGTCTATCCCCTCAGCAAATATCGTAGTATAGGTCTTACAGAACCTTTACTCGTGAAAACCCTTTAAATACAGTAGAAAACATAGGTATGAGTTTTCACAAAGGCGTATGTAATTGGCCCATTCAGCCTACCTATGACACTAAATACAATTGAAAATAATTTTCTCCTAGATAAACTGCTGATACGGTACGCTTTTATCCCATTTTGGGGGCATTAACATAGAAATAGTCAGTTATGTACGCCAATTAAGACATAGGAAGCTTGTCAGCGAATAATAAACATTTAGATAGGATCACTTTAGTTGTTAGCCGTCCTACTTTAGTAAACATAGCGTAGAACAATACATGTTAATTTTTGTTTGTTTCTATTTACTTAATAATACAAATTGCCGTGCCATTTCACATCAAAAACATCGTTGGACTTAAAATCAATTGTTTAGAATCGCGCACTCACAATCAGTTGTTAAGCATATAGGCCCGGACGCAATCAAAGCGAAGACCCGCGGAGACGTGCGAAGCGGAGAGGAGAGGAGAATAAGAATAAGAATAATTTAAGAATAATTTATTTCAAAAAAGTAGGTATTACAAAAGTGTACATTTAGGTGCAGTAGTGTTATTTCTAAACAATTGTATAATTAGGGTATATGTAAACTAGGTATAACTAAAATATATATAACTGTTGCAAGTTACGATAATGGCGAAATCAAATGCTAGGTAGCGACCTGCCTGATCTAGGTTTATTTAACCTGTGTTTCAGGCCATCACTTTACAATGCATAATTTAATTAGGACAGTGAAAGTTTTAAAATAAAGTAAATCTAGGAACAAAAACAGTAAACATTAAAACTAACTTAATAACAATATGTACAACTAAATACGAGGAGATGACATATCAAATCAAACCAGGACTTCTAGAAGTTTTTCTGTGTCCGTGTAATTAAGCATCGCTAAATAATCCGATATTACAAAATTACATTTCCTATAACTTAGACTATAGAATGCTTAGAAGCTAGGGTGTATCCATTGAAGCTGTGCCGAGATGTGTGCCAATGCCCAGTTGATGACCGCCTAACACCGCTCTCCGCACGCCGTCTTTTCGTCTGCGCTGTGCGCTGCTGGCTAATGGCTAATATGAGACATCTCCGCTCTTCTACCCTACCGTTTCCACTAAAGCTAAGCGGAGACGAGAAGTGCAAATAACGAAATTCTATTGGTGATTTACATCACATCTTCTCTCCTTTCGTCCCAGCTTCCGTGTAGTCCGGGCCAAAGAGCTGAGTGTCTGTAGCAACTACAAAACAATTTTAAAGTTTTTCTTATTTCTTCAACGACTTTCTCAGCTATACGCTTTTCGGCACCTAGCTTAATTTAAATCTAACGCATTTTTGACATTTCCGTCACTTTGTTTAGGCCTCTACTCGTTTCTTATTTCTTCTGCATACGAAGCTTTTTACCACAAAGTTAAACTGCGTTCCTTCCTAAATCAATATCAGGCAGAAACTGGCCCTCAAAGTTACTGGCTGATTTTGTTTTTATTTTTCAATTTATAGACGAGTATACCATTGATCTGAAGTAGGTACACCTTGTTACTGGTAAAAATCCTGAATGGCTAGGTAGAAACCTTAGTTTTTATAACAGGAGTTTATCTACGGACCCGTTTAAAGTGATCCCATTATTCTCCATAGTAAAGCTTTTATCAGATAGCGTTTAACTTACAAGGCTCGTAAAATTGAAGCATGATAAAGCAAAGTGAAATTTAAGTGCAGGAAAAGTTAAACTACTTAAGTAGTTCAAGAAGTAGGAAGGTAATAAATGTGGCTATCTTAGTTTTTGCACGGGGTTTCTGAATTATTATGGTTAGTGCCTAGGTAATATGTCCACGTAAAGTCTAACTCAAATGCTAAGATTTGGAATAGGTGGTCTACATGTTTTATACCTCGATATCATATCAATATCATTCTTCTTCATGCTTTATTTTACACCAAATATCACCACTTGATTTCACCAAGATTTTTAGATCTCTATTTTACCTTCAACCCAACCCGAAATAATATCATTTGTAAATGATCGTAGAGGCACCGATGGAAACTTAATCAGAAATTAGGTTACATTTTTTCAAGTGTAGCTTGGTACCTGCACGAACATGAGAACGGCGCATTCATAATGCAAAATAAAATTCTGTCAATTCTCATTTCTAAGTACATTTGAGGCCAGCTTGGATCCTTTTCAATAACGTAGGTACCTATATAGGCTATGGATCTGTTATTATGGAATCATTAAATAACATAATTATCGTGATTGCTTAGTCGTAATAATTCATAATAGGTACCAATCCATATGATTCCATGTTGTTTCCACGGCATGCACAACATGAAACGTTACTGTGACATGCAAGTTATTGAAAAATAATACTTTACCTATTTAAACTTTACTAGCCCTTCGCCCGCGACTTCGTCTGCAAAATTGTGATAGCTCGTCTAATTTGCATGATATAAACATAATTTATATCCTATAACACCCACGAATAATGTAGCTTTCTGCCAGTGAAATAATTTTTAGAATTGGACCATTATTTCCGGAGATTACCCCCTAAATACAAATTTACAAACAAATACCTCTTTATAATATTACTATAGTATGGATTAGTATATTTTTAATCCTAAGCCATTTTTGGACCCTTGGAAATTGACACCGATAAGATCTTTACGGCAGGTAAAAACACTAGGACTTACACCACACCTCGATATCTATGGTATGGTGCATCCTCTCCTTCCAACTGCGTTAGCAGGGCCTCAAAAAATGGCTTACAAATATTTGTTCCGATAGTAAATTATGAGTGATTCAAGTATAAAAAGTTACGGTTATAACGGCGTCGCCTTCGACTCGCACTGCAATCCAACCTCAGAAATAATCATAAACTTAGCTCACTTGTATCAATATTTGGTTTTTCTAAAAATGTCTGCAACAGAAATGGTAGGACTTATTTATTTACGTGCAGTTTTAATTTCAGATCTGGGTCAATAGTTGAAAAGCTTTTTGCACCTCGGTGTTACGCAGTTTTCGCTTCATTTGGGAACTTTTAAGTGCTTTCTTGCTGATATTAAACACAGAACTTTACTTTCGAATCGTCATTGCTTTTAAAACTTATTTTTATTCAACTTGGCCAACCAATATCGGGTGGATTGTGTAACCATCCATCCCGTTCCTATGAAAAACAATACCGTTGTGTTAGTTCCCTGGTTTTGCTTTCTATTTATTTTCATTTACTCATTATCTATGTAGGTGCTTGTTATGTATAATATACTGTCAGTGTCGCTTAGATTGCAAAATATCAACTCTTAATTAGCTAGGAACATGATATGTGGTAAATGTTTCCCCATTCCACAATAATAGCCACCTCCATTAGCCCTGGTCGTGCTGATGGTACCTATGCAAGTTATTGGTCGATTGTGACCTAATTTATTTATCAAAGTTCATAGCGTGCTTTGGGAAGCTACAGATAGCATATTAAGTTTCAGTTACTTGTTAAAATGACGTAGCTTTAGCCATCTTCCTATGCGGATATGCGAACTTTTCTCAGTTCCGGATTAATTACTACTCCCCGAATAGCAAATGCTTAGCATCTAAATTAAACGCAAACTGCACCGCGACCCACAACTGTTTATGTAACTGTAATTAAAAAGTTTTTAATGAAATCTAATATCAGATCGTTAGAACCTCTTCCAGTCAGTTTCAAAGTTTGTTTCAATATAAATGATCTTGTTAATAACTTTCTTAACTGGCCCGTTATTTCGGGCAGCACACTCGGCCCTTTTACAAAACGACCTATTGTAACTGCTCCACGCCAAGTGTTCGGAGTTGCGTTAATTGCCGTCGAACAATATACAGGTATTGTTGAAGGGCAGCAATCTAACTGAAAGTGGAGTTAAAGAGTAATGAATAGCCTGGTTCACTGTAATTGTCCCCTCAGTGATAGGTTCTGCTTAGGGCTGATTTGGTCGAGCAAAGGCCCTTTTGGCGATTATAATTAACAAACGGATAAAAATAGGCTGAGTATCGAGTGTTGGTGTGGCGCGACCGGCGGTGCGCGGCTGTTTCAGGGTTCCACGTCGGAAGGGGCGTTATTCTTGGAGACAATCAATACGAGCGTCTGCATATTAAATCAGCGGCGAGGTGAACGGCTTCTGCGGCGAGTGTGCGATGACTGCGTACGTCATGGCAATTAACATCACTGATTGATTTTTCGCCGCAGTGGAACAAACAACAACCACACTCGAGATAGAATAATTTAGCACAAAGTTAGATGTAATACCTTTCAAGAGTTGGAGACACACAGCAATAAAAACGACAACATACACAAAGGAGTAGATTTACTACGCAGAGGCAACACCTGAGCGTTCAGCTCGTATAAAAGAAGAAGAGAATGTTATCTCGTTCACAAAAAAAGAAACACTTGTACTTGTTGGAATTTATTGATGCGACGCTCTACAAGTTCAGAACCTAATGATTGTATTCTGCTACACAAGTTAATCTAAGAACATGTAATTGTTTTAGAAACTAATCAATAAGTTGCTCTTTTACGACTTCGGAAGCATTTCTGGGGCCAGTGTAGCAATGTTCTCCATTTTTGCGTGATAGATTACGACGTCGCAGTTGGTAGTGGTATTATCCATAGGCTCACCTCTATTTAGGCATAATAATTTGCAATCCTAAATAACATAACACACGATAACGTAAATACGTCAAAAGGGTGAACGAAGGACGTAATGCGAGGTGTTTAGCGGGCTCTCGGGGTCTACACGGCTCCTTATGAATAAATATGGAGCGGACTACCTTGACACTCGCCGAGCACTTTTGAACATAAAAAGCTGAGTAGCGGTTCACCTACTTGAAAGCCACGTCTTTCAAGTATTTAATCTAGTTTCTAGTCACGTGTAAATTGAAAAATGGTAGGGCAAACTTTGTTGTGTGCTGAATAGCAAAATATTGCACAGTGGATACGGAGGCAGTGAGTGCACGAGCGCACCACTAGCGGGTGCGATATATCTGTAACGTCAAAGGTTACTTTATCAATACTCCAGAACACACTACACACATAAAGATGACGGTACTTAATCCATCACGTCTCCGTGTTTGATCGTATTTTCCATGATATGACTGCATGAGCGAGTTGTTGGGTTTCCCGTTGAATCCAATCATCCTCGAGTTACAACATTACTCTCATAGATCTACCTTTCTACTTAGCTGCTAATACAAGCTGATACGCTTACAAGCTCTGAGCTCGGGAACCAAATGAGGTTAAATTGAGCTGCTTTTCATACCTATTGGGATTCAATGCGGATCAAAATAACGAAAGCTTTTACGGGTGCAAGAATAACTTATTAAATTTTCAACCAGCACTTGTTTTAAGGATACTTACCAGATTAAACAGCTGAAATAACAGAATCTTTAGAATCCCGTGCTGACCTTTCTGTGTCGCTTAACTTTATGCTTACTTAACTATATTATGGTAGAGGTCGACCCTATTTGTAGAAGAGCTATAGAATTTGTATATACGAGGATACGGTTATGGCCTTCACGTATTTGTGATGTGGGTAATGAAAACAGTTTAATGTCGGACGATAATGAAAGCCTTCAAGGCTTCAGCATCGTTTCTGTGATATCTGAAGATTTAAGGACGAATGTAATTGTGGATGCCCGTAAAGGACAATGACCAAAGTTGGTACCAAAAAGTCTCGCGCCTCAAAACCAAAATATTATAGTAATTAGTTTCATATTTTTTTACGGCATTACGCGTCGGGGATTTGATTTTTGAACTGGAAATATACTTTTCGAGTTTAAAAGTACGAATATTGTTTTACTCCCTTTATATGACGTTCCGTTTCAACTGAATATAAATGACGTTCCGTTTCAATTGAACAAACCCTTGTCTGTCGAGCGGACTCTAAAATTAATTACAATTAAGTAAGATCAGTACACCAAATCGATTTAGTTTGGTTTATTGCTATTTGCAACAAAATAGATTTTCTCAGCCTAAAGATTTTGATTTATCGATTACATCCCTAAATCCCGACTAGTTTATAGCACTTACTATACTCTATGGTTTATAGTTATCTTATCTGTGGCATCTGACATTTGTACTGTACTGACTGACTATTGGCAATGTAAAGGTCTAAAATAAAATCGAGTTTCAGTCAAGCATACTGTGGATGTTACTTTAACTCGTAATTCTTACTAATATTAGTGTATTACGCTGTTTTTAGAGCAATAATGTAATGTATGTGTGTTAAAATACGTCGTTGGTAGCGTCGAAAAAATAGACCTACTTTTTAGGTTAGTTTCGATTTTATAAAATAACTCTGAAACGCGGGTTTTTTTTTCAAAAATAATTTTTGTAGGAGTTAATACGATCAGTGTAGTCTATAAAAAACAAGGTTTGATTTTGATGCAGCATGGTACGGGATTCCATACTTCCATGAGCATTCTCTTTTGCATTTCGCTCGTTAGTCAACTCAAAGTTGGAGTCTCGGGTCGGGTAAATTTCGGTTGGCGACCAATTTATCACATCGGATCCAATATTGGTGAATGTGGGTATACGTCAGTACCTATACCTACCCATACCTCTGCTAAACCCTTTGTGGATAATAGGGGTGACAGCTGTTTTTGTATATTGATGGGTCCCATAAAACCGTACCCTAAGATTACTTTCTCATTTCAGAAAAATCCAGTATCCCTGAAATCAGGCAAATATCAAGCTAATGATCAAAGCAGTACTCATTTGTGTGTTTGAACTATGTAAGATGTATACCTATACCTACCAAGTATGTGTGTAACTGTGTACCTTTCAGAAAAAGCCCTTTACTTATAGTTCACGTTCTAATTCAGCCGCCTGAATTCTTTGAATTTGAGAATTTTTGCCGGCGGCTTTTCAAATGCGACCTTAATGATAAAGTACCCACATTTTTCACTTTAAACACATTCCCTTTTCAAAGCAGTCGCGGTATTCGCGTGATACCGATGTACATACCTTCTTATGTAGCTGAAAATTCAAGGGATTTTATTTAGTGCAAAAATATCAAAACCCGCATTGCAAAAAGTCATATTTTTTAGTTAGAGACCAAACGAAAAATGTAAGCACGTAAAGTTTTAAATTCATTATTAAAATGTTCTTAAATTCAGCTTACCTCGTTCTTTGGTAGCTTTTAATTTTATCTGGACTGAATTTGGACTGAATTTTGTATAAAGGTAATACCTATTTGCTCACTCGTTATCTAGGTAGCCTAGTTATTATTAGTAGTTTAGAGGCTGCTGTATTATCAGGCTTCCCAGAAACAAACAAGTTAAGTAACAGATAAGAATTAAGGTACATACCTAATTACTAGAAATCTATAGATTGCAACTACGATATTTTCATGCTTCGGTTGAAGCTTCGTCATATTTAGAGTTTATCATCAATTTCTTCCTTATTTTTACGTAGACATTGTTACATAATTTCTAAGCCAAATCGATATTTTTATTATATAAATTCGTAATGTAATGTAATCAGGCCGCTGAGTTTCTTATCGATCTACACCTTTTTAAGCACTTCATCGAGACTTCCAAACAATAATCAAAACATTTTCCCTTATAATTTGTTTACATAATTTCCATGTCGACGTCGACGTCACCAGACGTGATACGATAAGCTGGCTCTCATGTAGACTTATTTATATTTCAATCAATGTTGTAATCAATCAATCATTCGTTCGTTCGTGTTTCCCATCCGTTCGTTAACTTCGCGTTAAAAGTTCATCGTCAAACATTCGTATATTAAATGTCGCACGATATAAAGTTTTTTTTTTTGTAAAAACCTCAATAATAACTCGTATATATTATAAAACAGATAATACTATTAATATTAATCGTTACTAATATATACTTTTATATTTAAAGCGAAAGTAAGTTTGTTTGTTACATTTTCACGCCTAAACCACTGAACCGTTAACCTGAAATTTTGCATATACGTTGTCAGGTGTACAGAAATGGACATAGGGTACCTTTAATCCCGGAAATAAGTACTGTTCCCTAGGAAAACAACAATAACTTTCTTATGATAATATTGGATTGCGCCACATTCAAATTATGATTGAATTATATTATTACAATCAGAGTACAACCCGAATTGATTGTCAAATTCTAAATTAATGCGAGCAAAGCAGTGGGCAAAAGCTAGTAACACATATTATGAAATGGATTTTGTGTGAACTCTTTTTTAGATCCCCATAAACCGGTCTTTTGTAAAAATCCTTCAATTTTATAAAATATTTTTCCCAATCTTCTATGACATAATAGACTAACAACGTTTAAACGAGAGTTTTAGCAATTCAATAGATACGACAAATGTTCTTTGATCTTTTTTTAATGTGGTTTTAGACGGCGGATTATCTTCCCACGCCCGTTTTGAATCAACTTAAGGAAAACATTTCTGTTACTCTGTAACAGTGGGCGGGGCGTTTCAATTCGCCCACTACGAGATTGAATTATACGAAAATTGGCCGTGATATATGTCTGTATTGTAAAATCGTAAAAAAATAACGACCAACATGTACCGATATTATTTAAATAAGTATTCAAATAATAGCAATATAATGCAAAACTGCATTTTTTTTTAAGATAGGGCAATAACTTTAAAAAAAAGCAGTTTTATATGGCTGATTGTGTATGTGAGTTTAAATGTATGTAAACGCATCCACGATACAAGAGAAATTCCCAGTGTGGGAACGTATTTAAATATATATATATTGTGGGAAAAGTAAAAACGGGCAAATAAAAGCTACAACGCCTTTATCTAATTGTAGATTTAAACTTTATTAGGTAAGCTAATAGTGACTACTATACCAACTGTACCTACCTATGTACACACGCCAAAGGAAAATAGTAGCGATATAGTTTTGTAGTGTGTGTGTCTGGCACCTTATCTCTTTTGGCGTGTGTACACAGAGGTAACTAGTTGTACCCCCCGTCAAAAATCTAATTTAACGGCCTAATGGGATATCGGTTTATCCGATGCAGAGGTCAGATTACAGCTGCTTCGTATATAATCTAATATTTATTCATATACTGACACTGTAAGCTGACCTCAACAGTTTTTGAAGAGGAAGCGAACGAAATTTTATTTTATTATAATTTTTGACTCATCTCTAACTAGAGGCCCAATTTATACCTTTCTGGCAATACTCTATAATTGACTCCCAGATGTGGTCGCATAGTAACTAACCAATGATATCGTTCACTATTCCGCCATTACTATGGTCTGTTAGGCCCTAATTTCCCGCGCTAAACTGCCTAGATCTTACCTGTAACTAAGTCAAGATCAAGATCAATTGTATTAATGTCCACTACAATTTCAAAGATTCTAGAATATTTGATAAAATAATCGCTCTTTTTTTTGGCTCAAACTGAAATAGGGCTGGTTACTTATATTGAGAAAGTACGTCGGCGAGATTTAATCTCCATAGTAAACCCGGAGTGATTTGATCAAAATAGGTAGATGTTTATATCTACGGTGACACAATTTTATAAAATCATAGAAAAATCTTTCCTCATGGATGAATATGACTACACCATCGAACTTGGAGTCATTCATGGACTTTGTGTGTAGAAGTGGAGCCGGTGGTAATCGGCTAACCTGGTATGGCCATGTGATGCGGAGGAATGATGAAAATAGTGAGGAAAGTTTGGAGTATGAATGTGGATGGCTATAAAAGTAGTGGAGGTCCAAAATATGATGGATATGACTAGAAAGAATGTGACTGCTGAGATGACAAGTAATTAGAGAAGTATGGAAGGAGACTTGCTGCGCTGACCTCATATAAATTGGGATAAGGGCAGGACAATGATGATGATTTATGACCTTCATGTGTCGGTGTTGTGAACAGATCCTATCATTGTATTAAAAAAAAACTGTCTGTGTTTCTACCAGACAAAAACATTTATACGATGCCGCAGACCAACCAAACGGCCCAGACAAGGGGCAATCTTTTGCAGCGTTTTGTATTTCTACAATGACTTTCAACAGAATTGATATTAACTTTCCGGTAGCTTATGTCAATTCAATTCTTTTCCTTTCCATCATAGTTATCACTGGGAATCTGACGGCTGATTGTCACGGCTGGCACATAATAAAGTCTGTTGTGTTTATGGGTAGTGTTTTTTTTTTACCAGCAGCTGTATTTAGTAACTAACACTGCGATCCTTTGTTACACACCCTGTTGTAAAAAAATCCATCCCGTCACTTTTGACGACTGAATTTAATAAAAAATAAATAATTTAAAAAAAAAACACGTCTGCCATATAAAAAAGTGAACTAAAAAATTAAAAACAAGTTACATGATTTTAGTGTTAAATGGCCACAAGGTAGGTACTAAACAGATTATAATATTTACTGTGCAATTAAAACGCCATTGTGACGACACGGTTGGCGCAGTGGTCAAGCGATTGACTGCTGCGCTGCATGTCGCGGGTTCGATTCCCGTACGGGACAAATATTTGTATGACCTACAAGTAGTTGTTCCGGGTCTGGGTGTTTTTCTATCTATAATATGTATGTATTTACAAAAAAAAAAAAAAAATGGATATATGTAGTTTATCAGCCATCTAGCTACCATAACACAAGCATTAAGTTGCTTAGCTTGGGGCTAGATGGTGCTGTGTGAAAATGTCCAGGGATATTTATTTATTTATTTATTTAATGTGCCCAAAAGTGGAAAACTGAAAACCAATCTTTCCATCGAAGTCGTTGACCTGTTAAGAACTATTACTACTACAACTATACTACCAAGGAACCGTCCCCCGACTGCAACCGCCCCGACTTTTGATATGGCAGGCGTTTTTTATTTTTTTTAATTAATTATCTGTTTTTTATTTTAAACCTTTCGATGATAAAACAATATTTTTACAAATGCACAATGTGCCACGAAATGTAACTTTAATTTTTTAGGAAATCAATATCACTCAAAATATAACTTACTAGCTTATGCCCGCGGCTTCGCCCGCATGGAGTTCGGACATTGCCCATGGGATTTTATTTCTCGGATAATCTTTGTGCTATACCAGATTATAATCTATCTCTGCGCCAAGTTTTATCCAGATCTGTTCAGTAGTTCTGGCGTGATTGTGTAACAAACATCTATCCATCCAAACCGTCGCATTTATAATTTTGTTTTTTTTTTTTTGTTTATTTAAGATACAATATGTATTGTGTAATATTACTTTTTACTTTTAAAGTTGAATAGGTAATATAGAACAGTTAGTGTTAGTATTTATTTGAGTAATACAGACACACTCGCGTTTTTTACATGTAAGTACTTACTTATAACTTGCAAAATTAGTTCACAGTAATATTAATATCAATTATATTACAATAAGTGAAATATTATACCATGGTTTGAGATTGGATACCGGTGACGACAATCAAAAGATTTATTAGGAATCTACTTAAATACTTTTACATAATATTTAATATAAATGTCGCGTATCACGAGCCAACGCGGAAATCGGGTTTTCACATAATTATAGTTACAGACGTCTACCTCAGAAAAATCCTACCTACTAACCAATAGGTAAATACTCCCGCGCCCCACACGCCCCGTGCAACACTGCGCGCCATGCGCCGTCTGCGTGAGTTTCGAAGCCCTATTTGACAATACACGCGTCTCATAATTTTATGAGACGCGTGTATACCAATTTTTGAGTCAACCGACCCAGAGAATATAAAGTTTCTCAGAAAATTCAAACCCAATTTCACCCTCTTAGGGGTGGAATTTCGAAAAATCCTTTCTTAGAGGACCTACTCTTCACAAAGAACGGTTACGGTTTAGGCTGGGTGTAGATATATCAGTCAGTCAATTAGGACTATGAATTTTATGTTGGGGGATGATTTTGGAAAAACTGTACATATACATGTGTGATACACGTTTCTCATAATTTTAACTGAAGGGAATGTACACAAATTTTCAAGTCAATCGACACCGAGAATAAAAATTTCACAGAAAATTAAACACCCCATTTCACCCTCTTAGGGGTGGAATTTCGAAAAATCTTTTCTTAGTGGCTATTCTTTACAAAGAATACACCCTCCTCATGTCTCTAGGACCAGTGGTTTGGGCTGTGCGTTGAATTTTAGACTTTGAATTTTATAAGTATAGTTTTTTTTTTTTTAGTGAACGAATACATTGAATACTACTGTTACATATTTTTGTTAAGCTCTAAACGATGATAGTATACGTAGTAAGCTTTTCATGAAAAAAAAAACCGTATTTTTTCAGGAGCCATGGTTTATATTTTTTAAAATGTTCACTAGCCTATATTACCCGGAATAACTCAACGCTTCTAATGATACCACATACATTGAAATCGGTTAAGCCGCTTAGAAGTTATGTTGGAATAAATAAACTCACAAACATACATACATGAACCTAGAAAACATAACACTCCTTTTTTTGGGCAGTCGTGTAATAAAAATGAAATTGTATTTTGTGAAAATAGGGAGATTTTTGAGATGAATCTTTTAAAGCTGATTCGGAATCAGATTACAAACATGAACTAGCAAGGAATCTTGCTAGTTCATGTAAAAGCCGTTTATTTGAGAACATAACCGTAACTTGAAACAACTTTAAGTAACCCTAAAATGTCCCACCGTTGATAAAGCAACTAGTTAGCTTAGCCGCTCAACAAGCAAAAAGAGCATGCATAAAGTAATAAGTGAATAACAAGGTACCTCATCATCATTAACCTTTTCTGCGTTGTACGAGTATTACATACTTAGTTGGTACTTTCCCACGGCGCGCTACTCCGCTAAATGGACAGGCTGCAGTGGAGGGTTGCCGCGGTTTCCATACGACGGCATCTAATCCGCCCCGCGCTGCACCGCAACGGTTAACGTACATACACCTTAAATTAATTCCAGTTTCTACCTAATTATACTTCCCTACACGGAATTTTAATCCGGATTTGTGTACAAATTGTTTTGTTCAACGTTACCTGACGTTATCCGAGCTTTGTTGTACTTGGCTGCGAAATGTAGCTATGAAATATTGCAGTATACCAGTGTTAGTACAACAGTACTAAAGTAGAATTAGCTCTAATGTTCTGACATGTTTCTTTTTCTTGTTACTCTCTTCCATTTGGGTGTGCTTGTTTTTAATTTAGGTTTAACACGAAAGTGTACTTCTGACCTCTATTTCTAAGCCTTATTTGCAAAGTCACACATTTCATAAAGGTCTGTATTTTATGACAAACAAAACTAATAACATCCACAGCAAAGCCTAAAATTAATTTCCAAACTCGCAACTTCACCCCTTTTTCAATAACAGCATTTATGTGCGTCATCTGTATTCATGCCCCCTGAGAGTACACGTGTTGGCACTATGGACCCAATAAAGTGGAATTACCCGAGTCTACGTGTGGCACCCGTTGTGTGGACACCCGCCACCCGACACCCAAATATAACAAGAAACAACTTATGAATATCCTCTTGTGACCGACTGTGTCGTTGATCTAGTGGTTGCCAGTGACACTGCCGAGGGTCCTGCATTTGATGCTCATTACAAAGAGATACCTAAGGACCTATTAAGTTCACGGGCCTGTGGACGGTGAGTAATGGGCTAGCTCGCCGTCCGTCCGTCGTATGACGACGGGCAGGCCGTGTCGACGGCGCGTTCGTGTTCCACGCGCGCCTCAAAGAGTTGTCAGCAAACGGGAGGGGCCCGCAAGGGCCGGTGCCTGCCAGGGCTGCGGGGGGGGGTCATTTGATGATTTCCCACCCACCAAAAAAAAAAAAAGGACCTATTAAGTTTTTCTATATATCTCAGTAGATATATCTCAGTAGCAGCTCAGAGTATCGAATTGTAATATATCGGCACAAGCTTAAGGTGAAGGCGCCAGGGTAGCCCGCGAAATTCAAATTTTCTTACGACTATTTAATTACTATTTCATTCAATGGGATTAAGTGAACGTAGAAGGTTGTATCGATTATTTTAATTGATTGATTATAAGTCCGTAAACCCATATTTGTTATCGGTCCCGAATCATATTTTAATCAATATACAACCTGACACTGACCTGCAATTGCAAAAAAACGTACCTTAGATTTAAATTTCGCGGGCTACCCTGGCGCTTCCCCCTTAAGCGAAAATAAGGACTAAATATCTCTGCCAGCAGGCGCAGTCACAGGGGGGGTCACAGTGGTCATGACCCCCCCCCCCCCAAATCATACACGCCAAATTGACAAACCTTCTTAAAATACCTTGTTTTTGGAAATAAATGATTAACTTCCTGCTCCCTAAAAATTTAGCATTTCATGATAACATGAAATACAAAATTTTTGAGCTCGCTTCGCTCGCTCTTGCAATCTATTGATAACAAGAGCGGATCCAGGGGTGTCATGACCGGGCGTCATAACCATCCTGCCCTGGGCTGAGCCTAGGTCGACCGTGATCATATTTCCGAACTCATTGATTTAAATAAAATAAATAGACGGCCGGTTCACTTCGCTGCTCATTACGTTCTCTTCATCTTAAAACAAAGACATTAAAATATTTACGTAAGTACGCTAGACAGGACAAGATGAAGAAAATCGTAATCCAATAGGTACTTGTTATTACTTAGTAACAAATCGTTCTGTCTGTGTCATACGCCCGCTTGTCAGGTAGCATTCATAAGTCAAAATCGAAAATGTTCGGGATCAAAATTTTTGTATGAAAATATTCCCAATGTCCGCTCTATAAGTCTTTTAAATCTCTTCGTCTTACAACTTAAAAATCAAACTGTCTCTGGGGCAGGGCCGTAGGCGGAGGGTTAGGGTTCAACGAAATCTCCAACAACTATAAAGAAATCAACCTATCCGAAGCGGAATGCTAAAATTTCCTCGCTCGCTTCGCTCGCTATAGCCTCCTATTCACATTTCTGTATAAATTAGCAAAAAGAGTGGTGCTACAATTTTCCAGCTCGCTTCACTCGCTAATACATCCTGTACTTTTTTAATTCTCCATAAGTTGACAGAGTTCCTCTTATTCTCATTCTTGGAAGAACTTACAGAACTTAATTTCGAGGATGGTTGCAAAAATGTTCGACCTCGCTACGCTCGCTCGTCTAAATATCCCCATGTAGTGCTAAAATTTCTCGCACGCATTGCTCGCTCTGACATTCTGCGTTCTTTTTTTCAGTTTTTCTTTATAAACAAACTGACACAACTTATGAAAGCCTAACAAATTCGAACTGGGTACCTACTAGATTTTACGATCTCGCTGCGCTCGCTCTTAAATCCTGACTTTTCTCAATTGATAAACATTTCTGTTTAAGTCGACAAAATTATTCCTTGCATGAATCGACACCAACAAACGAAAACCTAACATATCCATGGTGGACTACAAGCTCTTTTCGGGAAGCTGAAGATGCACCCCCCTCCCGGCAATAACCTGTAAACGTCCATGATCGTTTTGTAAATTAGATTAACCCCCCCCCCCCCATCTGTTTTTTTTATTCGGGGTAACCTGTCCCAACCAAATTCCTGGCTACGGACCTGTGTGACCCCCCCATAGTGCTAGGACCGTGTTTGCCTGCCAGGCCAAAGCCTTTTCGGAATAAAAGCGTGATATTTATGCTGGGATGAATATTCTCCGTCAAGTCAGACGAGTGTGCCCCGCAACATCAATATTTTAACACTAAGGATTATTTTCATATGTAGAGCGACTTCAGACGATTTCAAGCGAGACGTGTTTTCATAAACTTGCATGAACATCAAACAGGAATGTCTAATTACTTAGAATTCGTTAGCTCTTGCCTCCTAAAGCATGGTTTCATTATGACACTCCCTAATTGAGATCATGAGAGCAGTTAATTCACATTGCTTTGTAAACAAATATGGCAGGTTAATTTTGTACATTTCACTGCACTGTTTTCAGACTAAGTTATTAATATATTATGTGGTGACAATTTGGATACGCAATTAGAGCGGCCAAAAAATATTATTGATGAAAAGCTTTAAAATTATTGATGCCAAAAACACGAAATTATCTTTATTTCCAACATAGGTGTCTTTAACCTCATATTACATGAGAGATTTCCAAAATATATCAGAAGTAATATCAGAGACAAAGTGCTGGGCCACTACTACTACATGATCGAATAGTTTTCTCATCAATTGCTTTGTACTCAAGTACACGAGTAGCGCCTATGTCTGTAATTACCATCTTAACTTTCATCTTCCAAAGGCGAAAGGTGACTTCGTTCTCGACGGTATTTTTCGGTGACGGAACGGTCTAGTGGGCATAGTCTCATGCTTTTCAATACAAATATATTTTTTTGCCTGATACGTTAACGTAGCAGGGTCATGGTACGGTACCTATAGTAAGCAAACTCCTTTAATCGAACATTGCATTTTGCCAGTGAAACACAACTGGCCACTGCTAAACGCACGTAGAGTTAACCACCGAACCTACTTTTACCCTTAAAAGTAAAATAAAACAGTTGCAAAATCTTATGACTTTTACAATAAAACTGGTGGCAGTATGTTAATTAATATAAGCGTATATTTAATGATTGGCCTCCCGGCGAGAGCTCTCTAACTAGAATTGAACTTACCGATTTGAGCTCTGCCTTTGGACTCCGAACAACGTTTGCCACTCTAATTAAACGCCACTCAATGAAAGATTCGAGTTAATCGATAAAGCTACTTACGTTAGTTTTCATATAGTTTAAAATACAATGAATTTCATGATTTTACTATGAAAATTTGGGGTTCATCGTATATTCAGGGAGGTACAGACCTACTTTAGTTCAGAACTTTCTTACTTCTTTTAACTTTAATTGGTATACTTCTAAAGGTAAACTTCATAAGAATCTTGATTCCTCAATTTTAGTTCGATATTGGAAAATATAAGTATGTATTACGAAGTTAAACGTATATTCAGAAAACTTGTTTTATTGGAGAATTTGGAAAAGGGTTCAACTTTCAATTTATTCAAATCATCGGGTAAGTGGAGCGTGGAAATTTCCTTGTTTTTTGAGGGCGAAATCACGTCTAAACGCTTAATCATTGTTATTAAATATTGTTTATGAAAAGGGTTTATTTAGGCTGCCTTTTGTAATTATGTAGGCACTTGAGTAATTTGATAAGTATAATGATAACTTGCAAGCCATTTATTAATTTAATAACTTGAGACGGCAATTTATCTAGTTGTTATTAAGGCAACACGAGGATGATTGAGCATTTTTAATAAAGACCTTATAGTTCTATATTTTTAATGAAAATTCATTAGTTTTCTATCTGCGAGATAGGTTCGGTAATTTGCTTCTAAGTTGTTCCGAATACACAACTTCACACATACAAGAAATTCATGCCTGCACTACTGTACTTGGAACGTAATCGCTGAACATGATGTAAAGTCTCTGTTTTTATTATATTTAAATTGAGTCATGAATTTTGTGGGTTCGGTGAAAGGCTTTTAATTTCTTGCAAAAAGCTCCTGTCTTAATACTTCATCGTTCCATCAGGAGGAAAATCTTCCAATCAGCGTTCTCCATAACGATTCGCTGATTCTGCCCCGGGTTCATTAGCATAATTTTGAAGTTATGATAAGATTATTATATCGACGAAATTGTCCGTCGAACCATAAAGGAATAACAACCAAAGATAATATTTTATTACTTATCTCAAGGGAAGCTGCCTTTGAATCTGGATAAAGAAAGTCTTTGCCCGTTTCCGTGACGTAAGCTTCCTCAGATCAAAGTTTCATTGTCATCCGTCGTGCTGGGGAGACGCGATTGAGCGCAGAATAAACATGCGAACAGATTTTCTCATTTATGACATACCTAATATTGGGATTGGTTATGAGTTTTATGAAAATGGTTCGTATTTCTGTTCTCTGTATTTGCGAACAGTGAAATTCCCTTCATTTTACTCATAAAATTACATCAGTTTAGTATCGGCGATTGAGTAAAGTATGCCAAACTGAAATCAATTGAAATCAAAGGTCGCCGGAGTTTTTGCAAAGTTCAGCAAGAGACGACAAGTTCATTAGCGAAATCCGAGGTTTAATTGAAATGTCACGTAAACTCCGCCGGACTCGGTTTGTATAGGTGCCTCAGTTACCTTGGAAATTCTCAAATCAGTTTTATAACTTCCTTGATTACTTCCTCACTTAGCTCGTAACCCGCGCTTAGCAATAAAGTAAAATTATGACGGACTTTTTATCTTTTCATACACAAAACCCCGAAATCAAGCTTGCGAAAGTAACTTTTCCATAAAATACAGTGTAGTATTGAATTCACAAGATGTTCTGTTTTATATTCTACATTTTTATGTTGGGTCTGGCTTATTAACCTCAAAATATGGTAGGCTTAAGGCCGAAACAATACGACGACTCCGCTGATACAAGTTTACAACATTTTAATTAAAATTTGGGGGAATTTGAAAGGGTCGCTTAGCGTTGTGACTGGATCACTGGATACCCTGAGAGCAGCCGTTTGGGTAATGCGGGGTGCAGAGGGGTTAGAGGGGGGTTAAAAAGCATCAAATTACAATTATCATTTGTTTACAGGCCAACTTCGTGAGTTGTAGCGCGTTTCAGGACCGCGCGTATCTTAATGGCAGTATGGGGCTCATCTATTTTTGTCGTCGTCTGTCAATACGACCTAATTTATCTTAGTTGTCTGACAAGTCTTCATAATTTCCATCTAATTCCAATAATTAAGCTGACATTGTTTGAGGTTACAATGTTCACTCAATCGGTTGTCACCCGACACTAATGCTCTTATTTACTCAACATTATTATGTTTTATCAAACAAACCTACTTACCTTAGGCTTACTGAAATACTAAATATTTTCAAATGCAGCCTCCGGAGTTTGTTTGTTTTGAAACTTAGTTAATTAAAACGAGTTTTTGTTACCGCTGAAACAATAACACTGGCATCCTCAGAGGGATCTCGTATTTTAAAAGAAAACTTTGTATTTCAAGTGTTGACTTTTCACCACTTGAGTATTCAGCCTGGTAGAAGGTACTTAAGAGTACTTTAGACTATTCCCTTAAGGGATTGCGGTTTTGTACCTACACGAACACGATCCGGTTTTATGTTATAAAAGCCTTGTGTAATGTTAGTAATTTACGCAGCTATCAACGGTAATTAGCGTAATCAAATATAATTATTCTCGTGAAATATAACGTAATGTAAGCGACTAGTGTTCCAAAATGTTTACGTGGTAATTTCGTATTGTGTAGGTATTGGTTACATGATACTAAATTTCTGATTCAATTTACGCAGAGAAATCAACATTAACTGTCTATAAAGTTCCTTAATCCGTACGCAACACAACACACGCTTAGTGTACGCATATGATACGCGCTTTTGAACATAAAGTTGCGGACACCAACCTGATGAACAATACAAAACAAAGCTTCAAATCCTGGAATTACAAATCAAGCATTCTCTCGCTTTGTACACGGCATAAAATAAAATCACCGATTACTGAGCTCAACATCTCGTACAGTTTACTAGAATATCATATTAGTTACCTAAACCGTAAAAATCTCCCACTTTATAACGGTCTTTCGTGTAATCAAGTGTCATACAACATCATAAGGTTTCCTTTACAACGTAAATACAACGTACGTGTAGTTTCAGCGAAACGGAACGTGTAGCCAGTATTTTTTCAGATTTCGTGCTGTCCTCGGAACAAGGCGAGTTGGGCCCAAACAAATGCCGCTATAATTCACGAAGAGGCTGACTGATGCGTTTACCCACACATAAACTAAATCCTTTCAGTTTCCCTCAACGTTAGAGGCTGAGTTATTTTTAAGGTTGTATGCGAACCCCAAATAAATACACAATATACGAGTACCGAATATTTGTAATGTGCGACGTGATACATAAACGCAATAACATGAGGTTGTATGTTCGTAGGAAAGAAATAGAAATATTGTTGTACCATTTTTCTAACCGTTACGCTACTATAGGGCATACAGAAGTCAACATTTCCATTTATATATGCCTGTCATGTACAGATAAATCATGACAATAGAGGTTTTTGTACTCGGCATCAAATTGGGAGAACGATGCGATAAGTGTATACCTTTCGGTCTAAATATACTAGTTTTCTTTGACAACAACTCGATCGATACCCTTTAATATCATATTTACTGTAATGAGAATAATCTAATTCTTGCAGGTAAATTATTTAACATAATTAAAATCTAAATACATTCCTGCCCGCAGCAATTCTGTAAACGAAAGGACACACTAATTAAATAAAAACTACCTAAAACACGACCGACTTGAAAGTAAAGTTGCCCGAAGTAAATAACTTATTTACGTGGTATATATGATTACACGTGAAGGTAATTTACTCATCGTCTACTAACTTTATCATCAGCGACCTTATCAAAGTAACAAACGGTTAACCCGACCTTTCACATTAGTGCGAAAAGCCACAAAGTTACCTGTGAGAGAGTTGTTGAACACAGTGACGGCATCCGACGCACCTAGTACATATGATAAATTGGCAAAGGCGGATTGCGTGACTGACTCGTAACTCCGATAATTTGTTAGCTAACTAGTTGTCTTTACCGACTACTCTGGCATTCCCTTCACTCCCTTCGTGTTGTTTGACCCACATGATTCCAACTTTCACCTTATAAGCAGTGACGTCACTCCATGACGTCATAAAGTGTGACGAAAATACTTCTAGTGGGAAAGCGGTGATATGGCATGTGTTGGGACAATAATTGTCGATAATATCTTTCTATTTTTGAACAACTCTATCGAACTCGTTATTACCTTAATAACTGATAATAATATGAAACATGTAAAGTAAATAATAATACGGATGGAATGTTTTTAACTTACCTATGAGTGGAGTATTTAAATATACCTTCAATGTTTGGATATGAAAATCAGAAATTCAGGTTTTCAGGAATCAGGAATTTCTCAGTGACAGCCACGGAGTCTGGATTTGAGTCTAGTTGATGGCAATAATATGGGACTTAAACATGACTGGCGAAATGTGAGAGTGCTATTAGGTAGGCACACCACTGGCTAACCCCTCGGGGATTATAAGCGTGATGTTTGTATGGATATGAATAAAGGATGTTTATTACGTTGACAATATGATAGTACTTATATACTAGTAGTTTCGGTCGTAAAATCGACAGAGGGAAGCGGATAGTAAATACATCAGCTACATAACACTAACTCCGCCCGTTATTCACTTAGCACTACTTTGAGTTTATGTGACACTTGCTTTGTTATGTGAGTTGTGACTGCTCTCTCAGTAATCAGCCCTTCCTTGATTTACTGTTTGTAGCTGCTTTGGGAACAACAGACATGAATAACAAGACTATAGTTGTGTAAATGTGTATTTGTGGCCAAAACTTAGGTACAGATAATACAATAGCCAACATGTAACTTATTTGTATATACATTTCCTCATACTTGACACAACCTACTTCAATCTAAGTTTGTCACAGAAAGACTCAAAGTAAATACAGATGGATACAGAGATATCAAATCGAATTATGAAATGAGTTGGTGCGTGAGCATGTTCATAAAGTCAATCACCTATGAAGGAAAACATCGTTAGGAATTGTCGTAGAGCCAAAATTTCGAAGACTTTAAACGTTTACCAAACTGCACTGGGCCCACGTGGTGTATTATGGCCCAATCCCTCTCATAGAGAGGAGGCCTATCCCAGCAGTGAGAACATCATATTAGGCTGATTATGTTTATGTTTATGCTGTGCAATATATAGCAAACCAAAGCTCCACGAATCGATGTGAGAAATCTGAGCTACAAATAACACTTTGAGCATTGTTCTAATAAAAACTTGATTGAACATTTGCGTTATATTTCTTCAGAACTATTTTCTACGCAATGACGTCAGCAAAATGAATGGCAACAAAAGAGTAAAGTTATTTTACATCAACTATACATCTTTGACAAATGGCCGCCCTGTATGTTGAATGTAGAATGCTTTTATAACATAACATTAGAATAGGTTCACACGGCATTGCACTTTTTTATAGTAATACTGGGTGTAGGGATTTTTTACGCCCTTAATGGAATGAGTAGTGGCGTATTGGCTGTGTGCGAAGTACTAGGTGGGGGTAATGTCATTGATCGCAGCGCTCATGTGGCCAAAAGTAAAAACAATGTTGGCGCTGTCATGTGCCATATCTCAAAGTAATCTGTTTAGACTTGGTTACATAATTTTAATAATTACGTTATTCACCCGACAAAAATGGGTCACAGCAGTTGTTGTGTTGTAAATTGCAAGAATTCTGGCAGAAACAGTAAATGTACGTTTTATCGATTCCCAACAGCTACTTGGAAAATAGAAGCATTTACCACTTTGATTATAAACGCAATCACATTTCACACTTGTAATTACTCGTGCTGTATTCACCTGCAATCAATTGAATATTTAAAAATTGCGTCTATTAAAACTCAATCTCTGATTCTGACTTCAAACGGAGATTAATTGTTTACCTCTACGACCGTTTTGTAAGGTATCAAAGTAATAGATGTTTGCCTTATGATGCGAGCTTGAATTATTGAACTATGTCCTTGCTTTTTTCTTAATTCCTTTACGTCACGGACATGTCCAGCAGAAACTAACAATTTTCCTTTAAAGACCGTTTGTGGTTGGAACTTTATATTGTGAGTGATACTCACAAACCCGGTCCTTAAGGTGAATGCGACCAACCAACCCGCGAAATTCAAATTTTCTTACGTTTTTTGCAATTTGCAGGCCAGTGCTAGGTTGTATGTTGATTAAAATATTATTCGCGGCTGTAAGACATATGTACAGCCGCGAATAATATTTTAATCAACCCGCGAAATTCAAATTTTCTTACGTTTGTTGCAATTTGCAGGCCAGTGCTAGGTTGTATGTTGATTAAAATATTATTCGCGGCTGTAAGACATATGTACAGCCGCGAATAATATTTTAATCAACATACAACCTAGCACTGGCCTGCAAATTGCAACAAACGTAAGACATATGTACAGCCGCGAATAATATTTTAATCAACATACAACCTAGCACTGGCCTGCAAATTGCAACAAACGTAAGAAAATTTGAATTTCGCGGGTTGGTTGGTCGCATTCACCTTAAAATAATACTCATTTCGATCTGAAAACGATATTTAATTTATCACTAGTGATAAGGAACAATTATAGATGCTTATTATTATTGAATAAAACCATTAAAGTAGCTTTCTTTTCTTATTTTACAGTGAAACTGTAACTAAAAATGAAGTAAACAAACCCTGACACATTCAAAATAAAACACACTTTTTGAATAAATTTTACTTAAGTACCTCATTCAACTCGAATGGTCAAAAATTATTGCACAACCCTTTCTCCACCCAAATCAACGTATCACAGTAATTTTATTATATTTTAGATAATTTTGTATTATTGTTGTAATATTTTGTGATATTGCCGCCATTAAATATCAAACCGTCAGAGCCAACAAAGTTGTGGACGCTAGGTGGCGCTGAACTCGTGCACAGAGCCAATACATGGTAAATGGAACCGGTCACAAGTACTTGCAAAAAATGTGTAGAACAGTCACGGACAAATTTTTGAATTAATGTTTGGTGAACTCACTGGTCACCGTCAAAACCACTTTTGACGGAACCAGTTAGTCAAAACTACTTTTAACCAGCTCCATTGGGCAAAAATACTTTTAACTGTTATTTCAGTCAAAACTAGTATTGTCGAAAGCATACGGTTCAAACTACTTTTGACTGATTTTGTTAGTTAAAAGTACTTTTGACTGGTTAAGAGTTTTGACTGCAACTTAAACACTTGGCAAAATTCAAAACAGATTATCTCGTGAAATAATGGTTTCTACTTTGAGATAAGAGCTCTTTCGTAATATTATGGCTTCCTAAATACTATACTCGTCACGTCGAACACGTAAAATGTTAATCAATACAGTAGGAGAAAATTACTTTTAAAAGTTGCTGCGTATACATTTCATTGTTTTTGACTGTAGACCGCTAAATACGGATACTCACCGGACTTGAATGAGCTTTAACAATATTTGGTCGTCTGCTCAGGGAAATTACTCTAAAGAAAACTACGGATATTCGTCTTTAACACGAGTGAAAAGTTATTGTGTGAACATCTCGCTATTTTAAGTTTTTTTTAATACAGCAAACACGTGCGGTCTATTGCTGCGTCAACCTAGCCATATGTTGATTAGCTATAGACGAATGTGACATTTTAGGCACCTTTCCTTCAATTTTCCCAATTTTGTATCCAATCTGAAAGGCGATTAATCGAGTAACGCTTCCATCCTTATTTACCCAATACCAGCATGGAGGCGACCTTTCGATTTAAAACTCGAAATCCCTTTTCTTTCTTACCTGTCCCACCTCTTTTACTTCAGATTCGCTGCGGGCTTCGAGATAGTTCACTGATAAATGTTTTTCCAGAACCGAGATGGTCGCCATTTTTCTAGGTGACTTTTCCAGATCTTGGCTAGTAGTTACGGAGATTGAAATATGGGGTAGACAGAGTCCAAAATCGTATTCACGTAGTTTTGCAAAGTCTATAAATCCGCGGTATATATAGATTGGGAGTCGATTTGTTATGTTTATCAGATCTCCAGAATACACGCCAGCATGAAAACGAAAGAAAACATAGTTTATCACTTAGTGTAAGTTGTAACAGCAACGCGAGCAGCCTGCCACTAACTTATTGATGTATGAACTTGGCTCCAAACGGCTCCAACTAAGACATACTGCAAATTATTCGATATGGCAACACAGACAACAAAAGAGTGATTAGTCTGCTTTGGTATTCTCTGATTTTATCACAATGTTCTTGACGTCCATAACAATAATTCTGTAGGTTTCATTAGTCTCCAAAACAAATGTTATCATTATACTCGTAGCAATATGGTTGCTGGTGGGTTGCTGCTTGGGTATATACATGGTGGAAGGGACCACAACGCACAGACGGTTACCACGTATTCAATACTGAACCTCCCATAGAAATTTTTCATCAGTAATTGAAAAGGTAGGTATTGCACTTTTCTAGAAAACAGCAGTTGTTACTAATTGTAAATCGTTTGTGCGTCAATGTATTCCGTCAGTACATTATTTTAATTCGACTGTTTAAAGCAAGGTTCTCCTTATAGTATCTCTACCCTAAATGTTTCTTTATTATGTCTTACCGATACGTCATATTCCAGTACCAAAGGAGTTTGCTTGCTAGAAGGTAAAGCTCGAAAACACATTTGAGTGACTTTGATTTGATCTCTACCTTTTGGTCCATATCCTTTCAAATTGATGGGCCATATAGCTAACTTTTGCAAACATAACATCACACTAGTATTCCCTAAAGGGGCAGGCAGCGGTGAATAATACACCCTCATTTTGCCAGCTATGTTTCAAGTTTCGTATAATAGGGGGCGAGTCTATTGCCATTAACCCAATCTTGTTTTGCATAATTGTTTCAAAACTTGGCAGTCATGCTTTGATAGAGTTTTCAGATAGGAGTCGATTCCACAGGTAGTAACTGATTAATGGGGTATATCAGAGTACTGCTAATGACTTACTTGCAAACTTAATGGTAGGATACGGGTATTACGGACCTATCGACAAGCCTTTAACGAAAAAAATCCCCTGGAATTTCAGTTTAAATTTATCTGTAGTAACTCACGTGCCGAAAGGATATAGTCGCATTACAGCAATAAATAGAAGTTGTGATTGTTACGATACAAAAACTATATCACCAAACCCATGTAACGTGTTACATACAAATTCACCTCTACAGGGAAACTTGTTCAAACATACCTCTGACGGAAAACTCATAAAAATACTGGAACTTCGAGTATAAAAACTTTCCGCCAATATTTTTGGTACGAAAATAATATTATAGTGTACCAAAGTTAGGCCATGTTAGTCGGAATGATAATATATTATGTAATGTACTACTTAGGCAAAGCTAACGTTGGATAAAAACACCGTCATTAATTCTCCTGAGTAGTCAGGTAGATATCAAATGTTTCCCATTTCCCTTCTCACATTATTACATTTTTCTCCGGAACCCTAAACCAATTTTTCTACTCATTCTGATATGTTAGTGGGAATAGAAATTGAAAACTGCGTCAGATATTCTATTGTCGTGGATATTGACAAAGTTTTATTCATTTTCGTCATTGTTTATGTCTAAGTGTCAAAACAGAAATAGCTTTGTGCCGAAAGATGAGTAATGTGATGGCAAGTTTCATGTATAGGGTGGTATAAAGCTTGATAAATTCGAATACAGTATGCATTGGCTTATTGTTAACTTACTAATATTTATAAAAAATACGAATTTGCATGCATCGGCCATGCTGATAACATACGAATAGGGCAGTTTTTTTATTTTAAAAAGTTAGAGCTTTTATCGATCGATCAATCCAATTATATCAAGTACTCGCCGGCAATATTTAAGTCACTGTGGGTGGTTACTAATCACCACTTACCGACGCAATCACCGAGTGATTCATTAATTTATTAATTTAGAATATTATATAAGTATCTACCTAGCCTACAGGTTGGGTATAAATGCCATTAAATTGATTTCAGGATTACAGTTTCCTTCTGTTCCTAACTTGTAATGAATGAATAGCAACAATTTGTGACAAATACGAATTTTCCCTCATACGAACTTGAACAAATTCAATTTCCTTACACTTAATAGCACATGTACATACGTATACATGACTGCTTCTATAGACTTAAAACAATACCTACAATTAAAACTCGCGTGTGTTATAATTGTTAAAAAGGAAACGTCAAGGAATATTCAAGAAATACAAATAATCATGGCGGCGGGTGGGTACAGTGGGCACAATACAAACACACAAAACAAAAGCTTAGAGGAGAGATGGGGAAACGAGTTAACAATCAAGTTGTTTGCCCACTTACCCGGTGGGCTGCGGAGTAAACGTACCTAAATGTTCATCGGATTGATTGTAAAACTTCTATTTTTATAACTGAAATTGTTGAATACGGACATTCTTCAGTTTATTGAGCATTATATAGGTTTCGTCACTTCTTAGTATTGAACTTACTTAGCGTTTGAATGACGAGTTATGAAATGTTGCATTTTAAAATCAATGTTATTGCTTAAAACTGAAAGAGGGTTTATTCCAGATATAAATTCAATTAGTAAACATCAAAAGAATCTACCTTATTAAAGGTAAAGGTATTGATTTAAATTACGATCAACATTTAATGAAAAAAAATACAATATACTCTAAATTCAATCGAAGCGATGAATGAAAACTTTTTAATTAAAACATTCCTACACCAAGCTGTTTATTCGTGTCAATTGAAATACTTCGATCATTCAACATTTTATTAAAACTGTCGTTTATACACACGACGGCCAATCTCGCTATTAAGTACCAAATTAAGCTGATCTCTCGATATACACGAAGCTCATACAAAACGAGGTCAGGTTATACTGGATAAGTATAGCTTGATGTGTCACCGTGTTTACTATGGGCTGACACACAGCTGACTGAATGAACATCGCAAAACTTCTATTGCGTAACGCTGGAACACAATAATTTCACACTATAACATATCTATTCGGCTTAAGATGCGTAACATATTAGTTACTAGTGACCCACCCCTGCTTTACACGGTTATTAGGTACTTGTCGAAACTTCGTGATTGTAAAGTTAAATATGTTAATTTTATACCAATGTTATACACATGAACCTGCCGAAATAAATTCTCTGAATAATGCTGAAGAGCCGAATATCCGTTCTGTAGTTTAGAACAACAACACGGTTCGCATAGAGAAACATAAGTGACTTATTTCATAATAATAAAATTAGTGTACATATTTAAATTATTCACTGAAAGGCAACATGAATTCCGGAAAAATATACTTATGTATTAGTACCTTTTTTCTCGGATGGGAAGTCATCAGCGGACATTGCGGACCCCCTCCGGTTTGTTGACATCTTTTTGAGGCGCGCGTGGAACTCAAACGCGCCGTCGACACGGCCTGTCGTCATAAGACGGACGGATAGCGAGCTAGCCCATTACTCACCGTCCACAGGCCCGCGCGTACGGTGGCCGGGAGCCACCATGTGGCCTCCGACCCCCGGGGCGTCTCGCGCGGCGGCTGGGACGTGAGGTTCTCTCCCTCTCATGTTTCGCCTCCTCCTTCGCTAGCATGACTGCTTCGCAGAAGGAGGGGACGGCTTCCCATTCCTTCTCGCTCAGGACCATGGGTTGAACAAGGGCCGGACGCGAAAGGTCGCCGCCGCCGATCGTCACTACGAGGACACGGCGGTGCTTCGCCCAAGCGGAGCAGACCTCCACGGTGTGCTCCACCGTGTTCTCCAGGCGATTCTCGCAGTGGTGACACCCGGGCGTTTCCTCCCGCCCGATTCGGTGCAGGTACCTCCCGAAACAACCGTATCCGGTGAGGACCTACATCAGGTGGAAGGTGATGGCGTCGTGGCGGCTCTCTAGCCACTCCTTAAAGAGGGGGATTTATCGCCACTATTGTGTCGTGCCCTGCACGGGGTTGCGACAGTCACTCTCTGCATGTCGCCATGAGATCGCACCGGAGGTCTGTCCGCTAAGCAGCAATTTGCCGCGTCGGCGTAGTTTTCCCCCGGCATAATGCCTCCGCGCGCCACTCGTGGAGTCGCACGAGGACTATTGCCTCCAGATCCCATGGCGGCATTCCGGCAGACCGTGTGGTACCCCCGGACTAGCCTTACGGCTACCACCTTTTCGTATATATTAAATTAGTACCCTTCAGGTCGTTTCTATTACATTTTTATTGTTTTAGTAATTCCTAACTCGTATAAGAAAGTTTAATTTGATACCGAGCTTTCCAAGAAATCTTTGAAAGTCGTGACGTCAAGGCAAAAGTTTTAAAGAAAACGTTGACATAAATGGCTGATTTTTATTCAAAATTAATGCTGACCATTCAAACTTGAATTCTATAAAGAATCAAAGCTAACTTTTCCTTGCCCAACCTTTACTTGAAATTCCTTTGAATACCAAATTATTTCTTTAGGCGACGAACTCCGATCTTCAAAGTTTAGGTAAAACTGAAATGATTCCTAGAATATTATTATTCTGTGAAGTCAGTCATAATTTCATAAATGAATAATGGTATTTAAACCATTTAACAGAGCGTTAAGTTATATCCTAAGGGTTTGTTTTAGTACCGAAAGTTGTTAAGAAGAACGCTTTGAACAATGTTGGTGGATTAACACCTTTAGGTCAAACGAACATAGAACAAGAATAAAATAAACAGCATAATCTTCTTTGTAGTGTATATTATTATAAAGGGGGTAAATATACCATTAAAGAAGCCGAGAGGCACTTGTTTTTCGTGTTCAGATAAAAAACTGTGATACACGTTTCTCATAATTTGAACTGAAGTGTACGTACACAAAATTTCAAGTCAATCGTCTCCGACAATAATTAGTTTCACAGAAAATTCAACACCCCATTTCACCCTCTTAGGGGTAGAATTCTTACCTACTCTTCACAAAGAATACACCCTTCAAATTTCATGTCTTTAAGACCAGCGGTTTAGGCTGCGCGTTGATATATAAGTCAGGACTTTGAATTTGATATGTGTAGGGTAGGATTAAAAGGAACGCATGAAAGTATGTGGAATGGAACGTTGCGGTGTGAGTGAGAGAAACATAGTATGAAAGGGAGAGGGAGAATGATGGATGGGAGTGGAGAATGACAGTTGCTTGGACGAAGACGTAACGATATTTTCAAGACTAAAGATTTTTGGGTGTAAAGAGTCACGTAAAATTAAACTCTATTATTGAAGATCAAAGGATTTTATTTCCACGGTCCCGAATCTACATATGTATAGAAACATAGGGATATACTTAATAAACATTCACCCGTTTAGTCTAAACCTACCGTACACCTACTCCGTGGTGGACCGCTATTATTGCTGTGATTATCACTAATCTGTTAACTAAATCACGACACAACATAAGTTTGTATCATCAGTACCAGTCTATTAAGCCGTAGCAGGCATAAAACCTCAAAACTGACGTGCATAGAAACCGAAACTAAAACATTTAACCACTGCGTCCTTGAAAAAGCGGGCCCACGTGAATAGGCCGGGGGTAGACGGTAGCATTGGACTGCAGAACGGGGTCAAGGCGAATAAAGCCTTCGATTAACGTTTCCTTATTCAAACACGATTTCTTTTACAACCCCGTGGCTGGTATTTATTTTTAGTGTTTGTGACGTCATAAGGTTTTCCCTTGAAGCTTTGGACGATATGGGGTCGCGTGCGTAGATGTGCATTATGATTTGAGGGTTGGAGCATAAACAACGTACTGGTATATGTTATTGTATTATCGGTTTAAAAAGGGTTCATTTATTTATGAATACTTCGTTATTGTGATCCCATCATTTATACTTATTTGGACTGCATTTATACTCAGTTATGGTAAAGAATACATATATCAGTTAAGTACTTAAGAGGCCTTTTTTTTATTTTATTTTTTTTGGGGGGGTGGGAAATCATCAAATGACTCCTCCCGCTCTGGGCGGAGCGGAAGGGAGTGTCAGACTCTTACTGACTAAAAACCACCCATGTTCCTTCATTGGCCCTTTATGTTCCAGGGCCGCGGTATCTCTTTCGAACAGTCCCGCAGCCCTGGCAGGACCGTACTTAAGAGGCCTTAATTATAAAAGGTTAGTAGTGAAAAGTTGGTAGCATATAATAGAAAAAGCGTTCATATTACTGATCTTTATAAAACGTTTTATCAATCATAAAAATAAACAAAACAATGGTTAGGTACCATTGTTTTGTTTATTTTTCTACCTACATATCTCTTAGCAAGCTAAAATAGTATCTATTATGTGAATCGTGATGAAGTCATCATATAACTAAAATATAGGTACTCTTCCTCCAACCAACTTCCGATTGCTTCTCTTTCCGTCCATAATTATTTCCTGTGATAATTACTGCCATATATCCTTTTTTGTATGCGAGAGAGCAGCCGTACAAGAAGTTTCGCAAGTCAAAACTACGCTAACAGAAATCTGACTCAAAGAAAAAGCGAGGAGTTAAGTGCAGTGCGCGTTGCGTGATTAGTGTTACTAATGCATCTGTCAGTTCAAGCTCCGCTAGATGCCAATTAAGAATGTAAAGCTAGGTACTGATGCCAGCTTTGTGGAGTGTTGTGTTCTTGTTGGATTTCAATGTTTGTTTAGGGTTGTCTTCAAAGCTGATTGGTAGTTCTCCCTTATATTTAGAAACATGATTTACAAGAAGCTTCATAATGAAATATTTTGTAAACCTCTGTCAACTTGTTGTTGAAAATAGGCTTTCTGGATAGAATTTCGTGAAAGTAATATATCAGGTAGATATTATGTATTAAGTATTAGGTAGATATGTTGATAAAACAAAACGGATGGTATTTAAAAGTACTTCAATTTATTCCCATTTCATTTACCTAATTTTGCCTGTGTTCCACCAAATATACTGAATGTGCACCAAAATATGTTCATTAAAATATGTCATAACGAGCATCTATTTAACAACTGTTGCAAATTTGTAAAAATAGTAATACACCTAATTTTAAAAACAAGCATTTATTTTTTTAGTTTTACTTCAGATAATGCACTGCAAAATGTATTTGAATCAAACACCAATGATATAATTTTAAATTATATCTAGTTTCCGCCAGCAGGTCGACGGAGCCCCGCTGCGCGGGGCTCCTATTTCTGTCTGCAGGGTTTACAGGAACCTAACTAACCGAACCTCGGGGTGCCCCTGACGTCGACCGTCTCTAGGATGCATACTAAATATTTTGTGTAACATTCAGGAATATTTGGTGCACGATCAGTATTTTTCGGGGAAGAATAAATATTTTAGAAATGCATACATAGATGTACCTTTAGATTTTTGGTGACCACAAACATATTATCCAAACAAAACTACTTAATTCGGTGATGACAATTTTATTGTGGCATATTTTTCTCTAACACCATTACGCACCATCGTCTTTTGATGGCAACTGCACATGTTTTCCTTATAAATTTATCCCTGTTTAACCTCACTCCTCACGTTCATAATTTGGCGAATATTTCCTGGCACCAAATTTCAAGTTGCCACGACAATGAGTCGGGATAAAAGGGTGTGACAGAAAGACAGTTTCCGAAAGAGTTCGGTTTTACCAATTCTTTACAAAACACTTAAAATAACCGAGCGAAAGGAAGGCAAGAAATGACACAAAAGAAATGTTAGCTTTCTTACCATGGAGAGGGCGTGTTTTTAAAAGAGCACTTTGACGGCATAATACTGCTCCACATTGCTGGTTGGTAACGTGCTCAGACATTCAATGAATGGCAATATCTATACTTGGTACAAAGAACAGCAATAAAGAAAATGTAAAGACTAAATTATCTCCAGAGTTTATAAGTACTTAACTTATATTGATTGAGTACCTACTTAGAAATTTTATAAGAACTTTGCATCCCTACTCTCTAAATTCCCTAAATGATGGTGTTCTAATTACCAATCTCTCATAATAAGAAACAGATGCCATCAAACCCCTATATATAGCAACTTAGTTTACATAACCCGACAATATCAGTGTACACATGACTGCTGATGTACTTCCAGTTGATTAATTCCTTAATCGCTGACACCCACAGGAATACAGGTTACGGCTAATTTTAGCAACATATAAATAAACCATTTACTTACGTATACTTGTAGATCGTAACCTTCGATCATGAATATAAAACAACATGGTAAAAAAACTGAAATTGAAAATGGCGCAATAAAAAACAACCATGGGCAAATGTAGGTTAAATACACATCACGACATATTACTTTGTATAGACCGTAATTACTTCGATACATGAATCAATATGCAAAGATTGGTGGATAGCGAAAAATCAATATCCGTTTTCGTTCCAAGGTGACAGCGGAACGTTCATCGATTCTCATGTAATATTTCATTACGTAAAAAATGTCGTATTAATAAGGTTCATAATGAAAATTAATGGCCGTATAGCACGCACAATTACACACTGGCCAAGGTAAATGAAAATAGGCTAGCGAGAGCTCGAGTGGGACCTATTATGAAAGTGCGTGTGTTTCGTCACAATATGCAAAGGGAGTTTCAAAGGATCTACAAATCTTCCGCATAATTACGTGGCATATACACGTTACACACCTCAAGCAGCATAATTCGTACCCTCCAAATGTACGTATTACGTTCTTATGCGCGTCATGTGTCTTGCTCCTTTTCTTAATGATGCGTGTAATATGCCTATCGAAACCGACACGATATACGTAGCTTTAGTCATCCGTGAAATCACAATTCTGTACTTGATTAGATACTTAATTTGTGTTTAAAAACTTGTAGGTAGGTATTATTATAGTGTAGGATTACTAGCTATAGTTGAGCGAGCTTCTGAAACTAGCCTTTTGATGTTAAGACCCTCGTTTAGTAAAGGTATGTAAGGTTTCCTCAACAGCAACGAACTGTCGTAAAGGGCTCAGTTGGAGATAAAGGCAATAGCAAGCGCCATCTATCACGTGGAGCGTGAAATTCCGGCACAACATAAACGTATGGAGAGAGCCCTATCCACGATGATTGATATCCGATGAAGTGAACGTATCTCCGATCACTCCTTTAAGGATAGATACTGTACTTTTATCCGTCCGAACTTGCAGGCCCGAACTTACCCAGTACTATCTTAGCTCCCTGATCTTCGCCGGTAGATAGATATTGCTTAATCGAGAAACATGTCAATATTAATGCCGCTTCGTGACACATATAATGCAATGGTGTGCTGAATTTAAAAGGTGCAACGGTGCATAAGCTGTATATAGCAGCACATCGGCTCCGGTCCGTGCAACGACAGCGGCGACACATTTCTCTCAGTGGGCTTTTACAATGTATTATACAATGTTATGCGGTAAAACAGCTGGCACGATTTAAATCCTAGATTCAGTCATATTTCTTGTATTTTTGAAAATAAAATACTCAAAGCAACTTACAATATTTCATTTTACAGAACATTTCTGTAAAATATGGACCCATAATATTAAGTAAAAAATATGACGTCAGGCAAGAATATAACTGAAATATTATTCGCGAAAATATTTTAGGGATTGTAATAATGTTCGGGATTATGACAAACAACCCTATTATCATTCCCGGTACCTCTGTCCGCAGTTCCTATATTATCGTAAATACTCCCAAAGCCAAGGCTTTGCTGGGATTTTATACTCTTTCATTCATCTACAATCGAGATTTGGCTAAGATACGTTATTGTCGAAAGGTGAACTTTAAATCGATACTGTTTTCCCTCATCCTAACCCTTTTACCCTTTCTTATAAAAAGGTCAAATGTGGTTTTATCATCACGCTTTACCCCGGCCTGGCGGGTTTGTGGTGTCGGGAGAGCTATTCCGGCATCAAATTTCTCGTGGAGATTTGTTTACTGCATACCCTGGTAGGTCAAAATATGTGACATGTGTAATTAGATGCCTGAACTCACAAGCACTTATTCCCGAGATACTCAATTTAACTTTATCCTATAAAATAAATTTTGTATTCGCAGAATTGTGTGCTGCATAAGCATAATCAGCCTGTAATGCTCCCACTGCTGGGACACACGGGCTCCTCTCTCATCATCATCTGCCTAGCCTTTTCCCAACTATGTTGGGGTCGGCTTCCAGTCTAACCGGATGCAGCTGAATACCAGTATTTTACATGGAGCGACTGCCTGTCGGACCTCCACAACCCAGTTAGTGCTAGATAATACGACACGGGCTCCTCTCTATGAGAGGGAATGGGTTATAATCCACCACGCGGGCCCAGTGCGGGTTAGTAGGTGTCACATGTCTTTGAATTTTTGGTTCTAGGCCATGCCGGTTTCCTCACGATATTTTCCTTCACCGTTTTTGAGAGCAGTGGTGATGAAATAAATTACGCAAGAATTTAAGAATTTATTTAATTAATTAAATAAATTACGCATGATGCGCCTGCCGGGGTTCGAACCCACGACTTACTATTCGTAAGTCGGGGCCGCCACCACTGCGCCACCGCTGCTCTCTTTGAATTGTGGGCTGGTTCATCGTATATTCTTATTGCGAATATTTGTACGGACTTAGCACGGATCCAGTCCCTGGCCAGCGTTAAATTTGTAAGATGACCCACTATCAATTCCCGCGTCTCGGCGGTAATTTGAATTTATGTGTTCATGATGTTTGAGTAAGCGGTTGTTGTTGTAAAGGGGTGTGTGTGGTTGGTTAAGTGAGTGGAAAAGCTCCCGTGTCTATTAACACGTCTACGTAATTAAATTATCTGCGCTCTGATGGCAGAATCACGCTTCCGTCACGAATGTTTGGGGAAAGTAAAACCTCATTAGGAAGGCTTTTTGCTAATGTGACAAAACACTAATTAAAAAAGTTGCAGTCACGAAAAGTCGCGTGCTAACGTTTTTTACACGTAGACAGTTGCCGCCGGGTGGGTAATGAGTATGTTGTTACGTTGTTACACGTTACGCCGTCAAACATAAATGAGAATCAAATGGAATACGTAATAAATAAATACACCTTGAGAAGAGAAATATACATTTTCTTATTCAAATTAAACAACTGAATTGCATTTTGTTCAGGAAAAGAAAATCCAGCAACGGTTGATACAAAATAGAATTTTATTTCTATCTTTCTTGATTGGGCTGCATTATTGTTATATTAGTTACCAAATCAGATTAATGTATCGACGGAAAGTGTTTTTTTGTTAAGGCTATACGCAAATATTTAGATAAAGAAAAAAAAACAAATAAATAAAACCGAAGTGTCCCTCGCTAATAAGGATCAAATTATAGGAAATAAGGTTTTTTTTTCTCTGTCTGTCTGTTTGTTTCCGCTAATCTCCGAAACGGTTGGTCCGATTTTGACGAGACTTTTACGGGTGATGATGATGTTTTTGCTTTTATTTTAGAAAAACAATAAGGCTTCCGTGGAGAAAATTTAAACCCTTGAAATTTGTAACAAAATCCCATTCAATTAGGGAACTTACATTTTCATAATAATATTTTCTCGCGGACGAAGTTGGCGCGCAACAACTAGTTTATAATACAAAGTACGAGACACCCTTATAATCTTTGTAATACAAACTTGATTTCTCAATATAATCTCCGAGGTGTTAATCTATTAATCCTCTTACGTCACCCAGGGTACAGATAGGTGCCAAACACGGCCAGTTTTCCCCACGACTCGATATAATTCCAAAGTGAAGATATAATAAGATTTGTAAGATTGATCGATACATATTTAAGGAGGAGCGCAATCCAATTAAGTCCACTATGGCAGTTTCTCGTAACCTTTAGCGCTAACTTCATTACGCAGTAGATACTCCTTGGTTCCGTACTTTGTGTTATCAGAAAAGTTTTGCTCTCCTAAGGAGGGGGGAGGGGCTTCGTTTGCTCCTTGGATACTAAGTAGACGTATATACTTGTGTATTTTTTAGAATCCATTTCTATCTGCTGGTAGAGGACAGTTTATACGTAAAGACTAAGTTATTATTGTACTGTGAAGACATTTTTGAAAACACTCAATGGTTTCACGAGCCCACAGTCAGTTTTTCCAAAGAATTTTTACAGAAATTTCTACAGTAATTTTTTTAATTAGGTTAATATTTTGTCCTGTAATACGGTGTTATTCTTTAATTATTATCGCGGTACAAAAGTACAAAAAACGTGGTAGCCACGGGCGTAAAAATGCTGACACACGTTTTCCATTGTGTTGCTACCCACGGCCAATGTCACCGTCTTTAATATCAACAGTAATATTGGACGGCAGGAAGACTTAGTCGAAGAAGCTGTGCAAAGCTATATTCCCCGAGTGTCTCGACCTCTTCGGGAAAACCGCTTTTACACATAATTAAATCTTTATTTAGGGAGTTTATTGTGAATTTTGATATTTTCCTTTAGTTACGCCGAAACGGCCTTTAAGTATTATACAAGTGGACAAATTATTATTTTTTTCCAACAATCAGCATTGCCATCCTATGTGGCAATGATGCAATGATGCGCCTTCTTGGTGCTTTTCCTATTGACAGCGATGTGGACTTATACATGCATATTATTTTTATTATTATTTTAAATCTATTTGTAGTTTGTAAATAATGTACCTACATACAGAATTCAAATAAAATTGGATGCAATTTAACAAACAAGTCAAGATCAAGACCGCACAGCGGTGCAAGTAGAAGCTAGTCCTGTTAGATCTTATCACCAGTTTGAAATAGTTGCGTCACTACTAGCCGTGTAGCGCTACGGCTACGGCGTAGCGCTACGGCGTAGCGGGCGTACCCAGGAATACTTGCAACAAAGCTTATTGCAAAAGCACACTCTGAAATAGTGTATACTTAGGTGCCCATACATCTCGCTTCCCGGAAACTGCAATTGATTCTTGAATATTGTATGTTGTTTCATACGATGCGCCATTTCATGTTGGAGCATCCATTTCTTATTCGTTTAGGTTGATAGCTACTGCATCGCGCTTCAGTAAACTCCTCTCTTCACTTTTAATGTTTAGCATTGTGGAAACCGTCTTTTTACTTCCAATGGGATAGCACATCGCTGCCATGTCCTTATTTGCTTAATTTATGACATCTATAAATACCTACGAATGTATGGAAATGGCAAAACATTTAATAACTCCACCAGGCTAAATTAAATTACGCGAACCGTGTGCATAATTATTTTAACAACCATTTATTTTCAGATTTAATTATATTGTTTACCCCAGACACAAGTTACGTGCCACAATGTTTATTTTCTTTGAAGTGGCTTTTAACGTTGTCCTTTTCAATTATATTGCTTTATTATAATTAAGACAGGCATTGCCAATGTTGGCGATAGTCTGCGAGGGTAAAATGGGACTGGGCGGATCACATTTCCAGGATGGGTCAGGACAGATGGGCCAGAATCGTCACACAGTGGGTGCCTGAAGACGGACGTCGACAGAGCCAGACCCAAAAACGTTGGCGTAATAATTTGGACTCATACCTGACCGATTGGCCAGGGAAGGCAAAACACCGGGACAGTTGGAAAGGAATGGGGGACGCCTTTGCCCACCAGTGGGACAGAATAGGGTAATAAAAAAAATAAAAGAGATTTGTCACCTTAGCTGTTTGCAGTGAATAATATGTAGGGTTATCGGATCAAGCCAATTGCACATCTATAAGTACGATCACTCCCTTAACATAACCTATCATCAGTATAAAGAACATTTTGAACATTTACATTTATTTATTTAACACTCTAAGCACAAAGGACTTAATGCCTTATGGCCTATGATATCGGGTCCGCCTATGTTAGATTTTGGATAATGAAGAAACATACAGTCATCATCTACCAATAGATTCAGCTGATTACCATTTGATTATTTTACATGGAGCCACTGCCTATCTGAACTCCACAACCCAGTTAGTTCTGTGTAATAAGGTACCCCTTGGTAAGACTGGTCTTAGTAATGAAGAGACAAACAGTGATAGGTGTAAATTAGGAAATCGAAGAATAAATTTTATTTTATAAAACTACACTACAAGGACGGATAAATACAGACGGATATACACAAAAAATAACCGATGAAAAATTTCTATGTAACCGTTTTCTTGTCGGTGTCCCTTCTACCCCGAATAACATAAGTACTACATCATCATCTGCATACAATCAGTTGTCGTTATGTAGGTACTTACCTACTTATGTGACGGACATTCGGCACACTGATTTTGTGATACCTACTTCTACAAAAAGCTGATTCAGGTTAACACCCCTTTACAATGTCATTACACGGTATGTAGACGCGTAATGACATTTCAAATTCTGTACACAAGTACAAATTCGACGCTAGTTTTTTATCAAAAGTTCTCAAGGGCTGTTCGTTGATTGATTTTCGCGAACTATCTAACTTTAAGTCGGTGGAGTAGGTACAACTTGTTCAAACTCTCGACAATTTTGTTAAGTCTCGATATTTGCTCTGAGTAATAATATTGGGAAAGAAATTATAAAAGTTGGAGTCGAAACTGGAACATTTGAAGCCTTGATAGACTCAATCATATATCGAGTGGCTAAGCAATAAATCACAGAACTGCATGCCTGTACTCATTAAAGGGTAAAGCAGAGATGTATAGACACGAGCACTAATATGTATACACATAACAACTTTATTTATTGATTTTCTCCCGTCACACATTCATTGTAGTTTTATATGAACATTTAAAAAATAGTTAAATTTTCTAAATATTTGTACGGCTCAAATGCCGAATATAGTAAAACCCACAGATCTTAAGAACATATTTTGGCTACCTATATTCTTGCAAATAAATATAACAATTGATTCATTCAACATATTTGATATTTTGAAAACCATAATATTAAATTATGAAATAGGTCTTTTGTCCACGATAAAATGCTCTTTACTGCACCTTCATAAAGCCACATTAAAAAAAAAACAAATGAAATGTACAGGCAAATGTGAACCTCGTCCTTCTTTGTAGTTGGCTATATTAATAAAAATACAAGCCAACTCGGTATACAGAATGCTAATTATTAAAACCGTCTCCCTTTCCCTTCACCGTCTCCTTTGATCCTGAAAAAGAAAAAAGGATTTATCTTTAATCTTCATAGAGTATTTGTCTGACTGTAAATTAACATAAAAAGCCTTTTAAAGCTTGTTTATGATCAAAAGAAATAAAAAAAGAAGAAAAAGATAAGGTGAAACTATGAATCTTTGCAAAAAAAGGCCTGTTTTCACTAAAACGAATGCCTAAAAAATGCATTGTTGGATTTTCAATGTTCGTCTCTGCATCGAGAGTTGACAAGAAGCATAAAACAATATGAGCCATTATAAATGCTTGGTATTGCTTAGTATTTTGAAAACGGACTAACAAAGAAAACGAAAAACTTTATGTCGCTACTCTAAGTCCATACTCAGAAAACAGTTAAATAACGTCTTTAAAAATCTAACTACACTACAACATGCCAATAAAACCAGCAGCACCTATAAACCAGGAATTCGTTTTATAGTAACCATTTAAAATCCATATAATACGCTCGTCGCATACCTAGCTTTTGAAGGAACAAAGGCGACAGAAGCAACAGCGCACAGACAGAGCAGTAACACGGTAACTTTAAACGCCACTCGAGACTATGTGACCTAAGTATTGTATTACTTGCAGACGTCCCACTTTATGTTGTGTAAGGGAAAGCCATTTCAAAAACTATAAAACTTCGTCTAACTTTGAAACTGTTGTATTTTTGATAACCCTTAAAAGCGGGGTCGACAAGTAGCGATGTCTCGCCTCTAAGACTTCGATTCGAGTTTCCAGGGCGGGCCGTACCGAATGTTGCCGCATTTAATGACGGGTACTTGGTAAAGTTTCTCGCACTCGTGCCACTACGCACTTGCGAGAAATATTGACTTCATCGATAGTGTAGCACTTAACAGTTTAACAACACTTATAACATGCTGAAGAGCGGTCCAAGTTATTTTCTCAAGGTCGATGGTTAATTTTCTCTCATGTATAAGACATGAGGTCGGCGACATATTGGAGTTTCGGTTTTAATATTGAACATTTACCTCATACACCGTTATTAGCAGAACGTCGAACTGCTGACAAAATAAGTGACTTGGGAATATAAAAACAGAATTTCGGAGACCATTTCTATGTTCGCAAAGGCGATGAGCCAGCAACTCAAAGATATGTGCGCACATTTTTGTTATGAAACAATGTACTCAAGTTATTTATTTATTTGTTGGCAGTCGGCAAAACAACGTAGTGTATGATGTAAGATGTTAATATCATTGCTTCACGAAACAATGTTACAAGATTAAAAGAGGTAATATTTTAGTGGATCAACAAAAATGTCATGTAATGACGACCTTTCCAAAAAATACAGGCAGTTTAGTAAGTCTACGATCGTTGTACACAATAATCTATACGACAAATCTATTCAAGAATATTAGGTACTAGTTTACTGCTTCCATAAACTTAATTTTAAAACAATCCGCTTCTCGAATTAACATAAGTTTTGGCTGGCGTAACCTACAGAAACTCATGAAAAGCAGGCTTCGTGATCAGACGGCCGGAATGACTTTCGCTTTCCGCGACCTATTATTATATGTAATATCGCTTTCTTTTTCCAGCTAACACACAAAAACTTCGCAACAAAAACTGAGCGAAAACATCCGTTTATATGCTCAGGAACAACGAACAAAAAAGCTTTCGGATTAATATGACTGTTGTGTTTTTTCACGATATCTTTAAGAAGACTATGTAGTCGTATGTTTTTAGTTTGCTCATTCCCGACCAGCACAGCACATCAGTCTGTAACGTTCCCACTGCTAGGCTACATGGGCCTCCATTTTGTGAGAAAAAGTGGGCCATAGTCCACCACGGAGGCCCAGAGCGCGTTAATCGATGTCTCGTCTAAAATTTTTTGGTTCTAGGAGATGCCGGATTCCTCACGATGCCGATCGTTGATCGTTTTGAGGCTAGCGGTGATGAATTTAATTACTCAAAGTTAAGTGCCTGCCAAGGTTCAAATTCACGACCTGCCACCACCTAATATAGTAAACATAACATCACTCCTGTAATCCCCGACGGGATAGGCATAAGTGTACCTAACAGTCACCCACATTTCGCCAGTTATATTTAAGTCCCACGTAACACTTATAAAAGTTGCTAAGTGTTTACATATTGGTGCTCGTGGCTGTACTAGGAGACGTGACTGTATTGCCATCAACTGGGCACAAATTAATATTCCGTGACTGCTGCGTAGAAATTCCTGATGAAAAAACCCAATAACCCTTTCCAGATTGCCGTTGCCAGAATGTTCTACTTTTAACCTTAGCGATGTTTCTGAGGATGACGTTAAGAAATCTGTCCTAGCGATAACATCCTCTACAGTCGGTAACGATAAGTTGTGTTCAAGAACGGTTACTCTTATCCTTCCCACTTTACTTCCTGTTCTTACTTACATCTTTAATTACTCTTTCTCCTGTTGCTCGTTTCCTTCAGTTTGGAAACAGGCTCACATCATACCTTTACCTAAAACTAATAATCCATCATCGCTATCCCACTTTAGATCTATTTATATTCTCCCATTTCTTTCTAAAGTTTTTGAGCACTTGGTTCATAAACAATTAACATTTTTCTTGACGTCAAACTCTTTAATATCCCCTTTCCAATCTGGTTTTCGCTCGGGTCATAGTACTGTCACTGCACTTTTGAAAGTAACTGACGATATCCGCTGGGCAATGGAGAGTAAGTCACTTACCGTTCTTGTATTGCTTGACTTCAGTAGTGCCTTCAACTCGGTGGATTTTGACATTTTGCTAGGTATACTCAAATCTTTAAATTTCTCTTCTTCTGCTTTAGCTTGGTTCAATTCTAATCTTCGAGGTCGCTCTCAGTGTACCTCGATGGTGTTCGCATCAATTATACAGATACCACCAAAGATCTGGGTGTAACAATCGATTCCTATCTGTCGTGGCGAACTCAAGTCGATGAGGTAAGCCGTAAGGTACACTTTTCTCTTCATTCGCTGAAATGCCTTCAGAGTCACTTGCCTTTGAAGACTGAAATTTCTTTTACTCAAACACTTATTCAGCCGATAATAGATGATGCCTGCTACCTGGATGCTACTGAGGACCTATTAAATAAGCATGAGCTCTTGCAAAATTTATGTATTCGATTTGGCCTCCGTAAATATGACCATGTTTCTCACCTTCGCAAAGAACTCAAGTGGCTCCCAATCCGCCTTCGCAGGAAGGATCCTATGTCTCCTCTTCAATATCTCCAGCTACTACTCATACTCACTGATTTGAAGACCATTTCAGCATTCAAAACCAGAGTGAAAGAGCATTACCTTTCCTCTCAATTATGATTTATTATATACTAGCGACCCGCCCCGGCTTCGCACGGGTGCATGTATTATACATTATCTATTAAAAAAAAACCGCATCAAAATCCGTTGCGTAGTTTTAAAGATTTAAGCATACATAGGGATATAGGGACAGAGAAAGCGACTTTGTTTTATACTATGTAGTGATTTATTGGTTTATATTATTTTTTTATTTTATTTATTATTTTATTCTCTTCCTTTTCTCACACACTATTGTCTACATTTCTTTTTCATTTCTCCTTTTGCAGGACTGATGGCAGAAATTTCTTGAGAAATAAGCAGTACCTATGTACTCATATATTATAATGTTATTTTCCTGTGTTGTCTACTGTGTGTACATAAATAGTTAAATAAATAAATAAACCCTTTGCCAGACCCGAAAATCGAACCCAGGATCTCTTGCTCAGCAGTCGCGTTTGCGACCATTAGTACACCAACGAGGCAGTCCATTATAATAATGGGCTCCATATGTAATATATTTTTATTTGACTAAGTAATTTCAAACGTGATTGAAAATAAGTTTACTTGATATTTCCTTTAACCAACACAACAAAGTCAGAATATCCAATTTCCCTTTTAATATAAACATATTGTTATGAACCCGCAACTCGGATGCTAAAGAAAACCACATGGAAATTATATACTTCTTAATTTATTACAATGGTCGGACTGACGTAACCGTCGACCGCATTATTATAATACCTACTTGTAAGTAGAACCAGATTTTATGACTTCAAGTTAAAACAACGATTTATTGAGTAGTGATGAGTTCAATAAACCAATAACGACCTGCGAACGAAATTTATAAATCCTTGTTTCTTATATGTATGAAAAATTTAAACAAATGAATAATAGATTAGAAGTTTCAGTACAAAAAGCTGTCTATATCTCTTAATATGAAAAGGGACTCAGAGACCTCCGGTGGAACGCACCAGTGTGCTCTGTACAATACAACGCCTCTTGCAAGTCTCGAGGGAAACAAAATCGTTTTCCACAACATCTTCGCGGGGCATGGCAACACGTGACTAGTATGTGACAACACTAGAACTCACAAACTATGGATAACAACATTTCGTAACATAAGCATTGTTCGGAGCTTTAAAGCTAGTTGATAGCCTAGTGGTGGGACCGTCGGACTGCCAAGTCCATAGGTCTCGAGTTACCCAAGTTTTCGAGGAACCCAAAAACCTCTGATTTTTCGGATTCATGTGCATATTGTATAATTATTATTTGCTTCGGTGAAGGAAAACATCGTGAGGAAACCAGCATGCCGGAGAGATATTTCTTGACGACATGTCAAGCCAAGTTAGAGGCCCATGGGCGGCATAAAAACTCTGACACCAAGTATGTTTGAAAACGAAGCGAGTTGATTGTTTTGTATTTCGATATTACGCAGAAACGTGTCTGGCAAATCCATCTTAAATTTTTAGTTCAGCCATTTTATGAAAACGTTTATTATTCTAGTCAAGATAGAAAGGCCTCGTACAATTTTGTAGGAGACATTGTAAGTAATGAGAAGTTCAAAGTAACGAAAACAAATTGCTTAAGGAGCACTCAAAATGAAAAAGTCTTTGCTGTAATAGTTAATACCTTAAGCCTTACCACCGAGCTAAGGATTCGCCTGAAGCTTATACGACAACGTATAAATATGAACTTTTAATTAAAACACATGCCATTTTGGAATACGATATTACATCGTCCTAATTCAGCCTCGAGATAATTTTGTGAGCGAGACCTTTAAATATTGATTTTACTTCAGCTTGCTACTTTGAAGGCGAATATTCTTAAGTATCTAAGAACGTATAATTAATGACTCCGTGTTACCAAACTTATGATAAGAAAAGATATGTAATTTAGGAACTCATTAGGGAATTACACAAAACATTCTTGCAGCTCGACGTTGCAAACTTGCTGCGTTAGGAGCTGCGGCAAAAAGTTTCGAGGGTGTCTTTACTTAAAATAAAGTTATCTTTGGAGTTCCCGACTCGACGATGCCGACGGACGCTTAAATGGGCAACTAATATCATACTCTTTGTGAGTGTGGACTCAAAAATCCCATTTGAATGCTGGGCGTGAACTTTCAGCGCAAAGCGCCTGAGCAATACTGCGGAGCTGCACCAACTCAACGAAAATCTCTTTTATTATATGCTATCCTAACTTAATTTGAATACTGTGGAAGCTATTCCAGTTTCGTGGTTGGGATTTAAAAACGGGTGAAGCTAGATCCCAGGGAAGGTGAGAAAATAAGCATGGATCTTAATAAATTACTGAAGAAATCATAATGTTAGAAACATGTTGTGTCGCTGAGATACGGTAACATAATACGAGTACATTATTGTTTGGTGGGGTGGAACTTGCTTTGGTATTGTAACAATTATGAATAGCTTGCGCCGTGAGATTCATGAGATAACAGCATTGTTTTAATATGTTTTGGCCAACAACAAACGTACAAAGCACCGTAAATGTGTCTTTTAAATTATCGTTCACAGGCGTGCGCAACTGAGCGTTTTCCGATAAAAAAAAATACGAAAAATCAGAAACCAGCCGTAAATATTGAGTTCGCAGCGTAATAAACAGAAATGAAGGCTCGTGAACCGCGTTCTACATTCAGTGGGACCATAACTTGTTTCATTTAACTGGTCGGAAACACAGTTGCATCAGTTTCAACTGAGCCATCCATCAAGTCACCGATTACGGCGAACAGGCATCTAACGCTTTCACTCAATAATTTAGCCTTGTTCATTGCTACCTGTTTGAATCAATTTTATACGTCACCGGTTCAACTCCTCCATCCTTATTTAATATCCCACTTCTTCCATAAATTGCCTTAACTGGCAACACCTGTGTTGCTCAACTTCAAGTTACAACAACTTGTTGTGTGTTCGATACAACTAATGACAGGGACCATTAAATGTTGCCAGGTATAACTCACTTAGCAGTCTAATATCAAGTAGACCCTAAATACAGTTAAACTGAGTTTGAGTTATGTACGTTTTCACTAATAATAGGCGAATCTAAATGTAATGCCTGAATAAAAGCACACTTGGATTTTAGCACTCGCCTCAACACAGAGGGTTCAAAATTCAATAATATTTAGGTGTCTCCCAGTACAGTATCAGTGAAAACGATTAAACAGTAATTTTTAGCCATCCATGTCCTCAATAAGACTTGATTCTAATACAAAATGTATAGAATGAAAGTATCAGCTTCATACGAATTTGAATTCGAATTCGTTCTTGAATAGAAATTCAAGCTCGCGTATCGATTCAAAATAAAGGGTTAAAGAGTTCCACGTTCATATAAACTGAATTCTCACAAAGACAAGTTTGTTGAAATGCACAGTTGTTAATCGATGTCTTGTCCAGACAGTGAAACGGTCAGACTCACTCGGGAGTCGGCTACGGCACGAAATCGTAGTAGTCGGGTTCTTTGTGAAAGTTTGTCTAGGAATGCGCTTTGTTAGGAGGCTGCTGAGAAAACTACAGACGTGTGAGACTTTTAGACATACACTTTTAGAGACTATCTCAGGGTGGTTCAGTACTGCCTGGGCTGCGGGACTGTTCGAAAGAGATACCGCGGCCCTGGAACATAAAGGGCCAAAGAAGGAACATGGGTGGTTTTTAGTCAGTAAGAGTCTGACACTCCCTTCCGCTCCGCCCAGAGCGGGAGGGGTCATTTGATGATTTCGCACCCTCCAAAAAAAAAAATAAGGGTGGTTCAGTAATATATATTTTACAATCAAGTGAATTAAATTGTTCAGCAGATTGCCAAATCATGAAAATTCACTGTGGTATACCTATCTTATACGACTATCAAAGAGTGACAGATGTGGTTCTGAATTTATGCTTAATGTTAGTTAATTGATTGATAGTTAATTTAATTATTAACATTATAACAAACAAGGTTGCCTCTCTGCCTGAACGTTAACCAAAAATTAAAGCATCAAAAAGTAAAATCATCGAAACAGCTCCTAAAAATTAGCGTTCCATTCACTCACCCCTCACAATTCGAGTGTAATAGACAACAAATACGCTCTGTCATTCGTTCATTGTGGCATGAACAATAACACGGACAGAATTCGTTCTTCATATTCCTTTCGGAATTCAAAACGGCATGAACATGTTTCTAAGACAAAGATCCCTGATCCGTACTTATTGGAGATGTAGTACCATTGTATTTTTGGGGCAACAGGATAATATTTCTTATGTGATTCTATCGGGAGATACCCATTCCGTTATATACGACGTAATTATTTACCTTTCGTGGATATTACTCTTGGATCCCAATTCCAAGTTGTTGTTGGATCATAATTTTTCCTGTTTTTTTCCCGAGGCTGTAGCAGTTTTTAACCTTATTTTTATGGTTCAATTTTAGATAGAGATACGTTATGAAGATTAATCAGAATTTCGATAAATTGACACAACACTGAAGTCCGCTTGCGCCACAAACCGATACATTTAGCACTAAACGAATTTAAAACATTCGGTCTGCGGCTGTCAATCATTTGAATTTGACCTTAACCTAGCCTACTAAATAGTGTTTCATTATTCAAGATGGCATAAATACCCAGTCTGGTTTTTCATAATAGTGAAAAACAAACAACACAACGGAACGGAATTTACAGGACTTTTGTGTTTACCAAAGCTCCATTCAGCGTATAAGTGCGACCGCTGTTCAAAAACCTGGCGACAAGACACGACATCCTCCATCGACGGAATACCATAAGATTAATTTAGTCTTTATGCGCAGCCAGCCTAAAATTTATAGCTAGCTTGCATTTGAAAACCGAACCGAACGAACGTGTGACACCCTTTACACGCCGCTGACGTCATAACACACCGCACTGGCTTTATTATTTTATTTATCAGACGTCCTTTATTTCAACTTCGAACATTTCTTTTTTCTCTTTTTATACTTCCAATTTTAAATGTTAAATAAGGTTTTATTGTTACTGTACACGGGGCAAAGTAGATCGGTTTGCAGGGCACACCACAAAGATGTTGGTGTGCGTAAAATCAACTGGTGTATTACTTCGCCTATTTGTTAGTGTTTGCTTCACTATAGTATATGTATAATATGAGGTAAAGAATATGAAGCATCAATTTAACCCTATGACTAACCGGTGTCGTGGCATAGATGTGTAATCATTCGGCTGGTAAATCAAGTGTCGTAGGATCGAATCTGCGCCGCTGGCGTCAACTTTTTGCATTATTAAAAAACTTTTATTTTCATTTTGTTGAATTTTTATTGTAATTTACCTGATAATAAGAACATTATTCGAAAAAAAATATGGAAGTAAAAATTAAACAATTTGTATTAAGAAATCAACAACATTTATTGACTAGGTTTTTTTTTATATTATAATTACAAATTAAAAAGTTTTGTGCATGACAAATATTCTAAGTCGGACAAGAAATAACGTTACTTTTCTTATTCAAGTGGGTAATTTATTTATTAGTGAAATGAATAAACATGTTAATAAGATAGATATTAAGATACAGGTATCCTAAATTGTTATCTCACTAACAATAACATCACTCACATAAAACAAATCGAATTACCCCCTGATATTTTTATTAATATCCTATTGGTGCGCCTTCGCTATCTATGACTTATTCATGCACGAAGTAAATGTCTCCACTAGACCTGCATGGAAGAATATTTTTTTTTATGATAGCGCTCACCATCTTTTCGCCACAATATTTTGCGACCGTCCTTGTCTGATTTAAAACATTTTTCATCTCTAAATATAACTATATTATTGCATCAATCAAAATCCAAATATTCTCTTGCGAAGCGTACCCGGTTTTGCCTGTGAATATCTGACATTCAAATTTTCTTGGCTGGCCTACAACATTTCACACCAGCTGCTCGCAAGTGGTTTCGTACAGTTTGTAATGTCACGTCATGTTTAGTTGCCGTGGAACGAGTAGTGAGGAAGGGCTCAGCGGTATGCGTAGCAACTATATCAGATGCCAATCTGTGAATGCAAATCCAGCCTTTGGTCCCGGTCGGCAAGGATCAATGCTTCCCGAATCTGCATAACGATGGACCCACAATTGCACAGTCCTTCTCTGTGAACAATAATAAAATATTGTTACAAAAAACATCAATCAATAACATGTGGATTATTTAAACATATTAAACTTCTAAACATCATAATAACATTTTGTTACTCACCGATATCTTTAAACGTCTCGCAATTTCACTAATTGAAACATTTTGCTCATGCAAAAGAATTATTTCAGCTCATAAAAGTGTGGTTCAATGATTCATATTGATTCACAAATAAAAGCACTTCTCAAAAAACGCAGGGTATAATGTCTAAAAACGTAACGAAAGCCCGATAGTCAATAGCATTATGACGATGAACTTAAACTACTAACTTAAACATGATTTGTCATTTTTAGAGGGTAGACAACTAATACATTCTAACCCAAATATAAAGAGACTTGCTAATAGTTAAGCAATGAATTGAACAAACAAATGTAAAATATTTTATTAAAACATACAAAAACATTAAGCTGTTGGCAGTCGGATTCGATCCTACGGCGCCGGCGCAGTAAGTAATTATTTATCGCACGCTCGACTAATGCGCCACGGAGACGATTGTATGATAAGCTAAATTTATGCGTCATATTCCCTGCAACATTAGTGACAAGAAATTTTATTGTGTGTGCGTGGACAACGGGTTATTGTGAAGCAAACACTAATAAATAGGCGAAGTCAGACGGCCGTTGATTTTACGCACACCAACATCTTTGTGGTGTGCCCTGCAAACCGATCTACTTTGCCCCGTGTACATTGAGAGAATCGGGATTAAAAGGAAAAAAAATGTAGTTTATATACGGTTCGGTATATGTGGTAATAATTATAATTTTTATTATTACCGTTATTCATTTTCAATGAAATGTCGGTGAGACTTATTAAAAACATTCATTTGTATAATGAGTGCACGTGAATATAAAAATAAAAACTTCGGTTCATTTGTACAATTACTTGAAGATTCAAATTAAAATGTAATATCAAAAGGAAAATTCTTTCAGCATAGTTTATTCATAAACTGAAAAGCAGTTGCTAACTTATGAGTATATTTTATATTCATTTCAATCAAGTCTTGTGAAGATATTCATTCATGTATAGAAATGCTTCTGTAAAGGACTTCAGAATCATGGACGTCGATCAATACCTACTCTTAGGTACATTTGAATAATGGAACTGAATCAAGTTATGGTTTTATAACTCTTGGTGGCGTTTTTGTACGCTCGTTTGCAATATATCCGTGGAAATAACATGAGAGAGTTTGGTAAAAAAATCCTGTTATAACATTTACGCGTAGTGCGGGCACTCTATCATTTTACCTTTCTATTTTTGAATAGAATTCTGTTTGTGTTGGGTGGTGTTGGACCAGAGACAAATTAATTGAGGAAAAAAAACAGACAGCAAACTCTCAGCTTCTGGGAAAACTATCCGGTTCCAAAGACAATTAAAAATGTTAGAACTGTAGGGAATGGCAGGAAAACCTGAAGCTTTCAAGCGCAGATTTTATAATACAGTTTACTTAGATATTTTTCAATCAAAAGCGGAAGAGCTATTATCAATTTTCGTTATTGAAAAAAACTAGGACACGTCGCCGTTCGCGTTCACTTGAAACAGAAGCTTTGACTGATGATACGGTATGTGGGGGGAATTCATAATTCATCCCAGTGTCGTCTGTTCTCTTTGATGACGTCGACAGAACGCTGCTCGAGCTCTTCCTAGCAGGTGAATAACATGTTTCACTACGCTTTGATACTTAATTTCACCACAATTTAAAAGTCAATTTCCTTTGTCCGCAATACTGTAGAAAAAACAAAAAAAATATTTGCATATCTCCATTTTCCAGGAAAATTGCAGCCAATTGTCCCGCGACCGCAGGGCTCCCTTATAATATCGACGGAGCTCTCGAAAAGTTTAAGAAACGCAAGAGCCTCTGAATAAATAATGGTGCGGCGCGCCAAAACTTTTACAGATATTGGCTTTGTTTCGCAGCGGACAAATATTAACGCTAGCAGCTGCGACACACGTATTTACCGTGGGACAGAGCGCCGCGCCGGAGTGCCGCGCCGGAGCGCCCCTACATATCACGATGTAAAGGAAATTGTAGCAATTGTCTCGCGACGCGGCGCTCACTATACCTACACAACACAATATTCAGTTCCTACCTCCATAATTATTCCGCTTCCACAACAACAGTCACCAGTGTTAAAGGCACCTGTTATTACCGTAATAATTACAGTAACAAAATGTGCCTCTATAATAATAATATTGTTTAACAATTAATACTCTTTCCACCGTGATAATAAGACAGAACATTTAACAACCCGGGAAACTGTAAGTTAATTCTCATATCGATTTCCTATTTCCCTCGACGCTGCTGGCTACGTTTGCTTGTGTTACTCTATAATTTAGTTTCTAGAAAACCTTTCGGTATTGGCTATGGCTTCGAACGAAGTGGACATTATTGATGTTGTAGCAACGAATGCGCTGTACAGTGCATTCCGCAGGCGATTTAGTTCTGTCGATTCGGTGGCCGGTGGTACTTTAATTTCAGGACTCCGCAATACGTACAAGCCGCTAAATTGAACATGGATCGCGTTAAGTCGCTTTCAGGATTAATGTTATGTATAGCAGGAAAAGAGTTTTATTCACCTTGTAATTAAGTTTACAGTAACTACGGGATTTTACGATATTATAGATTTATAGCGCTATAAAACTTCGAGCGTGCAGTTCTGCGATAGCGACAAATTGAAGTTTTCAGTCAACGGAATTGCTTCTTTTGTATGCATAAAATAAATGGTATCCCACTGATGGAATCGAAAACTATTGCTTTTTTTTAAACCGTAACGATGTCCCTACTAGCTGTAAGAACGTTTTCTTTCTAACTTTTCTTTAATCCAGCGGAAATGTCGTTGAAGAAACAACATTGTGTTCGTAATGTTGTCTTCTTCATGTTGTTGCTGTTTTAATATATTTTAATTGTGTTTTTAATTGTTTTTTTGTTAGTCAAATCAAGTTAGAGGTATTTGTATGTTGGTTGGAACATCGCATTGGCGTTACAGCTGTTATGGTGTTATTTATGTAATTTTAAATAAATAAATATTCCCTTTATGATTCACAGTTATCGGGTCCCTTAATGGCTCTGTAACTGTGACTAATTAAGCAAATGATATCCACAATGGCGTAGATCAATTATTATCACAGCTGAATTGTCACTAATAGAATCAGGAGCCTAATCGAACATTGCGTATACAGTTTACCTCGCTCAAGTGGCTGTTGACCCCGAGACGGGTGCGATTCCAATTAATTATTACTAACGTCTTTGCCGTAACCTTACAAGGGTACAAGACAATATTAATGCGATGTTATTGTGTAGTGTTGTAACGTGCATTTCTGGCTGATCGTGTCGTGTCGTGTAAATGCCCGTAAGCCACGGTAGCCATCTTACACGGCCGTCAAGCCACTGCTCTTGTTCGGGCCAACCAAACAAGCAATTACTCCAAGCCAGTATTAATTGAGTGACTGTTTATTATCCACGGCTTAATTTAATCACCGGACTAACGTAAGCCTTGTGTCAATATCTATGGACTTGGTCCCAGAGCAGGGACATTAAACTAATCTATCCCTAACATAGTATGGAGACACAAGGTAATATCTTCTTGTAATCCACAATAAGACTGCCGATATAGATTCTTGTCGCAAATTGGGTTTGGATACACAATAGTTAATCGTGGTTTTATTACTGAAGTTATAGATGTATCAGGTCATAACTAACCCAAGCTTGATTAGTTTTGCTCGCATACTCGTTGAATACCTACAGCAAAAATGAATTATGGTTTTAGTAAAACAGCAGAAGAACTATCCGGATAGCGAGGGCAAAGTGTGTTTAAAACTGCAGGCACAACTGGAAAAGCATCCTATACATCTTTTCGATAGCAACCAAGCTTTAAACAAAAAAATACTTCAGTATTTTCGTTTCCTTTCTAGTAAATACTGCAGTTTGCTGTAAGCACAACCATTCCGCATTCAGCGCGACCGCTATTCATTCTCGAATAAGACGTCTTCAACCTGGCGCCTTGTTTAAACAAACTAGACGAGCGCAATTAACTAAAAAAGCACTACCAATTTCTTCATCCATGAAATGACAAGTTTCTGAATTTATCCCAAGTGACTTGGACAGTCCTTAGGACATTTCAAAATAAGTAGAGAAACAAAAATGACAGGCGAGTGCGTACTTGATGGCGACGGGTAACAAAGCGAGTGGGCGTGAGAGACAGCTGAGATTATCGTAGACAGTTGAAACGTTACATTTTCTGACAGAAAACACCTCCAAGGCGTGCACGTAGATCTGCTCCAACGAACTTTAATAACAAACCTTCTAGGAACGCTTTCAGACCAGCATTTGATCCGCGGTGATGCAAACCTGTTTATAATCACACTAAGATTATTGCCGTTTCGTCTGACTTGCGGTGACTTTGAATACCTCTGAATCTCTCGTTTGAGTGTAATCTGAGGATTCGTTCGGGCAATACCAATTAATTTTGCCGTAACTCCGGATTTTAAGCATTAAAAATATTTGCTTGTGGTTGATTTGATTTATATTTTGTATAATATTGAAATGAAACGAGGTATAAAGCAAATCGGTGTCTTTACCGCAGGGTAAACCGCAGAAATATTCGTTATGAGAAGAAGAATCGTAATTGTAAATTGTGCAAAGGAAATACATCGACAAAAGTTTTCTATGGGGAAAAAATCACATATCCAATTAAATTCCGAGTAAAAAATGAGTCTTGGAATAACTTTGAAGAAAAAAAAAGGAACTTTCACTCCATTTAGTTTTTCTGAATGCAGATCAATCCTCATCCATCTCCATTGCGTTCAGCACTGTCGTACGTCTTATTTATGTATATCAGCAATTTCCAACTGAATGGATATATTGAGGACGATATTATAAATAGTTACTTTACCAAATACCTACTACGCTGACCCTGCTAGGTAAGGTTAGAAAATTTTATTTCTCATTTAAGTAATCGTGATTAGGAAAAATTATTTTATTATTATTAACTAATAACAGCCGCTCGGGGTCGATCTTTTCAGGTTAAATCGCGTTTGCCTAGGTTATTCTGTGGATGGGTGACCACCTATTATCTCGGTATATAATAGGTGGTCTCCGTGACTCGGAAAGCACGTTACGCCGTTGGTCGCGGCTGTCATTTGTAGATCTCTGACAGTCGTTACAGGTAGTCAGTGACCCGAAAGTCTGACAATCAGTCTTACCAAGGGTATCGTATTACCCGGCACTAACTGGGTTGTGGAGGTCTGAGGCAGTCTCTCTATATAAAATATTTGCATTCAGCTCCGACCAATTAGACTTGAAGCCGACCCTAACATATTTGGCAAAAGGCTTGGCAGATGATGATTAGGAAAGGACATAATATGAAACGTTTTTAATTAAGCTATATTTACAAAATCATCGTTCTAAAGCACGAACATAATTTAACTACATATTTCACATCCGTTAGACACCTGCCAATAAATTGCTTTGTGGCTTTAAAATCTATATCAACATGTCGTATTAACAACCCAGTGCGGTGTCGAATTATCGGGTGTTCGCAGGTCGGTACCGGCCGTACAGGTAACATCGCTAATTGGATCCTACGTCGTTATAACCTGATAGCTTTGTACATCGCCGACTATATACCGACAAATTGCACTCTTCCCGTGACGTATTGGCGATATGAAATCGTAATTCGAATCGTCATCGCGAAATATTAACGGTAATTACTCGAATTTGTATTGTTCGAAAGTCGACCTCACGCGGCTATGCTTCGACGTTCAAATTAAGAATTATAGGGATCATTGATTAAATAACGATAATCATCGATTAAATCCTCTTTTTGATCACAGGACTGCGTAGAATGTATAGACTGAACGATACTATTTTTTTTTTAAATGTTTTTTTGGATTTGTACGGCGAGGTTCGTTTCTTTTTCATACAGGTGCGCCTAAAAGTATTATTTCTATAAAAAAATAAATGAATTTCTTTCTCAAACTCCCAATAGTTACGATCTTCCTTTTACAATGAAATATATCAGAAGGGAAGAATGCGTTTCTGTCGATAAATTCGCTTCGAGGAACTTGAAACATAAATCTTAATCGACATTCCTTTTCTACAATTCTGATGTAACTTAAAATTAGTTTCAGTTACCAATTTCCGTCCCGAAAGTCAATTTCGTCCAATGATTTGAGTTTGAATTTACAAACTTTACGCAATTTTACACAAAAGGATCAAGACAATATCCGACAAGCAGCGAGTTTTAGAGTAAAGAGGAGCGGAAATCAATTAAAAGTGCAACCGTTCGGTTTACACAAGTTGATTGCAATGGGGGTAAGTCACTTGCCATAGGAACGAGTGATTTGGATTCTCTTTCCGATAATCTCTTTGTGCAGAACAATGGATAATCGATTGAGGCTTTCACGTATCTCTACTTTTAAATAATGAGGGGCGAGCCTTGCCCGGGAGAAAAATACGCCGCAGAATAAAAGAGATTAAAGTTATTTATCAGGGTTCACAAGCTCCATTATATATGAAGGTAGTTCATTTCTATCTCAGTGATGTTAATACCAGAATTATTCGTCGAATCATGAAATGTGGTAACAGTTCCCATAATTGTGTCTGTGCAAACGGAGCGTGTAATCAGGTTTCTGTCCAAAACATAATAACCTCGTAATTATTACAAGCAGAATAGAAACAAACAGAATTATTAGCGAACTAATGAAACGGATAATGTTGGTATGGTATTTACGGGTATTATGTATCTACAAGCCATGTGCCATAAGATTTGCCATAAGCAAAAATCACGAAGTCATTCCTTCTTTATCGTGTGGTTAGTGCTTAATCAGGTGACAGAGTTTTTATGCCACCCGTGGGCCTCTTGTCTCTGGCTTTACATACCGTGAGATACCCTCTCATGTTATGTTTTCCTTCACCGCGAAGCAAGTGATAATTATACAATACGCACATGAATCCGAAAAATCTGAGGTTGGACTGACTGGGGATCCAGAAGCATGGGTTGAAACTCAAGACCTATGAATTGGCAGTCCTACGATCACACCACTAGACTATCACTACTTTAAACACAATCAATCAATTAATCACGAAGTTCCATATAAAGTTTCGTCGCATATTTAAACCACTTTATGGGTTGACATTTCAAAAATCCATATCACTTTGTATATTTAAAGAACTCTTGTTAAAAATTTTATACTTCTGGACCCAGCCAGTCCAACATTTGGTAAAACCGATTTTATAAAATAGACTGAAATTAATAAATAAGCCCTGAAATCCCGAGATTTCATAATTGGAGTATAATTGTGGTTTTCGGTTCGGAAACTTCTCGAGTGGCCGGGGAGATTTTCTTTCCACTCTATCACAGGGGACTTAAAAGCTTCTTACACGAGCTCAGCCTTTGTAACCTTGATTAAAATTGAGTGTAATTGTTATATTCAGAACTCGAAATACTTAAATGTAAAAGAAATCCTTAACATTCACATATTTTTGAATTGTTTGGTCAAATCAAGATATTTCTGGTAATAGATCTGCACAGCTGTGTAGGTATGTATTTTCATTTAAGTATTAGAAGGATAAGTCTTGGAACATCATCATCACCCATAGCATTCATCCACTGCTGGGTATAGGCCTCTCTTTTCTTGTGCCGATCTGTGCCTGCCTCTAGATTTTCGGCCCGATGTCAACTATGTCGTCTGCCCATCTCGCCGCCGGACGACTCACGTGACTGCTTTCGTCCACTTGTCATCAACTGCGCTTTCCTAGGTATCCTGCCCAACCCCATTTGAGTTCCGTAACGTGATAAAACTTAGAACACCTCCCTTAAATTGCTATAGACTCGACAAACAGTCGGGTAAGGGTGAATAGCAAATAAATAGGCCCAATGAATCCTTTTTATCGTTTTAGTTCCGGAATCACCTCTTTCAGGCTTAGTTGGGTTTAATTGTTCGTTTTGCAAATAAATAGGACGCGGGCAGGAGATAAATGGGTGGCATGCCAATTAACCCTTGTATATTAGTAAAACAACTTTCACAAACTTCCTTATTACCTTATAGAGAGCCTATTAGTTGGAGTCTCCATAAATAAATTACTTGACGCATTAACGTCACCGGGTAATGTCACGTCGCGCCTCCATAGAGACATTGCCACAGCCCTACAGCCCATAACCATAGGCCTCATCATACATACGTTGTAAAACCCGCCGCTACCTACATAATACGGTAAGTATACGTCAACAAAGTATCCTTGCCACCATTGTATAAATCTTCCCACGAAAACTTCCCAGGCCTATAGCAATGATTTATAAGTATTTACATGGACACAATGAGCAAGGACACAACCTTCCCTTTAAACTAAGTTATTGATTTTATATAATATAATATATGAGTATAAAAGGATCCCTCTCTAGTGTCCGTAGGGCGAACAATGCGGTAACATAAAATAAAGCATCGTCACCACTCCACGTCGCGATATTGGTAAAAAGGCCTGAATCTTTATGATAATAAGTCACGAAAGATCGCACTCGGAACGGTCATAAATAAAATAAGACGGCTGACCCTCGAAAATCTTAAGCAGATTATGAATAAGTGGCCATCGAATTCCGTGGGACAGCTTTATACATACAATAATCAAATCGGATCAATATCTCAGACAAAGGCGACACTACCATTTAGAGGTGTTTGGGGCCATTTAATCTTATCTCGCTCCGATACTAGGCCTAAACATGCGACTTTAGTCCGCCTCCGATCCCGTCGCTCGGGCGCGGCGTTCCCGCCGAGCAAATAACAGCAAGCTCTTAAACACAACCGCTTTGTTAACTCTGACGTCCCACCAATTTCTTACACTCACTGCGCACGCAATTCCCTACTTAAGTACGTGTTTACCTACCATAAAGACAACAGATAAAAAATTAGATCGTCCTGCAAATATAGAGGATTACCTGCTGAAGTGTCTCGAAAAAGATTAACAGACTCAAACATTTAAATCGCAATTCATGCACCTCTTAATTTAACACAAACGTAAAAGATACCTCCACCACAAGAGTCTGAATAACGAGATTCCCGGGGTCTTTGTTTTATATTCAAATACAATTTCCTTAATTAGACGCGGAGTATCTCTTGAAAGAATAATGCGAGTTGCCTGAAGCAAGATAAGCTAGGGGCGTGGAGGAGTCGTGCAACAAGGGGCAGCATTTTAATAAATATCATATAAGAGACCGGCTTTACGGTAAAACTTCACCAAAGATGTTCATAGAACGTTAATCGGTACAGTAGCTGCTAGCACTAGCCACTATTGTAGCGTCGTATTTCAGCATTAAATTCTGTCAGGCGTATTAGATATCTAAGGAGCGTTCGTGGTGACGAGTCGGGACAACTGTTTAGCAAGTTACCGCAAACTCGAACATTTGAACCTGAATGTAATTGGAGCTGTAGTTCAATTAAATGTTGACAAAGGAACAATGTGCTCACTCAGGGTACTAAATTTTCATTTGATGAATCTTGTTTGTTCGCGTCGAAGGACAAGATGTCAAGAATATTGGCCGCAAGGTCGTGTACTGATATCTGAATTATATCTAGAACCTTCGCTTCGGACTGAAAATAAAGAAAGGCATGAAGTTTATTAAGCTGTAAACTGACCGTAAAGCGAAACATTCAGGTCAATAGGTGCTTCGCGCGAAATCCAACGTACAAACTACTGAGGTACTTTACAATTATATTCACTGGTTGTAAGTGTTTTTCCCATTTTCCCCGTGAAACTTAGACGACTTTGAAAGTCCATCCGGCTATCGTATATCCAGATCGGACATTACTCGGATCTTAGTAACAAAGTGCCATCCGGAAGGTTTTGTTATCGTCCCCATTGCAAATACCGAAGAAATATAATATACGAGGAATTATTAATGAAAATGCCTGCACTGTTAATTTTGTGGCGAATTTAACAATAATGCATTCCACAAATTACTCGATAAAGCTGATTTATGAACCGACACAAAAATCTGAGCTGCGCATCACACAAATAAATGAACAAAATGAGGACATTACCTTTTTTCGTATAGTTCGTTTTAAAAGGTCAACTTGGGAACCCGCTTCGTTATGAGTGAAAAATTATTCAATTTTTTGTTTTGGTTAGATTTTCGAAAGGTCAAGGGCTTTGTGAAACTGAAAATTATACAAACAAACATCTTACACTTCAATGTAATAGAATACGAAAACCTCTTGAAACCCCTTGAAAATAGAGTACCATTTAATTTGACCCTCGTGGAAAATGTTCTGGTTACCTTCCCAAGCATCGGTCCGTGGGCGAAACCCACTACATAGTACAGCTTTATATTATTTGTTTTACTTACAGATGACTTGAATAAATAAAAGGCAGATTGACGGTTTTATTTATTTTTCTTCCATCTTTTTGACCGGCTTTAGTTAAAGGTCACTGTTTTTACCTTATTAATAATATATTATGTAAATGTGTATCTTCCTATATTATTTGCATCGGTTTGTGTAAGATAGGGCCTTTTAAACTTTATGTACGAAGAAAATTAAGGTGTCTTTTCGAATAGGTTCTCTCCTTGCCTAGCTTAATTCCAGTCTGTCTGGGAGCGATTTCTAATGAAAATGTCCTACAATTTAAAGTTGAACAAAGCTCAAGTGCTTCTGTCGCTGTACCTAACGAGTGTAGTTTAAGATGTTAATCCTACAAAGTAATAACAGATTACCTACTTTGTCCTCTACGAAACTTGTAGTACATTAATCCAGTCAATTTCCCTTGGGTAATTATATGCTTATGTGTATAACAAGTACACGTAATTAATCAGTTTTCTTTTCATCAACATGGTACATTAAAACATTACGCATTCATGCATTTATATTCAGCCTGAAAGTGCATACTGCTAGGCGGAGGCGGTCTTCTAAACCTTTACAACGACTGGTCCTAAGGGGTTCATATATTGCTTAAACAACCAGGCCGTTGTAAGGTTTATTGCTAGGTATATTGTTCCTATTGTAACGTGTGCTACGACTAGAGCTATTAATAAGAAAGTAATGCCTATGACCTAATTTCAAAAAGTCAACCAACGTTTATCTTTGTGACTAAAAATATTTGACATTTCTCAATTCGTCTCTCTGTAATTTTACATTCACCAAAAATTGAATATGAAATTTCACTGAAACAGCAAAATACTAAAAGAAAGTAAAGTAACAGATACTCCTTTATTTATCTTGATTTCTGAGATATATCGCGGATGCGTACATCGGTGAATTTTCTGGCATTAATCTACGTTCGTAAACGTATAGTAACTACTCAAGCGGGACGTCCCAGACACTCGTGATGGATGTGAAACGAATAGGCTCTTGACTACTCATCGCTCTATCAAAATATCTCAAGGGAGGCTGTGCAATACCTTAGAAATATTGCTGAACAGCCAACCGTTATAGCTTGCTGGTCCTTAATTTTTTGTGGCCAATACTTACGTACATCGTTGCCTCCAGTGGGTCAATATCGAATACTTAATCAACTTTTCGTTTCCCTTTTGTGGTCGTTTTACGATGCACAACATTATTTTCACCGGGTGCTTTTCGCAAATTCATGAAAGTCAAAGAAGCTGCTTCATGCTTTTTTAAATCAAAGAATAAAACATCTTCAGTGCAATGATGTGTTAGATAAATAACTAGGTACGTAAACGGCACTTGAGCATCGTCCAACATGAGGTTAAAAATTGCAAGTAGCGACTCAACAAGTAGCGACAGATGCTACCGTTTTCACTGCAAACATACTTATATACATATAAGTAGGTACATACATATATGTTTCTGTGAGCCTTTACTTTATAACCAGCACACGAAACACAACTTACAGAAAACTACACTAAACCGACCAACCGCTAATCAGCTAACGGGACTGAAATAAAGTTGTATTTTCTCTTCATATAACATTGTATCATAGGTTTATACTTCGCAGCTGACAGTATCTGTCACGGCCTGGTGAACATTTAGTTGGAACTTATAACTGTCGGGTGACGAGGCGTCAATGCATGACGAAGGCCGGCTTTGAGTCGAGATCAGCCCTGATACAGGAGGGCTGCCGCTAAATCGATCCAAGTGCCCGGCCATTAAGTCATGGATTAAGGGCTGACAACTTTGCATGGACTCGTTAATGGGGTTTACCGAATAAATACGACAAAGCGTAGATAAAGTTTGAGTAAACAAACGAGAGGAGTTACATCCGTAATCGCCGAAGCTATCCGTTGACAGTTTCATTATAATATCATATTAACGACGCCTAAGAGGCTTATCAAAAGTCTCGAACTCTCGCATTAACAGGTATTAGACGTAAGGTTTATACTGCTATGGACGCTAAAACTATGAAACTGTTACAATTTCTTCAATTTAGTGTCGAACTTGGCTCGACTTTGTACAGTACAATAGCGAATTCTCAGTTTGGGAACATAATTATATACGATACAGCGTTAGGCTTATATGCCGGGCGTGCGAGGCCTACCCCGTATTTCATTTACGCAATATTATGTCCGAAGTTGGAATATTTCGCGTGATTAAATGTCGGACTCCACTCCTCGCCGCACTAAATGGAAAAAGTTTGAACGATCGTATCAACTTTAATACATTACTGTGTTAAATGTCGACCACGAAAAGTGACATTCGACCATTTCATCCACAGTTCATCGTCTGAATAGGTTTTGATGGCTTGTCCATTATTTGTAAAGTACATAATGGATACTTAAATGACACATTGAAGCTACACATTTTAATCACAATCATTCATTTTTTCATTCATTCATTTTTTCATTATCATTTGCCTAGCCTTTTCCCAACTATCTTGGGGTCGGGTCCCAGTCTAACCGGATGCAGCTGAATACCAATATTTTACATGGAGCGACTACCTATCTGACCTCCACGACCCAGTTGGTTCACTGGGTAATACGATATCCTTGGTAAGACTGGTTGTCAAACTTTCGGGCCACTGACTACCTGTAACGACTGTCAAAGATCTACAAATGACAGCCGGGACCAACGGCTTAACGTGCTTTCCGAGGCACGGAGGAAACTCGGTATGTAATACGGTCACCCATCTACAGACCAACCTAGGCAAGCACGGCTTAACCTAAAGATCGACCCGAGCGCCTGTTATTATTAAACCACGAGCTCCTCATCACAACCCATGTACAAATTCTTTACTGCTCAGTGTTACGGTGAAATAGTTCCAACATTTTCCTTGATCGAATGGTCTAAACCGCATTAGCGTGAGTCCAGTAGCTGCTGTGCCCTAATGCAGGTGGTAACGCAATCAGTGGCGCCGACACCTCACGGCGTGGGCCGGGGCCGGCCATGCATACTGATGCTCCATAATATGTACCCGCTGAATACTCCAGCTAATTTAACTCCACAATTTCCCTAATCAAAACCCCGAATTCCAACTATACAGAGTTTCCTGGGAACCCCGCCCCTGTGCCAACTACAAATTTGCTAACTATCAATAAAATTAAATTCAATATTATGTTACAGTTTGAATAGCACTTAATTTTCAAGATAATTTATGCATCGATAAAGTACGTATTGATAGTATGGTTAGCGCAAAGCTTAGATTTAAATTCTATTGAACTAATTGATTTACAAATAAATATTAAAATACAAACATGGAAAACCATTTTTGCCCATCATTCGGTAGTCCGGTCTACTCATTATGTTGTTAGAACATCGGCAATTGCCGTAAAGAATAATAGGTCCTTAACAAATAATTGGTATAAAAGCAAGGGTTCCCCAACACCTGCTACCGGTGCCGGCTAATACGTGTTTCCGCAAAATAATTTTGTGTTGATTTTACCCCACAAATCCCATGGGAATACGCATTAACGGCACAACACAAATGCCATAACAACCCTTCCAGGTAACAAACAGGCTAACAAGCTTGTAACTCATCTGATTATATTTTGTTCGCACTTAATTCGCAATTCCTCGTCCTTAAATTATTTACATAAAGTACCAAAATACACAGGGCAATTTAATAAATATTAAATGAGCTGGCACGCTGTTAAAATTCTTGCAGGCATTCAAAAGTTTTTTTATTGCATGCATGCGCAGCGCACACCGAGTACTTCATTATTGCGAACGTTCACAGTGTACAGTACAACGTAAAATCCACTAATATTTACAAGTGGGAACAGCTTAGCGCTTTAATAATTTATTTGTAGGCGCTTGAACACGATAAAGGTAAATTGACTGCCAACCCGGCTGATAGTAGACGTCCATCCTCCGCTGAATAGCCCATTTACGCCACTCGGAACTTTTGATTCATCGTTGTCTTAAATGAAATTAAATTTTCATTAATAATAATTAGAGAGTGTTTTAATTAAGGTTTGCTCAACGTCATACGGTGTGGTAATTTAATCGATTATTTTATTCAATTAACAAGAATGATTCATAACAAGTGACGCAATTGCTACATATTTACATAACAAATTAATAGAACGTAACCCACAAGGGGCGTATTATTTTATTCCAAGCGAAAGCTCGTTACGTCAGTTAACTGGGAACTCCTCTGTTTTAATTATACTTGAACTTAAGCCTTATTAACAATGGAACATCGAATTTGACAGTTGAATGCGAAGTGTTGTGGCAAGACAAATGGTCGTGGCGCTGAGGGTCGATGCTTACGGATAAGGGCTTGTGTACATTAAACTTCAGGTAAAATGTTACCCGTTTTAATTGCTTTATAATGAAATTGTTATGTGCAGAAATGTTCAGAGGCCCTCGCGAAGTATTATCCTAACTAACGAACGATCTTTGCTGATGACGTCAGTCATGACTTGCACGAAGTCTATAAAGCGCTTATACCTATCTAGATATTCGTAGGTAGTAGCTAACCCCAGATGATGAGAGATGACATGTACGTGTCGTGGCCTCCTTGCAGCTTTGTTGTCGAGACAACACATGAGGCTTAACTGTGCTGTGACATTGGCTTAACGAGGACGGAGGTAAGTAAGCGTAATGTATGTTCGCAAGGAGCAGACGATGATGAATGTACGCAGTCTATTGCGCAAACGATGTTATTATGCAATAAATGCGACACTCAAAATTGTATCTACTCTCCTAAACCACGCGGTAAACACCCCTTTCCCGCAACCATAAATATAAATGGGTGCTTGATGATATTTCAAAACTCATTACAATAAATTTCGTTGCTTTAGACATCTTGCGCAGTTGCTCCCCTTTAGCTATTTTCAGTCTACCACACGTTTTGTTTCATATAATTATATTACTTTGTTTATTAACGCTTACGGCCCTTTAATAGAGTGCTTTTGTAAGTTATCTTTAGTGTACATACATTTTTAAGTTAGCGATGCTTGTTAGCATTCCGAAGCAGGCACAGAGATAGTAAAGCGGCACACACAAGTAGATAGAACTAACTAGGTACGTACAGGTGTTAGCTCGAGATGTTTTCCACACTAAGAGTTACCCGTACATGTAGAGGTGGAGGAGGTTACCCCACTCTAATGTAAAGTACACAGACTAGAGTAGGTTACACAAATATGAGCAAGGGATAAAATTCCCCAGGTTGTGTGTGTTTTTCTGTGTAAAGGAAAAATGAAAAGGTTCCCTAATTCGAGATTGAGGAAAAAGATATTTGATCGTGAGAAATAATAAATATTGACAGGTCCTAATTGGAAAGCAATAACGATTCACTCGAGTTCGCACATTATCGATGGACCAGCATTTTTCACATTATCGTCACGTTTAACGAATCGACTAAAAAGGTTTTAGGTAAAAAGATGTTTCTCGGAACATTATTATATCGACAGGGTCGTGTCGTTTGTTGATGGAAACAGCAAAATGCAACTCAGGTACGGTTGTGTCGGTACACAACTACACAAGTGACACGTAAGCAGGTGAAACACAACTCAGCGATACGGTTGACAAACAAAGGTAAATGCCGCATGCGTCCACTCTAAAAACAAGGTAAATGGCGTCAGATCCATTTTGTATGAGCTGTCTCAGCATATTTCAGGAGGGAGGGCATCCGGATTTAACAAAAATATAACGTACGCATTCATGGAAATTGAAAAAAGCGTTCAGCTTGTTAGGTGAACACAAATATTTGTAGATATGTTTAATTGCCTAAATTCGCGGCAATGTTCCCAGTATCCATATCATCTGAAACAATGTTTTGTTTTGTGGTTGTTTGTTTAATCGAATGAGAATCGCTCAGTCGCTTTTGTTTATAACTTTGCACGAAGTTTGTCAAAACACGCGTGCGTAGGTAGCTCCCGCTAATGTGTTCGCGGTTCACCCGAGTGTGTTGGGATCTTTATTTAATTAAATTATGTTACAGATGTTAATTTCGGTATTGCTTTAAGAAAGTAAGTTTAATAATATATAAGGGAAAGCTTACCGTAATACAGTTTTAATGAACTAAGTACATGATATTGAAGTCTTCGTTACAACGTTACAGAACATGGTTTTCGTCAGAACTTCACATAATTATATACCAAGTTTGATCGTACATAGCAACAGAATGTGTCATAAATAATGGGCGTCCTCTAGTCGTGACACGTGTGTGAGATGGTCCTCACAAGGCCGGCAAGCTTCGGCATCCCTTTGAGCCCAGCGAGTGCTTTGTCACAAGTTTGCCACTTAACATCACACACCCTGTCCGTTAATATCCTCAATAATTATTATGTTTAAATATGGATGACGCTTTTAGAGCAATTCAAATATTGATTTGACACACCAACTTCTCCGGGATGGCGGCACCCAGAGAGAGGGTCTACTTAAGACCTATCTTTATCTCATTAATAATAAATTACGGATCCGCTTACCGTCTACTTTACAAAGAGCGTTTAATAATAAAATACCTGGTCCTTTTAGCGATAAGAGGGACTCGTGAGCTTAATACGAACACGATATTCCGGCAATTTAGCTTAACGGATCAAAAAAGTGGCCCTAAATAATGTTTGTTGCCAAACTTTCAAATGAGTTCGTTAAAGCCTTTGACCATTCATAGACCTTTTGTATTACTAAGCATTTATACCTTAAAACTTTTCAGCGAGCCCACTGTGTACGGCATTAGCACATGTTACAATTGATTGCTACTCATTAAGTTCTCGAAGCTAGCACCTGAAAGAGACACTTATGTATGTCACCTTTTACGACACCCACGGGAACAGTAGGACTGATTAATTTTAGCCAAGAGTAATAAGTCTGACCTCTGGCCAGTAATTCAATCCATCCATGACATCCATCTGGTCGCCTGAACGAATGTCTTGGACCTTACAAGTTGCTCTATTTACTTAAAAATACAGTAATATTTGACTTTGCTGGAGGTTAACACAACAAAAGCCACATTGCATTGCTATAAAAAGCCCGACATTGGTTCCGTATGCATATATATTATACCTATAGGTATAAAAGACCACGTGTTCTGAACTACGGAACAAAGCGGGGAGCGCCAAAGACTACTGATCGCCGGATCTCAACACAAAACCCTCGTTTATTGAATTTTCATGATTCCTTTTCATGCAAGTTCGCCGATTTCGTGGAATCTCGACTCGCCTGCCTATACCTACGCGTACCGGCTTTTTCTATTTTAGGAAAATAAATTAGAGTTACGTCAGGGGTCCGTTGGGTTTTTGAATCGTTTTAATGTATGTAATACAAGTACAGGGAAGGTATTTGTAGTGTATCTATTTAATAGATATGTAAACACTGTCTCACACACACAAGGAGTCCGGTAGCTGTCACAATGACAACTGTCACCCCTCACGAATGGCGGGAAGTTGGAGGTGAAGCGTACCGGGGACTTAAGACTTGGCTGTGCTGGTGAGCCTGTGCTACCGTGAGTAAATAGTGTTATCAGCCTTGTTACCAACGGATACTACAGTATTCATTGTCAGCATACCCGCTTAAAGATGATTGTTAGAGATGTACTGACTACTTCGCTAGTTGGCTAGTTGGTCCAAGTTCTTGTAATTGTAATAAAAATAGAGATTTAAAATAGTTTTTTGTAAGTACAGACCCCAGTACATCAAGAACTACATGTCAAATTTCTTTAATAAATTTTCAACTTTATTGCTAAAGCATTAGGTTCAAGGTTGATTGGGAAGTCAGTTTCGGGTAGCTTGATATGCTGGCGCCTGTACATTTGTGAGCGGCCAATTTGTACTGATGTTTTCAACAACGAGTATCGTTTAACAACTGAAAAATACTTGTCTATCAAGCGATAACTCATGATTTTTGGAAAATCGAAACAATATGACGGGAACCGCATCATAGAATATTGTTATTTTGTGTTATTTTTTTCAAATTGCTATTGCTTTTATAAAGGCAATTTTGCTCTTTACTAAAGAGACGAAAAGAAATTAGCACATCACTTTCACGCCATTCTCCAACAAAAAACGGGACGCTTAACAAAAAAGTCCAAAAGGTTAACACTAAGTCATTAAGATTGATGTCCAAGATTGGTCCTCAGTAAAAAACTTTTGAGCGTTCTATCTCACTAATATCCACCCATATATGAAGATAAATCTATGCCCTAGAGGAGAAACCATTTCTAATCTTCCAGAAAGCCTTGACATTGTTTCTTAAAATAGAACAGAAGGGTGACTGTGTGTGAGGTCCAAACATTTGGGGAGCAACCGCAGTTCGTCACTTACAAAGTAACATGAGGGTATGATTTCTGGAATGTTCCACATTATGTAACGTCAACAAAGACAAAAAGGGTGCTGGCAGCATACGAAAAGGTTTTACCTAAATTTGTCCGTGTTCAAGTTTGACAGCGCCTGTCTGGCTGTTTCTTGGGTCTAAAAAGCACGCAATAAAAATGAATATCGCTTGCATGTTTTGCCTGCATGCAACTAAACTCTTTTGTGGACAGTACACATGCTCATGAACGCTTACATAGCAAGGTGTTGTTCGAAACAGTCCCTGAAGAGTTCTTTCGTTTGCGGCGCCAAATTGAATTTCCGTTTCGATACATTTAGATAAGTGCCGGTATTATTTTGCATTCTGTACTTAAACTTTGAAATGGGATTCTATTTGGGTTGTGTCGCTATTTCCTGTTCTAAATTCAAATATTTAGGTTATTTTTAGAAGTAAGTTTTGTTAGGCACACAAGTTTACGTTCGACGTAAGCAGTTTCATTTTTCTTCAAATCCATATGAGCATAAGTTATTTTTCTCACGTATTTTTCTTTCGCCGACCAAATTGAATTGCAAGTCACCAATACCAATTGTATCATTACAGAACAAAATATAAACAGTAGTAAAGTATTGGATATATCGTAGGTTGTTAGACCTCCTCTATAAGTGGTCCCTGTTTGCCCCAGTTGACCCTTATAACTTCCTCGCGATGATGGCCACCTAATAATATACACTAGTTTACTTTCTTGGACCAAATGAAGGTAAATAATTCGGACACAGCTCCATTTTCAGCAATAGGTATGTGTTGTGCTGACATCTAATTAGGATCTATTTACTTTGGTAGGCAATATAATAAGTTTAGGCTTCTTATGTAGGTCGGCGACTACATGTACCTATGGACATGCTTGCTTATTTCACGCAAGGGGTCTAGTGACTTTAATGGCATAAAGTAAAAGACGCACTAGACAGCTGAAAAAAATATATCATCCCACCCGGTTCTACATTTAACATTTGGAAGTTCCATAATAATCTATTTATTACTAGCTGTTCCCGCGACCTTCGTTCCCGTGAAATTATTGTGTAATTAAAAAATATAGCTCCCCTTTTTAATCGGATTTTGTTAACAATTTCAAAGGTTTTAATTTTTTGCACGGAACCCTAATCTTTTTTCTAAAATAAAAGTAGCCAAAGTTACTCCATAAAACATCAGCTATCTGCCAGTAAGTCCCGTCAAAATCGGTCTAGCCATTTCGGTAATTAGCCGGAACAAACAGACAGACAAACAAACCGACAGACGGACAATAATTTAATAAAATGATTTTTGTTAAAGTACCAGTATAAGTTAATAAATTTAAACTTTCATATACATAAATTCAGTAAAAACCTGTTATTTTGAAATTACAAACAGACACTTTAATTTTTTTTATTTGTATAGTTGATAACTCCATTCGTCCATTAATGTTGCGTAACCAATCAGCTGTCAGAATTGACTGAAAGCAATTAGGGGCGGTACTGCAAGAGTGATTTAAGTAAAACTTAGTTGTTTACGTCGCTGTCTCCCTGGTGGACTTGGCGAATGTCATTCAGTCTGCGATTAATCATAAAGCTTTGTCTGAAGATGCAAACAGCTCATAAATAGTTCGTTAAGGGATGTCCAAAGAAATTTACGTTGTTTTGACAAATAGCTTTAAAATTGTGTTGAGATTTTGAGAGGATTGTGCTACTCTCAAAATATGGTAATCGGTGTATATATGCAACTTTAAATGATAACTTTCCTACTATCAGTTATTTGAAATGTATGGTGACAGAAAAGCATGATAGTTATTTTTAGAGAGTGAGGCCTACAAACCCGTGTATAATAAACACCCATTATTTTTAGTATTTCTACTAGGTAAATCATCTTCTAAACATGATGTACTATACTCACGTGTTTCACTGTGTGTCCACGTTGTTCTACTAAACTACGCAACAGATTCTCATGTGGATTTACGGAATTTATTACGAAATATTTATGGTTTTTAAACTTACATGTATTAAAGAAATCTCAGTGTTTTTTCTTGTCGTAAAAACCATGCGGAGCAGCAAAGGGTCGCAAGTAAAAAATAAAGCGGTTAACCGCAACATTGTCCAGCGTCGTGCAATATAGGTTGGTAATCCGTTCTCATCACCCCTTCGACCGCCCAAAGTGTTGTTACGCGTGTCTCTGGAGTTATCCCCATCTATCTTCAAGGGTGACCGCTTAAGAATGGACAGGACAAAGAGCCGGCCATTACGGCGCGCCTTGAAATTGCAACTTACTCCACAAAGGACTTTGCTGTCTCATGTCTATTCAATTACTGAGTTAAAGGTCAACCGACGATACTATCCGTACCTATCTACCTGTCTGATAGTTATAGATGTAAGTTTTAGAAGCCACGAAAGTGTTATTTTCTCTTTCAACTATTTGAATGATAGATAGCTCCACTCTAACACCTTTGTGGCTTCCTCTTCTTCTTTGTTGCCATCAACAGAAGTCCATTCCAAAGGCTAAGCCTACACAATTCCAAGAGCCTCAAAACTCAGTTTTAATTAAGAAGATTAATGAAATTCGATACCCCAAAAATACCGATTGACATGATATTGTCTATGAAGCGCCTATTCAAACTGAATAGAGCCCCGTAAACTGAGTGATGTTTCCGCGGGCGAACACTCGGTTCACTATAGAACATGTATGGCATTCGGAAATCTTTCAAAGCTAAATAAAGCCCATCAGTTGTCCAGCAAAAGGGTATTTGATGAAATCTTTAAAAGTAGTTGAAAGGCAAACGTTGCAAAAAGTTTTTTCGCCCGACGCTCGCTGGGGTCGTGACGTCCGGTGCGCTCACGGACGCGATTGATTCAGCGGAGGATGGTTCAATAATTCAGCAGGATGACTGGCAGTGTCGCATGTTCCACACGGGAACTGGCCGCGAAATTTACAGGGCTGTCAGCCAACTTGGCCGAAATAACAGATAAATAATACAAAAGGGTTGTCGAATGACGCCGTACTTTATGTTAACAAGCTTCCTGAGTGTAGGCCACAACTGAAGGTCAAAGATCTGTGTGAAAACTTAACCTTTTCATTCATAAAAATGAATAAACTGGCAAGAACAATTCCAATAGTAGCAACATGAGTTTATTGGTTAGACTAACATTCTCATTTGCCGAATAGCATAGAAAATGGTGGCGCGGTTGCATCGCTGGGGCCGCAACCGCGCGAGTTATTTCCAATCACAAGTTCCAGCATCACTTACCAAACATTATATATTCACGGTTCAATTAAAACACATTGCTCTGACCTTTTACTGTAGATTATTAATGTCTTAATATTTCTATCTGCCATCATAATTTAAGTTTAAACGGAGCACGGAAGTCTGGCGATTCTTTAAGGTGATATACATCGTCCATTAACAGAGTTTATTTTGACTAATGATAGTACCAATTTGCGACAGAGCTGTAATTAGGCAGCCGGAAGCCATGCCGCAGAATACGTGGACCGCCACGTCGCCGAGATACCATCTATCATTTATTTGTGAGAAGAAAACATTTTGGAGACTTTACCGTCAGTGACCCGCTTTTTCTCTCGATTCTGTGACAAGAAGAGATATAAAAAAAATCACAATGGTATTTGTCTAATTACCGACATTACCGAAATTCATTTTCTCCAATTAGAAGTTTGGTTGTGTCAAATAGCCAAACTTACTCCTCTCTTTTAACCTGAAAAATAGTTGAAAATTCTACAGGTATTAAAATGTCTGCTTGTTTCCGGCCTGCGCAAAAATGTCGTAATTTTGATGTCGAATTTACAGAGACTCAGCGTAACAATCAGAAATAACAGACATTTTTTGGAAGAGTGTAGTATCTCGAATTCATGTCTCAAGTATTCCGATCTTTTTAATAATATCTATAAACCACAACCGAATACATACACTATCAAACGTTTCTTTTTTTTTTGAATGGCCTCTCGCAGCGCAACAACTCTACTAAGGTTGGCTGCTTAACCGGACAATAATCAAACGTTTCAACAACGACCACGCTTATATTGCAATAATCCGCATTTCAAATTTTCTGCACACAACTATTTGATTTTATTTTAAATTCCCACATAAAGTTATATTTTCTATCCACACTCCGATTGCAAAATCCATTGGCTAGCCGTGGCTTATCATTGAATTTATGTTTTTTCACTTCAATAAAAACGCTCTAAACGCCATATCGTGTGAAATATGAAATTCTTCTACTAAAGTGCAGCGTACGAGAACCATGTTGCGGTTTGTGCTACTTTTCAGTTTAATATTATGTCCGCTGGTGATATGTAAACGAAAACAGCATGAAGAAAAAGATTCATCTGAAAGCGACTTCGGCGGGAAATTGGTTACTGAATTGAGAAATGACGCCAACATTGACCTCTCGGCTGACGAAGAGTATGAGGACCTTCGAGCCGAGCTCCTCGCCTACCACACGGCACTTGCATCCCTCACTGACACTCGTAGTGAGTATAATATGGCATTATCCAAATACCTTACCTCTAGCTTTACACAAATTTAAAGGTAACTTATTTAGATGGGCAATAAAGTCCAATTTACGAGTGCTCTGAACGCGAGTATTATTAATACTTTGAAAGGCTGTACTTATTAGACCGTTATCAATTTGCATAAATAATAAATAGGTTAACAAGTTACTGGTATTTGCTTCAGTGGGAGAGTTATGAACCAAACCATAATTAAAAAGTTGGCAGATTCACTGTGGTTCATAATAACCCGAGGCAGTATACCTTGGGTTATCAACTCTTAAACTTGAACATTGATTGTTACACGTTCCTGCTATTTTATGTAAATACCAAAAGGCTTTCATGAATATCGGCTGGATATCTCAATGTTTATATACGAGAAAGTTATACGAAATCTAAAAGACGTTGATACGTTCTCCAAGCACGTTCATAAAAATGTTATATCGAGGCATTACCTAATGAACATTTTCCTCAGGATCGATGAAAACGACGCCATGTTGGCAACTCGGCGGCGTTTGCATTCACCACAAGATGTGCGAGGGACACCGCTCCTTGTCTGAAGTAGCCGGCTGCAGGGACAAGCTAGAAGTCTGCTGCTTCACCTGGAACAGGTTCCAAGTCAGAGACATGGCGGACAAGGGCATAGGTCTACCGATGCCGTGGGGTCAGTCACAAGACTTCGGTGGTAAAGGCATCATTGGCCCACACGACGCTGAACCTCCGAAAATTAAAAAGGAAAAGATGATAGACGAAAATTATGGCCTTTACGAAGACATACCACCTGACAAATTGCAGGAGGATACTCCTGTAGTGATAGTATTACGACACAAGAAGAAATCATAATTATTATTGTTACTAGTAAACTGCTTATGGAATACCTATCGCTCATGTCTAATTTATTTATTTCAACCTTAAATGACTCGTATACCTACATCAAAACTATGTAGTCACGAGTACAGACTTCAACCAAAACATAAGGTAGCTTATCGGACGTCATTCAGTTTGTTAATTAAAAAGTCAATCGTATATTTTTCCATCTTCATTTGTTTATTTTTATGCTTTACCTTTGTATAAGCATGTAAATGTAAAATCATGTTTCTGTTGGTTGGAGGCGTTGTAATATTAGTGGTTTCAAATGTGCTGTGTACGGGAACAAGAAACGGAGGAGACCAGGGTTACCAGATAAGAAACAGTTTCGTTGACGTATTCAAACCTGGTATGAGTGGAAGACCTACCCTTGGTTAGTTTACAGACTATGCTTACAACTTCCACGATTGCCCTAGAGGAGCTCGTGGTGGCTAAATAATAACTGCCGCTCGGGTCGATCTTTAGGTTAGCTGCGCTTGCCTAGGTTGGTCCGTGGATGGGTGACCACCCATTACATACCGAGTTTCCTCCGTGCCTCGGAAAGCACGTTAAGCCGTTGGTCCCGGCTGTAATTTGTAGATCTTTGATAGTCGTTACAGCTAGTCAGTGGCCCGAAAGTCTGACAACCAGTCTTACCAAAGGGTATCGTATTACCCAGAACTAACTGGGTTGTGGACGTCAGATAGGCAGTCGCTCCACGTAAAATACTGGTATTCAGCTGCATTTTGTTAGACTGGAACCTTGCGAAAAGGCTAGGCAGATGATGATATTGCCAATTAGATTATATACATGTTACGGGTAATGCTGGAAGAAGAAGGAAACCTAAGTTTTCCCGGCTAAACTTAATATCACCCAAACTTTTTGGGTAGGGTTCGAAAAATAACTATGTTACGGCTAAAACGGTGGTTGTCGGTTACACCAAGTTCTAGCCATCTACTCGTGCGGCCGGTAGCAGTTGTTTTAACTTAGGTGTATAATTTTCATTGCTAGGGCACACCGGCCAAATGGGTTTGCTTAGGGTAAGACTGTGACCAAACACGCGCGAGTCGAGCGAGCGCGGCAAGCGGTGCCTCTGCATCGGCCGGCGAGCGCTACTTCCAATTTGATTGCATCAAAACGCCAGTAAAACGAAGGCTACACGTCCAAATCAAAATTTATTTTAGTGCTTATTCGGAGTTTACCCACAAAACTTGGGTAGGTAATACTAAGTTTAAACGGGTAAACCTTGGTTTACTTCTTCATCTAGTTCTTCTCTATTTGTAACATATACACAAAAGATTTGTAAATGCGTTGCGAGCCGAAAGGAGTCTGTTAGGATCGTAGCAGGTTGCGCTCTGTGGTTTCTGCCATCGGAAAAGGCATAAGTTTAAGCGATGAGCGTTTCCCAACTTGATTAGATGACTGTCGAAATTAAACAAAAAAGTTAACTCGTGTTGTGCATACGCATTACGACCGATCAAGTTATATATACCAATATAAGCAGCGGACCTCTCATTGTATGGGAAATCTATTACAAAGCGAGCCCATGTTACACTGGAAATGTATAGCTTAATGTATTGGCGTGTGTACAGGTACACGCATGTTTTTTGTCTGATTTCGATTTTAACAACAAGTTAGATTAAGTAACAAAGATTTGAACAGTTCGTCTAATATTTCCAATATTCACATCATGGAATTTCGAAAGTCACATATAGTTTTGTGCTCAACCCGCGCACTTAGTCCACATGGATTTCTTTCAAATATTAATCTTATATACGAGTATATAAAATGGTAAACTGACTGACTGGGTGATATATCAACACGCAGCCCAAACTACTGGTCCGAGAGACATGAAACTTGAAGGGTGTGTACTTTGTGAAAATTAAGTATTCACTAAGAAAGATTTTTTGGGAATTCCACGCCTAAAGGGGTAAAATAGGGTAAGGAGGTTTAAATGAAAGTCCGTAAATTTTGGAGTTAGGATCTTCAAATTTTGTGTTTAGGCTGACGATTGAAAATTGATTTATACGTCTCTCAGCGTTTTTGATAATTCTACCCCAGAAGGGATAAAAAGGGGGATGAAGGTATGTTACTATGTTTGGTACCGTAACCTGAATTAACCTATAGGTTACTTTTTAATCCCGGTAGTACGTTCCCATCGGATATTTTTCGACATCCACGCGGGCGAAGCCGCGGGCAAAAGCTAGTTGACATAATATATTTTGAAAAGATTTGTATTGCAATAATCGAAGCTAAGAAAGTTCGCAGATATCCACCTTTATAGATACTCCACCTTTCACCATGGGGGTAGGCAATAGTTATACCTTATTAATAAGTAATTTTCATGTTCTTACGCCGTACAGGCTCTGCTAGTTCCACCTGCTGGGCGCGCGGAGGCATCTGTGTAAATATAAACAACTGTCCCTCGCTCCAAATGGACATTGGAGTGGCTGGCTGCTCGTGGGGCCACATGGTCTGTTGCAAGGTCCACGCTCACAGCTCCCCCACTGTGGGCACCGCCAGAAGAAGTCCCATACCACACATAAACAACCTAGACGAACTAGGAGCTGCCTTGGAAATTATCGCGTTGAGGAATTCGATGCGGCTCTCCAGCTGGACATCTCAAACATCAGAATCCTACGATAATGTTAAAATATACTTATAATAAGTAATAAAATGTTTATTGTGTCTCAAAAGTTACATTCTATACATGAGTTGAGACAGCCCCAGTAAGTAATTAAAATACTTGTGTTGGGGTTGACTCGCTACTTCCCTTATTTGATTCAATATTGAGACTAAATATATAGTTTCTATGAACTTATTCTATGCATGCGTGTTTGTGTGTAAGCGTGTGTGTGTGTGTGAGTGTGTGCATGTAGCTGAGTGTACAATTATGTATGTATGTGCCAAATTAGCAAATACGTTCTAGAATGTGCTCAGTTCCCTCATAGGTTAAAGTTTTTAGACATTCAGTTATAATTTTCTTACATTCATACAAGACTTTAGAATGAAATTGTAGTTTAGCGTTTATTTTGTTGTAAATATATGAAGATTGGGTTACATGAGGATGTTGGTTATATGGGGATTGGGTTGGGGTAATGACGTCTTGCAAAAATTTAACGAACCATGGGAGAGTGGGCCACAATATCACTCCGTCTTCTATCCTGACTGGCAGAATTAAATGGAATAGATTTATGTAGATGTAAGGTCACATATAACAAGTGTAATTGTCTCACCGGTAACAATCCACTTGTTCTGTATAATACTGTGGAGTATTTATATGGTTTGAAGTACATAACTTTTATTAGAGACCGCTGGGCTCTTTCCAGCTCAAGAAATTTAGTTTTTATGGCACCCCACACTGGTATGCAATATGTAGTTACAGATTAAGCTAATGCAATATAAACATTATTAAATAACACTGGAGACATCACATGGCGTAGTGTCTTGAAAATCCATATTAGTTTCCTTACACGTGACATAATAGTAGCAATGTGTGAGTGCCATGATAGACATTCGTCAATAATTATGCCCAAGTATCTTGTAGAGGGAACTTTTTTATAATTTGGAATTTGTACTTTCGTGTATAGCGCCGCACACTCATGTATCCCAATCTCAAAATCAGCACCCGGTTTAGATCTTTGACTTGGAGAAAAACAAATATAGTTTTTTTTTTATATATTAAGGGTCACCAAATTAGCCATTAGCCAGTCAACTATAACGCTGAGACCACGTTCAGCATTCTGGCGTACGGATTCCTAGGTTTCTCCATGGAAGACAACAGCTGTATCGACCGCATAGGAGAAGATTTTCCCTCCGCTGCTCAGTAGGTTACCCAGTTAGTTAATGTACACCAGAAACAGCGTTGGGCCAAGCACACTTCCCTGTGGCACACCAAAAACAACATTTTCTTCTTCACTATGTAGGTTTCCAACTTTAACTTGTTGAGTCCTACCGCGGAGATAGCTGTCAAAAAGACACAGAGCTGTACCTCTTATACCTATCGCCTCAAGCCTCTGCACAAGGCTCTGGACCGAAACGGTGTCAAAAGCTTTCTTTATATCTAGGAGTACTGTCATGCATTTATGTCCTTTGTCTACCCTACCTACAATTTCGTCAGTGCTGTAATAGCGTCCTTGTCTAAATCGATATTGCGAATCAGAAAGTATGTTGTATTTATTCAAGTAGCTAATAAGTCTCCAATTTAATATTTTTTCTATAATTTTTGGAATTGCAGATAGGACAGATATGGGTCGGTAAGTGTTGACATCAAAATTGAGCTGTGTGAGTAATGAAAGATTAGTATATTTTGTAACAAAACTATTGAATAAAGTGTGTCAAGAATAGTGTTTAATTCTGTAATGAAGAGATGAGTATGCATGTGGTTGTGATGAACTAAATAAATAATGTTCACTAATTGTATGAAAATGTTTACATATGGGTATTTATTAAGGGTATAAAAGTACCTTAAATGAAGCCGAAAAGCACTCTTATTCTCCCCGTCATAGCGATAATTTTAAAAAACGTGTTTTTTCACCCCAAGAAAAAGTCGTTTCTCAGCAATAATTTTTGCGTAGAGTTACTTAGTTTGATGTACAGAATGCTTGGTGGACGGCTTCTTGAAGGGTCTGTTTAAACATTGTATGTTCTGAAGGAATTGAATCGAGTAGACCAATTATGCGGCGTCGTAATAACTGTTATAAGAGATGAAATTATTCAATAGAAACAATACCTTCTATGTATCAATGGCCCCGATAATTATATCGGCCACTAACATATTTTTATCTCATAAATACAAATTTAATCACTAAGTATCTAAAATAATAAATAAATAAACCTTTTAATATTTTTCATTTTTATGCAGTTTTACAATTATAATTTTTCATGCAACAATAATAATAACAAATATTTATAATTCATTTTTAGTTCACTCATAGTTTGGTTTAATTATATTGTTATTAACTTTTCAATTTATAATTCTTATTAACAAGTAATTTACTCCTTGATTTTTATACTTAACTAGCGACCCGCCCCGGTCACTCACGGGTGCAATGTGTATACACAACATATAAACCTTCCTTTTGAATCCATCTACTGCTGTAAACTGCATTACAATTTTAAACTACGCAACGGGCGTATTTTAAAAGATCTAAAACTACAAACAGCGGGAGCGACTTTGTTTTATACCCTGTAAAGATTGTCAATTATTTAAATGAGAACCCCTCTGGAGGGTAACCTCTTCCTTTTTTGTCCATTGTTTTCTATCTCTCGCCTAAAGCAAAGCAGTTATCCAAAAGCCAAAAGTTAATCTATTAAGAAACTACTCTTGACGTGACTACTGAACCTACAAACATATTTGAGCAATATACCGCAGAGTAGCTTAAGTGTTACCAATTCATTAACCAAGAAGTGCCTATATTAAGCCCACCATTGTATAATAAAGTGCCTCATTCAGCGCCACCACCGTGCTTGCTAGCAATTAGAATGTATATTGCATAACATCTTGAAGCCTGTTACAGAATTTACTCGCGTATTAATATGAAAGTAAGTAGTTGTTCCCTTTGAGGTTCAGTTATAATATATTATCTGGATTCTGAAGGATGGGTATTGCTTTGAGTGTTTGCGAACACGATAAGGGATACTGTAGAATGCTGTCAAAATTATAACGAAACCATAGACACATTTGCGCAGCCTATAGGTACGGACCACGATTGCTTGAACCACAAAGCGCAAAACTAGTTTTTTGTAATATCAACGACAAAATTGTATCTACACCAACACTTTAGTGTGTGTCTGAAATTTTATTTAGAATTAAATGTCTTCCCTATTGTTAACGTACCTATTGACAAAAGCGCGAATTTATAAACTTCGTTCGTACCACGTTTGAACTCTCTACGGAATACCACCGTTCCAATTAGCACCGACACTCTTTAAACAACGCAATAAAAAACAACAAACGCAAATAAAACTTCCAACCTCGCCCGGAACGTTTACCTAAATCTACAAAAGGTGCAAAAATCCCGATTGTACATACATAATAGGTTAACATTAGGGGTACCTACGTATCTGAAGTAAAGACGCGAGCTCTCGACTTTAATAAGGATTCTTGGTTCAAAGATGGGCCGTTAGTTTGAATGCGATCCAAATTAGTTTACCTCGACCGGGCTGCCTTCAACATTCGTAATGAACACAACTAAGTTTATGTACGAGTATTCCTACATAAGGTCAGCCACAAATTACACTTTGACGTGGAATTGTATGTACTTTGAGTCAGATCATAACGCTTAAGTAAGCTGTAAGTTATATAAGCCATCTAACGTGCCCTGAAGTAACACGTTACGGGCCCAGCCCGCGTTAATGAAGCAGACACTGTCGTAATGCCACACTAGATACCCCTTACGGGAACATTGGGAGCACCTTGGAGTTAAATTAATAGGATAATACTGTTTACTCCGAGCTTATGTGTCTGTAAGGCTAACGGAACCATAAACAAAGGACAATATAATTCTGTTCTTCTTCTCTATGGAAAATTTCACCAATGAAAGGGCAATCAGCCCATAAAACTACGTTCAAGTGCTGTCAACTCATCAATTGATCTTTAGGTTAAGCCGCGCTTGCCTAGATTGGTAGCCAGTGGCCCAAAAGTCTGACAACCAGTCCAACCAAGGGGTATCGTATTCCCAGGACTAACTCAGTTGTGGAGGTCAGATAGGCAGTCGCTCCATCTACAATACTGGTTATCAGCTATATCCAGTTAGACTGGAAGCCGACCCCAACAAGGTTGGGAAAAGGCTAGGCAGATGAAGAAGTGCCGTCAGGTCATCATTGCTATGGAAAATTAACCCTGACAGCTCCTCAGACCGCGGTTTAGATGAGGTGATTAGCTAAAAGACAAAACTTCTCAACTAAAAGTTCACACTTTTTCTTGCTACATTCATGAAACTGTATAACAGATTCAATTAGGTACATATCTAGCGAAAAATCCTTTCGGTTTCCTTCAAGATATCAAAAATTAACGTAACGATCTTCACGAGCTTGAATAGAATTAAGTTTTTTTACGAGCGAGAATATGAATAAGGTGAAGGAGTAAAATTTTCATCTGTGGAAACTCCGCTGTTTTTTTTTATATTTTACTACCTGTGCCCAGCGCCCTCCCCTGTGTAAAATTATTATAAAATATGACTTCGCTATTTGAATCGGATTTTATTACCAATTCTTATCCCAAAATAAAAGTGTCCTTATAACATCAGGTAGCTGTCAGTAAAAGTCCCGTCGAAATCAGTCTAGCCGTTTCGGAGATTAACCGGAACAGACAGACAAAAATTGAAAAGAAATGTGTTTTTGTTATAAGTGCCGTATATATTTTCATATGCATTTAGTATAAAGCTGTTATTTTGATATCACAAACAGACACTTCAATTTTATTTATTTGTATAGATGTGGCACCTACTTAATGCACCTAACTGAAGACATAGTCGACGTAATTATACAGTGATGTTACAAGTCATGTATTTTATTTCTTACGATTACAATAAGAGTTTGTGGCCTAACTTATACGCCGTTTACATCTTCTAACATTAGGCGACACCCGAATTCATCCCTAAAGTACACACTATTGGATTTACAATGCTAGGCTCAGCACGTTGACTGGAAATTCCAACACTGAAATAATGTTTTTAGGCATTCATTCAGGTGTTGTTTAGTCAGTGAATAAGGATTGGGTATAAGTCATAAGTCGTTTGCCTAACTTCTAGGTCAACTTAAAATAAAGTTATAAAAGGACCAATATAAATGCACACGGTCACACACGTATTCTCGACGTCACGAATGATCCATTTTTAATCATTCCAAATATTTCACTCCCTCCCATTTTGTTTCGGAATACTAAACTTTCCTCGTTTAAACTCGATTTATTGAATTCTTCATAACCACTTTTTGTTCGATGTCTAATAAAAGAACCGCGGTAGTATTCGGTAGATTTGAGGGTCGGCCATGTTAATTAGCGAAGCGTTTAGCTGAATAGCTTCAGAAGAAGCTCCGATCCGCGCATGATCGCAGCACACAAGCTACGATCACGTGCGAAATTTATAGCTTCAAAAAATCGTTCCATTTCCGAACTGTTTCTTATACCTCTGGAAAAGTACTCGACGTGAATGTTTTAGTATCCATGATGGAAAGAATTTAGCGTGACGGTTGACAGAGGAGTATGGAAGAAATACCGGCCAAGTGCGAGTTAAAGGGTACCATACCATCGTAGTAGGGGGGTAATTTTTATTATTTGTTGAACTCATGAGATACAGCCCGCTGACAGACAGTCGGACGGACTTAGTAAAAGCGTCCTGTTCTTAGACTCTTCGAAACAGACCGGGCGCCGACCCCAAGTAACATGTGACAAGGGCAGGAAGGTGATGATGATGGAAGGAATTTAAATAATCACGCTGGAATTCTGAAAGAAAATTCAAAGAATGAATATTATTAACGGTTTTCATTCCAGTCCGTGCTTCCAATAGTTACTTACCATCATTAATTAACGTGTTAACGGTAATGAGGATTGTTAAATATCTCAAGGTGAGCTTAGTTTGTTGGCAATTCAATCTTTCGAATATTATTTTGAAGCGGCTTATAATGTTTGTTGAAATGACATTTAAGCTTATTGGGAGAAAATCTCGCAATTAACGCAACCGACTTGCGCTAATGAGACATCTCTTATTTCATAAAGACATCGTTATTATAACTTACAAACTAGTCAATATTTTTAACAAAGGATCAAACTACACTCCTCTAAAATCATTGTGTGGTACGTCAGGCCATAAAATATTAATGGTCGTAATAAACGGCCGTCGTGAATTTGGACCTCGGCCATAGAAGCGACACAGCGAACAATCCTCGGGCACATTACTAAAACCATCGCGATTGGTAAGCGGATTCGAGATCACTGCATCATGTTGTATGTACACAGGTAACGTAGGTAATAGGACAACCTGTTCATCAGACAGAAGGAATAAGGTTTACTTTGCCATAGCAAGACTTGGATATGAAAATAGTTCATTTAAAAAAAACAATGACAGGCAAGAACATACTTTTTACTAAAGAAGGCGTAAATCTTATTTAAAAAAAGAACATCACGACGTTTTACAAAAACAAACGTGCACATAAAGGGGATCATGGAAAACATTTTGAGGGCTATTTTCAGATGATAGCCTGCATACGGGGACGCGCCCCCAAAAGTAATTGAAATATGCCACGACTTTGGGGGCTTTGTGAGATTTTTTACTTCCAACATTCCCCCACATTTGTAATGAAGCTTCTTTTTAATACAAAATCGCCTTAGGGCTATTAACATTTCAATGGTAGGGTCGTGAAAGAAAATTGTGGAGTATATCAACTTATTCCATCCAATTCATAAGGCAATTGAATGAAAAGGGTTATATTTGTTGTATTAAAGGCGTTGAAAGCCGGTAAAGGTCGCGTATAGAAGTGGACCTCGTTACGAAGTATCGGGTAATACCGCGTAATGAGCATTTTTATAAAGCTAGTATTATTATTTCACTCACCGCTACATTATTCATGCTCCTTGGTATTGCAAAATGCATTTACTTTTTTATAAACACAGTTTAGTCAAGGACAAACAACAAATCATTGAGGTTATTAAACAAGATTCATGGTTTATTACCCAATGTTAATCATTGTTGAATTAGGTTATTAATATCCAAAAACAAATGGCTGAAAATCCTTATTAACCTTGCAACAGGTGTATTACATTATAATTTGCGGGGAAAAAACAGCAGGTGTAAGTATATTATAATGAATATTAGATGCTTGTAATATAGGCGCCTGAAACCAAATTACAGCATCAGTGATTTATTCGTAATACCACAGTCAATAAGGTTGAGCCGAAATTGCACAGAAACATTCAGGGTTGTGTAATAAATTGTTCAATAGGCAGGTTAATTAGACAATTCCTCCAAATGGCACCGCGTAAATCGAAATAGCCCAACGTAAACGTTTCGCAGAAAACACTTTTCTGGAAAACAAATGAATACTTAACTGCCTTGAAGCTATAGTGATCGTAAAGAACGTTAATGTGGTAAAAGCCAATTAAAAACGTAACCTTCCAGCAACAGTAACGTGTATTTTTAGTTTCTAAGAAGTTAGTTTTCGTACAGAGGCAATGTTCGTTACAAATTACGCAAACTTGGAATGGCGTTCTGTTCTCACCAAACGAAATTACAGTGAGCGGAGCATTGGTTTTTTAGCTTTACGATGGAAGTTTTGAGCGGAAGCTTGTACAGGGAATGGGTGCGCCAAGCCCTCGGAATTCCGTCCGCTCGTCGCTTCGTATGCAAATGTGTTCAACACTACAATACATTTTGCTATTTGCATTCTAGCTAATTGCTTTTCCTTTCGACGCCGCCCGAACAAACGACCGTTTATTTCTTTGTGCACCAGACACCTTATCGACATTGTTAAGTGCTCTACTATTAACTGACACACTGATTTACTTCGATACAAACAAATTCTTACAGGTTGTTTGTTCTCACTCTTGGAACTAGCATTATGTCGATATATCTTACTTCTTACTATTATTTTAAATGCGAAAGTTTACGAGGATGTATGGATGTTTGTTCCTCTTTCACGCAAAAACGGTTGAACGGATTTGGGTGAAATTTGGCACACAGATACTTTATAACCTGGATTAACACATAGAGTACTTTTTTATCGATCCTGTGGGATAATTACCGAACTCAGCGCGGGCGAAGCCGCGGGCATAAGCTAGTAATGTAATAATTATTGCTTTTTGCTGTATTAGTAACTCTAGAAACTGATTTGCTGTTAATAAACCTATAACAACGAAAATTTTAAGTGATAATATCTTAGTTCATGTACGTTTGCTTGAAGTAATTACACAATACTTGTTACACAGATTGCCTCTAATTACATTCTGAAGCGACAATACACCTCGCTACGACATGTACACTAAATATTTAACGGTGTTAAGTTCTCAAGTTAAATGGATACAATCAAAGTTGTGACATAGCTCAAGATGTTCTGTGATGGGTCTTTTCAAACACCATTTGTTATTTATGTCGCAGAGGACTGTTTTCGAAGAGGGCTACGACCCACTGCGGACCGTGCTCCGCTCATTATTACCATCACTCGACAGAGACGGCAATAAAACACCAGCGAGCACCCGCATTGTCCCAGTGTCCCTATCTCTCACCCTAAGAAATAATTCAGCATCCAACTGTCAAAATAAAAACGCGAAAAGCATTATCCTAAAAGTGAAATGAAGGAAAGTCATAGAATAAACCGTTATAGGTGCTGCGATCTGCTCGTTAGCCTCATTACGTCGACTCGTTTAACGCTCATTTCCATTCACGATTTACCTTATAAAAGAATAAATTCCCAAAATTTTATTATATTTGCGCTACTCAAACTCGCTTTGTGGTCGAAAAAAGCAGAAAGCTGGCATCCAATATACTGAAACCGCTTTCATTCAATCCGAAATTTCCTGTTATGAAAAGAATAACAATCGGGACAGTTGGGATTTGAACACGAACTCAATAAAGGCGCGAATGTCGTCCTTGGGTGTACCTATGATGTCATACTATTGTAAAACGGAGTTAGTTCCTTCGGCAAAGAAAGCAAGTTTGCTTGCACCTGTGCGTGTGGTATGGTAAATTTAATTATGCCGCCGGTGTTGCCGGCCCAGCCGCCGCGCCCCTGGTACAACCGCAATTTTGCGGCGCGCGCCTTACGCAGCTAAAGAGCCCGCACCAACATCAGTTAATGTTCCAAACCCCCGTCGGACGTAATCGGATCGTAAAATGAACATTTTTACGACGCCATCGTTCATAAATATCCCCGCGCAACGTGTCACGAACGTTTTAAACAAGTGAATGATAACATATTGTGTTATTGAAGCATTATGGACTCTCCTTATACACAGTGCATGATCTTTTCTGACGAATATCATGTGTTGCGCAGTGACACGTCCTTTAAGTCATTTGAGACTACGGCAACCTTTATTAAATCATGCAGACTGTGCATCATTCATAATAGTTTTAGATAACCAAATCTTAGTTTGATCTAGTAAAGCTCGGTAAGATTGCGAAATGGCCTGTGGAATTGGGAATATTCAGTATGATTTCTCTCCGGTGAACTAACAGACAGTTCTGGTTAGTTAACGATCACGACATCGGCTATATTGGATCGATTTTATAGGCGGAGACCCACGAAGCGTCTATTTAGGTGAGATAAGATCAATTCAAGATAGAATTTAGAATTAATTTTAACAATACTGTTGAGCTTCAGAAAGAGATAGATACTAGATAGGCTATCTCTTAGCTCTTCTCAATGGTTTTATATTGATATTGTAAACTATTTTCATTACGATTTATATAACTTATGATGATAGCTTTATTGTACTTAAGAGAATGGTTTGTACTTTTATTCTTTAATGTACAATATACATATTATGTATTGTTGACGTACAGACCTATCTATTTAAATAAAAATCAATAGCCACATATATGACGGAGCATCACTTGAGAACGGCTCGACCGATTTGGCTGTTTATTGTGTAGTGGGCGAAGATGTGGATAAGGTTTGTATGAATTTTTTTTTTAATTCACTGGTAAAGTCGAAAATTGGAACCCGTGCTTAGCCCGGCAGGGCCAGCCTATAAAAAAAATCACGACTTTCTGAATCTGTACCGAATTTAAACTTCCCAAGAGTTTGGGTAGTATGAGAAAAGCCCTAAGTAAATTTAGTTCTGCATCGGTTGTCACAAAATTATTTATTATCAGCAAAGTCTCATGTGTATATACAATGGGTACATTGGTAGGTAGTCGTGTACCTACATATTCTCCAAAACTGTTTGCCAATATAAATTCTGAACTGACGTGCAGGTATTTCTATTGACAGACGAAACTACCAAATTGTACTGGCATAGCTCATTTCGAAGGTTCAATAGGAAAATGTATCTGCATTTCTACCCCGAATACTTGAGCTGATGATTTTACTTGTCGATATGTCTGCCCGCTGTTAACACTAGTAAAGGGCCTGAATTATGCGACCTCATCAAGTCCTGAATACAAAGCTGCTCAAGTAAGATTTCAAAATTGGAATGCTCGGGGTGTTCACCCTTTGTTGGGACCAGACGACGAGACTTATTTACTGTGAAATAAATTCTTTAAAAATTGCAAATGGAGAAACAGAGTGAAAAAATTCACCGGCAATTTACAAAATAATATTTTGCAAGAAAAACCTAAAGTTTGTTAGCCCCAACTCGGACAATAGAATTTTGCTTTTTAATTTAAAAAGTTTAGATATAAGATTTTTTGAGTTTCTAAATTCAGTTTAGACGTAAGTAGATAGGTTTTAATTAAACAACAAGGGTTAAATTGTGTAAGCGTTGCATATTCTTGCAGTAAATACATTCAATGAATCTCAGTCGAAATAAATTAAAATACATTAGGCGCGACAGCTGCCACCATTGACAGCAGTCGTTACGCTTGACAAAATAGAAAAAGACGTAATTTAACTACCCTCACAAATCACTAAAATTCTTTTTGTTTTCGCTTGAGTACAGAATACCAAATAGGGTATCGTTTTATATCTGTTTTGCCATATCGAAGTCAGCTATTTACATGGAAGGAGCGACTATCGTCGTGTTACAATCCAGCACAATGGCACACTGATTGCGTGAGGTGTTTATTTTTCGCCTTGATGCGTGTATTCAAGATAATAATTGTGTTTATGCATCGTGCTTACTAATGAGAAGTAACAAACACGGTGTAAACGGACCCTTCACGAAGCCAAGCATTCTGTACAACAAATTAAGTAACTCTACGCAAAAATTATTGCTGGGAAACGACATTTTTTTTGGGGTGACAAATCACATTTCAGCGTAGTACTGATTGCAAGTGCGGGGGTAGTGGAGGTATTTAAAGTAAAGTTATAACAATTAAAACTTGTATTACATTTAAAAAAAAAACTATTGAAATGGTTTGAAACTTTGACCCCCATTATCTACGTAACTACATGGTTCCCAGCTAAGGACTAGAACAAAAAAAATATCGCAAAAATGGGGACATCAAGTGGTTTTCGGCTTCGGTGGGGTACTTTTACAAGCATTATGAACGTGTAGGTTACCTATAAGTAGAGGTATTTGTGAAAGCCTCCCGCCCATTCTTCTCGTATGCATGAGTCGTATGATCCTTTTGGTACTTCACCTGTAACCTTGTGAGGATTACACTACATCGGTAAGAGTAGATAAATCCCGTCTCAAGGCTTTGTGTATAAGTTGGGCACGCGCGGAAAGTACTTCATAATATAAAAGCCCATGCAAAAATATTACGGAGTACTTTCTTCCTTTTTTTCCTTTCTTTTTCCAAAAATATGTACTTACTAAAATAGTAAATGTTTGATATTTATATTAATACTAGCGACCCGCCCCTGGCTTTCACGGCGCCACCTTTCGGGTCCAAAACTATTCTATCTCGCAAGCTGGACCAACTCACAAAATTTCATTAAAATCGGTTGTGCGGTTTCGGAGATTAGCGTGTACGAGCATAGGGACACGTGATTTATATATACAACGTGTCCCAGAAATCAACGTCAAGCCGAAAACGGGCAATAGGCCAAGTCGTGACAGCTATTAGAAAAATATAAAAAAAAATTTTGGTCATGTACTTTTCGAATTATAAGCATTCAAAAATAAATCTGAAAAAGTGACACCCTGTGATGATTTTTCAAGTCCTGTGACTACATTATTAACATTTCGGTAGTTTTTTTCTCTGTGATCTAACCATGAATAACCCTTCTGTAAATTACAGTTAAAAGTTAAAACGTAACTGCCTCAGTTTTAAATTAAATGTTAGATTTTTGCCCAATATTGAATTCAAAATAATGACATCACCCAAATTTAACCGACTGTACTGAAAAAAAAATCTACTACACTATTTTGGCAAGTAACTTTAAAAGATGGCGCGTTTAGTCAGGATTCCAAAATGGTATAACACATACTAATTGCTACTTCTTAATTGAGGAAAAAAAGTACATTGTTGGTTTTAGGTGCATTTGAAATAAAATTCAGTCGTTGGATTTCTTTTATTATAATTTTTATTAAATCAGATTTACGAAGTTTTATAACAAATGTTCAAACTGTTTTCCTTCAGCTGCAATGCAAGTTCTACATCTCTTTAAAAATGATCGCGTAATAAGACGGGCGTATCTTCTTGAGTTGATGTATTCAGCGGCTTCTGCAATTCTTTGGCGCAGCTCGTCTAAATCTTGAATTGGCTTAGTGTACACGCGATCATTTTTAAAGAGATGTAGAACTTGCATTGCAGCTGAAGGAAAACAGTTTGAACATTTGTTATAAAACTTCGTAAATCTGATTTAATAAAAATTATAATAAAAGAAATCCAACGACTGAATTTTATTTCAAATGCACCTAAAACCAACAATGTACTTTTTTTCCTCAATTAAGAAGTAGCAATTAGTATGTGTTATACCATTTTGGAATCCTGACTAAACGCGCCATCTTTTAAAGTTACTTGCCAAAATAGTGTAGTAGATTTTTTTTTCAGTACAGTCGGTTAAATTTGGGTGATGTCATTATTTTGAATTCAATATTGGGCAAAAATCTAACATTTAATTTAAAACTGAGGCAGTTACGTTTTAACTTTTAACTGTAATTTACAGAAGGGTTATTCATGGTTAGATCACAGAGAAAAAAACTACCGAAATGTTAATAATGTAGTCACAGGACTTGAAAAATCATCACAGGGTGTCACTTTTTGAGATTTATTTTTGAATGCTTATAATTCGAAAAGTACATGACCAAGATTTTTTTTTATATTTTTCTAATAGCTGTCACGACTTGGCCTATTGCCCGTTTTCGGCTTGACGTTGATTTCTGGGACACGTTGTATATATACTAGCAACCCGTCCCGGCTTCGCACGGATGCGGGGTGCCTATGTTACTCAGGGATAATGTAGCATTCTAATGGTGACAGAATTTTTTAAATCAGTCCTGTAGTGTTTTAATTTATTCGCTACAAACATACGAATCTTTCCTTTTTATAATATTAAGTATAGATAGAACATTTACTTTACTTATTAAACATACAGTCGTTAGTATCATACTAAGAATGAAGCTTGCGTCTAAACAGAAATTGTGTTCCACGAAATACATCGAATCGAGATCTCGGAGCTTTAGAAATTGTGCCTCTCGTATTTCAGTACAGAGAATTCGAAAACTCGCCGATTTACGTAGTTTATGTATAGGTATATATGTGGCCTTATCACGTACCCATTCCTAGACAGAAAATCAGCTCGGTTACGAAACGAGCCCCGAAATGTAAATGAACCAAGACGAATGCTATACTGACTCTACAAAAGTAAATGGTTGATTTCGAGGTTCACTCTGCCCCCGGCCGGTTTTTTTTTCTTTAGGTACATTCCCAACGTTTTATTACATTTATGGCCTCGTGTCAGCAAAATGTCAATATACAAACAGAAAAACGTTGGTACACGAGGCGTGGATGTTGTTACGGCTACGTAAAGAGCTCAGCTTGCGAAAAACGTGTCAACGTAATGATCGTCGTTATCAAAAATATTCCGGCACTGTATCCAGTTACAGACAGCTAGCGTATATTTGCGAAAATGAATATGAAAAAGTGTCACTATGTGAAGAGATAAAAGTATTGAATAAGTTATGTTTTTCGGTCACGAATGTTATTTAGGAAATTGTTTTCTTCGGAAAATAGAGACACTAATTAATGAGATATCCAGTTACATCTACAAGGTAAAGCGGTCAAAACAATAAAACTAAACCGACAATAGTAATGATAAGCGAAAATGGAACGGTCGAATGGTTCCTTTATGTGATTTCCTCGGAAATTGCCGCAATGACGGCCTGATTGCGTTAGCCTCTGCCAACCACTCGAACAGGTCTTCAGCCTCAATGTGATTGCTTACTGCCTTTCATTAAGTGCTTTATCTATTATTCTATTAAGATTCCCTGAGGGACACATATTGGGATCAGCAAGCTTATTCATTATTTAACATGCTTTCTAACATTAGCATTAATTGGTGAAATGTGGATGTCCTATTAAGTACAGGCGTGATGTTCTGTTATGAAAACATTATTGAAGGGCCGGTATTACAGAAATAGGTCAGTAGAAGTATAACTAAAGCCTCATTGAAAACGGAAAGGGACGAACTATGGGCCATTTACCAAGCACTATTCTGAGCTACTCCTGTAAACTTATTTAATAATACTGCCCGAACTGGGAACCTCATTCAGAAACTTAGGTTGGCAATACTTCGAATTAGTAAATGTTGCCAATTAAAAATAAACAGGCAATGTTTTGAAGTTATGATGTATATTGATGTTTAGTTATAAGTGTTCTTACAGATTAACATCTCAAATGTAAACAAATAAACAGCCTTTTTATTTTCATTTTTTATCGTCATCTCAGCCATTATTTTTAAAAGCCTTAATCTTTATACCTAACTTTATCCGCTTTTTATTTACCGTGAAATGGGAACGTTTTACGCATAACAATTTTTCTTTTAAACACGGGAGGAAGGTAGCTTTGAATTAAAGCTAATAGTGTCCATTAGATTATGTCTAAATAAATGGAAACTTTAATTCAGGTAAATAAAGATGAAATTCGCAAGAGCTCCACTAAAAACTGTTGCGAAGTATTAGATCACGAAAATAAAGAAGAATAAGTAGTACGGACTATTTATCACTAACTATACCTACCTATTACTCACTACACGATAAATTGAAACCTTTTAACCTCAATTGAAATATTGCTAAATAGGTGGAACAAGCATGAAAACACGATTTGAGAAATGATTGCGGAGGCGGACGGACAGTCGACTTGCCAGAGAATGTCGAATTTAACGTCGCTTTGTTGTGAAACTTTCATTTACTCACTAACTGTCGTATCTGAGCTAAAATGCACTGAAAATACTATTTGTGAGATGGGCAAAGTTTGTGATAGGGTATTGTTTTATTCCGTTTACATCCGCGATGAGAGTAGCAACTTTATGTAGGGGAAGTGATATATCATTTGGGTGGATGCGGGCACTCGGCCAGTGAGCTAAGGTGGCTGGGTAAATATCTAAATTACGAACTCGACGTATCGCGCTCGCGCACTCGATACGGCTCTGATTGATCACCGCGCACCTAACTACGTTAACCTCACCCTTTAACTAAAATACCACATTACACAATATAAACACGATTTGTTGTCGGAGGTCGTAACGGGTTCACTAAAGCTGTTTATAGCTAACATTCGTTATGAAATTCCAATTTTATTGAATATTCATAACGTGACTGCCACTGACGAACCTCTTATTATGGAGACAAGCACCTTCTAATAGAATTATCACCTTAACATCTAGGTATAAAATGATAAGATAACCCAAACTTAATCTCGCGCCTCAAATGACGCATGTTGTTTACAATCACTTTGTTTTCAAAGGGTGAAAAGGGACTCTATTACTAAGACTCCGTTGCCTGTCTGTCTGTTCGTCTGTCACCAGGCTGTACCTATCTCATGAACCGTGATAGTTAGACAGTTGAAATTTTTACAGATGATGTATTTCTGTTGCCGCTATAACAACAAATACTAAAAAACAGAATAAAAAAATATTTTAGTGGGGCTCCATACAACAGACATGATTTTATGGCCGTTTTTGTAGATAATGGTACGGAACACATCATGCATGAGTCCGACTCGCGCTTGTTGATATAAAACATTTTTTCAACGAACGAAAGATCGTTCGTTGAAAAAATGTTTTAAATACTCGTAAGTTAAAACTAAAAACAAAACAGTACCTACTCCTCTCTCGCTTAATTAACCTATTATTGTTTTACCATTCGATGTTGAAAGTATTTGTGTCAAAAAATGTTAAAATAGATCTAATGCTTTCCGGGTTTCCTCCGTGCCTCGGAAAGCACGTTAAGCCGTTGGGCCCAGCCCAGCTGTCATTTATAGATGGTTGACAGTCTAGTCTAGTCTGTGGCGAGAAAGTCTGACAACCAGTCTTACCAAAGAGTACCGTATTACCCAGTACTGACTGGGTTGTGGAGGTCAGATAGGTAGTCACTCCAAGTAAAATACCGGTATTCAGCTGCATCCGTTTAGACTGGAAGCCGACCTCAACATAGTTGGGAAAAGGCTAGGCAGGCTAGGATGATGATGATGAATGGCATGATTTGTGAAAAGTAAGTATCAATATTTTCTCATCCATCTCGAAGCAAAGAACGATAATATTCATGAATGCAACCAATTTAATGAACGATCTCCCAATGTTTGTAAGAAGGTTGATGAATAAAAGACGGAACTCAATTAAGTCTCGTGCTTAGCAAAAATCGTCATTTTAATTGAACACCATTTCCTTTCATTGATTAGCACCGGTATTACAAAGGAATAAGCTACGAATCATTAACTTCTCATTTCATTGCGGCACGATTACAGAGAGTCGATTATTATCAGGCTTTTTGTATCCACCAGCAGAAATTCTTACTGAATAGGACGCGGTTTCTGCATTTTACTGATCGGGGAAACGTTACGACTCGTGCGTAAGTCTTTAGTAGTCCTAGTCGATTATTCACCAAGTCTTTATACAATGTAGACGTTTGACGTCACGGTTGGCGCAGTGGCTGAGCGACTGACTGCTGTGCTTCGTGTTGCGGGTTCGATTCCCGCACGGAACAAATATTTGTATGGCCTACAGATAGTTGTTCCGGGTCTGGCTGTTTGTGTATGTGAGTTTAAATGTTTGTAAACGCACCCACGATACAGGAGAAATTCCTAGTGTGGGGCAACTTTTTTTATAAAAAAAAAGTCGAGCAGTTAGGTATTACTGATGAAAACTTAAAATTAGTTACCTTAATTATGACTGATCATAGGTTTTCTTCTTTCTTAAACGTGTGGTTAGTGTCTAATCTGGTGTCAGAGTTTTTATGCCACCCATGGGCCTCTGACTTGACTTTACATGCCGTCGAGAAATATCTCTCAGGCATGCTAGTTTCCTCACGATGTTTACCTTCACCGAAGAAAGTGGTAATTATACAATGCGCACGTGAATCCGAAAAATCAGAAGTGGGTGTCTTGGGTTTGAACTTGAAACCTATGACGCCGACGACGGTCACACTAGGCTATCACTGCTTTTAAACTGATCATAGGTACGTACATGATCAATCGATGGGTCGTCCACCGTAAATTTTTTTCAGCGGAACAATTCTCTTTTAAAAAACCGAGCAAAAGTTATTCACTTCTCCAATATTTCGAGAGAATGGAACTCTTTTTGAACGTAGCAGCGTCGAAGTCTGCTATTGTGATCTACAGCTATCGGCTAAGTGGTTCTACAGCCGCGCCAGACGTCAATATTAAACTGAAACTCGCGTTATTGCCGACATCACTCAGATATCGATGAATGGCTATATTTGTACTATAGAGATATAAATAAGTGTTCAACTTGTACAATTTAGACAAAGATGGAGAATTTGAGGATTCCAATATCAGAAATCGAAGATAGATTTAATATTAATGCTGTAATCAATGATATACGTATACCTATAGTTATTATTTTATGTTATCGATTTGGCAATTCTTCAACAAATATTGAAAATTTGGGCGTAGTTATTTAATATTTCGCTATAACTTTAACAAGTATCGTATAGTATCTTAAGCTTCTCCATCATCATTTACCTAGCCTTTCCCCAAATATCTTGGGGTCGGCTCCCAATCTAACCGGATGCAGCTGAATACCAATATTTTACATGGAGCGAAGCTTCTCCAATTACTATCTAATTCTAATGATAGCAGCTCGTGGCGCAACTACACAGTATACTTAGTTAAGAATATTTACCTACTTCTACACTGGTCAACCAGTTCTAAATAAATGTAAATAAAACATTGCCCACATTTTGGTTAAAATGTCCGGTTTCTAAAGTTTTTAATGCTCATTTGGATAGATTTTAGACCATTTCTACTATCAAATTAGCTGCTAGTGGTCTGTTGAATTAAGCGTAATGACGCGCTCCCGAATACGATTCTAACATCTCATTTAACCAAATTGGTTGAAGCGTTCGAGCTGCAAATAGTATCTACATGTGTACAGTCAAACAAGTACCTTCGTCTCATGAAAGCTTGGTTGTAGTTGGGTTAACTGAATGAAAATGTTTCCACATTGGAATTTACAAATAACATGCTATTCAAAAGTGAACAAAGTTGCAATTCTAAATGAAAACAAGAACGTTTGTTTGTTACAGGAGAGAGCATGGAAAATGCTCGGAGAGGTGAACAATGACAGCATGTCCCCGCCGCGAGCGATGACCCTGCAGGGCGCCGAGGGTCGCGCTGCGGCCGCGGCGGCGGGGCGCGCCCCCCCGGGCCCCCGTGCACATGAGATGCCATATTATATAGAAAAATTAACGCTTATTAGGCTATGTCTACAATATCTACGGGTGATATCACGTTTATATCAAAACGCCGCCGCCTCCCTGCCGCGGATGCGAGTAAACTTTAATTTTTCAAAGCGTCCGCTAGTCAAATTAAAAAGTGATGTGAATAATATGTTTAGCTTTCGAACTAGGACAGTGTATTGTGATATTAAAGCGTTGTTAGTGAAGACGTTAGTGCAATTATTCGTCGTTGCCAAGTGTGTTGTGTGGCGGCGGCGGTGTCGAGGCAGCGGGCGCGCGCGGACTCTGCTGGTGCTTTGGCTCAGCGGGTGCGGCGGCGGTGGCTACAGCGAGGGCCGGCGCGACGGGGACCTCCATATTGGCGGCATCTTCCCCATGGAGGGCGAGGGCGGCTGGCAGGGCGGCCAGGCCTGCAAGCCCGCGGCCGAGCTCGCACTCGCCGATGTCAACGCGCGCTCTGATTTATTGTCCGGCTTCAAATTATACATTCACAGCAACGATAGCAAGGTATATTTGCTTCATTAATCATCCATTTACCAAGGGAGTCGATAAATTACTTTCATGTGCCAATACGTGTGTATTGTGTGCGACAATTTATGAGCTTTTTTCAGTTTTCTGTCGTGTCCGTGGGTAAATATTATAAGCTCTGCAAATTCATATTTAATCTACTGCTGAAATTGGGTCTTATAATAAATTTACTTGGTAACATGAAACTTAAATTATACGAAGACAATTTAAGTTCGTCAGCGGCAAAGTTACGAAAATGCCAATTATAATTCCAATCAAGTTAATGTGCATAACGTGTCGTCACCTCGCGCTCTTCATTCAGAATGACAAGTACCAACGTAATGGATTACCAAGTTGAAACCCGCCCAGCTGACTGCGGTCCTTCTAATTAACAAAAAGGCATCGTATTTCTATCGAAGTGGACTGCTCCCATAAATCCAAATGAACTAAAATCATAGGCTTATAATATTGCAACCGAGAGGGTGAAGCTGACGTTCGATTCAATTATTGAGAATTTATGATTGGTTCAAGAAGAAAATTTTATTGGATAGAATTTCCGCGCCGGTTGAAGGTAATTTCCCGTTTTATCGATTCATACCTATTCACGACCAAAGTGACGATTCCGATCAGTTCCGGATTGGTAACGTGGCGATTACTGATAGGAATTGAGGAGGGGAAGTGATAACATAATAGGATCAAGTTATTGAGGATAACCTCAACAGTCATTATGGTAGTAAGTGAAGTGGCTACATTGAGGTCGGATGTTACACGGTGTCGAATAAATTAATATAGAGCATAAAATTTCTCATTAAAACATCTTGATGAGAAAATAATTTACTGAGCGCAAAATGTTACATTATTACACCCGAAATCAGGCATCTTTGAAATAACTTGGTAACATTCGGGCCGTGTTGTACATGTTAAATTAAATTAACCCCATCCCTTGCTATAAAACTATAATCATAATACCTAATATAACATTTTCTGTTTATGTAGTCTAAAACGAAATTAACCTGCGCGAATATTTCGACCGGCTGTGAATTTTGGACTGGTCATTTCATAATTTTAAGGAACCTACTCATAATTAGTAACGATCACTGTAAACAAAACGATCTTCAATGGTAAATATGGGTACTTATTTTAATATTTGTAATGTAAGTAAATAAAAAATATAAATCCCATACTAAATAAATAATTATAAAATATTCTGAAATTTGACTGATAACAGTAAATTCAGTTCAGTGTATTAAATACACACCCAAACAAACTAAGAATCGTAAACGCCTTTAAATAAATAATTAATATTTCGACAACCCAATCCATTTAATACACACATTTATGATATGGTAAAATAGTCACCAATCTATTTCAGGAAACACTACCCTGAAAACTATTTTGCATATTCACAAACTAGCGATCCGGTTTTAAAACTACGTGTTCACTGTTCACCATACAAGTTTTCTATCGACTATTAATTTACCTGCCTTTTATGTTAAACTCCGGGCTAGCTGAACATCGGCCATCGAAAATTGAATAAAAAACCCCAACTCCGAAACAGGGTAAAGCTTTTTACTGGCTACCTAATTACTTTACTCTCACTGAAAAGTAAAACATCGCCGCGTATACTCAATATATCACAAATATACAGGCATGTAGGTACTACATACTAAGGGATATCGAATCAGATTAAATGGGCTACGTAATTATATTTAAGTAGACCTTTCCCTTATCTCGTAATGTGGTCAAGTTCACTAATTAATTAAAAAGTATTTGTCCTGATTCGCTGACTACATGCGCTCTCTTGATTACGACCAATCAGGGGCCTCTTCGGAAATCAATTAAGTAATCGCAACACGTTAAACAATTGCGTTATTCATTTCCTTGCGAATTTCGATTTTCTATTTATTTTAGGCACTTATTTAAAGAGGCAGTTGTAAATAGTGGTTTTGGTAAGTTAAAAATCACATGCATTTTGTAATTTTTTATTTTATAATATTTATTAACAAGGTCGGCAGTTAAAACTTAGCAGTAAAGTAAACAAAAATGAGTCGTAAAAAATAATAAAATGGATCATTTAATAATTATACTGAGCAGTAAAATAACAAAATGGGCAGTTACGAGTGCGCAGTTATTCGCCTAAAAAGCGTAGTGAGCGTAGCCCCGCTACGCGGGGCTCCTATTTCTGTCTGCAGAGTTTACAGTAACCTAACACGAAGGGTATGTCGGGGTCTTAGTTCGCTAACTCCGCTCGCTCAGTAGACCCCGCCATCCCCTTCGAACCTAACCTGTCCGAGTCGGGGTACCCCAAGTCCGGGTGTCACCGCTCGCTATGATCTGCCGAACTATTTATCAAACCGCTCATTCCATCATTTTTACCGCTCATTCAGTTATTGGACTGCTCAATTATTTTTAGAATTGACATTGTATGATAAAATAACCGACTAATTGTTTTTTTTTTATTACTGTCCATGTTTTACTGTCGCAATAATTAATCAACCGCCATTAAATTAAATAACTGCTCAATATTTTTTTCAACTGATCATAATAACATCTCGAATATTTAAATAACAGATCAAAAAATTAGTAACCTTTATTTTATGTTTTGAGTACCTGCTTAGATTGAGGGTAGATTCAGTAAAGGTTGAATTCTGATATTATTTTCAAGATTGAAATAACTTTTCTCCTAGAAAAATAACTGGTAAATTTTAACTTTACACACTAAATATAAATAATTATCTAAATTCCGTAAGTTGTTTTAAATCTGACCCAAATTTGAGAAATTTCCTATGTTACTTTTAATACCTACCATATACCTATTTCTTATAGGTTTTCCTGTAATTTATAGGCAAAGAACTATTTTTTTAATTTCAGCCCTGTAGTTTCGGAGTTAAGGGGGGGGGGGAATGATCAATTTTCGCCTATTTTCTTAAATAACTTCAAGTGTTTATCTTAAAATTATAAAAAAAATATATTTGTGAGACTCATAATGAGCCCTTTCATTTAATATGCAACACGATATAGTTTGCAAAACTTTCTTTTCATTTTCTAATTTATATTTAAAAGTGGGCCCCATGTTTAGAATTCATTAATTTACGTTACACGTCCGTCTTTGGGTCTCTGACTGACATAATGTTTGCCAAATTTCAACTCAATCGGTCTTATAGTTTCAGAGTAAATTCGCTGTGACAGACAGACAGACAAACAGACACGCGAGTGAGCCTATAAGGGTTCCGTTTTGTTCCTTTTGAGGTACGGAACCCTAAAAAGAAGAAAAGAAATAAAAAATAGGTACGAAGGCGATGCTTATTTCTAAAGAAATCTCTTCCAGCATACCTGCGAAAGGAGAATAGATAAAAAGAGATGTAGACACAGTATGTTAAAGAAGAAGAGAAAATAGAATACATCTAAAGAAAATAACGATTTTAAATTTTTTAACTTGCCTGCTAGACGTTTCAACGTCACATTCTTAATTTTTTATATGATACTGTTCTTAATTTTTTTTAATGTAATGCTTCATATTATATCTTTTGAAATTTAAAGTCCTATATGAAATCCGTTATTCGTCATATTTGATATTCTAAAATAGTAAACCATAATAATCACATTCCACATTCAAATCGTAGAAACAGTCAAACGGAACATATACTTACTCACTATTTCTCTTGTTTGTTCATTGACTTAGTTAACGAACGTAGACCAACAAATCATTTACGCGCTTCACACCCACTTCAAACTGAGCTGGATACTGTACTGTTTGCTAAACAAGGTCCAATCAAACTCATATGTCAACTATGATTGTCAGTGCGAGCCGGGCCTGGGAGCGAGCGTCATGTACAACCTACTGTACAACCCACCTCAGAAGCTGCTGCTCCTAGCCGGCTGCTCCACAGTATGCACCACCGTCGCTGAAGCCGCCAAGATGTGGAACCTCATGGTTGTAAGTACAATATTAGCTTCTCATACTTTTAAAAGTCTCATCCAACTTAGATCCCTATTGGGATGTTCGGCTTACCCAAATCTTCTAACCTTTCGAGTTTCCAAACTCAATTTAATGCTATATAAGTTTTAAACAAGTTACAATTTAGGGACACTCTTAAATATTTAGCACTAACAATCTTTTATTCAAACAATTTTATCGTTTTCAAACCCCGACCTTTGGGCCTAAACTTTTCAGAATGGGTATATATTTTTGACACATGTCCACATTACAGAGATTTCACGAAGTTTGTTCTCTGAGGAGCAGGGGATAAAGTTTTGTTGTGCCAAGTCACAAGATTATTGACTAACATTTCTTGTAAATATAAATTCATTATAAGAGTAGGGCATCCAGAGCTAGCAAGTTCGCTAAAACAATACGAAACTATTTTTTGTTCGCCTTTGACTTCATGTGCTACCAAGTTCCCTGACGGTCTGCCAGTTTTCATCCTTATCCCCTAAATAATAAGGTTGAAAAGTCGCCATCAGAGAATTCGGTAATGTAAAGCTATAAGTTTTTAAACTGTCATGGTCACTAACATTATCATTAACACTAGAAACGGGATAAATAAATAAATAAAATAAAAGTAAATATACCGTTTCTAATGTTAATGGTACCTAGAGCTGTCACAACGAGTTTTGGTTGATTCACACTTGATTCACGACTGCAAGAGCAGGCCATTTCTGTAAGCCCTAGCTTTAAATCAAAACAGTCTAAAATACGCTCGAATTCCAATAACAGAAAAACAAGTGAAAGAAATAAAAAGCTTCCTGCACATAAACGAGGGTCAGCATTGGGAACATTGCCATAACGTGTTTTGATTGGTTAATGGTGTTCAAGTGAATCCAAAGGGCCGTTTATGAATATTAGGGTTGGATAGGCGAGCAGCGTTTTTATAGTAATGAGTTCAGTCATGCTTGTTTTTAGGTGTATATTTCAGTGGAGTATTAATTAATTAAATTGTTCAGCGTTTAAGAAGTTACTGAACAAGTTGATGATATTAGCGAGCCGTTGTTCTAAACGAATTTTCCACGTAAATGAATTGTGTTAACTTTTTTCGGACTATAAACTTTGTACTTCATTCTTTGAGACGTAAATAAGAGTCTCTCCAAACAGAAACAGAATCATTTCTCAAACCGAACTGGAGAATGTACCCTTATATTATTTTGTCAGTCCCACGAGATCCGGAGCGACGCGATTCCTACGAATATGCGCAAAGCAATTTTGGATGTGTTATGGAATCGCCACATTATGTTCGGTTGTGACATAAATTCTGTCAAGTGCAAAATGAATTCCCATAAAGAGGGTGGCGGAGCAATTAATTGTTATGATCTTTGCTTGAACATTACTGTGTTATGGCTAATCTGCTTTTGACCAAACCGGGAGAATTCTTTTGGATCTAAGGCTCCTTACTTTATATGTTTTATGCCCCTGGCTGGTGGCCTTACTCTCAAGGCTTCCACAGGATAGTCCGGTTAAGCAGAAGCCAACCTCATAGGTCATCCTGCGAGATGCCATGCCGAAAAAATAAAATAAATATAATAATATAAGATTTCGTTATTCTGAAATTTCGTTAGGCTGGTTTCGTTATTTATGGTCTAGGTACACAATTTCCATTATTTTAATGCCCACCTACTTCAAGACCACGATAGAGTAAACATATTGCAAAGCGATCCCTTTATTAACATTATTTTTTATTTTAGCTGTGCTACGGTGCATCATCGCCGGCGCTATCAGACCGTGCGCGCTTTCCTACGCTGTTCCGTACGCATCCATCAGCCACAGTACACAATCCTACTCGGATCAAGCTCATGCAGAAGTTCGGCTGGTCGAGGATTGCCATCCTACAGCAAGCAGAGGAAGTATTTATATCTGTAAGTGAAAATTTTACTAGTTATATATTATTGCACCCAAAAATCTTACACGGTTTATTTTTATTTTATTTTCATTTAATGGCCAACCAATAATTGTTTACACTGTAAATATTTAAAGTAATTCTCTACCATAATCTAAGGTTAGCATATCAATTTATTACAGGTTAGCACCGCATGTCTTATAAACATAAGCACTGTACTAAAAAATTTATGTATAATTAACTAAAATTAACAAGTTTAAATTAATATTACGTGATCACATATAAAACTAACATATTGTAACGTTTCGGTGACGATTCAAAATTGGAATATACACAATCAAGGAAAATCGCAGTTTCCGCTTTGTTCCCGCGCACCTAACAAGCGTTAAGAGATAGAATGAAGGTTTACATAAGAAATAGAAAAGTAATTGTGGCCGCAACGAACCGGGCCGAGTTTGCATCTCCGCAGCCATGTCTCCCTTGATAAAACGTTTCCATTTTATGGGCAAACTTAAATTTATTCTCCCGTTTCGAACCATTTCAACCGCCATAATAGATTTCGATGCGGAAAAAATTGGGGTATTGTAAAACGAGATAGATGACACAAAGGGAAAACACAATCGTAATTCAGTGTTGTTACAAACTAACGTCGTCTTCGTCTGCTACATGTGTTATCTTTACATTACATTAGCTTTCGATAATTCAACCTGTGGAGCAGTGAACACGCCGATAATACGGAGTGATATGGCGCCGAGTGATTATGTAGGGGTACCATATCGTGTCGGCTGTATCCACCGCTTGCGTGACTTAAATTGTTCGATCGGCAGTTGTTCGTATCGACATCGAGTGGAGTATGACACGCTAAGCGCTTTGTTGCCGATTGACAAACGATCCTCGTGATTGGCCTCCAGTGGAGCGATGGCTTCGACTTCATCGCGTATTTGGAACCGCTGAGGCGACTTTCAGATCTTCACAAAAGCTGAGAGTCAAAGAATAAATGAGACAAAGCACTTCAATCCAACTATCGATAACCAGCAAACGGAGTATTCGATATAACTTGTGGCAATAAGAAAGGCAGTTTTCGCTGTAACGATGTACGAGGGCCAAGGGTAGGACATATTGGAAATATTTTTGATACGTCGCGACTTAGCCATAAAATACTCCAGAGAGTATTATTAGTAGTTGCTATTGGATATCTGCACATTATTAGGAAATAAAATACGAGGGAAGTTTATATTTAGGAACTCTCACTATATATCCATGCCAGAAGATATCGAAATATACCGAAATACATATTTACTTTGACTTTTTTGGACATCAAGTCAAAAGAAAATGCATTTAGACCAGCACTAGATATGATCTAAGTACTCATTCAAATTACACTTTATTTAAATTATTAAACATCAACTAAGTATGTCACATGCACTTAGCTAAAAATAAACCGACCATTTAAAACCTTATTACTTAGCTACTTTGAAAACGTTTTCCTACATCAGACGTTACACACGTGTTACGACCTAACAATCCATAGTAGTAAAGAGGCGTTTAGGATTGCCGGACGTATTAAACCCTCACGAAACGTGTAATGTAACAATGGTTATAAAGGGAAAATAATCGCCCCCGAGTGAGCCAGGACTACAATGCGTCTTGCATGATAAATGGACATAACTGGACATTTTTTACCTCTATGCGACATCCGCTAGCGACCTATCTCGCTGTACGCCAATTTCAGCCACAATATGAAATTCAAAGGGTGAAAATATATGATAGGTACAAGTACTAGTATTTACTGAATCCGACTAGCTCGTATCTTCTTGGATACTTTCATAGATGGAGCGGTATTTATTCAGGCAGCACGGCCGTAGCAGAAATAAACGAATCCAAGTGAAGTCGGCTGAAAGTGTTTTCTGTAACAGATATATTTATATTGAGAATATTTATGAGTGACTCTCTGTTCCGTGCGTGTTTATTTTTATCTGTTTATCGTGTCTTCGAGCCTTTGTTTGTGGTATAAAAATGATATATTAATATAACGGCGCAGTGTTAGGTAAGTATAATGTGGTATTATAAAAATGTTGTTAAAATTCATATTATCACCATGTGAAACAACGATTTGACGATTACTTACTCTTTTTTTGTGTTTATGCTCACTCTGAATTTTATATCCGTATAAAAATATGATAAGCCTGTAAGAACTCGACAACTTTCTCACAATTATTAAGTGTAAAGCACTTGAAAAGCTTAATAAATGCACGAACATTCAGAGACGTGATTAATATAGATGTGACGTCGTCTAATCTAAATAAAATTCACGAAATGTCCACCTTTTAAGAGGTACTTAGCCTTCATTTCTCTTAAGAGAAAGAGGTGGACATTTAATAAAATACATAACTTTCGCCTTACAATAAATCGTTTTAAGTTCTTTCAGTTCACGGAGAGCTGAAACTTTAACGACCCCGTTTTCTATGAGAATGTGAAAATGAAATATTATGATGTAGCCGTAGATTTATGCATTGAGGCTGTAGGCGTTTTCGTCAGGTAAAAGCACGATTTATATAGCGCACGCGGGCAGAACGAAGGGCGTGTGTAGTGTATAGTTACCCGCAATGAATGGAGCGCGGCCTTTCACGCTGGTTTCAATGTAATTAGAGCGGCCCCGGTTTTTTCTGCATAAGTGGGTTTGAAGCGTTCTTGCGCTCCTGTTTTGTTTTCATCGCGGCGAAGAAATATTTTTTGCTAGAGTTCACGCATCACATAAAAACAACCGACGCCCCAAATATTTGTATTATAAAGGTTTTTCATTTTCGTTCGTATTGACGCGGATCGAAGCAAAAACCCTCAACGATCCAATTTACATACAAACACTTATTCCGCAGCCACTTTAGTACTCGGGATTTGAGGAGTTAAGAAAATTCAGTTCGAGTCGAATTTCCTTTGGAATGAGGCTATCGAGTCGATCATGGTACATGTGATTTTTGAACTGGTGATTTATTTACTTTGGCTTTCAATTTAGGCCGAATGGAACCCAGCGACGCGTGAGGTTCCACTGAAACATTAATAAACGTGATGCCAATACTGTCGATAGAGCTTGGATTTGGGAACTTGGTACATTCAATTTTGATCCTGCCAATTTTAGTATTGGTTATTAAAGTTAGCTTATCTCACAGACGGTGGAAGATTTGGAGGCGCACTGCAAGAAAGCGGGTATCGAAATCGTCACGCGGCAGTCGTTCCTGTCGGACCCGGCCGATGCGGTGCGGAACCTGCGGCGGCAGGATGCGCGCGTCATCGTCGGCCTGTTCTACGTCGTCGCAGCCAGGCGCGTGCTGTGCGAGGTCTACAAACATCGCCTATATGGGAAGTCCTACGTTTGGTTTTTTATTGGTAAGTCGTAGCACTTTCTGAAAAGTGTTTTTTTTTTAACAAAAACCTGGCAAATTATGTTGGCACTTGGTCTAACTCAGGCACAAACGAAAACGCTAATTGCTAGATTTTTTCAAAACCGTGGGGAGTAGCTGCCTCTGCTCAACAGTCCACTGTGGAGAATAATGTAGAAAAACAAAGCTTCGTTATTATATTCTAAAGGAGCAAAATGTACACATACAGGAAATAATGTTATGAAAATTTTATAAAATTTGCTGAACCCTTGAAGGGATTCCAGTTATTTGGAGGTAAACCCGTAAATAACATTATCCGAAAAACCCGGTCTCCGGGCACTGACACATAAGCGGAAGATCATCCTTTTTCATGGAAGCACCAACACGGCTCGACATTATTATAATTTCATAAATGCCTACACAAACAGGCAGGTTTAGTCGCTATATGCTGTGTTGTGTTGTGACCGAGGGAACTTTGGAACTGCGTTCAAACGCCACTCAATATTTGCACGATGAATTGTCAAGTGTAGCTCTAATCTATCCACTTCAATAAGTTAGTGGCCAATTTTGAATGAAACTGCTCTTCAAACTGTCTCATTTGGTGTGTATGAGGTAAACGAGTGTCTTATTAAGTCGGATGACGTAATATCGTGAAATAAATATGTATTTCAGATAATCAAAACGTCTATCATTCCACTAAAATTTTAACTCCATACTACACAGGGAGCTTCCCAGTTTAGAATGGTGATAAAGTTTATGGCTCTTTTAAAATTTACCGATGAAGTATCTCGCGCACTCAAAGCTAAAATATATTCGACTCTAAGAACTGCAATTTATCAAAACACATTTTTCCAACTCTTTTTAAAATACTGATTCTGAAAAACTTAAAGAATTTCTTTAGATTTCTACATTGTTAGAGACTCCATCTACCACCATAATTCTTATCCCCGGAAATGGAGTATGGTGGCCTTCGCAAAAAAACACGTTTGCATTCGGAGAAAAATAAGTGTGGTAACCGTATATTTTGTTCAGATCATATATTTCACCTTTTCTCACTTTGTTTCATTTATGTTCCAAAGTAATTTTGAAAGTGAATTATGAAACTTAGTTGCCAGCTGTTTCAGCGGGTGACATAACCGTCACGAAAGCGATACCACAGGAGTTAGTAGAAATGTGTTTTATTCGTATCGGGTTTAACATTTGTGGTTTTATGTGATTTGGGAGAAACATAAATGACAAACACACTTCAACCCAGATCCGGAAAACGACTTAATTTTTGGCAACAACGGCCGACCGCAATGTGTAGCTTCTTTGAATTACAGTAGGTACAAAAAAATGGTTTCATGATTCCCACCATTTTATTCAAGTGACTTCATTTAGCTAGATCTCATTCCACACATGCTAAAAATATCGCATTATTAGAATTTAAATAAAACAGCACGTCATTAAAACGAGCAATGGCCGCGTAAGTCATAAGCGTTATAAATTGTGAGCAATATTATGGAAGGAATAATATAAGAGTGGCAACGTTCGTTGTCGTTGGCTCACAACTCACGAGGTCGCGGATACAACTCATTTAGACGTTGTTTATGAAGAAGGATAAAATGAAATATGACGCTTTACCAAAAATGTAATAACGAAAATGTAGCTATACAATTTTTTATAATAATATTAAGCCCGTTTAAAAATAATACCTCGAGCGTTGTCTGGGAAAATAATTGCTGTGTGGAGGAGGCTCACCTTGTTCTACATGCTTATTAATATAATAATTATATTACCTTAGAGGTATAATATATTTTTGAAAATATTGTGTTGTATTGAGATTTTGTTGCTTGTATTGTGATTCTTTATTTAAAATAGCAATTTTTTCTACGGGTTCTTGCTCTTAAGGTAGGTAGGTGGCTTTTCACTTGCGTTGTTGTTCTTTCGATTTTATAAATTACTCCTTGTGTCTAACTGAGATATTCATTAATGAATTTGCCGGATGAATCCTCTGGGGATCAACCACAGCCTGCGACATAATGGAACTGAGAAAAAAATCTTAGATAAAGTGAAGAACAGAGGAGGAGCGGCGTTAACGACGCTCGGGAGTCTAATAAAATAAGAAAATGGATATTTTTAAGGAATGACTCCCACTTCGAAGGTAGTTTAAAACAGGAGGTTTGGTGAACACAGCTCGTAGGTCAGTGCCCAGGTAATGATACTAGTAAATAACATGTCCCCATGGGCATTTCATTTTGGGTAAAAATATTATTCGTTTAGGTTAACGATAAAAAAACATAGCCGCCCAAAGAGAAACGAGAAAGTAATTACAATTACAATGGATAATTAAGCAATGTTTTTCCGAAATACATATGTTAATAAGCCCCTTTTAATGAGCATGTACTCGTTTACATACTAATATAACAAAAACAGAACGTAGCAGTTATATAGTAGTTAGGTATTGAATACAGTTTGCAGAGTACACTACTTCAAAATAGGCTAAGCTCTCGTATCCACCTCGTAGAACTTTTGCCATTGCTTTTAAATATGGGTCGTAGAATTACAAAGCGTAAAGTCCCCAAATAAAGTTCAGTCTTGTAGAATTTGCAACAACAGTTATTTTTTAAACAAAAATCTAAAAGTGGACCTGGGCCTGTAAAGCCGAAAATTCGGCGAGCGTAGTCATTCTAATATGTCAACTCGATATAAAAGTTTGTTTAACAGCTTCCCAAGTTCGTTCCCCGGTAAGGCAGTTTCTGGCCAATTTATGTGTTTTATTTAAATTATTCACACCGGGCCTTGTCCTGAGGGACGACAGAAGGTTAGCATGAGGCTGGCAGTAGAGTAAAATGTTTGGTTTTGACCTGGAAATGTCTAAAACATTTAGTCTAAAATTGTAATAATGAGAACAGACTCGCAATAAACCCCCATTTATGTATTCATGATTCTGAGCCCACCGCGCCACCACCGCACGCCGTGACGTTGTTTGGGATGCTGATTGTCTTTTGAATCAATTCTCATTAATGTATCCAATTTAGGTACATTTACATTCCTCTCCCACCACATTGATTTATTATAATGAGGTATATTCTCGCCTACATTGGCAGTGTTGTACTCACAATAATGAGCAGGGCGTGTCTCGCTATTATAATTGGGCTCAGTATCAAGTCAGCATATTTATGTACAGTCGCCGTGAACAGTGGTCCAAATTAGTTCAAGGTGGGAGTCTCGAGGCTGGGTAGATAAGTGTACACACTTGTGCGGCTGGGCTATTGGCGTCCTGCCAAAGGTACGTCAGCCCAAGTTCGGCAGGTTATCAACGTCCGGTTGGCCTTAATATAGGCTCCGAGAATCTTTTCTCTTCCGTAATAAAAGTTTATTACAGCATAAAATAGCCCACTAAGAGATCACTTCATATAAAAATAATCGACACGTTCCCCAACTTGACGGAGATGCGAGTTTCGTGCTTGCAAATTTTTTATGACGAACATATTTCCGGTCATAAATTTCTGGATTTTTTTGTAAAATTAAACGTAAAAACTTCGGACATTTAATTTATTTTGAAAGTGACGAACATTAATAGTCTCAGCGATCGATATCCAGGAAAATTCAATTCAATTTAGACAATAAAATATAAATATGTTTTTTTTCTTTATTACCGATGAAAAATTTCTATGTGGATGCTCAGAATGATGTACTGAATACGTGGAAACCCGTATAAGTAAGTCCTGTACGTCTTTGGTTTTAAACGTAGACCCTAAAAACCACAGTGTGTTTTACGATTTATGTCTTACGAAATTACTTACCCAAAATGAAAAAAATCGTGAATTTAAACTTCTATTGAGATAAAAAGAACACTCATAAACCCAGTCACAGAAGAAAAACGACAAAAAAAATGTTGTTTTAAAAACCTTATTTGTCACAAACAAATAAAACCGCCGTCGGGTCAAAACTTTGAGCAAGAATAAAAAAATTAAAACCGCCCAGACTCCTTTATGACGCAATTTGAAATCTTAGAAAAAGTATGAAAAAGTTATATTGCCACTCAAAAACATTTATCTCGACTTCCATGAAAATACATCGCTTGAAGCAAAGTGGAGATGACACAGCAAACACACATTTGTTCGCATCAGGTTGTACCAACAAACAGGACAAAGGAAATGGATAGAGAAAGGGGATAAATAATGGTCGAGGGTGAACCTCGCCGTAAACGCAAAATAAAGGGAAATAATTTCCCGCTTATTCTTGAATAAATAATTGGCAATGATAATTTGGTCATTCATGTTTTCACACTTAGGGTTACGGTAATAAATACAAGCTTTAAGTAAAATTGCATTTAAGCATGATATGCCACTTTAGCTTGTAGCTTATTTGTGACTAGCTGTGCCCGCGACCTTCTGGCACGTGAAATTATTATAAAAATATTATTTGAATCGGATTTTGTTAACAATTTGAAAGGTTTTTTTTTGCACGGAAATCTAATCCTTTTTCTAAAATATATGTAATAACCTAAGTTACTTCTTATAACATCAGCTATCTGCCAGTAAACGTACCGTCAAAATCGGTCCAGCCGTTTCGGAGACACAAGAATGTTTGATGACAGACAAAAATGTTTTTGTTATAAGTACCGTATATACTTTCATATGCATTCAGTAAAAAGCTGTAATTTTGAAACTAAAAGCATTTATTTCAATTAGACCATTACGGAAATTACAAACAGACATTTCGATTTTATTTATTTGTATAGATTTTTTTCCAACTTATTGAAACTGAATAAAGCTAGCCACTTAATGGGAGCTAGCCACTTACTGCCTCAAAATTTTTCTCTGATCTTCCAAAACAACGTCGTTTTTTGATCACCAGAATAACCCTGTGAAGTTTCTTTAGCATTTCCGTATTTTTGTGAAGTCTTCATGTTGGCTTCGGGGCGAAAAATATTGACAAAAAACAGTGACTCGATTGCTTATCGTTTCGTGAGGATCATAAAGGTCATCTCAGTGAAAAGGTCGACAGTTCGTCTGTGGTAGTCGGTGAAGTTACAGAATTTGCCTACTATACGTAAGGACAAACACACCCATTCAATTTGTGCGTTACAAATAATGCCAATTGATACGTTTCATCTATAGAGCCTGACTTAATTAAATGAACCAACTTACTCGTAAGTAATCATTTCTGTTAGATTAAGAAAGCTTCTTTGTGTTCTGAGTAATTACATCTAATGGACGAAGTTTACACCATAAAATATTTAAAAATTAAATAAAACTAGCTAAATTGTTCTCTCGGACTTAGGTTTACTTTTTAAATATTACTTCTTATGTAAGTACCAGCGTACCTTCTTACTGAGCAACAAATCGTTGTTGTTAATGTTATTATTTAAACGTTTTATTCTCTATTTAATAATACACCATCAACCATTACGGACTCGGTAAAAAATGGGAAATCATAACGTAAGTGTATTTTGGCAGGTTGGTACGAAGACAACTGGTTCGAGACTAACTTAGAGAAAGAAGGCATCGACTGCACTCCAGAACAGATGCGGGAGGCAGCTGAGGGTCACTTGACCACTGAAGCTCTCATGTGGAACCAGAACTCTAACCAGACCACCATCTCGGGGATGACATCAGAAGATTTTCGGTAAGTTATGTTCCTATTAGGTAGATCGTAGATCATCACAGAAATAGCTCTTGAAATATTGTTACGACAGAATAAATAAAATATTCAATTTATTTATTCAACCAGTCAGAATATCCATAAAAGAAAAAAAATCAAATCCATTTTCATACAAAATATTCCGGCAATCTTGTTATTTTTGTAGACGTTCAGCCGTCATGTGCGTGACTATAATTTCCTTTGAACTGTTGTAAATATAGGCAAAGACACGTCTGCGCGATGCAATCCAAATAAAAGTTTTATGCGGTTAAACATAATATTCTATTCTTATGTCGTCGCGGCGACACTTCAAGTTGAAAACGCCTAGAGATCTACGATATCGCGAATCGCGTCCCGACTTTATTGTTATATCTGCGTAACTTTACTGTTTCTGGGATATCCTTTGTACTCCTCAAAGATAATAAAATATGCTTCAGTGAACATTAGCATAGCAATTGCCTGAAATGGTGGAAAAAATATAAAGTGAGGAGGCTGCACATAATACGTTGTTCTCGTACCTACGTCGGGGTGGTCTTTGTGATGGAATAGAAAAGACTTCTAATACCAGATGGCGTGAAAGACGATCCTCACACGTAATGAGGTACCCGGTGTACCGAGTGCTTCTTTTTTTACAAAACGTAGCTACTAAACTATCACACAGAAGTTATCATACTTTCGCATTACTTCTATTATACTCTATATTTTATAGAACTTAAGATATAATGTTAAAGAGTTTAAAATAAACACTCTGATCTTAAATTTCGTTGAAACACGCAACCTATTTACAGTATTATCAGTTTCTGTTTGGCTAAGAGCTTTAAGCTCGGGGTCGCTAGCTGGTCTAGGATAAGAATAATCCGGTCGAAATTCCCACTAAATCCTCTTACGTAGGCTTTCCTGTGTGGTAAGAATTAATGGGTTGGAACGCAAAATAATGTGGAACAAAACTTATACTGTCACTTACGGGATATCTTCCGTGATTGTTCATGATTTTATGCTCCCGATATTTAGACGCGTGCGAAGTGCCATGATCGCGGCTTGACTGGAGATCCTACGATCATGGCACTTGCAACAGCGTAGGTCATGTTATTCAAATTAATGTGAAACATTTTATTCCTCAGAGATTTATGCAATATGCTGTTACAGCATTCGTTTGCAGCACTTAATCTTTCATAGTTGCAGCGGTCCCAATCCTCTCATATCCTTTGCTGCACACTTCTTAGAAAACGTAAAAGAAAGCGCCGCCCTACGTCTTCTGAACAAAGCTAAGTACTAGCGGGGGCTCCAGAGGTTCCACAGCAATAAGCTTTTCATCGTAGTTGCTAAGCGAACGAAATATGAACATGTACGCACACTACGTCAATGCAACTGTAATATCTTAGTCTACTACTGATACTCTGCGACCTTAGAGACTTGACCGACTTTATTTATTTCCCTTATTATGAAACATGAACTAAACCATTAGTACAAGTACAAAATGTATCATCTACTTATTTACATAGCATTAATATTGATGTAAAAACCTTTCTAGCTACGTCCAAATAATATAAAGCAGGCTGGTTTATGGAGTGGAAACATTTTTGCGTGTTCAAAAGAACCAAATCTTTTTGAACAAGTTGAAGCGCATTTTATTCAATTCACGGCACAGCTACAATGCTTAGCAATGTTTTTTCATAACTTACAGTGACTTAGAACGTAAAGTAACTACAACAAATTTTTAAAATTCCTAAATTCATCATCATCTTCCTGCCCTTGTCCCAAGTTATTTGGGGTCGGCGCAACACGTTTTTTTCTTCCATTCTCCTCTGTCAACCGTCATGCTATCATTTACTTCTTTATCTTTCATATCATTCCTCACACAATCCATCCATCGTTTCTTTGGTCTTCCTCTCCTTCTCCATCCATCAACGTATATTATATTCATCACTCTTTTAATCACATGCGATTCGTTCCTCCTCATCACATGTCCATACCTAGACAGTCGATTCCCTTTCAACTTTTCTGTAACTGGCGATTCCTAAATTCCTAAGCTATTTTAGGTCATGTTATTCAAATTCATTTAAATTGTGCTGTTCCTATGACATTTGGAACTGTCGGTTGTTTTTGTCGCTATTGACATGTCATTGTCATGTCGAATAGCTTCTGGTGTTAATTTAAAAACAAACGACTTCGACAAAGAAATTAACCTCGATTTTTTTACAAAGAAATAAAATGTTTTGGTAGTCCATTTAGTAACGCGCCAAAAAACTAATGGTAACGGGGAAAAAACACTACGTAAACAAAGAAGGATCCGGAATCCTTGCTTGAGAAGTAGGCCGTCTGATTTGGTACAACAAAAACAATGTTTTATCTAACCAGATCGCGACTGAACGAGGCTTTGCGAGAAGCTGGCTACGACATCGACGGCGAGAGATATCCGGAGGGCTATCAAGAGGCACCCCTGGCCTACGACGCAGTTTGGGCTGTTGCTCTCGGTACGTACTCCCGTTTTATGTACAAATAAGTTATCAGAAAAACTTTGGCTTTAGTTTTGTGTCTCTGTTTTGCTTGATGCTTATAAATATTGTTGATTGTATATGAGTCTTTTTTTTTAGATTGTTCTACATATTTCTGTAGTTTGTAGTACGTTGTACCAGTTAGGAACTACGAAATTATGCAAAAAAATACCTCATGAATAAAAGCGCAATTAAGTGTGCCATCGCTGATTTAAATTTTCTAATAATTGCGATCACGCAATAAAACTATAAAGATAATCTTCCAAAAAAAAATGATTTTCGCTCAATTTGATGAAAAATGGAATTGAAAGCGACTTCATTACTTAATAACGTAGCGACTGAGCCATCAATTTTGTAATGATATTTATTTTGGTACCTCGACTAACGATTTTTATTTTAGTTTATGAAGAAAATAAACTACGTTCGTAAAGATTATGTGATGCTTAACAACAATCTTTGTATAGTAACAAAAATCTTTGTATTTCGACAATCAAAGAATTCAACATACTCACATACATTAATAAACTCACGCTATTTTCCCTTGGGGAAGGCAGGAACTACACAAAGCCACCTAATACAAACCCGACATGCTTTTTCGCCGTCAATGTTCGACATAGTAAGCACTACATAATCCAATATTGTCCACGAATTTCATATACAAATATGTAGATAGGTATGTTTAAACAGTAAAGAATGTACAATGAGACAGCCCTAATATGCGTAATAAAATTTAACAAGTGTAGTGCTCACGCAGCACAATAGGTGGCGCCATGCGTCACGTGCCACATTACGTGCCAACACCGGGTACGTACGTGGAGCCACGCGGGGAGCACCACCATAACAATTGACAACTCTGTACAAGCTTTCTTTGCTTAGATACGCAGGGTAAGATAGCTGTAAAATAAAATAACAAGGGTTAACATAAAGAGGGGGAGATTTTATAACGTTACGCAACGTTTTGATACTAATGCTATGGATATAAGTTTTTAAACTGGCATGGTCACTAACATTATAAAAAACACTAGAAATGGGACGGGAACTTCAGTTTATCCGTGATCATGGTGCTTGCAACAGCGCCGAAATATCGGGAACTCAAAACAAACAGTGGACATGGTAAATATCCCGTTTCTAGTGTTTATTATAACGCTATGGAATATGTAAAATCTACTTATGTATTTTACAGAGGTATGAACTTGGCGTGAGATTAAAAAGAAAACTAATAGCTATTGTTTCGTTTCTCACCTTGTCGTGACAAGCTAGGTTAATTTATTATCATCGATACTGATTACGTGTACAAAAATCCAACAGGATAAGTCGAGAGAAGGTCGTACACTGCGAGATTTGGAGTAAAACTAGATAAACAACTACGACTCGCCTAAAAATAAATAAAAGTCTTACCTAAAGAACATGACACCCAATTTCAGCTCACATTTATCTTTCGCTACAATTTGGTTCTTTGAACATTTTCCCGGTCCATATTAATTTACCTATTCGCGGTATCCTACACTTGAACGGTTTCGTTTTTTTTTCATCTTGTGTTCCGTGAATCAAAATCACGACCGTGAACAAAGGGGCTTTTGAAAAGGATGGGATGTTCACTAATACGGCTCCAAAAATATTTCAAATGTCTGCCCGGAAACAATTTATTTTATTACTTACCATGCCAACAAATAAGAATCATTTTCTTTGACCGTATTTTGTATAGACAGGTGAAATTAGATGTAATAAGTCAGATGTGTTGGTCTGAAAAGTTATTTAGCATTCTATTATTACTGTTACAAAACAACCTTTTGAACGGTTTTCTTACAAATTCTCTCGGCGTAGAATAGAGGGAGGCACGGTGATTAAAACGCGCGATCACGGAATGAACTGGAAAAGAAAAAAATATTTAGCAGTTTAAACACTGCGAGCAATAAAAACGCGCAGATGTTTCCGCCTAAAAATATCAGCAGGAACTCTCGCGTAGGCACGCGCCTACGCGCTACGTGCTACAGTGCTACGAGCGTAGATCGTAGCAATGCCTGGTGTAGCTTGAATACATTGCCTAAGCGACAACGACAATGCATGTTGTCTTATACTGCACACGAATACGAAACGCGCCTCCTAAACCACAAAGTGTGTTCCCAAGCTTTGTAAAACTAAGTCAAAGCCACTATTCACACAACTGTCACCAAGACTCTTTGAGATAATTTCAAATTTATACGCAGTATCTCCCCAAATGGTACACACAGAAGGTCGACACTTAAGTACACGGACAATACATAAACCTCATATCCTTGGATGAAGAGATTAACCTATTTGTATTTCCTCAGCTTTCAACAAAACTATGGAGAAACTGGAGAAAACCGGACTTAGTTTGAAGAACTTCACATATACGAACAAGAAGATTGCCGATGACATTTACGAGGCAATAAACTCTACTTCATTCCTCGGCGTATCGGTAAGTATTACTCTATCTACTGCACTATATCTTAAGTACCGTATCGCTTGTTAACTCGATATAAATCACAAGATTGATGCTCCGTAATATATTCACTTAAATCTAAAATTTTATAAGTATGTAGTATAAAATCCCAACAAAGCTTATGGCATAAGGGTAATATAATATGGAAGAGCAATCTGCTATAACAATGTAAACTACTTTTTTGTGTGTTCGTATAAAATAACCGGTTACAGAGGTCGCTAGCTGTTATAATGTGTTATACATAATGTAAACGTTGAAATTACATATTAAACAAAACATGTCAGTTTTTGTGGTTCGAAGTTTTTTCCCAATCTGAGTAACCCTAGAGAAAAATAATATGAAAAACTCATAACATTTTTAATATTAAAAAAAAAAAACTAACACGCAAAGCAAATAATTCATGTTATATCATTTCGTAGAAATGATGCTTTGAAATAACAGAGATACGTCTCTATGTAAGAATAATATTTCGAAGTTTTATATTAAATCTTCTTTTTTCTTTGTCGGCAAAACACCGACTGAGAGAATTATTAGTGTATGATCTATTTTCTCATGACGAAATTATTATCCGAATTATGAAGTCATATGAGTTATGTGGTCGATCAGTAGACCCTGGGGTCGTGGTAGGGCGTATATTTTTTTTTTGTTTATTGGTCCTACTCTTGACCTCAATCTAGTCCTGAGGACAGAGATGAGGTCGACGATGGACCGAGCAAACCCAAAAGAAGCCTATTTACTCGCGACTTAAATAGATTGGGGTCATATGAACTTGGGAACACCGACGAAGGCAGGGAATTCCACTCCTTGGCTGTGCGCACAATAAACGATGTAGCAAAGCGCTTCGTGCAAATGTGTGGAACATCGACAAGGAATGGGTGATAACCCGCAGTACGTCTGGACTCCCGATGGAAGAAGCGAGGCAATATTCATAGGTTTGCACCTTTTCACGAACGTTCATCATCATCATCATCCACAGTCCGACTTTACATAGGCCTCTCTTTGCTTGTGCCAAGCTCCACGCTCCTGTGCCAGCCTCATCCAGGATATTCCCGCAGTGGCAACAATGTCGTCTATCCATCTCGCCGCCAGTCTACCAACACTTCTCTTTTCAGTCCTTGGACGCCACTCGGTCACAGCTTACAAGAACGTTACTTCGTATAATTCATTTATTCACCACTGCTCCCAAAACAGTAAAGCGAAGTCGTTAGGAAACCTTACAAAAAATTGAAAATATGGTCATCCACCATCTGTCATTGAACCTGCGTGGTGGATTATGACCCAGTTCATCTCCCAGAGAGGAGACCTGAATCCCAGCAGTGGGAATGATATAGGCCGCTTACGTTAGCCTGCGTATATTTTATCACAACGGCGAGCTACAAAAACCTCTTACTACTTACCAGTAGCGAAGGGTCAATTTTGTAAGAGGAGAAACTGACAAGAGACTGTGCCATTTTTCAAAGGGAAACCGGTAGGAATCGAGTTGTATGGAACCTTCGCCACTGCTACTTACTATATTAAATGCGAGTTTGTGAGGACATATGGATGTATGGATGGGCTTTTGGTACTCTGTCACGCGAAAACTACTAAACGGATTTGGATGAAATTTGACACACAGATAGTTTATAACCTGGACTAACAGATAAAATACTTTTCATCGCAGTATTACGATCCCGTGGGACAATCACCGAGCTCTAAACGGGCGAAGTCGCGGACAAACGCTGGTCTGAAAATGAAACTAACATTACTTGCGGTAACATCAATAGCATGAAACGGCTGCAATTAAAGCTATAAAATTTATTTATGACTAGTTTTTGCTCTCAGCTTTACCCGTGTAGCCTTCGGGTCAAGAGAAATATTGCTGAATGTTCATAGATAGCGGTCAGAGATTTACGAATACAAACCAGAACTACTTTTGGGTCATCCTATAATCACGTGAGGTTTGAACAGGGAGCCCCCCCCTACAGAAAAAAAAATCATAATTAATCACGATGGGGGGAGGGGGGGATAATGTGATAATCACGTGTATTTTTTTCGCAGGACAAAAAGATATATTTTACCTGATCTTAAAAATACACATGATGCCTGGTAGGGGGGAGGAGGGGTAACCTAAAACCTCACAACTTATCAGCAAGGGGAGGGGTGGCTATAAAAGTGGCCTAAAAACCTCAAATTATTAAAGGATGGCCCCTTACTAAACAGTATACAGAGTGAGTTACAGAGTGTATACAGTGTTTTTGGAGACTGAAACAATTTATCATGTCTACACCTTAACATCAACCCAGTGGATTAGCATTATCTGAACTCGAACTGTTCGGGATTCTTTATATGAGACTCCATACTGCAATCGCACACTTGTAAGTATCGTATCGACATCACCTTGGATAAGCTTCTAGTAATGAGGTATGGTGATGCCCATAGTATACCGGTGTTAGCTGTACCTACATCTATGCAAAGAAATAAAATCGGAGTGTCTGTTTGTAATTTCAAAATAACAGCTGTTTACTGAATGCAAATGAAAGTATATAACATATTTTTTATAAAAGAGAATGACCAAAGTTGGTACCAAAAAGTCTCGCGCCTCAAAACCAAATTAATATTATAGTAATTAGTTTCATATTTTTTTACGGCATTACGCGTCGGGGATTTGATTTTAGAACTGGAAATATACTTTTCGAGTTTAAAAGTATGAATATTGTTTTACTCCCTTTATATGACGTTCCGTTTCAACTGAATATAAATGACGTTCCGTTTCAATTGAACAAACCCTTGTCTGTCGAGCGGACTCTAAAATTAATTACAATTAAGTAAGATCACCAAATCGATTTAGTTTGGTTTATTGCTATTTGCAACAAAATAGATTTTCTCAGCCTAAAGATTTTGATTTATCGATTACATCCCTAAATCCCGACTAGTTTATAGCACTTACTATACTCTATGGTTTATAGTTATCTTATCTGTGGCATCTGACATTTGTACTGTACTGACTGACTATTGGTAATATAAAGGTCTAAAATAAAATCGAGTTTCAGTCAAGCATACTGTGGATGTTACTTTAACTCGTAATTCTTACTAATATTAGTGTATTACGCTGTTTTTAGAGCAATAATGTAATGTATGTGTGTTAAAATACGTCGTTGGTAGCGTCGAAAAAATAGACCTACTTTTTAGGTTAGTTTCGATTTTATAAAATAACTCTGAAACGCGGGTTTTTTTTCAAAAATAATTTTTGTAGGAGTTAATACGATCAGTGTAGTCTATAAAAAACAAGGTTTGATTTTGATGCAGCATGGTACCTACGGGATTCCATACTTCCATGAGCATTCTCTTTTAAGTCTGCCTATCTGTTTGTCCGAAACGGCGGGACTGATTTTGACGAGACTTTTTACTGGCAGATTGCTGATGTCATAAGGTGTGAGGCAAATTTATTATAAATATAAATTTATATTTTAGAAAAATATTAGGGTTCCGTGCAAATAAATTAAAACCCTTGACATTTTTAACAAAATTCGATTCAAATAGGGAAGTAATATTTTTATAATAATTTTGACGCGGTTGCGGGCAACGGCTTTTAATTTATAAGCTTAAGCCATAACCTGCAAAGTTATTTAATAAACAGGAACTGACCGCCTCCAAAATCATCACCATCATCATTCTATTCTTATTCTTTATTGCACACAAAATTAAAAGATATTCACACAACATTACAATATATACCTTATGTACAACGGCGAGCTTAACCCAAAATTGGGTTTTCTTACAGCAAACCTTACTTTGATTCATCATCTTCCTGCGCTTGTCCCATTCTACTTGGGGTCGGCGCAACACGTTTTCTTCTTCCATTCTCCCCGCCCCCAAAATATCGTAAGTAAAATATAAAGACATCGAGCGCGACCGACATAATGTATTTATGAAAATTGCAAATCCATCGGAAGAATTCTATTATTAGATAAGTATTTTTAGGGTGTAGAAACAAAAACAAATGAAATTACTTCGCCTTTGTGACAATAACGCCTCTGTTCAATGGAGACGGAACTCGAAGTTATTTTCGAAACATTTAATAGAACAATAGAAAATAAAAAGTGATTTCTTCTACAGTTATTAAACTCCAAACGATTTTCACATAAAAAAAAAATGTTTCAAACATTTTTTTTATTTCAAAATGTTGACAGTATGGTAACTTGAGTTACATGAACGCGTTGAAACAAATTCCCAGTTGTACTGATCTCAACAGTTGCAGGTAACTAGCGTGGAGTTCGGTCATTGACCCACGGGCTTGCACTATTGTGATACAAAGTATCCTATGTGTAAATCCAGGTTATCTCTGTGTCTTTCATCCAAATCCGTTCACGCAAAAACTAGCGTGAAAGAGTAACAAAAATCCAGTCATCCACCCTTACAAACTTTTACATTTACAATAGTAATATCAGGAAAACTTTACTCAATACATTTTTCATTGTAATGCCTCAACCCAGTGACATTTTGCCATTCTAAAAGTAATTTCATCGCAGTAACGGGGCATAAAAGCTATAACTCAGACATTTATCAACGATTCATCACTAAAGTCGAATTGTTCGTAGTGGATTTATGAATATACTAGTAATGCATTTGACACTGCTGGTGTGGCCTAGATACCTACTAAAATAGAATAGAGAACGTAAATTTATAAATTTCAAAAATCGGATAAGCAATTCATGATAGAAACGAATTTCCAGATAGGCGAAGAGGCGTTCTTTTATGTTTAACTAGCAAACCGGTTTTTAGCTTTCTTAGCATGGCGCCACATAACGGGTCCCAACCTTTCAAGCTGGAACCAATCATACACATTCACCAAATTTTATTGAAAACGGTTGGGTGATTTCCGAGATTAGCGGGCACGAACATAGTGACTCAGTGTTATATATTCAGATGATGACACTTATACTGTCACTTATGGGATATCTTCCGTGATCGCAACGGATTTTACAATCTTTAAACGATACTAAATCGTGTACACAGTCTATATTATCAAGCCGCGCACAGCAGCTTGACCGCGATCGTAGCCGACGAAAGTATGCTGCGACGCGTGATCGGCTCCGTTCGCCTGTCGGCGTATCCAATAAGTCAACACGGTAGGAATTAAACTATTTGACCAGGCGCAAAAACGGATAAGTTCGCAAGCGACGGTATGGAGCCGAACGTGTGCGTCAACATCCTGCCGAACGCGATCGGCTGTCGCCGCATCCGTTCGTATCCTTTCCGATCCGATGGGATGCGAGCCGTTTGGTGAAAATCATCCTATAAGCTATAGGTACACATTGAGAGCTCAGACAACGTCAAATTCTAAAGAGAAAAATATCTCTAAAATGAAATAATAGGTACATGACTTCAACTGCGGCTCTGCGACTATTTAGCTCCTAAACTGAGCGTGAAAAACATGCAAATTGGTTTGATTTATATTGTGTTCATTCCTGTAGGGTCTGGTGGCGTTCTCATCGCAAGGCGACCGCATAGCGTTGACTCAGATCGAGCAGCTAACTGACAACCACTACGTGAAGCTCGGCTACTATGACACCCAGGCTGACAATTTAACGTGGCTTGAACGAGAGCGGTGGGTCGGTACGTATAACCGTATAACAGAGTATATGCTTAACAAAACCATGTTTTTATCAGAAATAAACACCTCTCAATAATACAGTCGGTAACGTTCGCGTTCTTACATCAGTGCTATTATAAAACATTTTAATCAAGAAATAAACATTTTGGAACAGAAATAGATTACGGTCAGCCAGATGTTTCTTAACTTTCTGTGTAAAACTTTTAGCTTTATTTATGAACGTTAACCAAGTTTCTGCTTTTGTAGAAAGATCCATTTTAAACTGAACGTGCCCAAAAAACTATGTAGAAAAACATAAATTTTCAGTTTAATACACACGCTGTCACGTTTATTGCCAAAACTGTACGTATCCGTATCTCGAAACGGACATTTTTTGTTAGTGTCATATAAAACCTTTACAAAAATTTAACATAAAATACAGGCACATACAATGAAACATTTCAGCGGAAAAACCACATACAAAACAACAAAGCAAAAAAATAAATTGTTATTAATACTTTTAAAGGAATATTGCCTCAAGGCAGTAGGACTGGGTGGTTTTCAGTACTTATAACAGTCGAGTTACTGGTATCGTAAAGTCAAAGCACAAAAATTCTTTCGTCAGCAGAACAAGAATAAAATGACCAGTAAAAGAAAAATACGATTAAATCGTGTAGGTACAGTTTCTTTCGTTTCCTGTATATAGCTAATAGTTTTATGTGTGTTTTACGAGCGTCACACACGTTTTACTGAAGCATGAAATGGGTTTCGATTTGGGCAGGTGGGAAGGTGCCCCCCGACCGTACGGTGGTAGTTAACGAGTTACGGACGGTCTCGCTGCCGCTTTTTGCGTGCATGACCGCACTCTGCATCGCTGGGATCCTGGCCGCCATTGCACTAATTGTCTTCAACATCTTGCACAGACACCGGAGGTAAGAAACCCTATATATATCTTGTTTAAGGAGCCTTTGTCAACGTCAGCCCCCACCCTCAAGTTACTGCTGAAATCGGTTAGTGCATGATATTGACAAGGGTCTTGTTAACAATCCACTTAATTTACTTAATGCTCGGAACGTGTCCAACTGAACTGATCTCTTGATTTTTAAAACGCAAATATAATCAATACTGTCATGTTTGCGTTGTTTATTGTCACTTGTTATTATGAAGAATACTATTTAATTCCCATATCATGTGTAAAGTTTACTTGGAACCCCCTAAACTTTATCTATCAGCAATTTTCTGCATTGATAGCTAGAAAATCTAAGCTCATGTTTATCGAAAACAAGTGTAGCTAAAAGAAAGCCGCGCTTCTCGCTGCGTCGCTCGCCGGTCGTTGTTTTATCCCGGCGGCGGAGTTTTATATGCCAAACGAGCAATTTGCGATGAGATGAATGTAAATGATCTGACGCAGTGAACAGTCAAAGGGGAACTCCGATAGTGTTGAGGACCGCCATCTTTATTTTATTTTTGCTTATATTTTATTCCTTTCGGAATTATTCCACTGCTCTTTGATGGAAATGAAAATAGAACAAGATTTCACAAGAGTATAAAATGACACAAGGAAAAGGAACAAGAATATCATACTGTTTTAACGTCGAAGTCGATATTCAGTATCCGTTGTGCGCTTACTTTGTTTTGGGTTTTATTACGTGAAACCAATGCTGCAGTCGTTAAAGTTGGTACATTGGGTCGTAATTTTTGTTCTGTTTAAGTATGCTGCAGGACCTACACTACCTACCTACTTTTATGTTCAGGGTTATACAGTGGTCGCACCCGGCGTGTAACACGGTGATGCTCTGCGGCTGCTGCATCTGCCTGAGCGCCGCCATCGCGCTGGGCGTGGACGGGCGCTGGGTGATGCCGCAGCACTTCTCCGGGCTGTGCGCCGCGCGCGCCTGGCTGCTCGCCACCGGCTTCTCCATGGCATACGGCGCCATGTTCACTAAAGTATGGCGAGTGCATCGGCACACCACTAAACCTAAAGTGGAAACAAAGGTAATCAACTCGGTAATTGGAATTTCCGTGCAATCCCCCGCGTAGGTTTTGAGAAGAATTTTAAGTGGCTGTTTTTATGGAGCGTACAGACGTTTACGAGTACAGCAAATAGGTTCCTACCGTATATAAACTGAGAGGGAAAGAATTGTTTTATATTATTTTACCGTCTTTATCCTGTCTTGTTTATGTCACTTGTCGCAATACTTATGTGTGTATATCACATTTCTCTCCATACTTTACCCAGACCAAAAGGAAAATCTTTTTGTTTTTGTATGATATTAGAATGAATTTGACACAGACATGTGTAGCGCTCATCCGGTATTAACGTTCACGTTTTTTAAATTATATTAAATGTGACGTAACCGTTAACAGGATGTCACTTGAGTATTCGGCACATTCGTCTAACTGCAGACAGATTTTGTTCCGACAGACATGAATGTAAAAGCGACTCCTTTCAACCCCAATACACAATACAATGGAAATTAGATCGTCTTCCGTCACTTTACATATCGAATGTTTTGCTTTTTTTGTTTCCGCACTTCATTGCGTCCTCAGAAGTTTTCCTATAGGACTTATTGAGATCACATCCGACGAAGCCCTTGTAAGCAAATTCGAAGCAAAAGCTTTTTGAGATATCGGGATTTTTTATTTTCTTGAACCTGATACGACGCCCACCCGTTGCGTCCTTTAAATATATTGTTGACTTCTGAATTTACTTTATGTACCTATAGAAGCTGTGTTTTTTTTCCTTTTTAGGGTTCCGTACCCAAAGGGTAAAACGGGACCCTATTACTAAGACTTCGCTGTCTGTCTGTCTGTCTGTCCGTCTGTCTGTCTGTCTGTCTGTCTGTCTCCAGGCTGTATCTCATAAACCGTGATAGCTAGAAAGCTGAAATTTTCACAAATGATGTTTTACTATTGCCGCTATAACAACAAATAATAAAAATTAAAAAAAAAAATTAAGGGGGGGCTCCCATACAACAGATATGATTTTTTTTGCCGTTTTTATAGATAATGGTACGGAACCCTTCTTGCGCGAGTCCGACTCGCACTTGGCCGGTTTTTGGAATACGGATTGCCATCGTTTGGGTAGAATAATGGGATAAATGTGATATTTACATATGGCTCTACGTAAAGTACTAACAAACATAATTAATTTAGTTAACGGAATGTACTAATTACCTTAATTGTGTTATTACAATGACGAATTTACACATTTCGTGTAGGTACATACTCATTTGAGGCATGGTTTGTATTGGTTTGACGAAGACATGCACTTAATTGATTACATTGGTGTCTATACAATAGCTCTTAACTCAGATAGATGCCAGTGTTTAAAACGACTTTTTTTTTTATTGGAGCTGTAAATTAGGTACAAGAGATTTAAGGTAACATAGAGAGGCTACTAACAGCGATCGGGTCGGTCTTCAGGTTAAGCTGCGCTTGCCTAGGTTGGTCCGTGGATGGAGGACCTATTACATACCGAGTTTCCTCTGTGCCTCGGAAAGCACATTAAGCCTTTGGTCCCGGCTGTGAATTGTAGATCTTTGACAGCCGTTACAGGTAGTCAGTGGCCCGAAAGTCTGACAACCATTCTTACCAAGGGGTATCGTATTAGTCAGTACTAACTGGGTTGTGGAGCTCAAATAACCAGTAAATCTCTCTATCTCTTTCGCAATTATTCTTCCTTTGACTGCAGCAACCGAACATCAACTTTATAGAAACGAAAATAAAGTTAACTATGATTTTGACAGTGATGCCAAACAACAGGCAAAATATCTATGAAACTAAACTCTAGTCAATATCTCCAAACAGAAAAAGCGCATTCACGGCTGGAAGCTGTACACTATGGTTGGAAGCCTACTTGTGGTGGACGTGGCTCTCCTCACGGCGTGGCAGCTGAGGGACCCTCTGGAGAGACGCGTGGAGATATTCCCGTTGGAGGCCCCGAGGCATCATGATGACGATGTGCATATACGACCTGAGCTTGAACACTGCGAGAGTAAACATAACACCGTCTGGCTGGGTAAGTGAAACTACCAAAAAAAATTCGTTCCATATTTGTAGTCGGTTAAAAATTTAGTTAAAATATAGTTGGTTAATATATATTACTTCACTTAGTTTTTCGCAAAAGTCATTTTCCAACAAGAAACTGGTTGGTATACTTTTTTTCACAAGACCTTTAAGTTTTTTGTATACCTATAAGTGTGTACGATAATCAGAAATCTTCCTCTTTTTATTAGTCGACTAACAATGAAAATATTGCGGTGTTTTAGGAAAAAGGCTTTGGCGAAAAAATAAGTGCATTTCTTGGAACTAGATGCTTTATTTCTGAAAAATCTTCATTCTTTTAAAAATGAATATTTTATTAAATACTTTAATACAATATTCATTTACAAATAAGAGTTCTTGAGTTTTCAAATAGGAGCGTCGAGGACTCGAAGCATAATATTAAAGAAATGTAGGGCTAATTAGTCTAAGAATTTTCCCAAAAACACAACTCTAGAAAAACAAAATCATAACCAAGATGAACGATCACATGAAACAAATGAAAATCTGCTGGTAGGCGCCATGTTGAGCTAGCTTTATTACTAACAGCATATACTCCAAGCTCTAGGATCTAGACTGTATATTACTTACATAACATGACTACTTGTAGTCTTCCGACGCGTAGTTTGTACGTCCGGTGGCGTCTCGTACTACGAAACGTGGACATACGCCAAAAACTGTTACAACTGGAAATACAATCTGTATCAGAAACGAGACAACCTTTTATAAAAATATTAGCAGCATACAGCTGGATACTGCTGCCACTTTATCGTAATAAGTACTTAAAAATAATATGAAATTGCGAGATACTTAAGAAGTTTTCATCAGAGTAATGGTCAAGTGACATCTTAGAACACAATTTAGACTACTTAGGTACCTAATTTGAAAGCGAAAGTACCTACCAGACTTTATAACTAGAAGAGACTTAGGCTACGTTCACACACAGAGTATAGTCGGCCGGCGACTGTGAGCGGGCAGTAAAAAATGTGCGAAGAAAATTCAGACCGAGTTTTGTTTTTTCATACATTTTGAACTTGACGCTCGCTCACTGTAGGCTGCTGATTATACGCTGTGTGTGAACACGGCCTTAGCTCTACGTGAGCTCTAACATCTTTTAAATAGTAGAAGAGTCGCAAAGCGTAGGCTTATAACTACAATGTTTAAAATATTTACTTTGGAGTCGCGAAGTAAACGACACATTTGTAGGTAAAACATAAGTCAGATACTACAAAATTAGCGCTGTTGGTCTAGGAAAATTAAACAAGCGATGGCAATTACTAGAGTATTATGCAATAATGCTATCAATTTCATTCAAATAACGTGTTGACGGGTGTGTAATATATGCCATAATAACAGATAATATATTATCACTTGAAATAACGTTCACATGATATAATTTTCATATGCTATAAAAACAAATAACCTAATTTCATGTGATCTAATATTACATTTCATATAAACTTCTTTTGCTCTTATAACATTTAGTATAACGTTCATCTCATATAATGTTCAATTAGTATACTGTTCTTTTACCAACTAACCGAACCTCGGGGTGCCCCTGACGTCGACCGTCTAGGGTTAGGATTTCCGTCAGCAGGTCGACGGAGTCCCGCTGCGGGGCTCCTATTTCTGTCTGCAGGGTTTACAGGAACCTAACTAACCGAACTTCGGGGTGCCCAGAATTTGAATATTATACTAACTGAATATTAGTTCAAATGTGCATTATAGAAAATGTTTATAAAACCATATTAAATTAGGTAAATTGAAATTATATCAATAATTCATTATATCATTTCATCGTAAAAAAAATATATTAAATGAAATTAGGTCATGTGATCGTTAGAACTTTTGTTATTATGTCAAATGGTACGCACCCCGTATTGACAGCTGATTGTTTGCTAATATTGTACGCGATCAATACAACGCACGTTATTATTGAGCAGGAATGCTGGGAACTGACGTGTTAATAATGGCTGAAATACTACATTCGAGTAATATGGATAGCATTATTATACATTATTACATAACCAGAGACTGACCTTTTTGGCTTCGTCGCGAGCTATCGAAATTAACCTTAACTCGTAGGCGTAACTTGAATAAACTTAAAGGCTTAAAACAGTAGCCATAACTGTAAGCTTTCATGACATCATCGTCATATCAGCCCGGAATCACCCACTGCTGGGTATAGGCCTCCCCTTTTTCTGCCACACTTCACGGTTCTGTGCGTCCCTATCCGGGTGTATCCCGCGACTTTGACGTTATCGTCAACCCAACAAGCTTTAGGACGAACCTGGTTTCTTTGGCCAAACCTTGGTCACCACTCGGTCAAAGCCTTGTTCCATCGGCCATATCCGCGTCTAGCCAGATGACAGGCGCATCGCAGGCCTTTTTCATGACATAAAAGTGTACAAAAATTACATGGTCATAATAATAATCAAGTCCGTCCTAGGTTGTCGACTTGTGTTGTGAACTCAGCCATCATTGTGCCGATAGTCGTTTCAGCCGATGGCTTAATTGCCAAAAGCCTCTACCAATACCTGAGGAAGGCAGCTGGATCAAGGGCTTAAACTCGGTACTCCTGGACACGGCTTGTATTGTTAGGAGGTTCCTCTCTCTGGAGCCCTGACCGTCGGTAGCTTGGACCTTGTACCCGATACCACGGATACCAGTGGGCAAATTTTTTAATATTTTTAAATGTTTTTTTTTTAATCATTTAAAATGTACATAAATTTATGTGTAAAGAAAGTAAATAAAGGAATAAAGTCCGTAAAAGGACTCGTGAATCCCACGAAATGTATATATCTAGTCTCCAGGCTTGTTTTGTAACAACAAAACTAGAAAAGCAGCTTATTAAACTATTCTAATCAAGATTTCCCTTTGATGTCAAGTTCCGAGGAAATGTGATCAAACGCTTCAGTTCTTGGTACCATATTGTGAGAGCTAGGACAAAGCATTGTGATGCGGCACCGCATCGTATTATTTACTGCTAGTTTCCTGCGTTTGATGTAATGACGCTGCGTTGCGGTTGCATCACCGACGTTTGCATTGCGATTGCATCACGGACTTTTGCGTTGCGGAGTTGCGGGTTTGGAACCACTCTATCGTGTGTTCCCCGTAATGGAGATATATTATGCATAATTCATTATGCTGTATACATTAAATTAACAAGTCCCTCAAACTTGCTAGATGGCTAATCTTCTATCTGTTTGCTGAGCGCTGAATGCTCATGTTCAGTATAGACATGTTATGTTAATACTCTGATGACCTAATGGGACATAAAAGCGGGACTTTTAACGACTCAACAGAAGGAAAACGGTTTTAACCCTTTTGAACCACCAATTTTGTATTCACATGTAAATACAACGTTGACAAATGTTGTAAAATGTAGCCAGTTCTTTTAAATATGTAAAGTGAAGCTCGCTTGTGGAACATGTTAGCATTGACGTAGGACGTGTCCTCTCTGCTTTCAACAACGGATACGTTTCCTTTTCACGCAACACTTAGTCTAGAATATTCCAATGCGCGCAGCACAAACATAAATATTGTGCCGAACTAAAACATCACAAACATAAAGCACCGTGTAGTTGCTGAAACAATTTTCAATCTAAAAATACGTACTTGAGGCAACCGTTTAATTTGATACCAACTTTTAATTGCAAAATAAACTAACTGAAATCCACGCCATTAATGCCAACAACAATAATTATAAAAGATGAGCTCTAATACGAAGTGATTTAAAGTACCGTAAACAGTAAATTACATTATATAAATCTCCTTGCAAGTCCACTGCGACTCATTTGCGACGGTAACTTGGGGAATTTTAAAAGTTTTTCTTGAGTCGTTAATAACAGCTGTGCTCTTTGTTATGTTGTTTAGAGTCACCTTTTCTAAGAGGTGTGCGTGTTACTCCTCCATTGGTCTGAAAGCCGCAAATGCAGCTTTCAAGAAAAAAATACTATTTTAACTCTTAGACTAGATAAAATAACTGTTTTATAAGCTTTTATTCAACTTGCCTTGTTAGTTAGTATTGGTTAAATCTTGCAACTGAATTTCAAACCAGTTTCCCCCAACCGATTGAGCGGAAATTTTGCACACACCTTTGGTTCTAGTGACAATACATTTTTATGGCAGATGATTTGATCCTGCAGCCAGGATCGCCTCCTTACTAGAGAACTTCTCAACGGTTAACAGCACGGACACGCAACGTATACCTACGCGTTCAATGTTAATAGATAAATCTATTTTCTTCTTTTCATTTTAGTAAATGTTGTTTTTTTTTGTAATAAAGTTTAATTAATTTACAGAAGCTAAGCTTTCAATCAATAATGATAGATACTCGTACCTTATAGTAACTACTAAACCACATTAAAGCGTTTCTTAAAATTTTCAAATATAGTATTTACGACAAACTCTTAAACTTTTCTACATTCGACTGTACATACATTTTTTTCACGTTCGCAACTCAGGCCTGCGCCTACAGCAAGATCTTTGTTTCAGGCGTAATGTACGGCTACAAAGGCCTAGTCTTAGTATTCGGCCTATTCCTGGCCTACGAGACACGATCAGTGAAGGTGCGTCAGATCAACGACTCGCGTTACGTGGGCATGAGCATCTACAATGTGGTAGTCCTGTGCCTCATCACAGCACCCGTGACCCTCGTCATCGCCAGCCAGCAGGACGCAGCCTTCGCCTTTGTCTCGTTAGCCATCGTCTTCTGCTGTTTCCTCAGCATGGCACTGATTTTTATTCCTAAGGTGAGTAAGGTGAGAAAAACAACAACGTTTTATTTTTTTATTTTCGTGTAGGTGAGTTGAAATGCTTCGTAGTTTTACATTGGACATGTTATTCATTTGTAGGTACAGTCAGGGAACTTGTATAATAAGCAGATGGTTGCACTAAGTCTATATGACGAGTGAAAGACAAAGTATACCTACATATAGCAGCAAGTATATATACAGCTATTGCAATTTTAGTTGAATCAATATGTTAAATCAAAAAGTTCCTTGACTTTACAATGTCATTTTAGTTACAGGTTCATTTCACCGCACGAAAATCACAGTACTTGCGTCAAATATAATAGACATAGATTCCATACAAGTTACTTGCATGAAACACAAACTCTAAAAGATGGCTACAATACATACGAGTAGTTACATTTACCATAACAGTCGCACCTGAAATCTAAATGAACAGGCAAGTATCATAAACTTTGTCTACGATATTTTTAAAGCTTCAAAGTAAATTGAATAGCTACGAATTTCCACGAATAAATAATACTGAACATTTTGCTATTAAAATAAATGTCTTCGTATAATGTTACAGCAAATATTATGTTGCTCAGGACTTTGCTAAAGAAAATTGGTTCTTTAATATTACATCTGACCTAATTTACAGTGACCTATTTAATTATAAAGATCCCAGCTTCCACTGGTTAGAAAGAAGTACTGGTGGCTGCCTGTTATTGATAAAGCGTATCGTACATTGAATACAATTCGAAAAACTATCCACAATAAAAAAGGTTTAATCTCTATTGAATAAGCTTGCGTCCAGCAGATTAAAATAAAACTTTTCCCGACCGTATTTCGAATAACCAGCCGAAAACTAAATGAGTCTTCAGTACTTTTATGAGGGAGTTAATGATTCTTATTTATTACATAAACGAACGTTTTGTCTTGGCCTCCGAAAATTGAGAGCGCAGATTACGACTATAAAGGCCGAATTGATTCAGTCGTTTAAATATAAACCAAAATGTGATTTACGGCAGAAGTTAGGCTCCCTTACTGAAATTAATGCGAGCCTACCTTTGAGATACTTTCACACGATTTAACATGATAATCGGTATTATGAAGCGGCAGTTTAAATAGAAAAATGTCTTTGTCGGATATTAACGTTGTGTTTAACGGCACTATATTCACATTACTGACCGAGCAAGCTCTACAGAATTTCAAAATTATTACTCAGTAAATACATGGCTATTTTCAATGAAGAGCTAATATTTTTCATTAACTTTAACTTCGTTAATGTTAATGCGAGTGGCATTAACATTAACGAAGTAAAATCGACAAATAAATGTTACAAATTTTCAGCGTCCGCTATAAAAGCAAGCTTTGTTTTCTATGCTCTGCTTATTTAGCGAGTCTTTGAACATAACCCTGTATTTATAAGCTAAGTACATAAATGTTCAGTAGATAGGTATTACACACAGAAATACAGATCAAAATATCATTTCCGTGCATATCCATTCAATCAGAAATAATATTCTATATCTAACAATTATCTCGACCATCTGGTTCGATGCACAATATTCGTAGTAATAATTATTCGATAATATTGATATTGCGGCGTAAGGAAAAACAATAATCTTGTTTATCCTTTAATCAATGATTGTAGAATTGATTTATGATTTATTTTTACCTATTATTTTTACGCATATGTAAAAATACAAGGCTTTTACGTACATTTTGTCACATGATGTCTTCGCATTTTTGATTTACGTATTTAATTAATCCTTGATTAACCTAAGTGATTAGATAAACAGGTAAACATTGTACGTAGTACACTTTGGTATTTAGTAGCTGCTTAAAATATTTTGTGGTTTTCATAACGAACACGAAGCCAGTCAATATTTAATAACAATTTGCAATTAGCCAAATAGTACGCACGGCAAAAATCAAGCTATACATAACCAGTTTATGCGGATCTCTCATTGTACGATAAATCTATTCAAAGCGAGGCTATGTTAAACTGGAAAATTATAGCTTGAGTGTGTACTGTGGCAGCACTAACATTAACTTTGATAGAAGAGCTATTTCTTAATAGTACGGGATCCAAACTACTATGTTTGTAATAACATATATACAATTACTACCAATGCAGTAGAACAAGATCGCTTCCAAAAATTGCGCAGTCCTTACATATTGACTGACTGTACCGAGATACTCAATGTCATTTCAGATGCACGACTGATCGCTTGGCGAAATAATGTAAGCGTAAAATAAGAGTTTATATGGTAATACAGGTGATCGAGGTGATCCGTCACCCGACGGAGCGCGCAGAAAGCGGCCGGGGCTCGGGCTCGGGCTCCGCCCCTGCCGACGAGGAGCGCTACCGGGAACTAGTCAAAGAAAATGAAGAATTGCAGAAGCTCATCGCGCAGGTATTACTATCATATAAGAAGTCAAATTAACCGGTGAATCTTCACAGATGTGATTGATATTAAAAATCCAAGAATGATAAACAAAAACAATATCATACAAACTTACAACGACTGAAAGGGACTTGCAATTTTGTATTAAGAAAAGTTTTTTTTGTTTTATCACGAAGTTAACTGGACCGTGTATAGGACAATATCATCTAATCTCGTGAAATGATTGGCCAGTCAACGAAGTTAGACTGTTCACGGAGGTATCTGCTCACCCACTCGTGAAGCATATTTTAATGCACCTCGAACTAAACATTTATTCTAATCCTAAGCTTATCCTAATTATGAAAATGTGGGACGTGTTTTCTATTTACTTATGTAAATCCAAAGAAATCGGGTTCGTATCAGATACACATTAGAAAGGTTCTAAGCGATAAATAATGTTTCAATTACTTACGGATCAGTAGCCACGGTTCCGTTCAACAAACAAGATGTATTTGGACAGCAGTCACTATATTTTACAGTAGTTTAAAGGAAAATCCACGAATATCGACATACGACCTCCAGGTTTACACAGAAAAGCATGTGAGGTTTCGAGCAAATGTTAATCGATATATTTCGTAAAACCGAAACTTTACACTCCATCTCTAGTTACGATTTTCCAACGTACAACGTACGTTTCTACCACAGTTATGTTCCAAAAATATTCATGTTTCCAAACCGTTTTGCTCAGAGTGCATTTGCAAACATACATTTATGCGTAATGCAGGTACATACTAGCTACATACTATAGATACAGTCTTGTGTACGAGTCGCGTGCAATCACGGAATGGAGTCTTCACAATGTCGTACATAAATAATGTGGGTCTCACCATGACGGGTACGGGAAATAAAATCTTTCGTAAGTAGGAAACCCTGTCAATCGGCTTTACTAGAAAGGGCCGCCTGCCCATTACAAACTATTGACAGAATTTTATATTACAGATGAAAATGGAGACGGATAATTTTTATTTTACCTTCATAATATTATGTTTGCCTTTAACAAAATAACTAGCCGTTGCCGGCGAGTCCTTTTGCGCACATTTTTTTCCCGTTGTACCCGCTGAAGAAGTTCATTTTTGAATAATTAGTATAGATTAGTATGTACCTACGTATCGATACGTACGCCTACGTTACGATAACTTTGGCGTTTTGTCCGCATCATGCCCCCCTCCCACACTTATCTTATCTGTACTTACATATTTCTGTCACATGCTACGCCAGCTTATTTGTGCGTCTATCTCCTATCTTTGATTTACCTTCATTGTCTGATTACACCCGGACGTTTTAACATTAAATGTAGGTGTGTGATCAATATAAATGCTTCATTAACAGGATTTACGCTCCTACTTTGCAATTTAACTAAATAACGTCTTCTAGTAGTCAACTCGTTTGTTTAACACCCTCCCTATCCATAATGGATTACTTTCTCAAACTCATTATTCTGAACGAGAGATTCCTGTCAGAGGAAAAGGCTTAATCTTGACACTTCCTCCAAAAAAGTATTTACATCGCATTATCTCTGGCAGCTAAAGGTGTTTCACTTTCATGTTTAATTCATCTCGTCTGGAGTCACTACGACACATCCTCCGTTAAATAAAGTACCCTTCCACTAACTATATAAATATTCTTATAGTTTTTATAAGCCGCGAAGGCGCCTAAAGCTCACAAAACATGTTGTTTTCCAAGTCTACGCGCGTCTGTGTGTGTTGCTTATACTATTCCACACATCACGTTTGGGAAACAGAGAACAAAAAGTGATGCGTATTCATGAATGTACGAAAGGAAAACATGACTGATTGGCAACCACACAATACCTCAGCAAAAATACGAACAAATACCGGATTTTTCCGAATTACAGTTTTTGTAATAAACGGAGGTTTCAACCCCTTTGTTGCAAGTTTTTAAACACATTAAATTCAACATTTACTTGGCTGTTAAATGTACATATAATGAGCAAACATTGAGAATTATTGATTAAATTTATTAAGTACCAACGCAATAAAACCATTATTAAATTGGTATTTTACCTTAATCATTTTATCTATATCGTCACTCGACAGCTTTACAAACAAACCCATTGAAAACTAATTAGTGAGATTATGATCAAATAAATCTTTGATAGTGCCAATTAGTTTAAATTGACTGCATACCTATATGAATTGGGTTCAGTAAGCTAGTTAGAAAATCATTTGTTGGATTTTCATTTCATCCACAACTATGCGTCGATATAGAGAGTGGTATTCAGTCTGGTTAGATTTGTTATTTTGGTTTTCACGAATTGAATATGTGATTTTTAGCGATTTTATTTGGAATAACATTTAGAATCCTCTCAATTGACGGATGCAGGTGACTTAATCGCCACCCTGTAGACATATTGAGTACGAAGAAGTCTTGTATAATGGACTATTTTTGTCTGCTATGTAACTTTAGGTACTTCGTAATTGTTTACTTCGAAAATCTCCAGACAGCTCCTTGAGCAAAGAAGATTGAAAGTGGTCCCTTCGGTATCTGATCGTTAAGTATGACAAGTTGTGGTAGATGTAAACTTAGGCTGGAAACAAATATTTTTAGCTTATATTGTTCCACTGCAGGGCAATGGCCTCCCTTTGTCCTTAACAATAATCTCTATTTTGAGCTAGTGTGGGCAAATATTCCTTCATAGGTTAATCATGAATGATAAAAAAAAACGATTGTTTGAAGGTTCGAATAATTTCTTTAACTATCATTTATTTCATAATGTGCATAAAGTTACAAGCCATGTTCAGCTTAAACTTTGAAGAAATACATGACCCTGTTAGAGCGCAGCAAGTAGGATTAATAATCAGCCTATAATGTTCCCACTGCTGGGACCCACGGCCTCCTCTCTTGAGGGAATGGGCTATAATCCACCACGCGGGCCCAGTGCGGGTTGGTAGATGTCACATGTCTTCGAATTTTTGGTTCCAGGACATGCCGGTTTCCTCACGATGTTTTCTTTCACCGTTTTTCAAGAACAGTGGTGATGAAATAAATTACACAAAGTAATGCGCCTGCCTGGGTTCGAACCCACGACTTGTTCGTAAGTCGGGGCTGCCACCACTGGGCCACCGCTGCTCTCAATAAACTTAAAGTTTGTTTATCGTTACTTCAACATGTTGATAACCATTCTGTTTCATGTTTATTTAGTTATACTAAACACTATTTACGTCATTAATTATTAATTGATTAGTGATTAAGTAGGTATTAGAATTCAATCTTTATCAGTTAAATTCAAATCTTGAGACTTCTAATTATGATTAAATTGATTTATCGAGGAATTAATCATCGATTTTCCTTACAGGAGAGACAAACAAAATAATAATCTACTATCTTGACCAAAGGTTTATCGTACGTTGACCTTTTAGAATTAGGCTCGAAGTAGGTTGATATGGTTTTGTTAAGCTTCGGATTTAATATCTCATCAATGGTTTTTACTAACTTTGAATAAAGAAACTTCTGTATTTTTCCAAAGATTAATACGAGTATCTTAGTTCCATAGGTAAAAAAAAACCTTATTAAAAAGATTTCTTGAATTAAATGGCTAAATAAAAACCAAAATTACAACTGTTTTAGAAATGGCATGCGCATCAAAAGACGCACAGCATCTGCTGCCATTTCGAAATGCAAACTTGAACTCAAAATTACTATAGCATTTAATTCGCTCCAATAAACTTAAACGGTTTCCAGCAGAACTGTTTACCGTGTTGCACAATTACAGCTCTTGCATAATAAGATAAGTTTTAGCGAGTCGCAGAAAAAGAAAAGTAGAGAGAGACTGCCTCGTTGGCCAAGAAGTCACAAGCGCCACTGAAATCTTGGGTTGGAATCCCAGGACAAGAAGTGTTTTTATCAAGATTTTTTGAGTTGCTGATGGTTGATAGAAATAAGTTCACCCCCACTACATCTGCCTAGCCTTTTCCCAACTATGTTGGGGTCGGCTTCCAGTCTAACCGGATGCAGCTGAATACCAGTATTTTACATGGACCGACTGCCTATCTGACCTCCACAACCCAGTTGCTACTGGGTAATACTACACCCCGGTAGGTAAAACTGGTTGTTGTGCGCCCTACTACAATGGGACTTAAAATTAACTGGCGAAATGTGGTTGTACTATAGATTGGTAGAGGTGTATCTATTAATATCCATAAGATACACCTCTGCCTAACGCTTTCGGCATTAGAGGCGTCTTGATATGCTAGAGAGAGTAAGGAGTGTTGTATGTATGGGTACGGGGCACCAATAAAAATGCAGGTTCCCTGTACGGCAAAGTCGGAGGATGGAAACCGATCGGTGCCGTAAAGTAGTTCCACACTTTCTGCAGCACTACATGCAGCGGCGCATAAAGAAACAGATGTACATACATTATTGTGACTAAACATAAGTGTACTTGCAGAAGGAGGAGCGGATCCGGGTGCTGAAGCAGAAGCTAGCGGAGCGCGAGGCGGCGGCGGCGGGCGTGACGCAAGGTACGGGCGGCGGAGTGCTGGCCGACCTCGCCACCGCCACCTCTGACTACGGCACCTCCACCAACTACACGCGCTCCTCGCGCGCCTCCGTCTCTGACCTTGACTTCTCCGAGAGCTACCTCTAACTCTCCCTGATAGGCTCACACCCACCTCACCGTGATCTTTACTCAAAGCTCTAAACACTACTCTGTTCTAATAATTCCAACTTACATTTCTTTCAGCCCTCTTGATTTAACAGAAAAACAAAATGTTTTTAGTAACAAACTTGTACCTGTACCTATTTTCTAGTGTTCTTATTTTTGATAAATTAGAACTATTGTAAGGTTTACCCTAAATACTTTATTAAAAATAAACTAAAGCACGCCCTACGGGCCCTACCCCCCGATCCCGTAACGTCTCATACACCCTTAGCCCGTGATCTTCACTAATAAACTACACGTTTTTTAAAGGCCTATAAAGTCGGCCTATTACACTGTTCGTATGCTGGAAGTAATAATTTGAATCGATAATTCAATTTCATTTGATACGGTTTACTTTGGTGGAGGAAATACAATCGAATGGCGGTAAGATTAGTCAATGACCGGTGGAATCACAGTCGACCCTCATTACCCACGTCTGGGCTGGTCATTAGGCGAGCTGGCTCGAGTCAGTGATTCGCCTGCACCGCTCGACTCGTGTTTAATTAATATGCTTCGGTTACACGATTTGAGCCGCTGTCCGCACCCCGACAGGTCCTCTGCACTACCTAATAATGCTCACCACTGAAATGACAGTCTGTGAATCCCAAAATCCTCCCTTTGATATTCTTGTTACCTTTGTTATCGTTGTGTCCGATTGGAATATGTTGATTACAATCATGTTGCGTACCATCTGTGAGACTTAATTAAGCAATTACCTATCTACGATTACTTTTTTTAATCCCTTATCAAACTGTGTCCATACCTCCACTTAGTCTCAAGCCGCTTACAATCGATTATGGATGAAGTAATTTGTAATTTATTATTACTTTCTAGTAAATTGTGAGCGTCATTAAATCAGGGTTGCTCTATTAATAACGGATGTGACGTCTCGTGTCAGTGATCGAGCATTCTAACGTAATGTGCGAGTATTGATGCATTGTTATTGCAATTTAATGTTTACCTTGATGAGCATATTATTCCCCGAATTATGCCCAAGTCTATGTCCAATCACCAATCTTACAAATATGTTCGCATTAATAAGTTCAGTTCATTTTAATTGACAATTACTGTAATATGCTTCGCTCCTTAGTTCATTCACTTTATGCGAACATATTTGAAACGTAAAATATTTCCTCTGAATTAGGCCGCAGTCTGTTTGGAAAAAAGAAAATAATTTCAAGTTGTTTAAATATTTGATACGTAATATTAAACACGTCCTATACAAATTATGGAATTAATGTTTGAATACCTAATCTTAAAAGTATGATCCCGATTGTCATGAATATTTAGAACTACATTTTCTTGAAGTTGTTTTCCGCCGCGTTCCCGCTGTCAGTCAGACCGCGGCCTGACCTACTCTACCTCACACGTACTGTTACGATTGCACGTGTCTTTACGTCTAAACAACCTATCACCTATTCCTACTAGACTGATTTAGTGGTACTCTTAGCATTATGAGATCTACTCATAAATTGTTTCTACATACTCAATTGTAAGTTACGATTTGTAGATGTTACTCTCTAAATCCATTAGGCTATTAGTTACTAGTATTAATTTGTGTCTCTACAGACAAGAACCTATAGCATTAAGTATCGCTACAACGATTGTTCTTTATGCATTTTTAAAATATTAAAAAAAACATGATAACTAACACGAATTTCTTCAAATTGACACGTTTCTATTTTATTGGCACAAAAATCTAGATAGCTTTAGCCTCATATTAACGTTGACAGAATACATTTCTTTATGTAAAAGTTATGGTTGGTTTAATAGAGAATAAGTATAAATAATGTCCATTTTACATTTTGTTCTCATATTCAAATTTTATTGCATAACTTTAAAGCATAGCTTTTGGAATTCATGCAGTCAAATCTCGTTATGATGCACTTGTTAATTTTATTTAAATCTTTAAAAATAACACTTTGTTCGGCTGAATTGTAAAGAAGAAACGATTAGAAGACACGATAGTCGGTAATGGGGAGAAAAAGACCATTTAAAGGACGAGTTTGAGAGGAGCTCGATGTATACATAGGTATGTTGTGAGCCACGTGTGACCCCAGCCCCTAGTAGTTACGTAAGTAGTTTGAAGATGTTGTCCGAGCCCGTAGTTCCCCTGTTGTCACCCCAGAGATGCATGTCACCTACACTCACACTGCACTCCGGTCCTCCGGCCCTCTATACTTGGCGCTTGTTTGTGCTTTATAAACGTCCAGTTCCTTGTAGTGTTATTGAGCACTTACCGAATCTAATAACAAATTATACTTTCACAAATATTTTATACCTTCTAACCTTCTGGAGTACACCCCTATTCAACACATAATGATTTACACACAGCACTCCATTGATTTACATTGCCGTACCAGAGTTTAATGTGTAACATTAGGTATTAAATATGTATATAAGTAGTAGGTACATGATGGTAGGTGTTGGTAAAGGCAGACTAACGAGATTTCCTTGCATGAATGTTTGATATGGTTGTTTTATTTTATGTAAATCGCGCTTATACTTGTATTTATCTGAACATATTGCGGTAAAAAGTGTCTGGGAAAAAGTAAGCTGAAAATATATTCAACTGGCATCATTGAATAAAAAAAGGAAAATTTTAGTTTATCCGTGATCGTTCCATGTTCATTTCTTCTTTTAGTTGTGGTAAGATAATGATATCTTAAGGACATTTCCAACTCACCTTGAACAATCTTTTCTTCTGTCACCAAACTTCTCGACCTTACCAAAGTTGTTTCCGATTCTAACTCCTCGAAAACTTACTGCTACTATGAAAATATATTCTAATATCGCTTTGATGTTTCTTTTGTTTGCTTTTCTTTACAAGCTTTTATGTACCTCCTAGGTAATGTGTAGATTTGAACATTTATGGGTTATGGATATTTGTATATCATCAGTCTATATGTGTGATTTCGTAAATGCAGCTTTGAACCTGAAGATATAAAGCATTCGAGAGTTGAATTCCAGAAAATGAATTTAAATTACCACAAATATTTGGGACTGTGGTTACGAAATGTTACATATAGAGGGAAGATATATACATTGTTAACTAAATGATCTTTTTCTCTCTCGGCAGATGTACAGGACGAACACATCTGATCGCAAGGCAATCTTCGATAGAAATATTAGATTAATAGCTGAATTTCATGTTGAATAGAACTCTCATGGCGCCGTAGTGAATTTCTTTTATATTGATAAGAAATAAAAGTGTTCTTATATTGTTAGTTAACTGGACTAAGTACGTTCGTTCGTCGGAGGAACGTTCTGCGGCAGAACTTACTAGCTAATCAATTACTACTATTATATTGTACCTAACGGTGCACATTGTTTCGTTTTAAGTTATGTGTAGGATTCTACATAGTGTGCACGGTTTACGAGACACAACATAGATGTGAATAAACTTGTTATTAAATAGTTGAATGTAATTGATCGTTGCTCAGTGTATAATAAAATGAAAAAATGTTAAAAATGAAATTATAATATCTCAGAAATATCCTCGAAATCGAAGACTTTGATGTACCGTCTGTCTATGATTTGATATTGGTGTTAAACAATATATAGAAGAAACCTTTAAAAAATCATGTTTCTCTTTAAAATATACCTACTTCTCTATACGTCTGGATTTAATACCTCTAAAATGTACCTTGTAAATTTTATAAATACATGTTTCAGTCTACAATTTCAATAAAAATGTAGCATTGTGTTTTACATATCACAATAAAACTTACTTAATGATGAAATCTGAATAGCAAACCTTTTTGAAATTATAAATAAGATATTTGATCAATGTAATATTAATCGAGCGGCTCAACTCCAGTGATAATGGATGCCAAAGTCATGTTAAGAACAACACATACATTTATATTTACAACATATGCATTATCAGTTTGTTAATTTCTCCGCCTTTAGCTTAATAAGTGACTTGCCAAACACGACAGAAATACGCAGAAGCTGTCTTCATTTAAATAGTAATTATTACGAAGAGAGCCGATCAAACACACCTAGAATGTAAGTTAAATATTCAAATATTATTTATCTAGTCAAATCGATAAAATTAATCCAAAAATAATTCCGTCATGTTACCATACAGACAATTAGAATGATAATACAATTGTTACAGCACTGCCAAGTCATTTATATTAATAAGTAGATTAAATGGAGACAAGTCTAGAACTCTAGGAATAGACTACTTATAAAGTCTAATTTTGTTTTATTTCGAGTATTTGGACCGGTAAGTGCAATAGAGGTGAATGTTAAGATAAAATGTTGTGAGATTATAAAGATATTACAGGTTTTCAATTTGTACGTAGGTACGTTGTCCACAAAGAAAGCTGAGCTCGCTTAGAATGGCTGTTCCCGAATGTCTTTTTGGCGTGTGTTCAAAACTCAGTCCAGTTTTATTTCCGCAAGTTTAAAAGAAAGATCCATCCAAATAGCATTGCTGTGTCTGAAGTTCGCTATTACTGTGGAATGATGTTACATAAAAGAAATGTTACTTTATTTATTAGTACCGAGATGTACTTATGTTTTATGTCTTTCATTTAACTACTATGTACTGTTTGTTTTGAGCACAAAATAGTCTCAAAATTTCAATTGGTGTCATGATATATTTTGATCGTTATAATGAATGCGTTACCAATTTGTTGTTTATATTTTATTTATCTTTCTGTATAAGTAACGACATTTGTTAATTACTATTCTATTACTAACATCACGCATTCGGCCTTAGAAAGATTTGACTGCATAGAATTAAAGATTTTTGTTACGGGTGTCACCAAATTGTTGTCTAAAGTTGTACATATTGTTTCTTAAATTTTAAATACATTTAGGAAATCGTTGGTATTCTAAATTTTATTACATTTTGAAATGATTACGATACTTTATTGTGCCCCGTCAGTGCGAGAGGCTTCACCGAGACGTTTCGCTCGGTGCTGCGCGTCTGCAGTGACGGCCGGAGATCGTACAAGTTTATCTAGAATGTTAGTTATAATGTCAAGTTTATTATAAGCTTCGTAATTATTAGTACATTACTTTCCTGTGATCTGTACGTTTGGTTGTATTAAACGTTTCACCCAAATCATCACTGTGTAAATAAAGAGTCATCGAATGATCTGAATGTAAAAAAAAATACGTTTTATTTCTATAAACCCTTATCGCGACACCCGACGGCGCCAAAATAAACATTTAATTTTACATTCTACCTTTTCGATCGCAGTTAAATGGAAACAGAGTGATTCTGCGAAATGCTCGAACGTTCTACTATTTTAGTGGACTTTATAAACGAAATCGATAGACTGGCATGAATGGCAAAGTGAGCATCTCTATGTTTTAAATAAACTTTTAATCTATTACGCTTTTTATATTATTGAGAAATTTTCTGATACTATTGAGTATCAACGAAAATTAATTAGTCATTTCTAAATAAGTTACAGTACATACATGTACTGTACCAGTGACGAATAGATAAAATACAGTCGTCAAAAGAAGCTTCCTTTATGAAGAAGATCAGCCAAGCAGTTTAATAAATTCTTTTTTAATTTTCAGGCAAAATACCCATATCCAATAAAAATAATAAATTGAGATGAATAAAAAACAATAAAATGTTAAAAAGTCATTAACAGTTTGTAAGTAAATTGTTACCTACTAACACTATGAGTCTTGTTGCTCGAATTAAATGATTAAATTAAAATTAAATTAAATTAAAAATTATTAAAAATCATTAAATAAAAATATCAATAAATTCACTCAAAAATTAAAACATGGAGGTATGTATAGGTATACCCATAGTCTTTAAAAATAACAAGTCATTAGTCAAGTGAAAATAATGATTATCTACAGTTACTGAAAGCACTCAGCTGAGAGGCACCGGGTCGCTGGGCAGGGATTTAATTTTTCACAAAGGTAAGTACTCCCAAAGCCGCAAAGGAATTTAAAAGAATCTCCGTCAGAACAATAAACATTTCGTAAAACTGGATAAATTAGTTTGCCGTTTTCATTAACCGAGATGGTTATTTCTAAGCGTGAGGGAACGAAGCAATTTGTTCTAAGAGCTGGATTAAACGATGACTGACGACGAAGTCGGCACACTTCTGATTCAAGTTTTCGACCGTGTTATTAGATTTCCGGACGGAACTAGCCGAGCTAACTAGGTGTCTGTTCTCTGCCGTACATCTACACAAACAAATAAAATTGAAGTGTCTGTTTGTAATATCAAAATAACAGCTTTTTACTAAATGCATGAAAGTATATACGGTACTTAGAAAAAAATACATTTTTTTTTAATTTTTGTCTGTCTCTCTGTCTGTTTGTTCCGGCTAATCTCTGAAACAGCTGGACCAATTTTGACGGGACTTTTACTGGCAGATAGCTGATGTTATAAGATCTAACATCGGCTAACTTCATTTTAGATTAGCTGGTTGCCCGTGACCTTCGTTCACGTGAAATGATTATACAAAATATTACGTCCCTTTTTGAATCGGATTTTTTTAACAATTTTAAGGATTTTAATTTTCTGCACGGAACCTGAATTATTTTTCTGAAATAATAAGCCTAAGTTAGACCTTATAACATCAGCTATCTACCAGTAAAAACCAAAAACCCGCCAAAAACGGTCCAGCCGTTTCGGAGATTAACCGGAACAAAGAGACAGACAGAAAAAAAATGAAAAAATGTGTTTTTGTTATAAGTGCCGTATATATTTTCATATATGCATTCAGTAAAAAGCTGTTATTTTGATATTACAAACAGACAGTTCAATTTTATTTATTTGTACAGAAAAATAATTAGGGTTCCTTGCAAAAAAATTAAAACCCTTACAATTGGTACTTAGCAAAATTCGATTCAAAAAGGGAAGCAATAATATTTTTTTATAATAATTACACGGAACGAAGGTCATGGGCAACAGCCAGTTACTAATATTTTGACAGGAGTTGATATTATGACACTTCTAAACGAAGGAACTGAAATTCAGGAAGGACTGCCTCGTTGGTCTCGGTGGTCACAATCGCGACTGCTGAGCATGAGGTCTTGGGTTCGATTCCCGGGTCGGGCAAATTGTTATTAGGTTTTCCATCAGGAATTTCTCAATAGCAGCCACGGAGTTTGGATTTGTGCCCGGTTAATGGCAATAATCACGCCCCCTATTACAAGAGACTTAAACATAATTGGCGAACTGTGGGTCTACTGTTAGGTACACCTCTGCCTAACTCTTAGGGGATTACAGGCGTGATTTTATGTAAACTAAACATGTGGCGAAAAGGTTAAAACTAACATCATAATAAAACAGTTGAAGTGAAAGATTACAAGAAACGTTCCTATCCAAATGTAGTCGAATCAATACTTGTAGTCGTGCATTAGTAATGGCTTCATACAAACGCAGCAAGGGCAAATTAGAATTGTGACGTCTATTTTCCAATTTAAACCGGAAAAACTGTAATGTTATTGCATTATCAAACTGAATCAACTTTTAAATGAGTCATTTTATGGACGTAGATATTCATGAGTCTCGTTATTTGGCAATTCAATTTTCTTTTCATTCGCCTAATGGACTGATATAACCCAATTATAATGATATTAAAAGGAATAGATTTTTTATGATATAACATTCCATTTGTCAAGTTATCATTGCTATAGAAATGAAAATCTTTGTAAACGTATCGTAATCACTTCGCTCTTTTTATCATACGACCAAAAGAACCGCTTTGGAGTTAACCCTGTCGGCGGCGTTCAGAGTAAATAACAGAGTGTGTTGGATGATTTGAATGGAAACTCTATAAATTGGGACAAAGAAGCAATTGCTGTCTGGAGGAAAACACAAAGTGTACGCACACAGCACTCACATGTTTTAGCAAATAGGTATTTTATGCGAAGAAGTATTTTCACGAAACTTTCTCTTATGCTTCAACTGACTTGCGCGCGTGTACGTTCATGAGTACGTAGAGTTTCGTCACCCAAGTTATGCATATTTATAGGTAAATGTTGGGTGTGACAAATATTATTATTAGGTACCTAATCGTGCTAAGATTCTTGAGGTCTTCGTTATATTAAGATTATGGCATTTTACCTGCTACGTTAACTGTCTAATAAAAGTAGACCTTCATCTATAAAAATTATTGTCAAAATTACTGAACACCCTAGATTTTTCCGACGAAAGTTTGAAACACACTCATCGCGAGTTTAGGTGTCTATTCAGAAGGTGAATGGAAAAGTTATTAGCGGGTTGCGCGATGTTGTGGTGGGACGCAGATGAGCATATTCGCCTAAAAGTCGACGACAGGCATACGATAGCGCGCTTTCAACTGCCGCATCTAAATTACAAATAAGGGCACTTGAGTCTGCCTCGGCACCCACCATTTCAGGGGCGGTGAGCTCTTTATAATTTTTTTCGTAGCTACCTAAATGCTAAGTTTAGAGGATATTTCGAAATTGAATTACCCGTCGGAGAGAGAGTGAAAACATGTCTTTATAAACTTTGTCGAAAAAACGTGTACTTTTGTCGTTGGGAATAATTAAATACGCTGAAAAGTATTTTATTATGCCCCACGGAGTTGTTACCTTAACTTCTGGGAAATTTTATAAAAGCAAATTAAGGAGCTTTATATCAAGGCTGTCCGTTGAGAGGTATGACATTCACATTAATTGGGTCCATTGTTCGGAAACTTTCGATATTTTCAATATTTGTATCAGCCTACCTATCCAGCGGGCCATACAATGTGATACAACCACAAATGCCATTCTATGACGAGTCTGACCATGCACCTCATGACCTTAATACCTAATCAATAATATCACTAAAGGATAGCCTAGCCATCGGCCATACTTACTACAATGTAGTTCTATACTATACATGTAGGTAACGTGTAACTTGTAAACATTATCAAGTGTAGACACCATAAAACGGAGAAACTATGTAAAGCATCCGCTGCTAACTTTGTCCATCGTCCAATATTTACAGGGGAACTGGGAACCAGGCCAATTTTGCATATTAGATATTGCATTTAAGATTTAATGTTACGAAAAACTTTTAGGTGATTTTAGGGACGACAGCTTGTAATAATAATTGGAGCGATTTACATTTAATTTGTGAACCTCAAGCAGGTTCCTTCGTATTCTTAAATGAAATGCAGCATCCCATTTATCTTACGAAATACAGTGTTCTAATCCCGTTAATGGAAAGTCAGCTTGTTGTTTTCTATTTCGAATGGGCTACGCTACCGCAATGGAGGAAGCCTGGGAAATATTCCGATAAGCAAATATGTACTACTTAGAACAGATTAAAGTTGCATTTGCCTTCAAATACTAGAAATAAAAACACGTTCTTTTATGGGAGGTTAACACAATGCTTATTTTAACAGCTACTGCTGAGCATGGGGTCCTGGGTTCTATTACGGGTCGGGATAAATGTTATAATTGGGTTTTTCCGTCAGGAATTTCTCAGTAGCAGCCACGGAGTCTGGATTTGTGCCCGGTTGAAGCAGTAGGCTCACCCCCAAACAGGCGCGGATAGAATATTTCGATTAGAGGGGGGCAATTTTTGTGTGATTTTACCTAGGTTTCTTCCAGAAAATACATTTTAAACAAAAAAAAAATATTAACTATAAATAATTAATGGAATTAGGCGTTACTTTGTGGAAATCCATGATAAATACAACTAGAATATTTAGTTTTAATCCCGCCAAACTAGTTCAAACCAAGTACACCACCAAGTACATAGTTTAAGATGGTGATAATGACGTATTTGGTCGATTTCAGGGGGGGGGCAATTGCACCCATTGCCCCCCTCTATAACCGCACCTGCCCCCAAAACAAGGGACTTATACATAACTGGCGAAATGTTACTGATACTGTTAGTTGTACACCACTGCCTAACCGTTTGGGGGTTACAGGCGTGATGTTATGCTATTTTAATAATTCCATTAAAACAGTGATCATAATAGTGTAGTAGAGTTGTTAAGTAAACCAATAAACCTCGATAACCTTTCAACGTTTAAGGGTACTTACATATGTGTAGAAGAAAAAATAACAGAACTCTAATAGGTATAAAAGTAGACCAAATACCACGTTGGACACATTTTCAACAGTTACAGATAGATTATTATCTATACAGCCTGATTCTGATATCACAAATGGCGGTGAATAGATCCATTTGGATCACTATTAGTTTGAATTGAACGCTGAACAAGTAAAATAACTTTCTTTACAAAACATTACCTGACTAAATTATTGCCTACTCTGCCTATTGTGTATTTGAATGTAAATAATGAAAATGGCTTTTGATATCGATGTTTTGGTGTGTCGATTTTCCTACTAATGGGTACTTGAGAGTGCTTATCTTTTAAGTACACTTTGGATGTAGTGTAGCTACCTACACACATACATGTATATAAGTACATATATGCGAAAATAAGGAACAAATTGAATTGTATTGAATAGTGTATTTTCAGGAAATTAATAACGCACCCAACCACATGAACAATAATTATTAAGCAAATCTCCAACATTTTGCTGTACACATAATTTTAATTATTTCAATTTATTCTAATAGTATTCATTATTTCCGCAAATTAACTAAATTCCGGGCACAAACGCTCATCTATTTTATATTACACCAACGTGTGGTTAAACATAAGTCTCAAGTTTTTCCAATTACGTATGTTATACACGACTGCTTAGATTTCCAAGTTGGTGGCACACTAGCGAAACGGGTAAGTGGGTCACATCCCAAAAAGAAATAGGTGTAACATTCTAATTTCAACCGATTCTGTTCAAATATGTATGGGTTTGGATTGTGCAAACACTGCAGGTGACCCTTCAGTGAGGGCTGCCCTTTGTCAATTGGCTCCGGGGTTGTAGGGCCCCGGAACTCCAAACATCACTAGGGTGGGTTTGCTTTACAATCCAATAAAAAACTGTAAACAGCATTGTAGGTAGGTAGTACCGTACTTCACGGAACCACTAGCTGCTATCTTAGAAGACAGTAGGTAATTTCCATTGCCCCCGAGAACCTAAACTGGAACTATCTGTATGGAAGCGTTGAAATATCTAGAGAAAGTCTCGGGACCAATAAAATAGTTCATGAAGCGACCAAACTAACATTTCTCGGAGAATTCAGTCATAATATTAGGGTAACAGTAGTTGAGCGACTGTGAACTATCAAAGAAATTGAAACGTAGGTACATAGCAGAGCAGACATAGTAATGAATCGTCCTACACCAATATTAGATGTTATAAGAAAATGGGAGATATTTGGCACATGACCTCCGCTATCAGCGCCAGACGATAAACAGAAGCTGAGCACGGAATTCAATTTCCAAAGTATAAGCCTACCGTGACGGACACGAATTTTTCGGCCATGTTTATTTGGGTCAAGCGCCCAACAACGACATATAAGTTCTTGTCGTCAATACCGCAGCCCTCCGACTATTAACGAATATCTTCCCGATGTTCGCCCCTGCTTTATTAATATTTAATACTTGTAATAAATCTTTAATTAAAGCATAAAAAGAAAGTTATAGGAATATATGTTCCGCAATGAAATCGTTCTTGAGGTCCAAACATAAAATATTATGGATATATTTCATGTCTTTCAATTAAATGACTACGTCTAACATTCGCAGCCATCAAATCAAACTAAGAAACATTTTACATTTCATTTCCTATTTGAATCTATCTGCCCACTCATTGAATTGATTATTTTCAGAGGCTATCCGCAAATAGCGTCGGAAAGGTAGCACGTTCCTAGTCCGGTTTCTCTCAATACGATGCTCATATCCCGTGCTTGCCCGGCCCGGCCCGGCAGCGGTAAGCTAACTCGTCCGGTTGAGTAGCGAGACGTATATTTTTGCACCACTCTGTATTAAATTAATACGTAAGATGGAGTTTTGGCCGGTTTGTGCTTGGCGGATTTAGAGTCTGTAGGTATTGTTTTTGTGGCTTTAGAAGCCTTATTGTAACAAAGTATAATTTCATACATGTGGTATCTGAATCTGAGATTTAAATGTCTCAGCTTTGACATAATGAGCAATTTCTACACAAAAAACTACATGAATAATATCAAACAGCTTAATTTAATTATGAACAAATTATACTTTCTCTCGTGTTCTCTTGTAAGAATATAAACTCAGATCATTTCCCCCGCCGCAATCATTTCTTCATCCGAGAAAAATTCATGAATCTTCATATTTATTCATGGTGGTAGTCGCAACTCGCAATACGGTGTGGAAATGTTGTCATTGTTATGCTTAATTCATTAACATACGCAATGACTTCGTGCTCACGGACTCACCAGAGGCTGGCTAATCTTACTAATGTTTGATATACCTAGTGATGTACAATTCAGTGACGTAGGTATTGAAAATCTAATGAATTGCCATCATTTAGATTTCTCACCCTCCGAGGCTAGTTTCGAAGCGAACTGTTACTAAAATGAGTCAAGTAGGTACACCTCATCAGCGAGAAATAGATTGCTTAGTTTAGTTCAGTCTTAAATTAAGATCTTTATTTCAATTAGTCTATTGATAGTGAATTAGCTAGATCACATCTATTGATAGTGAATTAGATAGTCAGAGTAACCTCTGCGCTGCCACTACAACGCTGTGGAATCTTGAAGAGTTAGAGAATGTGAAAAAAAAAAATACTGTCATGCTACGACACGAGGAAGACGAAGCCTTTCAATAGACAGAACACAAACAATAGTATTTGCCTTTGTCAACTACAAGTAAATCAGAATTATTCGTATATAATCGACTTATCCTCACGATGTTGACATACATATATGCATACAGGTCCTAGTATTTCACAAACTGCGTTGAATATTCTGTGGTAACGAAATGCAGTGTAGCCTTTAGGCAAGAGCAAGTGGCTGACAGCCTACTTCGAGGAATCCACTCCGAATTCGAAGGCTTGCCTCCACGTAACACGATTACTCTACGTACGGGTAGACGCAACTCAAGCAGTATTCTGTGAATTGACTAGGGGCCCAACGGCCGATACCTTATTCCGGTGCTGACCACAGAACTACAAATAGAATTTATGTACTCCTCCAATGTTAGGTGAAAGGACAACAGTGTAAAACTTCCCAATATTGAAAAATGTTGTGTTTAGTTTGTCTAATAAAAACTCTTTTAATAAAGTGCAAACTATAACTATTGATGCCCGGTTGACGGCAGTAGGCTCGCCCCCTATTACATCATCATCTTCCTGCCCTGTCCCATGTTATTTGGGGTCGGCGCAACACGTTTTGTTACATGGGACTTAAACATAACTGGCGAAATATGGGTGTACTATTTGGTACACCCCTGCCTAACCCTTTCGGGATTACGGGTGTTATGTTATGTTACTTTGTGGAGGTCTTATTTATGAACGTCTCTTAAAACTTATTGTTTATAGCAAAATGCTTATTCATTATCGATACCTTAGCAATTTATCTCTAGTTATTTTGTTAAAATTACATTTAAGTCGCTACTGCTCAACAGTTTACAGGCCTTACTTAATTTACAAGTAACTAACACTTAATTAAGATACCCATCAGTTTGTGTTAGTTTTCGCTCTTGGCTTGTTGTTTGAGAACAACACTGTTATTTTACGTAGAAACCTATTTCTAGGAAAACCTTACCTACACGTACCTTGCACCATGTAGCTCGAGAAGATATTGGGAATACCTGTTCAGATCTTTTTTAGGGTTCCGTACCTCAAAACGAAAAAAAACGGAACCCTTATAGGATCACTTTTTTTGTCCGTCCGTCCGTCCGTCTGTCTGTCTGTCAAGACCCTTTATCTCGGGAACGTGTGGAGGTATCGAGTTGAAATTTCTCGGTTTTCTATTAATCGGTTTTTTTTAATCGTTGTCCCACTCTTGGAACTTCTCCTAGGAATTTATTTCTCGTGGGTGTGTTTACAAACATTTAAACCCACATACACAAACAGCCGGAACAACTACCTGTAAGTCATACAAATATTTGTTGCGTGCGGAGATCGAAACCGCGACACGCAGCGTAACAGCCAATCACTCAGCCACTGCGCCAACGTGCCGTTTTGGTTGTTTCTAAACGCTAACTACATCACCTGTCCAGTTTCAAACTACTTAGCATGTCAATAAGCTGTGATATTCATAGCATAGCCCAACACCCGGCTAACCAAAGATCAGGTTTACTTGAGGAACTAAACTTAGACGTTCTCAATACAGACCACACTTGAGTGTTGCATTTCATGTGTCTCGAAATATGAAACGAACGAATATAGACCTTATTTACATACTCCGTATCATTATTTAAGATATTTTCGCACACTCCCCTACAGGTGGAAGTGTACCGGAATGTAATAAAAAATGATTCACAACCCCATCTTTTACCTTGGAAGATACTAGGGCACGCGTGGCTTGTAACATACCATCGACACATATAGCATGAATCGTGCAAAGCTTCTTGTGGGAAATACGGTAGGTAAGTTTTATAGGCTCGATAAGATACCAAATCAACCCGTAAAAGAACAATCTGGAACGAATCACACATCAATATTGAGTTAGATACATATAGGTACAATGAATCGTAAATTATTTTGTTAAATTCTTAATGGTTGTCAAATATTTGTATCTACCGATTACAACGAAAGATTTGTATAAAGGGGATTGAGCTTATTGAAAAACTTAAGTGAGTGGCCATTACAGACTGTAAACACGACTCTTAAGTGAAACCATCACTCTATTTTCACGTTCTTCCAACATTCCAAGTATCAATTTAGATGAAAAGTAAAAGTATTGAAATTAAACAAATACTTCACAGAATTTGTAGATCGTTAGCTTCGGAACGAGGGGAAAGGACCTCCATTTCGGATTCGAATCAACATTCCACGAAAAATATTGTTCAGAATGACGCTTTTCCGATCACAAAAGGGCAAACAAAGCGACCCGAGTTCTGAATCCGATTTTTTTGCGAGATGTCACCCAAATACTTCATAATTAAATTATTAAAAGTATCATTTATTTCCGCACAAACTTAAACTGCTCTTTCCAGAGCAGTTTAAGTTTTCATCCCATCAGTGTTCGTAATTGAAATTAATTAATTTTGTAATGGCATCAATAATTAATTGGAATGAAAATTATGGAAGAGAACTTTGCGCAGCTACAATTGGAAAAAAAAGTGTTTATTTATTGCAACTAATTGAACTGCGACAATAAACGTTTTTACAGAATACTTTCAGCAAATTACTGCGCTGTCACAATCTGCGAACATTTCACGAACGATTGCATTTGCCGCGCAATAATACAATTGAGCAATCAAACAGATTTTGTTTAACGAGCTTTTCTCGATTAACCCTATTTATAACCAATTGTAGATGGAGTTTGATATGTAGGCTCACCAAAATGCTTACATCGAATAAAATCGTGAGAGTCTAAGCAATAACATAGCATGTTCTAAAACTCTCCTCCAGTCTACGTACCTACATCGTAGGTGCAGCTGTGATAACAGTACTAAAATAATCAGTGTTTAAAGCATCTGCTCCCAGTTTCCTCACGTACGAAACTTTAGACACGCTTAGATTATTTCAACTAGAGTTTTCCTGACGTTGCGAGGAGGAGGAAAATAACAGTAACTGTAGGTATATCCCTGCCTCTGGCGTTATCTTGTTAAGATCATAAGCATTGCATGGTTTGGAGTAAGTTAGTTCAGTAACTTTACGGGCATATGTACGTACATCTAAAAAGTAAGCAGGTACAACAGCTACATTTGTTTTTTCTCATCTAGTTTGCTTTCATCATGAATTATACCTTTTCAAGTTAGTAAAAATGCTACGGGAGATCGGTAGACCTCACAAATTGCAGTACTTCTTCGACAAAGAATCAATTTTGAAACGAATTCTTTATGATATTACTTTCTTATGATCATTTTTCTGACACTTCTTGTTCTTCGCTCATCAGATTTAATAAGATTTACTTCAGTATTTAAAAAGGTTATTAGAAATACCAAATATTTAGCACAACCTTCATTGTACCGTTAAATAAACCTGTGAATGGCTAAACGAGTGAGAATAGCTTTACTTTCTCTTTATCAGCGGCCACCACCCGCCCTAAACAAATTTGTGCACAATTGGAAAATTTACTCAGCTAAATTAAAGTTGTGAATTATGTTTATACGTATACTTAAAGGTAAATAGTATAAAAGGAAGTTATTGCTTCTTGGGAACTGATAAATGCTTGTTTTTGGACTTTTGATACTTAATCAGTAACCATAATTGTCCAGTGATGATCACAGATCTTCTAATAGAGCACTACTGTGCTACAAGATCTTATCGAATGATGTTGGCAAAGGAGCGCAGTTGTTAAATATTTTTGCAATTGTTTTCTGAAAACTATTGAAAAAACAAGATGGCCGCGTTGGTTCTTATTTTGAAAACGCGCCAAAAGATCCTTTTACAGTTGTAGAAAACTTACTACCTACAATCAAGTTTGATTGGAATGATGATCATAATAATATCTATTTTGTTTTCAAAGCACAACGTTACTTCGTGGATGAAGTGAGATATGAGGAATAGCGAAAAATTCTCAAAGAAGTCTCGAGCCCGATTTTGATGAAAACTAAAACTGCATCATTAGATTTTTGAAAAATAATATTCCTAGTCAGGGATCAAACCCATTGATTTTGGAAAAAAAACATCCATTATTATTAAACCATTCAATAGTGTCGGTAATAAGGATTTAAGTCTAGGAAGTAATAACATACGGAACACCCACACCACATACCCACACTGAAAATATAAAAATTCTAAAACGTGATCATTTTCTTACTATATAATTTTACGTTAACTTTGACCCTCGCCAAAACACCGAAGTGTAATGACATTGCTCGGTCGGTGCCACTCAGCCAGGCCACATCAAAGTTGATGCAGTTTTTAAAAATAAAGCATGTAAGTAAATGAATGACCGAAAAAACAGCCTCGGTGTTTTTTTCAGTTTACAACGCAATTGTACCACTTGTTTTAAAGTGAAATGGACCAATTTTCGTGATGGATGGGAATAGGAAAATTATGAAAAAATGTGTTTTTAGGTAAACTTATTACAAAATTGCCCAAGTTATCGAAGTAGAAGTTCTAAACAAATTAACAAAACTGTCGTTTCTGAAAGTTTCAGCAATAGCCTACTACACATTAAGGCCTACTTAAAATACCTAAGCACAAAAACTAATTTTTAAGTTGCCCTCACGTGTGTAATTAATTAGTCTAACTTTATTTGAAAAAAAACTGAAAATTCGTTTGAGCCTGTAGGTAACAGTAACACACGATGCCCGGGGTGGCCTGTATCAGTTATTTAGTATCGCTGTCCAGTCGAAACATTTCAAATATTCAAAGTAAAAGCTCGCTGAAACGCTGAAAGCATGTCGGCGCTCAAATGCCACGACCAACGGCCAGCGCTTTTTATAGAAGTTCGTTTCAAAATAAATATACTTAGGTACCGTAGAAAATCAAGGTGAGCTTGACGAATGTATATTCAAAACTCATTACTTTTGCTCTATCAGGTAACTAATTTGTAAGTTACTGCATTCCGTCTTTTCATTTTATACTGAACTTCAAGGGAAAGTTAGAAGGCATACCGGGCATTCGCTTAAGTACCGATTTTCAATTCATTAAGGTTAGGTATTCAATACAAGTTTTTTTATCTATATCTCAAAACATTTGTTATTTATAGCTCAAGAACTGACTATTTTCAGCCAGTCTGTTCTATTTACCTTAAAGAAATGAGAACAAATACGAATACCAAATGTGTTTTTGGGCATAATTTAAGTAAAACATCTGTATCGGAGACAAACAAATAAATAATTTGAACCTGTTTATTCGTAAACCTACGCGACGCGACGTGGGGAAAAAGCAATCCCACGAGATTGTAAACAGGTTATAAATACATGTAAAACGAATACGATCAATCTCACCGAGAACCAAAGTCCACTTTCATAAAAGTCTGAAGACGTACCTCTGGCATGATATTGCAATATTATGAGATATTTTTGTCATTGATAGGAAAGTTGAGCATAGATGACGGTAATATTACAAGTCAACCTTATTATATTGGAGCAGAATTATTTTAATATTTTTATAATAGTTGCCGCTGGATATGAGAAGCTTAGCTCATTGTTGTCTTTGTTTCGACAATTCAAAAGTGCCTGTAACTGGCCTACTTGAAATAAATGCTTTGATTGAGAACCAGTGAAAGTCTAGCAGCTGGTATGATAATGATGATGGTTAATTTCTAAGTCGTTAAAAAACACCACCATCCAGTGCAGAGAAGACAAATTAATAGTAAAAACCTCAGTAACGCCTCAAACGCCTCTATCTTTACCTAATCCTAAAGATGTAATTAGCTTAATTACCTCTGCGATCACACACCCGAGACGAATTAAGACAATGTGTTTCGTCTCTCTAGGGAATGCTAGCCCCAAACTGCGAATACTGACCGCTAAGAGAAGCACGTAGGAATAGTTAGTGCATATAAACTAGGCTTAAAAGAGGCTAGAAGTTAGCACATTCAGGCCCTTTGTTTGTGCCAAAAATCCGACCCCAATATGGCTGTTATACGTAGGACAGGCAGCGTGTTACAATTTGATACTTCCAAATACCTATGAAAATATTATTCACGTATATTCGCGATGAAACGCAAAACGTATTTCCGCCATATCCGCCTTCACATTTCCGTGAATCGGATGCATTGAATAACTTCAAACATCGGACTGAGGGATTACATTTTAGTATCGTAAAAACTACGCACAAAGCCTGTCTAGCCTGGCTATTTTATAGCATCAAGTTTTTATGTTCGCGATGTATACTTCCATTTTTAGATGAAACATAAAATAAACGATAGATTAACTACACACGTATTTTGAACAGAAATCTAAAGCACACAAAGTTTTTGTAGCTAGGGGTTTGACTTAAATTCTAGGCAGATGTGCCTGAAAACCCAATAACTCGGAGCACCTGGCTTGTGACCATCGCAGCCCAGCGGTAAGTCTGAAATTTTCGTTAGTACTAGAGAATTACGAAAATTTCAGACTTACCGGGCATTTCGGTATTCGCTAGCTTATAAACGAATTACGTTCATAAGCTGTCGAATGCCGAATGGTATGGCATGATAACAAGGCCAGATTAACGTGGTCACTGAAATACTCGATCTGCTGAAAAATGGCTACCTACTGGACGTCAAATAACTATAAGTGTAGTAATAGTGTCTGTGCATAGATTCTTATATCACGGGTTGAAGGACCTAGGTATAATAAATAAGGGAAATATTACTGTACTAAGTCCTTTAATGTGCAACCGGTTACACACAATTATGAACATTTAGACCAGCTTGTTATTACTATAACAATCTGAATTCCGGCAGCGGCGATTGTATCGCGTGAGCTTCTGAGATGTAATCACTGTATATATTTACGTAGCTACAACATCTACCTCCCTATCTTTCTGTATATATAATTCTATTTAAAACTACTCTACAAAACCAGTTCGCGAAGTGCACTTAAAGTTAAAAGCACAATGTAAAAACATTGCACAAAATAATTCGATACACTGTGATGAAGCGAACCTAACTTGTAATGAGACTTCTGTGTTAGAAGAAAAAACATGCAATGCTCTACTTGAAAAATACACAACTAAAAGTTAAAAAGCCAATTAAAAGTTGGTTCTATTGTCCAAGTTTGGAACACGCTCCACGTAGTTGAGAAATAGAACTAAAAATAATACTTATATTTAATTGAATTACTTTTTAGTCGCTTTACCTAATTTGATTTTAATGTACACTGTATTATTAGATTATTTTTTTACTAGAACACAGCTACTAATTTCATTTTCTTTGTGAAGAGAGATAGCCTTCAGCAATCAGCTACGATCTCACTTCATTTGTTTATCTTTAATCCTGGACATTTCTCCGTGACAGCACTAAAGATAAAAGAACTTGGAACCTCCTTTGTTCTTATAAAAGGGTTTAATCATTGTACAGGGTGCGGTTGAAAGGGGCACGCGCAATTTTAATAACGTAGGCCATGTGATGTGAACTGTCGAGATAATTTAATCAAGAGAGTGAGTTCTGAATTAACAAAACTACGACACGAATACACTTCTGACCTTATATAAGTCAACATTTTGCACTTTTGTTACTAAAATAATATATCCTACCTAGGTGGTAGTAAATTATATAACCTTTGCTAACCTCAACATTTCCACCTACAAACGTTCTGCACGTTATTTACCAATTATTATTTCATTTCGAAAGAGAAATAAGTCCGGAGCAGTAATACAATAACGTCAACAACTTGTCTTAAGCCATAGGGAATAGCAGCAAAGGCTTGGAAAATTAAATTTAGACCACAGCGTTTGTTTCACCAGCTGTGTAATTGAAAAAAAAATCAAACCATGCGAAAAAGGTGAAATTACTTTCCAATACTAGTGTATTCCCATATGGAAACTGGCTGGATATTTCCTTGCAATGATTTTCATGAAATAAATTCCGCTTTCATGAATAAAACAATAACATTGTCTGTGATTCCGAAATACATAAATATCTTATTAGCTTTTAAAAGCTGATATTGAAATTTTTGTAAAATAACAGAGTATGAAACTATTTTATATCGACGATAAAAGTAGCTTACTTTTATCGTGATCTAAAATCGATTTTGTTTGTTCACTGACCACAGTTCGGAAAGCAGCACTTCAAAACCGGATTTTAAATAAGACAAATCTTGAGTTCGCGAGAAATGGAAAGAATGGAGGGAGACCTTTGCCCAGAAGTGGGATGGAAGTATGCAAGGAAAAAATAAATAATAACAGCTGGTTTTCAAACCAATCAAATCTCAATAAATAAGTTTTGAAGGAAACGTCATGATGGAGTAGACAGACAGGCACAACAACCCCAAAACGAGTGTGAAAAAGTTAACTTTTATCCACAACTCAATTTATCCACAAAGAAAGCTTATATAAAAAGCACTCGACTGAAAAACGTATATTAGAGGAAGAAGCAAAACAAAAGCTCACATGTTTTATTGGCACACTAAAGCACAATTCAATTTTATTCTTGTTACGAGAACAGCGTGTAAAAGCTATCAAGGAAAAGAGAAAATTTCATTTGACGATTGTCTATGTGGACAAAGCCGAGGGCCGTCTCTAGCGTGAAAAAGCGTAGGTACTTCGTGTAAAAGCGAAGACACGAGTCTGGGAAGCTCCTCGTTTTAGCATACAGCAAAGGAAACACTACATTATTTTTCTAAAAAACTGTCTCCACGATTCTCGGAAGCAAATGCATTCTTTGGCGTAATTCTCTTGAATAAGAATTTACAAGTTCTTTGTGAAACACCTTCAAGTTGAATCTAGCTGCTTAAAACTTAACATCCGTCAGTTTAAATAAGCTATTACGACAAGATATTATGAGTCATGATCCTCACTATAAAACTGAAGAATTTCATCTCGGTTCAAGCAAGACTAAATAAATTTAATGAGGTTCATAAATTCGTATGTGTTGAGTTTTTGCGATAAGCCGCTCTACGATGGTAATGTTATAAGTTTCACTTCTGTCTTAGTGTTATTTGCAAGTTTATTATGAGATATAACAAAACTTGACTCTAGGGGTATCAGGTCATGGCTTCGATTCCCAGGTCGGGCAAAGTGTTATTGGGTTTGTCCATCAGGAATTTCTCAGTAGCAGCCATGGAGTTTGGATTTGTGCCCGGTTGACGGCAATATTCTCGCCCCCTATTACATGGGACTTAAACGTAACTGGTGTAATGTGGGTTTACTATTAGGTACACCTCTGCCTGAACCTTCGGGGATTACAGGCATGATGTTGTGTATGTTTTTTTAAAACTGTATCATCATCATCATCCACTGCCTGAATTCACCCACTGCTGGGTATTGGCCTCTCTCTTTTCGTAACTATATGATATGAAAGTATTAGTGTTAAGATTTTGTTCATTATCTAACTAACGTACTCTACTCTCTCTCTCTCTTTACTCTTTATTCTGTTTTTTTAGTTATTATTGAACTCATTCATTATTAATTTTGATTGTTTCCTTACCTTATAGAGCTATCTACATCTCATCAGGAAGTTAGATCTCCAAGTACGAACATCGCTACAGCAGCCCGGATGCAGACAGATGAGTATTGAGCCCTGTTCGGCGCAGCTTCCGACAGGCAATGCTTCCCGGTAACAGGCGTAACGGCTCAGATGTATTGCCTAAAGGATTCCGTTCACAATTGTCAGAAACTCAGAACGCCGTAATATTGAGGGCTAGACTATTTTCGCTCAATTGGAAGTCCTGAAAGTGATACGGCTTTGACATTTCCAACTTCATTTAAATGTCTTTGGATGGATGTCTGGATTTGGCTCAGGGAACTTTGCATTGTCACTGTTTTATGTGTTATACCTAATTATGTAAACACAAAATTCAAAAGCTATTTTCTCGTAAAATAACGATTGCAGCTTTGAAATAAGACCTTATTCATAATAGCATGGGTTCCAAACTGCTACAACGTTGGTAACAACATAAAGCTACAATCAATATAGTAAGAGATAATCGCTTATAAAAGTCACTACGCGTATACATTTCAGTGCTAGTGACTTATACGTACATAATATAGGATGATTCATTATAAGTTTGAAATAAGTTAAGGTAGGTCTGAAAAACCAGCAATGACTACATACATGTCATTTTATGAAAGTTTTTTGTCATAATCCCCAGTAAAACAAAAAATGTAAAAGATAATTTAAAAATACAAAGTACCTAATCTATCTTGATAAGCTGCATATTATCAGTCCGATAATTCCTATAATATCTATCTACCTACACAAGTTAGTATTTATTTTTGCATTTCATGAGTGCGTATCGAATGATAATGTTCCGAAGAGTATTAATCACTGGTTCAATGATTATTATGATTGCTTATCTACTTATAATAATTATATCTCTACGTGTAGGTACGATAACGCACCTAAGCCTTGTCGGTATTTCCCTAAACTAATTTCCTGGCGGTTTTACGGTAAATTATAAACACTAGTTATAAAGTTCCCAACACAGTCATTCATTGTGTGTATGGATATACATCATCATCTGCATCATCATCTGCCTAGCCTTTTCCCAACTATTTTGGGGTCGGCTTCCAGTCTAACCGGATGCAGCTGAATACCAGTATTTTACATGGAGCGACTGCCTATCTGACCTCCACAACCCAGTTAGTACTGGGTAATACTAAACCTCTTGGTAAGACTGGTTATCAGACTTTTTGGGGAACTGACTACCTGTAACGACTGTCAAAGATCTACAAATGACAGCCGGGACCAACGGCTTAACGTGCTTTCCGAGCCACAGAGGAAACTCGGTATGTAATGTGTATTAATATACATGGTATTTGTGTATGGATATAATTATGTACATATATATATATATATATATATATATATAATATGTATATTAATAGGACAAACAGCACACGATAGGTCTTTAAGGAGAAGTTTCTAAAAGTCATGGGTTCTCTTTCTCTGCTAGAAACACATAACATCACCCCTGTAATTTCCGAAGGGTTATGCAGAGGTGTACCTTAGTACAGCAGTCCCATGTTATAGGACGAGCCTATGAAAAAGAGAATTGAACTGCAGGTGCGGACGAGTGGACTGGATTGTGGACACATGGGCTTTGGCTGACTATCGCTTCACGAAATGATAATAAATCAGACTGGTTTGATAAGTTGACGGCACGGTTGGCGCAGTGGCTGAGCGTTTGGCTGCAACGCTGCGTGTCGCGGTTTCGATCACCGCACGGCACAAATATTTGTATGGCCTACAGGTAGTTGTTCCGGGTCAGGCGGAGTTTAAATGTTTGTAAACGCACCCACGATCCAAGAGAAATTTCTAAAAAGGGACAATGTTTTAAAAAAAAGTATACTGCGGTACAAAACCTTATTACCCACACTATATATGTCAGCCGCGGAGCCGCAGTCAGCCTAACGGCCCGTTCACGACCTCAGGCGACGTGACTTCTGTTCAAGCGCTGGATCACCGGTAGCCGCCTGTAATGTAACAGTTCGTACACATAGACAGAATAGAACCGTCCTTTGCTAGAGCGAGAAACAGCGTGGTGCCGAGCGCATCGCTGATGCTTCCGCGTGCGATAGCACTCCCGCTCTTCTCGCTGTAACAAATGACTGTTCTGAGCGACGGAAAAGGAGAGAGAGAGGGTGAGTTGGATACCGTCGCATTACGTTACGGTGACTCGTAGCACGCTCTGCTTTCTTACATTTATTTTCGTCGCTATCGCTGTTACAACAAGTGTGATGTCGCATGTCGCTTGAGCGCGTAGCTCGTGGCCAGGTGGTTACCCGCTAGTTAGTGCGTGCAGCGTCGTTTCCTTCGCAAGGAGCAGACCCTGACAGTGATAACCACGTCGCATGCCGCGTATAATGTTTATACCCTTTTTAGGGTTCCGTACCCAAAGGGTAAAACGGGACCCTATTACTAAGCCTCCGCTGTCTGTCTGTCTGTCTGTCTCCAGGCTGTATCTCATAAACCGCGATAGCTAGAAAGCTGAAATTTTCACAAATTATGTATTTCCGTTGCCGCTATAACAACAAATACTAAAAATTAAACAAAAAATATTAAGGGGTCCCCATACAATAAAAGTGTTTTTTTTCGTATTTTTTATACATAATAGTACGGAACCCTTCGTGCACGAGCCCGACTCGCACTTGACCGGTTTTTGTAAATGCTCCACCTACACTCCCTCTAGGTGATACCTACGCAATTACTTTCAATGCATTATTCATACTTAATGCAGATTTTAGTTATTTTTCAAGACTGGAAAATTCATATTTAAATTACACCGTCCTTGAAATTCTAGTGCATGTGTCCTGTCATAATAATTATGTAGGTACTACCGAGATCACTGACGGCCTGCCATTTTTCACCCTTATGCCCTAAGTAATAAGGTTGAAAAGTGGTCGACCGTCATTGAACTCATTAGTACACCTAAACTAAAATGCTTTCAGTGACTAGACAACAAAAAGAACTACAGTATATAAATAAATTTCATAAAAGGTACTTACAACCAAATAAATTAGGTACTGCTACATGAGGTTTCACGCACGGATGTATTGATGAGCGTAAGGTTAAACAGCGAAGCCTCAGACACGAGTCGTGCTCACCTCGTCACGAAAAGAGGATAAAGTCGAAATAAACCCCTCGAAATACGACAGCACCTGAAAATAGAATACCTCTCTTAAAAGTTATTATACTTCATATAAAGCGGGGTACATACAAGGGTGTTATAACGCGGCATCGTTCACACAAAATTGAATCATGCACGTTACGTGTGAGTCCTTTATTTGGTCCTTATATCATTACAAACAACGCCAAATTGATTTTGTTTCGCAGAATTGTAGTCTTCCACGCGATCTTTGTTGATATTTATTGCCCGGATATTTGTATTACCCGATGATTTCATGTTGTGCGTAAAAGTGGGGAATATAACGTTATTTGTAGCACAAATTCTAACTAACAATAGCCAATCGAAGGAGGCCCCAGTTAGAAATAGTTACAAATACAGTGGTGGTAACGATTGCTAAATGGGGACCTCCTTTTTACTTAATACTTTTCTACGTATGATACGTACGTGTATGATGGTACGTACGTGTTTCTACGGATGTCTCCATGCATGTTTTATTGATTTTTACAGAGTAGTGTTCCTAAACAATAAATTGAGTACGTAAAGCTAACCTAACCTAACTTGAAACAGTATATTCACCCATCCTCTCCTGAAATAGATTCTATTTTGATTCCAATTACTGATGTAATAATATTCTACCGTCAAATCATATTTGTTTATAGATTTTGCCTCCCACGTATGTACACCTACGTTCAGAATTCACATAAAAACATTATGAAAAGCACCTTATATTTCATAATTTAAAAAATTACGAAGAACATGATTTCTGGTCGCAGCATGGGTACGTTATACGTGGATAGAGCACTCATGCTACATGTTAACTGACATTCGATTAGGTTTGATGTTTCCACCGCAGGGGAATGGCAGGAAATGTGAGAATTATATTTCTCACTTTTTAACCGACTTCAAAAAGGAGGAGATTCTATGTTCGGCTTTATTTTTTATGTATGTTCACCGATTTCTCGGATCGATTTATATTTTTTTTTGGTTTGAACGAGTAACGGCCAAGTAGGTCCCATAGAAATATTGTCATGATCTGATCATGGACTTCGGAGATATGGAACGGAACTCTTCAATAATATACAGCAAATCTGTCGTGATTGCTGCAATTGCATGGATGTTTATTATTTACACAACACCATAATAATAACATCACGCCTGTACACTCTGGGGGGGTACGCAGATGTGTACAGTACACCCACATTTCGACCGTTAAGTTTCATTTTATTGGAGACTAGCTGTTGCCCGCGACTTCGTTCGCGTGGAAATTTTGTATGTATGTGAGAGACTGCCTCGTTGGTCCCGTGTTAAAAAAATGTTTATTTTAATTACATAAAGCTATATCGCACATGATTTAGAGATCACCTTTTGAGCTAGGCGATGCTTGTGTGACTCCGCTCTTCCACTTAACATTAAACAATTAACAAATGTATGCAATTGAAAAAAATACTATAAATAATAGTGTTATTGGGTTATTCCATCAGGAATTTCGCAATAGCAGCCACGGATTCTGGATTTGTACCCAGTTGGTAGAAATAGGCTCGGCCCCTATCACATGGGAGTTCATCATAACTGGCGAAATGTGGGTGTACGATTAGGTACACTTCTGCCTAAGCCTTTGGGGATTATATGGCGTGATGTGTGATAACTGACTGGCTGATCAAAATGTGATAATGTGGGTGATGACTACAAAAAGAAGTCCTAAACAAAATTAAAAACGGTTTATTTTAGCGCTATACAGCTTTATTTTCAAAGTGAACCATCACACGCCTTGTTGGGCACTATTTATTCTAATGCCGTTTTGTTTACAACATTAAATTACTTATTATTTTCCGCAAGCACGTGCAAATTTTGGGCACTGAAGTTAACAAACAACACATAATTGACCGTCTGAAATGCATGGAGTGCACAAATGAATGCCGGTCACTTTTATGGTTTGGCCCTGGGATCTGTTGATCGTCATTGTAAAAACCAATTTTAAGGGAAATTGTAACCTCTTAAATTGAAATGGCAAGTTATTTGAAATGTGGGCATGCGGGGAATTAAAACGCTCTGTCCTTTAGCAGCTCCGTTTTTATAATGTTACTGCCCAGCTCTGTGATACGAAGCCTGTTGCCGTTGCATCAAGGTTTCGCATCACCAGAACTGGAACGCCAACTTTAACTCCAGCTGATGGGACGCCTCGCCTTTTAACTCCACGGAGTTGAGAAATTCAACGGGGTAGGCAGTACTATCGTCATTAGCCATCACATTGTCTAGTGTGTCAGTGTTCTGTCGTCATAAGACGGTCGGACGGCGAGCTAGCCCATTACTCACCGTCCACAGGGTCTAAAGCGGCCGAACGACGCCACCCATCAGCGCCTGGTTGCCGCGGATGCCCTGCAAGCTGCGGTTCAACGCCTCTAATGCATGCTTCTGCGACATTGTGCAATCGTCCTACAGGCTTAACTTCCACTGCTGCAAAAGGACTCCCCCGTTTTTGGTGATGTTGCATATTGGAGTATCTTCGCTTGCAACATTAAGCGGCAATTTGAAAATTGAATGTGCAGTCCGGCCACCCTTAAGCAAAGTTGCATCAATGCCCGACGAAGTCACAACCACAGTTATGTGACGGCACGGTATGCGCAGTGGCTGAGCAATTAACTGCGGCGCTGCACACACACAACGTCGTGGATTTTATCAAATTTTAATTTTGTTTTAATTTTTAGAGATTTTTTTTCGTAATGGGTTGTACGTAGTACTTATTACTTCCATGCAAAGATTAAACACAAAAGGAAAAATAAAACCAAATTCATTATCAGCCATTTCGACTACACTTCGACTAAAACCTATTTACACAAATAATTAAATTTATCATAGAAAATCGCGTATGAGGTTACTAACAAAATTTTAAACATTAATATCTTTTGCGTCTGTTGGTCGATTTTCATGAAATAAACGCTAAATGTTATTCGGAACAATGCTTCTTATGTTTCAATATTTAGATTTTGAATATAATGAGGGGTTTTTACGTGATGCGCGCACAAACATACAGACAAACCGACAAACCGACAAACAGACAAACCGACAAACAGACAAAAATTCTAAAAATGGTAGAAATGGGTTCTGTTAGTGCTTCTTTAACACCCCTACCACTTTTTTTCTAAATATTTTCAATGTACAGAAACGCCACGTCTACAGATTTATTATATGTATAGATAAACCTATTACCATGACATGTATTGTTAACAATGTAACTTATATGCATAGCAAATATTTATGATATTACAACTAAAAAATAAAAACAAAAAACCGAGTCAAACAAACAAGTCACCTACTTCTGAAGCTAAAGGTTTTTTTCACTTTTTTGTGTTTTTGGAGTCAGATTTATTTTTGGCAAAAAAAAAATTACGAATTATATTTAGCTCTAAACTTAGGGTACGCATATTTAATTTCTTTTTACCTCAGAGTAGCCTATGCTAAATGCCCCTTTGATCGCATGGCACTAGCAGTGATAGCCTAGTTGTGTGAGCGTCGGACTGGCAAGTTATAGGTCTCAAGTTCTTAAGATTCATGTGCGTGTTGTTTAATTATCACTTGCTTCGGTGAAGGAAAACATCTTGAGTAAACCAGCATGCCTGAGACATATTTCTTGACGGCAAGTAAAGCCTTACAACCATAAAAACTCTGACGAAAAATAAGAAAAATCGCAAACGCGACTATCGCGAGGTCTTGGGTTCGATTTCCAGTTTCGATAAGGTGTTATTGGGTTTTCTATTATAAATTTCTGAGTAGCAGTAAATATAGCAGTTGTTAGTAGTTTAGAAGTTGGCGGTATAACATCCTCGTGGCTCGAAATACATATCGTCGGTCCTGCGCCTCGGACGATAAAGGTTACGGAAGAGAGTGCACCCGTATTGCGCACTTCAGTTAGGTGACACTTAGTGTTGGTGAAAACGGACTATAGACATTCAGTTAAGTGATACTTAGTGTTGGTGAAAACAGAAACTACGCATTCAGTTAGGTGTCACTTATTGTTGATGAAAACGGGCGTTAGGCATTGAGTTAGGTGTCACTTAGTGTTGGTGAAAACGGACAATAGGCATTCAGTTGGGTGTCACTTAGTGCTGGTGAAAACAGGAACTAGGCATTAAGTTAGGTGTCACTTAGTATTGGTGAAAACAGACCATAAGCATTCAGTTAGGTTTCACTTAGTGTTGATGAAAACGGGCGTTAGGCATTCAGTTAGGTGTCACTTAGTGTTGATTAAAACGGGAATTAGGCATTGTCTGATAAAATCTTTGCCGTACACAGCAGGGAGAGCCCCGGTTAATGCTCGTACAGCATTCATTTCATTTTTCAAAGGAGTCTGTTTAATCTGGCTCCTACTTTTCGGAGTACATCTGTACCAGTTACCGACAGCCTCGAGCTTCTTGGTACGAAGTTGAGTGCGAATCTCAACTTCAGTGCCTACATTGAGCCAAAAGCTCAAACTGCGGCAAAAAAGCTGGGTATCCTAAATAAAGTTTAGCGTTACTTCAAGCCAGGACAGCTTTTAGTCGTATATAAAGCACAAGTTCGGTCCGACTTGGAGTATTGCTGTTACCTTTGGGATGGCTCAGCCAAATGCCAATTAGCCATACTCGACTCTGTTGAGCGCATAGCCAAGAGGCTCATTGGTGACGATAAGCTGGTGGGTACCAAGCTTCATGGCAAAGTTGCATGTCTGTCTATCTTTTACAAACTATACATTGGTGAGTGTGCCCAAGAGCTCCACGAGCTCATTCCACCATCTCCCTTCTTCCATCGGGAGTCCAGACGTACTGCAGGTTATCACCCAGTCCTTGTCGATGTGCCACACACTCGCACGAAGCACTTTGCTACATCGTTTATAATGCGTACAGCCAAGGAGTGTAATTCTCTGCCTGCGTCGGTGTTTCCAAGTTCATATGACCCCAATATATTTAAATCGCGAGTTAATAGGCTTCTTTTGGGTTGGCTCGTTCCATCGTTGACCTCATCTCGGTCCTCAGGACTAAATTGAGGTCAAGAGTCCATTCAATATTTCAAAAAAAAAAACGAAGTTACTAATTCTTCTCGGCCAACTGGGTGAACTGAGGAGACGGCGACGGTAGGACCCCGACATGGTTTTAAAATCAAAACAGATCAATAAACACAAAGAATAGTGACAAAAATAATTTTGTCTAGGCCCGATGTAACGTATGTCTATTTGACATTTTTGTTGAGAAGAAATGTTTCTAACCTCCAAGTTAGTGTCGAAAGTAGAGAAAAAATTATCGTCATGTTTGACGTTGTAGACTTTCGTAGACTGAAGAATAGAAATATTTCTTTTCTACATTTTTAACATCACCATGCTTACGACGATAGAAATCTTTTTACAATCTGTCATTTCATCAAACCCGTTTCCATGGTGGTCATGCTACGCGTGCTGGTGTCAGAGTTTTTATGCCGCCCATTGGCCTCTGACTTGGCTTAATGGGAATATCTGTCAGGCAAGCTGATCACTCTCACGATGTTTTCTTTCACCGAAGCATGTGATAATAGTATACTGATAGTTTCTGCAGAGATTGGACTACTATTTGCGATAAAGCTGTTACACGTGAACCTACCACATGAACATTTAATAAAATATGACAGATGTCAAATACGCTGTAAAGAAATCTCCGTAGTATTTTAATATCGTAAAAATAGTTATAAGCTGTAGAATTAAGAAAACGCGTTAGTAATAAGTGCTAAATAGAACAATAGTTAAGTGAAAGTGTTATCACAACGTAAATATGAGTAAAACTTTAAAATATTGAGTAACATAGTGAACATCACTTCTTCGTAAACAAAAAAGTGAAGAAACGTAATATTAGGACAGTGCAAGTAAACGATACAAATCAACATTACATAAAGTGATGAAAAGTGCCAGATAATAAACAAAAAGTTATTACTAGTAAATTAAAAGTTATTGAACACTACATAAAATGTAAGGTAGATAAACCACAAAAAAAAACATAACTGTGTCCAACTGACAGACCCTATATTTTAAAAACTAAATACTCTGTAACGGGTCTCCAATTAAGCGTCACTCATTAATTGCACGGTGGCGGACTTTGTAAAAGCTGTACACTTCTCTTCCAAACGCTCGGTTGCTGGTTCGAACCTGACTAGGGACATGTCGACTTTTTGTATTTAAAATAATTGTGCATGACTTCATAGAAAGAGTGTGACATCAATATTGAGATGTAAACAACTCATGGCACTAAGCAACAAACATATTCTCATAAAAATCATAATTCATAACATAGCATCACGCCAGTGTTTCTCGAAGGTGTGAGCAGAGGTGCATAATATTGGTATTACAACGAATTTAATCAAAATAGTTAATAGGTGAATATCAGCCTAATAATGGAAGATACAACAAACATAACACTGAGAAAACGTAAAATGGTTAAAAGCAAATCACTAGAGGACGACATGAACAATGTCCACTCTTTAGACTCGTCTCCGTCTTTTGACCTATTGGGTAAAAGCCTAGATTTATCGACAAACTTGTTTCCATCTAGTTTTATTGAAGAGATGAAATCTGAAATAACAAATTTAAAATCGAACCTACAAAGTACCCAGAACGAAATGGATAATTTGATTCTGGAAAATGTGGAGTTAAAGAAACAGGTTAGTCAGCTTTCCCAGGAAATTACGATTCTGAAACAAATATGTAGAAGTCCCATCTCAACGTGGAAGGATAATATATCATCGAGCCGGAAAAATAGTGTGAAACGACGACTAACGGATGATTTCCACCACAGTCCACTCACACTTTATCCTAAAAATGGAATGGGTAAAGAAACGATTATACAACTAACACAGGCTGTTACAGACTCGGAAACTAAAGTGAATGACCAGTCAGCGGAAATTACACAGGCAAGCGAAATATCAACATTCCCAACTCAATCTCGACATATTAGAGACAGCTTATATGACAACCAACACACAGAGAAAGATGTCGGAACGAGGATCAATGCGTGTAGCGGTTCAAATAGTAGCTCAACTCTCCTGAATTTGAACAACGACCACGTGCCACGAGTTACAATGAAACTGTCATCTAAATCAAAGCAAACATCCTTAAAAGAAATTGACACGAGCAGGATATTCTTATTTGGTGGTAAACAGTGCCTTAAAATGTCTAAGATACTAAAACAATCGAGAGAAAGAACTCCATATAAACAGTATCGTGTGATATCTTTCATTAAACCTGATGCATCGACGGAAGAAATACTAAATTGCGCCAAATTGTTCGATGTAACCCCAGATGATCGAATAATTGTCGGTGTTGGTCAACATGACTCAAACGTGTTGAAAATAATGACAGAACTATGTATATTTCTAAAGATTATTCAATGTCCAATATTTGTTTTAAAAGTTTTTAATAATGTACATTTAAATGAATTTAAAATTAATGAAATGCTAAAGATGATAAGTAACCAGAACAAAAATTGCAATTTTATCAATTTTGACGACAATTTACAGTTGACTATGCATGATATTTGTAAACAGATTAATTCTACTCTGGATCAGGTGGACTACAACCTTAAATTTCTCAATTACAAAACGATTTCTATGTCTACTGGGAACAATAATGTGAGGCTTAAAAATATTGACTATTCCAGAAACCTACAGGTTAATCAAATAAATCAATGTTCAAATCGTCCTAAAATAAAAATGGTTGATCGTACTACACAAACAGAACATAATATGTTACAAGATAATAATGCTAGTACTAATGCGAATACAGGCGAATTTTTTCGTGACTAAATACTTAAGAGTACTTCATCAAAATGTAGCAGGTATTTTGAGTAAGCGTTATAATTTAGAAATACAATTATCTAACCTATCCGTACAGAATACTGAGCCTGACGTTATTTGCTTGACCGAAACATTTATTGATAAGGGTAATGAGTGTCTACTTAAAATGTCTGATTATGATTTGGCAGCTTCTTATTGTAGGCAAATCAAACAAAAACGGGGTGGTGTTGCAATTTTTATTAAACGCGGCATGGACCACAAAGAATTGTCCTTCCTAAAAGAACACAGTACCGATAAACACTTTGAATGTTGTGGCTTAGAATTACCTTCACATAACATTTTCATAATAGCTTTATACAGAACGCCAAATTCAGATTTTTCTTTATTTATAATAAAACTCACTGCAGTACTTTATTATATAAACAATAAATTTAAAAGGAAAAAAATTGTTCTTTTAGGCGATATAAATGTAAACACGTTACAACTAGATAATAAAACTAAAGATCTTGTGGATCTGGCGGCAAATTATAATTTAATTTTTCATATAACTGATCCGACGCGGCAGAACACCTGCATCGACCATATCATAAGTAACATCCCACTTGCCAAAGGTGAGCTTTTGCACTGGGATATATCTGACCACAATACAGCACAAATGTTAAGCGTCCCGGTCAAACATAAGGAAATCCTTCAACAATATTTTATTTTTAAAAGGGACTATTGTTTGGAAAACATCCTTAAATTTAAGGAATGTTTATCAAATCTTTCCTTTTCAGAAGTTTATAGTCAACTTGATATCAACTCAGCTTATGAGTCTTTTCAGGAACTGTTCCTATTATTTTACAAGTTATGTTTCCCTAAAGTTAGAATTAAAATGACAAATAAATGCAAGAAAAGTACCTGGATAACTAAAGGTCTAAGAATTAGCAGTAAACGTAAACGTTCATTACGTTTTATATATTATGGGAATAAGTCAGAACGTAACAAGATGGCATATAAAAAATACAGTAAATTACTAAGACGTTGTATCACTAGTTCTATTAAAACATCAAATGACAACATACTAAAGTATTCAAAAAATAAAAGTAAAGCTGCGTGGACACTTATAAAGCAAGGATTAGAATCTACGAGAAAACTATCACTGATTACGAATTTAAAAATAGATAATAAAATGGAAGACAACCCAAAAATTATTGCGGACTCGTTTAATAACTACTGGATAGACCTAACAAATAAACAGCAAAATAATGTAAGGGATACATGCAAAACGAACACGTGCGATAGTCTGTTCCTACGGCCATACGGCTACATTGACATACAAAAAATGATACTTTCCCTTAACAACACAGCAGCAGTCGGTCATGATGAGATCTCGACTAAAATTCTAAAGGCTTGCTCAAGGGAAATAACCCCAGTGTTGACTTACTTAATTAATTTGTCATTTTCAGAAGGCCGCTTCCCAGAGTTGCTAAAGCATGTGATTGTTAAGCCTCTTCATAAAAAAGGCGATAACTCGGAAGCAGATAATTATAGACCTATTAGTCTTATACCAATAATTTCTAAAGTTTTTGAAAAAGCTATGCAAAACCGTCTCATGGAATTTGTCGGGAAACATCAGATTCTAAAGGAAGAACAATACGGGTTTCAAAAAAGGAAATCGACCACTCTTGCATGCTTCAATCTTGTAAAAAATATCATTGATGAAGTAGACATAGGAAAACGAGTATCTGTAATCTTCTTCGATATGTCAAAGGCTTTTGATTTTGTGTCTCACAGATTATTGCTTTCGAAGTTGGAACGATATGGCATTCGAGGACCAGCCCTTAGCTGGCTTGAAACTTACCTAGTGGGCAGAAAGCAATGTGTTGAAATTTTAAGTATGACTGGAAACAAAGAACTACAGGGAATAAGATCCCTTCCCAAATGCAACAACGCAGGTGTACCACAAGGAAGCGTTTTGGGTCCCCCTTTATTCTTATTATATATTAATGACCTTCCTGAACACACACCCAATCCATGCACATTATTTGCGGACGACATTTCTATCATTATGACATCACCAATTAATACTGACATAAATAATTACAGAATTGACATTAATAACACTATTGAATCAACAATTTCTTGGTTAAATTATAATAATTTACATGTAAATATTAATAAAACAAAAATTGTTCAATTTAGGACATATGGTCGCAAGCGGGAAAAACTTGACATTAATTATAACGGACAACCTCTATTGGAGACAGAGGAAACCATTTTTTTAGGAGTAGCAATGGACGGCTATTTTTCCTGGAAACCACACGTTGAGAAAGTTTGCAAAAAATTAAATAAATTCGTTTATGTTCTCTCGACACTGCGAAAGACCTCGTCACAGAGTACTACGTTAACTGCGTATCACGGCTGTGTTGCTTCCACTTTACAATACGGCCTCATACTGTGGGGTAACTCAACCGATGTGGATAAAGCCTTCAGGGTACAAAAAAAGTGCATCCGAGCCATTTGTGGCATTCCACCATGGGAATCCTGTAAACCACTGTTCCTAAAATTAAAGCTTCTCACATTACCCAGTATGTACATTTTAGAATGCGCTAAATTTGTCCGACTGCACTTCGAATTGTTTAAAAAGGCTGAAGATCGTTGCCCTCGTAAAGTAAGAGATCCAGATAGAATTGTTCTGCCTAGAGCTCCAAGGACTTCTCTATATAAAAAGAACTCTTTTAATATGTGTGGGCTAGTTTATAATAAAATACCAAAGAACCTTAAAGAGTTTAGTAATAATTTATTTTTTATAAAGTTAAAACGATGGCTGCTGGAAAAGCGATTTTACTCTATTAATGAATTTATTTATGACTAATGACAGTGATGTAATCTCATGATGGTTTCTTATGATTGTGTTATTGATTATGCATGTACTACAAATATTTGCACGACTGATAAGTCGAATATAGTGAGACTATAATTATTTTACCATGTTGTTATTATGTACCTATATTCTAGCAAATAAATTTCATTTCATTTCATTTCATTTCATTTTACCTAAATCGTAACGTCACGCCTTCCAGAGAAGGTAATATCCCTAATACCTTTTTCAGCAAACGATGTCGTTAGTTCAACTTCTACCTTTCAGACATCCAACCGTGACGAAACTTGCTTTCTAAATATACCTGGTCATTCGAAATAAGATCTATAAAGGGTAGTTAACGGGTAGGCAGTGAGGCTTTATTTTTGGGCCGGTGACGTCATGCCGGCCACATTTAACCGCAGACCGACTTCACGTTCCACCTACTAACTATTTCTAATGGCCTTTATTTTTACTTTTAAATCGGATCACATCGGTGTTTGTGGAATGACGTCAATAGGACTCCTTCGGTTTAGTTATGCAGGTACGTATAGAACCTCTCTATGATTTTTTTTTTTAAATTCGGAATTCAATTGATCAAGTAGGAATTTCTTTTCTGAAGCTTGAAAAACTCGAGAAAAAATTCTAATAACAAATTCTGCCAGCCAATCATCACCATAAAGGCGCAACCGCTATTGGTGCACCATAAAAACTTACCCTGTTTAATAAGAGCTCCTCCTTTTAGGTTTTCAACCACCATGGGAATTAAGTAAGTATGCCTTCTTAACTTTCCCATCCTACGTTCCTTGGTTTTACGATGCGACTGCAGATATAATTAATTTACCTGTTTTAAACAGAGTTATGTACACCTTAATGTCCCTCGTTGCTCAGATAGACTTGGGGAGTTAGGGGTAAATTGACTGCAAGTATATCTCCGAAAATAATATAATATTCTCCCGTGTTCCGGTTTAACCGTGTTACCGGAGCGGGGCCCGGCCGCTCCGATTGCAATTAGTACCGATTCAATTAGTTATCCACTGTTTCTCATTTTACTTTAGCCTGGATAATGAGGGTTTTTGGTAAGGGCCCTCCGCTAAACCCTGTGGACTGTGACTGACTCCTGTTTTCCTGATCCGCCTTTTCATTTTCCCGTCCGTGTTTATTCCGCGTCATAAAATTTACTACCTATTGTTGAACACTCGTCGAACGGAGTTTACACGAGTTGTTTATAAAGAAAATTATGAATTTGATACGTGTTGTTATAAGGTATCACTATATCTAGATAACCTACTGAGTCTATCAGGGAAAACCTGTCTATAGGCCGAGTATTTACACTATACAGGGTAATAATTATGTCGGTGAGCCGATCAATCGATAACTTGTTTTAAATAATTACAGAAAAAGGAATCCAGAGCTCCATTCCCAAACTGGTACCTTCAAGCTTTTAGCATGGAATCGCAACAATTGCCTGTTAATACAATTATTTATATCCAGTTAGAATAAACGTGTGACTTCCCAGCCAAATGCTCACTTTGCGAATCTGTTTTTTCTCAAAACTTCTGCAGCGAGAAGTCTCGAAATCTCTTTGTGGTTTAAGTCGAAGCCATTTGCAAAATTAGTTTTTACTTATCAAATCCGTGATGCAAATGCAGTGAAACAAACTTAGTGATGGCAGCTCAAAGTTGGTTGTTCCCCACGAGATAACTCCGTGCCAACTTATTTATCTGCACCAACGTTTGTTAAAGATATCTTCTAACAAACCGATTTGTCTTTACCGTGAGTACCTACCATCAGGTTAATATGATTACATACTTGCTCGATATTATCCTTTTTTTATTACTTTAATTCTGGCATAAGTTGCCAGAATTAATTCACCTCTAAGAAAGGGCCATTAAGAGATATTAAATAAAAACCGGACAAGTGCGAGTCGTACTCACACGCACACGGGGTTACGTAGCACCAAACAATATAATAAAACTATTTTGAAGGCTCATTCATAATATGTTGTATTATATTACATTCAGTATGTTAATGCTATAATTTTCCAAGTTACTGCTGTAATTTTCAATTAGTTCAGCCAGGCTTCAGACTCGCTAAAGTAAACTCATCTTTCATGGGGTACTGTTTGAGATGCTAAAATAAAATTCCACAAAGTATTCTTGAACTGACTGAGACGAAATTTAAAACATGCACTAAACGCACACTATGTAAGTAGGTAAGCATATTACAAGTTGAACGATTTTATCTCTGATAAAAATGCTTGGCTCAATGCCGGTCCTGCTCCATGGACAGGGGCGCATAACATTATACATAGTATTGTTGAAGCTGCTGAAGATTGTACAACTATCTTTGCACTGTATAGATTCAATTTCTTTTGGTATAATATACCCGCATAGCCCATATTGTGTGAGTACTATGTACTAGAAAGCTGTCATTCGCTGGAAACCTACGTCTTTTCTTGAGTTGAATGTGCCCTGGCAGTTAAAAGGATGCTCACTCAAATGTCTCGCTGATGGTGGCGCGTGTGTCAGATTATTTAGTTCCCTTCAAAATAGTTGAGTTGAATGGTGCTGATACATGCGTCATGTTCGTGAACGGGCGCTGTCAGTTGTGACTGGTCATCTCTTGGTTGTCACGGCTTATTTGAATTAATTATTTTATTTTGGAACTGTTCTTTTCTTTGTTATTACTATGGACACTTTTAACGTGCAGATCTTGCGATATCGTTCTCACATAATGTACCATCTCAACATGAATGTAGTAACCAAGGTTTTGTAAAAATATTCTGATTTAAAAGAGTCCATGGAGTTTCTTGGCCGTTCTTCTCCATAGCTACGTTAGGGAATGGGCAACTACAGTAGTTTCATAGTTTTTATGCCTTGTGACTGGGACTGTAGCGACATTTCATTATTGTCTTTGTTTCGACAATTCAAAACTGCCTGTAACTGGCCTACTTGAAATAAATGCCAAGATTTTGATTTTGAGTTTCATGAAAAAGTCCCATATCTCAAAAACTAAAAATCAAATCTTATTCAAATATCTATAGATGGGGTATCTATAGATAGGTCTTAAACGTATAGACTTGATGAAAAAAAAATAGGAACTGAAACTATTTTTTTACCCTTAATCTTTTATTTCTTGTTTGTATAAAAATCGGAAAGCGGTTTAGAGAATACATCTACCTGCCAAGTTCAACTGTGTAGTCCTAACAGTTTCGGAATAAAGTGGCTGTGACATACGGACAGATAGACAGACATAACGAATCTATAAGGGTTCCGTTTTTTGCCATTCGGCTACGGAACCCTAAAAATTTGCTCGCCTTGATTATTTTGTTTTAGTTTTTGTAAATATAATTATAATTTGCAAAAACTTAAATAAAAAAGGAGATCAGTTTTTTTAAGTAGGCATATTTTAATATATCTCAGGAATATATTTTTATACGCATCATGTCTTCGCATATTTTATGATAAATGTCATAAAAAAAAATCTATTTTTAACTTATTATCGTATTTTTCCGTAATAAAATTTGAGCCTATAATAAAAATTATTTATAGTTATTACTTTGAATAACAACAACACATACTTGCTGGTGTTATACATTCAACCTTTTTTTCAGTGTAATTAACATTAATTATGTAAAATTATCTCTTCATCTTCATGACGAATGTATTAAATATTGAAATATGTTTTTATACTTATTAACTAAACATACACTTCTTTATATTATACAAACTGTGTACAAAAAACGAACTAACACTAAATCAGCCTTTATTTTGTATAGATATGGTCATTATTGTCCAAATAAACGTTTACAAGTACAGAAAGAATGACATCTAAGTTGAAAATTCCAATAATTATAATATCTGACCATGACTTTTGTTGAGGACAGAGGGCTAATCCGACAGCAATGATAGGCACACGAACACTACAACAAGATTTATTGTCGGTATCCACAGGTTATGAAAGATAAAGAAGTAAGGTGTGGAACTCTCTGCTATGTGTTCCCTCCCACATATAACCCATCTGCCTTCAAAGCAAGAGTGAACAGGCATCTTCTGGGCACGCTCGTTTCATCATAGACCTCATCCATCGCTTTCCACCAGGCGTGATCGAGGTCAAGAGCAGGCCCATTTAGTAATAAAAAAATAAAAAAAAGTAAATGATAGCGTGACGGTTTACAGAGGAGAATGGAAGAAAAAACGTGTTGCGCCGACCACAAGTCACATGGGACAAGGGCAGGAAGATGATGATGATCCACAGGTTTTAAAACTACTACATTCACTGATTTTGTGACTAGTGCACTATATCGTGCCTGGAAGCGAACAGACACGTAACAGTGCACTAGTCTCGTAAGATTTTAACCGCATTTAGATAGAATTGTTGAACTGTAGCCATCCTTTCCCAACTTTAAGACTAAAATCTTCTCTCTTCCTATTTGTAGATGAGAAGACAGAATTTCTCTAGGCGTTAATGAATTGTAATAATATTAATAGATGCCCACTTTCAACAAGAATTCCCTTGAAAGCATTCTCGTTTAAAAACCAGATGTGGCGAATACCATCTGGAGCCAAGAGTGCTTTTAACCTAAGTGACGGGAATCTACTTATTCATGTGTTTACTCAAGACGGGCAGGAGGCTTTTAATTTTTGATTTTGTAATCAGTACACACAGCGTTCATTTTTCATTCCAAGTTTTAATTAGATAGAGAATGAAAAACCCTCACGTACTGACCGCTCCCCTCGAGATCACTTTGCATATAATTTAGGAACAAATTCTTTTTAAACCATTTTTGATTCTGTGTTTTACGTGGAATGTGTATGGATGGGTAACTATACCTATAGTAATATAAATCAGATTTATATTTCAGAAATATTAGTTACTAGCTGTTGCCCGCTACTTCGGTCGCGTGGAAATTTTGTGGAGACTTTTTTTTGTGGAGACTGCCTCGTTGGTCGAGTGGTTGCAATTGCGACTACTAAGCATGAGGTCCTGGGATCGATGACAGGGGCGGGCAGTGTTAAAAAAAATATTTAATTTAATTACATAAAGTTATAACGCACATGATTTAGAGATCACCTTTTGAGCAAGGAGATGCTTGTGTGACTCCCCTCTTGCACTTAACATTAAACAATGTATGCAATTGAAAAAAATACTATAAATAATAGTGTTATTGGGTTATTCCATCAGGAATTTCTCAATAACAGCCATGGAATCTGGATTTGTGCCCAGTTGGTGGAAATTGGCTCGCCCCCTACACATGTCCATATGGACTTCAACGTAACTGGCGAAATGTGGGTGTACGATTAGGTACACTTCTGCCTAAACGTTCGGGGATTAGAGGGCGTGATGTGTGAGAACTGACTGGCTGATCAAAATGTGATAATGTGGGTGATAACTTCAAAAAGAAGTCCCAAACAAAATTGAATGGTGGCAATATGGCTTAAAACCGTTTATTTTGGCGCTATCCAACTTTCTTTTCAAAGTGAACCATCACACGCCTTGTTGGGCACTATTTATTCTAATACCGTTCTGTATACAACATTAAAGGACTTATTATTTCCGCAAGCATGTGCAAGTTTTGGGCGCTGAACAACCAACATATAATTGACTGTGTGAAAAGCATGGAGTGCACAATTGAATGCCTGTCACTTTTATGGTTTGGCCCTGGGATCTGTTGATCGTCTTTGTAAAAGCCAATTTTAAGGGAAATTGTAACCTCTTAAATTGAAATGGCAAGTTATTTGAAATAGTGGGCATGCGGGAATTAAAACGCTCTCTCCTTTAGCAGCTCCGTTTCCCGTAATGGGTTGTACGTAGTACTTATTACTTCCATGCAAAGAGTAAACACAAAAGGAAAAATAAAATCAAATTCATTTTCAGCCATTCCGACTACACTTCGACTAAACCCTATTTACGTAAAGAATTAAATTTATCATAGAAAATCGCGTATGAGGTTACTAACTAAATTTTAAACATTAATATCTTTAGCGTCTGTTGGTCGATTTTGATGAAACAAACGCTAAATGTTACTCGGAATAATGCTTCTTATGTTTCAATATTTCGATTTTGAATACAATGAGGGGTTTTTACGTGATGCGCGCACAAACGAACAGACAAACCGACAAACAGACAAAAATTCTAAAAATGGTAGAAATGGGTTCTGTGTGTGATCCTTTAATACCCCTACTATTTTTTTTCTCAATATTTTCAATGTATAGACACGCCACGTCTACAGATTTGTTATTTGTATAAGTATATAATATATGCTTTTTAAATCTATATATAGTATACATAGATTTAAAAATGTAAACAATATGTAAAAAATGAATAAACGGAATAAAATATTTTAAAATATACAACCACAACATCATATTATTATAATTTAGGTAATTCTCTACAATGCAATGATCATTTAGAATTATTAATTATTATGATGGTATTTATAAAGAGATTTATTTAGCAGCGCTCACAGCCTACACACATGTGCCTGCGTGTGTACTTTACGATGTCAATGGGCGGACTTCCATTTGGCTAGCCTGGGGCGCTCCGATACTCGTAAATCCTTCGTAATTAAGCTGACTCTAAGGTCAGCGGGTTAATACAATAGGCGACTAATGTACACAGACGTAATGAAAACCTATTTTACATACGTTTAAATTGCGTATAATGAGTATACAAAGAGTCTAAATTAACTTTATAGTGTAAGGGTGACGTTTATAGACCGTACTTATACTTTATTGTATCGCTTTCAGAATTAATTGCTTTTTGTACCGGAATTTATAATTGATATTGAGTAACAGTAACTTAGGGCAACGACTTTTAAAAAAATAATTCTGTGGAATTGACTACCATAGTTTCAACCTCAGGCAAAATGGGTACATAATATTGTTTTCCCAAGACCCCTTGAATTTGACATCTTTGAATGCTCCTTGAATTCATCGCTTAACTTATTATAAAAAAACAACTGTCCCATACATTTTGACCGTGTAGGTATTGCACTTTTGTAGGAAACAGCAGATTTTTTTTTTTAACTGATTAACCTATGTAAAATTTCTATGCTCAGAATGATGCACTGAATATCCTTCACCCTGTATAAGTATACTAGTTACAATGGTCACAGATTGGTTATATTTCTGGAATGCTGGCTAGCTCAATGGCCTTTTTTTTGGGATGGGAAATCATCAAATGACTCCTCCCGCTCTGGGCGGAGCGGAACGGAGTGTCAGACTTTTACTGACTAAAACCCATTCATGTTCCTTCTTTTGCCCTTTATGTTCCAGGGCTGCGGTATCTCTTTCGAACAGTCCCGCAGCCCTAGCAGGCATCGGCCCTTGCGAGCCCCTCATGTTTGCTGACATCTCTTTAAGGCGCGCGTTCAACACGAACGCGCCGTCCACACGGCCTGTCGTCATAAGACGGACGGACGGCGAGCTAGCCCATTAATCACCGTCCACAGGCCCGTTAGCTCAATGACCAGAGCGCGATGAAGTCGTGTTCCACACGATTCACTGACATCGATTTGACGACACGGTTGGCGCAGTGGTCAAGCGATTGACTGCTGCGCTGCATGTCGCGGGTTCGATTCCCGTACGGAACAAATATTTGTATGACCTACAAGTAGCTGTTCCGGGTCTGGGTGTTTTTCTATCTTTCTATCTATAATATGTATGTATTTACAAAAAAAAAAATGTATATGTGTAGTTTATCAGCCATCTAGTTACCATAACACAAGCATTAGGTTGCTTAGCTTGGGACTAGATGGTGCTGTGTGAAATGTCCAGGGATATTTATTTATTTATCGTCATTTTACATAATGAAGTCTTAAAGACACCCCTATAGTAACCTGGGCAACAACCCCACAATCAACCTTGATTACTAAATCTAGATGATTTTACGACGCCATGGCCTCCTGCCAAATGGTTCATACCGACAAGAAATAATATGATCATTAGGTAAATAGCTGTAACTCATAGTCTTATGTGACAGATTCAAAATAATTTACATTTTCAGAGACTGAAAATTCGTAAACGAACCTTATTTTGTTAACCAACTCATGTGGGCAAGGCTGCACATTTTAAATTACGTAATGGTAAACCAAAAATCCAGTTTACTAACATTATTGTATATTTAGAATTAAGCGAGATGTGAGGGAAGCGTTTTCTGTTTTACAGATTTCAGCTGAAAACTCGAGCCGGATTTACTGGATGAATGTACTGGTCTGCGGTTTATACTTACGTAGTTTTCATGTTACACGTTGACATTTTAGTGGTCTTACAAACGGCATACACTACTCTGTGGTTTTACCCGAAAAGCCTACGTTAAAAGCGTTCCAAACCACATAACATCGAGATCTACTCGATAGTCAGTACTGGCAAGCTGGAAGTTCCGAGTTTATACCCCGGGCAGTTGTACCATTAGAGAGTTCAGAAGGAGTAATAGGATCTGGCATTGAGTACATCATCAACGACTACCAAACAAAACAAATACTAATTGAATATGTAGCCTGATGTAGTTCACAGGAGTAGCACTGAAGTGCATTGAAAATGTTTAAGGGTATTTTTAACTAGGTATTTTAATCGTAGGTATTTTTAAGTGTATTCTTATTGTTTTTTTTTGTTTTTAATGTATTTTTGTTATACAGGTACATTTGGTGGTATTTTAATCGTAGGTATTTTTAAGTGTATTCTTAGGTATTGTTTTTTTTTTTGTTTTTTATGTATTTTTGTTATATAGGTACATTTGGTGGTAGTAACGTCGCATTGGCGTTCTAGCTGTTAAGGTGTTATTTACGTAATTTTAAATATTTAAATGAAAAATGTCTTGACTTATAATCAGTTACATAACATCACGCCTGTAATCCCCGAAGGAGTTGCCAGAGGTGTACCAAATGATGATAGTACACACCCATTTCGCCAGTAACGTTTAAGTCCCTTGTAATAAGAGGCGAGCCTATTGGCATCAGCCGGCCACAAATCTAGACTCCGTGGCTGCTTCTGAGAAATTTCTGATGTAAAATGATGATGATGAGTTTGAACATAGGTAGTCAGTTACATTATACTACCTTCTTATGTATAACTTGATAGAACAACACCAAGCTCCTCTATTAACCAGTAAATTGAGATGAAGGTACACCTGTTTGCCATCTGCGCTCAATTATTTGAGGGCATTAAGTTGTATAATTTATTCGGGAACCGACTTAGTGATACTTACACGGGTTAAAGTTTTACAGGTTACAATATTGTTGTACAAAACGAGTTCGGAGTCGTTCGTGTTATTGCTTTACGTCGTTATGTTAGTTCGGAATTAATGTAACCAAGCCAAATAATTAATTTACGTTTATCTTAAAACTAGGCTTTCGCGTCAAGTTGGCACATTTGGCACTCGCAGTTATGTAGGCGATAAGCATTTGTTTTAGGGTTCCGTAGTCAACAAGGACCTTATAGTTTCGCCATGTCCGTCTGTCAGTATGACCGCTCAACTCAAAGACTCTTGGTACTAGAAAGCTGTAATTTGGCATGAATATACAAATTATTTACGCCGACAGTGGTAAAATAAAATCTCGAAAAGTATTTTTTTAAGGGTATCTCCAGTACCTACACGTAAAGTGGGGATTTTTTTTTTCTTGCGTACCCCATAGTGTGGGATGTCGTAGGATAGGTATTTTAAAAATATTGCATAATTTTTCGATTAAGGGATTCATTTGTGAAATATTTGTTAGACTCAAGTGTGGGGGACACTTGAGTCTAACAACAATTTGCACTTTACCAGCTTTACCAGCTAAACGGTTGTGGTTGGGTGCATGGAAAAATTCACGGTGATAGTATATATAATGAAGTTAAAAGGAAAACTACCATAACTAAATAGGCTTTACAAGTTTACACGTAATAGTCGACCAACTTATAAATGTACTTGGATCACATATTTTTCCAAACATAATGTATGGGAGCACAGGTTTTTCAACTGCAAATGTAAGTTGTTTTTTTTTATTATTACAATAAAAATCATCGTTCGGAGGCAAATCCGGTCGGCATAGTTAGATGGGCAACTACGGAATCCTACACTGTGCGTGGTCCGACACGCACTTGGCAGGTTTGGTGTAACTGATCTATATGCAGCTCTATCTACTCAAGTTTGAATACTTATGTAATATCCATCAAATGCTATTTCGCCCGGAGATACCTTGAACCTTGACCTATCACCAATAGCACTTTAAAACAAACTGCCTTTGCCTGCACCGGCGATGTAAAAAAACAAGTTTAGGTGTACCTATCGGTCCGCCCGTTTCCGATCCAGAAATAAATTGGAAAAGTGCTGCACATGTTGTTTCAAACAATACGCAGCTTTCCTGTAAAGTTACTACGAAAATAAACATCAAGCCTCTTGTATGCTAATACTTAGAGGCCGTCAATCGCTCTTGTTTGCTACGAGGAGCGGCCATTTTTTGTATTCTTGTTTTTGCTTTTAATTTTACCAAAAATATACAAGTTTCTATTTCCAAAACGTGAATAATTATGTCTTCGCAGAAATAGGTTTCGATTTATCATCTAAAATTGTGTCTATTTAGTTAACATAACACAGAATATCCCTATCGATAGTATTGGTGTTGACGTAAATCAATATTTTGTTTAAACGAAGGTTTACATAAGGTTATTTTAGTATCTACAACATAAATTAAACAAACCCACCACGCCCTCGCCCGCTATCGCCACATTACGTCACAATATTAATGTTTTTAACATTGTAGGTACTTTGGTCCAGATAAGTGTCATGAACTAGGAAACAAAAGGGAGATATACTCTCAGAGTTTTTATTTAATTTGACCATTGACCCGAACCAATATGTAGATAGTCTAGACCGCGAGCAAGCACTTTCATTAGTTCGCGCTCGAGTAATTCATTACTAAGTTAGAATAGATTAAACTGAGCTCCGATGCCGTCTCGTCACTTACATACTTCTCACATATTTCATAACTTCAGCGGCCGCGCGTTGCCCTCAAAGCGTGAAATTAGCATTTGTTTGGGGTGGCCCGGTTTTTGCGCACCTATAAACTTTTGCAATGTCTAGACAAATTCCCCGCTACAGGGCTGTCTACATTAATTACCGTCTCTTTACATTCTAAAGGTCGAAACATTATTAATTCCTGTCTAGTACTAACCCACGTCGTCGGCTTGAACATGTTGTAGGGACTTCTAATGGATAAGTAGGAGTAGGCCAATAAGATGTCTTCTATTTATCTTTCTCTAAAACGTAATTTGTGCCGATAACTTAATTTCACTTGGCCTTTTGTTGGATAACAGTTTCCTATTACAGCATTTGTTAGGGTTCGAGAGAGGGTCCCGCGCGTGACCAAAATTTAGGCGCGAGGGAAAAATATCGCAGCGTCGTGATCGTCACAACAATGCCATAAATATCATCCATTGGTTGTTTACATCGACTGCGATTGTTTCACAGTCCCACTGTCTTGCTTCATGGGACTTAACATTGTTTTTCTAAACGTTGTAAAAATTTTGCTCATTGTCTAGTTTTGTCACCGTGTTGCTTATGGACCGCGATTAGATTTTAGTATTTTTGGGTTTTTCCATCAGGAATTTTCTCAGTAGCCACGGAGTCTGGATGGATTACATGGGACTTAAACATAACTGGCGAAATGTGGGTGTACTATAATTTGGTACACCTCTGACTAACCCTTCGGGGATTACAGGCGTGATGTTATAAACCAACCGAACCGTGTGCTTTAACCTTTTTTTATTTCCTTTCATCTATTTGGACGAATTTTCCATAGCTTGTTATAAAGGTAAATGTGAACGTCATATTATGTATTTGTAAAAAACACAGATATCAATATGTGTTTTTTACAAAAACATAATATTACGTTCATATTTACCTTTTATGTAAAACCAATTTTAAAACGTTAGGTGATGAATTTTCTATGGAATCCTTTGTTGACTTGTATTAATCATCAAGATTGGTATCATCATCATATCAACCCGGAATCACCCACTGCTGGGTATAGACCTCCCCTTTCTTCTGCCTCACTTCCCAGTTCTGTGCGACCCTTATCCGGGTGATTCCCGCAACTTTGACGATATCGTCAACCCAACGAGCTTTAGGACGGTCCAGGCTTCTTTGGCCAAACCTCGGCCACCACTCGGTCAAAGCCTGCTCCATCGGCCATCTCCACGTCTAGCCAGATGTCCTGCCAAGCCCAGGTCTATTTGAGGCGCAAGATTAGCAAATGAGGGATAAATGCCTTGATTTTAAAAATACGATTTGAAAAAAAGACTTGTAGCATTTTGTCAGTCGTAGATATTTTTTGTGTTATGAGAATAGTAAAAAAAATAGGGAGGTAAAGGAATTAACATGGAGGAGTTCGAAGTTTATACGTTTTATTTTTAGGAAAGGACTTCGGAAGGATATTTATACTTTAATCAAGATTTGGGACAACTTGCGGATACTTGGTGCTATGTTCGACGAAGGGATAGAACTCGAAGTCCGTGTAGCAGCAAACGAAATCGCGAAAATAACATATACGCGAAATATATAACATTTTCTTTCCTATGCAGTTCCCCCTTCTGATACATTGACCTCTTTTCGCCTTGCACGATGGATCTAAAAATATAAGAAGGTAAAAGAGAAAAAGTCGTTTTTGCTTTATATCTGCATTAATCATGAAAATCTGTCAACTGTCCAGAACCTAAGTTGAAGTAATATCATCATCTGCCTAGGCTTTTCCCAACTGTGTTGGGATCGGCATCCAGTCTAACAGAATGTAGCTGACACAACAACCCAGAATCCAAACCAATTTTTTTAAACTATTTGTCTGACTTTTAGCTTTCCGGAAGTAATATGCCTACTGCTATAAAATATCTGTTTTCTAAGCATATTTTTATTAAGTACTGGATTCATACGAGTATGTAAGCTCAAGTACAAATATAAAAGTAAGTACCTAACAACTAATAACGATTTAATGGCAGCATTTGACTTCAGCATTAATTAATTAAAAGGTACATACGTATGCCCACAGGGAAAAATAATTTCTGGCCGTTTTCAGTCAAAGAGGTGTAGACATGGTCTCTGAACGATATAGGATATTGGTAATCAGGATCAATCGGCTTTGGGGGGTTTATTGCCCCTACACCGCACCGATACACTGAAATAGCTATCACACAGGATAACATTATGGATTTATAACACGACATTATTTATTACAAAAGTCACTAAAACACCAACCATGGAAATCTAAATTGACGGAGGTACTTGCCTAATTGTAATTAGGTATTTTATGTGTTTTCCCATTAAACTGTTTATTAGTTAATTAATTCGCTTCTTAAAGCGCAGGCCGCACCGCCAGCTAGCGAGCGAGCGAGCGAGCTGGTGGGCGAAGACGATGGAAACTAAATAAACTACGCGAAGATATGGCGAGCGACCGAAAACTATGGACGGACGGGTGAGCGAGGGGGCGGGCGGGAGAGCGAGGGGAGCGTTCCTTCTCATTCCGTCTCGCACCGGGCGACGCCGGCGACGTGAACGAATAGAAAGCTAGCGGTGTGGCCTGCGCTTTAGCCAAACAATCGCTAATTAACCAGAAAAGTGTTTTTACCTCAGTCGCCAAAACCAGTCCGTCCGTCGTATGACGACGGGCAGGCCGTGTCGACGGCACGTTCGTGTTCCACGCGCGCCTCAAAGAGTTGTCAGCAAACGGGAGGGGCCCACAAGGGCCGGTGCCTGCCAGGGCTGCGGGACTGTTCGAAAGAGATACCGCGGCCCTGGAACATAAAGGGCCAAAGAAGGAACATGGGTGGTTTTTAGTCAGTAAGAGTCTGACACTCCCTTCCGCTCCGCCCAGAGCGGGGGGGGGTCATTTGATGATGTCCACCAAAAAAAAAAAAAAAGTCGCCAAAACCAAACCCTTATAGGATCACTTTGTTTTCCGTCTGCCCGTGTGTCAAGAGCCTTTTTCTCAGGAACGCGTGGCGGTATCAGAAATTATTATCAAATATTCAAGTCTGCTACCCCTTGGAGCAGTTAAAAAACTTGTAAGTCAGCGCGATCAAAAGAGATGACCGTTTATGTCACATATTTTGCGATCTCACAAGGGAATCAAAAGCTATTGGGTACTTCCCATTGACCTAAAATCTGAAATTTGGCTAGAAGCAATGTCTTACAGTTACAGTACATGTAAAGGGAAAAAATGAAAGCCGTGAATATGTAGTTTAAAATACCTACAAGTTTATACGGAACCCTCGGTGCGCAAGTCCAACTCGCCTTTCACCAGTTTTTTGGAACGTAGTTCCTTATCGCGCGTTGCGGGGCTAGACGGAAAAAATTCAGACGAAAAGTGTGTACGACACTTTTACCCGACTGCGCGACGCAAAGGAGGGTAATGTGTTTTTGCTATAGTAAGCTTTTGTAAGCCGTGCGGCGTGCGCATGTTATAGAAAGCAAGCCAGATATTTCCATTTCGTCTTTGGTCTGTGGATGGGTGATCAAGCTTAAGCAACGACTGCCAAGGTCTGTCTGTGGATGGGTGATCCAAGTTAAGCAACGGTTGCCGAGGTCTATCTGAGGATGGGTGATCAAGGTTAAGCAACGACTGGCAAGGTCTGTCTGTGGATGGGTGACACCTCTCTAGTTTTTTTTATTTTTTATTTCTGTAAGATTGATATTCTTCACAAAATATTAACTCACGTTCATAAAAATAGCGATATACATAGGTAGGTAGTTATTGTGAACCTCGAAATGTGTGCTTTTCGCGCCTCGAAAGTAGGTTAGTTTCCCGTAACGTCTGGTTTACGACTAGGCGTCGCAATACATAAAACTTTTATGCCCACACTTTGTGACATTAGCCACGCTTAGAACTAAACTTTGTGTTATTTACTATCAAGTTGTAGGTCACGCTGACCTTCGGTTTTAAAAACGACGCTAAATTATGTAATAATGTACAGACGCCCGCACATCAAGCTACTACAATCTGTCAAAATTATCTAATAGATTGTCAACTTTGTCGCAGAAGCATTAGGTTCAAGGTTGATTGGGAAAACTTGACAGTTTCGGGTAGCTTGATGTGCTGGCGTCTGTACCTATGCATCATAGTCGTAAATTTTATTAATCATATAACCAAGAATTAACATTGAATAGTCAAATAAATATTTTGCATGTTCTAGATACGTCCTTCCTAAACTAATATAATAAACTTCATCCACAGATAACTTGCGGCGAATACAAGCTATGATAATTTCCGAAATTGTTGCAAGTCGGAAATTATCACAACTTTCTTTCTTATAACTACAATAATCAGCTACTCGATTGACATTACAATCAGCACATTCACTGATCTAAGGGTTGACTATTTGTAGTGCGATTTTTATTTACGCACTAGCTGCGCCCCGCAACCTTCGTCCAAGTCTAATTATTATAAAAATATTCCTTCCATATTTGAATCGGATTTTGTTTACAATTTCAAGGGTTTTAATTTTATTAGGTATGCACGGAACAGACAAATTAAATGATGTGTTTTTTTTTGTTATAAGTACCGTTTAAGGTTTCATATCCATTCGTAAAAAGCAGTTATTTTGAAATTACAACCAGACACTTCAATGCTATTTATTTGTATACAAAACATGTCAATATAATACGTACCAACTCTACCCTCCACATAGCTTGTCACTGCCGTATAATTTTTACGTAGCAGCGGCTTATACCCTGCGTAGCCTAAGCGTGTGACCGTCGTAGTTGCCGCGTAGCATCAAACAAGGCACCGGCCTAGCAGCGTTTTAAGCGCAGGCTACACCGTCAACTAGAGAGCGAGCGAGCGAGCGAGCTGTCGGGTGAGGCGAGGGAAACGATATAAACTAAGCGAAGCTTTGGCGAGCTAAACTATGTGGATTCACAATGAAAACTACGGACGGACGGATAGAATCGCTGGCATCGTCGGATATTTCGTTCGCATCGTTTATATCGCTGAGGTAGCTGAGCTCTGTAGTTCACGGTGTAAATCAAAGTATGAAAAGAGGTGAAACGATGCTCGCCCGGCTCGCTCGCTCTCTAGCTGGCGGTGTGGCCTGCGCTTTAGGGCTTGTGTAACGATATGTTGGGAACGCGTAGCAGCAGTTTAGAGCTTGCGAATCAGTAGAGTAGAGCCTGCGATGTAGCGGCGTAGACTCTGCATAACAGAGACGTAGGCCTGAGTAGCATCGATGTCGTTCCTGCGCAGCAAAAACTTAGTATGACGCAATATTGATAATGGGCTTGCATGACAGCTGCGTAGGGCCAGCTTAGATGCTACTTTGACACTGTCCATTCACCATAAAGTAATGAAAGAAGTTTTTGCTACAATTATGACCCTTATCGCCTTATTATAGCCAATCTCTCCAAACTACGCTAGAAGTACCATCAAAACAGATACGTACTTAATCTCATATAAAAACTGCTAATCAAAAAACCACGTAGTTAAATCGTCGACAACAAAGGTTGATGCTATCTGTAATCAGCATCGTATGGCCGCGTAGGCGAGCAGCACGATAACGTAGATAACGCAGTTATCTAGCGATGAGGATATAACGTTGTAAACTTGATTTGGAGTTAGGGCGGTCACATACTGTGATTTTTAGTTTGTTTGTTTTTTCGTGGGTTCTGCGCATTCTGTTTATGGCGCGGCTGAGTGATACTTAACATTTGTTTTTCGTTTTCGTATGCTGCTTTTCGAACATGAATACATTTAACATAACATCAGTCCTGTTATCCAGGAACAGATTTGTTTGATATAAATGAGGATGGCAACTGTGAAACTAATGGCGCAAGCATAGCTGTATCTAAGCATCGTCCTTAGTTGAAAATATGGTAATGTAATTTTATACATCAAAATAGCTTGACCTTATTCCTCAGATTGAGACCTAGCTATGGCTGCGCCATCTACAATAAGTTTTTAACGGTCTTCCCCATTGTTTTCTGATAGTCAAACACTATAATTTTAAATAGTAATAAAGTTAAAACGCTCATTTTACACACACAGTCGGGGGAAAGCGAGCTTCTAATTCCAAACACTTGCCAATTAAGAGTGACATACGGTGATTTTTTGGATGGTCTTGCTAGGTTTGCAGGCGCAACCGAGTACTAAACCGAATGGTGTGTACAACTGCCCTAACGTGACGTCAGGGCTGCCTAGATATCGAGCCGGGGGCGCGATTCGCATCTATCTTTCAACTGTTCCGTACATTTCTATTGCGAATATTTTCGGCAGTTTTCGTGGAAAACGGAAGCATAATTGACAGTTCAATTTACAAAATACACACATGTATTCACTGACTTTTTTTACATACATTTGTGTGAATTTTTACTAGTATATTTTATTTGGTCGTCCGGCGGCGAGATGGGCAGACGACATTGTTGCCACTGCGGGAATATCCAGGATGAGGATGGCACAGGAGCGTGGAGTTTGGCACAAGCAAAGAGAGGTCTAACCTAACCCAGCAGTAGAAGTCGGGCTGTGGATGATGATAATATTTTATTTTACCTAGATATTTGTAACGCAAGCGGTAACAACTGTTATTTACATAACTAAGGATATCCTGTGTCTAATAAAGATCCAAGTTCTCCTATATCTAATTGAATCAATAGAAGGAAAAACAGCGAGAAAAATAACTAAACAAAATGAAATATTAGAGCGCTTATTCTCTTCTACTCCAAACGGAGTCGAATAAGAGACATTCTATTTCGTCTGAGGAATACATCCCTCGTTAGTAGTATCATGTTTGTAGTAATATGACATTGGTTATAGAACTCCCTCCTCACATGACCTCCTCCTCTAGACTGTTCTGCCCTGTGACTGCCGATGACAACAAGTCAGTAGGTGGGTAGGTAGGGTCGTCCTTCTAGTTCTCCACTTCACTCGGTCCTGTCATTCGTGTAGTAATCTTTATAATTTTTCCACGATTCTACGCTTGAGATTTGAGAGAGAGAGAGATTTAGGTTGATCAGGTTCTGAGTATTTTGATATGTGTAAACTATTTTTTTAATAGAAAATCCATGAGTAAAGGTATTCAACGGTGTTTGCTGTGTATGTGGCGATAGGTAGAAGGGGACCAATTGTAGAAAACGTGAGAACATATAACACCGTACCATCGCCACCACCTTACCCTTCGGGCATTACAGGCATGATGTTATGCTATGTTAGAAATATTAAAAAACCGCAATAATAGAATACACTACGTTAGTAGGTATGTATTGGTGCATGTATAAATAGTTGTAGGTAGGTACTTCGATAAGTTTGCTGACACCTAAACTATGTTACACAGTAGGTAGGTAGGTACCTAACTAGTGTGAGTTAATACCTGATCAACCGGTTGATCTCTATAGAGCACCTTCACCTTGCCCATTGACAATCCCATTCATAAATTATTATGTGCGTTTTTTCTTGCTTCCGCAGAATCCTAGAGATACACATAAAGCATAAATAGCAAGATATAGTAATTAATTCAGTATGGACATAAACATATCGCGGTTCGAATGTGTGCTCGGTGCCGGCAGGGACGATCACAATGTGGTACAAAATATTTATATTTACAGTAATATTTGTGATGACGTATATTCTCAAGAAGTTACACGATACGGGTCCAAATAAAATTAAGTTTTATTTTAATTTCTTTTTATTCTATTTTGCAACTTCGGTGTTATCAGCTGTAATTTGGCCTTATTTTCTTCTGAGCCCCAGAAATGTGAGAAACGCCAAGTAAGTACAATAAATATTTATTTTATTTGTATTTTACCTCAGTTATTTTTCGCATGTTTTGTTTATCTATAAAAATGTTAAAAGTTCAATAAACTGTTGCATAAAATATATTTAATTATGGAGGCGGTTCCTATAACAGAGTTGAGGTTAAAACTATAAGAAATAAGGTAAAATCTTCAAAGGGCCCTAATGGCCTCGCTTTTGCAGAATCGGGTGATTTTTTTTTCAATATTCCACCGACCTATAATGTTGCCAATAACGATCAAAGGCTAAGGAAAAAGGCAAACTGGTAATGAAAATAAAGTTGGTAAAGAAAAATGAGACCATTAAAACTAAAGCAATATTGCAGTTTTCTTGATTTTTTAATTGATAGTGGTGAAAGAAAAAAGGAGCTCGTGGCTAAATAATAACAGCCGTTCGGGTTGATCTTTAGGTTTAGCCGCGGTTGCCTAGGTTGTTCTGCGGATGGGTGACCACCCATTACATACCGAGTTTCCTCCGTGCCACGGAAAGCACGTTAAGCCGTAGGTCCAGGCTGTCATTTGTAGATCTTTGACAGTCGTTACAGGTAGTCAGTGGCCCAAAAAGTCTGACAACCCGTCTTACCAAGTGATATTGTATTAATTACCCAGTACTAACTGGGCTGTGAAGGTCAGATAGGCAGTCGCTCCATGTAAAATCCTGGTATTCAGCTGCATCCAGTTAGACTGGAAGTCGACCCCAACATAGTTGGGAAAAAGCTAGGCAGATAATGAGTGGTGAAAGAAGAAAAAAACATTCAAGTCACATCTGAATATTTTCTGGTTCAGTTTTCAAGTTTCTAACCCTTAAAAATATTGGTAAACAAATAAAAATTCTAGTAACCACATCACAGTCAAAATATTATAGTTATGCGTTATTAAAATTTTTGTAACATGATTAAAATTGGCAACATCGGCCTTTTATGATAATAATGTATACTATCAATATAACGACCTTCCGAACCTATTTCAACACCGGACACACATATTTGACATTACATAAATTCTGCATTAATTAAATATCAATAAATTCTATCAGCTGATTAGTTCGGGGTCGGTTTGTTGACATTGAATCTCTAAAATCGTGTATCAGCATAATACCGTAACCTTTATGTAAGTACGTAAATAAGTATCTGCTTCCGTTTACATACCTATGAGGAAAATTAAATAAAAAGAAAAATGATTTTTGCTTTAAATTGAAGCAATAAGTGGGTTTCTCTAAATCTCTATAACTATGAAGTGACTCAGCTTAACTAGATTTTTATCTACGAGTTTTTACATGTTATCCTCTATAGATAACTAGGTACACACATACTTACGAGTACATATTGTACATTACATACTTTTTTTTTCTCTTTATTTAAAGGGGCTTTTTCAATTTTGAAGATATCGCCCCTAACATTACATACATAAAATATAATGTAATATAATTAACACTAGAAACGGGATATTTACCATGTCCACTGTTTGTTTTGAGTTCCCCCGATATTTCGGCGCTGTTGAAAGCACCATTAAACGGGTAAACAAAAAGAAAAAAATTACAAAATTTAAAAAAAGTAACAATAATAAAAAAAAACGTTAAATTCAATCCCGGTAAATATCCCGTTTCTAGTGTTAATTAAAATGTTAGTGACCATGACAGTTTAAAAACTTATATAAAATATGATGTTAGAAAAAGTTAAAGTAAAGTATTTAATTGGGTTTCTTTATGTTTGCTATGAATTTTATGAATAACTAGCTGTGCCTCGCGACCTTCGTGCGCGTGAAATTATTATAAAAATATGACTTCCCTATTTAAATCGGATTTTGTTAACAATTTCTAAGGTTTAATTGTTTTTTTCACGGAACCGTAATCCTTTTTTTAATAAAAGTAGCCTAAGTTACTCCTTATATAAAGCATCAGCATGCCAGTAGAAGTCCCGTCAAAATTGGTCTAGCCGTTTCGGAGATCAGCCAGAACAAACAGACAGACAGACAGAAAATGTGTTTTGTTATAAGTACCGTACCTACTAGGGAATGCAATCTCGTCTCGCCGAGATCCCGATCTCGCGAGATCCCGGCCATATTTTACGAGATTGTATCTCGTCAAATTTCGTACGAGATCTCGCGAGATAACGAGATCGACATTGGCATGCAAAATCAGAAGTCGTCTGTCAGATGATACTCTCGACATGATGTGTTTTTTGAGAAGCCATTTTCAGACAAACTAACTTGCCTTTCCGTACCTTGATAACTTCATCTGACTTCTACTTTAGACTTTTTTTTATACGATCTCACAACATTTATTTAACAACTTGTGAAGTTAAGTTTTTGTTTTGTTGTATTTATTTACCATAAGTAATGTCCCTATTACTCTTAATTATTGAAACTAAAGTAATAATTTACAAAGGACTAAATATAGATAATTATTGTTTTGTTACCAACATTGTAAGAATTTGAACTGATTAGCTACACATTTGTTTATGTCTATAATTATTATACCTACTATAATAATTATAGACATAAACAAATGTTATTAGAGTTAGAGACAAAATAATAAGTACTCTGTTGATTTTTAAAATAAAACTTACATTATTTTTATAACTAAGCAACGCAGTTTCTATTTAATTACATATCATGTCAATTACTAGTTCTTAAAACAAGCATTTGCATATGTTTTAATTGCGATTCTCTCAATCTCGCGAGATCCCGTAATTTGCGAGATCTCGCGAGACTGGGTTTTGAGTCTCGCGAGATCTCGCTAGGCGGAAATCTCGTACGAGATTGCATTCCCTAGTACCTACTATATACTTTCACATGGTTTCAGTAAAAAGCTGTTATTTTGAAATTACAAACAGTCACTTCAATTTTATTTATTTGTAGGTATAAATAGATGAAATAAATAAATTCATAATGTAAATACTAGTAACTTGCAGATTAAATCAGTTGTTCAATAAATATATTAATGCAGCATAGTTTGGCCATGCGTAAGATAGACTGAATGGTGAGTTTTATTTTAGACGCCAGTATTTAAACGTTGAACGTGCCTACAATGGGCCCTCGTCAGTATTATTTGTATTTCACCATACCGAAAAGGTCTTCCTAAAAATCCTCTTTAACAAACCAGAACGACTAGATACAGAAAGAAAGTTACAATTACAACCTTTTAGTTTCTATGTAAGAAAAACATCACGAATGAAGGTTCACCCTCGTTCAGCTGGGAAGTGGACTCAAACTTGCTTTTAAACACACAAATGAACTTTTCTAAAGAACTTTAGTTCGATAAACAAACCCAAGTTAAATGTGTCCCCACATAAACGAAGCTAAAGTTTTGCAGTAAAAGCCACTTAGGGAAAGCGAGAGTAGTTTAGTGAGCGCCCTCATCAGTCCGAACCAATCGATTCCTTAGGTCACTACGTAGAGAATACGGAACGCAAACTGGTCGGATATTGTTTTAATTTTGGTAAATAAACAAAAACAGCTCGTGGCTCACTGTTCTGCCAATATTATCAATAACTTTAGATGACCTATCACTTTAATAACAATCACACCAATAACAACATTTGAAGAGCTCGTGGCTAAATAATAACAGCCGCACGGGTCGATCTATAAGGCTTGCCAGGGTCGGTCCGTGGATGGGTGACCATCCATTACATACCGAGTTTCCTCCGTGCTTCGGAAAGCAAGTTAACCGTTGGTCCCGGCCGTCGTATGTAGATCTTAGAGAGTCGTTACAGTTATCTGACAACTATAGTCTTACCAATCGGGTATCGTATTACCCAGTACTAACTGGGCTGTGGAGTTCAGATAGGCAGTCGCTCTATGTAAACCTCGTTGGTCGTAGGTATATCGCATTACGCTGCACGCACGTGGCACGTAGAATCAGATGTTATTACTGATTGACATTGTTTTTGTTAGATTTTTTTTTTTTTTTTTTTTGTTGAGTTTGATTTTAAGGCAAGCCGGACTTTTCGGCTTGTATGATAGATCCGCCACAGTATTAAATACTGGTATTCAGCTGCATCCGGAAAGACTGGAAGCCGACCCCAACATAATTGGGAAAACGCTAGGCAGATGATGACAACAATAACAAAGGAAAAAGCAGAGAAAATAAAGTTTAACATTTATAGCAAAACATTGAATGTACAACAGACACAAAGATAAAATGCAACGTAATTGGATGGTTTAATAGGGAAACGGTAAAAAAACATTGTGTGTTACACTTTGTTGATCTTCTCTTTAACAGCGGAGCCATTAGTAAATTAAAAATACATACGGGTGCATGTACGTAGTTTCCGTCCGTGGTCATATAAGACTAGCGCTAGGTGATTATACATATAGGGTAGGAAATTAAGTTTTGAATTCGGGATAGTGAAAAATTTTGTATTTAAGGGGGAAGTCAGTCAATTTGCAGGTCAGTGTCAGGCTGTATGTTGAACAAAATATGATCCACGACCGTAACACTTATCCTTACAATTTATTTATCCTTAAATAGCAAATAACGTAAGATAATTTGAATTTCGCGGGCTTTCACTTTAAAGACAATCAACAAAACGTTCGCTTAAGTCTACATTCTAAATATCAAATTGTCTAGACATTGAAAAGGAAAAGTGAATGAGTGAATTAAGAATTCATAAAACTTTCTCTGCGATTCGATAATGTAGGTACAGACGCCAGCACAACAAGCTACTACAATCTATCTTTCTTTAATAAATTTTCAACTTTATCACTAAAGCAAGGTTGATTGGGAAAATTTTACAGTTTCGGGTAGCTTGATGTGCTGGCGTCTGTACATTCCGAAAACCGGTACTTGACGTCCTTATCGAAAGATTTGGCTATTGGGGCCCATCTCCGATAACTTCATTATGCATAGCCTTAACTTGGTTTAGTGAGCCATCTGCATGTCTCCGGGTGGTGTGAAACGACAGCTGTTCATCATACCCGTCTCACTGTCACACGGAGCTGCCTTCATCGGACTATCGGATAGGATACGGACCGTCGGACCACCGCTCACGCACAAAAAGAGCCAATAAAAACAACGTCACCGATATTAGGTGGATGACAAAACAAAATTGAATTTTATTCTGCCTGACATTTTTAGGGTTCCGTACCCAAAGGGTAAAACGGGACCCTATTACTAAGGCTTCGCTGTCTGTCTGTCTGTCTGTCGGTCTGTCTGTCTGTCTGTCTGTCTGTCTGTCTCCAGGCTGTATCTCATAAAACGTGATAGCTAGAAAGCTGAAATTTTCACAAATGATGTATTACTATTGCCGCTATAACAACAAACACTAAAAATTAAAAAAAAAAATATTAAGGGGGGCTCCCATACAACAGATATGATTTTTTTGCCGTTTTTATAGATAATAGTACGGAACCCTTCGTGCGCGAGTCCGACTCGCACTTGGGCGGTTTTTTTTTTCATTTCTGAATAGAGAGCGTTTCAAATAGTGTGGTGTGGGTCTAAACTAAAATATATTAATCCAGTCTATCAGTTTTACCCTATTCGCTATTTGTTTTATCAACAGTGACACAGTTTTGTAATCTTAATTCATATGAATGATTTTGAATATTATATCCTTCTGTTATAATCCGATAATTTGATGTAGGGATTAATTGGGTAAATGCGATTGATTGTACTCCTCATGTTTTTTTTCTATAAACTTTTGACAGGGAGTAACAACGCTTTTAGGGCTACAACGGCCAACGCCCTAGACCGCCTCCGAATGAACAAATTCTTCTATTTGTAGCTTCTATCTTCTCTTCTTCTACCTTAGCTTTATTTTTTATCATTACGTCTACATGCGATGAATCCTCCGAGTATTCAAGTTAAAAATCAAAATATGATTCCATTTCAGAATAGCAGTGCGAATGCTGAAGCATGTAACTAAATTATACGACTTGGAATGGCATCTGCGAGACGGGAAGATCCTCGCCGAGGATCGAGGAGCCGTCATCATCTCGAATCATCAGAGCTCTCTCGACATTTTAGGTAAATATATACATAAATACCACAACATAACATCACGCCTGTAATCCCCGACGGGTTAGGCAGAGGTGTACCAAATTGTACACCCACATTTCGCCAGTTATATTTAAAACCCATGTAATAGAGGGCGAGCCTATTGCCATCAACCGGACTCCGTAGCTGCTACTGAGAAATTCCTGATGGGGAATAACCAATAACACCTTGTCTGACCCGGGAATCGCACCCACCCTTATGCTCAGCAGTCGCGCTTGTGATCACTATACCAACGAGGCAGTCATTATATACATAATACTTAAATATTTACTGTGAATTTGTTGGTGCAACACGCATTAAACTAAAAAGAAAAACAAATTCTAGGTTACGTACCTACATTTTTATAATTTTCGGAGATGTTCAAAAGGCACTATTGTACAAAATTTTTATTATTTTCTTAGGTTAAGATACCGATACCCCTCACATTTCCGAAGTTTCGCTAACTATAGACGTCGTAATCTGAGAAAGTGATTAAACTACAAGAAAATTCTGTGATTACAGGCGTACATTTTATAAGAATTAGAAGTATAACAATGGAATAGATATATAATAAATACTTCAAGACCTTATCAATTAAGTCAAGTTGCAAAATGAAATAAACATTGATTGATAGCTATAATATTTTATTCAGTAAGTAAATAAGTGCAAGGATCTTATAAACAACAGCAATAATTATGTATAATTGTGTGTTATGTATATGAACGCAATTAGTGAAACAAATATTATTTTTACCATTGCCAGTCGAAAAAGGGCATTTTATTCATCGGTAACAGTGAATAAAACTCTCTGTACACTGAGTGAATAAACACATTTTGAATTTGGAACAAGCAGGAATTATTAACAAAAATTAAATAATACGTGACGACAACAATAGAACAGTGAATTTCGAAAATGGTTCTAATTTCACTATAAATTTTTAATGTTTATATTTAATCCTTTGTTCTCCTAATATATTACAGATTATATAATAAAATAAAATGTAATAAATAGTCACTTGCCTAACTAGACTTATCCCAACATTATTGGGTCCGCCTTCCAGTCTAATCGACTGGAACTTCCAGTCTAATCAACTGCCTATCTGACCCGGAACTCAACCCAGTTAGTACTGGTTGGGTAATACGGTGCCCCTTGGTAAGACTGGTTGTCATACTTTCGGGCCACTGACTTCCTGTAACGACTGTCAAAGAACTATAAATGTTAGCCGGTCCAACCGCTTTTCGTACTTTCCGAGGAAACTCGGTATGTAATGAATTAGTGGTCACTCATCCACAGACCGACCTTGGTAAGCCCGGCTTAACCTTGAAGATCGAACCGAGTGGCTGTTATTATTAATCCACGAGAAATATAAATACTATATATACTTCTATTTATTTTCTCGCAGTCAATGGTAAAAAGTAGAGTACACAGATCGTGAAAAAAAAATTCATCTCGGTTCTTGTATCCCTCGCTCCGCTCAGACTCTAGAATCCTTCGCTGCTCTCGGGATCCAACATAGTCCCTCAAATTAAATTCCCTTTTTTTCACTCGTTGTATAATCTACTATTCTTTTAATCCCAATGCAAACCAATTCGGGAAAGCAATTACCATTCAATTTCACATGTACAAATATGTACTCGTAGGTACCACAAGTTCGTTCACCTTTGACGTTATTGATTGCCAATACGTAAGTATTGATATTATCTGCTACTGTTGTTTACCGTTTGTGTTTATTCACATTTTATCATTTATTATTCCAGGAATGTTCAATATATGGGAGGTAGTTGATAAAATGGCGGCGATCGCCAAGAAAGAATTGTTCTACATCTGGCCGTTTGGTCTATCGGCCTACCTAGCTGGTGTCGTCTTCATAGACAGATGTAACGCGAAAGGTGCTTACAGACAACTCCAGCTGACCTCCGAGGTCATGGTAAAAAATAAGGTTGGTATCATAATATATTATCTACTGGTACTTCCCTGCGGCTACGATATCGCAGACTCGGGGATTGGGCAATAAAATTTATCGTCCGGTTTCCCTTAAGCATAACACAGATAATATACAGCTTTTTCGGTCTCCAAAGAAAAACAACAGTGAAAATCCCATTAAAATCTGTCCTTTCACACGCTTTAAAAAAAATGTATAAATTAAAGTTTTCATGTTATTGAAAAATTGAATTTTTATGTTTTTTTTTTACATTTGTATTACTTTTATCATTTTCCTAGTACCTAATAGAAAAAAGATAATAGAATCGATGTTGAGGTGTTGACGTAATGATACAGTTTTCTATCGCACACCGGGATATCATGTTTGCGCGGTTTAGAAAACAACAATCATCGTTCAATTAAAATCACAATAATTAGTTTTTTTTGTTGCTTGAATATCTTTGGTTAGACGTACTGAACGCTGTGTTAAAATTCGTCCATGTATTTTAATAGGACCTTATATAGTAAGGAAAGGATAAATAGCCAGATGCTGAACTTTTACGACCTAAAATTGAATTTGCTAGTAAAACAGACATGGAGACGCAGTGTGGTAGATGACCCCAACAAAAAAAAGACATTTTGTTTTGTTTTATCATTCTTCTTCTTAGCGTGTCGATGGCAATCAAAATTGTATCAGCCCAGAACTGAGCTACTAATTTGGCGCCTTCAGAAGCGTCCATCAGTTCCTGTAACGAACAAACAACAGGCCACACAGGACACGATATTAAGTGCCCCATTGTTTGTGGAACGGCACCACATTTACACTCCAGGGAGTAATATCTGTATAAGTAGATGGGTTTTATCTTGTTTAGACATTGAGACCTATCACGTCCTTGGCGTTTCGCTAGCTAATTTAATTTCACCTCAATTATATTATAGAATATTAAACAGGAAATGCACCAATAGTAGAGTTTTACCAAATGAAACATTAAACTTGTGTCATGGGGACCAGCGCTGTGGAATGAGAATTCCACACGGAAAAAAGGGAGGATTAATAGTACATTATCTCCGTGCCTTTACCCCGGCATAGTGGCGTGAACATTATAACCTCGTACATCGTACTTACTGCTCTCATTTATTAAATAGAGGAAGCTTCCAGGCTTGGATAATATTAAACTTATAAATTCAGCTTAATGCGCCAGTATCTAACGAACTAGGGTAAAACGCAGATATGAAATTGCCTTGTTGCAAGATACAGCGCTTTGTTTTTATTATTGTTTTCTGAACGTTTTTTTTTTTATTTTGAATGTACATATAATCTAATATTAGGTAGATAATGTCAGTTTGTTTGATGTATGCTCAATCTTATGCTATTTGGTAGGTACTTATCTACCGAGTAAGATACAATAGATACTAATGCTTAAATAATATAACCATTATAAAGTGTTACTTTTCAATGACCAGCAAATGCTAACCATAATTATTAGAAAATAAGATGTCGAAAATAAAAAAAAGAAAACCATTGTTTTAAGAAGGTACAATTTCATCCCCAAGCCTTTGAAGAATTTTCAATGAACATTAGAAATATAATCAGTTTAGCTTTGATCAAGACGAAAACAAAGATCAGAAACTGTCAAAAAAATATCCCAAGGGAATTCAAGCAGACAGTTCTCTGTAATGTAAAAAAAATGTTGTAGCAGTGTTTATGAAAATTGTTTGTAAAGTGAATATTTTTTTTTTCAGACAAAGATTTGGTTGTTCCCTGAAGGTACAAGAAACAAAGATTATACAAAGCTAAAGCCTTTCAAGAAGGGCGCGTTCAACATAGCCGTGGCTGCGCAGGTGCCCATCTTACCGGTTGTGTTCTCACCCTACTATTTCATAAATAAGGAGAAATACATTTTCAATAAAGGTAAGCACCTCCGCCCACTATTTATTTCCCTCTGATCTGAAAATATTTATGTTGACATTATATGAATATCTCCCAATGGTTTATATTTATTATTATTGACGCTTTATTTAACTACGCGCGAAATGTGTATTTTTTTCTCGGAGTTAGGTGCGAGTCACCTGCTCAAAATTCTGAGCGAGTCGTCCTTATTATAGTCACTTATCTTATATACATTCTATTGAACATTTTGTCCACGTACATTACATTTCTAAGGTCTAATAATAAAAAGGATTTTACAGCCTATCTTGCTTTTCAACTTCAATCTGAAAGGTTGAAATTTCCGTGACCCTTCCGCTCCGGACAAAAAGTAGCCTATCTATATTCTAATTTGGACTTTAATCTTCTTACCAGTGGAAGCTCCATCACAATCCACACGAAACTTCCACTGTATTACTGAAAATATTCAGAGCAACGAATTTACGGAAATATTTTTTGAATTCCGTTACAAAGGATTCTTTTGCTGAAAGAACCACACAAGCTAACAACATTTCCTTATCTCAGTACGGGCTGCTGCATTAATGGTTACCCCTTTTCTTACTTCTTTTATATTTATATATTTAGTTTACCCAATTTGAAGCTGAAACCTGAAACACAAAAATACAAAACAGTTTCAGTAGTTGTACCATGTGCAACAATGTAATTTCAGGTTTTTGTTTAATATTACCATTCTATGGCGAAACACGTAAATCATAACATTATTTATAAGACCTGAAATATACCACATTTTTGCACTATTAAAAATATTCTATACTATTACTATTCGGTTTCATTCGAGATGGCGCCTACCTAATTCTCACTGCAACAATGTTCTATTTAGAAAATAGAAGACTAAACAATAGTATCGTTTGTTACTAATTTTAATCTGATTATTAGAGACCGGATGCAACTTACAATAGTTGAAATTTGCATAAAAAAGTTAGAAATATGCAACAAAAGGACAAAATATGCAACATAAAAAAAATGAAATAAGTGTTACAAAATAATGTTTTTTTTTTTACTACGTTTTCGACGAGATAACCTCATGTTTTTTTTCTTGAAAACCGAAAATCAAATCAAAATATTTCATTTCACATAGAAAAAGGGCAAATAAAACGTCAAGAAAAGGTGTACGGTTCGGGTTGATCGTTTCCTATGGAGAAGAACCGGCAAGAAACTTCATGGTTACTCTTTTCAAAGAGTACCTACTGTTCCAAATTATCAGTAGTACGATTGAGCCTTCTGTTAATTAAAATATTGTATATTTTGAAAGCGATCGTTCTACATCCACTTAAGACATTGGGCATTATTCGAAGTTGGTACTTTTTTGCGGGTATCACCTCTGGCACATTTTTGCATTTTTCCAGTTAGAAACAGATAAAATTAAGGGCCCAATTTTTCCCAAAATAAGCACGATATGTTTAGCCAAAATATGAATTATCTTCAAAAAATTGCCATAATATGCAAATGAAAATGCACATATATGCATTTGCATATAATCCGGTCTCAAGTGATAATTAAATAATCAATAGACTGACAACCAGTCTCACCAAGGGTTGTACCTATTGTTACCCAGTAACTTCGTTGGCGAGGTCAGATAGAATCTAATACTGGTATTCAGCTGTTGGAAGCCCACTCAAACATAGTTGTGAAAAGACTAGAAAGGTGATATTAATGACCACTGTTTCATATTTCACAGGACACGTTGTCATCCAGTGCCTGGAGCCGGTTCCTACGACTGGTCTAACTATGGAAGACGTGCCAGAGCTGATCAACAAGGTCCACCAACAAATGACTGTAGCTTATAAGGAATTGTCCAAGGAGGTTGTCAACGCCTTGCCGGCAGACTACCCCTTCACCCTAGTAGGATAGAAACCACGACTGTATATTATTAGTATTAGGATTAATATAAATTATAAGTAAGCCTTAAAATGTAAGTGTCTTGGTTATAAGTACCTACTGTTAACTTATGTTTTTAAATAAATAAATAAGGAAGAATCATATAGGTCAATGTTTTTTACGCTGTGTCGTTTTATATTTTGATTTACTCACTTCAACCAAAGAGAATGGCTAATCTCGCCATTTAAAAGGTTAAAATAATTCATTCATTTTATTTTTTAATACAATATAAAAGTAGGAATTGTGTAAAAATAAAACCATCGAATCGCTCTTAACATCTCTAACATTTATACTAATAGAAGCCGAGCCTATTGCCATCAACCGGGCTCGAATCCAGAATCCGTGGCTGCTAATGAGAAATTCCTGATGGAAAAAAAACCAATAACATTTAGTCCAAACTGAAAATCGAACCCAGGACCTCGAACCCTGGACCTCGTTCCCAGCAGTCGCGCTTGCGACTACTAGACCAACGAGGCACTGTATTTATATCCTTGTTGCTGTTTAATTTTGTCATTGAACTTTTTACGCAGTACATGGCAGAAATCCTGAACGCTTAACTAATAAACACTCTTCACCTAAACAACTAGTTAAAAGATGTGTGCACTATAAATAGAAGAGTAGAAAAAAAAGTCAATTCCCAGCAGCAATTTTTGATGTATATACATGTAGCGGTATTACAAAAGTACTACATCAATATAGTACAGAGAAGTACTACAGCGCCATCTATGACACAAATGAAGAAGTAACATAATAATTTTGAATGGCGCTATTCAAGTAATCCGCGACTTAACACCGTATAAAAGCGGCAACAAGGGCAGTAGCCACCCTGACATTTATTTATTGACACACCAACGAATTATTGACTAAGTCATTACATTAAATATATTTTATTTTAACAGCTTTGTGGTGAATTTGTGCACAGCACTTGTATAATCAATTATAAAAATTAATGGAAATATATGATAATATTGATAATAACAAAATAAAAAATTTACATTGAATTTAAAATGTCAGGTAGTTAAATTAAATTACACTATACTCGAAAATTTAAAAACCATGAATTAAATTGGAATAGAAAAACAATTATAAATTAAAACTTTATAAGTAACAAATAAATTAGGACATAAATATTACATTAATTAAAATTAAATTATAATTAAACTGACATATTGACATATCACCCGTCTGGCTAGAAGATCCCCCCTTTTCTATGGAGAATGAAAAACTTATTACACCCATATCCCTTCATGAAAGAAAAAAAGATAGAAAGAAAGAAATAATATTTATTTGTCGCAGGGACATGACGTGCATACAAAAAAAAAGAAATAACATTAATAAAAAAGCACATCAGCATAAAGCGCATCTAATATTATAAAAACAACAGGACAGAAACAAAAAAACTTAATAGCTTGCACGTCGTGCGTGACTGTGAAAAGCAGGTTACCACTCAGCATGATGCTGTGCTACGAGTATGTGGGGCCCACAGCATAGCGCTGGTTTTCAGTGGTCCCCCGTGAGAAAAAAAACGTAAGGAAATCAAGAGCATAAATATTAGATTACATGAATTAGGAAAACCTAAATTAAACAGTACTTTTTTTTTGGAATGGGAAATCATCAAATGACCCCTCCCGCTCTGGGCGGAGCGGAAGGGAGTGTCAGACTTTTACTGACTAAAACCCATCCATGTTCCTTCTTTTGCTCTTTGTGTTCCAGGGCCGCGGTATCTCTTTCGAACAATCCCGCGCTATTGTAAGTTGTAGGTATAGTCATCTATTACTATTAATTTTCAGAGGTCAATGTAACGAACCAAATAATTATTTATTCTTTTTACAAGCGTTTTTGTAACTTGTGATGTAAAGATAAGGTCCAAAAATTCTATTTACGACTTTACTAAGAATATGATGGACGTCAGCAGCTATACTTTGTTTTTTTTTATAACTCCTTTGTTAAAAAACGGTAGTATATTTAAAAAAGAAGTATTTAGACACAGTCTGGTTGTCATGCTCTAAGATTTTAAGAATACGGGGTGTAGTATTTTTTACAAAACGGACTGATTCTCATGTTTATTCACACAATATATACACATCAAATTTTACTAAGCATACCTACCTATGCTGTTTATTACAATTTATCATTATTACAATAAACAAAATTATTATTTTCTCACAAAACCTATCATAACTTTGAACTTTCCTAGGTAATAGGTAGTGATTGTAGCAGAATGTCACAAGCTGTCGTGGCGTGACGGTATCAAGCGTGAAAGTTCAAACTTAGGTGTCGTATACAATACGACAATAACTAGCACGACTTACGACGAACATTTCAACTCATTCAGTCTTATTTTGTTCGACAACTTTTGGAAAACTTGGAACTCAACAAAACTTGTAAAATATATTTTCTCAGGCGTTTTATTAGTATTGCTGATATTTTATTGTCCCTAGCTACAATTAAAGCAGAATTTATATTCCTTCTGATACTCTCTTCGTTATAATACAAATGTTTTTGATAGTTTCTAAGTAGTTGTAACTTAAGTAGGATAACTTAAGTATGTTACTAAGTATTTACTCTACTTTTAACTATTGACTTATTGCAGGCTTAAATATAAAAACATCATGTATCTACATTTTACCGGAAAATGTAGGCTACATAAAACGTAACAACCACTATGTTAATACTAGTTGATATAGAATACCCCGTTGCCAAACACTGTATAAATCCACCGCTAAAAGTAGTATCCAATATCGGCCGGTATCGGTAGTATACAATGCGAGCGCAAAGCTTTATAAATAAAAAACATACCCCGAACATCAATATTGGAACATAGCTTTATTTTTAATTAACGGATTCCTTTATGAACAGTTAACTGGTTCTTATTACAGCACTTAATAACATTTTATTACTCCTCTGGTATTCGAAGTGATCCCAAGCTACGGTATAAGCCATCTTCTTTGTATTTTATATAATTAAATATTCTTAGCTCGTATTTCGTACCTTTTAAAAGAAACAATACCTTTAATTTTCACAAAAAGGCATTTCCGGGTATTTTCTCGTAGCCCTTGGCTATAACTCGCAAGTATTGTGTTCATTCTTTTGTGTATTGCCAGGGAATTTGCATAATGTCCGTATTTAACTAAAATCTTAAGAAAAACACAATATAGGTATTTATAAGAATCATGACTTCAGACAGATTCATGAAATTACGTGAGCTTCAATGATATTGTACTAAAATGATTTCATTATTGCAATGATTTCAACTTTATAACGAATCTGGTAAAGCAATAGAGAATTATTAAAAAAAAAGTCAATTCAATTTATAAATAAGGAAAATGGGTTCATTTAACAAGATATTATAGATATCGCATCCTACTCATCGAACAAAACGCACTCAACTCACAGAGGTAGCATTCCATCTGAATGTAGAATGAAGCTCGATGATAGATATATATCTCGAACAGACATTCGATATAATAAACTGTCGATCCTTTGGTGGTTCGATATTCTGTGCATTTGATATCTAGAATTTCGAGCACGGTTTTGTGTTTTCAATGGAAAATGGCTTAGATAACCTGTCAAAGGATGCATAATGTTCCTAGTTCTACAGTCCACGAAGTCACGAGTCCTCTCGAAGTTACTTCTGACAACAACAAATCAATAGCAACCTAATTTACACGAGAATAAAGATCGTAATGATTTCCATGGTGACGCAAAATCACAAGTAACATAATTATGAAAGGACTGTAGAAATAATTGGCGCCGCCTGAAATGGCTGAGTGGCCTGAAATGGCGTACTTTAGTTTCAGCTATATGTTTTCTGATTATTTCTGATGATCATTTGATTACATACATAGGAGCTTGTGGCTAAATAATAACAGCCGCTCCGATCCGCCGATCTTCAAGTTAAGCCGCGCTTGCCTGGGTTGGTCTGTGTCCGTGTCCGTCTGACCGAAATTCTGACAACCAGTCTTACCAAGTGGTATCGTATTAATTACCCAGTACTAATTGGGCTGTGAAGGTCAGATAGGCAGTCACTCCATGTAAAATACTGGTATTCAGCTACATCAGGTTAGACTGGAAGCCGACCTCAACATACATAGTTAGGAAAACGCTAGGCAGATGATGACAGCAATAACAAGCGAAAGAACAGAGAAAATTAAGCTTTTCATTTATAACAAAACATTAATAGTACCTACAATTACAGACACAAAGATAAAATGCAAAGTAATTGGATGGCTTGATAGGAAAACGGTAAAAAAACATTGTGTGTTACACTTTGTTGATCTTCTCTTTAACAGCGGAGCCATTAGTAAATTAAAAATACATACGGGTGCATGTAGGTAGTTTCCGTCCGTGGCCATATAAGAATAGCGCTAGGTGATTAGAAATTAAGTTTTGAATTCGGGATAGTGAAAAATTTTGTATTTAAGGGGGAAGTCAGTCAATTTGCAGGTCCCCCTGGCTGGAGGCCTTACACTCAAGGCATCCACAGGACTTGCCCGGTGAAGCAGAAGCCAACCTCCTAGGTTGAACTGCGAGATGCCCATTTAAAAAAAAAAAAAAAATTGCAGGTCAGTGTCAGGCTGTATGTTGAACAAAATATGATCCACGACCGTAACACTTGTTACGGAATTAAAATCATCAAAATCACCAATTTTTCATTATTTTTTTATTTGAATTTCGCGGGCTACTCTGGCGCTTATGCTTATGAACATTATGTTGGGTGCCTTTAAGGTGACACTCAACATAATGGTCGCTTAAGTCTACATTCTAAGTATCAAATTGTCTAGACATTGAAAAGGAAAAGTGAATAAATTCAAATTCAAATGATGACATGCATTGCATAATGCATACATAAGTTCGGCATCTAACCTTGTCAAAACAAACAGATGCAAGATCATATTCTTTAGGTCTTATTATATTTAATTTTTCCATGCTCTCATTTGACAGGCTTAAAAATCCTTCGTAAGATACCTGTACAACAAATAGGTATTCTCACGCTTTTTATGAGGATAATCCACGGGAATCAAAACGAAGGGGCACCGTCAAACCTGGCCTGCATACAAAGCTTGGGCAACAAAGGATGATAATGAGAAAGTACTGCATTACCAGACATTACGAAACGCTGCAAAGTAAGTACCTACACAAAAGAAAAGCAATAGCAGGACTACCGGCTACTGCACGATGATGAATGATTATGCAGTGGCGTGCCTAGGGATCACAAATACGGCAAGCCCATAAGGCGATCAGACTATTCAGAAACCCTTTTTTTTTGGATGGAAAATCATCATGACTCCTCCCGCTCTGGGCGGAGCGGAAGGGAGGGTCAGACTTTTACTGACTAAAAACCACGCATTTTCCTTCTTTGCCCTTTATGTTCCAGGGCCGCGGTATCTCTTTCGAACAGTCCCGCAGCCCTGTTCAGAAACCCTAACATCATGAAAAGTAGTAGGTTATAACGGCAAACCAAGCTTTTAGGCTCGTGTGAAAGTACCGTTACTAATGGTTAGGAGTACTTAACCATCCATAGGTAAAAAAACGGAAGGAGAAATACGGTAGGTTCTTCTCTCGTGCATTGCATTGCTAACTTTGTATTGCGCCACTTGCGGAATGTGTAAATAAGGTTTACTTACCTATTTACTTAAGGTTTACTTACCTCTTTACGAATTACTAGAACAAATGAAAATAGAAAGAGAGAAAGGAAACTATGCCACCATCAGGTATGACAAATTAATAATACGCCGCAACAACGCAGATGCATCAGGCAATAAGAAAAGAACCCTACCAACATCACCAGACATAAAACGATCCTACAGGAACAATACAAGGTACACAAGTAAACAAAAAGAACAAAACTCAGACAAAACAAGGACCACAGAGATCGTCAAGTGTATCAGAAGGAGTTTATAAACCAGGAATACTTAGTTTTTTAACCAACAAAAAACCCTGGAAACCCACAAAACGAACAAATAGATAAATACTTAAAACAATAGCAATTACCGCTCCCCTCTCACATGAAAAACACGACAAGTACACAAATAAAGAATAAAAAACATCTTCCAAGCCGGCCGGTCACCGTGGAAGATCATGACCAAAACCCTCCAGAGAAAATAAAAACAAACAGTACAAAAAACAGTCAACATAATACCCTATACATAATAACACACAATGTCAGAACTTTGTGGACATACTCACGAGTATTAGAATTAACAGAGTGTTTGAAAAATATAAAGTTTGATATTATTGGTCTATCAGAAATTAGAAAACTTGGAAACAGGATTGAAGAACACGACGAGTTTATTTTATACTACATTGGAGAAACTCATGGATTGTATGGAGTAGGATTTATTGTCAAAAAAAACTAAAACGACACATCATAAGCTTCACAGGACTATCAGAAAGAGTAGCGTTGTTAAGGATGAATATCAATAACTTAAAATTAAGTATCATTCAAGTTTACGCTCCAACGGAGACGTCGAACGACGAGGAGTTAGAATTTTTCTACAGTACTGTCGACAAAGCTATACAACTCTCAGATAACAATATCATAGTCATGGGAGATTTTAACGCCAAAATAGGACAAACCAATCCTAATGAAGTCGCTACTGGCAACCACGGCTACGGAGATAGAAACTGTAGAGGAGATAGGCTCATTGATTTTGCGCACGAGAATAATCTGTCTATCATGAACACCTTCTTCAAAAAAAATAGTAAACAAAGATGGACTTGGAGATCTCCTAATGGCAAAACATAAAATGAAATAGGCTATATCTTGACAACTTTACATAAAAACATAGGCAATATACAGTCTTTAAACATCACTTACCCCTCGGACCACAGGCCTGTGAGAGCGACACTTAACATACTTCCCATAACAAAAAGTAGGTGTATGTTCGGCCAAAGCTCCAGATCCCAATTAAAATACGAAGAAGAAATACAAGCCTACAAACAAACGCTGAATAGTTGCATAACAAACTTACTTAAGAATTGGAGAGACGAGGATACCGTTCAAAATCACTACGATAATATTATAAACGCAATAGACACCAGCCTAAAAAAAGCTTACGAGGTTTCACCCAGTATAAACCCAGGGATAAACCAGGCACTATCAGCACGCACAGAGGCGTTAATTTATAGAAGACAAGAATTACAAAAGACAAAATCAAGAACCATGAAAAATGAACTAAAGGCACTTTACAAACTCATTAGTAAATGTATCTACTTGGACTACAAGGCGCACCGCACAAGAACCTTCGAAAAACACCGTAATACTACAAACAGTGTCAAGAAGGCATACAAGGAACTGAGAACACATAAACTCTGGATTGAAGAGTTGAAAGACAAAACACAAAATATCCAAAATAGAACAGAAATACTGAAAATAGCAACAAAATTCTATAAGAAACTATACAGCACACCGAGTCAATATACATATGAATTACCAGACACAAATAGAGAAGAGACAAGAGCAAGCACAGATGAATCTGAAGTGATTAAAACACTAAAAACGGAGAAAAGCCCAGGCCCCGACGGTATCGCCAATGAAATCATAATAACTGGATGTGAGTTCCTAGCAAAACCACTAACTCTACTGTTTAATCAGATACTGAACAGCTCATATACACCCCGTCAATGGTCAGAGTCAAACATTATATTGCTTTACAAAAAAGGAGACCCTAATAACATAAATAATTACAGACCGATAAGCCTACTACCTTCACTATATAAACTGTTCTCCTCAATAATCGAGAAAAAAATAAAAGAAAGCACAGAAAAATACCAACCTAAGAACAGGCCGGCTTTAGAAGAAGTTTTTCAACAGTGGATCACATACACTCGCTAGAGATGCTGATAGAAAAATACCAAGAGTTCAAGAGACCACTCTATATTGCCTTCATCGACTACCAAAAAGCATTTGACTCTCTGTTCCATTCATCAATTTGGGATACGCTACTCTCACAAGAAGTACCACTAGACTACATAAAAGCCATAAAAAATATCTATGATAACAGTACTAGTAGAGTGAAGCTAGAGACTACAGGACCACCCATACAAATAAGTAGAGGTGTACGGCAGGGCGACCCACTCTCGCCAACTATCTTCATAGCGGTGCTACAGGCCATCATTGGAAAACTAAATTGGGAAAAAGTTGGCATAAATATAAAAGGACGTTACTTGAGTCATCTGAGATTTGCTGACGACATAGTCCTGCTCTCAGAAAATACAATCCAACTACAAGGAATGATTAACGCTCTATACGAAGAAAGTCGTAAAGTGGGCTTGGAAATCAACCTAACAAAAACTAATGTCATGACGAACCATACTGAAAGACCAATATACCTGGAAAACTCACCCCTAACATATGTAAACGCCTAAATTTACCTGGGAAAGCAAATTTCATTTAACCAAGAAAATAACAAACAAGAAGTAGAGAGAAGAATCAACATCATTTGGAAAAAGTTTTGGAGCCTCAAAGAAATACTCAAAAGTAAAATGACCATACGAATGAAAACGAAAGTCATGAACACCTGCCTACTGCCCTCATTAACATACGCCTGCCAAACTTGGAAATTTACCAGAAAAGTAAAAAATAAAATTATATCCAGTCAAAGGAGTATGGAAAGGAGCATTCTGAAAATAAGGAAAATCCAAAAGATCCGCCACTCTCATATAAGACAGAAAACTCAAGCCATTGACACTCTCAATTACTCACAAAAGCTTAAATGGGCTGGTCACGTAGCGAGGCTAAGCGACAGTAGATGGACAAGGGAGACAACACAATGGACAGGCCCACTAGGACAGAGAAAGAGAGGAAGACCAAATACACGCTGGGCAGACGATATCATAAAAGTAGCAGGTACTCATTGGTTACGAGCGGCAGAGAATAGAGAGTACTGGTCTTCTCTGGAGGAGGCCTTTACCTTTCATGGAGAGGGTTCTTGCTAAAAAACATTAAATTAAATAATGTTAAGTCAATTACAACATTAACTTCAAATTAAATCAACAACTAATTAATGTTACTAATATATTTTTAAATGAAACTACAAGAATGAAATGGACTTGAATATAATTTATTGTTACAATCGAATTATTTGATAATCATAATCACATTATTTCTAAATTTACTTTGCATGCACACTGTTAATGAAATTGTACTATGGAATGCAAGAAATAAAAGGCTATTTTATTATATTTTTATTTTATTTTTTACCTATTTACTTACAATTTCCTCCTATTCTAAGACGTCTTATCCCAAGAATAACATAACATCACACCTGCCGCTCTAGGGTTTTGAAGAGACCTATAATACATCCTGTTTGAAACCCAGTAATAGGGGGCGAGAGTTTATTGCCATCGACTCGACCGGGCACAAATCCACACACACACCCAGAAAAACTTAATAACACTTTGCCTGACCTGGGAATAGAACCCAGGACCTCATGCTCAGCAGTAGCGCTTGCGGTTACTAGAACAACGAAGCATCTATTTAAAAAAGCAAAGGTGTTCGTTGGTAAAAAACATTGCTTCTTTGTCTTAAATTAAAACAAGTGATAATAAAACAATCTATTTTTTCGAGTTGTTGTTAAATGTCCAGACACAAACAATAGACACACATAATTTTATTTCTGAATTCTAAATTAAGAAACATCCAATTTATGAAAACAAAAATTGTATGACGTCTATTGTTATGACGTTCTTATGCATACAGCGTGTACTGAAAAGGTGTGGTTATATTTCAGGCTGTGATTCAGACTATTAAACTAAACAACTTTCTTCATGGGGCCAGCATCGAAATCACGACAAAAAATCAGCTGTCCAGAACAAAACTTCAATACCGACTGGACCAAAATGTTAACAGTTAGTTTTTTTTTCGCAATTTCGATGGGACGGTTTCTGAAAAAAGCAGTTTTTCTACACACGCCAGGGACTCTGAAAAAAAAATTAAAAAGGCGTTGCAACGCATGCCAAGGCAGCTCGTTTATGTTTACCTAAAAATACCTTTTTGTGTTGATGGATGACAAACCTTTTAAATTAGCTTAATAAATAATTGTAGAATGTAGTTAGGTATATGCACCTAATCACAATAACCTAACCTACATATTTGTATCCACATAAGTGCCACTCATTTCTGCAATCTATGTCTATCAATTAAGTAAGTCGTATTTGATGTGTGTGCCTAGGTTCTGCTGCACCTCTAGCACTTAACCAGTTTTTGTTATTATTAGCATAACGCGAATTTTTAAACTTATTTAAGGATTAACATAACTGCGTGAATGACAGTATTCAGCCAACGTTCAAATTGGTGCAGTCTCGTTAATCGAATCTGTGTTTACAATTTAACTTGACGCCCAATCTCCGCTCTCCTTCATTTATTTAAATAAAGAACAAGTTCAATTTACACAAAATGTGGATCAAGATTTTAATGTCCTTAACAGTGATCGTTTTTTTACTTCGATGTAAAAGTTTAGTTAAAAGTGAATTTATTAAACTGAAATTCTATTTCAAAATGTCTCTATACTACGTGTTCCTGACATTAACTTCGACTATAGTGCTGCCAGTTTTGTTGTTTAGACCGAAACATCACAGGAATGGATTGTAAGTACAAAATAACTAAAAAGGTACCCTATACGTACATTTTGGATTAATTTTAGCCGCCTGTCACTGAAAACCCCAATTTAAACCGTTGTCAAAGGTCAAAATTTAAAAAGAATAATGATTTATCATCAACTTTGGCAGCTTTGTTCCAACCATTACTGACGATAGACCTCGTCCTTTTTGCGCCATTCTTCTTCCGATCAATCATATGAATAGTATACTTCATATTATGATTGGTCGTTGCTAATTTGAAACAACAAGACACAACAGAAACGAAAGAAAATAAGTTTATACGACGCGACGTACCCACAAAAACAAAAAAGAAACTTATTTATTTTATGACAGTTGTGTATTTCTCAAGGCTACGCCAAATATGCCCAGATCAGCATAAAAGCCAGACAACACTGGACAAGACAGGTACTAGCCTCACTCATAGACTAATATGTTATAATACTAGCGACCCGCCCCGGCTTCGCACGGGTGCAATGCTGATACTAAATACACTACAGAAAAACTGTGAACGTTGTATATAAAAACATAGCGGCCCACTTCGGCTTCGGGTGTAAAATATATAGCCTATGTCACTCACTGAAAAAATGATTAAAATTGATCCAGTAGTTTTGATTTATTCATTACTGCCCGTGGCCCGCACGCGTTAAATTTGCCTCGCCGCAGCAAACGCTACGTCCCGCAATTTTTAAATCTGTAATATCTTCGAAAATATTCATTTAAATCATATGCTGTAAAGGGCCATATAGATCTATATTAAATCAACAATGTATTTAAGGTATTTAATTGGATAAGGATTAATGCCGTATTGGTTAAAATCGCTTCGGAAATTAGCCATTATTTGGCGTAAAAAGTAAATGACAAAAACATGTTATTGTGGGATATCCATAAGAGATAGACATATACCATCGCGGAGTTTTCTGTAGACCTTTTTAATGTGCACAATACTTAGTAAATTATTTTGATAAATCTCGTAGGGTTCAGCCTGCGTTTGCAATGTAAGCGGAAAAAAATGAAATTATTTACGACTTCACAATAGAAATCTTGAAATTATCAGTGGTTCTCTAATATATTAAGCATGTTATTATACATATAAACCTTCCTCTTGAATCACTCTATCTATTAAAAAAACCGCATCAAAATCCGTTGCGTAGTTTTAAAGATTTAAGCGGTCAAAGGGAAATAGGGACAGAAAAGCGACTTTGTTTTATAATATGTAGTGATGAGATAGACTGGCAACTGTCAGTTTGATTATTTCTTGGCATTGAGCGACATCTGGACGCCAGACCCGAGAACTAAATAAAATATATCAATACCTACGTATAGATAGGTTCTCAGCTAGTTCTCGAAATATCAAATGTACTGATTCGACCGATTTACAATAAAATATTAAATACTTTATTTTCTATGATAAAGTATTTAATCTTTTAGACATTTCCAGACCTATTCGTCAAATTAATATTTAATTAGGAATAAGTAGAGATAAACAGTCAGGAAATAATACAAAATTATGTTATTTAATTTATTTATTTTCTTAAACATTCAATAATACTCCAGTTTGCCTTTCTCGTTTCCTACCCTTTCTTTTATTAAAATGCTCTTGAGCCTGTAGGATAATGCAGTCCATCTCATTACAATCTGCTTCAGTAAAAATATAAAAGCTCTTGCCAGTGAGAACATTGCTGAATTCTCTGCACCAATTCATAATAAAGAACACAACACTTTTACAGAGTAGTCTATACTGGAATTTCGGTATTTGTGTAATATACGGAGGAACTAAAGCTCAACTCACACATATATATATTAGTCTATAACTCAACGTTATAACACAAAATAACCAAAAATTACAAGAAAAATGCGCACGAGTAATAGGTAGGTAGTAGGTATGTAATCACACCAGTGGAAAAAATCTTGTGACGTTCAGAGTTAGTGTTGCTAACTTCATTGTAAAAATATCACTTAAAATACAAACTTTTAACAAAATATTTTATAAATAAATTCGTAAATAAGTTATATAATAATAAGTTGTTAAATCATACATTTGGTGCAACTGGACACTGATTAAAGAAAAATAGCAAAATTAACAGTTAGTGAAAGTACCAAACATTTCAAGCAAAATAAAAGTGGTAGATGGCACTTTTCACAATAAAAAAAAATGTTCAAAGTTACCAAGGCATGGCCTCACTTCAAATCGCAATGTTCTTTTTCCCATGTTTTAGGTTCCATTAAACAAAAACCGTTTCATCCATATTTCAGGATCACATCGGGCTTGATGAAACATATAACGAAGATATATGGATTGGAATGGCATATACGTAATGGAGAAATATTAGCGGAGGACCGAAGTGCTGTCATTATCAGCAACCACCAATCGGTTTTAGATATCGCAGGTGAATAACAAGCCACCATTTCCTCATCACTAGCATAGGCATGTCAGCCCCTAGTGTTCCCACTGCCGGGACCGTCTCTCTGTGAGAGGAAGAAACATTCGAAATCACAAAAAAAAATAAAGTCCAGCCAATAACTCTGTTTTTAAGAACATCTACAAAGAGCTGAAAACTACATTGCTTCTCTGCTTGAATTTTGAACAGTCGATAACATTGTATAATTGGAATCAATCTCTTTTTAGTCGACTGGAATAGCTAAATAATATTTCCGCTTTACGCTCGGATTTTATCAGCTAAAGTTGGTTATACTTATGTCACTTGAGAACACATGAAAGAGCGGCACCAGCACACCACAGCTCTCGACAACCACCCTGGAAGCCATCGAAGGCAGTCGCTGTGGCTGAAATCGGTTAAATGGCATCATCATCATCAGATAGTAAATAAAGAACTAGAACTAATACCTATATAGCCGTCAGGTCTAGGGTTGCCATCACCTAAACTGACGATGCCAGTCAAAATGTTAAAAACCCCGCCCAGTCGTCTCCCGCCCGCACAAACTACGACAAATCCGGGGGAAACCGGACAGATGGCAACCCCAGTCAGGTCTAACAGAACTTCTTTGTAATTCCAGAATGACGTATATGGTGAATTAAGATATACTTATGTACTAAAGTAAAAGTACTATTAACATATTTCAGGCCTGAACAACGCATGGTGTTTCGTACGAAAGCTATCTCTAATTGCGAAAAAAGAAGTATTTTACACTGGTCCTCTGGGCCTGGTCACGTATCTCTGTGGATCGTTTTTCATTGACAGAAAGAATTCGAAAGAAGCTTACAAAATCCTGGCAAGCGCGGAAGAGCTCATGATTCAAGAGAAGGTTGGTAAATTTATTGTTTTCGGTTTTAACTAATATTAACAGTAAAAGTATTTAAAATTGTACAGGGTGTAAACGGACGGAACGTTAAAACTTTGTATTTAAAAAAAGAACGTATTTAAAAGTTGGAACTTTGACCCCAATATTTCCGTAAATAGAAGTTTTCCAGGCATAGTCTAGATCAAAAAAATGATCGCAATGACGATGTCGGGTTTGGATAGTTCTCACAAATGCTTTTCGGCTTCGTTAACGGGTACTTTTACACCCTTTTACATACAAGTATCTTTATGTAGAATTAGCGACCCGCCCGGCATCGCACGGGTGCGAGTGCAATTTATTAATGAAGGAAATATTGAGATTTTGATGTAAATCAAATACCATCCGAATTTCCGATTTTTCCAGTGAATTACGACAAATAAGTTGTCCTCAAAATTCGCAACAAAAAAATCTATACTGCGATCCGACCAACCGATCGATCAATTGCCGCGTGTATGAAACATTTTATTTATATGTATATTATGTATATCGTCGTCGCAGAAACATATCCTACGGCCTTCGATAACAGTGAAACTTTACATCTGTAAAAGATTTTTTTCAATCAGATGAGGAGTTTCGGAGATTATCTCCTACATCCAACTTATTCCAAACTTCTAAAGTTTATATATTTATAATATTACTATAGATAAAAGACACGAACCCCTTTTTAAGTGTTAATTTATACTAATACTAGCTTATGCCCGCGGCTTCGCCGCGTGCAGTTCGAGAATTGCCTACGGGATCTTACCTACTTCTGGGATAATAAGTATTCTATGACATGTGCTATACCATACTATAATCTATGTCTGTGCCAAGTTTCATCCAGATCTGTTCAGCCGTTCTGGCGTGATTGAGTAACAGGCATCCATCCATCCAAACTAGTTTATGTAAGATATTATGTATACGTAATATATTAGTTTTTAGAGTTCCGTACCTCAAAAGGAAAAACGGAACCCTTATTGGATCACTTTGTTGTCCGTCCGTGCGTCTGTCTGTTTGTCAAAACCCTTTATCTCGGGAACGCGTGGAGGTATCGAGTTGAAATTAGATCAGTCCATTGAAGCTGTGAAAAAATCAAACTTTAAGTTAACGTAAAAAAAAGATACAGCTGTTTATGCCGCAAAAAAACGTGTATTTCGACACTTTCAAAGGAATCAAAATTTATAGGGTACTTCCCGTTGACCTAGAATCATGAAATTTGGCAAGAAGCATTGTCCTAAAGCACAAGTAAAGGGAAAAATCTGAAAATTGTAAATGTTTAGTTTAGAAACAAAGTACCTACAAGATTATACGCAACCCTCGGTGGGCGAGTCCAACTCGCACTTGGCCGGTTTTTTACTTTTTAAGTTAAATAATAAAGAATATTCATTGTAAATATTTAATTTTATTTGAGTAATACAGACACACTGGCGTTTTTTTACATGTACTTACTTATAACTTGCAAATATACCTTAATTTGAGATTAGACATCGCCTGACATCGGTGACGACAGTCAAATTACTTATTCATTTGGAATCTATTTATAGACATAATACTTTTACATAGTATTTAATATCAATGTCGCGTATCACGATCACGAGCCAACGCGATAATCGGAATTTCACATGTATTTAGGTACAGATGCCTCAATCTACCTCAGAAAAATCCTACCTACCTAATAATAGGTAAATACTCCCGCGTCCCGTATGCCCTGCGCAACACTGGGCGCCATAATGCGCCCGTCTTCGTGAGTTTTGAAGTCCTATTTGTCTCTGTTGGGGGATGATTTTGGAAAAACTGTGATACACGTATCTCATAATTTTGATAGAAGAGTGTGTAGGTACACCAATTGTCGAGTCAATCAACCCCTAGAATAAAAACTTTCACAGAAAATTCAAACCCCCATTTCACGCTCTTAGAGGTGGAATTTCAAAAAACTTTTTGTTAGTGAATGGATACCCACTCTTCACAAAGAATACACCCTTCAAATTTCATGTCTTTAAGACCAGCGGTTTAGGCTGGTCGTTGATATATCAGTTAGTCAGTCAGGACTTTGAATTTTATATGGGGGATGATTTTGGAAAAACTGTGATACACGTTTCTCATAATTTTAACTGAAGAGTATGTAGACTTTCAAGTCAATCGACCCCTAGAATAAAAATTTTCACAGAAAATTCAACACCCCGTTTTACCCTCTTAGAGTGGAATTTCGAAAAAATCTTTCTTAGTGGTTACCTACTCTTCACAAAGAATACACCCTTCAAATTTTAGGTTGTGCGTTCATATAGTCAGTCAGACAGGACTTTGAATTTTATATTGGAAGATGATTTTGGAAAAAATGTGAAACACGTTTCTCATAATTTTAACTGAAGAGTGTGCAGACTTTCAATTCAATCGACCCCGAGATTAAAAAGTTTCACAGAAAATTCAACACCCCATTTTACCCTCTTAGGGTGGAATTTCGACAAACCCTTTCTTAGTGGATACCTACACTTCACAAATAATACACCCTCCATCTCTCTGGGACCAGCGGTTTGGGCTGGGCGTTGATATCAGTAAGCCAAGTAGTAGTCAATCTGTCAGTCAGTCAGTCATGTCATTTTGTAATGACGTCTTTAGTGTTATTGGTGATCATCAAATCGGTTCCCACGATCTCTGACACAACAGCTAGGTACATATTTTTCTCCTTAACGCAGGTAAACAGTCCACAAATAAAAATAAATATTCACTTGTTAATTCTGCCTCTAACTAGACTGCCTACTCTTTCGATAAGCATAGGTTGTCGATGCATGTAAGAAGGAGTCCACGAACCAGAAGACATGTGGTTGTGGACTGGTCGAAGAACACCGCTAACGCCCAGTTTACCTTGGGGCCAACAGGCCTATAAAACAGTCAATCGGTTTCAAATCGTTTGTTGGAACGAAGTTCCTTATCGCGCGTTGCAAAAGGGGGCTAGACGGAAAAAATTAAGACGAAAAGTTGTAACGACACTTTTTGCTATAGTAAGCTATTGTAAGCCGTGCGGCATACGCATGTTTCTCTGTCTGTCTCTCTCTCTCCTAAAGAAAGCAAGCCAGATATTTTCGTTTCGTCTTTGGTCTGTGGATGGGTGATCAAGGTTAAGCAACGACTGCCAAGGTCTGTCTGTGGATGGGTGATCCAAGTTAAGCAACGGTTGCCGAGGTCTGTCTGTGGATGTGTGATTAAGGTTAAGCGACGACTGCCAAGGTCTGTCTGTGGATGGGTGATCCAAGTTAAGCAACGGTTGCCAAGGTTGGTCTGTGGATGGGTGATCAAGGTTAAGCAACGACTGCCAAGGTCTGTCTGTGGATAGGTGATCCAAGTTAAGCAACGGTTGCCAAGGTTGGTCTGTGGATGGGTGATAAAGGTTAAGCAACGACTGCCAAGATCTGTCTGTAGATGGGTGATCCAAGTTAAGCAACGATTGCCAAGGTTGGTCTGTGGATGGGTGATCAAGGTTAAGCAACGACTGCCAAGGTTTGTCTGAAGATGGGTGATCCAAGTTAAGCAACGGTTGCCAAGGTTGGTCTGTGGATGGGTGATCAAGGTTAAGCAACGACTGCCAAGGTCTGTGTGTGAATGGGTGATCCAAGTTAAGCAACGGTTGCCAAGGTTGGTCTGTGGATGGGTGATCAAGGTTAAGCAACGACTGCCAATAGAAAGGAACTTCGTTCCATCCGGGTGTCCCTTGACACCTCTCTCAAGTTTTTTTTTTCTCTGAAACTTTTCTTAATGTCACTTTTAGTATGGTCTTATGTACTAACTAGTTTTTGCCCGCGACTTCGCCCGCGTGGATGTCGAAAAATGCCCGATGGGAACGTACTACCGGGATTAAAAAGTACCCTATAGATTAATCCAGGTTACGATAACATATCATCATCATCTCATGTATTATAATATTATTTTCCTGTGTTGTCTACTGTGTGTACATAAATAGTAAAATAAATAAATAAATACATAGTTACATGCCTTCATCCCCCTTTTTAACCGTTCGGGGGTAGAATTATCAAATACGCTGAGATACGTATAAATTAATTTTCAATTTTCACCCTAAACACAAAATTTTAAGATCCTAACTTCAAAACTGACGTACTTTCATATAAACTTCTATCCCCTATTTTACCCCTTTATAAGTGGAATTCCCAAAAATCCTTTCTTAGTGGATACTTACTCTTCCACAATGAACACACCCTCCAAGTTTGGACCCGCGGTTTGAGCTGTGTGTTGATATATCACCCAGTCAGTCAGTCAGTCAGTCAGTCAGTTTACCATTTCTTACATATTTATTTATAGATAGATTTTCTGTTTAGATCAAGATATGGATATTTCCTGAAGGCACAAGGAACACAAATTGGAATGGAAAGTTATTGCCATTCAAGAAAGGTGCTTTCAATTTAGCTGTGAGAGCTCAAGTGCCGATCATACCCGTCGTGTATTCGCCCTACTATTTCATAGACAAGAATAAATATGTTTTTAATAGAGGTAAGTTAAATATGAACATATGACGCCTGTATTCACCTCAAGGGTGGGCCAGTGTATCTAGAATTCACCCAGATTTCCCTTGTTATGTTTAGGACCCATTTGTTATCGTAAGGAACAGGCCTTTCACCATCAACCGGGCTCCAGGTTTGGGCTAATACTAAAAAACAACACTTACTAATAACACTTTGCCCGTCTTAGAGGTCGAACCCAGCACCTGTGGGATAATTCCGTAACACACTTACAATGCAATTCCTTTCATTCTGACCATTCAGTAACATTCATTGCAGTATAAACGATGTCTAGCTAGACACACATTTTTCAACATACAGAGCAATGACTAGGTACACGACACGGTTGTCGCAGTGGTTGATGCTGCGTTGCGTGTCGCGGGTTCGATTCCCGCACGGAACAAATATTTGAATGGCCACCCACAGGTAGTTGTTCCGGTTGTTTAAGTGAATTTAAATGTTTGTGAAATGCACCCACGATACAGGAGAAAGTCAGTGTGAGACAGCTGAACAAAAAAAATGCCTTGGAAATTTTCTTCACAATCCTTCTTATTGCGATAGAAAGGGTGATACACAAATTGAGGTGCTGCATACAAACGAGGATATCGTTTTCATCCGTACCTAAATAACCGTGCAAAAATATGTACCTATCTATTTCTAAATGGCGGCAAAAATATATTACAGGCCACGTAATAATGCAATGCCTGGAACCCGTGCCAACCACAGGACTAACCCTGGACGACGTGCCGGCCCTCGCCGAGCGCCTGCACCTAACCATGTCGCGCACTTTTGAACAGCTGTCCAAGGAAGTTCAGACTCCAGAGCCGAGTGATGGCGAAAACATTCAAAACTATGTTAAGAACGTGGTTGAGAAATGATTACTGTAGTAGGTACTTCTGCTAAGTGCTAGCTACCTTGGTAGCTTTGCTGATAAACATACCTATTATTGTTTAAAAGGAAGGAGGGCTTCCTTCCTTTTGTGATTATGTAACCATAATGTTTATTTCATAAACACAATTTTATATCAAACGAACACATGTTTTTTTTTACTTATTGTAGGTGTTATATTGAAATTATTGTTACTCGCAAAGGTGTGAATGCGCATGATTTGAAATGACCGCAGATTTCCGTTACATCACATCTGTAACTACCTATAACCTCTGAAGTTGTAGACAGAGATTTTGAATAGGTAGGTACTTAGGTACTTATACCACACACAGCTTGCCAGTAATGTTTAGGTAGTCACGTTCACCGACCTGATTTTCAAACACAAACAAGACTCACCAATCGTGATCAAGAAAACGGTCTGCTAATCTGCCTAGAGGTAAGTTTCCGTTTTTAATTCAAGTAGTAAACGGTCCGAAACGAGTCAAAGCAAGTCAGGTTGTTAAGAAGAAGAATAAGAATATTTACTTATAAATAATATAAACACCTTTGTTAAAAACACTGTTGCCGTCTAGATCTCGTCATCGTCTACTAGTTCATCGGTGTTAACCATAATGATGATTATGGCATGGCCTGGACATACCTTTTAAGTAGATTAAACCGTACGATTCAGGGTAGGTATATTATCTATTTGCAAGAGAGAGACCACGAGCGATTTCCGTCAGCTATTATAAAGAGTTGTTTTTCCTGAAGAATTAAGTTATTCAACTGAAGTGTTGCTAATCTGCCTAGAGGTAAGTTTCCGTTTTTAATTCAAGTAGTAAACGGTCCGAAACGAGTCAAAGCAAGTCAGGTTGTTAAGAAGAAGAATAAGAATATTTACTTATAAATAATATAAACACCTTTGTTAAAAACACTGTTGCCGTCTAGATCTCGTCATCGTCTACTAGTTCATCGGTGTTAACCATAATGATGATTATGGCATGGCCTGGACATACCTTTTAAGTAGATTAAACCGTACGATTCAGGGTAGGTATATTATCTATTTGCAAGAGAGAGACCACGAGCGATTTCCGTCAGCTATTATAAAGAGTTGTTTTTCCTGAAGAATTAAGTTATTCAACACTTCAAGAGTTTAAATTTATTTTATTGCAAATCGATTCTGCCTTTGTCTCTTTCTAGCAATCAATGTTTGCAACGTTCCAAATCCTTATAACTTGAATGTCAAACTGACGCTCAAATACCAATAGAATTTACTGAAGTCGCTGGAACGCTATCTCGTTAAACAGCATTTCGTTTCTCATGATTGGTTGCGCGCTATAGGATTTCTTTCAGTTTTGTGTTTATTTTTGTTTTTAGAAGCTTGACGGTTTTATTGTTCAGTGAATAAATTAATGTTGTATTGAAAATGTGGGATAAAATCATTTATATGATAGTGATTATCATAGTAACGTACATTTTGAAACAATTGTTTTCGGAAACACCGAATTTCGTGAAATTTAAATCGAAATTTCTTGTGTTTTACATCTGGACTTCTGTGACCGCAGTGATATTGATGCCGTTTTTTGTGTTCAACCCGAAAAATGTAAAGAATTCCCTGTAAGTATACATTTGTTCCTTGTCAAAAAACCTTAAATATTAGAACTTATGTCACCACTTCAGCTCGATAACCTGAACGTTGATTCAAAGATGGAATTCTGAATGGGTTTGTCCCAGACATTACCAGATCAAGAACCCTGGAGCCTTGATCATTACTTCAACACGAAGTCAGAGCTATGAGAAATAAGTCTTCACAATTCATCTCCCATTGTTTTTTGTTTACAGATTTGGATCTCAAATAGTAAAACATGTAACCAAAGTAATAGAAGTGAAATGGCTGTTGAGAAATGGAAGAGTATTAGCTGAAGACCGTGGAGCTGTGGTGGTGTCAAACCATCAGTCTTCTATTGATATTCTAGGTATTTTTTTTTATCTTCCTCAAAGACTTACTCATCCACTTAGTCCTGTTATCCTGTCTAATAAAACCCACATCTTGGTAATGATGTGATTTAGTTTTAAGCTAAATTTGCTCATTCATGTGTGGGTTGTGGTACCATAGTCTGTACAAGACGCTAAATAAAGACAATTTAATATTATCATTATGTATCTGGTCACGCTCGAATGTACCTAGCACTATACTAGCTGCAGTGGTTATGTAGAATTTATTATTGCTGTTGTGGTATGCAATATGCATGTTATCCCTGTTTATTGATCTCTATCCTATTAATAGTGCAGCATGATAACAATGATGTCACCTAATGATGTACAGGTCAATTGGCAATTGTCTTACTAAGAATATCCAAGAAGGCTACTGTTATACCTTGTGCACTACATATATTGGTACATTTTGTGTAGAAACTTTTTCAAACATAAACTATACCCAATACGTGGGTATAGCATTAGCAATATACAATACAAGAACCTGAGATACAAGTAGAAACTGATTAAAACAAATACACAAGTTAATTCCTTTTCATATGAACTTAGTAATATTTTGAACTAGCTGTGCCCTGTCATTTCAGACGTTTTTCTTTTTGCTGGGCTCCTAAGGGTCTTTGCGTAGTGTTAAATAGTCTATAACCTTGCTCCAGCTGTACGTGAAATAAGGGCTTTGTACGTAGAGTTGTGAAAACCAGCCCGTTAATACAACCTTCCTCCAGAATTGGGCTATCAAATGCAAAAAGAATTTTTCAAATCCAACTGGCAGTTCTGGAGATTAGCACTATTACTGCTAGCATCACTAAACTACTGTTACTGTTATCATCCCACTGCTGGGCAATTGCCTGTCCTCATAATTTCCAGTTCTTTCGATCCAGGGCTAATGCGAGCCACATGTGATTAGCATGTTCAAACAAAAAAACAGACCCTTCAGCTTTATTATTATTTTAGATATACTCATTGGACTGGTAGTATTATCACATTTTACTGCACGTAAAAGAGAGCAATGTTCTGATATCGCATTCTAAGGATTTTATGATCATGAATCAAACAATGATAAAAAAAAACAATAAATAACAAATCTCAATAGCAAATCTCTGTAAACAATCAGGTTTGTTAATTTTCAAGCTTTTTTTACTACAGGCATTAATGATTAGAAATGCCATTCTTACAATAGCAAGCCCATAACCAGTTTGGTTTGTATAAACTTTCATCATGAGGCAAAAGCGTCAAAGTCACGCTATTTGGACAGTATTTTGATTTATTAAAACCATGGAGAAACTGGAGTAAATTGCCATTCCATAAAAAAAAAGTGATAAGTTAGAAATAGGATAGAGGCGCTTTTGCATCTATAACCCTCATATCTTTTGCTATTCAATCTAGAATGCAAAGTAAAGTGCAGGGCCACCCACAATAGGATTCTTAACCCTCACAACCTTTGCGCCCTGATACCATATTACAGGAATTAATGGATGCTACTATGCAGTGGGAATATTATTAATAAGCTGATTTTGTTGTGCTCATAATGCAATCATATTCTTGTTCTGGGCTAACACTATATATGTAGGCATCAACACAGTGGGAAGAAGAATATTTGTACTTACCAATTTTTTTAAAAGGCATTTTTCAAGGGCTGTTTTCTTAAAAGGCAATAGTTAATATGACATTGTACAGCAACTTAATTTGCATGCGGGAGTAATAATATATTATGTAATATTAATAGCATTGTTACACCCATTATCCTGCATAATTGTTTACCAATGTTTTAGTGGTAAGATCAACATTATTCTAAGTAACTAAGCCATTATGGCACTTAAACACTAATATGTGATAAAATTCCAACATTTATATAACATTAATTCTGAGTACCTTGATTGTGGTAATTCCAGGAATGTTCAATATCTGGCATGTAGCAGACAAAGTAGCTGCTATTGCAAGAAAAGAAATATTCTATGTGTGGCCATTTGGACTAGCTGCATACCTTGCAGGAGTTGTTTTCATTGACAGAAATAACTCAAAAGATGCTTACAAGCAACTGAAAATTACGTCAGAAGTCATGATTAAAAATAAGGTAGGTGATTAATAGATTAGAAATAACTATGAGTAACTTTTCTTATAATGTTAATTAATAGCTTTATTGGAATTATTTTGATTTAACATAGGACCTGTGTATTATGTTTAGTTGTACCAGCTGTTCATCAACTTTCTTCCAAACCAAGGCTACTCTCTACTCGCTGCGGGACTGTTCGAAAGAGATACCGCGGCCCTGGAACACAAAGGGCAAAAAAAGGAACATGGATGGGTTTTAGTCAGTAAAAGTCTGACACTCCCTTCCGCTCCGCCTAGAGCGGGTCATTTGATGATTTCCCACCCTAAAAAAAAAAGGCAACTCTCTACTGAAGAGTCCAAAGAACCTGACAAGTTCTGAGCTCAAATAGGCGGCGATTTCAATAAAACCGATATAAAAAAAAAATGAGAAACGTTATAGTCTATATTTTTATATTTATCAAGCCTGATCAAATAACTCAATGCAAATTATCGTCATTTTTCGTGCGTGTATACTGATTATTATGGTATCTTTATTTACAGACGAAGATCTGGCTGTTCCCTGAGGGAACAAGAAACAAAGATTTCACAAAACTGCTGCCATTTAAAAAGGGCGCGTTCAACATTGCGGTTGCTGCCCAAGTGCCAATCATTCCTGTTGTGTTCTCGCCCTATTATTTTATTAATAGGAAGAAATACATTTTTAATAAAGGTATGGTATTCTTGATTCTCCATTGAGATCTTACTACTATTATTTACGCGAAAGTTCGTGAAGATGGATGGATGTTTGTTTGTTCCTGTTTCAAATAAAAACTACTGAACTGATTCTGATGAAACTACAGTAATATAGCTTCAGAACAACAATGACCCATAGTTAGTTTACATAATTTCTTTGCGGACTGTTATTTTTCTGAAAGCATCAACCTTCACGTGACATTGAGGTGAATAGCGAAACTATTGTTGTGATAACTGTCTCGGGTGTAAAAAGAATAATTTTTAAAATGTATTTGTTGTACATAAATACATTTTATAATAGCTTCCAATTGTAAAGACAAACATGGTGAGGAAAGGTAACTCACGCTCTATTAATACAGTCAGAGTGAAGTAATAGTAGCACAGTTAAGTGCAAGTGCACTCGTGTCCTACAGTCACGAAGTGTCGACATTGTGAGTGTGAGCTAACTGTTCATCAAAACTAGATAGATAAATATCAATTAGCAAGTTTTAGAACAATAAATTGGCATACTATTACATAAGATATTACGAAAGACGATTTTAAATAAATACAGTTATCAGTGTTATCACCTACTGCTTTTTTACTTTCCAGGCCATGCAATCATCCAGTGTTTAGAGCCAGTCCCAACCGTGGGATTGACCATGGAAGATGTTCCAGAATTAATAATCAAAGTACGCAACACTATGGATGCGGCATACAAGGAACTGTCAAAAGAGGTGCTAAGCGCCCTGCCGCCCAACTACCCCCTGGCGACCGATTGAACTGCCCAGTGCCATCGACCGACGGTACCACCTATTATGTATTAAATCTATAATCATTCTATTATTAAGCTTTTAGGTCGGCATAATAATGCTGGTTCATGAAATGTTTGTACTATATACCTATAGCGAGCATTCCAATCACAAGAAATATTAATATTTCTGTGGTTTTTATATTAAGGATTTATATCTTGTCTAAATAATCTTTACTATAATAATTAAGTCACACTTTTGTGTTATTACGACTTATAGACAGCCACGTCGATTAGTGAAGTGAGTTCTTTCATAGTTTCATTTTACAATTCTAGTTAAAATATAAATGACTAGGAAAAGAAGCAAGCCACGCAATAATAAAATTGATAACGGCACTTTATGGCTAATGTTTTATTAAAGTAAAAGTATGAAGTATTATTTTTATAAACTTTATATTAGTTGTATTTCTCTTATCTAAATTGGCTGAGATCAACACTTTAAAAGCGTTGGTCAAATCCAAAACATGTCATAATACGTCTTCACAGTAAAAGTGACTCGAGGCTAAGAAAGGTTAAAGATATTAAGTATCAAGTAGAGTATTGTAGAAAGTTAAGAAACAATCTTGAGCATGTGAAGTTAATTAGCAATCAGCAGATGATATAGTTGCGACAGCACACCGCGGCAATGATTTGTACTTTGTTGACCTTTTTTATATTCCAATCACAGTTGCAGTGTAGGTAGCTGTTTGTTTCTGCATCAGTGCAGTACGGAATTTTAATCACTCGTTAAGCAACGCCGCACATTAAGTTGACTGAAGCTATTACCATTTCAGTATTTGAACAATGTTCTACTAAATAACTACTTTTTATTGTTTAGTTATTATTAGTTAAGTATACTGACCGTAGAATTCTTGAGTTGAGAAATTCTTTTTATTGAACAATCATCCTAAATATTTAACGCGCACAATATTTACATTACAACATTTCTGTTTGAATGTAAAAAGATATAGAAAATACTACATAGTATGATTTTTTTTAACAACACACCATTGATGGAATTATAAAAATCAATTTTGGTGCAATATATTTTTATTACAAACGTTTTTCTCTGGGAAAATCGCAACATAATGGCGCTAGGTATTCAAAATGCTTTTTCTTACGATTGTCTTTTATGCTAGTTCGTGAGTGAGTTAGCCACATTCATTAATGATCCAACTTACGGTTTACTTAAATAGATTTACAGTGTAACAATAAACCACGAATATTATCTAACTAGGTTTCGTGAAAGGTCGATGTTTTCCGCACCACTTTTTACGTGTAAGATCAATGTGTTGTGTACTCAATAATTTAAAATGTTCATAGTGTATTATTAAACCAGTATTATTTATTTTGATATTTACATTTTTATCGCTTTGCAGGACATTATGAGCTTTCGTCACTTTTGTTTTAACGCTACTCAACATTTAGTTTAAGATGTATTACAGGAAATGTTCCTCTATCGTACGATATCCTTAATTTTACTTTCTAGTCAAGTAAACGACGAACTGTGAAGTCCATTGGATGTGCTTCGCATACCTCAACGATATCGCAATCAGTAATTCACTTGTAATAAATTACTCAAGCACGATTTTAACTTAATATAAATTCTGTGTTCGTTGTAATCATTTTGTAATTTACATCGTGAGCCAATTCCCAAAAAAAAAACAACATCTTAGGGAAACTTTCACGCCTTCGAGGCAATTTATTGCATAATAACATCATCATGTAACCAAATGCCACGGCTAATTTGTAAAATTTGCAATTCTTATTATTTTGTATTCTTGTTCGTAAAAGTATTCAAGTTAAAATCCCATCAAAGTGTATCGTTATCCTCGATTAATCTTCTAGATTTTATAAAAAGTGAATACGAGAAGTTACCAAAATTCGTTGCCGATGTTTGATCGATAACTTTTGAATTTTATTATGTAGATGACTAACTTTAGAAAAGTAGGTAATGTTTATTAAAATTACGGTGCCATTTTAAATTCTACACTAACCTATTTCTAATTTATGATATCAAAATTATAATGGGACCACTTTTATACCCATTGTAAATGATAATTATTAATTCTTACCATACGCATGAAGCAATATATTAATCCGTTAATAACGAGATTATTTAAGTTACAATTTATTGACATTTCTAAATCTTTCATGATAAAACTTTTGTGATAATTTAATGTAGTAATTAATGTTTTTGAGTACTGTTTGAAAATTAAGAGTGATCGTACTAATATGAATTGGTTAATTAGCAATAAAATATATACACCAAAGATAAAAAGGTTTTAGAAATCCAAAAAGTCTTGCATTTTATAATCGTCCTATTGCAATGCAGATAAAAAATTGCTGTTTTGTATATTTTTTAATATTACTGTCAATGTTTGCATCTCTATTAAATCGATATTACTTCTCGTCGATTTCTAAAACTTTGCTTTAGCTCAATATTATCATACATTTAAATAATAGTCATTGTTTTTATAAAAATGACATTTTTATTATTGTATGTAATAACATTATAATTGTGTTGTGTCAAAGTACGTTCTATGACATTGTTATTACTACGTGAAATTTATTTAGGGATACAACAAAAACAAGATTTTCAAAAAGTGATTATTTTTATTACAACACACTTTGTTTTGTAACAAAGCGCCACGAGAGATAAAACGTATCTACCCGCTGTTCCCATTAATGAAATCTCTGAATAATTTACAAACAAGTATAAAACTATATTCTAATATAATTATATGTAATGTAAATAAACGCTTCAATCATGCCATTCGATATTAATGTAGGCCATATTATAGTACCGATGATATGTATTTTTAATGTATTATGCATTTTCACTAAGCTTTTGAAAATGTAGTATTTTTCCAGTGTATGTGTATTAGTGTGATTATAACATAAGCCCGAAAACAGTTAAAAAACATGCTCGTAACCGCCTAGATAAACCTTTTTAAACTGTTTCAGAATATAACCATATATATTTTATCCCTTTAGACTAAAATTTTAATAAGTATTTTGAATAGACAAAAAACAGGAAAACTGAAATAATGCTCTTAATGAATCAGAACAAGTATTTTTTTTTAAACTTAATTATTAAGAATTAGTTTTTAAGTTAAGTTAAGCTCTAGAAGTCGTTATTCCATGTTTTAACCACACACAACGCAATCCGTTTAAATCTTTATACAATTCCAGCAGTAAGCTGACCACTGTAGCAGTATGCACACTAACACCCGTATTTATAAACAAATCAAAGTGATTACTTGAGTAATAGTAATAACTTAAAACTATCAAAAGTTAGAATTCTCAGCTTTGCTTTCTTTGATGGAAATTCTATTCTATTGCATATTGCTAATTACTTAAACACAAATAATTACTTGAATTTGAGTATAGATACCAGGGTTAGTTTATATTATAGTTATTTTAAGTTCTGTATGCCCTTTCATAGTGATCGATGCTAATCATTAGTATATATTCACTTAATTTAGTTTTGAAAAGCAAACAGACAAAAATTGTATATTGTAAGCCCTGGATGGCTCAAGCTGTATCGGAATTGTTTAGTACTTTTATAATGTAAATTAATCACAGATTAGGTTGTTGCTAATGTTCAAACTGTAATCAATCTTAATAGAGATCAGGCTGGCTTTCAAACATGACTACTCTGCATGATGACATACTATTATTATTTTGTAGAACATGTTAGGAATATGCTGCGAGCCTGCGACTTCACACATCCCCATGTAATGTTTCCTGACAATGCCAAAAGAATACGCAGTCACGTGAGCGAAGCCGCGGGCTCAGGGAGTTATTTTATATTACAATTGTGAGATATTATTTCTATAATGTTATTAACCGTATATATTATCCTTGACCTTTGAACTGTAGTTTTCCGTAATGCCACTATCAGTATCCAACTATCAGACTTCCGTTCTTTGATACTTCTGAATACAGTATCAGGAATTTGTACATGATTTCCACGACTTTTCTTGCCAGGCGAACATCTAAATAAATCCTCCAAAAAAAAATCAAAACTTAGATTTTTGCCGCTCAACTCAGTCCCGAGCGTTGAAATTACAACCCTGCAATAATAATTAGGCATTCATTTAGTTGGTGTTATTTAGTGAAAACATAAGGTAATTTTGAGTACGCTGGCGTAGCCGGACTACAGCTTGGTTGTCTTACTTAGTTTAGAGGGAATATAATTAAGTTTTATGAACAGCAATTGTATTAATTTCTCAAAGCAAATACAATATTTGTCTGTCTGTTTACTTTATACGTATTTTATTTTTAAATAATTGACATTATTACTGTTAATATTAATTCGTACTCGCCGAGTACTTACACCTTCGTATTATTATGATATTGTATGGCCCCAAATGCGGTATCCGCATAGGAATTCAAACTGTAGTCGAACCTCGTCATAAAATAAGTTTTTGGTGTCTGTCTGTTTTTCCCCCGACTGCAAAGAAGGGCTATTGCGTAAGGATGGGTGGAAACCAAGCTGGAAAAACCTCGCGAATTTTTTTGATGTCACTTAATAAAGGACTGTATCAGTATATTGCTTTAAAATTCGACGCAGACAAAGCGTCTCCTCGCGTATGCTCGATGATGCGCGAGTGCCCTATTTTGTACTTAAACGGTTGGCGGAAACGGGCCCGAAACAATTTGTCAAATGAATGATAATCGGGCAAATCTTTTGCAAGTGCAATCTAAAAAAAAAAAAAAATATGTTACACTTGCAAAAGATTTGCCCGATTTTTGACTCTAGTTTCATTAGTGTTTCAGAAACCAGATAGTAACTTGCCAATCTATTTACTTTTAATTAATCAGGGTTGCTAGTCAAAATGCTAGACAAAGGTGCACCTGCACTTAAAAACTGAATAACATTGTTTAATTTATTGGTACATTCGGCAATTTTAAAGCAATAATACCTATTATAGAAATCTTACAACGAACATATCACACAAAACACTTGGTTCATGACATTTTAACTTTCGATTCATCCTTACCTACATTTAAAATTAACTTTTACTGAAAGTGTATTTTGTAGGTATCTGGGATACCTCGATTCCTAAAAACTCAGAAGGTGCTTTTGTTTGAATGGCTTGAATATAATTTATGGGAAATTTTACAATTGATGTTGTTGACAACGACGATCAGCAAAATAATTGTACCTAAGGTTTATTTTACCATTTCGAAACTAAAATTTTGTTCCTAAAATACCAAAATTTTACTAAAATTTAAATGATATTTTCCAAGGTATATTAACTATTAAGGTCATTTATCACGTTTGTATCTAATTGTATATCAGTGTACTTGTATCTGTGCAAATATCGTGATGTATCTAAAATACTTACTATTAGTTATTAAAATGTATTCGTGTGACAATTCTGTAGAACAAAAAAACGACGATGAAATGTATATTTTTACATATTTTCGTATGTGAAATCTTTTAATAAAAAGAAATCACAGGGTAAATGCATTTTTAATGAAACATTCCTTTTTATTTTTTTAAATTTATTTTATAAATTATACACACTTCTATAGAGAACAACATTGTAAACACCAACAAATAACTGTCAAATTATAATTTTAGTAACTATTTCTTTATACGTTTGTTTATCACAGCTCTTTTTACACGACGATATGAAACTAATATACCTGTAAATATAAGAAAACAATATGACTTCAATACCACTAGTGATTACTTCTTAGTAAAAATGGAGTGGATAACAGAAGACATGGCTGACTCTACCCACCATAACAATTGTACCACATAATATTAAAGTCGGTAATGTACCTTATTGTACTTGATCTAATCAGCCTTAGTTGCGAGGTTGCGCCGCGCTAACGTCTCCATCGAGACCTTTGTGAATTCTTCCTGCATGTTTGTGTGTGTCTTTTCTATCAGGTCCGCGATGTCCTCTTTCGTCATACCTTCCGTCTCGATCATTGGCAGAATCGACACGATGAACTCGCCTGAAATGAGGTAAAATAACGTTATTATTGAGTGTACCGGAATTCCCATATTTTGTTGAGAAAACTTTGATTCCAGTGAGAAAGGAAAGCTATTTCCTTAATTGGTTTTCTACTTACAAAATGGGATTTTTTTATATTCGTAATTCGTAGGTTATCAAAGAAAATGTTTAATATATGTACATAATAAGTTATGTTTTGAAACTTACACATAATTATTATGTGTAAGTTTCAAAACATAACATCACGCCTGGAAGGGTTAGGCAGAGTTGTATTCATTTTTATTTAATTTGAGAACGTCTCTCACGGTGCACTAAATGGAGTAATCAAATCAAAGTCTTCAATTATATGATAGCACAAACATTATCCGCACAGAAAGCACCCACGGCAAGTGAATCTGGTTCTAAACGAGTCAGTTCCGTCACTCACCTGAACCGAAACTTGGTCGCTCCGCATCCAAGAAGTGATACTTCGAGATGACGACGGGTTGTATGGGCGCGCCAGCATCCATGGCCACATGGAACGCTCCCTTGCGGAGCGGGAGCAGTTTGTCGCCAGAATGCCTCGTGCCTTCAGGAAATAGCAGCAGTTTTCGCTGGAGATAAGGAAAAGAGGAACGGTAAGTATACATACATAAACTCACGAATTTTTCCCATGGGGTAGGCAGAAACCACAGAACGCCATCTGCTACGATCCTTACATACACCTTTTGCCTCGTCCACATTCATACATCTGGTCATACACGCACGCCGGTTGCCAGTATTACGCATCTGACTTTGAAGAACCTCACCAAAAAGGACGAAAACTAATTGAACGGTAAATAATTCAATTCTACTAGCTGTTGCCCACGACTTCGTTCGCAAAACAAACTTTCAACCCTCGTTTTAACCCCACAGGGGGATGAATTTAAAAAAATCCTTTTAAAGCACACTTACGACATTTAAGGAACGTTTGCGCAAGATTTCAAGCTTCTAGACCCAGCGGTTTCATCTGTGCGTTGATCGATCACTCAGTGAATCAGTTTCTTACTTTATATATATAGATTTGGTATGTAGAGTAGATAATAGTGGATATGTCTAGCAGCAACTATTATGTACTGAGAAGAGAGAATGTAGGTATGGTCGAAAATAGCTAGACTAGCTGTTTTCGATCATTCATTCTGTTGATGTTTTGCTAATAACTAGAGACGGGATTATATGTAAATGCATATTTGCTTATACATTAACAGATTATGTTTTTGGATAGGTATGTTGCCTTTATTTTTAAACAGAAAAAATGCAAAAAATTCAGCCCGAGATGATTCCCGAAAAATGCACCTTAATTCAAATAAGTAGTACCCAATTTAAAACAATCGTTTTTAAACTTTAGCGGATGTAGGACGATCGGTTTCAAGTATTGAATCGTATTACTGACAAATTGGAACAGTACTCGGCTTTCAAGAAAAAAATGATAATATCTCTTGAAAAATTTAGTTAATTAAAAAAAGACGTTATTTTGCAGCACCTCTACTTAGCTACTAATAGCTTCAATTTTATGCTTCATATTTTGGCGGTTTTTTTTTGCATATTACGAATATTTATGATGTATATTTGTATTACTTAATTGTTTTTTTTTTGTAAATATTTTGATTTTGAAGTTGGTAGTAGTATAAATCGTCGAATTCACCTAGTAAGGTAAAAAAATAGACGTAACTGCAGAAATACATAGTACCTACTATAAAAGTAAATATCGTTGTACGAACTTCCCCGAAGTCAATTTTAATTACGGCGCTTTTAATTGTAGGAATAATAACTAGGTACCTAGAAAAAAAAATCAAAATATCCTTGTCGCATAAATATCATCATCCTAGTTTGTTTTATTACCATATTACGTAATAGGTACCTATGCATCTATTAATGCATCATATTATTATCAGTAGCAGCCACGGAGTCTGGATTTGTGTCCGGTTAATGGCAATAGACTTCCTCCTATTACATGGGACTAGGGACTAGGTACACCTCTGCCTAACCCTTCGGGGATTACAGGCGTGATAGTATATAGGTATGCATCTCTCGAGTGCATTTTGTCCAAATTAGGAAACAAACTCGGAAACGTTGAAACCTAACGCTTTAAAAGATTTTTCTCATATCTACAATACCAGGCTAGTTGTTTGTATTGATGACAGCTATTGATTAATACAAATAATACCGAGGTGCTTGGTGTGCAACGCCTTCCGCTAATTACGTACAAAAACATATTTTTGGTGTAAACAGTATCCAATCTATACAATTTTACCTTGAAAAGTTCACAATATAAGTGCGAATTGACGATCAAGGTTGATTGTTATACCGCACCCTATTACGACTTTAATTCATTTTCTTTTAGTGCTAACGTTCCGTAATCGAGTTATGATGCTTACTCAAATATCATTAATTTTGTCTGAAACGTGAACGACCGCTGGAACTCATTTGCAAACATTTGTATGTAGGTACACAGAACTCTTTGGATAATTTTCTTTATTGTCAACAACACTAATAATAATTTGCATTGGTAATAGATGCCTCGGATTTATAAATTAACAGACAAATTGAACAATACCGTGTCAACACCTTTCCTACCGTCAGGGACTGATTAATCAGGTTAAAAGGTTAACCGGTTAGACCTATAATATAACCCTTTAGTTTGAATAACCGTTATACGGGTTAACCCTTGTAATAATTATTGCTGATTAAGCAAAATGAAAGATACAAAGTAGGTAAGGCGCGGTCTTATTCCGTCACTTTCTTGCATTTTTTTATGTACAAAAATGATATCTATGCATGAACCGGTTATTACATACATACAATATAATACGGTGTAACCTTTTCGGTCAATGCCTACCGTAATTTTTGTCGCTCCCTTCAATATGGTTGAGTTGAATGGCGCTGATCCATGCGTCACGTTCGTGAACGGGCGCTGTCAGTTGGGACTGGTCATCTCTTAGCTGCCACGGTTTATTTTAATTACTTTATTTTTAAATTGTTTGTTTTATTCTTTTACTTTGGACGCTCTTAATGTGCACGTCTTTGTACATCGTTCTCACAATATGTATAATCTCAACATGAATGATGTAACCAAGATTTTGTAACAATATTTTGATTTAAAAGAGTGTCCATCCATGGAGTTTCTTGCCTATTCTTCTCCATAGAGATCTACGATTTGGCATGTGCAACTACAGTACTTTCGCAAGTTATTGTGCCTTGTCTGTGTGCCAAATTTCATCCAAATCCGGTCAGTAGTTTTTGCGTGATAGAGTAACAAACATCCAGCATTTATAATATTTAAGTAAGATATTGGTATAGGAAAGTCTAAAGTGCGGGGTACAACAAAATTGACCGATGGATAAGTGACTAAACATTAGTAGTATTTTGGACTATGCCCGGCATTATGACCATAGCATTAGGTAGTGTAGACACATAGTATGACTTATTACTACGTAACCGGAAAGTAATTGCAAAGTAAATATTTTGCTTCTATACGCAAGCATTCTAAAGGCTATTTATTTTTGCATAAGTAAGTATGTACGTAACAGTCGATTTAGATTACGGTAGTACAATGAACTCTTGTTTTGAATACGACATCAATAAAACTGGGTCTGCTTTAACATCGGTATCGAGAGGTATATAATTATGTATGTAGTGTAAGCATGAATGTATTACGTACCTAAACAATTGTTTTGAGATTGCAACAGCGATATTCAAAATAGAAACTAGAAATGCCAGTACAGTGCTAGGTATTTTATTCCTTCTATCAGAAAGTGAGTATAATGTTTATTATTTCATAAAATTGTTTCGTTTTTCAAGGAGAACGAATATGACTCAGCCATTGGAAAAAAACATTACAAAACTTACTTACCTACTTTCTACGGTAATATGATAAATTGATAATCTAGGTATGGGCTTGACCATAGATATAATAAAGAAGTTTTTAAGGTGAATGCTCCGACCAGCCCGCGAAATTCAAAATTTCTTGCGTTTTTTTGCAATTTGCAGGCCAGTGCTAGGTTGTATGTTGATTAAAATATTATTCGCGGCTGTAAGACGTATGTAGTTACAGAATTATAATCATCAAAATCACCAATACAACCCTCCAAGTTGATAAAGGTGTAGGAACAAAAAAAAACAGAAAAAGTCATTCCTACAGCTTTATGAACTTAGAGCGTTTTATTGATGATTTTGATGATTATAATTCTGTAACTACATATTATGTCTTACAGCCGCGAATAATATTTTAATCAACATACAACCTAGCACTGGCCTGCAAATTGCAAAAAACCCAAGAAATTTTGAATTTCGCGGGCTGGTTGGAGCATTCCCCTTAATATTTCTGTGGGCTTGACCTAATGTATTTTAAAATAGGTACCTATCTACTTCATTAAGCTTTCACCTAGTCGAAAACAAATTATTTTTATATATGCCCTAAAAATAACGTAGAAAGTAGTAAGCAAAACATTTAAAGGATGCTGTTGTAATTTTGGCAATTTTGGCTTGTCCGGTACCGACCAACCCAGAATATTTACTTAAGCAAATCAAACATTAGCTAAGAAAAGTACACGCTCGTAAAATTCAGCGGGAAGGTAGATACGTACCATGCCAGCCCATTCCTAGCGATTAGATCATGCGGTATGACGAAATGCGACGTAAAACAAGGCAAGAACAAGGTCTCATTGTTTGTAGGACTAATATACGTACCTACCTATTCGTATATTTACTAACAGGAAAACGCGTACGATGAATACAATCATAATATGGAGTGACTGACTGACATGACTCGACTTTGACACTATTTCGAAAGGTGACCGGATATATCAATTAATCAATCTATGATAAAAGGGAGGCTTACAGATAGTACAAACATATTTCGATACGAATACTTTATTAAATAATATAATTTTTCTCATGCAAAATATCTCGGTGTATGGTAACTTTTTGAAACGATGTAATTCTTTACACTCTAGTACCCATGTGGATCACCAATCTACAGATAGATTGATCTGCTCTGATCTGTATCTCGTAAATTGTATAAGCCATTGAGCGAATGGGTGGGACTGGGACGTTAGTTAGATTTAGAAATATCAATCAGTTTTAAAAGTTGTGTCAAATGTTCTAAAAAGCAACATTTTTATTTAATTTTACCTTTTGATTCTTAATTGCATCAACTTGCTTGTTGAGGGCATCGCGTGCAGTTTGTGCACCTCTGTCTATGAACACGGTGCCCCACAGCCATGTCGCAGTGCCGAATGGTACAAGGTACTGCAGTGATCGCTTCGAAACCACCGTACACCGAGACATGAGCGGCCAGATAATTGCCAGCGCTAAAAACAAAAATATTTAGATCAGTCGCGGTCTTATGATATTAAATTTTAAACCTGCTTAGGTGGATGACGAATGTAGACAAGACATGAGGAAGAAACCACATATAGTCCGGTCAAAAAGGCAAAAAAATAGGGGTACCCTTGCATAAATTCCCAAGAAGCTGAAAATTTGCATGAACGTTAGGGATATCATAATAATGAAATTGTGAAAAGTCCCCATCGATCTACCATTTTTGTTTGAGCTAAAACAAACCGTTTAAAAAAAAAACTTACTTTTGCGAACTTTGACCTCGCATATTTTTTTTGTACACATAGGATCGATGGGGACTTTTCATAATTTCATTAAAATGGTATCCCTAACGTTCATGTAAATTTTCAGCTTCTTGGGAATTTATGCAAGGGTCAATGTCTATTTTGACCGGGCTATTATGTTACAAAGGTACTATATTGCATAACAGCTCAAAAACTTTCTTTTACAGAGTCAGCTACGAAACTAAACATTAACTTCCTGTGAAATTACTCATTTCATAGGTAATGTTTACTTGTTCGATAATCGAGAATTTACTTTAACCCACTTAAAATACCTACATCATTATTTTGTTTCTCGTTAAACATGCTTGAACGGAGCTGAACGGTTGTAGTACAAATATCATTTGGAGTTAGTCACGGCAATATCTTGCAGCTGATTGCCCTTCATAGAAATGATAACAGTTGGTAATAGAATTCCACGACTATTTTAGAACGTAACTATATACCAAGGCCGTTAATTTAAAATAAAATAATAGAGACGTTGTTTTTATTGGCTTTGATTTGTGTCTGTGGACAATGCAGGATTCAGTGCTTGCCAACAATACCGCAAACCCCTAAGGCAAGCCAAGCTTTTAGACTTAAATATATGAAAGTGCCGCCACAACTCGCACCATTGAATCCGAGAGTCCGCCATGCCACATAACCTTTTGAGCAGGGATTCCCTTTTTAATAAGGGCTCATGCATGTAAGGGCTCAATATACCTAAGAGGAACCCCAAGATCTTACTCGTGGCCATAATAATTATCGTAAAGCCCAAAGTTTTTAAGGACACGGTAAGATTCAACGCTTAATTTATTAAGCCAACGTTATGCGGACATGTAATGAGGAGGGATGGAACGCATGTAACTAAAAGAGTCATGGACATGAATGTTGATGGATGGAGAGGGAGAGGAAGGCCACAGAAAAGATGGATGGATTGTGTGATGTGATGACTGATATGAAAGAGAAAGGAGTAAATGATGCCGTGACGTCTGACATGGGAGAATGGAAGAAGAAAACGTCTAGCGCCGAACCTAAATAGAATGGGACAAGGGAATGAAGATACTGATATGCGGATTCTTAGAATTTCTTTGACGGATAAAAGTCATTAACAATTTTAACGAAAAACAATTTATATTTATAAAAATTATTATGAAGGGGACAGGAGCAGTAACGAAATCGACTTTTATCTTACTAATGTCGAATTTCCACTTGCTTTCTCTTATCAGGGATAAACATAGCGAAGTGATTACAGCTCATAAATAAAAGATAATACCAACTAGGTAACAGAGGGATTAGGTGGCATGATGGAAATTAACATTATTTTGTAATTAACCTTGTACCCGGCTCAAAACAACATGACTTGCGTGCAAACTATCTAATTTATTAAGAAATTAAAAGAAAACTAGAATTGCTTCTATACTTAATTAATAAAAAGATGTAAATTTTGTAAGTTCGATGTAGAACGAAATCTTCGGAACTAAGTACTAATCCAATTCCGAAAATTCTTTCACTGTTGGGAAACTACATTTTCCCCGACTGCCATAGATTATATTTAAAATATTCCCGTGGGATAATTCCTGACCATAATGCGAGCAAAGCCGCGGACAAAAGCTAGTATCACTAAAACTATTTAAAACGAGGCCTTTGCCAACCAGTGGAACATTCAAGGCAAATAAAAAACAAAAGTACGATTTTTCCGAGATAACTTGTTTGTTTTAGAATTATTTACATTTTCAAACAATTTTAATCTACCTGTCCTACTGCCGACGAGATAGAGACGAGCTGTCGAAGATTTTCTTGCTCAAGAACCGTACAAGGGGTTGCAACGTACTCGTATGTCCCGTGTCAGTAAAAGACACATCATCTGCCTAGCCTTTTCCCAACTCTGTTGCGGTCGGCTTCCAGTCTAGCCGGATGCAGCTGAATACCAGTATTTTCCATGGAGCGACTGCCTATTTGACCTCCGCAACCCAGTTAGTACTGGGTAATACTATACCCCTTGGTAAGACTGGTTGTCAGACTTTTTGGGGCACTGACTACCTATAACGACTGTCAAAGATCTACAAATGACAGCCGGGACCAACGGCTTAACGTGCTTTCCGAGGCACGGAGGAAACTCGGTATGTAATGGGTGGTCACCCATGCACAGACCAACCTAGGCAAGCACGGCTTAACCTAAAGATCGATCTGAGCGGCTGTTATTATTTTGCCACGAGCCCCTCAATAAAGACACATATATTATATTATTGATAGTTGATCGCTGACTGTTCACATTGCAACGCCCTAACCGGCGGGAACTCTCTGTCAAACAATCAACTCGTTTTTCATTGCTAGCTTTACTCGCTGATCGCTGACGGTGGACTGTGGCCTTACGCGTAATTTTATCAAATTACACTTGCGGTTGCGTTACGAGTACGACGAACCTAACATTTTTATATCGTTTATTTTGAATACGTAGGTAGTATTAACGTTTTATCTTGTATATATATTTTACGTTAAAATCAGATATCCTTCACCATTTTAACTTATCTTGATAGTTAGTTTATCATGGACATTGTTTGCTCTGCAGTATTATTTTTGAGATTTTATGATACTATTGGTTAATGTACAGTATCTGTCAAACCAAAGCCTAGTAAATAGTTACAATAACTCATTATGTGCCCCAGTGTCTTGTCAGTATGTATCGCGCAGCATCCACCGCTATTAAAGAGCAGGGTTCCTATTCGTATCTACCTGCAATGGTGCCCTAATTACAACTTCGTGCATTTACGAATAAGTAGCTAGTACATATGTACATAATAGGTAGTAGTAGTACATTGCATGGAAATAATACAACTAAGATCGCCACCGGTCTACAAGGCAGACGGTCATTTTTACAAATGGCCGTTCCACTAATTGACACGAACCGCTACCAATAGCTACTGGCTGGCAATCAATAATTACTTAAATTGTGAAAAATCTATAGGCCATTTAAAAAAAAAAACAGCATTCAGTTATGTTTCTGCACCTACTTGTAGGTACATGGTGTTGTAAATCGTAGCCAGATAATGTTTCATGTCCGATCAATGAAGTCTGTTGCTCCTATTCAATGTCAATCAATCTTAATATTAATTTCACCTAACAATGTATAACATGTTCTTTATATCAACTTGTTTAATTTATTTTGTAAACATGCGGACCGTCGCCGCGTCGGCTGTCACGTGTAGTGGACAACTTATCGATATATTCATTATGGACTTAATCGCAAAACTTTCAATGTATACAAAATATGTATGAATAGGTACAATATACGTATTTATGGATACAATTAGGTGAAATAGTAACTATGCACTGATTGCACTCGTATTTAAATATCACGACTGAATTTCTTATGCGTTATTTTGTTGGTTATGTAGGGTGGCCAGAAGTTAGCTAGGTATCCTACTAGAACAGATAGTAGGTAGGCACTCTACTCATAAATACCTACCGATCTCTTTTTTGTGGCTTTCTATACATAGATAATAGAGGATATTATCATTACCATGATAGTTTCTGATGCGGTCATTGTGATGATCACAATAATGTAAATTGCTACACTTATGGAACTTGTTTGTCATTGTTCAAACAATTTTCTAAATAAGTAGTAGATAAACATACGAAATTGCCATAGATAATAGATAATATTTATGTAGGTAGACACGTTTTATCGGCAAAATAACTTGTAAAACACCCAATGCACATGAAAGTTATATTTTTTCTTACTACTTAGGTAGGTACATAAAAATGTATTAAATCGAAACGGTCAAAAATATGAACTCCCTCTTATAAATTGTTTTTAATGGCATTGAGAAGGCGTATCACAGACAATGGACATTGTTTATTTTTATAGACACAAGTGGCAAGCGAAATTTTAATATCCATAACTAGGTACTAAGTATCATTCATTAACTTCCGAGTTGTATTGTAAATATTGTAATGTAACCGATTGATTTGCATTCAATTGACATGCAGGTGTGTCACAGTTACAAAACAAGACCTTCCCGACCTTTCTTTTGTTATGGAGGAGCGGAGTCTTCTAATACAGGCATTGTTTGCTTAAAAGAAGGGTTCAATCACAAACAAATTTTTGTAATTTTGTTGAAGAAATATGAAGAAATAAACAATTTTGATTTTTGATTTGATTTGATTTAAAGTATGAGCTTTCGACTGGGCTCCTATTGTTGAGCTACACTAAATTATCTAACACTGTAGTTAGATAAATTCTTATCGAACTGTGTCACGATCTAACTGGTTTTTGTGACGTCACGTTCAACGTCATTTGCTACTAATACCACCTTGTAAAAGCTTTGTAGCTATGACCGTTCACATATGGAACACTTGAGCAACCTCCTCGAACAAAAATTAGGCAAAAAAAATAGTGCATACCGTATAGATCCAGGCAACTCTGGTGGTTCAGTAGTACTACCGCTCCTCGGCTATTGTCCACATTCTCCAATCCTCTGACTTTCCACCGAAGACCGAGTATCCTCGCGAAACATCTCAGGAAAAATGCTGGTATTCTGAGAAACAAATAACATACTTTTGAAGAAAAGTGGTGTGTACTTAGATACTTAGACTGGTGAAATGTCTGTTTGTTCAATGTTATTCGGTACTAACCGGTACCTACATACAGAACAATAAAAAGGGATAAGATTTGAATACGTTACGGAAACCTGAAATCCAAGCATTTCATTGATTCGGGTCGCTTGCCTTTCTACGTTGTTTTTCACTGTATTGCAATGAAAAACAAAGGAGTTATTTATTTTCAATGATTTATTTTCCTTCGAGAGCATAAGCAGGATTAAAACATCACCCAAAGGTGAACTATGATAAGCTAATTATGACATGCGCTCTTATCTAATTACCATTTGCTGCCGCCTTCAAGTTTGTTAATTTTTCTAATTGACATGAGAATGTTTGCTACAATTTGCATATGAGTTCCGGTTAAGATAATTGCGTTAGTTTGCATTGCAAACATTGCTTGTGATATGGGTACTTAATTGATTACTAATTTACTACATAGTATGCCACGAGTAGGTATATGTGCAAGTATACCTTACCTTGACTTGACCCTTTTACTGTTAAGAAAAATGCAATTCGGTGCACTGAAAATACATCCAAGGATCTGTTTTCTGTTTTAAAACTTCTGTTTAGTATCGAAACTCATAGTTTATTTTTGTAATATCTACATTATTATAAACTCATTAGTCCCTAACAGTCGCGAGCTGTGGGTTTAACAATTATGTTGTTGTCTATAAATAGGTACTCGTACATTCAGATAGATAAGACATCAGTATTTTTAGAGGACTTTTAACTGAAATTATTGTTTATAAAGATTCAATGATCGCAGAGACAAAGACGCAATGATTCGTCGATGACTAATGAGTCCTAAATTAAAGTTGGAACAAGAAAAAAGAAAGAAAGCCTTGAACTGCACTGGTCATCAAAAAAATCGACCCACCTAGTTTTTGTTAATATTTATCGATTGTTTCACAGATAAGCTGTTTCACATGTTTGTTTTTTTTGAGGATTGGGATATGTGTTTGACATCTTGTTTGTCGTAAATCTTATTGCACTTAAAGGTACTTAAGGTGAATGCTCCAACCAGCCCGCGAAATTCAAAATTTCTTGCGTTTTTTGCAATTTGTAGGCCAGTGCTAGGTTGTATGTTGATTAAAATATTATTCGCGGCTGTAAGACGTATGTAGTTACAGAATTATAATCATCAAAATCACCAATACAACCCTCCAAGTTCATAAAGGCGTAGGAACAAAAAAAAGTCATTCCTACAGCTTTATGAACTTAGAGCGTTTTATTGATGATTTTGATGACTATAATTCTGTAACTACATATGTCTTACAGCCGCGAATAATATTTTAATCAACATACAACCTAGCACTGGCCCGCAAATTGCAAAAAACCCAAGAAATTTTGAATTTCGCGGGCTGGTTGGAGCATTCCCCTTAAGATTTTTTATACAGAAATACTGTTGAGTGCTGATTTGTTGGTTTTACGTCGGAATATATTCGAACCGTTCTTTCAGTCCGAAACATACTGTTGTAGGGATTTCTTGTTAATAACATTACCTTTATTTACCTAGGCTACAGTTTTAATGTCTTTGTCTAAAAATAAGGGACACTACTGAAGCTGATGCGATCCAAGTTGTGGCTTTGGTGCAACAAGGTGTAAGTCAACGTGTCGTGGCCAGGAGGTTGAATCTGAGCCGTTATGCAGTGTGGCAAGTTTACCAAAGGTTTCTAGAGACTGGGCAGTATCGAAGAACATCTGGATCTGGAAGACATAGGGTGACAACTTAAAGATATGACCGCTTTATAATGGTATCAGCTCTACGAAATCGACACCTATTTGGTGTTGATCTACAGCGACGCTTACGTAAAGATCGGGGAGTGGCTATAAGTGACAGACAAGAAGGAGACTTCGTGAGCAGAATTTAAGACCACAGAAGCCAACAACTGGACTATAATTGACCACAGCTCATCGACAAGCCAGAATTAAATCTGGGCGTAATCATTTAAATTGGACAATGGGAGTCAGTTCTGAGAGTCGAATGACTTTATACGGTTCTGATGGACGCCGTAATGTCATGCGATGGTCAGGTGAACGGTCTGTAATGTTTTGGGATGGGATATCTTTGACTGGATGCACGGAGCTGGTTTTCATACGAAGAGGTGCTTTAACTGTAGCACGCTACATCACAGATATCTTAGAAGACCATGTAGTGCCATATGCCGGCTAAATTGAGGAGAACTTTGAATTAATGCATGATAATTGAAGTATTGTAGGGTCTTTATTATTTAAGTATATTAATGACATGCCCAAAGAAACACATCACCCGATGGTTTTATTTGCTGACGATAGCACGGTTGTTTTTAGTGGTAACAATGATTCGACGACACTTGAGAGATAAACCACTGTCTTCAAATTCTAATAGAATGGATGGGCGCGAATAATTTAAAAATTAATATTGACAAAACTAAAATAATGATTTTTGAGCAAAGGACGAATCATAAAAAAACCTGATATAAAATATGAAGACAAGATAATTTCAGAAGCGACAACTACAACATTTTTAGGGCTTGAACTGGATAGAAATGTCGTGAAAAACGCATTCTTACAGTGTATGTAAACGCCTGAGTCAACATTCATATGCTTTACGTACTCTCGCAAAGGAGGTAAATCAAAAAGTTTTAGTTACGGCGTATCACGCATATGTTACGTCCACATTACGATACGGCATCATATATTGGGGCAACTCCCCGATCATGGAGACAGTATTTAGAGCGCAAAAAAGGTGTGTTAGGGCGATATGCAGGATAAAAAGCACAGAAAGCTGCAAACCGTTGTTTGCTAATTTCGGTATATTCACTGTACCATGCCTATACATATATTACGAGGTACAAACCTCCACTTATTTGATAAACTACACAGCTCGCGACATAGGAATAAAATAAGCAGTAGGCAACACAAAAAAAAACGGTATTCTATAGAAATCTCGGGTTATGTCGTGGCCAGCAAGAAGCCCTGATATCAACCCTATAGAGCACATGTGGGACACCCTAGAACAAAAGGTTAGAGCCCGTAATCCAGTCCCTAGAACACGAGGAGACCTGGAAACAGCCATTAGAGAAGAATCGAAGAATGAATCCCTCAAGAGACCATCAAAATCATGTTAAGGTCCTTAAAACGTCGAATGCAGGCCAGGAATACGCAATATTAAATTGCAACAATTGTATACTGCACTGAGTTTTACAATTGAATGATTGTAAAACTTTACAACAGTGCTAGATTTTAAACTGAGAACATAAACAACATGATACATGAATATGTATCTGTGTTAGTACTTTCACTTAGCTTTGACGTCAGTCACAGATATAACATTTACTAACCTAACCTAACTATATTTTGTTTATCTCAGTAGGTACTCACAATCTTTCCGAAAACCTTCGATATTAATTCGGTTAGTTTGACAACTTGCTCTATCATATTGCGTTATCTTATCATAAACAAATAGTTTTATCTTATTAAGAGAACAAAAACTAAGAGAAACCTCCTCATTACATAGTGATAAGTGATGAATCATACATACGTAGATACTAGGTCGGCATCATGTAGCAAGGACATTATACAGTTGACTGAGGCCGTCTTATAATAAAGAATGGAATTATTTGAACAACATTATGAGAAATAAAAATATCTCGATAGATTGATTCTATTTTTGGATACCGGAATTAATTTGAATCGTTTAATTATTAAAATCAAGCAGAAACATGGGTTCTTCACTAACGTGACAGACGATAAGACCGCTCAATGCTCAATCGACAACGTATTCTTAGAATCTCAGTTCAATTTACCAGAATCCATACATCCATCTGCGATGAAATTTTACTGGGTTCGGCTTAATTAGACATACCAACATTATAATTAGGTGGGTATAATACGAACACAGGCGTCAGTTCTGGTTTCTGAGAGCATTGACGACGCTTCTCCGCAGCGCGTAGCGGCTACGCAAATCTTAAGCCGCGTAGACGCTACGGCTACGGAGGCCTACGAAACGCATACGAATCCTCTACGCGGTATCAATGCCTACGCAGAAGAAAAAAATACTTTTAATTCTACCTGCCTCTCCGTATATATTCAGTAAATTATGCCTCTGAATCATACCTACTTTGTTGTAAAATATCATGTTTGTACAATAATAATTATTAATAAATATAATTATCATTTTAATATTTTTTATATGATTGGTTGCTGTTATGGTGGTGTTCTTATAAAATTACAATTGCCAAAATATGTAAGAATTTAATTTATTTATTTAAGGATCGTTGATTGAAATAAATCTTAAGAATTGTTGCACGACATACGTCATCAATAATTAAATCAGAAAAATAAATAAAATAAAAGTCGAAAACGTCAAAATTAACGTAATTTAAAAACAAGATCAAATAAAATTAGCAACAAATAAATTATCTTATATAAACGCCAATTAACATTAAAGCGAAATAAGTACAAAATGAGAGCAGCGATGGCCCAGTGGCGGCGGCCCCGACTTACGAACAGTAAGTTGTGGATTCGAACCCAGACAGGCGCATTACTTTGTGTAATTTATTTCATTACCACTGCTCTCAAAACGGTGAAGGAAAAAATCGTGAGGAAACCGGCATGTACTACAACCAAAAAAATCGAAGACATGTGACATCTAGCAACCCGCACTGGGCCCGCGTGGAGGATTTATAGCCCATTGCCTCTCATAGAGAGGAGGCCATGTGTCCCAGCAGTGGGAACATTTAAGCTAATTATGCTAAGTACAAATCAAATTAAAGAAATATACAATAGGTGTATAAATAAATACTATACGATATAATCACACAGTTCTCTAATTTTCTGTAGCTACCAGGAAATATACGATAAAATACGCAACTGTACCAATAATATTGGCTATATATTTTATCAATAGATTAGACACGAGATGTTATTTGTTTTCAGACGTAATTAAGTTTTAACCTATTAGACCTCATAACTTGTTATAGGGTTTATAGGTCATCAACTCGTCATCATAGCAGAAAACATCCTCCTTATAATCTTTATCTCAGTATTAGACATACCTCTCTTTAGTCAATCTTCATTTAATTTAGTATTATTAGGTTCTAATAACGCAAACTAACAAAATGTAGGATTTACAAGGTCACATCTATGTGAGTGGCAACACCAGGAGGGAGAGGACGACCTTGAAATGATTTTGATTTCATGGACATCATCATCATCATCAGCCTATAGAAGTCCACTGCTGGACATAGGCCTCCTCAATCGCACGCCATTCAACTCGATTCTCAGCAACTCTCATCCAGTTGCTACCAGCCACCCCGCGTAGATCGTCACTCCACCGAGGACATCATGGACATACACTGATCTTATTGGTGAGGTTCTTCAGAAAGGTCAGATGCGTAGTGCTCACAACCAACGTGCGTGTATGACCAGAAAGATATAAGAACGTTGACGAGGGGAAAAGGAGTATGTAAGAAACATAGCAGGTGGTGTTCTGTGGTCTGTGCCTATCCCCATGAGAAAAAGGCGTCAGTTTACGTATGTATTTAATTATGCAAACTTATGCATCATTTCGTTGAATAAATAATGACTGTTCTTGTCCTCATTGAAAATCTGATACAGACATACATTATTGCAATACTAGCAGCCCGTCCCGGCTTCGCACGGGTGGACTTTCACGAAGCCGTCAACCAAGCATTATGTAAATCAAACTAAGTAATTTTATGCAAAAATGATTTCTGGGAAACGACTTTTTTTTAGGGGTGAAAAATCACTTCAAAGTAAAGCACTCAAAACATTGTGCTGATGGATGGAATGAATAGTACGGGGGTCGTGGAGGTGTTTAAAGTAAAAATCTTACATTAAAAAAAAGTATTTAAAAAAAACTTGTGAAAAAGTCGGAACTTTGACCCCCAATATCTCCGTAACTATGTAGAAGGTTCCCAGGTATGGTCTAGAACAAAAAAAATATCGCAATGACGGGGAGAACAAGTGCCTTTCGGCTTCGTTAAGGGTATTGTTACACCCTTTATAGCCTATGTTACTCAGGGATATTGTAGAATTATAATGGTGAAAGAATTTTTGAAATTGGTCCAGTAGTGTTTGAGTTTATTCGTTACAAACATACAAATCTTTCCTCTTTATAATATTATTAGTGTAGATGTATTAAACTAAAGTACAATCAAACGATGGCAATGTGATGATTTTAATTGTCGTAGGTGCAGGTGCCATACTTACGTTACCCATGCACATATGACATGTTTATTTCTTGGAGACCACTAGAGTATAATTCTCATGAGTGGCATGACGAGTTATTATATTACTTAGAGTGTATTTCGTCTAAGATCACACGACACACAAATAAATACCTTTGTTAACAAATTGCTTTAAAATTAAAATATATTTTGAACTTTAAAGACTTCGATTGGCAAGTCGTTTACAGCAACAAATTTGAAACCCTGTTTTTTGAGGTGCTGAATTTATTGTAAACCTACCAGTAGCGAAGGGTCAATTTTGTAAGAGGTAAGCCGGACTACATATCTTTAACGTGATTATGTTATTAATTTGTCTCTAGAATAGTGACTGAGCCATTTTTCTAAGAGAAGCCGGTAGGAATCGAATTGTATGGAACCTTCGCCACTTACACCTACCTAAAAGTCACACGCACGAAAAATATTTAATCTCTCTCTAACCTAATCATATCTCTAATCTAATCTTATCAACAGCCATCTACATCAGAATTATACCTACGTATATAATGTACCTACAGTTGTACAAGTATAGATTTAAATTACGTAAAATATGATTGACACATTCTGAAGGCCTTTCATGTTTTTAAACCTAGACAAAGACTAGATTATCTCTAAAACAACAGAAGGGAAGCTACAAAGTGATTTAATGTTTTTTCAACACTTTCACTAGAGTTAAGTAATTACCTACATAATTACTAAACACGGTGATTGTTTTAAACAATATTGTCTGCTCCGCGGCCAGTGAAAGTCAGCTTGACGTAGTGAGCTACATTGTAAAATTATCCAGAATTTCATCATATCAAATTCAAATTCAAAGGAACGATTTTTTTTTTAAACTTTTAAATAAATAAAAAGTAATATGCAAATAGGTACTTACAGCGCGTTTCTTGGGTCAAACGGTTTGATCAACATAAGTGGTACTGGAGCTGTGGCGAATATTAACGACATTACAACGAACAGTGTGAACTGAAAAGAAAATTACAAATTAAAGCAATTATCGACAGTGTTGTATTTGTTATAGTATATACCTACCTATTTGACATGGGCTTGTTGTCTATCGGAACTACCCATCGGATAGGTATAGACCACTTTTCCACTTTTTCAGCGTAAATATAGTACCTAGATACGAAAGTACCTACCTATTTCTTTGGCACCTTGAGGTAAGAGTTTCAATTTCGGATCTGCTTTTCTTATACCTACATATGATGTAAGTACATAGGTACTTACTTCGAATCAGAATAAAAGCCATAAAACAGTTTTATTTTACACAGAAATCTTACTGTTCAAAGTCCGTGGTGGTCCAAACTCCAAAGTCCACAGATAGGTAAAATATTCCCTCAGATAATATCGCTGATGTGCTTTAAATACCTAGATTTAATATGTAGATAAACCAATCATAATCCGACTTTTAATTTCATATTTCAATAACTTATTACTAGTTACGCACTATCAACATATATCACTTATCTGTCAGAAAGAACAATTAGGTACAATAGGTGCCTGTGTACTCACGATAGGTTTCTGCCCAATAACTAGAAATGTAAAAATAAACAGTTACCTACCTTAATATAATATCTGGCATTGGAATTGATTGTGAAGAGTATGACGAGGAGTGCCATCACGCACCCCAGCACCATGTTGGCCGTCATGGTTACAGCTGTATTGTCTTGGTATGCCTAAAAACACACACTATATTTAAATTATTTTCCCGCCACTGATTAAATACAACAAAATATTATGCGGATTATATCGGCAGCACTATGCCACCCCGCTCCGATAAAAGACTCTGGGACAACTGAGCACTTAATTGATAACAAACGGCGATATGGTCATTGCCCACTCCATAATGACGCAAAAATTGTCCTTATTTTACATATAAGACAACTACGAGAAGTGATAGCCACTCCTTTATAGATCTTCATTATAGATGGCTGAAATACTAGGTTATTGGTAAAAATGATTGTTACTGAACTGACAAATAACTTCTGCAATCTACACGACCTACTTTCTCTACACGAACATGTGTGCTACCTAGATATTCAAATAGTTAAAAAAACAAAGATATCCTTAGCACTTGTGGCTCCTCTAACAGCCTTCTTGTGTTTTACAAGACAGCTCCTCAAATAAATACCTGTAGCTTTTTAATTTTATTTAATAATGCTTACCAGCATTACCTATACCTTTATGTATATGTGTGCATTACTCACATAACTAACTTATTTAATTAAGTATTGTTTTCAAATATTATACTCAGTCTAAGGAACTGGAGATGCAGACTTAATGTTTTCGTTCAAAACTCGAAGCAAAATCAAACTACAAATAAGTAATAATGACTGCGCTAAACCATTATAACTATCATTATGTTGTATCTATGTAATTTGAAATATGTAGTTACAATCAAGGCTGTATATTTTATTTAGATTTTTATGCATTTCTCAAGTATCTTCGCAGGTCACAAATTGCCGACCTATGCCTGTAACGGAACAGCCTCGCAATCTCCTTATAGGTTCAGAAGTCGCAAGCGTGGCTGTCAAAATGGGACGCGCGTTTGATTCACATTGAGAATCGCATAGTAGTTGTTACGAAACCACAGTCAGCTTGACTTTTCAGGGTTAGGTGCTGTGGTTTACGCGCTATAACTCTGCCACTGCCATACAAGAAATATAATAGTTTTGAATCAATAGCCTACTATCCACACCTAATTATGATGGTATCAGGTGTTTTTGACTGGCCCGCAGCTTGGACGCGTGGGTGCGTGTGACACCTCACGCATATTTATTATTTTCGTATGATAGGGACTGTAGAGACATAAAACGTTTAATTTTGATGTTATGGCACCTACACCACACTGTCCGCAGTAGCGTTAATTAAGTCAAACTTATGTCAGTTAATACACTAATTTCTTCGTGTTTTATTAAGCCAGTGAAGTTTCAAAGGTGAAAAAAGTTTGACCACTCTGCACTCGCTCGAATAACTCCATCGAGCAGACAGAGCGACCCATCGTTAGATAAGTTATAGTTAGATCAAGCGCCGTCATGAGTTATTTAATTATGTTTACACAATTACCCAAGTTATTGCTGCCTTCTGTACGGATATTTCTAATAAACACGTACCAACTCACGTGGCGAAGATTGCCGATGTTTGCTAATTAATCTCTTATTCCTAATCACTTAAGTACATATGTCATTAACGCTCTAATTAAACATTTGTACAAGTAGCAATAGTGCAAACAACTCTAAAATTATTTTGACGATATAATATGTAGTTATTCAGTCAATAAAATTGTATCCGACCATCAATTTAAAATTCAAAAACTATTTGTTACTTTTCTATTAAGATATTTATCGGTTTCATAAATGGAGCCGATTGGAAATATTAACAGTTTCGTTATCGTTGCACGTGAGATCCGATAACCCTGCTGACCACTAATCAGTAATCACGCAGCGATCATACAGCACCACTGATTAATTGTCCACTTTTTCCACAGACAAGGATTACTGTAATCTTTCCAATAGATACGAGTTATTGTAAGTTATAGTTGAAGAATACGATTGCTTACTTAATAGTATACCTACATATTGCTCCACTAACGGAATACCTGTAAGTTCACACCTATAAGAATACCTGCTTTGTTTCAAAGTCCGTTCTTAAATGAATGTTGAAACTTATCAGTGTGATAGCAGTATTTGTTTGTTCATTGATTAGTTTGCTCATGGCATGGGCACTCAGTCGCTTGATGAGTGTGGGCAGTAACGACATGGTGTTTCACTCGTTAAACACAGCGGTAGGTATAGGTAGTCAATTATTGTATAAACAACGTTATCTAAGAGGTACCTAATCGGAGCCAACCACTATAAGATTTGGAAAATTCAAAAGTGAAGAACTTATAGATAAGTTAAATGCTTGTGCTTGAATTACTAGGTAGTTCACTAGAAACTGACAGATACTTGGCTACAGAGATAACACAATCAGGGTCACCCTAATCAAATGCATGCAGAGGTAGGTTACCTAAGTACCAGGGCCGAAGGCACCTAAGAAGCCGATTCCTGCTGGTTTCCCTTCGTTTTCGAGGTAACTAATAACGAAAATGAGGTAAAATTAATAAAAAAAAACGAAAAAAAAAACAATTCTCATTTTTTTTCTTGACACAATTTTCACCCGTTGCCACTGCTACGTACTAATGTTGCTGAGATATCAAAAATACCTAATGAAATAAGGAATTTGAGTGAAATAGATACGCATAGGACCTCAGATCATCATTTTTCTATGATCTAGGTATGTATCAAAGTAGGTATAGGACCTAAGTAGATGCAGTTTAGATAATTTATAACTTATGATGCCTACTACTACCCCGGCAGTCAATTTTAAAGAATGTTTCACCTGCAATCCTAGCATAATGTCCTCATTTTTTATTAAAGAAATGATGCCCCGCTGCCGGGGACTAGGCTAGTGTGAGTGCAGATGCCCTAGCCAGGGATGATTTCCTGGCCAGGAATATTATTCCCTATTGGGAATGCTTGAATTTATTTTAAGAATCTGTAAAACAAACACTTAGGTTATAAATTACGCAAAGGCTTTGATTAAGGCGACCAATGGATTGTTTTATCTGTTATGTTTACATTAGAATTGACTTTGCAAGTATTTTGTGGGTGGTCAGTTGGGGTTTTCCTAACCACCCTCACCTCCCACCCAAACCAAACAACACGATAGCTTCCGTGTGCATATAATTGAAAGATTGAAACGAATTTTTCATAAATGCATTAACACGATACCCGCCTCCTATCGTTTTCTGACAAATAAAACCAATTTAATTCTTAATTTACAGTATTCTACTTACTATATGACCGTACCCGTAGAGGAAATTCACAATAACGTTTATAACTCAGATAAGCAATAACAACTTTTATAGAAAATCCGATATCCACGAGAAATAATTATAATACATAACACAAATGTTAGAATGTTTGAGATCGCGATGTGTGTGGAGCCGCTGAATTCGTCACGCGACCTCTCCGCGGCAATACTATAACAACACTGACTTGTGCTACTGAACTTTGACTAACGTCGGCAATCGGGTTTTAAATTAATGCACTAGAGACGCGATACTGTCGTTACACGCGGACGCGACGAACAATAATGGATAACAACGTTTAAGCTAAGCTGATAATCGCCTGATGTAGCGCTTTAATCGCTTTATCGAATATTTTTTGCTTTCTGGTGAACTGTCCGTTTCAGTGTGCATTGACGCACAGACTACCTTTGACCGTTGAGCTCAGCGGGTAAAGGTCGTCTTACGAGTCCCAACTAGTTGACTAGTGTGGGGTTAGACTGTATCGGACTTTGCCCTATTAGAAGACAAATTACTGTTGCTGGAATAGGTTTGAAACCAATGGTTGTGTTGTATCGCCGTTGGAGATTTATATGTCGTTAGGGACCGTTAAGTCCAATGTCAATTACGACTATTACACGTTACAACATCAGCAATTTCTACCATCGGTATTATAAAGGCTGTTTTGTTATGTAGGCGGAGAACTTTAAATTGATATTTTAATTGATATATCACAGAAAAATTGTTGAAAATGGCTTGAAACTTCAGGAGGTTAAGTTTAAAATATTGTTAGATGACAACACCAGACACGGATAAAACACGTATAAAAGGAAGAAGCCTGCGTGGACTCCCTCATATCCCTTAAATTAGGCTTCTTCAATGACAATGGCCTTAGAGGCCAGTGTGATGAGATCGCCACTTTCCTCCGCGACCATCAAATTGATATCCTCCTCATACAGGAGACCTTCCTCACCCCAGTCTATTTTCCCCTATTTTCGCCCTTATTTTCTTGCCTGCATGGCTGAGTGTTGTTTTTAATTGGAGTGCTGAACATCAAAAAGCAACGCAGGAAATTATTTCCTATTTAACTAGCAAGCCTCTATTATCGATATTCGATCCCGATCTATCTACACAGTGACATACTGACGCGAGTGCGATAGGTAACGATAAGGCGGTATTCTGATGCAAATACACAAAGACGGTCGTAAGCGCATCGTCGCGTATTTTACTGAGCTAACGGTAGATACGGAATCGAAGTACCATAGTTATTATGAGCTCTAGACCCTAGCCGCTGTAAATTCATTGCAGCACTTTCGTCAAAACCTTGTTGGTAAAGCCTTTACGATAATAACCGACTGTAACGCGTTAAACATGACCCAGCGCAAGAAAAAATCTTCAGCCGAGAGTACCGCGATGGTGGATCTCTCAAGGTGGATATACAGGACTTTGACTTTACATTAGAATACCGCAAGGGTCCGGTTAATGTCGTAAATGCCCTTCAGAAACCTCTAAATTGGGCGCAGATAGCTCAGGCTGGTGACGAAGAAACTTTGTCACTATTAGAAAAGTTAAATAATGGTAAGTTAGATTCAAGTCGCTATGTAAAACGTAACGATCTTCTGTATTATAATTTATAAGTACCGTGTTGAGGAGGAGCAAAAGCGTTTCTTATGTTATGTCCCTAAAAGCGTTTCGTTTAAGCTAGTTAGGAAATAGAACAAGGAAGAATAGACAAAACTATTGATTTGATTCTAAAACACCTTTGGTTGCCGGGTTTGTGACGATTTGTTACCTACTAAGTACATAACACACTGCGTCGTATTTATATCGCATAAACAAGTACCCCGGGCCCCCTTACAGCCGATATCCTCTTGGCAAAAGAACCCAATACCGTTCGATACAGTACATGCTGATGTACTGGGTCCGCTTAGAGAATGTAATGGATTAATTGTAAGTCATCATCTGCCTAGCCTTTTCCCAACTATGTTGGGGTCGGTTTCCAGCCTAACCGGATGCAGCTGAATACCAGTATTTTATATGGAGCGACTGCCTTTTTGACCCCCACAACCCAGTTAGTACTGGGTAATACGATACCCCTTGGTAAGACTGATTGTCAGAGTGGGCCACTGACTACCTGTAACGATTGCCAAAGATATACAAATGACAGCCGGGACCAACGTGCTTTCCGAGGCACGGAGGAAACTCAGTATGTAATGGGTGGTCACCCATCCACGGACCAACCTAGGCAAGCACGGCTAAAGATCGACGCGAGTGGCTGTTTATTTAGCCACGAGCTCCGCAATGTAATGGATTTAAGTACGTACTCACTCTCTCGCCTGTACAGAACAGACAGGATTGTGACGAGTTAAAGCAGGTGGTAACTCAAACTATCTTTGTTTAGTACTTTTAAGCGATTAGTGTGCGACCGCAGTCGGATGTTTGATAACCACAATTTTGTACACTGGTTATCTAATTCTAGTATATAAATAGGCATATAGGTACACTTCATCACACCTGAGATGCATCAAGGTCAGGTTGAACGTTATTGCCGTACTATACTGAATATGGTCAGGATCGAAATTAATAATAATGAAAACGCCAAACGTTTTGTGGAAATTACATAATTGTGGAAATTACCAAACATAAGACGACACAATATTTCGCGCTAAATCTATTGGTCGGCACGGAATCCACCACGAGGCTTAGCCGGTAGTCCAAAATCAGCCCCTAAATAATTACGCCATTCAGATCCAGCCCATCCCCTTGCTGTCCTCCCCCAGCGACGCCCCTAAGTCAAATCAAATCAAATACAATAATAATAATACAATAATATTCGCATAATATGGGTAGATAGATGTTACATAACATAATATAACAATAGGGATCCTCATATTAACCATTTCTAGTTTACGAAACATTAAATAAAAGCTCATAATAACAATTAAACGAAATGGGTGATATAACTATTGTTAGGAACTCTTTTTCATTTTATACTAACTTAACTAGCTATTATTGCACTAGAATATGAACATAGTCCTCACTATTTTACAATAATTTTCTATTCTTATAACTAAGATATTCCTGGGTGGTGTAGAAACATGTATTGACTAACCAGGCATACATTTTTTTTCAGGAATAAAGTAAAGGACTTTCAGTTCACTAGGTAATTTGTTAAATAATTTAATTAACATGGGGTAACAGTTTCATCTAAACAGATCAGTTTTTATTAAAATTACAATAGCCACCAAAGGATTTGTATAGGTACTGATGTGTTATGACAAAAATACAAGACTCAATGGTGGATGGTGGATGGTGGATGGTGCTGTTAGTAAATTTTGCTATTGGAACAATGGTTTGCATGAAGTTAAAGAATCCACGTTACAAAGTGCACGAATGCACTGTTTTTGAGCCAGGAATACTCTATTAAATTCTACTGAGCCACCCCATAATAGTATACCATATCGTAGGTACACATACATATCCATGATAGGCTTGTAAAGTTGTTTTTTGGCTGGATATTCGTGTAAGACGCCAAAGAGCGTAAACATACCTGTTTAAATTGTTACAGATGTTATTTATGTGTAATTTCCATGAGATCTGACTATCTAATGACATCCCAAGAAAACTATACTATCGGATTGTGCTATGTTATTGTTGTCGTATGAAATAGTTCATTTGTAATTAATGTAATTATATTGTTTTCATTGTAAAATTGAATTATTCTAGTCTTGTCTATATTAACTTTTAAATTATTACACTCTAGTCATTTCATAATGTATTGAATAGTTTCATTAACTTCTATATTATAGTCATCAAATTAATGTAGTATTAGGTTTTTGTGGAATTACTAACGATATATCATCTGCAAAAAGGGTACAGTGATGATTTGTCACGTTAGGCAAATCATTGATGTGGAGTAGGAATAGAAGTAGGCCTAATATACTACCTTGTGGGACTCCGACTCTGTTATATGCGTATTTAGATTTATAAGCAAATTATATAGTCTCGTAATTAATATTGTTCATTTCTACATATTGTTGCCTATTTGTGAGGTAAGTTTGTAACCATTAAATCTATGTGCTATACCGCGACTACCGTATGCATAGGCTTTTTGGAGCAAAATATCATGATCAACAAAATCAAACGCTTTGCTCATGTCGAAGAACACTACGCAGGTGTTAATACCTTTAACAACATTTTCCGAAACTTATTTTATTAGTTTAAAGGCGGCTAGTGTAGAAGACTTTCCTAAGCCTAGGCTCGTATCCCTCAGGGAGTGCCCTTAGCGTGTTTCGCTTAGTTTGTAAGTTTTTTACCCTGGCTGGCTGGAGGGCTTACACTCAAGGCGCCCACATGATAGTCCGGTTAAGCAAACGACAACCACCTAGGTGGAACTGAGAGATGCCATTCACCAAAAAAAAATTGACTCGCTCATATTGTCAGCTGCCGTAGACCCCTCTACATTGCGAAGCATTGCCTAAGCAGATACCCAAAAAATTGGAAAACAAAGAACCTCGACAAATAAAAGACATCCTAAAAACCTATTCAGATGCATATTAGACAGATGGCGCTAGTCATCGTGTAAACATTGTGCTCCGTTATTTTTTTATCTTAAAAATGTATAAACTAGTTATATCTTCCAGATCTTATTACTAATGTCATTCTAAATATGTGAATAACTAGTGTAAATGTTATCTCTAACTAACATTCTCATATAATAAAGTTATTAGTGTTTCAAACTGAACAGTGCAAAAGTGCTAAAACCGAACCAAAAACTGTGACTTTGTTTGTTTTCGTGTCTCAAATTCTTTACCAACAACAAGAAAACTACTGTGAACGGGCTAATTAAGTGTTTAACTAAAGCAAAACTCAAAAACTAAAGTGGAAAAAAAAAATACGTTTGTTGAATCCAAAGGTCAAACGAATTCAAATTCCTAACGAACTATTTTAATATAATCAGATATACTTTACTAATTTCAATTCGAAGTCTCCATGTACAATTGGCTGTAGACAAAGTGCTTCAGGTTGCCGAGCAGCGGGTCGCGAGTTCGTATCTTTCAACGCGCAAGTACTTTTTGTGTTTTTTATGTCATGCTGATCACAATATTTTTATGCTTGGACTATTGTTAAACTGTAATAAGCGCCACCTACAATTATCTTGAAGAACAAACTAAGTGACATGCAAAGTATTGAGTGAGCTACCAAATATTGACCTCCGAACTTTGATTTTTCCTTTCACCGCAAGATGGCATTGGTGTGTACGGGTTGTAAACAACTTCTGAATGATAGTCTGTTTTTGGCGTGTTCAATTTGTAATCACCCGTATGATTTAGAATGCGCTAATTTACCTCTTAGTCATTTTCATTCTATGAACGCTAAACAAAAATCGGCCTGGATATGTCAAGAATGTCGCTGTAAAAGGCCAAAAACCAATAATTCTGCCGAACCAGCAAGCCCAATGCTATCACAGCGCCCAGATGATAACGATTCAGCTAATGTGACACTGAGGCGAAAGACTGCATTAACTGCGACCCAATCCAGTACCACGTACCCGAACGCGCATGGAACGACCATAACTGATTGTTCCCTCGAAATTGTCCTGATGGAGCTCCGAGCGTTCCGACAAGAGAGTGAGATTAGGTACCATAACCAAGAAGCCTCCATAAATAAATTAGCAGAAAATATAATAGAAATTAGATATTCCATAACCAATCTTGACAGTAAATATAACATCCTTCGGACGGACGTGGACCAGCTGCTGGAGACCTCAGATTCCACTTCTGGCACACTGGCAACTATACAACTGCAGTGTGATGACAATGCTAGGCGTCTGGCTGATCTTGAATTGAAAGATTATGACTGTGAAATTATGATCCAACGGCAGCGTATAGATACCATCGAAAAGCAAATAGTTGTTAATGAAAAGTCCTCAAACATGCTAACAAGTATGCTAAATAATAACTCTCATAAGTTGCCCGTGTGTTTTCCGGATCCCATGGCTTCGCCGCAAGAATTTCCGCATCCTCTCTTGCCACCGGTGTCTTCTGTCCACAGTACCGCATCACAACCACTGATAAGCAGTGAGCAGCCGTCCCAAAACACATATAGCACCAGGATATTTACGACGGGGAAGGCCCAACCGCGTCCTCGTCGATCTGTCATACGCGCAACCGGCGCAGCTGATACCGATTTAAAAACCCTGGAGCCTGTGAAATATATTCACGCTTGGAATTTTCATCCGGACGTGTCTGTGGAGAGCCTTCAATCCTACCTTCACAAAAAACACCCAAACAATACCTTCTCGATAAAAAAGCCAGATCCTGAGCACTCTAGACATAACTGCTTCATACTGGGAGTACCTTTGCACCTGTTTGAGTATTACTTGTCACCCAACAACTGGCCTACTAATACATCACTTCAAGAATGGTTCACCTACAGGAATGCGAAGAAGAAGACTGAATCCGATGATACAAATAAAACATTTTTTCGTGACCAAAACTAAAAAGCTAGATTCGATTTTTTACCAAAACGTCCGAGGACTAAAGTCAAGGCGTTCGGAAATAAAAAATATATTACACACCTTCCCAGGCAATCTACTAGCTTTAACAGAGACTAGGCTCGATGATAGCGTTTTTGACTCCGAGGTGTTCCCGCAAGAATACGCCGTGCTGCGGTGTGATCGAGTGGGGCGAGGCGGCGGCGGCGTGCTGCTGGCCGCACGCTTGCCTTACTCATTGACACGTTTAGACTGCAAGCCTGAACAGTGCGACGAAATAGTGTGTGCAATAGTTGCCAAAGATCGATTACGCTTCGCGTTTTGTGTTGTCTATTTAGCTCCTAATGTACCTGATTCTAGATATTATTCTATTTTTAATTGTATAAGAAGAATTTTATGTAATGTTAACAAATTGCCTCTAATTGTATTAGGAGATTTTAACCTTCACTCCGCTAGTGTAACCATACGTGATGAATTTGAATTGTTTCTTTCTGAATGTAATTTATTACAGAAAAACATAGTTTTGAATGATCTCGGCAGAATGTTGGACTTGATATTGGTTAACTCATGCGTGGCGGGAGTCTCAGTTTCAGTATGTTCCGGCATTGTATCTCCTGAAGTTCATCACAAACCATTAGATATCACCGTCAATATTAACACGCCTTTTACTATATCGAACAACAACAATACCTACTGTTATAACAACTCAACTACTAGTACAACTATAGAGCGAAACTTTTGTAAGGCAGACTTTAAGGAATTGTACTCTGGTCTTGCTGCTATAGACTGGGAGCCAGTGTACTCTTGTAATGATGTCGAGGCTGCTGTTGACACCCTATACGGTTTAATCAATAATATTATCTGCCAAACCGTCCCCCTTAAAAAGACTAAAGGAAAGTGACAGCATTACCCCAAATGGTTTACACCTACCTCTATTAAACTTAATAACATGAAAAATCATTACCACAGACTCTATAAACAGAATGATCACAACCAATTAAATTACGCATTTTTTTCGTACTACAGGCGCCTATTGCGGAAAAGTACAGAGGCTGATTTTGCTTCGTATACTAACCGCATACAGTCTAATATAAAACGCGATCCAAAAACTTTTTGGAACTTTGTTAAAAATAATAGGGAAAGCAATGAGCCGGCTACCTTTGGTGACATGTCACCGATGCAAGTGGCTGATGTGTTCTCTAAATATTTTGGTAGTGTTTTCCTGCCAAACATACCATCACTGGATCCCGAGCTTGCTCTCGCATCTGCGAATAATTCTACTAATTGTGCATCTCAACAGATAAATATGGAATACATCCAGGAATCTGAGGTTCGTGGGGCTATGGCTCGGCTTCCTCCTAAATCGACTCAAGGTCCTGACGGAATACTTACCCCAGTATTTGGTTAAGGACGGCTGTGCAATTTTCACACAACCCTTACAATTTATATTTAACCTTTCCGTAGCTTCAAATGTATATCCAACTGTGTGGAAAATGTCTAAAGTTCTTCCGGTACACAAAAGCGGCCCAAAAAGTGACATCAAGAATTACAGGCCAATAGCAGTTTTATCGATATTTGCTAAAGTGTTTGAATCGGTGCTTTATAAAAAAATATACAAGCAACTGCGACGGTGGTTCGTAGATGAACAGCACGGATTCCTTTCAAATCGCTCAACTACGTCTAATTTGCTTAATATAACAACATTACTAGCCGAAAACATCAATTACCAAAAACAAGTCGATGTGGCTTATTTCGATTTCCAAAAGGCTTTTGACCGGGTCGATAACGACATACTTTTAAGCAAATTAGCCATGGCGGGTTTCTCTCCAGCGTTGCTTAAATTCTTCGCAAATTATCTACACGAACGCAAGCAATATGTCACATATAAATATGCCAATTCCGAGTGCTACGCTGTCACTTCTGGCATTGGGCAGGGCACTAACCTCGGGCCTCTGCTTTTTCTAATAGTGATTAACGATCTACCTGCACATGTTAAACACTCCACAGTCTTGATGTACGCCGACGATGTTAAAGTAGCTCTCCCCATCGTCAACTCCAGCGATACAGCTGCATTACAACTCGATATCGATAGCATACAAACTTGGAGTGCTGCTAATAACCTCAGCCTCAATGTTGGTAAATGTGCAATTATGACCTTCTCAAAGGCCGCACAGCCCATAAACAATACCTACACTTTGAACAACGAGCCATTGAAGCGAGTTTCCACCATACGCGATTTGGGTACAAATTTTGATTCTCACCTCACATTTAATCAACATATAATACAAACCTGCAACAAGTCCCGCAAACACTTAGGTTTTGTTCTTGGTCAGGCTAAAATTTTTAATAATCGACACACCATTATCTTATTATACAACTCGTACATCCGCAGTTTACTAGAAACCAACAATATAATCTGGAACCCTCACGAAAAAAAATATACTTTGGTCCTTGAAAGGGTACAAAAGTCGTTTGTCCGCTACCTTTACTTCAAAATGTATGGCTATTACCCGTATATGTATCCAACACCATTCATACTGGGTATGGTGAATTATCAGAGCTTAGAAGTAAGGAGAAATGTTGCTACCGTGAAATATTTCTTGCGTCTAGTCCGTGGTTCCCACTTCAATTCCTCTCTATTGCAATTCATTTCCTTTAACGTCCCTTTACCCATTCGACATGCACTTCGCCCTCGACAACGTCCACTTTTTTCAATACCTCAAACCAGGTCCGCGACCCTTCAAACAAGTTCATTGTATGTAGCCCTCACGCATATAAACAACATTTTACTATATGACGAGTCCTTAGATGTTTTTGCTAGTACTGAGCTGAGATTCCTGACCACTGCTGCGCGGTACCTGGAGTCCATAGCCGCACCTAGTACCATCACATTATAATATTAACCATAACTGCTGTATATTGATATTTTTATACTAATTTTCAATTTTAATTGAACACTATTAATAATTCCATCTTAATTCTATTTAATTTAATTTTGTATAAGTAATTCTTTTTTATTTGAATAATCCTATTTAATTTTGTATAATTCTATTTAATTTTGTATTAGTGTGTCTTTATTTAGTTTTGTTTTATTTTAATTTTATGTCTTCTATTAGCCTATAACTTGTATGTTTGGTGTCTTACACTGTTAGTGCGAGTTGGTGATTAATAAATAAATAAATAAATAAATAAAATAAATAAATATTTTTACCGTTGAAAACTCTGAGGGGCGTACGTGTGGGTCCACTACCCGACAAAGACCTGTGAGTGAGTAACCAAAATCTTAATCGATAGCGCACATATTCTTGCCTCAAAAAGATTGATCGTTATTTGTTTTATTGTAATAGTCTTGATAAAAGCATTTGGAAATAAATAGATTTAAATTATTATTTTTTTGCTCCTCTGTCCATTTCGTGCTTTATTTAATTGCTATTTTAATTTTAATGTATTTCTTGCAGTTTGCTATTAAAATGTTTTATAAGAATATTATAAATAAGTAACCTTGTCGTTTAATGACCTGTACCTGACATTCAACCTCAAGGTGGCAAAGCAATAACGAGGTCGGCTATGCCCAAAATGCTCTTATCATGTCTCGGCAACTTCAATGGCCCGAAAGCAAAAGAAGCATGCCACAGACACAATCAATAAAATATTCTGAGCCAGCCAATATGGGTGGTTTTTCAGTGGCCGGTACCTACAGCACGGCAAAGATGGACGTAAAATTGTTTGAATTCCAAGCACGCATGAACTTATCGGCGACAGTGTCGGTTTGCCTCCAATTTTTCGTGCCGGTGCCGATTCCTTCGAGGCCATCGCCATTCGGCACCGGCAAAATGTTTCAGGCTATTGATAGGCCTGTTGGTCTAGTGGTTACTGACCCTGACTGCTAGGACGGAGGTCGCGGGTTCGATTCCCACACAGGACAAATCTTTGTGCGATGAGTACGATTACTTATTTGTTCTGTAAGTATCTGGGTGTGATTTATCTATAATATGTATGTATTTAGAAATATATATGTATGTTTATCAGTTGTCTGGTTGCCATAGTACAGGCTCTGCCTAGTTTGGGATCAGATGGCAGTGTGTTGGTTGTCCCAAAATATTATTATTATTATCACGGCCGTTACCTAACTAGACTAGGCACTATTCTGAATGACACCCTTTTTGGACTCCATGCAGGGCTGCACATCGCCGTCAATACGGTGAAGCTGTCAACTGCCTCAGACAACGTGGCTTGTCCTGCAGCAAGAGCGCAGTGGGATAGTAGTGCTATACTCTTGCTGCCAGAAATAATGACATCAACAGTCGGACTCTTGTCACCGCTATCGCCAGCTCAAATAGAACCGGATGGCACGTGACGTTGGAAAGTAACCAGGCGGAATGCCCATAACGCTTTGGAAGAAGTTGGATAGGCTTTAGGTGTCTAGTAACGTAACTATGTAAGAACACACTTGCTCCATCCCATCTTCCTACACGGCGTACTTGGAACGGAGGAAATGTAACAAACTTATTGGGAGTTCAATCTTCAAGCCATTTGGGGTTGTTACACTAAGGCCACGGTAGTGCTCGCCTACATTTTTTGATGGCACGGTTGGCGCAGTGGTCAAGCGATTGACTGCTGCGCTGCATGTCGCGGGTTCGATTCCCGTACGGAACAAATATTTGTATGACCTACAAGTAGTTGTTCCGGGTCTGGGTGTTTTTCTATCTATAATATGTATGTATTTACAAAAAAAAAATGTATATAATGTAGTTTATCAGCCATCTAGCTACCATAACACAAGCATTAGGTTGCTTAGCTTGGGACTAGATGGTGCTGTGTGAAATGTCCAAGGGATATTTATTTATTTATTTTAAGACGTCCCCAAGCGATAAGTTGACTAATACAATCGTAATATCATAATGAGAATGACATCAAGGCAATGTTACCACCCTTTGGAGTACCTTCTTTATATTTGTTACCAACTTGTTAGTCATTTGGTTTTTTAATACGCCAGCCCTATCTAAATGCGCTTTTATATCCACGTATTATTGTAACTAGACACCAGATTATATGCAACTTAACATCGTCGGCTGCATCATAAATGCACGAAATATGCAACAAAAGTGCCAAAATATGCAACATAAAATTAAACTAAGTGCTAAAAAACACACCTGCATTTTTACATTTGCAAAAAAAAAAAACTGAAGCCCAAGTACTGTTCCCAATAATTATCAATAGTATGATTGAACCTTCTATTAATTCAAATGTTTTATAATTTGAAGCTTAATGAATTATTGTTGTGTTATTGTTTTATTATTTGAATTTGTGTGCTTTTTTGCAGGTGTGCCAAAATATGCAACATAAAATTAAACTAAGTTCTAAAAAATACTACTGTAATTTTACATTTGCAAAAAAAAACTGAAGTCGAGTGCTGTTTCCAATTATCAATAGTATGATTGAACCTTCTATTAATTTAAATGTTTTATAATTTGAAGCTTAATGAATTATTGTTGTGTTATTGTTTTATTATTTGAATTTGTGTGCTTTTTTGCAGGTCACCTAGCACCTTGCACATTTTTGCAATTTTTTAAATAGATTGAAAAAGTAAAACAAAAATGTATTATATTTTATATTATAATAAAAAATCAGCATAATCTCTAATCACATAACAAGTATACGTAATAATAACATTAAAAGTAAATATAAACTAGATTTGGTGTAGGTACAGAATTTATTATAAGAACACTGTGTCCTTAAAAGCATATTAAAACCTGAGTTTTACAAGATCATTTCTATATTTATAATTTGATTTATCGTGTTCCAAAATATTTTGTAAAGCCATCAAAACATTTTTTTCTTCATTGCAGTGTATCTCTCCGTATACTCATTGTATCCTTCCAACAACATCAACTGTTTTGGATCAAACAAGTTACCATCCAAGTTAATGGTATGCATTTTGGAGTCTCTAAGTAAACTTGGTCTGATTGAATCCAAACTTAAACAATTTTCTTCCAATCTCAAAATTTTTAGTCTCGGAGCCTGATGCATGTCTTCACTAATGATGGATATTTCATTTTGACTTAAATTTAGCTCAGCTGCATATAGCTCTGACATTCCTTGAGGTACCTCTGTTATCTTATTGTGTGACAGCTCCACAACTTCCAAGCAATGTAGTCCTAACAGTTGTTTTGGAAATTCTTTTAGTCTGTTATTGTTCAGATATACTTGTTTCAAATTACTCAGCTTAGCAAAAGATTCTGGTAGGAATGTTACTAAATTATTAGATATGTTAAACATTTCTAATTTCTTCAGATTGCCTATGAATTCTGGAATGGTTTCTATTTTATTTGTGTCTAGGTTGAACTGTTTCAACAGCTTAAATTTACACATATCATCCGGCAACGATGTCAATTTGTTCTTAGACAGGTCTAAGTTTCTTAAAACATCACTTAGATTCAGTGCTTCATCTGGTATTTCTTTCAGCCTATGATCAGATAATTGTAAAACACCTGTTTTCGACGCAGTTTCATAATGTTGTTTGATACTAGAATTACCCATTTTAATTAACTCACTGCTATTGACTATTTTATGTGAATGTAAACCAAGAAAAGAATGTTAAAATGATGAGAAATAGAAAATAATGTGTTTTTTTTTGTATTGTTTTAGATTTCTATTTTCTAAATAGTTTTGACACATTGACTGAAAAGTGACATTCACTTTTTCTACTGACAACTGACACCTCACACACGTCACCTCATGCAGTTTGACATAGTTCTTAGAACAGACGCGTTCATATTTTTTTCTTAGAAAGTGTTTTTCTTGCTGTTTTCATCAAAACACAAAGTTAAACAATCAAAATGCGTGTGACTTATAAAGTGATGAAAATACTTATAGGCTGGTATCAGATTAGTGTATTTTCGACGCGTATAAGCTCGTCAGCGTCACAAATGCGAGTCGCGAAAAAGTCCACATCTGTCATTTTAATGGAGCTGAAATAAGCGCGTGTACGAGCTTTTGCGCGCTACAAAATACATTGTTTGAAGCCGCTCTTATCTTAAAGATGAGTTACGCGCGTCATTCCGACCAACGCTATGGCGGGTGCGGTTATAATGTCAGACAGTCAGACAGTTTAGCTGTACAAAAATTATTTTTTGCGGGTGCGCGCTTTTTGGACCAACCAAATGTTACTAACGACGCCACCCTAGCAAGCGCCAAAAGATCCAAGTTTTTCACATTATCCTGAATCTATGTGAGTCATAATAGTCTCTACACAACATGTCGGCAACCTGCTTACGCGCCCGGTAACTCACCGATAGTCCAATACATGAAGGCGGGTGTGTACAGGGTGGAATTTTAAGTCCCCTAAATACCGGAGATAGCAAATATTACTCACAAAAAACATTAATTTATTTATAAAAAGAAACAAATATGCATTCAAAGGATTTCGAAAATTCGCTTGCCACACTCGGGAATTGAACCGACTAAAAACCGCCGGTGGCGCGTTGTGAAGTCCATGGACTTGTGCGATAGCGTTCACTGTTTAACGTGCGGCGATCGACACGTCGCGTCACGTTAGATCGGCGTTGGAGCGTGTAGCATGGGCCACCGCCATTACGGCTAACACAATGACGCGACCGGCACCGAGGTTACGTATTAAGCTCTGGCCACACTGAGGTGTGTATTTCGCGTGGAATGTGGATTTCGATTTGAGACAGCGATTTTGTCAATTTTTAAGGAGGAATTTAAAGGAGAAGAGGTGAGGAGGAGTTTCGATTCAGTTTAACTTGGTCAAAGTTATACTTATAAGTCACAAAAAGTCAATCCAAAAAAAGCCACGCGCGGTCATCTGCAGTGTGGCCCAGCACTAAACCATAGACAACGGGGTCAATATTTAGATATAAAGGTTCTTACAGGCAATTTTGAACTAAATCGAAAGTTATAAAATTAATCGGTGATAGTAATCTAAAATAATTATATATGAAACAGTTATTTTAAACAAATAAATTTTAAAGATAGACTTAAAAACTAAAACTGCTTTATAAAATCGGTGAATATGAGAAAATATCAGGAGACTTGATTTTTTTGGGAACAGTCGATTCATTCAAAACAGTACTTCCAACATTCAACAATAGTGACGTGCATAGAGGGATTGATATCCGATAGAAGAAATTCGAAAGGTTATTTTGTTTAATTTATAATGATATTTAGTATGAATTTAGCAATACAAGTGTTGATTTAAAAGAAACAAAAGTGTAGTCAATTAACAAAATCGTTATCAATCAAGTTTACCCATGATTTCCAAGTTATATTTTGTTACCGCGGGAAAACTGTGAAACGTTTGACTAGTATAATGGCCGCAGAAGCGCCAATGCTTTACGTGTTTGCTCATATAGTATGAAATTTGAGTCCAAAATATGCTTCTCCAATGCTTTAAATGAGTTAAAAAAATCATAACTGAGATGGACATCAACGCTGGTAAGTAGCAATTCATTGTTGCAAGAAGATTTTAGCTTCTTTTTTCAAACGCTTTGATAAATTGTGTTGATAGCTTTACCTACTCGTAACTTTTCTCAGCGTGCATCTTCATCAGCCCTATTTAATTATTTAGAGAATACAATTACACTTAAATCAGGCTTCGAACAATATGTACACTGGTCTAAGAAAAAGTAATTGTTATCTGAGACAAACGGTAAATCTAATTGTAAGTAACACAGAAACCTAAACTCACCATATTCTGATTCTGTAATTCCGGATTCTTGTAAAATTCTGATATTACCGGTGCCGCTTATCATTGTTGTCATTTTGAATGACTTACGTCCATAAATACAAACAAAGTAAGAAGTTTTTAATTGTAAACTTGTTGGTTCTGATTTGCTGAAAGAAAAGTTTGCAAACTTGCACTTTACATGGTAAGCAATTACAATGGACAAAGTTCGGAGTTCCGGACTTGTTTCTGAACCATACAAAATTGTTTTTTAAAGGATTATGAAAATAAATAAATGCTAATCTGGACTAAGTTAAGTTGTTTTGAGGAGTATTTTTTAACTTTGGTTGTGAGTTCTTTAATGTTTTGCATTCTTATCACATTATAATTGAATTGGTGTACCCTTTTCAATTCCGGTAAGCTCCAACATGCCTCTAAAATACGTTTTCCTTGTAATTGTATAGGGAAAATAATATGTTGAAGTAATATAGTAAAATGACCCCAATAAATCTGTTACAATACCCATTTGCTAAAGTTCAGACCTATAATAATATTGTGATTAAATTTGTACTCTCTTGAAAATATAGTTTTTTTGATAGTTAATGTTTTCATGAAGTAAAAAACTGCATGATCAAGTTCAACATCATCATTTATAGTTTACAGAACATGAAATAACAACAGGTAATTTCTGGGAAAATGCTTTTCTCAAGCTTTTGCTGCTTGCATAGTTTTAAGGGCTTTTAACAGACCAATACCTTGTACAGCACTGGTCTGATCAAAAATCTTTTTAATCATCATCATTCTCCTGTCGTTATCCCAATCAAATCTTTTTAATCACTTCACAAAGTCCTTGCTGTAATTGGAAACATCTACTTTAATATATGTAATCATTCACTGATTCTGTAATTTTTGCTTACCATGCTGGACCCAAAATATAATTAAGTGTAAGTATTCTATTTCTATAGTACTCGCATAAATCAAAACAATTGTTTAGTTATTAAATACATGTTTAAGATTTATTTTTACAGTAGTTAAATTATTTGCTAACCTATACCTGGAGGGTTAAAAATCGAACGGGCTTATTTTTTTTGCAGGTTTACATGGATAAACTTGATCAGTCTGTGTGTTTGTGGTAGTGTATTCAACACAAAATAATCCTAGCTTGCAGTTGGTTGATAATATTTTCAACCTTCAATATGTCTGCTTGGAATTAACTGTTCATATTTACCATAGTTGCTCTGATTATTTTGTCATCTGCATAAAGATTTAAGCCTAATCAGCCTATAACGTTCCCACTGCTGAAACTTAAGACTCCTCTCTATGTGAGGTGCCAGGCCATAATCAACCATGTCAACCCAGTGTGGGTTGGTGGATGATGAAACCCCATTAAATCAGTATTACCATAACAGTTAGTATTTAAATGATAAAGATTACTACAATAGATCATGTTTAGAATCGGAGATTTTTTAAGCTAATGTTGTGTGATTTTTCCAATAACTCAAGTCTTATCAAATTATTGACTACCCTGAGAGGTCCTATATCATAATTTGAACATACATATTTGTAAATTCTGTGCCTGAAATCATTTTTCAGATCCTCAACATTTACAATGAAAGAAAAAGCTTAAATTAAAATGAATAAATAAAGTTTTACTTATCTGGGTTGTGGAGGTCAGATAGGCAGTCGCTCCATGTAAAATACTGGTATTCAGCTGCATCCGGTTAGACTGGAAGCCGACCCCAACAGAGTTGGGGAAAGGCTAGGCAGATGATGATACTTATATTATTCTTAAAATAGATCAATTCTGTATGCATTTTCCTTATTGGATTTAAGAGGCCAGCTGAAGATAAAATGTCCATACAAATGTAATACCAAAACCATTTGCGATACAAGCATATTTCCAACATATTATTCTGTTGTTCGGATTTCCACAGTATTTATCTACATTCCTGTTTAATTTTTTTCTTCAAAATACCTAAATCGAAACATAAGTGAATATTAATGGAACAGAAATATTAATATTAATTTAATAAAGAAATAAAAAAACATTTTGTTTTTAAGTAGTTTTCGTAGAATTGCTAAGGATATCTTCCGCAGCTACCGGACTGACCACCAGCAGGGAGTAAAAATTTAAAAATTGAAGCTCAAGCTTGCACACTTACTGATTTCTCTACTTGCAAGTGTACACATATTGAACGTACTGACAACATTAAATATCTTGGAGTAATCATCGACAATCTCCTTAAATGGGAAAAACAGTGAATAAAACTCTGTTACTCATCGAGTGAATAAAAACATTTTGAATTTGGAATAAGCACAAATTATGAAACTAAAATAATGCCATGGTAGTTTTGTACACTCCACCCCACGCCGTCACGCAATACCCAAGGACTGATTGAGCGAGAGCAAGGTAGACAATTATCAGGCAGCCACCCCCCTAAGTTTTTTAAATACATATATAAATTAACCTTCGCACTTGTTTCACTGTAGAGTCAATCTGTTTTTTCCACTTAAGGAGATTGTCGATGATTACTCCAAGATATTTAATGTTGTCAGTACGTTCAATATGTGTACACTTGCAAGTAGAGAAATCAGTAAGTGTGCAAGCTTGAGCTTCAATTTTGAGGGTACTAGGAGGGTGGCTTAAAATGCCTGGGGTAAAGGGTATGGGCTTTTGCTGATATTTAGCGTGAGGAGGTTTGTATCTAACCAGTACATGACCATACTAGGGCCATCTCCCCTTTATTGAAGGTATCAGACCAGTCCTTGCCGTGAATTATTAGCGCTGTGTCATCGGCATATGTGATGATTTTACATTTAAGAGGAGACAGTTGGCAGAGTTCATTCACATAAATGAGGAAGAGAGCAGGTCCAAGGACACTACCCTGAGGCACACCGAAAGTAACTGTCTCCTCTTTGCTAAAAAAGGTTTAAATTTTTACTACCTGCTGGCGGTCGGTCCGGTAGCTGCGGAAGATATCCTTAGCAATTCTACGAAAACTACTTAAAAACAAAATGTTTTTTTATTTCTTTATTAAATTAATATTAATATTTCTGTTCCATTAATATTCACCTATGTTTCGATTTAGGTATTTTGAAGAAAAAAAATTGAAACAGGAATGTAGATAAATACTGTGGAAATCCGAACAACAGAATAATATGTTGGAAATATGCTTGAATCGCAAATGATTTTGGTATTATGTTTGTATGGACATTTTATCTTCAGCTGGCCTCTTAAATCCAATAAGGAAAATGCATACAGAATTGATCTATTTTAAGAATAATATAAGTATCATCATCTGCCTAGCCTTTTCCAACTCTGTTGGGGTCGGCTTCCAGTCTAATCGGATGCAGCTGAATATCAGTATTTTACATGGAGCGACTGCTTATCTGACCCAGAACACAACCTAGTTACTACTGTACTGGTTAGGTAATACGGTACCCCTTGGTAAGACTGTTTGTCAGACTTTCGGGCCACTGACTTCCTGGAACGACTGTCAAAGAACTACAAATGACAGCCGGCCCAACGGCTTTAAGTACTTTCCGAGGCACGGAGGAAACTCGGTATGTTATGAATTAGTGGTCACCCATCCACAGACCGACATTGGTTGATGGCCCGGCTAACCTTGAAAATCGACCCAAGTGGCTGTTATTATTAACCTACAAGAAATATAAATCTATCTATCTATTTATTTTCTCGCAGTCTCGTGACACAAAAAAACTCTGTTCTTGTAACCCTCGCTCCGCTTAGGCCACCTTAGTCCCTCGAATTAAATTCGCTTTTTTTCACTTGTATAATCTACTATTTCATGAAGTTCCATTAACACTAAGAAATGACGATAAGCAGAGATAGTATTTATTTTCAACATACTTACATCCCAAAGATGCAGTAATATTCCAAAAATGTTATTTATTTACTTTGTTTGTTTGTTTCAAAGAGGTCTCAACGCAATTGTCTCTGATCGATGCCCTCCTGAGCGACCTTGACAAAACGATCACACCATGTGCTAGCAAAAAGAATGAAAAAAAAGAAGAAGAAACACAGGATGCCATGCCAGACTCAACAACCAACACGGAAAAAAACAATTATAATCCATTCCACTGTGGGGATGATGTCCTGGTACCAAACAAAGATGGAAGATATTATTTAGGTGTGTATTTACTTGATTTGTATATTATTCCCTATTTTGCCTCGCAATCATACCCTAATTATGGATTCAGGGGAGACTAGACACTATTTACAACCTTAAAAAATGATAGTGTTTTCCAACCTGCACTCAATGTGTTTTGTTATAAATAATCTGGACAATAAATAAAGCTTTATTTTGCGTTGACTAGCTTCTTGAAATGTTTTACTCATCTTTGCAATAATTCCTAGAAATTGCACACTAAAGGCAATCAATTAAAAATCATAAAATAGATTATTCATGCAGCGTTTCCTTCAACCCAGGAACAATAGTAGAGTTGAGTACCAGCAATGACAACGACTCATGTGAGGTTGGTACGGGGACGGCGCGGTGCCTGGTCAAGTTCGGCGATGGTACGCAAGCGTGGGCATCGGTGGCGTCGCTGAAACTGCTGAGCGCGCCGCCGGCGGACGATGGGCGCATCATGTGCGTGGTGTGCAAGAGGCGCGAGGGGCCCGCCGCGAGCCCCGCCACCAACGCGATCATCGCCTGCGACATGTGCGGAAGAGGCTACCACGCCAAGTGTCACTCGCCGCCCGTTGACGCATGGATTAACGGTACGTAGTTTAACAAACATGTAAAGGGCTGCTGCACAGCCTAACAACCGTAGCGTGAAACGTGATTAAGTACATGATATCGCTGTGTTCCCGCCCATGTGCCTAAAGCAGATTGTCTGCACGCAACCAAGGTACTCTGCAGATTCACTGACCAAATTCGTAGATGTTTGAAAAGCAATTATGGTTTGCAGAGACGCCACTGGCACCGTTTTTAATGTGATGATAATAAAACCTCAATTTGCTTAAAACTTTGTGGGTGTCCTTTTTGACTGAACTCCATTATTGGTAACCCTACATTAGATTGCTAATGGCAACTGACTGTATTGCTAGATAATTATTATTCGAATTTAGACACCAAGTTTTTAAGGCACACTAGGTACTACCGAGTTCACTGACGGTCGACCACTTTTCAACCTTATTACTTGGGGTATAAGGGAGCTCGTTAGTACCTACATGGCGCACTTGTGTGCTTTCAACACACGTATCAGCCAGTCGACAATCTCGCAAACAGCCGTGTAAAATAACGCATGTGCAAAGAACGGCTTGATCTCTGTGGATTATCTACTTCAAGAATCTTAAAAGTAAGCCAATTCTAATAAAGAGCACTGAGGGCACTGAGGGGAGAGCAGAAAAGAGCCACGCAAGATTCGATCAACTACAGGCGAGAAGCGATGTGGAGTTCAACCAATGTAATTGGTCGATTCCCGCACGGCCTCTCCAGTCCGCTCCTCTCCGCTTTGGCGATCGAATCGATTCGATCCTTTACTTCCTTTATGCTCATTACCTGCAGAAGTATTTTTATCGGCACTTTTTAAAACTAGTGCCAAAAAGCCATCAGACTATAGTCCACTACTACTCGTAATAAGCATCAGTTATCTGCTGATTGCCTCGTAGGCTCGGTTGATGTGCAACCTATCTGCTTCCTGTATTGGTTACTTTAAACATGCGCGTGTTTTAAGTAATGTGGCTTAAAATTGCGAATCTCTGAATTAATGTTTCACGCTTGCTGGGTTGGGGTGTTTTCTGTGTTATTAATGAACACTGAAAACACCCCAACTATGGTGTTAGTTACCACATGGAACTGAATTCAAATTACCAACCATTGAAGCCAAGCACAAACCATTACCAAATTTTGTTCATTGAAAAGAACAACACTCCTTAGAGCATATTTTTTGTGCGCAATTATTAGATCTTAACAAGTGTTCGTCAATTCCTTTAATCTCTAAATAATTATTTACACTTCTATTATTGAATAACAAAAAAAAATTGGTTGTCTGTAAAGTCGGTTTACGGACGATAGATTTACGTGATAACGTCATAATCATTATTTTATGTAATACAAAAAAGGAGTTAATTGAAAATTACAATTTTTTAGATAAATTAACATTTATTTACATGCGTTGACGCACAGGCTCAGGTGGAACGTTACTATGGAACGTTACTATTTTTCATGAGTGTTGCTGGTATTATCAATTTATAAGACGTTATCACGTCAAAAGATAAAAAGATAAAAATCATTATTTTATGTAATACAAAAAAGGAGTTAATTGAAAATTACAATTTTTTAGAGCGCGCTCTCGCTTGCACGCACAGGCTCAGGTGGAACGTTACTATGGAACGTTACTATTTTTCATGAGTGTTGCTGGTATTATCAATTTATAAGACGTTATCACGTCAAAAAACTAACATCACCACGCCTCTCAAATGTATTTTTGATTGAATACCTTCTCGATGACATTTCATTCTTATCTAAATTTCAAAATTTTCTAACAGGTGCATCATGGCACTGCAAAAGATGCGTGGACCAAAGGTATAGAGTGGCCGCAGCGGAGAACAGGGCGCTCAAGCGATCAGACATGTTTAGATTTAAGGGCGGACAGCAACGGCGGCAACAACAGGAACTCACCCCACCCTGCGATGTAGGTTTATTACCATCCCAAACTACCGACTTGCCTAACGTCGTTCATTTAATAGATATTATTAAATAACGTGTTTTCAGACTGCTTCAACAACATCATCGGCCTCAGTATCTGATGGTTGTAAAGAACAACATGAACCGCATTGTTACTGTGGCGACAAAAGCGATTGGCTTGCACAGGTATGTATTATTTTTATTTTATTTATAATTAACAAGATATTGGTTGCACATTAATCCTATTCCGTAAATTATCTCACAAGACTTTATCCATGAACACTTACAAAGTTGAGTTATTCTTTAAAAAGTTGAATTCCTTTTTTCCTGGTGTCAAAGTGTATAATAATATAGTGCTTATTGTATCTCATTTTATTTTATATCATGCTTGTTAACTAGTAATCCTAAGATTTCCAATACCTTTTCTGTGTTTACTCGTGGGAACCTATACCCCATATACAATTGTTACTCATTTGCTGTTGGTTCTCCTATTTATAAATAAATAATTTTCAGATGTTACTATGCTGTCGGTGTTCTCGTTGGTTTCACCAAAGATGCGTATCAAGTTTACAATATCCGTTGTATGCTGGCGATAAGTAAGTATACTGTAGACTTAAAATTACATTTCAGCGGCTTAAGAACCTCGCACACTAAATGATCACGACCGGTGGCCGCGTAGTGTGCGATGCGTATTGTTACAAATGTCAGGGCGTCCGCTAAAAAGCGGGCGCGTGTGGCTGATTTTCTACGGAAAATTTGACAGCGGACACCTACCCTCGCGAGTTTTAGCGGACACCCTTTCGTTGTATACAAATCCAAAATCAATACAATAAATTCGAAAATCGTTAATTTGTATAATTTGCAAATCTTTCAACATGTGCGTACAAAATTACATTTGGAGTTGAAAAACATACGGAATTTACGTAGCTTGTTCTTGGGATAAAATATTTAATTGTTCCACCCGACATCCAAACCCTTCACTATGCGTGTTCCGAGGTGCACTTGGCCGGTTTTTCGGTGTTTTTACACTCAATATTATAACAAGCACAACCCACTGAAATTATAACATTAAACTTTTGTAGGTTGTACATATTTGCGTGCGCTCACTGCAACGGAGGAACGGAATATCTACGGCGACTGGAGCTTTGTTGGCTGGACCTGGCGCACCTCGCTCTGTATAACCTCACTGCGTACAATGCTCCGAATTATTTCGACTTAGATAGTGTTATTATGCCATACATCATGGACAATTGGCATGCACTGCAATTACCTGAAAAGGTAAGTTGTTTATTGTATAAAGAAAATAAAAAGACAGGTTTCATTTCAAAAAGTTTAGCTTTCTCATTTTTCTTTTCTGTCTAGATGTGGCGGACCCCAGTCACAGAACGCCGTGAAAAGATCTTGACAGCGTTGACGTCTTCTCGGAAGCGATTCAAATGTGGTCGCGAAATGAAGAAACGTGCGACCATCTGGGGACTGCGCTTGCGCCGGCCGCCGCCGGCTCCACTGCAGCTCTCTGGTTTAGAACAGGTTCATAGACTTGTTTATAATTGTGTCTATATGCATTGTATTGTCAGAATATTATAATTATATTTTTTACTAACAGATCAGGAAAGGGGAGGCATTGTCCGATGAGCTCGTGAGGGAGTTCGCACCACGACTTAGGTTTCTGCCACGAGTGCCGTCACCGCAGCAAGTTCCAACTGTGGATGACAGGTATTATTTCACAAGTTTTATTCATACCGAAAGAAATTGCAATGAAACATCATTTAAAATGTACACTACACTACTACTACTTACTGTATGTACTTGTTGTGTGTGTACTTACTGTATGTACTATGTGCACTTGTTTGTTTCAGCTCCCAACCTTCTAGTAGTAACAATGATAAAAGTTCCTATAAAAATCACAGTCAACGTATGATTGTGCCAGTTGATGGTCATTGGTTAAATTTAATGATGGGCAAACGGTTCCATGAAAATCTCAACTCAAACTCTAACTCAGAAAACGATTCTTCTACTAGTTCATATGAGTCTGTTAAACCTAATGAAAACGACGAACAGCCTTCACCCTCCATTTGCACTTCTACTGCTATAAATTCTGATGCCAAAGCCGATATAATAGAGAAAATATCAGAACTAATCGAAAACACTACGAACGAAGCAACGCCGATCTGTGAAGAAAGTCCTCCAGTGCCATCTCTCAACACTAAGACTTGTTTAGTTCCATGTTCTGTAAAATTAGATAAAATATCCAAAGAGAATATAGTTGATACGAACGTGAGCAAGAGTGACGTCACTAACGTCAGCATCAACACTCACACAACAAGAATAGCTACAATGAACTTAGAAGTATCTAAGTTGTCTACTAAAAACATTATCGAACATTCCAAAATAATGTCTCTGCAGCACATGGATAGCATACCCCCTTACACTAGCAACTTCAGCCATGACATGGAGTCGTCGGGCGACGAAACCTCTAGCAGGGGCACCTTAGATGTTATTATACCACCGCTAAAAGATTTCCAGGGGAAAAATAACCCATTTTTGATGTCTAACACTTACCCATCTAAGAAACCATTCTCATCAACAAACATATACAAACAAAATGGAAAGCACCACTCACGTTTCTCGTTACCGGTGAACTTGAATCCAGTGATGGGACCTCTAGTGAGGCCATTGAAAAGAAAGCTTAGCGAAAAGGACATCGTAATCGGGCCTAATGGGGAGGTGAAAAGAAGGAAATTTAGGAGGCCGCGGAAATATCTACAGGCGCAGGTATATACGACAGAAAATATATAAAGCTGTTTCATTTGTAATCGTTATAGAAACAACTAAATAGCACTGATCTTTATTATTCCCTGATTCTCATAATACCATTATTTTACAGCTGAACAAATCATGTCCCTTACCTGATGACGACAATAAACCTGCTCAAATCAAAAACGAAAACGGTGAAGTAACTCCTCAGGGGGTAGGACACATCAATAACGTGAAATTTCACGGTAGAAGACTGAGACAGAGACAAGAAAAGAATTATTACGAGAATGCAAGAAGAAATACGAATAATAACTCTAGTAATAATAACAGCGTAAAGAGCTTACAGCTGAGCCCTCACAAAGCTAATAGCACTGCCGCGGATGTGAACGCGGAGCAGCTGTCTGCGCTGAAGTCGAGCGTGCAGTCGTACTTCCGCGCCGGACAGACGTTCCACGTGCACGCGCGCCGCCTCGAGCCCGGCGCGCTGCCTGCCTACCTCATAGAGTGGGACACTACCGCCTCCTAATGAGTACTGTCAAATAAGGTTTTAAATATGTGAACCTCGGAGTAAAAGTCAGAAAAATAATTTTGCAAGACCAAAGTTCTAAGCAAATGCTTAAAAAGATCAATAGTCGGGTGTCGGGTAAGCGAGGCCAGAATTAAGATCTATCAGTGTTTAGAATCTCAAAACAAAGGTCAGTGCAAAACAACTTTAATTCCTAGGTTTAATACCGTCAAACGGGGTGAATAGGAACGCAGGGGTGAATCGGAAAAAAACTTTGAAAGGTATTTTAAAGTTGAATTGATATGATATGTTCCCAAAAAGTACCCTATTTTATTTACTTAGTTATACTTAATTGTTTAGAGACCTTGTTGGCAACTAGGGCTTGCAATATGCGTTCATTTTTACTATCCGGATAATACGGATATTAATATTTTACTATCCGGATAATACGGATATTTTTTAGTTTTTTTTTTATAAATAAAAGTAATAAGCTTTTGTAACACGTTGTAATCAGCCTCTCAAGCAAAATGACAAAGAAATAATAAACTATACCAATATTTCAAGTAACAATCACATTAAAAAACTAGTTCACTTTCTAAAATTATACAATACCGCACAAATAATTTGTATCTATTCTTCTCATACTAAAAACAATTCTAATTAAAAATGAGATCTTACATTTATCACAAATCACAACATCTCAATCAAATCAACCTATTTAAAATAAAATAATAAAATCAAAATATCACTTTCTCTGGCAAATCAGCTCAATTATTAATAAAACAATAGTATAAATCAAATATAATAAAACAATCATGAACAAAATATCTGAAAATAATCAAAGCCCTTTAGAATATAATATTACGTAATTCTTAAATTATTTTTTATCAAAATTCTGGTAGTATGATCTTAAAAAGCTTAAACTATCTAATGAATCTTCTTTCATGGAAGTTCTTAAATGGTTACATAAATATCCTGTAGCAGAGAACACTCTTTCTGCTTCAACGCTGGTCGGTGGTATTGATAAAAGTAGATTGTAAACCCTTTCTAAATTCCTGCTTCTCTGACCATTCTCATCAAATAGTGCCATCTCTACTCGAATTGTGGTGTCTAAATCATTTGTTGAAGAAGTCGGTCGCTGTGCAGAAGATGGCTGACTCATAAACCGGGTGATTTCTTCTCGTATTTGTGTTTTAATTGATACACTTACAGTTGAAGAAGAGCAACCTTCTGTATCTTGTGTACAAGCTGAAGTTATGACTGTTTGGTCTGGTTGTTGTGTGTCAAAATATGTAGAAATAATTTTAACAATCGTCAGTCTCACAGATTCGTTTGAAGGGTTTTCAAAAGGACAGTCGTGTGTACTTCGCTCTTCATAAAAATTGTGGGGGTTGTGTAAATATGTCATTGTACCGATTATATCTGGAACTCGTCGTTGTGATATTCTTCTTTTGAGTGATACTAGAAGTTCATTACTGATAATGCTGTCTTTTTGCGATAATTTCTGAATCATGAATCTTAACGCTGTTTCAGCAGTCAGTAAGTTTGCATCTTCTTCACAGATCGATTCTACCGTAGCTTTAATTATATTAAGGGATTCCGAAATTTCTTTAAGATGTTGTAATTCCGTATCAGTAAATGATATATCAGATTTAAAATCAATTAACGCCTTGAATACAGAATCTTTTAATGATAAGAATCGTTCAATCATATCAGCAAGACTGCTCCATCTTGTTTTGCAGTCTAAGATAAGACGAACATTCTTTTGTTCTCCTTCTGCGGTGTATTTATAAAGCACCTCAGACTTGGTTGGTGATTTTTTAAACATCTTGACTACTTTTCTAACTCTTTTTATTATTTCGTTATAATCTTGGTTTCTTAACTTCAGTGCTACAACCGGTTGTATGTACATTGCTTGTAGCTACAATAAACCCTTCTTCACCATCGGAGTCTTCAATTTCTTGTACATCTATATCTTCTGTACTGTCATCATTATCAGTATTGTCTTGTATGACAACAGCAGGGTCTTTTTTATTATACAGAATGTCTAGAACTCCAAGTTGAATCCCGTGTGCATAACACAATTGGTGGTACAGGTGTTTTTTTTCCTAGAGCACACATCACCGAAGCGCCATCTGTTACCAGGCAAATAACATCATCGTTCAGTGACAGACCATACTGTGTCAACTTTGATTTGAGAAGGTTAAGGCAATTATCCGCCGTGCCTTTGCCTGACATCAAGGAGAGTCCTAAATTATTTGTTTTTAAACTGTGTAGAGTGTATATTTATGTTCATAAATCTTTTATTTTGAACTGATGTCCATTCATCCAGACTTACTGCAAAATTGCACTCTCTCGATTTCAATCGGTCCAATTCTTTCTTCAGGTCGACCTTTAATTCTTCACAATGATTTAAAACAATCTTTTTAATTGTGTGGGCTGATTGTGGCAATTTAAACCCACTTTAAAAAAAAAGTTTACGCAATGTCTGAGATGTACAGAAAGCACTGAATGCCAATCCATCAAGAGCTGCCAATTTAGAAATCATCACTTCCATACTCTCGTACTCATCAGACTTAAAATAATCAACTGTTTTAGCTTTTTTATTTGGTGTCACATTTTCTTCAGAATAAGACGTGGATGCTTGTGTTGTCATATTAACCAAACTACTTGGCTGGCCAATCGATGTGCCTCCTGGTCTTGAAGTGCTTTGATTTTTAACATTAATTGAATGTTTTGATCGAAGGTGATTATGTAAAGCTGATGTCGATTCTGCGATTTTCAAAACTTGTTTGCAAATATCACATTGTGCCTGAGCACCATCAACACTGCGTTTAAAATGCTGCCAGGATGAGTTCTTTATTTGCGAACATTTTTTATATTCAAAAAATTGAGTTTCGGATGCCATTTTTAGCAAATCTGAATATTTTTAATCACAAAAATCTGAAAACAAAGAAAAGCCTTATTTAATTTTGAAAATTCTAGACTTATTAAACAACAGTGATTTAGTACACTATACGAGTTAAAACGAGTATGTACATTACTATCAACAGACATAGCGAAAGTGAAGAATTAAAATTACTTACATAGTTACATCTGACTGCATCGGCTCTTTACACAAACTTAACACAACACCTCTCTACATGGAATACAACTTGTTTATGAGTGCGCAAAGAGCCAGACCGCCGACGGTTGACAATAACAATGAGGGCCTCAGCGTGGGTGAAAAGTTTAGAACAAAAACTGGTTTTAAGTAAAAAGCGACCGTGAGTGCGATTCAATACAATCTTGAAAATGAGTGCGTTATGATCTCTGTCACTAAATTGACTTATTGTGATTTGTGAAGTGAATAAATGATTGCAAGAGTGATTAACTATATTAAAATAACGTAATAACAGTTACAGATGACAGCTTTCTATTCCATATTTAAAAGAGAAATACAACTATCCGTAACATCCGAAAAATCCGGATGGAGACGCAAGTAAAATCCGGATTTGAAAATCGGCGGATATCCGGATAATACGGATATCCGGATTGCAAGCCCTATTGGCAACTTAACATATTAATTCAATGTTAAAATCCCTTTCAAAGTTTTGTTTCGATTCACTCCTGCGTTCCTATTCACCTCGTTTTACCCGGTACTTATTTGACTGGACTAAATGTGTGGCAAACATGAATTTATTTAAATATCTATACATATTATTATTGTAATAATATATAAGTGCTTGTCTGTAGTCTAGTTGTACAGTAAGATCAAGGAATGTGATATATTATTATTCCAATTGGATTTCGATGTTTTATTTTAAATACTATTATAACCTAGGTATATTCATTGTCCTTTATTACATTCATACGTAAATCCACGCCTTTTTTTCATGGGGATTGGCAGTAACTACAAAATGCCACCTGTTACGATCCTTACAAACCTTTTCTTAATAAGATATTATTATTTGCCAGCTCCTGCGGCTACTATACGAGTCCTAACAACTTAATAATCTCATCGGAAATCCTCATCAACCTAAACTACCATGCTGACATTATACAAACCTTTGGGAAATCATCAAATGACTCCTCCCGCTCTGGGCGGAGCGGGAGGGAGTGTCAGACTCTTACTGACCAAAAACCACCCATGTTCCTTCTTTGGCCCTTTATGTTCCAGGGCCGCGGTATCTCTTTCGAACAGTCCCGCAGCCCTGGCAGGCATCGGCCCTTGCGGGCCCCTCCTGTTTGCTGACATCTCTTTGAGGCGCGCGTGGAACACGAACGCGCCGTCTACACGGCCTGTCGTCATACGACGGAAGGACGGCGAGCTAACTCATTACTCACCGTCCACAGGCCCGCGCCTACGGTGGCCGAGAGCCATCACGGCGTGGCTGGGACGTGAGGTTCTGACCCTCTCACGTTCCGCCACCTCCTTCTGCGAAGCAGTCATGCTAGCGAAGGATCGCAATGACTGCTTCGCAGAAGGAGGTGACGGCTTCCCATTCCCTCTCGCCCCGGACCATGGCTTGAACCAGGGCCGGACGCGAGAGGTCGCCGCCGCCAATCGCCTCTACGAAGACACGGCGGGGCTCCGTCCAAGCGGAGCAAACCTCCACCGTGTCCTCCGGGCGATCCTCACAATGATAGCACCCGGGCGTTTCCTCCCGCCGGATCGGTGCAGGTACCTCCCGAAACAACCGTGTCCGGTGAGGACCTGCGTCAGGCGGAAGGTGAGGGCGCCGTGGCGCCTCTCTAGCCACTCCTCAAAGAGGGGATTTTTCGCCACTATCGTGGCGTGCCCTGCACGGGGTTGCGATAGTCGCTCTCTCCATGTCGCCATGAGATCGCGCCGGAAGTCGGTCCGCTGAGCGACAATTTGCCGCGGCAGCGGAGTTGCCCCCCGGCGCTGTGCCTCCGCGCGACATTCATGCAGGCGCGCGAGGACTATGGCCTCCAGATCCCACGGCGGCAATCCGGCAAGGAGGCTCGCCGCCTCGCGGGAGATCGTGCGGTACCCACGGATCATCCTTACGGCTACCACCTTTTGGGGCGCGTTCAGGTAATGCGCGGCTCGCAGCCGCAATGAACGCGCCCACACCGGGGCCCCGTAAAGGGCCATGGACCGCACGATCCCCGCGTAGAGCCTCCGGCAGGAGGCGTTTGGACCCCTCAGGTTGGGCAAGAGCCGCTTGAAGGCAGCCCCGGCCCGTTCCAGTCTGGGAGCCAAACGTCGGAAGTGCACATTATACAAACCTGGACCCTGGAGTATTAAGCACTCCATGTAGTACAAGCCAGTCCTGTGTTACTGTATAAAATCACACATTCACTCCTATTTAGATTGCCCCTTTATTGTCTAGTTGTCTAGTAGACTAGGGGCGCCTGTAGTCCTAAAACCGGCACTGATCAACCCCTCCCCCCTCCGTACAATTTTACTATGAAATAGTTTGGGGGTAGGAGAACAGGGTGTAAAGTTCTTCATCCCCCATAGAAAAGGGAGGATCCTCCGACCAGACGGGTGTTATGTCTGGTGGGCTACTGCCCGACAGTTGTCGTCGGGTTCTTCTATATAGTCTTAAGTCGCGAATAATTTTACTTGCGCGATGCAGGATTTCGATGTTTAGTTTGTCCTCTGCGTCATAGATGGCGCTGTAGTATTGTTCTATGTTGCTGAAGTACTTTTTGTAGTGCCGCTACATCACTCTCCCCCGGAGACCAGGGTCGGTAGTAGAATGAGTCGTAACATCTGGTGATGTTTTTGCCAGGCCAGTAGAAAGTCATTTCCACATTGTTCACGGTGAGTCGGAACTGTCTGCGGCGGTAGTGCGAACCCCTTGAGTCGGGGTCGGCGCTGCATGTGCTCCGTTGCGTCGGACGTAGTACAGCGCCGCGATGTGGCTGACTGCTCGCGTCGACCGGGAGGATAAGCACTCAACCGGCCGAAAGTGCAGTGCCAAGGTAGCTTGATGAGGCTGCGGGTGCTGACCAGGAATGCTTCTGCTGCATGCTGGTGGTCAGGAATACCCATTTGAATCTGGCTGGCTATATGACTCGTTGCTCGAAGTGAGTGAGTGAGTGTTGAGGAAGTGATATTAATGACGTCACGTTGCTCGAAGGCTGCGCTGACGTCCATTTCGGGGTCACCAGTTTGGGGGTAGGAGAACATGGTGTAAAGTTCTTCATCCCCCATAGAAAAGGGAGGATCCTCCGACCAGACGGGTGTTATGTCTGGTGGGCTACTGCCCGACAGTTGTTGTCGGGTACTTCTATATAGTCTTAAGTCGCAAATAATTTTACTTGCGCGATGCAGGATTTCGATGTTTAGTTTGTCCTCTGCGTCATAGATGGCGCTGTAGTACTTTTTGTTCTATGTTGCTGAAGTACTTTTTGTAGTGCCGCTACAATAGTAAAAATATTGTATTAAATCCTATTACATGATATTCGCGAAACCTGGCGGGTCCCGTCATCTTGACGTTCATGAAAATTGATGAAGCAGAATACCAGCTCCCGTTCACAAACGCTTCGATTCTCGAGCATTCATATATAGCTATCTTTTTTGGACGCTGATACCGCTGCTGATCCTTAACAATCCAAGTTCAGACTACTGGCCTGGCTTGTAGTTTTAGCTTTATCGACTTTCTTCCAAGACTAGAACTTACGCTCTCAGCAGACGGACATTTTGAACGCAAAATAATAAATAAAGATCGCTTCTGATCGTTGTTACCTGGTGGCCCATTTCATCAGAGCCTAGGAATTTGTAGTGCCTTTATAAATTAGGGTCTCCATCCAGGGTTAAGCCACGCACTGACCTGGATCTGGTGCATTGCTTAGCGCCTTAAAGTATAGTTAGGGCGCCAAGCGCACAGTGCGGTGCCTCAGTGCGAAAACTCTAAAACGTTCATTTCTCTTCGATACTCGCTAAGCAAGGCCCCTAGCAGTTCGTAGGTAGCCTATACAGGGTTATTTGTAAAACACCAGTAACCTCTTAAGAGGTCATTGTACTCATCATTATGAACAACTTTTACCATGGGACCAAACCTGAAATCGCGAAAAAAAAATCAGCTGTTCCCTACATTTTGACGAGTTAATCGATCATAAATGTAGGGAACAGCTGATTTTTTTTTCGCGATTGAGAATCGATCGATGAATGAATTTTTCAATGGGTATCGTTCGCATGTGTTACCGATCGTGGATACGTTTTACACACATATGCATTTGAGTTCTCATTATTTCACAAAAAAAAAACATTCAATTTATTCGTGTTTTTTTTATTGTTTTTTGAAAAAATAGTCCCAATCGTTTCGAGTTCGATGATCGAGTTAATGGTATTCGGTTCCAGAACGACCTAAAAATAATGGTGTATATGGTCTTCGCACGTTACACAGACTGGACGCCCCGACTCTTCGGTACGGTAGAATTAAAAAACGACGTACAGTCACGAGCAATTTATGAAATACACTTAGCAAAATTCAAAAGCTATTTTTCCGTTTAATTGCTCGTGACTGTACACTAATTTCAAGTAAATCTTGAAAATTCTACCGTAGGAATCACTATATTATAAAGAGAGAGACTACACACAGTAAAGTATTGAAATGTGAGCACATTTCAATGCTTTACTGTGTTTCGAGAGTGAACGTACCCTTAAAGTGTTTCATCTACTTACTGATAATTTGGTGGTTTTAGTCTAAACCCTAACTAGTGTTTCTAGTGAACACCACAATGAATAACCTATTATCACAACTTTTCAGTCACCGGCGCGACTTTCAGACTTCTCTTATGTACTCATTCCTTATTTTATCCATTCGCGTTACACCATCCCCCCCAGGGTTAACGTGGAGATTAGCCGGAACAAATAGACATACCGACAAAAACTGAAAAAAAAAATGTGTTTTTGTTTTAAGTGCCGTATGGCGTATAGGTAGATATATTTTCATATGCACTCAGTAAAAAGCTGTGTTATTTTGATAATGCAAACAGACACTTCAATTTCATTTATTTGTATAGATTCATAAAAGGGCTAAATAATAACTGCCGCTCGGGTCGATCTTTAGGTTAAGCTGCGCTTGCCTAGGTTGCATACCGAACCCACTACATACCGAGTTTCCTCCGTGCCTCGGAAAGCACGTTAAGCCGTTGGTCCCGGCTGTCATTTGTAGATCTTTGACAGTCGTTACAGGTAGTCAGTGGCCCGAAAGTCTGACAACCAGTCTTACCAAAGGGTATCGTTTTACCCAGAAACTAACTGTGAAGGTCAGATAGGCAGTCGCTCCACGTAAAATACTGGTATTCAGCTGCATCCGGTTAGACTGGAAGTCGACCCCAAAATAGTTGGGAAAGCTAGGCAGATGATGATGATGTATATATTCATAAAAGTGGGCTCCGCCGCCGAGAATTTGAAATTGACTAGTATTTACTTAACTGTAAATCAAAAAATCTTCCTTTGTAAAAAAAATCCCAATCCTAATAAAAAATACTGATTGCACAGCAAAATATTATTATTTTAGCAACAATTTGAGTTCGTGACTCATCGCTTTTACTTGAAAAGGGAAGCTTTTTATGAACTCTGCCGTGCTAATTAGAAACGCAGTAAGGAAGGATTTTTGGAAAATTGAGTTTTTCATATATTCGGAATCCTCGTAATGAGCTCTGTATGGTAATTTAATCCTTATTTTGATAGCTGTCCCAGAAGTGGGACTTTTAGTAAGCCAAACTGCAGTATGTTTCTTGCTGAGAAGTAAATTACTAAGCACAACTGCAGTAAGACACATTACTGCTCTTTGCCTTCCAGTATTTTTTTGAACATAATTTATTTCACTAGTAAGAAGCGCAGTAAGGAACACTTGCTGATGTTATGATTTGTTAGTAATAATGATAAATAATAATTTTAGATAACAAACGCGACAAAGATCACGTTATTTTGTGGATGGATAATTGTTCAGCCCAAAACAAAAATTGGGTGATATTGTCTTTCTTAGTTAACATAATTAACAGCAACTTGATTTCCGCACACTTAAATGTATGTCTGCTGACAGTTTTCATCACAGAGTCGACCAATATTTACAAAAGAAAGGAAAGTTTACGACTTTAAAGATTTTATTTAATGTTTTCTGTTTTAAGATTTAATTGGAATACATTTTTTTAATAAAATAGTTGTATCATTTACCTCTTTTTGATATTATTATAGATATAACCAAGTTATTGTGGTTTTTTTACGTATGTACACGAATTGAAAACCTATAAGTCACTCTTTTACTGCAGTTATGGTTTGTAGTCAGTCTAAGCATAGCTTTAAGAAAATATTATGTCACTAGTAAAAAATGCAGTAATTGTGTATGATTAAGAAAGTATTATTTGTCATTTCAAATAACGTATTTTTTAATATTCATGTCGTTATATTTAATTAGGAAATGGTTAGGATAAATATAACCAAATAAGTGTACTTTTGTATACTTAAATACTATTTTTAATAGCTTTTTCTCACTACTGCACTGCGTTTTTAATTTGTAGTCGAAGTGATAATAATAATTGAATTAAATGAAATAAGCGCAGTAATCTGTATTTGCTAGTAGAAAGCGCAGTAACTCCAAACTTACTGCTGTTATAGCTTGTAATACTGGGTTTAGTCATGAAGACCCTGCTAAGCATAAATAGTTCTTTTTGTTTTAAGATAGTTGTATTAAACTTATAGAAAATAGGGTTAGTTCTTACGAAACAATGCATATTCAGCTATACATGTAACTAAAAACATTTTTGCAAAACTTCAAAATCATACCTAAAAAAGCCAAATACCTAAAAGTAAAAATGTTTAGGCGCCATTTACTCGAAACTACTAATAACCTCCTTACTGCACTTCTAATTAGCACGGCAGAACTGATATCTATTAATAACTAACGCACAATAAACTTTGTAGGGGACGGTCGGGCAAGAAGGTGACGGTAGGCAAAACGGGTACTTCTTCTATCTCCGATCTAATACAAGAGCTAGACAATATTGTTTCGTATAGCGCTAGCACATTCCCCCCGCTGGCAAATCAGTACCCCGCGGCGAGCGGCACGAGCCAGTCGAGTGCACGGGAGCCTGTACAAGTTTTCGCGCCAAAAAATAAAAAATACAAACGGTGAGTACGCTGTGTATCTTATGATTTATGTGAAATTTACTGTGCATCATTGCTGGTCATGATGAAGCTTAGTCTTTAATGTATCTAATGTGAGTAAATTTAGCTAGCAAAATACTTCATTTTGTGTAATTATTACCGTTAGCTCAAAATTCGGGGTGGAGGGCAAAACGGGTGAGGGCAAGACGGGTAGTACCCTTTTTGCCCGCTTGCTATTGTGTATGAATGTAAGGCTACAATTTAATATGTTTATTGCAGATGGTGTTTAATTACAAAAGAAAAACCCAAAGAGCTTCTTGGTCAGAGCACACGTTAAGAGAAGCTTATCTCAAAGCAGCTACGCCGCAAAATGCTTTAAGCGGCTTTCGAGCGGCAGGTATTCAACCATTTGATCGATATGCTATTGGGGAAGACTATTTTACGCCATCTGCTGTATACAATCCTGAACTGCCAACTCAAGAACACGATCAGGCTGATTACCGTAACCCTGCCACGATAACTGAAAATGTTCCAACTCAGATTTTTGAACAGGAAAGAGAGGCACCAGCTGCTAGATCTGAAAATGTACAACAACCGATGGAAAACGATCAATATACAGAACCTATACAGACTCCGATAGCTCCATCAAACATCAGGTCTGAAAGATTACACCAACAGCCTGAAAATGCTCATGTTATAGAACCAATGGATCTATCTGAGCTGAATATAACAGACGTAGAACATGGTACAATTACGCCACCACCAATCAGCTATCAGAATACAAGTATACTTCAGGAAATTCACCCATTGCCACAAAATACAGTCAGAAAAACAAACAGAAGCAGACAGCCACAAAAATCTGAAATTCTGACCAGCACTCCGATAAAGACTCAACAAAAAGATAAATTTGAAAAATCACAAACAAAAAAAGTTAAGGCCACGAAGCCAAAGCCATCAAAACCTGGACAAGCGAAAGCTAACGATCCGAAGCCGTCATCATCTGGGCAAAGAAAACGTAAGAAGGACACGGATAAAGAAAATGGTGACTTTTATTGCATAATATGCAAGCAAAAATACGTAAGTCCCCCCTCTGAGGACTGGATTCAATGCTCACAATGTCGAGAGCGGGCTCATGACTCATGCTCTTCCTATAGTGGGCATGGATCTTACTTTTGTGATCTCTGTTTTGATTAGAATGTAAGCCAGATATTTTACTCTTTTTGCCCGCCTACGATACCCGTTTTGCCAACCCCCTAAGGGCAAAACGGGTTTTTTGCAATTAAAAAAAAAGTTGATATTGCTACTAAATGTTGATTATTTGTTTCATTAATTATGTTGATTATGATAGCCAAAGAGGTTGTGTTCATGAGAGTTTATTTTGTTCAATAAATATCTTTTAATTTATATGGATTTTAATTGATCAACCTTAAGGGGCCCGCTTTGCCCGACCGTCCCCTAGGTAATTAATTTTTGTTAAAAGAAAGCTATGTTTTTTAACGCATATGGCAATTTATTTAAGTGAAACCGAGTTGACGTAGCCTCACTGCGCGAGGCTCCTATTTCTGTCTGCAAGGTTTAAGCCAAGGATACACTAGGGGACAAATGGGCCACGACATGTCAAGCGAAGCCGGCCGATTTCGCCTGACAAATATGGCAACAACTCGCGACTTATGTCCGCAGCGACGTCAGACGAAGTCGTGCGACTTCGCGAAACTTCGCCGGACATAATCTGGCGGCATCACGAAGTTTTGTTTCACAAGTCAGTCGATATCATGACACCCACCGAGGTAGTGTTGTTGGCAAAGTAGTTGCACTCGTGTCTGCACTCAGTGACTTAAATCCCACAACTGAAAGTACGTTGCAACACAGGATAACCGAGCGATGTCTCGCGATGTTCACTCGATGTAGTTGGCGACACGTGTCGCGCGATGTTGCCAGACATGTCGAGCGAAGTCCGGCAACGACGCGCTACCTCATCTGACGTCGCTGGCGACCCGTGTCGCGCGATGTTGCCAGACATGTCTACCGAAGTCCGGCAACGTCGTGCTAACATGTTACAAAAATATTATGATAAAGGTATGTAATACTCACAAGTATTACGTTTATGCTCTGGTTTTGATGTGCAATCAGTATTTTTGATGTAAAAAAATATTTAATTGATGTAAATAAGAACGGGTGGTAAGTTTTTTGTTTGTGCATTTAACAAGAAGTCTTTCAAAGCGCTGACTGAGGCGGGCAGTGACATCTCTTTTAGAGTTTTTCAGGATTGAAAGAAATCGATTCTTATAAATTAGAGATGGGGAGAATATAAATCGTACGGCTTTTCTGCCAGACTGCATCAATGAACGTGTGAATTTCTGATTTGCCATGTTCCAATATTGCGGTGAAAGTTCCCGTGATCTATCAAAGCTACAACCAAGTTCCTCTTCGACTCAATCTTAGTTGACAGAATTGTATAAGAAACACATTAGTTTCAGCAATATTGACCAAGCAACACGAACAAGTTCTGTGTTAGAGATACTTAGCAGAGATGTGATTCGAATTGGTGATTTTGATCTGAGTTGTGCTTGTCTATTAGCGAGAAAAAAAAATTGTATTCCCAGGATATACTTGCCAGGAATATTCTTACAATTCCTGCTACAAGCATACCGAGTGGACATGTTATTTCAATAGTAATCATGTTATGACAATCGTTAATACCTATCTTAAAACATTTAATTATGTATTTTCCTGATTTTAATTTCTGCATTTAATAAAAAATTAAGTAGGTAAAGTTAAAATATTAAGTAGGTAAAGACCTAGGTACCTACTTAATATTTTAGAGCTATATTAATGTGACTCAGGTTGGCTGGACAAATCTTCAAAATAGCTTGCATTTAACTAGGTCAATAGGTCACTTTATGTGACGGCTAAACACCCTTATTTCAGAATTTGTGACGCTACAGAATCTTAGATAATCGATCGAAAACGTGTCCAGCCATCTTGAAAAACCACTTTTCGCTGGTCTCTCAATCTCGGTAACGGAAGTGATTTTGACGACTTTTTGCATATCAACGGGCGTCACATAAATTTGTGACGGGCACCGAGCTAAAAGTTTTGTGATAAGTACAGTGGTTTAGTAGAAAAATGCAAAAATCTGTGTCCAGCCATCTTGAATTTACGTATAAAACTTATGGCTGGCACTTCCGAATCTCAATAACGGGGGCGTTTTCGAATATGGTTCCTTTACTAATACTTGGTGACGCAATGTGTGACAGTAATAACGTTTGATTTATGGCGTCACATGTAAGGGTTTACGAGAAATTAATAAAAACTTAATGTCCAGCCAACCTGAGTTCAAGATGGCTGGACACCTGTATCTCCACTGCCTGATGATCTACGACCTTCGAAATGTGTTCAAAATGTTGTGACGGGGACGATAATGATAACCTGAAATTGTGACGGAGAAACTTTGCGTAGTTTCAAAGATATTGATCATTTAAATTTCCCCATACAAACACTGCAGTAGGGTAACCAATTTTGTAGGTTTTATGTAGGACAAGTATATTTTAAGGTGTTTTCTTTAATGGACGAAAATCCGTGTATTGGTGATACTAATACGAACAACTGTAGATATTTAAATCAATAGAAGACAAGAATGTAGAAGTGAGGAAGGGGGGGCGTGTAATTTTTAAATGTTATTGATTATTTACGTGCAGATATCTATTCTTTTTAGTAGGTATATATTATGTCAGGAGAACTAAACTAATGCTCTGAAGGTATTTAAATGAAAAAATAATGTTTGCTGTAAATAAAATCACATTTATTTATTTGTACTTATACGGCGTTTCAAATGGCGAAAATGACGATGATCAACTCGCATTTGCACTTCCGTAACCCTCGCCTTGTACCACAACGTTGTTTGTCCTAAGGCCGCGTACCGGACGACGGCGGGTGCGGGCGCGGCGGCGGGCGATCACGCGTGTAAACTGCCCCCTAGCCAAGTTGCAAACGATAAACGTGAACGCTTAGTAATCTCCAATAGATTTTCAACTTTATACCTAAGAGCATAAAGTTGAAAATCTATTAAAGACTACTGGGCGTTAGCAACCGGAACGAACGAAAACGATATGTAATCTTCAATAGATTTTCAACTTTATATCCAATAGGCGACAATAACAAGTATGTATTTACATAATTATAACCATAAGAATCATCATACATATCTATTTATTTGTTTCCGCGGACGAAAAAAATAACTGCAAAAAACTCAAGAAAAATTGAATTTCGCGGGCTACCACGAAAATGTCGGAGGACAAACTATACTGCCATGATATCTGATGTTGGTGTCGCCATCTATTGCTTAAAGTTGGTACTACTAGGACAACTGGTCGAATCTTAAATCTTATAAATTAGGTTGTCTTACCGCAGATTAATTAATAGTTACTAGTACTCTCATTAGTGATAACACTTCTAAAAGTACATACACTGCCGGCTGTCGAGTTTAGTTCTCATTTTCAGTTACATAAGATAATGAACTAAACGCGAAATACAAGTGGGCTCTCTCTTGCAGCGCTGGTGGTCAATTATTATTTTGAATTAACACATACTTACTCTTTTCACTGCAGGAAAACCTTTTATTCCCACAGGGAAATCAAATACAAAGCAGGCGTGGATGCTACCGGCCAATTAATCGATTAAAAAGAAATCCTTTATTTATGAAAAATTATGGTCACCTCACAATATTAATGGATGTTTGTATGGGAAAATTTAAATGGTCAATATCTTTGAAACTACGCAAAGTTTCTCCGTCACAATTTCAGGTTATCATTATCGTCCCCGTCACAACATTTTGAACACATTTCGAAGGTCGTAGATCATCAGGCAGTGGAGATACAGGTGTCCAGCCATCTTGAACTCAGGTTGGCTGGACATTAAGTTTTTATTAATTTCTCGTAAACCCTTACATGTGACGCCATAAATCAAACGTTATTACTGTCACACATTGCGTCACCAAGTATTAGTAAAGGAACCATATTCGAAAACGCCCCCGTTATTGAGATTCGGAAGTGCCAGCCATAAGTCTTTTACGTAAATTCAAGATGGCTGGACACAGATTTTTGCATTTTTCTACTAAACCACTGTACTTATCACAAAACTTTTAGCTCGGTGCCCGTCACAAATTTATGTGACGCCCGTTGATATGCAAAAAGTCGTCAAAATCACTTCCGTTACCGAGATTGAGAGACCAGCGAAAAGTGGTTTTTCAAGATGGCTTGACACGTTTTCGATCGATTATCTAAGATTCTGTAGCGTCACAAATTCTGAAATAAGGGTGTTTAGCCGTCACATAAAGTGACCTATTGACCTAGTTAAATGCAAGCTATTTTGAAGATTTGTCCAGCCAACCTGAGGCACATCTATATTACCTACTAGCTGTTGCCCGCGACTTCGTTCGCGTGGAAATTTTGTATGTATGTGAGAGACTGCCTCGTTGGTCGAGTGACTCGAGTGGTCGCAAGTACGACTATTAAGCATGAGGTCCTGTGTTAAATTTATTTTTTATTTTAAATACATAAAGCTATATCGCACATTATTTAGAGATCACCTTTTGAGCAAGGCGATGCTTGTGTGACTCCGCTCTTCCACTTAACATTAAACAATGTATGCAATTGAAAAAAAATACTATAAATAATAGTGTTATTGGGTTATTCCATCAGGAATTTTGCAATAGCAGCCACGGAATCTGGATTTGTACCCAGTTGGTGGAAATAGGCTCGGCCCCTATCACATGGGAGTTCAACATAACTGGCGAAATGTGGCTGTACGATTAGGTACACTTCTGCCTAAACCTTTGGGGATTACATGGCGTGATGTGTGAGAACTGACTGGCTGATCAAAATGTGATAATGTGGGTGATGACTACAAAAAGAAGTCCCAAACAAAATTAAAAACCGTTTATTTTAGCGCTATACAACTTTATTTTCAAAGTGAACCATCACACGCCTTGTTGGGCACTATTTATTCTAGTACTGTTTTGTATACAACATTAAATGACTTATTATTTTCCGCAAGCACGTGCAAATTTTGGGCAGTGAACAACCAACACATAATTGACCGTCTGAAAAGCATGGAGTGCACAATTGAATGCCGGTCACTTTTTCACGGTTTTTTGGTTTGGCCCTGGGATCTGTTGATCGGTTGCATCAAGGTTTCGCATCACCGGAACTAGAACGACAACTTTAAGCTCCAGCTGATGGGACGCCTCGCCTTTTAACTCCACGGAGTTGAGAAATTCAACGGGGTAGGCAGTACTATCGTCATTAGCCATCACAGTGTCTAGTGTGGCAGTGTTCTGTCGTCATAAGACGGTCGGACGGCGAGCTAGCCCATTACTCACCATCCACAGGGTCTAAAGCGGCCGAACGACGCAACCCATCAGCGCCTGGTTGCCGCGGATGTCCTGCAAGCTGCGGTTCAACGCCTGTAATGCATGCTTCTGCGACATTGTGCACTCGTCCTATAGGCTTAACTTCCACTGCTGCAAAAAGACTCCCCCGTTTTTGGTGATGTTGCATGTTGGAGTATCTTCGCTTGCAAGATTCAGCGGCAATTTGAAAATTGAATGTGCAGTCCGGCCACCCTTAAGCAAAGTTGCATCAATGCCCGACGAAGTCTCAACCACAGTTATGTGACGGCACAGTTTGCGCAGTGGCTGAGCAATTGACTGCGGCGCTGCACACACCCAACGTCGTGGAATTTATCAAATTTTGTTTTAATTTCTAGAGATTTTTTTTCGTAATGGATTGTACGTAGTACTTATTACTTCCATGCAAAGAGTAAACACAAAAGGAAAAATAAAACCAAATTCATTATCAGCCATTCCGACTACACTTCGACTAAAACCTATTTAAGTACATAAATAATTAAAATTATCATAGAAATCGCGTGTTGAGATTACTAACTAAATTTTAAACATTAATATCTTTTGCGTCTATTGGTCGATTTTGATGAAATAAACACTGAATGTTACTCTGAACAATGCTTCTTATGTTTCAATATTTCGATTTTGAATATAATGAAGGATTTTTACGTGATGCGCGCACAAACATACAGAGAAACAGACAAAAATTCTAAAAATGGTAGAAATGGGTTCTGTTAGTGCTCCTGTAACACCCCTACTACTTTTTTTCTAAATATTTTCAATGTACAGAAACGCCAAGTCTACAGATTTATTATATGTATAGATGACATTGCTGTTTTGTGTAAAAAGTAATTTTATTTATCAAAGTATGCGCCCATACTATCGATGCATCTCTGCCAGCGCAGTTGTAATTTTTTTCAATGCCCTTGGTGGAATCAGGTGGACAACTGGATTAGTCCACGCTACGCCACTCCGGAAACGGAAAAGGGGGATATTACTCAGGATTCTTTTTCTTGGTTGGTGGTGTTAGATACGAGTACGTAAGCTAAAAAGAATATCCAAATAAGGAAATAAAATTGAACTAAAAATATAAAGCGTACTTTCAGAGCAGCCTGCCATAGGCAAACAGCCATTCTGACTCTAACATAACATCGAAGTTGTACTGATGGTGATGGTGCCATCAGTGACCAGATTCTAACTTTGATACCTTTTATCGTGGAAACATGACTTTTTAGGAGACTCTTTTTCTATTTAAAGTTTTACGTGTAAATAAACTTTTGACACACATCAGTTTTACTGTAAATTCATAGCTTACAGTACCGAATAATGTGCGGTGGCACTTTACTTCCTTCGTTTACTCCATGTTGTATGGGTAGATACTACTTTTGTTACTCCGTACCTACCTATCTGTATCCATAACGCCCACTGAGTAATTACACAGGTCTGCAAAGGTTTTCCTCTATGAAATCGGAGTAACGTTTTCCATAGTTTCAGATGTGCTGATTACGAGAAAAATAATAAAAAAAATCCATCACGTCAGGATTTTTTGATATTGAATATTTAAGATTGTACTGAAAAATGTCTTAGCGCCTACATTTTTAAATTTATAAAATTACTTCAGCTTAATTTTTATTGCATTTAATTATTGTAAGGGGACATAGAAATTAATCAAAATCAGTAATTTGTTAATTACTACATAATGAGTTTAAGTAAATCTAGGATCTAGGGGAAAATCTAGGAGCCGTTAGCGAAGAACAAGGCGAAAGATTTCACCAAGATTTGAAAGAGCTTGAAGTCCAGAATCAAGGAAGATGGAATACTAGCATGATGGCGGACTATTGTTGGTTATTGAAGCGCGACGATCCAAACCAGAAATTTAAGCGGAAATTGCACAACCGAAGCTTCCAGTAAAAAAGGACCAGGTTCCACAAATAAAATTTACATGTGACTAGTAATAAGTTGTTATTATATATTAGTAGTTTTTTTAAGTTAAAAGTAATGTACTTTTTTAAAAATATATTTTTTTATGTGACAACTTGTGATTTTTTCCTATTTTCTATCTGTACCTTTTTTGAAAAATCTGGAGGTGATGGAGAAAAACTAAGTACATATTCGTAATTAACGCACCAAAATACCCTAGAATCAGCTATCAAATTCCCGAGAGGAAGTTATGACCCTCATTTTGCAGGCCTGTGTTATTTATTGCTCCTAATGAAGGGCTCAGAAAAACGGGTTATTCATTAATAATCTTCCCCTCCAGTATGTAGGTAGGAGTAAGACCATTATCTGGCTTGAATTACAGAACAACTCGCTCTTAAGCCGTGTGAATATTAAGGGTCGCCGCACGCATCCTTTTCGCATCGACGTGACGAACGCGCTCCCTACTTTGCGTAGGTACTTTTTTCTATGGACAAACCGTCAAATGCCGTAAGTATTATTTCTGCCCATCGCCGGAGGAAATATTCCATATTTATTTCACAAATCATACTCTGAAAAAAAAAACATACCCCTGGGTATATATTTTTCTCTTTGCAATACTCGTCTGTCTCGTGTCTCGTTCTGTATTTAATAATTGTTTAAACAGCTACGTTTGGCATAAATAAGTGGCTTGCAACAAATGAACCGCGCAGCTAACCTCGTGCATATTCTACGTCGTAGTAGTGAACGGTCACCTTTTAGCATGGTTTGCTACGCGAGAACAGGACATTTATTTTTATGCAACTAAGCACGAAAGAGGTTTCAATAGAACGAGATATAAAAGAACTGATTTTATTGCTTCCAAATTTTTTAGGTAGAATACTATTCCTCAAACTAAAAAAAAATTATACCGACTTCAAGAAACTAATGTGTACATTAAAATAAATAATTTTGTACATCACTTATCTCTGTGCTTATAAATTATTTATATTAAGCATAATTTACTTAATGAACCTCTCATAACATTCAGAGACACATTTACTGTGCCTCGTCAAGAATGCCCCAAGCTGCACAAATTGGCGAAAATAAAATATAAATAACAATTTAAACAACATATTTACAATATGGAATGTCAATATATTTTACTTCATATCTACATTTGATTTCGAGTTTGAGAGTAAATGGCTGAAATTAAAAAGTTGCTTAACAATATACAATGTTTTTGTGGAGATTTGTATTATTAGTAGTATAACTTTTATTCTCATTAATAAATTAATGAGTTTGTATGCAGAATTTGTTTAAAATTTACTACATTTGCACTGGAGTTATCTATCTACAAACACAAAAAGACATATCCCAATGTAAAATAAATATATTTCAAATCAAATGTATGACATTTGATCTGTTTTCCATGACAGAGTGATAAAAAATCTACTAACATTAAGCAATATTTGTCGAAAATCGAATACGTAACAGAAATTCCATTTACTAATAAATATAAACCCACGCCGTCACCCATTGCACGTTGAATTAAAAGCGGCATTCTAATATTATGGCATTATATACTTTAATTACTTTTATTTAATTTCCAAGCATCAACAATTAGTGTTGTTTTCGAAACAAACAAATAATACAGCGATGCAATGAGAAATGGCGTAAGTCACGTAACAGATTTCATAGTTTATTTGATTGTTTATTCACCAATTACATAAAACATGTTGATTTTCCAATTTCAATCTACCATTCTATCGTCATTAGTAGACACTATAAAACAATTATGGAAGGAAGGAGACGCCTCTAAAACGAAATATAAATATAGACTTACGAATGTAAAGAGAGTTGTTTACCTTTAAGACCTTACATAAAAACTTATAATACAAGTTAATTTTAATTAAAATGCAACCCTCTAGTAAAGGCCCATAATATGTGACCACGAAATCAATAATGACGTTACAACAGTTTAAGTATAACTATTCACAGCACTTAACCACATGTTAGTCAACTGTTTCACGCACTACACGATCACAAACTCACTTCGGTGTCATACTATCACCATAATTATCGATTGCATTGACGTAAAATTAATATTTATATACTCATATGTACAATTTATAAGTGTTCTCCTTAAAGCACATCACAGTGATTCTTCAAATGCAGCCATCAAATCACTTTGCATGTTCATGTCTATCTGACCCGCCATCTGAAACAATTAAAACACATTTTGATACATCATAAATTATTAAGAATCCAGCTATTTATTTGAAATGGTATATTGTGTGTGGTGATCTTCAAAAGCCTACACAGCGTTTTAGTTTATTGAACAAATTTCTGCCTGAATTGAACCTGTTTTTTTTTACAAAATCAGGTCCCTTAATAATTGTAGCTAGTTAAAGATCAAGTGTTGTAAACAAGCGAGTTTTGGATTTTACGTTACTGATAGTTCTTTCGCTCAGTGTAAAAATACACTCCTGTACAGGCTATTATTTTGTTCTTCTTTTCTCGAGTGTTTTTTTTTTGATGTTTCGGCACTTCACGGAACATTTTTAACTTACTCCATTCGCATATACAATTCCAACACATGACTATCAAGTGACTACATTGCAAAATAAGTAGAGATTTATAAGGGTCCTATAACGGCCGTTGGGAATATTGACAACAATTTTCATCTCAAACATTTTCGATTTTGACATACGAATGCTACATAACAAGCGGGCGTAAAAAGCCCGACTTGTTACAAAGTAGTAACACGTATTGGTTTATGTTTTCTTCGTCTTGTCCCGTCTATTGCTCGTAAATATTCGAATATCTTTGTTTCCGGCAGATCTGTTGCTGGACAGTTTGTTCAGCCACTTCTTACCCCCAGCATAAACTCTGGTGAAGGGTGGGCATTTTATGGGACTGTCTTATGTAATTTTGATGAATGATGATCAAAAACTACTGATTCTAAGAATAATTTGTTTAAATGACTATTTAAAAAAACCGGCCAAGTGCGAGTCGGACTCGCGCACGAAGGGTTCCGTACCATTATCTATAAAAACGGCAAAAAAAATAATATCTGTTGTATGGGAGCCCCCCTTAATATTTTTTTTTTTAATTTTTAGTATTTGTTGTTATGCGGCAATAGTAATACATCATTTGTGAAAATTTCAGCTTTCTAGCTATCACGGTTTATGAGATACAGCCTGGAGACAGACAGACAGCGAATTCTTAGTAATAGGGTCCCGTTTTACCCTTTGGGTACGGAACCCTAAAAATGATTGGGTTCGATTCCTAGCCTCCTAAGGGGCTGTCTCCACGAGCGAGAGAATCGCGACGATATTATCGTCCGTGCCACGTATTTCTATACATTCTCTTAGAGGTCGTCGTCTCCACGAGCGAGAGAATCGCGGCGATATTATCCCATACAAAAACGTACCTTTTTCAAAAAATTAAATCAAGTTTATTTTTATTTTCCATCAAATTCCAGGTTATTATATAACCACCTTGCTCTACGATTAGTTTCGAATTTTGCTCTTATATGTTATCGTAAAGATCCCCCCCTACATACAACTGATATAACTCTGTTACGATTGATTTTTGTGATTATTATGCAGGAATAAAAACATAACTCACCTGAGATTACCATAACACAATATTTCGTTATTCGTTCATACATTAAACCTATTTAGTTTTTTAAATGGTCAACTAGGAAAAAAGGCACCACTACTCCATACATTTTGGTCATTGGCCTTTATTGTCGACCGCAACTTAGCATTGGGCCAAGTGCCTAGTAGCATGCGGGCCTAGTACTTAGAAGCATGCACTCGCGCAGTATTTGCGCGCCACTATTTGTATGAGTATTGAATAGAGTGCAGTACTCACGGCCTCGCGGCGGCGGCGCTCCTGCTCGCGCTGGCGCAGGCGCTCGCGCTCCGACGCGGCCGGCTTGTCGGGCGCGGCAGTGGCGGCAGCGGCGGCGGCGGCGGGTGGCGAGGCGCGCGCCACTGGCGACACTCGCGGCGACGCTACCTCTGCGCTCTCCACCTTGCGCACGCCCGCTCCCACTCTGTGAATCAACGCCGCATGTTTAGCGAGAAGCGAGAAATTACTACTAGATCGTCTTTTGTGATTATCCTTAGCCTAGAAACTGCGAACAACTTGGATCCTAACGGTCTAAATCAGTGTTCCGCAAACTTTTTGTGAACAAGGTACATCCAGAAAATAGGAAAATTTTGGAGGTACCTATCAAATTGTCATGAAAATAATACAATTACGTTCATTCACCGGCGCGCTTGGTGAATGTTAACACTGTAACACGTATTTTAAGATACACTGCGTTCCAAGCATTCAGCACCCAAAAATATTACTACTCTTCTATCTAACTCTATGATTTGAGATACATATCTTTATTTGCGTACATTTTGAATCATCCTCTTTAATTTTAATTTAATTTGTTTTGGTACAAATAGCATGTTTTCACTCATTACCTCATTTTTTCTTCGTCTGGTTGTCGCCTTTCAGTTTCTTGCCGCTGTCTTTCTCTCTCAGCTTGTTCTTTTTTTCGTAACTCCTGCTGTTCTATAAGAGCTCTTTGGCGGTCAATTTTCTCCTTAGCTTGCTTTTTAAACGCCTGCAAGCAAACAATTACAACAATGTAAATTACTGAGTTTCATCTTGTGTGTTTAGATTAGTAAGAAAAAAAAACACAATTCAACTTACTTGAAAACTATCCATGACAGGTTTTTGTTTTATTTGATGATTGGTTCCAATGTTTGGTATACTCTGTGGACTTCCAGCCTGCGCGAGAGACGACCATGAACTAGCATTTTTTAGATTTTGTTCTTGTTTGAGTTTAAAAGCTTGTGCAAAGTTAGTATTTTTCGAGTCTTCCATCTTTTTCTCCATTTCATATTTAGCGCGGTCAGACATGTTATTAGATACCATATTTGGAACTCCCATAAGGTCTTCTATTGGCTTTGGTGTCAACAGGGGCTTAACATCTTCTTTTTTCGAAGCAGGTGTGATTAAACATTGTGTATTCGGTATGTTATGATGAGACTGGGAAATTACGCTGTGTGGTACTGAAGGTATGGGGTCAAATATAGACGTCACCGATGGAACACCGGTCATGCCAGGAATTATAGGATTTATATCGGGTCGTAACATCTCACGTTCATGTGGCATTTTGTCTGCAAACCCGTTGTGAGGTGGAAGATACATTTCAGTTTTAATCTGTTCAGGCACACGAGCAACCTCTGTCAATCCCCCTAGTTGTGCCATCAAGTTCTGATGGGCAGCGTCTGGCATCATTTGAGGTTTAGGTAGTGAAAACTCTTCTTCGAGACGCATCGACGACTCTGATACTACAACACTAACATCCATAGGCACATCGGCCTTAAGACTTCGCTCGAGACTAGCCAAGGACCGTTCAATAGGATCAATGTATTGAGATGGATCAACCTTATCTAGACCATTACGAGGTTCCATTTTAAGGATAGGCTTCTGGTCCTCCGTGTCGCGTATAATGGGGGCGATGGAAGAGTCAGGAATAATGTTAGTAGGTATTATCGCCGGCGGCGCGGGCGCTGCGAGCACAACGGCCGGCGGCGCGACGGCTTCCTTGACCTCCAGCTCGTGCGTCGGCGCCGGCTGCGCGACCGGCGCGGGCTTCACGTCGGCCGTAGCGGGGGCCGCCAGCTCTACCGCGACTGGCGCGGCCACAGGCGCGGACACGGTAGTTGCTACTGTCACTGGAGGCACGAGTTTCTGCTGAAAACGGTTAACGTTTAATATCATGAACAATTGTATTAATATGATAATGTAATTATAATATTTAAAAAAAAACATATTTACAGGTTGTGGTGGGTGTTGATGCTGCTTCTTGGGTTTCTTTTTTGGTGTCCTACTGGGGCCTGTACCTGAAATTAAATAAATATGCACAAAATGGATTGGGAGACACGAAATTTATCTATTACTGCACGAATGTATACTTAACTTGAGATACAGCATCACGATCCAGTAACCACAAAATCTTCGAAAAGAAAATAATTCGAGGAGAAGCCATAGTGTGTACATATACATACATAGTTAATGTTCACTGATATTATGTAAACACTTTTTATAATAAACACTAGTTTTCATAAAATAAAACATGAATTACTAATGTATTGTTCAGATCTCAGGGCAGCCAAATGAAATTCATTATAAATTACTTAAGAGATTTACTTAAATCGTTATATATTGAAATATATACAAAGTTTATTTCCACTCACTCTTAAATCTATAAATATTTAAGTCATGAGTTGATTAAATCAATCTTACATAAAATTTTACACACATGGTGTTTCTGTTTACATGTCAACTCTCTACATTAACATTACAACATAATGTTGCCTTCAAATAACTAATTGCACCAAGCGTACATACTATTTGCTTAAAATGAAAGTTGAATTGCAACACTTCAGAACCCGTTAGATTAGTCAAAACATGTCTGTATAGGATTGTAACTAGATGTTTTGTTTTATTTAAATTCTAACTATAAAATAATTTGTCTATGATGATAACTATTAAACCAACTAATGAGATTTATCAGTTCCTATCTAACGGGCCCCGAAATAAAAGCAAATATTGATTACCAAGTCTTGTCACATAATCTCGATTTTGACAAAAAAAAAAATCATTATGTTTACAGTGAACTTTTTGTTCTTTTCCCTTCTTGTCTGTTTGTGGACAAAACAAGGGTCTTCTAGATAAAATATTATGTTTACTACATACTAACTTATACTATAGATTTTTTGAAGCAACCTGCAAATTGTACTTGATAAAAATATATACTATGTAAGTAATGGACTATTTTTTTATAGTGATTTCATGGGTAAGTTATTCCATTTATACTCTCGTATTATCCAACAAAATTTAAAATACTAATTGTTCTAGTCTGATTCAATTGAGCGACTCAATGTGAATATATTATCTAAAATAAAACATAGGTACATATGCATAGTGTAAAAACTTTCTAAATAAGAGGACAATAAAACATAAGTAAACAAGCAAAATGATCAACATTTCACCAAGCAAGTCAATCAGAAATGTGATGTTTTGACAAATATTCTTTATTTACATTTAAAAATCGGTTTAACAGGCCTAGTAAAAGTGTTATGTAATTAGTATAAATTTTATTAGAGGCCTCTTCCAACCTAATAAATTACAAGATTTGAGAAATACTAGACAGTTTCTTGGAATTTGTAAAAATTTCGATTGTACAAATTGGACGAAAAAAATACACAAAAAAATTATTTTCCTGAACGCGGAACTAAGAAATATTTGAATTAAACCATGATTAGTGACCTAAATCTTGCCATAAAAAATAACTAAAGTTACAAACGTAATGTAATCCAATGTTCAAGACACTGGTTTACATGCGTTTTGTATTACAGAAAATAATTATATACAAATGACGAATAGAAACAGTTTTTTGTTCAGATTTTAGTTGGATTAAATATCCGCATTTCACATCACTTATTCCTTACAATGCTCACAATACTATGTTGTATCCGAAATTTTGTTTTTGATCTATCAGGCAATCAAAAATGGAACTGCAAGCATTTACATTTTTACTCATTCTTATGTTTGATACACTAAAACTGGCTCAAAGTATCAAAAAATCCAAAATATGTTGTTATAAAATGTAATAATAAAATATGCAAATGGGTGCCAAATAGTTACAAATTCTGAACAACAATAATCAGTTTATGGTTACAAATTATAATCGAACTGAGAAATATTGAAAAATGCTTGTCAAACATATATATGCTGATTTCGCACTGATAGATACAAGGATAAATCCTGGTGCCCCTAATATTTTGCTTACTATTATAAAAGTATTCTCAACAATCAATAACAAAGTTTGCAAACAATTTGTGAAGGAAGGAGGCCAGCTTTAGGTATTTTTTATGTTTATAATAGACAATTTTGATTCACACGTCACATTAAATTTTTGAGAGCAAGCATCAAAGTGTATCAAGCATTAAACCAATAAAACATACCTTTTCAATTAAATAAATTTTTAACTACAACATGTCACAAAATACATCCTCCATTGTAACAAAATGAGAACTGATTTCATCTTGGGGCTAATTTTGCTTGCTAAGTTGGTATCCGTCCTTACACAATTGTTTGCAATAGTCCCTATGGCTGCGCTCGACTCGCCAGCTGCTCTCGGAGATCCTCTTCGCTTCGCAACACTGGACGTACCGACACTACTATCTATCCTTGTTCTTATTATAGTTTTCAAGCCTCAATCAATATTAAGTGGGTTTAAATTTCACACTCAAAAGCAATTAGTAACCGTGAGATCTGAACTTTCCAATAATAATAATAATCCATAAAAAGAGATCGAAACTTCAAGGATGCAAATGAGATAACATCGCGTTTGAGGACATGATATAGTTAAAAAATATTAATGTGAAAAGGTATTTCCTATTGGTTCATGAAAGCAAACCAAGTAACATATTACTCTTACCGGCACCAATATCATAGTATCAGTGAACACCAAAGCTGGCTTCTCCTCCTCACTAACAACTGTTTTGTGCCTTTACCAACATTTCTTATATTTCGCAGCAGACTATAGACTCGAATCATAAATTATTTGAATCAAACGTCAGGTGGTATCCCTCTCCAATATCACAGTAATGAAAATAATATTTACTCAAAACTACTACCACAGTAATCACACTCATACTTTCAACACAAACAATATGTTACACAGTTCCGGGGATAATAAGTATTTTATTTTGTTTCTATTTATGGTGCCAAATGAAACCATTCTGTTGTCATCTTGTAGTTTCCTTTTAGCACCTGATATCCCCATTCAACAATTTAATTAGCTAACACAATCACACTATGGCTAAAAATTCCTTTCTTCATGCATATTGGCTTATTTTAATGAAACAAAATAGAACATATATTCACATCATCCATTCATTATTACCTATGGGCGCGATTATTTGACGCGAAAGCTTTCGCTCGGCCGCGCGCCCTTGAGCATGTTCGTGGTGACTGTAAATTAGAGGAATTTGAATGTCGTTGCCTAAGTTCACAATTGCCAAGACCATACTAGAAGGCGCAGCAGACGTTCGGCCGATGAGCAATCATTTCCGCATCATACGTAATCTAATCCAATACTCTTGATGGAGGCAAACTCCACTCACATACAACATACTAGAGGAAAATTAAAAACAACTGCCAATAAAATAATGCTAAATCCTCAGATTTGAATAAATAAATACTATGATATAAATATATTGTGGGTCACCCTTGGCCCCAAGATGTAATTTCAGAAAATAAATTTCAAGGTACAATTCGGAATTGTACCTGCTTTGCTTATAACACATCTATTTCGTACACATACATATTTCGCAGCAGATGTTAACTCACTTAAGCAACTTTACCATGGTCATTCCAATCATTCATTCTGCCACTAACATCAATTTCAGACTAGAAACACATTTAAAAGTTAAAATTGCATTTCACATTTTAAATAAAAAGGTTGTGTTCGGTCATATCTTTAAAAAATACTGGCAAAGGTAAAAAACTTATATATCCGTCTTTGAAATCTTTATGAAAAATTGCTAATAACCTAAATCTATTTTATATATCTCAAGCATTTGAACATATCCATATAAAGAGAAATATCCATCTTAATTTAAATGCAAGTATCATTATAATCTATTACTAAAACTGTAATTTACATCATATGGTACAAATAGGGTACCACTCAGTGCTATATTTTGTGTCTGTCTGTGAACGAAATGATAGTATTGATTACATAAGTCGTCGGCAATGTGGGCTAACCTGCTTCACTATCACTGCTGTCTGATGAACTGGTGTCCGTGCTCGACGACGAGTTGGAAGAGTCGGACGAGCTCGACGACGACGACATGCCGCCACCCAGCGCCTCCTTAACACCCTCTGCCGACAATAAATATATGCTTACACTCACTTTATAAAACGAGAAAACCCTTGCATGTGTCAAAATTATATTCCAGATGGATCCTTTTTCATATTACGTTTATGTTGTGTTACAGCTGCCAAGCTCATTGAAAACATTTATTTTGTTTTCGGACAGACAGAATTAACTACTGACCTTTTTTCTGTTGCTGCTTTTTATTTGTTCCTAGTTGCCCAGATACATCTTGTAGCCTTTTTTCTAATTCTTGTTTCTTTTCTGCTATTTGTTCATCCTTTGATTTACCAGACACTTTTCGATCTGCAAGTGTAGAGTATTAATTTACATTTCTGATTTATTTTAATAGACATTTAATGGACAATTTTGGTGTCACCAACATTATTCGTCAAAAGGTTTAGGAGGGGATTTCGGTTCGAAATAGGAGATCGTTGAATGATTACACTATATGTCTACATATTGTTCTACAAATAAAACAACCCCAGGTTTACTTTGTACTCACTCAGTTCCTGGTAATCACACAAATTCTGAGGTAAATATTTTACACAATGAGATATTGGTAAGGTAAAGGAAAACATAGGAGAAAGGAAAACATAGGAGAAAGGAAAACATAGGAGAATGGAAAAGGTAAATAATGTTGGATCAACTCACAATAAGGCTTACGTGTCTTTTTTCGAAGACATGATGCGACGTAGTTTTCCAGTTCCCGAAGAGTCGACGGTTTTAGAGTTTCAAAATCTATTTCAATTTCATCCGGATTCGAGTCTCGTAAGGAGGGTTCTCTACTTTGTATGATGTGAACTACTTTACCAAGTTTATCACCTGTTGAACAAAATAATTAAATAAATAAGTGTCGTTCGAAACTTCCGTTCCTCGTTTGGTACAAATATTAAAACGGAACCAGTCTTAAAGTATGCAGAAGGTGGATATTGCCTGTAGATACGTACCGGGCAGCTTATTGATATCGAGCGAGAGCTGTCGCTTCTCGTCGTACGACATGGGCTTGGCCTGGTCCTCGTCGTCCGTGTCGGGGTGCGGCGGCACGTGCGGCGGCGGCGCGGCGGTGGGCGTGGAGCTCTTCTTCTTGGGAGCCGCCGCGCGTGCGCCCGCCTTGCCGCCTGCGCCGCCGCCGCCGCCGCGCTTGCTGCCAGTCTTCCCTCGAACGCTGCTGGGCGCTACGATCAAACGACATCTTTAAGATTTAGCTCCAATGTTTTTGAAGTGCGGGTCCTTTTGGCGACTTGTTTAACTACCACAAACATATCTCCTATGGCAATCGGTCTGTAGCTTTGCATCAGTGAGAGAGCTTTGGAAATTGTACCAGTACTTCCAGTGTAGAAAAGAAAATCTTAATTATAAATTATTATCCGTGTAGAAAATTGAGTGTATTCTTGATTCTATAGAACCTGATAAGCCTATAAATACACCAGATTTAGATGGTAGTTTCTCCAGACCAGCAATTTCACAAACTGTACTACTAATGTCCATTAAAAATATGGTGTTGTTTAATTTTATATTAATAGGCTCGCCCCCTACTAAATGGGACATAAAATAATTGGCGAAATGTGGGTATGCTATTAGGTTACACCTATGCCTAACATTTCGTAGGCAGGCATAATGTTATTTTTAAATTGTGAAAAGAATAAAACTTACCTAAATTGTCACCAATATTATTCGCCTTCGCCGCATATGCGGCTGCTGCATTGGTTTTAGGCACAGCATTGTTAGGTACTGGTTTTTTCGTCTTATCCTTAATTTTTTTCTTGGCTTTCTTTTTGTTATTAGATTCTTCTACTAATTTCCTCATTTTTTCTTGCAGCGCGAGCAATTCTTTTTCTAGAAGCTTAACTTTGTTATTTCTTTCTTCTTCTGAATCATCGGATTCAGAGTCCGATTCAGACCCCGATTCCGAACTTGACGCCGAGCTTCCTTTATCCATGTGCGGCACGCCTACATGGACGGGTTCATCAGGAATCTTGGCGTATCTGTAAGACAAAAACAATATCATTATTTAGTTCTGAATTTTAAACAAAATACCCATTTGTATTGAATCTTTTTTTTTACCTCATTTCGAAGACATCTTGTAGTTTCCGAGCCATTGCAACGACATCATGGTCCGGTGGATTATATTTATAGCAATTTGTGAATATTAGACGTACGTCGGCGGCAAATTCGGCGGCAGTTTTATATGCTCTATTGTCCATCTTTTGTTTCACGGTGCCAAGGTCCATGGGTTTCTTAATAATATCAAAATAATCATGAAGTCCAAGCAATTCAGCATCTACAGGTTTATAAAACGGCCAGGCATAACCCTGTCGAAAAAAATAAGTGTAGATTCATTAAGAATCAGAAAAGGAGTAATAAGAGTTATTTGAAAAGTAACTTACTGAATGTTTTTTAGAGAACAGTTCTTTTAAAATTTCATTACAGCTTTTGAGAGCATCAGAAAGTTTCTCTTTGCTCTTCGCCAGCTGAGGAGTCATAGCGGAATGGTGAGACGCGCCCGCCCCGCTCGGAGACAATCCACCCATTTTGAAGCTGTCATCTCCTGTTCTGCTCGCCTGTTGAGTGTTTATATTTATAAATACAACAAGTTAAGGATGGTACAAAATTTTATCAGAAATAATATAATAACGCTTCCTGCAATAATAAAATATTTCAACACACCTTTTTCTGGCGACCGCTTTCTCTCCTTGTGGAAATTTTTGCAGGTTTGGGACCACTCTGTTGATCAATGGTAGGTGTAGTATAACCTCCTTCAAAAGAACTCCCCATAGGTGTTGTAGTATCGGCTTTTCTTTTCACACCCTTTTTAACCTATTAAAATAAACTCAATTAGTAACATAAAAATAACAATTGTCCCACGAAACGTAACAAGTGTGTAATATTAACCTTAGCCGGCTGCGTTTGAGATAATGCTACCGCCGGTATCGTAGAGACGGGCGGAGCTGCCGGCGGGGCCACATGGAAACTCGAAGGCTGCGTCGCCACCTGAGCAGAACCCACGTTTATATTTTTACCAAGTTCCATTTCGTAATTCATATTATAACAATGATCGATATGAAAAGCTGCGGACCTGCTGCGGCAGGCCGGTGTGGGTAGCGGGCGGCGTCGCGGGTGGAACAGGGATGGCGGGCGTCGTCGTGGTGTTGGTGGAGCCCACGAGCGCGGGGTGCGGCGCGGGCGGGGCGGGCTTGGGCGCGCGCACGGGAGCCGGCGGCGTGGGCACCGCGCCCGGAGGGCCAGGTAAGCCCGCCGCTCCCGGCGTCGACGTGTTGCGCTTCTTCACTCCGCCGCCCTTGCCTGCCTTCGAGGGAGTCTCGATCTCTTTTTCCTCCTTGTCCATCTGGGCTATCTGTGGATTTCGCATTTTTTAGTTTAAATCTGAATATCTGCAGGTCAGGATCTAAATTAACTATTCTTTTCCTATTCGTAAAAGTTAAGACCAACAAAGTCTGATGAAACTACTTGACCTGTTGAAACGACTTTGTTTAGAAGCATAAATATTTTTAACAACTACTAAAGTAGCATACTTATACAAAATTGATTCTTTGATCACTTACCCGATTTAGGAATAATTTCTCCAAGGTTTGTGCCATGACCACCACATCCTCGCCTGGTTTATTGTAGACGTAACAGTTGGTGAACATGGTGTTAAAATCTTGAATACATTCCTGAGCTGAATAGTAATAGTTGGACTCTAGTCGTTTCTTTATTGTTCCTAAATCCATGGGTTTCTTAATTATCTTATGGTAGTCCTAAAATATAAATAGTGAGATTAAATAAGTTATTATTGTATTAAAGCATCAAAATTAATCACTATATTTTATAACAAATGAGCATTGCCTATGTCTGTTACAAATAAATAAAACATTATTACTTACAGGGAGGTTTAATTTTTTTGCATCTACTGGTTGGTGAAAAGGCCAAGCAAATTGATGCTTCCATACCGCCTTCATCACATTCTTTTGAAGAAATTGTAACTGATTTGTCATCCGGCCCTGCCTCCGCGCCGGCTCGTCAGGGGGTGCGCCATTGACCGGCTCCGCCGTTGGCTGCATAATGTACATTTGTGGTATTACTATATTTTCTGCACTGACCAAAATAACATCTTTTTTTAAATAGAATATGTTTTAGACAGTCTTGTAAAAACGGAGCCAGTATAATATCGTCTGTCACAGCCATTTTAGGACTTACTACGCCAACCCCAAAGAATGGGAAATGGAGAGAATGATTATGACCATAACACAAAAATGTATCCTTGCAGTCAATGAAATTAATATTGTGCATGCGTTAATAAAATCATCCCGACTACGGAACCCCGCTCTGTGCGCGGTCTGAAACGCACTTGGCCGGTTTTTCAGTATTTTCTTTATATTCCCATTCACCTATAATGGGTGTAAAAAAACCCTTAACGAAGCCGAAAGGCACTTGTTTTCCCCATCATTGCGATCATTTTTTGTTCTTGACCATACCTAGGTTCCAATTTTTTCACAATTTTTTTAAATTCCAGTTTTTAAGGTTAGAACATAACTTGAAATACCTCCATGACCATGTAAAATTTGCAATGAAATGTAATCATAAAACGTGATTTTTTCAAAATAAAAATCGTTTCCCCACAATAATTTTTCCATAGGGTTACTTAGTTTGATGTACAGAATGCTTGGTTGACGACTTCGTGTAGGGTCTGTTTACACCATGTCAATAGTGATGTTTTGTATGCAGACAGTGACATTTCCAACCCACTATAACAATTGTAACAATTTTTAAGTGTTTTTCACATAATACTCATTTTGGAAGAACCTTACCGTGCTGGTGGTAGCGAGAGGATCGACTGCCTGCTGCATTGTGCTTGAGTCAGCAATCTACCTGCCAAAGTGACACCATAACTGTAGTAGATATTAAAACCTAATATGAAAAAAGTAAAGAGTATTCAACAAAGAACTCTCACCTCAATTGTAACAAGAGGCTCATCCAATTTCTGACTAAGAGGCATCAGCTATATCCTCTTATAACACTAAACCATTCTATCATAATAAAATATTTTGGTGCCTTTGCACCTAGAAGCAGGTCATCTCATTCATAGACAAATAAAAATCCTACCTGAAAGAAATATAGTGAAAGTTATAAAACTCCCCTCTATCATAATATTTCTTTGACCAAGGAATTAAATTAAATCTGCAAAGACATTTAAATTGTTCACGTCCTTTTTTAGCTTGCATATTTGTTAAATGTTACTGTGTTACAATACTTTGTTTTTTACTGTAGAATAAATAAATGTCTTACCTTGCATCTGAATGCAGGGTAGGGAAATGTGAATATTGAAGCACCAAAGTTCTCAGCTTATTGACAGCGTCTTCAGATCTGTATCAAAATACACATTATATTAATAAAAAATGCAAAATAGGTAAAATTCTATTTACTACTGAAGAATGATCTAAGGAAAACCGTAAGAAATTCTGTAAGTTTATATACTATTATTCCTATGTGTTAGGCTCACTGTAAATTAAATATGAGTGCAGAGGATTTTGATATTGCATAATAAACCTAATTTTCATGTGTCATAAAAACCAAACCAATCTAGGCAGCACAGATGCATGTGAGAATGTCATATGATGGATGTCATATGTCTGGGATGATGTTTGTACAGCTTTAAACTTTGTCACTGATGATCAGTGTTTTATTATACAAAGTCATCATAAAATGATTTGCTCCTCTCAGGTCTGCTCACAGCCTAATTGATGGCTAAATATATTTGATTAGCACTATCCTTATCAAAATCAAATAATGAATGGCCCAGATCATCTGTGCAAAAAACATAGTATTTGTGTCTGACAAAAACAATGGAACATTTACCAATGTATTAAATTCAGTACATTTGTTGCCTGCATGATTTTTATTACTGTGTAAAAATGGCCCAGTCTGATTATTGTTTGAAAGCTCAATTTACAAAATTTCTAGCACGGCCAATGATGTACAAATACACTAATTATGAGCCGATGTACATTTGAGCAGAAACTGTAAATCGTACTTATATATAAATTCGAAGTTTGTGAGGATGGATAGATGTTTGTTACTCTTTCATGCAAAAACTACTGAATGGATTTGGATGAAATTATACACACTGATAATTTATAACGTAGATTAACACATGATAGTTTTTATCCTGGTAGTATATGATCCCGTGGGACAATTATCGAACTTCACACGGGCGAAGCCGTGGGCATAAGCTAGTGTGTCAATAACATTAAAATAAAGCTGATGTTTTTTGTTTGATCGGGCTTATCTCTGCAACTACCAGTAGGATTTGAAAAAAATATTGCATTCAGTAGCCCAATTCTTGAGGAAAGTGAGAGACTAGTTTACATCACACTACGACCCTTAGGTGCCAGGCGGCAGGTGAAACCACAGGGCACAGCTAGTTTTATACACATAGATTTACTATTTCTATCATCAATTATCTATGGAGTCATGTTTTCAACTTTTCAAAATTCTATTAATTCCTAGCAATGTTTAGAGATGGTTTACGGGTTGACGGGTTTTACGCAAGGTTGTAGACCAAGCCATGCAGTGGAATATTATATAATATATAGAGAAATATTGAAAAATCAATCTCAAAGTAGGTAGATCGGAAGGTTCAACGAATTAAATTAAATTGGATAACTTAAATTTTTACTGTCAAGGAGACACTTAGCTCCTATACCAAACATATATTACAAGAATGGGCAAGACGCTCCATGATACAATTTCAACTAATCATAAGAATAAGGATAACATTGCATTTGTTTATTTATTCTTGCATTTTTTTTAAATTTCAGATTAAAAATTAAGTTTTAATGTGTTCTTTTGAATTTGAACTGAAGTAAACACTTTGGATATGGAAGTATTATTTTTGTTTGAAAAAGCACTTTCTTGAGCAATGGTAGCTATAATAGGCACAAAGGTTCAAGCATTATGTTGTTGAAACTCAATCACTTGTCTAAATAAACAAGAAGGTAATTAACACCAAACATTTTAAAATAAACTGCATTCACTGTCACCATAGTAAATAACACCTTTCATGTGCCCAAGGTTAATTGATAGAAACCAATGCAACTGAACCTTCTATTTATCTTGGTTATGATACATAGTTTTAAATGAATGTGTAGTGTTTTATACTTTTTAGAATAAACTGTAAAAGGGATAATCTACCCAAAAGCGAAATGTTAATGAGTGTTTACTATATGCATCATATGTATAACCTACTTTTGAGGTAGCCTTTTGCAAATTGATGCCATGCATCATGCATGTGAATAGCGTTATCATGCATATTTTCATAATTAGAAGTTGTATACCACTACTGCCAAACACTAAATCAAGCTTTTTTTTAGTGGAGAAATATATGGAATAATTAAACTGTTAAATGAGTCATCAGCAACATACATAGCAGCATGACGCTTCAGGCGTATATACGTTCTAGAACATTCTCTGGGGCTCAGCTTTACATTCATGAGATTAGCAGGTATCAGGTCCAGAGGCAGAAACCTCAATAAAAAATAACAGATTTGGCACGAATATATATTTGTAAAATATAGTTCAAAGAGACAAATTATAACGTACAGCTTTGTTTCTTAACATCTATTTCATAAGAATTATGATCAAGTACAATAAAACAACTATCTACAAAACAATGTTTGATTCCAATACAAATTGATTGTGACCATTATGTTTGTCAAATTTAAGGGATAATCTATGAAGATATCGCTACAAATACCTCAATTTCAGTAACTAGAAATGGGAGAAAATTACTTGAAAGAGGCCATGAACAAAAAGTTTAAAATATTGCTCAATACAAGCAACATGCACACTCTACTTGAACGAATTATGCAGCCCTATAAAAACAGCAACAAAATAGTACGAAAAATACATCAAAATAATACCAGTAAAGCTAAAAATTATGAAAAAAGACTTACGAAGAGATATTAACGCCAATATGGCGGATGAACTAAAAATACGATGTTAGAGTAACTTCTTCAAACGCAAAATGTATCGATTTGCTCCAGTCTAACAGTCACTCCACACAATAAACTAAATCATAGTTCTTTAATATTTATATAAATTCATTGTCTTATAGTAACTAAATTCACTGAAATCTATAAACATTAAAGAGTAGCACAACACGACCTCCGAAGACACAACGAACTTCAGACATGGCGGCCAAACAAGACCCAAGAATGACGAGCGTCTCTAGGCATAGCTAAAATTTTCATTTTGCACTGGAAAGGAAAATTCTATAAAATCAGCATAAGAAAATGTAGAAAACGGGTGTATTTTAATTTCTCATAAGAATATTTCTCAGGATTCCATATAAATCATAGGATTGATTACGATAGCTCTGTGCTTGAGATTCTTTGGATTTTGTACGGATGTATAGAGCATAGAAAATATAGTTTTTTTTTCGTTTCTGATTCCATAAATTCAAAGTTGCAATAACAAAAAAAATTGTAACAGCGTACCCAGCTGCGGGTTTTAATATTAAAATATTTATTTTTTTAATTCTTTCAGTTTCATACGAAAGAGGTGTGAGAGTGAGAAAAAGGGAGATTTAAACTATTTTTTTTTATTATTTACAAACATTTGGAAATCGCAATTTCTTCTCTCTCTTTAACTGAAATATTTTTATCTCATCAGTGACATGTTTTTATGCAAGTATATCGCTAGTGGGAACTCACAATAGCCCTACAAAATCTACATTGAGTTCGACTGTGTTAATTGTTTTTTTTTTAATTAATGCTTGTAGTCCTTTCGCCGTAGTATGGTGCAGATGACATTTTAGGTGAACCGTTCGTTTTCAATCTTGAACGTTACCCTGATTTACAATCATAACTGAATATTAATATTCTATAATTTAAATATACAAAATTTCTTTTCCTTATTTTTATATTTCATTCTCCCGTATCAAACATAATACTAGCTAGCTAAAAAAGAGTACATAATGTTTTGTCATCCACCATCGTTCTTTGGTCTTCAGAAGGCCTCATTGTTGTTATTATTTAGTGACTTGGACATTGCTATTCTGTCTGCGCAAAAAATGTTTTTGTTTGTTCTGTAAACTCCTATAGCGTACAGTAGATAAAACATACCATAATTAGATTTATCGATAGCATAACTCGAATACCCTGAAATAGCGACAGTTTAGATAGTTAATATAAACTTTATCAGTCGGGTCGGGTAACACTATCTATTAGAAATCATACCGTGAGTCTATGGTAGAGCTGTTTTGTTCCTTGTTCACATTAGACATGTTGACATGTTGACATCTCTATTTTTCTGTCTCTTACACAACTTTTAGTTATTACCATAGACCTAAATTTATATCTCAATGGTTATTACCAGTTATTTTTGAAACTCAAAACTATTGTTTGGAATCAATCGAAACTGAGTTTTTATTTCATCCCTCGGTTAAATTAGTAGTGCCACAATTAACTTGTAGAAGAATAAGGTCTAGAGTTGGCATAGCCTTCTACAAAACTATGAACAGACGCCAGCACATCAATCTACTATACTCCGTGCGCTGTAGCATGGTGTGGGTGACAGTTTCAGTAACATTTCATTTCACTCTTGAAAGTTGCCGCGATTTACAAATTATGACTTAGTATTACAGCTGTACCACATTCGTAATATATTAAATCATTAATAACTGTAGTAAATTAATTTAAACCTAACCAGAATGTTCTAGTCCACAAATAAAATCAAATTGAATGAAAAATTAAGCAAAGTGTTATTCGTATAACGTAACGCCATAGACGTATTTAGTGATGGGATGTACTGCTACGATGGATAGTCGATATTTTATATAATAAAAAACGTATATTGTATGTATTTTTTATTGTTAAAAGCTATAGACCTTCCAGATATGAGTTTAGATGAATGCGCCATAGAGCAAAAATGTTGTCACAAAAAAAACATAAACCCGATTTTGATTATTTTATAAAGGTACAAAGATACTTATGTAGCCATAATACATTTATCTTGACAAGTTTATACACGTAGTTACACTGCACAACTGAATAACACACTAATTTTCGTAACAATATTAAAAAGAACTAGATCTAAGCTGCGAGTATCATTATCGAAAAAATGAATTGCATAATGTCACATCCCTAGTCATGTGGTAATGACAGAGGTCAACGTCATACAGGCACCTGTCACCCGCACCATGCTACAGCGCACGGAGTATACTATCTGTCAAAATTCTCTAATAGATTTTCTACTTTATCACTAAATCATTAGGTTCAAGGTTGGTTGGGAAAACTGACAGTTTCGGGTAGGTTGACCTGCTGGCCTTATGGGTACCTAATCATTTAATTGAATTATTACTCGTCTGAATTATGCATTTTTTTTGGTTTTATTAATCCTACTATTATATAACTTTACTGTCTGAAAGATTGTGTGTGTAACTATTGTTATTCTGTTAGAGGATTTGGATGAAAGTAAATAGTTTGTTTAGAATCTGCAATTGGCTACTTTTTTTTTATCCAGTTTAGCACGAGTAAAGCCGCGGGACACAGCTAGTGCATAGTAAATTATGGTTATTCTATTAAATACATATTTTCTCTATCCAATAAAATACTAAATTCACATCGTAGATAATTTTTTTAGTGTCTTACTATAAATCGGTAACACTGTGCGCCCTAAGTTGAGCCTTGTACCCCACAGGGTAGGTAGGGTATAGTCACTTAGTTTGTAAGTTTTTTGCCCTGGCTAAAGTCCTTACGCTCAAGGCTGCGTAAGAAAACATAACCCTCGTTTTGGACTTTCCACAGTCGAGTAAAAAGAGAGACTAGAGTTTGTCAAGTGCTTATTTCGGCAACACTTTCGTTTGACGTCATAAGCTCCATGCGTAACTACTTCGCCATGTTTTGTGCCGAGTTTTGTGGTTTTTTGGTAGAACTATTTTGTCAAATGCCTACGCGCTAAAAGTGTTTTTGTTGTTTTCTTGAATTATTATGAATTAAAATGGCGTCCGTTTTGTACGCCAGATTTTTTTAGGTATCACGCTAATTCGGTAGGTATGCCCGGTTCAAACGCTTTTAAGTCAGTGCTCGATAGCATTATTCTTTCCTTCATTCTAATTCTAAATCATCTGAAAAAAACGTAATATAATAAAATTGTATGTGGAAAGTTTGTTGACTCTGTACCCTTACAGAGAATCTTATGATAGTTTAAATAAGGAAACCGTTGCTCAGGTTCATAGCAAAATAATAAGAAATACAATAATAAACACATTAAAAAACACTTATTCATGTACTTACTTATATTTTTCCAACACACAAAATACACTTCACAATCAACACTTTGTATTCTTCAAACTCAATTCGGGTTAAATTATTTCTCGCTCGACGTCTGATGCACAACTGAGCGCCAGCGGGCAGGATTGGCACGACAACCAACGTGACGTCCTTCCACTATTCACCCTACATTGCCAATTAATAATTAAAAAAAAAAGATAATTAAAAAAATAGATACATACAATGCAATATGATTAGTTAGTCGTGCCATCTACGAACTCAGCCGGTACTACAGTAGTCAAAATAATGCTTTTAATATCAGATATAATTAAACAAACCTATTTGGATAAAATGTGTTATATGTAGTTTACTAATAATAATAAGTTAGTACCTATTAGTTCCACGGTGTGGCGCTATGATGTGAAGTATGTATTGGTAACATATATTATTTTACTATTTCGATCTGGATACTGTCAATAAAAATCTATTCGCCTCTGACTCTGAATTCAGAAAAGCAATCTGGATGTTTACCGCCTGACTGAAGTTAGATACATATGCAGCGGTTTCATGACCAACGGACACACGTTAGCGATGTCACTGATGTCAGAATCTCACATTCACACTCTGATTTGACGTGGCTAGCGAACATTCTTCTATAGTGCAGCATGGATTTTTTGGCGCGTGGTCCTTTTTGGATTTAATATAGCCGTCTTGTCTTTCTTCGTCTTTTCTTTAAAATTACCACAGACAAATAAAAGTTACAAAAGTTTACCAAAAGCCAGGGGCAGTGCTACAGTAAAATGTTTTACTTAACGGTATTTACGAATCTCATAATTCCATGGTTTCAAGTGTATTTGACACTAAATGATTGACACTTTCTAGTTGACTAAACACTAATGACAGCTTTGCGTGACATGACCAGTTGACAGCACAGGTCAGCGGTCAGAAGACAGATCGCAGCAGTTTGCTTTGCCAATGGTTTGAGATTTTTGGTCAGCTTGTACACCATGAAATGACTTAAAATTACTATCTGTATTACATAGAACTATAATACTTTGTCTAACTCAGTTGATTTATTTTTAAATTCTTTTACTAATAAGTGCCACGTTAAAGTTTTAAATCGAGTAAGTGCCTGTGATAATAATTATGTAAAAGTTTCAATGTTTCTTACGACTTAAAATAGAAACTAAACGTTCTTTATGAGATATTCCTAGGTATTAACATAAATGTTTAATCCATTGCTGCATGCTGTTCACTTTAGTGCTCTCGATAAATTATTTTGTTTTTTTTTGTTTCATTCGATCAGATTACAAGGTCTCGCTCTATTGAATTGAATAATATAGCCTGTAAAGGAGTACATGTACACAAGTGTGAATGAATATTGGTTTAACGCTCATTGTCTTGTGGGTTGTCTGTACTTCTGATTTTGAGATGTAATATGGGAGAAACTGAAATAATTTTTTTTTTTTTATTTATTCATTTATTAAAACAAGTTCTGACTAAAATTGCCCCAGTTTCAACTTTTACTGTTCATTATTGTATGTGAGTTGACCAGTGGATGGTAAAAGTTACTTTCTAAATTAATGGAACTGTGTACCTACTTTCACTATCAGTACAGATAATTAAGACAACCTCCATCTGTCCAGACTATGTTGGCTAAATGTTCCAAATAGTCATATACTTACTTTTTATGTCTTATTTTGTATAATTATAATCTAAATATCTTCTGGAGAAAGGCTTTACCTTGTTAATATTAGTGTATTAATTTCATAAAGCAATATTAAGCAGTTAAAAATAAAATCTGGAGTGATTCACTGCTTTATAACTTTATATGTGTATTTGTATTGTGCGCTATCATAAAGTGATAGATAATGAGTTTGAGGTACCTATCATGAAGTATTAAAATTAAAGTAGTGTGCTCTGTGCAAACATTGTATGCATACTTTGGTATTTACTCTAGTAATATACTCAATAAACTTATTCTTATGTCTGTTTTGAGCCTGAGTTAATCATTTGACTGTAACATAACATGGTTTGTTTTTGGTTTAATCTCTTAGCTGTTTTATAAACTAACCATTGCTTTTGTAGTTTACTAGCACAATTTTAAAACATCTTATAGTTTATTCAACAACCGGTTTGATCTATTTTGAATCATTCTTAAAATTAAAAGCAGCTAGTCGCTTATAATTTTTTGACAATCTTATCTGCAGTAAGTTATCTCAGAGGTAGCCATAGCTCCAATGATTCCTGTAAAACTCTTTAAAAATGTGTTTTTCAACTGTTTTAATGAAATTGGGTTTTATTCACTATGCTCTTTCATCATCATCATCATTTCAGCCGAAAGAAGTCCGATTGTTACAAAGTTGTATTGTAACTATCTCAAATTCGTGTAAATGTTGTGAGAAAAGTTTTGAGTATGAATGTGGATAGGTATAAGAGCAGAGGAACACCAAATAAACAATCGATAGACTGTGTGAAGGATGATATGACAAGAAAAGAGGTGTCTGATGAGATGACGAGTAATAGAGAAGTATGGAAGAAGAAGACATACTGCGGCAAACCCAAATGATTGGGATAAGGGCAAGAGATGAATGATGATGATGTAACTATCTCAAATTCAATATTTTTAGTGTTTTTTTTATTTTCAGTAATGGATCATATGAGTATGGGTCATCATGATCATGGTAATCATATGAACCATATGGACCACATGATGCCAGCATCTAACCATGACATGCCAATGAATGGTACATTTCAGAATGATATTATTCAAGTAAGTTATTTTTTATATTTTCTGCCTGTACCCTTCATTTTTTCTGGCATATTTTATAATGTGTGTACCTACTAAACAAGTGATCAATTAGAATGTTGCAATCTGTAATTATATAGAATTTAAACCATTACTGGTGAAATAATCGCCTCTGCTTAATCCCTTGGGGAAAACAGGTATGATGTAATGTTACTACAGAGATATGTCATGGCTGTTTCACTTTTGGACTTCAAAATTGAAATAAAAGCAAATGTTTAATGTGGCATAAAAAATAAGCACTATTAATTAGTTCAGTAAAACTTGTTTTTATCAGAATGCCGTGCTTACAATAACATACAAAAAACGCTCATTGAGCTTCAATAGTGGCCATTCACACTCTTTGCGCAAAGGTAATGGGTACTATTCGACAGAACCTTAAAGGACGCGCATGGTATTACATAGAAACGGACACTGTTGTAACTACCTACAGTACCTACGTTGAAATACATTCCCGTCTGAGGAGAACGGACTCGTACATACGCCCACATCTCACTGGTATCAGCCCGCTATGTCTAGCAGGCAGGCCCCGTCAATAAGTGTGGCTAAGCGCATTACCACACGTACTCCCGGCGGGCGCTACTAAAAGCGCGCATGGAACACTGGGGCCTAACGACTCATCCCCAAGATCACCGTCCGCAATTCCCGCCTTATGGCGCGATTACACTTGGTCGTTACCCCGAATTTGATTGCCTATGGAATTCGGACAAACGAAAAAGTGTAAATGGACGGGGTCGTGTTATTAATATTATATCGGGTGCGCGAATTCGAGTAAAGTCTTTCGAGCTCCCAAATACGGGCTAATTAACAAGTATAAATTGCGCCATTATTATGCTCCTCGCAAAAAGCGCGACGGTAGCCCTAGCTTCCGATCATGAACTGAATCACGGCTGGAAGAGAGAGATCACCCGTAGCTTCGACGCAGATTGACGAGAGCAGAGCCAGAAGTTTTTCACTGGCAAACCTTTCGTTTATTGAAAAATAAATAAACTTTCATAAGTTGCTTGAGTCCGCATCAGCGTAGATCCTGTAGGTCTGCCGTAAGCCCGTAACCTTCAACTGTTAAGGTTATTCATTATTTTCGACTTTATTGCAACCGAAACAATATTGATATTTCTTTGGCACGGAAAACCGCGCTTCGTCAGATTTGCGTCGCGCCGCCGAACCTTGATTATAGTTTGAATACGATCGTGCAAAGCGCGCACGGCTCAGCTTGTACAGATACAGTTGTTTATCAATACGATACTTGACTTTCTCATAGTGCATACGCGCACTCATTGAGTCATTTAGACGTTAACTCGATATATTGACGATTTATTGTTAACTACCTTTTGGAATTCGCAGGGAGTTGCAACAGCCAAAGGTTCTTATAAAGTGTTTAAGGTCGACGTTGGGGGTCGACGAATGTCAATGGCATCACTGTGTTACGATTTCTAAATGTATCCGGGATAAGACTCAATTTCAAAAACTTACTACAGCAGCAATTTTTGTATTTTTAATAAAGGACCTAAATTATTTATTCTCCTTTCAGAACACCTTTAATGCCAGTGAAGACAGTTTAGATTACAGATCAGATTTAAGAGCACATGCTCACCAAGGACACGAGATGCATGATGGACATGCGGGACATGGCCATGAAGGACATGGAGCTCATGCTGGAGGTCATGATATGGCTATGACTGTAATAATCATATCACTTATTTTTTCTTTCAACGATCTGCCCTTTTTTACTAGGCACGTATTAATAAACGAATGCCAACAAAGAGCCTGAAACCAGAATCTCAGCAGGAACTGGTGAAGTTTTCAATGTCATCACTTGCCTAGCTTTCTGGTCGGCTTCGAAGCTAACAACTGATAAAAGCTTTAATGTCGTTCATTAATATTATTCTTGCAATGTAACAATACGTGCTAGGCCCGTTTTCCTTTGCTATACTTATGCCAAATCACTTACCATCATCATCCACAGCATCACTTTTTGAGGAACCTTCGCTAGAACTAATCCTTGATTTGAATATCTTTTTAAGGTCCCGATAAAATAATTACTTACTTACCTAGATGTTGATATGGCACAGAGAGCTTTAGAAAGAGATTGTCTCCCGAGTGACAGAGATAATGCTCTACAAAGCCGAACTTGTTTTTTAACCCGACTTCTAAAAAATAGGAAATTTTGTATTCCACCAGTTTTATTTTTTTAAATTCAAGTTTTCTTAATATCATTAATGACCGCGTACCTACATTAGTATGTTGCTAATTTAAAATGAAAAACAAAATAATTTCAATAAATTTGTATTATTTTATTTTTAGTTTCACGGGGGTTACGATGAAGTCATCCTCTTTTCGTGGTGGAAAGTAACAGACATAGGAGAATTCATTGGATCTTTCCTTGCAGTATTCTTAATGGCTTTACTTTATGAAGGGTAAGATTTATGTTTAATCGCCCTTGTTTTTGTGCATAAATTATAAACTTAATCTTTGTTTGGACAAACTTAAAGATTAGGGAGAGGTATACGTACATTTTGTCCCTATCATCCCTGTGGATTTGTATTTCTGACTTTTTCCATCCTTACCATGGCTCATATTTTACCTCTACTTAATCTGTTAGTAATAAGGTCTAAGTACTAATATTGGTCATTCTCCTTTAGCAAGTTCTAAATTTCTTATATTTCCTAGTGATGTAAAATAATATCTAAATATTCATAAACTGAATTTTAGTACCTAATAATCTTATGTGCATTGTCTTATTATCACTGTAATAGCTCGCAAAGTCACACTGCATTAGTGCGCATAGTATTACCTTTGTCCATATTAGCTACATAGCGATATTAAGTATGCTTATTAATAAAGTTTTTTTACATTTTATATAATTTCATAATTTAAAATGATTAAATTTTGAAATATAAAATCGACCGCAGCATAATAAATATCGATGCCACAACATAATAATAATAATTTAATTATTTTAAAAGTATAGTTTAACTATTCGGTGTTGTTTCAGCCTAAAATACTACAGAAAACATCTGCTGTGGAAAACGTATACGGGGCTCCAGTACTGTGCAGTTGCACCGCCAGACAAAGGCATCTCAAATCAATGTACCCCAGATGAGCCGCAAGTTATACAGTGAGTAACATCATGTACTTACTTAGGTTCTAATTTGGGTTTGCAATTTCTTTTAATTCCTTAGGTTGTTTTTAGTGTTATGCAGGTTTCCTCATGTAAGCGGGCCCGCATCACCCGCAATGCACCCTTTATGGTTGCGCCACATCTATTGAATAGTCCTAACTCATAATTGAAAATAGCGACAGCAGTCCAAATTAGACTTTGTTGTGTGACATGAGATTCTATTGCCCCTAGCGATTGCCCAGTCATCTTTGTTATTAAAGAAATAAAGATGTTTGAGATGTTTCATATTGATACGGTAATAAAAAAAATTGTTAGTTACTAATTAGGTAACAATTTATGACAATTATTTATTAGCACGGAATCGCATTTATCCATGATCTTACCCTTTTCCGATGTGGCGCAACCCTTATGCTATAGTTATAAGATCACGCATGGGGGTACGCCTGCTATCGTGGGCAAATCCGCATGACAATAAAAAACCCTTTTATTTAAGTATACTAACTTGTAAGGTACCGTAAAACGGGGTGAATCCACACAAAACTTAGAAAGGAATTTTAACTTAGAATTAATAGTGTGTGTTGCCAACAAGGTCTCTAAATAATTAAAATATAAGTACCTACCTGGGCAACCGAGCTCAGCTCGGATGAAAATAGAGAAAACGACTTTTCCCAGATAGAATACCTAGCTAGATCGATTTTTCGCCACCGGAAACCACCATATTGGCACTTTCAGCGAAATCGTTAGAGCCGTTTTTGAGAACGTAATACAAATATATTGTTTAATTCTCACCATTAAAAACAAATTACAATTGTACAATTGTGTGGTACCTACATGAAATTTTTACAATGGTTTTTGTGTAGTGGTTATAATGAGGTTCACAGAGTTTTGAGCCTACCCCCTGAACTAGGCGGGAACCTGTATCTCAGGGGATAGAGTATAGGATTCAACATTAAAATCCCTATCTAAGTTTTGTCTCGATTCACCCCGTTTTTACCCGGTAGTTGCGGAAGTAACACACTCACAATTATTACATTGTTACAATGAAAATGTTGTTTAATAATCAAACGCACAACGCAATGCATTAATTGTTGCTTGAGCAGACTAATTTCCCAAAAAAGAAACAATGGTCTATGACTTTCCTTCAAAATCTTTCGCATTGTGATAAAATCTGTAATACGCTAGAAGGGTGGGTGCTGTTTGATAAATAGTTTGCTTTATGAATCACCATGTTGAACAAAATCTAAGATAACATCAATTAGATACGCCTGTTGCCGCTGCTTACTTTACATAAACATATTTAACTAGAGTTAAATACCGTATCGAAACACAGCAAGTTATCGTTCTAATGCGTAGAAATTAGACTAAGTACCTACATGGTTTGTTTTATGATATTTTTAAACTTTCTAATGAAGCATGAAGATAATTATATGTTAGAAGTTTACTAGATCAGTATTTTTATTATATTAATATGTAGGTACATCCCTAAAGCCAGCTCCAGCCCACAACCACACCAGCTTATTCAATTCTTGAACACAACTGATGATTTTTTAAGATTTGACTTTGGGCTCGATATAAAATAGATCGAAGTTGTTGAAGGAACAATTTTATACGAATTAGCACTGGAAAAGTTTCTATGTTGGTAGTTTTTGTGCCAAAATTATGTCCGTTTCAACCGCTCAGCCACCTCATTATATTTGATGAAACTGCCAGGAATTAGTGCTAATTTGTTACTTTACACACCTTTTTTCGTGAATTTATCACAAAAAAAATTAAGACGCTATGACAAAGAATAGTTGACCGCTAGAACCGCCACTTGCCGTAGTCATCGCCCGTGATTACACAAACTATATAAGTAATGCAGATAGACGAATGATGCATCAAAAGAAAGGTCTTAATTTGTTCAATTTGTTACAAAAATAAAAAACGTCAAAACGTACATAAACAAAAAGTTATGCAATATTTAGTTTTCAGGTTATGATTAGGTAGGTAGGTATGTCACCATAAATATCAAATAAATAAAGGCTAATGTGTATGGCCAATTAGTTACTAATTTGTTACAGCGAATAAACAGAAAAAAAATACTAGAAAGTGGGTTCAATAATTTGTTAGAGTCGATTTTAGTTGGGCGCTCGGACGGCAATATGCCTAAAATACAATGGCGTTTATCTCGTTATAAAGTACCTAGGTTTAAGCTTAATTAGAGTAGGTACTAATCGACGGGTAACGTAACCTAGTTGGCATAAATATGGCGAATATAACTGCAGCATTCATACACAGGAATGGCAATATTCACAACAAATAATAATCCGATTTGCAAACCCCTTCCTACAAATATTTTTAACAATAGTTTGGAAACAAAAGAGATCCTTTTTCTGGAATCGTTCCCGTCATAAAACACCTGCGGAAAGACAATGAAACCAAACTCTTATTAGTACCTACCTAAATACTTTGAAGTATTAAGAACAATATAAATATATAAGGCCGCAAACGATCCGCAAATTTTTTCAAACAGAGTATAACAATAATGCATATAAGTACCTACTTAATATTTTTAACAATACTTTGGAAACAAAAGAGATCCTTTTTCTGAAATCGTTCCCATCATAAAACACCTGCGGAAAGGCAATGAAACGAAAATCTTATCAGTAAGTAGGTACCTACTTACTTTAAGAATAATTAAGAACAATATACATCAATATGGCCGCAAAACGAACCGCATATTCGTTCAGAGTGAGTACCTACTACAAATAAAAAACATGCCTTTGTACTAATGTAATCCTAAAAAAAACTAAGTTTTTTTTTTGTAAATATCTTCTAAAATTATGAATGCTGGTATGCAGTTATATTCGCCATATTTATCCAAACTAGGTTACGTTACCCGTTGATTAGTACTCTAAGCTTAAACCTACTTTCAATAACGATTAACGATATAAACGCCATTGTATTTTAGGCATATTGCCGTCCGAGCGGCCAACTTAAAACAATATACCTACTCTTAACAAATTATTGAACCCACTTTCTAGTATTTTTTTTCTGTTTATTCGCTGTAACAAATTAGTACCTAACTAATAATTGTCCATACACATTAGCCTCTATTAATTTGATATTTATGGTGACATAGATACCTACTTACTCATAACCTGAAAACTAAATATTGCATAACTTTTTGTTTATGTACGTTTTCACGTTTTTTTATTTTTGTAACACATTAGCATTGAACAAATCCTTTCTTTTGATGCATCATTCGTCTATCTGCATTATATAGTTTCTATGTAATCACGTGTTGGTGGTGGTGGTGGTTTTTTTTGTGCCAATTTTTTTTTTACAATTCCTTCACTACCTACTTAATCGAAAGGAACTTTTTTTTGTGACAAATTCACGAAAAGAGGTGTGTAAAGTAACAAATTAGCACTAATTCCTGGAAAAGTTTCATCAAATATTATGAGGTGGCCGCGCGGTTGAAACGGACATTCAAAATTATGACTTCTAGGCTGCTACTAAAATCTAAGAAAATTAAATAATGTGTCATAAACTCATAATATTAATTTACAGTATTTCCTTTTGAACACCATAGTCACATATACGACGACACATATATTATGTGACAAAAAATGTGCGGTGCACTATATCACGAAAATTGGAATCCCTATTCTTTTTGTACCTATGTATTTGCGGTGAAATTGTGGCTTGGCGTGGAGGCCACGCGCGTGCGTTTATGCTCTGGTGTTTAAAAGGTTAAATCTTACCTGCAAGCCGCAATTTAATCCTTTTTCTGCAAAATATATTTGTTTTACACTTTTACATCATGTCTGGCCAAATCAGAAACTTTTCCAAAAACGGAAAATGAGTGTTTTGTTTTTCTAACATGATTGTTCCTTTAGCAAAACTGAACCTGTTTAATGTAAAATTATCCAGCTCGAAGGAAAGGAAAAGGCTTGCGATTTTTCTCTTTCATCCTGAATTTTCATTACAGCCTGTACTATACCAGCTTAGTTACTTTATTTTAGCTAACAATTTAAACTAAACCATTTTCCCTTATATTTACAGGGGAAAAAATACTTACTATTGTTGGGTTTGATTAACTTGTAATCTTTTTTACTAACAAATATATGTGTTCTTTTTAAGGCCGGTGCCCCATGTCCTTGAAAGAAATATGTAAGTACTTAAAACACTTGAACCAATAATAATTATGTAGCTATAATTCTATTCATATGTATATATGTAACCTTATTTATTTATTATTTCAGTCCGACTATGTTGAGTACAGCACATGCATGGCAGACAGTACTTCATGGAATGCAAGTTTTAGTGAGTTATATGTTGATGCTGGTATTTATGACATACAACACATGGTTATGTGCTGCAGTGGTCCTGGGATCAGCAACCGGTTACTTCCTCTTTGGATGGCGTGAATCCGTTGTAGTGGACTTTACAGAACATTGCCACTGATATACAATCAAATACCTATGATTTGTGAGCCAGACTAGTATTATTTTCTTGATTTTATTTTTATTCATGTAACCTCGATATTTGAGCTCAAAATATTTTACAAGTATCATGGAATATTTTATCATGTTTTAAGAGGAAAGCCGTGTTATAAGTACTTTGGGCAACATTTATACCAGTTATTATATACTTTTTAGGATCATACATCTATATACTTAGGTAAATGTAAAAAATATAATGCTTTGGACATGATTTTGTTTATTTTTCACTTAACAGGTAATTATTTATTAGACTACAATGTTTTAAATATTTCAATTAAATAAATAGTCTTTATTGAACTGAGCTTGCACAATTTATGGACAGTTTAGTCAATCACTCATATTTGCCCATCAGAATGCCTTAGGTGACAGTGCTTTTTAAGATTTGAACTACTGTTACATTTATAGCTACAGTGGTCACATTGATATGGTCTCTCAGCTGTATGTATTCTTTTGTGAGCTTTCAAAGAATTCACAAAATTTGTTCTAAAGGAACATTTTTCACAAAGATAGGGCTTTTCATTTGTGTGCACCCTTTTATGTTTTATGAGGTTTGATGACAATTTACAAGAATAACTACAGTTGGGAAAGTCACATAAGAGTTGCTGATGTGAAGATTGATGCTTTTTGTGTTCTGCAATACTGCAGCTCCTGGAAAACAATACATATGTAAATGTAAAAAACAATCATTTTTATCTACATGGTACACAAGTAGGAATAGACAAGTTACCGATATGAACAGGTTTGACACACAAGCACTTCACATATATTTGTTTCTACAAATTCTTGTGATTGGTCAATTTGGCTTGTGGGACCATCGGACAGAGGGTCATCTTCAATAACAATAGCTTTGGTTTTCAGATCAGACAGCATCTGAGCTACTATGGATCGTGGTTGTGGACCAAATTTTATAATACTTCCCAAAGCAGGTCTCCCGCCTTTATTTAAATCCTCGTCATTGCTTGTTGGCGACGGTGTTGGGCTAATTCGCAATGGGTTTTCATCCATTATAGAGCATTATAAAAACATGTAGGTTTTGAACAAGAAAATCTTTTTGGCCTGTTAATGTACAATGAGATTATTAATTTGTAGTCATAAAATGAAACCTGTTTACATTCACTCTCACAAATTAATAAACTAAATCTGCTATGATTTTGCGAGTGATAAAAACAGAAAACACACTAACATTGACATTTTACTGATATTACTGTCATATGTCAGTTTGACTCCCTCTATGGTATGGCTCGATTATTATTTTTCTTTTATTTAACCCCGAAGGAAAAGCCTTTTGTCTTTCGACTATATTGCCTAACTCTCGATTATCAAATGCGTGACATAAACAAGAAATACAGAGAACTGCAATCGTAAGGGGGACGTAACACGATCAATATAGTCTGCGCACCCGGCAAACTTTTGATGAAACTATTTACACGTTGTCGTGATTCGCATTGCGGTGGCTTATGTTACGGCCACACTACTGTGATATGCCAATTATTATTGCCATAACTTGAATAACGCCTAGGTGTAACCACGATTTATGGTCATAATTTTACAATGCCAATCAATATGGCAAATGACGGTAGACAATAGCTCCAGCGGCGGTCTTTTTTCGCACATCAAAGAAGATTACCGCAGTAATTATTGCGTTTATGGCCACACTACCGTTTGTCCAGTGTGCAACATGAGCTTAATGTCGACGCACGTATCGACCGACATGGAATGGTCAAATGAAAAATCGCTCGAATTTTTGGAATTATTCCAATCCGAACAGTCTCTTTGGGATAGGTACCCGACAAAAAGCCCATAAAAATCGTAGTGTACAAAATGATGCTTGGCGTCGGATCAAACAAAATTTATCATTTCCAAGTAGGTACAATAGATGATTTGAAGAAGAAAAAAGAATCCTTGATGAATTATTAATAATAATTATTTAAATGATTCATGTAAAAATAATTGGCACTCGTAAAATACAACACAGCTGCAGCTTCAACCTCCATCTTGAAAAATGATATTTTTACCGCCTAATTTATTGACATATCTAGGTAAACTCTAGTGTAACCATACCACTTCACGCAGTAATTTAAACGGTAATTAAATGCTATAATTATTGCGGTAACAACCCGGTCGAACGGTAAGGTAGTGTAGCCGTAACATTATAGTTAAAACCTAGTCAATGCTAGACATTGACTTAACACACAAACAGTACTGAGTACTCCGAAATCCGTAACACAAAAATGAACCATAAAATTCACGCCGTAGGTTTACTTTAGTTAAGCTATCATAATAACCGAGGCGAGAGAGATAACCATAAGCCCTTTGTCATTTTCACTCAATTGATAACACATAAAAATGTTAAAGATGGTAGAAAATATTACACCGACAGTCGCCTCACACTAAGTTAATAAGTTTACGTATATATTTTTTTTAGTTTTAAGATAAGTTTTCATTATTTTCTTTTATAGGCTTACAATCTGCACAAATGATACGAATTTATTTATTTTAACACGTTAACCGCCGTAGTGGAACGGTCAAAATTTACATTTTTTTTTTTTGGTGCTCCTGGATTTAGTTTAATAAGACATGGATTTATGTCTAGTTTAGGCTGCAATCGTATGTATAGTTTATGAAATAATCACAAAAAACCCCATGAGGTCACCGATGCCCTACGCGGCGCTGTGATGTCGAAAATTGCATTTACGTTATTTTGGCGCCAGATAGGTCACACCTCCGGTCACCCGCCCCCGCAGTCGAATACTAGAAGTAACGTATTTTCTTTATTATAATTAGCAATTTAATTACTGTTTTTCATTTTCTAGTAAATATTTTCATTACTTACACAATTACTGTATTTATTATTTAATTTTATAACCTTACCCAATATATTGTAAAATAGCAGAGGCTTTTTTCAGTTTTCTCAGAAACTACTTATGCATTAAAAAAAAAATACTTTACTGTTAAAAAGCCTACAAAATGGTAATTATTAAGCTACGTAAAATGTTTAAAAGGAATAGTTATGTTGCACTTAAAACCCAAACCTCCGCATCCATGAACGAGTTCGCCGAAAACTGCAGATTTTTCTATGTGAATCTAACAAATTTCAAGGTAAACGAAAACCATTGTGCGCACATATTCTACAGCGCCGCAGCGGTCACACGCATACACAAAATCTACGGAGTAAGTGTCCTACGGCTCACTAAATAGGTTTGAAAACAGGTCTGCCTTGAGGTCACCGGTGACCTACGAGGCGCCCAAATACTGGGCAGGGTCAGGTCACCGGTGACCTACGTGGCGATGAACGTGTTAAGTAAAATTAACTAAATTAGTATCATTATTTGAAAGCTATTATATATTCATTATGGTAACACTGAAATCTGCCGTCAATGGTATAGTGGCGGCATTTTTGACGTCATATTTTGTTTTGAAAAAATTATAAGATTAAACTACGGTTCTTTTTTATTTTTGTTGTGAAAATTTGTAAAAAGTGCTGTATAACGTCATGTAAAAGTGAATCATGTGTTAGTTGTGGCATATCATTTCACAGGTAAGGAAGTGTACGTTACCCCAGCAAGAAAGTATCTCCTAGAGTTATATGAGTAGAACGTATAGTTGGTGCCTTATCTGCTGTAAATGTGCCCCCACATAAAAAACGTGTGCCCCCTGTCGTTTTGGAAAAAAACGGAAAAAACGATTCTTGCTGGGGTAACGTTTTTCTAGCAGGAAAATTCTAAACGAATGATCGGAGAGAGAAAAATTGTGCATGGCCAGAGAGCTTATATGTGTGCCTTAATGTGCCCCCAAAAATAAAATCTGTGCCCCTTCAGGTTTCCGAGATATTGCATTTCCTGCTGGAGTAACGTTTTGATGAATCGTATATCTCTAAAACCATTGCATGTGCCCCTGTAGAATAAACATACACGAGTAGCTCTTAAGGGGCACACCTTAGTGCCCCAATTAGATTTAAGAAAATATTTATAGTTTTCAAGTTATCGCGGTTTTATGAAAACCCGAAAAAACATCGCAGCGCTTAAATGAGACAAGGTATAAGTTCGCTGAAAACTGTATTCGGTCCTTATTGACGCTAATAATAACCATACAAAGTTTCAAAACTGTTCATGCATGCGTTTTTGAATAATCTTGCTAAAAGTCAAAACGACTTTTGACGGCAAAATACAATAAACCGGCTCAATCCCAGATGTGTAGGTGTAAACCAAAATCATGTGCCTTTAGTCAAAAATATATGGTGAAAATATTCAGCTTGGAATGTTTCGCATTAAGTAAATATTAACAAAAAACCAAAATATGTAAACAACGGCTGGTTATCCGACCAAATTCCAATGACTACTAAAAAGCGACGGATTCATACATATCGATGACCTTCTTTATTGGACGTATTATACCTATGCTGTTGTCCGTACAGTCGCGTTCAAAAGTTTTGGAGGCTAATTAAAAATATTTTAAATCCACTTTGTGACTATAATAAATGAAACAGCTTGTTGATGTGGAAATTATTATTTTTATTCCCTTAATTTGATGATTATAATTCTGTAACTACATACGTCTTACAGCCGCGAATAATATTTTAATCAACATACAACCTAGCACTGGCCTGCAAATTGCAAGAAACGCAAGAAATTTTGAATTTCGCGGGCTGGTTGGAGCATTCCCCTTAATGATGAAAAACTTACTGTTAATTTATCTAACCTACGGCTTATCAATAAATATATATGTTACGGCTAAAGATGGGTGTCAACATAAACTTAAGATTAGCCGGCTAAACTCCGACGTCAGGGGCACCCCGAGGTTCGGTTAGTTAGGTTCCTGTAAACCTTGCAGACAGAAATAGGAGCCCCGCGCAGCGGGGATCCGTCGACCTGCTGATGGAAACGCTAACCCTAGACGGTCGACGACAGGGGCACCCCGAGGTTCGGTTAGTTCGGAGTTTAGCCGGCTAATCTTAAGTTTATGTTGACACCCATCTTTAGCCGTAACATATATATATAAAAAGACAAATACGGGTTTTATATTTATATAAAAAAGAGCTACCTCTTTTTAGTAGTAGGTATTCATCACACATTTCATGAATTATATTTTTTTTAAACATCAAATTTTGGGTCAAAGACCTGGCAAATGACAAATATCTGGATGTATTTCTTTCGTTCACACATACATTACTGGATGTATTTTAATGAAATTTAGAATGGAGAAGATAGAGCTACTATTTATAATGTACTTAATCATGTGTAAGGTCATAGAAACAGCTAGTAGAATATTATAATCCAATAACAACTTTATTTTATTACTTTTCTACTTCAGTGTACTCAGGCACAACACGTGTGAAGCGGTTAGTGAGTAAAGTAAAGAAGGTCATCGATATGTATGAATCCGTCGCTTTTTAGTAGTCATTCAAATTTGGTCAGATAACCAGCCGTTGTTTACATATTTTGGTTTTTTGTTAATATTTACTTAATGCGAAACATTCCAAGCTGAATATTTTCACCATATATTTTTGACTAAAGGCACATGATTTTGGTTTACACCTACACATATGGGATTGAGCCGGTTCCTTGTATTTTGCCGTCAAAAGTCGTTTTGACTTTAAGCAAGATTATTCAAAAACGCATGCATGAACAGTTTTGAAACTTTGTATGGTTATTATTAGCGTCAATAAGGACCGAATACAGTTTTCAGCGAACTTATACCTTGTCTCATTTAAGCGCTGCGATGTTTTTTCGGGTTTTCATAAAACCGCGATAACTTGAAAACTATAAATATTTTCTTAAATCTAATTGGGGCACTAAGGTGTGCCCCTTAAGAGCTACTCGTTTATGTTTATTCTACAGGGGCACATGCAATGGTTTTAGAGATATACGATTCATCAAAACGTTACTCCAGCAGGAAATGCAATATCTCGGAAACCTGAAGGGGCACAGATTTTATTTTTGGGGGCACATTAAGGCACACATATAAGCTCTCTGGCCATGCACAATTTTTCTCTCTCCGATCATTCGTTTAGAATTTTCCTGCTAGAAAAACGTTACCCCAGCAAGAATCGTTTTTTCCGTTTTTTTCCAAAACGACAGGGGGCACGCGTTTTTTATGTGGGGGCACATTTACAGCAGATAAGGCACCAACTATACGTTCAACTCATATAACTCTAGGAGACACTTTCTTGCTGGGGTAACGTACACGGTAAGGAATATTATAGATTTTGTTTACCAACGATTATTAGTGTGACCATACCTTAGACGTTTTGCAGATGTGTTACACATTATTGAAATAGCATTATTTTTGTTTGTTACAACAGCTTAGCCTTTATTGATAGGGGAGGTCTAAAATATGCATCTAGATTTGCATTTGAGATTATAAACTGTACTGAAAAGTTGTTTATATCTGATTTGACTCATGGTTCATTCCGAAATACCAATAAACACAATATTTTGATGTGATTAATACAAATGTCCTATACATATATACTCGATCATCTCATTAGTCCATCACATTCTATCCAATGTATAACGGATGAAGAACCACGCGTATTACAACTGGTAAAAACATTGGCTAATTCGTATTTAAATGTAAGAATATTCCATCATGCGAAATGTAAAATGCATTGCGAAACTAACGCAGTAAGGTTGGCTTACAGCAGAAACACCATGAAACGATTCTGTTTAGCCATGTTTGACTTAAACAAATAATAGTCACACACGTTTAGTTTTATTTCCTCCATTTTAATACCCAAACACCAATTCTGCAGAGCTAACGGAAAAAAAGCATGCAGCAAAAAAAAAAAGAAAAAAAAAAGCATGCAGTAAAAAAAAAGAATCTCGTTGGGAACCGTGGCCTTTCGCCACGGCTCAAATGGGATTGGGCACGTGTCACGTGAACCGCATTTATAACGACCGCTGGGCAAAGGTCAGAACACGATGGGTACCTGAGGATGGATGCCGCGGCGCCGCCGAAGCCGGCCTAGAAAGAGGTGGCGAGATGATCTAGACTTGCATCACGAAGGCTGGTACGAGGTGGTGCAGGAGAAGAGTATCTGGAAGGATATGGGGGCGGCCTTTGCCCGACTGTGGGACACACAAGGTTATTAAAAAACATTTATATTAAACTTATACTGTCACTTACGGGATATCTTCCGTGATTGTTCATGATTTTGAGCTCCCGATATTTCGACGCTGTTGCAAGCGCCATGATCGCGGGTTGATTGAAGAATGCGGGTGGATGGAAAATAAATTGTTAGGAGCAGACAAATCTGCCTACCCTTTTTCCGTGACTTAGTGTCGAGATCCATTAGTGCGCGTAGCAAAAGACAAAGAAAGAGGGTAGAAAGATTTGTCTGATCCTAACAATTTATTTTCTATCCACCCGGATCCTACAGTAAACCCGCGATCATGGCGCTTGTAACATCATCGAATTATCGGGAGCTCAAAATGTACTATCACGGAAGATATCCCGTAAGTGTCAGTATAAGTTTTACTTTTAAACCGTGAATGCTTAAAACAGTGTTTATATGTATATTATTCACGTAAATATAACTAATTAGGATTTTCACTAACACGAACTCTTCTCAGGTTGAAGGCCGCCTCCAAAGACTTCTAACTAATGGTCTCTGTCTTTTTTGTATTATCCGTAATATATCTTTTTAGACTGCCTGTACTGCGTTTAACTTGTAGTGTCATTCTTATATTAACGGTACAAGCCCAACTGCAGAACATGTTTTTTGTTATAAAAGTTATGTTAGTATAATGTATTATGAAATAAATATAATCGTTATCGTATTGTCGTTATTACTGACCTACGCAGTTTCGTTGGTCACTTAATCATATTGTGTAAGTATTTATTTATTTGTGTTTAGTCGTGTATCTAGAAGAAAACAAAATAAAATTATAATTTTGTTCATTTATTCATGAATTACGAATGAAATACCACATAAGGGTTGTTCTTTGTTTGTTGTCGCAGGATAATTGTATAGATAGTAGCATAATCAGCCTAAATGTTCCCACTGCTGGGACACACAGCCTCTTAGAGAGAAGAGAGGGAATGGGCTATAATCCACCACGCACGCGGGCCCTGTGCGGGTTGGTAGATGTCACAAGTCTTCGAATTTTTGGTTCATGTATACATGCCAGTTTCCTCACGATGTTTTCCTTCACCCTTTTGGAAGCAGTGGTAATGAAATAAATTACACAAAGTAATGCGACTGCCTGGGTTCGAACCCACAACTTACTGTTCGTAAGTCGGGGTCGCCACCACTGGGCCACCGCTGCTCTCAGTAGGGAATAGATAGTACATACATGACACTTTAATTGGTCAATGAGTGTGCGTTTCTATAATGTGTGATTGTATTATTCGTGTTTGTAGCTATAAGATGCATGTCTTTGCATGTCATGTGTTTGTCAAATTCCCGTAGTACGTGTTGCTCACCTACCACATAAAGTGGTAGAAAAAGTTGTTTGGCGATACGTTGTCTGCGTGCTTCATGTATAAATGCTCTAGGCCAAAGAGTATAATAATACTAGCTCTAGGCTGGCGGCGACTCCACTACTCCACTAGTTTTGTTTATCGTCTATGGTCTTTTCACCAATGTAAAGCTGGGTTCCCACGGTGCGTGATTCTGCGGATCATCACGCACAGCCGACGACCACGGACGGCAACGCACACAGACAGAGCTCTTCCAACGGTGCGTGTCGGTCTGTGTAGATCCTTTATAGCATCGTATGCATCAGTTTTGTTCTTACAACAAACAAATTCTGACCTGTCGTCTGTGCAACCACGGACGCGCTCGGATCCCGTCGCACCGCACCTTTGCCTCGCGACGGATACCGGCGCACCGCCACGGACGCGGACCAGCTCGCACGACACACCGTGGGAAGGGTCTCGTCCGTGGTAGCGCAGACCGTCTGTGGCGGTGCGCCGCTATCCGTCGCGAGGCGGTAACTTCAAAGGTGCGGTGCACCGGGATCCGAGCACGTACGACGCGGTCCGAACGCGTCCGTGGTTGACGACAGTTCAGAACTTGTTTGTTCGCTGACACGAGTATTGGTGTTGTGTGTATTTGGTTGCGCAGAAATGGAGTGGACAAACAAACTTATTTTAGAATTTTTGAATCTTTATCAAAATGAACCAATTTTATGGAATTCTACGGCGCCGGAACATAAGAACAAAACTGATGCATACGATGCTAAAAGGATCTACACAGACCGACACGCACCGTTGAAACAGCCCTGTCTGTGTGCGTTGCCGTCCGTGGTCGTCGGCTGTGCGTGATGATCCGCAGAATCACGCACAGCTGTCGTCTGTGCAACCACGGACGCGTTCGGACCGCGTCGTACGTGCTCGGGTCCCGGCGCACCGCACCTTTGAAGTTACCGCCTCGCGACGGATAGCGGCGCACCGCCACAGACGGTCTGCGCTACCACGGACGAGACCCTTCCCACGGTGTGTCGTGCGAGCTGGTCCGCCTCCGTCCGCGATATCACGGACCGTGGGAAGCTAGCTTAATATGTACAGACGCCAGCGAGAACGCGAAATTGTCATCTGGCAACACTACAAATAAAAAAAAATATTTCATTCAAGTAAAGATTGTAACAGCGTTTTGATTTTGATTTCTTTGATTTTTTGTTAGGCTCCAGATAGGAAGAAGTACTTCGCTATGTCGCAGCAAGAAATTTCTTGCGGCTTGGAGTATACATCTATTCCAGATTTACAAGCATGTTTAACAGAGGCTTTGCGTTGCAATTACTCCTTTATAGTTTCGCCAATAATTCACCCACGCTTTCGAAGACCAAGTTCATGTACCGGCAGGGTTGGAGGATTTACAAGATCAGATATGATTTTGTCTCCTCAAGACTGGACGAACAGGATGGTAGGAAGGTTGTCTCCTTACCTTAACGTCGACTCTCCATCTCCCGGCGTCCGGCAGCGTCATGAGGATTGCTTGAACGAAGAACTGAGTTATTGCCGAGGTCTTGGACTTCCTGCTATCATGTTATCCTTACATGGTGGAGAAACTAACAATTTGACAAGAATTCTCAATTCGTATTATGAAACCAGGTTAGTAAATTTACATTTCAGGGTGTGAATTGTATTGGTAATAACACCATAACCTGTCTATAATATTCTGTTTTCTGTGTTTTAGCCACCACCCATCTTTGTTATGGGCTCATGTGCCTATGACATGTACCAGAACAATGAAAAACTGTGATAGTGAAACAGGAGATAATGCTGCTGCTTGGAATGAGCCTTGGTTATGGTGGTCCAAGTTCCATGAGCGCCTGGAGTTTGATAAGCGAGTTGGTGTAGTTCTAGAACTATCTGCAGATTTGCCAACAGAAGAAGTTATTCAAAGATGGATGGGAGAGCCTGTGAAAGCTATCATTGTGCCCACATCAATTTTCCATAACAATAAAAAAGGGTATTGCTTTCTTGTTTCTGTACCAATTGATTTTAGTGTACCATACTTTGGGTGGTGGAGATCAGATAAGCAGTCGCTCAATGTAAAATACTGGTATTTATTTGAATCCGGTTAGACTGGAAGTCAATACCAACATAGATTGGGAAAAGGCTAGGCAGATCATGATGATTATAACTTATTGTAGTCATAAGACTTACACTTACTTTAAGATAGTCACTCACTACTCAATGTGTGTGTGTTGTCACTACATAGTATTGTAATCATTATAGATATCCGGTGCTATCTCGAGCTCATCAGCATTTAGTTGTGAGCTTGGTTGAGCATGAAGCTCAGGTCATTGTGAGTGGAGCGCGGAGGTCCAATGTGGAGTTCTATCTGCAGTACTTGTACAGGATTTGGAAAAGACGACCCTATCTGGGTGATGATCCAATGCTGAGTTATGCCAGAGGGTATGTTATTCATTTTTAACATTAATATGTTTATAACTTTATTATTTTAATGTGACTATGTTATCTATTTCATTGTAACTTACAAAGCTTGAGATTTCATAAATGGACCAGACACAGAAACAGTTATAATCATTTACTTATCTATATGAAATAGGTAAAGTGCCTCTGAATAATGATATACTATGTGATTTTTTAGGTGGGAAGATTACCTACAGACTCCTCTGCAACCCTTGGCAGACAACTTGGACACACATACTTATAATGTGTTTGAAAAAGACCCAATTAAATATGACCAGTACCAAAAAGCCATTGCTCAAGCCTTGACTGACCTGCAGAAAGGACCACCTCAAGTGGTAACTTTTTATATAGCTACTTCCTTTATCTTTTCCTAGAGTGCATGAACAATCCTACAAGTTGTTAACCCTCATTGCTTCCATTTATTGTTGAAAGATCAGCAGTATCCATTTTCAACCCAACTTTCAAATGGACATAGTTATGCGAAAATGTTTCATTCCACAGTAAATGTTCCTGTCCTCATAGTATGTTCTAGTTAATTTACACAAGTTATTATTTGATAAAGGTTGTGGGTTGGAACGTAAGTGAAAAATATTTTCTGATAATATAAAAATACAAAATAATTGATTGCTTCATAAGTTAACATAAAAGTTTAGTGTTTGGAGCTTCCCTTTAAGCAAGTAATGCCTGTGTTGGGAAGCCCCGCTCTTTCATAGCACAGCAATACAAAATTTAATAACTGGGTATTTACAAAAAAGAAAAACAATAGGTACAGAAGTATGTGAATATACAATTTTATTAAGAAGTTAAGATTTCATAAACTTAAGAAAGTCAGTGGTATGTAAGGTACCGGTTAGTTAGTTAGTGTGTGGTGTATGAAGAATAGTATGTTGTGTTATGTTGTGTGTGTGTGAGTCTGATGATAATGAATTAGTGATGGATATCGTAAGGGTGTGTGTTCTGTGTGTTATTAGTATTTTTGGTTTAGTATTATTTTACTTATATGTGTGTGATATGTGTGCGAGTTGTGCATTTGGAATTTTGGAGTTTAGAGACATACAGTCTTACTACAAAAAGAATGTTAAACACAGATTGAACATGCGTTTAGGTAAACAAGTGTCTAAAGCCTTAAACCATGTTTAGGAGGGTGTCTAACACTTCGTACCACAAAACCGATTTTAGGTTTTACTTAGATAAACTTCTGTTCAACGTCTGTTTACTGTAATCATTTCTTTTATGTAGCAACATTGCAAAGCATTCACTCAAATTTTCCATCACTCGTTCTAATACACTTCAATTTATGCAGATAACATCCGAATAAATTGCATATTCTCGGCAAAGCGGACCTTTAAAATAAAAAATGGTGATTACGACAAAACTCAAAAACAAATTTAATGGTAGAATTATATTAAATATACATTGAAATCAATAAAAAACATTTATATTTAAAAAAACGGAGCGACAGTCCTTGCGTCAGTGTAACTCAGTCAAATTCACTGTCAAATTCATTTCCTAACCGATACCTAATTATAGTTTCGGTATTTATTTTGCATTATCAGATATATTTGATCTCAATCAATGGAAACCAAGGAAGACAAGAAGAAAAGTCGTCATCGTGGGGACAATTGGACCCAAGACGAGATGCACATGTTACTTGTATTTGTGGATCAATAGAATGACCACGAGGATCACTTGGAAGATCATCTTTGATTAAATCCACTATTTTGTTAGCAAAAGCTTTGATACGCGAGATAACGGGGCCGTGCGTCGAGAAGTTTATTACTTGTAGTAAACAAAATGGTTTGGCGATGCCGGAGGTGTTTTCTTCACTTCCTTGTAAAAGTGGCGGTGAGCAGAATGATGACGAGCAGTGGAAAACGGTAGAAAGTCGTAAATCAAAATTTAAGAAGCGATTAGTGAGTGTGTTGGGTACGTCTAGTGAGATTGACGGGCGATTTAAAGTAGCTGATTTAAAAGTACCCTTACTTATCAGTCATGTCCACAAAGACACCACTGAGAATGATATTATTGAGTACATTCGGCAGAAAACGCGGGAGACTCCCTGCATACCCCCCGCTTTCCCTGCATATGGAGGAGTAGCAATTTTGTGGCGGAAAAGTGTCTTCAGTGAAGTTTCAGTGATACACAGTGATAATCCAAGGATGTAACAAGAAAGCGATATATACGAAGCATGCGAACTACGCATTATATCGGATGTCACGCAACATTCTAGATCGCGCTAACAAAGTTTTTCGTGATAATGGATATTTTATACAGACGGGTTCGCAGCACCTCCAACCGCGTGCTGATGATCTGAACTGTCCATACATCAGACGCTGCAGTGACTTAACGTAACCTACAGTCGTCGGCTGTCAATATAAATATAATTATGTTGTGTGTGTTTATTGTTTTGTGCTCTATTGTGTTGAATTTTGTGTGCATTAATGAGTCCTTGTTACTTGAATAAATAAATGAATTTTTTTTTTTTTTTTATTACAAAATGGGCCTGCTCTTGACCTCGATCACGCCTGGTGGAAAGCGATGGATGAGGTCTATGATGAAACGAGCGTGCCCAGAAGATGCCTGTTCACTCTTGCTTTGAAGGCAGACGGGTTATATGTGGGAGGGAACACAGAAGCCGGCAGAGAGTTCCACACCTTGGCTGTGCGCATGATAAACGTGGAGGAGAAGCGCCGAGTACGACTAGTCGGGATATCAACCAAGTGTGGATGGTACGCCGCAGTACGTCTGCTAGTCCGGTGGCAAAAGGGTGATGGTAAAATCAGATCGTGGAGCTCCTGTGCACACTCTCCGAAGTACAGTCTGTAGAAGACCGACAAGCAGGCGACATTACGCCTATGAGCTAGGCTGTGAAGCGATGCTATCAAAGTCTCGTCGCCTATGAGTCTTTTAGCTCTGCGGTCCACCGAATCAAGTGCAGCGAGCTGGTATTTTGCTGAACCATCCCACAAGTGACTGCAATACTCCATACAGGAACGGACCTGTGCTTTATATAAATTATTATTATTTGTTAAATCTATATTTCTTCCGGAATATTTCGTCACTATAATGTTGAAACGGATTTACTCTCACACGGTTGGCTCGAGTATAGATATCTGAAGTTGGCCATATTATCTAAATCTGCCAAATCAATCAAATCTACAAATTCTAGTGCACTCATTTTAATATTATTTTGTTAATTTCTAACCTCACTGTGAACTTGGTAAAATCAAGTGACATAACGTTGTTTTAAACATGTTAGACTAGGGATCGCGAGTGTTTAAATTTAGACATAGTTTAGAAAATGTTTAACTCTAAACACTGACTAAACACAGATTTGTGGTACAACTTTCGTAAAACACATGCTCAATATCTGTTTAAGTTTTTTGTAGTAACACAGATAGTTGTGGGTGTGTGATTATTACTATATAGGTACTTATTTAGTATTTACTTAATGTGATCCAAAACTGTCTCTGTGTCATCAATTGTTGTTTTATTCAATTTATTAAAGTTTTTTACAATTGTAGTATTTTTTTGGGTAAACATATATTTTCTTGTTGATTTTGTTATATAGTAAAGCCGATCGCTTATTGTATTGTCTCCCGGCGAATACAGTTTTTGTATGAGGAATTTGTACAAGTAGGTCTTTTCTTTTTTGAGCTGCTATGCTTGAGTCATATTTTAGGGATTTATGTATTTTTGTAATAGTTTGAATTACGTATAGTTTACGAACTGCTAGTAAATCACTAATCTGATACAGGTTTTCAGTAGGGTGTCTTAACTTTTTAAAATACATGATCTTAATTAGGGCCCTTTGGGCGAGTTCGAGGTTGATAAAAATAGTTTATAGGACTTAAAACTTGAAACCGTTTTGCTAATCTGACGCTAAGTGTCATAAAAGGTAGTTTGATCACATTATCTCGATTTCGGGTGACTTGTGAGAACGTTCCAACGTTTCTGCAAAACTACGTCCAAATATCCCATACTAAAACTTATGATTGTCAAAAATCTTTATTTAATACTATTCAGTTTTATGTTCTACAATACACTTTATTTTCAGATTAATACTGATATTACTACAGCAAATGCACAAGAGGTAGGACAAGGAGATACTGAAACCAAAAAAAAGAAAACTATTACTGTAATGGTGCTAGGGGCTGGCAGAGGGCCATTGGTCAGGGCCACACTGAATGCTGCTGATATAACTGACAGTAAAGTCAAGGTAAGAATAAGTCGTATTTTTTCTGTGTATTATCTATTATATAAAGATTCAAGTATAGCACAGGAATGAACTGTTTGTTATAAGAAAATTTATCTTGCAACAGGTGATTGCAGTAGAAAAGAATCCTTGTGCTGTGGTTGTGCTAGCAGCCCAAGTTCGTGAAGTATGGCGCGACCGCGACGTGATCGTCGTACCTGGTGACATGCGGCAGATCAATCTGTCACCCAAGGCAGATATTATTGTATCTGAGTTACTAGGTAAAGCTAAATAATGTTATGTATGCATTTCAACTGTCTGCCACCAGAAGTTCAATAACCTAGCTATAACTAATCCGTAAATACTCTAGCAAGCTCACTAGAATGCATGTGACTAACTGATTTTTGTTTTCAGGGTCATGGGGTGACAACGAATTGTCTCCAGAATGTTTAGATGGGGCTGCTGGTCTTTTGAAGCCAGGTGGTATATCAATACCATGTGAATACAAATCTTATGTAGCACCAATTTCTTCACCTCGGTTGTGGGCAGCAGCAAAAGCAGCCGCCTCTGTTACTCCATCAAACCAAAAAGATAAAAACCTGGAGACATTGTGGGTTGTTTATATGCAAAATAAACATGATATAGCTGAAACAAAGGTAAAACAGATTCCTTCTAAATATTATTACAACTTTAACTAATTAACAGCCTAATTTAATGTTATTGTATTTTTTCAGCTTGTTTTCACATTCGAACATCCAGCAAAAGGCTCAAAGGATCATGAGGGTCAAGAAATGACAGATTACAGGCAACTACCTTTGACTGACAATAGAAGATCCGAAACATTAACTTGGGAGGTCCAGCAAGATAATGTGATGCATGGATTTGGAGGATATTTTGATTGTACCTTATATGGGAAAGAAATGATTAGCATAGTTCCTTCCACACACAGTCCAGGAATGATATCATGGTTCCCTGTTTTTATTCCAATAAAGGTAATTAACTCACAACTCAGAATAATATATGAATAGAATACCTTTAAAATCATAACAAAAATGTTGTTAAAAGACAATATTAATTTGGCTTTGTATTTTTGACTTGCAGACACCTCTTCGTGTGCACAAAGGTGAAATAATCACAGCAAGATTTTGGCGATGCAAAGATTCACGCAGAGTTTGGTATGAATGGATAGTTGAAGTGGGTAATCGCACTACAACCCTGCATAACCCTAATGGAAGAAGTTCAGAAATGTTGTTATGATTATTTTTTTATAAAATATTTTTCTATTTGGCAACAGAATTGCTAACAAAGTTATTTTATGTGTTTTATTTCCAAACTTCAACAAACAGAGATAATAATATGTACAACACAGTCACAAAATACTCCCTGACTAATCTATTATGAGTTTTAATAACACTAAGCACGCATACATTTATTAACACAGAACAGGTTAGTACTACTTCTTCACTAATCTCACAATATTCATTTCTTTGTGAAAGTCATCTATATCTTGATCCCATCTTTTTTCATAGTAAATTCCTGTAAGAGATTCATTATAAAATTATCCAGTTATGTTTGTAACAGTTTATTTAAATCTCAAAAGTTGAGTGACACTATAAATTACCTTGTAAAAACTTGGCATTATTTCCAGTTCTGATGGCCCATGGTAAGTAATACTTCAAATACATCTGGCGATGCTTTGGCTTCAGCCTGCCTGCTCCCCAGATTCCACCACTGATGCACATGGGAAGTTTTGTTTGAATGCCTTCAACCCATTTTACTGTAACCTTTAAAAAGAAGTTTAATAGAAAGAGTACAAAAGTTTTGTGACAGTGATTGCTGTAAAAGATGTGACTAGTAGAATATTTACCTCTCCTAACATGGATGTTCTCATGAATAGAGTAGCGTGCACCAAATCGTGTACTTCTCTGTAACGTTGCATTACATAAGCCAATTTTGGATCTTCAATAAATTGAACCGGCAGACGTGAATCAGCTGTTATGTTGTTATCTGTCATAAAATCTGCGTACACTCTACCCAGGGTGTTTTCCGGCATTTGGGAGAGTTTATCAAACGAAACCGTTGCCGAATTTATGCGTGGCTTTTCTTTTAGTATGTCAGCACCCTCCTCAGTTTCAATCATCTTTTGTAGCATGTGTCTTATAGCACCCTCGCCAGTAACTTCGCCTAAACAAGCGATCATGTCACCACGATGAGGGTTTAGCAAAGCAATAGCCGCTGAACCACATGTTAATAACGTTTTTTGAAAATAATTTGTAGCAATAAAATTTTTCTTCAATTCTTCTGTAAAATTATTACTTTTAGGCGCAGTACTGAAATGTTTTCGAATAAAAACGAAAGGAAGACGCATTTTTATTGCACTAAGTTCTTTCTTCTGCAAAATCTGTCTGCTAACTTAGTGAACAAAAAACCTAAAAATCGGGGAATACTTCGTTGTTGACAAATATTGTGAAATTATCTGTCAATATAGATATGTGATGACTGATGTCACTGTCACTGATGATTGTCAACAAAATAGTTTTTTTTTTTGGTTACTCTAGATGACTGCTGAGATGACGATTAAGAGAGAAGTATGGAAGATGTTATGAAAATTGAATTAATAATAATTGAGGAGCTCGTGGCTAAATAAGAAAAGCCACTCGGGTCGATCTTTAGGTTAAGCCGTGCTTACCTAGGTTGGTCCGTGGATGGGTGACCACCCATTACATACAGAGTTTCATCCGTGCCTCGGAAAGTACGTTAAGCCGTTGGTCCCGGCACTCCCGGCTGTCATTTGTAGATCTTTGACAGTCGTCTCCATTTATATAGTAGTCTGGTCGTTACAGGTAGTGACCCGAAAGTCTGACAACCAGTCTTACCAAGGGCAAGGGGTATCGCAGTAGGCTGTCGCTCCATGTAAAATACTGGTATTCAGATGCATCCGGTTAGACTGGAAGCTGACCCCAACATAGTTGGGAAAAGGCTAGGCAGATGATGTTGACCGGAAATGAATGAACGAACTGTCAAAGTTCCGAGAATGAGGAGAAAAACTCAAAGGTCGACTTAGATGTCGCTAGCATCGACCCTACCTTGTCAGATAAATGTTGACGATTTAGTGAATTTGTTATTGCTGTTTTCGAATAATTTTATATTTAAAATGTATTCTTTTTGGACTGTTTCACAATTAAAAGTCGAGTTACGTAAAAGAAATGCATCAACAGCAGGGAAAAAAGCAGTTTAGATTGAAAGGTAATCAATAAATAATTTTAAGGTTATATTGATTGTTTCTTAATGATGATTCACTTGCTGATTGACATAAAGTAATATTATTCTGATTGACTTATTATTATTATGGTTTGACAGTGACACACTTTTATTCCGTTTGACATTTCTTTTTATATTTTTATTTTATTTGTGGTTGACATTTATTCTTTATTGTATTATATTTTTTCAATTAAGTATGGTTGACTGAAACTGTGCGAATACTGTTTGCATGCCATTGGACGGTAAAATGTGGAGAACTTGTGTAAAAATATGAAACATCTATGTATCTTTTACCCATGTTTGCAAAGAAATAAATGATTTGATTTGATTTTGATTTGATTTGATTGATAAATAATCGATTTTCTCATCGAATCTATTATGAGGTATGTTTTTGACTTTCAGATTAGAAGCATACGACCGAAATTTTAATTTTAATGTCAACCTAGAGCCTGGCACATCTCTCAGTGACCCACAATATCGGTGCCCACTAACTTCTTCTTACAAAGACATCAATGCCGATTCGCCGATTCCTGCTCTAAATAGGCAAGAAATACAGTCGTACTTCGAAAGGTGAGTTCATTTATAAAATCTCTTGTAGCATCTCTTTATTGATACCTTTGTATTTAGACCTTCGGACTAAAATTATAGGAGGTACCTTCTATGTTACATGATTTACCAAAGTGCCTAAAGTGCTATACTATTTCTTTCAGATACAATGCTCTGAATGCTCAGCCGAAAGGACAGGCTATGTATGAAGCCAGGTGTTTGTTGACTGCGCGGTATAGCATTGAAGGTGCATACACATACATACAGGGCCAATGCAAGGCCCAAATGAAAAAAGTTGTCTATATTGTAAATATTCTGTTGAGCAATGAAGGCAACATTGAACAATGTAATTGAAGAAATTAAAGAAAAGATTGAAGGCACTGCAGTTTACTTTAAGAATTTTAGCCTTAGGCTCATACACTGAAATAAATAACATATTATCATTATTTTCTATGCAAAATGATCTACAATTATCCACGAGTTATTAAGAATCAATCACACGTAACATAACATATTTACTTTGGCCAAAATAATCATCAGCTTTAAAATGAGCAGGGCACAACACAGAGTGTTCGGTTGCTTTAAAGTTTTTGATTCTCAACGCTTTTTTCCCAGGCTTTTCGGCGTTTTGGATCCTTGGGAAATATATGTCTTCCTTGATTTTTGCAGTCTGGAGCACAACACTGCGTCACATTTATAGTATTTAATTATTTTCGATATTTGTTTATATAAAAATCGTAAATTAGTATGGATTTTGACAGGTGACAATTAGGCAAAGTTGATTATGCGACATCTGGTGGGATAAAAATGCAGTTTTTCACCCCATTGACAGAAACGTTCCGAATGAAAATAACATCAATTTTGTTGTCACTCGGAGTCGGAACGCACGCTTTGTGTCGTATTTGACAGAACAAGTAAGGCAAGACTGGATAGAGGTTATGTTTACTCGTGTGTTCTTTTGAATTTTTAACATTTTCATCAGAGATAAATAAAATCATCACTAACACTAAGGTATGTTTTTTGTTTCTGTTTATATTTTGTGCTATTCAAGTTTTTGATTTTAAAAACAACGGCGTAGGGCGTAGTAATGATTTTCTATTACTATATTGAGTAGGGTTTCCTAGCGGAGGATTGCTATTGCTTACATTAATTCTAAAAAGCGTTCAGTGGGCTAGGCTCACCTCGTCTGCTATGCTGCGCTTGCGGTTACTTTAAAAACCATACAATACAATACCTAGTAATTTATTTCTCTCAGAAAGGTACAATTTTGGAACATAGTATATAGGTTACAGGCAGATTCAAACCTTTGTGAGTGCTGGAGTCTATACTGGGTTCGAGACCTGTATGACAGATCTCCAGGCTCACACCCTTAAAATTACAACATTAAATTGCACTTAGGTACGTACTACAACATTATAAAAGCTCCAAGTAACAAGAGGAAGAGAATAAAATACAAAACCAAAAAGTGATGTGCTATGAGTGTCCTATGATACGTATCCTGTATTTATAACATTGTTCATGAATTGGTTGGTAGACTACAACCATTCTCAAATAACAAACCGAGTATGTTCATCTGTTACAGAGATATTACATTATTAAAATTTCAGTTCCAGCATAATCAACTACAATGACGCAACAAAAGAAAATTATGTTCAAGAAAATCAAAGCTGATCTAAGTAAAGAATTCACTTTCCTGAAAAATGTATTTTCAGTAATGTCTTTACCATTGCAGATGAAAGGTAAATTTTATTTTTAAATAAATTTTCACCGAATCCTTTTTAATAAACCCAGTTTCATGTAGATGAAATTATAATGGTATTGATGAAAGTTGATATTCGTTATAGTACTTGTATAGACATTATAGCAACAGCATATTAGCCTTATGATTTAGAATCTACAAGAATTAACTAATTGCAGGTGAAAATGATGATAATATGGATATTGAAATTGTAAATGAGGGTGAAAAAAGTAATGAAGAGGTTGTAATGCCAAAGCGAGCACGCAGTATAGCAGAACTTGAAGACAAATTGGAGAAAATCAAATCACAGAACAAATTCAGCTTCAAAAATAAACTACAAAAGAAAAGCTTGAGTAGTAAAATGAAAAAGAAGATTAAGAAAACAGAGAGAGTAAATAAATCGAAAGTTAAACCTGTAGTAGATGCACCTTTCGCAGAAATGTTAAAGTCCAACGCAGAGGAGAAACCAAAAGTAAATATCGCCAAACCAGTGTTCAACAATGAAGGCAAACTCGTGTTCTCCAAATTTGACTTTGCCAATGTCGGCAAGAAAGGTACCTATAACCATATTGGAAAATATTTGCTGTGCTTATGTATGGTTTTGTGGAAATTATAATATAAATATTATCACATTACATGTAAATGGGCAAGTATTTAAACTTACTAAAATGATTTTTTTTTTTCTTACATAGAAAGAGTAAACAAGACAGAAAGAGACCCTAAAAAGATTTTAGAAAATCTTAAACAACAAGAAGACAGGTTCAAACAGTTAGAAGAAAAAGAAGACACGGGTAAAGTAAAAGAAATAAAAGAAAAAATAGCATGGAAGAATGTGCTTCAAAAAGCTGAGGGACAAAAAGTTAAAGATGACCCCATATTGCTGAAGAAGTCTATAAAGAAAATGGTACATAAGCATTTCTTTGTTATATTAATTTTGAACACATTTTTTCTGGATTGAAAATATTTTATGTAGCTGTATCCTGCAGTTTCTCTTTTTGTTCGGCTCCTAAGGGTTGTAGCGTGACGTTAAATAGCCTATAAGCTTTCTTAAGAACTGAGCAATCATGAAAAGCAATTTTTTTTTAAATCTATCTTCTGGAGATTTTCAAGTTTAAACAAACTGTTCAGATTTATTATTATGTATTAGAAATGCACTTTAAATTTTCTAATTGACTTTTTTTTTATAGGATCAAAAGAAGAAACAAAGTAAGAAACAGTGGGATACCCGAGTACAGAATGTGGAACAGAAGAAAGACGAAAGACAAAAGAAGAGGACAGAGAATATTGCCAAGAAAAAGAAAGAGAAGAAATCTAAAATTATCAAAACATCTGTCAAGAGAGGGCGCGTCGTGATATAATACAGATAAGAACCGTTTGTGTTTAAGGAATACATAATTTTAAAGTATTCTTGTATTTTGTTCTTTACCCCTTTTTTTATTCGTAGCAACCTTAGAGGGTCCTTTTAATTTAGAAAGAGCAGTAAGTACAATGGCGCTACTGAGTAGTGGCAATGTTAACGTTTTTTTTATCAAATAATAAATAAATAAAATTCGCAACGTTATAAAATCGGCAGGAACATTTTTCCCACTTTGGTAAGCTAACTTGAGTAGGTACTTCTTAAAGATAAAGTTGTTGTTCCGTTTTCGGCACTACGGGATAGCCCGCGAAATCAAAAATATAAAATTACCCCTGTGCCAGCGTAAAAGGAACCTATCTCAAATGTTGTATACAGTTCATGTGTATAAATAATAAATATAAAATATATGCGATCTCCCCAATCAGTGGCTTACGTACAAAAAAAAATTTTTGGCGTGAATTTTGTGTAACACTATATTAGCAAAAATCAAGTAAAATATAAAATAATGGCTACAGAATACATCTACATCTTAATTCTAGGCGATCATAAAACGTACATTTTTGTACTAGAAACTATTTTTAAATACCTATTGCATACCATTTTGATTGTCTAAAAAATATTTTTTTTTCGTAGATTTTTTTTATTGCTTGCCAGCTACAAACATGACGGTCTCGCAGGTAGCAGATCGCTGCTGTTGCCGCCGCGCTCTTTTTGTTATATTAGAGAGAGGGAGAAGACTAGAGACGCCACGGAAAGGAACATTATATACTCTAGGGAGAAGAATGCCAAGTACGTACAAATAAAATGGCACGATTTTGGCGCCTCCTGGTGGATGCCGTCGAAAACTCTCGAAAGCGAGAAATTCAAAATAGAATTTCTTTGAGATATTTATATAAAAGTCTGCCCACAAAAGCAGAACTGGGAAACTGTAACAACATCGCATTGGCGTTATTGCGGTTAAGGTGTTATTTACGTAATTTTAAATAAATAAATAGGTAATCTCAATACCTGCTACCTACAGACAACATAATTAGTAGGTTTTGCTCTGGCTCGACTTTCTGGTATCATGAATCGCGGGTTCCTTTTAGATTTAAAAAGATACAAAAAAAAAACAAACCAGCGCGACTGGTGGAATCAAACCTATGACCCGCTGCGCAAATGCAATTTTTTAACAGACTTCTAAAAAAGGAGGAGGTTACGTATTCGGCTGTCATATTTTTTAAAATGGGTATATAGGTAATTAGGTATACCTATATCACCGTGATTACTGGGCCGATTTACGCGATTCATTTGGTAGGGAAAGGCCGCACGGTTGTCCCATATTTTGATTCACTCTGTTGTGAGCAGTTTACGAGTTAGCTCCTGTAATACACATTTTTTCTTACTTGCCTATGTTGATATCATAATAACTTCTAGTTACAATGTATAAATTTAAATAAAGCAAGAATTTGATTGGGATAGGTATCACAAAAAAAAAAAACGAAAAAGTGAAAAATAACGACTTTTTGAACTCGCTGGCGAAAAGTCAATGAAACAAAGTCACCGACTTCCGAAAGTAACGTTATTTTTCAACTTTTTTAAATTTATTTATGTACACACATTAGACAACACAGGACATTATAATACATGAGTACATAGGTAGTGTTTATTTATCAAGAAATTATGTATGAGCCTTATATGACCTATATGGATCGTGAAAATAATAAAACAATTTAACAGAAAGGAAATGTCATTTATTCGTAATATTTAGTAACGGTAGGTATGCTATTTTTTTACTTGCGTTGAATAACTAAGTTCTACATTCGGGCAGGGTAGGTACATATTAAATAAAGGCAATGTGTGCGCTAAGCTAGCCCGCGAAATTAAAATTTCCTTAGTTTTTTGCAATTTATAGGTCAGTGTTAAGTTGTATGTTGATTAAAATATGATTCGAGACCGTAACATGCCTATGTATTTACAGAATTATAATCATTAAAATCATCAATACAACCCTCGTAAGTTCATTTAATGATATATATATTTCGATGTTTAGTTCATCATCTGTATCACAGATGGCGCTGTAATACTTTTTGTTCTGCAGTAGTACTCTTTGCAGTGCCGCTACAGAATGACTATTTCATGAAGTCATTCAAAGGGATAAATCAGTAAAGCCATATTGTTACGGTCGCGAATCATACTTTGTTCAACATACGTCCTTACACTGACCGGCAAATTGCAAAAAAAAACGTAAGAAAATTTGAATTTCGCGGGGTACCCTGGCGCTTCCACCTTAACGAAGGCAGCACCGTTTACACAACAGCCTCTATGATAACATGACCTTACCTACTGTAAAAAAAATGAATTTGGTCTATTTTAGGTTTAATACGCAATGGAAGGCTTAGTCGGAAAATAATGCGTTCGTACAGTAATTCACATTACACTGTTTTACAGTCTACGTCACTAATCAAATAGATGAACTATATTCTATGTACCTAACTAAATTCATATGAACACATTTTTTCTTAAAACTAGGTGCATTAAAAGTTACACACCATGCTAAAAAACTACAAAGACAAAATATTTAGGTACCTAATGGTATATATTTTTTGTATAATATCAATCGAAACAAATGGCAGAATCAGTCACAAAGTCGGCGGTATAAATGATAATTTTAGTTTAGAAACAGCTAACTGTCTATCATGTAACAGTGAGGCTAATAATTTATATATTGATTTAAGGTCTACGTTAATCAAATCGTCGGTATTAATCTTTAGTTTAGCATTATCTTGTTATTATTACTTTGAAAGGCGGCTACAGAAGCTTGGCAATTGAATGGCTTTTTCTTACTTCACGTCATGATCCTAAAACTTTCATTCATTAACACCGAACGTAACCAATGCACTATAAAATGAAGATAAACATTGAGTACATCAAGCCGAAAGTTTATTACTGGTACATACATTTTCAATGAGGCTGTCAGCTTCATGCTCAGCTTAAAATTTATTGTTCTTTGATCAACTAAATACAGTCAAAATAACGTAATAAAATTCTGAAAATGAGAGTTGACAATAATGATTACTTGATAAGAAAACAATAGGTGCGGTCTCAACATTCTCATCTTGAACCTTCTATGGCGTAAAGCAGATTTTACGACTCCGATAATAAACCTTATCCTTAGTGACATAGAGTGCTAACAAGCCAGTGCGCGTTTTTAAGCCTCTTCTTCCTCGATGGTCGCACAACAACGCACTTTATATCACTGATTTTAAAGTGTATTATATAAATGATGAAATCCTAGTGTTAACATTACAATTTTTCAATTAACTTTACCAGTGGGAAGTGGTACGGGTTACAAAAAAGTATTGATAATCATTATACCAGATTGTAAGTACATTATTTTACAGTATATTTTTGAAACAAAGTGTACCTAATTACGATTTTTCTAATATACGAGGACGTGGCGGCGATATAAAAGAGAATATGACTTTTTCTGTAGTAGATTACTCAATATTATTGTCATTTTCCGCCGCCCTCACATTTAAGTTCAGTACCCGATGTTAGGTGGTATCTACACTAAACTTATGAATATTTCATAATAAAATATATTCTTTACATTATATTTGCTTACAGGTTAGTGCCAATAACAAGACGACTGCCAACTTTGTGGCGTTTCGATAATTATTTGGAGCTTTACTGTAAAATTATTCCTCAACAAATATGTAAATATTATGAATAGTTTAAAATTAGTGTTCAGCGCACCCATTAAATCGGTATATAGCAAGAAAAGTGTTAAACTTTTTTTATCAAAATATCCGAAGGTACCACTAATGTTCGTCGCGCTCATTTTCATAATATTTAGCTACGGGACGCTCGGCGTGCGGACACAATTCGCCCTTTTTCTAATCAGTGTCGTAGCTGAAAATACATAGCTTCTTTAATTTACTTTATTGAACTAAAGAACACAATTTCGGTAATGTTCACCGACTTCTAACTTTGTAACTGACCATCTTTTACATTTACAATGGGTATCAGCATCGCATCACGACAAGCAGGGCCACTTATTTATTTGACAGAAAAGAACTGAATATTTTTTAAGAAAAAATCCCGAGTTAGAAGGAAAAAGGATGCATAATTATACGGAAGGGTCAAATCTACGTTTTCACCGTGTATTAGATTTACAATGCTGTTTTTGGCGCCAAAAGTCGAAAATTCAGTACGCGGTAAAAGCGTCTCTGCAAACATGGGCTAAGGCTAACAATAAACGTTTTGTATGATAATGACAGACTTCAAAAATATTTTTGGGCCGAAGGCGGATGGCGTTACATCACATGTTTAAGTTACATCGTCAGCGTAGTTAGGCGCTTTAGGTAAGTCATATTGTAATGTAAGTAATTAAAAATAAGTATTGCCTTGATCTTCGAGGCGTATGATGATTACAAAAAAACAAATAAAATTAATTATAAATGTTAAAACTAGATCATAATCAACCAAGACGCCATTTATAAAGTCACCAGTTAAGTAACTACAATATAATATTATGTATTATCTTTATAAAATGAATTTGGTATAATAAACCCAATAAATTTTTCGGTGGCTTGTAAAAGCAAGATTCCAGTGTGGAACTTACATATTAAAATTCTTCAAAATATAAACTACGTAACTAAGCAATAAAGATATTAAAAATAAACTAAGCTATTAGTATTAAAAACAATTGTAAATAGCAACAACTGATTATGAATAAAAAGCCTCCAAATAGAAGTACTCTTCCTTCCACATAACATGAACAAAATAAATAAAATTAGAAATAATAAGATTTAAAAAAAAAATATAGGTGTACAAGATAAAATTTGAGAGTATAGTAATAAACTCTTACGAAATATTAGCATAATAAAGGCTTATTAGCTTTAGATATTATAGCCTCGAATCTTATAATTAAGGTGTGTACGTACACATATTGTGTTTAAATATTTAATAAAACGTTAGACTTATATAATTTTATAAATTGCAGCAATAATTTTTTCAGTGTATAACACTTCATGAATAAATATAATGGGTAGGGAGAACACAACAAATACTTCCAATAACCATAACATGCACAAGGCTTCGCCAACAATACATTGCACTTGACCAAGTTTAACTTACCCTACAGGTGTAACATTATGAAACATGTCCCATAGCTATGTGTATAAAAGTTGTCTTTAGAAAATATTCGAAATACATGTTTACATAATGTATACGAAACTACACACATCTACATAATAATATGTCTTTGGAGAAAAAAGTACATCAGAGCACTGGAAAATATAATATGCTCCTCATACATCTCCACTGACTGTTTACAACATACAACTTAGGTACATAACGTAAAACTAAAATATTATGTTCTAAAAATTATAAAAATAACATACTCTTATAACTTTCTCCAAAATAGAAAAATAAAAATTGTTTTAATGTTTGTAATACTGCACATTCACATTTACTCTAAATCAGTCAAAAGCATTGTTATAGAAAACATATCAAATAATAAAAAAATATATCTGATAAACGTACAATAATTGTTGCATGTGTGATCTGGTTCTATATCACTGTCCACTGAACAGCTATGAATTATTTTTAGTTAAAAATTAAATTAGAGGTGGTTATAACAATTTCAGCATATTCAAATATATTCAACAACTTCTCTGTACTTAAATATATAAGAACATGTTCAAATGGCTATGTTACTTACTCTAACTGTATTAACCTACTAACTAAAGCCTAAATTTAAATGGTAATAATAAAGCAAGTCGTGAGGCGGGATATTTGCATCAGTCTTGTGAAATTCTCAATTGTGAAAATTATTACTGTCATTTATTTATCTATTTGGTAATCTTGTAAAAAAAAAGAAACTGTTAAATTTATATGTATTAATTAGTTACTTTGTAAGCCTTTGTGGCATGTGTTATCAGTTCAGCTCTGATTTCAAAGTGGAAAGAGTGGCATCAAGCACTCTGCCAGCTGCATATCCAGGTATGTTCAGATAGGCCGGTTTGTCATGTTCACATATCCCTGGCTGAGTGCAGCAGCGGCCCAAGGAAGGGCCACCGGCATGACCTGGGCCAGCATGGATGTGACTGCCACTTGCTTCGGATGTTGTCCCTTGACAAATCATTCTATGATTTGTAAACTGCTCTAATGAACGTAACTGTTCCCCACAGTTGTCACACTTCAATTCTCTTGCATGTACTTTTTTGTGGCTGTTGAGTGATCTTGAATTATCAAAAACTTTAGTACACATGTCACAGTATTTCAATACTTTTTCACCTGTGCACACCACCTTATGATTGTTGAGTCTGTCTAATGACATGTAACGCTTGTTATTGCACAGATCACACTTGAATTGTTTCTGAGGTACACGACCAGTGTGTACTTGCATGTGTTTGCGCAAGTTGCTCTTATCTTTTATATATTTGGAGCACACAGAACACTTGTTTACATCTTTGCGTGTGTGATTGGCATCTAAATGTCTTCGTAAATGTGATTTCTTGTGAAATGGTTCCAAACATATCTGACATCTGAAGGGCTTTTGTGCTGGATGTACTCCTGTCAAGTGTGTGTTAAACTCTAATATTGTGGGATAGCTCTTTCTGCAATGAGGGCAGTGAAAAAGTTTGCGACATATTGCTCCACTAGAGTCACAAAATGGGTCTGAGCAGTCATCACAAAATGAATCTAACCCAACAGGGGGTGTTACTGTCTCTGCTTGAAACTGCTCCAAGTCAGTATGTAATGGGTCCCTGTCTGGAGTGCCAGCACCAGGGGGCTCTTGTTTCACTTTAGTTTGATCACTGTGTTCTGAGTAGTCATCCTGCGATGGCAGGTTCCGCGATGTACTGGCCAGCATCCACCACGGGTTGTAATGCCAGGCCCCCAGACCAGAGTGTACTGCCTGTTCTTTTATGTCGCTAGTTTTTGTTTGTGTTTCAGCATTAGTAAACCCGGGGAAGCTGGGCAATTCCTGATTCTTTGCTCGAGCCGATTCAAATAAATTGTGTTGAGATATCAAGTTTTCGTAGTCACTCGTATCCAACTTTCTTTCATTGCGGTCGCCTTGATCTCTTTTAGACATTATTTAAGAACAATATCTGGAAACGAAAACTGTATTTACATTACAATTTAATTTTGGAGGAAATCATGTATAAACTGCAACATCATGAAACGTAAACAAACAACGCAATTACGCGCCCAAGTAAACACACTCACAACTATATTTTTAGCACTGCGTGAACATAAATAATGTTTGTGAACAAAACAAAATTGATTATTTTTATTACAAACGAAACTAAGACGACAATAATCTGTTTATTATTAAAAAGGAATATAAACAAGGAACACTGCTTTCCTTGTTATTTGCGTAAATGATTTGTGTGACTGGTTTTTCCAAAGAGAACAGGGACATATTACACAAAGTTGTATTAGACGAAATGAATAAGTAATAACTTGATAAATGTAATACATACTATAATAAGCCTTTCCATAAAATTCTCAATATTCTCATAAAACTATTTTTATAGAACATCGGCCATTTTGTTTGATTAGTTTCTTTGTTTTTTTTTATGCATTTCCTTGAAAGTTTGGAAACATAGGCTATTAAGACCCATGGAAAAATTCATCCAGATCGCTTTAGGTTTACCTACTAGCTTTAGGCTAGGGGTTTTAAAAGACGACCAGGATTATCATCCAAAGCCTGAATTTACATGACCGCGAAGACTTGGGGGGGGGGGGTCACACAGGGCCGTAGTCAGGAATTTGTTTGGCAGCGGGCTACCCTGAATAAAAGAGGCAAAAGAGGGGGGGTTTAAACTAAAGGGTTAAACACTATTAGTAACAACTTTTGAAAAACTAAGTTATCAAGAAAAGAAGAATGCGTTTTGGTAACTTGATGTGCTGGCGGTACAATTTTCAATTAATTACAATCTGTCGAATTCCCTTAATAGATTTTCAACTTTATCGCTGAAGCATTAAGTTCCAGGTTTATTAGGAAAATTTGACAGTTTCGTGTAACTTGATGTGCTGGAGCCTGTACTTAAGTAAAACCATTTAGTAAATATTTAATGGAACATTGGTATCACACATATGAACCAAATATAAATATGTACGATATAGTAATAAACTTATTATGGAATATACATATAGTTTTCTTGAGTGTGTGTTCGAACGAAATGAGGCAATTCGCACTACGTCATCTCTAGAGCTTTTTCCTCTATGCTTTTCTCTATGTCTTTGACACAGCAATGCCCGCATTATTTCGCTGCCACTGCTGGTGCCAGGGGTTGCTGTTCCCCATAGATAAAAATACTATTTTTCTTAGATTTATGCTGTTCCCAAGGAACTTTTATCGAGTATATATTCTGTGCTTTTAACGCTGTCAGACATGTGTCAGACTGACACTGACATAATTAATAATTATATTATAGTAGTCTGACACTGATGGAAACAGGGATTTAGTTCAGCATTTTAAAACGTTTTTGATGTCCTGTATACATAACTGATAACTTAAACATCTGAAAACCGGATGATACAATTTTAGTAAAATGGCGTGGTTGGGATCTGCTGTATTGAATGTTTTTTGGAAACCCACTGTAAACATTGTGAGGTTAGCTCTAATTGAATAGCATTTTTCCTACCGTCGTATCAATTCCTATGTCGTAATCTCACATTTTTATTTATTGTAGAACACGGTATCATGCTGATAAGACGCGCCTAATTAAAAGATACGGATATGAAGAGAAGCTCTGGAGCGGTGGTTTACTTCCTCGCCCAACAACAGGGAAACGTTTACCTCTACCTGAGTACAGGTAACCTATTCGTTATAAATATTAAACACAGTATTGTGAAATTACAATTACATTTCTATGTGTAACTCTGATATGAATTCATCTGTATTTTGTAGTCTTTAAGTATTCATGAAGTTTATAATAATTATATTTTGCAGTTGTATAAGCCATCTGAAATAGGAGGCTTTTTAATAGCTCTATTGCATTATCAACATATTTGGTACCTTTTATCTTCTTCTTCTTTCTTTATCGTGTGGTTAGTGCTTAACCTGCTGTCAGAGTTTTATGCCGCCCATGGGCCTCTGACTTGGCTTTACATGCCATCAAAAAACATTTGTCTGGCTAGCTGATTTTCTCACAAAGTTTTCCTTCACCGAAGCAAGTGATAATTATACCTTTAATATGACTGCTAAGACAAATACCTCTATTTTCGATTATATCATATAAAAGTTTTGTTCCAGGCCATCTAATGCTTGGACGGAGCGAAGAGCACTCTTTGGTCAAAATGATTACATAGATATACTTGGCTCCGGAGAATTGCACCCAGTAAAGACTCTGTACACTGTGCCGTCATGGATAAGAGGAGTAAATGGCAATGAATATCAAGTGAGTACATACTTCTCAAGTATAAGACCTACAAAAAGGTTCAGGGAACACTGGAACGACCCCTGGCTGGAGGCCTTACACCAAAGGTACCCACAGGATAGTCTGGTTAAGCAGAAGCCACCCTAATATGAACTGCGAGACATCATTAAAAAAAAAACAGGAAACACTGTTGTGATATCATCCTGTTGTATAAGTGTTAAATGAAACAATCTATAGACAGTCATTGCATTTATTGCATTCATATTATTTTTTAATTTTGTTTACTAAATAATCTACATACATAAAATTTACAAATGTTATAGATGCTGCTGAGAAAAAGAAAGATGTGGGCTAATACTGGTTCAAAACAAATGAGACCAAGTAAATGGAAGGACATGGAGAAGAGAATATCCTTCTTATACAGAAAGCTCAACCGAAAAACAAAGACAGGACCCTCTCCTGATTAAATTATTAGATGGTATTTGATAGGTATATTGTTGTAGTGTTGTAATAATATTAGGAATAAAGTGTTTAAAAAGTTTTATCCTTAATTTTTCTTTCTTAATTATGTTACAGTGAGGAAACATCAGTTAAGTCTGATACAAGTGATATCCAAAAAAATGATAAAAATACCTACCTACTCTTCTTTATATTCATCTTTCGGTAACCACATATTATTTCTTCAGAAATTGATTTTTTATTTTTGTAATTTTTATAAAGTTAATCAACTGAGTATTTGACGCAGTAACAACACAGGCTGGCGTTTTTTTTGCAATTCTGTAAGATCATAATTTCTTTGCCCACATTGCTCTACTTCTGACAGTTTTGGATTTCACCTTGAAGTTCTAACTCAAACTCAACCTCTACAATATGTTGTTGCATTATTAGGAAATGTAGGATGTAACTAGTAGGTATTTAAATAAACTAAACCAGAAAATGAAATACTCCTTAACTCACATTTTTTAATAATTTTTCGTTCATTTGTAGATAAATTTTGTTGGGTTTATATTCTGTAACTTATTTACTATGTACTTATCTGTATGTATTGCACATGAGAATATTATAATTATTGGTATCTATCGGATACCATATTTAAGGGGCCGTTTCAACGAGCGAGAGAATCGCGGCGATATTACGTATTTGTATGGGATAATATCGCCGCGATTCTCTCGCTCGTGGAGACGGCCTCTAAGAGAGTGTATAGAAATACGTGGCAACAACGATAATATGGTCGCGATTCTCTCGCTCGTGGAGACAGTCCCTAAGGTGAAGCGGCAGGGTAGCCCACAAACTAGGTATTTTAAGAAAAAGTCATTCAATGGCATTAAATGAACTTAGAGGGTTGTATTGATGATTGTAATTATTATAATTCTGTAAAGATATACGAGTTACGGTTGTAATTCAGTTTTGTTTAATATACTACCTAAAACTGACCTGCAAATTGCGTAATTCGTAAGAAAATTTGAATTTCGCGGGCTACCCTGGCGCTTCTACTTTAGGGGCCGTCTCCACGAGCGAGAGAATCGCGGCGATAATACGTATTTGTATGGGATAATATCGCCGCGATTCTCTCGCTCGTGGAGACGGCCTCTAAGAGAGTGTATAGAAGTACGTGGCAACGACGATAATATCGTCGCGATTCTCTCGCTCGTGGAGACAGCCCCTTAAGCCTGTTGGATTAAAATTACATTGATTTTAACAGATCACTAGTCTTCGACTTTGAATCGTACGACGACGGTACGATTATGTAATCTACCTTCCTACATAATATTTCAAGAGCGTTTGCACACTCATGCATCCGATATGAATTGGGAGAAGTAACTAGTACGATGATTTGTGCACAAGGTACGATTTCATACCGTTAAATTTATAACATTTTGTGATATTTTGTTCGTAGCTACCGTCATTTCTATTTCGAATTGGATGCAGTCTGAACTTTTTTATCTCTGTGTAGGTACCAACTAAACTACTCCTGATCCTTCTGAATAACAGGCGTGATGTTATGCATTAAGATCAACGCGTAGGTAAGTGGGAATCAATGAGTCCGCTACTTATTTTTTCTAAACGTAACGATATGAACATCCTCAGTCCTTAACTAAAACTTAAAACGTTAATTTACAGCCCATTCTTCATTCCTAATTAATAACTAGACGTGTCTTTTATTTGGTACATTGACTTGACTAGACTGACCATATTTACAAACACTTATTTTGTTCTTAATTCTAAATAAGGCTTCACCTAATTCAATAGATTATATCTCTTTTGTGTCTACAAATTTGTCCTTTTAAAGATTAAATAGCTATTCCCCAATCTTCTTTAATGAGGTCTGCGGCCTTTTCTGCGATCATAAGGACGGCAGCATGCGTGTGAGCAGCTGGGATGCGAGGCATGATGGAAGCGTCAGCGATGCGCAGGCCTCGGATGCCGTGCACCTGAAGCCTCGGTGAGACCACGCCTGTCGGGTCGCCTGCTGGAGCCATTTTGCACGTTCCCACCTGCAACCAAGAAATGAATTTCAATTTGAACCACAAAGAGTTTCATTGGAATACAGGGTGGTCAGGGTAGGTAGGGTTCTAGGGGAACATGATTTTTTTTAGTTGGGACTAACTTACGCCTTTTAATATTTTCTATGAAGTCCCTTTCTAGAGTATTTTTGGCCATAGCGGCCAATCTCACTGCAGATAATAAATAAAATGAAAAAAAAACCGAAACACGGAAGTATTATATCGCCAACTTCCAAACTAGGGACTCCTAATGCAACAACTCATAGTTTACCCGACCCGGGACACTAACCCAGTTGGTACCCGTCGCTCTTGCGACCACGGGACTATCAGGACAAGTAAATGTTGTCTACGCAGTTGGTAACACTTACTTGATGATCTAATGTGATGGAAGTCTGCATAATAGCACACTCCCAGTATTCATCTGAGTCAAACAACAAAGACTCGCAGCCGGGGAACGGCGTCGTGTGCAATTTAGTATCATAACGCTGGAACGCTTTGGTACTGATAACTTTCTCTACCTGGAAACGAGAAAATGGCAATGTTCTGAAATAATTAATTAATTGTAGGAAATTTTCAATAGCTAGCTAACCACTTACCATACGAACTCCCTCGATCATGGTTCGCAAATCGTTTAGATCAGCGAAATAGTTCATATGAATTTTGGGATGGTCAGCAAAGTTTGGGCTTCGGAGCATCAGTCTACCGACGCTGTTCGGTCGAATCAGTACTGGGTTTATCGAAAATGTCCGCATCCTCGCACTGTACGGAAGAGAACTATACACCTTCCGGTACCAGTTATCTGTTACTCCTGCAATAACAACAAACTCAAGTTATTCATTACTAAAGTCCTGTCCTGTTCTCGGGAGAGGTTATTTTCCGGATCACTGATGTCGTCAACTTTCATAATCTCTTTTCATTAAAGTTTTTAATGGAAAACAAAGCTGCTTATATAAAGCTTTTCTACTTTGAACAATAAGATACTAAAGTGCAGCTGCGACTTTGTTCATCAGTAGGTGGAATTCTATGCATACACTTACCAAGTAAAGATCGTAATACTCCAACAGTGTCGCCTGCTAATGAGCCGGCTCCCATGACAAGCTCGATGTCTGGTCTGCTTTTGTCGAGGTCGTGGGAGAACTTCGTGTGTACGAAGGCAAGCCCAGCGGCTCCCCCGGGCAGGGTCAGCGGTCCACGGCCTGCCATGTATGCGGCTGCCATAAACGGGGAGGCAGCAGACAGCTACGCAGAAGACTTTTTTTTTAAAACGTGGCCCCCACTAGGATTTTACCCTGTATCGTGGGCATTCTGTGTGAAATGTCCAGGGATATTATATTATATTATATTATTCGTGGGTGCGTTTATAAACATTTTAACTCACGTACACAAACAGCCAGAACCGGAACAACAACAAATATTCGTTCTGTGCGGGATTCGAACTCGCGAAACGCATCGCTGTAGTCAATTGCTCAGCCACTTTTTTTTTCGGAGAGGTCTGTCAGACTTCTACTGACTAACACCACACGGTGTTTCTTCTCGTCACTTTTGGCATTCTTCACAATCACCCCAGCAGTGAGCACGGTTTGTTTGCGACAAACCTCGTCTCAGGTAAAGGGGAGGAGTGGGCTGGTCCTGTACCAACCGTCAAAAAAGGTACAATACAGATACAGACACCGTAGGTCTCCATCTAACCTATTCCGATCTCTATTCATCCGTTAAAAGTACTTTTAAATGAGTAGGTAATAGGTTCCTAAGCTACGCCTTGAAATCGTAGGTTGTAGAAAAATGTTCATACTATTACCACTATTACATAAAAGATGGTACTGTCGGAATTTTGCAAGGCCCGTTTTGCATTATGCAGAAAAACTGGTGCAAAAGTTGGAAAACAATGGTCAACAGCGCACAAATCAGGTCAGCATTTAACTTCCACTTGTTCAGTTGTGGGTGACACGTAAAAGTAATTATTAGGTACTAAACTAATGCTAATTTGTTCATTAACTGTATAATAAGTTCTCTTCTCTTCGTGGTTTAATATATATTATATTACAGGCGCTCGGGTCGATCTTTAGGTTAAGCCGTGCTTGCCTAGGTTGGTCTGTGGATTGGTACCGAGTTTCCTCTGTGCCTCGCAAAGCACGTTAAGCCGTTGGTCCCGGCTGTCATTTGTAGATCTTTGACAGTCGTTACGGGTAGTCAGTGGTCCACCAAGTCTTACCAAGGATATCGTATTACCCAGTGGACCAACTGGGTTGTGGAGGTCAGATAGGCAGTTGCTCCATGTAAAATATTGGTATTCAGCTGCATCCAGTTAGACTGGGAACCGACCCCAAGATAGTTGGGAAAAGTCTAGGCAAATGATGATGAACTGTATAATAACTTCTGTGCAAAAAAAGATGGTTTGAGTAGATTTTTGCCAAGCAAAATATTTTTAAGGAGTCTGTCCATAGCACCGTACCATACCATGACCGTGCTATGAACGCAACTTGCAAAAAAAAATCTTTGTATAGAAAAAGAGAAGAAAAATTCTTTGGAATGATATAGTGGTACTAGTACTATACCGTTCCGTCACCGACCAACACCGTCGCGTGCCATGCACGGAGCGTAAACTATTGTCGGCAAGAATATTTCGCCGGTGCCAATACGCTACGTACGGTGCATGTGACGCTACGAGCATACCTACGGCTTATAACCGCGTATGATGATTGTGCTAAACCCGTTATGAACGGTACATTTTGTCATTTTTCTCACAATTTCGATTTCAAACAGGAAATGAAATAAATGAGGAGATATAAAACTATGTTTTTTACAAATTAGACGGGTCACACACACATTTATTTGCCTAATATACCTATCTTCTGATTTCCTAAGTTTTACAGTCTGATATCTTGGGGATTTAGTCCCCAAATTTTTTTCCAAGGGTTTAAATTCCCCAAGAACGATTATATCCCTAAAAACACCGAGTGTTTCGGCAAAATATTCTCGCCGACAGTAGCTGACGCTCCGTGCATGGTATGCAACGCTGTTCGTCTGTAACGGAACAGTCTAGTGGGTATAGTCTCATGATTTTCAATACAAACATTACTTTTTATGCCTAATAGATACGTTCATAGCACGGTCATGGTACGGTACGGAGTAGTGGGTAGCCTTTAAGTTTAACTCAGCAGCACATATTAATTAATTTTCCTGAAATTGCTTTGAAAAACAACCTTCAGTTGCTGTTTTTTCGCTCGGTTGGCTGCAATAAGTCGGGGGGGGGGGGGGAGGGGGTCACCTAGTCGAGATCTTGTCGAAACTTTGATTACAATAATAAATCCAAATAAAAAAGAAATGGTATTTCATTGTTTTGCGTGTAAATAATTTTAATCAAATAACGAAATTATTTTTTTTCTTTCTTCTTCTCGCGAAACTAAAAACTAAGAAGCAAGAGCAACCAAATCGACCTCTATCATTTTAGCAGTCTTCCTGGGATGAGTTACAATTTTCCTCTGCTCATTCAAAAATAAAGGTTCAAGATGAACAGAACGCAAGAGCCCCTCTGGATCCGCCCTTGGACGTGTCTCGGTGACCCTACCCTTCCTGTGATTATGGCTCAAATTATAAAGGGGCTATTCTTTAACGAAGATGTATGTAGTTCTAAGAAAAATTACCAACTCGTAATCCTGCGCTGCCTGGCTTGCGTATGATCGCCAGGCTCATTACTTAGTTATTTAATTAAAGTAAGCGCAAAAATGGGGTACGTGCATAATCGGCGTTTCTCTGAATTGGCCGAATTTATTCATTTATGCTGACGAGCACAGTTCTTGCAATTTGAACTTGAACTTTGGCTCAAGGTTTGTGGTAAGGTTTTTAATTTCAGTTTAAAAACGTGATCTAAATAATATTAGCATACTTATCTTATTTAACATTAGTTTGTTGAATTTTTGTGGTGCGCTTTTTAATTATGTCTGTCAATATTTGCATGTTATTCATTCATTTATGTCATTATCTTTATTATTTGATACCTACTTATCAGTTTTCAAGGGATAAATATTCAAATAACTTCCCTTTAAATATTGAGACTAAACTTTTTGCTGGTGACTCTAATATCATTTTGCAAGTAAAGCGAGGAGTAAAACTACCTACGTTTACCTACACGCTTTAGTTGAGTCGTAAAAGTCCTTCATGCAGGTGGAAAGATTTAAGTATCAACAATCATAATAGGTACAGACGCCAGCACATCCAGCTACCCGAAACTGTCAAATTTTACCAATCAACCTTGAACCTAATGCTTTAGCGATAAAGTTGAAAATCTATTAAAGAAACTTGACAGTTTGTAGTAGCTTGAACTCAAACTCAAACTCAAACTCAAAGCATTTATTTCAATTAGACCATTACAGGCACTTTTGAAAGTCAAAAACAAAAAAGCTAAGCTACAGTCACATTCACAAGGCATAATAACTTGCGAAAGTACTGTAGTTGCACATTCCAAATCGTAGATCTCTATGGAGAAGAATGGGCAAGAAACTCCATGGACACTCTTTTTAATCAAAATATTGTTACAAAATCTTGGTTACATCATTCATGTTGAGATTATACATATAAGTATGTGAGAACGATGTACAAAGACGTGCACATTAAGAGCGTCCAGAGTAAAAGATTAAACTAACAATTTAAAAATAAAGTAATTAAAATAAACCGTGACAGCTAAGAGATGACCAGTCCCAACTGACAGCGCCCGTTCACGAACATGACGCATGGATCAGCGCCTTTCAACTCAACCACATTGAAGGGAACTAAATGACCCGACACACCCGCCACCATCAGCGAGACATTTGTGTGAGCATGACATTCTCTCAGCCACCAGGGCACATTCAAGTCAATGAAGATAACTAAATGTAAATGGTAGCTTTACAGTACATAGTACTATGCGATTATATAATACTAAGAGATTGAATTTTGTAACAATTCAAAGATAGTTTTACAATCTTCTGCAGCTTCCACAATAACTTCACATGGTAATCAATTAGTTTGCCCCTATGGTTGTGGAGCAGGACCAGCATTGAGCCAAGCATTTTTATCATCAATGTAATCCCCCAACTTATAATATGCTTGCCTACATAGTGTGCGTTTTATACAAGATTTAAATTTCGTCTCATTCAGTTGTAGAATGTGGGGAGGTATTTTATTGTAACATTTTAAACAGTACCCCATGAAAGATGAGTCTACTTTAGCTAGCCTGAAACCTGGTTGAGTTAGTTGGTCCCTATTTCTAGTATGATAGTGGTGTCGGTCACCTCTTTTACTAAATAAATGCAAATTTTTCCTAACGTACATGATGTTTTCATAGATGTATTGACAAGGTACTGTCATGATGTTAATTTCCTTAAACAGTTCTCTTAGAGAATCGCGTCTACGTAGATCATATAAGGCCCTGATAGCTCTTTTCTGCAGAATAAATATAGACTCAATGTCTGCAGCCCGTCCCCATAGTAAAATACCGTATGACATAATACTATGAAAATAACTAAAATAGACTAGCCTCGCGGTATCTACATCAGTAAATTGACGGATTTTTCTAACAGCATATGCTGTTGATGTGCGTCAGTCTGTACATACTATAATATGAATGTGTTTACAAGAACAGGGTGTCTAAAATGGCTTCTTTAGCAGAATCATAATAGGATAATGATATGAATTACGTTTAAATTCGTAAAATGGTCACAAGGTGACAATTCATAATAGTAGGTACGTCTATGACTATTTTAAGAATTTTAACGTAATTCATATTACTATCCTACTAGTTTTCCGCCCGCGGCTTCGCCCGCGTCGAGTTCGGTTATATCGCGTTTCCAAGAGAACTCTTCAAAAGGCGACACGGTTGGCGCAGTGGTCAAGCGATTGACTGCTGCGCTGCATGTCGCGGGTTCGATTCCCGTACGGAACAAATATTTGTATGACCTACAAGTAGTTGTTCCGGGTCTGGGTGTTTTTCTATCTATAATATGTATGTATTTACAAAAAAAAATTATATATGTAGTTTACCAGCCATCTAGTTACCATAACACAAGCATTAGGTTGCTTAGCTTGGGACTAGATGGTGCTGTGTGAAATGTCCAGGAATATTTATTTATTTATTTAAAAGTCCGGGATAAAAACTATCCTATGTTCTTTCTCAAAGTCAACTCTATCTCTGTACCAAATTTCATTAAAATCAGTTCAGTGGTTTAGACGTGAAAGCGTAACCGACAGACAGACAGACAGAGTTACTTTCGCAATTATAATATTAGTAGGGATTATGATTCTGCTAAAGCGGCCGCTGACCTATCTAGTGTAGCCACAAATACCCATGAGATTGAGTACCTACCCACCAACCTTATATAACATTTAGGAAGGAAAGGAAACGGTTTCCCCCCTTGCACATAGCACATACCTACTAAAATATACTGTGCACATACGAATGCGGCCAGTTGAGTGTACTTCGTAGGTCAAGTACAAGAATACTTTTGGAAATTGGACTGGGGTTCGCACTCATCGGCTTTTGTTGTTCTATTTTGTTTTGTACTTCCATGCTATTTCATTTGCGATACTTACGTCATTCATGGTCATTCCAGTTTGGTTTACAATGAAGGAGTTGCCAGAAAACGTAACGTGGTCTTGAAGATTGTACCCAACGGGGAGGTCAGCGATCGCTGGGATCCCAAACTCGTTCAGATGGTCCTTTGGTCCTACTCCTGACACCATCAGCAGTTGAGCGGAGCCTATAGCTCCTGCAGATGAGATGACTTCGCGGCGGGCACGCACTTGCATACTGTAAAATTAATTTCGTGTGTAGAATAATATTTCTACGCAGCTATGTGTATGCTCAGATTGCTCAGCTTATTTAACATGAAGAAAATATAATATTTCAGATTCTGCAAAAGTTACAAGTTACCTTTTATTCCACTTCTTAAATTCTACGCCAGTGGCTATTTTTGTGTTAGGGTCTATTAAAATTTTCGAAACGGTAGAGAATTTCGATACTTTCAAATTAGGCCTAAAACGTATTGGTTCTAAAAACGCTTTCGAGGAACTGCATCTTCTTCCTTTTCTCATGGTTGCTTGTGGCTTAGAAAATCCGATCAACTTTTCTCCATTTGGGTCTCTCCATTTATATCCTAGTTCCTCACCAGCCTGCTTGAATGGTTTCTCAAGGGGTGAGTGGTACGGCGCATATTCAACATTTAAATATCCGCCAACACCGTGATATGATGAGTTCCTTAATTCTTTGATACCTATGTTTTCTGATTTCTTGAAATACGGCAATATTTTGTCGTAGCTCCAGCCCTCATTACCCATTCTAGCCCAGTCGTTGTAATCTTCCGGATGTCCTCGTTGATAAATTAAAAAGTTGAGCACACTACTACCGCCGAGTACTCTGCCTCGGGGCAGGAAGCACACTTTCCCTCTTAAATCCTTGCATGCTCTCGGCTCTGGCATTGAAGTATAACCCCAGTTCATAGGAGTGAGGGAAAGAAATGCAGCGAATATAGGAATGTCGGAAAAGAAGTTTTCGTTTCCTCCGGATTCTATGAGTAACACCTTCCATTGTGGAACTTCACTCAGTCGGTTAGCTAGTACAGAGCCCGCTGATCCGGCTCCTATGACTATGAAATCAAATTCTTCCTGGTCTTTTGGTGTGTAGTCAGGTATGAAACCTTCCCTTGGGTTTCGAGGTAGAGGTCGAAACAAGTCGGTCCAGTAGTCCATAAAGCTCCGCGTGTCTAACTGTGCTTGTACCGCCGCCACAGTGATGCAGAGTAAGTAGAAGAACCATAGCATGATGTGTTTTTATATTCTGCATTCCTGAAACAAATTAGGTACTAATCAGTAACAGGAACTATACACACGCCATTGCTAGGCACTCGGAGTTAATTTAGTCCACTTGGTTGTTGACGTAGCCTCGTAATAGGTATCTGAGGAATACTTGTGGATGATCTTCACGCTGTCAATGTTTAATTTAACAATCTAAATTCTCACGACAGTCAGGTGGTACTTAACGACCCACGTTCTGATGTTTGAAGGTTAACGATGATCGTTCTATAGGTCTAGAGTTTTTTTAGAATACAAATTACCACCTAGGGACTCATCTACGTCATTGATTTTCATCAATCATTTCAATGCAGTCACATCAGTTCAGTCATACATTATAATAATGGATCGCAAGTAGGGTGAAGTGTTCATCAATGCCCAACCCAACTTAAAGTACCCACCACCAAGTAAGTAACCACCATACTTAAAGTCGTCCTTTTCATAAATAAAAAACTTTTATCAGGAGGAGCATTCAAAATTCTTATAACTAAGAATGGTTATAGGTCTTCCGAAGTTGCAGTCTTTATTATTGGGTTCATGAGCCAACAGAACTACACCCTATTTTTCTTAACCCACAAATGAAAAAAAAAAAAAAATTGCTTGTAAATTTTGCAAATTCGACTGAAATCTGTTTTATATTGTGCAAATTACGCTTGCCTTCCGAAATTAGTTTTTTCTTCAGCGCCGTCGCCAGAACATTCTTCCGAAATCCAATTACTTTTGGCAATTTTAAATTTCCACATGTACAAGTGCGATAAAAGTATTTTACGAAGTTAAATATTGAATAGGTACACATACGAGTAGTTCGTAAGTAACTTTGTAAAAGATTTCTTTCAGGAATAATTGACTAACTAGGTATAATAGAACTTTCTCTTCACTGATATAATGTAAACATTCAAAGAGCTAGCCATATTATTAGTCCATGGTCCTAGAGTTTAAATTGATGTCAAATCCATTAACAACTATGACCTTGTTAGTTTGACTGGGGATTTCTGATAACGAACTTACCGTATTAATAATTCAGCTATATTTATGACGTTTGCTTTAACCCAAATTGCAAATGAGGATGGTTGGCCATCACCTAATACTCGAAGGATTAAGTCATTATCAGTCACGCTAGCACACCAGGCCAGCATAATGGGCGACATCCGAAGGCATACAACTCTCGGAATTTTTGATCAAAATTGTGTGAAGTGTTTATTCAAAAATCGTTTGTAATTCGGTTAAATATGTGTGACGGGTAGAGCAACAGAATCATGCCTTGTTAGTTGTTATTTCATGGTTATTGATTTTAATATTTATTTTGTGACCCAATACTTTTCTCAAAAGAATTGGGTCTGGGTTAGCTATATATTTTATTATTTCGAAATATCTACGCAGAGTGAGTTTACTAACTACGCATTTAGTTTGGTTCACTGGTGTCTTTGTTGTCGTAGCCTGATTTTGACAAATACGACTGAACTGCTTTGAAAACAAACCATTTGTGCAAATTGGTTTCGCAACGAAATGTTTATATAGGTAAACTGTTTGATATGTTAAATAATATGAGCAAGGAACTGCACGAAATATCGCGCTGAACCCTTGTTCACTCGACGCGACGTTTCAGTCATACTACTTAGCTGTTGCCCACGACATTCGTTCGCGTTAAATTATTATAAAATATTACCTACTTCCCTTTTTGAATCGGATTTTGTTACCAATTTCAAAGTTTTTAATTTTTTTGCACGGAACTCTAATTCTTATTCTAAAATAACAGTAGCCTAAGTTACTCCTTATAACATCAGCTATCTGCCAGTAAAAGTCCCTTCAAAATCCAGTCCAGCCGTTTCGGAGTTTAGCCGGAACAAACTGACAGATAGACAGACAAAAACAGAAAAAAAATGTGTTGTTGTTTTAAGTGCCGTATATAATTTCATATGCATTCAGTAAAAAGCTGTTATAATGATATTATTACAAAGAGACGCTTCAAGATAAGTAGGTTTATAGATTAAGTTTAACTTGCCGTGCATTCTGTTGTAAATGAAGCAATCGTAAGGGTACAAACACTGCAAACTGCAACTGCTACAAAGACTAAAGTAAGATTACTAGAAAGTACCTTCCTCCCCCTTGCATTTAATCATGAATTTCAAGTAAATCAATTTATGATTGGTCTCGATATTAGTCAGACGCATGCTGTTTCAGATTCTTTTCCGTATACGCATATTTTACCGTGTAGGTCTACTGGGTCGATTTAAATTACCCAGTAACACAGTCAAGTCAAGGAATGCCCGGTGCGTTACTAGCTCAGCGAGTCACGTACTAACCGCGATTACATACGTGGACAGAATTAGGATCAATCACACTTGTAATCACGGCTATTTAGGTACGATTACATGCCAATAGCGTCCTGTAGGTAAGGTTATTAGGTACTCGTAAGCAACTAGAAAATCTATTTGATAGTATTCTCTATTTTATAGAATGATGCGGTTTCTACTTTAAGGTAGGCACATTCAGGCTTCAATAAATCGTTAATGGAGTAAAAACAGAAATTAGTTTACTTAATATTTAGTTACGTACTAAACGATTAACCTTAAAATTTATTAATATTAAAATTAACCCGTTTAAAACAATACAGTGCTATTGTATTGTTTAAAACGGAAATATCTATGTATGTAAATTTTACCTTTTTTTTTTTTTTTTTTTTGGAGGGTGAGAAATCATCAAATGACTCCTCCCGCTCTGGGCGGAGCGGAAGGGAGTGTCAGACTCTTACTGACTAAAAAACACCCATGTTCCTTCATTGGCCCTTTATGTTCCAGGGCCGCGGTATCTCTTTCGAACAGTCCCGCAGCCCTGGCAGGCACCGGCCCTTGCGGGCCCCTCCCGATGTAAATTTTACCTTAGTAATACACTACAGCTTGCAGATCTTTTTTTAATACAAGTACTCTTCAAATAATTTAATATTTTCCTAGACACGGGTGTTTTGTTCGCACATCGAGTGCTGTTAGCAAGGTGGTGTTAATAGTGAGTGCACACAAACGGTGTGGGATAGATGGGCGTGTGTTGTACAGTCGCCAGCTCATAAAATTACCACAAACCGTCAAATTTCTCCAAATGATTTTAAACCATAAAATGTTGAAGGGTAAGTTTAAAATCGAATGAGAAAATTTGATAGTAAGTAGGTAGTAACGACTGTACTTGTAGGTAGGTCAACCGTATGTGTGTGTTCGTCCCTGCACTGTGGTTAACCTGCACAGTGCAGGTACGAATCACTGTGCACTGTGCATTGTACATTGCGTGATTGCGTGCTACCGTGAATATGCAAATATTTTGGCTAGGTATCTATTGCGAAACATGATTACTTAGTATTATTTACTTTTTAGAAAATGGTCAAATTATTACTGCCTCGTTGGTCTAGTTAGCAAGCGCGATTGCGGAGCGTGAAATTCTGGGTTCGATTCCTGGAAAATTGTTGTTGGGTTTTCCCACAGGAATTTCTCGGAATCTGGATTTGTGCCCGGTTCATGGCAATAGGTTCGCCACGTATTACATGGGATTTAAACATATCTGGCGAAATGTGGGTGTACTATTAAGTACACGTCCGCCTAACCCTTTGAGGATTAAGGCGTGATGTTATGTGTGATAAATTATTTACCCACATAATAAGTTTATTTAAGAATTTGCAATTTTTCGAAAGAAAACTGTTAAGCCTGTGGTAAAGCTTATAAAGTACTCTTAGTTTATAGTTCAGTGAGTTTGAATTAGAAATAGACGTGTTTAATGGAGTAAATAAATGTAATACAGATAAAAATTATGTTTTAGAATGAATAAATTCTATTAACTTCTTAGTCGAAGTACATACACTTCTTTCAGTTTTATGAGACGAAAATAAAGTAAATAACTTTATTCCTGAGAGAAAATGTTTGTTTTGGTGTTAACGACAATCCATATTCCTTATCTTTTTTGTGCTACCTAAGTGATTTATGAATGTCAAAGAACCTTTTTGCGGGAACTTTATAGGCACGTTCCTAATAATTCGATATATTTTTATTAGATCGATTCCTTTTTCCTGGAAAACTGAGTTATTTATTGTTAAGTAGTACACACGATGACCAATCAAGCTTTAAAACCAAATAAGCTGATCTCTCATTGTACGGGCAGCTCATACAAAGCGAAGTCAGGTTATATTGGATACTAGCTTATGCCCGCGGCTTCGCCGGCGTGGAGTTCGCGAATTGCCTACGGGATCTTACTTCTGGGATAATAAGTAATATATGTACCTACCAGTACCTACTATACCAGACTATAATCTATCTCTGTGCCAAGTTTAATCCAGATCTGTTCAGACGTTTTGGCGTGAATGAGTAACAAACATCTATCCATGCAAACTGTCGAAATTAGAATAGTTTATTTAAGATATTTAAGTGTAATATTAGTTTTTACTTTTAAAGTTGAATAGGTAATACAGAATCGTTAGTCGCGTTTTGTTTTACATGCACTTACATAAAACTTGTAAATATTAGTTCACAGTAATAGATTGGACACCGGTGACGATGATCAAATAATTTATAAGGTATCAATTATAAACATAATACTTTTACATAACATTTAATATCAATTTCGCGTATTACGAGCCAACGCGAAAATGGGGATTTCACATATATTTAGATTTACACACACGTCTACCTCAGAAAAATCCTAACTACTTACTAATAGGTAAATACTCCCGCAATACTGCACGCCATGCGCCTGTCTACGTGAGTTTGGAAAAACTGTGATACACGTGTCTCATCTGTACACCAATTTTCTAGTCAACGGACCCCGAGAATAAAAAGTTTCACAGAAATTCAACACCTCAATTTACCTTCTTAGGGGTGGAATTTCAAAGAACCTTTTCTTAGTTGATATCTAGGTACTCTTCACAAAGAATACACCCTCCAAATTTCATTTCCCTAGGACCAGCGGTTTGGGCTGTGCGTTGATATATCAGTCAGTCAGGACTGAATTTTGTATTGGGGGATGATTTTGGAAAAACTGTGATACACATTTCTCATAATCTTAACTGAAGAGTATGTAGACTTTCAAGTCAATCGATCTCGAGAGTAAAAAGTTTTACAGAAAATTCAACACCCCAATTCACCCCCTTAGGAGTGGAATTTCGAAAAACCCTTTCTTAGTAAATATCTACTCTTCACAAAGAATACACTCTTCAAATTTCATGTCTTTAAGACCAGCAGATTAGGCTGTAAGTCGATATAGCAGTCAGTCAGTCAGGACTTTGAAATTTGAATTTCATATCGGGGGATGATTTTGGAAAAACTGTGATATTCGTTCCTCATAATTTTAAATGAAGAGTACCTATGTACACAAATTTTCAGGAAATCAACCCCGAGAATAAAACGTTTCATAGAAAACTCAACACCCCATTTTACCCTCTACATAGAATTTCGAGAAACCCTTTGACACCTACTCTTCACAAAGAATACACCTTTCAAATTTCATTGCTCTAAGAACCAGCAGTTTGGCCTGTGCGTTGATATATCAGTCAGTCAGTCAGTCAGGACTTTGAATTTTACATGTATAGAAGATAGATGTGTAGCTTGATGTGTCACCGTGTGTATCTTCTAAGGTGGGTACCTACATAGGCTTTCGAACTGTTCGTGACACAACATTACGCCTGTAATTCGTGAAGGGTGAGGCAGACAAGTACCTGTAATATAACTATTATAGTAGGTATAGGTACCTACCATCAGTTATGTTAATGGTTCAAGCAGGTAGCTAATAGAGAGCGGTATCGAACTTTGTATAAAATGTCATCATCACTAACTCAGCGAGTGACCTTCGCGAACAAAAACCAAAGGAAGTCCAGTATCCATAAATAGTTAAATGGAATAAGATTATCATTTAAAACGTTGTTATTGAAAAATCACTCACGTAATGTCGTACCTACACAGTTTAATGCCGTATCGTCCTTGATAGGCGCAGGCGCATCGCTCCGGTGATGAAATTATCAGTAGGCTGACCACAACAAAACTTTTGATAAGTGTTATTTAACTACGTTTAACAATAAATGTCTTCTTCCCTTATTTGTCTTTGATAAAATCAATCAAATGCACATAAACATTATTTGAAAAAATGTAAAAATAACATAAATAATATAAAAATAACATCACGCCTGTAATCCCTGAAGGGTTAGGCAGAGGTGTACTTAACAGTACACCTACATTTCGCCAGTTACGTTTAAGTCCCGTGTAATAGGGGCTACCCATCAACAAGGCACAATTCCGGACTCCGTGGCTACTACTGAGAAATTGTTGATGAAAAAACACAATCACTGAATCGTACTATGTAATGGCTGCCAACTTCTGCAGGGAAAAACAAAGAGGCGGGACCTGCATTTTAGTAAAAAAAAACCTTGTCTTCAAAGAACTCCCATTTATAAATACCCATGCTATACAAAACACGTTCGAAGCATGCGGTGTAGAACTAACCTATCATAAGTTGATAATTATTTGTCTTTACAGAACTCCTCAGTCCGACCCCACCCAATTTCTATCCAAGTTGAATGGTCTTTTGGAACACGTATATCACAAATATAAATCAAAAATAAATGTTGTCTTGGTAGGTGACTTTAATATTAATACTCTCAAAAAAAGCAATATAACAACTCAATTAATGGATTTGTCATACAATTATAATCTAAAATTACATATAAATGAGCCAACACGTAAGTCATCATGTATCGACCATATTCTCAGTGATATTCCGGATGCTGTTGCTACAGTAATGCCACTTCATCTTTCCGACCATGATACAGCCCAAATGTTGAGCATTCCTTTAAGACATAAGATACAAATAAAACAAGCAGCATATTATATCTACAAAAGAGACTTCAACTTGAATAATATTCAGAAGTTTAAAGAATGTTTACAAAACGTGTCCTGGTCGGAAACTTACGCGGAAAACGATGTAGATGTGGCATTCAGTTATTTTCACGAACTATTGTGCCTCTTCTATAATTTGTGCTTCCCGAAAACTAAAGTAAAAGTTAACACTAATCAAAAGAAACAAAACTGGATAAGCAAAGGTTTGAAGCAAAGTTGTAAAACAAAACGGTATCTACGCTTTCAATATTATAGAAATAAAATTATAGGAAATAAAACTAAATATATGCAATATTCAAAAATCTTACAGAAGTGTATCTACACATCGAGGAAAAACGCAAATATTAAGTTTATAAATGAAAATGAAAACAAATGCAAAGCAGTATGGAAAGTAATTAGGGACGAAATCAAGAACAATAACTTCAAGGACAGTATAGATCACATTCAAATTGATAACACAGTAGTCACGGATCCTGTAGAAATAGCAACGGCCTTCAATAACCATTACATTAATATGGCGCATACTTCTAATACAGATGTAAAAACAAGCCCTACGAACAATTCAGCCGCTCATTCGATGTTCCTCAAACCAGTGTCTGAAAATGAAGTTAGAACGGAGATAACATCATTGAAAAATTCAAATTCTGAAGGATACGATGAAATTAACACGAAAATTATAAAAGCATGCACTATAGAGCTAAGTGCAATTATAACACATTTAATTAATTTATCTTTCTCACTTGGTACTTTTCCTGAAGCATTAAAAGTATCAATTGTTAAACCACTTTTTAAAAAAGGAGAAAAATCTGATGTTAATAATTATCGCCCAATAACATTAATACCTATTTTGTCGAAGATATTTGAGAAGTGCATGTACAAAAGATTGATCGAATTTTGTAATAAATTTAACATAATTAAGAACGAACAGTTCGGCTTCCAAAAAAAAAAAATCTACAACACTAGCTATTTTCACTCTTATAAAAAATATAATGACGAATATTAATCAAAACCGTCTTACCACAGGCTTATTCTTTGATTTATCTAAAGCCTTTGACCTAGTATCCCATGACCTGTTACTGCAGAAACTGGAGGCAATTGGAATTAGAGGCATAGTACTTCAGTGGATATCGTCATACCTAAATAACAGACGACAGCGGGTTATCATTACAAAGGTAGATAGAAATAACGACATGATACCACACTTATCCGAACTCAAGTACAACACATATGGCGTCCCACAAGGAAGTGTGTTAGGACCAATTTTATTCCTTTTGTACATAAATTCCATTATAAATATAACCAACCATAAATGTATATTATTTGCTGATGATATTTCTATTATTGTAACAACTGATAGGAAAAATAATACGATTGACGATCATGCTACTGATATTAATAACACTATTGAAAGACTAATTGAATATCTAAATAAAATTAATTTATCAATAAATTTAAAAAAATCTGTTTATGTACAATTTAATAAATCTAACAATGCTAAATACAATATTAAAATGAATATACATAAAATTGACGAAGTAACTCACACAAAATTTCTAGGTGTAACTTTAGATCAAGACATAAACTGGAAGGCACATATTGATACCGTCTCAAAACGAATAAATAAGTTCGTTTATGCACTTAAAAAAGTTAAAAATATAACAAACGTTAAAACGGCAATAACGTCATATCATGCATACGTCGAATCGGTGCTCCGCTATGGTTTGATAATGTGGGGTAATAGCACAGATCAAAATAGAGCATTTATTGCACAAAAAAAAATGCATTAGAGCAATTACCGGGCTTCGACCTGACGAATCCTGTAGACCGATGTTTAAAAAGCTTGGCTTGTTACCGCTACCGTCTCTTTACATATACGAAACATGTATGTTTGTGAGGAAGCATAAAGAATTGTTTCATAATGCAGATGATTTATATCCTCGTAACCGACGAGACCCCCATAAGCTAGTTCTGGATATCCTTCCAAGACTAGCTAAATATAATAAAAGTTGTGTATCTATGTGTGTGCGTATATATAATAAAATACCAAGTAGTCTCAAGATGTTAAATGTAAGTTCATTTAAAAATAAATTGCATGAATGGTTGTGTAGTCATAGTTTTTATAGTGTCAAAGACTTCTTTGACAATAAATGTTAAATTTTGTACGCTTATCCTTGTTAAGCAAAAACATGTATGCTCTTGTTTTTTTGTATTTTACCATCTTTTATACCATGTTTTTAAGCAAATAAATATTATTCTATTCTATTCTATTCTATTCTACTCAGGACCTCATGCGCGACTGCGACCAATAGCCTAACGAGGCAGTTGATGAAAAATAGAGTTAGTATCAATCTTAGTAATGTGAATAAATACATAGGTGGCATTATACCTATACACACATACATAATCGTGGGACGGAGTCGTAGATCTATACAGGCACAGGCATGCAGCCAATCTACCTACAGATTTATACATACGTAAAGCTTTGTCCAATTACCTTCACACTTCGTAAGAACGTAACCGCACAGCCATGTACAGGTATATTAAGTATTTACTTACAAACACACACATTTTAACATAAATCTTCGTAATGTTTCTCTTAAGCAATGGCCAATGTTATCGACACTTCACTTTACCATTTTTTGTTATGTGGGGATATCCCTTATTGTTGCCGTCCGTCTGGGAGAATGGAGGGTTATGTTATGTCGGACTCCTTCCGACTAAAACCCCACTGTTTCTACTACTACCAAGAGTCGGAGGTCCGGGAGATACTGGAACACATCCCCGACAGGTATCTCCCCACCATGCCTTGCGGGCCCCATCATCCAGTGCGGCTCATCCCACACTAACACAAGTTCTCCCATAAAGGCCACCTCTTTGGAAACAAATTTCATGGTCAACTTTACAGTTAATTAATTCTTATTTTGGATTTCGGAAAGTGACGCAAATGTCATACTTTGCAAACTTTGGTTTTGTTTGCATAATTATGTATGCAGCAATGAACTTTAAAATAAGCAGGTTAATCTAAACTCTTAGATCATGAATAATAAATTAATGACCCCTCTAAGATGAATTTGTATTGTTTTTTTAAATTTTATTTTATGCGAAATGATTGATGTGATGAATGCGAAAATAATTTGTATCTATAACTATTCTACGTCTGCACCAACTATTGTCAAATTTATCGTTAAAAAGATTCCTCTTTGGTCTAGTGGTCGCAAGCGTTGTTGCTGGCCAGGAAGTTCTGTGTTGTATTCCTGAGTCGGGCAAAGTGCTATTGGGCTTTTCTACCGGGATCTTAAGAAGCGGTTCTTAGTTGGGCTTTTAAGCCAGACTTAAACATATCTAGCGAGTCCAGCGACATGACCTTTAAAGGCTATAAACAGCTCTGCTAATCCCTTTGGTGATTACAGCCATGATGTGATGTTAAAAACAAAATATATTAAGAATCTCAAAAATTCTTTACAAAACTAGGCCTATGATTTCAGAAAGAATTCGTATTCCTATTCCTATGAGCTGAGTACTATTTACGAGTGTTACAACATCACAATTTATGTGCCTACGGTTGTGATCTTTAAGAGAAGTCGTTATGGATGCTCATGACTTCAGGCAATACTATTAGGCCTTATGTTTATACGGAATCTTGCTTAACTTGGTCACGAAGAGGCGACGCGGCGCTCGCTACATATTTTACAAGAGCTTTCACAGATATTTGCAGTGAAAAAGAAATGCGACATTCCTTTTGTGAATAAAACAAGCTTGAAGCCATATTTTGGCCGTAAGAATTTCGATAGTAGATATCATTTACGAATGACTCTTTTTAAGCATTTTTCACTTTTTCAAGCGTTATATTATTTTCTGATTGTGGAGGTCAGATAGGCAGTCGCTCCATGTAAAATACTGGTATTCAGCTGCATCCGGTTAGACTGGAAGCCGACCCCAACATAGTTGGGAAAAGGCTAGGCAGATCACAGATGATGCTGATATTATTTTCTGATCAACAAAATGTGCATCAAGTAGTGCTAGTATGTACTATGAACGTATGTATATCTGCCAACTTGTGCCCACTGAGTACTGATTTTTGTATATGTAACAGAGAATTGGGTTAAAAATTAATTAGAACACTGCCAGATACTTCCCGTCGACGGAAATTTCTGCCGGACACTTTAAAGTACGGAAAAAATACTTAATCAGTGTATATGTATATCTGTGTGTGTGTGTGTACAATGTATATCTTCAATACAACGTGTAAAAAATCAGCACCCAGGCTTTAACAAAAGTTAGTAGTATCTTTACACCTGGTATTTAAAAATTCGCCGTCGGCACAAGTTAGCAGGTATGCATACGTTCACAGTACATACTAACGCTGGTACAGACGCACATCAAGCTACTACAATCTGTCAAATATCTTTTACTGCTAAAGCATTAGGTTCAAGTTTCATTGGGAAAATTTGGCGGTTTCGGGTAGCTTGATGTGCTGACGTCTGTACACGATACATTTTGTTTATCAGAAAATAAGTAATGTCTGCCGGCCCAGGGATCTTGCACTACAGCACTACGGGTTTCATACACCTAACCAATCTTAATTTAAAACTTCCAGACAAATAACTGCACCCCGACGATGCACAACTTTTAAAAGTAAAGTCAAGGCATAAGTAGGTAGTTCGTCTTCTATTCGCGACTTTTGAAACAACTAATTGTACATTTTTAATCTTGAATCTTTTGTAGGTATGACATGTTATTTATTGCATGATCAGGAAAGTTGATATTTCATATTGTTGGTAACGCAAAGTGGATTTGAAATTATATTTTGATCTTGGTACTCGTAGTCATGTAAGCACCCGTATCATTTATCACTTGGTAATTATGATGATTCCTTTGACTACTTCCTGGCTTCCAGTTTAACCAGATGCAACTGAATACCAGTATATTCCATGGAGCGACTGCCTATGCCCTCCACAACCCAGTTAGTGGGTAATACGATACCCCTTGATGAGACTGGTTTGTCAGACTTTCGGGCCATTTACCATTTCAGTGAATTTAAGGTTATTAAACATTGTTCTGTAAATCACCGATTTTTTAGATCGGTAGGTTGTAGACAACCTGTTTACCTCTAGCCCTAGACTAGCCTCCAGACTACAGACAGCGTTACGTCACAAGATAGCTGTGACCGAAATAACAACGTCCAAATGCACTTTGACCATAAAAATAGAATTCAAACTGGTGGATAGGTAGTTATTTTCCAACCGCATACAGAGTGACTTTAACATTATGGGCTTGTTGGTGAAGAAACGTGACACTAACGCCTTGCGAATCTTTCTGATAAATAATGATAAAAGGAGGCTTCGAGACGAAGCTCTTCGACTTGTCGAACGGTATTGTCGGGGAAGTCAGTCAAATGTTTTACGCGGAGAGTTCGAGAGTTCTAAAAGGAAATCGCGGCGCGGAGCCTAACAATCGGGATGGGGTCGTAAGCCCGCCGCACCACTCAAGAAACAGATTCCTAACTTTGAGGACGTTGGGAGCAGTTATTTGTGTTTGCTTATGTTTTACACCCTTAAAATTTACAATTAAACAAAACATTTTCGAAAGGGAAGTTTCCTATCGAATCGTACATTCAGTACACAGACAGATACTGTTTATGGAGTTACAAAATAAACTGAACTTAAGCATGTATGTTCGTCAAACTGGTTTATTTGTTGCAAAACTGAGGCCGGTAGTTTAGAAACTGGAAGTCAAATGACCAACTGTTTTGTAAAGGTCTAGTTAAGGAGAAAACACAACTCTGCACTTAATTATACCATTGTAAACACAGGTTGACCTTGTCCTCGACCGGAGTACGCGTAACACGAAAACGAAATATGGAAAGAATGTGCGTAACAGCGGTCAGAAGGAATCTGTTACATCAGAGGTCGCCTCATCAATATTCATGTTCTATAACATGTTTAGTTTGTTTTTAATCGTTTTTTATTTAGATGCATTGTAAACATGTTTATTAATTTAATCCTCTGTGTCAATCAGACATGGAATTTTAACAAGACGCTGAGCTATGGTTCAATTTTATTTTTAAGAAACGTGAAAAACAATGTCACAACAAGCTTTGTTTTGTTTACTCATAAGTTACAGTTTCTTGCACCTAGGGTATCCGTGCACAGCTTAATCTGGGGTTTGCTTTTTATTTGGATGAAATTTAGGCTGCCATCGTTAACGAGCTACTGGGCTCGCATGGCATCGTGCCAAAACCAGAATCGTGAAAAACTTCAACACAAAGTCTGGGTTCATGAATTATTATACGACTGGTTTAATAAGGTCACATCAAAATTGTGTGCTCTATTTTAGACAGCTCAGCCTACAGATTTTATACAAAAAAAAACAATGTTTACCTAAAAAGGACAATGACCAAAGTTGGTACCAAAAAGTCTCGCGCCTCAAAACCAAAATATTATAGTAATTAGTTTCATATTTTTTTACGGCATTACGCGTCGGGGATTTGATTTTTGAACTGGAAATATACTTTTCGAGTTTAAAAGTATGAATATTGTTTTACTCCCTTTATATGACGTTCCGTTTCAACTGAATATAAATGACGTTCCGTTTCAATTGAACAAACCCTTGTCTGTCGTGCGAACTCTAAAATTAATTACAATTAAGTAAGATCAGTACACCAAATCGATTTAGTTTGGTTTATTGCTATTTGCAACAAAATAGATTTTCTCAGCCTAAAGATTTTGATTTATCGATTACATCCCTAAATCCCGACTAGTTTATAGCACTTACTATACTCTATGGTTTATAGTTGCCTTATCTGTGGCATCTGACATTTGTACTGTACTGACTGACTATTGGCAATGTAAAGGTCTAAAATAAAATCGAGTTTCAGTCAAGCATACTGTGGATGTTACTTTAACTCGTAATTCTTACTAATATTAGTGTATTACGCTGTTTTTAGAGCAATAATGTAATGTTTGTGTGTTAAAATACGTCGTTGGTAGCGTCGAAAAAATAGACCTACTTTTTAGGTTAGTTTCGATTTTATAAAATAACTCTGAGACGCGGGTTTTTTTTTGAAAAATAATTTTTGTAGGAGTTAATACGATCAGTGTAGTCTATAAAAAACAAGGTTTGATTTTGATGCAGCATGGTACGGGATTCCATACTTCCATGAGCTTTCTCCTTTAACTTTTAAAAGTTAGTTTTGAGAGTTCTGGCTATTTCAGAATAATTAGGTATTTTATGAACTGCCAACAAAATTAAAAATGACTTATTTAGTTAAGAACAAGTTTAATCAAGCCGTGCTGTGGGACCATACTGACTATGTGCTCGTATTAACAATTACGCAAGCAGTGGACTCGTACGGGGAACGAACGTCACCGAGGAATTAGCTGGTAGTTTCCACTTTGTGCAACTTATTAGCACGAACCGTATTTACTTCGATACGTTTATAATGTGTTGTTTCTACGTAAATCGTTAAACATTAGCATCGTCCTTTCAAAGGAATATTACTGTGTCACCGTTATTTGCTATTGATGTATGTAATTATGTATGCATGAGGTATCATAAGGTACTAGGAGGTATATCTTTAAATGCTTATTGAATGACGTAATGACCATCTGCCTGGTTGGTCTAGTGTTCGCAGGCACTACTGCTGACCGTGAGGTCCTGGGTTCGGTTACGAGGTTGAGAAAACTGTTATTGGGTGTTTCAATCAGGCGTTTCTCAGTAGCAACCACATAGTCTGGATTCCTGCCTGGCAATAGGCTCGCCTCTATTACATCGGAATTAAACATAACTGGCGATGGGGGTGTAGGTACTATTAGATAAACTTTGCATAACCCCTCACGGAATACAGGCGTGATGTTATGTTATCTTTAACTGCTTAGTTATTGAATGATCTGACTATAGAAGTATGTTTATGTAGGCATGTAATGATTTCCTTTCCAATGTTCACTAGTGTATAATGTTTTCAATGGCGCCTATGAGCATAGGTAGTAAGTACCTGATAACTATGAATGGTGTTACCTTGACAGTAAAAGCTCCATCTCCTGACTTACGACAGTCACAACATGAACAGTTTTTATTGCTTTGTCTGGGTGCCCATATAAAAGAAACAAACTGTTTCTTTGAGACGCCCTATCCTTTGACGGTTTAACCTAGCCTAACCTTTGTCGTCGACTATTTGCCCTTTGGATTGAGCAATCCAGAATAGTGCTTTAGGCTGCGTTTCCACTAGAGATGTGCTAGGCCGCTGAGCGGTGCGAGGTTGCGTAGCGAGGCTGTGGAACGGAGTGAGCCATCGCAACACATCCCTCGCACACATCTTTCCCTTGTTTTGTATGTACAAAAATCTCGCTCCGCTGAGCCGTTTCCACTAGAGCTGCGCTGAGCGAGGCTATGTAAACGGAGTGAGCCCTCGCAACACATCCCTCGCACACATCTTTCCCTTGTTTTGTATGCTCAAAAATCTCGCTCCGCTGAGCCGTTTCCACTAGAACTGCGCTGAGCGAGGCTATGTAAATGAAGTGATTCTATTGGTTCTTAACAAACACATCCCTCGCTATGCTTCCTCGCAAATCTTTAGTGGAAACGCAGCCTTACCGTTTCTTAGCGCTCCTTTTTGTCTCTAAAACATTATCATGAGACTACAAAATCTTCGGGGATATTCTGATGCTGTAAGTACAGCAAGTAAGTACAACAGAACTGTAAAAAAGTTTGTTAAGTTGGAGTGAAAAATTATGTCGAGGATTTTCAGTCAGTTCAGTTTAGGAGAAAAATAATTACAAGAATGTAGGTAGGTACCTACATTCTGGTAAGAAAAACAGGACTTTGGTAAGAAGCTACTTATATTCACATTGGCAAACTGAAGGTACGGTGGCACCGATTGAAATAATGTTAATTACAAGTATCATGTACTTAAAATTTTAACACAGTTATTACAAATCCGATTCATGCTTTCGTTATTTTTAAGCAACAACAACATTTCTTAAGGTGTAAACGTTTGTACAATTTTGTGACGCGAAAACAGCAAGAGGCGTAATGCGTAACTCTAGTCTGAATTAAATGTCGTAAGACTTCCGATACTCAGTAGATGTTTAAAGGAACGTTTAGCAATAGCTTACCATGCCTTACCTTATTAATGGCAGCACATAGTAGGCAGAGTAATCAAATGCTTATGTTTATAAATACGTCCATTATTCCATCTTGTCTAACCTAATTAATTTAATTATTTGGATTAGCATTAGCATAGCAAAAGTTGTTGTTTCTTCATTTTGTTTTCCATAATTTTTTGCCTGTGGCTGGCAGTATTAGTTTTTAATATAATAACATTAATTATAAAGTTTTAATTATTTTTCTTATTTTAAGTAGGTGGCTACTAATTTTTCTAAAAGGCCCATAATAAAATATTAAATCCAATCAAATAATTATAAAATAAACGAAAACTCACCACATTCAAAAAGTCTAAACACAACACTTCATTCATGAAAATTGAATGAAAAATCACTGCACTTGAGCTGACACCGTTCTACAATCTAGATGCACATTATGTAACTTAACGAGCACATGTGTTAATTGCGTGTAATAATAGCTTTGCATGTTCATAGATGAATGGTATCGGATGCAGCAAGCATGCACACACCGGCCCACGAGCATACGCGCCGAGGATTGGCCAGGCGCACCCGCAACGACACGCAATTTAAACTACTGTCCGTAGACACGGCCTTGCCACTGGACCAGTAAACGTATCTAACTACGATCGATACATATTTTGCCACAGAAATGCTGCCTTTGAAGTCCAAGTTCGACTTGCGACATCTCTAAGAATTCAACCGTGGAATTAAATTATGTGCGAATTGTTAGTTGTAGCCTTCTGAAATTGGTATTTGCTTAACTGCCTAATGCCACTGTCATGAAAGAATTTCATATAACAATGGATGTTCAGGGATCTCCAATTCAATTACCCCATCACGGTCCATGGTAAACTTAACTGAAACTTATAGTTTTTTCAGAAGCTGGATAGAATCGCATAACCACGAGTGAAGGAACGGTATTCGACTACACCTAGGTCACACAACACTTAATTCGCAACCTAGGCTAGACGGTATTGTCTGGCAGAGATCGCTGCTTGCGACAAGCACACCATTTCGCTTTTGCTTTGCAGTTTTACTCTATTTGCATAGAACAACTAGCACTGGTACAAGTACAACAACTAAGTAGCTTATTCTTTACAGGTAAATATTATACTCATGTAGATAGTTAGTGATAACCATCCTGCAGTCACACTTATTATTACGAAGCAAATTGACTATCAGCAGTGGATAAAAAACCATAAATTTAAATCTGTCAAAATAAATTGACCAAATAAGTAATAACCTATTCTCGACCGCTAAATATACAGCCGCTCGGGTCAATCTTCGGGTTAAGCCACGCTTGCCTAGGTTGGTTTGCGGATGGGTGACCACCCATTACATACCGTACTTCCTCCGTGCCTCGGAAAGCACGTCAAGCCGTTGGTCCTGGCTGTCATTTGTAAATCTTTGACAGTCGTTACAGGCAGTCAGTGGCCCGAAAGTCTGATTATCAGTCTTACCAAAGGGTATCGTATTATACAGATCTAACTGGGTGGTGGAGGTCAGTTAGGCAGTCGCTCGATGTATAAAAGTACTGGTATTCCGCTGCATCTGGTTAGACTGGAAGCCGACCCCAACGTAGTAGGGAAAAGGCTAGGCAAATGATGATGATAATAAAATTCGTTTGATTTTCAGGACGCAACCGGCTAATTGTGAAAACAAAAAAAAAAGTGGCCAGCAATATAGTACTTTAAAAATGTGTCTAAAAACAGATCCTGTACATTTTGCTTACGTCTTGGGGCACTTAGGTATTTTAAACCATATCAAACCATTTTCAGAACCAACCTAAGCTAACAGAACATTTTGTGATTGAAGGTAAACATTAGTAAATTATACTTAATTACTTTAATTATCACTTTAACAGCTAAACGCTGTTCGAAACTTTTGCCAAAGTTGAACAAAAGTCGGTCAAGTAACGCTCTGCTGAGTTTGGAGTTCGACCTATCATTGATTTCGAACTTCGCTAGCGGTGCCATAAAATAAATCTTGTGCAGAACTTACTAATCGTAGTTTAAATAATTCTCAAGTCGTTTACAACAATTATGGCCGTTTATTAATAAACAGGTGCTACAAATAATACATTTTTGGCATATTGTCCTGCTATAAATATTTGTTTCCAAGATATGTAAAAATGAACTCTTGCTTTGAGCCGCCGTCGGCGGGTAATGAAATAGAAATCCTTTGTTTCAACCTGTCACTATTTCTTTTCAACTCACTGGTTCTTGAATGTTGTCAGTTCTTTTCGAAGGAAATATAACCGGCACAAAACATTAAGTAAAACCGATTCAAGATCACAAAACCGATTCAAGATCACAAAAAGGATGTTTAGAATTGGTAGACATATGACAGAGTAAGGAAGGCATCTGCCAAACCTTTTAGTTGCCCGGAGGGCTACGGTTGGGAGACACATAAAACCTTTCACATCTACAGATTGGTCATGTAGGTGCCTACCACGTTGAAAGTAAATACAAGACATAGGTATTTGTATGTTCGCTTTTTTATTTGTTTCGTATCTAACTTAAAATAAAACAAAGAAACATCAACCCGCGTAATACCGCTATAAGTGCTTCTCATGACTTATCGCACATTTGTGACTATATCAACGTGTAGGGTAATCCTGTATCGGTAGCCGGGTTGACGGGTCAACTGCTGTGGTTTCCACTTCCTCTATACATAGAGTTCTAACAAATGCGCGGCCATTCATCAGTGTATAGTTAGGGTCTCCTCGCCACTAACATATCACTCCACTTACGGCTTGTTACGATGTCCCGCAACAATGCTGTGCTGTTAATCTGTTGAATTTTTTGTTTTAATTAATTATCTCCATAATACTTACACGTCTTACACCTATCTATTCCAGTTTGTTTGATGAACGATTTGTTGTTGCATGGACACCTGAGCGAGGTGGCCACATCAGAGAATAGTAAAATTGCTGTGGAAATTGGAGACCCAATTTAGAATAATTTGGTCCACCAGACGTAGTTAGAACCTTTTGTACGGGTAAGTTCATTCAAGTCCATATTATCTATTTTGTTTGTCCTACGTGCCTCAATCAATAAATTTGACCTTAAGGACTTATGATCCAATATTATGAGTTAAACTAACTTTTGCTTTTTTTTACATATTTGCATGATTTAGCTAAATGCATTGTGTTAAAATAAATTATTGAATTGTAGAAAACCTTGATTGGAGTCTCGGAAAGATTCCATTCAAGGTTTTCTATATTTCTAATTCAATCGTTTAAAAGTACAAAAGTGAGATAATTGTAAAAGCAGGAACAAAATGATTTCGTACTTTAGATCTGGTTTTTACACCTACAAACATATCAGTTTACTAACGAGCCTTTTAAAATACCAGCAAGCGTATATTAAAAGTGGATTAGCGCCGATCACATGGTGTTGACCTAATTTAAGCAGAAATAACTTTAGGACGTAGGTTACCCGACCTCCACACAGTTTTATGTAGAGAGTGTTAAACAATATGGCGCTGGAAAAATAATGCATCGTCATGTTGATACGAGGAAACATTAAATTATAATAAACACACTAATATGTTGAGTAGTATCGACCTTCGGATATTAGAATCTCCATGAGGAGTAAGAACTGAACTGATCAAGGCAATTTTGTTATTTTTATGGGTAATTTATGGATAGAGTTCACGGGTATGAGCAGTAATCTATACAAATAAATAAAATTGAAGTGTCTGTTTGTAATTTCAAAATAATAGCTTTTTACTGAATGCGTATTAAAATGTATACGGTACTTTTAACATAAAACCTTTTTTTAATATTCTCTGTCTGTCTGTCTGTTGGTACCGGCTAATCTCCGAAACTGCTGCAACGATTTTGACGAGACTTACTTTACTGGCAGATAGCTGATATCATAAGGAGTAACTGAGGCTACTTTTATTTTAGAAAAAGAATGGGGTTCCGTACAATAAAATTAAAACTCTTGAAATTGTTAACAAAATCCGATTCAAATGGGGAAGTAATATTTTTATAATGATTTCAAGCGAACGAATCTCGAAACGAGTCTGGATGGCCCCGTATTTCATGAGACTTGAACATAACTGGCGAAATGTGGGAGTACTATTAGGGTACACCTCTGCCTAACAAATCGGTGATTACATGCGTGATCTTATAAATATTGTGCCCAAATTAATTTTAAGCAGTATCGAATTTTTGTGTCAAATTGTTGGGTGTGACCGTCATTTGTCCCGAGATTTGAGTTCTCTTGTGAATTGATCATGCAACATGCTTGATTACCTAATTAATTATGCCTAACCTATTGCCTTGATTCGGAAGTCGATACACAAAAAATCTCGCGATTAGCAGCTACGGTCTTGTTTTCTATTATAAAAAGTGCCAAAAGCCGGTTAATAGCTTATTTTAGTCTGTTAGTAGTTTAAAGTTATTTTATAATCGCAGTTTTTAATTCCATTATAATGGTCATTGATGGACACAAGGAATTTATATGATCGATACTTTATAATAAATTAGTTGAACTTAACATTGAAAACTTTAATAGGCATAATCATTTAATTAACGAACCAGATGACCGTCTGCAAGTATTTCATAACCCGACCCTCACCTTGATAGTTAGATCATCTAAGATATTATGCAGCGCAAGCAGCACGTATACCTACTTATAACACAAACATTCTCTCTATTGTAAATCTTTACACTTTCGTTATAAAGACTAGTTTACTTTTGACAAACAAACTAAAACTAGAGGCCAATAAATGAAACAGGTTTTTGATTTTATGTGGGTCATTGTAACACATTGCTGATTGTACGTAATGCTTAGCTGAATTTACGCAGAACCGGAAATCATAGCGCTCTCAGGAACGAAGCTGAAGAGTCCGTGAATTGTTAATTAAACTGAATAAGTATTTCGTGCTAAAAATTAGTGAGTGTAGTTGATGGTACGATAAGTCCCTACTACAGATGCGGCTCATAGACATAATATCTACGAAAAGTTGCTCGGAAAACTAAAAGAGCTTTTATTGAATTCAGGTCACTTGTAAATAAAACAAGAAAAAATAGAAGAACACAAACATAATTTTATTCATCTATTGATATACATTCGTTTCAATTGTTCCATACGTACTCGTACATTTATAATTAATTAAACACAGGTTGATATTTTTTACACACGAACTTTTCCGGACAACATTTTTTTCAGTGTTGATGGATCAACAAACAAATTGCTGTTGACAATAACTCGTAGGTATCGACTCGCAAATTGTATTACAAAAGTTTTTTTAATAACCGTGGAACTCAAGAGTTTTTAAAACAAGGTTAGTATCAGCTTACGGTGCGTTTCCAATGGTAGAGTAACCGATCTAGTACAGTAGAGTGTTGAAATATTAATTTCAAGCCACGTGCTATTGGTGCGCTAGTGTCTAGACTGTGGATCACTTACACTACCAATGTACAATGTTCAGGATCGTAAACGAACCCTTCATTATGTGGTTCTTATGATACTTTCATCAGGTAAGGCCGGAATGTTCGGCACAGCGGCGAGGAAAGGGTCAATTCATCTAGTTGAACAAATATGCCAAAATTACACACCTTTATCGGCCTGATTAGACAGTGTATTGTTTAGTCACCCATGAGTAAGATTTTTGTAAAATTTTCACAAGGTTGTTTTTCAGAACGTTTTTCCGATATACCAAGTACTTGTAGGTGCTTTAATAAAATGGTTACTCATCCGTGTTATTTTTATACAAGGTTGTGTGAAAAGAGAATTTATTTTAACAAAAAGTTCGCTGAAACGCAACGGGTGAAGTACGAGTACATGTTCCGTTAATTTATCGTATCTCCTACCAGGTTTATTTACATTGGCTACAAAGCGGAAACTACGGATACAAAATTCGGTTTTTCATTATTTTACACAAAATGTAAATCGCATACTAGGTATTAGTATTATTTATCATGTAACATTTATATTTAACTAATGTTGACTGAATTCACAATTGGTCTCGTTTCATTGAACTTGCTATCTACTGACTTCTCCTGATAATTTTCTCAACTTTAGTACTCTTTCTTTTGTCATATTCTCTATGGGTCAAATCACCATCGTTGATTTTACTCTAACGAATAAAATGAAATGGCGTCAATCCAGCTATACAGAAGGTAATCTTAAGTTTTTCGTTTTAAATTCATCGTCTTATACATACATAATATGTATGTGAAGGCTAGTAGGTACCTACTTAATATGTAGTTTTATGTGATATTGTGCTATGCACAAGGGTCAAGCCTAATAGCTCTGTGCAATGTTACAGTTAGTGCACGATACTATGTACAATACTGAATTTCTTATTAGGTAAATAGGTATATTATGTACAATACTGTACAATATTCAACTAGAGTTCTTTACAAAATTTATTAGGAATTACCATAGTTTAAAATGACTCGAAATATATCTACTGCAGTTTCGTTGTTTTTAGACACTACACTTCGAACAAGTCGAACAATGCTAGTTGGATACTATACCAGGTACAATAATGAAGTAACTATGTACCATAGTAGGCAGTAGGTACTATTTACGAACGAAACGAAGAGAAAGAATTAATAATTAAACATTTCAAATTGACCCGACTATAATAAATCTATCGCGTGACTTTACAGAACAGAGATTCTGCCCAATAGATGAATTTCAGCTCAAAAGAGCTTTCGCAGATAAAATTTATTGTTCAGACTCGTCATTAGTTCGCGTTTATTAATTGATGTACATAATCTACGTAGGCCTTTTAAAGTCTAAGATTTCGATTGTGCTTTATTTTCTGGTAATACCTTGGTCTCCTTTCTTAGCGCGGTCCGGAACGAGTCCGCCTTACTTCATTGTACGTGGCCTATACTGAAACTCGTTCAATGTTCATTTATTTTCTAGGGCAGATGTGACCAGCACATTGCCACTTTAGCTTGCTACACATTTACAATAGAGTGCACATTTTGCGCGTTGTAAGAGAAATCGATTCACGAAGCACTGAATTTCAATATTCGGCAAACATTGTAGGTAGATGATGAATCCAGACGGAATTGATTAAAGTCGGATTTCCTTTGTGAATCTATTTACATCGTTTAGAATTCAGGTAAAGATTGTTTAATTGTTCGAGTGTTTTAAGACAAGATGGACACTGTTAGTCTTGAATATGGTTCACAGTTCACTGACTCAGAACCTGAGTGGTATGTCCAGGAAGAGTTTCATGCGCTCGCCGATGTCGACAATGGAGCGCTCGTCCAATTGCTAGCTATCATCTCCGGTAGTCTCGTCATCATCGGGGTCGTCTTCGTCGAGCGGCTGGCTCGTGAGTGCGGCCCAGAGCGGCGAGCGCGCGCCGGGCAGCCCCGAGCCGCGCCGCTAGCTGTCCCGGTTGCACACCGCCGCCGCCGCTGCCGTGCCCATCGCGCCCACCGCGCTGAACAGGATCGTGCCCACCTCGCGGTCTGGTGTGATCTCCACCTTCAAATACAAATCTTTGTAAAGATTATTATTATTATTATTTATTTGTATCAGACCCACGATCCATAGTTTAGTTAGTAAGTAAACTTAAAAAATAATGTCAGTAATTAATCAAACAAGATGAACAAAAAATAAAATTTAAATTAAATTAATACAATCATTCTTCGTCCGATAAAATTTAAAATGTAGAATGTCCGTAGTCAAAGATTATCCTAGCAGTAGAAAATTTTCGAAAGCTTTAGAATTCCACTTTTCCAAGGCTTTAAATCTATTAACCTATTCGGTTATTTGTATGAAATGCAAATTAATGACTCTTTAGGTCAGTTAAATTATGATTTAATTTAGTGCTCTATCGTCAATGAGAACAGAAAGGAAGGAAGGCCGTGGCTCGTAGCTCCATCCCACGACCTTTGTCAAAATGACAATGGAGTCCAAACATTATTTGAGAATTTATCACACATTCATTTCAATGGTAAAACAAATGAAGATTCCTAGAAACAGAAAGATTATATCATACTTGGGAAGCTTGAATATGAGAATCGTTTATATCGGACATAATATCGAGAAAACAGAATCTAATAAATGACTGAAACAGCTTTTTTGTTAACGATTCCATTAGAACAACATCTAATGGGTACCTACTCATAATAAAGTCAATCCCGGAGCGAACAATACAAACCATTAAATAAATAATATCAAGCATCACATAAAAGTCACGTTTCATTGTTTTATTTCAGATCACAATAAACCACAGCAGTGAAATATATTTTATTTCCCACAGCTTTGGTAATCTCTTTGTTTCCAGAATCAATTTACCTACAATAACTTTTTAGGTATAGTTACAACATAACAAAATATAAATATTTATAAACAACGTGAGTTTGAAGTGGCAGAAACAATGAAAGAAAGCAAAGTATTATGAACGGTACGATACGGTTTCAGTGAACGGTACGGTACGGTTTCAGTGAACGGTACGGTACGGTTTCAGTGAACGGTACGGTACGGTTTCAGTGAACGGTACGGTACGGTTTCAGTGAACGGTACGGTACGGTTTCAGCAAACGGTACGTAAATAGTAAAAAATTGACTTTGACAGCGCCTTGATTTCATAGCAGTAAGGCAAATTTCGGGTTACGGAAAAACTAGTCCCATTCAAAATTCCGCCACGGGTCAATTTACCCTTTTCAATATTGATTATGGTAAACTGTCGATTATTAGGACCATTTAAAGTGATGAGGTTTACCATTATCGATTTTTTTAAAGAGGAAACTGGTACGTTTTCTGGTTCGATATTCCAGTGGTCCAGTCGTCGCCCAGTTGTTGGTGGATTACCCTGATTTACATTGCTCAAGTATTACTGCTGAAGTAGATAAAGCGTACTTGTGATAGCGTGGTTTGTTCAGGGTCCGAGCGCTCTTCGAGCACGGTGTCCAGTTCCAGTGTGGGTGGTGGTCGCGGCGACCGGATGAGGCTGACTGCCCGCGGCTTCGATCTCAATGGAGACATCTTCACCACTGACAGCTCCCCTCGGTCCAGCTCACAGTTTCTCCGCCTCGCACGTTCCCTAGAAATGTCTTATGTACTAAACACTTGAGGGAAAGTGGCGCTACTGGGAAAGGAGGTATCGAGTTGTATTGAGACTCTTCACTGGATAGGATGGCGATATTTTATGTCTCCGAAATGAGTACTTTTGAAGAGGCCTTTTAAGTCGTGTAGTGTCCCGCTAAGCTTAGAGATTTGTGCTCTTCCAAAGAGCTTGGTGATTCAAGCCCCATATGTACTTGCATAAATATGTTTGCAAATTATGTTCCTATTTTATGCTTGCAATTTAATTTTCGATTTCATTCCAACATCTACCAGTGAGGTTATTAGTCACAACAAATCCTTCTTTTCCAGCACTATGCTATAAAATATTCACTTTATAAGTCTGCAGTGCGCAAAATTGCTTCAAGCAATCCGTAGGAGCGCTGAAACTGAGCTGCTGAGTAACAACAGCCGTATACCATCTCAGTGGAATCAATCATCATTATCACGCACATTACGTGTAACGGCTTCCCTTGCGGAACGCGTATATGGGGTATTAGCGTAACTACGGTGTAAGGCAAAATCATGCGCGTCATAGCGTTAACGTTATGTAAATACACTAAAGTATTTGGTCTTATTTACCCAACTTATCTTTTACTCCATCGAACAAGTAGTCGTAGAAGAGGTCCTGAATCAAGTAGCACGTGAAAAGGTCTCGCTATGTCCTAAATCAACGAAATTTGACCTAAAAGCGAACGAGCGATCCCTGAGGGGTTTATCGTGGAGAACATTACGTTATTGGGCCGGCCAAGTATACGACCATAGTGGTTCAGTAAATGGCCTGTGATTTCATTACATCCTTGTCATTACCAATATGCTCGTAACTCACCTCGCCATTTTGGCTCTCCTCCTCAGGCAGCAGATAACGGTGAGCGCTAACAATGGGAAGCCGAATATGCACGATACAATCGGCACTACTATTGATTCCGGCGTCACTGGAACAATAAAAGTACGTTTATAGTCTTATTCCGCCGGCAATTTCCCGTAAACAAAGGGCGGCGAAAAGCGGGCCAACGAAATACATGTTCCTACCAAGTAAGGTATACTACTATAAACCAACAGACTCAATGAGTTCCAACAATGTACGGAGTTGCGGGCAATAAAAACAAGGCTTGTCGTTTTCGTTTGCTATTTGTATTTATGTTTCATTTACATACATATTTGTGTTTCATCCACAGGTGTGTGTCAACATGCACCTTGGCAACTGAAAACAAAACTTTGTTTAATTGCACATTTATGTACGTAAAACATTCAGATGCTATGACGACATTCGCCGCACGTTGGTATATAGAAGTTCTACAATTTACATGAGGGATAAATATATAGTCATGTTTGTAAGCAGCTCGGATAAATAACCAACCATTTGAAATATAGTTCGTGGAAATGAGAGCAGAGTGAAATGGAGCATAGAGATAAGCATTTTTCTGAACATTTTGTGGCAGTTAAATAAGTGAGCAAACGCGCTGACGATGCGATAGTGAGCCAACTACTATTTTTTTTTGCATATTTTGAAGCTTTTCGTTAAGTTTTTAAAACTTCATGAGCATAACCACAAAGCGACTCTTCTTATTTTTTTTACGGAGTATAAACTTTTTGTGGTTTAATCAAAATATTTTCAGGCTTATTTTCAATCGTCTAATAACTTTGTATTTGAAATATCATAAATTATATAATTTGAAAATCCGGGCATGCTCTGAGTTTGAAATTGCTTTAACGTGTACGAAACTGTTAAAGAATGTAACACGTCAACACGTCCAGATATTAGGTATTATTGTTAATAAAAAGTTCAATAACTTGTCTAGCTATGAAAGCTAAATAAAAATTAATTTAATTATAAACTAAGTTTGAATTCTCCCCCTTATTTTTTGATTGTCAAAAACAGCTGATCGATAGACATCTTTGGAAGTTTCAAACTTGGTTTACGCTACGTTAAGTTTTAGTTAGTTGAAAAACTGTACTTAATTAGTTTAATCTTTGTTCAAAGATATTTAATTGAATATGCCAAAACTTATTGCACTGTTAGCTAATTACTAAAGTAATTTTGAAACAAATTTAAGGGAAAATGGCTCTTATTTAATGTGTCTTGTGTATTTAGTTGAACAGTTTAATATACCTCAAAAATTATTAACATGAAAGTATGAGCACAATACTACGGGGGTCATTGACATCTTGTATATAAAATTAAACGAAATTTCTGACAACAATTTCAAAGAAAGTGAGCGAATTTTTAATCATCTCCCATCGTCGTTGGTCTAAAAATACTCTTTTATTATCTAAAGCCAGGGCAACATGGCCCGGTTTACAGCGTGTATAGCACTTCTACTTATGATGTTAGCTTGAGGCAGAGGCAGCTAAGTGCGCAGCCTTGGCTGCGATAAATGAGACCAATATTAAACAAGACACCGGCTGTTTGTACAGAAGCAGGCTCTACGAGATCTTACGACATATTGCTTTTATGGCAGCAGTATGTGTACGGAATTATGCTGAAAAGGTAATAAAATAACTGTTAGAAATTGCTAAGACTAAGGAGTGAAAATAACAAACGGGGTGGCTAATTTGGGACAAGGCGAAAAACAGGTTCTTTTCTTTAACAAATCTGACACTGATCTCGGAAATTAAATCAACCTTTTCCAGTCTAAAAATGGAGAATATTTCGTGAGAACGTAACTTAGCATCCCCTTCCACCCTAATTACTTTTTCATTTTTTGCACTTTCCACCTAAAACGAGCCGGTCGGCATAATGACGACGTTGGCAACCTAAACTGCCGCCCCAGTTCGTGATAATAATCAGGCAAATTTTAAGCCGCCAGGGTATTCTGTTGCAATAATGGTTCAATAAAAAACAAATTCGACATTTATTTCGCCTGTTTCATGGTATTATTTATCTAAAAGCACCTTTGTTTTCTGTAATTAAGTTGTTATCTTTAAAAGCAATACCATAATACCTGAATTGGTTCACAATGTCCGTAATGTATCGATCAGCCCACTTTGTCTAATCATTGGCATGTCAGAGCCGTTAACTTGCTTTATTACTTTGGATCGCCAAGTAGAAACAGATTCAGTTTACCATTGAACTTACACGATTAACTTACTGCAAATTACCCATTTAATCACTGTTGTAGTCGGTCATTAGACACGCTACTAACTAGTACAGTTCTACTTGGGATGTGCTTAGTTTCTACACGCTCGACTCGAATCGGCGACATCTACGATTATCTACTTATGTAGATACCGGTTATTAATTGGTGGCAAATGTGTTCCCATCAGAACAATTACGTAATTGTTTTTCACAGCCGGGAAAATAGGCTTGTATTTGCCGTACCTACGAGTATGTATGTTCAGTCATATGGTATTCTGATAACATTAGGTTTGTATTTCACTATTTCAGATTCAGACCCTTCCACCCTTAAGTCCCTGCCTGTATCAACGGAAATTACAGTCATTACAGAATGTTTGAAAACTACGTGTATTCTAAAATAACTTGTGAAAGGGACGGATGGGACTGTTTGCTTGACATTTTACCCCTTCTCAAAGTGTACAAACTAAATATGTAAAGCTGTCGAATTCGGCATACGTGACAATATAATATTCAAGTTAAAATATACAGAAGCCCCTCAGGTGATCCCAGAAACTTGAAAGGTCGCGAAAATATAACGAGGCAATTCACACTGAGCTATATCTTCTATTGTGTGGAAACCAGGTTTCGGCCCTCCATTATCATGTATTTGTCGTCAGATAACCGCTCAGGCAGTAAATACCTGTACCACTTACATATCGGTCCGGAAAAATTGCCGTCGTGTTTATAAATATGATGTACCTACTTTGTAGAAAGGTTGCGGATGGGGGAAGTTAAATAGGTTATTCAATTAGTTCAGGGATGAACGTTATAGCCGAGTTCGGAAAAAGAGTATGAAATGCTTCAAAGGTTACATTAGCGTTTATGTCGGAACTACACGAAAATGGATAGCAAAGTCTTTGTGCTTAGGAAAATACGCGTGCGGCCCCAGAAGTACTCGACCTGACGTATCGTTATTGTTTAAAAATAATGTCTTTGGTGACGAGTATCAACTTTATAAAATTATAATCAAGAGTTTCAAGCCGCCATATTATTTAATATTTGTTTAATGCCCATCGAATAGTGAACACTGCACAGAATTTTTGAACATAGGTAAAATTGGTCACCTGTCAATTGGTCAATTGGTTGGTTGGTGATACAAAACTTTCATTTGAAAAACTTCAGTCCGACCAATATCAAAGCCGACTAGATTCTACTCCGGAGGAGTCAAGTATTGGGTGACCAAGTTTGATTGTTGGAAATGAAATAGCAGACTGTACTGAGCAGATAAGGTAGGAAATAAAAAAAACAGTTTTTGTGTTTTCCTTGTTAGGCCGGGTCATTCTGGGACTGCCCTTGTAGAAAGTGTGTCGTTTATTGTTTGGTTTGATACTTTCTTCGTAAAGTTTTCATACGACATTCATACACAAACTCACGCCTCTATCATGGGGTAGGTAGATACTACGGAACGTCAGCTGCTACAATCATTACATTGTATACTCCTTTTGACTCCTCCACGTTCATATATCTGGTCACACACGTTTTCATACAATTTAGAAAAGAAAATTGTTATATTTTTGTAAATTGCTCGAAGCAAGGAGCATAATACATAGGCCTAGGTTGTGTCATTGTTACTTACCCGTAGGGTATATAATGATGGGTGTTGGCCTCTTGTTGTTGGCGCTGGGCTTGGGCACCGGGGGGCCAACATTGTTGGGCGTGGTGGTAGTGGCCGGCGCCGGCGTGCTGTTGGCGAAGCGCTCCAGCAGCCGCAGCGGTGGCGACGTTGATGCTCGCGTCATCTTCGCTCCTATGTGTGGAAGGGAGAAGAAGTTTAAGGGCCTGTTTTTATTACACACAGCGACACGTCAATGAATGCCTAAATATTATTGCATTGTTGAAATGTCAACTCTCAGTGAATGGCGTTGAACTCTACCAATGCGTTTTGTTCAAGCATCCATTTATATGTGGTTTAGTGTTAGTAAAACTTAGTCTGCATGTAGACACTGAATAAACGAAAAATGGAACAGAACTTCTGACAAAATTGCCTGCCTATGGCTAAAAATATTAGCTAAATAGCTCTTGAGTATTTTACCGTATTTCCGGATTATGGCGAGGTCAAGAATCTAATTGGACAGTCGTTCAAATTGAGACTATCGAATGCCGATATTATTTAGAACAAGGACTCTTTTGGAATACGGAGAGGTCAAGAATCCAATTGAAGAGCAATTCGATTTGAGAACATCAAATATAGTCACAAAAAAGGATTCTTTTTGAATCCCATCCAGTCGTGTAACCCCAAAACAAACACGAGTAAAACCGTTTTCAATAAATAAACAACTTTAAGTTAAATTTCCATGTTTATGCATAATTCACGATGTACCAGCTGTTACACCGCGCAGGTTGTTACAGTCATTTGATGGAGATGAATCAGCGGTACTTAACCTGAGGTCGGGTTCACAGGTTCACCCCGCTGAGTTTTATGTCGGCCCTGAACATAACGTAATTAATGTCTGTGCTTTAACTTAAATCATCACGAGGCAGTAGGAGGGTGGTTATATAAGGAACGTGAAGTATACACGGTGTATAGGACAATTCTAAATCATCATGCATTCTCAAGCCCCCATATACATATACCACTTTATTTGGGGTCGGCGCAGCATTCGCAGCGACGATTCTAACTGTTGCCATGGATTCAACATAAATGTTATGTATATAATTTTAGAGACCCAGCGGTCCCAGCAGGGCGTAGAAATTTTTCGTCGGTTTTCCTTCACAAAAAGAAAAAAACAATCTGTTTCATACAAAAGTTCAGTAGGTATCTACTAAAAATGGCCATAATGGAATAACTGAGGTATAATTTAACGCTTGTAGATACTATTAGTAGTCTGCCATTCTGGACCCACACTGTTCGTGGTAACAATCTCTGCCCTCCCCGTCTCTTAGGGCCGGACTCCACCGAAGCGGAGATGAGACGAGTAGAGAAGATGTGTTGTAAACCACCAATAGAATTTCGTTATTTGCACTTCTCGTCTCCGCTTAGCTTTAGTGGAAACGGTTGAGCAAAGTGGAGAGGAGAAGTCTCGTAATTATTTAGTCTAGCGGAGACGAGAAGCGACGTGAGCGGTGTGTTGTGAGCGGTTTGCTCTGAGCGGCGTGCAGTGAGCGGTGCACATCTCCTCACCTCTCCAACTTGCACATCTCCGCACAGTTTTTTATTTTTTAATTATTTAAGTACTTAACTTATTTTTTGTTTTCATTTAGCTATTAAGAATTTTTATTTTTTATTTTCATGGAACATCATTCCATTCTGTATCTGGAGAAGGGCGTTGTTAGCTGCGCTGCAGTTTATACTTTTGCAGCTACCATCGTTTTATTTGTACCTTGTCTTGTGTTTTCGTTCCGAAATAAACTTTTTATTATTTATTTATTATTTGGTGGATAAACCCTAGCTTTTACGCATCTCCGCTCGTCTCTGCTATGGTAGAGTCCGGGCCTTACACCCTGTATACTAGTTAGAATCGTTATTTTTTCAATGAAACCGCTTCAAAGATAAAAGAGGACTGGAATGCAACGTAACAAAAAAGGTTGAGTATCGCTTGCACACTTGAGGTGTTCGTAGCAATTCGTAAGCTCGTACTCTTGTAGCTACTTCAATATTTGCCGGATTCTCGAGTTGCCAATTTGTTCTTTATTGTAACACGTACATAATTGTATTATATTGTGAGCGTACAAAGGTAATATAAGCCTACTTGTGTACACGTTTGTTGCGTAAGGTTTTTAATAACGCGTAGGGGTTACTGAGTCGCGGTGAATATATAGTTTGATGTGTATAAGTTTACTGTGTAGGAATAATTCTATTTGACGTCGTTTTCTCAGTAGGTATCAACAATTTTATTATTTTTTTGATTAGCCTTTTAATTTTAGAAAATACTCAACCATTTTCTTAATTATGATAACGTAGGCTATGTTGTGATTTGAAATTATATTTTCAATACACTTCTTCGAAAACTGGCTCTTATCGCACTACAATTAGGTTCAACATGCAATGTATTTGGATTTTTATCATATATCACGAGTGCGGAAATAAAAAATCCAATCCAAGTCCAAATTGGTTCAATTCCTATAGTCGAAAGTAAAGTTTTCCCACTTAGGTATATCAAAATGTACTATTTCATTCCTGCAGCCCCAAGTTTGTCTTCGAGTTGACGAGCGTCAATCAATTCTATTTTAATATCAAATATTGAATCAGAATCGTCAATTTGATTTCGTTATTATTGTTGGTCGGCGGAATCCGATCAATTGTTTTCGAAATGTTTTTGTAACTTGACGTTTGGGAATAATAATGACTCTTGATTTATTTATTTATTCGGGGTAAAATTTCAATGACGTCCTCCCCAATATTTGTGGAAAACGTTGAACATTTGATAAAAGCCTTAGTAGGGAATTGGAGAAGACTAAGCGAATGAGGACGTTTGATTGAACCCTGATCTTTTTGGGAAAGCTTCGATATTTTTTCTAAAACGATGTAAGTAAAGTGCTACTGAATGCTAATCTTGTACATAACCTATATTATTGCAGTGTGTGTATATCTTTTAATTTTGTATGCAATAAAGAACAAGAATATGGGAAATGTTACTAAAAGTTGAAGTCTTTTACCTACAGTGTTTTTCGCCATAATTCATCATCTGCCCAACTATATGCGGAACCCAACTATGTTGGACTCAGATTCCAGTCTAGCCGGACACAGCTGAATACCAGTATTTTACATCGAGCGACTCTCTATTTTACCTCCAAATTTTGGCATGTGGAGGTCAGATACGCAGTAACAACAAATTGTCTAAACCAGCTGAAAATTTACTCAAATATAAAACTAAAAAACGTACCGAGACGACGAAATCTAGCAAAACGTAGTCAGTAGACGTCTATTGAAAAAGTTTGTCAGTTGCCCTCACAAGATTAATTTGGTTTCAAACGTAATAGTTTGACGGGAATGTTATTTATTCGCATTGATATTAGTTTGGTGATAGAATTTAATCTCTCTACTATTTTTAAGGATAAAATCAGTTTGGTGGAATTGATTTATTTTAAATAGAATAAATTGTACTAAGTTAAAATTAATTAATTACAATAAGTTTTCTTAAAAACTTATTGTAATTTAACAGAAATACGTGACCATGTGTTTACCGAAAGCATTGATCTATGTACTTATTTTTGCTAGTAAAATGTGAAAGATGATCTCTACAACTCACTAACCCCTTCACAAGGCTACTGAAATCCCAAAGGGTTAGGCCAAAGGTGCACCTAATAGTTTGGTCACCCACATTTCGCCAGTTAGGTTTCAGTCCCATGTAACCGGGAATCGAACGCAGGACTTCATGCTCAGCAGTCGCGCTTGCGACCACCAGACCAATGATGCTGTCGCAAGATAAGACAAGACTAGTCGTCAGACATTCGGGTTTCCGACTTTCCGTAATGACATTCAACGACCCGAGGACTGAAAAACGACAACATAGTTTGTATTACATGAACCATGCATAAAGAAAAGTTTCCAAATCGCTTTGCATTTTCGCGTGATCGTTTTATTTAAACGAAGGTGTAAACATCAAATTTAACGCAATGAAAGACAATCCGTTGCTTATCATCCGGAGACAGCAGACAGTAAACAAACAGTCTGTCAGAGCTACGATTATCTTAATTTAGACTCAAACACGCGCGTCTCGATTGAATATGTTGCTTGAACTTCGCATCTGGAAGTTATGTTAACAATCAACATAAAGTTCCTAGTCTAACGAGATTTGGTTTAACATTGTGTGTAATGAGCATAGTAATAGAATTATAATATGCATTCTTCTCTTATCTTGACTTGATGTTTTGGCCATGATGGATTTTTACTTACATATCATAACATCATGCCTCCAATCCCCGAAGGGTTAGGCAGAGTTTTACCCACATTTCGCCAGTTATTTTTAAGTCCCATGTAATAAGGGGCAAGCCTATTACCATTAACCGGGCACAAATCCAGACTCCGTGGCTGATACTGAGAAATTCCTTATGGAAAGCCCCAATAACACTTTGCAATCGAGCCCAGGACCTCAAGCTCAGCAGTCGCGCTTGCGGCCAACGGTAGCAATATTTACTTAAGTTGGTTAATGAGGGTTTTGATTAGCAATTATTGAAGCTAATCGACCTGCATCGCTTACAGATTTTACCTCTTCGTAAAAAAACTCTCCCTTACGTGCCAACGTCAAAGGAATATCAAATTATGGTTGGTTTCAAAGGGTGTTGTGAAATAAAATCAACAAGTTTATTTAAACATGAATATTGCTTTTTAGGTTTGATTTCAGCAATTATAACCAACAAATCATTTTGAATTAGTCAGCAGTAATGAATCTTAAATCGAGAGACGAGAAAATCCATTCTATATTATTAATAAAAGGGAACTAATTTTTTGAGCTGTTATTTAAATATTCGAGATGTTATTATGATCAGTTGAAAAACATACGCTACCTACTACGCTTTTTAGGCGAATAACTGCGCACTCCTAACTGTCCATTTAGTTATTTTACTCCTCAGTATAATTATTAAATGATTCATTTTATTATTTTTTACGACTCATTTTTGTTTACTTTGCTGCTAAGTTTTAACTACCGACCTTGTTAATAAATATGCATTTTGTAATTTTTAACTTACCAAAACTACTTGTATACAACTGCCGCTTTAAATCAGTGCCTTAATAAAATAAAACAAATTATGGTTTCAGGCCTTGAATATCTTTCCACAAACACAATTAAAACCGAGACTAATTTAAGAAGCAATCGGAATTTTCAATTCTACGTGATTAGTTGTAGAAATCTACAGTCCTAATTTATTTTAGGTAATAATTAAAAAAATATTTTGCCAGTGAAATTATCGTTCACCGTCGACGGACGAAGCAAGGTCAATTGTGCCATTAGTGGAAATTAGCAGTAACGTACCTAAATGTATATCAAGTTCTCTTAATTTCAGCTGACTCAATTATTGCTGAGCCTGGCAACAGTTCCGAACCCTTTACCGTTCTCTTTTCTTGATGAAAAGTAATGACCACGCCATTAAAGGGGAAATCCGAGAAGATTAACTGTTAAACCGAAGTGTTCATTTTATTTATTCTGGCTTCACTGGCAGCTACTGATCGCGCTTTTTGGGATTTTATCCAAAACATGGTTCAGAAACCACTTATTTTTAATTTCATCAGCTAACTGATGAAATTATCGATCCAAATCGATCTTGTTGTAATCGATAAGAGTGGAAGCTTTTAGGCAAGTGAATTCCAAAGTTATGCTTCAAAAGGTACTCTTAATTAGTTTTGCTGCTATCAAAATTCTCGTCACATAATTTTACAAAAATAGCGCTGTGCTGAATACGAGTATATACATTAGAAATATGCTATAATTTTAAAAGCAAGTGAGCCGGTAGTTCGTACACATATCATTGTACACTCACCGATGCAGCGCGTTGCTATGCACTTATCGAAGTCATCCTCGCTACATACATCGCTGACACTTCAAAACTCGTTTCAGAAAACTTTGAAATACTATGTTCGGGAATTCTTTTGAACTTGTTCGTATATATTTCGTGTACTATGGTTTACGCGAAGTGATTTCGGGAACGAGCGACAAGCGGCCGGCCCGGAGCTCTCCCGCCGTTACACTGGAAACCTGAGCCCGACTGAAACCGAAACATTAGGGAGGCGGTGCATTTAGTCCGACGACCCGCCGAGCAGCACTTCACTAACGCCGATTCCAGACAGTCCCTTTTGAATCAAACAAAACTTACCGAACGGAAACTCATCGCCTGAATGGATAAAAGCTTTGTACGAAGGGTTTGGACATTCATTATGTATAAAAGGATTGATCATTAATACGCTCGACGTGGTTGCGCACCTCCAGTACATTTCCAGGAGGTGAAAAATGGGCTTCCAGTAATTTATAACGTACTTTAGCTTCAAATAGTAATTCATTACTTTTGAGTGCCGGTTATAAAATAAATGTAGCGCATAATTTATCAGTCTACTTTCAAACATCATTCTATTTAATTGTTAAAGTTGAACATTTAATCATTGTTCACGGTACAAGAGAGGATAATAATTTGCTTTAATAATTCAGTTGGGTTCCATTTTTAGCGGCCATTACGACCGTTTTTCTTCCTTGTCTCAAGACAAGATGAGCACAACAAACAATTCCGAACAGACAGTCACCCGACATAATGGAATTTTACCACAATTTTAACGTTGTTTTATTTTTCTCTTCGCTAATGACAGGTTCACTAAGCCTTTTCATTTTCCTTACTTGTAATCCTAAGATCAACTAATTTGTGCAAATGGCTCCTAATTTTAGTAAAGCTTTGGTAAAAGAATTCGTTTAAAATAAGCAATTATGACTACTTATGCCCTCAATTATTAAGGGTCCAGTTCATCAGCGCTTGGCTCAAAGGCTTTTACTTAATTAGAGCAATATCGTTATTTTTTAATGTAAATTTTATGTTTTGCTGAAAAATGTCGCTAATAAGTTTAATTTAATTCGGTTTCAAGTCTCTTGGGTTCTGAAGAAAAAAGACGCAGAGATCACTTATTTCTATTACGTTCTTAATTTTGAAAAGGTTTTCACTTAAGTAGTTTAACCAAACATTATATTATTGTAATTTTAACTACAAGGGTTTTTAGAAACATACCTAGTATCTGCTTCTAATATGTATATGTATTGGGTACATAATACAAAGTTAATAACACTACCATATTGCTCTCGTAGCAGCGTAGCGTAGACCCAACGGCGTTGACCTTTTGTTGACCTTTATTAGTGTTGACTATGCTTTTTAACTAGGGTAAGTATTCTTAGTTTGGTGCGCATCATTCTTGGTGCATGACCATAAGCCATATGCTAAAAAACTATCACAGGTATTGCCGTACTATTAACATACAAAAAAACCTTATCGTAGAAGGAAGGAAGGCATACGGGCATATTGTGTTATCACCATACATCACCCAAGTAATCCGACGAGAGCCTGTCATCTGCTTTGCCGTAAGATGAGCATATTTCGAAACGCGATCCGGCACCCCTAGGGATGATAGTGTAAGAAAGCTTTTATGCCGTATATGATACAAACAAACCGTCAAAGATAAAGTAAATGTTATTCAGATAGAATGACAAAGTGAATCTGTTTCTTGAGTTGGCGTGATAACGATTTTGTTTTGTTTTGTATTGAGGAATTGACTGAATAAACTTGAACAATGTTCAGTATTTTTACAGGGACAAAATAGTTAGAAGACTGTCATGGTCACTAATATTATCATTAACACTAGAAACGGACGGAACGGGATATTTACCATGTCCACTGTTTGTTTTGAGTAACAGCGGACATGGTAAATATCCTATCATAAAATAGGTAGTGTCAATTAATATGACACATCGAATTTTACGTGAAGGTAAACTTTGTAGTTTATAGGGACAGTACATATTGGTGAAACTTGGTTAATGTACCCAACACACGTTGAAACAAATATTTCATGTTGTTCGTAGCCCATATGTACTTTTCCACTGTTGGGTGATTGCTTTGTTTCATACTTTCGATCGGTCCTGATTCTGCTACTTTTTTCTAATCTAATCAATGAACTAATACCTCCTCCACGGTTCCGCGCCACTATTTCAGCACATGCCACCAATTCTGTAGTGTATAAGGGGATATCTTCATAAAGTATCCTTGCATAAAATAAAACGGCCAATTGTGTTACATTTCAGATTTCAGTATTCTGCACCGGACAATGCCTGTGTGACAGTTTCTTACGTCGATGTGTCATATTAATCCGTAAATTAGTATCTACACGTTCTCAGTGAAGTAGTTCACACAGCACACGTTCACGTGTGGTTTCCTGTCTAAGAATAGGTTCCCTCATTACGATTTGTGTCATACTCTTAACTCATGAGCGTCGAAGCGATCGATTGCAGCATAAATCATATCTGATAGCGCCACGAACCTATACCTACGGGTACTATTAGTACCTATCTACTTAATTATGGGCTTGATTACGGATAGGACGCATGAATATAGAAGATATTAATTAATAGTGTTTCAATTAAACGGAGCTAAGGGTTTAAATGGAACATTTTCTTTGCATTATCTTGTATAGTCAAAAGAATACTATTTCTATATTGGCACTGCCACTGTTGGTCTGTCATCCCACTGCTGGGCTGGCCTCTGCCATGACTTCCAAATCCTTCGATTCAGGGCCAATGTGGACCACTGGTCGTTCGTTCTGTCCAGCTCGTCCCCTTTCCCATTTGCTATTTCTATTGTTTGTCTTCAATGTTTTTCGACTTCTTATTTTTAAGACAGCGTCGGCTGTTGTGCTGTTATTGAAAAGCTTTTATTACAGTTTGTTAGTCTTTTAGTAAGTGTTTTTTGAAGTTTTTAATTTCAAAACATCGTAGCTATAAACAAGTGGAAGCACATCAGTCACTGGTGCTTTTACTAGGAAATCGTTTTCAACGGCTGTAAATATTCGTTTTATTTATAGTCTACTGCGATTAACTGCCAAAATATTAGGCGGAATGCCTTAAGTAAATATGTTACATCTCATGGTGGCGTGTTTATTACATGTGTACAGTTTTGCACACGGTACGTTGAATACATGTCCGTTGACGAGAGTTCAGGAACGAATGTGGTGATACTTTTACAGCTGAAACCAATCCGGGCGGCCCACTGAATACCTATACAAATTCCAAGAGAGAATGCTAGCTTTAGGTTTTGATATACTACAGTACAGGGGGGTTACTATGACGTCTTAAAGCAGGAGTAATTCCAGCGTGGGAAAGAGACAGAGCTATACTGGTCGTCTAGCGCCGCCGCCATCTCTCATGGTAGGACACTAGACCTTTAATAGAATAAGGAATGTAATTGTATTCATGTACACGTTCTAACAAAAACTCGTTGAGCAGTGTAGCTTGTTTTGCATGAAAACATATTACACACAATCTATGAAATACCGAACGAGTGTTACTTTTAGTTTTTTTCCTACTTTTGTGAATTTTAATTGGATTTTTTTGTGTTTACAGTCCCAAAAATCTATCTCGGTAATAAATCTGCTTGGAGAGCGAGTACCTTAATATTTTTTTATCAAATTCCAGGACCGCCAGACCCAGTTAAGTGGTGACAGAGTTAGGTAATACAAAAGTTAAAGTTGTCAAAGAACCGTTGACGTGTGAATCGACCCTTCCACGTGACTGGCTCCAGCAGCTGTAGGCTGTAGGTTAACAGTCCCTGCGAACTGAAAGCCAGGAGATTTTAACTTCAGCCGCGTGTTAGCGGTTATTTTATGCTGAAATCTATTTCAGAAGTTCGTGCTTCAACATTGTTTTTAGGTTGATTCAGAATTTCAGACTATGACAAGATTTGCCTTTATTATATTTTAAAGTCTTGCATAATATAATCAGCCTACAACGTTCCCACTGCTGGGAGACAGGCCTCCTCACTATGAGATGGAGTGGGCTGTCATCCACCACACGGGCCCAGTGCGAGTTGGTAGATTCCACATGTCTATGAATTTTTGGTTCTAGGACATGCCGGTTTCCTCATGTTTTCCTTCACCGTTTTGAGAGCATGTGGTGATAAAATATATTGCACAAAGTAATGCGCATGCCTAGGTTCGAACCCTCGACTCGCGTATCGGGGCCGTAAACTGCTACTTACTGCTCTTGATTAATCTATGCATCTATACAAATAAATAAAATTGAAGTGTCTGTTTGTAATATCAAAATAACAGCTTTTTACTGAATGCTTATTAAAATATAAACGCCACATAAAAAAAAAACATTTTTTTTCAATTTATGTCTTTTTGTTCCGGCTAATCTCCGAAACGGCTGAACCGATTTTGACGGGACTTTTACAGGCAGATAGCTGATGTTATAAGGTGTAACTTAGTTTACTTTTGTTTTACGAAAATAATTAAGGTTCCATGCAAAAAAATTAAAACCCTTGAAATTGTTAACAAAATCGGATTCAAATAGGGAAGTAACATTTTTTATTATAATTTCACGTGCACGAAGGTCGCGAGCAACATCTAGTCCTCAATATGTTTTATTATTACGTAGATAATTTTTTTCAGCAAAATATGGAATAATAAACGTAAAAATTCCAATAAAGTTAATAAGGGAGCCTATTATAGCTTATGATGATAGTACGTGTACTCGTTATAAAATCTCTGGTAGCGCAACCGGCCTCAGGCTAGTCCAGCAGGGAGAAATACACTGCTATCTAATAATGTTTTTTTTTTAAAAGATAAACGGATGTTAAAACAGTATATTTATTAACGGATAATTTGTGTGTGTGGTTTGAACTGTTCATGCAATTTGGGTTTTTAATAATAAAAAAATAAAGCGTAGACAGTCGGATTCCAATAAAGTCTTTCGTAATAAAGAAGATATTTATTGTTCGTCAGATGTGGTGTAACATGCGACTGAAGGATAAATGCCCGTGGAAATGTTTGGGACCCCTGAAACTCGAGGACAAAGGGATTTATTACATTAGTTCGGGTCTCTCACCGCTCCAATGATTGACACCCTAAGGTTGTCCAATTGGTGAGATTCTTTGTCTGATGTTTTTAATTTATAAATTGTTATCGGTAGGGATTTGGAAGTCAGAGTGAGAGGAATGATTTCCTGTTTACTTCCTACCCTTGTACCGTTTTTAAAAAAAGCCGTACAAACGTTATTTCTTATCGAGGTGTAAGGACTAGCTGTGTTCCGTCAAGCATTAAGGATAAGTACTTATTATCGCACCATCAATTGCATTCAAGTTGAAATTGATATTTTTACATGTCACTGGAGTGAATTCGCAAAAGTACTTTTGTATACATTGTGTTACAAACAAGGACCTTGAGAGGTATTTGGTGCTTTAATTTTAATTTTGTGTGTGTGACTTAGCTATTGCATTAGGTTGTAGACCTGTAATGATAATTTTAAGGCATTTAAATAAATAAATAAATAAAAAATAAATAAAAATAAATAAATTAAACTTTGTTATCCTAATTATGTACCAGTCTAATTATAATTCTGGTTGTTTTTGTAAAATAATTAATACAATTATCAATATGTTTCTTATCACACATAAAAATTAACTAGCAAAAATTAGCGTTAATAATATTTTTTTAATTAGAAAAAAGAGTTTGACTGTACTGACTGGTTACATTTTTGTTGTAATATTATTTTAAAAAGGTTTTACTCAGTTGTTGGTTTTGTAGGTAATAAAAATGCAGGCCATTGATACAAAAAATTATATATGGCCGTTAAGTTTCCTGAAAACTAAACGGAATAAAAAGTAAACATAAATGGCTTTTCTTATTTTTTCACGGATTATGGCCGGTAATTTTATTATACCTAAATTAAAAGGCATTTAAGTAAAAAAAAAAACTATTCTAATACATACAATTATTAATAAAAGAATTGCTTAAAAACATTTTGAGTGGGCAAAAGTTATTATTAAAAAAAAAAAATATTTGTAGGTAAGTAATCATAAAACTGCAGGCCAATCTACCAAAAAAAATAACATAGCCATTAAATTTTGTGAAAAATAAACGCATTAAAAAGATAACACAAATGGCTGTTCCTATTTTTTTCACGGATAAATAGCCAGTCATGGTATTAATTATTTACTAAATAAGTTAATTTAAGGAAATAATATTAAAACTATTGTGTTCCGTCAGATGACCGAAGAACTATTTCTTAAATAATGTTAGGAATGTATAAACCAAATAAAATATGATTAATAAAAAGGTTTTACTCAGTTGTAGGTAAGTATTATAGGATCATAAATCTGCAGGCCAATTTCCAAAAAACTATACATAGTCATATTTTAGTGTCATTTCAATTGACACGATTAAAAAAGAAAAGTAGATTAAATTCTAAAAATAAACCAAGTGTGAAACGAAACAAAAAAGTTTTGTTAAGCTCAGTGCTGGATAAAAGTCCACGTTTCAGGATTTTAGTTCAAGGATAAAAAATTGCGAGTTAAAAGTGAAAATTGCTTTCAGGAAAATAGTGCTTTCTTAACTTAACGGAGCTTTATAAAATTACTAAAAGGATTTAGTCGCAGTACCTATATAAGAACAGAAGTGTAGAATGCTGTGGTAAGAAATAGAAGTACTTAATATTTTCTTAGAAAGTTAGAAAAAATGTTTTCTTATATGCTCGTAAAAGTAAATATTTCGTTCTTTTCTTATAAGTACTGAAAATGTCTGTTAGCAAAGCCAATGGTGGAGAGCACCATGAAACTATTGCCACCAAAATGATACCTCCTTAATGTTGCAGTTTTGGAATGGTAACTCACGCGTTTTTGTTAAGGCATCATTTAGGTGTCGCGTGGTGTTGGTGAAAGCGGTCATAGGTCTGCGTTAAGAATCATATTACCCGCGACGAATACTTACCATAGTAGTGAGCTAGTTAATGAGCTCCCGTAATTAAACAAACATAGAATTACCTTTAGTTAAACTGAAGCTGTATTGCCGAGTTTAGTAACTTGGTAAGTTGTGTGTATGTTGTGTTCTTAGTCCTATAACATATACACGTGTTTCACAAACATGTGCTGTTTAATTTTTTTCACTCAAGCGGGAAATCTTGACTGATAGCTTATAGCCTGTAATCTGATAATCTGACATAAGTAAATCACATATTTTAACGGTTGAGTTCTACAAAAAGATTACGTATAATGGCTCACCTATTTTCGGATTTATTCACAGATAACTTGTAAAATAAAAGATTAGGAGATTATTTATTATATGGATTATTTACTAGAAAAAACCTTAGAAGAATCTATTTACGGCGCAGTAATTTTGTAACGTTATGTTGTGAAAAAAAAATAAAGTTTGTTCAAAGGAATATTTTTATGATGGAAAAATAAGAAAAGCGAAAAGGCTTCAAAGAAGCAAATCTTTAATATTTAACGCATTAGAAATTCCAGCGAAACAATGTTTGAAGAAGTTTATGAAGTGTAACATTCCTAATAATTATTTTTCTTTGAAAAAGTTACTCAGGCATTTAAATTAATTTGGCTCGTTTTAATTTTCATAACGTAATTATTTTTATTTTATTATACTTGCTTTTAAGAACGATAATAGTACATTTTGATATAAGTGGGCAAACTTTGGCATTGCAGTCGAGATGAATATCCGAGCCGAAGGTGAGGGTGTCTCGGAACCGAGAATTGCGTTTTTTAATACATCTACGAAGAAATAAAATAATAGAACGAAAATTATACTCTAAATAACTGGTTTACCGAAGTTATTGATCACACTGCATACGTCTTCAGACTCTTCCATAAAAAATTCACATTCAGAGTCCATGTCCGTGTCCTATTCATTGAGTTATAGTAGTCTTGTTATCCCCTTGGCCTTCGTTCCCTTCATCTCCCATTGTATCTGATGCACGTCCTGGGTTTATCCCGACGTGATCACGTGACTATTAGGCGTCTGTTCCCAATTCCTGCGACTTACGATGTTTCCCAACATGCACGCGGTTTCATCTCGTTACGTCACGAGCAGCTCATGAGCGTGACTGTACATTTTGCCAAATGCTCGCACTTCGACACGCATTGCATAAGTGTTGTTAATAATACCCATTGAGTTTTGGGATTATGCCCGTATGTTCCTTACAAAAAGGTATTACTTGACATGTCGATGTAAACTACTAGGTGCTACTAGGTCATTTCACCTCACCAAGAGGTGGTATTTGCAACTGAAGGTTGCTCACCCCGATCCTCAGGGAAATCAGGCTTTTCTCTGTTTTAAATGTAAAATTTGAATGATGCAGTCCAATGCCCATCTGCCTAACAGATCCATTACATATGTGCATTCATCCTGATGTCTGGAAGCTAACAGAAGCCACACGACCGGCACTGCATTATACTTTCATGTCGTATTTGCATAGTAACAGCAGCATATCCTTAACTTCTATCATTACAAGACCTAACATTACTGGGGCATTTATTTGTGTTGTTCCGAAAACAAACTGTGCAATGTATACATGCATACCTGTTAAGTGGCAATACAGCGCGTGAAAAATGCTTTTAATGGCGCTGATTCACCCCCGCCTCTACACGGAGAGGGTGTGCCACGGTGAATCTTTTTCAATTAATTTCTTCGCCAATCCTATTCTTAGTAAGCGATTTACGAGATTAGTTAATCAGCATAATCGTGTAGATTAAAATCACTGTGCCGTGATATTAAGTAGCAAGGGATATTGAAAATGATTTTGGCTTGTTATCAGTTAATTTTCGTCGTCATCGGCTCGTCGCATTGGAACAGACCTAATCTACTGTTTATCTTTTATTCGCGCTGTATAGACTGTACCTAATTCATGCACTAATGGACCCTAATTCTTAATGTTTCTCATTTAGGTTGCCCCTAATTTCTATTAGTAACATATGAAACGGTGTGTCTCATAAACTCACCCAGTAGCACCTTCTCGCAATTGTGAAATAATTTAATTAAAAAAAGGCATCTGTTTACTTTATGGGTGCTAAAGTAGAGGCAGCGCCACATTGCCGCTCTTAGCTTTATTTCAATTAAGAAGGTTCAATTAGAAGGTTTTCTTCGGTATAGTTTCGCGGTGCGGTGGAAACACTGGCAACCTTATTGATGGATATAGGGAATTGCGGTGTTCACGCTGTACACACTTTATTGGTTTATTTTTTCAAGTGTTCTTAATTTAAAGTGGTTTCTTAAATGTATTTTTTAAATGTATTTTTGTGATATTGCAGGTTACTTAGAGGAGATCCTGAAGAAGTACCATCGTACATTTTTCTACGGATAAGCAAATCTAAACATTGCTGTTTCTGGTATGAATGTTAGGTGATGAGAACTTCTGGTAACGCATAAATACAAAGCTTTGTCTTTGCTTTGAGCTTTGAAGCTTTGTAGTTTGTCGTGAGGTATTCAATAGTGGGTTGAAGGCTGTTCGTCACATTTTCTCAAGTCATGCTCAGGTCAAAAGGTCAAGATGCCATTGACATTCAATTCCGCAATGTGTTTTACTACTAGCATCAAGACTTTTGTCAATATGAAAGCCGTGTTGTATAATTGCCTAAAAATATTGTTTTTACATAATTTTATTTATCATTCAGCTAATTCGTGTTCATAGCAGACTATCGTTATTATAAGGTTTTTGATCTAAATGACCAGGGTCAAGGTATTATATATATTATACTAGTCCGCGACCTCCGTCCGCGTGCAATTAGCGGTGTGAAATATACGTTACGACCTATTCTCATACCTACCAAATATATATAAAAAAAAAACCGGCCAAGTGCGAGTCAGACTCGCGCACCGAGGGTTCCGTAAAATTATTAAAAATATTTTTATTATATGATATAACTAAAAATGTATACTTTTCGCAATTTTTCCTATATCTCTGCTATAAGACGTTGCTTCATACCAAATTTCAAGATTCTGAGTTCACGGGAAGTACCCTGTAGGTTTTGATTCCCTTGCGAGTGTCGAAAATTTGCGGCATAAACGGGAGTATCTTTTGATCGCGTTGACTTAGAAGTTTGATTTTTTCACAGCTCCAAGAGACCATAGACTTGAGTATTTGATATGAATTTCAGCTTGATACCTCCACGCGTTCCTGAGAAAAAAGGTCTTGACAGACAGACAGACAGACAGACGGACAACAAAGTGATCCTATAAGGGTTCCGTTTTTACCTTTTGAGGTACGGAACCCTAAAAATGATAAAAATCGGTCGAGCCGTTTCGGAGGAGTGCGACCACAAACACCGAGATTTTTATATATAAGATAAGATGAGGCAATATTAGATGAATCACAATGTCTGGTCAGCTATGGCTACAAAGTCCATGGTCTATCCTGATATGTGCTGCTGCATACACAATTAAGTATGATAAAGTATGCTTATGTTCAAAATATGCGTCAAACAATAGGTACTTAGTTAAGCTGATAGTTTAAGATAAAGCTCCTTCTTTGCTCGCACTACAATTAATTACTGAACGTTTTAAATCAAAACACTTAATAAATTGTTCACTGTCGTGTTCTACTTTTGCCCCTGCCCGTTTGAGGCGTACTATATTTCCCAGTAGACTAGAGTTCCATAAAGAAAACGGATTGAGTCGTTTTCTCCTATTTAGGGAAAGCTGTGACGATGGTTTCTGCAGATAAGTCCGTTTGCTGGGTGTGTAGAGACAAAGGGTGAGGCCTTGTGTTCCAAAATCGTCCATTGGGGTGCGATCGATATCTTGTTTGGGTGTATGTTATCTGTTAAATGCATGACAGTACATATCTACGTATCTACATGCTATATTACAGTAGACTCGTACGCCTGAACCTGGAGTACTGTTAGAGAACGTATTTTAGAAGTGCCTTGCACGTCAAAGATTTTCCAAAAGCTCAAAGCGAAATTCCTTGATAAAAAGTGCTTTGAGCTTTATTTTATCGTAGATTTCGAGGAAAAAATCTGCTCGATATTTCCTTCCGTTCTCTTTTTAAATTAGGATACATACTATGTATTTTTGTGTAATACTGTATTAAATATTAGAGTTTTCAGTAACTGGATAAAACTTTTAGTTATTTTGTTTAACAGCTTTATATTGGAGTTTGTAAGGTACAAACTGGAGCTCGCAATCGAACCACTGAGATGAATCTGCACAAAGACGATTCGGATTTCATCCGCAATTATTCGTTTTCACGAGATTTTCACAGCGGGTGACGAACTTCATCAATCCACTGCAATCAATCACTGTTTGCATATCCTAAATGAACTCGCCACTCAATTACACGCTTGCAACCAGCGAGGCGAGGCGGCTGCCGCAAGAGGAATACTGAATATAGTGTACCGTTGTAACGACACTCTTAAAACTCATTTGTGTTAGTGTAAAGAAAAATGGGACAAAGAAAATGCTTGTTCTTTGAGCTATTCTTAAGAAAAATATAAAAAATAGAGAAGGTGAACTCCAGTATGATTCTGGGAGAAAAGAATTGCATTTTGTGAGACATTTTGTAAGGTTGAAGTTGTAAAATTAAAAGTTGATTGAAAGAAGAGAGGTATTCTGGATGCTCCTGAAAGAGATATTAAATAACTAAAAAGGTTCATATTAAAGTAAAGAACGATGAGATGCTTTTTTTGAAAACACATCACTTTTTCTATTCCGAAACTTGGAGAAATGGCTTGGCAGACAAAGATTTTAATCAAATGCGGAAGTGATACTTAGCTGAAACAGACAGAGATTTTTCAGGGTTTGACAAAAACTTTATTTTGATGGATTGAACAAGCTCGAATATTTTTGGTCGAAGTCTATAAATAAATAAATAAATAAAATAAAATTCATTTAATTCAGATAACATGATCCATACAGTGCAATTAAAATCAGTATTAAAATAAAATAAATTAACATAAAACCAAAAAATAACTAAACAAAAAAAAATTAAAAATAAATTACCATCAAAATTAAAATTAGAATCAAAATAAGATAAAATTTAAAATTCATTCAGATAACATGACCCATACAGTGCAATTAAAATCAGTATTAAAATAAAATAAATTAACATAAAACCAAAAAAGAAATAAACAAAAGAAAATAAAATAAATTACAATCAAAATTAACATTAAAATCAGAATCAAAATAAGATAAAATTTAAAATTCAATCAAAATTAATACAATAAGATAAGTAACATAAAACATTCAAATTAATAATAAGTTAAAATAAAAAAAAAATTTAGACAAACATTCAAATTACCCGCTTAATGAACGACACCCATATCGGAGAAGAGATCCTGTCAGCTACAGTTTTTAGAATTCCGTTGCAGCTGCCACGCATTCTGCAGATCAGGGAAACAGTTTTCTTGCGTATGACGGCATGCAATCCATCAGTTTGATATAGCGCGAACATCCCCGATGCACTACAGAAGCGAGGCAACCCCAACATCATCCTGAAGATGTTGTTATACTGGACGCGCAGGACATCCAGCGATCTTTTGGTGTGCTTGACCCACAGATTTCCCGTATAAAAGCTTTGACAATACGCTTTAAACAATGTTATTTTTACTTGTTCAGAGCAGCGGAAAAATCTGCGGACCAGCATGTTACCCCTGACCGCCAAAGCCCTGCGCTCCCTCTCAATGTCCATATCATCATCAAGACCCTCGGTAATTAAATGCCCCAGATATTTAAATTTCGTGACACGGTTTATGCACAAGCCATTAAGGGTAATATTATGTGAATACTCAGGGCATTCACCGGTGGCCCTAAAGACCATATATTCGGATTTCTGGACATTGTATATAAGACCATGTGCAGCAGCATAGGACTCACATACCCTTAACAGCTCCCCAAGACCCCTAGCCGTTTAGCGCAGTTTAGCTCTATAGAGCTAAACTGAGATTATGTAGAAAAATAAAACAAAAATTCGTGAATTTTTGTTCTTCTTCCCAAAGTCACGCATTTATCAAACCGCGTTTAGCTGGTTTAAAGTTGTACCAAGAATTTCCGGTCAGTTTCCATGCAAAAAGTTTCCATGATAAAGAGCAGAAAAATTACGCATGAGTTTTTAGGAGAACAACTTCATTAAGCTCGTTTAAAATTTTTACCAGGAATTACCTGTAAACAGTTTTCATACCTTGTAAAAGAGCATGTTACAAAAGCGAATTTCTGTAACAGGAACGTACGATATTACAATAAATTGTGTTCTACGCCTAGTTCATTGTTCCACAGCCTTGTAATAAGTGGGTACGTAGGACGGATGATTGGTGCTCAGGTGCGCAGATAACAAACTGTTTAATGTATTAGAAACCTTCGCTTGTGACCTGCAAATCGTTTGACAGTAAATCAATATGCTCGAATATTGGTACTTATATCCCAAAATAGACGATATATTGACAAAGTTTCTCTGTAACTATTTTAACGTCACCATGCAATATATTCTACTAAGATCATTTAAAATTCCAACAATTATAAAATACAACAAAAACGTCCTTTTCATATAACTATTTGCTGTCAAAAATATTCTGTAAAAGGGGATTGAAGCTATAAATATATACACATTATACACTCTCGGCGGCGTTGTGAAGTTGACACTTATCGATGTCCAATTTTATTTCCCTTTTTCCTCTCGTGTACGACTTGAAACGAATTTCGTGTATATATTTGAAACACTATTTATTGGATGTTTGTTGGAATGAAACATTCTAGCTTGATAAATATGCCTTTTAGGTTATTAATATAACCGGTTTGGTATTGATTGGCTCTTACGTTTCTTTTGAAGTTGTCAATTTGTAAATGACCAAATGTACACACGCCAAAGGAGATAAGTAACCAGGCACGCACACTACAAAAGTACATTATCGTTACTTCTCACAATGACAGGTACGCACACATCGCATTCATTGCGTGAGTGCGCTAACGTCTTCGAAATGATAGTGTAACATGATTTCGCGACGTAGGATAGATACTCTCGTGGCGCAACAGGTAAACATTCCACCTAAAGACTACAGTGACGAATGGCAATGGCAGTAGCCTAAAATCGTTAGGGGATCGTGTTGCACGGGAAATAGAACAAATAGCGTGGCAGTTAGCGTGCTAGCGTGATTAACAATAGCGACACATGGTCCCACAACATGACTATATATTCATACTGATTAAGAGCCCGACTAAACTATCGGTCGATAGAAAGTCTGGAGTTTGCAGGGATCCTAAAGCTGCCATTATCTCAGTAAGTATATACTTACTTAGGTTAAACTTGCCAAACTCCTGGGTCTTCTGCCATTGATGAAGAAGTTAACAATGGTAAGGAAATGTATTTCCTAACTTAAAAATATTGCCAGAATTTGTTGGGTGGCGTCCGAAGAATTCACCGATATCTTTCTCTTTGTAGCACTAGACTTGTGTAGACATTTTATAAGACTAGGCAGTTGTTCTCATGATGGATTAGATAATAAAACTGCTCTCACAAAATGGCCTGTCTCATAATATGTTTAGTCCATGCTCAAAAATTACTTTATATTGTATTGCTTCTGTAAATATTCTGAGCAATTATTCACTCGGGTTGGGTCACCTTTTATTGTCAATTTATCATTTGCTGCTAAGATAAAAAAGAAGGCGTTGTTATTACTGCAGGCAGATAGGAAATTGTATTGGATATTTCCCTTTGGAATATTTTTCGATATCGCAGAATTGGTTGGGGGTACTAACGCATTGATTAGAGTGCCTCGGAGAGGTAGCGACAAAAACAATATTCTTGTTTTGTCTCGCAAAAAGCGCAGTCCAACGATAGGATTAATAAAACAAAGTGTTTTAGTATTCTTAAAAGGATTACCTTTATCCACAATGAGTTGTTTTAGTACTGAATAGCAGTTATCACTAAATAAACTATTAACTAATGTTAATACATTTTAATTCTTTAGTTGTCGCAGGTGTGTTTTAATATATTTTATGTACGAGGAATGAACTTGACTCTGCCACCATTCTTAGGCCCCAAAATAACGCTGTAAGGGTCAGTTTCCAAATGCTTTGGTCCATCGGGTTCGAACTTGTACTTCATTATCATCTGAGCGATAGCTGTACGTATTTGCATCATTCCGTAGCGTTTACCTGGAAACAAAAACAAAATGTAACCACAGTTCATTGTAATACTTTTTGAGACTAGTTGACTGTAGATTTTCCTTTACTTACCGATGCAGAACCTGGGTCCTTCACCAAACGGCAAGAACGCGAAGTCATGGTTATCGTTGTCAGTGGAATGGATGAATCTCTCGGGACGCCACTGTTCAGGCTCAGGGTACAACTCCTCGTTGTAATGGATGGAGATCACATTCACGAACACCGGCGTGCCTGCTTCTACCGTCAGCTCGTCAGTTAGCTGATAAGTTTTGTTGCACATCCTGTCCAAGTGCGGCACTGGAGGATACTTCCTTAACGTCTCTGGAAGATAAATTTACATTAACATTAAAATGACTTAAAAAAATGATAAGATACATGAAATCAGTCACAAATTCTGTCACGCACCATGCATACACGCAGTTATATATTTAACTTTCATCAAATCGTCGTACTCCAGAACGTCTTTTCCGCTTTCTTTTAACGCTTCGCTGACTTCCTTATAAAGTTTTTCCTGGAAGAAATACATTCTTTGTATTACACGGTAAATATTAGTAAGAAACTGTAGCACCGGTTTGTAGATAAGGAAACATGACATTTTCACCAACTTTGGGAAGAGAAAAGGGATGAGCTCAATAGAATCGTCTGTGCTAAATAAAAGCACAGTGGAAGCTTGTGCATGGATGACTTGGAGGAGAGTCATTATCTAAATGCATTGCTATGTTTCTAAATGGCACGTAATCCTCTGTAATGAATGTTCGTAATACATATTGTTGATCACTTAATTTAATGTACAATCATTTAGCTAACGATGTGTTGATACCTGTTCGTCAGGATGGTATGCCAGCTCGTGAAGCAAATAGGTTAATGTGGTCGATGACGTCTCGATAGCACCCAGTATGAATATAGCCGCCTGGGCCATCATTAGGTTATCAGCTAATTCTGTAAGATAAGAAGGTTCAGTGATAACATTGCAATTAGGACTGGACTATCCCATAGTAGTATCAATTTGATTGGTGATATGAAATGTTAGTGATTAGATGTTTTCATCTGGCCCACGATTAGATGATTATAGTCGATAAGATTTTTTGATTGTGTCTGAATCGTGTTTTATCATTATCAAAGGCACTTTGCCTACTGTTAGTAAAAACACGTTAGGAGTCATTGCTTTTTAGGGTTCCGTACCCAAAGGGTAAAACGGGAGCCTATTACTACTTTTCTATCTAGGTATAATGTGTATGTATTTACAAAAAAAAAAAATTGTATATATGTAGTTTATCAGCCATCTAGCCACCATAACACAAGCATTAGGTTGCTTAGCTTAGGACTAGATGGTGCTGTGTGAAATGTCCAGGGATATTATCGAGCCATTACCGCCGTCTTATCGTAAGCGACATTTTTACCTAAACAGCGTTTTTTATCGCAGACGACATTTTAAACTATAACGGACTCGGTTTGTCGACATTTCCCGCCAAAAGACAACCAATTAGAAAGTTATAGCAAATGCTAAGTTTATCGTTAGCACAACAGTTTTCTATATTTTACAGTAACCGACATAATCAAAATATATCGTAAGTTGCGCAATTATCTAAGAATTGCAGCATAAGCGACCCTACTTGTTATCGTAACCGACACAGTACATCAAAAATTTGTCGTTTACTATAAACAAAGTGGCAAAAATTTTTTTTTTGAAAATTTTAACCGTTACACATAAGGTTTCAAAAATCACTATTATATGTCAAATTTCAATTTAATAGCGCAATTATTTATAAAAATATTGAAAAAATACCTTCTGCTGTAAAATTTGGTTTTTGTCGGTTACACTAAGTCGGCGGTAATGGCTCGTTATTATACTAAGACTTCGCTGTCTGTCCGTCCGTCTGTCACCAGGCTGTATCTCATGAACCGTGATAGTTAGACAGTAGAAATTTTCACAGATGATGTATTTTTGTTGCAGCTATAACAACAAATACTAAAAAACAGAAAAAAAATTAAGTGGGGCTCCCATACAACATACATGATATTTTTGCCGTTTTATAGATAATGATACGGAACCCTTCGTGCGCGAGTCCTACTGGCACTTGGCCGGTTTTTTCATTATTTTTTTTATTTTAGAGTAGTTGACATATCGTAATAGATTCCCAAAGGTGAACTTACCTAAGTCGGATCCAGCCGGTAGTTTCAAGTTTGCCTTTAACTTTAACAAATGATTAACGAGATCCCTGCTGTCGCTGTTCTTTCCAGTTTCCTGTCGTTCAGTGGCAACTTCCGTGAACAACTTTCTTATGTATTCTGTTGCAGGTTGCGAGAAGAACTTTAATCTGAAAATATTCGCGTGCATTTTAATACAAATGTTTCTTCTATAACTTTTGCTAAGACAAAAGTAACTTCGTAGGTTTTTTGTGTTGATAACAAGTCTTTCAAGAGGTCTCAAATAATTATCTTTTGGAGGTCAGGTGGTCGTGTACTCCATCCAAAGTTCAGGTACACAGTTGCATCCGGTTTGACTGGATCTAACCTCAACATAGTTCGGAAAAAGCTGATGATGGTTAAATACCTGAGAAGTTCAGCGATACCAGGTATGAAAAAGATCATGGTGAATTCGAAGCCGCGCCAGAAGGTCCACTTGACCATGTGGCGGGTGATGAACCAAAGTGGCGACGTGAGCTCCTTCAACGCACTCACGCGCAGACCGAACACCGTGTACGCCACCGTGTCGGATGTGTACATCGAGAACAGTTCCTGAAAGCACGAAGATGAAGTCAAGAGATGGCGTTATTTTCGGCGCTCAATATCAGATGATTTTATGATTTGAATGACCCTGACAACTCAGACAAAGTGGCATTCTATTAGCAATGCTGATTATATATGAAAGAAACGTCAAAAAGTATTGGATTGACATAAGCTATCGAATAGATTATGGACTGTACACTCTCGGCGAGATACTCCGAGGCAGGACGAGTGTGAGAGTGTATACAGGAGTGCTTGTCAAGCATCGGTGTTCCTCGCTTGGCTGCAATGTGCACTTTCACACTCGCCCCGTCTCGGAGTGTCTCGGCTTGAGTGTACTTTTATAGTCCTTAAAAGCTCTTTGAAAGCGAAATTCTCTTCTCTATGTAGGCCCTCTGCTTTGAGTGTTTCACAAACCGAAATGAAATATAACGAAAATTTGGCTGTTTTTTGTTTGTTTGTTTTCAATTAAAATATAACACTCCTGAATTGAGAAGAACGGAATAGAGAATGACACATGTGAAAACTTATTACAAAGTACTTGGAACACACGGTACACCATAAATTATCTTCTGTTTCATCTGGAATGAAAGTATTCCTGAAAATAATTATCAATTGGAACAAAGCTAGTGCGAGTAATAAGAAATATGAGCGAGCCACGTTTTGTACCCCTGACCGAACAGGTATCGATCTCCAATATCATTTCCTTTTTAGTTGGCTGTTACAGCGACGTCTTCGAAACTCCGTGGTTCTTTTTCTTTCTTTCATACCGTTCTCAATTTTGTATGTTAGTTATCTTAGTTATATTAAGACATTGTGTTGAAAAGACATAAACTTGCTACATACGCCTAGTTTTAAATTCATAAATTCAATCATGCAAGAAATGTATTTCAGTTCATTAATATCTTTATTTTATTAGTTAACATGTCTGGATCCCAAATTAACAAAAAAGCAAACCTGCAATTTAGGTATGTGATGATTTATTTCAAAGTCAGTTACTAATGTGGGTACTAATGTACTAGGTTAACATGCTACACAAATAGTGTTCGTGATACGAAATTGCAAAGTCATTGAAAAATTATATTGGTGACGGCTTATATTGTTGTATACCTACGTGTTACAAGGTAGATCCTAACTATCTGATTTATAAATAAACCACATTTATGCATTTGTTTAAAACCAGCCTAGGTTTTCTAACAAACGATAACCAGTTATAAAGCGGATATATTCTTACCCTTTACGAATACATATATGCAGTAAATTCTATTAAAAGGATCTTACAGTTTTTCAATCATCACCAATTTTTTGAGCACAAATATTATTCTTATCAAAGCTCTTCGAGAGGTACTTAAACTTTTTGTTTCACTTACATAAAGCGTTTTCTTTAGCCTAATGATGGAGTCATTGTAAAAAATATCGGTAGTAATTAAGGAAAATGTTTGATAGAGATGACATTCATATTTTTTGCTAGCCGTACTATATTTCCGTGTCCAAATAGCAAAAAAAAAACCCAAAAGGTGGAACAAAGTTTGTAGTGGTCGGATTTTCATGGGACTTTTTTATTGAGTTCCTGGACGTGTGCAGTTGGATAGTTAAAAAAAAACTTCGCCACTCGCGACTTTTTATTTTTGTATTTCCTCTCCCTTTTTTTTTAGTTTATGAGTAACTTGACAAATATTGGATATCGTGGCGAAAATCCGACCACTAAGTATAAACTTCGTTGAACCGTTTTGTCTAATTGCACTCGACTGTGCTTTTTTGGACTGAGGTTTTTTCATATTTACCTAAGAATATTATAAAATATATCGAAATGTCATAACCAGGTCCGTAGCCGCGGTACATCAGACGCGCCACGGTAGACCGAACCTTACATAATCGTATGGAGTGTTATCCTTTTAGAAAACGCGATACTCAGACCAAATCCCAGCTTTGTCGAGAGCCGTCTCGGTCATTCTTTCACATAACTTTGTAGCAGCACCTTTTTAAAGCTTTTTTAATGTATTTTAATAATACCCAGGTACTAAGCTGTCATCATTACATACCTTAAGATCAACCGGCTTTTTGTCATCAATGTAGTCCTTCTGTATCCTGCGCACGAGTTCGGCAGAGTTTATGTTCATCAGTTCAGTGATGCCTTTCAAGCGCAGACTGGTAAACATGGGTGACACGTCGTGTCTCATCTGTACCCACATTGGACTCTGCAACAAACATTGTTTGGGAATCAAGGTTTGGGATAGGTAAACAACACTTTTGTAAGCGCGCTTTTTGTATCTTTGACGTAAAATTAGTACCAAAACGTCAAAAGCTGGCTGGGACCGAGGACTCGGTTCGCAGGGCAGACAAGGTACACCAGACAGCTGAGGAAGTGACCTATGTCCCAACAGTGAATTGCGTTAGGCTCAGCTGAATCTTTGGTGACATTACATATCGAAATGGATCTTATCTTATTCTTTATTGCACACAAAATGACAAACTTACAAATTGCAATAATATAGCTTATGTACAATGGCGACCTTAACCCAGAATTGGGATCCTGTATACCTCGGGTAATCTGGGGTAGGTAATTTTTTGCTAGTTGTGTTCCGAGTCCTATTTATAACAGTTAAGATTCGAAACTATTGTCGCTAATCTAATCTTTGATTTAAAAAAAGTATGACATAATATGCAAACAGCAGACGCTAGATAGCAACTCATGCGCCGATGATAAGTAAATAATGCATGCTTCCTAATCATAATACTTTGCACGTAAAAATATTGTACACTTGGTCAAGGTCTAAGACAAAGTAAAAAGTTTGTTTTTGAGTTTTTTTACTTAGACATTTTTTTGTTTTTTAAACCACTGTTATTTAATCTAGCAAACTGGAATAAGGCACCGATGCGTGGAATAACAGACAAGTAACAAAATTAAATGCGTTTCCCAGGTGTTTAAGTTAAAATAGTTATAAAACGAATCGTTATGTCTAGTAAAGTAAAGTAAACATCATCTGCCTAGCCTTTTCCCAACTATATTGGAGTCGGCTCCCAGTCTAACCGGATGCAGCTGAATACCAGTATTTTACATGGAGCTACTGCCTATCTGACCTCCACAACCCAGTTAGTACTGGGTAATACGATATCTTGGTAAGACTGGTTGCCAGACTTTCGGGCCACTGTTACCTGTAGCGACTGTCAATATGTGTATATAATACGGTCACCCATCCACAGATCAACCTAGGCAAGCACGGCTTAACCTAAAGATCGACCCGAGCGGCTGTTATTATTTAACCACGAGCTCCTCCTAGTAAAGTAAAGTAAATAACTTCATATAAATTCTCGGTTTGATTGCATATCGTGTTTTTTTACAAACTACGTTAGATGTATGTATATAAAATTCTAAAAAAGAGAGTGGAACTATATAATATTCAACGAAGAGCAGACAATTCCCAGCGTTGCAGCAAAGGGGTCTACGTCTGCCTATGAATATATTCAATGCTGTGAAGATACTACGGTCAAATCAAATTAAAGACACCAAAGCTCCAAAACTAAATAGTTTTGGAGCTTTGGTTTATTTAACGTTTTGTTTTTGGCTATTTAACGTTTTAGTTTATTGTAGTCAACTAAAAGGTCATTTGCTGATTCTTCGGTTGAGTTCATAATTATTATTGCTATGCTATCGCAACTCCAACGTTCCATGAAATACGCGATACCCGACGTTACAGTTGATTTGATTTAATTAATACAGGATTAATATAGATAAAATAGTTTATCAGGCATTATTCCAATAAATCTTGTACATACCTTTATTGAAAATAAATTCAACGAGCCCAACGGATCATCTTTGACTCCAGAGTAACTGTATCTGTCTTGAAAACTGTCACTGTCTTTCACTAAGACTTTTTTCGCAAGCTCCTTTGAATTTAGTATTAGGGTTGGTTTCCATGATAGGAATATTCCGAAATAATCACACTTGTATTTCTTGCTAAGGTCATAGAAGACGTCCCAGAAGCTTCTCCTCATCAAGAACGTTACGCTGCCGAAGATAAATGATGGTTCTTCGTAAGGAACGCCACGTTTCTTCCAATATCCATATTTACTTCGGGAGAAGAAATAGAATATCGTTAAACAAGATATCACAAAAACAAGAATCAATTGAATGATAAGACCGAACATGGCGACGACGTCCAGTTCGTTTGCGAGTCCGATTTACAATATTATTAGGTGTTCACTTGGATTTAGCTAAGGACTGACTGATTTTAAACCAGTGCATTTGGGTATTTAAAACGCGGTGATTTGTTGATAAAGTATTATCTACTTATTACGTAGGTGTATATCTATGTGCAAAGGACTACACCACACGTTACTAAGCGTTCAGATAGCATTCGAAAAACGCATGAATTTTCCATGAATAGTTTCAACAAACTGTTTATTTTCATACTAAAATTCCAACAGATTACGGTATTTGATTAATGTGATTTACTTTTACATGTAATGTATTTCCTGTATATTGGTTTCAGCAAAATCAAGACACCCAAAAACAAAGAAGCCTAATACAATCAGAATGAAGGTGAACTAAAAATTAAATCGCTGCGATCTAAGGAAACCGTGACTGTTATGCATCGTCAGACATTGGTTGCTGAAGATATGTTGTTGCTGTTTAGCGTAATAATATGAAATAGTTCCAAAACAGTGGAATTTTTAATCGTCGATGTATCATTTCTAGTTTTCACGTTATATTTTCTATCTTCGGACCAATTTGAATTTAAATTTGAATTGTCCAGTTAATTTGGAATAATTCTAAATAATTTCCGGGAATAGGTAGTGTTTAAAAATAGATAATCTTATGTTTGACAATATAATATAGCAGTCTGCATTGTAGCTGTAGTTATTTACTGATTGCACCGGACGCCAACAGATACACCCAGATAGGTAAAAAAGCTTGGAAAAAAAGCGCAAAAACTTACGAATTAATTGAAATGCATTGAATGAAGCCATGAATCTCGGACGTGTCAGAATAAATTACGCGTCCGGTCCATGTACTAGTCACGCATTTTAATTGTACTTTACCTGTTATTGAAAGCTCCAAAATATAATTAACGACGTATTAATAATATGATAGTTACCTAATAGATTTAAATCTTTCGTACCGTGAGTCTATCTAGTTCTGTTGTTGTGCTGTTCGGTTCGATGACCTTACACACATTCCTTCGGCATGTATGTATTTATTTCATCGATATTTTTGTTATCGTAACTATGTTTTATAAATAATTTAATTAAATAATAACACAGACAAAAGCAGTAACACATTATGATTTGTTTACGAAAACAAGGCGGTATTATATAGGTATACAAGATTACCTATTACACTTTAGATAAATGTTTTGACTGGAAGTCGTAGATTAGAAACAAATAAAATATTCCAGAGATTCAACATTTCTAAATTATAGGTTTGTGGATACGCTTTTCCTTGACGAGCGAAAGTAATGCCCATTTTCACTAGCACTAGTTAATAACTAAACGAAAGCCGAAATACAAATGCATTGTTGGAAATTTAACTCTCAGCGGAGCGTTGAAAAGCCATCGTTGCGTTTTTATTTAGGCACTAGCTTAGGCTCACGGCTCCGCTCCTGTTGTGTACGGAAATTAACCCACGGAAACGTTTTGAATGTAGAAAAAATTAAAAAAGAAATTGGAATCGGATCAGTAGTTTCGAAGAGTACGCCTACAAACAAACGTTCAAACTTATACCTCTTTATATTTTAGTATAGATTCTTATTTCCTTAATTTATTACAAAAAAAAAAAAAAAATTAAAATTCCAATATAAAAAGCATTTAAAAATATAAAAATTGTAGCCCACCGGTATCGGGAACAGAACCGTATCCATGAGTACCGCTTTCTGAATCAAGCCCTTGATCCAGCTGCCTAACGACAGCCTCCTCAGGTATTGGTCGAGGCTCTTGGCAATTAAGCCATTGACTGAAACGGGTATCGACACAAAGATCGCCTAGTTCACATCCCACATGTCGACAACCTCGCGAGTCAAGTTACTTGGCATAGATTATTATTATTTTGAATTTGAATTTGAATTATTAGGAACACATATATATATATATATATGTATATACTGTTGGTAAAGGCAGAAGCCTTCGCTGAAAGGTCCTTTCTTTCGGTCTGGTTGAATAATTAGCGTAGAGAACGCGTTGCGGCATTAATGATCACAGTTCATTTAAGTTCCGCGTCTACTCAAACATCTACTTGAGTGCACCTTTTGTCCACAACGCGATGCTTTCTTTTGCCTATATTTTTTGTTTGTCGAGAAAACTCCAGGGAATGAACTTAAAATAGTTCAGGAATTTGCTACTCTATAGGTAATATTATGAGACTCTTCAATTGGTATTATCTCTCTGCAATTTGGTTCAGCTGCCATTAGGGCTAACAAACATTTAACTAGGATTTCCGAAGAAAATTGCCTTGTGGCATTAAGTCCGCCTATGTACCACTCTTGTACATGAAGTTTAAATAAATAAATAAATAAAATTCCGAACATTTCAAGAAAATCCGGCCTTTTCATTCTGCAGTACCGATAATTTTAATGTGTTATTTTTTGTACAATGATTTACAGGATGTAAAAGATGTAACGGAACCTTCATGAAGCCGTAAGTAGGGTGTAAGCTAAGCGTTCTGTATATCTAGTAATATTGGGAATTCGGATGACTTTCCAGGTAAAAGTACTAGACTGTTTCGATTATCTAAAGATTGCTGTAAAGGTGCATTGATTACTATCAAAGTTTTTAAAACGGTCAGATCCGATAGATATAATTACTATTATTAACTCTAATCAAATCGACATCCATCACTTTATCATCAGTCTAGAATAAAATGCGCGATAGTGCAGTTATCGTTTGTTTTATAAATACCGCTGTTTATAACGAAAACAATTGAAGATCGAAACCTGTGTGGCAAAGGTCAAACGACTGTGCTGAACGTACTGTTGAAGAGGCGCCCTCCCTGTCTGAACGGTAGGATTGAGAACCAGAGATTATCGCTACCGGACATGGTGACGAGTCTCTAGGGGCGCTATCCTCGGGCTCCGGGCAATATTGCTCGTTGTAATGGCTCGCTATCAAACTCATGAGCTCTGAGTGCCTGGCTACGTCAGTTGTATGTCTCATACCCTATCCAAATATTGCACGATCATTTGCAAGCGATATTTTACGTGATCTTCACCATGTTTACCTATGTAGTTTGTATGCTTTATGCATAGAAACAGCGTTTAGCTTGATTTTGAGACTCAATAAATCTTTGTCTTGCAAATTAGCACCAAACAAATAGACCAAGCAACACTTGTCTTGTCAATATAAAGAAACCCTAGTGTGTACAACTACATCTAACATTGCAACATCAATTTTAATAATTACATGAATAATGAAAGCGGTTTCCGATTTGATGTATGGAACTCATTACCTAAATGAATAGCCAGGCAAATGACAGGTAATCCCAGTCGGTTAAATATACAGAAATCATCTGTAAATTAATGTTTGTATAGCGTTTATATAATGTATGTTACCAATAATTATTATTGTGGAGTTAAAGATAATTTAGGGTAGAGTAAGTGGTATTTTGAATAGTATATCTGAGAGTGATAAATTCTATAATTATCAGTTTCAAGAATCATATTTCCCGTTCGTACATATTTGAATGTCAGTGATATGTTAGCATGCCATGCCCTGACAGACATCTAGCTGTCTACCATTTTCTGATTTAAATTACGAAATTAGTGTTCATTTCCTTTCCAGTAAATTCTTAAATAACCGTAGAAGTTTGCATCGCTGCAGTACCTTTAGTTGTGTTGATTAACCTGGAATAGAGGTTGGTTAAATTGTCAGCCGAAATAATAACTTTTGCGTGTGAAATGGCAGCGTACAATTTGCATTTGTTAAGCAAGTAATCGGAAAGAACTGGAGGTGCTGACAGAACATAACTTGAAATAAGCAAGCTGAAGTTTGAGTGGGAGGGCCATGTTATTCGAAGGATACCCGATGGTGCTATGAGGATCGGTGGCAGGGATACGATGCGGATGGGGGAAGACAAGGTATTGCAGCGGATCTTGGGAGAAGGATATGTCCAACCGTAAATAATATCGCAGTGAGCGGGCCGATCGACGTGCCAGCAAAATACATTAAACACATATTACCAAATCCGTTGCATTTTCCTAATATAACACTGATTTTATCAAGTAATTGTTATCATTTGATAGTGATTCCATATTATTATAATGATGATGAATTAACGCGTTATCACCTTTTGATCAACACTGCTTGCTGTCGATGATCCGGAATCTTTCGCACGAGTTTGGCTGCGTTCATTAATTTGTACACGTTCTTTGTGAAGTGAGGTGTTTACACATGCTTAGGTACCTACACGTGCGACTTTTTAGTATCTTATTTGAGTTATATTGTTCTGTATCAAGGACCATTCATTAATGATTCAACGTGAAATCAAACCGTTATATTAATTAAGTTTCAGTGAGCAAACAAACTGAACTTAAGGGTTATTTACTTCCCTGTTGCTTCGCGGTTGTTGTATTTGTCTTTAAAGTAAATACAGTCATTGGCCAAATAATATATTATGTACAGACGCCAGCACATCAAGCTATCAGAAACTATCAAATTTTCCCAATCAACCTTGAACCTAATGCTTTAGCGATAAAGTTGAAAATCTATTTAAAACATCTGACAGCTTGATGTCCTTTTCCATATTGCGCGAGTTTGTAGAACTATGACAAAATGACAAGCATCTGATTTCATGTCAATGATATAATATTATGAAATATAAAACCTATCAAAAAACCTGAAAAAAAGGGAATTTAATTCGAGGGCCTAAGTTGGATCCCAAGAGCAGCGAAGGATTCTAGAGTAGTATCCCGAGAGTAGCAAGGGATTCTAGAGTAGAATCCTGAGCGGAGCGAGGGATACAAGAACCGAGATTATTTTTTTCTCACTTTTTTTACTCTACTTTTTACCATTGACTGCGAGAAACCTAATGCTTTAGTGATAAAGTTGAAAATATATTAAAAACATCTGAAGGATTGTAGTAGCTTGATGTGCTGGCGTCTTATCCCATATTTTGCGAGTTTATGAACTATAACAAAATGAGAAGCATCTGATTTCATGTCAATGATATAATATTACGAAATATAAAACCTATCCCACTACAAGTTTAAGAGCAAATCATATAAGCTTTCCCTAATAAAAGAAAAGTAAGGTTTCCAAGAAACATTGTGGGTTGCTTATAAAAAAATACTGCCGTTTTTCTGATATCAATCATTGTGACGGTAGTAAAAATACATTGCCGATTGGTCACATAGTTAAATTAAATTAGTTAACTAACAAATCTAGCACACAATTGTCATAAAGTACGCTACTACCTGTAATCAGTAATGTTATGTTAGGCGCTGCTCAAGCAATGTCAAGACAAGTGGCCAGGCTGGCTGCTGCCAACTGGTGTTGCCTTTAACTTCGTCAACTATTATGAACATAGGCTGAATGGTGTTGCCTATGCTTTACATCAGCTTTCAAAACCTTGCTTTACGTCATCTATCAAAATATTAGGCTGTATGGTTTCCAGACCTTTGCCTGTATAAATTGACAATTATAATTCAGCAACTGGTGCATCTGAGGCACATATTGTTTGCCGCTAGAAAGTGATAGTGAGACTAAAATAAAATAAGCATTATAATTGTTATAATCCTTGTTAATACAGATTTAATTATGATAACAGAACGTCAGATAGTTGGTTTTTTAAACTGGGGAAATTACGTTATCTTATAAAATACCCATAAAAGGCTAAGAAAAGACAGAAGGTAACATTACTAAATAACGTAAACTTGAAACAATCAAGGTATGCTAATATATGGCTATTTACAAAAACATGAGATCGTCGTTCTAGATTTCAAAGATATTTGCATTACAAAATTTTCTCTTATTGTCTTGAAAATGTAACATCTAACTGTCGTCGAAACACACATGTAGAAATCTAGAAAATACATATTTTCTTTGAATGCACAGTTGAAACTATTGCAAGACTGTTTGCAACAGCTAAATAAATTATTTTGCGCAACTACTACTGAAATATATCGATGCACGATATATTTCAGTAATAATAATAAGTTTTCCACTTATAAGACTGGCTTTTATTCGCTATCTTCGCTGGGTAGTCTGCCGCCTCGCAGATGGAAATTGTAGAGAAAACAGCTTTGATTTACTTAATTTCCCGTTGATACCTTATTACATAATGGTATGGGTGATTAGTGTGATTACATAAGGTCATGGGTTGGTACCATATTACATAATATTTGACCTTACACCTATAAATAAATATGAACTAGATTTGAGGTCGTTGACACTTATCAGTCTGGCCTGGTCAGTGTTGGTCAAAACAATAGTTTGCCTATATTTTGACGTAATTATTAGTTAACATCAACAAAGTAAAAACTATGAAACTGAATAGTATTGGAGATTTGGGAATTTGAGTGACAATCGTTTTTTTTAATGCTTTTCGTATTCTGATTATGTCTGCATCTCCTGTAGGTAAGCGATTGCGATTAGTCGTTCAAAATAAAGCAAAACAATGGTAGCACATAAAAAAAAAACAAAGATTTCTTAGTCACATGTCCTGTCGTTTTCCCGAACGGAAAAACGAAGCATCCGTGTGGAACTACAGCGGCACGTACAAAGCGTGACGACACGCTTTTGTCTTCATTTAATTAACATTGCCCTATTACTGTAATAAGTTGTTCATTGATGCTCTTAGAAAACCTTCAAAGTATTAATGCAAAATATCTACCAACCTACAATCTAATTACTAATCTAGCTTTTACGTGAAAAACATTTTATGTCATCGTTAAAATATTTATGCTCTACAGGAAATATTATCCGTGTCTGAAACGTACCTTTGTGAATACAACTTAACACTAAGCAGTTAAAATACATGCTGAACAGAATTCATAAATGAGTGAATTGGATCGACATGGCAGGAAATTAAAGTGCCGAGTCTGCCAACAACACCGGCGTAGTCGTGTGATTGAATTACAAGTGGCTGTGGCTGCCTGCCTCTCGGTGACCAGACTCTCTGGATGCCCCGATGACGTTCGTGAATGTGCTCCGGTCGAAATTCACATGTTCCCATCCTGCATGAATGAATTCGGGACATTCGAGATATTTTATGCGATGAATTTCAAGTCACGTGAAAAACGAAATTGCTTCTCGAATTCGACATTTAATTTTCAGCTGGTAAAAACATGACTATGTGTTCCAGCATTTTGATCAATTTATGCAGAATAATATTATTGAATTCTGTGGAATTCAAAAGAAAAAGCAATCTGCAGCATTATGCAAAGCAATTGCTCGAGTTATGTTCAAGTAAAACGTTTTATTCACGCTAATAAATGGATGAAGTAGATAAACCACTAACAAAAGGATTTTACTGAGCCACCGGAGCTTCATTTCACATCGGCCTCAATGAAAGTGCAATAACTCACTGGCTGAAGCTCACAAAGACAGTTATGTCCTGAAGTGGCAAATTAAAAATACAGACGGGGCACCCGGAGAACAGTTACGTGAGTTAATCCTTTACAGTTGTGGATTCAGCTCAGCTAGACAATGAAATATCGAAGCTGTTTCGGTGGTGCGGTGGTAGTAACCCCATTTTACGGCTGAGAAGCTGCGAGCAGAGCGCGGGCGGCCCCCGACGACGACGACGACGCTACGTGTTTATCGTCGAACAAACTTCATAACGTTTTATTTCTGTCTATTTTTAGATTGTCATTTTCTTAACAACTGAAGTGTAATAGTTTCATTTTTACTTTTATTTTTCTACGTTATTACAGCAGTCTTTTATTTCATATTTTCACGCTCAATTTATTTACAGAACACACTCGGTTCACATTTATATGCAGCGCTCAATATCACACTTATCATAATATTCGTAGTATTGTGAAATGAAGAGTTCTAAGCTATCCTTTTTGAATGGGTTCTCTAGACACCCAGACAGACGTAAAACCAAACCAATTACGAAAGGCACGGAAGCCAATCAAATTGTTTGCGGCCAGTCTTCGTTCTCCGAGAAATAGAGAGGAGAAGCTGTAAGTCAATGAAAGAAGGACCGCTAATGTACTGACATAGTACACTTCTGGACACATCTATTGGCCCACCTTAGAGTTTAGGTTTCGATGGCCCCTACCGAAATATGATTGCTAGATTGAACAAAAACTGTTGATGCAGTTTTAAACCTGATACATTTTACCATCTTTTTCGATCGTATTGTTTTAAATTTGAATTCAGAATACCATAAGACATGGAGCTACGCCTAACAAGTCGGATATGCGCCTTGTTAAAGGCAATTGATTTTTGAATAAAAAACATGTTTTATCAAATAAAGGTTTAATTTAATAACGCGTGTTGCCTCCATGGGCATCTACCACAGCTCTCATACGATTAGGCATAGAGTTTATCAACCGCTCTATGAAACTTTGATCATCTCCCATTCCTCTTCTATGGCAGTTTTCAACTCCTGCATCGTCTGGGCAACTGGCTGACGAGCCCTAACACGTCTTTTTAGCTCGTCCCACATATGCTCAATGGGGTTCATGTCTGGGCTTCTGGCTGGCCAGTCCATAACTGTGATGTTCACATCCCGAAGATATTCCCTGACGATGCCGGCCGCATGGGCTCTTGCATTATCATGCATAAAAAGGAAATTTGGGCCCACATAGTCCGCGTATGGTATCACGTGAGGTTCTAAGCACTCACGAATGTACCTTCCAGCATTTAATGTTGGCAGCCGTGGTCCTGTAACAACCTCAAGTTGAGTTTTGCCGCTCGCGGATATATCGCCCCAGACAGTCCATGAGCCACCGCCATAAGCAACCCTCTCTTCGCAGCAGCATTGTGCGAAACGCTCTCCCTTACGTCGGTAGACCTTCTTCCTTCCATCATTGCCATGTAACACAATTTTAGACTCATCAGAAAAGAGTACACGGCTCCAATCTTGCTGTGTCCAATTCAAATGACTGCGTGCGAAATGAAAGCGCGCTGTTCGGTGGGCTCGCGTTAGTTTGGGCCCATTAGCTGGCTTGTGTGGTACCATATCGCGTTCTTTTAACCTTCTCCGAACAGTTCGAGCGCTCACAGATACTCCGTGGAAGTCGCGAAGTTGGTTTTGTATCTCAATGGAGGTAAGGTGACGATTTCTCAAGCTGGTCGTCACGATGAATCGATCCTGCCTTTCAGTTGTGACCCGAGATCGTGGCCTTCCTTGGCGACGAACAAAGCCGCCAGTCTCTAGGTACCTCCGATAAACATTTCGGACCGCAGATCGACTTAAATTAAGTTGAGCACTCACGTTTCTTTGGCTGTGTCCGGCCTGAATAAGTGCCACAGCTTGGGCGGTGACTTCAGGTGAAGTATCCATAGATTATTGATAGAACCTCACCTTAATGTTAAAAATAAGTAATGTTTGTTGCAAAACCAAAGATATCAATCACTTTTTCAAGAATTAAATCCAAGTAAACCAATAAAACCAAGTTTTCTTAGTATTCGATTGTTTGATATCAACAAACAGGCTCCAAATTGTCTTTTGTTTCTTTAAATTCTGTGTTCGAAATTCAAAAAAAGACTATTGAATGAAATTGTGAATGTGCCAGGTTCAAAACTGCATAAAAACTTTTTGCTCGACCTAATATAAAATTTTACCTAGGACCAAACGAAACTGAAAATACAAGGTGGGCCAATAGATGTGTCCAGAAGTGTATTATCTTATCAACTGATCACTTTTCTTTTATTTTTTGGTATTTAGAGTTAAAAATGCAAATTACCTTTCTCTTACTATTCAGAAGTAACTCTAACTAAAAGTAGGTAAAACAACACTCAATAACATAACAACAACAACAACACAACAGCAAACACATAATAGCAAGATAAAATCTAGAATGAAACGACTTCTTGCTGTGCTGTCTGTAAGCATGACGCTACGTACATTTTTTTTTTTTTAGGTGGTTTGGTTACAAAGTAATATAGGGTCTAACAGGTTGAAGTAGTTCCACGTGTAACGGTGTAACTTTAAACACCAATTAAATACATAAACATGGGGAGAGTCCTTGCGTGTACAACAGTAGGGTGTACACGAGTCCATCATAGAATAGTAATTCCACTGAGCATCACTAAAAGCTCGTTTGCACAAGGAGATTTTCTCGAACCGATGGGGTAAGAAGAGATAAGATCATACGATTCTCACTGCAAATGTCTCTGCTCAAAGCCAAAGCTCTTTACAAACCAACGTTTTATGTAAATACAGTCGGAACTTCGCGCGTGATGCTGCCTTCCATATCAATAGTTGGACGATAGTTTCGCTTGCCAAACTTTTTTAGTCAAGGGTCATTTAGCCTCGTGTGTGCATGCTGAATATGTATTAACGTGGGAAGTGTTCTGTAAGCATGAATCGGTTAGTAGGTGTATGTTTACAAGTCATTTGGTAGAATAAGGGTGCATTTCACCACAGTAACTTGACTTGTTTAAGAGTTGTCCAGTGACAACTCTTAAACAAGTCTCAATATTTCATTCACTGGCAGCTCTAGAACTTAGTTTACGTTGATGTGCTGATCAAGATCAGCTTATTCGTGAAATTGGCCCTAAGAGTGATTATGTTTGTTAGTATTTTGAATAAAATATGTCTGATTCTCAGCCTACTTCTCTCTACTTATCTATTGATCCGCACTAACGCGTAATTGTAGTACCTAATTACCGATTAACCGACTATTTCGATGGAACTCGCTAATAATTTATTGTGTTTAGTTATCCGATACGCCTGAGACCTAAAGAGCGAGTTTCGTCACGTATGTTATGTAGCGAATATCTCGTGAAAATGAATAGGATATATACGAAAAGCCTCAATCACTCCACTCGAATTGGGGATCAAACGGAGAAAACGCTGCGAATAGATACGAAGCCAGCTTTATGCAGAAACTTTAACTTATAAAGCTACAGATTAAGATTGCAAACATAACTTAGTTAAACATACTCTAACTTAAAGTTCAGATTTCAAGAACTCAATTTCCAGAGCTAAGTATCTAATTATCCTGATCTGTAGCACTCTTTAGTCCGGTTATTCGTAGAGTAGGTACTTAAGTTGTGTTGTCGCAAACTATGAGATGAGCAATTTGCGACCGCGGCTATAATTGCGTCATGCTCGCTAAATACGATGTATTTAAAGTTTTTCTCGCTTCGTATTAACTAGCAGTGCTTGAGAAGAGATTATCCTCTAGAATTTTAAACAGCTGTTGAAGGTTGTGTGCGAACTGGGAATGTCGTAAATATTCTATATACAAATAAACAAAATTGAGGTGTCTGTTTGTAATTTCAAAATAACAGCTTTTTACTGAATGCTTATGATTTTTGTCTGTCTGTCTGTCTCTTTGTTCTGGCTAATCTCCGAAACGGCTGGTCCGATACTGAGGGGACTATTAATGGCAGATGTTATGGATGTAATGTAGCGGCGATGTGATGTGGCAACCAGTCTTACCAAAGAGTATCGTACTACCCAGAACTAACTGTGTTGTGAAGGCCAAATAGGCAGTCGCTCCACGTAAAATACTGGTATTCAGCTGCATCCGGTTAGACTGGAAGCCGACCCCAAAAATAGTTGGGAAAAGGTCGCTAGGTAGATGATAGATGATGATGGTTAATGACAGCTGTTATAAGGATTAACTTAGGATACTTTTATTTCAAAAAAAGACTTAGAATTCCGTGCAAAAAAAAAGAAAAAAACCTTTGAAATTATTAGCAACATCCGATTTAAATAGGGAAGTGAAATTTTTGTAATAATTTCACGCAGACGACAATCGTAGGCAACAGTTAGTACCTAATATGAAGTTTATTTAAAGCTAATTTTTAGTCATGTACTTATCTGGCCATAGCATTAGCCATTTTGGTGGGTTTACTTTTGTTTCCATAATTTTGCGGACTTTTAATGAGCACATTTCAGAATGGTACCGACTACATTTGTATGCCAAAGATATTTTCAGAACACGGTAGCTATACTTTTGATTGTAAAACTTTTCATTTCAACTTTTCATGCTTATTAAAAGTTGTCTTTCAGTGCCAGTACTAGTATCAAGATGTTTATTATTTTAATTAGTACTGACGTATTTAACGGATGTTTAAATGTATCGGTATCTCGTCTAAATAACATTGGGCTTAGTGGTAATCTGTTCGATTATCCCTTATAGCCGAAGTGTTAAACAATGATAAAGTAACCGCGATCAAGAGAATTGAAATAAATTAGAGGGTTTATGGTTGCGGTGAGCAAGATGTATAACTTGATCCTAACTTTAATGCTATTCAATCCATTCACAGCTGCAAATAGGTGAAGAGACTGAAGCTGAACAGTCGGTTGTTTTTTATGAATGTTGGGTATTTATCATTGAATACTCTAATTAAATTGTAACTCGTTTACTTGTGACTCTTCAGTGAAAGTTAATTAACTTGTATTTATGTTAACTTAAACTACAAAACATTGTCAAAAGTTACTTAATATTTTTTTCAAAGTTTTTATACTTATACACACACATATATTATACATCAATACTTATTCTTTCTTTTATTTATTTCGGCTATCCATAAATAAGTAGGAAGGTAATGGAAAAAAATACCCCAAAATACAGTATTCTATCATTTTATTTGTTCCACGTATGAGTAGATATTTTCTGAGTGACAAATTGAGTTATCAAGTTTTCTTCTTAAAGCAATCAGCTTTGATTAGGTATGTATAGGTTTGGAAGAAGGCCCTAATAATATAAGGTTTGTCATAATTATCCTAAAAGTTCAAAATTGTTACAAAGAACCAATAAAATGCAAATAAGTGAATAAGCCGTATAAAGTTCCATCACTAGTGCTGTAATATATATCTGCCAGTAGCACAAGCGCTACACAAAGAAAAAACACGTTAGAAATATTTCGCAAAGGCGAGTAGTTCAGTTAAAACTGCATATATCAACGTCACGAGATGAAAGAATCGCCGAATGGTTTAGCGAAATAGGTCACGTTCAATGTTCATGTGTGGAAACTATCTGACCGCGACTGTACAATGGAAATTTCTCAGTAAACTGAACACTGTGTGACTGCAGGCTTGTGATAAACAGCTCCATATGCTCTCATTGAGACGGCAACACGCTTAGCTCGAGTGTACTACATTGTGTAAATATTACACTCTAATGCCCGCTAGCCTAATTATTTTCCCCGAGGGAAATCTCGCACGGACACTACGAGTACTAAAACTTTGGCTATATACACAACTATGTTATAAGTGTACTTGCTAAGGGAAATTGAAAGTGGGCTCCAGATTTTTTAATATTATCTTCAATTCAGGCGTTTGCAACTTAAGATTCAGTTTAAAAAAGAGGAAATTGGGATTTTCATTGTCTCAGTCGCATCCGGTGTAAGAGGAAGATAAATCACTTTAGTCGGATTTCACAGAAACTGAACGCGATCAGTTCATCTAAACGGCGCTCAAGAGCTGTCTGAGTCAGTATTCCATAGCAATTGTGACACGGACTGAACTTTGAAAATGTTTATCCCGTTTAGTTCCATTGCTGAAATTTTCCTAAAGTAAAAATTTTTTCAACTAAAACAGTGGTTTTATACCTCTGAGGCATAGGATAATGACATCAGCCATACATCATACAGCTAGACAGGTCACAGCAAGTGAAGAGATCGTTAGCGCGCTGGTTTGCATACAATATCCTTGAAGCTATAGCTGTAGTGTATTGTGTTCAATTCGGTGAGGCTTACCACAGATAATCCGGCCGAATGCTGCACAGATATACGAGGTACCTCTTACTGCTATTGTCTATTCAATTCCCTTCTACCGTCATATAGGAGAGCTTCGCTGGAATCACGCTCAACTGTTGTGTTTCGGCGGCTTTTGCTGACCGAGTTCTCGTTGGGAGGGCTACTACGTGTTTTCGATTTCTACTTTGTTACGGATAACTACGTGTCGAGCTGAGTTTGTAATAGGAATATCAAGTTATCACTTTTCCAGTGTTGTGAGATAACAGAATGCCATTTTTTTTTCATATAAACGTGCATTGACTTGACATTGGAGATGAAATCTTTTTTTAAACCGTTTGAAAGTGGGACATCCCACTGCTGGGCAAAGGCCTCCCCAATATCCTTTCAGGTACTCTTCTTTTGTGCCACCTCGAACCAGCCTTCATGATACGTGTCTATATCATCTCGCCATCTGTTTCTAGACCGGCCTTGGAGGCGACGCGCGATGTCTTAAAATCTTAACCAATATTTTCGACCCTACCAACGATATCGACGCATACTTCTTGGCGAAACAATATGAATCGTGTCTAGTATGGGAAAGTGATTTAGATAAGGCCCGCCGATGGGAAATTTGATTTATAGGGTCCAATGGAGCGCTAAATATATACGGTATTGGCCCCGGGAGCGATCGGAGCGATGGATGGCGAGAGGCATGCGCTCAAATGGCCCCCAGGGTGACTCCGATGACCCACTTCATTTTTCTTAAGACGTGTTACAAGAAACGTGCTGCATATTAGGCGGAAACTGTTTGAACAATCATGACAATTAAGAGTTTGCAGTTTATTTTCTTTTTCAACATGTTTTTTTTTTAAATGATATAAGTACATAGGTATATCACAGTCTGTTGGCTTTCGAATGCTCATGGGGGCGTTATCTTTAAAACTTGAGTGCCTTTTGTTGCACGGCAGATGAGGGTCAAAGACGGCCTGGCTCAAAGAGCGTCGCAATCACATTGCTTTGAGATCTACCTGCGCAACACACGTAAACTACGTTTTATAAACGTGGGCTAAAAGCAGATAAAAGCGTCCTTACGGTTATAGAGGCAAAGTGTTTTGCAAAAGACACAGGAGCTGGATCCAAAGAGAATATGATGTTTTTTTTAAATAAAGCCTTATCTCCTAAATACCGATAATTATTATAACTGAAAGGCACCTTCCGTAATTCCTACCTACCCTGAAAGGTACGAAATAGAACCATAAGGGTGTGTACATAAGAAGTTGTTTAAGGGTCCTTAAGGAAGGCAATAAGTCAACCGTGGCACGTGTGGAGGGCCCACGGCTGCAGAGGTCGCAATAAATAAGCACGTCCAGGTCCTAAGCTAACAATCGATCGTTTCCCGAACAATTATCAAATACCTGCTGAGAGGCCTTCCATTAACTAAGTTTCGTGCAACATACAGTGCCCTTGGGGAACTGTTAATTGTTCTAACTTATACACTCCACGGCGTACACAAATGTGTACCCTACATTAAAGTTCTTGTACAACAATAGAATGCTGTTCAATAGAATAAACAATGAACTTCGTTAAAGTTCAAACAAGTTGGCGATTGAAAAGTAAGAAAACTGTCGGTAACTAGCCGTAACATATTGAAGATTACCTAGTTGAAGTTCTACTGTAATTCCGAGTTGATTGTTTCAACTTTCCTTTGCTATAAAAGTATAAAAGATTTAAAAGTTTGTCGATGGAATTCAGCGCTTTCTTTTCGTCTCTAAAAATTTAATCTTTTATTGGACAACACAGGTATTGTTTTAACTACCCTATTGGTCTCGTGGTTGGATTCACGCAAAGTGTTATTGGTTTATTCCATTAAGGAATTCTCAGTAACAGTTTGGAGTCTGGAAGTTTGTGGTGTGACACCCCCGCGCCTCGGAAATCACGTAATGCGTTTAGTCTGTGCCTGATCTTAGTCTTGGCAATCCCATCGGACTATGGGCGTTAAGGAACAGAGAGTACCCATGACTGTGTGACTGTGGGTATACTTGGCTTATCTCGGTTTAGATTGGCTGCCGTGGTAACATTGTGTCGGGGAGGTATGTAGTACAGTTTTTAGGGTTCCGTACCCAAAGGGTAAAACGGGACCCTATTACTAAGACTTCGCTGTCTGTCTGTCTGTCTGTCTCCAGGCTGTATCTCATAAACCGTGATAGCTAGAAAGCTGAAATTTTCACAAATGATGTATTACTATTGCCGCTATAACACCAAATACTAAAAATTAAAAAAAAAAAATATTAAGGGGGGCTACCATACAACAGATATGATTTTTTTGCCGTTTTTATAGATAATGGTACGGAACCCTTCGTGCGCGAGTCCGACTCGCACTTGGCCGGTTTTTTTGTATTAATTCCCGTTTGACGGCTTACGTACTTACACGTGAATTGAAGCAATGAATAATACATGTTTGTGATATAAGTAAGTAGGCGGGCAGGTAAGCTACCGTTAAATAGAAAGATTCCCTGCTCGTGAATCTTTAAAAACCTTTTAAAATAATATGACACAGTGTGACATAAGTAAGTTAGATATCTAAATGTTAGTGGCTAGTGATATAAATGTTATATAAGTAGTTATTTTTTCGTTCTGGTTATCCAAAGAGTCCCAGACATTATATTTCATGAGCGGCGATTTCAAAAAATTATGGTTTCTTAGAATGCGGGAAAAATAATGATCTTTCGGTATTTTTACTTACCCACGGCAAAGTCATATATAAAAGTGGGAACCAAAATAAAAAAGGTAAAGATTTAAGATATGTAAAAGGTGATTTTATTTGACTTTCCCGGAATTCAGAGCAGCCGTGTCAATCGTATCGTAATTTTAATCACGTGCTTTTCCCGATTTATTTTACAGACGGTCGTGTTACCTATCTTTTAATAATATTAAGAAGGAAAACTGTAATGTGAGAATACAATCGGAATGTATCTATATTTCTGTACGAAATTGAAAAATCCTATAAAGAAATTCTGGAAAGTTGGACTCAAAGTGATCTCTGATTGTAACGAAACTGGGTTATCTTGTCTTAGCTGTGATTTATGGACCAATAGACACCTCGTTCCATTTGTTATTATTAATTGTTGTTTAATGTGACAGTGAGCGCCCTTCAACTAAAGTTATTAATTAATCCTTTAAACGAAATACTTCAATTTGTGGGCCTTACACGAACGCGCGGCATAAACGTAACTAAAGATTTCAACATAGAAAATACTCGTTTCGCACATAATATTCACTAAGTTTTTAAACTATATTCATATTATGTTTGTATCGAGGTTATTTTAGGAGTTTACTTTGATATTGTTACCGAGATCAAGTTTATTGATCGAATTAACAACGTGCTTGCATACTGGGTCAATATTCTATCTTTATATATTAGAAACTGCTCCGAACACTGTAAAGTTCCAATTAAGTAGTTAACACGAACTAAAAATCATTTTCATTTTAAATGAAGCACAATACAAAATTGTGATGGAGCAAAACTGAAAATAAGTAAGTATAAAACATATTTTTTGTTTCAGATGAAAAAAGCATTCATCTCGCAATTTATTATTCAACCGAGCACCTAGTAGATTTAAAATCCAAAATGTACACATTAAAACTATAAAACGAGTTCGTTCTCTTTATTTATTATGAAATATGATCATAGGGCGCCATGTCCCTAGGACGCATCGGTTTCTTTTTATTGTTTCAGGCTTATAAGCATCTATTTAAAATATATCATTCCTTCTCAGGAGACTGGCTTTGGACACATTTTGTGAGGATTCGCGCTGATTTAACAGCCGTGTTATTCGCTTTCTATTTATAAGACAAAATGATTTTTTTCTACTAAATAGGCTTTGGACGCAACTCGACTGATGTTGATTGTTAGTGTTGCCTTTTAAGCGTTTTCGGTTTCATTTTTAGTGAAAATTGAATAGTATGCTTATGGTAGGAATAGCAAACATTGCGTTCGATTCCCATGTTCCACTAATGATGGGGCACTCATTATCGTTCAACCGTTCCTGTTGTTACAGGAACTGTTGAACGCTGCTGAAATTGTCAAACTCGAAGCCCAAAGTCGGTGCCGACACAATTTACCATCCATCAATTATTTATTTACCTGCCATCGACACGATAAAAAGGAAAAGAGCTCGACGTGTATTTTTTACCTGACTTTAATTTAAATAAAGAACCCAATGAAGTCATATTAGTTTTACCAACATGAATTTTTACATGAAGGAGGTACGGAGCACGTAGTGTTTATGTAAATTTAAAAGAAAATGGGCCTCGGTCGAGCAGATAGTCTAGTAGCAGTAGTAGTCTAGTAAATTATAATGTTTATTTTATTACTACTTAAACAATAGTTTCTTATCTCATGAATATTTCGTCTAAGTTAGATATCTCATTATCTCCTAGTGCTTTGCTGAAACTAAATCTGTACTTAAAACATAAATATTTAAGTTGGAGCTTTGTAACTTATGGCTGGATACTCATTAAACTTAGATATTATGTTTCTCTACGGTAATAATATAATGCTTTAAGAAATACTATAATGATTTATCGTGTATTCTGCCTTTGTGTAGCCTTGCCGAGGAATATGATTTTCTTTAGCAAATGAGAAGAGGAGTCGCTGTCGTTTGGAGCCAAGCTGAGCTGCGGTCTGCGAGCGTCAAAACCGTAAAAAAATCAACACTAGGCTGGGGTATCTAAAAATCAGCTTTGTTTATTTCATAGTTAGAATTTTCGCATCGATGTCTATTACACTACGAATGACCAAGTAAAGGATAATACCTACTGTTCATCCACCCTAGTCTCATTTAACTATGAATAGAACTCTACAATCCTACCTCATCAGCAACAAGCATAGCTAATTAGTCAGTGGCACTTCAAAAGGGACGCTTGAAAAAAAAACGCCATGGAAAATTCTAGTAGGGCTATTGAGGCATAAATCTGATAACTAGCTCATATGAGAGGCTGTGGTGCTCGACTGTGGTAGCAAATGGTCTGGAAAGGCATATTTATTGCGTTACTACACTACGCAGAGAGAAAGTTTGTCCCTGGTAATACCACAATCTATAGATCCGATATGAAACTCTTTGTTATTACTTTATTAACATCGTTCATTACTTTTGTGTTCTCCGACACTTTCTTATTAGGTTCGTAAGTAAATGTGTTTTAAGTTGGTAGTAACGTCTGTATTCTTTGTGTTTAATACGTTATTTTGCAATACCTGGAATGTATAGAGGCAAATCCTAGACCTACCTAGTCTAGACTGGTTGCTGACGGTAGAGGCAAGTGTGTTGTGGCGAAATTTTAAGAGGCCTATGTCCAGCGGTGGACTACGATAGGTACAGTTGATTGAATTATTATTAATTTTTGTATAGTAAGTTTCACTTTCAGAAAATGCACTAGTATGAATTTATTAAGTACAAAATACGAATTCCAAATATATATTGCACTGTGCGTGTGTGTAGGACCAAGTGTAAAATCCCGCAGAAACCTCTGAAACGTATTTTTATCATAGAAAGCAATTTGTACATACTTATCTGCGGTAAACATTACTTATTTACGTCTCTACCGCATTATTCATTTACATCTTTTAACATATGTTTTTAAAAGAGGCTTGAATAAGCTTCGATTTTAATACAAAACTCTGAAATAACGTAGTTTCACTTTGTGAGGCTTATTACTTTGAACGGCGCTCACTTGGTTAACTTTGCAGCTTTCATTACTTTAATACTATCAGCGAATAATGTCGAGACTTTCGTGTTTCCTTTTTCAGGCCATATTCAATTTAGTCACAATTATCCGGCGATTTGTGTACTTTATCATGTTAGGTAAAAATATCTGACTAGTGTACATATTACGTTGTTCTCATCACGTTTACCGCAAAGCTCAAAATTATCCAATTCCCAAATATTTTATGGCATCTTGTTTGTATTGGTTTTAAGCTAGATATAAGGTAATACCGTTCTCCTAAAACCACCAAATCGTAGACAAAAGTAAAATTTAATTAGGTATAGTTTCAGTGCATCTGAAGAATAAATATTGACTCAATATTTATTCTGCAGAAAAGGGCTGTAAGAGCCATCTATAACCTACGCAGACGCGGAATGTTCGGAAAAATAGACATCTTTTTAGTAAAATAAGCGACAGGCATAATTTCAATACTAGAAATAAGGACAAATTAGATCAGCCACGTTTCAGATTGTCAAAAGTACGCACTTCTTTTATGGGGTACTGTGTAAAATTTTACAATAAAATACCACTTGACATTCTACAACTTAATGAGAAGAAATTTAAAACATGCATAAAACGCACACTATGTAAACGAGCATATTATAAGTTGGAAGACTATCTCGTAGATAAAAATGCATGGCTCAATGCTGGTCCTGCTCCACAGCCACTTGGGCTCACGAACTAAGATTTTATTGTTTGGAAGAGATGCTCCCCCTTTAATTCTTTAATTATACTTTTCTTTTCTTTTTCTCTTTCTCGTTTCTCTTTTGGAAACTTAGGGTGTGAATTGTATATTTTATATCAACATTGTGAGTGCAAACTAATTGATTATGAAGTGTGAAGTTATTGTGGAAGCTGCAGAAGATTGTAAAATATCTTTGCATTGTATAGATTCCATCTCTTAGTATTATATAATTGCATAGCACATGTGTGAGTACTATGTACTGTAAAGCTTCCATTTATATTTTGTTATCTTTCATTGACTGGAATGTGTCCTGGTGGCTGAGAGAATGTCATGCTCACTCAAATGTCTCGCTGATGGTGGCGGGTGTGTCGGGTCATTTAGTTCCCTTCAATATGGTTGAGTTGAATGGCGCTGATCCATGCGTCATGTTCGTGAACGGGCGCTGTCAGTTGGGACTGGTCATCTCTTACCTGCCACGATTTATTTTAATTACTTTATTTTTAAATTTTTGGCTTAATCTTTTACTCTGGACGCTCTTAATGTGCACGTCTTTGTACATCGTTCTCACATATATGTATAATCTCAACATGAATGATGTAACCAAGATTTTGTAACAATATTTTGATTTAAAAGAGTGTCCATGGAGTTTCTTGCCCATTCTTCTCCATAGAGATCTACGATTTGGAATGTGCAACTACAGTACTTTCGCAAGTTATTATGCCTTGTGTCTGTGACTGTAGCTTAGCTTTTTTATTTTTGACTTTCAAAAGTGCCTGTAATGGTCTAATTGAAATAAATGCTTTGACTTTGACTTTGACTTTGAAGGCCGGGATACAATAAGATATTTAGATACTACTTGAGTATTAAAGAGTCTTAGAAAACGAATGTAACTACTAGAGTAAGTAGAGTCTTACGACTGAAAAAAGGGTCTATTAGTGGGAAGGTAATTGTGGCTGCTTTGTGAGTTTCTACCCGTGTTTTGTATTAAGATAAATGGTTTGGTAATCTTGCGGCAACGGGCCGGTAATCTGTACTTATAGTAATTTGAAAACTTCGTAAGAAAGAAAAATGTAGACGCGAAAAGTTTTCAAAGAGCGAGTCTGTTGTAATATTTTTAGATGTGCTTTTCTTTCATACTTGTGATATCAATATTTATGAATATTTGCATACTTAGTACCAAGAGTAAGCCAAATAACAGAAATGCAATTTTAAAAACTTCGCACGACCAAAATCGTATAAAAAAATAAAATATTGCTGTTATGAAACAACCTCAACTGCGAAAGTATTGGAAAATACTTATTTATGTACGGAAGCTGAAGCGGGTTGAAAGCGATCAGACACTGCATGAATAAGATATCTACCTACCTACATACTTACACCTTCTTATATATCTTTCTAAAGATAAGACGGTCGGTGTGTTCGTAACCGTAACATCTGTGGGGTTCGCTGAAAATAAGTGAGAAATATAAAATGGGAACTAATTTTTTGAGCTGTTATTTAGTTATTCGAGATGTTATTATGATCAGTTGAAAAATATATTGAGCAGTTATTTAATTTAATGGCGGTTGATTAATTATTGCGACAGTAAAACATGGACAGTAATAAAAAATCGATTAGTCGGTTATTTTATCATACAATCTCAATTCTAAAAATAATTGAACAGTCCAATAACTGAATGAGCGGTAAAACTGATGGAATGAGCGGTTCGATAAATAGTTCAGCAGATCATAGGGTGCGGTGACACCCAGACTTGGGGTACCCCGACTCGGACAGGTTAGGTTCGAAGGGGATGGCGGGGTCTAGTGAGCGAGCGGAGTTAGCGAACTAAGACCCCGACATACCCTTCGTGTTAGGTTACTGTAAACCCTGCAGACAGAAATAGGAGACCCGCGTAGCGGGGCTACGCTCACTACGCTTTTTAGGCGAATAACTGCGCACTCGTAACTTCCCATTTAGTTATTTTACTGCTCAGTATAGTTATTAAATGATCCATTTTATTATTTTTTACCACTCATTTTTGTTCACTTTACTGCTAAGTTTTAACTGCCGATCTTGTTAATAAATATGCATTTTGTAATTTTTAACTTACCAAAACTACTATATACAACTGCTGCTTTAAATAAGTGCCATATAAAATTCAGTAATTCCAAGTGTACGCAAAGGATTACTCTTGCTAATTGCTCTAGAATTTCGGTCGTGAGAAGCGAGCATCCGCCTTTGAGTCCCTTCTGTTCCTCCACCTCCCCTCTGGTCCAGTTTTCATTCTATTAAAGCACTGGTGGTCCAATTAAGGGGGAATTATCGCGGCATCAGCCACGGAGCCCCAACAACAACAAGATTACTATTTCGTCTCGGTTCATGTTGCGACGAACTGTCCCGTTTAATTTATTATTGTTTCTAAAATTACGACACTGAATTTATTAAGGAAATCAGTTTACTGAAGGATATTGTTTGCAAGAACTGAATTTATTGTCTTGTTGCGCTTTCGGAGATGCGAGTCAATGAAGCCTGTTGTATCTTTTTTAGTTTTCCATATTTATCAAAATAATGTTTAACGATTAGATGGAAATACTGTAGCTGTGTTTGAAAAAACCTACCAGAATAAATTATTTAATGTTATCTAATAATTTAAATATTATCTAAGTCATTTATCTATTATTGTTAATAAAGAAAATGAAAACAAATACAACCTACCGTAAATGAAATACAACCAAAAAGGTTCCTTTGTAATTTATGCTAAAATACAGGTCAATTTTATGACAAAAAATACACAATCTCGGCCATATATTAAAAAAAAAAACGAAATTTTAGTGGCTTCACATTAATTTATTTTGGACGTAGCGGCCATTTACTTTTCAATTAAATAAATTCAAAAAGGTTCCACCTATTTTTTTTAAGTTCTACGAAATTTTTGTGGAAACCGTTTGAAAAATAGTTCAGACTGGTGTTTTTCTTTGTTTTGTTATTATTATGTACTACCTAAACGAAAGATTTTTAGGTTTCCCTTTGTTGAAAATAGAAACAATTAAATATTTCACACTTCGAATGCAAAATTAAATTCTAATATCAATTCGCCGAGAACCATATGCCGTTGGCTCGGGCTATGGAGCAAGGCTTATCGAATCTAATATTCGGCACGAGTGGGATTGGTGAACAGACCCAGTGGCTGTGGCTGCCGTCTCTGTGGGACACAGGCATTAATAATTAAACTGACTTCAATTGCCTCGGTATACGTTACACAAGAATTTACAGTGACGTGAAACCACGGGAGGCTTATTGTTAGTACCCACATACACTTTCGCATAATCGGATTGTGAATCATTTTAGTTATTTTTGGTACCGATGTGTTTTGTTGGTTGGCACCAAAATTGGTGCTCCACGTTGGTTTAGTACTAAAATCAGTTTCGATTCCATCTGTTAAAATAATATTATCTTATTTCAAAACTTTTTAAGTTTTCTTTCAAAAACTAACCTAAGCTTTTCCCGAAAAATATATTGAGTTGGGCTCAGTTAGTATTACAGTTCAATCCCTTTAAAATCCTCTCACATTTTCTGAAACAATTTCCCGCCATTCACTTTCCAGTGAATTCCAGTCTATTTCATTTTATTTAAGACTGGCAGCTCGCAAGTCTGTACAGAAATAATGACGAGTGACAATAAATGGCCCTTTGAAAGATGTCCTTCGTTAAGAGTGTTTTTTCAAAGGAGACCGATCAAACGAACCGGCGTTGTTTGACGTGAAACGCGTCAAGTCGTCAACTAATTTTAGCGGGGGTGAGTGTGGGTAGAGATGGGGAGGGGGAGGGGTTGATGTGATGAGGGACCATCAGATAAACGCCTCGATAGCCAGCGCCCGATCTGAGGCTCCTTGCCTGTTCACTCCGCGTAGTGTTTGCTCTGGGCGTGTGTTTCATTATGGTATCGTAAGCTAAACATAGACGTCCATTATCGTGCGTACATTAACACTGAACAGGAACAATGCTACTAACTGACTATTAGACTAGACAGAAGCGGTAAACGAGATGAAATTTAATTTCTGTCGGAAAATTAATAAGATTTCAGAATAATTACGTCGTTAAGTTGAAAAATGTAAAAATAATTCCTTAACTTCGAGAATTTGATCCACTATGACGATGATTGTTAGACGTCGACGTTTACACTGCCCTGCCTCGCAGAACATTTAGCTTCGTGTTCCTGACCCCGTCACAGTATGTAAGTAGATAGATAGCAATTAACATAATAACAAAGATTTAAAAAAAAAAAAATGTTGCCCATTTTTCACTCATGTAAAGATATTATAATCCTACGAATGATATCTATTTCCAAAAATGTTCAAGAGTCAGCTCATGTTGACCCTAATAACTTTACTGCCTAAAAAATATCACGAAAGCGAAAGCTGATTTTATTGTTCTAATAATTCTACGTGGAGCTAACCACTTTTTTCCCTCGCCCTAGTTCTGCGGAATATAGGGCTCTTGAACGGTCATAAAATAAAAAAGATATCCCTGATGAGAACCATAAACACACCTTCACTGAAGTAAATAACACGTATCTACTATAAATATCTATGAACGACTTTCTGATGACGTCATTGGCTCATTTAAATAAGCTACTGGATAGTGAAGGATTCATATTAAAGACAAAGTTAGTGGAATATTAAAATATATTTTTCAATACACTTTCTCGAGAACTGGTTCTTATCGCACCAATATTAGGTTCGACATGCAATGTATTTCACACATTTTTAAATATTTTTTTATGAAATAAAAAAAATCCACAGATACTTATACTAAGTCCAAACGGTTTCAATGACTATAGTCGGCGCGCGGCGGTGATTGTTTTTTTTTAATCTCGGCAAAGAGATATGTGTCGTTACGGCATAAATATTTTTAGAGTATTTAAATTATGTTTATAAAAAGAATATCATAGATAAACATCATTATTTAAAACAAATATTTACTTTTATGAACAAATTAACATTTATTTGTGTTCTAAATTCAAAAATATTTGAATTTTCTAATTTTCATATTAGTCTGTTTAGCGGCATCATACCTTTGCTTCTTCTTCAACCTGGCGAAAGCAAAGCGCGGAAATAAAGCAAATTAAATCATAGTTTCCAAAAATAATTACTGAAAAATTACTAATTCCGTTCTAATATTTTATTTCTTCAAAAGTGTATTTATAAACGTCGTTTGATACGCGTGGGGATTTGTTACTGCAGTTCTCGGCTCCATAACACCCTCGCCTGCAGCTCGGGTGTTAATTCCGCCTCGAATGCAATAACAAAGTTTCCCCACTTATATCAAAATGTACTATATTTTATCGCTATGTCACAAAATGTCCCAGTCGTAACGTTTGCGAAGGTCGACTCTTCCATTGAGAGCATTGTCAGCATCAAATATTTTGCGTGTAATTTCTTCAATCATTTGTTTTTTCTGATTCGGATTGTAAATATTTATATACAAGATGGAAGAGACAACGATGCTAAAACGGTTACCACGTATTCAGTACATAATTCTGAAAATAGCCATTTTTGATGGGTAAAAAAACAGCTGTTCCATACATTTCTATCGTGTAGGTATTGAGGTTTCGTAGGACTGGCTGTTTTTTTAATAACCGTCGGCTCAGAATGATGTACTATAATATAATAATAAATATAATATCTTGGGACAACCAACACACCGCCATCTGATCCCAAACTAGGCAGAGCCTGTACTATGGCAACCAGACAACTGATAAACATACTTATATATTTCTAAATACATACATATTATAGATAATTACACACCCAGATACAGAACAAATAATCGTACTCATCGCACAAAGATTTGTCCTGTGTGGGAATCGAACCCACGACCTCCGTCCTAGCAGTCAGTGTCACTAACCACTAGACCAACATGCCAATCAACAGTACTGAATACGTGGTAGCCGTTTAGCGTCGGTGTCCCTTCCACCCTGTATACATTATCTACCTACCTACTAACGTAAGGCAAAAACAAATGATAATAATGGCCATCAATCTTTAAATCCAATAACTCGCGTCGCGATGAAAAAATCTCTATTATTGGAAGATGATTACTTAAACGGAAAAAAGATATTTAGGCGTTTCCCTTTTTTCCTCGCAGCTATTTTCCCGCCTCGGTAAAAATCTAAAAATACGTCACGGGTTGGATGAGATTTACCAATTTTAAAACTTTTGCTCATTATCATTTCAGTATACAAAAGCGACGTGAAAAGTTGAAAAGTTTAAGGTTTCATCCATGCAAACTGTCAGAAAACACACATCAGTGGCTGAAATGTTATAATGTAGTGAAAGCTCGCTGAAAGCTAACTTCATATATGTACTTCAGTCAAGTATACCTTTCTACTCGTATAACGGATTTCAGGGTACAAAATTATCCTCCGGAAACTCGAAAGTCATTACATTTTGTATCGTTTCGCCATCTTCGTTTTATTCAGTTATACAACTTTTATTTTGTATTAGCTTTGAATTTGTCCGGTCTTTTTTGCGTACGGTTCAGAAAATTTTGAAAGAAAGTAAGAGGGAAGGAATCTGTCGGTATTGAATCAACACCGTTCTTCGATTAACGGTTTTGGGAACTTGAAGTGTTTTGAGCGCCGCCGCCGTCATGTCGAGACCTTACCAATCCGTGAGGGTACGTGACTTCTCGTTGTTAATTACCATAGTTTGAGACGTTCACACTGAGTTCGTTGCTATGTTTATTAATGGTAATTGCAGTTAATTACAATCGCTTTCCAACTCGTATTGGGACCGCGTATTGGATTAAGGCCCACTCGCTCTCATAGAGAGGAGGCCTATGTACCAGCATTGGGAACCTTATAGGCTTGATATGTACAAACCCTTTCTATTAAGTAGAACAGGCATTTTCTACTTACGTTCTACATACAAAAATAATTGCCAAAGTAAACTTCATTATTGTTCGGTAACATAATTTCAAACTTGAATAACTTGTTTTATTATTACGGCCAGCACGGCACACGTGAAAGTGGAAACGATTCCTTTGCCCGAGGCGAGGGTGAAAATTGGGCGTCCGAATATTAAGCTGGTGCTCAAAGATGAATAGCGATGTGGAAGATTTGGATGTGGGCAGTGTCTATTTTATGTGGCTATTCGTTATTTTACCATTCATTTTAATACGGATTTCATTCGTTGTCGAAATAAATCGATTTAACTTATAAATCTCATTTTTAGGGTTCCGTACCCAAAGGGTAAAACGGGACCCTATTACTAAGACTTCGCTGTCTGTCTGTCTCCAGGCTGTATCTCATAAACCGTGATAGCTAGAAAGCTGAAATTTTCACAAATGATGTATTACTATTGCCGCTATAACAACAAATACTAAAAATTAAAAAAAATATATTAAGGGGGGCTCCCATACAACAGATAATATGATTTTTTTGCCGTTTTTATAGATAATGGTACGGAACCCTTCGTGCGCGTGTCCGACTACCACTTGGCCGGTTTTTAGGGTTCCGTACCCAAAGGATAAAACGGGACCCTATTACTAAGACTCCGCTGTCTGTCTGTCTGTCTGTCTGTCTGTCTCCAGGCTGTATCTCATAAACCGTGATAGCTAGAAAGCTGAAATTTTCACAAATGATGTATTACTATTGCCGCTATAACAACAAACACAAAAAATAAAAAAATAAAATATTAAGGGGGGCTCCCATACAACAGATATGATTTTTTTGTCGTTTTTATAGATAATGGTACGGAACCCTTCGTGCGCGAGTCAGACTCGCACTTAGCCGGTTTTTAAATATTTAGTTGACCCTAGTTTACTTGATCGGTTAATCATAATATGTTTATTTACTAAACTTGTAAAACTGTGCTGATACGTTCCTTCGCTTGATATTTTTTATGAAAAGCACTTAGAAATTATATTTTCAAAAAAATAATAACACACACGTCTTTTAGGTGAAGGTTATTTGGGGTGGAATAACTTCACATCTTCCGTTAAAGCTAAATGTTTAGCTAAGAAATTGCTATCGCTAAATAGTATACATAACATCCTCTGAACTGCGACCCGAATCTAAATAGTTGATAAATACTTGAGATAACTTCGTTGTTCGCAATATTATGCTTATTAAACTCTTGAACCCACTAAATCATTGGTATGTAGATACACGCTTCGCTTCCGTTTGTATTTAACGGTACGAAGACGAGACGGAAAAGAATTGTAGTGTACAACTTGACTTTTCCTTTTAGCAGGTGATAGAAGACCAGAAGTGGCCAGCTACTAGGTTTATTAATCATAAAAAGTTTTATCTCAAGTACAAAAAAAAAGTATGAATTCAAAAAGTTGTCGCGTTTCACTCCGGCATGCTGCTGGATGCAGCGAGCTCGTCGGTAATGAAACGACTTGGGCCCCCATTAAGAGAGCAAAAATGTCTTTAATTAACAGTCAGGGCAATTTTTTGCAGCGGAAGCGGCAAAGCAATTAGTAGAATCTTGAAGTGAACCGGAGTACCTATCACAGCCGCACAACGTTTCAAGCAGGCTTTGTGAACTGCTCATTTCACAAAAATATATTTTTAACCCTTTCACGGCGACGTCTTTGTACTTTTTGGACTTATTGTTACAATTGTTCCTTTTGTGGTGTTTGTTCAGACGATACGGTTTTCAAAACAATGTGACTACCGAACATGTTTACTTCAAGAATACATTCATTGTTTCAATAAACTTAAGACGTCTATTTAAATCAAAACCGAGGCAGGTAAATGCTGAAATATGAAGGATATTAACTGAATACACGTTACATAACAAAGTTTCCTGTTAACAAGCCGTACGGGGTGTAGCTATCAAGCTAAGTTTAACGTACCTACGAATAACTTGTGAGTTCATGAAGTTAATCAGATAATGTATTCCCTTGCCGGCATTATGTATGTATCTACTCGTTTACAAGTACGTAGTACAGGTAGGGGCAATGAATTGCGGTGTAACGAGCAAATCGAGCAATAACAATAACTCAGTATATTAAAATGCCTTTAGTTGATTACATTCGAAGTACCTAAGTATTGAGGGTTGAATCACATGTATCAGTACGGATTCGCACTGTTCCAAGCTCCTATCCTTTTCTGTCGCTCAAAACCGTTTTCTGCTAGAGCTAAATGTGGCGCAACCCTCACTCGACGTGCATTACACGTTACAATGGCAGGTGCGTTTGACCCATTTTGTTTCACGCAAGCACTTCGCCCGCGACTACGTCCTCGGCTCGGCTAATATGCATGATGTAAATATAATTTTTAGCCTATAGCAACCACGAATAGTTTAGCTTTCTGCCAGTGAAACAATTTTTAGAATTGTATCATTAGTTTCGGAGATAACCCCCACATATAAACTTCCAAACTTTTATCTCTTTATTAATATAGTATAGATTTTCACACTACTAACAAATTAGAGGTTGCAATTCCAATGTGGTCAATAAACTTTACCAAAACTATTTCACGAAAGAAAATGAATATCTAAAGGTTTACAAACAACAAGATACAATTCCAAATATGAAATTCTTCGGTTAAGTTTGCCCCTTACTGCATACCGCCACTTCATTATTACGAGTGGGCGGGTAACTTTGCCCAGATCGGGGAAAATTCAATCTTGAAAATACCCGCGGGGACTTATAAGGTAATTTCAACAAAACCTGAAATTAATTCATATTAGACGGATAACAAATAGTAGTTGCTACTTGAAGAATATTATTTTAATTTATTTAGCTTTATTACTATCAACCTCTTTTATGATAATTTTATTGTAAAAGTTATTTTTTATTTCGTTGTTGTTTGAGGCGAGAATGTTATTATTATGCGTTATGTTATGGGACGTAAAATAGGCAGTCACGTAGTAATTCTATTAGCATTTTTTATTAGGTCATCTTTTAAGCTGTGTGTTTTGCGAAAAGCTCCAAAATTAATAACATAATTTAACCTTTCTTGGTAAAAAAATGTGTGCTGTTTATTTTCCTCCCGGAGCCTAAATCTCTTCCCCGAAGGCTTCAAGAATTAAAATATTCCTTCTTATTACCTCCGCGTTAGGATCAGAGGATCAGGGTATACACATACCTACACCTTAAGTAAATCTACCGAAATTACACCCGTATGAGATTCGTGTTCACCTCACGTCTTCACGTGATCCGACGTTTATTTGGATGAAATTCAGAATGTTCATGGTGTTATCAATTTATTCGCTCATCTGTATTTTATAACCGATGGTCGATGGTAATCGTTAGGGGCAGGCAAACAGCAGGCCTCGATCGATCGCGCGACTATTCTGTCGCACACTGCGGCTCCCGTGTCGCACAAAAGCTCACGTATCTAATCTCACCCTATCAACTGATTTCATTCCAAGAGCTCAGTATTATTTTTCCGTTTATTCTGATGCGATTTGCTCTTACAGCCCATTAGTTTTATTCGTTTCGTTGTGTTGAATGCTTTCGAAATAAATGTTCAGTTTAGAACCGACCGAGTTTTATTTTATTTTTCTGCTGAAATACACAGCAGGGTAATTTTATTATACTGCGCGAATAAACTCTTATTTGTATTTGAATGACTAGTGAATAAGGTATATTTAGGGTGTATTTTATGTATTTTCCTGTAGGGGACCAAAATAAATAAGCCTGGCACACCCTAGACTCGATGGACGAGCTTGAACCTTGCTGACAGGCTAATCTTTAAACCGCGCCACGTGACATAATTTATTGCTTTTATAGCTCGATCAAACACCAGGGAATAACTACACACACTGTAAATGTATTACTTACCCTTAAACATATGTAAAAGGTCCCATTAAAATAGATGTACAAATTTTAACACAGCGTTCAGTACGTGACGTCTAACCAAAGATATCCAAGCAAAAAAAAACACTGATTAAAGTGATTTTATTTTGACCTAAAATAATAAATTGCCGGCACTCTAAAATGTTTTTTTTAATATTTTCCATCTATTTTAATGGGGCCTTATATTAAGCTTGTTGTCTGGTCTCTAAATGCCTAGGTCTTCGACAACCAGCAAACAGCAGTGTCTTAGAGGGGAAACTTCTCCAAAGTATTTTAAACAGACACTGCTTGTACCAAGAGCCACAAACTTCTAACACATAAACATTGTTGCTGTGCTATGTCTGAAGGGTAGGGTCTGGTTGGCTGCTCAAAGTGACGGACTCAAGCAGAGCAGTTAATAAGCCTAAGTGCTGCGACATCACTTAAATCGACTAAACTGCTACTTTGTTGTTTAAGTCTAAAGTGAACAATACATACGCAGACAATAGGTAGCACGGTATATTGAAATGATCTTCTTTCAAAATTGACTCTTAGGTACGCACGACGGATCTCTTATTGTACGAGAAATCTATACAAAGCGAGGCCATGTTATACTGGAAATGTATAGCTTGTTGTGTCGCCGTGTGTACTTTCCAGGGATTAGAATCATTAAACAAACATTTCCATTACCCATTGTTTACCAATTAATTTCGCACATTCAATCAGGGAGGAAAGTAATAATACACGATAGAGTAATTAAATAACGCTTTATTATAAAATCTTCTATTTACAATATTATGTAACGTGGTTTCAGAGTACCTTGGTCAAAAATATTTACAATTTCAGTAGAGGTCGGTGATTTATGTGAATCAATGTTAATATTATACAAAATTACATGAATAGGCTTATTTTACATGCATTAAACTGTTCTTATATAAAATTATTTTCGAAGCCTAACATCAAGAAAATTTAACGAATTGTATGAACGAAAGTTATCAAGGACCTCTAAATATTCAATGAAATATCACATGTTAAAAATATTTTACCATAAAATAACCTAAACTCTAAACTTTCCTTGCTAACTATTGATAAGAAATACATAAAATAAAATCATTGTACTGGCTTACCAATGAAAGCAAAGTTGCTGTCGGACCTACTCCTACACTACCGTCCAATAAGGACTAACTGAGCATTTCACTAGGTACTTATTAGAGGTAGACAATATTTAATAGGTCCTCGAAATTATATTAAACACAATATTATATTAACAAATGTGTATAATCTCTGACACTAATTTAAATCATTGTAATTTACTGGGTGATGTTTTATTTACAAGCAAGCGATGCAACATTTCAGTTCATTTATTTTCCAAACAAGTTAAGTTCATGCTGGTATATATACAAGTAGCGTTTATCTGGTAGTTAGCAACAAAAACATTATCGGTGAAGCCGAAGCACGTGCGGTTGGGGATCCTAACAAGAACCTAGTTATTATACAAAGAGGATTTATGTATGTGGCGGGGAGATAAGGTGCGGTGAGCCAGCATGATTGATTCATTGCATGTAGCCGGCTATGGAGGTAATCATAATAAATTATCATATGCTGGGGCGACACGCCATATTCGACAGTTGGAGAAATCATTTTATTGATTTTTAACACCCTTGCTCGTAAAGCTGATGTAATTCCACCGGTTTTAAATATGTAAAGTAAGGGTCATAAAAAACGCGTGTGTTACCAAAGCAAATACATAAGTTATAGTCCATACAAATTCCATAACAGTATTATTTGCCATTTCAAATAGGGAACTGATCGCCGCCGCACGACTCCAGCTAGTGAGCAGCGCGCTGTTGCTATTCAAATTTCGAACTAATCGCCGCGCGGCGCCAGTCAGTAGGCAGCGCTAGCGCGCTGTTAAAATGGCGGGAAAGCAACAGTGTGCATTCACAGATTGAGTTTATTTAAAATGTTTTTTTTTTCTGTTTCCTCGCAAATGTGTTAAAAAACGTCGTACGATATACGTGCGTATTGGTTGTAAAATGCTCGGCTCAATTACGCCTTCGCCTTCGGCTCGGGCTGAAATTCCGCCTCGCATGTTATAACCATCGTAACGCACTAATATCGTAATGTACTATTACGTCGACGTATGAGGGGATGACGTGCTTTATACCTGGTCACCATGCCCGAGTCCACTCTCACGCTAAACGCATGCCACGGGTTAGCTTTTCACTAATTATCGTGTAAAATGCACCAAAACAATAATATCTTTATTCTAAGTACAGTGTTTTCTTTAATGCATATTTGTCTAAGAGCTATCAAATATTACATTATATCATCAATAAACCGCACTTAAATAAAATGTTACGCTTTAGTAAATTAGCGAACAAGAACAACAGCAAATCTGACTCACGAATAACGCACAATCTCGAATTTAATCCGCACTTGCCTGCATCTTGATGCTAAATTACTTCAGGTTGGTTAGGACACAACTTCAACCGTGACTCAATCAAGTGCCTAAATCTAAGTACTAAACCAGCATGTGCTTAACTTTGTAACTGGGTCAGCGAGCTCGTAATGACTGGCACTTGTGACAATGTGCCATCTATAGATAAAACAGTAAAACATCACCCCTTTAAGTCGATATTACATCGAACGGCTCGGGGACGGCTAATGGCCAAACCATTTGGTCAACTTTATGCTAGAAAACCGAGAGATAAAAAGATATGAACTCACATTGGTAACATGTATAAAGTCTTTATTGGTAACTATCAAGTCCTTATCGTTTTGGGTTTTTTAAAACTATAACCTAAATAAAGCTTCGATAGAGCGCACTTCATTGGGGATTGTTTAATGGTAATAGGGAGAGACAGAAAATTAAGTCTCCACAGTAGATATGAGATTTACGAAACGATTGTTGTTGTTTTGCGATTTGTGGAAGACATTTTAGAAAGGAAATAGATACTTGCTTTTATTTACAATTGTTGTAACTCAATGAGTGCGCGTTGAACAAATACCGCATGTAATCAACACGCTTATTTTACGCGTGCTAATGCTGCGACCGCGTGATCTCCTGTTGTTCAGGAGCTCTTCTTGCTCCGAGGTTCCCCACTGATGATCTTGAGGAGTCGGACGGCGGGCGCCTCGAACGCCAGCGAAATGGCGAACGAAGCCAGGAATGCCATCACTGCGTACCCGGCGTATATTGCGAGCTGTCAAACAGAAATATAACATTAAAGACGAATGAATGAAGTAGTGTGATATTTCATTGTTAGTCTATTTTGGATGAACTTTTTGTTTGTAGTCAGAGAAAATTATCTCATATTACTGGGTTTTTCTGGAACTGATGAAAATTGGGCGTAGGTACTATACAACCTAACCCTTCAAAGTTTACAAGCGTGATATTATATTATTAAAAGAAGTCGAGGGAGTGCGTGTAGAGTATAGAAGAGGCCGTGAGGAAGAGCCACCCAGGCAAGTCGTAGTTCCGCCCAAACCCATTTAAATAAGTGCTCGTTAATTTAGGAGAGAACCAACATTAATTACCTCTTAATTATTACCAAATTAGTGTTAATGTAAACAGGGGAGTCCGTTACGGAAACCTTGAATACTACAAGGCATAATAACCTAATTTTATGTACAATTTTGTTGTTTATAGGCGTATACCTAAGCATTTTGAGCAAAACCAGTTTGTTTTAAGGAACTCCCACTTTATAGAGAATTTTTATGTCACGATCTTGAATTCAAAATACCGCAATAAACTTAAACTGATTTGAAAACGTTCAAGTCGTGTGTTTAGATTACATATCCTGAGTAATATTTCGGTGTACCTGCTACTACTACTGCGAGTGTACTGCACACTGTACACCTACAAGGCACAGCTCTGAGTGTTTCCGAGAAAACTTTGAATACTTCTCGACTTCATTCACGTAACTGTTATTTGCGGAAAGCATTTCAGCTGATTGTATGTGGGAACGTAAAAGTTAAATTCATGTTATGGTTTGAGTGCAATTTCATAACTCAACATTTATATGAGTCCGTACGAATTTTATGTTACTTGAGGGGGGAGATGGGGGTTGAAGAAGTACGGAGGTTCCCCCTTTGTCCTTCAACTAGAACAGTAAAGTATACGTGTAACAACTAACTCGTTGAGTTCTGAGGTGACGACGTGATATAAATCTTTTGGCCGCAAACTGCCGGTTCCCCGGAGGAGGCGCGGGATAAAGTTGACGGGATAACTTATCACCTCGACTTTTGGTTTTGGCTTAATTATGCGACATTTTCACCCGCTCGTGTTTGATTAACGGCGGCCCCTGAAAATAGGGCCTGTACATATTTGAGAGTGAGATCCATTAACAAAGTTAATGGCGGTTTGTGTTGACATAAACAGTGTACGTTTTAGAAGAACAGAACAGTCCCATTACGTGAGTACGTACTCTGAAACCATTACAGTGCACTATGTAATGTGTAGCTGTTGTTCTTAAGGTTTGTGTTATGGCACAGCTGTACTTCGCAGTGCATTACTATCAAACTTGAACACGCCAAGTTTCATTTTAACTAAAAAGGCTTATATTTTGTCTGAGATGGTAAAATATTATGAAAAGCAATTTTACATATATTCTTTTGCTAGAATGATAGAAATCTTTATGACATCATAAATACAGCGGTATTAAACAAGATCATTATTTTTAGAAACCTTTTATCGAGATAATAATATCATCTCAGAAGCACGTATCATATGTACATACTTATGGCTTATATATTTACATTTCTGCGGCGATAAAACAGGGGATATGAAATGGGTTTCCTGAACATCATTTTAAATGAAATGACACTTCGTTATTGCTTTTATATGTCGGTTAATAAACTCGAAAAGGCTTACGAAGGACGCGCAGAAATAAAAGGAGAGAACGAAGCAAATTATTATGGATGTATTTTGGAATGTATTTCTTTGAATAGGTCATTCTGAAGGATACCGGAGCCGGAGGCCTCTCCCTATCAGCATCCTGTCAGCCCTACACAGATACGGTCATATATCGATAACAAGAGCTACACCGACCCTATTCAATATAGTTATGTCTGCACATTTATCAACACTCCACAGTTACTCCTACATCCCTTACGAAATATAAATTTTCAGATAAGGGTGGAAGTGAAAATGCGTACATTTTGTATACATAGCCATTAAATATTAAGGAGGTTCAAACACCTACTTTGCTGTGAAGCAGCATACAATGGCAAACAGCTATACGCATAGTTTTCTTTCGTCACTGTTGTTTACTTCCGCTATTTCTTTTCCGTAATGTAGCTTCATATTAATTTCATGTAACACTTTATTGTACAAGACAACAAGTACGTAATGTAATTATCCGTTTCGAAGATATTCGATACGAAAATCTATCTCGAGTGTCAATTAGGGATGTCGGCCGACCGATAACTAGTTAACTACTCAGTAAGTACGGTTCTAACGTTGACATCAACTAATGAATGCTGGCAAATAAAAGGTACAGTTACTCGGTAAAAATACTAACAAAAGAAGACCAGCGACTGCCTGCCAGTCCTGTTTTGAAAAAAAATGTTGTGCTTTACAATGGATCAGAAGTTTTTCACACAATTCAAGGGTCGCCTTTCATGCGCCAACGTTTGAATGGCTGTCGAGAGCGTGGCATAAATCTGTGCCCGTCAAGTACCCAGCTGTCTGTATATCAAGATCTATATACAAGTCTATTGTAGCATTCAGACCATACTTTACGACACATTTTACGTGAGCAGGCGACTGTAATGAAATGTTTTTCTCTCATTTAGGTATACTGATAGTTTTCGTGTATGTTTTAGAGCTACCGTTGTCTCCCAAATGAGAGATTTATGTACGCAATAAGATACGGCTGCAGTTTAATCTCACTGTTCCGAATTCCTTCGTGGAACCCTGTATTTATCTAACCCGTCGTCTCGAGTTGAGGACATTAAATAAATGAAAGGAAGTTTGGAGGTACGAGTTTCGGAATGGTTTTGAATTGAAACGTGTGGTCTGGAACTTGCCTAGACATTAACGATGGTGTAATCTTTTAAATACAATCTTGATTTTAGCCGGCATACATTAGTACTGATGCTACATAAAGTTCGCAACGTAATGGCGTAGACAAAACCAAAAAAGATATTTCTCTTTTTTTTACCTTTAGACATAAGCGACAGCAGTTGCTTTTTTGTTTTAAGATACACGTTGTCCTTAGCTAAAGTCAATCTATTGGTGAGATAGCTCGGGGAATACAACAGTTTCGTATTTTATGAGGCAGTAACAAAACTACGCTCTATGATTTTAGCCTAGATAAATCTATATAAAATCTGGAGTCACGGTGTTTGTGGTCGCATTCCTTCAAAACGGCTCGACCGATTTTTAGACATTTTGTATGTACATTTGGTAGGTATGAGAATAGATCGTAAAGTATATTTCACACCACCACGTGATTAGGTTGTAGGTAGGGTAGGGTAAAAAAGGTGCATTGCAACGCATGCCGGGCGCAGCTAGTAAGATATAATTTAACAAAATCTGGTCATTTCGTTTTTATTCCTTCATCGCCTAAATAACACAATAAACAAACTGTCTTAAACAAACAAAGTAGGTATGTTTATTGTATCGTTTTTAAAAAGGCCATGCAATAAACAGTTTGTGTTTTCAACAAAATTCAATTCGGAATGACGGTTCTCATTCCGTATTGAATTTTATTGCAAACACAAACTGTATATTGTATGCCCTTTAATAAGTAAATAAGAGAATTCCAAGCCAATTGTATATTCTTGGGTCCATTCAGTCGGAAAGTTACAGCACTCAACGAGATCAAACTGAACGTTTGCAAGTTAGCAGCAGAATGAAATAAATATACTATCGGCACTATTTAATAAGCAGTACAGTACATTTTCGAGTAAAGTTTGTACACATTTTGTAAATTCATGATAGAGAAGTATGGAAGAAGAAGACATTCTGCGCCGACCCCAAATAAATTTTAATAAAGCCAGGATAATGTTGAAATGATTTGTAAATTCAAAAGCTTTCCTCTTAAATAATTGATTCAATTCATAACGTCGTATAAAGGCAAAATATTTCAACTTTACAATTTTTAAGTTTTTATTATATAATTTGAATCTACACCAATCTCCGTGAAAATAGCTTCTGATTTTCTTTAAAGATATTTATGTTCGTAACTGTACCTGCTACGAATATTTATGATACCGTGTTGGGCAGTAAATTAACGCCTATATTTGCTGAAAAGGGTGATGTCAGGGTGTGGCTAATGAGTCACCCGTCGCTTGATAATGCGCAGGTATAAAATTTTACTACGTTTTTATCTACTGCTAAATATAGACTGTTTTTGAGAGTAATTTGGGGGTGTTCTTATCACACTGTGCAGGCGAGTGAGAGAGAAGTGTTCATGTTACTGACATATAGGGATGTGTTCTTGTATGTAATTTTGTATCTCGTGAATCTAGTAGAACATAACATCACGCGTGTAATCCTCGAAAGGTTAGACAATGGTGTACCTAATAGTAAACCCACATTTGGCCAGCTATGTTCAAATCCCATGTGAAAGCCGGCCAGCCTATTGCCATCAACCGAGCACAGATCTAGATTCCGTGGCTGCTACTGAGAAATTCCTGATGGAAAAAACCCAATAACAGTTTTCCCGACCTGGGAATTGAACCTTTTGCTCAGCAGTAACGCTTGCTACCACTAGATCATCAGCCAGTCTCGAGGGAATCTGGTAGATATCTGTGTGTCATTGGTTTTCGTAAGAAATGCTGTTGCTTTTAAATAAATGCTAAGAGTTCAGTGCCATATCAAACTTAAATTAGACCATTTACAGGCACAGTTGAACAGTCAAGTAGTCAACAGAACACTTAATCAAAGTAAGGTTTTCGGAAAGTTCAGGTTGACCTTGAAAGACGAATTTCAGTAGTTGAATGACACGACTACTAACTACTGTATACTTTTTCTACTCACCACTGTGGAGTTCTGCATGTGATAGGGCCCGTCGAGCAGGAAGGAGGTGTACATCATGATGGTGGGGTGCACCAGGTAGGCGCAGTAGGTGAGGCGGCTCAGCGGGAGGAGGCCGCGGTAGGACAGCGCTGAGTTCACCAGCCCGCCGTACCCGCTACAGCAAGAGATCGCCACCCACGCCACTGCTACGCCCCAGGCTGTTGGAGACAAAGATGGTATTAGCATTATTACTCGTGCAATACAAAATCGTCAAATTCTGGTATTCATGTATTAGACTGCAGTTTCGCCATTTCGTGTCACCCAGCCACTGGGTCATGGACTCATGGTGGTGAGATAGGCAGTCGCTAAGTTTGCATACCTATTAGGTAATACGGGGTCAATTTTGTCATGGTACAATTAGTGACGGTACTTTCATACAAGCCTAAAAGCTTGGCTTTCCCTTATAACCTACTATTCTTCTAGATGTTAGGCTTTCTGTTCACAGTTACCGTATTGTTGGCCCGCAGCAGGCCCGCTATCCGGCACGTAGCAGTAACATCTAATATAATAATTTGTTCTTCTAACTTAAAACTAAATCCATGTAAGGGTCCTAGGTAAGTCAGTTCTTCTACCACTATACAAATTTTCCTATTAACACTTAAGAAAAGACACTTAAACGGTCCATACTTTTGTGGGAACCTCTTACTCTTTTACGACCCCCGACGGTAAACAACTCCGGGTAAACACCAAGTTTAATTGAAATAACAGAGCGATCATTAAAAGATTATGTTAAACACGTTTGCAAGCATTTAGTAATAAAACTGTTAAATGTTCTGTGACAACAATAAAAGAACAAAGCAATTAACGAAGTTTTAATACCAACGTTTATTAAATTTGAACTTGAGTGGTTCATTTTAGAGTAACAAGAGTTCGATAGTAAATATACAGGATACGGGCTGAAAAGTGATTTAGAAATAAAATCAATGAAAAACAAATTTAAAAAAAAAATTTTCATGGTAGATCTCCGCAGAGTTCAGCTACGGTCCGCTACGTACAGGCCTACGGCGTAGCATCGTGCTACGGTCGTTTATTTTGGAACCGTCCTTTGTGAGAAATTTTGTAGTATCGTCCTTCATTTGGTAGAGAGTAAAATAATATTTGAATAAACTGACGATGCGTTTATACGCAATCAAAAAATACTTGTTGGAGTACTATTACTCCAATTATTATTTTTTTGAAACAGCGTATGGAGTTGCTGCGTGTACTCGAATTTTACTCGAAAATTCGATAACTATACTCTATCCGTTTAGGTAGTTAACTAAAGGTAAACAATCTTGATGTAACTTTTTACTTAAAAACTCAGTTTAAAAATAAAATGCAAGTAAAAACCAAAGTAAATACAACAGTAACGAATACTAAATCAATTGAACCATAAGTTTGAAAAGTAGTTTATTTGTTTAATATGAATTTGTGTAAAAAGACACATCAAGATTGTTTACCTTTAGTTAACTACCTAAACGGATAGAGTATAGGAGAGTTACCGCGACAAGAAGAAATAATCCAAGTGATATTTATATCGTCCTTTAGTTTCCAAACAAACCTTATCACTGAGATAAGATTAAAAAACTTTTGGTGGGAGGTTTGGGAGCTGTAATTTCGACTCTTATCAACTATTCGCTTTTTTAATGCTGACCGTAACTTTTAAAAAAATCTTTAGAATGCCGAAAATATTCAGACATAATCTTTTAGATAGGATAGAAGATACCGAGGTAGTTCTCAGTGGGGTGGTACCATGAACGTCAGCACTCCATTGTCGAAATAATCGGATTCGTATACTTAGCACACGAATGGGTACATCAAGGAGAGGTTTTAATGAAGTGGAACATGTGGAAATCGCCAAATTTTTTGAATGAGTGTGCTGGTATCCGAGCTAGGAAACAAAGTTCTTTAAATTTTGAGGACAAAGATGTCTGAGGTAATATAATTTTACTGATAGACTTTAGGAACACTTCCATCCACTAATGGACTACGTAAAGAAGATTTTATTTCTTTTATATGTTACCACCGGCAAAGGATATAATTTAGTCAGAAAAACGGATTAAATAAATTACCGATCGCATTTACATTTGTATCTTTGAATTGACCATTCATGTTGATTGACACTGCGAATAACATAAAATTAGGAATAAATTACCTGTATGCCCAATACTTATGTAGAAAGCAGTGGGCCACACTTCAAAGTAGCCGTCGACCATGCTGAAGATGAGGCTGCCGATGATGGCCAGCGCCACGGGCCAGCCCAGAGCTACCACCCAGTAGGGCAGCCTCAGCTGGCACCTGGTCTTGTGCAGGTACCAACCTACCACCATTCCTGAAATAAATACAAGGCTCTTTACTTTTTTGAAGACTGCTCGTGTGTAAACCATAATTAACCAACGAATTTTTAATGAACTGACAAATAAGTCGTCCTTTCAACATTCTGAGCAATTTTGCTGATTGAAATAAATTAGTCATTCGTTTTGAACATTGGAATGTATGTTTTTATTCGTCAGAATACCAAATAAAGCACTTCAAAGCTGCCACAGTATAATATATGTAGATTGGTGAGCCATGGAGATTACAATCGGAAGCCAGGCAAAATTGGTTTAAACAGACATTCACGCATGTGTTGTATATTATATGAGCGGAATAAATCCCAGTGATGAGACGGTTGAGGGTGACAGGGAGCCGTACTTCCTCCGATAATAAAACACTAATAAATTTTTCAACGACCTCTCCGCCCGGCTCCCGGCGCGCGGTGGCGCGCGGCCTCGCGTCAGGCTGTTTTGCACTGCGCTTGTTATTTTTACACCCACGTTCCACTTTCAGACTACCTTCCAGACAAGCTGTTCAAGGTACTTTGGATCAGATCCGAGTAGAGTACTCAAATAGAATATTCAAACAATCGCTTCTTTGGAACAGAATATCAGCAGGAAATGTAGGACAAAACGCAATATACATAATTGGACGTCCGAAATAACAAAATACACACACAATTTCTGGAGAATAGAAAGGAAGTTTGTTCTCATACAAATTGCGCAAAAAAAGGGTTTCTATTGATAATAATCAATGTTCATGTTGGGTTCGTACGTGTATAGTGGAGGCGCACTGAGTAGTAAGAGAAGTTATCGGCTTGTTCAGCCTACCATTTACGCTTTGTCGAACGCGTTTATGATTCCCTCACTGACCAGCGAAAGGAAATCTAAATGTAGTGAGCGTAAAGCTTTCTGGTAGGATCGATAAAATCTCAGTAAAAGGCCCATTTTCGGGGATAACGCGAGGCGAGTTCGGAAGGGCTACACAATCAGTGGCGCGGCGAGCATTCCGCGCGATCTCGGTACGGCACGGCGCGGCTTGGATCGACCCTAATATTAAACAGAGCTTTTATTTTATTGCATGCTAGCCGAGCTGGCCATTTCGACCTATTTTAATATGCGCTTTTCAATTCATCCGGCATTGTTTCATATCCATAACACTACTGAAACCAAACAAATGAAGTCTAACAATGAAGCCTGTGCAGAAAACTGGTGAATTACATACACGTTTTAGAATTTAGAATAATGCTCACAACAGGGAAATTAAAGTTGTTTTAATATCTTGTTAACATTATGTTAAGTATGACATGCATATTTATTGACAGTTTAAATCCAACATTATTTATTTTACGCAATGCGGCCACGGATGATTTTCGCGCGTGATACCTACTTTCGTAATAATACATTCGTAACAGAAAACAGGTTTATAATAAACAAGGACATTTGAAATAGTTCCAAAATTCGGTAACATACCTACTTACTTAAAAATGTATTTCAGAAATTTTTAGCTTGTAATTAAGTATGCTTAATTTTAGGTATTTTAATTTTACTCAAAAACAATGGTTAAACATTACTTAAACGAGAAATAATTCATTAATCAAGACGAATTTATTTAAGAAAGAAGATTTGAATACCGATGCCCAATATTGAAACCACGAGTGTTTTAAAACACTTAATAAAAAAAGAAGGATGACGCACAAATTTATTTAAAAGAAGGTATAGTAGCCAGTCATCCAATTTCGCCCGCTCTTCATAATTTATCAAAGTTGAAATTGCTTCAGAGGGTGATTCGATTTAAGAAGCTGAAAGCTTCGCCGATACAGATATTATAGAAACCTCAGCTAACTTGACAGAGTGCGGGACTAGAAACATGCGTAACTTTGTTGAGGTTTGGTATACTTAGCCAATTGGCAATTACTTCTTGTTATAACGTTCATCCATCACAGTCTATTCATAATTTCGTACAAGTTTTACCAAGATATCCGAGCAACAACTAATTTCTTTCCTAGTTTCCTTGCTCCATTATTAGATTAGGATTCATCTATGTGTTATTTCAATATAAGATCCTCTTACCGACTAGATAGGGTCCGATCCTCGACCAAGGTTTGTCGTACAGCGGGTCGAACATCTCGAAGGGCTCCTGAATCCGCGCCTTGTACTGATGCCACACTGATATGTAAATGGTGGTTGCCCATGAGCTCACCAGCAGCAACCCTAGCGATATCATCGCGGACTTTGGATGCCTGGAAATAGAAATATACCTACTGTAATATAGAACACAAGAAACAAGACCAACAAATAAAAGATATGGAAATACGATACGCAAAGTTAGCCAAGAAAACTAGGTAGCTCGTTGAATAAAGTGTATTACATTAGGACCGCGCTGGCTGAATACCGTTTCAAGATTCTACAAACGGATTCATAACATAAATCGGCTTAATAGTTCCTCAGACAACTTGTAAGAATTGAATAAACAAACTTTTCTTCTTTTGGAAAAAGAGACCAAGGAAAAAGGCCGCTGAGAATTTGTACTTACACTTTACACTAGGAAATACGGAAACCAGTCTAAATGTACGTAGCATTATGTCGACTTTTTTGTACACACTGCTTTAATATTCAAGTTTTCATATTTTTTTGTACTTACTTTACAGAAATGAGTAATAGAATGATTCCAACGACGTAGAACTGTGTGTCGTTGGCCATGTACCACGACCAGACCATACACATCTCCCGCTGAGGGTACAGGTTATTGATGTACAGCAAGTTGCGCCACCAGTACTTATCACAAGTTATGTGGTCGAATATCGCTGGCTCGAACACTGATCTGTCGTGCGAATACCTTAAAGCAATCTCATTTAGACCAATCACAAACCCGTAAGCTGGGGTAAGTCTCACTAATCGATAAGAGAATAATATGAGGAAAGACTTAATCATCGCCACAAATTCTGCTATAGAGTAAGCGTTGCTCTTCGGTTTGTCCAATAAATCCTCCTTAAAAGATTGTTGGCTTATCACAGAGATGGAGAGTGCAGAATTACTGAAGCCGTTAAGATTCTTGTTGATGTCTTGTTTGTCTTGCTGCTCAGCTTTCGCGGCCTTTTTGTCTTCTGTCCGCAAAAATAATATCGTGACGAGTATCCCACTGTAACAAATGCGAGGTTATTGAAGACTTATGTTACTAGGTGTAGTTAACTGAAGGATCGTACGGGATGGTCAGACGATGTCTCAATATCCTTATATTGAGAGAGGCCGTATAAAGGAAATATGTAACTGTTAAGCTAATGTTCGACCCTTTTAGGTCATCCCCTTATCAGCTATCCCGGTGGAGATTCTTTATAATATATCGCCCCTAGATGGCGAAGGATTTTGTTATAGTGCTTAAATCTATAGTACTTACTCTAAAACACATATACATGCGATCCCATAATTTCAGCCTGTATCCACCCACCACTAAGCATCTATCGTACCCTTTGTTTTCTTTAATCGTATCCTCTTTTATAGCTAATAAAAATAACTTGTCTACTTGATTATATCGCCCAAGTGAACCACATTAATTTGATTTACACCCGTCTTATAACACGTACGAAGTTACCCTTGTGCAGCCGGTCTCACCAGGGCTGTCAAACACAAAAGGAGGAAAAACCAACTAGTCGAATTGCCCAAATAAATTGGACATTGTTATAACAATTGTGTTATTGTAATATTGTTACTTGTGTTTTGAGTTCTCTCTACCGTACATACGAATGTAGAGCTAGGTAACAATACACGGTACAATTTTATTGTTCCTTTTGTTCTGTTGTGTGTACCAAAAACAGTAATGAAAATTGTCATGCCCGGCGCATGTCAATTTAAACCGGACAAGCCCGAAAAGGTCAACCTTGTTGGCAGAAATAAAATGACAACCCTAGCAGAGCTATGTAAAAAGTATAGGTGTATGAAACAGTTTTATGAGAATCGAAATTCATGTCCGCGGCTTTTTACCGCTCAAAAATCTATCTGTCAGGGTAAAGGTATTCTAAATTGACAACGTCGGCCGTTTGCAGGCATTTCGGTCGTAATTCGATTTGACGGTCAAACAGTCTGATGGATATCAAAGCAGATAAGGGTTCCATTGTCGGTCCGATGGAAGCTCAGCTAATCGCTGATCAAATATTTATTTGTGTTTAATCGTAATTAAATGTTTGTGAAGCGATAATGTGTGGACGGTCCCCTGGCTAATCGTAAGACCGGAATAGAATGTAATTTGGTACTCATTTAGCGTAATATAAACCCTTTGAAATATCTAATTCGTGTTTGGGGCATAGAAATAGGCGTATTTCGATTCAGGTATATAAAACACATTCTAAAACTTAAGAATCCAGGTCAAGTCGACATTGTTCCCACTTAGAAGAAAGTTAACTAAACTTTTTCTTCCAACTTTGCAGCTAAACGTTTGAAAACATTTTAATGGAATGTTGGAACGCTTTTTTGAACCCCGAAAAGGTATTAAATGAGGTAAGTACGTTTTATACCGGAAAATCAAAAACCTTTTAAGGTTGATATAATAATTTGTATTGGTAATAAAAATGCCTCCGGAGGAAACTCCTTTACGTTTATTACATAAGTAATATATGTACTTATATGTAATGGTACCGATGAACTTTGCGAGGTTTTGAATATTAAGATACTTTCTATTTCTACTCAAGGCCAATGTTTAGCAAGTTAATGCATTAGTTTCATTAAATAAACCTAGTTTATATTGTTATATAAATATACTCAATATTTACATAACATATTTTTTTTAGAATCACGTAACCATGAAAATACATATGTGCGAACATCTTACACATGGATGTTAACTATAATGATGATGACTTTATGCACAACGCAATAAGCATAACAAAATCGGTGTATTACATTTGAAACCATATTTTATACGGGGGTATTTTTTACATCAACGTAGTTGACCAGGGGGCCTAAAACTGCCGCTTTAGCAGAATCAAATAAGGATAATAATATGAATTCATATTATTAACTGCGTCTCTGACCATTTTTAAGAATTGTAACGTAATTCATATTATTCTTATCCCAGATCCAGAGGGCCTACGTCGATTTCCAAGCATTTCTTATTGCTACAAAGAATTCAACAAAAGCTTATGTCATTCCAATTCATTTTTAACTAAGTCGATATTGGTGTCGCTGAAAGAATATTTCCGCACATACTTGTGCATTAAAATATCTTCTGCGTCGATTGCTCTCTCTGCTGATATTTATTGGGCACCATGGCCGAACAGTCTTCTAGACCGTCAGCTTGGGAACCATTTTTATCACATTACACAGGACATCATCATTCTAGCTAGCATTGCGGCTTCTTGGTAGAGCTGCATTCCCAACTAGAATAATTTTCACAAAACTCGCTAGTGTTCCAAATGGTCATCCATAGAGCTGAGATGCTCAAAAGATTTCAGTTTCGCCACTGAAACCGCGACTTACCTACTCAAACAATTCAAAGAAAAAATACAGAGAAAAAGGAGAAAGTGAACTCGATAAACTGACCTGATAACAAAGAAGGTGTCAACACAGTAGGAGGCGTTCCCGACGGACTGGTACCAGAAGTTCCTCTCCGTGATGACGCGCATCACCTTGTTGTCGGCCACGTAGAAGATGGTCAGGTATGTGTGCACCATGATCACCCAGATCACCGACATGAACCTAGGAATATGGGTAATGTTCATAAGCTTAGCAGGTTCAAATTTTGTTTTTTTTTTTTTAAGTACATACCATACTTGAATACATTCAACTTCGTACTTCGTTTACCTCTTTTTACAAGAATTCTCATTAACACTAGAAATGGGATATTTACCATGTTTACTGTTTGTTTTGAGTTCCCGATATTTCGGCGCTGTTGCAAGCACCATGACACACACATAGAATCACATGAGCACAGTAAACATGTCAAATATCCCGTTTGTAGTGTTAATGATAAGAATTCTCAGTTAATTAAAACTTCACATGGATGAAATTGTATACCTAACTGTCGCATAGAAAAATAGACCTTGTCATTTCAATTCGTGCAAGAATTAAGTAAAATGTAAAATGGGGTGAAACATTAATTACGAGGTCCACTCCACATAACTACTAAAAACAGGAACCCTAATAATATACTTACTGTGCTAAACTACAGACTGACCATTAAAGTGGAACTAATTTGTAAAGTTTGATTAGCTTTAGTTACGCGCAGCGAAACAACGCTGAGAACTAACTATGGGCATTAAATCTATCGATACCTTCACAAATAGGAAAGCTTCTTCTGAGAATCATCCACACATTAAACAATTCAAATAGTGTAGGATATGACGGGATTGCTACAAAAATTCTAAAGCAGGTGTCAATGGAAATAAGCGGTCATTTAAGTCACATTATTAACCTAAGCATTGGCGCAGGTATATACCCTGATGCGTTAAAAATATCAATAATTAAGCCACTTTTCAAAAAAGAAAATAGAGAACTAATGGAGTATTACCGACCAATATCATTAATTCCAGTTATTTCCAAAATTTTTGAAAAGTATATTTATAGGGAACTTTATAAATTCATAGATAAACATGACATTCTGTGTGAGGAACAAAAAGGATTTCGGATACACAGGACTATTAATATGGCTTTATATGATTTTATACACAATGTCATTAAAAACGTTGATCAACGGAATCCTGTTTGTGGCATATTTTGCGACATGACCCAGGCGTTCGACTATGTACATCATGCTACTCTTTTAGATAAACTCGAAGCCTACGGGATAAGGGGCAATGTCCTTAATTTACTTAACTCGTACCTACAAAATAGAAAACAAATAACTGAAATCAGTAAAATTAATATGGTAAATAAATGTGAAGAGATATTCCGGTCTTCGGAGCGTAAAGTATTATTTGGGGTACCGCAAGGGAGTGTTGTAGGTCCCTTTGCATTTATTTTATACATAAATGACCTACCAAAATGTATTGAACGACCTATAACACTATTTGCGGACGATAGCACGATCACAATAGCTTGTAAAAATATAGAGACTTATGAGAGTGAAATTAATAATAGTTTAAAACAGATGGTAAACTGGCTAGACGCAAACAATTTAAAAATAAATTTGACTAAAACTAAAGTTATCCATTTTAGACAACAGACCTCTAGTATTAACTTAAATATACACTATAATAATGATAGCATAGACGAAGTTGAGACTACAAAATTCCTGGGTCTCGAAATAGATAAAAAACTAAATTGGAAAACACACGTTGATATTTTATGCAAGAAAATGAGTAAGGCTGCATACGCTCTACTCTCACTATCCCCTATATTGAACACGGATGCTCTTCTGACTGCCTATTATGGGATAGCAGAATCACATTTACGGTATGGGATCATATTTTGGGGAAACTCTACTGAAAGAGAGACCGCTTTCAAGGCACAAAAAAGATGTGTTAGAGCGATGTTTAAACTTAAACCCACTGACAGTTGTGAACCATTCTTTAAAAATTATAAAATATTAACATTGCCGTGTCTGTACTTATTTGAAGTCGCTGTGTTTGTAAAGACAAATCCGAGTCGATTTAGACGACTATCAGATGTAGCACCCCGCAATAGACGCGATAATAGTTTGCTATGTCAGGAGCCAGCTAAGACTGCACTTATGCGCAAAAGTGTCTACTGCATGGCACCAGTCATTTATAACAAATTGCCGAAGACATGGAAAGAGCTACCGCTTTCATTATTTAAAAAGAGACTCCGAAACTTTTTAGTGGCGAAAGCATATTATAATATTAAGGAGTTCCTAATTGAAAAGAATTTTTAAGCTATTTGACATTTCTGATTTTTTTATTTTTTATTACTGCAACTTTTGTTTTGACATCGAATTGTGTATTTTGTTAATATTTGTTTATTTTTATGACGAAATTATGATTGAATTTTTGACATTTTTTTTTTTACTGACATCTGTTGTGATAATCTGATAATTATTTGACATCTATATTTAATGATAATTTATATTGACTACTGTTTAATTTTTATTTTTTTCTTTATTACATGACATCATCTTGAATTCTATTAATTTTTGAAATCAGAAATCATTTATTTTGCAAAGCCTTTTGCAAAAATTTTGCTAATTAATTGATAATTTGGTTGTTTGTATGTTAATGTTTAATTAATTGTCATTTTATTATGTAATTTATAATAACATTATATGTAATTGTTCAATTTATTTTCTAATTTAATACCATAATTATGCATAATTTTCAAATATTTAGTAAATGATTGTAATCCTCAGATAGATTTGCACACCATATTTGTACGCCTCCTGGCATAACATAGCGCTCTGTTCATCAAACATAAGATCTGTATTTTTTTTACCTATGTTAACAAATAAATTATGATTTGATGATTTGATTTGATTTGATTCTATTGTAGTTCTAGAGTAACCTATTTACTACCTACAGCAAAATAACATCCCATTAAGAACAGGTTTATTTGAGAAACCCAATCATAAGCTCGTAAAACTAAACAAGAGAACAGAACACGCTCCAATCAGGCTCTAAGTACAAATACTTTAGATCAACGGCCACTTTATACGAGACTTGATTCAGGACCGATAGGGTAGGAAGCGGACACACTGGCGTAAAACAAAATCATTGGGACCTTACATTTACATTCATATAAGCTGATACGTGACGAAAAAAGTTCCGTAGTCCGTAATAAAAGAAAACGTACCTCATTCCATGAAGACAAGTGAGGGCCCCATCGTTGGGTGGGTCCGTACTCAGGATCGTGCGTCCGTTCGACAAGATAGAGAACGATAACAGAACCTCCAACCATACTCCTGAAAGAACAACTTGAATTGAAATAAAGATAACTCCCACTAAAGGATCACAAGTTCTTTGAAAATGCTGTCCTAGAACAAAGAAATTGCTTTGGATCTTGTTACGATTTATTGAGTCGACTGTTTCACTTTGTTGTTTATTTTAAAGGAATGCCATAGAAACAATAGATCGAAACTCTATTGGATAACATTGTAACAGTAACACTACAATATCATGTGGCACTGTTTTGTAAAATAAATCTAGAAAAAGATATTATTTTGACGGGTTAGTCGAAGAGAATATCAAAATCGCAGGCCTTAAGTCCATGTAATTATTTTCGAGTTTTTATTACAAAAGGTACTTCTAGCTGGAATGACTGTGGAATGTATACCTAGCACGTCCCATTAGCTCAAATTTAGTCTAATACTCATTAAGTGAAAGCTTGTCTCGGGGGTCTTGCCGTCTCCGTCAGCTTAATGTCCGCCAGGCTAGGATAACTTACTTAGTGCAGACATATAGCCACAACATTAGGGGTACTTAACATGCTATTAGCACTGCGAATGACTATTAGTTATGTTTCATAGCAACGCCCGTAGATTGTGCTTTCCATGTTAGTAACGCTATCATGTATAGCGGTAATTCTGGTTTAATAGTCCCTTATTCCCAATTCACGGGAATTATTGCTGTCTTTAATGTATCAGGCAAGCGATATTATCCTTATCACCTTGCCAAGGGAATAAGTTTCACTGAAATGATTCGTTTACACAAAACATAACATTGTAGGTAGTTAAATAATAGACCGTACCTACTAAATTAACAGCCTTTCAACTTTCTCAACTACGTATAGGTAATATGCATGCCAAATACAAAACCTATTGTTGTAATTTGCGAGCTGGTCGTAAAGTTATGCCTCCCAGCAATTGTATTGCTTGACCTTTCGACTTCTAACTTATACAAACTTCTTAATTGTCGGCTTATGAACGAACTTTATTTTCGGAGCTTTGAAGAATTGGCAGTTTTTTTTCATAACCGAACAAAGTGGAAAGTTTCGTCTGTTCTTAAAATATTTTCTTTGCATAATTCCTTGAATAAGTAGTTTTGTAATTTGATAATTATCTTTTGAGAACTTTCTTATAAAGCTTTGGGTTCATTTTCTTTAATATATTCTCAGTTGACAGAAAACAAATAAATTTCGGAGTCCTTATATCATCGCGGGCCCATTGTCTGTGTTGTCTTTGTTTGGGGCCTATTAAAAAGGTCCGTATATTTTTCATTATCTTCTTAATTAAAATAAAACGTTCTTCAAACGCAATTAATCAACCTGTTAGACAGCGTGTTTTAGAAAGATCTGGTCATGTTTAACCGTGTTTAAAACCGTGGAACCAAAACTGCAATACCTACTCAACCTAAATGTTGGTTCCACGAAGAAAGTGGTTTAGTTTGAGGGTTTATAACTCTGTATTACCACCCTTAAATATGATCACAACATAACCTAGTATCTGTGTTCATATGCAGTGGCTATCTCCACATAACATTAGGTACTCACCGCAGGTTTCTCGCCGAAGGTCCTTCTCGCCATTGTCTGCGCTCACCGGCTTCCCATCGGCAGGCACATTGTTGTTAGCCTGCAAACATCGTGACGTCAGAACTGTTCATTGGTTTAGAACAATAGGATACCATCAGCATCCAACCCTTTTCACATGATTATTCGTTTGGGAAAAATTTAAATTTGATTACCAATTATTATATAGCAACTAGTTTGATATCTAATAATTGGCATGATTATTTGCTGTCTGAGAAATTTTCATTTCTGCAAAGTCTTCGTTTGTATTTCTGTAAGACTGCTAAGTTGGGATTAACACAAAGATCAGCAAAACTGAAGAAGATTAAAATATAGATAGTTGATTTAATAAAGCTTTCAGTTCATTGAAATTAAAAAGCCAAAAATCCTATCCTGTTTGTGAGGATGAATGGATGGATGGATGTTTGTTACTCTTTCACGCAAAACTACTAAACGGATTTTGATGAAATTTTGCACACAGATAGTATATAACCTGGATTAACACATAAGATACTTTTTATCCCGGTAGTATGATCCCGTGGGACAAGTATCGAACTTCACTCGGACGAAGCCGCGGGCATAAACTAGTCTTAGATAAATGTAAACAAAATGTAACTGCGCCATTCAATTAACGCTTCTCCCGTTTTTATCAACGTCGTTAATCGCGTCCACGATGTGCCTTCCACTTCCTCATCCGCATCCTCCGAACAAGCAATACCTTGGTGATGATAATGGATCCATTTACACTGATAACGCAATTTTTCTGCTTCATAATTAACTAGCTTTTGCCCGCGGCTTCGCTCGCATTAATTTAGAATTTGACTATCAATTCGGGTTGTACTCTGCTTTTAATAATGTTGCACCATCTCTTTTGATAAGAACGTTATTGTTGTTTTCCACGGGAACAGTATTTTTTTTCGGGATGAAAGTTACCCTATGTCCGTTTCTGTACACCTGACAACGTAATGTACAAAATATCGGGACGACCGGTTCAGTGGTTTAGGCGTGAAAAGGTAACAAACAAACTTACTTTCGCATTTATAATATCATAGAGTATGGAAGTATGGATTATACGACCCATGCGACTCTTAATAAAAAAGCAATTATAATTTTGAGCTAACCTTTGTTTGATCTAAAGTGTGAGACAGTAAGTACATGGATTTATCACCATAATTGGTTGTTCGTAATTAATTTCTGCTCAATTCCAATAATGGACAATCTAAAATTCGCCTGTTAATTGAATATTAAAGCTGGCTGGTGTGGAGGAAAATGTGGACAAAACATTGAATGGCACAATAGATCCGTTCAACCAGTGTGTTGACGCGATGCCCTGGTTTATCGGGTCGATTATTTTCGACACTGCTTTCATCCATATTTACACAATATTGATAACCCCCATATGGCGTATAATTCGATATGGTTTTACTTTGGAGTCAATCTGTTACTGGCTGTAAAAAGCTTAGAAGAATATAAAAAACCAAACCTCCATTTCGATTTAACAGGAAAGTCATCCCAAAAAGCGAAGGTTTAAAAAAGACTTAATAAAAAATTCAGTAATTCCTGTTAAAAAGTTGGGAGATTTTAATATTTGAGTGGGTACGGAACTTTTCGGTTTAATAATAAATGTCCCTTTACTGTTTCGTAGACCACACAATGCCGTTCGGTCACGTTTGTGTTCGGGCTTATTTCAAATTAATTTGTACAGAACCGCTGGCTGAAAAATACGGCGACCCTTGGACCTGGGACGGGCGTGAGTGGTTGTAACACGCCGTGCTCAATCACACGGTATGTTTAATGAAACACCTCTGCGGATTGGCGAAAATGGTTTTCCTGGTTGTCGCAATCATGCTGTTTGCAGGTCATCGTAATTTATTGCTGTACAGGGAGACCAGACAACATTGAAACATACAGGATTTGTCCGTAAATATGGCACTTCGAATTTTAGTAAATGTTTGATTTAACAGGGCTTCCTATAAATAATATAGTTTCTGTGTGCCAGTAACTTTCTAAAACTCAGTTCCTCATACTCATGAATACTGTAGACACTGCTGGCTGTGTCAAAAGAAGGACATTATAAACGAAAGTACCAACAGGTTGCTTATGGTTGATGTCGGTTGCAACTTCAAGGTCGTCGTCCTTCATCAGCCGGTACTTGCGCTCCAGGTAGCCCTCATACAGAGACGCGAAGAACATCAGGATCCCCACCAGAGTCACCACCGTGCTGTAAAGACACCCAAATAAGAAACATAATATACATTCACATGAAATCACAACATGGCTTGCCTATTGCTGTAAACAGAAATCTAGACTGGAATGTTACAGAAAAATTTGTCATGGAAAACCTTATTAACACTTTGGGAATCAGGACCTGGGAATCGAACCCAGGACCTCGTTTTCATCATTAGCGCTTGCGACCAGTAATCCAACAAGGCAACTTAAAACACAAACTTAGTGTCAAACAATCCTTATCTCGTCGCATTTACAAAGAGAGTACTGTTTCTAGCAATTTATGTGTAGTTCAAGTTTCCTGATTTTCCCATAAAATCTTTAATGACATTGTTAGCGGTAAAACTCTTAACATGATTCAAAATTGAACAGTTTCCAAGCACTTGTTATCATGCAAGCACGGCGTCGACCAGAGGAGGCTTTAACGAGATTCTTGGCACTCGTTCAGAACCTTGTTTAACAACTGGTATTTTGGCAAACTCACACTTTAGCACAAAACAGCCAGCAACCTCACATTTAAATAAAGAATAAAAACTATGAGAACAGTATGAACAGAGCACAAAAACATTAATTGCTGGCAGTGTTGCCATTCCTAACTGCTGAAATTATTTTTAAATCCAGAACGCTAATGGTCTACGTGTTTTCATAGAGCAGAATTACAGCTTAGTGCTTTTATTTCTCCTTGTGGAATAAGTGCGTGACCGTACATACGTGATCGTAATAGCTGTAAGTACAGTCCTTTGACAATTATTTTATCTCTAAAAGCAGCTCAGCTAAACAACTTTATTGGAACAAAAAAGACCGAGACGTCCAAATAAACACTAAAAAGGCTTTGTTTGTTTCATTGAATTTTTTGCCATCGACTTCCGAAAGTACAGGTTTTTTAGACTTTTTTTTAGTGTTTCAAGAAGTCAAAATCGGGAGTCGGTTATTTTTTTTTTAATTTACCCTGTTCTGTGTAGTGTACTTTGTAGGGTACCGTACCTCAAAAGGAAAAAACGGAACCCCTTACAGGATCACTCGCGTGTCTGTCTGTCACAGCCAATTTACTCCGAAACTACTGGACCGATTGAGCTGAATTTTGGTACACATATGTAAATCGGTGACCCTAATACGGACGTGTAACGTAAATTAATGAAGTTTAAACATAGGGCTACTTTTGGGAGGTAAATTAGAAAATGAACAATCAAAGTTTTGCAAACTATATCGTATCTACAATTCTACATAACAAATGAAAGAGGGTCATTGTGAGGATTTCAAATATATTTTTTATAATTTTAAGTTACCAACCTTCTAGACTACAGGAAACCCTATAAGAAATCTTATATTTAACACACTTACGGAATTTAAATAATTAACGTCCGGCACCCTCTCCACGCGAGTCGAACTCGCGCTTGTCCGGTTTTTAGTTGTAACTAGAAGTTATTAAGGACTATCATGTCAACATAAGCCAAGAAGCAAAACAACCAAACTACTGAATCGATTTTGATAAAATTTCTATGGAACCAATCGGAAAGTCTTTCACATAAAAATAAATTATTTCATAAATGACGGAGTTATGAGGAAACAAAGCTGAGCTGAGGTTCTTCCTTTTTTGAAGATAAATAAATAAAGATGATTGTAAATTTGACTGACTGTTGATGGCAGCAATCAAAAAGCCACCTTATTTGGAATAAATATCAATGTGATTTTGACAGTGACGCTAAATCGGAGGTAGAACAACTACGAAAGAACTGGACTAGGATCGCATTACTAAACAGCTCGTGTGGATAATACATCTTCGTCGCAGACGTTCTAGCATCAGTCTTTGTAAAGGGTTTTGTCAGACAATACTATCGTACGATGCTAATGTGTTAAGTTATTAAGTAATGATAGTTTTGACCTTGACAGCGTCATTTGTTTAGTGAATAGACTTTTAGTGAATGTGTGACATTCAGTACATTCAGACTATGTTAACGTGATGTCTGTCACTGTAGGTCAAGACTAAAATACGCAATGCCAGTGTCTGTCAGTATTAGGAAAGCCCAATACCCAGCCTAGTCTGACTTTCAAAGCTGTTTTTTTACACAAACCTAAAATTGCAAAAATTATAGCTAGGAAACGACTATAAGTTTGCAATTAGTATTTATAACTCATCATCTGCTGTCTAACCGGATGCAGCTGAATACCAGTATTTTAAATAGAGCGACTGCCTATCTGACCTCCACAACCCAGTTAGTACAGGGTAATTAATACGATACCCCTTGGTAAGAATGGTTGTCAGACTTTCGGGCCACTGACTACCTGTTATGGCTGTCAAAGATCTACAGTTGACAGCCGAGACCAACGACTTTTACGTGCTTTTCGAGGCTCGGAGGAAACTCGGTATGTTATGGGTGGTCCCATCCACGAACGAACCAAGGAAGCGCGGCTTAACCTGAAGATCGACCTGAGCCCAGCTAGCAAAATAGTCTTGTAAATAATTACTTAAAAGAATAAAAGCATTATAAAACATTTATAAGTGTCCTGATTAAGAAGGGGCCTCTTATAAAGGCATGTATAATGAGGATTTGAACTAAAAGAATGTATAAACTTATAAAGAAGTCTTATAGATATATAGAAGAACTCCTTGTAAAAATATTTATAAGAACAAAAGTTTATAAGCGCACTTGTGTAAGACTAATTACTCTTGATATTTTTTTCTACTTATTTAGGCATCTTATAAGATCGTATGTTCTTATAGATTTCTTGGGTAAGTATTTTAAAAGAGTACTGATCTTACTAAAGCATGATATACAACTGTTGAAGAACCAACAAATTAAAAGTGTAATTTGTCTGAGCTAAATCATATTAAAGAGTAGTAACATGTTGGAAGTTATATAAAAGAACATTTAAGCTCACAAACGTCGTAAGCATGCTTTATTAAGTATATTACCGATCTCATATATTGATATAAGTATTCTTCACTGCGTTGTAATGGACATAAAGTACCGTGTATAATAATGGATTTAAATAGGTGGAAACGGTTTAAAAGAAGTGGTGCATACCGCAGAAAAGTAAATAAGGAATACATGAAATTAATGAAAGAGACAGAATCGTCACAAGTTTTACGAGGAACAGGAACAGAACAAGCTGGATGCAGCAATATGGTTGGTGGTTCCGCACAAAAAGAAAGTTGTTGTTCTAGTGGCACTGATATTACGTCTAGTGATGACAGTGAACGTGAGTTTGACTACGAAAACTTTGTGGAGTATGAAAATAATCTACAGTTGCGCGAAGATATTAAAATCTGGGCCATTAAATGTAACATATCACACTCAACGTACAATGAACTTGCAGTGATTTTAAATAAAAATGGTAAACACTTTTTACCTAAGGATGCTCGCACGCTTCTTCAAACAACGGGCCAAGAAATACAGATTGCTGCCTTAGGGACAGGACATTATTGGCATAATGGTTTAGTCAAACAATTAAGAAAACATTTAGAACACTTTGATTACATGCCTAATAATATTTCATTGAATATTAATATCGATGGTTTGCCACTTTACAAGAGCTCCAGAAAACAATTTTGGCCAATATTGTGTAGTATTTTTGAAGTGCCATCCTTACCTCCACTGGTAATAGGTAAGTATATGAATACATATTCATTTAAATTGCGTTATTTTCATGCAGACTAACAAAAATCACTTCATTTATTTTTAGGTATATACGCGGGAGATAGCAAGCCATCTAATTTAGAAGCCTTTTTGGATCCTTTTGTAATGGAGTTAAACGAACTTACTAGTTCAAGTGGTTTAAAGGTGACCTTTAAATCAACAGGACTTGAAACAACGGTTCCCGTAAAAGTCAGAGCTTTCATTTGTGACTCCCCAGCTCGAGCACTAATCAAAGGAGTTGTCAATTTTAACGGCAAGCACGGATGTCTGAAATGTACGGTTGTAGGTGAATATTCACAGGTGTCTCGCACTGTTACGTTTCTAAACTATGATTGTCCTAAAAGAAATGACAAGGATTTTCGATCAAAAAAGGACGAGGAACACCATAAGCTAGATTCCCCTCTTTTAAAACTTAATATCGATATGGTAGAAAACTTTCCAGTTTGTGACTCGCTCCACTTGATTGATCTTGGTGTTATGAAGCGTTTGTTAACTGGATGGAGAGATGGTAATTTTGGTAAATATCTTACTAAATGGTGCAGCAAAGATATAGAGAAAGTCAACCTTTTTTTATCCAAATGCAGCATGCCTAAAGAAATTCACAGATCTGTGAGGAAACTTGATGTGTTAGCCCATTGGAAAGGCTCGGAATATCGCACCTTTCTCTACTATTTAAGTATTGCAATACTTAAAGATACATTACCAGCTCAGGCTTATTATCATTTTTTACATTTGTTTTGTGCTATTACGATTTGCTCCAATGAAAAACATTTTAAATTTCTTTCGATTGCTGACAAAATGCTACAAATTTTTGTTGATATCTATAAAAATATTTATGGAAAGGACTACATCTCCAGCAATATACACAATTTAACACATATTGTTGATGAAGTAAGAAAATTCGGGACATTACAAAGCTTTAACGCTTATCCATTCGAAAATAAGCTGTATGTTATAAAAAACTTAATTAGGCAAGGGAATAAGCCACTTCAGCAAGCTGCTCGACGATTAAATGAAAGATTTAATCTAGAAATTGAAAACTTTCATCAAAATCAAAAAAGACAAGTTTTCGTTAAAGAAAGCCGAACCCAGGGTAGAACGACTGTTAAAGAACTTTGTTTCGACTCGTTTACTCTATCGGCGAAAGAGCAAAATAAATGGTTTTTAAGTGAGGAAGACTATGTAATTGAACTACAGACATTAAGTACCGACAGTAAAGATGATTCCGAAGATATTTCAATACACGGATATCGTATTAACAACGCTTTTGACGTCTTTGATGAGCCTCTGAAATCTTCATTTTTAAATATTTACAAATGCGATCGTAACAACTATAATAAAAGTAAAGTGGTTTGTGGTGTTTCAAAAGTGAAATGTAAGTTAGTTAAAGTTGAATATAACTCAGAATTGTTTTTTATACCTTTGTTACACACTTTGTAAAAAAAATAAATAGAAAAAATACGACAACGTGTTGTTTAATCAATTTTCTTTATTACTCCTTTTCATTGAAATATTCTTTGTCAATTATTTTGTACTATTTTTGTACTAGCCATTGCAACTTGTAATTCGGGAAAATCAACTTTAATTTAAAAAAAATAGGACGCTGAGATTCAGTATTACAACACAAACGTGACCTTATATTTAACTAGAGTCATTTACTAACAATAATCAAGTCACTATTTTTTTAATATTAACATGTAAGTAGATAAATCAGTCTTTAACATTATTAATTAAAAATAAAGTCTCATTAAATTGGGTACGCTGAGATTCAGTTTTACAACACAAACGTGACCTAGTATTTAACTAGATGCATTTACTAACAATAATCAAGTCACTATTTTTTTAATATTAACATGTAAGTAGATAAATCAGTCTTTAACATTATTAATTAAAAATAAAGTCTCATTAAATTGGGTACGCTGAGATTCAGTTTTACAACACAAACGTGACCTAGTATTTAACTAGATGCATTTACTAACAATAATCAAGTCACTATTTTTTTAATATTAACATGTAAGTAGATAAATCAGTCTTTAACATTATTAATTAAAAATAAAGTCTCATTAAATTGGGTACGCTGAGATTCAGTTTTACAGCACAAACGTGACCTAGTATTTAACTAGATGCATTTACTAACAATTCAAGTCTAAATATTTTTATATATTAACTTATAACTAGATAAATCAAACAGTCTTTAACATTATTAATAAAAATAAAGTCTCATTAAATTGGGTACTGCAAAACGTGATCTAGTCTTAAAATGCATTACATGCATGTAGCATTACTAACAATTACCAAGAAACTATCTTATTTTTTTATTTGAGGTTTACACATTTAGACAAAAAACTTAGAATAAAATAAAGTCCCTTCTTCGGAAACAAAAAAAGTTAAGAATACACCCGTTAACATTTACTGCCCTTTATTCACAACAAATAACCGGTCGCAGTCTCTTCATCAGATACGTCACTATTTTGTATTGAATAGTTTTCACGAAAAAACGGTCCTACTGTCGCTTCTGTCGATGATCCTGCATCAGATTCTTTTGGTTTTGGCAGAACTGGCAGCTCATTTGAAATTAACTCTTCACCTAATACCATTGTTGAGGATTGTTTCCCTTTTCCTTTAGGTTGGTATTGCTGATTGTCAGAAATTGAAGTTCCAGAAGGGCAAGCTGTAGTTAGTGTTTTTACTTTCAGACGGCATCTTGTTGTAGACAATCTTGTTTGTTTACTCAAAAGGCGTTGACGAGAATTTTTTAAAACTGTCTTTAAGAACTTTTCGCAATCTGGCTTTTTAAAATCAGGGTCTGATTCGTGAATAACTGAGAAAAACAAATCGATAATATTGGTAAAACTTTTGAGACAAATTTTTGAGCTTTCTGTTTTAGATCCACCAGCCCATGAACACTGACATAAAAAGCTTCTTTGAATCAAAACATCAATCAGAGCATATGCATTATTGGTTCCTCTATTTTTGCCTTTACTGCATAAAACATCTATTTTGTTCTTGAGCTCTGCTCTGAAATCAGGATCTCTTAACATAAATTCTAAATCTTGTAGCTCCTCTAAGTTACTAACAGGTTTAATGGCAGGTGTATTTTCATGTTTTGTTTGCTTACAAGAGGCTTTTATAAATTCTTCAAATTGTGTACTAGTTTGCGTAAGTTTAAATAGTATTTTATTTTGGTTTTCAAAAAGTTTATCGATGTCTTGCTTCATACCATCAAGTTTTTGCAAGACTAAAGTCATCGCATCATCTAAACCAATCACATTAGTATAATTTGTGTCCGGTGCGGGCGGTACAATACAATTTTTTGCCATAAAAACCTGGGCTGCCGAATGTATACTACCTATTTTAGTAGGCTCTTCAGTAAACACATCAATATTTTCCGCCGTAATTATCTGGGATTCTTGGTTCATGTTTTCGGTTATAGTATGATTTTGACTAGCAGGAATTGTAATGTCACTATTTATGATAACTGACTGAAGAGGAAGGGGAGGAGGAACATTCAAGAGAATCGTGTTTTCTTTGTTTATGATTTGTGACTGATGCTCCTGAAATTATAAAAAAAACCTTAATTTAATTAAAGTAGGTACAAATAACTAATGATAGGCAAATATCACAGGTTCTCCTTTCCCCACGGCTACTTGAACAGCTACTACCGCGGGGATAATTATGGAATTTCAATGTAGTTATTTCGCCAGTGGCACAGTGTCTTGCTTAGAAAATTTAAGTTTTGTTCAATCTTCCCAAGGAAGATAGGAAGCGACGTTTGTTCGGTGATTTGTAGAACAGATGTCAAGATAGTTTTAACCTCTGCACCACACGGAAGCCACTTGTATCAACAAAAGGTGTCAGTCACATGAAATAAGTCCAAGTCTTCTATCACTGTATACCAACAAAGACGTAAAATGCACAAATCACTATCAAAAAGTACTTTGATGAACTAGAAATACTTAGACAGAAATACAAAAATTAAACTGATTTCCCAACCTGCGACGACGATGCAAATGGAATTGATTATTACTAAAATGCAATATTTCTATAAGTACAGGGTTATTGGTAAAACATTAACAACCTCTCAAGAGGTCATTGTACTCATCATTATGAACAACTTTTTACTATGGGACCAAACCTGAACCGAAAAAAAAATCAGCTGTTCCCTACATTTTGAGTTATACGAACACAAATGTAGGGAACAGCTGATTTTTTTCGCTATTTCAGGTTTGGTCCCATAGTAAAATAAGTTCACAATGATGAGTACCTACCACATGAGTACAATGACCTCTTAAGAGGTTGTTAATTTTTTACCAATAACCCTGTATCCACTCACACGATGGGACAATTTTTTCTAACGAAGCGACATCTTTCGTTCTTATACTAACAGAAAGCCATTGAAATTTCTGACCTTTTAACCAGATGGCGTTATTTCCAAAATGCTAACTAACGAGTGAACGAATTGCAGTCTGTTGCGGTCAGTTCCGGATAGTTCCGTGGTTGCATTTTGAAGTGAATATTGTTGGAGTTTGTTATTTGTTTGGTAAGTAATATTATATACCATTTTGTTCGTGATTTAACGACCTTTCGAATGATATATGTGAATTCCGAAATTCGATCAAAAATTGGATGATGAAATCAATAGTTATATGTTGTAAGGTCGGAATGCTGTCCGAAAAATCTATAAATTTATGAAAACGTGATGAAGCTCCTAAATTGCTAGTTTGTACATAAGGCATTGTGGATTAACTATATAGCGTGATTATTTACGATCATAATTCGAAGTCAGGATATGATTTGTTTACATTGAGACGCGTAGTTTAGGTATAGGTTTTGACTAGAAAATACTAGAAATTTTGTCGGACGACACGATGTTGTTATTAAATTGTATTTCAAAACTTTGTTTGAAGAGAGATAACTAAGTATTATGATGTCATTTTTGAGTAAAAGTTACTATGTAGGTATAGTATAGTAGTATATTATAGTAGGTACTCACCGCATAACATTCTCTTGCTATTTCATTAAAATTTTGTTGAATTTTTGATGTATTTCTCATTTTCGCGTGATATCTAGTGGCCTGGTAATTTTCATTGTCAGTCTCGGTATCGGAGGCGTTGGACATATTATCAATTTCAAATTCAGCCTGCGCAAGACTTGGTAAGTTTGACCTTTTAAGTATGCAGTTTATTGAATTCCAATTTGCTTCAGGTTTTGAGTTTTCTATTCTCCGTATTTTTTCGTGTTTCTTTGGCCAAAACAAAATTCCATTATTTTCCCACTCGTGCGGTACTGCAGTCAATACTGGCCTGCCTCGTTCTATAGTCTGCACTATTTTAAAGGGCATAGTTTAAATAGCTAATCTGAAATAAAGAAATGTACGAAAGTTCCGATTAAACAATGTCAATGATTTATCACTAGCATTTGATTAAAACGATATCAACAAATTGTATCAAACTAACTTGACTTGAACACTACAATGTACCTAAACGAACTATTTTATATGTAATGTAAATTTAGTCTAGATATTATTACTTCTAATGTAAACAAATGTGTGGAACCACATGCACGACACGCTAGTCGCTAACAGACGCTAGACCACTGAACAGTACGAGCTGACTGATCGAATTGAATAGATTTATCCAGTTATCCCCGCGCGTTATGCGCGCCGCCCGCGCCCGCGCCCCCCTCGATGCAGGCGCGATAAACTACCTATAAAACATATCATTCCACCTCTTGCTCTTACCTAAATTATTATTATCTTAGGATATTACAGGACTATTATCTTATTATATTGGTTAGTTGCAAACTTCACATTCATCACTTGGGTAGTGTTCGTAGATTGTGAACTCTTGGCAGTTTTGACACCAGAAGAAATTTGAATGCAATAATTTAATTAAGTCATCACAACCCATTATAAAATGAAGTGGTTTTTGAGGCCTGTCGTATGACGTAGAATATCTACAAGCGATACATTTTCCAGACAGTATAAAGTGTGTTAGGGTCCAAGGCCATTTTTTATTCTTGAGCTTTCTGATTTTTTTCTTATTTAAAAAACAATCGACATCTATAATTTCATTCTTAATGCCCATAATTATTTGGGTACAGCAGTTGCTCCGCTAGAACAAATAATTAACATACAAACTAAATGTTAAAAGCATATTAACATTAGGTCCCTATAAGTTAAAATTATTAGGTGTGATTTTTGGTTCTTCCACTGTTTAGGGAACCCTAACATAATGAACAATGGCCACCGATAATTGTTTTAGGCTAGTGTTTAATAGGAGCAATGGTCTTTAAACTCACTTAACTAGAGTCATATAAGAATATCTAGTCTGACAGTGCATTTAACTAAAAACGATTAAGCTTTTAAATGTTCTGATGAAGTACACCATAAGTAAGATTGTAAATGATGGAAAAATGGTGACATTTTGTATTATTTCAAATTTTACTAAATCAATAACTATTATTCAAAAACACATCTCAGAAATGGCCCGAGATTTTAATGTTATTTACATTAAAAATACTTCGAATAAACCTACTCCGCAGATAGTTCAACATTATAATAATAGTAAGATACAAGTAATATAGAAATATTTTAAATTATAAAGTTAATATACAAAGTACTTACTTACTTTTTTAAAGATTTTTATTATATTCACTGCATGCGCACAACGGTTTGTTAAAATGTTCGAACGCTTAAAAATACTCTTACATTGAGATCACAAAGACGTAAATAAGGCGAATCACACTTAAAACGACATTCGTAAGGCTGCACAATGGCATTTTACGTTTACACCATGCCATTGTAAGACACTTGTAAGACTAATTTGCTTTTACAACGGCACTAGGCAGATCACTATAAGATTGAAAACACTCTTCTTAAGAGCATAATACAATAACAATAAGGGCAAACACTCCTACAAAGTGCGCCCAATTCCACACTTACCAACGTTTGTAAGTGTACTAAAAGAGTAAGAAAAATATGCTCTTAGGATACTTGTAATACCAAGTTTTGCTAGCTGGGAGTAGCTGTTATCATTTAACCACGAGCCCCTCAATTAGTATCTATAACTACTGACATTAAATGAATTTGCATTCTTATTTACAAACACTAATTGTCATTACTATTCTGTCAAGTACATCAGCTTATTTAGGACAGAGCTGACTAAATTCGTCACTTGGAGCTCAAGGCTAGCAACTTTTCAATTCTCCAACTCCATCTTTTGTGTGGACATCATTATCTGGCGCACGCGGGACCTTGCATGACTGTGAAGAACTAATCCTACTTTCTGACATAGATAGAGTGGACTTGTTCAAATATCTATGGGTACTTACATCTTTTTGCTTCTCAAAAGACCATTTCAGACCGTAATCTGCGTGTATGTGACTTGAACAAGATTACTTGATGACTCACGATGATTACGATGTTGATGATAAAGAATCACTCATCTTGTTTTAATCATAATTCTTGTTTTGACTTGTAAATCTGTTTTTTAAAATTAATTTACGAAATTAATATCATTGATCAAAACCCAATTAACTCATCACTTCCTCACACAGCTCTACTGCAAAATCAGCCTTAACCTGGGTAAGGTTAGGTAAGGTTCGGTTAGTTTATGTTTACCCATTTAATTTTACAATCAACAACATCTTACGCTAATATCTGCAGCTTAGGATCAGCGAAGAGGTCATAATCCCCAGGTACTGGCCGCACGTTGAGGGTGGTGAAGAAGGCAGCTAGGCCGGCTGTCGACGCCTGCGCAGTGGCGGCACCTTCTGCGGCGCCCAGCAGCGAGGTGATGGCGCTCTTGTCGCAGGATGCGGGCACGCACTGACCGACCAACATCAGTCGGCTCTGCATTTGGAATAGAAAGAGATTAGTCGGAGAAGAACCAAAAAATCGAAGACATGTGATATCTACACTGCCCCCGCAAAGTGTATTACAGCCCATCCCCTCTCATAGAGAGGATGCATGTGTCCCAGCAGTGGGATTATGCTAAATTACTATCAAAGGAGTACTATTCTACGTTGATGCTAGAGTAAAAAAACACAGGCGATCAAGAGTTTCTGTTCGAAACAGAAAATGCTTAAAGCGTTTTATTAAGATAACAGCTGGGTTGCTGGCTGGGTTTAATTACGTTCAAATATTAAAGACTCGACATCGGTACGACTAGTTAAAAAGTTAAGCAAGAGCAGAAATATCTGAAACGACTTTGTTTTTCTTCCAACATGCTGCATTAAAATCGTAAACAACATTAAAACCAGCCAATGAAACAGTTGCCCGAAGCACCAATTAAAAACAAAATGAGAGTTTTGAAAGGTTTTCCATTAAAAGCCTGGATCCAATCAATTGCTTTAGCAAATAGAGCCAGTGAGGGCTTGATAGAGATTATAATTTACTTTACTACTCTTATTTACCACCTAGCTGATACCCCAGCACTTCGTTCGCGTGAAATTATTATAAAAAAAGATTACTGCCCTGTTTTAATCGAATTTTGTTTCAAGGGTTTAAATTTTTTTACACGGAATCCTAATTATTTTTCTAAAATAAAAGTAGCCAATGTAAGACATTATAACATCAGCTATCTTCCAGTAAAAGTCCCGTCAAAATTGGTCCAGCCGTTTCGAGAGATTAACCGGAACAAACAGACGGACAGACAGACAAAAACTGAAAATAAATGTGTTTTGTTATTAGTGGCGTATATATTTTCATATGCATTCAGGAAAAAGCTGTTATTATGATATTACACACAGACACTTAAATTTTATTTATTTGTGTATGTATAGGTAAAAAATGGCGGTCTGTTTAGAATTTAGGTTCGATTTCAAAACGCTCATTCATACCCATTCAGAGTGTAAACTTGTTGGTTTTCGAAATCTTTCATCCAAATAATTGGGAGTCGGGACCAATTTGCAACTAGCCTTACTCAATGCACTCCATTAATTAGTCGAGTAAATATCACCGGGTAACCTTTGCGTAAGCTCGAGGTACGTAGGTAATTGAATGTCAGTCAGCGTGACGAATGTATCCACACGATGTATCGGTGTACAACTGTCGGGAGAAAGGGAACAGGCGACAGCTGGAGGTTCCCATCGCTTTTCTTCGTCTTTAAGGTGAATGCTCCAACCAGCCCGCGAAATTCAAAATTTCTTGGGTTTTTTGCAATTTGCAGGCCAGTGCTAGGTTGTTTGTTGATTAAAATATTAATCACGGCTGTAAGACATATGTAGTTACAGAATTATAATCATCAAAATCATCAATAAAACGCTCTAAGTTCATAAAGCTGTAGGAATGACTTTTTTCTGTTTTTTTTTGTTCCTACGGGCTGGTTGGAGCATTCCCCTTAAGGCATTACGTATACAAATGCTCCGGATTTTTCTTTTTCAGTCTACGAGCTTTCCGACGATGTGTTGTTTAAAAACTTGCGACAATCCAACGGTGTAAAAGGTTGTCTTCAACTTTGTTACTTTACACCTATGTTAAATACGTTAAGCTGATCGTAATGTTTAAGTTGATTTTATGTAACTAATGGGTTTACGGCTAACTTTTCAGTGTTAAAACTAATGGAGGATTACGGCGACTTGTAATATGGGTCGATTGTGTGATTTGAATTTATTGACATGTGCCAAGGTACATCATTCATTGCTAAATAATCGCGTGTATTTATTTGAAAGCAATTTTGAGAGCCTTCCAAGCGAGTGTCAACATAGCGTGGACTTTAATACCTGGTCATTACGCATCGTAGCACTCATTAGCCACAATGTTCTGACAGGTTCTGACATCATGTAATTACTAGAATGGTTGCTTGTTGTCGCAACAGCTTCATTTGATACAAAGTGTTGATTAATTTAGTGATTGTGTACCGTTCTCTAAATATTTAGGACAATGACTTTTAAATTCAATTATATATTTTTATAGTAGCTTTAATGGCAACTAGAATGTTTTGTAATTAGACCTCTAACTATGCTAACATTTTTGATTAAAACCGAAAATCTTCATTGTATGCACGTACAGCGAATTAAATTTTATAATAATTATTTTATATTTTATTTACTTTGCTCAAATAAATAAAATATAAAAGAATTATAAAATTCTATCGATTCGTAGTCCAAAAAAAATCTCAACTATTTATACAAAGGTGGGTCAGCTAATCGCTATCACGCACTGTACATGCCGTATCTTCTGATCTAATACCTACGAGTATTAATTTATCTTAGACACAAAAAGTATCTTATAAATAAACCTACACAAACAAACTTCCATACCTACATAATATTAGTAAAGATATGTTACGTGTCCAAGTTCCATATCCCGTTAATAAATGTTGATTCATCCGCGCCTCGTGCCTCTCGGGGCTGGAAACTTTCTGGCTATCATTAATCTATATAGAGTAATATTACTTTCTTATATACCTACGGGCATTTTGCTTATACATTGGTTCATGTGGTAATAAACTGACGGTAAAACAAAATGTACCCTTGGAATATGGCTACATATTTGTAAATTCATAAAATCATAACCATATGCATTTACATAACATCACGGCTATATTCCCCAAAAGTTAGGCAGAGGTGTACCTAATAGTACACTCACAATTCGCCAGTTATGTTTACGTCCCATGTAACAGGTGCGAGTCTATTGCCAGCAACCGGACACAAATCCAAACTCCGTGGCTGCTACTGAGAAATTCCTGATGGAAAAAACAAAAACAATTTGCCCGACCCGGGAATCGACCCCAGGACCTCATGCTCAGCAGCGCGCTTGCGACCACTAGGACTAGACCAACGAGGTTACTGTTATCGAGTCCATATATATTTCTAATTCAAAATTAAAGTAATTCTGAATCTCAACGTTAACTCCTTAACGTTATTTTAAGCTTCATCATCTTCCTATGCCCTTGTCCCACGTTACGTGGGTTCGGGTCGGCGCAACACGTTTTTTTCTTCCATTCTCCCCTGTCAAACGTCACGCAATCGTTTCCTCCTTTTTTTCATATCATTCCGCACACAATCCATCCATCGTTACCTTGGTCTTCCTCTCCCTCTCCATCCACCAACATTTATATTCATCACTCTTTTAGTCACATGCGAGTCGTCCCTCCTCATCACATGCCCATACCAAGACAGTCGATTCCCTTTCTACTTTTCTGTAACTGGCGCAACCTTCAAACTTCCTCTAATATACTCGTTCCTTACCTTAACCATTCTTGTCACACAACACATCCACCTCAACATTCTCAACTCCGCTCCATACAATCTTTTTTCATCCATCTTCTTCACAACCGAGCATTCCGATCAACTAAATCTATCCAAAATAGCAAAATATAAAGTTTAAGAACATAAATATCTTTCACTTCCTGCGTACGGATCGGTAATCCTATCTCAATTGGACATCATTTTTTATTAAAATCCGCGACTTCTACATAAGTACGTAACCCATCGAAAGTAGTTCAAGTTAACGTTTATGAAGCTCGTATAAATTCATATCATGGGTTTAAGGTTTGTTGCCCTCATTTACTGAAGGCAAAAATAGATCTGAATTTGTCCAGTGGTTTTTGAGAAAACCTCATTCAATGCCTTGAAGCTATCGTTAGGAAGTTTACCTTACCTTACGAACTATGTTTGTTAGAGTATGCATCTAAAATTCGTTCAGGGGGCCTAAAATGTCGATGACCATTTTTAATTTTTTAACGTGATTCTTACTATTATCCTAATAGGATTTTGGTAAAGCGGCCAGTTTAGGCCATCAGGTGTTAATATTCCATAGCTATAATGGCACTAAGTATCTGTCAGTGCCTCTGATCTGGCAGTGAATATTGACTCTTGAACGCAGTTTAAATGTCATGCTCGCTTTCAGTTTCTGTGGATACAGTAACTATGATACTTTTATTTCCGTTTTCGTAGAAGCTGGTGTATTTTCCCACAGCACTGCAGGGAATAGGAGCGTAGCAAATTAAGTTGACTCTATCGACGCAGAAGGTTGGAACTTGCCGCGAGGTAGTAAAACTTTTATATTAAACTTGCGTGATGTAAGGGTGAAGTAGGCCCACAGTACAAGGTTAGGGCGAGTTGTTGGGTGCTATTTATATTTTGTGCCCACACCATAATATTAACAGGATTGAATGACGACGCGTTTAACGATAAACACTTGAAGTTAATTTATTGTTGTTTGTTTGGCTTGGCTGTTATTGTGTTTTCGTCAATCAGTTTTTTATGAAACTTATTTAATATAAATGAATTTATATAGCTGCCTATGTTTTTAAAATAACATAACATCACGCGCGTAATCCCCGAAGGGTTAGGCAGAGGTGTACCTAATAGTCACCCACTTTTCGAGAAAAAGCACACATTACATTTACTAAGTATTATTTTTTGAATAATACTTTGGTACAATGTAGTTCAGTAATAAAGGTACTTAATTAGTGTAAGTAGGTACATAAAGGTTAATCCAAATCGGGATCTACGGACAAATGGGGGCTTATCGCGCATGAATTCGCCGCTAGAGGCGTTAGTGTAGAGTAAGGTCTTCCGATATGTCAGATATCATGGTGTCTTTTTTATCACGTATTTTTACTAATATTCACTATTGTGGTCTAGATTGAGCTATTCCTGATTAATTATGACTTGAAGATTTTAAGTATCAACATAGGATCTTATTCGTTAGTACTTGGAGGTAGAATGATTTTTAAATGTATCATGCTTGTTAACTTTAGTGAGAATATTGTAAATATGTATCTGAAGATTACACTATGTACGTAATAAAATAAACTATGAAGTTGTTGGTACTTTAAAGTATAAAAAAGAATTATTGACAGGACAGTGGCGCCATCTGGTAATCTAAAAACGGTAGCACTCATTGCGAATGCTGTACGATATCCAATCTGTCAGAGTCCGAGGTTTGCAGTTGATCCGCGACTAGTAGATGATATACAAATAAATAAAATTGAAGTGTCTGTTTGTAACTTCAAAATCAACACTTTTTCACTGAATGCATATGAAAGTATTTAAGGTAGACCGTACTTTATATTAAAGATACTTCTTATTTCTTACTAATATTATAAATGCGAAAGTTTTTGAGGATGGATGGATGTTTGTTACTCTTTCGCGAAATTGGATGCAAGGAGCATTATCTATGCGCCTTTCATCCAATTTCGCGTGAAAGAGTTTATAACCTGGATTTACATATAGGATACTTTTTAGCCCGATAGTATGATCCCGTGGGACAGTTACCGAACTTCACATGGGCGTAAGCTAGTATTACATAAAAACATTTATTTAATTTTTGTTGTTTGTTCCGGCTAATCTCCGAAACGGCTGGACTTTGCTGGCTTTACTGGCTGATGATATAAGGAGTAACAAGTAAGTAAGTAAGTAAATATACTTTTATTTTAGAAAAAGTATTAGGGTTTCGTACAAAAAAATTAAAACCCTTGAAATTGTTTACACAAACCGATTCAAACGTAAGTACTGTGTTTTGTAATAATTTCACGTGGGCGACGCGACGGTCACGGGCAACAGCTAGTCATATATATTTGCTCTGCGTGAGTAGGGAGGCCTGTGCATGATTAACCTCTAGAGGTCAATGAAATCACGTAACTCGGATAGAATTGTCATTCCAACGCTGAGTCACGGAACTCACGGAGGGAAAGTTTGAACTCCACGCAATCGTTCACATCTTCCATCAAAATCAAATAGAAAGTAAAACCGTTGATAGCTGATGAAATATTCGAAATGGCGTAACTGCGTGACAGTTTGAATAAGTTTACATAAATACTAGGCGTTTAAAACATCTATTTACTATTACAATGTATCATTCAACATTGCTAAAGAGTTTTAAATAATAAATTTTTTTTTTCTAATTGGATATGAAGAGGAAAAACGATTCATGAACTCAATTTTTTCTTTTCAATAGAAAAGTGGCTACTTAACAAATTACTTTAAAGATTTAAAAAAAATGGATAGGTAGGTATCCTTTCCATTTTGACAGTATTTATAAACGGTTTTTTACCAAATAATATATCCAATATCATGCGACGTACGTAGGTAAGAATAGCTTTATAGCAAAGTCAAACAGTAAATTTTTTTTTCTGCGTTCTATTCCCGGGTCGGGCTTAGTGCTATTGGGTTTTCATCAGGAATTTCTGTGTAGAAGTCACGGAGTCTGGATTTGTGCCCGATTAATAGCAATAGGTTCGGCCCCTATCATATGGGACTTTAACATTGCTGGCCAAATGTGAGTGTACTATATGTATATTACACGCGTGTTGTTATGTTCTACTAGATTCACGACACACAAAATAACATACAAAGAACATGTCTGTAATATGAACACACCCATATTTCGCCAGTTATGTTTGAGTCTCATGTAATAACATGGGACTTGAACATAATTGGCGAAATATCGGTGACGTTTACTGTTAGGTACACCTCTGTCTAACCCTGAAGATGTAAGATCTTGACATAATCACATAATTTGCAGTAGTAGGTAAGTCTGTCTGCCTGTCTGAACGGATTCAATTGCTCTCGAATAGATCAGAGATTCTAGCACGCTGGCGCGGGATGAACGTAACGTAAAAATCGATGTTAAAATTAAAAATACTCGCTTCACAAATATTTTTCAACAATTTTGAGAATTTATTCACGTCTATGGATAATACTGATTGTGCTTCTTTGCAAACAATTTAACTATTAATGCTATAGGAGAATTGTATTTTCGATTGAAAAATCAACGTATTTTTGTTCGCGTAAGATACTTTGTCTTATAATTAAGAGTCGCAACATTTTGTTTTAGTTCAAGATATTTTAGTAATTGTTGATGTTTTCGAGCGTATGGCACTCGTGGGCTGCAGCTGCAAGTCAGCGTCAGGTTGGACACCTTTTTTTTTTTTTTTTCGTATGGGAAATCATCAAATGACTCCTCCCGCTCTGGGCGGAGCGGAAGGGAGTGTCAGACTTTTACTGACTAAAAACCATCCATATTCCTTCTTTTGCCCTTTATGTTCCAGGACCGCGGTATCTCTTTCGAACAGTCCCGCAGCCCTGGCAGGCTCAGGTGGTACACCTTGTGTTGCCATCTGGCATTATGCTGAGCTGCGGCTCTATTAGTATACTACATATACTAATAGAGCCGCAGCTCAGCATAATGCCAGATATACTTACTATTTTGGCACTATTAGTTTTATTTATTTTGTATAATGTTCAAGGTGTTTTTGGTTTGAATGCCAAATAAACACAATTTTCTTTATTTTCTTTCTTTCGAAAACCACGCGGGCGAAACTTTGAGCAAAAACTAGTCTACAAACACATTAAGCCAAACATGTCGTACCTGTGGCAGATGATCATTGTCCACCGTAAGATTAATCTTGGCGACATAGAAGGTGGTGGGGAAGGGCGGCGTGTGCGCATAGTACTCGGTGAGCTGCAGGTCGCGGCACGAGTCCTGCGAGCCCAGCCAGTACTCGTTCCCGAACAGCACGTTGGAGGTGTAGTGGCCGGACGCGTCGAATACTGAAAACGAAGAAAAAAATTGTTAATTGAATAATTCCGATCTATAATTAAATAGTACATTTTCAACACATTCTAAAGGTCTGGAGTTCAGCCAGGTCGGTTCTATAATACACAAACAATATCACATAATTACTAATTACTTCTGTAATTATAATTATTGGGGAATCAAATGAGATCGCACATGGGGTACCTACTGTATTGGCACACATTCTCTATATACATATGTAACGGACGGATGGTTGTACTGTACAATGTACAGAGGAGGGACTTATGCCGATGGCCCGTAGTATGTACACTGGCGTAAGTCCCTTATTCGCAATACGTTATTACGATACTTGTCCAGGATCATTAGTCCGAAAATACGAAGTCCATGCCTAGAAATGAAACGTGGATAAAGTACCTATGGTCCTATAGGAAACATAATGTTAAGATCATCAGGTTTCTGACAAAACCAAGCACCATGATTTATTGTCAGAACGATCCCATTTAAGATTGTCTGATAAATTGCTTCACCATGTACCTCCTACAGACATATTATTTCACACTATGTGCAACATAATTTACTGCGGTACGTTTTAATACAGTTTAATGTATATGGCGCTCTAAAGTGCCAGCTTTGACGTATTTCAGAATATAATTCGCTACAAAGTGTTTCGTCATTATTCCCTACGGTCGCAAATTGCCTCCACACAATGTGAGCTGTGTCATTAATAGAGTACAAGCTTTTGGTCGTGGCTTCACCCGCTAGAAGATCGGGAATTATTCTACGGAAACGAACTACCAGGATCAAAAAATATAAAAAAACACAAAATGAAACTGAGACGTGAACAAGACTTTTTACAACTACACCCAACCCGCACAAACTACGGAAGAAAAACTATCGTGTACGAAGGATCTAAAATATTTAATAAGTTACCGAGAGACCTCAGAGAAACTAAATCGAAAACCACTTATAAAAAGCTACTTAAACAATTTATAGTAAAAAATTCACATTCCCTAAAATAATGTCGAGCCACATCCAGTTACCATTTATCTGTTACACGGATATTGTTTACATGTATCGAACGAACTATGTGTCCACGGTGATTTGTAATCCACCCTCAAAACATTTATATTGTCGATGTCTAATTTTTGTAATACCCCCAACTTTTGTTATTTTTAAGTGTTTAGTTTTAATATTCTCATGTAAGTGAATAGTGTAATTCTTATGAGAATAAATGATCTTAAACCAGAAAAAGGGTTTTGTGTCCTCACCTAGGCTATGGGCCAGATCTACTCGTTTACCCATCCAAATTCATTAACGGCATTAACCATTTAGATATGTAAAGTTAAAAGAGTAACTTTCATATTTAAATATCAAGTATGGTTTGACGTTGAACGATCAGCTGAGAGTTAGTAGAAGAGTTCAATTTCTTCGGAAAATTAGTTTGACGCTTGTAAACGACAGGCTATTAACATTTTCCTTCACTCTTGCTAGGGAAATTCACTCCGTACAAAATAAACTACTCATAAAATATAACAATGTATTCATCATTTGTTGCAAACTATATAGTATTTGTATCCTACGTCAGTTAAAGATAGTCACTAAAAATAACTATGAAAAGCGTATATACCTACTAAAACGATTGACCTGGCTACTTTTAAAATTCCCAGACTCAAACAAACATTGTTCATTTTTCAACTATTTTCATCCACGTCAGCTCACTGGTACAGCAAAAGTCCGCGAACTTTTGACTAAAATAACGCCGACTACGCTGGAGTGTATTTCACAATAATTATCGTTATATTTGTAAATCGGTATTGCATTCCTTATGTTAATTAAAGATTAATAGTCACAAATAATGGTTTGTAATTTCAAACTGATATTAATTAAAAAAGGTAGATTGAGTAATTTAATATCAGTTAAACCGTCTATGAAGAACTGAGCTGATTAAAACATTCCCAACATAGAGTCCAAATTACTCTCATTCGCTCTTCAAATTAAGTTAAAGTAAGGAGAGTTAATTGTAATTTGATAATTTGAAACTGCTACGAACGTCGAAGGCAATTACATTGTCATAATAATAGGAATTGTCTCTGAATGTAAATTATCTTCATTTACATATTAACAAACAGGGGAATAGAAATTAATAAGAGAAGTCTTTTATTTGCTTAAAACAGAAACTCATGTCTTTCCCTTTCATTTCCTGAACTAGGTTAGATAAAATCACCAAAAAAATATAATGGACATACAGTTTTCATAAGTTGTTTACAGCTGGTACTAAAGATTTTGGTAGACAGAACAAACTACGATTTATATCCTGGATTTATAAAACTAGGTTTGTGAAAGCCGTCCTGAAGAATTGCTCGTCTCCGTAATTTTTTATAAAACTCCCGAAAAAAGGTCAGGCGAGTAAAATACATTAACAAATCAAATTCAATCTGCAATAAATTAAGATCAACACTCCTGGATTTCGTTTTCATTTCAACTTTGTGGTTTTATGTTTTTATATTAATAGATCTTGTCTAAACAAAGGAGGGAAAACGGAAAAATTACGACTTTTCAACAGGAAGTGAAGCGATCTCATCGAAGTTTTTATTTAAAACGACGTAATACGCTTAATCCCAAGAATTAGGGGAAAAAGATCCTTTTATACATTCCTAATTTTACCATTACGCACAGCGACCCCAATATTAAAGAAAAATTTAGCTTTTTTTGTCCTTCCTTTTGTTTGTGTCCAAAAGGAATGTAGAATTATTCATGCTCCCAGTTACAAAGCATTGAGAATTGGAGCTAGACATACCTGAAAGCTTTATTTTCTATGCCAGAAAATTTCTCAATTCAATGCCGTCTATACATCAAAGGAACAAGTCAAATACTGATCCGTAAATAGATATTTAAGGCTAAAGTCGAACTCGAATGAATACGATTGTTATAGTTAGAAATTTCTGTTTACAGTCGCGAATAGATTAGTCGCGGCTTCCGACACAATAGTGCGCCGGACGGCCGGAAACTGGCGCTTCAGCCGCTGCTGAGTTAGATCCCGGCAACGTGAAGCGCTGCACAACTCCACTGATTTATAGCCTTCACACTTATTAATTCAGTGAAATATTGCCCTCTCTAGATGAGCCTCCGCAGGAGGTTCTATTATCTGCGCCTTAAGTGTATTATAAGCTTCCGTGGTGAAGCGTCTTTTGTTAAAGAACTTACGTGATATCCACACATTTTCCTCGCAATATTTTGTGTTATCAGCTTTGGAAGCGCCCTGAGAATTTTCGTTCGTGAAAACCATTACTGGCTTCGTTCAAGCCAGGGTACAAAGGCATTATTTTGCGTTATATTATTAAACCGAAGCTATGATTTCTGCTTTATATTGTTTTACTTCGAGGGATCCGGTAGCAGGCGCGTCGATCTAAAATTTCGATTCTATTACGGACACTTTTACGACTACAGAAACTACAAAGGTAGCGCAGGTGCAATATAAGGGAAACTCGTTGGTACGACTATAAAACAACGCTGCAGATATTAAATCATGGAAAGCCTATTCTGAAAAACATTTTTATCTGTGAATACAGCTGGAATCACACTTCTGGGTGAGATATTTGAATAAATATAACCCTCTTGATAATAAATTAGCCTGGAGAGCCATTGTTACAATGTAGAGCAAAACTCGGAGCGACTCTATAACCCTTGTTTTAGTTTCTTGTGCTCTACCTATTACACAGTGCTTTGCTTAATAACAAAAAGTTTTGATATAACGTTGTTCAAGTTGCTTTTATTACAATTAATATTCTCTTTGTTTCAAAACTTTTTTATTTATAGTAACTTTTCCTATCTAACAATGTAAATAATGATTATTTTACAAAACTAATGACGATGGAGTTACTACAAACATCTACAAAAAAGTAGAAGAAGGCAAATGTAATATTTCTTGTGAGGGTCTGTCTACCCTAACTCGAAATATTTTTTGTTTTCTATCGTGACGTCAGATCTATCAAAGTCACGCAAGAAAAAAAATAAAACACATCAAACTTAGTTTTATTGACAAATAAGGGCGAACACTTTTCCGGGATAGTTTCGGTATCAAACAAGACCACTTTTGTTATCAAAGACGATTCTCGGAAAACAGCCTGCAAGTCTCTACGGGTGATTAAGGGTTTTGTGTTCGTGTAACTGATAATTACGATCACATGCCCGCTAAACACTCTCTAGTTATTACAAAACTTTCGTTTCCCAAGCACCAGCTGTCAATTTAACTAAATCATTAAGGTTGTATCCACTGTGAAAATTTCAACATACATTTTATATTCAATAAAGTATCCTAATATTGATTACTACGTAACTTGACACCAAAGTTTGAACTTAAGATATCCGTGGGTTGACACAGATAACCACAGGAGTCGTATCACGTCACTGAGCATTCACTATATCCGGAAATAGAACCTACAGGGCACAGCACATGCTACAACAATATTAGATGTCATGAATTGATTAATGTAATCTAGATCCACCTGCACACTGCCATCCACTTGCTTTGTCAACGGAGTTAATTAAGAATACAACATGGCTCGGCACGATACAGATCACAGAATTGTATCCAATTAGCATTAAATCAAAGCGTCGCTCCCTCTCCAGTAGGTATTTAAAAGAGTAAAAAGGCACCTGCATAATTTATTAATTATTCAGGTGCCTTTTTACTCTTTACCATTTGATTATGTTGCTTCAGGCATAGAATTTCGATTATCTTCATTTATAATAGTTCCAGCAACCATTTCTGTAACAAATACAAAATACATCGATACATCGATCTATATTGAAACTGAAACAAGTATCTCGAGAGCGTGTTGGACCTTTTGGAATGAAGAAATGGCAGAAAGAAAGATGGTAGCTAGAAATCGTGGCAAGGGGTTCCGTAAGAACGTTTTGGAGTGAAACTCTCCGAATGTCATGAATTTTATGTTTGCATCGGAATCTGTTTTAGCATGAATTCTTTAAAGGCCGCAGGTCCATTTTGCGGTCAACTTCTGTAAGGTCCATCTGGTAGGCAGGGGCAGACTTAAAAACGTGCATACATTTATCTCATAAAAAGGTCGCATGTTACATATTTAAGGAACCCTTGTCAATGTCGGGTACATTTACATTTAGCGGGGAAAGGAGGAAAATGGTGTATTTGATTTGAAGTTTTTCTTGTGTACATTTGTTTCCTAAGCCTTTAATTACCAACGTGTCGTGGATGTGTCGCCGACCGTCACCGTGCCGCGGTAGGCGCGCTGCGCAGGCGCACGGCTCGCGTCGTATGCACCTGCAGTCACGGTCGGACAACGACCCACTTTGCGGTCAATTCTGCACTTGCTTGAATATTTTTCTCATGCTTATTACATAAGTAATGAAACATCTCGCGCGTCACTTCATATCTCCGTAGTCCGTGCGGCGACAACGACGCGACGCTTTAATATTATATTTCGGCGCTCTGACTTCATAAACATTCACTAATCATACTGGAGATGGATGGATATAATATATGGAAATATACGATCCACTTCACTTCATTTAAATATAAACGACGCCAGCGGCATGACAATATTAAAAATAGTGGTGCTCTCTAAAAGCTTTTCGGTTTTCCGCAGGCAATCAAACAACAATACAGAAAATGTGAGTCCAATACACCGAATAAACTAGGGTAGTGGTTTTTAAATTTTACAACAACGAGATAGAAATGCTAAGAGTTCCTTCCTGGGCTCTTTTAAGGATATTGTTTAATTATTATAGAATCTGTTTTGCAGACTGTTAAACTTTAAAGTAAAACAAGTTACTTCTAGACTGACCTGAAAGCGCTATCATACTTAACTACATGTATCGCATCAGAATATTGATAAGTTTTGTTGCCTGAATACAATACAACAATATACCTACCCATCTGAAAACTCTACTGTTGCAGCAACCATTCAAAAATTACGTTCCGCGAACAACGAGTAATTTGTGGCAACGTGGATGACACTTCAATTTGATATTTTGATTATGTTGTTATTTATTACTTTGTGGCGTTTCCCTCTTCGAAAATATCCGAGGGTTGACAAATCGGTGGAAGATACTTAGGGATTGCTCCTAAACAATCATTTTGAAGGACAATATATTGATTTACACGGTTTTTGTAACGAGATCAAAATGAGTGCGTTATTGGAATGATTAAAATCACAAAATATAACTATAGCGATATTATATATGGCCTGTTTTTAAACTTGACATTTATACAAGATTGTTCTAGTTGTGATCAAACTGGTATTGAAACAAACAAATGTCCGTGACGAAAGCACTGACCACTCTCGTTGCACAAACCCGAATATTCGCTGGAGCCCCATAAACGTACCCCGCAACAAAATAAAGTTGGCAAATAACCCGCTCATTCTTTCTAGGGACCTATAAACATCACTGTGTCCATACATCCGTTCCACTTGCTAGCCGCCATTAAATATTTCATTACAAAGGATTGACGTTCAAGTGTTGTGAAATATTGGGCAAATTCCTGTTAATTGACCGATTGCCTTACACCACTCGGCCGCTGTGTGGTCGTGGTGAGGCAACCGGCAACTGTCGGCACTGACACCACAGATTGCAGTGCGTGCTCGGTAGATGCACGCACTCATTTCGTGTCAACATCTTCACAATGAGTGTTTGTTGGCTCTGTGTGGGTTATCCCAGTTTGAGACACGAACCACAATTATTTATTTAAGATTTAGTGGATTTCTTATTTGAGATCTAACAATATCTTCAGAATGAAAGGAGAAGTTCTAGGCATTTATGTGGTTTAGCAGTAAATAAAAGATTTTACCTTGTTTTCTTAAATCAGCACTAATTTCTCCAGAAACTAAGGAAATCGTGCTTTTCTCTTTGTTTAAGATTGAGTTAAATACATTCTAGCTTTACAACAAGGTTTCAGGACTAGCCATAGCCGTATTGCGTATTAATGGAACATTTTCTTCATTGACGAAAGCTTACTCATAAAATACTTACCTCAGCCAGAACAAGTTGAATAAGATTAGATGATAGGCAAGCCACACGCTACATTATCAATTTACGGATAGCTTGGAACTCTATCACACTGTACAATACACCAACATAGTACGTAAGTTGTGCAGCTAAATCGATTCTCCCATATTAATTATACATCGTGGTTGATAGCGCTCTCAATGATAGCTCTATTAATACCTTAAACGGATCAAATAACGAAGCTCTCAATTTGCTTTATTAGACTCTCGGCCTTATTAGATTACGCTCAGGATGGCTCGACATTAGCCTGAACAAAAAGTAGGTAGAGCTACATACTGTTATTAAAAAAAAAATAGGTATCTGTTCCATACATTTTGACCGTGTAGGTGTTGCACTAGGAAACAGCTGTTTTTTTTTAATAACCGATGAAAAATCTCTATTTACTCAGAATGATGTACTGAATACGTGATAATCGTTTTCGCGTCGGTGTCCCTTCCACCCCGTATAGATTGTATCGATTAAAAGTGTCGTGCATCGATTAGAGTGGAAAAAGTTGCACGTCAGCCAAGTTACCTCATCATCATTAATTTTGTCGGTTTGAATACATAATGGCTACTTATTACCTATAGCTATATTATACGATTTTTGATATTAACATTTCAGTTCCACGAAATATAAATTTCTCAACCGGATCTTGCTTAAGATATTCGTCAGAAAACAGTGTCAATTTTCCTCATACTAAAAGCATTTAATTTCATAACATAACCGTCACGCTTGCACCGCTGGTAGTGGATGCAGAGCACAATCGCTTACTCATAGTTCGTCAACTGGCGAAACTACTACATCCGACACAGTAAGAACTTAGCTACGTTATAGGCATTTATCGAGTTCTGTTCCAATCCCAACTAAAACTTTTATGGGCGAGAAGCTATTTCCAATCTTGTTCGCAAAGAAAAATCAGTGAACATTTCACAAAAAAACATATTGTGGAGAGCGAATGACACGGAAACAGCCGATACCATGCCGGCTTATTTTGTACCCTATCACAATATTTTCTTATTTAACCCTAAGATTGACTGGTAGAGAATGCCTTGTGGCATTAAGTCCGCCTATGTACCACTATTGTACATGAAGTTTAAATAAATTAACAGAAAACTATCTTTAGTACCCAAAGAGAAATTCACTGGCACCTCATTGGAAACGCGAAGAACACATACAATAATCGTAAAATTAACATAAAATACACATAGATAGCCGTTAACCAGCTGATGGAATGAGATTGACGTAGATTATGTCACCGCAAGTGTACGAGCGTGGCTTGTTTAACAAGACCCGCCGCGCGCCGCAGCGGTGCGTGTGAGTGAAATGAATCGGTTACTTTCACGGGTTACTTATGAAATTTGCGATTTACACGTTATGAGGCGTATTTTGCGCAAGAGTTGGCTGCGCGCGGCCGCAGCGCCGGCGGGTGCGCGCGCGCCTTACGTCACAAGCCGGTGCGCACACGTTTCTCAACTCGCTAAGGTTCGTCTCTATAATAAAGAATAACTCTTTGTCTTTTAATTAAATCGTTACCTATTATTACTTTGCCTACTACTCAGAACATTACGTATATCCGAATTACGCGAGTAATTTCCTACGGTCCAGTTGCGTATTCTAATTCAAGCTATTAAGTGCGGTATTAATATTATACAATGGCCGCCTAACCTAATAATGCCTAGATGAGAATCTGCGAAATTGCCTTTGGCCTATTTAGTAGTTCGTACGTAAGTAATAACTACCATACCGTAGATAGATATATTACTATGTACCATACCCATTTACAACATTATAATTTATGTGCTAAACCTCTATGTGCAATGTTTGTAAATCTAGAATTTATTAGTTTCGCGTGCAATTCCATCGATTGTTCGTGAACGGAACCGGTTCCTTACAACATGCGACAGCTTGCACCAAAACATTTGCCGACTAACCACTGAATGGGTGTACCAGCTTTATATTTATCCATATAGCTGATATAGCTACTAAGTATTACAAAATCCACAAGCTTTAGAAGGAAATTGTTAAAGATAAGCTTTTGATAAGGAGATATTGCCCACAAAGTCTAAAAACAAACTCACTTTAAGGCATTATGCCTTAAAGTGAGTTTTAGTCAACCAAATTGGTATTCAAAACATTAAAAGTGCGTAAAATGTAAAGACTATTTAGGTAGCACCAGGCCTAGCACTCTATCAGCGATAACACAAAAGTCAAAAACGCAAAAGATATCGAAAATGTTATGTCAATACTGCTACAAGTCAAATACAAGAAAAAGACATGCTGCGTCAATCCCAAATTGGAATAAGGGCAGGAGAATCATGTCTGCTAGAAGTCGTTGCAGAAATACAAAACGCTTAGAAAGCGCACCAAGAGGTCGGTTAGTTCCTGATAATATGTGAAACGAAAGCGCATTTTCAGTATAAAACGAGTGTTGTTGAAAATAACATATAAAGCGACATACACGGCGAATGAAGGTATTAACGAACAGTACGGTAAACAAAGAGGTGAGGCCCGTGATGGAACAGTTTGCTTATTCAGGCATTCACAGGCTGTTCCCTTTGTGTCTGCCGGTTGGCTCCACATGAGAGGAATGTCGGTGTTCCAATAATACCTCTAATTAAACATGAACGCGTTGCGGTCTTGTTATTCGGGAGTCGGTTTATCAATGTTTACTGCCTACTAACATTTCGTATATCTTGGATATTTCGGCTAATTTAGTTAATTCTAAAATACGAATTAATACTTTATAATACAGCTGCTGTAAGAAAACTTTCAGCACTTTCTCAGTAACAGCAGGTGGATACAATATCCTCGCATAACTGGTGTAATGTGGTTCGGGGGACCTTACTGTGCAACTATCTTTCAGGAAATACTGGCCTGGTTGGTCATCATAATCAGCTTAGCCTTTTCTCAAGTATATTGGGGTCGGCTTCCAGTCTAACCGGATGCAGCTGAATACCAGTATTTTCATTGAAGCGACTGCCTATCTGACCCACAGCCCAGTTAGTACTGGATAATACGATACCTCTTGATAGGACTGGTTGTTAGCTTTCGAGCCACTGACTGCCTATAACAACTCTCATAAACCTGCAATTGACAGCCGGGAACAACGGCTTAACGTACTTTCCGAGGCATGAAGAAACTCGGTATGTAATGGGTGGTCACCCATCCACGGACCAACCCAGGCAAGCGCAACTTAACCTGAAGATCGACCCGAGCGGCTGTTATTATTTAGCCACGAGCTCCAGGCCTGGTAGGTTCGTTAAATTATATTTAGACGATTTTTTTCTGAATATAATATTTCACTGGCCGGTTCCACGTGGAACAAACTCAGCGGCGCATCAAGTTGAAGCGCGCGAGAGATGCAGGGGCACGCCCGCTTCGCCGCACCGCGCCGCCTCGCTACATCTCGCAAACATGATCATCTCCACGAAATATGCGCCAAGTAGGTCGCTCTCATAATTTCATTCATAACTGGTAAACTAGTTCGTGTATTATGTAAGTCATGTACCTAACCCGTAGGTCCACCTCGGCGGCGAGTTAAGAAACTGATTCTCACTGCAACGTTAATAAGCTGACCGGAGTTCGGTAATATTTACGCGGATATGTTAAGAGTGGTGTAAACTGATATCGACTTAATACAGGAAATAACATATCAATGATTTTTTAGTTTCACAACATACAGTTGCTATTTATCGTAGACGTAACATTACAATGATTTAAAATGGAAGGAAGTGTTGAAGACATAACATAACATCACGCCTGTATAATCCCCGAAAGGTAAGGCAGAGGTGTACCTAATAGTACGCCCACATTACGCCAATTATGTTTAAGTCCCATGTAACCGGCCGGCTGCTACTGAGAAGTTCCTGATGGAGAAACCCAATAACTTAGCCCGACCTGGGAATTGAACCCAGAACCTCATGCTCGGCAGTCACGCTTGCGACCACTAGATCAACGAGGCAGTGTTATGTTAATTGAAATCCAAACACATTTAAATGTGAAATATTTGTTCCGTGAACATTTCACTGATTGTGGGACATCTCTTATTGCAATCTGTCTAAATATTGACGGATATTGTGTAGTAGATTTCCACCGAGTAAGCCGGCGTGAAATTAGAAAGGGCATAACGGATCTGTGTATTCGGACGTATTAAATCAATTTCAACGAATGACGAAACTGTCTATTGCGAAATATAAGAAATGCCTGGGAAAACGTAAAAACTAAGATCGTAGCTAGTGAGATTTTACAAATTATTGACCTTTTTTTTCTGGATAGGAAATCATCAAATGACTCCTCCTGCTCTTGGCGGAGCGGAAGGGAGTGTCAGACTTTTACTGACTAAAACCCCTCCATGTTCCTTCTTTTGCCCTTTGTGTTCCAGGGCCGCGGTATCTCTTTCGAACAGTCCCGCAGCCCTGGCAGACATATTATTGACCTGCTATAACATTTTCAAGAGTTTTAATAATACATCCATACTAGACTGCGTCGTTGGTCGAGTGGTCCTGGGTTCAATTCCCAGGTCGGGCTAAGTTATTAGGTTTCTTCATCAGGAACTTCTCAGTAGCAGCAACAGAGTCTGGATTTGTGCCCGGCTTATGGTATATTACAAGGATCTTACAAACATAACTGGCGAAATATGGGTGTATTATGTACACCACTGCCTAACCCTTCAGGGATTACAGGCGTGACATTATATTCTGTCCAAACTAGATTAGGAACCAGTCTTACCAAGGAAGGGGTACCGTGTACCAGTAAATGGGTTGTGGAAGTCAGACAGGCAGTCGCTCCATGTAAAATACTAGAATTCAGCTGCACACGGTCCCGATTAGATTAAAAGCCAACTCCAACATAGCTGGGGAAAGATCAGACAGGTGATGACGTAGGGAAATCAAGATAAGTCGGCTAGTACTGTGCTACTAACTATTTGAACAAACTTACACACCTTGATGTCACTTAATACTGCAATCCTACAATTTCTACGTCCAGGACAATAAGTGAAGGAATGCGAAGCTCGCGCTGTGTAGATTACTTTCACGGTCCGAACAGGTAAAGGTTATTTACATTTGTCGGTGAATTTTCAAAATTACAGCATTTCCACCAGCTCCCGTTTATTTTGTACCTGAAACCTGCTGAGAAGCATTTTCCGCTAACGTGAAATCAGCCTGTTAATATTATAACTAATTATTAATTGGTCATGATTACAGCATATCGCACAGTTGTCATGATTATAAACTTGTTCCTAATTTTTCAACTAATCATCTTCCTAGCCTTTTCCTTCGTCGGCTTCCAGTCTAACCTGGATGCTGCTGAATGCCAGTATTTAACATAGAGTGATTGCCCAGTTGACCTCCACAACCCACTTAGTGCTGGGTAATACGAAACGCCTTGGTAAGACTGGTTGTCAGACTTTCGGGCCACTGACTTCCTGTAACGACTGTCAAAGATCTACAGCCAGGACCAACGGCTTAATGCGCTTTCTGAGGCACGGAGGAAACTCGGTATGTAATGGATGCTTACCTATTCATGGACCGGACTGGCAAGCGCGCCTTAACCTTGAAGATCGACCCGTGTGCCTGATTATTTAGCCACGACCTCTTCAAGCCTTATTTAGCAACTAATGGACTCTTGAAGTACAAATTAAAAACATTAATCACGTTTTGTTTTCAAAGTGCAAGAGAAAACAAAAGACAGACAATAAAAGTTACCAAAATAGCCTTCAATCCTATTACAAGTTTAAAAATAATGCAAATGTTGACCCGTTAAAATGAATGAATATTTAAATAAACTGTTTAAGCACCATGTTGTTTACGTTCAAACTTTTCTCGTATCTCGCACAATGGGGCGTAAATTAAAAAAACTAATCTTCTTTAAAGCGAAGTGTCCTCTGGTGGGTCTGGTCGGTAAATAATTGCGAAATAAAGGTGAGTATAGGCCGTGAACCCCGGGCTTGCGTCACAAGTACGTGTACACGATACCTACGACAAAGGTTGGCGGTAAATAAATTACACATCGGGACGTTACCGGCTGAAACCGCACAGCTTCAAACAGAAAGCTACGCACGATCGGTACGAACACACACATAGGTGACTTGGAATCATTACTATACGAAATGTAGAAACTCATCTTACTGTAGGAATTTATTGTTATAGTACCTATACAATATAGGTACAACTACCTATATTGTACCCACAGATATAGAATCTGTGGTTGTACTTATGTTGACTACCTCGTTGGTCTAGTGGTCACAAGCGCGAAGCTGAGCATGAGGTCATCGGTTCGATTCCCGTGTCGGGCAAAGAGTTATGGGTTTATCCATCAAGAATTTCTCAGTAGCAGCCACGTCTCGACGGTTGATGGCAATAGGCTCGCCCCTTATTACATGGGACTCAAACGTAACTGGCGTAAAATGTGGATGTACCTGTACTTGTTAGGTACACCTCACCTACGTTGTATCAAGAATCAAACATGGACATTATAAATAACTTACTAAAAGCTCGAAATGGAGGTTAATTGAACTGACTTAATGCAATTAATTGTACTAATATACTAAGTACTTTAATATTTTCTTACACCACGGTGAGCATTAAGTATGAATGGATAACTTGACATACCAAAAGTCATTCTAAAAGTAGAACTTCTGTAAATAAACTTTCAGTTGTACGCACTAAGGTACAATATCCACACAAACAGCGTTACCACATTATACAAACACTGAAACGAATCCATGAAACTTACGCTATTTGTAGTGTTACAAGATAATTTAACTTTGTTAACTGTGAATCTAAGCGTGTTTACTAGGCACTAAAACAATGAATAGATTCTCGTTGTGTTTGTTTCTTACATTAACACAAGTAAAACATTTCTGTTCGGTTTTATGTGGGTCTTGTTCTATTTGTAACGGTTATTGTGGGAGTACCTGGGTGCTACCACTTCGGAAGATATAAAAGAGTACGCCTTTTGTGTGTTTTTTTCTCAGAATGTTTCTGATTTTCACGATCTGTGTTACGAAGAGCACCAATCTAACAACACTCACGCGTATAGTTTTATCCTTATCTTCGAAACACAATCAATGTCACCGTTTAAAATTTCATAAAATTACCTTATTGGTAAAGTTCTTCAGAAAAGACAGGTGCGTAGTACTCGCAACCGGCTTGCGTGTATGACCAGATGTATGTACGTGGACGAGGCAAAAGGAGTGTGTAACGATCGTTTTAGGTGGCGTTCTGTGGTTTCTGCCTACAATCCCCATTGGAAAACGGCGTGAGTTTATTTATGTATGTACTAGCTTCCGCCCGCGGCTTCGCCCGCGTGGTGTGTTGATAAAAAGCAGCCTATATGTTAATCCAGGGTATAACCTATCTACATACCAAATTTCAACCAAATCGGTCCAGCCGTTTATGCGTGAAAGAGTAACAAACATCCACACATCCACACATCCATTCTCACAAACTTTCACCTTTATAATATTAGTAGGATGTAAAATGAGACAGTTCGAAAAACATCGCTGATATTGGACCTAGGAACATTCCTAGGTCCAATAAAACTGTCCTAATTCAGGTTATTTTACACAAAGTAGACCAAACTAAATAAATTAAAGCCGGACACCTTTCAATCCACTTTTCACGAGTATATTCCCAGTAGTCGAATGTTTCACGTCTCTGACTTGGTCCCAAAGAGCCTGGGATAGTCTTCAAATGAATATTTCAAGTGTTTGGGACACATTCCCGAAGTTGAGACATTCCCATGATAATCGGTTGTCAAGGCTGTGACGAGTCTATTTTTGAATTGATAGAAGTAAAAGCTGCTGAAAAACTATGGATGTTTCTAAACTTATACTGTCACTTACGGGATATCTTCCGTGATTGTTCGACGCTATTGCAAGCGCCATGATCGCGGGTTGAATATCGAGAGCTCAAAATCATGAACAATCACGGAAGATATCCCGTAAGTGACAGTATAAGTTTAGTTTTAAACCGTGAATGCTTAAGACGGTGTATTGACGTTTCTTATGATTACTGTCTCTGTACAATTTTCTCACCATACAAATTGACTAATATCACCACATTTTACAAACGATTGTTTATGGACGATGCTTCAGTGCTTCAGTCTTATTTCACATGACGACACTGGTACCTAGTATCCTTCCTATTACCCATTGCGTACTACTTGCTCGTAATCCCCGAAGGCTGTGGTTGCTGAGCAACACATGTGGGCTCCTAGTAAACTCAGATTGTTGCTCATTTGCTCGTGTGATTGCCCTCGTTCTCCATTCATTTCTTTGGGTTCGTTAAAACTATAACTAAAGAACATGTTGATGGGTCCGTACCGGAAGGGTAACCAACGGCACCCTATTATTAAACCTCCGCTGTCCGTCCGTCCGTTTGTCTGTCAGCGGGCTGTTTCTCATAATCCGTAATAGGTAGACAGTTGAAATTTTCACAGATTGTGTATTTCTGTTGCCGCTATTACAACAAATAATAAAATTAAATGGTGCTCCCCCTACTACTGAACCCTTCACGCGCGGGTTCGACTCGCACTCAGCCGTTTTTTTTTTCGGTAGAACTAGATTGTTTGGTTGCAAAGATGAGCCAAACGATAAGGAGAGTTTTTTTTTATTTACAGGAAAATTAAGCCCGACGTGATTTAAAAGGTTTATCCATAAATTCAGGAGTGTATTCCCGTAGTTTGAGTTGAGCTTCGTTTAGTTGTCAATACAAACTGTCTTAAACGAGCCAAGTTTCAGGTGGGCGCGAGTTAACTTCACAATAAGTCGACTTGCCTGATTTATGGACCCCAATGTTCGGAAAACCGGTTTATTTCCAGCGGAAATAATCATATTCGTGTCTTGCGAGTAAACAAAACTTGAAAAGGTGCCATAAATCTCTCAAATGCTCGTTTTTGCCCTTTTTTCCTTTCTCTTCTAATTGTGCAGTATTTGTTTCGGGTAATATAACAAACTAATGGGGCCATTGCATTAATATTTATAGATTTTGTGGAATCGGCTCTCTGTCTTCGTAAAAAACGTTTTGGGAATTTCTAATCGAGTTTGGCATGAATTTATAGAATAATTCCTTTAGAATCTTGACAGAAACAGAAAATGAGTGTAGAACTATTGAGTTAATAATTTATGAATCAGCTTGTTTGCATTTATAATACTCCTTTGAAACTTTGTTTAGAAGTAGCCTACTTTTGTAGCTGACTGTACAGCGATTTGGTAAGATGCAAATCACGTAATTTGTAGGTAAAACGGTACTACGCCATCATGCCAAGAACTTAATTGCCCTGTGTTTCCCGATTTACCGCCCTACCGATTGTAAAATAGGGTAATTTATAGGGACATGTTAATTTACCAGAATCCGTATTGCGCATTGTTCAACAGTAGGTACACAAACAAACAACCGTGTTAAATAAATGAGATGTTCGCGGCGAAACCGCACAATAAGCATTATTTCCAGATAGTTGTACATTTGCTCGAATGTGGGCGCAGCATCACCTCGCCTATTCATTTGTCTGAGCACGCTCATTTAGCTTCATTTACTGCGGACCACTTCCCTGAAATCTTTCCCCGCTGTATGTAATGTGACGTAATAGATTCCCCCCATTTCCTGCTTTTGTTGTACATTGTAAAGCCGTATAAATTCGCTGAAGGGAGCAGATGGGGAATGCAGAATTAATTTCGCGAGAATGAGTTCTCTGTTTCAATAAATTCGTTTTGTACTCTCAGCCAGTCAATTTATATCCATTGCTGAACATCTATACAAAACGTTCATTAGATCCGCAACATTTACGGCGATGGATGTAATTTGCTGTCAGAGATAATGTCAGCCGAGGCATGTTGCTGCAGAGCACAGATAACCCGAGTTTTACACGTTATTTACAACCCTCTTAACTATAGTGTGGTAGCGATAGACGTAAATCTCAACTCTCCAGACATTGGCTTGTGCTGTCTTGCGAAAGTACTGAGTAAAGAATTTATTGGAATTAGTTACAAGAAACTTGCTACGTCACGAATTGATCGAATGATTGGGATCCAAAGATTCTCTGTGAATGATTGACAGTCGATTAAGCCCTGGCTCTGAGTGAGATCTCTGCTTTCCCCTCAGGCGAGTTCCGTACTTTGACGCTTCACTGTCTTAATAATGTCCCGTTAAAATCGCAGATACAATCAAAGTTACATCAATCTAATCCAACTGTCTGAGATTATTTTGTGCATGTGCCTTCATTATTTCATTGCTATTTTTCACATTTATTGTTTTATGTCTACATGTGTATCTAAGTACAATGAAACTGCGTACAATTTTCTAAACGGATAAAATATTTGGCCATGCGTATTGACGTTAGCGTGAAAAATCTCAATATCCCGTTTAAGTATATACGTCTCTTTGGTTACTGGTTACATCTTTATTGAAAATTAAATCTACGAATATTTGCACAAATGGCAACCAATAGCAATATTGCAACCATTTTGCTTCCATGGTGAAGCTCCCTTGATCCCAAAATAACACAACGACAGAATATTGGCAAATAGTCACTGAGAGACGGTTTTCGCAATAAATGTGTGTTTATTTACTTTGTTGTAGGTTTGTACGGAGAAAATCACCTTATACTCTGAAATATTAAGCTAGAATAAACCAGGCATAAGTACCTCTTTTAGTTTTATACTTCCAGTACTTGACCTTTTAGAAACTTCTCCATGGAATGTTATGAAAAGTAATTTAACTCGAAAAACACGAGTGCTGTAGAGCAATCTTTAAATTAAAACGCCGTAACAAAAGGCCCTAGAATGAAATTATTCCACTTGCTTGTGTCTGACAATACAATTAAAGTACACATCTGTTTGCTCTGTAATGTTTTTACATACTCATTACTTGAAAGGTTATTTGTGAGCCCATAGATATACTAGATACAAGAGAGAACGAATTTCAGTCATATTTACGTACCTAGGTAATAAGGTAAGTAATTAAAAGACCTGAAAGATACTTATATCAAGGGGGTTAAAAGTAATCTACTACACATATAAAGAATAAAATTTCCGTTATGATTAATAACGTTTCGAAACAGATGATGAATCACTCGGAGTGAGCGAAAGTATGTTATCTCTATTACCTTCAAGATGAGATACAAGATGAATGAAGCCAGAGAAGAATGCGATATGAAACCATAGAGCTGTGATAAATGTTATTGGAATCAAACAGTGACCGTGACGAAAAAATATGATCCTCATTTTGGTCACGATCAGCGGAGATTCAAGAGGTCGGACGATATTTACGACTTACGAAGGGTGCTTGGCAATGGCAGCGCGGAAAAATTACCTCACAGCTCAGGGTAATAATCTATTGGATACGAGGAAATGAGGAGCTCTCTGCACTCAAGTTATTTCAAGCTATTGTATGTCATTCAAGTTGGCACACTTGCCGATGAAAGAATAATGCCATCAGAAATCCAATAAACATTCACCGCATGTTTAATATTAATACGTTTCAAGATTAATTCCAGAATACATTTATGCATGATTTGTGAGGATGAACGGACAGTAATGATCGGATGTGATGCGAATGAAAACATCGCGCCTGCGCCTCGCCGGCGGGCGCTGCTCTGATTCCTAATAATTCGGCGTAGGTACCTACTATATAAACAGCAAACCCCGACGTTTCCTGAAATGTTCTGTCGGAGAAGTTCTTATCACGGAATTAAAACCGGTCTCAGTGAAAGAGATTATCCCCTATTACTTTCGGATTTAGCGCTGCCATTAGCAAATTGTGGCTGCATTTAAGGGATTACAAGAATTATGGAATTGGTCCTAAATATATGATAATATACATAGATTATTGAGGAAAGCCACTACTCTTTCAGCACACAGAAATAGTTCAGTATGTAGAAACCACATTTGCGGTTTTTTCCCAAAATGTATAAAAGTGTAATTTCGATGTTGGCATTTCATATGAAACTTGTAAGGTATGCAGCATGGCTAGAGGCGGCGGGTGCTTGCTCGATTGATTCCAGCTGCTTTCTTTACGACTTTAGCTGATGCTTATGCAACTGCAGTGAGGAGCCGACTTGACGAGAATGCCACAGCCATTATAAATCAAGTTAGCAGAAACTATTAACGTTGATAGTGCAATTTGTTTCAATCGGTTAGACTATTACATTCGTTACGAATAAAATGGTTTTCAGTTACAACTTACAATATAATGAATATCTCATGAGTCATTTATAACATATAAATATTAATGGTAGGTACAAGAAAAAGGCACCAATCGTTAGAAATTCCATTTAGTAAAACAAATCCACAAAACTATTTTAATTACGACTTGATTTTAATAAGATTGACTTACTTTTCGAGGCCCACAGTTGTCCGTCATTGAGTGCTGTTAGGTAGGTTCTCAGATCTGTCTCACATTTCTGAGACAAGGCCAGGCTGCCGTTGGTGATGTACTCCATCCAGTTGTGATGGTCCATCAAGGACTTCATCCAAGCCATGCGGGATGCCCCCGACACACTCGTAGTGTTCACATTTGCACCCACAACACTCACTAACACTAGTATCGTTGCGATAAACATCGTTCTTGAATCAAATGTTTTTACGCACATCTTAGAATTATCACTGAAACATTCCTTTCAACACAGTGCTTGAATATTTATCACACATTCACCATACTGCAGTAATACCTGAAACCAAACGAAACGGATTTATGAGAGGAAATTTCATCAATTATAAAAATTCACGCTTCATTTTAGCATTCTGTAAATGAAAAATTTTTGCATTGCATAATCCCGGGGTACTGCAGCACATTTAACATAGTTTAATTAAAACTCGATTCATTGTGCAATTTATATTTGTCATTTCAATTTTCCATTTATTTATTTTAATTTCCTGCACCTGTATTTAACAGTCAATGCAACGAAATAGCTTTAAACGAAGACCATCAACTATGTGATATATAAAGCTGTAGCATACGATTGTCTTGTAAGATGGAACATCATCTGGGTTGAGATGAGACTGTATTTAAGTGTAGTGTATATTTTAGTCTGATAGGTTGTTATGATATGTCATTCTTTGATTTGAAATCCCTGAGAATTAAATTCAAACAGCCGTTAAAATATCAGCCCAAGAAACTAGAAACCAAAAGGTAATGAACTCAACATACATAGAGCCGGCAAAAAGTGCGAATATGGTTTGAGAGTTCGCTGATAATGTCGGAAATAGATTTAACACCAAAAATATTTGCTCCTACCTTGTGAGCTCTCAAAGAACCTTGTGAATAGGATTTCGTAGCACGATGCCTACTTTCGCACTATGACTACTTTTTTGTACTTTCAAGTAATCGGTAGCACAATGCCAACATTTTGAAACCACCATACGTTAGATCGCACGATGCCTACTTTTTAATTTTTGTCCCAGTTACATCGCAGTTTGCCAACTTTCTGAAAAATTAAACCTGACGATAGCATTATGTCTATTTTAGTACAGTCTAATGAAAAATATTTCTTATCAATTAATCAATCAATCCTTTACTGGTATGGACGATGATTTTTAAATAAAATACTAAAGACGATACGAAAGATCCTTCTGACATACAATCACAGTGTCAATAAATTAAATTTATTTGATCGTCCTTGAAATAATCGCCTACAGCCGGGCGGTACGTTCGCACATGATAGGGCTGCCGGGCCTACAGTACCTATTTTAATTTCATATACTTAGTTGAGTTTCTTTCTATTTTTGTGATTGCAAATATTATATTTTTTTAAGTAAAAGAATGAAATTTTGTTGTGAATGAAATAGGAAGGTTCAATAAAAATACAAGTTGTGTCTTTTGATTAGTAGATCTAGAGATATTTTCGCCTTGACTGAGACGTACGGTAAGCTTTATATATTATTAAATTTAATTGTATAAAAATCCGCTTTCGGATAAAAAGTATAAAAAAATACTTGTACTTATTTCAATCAAATATTCACAAATCGCACGCTTACCGCTTACAAAACCATCACTACTTTCGTTCGTCAGTCCGGTGCATTCGCGACTCGTTGCGTACTTAGTGCATACCAAACTCGAGGCGTGTAGGTATGACTCGCGTTGCCGACCGTGGCGTTTGTATGAAGACACTACTGTAGATATTATTACTGTGCCCGCGACTTCATCTCCGCGCCGCAGCCAGGACACTAGCCTTTTATATGTTATATAGATATATAAGATGTAAAGAAGTAAGAAGAAGATTCGGAGATTTTATTTTGTTAGATACATTATGCACTTGGAGGTAGTTGCAAGTTTTATTTAATATACGTTAGTACTAGTAAAATAACCGATTGATTTTTTTAAAATTTGTTTGTACTCGGCAATTTAATGTTACCATCACACCCACTTACTTATATTTACGAAACAACCGAAGTAAACCAAAATTTGGTGTTGACTGTACATATTGTAGGCCTCGTACATATAAAATGTACTGACGATATCGGAAGTAGGCATGCTGCGATTAGAATAATGTAGTAAGTTTTTTTTTGTCAATATGCGATTGTTGGCATCATGCGATCTAATGTATGGTGATTTCAAAATGTTGGCATTGTGCTACCGATTCATTAAAAGTACAAAAAAGTAGTCATAGTGCGAAAGTAGGCATCGTGCTACGAAATCGTGAATAGCATGAAGAAACTTCAGAATCGGCGATAAGAAAAATGAACGTATCTTTTCCGTCGCACATTACGGTGAATCTACTCCACTAATGTTTTCCACGCTGTCTAACAAAGTACATATAATTGAACAACAAACAAGCCCTTTTATTGGACAAATGCGAGGGCGGCCGTTATTTATTTTCCCCACCAAATTAAAATTTTTGCCAACATTTTATAGGAAAATTGCGTTTCCCGGACAACATTTACTGAATATTTAATATTGAATGTCGCTGTTATTAAAAATATTAGAATCGGGAAAAGTGTCGTTCACATGCCTTCATGAAATACTAATGAGAATGTACTTTCAATGGAAAACAATACGTTTTTATTTTAAGATTCTTACTGTACACTTACTATCTTCTTACTTCACAATTTAATTAACGACCTTTTTGACTTTAAAAGAAACAGTAAAAAAACGTTTAAACTAAGTAAGTAACGTAAAACCGATTTTTCCAGAATAAACATTTGTTTGCTAATTAGGTCCCTTTCTAGTTTTTCCATGATTTATTGATGGAAAACGGAGCAGTGGTAACCCAGTGGTGGCGGCCCCGACTTACGAACAGTAAGTTGTGGGTTCAAACCCTGGCAGGCGCATTACTTTGTGTAATTTATTTCTTTACCACTGTTCTCAAAATAGTAAGTAAAGTAAAGTTTATTTCAGAAACTTGTACAACTTTTACAGTAAGTCTTACATAGGGACCTCCTTTTAAGTAAAAGATATACCTGTGCTAGGAGATCCCGCTCCTCAATATCAAATTTTGCAATAGTAAAATAAAAGTAATGCACAAACAGAAAATACAATTCAGACAAAAAATTACAACTAAAATCTAAAACTAAAACAAGACAAGGCTTGAACATACAAAATACTTAAAGAAAACATCATGAAGAAACCAGCATGTCCTAGAACCAAAAATTCGAAGACTTATGACATCCAATCTACCCGCACTGGGCCTGGGTGGTGGATTATAGCCCATTCCCTCTAATCATAGAGAGGAGGCCGTGTGTCCCAGTAGGCTGATTATTGCTATGCTATCGATGACAAATGTTTGCAAAACCGTACGGGACTTCGAAGCAACATGGCTTGACATGGAATTTCAGAATTTTCCCTTAATGAGGTGCATGTAATTAACATATGAAGCCTCGTAAATACGCATTTGATTGTAAGGGATTAGCGGCAATTAGCGATATGGCGACCGTCTCAATATGGTATCAACAAATTAATTTATTCTTGAAACAAGCATATAATAAGTAGCGTTAGAATCAAAGTGACACATATTTTACCAAGTTCTTTTATTAAAATATTTTCCTGTCAGGGTTGTGTCTTCACAAAAATGTCGTAATAAAGCCAAGGGTCGGCCAAACAGTGGAGGACAATGAGTTCTGGACAATCGCAGTGCGTTGATTACGGACACAAAAGCGAGCCAAACCGAAGGCAATTAGAGTCTATTGAAGATGCTTTTTTGCATAAACATGGAGCCTTCTGGTGAATACGTAATTGTGATCTGAGTGGACTACGTGCGTCCGCTTTGAGTGGACAAACAAACAATCCGGTTTGTTATAGTTATATACATAGTTTCCGAATTAACCAGTTGGTGGATTTCGTGCGTGAATTATACTTATTTGTTATGTGTTGTTTTGTTTTGGTATCGTTGCCACTTTAAACTATACCTGGCATGCCAATTTTCCTGGATGCTAGATACCTATTAAATATCAAAGAATTTAGCTTTTTTGTATATTTTAATATGTATTATTTTATTGGTATATTTAACATATTGCACGTGCTTTCATATTCTTTATGAACTTTCGTATTCTTTATGAACTTTCATATTTCAGTGCGTCTTATTATTGTTACTCTTTGGGATGGGAAATGCCAATGCCGAGGGCGTCGTCCATGCTGCCGCGTGCGGTAACACTACCGCTCTGTTTCTCACTCAAGCAAATGACGGTTCTGAGTGACAGAAATAGATAGGACAATGGAAAAATGCGATTCGGTGCTGATAGCTGTGGTTCAATCCTAAGCCTCATCATCCACTGCTGGACGAAAGCCTCTCTCTATAGCTTGCAGTTCTTTAGATCCATAGCTAATGAGTACCAATTGTCAACCGAGTGACTTACTAGTAGATAGACAATGAAGAGTTACGAGTGTACCTATGTACGCTACAGAGTTGCTTGAGCAGGTAGGTACATACTTTACGTGTTTATAGACCATCGACGTGTTACTGTGGCGGATATTTCATTCAACACATTGTAGTGTCATTGTGCAAACTGTGTTGTAGCCTTACAATGTGTTAAGAAAAGCAGAATTTACAACACCTTTCGAACTAGTGGGTTCGCAAAGAATCAGCTCTGTCACACGCTTTTTCAGTGAAATCCATAGAATCTGTATGAAATTCTTTTGTTAACATACCTTACAGTTACCACTGCTACATTTCGTTTTTTTGAAAGTTTTTCAGTGACCCGGTGAAAAATAAACGAGCCAGTACCCGCATGCGGTTTTAGCACACACACATACCTAGGTTTGCATTCACTGCGGCAAACCGCGCAGCGAAACATTTGGTAAACCGATATGTTCATGTGAATGAATGTTTTAACAATAACTATTAACATTAAACCATACTATTATAAAGCTTTCAATTCCGAGTGTTTGTTTTAGATATACCTACCTAACATTGATGTGTTTGCAACAAGAATATTATGCAATTAGCTGAGTATATAAGTATTCATAACGAGTTATTAGAAATATCATATGGCTTTGACTTTAAGTGCATAAGCAATTGTGCAAACAAACAAAACTTTTCCATGCGATTTCGAACGTAGGTACTTTAATTCAGACTTAGTTAAGCAATAGGTCACAACCAGCCTTTCGGTCTAAATCAAGTTGTTGTAACAGTTCAGTAAACATCGGCACAAACTCACGATTGTTGCTCGCGTTTTAATGCCGATTAGTTTATGCAATGTATTGTGCAACGCTTATAGACTGGAGATTGCATTTCCTCTGATTATTCATTATGTTATCAGTTTTAGATCTTAATTTTTCTGCGATAGTAGGTTAGTTTACACGCCTAATAAAATAGTCGGACAAAGTAATTCCATTATTTTTGGTTTCCATTCAACTACCTTAGGTACCTATGTACTATTATAGTTAGTAAAACAACATTCTTTGATTTTGTACCCAGATAAAGAAAAGCGGAATACTGAAACCTATCTCAAAACCTGAAAAAGAAAAAAATTAAAATCCTCCTGCTTAGAATTTATAAGCAGCCTTCCTACAATATCGCTCTGAATATCTTATCTATGTAATATAATACAGCTCATACGAAGAAAATTAGTGTGAACGAAGCGAGAGATCGCTATCATATATTATGTAATTAACACCATTTCTTTAGTCTGTTTCTTTTTACCCAACAATAATATTACATTCCGCCTCGTACACTAGCTAGTGCAGACGCATATCAGTTTTACTTAAATAGTGTAGTTCGGTGCCATATAAAATCTAACCTTGCTACTAAGACAAAAATCTCAATTTCGTCATACAATTATTCATTTAAAATAATTGGGCACGGGACACAGTGCGCGTGTCGCGAGAGTGCGGCTCTCTTCACCCCCGCGAGGAAACAGTGCGGACTATATTTTTTCACTCGCTCACACTACTTCGTGCAGTGATAGTCGCGTGAGTGCGGCTCTCTTCACCCCCGCGAGGAAACGAGTGCGAACTATATTTTTTGACTCGCTCACCTTACTCCGTGCAGCGGTAGTCTCAAGAGTGCAGCCCCCTCCACCCCCGCGAGTATCAAGAACAAGTGCTTATCAGCTGATCTGTTAAGATACCTAGTTGTCATATCAGCTGATTATCGTCGAATTGGACGTTTCCATTAGGATGCTCTCGCCGAAAAGCAGTAAATGCCAATCCGTTCCTGATCTATACTCTGGTGACGATGCTGACCCTAATGTAACTCAGAGAAAATTTAAGAGGAAGCAGCCAGATTGCGAACTGAGAAGGGATATCTCTGCACTTTCCGAGGAATTCAAGAGATCAATGAGCTTTCTGAGCACTGAAATACGCGACCAGTTTTCCAATATTAACTCGAATATTAGTAATCTTCGAAACGAATTTAATAATTTAGCAACTACCTCCTGTCAAATTCAATCTGAGTTGAAAGAGTTACGCTCTGACTTTTCCAATACAAAAAAGGACATTTCATTTCTAAACGCAAAACATCTAGAATTATCGAAGGTTGTCGATGACTTGAAATCATCGGTGGAATTCAACTCTGCGAACACTATTGATACCGTACATCGCATGAAGGAGATGGAGTCGAAGATCGTTACCTCTGCGTCTGAGCCCATATTTACACTGGTAAATAAAATAGATCGCCTGGAACAACAGGCTAGGCAGTGCAACATAGAAATTGGTAACTTGCCGGAAAAACGTGTCGAAAACCTAGTGACTATTTTGGAGTCAATTGCGGCAGCTATTAACATACCTATAGCACAGAGAGACATAGTGGCTATTCACCGTGTTCCTCACGCACACACGAACAATTCACGTCCGAAAAATATTATTGTGAAGTTTACTTCCCGACTACTCCGTGATAACGTGCTGAGCGCTTATCGACTATCTAAAGGAATTACATCGGATCGTATAGGACTTGCTGGGACTCAATGTCGTATCTATATGAACGAACACCTGACGCTCCGTAATAAGGAGTTATTTCGCAAATGCCGTGACGCTGCCAAAACGAATAAGTTCAAATATGTATGGGTCCGTAATGCCACTGTGCTGGCCAAGGAGCATGATGACTCACCTACGATTGCGATTCACTCGGAGGACGACATTTGTAATAAGATTAGGTCAAATAATTCGTCCTAATATGCTGTTGGTATTTATTACTAAACAATCACTTTATTACATAATGTACCCGTATAAAAATGACATCTGTTTGAATGTTTGGTGTTCATATTTTTTTGCAAACAGCTGTTTGCGTATTTTGCTTATGAGTATATTGCACTGTTTACAATATTTCTGTATCTTAGTAGTATCTATACCCTATAACAATAATATCTGGCTAAATGTTTATTGGTTATATTTTTTTGCTTACAATTGTGTGCTTAATTTGCTTAAGATTACAACTCACTGTTTACTATATCTCCTTACCTCATTAAATGTAATGTACAATGTTAGCCCTTTCAATCAACTAATGATAACAATCTTTATATTGTTGCTTGAGATTTCTATAGTTTACCCGATTGTCGATAATATTTACTTTTTAATGTTATTTACCAAGAACGTATTGCGTGAGCTTTCAGCGTTGGATAGCTTTAAGTATGCTTATGAGTTTCAAAGTGAATGTTATTTTGTTTTTGGTTTATCTTATTGTACCCTCGCATTTGTGTATGACATCACATTTGTGTATGACTATTTGTGTATCACATTTGAGTTAGACCCGCATGTTTTAAGTATACTTATGAGTTTCATTGTGAATATCTATTTGCCTTTAGTTTATTTATTTGTACCCTCAGATATTAAAAATGTGTAATGATAGTAGAATATCCATGTATTGTCAAAACTGTCGAGGAATCAGGACAAAACTGAATACCCTATACTTAAATATTATGTCGCATGCATATGACGTCATTGTCTTGACCGAGACCTGGTTGACGCTAGACATAACTGATAATGAATTTATTGATCAACGCTATTTGGTGTTTAGATGCGATCGTAATCGTTCACTCACCAACAAAAAGGATGGTGGTGGTGTCCTTGTAGCCATATCTAAAGAACTAAATCCCTCTAGTATTTCTTTTTTGCCCCCCTTAACCTTGCCCGAGCATGTGTTAGTTAAAGTCCCCGCGAAAAACAATAAATATCATATAATCTGTGCTACCTACATACCCCCAAACACTGCAGATGATACATACTTAACTTTTCTTAATTCTCTGTCAGTGTTGTGTGATGACTCTTCCGTAGAAAATATTATTTTAACAGGTGATTTTAATTTACCCTCACTTGCTTGGGTAAAAAACATGTCATATATGGAATATGCTGAGAACAACAAACTGACAAATATAACTCGTTTTTTATTAAATTTCTGCTCGCAACATGTTTTGAAACAATATAACAGTTTTTTTAACTCTAGCGGACGCATCTTAGACTTACTGTTTTGTAATACTCATGCAGTCACATTCTCTCCTGATGTCCCTCTTTTACCTGTTGACGCCTATCACCCAGCCTTCTATGCACACATTTATTTCTCTCACCCCACACATATTCCTAAATTTACTACTGATAACAAACTAAATTATCACAGAGCTAACTATAGCAAAATAAATTCTGATATAAGTGACGTGGATTGGAATATCTTACTGGACAACTTAACACCTAATGAATCTGTTTCTACATTTTATGAAAAACTTTATGAAATTATAAAATCACACACTCCCACATGTCGACCCAGAAATGTTAATTTTCCCAATTGGTTTTCTAAATCTCTCGTATATACCCACAAAAAGAAGACTCAGGCCTGGGTTAGGTGGAAGAAGTATGGGAATTTATGTGACTATGAGGTATTCTCGAGTAACAGGAAAAAATTTAAAAGAGTAGCTGACATTTGCTATACTAAATATATTAATACAATTGAAGACAGTGTCCCTACCAACACTAAGACCTTTTGGACGTATGTTGCAAGCCGTAAAACTACAAATAAAATCCCATCCACGGTTCATTACAACCAATTTTCGTCCAATGATCCTATTACTACTTGCAACTTGTTTGCCACATTTTTCCAGTCTGCATATGAGCCCTCAACACTCGACTGTAACTCTTGGGAACCACCATCTAGTAATGCTGACCATGATGTCTTCTTAAGCAAACTGCAACTGTCTCTTGATGAAATACTTAGAGAATTAAAATCACTTGATTCAACCAAGGGGCCCGGTCCAGATGGGATTCCTTCGCTTTTTCTGAAAAATACGTGTGATACATTATGCTATCCTCTACATATATTATACAATAAATGTTTATCATGTGGTATTTTCCCTGAAGTTTGGAAACATGCAAATATTGTACCAGTTCATAAGAGTGGTTCCAAGCATGACGTAGCGACCTATCGTCCTATCTCTATACTATCTGCTTTTTCTAAGCTATTTGAGAGACTGGTACATAATAAAGTATATCCGGCTATTCGCAGTATTTTAATAAAAGAACAGCATGGTTTTGTTAAAGACAGATCTTGCATTAGCAATCTTCTCGTTTTCACGTCACAACTGTTTGATGGTCTCGATAAGAGACAGCAGATTGATGCGGTCTACACAGATTTTCAGAAAGCTTTCGATAAACTTGACCACACACTACTACTCAATAAAATTGCATACAATGGAATCAAAGGTGACCTTTTAAGGTGGTTTATATCTTACATTACTAACAGAACACAAAAGGTAGTTGTTAATGGCTATGAATCTGGCTCTTTTCGGGTCACCTCCGGTGTACCACAAGGCTCCATTTTAGGCCCTTTATTATTCATTTTATACATAAATGACATAAAAGACTGTTTTCAAAATTCAAAATTTCTTCTCTACGCGGACGATTTAAAGGTCTATAAAATTATTACAGATAAAGTCGATTGTTTTAGCTTCCAGCAGGATTTAGACCGTTTCTCTAACTACTGTTTTTCCAATAAGCTTTACCTTAGTCTTCCAAAATGTCACGTTATAACATTTACCAAAAAAAAAAATATTATTGAGTTCAACTATCGTCTTGCCAATACGCCAATTAGTAAAGTAAGTTTTCTCCGTGATCTTGGTGTTCTGCTGGATTCGAAGCTCCATCTGGATGCTCACATAGAAAAAATTGTTAACAAGGCCTACCAAATGTTTGGTTTTGTTATGAGATCATCCAGGGATTTTCGTCGACCTTCTACTTTTTTGCACTTATATAGATCAATAATTAGGCCACAGCTAGAATTTGCAGTATCTATTTGGAACCCTTTTTACTTAAAATATAGTGAAAGATTAGAACTGGTACAGCGTAAATACCTTCGGGCTATGAACTTTAGATGTTATCGGAAAAAAATGTCATACCACTTACTCCTTAAAAAGTATGATCTTCTGACCTTAAAGTCAAGACGGAAACTTCTGGAAGTTATGACATTGTACAATGTGTGCCGCAACCATTTTGATTGTCCGGACTTAGTTGGTAGTCTGTGTTACCTGGTTCCTCGAACAGTTCATGTGCGGGAGATACGCACTCGACGTTTATTTGCCACTAGCCTCTGTAAATCCAACGCTGGCTCGCGTTCACCACTTCATCGTTTGGTTGAGACATACAACAATGAGTTCCATTCGATCGATATTCTCTTTCTAAGTAAAAATGCATTTAGGAAGCAAATCCAAGCAACTCTAAGGGACTCTGAGAAAATAACATAATGTTGAATGCGCACACAAATTTAAATTTAATTTAATTTACTTTTTCTTTTATATATACTTATTTAAAAACCCAGATATTAGTTCCAGGATAATGATCGTTGTATAGGTATTGTATTTGTGTTGTTACTAGCTAGTTTTAAATACTTTAAATTGTAATCTGTGGAGAACGTTGTGGGTAGCATAATTGTTGTAAAATGTTATATTTAAGATATCATAACTAATTCTTATTGTGCTACTGTTTGTTTTTCCTTAAATAAATAAAATAAAATAAAAATAAAAAATAACAAGCACCCACCCGTAGTAAGTAACACGTAACTACTTAGTTACATAAATTCACATAATAGAGGTGCGTAGTATCGCTAATTCATTTAAACTGTGGAAACAGAATAATTTGTGGTCATTCGCTTGATTGCGGCTTGTCTCTGATACATGGCAACATGGCTGACCTAGATAGCTGGAGGCTTTCCGCGTCAGGAGCCAGGCTCACAATCTGTGGTCCACACTCCACAGTCCCGGTGTCGGTGGCCGTCACCACAACGCATTCTCCACAATCGAATAATGTGCTGATTCGATTATGTCTGGAATGTATGCGAACCATATGCGGTTGGTGAATGGATATTTCCTCTTTGAGCTTGAATAAAATATGCAAAATTTGTGTTATAAATATGTGGACCCCTTCAAAAGAAAACTTAAACTCTGAACTGGATGACAAAAAGCGACAAACTTTCAACTAGTCCTATCCATTAAAGAAAGTTTTTGAGAAAATAAGCTTCCCACGTAATTTATTAACACACCAAATTCTCTCCATTACCAAGGTGTAGTGTAAACATTGTTCATTTATGTGATAATTTCGTCTGAGATCAAAATGTATCTGTGTGTCCATTACACAATATCCTTGACCCGTTGTAGTGCTGGGCAAAGTGATACAAAAAGCCGGTGAAAATGGTCTACACTCAGTGGGGCCATTCAACAAAAGGTTCTGACAGATAACATATCCTCGCAACGACTCCCTTTCTTACCAAAAACCAAGTGTTGTAATTAAGCTTACACTAACACTTTCAGCGAAACACTATTCGGTCTCTAATAGATTTAGGCGATTAGTTAGAGTCTAAACAAAAAAAAAACGCTCAAAGCAGGTTTGTTTAGCAACTTTTTCTTCTTTATTGATTTATCAGATCTTATAATAGTCGGTCAATTGAATCTTTTTGTTAGCTACTTATCGATTAACAATCGATATGTCCAAATCGATATTGATTGGCCATAGATTGTAGGTATTGTCTGCGAAGTGAAAATAATTTCAAATATCGAACGTTACGTCAAATTCGAAGCTCGTGTTTCGCATGACTTTCATTGTTGTTTGTAACAACATTAATATATCAATCATACGCCCGCAGCGCTGTGCTACCGAGCTTGTGTTTAGACATGAATAACATAACATTTTATGAACGTAATCAATTGATTTTTTTGATTAATGAAAATAAAACAACGCCGTATCCCTTTTCGCTTTTCCCCAGCGTGTGTTATTTGATACTGATCAATCAATATCATCAAGCCAGTCTTTTTGCCGAGCTTATTGGGATCGGCCCCCAATGTAAACAGATGCGGCCGAATATCAGTATTTTGATCTGATTGATCGGGGAAAAGTATACAAATAGATTCGGATTTGGGACACAACATTTGTATTAAGACAGGGGTTTTTATGATAACGAACGTTTTACATAAAGGGTGTAACATGGTCCTTAACGAAGCCGAAAGGCACTTATTCTCCCCGTCATTGCGATCATTTTTTTGTTTGTAGACCATACCTGGGAACCTTCTATTTACGGAGATATTGGGGGTCAAAGTTCCGACTTTTTCACATTTTTTTTTTAAAACATGTATTTAACGTAAAATGTCGCGTAAAGTTACTTGGTTTGGTGTACATAATGCTTAGTTGACGGCTTCGAGAAGGGTCTGTTTATACCCTGTATGTAATATATGTATGTATGTTTATCATTTACGCTCTTTAAACTATAAGATGCCGCAGTAAATACATCATGCACGCTTAGTTTTTATTAACTATTATTTGTCTTACATAAAGTTTAATATTTCATGGTCCATGTGCACGGATGAAATATTAAATAAATCCGAGCACTTAATACGAGTACATTGGTAATGTAATAGTTTAGACACGTATAATTACTCCCATTTCTGACCTCAAGAGAATAAAGTACAATGATTATTATCTAGGTACAGAAATAGAACAACAATAATAATGCTGTCATACCAAAAAGGGTCCAAAAAGGTTTAGTACAACACGGAGGATCAACGTGACTGATTTGTCAAACAGAGGAAGGTCTCATCTTATTACTTTAGGCGTAACTGACGCGTGCTATCAGCCAGTGAGGCGCCTGATCGACAATAGACTACGGAACCATAAAGGGAGCAGATTAAGCTCGTAACAAATTTTTCACATCACTATCAAAAGATGTCTGCCTCTTTTGTCTAGAGGTTGCAAGCGCGAGGATCGAGCACGAGGTCCTGATGGCAATAGGCTGGCCCCCTATTAAATGGGACTAAAACATAGCTGGCGCAATAAGGGTGTACTACAGTATATACACCTCTGCCTAACCCGTCGAGGACAGCAAGCGTGATGTTATGTTATATTAATTTCTAAGGAAGCGACCGAACTTATCGACAGAGAATCGGCTTGAGCTGGTTAGAAAGAGCTTTGTGTCATCCAAGCTAAAATGAGACAAACGACGTCTTTTTCACTTTTATTGCGTGGGCATTGAGTTCGGCTCAAGCTCAAGCTAATTCCGTATCGAAAGTTGTGGCCACTCTTTTAGTCAACTCTCAACAGTCCACAATGAAGCTAAAAATGCTATTAGATTAAGCGTGTAATAATTTTCCGCATCACTGTCACAAAGATCTCGTGATCGATCATAAACAATGTTCCGATTTGTAGACACGATTGTCAACTTTTTTTTTGCGAGCGACTTTGGTCGTGAGAAATGAAGTACATACCGACCATCCACGAATATCCGAGTAATAACCTAGCTGGCTGCCAAGAAAGTGGTTTAATAGGAGCAAAGGTTAATTTTAGTCATTTTGAAGACTTTCTCGAGATTCAGTTAATAGCTTGGTTGTGGCTGTAATGACTTTGTATTTTGCCCTCTATATGGACTTGGTTGTACGAAATAAAGTACTTGAATTTGAATTTTGGTCATTTCGAAGACTTTCTCGAGATTCAGTTAATAGCTTGGCGGTGGCTGTAATGATTTTGTATTTTGCCCTCTTTAAGTTAATGATCGGAAGTACTTTTTCAAGATTTGGTCAGTTTTTCTTATAATACTTTTAAATGTATTTGTACTTTAGTGTGGAAAAAGGCAATGAATTGAGTTTTCGAAGATAAACATAAACTAGGCTTTTAAAAACATAATGCTTCCATACTGTTGTATTGCGATATAACACTACGTAACTAACAATACGTTCGTATATATCGCACTTATATGAGCAGATTAGATCACAGGTCTCGCATACAAAGGTGCCTAACTTTTGAATTTCAAAGGCTTTCAGGCAGCGTTTGTTATAAACTGACGAAGTATACCTAGCTCTCCATTTCTATCGAATTTAACAAAGCCTCGTGTCATATATGTGACCAAATATTCGAATGTAGGTCGCTGGTGGTGATCTATAATTTAATGCTGAGTTACCATAGAGAATAGTAGTTTTAGATGAGATTAGATGAGTTGAATTTTCTAACAGAGCAACTCCTGAAAGCTATCAGTTGGAAAGAAAGGACCATTTTCAGCGACGATAATGTTGACAGAAAACAATAGCAAATTCTCTTGATTTGAAACAGAAATGGTTCAATAAACAACGTGCTCAGTAAAAACTAGTGCACTCAATTAAATAGAATGTTTCAGGTGCTCCCTCGTAACTTGTGTGCCATCACGACGTGCCGTGGTATACAGAACTACGACTTATGCAAATTGCGATGTGAATTCAACACGTTATTGCGGTGTATGGCGGCAGCTAAGCTGAAACTCATGTTCATATTACTTCAAGTTCTGTTCAACATCAAGACGAGTACCTACTGAATATAAGGCAATGCATGGACGTAACTTTTGTTACTAAGATTTATCCTGTGAGCTACATATTTTAGAATAACTGATAGATTCTTCAGCAACCCAATGTATGATTTGTATATTATAATAATGAATTGAATAGCGTTTCGAGGAGCTCGTGGCTAAATAAGAACAGCCTCTCGGGTCGATCTTTAGATTAAGCCGTGCTTACCTAGGTTGGTCCGTGGATGAGTGACCACCTATTACGTACCGAGTTTCCTCCGTGCCTCGGAAAGCACGTTAAGCCGTTGGTCTCGGCTCTCATTTGTAGATCTTTGACAGTCGTTACAGGTAGTCAGTGACCCGAAAGTCTGACAACCAGTCTTACCAAGGGGTATCGTATTACCTAGCGCTAACTGGGTTGTGGAGATCAGATAGGCAGTCGCTCCATGTAAAATACTGGTAATTCAGCTGCATCCGGTTAGACTGGAAGCTAAGCCGACCCCAACATAGTTGGGAAAAGGCTAGGCAGATGATGATGAATTGAATAGCGTTTAGTGAATTTCCTGGAACCAAAAGTAAAGTTTACCCATGTATGATATGATTTCTGTGTTACAAACATGAGTGTGAAGCAATATTGCAGGTCAGGTCAGGTCACAGACCCTGAAAAAACTGTTGTTTTATTTCTGCGTGTCTACTTGGTGGTTTGGCTAGCTTTGCGTGCGTAAAACGAGAAATTGAGAACCATTTTGTGGCGAAATCTGTGCCAAATCTGTTTGAGTGTAACCCGAGCTTAATGACTTATGTGGTTTGGAACTTTGTTTCAAAATAATGCGATTTTAATGCTAGTTTATTTATATGTATAAGTTTTTAAAGTGAGATGGTCACTAATACTTCAGTTTATCCGTGATCATGGTGCTTGCAATAGCGCCGAAATATCGAGAACTTAAAATAAATACTAACATGGTAAATATCCCGTTTTTAGGGTTAATGATATTTTATTTATGTTTCAGGTTGAGAAACTATTGTTTACTGAAGAGTGTCTACTACTAACATGTATGTACCAATGGGTCAAGAGGATTGCGAATACTTCGTCAATGTAACTGTTGTTCTGCCCTTGAGACAGAAACAGAACCGCAGTAGGTACATCTTGGCATCAGAAATAGCTGATAGATACATAGTGTATTTTCTCTAACAATATCATCATCAGCCTATAATGTCCCCACTGCTGGGACTCAGGCCTCCTCTTTAGAGAGGGAATGGGCTATAATCCACCACGCGGGCCCAGTGCGGGTTGGTAGGCGTCACAATGTCTTCGAATGTTTGGTTCTAGGACATGCCGGTTTCCTCGCGATCTTTTCCTGCACCGTTTTTGAGAGCAAACAATATACCAAGGAGTTTATCTACTGAATACTAAATTGAGAGATTGTCTGCCTAAACTCCGTAGATTAGTTAATAATTAAATCAATCAGCGAGTACAAGCAAGGGTTGTGTAATTGCGAACTAATACAATTTGATCGGGGGCCAATATCGGCGCTCATCTGTTTCGGGGCTGTACAAATGAACACCCCTTGTCAACACTACTGAGACTCAATAAGGCACTAATTGGACATAAATATTATTTATTTCAGATGTAATATTGGGAGAGAAAACCTTCTACTAGCACAATGAAAGACAAGAAAGCATGGGATGTATGTAATGGTGCCCAACAAAGAAATCAAGGGAACTATCCCGGTTTGGTAATTATGACGTAAAGTTTAGTTAGTCGGGGTCAGCTTTCAGTCCAACCAGAAACAGCTGGTTACCAGTATTTTACATGAAGCGTCTGCCACCAAAACCCAGTTACTGGGTTGCACGATCGATAACTTTTGGAGAGACGTCTACCGCAAATAATCGTGTTATTTTCGTTTTGAGACAGGACAAAATAGTTTTTGTTGAAAACCTAAACACAAGTCTAGCAACAAATTCCTTTATTAAAAGTGATAAAACAAGCTGAAACCATGAGCTTGAATAATAATTTATTTGTCTTAATTATGGATACTAAGCCAGTGTTAATCTACGGATCCCAGCCGGGTTTAAACTCGACTTAGTCAGATAAATGAATGTTTCATGAAACTGCAGGGTTGCTGGCGCCATTTCATCTTTTTGTTACGAAAATATTCCATGAATTTATTAGGTAATTAGCTGTAATAACAGCAGTTTATATGTATACTCATAAAAACTACAACCTGCCTACTTAATGTGTGAACATTATTTGTACACCTTGCAAGGCAGCTCATAGTGAGACATAACTTTATTGATACTACCATAACACCAGGTACCTACTTCCTTTTACCTATGTGTCCTTTTTGTATATTTGGCAGTAACTAATGTTGAAAGGTATTTGCTAAACAATATTGTCACTGGTGCATTTTGAAAATGACTTGTTGTGTTGTTATGTTCGATATTATTAGTGAGGTGTGAAAGGCAAAAATGCGAGATTTATTACGGGGAGCCATCTTGATATTATATTGAATGATAACCATGCTGCGAAGTACTTGTTTAAAAAGGAGTTTTCATTGATTTTCTTACCCTTTTTTCCTCCAAATGAAACTACCAACGATTTAGAATGTTGTTGATACCACATACATGGCAGCGCACCGCGTCCCGCCAGTCAAACAGAGATAACACTATTCCGTCACATTTTTGCACTCGCCTCAAAAAACATCACGCTAGTTTTCTTTGACCCTAACATAAGAATTGCGGAGCTGCTAACTGGTACCTACAATTACCATCTATTGAGATTTCTACGTAGACTCCGTTTGATTATGATTTGAAACCAGTAAGTAAACCTCAACCCGCAAGGACAGATTCCACGGATACTTATATGACATCTGTATTTATATTTTCTTACACGTGATGTTAACTAACAACGTATGTATCTACTAAGTCCTTAAACTTAATATTTCATGTCAAGAAAGGAATGTCTTACTTTTTGTCTTACTTGCGCACAAGGGAATTTATTTGCGGAACATTTTTAAACGAAAGTACCCTTATTATCCTGTTGGCGCTTGAAATACGGTCATACTGAATAAAGAAATGTTTATGTCGGGTACATAAGCATACGCATTTGTCCACCGAGAACCCTACTAATCCGTCTTAGCCTGCCCGAACGGTCAACGGATAATTTCTTGGCCATTTTCGCTTTGTCAAGTTCTGGGATTTATTTTGGCGATCTGTGTGTGCGTGTGTGTGTGTGTGGTATGCAATATATATATTATATTGAATTAAAACCTTTTTAACCATGTGATAAAATTTAAACTTTTATTCCAATTCAACTAATCACATGCACTTTTGCAAGGACAAGAACTCTGTCAGTCGAAGAGTTAAAGCTACTAGTCCATATAAACAGTAAGTAAGTTAATATGGAGAAGAACCGGCAAGAACTACTCATTAATACTGGCCCTGGCAACAATCGATTTAAATACCGATTTATCGTCAAACTGCAGAGTATATATCCCGGCTCAATCGTATTCAGGATTACTTACCTGTCAAAATTCGAATTCCGATAATCGAATAGGCAGGCTTAGGCTCCAATAAATTCTGATATGAATTCAACGTCCAAGTAGACACTATTTTTTATCCATTTGAATAAAAATGTACCATAGATAATATTTCATTCTCCTCTACATGTCCCTTGACATAATTATTTGGGTAGAAATTGTCTTCTGTTTTAGGCGAGTTTCATGATCGTCTTTGTGAATAATCCATTAATACTTATATATATACTTATAATATTCTAATTAATGTGAAAGTAAGTTTGTTAGAAACCTTTTCACGCCTAAACCACTGAACCGATCATCCTGAAATTTTCATATATACCTATACGTTGTCAGGTGTGCAGAAACGGACATAGGGTACCTTTCATCCCGAAAAAAGTACTGTTCCCGAAGAAAACAACAATAATGTTCTTATGATAATAGATAGCGCCACGTGTCTTTCGAATCATGATTGTATTACATTATTACAAGCAGTACAACCCGAATTGATTGTCAAAGTCTAAATTAACGCGAGCGAAGCCGCGGGCAAAAGCTAGTATATCATAAGGCTCACTGGAATACCTTATCTTTGTGAATTTCTAAACAGTAACCAACACTGAATTTTCGCGATGCGTTACCTAACATTACGAAGATATTAAGTACATAATTTGTGAATAATTATTATTCTGCTTTGAACACGTTCAATATTGCCAATTTAATTACTAGCACTCCGTTTTCATATAAGGCATTGCTGTATGTAGTAGCCTAATAGTTAGCGGAAAAAATATGTTGATATCGCGATGCCGATGCATACGAATTAGGACTAGCAGTTAATTTTGCTTCAATAACGTGATTCACTTTGAGAAAGCCTGTATTCTCACTCATATAATTAGTGTCTCAGTAGGATAGGAACGTTCTCGAAGGTTTAAATGCTTTATATGTACGTTCAGGGAAAAGCAGCTTTTAATTAAAGCCAACTGTCACCTTAACTCACACGTCTACATACGTTTTGATCCCTTAGGAGCAGGTAGTTACATAGCTAACCAAATGGAATTTGCAGACGACCACGTAGTACACACTAAATTCTAACACATGGTATAGTGGAAACATTCGCATAAACTCATACGTTTGCCAATCTTATTCGAAAATTAAATTTTGAAATACGAATTACAACTAGCTTCTTTTGTTTATATTCTTAAATCAAAGATGTTCTAATTTTTATTTTTAATAACCCTTCCTTGGCAGTCGGCTAAAAACTTGTAGAAGATTTTACGAATCATATTACAAAATATATTTTCGTCAAAAATATAGGTGTCTGTATAAACAGTTAATTAGTTGGGCACTAGGTAATCTTGCAGAATTGTAGAGATGCAAGAAGTGCTGTCGTCATTGGCAGTTTAGCAATGCTTGTCTGTTTTTTGTGACAACGCCGATGGCACCTTTTCCTTTGCACAAGGTCATGCGAATCTTATCTAACCATTCATGTTCTTACTTCTTACTCGGTTGCCTTCATAAAACAGAAAGGATTGCCTCTACGGCATGTGTCAATAATAGAAAGTGTTTGTGGTAAAAAAGTAATAAGCTATTTATCATCATCTTCGTTGGTACACAAAAAACTCGGGAGTCGTGAACACGCGCCCGATATAAAATAATAATACAGTATAATATCATCTTCGTCAAGAATTTTAGCTAGACCAACTATTATGTATTTTGTGGCTAGACTTTACATAAAGAAAAGTTAGACTAGAATTGTCAAGAGACGGCTCTCCGTTTGCAGGTCAAAATGCAGACTGTGTGCCTTGTGAATTAACTGGAGATCGAGTAGATCCGCCAGGATTAACCTGTTAGTTAATATACTTATCTAGGCAAATCTTTATTTAACTTTCATAAAGAAATCCATGTTGTACCAAGACATTAGCCCGAGATTTGCCAAAGCAAAGTTAACGTCAGTCGAAAGTTAACAGTAGTTATTCCTACTTTTCTCATGTACTTAGTTACTTAATAATTTTGTAACCGCACTGTACCATAACATGTTCGTGTACTCACATTATATAAACAATACGTACACATATTACCAACTTCAGTAATTAATTACATACATAATTAATAATCCAGTTCATTTTCATCAAATATGTTGGAATAGAGATAGATGGATGTTAACCTAAAAACTTATACTTACATCGGATTAATATTTAATCCCAGCCGGCGGAGTTAATGGTGTTTTATGCTCAAAAGCAGAGTACCTATTACTGCGGCGTCGAAAGAATAATGAGAAAACTGAACGATAATTAAAATACGTCTTTATTTTATGAAAGTTTTTAAATTGGAATGAAAGTCGTAAAATATAAAAAAAAACATATTTACAGCAGTATCGCAGTAGCCAACTGAAGCCTAGATTTGTGCCCGGTAGATAATAGGTAATAGGCGGCGAGCCTATTTCATGGGACTTAACATAACAGGCGAAATGTGGTTGTAGTATAGTTACACCTCTGGCTAAACCTTCGCCGAAAACAGGCGTGATGTTTTATTTTTACATTATTCTTATTACTTCTAATAAAGAAAAAACGAATCTCTTTTACGTCATAGTTAGTAACAGCCTGTAAAGCGACTAGTTTTACGAGTACTTCTGAAAGAATCATCGCCGGAAGGAAATATTTTCTCATCCTCCTTATTAATTTGGAGACACATATAAATGCCTCTTGTTAATGTATCGTCCTTCTAGTTCGTACATATGAAGTTACATACGTTTTTATTTGTATTGTGTCGCTTTTAGCTGTTTATTGCCCTGACGAAAACGCTTTAGTTTTTCTTTAGACGAACAAAAAGGATCAGTTTCAAAGTTTTTTAAGTGGTATGAGAAAAAGAAATTGTTGAAGTATAGAACTGTTCGAAATGGGCTTCGTTCTGTGGAAGTAGTTTAAAAGAGTTATATCTATCTTTGTATCGGTATCGATCTCGCGGCACGAAAGCCTCGGCGAGGAAATTAGCGATAGCTAAAAGGAAAGTGCCAGGATAGCCCGCCTAATTCAAATTTTCTTACGATTTTTGCAATTGGTCAGTGTCAGGTTGTAATTATTAAAATATGATCCGTGGCCGTAACACATAAGGTTTTACGAAGTTATAAATATAATATATACTGACAATCACAAAAAATTAAAAAAAAAACATGGCGCCTTAAAGAAATTATATCCATAGGCAAGCAAAAGCCAGGAGATCTCACTCATTACTACGATCAGATTGAATAAAATTAAGTATACAAACTAACTTTTGAAATATGGAACACTTTGCCGAAATCAAACTCGATTCGATTCGAATTTTCGATTTTTGTATTCGATTTACGTATAGTATTCGTATTTTTGCAGGTTGTTTTATCATTCACATTCATCGAAGCACAATCAGTGCACGTGTCTGTGCAAGTGTTTTATGTGACTCTTTGTGAACCAGGTTATCTTTGCGATTTATGTGCATGTTTTTATATTAGCTACTCTCTTTTTATTGTGTTATCATAAATTATCACGCCCAAGATTATGGTGTCCGTTAAACCAGTAATGCTGTGCTATTTCAGTTTCAAAAATACAGAGTTATCGAAACAATTTCTAAGAAATCTTGATCTATTCTTCGTTTTCCGTCATTCTATTCGAATAAAAATTTCAAATACATAGTAGATCCTGTTTCATTCCAGAACTAACTACAGACTTTGTTTCAAAATGAAAGCTTGAAAAATGTAGGTAAGTATGTTTTCAAACAGAAGCATAAAACGTGGTTTAGCTCACAGGCAATATTAACGAAGTCATAACTCAGGTAGCTTACAAAAATGAATAAATTGTGGACTCATGACAATTGAGTTCGCGCAATAACAGCGAGCGCGTGGAGCGTAGCGGCGCGATTGCACGTGTATGTAGCTATGTTGTACTACACAATTTTATTACGATACGTATGTATGGTGTGGACGAGGGGTAATCATTAACCCAGTTGCGCGGTTATTACTCTCTTACGTCACAAAAAATCACATGATTAAAACTAAATTCAAAATTACACCGCTCCATATCCACTATTGTTGGGCAAATACCTAAATTGGTACAAATGGGGATCTGTTTATCATTAGAACTCAGTGAAAGTCCACAAGCAGTTGCGAAACGTGATAACAAGCTATTTTGGAAATAAGACGATTAGTCCGGACCGTTTGCCGTCCCCAGCACCGGCACGGCCATCCGACACGGATTATTAATCTGGCTAAGAAAAGACTGTTATAAATGAATGAACGAACCATTATTTTATGGTCTCGACTTACAAGTTGCAAAATAAAAGAATATTTAATATTAAACGCACTAATCGCACAAATGTTTTACAGCGCTCGTCTGCATTTTGATAGTTGATACATAAAAACCAACTAATATCTTTATGAAGAATTTGTAAAATATTTTGTCAAAGATTTTGTTTTTGTAAAAAAAAGTTACAAAGTTACCATCAAACAATCTCTTCAAGACACTGGTTAGATCTTAATCCGGAACCCGAAGTTTTAATTTACCTTGTAATCTTTTTCAGATTAGTCCTTAATTAAATTGTGAACTTTGTAAACCAATTACTGAAACTCAAAGCTGAACTCAAACGCAAGAGACTACTTAAACTGGACGAGATATTATCGCAACTGTTCGAAACAAAACTATGATCAAACAATCCATATAAAGAACTTCGATGGTCTGGGATAAATCAATACCGTAGTATTTTCGACGAACCTGTCATGAATTCCGAACCGAGCAAGATAAATAGAGGAAATGTGGGGAAAAAATACAAGTGTTTTTACAAATAGAAAATATACTCGCAAAGGGTAAACGACTCTGCTTTAATATTGCATGGGCTAAGCTCGTGTTTTGCCTGTTCAAGGGTAAAAAAACGATAGCTGTGCAAATTTCCCCAGGTAAGTATGAATTTATCATAACGCCTAATGAAAAGTTAAAAGAAATTCAGACGTAAAATTATACTGCTTCGGGCGACAACCTTGACTTGCTTTTTGGTGTCAACTTTATGATTATGAGATCTTTTAATGTGATAGGTTGAAATGAAATGCCTTGATGTCATAGCCAATAGAGCTGGGTAGGAATAATAAAGATGGAAGAGAATACTTTTGGTTTTCTTGGAGGTTGTGCTTAGCCTATGAGCATCATGATTTTTCTTATTAAAAATCTAAGTTGCATCTAGTAATAGTAATCATAATAAAAGTATTTGATAAAATAAATCTGTTGAGGCCAAACTCATAAAGTTAACAATAGGTAATTTCTCTATGGTGTTGTTCCTAATGAAAAACAGTTCTGAAAACAGAGAAAATCCTGGTTTTTTTTTAAATATTCCCAAATCCAAGTTCTACAAAAACTTAAATTTACTATAATTTAAGTTGCTGAATACTTTGTTAAATTGCGATTAGTCAGCGCCTAGTATAATGGACGTGATTCATTGCTTGGGCCCGGGACCATCGCCGTCGAATAGGGTCAATCACTCACACAAAAACCAATCCTCTCCCTCTCAATAGTAAATGACCGCGGCCAAAGGATTGAATTGCACAATTAACTGGTAAGGAGCTTTAACTGGCGTCGCTCGTCATGCTATCTAGATCTAGACTCACCGTGGAATAAGTTATACACTTACATAAAGGTGTGCGCGCCTTGTTAGTGACATAAATGTTGTGACGCAACCTGACATCTTTGTCGGAGGAGCAAAACTAACAAACGGTGAAAGTTCACAGGCGAGCATGCGACGGCGATCTCTTATTTACTCATGGAGATGACTCCTGTTCCCAAAGTTTTATCGGTTGTTCAAACGTCGATATTTGCTAAAAGCCACTGCCAGTCACTACTCGGCTCCGCGCACAGCGCATCCAATATTGCGAAGGGTATAAGGCTATATGGCTTCAAATGCTCGATGTTTTTCCACTTTCATCGTGTGTGCGTATCGTATCAAATGGACCGGCAACTTAGGACTGGTTCGTTTTGTTCCACTTTACGCAAGTGGTCGATGCAATAATATTGCCTGAATTCCGCGGCGATGATTAAGTCGGTTATGATAAACACTGCCTACTTTTTAAAAACGTGTGCATTTTAATGAATCGAATGCCGAAATAATTCGAATGTCCCAATGTAATGTGAATAAACACTTATTGATTGTGAAACTCTTTACAGCTTTTTGTTTACAGTGGAGTTTATGTGGCGCGTCGCTTTGTTTACGGATGACGCTCTGGGGAGCATCATGGCTGTCATTTTATTCCCGAACTTCCTATCAGGATTGACCCTTACGTTTTTATTTAACTTGGAGGAATAACCGACATTCTGAGCCATAAACTTTATTTATTTTATGTTATAGGTACACTCTGAATATGGACTATGGAGTATAATATACCTGTATCAATATTCCCAAGACGACGCACGATAATAAAATCAAAACTTATAATAAAGTTGGTAGTCTGTAACCTCTAGATATGCTGCTATTACCGATATAATATTGTTAACGAAACTTTCAGCTGTGGTTTTATTTCGAGCTTAATGTTTCACCACCGAATTAAGATGGATCACTTTTCATGAACATTGATTAATTGGAATTGTGAATTGGTTTTAGAGATATTGAAGGCTTGGCTTTTATTTTGTTGCGTACTTCGTTGCCTGAATGGCGCGGGCCCATTTATCGGACGACGATAATTAAATTAAGTGATTGTTTTTCTTTTGGATTGGAGGAAAATCGTTAGTTGTTTAATTTATTAAAGGCACTTTGTTCGATAGAGGTGGGTAATGGTATCAGGATCACACCTAAAGTGTTTGCGGTGGTTAACGGAGCAGTAACTGTGACCATTACACTAACTTGTTCGGTTACAGTGAGCTTGTCGACTAAGTTGGGGCACCCTGCGCTTGCGACCACAATGCAGTAAAGCTTAATGACTTTAGTGACAATCGCGATTACAACACGTCGATTTACCGAACATTTAGCAATCCTAGACTTTTAGTGCTTTATAGCTTAGCTAAGTGTATGTTGGCACATCTCTACGTAGTTAATTCACTTTCTCAAGTTGGTCATTCGTTGAATTGTCAGAGTACTATTTTCACTTTAGAAGCTGCGGCTTTAGCTGTGAGCATGTTATCACAGTACAACTTCAAACTTTTGTCAATGACCTCTAGGTCTACGTAAGTTTGTACGTTACGACACTTTCTTCTGTACTTACAACAGTGACTACATGCTCTTAAGTTCTAGGTGGAAGTTAACTCGTAAGTAGAACATTACTGACTTGTGATTGTAACTATTGTCGCTTAGAGCCGCTCCTTGTCCGGGACCAGCGTTACACAAACCGTTCTACTTTTCAGATTTAATGTGACGTTGACATTTGGTTTTAACCGACGTAAACCCACTTCTGGCGTTAATAGTACCTATAAACAGTAAAATTATTTCCCTACATTTCCCAATAAAATACAAATAAAATACGAACCTTGAATTTGGTGGTCTTATATCCCGTAAAATATTTACTAGTTATTTAAATTATCACTATAATTCACTGTGTGTAGGTACTTGAGTTTGTTTGAAAAAGTTTAGCCGATGCGGGTTGAACCGCGATGCTTGCTCAGCGGTGAGCGGAGGTCGCGCGTGCTGCGCAGGAGTCGACGGTCGTGCGGACACTGCGCCGCCGTCGACCAACACCCGCCGACCGGTATGAAAGTGTGTTACATCAAATTAATATCACTTACAACGGATTGCCTTAACATTTGCCACCTATTATGTCAACGTGAGATTAAATGCGTAGACGGATGCCCATCTCTACTTGGAATTATTTAAAACCGTCAATAGCATCGATCTTATACACCTATCGGTAATTAAACCATATCGTCTCTGAGTAATTAATATCGTTGAAAATCATTCTCAATTAACAATTAATTTCATGGAACACTTTCAGTTTTTTATTTTTTTTTATTACAAAATGGGCCTGCTCTTGACCTCAATCACGCCTAGTGGAAAGCGATAGATGAGGTCTATGATGTAACTAGCGTGCCCAGAAGATGCCTGTTCAGTCTTGCTTTGAAGGCAGACGGATTAAATCTGGGAGGGAACACAGATGCCGGCAGAGAGTTTCAAACAGAGTTCTTTGGCTGTGCGCATAATAAACGTGGAGGAGAAGCGCCGAGTACGACTCGTCGGGATATCAACCAAGTGGATGCTACGCAGTACGTCTGCTAGTCAGATGGTAAAACGGTGATGGTGGGATCAGATCGTTAAGCTCCTGCGCACACTCTCCGAAGACAGTTTCATTAAGCGTGAGCAAGTGAGGCGGGCATAACAAAGAACCGTGATGATGACGCAAGCGCCTAATATTTAGGGGCTGACAAATTACGCGCCCTTAGTATTCACCGCGCCGGGGGGAAAGTCGCATTACTACTCGTATATTACAAGAACATGCCACCGCCGCACCGCCCATCGCATAAATAGCAACCCTTTACTGATGTCATTCCTCTCTCGAAGCGAACACGAGTTTTCTTTTCGAAATATCATATTAAACTAGGTAACCCCGATAGCTGTTTGGATTACTCAATCAAAAGGATTTGAATTCTTTTTCTGGGTCTTGAATTAATATCGTGTCGAAAGCCCCTAACCGTTGGCGGAATATTTGCGGTTGCTGAGCATCAGCGGAATAGCAAGAGAATAATCTATGAATTCGGCTTTATTCCCGACTAGCTTATGCCCGCGGGTTCGCCGCGTGGAGTTCGGTAATTGTCCCACGGGATCATACTACTGGGATAAAAAGTATTCTATGTGTTAATCCAAGTTATTAACTATCTGTGTGCTAAATGCCATCCAAATCCGTTCAGTAGTTTTTGCGTGAAAGAGTAACAAACATTCAAACATCCATCTATCCTCACCAACTTTCGCATTTATAATATTAGTATCTAAGATTTGTTGTTTAAAGCGGCAACATAAATACACATTCTGTGAAAGTTTCAACTGTCTACGTATTATGGATCATGAGATACAGCCCGCTGGCAGACAGACGGATGGACGGACAGCAGAGGCTTAGCAATAGGGTCCCGTTAGTCGCCCTTCAGGTAAAAGGTAATAGATGATTTTTAAGAGCATGTATACCAATTTTGGAGTCAATCGACCCAGAGAATAAAAGTTTCACCAAAAATTTAAACACCCATTTCACCCTTTTAGAGGTAGAATTTCGGAAAACCCTCTTAGCTGATACGTACTCTTCACAAAGAACACGCCCTCCAAATTTCATGTCTCTAGAACCAGCGGTTTAGGCTGTACGTTGATATATCAGTCAGTCAGTCAGGACTTTGAATTTTATATTGGTGGATAATTTTGGAAAAACTGTGAAACACGTTTCTCATAATTTCAACTGAAGAGTATGTACACAAATTTTCAAGTCAATCGACCCCGAGAATAAAAAATTTCGCAGAACATTCAACCCTCCATTTCACCCTCTTAGGGGTGGAATTTGAAGCCCAATTTGACTCTGTTGGGAGATGATTTTGGATAAACTGTGATACACGTATCTCATAATTTTAATTGAAGAGTGTGTACACCAATTTTTGAGTCAATCGACCCAGAGAATATAAAGTTTCACAAAAAATTCAACCCCCATTTCATCCTCTTAGGGGTTGAATATAGAAAAATCTTCCCTTATTCCTTGTCTGCATTATAAAGGGAAAATTTCAACTTTCTAGGTCCAAGAGTTTGGGCTGGGCGTTGATGAGTCAGTCAGTCAGGACTTTACTTTTTATTTATAGGTATAGAAGATAGATATACAATCGGTATGCGCTTATTCTATTATATCTCGATATCTTCCAACTTATTTCTACCCTAGTTCTCCTTCCTTGTTTGCGGGGTATTGTTTCCGATTTGTACATATGGTGCGAAGGTACGTAATCCTCCGTAATACGCATTTGCCATGAGCATGGCATGTTACCTCAGCTGTGACCTTTTTCTGCGGGAGGGAACCTAATCCGCTGCTCTGGCTGGTCCCTGCTGGCTTACCGACGAAACGTGGTTAGATTTAATGTGATACGTTATAGTTTCATTGGCTGCCATAGTAGTATTGCTTTTGTCGAAAATATTTCCTCATTATACCGAAAGTAAATAGGTGTAATGTTTAATAATTAAAGTCCTTGTTTGAGGTACAAATTCATGCTTTGAATAGAAAATTCTACTTTGTGGTTTATATTATGAATTTAATTAAAGACACTTAATATATCGAAACAAGGGATTTCAACGTTTATGAAACACTAGCTGTCACGGCTATTTAGGTACCAATAGCGTCCTGTAGATAAGGTTATTAGGTACTCGTAAGCAACTAGAAAATCTACTTGATAGTATTCTCTATTTTATAGAATGATGCGGTTTCTACTTTAAGGCCTACCTTAGGCTTCAATAAATCGTTAATAGAGTAAAAACAGAAATTAGTTTACTTAATATTTAGTTACATACTAAACGATTAAGGCTTTAAGTGCTCTGTTCACTAATTTAAAAAGCGCGTATAGACCTGTTGTGCGTAGTGCTAGATTCTTTTTCTTAATTACATAGTGAAAAAAGCACTTTAGAAATTGGTAGAGTAAAGGGCCCCGTTAACTTTGGAGGAAAATAGAAAACGGTACCTAATATACATTCATACATATCTATATTAGGTATATGTATGGTATATGTTTGGTATACAGGGTGTAAACGGTTAACGGACCCTCACGAAGCCGTCAACCAAGTACATACAAAGTAGTTCTGTACCTCAAATTAAAGTACCTAACGAGAGAGATTGCTGGGAAACGACTTTTTGGGTGAAAAATCACGTTTTACGTTAAGACTCAATGTAATGCACTCAAAACATCGTGCTGATGTACGAGTATGCATTGAATAGTACTGGTATGGGGATCATGCAGGTATTTAAAGTACAGGAATAACATTAAAAACGTAAACGTACGTTGTTATATTTAAGTATTTAAAGAAAACTTGTGAAAAAGTTGGAACTTTAACCTCTAATATCTCCGTAACTATAGTTGCTGCCAATTAAAATCGCAGTAGCGTTCATTGCCCTTTCCCTAATAGCTCTTCGTACAAACCAAAACAAATGAACCATGTATCGTTTTTCATTAGAAAAAATGTTGAAGATCACGTTAGATGACGATTCAAGACATGAACTGGCTTATTTTTGGATTTCAAAGTTAAGAACTTTAATAAATGTAGGTGGGTCAATGACCGCTGTTGCGATCTTAACTGGCAGCAACTATAGATAGTTTTCTGTGTTTCCAGGTATGGTCCAGAACAAAAAAATGATCGCAATGACGGAGAGAACAAGTGCCTTACGTCGTCGATAAGAGTAGGCCAGAGCTTCGTTAAGAGTATTTTACACCTATACACCATTATTATTAATGGGTATCGACCCATTGAAAAATTCATTCATCGATCGATTCTCATTATTTCACTAAAAAAAAACATTAAATTTATTCTTTCGTGTTTTTTTTATTGTTATTTTTTGAAAAAAATAGTCCCAATCGTTTCGAGTTCAATGATCGAGTTAATGGTATTCGGTTCCAGAACGACCTAAAAATAATGGTGTATATGTACGGCTAGGTTTTATCAAATTTTTATGTCATCCGTAGATCTTTTAGCTACTGAATCTTTGCATTCACCTGGTATAGCACTGTATTCTAATGTCTATGTTATCAAATTATATTGTTTTGTTGTTTTGTATACCTAGATGCTATTGCCATCTACGCCACATCGAATGCGCTTATCAAAACACAGGGTTTAAAATGGAAATATCTATGTATGTACAATTTACCTTAGTAATACACAGCTTGCAGATTTTTTTTAATACAATTAGGTACTCTTCAAATAATTTAATATTTTCCTAGACACGAATGTTTTGTTCGCACATCGAGTGCTGTTAGCGAGGTGATGTTAATAGTGAGTGCACACAAACGGTGTGGGATAGACAGGCGTGTGTTGTACACTTGTACAGTCGCCAGCTCATAAAATTACCACAAACTGTCAAATTTCTCCAAATGATTTTAAACCATACAATGTTGACAGGTAAGTTCAAAATCGAATGAGAAAATTTGATAGTTGGTAGGTAGTAACTTTATGCGTTGGCGTCTGTACTTGTAGGTAGGTCAACCGTGTGTGTGTGTGTTCGTCCCTGCACTGTGGTCAACCTGCACAGTGCAGGTACGAATCACTGTGCACTGTGCATTGTACTTTGCGTGCTACCGTGAATATGCAAATATTTTGGCTCGGTGGATACCTTGACTAACATTTGACATCTATTGCGAAACATGATTACTTAGTATTATTTACTTTTTAGAAAATGGACAAATTGTTACTGCCTCGTTGATCTATTGATCACAAGCGCGACTGCGGAGCATGAAATCCTGGGTTCGATTCGCGGGTCGGGAAAATTGTTGTTGGGTTTTCCCACAGGAATTTCTCGGAGTCTGGATTTGTGCCCGGTTCATGGCAATAGGCTCGCCCCCTATTACGTGGGACTTAAACATAACTGGCGAAAAGTGGGTGTACTATTAGGTACACGTCCGCCTAACCCTTTGAGGATTACAGCGTGATGTTATGTGTGATAAATTATTTACCCACATAATAAGTTTATTTATGAACTTGCAATCTTTCGAAAGACAACTGTTAAGCCTTTTTTTTTTGGGATGGGAAATCATCAAATGGCTCCTCCCGCTCTGGGCGGAGAGGAAAGGAGTGTCAGACTTTTACTGACTAAAACCCATCCATGTTCCTTCTTTTGCCCTTTGTATTCCAGGGCCGCGGTATCTCTTTCGAACAGTCCCGCAGCCCTGGCAGGCATTGGACCTTGCGGGCCCCTCCGGTTTGCTGGCACTCTTTGAGGCGCGCGTGGAACATGAACGCGCCGTCGATACGGCATGTCGTCATAGGAGGGACGGACGGCGAGCTAGTCCATTACTCACCGTCCTCAGGCTCGCGCCTACGGTGGCCGAGAGCCACCACGTGGCCCCCGACGCCCGGTGCTTCTCCCGCGGCGGCAGGGACGTGAGGTTCTCTCCCTCTCACGTTCTGCCACCTCCTTCGCTAGTATGGCTGCTTCGTAGAAGGAGGTGACGGCTTCCCATTCCCTCTCGCCCCGGACCATGGCTTGAACCAGGGCCGGACGCGAGAGGTCGCCGCCGCCAATCGCGAAACTGTTAAGCCTGTGGTAAAGTTTATAAAATACTCTTAGTTCAGTGAGTTTTAATTAGAAATAGACGTGTTTAATGGAGTAAATAAATGTAATACAGGTAAATTAAAAAAAATATATGTTTTAGAATTAATAAATTCGTACTTACACTTCTTTCAGTTTTATGAGACGAAAATAAAGTAAATAACTTTATTCATGAGAGAAAATGTTTGTTTTGGTGTTAACGACAATCCATATTCCTTATCTTTTTTGTGCTAAGTGATTTATGAATGTCAAAGAACCTTTTTGCGGGAACTTTATAGGCACGTTCCGAATAATTCGATATATTTTTATTAAACCGATTCCTTTTTCCTGGAAAACTGAGTTATTTATTTTTAAGTAGTACACACGACGACCAATCAAGCTATCGATCGATTCTTATTATTTCACAAAAAAAAACATTAAAAGAGAATGCTCATGGAAGTATGGAATCCCGTACCATGCTGCATCAAAATCAAACCTTGTTTTTTATAGACTACACTGATCGTATTAACTCCTACAAAAATTATTTTTGAAAAAAAAACCCGCGTTTCAGAGTTATTTTATAAAATCGAAACTAACCTAAAAAGTAGGTCTATTTTTTCGACGCTACCAACGACGTATTTTAACACACATACATTACATTATTGCTCTAAAAACAGCGTAATACACTAATATTAGTAAGAATTACGAGTTAAAGTAACATCCACAGTATGCTTGACTGAAACTCGATTTTATTTTAGACCTTTACATTGCCAATAGTCAGTCAGTACAGTACAAATGTCAGATGCCACAGATAAGATAACTATAAACCATAGAGTATAGTAAGTGCTATAAACTAGTCGGGATTTAGGGATGTAATCGATAAATCAAAATCTTTAGGCTGAGAAAATCAATTTTGTTGCAAATAGCAATAAACCAAACTAAATCGATTTGGTGTACTGATCTTACTTAATTGTAATTAATTTTAGAGTCCGCTCGACAGACAAGGGTTTGTTCAATTGAAACGGAACGTCATTTATATTCAGTTGAAACGGAACGTCATATAAAGGGAGTAAAACAATATTCGTACTTTTAAACTCGAAAAGTATATTTCCAGTTCAAAAATCAAATCCCCGACGCGTAATGCCGTAAAAAAATATGAAACTAATTACTATAATATTTTGGTTTTGAGGCGCGAGACTTTTTGGTACCAACTTTGGTCATTGTCCTTTATTCCTTCGTGTTTTTTAATTGTTACTTTTTGAAAAAATAGTCCCAATCGTTTCGAGTTCGATGATCGAGTTAATGGTATTCGGTTCCAGAACGACCTAAAAATAATGGTGTATATGTGTAATATTAGTTTTTACCATAGATATAATATTTCTGTGGTTTTTACTTTTAAAGTTGAATAGGTAATATAGAATCGTTGGTCGCGTTTTTTACATGTTCGTATTCATAGTAATAGATTGGACACCGGTGACGAAATCAAATAATTTATAAGGAATCCTAACTACTTACTAATAGGTAAATACACCCGCAATACTGCACGCCATGCGCCTGTCTACGTGAGTTTAGAAGCCCTATTTCACTCTGTTGGGGGATGATTTTGGAAAAACTGTGATACACGTGTCTCATGATTTTAATTGAAGAGTGCGTACACCAATTTTCTAGTCAACGGACCCAGAAAATATAAAGTTTCAAAGAAAATTCAACCACCCATTTCACCCTCTTAGGGGTGAAATTTCGAAAAACCATTTCTTAGTGGATACCTACTCTTCACAAAAAATACACCCTCCAAATTTAATTTCTCTAGGACCAGCGGTTTGGGCGGTGCGTTGATATATCAGTCAGTCAGTCAGTCAGGACTTTGAATTTTATATGTATAGATGGAACTCAATTATGGTTTAATAAAATTAACTGGCGGCGGGTAATTGCCTAATTGTCAGTTATCGGTTGAGGGAATTAACATATTAAATTATTCGTTGTTGGGAAACCACATAGGTTTGAAGCTATTTAATATAAACGATTCTGGAAATCGTCATTGTATATATCTACGTTTGTATTTTCTTTTCTTTCAATATAAAAACTGCCATTCTCCTTCAGCCCTTATTCCTATTTTAGGATTGGCACAGCATATCTTCTTCTTCCATAGATCTCTATCAGCGGCTATCACATATTCCCCCTTTATTGCCATAATATTATCTTCCTCACAATCCGTCCACCGCCTCCTTGCTTTTTCATTATTTTTATAGCCATCATAGATTTATAGGATCCTTGCATTTGTAAGGATAGCTATCAGATACATATAAGGACATAGCAGAAGAGTTAAGTATCTGGATCCTATTAAATATTTCCGAAAGGTGAAAAACATATTAACCTACTAGGTACTAGTCGACTGCCTGTTTGGTCTAGCTAGTGCTTGCAAGCGCAACTACTGAGTATGAGGCTATGAGGTTCTGGGTTTGATTCCCAGGTCGGCTAAAGTGTTATTGGGTTTTTCTATCAGGAATTTGTCAGTAGCCACGGAGTCTAAATTTATGCCCGGTTGTTGGCAATAGCCTCGCCTCATATTACATGGGACTTAAACATAACTGGCGAAAAGTGGGTAGGTATACTATTAGGTACACGTCTACCCTGCCTGCCGCCTCAACCCAATCCTTCGGGGATTACAGTTGTAATGTTATGTTTTGTATACTAGTCCAACAGAATCATAATTCTAATTCTCAGCACACTATATGTGGGTGGGTTTTATTGGAGCTTTCACTCTTAGCAATAACACGGCATTGCTATACATTGAGTAATTCAGTTGTTCAGTGTTTGATCGTTATGAACCGCTACCACATATTTAAAACCTTAAATAGATTGCTGTCTTTCATTAAAATAAATTATTTGTATATCCCCGATACAAAAGATTTATTTTGTTTTAATACACCTAGACTCGAATAACAAAATCGGGAGTCGTAAAAGTTCTCCAAGTCCTACTCTACTCGTCCTATTTACGAAAGAGATGAAAAGTGAATTTACAAATTGATGACAGTTATTAAATAAATGACTTGTGGACTCATTAACGACTAAAGACCTCTTTAGGGTTGCCATCCTTCCGTCCGGGTTTCCCTGAATTTGTCCTAGTTTGGGGGGCATTCGGGGCATCCGGGGCCTGCCGGCCGTCTGGGCGGGGTTTCTAAAACGAGACCGGTTACAAGTTTAAAACCTAACGAACGCCATCAATAAATTAAAACAAAACAAAGTAAAAAAAAAGGTTTTTCTTTTAAAACGAAATTATCCCCCAAATGTCGGGGGTTTTGAAGTTTTTGTCCAGTATTGTCAATATACAAGGTGTAAACGGACCGTGCAAGAAATCGTCAACCAAGCATTCTGTACATCAAACTAAGTAACCCTGTGCAAAAATTATTGCTGGGAAACGACTTCTTTTTTGGGGTGAAAAATCACGTTAAACGGTAAAACTCAATGTAACGCAGTCAAAACATTGTGCTGATCCATTGAATAGTAAACGTGTCATGGAGGTATTTAAAGTAAAGTTATAACCTTAAAAACTAGTCTTATATAAAGAACTTGCGAAAAATTTGGGACTTTGACCTCCAATATCTACGTAACTCGAAGGTATGGTCCAGAACAAAAAAATGATCGCCATAAAACGAGGAGAACAAGTGCCTTTCGGCATTGTTAAGGGTCTATTTACACCCATTAGGTAGCTAATGGCAACCCTTAGGTGCTAAGCTATGATGAAAATACTTGGAAATTCATTTCCACGGAGAATTGCAAAACATTTCTGACTTTCCCTCGAAGTTTTTCAACTAGAAAAAACTGGGCTTTAGTTACATTATCATCATTTCCCTGCTTCATAGTTCTCATTTGTAGGAAGATGAATGTTTTGTGATTAGCCAGACTTTGGAATAACTATGTTGAAGTAATGATATCGAGGCCTTCAGTTTTTACGGGACGCTACCTCATTTAGATTATGTATGATTCACCCATCACTGGGAATGTTGTGAACTTTCAGTTATTCGAGTTGAAAGCCAATTATTACCTTAATTATTGAAATTTTTTTAGAATACTCTGAAGTTTTTAGGTAGTTTATAGAATATCCATAAAAGAGGTCCCTGAGGTCCTATATAATATTCCGTCGCAATCTTCAATCATTACGCAAACAGAAGGTCCATGATAACAGATTCATCTTCGGGTTTATAAAGAAGTATTTTTTAGGGTTCCGTACCCAAAGGGTAAAACGGGACCCTATTACTAAGACTTCGCTGTCTGTCTGTCTCCAGGCTGTATCTCGTAAACCGTAATAGCTAGAAAGCTGAAATTTTCACAAATGATGTATTACTATTGCCGCTATAACAACAAATACTAAAAATTAAAAAAAAAAATATTAAGGGGGGCCCCCATACAACAGATATGATTTTTTTGCCGTTTTTATAGATAAAGGTACGGAACCCTTCGTGCGCGAGTCCGACTCGCACTTGGCCGGTTTTTTTTTTAATGTTTTCCTTATATACCTACATGCCCCCTACTTTTTGTGTTTTTCCTGCTACCAATCACTAATTAATGTGAATAGGTAGATATATTAGTTTATATTTTAGATCCTTAATTATGATGATTTTGTCATTTAGCGCTGTAATTAAACCGTCATTTCAGTTACGGAATAAGAATCTTATGGGAACTTTCAGCATTTTTTCAGTGAACTTCAGATGTGGAACACCTCAACTATCTATGTAGGTAGAATAGGTACTTATATAAGTTAGGGGGGAACCAATCTAGAGTTGCGTTACCTACATACGTAGATACATGTCATTTTGTTGTTGCGTGTCAAATTAACCAAAGATAAAATCAATCTAATGATAAACCAGCAAAAGACAATGATATCACATAAAATCTATGGTTCATTCTGTAGTTATACTAATTTTAGGATGAACGTGGTTCTGTCAACATAAGGTACGTACTTTAATCATAGTTCATGGTGCTGTGACTAGGATAAGTAGATAAAGAAGTATTTCCCAAACCGCTGCCCACGGGCCGTGGGAACCAGAAAAAGCATCTTAAGTCCGCCGCAAATACTTATTTCATAGGTAAAGACAATAGGAATTAGTATAGGTACCTATGTATAGGAGAAAGAAGATAAGTACTTTCTAGATCGCCGAACTGTTTGTGAGTATGTAGCACAACAGTATAAAGGTCAGATTGACGTTAAATACTTATAATTTATCATCACAATAGCATTTTGATTTCTATCGTGGATGAGATAGGCTTCGATTTGACCACTGAAAGTAAAAACCCTTTACCTAAACTCTTATGAGCCGTTCTCATGCAGTATGATGACAAAGTAACTACTTACCTACTTAACTAGCTAGATACTACTTGGATACTAGGTACCTACTACCACCAGACCAAGCGCAATTCAAAGTTGAGCAGCGCACAATTTTATTTCAAAAGCTCTTAACCCTGTTCGTGATCTCGTCTTTTATTCGCACAATGTGGAGAAGCGAGTAGTTCACGAAGCGTAGTGGCTACTAACTTCCCCGGTGGGTTGTGAACAATTCTGCACCTCTAGCCAACCGCAGCAAACGTCTCATTGTGTGAACAATCGGTCGTTGGTCGCAGTTCTCGCAGTGGGTCCGCGGATGTTGTCCGGCACGTTTACGATCAACATTTCACTTGTCTACGTAGTAGTACTGCAATGAAAACCTGTTAGAGTGGTTTAACAGATGGAAGGGTTACATAATACCTACGTTACTTCAACAAATACGCGCCCGCGGACCGTGTTAACTTTTAACTAATCAGTTATCGGTCAATCAAATATTAGATTAACTCATGATTTAAGTACTTAGCGTAGGCTGTACAATAATCTGATTTTCCCGGATGTTTTCCTAGGAAACAATGGAGTAGGTACCTACCTACCTACCGTCTTTAAGTGAAGTCTTGCTTACCCCATAAAAAAAATTAGGTACCTATATGAATATTTTTTTGTTTTGCTTTGTGCCTTTGACATTAATTGATTTAATCTGACATTTATTTGCTTATCATATTTTTACGTCATAGGTATAACTTTATTTATTTATTAATCAATCAGATTTTTACTATTTCAGTTAATTATAAACATTTAATGCACGCATAGGAGGCACGCCTGTAAAATTGACAAAAAATTATATTGTTTGGTATGTAATATGGGTCAAGTACCTGAAATATGTATGGAATTTCTACACAATGTATAATTGTTTTTAAATAAATGACTATGACTATGACTATGAATAAATGAATTTAATTTTTTAAGGTAGGTACCAAGCTATGCCCCGAGTTTTGTTTTTATATGGAAATCAGCTACGATAGCAAACTCCAGCCATAATATTATCCCATTTTATAAAACTGAAATCGAGTGGAAATAATAGGCAAGAAAAATACCTACGTCGTATTGAAATAAAATATCAATGATATATTAAAACAACCCTCTTCATGAAATACCTATTTACGATATGTTTTTCATCGTCGTCTATCACCGGAGAACATCGGAGAACACTCTAATAAAACCTGAATTTTGCACCATAAATAATGGTTACTTTACTTTTATAACTAAATCATACCCTGAGACAGTTTTTATTGAGCCATTAATACAAGATTGTCTGTAATTTAAATATTATTTTATTATTTAAATGGATAGGCTGGTGTTTAGTGTTTACTGGTGATGCTTATAATTTCTTCTGTGTAATACAACTTTATTACTGATCTAGGTCGTACTTAGGTGCCTTAGCATCTTATTCAATGAGAACCTGATCAGGTTATATAACTTTCTCGGCCTACTTAATCACTTGACATTTTAAAATCCATTTTTAAAGGCTCCTATAATTGGAGTTCAACGTTCTGTCTCAATAATGTTCTCCAAAATTGCACATTCCAATGATAAGTTCAATTTTTCTCCAAGGATAGTCGTTATACAACATCCCCAGCTATTTCAGCCGCAGTAGCAGGAAAACCATTTAAATATTTGCACAATCCCCGACCTCGGGATGGTGTACCCGCAGTTCCCGCAAAACTCGTTTAGCTCGGGACTTATAGTGGTCCAGTTATGAAGTTAAACTCGCTGGAGCTGATGTACATCGGCTATTAGCCATGGTTGATAGCGACGGGAGGCGCTAACTAGTCTGCAATGGTTGTTTAATGCGTGTAAATGTTTGATGGTTAGCGAATCCAATTATGCAATGATTGCGTGGCGAGACACGGAAGGCGGTGCAGTCGGCCAATGGAGCAGCGAACGCAATGTAAGCACCTTGCGTCTCATGCGAACATACACGATGAGGGAAGTTATTTTTTTAATATAAATTGGCTAATTAATTTGGCGTGAAACTCTTACATCAGTTTATCAATCGATATTTATGCGCTCCGTCGTGTCAACGGACGTTCTGTGATTCCAAATGTTTGTGACCATAGTCATTGTCATGAAGCCTTCAGTGAAACTTTTAATCATCTGTCACGTTGTGCCTGCTTTTCTCCAAAATGTGAGGATATTATGTCGACTGGTGACGAGTGCATAAAAAACCTATGTATTTTGGTAACTGGAAGTGAAAATGTAAAAGTTTATAGCCATTAGATTACGCAGCATAAATTTGCACTTTTGCGACGATTTCTATGAACGGTTTTAATCACTAAGCGCATTAGTGTCCACTGTCCATCTTGTTGATGATTCCGAAGAATAAGTACCATACAGGTTGGAAGCAGGGACATTGACGCACAAACGGTTACTCACCACGTAGACTTTCTTAACGGTAAGGAGATGGCCAAAAAAAACCCAGAATCGCCAGAAACTTTATATGGGCCGTTTTTATAGGCATAATATTTACATCAAAAATACATAATAATTTACTGCAAAACCGGCGTGGTATACTAGATATTTATTGTTCAATGAAAAAATAACAAATATTTTTTAGATTCAGAAAAATCATTGAAGCCGTGATCTATGAATTCTTTGGGGTCCGTAAATATAAAAATGTTGATAATACGGATTATTATATAATATTCTAGGAAAAAAAAGCATATAATTATCTAATATAATATGTATACATAAAACATCGTGATCAATCTCAAAACTCGGGTTAGTCCGGAGAAGCAGACGACAACTTGCCATCCTTGGTTGACCTTTGAGTTGCCATTAAAAAAAAAACGTTTTAAGTCTTTATTTAAAATCTATGGTCGAAATCCATCATCTTCTCGTCCGCCTATTGCAGTTCTTTCTTAGTTCTGGTGATCATACGTTTGCTAATGACTGGTTTTTTTTCTTTTTGACCTTCGCTTTTGTATACTGGACACCGATTTACATTGCTAATTCGATACTGTGGCGCGTTTTTTAGACTTCTTCTTTCTTTGCGATTGGATAATATTGTAAAATGAAAACAAAAGAATAATGAATTAAACGACAACACATTAAAATACAGGTAGATTGGGGTAGACGTTTTCTTGAGTGGCGACCGCGAATCGGCAAACGTAAGGTAGGACGCCCTCAGGCTCGGTGGATTGACGATCTTCGCGAGGTGGCAAGTACAACTGCAACTGGATTAGAGTTACTGAGAATCGAGTTGAATGGCGTGCGATTCAGGATGCCTATGTCCAGCAGTGAACTGCTATAGGCTGATGATAATTAAAATACAACAAGAATAACTTGACTTTGTCTTGGTCTGGCAGATTTAACAGCGCCACCTACCGCGTCCAATATTGTGCAACTATCCAAGGATTCACAAAAAAAAAAAACATTTTAATGGACTCTTGTGCCTACCCTTTTTCCTAACTTTTCACCAATCCGTCCAGTCAAATCTATTCAAATCAGGTCAAATTGATAATAGTGCTCCTTTAGTGCTAAAACCATAGTTTATACCCCAATGGGCAACACATAGCGCCATCTATCACAAAACAAACATGACCAACCTATAATATTCCCGCTGTTGTCGGGACCTTTCCTAGCCTGCCTGTAGCGAAGACAAGCTTCCTTGCTGTGGGTGCCATCTAACTTAATGAACACGAACTACAGAACCGAAGTTTACCGAAGTGAATGCAACCAAATAATTTTTTCAACGAAACTTCAGTGTCTCTCTATTATGTCATAAAATAATCTTAAATATTAAATACTGGCGTACAATAACAGTAGGTACTTGCTAGTAGCTCATGACTTCACTTTTCCATTTAGCATGAAATTATTGCTAACGGTGGGCAGCAATCTGCTAAATATTTGTCCTGAGAATACTCAGGCTTAGTAGCCTGATTCACTAGCTCACAATAACCTCTGGCTAACTTATTTGGCAGATAATTTCTTTCAGCTTCGGTTCTCTTTTTCCGGACACTTGTCAAACATGGCCCATATGTGTCCAAAGAGACACGTTGTCTATGTACACTTTTCAACCCCTTGGGACCCTTCACGAAGCCTACACCTATTATTTGCGTGGTCATGCTCAAGTTGCATCAATACTTTGAACCTATAAACATTAAGGTCGTGGTGGTGTAAGGCCACCGCGCACTAGCCACGCTAGGTCGGTGCCCCGATTAGAAAGGAACTTAGCACCGTTCTTGCACAATCGGATAACAAACCTTCATGCAACCCGTTTGTATGGATGGACTCGTGGTTATAATTAGTTTCATCCACTCTGGTGATTTTGTAAATTAGGTAATGTAGTTTTTTTTCGTGTTTCCATGTGCTCTTATGATGAAGAACTTTTCCAGTAAGGATTTTCAACAGGCTGTTCACATTGAGACTAATAATTTCTTAGTAATTTTTTCCTATCTTCTCAAAACATTGCAATTCCATCGCGATGCTGATGAAGGAAAATCTGATATTTTTTCAGATTGATGATGATGATGCCATCTCGCAGATTTCCGCCGCAGTGGCATGCATTCGGTTTATTCCCGGTCATCCCCACCTCGTCGTCCCCATTGGGTACGAATGGGAAAAAAAGTTTTGTTCCTCCCCAGTGGTGACGATTGGAACTTTTTATTTCCTACTCGTTCCGCTATAGACCGAGAGTCAAAATGCAGTAATGGGGATTTCAACAAAAGATTTCACAGATTGTTAAAATGTTTTAATTACGACTTTCTGACCAAGAGTGAACAATGTTTTTGATTAAAAAAAAAATTACATAATTCTTACAGTTTTAAGGTGCGTATCACAGATAATCAACATGCATGCAATGCACTACGATAAGCCAGGGTGGTGAGGGTGCGTCATTGCGTATCTATTGTTTGTTACTAACATCAACATAACTACTTACAATTACCGAGTAGATGATAGTAAGTTGATCTTAGAGAGCAGTACTGACAACCAAAAAAGTGATTCAAATATTTTCATTCGTTGATTATCTGTGATATGCACCTTAAACTGAAAGAATTTGTGTAAATAAGTTGATTATATGTGATACGCACCTTAAACTGTAAGAATTTGTGTAAATAAGTTGATTATCTGTGATACGCACCTTAAACTGTAAGAATTTGTGTTAATAAGTTGATTATCTGTGATACGCACCTTAAACTGTAAGAATTTGTGTTAATAAGTTGATTATCTGTGATGCATAATTTTGAGAGAATTATTGTAAATTCGTTGATTACCTGTGATTCACAAATACTGTACTAATTGCCTGTCTTTTTAAATTATTTTTAATCAAAAAAATTGTTCACTCTTGGTCAGAAAGTCGTAATTAAGACATTTTAACAATCCGTGAAATCTCTTGTTGAAATCCCCATTACTGCATTTTGACTCTCGGTATATAGCGGAACGAGTGGGAAATAAAAAGTTCCAATCGTCACCACTGAGGAGGAACAAAACTTTTTTTTCCCATTCGTACCCAGTGGGGACGACGAGGTGGGGACGACCGGGAATAAACCCATTCGATGGCTTTCTAGGGTGATTGTCGAGAGCTTTGGTGAGCTGCTCTTCAATGTACTCTCAAGTGAGTACTCCGAGCACAAAGCGGACATGTCAGAACACCATTGTAAGTGACAGCTGTAGGTGATCTGTCTTCAAGGTCACGTTTTGAATCTAATTGCGACCTTCTTCGACCATTTTCAGACTACCTACTGCACCGTTTACCCAGTGTATCTACTGAATAGAGAGCTATTGCAAGGTCAGGGTCGTACAGCTAGACGTCTGCAGTTATTTTTCTTTTACTCTGGTGTTGAAATCAGTATTTAAGACCACTTAAATTTCACACAATGGATTAGTTTGCATCAGTAAGGCCGGCGACCTCGCTTTAATCGTTTATTCGTGCTGTGTATTGTATGGGACAAGTGTAGAAACAAATCAAAGAGCTTTGTGATTGTCGCATAATTTTATATTTGTAGAAAAATTGTATGCTTCACTCTCATACATCATCTCACCTAAATATAAATACATGAACTATATATACGTTCTCGCAAACAGCGTATATTCAGAAAATAACATCGGCTAATCGTGACTTTTAGCTAGCTTTATTAGATATTTATCCTATATAAAATTCAATTAAAGTAAGTATTATACAATACATCGCATGTGATAGTTGACACAAGATTCCATATTACATGTTATTCATAAATCATTATAATATGTCGATAGCATTTGAAGTTAAGTCTAAGTTTACATATTTTACACATTTCATAACACCTACACTTTATCTATTTTTGCTATAATTTCAAATACTCAATGGCAAATAACATAAAAGCAAGATTACAACTATCATAAGTACGAAATATAAACTTATTACGTAAACAGCTGGCACAATGAAGATCTAGATGAGTTACACCACATTACAATTAACATTACGCTATTACGGTATACTTCATACATGAAAATATGTATGCCATAAACCAACAATATACACAATAAATAAGATCATGGAATGTTTCCGTTTTTGTTCAATGGTGGCCTACGCCAGGATAACAATCGGAATAGAAAGAACACGATAAAAAAATAATGCGAACATTTTCGATACGATAAATTATAGCAAAAATACTTGTTACTATATAGGCCACAAAACATTTGAAGGTATGCGCATTGCGCGTGCGTGCGCGGTGCGAGCTCGCGGCTCGCGGCACCGACGCCGTCAGCTTGCCGCCGCAAGCGAGCGTGTGGGACGTAACTTCTGAAACAAACCCCTGCATTAGTCATACATCTTGTGACAGAAAATTACGAGTCACACAAATGTGCATGTCCACAGTCGACGTAACAAGGTGCCTGACTTTGTGTTTACGTGCGCAAATCGACGGCAAATGAGAACGGATTATGTTGGCTTCTAATATCTCGGCTACGCACGTAATTATCCCACGTGCAAACCGCCGTAACAAATATTGCGATAAATCGCTTCATCCAATGTTATCTTCTCATGTATTTGTCAATTGCTTATTTTTATATTATACTGATTTGAATGTATGATAATCACCAGCTAGTGCGCATTGGCGTCGGCGTAAAGCGTGGTGGCGATATAAGTGGTGGGCACGAAGCCCTCCTCGCGCGTGTGATGGCGGCGCACGCGCGTCCAGCCGTCGCCCGCGTCCGTCTCCAGCACCAGGAGCCGCTCGCCGCACTCCATCTTCATTGTGGAACCGCTGCCGATTCCTGGGGAAGGAAAAGGTGGTTTAATTATTTCTGACTCTTATTAGATGGATACGACATGATGGCCTGTACGTGTACATCTACATACAATGCACATGTACTTTTTATGGTATATTCTATTCTAATGTAAAGCCAATCAAGAGCCCTTAGTCTACAGAAACTTTGGGTGATTTGATGATTTTAATTTTATTCACGCGAAACCGGTAGGAGTGATAACAAATTAACGGTTTTAAACTTTTTCAAACTACGAAGATTGCGCATATCTTTGATGTCTGACAAGACTTGAGCAATCACGGTCATAAAAGCTGAGGATGGCGAATAATAATACGACGTTTCTTGCGTGTCGTTTCGTAGTTTGCGAATCGACCACCACTGCGACATTTCTTTAGTTAAATAAATCAAACTCAACTCACCTTCAAAAGCATATAACGCCTTGCAGTATCCCACAGGCTGCAGATCAGGCTCACAATAATAATAATCAAAGTCGGACTCATGATCATTATCATGGTCATTGTCCTCGGGGTCATGGTCATGGTCGCCGTTGGCGTGGTCGTGGTGTACCGTAGCGAGCTCCCCGCCCAGCCCCGACTCGGGCGAGCCGCCGGCCGCGCGCGCGCCGGGCCCGGCCGTGCCGGTGCCTGTACTGACGGATGACTCGGATGCCGACCGGGATAGGGACTCGCTGTTTGAGCCGATACTGAAATAAGAATTTGGTTAGATAGGTGCTGACATTGGATGTTGTCACTATTATGGTAAATAATTTCAAATATTATAATTAACACTAGAAACGGGATATCCGTGATCATGGTGCTTGCAACAGCGCCGAAATATCGGGAACTCAAAACAAACAGTGGACATGGTAAATATCCCGTTTCTAGTGTTAATTTTAATGTTAGTGACCATGACAGTTTAAAAATTTCAAATATTATAAGAAAATGAACAGTCTCAGGCGGGTAAGTTTTTGTCATTCAGGATTCGGGCTGTGTGGGGTAATTCGTCCTATGGTCGAAACCGCTGAGCGCTTCTAGGTTTGATATCCGGGTCGAGGATTGTGTTATTAGGTTTCACCACTCGGATTTTCTGTGGTAGCCTGGATTTATACCCGGTTGATGCCAAAAAAACTCTTCTTTTATTTATAGAAAAAAAAAACTCGGCCAGGTCCCAATTCTACTAACTTGCAAACGGTTTAGTGGTTTCTCAATTGTGTGTTTTTCACAGAAAATTGACAGACAACTTAACCGCTTGTAAACTCATTTAATTGTAAGCCTCATTCACATAATACCATCACACAACTCATTTAGTTGTGTGATGGTATTCATAAATTTCACGTTACCTGGTGGCCTGCGTGGGCGCCTGTCCGTTGGTCCTGGCGGTGGGGTGTAGCGGCGGCGCGCCGACCTGACTGTTGGCCTCTGCTAACAACTCCTCAAACTTGTTCAACTGTGCGCGAAGCTTCTTTAACTTGTCGCAACACTCGTTTAGTTGACCTGGTGGGACAAAACGGATTCTTAATAATTGTTTAAAGTGGTTGCACTGTTTTCTCATAACGTATTATTACTTCACCATTTATTACCGCAGTTTCCAGGACTATGTAACACAATAAATCGTCTATTTAACAAGGCAAAGAAAATAATATACGGGGTGGAAGGGACACCGACGCGAAAACGGTTACCACGTATGTGTAATGTGTAGGGGGGGGGGGGGGGCTCAGAATGATGTACTGAATACGTGGTAACCGTTTTCGCGTCGGTGTCCCTTCCTCCCCGTATAAGGAGAAAAACTTAGGCGGTAAAAATAGTACTGAAAGAAGTCCTGCAAGAATTAAAATGAAATGTACCACGTCGATTGCGTCACACTTCAACAATTCAGCATTACTTCCCTACGATGCAATCTTGCTAACTGCCAGTCTTTTAAAAGTGATAGATTTTACGACTGACAGTGTTTTGTTTTCTTGTTGATATAATCAGAGTGTAGCCAGTGCTGGGGCCTCAATAGGCCTCCATACCGTGAAAAGGAGTGGGTTCCAGTGCAGATTGGTGGATGTCACATGTCTTCGTTTTTTTTTTTTATCTAGAACTGCTCGTTACCTGACGATGATTTTCTTTAACTTTTACTAACGTAACTAAGTGGTGAAGTACCTATTGAAAAACTTCAAATTACCTTCTACAGTCATGGGATCTCCGAGCGCGGGGCTCGTTTCGTAAACTCCTTTCATTTTCATGAGACCTTCCATCGCCGCTTGCTCTTGACCCACCTGCAACAAAATCGACCGTTTGTTTGAACAAATGCGACGATAATTGTAATTTAAATCTATACTATAATAAAAATATTATACAGACGTAGAATATTATAAGAAGGGTTGGAATATTTTCGTATCAAAACCTGGCCTGCCTAATTTTCGCATTTTTTTATTTTCAAATAGCAGCCAGGCATAAAAAGATGCAACAGCCCACAGGATGTATTGCTTCGACGCGGACGAATTCGCGAGCAGAAGCTAGTCATCCGTAAAACTGTTATTATAGTTGGAAGTCAGTTTTTTCTTACAGGAAGTTTTTTTTTTTTAATTAAACAAATGTTCTGTTTTGGCTTCTCATGCTACTACTGTTTCTTTTTTTTTATAACTCTCGTGTCTAAATATCAACAAGTTAATTCTGCCTGCTACGTTTTAAAAATATTTTTATAGCAAAAAGCGACCTCTGCTAGACCTTAAAAACATAACATATATGTTTCGATGAGATCACATGCTATGAAGGTCATCTCAAGGAATAGTTGATTCTATAAACAAAAAACATTTATATGCGAAAGGAGTTTGCTCAAACCACGATGATTGTATGTAGGTTTACATGTATTATATTAATTGTAAAACTCTGTTCGCTGTTTACCGCTTAAAAGGAAAACATCAATCATGCAATCGAGTAAGAGAAACGGGTTTTTACGATGATGTTGGTAGCTTTATTACTGGTACTAACAATGTGTGTGTATGTATAAATGTGTTGGTAAGCTATAAAGTGGTCCTAAAAGTTTGATAAATAATTATCCTTTGGCGACTGCTGAGCGTGTGGAGTCCTGGGGTCCCGGGTCGGTCAAACACTGTTGGGTTTGGGTTTTTTCTATTAGGAATTTCTCAATAGCAGCCCGGAGTATGGAAGTTGGCGGAATGAAACCCTTGTGCACGTTATGACGTTGGTTCTGCGCCTGATCTCTCTCCGGTCGTGTCGGATAGCCGTCCCTGAGGACTTTGAGGGCGAGGGAAGAGAGGGTGCACCTGTGCCTGCGCTGATGGCTACTGCCTGCACTATAATATCTTCGGCGCTGATGGCTAATCTCCGCTGAGATTGGCCACCGTGACCGAAAACGGTCAGGATGACTTAATTATATTATTATTATTTTTCTCTAGACAGTATGAGGTCCTTGGTTTGATTCCCGGGTCGGGCAAGGTGTTATTGAGTTTTTACAGCAGGAATGTGTCAGTAGCAGCCACGAAGTCTGGATTTGTGCCCGGTTGGGTGTCAATAGGCTCGCCCCCTATTACATGGGACTTAAACATAACTGGCGAAATATGGGTGTGCTATTAGGTACACCTCTGCCTAACCCTTCGGGGAGATACAGGCGTGATGTTATGTTATGTTTACACAGTTTTACAATTACATCAACTGGCCTAATATTTCCAAAATTAGGTTAATAATTTATCATATTAATTATAAGTGGTACATATACTTGTGTTTATATTAGAACATAGTATAATTAATGCAATACGACGGTTTATGTGTCATCAATCAATTCGAAACGCATTTGTATGCAAACTAGTACATTATATTATGGTAAACTATAGTAGCACTATATACCTAGTATGTATATGTATAGATACTATAGATTCAAGTGTGTAACGTTTAGAGGTCGCATTTGACCAACAATGGCGACAATAATCGATTAGACACAGACCGGCGATAATAGAACATCATTCAAACTATATCAAAGATGTCTTACAAAAAATCCTACAGAAATCTGTAGAAGTGTGACCGAATCTCGCTGAAACAAGTTTCGTTGATACTCGAGACAAGGGACGCCTAACACTAGTGCAAAGTAACGCACTTATACAGGCAATAGTTGTTCCCTTGTTATCGGTTGCTGATTGTCTATTTTTTGTCCAACCACAATAGACTTTAAAATCGGTGACTTATTTTATTTTTATTTTTTTGTGAAAATCTGTTACCGGCAAATGTATGCATGTAGTAGGCTTCATTGTCATCTTACTAACGTTTTTAGTCATGGCGGCCAATTTCAGTGGAGCCTAGCCATCAACGCAGGAAATATTATAGTGCACAATCATGTATCATGTGCACCAGTAGCGAAGGGTCTATTTTTGTAAGAGGTAAGCCGGAGTACATATCTTTAATGTGATTATAATAATAATAATAATAATATCATTTATTTCGGGCTATGCCCATAGTGTTAGTAAATATGGTCTTAAAAACTAGTGTTAGTAGACATACATGGCTTATTTTCTATGGATTTTCATCCAATGTCGCAGCATTGGAGACTCCCATCTATCTGCGAATAAACTCAAGATACTGTTGGTACCGGCACGAAGACGAGCAAGCAGGGAAGCGCTTCCCTTTCGTATGATGGCCGCAAAACCATCTATATGCCTTTCCGCAAACATCTTTGACGCGCTACATCGCCATGGCAGCCCCAACAGTATCCTGAGTGCGTTATTATACTGGACCCGCAGATCGCTATAAGCACGCAAACTATAACTAGTCCACAGGCTGCACGTGTAAAAGGACGAGCAAAATGCTTTAAACAGAGTAATTTTGACCGCCTCTGAACATCGCGCAAACCTGCGGGCCAGCATGTTGCATCGTACCGACAGCGATCTACGTTCCCTGCCAATGTCCAAGTTATCTTTTAAATCGTCGGTAACCCAATGACCCAAGTACTTAAAATTGGCCACCCTATTTAAGGGCGCTCCGCAGAGCGATACCTCTGGTATAGTTGGGTAACCTATAGCACCTGCCTTAAAAACCATTATTTCGCTCTTTTCGGTGTTATACTTGAGTCCTTGAGCTACCGCGTATGCCTCACATATCGACACCAGTCGCCTCAAGGCACCGATCGATGCCATATATTTGTTGTTTTGTTTGTTTGTTGATTATATATTTGTTTGTAGAATACCGACTGTGCCATTTTTCAAACGAAAGCCGGTAGGAATCAAGTTGTATGGAACCTTCGCCACTGATGTGCACACAAACCGTGCTCTCTGACTTACCTCACTCTCATAGTCCGACACGACCGGCCTCATGTTTCACAAGTTAAAAATAGTTTTCCTTGTGCTATCATATTATTATGCGCGAGGGGCAAGTAAGGCGTAAAAAAACAAATAGGCGGTAGGTGCATGCCTAGCCATGTTAATACTCAGTGTATTAACATGGCTAGGCATGCACCTACCGCCTATTTGTTTTTTTCTACAGCAAAAGGACGTAAATGAATACTGTTATTACATCAACTGACCACAAAAAAAAATATTATTATGTAATGACATGACATAAAAAAAGTCATGAACAAAACATATATGAAAATAAAGTGATATACTGACCTGCTTACTCAACTCCGCCACCTTTGCTTGAAGTTTCTTTTTCTTCTGGTTCGGTGGCAAGTCTGAATAATCCTCCTTTCCATCCATAGACATGTTATTCTGTAACGCAATCAAGCACTTTAGTCCTCAGTTGTCACTCTTGGGCAGTGCAAAATGCAACCGTACACCACAAAATCTGCTAACTCCACTAAAATACCACCCTGTGTCAAAAACTTTAGAAAACATATCTAAATAAATTCTTTAAATATGTCCTTACTTTATTTTTACCCTTGAATAAATTTTTAAACATGCTTAACGATCTACGACCACTTATAAATCAGTGACACTCAGTTATGTTCTAAAATATTAATTTAACCACATTACTCCGTCGAACTCAGTAGTCAACTATCCGATATTCACGGTAAACGGTCATTTTTCCGGTCAAATATAATCAAATTACTATAAGCGACCTTATTTAATTCATGTAGCAAACCTAAATATAAATAACATAATACATATTTGTATTGTAATATAAACTACACAAATACTTAGTCACAACATCTAGTAACAAATTAATATAAACATGAAAACAGAATGCGAGTGCGCTGAAACCAATGGAAGCCGTGCAGGCATGGAAGTTAGAACAAGCGATACAAACCAACCAACTGTGTGTAAAAGAGAAAGTTTATTGGTCATCTCATGAAAGAATCACATTACTCATTTACACTGTTCGTAAATATATCAACATCGTGACATTGAGGGCAATTTGTAAGGAATTTCACGCAAACATTAAACAACAAAGACTGATTTACTGTATTGTTCTCAATTTATGAATCTTTAGTCAGGCTGATGCAAACATTCTTTGACAAATATACATATAAAAACATCTTAGAAAATGCTGGCGTTAATACTACCTCAGCATATTCAAGTTTATTGTTCCGATAGCCATGAGATAGTGGCGGTACTTTCACACACGCCTAAAAGCTTGGCTTGCCCTTATAAACTACTACTCTTCATGATGTTAGGGTTTCTGAACAGTTTGCCCATTGGGCTTGCCGTATTGTTGGCCCTTAGGCACGCCACTGCCATGACAAGACACATAGCGTAGTCTCCCACCGCTATGACAAAGTTCTTACAGAAGCATGCATCACATCTAACACAACAAAGGGTTACATACATCACACAATACTCCAATCAAAACAAAACATAGTTGTTGTAAACAAACAACATCGTCCAACTATTACTAGTTAACCAATAAACAGTCTCACACACATCACCGAATGCACCACGACACACGAGTCACACCGGACTGACCTTGATCGAGTTGCAGGCCTCGACAATCTTCTGTAGAAGCGTTAGCGGCGCGCACGGGACGGGGGAGGCAAACAAACAACATTAACATAGGGTTGGTAGAAACACACCGGACGGACGGACCGACTGACCGGTCGCAACAAGCGATATTATGTATGTAGATGTGTAAATGTAGACCACGCAACATAAAAGTGTTTGCTGAATAGTGGTAGATGTGTCGTAAAATTTTGTTTGTCAACGTTATTTTATGAACTTTAGAAGAAGATGTACGCTTCACCGGTCGTCATTCGTTATTAATTGCGACTATAAAAACCGCCTTTACTGCTAAGCAATAAAGACACACACTCGACTGACTGATCAAATTTAATTTTTAGGTGGCTATCAATTCATGTCTTGTTATTTCACTCTTAGGGCAGTGATTACATACAGTACCATGACGGAACAGAAAAATGCAGGCTAATAAAAGAAGACCGCGCACGTTTTGAGTCATAAAATAACGTTTATAAATAACTGACAGATTGGAAAAAAGAAAGTAAAGTAATTGTATGAAACATTGTTTAAGACGGTGTTATTCATAATTGCTTGTGGTTTATCAACAGTAACAGAAGCTAGTGATTCATGCTAATGACTTACATCCCCACCACCGCGGGGCGACTTACTTTTTCCACAAGACATGGCACCGACGCAGACAGCCAAAATATCAATTGGTTGTTATTTGTACCCATGTTAGGTAGGGATCGAACAGGGATTGAAAGATAAAAATAAATTAGTACCTCTAACTTACACAATAAAAAATAAAATAAGAACCTCACTGGCGTTTAGTCATTGTTTTAAATTTTCCTCATTCAATTGATTTGATTGTAAAACGTTTCTGACTATACGCCAGCTGTGTAAATAAATGAACAAATGTAATAACATAAAAATGATATAACATCAAATCGAATTGTACAAATTAAATAAATAAATTATAGAACCATACCATGCATTTACGTAATAATTATTTAAAATTCATGACAAATATTAAGCTAATATGAAGCCCATACATAATTTCAAGCACACAGCCCCAAAACCTTATAGTTTGCTTACGTAATAAAAAAAATTAACGTATGTTTGAATACGATAAGATAGCAGCTGTAACAGAATAAAATAATAATAATCCTAACGACGTTGTGAAGTCAGCATTAGATCTCACACATGCGGTACATTATTATTATTATACAATAACGGTAGATGAATAATCTTGATATAAAACTGTGCAAACATTTATCGGAACAATGCTGTCTTCATAAAACACTGACTATAAATATGTATATAACACCGCACCATTGCCTACAGGAAACTCTATTGAATCTATCCACATGTTTACGCAAGTAGTAGACAAACATGACCATATAACCCAAAGCATCTGTCCTTGTCACACCTGGGCTGCATCAATATGTTCATCTCACCTTATTGGAGCTGAAGATGGAGAGGAGGCCTCCTCTCTTCTTGATCTTGTTCCCGGAGACGGTGCCGCGCGCCGCGGTGAGGTGGTTGTGCGGGTGGTGGTGGGTGGTCGCGGCGTCCGTGGTGTCAGCCCCGGACGCCGTCTCGAAAGCAAAATCTTCGGGCGGCACGAACCCTGACTTATACCTGTCTATAACTAATTTTGTGTCCTGTAAATACAATTGCATCATTACTTAAGGATTTTTTTATGAAGAAAAATTCAAACGATGCCAAGAATTAATTGGCACTAGTTTTTAGGTCGCTCCAAGCCGTTAGATCTCGATAGGCTATAAATTTCGCTGAAACTATTATTGTAACCCATTTCTTAGTTTAACGATCCTTATAAAATGTTTAATATGCTGCTAATAAACTATTTTCTTTGAATCATTAAACGGCAAACTATGTATCATGAGAGCATCGCGACACTTAAAAGCAATTTTAGTCAGAGTTCGGTTGACTAACAAGCCATAATACAATATGTGACACCAATTCTAATGTTATGTAAACTTGAAAGATGGCTGCGACCAGTAAACAAAATATACAATGTTCACTCCACGTGCATAACATAATTGGATATTTATCTATTAGAATATCAATACCGAAATGCGACGCAATATGAAGAAGAATGTAATTATCTCGAGTTTCAGATTAAACAATCTCTATGAATCACTGTCTCATTTACTTAAGTTATGAGTATGCGTGTCCAGGAATATGATCGAGTGAAGCTTCGTGCAGGTTTCAGTAATTGACACAAGTTTTAAATTAATCTGAGTTCATAATAGATCAATTAGATTTTCTAACTCTCATATAATTTGTTTTAAAAGTATCCTACCTCTTTTTCATTAATACTATTTGCTGCAGTCTCCATACCGTCGAGACACTGCATGATTATCGGAAACACCTTCCTTTCCACGTCCACAGAACTCAACATGAAGTTCTTGATATTTTTTATCCTTTTCTCATCTAAGTCCTGCAAACATAAAGATAACTTGTTAAAAGAATAAACATGTTTCCGCATAAAATTATACGAAAATAGTGGACGTGTTTTATGCATGTCTCTCCCAGTTGACCTAGTTGGCGTCCCGCCAGAATGCACCATACAAAGTGGTTGCACTATTGGACCCAACATTTTCCTGAATTTCTTCAAACTCACACAATGAATCATATTTACGTACAGGAGAAAGTTACCGACTCTTAATTCATAGAAAATCTCATAATAACAGCGAGCATCTTGTAATCGAACCCATTTACAAGGAACATGACAGATTTTCATTAGTCAACGTGTTAAAGTGTCGTGAATTATAATTCAATTTTCTTGACAAATGCAATTAAATAAAACATATATCGTTCTTGTAATATTGTAAGAAAAAAGTGATAAATTGGAAAGGAACTGGGCATATTATTTAAATGGGGTACATTATCGTTCGTGACAGTAAATCATTAGCATCGTAGTTTATTGGTTGAGTCGCCGTGCCGTTGCGTTTTTACATACTATTTTAGGATATACGATAGATGTCGCAGATTGTGTCCCAACGGTATTTGTAACTCGAAACCAGAGTGCGATATCCTAAACTCAAAAGCGGTCTTAGGTATGAAATATGGCTGCTCATTAAGGAAACCTAAAAGCGCCGTTGTGTTGGCGCGTGTCTAATAAGAAATTGATATTTTTCGATTACTTTTCTGTCGGATAAAAACTATGTTACGTGTCAATTTTAAAAATTGAGATTATACGTTTATTGAATAATTTAAATTAGACAACCTCATACATAACACAAACGTCATCAGAAATAAAAGGATATTACGAAAACTGTTATTTCTTTCTGTTCAGGTTAATGCTATACAGACGCCCCTGAGTAAACCCGTAGTTAAGTCCTGCATTCCTGATCCAGAAGAATTGACGGTATAAACAGGATTGACATGACAGTCCTTGGAGAAGGCCTCTGTCTAGCAGTAGACGTCTTTCAACTGGACGATGCTGAAGAGGAACCTCCTCCTTTTTTTTAAGTCGGTTAAAAACTCGTAACTCACCTGTAACTGTTTGAAGACATGCGGCAGCCGCTGCTCATAGTGCTGTCGCTGTGCGTCATTTGTTTTACGCAGCTGATCCATATACTCCTGCTTCGCGTCTTCGCACGCTTGACTCCGGAGTTTCATGTTCGCTTTCTGTTTTTCCACCTCTGCTCGACTGCAATTCAATGGTGTTGCGATTAGAATGATTAAAGTTTATCCTTTAATATGAAACTCTCTTATAACTAGTCTAAAGTCTTGATGTCTCGTATAGTTGCATCGAAGAAGAGACCATCCCTTGTTTTCACTAAACGAGTCGTAAAAAGGCGACGACTACAATAATTCGAGTAGAACGGCTAACATCGTCCCCCAGATATTTTAATGGTTATGTTCATTAACAAACCCATTAAAACAGCAGACGTTTAGTGGAGCCGATAAAGTAAAGGTCTTTAGTCAGTAAAATATATATTCTCTAGGTTAACCATCTGACCGCAACGGTAACCGGGAGAGCGGTGTAAGCCGATGGTCTCCATTTGGCTCATACATCAAGTGAATCACCATCTTAAGGAGCTATTAAAGTAAGCTTCGATCTAGCCACATATTTCATGTTATTTATTTAAGAGTTTAAAAAAAAAGTTGGCATGAATAGTACAGACAGACACTGGCATCCTCAACCCCATAAGGTTTACCCTTGCTATTGTGCTGTATTAAGTATTGAACCCATGCCAACACGTCATTGTTTATGAGGTCAAGAATACATTATATTTTCTTGTTGCCAACATACGCACATACTGATTAAATATGTATAGTATTATTGATAAGGAAAAAAACTAAAAACCCGCAGAACTAATTCAGTTAACAACGAAACCAATGTTAACATTGAAATAACACAGCATTAAAATTCGATTACCACGGCGTTTACAATTCGCTGTACACTTTACGCACTGTTTAATCAGCTGTAGTTTGTGGGTCAAGACAGTAATCGGTGGAGTGAAGTAAGTAGTGTATTATATAATCACCTCAGATTAAGGTCGGCGTCTGCCTTTTGGAAGGTCTCCAGTGCTCGCTCCGATTCCCTGGCAGCTCGCTCGTACGATCTCCGCGCTCGCTCCAAAGAACCTATCGATGAGTTCAACACTCCCATTTGTTTTGCACCTTCGTTTAAATGTTGCTGTAATTAAACACAACGTTGGTTCATCAAGAGTTTCAAAAGTAAACAACAAAACCGCTTCAAGGAAGACAATCGAGATCAGTTATTTGAATCCCAAGATTCGATTTTGAATTATAACTATAGGTAAGCGAGTCGGTGTAGTCATGTTTATTTTTAGAAGCCCTGCGTTAAGGTACCGGCCATGCCATACAGTATTGTGGCGTCTCAGAACTCAGAAGTATGTTCAATAAAACGGCTGTGAAATAAAAATTGAGGTCGTTTATGAATGAACTTTAACAAATTGCATTAAAACTCAAGTTTACTTCAGCTAATATTACCTCGGAAAGGTGATAACATCAGGTGATAATTACAGCATAGATACAGTTGCCTACGTGACGATTTCCGTTGACATATCCCGAATAAAAACAAACATGTGGTTTTTCTGTATGTTGCTGCAGTTTTTTATCGTCCTACCAGTCGTCATACGTGTTAATTATATTTTTCCTTAATAAACATTAGGTCTTATGAATGCACAGTTTCTGCACGACTTAGAATAGGTACTTTGTTGTAGTTCATGCTGTGCCAATTTATATTATGATGAAAACAATAGGTAGAAACTAGTATCGCACCTTCTACCCCTGACATTTCGCTTGCTCCCCAGTTGCTTAGGTCTCATGTAATGGGGCACAAATCCAGACTACACGGTCAACAGGCCGGCTGCTGCTTATAATTTCCAAGTAGCTAAATTCAGTGAACTGTTATTTTGCCATACCAGGGAATTTAACCCACAACCTCAAATAATCAGCAGTCGCGCTTGCCACCGCTATAGATCAAGTCGAAGTCGAAAAAGTTCATTGACATTTACAGAATAAACTAGTAAATTTATGTCCTCCTATAAGGTCCGGACTCAGCCAAAGCGGAGACGAGCGGAGCTAAGAGATGTGCAAGATTCGACTAATCATCACAGAGACGCGATGTAGATTTTATCCAATGTGGCTGGTCGGTTTCCACACGTCTCCTCTTCGCTTTGGTGAGTACGGGCCTAAAGCTCGTTCAAAAAATTGATGATTTCCTTACCTTCCTCTCTTCTCGCAGCTCTTTGGCGAGGAGATGCAACTCTCGTACTACATTTGACTGTAGGTTTTCCGCGACCACTTCCCGTTGGCCAGCGAAATCGTTTAACTCTTGAAGTAAATGTTTAAATGCTTTACATGCCGTATACCTGAAAATTGAATGACTATTACTAATTTGTTCGAAGTTGTAAACAAACATGCAGTAAGTTTTATGGGGCTAAGAAATATTTGTGGTTGAATTTTGTTGTGGACAATGCCATATCAAATAAGAAACCCTGAAATTTTGGACTCATCATAATCCACAGCCTGATTTCACCCCCTAGGCGTTTCTCTTTGTGCCAATATTCACGCTTCAGTGCCAGCCTGATCCAGGATTTATCCCCGTTGGCAACAATGTGAGACTAATAGGTACCAATGACTGAAAGTCCTCGAAAGATGGGTATTTTGCAGATCGAAATCAATGTATCATCAGTTGAACACAGTGAACAAAAGTTCCTTGATCTGATTTCGGCCAACAGAAACCAATTCTGTATGCAAATTATTGTGCAACGATATTATAGCGACATAAGTTAAGCGTCATCAAATAAACAACAGTAAAAATGCTTGGCCGTACGATTGGCGTGCCAAATTCAGTTTTCCGATAAACTGCCTTATGTTAACATGCCATAAAGTACTTGTATATCATGCATGCTACAGTACAAAGTTTACAGTTCCATGTTTATTTAACTTTTCTTTTATCGTTGGCATTATAAAGTTAAGATTAGCGATGAATCAACGTCCTTGCAAAGGAAAAGTTCAGGTATTCGTGACGCTGGACGGTAAATAAGACGTTCTTGGAAAAAATTGCATGATTCATATCCGGCACGGAGTTCAATAAAATTCAAATACTCACTGGTATTCATCTTCTTCTTTTCTTTTTGGTTGATAGTTTTTGACAAGCCTCCTGTAAAAAAAAAAACAATTTAGTTTGAATAAGACCGAATTTTATACGTGTTTAATAATAACACTGTTATGGATGCTATAAACAAAAACAAGCTGTAAAATTAGCGTAATAATCGCAATCGCAACAGTCATCGTTATTTATAAGACAATTACGATAACACCATTAATACCAGTCAGATAAAAGTATCGTCTTATCGCAGTTTTAACAACATTGCATCTATATCGGACAATAAGCTGGTTTTGTTCTAGCTATTATTAGGTTTAGACATAAAAAACAACGTTAAGTCGCCTTTTGAAAAATAATATAAAACTGATGTTTAATTTGCATGCTTAGATAATGAGTTCATTCACCTGAGTTTTCCTGCATATTCTAATTCAATAGCACACCTCTCCTTTACGAAGTTTCCATATTTGTCTAAAAAATCAATTCCTTTATGTGTATGGGCGGCTAAGTTATCATACTGATCCTGTGAACAAAGAAAACAATATTTATATTTACAGTACTTCTAGCTTATAGTTTAGTCATAGTTTTAGTAATAACGTTTTATTTTACAAGTGCACAACGAAAACAATGAAATACCAATTGATTATAAAAGTCAGAGGAAACGGGTGGCGATAGCCGGCCATCCTAGCGGGAAACTGGCGAGTAATACCGATAACTGCTATTGTTTAACTAAGGTTATGCGTTCTCATTACTGAATTTGAAATAATTAATTCCTTATTTTCATTAAAGTTCTCAATTTACTGTGGGAATACGATGCAGTAAATTCAAGTTTTATAAATGGGTTTATTTTTGCTAAAGGCCTTCCCATTCCCACTGAGGGCGAGGGTGGTGAGGCGGACGGGAATATAGTGATCGCGTGTCGTGATGCGCACGCGACTGCACTTCCCAGTCGCCCTTGACTCTTCAGCTACGTACACCGAGTGCAACGACACTGCTCTCACTTTAAACACCTCCAATCTAAAAGCTCATTCCTGCACACCTTATTAATATTGCATTATGAATGACTCGTGAACAACATAATATATTATTACTCCAGTGTTACACGCTCAAACAAATAACGGACGTGATAATAGTTGGCGTCTAATAGCATTAATTGAATGCGTAGCGACACTGCTCAGCTGCAATGAACGTTTTGTGGGCACGCATAATATGAAATGTGAATAGAATATTTTTAGACATGACAGTGTCTCGCAAACATTTATATTAAAAATAAGTTCTAAAACACTGGAACGGAGACTGTTAAGTATCTCGATCTCGTATGGAGAGAGTCAAACAGTCTGAATAGTTGATGAATTAATAAAAGCCAAGTGGGGCAATAAAGAAATAATAGACGAGAAAGAATCTATTGTACGTTGCTCTGAGCAGACTAAATTGAAATAAATTAATGTGTTTATCTTAGTCTTCATTCGCACGAAAAATCACCTCCAGTGTTTTAAATTTTCTTGCCCAGTTCTTTCTCAATGGCAAAATAATTTATTATGCAAGACTAGCTGTAGAATGGAATTCGATAAGTTCAATTTTAAGTATCGATTACATGGGACTTAAACATAGTTGGCGAAAGTGCACCCATGCACTATAAGGTACACCTCTGCCTAACCCTTCGAGGATTTCAGGTGTGATGTTGTATCTAGTAAATATTCGTATTCAGTACAATATTATTATGTGGTATATTTCGTGTGGGCAGTAAACTATTGTGTCACATAATTTGGCTTATCAGGTTTTTGTGAAACACAAACACTCAACAAAATTTATTTGCAGAGCATATATCCCTGAAGATATTGCTTTAGTTTATTAATGTTCAAATTAAAATGAGTCGTTCTCGTACCTATAACGTAACGGCATCAAACTATATGTCTGAGACCCGAGTATCATGGCAGAGAGCGTAGACAAAGGTGTTTCTTATGATAATATGCGGTCTACAGACCAAAGAATGTACCGTTGCGGTGAAAAGCCAGTCATTAGCGTTTTACCTTCGAGATATTAAACGTCAAATATGAATAGCCGATCATTGGCCACGCGTTACGTCGCAAATTAAAAAGATATCTTATCTGATACTTATGAACTTGACTTGCGGAATGAGGTACTTGACTGGTATTGAGTGAAAATGATTGTGTATTTTATCAATAATAAATTACCAATGTCTGTCTCTTTACAGTTAAGAAGTGAATGAATATCGCTGTCGTAGGTACTATAATAGGTACGCAAAAAATACAATGGTTATGTGTCAGTGTGGTGGGTCGGTTCGTTAACCCTGATGCTGGAGCGACATCGCACAACCGCACAAGACCGCGCGCCAGTGCGAGAGTGGCTCGACTGCCTCCACTGGACGTGGGAGAACCTGATTTGTGATGACAACTGTGATACGTTTGACGTACGTTTTAGTGCGAAACTTACGCCGCACCTTGTGCAATTACTTTAGGTACTGATAATGGCTGGAGTAATTCGCTCAATTGGAGGAATACGTGCGTGTCGGGTGGCATACAGTAAGATTGTAAAATGCTAATTCAGGAGACAGCGAGAAATAAAAAGGAACACATGAATATTGGCCAAAAAAATATCCACATAAATTAGCCTTGTCGTTGGATCTTTTAATGGACTTAACCTAATAGCAGTTCTTACGTTCTTAGCGTAGAATACAGGGTCACCTAGTATTTTCAATCTTAGAAAATATGCGTGAACCAGATAGCAAGTGGCAAATTATCGAGAAGCGTTGGATGGACGTGTGGTTGGTCGTACACACGAGTGTGGTTCAAAAAGGCGGTTGGTGGGCGGCGCCGGGGCAAAGGAATGCGCACACGCAATGTTCAGACCATGATCGCAGTCATCAGTATGCGGAGCACACTCAGCGCGGTTACCGACACGTGTTCTACCGTCTACCTTGGCTAATTACTACGATTCAAATTCATATTTGACAGTAGTTACGTGACTATTTGCCATAAATATTATATACGTTGTAACATTTTTATTTTTATGATATAACTAGTCATTGAAACAAATTTATGATAAGTACAACATTAGAGGAACAAAGAAGCTATCCTACTATCGAGGATTATTCCTTCATCGTGGTTGAATTACATGCAGGAATAATTAATACATCTATACCAATAAATAAAATTGAAGTGTCCGTTTGTAATAACAAAATAACAGTTTTTTACTGAATGCATATGAAAATATACTTACGCGCGTACTACTTACGGGCCTTACGGCACTTATAACAAAAACACATTTTTTTCAGTTTCGTCTGTTTGTTTGTTCCGGCTAATCTCCGAAACGGCTCGACCGATTTTTACGGGAGATAGCTGATGTTACAAGAACTAACATAGGCTTTACTTTTGCTTTCAAAAAAAAAAAAAAAAATCGCATTTTGTTACACATTAAAAAAAAAACTTGAAATTTGTAACAAAATGCGAAATTAATATTTTTGATTATTAATTTTACGCGAACGAAGGTCGTGGGCAACAGCTAGTAAATTTTATAAGAACAGTCCATAAACGGGTCTTCTATTTTAACCCGTCTCATGATTCATTTACATTTTGCTATTTTCTTTTGATATGACTAGGCGTCAAACAAAACGACAAAGGGATTTAACGTCTTGGCTTGACTATTTACTTAAATGATTTTACAGTAATAGGTATATTCTAATTCCCATACAGTATACAATGTAGTCATATTCGGCAGCCGGGGCGGGTGTGTCAGTGAACCTGTGATGGCGTTCGTGCACAACTGCGGCTCGGTCGACGGCATCAATACTCGGTAATTGGCACTCTCTTCACGCGATAACCAAATATTGTCATAGCTACACAATATCAACAACGTCTGCCACACTAATCTGACCCGTAATCGTTAAACGCGTCGTTATCTATGCATAATTTAGCCATCTTGAAAGTTAACAGATCCATTAATTTTAATTGCCTAACATGATTTTGTCATTCTAGAATTTAAAAAGCCTAGCGGTGGACTAGTTTGCAAAAACCGGCTGAAGCAATTTCTCGAAATGAATTTAATTAGCATAAGCATAAACAGCCTATAATGTTTCCACTGCTGGGACACACGGCCTCCTCTCTAGAGAGGGACATGACGGTTTCCTCACGATGTTTTCCTCCACCGTTTTTGAGAGCAGTGGTGATGAAATAAATTACATAAAGTAATGCGCGAGCCTGGGTTCGAACCCACGACTTACTGTTCGTAAGTCGCGGCTGCCATCACTGGGCCACCGCTGCTCTCGAATTTAATTATTTCAAGTTAATCAACCCATTTGGTAAGTGTCAATAGAAACATTGTTAAAATGTTAACAATACAATTAAACTGCTAACGGGTGTGGCAAATGACCTTGCGTTCTAGGTATCTGAACGTCTCACCTGAATGCCAATGTCACGCACACCTCGACAAGTGTATCGTATAACACGAATGGTTTACGAGATTGCATCTCGTATATCTTAGTTGGACAGACGTGTGAAGAACTGAACGCTTATACGTATATCTGCACGTATGTTATTGATGTAGGGAGTTGGAGCTTGTCAGTTTTCTCATGCATTTTGCACAATGTTCACTTCCGGTATGTCTCGAAGTCATCAACATTTATTGGAAGTACAGTCACACCGGAACAGTCTGGGTCGGTCGGCGAAACAGATTTGTTTGATCGAATGGTCGTCCGTCGATGAGTCACGGTGGAGGAACGCCCTGGCCGTGTCCTTTGCTGATTAGCACTCATTACTCATCGTTTGTTAATCAGACAACAATGCCCGCACGACTAGATAAGATTATGTGAAGTTTGTGGAAACAACAATAAATGTTAAATGCACACATTTTTACTCATTATTTCAAAGCTAATTGTTTGAAACCGTTGTTATTTTAAGAAATAATCTGATAGTCTACTTATTTCATTAGAATTATGATATTTCCATGTGCCGGTTTACACCAACCATTAACTACATACTTATGGTTATTTTTGTCGGATTAACGGTTAACCACAAAAATAATTGATCGCCAAAAATGATGTAAGGATATTATTATTTTTTTATGACTCATTACTCGTTATACCCTACCTATTTAATGCTCAATATCACAATTCTATAACAATACGCTTAAATGTATTATTATATATGGAGTTATTTACGTCACATGAAAATGGGAATTACTCGTTAAATTTATGGCGCATTTAGGTAACTAACTAAATGTGCTCGGGTACATTTCAAAGAATGAACATGAAGAAGAATACGACCTAGCTCGTAAAAAAACTTGTATGTTTGCTATCTAAAACCAGATTAACATGTTTTATACCTAGATTAGGCATAAAAACATATCAACCAGCAGCTAAACAAACTGAAAGCAAGAATGCGAACAAGTTCGCAATTAAAAAAAAAGTATTTCAATAAAATTGAGACCAGGCAACAACCTTATTAATTAAAAATGCACATGAATTATCAGAAATACACATCGTATGTTGATCGAAATAGTATTTATGATACTCTTAATAAAAGCGTTTTTCTGCCTTACGTGCCGATGTTACTTTCTTAAATCACTTGGCCCCAGTAGGTCGTGTTAATAGTCACGAGAGTTCTGGTTGAAACTATTTTACCTTAAATTTCATCATTAACATGACGAAGAAGAAGAAGAAGCGGCTATCAGAATTCGTAATTATCAAGATGATTATTTTCTTTGATAATTTCCGATAATTATCCATGCTGATTTATAACTAATTGGTGATATCTTTAATTGTTGACTCAAACCTCTTTAATTTTGTTATGCGCTGGCAATTCAGCCCAAACAGGCTGTTTATTTTTTGGGTATTTTCGTAACTATCACTCTGGTCCTAAATAGTGAAACAGCAACAAGCACTATAAACTAAAAAGTGCTAAAAAAAAGTTTACAAAATACATTACTTTTGATTTGACACTTAACTCGTTTGGATTCGCGTAGTAGCGGCAAATCGCGTTCGGATAAACTTAAAAGTGACATTGATAATGTTTTTTGTTAATAACAAGATAATTACCAATGACAATTATTACTTTGGCGGCTATATTTATTAGTTCTCCAAAAGAGCAGGCTTAAGGACACCTGGAACACTGAACAGCAAGTGGGTATAAATTGTATGTTTTAGCTTCACGCCAAAAAAATCTGGAAAAATACCGGAAAATTCAGGGTTCGATAAGATAGGAAGATATGAAAAGGAAAATTCCGGAATTGATAAGATGATTAATCAAATCAAATTAACTGTTCAATAAATATGGTTTCAGTGAATGTTGAATCGACGACGCACCATTTGCTTGGTTATGCTATAAATTTCGCGTTTTCGCAAGATCCTAGAATGATTTCGTTTTTATCATTATACGAAATGAAGAATGTGGATTCCGTGTTTGCTGCTTTTCTGTTCCATCTTTCCAATGTTTGATTGGATGAATACAAATTGTTCTTGGCATACTTTTCGTATTATTGATCCCATTCAAAACGAAATAAATTATAAGAAAGACAGTGAAAGTACCAAAGTGAAATTATAACATACAATATATTTAGAAACCTCATGTCCAGCAGTGGACAGCAATGGGCTGTGGGCTGCCATTGTTTATTTTGTAATAATTTTGGTTTTTCTATTATTACGAACATGTCGTCTGACCGACAATGATCTAATTTTGAACGCCATGTCACTAAAACAAGATAATACTTCTCTAAATCTATGACCAGCCCATGTCATATTGCCAACAAGGGTATTGCTAATGTAAGCCAGCCGCCATATTTTAAACCATGTAAGGGATTATTTTCCTACAGATAACTCAGTTTCGTCACCAGGTTGGATGCATTATAGTCGAGTAGGATTACACTACGGCCTATCTATAGGTGGAATAAAATAGAAGGTTATTTGTTTACTTGATCTAGCTTACACCTATATTTATTTTGTTAATCCTCACTATCGACGTCAGTCGAGTTACTAAAACGATTAGTACCACGACAGTTATGTGTGAAATTAAAAACCAGACAAGTGCTAGTCGGACTCGCCCACCGAGGGTTCCGTACAAATTTGTATATGATTGTATAGTTCAGGATTCGAGTCTCGCAGTTAAACTTATATTTTTTATGATTTAATTACAAATGAATAGTTTTCAGATTCCCTGTACTTGTAGTATAAGACGATATTACTTGCCTAATTTCATAGTTCTAGATCAGTGGAAAGTACCCTATTAATTTTGATTCTCTTGAGTGTCGAAATATACTTTTTTGTGGCATAAACGGCTGTATCTTTTTTTTACGTTAACTTAGAAGTTTTATTTTTTCACAGCTTCAAGGGACTGTAGACCAGAGTATATGGTTTTAATTTAAAAATAAATAAAAAACATCTTGAAAAGGAAAAACCGGATTCCATTTGTCCACAGAAAGTCAGAAATAGAGTCCCCAGTTACACGAGGAACCCCTGCCCTTTGATACACCCACGGCATACAGGTTCTACTCTTACTTTATGTAATTGAAGTAGACTTGCATAACGACCCACTACAGGTGACATAATTTATATCCATAATACGACAAATGCCAACCGACCCTCCCTACTACTTACACTTTCCAATACCAGTTCTGAGTTTGGCTTAGCTATAATTAATCAAGATTGAAAACGTAAACAAATGCGTCATATGTTGTAACATTAATTTCTGTGGTTTATGTAAAATATTTAATACGTTCTGGTCATTTATCTTCATGGTCTGCTAACTAACAACATTCACTAAGCCGAATTGAACGTTTATATCTGAAGAGTTCAGAAACCTCTAACTATGACACCATTTACTTTATGATTAGAATGTCAGCCTACATACTGATTGTTATTTTATCGCAATGATGTTTTAAAAACTAATTTGTAAATGTGTTGAGAGTTTGAGACACCTAAAATGGCCGAAGACACAATTCAAGTTTGTTCAACTATAACAAATGTGACACATAGGTACTTTAGTCTGGTTTACGCTAGACTGCGGTTTTAATTAAATACCTAATTATAATGATTTTTAATGAAAACAACACGCAAAACTCATCAAAGCAATAATTTCATGATGAAGGTTTTTTAGAAAGCTACGAGAATTATAGTTAACGACCATGATCTCAAATTGATACGATATTTGACATTTTCAAGAGAACAATGAATGATAAAATAATATCAGAACTTTGCCGCTTCATTCATATTAAAACTGATAGCCGTCATCGTCAGCAAGAATAAACTTAGAAAGGGTGAAATTACAATAAAACCTGTCGACTTCCTTTCAGAGTTATTCACATTTCATATGCAGTGTAAACTCGGTCCGGTCCAAGCGAGGTTGAATCCTATATTGGTAGGTGTGACTCACGATTGATGACGTCATGGGGTGTCGGGGCGCGCACCCCGCCTGCGTCACCGTGCGTGACTCAATGTCGCGCCCCCGACCATTCGCCTTGGGCCAGACAAGCGCTCAGACACAAATAAATACTTATAAATTGACTAGCGACCCGCCCCGGCTTCGCACGGGTGCAATGCTGATACTAAATACACTACAGAAAAACTGTGAACGTTGTATATAAAAACATAGCGGCCCACTTCGGCTTCGGGTGTAAAATATATAGCCTATGTCACTCACTGAAAAAATGATTAAAATTGATCCAGTAGTTTTGATTTATTCATTACTGCCCGTGGCCCGCACGCGTTAAATTTGCCTCGCCGCGCCGGCCGGTGCCGGCGCAAACGCTACGTCCCGCAATTTTTAAATCTGTAATATCTTCGAAAATATTCATTTAAATCATATGCTGTAAAGGGCCATATAGATCTATATTAAATCAACAATGTATTTAAGGTATTTAATTGGATAAGGATTAATGCCGTATTGGTTAAAATCGCTTCGGAAATTAGCCATTATTTGGCGTAAAAAGTAAATGACAAAAACATGTTATTGTGGGATATCCATAAGAGATAGACATATACCATCGCGGAGTTTTCTGTAGACCTTTTTAATGTGTACAATACTTAGTACATTATTTTGATAAATCTCGTAGGGTTCAGCCTGCGTTTGCAATGTAAGCGGAAAAAAATGAAATTATTTACGACTTCACAATAGAAATCTTGAAATTATCAGTGGTTCTCTAATATATTAAGCATGTTATTATACATATAAACCTTCCTCTTGAATCACTCTATCTATTAAAAAAAACCGCATCAAAATCCGTTGCGTAGTTTTAAAGATTTAAGCGGTCAAAGGGAAATAGGGACAGAAAAGCGACTTTGTTTTATAATATGTAGTGATAGTGATACCAAAATAGTACGTGACATTTTACTTCACCCAATATACTAACTGTTTGAAGTTTCTTTTACCAAAAAAAGTTTACATCAAATATTTCTCTGAAGCCGTGGTCTTATGCTTTACTAAATAAATAATGTTATCTCATACTTTCGTCCGATTTCCGGCGTTATCAATTTAGGTTACGGAAGATCTTCATTTCTATTTATTTATATTTTTACTCTCTGATAAGCATAAAAATACGAAGCATCGTAGTATTGTAATAATATGCACTTATAATAGGAATTAAATGAATTAGACTGAATCGTATGGCATGAATTGCTTAAATCTTTGGTTCGGTATTTTCAGGTGTATGCATTAAACATAACTTATGTGCAGAGCTTTCTTTTTATGAAGGTACGTTCTCCATATAAATAAATGCAAGCCACGTCCCAAAATACTTCAACACGTACGTAACAATTTCACTTTCATCTTCACTAACAAAATAAAAATTAACTTGCACAACAACAGGAGATTGTTTGGTCGTAAAATCATATAACAAATAGATATTTCCTTATAATTTCTGATTGCCAACACATTTCATCACTCAATTAGGATGCACATACGTAAGTTTAAATGAGATTTCACCACTACAAGCCTACAGACGTAAACACAGACAATAACAAAATATTATGTAGCAGAGCAGTGAGACAAACTCTTCAAAATGGCTCTCAAAACAAACACCATGAGTGAGAAGTTTTAAAAGACTAAGGCCCGGTATCCACCAAAGCGGAGAGGAGAAGAGACGAGAGGAGATGTGCCGTGAAGCTGGCAGGTTATTTCCACCAAAGCGGAGAGGAGATGCGTTGCGGAGAGGAGATGTGAGCTGTGTGTAGCAGAGATGTGAGCTGTGAGAGATCGAAAACAGTCAAGTGCTGTCTACGAAAGGAAGACGTCATGTCGTTACAAAAGTTATATCTGAATTTGCTTGAGGAAGAAGAATTAGAGGTTGAAGAAACACAATTAATTCTTCAACATTTAAATTATCGACGGCAACATAGATTCTGGATAAGAAACCATATAAAATGTCACAGTCATGGCGAATATGCCACACTGTTTCGAGAGTTTGATGATGAAAGTTTTCATAAATCTTACAGGGTAAGGGGGTAGGAATAATTTCTACCAGTTACATGATTTGATTAAACCGTATATATCCAAAAGCCAGTCAATCGAATGACGCTTTCGGGACGTGCGAGGCGCGCGGAGAAGGCAGCGGGGTGAGGGGTGCGCAGCGCGTGCCCCGCCCGGCCGCCCGACTAGACACTTCTCCGCTCTGCCGCGCCGCTTGCTCGCTCGCTGCACAAAATTCTATAGAAAAATGAGACATCTCCTCTCCTCTCCGCTTGACCCATTTCCACCAAAGCTAAGCGGAGAAGAGATGTGGAAATAACGAAATCGGATTGGATTATTCAAACACATCTCCTCTCGTCTCCTCTCCTCTCCGCTTTGGTGGATACCGGGCCTAAGGCCCGGTATCCACCAAAGCGGAGAGGAGAGGAGACGAGAGGAGATGTGCCGCGAAGCTGGCAGGTTATTTCCACCAAAGCGGAGAGGAGATGCGTTGCGGAGAGGAGATGTGAGCTGTGTGTAGCAGAGATGTGAGCTGTGAGAGATCGAAAACAGTCAACTGCTGTCTACGAAAGGAAGACGTCATGTCGTTACAAAAGTTATATCTGAATTTGCTTGAGGGAGAAGAATTAGAGGTTGAAGAAACACAATTAATTCTTCAACATTTAAATTATCGACGGCAACATAGATTCTGGATAAGAAACCATATAAAATGTCACAGTCATGGCGAATATGCCACACTGTTTCGAGAGTTTGATGATGAAAGTTTTCATAAATCTTACAGGGTAACAAGGAATAATTTCTACCAGTTACATGATTTGATTAAACCGTATATCCAAAAGCCAGTCAATCGAATGACGCTTTCGGGACGTGCGAGGCGCGCGGAGAAGGCAGCGGGGTGAGGGGTGTGCAGCGCGTGCGCCGACCGGCCGCCCGACTAGACACTTCTCCGCTCTGCTGCGCCGCTTGCTCGCTCGCTGCACAAAATTCTATAGAAAAATGAGACATCTCCTCTCCTCTCCGCTTGACCCATTTCCACCAAAGCTAAGCGGAGAAGAGATGTGGAAATAACGAAATCGGATTGGTTTATTCAAACACATCTCCTCTCGTCTCCTCTCCTCTCCGCTTTGGTGGATACCGGGCCTTAGAATAATAACAAATCGATTGATGTTTCGAATAAAAACCACGACATTTAATGCTAAACCTTGCAAAAGACTAAACAAAACGTGCCATCCATCATTATGAACCAGCCAGCACCTTCATTAAATATTTCAAACCCAACGAGCACGTACGATCTTTTACGGCCGTAACTTTTGGTACTTTCTACACTACACTGTTTTTGTTGTCTACACGTTTAAGCAATGCACTAAAAGAAAATTAATTTGCTATTAAAATTCCGTACAGCCTTGGGGAAAAGTTTAGTATTATGTAATTGGAATATATTATTGGTCATTTATTCAATCCAATAGCTTTAGTTATTGCTAAATAAATAATTTACACATGAGGTTCCAGCTAAGGATGAACCTTGAAAATCGGCGTAATCAGTTGATTGTATTGGTATAGTACCTAAGTGATCTCTCCTACTGAAGTTGAAAAATATTATGAACCAGAAACCCATGTGAATGTTGACCATGCGTGTAAGGGACCCACCGCTGATGGTAAAGGCGGTGGAAAGCAGCTCTCGCGCCGGTAGAAAGTTACACGAGGACACCGTTTCTCATTAATAACGATGATTCAAAAATTTGACATTTTCACACAGCACCGCATAACTAAATAAAGTGCTATTAAGGTATCACTCATAAGAACCAAATATTAAAAAACATGAGAATTAGCGTTTATTAGTAAATCGTTCACGGTGCATGCACGGACAAGGCCTTCATAACAAAACAGTTAAGTTGTGAAAGTCGGACACGAGATCTGCAAGGTGCAACGACTTGGGCCAAAACTGTGCCAAACACAGCCGCTCCATTACATAAGGAGCGATCGATATGTTACAAAATTCACAAGAACTAACTATGTATTACCATATCACAAGTTGGGTTGCCAGACAATTACAAGTAATATGTTACGATGAAGAATCCAAAGGTTCAAATGCCATTATGTACGGTCATAGACGTATTTCCTTTCAATGAATTCAGCACTGAATGCGCTCGAATAAAAACCTCACACAATCATTAAAACAAAAATTCAATGAGGTTTTGAAATAATTCACCCTTTACCGCATTCCGAAATAGTATTTTAAAACAGTACTACTATTGTTAATGTAGCTTGAAACTTCATAGACGGTTTTTGAATTCATTCCTAACAGAGGCTTAAACTATGTACTAACGCAGTTCACAGTTTCAAAATAATCCTTGTCTGCAGTTTTATGGTCCGACCACAGGCGAGAAAAGTTAGTCAATTGTAGTTTCGCCAGACCAAGCAAAAAAACGATTGAAAATGTTTCTCGTTGGCTGAGCTCTTCCGCAACCATAATACACATCTGTCTGTAGATGACATTCAATTCTAGCAATCTGTCAATCTGCATCTTTTGAAATATTGTACCGTCTGGATTTTAAGTCTCGATCCTTGTTTTAAATGAATTTAGAGAGCCAAAAATCGTCTAGCGTGAATGCAGTGCAAAATGGGGATCCCTCCCTATTATTTTCAAGTCCTCACTTTTCGCATTATGTAGAAACAATTTTCATCCTTTAGGAGATAATTACACGTTAGCAACGGTCTACGATCCTTCCAGCCAGCGGTAGAGAAGTACGTGGGAAGGCGGACGAAGACAGCCCGCGGGTGCATTGTGCAGGCCTGGATTCTAAAAAAGTTTTTGTCATTCTATTGCTCATTGTTAAAACACAAAGGGCTTGTTTCCTGTTATTAAGTTTATTCTCTGCACATTACAATAGAACGAACATTATGACAGTAGCTGTCGGTGACATTTTATTTGAGGATAAACAAAATCGTGGTGTATTCGGCTACGATATTAAAATAATATATTTCGCCATGAGTTCTGTAGTCTATGGTGAACTATCCGACTAATCCTGGGAAAAAGCCCGGCATCCAAATTAAGGAGTGCCAATAGGGCTATAAATCATTCCAAGAACCAGCTAGCTATATGATGTCAAAATTCTAATAATCAAGTTTTGTTTTCGAAAACATGGGTTTTTTATAAGCTTTTGTAATTGGTTGAGAGATGATAGCGGTACTTTCATTCATTGAGAATGCTGTGGGAAGATTGTATAGAATCAAGGCTTTACTAGAAAGTATCGTAAATATGTTAACGACATCACGATCGACCCTACAAGAGGGATGTGTTATTGGATTAGTGGCCCTAAGATTGTGTACCCCTTCGTTTAAGGGAGAATGCGAAACGAAATCGAAATGCGTAGGTACGGTATCGATTATTTTCGAGCGCACTTATCGCAAGCACTCTTATTTTAGATTCCTACAATCGTTTGGGTAAATTCCAACCACTTGAATGGTTAACTAAACAACACCGGGATTCGTAATAGTTTGGTCCGTTACATTAGTTTGTTTAGAATTCTCCGTTATGTCAATAACAACGTTCCTGAAACGAGCCCCTTCGTCATTTGTAGTAAGTTATCCGTACTTCTCGGAATAATATACAGTACAGGCGTAGAATGTGGTTCAGCACGAGTCTCGAGTCATTGTTGAGACACGCGCGTTTCCGCTTTCTCGTGGAAAAATGCAAGCGTATTGTTGGAAAGTAAACGTAAGCACCCGAGGTGATTTCAAGAACATAAAGAATAAACATACTGTTTTATATGTTTATTCCACTTAACATTATTGTATGGGTTGCTTGTCATTTCTTTTGCTGTTGTTATAAGGTCTTGGCGTGATAGAGCTAGGAGATGGATGGTCTAAGCAATATGTGCTTTCGGTTGTAGTGAATACGGGTGTGCGTCAGACAGGCGCCAGCCAGCCGGTCGGCCACAAGAGCCCACTGTTCTTGACGTTTCAATGTGAGTAGTGCAATTACACTAACGTATTTTATTTACCCGACCGCCGGGCGATCAACCAGGGTCTCAGTTCCCAAACACACAAACACGACACAAAGTTTTATGTTTACAATACAACTAAATGACTTAGGGACCTACTTAAAACTCACACCCTCTTATTATAAAACGTGGTCTTAAAAAAGTACCGGGTTTAGTACTAGGTTTAAACCATGAACTTGAATAAACGTTATTACAAAAAGAAGTTTATCGCTAGTCCTAGAACTATCTATGGTACCAAAGTTAGACCATCGTGACCCCTAGTTTAACTATGGTACTAAATTGTTACACGTCAAATTCTTAATTTTGAGGTTAGCTTTCGGAAATTAATATTTTTTGATTTTAACCAAAAATGGATATTGACATGATTGATATAGTTGATTTGGAAGATTTGGAGTTGTTGGATACTTGAGAGTGCCCGGGGACCTAACAGAGTTCGTCAGCGACGAAATCCATTTGAGTTACCTGACGAAGATTTTCGGTATAAATATAGATTTAGTAAACGTTTTGGCGAAAGGATTGTCGATTTACTACGTGAAGATTTGTGTGTACGTAATCTAACATGTCCGTTATCACTAACCTTTTTTCCGGAGTCCAATTAACACCCCTTTTTTTCTTTGGTTGTTCCATTTTCTTAAAACGATGCAGACACGATCTCACCACAAAGTGCCCAAAGAACTGTGCCTTTATTTAGATTATTAATCTTGATGTGAAACCGGACATCTAGTTTACTTTTAAGTTGTAACATAAACATTTCGATAACATTACTCGAATTACGCGCGCTGTCAAGTTCACTTCGTTATACGTGTTATCTCGATAGTTGATCCAAACCAGAACAATTAAATTGTGAACATGCATTCAAAAAATTAAAAGTCGGATTATTTAACTACCTTTAAATAGCAAAACTTCATATTTTACCACTACAAATAGCAATTTATTGAATATTTTTTCTTTCAATTACGTAACAACATTTTGTAAAAAGGAACGGCGCATAGAACGCTGAACGAATGATTGAAGAGTTTAAATATTTTGTTGCTTATAATCTGTGGATAACGTTTAAACCAGGGACTATCTTTGGTACTAAGTAGTCCTTTGTTGGTCTACGATTTGTAATACGAATGACAGAATTAACGTTAGTACCGTAACAAACCTAGACCTTTTAGTCCTGGTTTAAACCTGGTACTAACGGAAGTTTTATAATAAGACGGACAGCGTCAGCCCGTCAGCACAGTTGGGAGCAACAAAAGTGTGTAATCCTCGAATTATTAAGCATTAAATTCTGATGACTTCTTTACTTCACAAAGTCCCATTTACATTGATCAAATCTTTAAATTCAGCACTGGAAATCAGTGATCCCGGTGATTGGATCGTATTGGAGCGATGTGAACACTCTTCAATCCAGTCCATCATCCAGTAGCCAACACTGGATTGGAATAGTAGCAGTTCCGTTATAAGTACTAGATTGGCCAATTCTAACGCTGGATATTGGATGTTGGACTAATAATACTGGATAAATGTAAATAAGCTTAGTCTCAGCATTGACCAATACAAAGAAAGCTTTGTTCCAATTTCTTAAAAATATAAATAAGCACAAAATCTGTAAAAAGGATGCACGACCTTGAGATTTGTATACAATCATAAAATTGCATACAAAACGCCACATATAAATGAAAATTAGATACTACAAAGGTTGTGAAGAGCAGATGTGCATAATTTCACAGTAGAACGGACGCGGGACCGGTCAGAGGGGTCGGCTAACCGCAGCAGGTGTAATGGCATCGTCCGACCATGTTGCTAGGGATCGTCAGTGCACACTGACATCACTTTATCATTTATAATAATATGAAAACTAACCATCATGTCCTTAGGAAGGAACTCAACTCAGCTTACTTAATTTATAGTTGGATGATACTTGATAAAATCTTGGTTGTGTCGAGCGAGACCTATAAGTATGTACCTATAAGACAACAGTTCCGTAACATTGTCCAAATGGCCCCGTATGACGTCAGCATTTGCCGAAAACTCGCCGGAGCAGCTATTTTGGTTTCAGCGGCGCCCGTTTTATTATGATGACTGAACTGGCAAAAACGTTCGGCATTTCAAGTGGCCAGAATAGAGCGATTAATGAACAATCGAAGCTAAAATTAAACGTAACAGTCGTAAACATCGCATGCCTCATTAAAATACCTCTATCAAAGCTGATGACGCTTCAAATAAGTGATTTATTGTTTCTTGAACCAAGTACTTGCGTACCGACTACTGAAAACTTCCCACGAGAAAACATTAAGCGGATTGTGTCATGTATTAAAAGCAGACGCATTAGCCTGTGATCGAACGAAACAATGAATCGTTGATAAAAAAATAAACCCCTGTTAGGAATAAACGTATATAAATACAATATCCCCATGTTAATTCAGCGGCATTTTTATACCGAGAAGAAGGGGGCGTTAAAAATAATAAAATATATATACTATAAGATATCAACCCGGAAGAGTATACAAGGAATCGGATGAGCAAGAGTGCGTTCACCCAAACGATGGACGCTGCTCACAATAATATGGACTAAATGTGTAACACGCAGGTTCCCTCGCCACTGAAAGATACCGGAGTAAACAAACCAATTTAAAAAGCGTAAAATATATTTTAAACATTACATCTGCTGCGCATAATGAAACACATGAACTTATTGATAAAGTGCTTATGTATCGCAAAAAAGAGAACTGCTTTGTGGGGAAACGAAGTACTTAATGAAAGATTTTCTACAAAAAGTATTTAGTGTCAAAAAAGACACCGGTATCTACAATATATCTAGTGTAACATGTGGCTTGTGCTTGTGACAGGGAAGGGCTTTCGATCGCGGTTCATTATAAGCACGTGTCATGCACCAACTGCACACACGACAAAATCATACAAAAAGTCCCAAATCAACCATATGCTCAAAAGAAGTACGACCAAAACGTTTAACCCATGTTAAATAGTTACACAAAAACGTTATCGTGAATAAAAAAGAAACCTAGAGTTTAAAATTAAACACTCTTTTCAATCAGGAAAGTTTTCAAGTACACTATGGCAACATCGATCGATGCAATACCCATTCATTCGGACGGCTGAATCACAAAACAGTACATGGGAGCATGTAACGAACAAGTGAGTGACGCATTCAAACCTTTCAACCTGCCTCTATCGAACAAGTGTTTTATGATACCCTTCTATGTAAATAATGGTGATAACAATAAAAGGGAACCATGGTAATGGTATTTTAAACAAATAAACGCTGTAAGAAAAACAAAAATCTAGTAAAATCGGTTACTTATTTGACGTAGATTCCTTTCACAATTGAACCTTGAAAACATATAGTAAGCAGCTGCGCGGATAGACGTTGAGTTGAACCGGCAACATCGTGCGAAGGCAAATTCTCACGCGGAATGCGCGCAATCATAACCTTACAGGGAATTCACATAGTCGTCGGCAGCGCCACATAAGGCTATTGTTCACAAGAGCAAGGGGAACCCTTCTATGATGCGTTCCACTAATGACATACATTTGCATCGAAATGAAAATATCATTTTCAGAATATATCCAGCAGGGCAGACGGGTACAGAGAATGAATTCATTTTCGAACGTGAGGATTCAAATGACAACCAACTTATGAAATTCATGAGGAAACACTAACAAAATTGCTTGACTAAAAACGTCCTTCGCAACTTTCCTTTGGAGATTATTAAGATAATGAAATTCTGCGTAGCTTCACTGAGCAAATCTAACATTAATCCTGCAGATCACTTCCTCAATCCCGCCTGCTACGATAACTGCCTACACGATATAATACAGTCCACTTTACCGTTTAACAAGCGCTATATAGCGGATGGGTTCCAAGTAAGCGTGATGAGAACAACAACAAAGCTAAAAGCCACGTTCACCTGCACTATGGAATGTGAATGCATGAACCTAACACTATGGAGAGACTATAGTAAGTATAGTCATTTTATTAATATGACCAACAACACAGTTGTTGCTGGAACCTTTCACTGAAACATCAAGCGTGACGTAAGAGTACATTCGTACAGCAAAACTTTGATTGTGGAAGGTAATGTTGAAAACAATTTTCAAGAAAATTCGTAGTTAACAATGCGTGGCCAGTAAATTAAGGTGAGTAGCTAATCTCAGTTTGATATCACGGCCGAGTTTGCAATAATAAATATGAGAATTTCTAGGAAAGCGAGTCAGGTGTGACGGCAGTTGTGGAGGTGGAGCGCGACACATCACCCACTTGCGCGAGGGAGGTCCGGTCCGCCGCACCTCACCTCGACACTTTCGCTCACCATCATCACTGATATATCAGAAGTTGGTTAAACAACTCATAGACACAGATTATGCAAAATATTATATTAAAAACATTCGCTTTCTACAAGAATAACCAAAGCATTAAGTCTACAAAAAGTCAAAGCAACAACTGAATCATCAAGAGACGTTATTTTAAATATCCAGTCTTCATTAAACCAAAGAAACTAAATCTAGACTTACGGCGACGCCACATGACTACAACATCTAGTTCGCAACATGACGCTGGAAAAGATCGACGCACTCAAAGGCATTCGTTATAACGATAATATCTTTATAGCAGCCGGTGTTGCGAATACGAATAAGAATGAACTGCCACAAGTATCATACTTGTACGTACTCGGTATGTAGTAACGTGGCCTTGATGCCGCGGAATATTCTGTTATGACCAGTACGTATCATGACCCATTTGCTAACCATCAGGAAGTATGCAAATTAAACTGACTAGAGCATAATGAACAAAACAACGATGATTACAATTACAAACTTTGACTCACGAGATTGAACAAATACATGCGTTCAATCCTGAACAACTGCACCATGCTAGACTACGACAAACCGGTCGTCTATCTTTAACCTCTTGCAGCATCGTAAATGTGGAGAAACACTCTAGCGAAATAGCACCCACATCAACGTTTGATGAGCTAATACGACATAATCAACAAACAGTATGTACTAAGCCACGTTGCCGATTCAAGAGATAATTTTTTATCTAATCAAACAAATGTGGTTTATCTAACGAAGATTCTCACGATCAACGAAATGATATTGAAATGTCGATCGTTTCCTCGAACGTGCTATATTTAGTATTCAAGCATGTGGTGATACTAAACAGTTTGACTGATAGGAGATAAAAGATGTTTACTGTTTATTTCTTTGGGTCGTTTCATCGTTTGAACTCGAGTTCATGCAATCATCATAATGTTCCTCCCTATGTAGTGCAGCGCCGGCTGAATTGAAGCAACAGGAAATCGATCTAATGCCAGAGGCTAATGGCTATGTAAACACCAGTAATGGGCGCAGGACGGGCCCTTCGCATCCAGTTACGATCGATAACGAACTTTATACTAGTTCATTTGACTGTGATCTTGATTTTTTGTTTCCTGAATAATAATGGATTCATTGACAGATAGGAATGAATAGGTGACGAATAAAATTATCAAATAGGTAACAACTGATAGTTATCTAACATGATGTTAACAAACAAGACCAAAATGCCTTTGAACATAACATTCAATTACATCAGTCGTGTAATGCAACGCGTATCAAATAAATATCTGCCTATCAGTGTTGATCGACATTGATAACTCGCTAATTACGTCAATGATGGTTTAAGTGAATCGTTACCTGTTAAGGCGAGGTATTCCTGCAACAGTAGGCATTTAGCGCTGTAGGCTGCACGCAAAATACTTCGCGTGGACACAGCGCGTTCGTGAACTCGCGTGACCTTGCCCAGCGACACAGCATAGAAATATGCAGTTGAATAAGTAATATTACTTGACTTTTATGAAATATTTTTTCTATGATCAAAATTTGTTACTATCTAGTAGCGATAAATTAGAGCTTCGTTAATAAATGAAATAATTGTCTATAAAATATAAGAATATAAAATAATCATAATTGGGCAGTTTGAGTAACTAATTGAAAATAAACAGCCAGTTCGCTATTAGTAGGTTAGAGAACTGTAAAGATAACATTTTGATTTGTTTATGTGTTTTTGTGTAAATTGCAATAAGTGTATTTTTATTGAACCTTCCTATTTCATTCAAACAAATTTCATTTTTTATAATAAAAATATAATATTAACAATCACAAAACTAGAAAGAAACTCAACTACTGTAGGCTGTAGGTAATTATTTCAAAGACAGGGCCGAGTCACAATACTGTATATATTTGTACTGTGACATATCTTTGGAGTGCATTCTTTTTATTTGTTACTTTTATTGCTTTACACGACTTTTTTCGCTTGCGTTGTTTATTGCCCATTATAACTTGCAACAATTATAATAATCTTGGTCAAAAACAGACGGTATGGTACGCGAAATTGTCGCGGAAAAAACTGACACAGGTCCGTCGTCGGTAAGCGCCAGCGCGCGACTAATCGGGCCTGTCCGAGCCGCCGCGAACGCTTTTAATTCATATTAAATCATAGTAATTAAGAAAATAATGTTATCAAGTCAAACTCTGCCACTTTGTCTAGAACTAATTAGTTTCTTTAATTTAGTATAAAAATTAAATGTAAAATATCAGTAATTTAGTCATAATATTGAAAAAAAGTTACAAAAAGGGGTAACTTTGCGATTTTTTTCTATCGAGTGAAGTTCATCAGGTTTTGCAATTGAATGCGACTGTGACTAGATAAGATCCTTAACTATAACATATATTTTTTTTAGATTTTTAAACACTATATTCTTTGTCTCAGATGGTTTTAAAAAAGTCAAATGTGCGCCCACCTCGCCTTAAGGAGTAACGTGCATTAAATTACGTAACAATTGCCTTTTCACGTGAAACAAAAACAAATGCTAATTAGTACGTTTATGCAGATTCTAATTGGTAGCGGAAAACTTAAGTCTGCAAATCTGCATGGTTAGACCGTTTCCGCAGTTTTTCTGTGATCGCATTCGTCCTTCAGAGTAATTTAAGTTTTTAGATGTACTACGTACAAATGAAATACGTTTATTGTTTTTATCGTAAAAATAATAAAAGCTCGTTGATCACGGCACCTGCAAGTGAATAACCTCGAACTTGAACGTAGAAACAGTTGCCACATGTAAACAGAAGCGCGGTGTGGCAGATGAAACTCTTATTGACGAAAGGTGCGGCAACGGAGCGTGCGTTGACTAGCACGTGCCGAGCGGAGAAATCCTGCTGTACGATACGAACCACACTGACACACACATGCTCGCTGTGCCTATTTCTATATTACTCTACGAGTCTACGTACAACCGTAATTTGTATCCACGCTTTTATTATGTTCGCCTACTCTACGCAGCACTAGTTCTACGCTTCGACTGCAGCGGTATCTGCGTTGATTGTGTCAGGAAGCTTCAGCAGAATCAATTTTGAAATGCATAACTTTATGAATTAAAAGATAAGCAGCGCATCGAAGGCAGGAAAGCAACACGATCTGTCTTACGAGATGTCGGGATTGCAACGTTGTGAGATAACCCGAAGTAATATTAACTAGTTAGTTCACGTGTTTGACTTCCTGCTCCAAGCTTACTGTGCAATGCGTCACTAACGGTTTTGCAAGAACTGCTTTTCTTTACTGCGCAACGGCAACATTCCGTTAACATAAAAATAATGGGATAATTCCTTACCGTACATACGAAAATCCGAATATAACAAATTCTTGGTAACTTGTCTGAATTTTGACAATTTTACGGTACTAAATCACTGTGGTATCATACTAACATAATACACTGTCTTTGCTTATCCGTTCCACCACTGATTGGTTTTGAATTCTTTGATTGTCATTACAATGAAACAGAACATTGACCTTCGAATTCTGCTGAAACATTGGCGTGAGAAATTAATTTGCTACCAATTCCTATCGAGGTTTAAAATTATTTAATTTTAAGTGTTATAGATGGTAATCAATATACAATATCTAATATCATACTATTTATTAGGTACTTACACATCTTTAAACTTGAGAATTGTATAAATTGAGATGTAGAAATGTAGATTGTAGATGGAAAATTCAAGCAAATTTGTTTAATAATGTGTCTTTCAGCCCAAACCTACAAAGAAACCCTGAAGTCTGAACCATTTTAAGAAACGTCAACTTTGATACATCAACGCAGAGCCTAAACCACTGAAGCTGAAAATGCAATTTAGTACACTTAGATCTTTTTAAGTCTTCTCCAACATTGTTGAGAAAATGCTAGGCTGATGAAGTCGTTGCTGCAAAAGTCTAGTATTCTACAAATAGTGTTTGGATTTAAGTAAATGAAATATAAAAGCATCATTGAAATCCAGCCAAGTAGGTAATGTTCCAAGTTCCAAGCTCAGATTAATCATACCAAAACCGCAGCGACTGGCAAAATACGTCATTACTAACTAACTACAACCTAGAGATTCCTTCAGGATGACAGTGTTCACGATACATTCAAATCAAAACCAGAATGAAACAATTTAACTCATCAAATGAACGTAGACAGACGGACCAGCCTACATCATCAATAAATAAATTCGTGCATGATATCACAACGAGCCAAAATGGTGAAAAGCAAAACTTTCGCGCTACGATTTGGAATTTATTTATTAGAGTTCACATTATGTAACCGTTTTTATAACACTATTCGTTCAGTTTTAATAGTTAGCAATAACCTCTATTATATTTTTTTTATGAAATCTAAAATCACTTCCTAATCCACTTTTTTATTGCGTGTTAGTGCACCAGAGTTTCGGAATTGCATTTAGCGACTGATGGCTCGCGTCCGGAGATCAACTAGAATTTGCACCATGGATTTCTAATTACTCCAGTGTGTCACCTCCATCAGACCTCATGGGGTGGGCATTATTCTTTTCATGGTTCTGCTAACAAGCTGACTTTTGATTCGTACGTTAACTTCCCTTTCTGTGGGAACATTTTGGACTTCGCGTGTTATCCTTACGTAACGAAGACAACTTTCAATACATTCGTCAAGTATAGTCTTTACTTCATGAGTTGCGACATAAGTTTATTGCTTTTTATCGTCATCAACAACAAAGCAATGCTATGTAATTTTATGTCAAAGTGTGTTATGGCAACTTGAATAGGTCGTGACATTTACGACTGACTTTGTGACTGCAAATGATGCTTCAAGCTTCACTCATCTCGTCCCGACTCAGCACGACACCGAAGATTATCTCAACCAATACATTTAGTTACACTTTCTCGTAATGTGCAAATTCCATGTGTTTTAACTTTCGCGAAGAATGTAACGGCCCATGAACACTAGTTTCCATATAAAATGAATGGATTTTTGATGGGTTTTGAATTTAAAATAGCTCAATTTTAATGATTACGTCAGCGATGAAGTAACAAGCCATTTATTGATATTGTGTGTGTTTAATATACCCCTTATTTAATAGACGAAAACAGCTGATTAACTTCAAGATGAGCCTTTCACAGTAAGCAGGTTACTTTTGAGTTTTGTGTCCTAAATAAAAAAACAGAAATACATAATGAGGATGAAGAAGAGTATTCATATCCATGCAGACAAGAGTAAAGTTTAAAGAGCGGTAGTAACCAGGGAGGATACATTCGATTGGAACGTATGGGATCTCAAAAATAACACAGTTCGCAAGATGCTAAAACTACTTTACGTCCGTTGGGTCTGTCATAATTTAGTTATTTGGAACCTTATAATGTCCGCTATAGAACTCTTTTTTGCTTGACTTCATTCACGTTATACTTAGCCATTATTTGGCGCGGTCCTGCTTATTCTGGTCGAACCGGTTCTACGCCTGGCTTTGCGACTGGACCTGCTACCACTCGCCAAATGAGTCGTGCGCGCGCCTACGTCGCAAATATGTTATGGCAGCATGTATTCAACGGATCAGAAACTAAATAAACACCCAATACACAAGCTATTCCTTAATTTTAGTATTTAACATCAACAAAAGTCCAAACGACCTTGAAATGTCACTTTGAACTTAGTAAAATAGAACAGCGCAGGTGTGGCAGCCATCAAGATTATTGAGGGTAGTGTTTCTAAAGGTCACAGCTAAATGTAATTCGGACCTGATCCAATTAAGTAGGAGCAATATACCGGCTCGCCCTGCTACAAAGCAAGACTTGCATTTTTAAAACCTTGGCTTCAAAGCTAGAACAAATACAACGTAGCATTTATTTTAAAATATTCAAGACGACTTTAAAACAGAGATGACTTCTATAAAATTTTATAGGCAGTACTTTTCTTCTGTTTGAACGAATCAAACAAATTGGTTTGGGTTTAACGGTTTCACTTTCAGCATTTTTTTACGACGATCATTATTATTGGAGAATTTTAGGTTCTTTTATGAGCCATAAAAATATAAAATAATATTTTTGATCACCAGACCAGTTTGAATGAAATACAGAATGAACAGCATGTAGGAAAAAAAATGTATAGTTTCTTTAATGACATCTATCTTGTTTTTTTTTATTCAGTGGACTCTCAATCTAGTTTGATTGCTAAAATGTTATTTCCTTTTAGCCGGCGTCCAATTCAATTCTATGTCGTCAAACAATCTACGTTTTGTCGTAGTAAACAATATGAAACATTTTTATGATGACATCATCGCCCAGCGAGGAACCCATAATAGGTAGGCTCCTTTTTGCGTTTTGGCCAGCCCACGATCGGAAACTCGTTTAATTTTTAACGACTTCGAAAATTGTATTTTTACATTGGGCAAAATGTTCTCAAGTATTGCCAGATAACGTTTTAAGCACTGCTTTATTTGGCCAATGTAAATACAATTTGTAATTAGATGATGGAATAAAGTAACTTGTATTTTATTAAATATCAAACTATGGACCAAATTGAGGAAAGTGTGTATAATCTCAACGTATATATGTTTAATTAAAATGGTACAGTTGCGTAAATGTGTAATTGACTGATCAATAATCGCGTAATAATTTTAAGGAAAACGTTTGTTTTTCAGCGATGTGAAAAAACTTGCTGTAATAATACCTACTTCTTCAGTGAAAAAAAAAAGTAATCTTTGTCCTTTTCAACGGAAAATATTGTGAGGGAAAACGTTACAATGCCACTCGTTCGTCCGGCATTTGAAGTTTTTGTTAGTCTACAGATAACTTTAAACGATTTCCGGATGATTGACAACTTTGTATTGAACCTGTAAGTTTGTATTGGTATCCTGAACTACGATCACTTGAGGCTCGATTACAAGCAGATAACAAATCTTTCAATAAACAATCGTTTAACCTATTTGTTAATGTTTATTGAGCCTTTGGTTTCTCATTACAACCTAGTGCCCTAGTAACAACGTGTCAACAGAAGCCAATTAAGCGCAACGTCTCTTACCAGATACCGAGGACGTAATGACATCAAATTATTGCCCGACAATCTACGCGTAAGTATTAAAAAGATTTTCACTACTGAGCTTAAAACCTACATACTTTGTACAATAATTAAATGGTATAGAGACACGTCCGCAATAAAAAAGGCATTCGAAACTACAATTACATAAAAAAGTAACTGTACCTATTAGAATTATGTAGATTTGCTTCATCATCGGTCATAAAATTGGGAAGTACTTCGTAGATGATGGCAGAGGTAATCAATGTAACTGTAGAGAGAACCTCAAAATCGAAGGGTACATACCTATTTAAGTTTGTTCTGATTGATGTCTGTTGGTTAATCAGATAAGTAATCGGTCGAGATAAGATGGGGAACAACTCGTAGGGCACCGAAGCAAATGAAGCAATGCATGTTTACGTGTATAGTTGAAGTTGAAACACTACTACTGACGCCTGGTCGTTTATTTTATGTATAGTGTATACTTATAGGTTAACGCTTACTAATGGTACTGGTATATTAAACACAATTTTCAACATTTAGCACTATTTTCTATTGGTACAAGTATGGACCTCTTTTCAGAGGCACTGCGGCAAGTGCTTAAAAACAAGCAATTTGTGTTGTCAGAAGTCAGAAACATAATTTCTAGTTTTTCATAGAAAGTTATTTATTTTTGTATAATATGACATAACTTAAAGAAGACGCATACATTATCTATCGGCAAATATATCCTAAAGGCGAAAGTTTCTGCCTTGAGAGCGTATGCTTAGACTAGAATACGTGACCGGATTACTAAGTAAATATGCAACAACAAACTGAAATATTGATTTTTTGCGGGATTCAAACTCTGAGCCTGTTGAGCAGAGCCATGCAGGGTTGTCAGATGTCTTTAGTTGAAGAGTCCAATATTGTTTAATAGTCTTTCGGGTGTCTGGTGCATTAGATTGGACCTTTTTGAAAAAAAGAAAGATATCGTCGACACACTGACCGCGTAAAGAACGGAAGACATTAGCAAGTTCTTTCTCCAGTTTTTTAAAGCATTCTAACAGCCCTGGGCTAACACCGTGCTAGTGTTCGTTGTGTTTGACTGTGGCCGCTATCCAGGTCGCGTTACAAAACGCTTACGAACTAGTTCAGGGACAGCACTGTAATTGAATTGTACATGATACTAGCTACTGACTGCTGACTAATGTCAATTTATTGCTATTTCACTTTTTTATGCTCTACTACTGTTTCAAAACACATTTCGAAAATCTTCAGCTTTGCTACTCGGAACTTAATAAGGAAACATTCATGTTTAACATGCGAAACTTTCTCTCAAGTAAGAGAGCTACTAAAACGAATATTATTATAGTCGTTACCACCTAATTAGCACCAACCTTGTAAGGTGACCGGCTTTGTGAATCCGTTTCAAAATACGTAGCCAAAATATTTTTACTCGCTTATGTGAAAATAATGTTAAGTTGCTCTTTTTTCGCATCGGGAGTCCATCTACATAATGATAGGTAGGTGCAACGAATGGACCATTTCACAACTGGGTAGCAAGTCGAGCGGAATGCGGGCCGCCACCGGCCTTGCAGCCTGCCAACACTGACCACTCTCGCACACTAATAGATCCAAATAGATACACTATCAGCGACAGTGTTGCTGTACGCGTACAGAGTGCGATGACCCTAATGTCAATCTTTGCTATTTATTAGCGACTCAATCAGTCGGTCGGTTAGGCCATTAAAAAGCTAGTCGACACCCTAGACCTATTAAAGCGAGATTCCGAAGCGATTCGCGGATGCAAATTGTCTAAGAATGTCGGTCGAAAAAAGGCGCGTTTTCCACCTGTTTAGCAATTCGCGTTAGACGAAAGCCAAAAACTTTTACATTTTTGACCTTGATACATAGTTACATATTTATTAAAGTAGCTGTATATTCGAAAAGCCCAGATAATGCCCAATGTGCCTAATTCTCTGGCAAGGACTTTTCATCAATATTGAAAAGTCTGATGCCAACATATTGAATGAAATTGATATCAATTAAGACACACATCAATGGGACAATTGAAATGTTTTTTTTTAGGATTTGGTTGCAAACATTTTAATGGATGACTTGGAACCTTTTGTGGCTCTATCTATATGCAGCCAAGATAATTAGCACACAATATACTGGGCAGACACATCATGTTTCAACTTCAACCACTATCCATTGTTTGCTTGAGGGATCGAGGACCAACTGGCCAAGTATAAAAAATGTTGTCTTTGATATTGTTTGTTTGTTAAATTTTCAGTAGATCAGCAGAATTAATTAGTTTAATCACAACTACAACATGGTAATATTTTCCAGTTTGGAAAATAACTTTAAGACATGGACCTAATTATTATGTTTTGATAACCTGAATCATAAAAACTGTTGAGATAATGTAAGTAATGCTTCCTTACAAATGTCTGATAATTTATTGGTATCAAGTACATTAAAATTGTGAGTATGAGGCATGGCACAACAACATGATATCATGTCACATCCGAACACTGACCCAGTTATCAAGATGGAAATTAACTCAATAATGTGACACTGAAATGGATTGTCGGAGGAATGATATGAAAGAAAAACTCCAGGAGTAAATGATATTGTGATGGTAGACAGGGAGGAGACTGGAAGAAAAAAATTGTGTTGCACCAACCAAAAGTAACGTTGAACAAGGTCAAGAAGACATTGAAACTCAAGGTATTTGAATCTACTGAATGCAAGATAACTTGGTGACACACAGTGAATAATAATCAACAATTTTTTCTTCTACTTAATTATTCCACATACACAAAATGTAATGGAATCTTTAAGAATGATTGGATGCATGAATCACTACTGTAGGTAATTAATCAAATTCGTTAGAAAATTAAAAGAAACCATAATTGCCCTAATGATTATTACTTGAGAAAGATGATTTGGCCATTGACATTGAGTTCTCTGGTTTTTGACTAAATCAGGAATAGTGCGTTTCTAAAGAACTTCACTTTTTTTTTAAATATATTGTAACTTAGTTTTAGTGTTTATTGACAGAAATCATATTAAAAGGCAGTTTTGTAAAATAGTTACATCCTGAAACATGTTTCTTACTCAGTGGTAACTGTTTAATAATCATTCTTGTACTCTTATCTCAATTTATTTGGGGTTGGCGCAACATGTCATTTTCTTCCATACTTCTCCATTACTCGATGTTAACTGTTTATAGGACTTTAAAATTAGAATATACTTCAAAATCAATATCAAAATATTTTATTTCACATAGGCATACACGGGCACTTACAAAACGTTGAGAATAGGTGCACGGTTCGGATTGGTCCTATGGAAAAGAACCGGCAAGAAAATCACCATGGACTTCCTTGCCAGTTCTTTTACTCTTTTCAAATGATTGATTTATGAATGAACTTATGAAAGATCTCATTCTTAAATTGTTACAAATAAATTGCAAACTGTATTTAATTTATTCCATATTTACTATTTCGGTCTTGAAATATACTCATAAATAGTAGAAATATGAAAGTGAGGTTCTCTGCGGTTTGCACTAACTACTGACTTAATTGAATTTAAGAATTTTTAGTAAACAATAACTGTGACTATTGGGTGTAGGATAGTTACTTTATAGTTCACCAGCTGTGCAATCAGATTTTGTTGTCAATTTCATGGGTTTAAATTAAAGTACTCCTTATAACATCAGCTATCTACCTGTAAGAGTTCCGTCAAAATCGGTCCAGCTGTTTCGTATATTAGCCGGAACAAACAGACAGACAAATATTTTAAAAATGATTTTTTGTTATTTATAACATATATACTTTCATATGCATTCAGTAAAAAGCTGTTATTTTGAAATAACAAACAGACAGTTCAATTTTGTTTATTTGTAAAGAATTATATTTATATTTTCGTGTATTCTGGGAGCAGAAAATATAAAGTCAGAATTCACACAGGAAGATTTTTAGATAGTAATCACTAGCCAATTGTTAAACTGCTTTTTCTGAAGCTAAAATTGTTTCTAGAATAGTTTAAGGCTGTCCAATAATTAGTATTTTCTCAAAAAGATTTTGTTTTTGTTTCTTAAGTTAGCCTTTCAAGTATTTAGTTTGTTACCTAGCCATTTCCCAGTAAGGTCTTGAACAAAGGCTTTTAATCAGAGCTAGCAATGTTTTGTAATAGTGTGTAGTGACTAATTAAAACAGCCTCTTAGTTACTACCAGAAACATGAGAATGTATTTTGAAATTTATTTCATCAGCACAACTTGTAGAAAGTTTGGCAAACTATTTGAACATCATAAAAAGAGTAGAAACTTAACAAATTAATAAAAGCTTTTGTATTTTGCAATATAGCTAAGAATTTACCTAGCTTTAAAATTCTTTAATTTATGGTAATTTTATTTGCAAATTCAGCGAAACTACCAATAAACTTTCTACTTCCGAATATCTACCCAGTCGTGCACAAAAAAGTATTATGTACATTGTATGAGTATCTAAAGTCGATAGATTTATAAATAAAGGTGCGTTATAGTTCAAGTTCTAAGTACGTTTACTCCTGTCAACAGCAGCTATACAATTTACAATTTGCTGGACAACCGACACGGAATTTTAACGTCGTAGACACTTACCCAAAGCTCAATACCCCAATTCATTTTCACGGCAATAGAATCCACACTTACACAAAAAAACACATTGAAGCTTCACTAAAACACTATAGTTGATAACAAGTAAATTTACGAAAATATTTCCACTAATATGTTGTTTTTTATCACTACCACCATTTCAAAACACATTCTATAGAAATAAACATGGCTGACTGACATGACATTTCGAAAGACTGGCTACATTGCACTGAGCGACTGACGGACGGAAGTCCGAAAAATAGAGGTTTTTTTTGCTGATTGTCTATGGAATATGTTACCAACTTTTTAGGATTCCCAACAATAAGAGGAAAATAAAACTCCAAGGTGCTTAATAATCGTTTTAATTTGTTAAAATTAGGAAACAAAAATTTTTATATGTCTTTGCGAGTTTGCACTGCGTGGTTGCAATAATGAGCCGTCAGACCCTCGACGTACAAGTGCTGTCCGCCGAACTTCCTAAAAGGTAATAACAAATTAATATAAATGTTCTCTTGAATAGTTGTTTTAAGCCCGAACCCTGCGTTTTTCACTTGAAATCTATTGAAATGAAAATAATGCTTTTCCACTTTGACAATAAAATACAGGGTGTACGGGTCAGCCCTCCGCAAACTGACAGGGTGCATTATGCTCATTATTTTGAATTATAGCCACGGGATTTTTTCTCGGGATTTTTTAAACTCATTTTTCAGTTACTATTCCTTAATTTCAATGTAAAATTACATCATCTGTACGCAGCAGTCTATTAATGTAAAAAATACGGCCAAAATAAAAAAAAACCAACAATGGATGTTGAAATACTCTAAAGAACGACGCGTGAAATCAGCTGTTCACTTCCTGATTAGCTGCAGAGTTCATCGAAATCGCTGTCGCGCTTGCCGTTCGCTACGTGTGTTTTGCCACGGTAACAATACATTACGTATGAGGACATAAATAAAATCAAATTTATTGGATTCCCACAACATTCCTGAAATAATTTCTTGTAGCGGTCATCTTATTATGATATACTGAATTCACCCCATCAGTCTGCAGAGGGCTGTTTTCACCCTGTATAATATTTAGAAATTAGCGAAATTAAACAGATTGTGTTTAGTTCACGCAATCAGAAAAAATAGCTAGTAACGCTGAATTTGAATAAAGATTTGAATTACAAAGTTATTCAGTTTAATACTCCGTTTGAACGAAGTTTTACTCTTATGGTACGTTCTCGAATAATAGCTTTAAAAACAAAACAAATAATTACATGGACCGGTTCCAAGAAACCATGATGACTTGATCTTCGAGATGAAAGTGGGTCTGTTATCGAAGAAGCCCGTGAAGATGGCAGTAGAGTCTGTAAGAATAATATTTTTTTTAACATAAAATTACATGACTATTTTAGGTAATATTATTTATTGGGGTCATCATCATTCTCCTGCCCTTATCTCATCCATTTGGGTATGGTGAAAAATTACCTTCAAAGCTGGTATAAAACCAAAATCGGATGGTAGAGGTTGAGTTTGTATGCTGTGCATTCCTTCTTCCGATGCCACGGAGACAATAGAAGGTCGGGCAGATAGCTGCTGAGCCAATAAAAGCGGATCCGCATCTAAAATAAAAATACAAGATTGTGTATTATATAAAAGTTTGTAAGTTGACCGTTACCCGTCGACGTTGAGTACATCTATCTTTTTGCCTCATTTAAGTCTGGGAAGGTGCAGGCAAAATCAGTGACGGAGACCAAACTCCCTGTTCGGGGGGGACTGATTATACCCCATATGGCCAGCCAGAGTGGAATTTCAACCAACTTGAGCTGGCTGGTTGATTCACAGATTACCATATTGGCCACTGCAGTTCGCGGCCCGAAAATAATTGCTCCTCCACGGCGGTGGTGTCACAAAGTTTAGAGATGTGGAGAGATGTTATTCATACAATTTTTGTTTTAGGTAAGAAGATATTTTTATTATTTAACAGACTTACCAATATTCATGCCTTTTGCAACTCTACTTGCTTGTACAAGTTTTCCTGCACTTCTTCTGAACCTTATTCCTTTTTCAGCTTCTCTTCTTAATCGTTGAGCAGCGGCAGCTGATTCTGCTATAGCTTTAGCCATTGATCCCATTCCAGACCTTTTCAAATTTAAATCTACTATATAACTTAGACATATAGCATTTGACAGGATAGTATCGCATGGCTGAAATATGAAATAATAAGTTATAGTAATAAGTTGGTGTATTTTTTAGAATCAATTATTTATTTCGACTCAAGGTAAAGCGTGAGCATGCCAATGATTACTTTGATTACTAAAATAAGCACTATAAATTGACAAAAGTAATAAACATAATACGCACGGAACCAATATCATTTACACTTATGTCAAGTGAACGTAAAGGAGTTTTCACTAAACCAATCGCTCGTGCTAATAAATCGCCACAAGTTGGGGGATTTTCTGCACTCGTAGTGGACCATACTCCTGTTGGTGGCTTCAATAAAGGTCCAGGTGTTATTCCACAACCCGATATATTTAAGCTGTAATTTTTTTTTTATAATTATTTATAGCAAAAACACCACGACCAGTACAAAATTAAATATTAATATTCATTACCTGGTTAGATTGCATCCTCTTGCAATAGATACAGCGACATGAGCGATTCCTTCAGACCCAAGTTTTGTGTTAAGTCTTAAGTCTAGCGTACGAACCCCGCATCCAGAATGATTAAGCGCATGCGATATACTTTCAACACCAGCTGGACCTATAAAGTAAGAAGTTTTAAACATGAAGAAGAAGAAGTTTAAAACTTAGCCATTTAACTTCACATAGACGCCAAAATGCATCAGTAATAATTAAACACAACGATTCTGTTTTACTTCAGTTGTGGTCAATAAAGATCATCACTTTCATTCACATCACGATTTGTATTTTGTTGCATAAAATATTACCAAATATATTATCTGCCAAAATGAGAGTTCGCAAAACATCACGTCTCATAATAAATTTTCCTATTGACGAAGCACCATCATCACCTATTTTGCAATGACTGAAATCCATTGTTTCTAAATTCATGTTGTCCGAAAGCCCCCGAAGTATATATTTAACTCGTTGACAATTCATATCACTTCTTGTTATTCTGTAGGCATTAATAAAATCTAAGTTAAATACGCAAAATATAGTCAAAAAAAATGTCTAATTACTGAAGGTATGGTGGATAGATAGAGAACATTAATTATTACCTTAAAATTTTTAATTGCGCACATTTTTCTAACCCACGTGACAATTTTTTTGCATCGTTATTTGTAAACTGAAATTGGTCTGTCCGGTAGTCAATTCCAATAGATCGAAGTTGATATGTTATATGTAATTCGACCAAGTTGGTCAAACTGCCTAAAGCGGCATGAAGGGAAATATGATCTGAAAAAGTGAACGTCAAGTGTCATGTATGCGTTTGAAACGATAGGCAAACGATCAGTATTATGACAAAAATAAATTAAGTTAGACATGTGATTATTATTAACAATTTTTCAATAGCTATGAATTTATTGATAAAACATTTAGAAAGAAAATATGTACAATATAATTTTTTGTGTCATTTTATTAATTTGTCACTGTAGCTTAGGTTTAGGTAGGGCCAACACTTCACTTTTTCTTTTCTTACCTCTCGAGATTACTTCCTTATCTTTTGATTGCTGTTTGTTTCCATTTTGCCGCTGACTTGTAACTAAGTGAGCTAGTTCTGGTGAAGCCATTCTCTGTACTGGAATATCAGTTGGTATCAAGCTACGAATTGATAATTTTTGAATGTAAGGCCCACAAAGCTTCACTAAGGTGTTCACCTAAATAATATAAATACAATTTTAAATGTAAAAATATGAAGTATGGATGAAGAAGACATGCTGCACCGACCCTAAATAAATTGGGATAAGGGCAGGAGAATGCTAATGATGGACCATATAAAGCATCTTAGAGTGATGTGAATATTTAAGATGTATAAAATGTTACTTGAGGTATATCATTATCACGCCGTGATGGCTGTCGGCCACCGTAGGCGCGGGCCTGTGGACGGCGAGTAATGGGCTAGCTCGCCGTCCGTCCGTCGTATGACGACGGGCAGGCCGTGTCGACGGCGCGTTCGTGTTCCACGCGCGCCTCAAAGAGATGTCAGCAAACGGGAGGGGCCCGCAAGGGCCGGTGCCTGCCAGGGCTGCGGGACTGTTCGAAAGAGATACCGCGGCCCTGGAACATAAAGGGCCAATGAAGGAACATGGGTGTTTTTTAGTCAGTAAGAGTCTGACACTCCCTTCCGCTCCGCCCAGAGCGGGAGGAGTCATTTGATGATTTCTCACCCCCCCAAAAAAAAAAAAAAAGGTATATCATTATGTAAATGTGTAATTCATCATTGCTGCACTGCGAAAAGAAATAGATTTAAACGTTCTCCAACTTCTTGGCATCCTACGTTGGGTCACGTAAAGGACTAACGGATTATTTTTAGAGAATGCGCAGCAGCATTTGGCTGTTTTTTACATCATTCCGCGTACACAAGTATACCTTCACACACACAAGCATACCGCAAGAATATATATGAGCAGTACCCTTAACTGACCTTTTCAGGATCGTATTGCCTGGGATTCATGTTTTCTAAAATGTCAGCAAAATGCCTTTCCATAAAAACATTAATCCATTTTTTATCTTCCGCCAAAAGCGGTGCATCCGAGAATTTTGAATGGTAACATCTTTTCCAGAATATGTCACTTTTGATATTATCCACTAAAATCTGAAGTGGAACCTCAGTATCCAAGATTTGCAGGAATAGTTCACGATCTTTTGCAATCAATTGTTCTAGCTTGGGGTAGCCTGCAATATAAAATATGTTTTATGTAACTTGGTTGCCTTGTTGGGTAGAGTATGTGGTGATGTGCAATTATTAAGCTTTTGTTAGGGCTAGTATGGTTAATTGAGAATCAGTCTGATAACTCATAAATATTAATTTGACTTTTTTATATATTGCGTGGAAATTCAATTTCTTAAAGGAATATCAAGTAAGAAAACTTTGTCCTTAAGACAGTAAACATTACGTTTCCGTGTAGTAAGAACGACAGAAAAATTAATATTTATTATTGATGATAATTTATTTAAATTTAAAATATTTTTGTCAAACTAAGATTCAAAAATTTTCAATTACTAACCCATCCAATTTTCCGCTAGTTTCTCAATACAAATAGAAACAAGAGACTTTGGAATATTTGAATCCCATTCGAAGTCTTCTGATTGAATTTTTCTTTTAGGTTCTAATATTTTATCATGCTTGTAAGCCAAATAAGTAGTGAATTTTACACTTTCTGGAAACTTCATAGTGTTATAATCGAGATTTAGCCTTTTGATTAATATTACGCGATCACTCACGAAATAAACTACAGGACTGATTCTAATTATTTCAATAAGTATGCAAGTGTTCTGTTAGTAATCTTTGTAAAAAATACCGAAAGTATCAACAAAGAAGATTGAAACCATAGAAACAAAAGTTTTGTTTGTTCAATATTTACTTATCATGTAAATGCGCGCTTTGGTTATCAATATTACAACATCTGATATACCGGAAGTGCTGTTTTATTCATAGACAAAAGTAAAATGGGGAAATTTGATGTCATTCTTGCAACACCGGGACTCTTTAATTTGTTTTTTTACCTTCTGTATTTATACTTATGGGTTAATTAGTATACATTTTTAAATAATTAATTTCTCAGCGAATTATTAAAATTCATATCAAAATTAACTCCCTCAACTGACAACATCATTCATTCACTTACAATAAAAAATGACGTTTGTGGAACTCATTGATGCTCTGTGGTTGAACTCCTGTAGGAAATTCTGTCATTATTTATTTTGGTAATTTAATGTTTTGAAAAGGAAAGTTGAAGGATTTCATAGTTTTCTTTCCGTATTCAGGACTAAAAACTCGTTGACGATGGATAAACACAACAGTTCTGAATTATTAAATTCAGACTTTTCGTTATCAAAGAATGCTAGTTCCGACTCATTGGACTCGGACTCCAAATCGAGTTCATTGAATTCTAAACACGGACAAGACTCCGTAAGTTTCCTAAAAGGATTAATTTATTCTTATTGAATTTTATACCAGCCACTTCCCTGCTTCTTGTAACTTAGTTTAAGCTTGCGATTAGTCACTGCTGTGCGTTACTATTTGTTTTTGGAACCAATTGTTTTTTTTGTGTTTCCCAGTTGCAATGAGTAGAAATAGGTCTATTCATATTTGCCTATTTATTAACTGCATCCACAATCATAGGCAACAAGAACTGTCCAAGGCTGGTATCATGTTGCTTCACTAAGAATGATTTCTGATTTTTTTGTTTCTGTACATTAAGTTCACGTTTCATTCCAGCCACATGTTTTGGGGGACATTCAACTTCTGGATGGTGAAAAAGTGATGAGCCTAGCCCGGGATGTGACATACTTGTGCCCATACAGTGGTCCTTCTCGGGGAGTCCTCAAAGTGACCAACTATCAACTGCACTTCAGACCTACGGACACGGCAGCATTATTGAGTACTCTCAGTGTGCCTCTTGGTGTTGTAAGTTGTGTTTTTATGTAATCTATCATTCTTGTATACCACTGTAAAGTACATTTTAATACAGAGCATAAATTGTTCATTGAATTGAAAATGTAAGTACTATTTTCAATACCAACCAAAACAATTAGAATTTTTAGCAGAAATATAAGGCATTGTGTAGGAACTGGGTGAAGACAAACATCGGCAATGCCAAATCAAGCAGTATAAGACCAGGAGGACAATGACCAGTACAGTAAAAGTGAACACAAATGAAATGACTAATGTCTCATTCTAACTCATTGCAGGTATCTCGTATTGAGAAAGTGGGAGGAGCTTCTTCAAAAGGAGAAAACTCATACGGCATTGAAATATTTTGCAAGGTAACAATTTATTTTTAAGAAAAAAATCATGAAACATTTTAAGATTTTTGCGATTTATCATTCTATATATAATTATTTCAGGATATGAGAAACTTGAGGTTTGCACACAAACAAGAGAATCACTCTAGACGCGGAATATTCGAGAAATTGCAGCTGTTAGCATTCCCGCTGTCACACAGACTTCCTTTGTTTGCATTTAGCTATTCAGAAAGTTTTCCGGAAGATGGATGGCATGTGTATGAACCTATTGCAGAGCTCAGGCGTATGGTAAGTTAATTTCAATTATGAGATACATTTATAAACTATGTTAACATTATTCAGATTCCTTTAGATTTGAATCCTTGTCCCTCAACTTGCGAAATACAGTACCGGCACAATACTTTACATGAATACCAAACGCATTTTAGTGCTATATTATTTTATCTTTTTACTGATTTTCTGTGTATAAAGCTATATTAATTTGTATACTTGAATCATAATATTAGAATACTTCAGAAATTGAGCCGAGGACTTAAAGCTCATAGCCCACATGCATCCACAATAGCACCTGACCAGCAACACCAAAGTTTACCAACTGATTCTGATCCTAAGCAATGCCATTATGTAGCTGTGTTAAGCAGCTATCTAGATAATGCATTATACATAATCCTCCTTATTAAATCTTCTCTTTGGTCTCCAGGGCGTAAACAACGATATGTGGCGGATTGCCCGCATCAACGACAAGTATGAAGTTTGTGACAGCTACCCATCGGTCTGGGCTGTGCCAGCAGCTGCTGGCGAAGACCTGCTGCGCGCCGTGGCCACTTTCAGGTCGAGGGGAAGAATACCAGTGTTGGCGTGGATACATCCCAGCTCTCAGGCCACTATTACTCGGTGTAGCCAGCCGTTGGTTGGGGTGAGTGACACTATTTGTTGAGTAACAGTCTATATGAGAAATACCAATAAGGATGATAGAAACTACCAAAGCTGACTTCAGTCTTCCATGCCTTGAGCCATGCATGTGAAATAACTTAGGTATTGTTTGGATATAATATGTTTAGGAAAACTCAATAGTAATAAAAATACAGCTGGTATAAAATATTTGCCAAACATGAAAGGGAAAACAAAATATCATAGAGAATTAGCTAATAAATAGATTTGGAAACCATCCTTGTAATCTAGTGACACAATTGCAGGCACATTTACATCATAATTAAGGTGTTATAAGTTATTTTGTTATTTTTGTTCCTAAACCTGTAGGTCTATTGTAAATGCAATATTTTGAGAGAATCTTAAACAATTGCATTGAATTCCACAGAGTGAGAACGTATTTCTACAATACGCAATAATCTTTGGAAGGTAAAATATTTTTTTTTTATCACATAAAATTATAACCTATTTGTATATTTGTTTGTATTTCCAAAACAGCATCTGCAAATCTCTTAAAGTTTATAAATACCCCATAATCGTTCTGTGTATTGTAGCAATATTACTCTGAAGAGTATATTTGGTTTTATCAGTTGAACACTCATGTATTAGATAAATATTATACCTACTATGACTAAGCTGTGATTGGGAACAAACTCGGTCATAAATCATTCGTCTAAAATTTTTATTGATGTATGACGGCATCCAGTTTATTACGATGTTCTAATACACTAGTCATAAGGGAATTTACCAAAGATCTAAGTAGGGCGATGGGTAATCCTTTAGAGCAGTTATTCAGTTGGTCATTCTTATACAGTGAATTTGAAGTGTCATTCTTGTCTTAGAAACTTGACACTTGTTTTAACCACACTGTGACCGAAGGAGTAAAACTGGGTCAGGGATATTTTTTCCTAAAGGTACTACTACATCACCTCGATATGCTCTGGTCGGCTTGTCCGATCATTGAGAGGGAACAGCGGTTGCGATTCTCCATTCAAATGACGTGTTCCCACACCTCGATCGCCGCCTGACGTGGAAGCAGCACATAAAGACCAAGAGAGATGAGCTCAACTTGCGATACAAAAACCTACACTGGCTATTAGGGTGGAACAGTAAATTATCGACTGACAAACTCATATATAAAACGATTCTAAAGCCTGTCTGGATGTACGGCATCGAGCTATGGGGGAGCTGTAGCAACTCTAACATTTCCATTATGCAGCGAATGCAAAATGTGATTCTGAGAACTATATACAATGGGCCTTGGTTCACTACAAACACTGAAATACACAACCTACTTCAGATGAACTCGGTGAAAGAGAAAATCTTGGCCATAACCAAAACATACTTGGAAAGGCTGGAGAGGCATCCAAATGAACTGGCCGCTCGACTGACAATACGCACGTACCAAAAACGTCTCATAAGAAAAGACATTCTGTCTGTACCCTCTTGAGTAGCATAAATACATGCTACACCAATGTATGAGTAGTTGCTCTCGCTGGAGAGCACACTCCAACTGCCAATTGTCACTTACCACATCTGCTTAAAGTAATCAAGACTCAAAAGAAACAAAAAATGTGTTTCCCTTTTTTCTTCCTGAATAATGCCCCTCTAGAGCAATCAATTTTTTTTTTATAAAATCAAGTTCTACAGTAGACACGTCCTGTCATTTCCTATTTTTCAGCAACTAAAAAGTAAAGGAAATATGACCCTCCAAAAAATAAAAAAAATGCCCCATTTCTACGGCAGTGATTAGAGGATTACCAGACAAATTCGTCAATACAATGCACTTCCTTAAAATTTGAATGTCAAAAATAATTGTAACGGCTCAGTTTTCGAGAAAATAAAGGGAATACGATACGAAACTATCAAAATTTTTGTGATATAATCGGTCTGAGCTGCAGCTGTCCCTATCGCACTCTACGGGGGCAGGCTTGACGCAGCGCGACGGCAATAGTTTCTTCCAGTTCCTCGCAGGCCCTGTTCCCCCTTAAAATGAATAATACTGAGAAGTCATCATTGCCGATGGCCCAGCCTAATAGAGTCTGATCGACTTGGTGTAGAAGCACCTTAAACTTGATCATCGGTCTAATGGCTCTAGAATAAATTATCATATCATTCATTGATTTATACTTATGAGTTCACCGCCAAAACCGTTTCCGGTTTCGCATAAATGCCGTCTAATTACAGGATTTCTGTGTAACTGTAAATAAAAATACCACGGAATTATAATTGTTGACGTTCTTAATTGGTTTTTTTCTTAGTATTCTTGTTATGACGAGCAAACTTACGTCATAAGACTGCAATGATCGTTAGAGTAATTAACACATGTCTCGTTTGCTGGAGAATTAGTAGAATATTCTAATACCCTGCCTCGATATTTTTTAGTAAACTATGCAAGTTAGCAACAACCTTGTACCGCTGTACAAGTGTAACGGAAAGAACTTTTCATATTTTAAGTGGATCCCAAAAATATAAATAAACAAACTTACTGTTAACTGTAACAAACACACAGCGCCATCTGATGTAACTTATCCAAAGCACTATTATGAGCGAGTGAATAAAATAGAAGAAGCAACTACAAAGTTCATATCGACAAGTGACGCCATCTTAAATCCTCGTGTGTAACAATCTGAATAAGCGTCACCCTGTTAGTTATCTGCACTACAACTAAAGACGATTTCATGTTGATATTGATTTTGTGCATACATGTAAAGCTAAACCGCTTTATAAGCAGACCTGTCTTTGAACAATTTGTCATTCACAAGCTTTTGAGCGCGGTAGCCACGCAGCCAGCTCTGATCCTAAGATCCTAAGTAAGCTTAGTTCCTGCTTCAATAGCCTGTCCTCTATCTCGGTTCACTCGTACAAAGCGATCGAGTGTAAGGCACAGAATAAACACAGGATGGATGAAATGGCGGCAGGTCACGGGAACAATCTGCGACTCCCGCTATTTATAAAACAATGGTTAGACCTGCTGTCTTGTATGGTTCAGAATGTTGGGCCACAAAAGGGATGAATGAAAGGCATTTGCATATGGCTGAGATGAGAATGCTAAGGGGAATGTGTGGTGTTACACGAATGGATAAAATAAGAAATGAGTACATAAGAGGAAGTCTGAAAGTGGCGCCGGTGACTGAAAAGTTGTGTGGTAATCGGTTATCGTGGTAATGAGGAAAATGTCGTGAGGAAAGTTTTGAGTAGGACTGGATGGGTATAAGGGGCTGTCTACACGAGCGAGAGAATCGCGGCGATATTACGTATTTGTATGGGATAATATCGCCGCAATTCTCTCGCTCGTGGAGACGGCCTATAAGAGAATGTATAGAAATACGTGGCAACGACGATAATATCGTCGCGATTCTCTCGCTCGTGGAGACGGCCCCTTATACCGTTAGAGGAAGACCAAAAAAAGATTGATGGACTGTGTGAAGAATAAAATGGCACGAAAAGAGGTGTCTGATGAGATGACGAGTAATATGAGAAGTATGGATGAAGAAGACATGCTGCGCCGACCCCAAATGAATTGGGACAAGGGCAAGAGAGTATATTACGAAATAGTGTAAAATAAAATAAAATAATGATGTTACGAGTACTTAATATTTTATTTCAAAAATATGGGACGATAACCAATAATTAATTGGTTATCGATAAGATGTTGGAATATTTTTTTGTAGGTATTTGCGCTGAATTTTTGGGGGTTTTTCGTGGGAGGGCAGGGGGCGCAGGGGACGTTTACACTCTGGCGTTCAAAATGTTAACATAAACAAATCAAATCTTTTGCAGGTAAGTGGTAAACGTAGTCGCGAAGACGAGCGCTACATACAACTCATAATGGACGCCAACGCTCAGGCTCATAAGTTGTTCATCATGGATGCTCGACCTACTGCCAATGCTGTCGCCAACAAAGCTAAGGGAGGAGGGTGAGTGTCTGAGTACGAGTACTAATAACCATATACGGTTTCTTCTTTTAGAGTCGATTGACTTATACATAAATATTATCCGAGCATTATGAAAAACAACAACCCGGACAGCTCCGTCATTTGCTTCGTTCTAATCCTGGAAGTAACATAATCCTCTAATTCATGAAGGGTTAGGTAGTATCCTGAAAGTTAATCAATAATAAGTACGGCCATAGCTTGTTCAGATCAAGTGCCTTAGATACTTATCATTGTGTGTTTATCATAACCCGTTCACGACCGATTTCTACTCAAAACATCAATTCAATTTGCCTCGCAGGGTACATGACACATGTCAGCTTCGCCTTTGGAATAAATACGCATCTACGATGCTTCTGATATTTCAGATATTCATGCACGGCGGTAACCACTTCGAAGTGGGCCGTCTGCTTTTTTGCCATCCAATAACACCAAAAATTATTAATCTTTCACAGTTATGAGTCAGAGGACGCGTACCAGAACGCTGACCTTGTCTTCCTAGATATACACAACATTCACGTGATGAGGGAGAGTCTACGCAAACTGAAGGAACTCTGCTTCCCTCAAATAGACCAGACGAGGTGAGCGACCGCCATGTTTTATATGTATATATTCTTAGCCAATATTGAATGTAAACATTAAAATTGACTATGTTTATGTTGGAGAGGTTTGTGTTAAATATGATGGACTCATTTCTGCCGCTCAGAAGATTATTCATCCTGTTATCCGTAATTATACTGTAATCATTTAAAAGTAGTGGATTAGTCCACCCCATAATGGCTGAATGGATTTTTTAACCCTAATGAAAGAAAACATCTTGTTGCTAATTAATAACAGCCGTTGTTCCAAGTTAAATACTGGTATTCAGCTGCTTCGGGTTAGACTTAAGGTGAAAGTGCCAGGTTAGCCCGCGTAGTTCAAATTTTCTCACGTTTTTTAATATTTGCAGGTCAGTGTCAGTTGTAAATTGATTAAAATATGATTTGCGACCGTAACAAATATGGCTTTACTGAGTAATCATTAAAATCATCAATACAAGCTTCCAAGTTCATTTAATCCCATTAAATGACTATTTCATGAATACTCATTCAATGTAATTAAATGAACTTAAAGGGGTTGTATCATCCCTGCCAGGGCTGCGGGAATGTTCGAAAGAGATACCGCGGCCCTGGAACATAAAGGGCAAAAGAAGGAACATGGGTGGTTTTTAGTCAGTAAAAGTCTGACACTCCCTTCCGCTCCGCCCAGAGCGGGAGGAGTCACTTCATGATTTCCCACCCGAAAAAAAGGGGTTGTATTGTATATATATATATGTAAAAACGCCATTTATTAAATATGTTAAAAATATTCTGTTTCCCTTATCCCGCATAATCAGAGGCCAGAATAGGTAGAGTATTTCTACCTAAACTGCATGGAAATAAGATACAAGTGGATAATAATAATATACAGGTGGATAATAATATCTCGCTCGAATTTTAACTGTTGTATTACGAAACTTGAAAATCATCATCATCTGCCAAGCCTTTTCCCAATTATTTTGGGGTCGGCTTCCAGTTTAACCGGATGCAGCTGAATACCAGTATTTTACGTGGCGCGACTGCCTATCTGACCTCCGCAACCCAGTTAGTTCTGGGTAATACAATACCCTTTGGTAAGACTAGCTGGTTGTCAGACTTTCGGGTCACTACCTGTAACGACTGTCAAAGATCTACAAATGACAGCCGGGACCAACGGCTTGACGTGCTTTCCGAGGCACGGAGGAACTTGAAAATATTCCGAAATTTTAGAAAATAAAAATAATTAAATATACTCGTGTAACTATTCCAATAACTGCACTTATTGACTTTTGATTGAGATGTAGTTTATCAGCCATCTAGCTACCATAACACAAGCATTAGGTTGCTTAGCTTGGGACTAGATGGTGCTGTGTGAAATGTCCAGGGATATTTATTTATTTATTAAATGTTTGTCTAAAATTGTTGAAAATTTCCAGATGGTTTAGTGGCATTGAAGCTAGTTGCTGGTTAAAACACATCAAATGTATATTGGCTGGGGCTGTTCGTATAGTTGACAAGGTAATTTTTAAATTATTACATGATTACTGTTAGTAACTAAATGCCTCATTGGTCTAGTGGTCGTAAGAGCGACTGCTGAGCACGAGGTCCTGGGTTCGATTCTTGGGTCGGGCAGTGTTATTGTGTTCTCAGGAATGTCTCAGTAGTAGCCACGAAGTCTGGATTTGTGCCCTATTACTCGCCTCCCTATTACATGGAACTTAAACATAACTGACGAACTGACTGGGTGTACTATTAGGTACACCTCTGCCTAACCCTTCGGGCATTACAAGCTTGAACAAAAATTATATGTCATAAATAATATATCACAAATAAAATATATAAGTTCTGATAAGTCAAAAATAAATTATTATTATGTTCTGTTAAACGCACGACGACCAATCAAGATATACAAAACCAGTTTATGCGGATCTCTCATTGTACGGGATATCTATACAAAGCGAAGCCATGTTATGCTGGAAATGTATAGCTTATGTAATAACTGATTTAAAAAAAAAAAGCGGCCAAGTGCGAGTCGGACTCGCCCATGAAGGGTTCCGTAGCAGCAAGTAACATAATATAAAAGTTCTTGTAGTTCGATGTAACTTTGTTGATCGATATTTTAATAATAGTGTATTTTTTTATATTTTTTTAAATATTTGAGTTGATTGAATGAAAGGTAAATTTCGCGACTTGTTCACGATTTATGACGTATTAAAACAAACTACTTACTAGATCTCGTTCAAACCAATTTTCGGTGGAAGTTTGCATCGTAATATACATCATATATTTTTTTTAGTTTATCATTCTTTATTTTAGAAGTTAAAGGGGAGAGGGGCCACACATTTTACCACTTTGGAAGTCTCTCGCGCAAACTATTCAGTTTAGAAAAAATGATATTAGAAACCTCATATCATTTTTGACCTATCCATAAATACCCCATACGTATGGGTTTGATGAAAATTTTTTTTTGAGTTTCCGTTCAGTATGGGGAACCCCCAAATTTTTTTTTTTCTATTTTTTGTGAAAATCCTAATATGGTTCACAGAATACATCTACTTACAAAGTTTCAACAGTATAGTTCTTATAGTTTCGGAAAAAAGTGGCTGTGACATACGGACGGACAGACAGACAAATGACGAATCCATAAGGGTTCCGTTTTTTACAACGGAACCCTAAAAAGGTTATCAATTGGCCACGTATATACGTCATATTTGTCGAAATTGCACAATAATTTTAAATGTTAGTCTATGAGAGCTTCCATACAGGTATACCAAAAGACATCAGTCATTTCGTAATCAAAAATAAAAAGGCCGCCCATAAAAAAAACGATTTTCTCATGGGATCTAACATCCTCAACATTTTTTACTATTACAACGGAGTCTAGGATCAACCCTTCCGCTGCTATTTAAGTTTGAAACACGAAATACCTGACATTTTGGATAACTGGACGCATGCTTGGGTATTATATATCTAAAACAGACTGACCTGATCTCTGAGTTTGTTTCGACTGTTTCTTCTCAGAGTAGTCACACTGGTTTCAACCGGTTTAAAAAATATAATTATTTTGAAGTGTAAAAGTGTTGGTAAAAATATTGTGTATAATATAGTATATAATATATATGTATAATAATTCTTTTTATTTTTTAAGGGTTTAAGACCTGAAATAAATGAATTTAATTTAATTTAAAAACCAATTTACAAAATAATCATCATCTACTGATTTATGTTACCATACAGGTGGAGAATCACAAGACGTCGGTGCTGGTCCATTGTTCGGACGGATGGGACCGCACTGCTCAGCTGACAGCTTTAGCTATGTTGATGCTAGACCCTTACTACAGGACGCTCAGAGGATTCGAAGTGCTCATCGAAAAGGAATGGCTTTCCTTTGGACACAAGTTCCAGCTGGTATGTTTTAATATTATTTGATCACATCCAGTTTTAGGAATATATTTACTGTTATGGTAAAAGCCAGGGTAACCCTCGAAATTCAAATTTTCCTACGTTTTTTGCTATTTGCAGATCAGTGTCAGGTTGTATGTTAATGAAAATATGATTCGCGAGGATAATAATCATTCAAATCATCAATACAACCATCTAAGTTCATTTAATCCCATTGAATAACTATTTGAAACATCACACCATCATATTTTTTTTAATTGAAACTTTGTTCAAATAAAAAGTCCGAATTCAAATTTGTTGTCTATTTGATAACAACCAAACATCGACTTTGAATGAAAATCGAAATTCCTTCAAAATCCGTAGGAAAATTCGTCTGTCAACAACGCAAACCCGCATTAATAGGGCAAACCGCAATAATAGGACAAACCGCAAATGTAAGCCCGTCAATTTGAGTAGGAAATACGAGTGTGACGTATCACAATTGCCTTGTTGATTAGGTTCAGTTGAGTCGCAATTAATATAATAGTATGTGCCTCCATCGCTGACGCCGCTCTTTGCTTTATCCGAAACTTAAACATTACATTCGCAGTGGTCGCAAGCGCGATAGCTGTGCACGAAGTCCTGGGATCGATTCCAAGGTCGGGCAGTCTTATTGAGTTTTTCCATCAACAATTTCTCTGTAGTAATCACGGAGTCTAGATTTGTGACCGGTTGATGGCAATAGGCTCGCTCCCTTACATGGGACTTAAGCATAACTGGCGGATTTTTTCCCCATTGTGATTGTCATCATCTGCCTAGCCTTTTCTCAACTAGCTTGGGTCTAGCCAGATGCAGCTGAATACCAGTATTTTACTTGGAGCGACTGCCTAACTGACCTCCACAACTCAATTAGTACTGGGTAATACAATACCCCTTGGTAAGTAAGACTGGTTGTCACACTTTCGGGCGACTACGTGTAACGACTGTCAAAGACCTACAAATGGCAGCCGGGACCAACGGTTTACCGTGTTTTCCGAGACACGGGGAAATTCGGTATGTTATGGGTTTTCACCCATCCACGGATCAGCCTAAGCAAGCGCGGCTTAACCTGAAGATCGACCCGATCGGCTGTTATTATTTTTTAGCCACGTGCTTCCCATTATGTTTATGAATGGACGGGAATGATATCGAAATCGATAAAATATAAATGCCTACGCTCATTACAATCCAAAAAATAAAACAACAGTTATCAAAATACATATATTTTGACGGTGACGATATTGTTAGCGTAATTAGGTATTAAACAAATGTTCAGCCTCGGAGCTTATCAGGACTTGTTATTCAGGATATAATCCATTAGAACGTAGCAGTGGCGAAGGTTCCATACAACTCGATTTCTACCGGCTTCCCTTTGAAAAATGGCATACTCAGTATTCTTTACACAAGTAATATAATCAGATTAAATACACTTCTCATCAAAAAAATCGAAACACCTCGCAGTTTATGATTTGATAAGGATTATCAGAAAAATGTGTATATTTAGGAATAAATGTAAAATGTCATTTAAGATGTGACTAGTAGTGAGTAGTATGAGGTTTTTAAATCCTAATGTTATTGTTCTAAATTCAAATTAAGTCTTCATAGGTTTCGTATTTTGTATAATGAGTAATTTTTACCCTGTATGGAATATGAAGGAAATGGGTAAAACAACACGCGTAAATGAAAAAAAAATGTAAGAAACGTTTATTTAATAACTTGTATTCCCTCCGCGAGCTCTTATTTATTACTGCTTCCATACGGTTCTTCATCGATCGGATGAGAGTCACGATCACATGTTGTGGTATATTATCCCATTCCTCTTGGATTGCATTTTGCAGCTGGCTAAGTGTTTCTGGGGCTGGATCTCTTGCTCGAATTCGTCTCTTTAATTCATCCCATAGATGTTCAATGGGATTCATGTCCGGGCTTCTTGCTGGCCATACCATAATGGAGATACCGACTTCGGTAAGATAATCTCGTACGACGCCCGCGGTGTGAGCTCTAGCATTGTCGTGCATGAATATGAAGTCGTTGCCAATAAAATGTGCATAGGGCATCACATGAGGTTCAAGACACTGTTCGATGTACCGATGAGAGTTTAGTGCAGGCAGCCGTGGCCCAGACACAAAGGCAAGTTCTGTCTTACCGTCGGCGCTGATTCCTCCCCAAACCGTCCACGAACCGCCACCATAGCTGACCTTTTCTTCAATGCAGCATTGTGCAAAGCGTTCTCCATCTCTTCTGTAGACCTTGTTCCTTCCGTCGTTACCATACAGCATAATTTTACACTCATCAGAAAACAGTACTTTGCTCCACTGAAGGTATGACCAAGTTAGGTGCTCGCGTGCAAAGTTAAGGCGCGCTCTTTGATGGTCTGCAGTTAATTCCGGCCCATTCGCTGGCTTATGCGGTGCCAATCCGCGTTCCTTCAACCTTCTTCTTATTGTAGAGTCACTTACAGCTACTCTTCGTACAACGCGAAGCTGCTGCTGCAGTTGAAAAGCGTTAATGCGTCGATTTCGTAAAGAAGTTGTTACAATAAATCGATCATCTCGCTCAGAAGTGACCCGATTCCTGCCAGATCCTGAACGGCGCGTGAACGAACCAGTCTCCCGATAGCGTTTGTAGACTCTATGAACAGATGATAAGCTTAGATGCAATCTTGCAGCCACAACACGCTGACTAAGTCCAGAATCCAGCAATGCCACCACTTGGGCGGCTTCTGCGGGCGAAGTATCCATATGTTTTAGAAAAAAAAGTTTTTTCAGACGTCCCAAAGTCACAGTAAATGAAATAAGAAACAAAAAGTTTAAAGACAAGCGCTAATTTTTAGTTTTTAAACGAGAAACGTACTCCAACCCTAAATACACATTTGTCTCAAAACAGTGATTAATTTCATTTATAGGATAAACAAATGAAATTCTAATTTCGAATTTTGATTTTTTTCTTCTTACTGTAATGACCAAACTGCCAGCTACACAATAACGTTTTTTTTTTCATGGAATTAATTCTCTTTTGTAAAAAATTAGGACAAAAACAATAAAAACGAAAGTGTTTCGATTTTTTTGATGAGAAGTGTATATGTATTCCGGTTTACCTCTTACAAAAATTGAACCTTCGCTACTGGAACGTAGTATATAGGATGGAAGGTACACCGACGCTAAAACGGTCACCACGTATTCTGTACATCAATCTGAACCGGCCACATTGAAATTTTTTGGTCGGCGATTAAAAAAAAAAACCAGCTGTTTCCTACAAAACTGCAATACCTACATGGTCAAAATGTATGCAACGGCTAATTTTTAGGGTTTCGTACCTTTTTTTTTTTTTTTGGAGGTTGGGAAATCATCAAATGACTCCTCCCGCTCTGGGCGGAGCGGAAGGGAGTGTCAGACTCTTACTGACTAAAAACCACCCATGTTCCTTCATTGGCCCTTTATGTTCCAGGGCCGCGGTATCTCTTTCGAACAGTCCCGCAGCCCTGGCAGGCACCGGCCCTTGCGGGCCCCTCCCGTTTGCTGACAACTCTTTGAGGCGCGCGTGGAACACGAACGCGCCGTCGACACAGCCTGCCCGTCGTCATACGACGGACGGACGGCGAGCTAGCCCATTACTCACCGTCCACAGGCCCGCGCCTACGGTGGCCGAGAGCCATCACGGCGTGGCCCCCGACGCCCGGTGCTTCTCCCGCGGCGGCTGGGACGTGAGGAGGTTCTCTCCCTCTCACGTTCCGCCGCCTCCTTCGCTAGCATGACTGCTTCGCAGAAGGAGGCGACGGCTTCCCATTCCCTCTCGCCCCGGACCATGGCTTGAACCAGGGCCGGGCGCGAGAGGTCGCCGCCGCCAATCGCCGCTACGAGGACACGGCGGTGCTCCTCCCAAGCGGAGCAGACCTCGACGGTGTGCTCCACCGTGTCCTCCGGTCGATCCTCGCAATTGTAGCACCCGGGCGTTTCCTCCCGCCCGATTCGGTGCAGGTACCTCCCGAAGCACCCGTGTCCGGTGAGGACCTGCGTCAGGCGGAAGGTGAGGGCGCCGTGGCGCCTCCCTAGCCACTCCTCAAAGAGGGGACTTACCGCCACTATCGTGGCGTCCTCCGCGCGCCACTCGTGCAGGCGCGCGAGGACTATGGCCTCCAGATCCCATGGCGGCAATCCGGCAAGGAAGGGTTTCGTACCTCAGTCCGCAAAAACGGAACCCTTGTAGGATCACTTTGTTGTCCGTCTGTCTGTCCGTCGGAGACAAGACCCTTTTTCTCAGGAACGCGTATAGGTATCAAGCTGAAATTAAAAACAAACAAATACAAATACCTAGAATCAGACTCTCAGATCTGCTAGCCCTTGGAGCAGTGAAAAAATCAAACTTGTAAGTCAACGCGATCAAAAGACACACATATTTTGTGATTTCAAAAGGGAATTGAAACCTATAGGGTACTTCCCGTTGACCTAGAATCATGAAATTTGGCAAGAAGTTTAAAGGAAAAAATCTGAAAATCGTAAAAAAAATACCTACAAGTTTATACAGAACCCTTGGTGCGCGAGTCCAGCTCGCACTTGTTTTTTTTTTATATTACCGCTGAAAAATTTCTAAGTGGCGGGGTTCAAAATGATGTACTGAATACGCTGTTCCTTCCACCTTGTATGTTACTACTTGATTGCCTCATTAGTGTAGTGGTCGCAAGCGCTACTGCTGAGCATGAGGTTTTGGGTTCGATCACAGAGCAGAGTGTCATTGAGCCTTTCCATCATATCCTGATTCTATCTTTCCTAATTTTTTTCAGTAGCGGCTCGGATGTGACGGATGGATTATAGTTGCACCTCTGCTTAACCTTCGGAGATTACATGCGTGCTGTTATGTTTTCCGTTACAGCGTATCGGTCACGGCGACGAGCGGCATTCAGACGCAGATCGTTCTCCGGTCTTCGTGCAATGGGTGGACTGCGTGTGGCAGTTACAGCAACAGTTCCCAACCGCGTTCGAGTTCACAGAGAGACTGCTGATTACGATCGTGGACCATCTGTACTCTTGCAGATTTGGAACCTTCCTGTTCAATACTGAGAGGGAACGGGTGAAGGAAGGTGGGATAACTCGAAATTATTTTTGAAATGAAATACAATGCGCCTCATATATTTTGTTTGGGAATTCTTAACGCGACGATTTTATATCGCGCATTGGCGTTTGAACTCCCGGCACTTAAAAGTTTATTAAAATGTTCATCCCAGTGCGCGATAAAAAACAAGGCCTTAGCCTACAGTAAGTGTCGGCGATCATCTATCTAGTCGCCTTTGGGAGTTTGTTACAACGACCGGCCGGCCGGCAATCGATGCAGTATCGATAGAAAACGCGTAATTTTGAAACCCAGCGAGACGCCAAAACGCAATGCAGCATTACCAGTAGCCGCAAAATCACAGATTGCCTATGCAAAAAACAACATGGCTACTCTCCAACTAACCCTAAAAATATATCAAACTAAAACTCACATCTCTTTACAGAAGTCAAAACCAAGACCGTATCCCTGTGGTCGTACATCAACAGCCGTCAGGACTTGTACTTGAACCCTCTGTACTGGGGCCCGCCGTCATTCGGCGCGAGTTCCCCTCCGTCGCCGTACTCGCGCCCGCAAGTCGTGCTGGTACCTGTCGCGTCGCTGAGGGTCATCAAACTGTGGAAGGCGCTGTACTGTCGGTGGAACCCTACAATGAGGCAGCAGGTTAGTTTCACGTACAGTCTAGATATGAACCTCGACCTCACTTAATCAGCCTATGACATTTTTTTTTTTTTTTTTTCTTTATTTATTTAGGGACATTTATAATCGCAATGCGTATGTCAGTCCCATCGTACCCTAAATACACATTGGTCATATCTGGGCCATGAACCTAAACAGACTCTTCGCATCATCACCATTTGGTTGAGCCAGGATTTTGTGAAATGTGCCTACTTCAAGTCTGTTCAACCTCAATACCCTTAACAATTCATTTCTCCCAGACTCATATCGGACACAGTCCATCAATAAGTGGTGTAAGTCTTCTACAACTCCACACTCCACACAATTAGGCGAGTTCGTTTTTTTCATCAAGTGCGCAAACTTATTACATGGAATATGTCCAGATCTGAGTCTATGAGCCGTAACAACTAATTTTCGACTTAAATTATTGTTCATAAACCAGGGCACACGAAAAGGCTGACTCTGCATGGTTTTATACCAGATTCCTTTATCCACTGAGCGCTTATCAAAATATTCCTTCCAATCCTCATAACACTTATTTTTAAATTTAGGTAATAATTCTGAGTAATCCAAAATAACATTAGTTCCTTTCCCATATTTAGCTGCATATTTTGCAAGCATGTCAGCCCTTTCATTGCCCTGTATACCAATATGCGATGGAATCCATTGCAACCTCAATGTAACACCTTTAAGCACTAATTCATCTATCTTTGATAGAATAACATAAGCTAGCGATACACCTCTGTGGCCAGAGGCGCATCGAGCTAAATGTTGTAAGGAACTTTTGCTGTCTGTGCAAATAACAATTTCTTTACGTTGGATATTGTTACTAAACGTAAGTGCTTCAGAGATAGCAATAAGCTCCAACGTCATTATGGACGCATCCTTGTCTATTTTAAAGCAATTACTTTGGCAATTCAATGGTTCACTAGGCACATAAAAGGCTGCTCCATGACCTTCTACACTCTTCGACCCATCTGTAAATATGCTAAGCCATTCATTGTACTTCAAATGTAACTCTCTAATGACTTCAAATTTTAATAAATCACTATTATAGCTATGTTTAGATAATTTCACTACATCTAAATCCCATATAATTATTTCATGAACATTAATGTTGGTCATCCATGTCCTCAAAGTAAACATCAGCAAGGGATGTGATGATGCTATTTCTTCACTTTTTACTTCATTAGATAAAGAAATCAGTAAAGGAATCTTTTTATTCCTCCAATAACTGTTATGTCGAAGAATGTGGAGCTGCCCTAACAAATCATTAATACTATTATTTTCTACGGATTTAGATTTTAAACAGAACTTATAACCTAAATATTTTCTCCGTAAATACAGTGGGACTACACAGAGCTCACTTTCCATAACGTGGATAGGTGTAGTCTTGATAAAACCTCCTATTATTCTCAAAGCCTGGTTTTGAACCTTATTTAGTTTGTCTAGGTGGCACTTTGCACTCACATCATATAAAAAGCTGCAGTAATCTATGCGACTTCTAATCAAAGCTATGTAAATATGTCTCAAATGTTTAGGGTGCATGCAGTGCCAGCCAAGACTTTGAGTAACTTTAGATTCCTTTGTACTTTCTCGGCTATCATATTAATATGTTTACTCCAACGCAATGAACTGTCTAACCACACTCCCAAATACTTATAACTATGTACTAACTGCAAGTTATCTCCATTTATGTTTAGATCTATTTCTAATTTTCTGAACCCCCTAGTAAAAATACACACTTTAGACTTAGTTGCCGATAATTCTAATCCCATATCATCCAAAATATTACAAAATGTATTTAGTGCTACCTGTAATTCATGTTTATTTTCATTAAGATTTCTAAAAGAACAATATAAAACAAAATCATCCGCGTATTGACACATACTCACATTTCTAATCTTATGGAAACAAGTCATTGTGACCACATTAAAAAGAAGGGGGGGAAATTGGGTCTCCTTGTGCTAAACCTCTATCAGTATACCTAATAAAATAATTCTGCTGATCAGTCTCATCCTTCATCATAAGGTGCCTTTCGCTTAGAAAGCTACATAGATATTGACATATTTTTTGTCCAACTCCTATTTCATCTAAAGTATTAATCAATACGTCTACTAATACATTATTATAAGCGTTCAAAATATCTAAAAAACAAGCTATAGTTGGAGCCTTATGCGAAAATCCAACATAAATCTGGCTTACTACTTTAGCTAAACAATCCTGACAAGACTGCCCTCTTCTAAATCCGGAAGTGTAAGGAGATAGTAAATTATTTTTTTCTATGTACCATTCAAGTCGTTTCGTCAGCATTGAGTGGAAAATTTTGCACACACAAGATATTAAAGAAATTGGTCGTAGTTTAGGACTATTATTAGGGCAATTTTTAGGAATGGGCGTCACCAGTATGTCGCGCCATTGGTTTGGAATATCCCCCGTATAAAAGATATTATTATATAATTTTAATAAGTACAGCCTACTAATTGGTGAAAGATGAAAGATTAACGAATAAGTTATGCCGTCGTTGCCGGGCGCTGTGTCTTTTCGCTTAAAGCAATGAGTCATTTCTTGTACAGAGAAGCTATTATCTAGATCTGTATTATTTGATTTAAAACTGTGTAAGGGCTGTCGACACGTATAATCAGGAGCAAGACTGTGAAGCAGTTCGAGTTTTTGTTCATTCGAAACATATGATCGTGAGGAGTGAATTCCCTTAACCCAGCCCATACGTTTCCACATATCGGAGCTGGATGTTTGCTCATCAATACTGCTACAATAATTTTGCCAATCACTTGTTCTAGCCCGCTGTATGGTCTTTGTTGTAGTTTCTGCTATTCGTTCAAGGACAGTTAGGTTATCGGGTGTAGGGTTGCTTCTAAAATTTTTTAATGCTAGTCTTCGTTGTGCAACAGAATGAGAAAGCTTAGGGGTCCAATAAGACTTGGGTCGAAATTCGTTACTTGGTTTATCACATGCCTTAATCAGAGGTATGAACTGATCTGCAGCTCTCTCCACCTGCTTAATAAAGTGGTCATACATGGATTGTACAGTTAGTGTCTCAACAGGTTGAACCAAATAATCCTCCAAACATTTTGTATACTCTGACCATTTTGCCAACTTAAAATTCCGTTTTTTAGTATTATAAACAGAGTGTGCGCTACTACTGTATTTGTATGAGATCTTCAGAAACAAATGATCGCTCCCTATACATTCATTCATAACATTCCAATTTAATAAATGCGACAAGTCGGTAGAAACAAATGTCACATCGGGCGAAGTTCGTTGAATAATATTATCAACAGAGCTAATTCTTGTCACACTACCGTCATTAAGAGAAATGAAGCCGTTATCTAACGCCGAGTCATAAATTTGTATACCTCGCGCGTCAGTCTTACACGACCAAGTAGTGTGATGGCCGTTAAAATCTCCTGCTACAATACATTTGCGGGGAACTAATGAAAATACTTGTTCCCAATCGGATATACTTGTACGTACCGATGATGGACAGTATATTAGTACGATATTTTCAATTTTGTTACAGTTCAAAAGTTTAATTGACATTATTTCTATTCCCGAATTATTAATATTAACAAAATTTTGTTGTACTTTAATCGACTTATGTGATATTATAGCTATTCCCCCGTATCCGTCAATCCTGTCATTTCTAAAGATATTATAGCCACTTATATTTATATGTGATTCCGGTTCTAACCATGTTTCGGATATTAACGCAATGTGTACTTTATAGTGTTGTAACAGAAGTTCGAATTCATTACGTTTAGGTCGCAAACTTCGTGCATTCCACTGTATTATATTGAGTAAAACTATATTATTAGATTTCTTAGCCATTATTAAACATAGACACAAAATTTTTCCATAGATTATCTACACTCGAAATCTTAAAAAACCACTGACCACATATTTGTATAAAATATTTAACTAGTTTTTTAAATTTATCGAACCAATTACCGTCTGATAAACATACTTCTCGGATTCTGTTAAAAATACTGTACACACTAAATGTTTTTTTTAATTCCTCAGAACCTGGGTCCTTTTGCTTATGTAGATTTGGTGTTTGCCGACTATTGCAACAATCTTCCAGATTTTTACTTTGTTGGCGTGGATGTTGTGTGGACGTGTTTACCTCTTGAGACATTATTTCTTGATCCATATTATGAACTACCCTCTTTGTTTGAGAATGTTTTTGTTGACAATCTTCTACCTCCATCTGATGTACCTCCTTTTCCTTATGAACAAGGGCTTCGGTGATAAGCACATTCCTATACGATCTCTGAGGGGAAGTATGAAAGCTATCTTGCGTTGAGTCATCTTGCGAGTCGGTTGCCGATTGTTGAGTGGTTTCTTCAATATTAGAATGGTTTTTATCTCTTAATTTTTTTGTTTCTTTGTGTTTTATAGTAGTTAAGTATATTTCAAGGCCTTTCCGATAGTTGCAGTTGTTTTCTGTCATAATATTCCTAATTTCCTTTTCTTTTAAGAAAACGGGGCATTTTTTAAACAGGGCCATATGTGATCCTTTACAATTCACACAAATGTATTTTTCTGTCTCACAGTTTGGGTGATTATTACCACACTTGGGACATATTTGTTTCTTACTTTGACACGACTTTGACAGATGACCAAATCTCCAACATACTGAGCATTGGGACACTGGGAAAGTATATGGTTCCACTTTAAACCTACAACCGTAACTATATACGTACGGCGGCAAAGTGTTACCCTTAAAGCAAATTCTGATTGTTTCTGAATCTACCCACTCCCCATTATCAGATTGTCTTCTTAGTCTTCTTATTGATATGACGTCATACTCACATGTAACGTTTTCTAAAATTTCTTTTTCTTCCATTTCTAAATCTACTTGTTTAAGGATTCCGTAACATAGGTTAGCCTGGTCTGTCATCTGTACTCTGTAACCTAGATCCGTTAGCTTTTCACAACTGAGTAGCTTCGATGCATCTTCCTTGTTATTAAAGTAAATCATAACCTTAAACGCATTTTTATACACGATTCTCGTTACATTTTCAATATTTAGTGAACGTAAAAGTTTTGCCATCCCAAATTGTTTCGGTAGTATTTCTTTTCCTGTGATTGATACGATTACATAAACCTTTCCGGCCTCGTCGTTATTCTCGTTCCTTTTGTCATTATTTGAATTTTGTCGATTAGCCTTTTTATGTCCTCTTCTTACTGTGACAAATCCGTCTTCTTCTATTATCTCTTCATCATCCAGTCTACCTCTCTTCTCTCCAAGTCGTTGCTCTCTATTTTTTTCTTTATTCGTCTCTTCAACGGAAGTTATATCAAGTTGTTGTTCACTCTTTTCATTCGTCCTCCTCGCATAAGCAGCCAAAATATTACAAAGTTGTTGTTCACATTCAATTACTGATTCCTCCTCCACTATTTCATCGCCTCTAGAGGCTCGCAAATTCAAGTTATTATCTACTTCATCCATTTTTAAGTATCACAATGAACATTGTCATGTATACGTATACGAAAACAACGCGATAGTAAAGAACGGTTTAAGCGTACGTGCATGCGCCTCAACTGCTCACGCGTCACTGAGCCTATGACATTACCATTGGATTCGGGTCTCTGTAAGAGAGTTCAAGTTGTAATCAAAATGCAGTGTGTATGCAAATATGTAATTTCAAAAATGACCCACCAATACGCAACAGTAATAAATGGGATGTCTAACTTAATTCACATATTTTAACGAGATATCTCTTCAGGTTTATAATACATATAATAAAAGACCAGAAGAGATCAACGATTTCATAAGGTCATCGTACAGGACTTTTCTATGGAATGTATCTTGAAAAATTATAGAATAACAGATGGACATTTGTAAAGCTTTTCACATCCTTTGCTAATTACAGGTGTGTTGTGGTCAATAATTGCTAAACATTTAAAATAAATCTTCTCAAACTGAAGAGTTAGTTGTAATCTTGGGGAACGCAAGGTGAAAACCATTTTGATTCAGAACCAAATTTTAACACACAATTTCCTCTCACCCTCAGGACCCCATCTACCAGCGCACCCGCGAGCTAGTCGCGATCCGGGCACAGCTCGAGGCAGCCGCAGCGGCCGCGGCCGGCGACCACGCGGCCCGCCAGCACCGCCTCGGGCTCACCCCGCCCCGGGTCGCCAGCCCACACCATGTATGAAACGAGGACTTGTACTTCTACGACAGCCATCTGTCTGTCTGAGAAGTCGACTTTACGTCTCGAAAATGGACTTTATACCCTTGTAATACAGATGAATACTTTGTGAACTTAAAACGTCGTGTTTCGTGGTACATATTCGGTATGCCACAATTTCATGTTTGGTGGTGCTTGGGCACACATCGCCTTGATTCTTGTCGATGTATTTAACTCGGACTATTTCTATGACAGGTTGTCTCGGTAAACATGCACAAGTTTTGCAGTAATAGGTAACAGATAAAATTACAGAATGACGGAAGGAATTGATTCGTAGTTAGGTCCTGCAAATTTGTACGAAGTTTTTTCATGTCATATTGGTGTAAACGCCTGTATTAAAAAAAAAACTAAAATGAAATCTTGTTCCATTATTACCCATGAACCGTGGGATTTAAAATCCAGAAAGTCAAATAGTAATTTACGGTAAGTGTAAATGGTCTCAAGATTTGATATTCTAACAATGAACAATACGTACCCGTCCTGTAATATTGAATGTATTCTTCGAAGTGCCGATCAGGACGTGGAACAGAACTCCCAAGCAGAAAATTGCATTTAGATTATTCGATAAGACAACTGGTAAACTCGAGTCAAGTAATTTCGATAAAACTATATCAAAAACCGTTACACTACATATTATTATTTCCTGTCACATTTGTGTGAAAATTGAACTTTTAAACCATAATTTAAGTATTTTGTTTTTAATTTAATGATTTAGATATTTACCTAATGTTATGTTTTATATCGATGATGTCTTTTTAAATGTTATTTTCGGGTCACGATTGCCTATACCATTATTATTATTATTTTATCAATGTGTAACAAATGAAAGGTGCTTGCGACGCCAAAATAGGATTAAATGAACCTTGGATACTAGCCTTTTGGTCAAAAATAATGCGGACGACTAGGTTCATACACCCTCTGCCATTCACGCGTTCTTCAAATGACACCGTATTATCGTTTTCGCATTTCCAGCTATCATACTACCGTATTTTGTTAAGAATGGTGTGTTAGAATTCCTTGAATGTATATGTGGCTTCAGTGGCGAATAAGAGCATTTTACAGCATGTTGGTACGGGAGGAAAACATATTCCATTTAAATAATGTAATAATTATATGTGTCGCATAAAATATGTAGTTAGTTGATACTCGTATAATGTTACGAATGATGTGTAATTATGTAAAAGTAATGTAAGTTATGATTATGAAGGATTTAAAATATATATTTCGTGTACTGGTTTGCAAATTTAAAGCTATAAGTAAATTATCCTGTAAAAGTTTATAAACAGTTGTATTTTAAAATTAGTCATAATAAATCATAAATATTGACATAAGTACTACTCAGTGTTTGCAAAGAAGCTGAATGTATGTATAGCTCTTAGCTACTTGATTTCATCTGGGATTTTAAATTGAGATTATCTAGTTATACAGCATGTATTAATAACGTGTGGTCATATGTATGGATATGTTATAGATTATTATCAAACTGAATAATTTTCTGCATGGGACCACAATCGTTTCAAAAAGAAAAGAAAAAAATATCCGCTGTCCCTTACAAAACTTCAATACCTACTCGACCCAATGTATGCGGTAGCTAACTATTTATGTACCACATCCTTAAATGGAAAGTGGGGCTCGTGGCCTCGGGGTTAAGCCGCGCTTGCCTTGGTTGGTCCGTGGATGGGTGATCAGCGATCACCCATTATTTACCGAGTTTCCTCCGTGCCTCGGAAAGTACGTTATGCCGTTGATACCGGTTGTCATTTTTAGATCTTTGACAGTCGTTACAGGTTGTCAGTGGCCGAAATTCTGACAACCAGTCTTACCAAGGGGTATCGTATTACCCAGTACTAACTGGGCTGTGGAGGTCAGATTGGCAGTCGCTCTATGCAAAATACTGGTATTCAGCTGCATCCGGTTAGACTGGAAGCTGACCCTAGCATAGTTGGGAAAAGGCTAAGCAGATGATGATCTTTAAATATCATACACGTTTCTGATGCACGCTGTAGAAACAAGTATTAATGCAAAAATAGCTTTTATATAAATAGTTATATTGTAAACATTATTAAATTATATCTACATGTTATTATTTAGCCAATGTAATAAGTTGTAAAAATAAATGTAAATATTTAAGAAATAAATGTTTATCATAACTATTTTCGGTTTCAATAATTCCTCATTTTTTGTTAATGTATGCGCTCGTTTTATATGACAAACAAAATAATCATCTTGATAAACTGTTCGAAATAATAGCTTGAACTTTGATAACTTGAGAGGAGATAGGATGTGAGGCGGTTATCGAAACTCCATTGTATAAAAGCATTCGTAAATGAACAGTGTTCTAGTCAACATTTCTTTAAGTAGTTTAAAAAAATGTTTAAATTAGTTAGAGACGGAGCAATTAGGACCCAAGCGACGAGTTATTTAAAAAACTTTAGACATGAAAAGAGGTTGCTAGCTACTAAGCAGGAAGTTGTGTCTTGGGCTGATGTTGTGATCGTCGGTAAGTTTTTTTCAATTAAGATAATATTTCCATTTTTTGACCTCGCTTGTTTGTTATTTTCCTTTAAATACAATAAAAAATATAAGTATCGCTAGCCTTATTGTAGTTAATTTTATTAGTGTTGTTGTATTGACGACGCGCTAACTCCAATCTCAGGCCTTATTCTTTCCTTAATTATTATTCTTAAGAAGTCAGTCAGCGTTTTCGAATTCATCAAGTAGTATTTCTTCTACCTTCACCCTCCTTAAACTGTCATTAGCCGTACATCTTAATTCTTACTACTATAATAAATGCGAAAGTTTGGATGGATGTTTGTTATTCAATCACGCCGGAACGGCTGTACGGATTTGTATGACATTTAGCACAGAGTTAGATTATAGTCTGGAATAGCACATAAGTTACTTTTTTTCTCGCTTATACACTTCAAAATTTCTACGCAAACGAAGTCGCAGGCGACAGCTAGTATCACTTTAGCACTTGAGGTTTAAGATCATTTATTCTCATAAGAATTACACTATTCACGTACATGAGAATATTAAAACTAAACAATTAAAAAGAACAAAAGTTGGGGGTATTACAAAAATTTGACATCGATGATATAAATGTTTTGAGGGTGGATTACAAATCATTGTGGACACAAAGTTCGTTCGATACATGTAAACAATATCCGTGTAACAGATAAATGGTAACTGGATGTGGCACATCGACACTATTGTAGGGAATGTGATTTTTGAAGTGAAAACTTCTTTAGCGGCGTTGAGCACTTTTTCTGTAATGGGTATAAAATCTTAAACCCGCGTCAGGACACGTGACCTGATCGAGAAAGCGTAAGACAAATTTTCTCATTCGATTTTGAACTTAACCTTCAACATTTTATGGTTTAAAATCATTTGACCTGATCGAAAAAGCGTAAGACAAATTTTCTCATTCGATTTTGAACTTAACCTTCAACATTTTATGGTTTAAAATCATTTGACCTGATCGAAAAAGCGTAAGACAAATTTTCTCATTCGATTTTGAACTTAACCTTCAACATTTTATGGTTTAAAATCATTTAAAGAAATTTTTAAATGTTTCCAATCAACTTTGAAAGATCGAATGTGACGTTCCTGCTTACGTGCTTACTAAGCTCCTGTGAAAAGATGTATCGCACACATTTTTATGTGCGACAGATTACTTCCACACTTTTAATTACAAATTCTTTAGGCAGGATTCAATGATAACATAACATCCTGTAATCCCCGAAGGCTCAGGCAGGGGTGCACCGAATAGTACACCCTGTTCTTTATACTGATAAAGCAATTGGTGCAAAATTATTCCCTAACCATTCCAAAATATCAAACATGCTCAACGTTAATAATCAAGTTTTCACTTCTGCCGGCACTCCCGGAGTGCAACCCGTCTTTTTTTTTTACTATAAATTGTTTAAATAGCTTTTTATAAGTGGTTTTGGATTTAGATTCTTTGAGGTCTCTTGGTAACTTATTAAATATTTTAGATCCTTCGTACACGATAGTTTTTCTTCCGTAGTTTGTGCGGGTTGGGTGTAGTTGTAAAAAGTCTTGTTCACGTCTCAGTTTCATTTTGTGTTTTTTTGTATTTTTTGTGAAAGTTATGTTTGTGTGTATATTTTTATTTAGTATTTTTCGAATTAGTATGCATGTGTTATATATGTATGTTTGTGTTATATTCATTACTTTAATTTTTTTGTAAAGAGTTTCTATTGGAGTTAGATAGTCATAGTTAATTTTGAGCAGTTTGCAGTAGGTTCGTGTGTGATTAAGCAGCGGTACCCCATATTTCCACTAGGTAGTCAATATGCGGCTTAACAAGGGAGAAGTAGGTTAAATAGCGAACTTGGCGTGGTAAGCAACGAACGATACCTCGTAGTGTAGGTACCCATGAGCGATTGTATTTTTTTAATATGTGGAAGCCACGTCAATTTGCTATCCAAAATTAGTCCTAAATATTTTTCTTGATCTACTTTATTTATGGTTTGGTTATTTATTTTTAATGGTGTATAATTGCCGATTTTTTTTTGCTGTGAATATCATGTAATTTGTTTTAGGTGTATTAATGGTGAGAAGATTTTGTTGAAACCACAGGTTGAGTAAGTCCAAATCGTTCTGTGCTTGGTTAACAATAGTATCGATTGAGTGGCCGAAGTAGAACAAACATGTGTCATCTGCGTATAATGTAAAGTCAGCTTTTAGACCAATTTTGTGGACACTATTTATGTTCAGTAGGAATAACAGGGGAGCCATAATAGAGCCTTGAGGCACACCATATGTAATAATTTTGGGATCACTCTGGGTGTCACCAATTTTAACTACTTGGTATCGGTTTGACAGGTAAGATCTAAAAATTTTAAGGGCAGGTCCTTGTTTCCTGATTTCCATTAGTTTCCTTAGCAATAATTCGTGACTGACTGTGTCGAATGCCTTTTTTAGATCAATAAAGACACCCATAGCCAAAGAGGTTTCTTATCAATATTAAGCTTTATAGTTGTCATCAGGTCTATTGTAGCTGAGAGTGTATTTGATTTCGGTCTAAAACCGTATTGTTTTTCATATATGAAGTTCAGAGATATTAGGTACTTCTCGAGGCGATTTTATAAGACTCTCTCAAAATTTTTTGATAGTACGGGGAGTACTGAAATAGGGAAATCCGCACGCAAAATACGCGCATTGGACGTGGAGTTGCGGACACCAGCCCGTTATACAATACAATACAATACAATAGGGCGATAGTTGCCCGGCTCTGATTTAACTCCGGATTTGTAAATTGGCGTAACTTTTGCAACCTTAAGGCTATTTGGAAATGTTCCTGATTTCATACATTTGTATATGCAACTAGTGAGTTTATCAAGAATTAGGTTTGCAACACACTTTAGTGATTTTGTACCTTCTAAACCTGCGCAGGTGTTGTTATTTAAATTATTAATAATTTTTAAGATTTCATCTGGTGTGGCAGGTTCCAGATCACTAAGGGAAGGCGAACCAGATCCAGGTAAATTCGTTAAAGCACTACCTGATGAGTGATATTTTATGGGTATTTGATTAGCCAGTATCGAAAAACATTTGCAAAAAAATCATAGAAGCATTCACAGATGTCCTTTAAGTCAGTAATAGTGCCATTTTGTGACTGAAGTTTTTGTGGGGCGGATTTTTCTGTGAAATTGTTGCAGGACAGGCTGTTTATCAGTCCCCACATTTTCAATAATATGGCTGTTTCTTGCAGTTTTCAAAGGCTTTCATGTAGTAACTTGATTTCATTCGTTGTATAGATTCAGAAAGAAACTAACTAATAGTTTCTTTTCTTTCTGAATGTATCTTCTTTTTGCTTGTCATTTGGTTTTTTTTGGGTTGATTTCATAAAGTGTTTCTTTTGTTTATTTCACTAATGATTGATTTATTTATCCAGTCTTGTCGTGGTGGGTTTAGCGTTTTATATTGTGTCTTTTTGCTTATTTCTATACTTTTTATTATTTTTTCTTCCAGGGTTTCAAATATATAGTCACTGTTTTCGGCGCGGGATTCTAGGGTGGTCTTATAAAGCATTTCATAGTCAATATTGTGGTAGCTAATCTTCTTCAGAGGTTCTGGTTTATAACGTTTTAATTCTAGGAAGATTTGTTTCACTTAGTTCGCTTTGGCTGCGTTTCGACCAGAAATGAGCGAGGATGCGTAGCTAGGGATGTGTGTAAAACTAACTAATAATATCGCTTCTTTTTCACAGTTTGAGTTATTCTAGCTATGTGATTGGTTAGTTCCACAGACATCCCTCGCTACGCATCCTCGTTCATCTGAGGTGGAAACGCAGCCTAAGCCGCCTCATGCCGTAGTCGCATAAGAATTGACTGTTAAAAGAAGAAATACGTTATTTGGTCTGTGTTTTGATGTTCTTAGGAGGAGGTATAGCAGGATGCAACACACTGTACCAACTTAGTAAGCGAGGCGTGAATGCTGTTCTGCTGGAGAGAGCCAAGTTGACCAGTGGGACGACTTGGCACACTGCTGGTAAAGTATTTTCAATTTTAACTAACTGTCTCAATATGGTTCTTCAAATTATAAGCTATTAGTCAATATTTTCTATCTTTATCATTTTTATCTTTTTCTTTATTATTATTTTTTTTTTTTTTGTGGGTTCGATTCCCGTACGGAACAAATATTTGTATGACCTACAAGTAGTTGTTCCGGGTCTGGGTGTTTTTCTATCTATAATATGTATGTATTTACAAAAAAAAAATGTATATATGTAGTTTATCAGCCATCTAGTTACCATAACACAAGCATTAGGCTAAGCAACCTAGACTAGATGGTGCTGTGTGAAATGTCCAGGGATATTTATTTATTTATTTATTTATTTATTTTTATTCTTCTTGCGCTTTCCTGTGCCATATGGCACTGTCCTAATATAAAAGTGTTAGGGCTCACAATACGAAAACGATCACGTATTCGCCTGGCAATCACTTTCTATTACGACACTACGGCATACTCACCTATCCTGCTTATTTGCATGACGCGTCATAACAGGCTAAGTGGACATCAATTATACAGGGTTGAAGGGATATCGACACACAAACGTACCACGTTATCAGTACACCATTCCGAACCCCTCTCTACATTTTTCATCGGTAGAAAAAAAAGACAGCTGTTTCCCACAAAAGTGCAATACCTACAAATCCTGGTCAAAATGAAGGGAAATGCAGATTATTTTTAAATTACCGATGAAAAAATGTTATGTGGGAGGTGTACTGAATACGTGGTTACCGTTGGTGCGTCGATGTGATTCCACCCTGTATGCTCTTAATCTTCAAACTCTTGATCTCTAATAGCTTTTCAATGTTTTATAGGACTAGTATGGTCACTCAGACCATGCGATTTGGAGGTGAAACTGTTGCGAGATTCGAGAAATGTATACAGTACCTTAGAACAAGAAATAGGCGACTATGCAGGCTGGACCAACAACGGTGGAATGTTTATATCTCGAAGCAGAGTGAGCAATACTTCCATCTAACTTAATAAATTGCTTTATCACAGCTTTATGAAAGGTTAAATCAATTTATCTAGCCAGCAAATTTATGAGGTTTAAGTATTTTGAAAATTCAAGTATATTTATTACAGATGACTTTTAAATCTTTTGCTCAAAGAGTAAAATGTATTTTTCTTACAGGTTCGAACACAAGAATACATGAGACTCCACACATTAGGAAAAGCGTTGGATATTCCCAGTATAGTCATGGACCCACATGAGGCACAGAAGAAGTTCCCACTCCTTGACCCTTCAGTATTTGAAATGGCGCTGTATGCTCCTGAAGACGGGACTATTGACCCATCCATGGCGTGTAATGCACTTGTCAAAGTGGCCACGAAAAATGGAGCAAAAGTAAGTCTTGGTCATAGAAAGAAGTTTGTTGCGTGGTGGTGTTGCTGTGACCTGAATAATAGTCCAATTACCATCTGCTGAACTAGATTACAGCAACATTTTTTGCATAATATTGTGTTCCAGGATATTTGGTTGCTAGCAACATTGCATAGGTAATGCATACAGTGTAAGCCTGAAACATGTTCCCAGCGCAAAATCATGTTGCTGCAACATTGTATTGCAATTTTTCTTTACTACGCATATCTACTTTAATCTTACATCCTGCTTATGTCAAAACAAAAAAAGAAACGAAACTACAGATGGTGCCAAAGGTAGCTAAACGGTGTGGGTGGAGTGATGACGCCGTCAGCAAGTGAATAATAGAGTTGTCGCAGTAATCACAGGTCTACTGCCCTCCCGCACCGCGCAGCCACCGCAGGCGCCGCATACGGGTAGGCCTGTAATCGCTATTCCATACAATACGTAAGGTAACAAAATAATTACTCTCATAGGTGTACGAAGATTGCCCAGTGCTGGACATCCATTACACTCACAATTCGCTTGGAAACAAGGAAGTAACAGCGGTGCACACTGACAGGGGAGTCATCAAGACCAAGTGTGTTGTTAACTGTGGAGGTAATTACTATTTTAAATTTTAAACTTTTGAACGCTAGAGCATAAATGCACGAGCGTGCCCTCCACGCCAAGCCACAAATTCACCGCAAAGACCTACAAAAAGAATAGGAATTCCAAAACTATTTTAATTGTTTATTTCGTGTTATACCTAGTGTGCTGTGCACCGCTTTTTTTGTCACATATTTGTGTCGTTGGCGTACAGGGCACGCACTTGCTTGTCACGTATATGAGTCAATGGCCTTCAAAAGGTTAAGGTATAATCTATTGTTTTGGGGAGACTTGGACGTTTAAACATGGCAGCTTACAGCTTAGGTTTCTGGACGCATACGTTTCTTATCGCTATTCCTATCTCAGTTTCCGTGCCGAATAGTTTTCATTTTTATGTACTTATGTCTTATCTTTGGCCACCTTCCATCTGGCACCGCATACCTGACACCCTGATCCATGACTGCATCAGCAAGCGGAGTTCGCGTTGCTGCATTTAGGGCCAAACAAATTTTAACCTTTGCCATTGATATACTGGAAAAAAGATCGGGTTAATCGGGTAGCTCGAAAGTTTAAAATAACTTGGGGAGCGGCCTTTTATGTGACTGCCTGTGTTAATGTTTCCAAAATCTGAAGTCTACATTCAAAATTAGAGGGTGCTGGGCCATACATTAATAACTACATACACACACGAACCAGTTGACTTTGAAAAAAAAATAAACACACAAATTGATTTTACAAAAATCCAATGATGCAGTTCTAGTTTTCATTAAAATCGAGCTGGAGACTCCTTTGAGTATTTTTTGCTAATCCTCATAGTTTCGGATTTGGCCATCCACGACCACTTGAAAAATTCACTCTGTATACGATATATACTTATACAGGGTTAATTGAAAAACACCAACAACCTCTTAAGAGGTCATTGTACTCATCATTATGAACAACTTTTATTAAAGGACCAAACCTGAAATTGCGAAAAAAAATCAGCTGTTCCCTACATTTATGTTCACATAACTCGTCAAAATGTAGGGAACAGCAGATTTTTTTTTTCGCGATTTCAAGTTTGTTCCCATAGTAAAAGTTGTTCATAATGATGAGTACAATGACCTCTTAAGAGGTTGTTGTTGTTTTACAAATAACCCTGTATATACTTTTTGCTTCATCCACGATCACTTAAAACTATTTCTTTGTGTAACAGGAGCATGGGGTCCCCGCATCGGCAGATTCGCAGGCGTGCCTAACCTACCACTAATCCCGTTCAAGCACGCATACGTAGTGTTGGATGCTACGCCCGAAGTTAGGGGCGGTCCCAATATTCGCGACCACGACGTCGACTTGTACATCAAGGTGCAGGGAGAGTCGTGCCAAGTCGGAGGATATGAGAGCAACCCGCATATGCTTGATCAGGTAGGTTTTGACAATACAAAATATACAAATTGTATAACTAGACAAATACATAACTTAGATAACTTTTTAGATATATTGATTTTGATATTACTGTTAAGGTCTTGGTTTGTTTTTTCTATTTTACTCGCAAAGTGGTAATGGGGTTGACTGCCCAAGGATTGCTTCCGAGATCCATGAAGAATCGAATTTTACATGTGGCACATAATAGTAAGACGCTAAGAGAATCTTGTTTTTGAACAAATTTGCGAGAAACTATGTTCTGTTATCAACACAGGTTATTGACCTGATAGTGAGTGCATTCAAATAAACTCTACAAATGGTGATACCAAAACGTTCGCCCGTCATCAGCATAATTTTATAATTTTACTCAAACTTTCGAGCCAGTTATTGTATTTTGAACTTTATTCCGAGGAACGTAAAAAATGACTTTAGAACCGCCCTAGTACCTACCTAATATTAAATCTTTTTTACCTCTAGGTGCCAGACAACCTCCAGTTCCATCTATACGAGCTAGACTGGGACGTGTTTGGGGTCCACATGGCCAGCGCCACGTCCCTATGCCCCAAGCTTGGAAAAGTCGGCGTCAAGAGCACGGTGTGTGGGCCCGAGTCATTCACGCCCGACCACAAGCCGTTGCTCGGAGAGGACCCGAATGTCTTCGGTAAGTTTCAGAGTATATATACATGACTAAATTTTGTTACACCTTTATGGCATGTCCAAGATGGGCCGGTGACTTGGTGAAGGTCCAGGGAATCCACTGGATGCGGAAAGCTCAAGAAGGGTCGTTGTGGGGTTGATTGTGGGAGGCCTAAGTTCAGCAGTCGACGTCTTTCGGCTCCGGAACAAATAGATAGACAGACAAAAATAAAAAACATTGTTTTTTTTGTAAGTACCGTATAGGTATACTTTTTACGCGTTCAGTAAAAAGCTGTTATTTTGAAATTATAAACAGTTCAATTTGTATAGATCGGCGCGGTGTCTTCGTATTCCATACTTCTCCATAAGCCGTCATCTTAGTAGACTTCCCCTTACTAATTGTATCATCTTTCACACTGACATTGTTATTTTTAAATGGGTGTCAAAAAACTTATGACCCGTCAATTTATTTACATGAATTAAATATTTTTTACATCAAAAAAGAGCGTACAAACGTAATACTCACACATATAACAATTGCAACATGTTTTCATCGTAAAAAAGGCATTGCGGCAAGGACAACATAGGATGCAAGAGCGAGCGAAGCGAGCTCGCGACTTGTGGCACCGCGACTCGGACAGGTTAGGTTCGAAGGGGATGGCGGGGTCTAGTGAGCGAACTAAGACCCCGTCTTCCACTTAGTATTAGGTTATTTTAAACCGTCGGTAGGTACTTCAAACGTCGACTCGGTTTCACATAAATAAATTGCCGCATGCGTTAAAAAAATAGGTTTAGTTCAAAAAAATAAATACAAAGTTTATTGTTAGTTATTATTAGATATGCCTTCATAAAAAGCTCCGCTTTTCAATTAATAGCGATGCATCACGAACTCAAATTGTTGTTAAAATAATAATATTTTGAGGCAACTATTTTGCTGTGCAATAAGTATTTTTGATTAACATTGGGATTTTCTTTTAGTATAAAAAAGGAAGATTTTTTGATTTACCTACAGTTAAATACGAGCCTTGATTTTAAGTTTCCATGTTGCACGCAGTAGTAGGAGTTGTAAAGAAAACATCATCATCTGCCTAGCCTTTTCCCAACTATGTTGGGGTCGGCTTCTAGTGTAAGGAAGGCAGTCCTGTAAATAAAAAGATGCACGATAAAAAAAATAATGATAAATGAAATTAACATTTAAACCGTCAATAGGATTGTAGTAGGTCAGCTGGTCAATGTACTTAGATACGCGTCTGTTTATATGTGTGATCTATTTATTTTATTGATCTGACGCAACGCGTTGGGACTGATTATAATATTTTGCTCACGATTACAATTTTGCTTATCACACCCAACTGATTAATACGGCAAACTATGGCCTGATGGTCCGCCCTAACCTCACCCAAAGGCGGTAAGGGTGATATGATAATTTAGGTTTTATCTAATATTTCACCGATTTTCCAACCACCTCGGAATGGGAAAGTCTAGAAATCGATTTACCAAAATTAACCCCAACAAACAGTAAAGCAACAAGTGAATTTTGGGTAATTTATACTACTCATCTGATTTAGGTCTGTATCACAACTGCGGCTACAATTCAGCCGGCATGATGTTCTCTGCGGGATGCGGTATACAAATGGCAGAATGGATCGTCAGTGGAAGGTGAACACATACTTTATTTATGTATCGTTTCTTTTCAGCAATAGCTATGAGATAAACCACAGTATTCGTGATCAGAAAGTTTTGTCAGTCTACCAGTTCCCTAAGCATTTGTCAGTCATGGAGGCCTGTCCAAACATCTGCATTATTCTGCTTCAATTTGGCGAGAGAGAGTTTCAAAGTAACACAACCTACATTATTGACGTGAACATACAGATAGGAGTGTTTAGTTTACCTGACCCGAATAATATTGGGTGCTATTGTGTGTGTAGGAAATAGGATACACCTACTTACCATGAGCTGTATTGTGACAGTGTACTGAGTTGCTTTGAGAAGAGGGTGCATGGTGTAGTTACGATAAAAATATATTTATTTTGTAAAAACATGAGTAGGTCGGTATTTACACACTAAGTATAACAGGTCTTATAAATGAAAGAAAGTGGCCACATGTCTTGCCATATAGGAATGGCGTACAAAAATATGTTTGTTTTAAAAAATGGGGTAAACTCAATTAACATTAAAAAAAAAAATTAAAAAGAAAACAATGGCTTAGACAATATAAAATTAAAAAGAAAACAATGGCTTAGAAAAAAAAATGGCTTATTAAATAGGGTAAACTTAATTAAAAAATAGAAGTTGTTACCTAAAAATATTAAATTTAAAAGAAATGTCGTACCTAATTTAATTGACGACTGTGTGTTGTGTTCGTGATCGATGGGACACTGCTCACTCCGAGATATAGGCTCAAGGCCCTTTCTCTCAGTCAAAATAAGTTCAAAGTCTAGCATTTTCTGTATTTGTAAACACATTACAGCTTCTACTACAAACTGGAATGTGAACTGATCTGTTTGTTTAAACACAATAATAACTTGAGGTTATCACCGTTTCACTGTTATCGCTTTTGCACAAAACTCAGTGTAATTATAAATTATTGATACCTAGTATTTTTATTTACCTATTTTGTATCACCCTGTTTATTACTTAATTACTATTTACTATCAATTATTCTGTTTTAATGACGTAGGTTATGTAGTTTATCTAAATATTGACGTGGACCAATGCAAATGAATGTTTAAAAAATGACATAATAATAATTAGCAACCATAATTAGGTACCTACATACTATTTTATCAGGTAAATTATGTTCGTTTCTGAAAAGGTGACTGCAGAAGTTCTACAATGGGCTATCATATGAAAGAAAGAGGACTACTAAGGGCCAATTAATTAACAATGCGTGGAATCATCCTGAAAATACTCGTATCACTGTAGATTGCACACAAAGACATTCAAATATTATGAGCTAAAATCTCTTTGATTGCACATTAAGTTTTATTTTATTTAGTTATAAATAATACCCACCCTTATTGTTTGGACAGGCTTAAAATCAGAGCTATTAATCATATACATTTATTTTTATTTAGTACCTATCAATATAATATTTTTTTATTTCTCTTTAACTTTTAGTTTAGTATTATTTGCATGCCCATGGGACGGTAGAATATGTAGGACTATAGTATAAGAAGACATCTATGTACCAATCACCCATGTTTGCGAAGAATTAATGATTTCATTTGATCTAGGTCATATGCTACGCCCCGACTTCACCCAGTGTAACTTTTCCATGTCAAAGTTATAGAGTACTTCAACTTTACAAATGTCCCCAGACCACACTACAACATGTTCACATTCGACATCCGTCGCTTCACACCGGGTCAGATGTCCCGCGCCCACTGGATGCGCGAGAGCAGTCACGAAGCGTACGCACGGAACTACAACATAGTGTTCCCGAATGACGAGCATTTGGCGGGACGCGACGCTAGCCACGATGCCTTGCATCAGGAGCTGGTGGATGAAGGAGCGGTCATGCAGTCCAGGGCTGGGTGGGAGAGACCGGCCTTCTTCTTGCCTGGAGAGAGGGTGGGTTGTTCTTGTCATTGTTCAGCATAGTGTTGTCCAACGACGACCATTTGGCTAGACGAGATGTAAGTCATGATGCCGTGCAAGTAAATAAGCTATTGCAATTGTTACACCATTATTTTATCGACAAAAAAATCGTTTTACTTGGTTAAAAACATTTTTATGTTCTGCTGGTGAGATTACTTGGTTTTGCAGTGCTTTACATAATGTATTTAACCACCAACCCGCCCGGGTCCGCGTGGTGGATTATTATAATAGTCCATTCCTCTCACAGAGCGGAACCCTGTGTCCCTGTGGGTACATTGTAGGCTTATAATGCTATGTTACGTTTCAGGTAAGAGTGCAACCGTACGACTGGGGCGGCGCTGACACAGATTATCCCAGGAACGACGACAAGCGCTACGAAGAGATCCTCAAGGGGGACCATTCGTTTGATTTCTCTAAACACCACAATTTGGTAAGTATTCGATTTCTGTTATGTTGCAGTGGTCGCAAGCACGACTGCTGAGCATGAGGTCCTGGGATCGATTCCCGGGTCGGGCAAAGTGTTATTTGTTTTTCCATCAGGAATTTCTGAGTAGCAGCCACGGAGTGTAAACCTATGCCCGGTTGATGGTAATAGGCTCGCCCCTATTATTTGGGATTTAAACTTTAAAGATAACTGGTGAAATGTGGGAGTACTATTAGGTACACCTCTGCCTAACCCATCGGGCATTACAGGCGTGATGCGATATTATGTTAATTTGTTTTTAACACCCTTGCTCGTAAAGCTGATGAAATTCCACCGGTTTTAAATATGTAAAGCGGGTCATAAAAAACGCGTGTGTTATGAAAGCAAATAATTAAGTTATAGTCCATACAAATTCCATAACAGTATTATTTGGCATTTCAAATATGGAACTGATCGCCGCCGCACAACTCCAGCTAGTGAGCAGCGCGCTGTTGCTATTCAAATTTCGAACTAATCGCCGCGCGGCGCCAGTCAGTAGGCAGCGCTAGCGCGCTGTTAAAATGACGGGAAAGCAACAGTGTGCATTCACAGATTGAGTTTATTTAAAATAAAATAAAAAACAGTTTATTCGGTAATTTAATAACTTGGCTGCATGCTCTAGCGTCTTTGCCAACATTTTCACGCAGCCACGGCAGAAAATAATCCTCGCGCCATTTTTCTCAAATTTTCTTTTCTTTGTACTTGTATTGTGAATATCTTTTTTTTTCTGTTTCCTTGCAAATGTGTTAAAAAACGTCGTACGACATACGTGCGTATTGGTTATAACATGCTCGGTTCAATTACGCCCTCGCCTTCGGCTCGGGCTGAAATTCCGCCTCGCATGTTATAACCATCTTAACGCACTAATATCGTAATGTAATATTTGGCACTTTGGTACGAAGCGTCATTCTGGTCCGTGTGTTTAACTAAGACAGAGAAAGGTTTGTTGAAACTAAAGCGCCAATTTTAACAAAGTCCGATTCAGCTTACAACAATTTTATTAAAGGTACTGGTTGAAAAAGTAGCGTGTGTGCGACTTAGAATACGATGTCAACCTTGCCTTGACACATAATATTGGATTTAAAAGAAATCGACGCGCAAATTCAGTAAGCACATGATGATAAACCCAATGGAGACAAAAATAATCATTTCATTTAATTTATTCGTAAACAATTTACATTGTGTAGAATAAATTATACACATGCAATTTAGGTAAATAAAATTATAAGAACTATGAATTATTAGTTAAACATTCCAAGAAATTAAAATAATTATATGTTGTCAACCAGTTTCAAATTATAATGTACAGTTTCAAAAACAATGTCAAACAGTTTTAAATATGATGTCAAGACATTTTAGATTATAAATAATGTCAAATGTTAAAAATCAGCGGTTGTTAAAAAACCGGCCAAGTGCGAGTCGGACTCGCGCACGAAGGGTTCCGTACCATTATCTATAAAAACGGCAAAAAAATCATATCTATTGTATGGGAGCCCCCCTTAATATATATTTTTTTTTAAATTTTTAGTATTTGTTGTTATAGCGGCAATAGTAATACATCATTTGTGAAAATTTCAGCTTTCTAGCTATCACGGTTTATGAGATACAGCCTGGAGACAGACAGACAGACAGACAGCGAAGTCTTAGTAATAGGGTCCCGTTTTACCCTTTGGGTACGGAACCCTAAAAAACAGGGAAGCCATACATTTTAGTTAACGTGTCGATGGTGTACCTTACTCCGGGTATAGATTTATAATCAACCTCTATTATTTACTAACTTTGAACCATCTTTTCCTCCTAGATCGGTCAAGAAGCTCTACAATGCCGCAATGCAGCTGCTCTGTTCAACCTGTCTTACTACGGCAAGTTCTACCTGACCGGGCCCGACGCGCAACGCACTGCCGAACTGGCGTTCACTGCTGACCTCAACAAACCTAATGATAGGTATGCTTAATATCTCGTCTGTCTACCCTAGGAAGACTTGAACGCCTTTAAATCGCAAGTCTTGGCCTCTTCTTTGTCTTTGTTTTTCGTGTGGTTAGTTGCTAACCTGGTGTCAGAGTTTTTATGCCGCCCATGGGCCTCTGACTTGGCTTTACATGCTGTCGATAAATATTTCTCAGGCATGCTGTTTTGTTCCTCACGATGTTTTCCTTCACCAAAGCAAGTGTTAACTACGAGTATATCAATACGCACATGAATCCGAAAAATCAGACGTGCGTGTCTTGGGATTCGAACTCGAGACCTATGACTTGGCAGTCCGACGATCACACCACTAGGCTCACTGCTGTTACCTAAATGATAAGCTGTTTTGCCTTTTAAATCACTATTGGTACACATGTGTACCAACAGACTGAAACTGTTTGAAATTCTATTTGCATAACTTTTTCCGGTTGAACTTGACTCGTGCAGGTTTTGTTATGTTTACCAACTGTGAATTAAAAGTTAGGTCCATTAAAAAAGGGCTAAGGTATTCTACAAATGACGGACATAGAAAAAAATAAAAGATTATTGTCCAACTCAAGTACCCTATATGGTGCGGTAGGGACACCGACGCGAAAACGGTTACCACGTATTCAGTACATCACTCCGAGCGCCCCCACCCACATCGCAAAAGGTTAATCGGTTATTAAAAAAAAATCTACTGTTTCCTAAAAAGTGCACGGTCAAAATATATGGAACCACTGTTTTGTTTTTAAAATAACCTATGTACTAGGGATTGATTAATCAGGATAAAAGGTTAACCGGTTAGACCTATAATCCATATTATGTTTGATTGACCAATAAACGACGGGTTAGCCCTTAAAATACACACATATATGTATATACAAACATATAAAACCATTTAAATATTGCTGATTAACCAGAATAAAAGCGACAAAACACCAGGCGCAGGCTAACTCCGTCTCTTCTTGCATATTTTTAAGTACAAAATTATGCATCCAGCATAGATGAGAAAAGGCTAGACAGATTTTTAGACATACACATTAAGGATAAAATCCTGTCGCTATTATAAGTAATCTGATCTTCGTCTTACTACTATTAGAAATGCCTTCACGCAAAAACTACTGAACGGATTTGGATGAAATTTAGGACACAGATAGTTTATAACATGGTTTAACACATAGGATACTTTTGTCCCGGTAGTACGATCTCGTAGGACATTACCGAACTCCAAGCGTGCGAAAACGCGTGCTAATAAGCTAGTATTTATATATTTCCAGGGTGGTGTACTCTCTGATGTTGAACAAGAAAGGCGGCGTGGAAGCTGACTTGACTGTCAGCATACTAGACAGCGGCAGTGGCCAGTTACACGAGCCCATCTTTAAGGTATGCATGCGCTAGATAGAGTTGATTATACTACTATAATATTAATTGGTACTTTTAAACGTTTAAGTGTCGGAATATTGATGTTAAATCGGATTCTTACTCTATAACATTCATATTATTAATACTTGAAACGGGACGGAACGGATATTTACCATGTTTATTATTTTTATTGAGTTCCCGATATTTCGGCGCTGTTGCAAGGACGGATAAACATGATGGCGCAGCGTGGTAAATATCCCGTCTCAGGTGTTAATGACCATGTCAGTTTAAAAACATTCATGTTCACTGCATTTCTACGATAATAACCCCAAAAATACGAACATCATAAAATGAGGCTACTTCAATGGAAAGGTAGGGTGAGGATGTGGATCTTGCCCTTTGCCCAAAAGCATAATATAGTTATTGATCTCTGCGCTGCCACCGACGATGCCGTAGAAGTGCCGAACTTTTGGGCTGGCCAGCAAAATTCCACCTGCCAGCGACACGAAGAAGAAAATTTTTCGTTCAATCTCCTCGATCCCTCTTCAAATGCTCATTCTTTGTAATTGTTCCTGTGAGCAGGGTCGCGGCTACTACGTCGTTACCAGCGGGTTCAGTGCGTACCACACTCTGGCGCACCTCCGCCGCATCGTGCAGACGCACAAACTGAGGGCCACCATCACTGACGTTACCAAACAGCTGTGCATCCTCGGCGTACAGGGACCTGACAGGTCAGTAGGAACACTTCTCAGGCTACGACCGAAAGCATGAAAAAGCTGTTTCCAAGATGGCTGCCGCGATTCCTCAAATTGGAACAAAATATAGTATAGTGAAGATGTTTCAGTCGAGTGTTAGACGCAGATTCAGGGCAATAAAGCCGATTTTTTTTAAAATGTACATAGAGGGCCTAAGTAGATATGAAGTGTTTTTTTAGTTAGCTCAAGTATTTCTGGGACTGTCCTCGTAATACCTCTAAAATCTACTTTCCACAGCCGACGCATCCTCGAACGCTTCACAGACTCTGGTCTGGATAACGACGCATTCCCAGTGAACACGCACCGTAGCATCGACGTGAGTCGGAACCCGAACTCTCCCGATGATAAACGATACCGCTGCCGAGCACTTCGGGTCACGTGGTCCGGGGAGCTGGGCTGGGAGCTCCATGTACCGTCCGCTCATGCCATCTCGGTGTACAAAGCCTTGAATCACGCGAGCGGACTGAAGAACGCTGGCTGGAGGGCTTTGACCTCGTTGAGTGCTGAGAAAGGTAATATTTTCCCACACTGGAGTGATTTTAAAGTAGGTACCTAACACTGCTATAAGAGGTGATACGGGCTCTGGTTGTAGAGGTCGCAGAAATCTTCTGCTAGTTTTGAGCGGCCCAGGACCGATTAGGAGAGGCCTATCTTGCCAGTTGTAGACGTCTTTCGACTGAATGACAATGATGAATTTTGTTGTCTGCGGTAGTTACGTCACTTATAGAAATATTGTCAAACATTCGAATAATAAGTGGATTATAATGCCACATTCTTTCAACTAATTGATCTTTTCTAACCAAACTACATAGATGTAATGCTGAGGTCGAAATTATTCTCTTCTTTTTTTAATATTTTTTCATTTAATTTCAGGATACCACTTATGGAACTCCGATTTGAGGGCCGATGACAATCCGATAGAAGCTGGTATGGGTTTCACGTGCAGGAAAGACGGCGACTACATCGGAAATGAACACGTCACTAGAGCGAAAAAAGACGGGGTCACCAAGAAATACGCGTATTTCACACTTGATGAAAAGGTTTGTGTTATCAGTGACGTTCTTAGGGGCCAATATACGGCAAGCCCATAAGGCAAGCAGACTGTTCAGAAATCATTACGAAGAGTAGTAGATTATAAGGGCAAGCCAAGCTTTGTTTTGGATTCGTTTACAAACATTTAAACTTACATACACAAACAGGCAGACCCGAAACAATTATCTGTAGGTCATACAAATATTTGTTCCGTGCGGGGATCGAATCCGCGACACGCAGTGCAGTAGTCAATCGCTCAGCTACTGCGCCAACCGAGCCGTTTTTTAAGCTTGTATGGTAAATAATAAATTGGTTAGATGGATTATGTGAACAACGATAAGAATAGGATGGGTCTGAACAATGAGACGACTGAACGAAATTATGGAATTAAATGTATTTACATTAATCGTTACATATTCAATCATAGCAAATATTATTATTAGGGTATTTATGTCATTCATTAATTATATAATTTTATACACAATGTCATGTTATATTTTTTTGTCACAATCTGTTTCAACGTCACGTGCTTCGTTCCATGCGATTGTGAAAAGCAGAAAACATTCTTTGATCCTTACTTATCTAACTAGTAATCCGCCCCTAAGGCGACCCACTGACCAACCCCTTTGATTGATCGACATTCATGAAATTTTACTTTTATAAATGATTGAATGACGATTTATAATTTTATTAATCATTGCAGGTTGCCGTCTTCGGACAAGAAGCTATATTTAGAAATGGTGAGCCCGCGGGTTACCTAAGAAGAGGAGATTATGCCTTCTACTTGGACAAACCAATCGGGATCGGCTACGTCACTAACAAAGGCTCACAAGTCACCAAAGAGTTTTTGAAAGAAGGCGTTTACGAGATCGAAGTCTTGGGAAAGAAGCATAAAGCGACTTTACACTTGAAATCTCCCTTCGACCCTAACGGCCTGAGGTTACTTGGCAACTACACAAACCAAGGCATAGACGCTCATCACCAAAATGAAAGGGAAGGTGGTTGTGAATAATTTTTTTGTTTGTGTAATTTGATCTCAATAAATCTTTTTTTTTTGTATCGAATCGAATAGTTTTATTAGCAAAGTAAGATATTGACCCAATAAGACCCATGAATTCGAAGTTCTTATGCTATTGAAGATATAAAGCTACATAATACAATAAATAAATGTACCCAAAAATGGAAGATCTCCAGTTTTCTTGACACAATTTTCGCGAGAGAACTGTTTTGAATAGCAAACATCATTCTCTCTCTCTGCCTAGCCTTATACCAGCTTATAAGTAGTCTACATGGGGTGACCCCGTCAACCCAAATGCTGGTTAACATCATTAGCACGATACCCTTTAACTCGTCAGGTTTTCAGTCTTTCGTTCTTCTGACCGATCTACAATTTGGTAAAGAGTAACAGCTTTGGTATAAGTATTCTACTCTTATTCTAGTATCTCTCTTGGGTAACTACCGAATCACCGAATGACAGTCGGGAGTTATCCGAGTACAGTTTCCGAGGCATGGATAAGTAATGATTAATCAACCATCCACGGACCGACCTCAGTCGGTTAGCGTAGCTAAGCTTCGATCAACCCGTGCGGATGCTATTACTTAGGCACAAGCCCCTATTCTTTACTCCACAAATGTAAAATAGAATACTCGTTTCCTTCCTTATTAGACAACAGGATTTATTCAGTTTCCTTAACTGTCGTTCCAATTTTTCAGTTTTTTTGTAATGCCTAAAACGAATCCCAATGACTGACATTGACAGCCTTGACATAACGTCCGTCTTGTTATGTTACCTACCTTTACTGTCACTGTCAAACTTGGCTACGCTACGCGGAATGAATGTTATATTGCACAGTTATTTCGAAAGTAAATAAAATAGTAAACACTGGTTTCTATAAGAAGTATTAAATCCAGTTTTAAGACAAAATGTCTGTCACATTGCACACTGATGTTGGAGATATAAAAATAGAATTGTATTGTGAGCAATGCCCAAAAGCTTGTGAAAACTTTCTGGCATTATGTGCTAGCAATTATTACAACGGGTCCTTATTTCATAGAAATATTAAGGTAAGCCCTGGTGCCATTAATTTGATATTAAAATGTAATACAAGTATACCTTTTAATTTAATTATAGAATAGAATCCTTAGTGGTGTCGTTAATGTTGTAATCGTTTTCAGGGCTTCATAGTACAGACAGGCGACCCCACAGGCACTGGAAAAGGAGGCACGTCTATATGGGGACGAAAGTTTGAAGACGAATTTAAGGAAGAGTTAAAGGTAGCATTTTTATTTAGGTACCAATCAGACAGAATATGTTTGATTATATTTTGTGAAGGGTGAATAGACGTCCTTAGCTCGGCATCAGCATAACTGTTTTGTAATAATTATGTTTTACTTTTACAGCATAATGCACGAGGTATGGTGAGCATGGCCAATAATGGACCCAACTCAAATGGTAGCCAATTTTTCTTCACTTATGGAGAACAACCTCATTTAGATTTGAAGTATACACTATTTGGCAGGTAAGATAATATGCTGTAAAAGCTACTTTAACTTAGCATGAAATACAAAATAATACTATTTCTTAAGCAGAACAAAATCCACTATTGATAAAAACCAAAAGTTTAATTGTGATTGCATAAGATTGAGCAACTTGAATGACTTGTTTTATCTACAGCTAAGCATAGGCTGATTTGACCAATTAAGTAACTGCACCTTCTCTACAACTCAGTTACTTGGTAATACAATATACAATACCATGTGGTTAGACAAAAATAATCAGTTCAAAAGCAAGTTTACAAAGGCTGCTATACACTGGGTCTAAAATGGTTGCTTTAACAGAATCATAATAGGATAATAATATGAATTACGTTTAAATTCGTAAAATGGTCACAAGGGTTCAATTCATAATAGAATAATAATATGAATTACGTTTAAATTCGTAAAATGGTCACAAGGTTACAATTCATAATAGTAGGTATGTCTATGACCATTTTACGAATTTACATGTAATTCATATTATTATCCTTCCTATTATGATTCTGCTAAAGCGGCCATTTTGGACCCGCAGGTCTTGTTTCGGATGGCATTTTTTGTTGAATTCACTGGACTCAAAGCGGATACTTCCTACAAATATTTTGCTTTTATTCAGCTGGGACTAATGGCAAACTACATTTATCATCTACCATAGCTAAATCACGTTCAGATCAGCTAGGCATAAGTAGTTCTTACCTTTTCCCTAGTTTAATTATGTTAGCCTTTGTTTCAGAATCATAGATGGACATGAAGCACTTGACGATTTAGAAAAAATGGCAGTCAACCCAAAAACATACCGGCCACTTACAGAGGCAAAAATAACTTCAGTTACAATACATGCTAATCCTTTAGCTGGTTAAAACAATATATAGTGTAAAGTATGTAATTTTGTTTCATTGACTCATCTACCTGCCCTTCTTGACTAGCTGTGACTCTTGCTTGCCTTCTCTTTGCTCAGCTCCTTAGGGTTGTCAATGCCTATAACCTTGGGCTACCAAATCCAAAGAGTTTTTAAAATTCTTTTGGCTAATTTCAGAGATTAGCCCGTTCAAACTTCAGCTATATTGTAGTAGTATTGTAATAGTCTGTCCATAAGTATGATTTTTTACACAAGACTACTGTTGTAAATAAACATTAGGGAAGTAACAACAAGGATAGGTTTAACCGACTTCCAAAAGGAGGAGGTTATCAATTCGTCAGATTTTTTTTTAACTGTTAAAAATGATTAAAAGACTGTAAATAATTTAGTGGACAACATTTATTGCAGTTAAATATTTACATCAACCTATTTTTGCACATCAACATTACTGAATAATTTGCATTTAGTATTTACAAAAATGAATGTTCATTCTGATGCCTTATTGAATATTAATTGAACAAGTATAGTGTTTGTTTTTGTGCAATACTGAATGATCCTGCTAAAAGATTTCTTTAAGTAGATGGAATAACAGGGAGCTTTTTTTACAACAATATTTTTGTATCTAAGATTATTTTTAACAAAATATTTATCATTTAACTACATTTGTAAAGAACATAATTCTAGTTTTCTTAAATGCATGGATTTGTTTCTTTGAAATAATATAATATCCTTAGGACATTGTAAGAAATTAAACTTGAAAGCAAATATATTATCAGGACAAAACTCAATTCAGTATAATTATTATATACTAACTAATTAAACAGTCATCATATGTATTACATAATTATTATCTAAAGTATCTACAGTAAGTTATCACTTGATAGCGACAGTATTTGTGCTTTCTTACCTATAACACAATTAATTATTATGTAGGTAAGTCACAATTTTAATACATGCATACCTACATGGATAAAGCCGCGTTGACACGATCAGAGTATGCTCGGACCGAGTGGACTCGGATACCTACTCGTACGTCACTCATATTGTGGCAGCCCTTCCAAGTGCGCTCGGATTATGGGTTGCCAGTGTTGCCACAAAAATACTAGACTTAACATAGGTACAATTTTACAGGCTGTTTGGTACATCCTTTGCCAAATTGAATGGGCCAAAAGGAGGGGTTATTTGCTGTCTCTTCAGCCCAGTTTAAGATATTTTAATTTCAATATTTATTTATAAAAACCGGCTAAGTGCGTGTCGGGGTTTTACCTCGATAATAAAAATCAACTTACATTTGCAGTTGAAAAACCTGTGCTTCCATACATTATGTTTAGGAAAATATGTTACACATGTTTTTGTTGAGTGTAACAAAAAATTGCACTTTAAAGCTTAATATTTAAACGAATCCCTTTATCAAAAAATTATTTTACCAACTCGCAATATTTTTTAAAGACCTAAGTAACGACATCCCACACTACGGGGTCCGCGAGAAAAAAAAATCCCCACTTTACGTGTAGGTACTGGAGATACCCTAAAAAAATACTTGTGAGATTTTATTCGACCACTTTGTCGGCGTAACTTATAGCTTTCTAGTACTAAGAGTCTTTGAGCTAAGCTGCGGACAGACAGACAGACGGACACGGCGAAACTATTAGGGTTCCTTGTTTGTTGACTACGGAACCCTAAAAATCGCAAAATTCACACCAAACACCCTGTATATCATTCTTATCTTTGGATAGACTAAAGTATATTGCCCAATAGTATGGCAGTTTTATGAGTCAGCTATAGCTTCCATAATTTCAGATCTAATCACTACAATAACATATTGACAACCAACTTCTATGACAACATCTATGTACCAATTATTTACCCATGTTTGCACAGAAATAAATGATTTGATTTCACAGTTACTTTTACTATTTGTTCAAGTCAATTTTAAAGTCAGGTATCTAAAACCTGAAGATATGGGTGTGTGGCACACCATATATTGTTTGTGTAACATTAATATGAATGAACATAATCTTGATAATTCTATATTGCTCATATCTACCTATTCAATAAAAGATTTCCTTAAAATAACAATGATACATAACAAAGTACTAACATAATTTTTGGTTAAAGTATTCCTCAATATGAGAAGGTCATAAACATTTAATGCTAGACTTGAATTAGTTGATGAAGATTGAAAATGTTAAGATATTTTGTTAAAAATCCACATACGGTGGGTACATAGAATGGGATTCAGACTTCACTTAATCAGAATTCATTAAACAAAAATTTAACATACATAACATTATATCATCAATATTAAAAACACCACTTTATCCCGCTAAAACATTCCTATCTATTAAGTACTAAGCAAGTGAACAATAAGTTACACTGTGGTGCCATGAATTATTCAGACATAAGTTTAATAACAAGTTCAAAATCTCATGTTTCCAGGTCATAGAAATTGTCATCCAAATTAAATTCAGTTTCATCTTCTTTCTTAATTTCAGCTTCAGTTATCTTATCATCAAAATTTTCAGTAAAGTGTGATTTTATATGTGCAACTAAATCAGGTTTCTTTTCAAAAGTGGCACCACATTCTATGCAAGGCATATTCACAACCAGGCATTCATGAGTTTGCTCATGTTTATCAAGTTTGTCCTTTTTAGTAAACTTTTTATCACATTGACTGCATGAAAATGGTTTCATACCAGAATGAAGAGGTGCATGACGGTCCAACTCTCTTTTGCGGGGGAACTTTTTAAAACAAATTTTGCACTGGAAGACCCTGGATCCAATATGTGCAATAGACACATGTGTTTTGTAGGAATCTAAGGAGCAAAACCTTTTAGGGCACTGATGACATTTAATATTTTTTGGCCTGTTTTTATTTGGTGTTGCAGCTTTCTGTTTTGGTGGGGAATGGTTGATGGGCTTATTTGAAGCAGAAGTATTTTTCTGTACTTTCATAAAACTGCTCTCTCCCGAGATATGATCCGGCACTCTGGGTAGGTCAAAATCAGTATTCGATGAATCAGGATGGAGCTGGGTAGGTGAAGTCATAAGATTGCTAAAGGGGTTTACATTTACCACCATATCATGAGTATCTTGATCATGGTCAGGCAAAATAAAGGAATTAGGATTTGTTTTGACTGGGCTCGTAGCAGTGTGCCGCATTTCATGCTTTATAAGTTTATCTCTTCTACCAAATGTTAAGTGACATTTTCTGCAAGCAAAAGGCTTCATCCCTGAATGAACAAGCACATGGCGTTGTAAGTCTCCTTTTGCCACAAAGCTCCTTGGACAAAGAGGGCACACATGAGGTTTGTGTCCAGCGTGTATACGCAAATGTTTGCTAAGATTAGTATTGCGGGAGAAGCTTTTCAAGCAATATTGACATTGATATGGCCTTATACCGGTGTGGACAATGGAGTGCTTTCTCAAATCAGAGCGTCTCCCAAAACACTTATCGCATTCTGGACAGTGGTAAGGTTTATCATTGCCATGTACTTGTTTAGTGTGCTGCACATACTGACTACGCTCAGCAAAGACTAGACTACACTCAACACATTTATATGGTAAGTTGGGATCATGGTAAGCATGTTCATGTTCTTTACATTTTTCTTGTGAAACAAAAGCTTGATCACAGTATTGACACATGAACACATTTTTGAAAAAGGATTCAGTCATTGGCTCACCGTCTGGTGTGTTGTTTCTTTCAATAACTTCTGGTTCAACTGGTTCCATATTTTCAGACTCCTCAGACGAGTCATAGTCAAGGCTGGGATCAACCACCATCACAACACTATCTTCAACAATGTACTCTTCAGGTTTAGGTTTCACATCATCCTGAGAATGTGAACCATAGTTGTAGTTGCTGAGCTCTGATGAGTTCGAGTTGTCCAGTTCATTAGCTCTTGTTGTGATCTGTCTCAACCTGTTTTCATTTTGAATGCACTGTAGCTTGAATTTTGAGCATTTATCAACTTTGAACAAGCATTTGTAGCAAATTCTATTAGGCAGCCCATCATTAGGATCAATCTGAAATAACATGATTTATTTAAAAGGATGTAATTAATACTGTAACCAACCAATAAAAATCTGCAGAAAATTAACATTTCATGTTACCTGCAACTCGAAACATTCTGCTAGTTTGGAGGTTAAAGCAATATTTGTTTCGTCGTCTGGCGAAGCCGCGAATATCGATGTCGAGAATGTGCTTTTGTGCAGACACAGTCGACACAGCGTGTGGAAATTAGCGATAATGTAGGAATCTTCCATTTTGTGCACAGCTAGACATGGAACTGTAGAAATACTTGAGATAATACCAATGACAGGATATCGACTTTATATTGTTTTTTAACTTTTAAATTCACTTTAGGAACACACTGATTGTAAAAAAATAAATGGGGCTCAAAGGCTGCGGCCGTGAATAGAGACTACGCAACCGCTCGATCCGTAGGGGCAACTGGGGCGATGTCCGCCAGGGCTGCGCTAGCGGAATGTCTCGCGCTGTTCGCACTATTCGCCGTTTGTTCCGTCATCGTACACCTATCACACTACAGTCCGCCGTTCAAAATACCAAAATGAATGCAAAAATATACATTTTGCACTTAAACATCATACTGATAACAATCAGATTCTTGTAAATAAAAATTCGAATTCAAAATATCGTAGGCTGCAAAACCGCGCTTCTTTGGCGGAAATATGAAATTGTTTCCTTTTACAGATATACACAAAATAAAAACATGATTGGACGTTTTAGTTCTAAATCATTATCAACCAATCGCATTCGTTATTCTGTGCGAAGAAGACGGGTTCTGGTAAATATTGCCAATTCAAAAAAAAGTAGGTGTTTATTTTTAATATTGGTAATGTTAATGCATGAATGTATAATGATTTGGAATTTGTTGCACTCTACTAAACTGAAAATCTGAGAGCGGTGAAAACCACTGTGCTTGGTTGTTGTTTTGATACATGAGCCAAACATAGTCGACTTTAACTTGTGAACGAGAGATAATATTTAATAATAGCCTACTCGCCGTGCAAGCTGCTGAAGTTTCGACACAGAGTTCTGTAGAATGAAAGGCACGATTCCAACGGTGTGCGGCAGTGTCGGACAAATACTTCTTTCTATAAAAGGACTCGCTCAAATAAATATGAACAAAATGTGCGCATGTACACCGCAATGTTCACGCACACGCAGTGCCGGCGTAAGGGCCACTGACACCCCGGGCGTAAATATTGTGGCGCCCACTTGAGGGAAGCAATATCAAGTGTTAGTTTTTTGCTGATCCCAAGTAAAATTATATTAAGAATTTCATGCTGATGACACTTCTCTAATTTTTAAGATAAATAGACGGGCCCAAAATCTAGATGACGTAAATAATGCCCTACTTCAGGTCCATAATTGGTTCACAGCAAACAATTTAGTATTAAATGAAAAAAAAACGAAATGCATAAGATTTGCTTTACCAAATGTTAAAAGTAACGAGTGTGATATAGTATTGAATAAAGAGAAACTTGAATTCGTAGATAAAACCGTTTTCCTGGGGCTTACGCTTGATTCAAGGCTACAATGGGGTTCTCATTTGAAATCTCTTGCGGGGCGCCTAAGTTCAGCAGCATATGCTGTTAGAAAAATCCGTCAATTTTCTGATGTAGATACCGCTAGACTGGTCTATTTTAGTTACTTTCATAGTATAATGTCTTATGGCATTCTGTTATGGGGACGGGCTGCAGACATTGAGTCTATATTTATTCTGCAAAAAAGAGCCATCAGAGCCATATATAATCTTCGTAGGCGCGATTCTCTAAGGGAACTGTTTAAGGAAATCAAAATCATGACGGTACATTGTCAATACATCTACGAAAACATAATGTACGTTAGAAAAAATCTACATCTTTTTAATAAAAGAGGTGACAGACACAATTACAGTACGAGAACTAGAGACCAATTAGTTCAGCCGGGCTTCAGACTCGCTAAAGTAGACTCATCTTTCATGGGGTACTGTTTAAGATGCTATAATAAAATTCCACAAAGTATTCTTGAACTGAATGAGACGAAATTTAAATCATGCATTAAACGCACACTATGTAAGCAAGCATATTACAAGTTGGACGATTATATCTCTGATAAAAATGCTTGGCTCAATGCCGGTCCTGCTCCACATGGACAGGGGCGCATAAACTGATCAATGGATAGCATTAAATAGTATTGTTGGAGCTGCTGAAGATTGTACAACTATCTTTGCATTGTATAGATTCAATTTCTTTTGGTATTATATAACCGCATAGCCCATATTATGTGAGTACTATGTAATAGAAAGCTATCCTTCGTTGGAAACCTACGTCATTTTTTTTTTTTTGACTAGAATTTGCCCTGGCGGTTAAGTGTATGTCATGCTCACTCAAATGTCTCGCTGATGGTGGCGCGTGTGTCGGATCAGTTAGTTCCCTTCAAAATGGTTGAGTTGAATGGTGCTGATACATGCGTCATGTTCGTGAACGGGCGCTGTCAGTTGTGACTGGTCATCTCTTGGTTGCCACGGCTTATTTGAATTAATTATTTTATTTTTTGAATTGTTCTTTTCCTTGTTTTTACTATGGACACTTTTAACGTGCACATCTTGCTACATCGCTCTCACATAATGTACCATCTAAACATGAATGATGTAACCAAGGTTTTGTAAAAATATTCTGATTTAAAAGAGTGTCCATGGAGTTTCTTGCCCGTTCTTCTCCATAGAGATCTACGTTAGGGAATGGGCAACTACAGTACTTTCACAGTTTTTATGCCTTGTGACTGGGACTGTAGCTAAATTTCATTGTTGTCTTTGTTTCGACAGTTCAAAAGTGCCTGTAACGGGCCTACTTGAAATAAATGCTTTGATTTCATCTTTCCTTTAGCGTTACCCAGAGCTAACGACCTCAAACCACAAACCCTCAAAAAATCCATCTAATAAAAATCTCAATAAAAAATATGCATATGCACAGAGAGTAGAGCACAGTTTTGAGGGTTTGCACCAGGGGAGGCCAGAGACTCCAACTCCAGACCTTGGCGCCCCCCAGAATTTGTCGCCCTGGGCCGTCGCCCCACCGCGCCCCCCCCTAACGCCGGCACTGCGCACACGGCACAACTGCTAACATTTGTGCGCGCACACCTACAAGCAATGCAGTCGCGTTAGCGAACACGCAATCAGTTCAGTAGGTACCTAGTCAAGAAGACCGCGATTAAAAGTACTCTGTGATCTTCACGCATCTGTTAACCGAATGAATGCATTCGAGGCGGACTTAACACCCGAGCTGAAGCGAGGGTGTTATGAAGCCGAAAACTGCATTATTATAATATTATTGCATTTATTTGCATTGGTAGTAGTTGGGTACTTAAGTATAAGTAAGTATAGTTATCTGTGGAAATTTTTATTTACGCACGTGTGCGGAAAAATATTAAAAATCCACATGTGTGAAATATGTTGCATGTTAAACCTAATCGTAGTGCGATCCACTTTCTCGACAAGAACCAATTTTCGAGAAAGTATATTGAAAAATACTTTTCATTTCTATACTCTGAAAGTAGGTCTGAAGTTAGGTTGAGGAACGGGATGACAGTAATACTTTTCATCCATAAGGAGTGGTGCCAAAAGGAACCAGAGCTGACGAAGTAAACTCGTGCATTAAGAAATCTAATTTGTGGCCCCAGGTTAATATTCTTAAGCTCTCTAAAAATATGAGAGCACATTTGGGCGGGGATGAGTCTGCTGGTAGATTTTCAGATCTGCTTCTTAAAATTGGTAATGGTGATTTTCCATCGTTTAATGGAATGATAACCATCCCGGAAGAATTGTGCACAGTTGTTACTTCGGTTCAAGAATTGCTGTCTAAAGTTTATCCAGACATTATTTATATACATGACAAGCCTATTGAATGGCTAATGATAGATTAGTTAAGAATATTGTGTACAAAGAAGTTTTGTAGGCCCTAATTTTTTACACACGCTAAACAAAAGTAAAGCCGCAAAAACTATACCTAATTAATAATAATAATTCTTAACGCGAGCAAAGCCGCGGGCAAAAGCTAGTGTTATTTAAATTTTTAAATCGCGCTGTGTAGGTATAGGCTGTATAGAAAGTTGGAACATGGTTCAACAGAAATGTGAAAATAGAACTAGTTTTTTTTTATAATTTGACAGCTGTCAGTTGAAAACTATTCTTTCTATGGCTGAAAGTATTACTTTCAACCTGCTCCTCTGGCAACTTCAGACCTACTTTCCGAGTATGAGTAATGAAATAGTACATTGTTACCCTAGGGGTGATAGTAACTTATTTAGATCCGAGACGGGGTTTGGCGCCCGAACGAAGTGAGGGCGCCAATAGTTCGAGGGAGTGTGCTTTTCATTACGAATACAAGGAATCAGATGAACTCATTTTATACAAATCTCTGCTATACGGAAGTATAAACAAAACTCTAAAACTCGAAAAAACAAATGAAGATCGGATTGCCGCTTTCCCGTTTCCCGCCTATTTTGTTTTTTTTTCTGTGGCCAGCTACAATATTCAGCCATTTTTCACTTTCATCATTGAAAAAATGGTTATTAGTTTGCCCAAATCTATGTTATTTTAAAGAAATTGTTGAAACAAAATTATAATAAAGTTTTTAAAAAATATATATTTTTTAATCAATACTTTATTTTATTTAAATTTACATCGTGGCTGTAAAGAAAGTTGGAACATGGCTCAATAGAAATGTGAAAATGTGAAAATAGAACTAGTTTTTTTTTTAATAATTTGACAGCTGTCAGTGGTAAAATTTTATGGGTGTAGAATTTTACTATGAAAGTATGAAATAGTAGAAATATTGTATTAAAACCTATTCACATGAAATTCGCAAAACCCTTGACGTTCATGATTATTCTTACGCACCCCAATACCACATAAACCTATTCGTAATTATGTTTGTTCATGTATTACGAGGGTGGCACTGAAAATTTCGGGAATCAAGGAAGTGACACAACATTACTATTTAAAAATGTATTTATTGCTTTTCGAAGTATTCTCCGCGAAATTTAACACATTTTTCCATACGATGGAACCAATCATTGAAGCAACCATTCCATTCGGAAGTTGGGGTCTCCAAAATGGCCGTTTTGTAGGCGTCCACAGCTTCTTCAGGTGATGAAAATCTCTGACCACGCAATTTATTCTTTATTTTAGGGAAAGTATAGAAATCATTAAGGCTTAGGTCGGGGCTGTACGGCGGATGGTCTAATAATTCTATGTTTTCTTGCTCTAAAAACTCTTTTGTTCTGTGCGCGGTGTGTGAACTCGCATCGTCGTGATGGAAGATGATGCGAGTTCTCTTTACGGAGTTCAGAAACGACCTGTGGCAAACAAATGCTAGCATACCATTCTGCATTAACCGTCCTTTGTCCCTCAAGAGGAATAGTCGCAACATGGCCGGTTTTGGAGACAAAAGTGGCCACCATTTTTTTTGCAACACTCCGTGAACGAAAAATTTTTGTTGGCTTTAACTCATTTTCGAACACCCAAACTCGTGACTGGTTTTTTGATTCGGGTTCGTACGCGTATATCCAGGATTCGTCACCTGATACGATGTTATATACAGCATTTGAGGATCCTGTGTGGAATCTTTCGAGAGTTCTGGCGCACCAAGTAACGCGAGCCACTTTTTGCTCTTCACAGAGCGAATGCGGTATCCATCGGGAAAACAACTTTTTTACACCAAATTTTTCATGCAAGATTATTTGTATTTGACTCATGCCAATGTCTAAAGTTGCCTGAATTTCGCAGTATGTCACATGTCGATCTTCCTCAATCAGCTCTCGCACAGCATCAACGTTTTCTTGGGTGACTGCAGTTTTTGGACGACCTTGACGGGGATCATCACTGAGCTTGACACGTCCACGTTGAAATTCAGCAAACCAGCGATAAATTGTGGTTTTGGATGGGGCTTCATCACCAAATGCAGAAATCATCCGGTTAACGCACTGTTTTTGTGATCCCGCTATTTTGATATCAAAATGACGGGACCACTATTCATTTGATGAAAAACACATGGTGTGATCTTAAACTGAACACACAAAATTTTAATAAGATATAGTACGACTACGTTTGAATCGTTATTATACTTTTAAAACTGTAATTTCAATAAAAAAGTGTATTATATTTATTTCAGAAAAGCGCCTGAAGAAAAAGTATAATTTTAAGCCATCAAGTAATTATCATTTTATGGCTCATAGAACTTATTAAGGGGTTGATACAGTTTTACTTTGGGATTCTAAAGTGCATTTATTTTAGTTTGTTTGCATAAAATTCAATGACTATAGTCGGCGGTGATTGTTTTTTTTTAAATCTCGGCAAAGAGTTATGAGTCTTTATCGCAAATATTTTTTGAGTATTTAAATTGTGTTTATAAATAGAATATCATAGATAAACATGATTATTTAAAACAAATATTTACTCTTATGAAAAAAATAACATTTATTTGTGTTCTAAATTCAAAAATAATTGAACTTTCTATTTTTAGGAAAGGAGGAATGCAATAACAAAATTTTCTCACTTATATCAAAATGTACTATTTCAGAAAAATAATAATCAGAATAAACAAATCTATCGATTTTATAAGGTTTTGGTGGTAAAACGATGAGGGAAACATTTTGATCATGGGCTCTCGTACTACAATATTCGTTTACAAAATACATAATTATGTTGCACCATGCCCATGCGAACAAAAGTTACGCAAAACTTTTCCGGTGGAAACGGATTTGCAACGCAGAACCTACGCGAAAATTTTGTCATCATCTGCCTACCTTTTTCCCAACTATGTTGGGGTCGGCTTCCAGTCTAACCGGATGCAGCTGAATACCCGTATTTTACATGGAGCGATTGCCTATCTGACCTACACAACCCAGTTAGCGCTAGGTAATACGATACCCCTTGGTAAGACTGGTTGTCAGACTTTCGGGTCACTGACTAGGTACCTGTAACGACTGTCAAAGATCTACAAATGACAGCCGGGACCAACAGCTGAACGTGCTTTCCGAGGCACGGGGGAAACTCGGAATGTAATGGGTGGTCACCCATCCACGGACCAACCTAGGTAAGCACGGCTTAACCTAAAGATCGACCCGAAGTCCCGGACGGCTGTTCTTATTAAGCCACGAGCTCATCGCAAACATTTTGTGCTGCACAAAATGTTTGCGAACAATTTGTACGCGCACAATTTCGATGGGTTCGCACCTTAGGAAGATAATTCTAACTCGATTTCATAATTTCGAGTGATCCTGGCTTATAATAAAAAGTTTTCATTGATCCATGATCCGCCACTGATCGTGATTAAAATTTGAAGGAAAGGATTGAATAATGAGGAATTCAAAGTAGAATAGGAGTAACACCAGCATAATGATAGTAGGCTCCTTGGGGTAATTACTCCAGTCCCACTCACTCAACCAGCGAAAAAAAGTGTAATTTCTCATGTTTTGTGTTTCTAAGTTTCATAAAAATAATTTAATTAGGTACTATAAATGAGATGGAACCGCACAGTCTGTCACATAGTCTTCATCGACGCAGGACTGTGACGCATCGTCGAAGGAAAGCCCTCGTTCGCAGCTCAGAAGCCGAGGATGGCTCAGTTGACAGGCTATGTACAGTTTGCAGTCTGCATGGTACCTAAAGAAACGATAAAAATAATAGTTTGAAGTTATATGGGCTGAAAACCTAGGAACAGAATAGAGGATAAATTGTATTGGTATCTACCTGTATTTGAAGATGATATCAGAAATTTGCCCATTCTCATCTTCAGGGGGATCCGGACAAGTGAAGTCCTTGAATACTGGAAATGAAGGAAGTCAAATGATTAATTTTGCTTCTGAATTGAAATCAAGTTGTTCTGTACGTGTTCGCCCGTTTTTAGGCAGTTGGTCAAAAAAGCGCCAATTGTTTTCAACTTACCACTAGGGTTACACTGTGGTACATTCGCAAGCCAGTCACAAGTGCTTGTTTGCGGGTTGAAAACCAGACCCATGGGGCAGTTCATTATGGTGGCTAAGCCTTCTTGGCACATGATGAATCTGCTGCAGTCGCCATCATTCATCGAGTAGAACCCGTATTGATTTGGGCATTTGCCAGTAGGATTAGATGTCTCTAAAAAAAAAATAAGTTAACATGAGAAACTTCACTCTATAGGAATTCAAAGAGTAAAATCTACAAACAAAGAAAGATCTGAGAAAGTATTTGAGTAAAAACTTACGTTCATTGTCACCTGCCATACATTTCACTTCTGAGGGATAAGCGCATGGGTATTCGAAATGTTTGGCAGTAGGATTGAAGTGAAGACCATCGGGACACGTATATTTCGTTGCTCTACCTTGCTGCAAAGAAGAACAGGGAAATAGTCAAGGTCAGTGGTAGGAAATTTAACAAAAATAAGAATTGGATGGCTAGAGATTGCAAAAGATATAAAGGGTTGGTAAGCGACAGGGGCTCACTAAGAAAACAAAAAAAAAACGTAGTAAGTAATCTTTTAATCGTAAGAGAGCAGCGGTGGCCCAGTCGTAGCGGCCCTGACTTACGAACAGTAAGTCGTGGGTTCGAACCCAGGCAGGCGCATTACTTTGTGTAATTTATTTCATCACCACTGCTTTCAAAAACGGTGAAGGAAAATATCGTGAGGAAAGCGGCATGTCCCAGAACCAAAAATTCGAAGACATGTGACTTCTACCAACCCGCACTGGGCCCGCGTGGCAGATTATAGCTCATTCCCTCTCTAGAGAGGAGGCCGTGAGTCCCAGCAGTGAGTATTATAGGCTGATTATGCTAAGTAATCTTTTGAGTTATCTATTTAGAAGATGCAGAAAATCTGTAAGTTTAAATCTTACCTTGCATTCAATATAGGTGTCACATTCATGTTCAACGGAGTGATATCCAGCATCCATCCATCCATTAATCTCATCTTTACACTGGTCTGACTTGAATAGTCCGGGTGCTTGAGTCACCGGTGGCTGATACTTTGTGACTACCACCGTGGGTGGCTGAGTAGCTACCGTCCGCGCTGGTGTAGGGTGATACGAATATGAGGGAGTTGGTGGGGCAAGCGTAATATAATCAGTCATAGGTGGAACTGAGGGCTGAGGGTGCCGACCGAAAGCTGGTTCCCGATCTGGGTGGGGTTTAGGAACAAGGGGCAGTAATGGCATTGGCTTAGGGTATTGAGGTACGATGACAGACCGAAGTGTTGGAGCAACGGGAGTTAAGCTGGTAGGTTGAGGGGCTGCTACTATCGGAACGATCTGATCGATTTCTTGGCTGGGCTCAGGCTGCGGGGCTGGCTCGGTTTGAAAGGCGGGCTCCGGTTTTTGGACAGGTTCTGATTCTCCGACGAGTTCCGGTTGTGACACGGATTCGGGTTGCTGGACGGGCTCGGGTTGCTGGAGGGGTTCAGGTTGTGAAACTATCTCGGGTTGCTGTACGGGCTCAGGCTGCGACATGGGCTGGGGTTGCGAGACGGGTACAGATTCTTGAACGGGTTCAGGTTGAGAGATGGGCTCGGGTCCCGAGATCGGCTCGGGTTCTTGGAAAGGTTCGGGTTGCCGAATCGGCTGGGGTTGAGAGATAGGTTCCCGAATGGGTTCCGGTCGTAGGATGGGCTCGGACACTACGGATGGCTGAATTGGTTCGGATGTAGGAGGTAATAGTGGTGGAACGACGGGCCGTTCTGGTAAACTTTCAATAGGAATTGGTGTGGGCTCAGATTGTTCGGCTGCAGGTTCAGGCGGTGCTACAGGAGTGATTACTTCCACGGGCTGTACGGGAGGTGCAGCTTCTGTTACTGGCGGTAAGTTTACGGTTGGCTGGGGCTCAGCAATGGCAAGAGGTTGAGAAGGGGCGACAATCGACGGCGCTGGCCTGATGGGGCGCGGGGGAAGAAGTGGTCTGTATACGGGAGTGTAGATTGGACTTGAAGGCGGAACTGGACTGTACGACGGGGCTGGTTGTGCCGGGGGTGCGACGGGGGCTTCAGTTCCCTCGAGGACCAGTGCTGGCTCTGCAGGGACTGGAGTAGCAGTAACGGCAGGCGCCACAGACGCAGCGGTTACCGGACCCATCACCGGCATTGGTCTCGGCGGTAACACTAACGGCCTCCGCCCATAAATCGGTTGTGGCCTCTGATCACGCACGTTTGACGTTCCATAATAAGTGTATCCTCTGTTCGTCTGACCAACCGTCACTACAACATGAATAAAAGTTAGAAACGCTTGTAAACAGAAGAATATCAAACTTATGCAAACTAAATACAATAACAAACCAGACATTGTAACTTACCAGCAACTACTAATGGCAGTATTAATAGTAATTCTGTCCGGAACATATTTGCGCTTTGCCACAGGTGTTTCCGATATGACAGTGCGCACGTCACTGTAAGTACTGGCCTATTTTCATTTGTTTATATGGAACACACTAATGTTACCGTTATTAAATTGATTGGAACCTAATCATTTTTGAATTTAGTTTACTAATTACTATATAATTTTTTAATGATGTAGTTTGATAGTTGCGGTTCGGTCGATACTGTTAAGAATGGTAATTTCTAATAATAGTTCTTAATGATGTATTTTTTATTATATGCCCTTTTATTCTGCATTGTTTTCTTTTCTACTTATTCTTTTCTGTTTTTGTAAATTAACTATTTACAAAGTCTGTTTCTTAATTCAGCGTGCTTCTTGGCAAAGGCCTCATCTACCTGTTTCCATTGCATTCTGTCACGAGCCACTCTCTTCCAGTTATGGCCCGCAGTAAGTCCTCCCATCTCCCTTGTTTACCCTTGCTTCGTTACTATTTCTAGGATATCAATCTGTTACTATTTCCACTTTTCCTGTTTTGTTCTTATCATGTGGCCAGTTCACTTTTGCTGGTCAATAATTCTTGTCAAGATGTCTGTCACTTTTGTTTTGGCTCTCAGTTCTTCATTTCTTATTTGTTCCATTTTACATGTTCCAGGCATATCTATCTACTTCAGTATTGTAGTTTATTTCTACGAGTATGTTGTTTCTAGATTTCATGACCTCTTAAAATTACCAATATTTTCTCCATCCACTGGCTATTGTTGTGTTTATTTCTTTGGTTATTTGGTCTTTAGGAGATATGAACTGACCCAGATATGTGTACTCGTCTACATACTCTAGTAGGTGGGCACCTACTTTTATAGTTATTCTTTTTGAGTTAGTTAGTAGTTTTGTTTTTGCTGTATTCATTGTTAAGCTCTCTTTTCCACTTTCTTCACATAATTATCTACTTAGTACCTTATCTGTGAATCTGAAGTGGTTTATTTTTTTTCCATCGACATTGAGGCCTAGGTGTGCCCAGTTTAGTTTGTGGAATAAATTCTCTAGGACTGCAGAAAACTTGGGGGACATTGGGTCCCTTGCCTCACGCCTTTTCGCACTTTGAATTCGGGGCCCATCACTTATAATTGTATTCTCGCTTTGCTGTTTGTGTAAATGGCTTTAATTATATATATTTCAGGAATTCCTTGGGTTATCAGACTTTCCCAAAATAGCTTCATGGCTTATGGTATCGAAGGCCTTGTTATAATCTATGAAAGCCACATATATGGATATCTTTTGTTAGACGTACTGAACGCTGTGTTAAAATTTGTCCATTTGTTTTAATGGGACCTTAAATATATATACATATATAAAAAATAAAAAAAAGTTTATTGTGTCTCAAATGGTTACGTTTACAAGTACGAATGAAACAGCCCCAGTAAGTAATTAATAATACTTATATTGAAATAAGAATATATGTTACCGGCCAAACCCGATTTCAGGACAAACTAGTTTGTCCTAGGCCAATCACAAAAGAATCATAGAGCACCCCGTCTGAATAGGTTAGGTTAGGTTAGAACTGTGACCAACCGCGCGGGAGCCGAGCGAGCCTCGCGAGCGGTGCCGCCGCAGCGGCCGGCGAACGCCACTTCCAAGTTGGGCGCATTGTAATTGCTTTCCTTGGGTTAGTATATCCTGACAAGATAAAACAGGAAACCGATTTAGCCTAAGCAAAACTAGTTTGTCCTGAAATCGGGTTTGGCCGGTAACATATACATATAAGATGTGCCCGTGATGGGGACACGGATTATGGGGACAACGGTAAGTAATTATGTGACGTACCGTTGTCCCCGTGATGAGGACATGGCCTATGGGGACAACGGGAATACACCATATATACTACCACCGTGGATTTTTTCACACACCCAAACACAACCGTTTAGCTGGTAGAGGGGTCAACACTTACCTAGCCTAACAAAAATTTGCACTTTAAGCTTAATATTTCACAAACGAATCCCTTAATCGAAAAATCCTACCTATCCAACGACATCCCACACTATGGGGTATACGCGAGAAAAAAAATCCCCATTTTACGTGTACAAAAGTTACCCTAAAAAAAAATACTTTTCAAGATTTTATTTTACCACTTTGTCGGCGTAACTAATCTGTATATTCATGGCAAATAATAGCTTTCTAGTACTAAGACTAGGTATTTGAGCTAAGCTGCGGTCAGACAGACGGACTGACATCCGGACACGGCAAAACTATGTATAAGGGTTCCTTGTTGACTACGGAACACTAACAAATGACGTGTAAAAGTGTTTGTAAAAACCTATTTGCATAATAAACATCATTTATCATATCATCAACCACTTCTGACCAACCCTTTGGAATACAGTACCATAAGAGGCTAAGATGATTTTCATCTTTGAGTAATTAGGACGGGATAACTTCGACTAGCTGAAGCCGTTGGCAACATAACAAGAGCACTAAGGCACAGATAAATATTAGGTTACTCCCTCGAACGTTTGATATCTTTACATACTCGTGTACATCATATAATTAAGTATGTTAAAGCTTCTGCAATGGCTGTCGCGCTCACCGTGGTTGGCACGCGGAAATAATTTCGTTATGTTACTTTTTTGGATGTCAAACAAGCAGGTGAACTATCAGATGGTTAAGAAGGTGGTTAGTGACTCCTGTGAACATTTAGTACTATTGACATTGTTGATGCATTTCCACCTCTGAGAACAAGCCTTAATGTGTTGTCCCTGTAATTGCACCGACATTAACCCGAATTTATGGAATTTACCGAACCGAATTTATGAACATGCATATGAGGCATGCCCATACGGCACGGCACCGCTACCTAGCAGAAGAAATACTAAGTACTAATAGTCTAATACTAATATACCTACCTAAATAAATATTAAGCGCACGCCTAGGGTTGCCAACCATACTGTTAAAAGCAGTAATATACTGTTTTTCACTCTAAAATACTGTTTACTGTTCAACAAAAATAAAGTATAGAATAAACTGTTTTCACTGATATCCAGAGCTATATACCTAAATAAAAAGTTTCATCTATTACGTAGAATGTCATGCAAATACCTTTTAGGTAATAGTATTGTAGCTGGTTCTGCCTCCTTAGACGTATTTATAGAGTTAGTATTTTCAGTGATGAATGCTAAGTGGTTGGCCGACCGAAATAGATCTTCAATACATTAAATTTAAAAAAAAAACTTTTTGCAAAAAATAAAACCGACTTCAAAATCACAAAAAAGTGAAAAATAATTTTAGCTTCAGAAGTCGGTGACTTTAGTTTGTTTGATTCAGTTTTTTGGCACCGACTTCTGAAGCTAAAATTATTTTTCACTTTTTTGTGATTTTGAAGTCGGTTTTATTTTTTGCAAAAAGTTTTTTTATTTTTTCATTTTTAGTGGCAATATCCTATACAAATATTTTCTATGCGTTCATTTTACATTGTAAACCATACATTTCATGGTAATAGGCTTATTCTTACTTCCTTACTAATATTATAAATGCGAAAGTAACTCCACAACAACAAACAAGTAACAGACTTCAGAGTCAAATGCTCATAAAATAAAAACTAATGGGCCTACCTGAATCAAATTTTTATGGGACCAATTCGAAACTATTCCGCATCAAACAAAAAAAGAATTACGTAAATCGGTTCAGAAACTTCGGCGTAATCGGTGTACATACATAAAAAAAAAAAAAAATATACCTGCCGAATTGAGAACCTCCTCCTTTTTTTGGAAGTCGGTTAAAAAAATTGCTCCTCGTCTATTCGGTGAGGCTTACGAAGCCTTCAAAATTGGCACTAAATGGATGAGTTTCGCGAGTAATGTATAACTTTTATCTAAGAGTATTTAAAACATTGAAATAATACTTAAAGTACTGTTTATTTTTCCGAAAAAATGTTTATTTTTCCACTTTGACCATAATATACTTTTTTTCCTTCCGTGCCTCGGAAAATACGTTAAGCCGTTGGTCCCGCCCGGCTGTCATTTGTAGATCTTTGACAGTGATCGCTACAGGTAGTGTCTCGTAAGTCTGACAAAAACTTTTACCAAGAGGATCCCTATTACCCAGTTATTTCTAACTGGGATACGGAGGTCAGAGATGGGCATCCGCTTCATGTAAAATACTACAATTCAGCTGTTGTACCTACCTACTATTTACGGATGCAACTGTAGTTCTTCATATAATCTAAAACGCCAGATCTCAAAACGGAGTTTGGATCTGTGCCCGGTTGATGGCAATAGGCTCGCCCCCTATTACATGGGACTTAAACATAACTGGCGAAATGTGGGTGTCATATAGGTGCACCTCTTGTATGTTCATAAAGAAGTAAAAGTTACATATTTTGTCAACTTTTAACTAAAAATTAAATCGCCGAGCGTCCAGCTGTCCCCCGCCTTGGTGCCGCCCATGAATTAAAGCGCTCTAAAAGCTTCGATTGAGCGAAGGTTTTAACTAAGTAGCTCTTGCTCTCACCCAAAAGCATCCTAAGTACTTTTATGATTATTTACGTAAGTTCAAAGTTTTGTCTACATACCTGTCTATAGTCTTCTATCTACATATAACTGATATAAGAAAATCGTTTTTGTAATTAATCGTTCCCAATCTTTTGTCAATTATGTTTCGATTAACTTGGTTATTATTTCTTATTGATAGTTCGTACTACCTGAGCAATTTGGACACTAGCCAGCTAATGCCGCTTATGTTCGACAACTCTCAAATCTCTCTCTCACCACACGTAAAGGACTTGAGCCTGTACCTACATTGACGACACTTTCAGTTGGCATAAGCAGGTAGCTCAGGTTAGCTAGAAAGTCACTTACTCACTGCGGTCTCTCTATAGATTCAAACATTTTCTCCCGTCTAGCACTAAAATAACTTTGATCCAGTCACTTGTGCTTCCCATTATCGACTATGCTGATGTTTGTTACTCTGATCTATCCCAAGAACAACTTTTAGTCCAAATGATGGTGTTTATTACTCTATCCAAGTCAACCGTCTACCTCATTGCCAACCTAACAAATTGGATCGTCTTCTCAACAATTGCATTCGTTTCATTTTTGGCCTTCGTAAATAAGATTTATTTATTTATTTATTTATTTATTTATTTATTTACCACCAATTATAACATCATTACAGACTCGTCCAATACGATGCTATAATATATAAAATATAGAAAATCATACAATATAAACACACAAAATAGAAAAAAAAAATACAATATAAAATAAATAAGATTACACCCATTAAAAACAATAATACCTAAATTAATTGAATAATATGACAAAGTTTAGAGTTGCACACCTCTTTCAATAATGATTTGTGCCCTCTGGACAAATCTCGGCAGGTCTTGCCCAAATATATCATCCGATACCGTTATAATATTAATAATACGTGCAGCTAGCGACATAGGGGCAAACTTGAGTAGGCTAGTCCTACCCGCTGGCACTTCTAACAGTGCGGGGCGGCGGCGCGCTCCCACGCACCCGTCAGGCGCGCGCAACCGCAGCGCAGCTAGCACCTCGGGGTGGTGCAGCAGCCCTAGCAGTACGCTCGCCACGTACTTGACTAGCGCCACGTCCCTTCTTACTGCCAGCCTGGTGTACCCAACCATGCCCAGGACGAACAGACTTGGGTACATCAGGGGATAAAAGGGATAAACTCCATACTGTTTAAGGTATAGGAATCTACAGAATTTATTCTGCATTTTTTCCAACATGAGGTTGTATTTTCTTTCATGCGGATTCCAAATGAATGCACTTGTTTCTAGGTGACTTCTAACAAGTGCATTATATAAAACCTTAACAGTAGCAGTATCGGTAAAATCCTTACACTGTCTTAAGATGAAACCAAGATTTTTGAAAGCCCTACCGCACACCTCCACTATGTGTTTGCGGAACGTCAGCTCAGACACCATCTGCACACCCAGATCTCGTACATGCCTGACACGCGGTATGACCACATGGTCCATGTCGTACTGATGCTGTAAAGGAGCCCGCGCGCGAGTGTAGCTCATTAGGCAACACTTACCAACATTAAAATGCAGCTTGTTTGACTTACTCCATTGTACCACATTGTCGATATCAGACTGGAGTCTAATACAGTCAGCCGTCTCCTTAACATTTAGGTACAACTTCAAGTCATCTGCAAACAGTAGACACTTCGCCTCTTTCACGACTGTGGGGAGGTCATTAACAAATAGGATAAATTCTAATGGCCCAATATTACTGCCTTGACTCACCCCGGAAAACGTGTAGTATGGAGTAGATTCATGTCCCGCGTACTCGACGTACTGTCGGCGCTCGCCAAGGTAGCTAGCGAAAAACTTAAGTAATTGCGGTGTGAATCCCATCGCAGAGAGTTTGCACAAAAGCACATCGTTATCCACGGTATCAAAAGCTTTCCGGAAGTCAAAATACGCCACATCCACCTGTCCCCCAGCGTCAATGACAGGTGACAGGTAGTTAACAAATGACAGCAAGTTGCCTCCCGTACTGTGACCCGGTCGAAAGCCGTGTTGAGCGTCAGACAGTTGTGAGCTCACTTGTGTATAAATACTTTTATGCAACACCGATTCAAATACCTTAGCGAACGCCGACAGCACTGCCACTGGTCGGTATCCACTCACGTCGGTGCTTACTCCCCCTTTAGGGACTGGGATAACGCGAGTGACTTTCCACTCGTCCGGGTAATGACCCTCTCGCAAACACAAGCTAAAAATGTGCAATAAGGGCGCTTCAAAAACCATGCGACAATCTTTGACAATATAAGGTGGTATAAGAAATAAGATCACATCTCTTCGTACCGTTCTCAGCTTAAATGGTTGCCTATCCGACTCAGGAGGTCCCTCAGATCTCTCTGCATGCTCTTCACTATTTTGAACGATCCATGTGCTCCTGAGTACTTAAAAAAATATTTCAAAGTGTTGGGCACTTCTCACAGTCGTAACCTTCGAGCTTCTAAAAGCCTACTCCTTCAAATTCCCTCTCACCGTACTGGTTTTATGTCTTCTTCTTACGCTATCTCAACAATAAAGCTCTGGAACGCGCTACCTCTTGGTATTAAAAAAGCTGAAAGCAAAATGGCTTTCAAAAGAGCAGTTCGGAAGTTTTATTTAAAGTCAGACTAAATTGCTTACGATCTAGTCATTACTAGAGTCAATCAGTGCCGGATTTAGGGTAGGGCAACAGGGGCCCTTGCCCCGGGCATCCACAAGGAAGGGGCCTCCACAACTTAGTTTAGAAAAAATTACATCTTTTGCGTCCAAGAGTCCATTAAACAGTGTTCAAGTTCAAACACTCCCCGAAATCTCGGATATCTACCTATCCCAGACGGAATACTACAATTTTCGAGCTCGCTTCGCTCGCTATTACATCCTAATCCTATCTCAATTCAAAATTAGTTGGCAGATTTACTCCTTTTTTCATTTCTGAATGAATGAGCAAAAATAACGTAATTTATTCGAAGAGGGTTGTGTGGTTTTTATGTTACACCTTCTTTATATATTTTTTTTCGTCTGTCCCAAAACAAATTTCGGTGCCTCCACTTCTAGATTGCCCCAGGGCCTCCACATTTTTTTTGGTGGGTGGGAAATCATCAAATGACCCCCCCGCCCTGGGCGGAGCGGAAGGGAGTGTCAGACTCTTACTGACTAAAAACCACCCATGTTCCTTCATTGGCCCTTTATGTTCCAGGGCCGCGGTATCTCTTTCGAACAGTCCCGCAGCCCTGGCAGGCACCGGCCCTTGCGGGCCCCTCATAAATGCGGCCCAGAGAGTCATAGTAATTATTATAAGGTTTCTCGTGTTTCGGACTATGTGTATGTATTATAATATATATTAGTTTATTTTATCTGTATCTATATCATATATGCATTAGTAATGTACCCATTTATGTGTATCAATTTCTGTTAACAAAATGGTTTTTTTTTTTTTTTCTTTTGTACTCTACCACAATGCTGTCCTATTTGACCCAAAGGTTGACTAGTAGAGAATGCCTTGTGGCATTAAGTCCGCCTATGTACCACTCTTGTACATGAAGTTTAAATAAATAAATAAATTATTGTTTTAATTCTGTTACAATAGTGAAGATAGTTTAATTAATTATACTATATGTATTGTTATTATTACACCAGTTTACACCAGACAAAAGAGATTGTGAATGATAATAACACCACAGACAACATAATAAAACTGTTTGTAATTTGGTTGAATGTGTCAATACCTAATGAGATCTAGAATAACAACGTCCTCCTTTTGGAAGTCGGTTAAAAATCGTGGAAATCACCATTTTAATCTAGAACGTATTTACGAATATCATAGACTGAGCATGCACTTATAATTATTGTCTTAGTCCTAAGATACCAACTAAGAATATCGTTACGCTAAATTATGCAGAGGTAATAAGTACCTATACCTAAGTAATGTACATCATCGTACTGGCCAATCAGTATAAATCAAATTTATTGGCTTCTTATTTTGTTGGTATATTTATAAATTGGATATTGGAACTGAGGTAACAGATTACACACAAATATTTATATTATAAAATATTTATTAAATAATATTAACACTTAAGGTTGGGATTGGAGCACCGGTTCTGCGGCGCAGTTGATGTAATCTTCGTCTACGCAGCGGCCCGAAGCGGAGTCGAAGGCTAGGCCGGGGTCGCACGACAGCAGCCGAGCACGGCCCTTCTCGCATGAGTAGAAGTAGTAGCAGTTGTTCTGATGCCTGCGAAAGCATGGAAAACGTGAATCATAAAGATACATGGGGCAAATTTAGGTTTCATTATAATGTGGAGTATGTTGTTTTGGTATATTCCAGTCTGATTCAATCCACCAGCAATTGAAGGAGTAGTATTTTCCATCAGACGATTACATTAGGGAATTCCTTTGGAATATTTTGAAAGAGCTGCGACTGGGAAAGAGAAAGTAATTCAAAGCTTCATTAGATATTCTTGTAGGTATAGTACAGCTGAGTATATTACTTGTAGTTGACGATGATATCCAGAAGGTTGCCGTCCGCATCAGTAGGGGCAGCAGGGCAGGTGAAGCCGAGGTACACTGTAAGTAATATATTAGAATACAATATTTTTAAACATGATCCAGAGAATCATATGAATAAGATCCGTTTAGAGGCACGTAGATCAGTATAGAAGCTCCCTCCTGTTTTACAAAAGACAGGAGGTAGCTCACTCATAATGATGACATAAATTGTAAACGTACAGCAAATACGTAGCGCTGCAGATTTTTTACTAGGGACTCAATCAGCTTTCACGACTTGCACGGAATGGTTAAGAGATCTACATCCAACTGGAAGATTACAAAGTATAATATGATATACATACGGTCAGCTTTGCACGAAGGGACTAGGTCGGGCCAGTCGCAGTGGCCGGCGTCAGGGTTGAAGGCCAGACCAATGGGGCAGATCATCTCGATGGCCTTGCCGGCCAGACACATGCGGTACTGGCCACAGTTGTCATCGGTGCTGACTGGCGACGCGAAGTAGCCGTACTGGTGGGGACAATCAGCGGTGGGCTGGGCTGGCTCTGGATAATAAGAAAATTTCTGGTTAGATTGTGTCTGATAGTCTTCCGACTAAATTATTTATTTATTCGAATGAATGGTTCCGTGCAAGTCAACTAAAAAAATATCCTATGTAGTTGGCAACTAGACGCCTTAGGTACGGATCATTTTCTAATAAGCAAACCATTCAAGAATAAGATCATCTGAGGTTTGATTTCCTCACATTTCTCCATTTCACGAAACTCAAAATACATCTAATCATAACAGAAATGAATAACATCCACCTGGCTGAATGTCCTAATTACTTACGGGCAGCACCACGTCCTACGCAGGGCACGTCCTGTGGGTATCCGCAGGGGTATGCGGGCCACTTAGCATCAGGGTTGTAGTGGAGCCCGTCGGGGCAGCTCATTTCTTCAGCGACGAATTCCTGTGCGAATAACGAATTTGTGATACCAAAGTCAAAAGTACCTGCATAAACTCACCCCTCTTTCACACACTACGAGCCTTACATAAATCCCATAGATTATAGTAATTATAAATTCATTATAGGCTTCGAATGAAATGGTCCCAGAATTAAGAAATTGATTGGACTACCTCGAAAGATTCGAAGAGCTCGAAGATGTTAGACTTGTCCTAACTTCCCGCTGGTTATGATTTTAGTCACCTAACTTATCTTTGTCTTATAGGTACTCTATTTCACCAAAAAATTGGCTATGTTTTGTAGTATTTGATAGAGTAAAGAGCACCTAAAACTGATTATCAACGTTATTATTAAACTTAAAACCAGGAGTACTCAGGTGTATTGGTTCGTTGAGGGACTTTCTTTAATTTACTCCTAAATACAGATAATCATGTCTAGTCTTACTGGTCGTTAGAACTGTTGGAATAATCTACTTGGGATTCCACGTTTCAGATCACCGAAGGTTCTGCTCTGTTACTTGGCAAAACCTGAATACACCCGTGATGTGATGTTATATTGGAATACTTACAATGCACTCCACGTAGGAGTCACAGCTAGAGTCCACCTTGTAGTAAGCATTCCTTTGCTTGCAGATAGCGTTCCGAGCATCAGACGTTGACACCTGAACCTGAGCGTGGCCTGTTTGGTGGGAAATTTTACATTATTAATCGAACTCCCCGTCGTAATCACTTCGGTGAACAGACCTAGGTATAAGTACACATTTTTATTAAATTAGTAAAACGTATTGTCAAAATGGTCAAAAGAATATCGAAATTCAACTTGACATTAAGTTTAATGTAGTTACTGTGTTTTCAAATCAGCTATTGTACGTAGAATATTTAACTAACGAATTTGCACCTTAAAATTGTTACAATTAGGTTTTCATATCTATGTAAGTACAATCAAACTCTCTAAATGAATTTGTTATTTACATATTAATTAAAACTAGTGAAATTCAAGAAGACTATGGTAATTAATTGGACAATCACTTTAAAGTTACTTACAGGCAGCTACGAGCACCAAAGCGACACAGCAGTAAGAAAACATGTTGCTTCTTCAAGTTGCTTCCCTGATCTGAAACTCCGGAATGATGACCTTACATCGTTCCAATTACTTTTTATACCAAAATATGTCATCAAGACACTTAATTGGCTTTCATTAACAGTACAAAAAAGTTTAATTACTGCGGTCAGTACAGGTACACCTAGGTCGTAATAGAACAATAATGATTAAAAACACGTTTCTAGTTTGAGATATTTTATTGTAATATTGTAACAAGACATTCCACATTACTTTTATAGATACCATAATTTTTGGTATCGGAACACTACACACTTTCTTATAGCAGGACATACGATGTCAGTTATAACAGTGTTAAATAACATACAAAATGGTGATGCGGGTTGATGTTAAAATTTTAACATAAAAATATAAAAAAAACGTGTAGCTTAACAGTTATGCTTATGAAAAAACTTAAACTAGATCCTTACATTTTTACTTACGGCCCAATCGCCTGATAAAAGAAACAGGATGGAAAATAAAATAAAAAAACAAAAGTAAAAACATGTATATTCTATGACTTCATAACACAGATGCTGTGGTAACTCAATTGTTAGTTTCAGACTAGAACTACTTTTGAAGCAGACCGAGGGGCTAACCACCACTCTCATAGCAGTATTATTACAATGACAGCAGTCCTGGGGGCCTAAAATAGCCGGCTTAGCAGAAGTTTAACATGAATTACATTACAATTGGTTAAATGGTCACAAAGTGACAATTCATAATATTAACTGCGTCTGTGACCATTTTAAGAATTTTAACGTGAATCATATTATTATCCTATTATGATTCTGCTCGAGCGGCCATTTTAGGCTCCCTGTAAAGTCATCGCTTTCCCACATTGAGTAAATGAAATAATGCTGGTATAAGGGGTGGTAGTAAAGTCCCAGGCCATGTCCCAAAGGTTGTGCATCAAAGATCTGATGTGATGCAGAGGTTGCGAACCTTGCGAGGTTATTTCTAATTGTAATGCGCTATTTTGAATTACGAGTAGTTTCGCCTCTTGTTGGTTGTTATGGCGTTGAATTCCAGTTCCTTGGCGAGGAGTTCGCTGGCTTCTTTCCTGGCGCGGGCAGCCTCTGTCCTGATTTCCACGGGGCAGGCCTCCACCTCGTCAGCCGACACACAGGAGTTGCTCAGCTCATCGTAGGCGGTGTTCTTACCGCAGATGAGCACACGAGGCTTCGTGCCAAGGCAGAGGAAGTACTTCTGGCAGTTGTTTTCAGCCCTATAATAATTAAATAAAATTACCATTATTATTACCTTGAATTAGATGTCCAAGTAAAACTGTCAAAAGCTAAAAACTGTCAAAACTGTGTATTATATGAATACTCCAACGTACAATTACATGCCTTTGACAGTTGTTAGTTCAAAACCAGGGGCGTAGCTACCGCCGTATCAGCCGTATCAACGATACGGGGCCCCCGAGTAACAAGGGTCCCGACTTGGAGAGGAAAAAAATCACAAAATCTTCCAATAACCTCAAATTGTAATTGATAAGAGGCCCGCTAGGATTAAATAATGAATATTTATCGAGCTCACTTCGCTCGCTCTTAAATGAAGACTTGACTTGACTCGTCGCGGTCTAGAAAGCTAGAATTTTCGAGCTCGCTTTTCTGGATTTTCGATGAATGCCTTTACATGTGTGTGCCATGATTATGGTTACTAAATTTTCTATCCCATTTTGCTCGCTCTTACATTATCTTAGTAAAATCAATGCCAGCTTAAGCGATGCAAATCAGGATGCTATTTTAATTTAATTTTTTGGTGTTCGCCGCACTCGGTTTCGTAGAGCCCCCAAATAATTTTCATACAGGGCCCTATTAGGCCTAGCTACGCCAATGTTCTAAACCCAACAAACAGTATATCTTTTAGGCTATCTTCATCATAAAATAATTTGTTGTTGACAGGATAATTACTTCGCAGCTTCGATAAAAGCCCTGTAAAAATTGTTACCTATATCTAGGAACAGCACAAAGTGGGTAACAGTACTAAGTCCTGTGCAGTAATGTAGTCTTTCACCGGTCTACGAAAACAGATATCGAAAACAGGCCTTCGTTGATGACACATTATGTAAGAAACTAATTTAGTTTCGTCATTTATTTATAAATTCATTTTGTGCACGACTTCTAGTTTATTTTATTATATTTATTTGGCTTGAACTTTGTATAAGTTTACGGAAGAAACTTAATGCATTTTTGCATCCAATCTAAATTATGATCATGGTCACAGAATACATGAATGCTAGTCAATAAAATTTGACATTGTAAGCACCAAGGTTGGATTCTGGGAAAAATCTACAAGACCAGAAATAAAACAAGAAGATTTCGTAGAGTTGTTAAAAGTGGCACGGCAACAATGTGTAATTTAGGCACTATATTATCATAGATAGGTACATCATATGAGGATGTTGGCAAACCGCTGGTATTTCTAATAAAGAGGTTATATAAGCAAGGTCACAACTCATCTGCTGACATTTAAACATGCGCTGACACCGACTGACCGGTCGCCTATTAAGTAACCAGTTCTTGGCATTTCGATATCTATCACTTTTATAATACGCTTTTGAACAAACATAAAGTATTGCACGTATTTATGTAATGCACACTTACATAGTAACCCCGCTGGATGTCTTCCTTGACAATTGAAAAGAGGAGAATCGTAATTGGTTTCAGGAATGAAGGGAGGCCTTTGCCCAGGGATAGGACACTACGGGCTAGTAATCAATAGTAATAATAATTACCTGTAGAATCTGAAACCAGCTGGGGGTCCAAGCTCCCTTGAAACTGGAACCTCGGGGCAACGGAAACCAAGGAAAGCTGAAAATATAACAAATTATGACATAAGTTTAATGAATTTGTGTCGATTTTAGAATAAATTAAGATTCTTCATAACCTAGGACCTTCCCTTTGACGAATTCTACGACACGAATAAAAATAAGACATGAATAACATGAATATCAAAATACAACTTTAAAAATCACGTTATAACTTTAGTTGTCACGGCCAACGATGTTTATTAGATATTAAAATGAGCTAATTCATTAACGATTATAATTAACATGCAGATAAAAACTTGTTCTTGATGAGGGAAGAGACAGCTGAGTTTATAGGGGTGGCTTTACTTGAAAACGTACGTTCGACACACCTTGGACACCCGTTACATCATTGCACGCTGTTGAGTATTTAGCAATGTAAGACCTATTCCTATATAATGCGTGCCGGATATGAAAGAAGAAACAATGTCAGGAACATCTTGAGCTGTTTGCCCGATTAACTTGCTGACAGTCTAACATTCACTACAAACACACGACACGACACGACACGTTACATTATTCTTCCATATTTTGAACCAATACAAAAGAAAATATAGCTATTTATCCTTACCTTCAGCATCGCAGTCTTCAACCTCATCGGGCCAGTCGCAGCGGTAGGAGGCAGAGCTCCAGGCCAGACCGTCGGGGCACTGGAAGTCGTAGGCCACTCCGCTGACACAATTCCTGAAGTAGCTGCAGTTGCTCCTGTCGCCGAGTTTGTAGTAACCGAACTGGTGTTCGCATTCGTAAGTTGGCTGAGGTTCCTCTGGAATAATTAAAAAAGAAACATTTCACACGTGCTCAGCTTTGGATACTTCGCATTGATAGGGAATGGAGAACGCCTTCTTTTATAGTATTTCCAATTGATCAATTGAACAAAAGGAAAACAGCATCGATATTCAATTGTATGGATTAAGTAAACTTGAATTGGCGAGAAGAGGCACAACATCAAGGAAAGTGGAAGGAATGAGGGGAGGCCCTTGCCCAGGAGTGGGCAGTGGGCAGTGGGCAGTGTGGCAGTGGGCAGTGGGCAGTGTGGCATTTCAGGCAAAAAAAAAAGGAAGTAAAACAAGCAATCAAATTGAATTGAATTTATGACCGTATGGTTTTTAGTCACAGTAACTCGTGGAGGAGCTCGTGGTTAAATAACAGCCGCTCGGGTCGATCTTTAGGTTAAGCCGTGCTTGCCTAGGTTGGTCTGTGGATGAGTGACCACCCATTTCATACCGAGTTTCCTCCGTGCCTCGGAAAGCACGTTAAGCCGTTGGTCCCGGCTGTCATTTGTAGATCTTTGACAGTCGTTACAGGTAGTCAGTGGCCCGAAAGTCTGACAACCAGTCTTACCAAGGATATCGTATAACCCAGTACTAACTGGGTTGTGGAGGTCAGATAGGCAGTCGCTCCATGTAAAATACTGGTATTCAGCTGCATCCGGTTAGACTGGAAGCCGACCCCAAGATAGTTGGGAAAACGCTAGGCAGATGATGATGATGTTTCATATCACAGATTTTATTATTATCCGGTTGAAAAGGTCAAAGAAAAACTAGAAGTGGTGTATGCAGTGCTTGAGAAAAGTATAGATCTAAAAGAAGAATGAGACGAAGTAGATAAAAAAGCACTCAATAATGTATTTTGTTTAGCAGCTTTTAATAGCTTATCTAAAAGTTGGTAATTCAAATCTTCCATTCGGCCTTCGTTTTAAAGCCGAATACATCGTGGTTATGTTAAAGAGTTCACTTATTTATGTAATACACAATAAATATTCCAGTTGCGTATTCAGAATCAGGAATAGAATTGAGTGTACCGTACCTTATACATTTCTGAGTGTATCTAAAATCAGCAATGATACAAGGCGGTGTGAAGAATAAGATCAGTTGTCAGATTAAGTGGTCAGCGATATTCAAAGTTTATTTCTGTGCGTCTCATATTATGAAGGAAAGGAAAAAGAATCTAAAATGAGTAGTAGCCCCATTGGAAAGAATGCTAAAAAATCCATTAACACGTGTTTTACGTCCGTTAGGGACAATTTTTTTTCACCGACAAAATTTTCAACAGCCTTTGTTCAAAGTTATTGTATTCCCTGGAAAGCTATCTTGTAATTTTATCCTGAGTAATCCCGGGTCATGTAAAATTTTAAACAACATTCACTTTGAGTGCCGCTGGTCATAAAAAATAAACTCGTATTTCACTCACGTAGGGAGGATCTTTCAAGGCAAGCATATTCGTTGGGGTACACGCACGGGTATCCGCCGAAGCTCGTTTCGGGGTTGAAGCGAAGACCATCTGGGCACAGCTTTTCTTCAGAAGTTCCGTTCTATGAACAAATACAAATATTCATACTCAAATTAGGGACTTAAATATTAATACTTAAGTCCGACATATGATAATAAGTTTCTTCCAAATAAATTGCACAATACGAGTATGTCGCAACAATGTCACGATTTTATATTTTGTAGACATAATATGTAGCAATAGCTCATGGGATCGTACTTCTGGGATAAATTAACGGTGGCGCAAAGACCTAGAGACGTATGTGAGAGATTGGCCAGAGAAAATCGCACGGAGAGAAGAGTGGTAGGCTATAAGGGAGGCTTTGCCCTGCAGTGGGACAAAAGAGGCGAAGTATAAAAAAAAGTAGGTGCCAACCCTATTCCAGCTTATAGTTATCAGGAATCACATGCTGGAGTATGTATGCTAGGAGTTCTTCTCTTGAGTTACAATAAGGCAATCTGTTTCAAGATGATCACGATTGGGAAAGAGATTGGTGACCCCACTATCAAGAGGATGCTGCCGACCGTTCTCTTGACCTAATAACAGACAAAATATTTGCACCAAGCTGACTCAATGTGTAATGTCAGGGGTCAGTCGCTTTTTAGTCAAACTGAATTATTATTTAATTGCTTGAACATTCCTGAGCATGACACAATTTCCGTAAAACAGAATATTTTATAATTGAATCTATTAATTAATATTATTGATTGGGTAGTGATACAAATTTCAATACCTTTCGTGTTTGTTGATGAATGAATACCACTATTTCATCTTTTGGTATACCACACGATGGGCACGGAGAATCGGACTCTAGAATTCGGTGAAAGTTACTTTAGCCACAGGGGGAAATTTAATCAGTCAAGGCAGATAATATAAAACTATTTTAGGGGAGAGTTTTTTAATGATAAAAGTCGCAACATCCGTGTAGTGACACCTATTAATAATCGCAGCTCGACCACTCATCCCAAATCTCACATTCGCATCACGTTTAGCAAATAACACGAACTTTATTACCAGAATCTGTGATTATTAAGTGAATTATTCATGAGCTGAGACGCATGATTACACACAAAAGAATGGGACTTATGTCAGTGCCTTTGTAACACGCAGAGTCGCAGACTTTAATATAGTCACGACCTATTTTAAAAGTAAGATCCCAGTCTGTGTCAACACTTTCCCACATACATGACTGTGGGTGAATAATTTAGCATGGAGGCTCATATACATGGAAATTGATGTGTCTGGGACTTGGGAGGTCTGAGATCGAAAAGCATGTTGGAGTATGTCCTGTGTTTTTATTGGAAGAGAGAGAAAAATTATTATTATAGATAAATTATAGGATATTGATTTACTGCCTACTTCAGAGTTTTTCTGAAATTCTTATGAATTTGATTTTTATCATAGGTACTTTTAGTTCCTAAACAAGGAAAAGGACTGAAAATGATGGGTCCAATTCAAAACGGATACGATTAACAGTACGGATGCATTGTATGCCCCGAACTAAATAAAATATTGTAACCGATGTTCTATACTTACAATGCACTCAATGTATCTGTCACAGCTTCCGGCTACGGGGTATCTTTCGTTCAGCTGATTGCACGCTCCAGCAAAGTTTGCAACTGCTTGTTTTGGTATGGGTGCTTCTTGCAACTGTTGCTTGTTCAGCTTGTTCTGCTGGTTCTGGCCCCTGGAGGCAAAGAGAGCAGGGGCTGAGCTCTGGCCGAAGCCACCGAACTGAGCGACCGCTGTTGAGAGAAAAAACTAATTAACCTTTTGGAAAAATGGTGACACTTGGAAGATGTATACGAGTCGGTAATTTTTGCACAGGTAAATGACGTGTTTGGTATCTTTAGTGACTAAAATAGAAGCATTTATTGTAATGTACCTATTTTTGAAATAAGACAATACACGTCTTAAGAATTCCAACGGTTTCTTTCAAGCTAAGAATCTAGGCTGGCATTTATTTCGAAAATGACTCATCGGCAGACATTATTATGTTAATTGTCACCGGTAAAACTAGTAGGTAAATTTGGATTACTGAATGTACTGAGAATTGTTAGTCTTTCGGGATCATTGAGTTTTACAAAGGCTTAACGGCTTTTTAACACTGAAAGCCAAAAAGATTTAAATAATTTTCAAATAAGTAGTTTTTAAACAAGTCTGGTACATAATTGATAGCAAACTCCCAATGTTAGGATTCTGACGACCGTTTCTTAGTTCCACAGGCACAGATTGGCTCCGCAGATTATAAAGTAACTGTGAAAGCAGAACGTGCTGACACGTCGTCATGTAATATGTCACATCTTGCATCATTTGGTTATTCACAATATGCGAAATTCTTAAGAGACCCTATAGTATTAGTCACTGTACCAAATCTTGGTATGAGTAGTGAGACATTTTGGGAATTTCTTCGTGCTGCCGCTTTATTATCTACTATGGCGTTGGTTTTTCCTGAATCTCAGTTTGTGTGAAATATTTTAACTTGAACTTTATATGCTTATTGCAACACCACGTATTGGTTCACTTTAAAGTATTCGTCAGCATCCGCAGAATAGAGACGTTCATACATCTGGGGGCCTAAAATGGCCACTTTAGCAGAATCATAATAGTATATTACAATTCGTAAAATAGTGGCAAAGTGACAATTCATTCTATTAACTGTGTCTATGACCATCTTAGGAACTTTAACGTGATTATTATTATCCTATTATGATTAAATTAAAGCGGCCATTTTAGACCCCCTCATACACGGTCATACACGCATGCCCGGTAGCGAATACTACGTATTTGACCTTTCTGAACATCATGGTTTAATAATAATCTAATCGCCATTTAATTCTATAAGCCTTGCGATAATCATAAATAACATAAGAGGGGTATTGATGTGCAACAAATTATTAACGCATTAGTGACCTTTTGCAAGTGGTACTCATGTTTTTTTAATGCAATATTAACAGGTCAGAATAAACTTCTCGACTTAGTGAGCAGGTAAAAAAAATGTTATGTAATAAACCGTCATAAATTAAGGATGTCAAAAGCGAATTCTTAAGTGACTTAATTACCTACGTAGATTCCACATCTCCCTCTGACCTTGAAGGTCATAATTTATTCTCTTAGTTGATCCATTCTATTTTAAATGAACTCAAGTTCACGAAGATGTTTTATAAACAAAAATGGTGAAATCTTGTGAAGAAATACGTAAAATTTTCCATGGAATTCTAAATTGCATGAGCAAAATATTACGCTGCATAGTAAACGAGTTTTACAAACAACACGTCTTAGGTTCTGTGTTAAGACCTATACTAAAGTTAGATAAGGCTTAGGTAACGATCTATGCTTTGGCCATGTGAACTATTGACTCTTGGAGAATATATTTATAATATTTCCACCTAATTATTTCCCAGTTTATTTTCCGTACACGTAAAGCTTCTTAGGATTTATAGAACGATACTCAAGTATTTATTGCGATTATTTATTGATTATGAATTCTGGTACCTATATGTATGTCAAGAGAGATTTAAAATTCGTGTTAATCATAGCAATAATGAGCAATAACATCATACTACTTTAATAATTAAATCAATTTTTTTTAATGATAAATTTCACCACTGATGATATCAAGTTATAAATGAAACTAAATCGAGTAAGTTGAAGCTAGTAACGACTGTCCCCTAGTTAAACTGTCGAAAGTGAAAAGTGAAAGAATATTTCGAACTCATGTAGGAAACTCAATTTTTATACAGATACAGTCATTAATGGCAAAGTTATCTATGAACTAAACTTAAAATCGCTGTTCTATTAAGTAAGCACTTTTCACTTTCGATAGTTCGTTATTTTCCGTTCAGAACTTCGCACTGAAATAGATGTTGACTTGACTGAATTTGGATGAACCAATTAAAGAGACATACAAATTCATCAAATTCACGGTATGTTACATTAATTATTTATTTAGGATGTGTGCTTTTGGTACGTTAGACAAAAAATCTTACTTGGCCATTTATAATAGTGCAAATAATAATTTAATTGAGGAATCTTCTTTTAGGAATTATTTACGAATATGCATTAAAAGTATTCAAAACATTAAAAAAAAAAATGTGATAAAATTAAAACGTCTTCCATATACAACATCGCAAGTACATTCTTTAATTCAAAACACTAGTTTAATTGATCAATTAAGTAGTTAAGCGCATGAAACAATTGTTTAGAACTTTAATCTCATCTATTGTTTAGCGGGTAACTAGCCAGTAAAGCAATTCCGTCTTTTAATTAGTTGATTAAAACCAGTTTAGATTAATTACAGGTAGCAGGCGATATATTTAAACCCTTATGAAACATTTATACGACACGTGTGTCGTTTTAATTAGTTAATTAATGGGAAAACGAGCTCATTAGACTTTATGATAGTGAGATTATATTACACAGAGCTTGCACTGAAACGTGAGTATGTATCACGTTCTATTAACAATAGTTTTTTTCTGAGAAGGAAAAATAAAGGTATCATTAAGAACTTTTTTTTTTAAAAAGCTGTGCTATTTTTTATGGCTGTTCCGTTTTTTTTTTCGGTATAGGTATTCCAAATTCAAAGACGTATAAAAAAGGTATAGGTAGGTACTCACCGAAGCCGCAGAGGCACGCAAACACTATCAAAGTCTTGTCCATGCTGTATGCTACCCCGTACTGATCTGCGCACGAGTGTCGCTCAGGTATTGAATGGGCGATCGCAGTCGACCTTGGGGACGCACCGGCCGGTGTTGAAACCTGCTCATCTCCGTGTTACATCACCAATTCAGCACAGAACTCGAGACGATGCTAGAAGCATGGCAGGTGACTCGTAACCCACCTGCGATAGGACTTAATTGATTTATCTGTTATTATTTTATTAACTTAACCAATTATAATATGCAATAAAATAATTAATCATTTTATTTTTAACAACTTATTCCTTTTTCGGAAAACGTGTGCTTCTTAAGAAGCGCACGATTTTTATTCGTGGGAGACTCACTGTTTATAAAACGCTTGAATCGAGTTGTTAGCTTTTTTTTTGGTTCGAGAAGATGCTAGAAGTTTAATAGGTTCTGATCTTTATTTTTTCTTCCATTATTCTATTAAACGAATCGTGCAATTAAAAACTTATTCCTTTTTCGAAACGTGTTTCCCTAGTAGCGCACTATTTTAATCGAACGAAGACTCGAAGGGGTCTCGATACTTACAAAAAGTAACTGAAAAACGATCAAATACTGTTTTATTACCTGTACTTACGTATCACAACGTACATAACAACAAGCCTGTAATCCCTGAAGACTTAGGCAGAGGTGTACCTAATACTACACTCACATTTCGCCAGTTATGTTTAAGTCCCATTTAATAGGGGGCGAGCCTATTGTCATCAACCGGGCACAAATCCAGACCCGTGGCTGCTACTGATTCCTGATGGAAATCCCAATAACAATTTGCCCGACCCGGGAATCGAACCCAACATCTCATGCTCAGCAGTCGCGATACTTTGGTATCTTATTATCAGTGGTCGGAATAGGCTGACTATATTTGCCTAAACTTCGGAGAACAGAGACAGAAAGTGGAGACTTCCTTAGTCCTTACGACTATATATAAGTTGAAAATAAGCTTTATGTAAGATGTGTAAAGGCTATTTTTAACTAAACTTGCAATTACCAAATTTCGGGATTTTCACGTAAAATCCCGAAATAAATAATCTAACTTTAATTCATGTATTCGAATTATAGTATTTACGATCCTTGAACTAACCGTTGTATCAAATTATTCTAATACATGATTTAAGTTTGATTAGTTATATTATAGTGAATTTTTTTTTCAACTTACTGAAGTTTTTCCCGAATCCCGGGAAAAAAATATAGTCGTAAGGAAGTCTCCACTTTCTGCCTCTGTTCTCCGAAATTTAGGCAAATATAGTCAGCCTATTCCGATCACTGCTTATTATATTAATAATAAAATAATGTATGTGCTACCAATACTGGGGACAAGTAATGTCCTAACTCAAGTCCCAAATCCTGAGACAGACTGAGATATATACTTCCGCATATCCTATCCTATCCTGACCACTACTATCAAATGAGTAAAATTTGTACATTATTTGTAGGTTCTAACGATTTCGATGAAAGTTGCAATATAGGGGTGTACGGGGGCGAAATCGATCTAGCTAGGTCTCATATCCGGGAAAATTCGTTTCGTCTATTCTCCCGAGCAGAGCTCGGTCGCCCGGGTACTTTATGATACTGCATGTGTAATTTGTGTATGCACAGTCCACACGCCAGCACACCAAGCTACCCGAAGCTGTCAAATTTTTCCAATCAACCAAACCAAATGATATAGCAATAAAGTTGAAAATCTATTAAAGAAATTTGACAGATTGTAGTAGCTGGATGTGCAGGCGTCTGTATAAACATCAAAGTGTAAATACATTTCAGGAAGACGAGCATTTCACAATCAAGTAGTAAAAAGTAAAATGACGTAAGATTGTTGTTCCAAGTAAATGTTGCAACTATTTTTAGATACATTACATAATAGGTGGGTATTAGGATATAATCTTTCACAATACGGCACCCTTTTATCAACTGTTACGTATGCACTAAGTGTTGACCGAAAAAAATTATGATAATATCTCTAGACCAAACGACATCAACATACTACTTAATTATCTAAAGGTTCTATACGATGTATTATTATTATATTAGATAGTAGATACATACATAAATAAGTAAGTAAGTAAGTTAGTAAGTTTATAATTAATATTTACTCATGTGTATTTATACTTAATATTTTAGGCTAAGTTAGATAAGGCACATAAACACATTTCTCTCTTCCTTTTCTCACACACTATTGTCTACATTTCTTTTTCATTTCTCCTTTTGCAGGTCTGCTAGCAGAAATTTCTTGAGAAATAAGCAGTACCTTTGTACTCATGTATTATAATATTATTTTCCTGTGCTGTCTACTGTGTGTACATAAATAGTAAAATAAATAAATAGAAAGTAAGTTTATATGATTTATACTGATTACCTATACATAAAGCTTAGGAACGTGTTTGATTTTTAAATTAATCATTTGTCTGTGGCAGGTTACTCCTTCTTTTTTTTTTTTTCGGATGGGAATCATCAAATGCCTCCTCCCGCTCTGGGCGAAGATGAAGGGAGTGTCAGACTTTTACTGACTAAAAACCATCCATGTTCCTTCTTTTGCCCTTTATGTTCCAGGGCCGCGGTATCTCTTTCGAACAGTCCCGTAGCGCTGGCAGGGTGGCAGTTTACTCCTGGCCTGGAATTTGCACATATGAGCTTGCCAGAACAGCGGATTATTAAAGTTGAAAATCAACCCTCAAGGGCGGGGCGGGGTTAGAGGAGAGGACACACAGCTTCCTCTCTGTGAAGGGGTGCGAACCAGTTTGTTGGATGTCATATTTTCATGCCGGTTTCCCCTACATTTTTCTTCCATCGACATCAATCGAACGAAATCTAGAGAAAAACAACTTATGCGTGATATCGATGACGAAGAAGTAGAGCTCGCATCAGAATGTCATTCTTCATCGATATGGTCATTGTAATGCCACACACGGTAATAACAAAAAATGTCTTACATCATCACTAAAGGTCATGGATGAGTTGGACTCAGTGAAGGTCCTGGGAACTAAGGAATTTATACATTATGAATTTAGATTTGGATTTGATATTAATTATCGATTGTGCTGGCATTTTAACCTTCAAAGGCCGTAAAACGAAGAATAATGAAGGACCTTCTTACTACACACGCACCTATGTTTCCCCGGGGGGGATTCCATGGGGGAGTACCACCACCTCAATAATTTTATTTAAATATTACTTCAGGAAAAGAAATGTAGGGCGGACAATGGAGATCAAATAGAGAACTCATCAATCCCTCCTCACACAGTTCACACATCACCTACTCATTAATTTCACCTGCACACTTCACGGGACACTTTACTTCACACCCATTACACTACTCAATTTCTAGTTTTCTTTTTTTACGTTAAGCAAGTTTAAATATGTCTGCTTTTCCCCCTTCTGCAATAAATCATATCATATAATAAATAATTATATTGTATTGAATGTAAACTACATTTCATTCGGGGTGAGAGCCTGGGGATCTGTAACACAGGGTATCCTAGTATGGACGCCAGTCTCTCACAAAGGAACATAATATATATTATGCATTTTGTTAATGTTATTCTTACAATTATACTTATTACAACTATGTGAAAGGTTGTGAAGAGAGAAATAAAGATAATATTGATATCAATGATCAAAACGCGCGCTTACAAGAAAAAGCGGCATTGCACCAAGATTTTTATTGAAATCCCTACCATTCTTTTGATTGAATTCTTCTTAACTAACAGCGAAACGTGGTTTGTGATTCATCATCTGCGGCATCTGCCTAGCGTTTTCCCAACTATGTTGGGGTTGGCTTCCAGTCTAACCGGATGCAGCTGTATTTTACATGGAGCGACTGCCTATCTGACCGCCACAACCCAGTTAGTACTGGGTAATACGATACCCCTTCGTGAGATTGGTTGTCAGACTTTTGGGCCACTGACTACCTGTAACGACTGTCATAGATCTACAAAGGACAGCTGGGACCAACTTGTTTGTGAATGAACTTTAATATTTTCGATAGGTCAGTATGCAAAACACTTGTCCAAAATTTGGACAATTTTTTGGCTAATTTCAATATTAGTGTAATTGATTAATTACGAGGATGGCGAAATGTGGGTGATCATTGCGCGGTTACTTCTGCCTACCCCATTCAATAATACTGCAAGCGAGATGTTATGTAGAATAAGTCTACGCTATTGCAAATGTCTAGTGATACCTACCTATCGGTTACGATAAGATACTCAAGCTGGATGAGCACAGGAAATGACGGGTGTCATCCACAACCGCAGGATTCAAGGATTCAATAATAAAGATTAAACCAATAACTTATTAATAGAACATAGCATCACGCCTGTAATCGTCGTTGGGTAAGGTAGAGGTGTACCTAATAGTACATAGGTACATCCCCATCACTAATAATTTAAATCATTTTTCAATAAGACGTACTTAGGTCACGTAACTCGTAGGATAACTCAAATATTTGAGGAGGTCAGGAACAAAAAGTGACATTTACGCATCCGGCTCGTTTGTTTTTTTTATTCGGACTCAAAACCTTGAATCAATCAATTTCTGAACAGATTTGCTTCATTTAGACTTATTTCAACAGTAAATGGCATTTAAAACGAATCTTATGTAGGTACAAAAGGTAACATTTATGTTCGATCACAATAGTTGCTTTGGCTTTGGGAATAAAACGTGTAATTTTTGTAGATAAAAAGTCGAATGCCGTCTAATTTGAATTAAATACGGTAAACTTTGTTTATATTTTTTTATATCGATTTGTTAATCGATAAAGGAACGATGGATATCAATAAAATGTGAGTTCCCAAAGGTCACCTTACATTTTATTGATAAGCAGTTACAAAAGGTGACATTTTATCAGATTGAATCAAATAGTAGCAGATTGAATCAAATAATAGTCAATAGTAGTAGAGAAAGAGTTCTGGGAAAAGGAAAGGGACTCTTAAAAACATAAAAAAAACATTAACAGATGAGAAATCGAACAAAAGGGTGGCTTATTGTTTTCAAAACAGATTGCCATAAAGCAGAATACAACAAAAAAAAAAAAAAAAAAAATTTACTTTGTGTAGGATCAAAAGGTAACATTTGAAAAGTATTTCATTAAATATTTCCTATATCTATATATATAAAAGAAAGTCGTGTTAGTTACTTCACTTATAACTCAAGAACGGCTGAACCGATTTAGCTGAAAATTGGCAGGGAGGTAGTTTAGAGCCAGGAGAAGGACATAGGATTTTTTTTTGGTAGGAGTAGTGTAGGAGTAGGTTAAGAGTAGGGTAGGAGTAGGGTAGGAGTAGGGTAGGAGTAGGGTAGGAGTAGGGTAGGAGTAGGTTAGGAGTAGGGTAGGAGTAGTGTAGGAGTAGGGTAGGAGTAGTGTAGGAGTAGGGTAGGAGTAGGGTAGGAGTAGGGTAGGAGTAGGGTAGGAGTAGGTTAGGAGTAGGGTAGGAGTAGTGTAGGAGTAGGGTAGGAGTAGTGTAGGAGTAGGGTAGGAGTAGGTTAGGAGTAGGGTAGGAGTAGTGTAGGAGTAGGGTAGGAGTAGTGTAGGAGTAGGGTAGGAGTAGGTTAGGAGTAGGGTAGGAGTAGTGTAGGAGTAGGGTAGGAGTAGTATAGGAGTAGGGTAGGAGTAGGGTAGGAGTAGGGTAGGAGTAGGGTAGGAGTAGGGTAGGAGTAGGTTAGGAGTAGGGTAGGAGTAGTGTAGGAGTAGGTTAAGAGTAGGGTAGGAGTAGGGTAGGAGTAGGGTAGGAGTAGGGTAGGAGTAGGGTAGGAGTAGGGTAGGAGTAGGGTAGGAGTAGGTTAGGAGTAGGGTAGGAGTAGTGTAGGAGTAGGGTAGGAGTAGTGTAGGAGTAGGGTAGGAGTAGGGTAGGAGTAGTGTAGGAGTAGGGTAGGAGTAGTGTAGGAGTAGGGTAGGAGTAGGGTAGGAGTAGGGTAGGAGTAGGTAAGGAGTAGGGTAGGAGTAGTGTAGGAGTAGGGTAGGAGTAGTGTAGGAGTAGGGTAGGAGTAGTGTAGGAGTAGGGTAGGAGTAGTGTAGGAGTAGGGTAGGAGTAGTGTAGGAGTAGGGTAGGAGTAGGGTAGGAGTAGGTTAGGAGTAGGGTAGGAGTAGTGTAGGAGTAGGGTAGGAGTAAGGAGTAGGGTAGGAGTAGGTTAGGTGTAGTGTAGGAGTAGGGTAGGAGTAGGGTAGGAGTAGGATAAGAGTAGTGTAGAGTAGGGTAGGGTAAGGGGTAGGACACCACGCGAACGAAGTAGCGCTGGGCAGCTAGTTTATCAATATAATCGATACTAATATTGTATTATAAAAAGGTAAAGTTTGTGAGGTTGTAGGGGGTAATCTCTGGATCTACTGAACCGATTTTGAAAATTCATTCGCACGGGTCAGCTAGTTTAGTTTAACTTAAAACATAAAAATTGGCTATCTAAACTGTAACTGTCGCTAAAAAAATATACGATACTTATACAGGGTGAATTTTTCAAGTGGGCGTGGATGTCTAAATCAGATTCTATGAGGAATAGCGAAAAAAATTTCAAAGGAGTCTCGAGCTCGATTTTGATGAAAACTAAAACTGCATCTTTAGATTTTTGAAAAATCAAATTCCTAGCCAGGTTGATTTTGGAAAAAAACGCTCATAGTTCCTATACACGCATATCTACGCTCATAATTTCGGATTTGGCCATCCACGCCCACTTGGAAAATTCACCCTGAATAATCCACGTGCATTTATTATTACATTTTTCTCGTTTCCTGAGACAAAAGAAAAAGGTTAAATGTTAAATGGTCCTAGCCTCCTCAACCTCATTTAATTGAAGATAATATGAGGTTGTCTACGTGATATTGGAAGGTCAAGTTGGCTACCTACTACTAGAGCAAGCAGGTAATGAAGCCCGAAACAAAAATAACAATGGAATTTATTTTATAAGTTGGTGTAAAAGAGTAAAGGTAGAAAATCTTTCTTGATTTTCTAGTTTCCTACGAATTTTATTATACCTACCTATTACACTATTATAATGTTTACAGCAATTATACACTGTTAGAATGTTTATAGCAAAATGTTTCGAGAGATATTTTATTGCTATTCGAAATCGGAGGAACACGCGTCTTCTGACTTAGTAACGGCACGGTTGGCGCAGTGGTCAAGCGATTGACTGCTGCGCTGCATGTCGCGGGTTCGATTCCCGTACGGAACAAATATTTGTAGTTGTTCCGGGTCTGGGTGTTTTTCTATCTATAATTTGTATGTATTTACAAAAAAAAAAAGTATATAATTATGCAGTTTATCAGCCATCTAGCTACCATAACACAAGCATTAGGTTGCTTAGCTTGGGACTAGATGGTGCTGTGTGAAATGTCCAGGGATATTATTATTATTAACTTTGGAAAAAAATGTTTTCTGTACATCATGAGATAGCCGCCCGTTACGATGAAAGAGAGTCGTCTGTCTTGGTATGGACGAGTGATGAGGATGGATGGAACACATGCGACTAAAAGAGCGATGAATAAGGTAAATGTTGATGGATGGAGAGGGAGAGGGAGACCAAAGAAAAGATGGATGGCTTGTGTAAGGAATGACAATGAAGGAAAATGGAGTAAAAATAGCGTGACGATTGACAGGGGAGATTGGAGAAAAAATCGATCGAATTTAGGTACATTTACTTTGCGCAGTTGTACTATAACTGAAAGAATGAAAAAAAAAATATGTAAATACAATCAACAATGCCTATATTCTCAAAAATAACAGCTTAAAGGCAGATGACACCACAAGAATCCGCTGGGCAATCTCTCACTAGATCTTACTACGTCCCAGTCTAGCTACTGCAGTAGTCACTAGGCATTAGGCAAGTAAAATATTCGCAGGCGTTAATTTATGTATACTAGTTCTATTCTTGGAAGCTACTATAATGGCGTGTCATTATTCGATATTTCGATAACCTTTAAACTTGAGAAAGAATTTTAGTCTTATTTTTTTAATGTCAAGGACGCTATTGGAATCTAACATTATTAACTTTGTGCAGGGATTGATTTTTTTATTAACTTGTATAATTTAAAAGTACCTGTATAATTTGTTGAACTGTTGTTTTGTCTTTCTTTTGAGTTTAATACGTCATGAAGAATTTAAATACCAAACTCATTTAAATATCCGTCATTTTTCTGGATTTTTAATAGAAAGCAAAAATGAAAGCTTTTCTTAGAGTGCGAAATGTGAGAATCGATTGACTGTATAAAATAGGTTACTGGGGCGAATATCAAACACAGACGGTCTCTGAATTTTATGATTACTCAAACCATTACATAGAAAGTATACAAAATATTGAGGCTTTTATGAAAAAAATCTACTTTTACTTTGCCAACTTCATTAAATCATTTGATGTCGTTTGATGACTTTGGTGCTAATAAGTCTATCAGACTCACTGGTGCGGGTCTTCATACTGCGTTCTATTCATTGGAGATGTACATACACACCACTGTTAACACTGTAACAGCATATTATATATGAACAACTTGCCTACCTTGCTTGAATTGCTATAATAAAACACTGGAAAAAGTCCAGTGTTTCCATCAGGAATTGCTCAGTAACAACCCGAAATCTGGATTTGCGCCCGATTGCTGACAAGGCAATAGGCTCGCCCAATTTTACATGTGACGGTTAATTGTTGGTGTAGGTACTATAAGTACACCTCAGCTTAACAAGAGTGATGCTATGTTTGTTGTGTGAAAGGTTTGAGACAAAAACTTTATAGAGAAATCCCCATTTTTTCAATATTCTTTTATTCAATATTTATTGAAACGTCGTATTTTTGCCATCTTTCTCTCGTCCCATTCATCATAATTTCAGTTCATTCTTCATGACGTGCTGTCATGTCGGCCCTTATTAAGTTCGTTTTTGTTCGAGCATGCCGCGGGACATTATAATTTTCCGCCAAATGCGGGAAAACCAGAGTGGTGTGTGTGTTCAATGCTGGGCACGTGCCGTCTACCTGGATCAACTTCCTTATCTGACTCGTGTCTGGGGTAGGGTGACCAACTAAATGGTTGGTACAGTCCTCCGTAATAATAAAGGACTGGGCTCAAGTCGCTGTATTTTTTTATATCGAAGTGAATGAAGTATGGACTGCTGCGTTACCTAGTTAAAAAAAAAACACTGACAAAAAACATTGAATTAAAAAAACTTACGGGCACTTCAAAACATACATACACTCTAGTAATTTTCCATGGGGGTAGAAAGGACAGAACGTCATCAATTAAATCCTTACGTCGAAAGTGAATGTCAAGTTACATAATTTAAGGAAAACATTAAAGGAGGCTATGCTTCAATAGTTTTACTTGGAACAACATCTTCATCAGCCAAGTCGTCTTCCAAAGATGTTGAGAAAATTGTGTACGTTTTTTTGATTGCTCGTTCGGCTAATGTTTCTCATTGCACGTTGCGTAACAGGAATTTCAAGATATTTTCATTGAGTTTTGTTCAAACTTTATTTATATTATCAACATATTCGCTGAGTTTGTTGACAGTGCTGCTGCATTGTGTCGTGTGGTCCCCCTACTTCTGTCCGCTACCCAATTTGTATTCACCGCGATACCACGTCTGGAATGTTAGTGTAATTTGGGATTTCACAGTTGTTGATTTATTCGAAACAACATTTTTAGTATTTAGTACTTGCATTCACTTATCTTGTATTGTATATATTCCACGAATTTCAATTCTTGAAATAAATAGTCAGAAATGGATACAAGGTTAGACTATTGTTTTTTTCAGAACTGTATAATGTTTTCAATTCAAGTATTTCTAAAAGAGCAGTTAGGTCAAGTAAGTTTCTCAATTAAATCGGATTTACTTGTACCCCAATGTTGTATTGTATAAATAGTTTAACGAGTCTGGAACAATTGTTTTCTTGTTTAGATGGGCGTTGATAGCTGCGACACACACAGTTATAAACTTTTGTACCTATCATCGTTTTCTTTTAGCAACTGTCTATGTTCCAAATAAAAAAGTACTTTAAGTACTTGATGTAGAACCCGGAGAACTTTTGATAACCTTGATAACAAACTTCGAGCTTGCTCATACTCTAAATCGCAGATATTTATTTGCGTAGTACGTGTACTCGCAACCGGCGTGCATGACAAGATATGATATATAAATGTAGACGAAGTAAAAGGAGCCGGAACAGCAACAGGAACCGGTCATTTGTAGATCGACAGTCGTTACAGGTAGTCAGTGACCCGAAAGTCTGACAATCAGTCTTACCAAGGTGTATCGTATTACCTAGTACTAACTGCGTTGTGGAGGTCAGATAGGCAGTCGCTCCATGTAAAATACTGGTATTCAGCTGCATCCGGTTAGACTGGAAGCCGACCCCAACATAGTTAGGAAAAGGCTAGGCAGATGATGAAGAAGTAACAGGAGCATGTTACGCAGTAAGTGGCGTTGTTGGTTTTCTGCAAACCCCCATGGGAAAAAAGCATAAGCTTATGTATCCACGGGTTCAGCTCACCACAATGGTAACTTCTTGTTATTATTACTCTCTAACTTTACAATAAATTGTCTATTGCATTAAAAAAAATATTGTCATCAAAATGACAGCCCACACGGTACCGCTTTCTCTCGCGATTTTCATAATAATTTTCTACCGAAACTCTTATCATTGGATTAACATGCGACTTCGAATAAACCTCAACAGCACTGCATATCTACCAAGTGTCTCTAATCTACCTACAAGTTGTACCTTTCACCCGGAGACGATGATACCTCCGCATATACAGGCTTTGGTTTTAGATGCAGCAAGAATGCAGTATCCCGTGTGTTTGATGGATGATAACGACGGTGGTGGTGACGATTCAAATGGCAGCGCAGAACCTGAAGAGACACAAGAAGACGACGATTATGTTCCTTGGTTTGCTGCCGATCACAGTAGACGTCGAGCCTTTGGCGGTTCCAGTTGTAGAACCAATGATTTTAGTCTTTTAAGTTTGATGTGTACCTCGTACTTGCTCGCTGTAATTAATAATACTGACTAGTAATTATGTGATGTTGGTTTACTAATGACTTTCCTTGAAAATGAAGGAAGAAAGAAGAAGGTTCGCCCTGTGATTGCAAGTCTTTTTTTCATCTGACCAACGTTGAACTGCATCGTAGGTCGCAGCACTCGGTCGGTTCGGGTGATCTTTCGCTTCCAGCTGTGGTTCAATCCATGGTCGGAAGCGAGAACGCGTGGAATGCCGGAGCCTCTTTAGGACAGGAGGTGATGCATGCAAAGGGACCCGCTAGGAATGGCGGGTGATAGCAGTCGGGGGGCGTGTGAATGTACTTGTGACTTCCCGGCCCCCGACATATGGTAGTACTAGGAACGGTGGGTTTTTAGTCGATTAGAGTCCGACATAATCCTCTGCTCGCCCCAGCCCGCGTAGCATGACACATTCCATCTCTGTACTACCAAGAATAGACAAAACTCTTTCTATACAACTCGACATGGTCTTCTACCCGAGCATGGGGCGACCCGTAGACTCGAGTTTCTACGAAGACAAAGACATAGAAATGTTTTGCATAGCAACGGGGAAGTAGCTAGTGATGTAGATATTCTAAGAATCTCGATCGTCGTGTCACTTAGTGTTAGTGAAAACAGGAAGTAGGCATTGAGTTAGGTGGCACTGTGTTGGTGAAAACAGGAATTAGGCATTCAGTTAGGTGTAGTGTTGGTGAAAACAGGAATTAGGCATTGTCTGATAAAATTTTTGCCGTGAACAGCAGGGAGATTAACAGCCCCAGTTAATGCTCATTGCTCGTACAGCAAAAACGTGCGTGTTCGTGCTCATGTCACTCATCATGTCAGTGATGTAACTCCTATATGTTTTTAAAATAAAAAAACACAAAGAATAGTCATAGGTAAACAAATCTTGTCTACGTCTGATGTATTTGACATTTTTGAGGAGAAATGTTTTTTCCCCCAAGTGCCAAAAAAAAAAAAAAAAATTGTCGTCATGCTTGACGTTGTAGACTTTTGTCGACTGAAGAATAGAAAAATTTCTATAGTCGTGCTTACGACGATAGCAATCGTTCTACAATCTGACATTTTGTCGATTCTTCCGTCGACAAAACCCGTTTCCACGGTGGTCATGCTACGCGTGCAGACGGAGGGGTATCCATGTATATTTAACCACTCAAAAAAAAAGTTTCTTAAATGTCACAAATTAATCACATCGGGGTAACAATTTGAAGATCAAACTAAGGCCAAAATATCGAGCGTAGGCGATGACGCTATGCAGTCGGACGGCGTGTAGAGTTGGAGCTATGCAGGCAAACGATACGTAGACGATGAAGGTAGTCAGATATAGCGTAGGCGTCTAGGCGATGACGTTACGCAGACGCCACGTAGACGATAAACTTATGAAGAGGCCACTTCGGCGAAGATGTGAACGCATCGCGCGGTACGACTACGTAGTACGTAGGCGACAGGTAGGTGCTAAAGCTACGCAGACGACACGTAACGTTGAAGTCATAGATCACTATGGACTATATATATATATATATGTATATACTCGTAGATATGGCTTCACTATGGTTGAAGCCGCGTATGGTCGACGAGTAGTTTGTTTGATGATGGTTTGATGTTCAAACCTGTTTTAAGTAACAGGTATAATACCTTATTAGTTATGACTTCTGCTTTTATCTACACTTCAACCAACTTATCTGTTTAGACGGGAAAACACATAACTAAAATAAACGTATCAAGTTTGACATTTCGATTCATTTTTTCTTGACAAGCAGCGCAACCTTGAACTGCACACTTAAAGTGGTCGTACTGTAAAAATAAATATATAAAATGAATTGACGGTATGGTCAAACGTGACGTGACGTGTTGACGGTGTGTAAAATGTCATGTGTGCGCCAAATGTTACCAATTTCCATCGTATTTATGTTAATGATTTTGTACCATACCTCTTTACATTGCACGAGACTCAGGACAAACTTCAACAGAATTACGTACTTTACTGGTTTCTCTTCAAGTTTTACCATTGATCTGGGTATCCATGCACCATCACACCTGCCTTCGCCTGTGGGCGAATTACACTCAAAAATGCTTCAACGCCCTCCGCGTTCAGTTTAACAACGCTTTCAGGGCGGTATTGGGCCTGCCTCGCTGCTGCAGCGCTTCAGGGATGTTCGCTTGGGCCCGCACGGACTGCTTCTATGCGACCATGCGGAAGCGATGCGCGTCCCTTGTGCGCAGGGTGCGTGCCAGCTCCAATGCCGTTCTGAGAATGATTGCTGATAGGTTGGACTGTCCTTATGTGCGACACTGCTGTGATAGACAAGTCGCATATAGTGTCGCCCGTAAGAGACTAACACAGTTGTAAATTAATTATTATTATTATTTTTATTAATTAATTGTGTTATTTGCTGTTTTTGTATTTGTTTTTTTTACAATATGGGTTACGTACCTGAAATAAATGAATTTGAATTTGAATTTGAATCACAGATGATCGTGTTACAAGACGAAAGCTTAAACTGTGAAATATATTTGGCTACTAATGATAAAGGGGATGGCAATGCATCGAGTGATGACAATAAAGGGGAACAAGCTTCTGAGGCACCTCCTGCTGAGGAGGCACCACCTGCTGTGGAGGAGCCCCCTCCCGCTGAAGATCCTCCAGCAAGCCGTATACCAACATACGATGAGTTTGAGAGGTTCAAAGACTCGAGCAGACCTCCCGACAGTCACTACGGCCCTGCTCCCTTCCGGGACGGTCGCAAGTGCAGTGTGATCCCCAAACTAAATTGTTTTGTTATGGTCTGGAGTTTGGTGCTGATGTTAGTTATTTAACATAAGTTGTTGTAGATTTTGGTTACTTAGTCCTAGTAGAAAACATTCAATGAAGACATACCGAGATCGGTCTAGTCAGCTTGATGTATATTTAAGATTATACTAAGTGAAACCGGGTGCAGATGGTATTTATGGAGGAGTCTGAAGTAGTTGCGGTTTTTTGTGACAAGTTTTTTATTTTATTTCGTTACAATCATGATGTTAACAGCTCATAAAAAACCGTTTTACTTTTTTATAATAATTAAAACACAGTATAATTATAATGTAAGAATTTTATTGTTTTACTTCGATTTTCGGGCAGATTACACAATTGTAGATTCTTACGAAAACATTACAAAACGTAGTAAGTATTTAGATTATACATTGATAAATATTTCATAAATGATCACATTTAAAAGACTTAAGGTTTACATTGAACTTACAAGCTAAGAGGCACTTTGAAGCCGTTGAGCGAAAGCTCACCACATGCGTTTACCAAAACCAGGACCCATTGAATAAAACTAAAAAGTTTAATACTATAACAATACTTATTCTACTACCAATATGCAAAACTATATAAAAATGTTTGTCATTCAATCACGCATTAACGGCTGAACGGATTTGGATGCAATTTGGCACAAAGATAGACCAAGTAAGTAGAATACATTTTATCAGGGTACATGAAGCAGTTCAACTTGAAATACACTTCTTCTTCTTCTTAGCGTTTCGATGGCAATCTAAATTGTATCAGCCCAAAACTGAGCTACTAGTTTGGCGTTTTCAGTAGCGTCCATCAGTTCCTGTAGCGAACAAATAACAGGACACGCAGGGCACGATATTAAGTGCCTCATCGTTTGTAGAACAGCACCACATTTACACTCCAGGGCAGAGTCATTAATGAATCCGCACCTGAGCAGGTTTTCCTTACTGCGACCAACCTGGGTCCGGAGTCTATTCAAAGACTTCCAGGTCAGCCATGGCAACTCATGTCCAGGCGGGAGATTTTCAGCAATACTCTTTAGTCAATAATAACGAAGCCTAAAGGCACTTGTTCTTCCCATCGTTGCGATCATTTTTTTAGTTCTAGACCACACCTTCTAGTTACGGAGATATTGGGAGCCAAATTTCCATGTTCTTCAAAAGCTTTTTTTTAAATGAAAGTTTTTAATGTTAATACCTCCACGGCCTCCATACTATTCAATGCATTCAGCACAATGTTTTAAGTGGGTTACATTGAATCCTACCTACCGCAAAACGTGAACTGTAACCCCAAAAAAGAAGTCGTTTCCCAGCAATAATGTATAAAGTTACTTAGTTTGATGTAGGGAATGCTTGGTTGGCTTTGTAAAGGGTCAGTTTACGCCTTGTAACATTGCCACGATGTGGTTCTGCCGTCTGCGTTTGATCAATGAGTTTTACCTACTCTATATGAGCTGTTTTACATACTTTTTTTTCAATTCTTATGAAAATAAACTGAAAACTAAAAGAGGCTCTTTTAATTTTCAATTTATGGATCTTTTATCATGTTTCCAAACTGAAAATAAATCTTCATAACTATTCCTGCGTTTTCAGCGCAAAAAAATATTTGTATACAAAATACGTACTACAAGGAATTCTACGAAATTATTAAAATTTAAATTACCTACTTATAATAAATCTAAAAAATAAATATCGAACGTGGTGAGCTTAACACTGCCATTAATATTTAATTTAATTATTAATTAAAATAGCGACTAATTCTAGTCACCACAATAAGGCTAACACACATTGGTGTCTCATATAATATTAGGTATATTATATTACATAATAATCTATACTACGTAGGCTGTATTTTATTGACTTTTTTATACAACTAATTTCGTCTTAATTCGAGTCAAGCATCATTTAATATACATAGTAATATATAAGATACTTTGCATTTTCTAGAATAAAAGAATCCAATACGATCTATTTTTGTCGTAGGTAAAAAAAAATACGATAATTAATAATGATAATCAACTGTCTAAAATTGTATTTATTTTGGTCAAAAATTACGTAACGATTAGTTAGTATTATTAAATATAGGAACCGGTCAAAGCAATGCAAAGTCAAATTGAATTAGCTAAGAACTTGGTAGACTGGGTAACCCTTCCTACTAATATTATAAATGCCAAAGTTTGTGAGTATGGATGGATGGATGTTTGTTACTCTTTTACGCAAAAACTACTGACCGGATTTGGATGAAATTTGGCACACAGATAGTTTATAACCTGGATTAACATATACATTTATCCCGGTAGTGCGATCCCGTGGGACAATTACCGAACTTACGCGGGTGAAGCCGCGGGCATGAGCTAGTATAGTATAAGGCCTATTTAGATACAAGATACGACTTTAAATTTATGGTCATATCAAGTTTTTTTTTTGGGGTCGAAGATCTCAGTTCGTGTTTTTCTACTTACAAGATCAGTTTTTTTAGTGTCATAGCGTTTATAATATATCGATGCCCATAGCGTTTGAGAAGTTTCGCAAGCTACCTCAATTTGACCTTGAATAAGTAATTATAATGATATCACGTAAACATTTAGTCTAGATTCATAAAATGTTGCTCAGATTAGCAAAATCTATACAAATAAATAAAATTTTAAGTGTCTGTTTGTAATTTCAAAATAACAACTTTTTACTGACTGCATATGAAAGTATATAATGTACTTATAAACAACATTAAAAAAAAATATGTCTGGCTGTGTGCCGGGTAATCTCTGACGGCTAGACCGATTTTGACGGGAAATTTACTGACAGATAGCTTATGTTATAAGGAGTAACCAGGCTACTTATGTTAGAAGAAGTTAAGGTCCCGTGCAAAAGTATCATTTTTATAATTATTTCACTCGGAGGTCGCGGGCAACAGCTAGTTTTAAATAAAAATGATTGCACACAAAAAAGTTGTCTCGGCTTCCCATTGTGAAATTAACTGCGTATAAAAATAAAATTCTTCTATAGCTATAATATCGTCAGCACTATCATATTATTCAGTACATAATACAATTTTGTGGATTGACAGCTGTTATCACAGCGACATCACACCTACGCTACAGTAAAATTTAAGTCAAATCGTAGATGCATTTACACATATCACGAGGAATTTCTCTGTGATTTTATCATTCAATACATGAATTAAAAAAATAAATTACAATAAAATCACAGATGAAATTACTTTACAAATACATTTACTTAAATCAATAATGCACATAGACAGATGTTTCAAAATTCTAGAACTATTTTTACCTCTAGCGAATATTCCTACTGAAGTACAGACTAAAAATGCATTTCAGAATGAGTTAAAATAAATACAAACATCAAAAGGCTTACGTGCATTACGTACAGTATAAATATATGAGCGACAGTGTTTATACAACTTTAAACTTAAGTGGTAAGGAAATAGTATTTAAATTGGTATCACATGCTGAAGCTCTGTCTTTATAAAATCAACAGTATTTTCAATATCTTGGCTTCCATTTTACGTAATCTTCGAGCCTCAACATTGCGGCATTGAATATCTCGACACTAACACCCGTTTCTATAGTCAAGTTAAAGTAATAACTTATGCACAATTTTTTATGCAATTGACAAGAATTTAAACGAATTAAGAACTGTCAAAGAAAGCAAAGCTAAGAATTCTAAATTTTGACAGTTCTAACTTCAAGCAATTGTTAAACTACAGAAGAAAAATCTTATCTTAAATAATGACTTTTACTCAAGTAATGATTACTGAGTAAAAGGTATTATCTAAGATAGGTTTTGCTTGTTTATAGATACGGGTGTAAGAGACATACATTAATAACCTACACTTTGAATGTAAGCTTATAAGCACATATAAAATAAAATCTACTCGTGATGTTAACGACCGCTTGTAAAAAAGCACTTAAATATGATGAGTCAAGTACTCTCTTACACTAAATTCGCGCACCGATGCTATTCTTCACTCAAAAGCTAAATATTTACACTTTTAATCTAATAAGAGTAAGTTAAATCAAGTCTTTACAACTAAAGTGTATTGAGCCAAAGGCAACTTGCATTTAATAGGTACAGTTCATCATTCCAAGTTAGTCACAACTGATATTTGGTATTTCAAAATAGTAAGTGGCATACTTCCCAAACCTTGGAAAAACAAATAAAATATCACCCCTTTACGTTGGAGGAGCATCTCCAGGTTCCTCCGATACCATACATTGACTTAGACATAACGGACGTGTACATGTTGCTAACATTAGAGCATAATATCCCTAATGTTACTTGTTAAGGCCTCTGAAGCGTGACTTTTTAAAATGCATCCTATGCATTGTTTAAAAGATCGCCTGGGGTAGTACGTTACTAGCTTCATTATACATCACAGGTAAATATGCGTATAAATCTTACCAACGTTACTTTGCATTTCTAGTTTAATCGTAGTGATATGTTTTATCAGGAGACAATTCCATCATAACATTTTCCCAAATCAGGCGGAAAATTGAACCCTGTAAGCTTATAGTATTAGCCTGCATCGGTATCTGTTTTGTACGTCTATGGTGTACTAGGTCTGATCACTTTTAAGATCCTGATTCTTAAGCGTCGTCACGCCATCACGCAACCATGTTTGACTCCAAACAGTTTCTTTAGTTCTGGGAAGATGACATTCCTGATGTAGGAGCCCTGTTTGGCGCCCTGTTTGTCCCTTTTGGCGTTTTTCTTGTAATACTTGATGCCTGGCTTGTGGACCAGGAAAGCATTGTTCAAGATCATGAAGTCGTAGTCTTTAACGCAAAGGACGTAGCCCTGAAAGCAACATTGAATATAAAATTTATTTATTTTTATAAACGTAAGATTATGTAAAAGCCATTGTAAGTTCAAGAGATTAACCTCTTAATGAAAGCTTTTGCCTTACCTGTGGCATTTTATCTTGCTTGCCTTCCCAGCTCAGTCTCTCGTCGTAATAGGGATCTTCATTGGTTCCGATGAAGATTGGCTCCCAGTGAGATTGCTTGCCTAGCCGCTTGCCCACGTGAAACACCCCCATATCTGTAACGGTCCAATGAAAATTATCAGCATGTATTATTTGAAGAAATTCGTTATTCAGACAATATGGAGTCATAAATAGAGAACTTGGAACAGGGTTGATATATTAACGTATATTGATATTGGCGCATTCTTGAATCAGAAAGTTTGCGATTTTGCAAATTGGCGTAAGAAATTGAAGCCGGTCGTCTGGGAACGGCGGGTAAGGTGCGGTCGTTGAACCATAATACGCAATTAGAATGCCCCATACGACGGCCATGCCATGCTACAGACGGCATAAATAGCTCACGACACTGACAGCACTTAGATTAATTGCCGCTGCATCACTGCTTGTCTCGTGACGCCTAGACTTTTGGCAATAAATAGCTGAGTATTCGAGATTTCCATGTAAATCATGTGAAATCCGTTACGCATGTGGTACGGTCAGCAACGAAAGTCGATCAATATTGGAAATTTTACGTTTTATGATTCGAATTTTTTCACTGGGTAGGTAGGTACACTGCTTTTAGAATTGTATGTTATAGTGAATAGTTCACATGATTGAATTACATTATTTTCATAATACACGTGTTCCCACTATTGTTAGATATATACCAGGTGTAAAAACACGAAGCGGTCAACCACGCACTCTGTACATCAAAGTAGGTTATTCTTCGCAAAAATTATTGCTGGGAATCAACTTTTTTGTTGGGATGAAAAATCGCGGTTTACGGTAGGAATTATTGTAACGCACTCAAAACAGTGCTGTATTTAAAGTAAAACTATAACTTTAAAAACTTCTATAAATTTTGAACTTTGACTTGCAACCTTTCCGTAACTAGAAGTTTCCCAGGTATGGTCCAGAACAAAAAAAAAACGATGATGGGGAGAACAAGTTCCTTTCGGCTTCGTTAAGGGGCTTTTTACACTCATTATGATGTTCAAACATTGAAATGAAGCGTTAATCGACTGGTTGCTGTCTGCACCTCGATTGTGATTGAAATCTAAAGGCAGATTCTTACATTGTTCTTCGGGAGCAGCCATCCACTCTTTCCCGTTGGGGATGTTGTGGCACGCAGGACACACGTATTTGTGGAAAGGTACGGCAATATTCTTTTTCAGCATTGCTTGTAGTTCTGATTTTGTCGTAGGTGGCTGAAAAAGGACATAGAGTTAGATTTAAACTTCATTTTTTTTTAAAGACAAGATTTATGATCCCCAAATAAAATATTGAGTTACAAAACATCTGACTACACGTTTCGCTTTCTTCAAACATTTTTTTTTTGTGTGTTACTCAATATTTATTTTAAATAAAAAACGAAACAGAATTGGTTAAGATGATCTGCCACATAAAACATGTCAATAAAAACGTACTTAAGCCGTTGCTTCGGGGACTTCAAGCGTTATGTAATGTTAAGTTAAGCCGTTGCTTATTCTTCTGAAAATATCCAATGATCGGCTATTACACTCTCTAAGTCTCTACGGGAAGTAGTTACAGCAGGCCGGACTTCAGTGGTAACTAAATCTAGCCTCTTATTTATTCTATTGCAAGTCAGTTCGACGCTAGACCCGCTCAAGCGGTGACAACTTGCAAGGCCTACGACTATTCTAGTATTTTGTACTTACCAGATGATTTTTATCTACTTCAAACAAAGTTATAGGGAAGACCCGAGGATTATTGGAAGTGTTGAGTGGTTCTTCGTTTCTTGCGATCATGTTCAGGAACTTGGGAACCAAATCTGGACTTGGGTACAGTTCTATGTCTGACGGCAGGACGAAGTGTGTGAGTGCTGCGCTCCTCGCTAAGTTTCTACCGACGTTTATTGGGTACAAAAGATTCTTCTGCTGCTTGTATGTCGTGGAGGAGTTGACGATGTACGGTGGTGTTTCCGTGCAGTTAAACGGCGTCTTCAGAAATTTGTCAGGATCAGGGATCTGGAAACAAATATAAGGAATGTTGTAGTTGCAGTTGACATGTTGTAATTATGGTTTCAAGTAGCAGTGGTCAGCATATTGCTCGCAGAGCGGATGCCCGATAGGTGTGAAAGGTTGTAGAGTGGCGGCCATAACGGCGAGTTGGAAGACCTCCCGGAACTCCGGAAGGTGGACTGATGAGCTGGTGTAAGCCAATGTTAGATGCGGGAATGGCCCTATGGTTAATTTAGAGCATCTCTTTAGCTTAAAGTGAACAAACAAGGAACACAGTTCCCTAACTGGCTGAATGCCAGACAGTAGTATTGTTATGTTCCGGAATTGTGCCAGGAGCGGTCGACGACTTTGACTTCCTATATATGTAGTTACTGTAGCAAGAGGTGATATGGTATGTATGTATATGTTGTACATGAAATTCGCGGACTGTGTGTCTGCGAAGTTCGGCGCGCTGGCCACACAAAGTCCTTTATGATGACAAATTTTTAACCCCCGACGCAAAAATAGGGGTGTTGTTATGTGTGTCTGTGTGTGTGTCAAGTCTGTGGCACCGTAGCTCTTAAACAAGTGAACCGATTTGATGCGATTTTTTTTTATTCGAAAGCTAGTTTTTTGGCAATGGTTCTTATACACTGTTTTAACAAATTCGGTGTAGCCATTTACTAGATATGGGTGAAGTAAGAGGGTATGAAAAATCGAATATTTTCAAATAAAAGACATTAATAATACAGCCATCATGGAAGCACATTGAGGGTAATGCTGCATCTGAACTAAATCCCTTTTTTAGTTTTATTAATTTTTTGAATAATGGCCTAAAATGTTTTCTCATTTATGTAGAGGGCTAGAGGGTATGCTGGTTGTTTTCGTTGGTGTTTTAGTGTGGTAAGAGTGCTACACACAAGTAATGTTCGGGTTGACTTGATACTAACAACCGGGTTCCGCACAGACGGGCGGCAAAATATAATTCATTTTCGCCCACCGCGTGCTGAATCATGAACATGTGATTAGTTTAGATCCACGCCTTGATGTTTAAATATATTATGGAATAGTTCTTACATTGCTAGGTATATGTTTGTTGGAGAAGAAGATGTGGAAGGTGGCGAACTGCTGCACGAGGTCGCTGTCCACGCAGTCACGCAGGTACCTGATGCTGTTCACCGTCGGCATCATGTCGGAGCCCGGCGCGTGGATTGCCAAGCTCACCGGTGCCATCCATCTGGGGATAACGAAAGTACACTATTAGTTTACAGTACAACAAACACATAAACAACAGGCTGGTAGTCTCAAACGGGCTTGGCAAAAGTGTTAGTATTGAATCCACATTTATTCAGTTACTTTTTGAGTAGCAGGTAGGCTATTAAGAAACTGATAGAAAACCTCAATTTTGGGGATCGATCTATTTAATACTGATAGATTCTACACATAAGTCAACACTTATCAATTGTGTTTTCTAATCAATCTAATTCAGTATCAATTGGGTCATTGCAATTAAAAGTACCGTTTTTCCTATCGGCTGTTTTATATCCAGTACATTAACTGATTAACCAGAGCTGTCGGGAATTATTGAAACGAAGGGAAGAACGTTTGAAAGCGCGTAATTATATTTAATCAATAAACTGTCGTAGCCGCCCAGTTCGCGTGACTAGGGACATTTGCGCCGCCACAGGTTGCTCGCAAACCGACACTTCCAGTTGAAATGTTGTGTCGTTCGTGTAGAAGGGAAGCCATGATTTCTTGTTTATTTACTCAAGTCTTTATTTCAGTTTTATGGATAATATCTGTAGATAAATCATGTCTAAAATAAAAGATACTTTTGGTTTTAGAAATGTTGCCAATGAGATGTGCCTCCAATTTATGCAGTCAGACACTTTAGATTTAATGTCTCATCATCAGATGTGTCTTGAAATCTAACTTTTAGATGTTAGCCATTTGAAATTGGTTGCTGCAGAGTCACGACTCGTTCAGAAAATAATCAGTTCATACACTGAGCGATCATTCGTTCGCGGACAAGCGCGAAAACTAAAAACGTAGACACAATGTAAATCGATTACTCGCGTTAATGAAAAACGCTTGCTATTGCCAACAAAAGACATTATTAATGGAATACCTGCTACAAAAAGAGACTAAGGTGCCTGCCACCGCGTTTTTAGGTCACGAAGCTACAGTGCTGCCACCACGACCACGTGACATTTTACTTAAGGGGCATTGTCACGCTCGGCTTTTTGCAATCTTCACTAACTTTTTATAGAAAAACATTGTTTATGTAATTGAATATGAACCGTGATGTAACGGAAAGGTTGTGATTACCACAATGTTCTTAAATGTCAGTGGGACTGTCGCGTCTGAAGAAATCCTAGATGAAATGATAAGTGGGTGCGCGGCTTAAATAACTGTGATGTTACACGATGCCATGCTGGTGGGACTGCACAGTGTACAGTCACGAGCACCAATATGTAAATACTTAACATCTTTTAAAAGTGTTTTTCCCCTACTGTTCTGATTAAAAATTTTATGTTGTAACGAATACAGTATTTTTCAACTCATATTATTATGAAAAAGATCCTGTCTCCAATTTACAATCGTTATTTCTAGCAAAAATTGCTATTAAATTTAGGAAAGTGTATACATACTTATTGCTGCTCGTTACTGTACAATGATAGGTACAACTGTTTTAGTAGATGAGAATATTATTGAATCAGTCTGTTTAACAATACATAGTTTACATAGTATTCGGTGCACGTGTATGCAAATGATCCCAGCGGCTAGTTATCTACATAAAACAGTTTCAAGTGGTATCAGACCATCTAATCGGTGACTCAGTATCTACGAGCATTGTTCAGATAAAAGGAAGTCTCACTCCACTTACTCGACCCGTAAGAAGTGCAGCTAAACATTAAGTCAGCATCGAAACATTACGATGTTAATTGTTGCTAATATCGAATTTCACACATCGCGATATTTCTTAATACAAACCAAGAATGCAAGCAAGCACATTCTCTTTTAAAACAATCGACATTGCACAAGTAATACACGGTGTTTAGTCACGAATATTTCGTCTGTTTTTGACTCAAATAAACCCCTTTTACACACTGTTTAGTTTATGATTTGAAAGGGGTTGGTCACAATTTAATAAGCGGCTCGGTACATGGTGACTGTACGTTTTAGTTATGTAGTAAACAGGCTAGCCTCATTTTGTGGAACATTCGAATCGGGATGGGGAGCATCGGGAGGGTGCGACAGTCTGGTAACCTCGCGTCTATGCCCCGTTTACACCTGAATTTATTTGGTACTAGCGTGTTATTTAACCGTTAAAGTACCCCGCCTATTAGTTCCTAAGTTAATATCTTGGTAACAAATTGTGTTTTGAGAATACTGCTTATGCAAATAAGCAATTGTGAGAGAACACGAGTAAAAACAAGTAACTTAACATTACGAACACACGTCATTATGTCAATCCTTATAAAAATTTTGAACATGACAGTATTGATGGTTTGTTTAACTAACGTTCTTTATACGAAATGAGGAGTCAAACTTTATTTGTAACTAGCACTTCACCCGCGACTTCGCCCGCAAAAATTGTGATAGCTCGGCTAATATGCATGATATAAATATAACTTAAAGCCTATACCTACCCACGAATAATCTAGCTTTTTGCCAGTGAAAGAGTTTTTAGAATTGGATCATTAGTTCCGGAGATTACCCCCTACATACAAACTTACAACTTTTACCTCTTTATAATATTAGTATAGGTAGGTATCCTGGACTGGAACAACATAATTTAACATCACTTCTAAACCTCCAGACTCAATAAATCTCAAACTATTATCAAAAGAAGAGTTATAAAAATATTTAAAGAAAAAGCAGAATTAGAAGCGAAGCGCAGTTTATTTGTATAAAGTCTTAGGTGAAGTTTACAAATGAGTCGTGGTTTAGCAACTCGCCTTGAACGCTAGTCGGCTTTTACTGGCTCTATGTAAACAAGGCAGATACTAAGTGTGTTTGGTGTTCGGGCGCCGGGGAAGCAATACAGGCACACGCAGCTGTTAAATCAATAATTGCATTCGTAATTTACACCTGGCGATGAGAAAATGTTAAGCTATTTTAAAACAAGAACGATTTTAAAGATCACGCGTTCAGTCTGACCCCAGTAGGGGTGACTTATTTAAGTAAGGACATGTTTGTACATGTAGGTATGTATTATACGTATATTATATTGTATGTATGTAGTTCAGTTTATAAAATTACTTAATTTGTAAAAGTTATTGCACCTTAAGTATACCCTTTTCTGCAAATCTCGCAGTCAAAATTTGGTTTGCTGTAAGAAAATCCAATTCTGGGTTAAGCCAGTTAAGCTCGCCATTGTACATAAGCTACATTATTGCAATTTGTATACAAATTTGTTATTTTGTGTGCAATAAAGAATAAGAATTTGTTTTTCAGACACCCTTATCATGTGGGGACCTGAAATAGGTAAGAGAGTTATCGTGCTAAAACAATTTTAATAAAGTACCATTTACTCCAATTAAATATTTGAAATCTCTCACGGGAAACCGAATACAGATCGGCCTAGATTGCTCAATTTTATTACACGCAATTTTCATTATAGACATGCAATAAAAGTGAAACAAAATGTACGTTTAATAGGTCCATCGCAGTACTCGGGCGCAGATACAGTGAAGGAAAGAAAATGTGAAGTAATATCAAATTCACTCGAATAATAAAGTGTTAGCGACGATACCTCGCCATCGCGTGGAAACGAACTCGAGATCGATTTTAAACACTGGAGTCTACGCGTTAAAGGGCGTCGGGTTTGGCGTACGAATTACTGCACAGTAGTCTTTTCGTAGTTATTTTATATCTGAAAGCAGCAACCCAAGAGTTACTTTGAGTTGACGAAAATAAAGCTCATTTTAATTTGGACTGACTGACTTTGAAATCATTGTCAAAATCCAGTGAAGTTTATTCTTTTTTTAGGGTTCTAAAAAAACGGAACCTTTACAGATTCGTCCTGCAGGTCTGTCTGTCTGTCTATCCGTGTGTATGCCACTGTCATTTTATTTCGAGACAGTTGGCACCACACAGTTGAAATTTTGAGAGCTGGTGTCTTCTATGAACCTATGAACCGCTACACAAAAGTGATGAAGGAAATCACGAATAAAAATAAAATAGGGGGGAGGGGGGTGGCCCTCCATACATGTAACTAGCCATTTCTCAACTATGTTGGGGTCGGCTTCCAGTCTAACCGGATGCAGCTGAATACCAGTATTTTACGTGGAGCGACTGCATATCTGACCTGCAAAACCCAGTTATTTATGGGTAATACCTACGATACCCATTGGTAAGATTGGTTGTCAGACTTTCGGGCCACTGACTACCTGTAACGATTGCCAAAGATCTACAAATGACAGCCGGGACCAACGGCTTAACGTGCTTTCCGAGGCACGGAGGAAACTCGGTATGTAATGGGTGGTCACCCATCCACGGACCAACCTAGGCAAGCGCAGCTTAACCTAAAGATCGACCCGAGCGGCTGTTATTATTTAGCCACGAGTTCCTCACATACATGTAACTGAAGGCTGAAAAAAATTATTCTACATACTTATAGTCATCTCATTAGACACCATTCGTTATCACCATACTATGAAAAACGAATTTAGTTTTGCTGTTGAGTGTAAATTGACATATGAATGGGCGTTAAGAATATTGATGATTTATTTTTTGGTGCTACGGAAGCCTTTGTGGCCCGTTTTTTTTCTAACGATAAGGTGTCATATGGCTTATTATCACTGCTAAGTCTGTCAAAATAAGAGTGATCTTTATTTTATTTGGAATAAGGGCAACTTTATTCCAAATAAAATAAAGATCACTCTTATTTGTTGGGTTACTACCGTCAGAGGTAAAATAACTGCGGCAGAACTGTTGGCGATAGCCACTTCGCCAGCTATCGTTCATTCAATTTCTATCTGTACACTTAGGTATATGCAGTATAGTTTCATTAATGGACCTCCTACATACGAGATGAGAGAGATAATGTAATTTTTTACGTGTACGACTGTACGTGGTCTATGCATGATTAGAGTGTCTTGTTTGGCGTACGCATTACTAAGCGATCGCCAATTCGCTAGCCATTGTCCATTCACTGGTTGTATATTAGTGTAGACTGACTTGTTGATCTCGACTGCTGAGCATGGAGTCCTGGGTTCGATTGGGGTCGGGCTAGAAGTGCTAGTGGGTTTTTCTATAAGAAATTTACTATACCCCGTGCCTCAGTACGCACGTTAAGCCTTTGGTCCTAATCTCTCTCCGTTCGTGTCGGATTGTCGTCCCATCGGACTATCAGAGAGAAAAGGAATAGAGAGTGCACATGTGCCTGCGCACACACGTGAGCACTATAATATTTCCCACGCCGTTGGCTCATCTCCGCTAAGATTGGCCGCTGTGACCGAAAACGGAGGACGAACAGGAGGACTTGTATTATGAGTAGGTTCGTTGACGGACCTCCTAGCTACTGCTACTGCGGCTTACCTCTTACAAAAATTGACCCTTCGTAGTAACGAAGGGTCAATTTTTGTAAGAGGTAAGCCGGAGTTACATATCTTTAATGTGATTATATTATTTGTATCAAGAATACTGACATTTTTCAAAGGAAAGCCGGTAGGAATCGAGTTGTATGGAACCTTCGCCACTGCCTCCTAGATACGAAATGAGGAGATACTGTAATCCTTGAGAAGTCTAGACGTGGGGAAATCCAGACATGTCTGTTATTGTTTACAGTAAACTCTCTAGCCAGATCGATTTTTACTACTTATTCAAATTCTTTGAATGACAACAACACATGAACAACACACAATACATACACAACACACAATACATGAACAACTGTTGAAAATATGCTCTTCCTAAAAATAATAAAATATAATACTCTTAAAGTATTATATTTTATTATTTTTCAAGCGGTACTACTACCTATATAAGAGGAGCTCGTGGCTAAATAAGAATAGCCGCTCGGGTCGATCTTTACGTTAAGCCGTGCTTGCCTAGGTTGGTCCGTGGATGCGTGACCACCCATTACATACCGAGTTTCCTCCGTGCCTCGGAAATCACGATAAGCCGTTGGTCACGGCTGTCATTTGTAGATCTTTGACAGTCGTTACAGGTAGTCAGTGACTCGAAAGTCTGAAAACCAGTCTTAACAAGGGGTAGGTATCGTATTACCTAGCGCTAACTGGGTTGTGGAGGTCAGATAGGCAGTCGCTCCATGTAAAATACTGGTATTCAGCTGCATCCGGTTAGACTGGAAGCCGATCCCAACATAGTTGGGAAAAGGCTAGGCAGATGATGGTAATACTTAAAATATGAATGTGAACTTTCCTGAAAACGGATATTATCTTGTAAACATTTTATTAACAAAACAATATATAAAAACTAATTGCAGTACCGAGAACATTACCGAATGTTTATTGTCTTGTACCCATTATCACGAAGTAACGTAAAAGATTACGTGTTTAACTTTCTTGTAATACGACAGTCATGACATTCTTGTGTATATAATTATGTAAATTCATTATCTTAATCATATAAAGCTGGTTTCCTGCACATCACGTTATGATGACAGCGTTAATGCCTATGTATTTAGGCAGTTATTTAGCTATTTACCTTACGCAAGGTCGCCGGACATCACCTGTCAAATTATGTGGTTCATGAGCATAATTTATGCAAACATTTTGTCGTGTGCGCTGAAGCCTCGACAACTAAACATGATTAAAATGTAAATATTAACTAGTTTGATTTCAATGGTATAGATACTTTAAGATTGTAGTTGTTGCGAGACTCTGAGCTGGGGTGCTGGAATCGATTTTCAGGTCGGGCAATTTCTCAGTAGCAGAGTCTGGACTTGTACTTTCGTGGCAATAGGTAGGCTCGCCCTCGCCTAGCGAAATAATTCTATTACACCTCTGATCAATCCTTCGGGAAACATAGGCTATCATGTTATATTTAAGTTTTGCATATGAAAAAGGTTGGTTCGTGGATGGGTGACCACCCATTACATACCGAGTTTCCTCGTGCCTCGGAAAGCACGTTAAGCCGTTGGTCCCGGCTGTCATTTGTAGATCTTTGACAGTCGTTAAGGTATAGTTAGTGGCTCGAAAGTGTGTCAACCAGTCTTACCAAAGGGTATCGTGTTACCCAGTGCTACCTGGGTTGTGGAGGTCAGATAGGCAGTCGCTCCATGTAAAGTACTGGTATTCAGCAGCATCCGGTTAGACTGGAAGCCGACCCCAAAATAGTTGGGAAAAGGCTAGGCCGATGACGACATGACTGGGTAAGTAATATTCTCTCCACAGTAAAAATTAACTCCGATTAAGCACGCACATATCCGTTCACCAAGATTCGACGGATTCCCTTGAAAGGAAAAATAAAAACGAGAAAGAAAAAACAAATATTGACCTCCCAAAGATAACATATCAATAAAACGCTCGCAATCTCATAAAAAACCTGATTTATATACCCAAACAATGTTATCCTGAAGGTCGTGTAATCGTGTTCCTACGTATTTGTGTAAGCAGGTAGATAAATATGACGTTTGTTTACTCAGAAACTTTGAACCGAGTAAACATCTTTCCGTGTTTACTTACATATAAGGTATATACAGGCGCAAATAGAGGCCAGATTGTACGGTGGTTTTGTCTGACCACATAAGTGGGTTTTAAGTTATACTACCTAATTATATCCTGTTTGTTTTATCTACGACCCCACGACCAAATAAAAGTTTACAAAGCTTTAATGTTAGAAAAACAAAGGTATGTAAGCGAATTAAAAAAAAACAGCCTGTGGTTTGCATCCGACCTCCCAAAAATTTCATTTCAAAATAGCTTCGCAGTTCCCTGCCCTTTTAATACTGCAGACACCCCCCAAGTTTACCCTTAAAAGTAATTTAGGTAGACGCACGGGCTAGACGTTATACAAATGGCTGTCAGACTAACAGTTTTCCAAAGCTATGTGAAGCGACCTTTACTTTTCTCTCCAGCTAGACAAATAAAGCGCTTCATAAAACGAACTATAAAAAGTGTTGTCGCTTACTGCAGTAATAACAGTCTGACGAGGTAATCAGCTTTTTGTGCTGAATCTAATCGACGATTAAGTAATTCTTAAGAATCCGCGCGTTAACAAGTCATGTAGCGTAATGTGTTAACGCGTGTACGGACTTCGGCTTGACACCTTCATTGTCTTTTTAGGTCAATAAATACTTTTACTAGAAAACAGCCTGTTTGATATGCCACACGTATTATTTGAACGATCTAGGAGTACTTACTACACACACCTCTAAACTCTAAAACTATTTGACCATTCCCGACTTCCCGTTTGCAGCGATTAACGTGTTATTTCTTACTAAAACTGTTTTTGAGAAAATGTCATAATAAATCTCAGATTTATAGCTGTGTATTCATAAGTTCAGCAACCCAGCATATGTCGTGAAATGCGCACAATGAATGCCGCATATCACAGCTTGTCGGCTAAGTACCTTAGCCTATTCAGAATGCGATGTGATCCTACATTTCTACGAGGTTAAGGGCTGGCTGCACAGTTATGCTCTTGCACACATCGTAAAAGTTAACGGAGGAAAACTTTGCTCACATGTACATGTATCATTCTTCTTGGCGATGCAATGTGTTATAGGTAGGGTTGTCAACCCTTTGGAAGCAGGATATACGAGTAAAAATATCACAATTTACGCAATTTCGAATTTCAAATTACGCAAAATATTTTCTTAAATAACAATTGGTAAACAAGGATCGTCAAAGGCTTTGCCCTTTTTCTGATGACTAGGCAAATGGCAAATGGCAACCTTAGTTACAGTTAAACATTGAGTATCAATTCCCTCCGTGTTTTGCTCCGAGTTCGATTTACCTTGTAAGGGTGGAAAGCGGGATTTATGTGCAACTATACATACATTCGTAATAATGTATGAACAACAGCATATTTTATCGTTTATGGAGGTCAATGCGATCTGCAAAAAGTCACGAGCGTTTCTTCTGTCGGTGTCATTATCATCATCTTTCATCCATTGCTGTTCATTGCTTGGCGTTTTGTAGGCCAGTCCTAAGTGGAGATCTAGCCTTTAGAGGTCCTGATATACGTGAACCTACTTACATAAAAACCGACCTTTAATCAAAATTATCTTCAAAGGTTTTATTCGCGATTCGATTCATTCAACATAAACCAGCGGTATGAGTTAAAACCATTTAAAAATGTTTTACATGTAATTGGTCTTATCACAATTAAATTCACATTTAAATAGGCATTTTGATAAGCTATTCCAGCTTATCAAAATGCCTATTTAAATTAACATACAACTCATATGTTTACATAGAACGGATTTATTGTCGGAAACTGTTTTTAATAGGTATTAGAACCTATTTTAGCAACGTTATTTAATCAGCTATTCACGCCGGGTTGTTCTGGCATCAAAGTACATATATGTGCTGACAATTCAGTAGCATGTTTATTTATTACATAACATTCGTGAGTAATTAACTGTCATATAATGTAGCAACTGGTTTTTCACATACAGGAATTGATCACTATGCTTGCTTAGGCAGTTGGACTAAGACTTTTACTATTTTCCACCATATGTCTTAAATTAGCGGCCATTGAATTTCAATCAGTACAAATCCGTATTTTGTTAAAATTAGGTAGTTTTGCTCACACATATTTAAATGCAACCGTTTTATAGGGCAGATAGTCTTTCGTTCCGATGGCTCAAACATACGTTTCGTCGTAAATTCGTTTGTATGTAAGTACATATTGCAATGTAATCAGGGGCGATGTAGCATAAAATATGAGTATTGTATCAGCCACATGTAATTATTACGATATTAGAGCTCTTCATGCATGTGACATACTTCGGTGTGAATACGCCATTGACCTCGCTCAGAGGAAGTCGATAGCGAATGGTCCTCGCCACGCTTTGTCTTCCGTAAATGGAAACGCTTCAACCAATGATGATGTACGGAATCTAGCAAATCGACTTATTCTAGTTGAGCGTTCTATTTGGCGGCGAGAACTCGAAGAAGACTATCAAAAGGTGTTTAAACGATTACTCTGTGTAGTCGGATGTTCAAGGGTGAAACGTGTGAGGAATAATTTTACGTATACAGTGTGTTTGGATACCGGTCGGTTGGGCATAATATTATTTACTCATTTCTATCGACAAATAAACGTTTACGAGTATTTATAAAAATACTCTTAACCCCACACCCCGCGAAGTGTAGCCATCTTGTTTTTTTAATCGCTTGATCTAGGGTATTTATGTTATAAAATACTAATTTATGTATGAAATACTAATTAATATCTTTGAATCTAAGAAACCTAGAAACGTGCAAATGATTTTATTGCAAAGGTAAACGTTGAGGCTATCGAATTAGTTAATTTTTTTTAATAACATGCAATAAGCGGTTGAGAAAATAAGAAATTTTACATAACATTAATATTTTTTTTACACTGTCAATTCTAGTGCAAAATTAACCCCTGAATGCTGCATATGTTTTTATGTTTAATTAGAAGTATTTGAGTCAACCTACAAAATGATATCAAAATATTGACACCCATTATTTTAAGAGTTATAGCCATTAGCCATTTAAACATAGCCCTGTCCCAGCCCATAGACCCCACAATGTTAGGAGTATTTATAAACGTGTATTTGTCGATAGAAATTAGTATATAATATACCCTTAAAGTATCGGTAACCGGTACCAACCACACTGTATAATTAGTGTGGATGTTGGTAGGATACTTTCTGTTAAACAGTCAATTCTGGTTTGATGACGTCTTGTCGGATGACTATATAATGAAAAGAAAGAAAAAAGTTTGGCAGAACATGACGCAGCATGGGTTTCCCGGTGACCAATATAATGAACGCTAAAGGCATATAATTTGCCGAAATTACCACACTCGGAAGACGCAGGAAGAGGTTGATCTCAGTTTAGTTTTTTCTTTTCATTTTGCAGTCTGGATGAAGACAATGTATAGACCAGCACATGAAGCTACTACAATCTGTCAAATTTCTTTAATAGATTTTCAACTTTATCGCTAAAGCCTTAGGTTCAAGGTTGATTGAGAAAACTTGACAGTTTCGGGTAGCTTGATGTGCTGGCGTCTGTAACTACGAGTAAGCGCTGCGTTCAGAACTAGGAAGGTTGGTATAAATGAAAGGAACTCCAGCAGTTGGTGATTCCAGACAGAAAATGATGCTGACGATGACTACGCTATGTGAGAATTGCCATCTTGGTCTGTGCACTATTTAACTAAGTAACACATAAGTTTTATTTATACATCTTAATTTAAATTTAAACACTACTTGAACGCATGTAGAGCAGAGAAGTATCAGCATTAAATAACATTTACACGTACCATTTATGATTGTGTGCGAGTCGGATGCACACAGTTGGTTAATTATGGCTTAGCAGTTACAATGAGTAACGATTCCTTTGAAGGCAAGACGGGTACTACTTTGTATTTTATATTCTTTCATATTCAGATCAACAGCCGTTCCCGTTCCAAAAATGCTTTCATTTACCTATGTTACACAAATAAAATGATTTGATTTGATTTGATTTTTTACATATCTTTCGCTAAATGTTTAGTTTTATTCAGACCATCAAATTGTTTACAGGATCCTATACATAGGCAATATGATATTAATAGAAGCAATAATAGTGTGTTAAAAAGCAATAAGTGAACCCAGACTGCCGCCAATAGGAATATGAGTTGAAACAAATACCAGTGGTATTAGTTTTTGGTATTAGAATGGAATAAATCGATGTTTGTTGAAATGAGTATTTGTAAATCATAAAGAGGTGTATAAATTGATCATGAGAAGCTCTATAATTGACATCTTTCGAAACATGGTCTTCTATAATTATCAAAACTGTTCCGTACACCACTACTAATGACTTACGAACAATAAAAGTACTTTTGTTGACTTTGTATGGCACTTCATTATAACTATGCCATTGTCATTGTATAGCTGCACCGGCCATGACGTGACACTGGGGCGGCGTGATCGATAGTCAAAAACGGATTACAAAGTGATTGATGGGGTCCTATCCCCTTTCCGAGGTGCACAGCACCGCTTTTTCAAGTTAATGACCGCTATAACTAAATTGTCTGGAGTTTTCCCCATCTTCGCATATCGGTGGAGTCTGTAGGAATATTTAATGAATCTGACTTTTGTTGCCATGTTTGAGACGCTGATTTTGTAAGCAGACGACTTTCAACCTTTTGCACTGTTTACCAAGTTAGTATTATCTAACATTCCAGTCATTGTTGTGTCTCCTTCGCATGGCACGTCGGTAAAAGCACAATGCACGTCGCGTCGTGCACTTCGATATCTATGGGCGGATTACAAAACAAAATATGAGCAATAAATTAAGATTACGCTTACAGCGACTCTATTACGAAACCCCTGCTGATCATATCGTAAAATGAAACAGTGAATTTCAAAGTATCGATTAAACCATATTTGGACGACTTTTACAGTTTTGACGTAGGTACATATCATATGTACGTCGATACGAAATACCGTCAATCCATCATCACTAACTTGGCATGTACTCACACGGTCGCAATTAACGTTGGAATTCTTACAAACCATAAATTTAATTTAATGTTCAAGTGTTCGACCTACATGTGTGACCGCAGTCGCTATGCGGATAACAGTACAGAGATGGTGATGCCGTAATGGGAGACGGTGCACTTGGCTCATCTGGGTGACCGCAAGCGTCACGCGAGCGCCACAGCCGCGCCTGCGCCCGCGCAGCGCTCCCGCCGCGCCGACAGCGCACACCTGTTTGATAATGCGCGCCCGCAATGTATGCATGGGCGCCCCAGATGCACTCATATCTCAATAGACATGTTACAATATGTTCGATCAGACTGATCCACATTTTTGATACGTTACAGTGATTAAAACTGTAACCTGCGTTTGCGCCTTCTGCCTACTTAATGCAGTCTGCCGGAGATCAGTTTACGGCTACGACTAGCTAGCACTAGCACTATAAATCGCATTCGTCTGCAGAATGCAATGAAACAGCTTAATGGTTGGCTTTATGACGCATGCGTTCGACGGTAATCTAAATAACAGTTACCGGTAATTTTCTAGCAAGATGTTCGTTGCCTGTACATAAATTCAGTCATACTCGTACAAATAGGATTCGATATGACCCCGGGTTTAAAGTATGAACATCTCTGCCACTAATGGCTTCCTACATTCTAAATCAATCAAGATTGCTTCCAGGTAAGTTGCATCATTAGTAAATCAGTGGTTGTGTACAGCGGCTGACCCACATCGGGTTCATTAAAATAAAACACACTTCAATTCCGTGCCATCTCTGCGGCTTCTCATTATTCAATGTCGGAACTCGGTGCTCACGCGAAATGCTCCTTAGTTTCGCGTTGTTTGCGGTTACCATTAGAATCCTGTTTGTGCAACTAACAAACAACAAGTTTATTATAACTGTGCACCGTGCAACCGGCCGGTAACCAAACTTAGGGAGAGGTTTATGTTCCCTCTGTTTTCAGATAATGGCTGTTATAATAACTTACCAAATATCTTCAAGAGCTTTAGCATTATTTCTAGTTTTAGATCTACGTTTGTTTATACAAGTGTTAAGATGCTGATTTTCATAAAACACTAATAAATCAGAGACATTGATAACGGATTCTTTATGGATATTTTAATATTTGCTTTAAATTGACGTTGAAACTGTTCATTATTAGGCTTTGTGAATCTATTACAATAAACTCGTAATATGAACGAACATTAAGCAAGCCACGTGGTTGTTTTGCTACAACTGGTTTTAGTCCGTCGACACCCGCGTGCCACCTACATCATTATAACATTACTGTAATTACCACCTTATGACGTTGTGTTATCGTTGCTATTACAATGACAGCCATCCTTAAGGAATGATCGATTGAGCCTACTTGAAAATTGTAGTGACTTTATAATGTTACAAGCAGGAAAATAAGGAACTGTAGGGAAAGTGTTTGGCAGTAATTGTGTTGAGCTACTAACTTAGAGCTTTCGGCGTTTCCTAGAACGCTCTGGATATTTAAAATTGTAGGCTTTCTACGGCATAGACGAGACTTAATAAATTAATATGTAAGTAATAGTATAGAGTTTAGCTAGATTGGCGCTGCATAATGTAGGAGTAGTAATGACTTACATACAATTTCGTTTTTTGTATCTCTTGTGTGAAGCTAAAGTAAGTCGCAGTATCTGAAAAATTTTGTATGCATATACCTAATTATCATGTTTGTTATTATTAAAATACCCATACAGAATGCACTTGTAAATTAAATACAGAAAATTGTAGTTAAAGATACCAATATCATTCATCATCAGAGGTACCTTGAAAATTCACCTGGATAATAGTAGATTATGCACCAAGGAGATATAAAGCAGTCTTACGAGCACTATTACGTCACGGGCGCTATTTAGAATCCCGAAGCCAGCGAGGGATTTTAGGGCTCCCGAGGCGAGCAAGGGAGTTAAGTTAACTTGTGTGAGTGAAGCGAGGGAGTTAAGACTAGAATCCTGAGAGCAGTGAGGGACTTAAACTTGCCCAAGTTGAAAACACCTTTATCCCCGAGGACCATACTCTACTTTTCACACCTACTGCGAGGAAATAAAAACCAATTCGGTTTTTGAAATATCGCACACCAATATTCTACCGCGGAGTTCTCAGGATTCTAGTCTTAATTTAACCTAGAATAGGTACCTCGCTGCGTACAATGCTGTATCCGCTTGGTGCATAATCTACGATTTCATGTTGTTTAGTGATACAAAAAATAATATCGTTGTGTTTTCTAAAGTAAGCCATAAAACAACTATGGCTTACTTTCAAACGAAAAAAAGATAATATTCTTAGGTATCAAAAAAATGTTTTTGCTTGCTCTTAAATACCATGAAATTGAAAATTCTGAATCTGAGGCTGAATAAGAAAAGGAATAAAGCAACTGTCTATTATGATTGAATCGTTTTAAGTTTACCATGCAATAAGATGTAGGTACTTACTTACTACTATACTGTATTCATTTTCTTAGTAGGCCATTATGTACTAGGCAACTTTTGTTATTGTGTTAAAACGAAGCCAGATTTTCAGACTTATTTCTTAATTAAATAGATAATAGAAATGAATAAAAACATGGTCTTGACTTCGTGGGAAAAGTAAATTGTAAAACACGATGAAAAGTGGAGAAAACACTGTCAAGTTTCACCAACGCGCCACCATTGCTGAAACTTGACAGTGTTTTCATAAAGATACAGTAAAGTCATGTTTTGCTCATGGAATACGTAATTTTTTCATTCAATTAGGTATATAATAAACTATTTTCTGTATATTCGGATGTTCTAATAAAACGTAGGTTCAATTCCTCGTGATTTGAAAAGTAATAAACGTTATCTTTATAGATTTTCTTGTAATTTTTTTTTAAACTACCGATAGTTTTTTTTTTCTTTTGACCATACAATATATAAAGAGAATTTTTTTGTTATCATGTTTTCGCTGATGACGCCAGTTGATGCACTCGTGTCGTGGGTATGGTCCATTTTCTTAAACGTATACAATTTTGGGCAGAATATTTGTCTAGTATCCATTACCAATTACAACACATAAGCAAATATTTCAGCTTCTTCACTTCATTGGTTAAGTAAAGAAAAAGCAAACATTGGGTAAAAGTGAGGGCCTAATGCGCTTACGCAATTGTTTTCATTTTCTGCTAAACGAACCGGTTATGTTGTCATTCGAAGAAAGTAAAGTCCACCGTTGTACGAATTGTTTGCTTTTTTATATCGAAGCCAAGTTGATTCATACTTTTCTAAAAATAATTTGTTCGTGAAAAAAAGGATATGTTATGTTAACAATACAGATTCCCCGAAGGTTAAGCCAGAGGTGTACCCTATACAAAGTGGAAGGCACAACGACGACGCTATAACGGTTACCACGTATTCCCACCACGTGTATACCACGTGTTCCTTTTTATACATGTCATATAAAAAAATTCCAATCCTAAAAAAAAATACTGATTACTGATTATTGTTGTCCTTGCCGCAATGACTTTTTTACAAATAAAAACATGTTGCAAAAATGGTTATTTTGTTATATAATGTTATAATGTGTGACTTGTGTGAGTGTTACGTCTGTAAAATAATATTTTCGTACACTTTTTGTAGCGCATTGGAGGAAAAAATATAATAAGTATTGATGCATATTTTCGGATTATTTTTAGTACTAGTTTTATTAAAGATTTGGTTTGTTTGCATTAGAATAATTATTTTGATGTAAAAAATATTCAATGATTGATGTACTTAAATTGACGGGTGCGCGAGTCCGACTCGCACTTGGCCAGTTTTTTTTTAATAACCGACGAAAAATGTCTCCGGGGGGTTCTCAATGATGTACTGAAGACGTGGTAACCGTGTTCCACCCTGTACAGTACACCTACATTTCGCCAGTTAGGTGTAACGAGCTACTGCGATTAACCGGGCACAAATCCAAACTCCGGGCTGCTACTAAGAATTTCCTGGTGGAAAAGCCGAATAACACTTTACCTGACCCGGAAATCGAAACCAGGACCTCATGCTCAGCAGTAGCACTTGGTTCGACCACTTGGCTAGCGAGGCAGTTGCGATGTTTTAGGCATATAAAAGATATACACGATAAAACTATCGCAAAAATAATTTATTTATCAAAATAAAACATGAAATTCAATTATTGTTTGTGACACATTCGCTTTGAGAGGAACTTCATATAAATATGTAGTGCAGATAACGATAACATGTGTAAATAGTACAGCAGAAACGTGCTCGATATAAAAACGAATCATGTTCTAACACAATTTTGAATGAACTAACGTAGTAGATATTTTACGCATGGTACTCGTACGTCATCACAAGATATGTTGCCAAAACCTGTTACCTGTTACAATCTAGTCTAGTTCTACAAATCTACATCGTTTGGTTTCGCGTGTGTGTACAGTTAGATCCACTTCGGCTAGTTTTGGAGACGATAGAGATAATTTGGTTTAGTCATGACATGTGGGCTGAATGAAGAAATGCTTTGCCACGGTGGTTTTCGGAAAAGATTATCATGGTCATTTTAGAGGCTGGATTGGTGTTGATGGTGTCTGAGTGTATTGTTTCTATAGAGGCTTATCCAATAGTATCTAATACACTTCTCATCAAAAAAATCGAAACACCTCGCAGTTTATGATTTGATAAGGATTATCAGAAAAATGTGTATATTTAGGAATAAATGTAAAATGTCATTTAATAGTGAGTAGTATGAGGTTTTTAAATCCTAATGTTATTGTTCTAAATTCAAATTAAGTCTTCATAGGTTTCGTATTTTGTATAATGAGTAATTTTTACCCTGTATGGAATATGAAGGAAATGGGTAAAACAACACGCGTAATTGAAAAAAAAATGTAAGAAACGTTTATTTAATAACTTGTATTCCCTCCGCGAGCTCTTATTACTGCTTCCATACGGTTCTTCATCGATCGGATGAGAGTCACGATCACATGTTGTGGTATATTATCCCATTCCTCTTGGATTGCATTTTGCAGCTGGCTGGTTTCTGGGGCTGGATCTCTTGCTCGAATTCGTCTCTTTAATTCATCCCATAGATGTTCAATGGGATTCATGTCCGGGCTTCTTGCTGGCCATACCATAATGGAGATACCGACTTCGGTAAGATAATCTCGTACGACGCCCGCGGTGTGAGCTCTAGCATTGTCGTGCATGAATATGAAGTCGTTGCCAATAAAATGTGCATAGGGCATCACATGAGGTTCAAGACACTGTTCGATGTACCGATGAGAGTTTAGTGCAGGCAGCCGTGGCCCAGACACAAAGGCAAGTTCTGTCTTACCGTCGGCGCTGATTCCTCCCCAAACCGTCCACGAACCGCCACCATAGCTGACCTTTTCTTCAATGCAGCATTGTGCAAAGCGTTCTCCATCTCTTCTGTAGACCTTGTTCCTTCCGTCGTTACCATACAGCATAATTTTACACTCATCAGAAAACAGTACTTTGCTCCACTGAAGGTATGACCAAGTTAGGTGCTCGCGTGCAAAGTTAAGGCGCGCTCTTCGATGGTCTGCAGTTAATTTCGGCCCATTCGCTGGCTTATGCGGTGCCAATCCGCGTTCCTTCAACCTTCTTCTTATTGTAGAGTCACTTACAGCTACTCTTCGTACAACGCGAAGCTGCTGCTGCAGTTGAAAAGCGTTAAGGCGTCGATTTCGTAAAGAAGTTGTTACAATAAATCGATCATCTCGCTCAGAAGTGACCCGATTCCTGCCAGATCCTGAACGGCGCGTGAACGAACCAGTCTCCCGATAGCGTTTGTAGACTCTATGAACAGATGATAAGCTTAGATGCAATCTTGCAGCCACAACACGCTGACTAAGTCCAGAATCCAGCAATGCCACCACTTGGGCGGCTTCTGCGGGCGAAGTATCCATATGTTTTAGAAAAAAAAGTTTTTTCAGACGTCCCAAAGTCACAGTAAATGAAATAAGAAACAAAAAGTTTAAAGACAAGCGCTAATTTTGAGTTTTTAAACGAGAAACGTACTCCAACCCTAATACACATTTGTCTCAAAACAGTGATTAATTTCATTTATAGGATAAACAAATGAAATTCTAATTTCGAATTTTGATTTTTTTCTTCTTACTGTAATGACCAAACTGCCAGCTACACAATAATGTTTTTTTTTTCATGGAATTAATTCTCTTTTGTAAAAAATTAGGACAAAAACAATAAAAACGAAAGTGTTTCGATTTTTTTGATGAGAAGTATAGTTTCATGAATTTAACACATGGGATAAATGAAAGTTGATCTGTGCCATCCTCCCTTTTAAACAGCGTTGCCAGTCAAAGGGGAGGATGAGTTCATTTTCTCATATGCCCCTTTGAAGGGACAAAGACGAATGGATGGATTCAGTCAGCAATCACGGCAGTTAACACAAGTTTGACAACCAGTCAGTGAATGACTGACCTTTCAATAACCGGATGGACAGCTGGCCATTGTATTTATAGAAATAGCGCGTGAGAATAGTCAACACAGACATTGATCCCAAAACAGAAGGTTCAATTTTCATTAATTTTTGTCAGTCTTTCACTCGAAATGATACGTAAGAACATCATCTGCTTAGCCTTTTCCCAACTACGCTGGGGTCGTTCCAGTCTAACTGGATGCAGCTGAATACCAGTATTTTACTGCCTATCTGACCTCCACAACCCAGTTAGTGCTAGGTAATACGATACCCCTTGGTAAGACTGGTTGTCAGACTTTCGGGACATTGACTACCTGTAACGACTGCCAAAGATCTACAAATGACTGCCGGGACCAACGGCTTAACGTGCTTTCCGAGGCACGGAGGAAACTCGGTATGTAATGGGTGGATCACCCATCCACGGACCACAGATAGGTAAGCACGGCTTAACCTAAAGATCGACCCGAGCGGCCGTTCTTATTCCACGACCGCCTCCGTACGTAAGAACCAAATGTGAAAAATGAATTTAGTTTAAGATCACTTACGAGAAGCGTCTTATTTCGGCGTTAGAGTATTATGGGATCCGCGGGAGAAATAGGTTTATAGGACATATTGTTTACTTTACTTTACTCAGTCGATGTCAGTCTATACAAGACACCTCGATGCGCGCATTTTCACTTTTCGTCGTGGAAACTAGAGATGAGCGTGAACCGGTTCCGTATCATATTATTAACATAAGTATTCGACAACTCAGATATTCGGAATCTGCGTGACGTTTCACTGCTCTCATCGTCGAGTTAGATCTATAAATTCATTAAACACAGTCGGCTAACGTACTTTTATTAATGTTTTCGGGGTCATTCGAGTTTGTGAAGAAAATATTTAGAAAGATGAACTCATTCGTTTCAATTAGGTAAAGAATGATAGAGTTAGTAAATAGAGCGAAAGTCATTGCCATCGCTTGATGACGTTTGATCATCACTTTGGTTTCTATCTACTTCTTAGTTTCGAATTATGAAATTCACACTGACACGCGTTCTGGTAAATCACTCTCTTAATTTTCCAGTTACATCATTATTTTCAAACAATATTTTAACTAAAAGCGTGCTTATGTTCAATAACATATTGATCGATTTCGAAACAAACGAATAATTAATTAGCATTCGTTTATAAATATGAAAGTGCATATTCATGTGTATTCATCCGTAAATCCTGTGGTGTGCGAGCTGTAAGCACCGAATCTGGGCCACCGGCGTGTGCGCACTGCGCATGTTCGCGGTGAGCGGCGAGTGGACGCGGCGTATGTCTGCGCCAACGCTAGCGCATACATCGAGTTTCTGAATTACCCCAAATTTACATATTCTGAAGACCTGGTGAAGGTTGCAGGGATCCGCTGGATGCGAGACGCACGGGACCGGTCAATGTGGCGACACTTGGGGGAGGCATGGCCAACAGTGTCGTAGTGCACGTCTTTCGGCTAAAATGATGGCGATGATGACACATTTTGCAACTTTTTTCCATTAAATTTTTAAATATGAAATTAAATAAATGGGAGGATAAAAAACTAGGTACTTATGTTAGTTCTCAAAATGAACGGGTCACGCGCACACTCCTAGTGCACACCACCCCACCTTATCTGCCTGCACTAGCTATCTATCGAATTGCGTCTCTGTATGATATATATATCTAAATTTCACAAGTTTCACGAAATTTTACAGTCTGATATTTCGAGATGTTATCCCCAATTTTTTTTCCAAGGATAAAATTTTCCCCTAACATGGTTTTTTCACCAAAAAAGGGAAAAAAAGCCTCAATCAACCAGCGCGACGCGACGGCCGGCGCAGTATCGTCGACTCGCCGTATCCGCCGATACGTGTTCGCAAATTGTTCCACTTATCTCTTGCAAAATAGTTGGCTCCAGAGCTCTATGAGTGAGTGAGTGAGCTCTATGAGCTCGATTGACTTGCACAATCTTGATAACAGTTTTTAAAGGCCGTCATGCGGTCCAGTCCAAATACAACTCATTTCCGAGCAAGAAGTGATAATAACATTTTATTGAACGCTGTGTGCAAGGATTTTCCAGAAAGGTTAAAAATAAACGTCCTAAAACTGCTAAGCATTAATCTTGCCTCTACTTAAACCTCTTTCAGGTTGCAGTTTAAAAGCGTATCTTTCGTCGTACTTTGATTAACAATCTAAAACCAAACTTTTCCACATTTTTCTTTTAAAACGGTAAAGTTGCATGTTTGATAACTTTTAAACTTTACGTAGTAACAGCGGTGCAGTAAATTAATGATCATCCATTAAACATTTCTTGAAACTTTATACCTATTACCGAGTTGCAGGAACTAAATTGACTGCGCAACGAAATTACTTATCGAGGCAACGTCAAACTCCACAAACATCAAACGACTTAACAAAACGTTTGCATGTGATTAGACAGCCATTAACGGCCATACGTAGGTCAGGAATATGACCGGAGTGGCAATGACATGGTCGCTACGCTAGATGGTAATGTTAGTTTGTCCTCTGTCCTCACTCGGGGACAGCGCCGGCTATGGACCGAGCATGTTGACGATCCCCACTTTCGGATTTAATGGGTTTATAAATATTGTAAACGTAATCTTGCGTACTTGTTCAGAATGTATAGTATGCATGCCAAAATAGTTCTAGCTTATATTATAGGTACAGTTCGATTAATTTATCATTAAGTAGTTTAGTGTATCTAAAGGTGGTCCTGGTTAGGTAACTACTTCAGTAAATTGCTCACAAATATTTTGTCTTATTATTTTTGACACTTCAAGCCTTGCTCCAAGCTTCATTAAATATTCTGGAAATAGTAGATGGACTCAGTTTTCTCAACAAAAAAGCTCAAGGCCTGTAGAGTGTACACCACTACATAATGTATACTTACTACGAAAAAATAACGAGTTTGAAACTGATTTACCTCATTCTTTGATACTATTGGTTGGTACCTCATCATCTGACTTAGATTAACTATTTAGTTCTTTACATGCGCACTTAGGTACAAATACATATTAATATTTTGCGCTAAGTGCTTTCAATTGCTGTTATTTAATCAGCTCAATACTAATTACAACGAGGCGATTGTGATCAGTTTTGCAATACAAAACAAAGGTATAATGGACAGCTATCTTAGTGATATAGATGTTATTTTGCAACGTAATGTTTGAGAGATAATGATGAAAAAAAACCGGCCAAGTGCGAGTCTGACTCGCGCATGAAGGGTTAATTACGTACCGTCGTCGTAGTAGGGTAGCCCCCTTTAATTTGTTTTTATAATTTGTTGTTATAGCGGCAACAGAAATACACATTCTGTGAAAATTTCAACTGGCTACCTATTACGTATCTTGAGATTCAGCCCGCTGACAGACAGACGGACGGACGGACAGCAGAGGCTTAGTAATTGAAACATTTTGAACGGTTCGTTCCTGGGTGAACTTTGAGCTCATCACGGTTCCGTTTGAGTTCAGAACTAGTTTGTCATACCCAATATAAAACAAGAGCATGAGCAAGAGCAAGAGCAACATAAGCACAGATTGCGTGCCTTTTAAGCAAAAAGGCACGCAATCTGTGCCTGCTTGAGATCGAAACTAGATCCCACCACCACGGCGACCTATCAAGTTACACAAAACAAGTTTATGCGGATCTCTCATTGTACGGGAAATCTATACAAAGCCAGGCCATGTTTTACTGGAAATGTATGGCTTGATGTGTCGCATTGTATAAGTAAGTCAGGGCCATTACTTTACTGAAAAACATTTCAAGCTTTTAACAGCTAATAATGGAATGAAAAAAAGTCCGTACTAAACATTCACGTGACCTATTAAAAATTGACTAACCAGGCGTCAATATCAATTACGAAATGGATTTTATCTTTCATTAATTAATTTGTAAAGGTCAATTCATTACAAAAGAAGAATCATTTAAATGTTTCATGTCCATTATGACGGAGTATTTAAATACCTTTAATGTTATTTTATAATAAACTAGCGACCCGCCCCGGCTTCGCACGGGTGCAATGTAGATAATCTATACACATAGGTACCTACACATAAAACTCCCTCTTGAATCACGCTATCTATTGGTGAAACCTGCATTAAAATTCGTTGCGTAGTTTATAACATCTAAGCGTTCAGACAGCGTAAGTGACTTTATTTTGTAATAAATTTCTAATTAATTTTTAAAATGTATATGTTACGGCTAAAGATGGGTGTGCACATAAACTTAAGATTAGCCGGCTAAACTTTGCGCGGGGATCCGTCGACCTGCTGACGGAAACGCTAACCCTAGACGGTCGACGTCAGGGGCACCCCGAGGTTCGGTTAGTTAGGTTCCTGTAAACCTTGCAGACAGAAATAGGAGCCCCGCGCAGCGGGGATCCGTCGACCTGCTGACGGAAACGCTAACCCTAGACGGTCGACGTCAGGGGCACCCCGAGGTTCGGTTAGTTAGGTTCCTGTAAACCTTGCAAACAGAAATAGGAGCCCCGCGCAGCGGGGATCCGTCGACCTGCTGACGGAAACGCTAACCCTAGACGGTCGACGTCAGGACCTAAGTTTAACCGGCTAATCTTAAGTTTATGTTCACACCATCTTAAGTTTAGCCGGCTAATCTTAAGTTTATGTACACACCCATCTTTAGCCGTAACATATATATGTAGTTTATCAGCCATCTAGCTACCATAACACAAGCATTAAGTTGCTTAGCTTGGGACTAGATGGTGCTGTGTGAAAATGTCCAGGGATATTTATTTATTTATTTTAAATGTACTAAATACCTATGTAAAGATTATTACTAGTATTCTAACAAAATGCTTTTGTAAATAATACATTTTTGAACATTTACTTTAATTCATTTATCATTTACTTGTTTGACTAGTGTGTCATCACACTGTACATTTTGTACTGTACAAAATGTTGGCGGACTAATCTGCTGCAGAAATAGTTATACAATTCTGGTGGAATTGCACCTTTACAACATTTTGTAAGATTACTATTCTTACTTACTATATAAATGCGTTTGGATGGATGGATGTTTGTTACTCCATCACGTCAGAACGCCTGAACCGATGTGGATGAAATTTGGCACAGAGAGATTATAGTCTTTTTTTCACACGTACAGTCACGAGCAGCAGCAGCAGCGAGAAATAACGATTGTTACTTGGAGATAGGATATTTTTCATAAAAATATGAGTTCCAGAATAACAACATGAAATTTTAATCAGAACAATAGGAGAAAAACACTTTAAAAGTTGTTAAGTGTTTAAATATTGGTGCTCGTGACAGTACATGTACATAAAACTTTTCACGCGAACTTAAGTCACGGGCAACAGCTAGTTTATAATTATTTAAAAATTCTCATAAAAAACATAACTCGTATACTTCATAATTGATTGATTGACTTGCCCGTGCAAAATTCAATGATTGCAGTATTAATGCAGTTTTCATCCTAGTTACTTAACGCTTCAAGCTTCATCAACAAAACTAATTTTCCTTTCGATGCCCGTCACAGAAATTATAACTCGTTAGATTTGCCATACATCAAAATATACGAGGACTGTTTGCTTCCAAGAATATGACAGTTTTTTAATTAGCAACTGTGCTACTTAGTGTACTTAGCTGCCTCATTCAACTGGTTGTAAGCGTTACTGCTGAGCATGAGGGCCTGGGTTCGATTTTCTAGTCGGGCAAGTGTTATTGGGATCTGCACGGTTAATGGCAACAGGCTGGCCCCTATCACGTGAGACTAAACTTAATGTTCCAAATTCGCTTACACGCTTCGGTAAAAACCAAGCATGTTCTACATAACGCCTATAATCCCCGAAGAATTAGGCAGAACTGCACCTAATAGTACACCCACATTTCGCCGGTTATGTTTAATTACCATGTAATAGGGGGCGAGTCTATTGCCATCAACCGGGCACAAATCCAGACTCCGTGGTTGCTACTGAGAAATTCCTGATGGAAAAACTCAATAACAATTTGCCCGACCCGGGAATCGAACCCAGGAACTCATGCCCAGCAGTCGCGATCGCGACCACTACACCAACGAGGCAGTGAAAAGCATGTTCTGTGCTAATTAATTAATTACATTATTTACTGTTAAATGTTAGTGTACCAAATTAGTCGCCAAGAACATCAGCATTGTAGATTAATCAGAATTTCATGGGAGAATTTTGTATTTCTAATTAAAGTTCAGTTATATCGATTAGATGCATTTAAATAAGATTCAAAATTGATGAGATGGAAACAATATCAATATCAATTAATCAATAGGGTACTCGTAATAGACCCCAATATGGTGGAGGCGCCAGGGTAGCCCGCGATCATTTTATTTTACGTTTTTGTTTTGCATTTTGTAAGTCAGTGTCAGGTTGTATGTCGATTAAAATATGATTTGCGACTCTAATAAATATGGCTTTGCCGAGTTATAAATAATTATGAAAATCATCAATACAGCCCTCTAAATTCATTTAATCCCATTGAATGACTATTTCATGAAATAGTTGTACTAGTATTGATGTATTGATGATTATAGTTCTGTAAATACATCTGTATTACGGCCGCGAATCATATTTTGTTCAACATTCACCTTGACACTGACCGGAAAATTGCAAAAAAAAAACAAACCTAAGAAAATTTGAATTTCGCGGGCTACCATAGCGCTTCCGCCTTAAACCTTTCCTTTTTATCATATTATGTCTGTTAGTCTGTAAGGTATATATGTATCTATGGGCCAAAGTAGCCTGAAAATAAATGGATGTTGTTATTGTTGTTAACAACATAATTCCAAGAAGCAACTTTTTTAAATAATCATTTTATTTTAGACCTAAAAACCTTAGTGTTCAATTTACTATAAACTTAGCTATTTAGCTTTAATCAATAAATAGTTGAGTAATTGAGTTGACACATTATTGACGTCATACTCGTACGTTGCTTTTGCCATACAAAATTTATGGGGGAATCCATAGACTAACATATTATAATATGAGGGGAATCGTGTTTTGACAGCTCATAAAAAATATGTCAATTGATTGGTGTGTCCACTTCTCTATTATCTTTGAAGTTTCTGTGTCTTTAAGGTCTAATATGGTACGGACAAAATCCTTAATGGTAAAGTCAACATCATCAGTATCTGCCGAGCCTTGGTAAGACTGTCAGACTTTTGGGCCACTGACTACTTGTAACGACTGTCAAACTGACTGAACAACTGACTGACTGAACTGACTGTCTACAAATGACGGCCAGAACTAACGGCTTAAAGTGCTTTCTGAGACACGTAGGAAAATCTGAATATAAAAGATGGTCACCTATCCACGAACCGACCTAGCAAGCGTGGCTTAACCTTGAAGATATTGTACCCGTGTGGCTGTTATTATTAGCCACGAGCACTTTCATTTACTAACTACATATAATCAAAATATGTAAAATTATCAAAATCAGAAGAATTATAAGACGTCGTATTTGACCGCATCGCTGTCAACGAGAAAAGTACACAGAATTCTGGCGGCATTCGGAAAACAATGTTTAAATTGGTACCAGAGCTACAAGGTGTTGAGGCTTCAATGACGCTGACAGACAGGCATTGACGGTAAACATAATAATGAAACTGTTAAGGAAATGTAGTCGAAAAAACTAGATCACGCGTTTAAAGTTGTTCATTGGTCATCGTTTCGCAAAGTTAATCAAGACAAAAGTTCGAGCTAATAGTTTTGTAAGATTCAAGTTAATTTCAATGGTATATTGACTGAAATAACAACAGTCAGTATTACTTGAGATAAGATAGACAATAGACAGTTTTCGTGTTGCTTTCGAGAAACCGGGTGTAGATATTGAGCAGAGGTATTGAGTTATAATTATGAGAGACAAATAAATCTCTTGTATGTCAAATACAGCATCAGATAGGATGTAAATTAAACATGATATTGTGGAAAGGGCAACCCCAAAACAGTGCGCGTGTACTCCATAGGCGATTAATACAAAATACAATAAACACAGGGCTGTCAAAAAAATAATGATGACATCATATCGACATTATTGTGTCCGAATGAGCACGTCAACTAATTTGTATTAGACACGACATCAATGTTAATACTCGATTCTTTTGTATTCAAATTCAACTGTAGTTTTTTCGAATGCCTGTGTTTCAACCTCTTATCTCCATTTATTTCCAACTTCAGTCGGAAATAGAAGTTGTATCTTGGCACTATAATATATAGGTATTCCACTTTCACTTTTGACGTCAAAAGATTACAACTCAATAATGCATTCAAATGGTAACCCACGTACAAAGCATTCATTCAAAATTATTGCATCAGAACTAGATAATTATAGAGCATTATGAAAGGCTTTTGATCAACTTATTTGATTGTGTATTCCATATACATACGAGTATGTATATTACAAAATAGTCAGCAGTAATGAGTTTCTAATAACTAAATTGGAATTCATGAAATACAGTACAGCCTATATTATAATATTTCGCAAACATGATTACCCTTAGCTCTGTAGATGCTATTTTGTATGTCAGGTTAGGATTTATTGCCAGCCGCACGCGATATTATGTATGATAGTTATGGGGTCTTTGTAAAAAATACGTAATATTTTAGCCAAAAAAAGGAGAGGAATCCCTGGGAGTCCCTAATTAATACAAAACGTAGCCAATAGACTATCAAACTAATGTCAAGTGTTTTGATTGTCTTTTTCTATGTCTGTCAGCCAATTCCAGCACATAGTTGTTGTGCTGATTTAAGTTTAAGAAACTGGCCGTAAGTCTAGTCAGTAGTTACTCTTTAGCACTAGTTTTATGGTTGGTTTATGACACCATATTGCCTCCGTTTCTTCGAACTTCATGAACGTGAATCGTCATTATTTTAATCTGTGATAGATAATCCATGGTTTCAGAGTTTATTGTTTATTAAGAAAATAATAATGTAGTGCAAGACACTGACAAGACATAAAAACCTAGTAATCTGCATAACATAAAGCATAAAACTTTTTATTTTCTTTTAGGTGACTTGCTGAGTAATAGCTGTTGTTGTACAGGCCATTTTTCACGCTATTTTCTTTTACATAGACGTGATATTGGCGTGTCGTTTTTTGTCTGTTAATCTAACATGAACTGCATCTATAAACCAGTACACATTACTGACATTAAAAGTCCACTCTAATAGAACCGTGAGAAAGAGTTTTAACACAGCTTATTGAAATTTTGACTTTGGAACCATTTTTGTTGTCTGTGGGTGGTGCCTATACGTATAAAGCTGTTTGTAAGCTTATACACTACTAAAGAGGAAAACATTATTTGTTGTATAGTTTATTAACACAATGAGAACAAGAATCCTTATTGGAATATCGTGTGTATAAAATAATAATGACTAAATGCAATATGTTATTTTATCCATTACGTTTGCACATGGAGTGCAATGTGACGTGAAGAAGTGAGAAGTAGAAGAACCTGTTGCGCAGTGTGCTATTATGATAGATCGAACGATCTTTAAATATTTAAAGATAACAAAAGCAATTGACAATGACTTAAACCTATGCAACGGATAGTGTAGTAGTAGTGGCGGTAAATATTTAACCTTCTAAATACAAACATATGTATAGCTACATTTCGATAGCAAGCTGGTCAATGCACCGGCAAACAAAACACGGGTGGAGTATTGTCACATTGTTGTACTAATTTAATTCGGGTATTGTTTAATGTTTTTATGACACCACACAACGCCGACATCAATACTCAGACGAGCACTGTTGCCAAAGAAGTCGTGAGTGAGTCTCAGCACTGTGATGAAACGCCGACGCAAAACGAGACGCTACAATTACAACTGAGTCGTAATCTTAATAATTAAATAAACTTAGGTAGAACTTACCGCTCTATTAGAGGCAGCAGGTTGTCGAGGAACTCGAAGCCGCCGTGAGTGGTGTACGTGATGGTCTCATGGCATGCAATAGCACCATGATTAGCACGCACGTAGTTCTTCAGCACCCAATACTCTCCGCGTTGCATCGTCTCGGGATAAAAGTCTTTGTCGTTGCACCCGAGCAGCAACCGCAGCTGCTGCAGCGTAGAATTAGACAGAACAGTTTCATCGTAAACGCGTACGATGAGACTCTCATTTACAGTGTTGGCTTCAAGTGGCACTGCACTTATTTTCTTTTCTACGTCCGACGCGGTGCTAGATACAGTCTTTTTAACTGTGGACATCGTCGACGGAATCACCTTTTGGGAAGTGAATTCCCCGAAAATGCGCGCACTAGGTTCTGGCAGTTTGATCGAGGTATCGTTCCGCACATCTTCTTTGAGATACCTGAACTCTGTGAGTCTCTCGGCGCCATCTCCGGTGATGGGCACCCACTCATCCCCCTGGGCGCTGTTCCCGGAGTAATGCACCGCCGCGTATAAAAAAACGGCGATGTTAAACACGATGCTCACTCTAAATATTAAATTACGGCGATTACCCAACATTATTATAAAATTAGGCACTTGCATTTTTTTATCCGACGGGGGCGATGCCCAAAAGGAGGGTTATTAGAACTAGTGTTAACTATAAGGTTTTTAGCTACAACGTCCTTCTTCGTCCTCTAGGACGTAGGTTCCTATAGGCTTCTGTTCGTGTCAGCATCACAATTTATTGTGTCATCAGCACTGGTGTGTGGCCGGACGCCACGGGGCTGCCGCGCCACTATCTGGAACAAAAACACATCAATTTAATATTTGTGTTTCTCATTTCGTTATTCACATTTAGAACTTCGTTTGAGTAACTATACAAAAGTGTTTACCGAAGATTGGCGCAGGAAATGAACGAGACTGATTGCGCACGCCAGGGGAAATGGTTATAATTTAATTTTCTTTCATAAAACTTAAATCAAAAGGAATTTCTAATATGCATTGCAGATCGTAAAATCTATTATCCTGGAATATTTACTTTGAACTGTCACTTTATGTTGTCATGATCACATAAATACAAAAAAAAAACATGTTTATAATGGTTCAAAGTCAAGTAAGAGGACTGTTTAATTTCAAACTTGAAGCATAACGAGCACGCCTTTACAAAGTCCTCAAATATGAAAATGGTGTTGCGTTTTCATAATTTATTTTTTGCAATTAATCATTTGACATCTGCCTAGTCTTTTCCCAACAATGTTGGAGTTGGCTTCCAATCTAACCGGATGCAGCTGCATACCCCTATTTTAAATGGAGCGACTGCCTATCTGCCTTCCACAACCCCGTTAGTCCTGGGTAATACGATAACCCTTGGTAAGACTGGTTGTCAGACTTTCGATCCACTGACTACTTGGAACGACTGTCAAAGACCAATGACAGCCGGGACCAACGGCTTTTTAGTTCGTGATGCTTTTAATAGCTATCCGTAAAAGTGAACAAAATAAAATGTGCATTTTATTCTGCACAAAACTTGGCGAACTCTCAAGTCTCAGTAATAAAGTTTCATCTTCGCTAATTGGGCGACGGTAATGGCGCCTTGCAAGCATTTTAATCTTTAATTAGCCAGCTGAGTTCTGATTAGTCTTTATCTGTTCACGATCCTCGTTATTTAGATCGCTATCTACCGACTTGGGATAGATTAATCCATGCATTTTATCTGTTCCCGATGCGCTGGACATGCGAGCCTAGACTGCAGTGCCCAGACGGACCAAAGAGCGACGATTTATCTGAAATACGTATCCAGTCTAGTTATGAGGCGCCTTTATGGCGGCTCTAAGATGTTAGCCGTCTTATTGGCTAAGACTAATTAGTATTTTATAGCAGAGAATTGATTTTATCTTTACTCTTCGTGATATTTGACGTGATTAAAATACATTATGATTCCCTAATTGTCGGATAGTTGTAACGAGAATATATTATGCATTTTGTAATCATTATAATTTTGTTTTACTGAAAACTAAAAGTGGAAACCTCGTATGAGTTGAACACAGACAGCGACACAGTGAAAATGTGTCAGACATCAGTTTCAATTTAATGTTTAGTTTCTTATTAATTTCAGATCATGATATGGATCATAATAATCATGCTCGATTAACATTCCCACGTTCATTAAGCGGGAACAATTTGACAAGCATTTCAAATTATTGTCTCATGAGAATAAACTTGTCATAAAAATGGCATTGTTAAATGATATTATTTCCTTGAAATTGTCTGAAGAAAACTTCTCAATTACGTTTTTTGTCTAGAACGATCGATGCTTGAACTTACAGCCATGACGTAAATTCGAATACAGAATGACTGTGACCTACGTTTTTGGCCTTGATTCATGTCTGAATTATAAAAGCGAGGCCTAATTTGTAGGGCTCTAACTACGTAAGTGGCCAGTATTAGTTGGGGCTTTTTATCGACTATCAAAGGACACGCGAACAGCCCATGAATAATGAAAATGTGTCATGAGGACGGTTATCGTAATATTGTTTATTGAAGACACGAAACATCGTTACTTTTTTTTAAGTACGTAAGTTCGTGATGATTTAAAACGTTTTCATAGACGTTTTGTGACGTCATTCTCATTAGTCACCCTGAAAAAAAATGAGAACACGGAGTCTTCATGATCGACTATAGTGTGCCACGAAAAGATGGTGTTTCAATCTTAATTTTCCAAAGTTCGTTGACTTATCAAACTGAGGCTGCTTCAACATGTTATTCTTGAAATATGTTATAATTGACAGAGCGTTTTATAAATATAGTAACTTTTAACCATTAAATACTGTTTAACGATTATATCATTAATCATCACACAAAAAAGTTACTAACACTAAAAAGTATCTCTTGAATACAATTCTTATTATTATTTGCATGAGCAAAACACACGATGTTTGCGATACAGAAAATCAATTATTTTGATGGTTAACCGAAACCCGACCTTGGCTTCGGTCATAATAGCATCCGACCGTAAAACTACTGTGAACGATGTTGTTAGATGACCACCAGTCTACTTTAGCCGCCATTGCTCTTTGAATGGTTCCCTTGCGGTTATAATATTTCTTATGCCAGTAATAGCTAACTTTTATCTATCATCTGTTTGTGGGAAAAACGTAAAATTTAATTAGTGAATTGCGTTTTTGTTGGATCATTGTAAAATACGTTGATTTTGAGTCTTTTGTTTTTTAGGTGCCAAATTTAATAATAATAAGGTTTGCACGATGAATTTGGCATTGCTAATTCGTTAATTATTTTTCGTTGCGTGGCTAAATAGTTCAAACCTGCTGCTGCGGAAATTCCTTATTCAAGGTGGAGACAATATTACAATAAATGAAAACACTGGTAATACTAAACTCCGTGATTATTAGTTGTAATCACGGAAGATATCCCGTAAGTGACAGTATACGTTTAAACATAAGCTTTCAACGGTTTAACCCGCGATCATGGCGCTTGCAACAGCGTCGGAATATCGGGAGCTCAAAATTATGAACAATCACGGAAGATATCCCGTAAGTGTCAGTATAATTAAGTTTAGTTTTAAACCGCGAAAGCTTAAAGCAGTGACTGGTTTATAGTTCATAGGAATATTTTTAAACAATCGAATCAATCCTAAAATCGAAATAAAAACTCAACTAAATAGCAAAAAAATGTTAACGAAATAGAATTTAACACCATTGATAAATATGGGTTTACTAAACTTAGGTATAATTAGCACTAATTCGCATCAGGAAATTTTAAGAAACGAATTTGGCAAAGGTTTTTGAAGTAGCAAGTGTGCAACATGTGTTTAATGTTTATTCGGGCTGTCGGTGCTAGCCTATCTATTTCATATAGAAAACGATGTCAACTTGTGACTAAACTACTGGATATTTTCTATTAAATATTTGTATGCAGACTGAGAACATCATGACTCATGCATGAGGTATACGCAGTTTAATTTATTGCCGTATTGGCATCTCTAGCCTGTATGTCCATACCTTTGAGGATCGTTTTGGTTTAAGAAACTGAAATATTTTCCCAGTTTCAAGTACGTAGTGGAAGGTACAAACAGTTGGTCAGGTGCGAAAATAGTTCGTGTCCATTCCATCTCTTACTTTGTCACGACGGACGGCCAGTACAATAGATCGTAAGTCCTTATGCCAACCAGAAATTTGCCTCCAGTGATTCTAACGATTCAGTTTCCCTCAACTATGCAAATATGTTATATATTATGCTTTTGCGGTCTGGTTAGTCGGCTTGTGGTGGACTTCGGCCATCCATCATCTTTGAAATGTGTGTGTCAGACGTAGCCTCCTCGTAGGTCATGTAAAACTATATTACATTGTAGTTCAGAAGTACTTTATGTACCTGGTTCCGACGATTTTTGTGCCCGGTCAATGGCATTAGGCTGCCCTCTATGTTTTTTATACATGGGACTTAAATGTAACTGGCTAAATGTGGATGTACTATTAGGTACAACCTCTGCCAAACTCTTCGGAAATTACAAGTGTAATGTCGTTGTTGTTTTGTGGTAATTCATAATGATCACAAATAATGAACTAGTGTTATAATTTGTAGACCGTTTAGTGTCGCCTTACTTGGGTACTAATTTTAAATACCCTTGAAAACGTTACAAGGCGAGTCAGTTGAATATATCTGAAAGTGATCTTGGTTACTGGTTGGAAATGTTTTACAAAAAAAAAAAATGAACGAAATGTTTCACTGTTTTTTTAAACTATGTTTTGCTTGTACAGTGTGCTTTTAAGAAATAATAATTTCATCAAAAAAATCCTGACCTGTTTTTAAAAAGAATAGTCTGATACAGTTTTCTTCCCTTCTCGAAACAGCTTAATGCTGAGAGAATATAAAATCATTTTAAATTGATTCTAACCGGTGTGATTGGCATAATAATTACCACTTACTTGACATTTCAACTACAATGATGTAGGTAGCCAAGATCTAGTAAAATATTTTGATTTAAAAGAGTGTACTTGGAGTTTCTTGCCTAAGTATTCTTCTCCATAGAGATCTACGCTTTGAAATAGGCAACTACAGTACTTTCTCAAGTTATTATGCCTTGTGACTGGGACTGTAGCGTCATCCTTTGGTTCTTGACCTTCAAAAGTGCCTGCAACGGCCTAATTGAAATAAATCCTTTGAGGTTTTTTCAGTTTTGATTACACTAAATATTGTTGACAAATCATACCAGTTAAAATAAGCTTTAAATTCTGTCCGCATTGGCTTTTCAGAAACCGGTGAGTTTTAATTAATTAGTCAATTATGGATGTGTTATCAAAACTCATAAATTAAGAGCGAAAGCCACAAGGCTGCACCTCGCAAATAACAGATTAATGAGAACATTCACGTTTGGTCAGTGGTACATGGCAACACCTGGGTTCAGTGTCCAGCCATAATTAATTAGTCCACTAGTGCGATAAAGTGAACGAAATACTGCTGGCGTATAGAAAACGTATCATTATGTATCTACTATTATTCTACTACTACTACTATCACTATTCTGTATCTATGGTCGATAAGCTAGTCCCTAATGACCATTTTAACAACAAAATGTGCTAATGTGGTACTTAAATTCTTTTTATTTATTTATTCATAGGCGTGAATTAAGCCCATATATTCTCTTTTCAATTACGTGGGATATAGGTAGGTCTAGGTTGTACTGTAATTAAAAAGGTTTTATCTCATTTACTAATGCACAAACCAGTCGTTGCTTCGTCTGTTACATCAATTTGTTTGCAGGTGCATTATAAGAAGGGTGCTTACCGTATGCTTAATATGCTGATGTAATCATATTGTGTAGGTACCTACATGGATACTGATATGTCGACAGATATGTCTCGAAATATCAACCGAGATCTGCCTAATGCGACAGAGACAAAGGTAGCGCGTAGATATACATATGTATACAGCATATACATATGGTAGTATGATGGTATGGTGGTGGTGGTGGTGGTGGTGGTGGTGGTGGCGTATGGTAGCGTATATATATGGTAGCGTGTGAGATTTATTTAAGTGTGTGATATTTCAGAATATCTATTCTGAAATATCACACACTTAAATAAATAAAAATTAAAATATAATGGAAACGACAAGGTCACACAAATAATAAACTAACCAAAGACAGAATACCTATAATTATGCTCATCTCATTATGTAAAATGTAAGCAATAGTTTATTCATAGCCGACAGTTGCGCGAGCGCAAGCGTAACATTCAAAGCACAGAGCGACCTTCACGGGGGAAAGTGTTTTACTTAAACGGATTTTAATGCCAGTTATAGCTAGTCTGTCTGTATACGTGGAAAGCATTACAAATGTTTATTTTACTATAGAAATGCATAAACAGTCGTGGTTAGTCTGGAATTTAAAAAAAAATCGCAGGTTTTAGATTGATCCGACAATCTGACTATAATTGTGTAAGGTTATGTGGTCTATGTTATGTTACTTTTTAACCTATTTCAAAAAAGGAGGAGGTTCTCAATTCGTTGGAATCTTTTTTTTGTGTATGTTTACCGATTACTCGAAGACGCCTGAACCGATTTGGAAAATTATTTTTTGTTTCAAAGGGTATATATTACTTAAATTTTATCGAATTCGGTCGAGTGGTTTTTGAAAAATCAACAAAAATCTAAAAATTGTATTAATCGATGATATTTTCGTTTACTCCGAAACCTCACCGTCTTATTGGAGCAGTGAGCAAATATTTGTATAGGATATACAACTAAAAATAGTTTTTTTTTGCAAAAAATAAAACCGACTTCAAAAATACAAAAAAAGTGAAAAATAACTTTAGCTTCAGAAGACGGTGCCAAAAAAGAACAGAATCAAACAAACAAAAGTCACCGATTTGTTACTCATTTATTCCTCTAGCCACAAGAGATAATCCACTGGAATAAGATAGAATGACCTATGCTGGAATTAGCGATTTTGCGCATATGGTAACTAAGGGGTATAAAGCTAAATTACAAGTCGCAAATTCGAAATTCTCCACTTTTTTTTAAATGGGATCTATTATAAGGAAATGCGACTTACCTATTCCAGCAACTAATCTACTGTCCCTGAAAAAAAGAACCTTATTGATCACTTAAACTTTTGTCCTCAAATTATGAGGTATTTGACCAGAAAGTGGGGCAAGCAATGCGTGTAACAGCCAACATTTTTACTTTTGAAACTATTTTCATTTCGACCGTGAATAATTTTCATGGACGTTAGATATTTTGCTAATGGGTTAATTGTTATGTATTTATGTGTAATATGTAATGTAATTAGAGAAATGTATTTCATTGACCTTGAAAGAAACTTGTGCTAGTTTGAAAATAAACAAATTTGTCTTTCGTTAGTGAAAACTTGAAAATATATAGGAAACTACCATAATATGTGTTATGACTGTCATGAGCATGACATTTACATTATACATATAGAGTGTAACAGAATAAACGCAAGACCTCTCGCCCACTTTTGTTCTATGACTTTAGCAAATTCATAACCTTTTTCTAGTTTTACCATACTTATGTTGATCAGCTGATCGCGTCAATTCTGTACAATGACAATTTTTTTTACGAATTTCTAGAATTCGTGGAACAAAATTGGTTTAGTTTCATGGTCCAAGACACCACACGAGAGGTCTTCTATTTGTTATGTTACACCTTGTATACCATGGATACCTATAGTCCTATCACATACAGTTAAATTGCCTCTGACAGAAACCTTATGAGAACGTGAAAATAAACCTTGTGTAAGAGAACGTAAAGGTCACTGTACAAAATCTGAGGTAAAATAACGAAAATAACTTAGCAAGATCCTCCAAAGATGCATAGGTGATAATAAAGGATCACCACTTTTCATTAGAGTTTCTTATTGTGGATGTTCTCTTATGTTTCAATTACGACCATTTTTTTAACCGACTAATAAAAAAGGAGGTTGTTCTCAATTCGACACGTATATGTTTTACAATCGTTTTAATAACCGTATGTTACTTTAATAACATCATAACGTCCTGCTTGAAACCACGAGGGGCAAAGGTGCTGTAATAGGGAGGGAGCCTTTTGCCATCGGGCTATTGCTATTGAGAAACATCATCTGCCTGCCTTTTGCCAACTATGTTGGGGTCGGCTTTGAGTCTAACCGGATGCAGCTGAATACCAGTATTTTACATGGAGCGACAGCCTATCTGACCTCCACAACCCAGTTACTGCTAGGTAATATGATACCCCTCGGTAAGACTGGTTGTCAGACTTTCGGGCCACTGACTACCTAACGACTGTCAAAGATCTACAAATGACAGCCGGGACCAACGGCTTAACGTGCTTTCCGAGGCAAGGAGGAAACTCGGTATGTAATGGGTGGTCACCCATCCACGGACCAACCTAGGTAAGCACGGCTCAACCTAAAGATCGACCCGAGCGGCTGTTCTTATTTAGCCACGAGCTCCTCCTGCTATTGAGAAACGCCCGACTGTAATCTAAAAACTCAGAAAAGAAAAAGCAATAAGTGGAAAGTAATGACACGAGTCATTAAAGTGCTTGTGCTTTAATTAAGATAATTAAAAAGTTACCTTAAGTATTTAAATTCCCGTATAAGATATGCAGTAGCCAATAAATAGCAGCTAATAAATATAATCCTTATCCCCGGTAGACTTTATTACTAGGATATCCTAGTAATAAAATCGTGTGCGTTGTAAAATGTTAATTGAAGTTTATATTCCCTTTTGTAATGTGGAGGTAGTTTTTGCTGCGAAATTCCTTATGAGGGCCTTACATTTTCTTGTTCTTGAGGAAACATAGGCGGAATTATTGTCTTTTTCTTTCTTAAGTAAGAATGTTTCGCTGCTTATTATGTCTTGGCTACAATTTTATGTTTGACTATATAAATATGTAAGCACCGACATACGTTATGTATTAGATTTTATTTAAACATTGTTTATACGTAGTTATTTACTGTTTTTTTCTTATAACGGTTTCTCTTTTCTAAAACATACAAATCGAAAAAACGCTGTGTTTAGGGTTCCGTACCCAAAGGGTAAAACGGGACCCTATTACTAAGACTTCGCTGTCTGTCTGTCTGTCTCCAGGCTGTATCTCATAAACCGTGATAGCCAGAAAGCTGAAATTTTCACAAATGATGTATTACTATTGCCGCTATAACAACAAATACTAAAAATTAAAAAAAAAATATTAAGGGGGGCTCCCATACAACAGATATGATTTTTTTTGCCGTTTTTATAGATAATGGTACGGAACCCATCGTGCGCGAGTCCGACTCGCACTTGTTATATCATTGGGATGATTGAGCCGATAACAACCAACCAACAACCAAGGAGAACCGCGAAAAAGTCAATTATTTCCGACAGATATTATCTGTACTGTTTTCCTTCAAACAGCTTCCAAATAACAACACTATTAACATTTTCGACTAAGATGTTCAAATAAGTTACTTAAGACGACTCAATTTCAGTTTATTTGTAGTAGTAATTCGCTCTATTTGGCGTGCCTCCACGTAACACAACGTTTTCGTGTGAAAGTGATAATTTTAACAAGATACATTCGAACATGTCAACAACCATAGTTCGAACATCCGGAGAAAATTGTGCTAAAGATCAAAATTTTCAATGATGGGCTGCGGGAGAATAAGAAGAAGAGATAGAAGAGAAGAAGGGATACCGCGGCCCTTGCACACAAAGGGCAAAGAAGGAACATGGATGGGTTTTAGTCAGTACAAGTCTGACACTACCTTCCGCTCCGCCCAGAGCAGGAGGGTCATTTGATGATTTCCCATGCGAAAAAAAGGGGGGTCACACTGGGATCAAGGGTAATTCACAAGAAAGCAGACGATCCAAAATATACCCAACTTTGTTACTAATAGTAATATTGTATAGTAACGTTACTAATAGTAAGTCGCCAGAAAGCGACGCGGTAGACCTCGCAGGAGACGACCTGGGCAGACTCAACGACCAGGACTTGGAAGACATGGGGAGGGGCTTTTGCCCAGCAGTAGATGACATAAGCTAACAGTATTACTTATCCCAGCCACTAGTATAGTAATAATCTGGTTTTAACACTAGTAATATTCAACAACATCATAATCGCTGGGTCTGGTGCCGGTGTCTCCCGGGGTGGCAAACCCGTTTTAGATTTATAGAAGCCAATCCTTATCACTTTGCTCCTTTGCGAGTTTTGTTTATGAGATTGATACTGATTGCCAAAACATTTTATGAAACCACTCTTCATGAAACCACTGAGTTTTACTATGAGCCATTAAATCATCGACACCCACCACTCCCTTAGGATCACCAACCCTGTATTCTATACAGTATATTTTTAACTTGTTGCCTTTAAAAATATCCTAGACTCATTTCACACCACAGTCTATTTTGGGATGAGCAGATAGAAATCTATACTTAATCATTTATTATCTAAACCTGTATGGGAGCATTCAACTACTATGACGCTAAAATAGTAACCAACCGGTTCGGCGACGTAGTTCATCAATATTGAATGAGTAATCATCCGCATTTTTATTGTAAAATATTTTATGGATGGGTGGATGACAACACGGTAAGATTATTGTGCATCCATGTTTGCTACTAAACTTATCTATACAAATTAATACAATTGAAGTGTCTGTTTGTGATTTCAAAATAACAGCTTATAGCTGAATGCAAGCATATGTATTTATGGTATACGGTACTTAAAACAACTTTTTATTTTTGTCTTTCTGTTTGTTCCGGCTAATCTCCGAAACGGCTGGACCGATTGTGACGGGACTTTTACTGGCAAATAGCTGTTGTTATAAGGAGTAACTAAGGCTTACTTTTATTTAAACCCTTGATTTTTTTAACAATAGGTATCCGATTCATATAGGGAAGTAATATTTTTACAATAATTTCTCGCCGACGAAGCTCGCGAGCAACAGCTAGTGTTAAATGAAAATGAAATGTTCGTGAGTCACGGCCATTGACGATTATTGACGAATTATATTTTAGTTTGAGGCTATGGTAATGACATAATCCACCAACAAAGTGGAAGATTGCCTTATTTATGTACTCTGTAAGGTGTATCTTCTACCCATGTGTACCAAGCATCTTACTTACATAGCGTAACATTACGCCGGTAATCTGCGAAGGGTTAGGCAAAGAGGTGTACCCAACTATAGTATATCCATATTTTGTTAGTTATTTTTAAGTCCCATGTAACAGGGAGCAAGCCTATTGCCATCCACCGGGCACAAATCCAGACTCCGTGGCTGTTACTGGGATTTGTTTTATTGAAAACCCAATAACGCTTTGCCCAACCCGGTAATCGAACCCAGGACTTCATTCTCAATGAGGCAGTAAATCTGTCTCTTATTTTATTGTTATATTATATTTAATTATCAAACATACTTAAAACTTTATTATTTGAGAACGCTTTAAAACAGTGACAATTATGTTCTCGTTTCTGATCTCATTTGATTCAATTCAACATTCAAGTCACTCCTCTATAACATTACAGCGTTACTATAAGACCATAGTCTTAATAATTTAAAGATATACGGCGTCATTGCTAATGCCGCCTTATCCGGTTACTTAACATCAATGACTGGCAATAGTAGTAATGCTCATACAGTTTAGGCACGGACTCCATCAAAACGTAGACGAGCGATTCAACAAGAGAGACGAAAGACGCGATGTGGATTTCAACGAATGTGATTGGTTGATTTCCGCACGTCTTTGTTTAGGTGGAGTCCGGGCCTTATACTGCTCGGGACATCGCCATCGACGCTAGCGCTTCATTAACAGGAAGCGGCGGCCACGGTACGCATACGCAACGAACTATACCCCGAACTGGAAGCGACGACTCACGATATGCAAATAACGTAGCTAGATTTCATGAGCTGTGTGAAAGACGCAGACGAATGTCATTAATAGTCTAGTAGACTAATGAAATGTGTTCGCGGAAATTAGTAGTTGTTAGGAGCAGTGAAATGTAAAAAATAGGGTGAACGGTGCTTGTGGAGAACATACTGAGACAAGCATAACGTAACGGCAGAATATTCAACTACATAACATAAATAGAATGGGACAAGGGCAGGAAGATGATGATGATAACATAACGCCTGTTATCCCCGAAGGGTTAGGCAGAGGTGTACCTAATAGTACCTACACTCACATTTAGCCAGTTATGTTTAAGTCCCAAAAGCATAAATCCAGACTCCGTGGCTGCTACTGAGAAATTCCTGATGTAAAACCCCATTAACACTTTGCCCGACCCGGAAATTGAACCCAGGACCTCATGCTCACCAGTCACGCTTGCGACCACTAGACCAATGATGCAGTCTACTATTGGATATTCAACTACTGATGCTACAATACCCGAAAGCCCAGAAAACAATGATGATTAAAGTGCCTGTTTTTATTTGCTTCATAACTCAAACGAATTCGGGGCACTTAAAACTCCAGTAATAGGATTGTCGGAAGTAGACAAGGAGCTTTTTTCTGCTTAGTCTTCGCGGTTACAACAATTAACCTTTCCATCGGCGATACGGTTCCATGAACTCTAAACAATACGAAAAAAAAACCGTGCATTTGCATTTAGCTGGCACTGCTGTAAATTATGTAATTTGCAAATTGGATTGGAGGTCTTTGTTTTAAAAAACCGTTACTTATTATATGTATTACGACTGTTATGTTAATATTATAACTGATAATATGTTTAGTGGTGACACTAATATAGAAGTATGGAAGAAGAAGACATGCTTCGCCGACCTCAAATAAATTGGGAAGATGGCAGAGGATTTGATGGATGAGGATATTGATAATGGCAGAAATAAAGCACTGAGGATGCTAATGCCATAATTAAAAATAATTCATGATTGAGTTGAGACAGACAACACTACCTACTTAGAATCACATAGTAGGAATAAGAAACCCGAGTCGCGTCACAAGGACAATTCTATTGTGGATAGGATGTGTTCAGTTGCCGAGTGAAGCGGCTCTTTTATGGTAATATGCTGAGAGGAATTTGCCAGCTGTTTTAAATTAAAATCACTCTTCTTATGAAGCCATCAATGAATGTGTAGGTCTTTGATGCATGCAAGCATGATGTCATTTTAGATAATATATAGCTCATTAATTAAGTTTTAAGAACAAGACTCCTATAAAAGAGATTCTCCATACTCATTTCTTGTAATAATATTTAATTTTAAGATCGGGTATGGAACAAGTAATTTACCAATCAAGTCAATGTCTCAGTGGGTAATATTATGTCCAATGTAAACTAGGGCAAGAGACCAATGGTAATGCGTTAGAAATTTACAGGCGGTTATTTTGTCGATGATAAGAGCATTAAGAATTTAATCATTATACTGTATTGGGTTGATAAGAATAAAGAGATAGAAGACATCATCTAAGAGACAGAGAAGGAACAATTTAAGAGACAGAAGAAGAATGCGAGTCAATTTAAAAAAAGGTACAAGCGAAACTAAGTATTCTTTGACACTCCTTCAGGTGTAATAAAACATATCTACAACGATAAAATCATACTGGTTTCGTCCAAATTGTTCTAAATTGTAATTGGCCTAACCTAAACCTAATAACTGTACGTACCCACCGTACTGGTTTTATGTAAGTTGATCCTAGAGTTGCATAGATCACGTCAGATGGCAAAGTTCAAAGACCCAGAAATGTCATTTTGTGAGACAAACGGTTTATTTTCTGAATCCAATGCTTTTAGATCACGTATATTTGCGCGGTCAGATGTGAGGAGAATCGATCTATCTTGTCTCCTGGCTCTGTTTCATTATACGCTACTGGTTTTGTTGTAGCATAGTGCACAGTTTCAAAACTAATTTGTTTTGAATGATTTTGAAATTCGTGCCTTCCTTATTATTTTGGTAATTTTTGTGGTGGAGGTTTTTTATCATTAAAATTTGGTGTGAGTGAATGATGTTAGGTAGGTTTTTCCTTCAGAAAACTTAAAACAATGAATAGTGAGATTTTGACCATGTTTCTAATGAAAAGACCTTGAGAAGGTCTTGAGTTGTTAAGCTTTAGTAACCTTACCAAGGCTAAGTCAAAGCAAAATATTTGGCAAATTGACAAAAAAAAAGCGGCCAAGTGCGAGTCGGACTCATGAAGGGTTCCGTAGCAGCAAGTAACACAATATAAAAGTTCTTGTAGTTCGTTGTAACTTTGATCGATTTTTTTTTTAATTTGTGGTGATTGAATGAAAGGTAAATTGCAGTTTACGATTTATGACGTTTTAAAAAAAACTACTTACTAGATCTCGTTCAAACCAATTTTCGGTGGAAGTTTGCATGGTAATGTACATCATCATTCATAACATATGTTTGATGAAAAAAAAATTCGAGTTTCAGTTCTAAGTATAGGGAACTCCAAAAATGTATTGTTTTTTTTCTATTTTTGTGTGAAAATCTTAATGCGGTTTACAGAATACATTTACTTACCAAGTTTCAACAGTATAGTTCTTATAGTTTCGGATAAAAGTGGCTGTGACATACGGACGGACAGACAGACAGACTTGACGAATCCATAAGGGTTCCGTTTTTTGCCATTTGGCTACGGAACCCTAACAACTGAAATTATCTGCATACTAAATTCACAATTATCATCTTCGACCATTCGAATAAAATAGCCACAATATAGTAAATTAACGTAGTGTGCGCCACTCTGCTAAACGACATCTTTTCCTGGCTGTACAAGGTGTGAAGCGAGAGTTAATAAACAAAGCTGAGGTATCATCACAACAGAAGCCAAGGTTCTAACCGCGAGCTTCGTGAATCAGCCTTGTCATTTAATTTGCGAAACATACAATTTATAAAACTTATTCGAAACAAATTGTTGTCTTTCACCGCAACCGCGGGGACCAGTAACTTGGCTTAGAAGGTTGGTGAACAACTGTATAGTGAGTGTAGGGTTGCCAGGAATCGAATTGGATAGACTTGTTGCCAACCAAACAAAAAAACTTTGACATTCATCGGTTAAAAATTATAAAGTGCATTACTTTATGAATAAGCTTCGATATTTATAACTAGTCAAGCATGCATACCCAATACATAAACGCGAGAAGCAAGCATAGTTTCTGAAAGCCCCATCTGGACAGAAATGAGCTGATATTAGTCAACTTTAACTGCTGCGATTAGCAGGCATATTGGACGAGTTAATTGGCGAAATCCATACTAATATTACACATGAAAAAGAAAAAATAGTTACTGTTCTCTACTCTCTTGTACTTTTTCATGCTTGATGGATGCTTGTTTTTGCGTATGCCAACGCAAATACCATGAACTATCTGGGTTAGCATATTGAATACTTTTTATGCTTGTAAGTAGTATTCCCGTGGAATAACTTTCGACTCCGGGTAAGTATCTGGATTATAGAGCCAAATCAATCATTCACAGATACTGATTGCCGCAGGAGAAGCATCTAGAATGTTTGCACTCAACCCTATGCTCGCTGCACACAAGATACTTATAGCACGGTTATCCTTTGTTTGCAGTCACCAGTCACCAGACTTGTGGGTTGCGGCTTACTTCTGACTTCGGTAACTTGAATAGTGTTTATGCGGGTGTTCTGTTGAATATAAAAGTTACCAGCAAAACTAGCACAAGGATTTGTTTTGCATAGTTTCGTTATTATGACCAGCATTATTATTGTGGCTGAGATAGGGATCTACATTAAATATAACGACTGTTTTCCCTTCGTTTTTTGTTTTAGCCGGTTATATGCATTGTCATTACTCGTTGTACAAGGTGACCGGTGTACATATACATAGAGGTTTCAGCTGATGTTTATTTTATGCCTGATTCTTATTTAACTTCTAATTTGGAAAGTGCTTGAATGTCACATTTCGGCTAAAATATTTAATACCTACTCCAATATAAACTCTAGTTTAGAATTCATTCAGATAAAGAAAATCGATTGTTTCCGTTAGCTTCAAAGGCAGCGTGTAATATTGGTTTAATATTTTATGGGTGTTAGGCGCGATTAATGAATTTATGCGAAACAAAGGAGCCGTCTTATGTCAGTAGGTAGTAAAAAACAGTGTAAGCTGGTCTGTAGCACTGAGACGTCCTTAGAAAAGGGCGCAAATTCGGAGGAACATTTCTTGCAGCGCAGCGTTACCCCACGTGTTCAATCGAACTGCCCATGTACTCGTAATGCCGGGTACACATTGGTGAAATGTAACATGACATTACATCCGGTTACTGGTTGTGATCCATTTCATGATGCATTGCATAAGTTTGGACGGCGCATTTGTGTTGCATTTGGTTAAATACGTTTCGCCAATGTGTTTTTTGATTGAATATTATCCATTTTAAATTAATTTTAGAGGTGGCTTTATGGTATTTATTATTGAGAATATGTTATGGAATCGTGTTTTCTAAATATAAAAAACTTAGAAGTAGTCCTCAACTTTGCTATACAATTAATCGCAAAGTGAATGCTGCAGTAATATTAAAACGAGAGTCATTCAATTTTCACAATTTGGGGTTATTCTTCAGGCCCTTAACACTAGACTGCAGGCTACAAGATACGGTCCTCCGATTTTGTGGCTTTAGTTCAAAGTATTGTACCTACTTGGTCAACAGTGGCTAAAAGAGGAAAATTGTGACCTGAAACTCTCCAAACTATAGCATTATGATGTTTATCTCATTGTAACGTAACGTGCTTGATAAACGTATCAGGTGCAGACTCTCAAGGAAGTTTGGTGGTTACCATTTTTACATTTAGATCACGTTATCATAATACATGAGAATATTGAGGAAACAGACGTGAAGGCAAAGACGATTCGGCCATAAACACTTGATGATCGGCTACCAGAGAGTATAAGATCGTTTATATTATTATTTATGACCACATAAATAACTTTATAGGCTGTAGTTGTGTTTATTAAAGCCTCGCAGGCATTATGCAAGATGTTCGGGAAATTACGTCGAAATTCAGGAGAAGTTACGACATTGTCTGAAAACCAGTTTCTCTTACGAGCATATCATCATCTGCCTAGCCTTTTCCCAACTATGTTGGGGTCGGCTTCCAGTCTAACCGTATGCAGCTGAATACCAGTATTTTACATGGAGCGACTGCCTATCTGACCTCCATAACCAGTTAGCGCTAGGTAATACGATACCCCTTGGTAAGACTGGTTGTCAGACTTTCGGTTCACTGACTACCTTCTTCTCAAGGCAGACTGTGTTGGTACGCTCCATGAAACATTAACCCTTATTTCAATAAGGGTTGATGACAATAACAGATGAATCTGCAGATAATTTTTGAATGCGAGGTGATAAGAAGGTATCTTTATAATTTTATACGACAATAGTCATAGTGGCTCGCGCATGTCAGCTAAAAGGTCGCAACTTGTAATTTGCGCACGCGCTCTCAATTGCCGCTTATCCACGGCTTGTTTTTTATTATGCTGGTAATGTGTTTATCTCAATTAAGTAATCATTTTTATAATTGAAGGGACTGCCAACTTTGCTTGACTATATCTTTGATTTGAAGTTTAAGATACCGATAACAAGTGTTATTGTTGTTTAAATGTATGAAATAAATCAGGTGTCGATCTTGACAAGCTTGGCCACCTACAATAAAAAAACGATTTATTTATTTATTGCACAATATACGCGACACAGTTACTGGTTAACCTTAAAACTAAAGTTTAAGTACTTAAAACTAGAAAATATTTCAACATAAATAATTAAAGAAAGAAAAAGTATCTATTAACAAAACAAAATAAGAAAAGTTGAAATAACAATAAAACAAAATTATATAAAAAATTAAAAATAAACATAAGAAAAAGATAAAACAAACGAAATTGGTCCCGTACGAGGCCAAAAGGCCCCCTAAGTTCAGCATGTTCGGTTTCAGCATGGTGCTGTAACATTTAAAAAAAAACTTATGTCTAGCTTTTCTGTATACCTTTCAAATTCAAGTATGTTTAATACATACACCTATAGGTAAAACTATTGTTTTACATTTCATCGACTAAGGTGTGTACTTAGACAAATATTGTTTCATACACTATAAGTACAGGGTATTTTTAAATTAATTGGGGAAACTTGACAAGCAGGTAACTAATAATGGGCAATACAAAAATAATTATTTTGTAGAATCAACGACTCTTTGTATAGGAACGTGTAAGCAGATCTTAATAACATTGGCATTGATTCCCTGTATCATTATAAGTCATCGTTTCCATGAATTGCAAATGATGATTTTATGGAAATTCCAAAATGCTTGTCGTGGTACTTTTCTTAGTTATCTATACATACAAATACATAAAAATTGAAGTGTGTAATATCAACATAACAGCTTTTACTGTATGCATATAAATATATATATATATACGGCTCTTAAGTTTAACAAAAAAACTTTTGCCTGTCGGTCTGTCTGTCTGTTTGTTTGTTGCGGCTGATCTCCGAAAGGGCTGGACCGATTTTGACGGAAATTTTACGGGCAGATAGCTGGTGATAATAAGGAGTAACTAGGCTATTAGACTACGGTAATTTTTGAAAAAGGATTAGGATTCGGTGCAAAAAATTAAAACCCTTGATATTGGTAACAAAATCCGATTCAAAACGCGAAAGAAGGTCGCCAGCAACAGCTAGTAGGTAACGAATAAGTAAGTACATAAATAAAAGATTCTGGGACAAGCAGGCTAAAGGAAAATACATGTTATTTGGCGTTGGAACCCGTTATGCAAAAGAACGCCAAAAACTGTACCTGTACCGATACTCATGATTCATTCCGGTTTGCATTGCACTCCAAACGATGCTTGGATTTTTTAAACTTCCTTCTCCGATTTAAGAACGTTGCTTTGAGCATTATTGAGGAGCTCGTGGCTAAATAATAACAGCCGCTCGGGTTGATCTTCAGGTTAAGCCGCGCTTGCCTACGTTGATCCGTGGATGGGTGACCACCCATTACATGCCGAGTTTCCTCCGTGCCTCGGAAAGCACGATAAGCCGTTTCTCCTGGCTGTCTTTATAGATCTTTGACAGTCGTAACGGGTAGATCTACAAATGGCCCCAAAAGTCCGACAACCAGTCTTACCAAGCGGTATCGTATTACCCAATACTAACTGGGTTGTGGAGGTCAGATAGGGAGTCGCTCCATGTAAAATACTGGTATTCAGCTGCATCCGGTTAGACTGGAAGCCGACCCCAACGTAGTTGGGAAAAGGCTAGGCAGATGACGATGATGCTTTGGATACTTTACTTTACTTACTTTATCAGTCTTTGATAACTCTTCACTTATATAAAATTATACGTATCAATTTAATTTAATTGGTTCGCCTCTTTTCCCCTATGATTTACCGTGACGTGATAACGGTAAGTGTAACGAAGTGACTGTCAAAGTTGATGTGTGCGAAGGCCGTACATTACATTAATGAAACAAGCGTAGCGTATACTTCGATCATAAATAAAGAACATAGCATAGGTACAACGAAAAGCTACCTGCTATGGTAAAAAGTTTTTTTTTTATATAAGTTTTTAAACTGTCATGGTCACTAACATTATAATTAACACTAGAAACGGGATAGCGTGATAGTGGTAGCGGTACTGAGTGCAAAACACGAACAAGAAAGAGGGTAGACCGATTTGTCTGCTCATAAACACCCACCCGCAATAACTTCAGTTTATTCGTGATCATGGTGCTTGCAACAGCACCGAAATTTAGGGAACTCAAAACAAATAGTGGACATGGTAAATATCCCGTTTTATAGTTTTTTTTTGCGGTACAAATGGACACAATCGGAGGCGTAAGAGGCTTTAGAACTTAAAAGACTTAGGGCGAGTTTCACCAAACAATCTGAACTCGATCAGTAAATCTAAATAGTATTCCAGAGCTTTTGTTGTCAATATTTCCATAACAAATTATGACACGCCCTTTTATTGGTGTGGTGAGTAGATAAAATACGAAGCTTCGCCAATGAGGACGAATTAATTCACGTAATTCCCTCCATGTGGCCGTTTGTCCAACAATCTCGTTTCCTTAACTTAATCACTGTATAAATGACTCACTATGGCGAAGGTCGTCGGCCTGCCGCTGAAGCGGTGCCGCGGCAAATTGATGCTTCTTTAAGGAAGTTCCGAGAACCACCAGTTACAAAAAAGGCCCTCCCGACCACTGCCAGAATCACGATTTTAATCGCGCTAAAGTGTAATGGAGCCCCGCCATACTGTTTTGCATTTTCCATCGTAAATATTTTATGATACTCTAAAACTTATTTGAATGTTAAGTTTGCAAGATAAAATATTTTGGGTAAGTAATTTAAGATTAAATCTTGTTGCGAGAGTTTTGGGTAATTTTAATACCGCATTTATATTTACATACATAACAAAGGTAAAAATGTTTACAATTTATAAGATGTAGGTTCAAATTGTTTATTAATTATACATAATTGTAACCTAAATGTCATGTCATGTACATAAAATAAATAATTAAGTAAGCAGACAATTTCATAACGTGTTACCATGGATAGCTAAAAATAATACAACTATTCATAATTTTCAAGAAAATGAAATCGTGTGCAAAGGATCATATTTCACAGGCACTTTTACCCATTCGTAGGAAAATAACTAATTATTCGGATCTTTGTACAGCGCTGTTCTATGACTTTATTAGCTCACGTAACTTCCTATGTCGTGACGAAAGTTTTGTCTATGAATGTGGATGGGTATAAGCGAAGAGAAATACCAAAGAAACGATGAATGGACTGTGTAAAGGATGACATGGCAAGAAAGGAGATGTCTGATGAGATGACGAGTAATAGAGAAGTGTGGAAGAAGAAGACATGCTGCGCCGACCCCAAATGAATTGGGACAAGGGCAAGAGATTTAATGATAATGAACTGCCTATATGCAGCATTTTGGGTAAAACTGAGAAATGTTGATATCCTATAAAGGAACCCTTTTATGAAATATCTACGAAACAAGAGAAGATAAGTTGATAATGAACATGGAAAACTGATATGTATATGTTGTGGGTAGGAGTACGGAGATAATGAAACGAGTGTCGTCCTTGATCGCTAGTTTATTACTGACTTGGGAAGGGGTCATACTGACACATTGACACCGTATAACTATGTGTGAGTACGCATACACATCATTCCTCCACACTAATCTTAAAACTTGTTGACAAATAACACAACATGATATAGGTAAAACATTGTTGTACCAACTAACTCTTGCTTAGCCTAAAATTATACGTATACTAATAAAATACAGAATAGTCAACATCCTTTCTAGTACGCCGAGAATGTGCACGTCGATCATGCGTGACTGCTGAATCCTGCGCAGCAGCTAAGGCTTGAGGAGCCTGCTTCTCTAATGCGTTACTTAATGATTGCCGTGCATTTTCTCGGTTCACAATATCCGTTGAAATCTGGTCCCTGTCAGTTTCAACGCTGGTTGCAGCCGCAGTACCCGCTTCTATCTCCACCGGATTCTCTGAAATTGCACTTTCTATGGTACTGGCTATATTCTCAACAGCAGGCCTGGGCGTTATTGGTGGAGTGCGTAACGGAAACGGAGAAGTCGAAGAAATCGAAGGATTACAAACAGATTGACTTTCGTCACAATCATTGGGATTTTTACATTTAAACAATTGATCAAGATGCCTAATGCAAAATACACCATAATCTTCAACAAGCACTTTAAACATTCTTTTCCCTATCACTTTATTAATGACTCCCATCTTCCATGTCTCTTTTCTACCACTGTACCACCGGACCCATACCCTGTCACCGGCTTCGAAAGCTCTGGTGCGACCTTCATTCCCCTCTGACGGTATTTTACATAATTCTTTCTTTTTGGGAAGTATTAAATCAAGTCGCGATTTCAAATCCCTGCCAAACATTAATTTTGCGGGTGATTTTCCAGTAGTACAGTGCTCTGTGTTCCTATATTCAAATAAATAACCTAATAATTTGTCGAATACTACATTTTGTGCTGTACTTTCACTTAAAATATTCTTTAACATCTTTTTACACGTCCTCACTGAATTTTCAGCTTGACCGTTGCTGCATGGATGGTAAATCGGTGACGTGATGTATTTAATACCATTATTGGAACAGAAGACATTAAATTCTTTACAATTTATTTTTACGTCATTATCTGAGACTAATGTACCCGGTAATCCAAACACAGAAAATATTTGCTTTAATTTTTTTATTAAAGATTGTGTGGTAAGATCGTTTCCCATAAAAATACACTCTAACCATTTAGAGTACGCATCAATCACTACCAAGTAAGTCTGTTGCCGTATAGATAAATAGTCTATATGAATTCGTTCCCACGGTGCCGCTGCACTCGGCCACGGCGCCGGCGCTGCCCGTGGCGGAGCGGGCCGCACGCTCGCGCACACCTCGCACGCGCCGATCCACCTCTCAATATCCTCATCTATACCGGGCCACCACATCCTAGCGCGCGCATTGCATTTCATTTTTACAATGCCTAAATGCGTACTATGTAGTTCGTGCAACATTCTTTCTCGCAATGTCTTAGGAATTACTACCTTATGTCCTCGCATCAAAATTCCATTTTCATATTGCAAATCTGTACGACATAAAAAAAAAGGACGTATAGACTCGCAGACTATTTTGCGGGGCCAACCTACATTTGTATACTTTACTACTGTTTGTATAGTTTTATCGTTACAAGTAGCATTCTTTACATCCGTAAACAAAACAGCTGGCGCGACCGTACTATCTAGGAAGTTAAGCGCGCAGTATGCGTCATATTCGCCATCTTCCTCGCACTCAGTGTTGGTTACGGGTGCACGGGAAAAATAATCGGCGACTAAATTATTTTCGCTCGATATATATTGAACTACATAATTGTATGCAGATAATATAATAGCGTATCTTTGTAAACGTAACGCCGTGGTTATTGATATACCCGTTTTACTGTTGAATATTGACACTAAGGGACGGTGATCTGTTTTTAGAACAAATGGATCACTTCTACCGTATAGGTATTGATGGAAGTGTTTGACCCCAAAAATTATTGCTGTCGCCTCCTTCTGGATTTGGCTATAATTGCGTTCACTCGCCGAGAGCGATCGCGACGCGTATGCCAGCGGTCGCTCGCAGCCATCGCTTTCCCGTTGGGACAGAACTGCTCCGAGGCCATGCGGACCCGCGTCCACTGAGAGCACTAGCTGTGCGCTCGGCTCGAAATGTGCCAGCACGCGCTCGGAGGCGAGCTCAGCACACACGCGGCGCACCGCTCGCTGCTGTCGCGGGCCCCACTCCCACCGTGCGCCGCCGCGCAGCAACTCATGGAGTGGGCTCATAATGCTTGACGCGTTTGGAATAAAGTTTCTGTAGTAGTTGACCACTCCAAGAAACCGTTTTACTTCTGTTATGTTTGTCGGTTCCGGGCCATTCAATATAGCTTTAACTTTATCGGGGTTAGTACGTAATCCGTTCTTATCGATAACATAACCTAAGTACGTTACGCTATCCTTAAAAAAAACGCATTTGTCCTTTTGAAGACGCAAACCGGCTTCACTCAACCTGCTTAAAACCTGGGCTAACCTCGTCATGTGAAGCGCTTTCGTTGGCGCGGTCAAACAAATGTCGTCTAACCATATGCTGACCCCCTCGATACCAGACAGCAGTACTTCCATTGCCTTTTGAAACAAAGCTGGAGCATTCGCGAGGCCGTACACTAGGCGGGTATATTTAAATAATCCTTTTGGAGTGTTAATTGTTGTCAGCTCTTGGGAGTCTTCAGATAGTATGAACTGATTATACGCATTTTTTAAATCTATTTTCGTATAATGTTCACCGCCTCCTAGTTTCGCGAATACTTCTTCGATTCTAGGTAATGGATACTTATCTATTATAAGATCCTGGTTAAGTGTGACTGAAAAATCACCTGCAATCTTAACTGTGCCGTTATCTTTAAGAACTGGTACTATAGGTGTCGCGTATTGTGAATTAGAAACTGGGACTAGTATACCTAAACTGACTAATCTATTTAATTCTGCTTCTACCTTCTCTTTTAATGCGAATGGTATTGGTCGGGCCTTAATGAATTTCGGGACCGCATTTTCTTTGAGTTGTAAATGTACTTTAAATTTATTAAAAGAACCAAGTTCGTCCTTCCATAAATTCGGATACTGTTCCAGTAATGTATTAACATCATCGTCTTGACTTATTTTACAAATATTGGTTAAAATCAAACCGAAGGCGGACATAAAATCGCGACCAAGCAGGGGTGGGCCATTTGAATCTACTACAAATATTTGTATGTTCTTTTTGTCGAAATTATACTCAACAATAGCTTGGAAATACCCCACCGGTGAAATTTTATGTCCGTTATACAAACACATTTTGATATTGCATTTATTTAATTTGTAATGTGCGAACAATTCCGTGTACAATCTTTTTGAGATAACTGAAACACCCGACCCTGAATCTAACTCCATAGTTACATTTACGTCACCTACCTTAATTTTTAAATTCAACGGTTTATCAGTTACGTACCTTATATTGAAATTATTACATTCGTCACAACTGCCAACCGAGTTACCCTCACTGTCATCACCACCGATTTTATTAACGTGTACATGTCCGTTTTTAACACATACTTTCTTTAAATGACCTACTTTTCCACATTTTTGGCACTTGTAATTTTTGTAGCGACACTTGTCCTTATCGTGATTTTTTAACCCGCACACCGAACAACGAAGGTCTTCGCCACGTTGGCCACGATCGTAACTCGTCGATGCGCGCCTGTCTCGCGAGCCAGCACGCGCGCCGCTCGCGCCGCTGCCGACGCCGCCGTTGCCGCCACGCGCTCCGCTCCCATCGCTCGGCCGCTTCCATCCACCTTTGCATGATATGTTGTTCACTGCTTCCTCTTCGATAGAAATGGCCTCCGAACTACTGCCCAACAAGGCCCTTGCCTCCTTAGCGCACGCAGACTGCTCCGCTATTTCAATTGCCCGCGACAATGTGAGGGTCGACGGGTTTTGCTCGAACAGCTTGCCACGTTCTGGATCTGCACTCAGGCCGAGGACGAATCGATCTCTTATGTTCATCTCGAGAGCGGTGCCGAAGTCGCAATAAACTGCCAAACCTCTTAATCGCGCCGCCCATTCTCTAACGGATTCGCCTGTTGTTCTGCTGGCGCCAAAAAATTTCGCCTTGTCCACAAATGAGCAAGTTTTCGCCTTGAAATGACTGTCGAGTAATTCCACTAGGTCTTCATAACTTAACGCTTCCAACTCCTTTGGGAAAGCCAGGTTAAGTACTAGACGATACGTCTCCTCCGTAAGATGGCACAGTAATATCCCACTCTTCAACTCGTCCTTAACGCCATTTATCTTCAAAAACTGCGTTAATTTACCTTTATATATTTGCCATTCATTAGTTTTATGGTCAAATGAAGACAGATTTCCGAGAAACGCATTCATTTTAATATACGGGTACTCGTTCTTACACCTCGTCGCCAATGATATGTATATGTTGTGGGTAGGAGTACGGAGATAATGAAACGAGTGTCGTCCTTGATCGCTAGTTTATTACTGACTTGGGAAGGGGTCATACTGACACATTGACACCGTATAACTATGTGTGAGTACGCATACACATCAAAAACATTTGGTTGTTTTCATATTGGTAAATTGCTATTTTTTTCTCCTTTTAATGTAAATAAACGGTAAAGAGTATAATAATGATGTATTTAATATTCAATGTTGACTTTTCACCAATACAGGTAACTTTAAGGTGTCTGGTATCAAAACAAACAGTAACATTAGCTCAATGCCCATAAACGATGAATAAGTAGACAATTCTAGAAGAAGCAAACAATTATTTTTAATAACTCACAACCTAGTTTTAAATATATGTAAGCAATGTGAATAAAATGTAGGCAAAGATCAATATGGCATAATTAAAGCGGCAATTACCACAATTGAAATGCAGCACGATTAAATTCAACACAAACGCATTCAAGGACGGCGGTGTACGAAAGCACAGTGCGCAACAATAATGTCTGCCTGCATGGTCAAACTTATTGGCTATTCAATGAGCCTAGATACACTGTCTATAAAATAGATTGGTCATACAACATTATTGCGTGGGTCAAGGCGGTTCTGTGAGATACATTTTGTAGTTCTTATTCCTTGTGACTCAGAATGGTTGGCATTCCTCCCTAATCAGCCATTTTACGTTCGAATGGTGAAGTCGTTCTCCTAAGTATCCTTTTAGAATGGTAAATGTGGTCGTGTTTATTTCCTAGCATTGTTTAAACTGTTATCTGGTCTGGAAAACGATATTATGTAGTTTTGAAGTCGGTGAACTATGTAGAAATCAGTTCATCAAATATAAGATATCGTTTAAAGTAACTTAGAAGAAACTCTAAAATTAAACAGAAGCATTCTTCATTTAAAAACGAATTGTTAAGATTCTAAAATTGGATTACACCTGCGAAGCACCTTCATAGTCTATTGACGAGTTACGTTAATCGCTACTGCATCTTTGGGTCATAAATCTTTCATCGCGGTAGGTAAATTCAAGTCTTTAGAACCATTCGTTCTGCTTGTGATTCGAGACACAAAACTTCCAAGCATTTTACCTGTTCATCAGTTTCTTCTGAGCACTCAAGGCTATCTTTTGAGTAATATCTGTAATTTACCGATTTACCTATTTGCAGCCTAGAATCCAACAGTGGATCACATACACCAATGTGTAGAAAAATGAATATGAAATAAAGTAATGCAGCTCAATAGCTGCATTACTTTATTTCATATTCATTTTATTATTTCTGAATTTAAGGCCAAGCAATATTAATACAAGGATAATACAATATGTTGATTATAAATTGCGTAGATAGATAAGATTGAAGTGTCCACGATTAGCAGTATAATCATGAACTTGATGTTCATGATGAATATCAACAACAATGGTTGATTCATTCATCAATCAGGGGTCTTTTTTATTATATGTTATACTAGCGACCTGCCCCGGCTTCGCACGGGTGCATGTATTTCCTCTTGAATCACTGTATCTATTAAAAAAAACCGCATCAAAATCCGTTGCATAGTTTTAAAGATTTAAGCATACAAAGGGATATAAGGGACAGAGAAAGCGACTTTGTTTTATACTAAGTAGTGAAGATTAAAAGTTTTTATGCCTACCTGACTTTGGCCACTTAGGTTCCTCTGTTATCCTTCCCTTCATTGTCTTCATGTAAAATCATTGTTGCCTTTCGACACATTGTTATAAATTTAGAATTAATAATGACACCTCTTTTATAACATTCAGTATTCGAGTGTCCGTAATAACAGGTTCGTAACATGACATACAACTAGTACTGTCTTTATTCATTGAAGTATGGCTAAGTGGGTCTCAGCTCACGCGTATCAACGCCCTTGCCGTTCAACTCTCCGTATTGAATGTCTATTCAATTGTATCTATTGTATTTCAATCAACAACTTTGTTACACGGATTATCTATAAGGTTATCAGATTTTGAGGATTCTTTTTTTTACCTGTTCTCGTTAGCTAAAGTACAAAAATGTTCGATTGTGTCAATAAGGCCAGTCATTGTCGGGTCAAGGCACCCGATTTAACGCTACTTTGGTAACATAGTAACAGAGCCTGAGTCTGACGGCTTCCTTTATTTCTTCTGCTAAGTCACGTTCCAGACTAAGCAAAACGAAAAAGATAAGGAAAGTCAAATCGAAACACTGCAAAATATCTTAAGTTTAACTTTATTGTCATAATAATGATCCACTGTTATCAGCTTTTTGTATTTCTTCACGGGCAAAGATACGATAGGGAATCACTCGCCAATTGCCACCAATAATGTCAGTGTAAAAACACTGTAAGTCGGAAAGAAATATCATATTGCAAGAACATAAATTGACTTTCTTCAACAGTTTGCTTTAAATACAGCAGCAATTTTCAAGGATATCAGGTATCGGTTCTACGGCTTCCTGGTGTTTATAGTTGCCTGTTTTCTGTAAACCTGTCTTATTGCTCAATTAATCGCTTTTCATTTACTGTAAGACTATTTTGGAGAGTTTAATTGCAGTAAACTACTTCCCTATTCGATTGTTCGCATTTTATCCAAAATCTTTGGCTTTGCCTGAGTCAGTGGTCCGAGAGGTTTCTAAGTAATACACATGCACTATTTAGTCACTCAAGTATCAACATGGCTAGATTACACCACCTTGGTTCGCCATAAGTTCCTTCCGTTCATTCTTACTTGTCCTAGGTAGGCATCCTATGTATAGATACTAAATCAATTATTTCTATGAATCATCATTAAGAATTGTAGAGTTCCCCGTCACTTCCATTTAGTTTTTGTACCAGTATAATCAAATGCGAACTCTCAAATGCTCGCATATTTCTTCGTATTTCGTATTATACTCCTGATCAATGACGTACGCAAACTGCGCGTAAAGGTATGTATGAATCATAACCCTTTTTATTCCTTTCCACCTGAGCTGGAAATTCCCACGATGCTATAGCTTCAGGCTTCGATTTCAAGTTCATAGTAAAGCTTATTTAATGACCGCAACAGTTTGATTTAGATTTGTGGAATAGTATTTTTTTTTTCGATTCAACGTAACAATTTCGAGAATTACGATCGTGTTTCGCTAGAAATTTGCTTCTTAGTGTTCTTGAATGCTTTAAGGATCTTCTATCCGTCAGTTTAGTGGTTTGTGCCGTAAGGGTGTGACTTTTGTTACTTTGTGCGGGACATTGGCTAGTCGTAAAAGGCTTTCATTAAATCATGGTGGGTGGTCGAGGTTGATTGTCGGTGGAAAATGGTTTTGCAGTAAAATGTCCGATGCTTTGGCACAAAGCCAGCGCCGTATTTAGCTGATATTTTTACTGTATGACTGTATAATATGAATAATTAAATTGCAACGTAGAAAATGGCAATATGACAACTCTTCACACTTTTTGATGGATTCCATTGTTTCTCTATTTCGTAACATGACTCGTGATTCTAGACATTGTGGCATGCATTCTGTGAGACTTTGAAAATAAACTAGCTACGCATGAGTTTCATTTAAGTATCTATTGTTAGTTAACGCTTATTCAAGCATTTATTTGGCGCCGTCTGGTGCAAATCAAACTAAAATGTGGTTAGGACGGACTAACAACTGGCCTTAAATGTCGAATGCAGTATTGTTATAGGCATTACTTCATTTGAATATTGCTGTTTTTTCTTTGAGTTAGCTTGTTTGGCAAGGGGTCAAGATCGTGCAATAAGAAAGGAGACGTAGCAGAAGCCAAGAATTTATAATTCAAAATATGAATCACCACCTTTTAAGAACTCTTTGCCAACTGGCAAATAACCATTAAAAAGGAGAACGTTTCCATTCTTCCCTGGTGTAAGAGCAACATCACATAATGAGGAGGTTCGTGTCATTTATAGATCAAACTCGCTTCAAATCGTACATTTGTGTTGTTTTAGTAAAAATTGCGTGGAGTAGTGCAACGAGGCCAATCCGTAGGGCGATCACGGTGCCGGCCGTGGCGCCGCTCACGCACGCCGCGCGCCGCGCCGTCCCAGCCGCACGCTGCACGGGGCTCATAGGAATGCCACTTGCCTAGCGTCCAGTCCTCGGTACCGTTGGGTACATACAGTTTTGAACATTAAAATAAATGATTATTGATTACGCTTCCATTAGGTTAACAAGCTCTACGAGTTGATTTGTCCGTAGTATTGGGAAATAACCAGCTAAGGTCTAAAAATATCATGAGAAGTCCTTGGAGTGGAGCAAGGAATGACAAATATCGAAAGTAAGAGAATGAAAATAACCAAAAGCAGTTGGGAAATTAATAGAAGTTTAATGCATCATAATCAACACCTGGCACAGCTACAATATTTAGCATAACAAAAGTGAAGCGAGTGATAAAAGACAACTGAAATGTCCTTTAGTCAATTATATGTTTAAAAATCAACACCTGGCACAGCTACAATATTTAGCATAACAAAAGTGAAGCGAGTGATAAAAGACAACTGAAAGTGACCTTTAGCCAATTGAATGTTTCAAAACCAACACCTGGCACAGCTACAATATCTAGCATAACAAAAGTGAAGCGAGTGATAAAAGACAACTGAAAGTGACCTTTAGCCAATTGAATGTTTCAAAATCAACACCTGTCACAGCTACAATATTTAGCATAACAAAAGTGAAGCGAGTGATAAAAGACAACTGAAATGTCCTTTAGTCAATTGAATGTTTCAAAATCAACACCTGAGACAGCTACAATATTTAGCATAACAAAAGTGATGCGAATCATAAAAGACAACTGAAAGTGACCTTTAGCCAATTGAATGTTTCAAAATCAACAACTGGCACAACTACAATATTTAGCATAACAAAAGTGAAGCGAGTGATAAAAGACAAACTGAAATGTCCTTTAGTCAATTAAATGTTTAAAAATCAACACCTGGCACAGCTACAATATTTAGCATAACAAAAGTGATGCGAATCATAAAAGACAACTGAAAGTGACCTTTGGCCAATTGAATGTTTCAAAATCAACACCTGAGACAGCTACAATATTTAGCATAACAAAAGTGATGCGAATCATAAAAGACAACTGAAAGTGACCTTTAGCCAATTGAATGTTTCGAAATCAACAACTGGCACAACTACAATATTTAGCATAACAAAAGTGAAGCGAGTGATAAAAGACAAACTGAAATGTCCTTTAGTCAATTAAATGTTTAAAAATCAACACCTGGCACAGCTACAATATTTAGCATAACAAAAGTGATGCGAATCATAAAAGACAACTGAAAGTGACCTTTGGCCAATTGAATGTTTCAAAATCAACACCTGAGACAGCTACAATATTTAGCATAACAAAAGTGATGCGAATCATAAAAGACAACTGAAAGTGACCTTTAGCCAATTGAATGTTTCAAAATCAACACCTGGCACAGCTACAATACTATCTTGCATAACAAAAGTGATGCGAATCATAAAAGACAACTGAAAGTGACCTTTAGCCAATTGAATGTTTCAAAATCAACAACTGGCACAACTACAATATTTAGCATAACAAAAGTGATGCGAATCATAAAAGACAACTGAAAGTGACCTTTAGCCAATTGAATGTTTCAAAATCAACACCTGGCACAGCTACAATACTATCTTGCATAACAAAAGTGATGCGAATCATAAAAGACAACTGAAAGTGACCTTACGCCAATTGAATGTTTCAAAATCAACAACTGGCACAACTACAATATTTAGCATAAAAAAAGTGAAGCGAGTGATAAAAGACAACTGAAATGTCCTTCAGTCAATTAAATGTTTAAAAATCAACACCTGGCACAGCTACAATATTTAGCATAACAAAAGTGATGCGAATCATAAAAGACAACTGAAAGTGACCTTTGGCCAATTGAATGTTTCAAAATCAACACCTGTCACAGCTACAATATTTAGCATAACAAAAGTGAAGCGAGTGATAAAAGACAACTGAAATGTCCTTTAGTCAATTGAATGTTTAAAAATCAACACCTGGCACAGCTACAACATAACAAAAGTGAAGCGAGTGATAAAAGACAACCGAAAGTGACCTTTAGCCAATTGAATGTTTCTAAATCAACAACTGGCACAGCTACAATATTTAGCATAACAAAAGTGAAGGGAGTTAGAAAAGGCAATTGAAGGTAACCCATTCATTGTCCTTTAGCAAATTGAATATTTTAAAATCAACACCTGAAACAGCGACAATATTAGTACGTCAAAAGTCAAGCGAGTCACAAATGGCAATTGAAGGTAATCCATTCATTGACCTTTAATAAATTAATTCGTCGACTAAGCTAATAAAAAACATTGCACATGGTCATTAAAAATCGAAGCATCGATCGCTTCGACTAAAGCCATGCAACTAAAAGTAAACATACTATCTAATTACACTTGATACTGAACAGTAAATGTTTGCTTATCGCACAGAAGCGGCTGTAAGTAGACTGAGGGTAATTATTAGGAGTGTCTACGTTAGCAGGTAAGGTAAGAGGAGCCGGGCGCGTAAATATTAATTCTACTTCAATAGGTCCCTCAAAAGAGAGAATACAGGCGAACTGAGCTAGTAGGTATTATACATTGTCAACACGTCTCAGACGACGACACGTCTCAGATGACTAGCGAATGGAATGATAAAAATGGATTTTTGAAATAACTCCTCATTTTTCTGCGAGCAAATATCAGTGTTTCGTAATTTCTAAGTTGAGTTCTTCTAAGTCTCGATATGTGTCTATCTTCAAGAAATTCTCACTCATGACATAGGGAACGTGTGAAGTATAGCATTCCTAATTACGAAGCCGAGGCGCAATCCTATAGCATATGACTCTAGTCTCAGGCTATCCACACGCGCACGTGGATCTAACGTTCATAGTGGGTGGATTATAGTTTCATTGTTGCGTAGAGAATCTCTTTTGACGATAAAATCGCATTACACTATATTCTTGTAAGCATTTATTTAAACAGCCTCTCTAAAGACTTAATCCACACTATAAAAACATGTATCTTAACATTTACAGTTTTTTTTTTAAATTGGATGTGCCATATTTACTCATAACAGCCGGGTACCGTTCTTTGGAAAAGCTGACATATTCCTTTTTTCGTTTATTTTGATCAATATCGCCTTCGCAATCGTTTATCTATTGATATCTGGAAATTATGCGCAAGGAAGAGCAAAGTGTCTTGAGATTTTATTTCTCTATTTGCTTGAAGATTTTTACTCTGCAGCCGTGATTTTTAATCAGATGTTGGCAAAAAAAAATTGAAAGGACCGTTGTTGGTACCATTAAATAAAATGGTAGAAGAAAAAAATGTTAGCAATTCCAAGTATAAAGAGGACAACGGCACATTGGTAGACGTAGGTCAAGATTCTTCGTGGATTTTATTTTAGACTAGCTAGTTTATGCCCGCAGTTTCGCTCGCGTTAATTTACAATTTGACAATCAATAAGGGTTGTACTCTGCTTGTAATAATATTATTCAATCATGATTCGAAAGACAGGCGGCGTCATCTATTATCATAATAACGTTATTGTAGTTTTCCTCGGGAACAGAACTTTTTTTCGGGTAGAAAGGTACTTACCCTATGTCCGTTTCTGTACACCTGACAACGTATATGCAAAATTTCAGGATGATCGGTTCAGTGGTTTAGGCGTGAAAAGGTAACAAACAAACAACCAAACTTACTTTTGCATTTATAATATTAGTTAGGATTTTTTCAATTTTCGGTACCTATACCGAACACAGTACCAAACTTCTTTAATTCGTCGATCGTAGATCGTTTTCACAATTTGAAAGCCAATTTAAACTTGAAATTAAGTAGGTATTCTATTCTATTTACTTTTTAAGTACTTCTAATTAATTCAGAATTGTATACAATATGCAATTCTATTTAACCCAAATTACGACTGCTACAGGATGTCATGTGCATTAAGTCTAGCCATGTACCACTGCTGTACTTGCAGTTTTAGAGAAGTTATTTTCTTAAAAAAAACACTAATTCGGCAGAAAATCAAGATATCTACGTAATCTAAATTTTATTATGTTTCTCAAGCTTCAAGACTATTAATAATATTAATTACTTACTGTAATCGTGGACGGTGTGAATGCCGCATACCACGAGTTTTATTGCTGACCAGGAATTTATTTACAACGTTGGTCGTAAGCGAGCTTTTGTTATACAAATGTAATGTAACAGTACCGCTGATAGATTCTGATTAACGTCGGAACATTGCACTCGGGCTCTGCTGAACTCATGCTGCAGGAAAATGGGGAGAAGTAAAATATTTTGAAATGATAAGTGATAACTAATTTGGAACTATTCTACATATATGGGTAAATAGGTACTTATTTAGAGTCATGTGTTGAAAAAATCCTATTAGCTAGTGTTTTGGATTTTCCAGTTGCACGTTATGTAGGTGTAGCTATCGACATTTGAAAGGTAAAATGACTAAAGCGGCAAAACCAGAAACCTCAGGAATGAAAAATAAAAAAAACATAAAATTTTCCCGACCAAAATGGACTAATTCCTCATTTTCTTCAGGCATAGAATCTCTTAAATATGAGATTGGGAAATCTCTGATATAAATTAAGAGATTCTGTTCAAAATGTCTACCAGAGCAGAGGCATAAAACCTCGGCGTGGGTAAAAACAATACCGCACATGCCATAAAGGTTCCAAGGCGAGTGCGCCCGCGCGCCGTTGTGAAGCGAAGCTTGTTGTCGAGCTGACGGTGCGAAAGGCTCTTAAATAAGTTATGGCTAATTCCTTACTTCAGCCGGTGGCCGTGGAATGCAGCACAGCGCATTGTACTCACTTATCTTAACACTCGAACCTGACCTGCCACTAAATGCTAAGCCATTATTGGCTGGCACGCATGCGGCTTGGGAAGTTGGGATCAATCCTTATCATTTAGTTCTGTTTTCTTGGTGGTTTTAACTTATCAGGTACTTTGTTACACACTGCTACTAAGATGGAACGTGGACAGTGCGCTGAGAGGTTCAGTTTTCAATGCAGTAAAGGCGTAGTCAACAGTTTTGTGTGGGACAAAACAGTTTTTCGGAGCGTTTTTCCAATTTTGAAGAAATCTGTTCGAAAGCAAGGCAATCTTGGTTCCGATTTCGGCAGAGACTTGAAGTTATACGGGCCTACTACCCATGCGAGGTCGAAAGGTGTCACGTAATACATTAGAATACTGTTTTATTCCAAGTTCGTTTTTCGTTTTAGGAGGCATGGTTTGTAAATTGTTCCTTGAATATTAGGTAGCTGTAGTTAACCAAACCGTAATAGGTCTTATCGCAGCGGATAACTAAACATTTTGTATATGAATGACGCATCGATTTCCTTAAATTATAGTTTTAATTATTAAGTATTGGTATGAAGTAGTGGTATGAATTACACATGGTGATATAATAATACTACAGGTACAGCAGACTGACCTCGCTGGTCTAGTGGTCACAAGCGCGACTGCTGAGCATAAGGTCACGGGTTGGATGCCCAGGTCGGGCAGTTTTATTGGGTAGGTATTTCCATCAGAAAATTCTTAGTAGCAGCCACGTAGTCTGGAATTGTGGGGTTGACGGCAATAGGCTCGCCTCCTATTACATGGGACTTAAACATAACTGGCGAAATGTGGGTGTACTATTAGGTACACCTCTGCTTAACCCAGCAGTGGATGGAATAAGGCTCCCAACGATGATGATGAAATATTTCGACTTGACTTACGCGGCTTCGCTCGCGTTGAGTCTGGTTATTATCCCACGGGATCACGCTAGCGGAATAAAATATATCATAAGTGTTCATCCTGGTTATAAACTACCTGTCTGCTAAATTTCATTCAAATCCGTTCAGTATTTTTTGCGTGAAAGAGTAACAAACATCCATCCATCCTCACAAACTTTCGCATTTTTAATAGTACCTACCTAGTAAGATTTCTAGTAGCAAGGGTTGTGGAGCTCAACAACAAAATTGCGACTAAATGTAATACATAATTCTGTAAGGTTTGCAACCAGCTTCTTTGAGCGACGCGGGAGCGGGAGGGATGAGATACCAAGTTATTATACAAAAAATAATTTGAAAATTATCGTCTAATAATGTTTTCAGTGTTTGTCTACTGTTGAAGTTTTAAACTCATTATCTGCCTAGCCTTTTCTCAACTAAGGCTGATTTTAGTTGCGGTCGGCTTCCATCCTAACCGGACGCGGCTGAATTTGACATGGAGCTGCTGCCTATCTGACCTCCACGACCCAGTTAGTACTGTCTAATAAGATACCCCTTCTTGGTAAGACAAGTTGTCAGACTTTCGGGCAACTGACTACCTGTTACGACGGTCAAAGATCTGCTATAGTTTTAAACTAATTAGGTACTTACCTATAATTTCTTATAAATATTCATACTAAGAGGCCATAGAAAACCCAATAATACCTGTCATGGCTTCAATTTTTGTCGCATTAGAGACAACAATTGTGTACGATGTGCGTACAACCATTGTGTCGTATCTTGCTTGAGATCTCTTACAGTTTCTTTACAAACATATTGATTGACGGTTTGGCAGATATAACTTGCAGCCTTTTTCTGTTCAGTTTCTATGAGATAGAAACATGTTTGGAATATGTTTATTCCTATTTCCGCGCAGAAAAGACATTCTGAAAGGCTATTCTCTCTGAGCTCGTCTATAGGGGGTTATTTTATGTTTATAGGTCCCATGATTTATCTATGACAATCTCATTTCGCTTAACAATAGTTTTTTAACTAGTTACTAAAGAATTACTCCCATCAATATTGATGAGGTAAACAATCAGTACAATAAAACATTGCTGTCCAAGCTTTAAAATCTAAAAGTTGATGCTCTAGCAGTCAGAAAAGTGCTTGCGTTGAAAGCAAAGGGTGAGAGCACAGACACCAAAATAAGATGGCCTTCGAAACCAATTACAATTACGTTCGTCCATAAGGGTTTGCTGTATTTTGAGCGGTCACGTTTACCTGGTTGTGTCAGTTGGATGAGCTTATGAATAGACCTAGTTCTTTGTCCAAGCCAGACTAATAAGTATACTCTAGAGTCTCTGAACAAACAATTATGCGAATTGTTACGCTTGGGTCACGCTTGGGTGTTCGCAATAAATTGACAAGCGCCTAAAAACTGATTGCCGCATTTGTTCTGTGTTCAACCGGTTAATCGCAGTAAAACAAATTTCTTCGGACACGTGTGTCATTTGAGTCACTATGGATATGAGCGGCCATTGCCTTTTCAAGATTCAAGTGGTTAATGGGAGTCGTACATTATAAAGTGAATTTGATCCAATTGCTTCTATGAGGGAAAAATCCAGAACATTATATTAAGTAGAACATTAAGTACTTGCACATTTCACATTTGCTTTTATCACCGATACTGCAAGCATGCTTCAATTTAACAAGCCTCGATAGTGTATTGTCCTAAATCCTTTGATGTTAAAATACAGATCATAACTTTCTACAGTGCACGCTTCATTAGCCGAATCTGTTTAACTTTTAGCTATTCACCTTTCATCTATCTAGTTCGTCTGGTCCATTGTGTCCTGCGTGTCGTATGTACTGTCTGTCTGTCTGTACATATGTGCCGGTCTATTGATTTAGTGAGGCCAACGACAGAGGGGCGTGATTCAAGCGTGACGCTAGGTATGGCAGCATATTCATTAGGGAATACTGGAATATTCAAGGGCATGTTTTATGAATAGTTGAAGGGTGGCCGGTTAGTCATGTCCGTTGCAAAAAGTACAGTCTCGTACCCTTTCTAGCGTGTTAATATTGATGTATTCTACTGCGGCACCTGTAATTATTCAATGTCTATGCTATTTAGCTAGACTCTTTGCTATGCTTTTGCTTTCTGTTATGTTTTTTTTTTACTACTGGCTGCCGGTTTCCAGTTCAAAGATGTTCAAGTTCATTTTTATTAAGATAATCTTTTCAAATGCGTGTTATCTCGATTTCAGGTGACTTGTGGGTTGAAACGTTTCTGCATAACTACGTCCAAATGAGGTGGTACACTTGTGAAATTCTGATTCTTTTCACATTGACCTTGGATAGAATTCCTAGAGGTTGATATTCTAAGTTCAAAAAACAATTAATTGCTTAGAATAAACTTCATGCCGTTTTGTTTTAGTGTTTAGAACGAGTGTATACTGCTAGCCAGCTTCGTATAAAAACTGGTAGCCTGCGGTTGACAAAGGCTAGGATGAAGCTTTCACTTATCTTGATTTATATTAATGCTGTGGAATACATTTATAATGCAACGTAAGCCGATTTGACTTGGTACACACTGTGTGCTTATAACCTTTACGCCTAAGCTTCTCCAACTTAAGATATTTCTTAAATACCCGTGCATTTAAATTTCAAAAAACTGTGTGAGTACTTTATAACTTCTATTTCAAATTTTAACTATTCTATGCAATTGAGTACAGAAATATTATCTACTTGTTCGAATCAGAATAGATTGCATGGATGAATGTTCCTATTCCTCAAGACTTTCGCAAGCTCAGTGGAGCAACTTTGTAGCATCATTAAAAATGTCTTAGATGATCCGAAGATATCGTTGTGTAATCAAACCAGATTGCCAGTTGAATTGATGCTACTTTTTTGTCGTCTTTGTGACCTTCTCAAAGACTTGTTATTTATAATTTCACTTATGTTTGTTTTGAAAGTTCAACAGTCTTTTTAAATTATATTATCTGTTCCATTGTCTTTAATGTATCGAATAAGATGTTTTTAATGTCGACTGCTTAGGTACTGGAGTTTCCATTTGAAGCCATTGGTGGCAAAAAGTTAACGACATTAAATACATGTGATGTATATTTATTTTTTGTTAATGTTTTATACCGAACAGTGCGGCGCGGAAGTATGAATGATGTTTTGACGATAAGCTGCAGACATGAGTCCGCGTGCGAACATATTATACATCATTACTACCGTTTTAATGAACAATACATATCGGTCGAGAAATGAGAAGATTGATAAAAAAAGATACGGTTTCACTTTCGCTGAGAACTTAATTAAACAGTCACCGAGATTTTAAAATGTCACGAACAGCACCTTGACGGCACCTTCGAAAGTAACTGTTTGGGAACTTGGGGAGTCGGGTTGACACTTCAGCAAAAAACAACCACAGCCTCCCAGGAGCATTCCTTCTCAAGAGATAGAAAGTAAAGATAAGCCATTTAAAACATTAATAAACTTACCGGAGTGTTCTGTTTATTTTTCCACCCACTGATATACAAAACCCGCATTTGCGTGGCCAGGATGCACGCAATCGTGCCGGTACACGGCTTGTTAAAGCACTGTCCAAAAATACATGGGATATCAGTCGGTTTTTATGCACTTACTTATATTTTTAAACTTGCGATGGAGCAAGTTTTTGTAATGCACATGTACCAAAGCGACACAAGCGACCCGGGTGGCGGCGCGCGGCGGACTGCTGCTGGGGCCATACTCGTTTGGTCGCGCGGCGTGGTTCGGAAGCGGCCGGCGACGCCGCGGGACGAGGGACCGTGAAAGAAGGGCCGCAACCCGACTGCGTTTTTTGTCCCGTCTAAGATTAGCAACAAACAACGTCTGGCTGCGACCATTCAAAGGGGTTCGGATTGGCGTATGTGGTGTGATGACACGCTGTTTTAGCACTGCACTGTAACCACCGCCGCCGAGCTCTTGCAGTGTGCAGCGGAGGGTTTAGTAACCGGGTTTTGGATAAAATTAGTGCGTATCTGATCTTGTTATATTTACACGAATACTGTGCCAGGTTTATAAGAGATGCTGACCAGATTTCGATCAGTTTATGGTTATTTATGTTAGCACACGTCTGTTTTGGAAGACTTTGTGTTCTTGGAACTTTTGCGAATATATCCTGGATGTAGTGAGGGGTCAGTGAGGAGGTAACATTGAGAATTTGAGATACAAATTAATGTGAAGCCGAGAGGCCGGGTGTGTCAGACTTCCGGGATTGCCGGCATGGAAGCCACGACGTAATGTAATAGAAAACGTATTGCACAATTTCCTGATCTGTTGGAATAGTACTAGACTGAATCTTATTTGAACTAGGTAGGTACCTATCTAGCTAAGTAAATACCTACATATAAATGCACTGCTTTGAAATAATATTTTGTAACTTATTTTAAGTAACCAAGTAGGTTTGTAACTTACTATAAAGTAGGTACCTACCTATTTCTCACTACAGGACTACAGTTTAATTTTGTCAAGTAATCAGAGATACCTAATAGGTACCTATGTTCGTATATAAAATTGCGTACCTAATGTATTTATTTATACTTAGGTACTAAGTAGGTAGTGTAATGTCATCAACTCATCAGTAACCAAAGCGACGCTAATTCAATACCTAGGTAAGTACTGAATACGTAGGTACTGCTACGGAATACCTACTGATAATGAAATATAGGTAAAGTTATATTTTTAGGGAATTCAATTAATATTTTAATTAATTAGATACCTAGCTTAGGTAATAATGCTCACTCCATTAGTGGTGACAAAAATATGCACCTTCCTTAGGTACCTACCTCTCCCAGCGTCACGCGTATTTTTAATTATTGAAAGAATCAGATAGTTTTAAAATCTGCTTTATTAAAAAAAAAAAATTGTTTCGGATTTTTGAAATAAAAATTCTCTTGCTTGATTCAAGTTTTTAATTATTTTTTCACATAAAATTAATGTTTTTCTTTAAAAATACACTTGATTAGCACATTAAATCGTGATTAATCGTTTTTTTCCGTTTTTTTTTTTTTTTTTGATAGGGGCATCTCGCAGTTCAACCTAGGAGGTTGGCTATTGCTTAACCGGGCAAGTCCTGTGGATGCCTTGAATGTAAGGCCTCCAGCCAGGGGCTTAAACTAAGCGACCACTTGCTAAGGGCACCCCCTGTGGGGTACGGGCCTCGGCTTAGGGCGTCGCTGGGGAGGGCAGCAAGGGGACAGGCTAGATCTGATTTCCATTATTTAGGGGCTGATTTAAAGCTACTGGCTCAGCGTCGCGGGCTGGCTCTGGCAAGAGACGGGGGGGAACGTTACTGGGACGCCGCGACGGTCCTCGGCGGCGAGGTCGGAATGACGGCGGTCTTATTTTGTATTTTCTAAGAGTACTTGTTTCCCTACTACTTTCTTGAAGAAGGGTAATAGGGTCATCGGGAGCGACAAGGGTATGCCGAGGACGGCGAACTCTACTTATACGGGACGGATCGTAGCGGGCGGCCGATACGATCAGGGGATTTTTGTGCTTGACAGCACCGTCAAAGAAGCGCTTGGAAAGACGCTTCATGAACTGAACTATCAACTATGGTAGGCAATCTAAGGTCTAGATGGAGACTGTCATTACGGACATAGGGGGGGGGGGGGCACCAGTGATTTTCCGGAGGAACCGGTTCTGTAAGGTCTGCAACCTGTGGATGTGACGGGGATGGGAATGGGCAAAGACGACGCAAGCGTACGTCATAATGGGGCGGACAACTGCTGTGTAAAGACGCAACTTACACCACACACCACACCACACCGACCACTTAGAGCACACCGTGGAGGTCTGCTCCGCTTGGGCGGAGCACCGCCGTGTCCTCGTAGCGGCGATTGGCGGCGGCGACCTCTCGCGCCCGGCCCTGGTTCAAGCCATGGTCCGGGGCGAGAGGGAATGGGAAGCCGTCGCCTCCTTCTGCGAAGCAGTCATGCTAGCGAAGGAGGCGGCGGAACGTGAGAGGGAGAGAACCTCCTCACGTCCCAGCCGCCGCGGGAGAAGCACCGGGCGTCGGGGGCCACGCCGTGATGGCTCTCGGCCACCGTAGGCGCGGGCCTGTGGACGGCGAGTAATGGGCTAGCTCGCCGTCCGTCCGTCGTATGACGACGGGCAGGCCGTGTCGACGGCGCGTTCGTGTTCCACGCGCGCCTCAAAGAGATGTCAGCAAACGGGAGGGGCCCGCAAGGGCCGGTGCCTGCCAGGGCTGCGGGACTGTTCGAAAGAGATACCGCGGCCCTGGAACATAAAGGGCCAATGAAGGAACATGGGTGTTTTTTAGTCAGTAAGAGTCTGACACTCCCTTCCGCTCCGCCCAGAGCGGGAGGAGTCATTTGATGATTTCTCACCCCCCAAAAAAAAAAAAAAAAAGACAATAGAGTATCAGTCTATTGTATTGCATGTCGCTCGCACGCAATGTACTACGAGAATTGATACCACATGCCCGCGTTACGGAGTAGTCGGTGTTAGATATGCGGTGACCGCAACTGACTCACGCTTCCTGCTGGTCCTATGTCTATGTAGGAATATTAGATACTAATGTAAGTTACAACACATGATATTGTTCGCAGTCTGATCATAAATTCCTAGTTAAATAATGTTTGTTTCGGGTGCGTACCATTTGACATAATATTTTTTTTAGTTTAACGATGAAATTATATAATGAATTATTGATATAATTTCAGTTTACCTAGTTTTATATGGTTTAATAAACATTTTCTATAATGCACATTTGAATTAATATTCAGTTAGTATAATATTCAAATTCTGGGCACCCCGAAGTTCGGTTAGTTAGGTTCCTGTAAACCCTGCAGACAGAAATATGAGCCCCGCAGCGGGGCTCCGTCGACCTCCTGACGGAAACCCTAACCCTAGACGGTCGGCGTCAGGGCACCCCGAGGTTCGGTTAGTTGGTAAAAGAGCAATATACTAATTGAAAATTATATGAGATGAACGTTAAACTAAATGTTATTAGAGCAAAAGAAGTTTATATGAAATGTAATATTAGATCACATGAAATTAGGTTATTAGTTTTTATAGCATATGAAAATTATATCATGTGGACGTTATTTCAAGTGATAATATATTATCTGTTATTATGGCATATATTACACACCCGTTTGTTTCAGAGGGTTCCTAGAGTAACCCTGAAGGAATCAAGTGGTAGCTCCACGGTTTCAGAGTATTCCTGTTATCTTGGCCAAAAACATCAGCATATTGGGCTTGATATCTCTAACGAGGTCCAGTTTAGGATTCATCTTATCGTTATTATCAGTCACATCTTCGTGAAGTCTACAGTTCTGAACCAATTTGCAGATTGAGCTATATAGGACGTCTAGCGTCATAGTAGGCCACCTGATTGTTGTCGTTGTGTTTGTTTGTTTGTAAGAATAGTAGCAGGTGCCGTTCTGTAGTTTCTGTCTACCCCCATGAGTATAAGTCGTGAATTAATGTAGGTAAACTATGCGATATCTCTTCTTATTTACCCATCTTGTCGAGATAAGCTAGCCTCTGTTATTATCGGTAGTGCAGTGGAAGGCAAGTAACCGATTAGCCATCTCTGGAAGTTTGAACTACATTGTATGTAGATATTGTACAGTAGTAGGTACTAATCAAATTCGTTTAATAATATTATTTAGATTTATCATGAGCTAGAAAAAGCAATTTTATAGCTCTTAAATTTTCCACAAAATATGTGAGCATTTCAGAATTTTCTCGCCTATCTGGCGTCCTTACTTTTTCCGGAACTCGATCGTTTTTTTTGGGATGACATCTCGCAGTTCAACCTCTGCGGTTGGCTACTGCTTAACCGGGCAAATTCTTGTAGATACCTTGAGTGTAAGGCCTTCAGCCAGGGGCACTCGACTCATGATTCTTAAGACTACTTTACATGACCTATTAGGTATGTTACATTCGGTTAGGACAGTTCTTCTTCTTTATCGTGTGGTTAGTGCCCAACCTGGTGTCAGAGTTTTTGCCGCCTTTGGGCTTGCGACTTGGCTTTACAAGCCGTCGTGAAATATCTCTCAGGTATGTTTCCCCACGATGTTTTTCCTTCACCGAAGCAATGATAATTATACAAATGTTGTTAATTGTTAGGACAGTAATATCGAATTCTTAATAATAATATCAAATTCATTCGTTTAAATGTTTCAATCAGTTTGGAATAAAGCTTGGCAGATGATCATGATTCAGTTCGTAGGTAGGTAGGTACTAGGCGTACGACCTTAATTTTGTCTCTAAAAAATGTGGTACTACCACATCCATCAACTGTGCGATCCTTTTGCCATTACTGCACCGGAACTTCGGAAGTGGATACAATAAACACCACATGATACAAAATAAAAATACAATATCATCAAAAAGTAAACAATACTGATATTTCAAGATTAAAACAAACTGAAGATGATCGAAGTTATCATATCATAAGAGAGCTATTATGAAAACTGTGATCTTCTTTTTTGTTTGATAAAAAGGGGCCTGTCAACAAAATATAACATGACCGATGCACTTAATATATTATGTAAACAAGTCTTAAATCTTTCGGCAATTCTTGTACTATGAACTTTATTTAACCTTTTCATTGTTGGAAGTCATATTAGCACCCCCATTGCTTATAACAGTCGGAAAGCAAATCCTATTCATTTTGACTACAATTCAATATTCATTACGTCATTGGCCGTTCAACAAAAACGTTGAATTTCCAACCCCCCTCTCTACATAACAGGGTTAGTTTTCAATTACCAGTCAATGTTTAAATTAAGATCTTTGTAATGAACGGTAAGGTAATTTTTTTATAATTTTCGGAATTAAAATTTAATATTTTATCTTCAGTCTAGGCTGTTGAACTGAATTGTGTTGTTATGATTTCTACAGGTTCTGATAACAACAAATAATGTGTATCTTATCGATTCTAGATCATCGCTGACTTGGCTGATCTTTGGAAATGGACCCTGTCCTGAAGATCATAAGATCTTTATGATCTTATCTTTGACACTAGAAACGGGATATTTTCCATATCCCGTTCCTAGTGTTAATGCTACTGTTAGTAACCATGACAGTTTAAAACGTATGATCATAATTCATAATGCTGCTAGTATCGCGATTAACTCATAAAATCCCAAAGATTATCTTCATGTACCCATGGATTATAAATTATTTTCCATCTTGGCCCAGTTCTATCCATTAATACTATGTTATACTCTAACTAAGTGTGTCATCTTACTTGCGCGGGCGCAGGCTTGCTCTCCATCTCAATTATGTAAGTACAAGGTCAATAGAATGCGGAACTGTTCAATTATTTTCGACTTACTCCGCCCATCCATTAAAACCATCTACTAGATGGGCTATTATTAATAATAAATAATACTGCGTTCGCTTGTGTAAGATGATTTTGGAGCAATTAATTGTTGGTAGAGATATCGTTTAGGCTAGCATATTGAAATGATTTGAAATATTAATACACATCCCCACACTCCTCGAAGGGTTAGGCAGAGGTGTTCCTATTAGTACCTACATCCACATTTCGCCAGTTATGTTTAAGTCCCATACAATAGGGTGCGAGCCTGTCAACCGGGCACAAATCCAGACTCCGTTGCTACTACTGAGAAATTCCTGACGGAAAACCCAGTAACACTTTGTCCGACCCGGGAGTTGTACCCAGGCCCTCATGATCAGCAGTCTCGCTTGATACCACTAGACCAACGAGGCAGTCAGTCATTAATACAATCGAAGCTTTACGCGTAGACACAATAACACATCTGTAATTCCCAATGGATTAGGGGTCTATTAGTAGCCAATTTCCCCATTTATGTTTAAGACTTATTTAATAGGTGTATGTAGACTGTACTTAAAAATTTTAGCCGTACGCACGGTACGGCGCGGATCTCTCATTGGACGGGAATCGGGAACTCTATACAAAGCTATGCCATGATATGTTGTAAATTCATAGAAATATTATTAAGCTATCAAAGTTGTGTTGATGGTCAATATTTGTAACTTGGATGACTTATATCTTGAAAACCACACGCTTAAGGCGAGCTTATCCAGAAAAACGTAGTATTGTATTGTGTTTTATTCGTAGATAGCACGGATTTAAATTCTGAAAAAAAAATATTATATATTTCACCCTTCGATCTAGATGCCTCGGCCATGCGATACACGATTACTTGCACTTTACTGCATCCAATTAAATCTCAAAGACAAGTCTAAATGATGGTTTAAATATCATTTCATTTGAGTTATATTAGGCTTTTAACAATGAAACTTAAACCATAATAAAGGTCGCAAAAAATGTGACGAACATCGGCCACCATCATGTGAAATATGAAAATACCTAAACCACCATTTCCAAAATCAACTGTTTTCATCGTTTCGTGCGCTCGCATCGCTGCTTTAGTCCCGAGCGGAACGCGTTGGAGGTCGGACGTGTGCCAATTTTGCGATCCCGCCACCCCACCCCGCTGTTATACGCTAAGTTCTGTTACGAGCTGAGCCGAAAATAGCACAGACAATAGTTTGTAAAAAAAATACCTGTTTAAAATTTAGTTTTCTTGTAGTTATAGTTTTTTATTAGGTACTTCCTTTTAATTTTGACAAAATAAAAGAAAAGGATGCTTTGACCATATAATTATTCACCTACATTATATTATTTAAATTTTCTGATCCACATATTACTAAGTAAACACCGAGCCTAGGTTTATTTGAAACGTCATTTGTTTACAAAAGTACAATACGCAATAGGCAATACTCGTAGAAAGGGAGGCAGCTTGTAGGTGAATATTATGTAGACTGTAAGTGTAGGTTATTAGCTCTGTGCGGCCTGAACTGCACTTTATTGTGTCGTGGCAAAACTCGCCATTTATGATTTCGCATTTGAATTTTGAATCTTCTGTGCTTGTACACGCAGCGGCACATGAAGCAATTTCCAGTAAAACTTGGCCTTGCTTTGTATAGATTTCCTATACAATAAGAGATCCGCATAAACTGTTTTTTTATAGCCTGATTGGCCGTCGTGCGTGCGACAGTGTGACCATTTCGTACGAATATTATTTATATTTTTCGATAACGTTTAGGCTCAAGCTCGTTTATGCGCAATAGGTACACTAGAATCAACTCCCTTATATCAAGTTATGACAAGGTTATAAATAAATAAATAAAACTATTTGGCTAGTTTGGCTATACATATAGACTTTATCCCGTGCATAACTTTATTCAGTGTTTATTGGCAAGAGGAGAAGTGTGTAGACATTGTTAAATAAAACATAGAGGAGTTTCACAAAAAAAAAAAAAATACCCGGACATACACAAAAAAGGAATTGGTATTATCAAGTGCAAGGTCAACCCCATGTAACAGGAAGAAACCAATGCATTTTTGGAATATGGTCCGGTTCTTTTATATTTTATTTACTTTACTCAAATAAATAAAATACAAAAATTCAATCGCTTTGTATTCTAAAAAATCTCAACCATCTATGCAAAAGGTGGGTCAGCTAATTGCTATAACTCATTGAACTATTTATACCTTTATTTAATTTCCTTACATATAAATTTACATTTTTAAAACATTTCTTAGAAAAACATAGGTAATAAACTATTTAAAAAATTGTAGACCCATACAGATCTACGCTTTGGAATGGGCAACTACAGTACTTTCACAGTTATTATGCTTTTTGACTGGGACTGTAGCTTCATTTTATTGTTGTCTATGACTCGACATTTCAAAAGTACCTGTAACTGTCCTACTTGAAATACATAAATGTTTTGCTTTTGAAAAGTGTTTACTTTATTAGAAAAACTATGTGACTATAAAAAAAAAACGTTTTATTTGTTTATAAAACATATTATAACCAAGATATCACACCCTTACGAAAACCAAATGGCACGCGGCGTTTAGTTTAAAATCGTACCCGTATTCATGATCTTAGTGTCAGTCAGTCATTTTAAATTTAATTTATTCACAAAAATGAATAAGTATACCTACTTATTTTTAATTATTAGTAATTAGGTTAAGTTCATACAAAACGTAGGTTCCTAATTTATCTATATCCAATACATTCTAGAAAAATAATTCAAGTGGATTTACTGCATTGCTCTACACTGTAACGCAACTTAGTAACCTACTCGAGTTCGTGAACTCTTGACCAGTGCGCTTAGCGCGCGTTTCCCGCGCAGCGTAATTTGTTACGTATCGCGTCTCCTTGCGCGGGCTGGGGTACGCGTTAAATGCCTACGGTGCTCGGGTTAACCTCGCCTTAAGAAGATTTCCTCTCATACAAAACTGGGTTGTATTGATGCCAGCTATTGATTAATACAGGTTAAGTGCGCGGTCGGTATTTTAAAAATAAATTAAAATGGCGGAAGTGATTCAGACCAAATAATTCAAAGCCAATCTAAAAACAGTGTTAGACTTCTTCTTCTTCTTTTTTAAAATTAGCCTATGAATTAAAAGTTTCTTGAATGAAATAGCGTTCATAAAACAGCAGCCTTTGATGTGTCTGTGGAGTTGTTTGTTTGTCTCTGAAGCCTCAACAACTGAATATTTAGTCAGATATCCGCAAACATTGACTTGAAAATCAAATATACCTATTATGTAGCACTAAAAACTTTTCGTGATTGTTAAAGGATATACATAATTTCCAACACTACAGCACAGCGGGTAACAAAACATATTCACATAAAAAACGAACATAAAAGCCCTGAGCCTCAATCAGCAAACAAAACTAGGAATCCACAATTTATGTTATTGTTCGTGGACCCGTATATGGAATATTATAATCTCCATGGACCATGGTACTGAATTATGGTGGCGTCTCCTATTTGTCGCCCGACTACCCACGTGGTCAAACACGATTATATCTCAAAGCCCAGGCTACTTGTTAGTAATATTATTACACGTAATTCTGTCAAGAGGCGCCTAGGCCGACACTTCTGGCTATTTTAAACACTAATAAATAATACAAAAAGAAAACTATTACCATGCAACTTAGTTATAAACGTTGGAACCCAACGGTTTCAAATTAGAATCTAGTGAACACGTAATAAATATTCATGTACAGTGTTATGGTAGGTATTAGTACATGTCATCTTAATATTTATGTTTTATAGTGTTGATTTATATGGCTGGTGAATGAACTCCTTAACATGCCATTAATCATACCAACGTATGATTAGATTAAGCGTCTTAGTAACATGTAACTGTTGTTTTTTCTGTGTTGTTGTTCCATGTAGGTATTCGATCCCCAGGTCGGATAAAGTGATACTGGGTTTTTGCATTTTGAATTTCTCAGACACGATTCCCTGGATTTGCGTCCGGTTTATGGTAATAGGCTCGCTCGCACTTAGGGTTGGACCTCAACTGGCAGCATGGAATCGCATTTTCGCATGCTCATCTTATTTTGTCGCCAAGAACCGTCATTTGGTAGAGCGAGAAACAGAGTGGGAATGCTATCGCACGCGGCTGCATCGACGATGTGGTTGGATGAGATTCAACGCTTTTATAGTCCCCATAATGTGTGTACTTGTGGAGGAGCTCGTGGCTAAGGGGCTGTCTCCACGAGCGAGAGAATCGCGGTGATATTATCCCATACAAATACGTAATATCGCCGCGATTCTCTCGCTCGTGGAGACGGCCCCTAAATAATAACAGCCACTCGGGTCGATCTTTAAGTTAAGCCGTGCTTGCCTAGGTTGATCTGTGGATGACCACCCATTACATACCGAGTTTCCCTCGTGCCTCGGAAAGCACGTTAAACAGTTGGTCACGGCTGTCATTTATATATCTTTGACAGTCGTTACAGTTAGTGGGCCAAAAAGTCTGATAACCAGTCTTACCAAGGAATATCGTATTACCGAGTACTAACTGGGTTGTGGAGGTCAGATAGGCAGTCGCTCCATGTAAAATACTGGTATTCAGCTGCATCCGGTTAGACTGGAAGCCGATCCCACATAGTTGGGAAAAGGCTAGGCAGAAGATGATTGTGTGTACTTGTGGCATGTGCCACAAGTAAAAGTAAAAGTATTTTCTTTCTATCTTCTTTGATCTTTCCTAATACACGAGACTGAAAAAACTACCGAAATGTGGGTGTAATTCACAGCTCTGTCTATTAATGACAAAATAATGCAGGTACATGTTATCCAACCAGTTATTTCGATAGTTATTGACTACACAGTGACATTAGAACATTGATACACGCGTTAGATAACAAATAATAGTTTTGGCTGCAATTATTGCCATGTAGCTGTACCTACCTACCTATTGAAATAATTGAGAGCTCACGATCTGCCACTACAAGGAAGAACATTGATGGATTAGGTAAACTCCGTAGCGAGGTTATGCAGATTTGACGCAGCTTATATCACGATAGGGAAAATCCTTTGAAGGTCAGCAGGCGATCTGTGGGACGGACATGGCATCTGAACCTTTGTGGATCTTTTACCTTCTACTTTCCGATTCTAACCCTGGTTGTAACACTAGGAAGTGCCATGGCGGGAGTTTTGAGGGACTGGTTTTTGTCAATTTTGACGTTCGAAAACTAAAGCGGAGAAGTCCTCATAATCGCTACATACGATTAGAGGATTAGAGGCTGGAACTGTACCATCGCCTCTTAAGGCAGTAGTAATTCAATCTTATTTTAATTTGGGAAAGAGAAACACTAAACAGGTCGTAACGTAACGCTTCATCTCTGTCCTCCACACTGAAATAATTGGTGGTTGCCACCCTGGAATCGAACCCAAGATGTCATGCTCAGCAGACTAACGAGAATGAGGGGTTCAATTCCCGGGGTCGGGCAAATTATTATTGGTTTTTCCATTAGGACTTAGCCCCTCAGCCACGGAGTCTAGATTTGTGCCCGGTTGATGGCAATAGGCTCTTTTTTTTACATGGGACTTATATATAACTGGCGAAATGTGGGTGTACTATTGGGTACACCTCTGCATGATACTTCGGGGATTACAGGCGTGATGTTATGGATATATGTAGACCAATGACCAAATTTCTTCTCTCCTATTTTCTGGTCTACTCAGGGCCTGTCTTCAGAGTTCAGCTGATACATCTTTGTGTCAATAGTTTGAAATATTTTTGGAGCAAAATGTAGCCACTACTAGAACAACGCTGGGTGCTGCTTCGACCGACCGTCGAAGTTATAACCTTCATATGATGGTCGTGACCCCAATTGACCGAGAGGTTCATGCGAGAGCATGAATTCGCCAATTCATATAGACTGGAAATTGACCTTACAAAGGTACCTACTACAGAACTTATGACAAGGCTAATGTTCCAAAGGCTTGATTTTTTTTGTAAATAATCAAATGATTAAAATACTTACAGAGAATTGTGCAGAAAAATCCATTGCTTCATAATTATTTGAAGAATTGGTTTAGCCTTCACCAAAAAGGGACTGTCAGTCGTAGCGGATTACGTAATAAAACTGTTGGGTATTCTAACTTCGAATCCATCGGGAATTGATCGATCATTATATCATTAGAGCATGTTATAACTCACGTCTGCAATGTTCAAAGAGTTTGTGACACGAAATAACTAAACAACCTCGCCAAAGTTGAAATCTTCAGCAATCCATAAAAAATCAAAGGACAATGACCAAAGTTGGTACCAAAAAGTCTCGCGCCTCAAAACCAAAACATTATAGTAATTAGTTTCATATTTTTTTACGGCATTACGCGTCGGGGATTTGATTTTTGAACTGGAAATATACTTTTCGAGTTTAAAAGTACGAATATTGTTTTACTCCCTTTATATGACGTTCCGTTTCAACTGAATATAGATGACGTTCCGTTTCAATTGAACAAACCCTTGTCTGTCGAGCGGACTCTAAAATTAATTACAATTAAGTAAGATCAGTACACCAAATCGATTTAGTTTGGTTTATTGCTATTTGCAACAAAATAGATTTTCTCAGCCTAAAGATTTTGATTTATCGATTACATCCCTAAATCCCGACTAGTTTATAGCACTTACTATACTCTATGGTTTATAGTTATCTTATCTGTGGCATCTGACATTTGTACTGTACTGACTGACTATTGGCAATGTAAAGGTCTAAAATAAAATCGAGTTTCAGTCAAGCATACTGTGGATGTTACTTTAACTCGTAATTCTTACTAATATTAGTGTATTACGCTGTTTTTAGAGCAATAATGTAATGTGTGTGTGTTAAAATACGTCGTTGGTAGCGTCGAAAAATAGACCTACTTTTTAGGTTAGTTTCGATTTCATAAAATAACTCTGAAACGCGGGTTTTTTTTTCAAAAATAATTTTTGTAGGAGTTAATACGATCAGTGTAGTCTATAAAAAACAAGGTTTGATTTTGATGCAGCATGGTACGGGATTCCATACTTCCATGAGCATTCTCTTTTGTTTTTCGTGTGGTTATTGCCTAACCAGGTGGCAGAGTTTTTATACCGCCCATGGGCCTCTGACTTGGCTTTACATGCCGTCGAAAAATATCTCTCAGGCATGCTGGTTTCCTCCGAACGATTTTGTTCAAAGAAACACAATGAATATATAGGTAATTGAATTTCATGTTTATAATTTCACAATCAAATTAATCAATAAGTAGGTAAGTGTAAGTTTGCAAAACCATAATCATCTCGGGAATAAACTTGGCTGTAAATTAGTTATAGCCATAACTAATCCACAGCCATATTAATTCGTTCTGACACAGGCAATAAAAAAAGAGCACAGGTACAGAGCCGGGGGGTAACTCCGCTGCCGCGGCATATTGACCCAATGTGCTGCGTCCGGCAATACCAACGACGCAGCTTTATGTGTCCCGGCTACATCACACCACGAAGGTTGAGGAGATCGTGGAGTATGTCCGAGCGAAGACCAGCTGGACCTTGAGGGTTGAGAAGTTGGAGTCGCGCCACAACACGAATTTTAAGTCATTCGTGGTGCGAGTTCCAACTCATCATATTGAGACCTTCCTCAAGGAAGAGTTTTGGCCGAAGGGTATCATGTTTCGGCGTTTCCGCGGAAGGCTATGCGACACCACGCAGCGCAACACGACGCCGTCACTTCGTGTACAATAATAACATATGTTTTCTGGTTTTTATAAATATGTATGATAGTCTATAAGGTATATATGTTATGGGTCTTTGTTACCTGAAATAAATGATATATTATTATTATTATTATTATTATATTGTCGCGCGGCGGACAGACCTCTGCCGTCATCTCATGGCGACATGGAGAGAGCGATTATCGCAACCCCGTGCAGGGCACGCCACGATAGTGGCGATAAGTCCCCTCTTTGAGGAGTGGCTTGAGAGGCGCCACGGCGCCCTCACCTTCCGCCTGACGCAGGTCCTCACCGGACACGGGTGCTTCGGGAGCAACCTGCACCGAATCGGGGGGGAGGAAACGCCCGGGTGCTTTCATTGCGAGGATCGCCCGGAGGACACGGTGGAGCACACTGTGGAGGTCTGCTCCGCTTGGGCGGAGCACCGCCGTGTCCTCGTAGCGGCGATTGGCGGCGGCGACCTCTCGCGTCCGGCCCTGGTTCAAGCCATGGTCCGGGGCGAGAGGGTATGGGAAGCCGTCGCCTCCTTCTGCGAAGCAGTCATGCTAGCGAAGGAGGCGGCGGAACGTGAGAGGGAGATAGCCTCTGCCTCACGTCCCAGCCGCCGCGGGAGGAGAAGCACCGGGCGTCGGGGGCCACGCCGTGATGGCTCTCGGCCACCGTAGGCGCGGGCCTGTGGACGGCGAGTAATGGGCTAGCTCGCCGTCCGTCCGTCGTATGACGACGGGCAGGCCGTGTCGACGGCGCGTTCGTGTTCCACGCGCGCCTCAAAGAGATGTCAGCAAACGGGAGGGGCCCGCAAGGGCCGGTGCCTGCCAGGGCTGCGGGACTGTTCGAAAGAGATACCGCGGCCCTGGAACATAAAGGGCCAATGAAGGAACATGGGTGGTTTTTAGTCAGTAAGAGTCTGACACTCCCTTCCGCTCCGCCCAGAGCGGGAGGAGTCATTTGATGATTTCCCACCCTCCAAAAAAAAAAAAAAAAAGGCATGCTGGTTTCCTCCGAACGATTTTGTTCAAGGAAACACAATGAATATATAGGTAATTGAATTTCATGTTTATAATTTCACAATCAAATTAATCAATAAGTAGGTAAGTGTAAGTTTGCAAAACCATAATCATCTCGGGAATAAACTTGACTGTAAATTAGTTATAGCCATAACTAATCTACAGCCATATTAATTCGTTCTGACACAGGCTATAAAAAAGGTAAGTATTTTATTATGTACAAAAAAAAATAAGTACCATGTTTATTAACCTGTCTACATGAATGACACAGTTACTTAGTTGCAGATTATCGAAACGATTGAGAAGAATAGGCCCTCATCCGTGTGAGATCATCATGGTATCATCCCAAGGATGTTAGATGATAACACACGAACTACTGACGCCTTTGAAGCCTTTTGAAGCTTTGCCGTCACGATTTCTGCATATTTCAATGATTCTCAAGAAGCCTTGATTGGTAGTCAAGTTTCTGTAATTATATCTTTTTTATGTTTCCTATATAAATTCTATTAAGACACGAATGAGTGGAGGGCAGGTAAGTATGTTTCTGACTCATCAGTCTCATCACCTATTGCTGGACAAGTCGAGATGCTTTGACCGTTGATCTCACCCCAAAACAGGATGCAAGCAAGTGAAGCGGAAAAGCCGTCAAAGACAATCGCTTCCATTTTGCTATTACAGAACTCCGAAATGGCCGCTTTAGCAGAATCATAATAGGCCTAATAATATTTATGAATTACGTTACAATTCGCAAAATGGTCAGAATGTGACAATTCCTAATGTTAACTTCGTCTGTGACCATTTTAAGAATTTTAACGTGATTCATATTATTTTCCAATTCCATTCCAAAGCGTAGATCTCTATGGAGAAGAATGAGCAAGAAACTCCATAGACACTCTTTTCAATCAAAATACAATATTCTCATAATTTATTTGCTTCGAGATGGGTAGACATGGATGTTTTAATTTGTGAGAGGATGAACGAAAAATGACTTTTTCTTATTATTTTTAAGTAAAAGTACCTATGTTATTTTATATTATTCCTTATATCGTAAACATGAGTATTTTAATAGTGTAATAGCTTGGATTTGTCAGTTGTATTGTAAGTATATTTTTTCTCCAATAAATAATGACTATTTTATTTTCAAAAATATGAAACAATGTGCGAACATTGTAAGTGTGCGTGCCATTATCCGCCAGATCCGTCTCTATCCTAAGATAAAAAGTTTATATTAGCAGATGACGTAATCACGTAAGTACCAACCCATGTGTGAAACGCATTTATCCTGAGTCATATCAATCAACAAGATTGTAGTAAAACGGGCCTAGTTTACAACATTGTTATTTTTAATAGTTAAAGCTTGCGCTTGCGCAGCCGTGGCGTATCGCAGGACATCCTTACACGCAATGGAATCTACAATGTTACCTGATACTAATGTTTATTTAAGTAAATGGCTTCTAAGTTTACATAGTAGGTACTTAGCGTTATTTTATTTTTAGAAGTACTGCACTTTAGTGCTAGAATAGCCACTGTATTTAGGCTTGCTTTGCCAGTGAAAACTTTTTCCTTTATTTGTTTCGATAGATAGATACAATATACTTTATTCACTTTATTGTATACCAAAATTGATACACAGCTGATAGTGACATCGTCCAGACAAGAACAACCTTAGTTTCCTATGAGTTTGAAAAGGGCATGAATTTTTGTGTTTATTTGTTTGTTTTATTTTATTGGCCCCTACTACCTACTACAATCATGGGATGTGTAGACACAAGCATGTATGAATATTCGTATGTCGTAATTGGTCCATCAATCCAGAATTAGGGAATGCAATCTCGACTCCAGATCTCACGAGATTAAAAATTACAATCTCAGATATACTCGTATATCAACTTTTCTTTTGTAAAATTCGGATGACTAAAAAGCGATGAAAACTGCTTGGCCCAACCAAGCAGTTTTCATCGCTTTTTAGTCATCCGAATTTTTTATGAGGTTTAAGAAAAACAATATTTTAAAAGAAAAACAACTTAATTCTTTAACTAGTTTTCCACCCGCGGCTTCGCCCGCGTCAAGTTCGGTTATATCGCGTTTCCAAGAGAACTCTTCAAAAGTCCGGGATAAAAACTATCCTATGTTCTTTCTCAAGGTCAACTCTATCTCTGTACCAAATTTCATTAAAATCAGTTCAGTGGTTTAGATGTGAAAGCGTAACAGACAGACAGAGTTACTTTCGCATTTATAATATTAGTAGGGAAATAGGGATATAAGTATTAGTAGGGATTTATCAATCAACAAAAACAATAAAAGAACACTGTCATTCAAATGTGGAAAAAGTCTAGTTCTAGGAGTGATTTTGGAAATAGTTCTTTAAAAACAAAGAGTATTGAGGGTGCTGTATGATAAACGGCATCTTACAAAATGAATTACCTACAAACTCCGTGGTTACAGTGCCGGAACACAGAGAAGAAGACGAACACAAGGCCTCATCTCGTTGTCTAATAACACCACATTTAACAATATTAGTTTTGACTTTTGTTTCCTCATTCATAAACGCTTCCTTAATTTTTTCTAAAGATTTATAAATAAACATAGGAATGATGGTGAGTGAGAAATCTAAAAAAATATTTGAATACCGTAACCGTCTTAGAAATATGTAAGAACTCGTGTGGCTCATCTCGTCACGACTCTACTAATGTGTAATGGCGTCACGCACGATTGATGGGCATACACAATTCTAATAGGCAAACAGTTGGGTAATTATAATATTACTCGTACATTATAATTTATTACGTCCTGACACAGATTTGGATGAAATTCATAAGTTCGTCGGTAAACAAACTTGCGCTTGCCATATACATAATTATGTCAGTAGAAAACATACTTACTTGACTATGCTGAATTCTTATATAGTTTTTATATCTAGAAAAACAAAAAAAAAACACAAAAACATAAAAACAAAAAACCGTCTACCTCGTTGGTCGAGTGTTCGCAAGAGCGACTGCTGAGCATGAGGTCCTGGGTTCGATTCCCGGGTTGGGCAAAGTGTTATTAGGTTTTTATATCAGGAATTACTCAGTAGCAGCCTCGGAGTCTGGATTTGTGCAATAGACTCGCCCCATATTAAAACATAACTAGCGAAATGTGGGTGTACTATTAGGTCCTCCTCTGCCTAACCCGTCGGGGATTACAGGCGTGATATTATTATCTAAAAAGAGAGTTTACTATAAGTCTATCTAATAGCGGAGGCAAGACAAAAAGAGTTTTTATTTCTCCATCACTTTATCCAACATAATCTTATCGGTAGCTCATAATTATTCCCATAAATTATCTTTTACATAATGCAGGTACATACATATGCTGAAAGGAATTTCTTTAGGAATAAACAGACCTTTGTACGTATTTCTCTGATCCTTTATTCTTCTCTGTTTAACACAAACTCTTGGTTTCTCTTGTTTTGTTTGTTTTTTAAACCGACTTCAAAAAAAAGGAGGAGGTTTCTCAATTCGACCGTATATATTTTAGTTGTCTTGTTTTAAAACATAATTATCATCTGCCTAAGTGCCTAGTCTTTCTCAACCATGTTGGGGTTTTGCTCCGCTTCCAGTCTAACCGGATGCAGCTGAAAACAAGTATTTTACATGAAGCGACTGCCTATCTGACCTCCACAACCCAGTTAGTCTTGGGTAATACGATACACCTTGGTAAGACTAGTTGGTTTCAATTGGTCCAGGTCCAGGCCCTCAATATCCTACTTCCTACTAATATTATAAATGCGAAAGTTTATGAGAATGGATGGATGGATATTTGTCACTCTTTCGCGCAAAAAACACTGACCGCATTTGGATGACATTTGGCACACAGATAGTTTATAACCTGAATTAACACATAGGATACTTTTAAATTATCCCGGTAGTACGATCCCGTGGGACAAACAGAACTCCACGCGGGCGAAGCCGCGGGCATAAGTTAGTTAGAAATAAATTGAACAGTCATGCGAGGTGTCGTATTATTTGCTACCAAGCTTGGAACCTTGCGTGACACCTGTTCTACAAAATTAATGATTATGCTACCCTGGTAGCCCTAGGACAAAAGAAAGGGAAAGGGAAAGGGATACAATTTTCGCCATTTAGTATCTTCTTCAACATCCTCAATCTTCAAGATTTTATTCCCATGTCAGTTAAATATTGATTGCATAATCATATGGATTACAGGCGTTGATTACATGTCCAGTTAATTGTCTTCTATGATAGACAGTTCCTTGTAGATTGCTGTCCTTTTAATGACAGTATTCTTATAATAAGAGGAAGCGGGCCGTTCGCTCTGATTTCCCGTGGGAATGTCTGTCCATGTACGAGATTTGCTGTCTATGTAAGTATGTATGTACTACCTATAAGGCGTTATACGTACGATTTAAATTGTTAGGATATGCGCAAGAACTCAAAGCTTCTTAATTTTATATACATATTATATGTAGGTACATACATAAAGGGTGTAAAAGTACCCCGAAAGGCACTTGTTCTCCCCGTCATTGCGATCATTTTTTTGTTCTGGACCATACCTGGGAACCTTCAAGTTACGGAGATATTGGGGGTCAAATTTCCAAAAGGTTTTAATGTTTATAGCTTTAGTTAAAATACCTTGACGATCCCCGTACAGTGCATCCACCAGCACAATGTTTTGAGTGCGTTACATTGAGTCCTACCGTAAAACGTGATTTTTCACCCCAAAAAAAAAAGTCGTTTCCCAGCGACGTATTAATTGCTTGGCTTCGTGAAGGGTCCGTTTACACCCTGTCTACGTAAATTATTTTATATCCTAGTGTACATACTACTGGAAATCCCATCTATAGTCTTAAAAGAGGTTTTATCCAAGGGTCCAAAGTCGATTAAATTTGGATTCGAGTTAAAACATTTTTAAAAACAACAAAAAAAAAACGAATTTTCAATTCTTTCAGTTGACTGCGAGAATTTACAGAGTTTACAGAGTTCCTTATACATACAAGTTAATTTAGTTTATATCTCACTGTGCAATGGTAGTTCCTGAACCACAGTGAACAACAACTTTCGTCTAAAATACGGTATAACGCTTCAACTTACTAGAGCGTAGAAAATTACCACTAATGTCGTGTACAAATTGCAAATTTTATAACTGATTAATTATAGATTACAGTTAGGGACTTAAAATAACCGTTAATAAGTATCGTGCCACTTAGTTGTTTTTTTTTTTATTCAAAGGTGTTTTAAATGGTCCACTCGTTAATTTAACTAGTATCTACAGATATGCCTTGACATTGAATTTTGATAGAAACGAATATTTACATAGTTAAATTAATACGATGTACCTACACAAATGTGTAAAAGTTGTCTTTTAATTTTAAAGTTTTTATTAGCATGCTCTAAGTGGCTGATAAAAGTCCACAAGATGAATAAAAAAAGTCGCCATTGTCCACCTGGGTGAATGAATACCAAGATGAACAAAGGCCTCCGCTTATATCGAATTATTTCACCTGGGAGAAATTACCTAGGGGAAATTCTTCCAAGGTGTAATGAGGAAACCAAAATGTCTACTTTATTCACCCGGGTGATATCACTCAGATGAACATAGTGGAATAAACCGTTACTACTTCCGTCATTTTTCAATAGGTTTGTAGGTACTGAGAACAGAATCTAATACAAACTCGGAAAATATTACTGTACCAACACCTACACTTAAAATAAATTAAGTTGACAGTGAAAAATCTCGAAACAGTCATAGCTGGGTTCCGTTAACGGTTATTTTTTTGGTGAGTAGGTACTTAGGTACCATAGCTGTTTCTTAAATCACATAAAATCACGGTTCTAATTCCTAAAGGAGAAGGCAGAGGTGAAACATAACTGGAGAAATGTGAGGTTACCTAATAATAAACAAAATGTTCACCAGTTATGTTTAAGTCCCATGTAATATGATAGGGGCGAGTCTATTGCCATCAACCGTATCTGCACTTTAGCTTCTAAGTACAGCTTAATAGGCCGTGTCAGTGATATTCTTCAATCTCTTGAGGAATACCATAATGCTGCAATTTCAAAGTCTGGATCTCGTTAAGAATTGATTTATAATCGTTTCAAGTACTCTTGTGTCAGTAAAAGATGTAAGAAAACACCTAATGTGTGTAAATAAATAAGTACCTACGTAGGTAGGTAGGTAGGTATATGTTATTCTTGACACTAAAAAAGTATCGCACTCGCTTGTGGTATCATTTTTTTTAAATCATAATCTGTCTAGAATCTAGAGTCTTCCTAACTGTGTCGCTGTCGACTTCACTAACCTGATGCAGCAGATTTTTAGTTTTACGAAATACCAGGCCAAATGCAACCGCATCTTGAAGATTATAAGTAGATCAACTACATTTTGTGAGATTAGATTACGCTGCAATATTTGTAGAGAATGCACGTTTACGTAACCTCGAAACACAGGAAAAGTTACTTTCAGCTAAAATAATAAATTGTGTAAGTATCATCTAATGGCTATCTAAACTGATAATTGAAGTGGTGGACTCTAATATTATGACGTCGTGTTGGCTATTCATATCAAGAGTCAATCGAGATTGGCCGGCAAAAAACCGTCCAGTTAGACGCCGAAGGCAACGAACCTGTGAATGAGGCACAAAAACATTCTGGAGGCTGGAAAAAGTGTTTACATATTAGGGTAACTGATCAGAGCGTTTACAAATGTGATTGGGGCACTGTATCAACCTGGTTTCCGGATTGATGGTTACCCGGTTGATGGGTAACTTCCCTCCTTGTCCTGGATTATGGCTTTTACATTTTCGATCGTGTCAGAAGCATCAACCTCCAAAGAGATGGTCTTGCCAGTCAAAGGCTATCATCGCATTCTATTAGATTGGACTGGAACAAAACTGATTAATTCTTAGTGGAACACAGGCTTGATCATATGTATGTATGTATGATGTAGGTAGGTAGGGATGTAACATGACTTGACGAGGTGAACACATTCACCATATTGTAGAGTGGGCACGCTATTCCTTCATCACTTATCCTCGTTTAGCCTACAAGGTCGAGTATCTACGTCCTCGTTTTTACGATTGGATCGTCGATCAGTAATCGCTACTTATGATAATGTCGAGTAATAATTGCATATACCTGAAGAGCCCTTTTCAATAAAATATGATTTTTCAATACACTTTCTCGAAAACTTTTTTATCGCACTACGATTAGGTTCAACATGAAATATATTTCACACGCGTGGATTTTTAATATTTTTCCGCACACGTGCGGAAATATAAATTTCCACAGATAACTTTACTTATAATACTAAGTCCAAATGGGTTCAATGACTAGTCGGCGGTGATTGTTTTTTTTTTTTAATCTCGGCAAATAGATATTATGCGTCTTTACGGCGTAAATCTTTTTTGAATACTTAAATTGTGTTTATAAATAGAATATCATAGATAAACATGATTTTTTAAAACAAATATTTACTTTTATGAACAAACTAGCTGTTGCCCGCGACCTTCGTTCGCGTGAAATTATAAAAAAATAACTTCCCGTTTTAATTGAATTTTGTTACCAATTTCACGGGTGTTCATTTTTTATGCACGGAACCCTAATTATTTTACAGAAATAAAAGTAGCCTATGTTAGACCTTATAACATCAGCTATCTGCTAGTAAAGTAGTTCCGTCAAAATCGGCCCAGCCCTTTCGGAGATTATCCGGAACAAACAGACAGACAGACAGATGAGACAGACCGTCAGACAGACAAAACCTGAAAATAAAGTGTTTTTGTTATAAGTGCCGTTTATACTTTCATATGCATTCAGTAAAAAGCTGTTATTTTGATATTACAAACAGACACTTCAATTTTACTTATTTGTATGTATGCATGTATGTACCTATGTATGTATAGATTAACATTTAATTGTGTTCTAAATTCAAAAATATTTGTTTTTTTTTTCATATAAGGCTGTTTAGAGGCATCACACCTTTGCTTCTTCTTCAGCCTGGCGAAAGCAAAGCGCGGAAAAAAATCAAATTAAATCATAGTTTCCTAATAATTCCTGATAAAAATACTTTCCGTTCTAATATTTTATTTCTTCGAAAGTGTATCGAAAAACGTACTATTCCAGTAGGTATATTCCTCGAATAATTTTGTTACACACACAGTAAGACTAACAAGGACAAAATTAATTACTTATAGCTTATTCTGAGCGTTACTAGTACCTATTATACTTGATTTTACTTCAGACAAGAACTGAAAATACTGATGAAGGTTATGTAATTCTATTGGTCGTGTCGTATTGCACCAAAAAAAAAATGGCCCGAAGTAATTGAACTACCAACTTGAAACTTTTTTTTACTGAACACTTACCGAGCAATTGCATTACATTAACACACATAAGTAGTGTTATTCTATGAGCACATCTGCAGATGCGTTGCAACAGCATTCGTACTACACACGAAGAAAAGAACGGGTCCAAATGTTTTGCAATAGTGAGCGGCGGTGCATTGTCGTGGCTTCCTTCATACCTATTTGATATTAATCGTAACGATTACCTCCAGCCTAGCTGTTACATTACCACAGTGGGCAAGTCAATCAATAGTAGGCAAGTTGCTTACCGTGCTATGAAGTGAGCTATTCTCGGAGATATTTTGAAAGAAAAGATCTAGATTGACTGCCTCGTTGGTCTAGTGGTCGCAAGTGCGACTGTTGAGCAAGAAGTCCTGGGTTCGTTTCCCGGGTCGGGCAAAGTGTTATAAGGTTTTTCCATCAGGAATTTCTCAGTACCGGCCACGGAATCTGGATCTGTGGCCGGTTGATGGCAATCAGAGATCATGGGACAAGAGGTCAGAGGTGATGAGATCACCTCTGATTTTTCGGATTCATGTGTGTGTTGTATAATTATCACTGAATATGAAGAGGGGTTTTGTTGGTAAACATTACAGAAATAGTTTCGAGAAGTAGTATTGAAAAAACAAGATGGAGGACACACACTTTCCGACACACACTACACACTTTCCGGGTATGTGTGTAGTTTCTAGGATCTCTTGAAGAACCATAATTGACAGTGAGTCAGCCATGACTATCTTCTATCAAGACTGAAGGCTGTTGGAGTAGACGTCGACTGGAGAGTAGAGAGAGAACAGAGTCTCTAAGTGGAAACTGAGTCATCATCTGCCTTACTTTTTCCCATAACTATGTTGGGGTCGGCTTCCAGTCTAACTGGATGCAGCTGAGTACTAGTATTTTACATAAAGCGACTGCCTGTCTGACCTCCACACCCAGTAACTGTGTAATTCGATACTTCTAGGAGAAGTATCGAATTACACAGTTACTGGGTCCTACGACTGAATGTCAGACTTTCGGCTTCTGACTACTCGTAACGACTGTCAAAGATCTACAAATGACAGCCGGGACCAACGGCTTAACGTGCTTTCCGAGGCACGGAGGAAACTCGATATGTAATGATGGTCACCCATCCACGGACCAACCTCAGCCAGCACGGCTTTACCTTGAAGGTCGACCCGTGCAGCTGTTGTTTTTTAGCCACGAGCTCTTCGAGTGGAGACTGAGTATTGACAAGTATATCATACTGGGACGGAACGTACACCAGCTAGACTAGATATAACGGACCTTACGAATAACGAAAGTGGCTGGACTTGATGCGAAAAGCGTTGAAGTGGGTGTTACAGTGCAACTTGGAAAACTTCTAATATGTTTATCAATTGAAGACCGTGAAAGACAGAGTTAATGCATTTGATTAAACAAGTTGAGCTACGTGTGAGGGAATGTTTTAAAAGAGTATAATGTTATTTAACAGCGTACGGTGAAATAGATTCCAGGGAATCAGCTATGTCGCTTTGTGTGAGAGTCGTCGATTGAAAATGAGTAGGAAGTTTCATTGAGTATTAACAAAAACAGGTTTTCCCTCGTGAATCACAAGTTTCTTTGCTTCCTCATTTTCATAAAATTCGAATCCATACTACCCAAAGTTTGTGGGGTAAGACTTTGTGAGGACACCGCGAACTAAGCTAGCTTAGCATAATGAACACTCAGCCAAGTGATTATCAACAGAGATACGCAATAGCCCTGCAGCTGGAATGAATTGAATTCTACGAATAATTAGATCTGTGGTAAATGTGCGCCAAATAAAAGTGATGATGCTATCGTTTAGAAAAAAAAACCGAAAAACGAATCCTGCTGGAGTAAGGTTGTTCCAGCAGGAAGATGCTAAAAGAATGACCGGAGAGAAAAATAAAGATCATGGGCAGATAGCTTAGTCCCTTGAGTCTTGAAACTTTTTATGACTGTTGAGAATAACAAGAAGAACCGAATTCCATTTTAGTAAGTGACCAAGGGCCCTACCATGACCTTTAACAAAACAATTTTATAGAAGGAACGTTTTGTTTCATATACTTTGCTATACAGGGTTATTTGTAAAACACCAGCAACCTCTTAAGAGGTACTCATCATTATGAACAACTTTTACTATGGGACCAACCAGAAAAATCAACTGTTCCCTACATTTTGACGAGTTAATCGTTCATAAATGTAGGGAACAGCTGATTTTTTTCGCGATTTCAGGTAAAAATATAAAAAAAAAATTAAGGGAATTATGAAAAAATATAAAATAGGCCTATTTTATATTTTTTTAATAATTTCAGATCATTTTTGGGTAGCGGTTCATAGAGTGAAGACACCTACTCTCCGAATTGCGACTGTGTGGTGTGGTGTGCCAACAGGCTATGAGTAAAATGGCTGTGACTGACAGATGGACAGGGCGAATCTATGTATAAGTTTTCCGTTATAACCATTTGGCTACGGAACTAAAAAATAAGTTGACATTAGCTTAGCTCGTAGTGTGACCTGCGCTTACATCACATCTTGTTAGAACCAATTTGTGATACAAAATCAAACAAAATTGGAGCTTACGACAACGGAACCAGACAATATGCGGTTAGACGTCAAACCTAATTGAATGAATGAGATTTATGACTTGTTTGTGTAAATCTTGCTTTTGTCTTCTGATTTGTTGGACTATGTCTACAGAAACTGATTTTGTGTACAGGGTGGTATAAATTCAGTGAAATATTATAGGAAATTAAGTGGACGAAGGCGAGTGAAAAAAAAAAACTTCAGTCAGAGTTTTACTTACCTATCCTGAGAGACACTAAGATGATTTTAATTGTCAGGTCTTCACATGACCTAAAACTGATGATACTCGGTTTCTGCACACACGCACATGTCCATGTTGCCAATTAGATTATTTTTAAGTTATTGTTATTTGTTATTTACTAACAAGAATAAGTTTATACTAACATTATAATTATGGATCCATTGGTCTGAAATAAAAATTTTGAATTTGAATTCATTCATAGCCACCTGCTGTTTTTCTGGATATTCCAGGAAACAAACTGATGAGAGAAACGAGGCAACTTCTAGACAAAGAACTGAACTTTTCAGATCACTGGGTAGGTCTAGGTATATAATATACCTACCTACCAGTTGGGAGGGGTTTAAGTAAGTTGGTCTATTGACAATAGAATAAATACATAAATTGTGTGTTTCAAGAACAAGGTCCTTACGCCAGCGCTCAGCACATCAAGCGACCTCAATCAATCTTTCTTTAATAGATTTTCAACTTAATCGCTAAAGCATTAGGTTTAAGATTGGTTTTTTGGTTTGGGTATTTTTTTGACAGTTTTGTGTAGCTTGATGTGCTGGCGGCGTCTGTATATGATATAAGTAAATGAGGTAGTAGGTAATTATGTCGTGTGGTGTTGTGGTTTTTGGAATTTCTCAGTACCTAGTGGCCACGGAGTCTGGATTTGTGTCCGGTTGATGGCGATAGGCTCGCTCCCTATTACATGGGACTTAAACGTAACTGGCGAAATGTGGGTGTGCTTTAGGAACACATCTGCCTAACCCTTCGCGGACTCCAAGCGTGCAGCTATGTTACGTTGTACCTATGCATTGCGCAATATCCGTTAAAACACGCATGACGCTACATTATGTTCGAACATAAAACAACGTACAGTACCAGAGAGGCAGAAAATATAGATGTTAAAGCTTATTGTTACAGCCATTTGAATAATATTTCCATTTAATCGTGTAATTCGTAATTTTGTAGTAACTAAATTGTCATCATTCTCTTCCTAATTGCGTATGCTTATAATTGGTTTTTCCAGCATTACTCAGTCTGAGGTCTGGATTTGTGCCCGGTCGATGCCAATAGGCTCACTGTCTATTACATAATATAAATCTGAAATATAGGTGTATGTTTCTCAACCACCCGCCTAGATGGTGCTGTTAGTATTGATAGCCGATTCCTGAGTCGCGCTATGGTTTCGTTACAAACATGAATACCCTGAGTAAGCAATGCTGGTTGCGGACAGACAGATCGATAATTACTTACGAAGGTTTCCGTACTTGGGTTGAATATAAATACTTATTACATTTTACATTACATTATTCGGTTTAAATGTCTTGGACAAGATCGTTTATGCATAATAATAATAACGGAATAATTTTTTAACTTACAAATCTGTCTAATGGCGCAACTACACTTGGTCGTTCACCCGTATTCGGGAAGACTACTCGAATTCGGGCACCCGATGCATTTATTACACTACGACTAGTTTGAATGAAGTCGAACCATGAAACCGAACAAGATTGACCGAAGACGGGCGTACTCGATCCTGTCACACTTGTTCGTGTGTACGAATTCCATAAGCAACGCATTCGGACTAGCGACCAAGTGTTAACGCGCCATTGCACTTGGTCGTTTGTCTGAATATCAGAGGCAATGGAATTCGGGCAAACGACCAATTGTAATGGCGCTGGCACCCTTCGAGGAACAGGCGTATACTTTGCGTAACATTATAATTGCCAATGTTGTTTTCCTAATTGCGTATTAAATTGAACAAATATTTGCAATTTTGAAATATGTTTCGAAATTAGGTGTCTGGTTTGAAATTTCTGTAAATTGGTATGATAGCTAAGAATAGTGTTATTTACTCAGATAACTTTTGTTTAAATATTAACATTACAAAACACCTTTCGTTAATAATAAATTACGATGTTTGCACATCTGATTTACATTTGGTTCTGTCGTAATTGGTACACACGGCGTCACCTCAAGCTATAAATTTCCAGTATAACATGGCTTCGCTTTGTATAGGTTTGCCGTCCAATAAGAGATATCCGCATAAACTGGTTGCGTACAGCTTGATTGGTCTTCGTGCGTAGGTTACTATTTCAATTATTTTACTGGATGAGTTTATTGTTCAACTCTGCATAAATTCTCTATGGGCCTTGTTTTAAACATGTCGCACGTTCTCAAAAAAATTGTCGTAACCTCGTAAAAATATTTGAATGTCTTTGGTCGTAACACAAAAAAAGCAGTTTTTCGATATATTTGTGTGCTTACTGATGCTTACCGTAAAAGCACTGTCTTTTCGCAGAAAACTTATGGCGATATTTTAAATTATTGAGCAAGGACAATTAAATTTGTGTGGGTCATTATCTAAAAACCTTATATTTTTGTGTTATGATAGTTTTTTAGAAGACATGCGATGTGTTGGTTACCTTTTTGACAAGTTTTAAATAAATACAACAGCCTTTAAAACTTGTGTTAACGATAAACAAAACTATAACTACATAATAATATACTAGATAACATGTTTAATACCTAATGTAAACACATTGAAACAATAACATGTACGAGTATTTCCAGTATTTCATCAAAAACGTTGTGCAAAACTAAATCAAAAGCGTTCAATGTCAGCAACAAGAACCTTACCATCACAATAATGTGAAAAAGTGTATGACTGTAACTGACACACTTAAACATTACCAAGTATTTGATAATGATGAAGTTTCCTTACATAACTGATTAACCTCAAATATCTGGCAGTCACGGTTGAATCAGACCTTCGCTACAATGCTGCGTCTATTGTTTACGAGACACACATTGTTTCATTCACACTTTTTATTGTTTGTACAGTCAGTGCCGAAAGCGTTAACAGTTCACTTGATTCAATGAAAATTATAAAAAGGAAAAGATGCAACCGCTGAGCATGAGGTCGATTCCCATTTCGGCGATAGTGTTATTAGGTTTTTCCATCAGGAATTTCTTGGTAGCAACAGAAAGCGGGCAATAATGTAACATGAAGTCTAGATAAGTGCCCACTTTCTGCCTGGTGACACATGTCACAGGCTCGCCCCCTATTAAATGGGACTTAACATAACTGAAAAAAATGTGGATGTACATAGATTATGCACATCTATGCCTAACCGTTCGGGGATAAAATGCGTGATGTTATGTGCGTGTCCTGAATATTACAGGCAATGCTGAAAAGCAATTACAGAGTGACAATTGAGTTGACTATCGAATCGCTGCTGACCGTACAGTTTCTACCGTAGTTCTAGTAAGATTAGATCAGAAATGGGTACAAAGTTTTATCCCTTAGGTCAAGATAACTAAAGTACTAAACACAGGTACTAACCTACCTAACCTATTCACAGTTTGCATGTTTACAGTTTCACTCACGTATGTGTTTATTTCGGATTCGGTTTAACCTCAAACTATTTTACCTACCTATAACATACATAAAGAAGGTTGGTAGATACAGTCCTAATGGTTATGGATGTTAGTTAGGATATTAATCTTACATAATAATTTTACCTTCCACCGTTCAGCGCCTGTAGTTTATGTTCTGTTTATTAATTTCTCTGTCTAGACATTTGCTTTTTATTTTTTTAAATCTTTATTTATTTAGGAGCTTTTGGTCTTACATACCTACTTGACCATGCCAGCCCCATCGTGACACATATACATGATGCCAATAATTCTTAACAATAAATCTATATTACTGTTATTACTTACTATAAACTAAGTATGTTACTTAAAAGAATTGTAAATAAACTTATAAACTTTAATAGCTTCCGCACTAGGTACATGGTTTCGATATGAGGCTTTGAAAAGCGCCCAGATCTAACCTGTTGGTGTTTAATTCGGCCATCAAAGAGTCTCTTTCTCTGCTATTACGGACACATTCCTCTAGCAAGTGATGTACATCCTCCACAGTTCTGCACTGTTCGCAATTACATTTGCTATTAAAACTTAAAAACCCTGTCGAGGAGTCTCCGACTTTCGTTGTTGCATAAGTATTAGCAAAATTAGGCTATTTTCTCCCACTTTTGGGACACAGCACAGCTCCTCTCTATGAGAGGGAGTGTGCTGTTATCCACTACGCGGGCCCAGTGCGGGTTGGTAGATTTCACATATCTTTGAATTTTTCGTTCTAGGACATGCCAGTTTCCACACGATATTTTTCTTCACCGTTTTAAGAGCAGTGGTGATGAAACAAATTAAACAAGGTAATACCGGCGTGGGGTCAACTACAATTTGTAAGCCGAGACAGTTATCGTTGCTCTGCATTGCTTTTGCTTGTGACTGTACACCAATCCCGCATTAGGTCACTGTCTGACCGTCTGGTGGGACAATATGTGCTAATTGTCTATAATCGGTAAGATGTAACGTGACTCGCAACGTCTTGGGGACAATTTGTTGTTGCATCAACATTGACCGCGGCGAAAGTGTAGGTACACACGGAGCACGCGAGTGTCGTGCTTTGCGCGTTGTGACAGAGCAATTAGACCTTGTTATGTGACTTATGAGGTTATGACGTGTTGCTGACCGATGGGTGACGAGTTCACAATGTTACGTCGTCTTTCAGTCAGCAATTACGTCGGCGACTGTTTGTGCAAGTGGAGTACGAATTATTTAAGTATACATAGGCTTATGCATATCCTCGATCTCCCAAGAATACAACCTTTGCACGCCATTGTCACATATACGTGACAAGCAAGCGCTGGCCCTGTACCTACGCCAAACGACACAAATATGTGACAAAATTGTGGGTGAAATTGTGTCATGGCGTGGAGGGCACGCGCGTGCGTTTATGCTCAGGCGCTCAAAAGGTTAAAAGAACTGCGACACGTACCTACAAGTACCTAACTATTTATTTTTGCAAAAAGGGACATCCTTGTCCCCGTTTACCACGGATTATAAAATTGTGTGATTTATGCATGGAATCATAGTAATTTAGTACTATTAATTCATGACTCACGATAAGTGGACTATTAAATGGTAGACTGCAGCCACTAAGACGTAGGTACTTATTTATTATAATTTCCTTTCAACGCACAGTTGCAACTTAAGGTTCCATATTATGACAGTAATTATTGACAAAACCTTGATTCAAACGATGAATACTTAAAATTTTATTATTCATTGTTGTCGGTACGTTCACGATGTTCCATCATCATTTACTGATTTTATGCCTATATTTACTATAGCCGACTCGACTACTAGGGGGCTGACTCCACGAGCGAGAGAATCGCGGCGATATTATCCCATACAAATACGTAATATCGCCGCGATTCTCTCGCTCGTGGAGACGGCCCCTAAGGTTCGACATAAATCTCTCAATAACCGAATAGCCTTTGATGTTGCAGACGAATCGAGAACTACAGTCTGTATCAGGAGAACGCCACTGCCCATGCCATGCCTTTCATGTAATCCGGTTAATCCCAAAAACCTTTCAAGCTTTGATACCGATGTGCAACTCTAATAAAGTGTTGAGCTTTCGTTGTACTTCTGTCTATGCGATTTCAAGCGAATCCGATTAGAGATAAGCTGCCAGAACAGGGCCGGATTTATGGATGTGGAGGCCCTGGGGCAATCTAGAAGTGCAGACATCAATTTCTTTTTTGGGGCAGACGAAAAAAAATATTTAAAGAAGGTAACATAATAACCGCACAATCCTCTTCGAATAAATTACGTTATTTTTGCTCATTCTTTCAGAAATGAGAAAAGGAGTATCTGTCAACTAATATTGAATTGAGATAGGATTAGGGTGTATTAACGAGCGAAGCGAGCTCGAAAATTGTAGTATTCCGCCTGGGATAGGTAGATATCCGAGATTTCAGGGGGTGAACAATCCTTGATGGTCTCTTGGACGCAAAGGATGTATTTGTTTCTTAATCAAGTTGTGGAGGCCTCTTCCTTGTGGAGGCCCGGGGCAAGGGCCCCTGTTGCCCTGCCCTAAATCCAGCACTGTGCCAGAAGATTCTTAATAGGGACATGCGTAACAGACTAAGGCCCGGTATCCACCAAAGCGGAGAGGAGAGGAGACGAGAGGAGATGTGCCGCGAAGCTGGCAGGTTATTTCCACCAAAGCGGAGAGGAGATGCGTTGCGGAGAGGAGATGTGAGCTGTGTGTAGCAGAGATGTGAGCTGTGAGAGATCGAAAACAGTCAAGTGCTGTCTACGAAAGGAAGACGTCATGTCGTTACAAAAGTTATATCTGAATTTGCTTGAGGGAGAAGAATTAGAGGTTGAAGAAACACAATTAATTCTTCAACATTTAAATTATCGACGGCAACATAGATTCTGGATAAGAAACCATATAAAATGTCACAGTCATGGCGAATATGCCACACTGTTTCGAGAGTTTGATGATGAAAGTTTTCATAAATCTTACAGGGTAACAAGGAATAATTTCTACCAGTTACATGATTTGATTAAACCGTATATCCAAAAACCAGTCAATCGAATGACGCTTTCGGGACGTGCGAGGCGCGCGGAGAAGGTAGCGGGGTGAGGGGTGCGCAGCGCGTGCGCCGCCCGGCCGCCCGACTAGACACTTCTCCGCTCTGCTGCGCCGCTTGCTCGCTCGCTGCACAAAATTCTATAGAAAAATGAGACATCTCCTCTCCTCTCCGCTTGACCCATTTCCACCAAAGCTAAGCGGAGAAGAGATGTGGAAATAACGAAATCGGATTGGTTTATTCAAACACATCTCCTCTCGTCTCCTCTCCTCTCCGCTTTGGTGGATACCGGGCCTTACAGATGGTATAAGAATAAAATAGAATGACCAAAGTTGGTACCAAAAAGTCTCGCGCCTCAAAACCAAAATATTATAGTAATTAGTTTCATATTTTTTTACGGCATTACGCCAGGCCTCCGTCACTCCATGTACTTGCGCGCTATAAGTGCCTACCGCCCAGCCGAGCGGTCTCGGTCCGCCGGCGGATCAAATTTAGTGCGGTTTTCGCAAGCGAAGCGCGCGCACGCCGTTCAATTTTAATAGTGCTGTTCGTTCGTACGTGTATTACGATGCCGTGTGGTGCCTTATGTGCTGTAGATGGGTGTAAATCAAGCAAAAGAAGGGATAAACACCTAACATTTTTCCATTTCCTTGTCAATGATTTCCATTTACCTGTCAATTTTTTTAAGTTGGTTAAAATTTTTAACTGCCACATAAAAGTCAGAACATATTCACAGTTCTCAATAACATAGATAAAAAGTTATGTTAATTTAATTTTATCGAAGAGGCAGCCCTGCGATTACTGTGGAATCGCGCGGTGCGAAGCAATCACTGCTGTACGCTTGAGCATTTAGGCGCATTTTAGCATACAGTGGTTGTTGACGCGAGGGAGTAGGCAATTATCGTAATAGGTATTGGAAATTTTCTACTGAGTGAAGTATCTGGACTAATCTGTGATTACGCGTCGGGGATTTGATTTTTGAACTGGAAATATACTTTTCGAGTCTAAAAGTATGAATATTGTTTTACTCCCTTTATATGACGTTCCGTTTCAACTGGATATAAATGACGTTCCGTTTCAATTGAACAAACCCTTGTCTGTCGAGCGGACTCTAAAACTAATTACAATTAAGTAAGATCAGTACACCAAATCGATTTAGTTTGGTTTATTGCTATTTGCAACAAAATAGATTTTCTCAGCCTAAAGATTTTGATTTATCGATTACATCCCTAAATCCCGACTAGTTTATAGCACTTACTATACTCTATGGTTTATAGTTATCTTATCTGTGGCATCTGACATTTGTACTGTACTGACTGACTATTGGCAATATAAAGGTCTAAAATAAAATCGAGTTTCAGTCAAGCATACTGTGGATGTTACTTTAACTCGTAATTCTTACTAATATTAGTGTATTACGCTGTTTTTAGAGCAATAATGTAATGTATGTGTGTTAAAATACGTCGTTGGTAGCGTCGAAAAAATAGACCTACTTTTTAGGTTAGTTTCGATTTTATAAAATAACTCTGAAACGCGGGTTTTTTTTTCAAAAATAATTTTTGTAGGAGTTAATACGATCAGTGTAGTCTATAAAAAACAAAGTTTGATTTTGATGCAGCATGGTACGGGATTCCATATATCCATGAGCATTCTCCTTTATTAAGCCATTGTTTCAAAAAAATTCTTAATCTAACTTAGCGCTATGAATAATCGTAATAAGTTAAATTTTAAAATGGCTAGAAAACAGAGGTCCCCAAACTAGGCTTCGCCTGTATCTTGGGGGCCGGAGTTCCAACATCCATCATCTTCCTGCCCTTGTCCTATGTTACTTGAGGTCGGCGCAACACGTTTTTTTCTTCCATTTTCCTCTGTCAACCGTCACGCAATCATTTACATCTTTTTCCTTCAAATCATTCCTCACACAATCCTTGGTCTTCCTGTTCCTCTCCATCCATCAACATTTATATTCATCACTCTTTTAGTCACATGCGATTCGTCTTTCCTCATCACATGTCCATACCAAGACAGTCCCTTTCAACATTTTTGGAACTGGCGCAACTTTCAAACTGCCTCTAATATAATTATTCCTTATTTTATCCATTCTTGTCACATCACACATCCACCTCAACATTCTCATCTCCGCTACATGCAATCTTTTTTCATCTATCTTCTTCACAGCCCAGTATTCCGATCCATACAACACCACAGGTCTAATCAAGGACTTGTATATTTTGCCCTTTAGCTTGAGGGGCATCCGTGGGTCGCAAGTTGTTCCAGTGACCTGTCACCATTTCATCCATCCTGAGTTAGTCCGGTGCGTTACGTCTCGGTCTACTTCACAGGACGGTGAAGGACAAGCGACCCGAGGTACCGGAAATCGGAACAGATAGGTATGGGCATTCTGGCAAGAGTTATGGGCTAGGCAGACCAGGGGCCGGAGTTTCGATAACTTAAAATTAAAACACATCTTACAAAATATATATAGGTACAGGGTTATTTGTAAAACACCAGAAACCTCTTAGGAGGTCATTGTACTCATCACTATGAACAACTTTACTATGGGACCTAACCTGAAATCGCGAAAAAAAAAACAGCTGTTCCCTACATTTATGATCGATTAACGTAGGGAATAGCTGATTTTTTAAGCGCAGGTCACACTACGAGCTAAGCTAATGTCAACTTATTTTTTAGTTCCGTAGCAAAATGGTTATAACGGAAAACTTATACATAGATTCGCCCTGTCCGTCTGTCTGTCGTCGTTTGGAGAGTGTGGGTGTCTTCTATAAACCGCTACACAAAAATGATGTGAAATTATGAAATAATGTAAAATAGGGGTCTATTTTATATTATTGAAAAAAAAGCTGTTCCCTATATTTATGTTCGATTAACTCGTCAAAATGTAGCGAACAGCTGATTTATTTTTCACGATTTCTGGTTGGTCCCATAGTAAAAGCTGTTCATAGTGATGAGTACAATGACCTCGGTGTTTTACAAATAACCCTGTATATATACACTCGAGAGCAATGAATCCAGGTCACTTAAAGAATCCTAAAAATCTCGGAAACTAAAAATGCTAGGTTAATGCAATAAATTGTATTTAATAGACAATGTAATACTCCTTAAATGAAGGTATTAAAACTTCTTAGTTATTGTAAAGTTATATCATAAAAAAAATCAAATTTGAAAAAGGGCCACTTTCGAAGATGGAACTACGAAATTACAGCATTTGGTTTTGCTTTTGTTTGTAATCTGTCATTTATGTGGGTACATAAACCATGTTGATAGTGCTCTATATTCATTATTCAAGCTGAAATTATGTCGCTTACGCCTGAAGAATGCACCAGAATACTTACAATGCTGGAAACCGGCCGGAGTCAGCGCGATACAGCCAGGACTGTCGGTGTGTCGCTGTCAACAGTACAAAGAGTTCTCCGACGTTACGAAGAAACTGGTTCTAACCTACGCAGACCAGGAACGGGCAGAACCAGGTGTACCACAGCACGAGAAGACCGATACTTGGTGAACACCATGCTTCGAAATCGCTTTCTCACAGGAACTGAACTCACAAATCAGTTTCGACGCCTCGGAGGAAGTAACCCAAGTGCATGGACAGTAAGACGTCGGCTTGCTGAATCTAACTTAAAACCCCTTAGACCTGCAAACGGCCCTAAACTGGAGCGTGGGCATCGTATTTCAAGACTAAGATATGCCCAGAGCCACGTAAATTGGAGTATTGAAGATTGGTCAAAAGTTATGTTCTCCGACGAATCAAAATTTATGCTCTACAAGCACGATGGAAGACACAGAGTGTATCGAAGACCAGGGGAAAGATTCAAGCAAGCATGCATCGAAGAAAAAGTAGCCTACGGTGGTGGGTCTGTACTTGTGTGGGCCGGAATTTCTTCTGAAAGTCGCACAGAGCTGGTGATCATAGAAAACGGCTCTTTAACTAGCGTAAGATATGTGGAAGAAATCCTCAATGATCACGTTGGTCCATTTATGGTCAATTTAGGTGAGGATGCTATATTTATGCATGACAATGCCCGACCTCATACAGGTAGGATTGTGAATGACTACCTTCAAGAGATGAACATTACTCGTATGGAGTGGCCAGCACGCAGCCCGGATATCAACCCGATCGAGCATGCTTGGGACGAGCTAGGCAGATGCGTAAAACAACGAAACTCCCCCAATCACGCTTCGTGAGCTCAAAATTGCTCTCCCAGAGTAATGGGAGAATATTCCCCAAAATCGTATAAGGAACTTGGGGTACAGCATGCCAAACCGCGTAAACGCAGTAATGGAAGCACGAGGAGGCAATACGAAGTATTAAAATTCAAGAAAATCGTAATAAAGTTCAAAAATTTCATGTTTCCTATTTTTGTTTTAAGGAGAGATCAGCAGTTTTTTTCTTTATGTAATTTTGTGTTAATAAAATGTATGGCGACTCATATTTTTTTTACTTTCATTTAAGGAGTATTACATTGTCTATTAAATACAATTTATTGCATTAACCTATCATTTTTAGTTTCCGAGATTTTTAACATTCTTTAAGTGACCCGGATTCATTGCTCTCGAGTGTATATTACAATAATAAAAATAAAAAGTATTCTAATATTTAATAATGTCGTATGAGTGTGTGTGGGTATGTGTGAGTGTGTTATTTGCAGTTATTTTAAGTTTAATAGTTAGGTGTATCCTTACAGTCGAGCATTGAACTTTCGAAACAAGCCGTTTAAGTACCTTTTTTAATGGGCTTTCCTGCCAATCTCCATAAACCTTCAATTTAGCAGTTGCCGAACTTAAAAATCATAGCGTGTCTCCTTCAACGGCGATGACCATTTAAAACGGTTCATGTAAAGAAGACATACAGCGGCTTATAGCCGGTTATTCCTGTTGTTTACTAGCGACCCACATTAATTACATAATTATCTACATCTCTTTGATGGATCTTTGACAGGCATAACGGGTCTGAAGCCCAAAAGGTGTTACTTAGTAGGACCAGTCGAAGGAGGCGATTCGCGTCCGCGTAATTCAAATTTTCTTATATTTTTGCAATTCTTCTATTTCTTTTATTTTCCGGTCAGTGTCAGGTTGTTTAGTATGTTGAATAAAATGTGATTCAAGACACGACGCGACATTCCATGATATAGTCATTCAATGAGATTAAATGAACTTAGAGGGTTGAATGGATGATTTTAATGCACACGTATTATTACGGTCGCCAATCGAAGATTTGAATTTCGTGGACTACTCTGGCGCTTCCACCATACCTACTGGTATTCGCTGGTATCTGTTCATACTTGAAGCTGACCTCCACAAGCTGGGAAAAGGCTAAGCAAATGATTACCTCACCGAATCCAGCTGACCTATTAACAGTTTATACATATATGTGGGATGGCTCAGCAAAATACCAGCTTGCTGCACTTGATTCGGTGGAACGCAGAGCTAAAAGGCTCATAGGCGACGAGTCTTTGGTTGCAACGCTTCACAGCCTAGCTCATCGGCGTAATGTCGCCTGCTTGTCGGTCTTCTACAGACTGTACTTCGGAGAGTGTGCACAGGAGCTCCACGATCTAATCCCACCATCACCCTCTTACCACCGGACTAGCAGACGTACTGCGGCGTACCATCCACACTTGGTTGATATCCCGACAAGTCGTACTCGGTGCTTCTTCTCCACGTTTGCGAGAGAGTTCCACACTTTGGCTGTGCACATAATGCATTATGTGCACAGCCAAAGTGTGGAACTCTCTGCCGGCATTTGTGTTCCCTTCCCTCCCACATATAACCCGTCGTCTGCCTTCAAAGCAAGAGTGAATAGGCATCTTCTGGGCACGCTCGTTTCATCATAGACCTCATCCATCGCTTTCCATCAGGCGTGATCGAGGTCAAGAGCAGGCCCATTTTGTAATAAAAAATAAATTAAAAAAATACAGTTCTAGTAGGCCGCTCATGACCACAGAAGAGCCGAGGCAAACAGATCGGGCGTTGCAGGTATCCTGGACAAAATCTTACACCCGTATTCAAAGTCAAAACCTCATGATTTCCTCGACTCGACTCAACCTCACTTAGGCGGTTTCATATTCATAGTTGTTATTTTACTCCTTAACTCAAACAGTTTCCTCAGTCGAGGTGAGTTTGACTTGAGGAACCAACTGTCAAATATAAGGTACGTCGCGATCTACCTTGAAGCTTCCTTGAGGTATTTTACAAGGGACTTGTAACCAAAACACGCGTATTTTTACCCGATTTTCATAATATCTTTTGAAGAGTTTATTGAATATTTATACGAAAACCCTTACGATTGCATATCACGACGCTATAAAAGAGATGCAGAAAATCCTATTGAGTTTTATGATGAAAATGAATTTAAAATTAGATTTCGCTTTACTAAAGAAGCTGTGATGAGTTTCTTGCTACCGCTATTGTTTCAAGACATTGGTGGTACTGACAGACGTGGATTTCCAATTCCACCCATAATCAAAGTGTAAGCGGCTTTACGATTTCATTACGATTGTCAAATTTCCGGATGTTGCTGAGCTGATGTGAAAATCAGATTTCATCGTATATCTGGATTTCCCGGGACTATAGCATGCATTGATTGTAGGTACTCATATACCAATCAAAAATCCCAATAGTCAAAACGGTGAAGCATTTCGCAATCGGAAAGGTTGGTTCTCAATTAATGTGCAAATAGTGTGTGGACCACAAATGGAAATATATGACATAGTAGCACGTTGGCCTGGGTCTGACCACGACTCAAGAATATTTTCGAAGTAGGTGTCATACTCGTATGAGATTTGGAGAACTTGCAGGTTTATTAATTGGTGATAGTGGTTATGCGGACTTATGCGCAATCATCGTATATGTAATGTATACGCCTGTGCAAGTGGATAAATAATGTATTATGATTTGTTTATTTATGTTCTACTTTCATTTGACAAGTGTAGACACTTCAAGTTGAAAACGACAGATAACGGGCTCACAGACTGCTCTCAAAATAAGCTTAGCCAATATAACAAACGTAATATTCCTCCAAATAATGACGTATTCGTGACGTATCGCCTCGACTCTCACTCATTCGAGGGACCTCATAATTTCCTTAATCCGACGACTATGAATACCGATTTTGAGGATCTTTCGAGGCACGCCTTAAGGTCTCCTCGAATGAGTTGTGAGTCGAGTAGCTTTCGAGGTTACAATTATGAATATGGGTGTTAGTAACCATTGTCGTACTGGTATAAATGTGAACTACGAGTATCTGTCAGTTACCTTTATTTATGCCATTACATGTCCATTACATTCCACGATGTAACCTCTGAAACGATTTTGAAGAAAGGTTCATTGAAACTTGACGAAAAAAACAGATAGACCCTAAAGTAACATAACATGACGCCTGAAATCCCCGAAGAGTTAGGCAGAGGTGTACCTATTAGCCAACAAAAGTAACTGTCATGCAAATCTTCAGGTAAGTAACCTTAAACGACTTAAAACCAACTAACATTTGCGGTATTTTGAATTAGGTTAATTAGTTTACGGTTCACAAATACAACACCAACATATATTTGTATGTGTCAAGGAAATTGCAATCTGCAAGCGGATAAGTAATTAAGGTAAGTGAATGCAATCATTAATAAATGAAATCCAAATATTTGGGATTTTATTTGTTTTAATGACGAAATCTAATTCAATTTACAATGATTATGGCGTAAGTAATCGCTTGAAACGCATGCGCTTTTTACCTGACCGACAAGAGCGGTTATGATTCAATTAAATGCTTTTAGGCACGATTTGGTAAATAGATCATTACGTAGTCATAGCCAAGCTACCCGAAACTGTCAAATTTACAATCTTGAACCTAATGCTTTAGCGATGATGTTGAAAATCTACTAAAGAAAGACAGATTGTACCTAGTAGCTTGATGTGCTGGCGTCTGTACTTCAGCGCAAACGCTCTTTTCCATACTCACACCACACCTTCGATCAACAATAGCAACCACCACACCGTTTACATTCTACAGTTTAAACGCCTATTTAATTTATGTTTGCAACCATAATTCGCAATACAATTTAGATAAAAAGACAATTTATTTGGGTCAACGATTCTTACAGTGTGTTCGCAAAATTGAGATTGCTCAATAACTCTATGTTGAGTAAATAATGTGTGAGCAATATAACATGGCGTGAACCACCTGAGTAGATTATACATTATAGACCAAACGCTATACAGGGTGGAACAGCCGATTTTTTTTTAAACTACCGGTGATAAAATATGGGATTCGGTTCGGAATGATGTACTGAATTGTGGTAATCATTTGCGCGTCGATGTTCCTTCCGCCCTGTATAATTATATTACTACGTAAACTATAATCTATACATCTATAAAAATAAATAAAATTGAAGTGTCTGTTAGGAATTTCAAAATAACAGCTTTTTACTGACTGCTGAAAATAATTATATGGTACAGACGCCAACAGGTCAATCTACCCGAAACTGTCAGATTTTCCCAACCAACCTTAAACCTAATACTTTAGGAAATTTGACAGATCGTAGTAGCTTAATGTGCTGGCGTCTGTACTTATAATTAAAAAAAAACTATTTCTTAATAATTTTTCTCTGTCTCTTGTTTGTTTCGGCTAGGTAATCTCCGAAACGGCTGCACCGGCAGATAGCTGATGGTATAAGGAGTAACTTTTAATTAAAAACAGGATAGGCTTCCGTGTAAAAAAAAAACCATGAAATTTTTAACAAAATCCGACTCAAATAGGAAAGTAACATTTTATTTTTATAATAATTTATAAGAACAGCTGTGTAGATAACGGTATTTTAAATATTCACTGGTTTTTGTCTAGTTTATAAAGTCTAAGGGACCTCGCGCAGTACTACATAAGCGACAAGTCGTGGCGGCGTAGTGTGCGAAGTCCCTAAGGATACAAAGTAACCAAAAACTCGCTAGATTAATGTAAGTAATAAGTTTGTCGATGAAGATTACATTCCCATTGATCCTTACATTGACTTCTACAGGCACATTGCCCTTTAATCATAATGCAAATTATGAAAAGTAAATTAGACAGCGTCAACAAACTGACATTTGTAGTCTCAAAATCGCACATATAATGAAAAAATCTACAACCAAATTATTATTATTTTTATAGAAGTATTTGAAAGCCTATAATTTAATTACAAATGACGAGCAGGACGATTAGACAGGCCCTTGATATAACACTAGGTATGTAGGTATGTTTTAATTTAAAGAAACTGTTGCAAAACAAAAGTGGTTGCAACCAAGTAATTATATAAGTATTTATATAATTATATGCCTCGAGCTTAGTTTGATTAATTAAATAAAGTAGTTCAACACCTGATACAGAAACCGTTCAAATAAGTCCGCATTTGTTTTGTTCGCAGTTTCTCTGGATAAAGTTCAACCTCTGGTTAGAAAAGGTTGGAGTTCAGCTAAATTTTTCATTATGAATACTCGCGCAAAACCACTTGTGGAGAATAGGATTGTAGACACAATAGAAAACGGTGTAGACACACTGGTCTACAAGATGACATGCAAAATTGAAGAAATACGCGATCGACATCTATGTCAGGAAATCCCTTATCTTGAGAAACAGTTAGAAATCGCTAAAAAGAGAATAGAAGAAAAAAAAACATGATTTAAAAGCATCTTACCAGGATATAATTTATTTTATATTATACGTACATTGTAGGTGCCGCAAAATCCGTCCAAAGTTCTGGATCTATAGCATGGAAGTATTTAAAAGTTGAAGCGGTACCGCCTCTAACAGTAAGCTTCTTTAGTGGACCGGGTGGTAGAAAATTGGAGCAGTTGGTTGGAAAGATATCAAACGGTTTCATTAACGCTTTGGCTGGTCGAATAAAAGAAATGGATGCTGAAGCGGAAAGACAACGGCTAAAACTACACGCCGCGATAATAGCACAAGAAAAAAAGAAAAAAGCTGAAGCAGAAGCGAGAGAAGCCGCGCGTCGCAAAGAAATAGCAGCGAGGGCCGCTGAAGCTGTTAAAAAGGCCGCAGCTGCAGCTGAAGCAAAGAAAGCGGAGGCAGCTAAGACGCCAAAAACAAAAGAAAAGCCAAAAGCACAAGCTCCGTCGAAAGCAAAAGCAAAAAAGGCTAAGAAGCCGCCACCAAAAAAATCCAAGTGAACTTAATCAAGACCCTCGCTCGTCAGACAAATAAAAAAAAAAGTAATAACTGACTACTTAGCTGTTCTAGTGCAACCGCTTCAATTGAGCAAGAATTGGTCCTGGATGCGATTTCCAGGTCGGACAAAGTTTTATTGGGGTTTGTCCACTAGGAATTTTTCTGTCGCAGCCTGGATTCTGGAATTGTGCCCATTATGATAATCGACAAAATTTCAGAGTGCCTAAAATACAATAGCCTAATAAATGTGAATTACCTGTAATGTACAACAATCATCTGATGACTGTCAAATTTTTTTATTTGGTTAATGAAAGACGAAAATATGTGACTCGGCTTGTCTCGTTATGGATCTTTTACATCCTAACATAATTTAGGTCGCGCCCGTTTGGTAACGCTCCCGTTTGGCTACATATACATTGGTTATGTTTGTAGATATTACGTACCTGACTGTACTGTACTTGAAGGTGTTTCTTAAAGTACAGTCAGTATAAAGTCCTGGATGCCAAATTTATTTAATATTCATTTTATTTTCTACATTTTAAACTACATATTAATGACTAAGTAGGTATTGCATAGAAGAATATAATTTAAGTAACCTATCTATATGACAATATTTTTAGGAATCGCAGGTAAAAATTCTAACGAAAGAAGTGCAGGTACAAAAAGGTTCGGAGTACGCACTTATTTTTAGTGAGAGTTATTGATTTATTTACTTGATTTTTTTTATTTTTATAATCACAATTAGACACATTTGAAATGAATAAACAAAGTTTAACTATTGTATGTATATTGTACTAACGTATGTTGTTGATTTTTTTTTTGCTTAGTAACAACATATAATATAATACATCTTAAACTACTTATTTCATTTCAAACAAATATTTACATTCCTTAAATGTCACATGGATTCCTTGTCAATGCAGGCCATACAAAAAAGACATGCATTTTGGGTGCCTTTAAGGGATGAGTACAAAAATAATGGAGCTGGAGCGTCTCACACTTGGTTTTTACATAAGTTTTTTTCTTCACGATAATATTTTTTACTTGTAATTATAGATATGCACGCACTCTCGGCGTCACGCGGCAAGCGCCGTATTAATAAAGACAAATAAGAAGCAATTTTCTTTTTTACTTTCTGTTTGCAAAAAATGATTTAAAACCGTATTTATGAATTACTACGTGAAAACTAGAGGGGGAGGGGGGTAAAAAATGGGTCGCGTAGTATGGATACATTCCCTAAGTACCTATATATAGCGTTGTCAAACGGGAGTGTTACCAAACGGGCGCGCCCCTATAATTTAAAGTTTGTAGTTACCTATGTACAGACGCCAGCGACTGTCAGATTTTCCCAACCAACCTTGAACGCTTTAGTTAGAAAGTTGAAAATCTATTAAAGAAATTTGACAGATTGTAGTAGCTTGATGTGCTGGCGTCTGTACCATGCAAATAGCATATTTTGTAGGTACCTAAGTAACATCTTGAAATATGACGATAGAATTTAAAAGAAAATATTTTATTTTTATTTATAACTAGCTGATGCCATTTGTAGTCATGAAATTTTGATTCCGTTTCCGCAACCCATGGGAACTTATTCCCCTCTAATAGCAGTAGTTCGGTTGTTAGTCCGGTTGACCGAACTACTGAAACTTTCAGTTGCGATAGTTCGGTTCTAACAAAGCACCGAACTACTGAAACTTGAAATACCTATGTAACCTAACCGAACCGGGTGCCCCTGACGTCGACCGTCTAGGGTTAGCGTTTCCGTCAGCAGGTCGACGGATCGCTGCGCGGGGCTCCTATTTCTGTCTGCAGGGTTTACAGGAACCTAACTATGCAGGGTTTATAGGAACCTAACTAACCGAACTTCGGGGTGCCCCTGACGTCGACCGTCTGTCATAGTAGGACGAACAGAAACTGGTCTCCCTCGTGGTCCTACTAGTAGGACAAAATAGTAGGACCACAAGAAAACGGCAGTTTATTTGCCGAACTAAAGGGAGGGTACATATTTAAGTTTCAGTAGTTCGGTGCTTTGTTAGAACCGAACTGTCGCAACTGAAAGTTTCAGTAGTAGCTTTCCAATTGCTGCTTTTTTTTCCGACACCTCCAACAAATATTATATTTTAGCCAATGTATACAAAAAGTTGACAAATTATATACTAAAACCTTCCTCGAGAACCACTCTATCTATATCAGGGCCGGCAGTCGCAGCAACGTACCTACATAACGTTGCTTGCGAGAAATGCAAGTCTCAACATCCAAGATGCGTTTTTCGCAAGCAACGTTATTGCAACCGTTTTTTTCTGTTATTATTAAGCGTTCGAAAGTTTGCGAATGTGTCGGTATCTATGTCGAGACTGCCGGCCCAGGTAGATAAAATCGAACCTTGGATTGTTATACGGGGAGGAAGTAACGTCGAAGCACAAAATTACCACTTATTCAGTAGGTACTTACATCATATTGAATCCTCCCCCTCACATATAAATTTTTCATAGAAATAAAAAAAGTAAGTATTGCACTTTTGTACGAAACAGCTGTTTTTAAGGGTTACGTTCACCGATCACTTTGTTGTCCGTCTGTCAAGTCAACACCCCTTTTCTGAGGAACGCGTGGAGGTATCAAGCTGAAATTAATAAATCGTAACTTCAAAAGGCTCAGGCTCCCAGTCTAACCGGATGCAGCTGAATACCAGTATTTTACATGGAGCGACTGCCTATTGAACCTGCACTATCCAGTTAGTACTCTAGGTAATACGATATCCTTGGTAAGACTGGTTGTGACACTTTCGGGCCACTGACTGACTGTAACGACTGTCAAATATCTACAAATGACGGCCGGGACCAATGGCTTAGCGTGCTTTCCGAGGCACGGAGGAAACTCTGTATGGAATGGGTGGTCACCCATTCACAGACCAACCTAGGCAAGCACTGCTTAACCTAAAGATCGACCCATCGATCTTTTTTTTTTTGTATCGTGGGTGCGTTTACAAACATTTAAACTCACATACACAAACAGCCAGACCCGGAACAACTATCTGTAAGCCACACAAATATAAGTTCCGTGCGGGAATCGAACCATCAACACGAAGCACGGCAGTCAATCGCTCAGCCACTGCCCCAACCGTGCCGTCCGTATTATTTAACCACGAGCTCCTCCTCTGCGAGCTCAACAGTACTTTTTTCGGGATGAAAGGTACCCTATGTCCGTTTCTGTACACCTGACAACATACGAGTAGGTATGCAAAATCTCAGGATGATCGATTCAGGGGTTTAGGCGTGAAAAGGTAACAAACAAACAAACACTTACTTTCGCATTTATAATATTAATAAAGTTAAAAGTATATAAAGTATGGATAATAACTAAATACGGCCGTTTTCTCGTGGTCCTACTATTTTGTCCTACTGGTAGGACCACGAAGGAGCCAGTTTCTGTTCGTCCTACTATGACTGTCTGCAGGGTTTACAGGCACCTAACTAACCGAACCTCGGGGTGCCCCTGACGTCAACCGTCTGTCATAGTAGGACGAACAGAAACTGGTCTCCCTAGTCTAACTTGCACTTGACCGGTTTTTTTCATTATGTTCAGGGTTCAAAATGATGAATACGTGTGGTAATCGTTTGTGCGTCGGTGTTCCTTCCACCTTGCATGTGTACAGGCGAATGCTCCGGTGAGTGAGCACCTTCATTTTGCCTAGATTTATTGTTGGTGCAAGTAGTGATTTGTTTCAGCTAAAAAGGAGTCCGTATGGAGCCTGCCCGCTAGCAGTGGAAACCGGGCTTAACCGAGATAATAAGGTTCAGCACAGGTTTGTTTTTAAAGTAAAAACAAACCTGTGCTGAAAAGAAAAAGGTGGAAATTAACGAATAACAACTTCATGAAGCTATTGCAGAAAAGATTAAAAAAAAAAAACTGTTTTTTTTTTACATTTTTGTACAAATGTAGGTTCACTTTTTGACAGTTTTTTACTGAAGTCACACCTTATTGACTCATAGAAATTAGAAAAACAGGCTTAAATCTCGAATAAACATTTAGTAATAAGCTTGAGATTTTTTAACAAAGAATAATATTTAGCCCTAAAGTGGTCAAATAAACGTCAAAATGTCTGGTGTGAATGTTGGAAGATTGGCAAATATCATCCGTAAGTATTCCAACAGTTTACTGCACCTACGTATCATATAAAAAAACAAAACTGCATGCAGTGTTTTGTGATCAAAATGTTGATCACAAAATTGTTGCGCAACTAGTAACTAGGTACTACATACGCCAATGTTATCCGCAGGGGGCCGGTGGATGATCATGTTGCATGAATTGACTGGAATATACAAACCAGCCATAACCAGACCCAGGGAGAAACTGATGGAAGTGATGAAAGGTTAATTCGATTGTTTAGTAAGGTTCGATTTTCTACCAGGCAGCCTTCCTTCATGAATCCAGCCATCCTTAAGCACCGAACCGATTTCAATGAAGGTGATGGTTGTGGTCGCCCTTATCGTATGTAGGTATAAAACTATCATATCCTAGATACACCTCCGGTCAAGTTGAACAGAATATCGTTTGTAAGGATATATCAGGTTAGTTGTAGTAACCTGGTGGTTTCCTCCATTGTGGTAAAGGTCTTCTTTGCTCTTTTCCACACAGTTCTGTTTTTTGCTAGTGTCGGCTAGTAATGGACGGTGGAATTCAAGCTCCTTCTGATCTGCCGTGATGCAGCATTCCGCAGATGCTGAGAGGGTCCCATTATGCGTTATGACATTCCTGCTACATTTAAATACTTATGTCTTTTTCTAACTAATCTTTATAATACATTATTTAGAAAAAGCAGAAGCCGCGACCAAGTCCGAACTTGCAAAGAAACTGCGAGTTCTTAAAGGATATTACACCGTTGAATTTTCACCACTACGAGGGGGTGAAATGGAGGTACCTTACTAACTTTAGTAGTTACTTATTTTTAAAATAGTTTATTATCAACAAAACCGTCTCACGATTTCAATTCCGTCGAAGGAGTAAGTCGAACAGTACGCTATTCAAAAGCAATCTGTTAAAAACTCAAGTCACCGATCAGCAGCCATCCAGGACATGCTGAGCTATTCTTGCTTACTTTGCGTAGCGCTGTGGTTGTGACGATTTTTCTAGTGGTGCTATAATGTGTTTCATTATAGGTCACATTGTACGCCAGGTTGATAGGGTTGCGCTTATTGCCATTAACTGGGCACAAATCCCACTGATAACACTTGCCCAACCTACGAATCGAAACTGCTAAAACAACCAGGCTAAACATTAAAGTGTAATATAAATATGATATCCTATATTATGTACTAACTTATGCCCGCGGCTTCACCCGCGTGAAGTTCGACAATTGTCCCAAGGGATCATACTACCGGGATAAAAAGTACTTAAAACTACCCTATGTTAATCCAGGTTATAAAATATCTGTGTGCTAAATTTCCCCAAAATCCGTTCAGTAGTTTTTGCTTGAAAGAGTAACAAACATCCATCCATCCATCCTCACAAACTTTCACATTTATAATATTACTATACACTCTCTTAGAGGCCGTCTCCACGACCGAGAGAATCGCGGCGATATTATCCCATACAAATACGTAATACCGCCGCGATTCTCTCGCTCGTGGAGACGGCTCCTAAGTATAGGACTCGGTCTAACCACAAATTTAAACCGAGCAGCCATTTCATTTTGGTACTTTCAATGTTTGCCTGACTAACACAATGCCAAATTGTTGCACTTCGGTGGAACACAGCTCAAAAAGGCACATTTCTGATGTACAAACTTCGCAATATTCCATATAGAATAGGTTTAGTCCATTTTACAAGTTTAACCCATAGCCATCTTGATTATTCTTCAAAGTTAGGGCGTATTTCAGCCCGGAATCACAGAATAAACAGAACAGTAGAATCCATCTGTTTCCCGCTACTTTGATGATAATTATCGTCAACCTATAACTTACCTTAATATAATAAATATTAATTACGTAATAAATAATAATAAGTAAATAAAAGTAAATAATTAATAATTACTTTAAAATGTCCTTACCTTAGGGATAATAAATATTAAAAACGTAATAAATAAAAATAATATTAAGTAAATAGAACAATAATTAACTATCTAGGTATACATATAATAAATCTGTAGACGTGGCGTTTCTGTACATTGAAAATATTTAGAAAAAAAATAGTAGAGGTGTTAAAGGATCACAAACAGAACCCATTTCTACCATTTTTAGAATTTTTGTCTGTTTGTCGGTTTGTCTGTATGTTTGTGCGCGCATCACGTAAAAACCCCTCATTATATTCAAAATTGAAATATTGAAACATAAGAAGCTTTGTTCCGAGTAACATTTAGCGTTTATTTCATCAAAATCGACCAACAGACGCAAAAGATATTAATGTTTAAAATTTAGTTAGTAACCTCATACGCCATTTCTATGATAAATTTAATATTTACGTAAATAGGTTTTAGTTGAAGTGTATTCGGAATGGCTGAAAATGAATTAATTTGGTTTTATTTTTCCTTTTGTGTTTACTCTTTGCATGGAAGTAATAAGTACTACTTACAACCCATTACGAATTAAAATCTCTAAAAAGTTAAAAATTCAAAACAAAATTAAAAGATAAAATCTTGGAGTTTAAAGTTGGCGTTTCAGTTCTGGTGATGCGAAACCTTGATGCAACCAGACTGTGCAACGGCACCAGGCTTCATATCACAGAGCCGGGTAGTAACATTATAAAAAAGGAGCTGCTAAAGGACAGAGCGTTTTAATTCCCCGCATGCCCACTATTTCAAATAACTTGCCATTTCAATTTAAGAGGTTACAATTTCCCTTAAAATTGGTTTTTACAATGACGATAAACAGATCCCAGGGCCAAACCATAAAAGTGACAGGCATTCAATTGTGCACTCCATGCTTTTCAGACGGTCAATTAATTATTATATGTTGGTGGTTCAGTGCCCAAAACTTGCAGTGATTGCGGAAAATAATAAGTCATTTAATGTTGTATACAAAACGGTATTAGAATAAATAGTGCCCAACAAAGCGTGTGATAGTTCACTTTGAAAATAAAGTTGTATATCTAGCGCTAAAATAAACGGTTTTAAGCCATATCGTCGCCATTTAATTTTGTTTGGGACTTCTTTTTGTAGTCATCACCCACATTATCACATTTTGATCAGCCAGTCAGTTCTCACACATCACGCCATGTAATCCCCAAAGGTTTAGGCAAATGTAGGGTGTACCTAATTGTACACCCTACATTTTCGCCAGTTATGTTGAACTCCCATGTGATAGGGGCCGAGCCTATTTCCACCAACTGGGTACAAATCCAGACTCCGTGGCTGCTAATGAAAAATTCCTGATGGAATAACCCAATAACACTATTATTTATAGTATTTTTTCAATTGCATACATTGTTTAATGTTAAGTGGAAGAGCGGAGTCACACAAGCATCGCTTTGCTCAAAAGTTGATAATCTAAATCATGTGCGTTTTAGCTTTATGTAATTAAAATAAACATTTTTTTTAACCTTACCCGACCCGTGCATGGATCCCAGGACATGCTTAGTATTCGCACTTGCGACCACTCGACCAACGAGGCAGTCTCTCACATACATACCAAAATTTCCACGAGAACGAAGTCGCGGGCAACAGCTAGTTTAAAAATAAATGGTTCTACAATGTTACTAAATAAATAAATGTATTTAATTATGTACAGTAATTATAACTCTAAAATTCAATTCTGTATTAATAAAACAATATAACTTACTAAGCATATTTTTCAAAATAAACAGCCAGTGTTCTTCATCCTCTCTCCTACTTGATCTATGCTGTGCCCGACAGGGTCCATAATTGTGACTAGTATATTTATTTCCTTACCAACTTTATACATTATGGTACGCAATAAAGAATTGAGAATTGAGATCCTGACCCGCTTTTGGAGGACCCTGTTTAAAAGGATATGCTGTTCTAAAGTGACGCGTTTCCGAGATATTTGGAGGCAACATCAACATGGGCACGCCACGATAGTGGCGATAAGTCCCCTCTTTGAGGAGTGGCTAGAGAGGCGCCACGGCGCCCTCACCTTCCGCCTGACGCAGGTCCTCACCGGACACGGTTGTTTCGGGAGGTACCTGCATCGAATCGGGCGGGAGGAAACGCCCGGGTGCTATCATTGTGAGGATTGCCCGGAGGACACGGTGAGCACACCGTGGAGGTTTGCTCCGCTTGGGCGGAGCACCGCCGTGTCCTCGTAGCGGCGATTGGCGGCGGCGACCTCTCGCGTCCGGCCCGGTTCAAGCTATGGTCCGGGGCGAGAGGGAATGGCAAGCCGTCACCTCCTTCTGCGAAGCAGTCATGCTAGCGAAGGAGTTGGCGGAACGTGAGAGGGAGAGAACCTCACGTCCCAGCCGCCGCGGGAGAAGCACCGGGCGTCGGGGGCCACGTGGTGGCTCTCGGCCACCGTAGGCGCGGGCCTGTGGACGGTGAGTAATGGGCTAGCTCGCCGTACGGCGCGTTCGTGTTCCACGCGCGCCTCAAAGAGATGTCAGCAAACATGAGGGGCCCGCAAGGGCCGATGCCTGCCAGGGCTGCGGGACTGTTCGAAAGAGATACCGCGGCCCTGGAACATAAAGGGCAAAAGAAGGAACAGAGATGGTTTTTAGTCAGTAAAAGTCTGACACTCCCTCCGCTCCGCCCAGAGCGGGAGGAGTCATTTGATGATTTCCCATCCGAAAAAAAGGCAACATCAACATCACTATAGAAGAACGCAAGAAATCATAAAGGGCGATGCTGTAACTGTACCTGTCTGTTACCCGTAACTTCCATTGCAGAGAAAGTTCAAACCCCTTTGTTGCTTAGTATCTCGAATATCTAAACAGCTTTTATGGATTGATCTCAAACATGCTATTCCTATTCTCAAAGAACATTGTCACCTCATGTTCTGATATCCAAAGTGCGTCATATCCCCAGGAAAGGAACAAAGGAGCATTAACAAACCTACACACAACGACCTAACAAACACTAGTGAATGGCTTGTAGTCATGTTCTGCACGTAATCTTCCGAACATTACCATAAGGTTCTTATATTATGCCATTATCACACAAACAACGTACGTTAGACATTCTATAGAGCTATACCTAGTACCTATATAAAGTACCTGCCATCTAACAGCTGACAGTATTGGGTTTACCATTTGGAATTTCTCAATAGTAGCAGTTTCGGTTGCGCCCGGTTGTTGACAATAGACTCTCCCTGACATAGGAATCGGACTCTCCCTGACATAGGAATCGGATGGTTCTGCCGAAACTTGGGTTTTTTAAGTAGGTAAGAAATAAAATTTAGGTTTATGTATAGCTAGGTAAACTGGTTTCACTAGGTGTGTGTACAAATCTGTATTTTTGCGAAATTGGGTTATTGGTGTAGTGTAAACCGAAAGTTTCAGCACTAGTGGTTCTAGAATCATGTTGGTACCTACTGAATTCAGGTACGGTAAAGGTAGATACACTCTTGCGCGACACTCCGATGCAGGGCGAGTGCGAAGCGGTATACAGCTAAAAGAGGAACTCCGGGGTTAGACGAGCACTCCTATGTACACTCTCCCACTCGCCCTGCCTCGGAGTGTCACGGCGAGAGGTGTACAGCCACCATAACAGTTTTTTGTGTGGATTTTTCTTCTCACTTCTCCTTCTCCTTTCTCCCTCTCCCTTCTCCTCCTTCTCCCTTCTCATTCCCCCTTCTCCTTCTTCACCCTTCTCCTTTTCCCTGTAGAGGTATTTCAGATCCTTAATACAGTATACGACCCTACCTACATTATCTTTTGTTGCAGAAACTTACGAGTGACATAAAGTTGATAAAAGACTTCATGAAAAGCAATGCCTTCTTGTACTTAACTGTGAAGCAAGCCTGGCTCCTGTTCCTGGTCGGGTTGGAAGTGTTATTGTGGTTCTTCCTTGGAGAAACTATTGGAAAGGGCCATATTGTTGGCTACAAAGTATAGAAGACATATAACTGACTTCTAAAAAGGGAGATTGTATTTGGCGCGTATCTTTTTTTTTTTCATGTACTTATGCAGAAAGATTTTCTAACGTATAGTCAACCGCACGTCCTTAGTAGCAATTTGACACCTGGCTGTAGTCATTTTATTAATCCAAGGTGTTATCACTGACATGTAATTGACTGTACTAATGCCAGCTTAATTCAAAGACGTCACTTTCAAAATCTATCAATTAAAGGTTTAAATTTTGTTAAACTTACCCGAGATAGGCATTTGGTCAGTATATTAACTGACGACTCTGAATGCGGCAGAAAAACTTTGATTTAGTTTTAAAAACTATTGTTTTTTAACTATCTTTGTCCAATTCACGTAATTATACTTCTGAATTTTAAAAACTGGCAAAATTGTGAGAAAATGACAACAACCCAAACTTTGATGCCTAGGTGAGATGATAAACAAATAAAATGTTTTTTTTTTCAACGTTGTTGTTTTTATTGTAGCCGTTAAAATATCACGCTTTGTTAGACATTGACAATGAGTTTCCGTTACACATTACTTGATTATATTTTCATTAAAATTACAGTCAAAGTCAGACTGAAAATAAATTTTCCATAGTCGCCTAGCTACACTCAACAACGCTGCTGTATTACAATTAAATCTCTATACCTCCATAGTAGTACAATCGACCGCACTACCACCACCGATTAAGCAGACATAGCCGAATTCTATTGGAACTCCATAAGTAGGTTCCTTTTCCACTGGGACTGCCGCTCAAGGTCAATGTTTTAACATTGACGTCAACTCTACCTACCTATTAGCCAGTGGTAAGATAAATACAGATGGTAGTTAAGTAGTAGTGCTAGTCTGTGCTAGCTGACTGAGGCTGACTGTCCGTATTATAATCTTGTATGACCACACCTCTTTTTGATACATGCTGTATACTCAAATATTATTTTCCCCAGCCTGCCGAGGCTACCTATCGCTAGTCAAGAATATTGTAATTTGAGTTAACGCTTAGTGAACAAAAATGCGCCTGCCGACCTTCTGCTAACCTTCTATTGCCTACAACATCGATATAAGTATGAAATAAATAGATACGCATGTACAGACGCCAGCACATCAAGCTACCCGAAACTGTCAATTTTCCCAATCCACATTGAACCTAATGGTTCAGCGATAAAGTTGAAAATCTATTAAAGAAATTTGACACAGATTGTAGTAGCTTGATGTGCTGGCGTCTGTACCTACATAGGTACCTATGTGAAATAATTGGTCTCTACAAGATTTAAACTAACTCACAAGTCAGGCATCACCAATATCGGTAATAAATCCTACGAGGTTAGAATGGGACTCGGTAGTTTACCGATACGATACAGGTTGCAAGAAAACAGATGTCAGGATCGTCACACAGTCGACAAAGAGATGTCAGCAAACATGAGGCAGGCATCGGCCCGCAAGGGCCGATGCCTGCCAAGGCTGCGGGACTGTTCGAAAGAGATACCGCGGCCCTGGAACATAAAGGGCAAAAGAAGGAACATGGATGGTTTTTAGTCAGTAAAAGTCTGACACTCCCTTCCGCTCCGCCCAGAGCGGGAGGAGTCATTTGATGAAATCCCATCCCAAAAAAATAAGCATCACCAATATCGGTAACAAAATATACGAGGTTAGAATGGGACTCGGTGGTTTACCGATACAGGTTGCAAGAAAACAGATGTCAGGATCGTCACACAGTGGGTTCTTTAAATATATAATAGATTAAAGTGTTTATTTATAATTAAATCTACTTAAATCTGTACAGTGTGATATTAACTATATGGACAAGTGTTATCTCCCGTGTAAGAAGTGAACTTTTTGGACAAAAATACAGTTTTTTTCTCATGAATAAAAATATCATTACAAAGTGCATTAAACATTACAGTGCAAAAATTTCTACAGTAACAATCGTTAAAGTGTTAAAACAGTTGTAATAAAACGAGCCAATCATTCAATGGTAGCAAAATATCAAAATAAACAATAACAACATTCATAAACTTCTTGCTTCTATAAACTTGAGTGAGCACTAAAACGATGAAAAGTGTAATTTAAAGCATAATAGTGTGGATATTCTGAACACATTAGTTACAAAAAAAACTGTTTTTGTGGAAAAAAAGTGCAAAAATAACTATTGCATGAATCATCATAACGTCTTTTTAAATTTCAAACTAAACAATACGATGAATGTGAATCACTATTTCGCCTAATTACTCAACGGCACAGTTGGTCTAGCGGCCGCGGTCACAGCCTCGCCTCGTTGAAGTGTGGACGGCGGTGTCGTGAGTTCGATCCCCAGTGAAACAGGATTCTCTTTTTAAAGTTTATTTCAAACTTTACAACCATCGTATAATAAATCAACATGAATTTTCTGGATAACATAACATTCCGACGCACGAGGACCAAGTCTGATTCAATATTAAACGACAGTGAGGTAGTAGCTAATAAATCAACATTAAATGAGACCGTTACGAGTGTACCCGAAATGTCCGATGATGAAGACGACATAGTTAAGAAACTACGTGAACAAATTACTCATCTTACATTAGAACTACAGAACGCCCACTTAGAAATTGAATCTTTGTCTGTGGAAAATAATAATCTCAAGGCCTTAAACGAAAAATTAAGTAAAAATAATGATGTTAATAAGAATGTAACTTTAACACCCACCAAACTACAGACGTCCAACTCAAAAAGGAACAAAAGCAGTAACAATAAAACCAATAAACAAACGCAAACAGAAACGCCGAAATCGAAGATAAATAACGATATTAATAAACTAACACCACCAAGAGTGAATATAGTCAAAAACTATTCAAAACGTAACAAAATATGTATTATAAGCACAGACAACAAAAATAACTTGCTATATACTGCACAAAACGTATTTGAGAACTGTGAACTTTGTCACTACGTCACACCCCATGCAAGTATGCAAGTTTTGTTAAAAGGTATTAGAGCCAAGTTAGCGAATTTGACTTCATTGGACTACTGCGTTATTCTACTAGGTGAAGAGGACTTTAAAGTTACAAATAGATATTTAGATGATATATTACAGATAAGAAAAGACCTGCAAGAAATCACAAATACTAATATAATTATCTGCACCCCTACGTACAAATTTTTTACAAACAACTACCTGTACAATTCAAGAGTAGAAACTTTCAACAATTTATTATATTTGGATACCATTACTCACGAACATGCTTACTTTTTGGACAGCAATGAGAATTTGATATATGACGATACGATGTTCGACAGACGCACCGGCGCGATAAATAGATTTGGAATGCAGTCATTGTTCAAGGACATTTATAGAATGACTGTTTATATAGAATCCTCCATCGCTAGCTGCAAATATGGAGCTGACCAAAACAAGGAAATGTCACCGAGCCAAAATAACATCCCAAAACCTACTCCGCAGAAGCTTTTTCGGTCATAAATATATCACCATAATGCACCAAAATATAGCAGGCTTAAGGAACAAATCGGATGCATTAACAATCTGCTTACAAGAACTATCGGATAGTAAAACTGATATTGATGTTATTTGTCTGACTGAACATTTTATGATGTTGGGCCATGAAGATATATGTATGATACCTAATTTTTGCATAGCTGCCTACTTTAGCAGAAGTAATTCTAAAAGAGGAGGTTCGTGTATCTACGTGAAAAAAGGTCATCATTGGAAAGCGATACAAAAATCGATGTTATTCACTGAGTGTTCAACTTTTGAATGCTCTGCAATAGAACTTATAGACTACAAAGTTGTTATTATCTGTTTATATAGGGTTCCGGTTGCTAGTAACCTAAGTAATTTCTTTGAGAGATTGGATAAGATGCTCAAATATGTAAACAAAAATTATAATAAGCATAATATTGTAATAGCTGGGGATTTCAATATTAATATGTTAAAACAAAATAACATCACATCTGAATTTGAATGTTTACTTCTTAACTATAACCTAAGACTTAAGATAACTGAACCTACCAGAAAAATCAGCAATACATGTATTGATAACTTTGCTCACAACTACCACAATAAGTGTAAAGCTGAAGTTATTGACTTAGCATTATCTGATCACACGGCTCAGATACTGAGATGCCAGGTCAAAAAGATATGCCTGATAAAAAGCTGGAAAATTAAACGTAGAGATTACTGTGAGGAAAATCTTAAGAAGTTTAGAAATTGTATAGAGAAATTGTCTTTTTCGGAAATGTACTCAGCCTCTGATCCAAATATAGCCTATAATGCTTTCATTGATTCTTTCAAGTTATTTTATGAGCTTTGCTTTCCATTTAAATATATCACCATTAATACACATCGTAAAGCTAAATGGATAACGCGAGGAATCAAGACCTGTAGTATCAAAAAACGTCAACTTTTATGGCAATACAGGAAAAAACCTAGCCAGATAAATAAAGCTAAACTGACAGAATTTTCAAAAAGGTACAAAAAAGTAATCAAATTCACACAGCGCGCACAAAATAATCATTTAATTAACGCGTCGGATAATAAAAGTAGAACAGCATGGAAAATTATAAACGAATCTAAACAAAATCTACCAAATGATGCTATAACTAACATTAAAATAAATAACAAAATAATAACTGACCCTTGTGAGATATCTAATGCTTTTAATAATTATTTCATCGATAAAATAGTACCTAAGGATGATTCACTTAATATGCAGTATAAATTGTATATGTCTACTAGGCAAAAATCCATGTTTCTGAAGCCATGCTTACCGCATGATGTATTGCAGATTATTAGGAGTTTAAAAAATACGAGCAGTGTAGGTCATGATACCATATCAACTAAAGTCTTGAAATATATAGCTACAAATATTTCTGCTCATCTTTCTTACCTGATAAATCTATCTATTGAGGCTGGAATCTACCCTGACAAATTAAAAATTTCTGTCATAAAACCAGTCTACAAAAAAGATAATAGAGAATGTCTAGAGAACTATAGACCCATTGCCTTAGTTTCAGTTATTTCCAAAGTATTCGAGAAATATATTTACAAAGAGCTTAATAACTATTTAGAGAGTAACAATATTCTAGCAAAAGAACAAAAAGGTTTTAGACATAATAAATCTATAAATATGGCCATATATGATTTTCTGGATTTTGTTATGGTAAATGTTGACAAAAAAATACCTGTCTGCTCTATCTTCATGGATATGACACAGGCTTTTGATCACGTTGAACATGATACATTGCTAGGTAAACTTAATGATTATGGAATGAGAGGTAATGTACTAAAATTATTTGAATCATACCTCAAAGGCCGTCACCAATACACTGAATTGACCAGAGTGAATACTCTAACAAAAAAAGAAGAAACTTTTAGATCGTGTGAACGTCAACTAAACTACGGCGTTCCTCAAGGAACCGTTTTAGGACCACAATTTTTTATTTTGTACATCAATGACTTACCCAATGCCACTGATAATCCCATAGCTCTTTTTGCGGATGACAGTACAGTAACAATAAAATGTAAAGACATAAATACTTATGAAGATGACATAAACAACACATTGAGGTCAGTCATGAATTGGCTTAATATTAATAATCTCAAAGCTAACTTAAGTAAAACTAAAATAATGTACTTTAGACAACGTTTGCCGGCACCGAATAACCTAAATGTAAAATTTAACATGCAATCAATAGATGAAGTAGACAATTGTAAATTCTTAGGCTTATATATTGACGACAAAATGACCTGGAAGCCTCACATTGAACAGCTATGCAAGCGAGTTAGTAGATCTGTCTATGCCCTACATACACTTGCACGTAAAATAAACTCCAGTGCACTTTTAATTGCGTATCATGGGCTGGTGGCATCTATTCTTAGATACGGCATAATTTTTTGGGGGAACTCTACTGATAAAGATCTTGCCTTTAAGGCACAGAAACGATGCATTCGGGCTATGTTTGGTCTAAAATCAACAGAAAGTTGTGTGCCTTTCTTTAAAAAGCACAGTTTATTACCACTGCCGTCACTATACATATTTGAAGTGGCAGTTTTTGTTAAACAGAATCCTCATTTATTTACATTAGCATCTACAGTTTCTAATCGGACCCAAAGGGACAAAAGTCGTCTGTATATTCCAAAAACTAATACTGCCTTAATGTATAAAAGTGTCTTTCACATGGCACCAGTTATATTTAATAAATTGCCAGCAGAGTTAAGAAACCTACATTTTAATTTATTTAAACAAAAACTGAGAAGTATGCTGTGCCAAAAATGTTATTATAGTCTATCAGACTTTTTATTAGACAAATTTTGACATCATCTCCTAATTGTAATTATTGTAATAAGTAATCCGCTTCTATGACATTATTGTAATAATTCAAACTGTAATTAATTATAATTTATCTTGACATTTACTTAAAAATATTTTGACTTTTTGACTTGATTGTTGTATAAATTGTAACTCGTAATGTTTGTATGCCTATAATAGGCTGATCATAGCGCACTATTACCTTTTAAACCATGACCAACCACTGTACCTATGTTTCACAAATAAATATTTCTGATTCTGATTCTGATTCTGATTCTGATTTAAGACCTTACCGGATTGGACGAAGAAGGTGGAACATAGAAAGGAAAAGAAGAATATGGAAGAGACCTTTGCCCAGCAATGGGACAACCAACATAGGTTTACAAAAAATATATAACAGCCATAAGTAGTTCATAGCGGAAGTCTGCGACTGCATGTCCATCTAAATGACAGGCAAGACGCATTGATTATTGATTTTGAAGAAAAGAGTTGGTCTTGTTACATTTCGCCTTGCATAATAATGACTGTATACTGGAAGCAAGGCCAGCGATGAGCAAGCTCAAAAAATGGAGCTGGTCTAGCCAAGGTACTTAAATTTTAATAAGCTATGGCTATGCAGGAACATCTAAAACGGTAAACTGACTGACTGACTGACTGGGTGATACGAGTATATCAACACACAGCCCAAACCAAACCGCTGGTCTTAGAGACATGAAAATTGGAGGGTGTGTTCTTTGTGAAGAGTATGTACCTATTCACTAAGAAAAGATTTTCGGGAATTCCACCCCTAAAGGGGTAAAATAGGGGATGGAAGTTAATATGAAAGTACGTCAGTTTTGAAGTTAGGACCTTCAAATTTTGTGCTTAGGCTGACGATTGAACATTAATATATACGTGTCTCAGCGTTTTTGATAATTCTACCCCAGAAGGGAAAAAAAGGGGGATGAAGTTATGTAACAATGTTTGTTCGGGTGGAATCTTGCAACTCAATTTTGAAGCAGATATCTTCAACCGATTGAGCTGAAATTTTGCACACACCTTTGGTTCTGGTGACAATACATTTTTATACTCGTAACAGACATTCCTTAATCCTGCAACTTTTGCATTCTCGACATCCACGCGGGCGACGCCGACGCCGCGGGCAATATTGTATGAAACGGTAAACTGGCTGACTGACTGACTGGGTGATATATCAACTCACAGCCCAAACCGCTGGTCCTAGAGACATGAAACTTGGAGGGTGTGTTCTTTGTGACGAATAAGTAAAATTGATTTATACGTGTCTCAGCGTTTTTGATAATTCTACCCCAGAAAGATTAAAAAGGGGGATGAATGTATGTAACTATGTTTGTTACCGTAACCTGGATTAACCTGGATGGAAAAGTAACTTTTAGTTACTTTAGAATCCCGGTAATAGTACGTTTCTGTCGGATATTTTTCGACATCCACGCGGGTGAAGCTGCGGGCAAAAGCTAGTAGCTTAATAAATTGAAAAAGTAATGTACCTACCTAGGTAAATTATGAATTACCATCTGATTTGTTATTTATAATCTTCCTAACACTTAACTACCTTAATATTAATTAAATTAACATACATACCTAAACGTTCTCTCTTGGGTTTTATGACTTAATGTCCGTTTTGTATTTATTGCATTAGCCAACCATTGAATCAGAATAGGTAAAATACCTAATCAAGCTGCTGCGTACGTTCACAACTTATTACAAGAACATTCGCGGTATAAGTTGGTCGCGTAAACAGTTTCGGCTGTGCTATCTTGTTACTAAAATTATTTTTATAGCATTTATTGGAGTTGTTTCAGTTTTTCCTCCAAGTGGAGCACAAGTGAGCTTTTAAAAGCTAGCTCAGTGATGTAACTTTCCGTTGTCATACAAAGAAAAATTAAAAAGTTACTTTTGACAAATCGTACGTCATTCATTCAAAATGGCGGTGAAGGTGCAATGCGGTGTTTCCGCGGAAACGAAAAATATGAAATTATAATTTAAATGCAATCAAATACAATAAAAAAATGACAGTGATTGTGTATTGGTAGTACTCGCATACAATAATAAATTATCTTCATCCTTACAAATTCTACGAAATTGTTTTGTTCGTTTTATATCGTGATGTTGCGGCGAGTCAACTTTTACTCAATATGTTTCGCGTTTGGTCTCAGTGTTCTTCTAATTCTTGCTGGAAGTCGATATGCAGATAACACATATTATCGTCCGTCCACTGAAAGCCGGAGAAACGTAAGGAACTTTTTAAAAGTTGAATATGGAGAGGAAACCTACACGGTGCATATACCCACACTCCAGTATGATGGTTCGCCAGATATCAAGAAGTTGCTGGAAAAAACGCGATCAAAAATCAAATATCAACTCTCTAAGTACAACTTTTCAGAATCTGGTGCTCATGCATTGGAAGAATTAGTGATTGAATCAGGGGGCCGGCCCCTGCAGAGTTTAATTATATCAACATGGAGATCAGGAACCACATTTCTTGGAGAAGTATTAAATGCAATCCCAGGTACTTATTATCATTATGAACCATTACTTAAGTATGGAATTATACAAATAAGGGGGCCACCTGAGGCAGATCAAGCCTTGACCACCATCAGGGCTATGTTGAAATGTAATTATGAAGGCTTAGAAGATTACTTTCAGTATGGAAGTAAGCATTTGAATCAGTTTAGCCATAACACCAGACTTTGGGACCATTGTAAATATAAGAAAGACCTGTGTTATGACGCTGAGTTCACATCACGGTTATGTAAGCTCTTCCCTTTCCACACCATGAAGGTTGTACGTCTAAGGTTGCGGCTCATCCAGGAAATACTGGATGACAAAGAGTGAGTTTATTGCATTAATTACTGTTGCCTAATATTTTACAAGCATTACTTGTTGTGAGCCAAACATAAATTAATAATGACTAGATTTTATTCAATACAATATAATGGTTTATTGGTTGGGTTTACAAAATAAGCTGTTTTAAATATAAATTATATTTAGTTGTGGATATAAAATTATTTGTTGAAATTCAAACTATTATGCAAAAAAAAATTAAAACTAAGAAATACCAATTCATTTACTAATATCAGATTGCCATCAAAACTTTTATCGTTTGGAGAAAAGATTTTTAATATTAATATTTTTAACAAAGCACATGTTTTCAATTTAAGGCTAAATGTGAAGGTGATACTGTTAATCCGTGACCCACGTGGTGTGATGCAGTCTAGGCAGCACCGGAACTTTTGCCAGCCTGCTCCGGATTGCTGGGAGCCATCACTTGTTTGTGCCGACATGATTAGCGACTATGTGGCAGCAGGTCGCATACAGCAGCAATATCCTGATAGACTTATGTAAGTGATTATTTAAATATCCTTTATTTTTAAAAGAAAAACATTAAAATGAGAGAATTTCTGGAGAAGCATAAAATTTTCCTCAAGAGTTAAGTAAAATAACTGAAAGTGAGCACTATGGTAAGATTTTTGAGAATTCATCTCAAGAAAACTTTTAAATGGATAAAATAGTTTTATATTTTTTGCAAAAGAGAAATACCAACAGTTTTGCTTTGTTAAAATTCTCAGTTAACAGTTATTGAGTAGGTAGCTTATAAAAGTATTTTAAATCAATCAAGGCATGCTTTTTCTGTGGATATATATTAGAAACAATTATCTTGAAACATAATAGTAATTGTTTGATTTATTTTTAAATAAAACATAAGTTTTATTTAAAAAGAAATCTTAAACGATACAAATCAACAACAAAACAACATAAGTTAATCTTAAAACATAAGTTTTATTTAAAAAGAAATCTTACCAACAACTAGCTGTGCCTGCGGCTCCGCTCACATGAGCGCATATTCTTTTGGCATTATCAGAGAACATCACACGGGAACGTGAAAACGTAGTATATTCCTAACATCCTCTACATAATAATCAGTAAGTCAGTTTATTAGTATACTAATAAACTGAAATTTAAACTAAAACGTAGTAAGTATGTCTTTCTTTTAGGTTTTAAAGGAACTCATAGTCAATTTCTGGGGGGCATCAATTTATATTGCCATTGACACACTTAGTAAAAGTTTAAGAACAAAGCAAATAGATGAAATTCATGATCTTTCATAGCTCCTGATGCTGAGTATCCTTAAAAAATCTTTCAACACCGAGACCTTAATCAGCCGATGGAAATCAAAAGTGAGAATATGCTAAAACCCCGTTGCTGAAAAATATGGCAGACACTTTTTAATATTTTTAGTAATGGAATCTTTGTTTCCGAATTAACACGAACGTCGGCCGCAGTATCAGTGTGATCCCCATAGATGCAAAGCTTCTGTTTGGTTTTTCAACGCATTGTAGTGCATTAATTGCACACTTATGAAGTCTCTCCACCATGATCGCGCCGCGTCTTAGTTATATTATGTTTCTCAAAAGTTTTGAAAGATTTCAGCCGTAAATCTGTAACATTCTAACCATGGCGGTACATAATAGGCATGTACTTCCATGGTTGTAGCAGTTCAATGTGCATACGGGGCTCCCGACCAGACCATGGCCGACTTGCTGGTGTCCAAAGTCCCTTACCTGCGTTTTAGAGGATTAACTGTCAAAGTCGCTACTGAAACCACGAGTAACGTAGCCGCCTGGGTGTTAATAATTTGATAAAACCTACCATCGATATAAAAGAAGAAGACAAACAGGGCAATAATATTAGATTTCGTATACTTATTTAGAGACTCTGATGAACGGGAAAAAAATATGATGCGAAGACGCAATGAAGATCAATGTAACAAGTACTGTCGAAGCAAGTCCTTCGTCTATTCACCATATTTATGTTGACTATTCTTAATATTTTGCTCGAAATTCACATGCCAGTGCACATTTAAACAGTTACTTTTACGGATATATTTACTCTTCACTCTGTCTCTCCACAATTGTAAATAAATCCTGTTTAGCACCTAATAAGATGAGTGTATATAATTATAGTATCAACTCATCTACCTTACAACCCTGTCTGTAGTAGCGAAAAAAGATAGACAACCCAACAGATTCTTGGCCCTTATGCTTTGTAGTTTCATTCAATTTTGATTTCGTTTGGTTTGGAAAACACACTAGTTCCGTTAATAAATTTTAATAAAAGGTAACCTTGAATTAATTTTATCAGGCAACCCATTCGCAATACTTTATTTGTTCATGTAATTTGGGATGTTGAACTAACATAACGTCCCGCATGTAATTCCCGAAGTGTGAGGCAGAGTACCTGATAGTACACCCACATTTCGCCAGTTTTGTTTCAGCCCAATGAAAGAGTAGGCGAGCCTATTACCATCAACCAGGCACAAATTCAGACTTCGTAGCTGCCACTGAGAATTTCCTGGTGGAAAAACTCAATAACACTTTGCCCGATCCGGGAATCTAACCCAGGACCTCATGTTGGCTTCCAACCACTAGACCAACAATGCAGGTTACGCGATTTGCGGTATCAATCCTTTAACATCTTGCAGACCTATTGCTAAAAAATTAAAACTATCTACATTAACATGTCTTCTCATATATCAGACTTTTTTTTTATACACACAATAACATTTCAAAATAAATTAAGGAACTCCCGTAACATATTTAAATTCAAACTGCGTATGGATTGTTGATAATTTGCAAATATAGAAGGAAAAAGACTTCTGCAGCAAGAACTTGTGAACTTATCTGACTTCTGTTCCCTACCTATACCTATACTATTTTTTGGAGAAATCATCATTATTCTTCTGCCCTTATCTCAATTTATTTGGTGTCGGCGCTGCATGTCTCTTCTATACTTTTCTATTACTTTTTGAAGAAATATTTGAAGAAAAACAACATGAGAAAAATAAGAATACAAACGATGTCAATCTAATAATAAATCACACAGCATCAAAAAAATATTAAAACAAATCATAAAAAGTGGAAAAATCGATCATGAAACCGCTAGGCTGTTTACTCCGTTGACATAACTTCAAAATAGCTGCTCTGATGCATGTCATGTTTGAAACGTCAAACAATTGAAGAATACGGATATAATGCAATATTGCTCACCCCCTTAAGCAAGTAGCATGATAATATATAGCCTAACATTTGAAGAAGCCTTTACTTATGGAATTTATTTTATTTTTGCAAAATTTGATCAGGATCTATGCAGTAGTTTTTGCGCCATCCCGGAACATCGATTTGGATTTTTACGATTTTATTATTATGTATAGATGAACCTGAAAAGTCGTACCAAAAAAAAATTAACTTATGGATTTAGTTTCACATAAATAATACGGATGTTATGAGGAAAAATGTACATTGTTAAGGAAAAAACTAACATAAACAAGATTTGATAAAAAGTTAGAAACTGCGTACGAACTGCGTTGCACAGGGTACTTGAAAAACATTGGGAAGGAAGGATGGATTTATTTTAATTTTTATTCAAAACATGTGCAAGTTAACAAGTCCTTCATTGTGACCTTAGTTCCATCAGTTTAGCACATTTACTCCACAATAACTGTTATTGTATATGCATGTTATTTAAACAAACTGATGGAACTAAGGTCACAATGAAGGACTTGTTAACTTTTGCAGTCATGTTTGCACATTTACTCCACAATAACTGTTATTGTATAATTATGCATGTTATTTAAACAAACTGATGGAACTAAGGTCACAATGAAGGACTTGTTAACTTTTGCAGTCAAGTTTGCACATTTACTCCACAATAACTGTTATTGTATATTATGCATGTTATTTAAACAAACTGATGGAACTAAGGTCACAATGAAGGACTAGTTAACTTTTGCAGTCATGTTTGCACATTTACTCCACAATAACTGTTATTGTATATGCATGTTATTTAAACAAACTGATGGAACTAAGGTCACAATGAAGGACTTGTTAACTTTTGCAGTCATGTTTGCACATTTACTCCACAATAACTGTTATTGTGTATGCATGTTATTTAAACAAACTGATGGAACTAAGGTCACAATGAAGGACTAGTTAACTTTTGCAGTCATGTTTGCACATTTACTCCACAATAACTGTTATTGTATATGCATGTTATTTAAACAAACTGATGGAACTAAGGTCACAATGAAGGACTAGTTAACTTTTGCAGTCATGTTTGCACATTTACTCCACAATAACTGTTATTGTATAATTATGCATGTTACCTATTTAAACAAACTGATGGAGCTAAGGTCACAATGAAGGACTTGTTAACTTTTGCACATGTTTTGAATAAAAATTGTAGAGAGGAGAATTGTACAAGAGGAGTGATCAGTTACTGATCACTCCCTCTTCTTTACTTTGCATTCACGATAACTGTAATAATAAACTCCCCTAGAACGAAAATTCACTATGACGGGTAGGGTTGCCAACCATACTATAGTATTGTACTATATTTCGAGTCTGCGTACTATATATTGTTGAAGAAATATGTGTATAGTACGCAAAAAACTATATTTTCAACACTGAGATCTATAAAACAAATTCTTCATTTTTCAGCCTTTACTTTAACTTTTGACTGATGCCATAGCTTATATCCGAACTCGCCGAAAAAATGAAAGATTGTAGTGAGTTTACCGACAAAACTAAAAGACAAAAATGACAGCACTTTTAAAAAATACTGAAAATAACTTACCAAATTTATTAAAAAGTAATTTCATTCTTGCTCTCTATTCCCGCCACTTCGGCATTCACATAAAGCATAGTTTCGGTTATGAATTCGAAATGGCGAAAAGAAAGAAATAGAAGTAGTATATCACGCACATACACTCACTCACACACAGACAGCACACACGCTCACACACACATGCACACTCACACACAGACAGCACACACGCTCACACACACATGCACACTCACACACAGACATACACACACACGCTCGCGCACTAATATTAACTGTATTTTAACATTTTAGTTAAAAAAATACACAATTAGAGGGGATTGGCATTGTTACTTCTTAATTCAAACTATTTCATAGCCTAGCAAAGAGAACAGCTCGTCACCTACTTGATGGCCAGAGATTTAATACTACTTTATGAAATTAGTTACATGTACAACAATCTGTTTTTATATAAATAAAGATTATTATTATATTATATTTATACAGACTGATGACTGTTTAACTTGTACATCGGTCATTCTACGAACCTAATTATTTTTTTAAATAAAAACAAATTCAATTATTAGGTGTTTTTATTGAAGTAGGAAGAAATAAAATTAACCTTAATTTAATCTAAAAATAGTTTTAGAGATCATCAATCACAAAATTAGCATTTGTGGCACTTTTAAGATTTTTGCCTATCGACAGATGTGACGCCATTATCGACAGAATAGACAATATTGCAAAATAACGAAAATAAATACAATTTAAGAAAAAAATAACGTTATAAACTCAAAAAATTTAAGTGTCTTCTCACTTGCTAAGGTATGATTATCATGAAAATAACCAACGGGTACAAAATAAAAAATACACAAACTATGTCTACAGATGTGACTTCACTTCTGTAGATATTATAATGAGCTTAATAATAAAAAAGAATATAAGAAATAAATCAGTTACGTAGGATAATTAATCATTTATAAAATATCAATATCATTATCTCCGTCCGAAAAAAATCCTTTTCCATGTTGCTTTACTCCATGAACCAGTGAGTTCTTCTCTTTTTTAAAAAGAGAAATTATCTTTAGTAAAATTATCATCATAAGTGCTGCCCAATCGAATTCGTTTTCTACTCTTCTTCTCAATCACATCACTTGGTAGATTAAATACTGTTTCTGATTCAGCTTCGGTATCAGATAATAATAATAATAATAATAATAATATTCTTTATTGACATAATAGGTTACAGAAACTTATCTGAAGCCTCTGACTCCTGAACTAGGTGTACCTGTATGTCAGGAGTCAGCGCGATGAAATGCTGTAGCACACTATAAAAGTGTTGGTCAACATTCTGGGCTCTGAAAGCCCTTCTTGAATGGGACACGGCGGGTTCGACTCATTCCGATTCGAGTAATCGTCTATATTAGGTTCCACAAGCAAGGGGGTTGCAGAGGACCTATCTGGGCTCTCAATCATCATATTTCCATTTGATGTTTCTTTGTTTTTGCCGGTTGTCGACAGAAGTGAGTTCGACAAATGTGATGAACAAATACTTTAGTCCATGCCGAGGCGAACATTTGCGGTTATAAAACCTAGCTTCCATCACGTTCTATCATTTTACCGCTAATTAACAAGACCAAAGTAAAATAATAATTTTAAATTAAGAACTTACTGTGTTTTGGCGACTTTAGAAGTGACGCACCAACTTTTACACTTTGTAGAATGACTCAAATCTTATAAAAAACTAGGAAATAACGTCTCATGGCTGGCAATAACAGACAGACGATGATAACTACGTGTTTCAGTGTTACTAGCAAAAGTAAATAGTGTTGTTATACAAAATATTTAAAAAAATACCAGATTTTTCATGTTTGTCTACAGGAGTGATTAGTTTTTTGCGAACACTGTAGAATCTTTTGTAACTTGAAATATATAAACGTCGTAAATTTAATAAATTACACGAATGTTTACTTTATTATATCTGCAATATGATAGGTTCACATAAGCTACTTCAAAATACGTGAAAGTATTTTTAAAACATCTCTGGATCCGGCAACCTATGTCGCGAACAGTCTACAGGACGTGATTTGGTCTACAGGAATCGAGCAAAATCTTAATAAATAAAAGATATAATGTGGTAATTGAAATATGTGATGATAGAAAACATTAAATAAAGCAAAATACACACTTTCGTTAAAATGTAGCTATATTTAAAAAGGAGATATATGAAGCGAACAGAATTTTGGCCACTTCGTAGAATGGCCGACATGGGTTGACATATGTTAAGAGAGATCCTCATTTAAAATTGAATTGAATGATTTGCCTTTCAAATTTTCTTTTTCATGCAGATGATCAAGTTCTTTCTTCTTTAAATCTTGGACTTGTTAATGTATTATATCCTTTGATCCTTACTTGTATTATTAATCTAAAAGTGAATTTGTTTGTTTGTCACCCCTTACCAGCTGAACAGATTTCTATTAAATTTGACACACCGGTAAACTAAGACTAGGGTATTGTTTTGTTTAATGGGGTGGTATTTGCAACTCCACAGCCAAAGCGCCTTTTGCGTACCAAGACTAGGGTTAGCCCATAAGATTTTGACCGAATACTACGCGGGCGAAGCTGCAGGCTAAAAGTATATCAGTATATCATATCATATAAATATGGCAAATCTAATCAATTTGATGTTTACAGGGTGTTGCGGTACGAAGAATTAGCACTGAAACCTAATATTACTACACATCAAATTCTAAAGTTCCTAAGGCTTAGTGCCACACAATCGATTGATGAGTTCCTGCAGTCACACACAAATGTGGAGGTGGCCGGTGTCAGTTCCACCTTCCGAGTGTCTCGAGATGTGCCTTTCAGATGGAAGAATGCACTGGACTTCAATTATGTGGATGAGATACAGGTATGTTATTATAGTATGGTACTACTGCTCCACTATTTATTTCCTACATATTTCTAAAAGTGATTCAAGAATTAAACAGGAATATTACAGCAACATGTACAATTGGGAACTGATGAACTTATAAGTTAATTTAGCTATCTTCTGATATACATGTGACACATGATATACTTGTCGAAAGCTTCAAAAGTTTTTTAAAATATAAATTGATTTTTACAGTGAAAAAATGTCTTCCAATGAGAAACTAAACCCAAGTTCATGAAGCTATGGACGGCACCTAGAGCTGGAAAAGATCAGTTAGTTCCAAATTAAAAAATATACATGTAATAAAACTTACTCTTTAGCAAGAAAAAAATTACTAGTATCTCACTTTTGACTAAACTTCTTCTAAGGGCTGACCCAAACCTAGCCAAACGCGGTTTCCCCAGCTATACAAATATCAATATTCCATCTCTTGAAATAAGGTCGAAAACTAATTACACTTACCGCATACCTCTTCTACAAAATTTATTAGTCACCGAAAGAAAGCATCAATGTGCTTTCTTTCGGTGACTAATAAATTTTGTTTATTTTAAATTGTTTTTCAAACGGCGCAAGGTTTGCCAGTGATAACTGCATTGCGCTGCGCTTCCCTAGGTCTGAGTTGGCCCTAGACACATTCTTCCTGTGGTAATATGAGAAAGTGTGTAGTTTTGTGTGTAGATAGATTTATTTATATCTACTGATATTGTTGTACTGTGTTGTAATGTGAGTGTGAAATGAGGTACACCTCTGCCTAAACCTTCTGGATCACATATCATGGCCATAAAGGCTGTAAACAATTCTGGATTGTTCCATGAGTGTAGTGTATTATTGTTGTATTGTAATGTAGATGTCTTAGTAAGTTTTTAAGTAATAATCAGTTTATGGTCTGCAAACTTAATTAAAATATTAGATTCCGCTTCCACTTCAATTGGGTATTTTACTCTATATGAGAAAAAAAATAAAAATATTTATTGAGATAGCTTAGGAAAAAGCAGTCGGAAAACGTTAGTTTTAGTTCATAAAATAGCAAACTAAATTTTAAAATTCAATTCTAAGGTTTCAGCTTTTTTAATCTGTTTCAAATGATCATATCACCATTAAATAGTAGTCGCCATGTCATTACGTCGTACGGCTATGTAAATTTAGAAGTGTCAACTGTCAACTATCAGCGTAACTTTAATCTATAAAGGCTTTTTATTATTTTCGTAACCAACGTTATTTTTATTTAAATAATACCAAAAATTTGGTGATTTTTTTGTGGTTCATTAGCACTATAATATCTAATTGAGACACTTTTTAAAAATGGATGCAATACCCTATTCTAAACTCGCCAAAAGAGGATTAGAGATTATATTTGAATGAACGGGATTCTTAATCATCATTTCAGCCCAAAGACGTCCACTGCTGGACATAGGCCTCCCCCAAGTGTTGCCACAGTGACCGGTCCCGTGCGTCTCGCATCCAGCGGATCCCCGCAATCTTCACCATCATCGGTCCACCTAGTGGAGGCCTTCCAACGCAACGTCTTCTGGTTCGCGGTCGCCACTCCAGAACATTTTGGCCCCATCGGCCATCCGTTCAGCGAGAAATGTGCCCTGCCCACTGCCACTTAAGTTTGGCAAATCTTCGGACTACGTCGGTAACCTTGGTTCTCACGCGGATGTCTTCATTTCTGATCCGATAACGCAAGGAAACTCCGAGCAAAGCCCTCTCCTTTGCCCTTTGGGTGACTTTAAGCCTTCTGATGAGGCCTATTATGAGCGACCACGTTTCGGTCCCGTATGTGATCACTGGCAACACACGCTGATCATAGACTTTCGTTTTGAGACACTGAGGTAAGTTGGACGAGAAGAGACCATGCAACTTTCCGAACGCTGCCCAGCTGAGTCGGATTCGACGATTCACCTCTTTCTCAAAGTTAGACCTACCTAACTGGACCGTTTGTCTCAGGTAGACGTACTCGTCCACTACTTCGAGTGTAGAGTCTCCGATCTGATCCGTCCTGATAGGACTGGGTGCATGGGCATTCAACATGACCTTAGTTTTGTCCATGTTCATTTTTAGTCCCACTCTTTCGGAAGCTCTGCTGACGTCATCGAGCATTGTACTGACGTCCTCTATGGTCTCAGCCAATACCACTATATCGTCGGCAAACCGAAAGTGAGAGATGTACTCGCCATTGACGTTGATGTCTAGCCCACCCCAGTCCAGAACCTTGAAGATATGACGTCTCCCTTTCTCAGACCTCGCTGCAGAAGGATAAATTTCGAGGTCTGGTCCTGAAGTCGGACTGACATGGTTGGCGTTTTTGTACAAACACTTCAACACCTCGATGTACCGATAGTCGATTTGGCACCGTTAGAGAGACCGCAGTACGGCCTAAGTCTCGATCGAATCGAAGGCTTTCTCTTAGTCCACAAACGAAAACAGAGAGGCAGGTTTATACTCTTTGGTCTTCTGTATAACCTGCCGCAGCGTATGTGTGTGGTCTAAGGTGCTAAAGCCTTTTCGGAATCCGGCTTGTTCGAGAGGCTGAAAAACGTCAAACCTGCGCGCGAGACGATTTGTGCTAACTCTTGAAAACAACTTTTAGACATGGCTTAGAAGTGAGAGTCCACTCATTTAGTTCTCGTTTTTAGAATTGACTTAGTACGAAATCCTTATTAAACCGTTGATGCTCAACACGCTTTTGCTCGATTCGATGTTATGCTTATGAATGAGTAATATTTAAAAAAAAAAACTAAAAATATGTTATCACTGTAGGAGCGGTTTTAGACAAGCGTATTTTGAAACGCGTAAAAGCTCATACCGGCTATGTACTTCAAAAAAACGAACAGGCGTACACGCATTTATATTGAAGTGTCCGCGTGGGGTGAGTGGGCGCGCGCTGAGGCGTCTCTCGTGGCTCGCTTATACGCACGTTAACGCTCGTACTAGTTACGCGTGATGAAACAATAAGACTTATAACAATATGTTCCAATTTCTAAGATGGTGGCAATCGTTCGATGTGTGAATCGAAAGTGAGTTGCCTTCCCAGATCGCGACACCGTCGTCCGGTCGCCGTTGTGCGCCACGTTGCGCCGACTCAGCACTTGCATCTTAATGCCAGGCTGATGCAATAGCTATGTGGAGTCACTTCCGATGGTTTGCGTAATTCGTGGAAATTGATATGTGCTTAATACGCTCTTACAAAAACGAGCTTATATGCGCCGAAAATACACTAATCTGAAACCGCCCTAAAGGAGACAAGCCTCGACTATAAGAAAGCTCATAATTATACCATCTATAAATTCGTTAATCGGGTTGATCAAAAACAGTCATGTTATAAGTTTTTATACTAAGTATCATGGTCACTAACATTATCATTAATACTAGAAACGGGATATTTACCATGTTTACTGTTATCTCTGTTAACTGTTGTGTGTGTAGTCTATGTCTGTTTTGTGTTTATCCGTGATCATGTTGCTTGCAACAGCGCCGAAATATCGGGAACTGAAAAAAAAAACAATAAACATGGTAAATATCCCGTTTCTAGTGTTAATGATAACAGTTGATGCAGTCATGTTATCTCTTCTTAGCGTTACTTGATGAAACCGGACAGATACTTCACTATTTCGGTGAAGCAAGAACAAAAACTGAGTAGGTCAAATGTTGCATACATTTCAGCTTTTGCTCAAACTGGTTTGAGAGTTTAATCAACTTAGTATTTCCCGGTTCAATTTGGTAATCTAGTCTACGTTCGCTTTCAAGTCTGAGTGTCAGACAACCATCGCTGGTACTTAACAAGTTTTCTCATGGCCGGCTAAATCGAAATTATACTGTCAATCTCATAATGAAATTCGCATTTTGATATTCTCGACATATGATTTTCTCAAAATATAAGCTAAGCTTTTGCAGTTGGTACTTGCATGTCTTTGGTCGCAGACGTAGCATTTTCTGACGGGAATTTATTTGCTAGGCAATTTATTGGCAAGTCAGGACACTGACTGTACCAGCTGTACCATCTATCTATACGTGACCTATAATACCTATAGCTATAAGTGTTAATTTTTGATTACGGTTACGGTTTTGGTCTAGTGGTCACTAGTGCGACTGCTGGGTTTTCCATCGGGAATTTCTCAGTGGCAGCCTCGGAGTCTGGATTTGTGCCCGGTTGATGGCAATAGGCTCGCCCCCTATTATATGGGACTTAAAATATACACCTCTGCCTAACCCTTCGGGGATTACAGTCGTGATGTTATGTTATGTTTTGTAACGATCGTGTTAAAAGTCTTCAATGTTATAAGATATAAGGAAGATTCTATCGAAGATATGACTTTATTAATTGCTCATCTGGTTTCTATTCCGTCGAATTTATTGTGGTTTCACCATTGAGCTGCGAAGCAAAAATATCTTCTCAAAGTATACATAGAAAGAACCACAAATTATTACCTACACGAAACCATTTTACACGCGCTGCGAGGTAAACAACTTCACAGCGAGATGTTTACTAATCAATCATGAATATTATGTTTCAGATGGCGTGCAAAGAAGCTATGCTGTTGTGGGGTTACAAGATGGCGCACAACGAGACCCACTTGAAAAGCAAAGATTTTAACCCCATAGAGGATTATACAATCTCACAATGAACGTACCAAACTTCTAACTACTACATTTACTATAATAATGGAACATTTCACTTCGACTTTTACATTATATACACATGAGGAGTAAATAGATTCATATCTTGTAAGTATGAGTTTTGTTTCTACAACATTAGTTTTAGTATATTCGAAACCCGAAACACGTGTCTAGTATTTTTATGTATAGAATCTATGTACAAAATTTCAAAACTGTATCATGAGAAATCACAAAGTTATAAGCTTGTTATTTTAACTGGTTGTCTGCAAAAACACGGTCACTACGATCATTGATAAATAGTTTGGCAGTAAAACGACCGTACGACGATTGTATTGTTGTAATTAATGGGTGATTTTTCCATTACACTTGCAGGCTGTGGACTGTTGTAATGGTCGCGTGTAGGTGGATGTTATTATGTACTTTATTCGTAAATGCAGTCGTAAGTGATATAATGTAGTCAATCGATTTGTTGCACCTTATGCCAACCACTTAAAGTTCAAAATGGATGAAAGTGTTAAACATCGCATTACTTAAACACAGCAGGCTGTAACAACAATAACTTACTACAATTTATCAACCATCTTGGCGTGTTTAAAAATGTTAAGGTGAATGCTCCAACCAGCCCGCGAAATTCAAAATTTCTTGCGTTTTTTGCAATTTGCAGGCCAGTGCTAGGGTGTATGTTGATTAAAATATTATTCGCGGCTGTAAGACGTATGTAGTTACAGAATTATAATCATCAAAATCACCAATACAACCCTCCAAGTTCATAAAGGCGTAGGAACCAAAAAAAAACAGAAAAAGTCATTCCTACAGCTTTATGAACTTAGAGCGTTTTATTGATGATTTTGATGATTATAATTCTGTAACTACATATGTCTTACAGCCGCGAATAATATTTTAGTCAACATACAACCTAGCACTGGCCTGCAAATTGCAAAAAACCCAAGAAATTTTGAATTTCGCGGGCTGGTTGGAGCATTCCCCTTAATCATCTTTGTGTGGCGGAAAGCATTGTGTTCTACGATACTCTGATGCAGAATTGCTCCTCGTAGCTCCGCTCTGCCAGGGATACGATATCACTTGGTTATCACCACAAATCGCTAGTGGATTTACCATTTCTGTGTACTGAACGTTTGTGTTTGAGAAAGACATGGTTACACGACACTTTTTACATACGATAGGTAGGTACACGATCAACCGAGCACAACACTGGAAGGCCCACGGCGCTCGCGATCGCGTTATGTAACGTGTCACGTCGACTGAAGGGCTTGTGTTACCCCCGCCCCGCCGTGCGCCCGCGCCTAGTGCCGTTGACTAGTGTTGTGCGCGTATGATTGCATATAGGTACTTAGTGTCGCTCGGTGTCCAACTAATAACATTTTATTAAATATTTTTAGGACAAAATATAACATGATGTAAAAATGATTGGAATCGATTCAGTTACTTATTCTGATACTATATTCAGGTTTCGCATATACTAAAAATAATGTTGTATACAACTTTTATCTGCCATTTAGCAATGAAAAATTCTTAATTGATTAGTATGAGGCTGCTCTCACATCTGAAGTGCAGAAAACTAGTATGGGCCTGCTCTGAATGTTTTCGACGCACCGTTTGGTGGGACTGTGCCGGGAGCGGGCCAACTCCAATACTGTATCTTCGATGGTCAATGGCGATGCGCTGTCTACATTCGCACTGGTGCATAGGCGCTCGAATCTGAGATAAATCCATTTCTATAAGTCTTACAAATAAATAGTAGAGAGAGAGATCTGGCTATGAGCTGTTACATTGTAGTGAATCCACCAAAAATATTCAATATTTACCAAAACTTAAAGACTTTCTTTTTACTTTTCAGAAAGTGTTCCATTACTTTTGCTCCAGAAAAAAGAATTGGCTGTTTCCTAATATTTAGAGTGGCGTTGCTATTGCAAGACTTAAGGTATTTATTTGAGGCCTAGTTGTTAGCTTTTCTCATTATTTTAATAAGCCCAAAAGCTGAATTGTATTATAAAGAATGTAAACAAATTATTTTTAATTATTTCGAGATTGATAAATAGAGTTAAATTATACTATCAACACATTATCATATGTAAAACTGTGTATGCACTGCTGTGTATGATGTTTAGGGTGTAAAAAAACCCTTAAGCACGCCGAGTCTACGCGTAGTGACAAACTAATCCGTTTGAATGCGGACAATGAAGAACTATAACCGCTGACCTTAAGGGTTTTTTTACATCCGCAGGGTGACGCTGAGGGTACGACATTTATTCAAACCATGTGTGCTGATATAGGACGCTTATATTTGCCATTACTCTCACACAGACACTCACTCGTCATTATGACTGACATCACACCACTGAATTGGCAATTTAAAACCGTACATTTTTTGAACGTCTACTTTCATTTATGCTATAAAAGTGTGCTTGAAAATAGCTGTTTTACGTTGGTCTTAGATCGCATAATAAAATGAATTTGTAAGAATGTCGTATCGTTAGCTCTGCCAAGAAAGTATAAATATATTTTTTATTGTAATCTCATTATAAATTAAACATCGAATCTCGTGAATAGCATGCAATATAGATATTATTAATTTATTTACTAACGTAAGACCGATGCTAGTTGATTTTCTTATTGTTTATTTATATTTAAGACTGACCATGTTTCTATCAATCCTAATCTTCCATACATTTTACACGACTAAAGTTTGCGCTTTTACATTATATTCCAATGGGGAAAAAGTACTTGGTAGTTATAATAAATTAGTGAACTCTGGTTGTGTATAGCACTGCGGGTGTGTCGTTATATCAAAATGTAAAAGATGGACCATAATGATGTAGGCGTCAAAATTGTTTGAACGAGTGCAATGTTCTACTCATCGATGAATAAGGTTATGTTCAAGCAATTTTACTCCATATACGCATTTAGTTATTAAGCTTAGGCAACTTCGCACTCACGGAATTGACCGATTGTTGATGCTTCCATTATAGACACGTATAGTTTAGAGATGCATTATTTTTTACCAAGTATTAACGTGTAAGGGTTCAAACAGTGCTCTTCTATTTAGTCGGTAGTCGAAAGCCCTTTTAGTTTTAGCACAGTTTACCTACACGTAACTACTTTCGGTAAGTCATCGCAGGCGTTTTTGAAAAGCAATCTAGGGTTTATGGACGCATTTTTAAGAAAATTAGCGTTAGGTTTGTCGTTGGGCTAATGCAGAAAAGAGGTCATACTCAACTTGATTAATTATAAACTCTTTTCTTATTTTTCAAGATACTCATACGATTATAAATACTCATGAATTCATGATGCCCATCAATTACACAGTTTGGGTGCTCTCTAATGCTGAATATTAATATAATAACAAAAAACCAATCACGATACCTATTTGAAATTGCTAATTATTATAGTTAATTTGTATAAGCGTTACCAAAGTGAATATCATCTTATAGCAGTTTTTCACTGAACTCATGTATACATAAGGTACATATTTGATTGCTTTACGCCGTACAATGTTATGGCATGTCAATTGTGTAGGCTTTGACTCACTGCAAGTAGTGGTTAGGTACACTGTGGCATAGTGGGGCTGCTTTAAATATTTATACATCAATATTCTCTCCGTGCAAAGGTTTACGCTTTTCAGTTTGAGAATAACTAATATTGAGAGTAGAATCGTCCATTATCAAATGTAACTGAAATAATACTCGGTAAGTCATGACCCCTAAAAGTTAAAATTTAAATGTTATCAAGTAAATGACAAACTACGTAATTTATACTGAACCTCTATTTCATGAATCTAAATTAAAATTATGTCAAATAATGGTTACATAATTTATATTAGGCACTAAATAAACCTAATGAATAGTTGTATGAGTAGCGAAGAGATTGAGGATCCGAGGCTTTCAGGCACCAAGCCTATTGTGATACAGATATTAGACTTGATGGTGTTCACACCATCCTACACAATTTAATAAGTACATACATAATATTAAGCAAATCGCGTGTGATATTGCCCGATACCCCGTTACATGTAGTGATGTAAACAATATGGAACGAAGTTAATAAGTGAACGTAATCTCCGTCCATGAGATATAATACGATCCACCATTTGAAAGGCCCCTCAATCAGCCGTCGAGTTCCTCAAGTGAATATACGTAACGAATGACAAACTTACCACAGGTACAATAAGATTACAGGCTGATTTTTTATATGAGACTTCAGGGTGTAAACCTAAGTTAAAAGAAAATATTCATAAACTCTGATTATAAGAGAGTAAACCAGTTTTAGCCAGGAATTGTACCTGGTCTGAACAATCACTGTTAATGAAATAAATGTATGTTTGCCCTGATGTACCATTACAAAAACACATACTGCTCATATTATTTCATTAAGGTCTAGTCATTTGCTTAGAAAATATATTGGGGAGAAGAATTTTGGGATTTGAATGCTTTGCATATAAGTACATGAATTCAAAAGTGAAATTATCATGCTCACAGTCGTTATATTGAATGATGGGAAAACATTGCCTACAAGCGTATACGTCATTTGCGAGGTACTTAGTGACCCATGTAGAGTTGGGTCCTAGATGTTCAACTGTGGCGGTAGGTACTATTCTAGCAGGCATCGTAGGGAACAAAACTTATATGACGAGTGCTTATGCTCAGATAAAACAATACAGAGACGAAGCTCTCTTAGTGACTTTCAGTTACTGTGGACCATTTACATGGGACATTTAGTATTTCTGTAGGTATAAGTACGCTAATAATAACTAAAACAAATGGAACTATTAATGTAGTGAGAATTCATTAAGTGCACTTGATTATAAAGTAGTAACAATTAGGATTAAAATATTTGATTAAATCAACAACGTTGTATTTGGATGTATTCAGTTTTATTACAAGTTTCTCTGACATTTTGTTCTTGCAGCTTTTGTTTGAATACATTGAATAAAGGCTCGTTTACAAAGAGAATGTTTATAGCTACAAAGACGGTGGCTATCGAAAAATGTCATGTAAACTAATAGTAATAAAGTACGTTTGTCGCATGTGGAAAGTTGGCGATAACTGACCTGATGAGTAATCGTAGGCAAATTTAGTGTTTTTTTTGCTTGAATAATCGCATCTGACGAGTGCCACTCGCGGGATTCGCATGCATATACTTGCCACAAAACGGACGGAAACTCTCTCCGTGTAAATGGGCCTTTATGATTGAAACCGACACTTGCAATTATGTGTAACGAAAATGTTTTATAAATTTTTCTTGCAGTAAGTACCTTATTACTATTTTTTTTTCGAATTTAAGCTATAGCTTTTAATATTACTGTGCGTGCCTACTCAAAGCATTAGTAGGTATGTATTTTAATAAAAGTAACTTGTTTACGTATTATAATTTTGACCTCTCTGTAGTTAGTTTTACAATAATCACTGGTGAACATGAGTGTATACAGTACATGTCTAGTTACTGTTACATTCACGAACGCCAGGACTAAGGAACGAAGCTTACAAAATACCTAATGTCAATAAAATGCCATCAATTACTAATTAAGATAACATGCTTCCTGATAGATTGGACAATATAAAATATTCATTTATGCCTTAACGAAATACTGGTAGTGATATAGGTAAGGTTTATTATTGAATTGCATGTTAGTTATATTATAAATAATAATGATTTATAAAATAAACGTTCTGGTGGCTGGCTGGACCCAGTGTAGATTTTTTATCATATCATTACCATATCATAAGGTATACACTTATTGTAAAATGTTTATTCATAACAAGTTTGCTTTTCAAACATTATACATATTATTGATGCTATGTTTTTATTGGATCGTGTGATATTTCCGTTGTATTTAGTTCGTTTGGGTGTATCGAATCAATTGTTTTGATTGGTTGTAGATTCTTATATTTTTATTAGAGCACAGGTTTAGGTGCGTGCGTTTATAGCGTTGTACTGGGTGTGGAATTGTAATAAAATAGTTGATTTTTGTAAGGATGCTAGCGAATTTATATCAATGCATAATAAAGGGATTCTACTTAGATTCAGAATTCCTAATAATTGTATCGACTTTTTTTATATCGTGCGGTTAATAAATTATGCAAGCAATAGTAAAAATAAACTGCATTAATTGGCCCTTACTTAACGAGTAAAAGTGGTAGAATTTAAGGGTAGCCTTATTAGAATAAGAGTTACGATTGAATGACTAAGAATGTTGAAGTTTTAATCTATAGATTGTAATAGCACAGCCGGCGTTATAATTGCAAACATTGTATTATCTTTTTATTTGAAGTTAATAAAGTTACAATAAATATTTTGGTTTTATTTTATGTACTTATAAAGGAAGGAGTAACACTACATTAACCAACAATTCTATGAATGTATCAGTGAGCTTTCCGCTAAAACTCGCGCGAATGCACGGAGAGACTAAATTACCTTAGAAAACCCGTCGCACGCGCCCGTGCCGTTTAGTACTGCTCATACTATTTTTAAAACAGACTCAAGCGTGCCCCCGCGCCAGTTTTAATTGAAGAAAACCAAGTACGGATCTTCAAAGACTTGATCGTCAGAACCAATCTTTCTCGCAGTCATTGGTAAACGTGGTTGAGGAGAATTGTTGAGGTGGTGCTGCAACGCTGGAGCAATGTCAGGTTCCACAAAAATGACACCTGTAAAGAAAATGTTATGCATTAAAACGTTGACTATGGAAAAATGCTGTAAGGGACATTGGAACGTAGGGATTTGCAACGTTCAGTACAGCTCTGAAAGTTTAAAATCGCTCAGTGAAAATTGAATTGTAAGGGGATCCGTCATTCGGGGCTGCGGGACTGTTCGAAAGAGATACCGCGGCCCTGGAACACAAAGGGCTAAGAAGGAACATGGATGGGTTTTAGTCAGTACAAGTCTGACACACCCTTCCGCTCCGCCCAGAGCGGGAGGTGTCATTTGATGATTTCCCATCCGAAAAAAAGAGGATCCATCATAAAATTTCCTAAATAATGTTCTTTTAGATTCTTACCGAGAGCTGTTAGCACAAGCAGAACTTCGGTAAAAATGAACATCAAGACGCCAACTATGTTCAACGTTAGGAGATGACTGTGCCTCGATCGTTCGTGACTGTAATTTTAACATTCAAAATAGAGATACACAAAGTAGAGACCAGAAGGTACATCAATGTACCTTCTGGTCTCTACTTTGTGTGTATTTGCTGGGGAAGGGATACACGTCTGCCTGACCCTTTGGGTAATATGGACGTGGTATACGCCATAACCAAAAACGAGCATGAATGCTGTTGGATTTGCAACGATCACTGTCTTATTATATGTAGGTAGTAGGTATATCATTTGTCAGTCGGTCTGGCTGTCTGTTTATCAGCAGTGATAGCCTAGTGAAGTGCCGTCGCCGTCGGACTGTCAAGTCATAGGTCAAGACACACCTCTGATTCTTTGGATTCATGTGCGTAATGTATTGTATAATTGTCACTTGCTTCAGTTCAGGAACACATCGTGGGGAAACCAAACTGTAACCATGACTGTGAGATATTTTTCGACCGCTGTAAAGCCAAGTCAGAGGCCCATGGGCGGCATGTTCCTATTCTAGTGCAATAATAGCTAGTTAAGTTAGTTTAAAATGAAAAAGAGTTCCTAAGAATAGTTATATCACCTATTTAGTTTCATTGTTATTATAAGCTTTTATTTAATGTTTCGTATAGGTACCAGAAATGGTTAATATGAGGATCCCAAATGTTATATTATGTAATGTAACATCTATGTACTATCTATCTACCCATATTATGCGAATAAATTATTTGATTTGATATAAAAACTCGACACCAGGTTAAGCACCAACCACACGAAAAAGAAAGAACTGAAAGAACTGTTTTGCAAATTTCGCAATCGAAAAGGGCAAAAGAAAGAACATGGATGGTTTTTAGTCAGTAAAAGTCTGACACTCCCTTCCGCTCCGCCCAGAGCGGGAGGAGTCAATTTGGGGGTATGGAGAACAGGGTGTAAAGCTCTTCAACCACCATTCATTCATTCATTTATTTATTCATTAACAATTTACATTGTGTTGAATATTACATATTAAATAAAATTATTACATGCAGAAACAAATACATTGAAAAGGGAGGATCCTCCGACCAGACGGATGTTATGTCTGGTGGGCTACTGCCCAACAATTGTTATCGGGTTCTTCTGTATAGTCTTAAGTCGCTAATAACTTGCGCGAGGCAGAATTTAGATATATTTCGATTTTTAGTTTATCCTCTGCGTCATAGATGGCGCTGTAGTACTTTTTGTTCTATGTTGCTGAAATACTTTTTGTAGTGCCGCTACAGAACCAAAATAAAATTTCCCTTGCTGTCGCCTCTTCAGGGATAGCAGCCACGTTATTGCCTGGAGGAAAAACGGCACACACAACATTTATAATTCCTATCGACTTAGACCGCACGGAAAGCCCGGTTTGCAACATATCGCGAAATAGCGATAAAGCAAGGGTTTTATGCGATTGTGTTTTAACTTTTTGGGACGAGTGCACTATGGCAAACCGCAAAGCTGTAGAAGAAGTGAATAGAACTTTACAGGACATAAAGCAAAATGACCGGCCGATGGGAGGCATTACAGTGCTGTTCTGCGGTGATTTTCGGCAGACACTCCCGATATTACCCCGAGGAACGAGAGCCGAAGAAATTGCTGCCTGTCTGAACAGTTCCGTTCTAAGGCGCAATATATCATCTACACATCTGAGTGTAAATATGCGTGCACAGTTGCGAGGCTGCGAAAATGCACAGGAGTTTCCCAATTTATTGTTACAAATAGGCGATGGCACATACCCCGAACAAAAAGATGGAAAAGTTATTTTGGTTGATAATCTCTGTTCTTGGGTTACATCACAACAGGAGCTAATTTCTTCTGTGTACGGAGATTCCATAAACATGAGAAATCAAGCCGGTTCTTGGCTATGTCAGCGAGCTATTTTGACTCCTCGCAATTGGACATTGCGAGGAGTCTGCGCTGTGGCAATTAATTTAAAAAAAATGATTGATGTGTCCGGGAATAGTAGAGAATACACCTCTATAAATACAGTTATGGAAGAAGATGACGCCACACACTACCCGGTAGAATTTTTGGATTCCCTCAACACACCCGGACTTCCAGCCCACAAAATAGTTTTAAAAATCGGAGTCCCAATAATTCACCTCAAAAATGTATGTCCTCCAAACTTTGTAGCGGCACTCGGCTCAAAGTCACAAATCTGCAGCAAAACATAATCGAAGCTGAAATATTAACCGGTTGCGGCGCTGGTGATATTGTTTTTATTCCAAGAATACCTATAATTCCTAACAACTTTCCTTTCTTTTTCAAACGAGTACAATTCCCAGTCAGTCTCTGTTATGCCATGACGATTATTAAAGCTCAGGGCCAGACATTATCCGTTGCGGGGGTGGACCTATGTATTGGATGCTTTTCCCATGGTTTGATGATTTCCCATCCGAAAAAAAAGTAAGGTTTGCTTTAAGAAAACCCAATTCTGGGTTAAGCTCACCGTTGTTCATCAGCTATACGGTGTGGAAGGTACACCGACGCGTAAACGGTAACCACGTAGGGGAGCTTAGAATGATGTAGGTACTGAATAAGTGGTAACCGTTTTCGCGTCGTCGGTGTCCCTTCCACCCCGTAATTGCAATTTGTTTGTATATCTGTAAATTTTATGGGCAATAAAGAACAAGAACTGTCATATTCTAAGCGCCAGCCTAGATATCAAGCTTTGTTGTCTTTGTTGACGACAGAAAGCCTGATATAACGAAAGTAGGTCTACTGGTCGCAAGCGCTATAAATGCTGAGCGTGAGGTCCTGGGTTCGATTCCATACTGATTGGACTGTTGCTAAAGTAAGAATTATAAAATAACAGAATTGTGTACCTTGTAACTATAGCTAGTGACATTTTTGCTTAACGTAATGTATCAATATTATTTGAGAAAGACTGTTCTTGCTGAAATATTAAGAGACTTGAAACCACAGAGCATCACATTAATACTTCAGACATTGACAGTAGGTAGTTAAAGTCAGTTGCCAGTATTAAAAACTGTTAACACTTTTTCAAAGGAGTTTGAACTTAATTGCTTTTTCGCAAGATTTTTTTGCAGATAACAGCTGTTTCGTCTGTTGCCATTCTAGGGGCATTATCATAGCTTCAACAGATAACATCCTGATACTACGAGCTAAATGCTCTGCTTGACTTGGGATTGGGAATCGAACCCGCATAGCAGTCACATCCGCGACCACTGGTCGAACTATTAAGTTTTAGGCGTGCTACACACAAATGTTCTGATCGGCCTGATTCAGCACAAGCCGGGTGGAAAAACCGATATAGGTTTGTATAGGTATATTTTGCCGCCCGATTGTGCCGTATTCAGACCGACGTAAATATTTGTGTAGCAGTGGCGAAGGATCCATACAACTCGATTCCTACCGGCTTCCCTTTGAAAAATGGAATGAAACGTTAAATATATGTACTCCAACTTATCTTATACAAAAATTGACCCTTCTCTACTGATGTGTAGCACCCTTTATCTACTATCTACTACCCAAGTAACACCTAAGCGCTGTATATCAGCTGAATCACTGTCTACCATAGAATCTTAAGCTGTACAAGCCTGCTGAAAAAATAAGAGCGTTAGCAGCGCTGTTTCAGCTGATATAACTCTGATTTGGGCACAAATTAAACAGCTATTAGCTGAATAACTGTAACTAATTGCATTATATTAGCATTATTAAGGGTCACTCCAAGAGCTGAACATTAGCTGATTGTTAGAGTGGGTGTTACCTATTATGCAACACAATGGCTGATTACTACTATTACTAGATGTGAGTTACCTAATTTTCAGCACAAACTACAGACGTGGATCAGCTGTTGAAAATTTACAAGTGGCAAAATTGTGTACTTATGATTTTTATTAATTATTTTGGTGTTGTTTGTGCGCGAACCATTTTGTGACCTTAATTTTTTCTTTAACATGTGTGAAATTTGATTGGGAAAGCAAGTTTACTGTCAAATATGGTATGATTGTAGGCGAAAATTTTCACGCACTCTAAAATCTCTTTTTAAATGACATGTAATTTGACAATAAGCTGTTTAGTTATAAAAAATTGGTATTTTTTTCAAATCTAGTTGATATTTCCGTTGACTAAACAAAAATAAATTGTTAGTATTATTACAATAAATAGGTTAGAATCTGAAAAATGGCGGACAACCAATCTGCACCGCATTAATCACAATTAAATGCTATGTGGTGCTGTATAAGAATTCACTGGTGGTACATAAATCCTTAACAAGCTGACACGAGTAGTTTTGTGTCGCACAAGTCAGTCACAGATCCATGTAAAGCTTAATAGTGGCTAACACGTATGCAAATATTGTACCCAATGAACCGCTAAACTCTCTGGATCTTATTTAACAGCATTAGTATATTAATTGCCTATGCTAGTACAAGTATTCAGCTCTAACCAGCATCAAAGGTTACATGTGATCTGATTTATAGCAGTTTGCTGTAATTTAGCATCATATAAATTCAGCCATAGTGATCATGTGGGCTAGATAAGTGCTATTATAAGATTGCAAGCTGATTAACACTGTAAAAGTTTAACTATGTTCAGCAAGACGCAATATCATTGTTAATTGAAGTCACAGAATAATTGATTGCATTAAAGCAGTTCTCATGTTCTTTTTAGGGTTCCGTACCCAAAGAGTAAAACGGGACCCTATTACTAAGACTTCGCTGTCTGTCTGTCTGTCTCCAGGCTGTATCTCATAAACCGTGATAGCTAGAAAGCTGAAATTTTCACAAATGATGTATTACTATTGCCGCTTTAACAAAAAATACTAAAAATAAAAAAAATAAAAATATTAAGGGGGGCTCCCATACAACAGATATGATTTTTTTGCCGTTTTTATAGATAATGGTACGGAACCCTTCGTGCGCGAGTCCGTTTCGCACTTGGCCGGTTTTTTAAAATGCAAGCACATTTAATGACACAAAATGCTATATTGTAGCTGAAAGTACTATTGATTGCTAAATGCTGATTAACACATACCTGAACATCTATATTAGCGCTCGCAACATTACAATGTTATTTCTGTGGTTGTTAATATAGCCAATAAACAGGCAAAAGCGTAATTTTCAGCTTTTGCAGTTCGAGTGAACTCTAAAGAGTCTTCATAAATGCTAAAGTTACCGATGTGAACCCTATGCGACAACCAATAATGCGGTTTGGTGCTACTTGGGTACTGCAATCCTATTACCTACGTGACAGAAAATATTCCTAACCGTGGTCTTGTTTATATGTTTATTTTTCTAAATACAAATACCTAATAATAAATTGTATTGTTTACCAGTCATTAAGGCATTACTAATTTTGTTTGATCAGCTGCCTCTCAATTCCCTTATCGGGCTTTATTGCTCTGCCCTAAGACTGCACAATAATGTGAACGTTAATAACATTGTTATCGGCAGAAGTTCGAGCAGGCTGTATAACTACTCGATTTATTATTAGACGGGTTTTGTAGTCGCGGCCAGTTGTTGCGCGGGCGTGGTGAAACCAGGCGAATCGACGGCGCTCAATTCGATTCGAAATTCGAACGCGGGTGCGCGCGCGTTGCTCTTCGTCTTTGTTTACAAACAAGCTACGTTCCAAAAACTTGTGATATTTTGACATTTGTGTTAAAGGTAGGTTGTTCAGTTTACTTTTAAGGGTGCTGATTTAAATAGATTCACTGAATAATGTGTGTGTCTGATTATATCTATTGTGTCATGCGAGCCTGTTTCGGATTTTGATGTTAAAAAGTAAGCCGGTCTTAAACGATTTCAAATGTTGTGTACACAACGCGGTAGGTGACGCCTATGTATGATGCATGATTTGTTCACACATCAGTTGCGAGACAGCGTTGCTCCTGGCGCTTTAAAATGTATTTACTTACGGTATTAATAGCCGACATTATCATAAGTAAGTAACTACAGTGTTGATGCACCTTCGGTGATCGTTAATCAGTTATTCTTATTAGCAATAACGTTCTAAATAGGTACTTAAATAAGCATGGTTCTTTTTATTTTAAAACGAAGTTCTGAACTGCGTATTTGTATCTTGTTTACGCTCAATGGTCTGTTTTGAAGCTGGATTTTCAATGTCATTGATTTTTAATGAGTTTGAAAAGTTGAATTCTGTAAATAAAAAAATTGTAGGTAAACAAAAGTTCAAAATCAGCTTGTGATCATTTAGTGCTTGTTGATCATCAGTTACTGTTGTTATAATAATAAGTAGGTAGGTATATCAAGAGGTTACTTATCAAATTGAGAACTAGTTTCAAATAATTTCTGAATTAAGTAAAAGTAATGTCAATATACAGAGTGATTTAAAAATAAAAGAACCACTTTTTTAAGTCGGTGATAAAACGAAAATAAGAGGTTATGGTTGGTTGTCACAAAGTTACCTTTACTAGATCACACGCTTTAACGGTTCATTGACTTGTTATAAAAAAGGGATTATTCTTGTGTCCACAGTCAGAAATGTGATAATGATACGTCAATACTTACTCCTCTATTGACGTAACACTATCACTTTCCTGAATAGGTATGGACATAATGTTGTAGGTGGATACGATACCCCATACTTTTATATGGTTTCAGTCATAACCCAAGTTAGTACGTGACAATATCCAGGTAGGTCAACACAATAAAAAAAAATTTTGGCTTGTGAATAAAATAAATTAAGTAATAAATTCTTTATTTCACCAAAAGCCATTACAGTACAGGCTAACAGACTAAGAGCATATAAGGCTTATAACTAGGTCACAATAATGTTAATACTCTGACTCCTAAACTAGGTATATGTGCCTGTGTCTTAGGAGTCAGTGATTCACCGTAACAAACGAAACCAAAGTATACTAAAACGGGACATTACAACAAATGTTGTAAATACAACTAGGTACTAAAGCAGACCGATGCGTTGAGTGATCTGTATAGTAATGTATGTAAACTTATAATTTCAGCGTTCATTGATTACCTATAGCTAAAGAACAAGGATGAGAATAGCAAGTTAGGAGACTCTTTGTGTATATGAAATGAGTATTCAGGCATAAGTAAAGAAAGAAAGAAAGAAAAAATAGTTAAGTATTTTTTTTTAAGTATTTTTTTTAAGTCGTAAAATTGTATTATTTAATATTAATTATTTTAAACCGTCATACAAGAAGGACATGAATTCGGTTGGTTCTTGCAATAACAACTAATTCATCAAATATGTTATTAGCAAATAAAAAAATTCGAAATTGGGGTACCAACTATACTTAAATAGGTAGCTTCCAACATACATACGTTTTCAAACTAAACTATATTTAGATCAGCCACGTTGTTCATTTGTACTAGTTTCAAAAATAGATTCAAAGGACAACGTCCTATATAAATGCACTCAGAAACTGTTGATACAAATAAATGGCGAGCCCGCGCAATTTAAATGTCGCTGTTGTGTAGGTACCTAGGTACCGTAACCATAACATCACGCCCGTAATCCTCGAAGGGTGGGGCAGAGGTGTACCTAATAGTACACCCACATTTCGCCAGTTAAGTTTAAGTCCCATGTAAGAAGAGACGAGCGTATTGCCATCAACCGGGCACAAATCCAGACTTCGTGGTTGCTACTGAAATTCCTGATGATAAAACCCAATAACAATTTGCCCGACCTGGGAATTGAACCCAGGACCTCATGCTCAGCAGTCGCGCTAGTGACCACAAGACCAAAACCGTAACCGTAATTAAAAAGTAATACTTATAGCTATAGGTATTATAGGTCACGTATAGGTAGATGGTCCAGCTGGTACAGTTAGTGTCTTGTCCGTGTCCTGACCCTAAAAAAAGACGAAGAAGGGAAGAAAGGTCAGGTCAAGTACACACAGGCCACAGCGCCAGTAAGAGCTAACTCCTCAAGCTTTAAAATGTTAAAGCTTGAGGGGTTAGCGCTTACTGACGCTGTGCCTACCCACCTAATGTAGTCTAGGGCACTGGCACTACCTAGGTATGTCAGCCACTAGCTATAAAACTACAAAAGTTTTAAAACTGGGTTTAAATTACTCTTATTTATTAAGGCCTGTCTGTTATGCTTATGCCTATAAGGAAATGATATGACAAAAAACGTGCGGTAGATTTGATTATACCGGAAGAATTAAAGTATTTTAACAGGCACGCCGATATTTTGGCCTTGGCGTTCGGAACAGAGACTTTGACATAGAAACGGTGCAGTATTCTATTTAGATTGGGACTAACTGTAACCGTACCTACACAGAGTCACAGACCATCATCATCCTCTTGCTGCCCCCCATGTTACTTGGGGTCGGGTCGGCGCAGCAAGTTTTTTTCTTCCATTATCCCCTGTCATTCGTCACGCTATCATTTACCCACTCCTTTTTCCTTCATATTATTCCTCACACAATCATTCCATCTTTTCTTTGGTCTTCCTCTCACTCTCGATCCATCAACATTTAAATTCATTAAGTACTCTTTTACACATGAGATTCATCCCTCCTCATCACATGCCCATACCAAGACAGTTTCCCTTTCAACTTTTCTGTTACTAGCGCAAATTTCAAACTTCCTCTAATAAAATATACTCATTCCTTACTTTATCCATTCTTGGCGCACCACAAATGCACCTCAACATTCTCATCTCTGCTACATGCAATCTTTTTTCATCTATCTTCTTTACAGCCCAGCATTCCGATCCTTAAAGTATGATAGGCCTAATCAAGGACTTGTATATTTTCCCCTTTAACTTGAGGGACATGATATGATCCCGAGTACGCAGACCATAATATAGGAATATAATTGAAAAAAATAAGTGGACGTTGACCATAGACAGCTGCGCTGTTTATTAATATTAACTACTATTATTTATTTTAGAGATTCAATTTTTCTTTCATTGCTACGAGTAGACATACTCGTAACTACCAGACTATAAATCTATGTCTAATTTTCACCAGTTCATAAAATATTAATTAACCAGTATAAAAATATTCAGCATCGATCTTTCTGACTTGTGCCTTTTGTGTGCACTTGCCACAGAGTAATTGTATTACATATACGGCATTTGCAAAAGTTTTTATTTAGTGAGGGGCATTGTTGACATTTATCTAGAAACCAAAGAGATTTAAAAGACATGGAGCGGACATTGGATTTATTTTCATACAAAAATTTTGATCCCGAACATTTCCGATTATGACACACGAATGCTACCTGACAAGCGGGCGTATGCAAGTAGACAGACCGACTTGTTACTAAGTAGTAACAAGTATTGGATTACGATTTTCTTCGTCTTGTCCCGTCTATCGCTCATTAATATTTGAATGTCTTTGATAGAAACGCAAGTTCACAAACTAATTAGCTTCGCAAGTTGCAGAATTATCCATAATGAGAGCATTTAACTACGACCTTGAAATTATGATAGATTCGTGACAAAAGCCTTCACTCAGTAGATAAGTATCTCCCTGATACTGGTAGATTAGTCGACATCGGGTACCTATTTGCAAAGAGGAAAAAGAGTATCTATTTACCTACCTATCGAGAAGCAAGTCTGTATACGTGACAGCAAGCGCGTGCTCTGTACGCCAAACGACACAAATATGTGACAAAATGGTAGGTGAAATTGTGGCTTGACGTGGAGGGCACGCGCGTGCGTTTATGCTCTGGCGTTCAAAAGGTTAAGTAATCAGTACCTGGGCGATCGAGCTCTGCTCGGGTGAAAATAGCGAATTTTCCCAGATATGAGACTTAGCTAGTTGGAAGTTTCGCCCCCACTAACTTTTCAGCCGTTTTCCGGTTTTCGAGAACGTGATTTCAAATAAATTAATATAAGTATACAAATATTGCTCATTTCATAGTATCGTAATGTTAATAACAACGGTAGCACCTTGATGAAATCTAGCAAGGACTAAAACAATACCTAGATAGATAATTATCGAGATTTTAACCTAGAACGTTGTCTAATGAGCTAATAAGGCACATCATTATGTTGTTCTGGCTAGATTGAATTGTGAAAATAATTATTTTGATCTGTGAAGATTTTTTTACTTATATAAGTTTGATGAGCTATATATAGGATTAGTTAGAACTAGATAGGTATGAAATAATTATCCTCAAACTAGTTTTCGTTCTTGGCTTAGCTATCTATTCAAAATTCCATGATAAATGTTGAATGACGCATTTAAAACAACAACGAAAAGGCCACGAGCCTGTCGGACCGTTGTCGGTTTCGGTACGTCGGAGCCTTTATCACAGGTTACCTACCATTACCACTGCTAGGTTTTAGAGAAAAACCGGCTACGTGCACGTCGGACTCGCACACAATTTTCACGGCTTTGGAAGCGTATATCAACCATAGTTTTTGAGAAACCTCGATATCATTTTTCAAGAGCTGTCTATACACACCTAACAAAGTCGTGTACGTAGAAAAAAATGGGGCCTACCCCTATTTTTTTAATTTCACATCACTTTCTTTTGTCATTATTTGGAAGACACCTACTGTTCGGTTCCGTTTTTGCCAATTGGCAACGGAACCTTAAAAACCGCCCTTGTGTGTCCAGAAATGAGTGCGGATGAGCAAAAAAAACTAGTAATGAAACCGAGTAAATTCTATAAGTGTTCAATTTACCACGGAACGCTAACAACAATTTAGTCACTACAAACGAGTTCCATTTTTATTGATACAGTTGGAATTTATTTCTGCTGACGTATTTAGAACTTTCAACGAAATGCGACCAATTTAATTCAAATGTTAGGTAGGTTTACTTACCAACTGCGTAAATGAAACGTAATTATTATCCTACTCCTGTAGTCAATAATATTTTTAAAAATAGGGTTAAAATTAGTAGAGGTACCTAGGTACTCCTTTTAGACTGGTACCTAGTCAGAAAGAAAACATGTTTAGTTAAAGTTGGGCAAGTTACCCAGATCGGACTTAACATATAACATCACACATAAGATCCTCGAAAAGTTAGGCAAAGGTGCACTCGCAGTACTTACATTGACATTTCGCCAGTTAATATACAGCTTTAGACGGAGTTACGGAGCCGGATGTAGTCGCCAGCGCACCAAGTTACCACCAACTGTAAAATTTTCTTATTCGATTTTAAACTTAACCACTTACATTTTATGGTTTAAAATCTTTTTGAGAAATTTGACAGTTTGTTGTAACTTTATGTGTACTGTAAATGGCAAAAAACTGAACCCTTAAAGATTCGTCCTTATAGAATCGTCCCTCATTAGGGTGAGCCTATTGCTGGGCACAAATCCAGACTCCCTGGATGACTCTGTGAAATTCCTGATGGAAAAGCCCAATTCCACTTTGACCAACCTGGAAATCGAACCCACGACGTCGTTCTCAGTAGCAGCGCTTGCCACTACTAGACGATCGAGGACGGAGGAAGTTTCAAATGAACTTTGGTGCTAGTAATGATCGATAATACCCAACTAAAGCCCCATTCTACCGCAGTCGGGTAAAAACTTCCTACTTATTAAGTATCCCTGCTCTTTATGCGGAGTACTTCACAGCGGTTTTTAAAGGTTTACAAAGGGATCGATGGACGGTTTGTTGTGGTTAATTTGTTTGTTCAGTTTGTAGAAAGAGCAACTGTTTTGGGCTTAGTCAAAAGCTCTGCGGTTCCACAACCACTACCAATGATTTTGCTCCGTTACTTCTTTGGTGTTCAACCAGTAATTTTTGTCTATTTACTTATTATCTAACTTGAAGAAAGGTGTCAGACGAGAGGACGAGTAATAGAGAAGTATGGAAGAAGAAGACATGCTGGATGGCCAACTTAGTAGTTAAACACACAGAACAGAGCTTTTAGCTCTCTTTAAAATTATGTAACTACCTACAGGAAGTTTAATGACCTAATCAAAACCTTGCCCAACTTTTTTTATTCGATTTATAAATATCTGCCGCGCTCAGCGCTGCAGCGGAATACGAGTAACGTAGATAATATTAGCAAAAAATAAAAGTATGAAAACACAGTGATTGGCGCACTTGTGATCTTGAGATTTAAATTAACGCTGTTGCTTTTGACACGTCTCGGAACCTTATAAACTAGATTCGATTACGGTTCAGTACACTCGAGTAATAACCTACAAGCATGCGAGTACTCGATACTACGCTTACAATTTTATATCGATACTTTACTAATAGGTAGATATCCGAGTTGGGTATCAATTGATTTGTTGCGGTCGACTGTCCTTACATAGATAAGGAATGTGGTTTAGAGTTTCTTGGGTATTTTGTTCCGTTCTGTGATTGTAGCATTCTATTTAAAGATGTTGGTACATTCTTTCGGGTATATCTCATTAACCAGTAAGGTTAGATAGAGCAGGATCTATGTGAGATATTTAGCAGTATCTAGTTAGACTGGAAACCGACCCCGAGAAGGTTGGAAAAAGGCCTGGATGATGTTGATGATATTCGAATTTGCATACTTTAGTAATAGGCCGGTACAACACATTACATGAGTCAATCCCAATATCTACCAAATGGCGCAGGGCAGCCGACAAGGAACGATTCTCTTTGGCCGGAGACTCTCTCGAACCGATGAGGATTTCCAAACACGAAAAAGAGTCTCTGCCAGACTTATGACAGGCGTAGGACAGCAGCAGCAGCTTACACCAAGTGAGATATGACACCAACCAACACGTGGCGTACCTTCACAGGAGTCTAAAGCTTGACTTGCTCTTGATACTTACGTTCAACGCTTCATAATTTCAATAATTCTGGACAGCTTGCCCCACGGGCATGTCCTAGCTTACCATAATGTTGACCCTTAGGCACCCTGCAAGTCTGCCACTAACACGCACTGATAGACAAAAACAGCACTGCGCAACATAATCGCGCTAAGGCACCGCATTTTGATGAGATAATTACCTAATCGTTTTTTTTTCTCGATGTGGAGGACATCCATTGAGGAGTTCTCAATGGATGTTTTCCCTGAAGAGAGCGGAGGGGTCTGTCAGACTCGTACTGACTAAAACCACACCGGTGTTCCCTCGCACACTTTCGTCGGGGGGCAGCGGGATCTAATGCGACTTCCGCTGCCCCGGACTAGTGCCGGCCCGCTTGACCTGCGGGCAGGTGTAAAAGTCCGTCCATTCCTTTTTGCATCTCTCATTATGACTGACAAATACCGTTACTGTGGCTGAAAAAATAGGGGTCATTGTTCATTTATCGCGGGTGACATGTTGGCAACGGCATAATATCGGCCGTAATTACTTCACCTTGGACGCTTTACCAGTGTTATCGTTATGCAGTTATGCAGTTAAACAAGGCCCAGAGATGAAGCCGTCAGAATTTATTTATAATATATTTACTTTTAATGTAGTCACCTGGGTCACTGGGGGCTCTTATCACTTAGGCTGTACAAACACTCATGACTAGGGTTACTATCCGTCAGTCTTTATTCAGCCTTGTAATTTGTCCGGTCTTTCATCGTATGAGGTTTTTTCTGAAATAAAAAAAAGTTTAATTAAACAATAAATATTAAAACGTAAAATACCTACCCGAACTTCTTGTCAGAACTTTTCAAGAAACAAGTCAGCGATGACGCACCACGATCGCGCGGAATAGGTTTTAACACACTGTGCTGATCTGGAAATCGAACCTAAGAAAGACCTTAGCACATTACCATTCATTCGAAATATACCATCTCAACATGAACTATGTAACCAAGGTTTTGTTCCAATATTCTGATTTCAAAGAGTGTCCATGTAGTTTCTTGCCCGTTCTTCTCCTTAAAGATCTACGCTTTGGAATGGGCAACTACAGTACTTTCACACTTTTTATGCCTTGTGACTGGGACTGTAGTTACATTTAATTGTTGTTTTTGTTTCGACAATTCAAAGTGCCGGGTAACTACTTGCCTACTTGAAATAAATGTTTTTATTTTGATTTTGGTAACCCTAACGACGACTCAGTTCGCGCCAGAAACTTACATGCAATTATTGAGGGCTGAAGAAGAATCCAGGTTTCAGGACCTAACCTAATAGTCACTTAGCTCTATCTGTCTATCTTTACGTATTATCCTACCTAACATATAACAGTGGAAGTCTTGAAAGTTTTGATATTTTTGTGGGTTTGTATTTATGTCAGTTACTCATTGAGTCGGTTACGGCTGAACTGATTTGGAAGAAATCTGACACACAGGTAGACCGTACTTTAGAAAAATTTCGAAGATGCGATAACAGTAACCGCAGGTAACAGTGAGTCAGAAAGGCATTTTTCTAGTACATCTACTGAATGCTACATGCTATTTGATTAGTGTCCCCTAACAATGTTATCATATTTTTTCGCCACGTTTCTGATGAAATCTTATTCAAAATATTAACTGAGAATTCCGCAAATCGATCCAAGCTTGGATGCAGGATGCGACACCGCCCATTAATCAGCAAACATTTTTTTTAAGGTTCCGTAGCCGAATGGAAATAAACGGAACCCCTATAGATTCGTCATGTCTGTCTGTCTGTCCGTATGTCACAGCTACTTTATTCCAAAACTGTTAGGACTACATAGTTGAAACTTGGTAGATAGATGTATTCTGTGAAACGCTTTACGATTTAACATTTTAATTCCTCATTTCAAAATTCCACAAACGATTTTTTCTCAAAGTTAATCGTTTGAAAGACACTTTCAAAGTGGTAAAATGTGTCCGCCCCCCCCCCCCCTAATTTATAAAGTAAGCGGAGGAAAATTCTGAAAATATATAGGATTGCAGAACGTAAAAAAAAATCAACGAAAATTGGTTTGAATAAGATTTGATGTTCAGTTTTTGAGATAGGGAACTTTTTCATCAAACTGCAGCAATAGCTTTGTTTTTCATTAACATACTATAAAAAACAAATTTAGTTTTGCTGTTAAATGTAATGCAATAATGAATGAGCCTTCAAAATATTTTTATTAAATTGTTTGGTGCTACGGAACCCTGTGTGTGTATAAGTACGACTCGCACTTGGTCGACTTTTATTTAGGATTGCTTTTGTTTCGTTTTTAAAGAACATAAGGAATGCATTGACCCATTGCCCACAACGATTTTCCTTAGACATAAAAAAGTCGGTAGGTAGTACATACCTAAATAAAAATTATGTTAATGCCATCAGTCGTTAGTGGGTCGACTATATGAAACGAGTTTGTTAAAGATAGTAGGTACTTATCTGTATGAGCACCGCTGCGTTCGTATGACGTACGTTAGGTGGTTTAGTCAAGTTGTTTGGGTGTTTGTAATTTTTGTGTGGACTGTGTAGTGTTTTTGAAAGATTCCAGACAAGTGATCGAAAGTTATAGATTGTCTTCTTCGTTGTGTGATAACTTTTCCCATACCTGTTTGCCAAGATCAGTGTTTGTACGGAGTGTTTTCTGCTATCTTTATTATCTAAGTCTGCACCAAAAGTTTTATTGGGTGCTCAAAATAAATAGAAACATTCCGAACTTTGGCCTGCCCTGTAGGTAGGTAGATTGAATCAGCTGTTCACAGTAGCTTGTTCTTGGGAACCGTTTAAAATACTTAAATGGTGCCAAAGATCAGATTCACGCTCTGAGGGGAAAACATTGTCAAATGATAGGGAACCCAAGAATCTGTTTAATAAAAGTCTATACGGGTGCATTCTGCGCTGTTATCGAATGGTCATACACTTAGAAACAGGTAGGTGCACTCTTCGCTTGTTGCCAATAGAAGTAGACAAGAGGCCTCTCTTGTCTGTACCCACTCGGCTACATAATTTCCTGTAGACACGCTTGTGGTCATCAGTGTAGCATAAGAAGCTGACTCCACCGACTGCACCCAGCACCACTCAGTCATGGGCCGATGTTCCACAGTAGTGGCCACAGGATCAATCCTTATGGAACTCCGCACGATATCTGTCGCCCCCATTCATCCCGGTACGAGTCGATGACGACACTTTACGTCACGTAATTCCCGATGGCATTCACAAAAACACACTCTTACCAAAAGGCAATTTTGTATTCGCCATAAAGTTGTAAATAACACAACACTCGTAATGTGCAAACCACAAAATAAAATATGATGCAATAACTTAATTGGAAGGTACTTGAAAGGTACACGAAAAATAATGCAAATGAATGCAATTAATTCAACTGCAAAACTAACATAAATTAGTGCGGTATCGTGTTACGCAAACCTTGGGTTTCCCATTTCTCTGAAGCAGGTAATTTTTATAGGTCAACTATCATTAAAGTAGGTAATAAAAATCAGGAAAATCTTGACTAACTGCGAATTAATCAATCATCTAATGCTGTTTTGTATTTCAGACGAGTATTTGCCCTTGGCTTCGCTCGTGTTATATAGTACGGAAATTATCCCACGGGAACGTAATTAAATAAAGACTGTGACACGCGTAGATAAGGTAGCTTTCCATTAGTGAGAGAATTTTCGAGATCGAATCAGTAGTTCCCAAGATTACTTCTTACATTAGATCTTTCAAACTTCACCTCTCTATAAGTGTATATAGATAATAGACTTGAGAACTTGTTTAGCATCCTTCATTGGCTTTTCTCACGTCCTTTCTTAAACCGCTGGTCTCCTCACTGCATGTCCCATACAACTGGCTCTTCATTCGCATCTGCTATATACAGGGTGGAAGGGACACCAACGCGAAAACGGTTACCACGTATTATTCAGTACATCATTCTGAAAAATCCGCTGTTCCATACATTTTGCCCGTGCAGGTATTGCAGTTTTGTAGGAAACAGCTGTTTTTTTTTCTAAACCGATGAAAATTTTCGATGTTTATGTTCGACGGGTTCAGAATGATGTACTGCATACGTGGTAACCGTTTTAGCGTCGGTGTCTCTTCTACCCTGCACCTTGTATACGGTTACCTACTGTGTTTAACCGTTAACGTACGTGGGTACGTGTTTTGGGTGCTGGATGAACACAGGTGAATACAGGCATTTATAGTGTTCAGTCAAATCTTGTAGGTTCAGTACCAAGTACTTACAGATGTCACAGAATCTTTATACTGCGATGAGTACATTGATAAAAACATAGTATCATATGTAATCTCGCTGAAAAATATTATGTGTGTGATGCATCTGATGCAATTTTATAACTTTACTGCATTATCAGGTTTATTTAATCATGGACGGAGTAAATATTTAGGCATGTGTCTCTTATCTTGTACAATATGGCGTGCATAATTATTAGCTTGGAAATGTCTTAATTCGTTCTGTAATAGTCAGGTAATTGCTGATAAACACGTCGTTAGGTTTTAAACTTTTAACTGTAAAAATGTAAGAAACTAGGATAAATAAAAACGATTTGTTATCACGCAAGATACTGTTATCACGCGAAGTGACGTCGGAATCAAGGGATGTTTGTGGAGAAGGAAAGTGTTACAAAATGTCTTTATTTGTGTAACTTAGTATTGTTTGATGTAGAGCGCTAGGCGCACTAGTATTTAGTACAGTGTTTAAAAAAAGGTTATAATCAAGAAGTTTATTAAAAAAAACAATACTAAATTTATCTTAAAACTGCGTAAGTTTAACGAGGAATCCAAGTTTATTATTAAAAATAAATACTAAAGAAGTACTTTAGTGTAGTGATTATTAAAGAGCGTTCGTGTGGGCCAGCCTAAGTATTTATATTTTCGTCAAGTTTGGTGTGTACTGTCTTCTTTATACGTGTTAAGCCGTAACATAAAGTAATCAAAATTAGTAAATAAAAAATAACCACAAAAAAATAACAGCAAGGGCATGTAATGTTTACATTCAATATTTTTTTTATATAAATCGATTACCTACCTATGTTCTATTTCCGTACCTCCGACTGGTATAAAAAATCTTATTGGCTTTGTACTTGCAAGGACAAAATACTATAAATCGATAAAATCACACGGTATAACTTTAATCTGAGCGGAATAACACGGCGACCTTCTGCGACGTTTTCTCGCTTAAAGTCTTCTCTTCATCAGCCCTTTGTTGATATTCGTCCCTGGTCTGTTCGTATCTGAACCAGACCTTACACGCGATCTTCTGAATGTCTGCATGAATGCTTTTTGGTCTTTTTCTACCGTCTTTCGGTAATCTTCATATTATTCTTAGTAACATTCAGTGAGGGATCACTTAACTATTCATAAACTTAGTTCAGGGAATAAGGAAACGACGGACAAACTACTGTGAACAGTTCAAAATTCAGTTCAAAAACCAATAATGCAACATTATTTAGCACAGAGATAAGATTGCAGTTAGGTGTTCACATAAAACATCTGTGCTATGATGTAATTATTTGATAAACACTTTGTTAGTACGCTTATCGCAAACTTTGTTGATGTTTTGGATTTTCGCATTCGCTCTATTTACTTGAAATAGCTGCGATAACGATCGCTGCGGAATAGTATCCGACATGAAATGTTACGTGGTTCAACTGAGAGAGTTGTTCAGGACAGTATTGAAAGTGATTCGACGGAAAAGAAAAGTTAAGAAGATCAAAGAAGATAAAAAGGTAAAGTGCTTGAGCTTCTATCAGACGCTTCGTTCGAATGAATGTTTCACTTGAGTGAATGTTCATTTTTGTTCGTTCACACGACACTGACAAAGTTATGAATTTAACGTTCATCTTCTTGTTCCTTGCATTTCAATTTTCCTTTTCGATCATTCTGTAGGCAGTAAATATAAGTGCCGGAATTCAAAATCGTTGGATCAAACTTATGAGTACATTTTTCAATTTCGATTTAATTTTTGCTTAGACGTTTAACTTCAAATGAAAGACAGAAATGAACATACAGTGTACAACAAGCGACTGAAATCTGTTTTACGATGAAAAAGTTTTCACCTGGTATATGTGCGATATAAAATGTACTCTAGAGAACAAAATAAAAGAACATTTAGTTCAATTGAGCATGTCCTCCTTTTGGACGTCGGTTAAAAACTGAGTAAATCGCGTTTACTTATTTCGCAATATAATTCGTACGCATGTGTGCGAAAACGCCTGTGCACCGACAGTGCCGGCCAACGCCTGTTACAATACGGACGTGCGTTAATGTGTGCGTCATGTGCGTGCATCATGCAAAATTAGTTGGCTCTTTTAGTCCTCATAAGCAACAGTCTAAAGATAGGAATTTGCGACATTTCACCACAAAAAGGGATTTTTTACGCTCTACTACTCGTAAGCACCGAAAGTTGAAATTCCAACACCACGGTTTAGTTTAGGCCCGCTTTGTGTGCTGGGTTCACAGCGAGTCACACCCAAACGTGTCATAGTGTGATTCGTTGGAATTATTTTTCCCATCGAGTCACACACGGGTCACAATGTGACTCGTTGGAATTATTTTTCCCATCGAGTCACACACGGGTCACAGTGTGACTCGTTGGAACTATTTTTCCCATCGAGTCACACACGGGTCACAGTGTGACTCGTTGGGATTATTTTTCCCATCGAGTCACACACGGGTCACAGTGTGACTCGTTGGGATTATTTTTCCCATCGAGTCACACACGGGTCACAGTGTGACTCGTTGGAATTATTTTTCCCATCGAGTCACACACGGGTCACAGTGTGACTCGTTGGGATTATTTTTCCCATCGAGTCACACACGGGTCACAGTGTGACTCGTTGGGATTATTTTTCCCATCGAGTCACACACGGGTCACAGTGTGACTCGTTGGGATTATTTTTCCCATCGAGTCACACACGGGTCACAGTGTGACTCGTTGGAATTATTTTTCCCATCGAGTCACACACGGGTCACAGTGTGACTCGTTGGAATTATTTTTCCCATCGAGTCACACACGGGTCACAGTGTGACTCGCTGGGATTATTTTTCCCATCGAGTCACACACGACACGGGTCACAGTGTGACTCGTTGGAATTATTTTTCCCATCGAGTCACACACGGGTTACAGATGCGACTCGTTGGGATTATTTTTCCCATCGAGTCACATACGGGTCACAGTGTGACTCGTTGGGATTATTTTTCCCATCGAGTCACACACGGGTCACAGTGTGACTCGTTGGAATTATTTTTCCCATCGAGTCACACACGGGTCACAGTGTGACTCGTTGGAATTATTTTTCCCATCGAGTCACACACGGGTCACAGTGTGACTCGTTGGGATTATTTTTCCCATCGAGTCACACATGGGTCACAGTGTGACTCGTTGGAATTATTTTTCCCATCGAGTCACACACGGGTCACAGATGTGACTCGTTGGGATTATTTTTCCCATCGATTCACACACGGGTCACAGTGTGACTCGTTGGGATTATTTTTCCCATCGAGTCACACACGGGTCACAGTGTGACTCGTTGAAATTATTTTTCCCATCGAGTCACACACGGGTCACAGTGTGACTCGTTGGGATTATTTTTCCCATCGAGTCACACACGGGTCAAAGTGTGACTCGTTGGGATTATTTTTCCCATCGAGTCACACACGGGTCACAGTGTGACTCGTTGGGGGCTCAGAATGATGTAAGTACTCAATACATGGTAACCGTATTTGCGTCGGTGTCTCTTCCACCCCGTATATTGCAATTACTATGCATGTTTTTTTATTTTGTGCACAAAGAATAGTATACATATATATAAAAGAGTAAAGAATACGAATAAGCAGCCTATGACGCAGACAGGCCTCCTCTGTGAGAGTGAGTGTGTCACGGCACATGCCGGTTTCCTCAAGTTGTTTTCCTTTCCTGTTTTGAGAGCAGTGGTGATGAAATAAATTAAATGAAGTAAAGGCCTTCCGGGGGAAAAACGGAAAAATAATGTTGCGCCGACTGCAAGTGAGAAGGGCGGGTAAAAAGATGACGATGAGGTGCCTGGCTGGGTTCGAACCCATGACCTACCTATGCCACGTAGGTAAGTCGGGGCCACCACTAATCCGCTATTATTTTAATAAAGGGTGTCATATCCAAATGGTCGGCAAGCTCCCCACCATAATAATTTGCAAATGTAGAAAACAGTACGACTACAATGTACTTTTCGTGTCAAACTTGCTGTAAGAGTACATACCCAGAGCTGCGGGACTTCCAGGGCTGCGGGACTGTTCGAAAGAGATACCCCGGCCCTGAAACATACAGGGCAAAAGAAGGAACATGGGTGGTTTTTAGTCAGTAAAAGTCTGACACTTTCTTCCGCTCCGCCCAGAGCGGGAGGAGCCATTTGATGATTTCCCACCCGAAAAAAAAGAGTACATATGGGAACCTAAAGTAAATATAATCAATCATGATACCAGTTTGCGGTATGATTCATACCGTAAACTTCGAGCTTCTGTTAAGAAATTCACACGTTGCCGTAAATACAGTAATGATATGTGTAACTAAACCATAGTTGTTATTCTTCTTTCAGACAGAACAGCAGAGCACAATGTCGATGATCCTGGATGCCATAGATCTTGAGCGGGAGTACTCCCCCAGCAGGTGGTCTCCGAGGTTCCCCACGGCATTAGAAGTGCTTCAGAATCACGTCAAGCATGTCACAGCAGGTAAGGAAGAGCTGGGTGCTTATTGCCTGCAACGTAGAACTCCATGTAGAAATTTACGTTTCCTGATAGCTATAACTATCTTTCTCTGTTGAGATTAGAGGGTTGTCCCCTTGCTGCCCTCCCCAGCGACGCCCTATTTATAAGTAGTTTTACGCCCTTGGCTGGAGGCCTTAAACTCAAGGCATCCACAGGACTTGCCTGGTTAAGCAGTAGCCAACCTCAGAGGTTGAACTGCGAGAAACCCTACCAAAAAAAAAGATTAGAGAGTTAGGTCCTACCGACCCCTATCATAAGTATTTACGGTGGCAGGAATGCCACTACCATGTCGTTTACGTTACAGGTTGCATAACATATACAGTATACACATAACATACGAGTATACATTTATCATAACATCCAAATTATGAGGCGAAGTTCGTTGCACTGCACCATAGATATTTTAATATTTCTGTGCACTGCACCCTTTGTTGCACTCCCAGCGTTTTTAGATTTTTGCTTCTTATAATATGTAATGGACTTAATTCAGGTTTGATGTCACGGGGATCCTAATCAAATATAGTTTGTTTTTTAGTGTGGACATTATTAATGATATTTTAATTTGTTACAGCAAGCGATGAAGCTACGAACAACATCCCACACAAATTGGAGATCGAGTATGGATCGACACCTGGACAGAAACTCGACATTCTTGGAACAGATTTACCAAATGGTACCAACTTTTTCTTTTTGATATTTAGTTGTTTTAATACAAAAAATATTCTAGCAATCCTGGGGGTGAATATACCGTATGTCACTTTTTTATTTTGCTGAGAATTTAAGGCCGGATATTGACAGAGCATTTAGCTTATTCCATAAATATAGAATTTGAAACACTACCGTACGACTATCGATAACAGAATATAATGCATACAAATAAACAATATGTATTTATTAATACTTACATATTTTAAATATCCTAGTAGTTTTAAAATCATTTTCAGATATATAATTTTTATACTTATATCTATATTTACTGCTTGTCTCTGCATCACCCAAAGTTTGACTGGTAGAAAATGCCTATGGCATTAAGTCCGCCTCTGTACTTTGTGCTTGAAGTGTTAAATAAATAAATTAATATGTTTTTACTAAAACATTCAGTGAACAGGTGAAAGCGGGTTTTTTTTTTTATTTCATTACATACATCAATTTGAGATAAAAGTAGAGAATATGAATGTAAATGAAAAACAACAGATAATAGTGGCGTTTCAAGGTAGCTAGCTATAATTAGGGCCCTCATACGTATAGATACATATTAATTGTATGAGTAGCTACTTATGTTAGGAAACATAAAACCGGCATCGTTTTTAAGAATTTTATGCCTCCTTTACTTTAAACACATTAAAAACCGGCCCAGTGCGAGTCGGACTCGCGCATAAAGGGTTCCGTACCACTACCATCGTAGTAGGGAGCCCCCTTTAATTTTTAATTTATTATTAATTTGTTGTTATAGCGGCAACAGAAATACACATTCTTTGAAAATTTAAACTGTCTACCTATTACGGATCACGAGATACAGCCCGCTGACAGACGGGCGGATGAATAGTGGAGGCTTAGTAATTGGGTCCCGTTGGTTACCCTTCGGGTACGGAACCCTTAAAAATTGGGTTCGCACATTTTGTTTATTAAAAGCATAGAGTTATATTTTCCGGTAGCGCTTGTGACCAAATTACTTCATACTGACCAACATTTATGAATCTCATTTTGAAATTATTATATGTACTTATAGATCAGATAAAGTATGTTCGTCCAAAAATAACATAACAGGTACTTCCATAAAAAATATTAAAATATGATGACGTGCTCAGCTATTATATGTTTTAAATCGTCAATGAGTTTTTAATCAACTCATCTATTTTTAAACTGGCTACAACCTTCGTACACTTCCGAGGATTTGTTGAAATAAAGTAACAAGTATATTAAACAGTATCAAAGTAAACTAAGTATGTACTTAAATAAATAGTTAGATTACACTGAACAAGGCCGCTTCATTTCGGTTTCCTTTTATTTTATGTTGGTACTTAACATAATAATATTTTATTTAATTATATAAACTGACTGCCTCGTTTGTCTAGTGGGGTCGTGGCTGCGATTCCCGAGTCGGACAAAGTGTTATTGGGTTTTTCCATCAGGAATTTCTCAGTAGCAGTCACGGAGTCTGGATTTGTCATTTTGTATGCACGTCATGTCACTGTGACAAATAAATATTTGTTTTTTTTTCTTTCTTTCTATTTGTGCTTGGTTGATGGCAATAGGCTCGCCCCCTATAACATGGGACTTAAACATAACTGGCGAAATGTGGGAGTATTATTAGGTATACCTCTGCCTAACCCTCTAGGGGTTACAGGCGTGAAGCTATGTTATTTATTTAAAACAAGATCATACACACGTCAGCACCTGAATTCACCTGTAAGTTACATTAAGTCATTCATTATCATATCTGTTTGCCAACAGAATTACCATTAAATTATAATGAAAGCCACGTAGCATACGGAGTTAATTTTATTTTAATTAACAAACATACATTGGTATAAAATTAATGTATATTGAGCAAATATTAATTAGCACTCTTAATTATTGATAATTTTGGATCCCACGTAGAGGCGAAAATACATTTCCCAATAGGTCGTTTCAAAAGTTCATGGAAAGTTTTAAGTAATGTCTACCACACTTTTCTCTTGTCTGCAGTAGTGTACTACCAAAGCAATTTGCATGTTGACGTCATCAAATTTAGGATTTTTTCAATATTATTTCGCAATAAATGTAGACAGCGCGGTGCCTATTGGTTGGTATACGTTAGTTGCACATTCAATAAAATGTAATACCATTTTTGAAAAAAAAAACAGATTTTGCCTAAATGTCAAAAAAATCTGATATGATTTACCTGTACTGTCAAAATACATGTGGGAAATCAAAACACTTTAAATAACCTTTAACTATTTTATTTCAATTTTATGTAGTCTTTATAACAGTCTTTACGTCTTTTCCGTCTTCCCGTCCAAATATCTCTCTTGTCACATTCCTGAAGTCATACTCTTTTCTCTTTCAAATATTCTCGCTCTCACTTACAGTACAATACTGTCATCCCCATATACATTTTGTTCAAGAAGCTTCCAATCGTTAAACGTTACCCATAAAAACATAAATAAGAACAACTCTGCCGGGGCGGTCGTATTACCCTCTAAGGTTTACAGTAGTAAAGGATTTGTGCCACGTTATAAAACCCGTTGCTATAGGTGCAACAGATGTGGCCACATTCTGAGCAAAACCATAAAAATAAACAATAAGAATAGCCGTCAGACGTAAGTATCTTGTCTCCCAATGTGGATTACTACAAATTCCAATGTAGGATCTTATTCATCCCAAATAAATTGAGAAGAGACGTATCTCTATATCTCTCTGTGTGAATGTAAATGAGATGAAGGGAAGGTTTTTATGTAATATCTTGACTAATGTTATTTCTATCAGAAGATTTGAATATAATGTTACAATTTTATAACTACGGGGGGAGTACGTTAAACATGAGGATGAAATCTGTAGGTAGGTGTAGTGTAAATCTGTAAAGGAAGCGAATGGACTGCCTCGTTGGTCTAGAGGTCGCAAGTACGACTGCTGAGCATGAGGTCCTTGGTTCGATTCCCGGGTCGGGCAGTGTTATTGGATTTTCCGTCAGGAATTTCTCAGTAGCATCCACGGAGTCTGGATTTGGGCCCGGTTGATGGCAATAGGCTCGTCCCCTATTACATGGGAATTAAACATAACTGGCGAAATGTGGGTGTACTATTGTACCTACACCTCTGCCTAACCTTTCGGGGATTACAGGCGTGATGTTATTTTATTTATGTTATGTAAGTTAAGGTTTAGGCATGCCAATCTGCATGGTCTGCATAGACCATCAAGACAATGTCAGGGCTTTAAAATAGTCTGTGTCCTCTCAGCTTGTTTTGGTGTTTCATCTCGGAGTAGACACATATCAAAAACCTCCTTACTGAAAAAAGGTAGCTCTACCAACCCAGCGGGTCTATTTCCACACACGCTATAGACAGTTAGAACTGCTGTTTCTATTTTCCAAAATGTAAGCTGATAAAGGAACCAGTCTCACCTTGCGACAACCTCGCATTTTTATCAGTGAATAACCTACGTAGTGCAAAAAAATACCATTAAATGTTTCAAACAATTCATCAATGCTTGTCTCACTTAGTCCGCATAATTTCACCAAATTTTTACTGACAGTCAAATTAACGGCACATTTTAATTACGTACAATTAATTGTAATAGTGAATGAAATTAGAACTAATTGATGGATGCAGAGTCATTGACAATCCTATTAGTGCAAAATGCGAATGATAGTGATATGTGGCATTGCAGTTTAGTGTTAATTGAATAATATGCAAATGTACTCTGATACGATACAATTATGTACTTCAAAATTTGCTGATAGCATTGATTGAATAATTATTGAATTCATTTCTGATAGCATTACATAACATGACGCCTGTAATCCCCGAACGGTTAGGCAGAGGTGTATCTAATAGTACACCCACAATTCGCCAGTTATGTTTAAGTCCCATGTAATAGGGGGCGAGCCTATTGCCATCAACCGGGAGCAATTCCAGACTCCGTGGCTGCTCATTAGAAATTCCTGACAGAAAAACCCAATAGCACTTTGCCCGACCCGGGAATCGAACCCAGGACCTCATGTTCAGCAGTCGTGCTCGCGACCATTAGACCAACTAAGCAGTTAGTATTTCTGATCTCAGCAAATTATTTACAATGAACCGTGCGTTTGTTCTGAGGACATGACAATAACCACTTGCTTGGCAGATAAACTGGTCAAGACCAGAATATGATATTATTTGTATAAATTCCATTATTATCATCCCCTTTTTAATCATAATCTGTTTTGTCTTTTCCTAACTAGGTTAGGGCCAGCTTGCAGTGTGTTGTTACCTTATCATGCATAGCAAGCTGTATAGATTTGAATGTGAACCTAGACCATGCATTTACAAAGCTAGGCCATACTATAGGTTGGACGACACTTGTGTTGGTTTCTTTAATAAACCCATATTAATTTCTCCCCCAGACGCACCTATCCTCGTCTATATTCACGGCGGTTACTGGCAGGAGCTATCGCGGGAGATATCGAGGTACCCAGCAGGACCCCTCCACAAGTTCAGAGTGAAGACCGTAGTCGTCGGCTACGACCTCTGCCCGACCGCCACTCTCGCAGACATCGTCAGCCAAATACAAAACGCAGCGAGATTCGTGTTCGAGTACGCAGAAAAAATGGCCTCCAAGTAAGATAACCCTTCACCAAGATAAATCATTGTGATGTAATGTACCGAAAACAGATAAGCACGGACAAGAATATACGTTTTGTTTAGAGAATGAAATATTCAGTTTGAATGGATAAGAATAAACGATTCAATAATTTAGCGAATGATCAATTGAATATTCGATGGCGTGGTTTGAAGATATTCAGATGGACTTTTATTACCTACTAGTGACTCATGTTCAAAATGGACGTTAGATCGACAGAATTGAAATATATCTCAAATCATAGCTAGAGAGATAGAGCCAATTAAAAATGATGCAGTTTATTGTTTTTGCTAAGTAACTTCTTTCGCCGTAAACATACTAAATCGGTGGGTTCAAGTCCTAATGAATTTGTCATTATATAATATTCACTCCATCTTAAAAATTTCCAGGGGCGTGTACTTCGCGGGTCACTCGGCAGGTGCGCACCTCGTCGCTAAGCTTCTATCCAGCGCAGACTTCTTCGAGAACACGCCAGGAGCGTCCCGCCTTCAGGGAGCATTCCTTGTCTCAGGAGTGTACGACCTCAGGGAGATTGTCCATACTTCCGTGAACGACGCAATACAGCTACCCAACGAGTGGGCAGTACCCCTGTCACCACAGTTTGACGACTTCACACATCTGCAAGGAAGGAGGATACGTCTTTACATTTTAGCAGGACAGCACGACAGTCCCACCTTCAAGAAACAGTCCAGGGAGTTCTACGAAATCTTACACAACACCTGCTTAATGCAGAACATGTATTTAGAGATCAAAGACGGCATGGATCACTTTGACATTGTCGAATGTTTCGCGAATGATGACAACTATCTCAAGAATCTGTTGATTCACGACATTCGTAAGCATTTGATGTAAATTACTTTATTATTATGATTTTTTTGCGGTAGATATATGTGCCTACACGTAGGTTATTTGAATTGTTGAAAATGCATTTTTTTGTGATTTAAAAATACCAAATCAAATGAATACTAATGTAGCAACGCATTTGTCTACAAATTGGGAACAAATATTTGTAATTGAATTAGAAATAATTTCAGTTGTGCGAAAAAGTGTTAATAAGCTTCTTGCTATAGGGACTTAATTATTATTCTTATGATGAAATTGACAGCTAATCGAAATGGCCTAAGTGATTAAACACGCGTTTTGAAATAATAAAATTATTAATTAGTATATTACCTACCAATAAATATAATAGGGATTCTAAAATGATGGAATTTTATATTCCGACATATTTTCTTATTTTTAAGTCATATAAATAACTGTTGTATGTTTAGTTTAAGTTTAATAATAAATATCTTTATGGTCGTATGTTCTACGATGACGTATATTATGTTGATATCCAGGCATTTTATTCGTCTTGGATAGTATACGTATGAGAATTTCTCGAACGAAAATACAATAAAATCTTACCTGAGTTTTATAACTAGTCGCTAAAAATATTTTTCAAAGTAATATTAAGTACGTTTGTAAAGCTGAGTGTACACTATGTTCGCACTCTAAAATGTTTCGCGTGTCTCCTGTGAGTTCACAATATCGGCCATCACGATAACGCAGAAGTGCGTAGCACTATTGAATCAAGAATATAGTGGACACCCAGCTATAGAACTCAACCATTTGTTTCGCAACTTACCCATAATCATAATGATTATATTAATCAAAATAATTAGTTGTGGTGTAAGTGTTTTTGCAATGTCATTAGACTTGTTACTGTGTAGTTTATAAGTAGGGTAAATGCTCATTTAAAAAACAATAAATGATACATTTTTATACATTATTCGCGGTTTTCTTTTTATTGAGACATCTGAACGGAGACTGGCTGGCTTAGCTACTATGCCAGCCGTCATCCCTGGTTTATGGTCCTGTCAGAGCGCGTATCATCTACACCTACACCTACTCGACTTTGGAACTTGAGCCGCGTCGCCAAATAACCGAATTAGGCAATATCAAATACATACACAGATGTATATCTGGGATTCAATTCGCCTTTCAAACATCGTTATGGGTAATAAACAACCTCTGTAGATATATATAGGCTGTCAATGTTGACTTCCAGTATCAAATCGAATTTCAACATTTTCATTTGGGATTTATTTTATCAAAAAGTCGTGCGCCGAATGATATTTTCTAAATGATGAACTTCCATAAAAGCTTTCATTCTTTCTTTTATGAAAGGAACTTCCTCAAACGGCGTATCTATTGCGCCACTATACGTCCGCACCCTGACCAATCAATCGTGAATTTCCACCCTGTCTGGCTAATCCTTACACCACGATGGCAACCCGAAGTCCACTTATAAAACCGGCATTGTGCCTAGTCTCGATTAATATCGAAGGGTCTTTCTCAAAACTCACTGCAACATTCTTGCCTCCAAGATATAGAACTGCCGTACTAAATGCAAAAGCGGTATCTCAGAGAATGCTAGTTTGGAGCAAATTTTGTAAGTGTAGTTTTCTTTTTACTAGTTACGTAGATTGTTTATTTTTCATATTATTTGGCTTAGTTCATTGGACTAGTATTTCTTTATGCCGATGCCATAAAAACAATTAGGTACATGATTTTTCTGAGATACCACTTTTGACCTTAGTACGCAGAATAGAGTTGCACCAGGTACGGCATTCCTGGACTAATGCGCCGAGATCTGTCACCCGAATCACGGTAACGCAGTGTAAGTATACTATCCACCAAGGGGAGCACCCTTTTGCAGACGAATTTTCAAAAATCCTTCCTTAGTCAGCCTGGTCAGCTTTGTTTTAATATATGGAACTCTTGTGCAAATGATCATGCTTTTAGGCCCAGTAGATTTGGTTCGTTGCATGTCAGTGAATTTAAGATTTTTATGTGGTTTTTTTAGGGTTCCGTACCCAAAGGGTAAAACGGGACCCTATTACTAAGACTTCGCTGTCTGTCTGTCTGTCTCCAGGTTGTATCTCATAAACCGTGATAGCTAGAAAGCTGAAATTTTCACAAATGATGTATTACTATTGCCGCTATAACAACAAATACCAAAAATTCAAAAAAAAAATTAAGGGGGCTCCCATACAACAGATATGATTTTTTTTAGCCGTTTTTATAGATAATGGTATGGAACCCTTCGTGCGCGAGTCCGACTCGCACTTGGCCGGGTTTTTTTTGTGTATGTGGTTTTTTGTGTGTGTGTGTGTGTGTTGTCTTCTTTGCCCGTAGCTTATCTATTAACATAATATTTTATTTTAAACTGTAAGCTCCTACTTAAATAGAGCCTTATTTTATAATATTTTTTAATTGTACTCATTTTATCTCGGCTTCTAGCAATATGTTAAGTAAGACATTTTATAATTAATATTTTTGACGTCGAGATTCACTTGCGTTTGATTTACAATTTCACTAAATTTAAAATTAGACAAGCTCAAAATAAAAATAATATAATTAAATTTTACCCTGAGCGAATCATTAAAGGTAAATCTAAATTTATTAAAGGTCGAATTACCTTTAATAAAACGAAAAACAAGCCTCCTTGGTCGAGTTCGAGACCAAGACCCCATCGTCTTGGTTTGGATTCCCAGTGCGGACAAATTGTGTTGTTGTGTTTTTCATCAGGGATTTCTCAGTAGCAGCCACGGAGTCTGGATTTGTGCCCGGTTGATGGCAATAGGTTTGCCCCTAATTACATGTGAGTTTATCATAACTGGCGAAACGTGCTGCCAAACCCTTAAATTACAGGCTAGATGTTATGTTATATAAACCAAAAAATAATAAAGACAGCTATTCGGTTCAATAAGTCCATGATGATAACTTACCTTTTTTAATTACTAACAACAACTGAAAAACTCGTTCCAATTTGATTAAAAAAATGTTTGACATTTAAAATGTCAGCCGGCTACAAAGTTCGTTCTCACTTCGTTAAGTGCGCTTGATGTCCCTTACATCTTATTTACGCCGCGACGGAAATTACGCCGATCCTAATTCAAGGGACAAAACGACCGCTCCTTGACGAGCGAATTAATTCCTCTACAAGCCGTTTGTTCCTTTGATCTTAAAGTTTAATTGAAACGCACCGAACATTCCGAAGTAGTGACTTAGTTATGTTTGACACTTTATTGTTATGCTAATTGAAGGGTTAGATGGAAAGTGACCAGGGAGACACCAAGAGGAGTTCAGTAAGTTAGTCAGTAAGAGTCTGACACTCCCTTCCGCTCCGCCCAGAGCGGGGGGGGGGGGGGTCCTTTGATGATTTCCCACCCACCAAAAAAAAAAAAAAAAAGATGGAAAGTGACCAGGGAGACGCCAAGAGGAGTTCCTCCGATCGTCCAGGGGTCTTTGGGGCTATCTTATAGAGAAACCTCAAAAATAAGCCATGACTGACATAATTATCTCGTCAAGCCAGCGCAGAAAACTATCACGATATGTAACCCGGTACTCGGTCCCTCAGTGCTGCAGTGAGTACCGGGTTACATAAAATTGCATCACGCCTGAAGTCCCCGAAAGTTTAGACAGAGGTGTAGGTACACCCACATTTCACCAGTTATGATTTTAAATCCTATTGCCATCAACCGGGCTAAATCTAGACTCCCAGACCAAACCCCAAAACAAAAAAAATACCGACCGGGGTAGATCTCTGACAAGAAAACTAAATCAAACAAACAAACGTCGCCGACTTCAGAAGCTAAAGTTATTTTTCACTTTTTTGAAGTCGGTTTTATTTTTTGCAAAAATGTTTTTTTTTTAATAGTAATATTTTTAGTATTAACGTACTTAATATTGTTATACATATATTTCATGGTAACAGGTTTATCCCCCAATAAAATTGAACTTAACATACCTAACTGTCGAAATGTGGGTGTACTGTACATATCTGCGTATCCCCTTAGAGCATACAGGCGTGATGTTATGTTACGATGTTGTGTAAACAATAAACATCCAAGCGATTGCAGCAATCACGACAGATTTGCTGTCTGTTATTGAAGAGTTCCGTTCCACAACTCCGAAGTCCATGATCAGAGCATGACTATTCTAGGGACTAACTTGGGCGCATAATGTTTCGAATGAACAAAAGAAATTTTGAAAACCGGTCCACAGTTAATATTTTACTAAAAAAATAACTCCTAACCATTAAGGAGTTATACCTTTCATGATCAGCTCATCAACATGAGGTGATGACTCTGAGATGAGTATACTTGCATAGTTTTAGAAAAAACATGAAACACGTAATATGTGCCTATAAGAGGGTTGCCCTCGATGTCCCTGGGATTCCATCATCAGACCCTGACATGGTGGACCACCTCGGGAGTATACCCTTTCGAATAAAAAGAGAATTTTGAAAATCGGGCTACAATTGACTGAGATATCGGTGAAAATACATTTAAAAAAAATACAGTCGAACATAGAACCTCCTCCTTTTTGGATGTCGGTTAATTAGGTCGACGATGTGCCATATTTACTGCCGGTTATAAATACTGTAACTTTCATACATTCGAAAGCTCAAGGTACTTAGGTACGGAGTACTTATTCAACGAAGTATGTCGAGCAAAGTTTTCAAACTTTCATTTTCTGCGCCCTGTAGTCAAACAAAATAAGAAGTGACAAGATTTTAAAAGTTAAAAGGTCTTAATGGAAATCTGTTGGGACATAAATAGCAGAGTGAGAGAAAGTCTCTTTTCTAGATTCGTCATTTATTAGATTAAGTACCTAGTTTTATGTAACATTGTAGCGTTGTTTGATTATAATATTATCCAACTGTATTTTGTATAACTCTCCAGATTTATCACTAGACTTCTTATTGTCATAATTAAACTGCAGTTTTGAATTTCTCGCTTTTTCCAATAGAAGATTTAGGTACGGACGGCATTTTACAGATAAGCTTTTACTACAGATCACCGTCTCTAACCAAAAATGTTGATCAAATAGCACTATTGTTAACAGGCGACCTTCCAATAGCTAAGAGAAACACAAAGGACTTACGTGCAAATGGACGGACCCAGCTCCGTTCATTGTTGATCGTCTGCGCAAAAAGTTTGGTATTCCGGCCATAAACATGATCCTACAAAGGCTAAGAACCTTATTTTGGTCAAATAATATTTTGCGGCCAGTAAAAACAAACTTTGGTGTAAAAAGGAATTTATCTAATCTTCACAGCTGAATAGTACGTTGGGTTGCCTTTCTTGCTTTCTAAAGGGTGAAAGTAACTTATTAAGTAGGTGCTACAGCGCACACTGACGGTCGACGACGGTCAACCTTGTTACTCAGGGCATAAGGGTGAAAAGTGGTGGACCATCAGGGATAGTACATCCCACGCGATAGAAATGAGTAATATACATAGTTAAGTATTCCCAAATGAGGTATGTGTAGGTCACCCTTTTCTTTACGTGGGTGTTATCTAGGCAACTGAATAATCAATATTAATAAAAGGGTGCGGAAAAATATTGAATTTACCCTCAACGTTATGAATGCGTTTAGCAGTTTAGTAGTTGACCCATAAACCCTATTAAACTGATAGGTATTGAAATGCTATTGGATAGCAAACAAGCCAATATTACCAACAAGTAGGTAAATGGTCACCGCAACCTGTTAAAACACCTGTCTGCCTTCTCAGAGACAAAGATGAAATTAATCTATACTTTTATAATATTATAAAGCTGAAGAGTTTGTTTGTTTGCTTGAACGCGCTAATCTCAGGAACTGCTGGTACGAATTGAAAAATTCTTTTTGTGTTGGATAGTCCATTTATCGAGGAAGGCTATAGGCTATATAACATTACGCTACGACCCTTAGGAGCCGCGCAGCGTGTGACACCGCGAAAAACAGCTAGTGTCTCATAAATATTAATAAGCTGAAGAGTTTGGTTGGTTGAACGCGATAACCTCGGGAACGAATGGTTCGAATTGAAAAATTGTTTTAGTTTTTCATAGCCCATTTATCGAGGAAGGCTATAGGCTATATAACATCACGCTACGACCAATAGGAGCGGGGCATCAATGAAAAATATTGGAAAAACGGGGAAAATAATATTTTCATAATAACTTCACGCGAATGCTGGTCGCGGGCCACAGCAAGTGTCTCATATAGGTACCTGCATCGACATCGACCATACCCAACAATCCGGAACACAAAAACACTGTTCGATAGCAGAAAGCAGGAATGTGTGTACGTAGTCGTACGTAGTACAGCCTCGTGCTAATCTCCTTCACACGCACAAATAATAATCTTCTTGAACGAAGTATCAAACAAGGATAAATTAATTAGGTCCTAAGGGCAAAGAACATGGAACATTCTTTACCGTCCCTGTTTGTCAAAAGAATCCCGAAAAAAATGGTTTACCTGTAATTAAACTCATAAAGGTACCTACATTCAGGTAGGTAGGTAGGTAGCCATGTAGCTCTTCCATTAAAATGAAATGAATCCGTCCGACGACATACCTCCGTTTCATTTTGTCTCCAGCAAAGCTTTTAACACGGGAGCTGATTTAAAAACACAAATATTTACAAAATTATCTCGGCTGTGTACAGAGTTTAGAAATAAATTACTTATTTGGGACGAATCTCTTGGAAAATTGTGATGTCTATCAAACGATGTAATGATTAGAAGACGTTCTTTGATGAGGTAGGTAATACCTTTCGTAGTAGGTACGAGACAGCTTTATAATCACGGATTTTCATTGCTTTGTCTTTCTGGATTTCCTAGTAACATATTAAATAAATCACTTCTCGTCTCGTTTATTATTCATCATTTTAATTTGCTAAATCTATCTATTTGGCGTACTTGTAGCATTATGGTGTAATAGTTGCTGCTTTTTTTTACATCAATCGTTACTTTCGAAGCTGCGATTCAAAGCCACTTTTATTTTAAAACTTCGCCAGCTTTTCATGAGTAGGTATTAACTGCTTCTGCTTACTTATAATAATTTCCCACGAGAAAGCAAAGTTTGTGGGAACAATTTAGTCATCCATGTGTAAGTAAAAAAAAAACCGTACAAGTGCGAGTCGGACTCGCCCTTCGAGGGTTACATATTATAAATAGTTCAGGAATCGAGTCTCGCAGTTTTTTCCGAGCTTTTCCCTTTGTTTTCAAATATAGTTTTCAGATTTTTCTCGGTAATTGTTAGTCGAAGACCATATTACTTTCCAAATTTCATACTTCTAGGTCAACGGGAAGTAACCTATAAATTGTGATTCCCTTGAGTGTAGAATTATACGTTTTTGCGGCATGATCTTTATTTTACGTAATCTTAGACGTTTGATTTTTTCACAGCTTCAAAGGACTGTACACCTGAGTATATTTATGGTTTTAAATTTAACTCGATACTTCCACGCGTTCCCGAGATAAACGGTCTTGACAGACAGACGGACAGACGGCAACAAAGTTATTCATTTTGAGGTACGGAACCCTAAAAACGATGAAGGTAACTTTTCACACACATCAGTGACTTCAAATCCTTTATTCCAGGAAATGTGAACCTAAATGTAATGAAATAGAAAACAATTTCGTAAAAAAATTAAACCTTCATAACTAAATCAGAAGTAATCAGCAACAATAACAGGCCAACAAGTAACAAAGAAGTGAACCAACGATGTGCAAACAGGACCTACATAATAACATTATACTTACAGTTAGGAGCGAGGGCCGTGACTTTGGGCCTTCTTGTAGCCTTGGGGCCCATTGTAGTAACATAGGTATTTAATTTATATATTACATTTAGTAGGTACAGCATAATTATGCCATTAATAAATTAAGTTACATTCTAACATTATTGTCATCCATTCATTAGCAAACAAATCCAATGCAGGGTTGTATGTATGTACCTATCTTATTAAATTATTATTATCGTTTGTCATTGTAAGTGACCAAGAAACTATATAGCCATGACACAAAACTGCCGAAAGTGGAGAGATTTGCAAGATACCTACACTCAGCATTGGGTGACAAAGGTTGAAGAGGAAGAAGTGACCATGTCAGTTTAAAATTAACTTAGATAACGTATAGGTACACCTAATGTGCTGGGTCTAGCAGCGTAAAAATTTTGCACAAGAGTTGTATATTATTCAGGGTGGAAAAGACTCTTAAGCAGAAACGGTTACCACGTACTTATTTAGTCATTCTCTCAGCTGTTCCATACATTTTGATCGTGAAGGTATTGCACTCTTATAGGGAACAGCAGATGTTTTTTTTTATTACCGATGAAAACATTCAGGTTCAGAATGATGTACTGAATCCGTGGTAACCGTTTTAGAGTCAGTATCCCTTCCACCCTGTATACATATAGAAGAAAAGATTTTATAAAATTCATACAAAAAGGGTTAAATTGGGGATGAAACTTGGATGTTTGCCAGTGGGAAATTCCATCGGTCGCACGGCTTGTTGACGAAGAAATAAAAAAGTAGATCATATCATATCTTACAGAGTATGAAATAAAAGAACTTACGGAAAACTCGTAGATAATGCCCTAGATGAGCATCATTTTGAGCAATAAAGCATTAAATAAGAAAATAAATTCCTACAATCAATCACAGATACTTTTCCACTGTGAAATTTCTCAGAAGCTGAACTTTTCTTCTAAAAGTAGATGCGTTATAAACACAACACACGCAAATCTGGTTGGGAAATAAAATATAAACACACCGAGAGGTGTAGAGAATATCGCGTCTTATCTCGTATCGTGCCCCCGGCATATGAATGTATAAAGGTAATACTTTGTAGTTGGTTTTTGCTTAGTTGTGTTTTTATTATAGTTTATTTTGGACCGACGACGACGGCTTGGCGATCCGTTGGTTACTGGAAGTTCTAAACTGGGAGCTAAAATGGCCTCATTAGCAGAATCATTTAAATTATGAATTGTCACTTTGTGACCATTTTCCGGCCTTGCTTCGCACGGCACCACCGTGCAAAGCAAGGTGGCCTAGCCCAGGGGTTCCCAAACTTATTTTGTCTATTGCTCACTTTGAAAATAAATATATTTTAAATTAAGCATGCTAGATGCTTAATTTAAAATATAGGCTAGATAGGTGTAGACAGGGCCGCGCCGACCCCCCACAGCGCCTGTGTGCGAAACCTATGAAGCGCCTCTTTTTTTTCACGAAACTTTATGTTTCAACTTATGTTTTTTTTTACTACTTATTTGTTTATTTTGACCGAAATAAATGTTCTCCAGTTTTATATACTTAGATAATATTTTCATAACTAGGTAAAACCAGTTCGCTTCCGCTTGCCAATTACTGCGAAAAATAATGCATATGCCATATATTTAGTGAACAAACGAATGAAAAGGAGCAAATTTTTTTTGCTACACATTTAGCGTCATATTTTACCTTATGATCATATGATATTTCATATAAGGCATCATAAATTTCTGGTAAATTTGTAAACAGGCGGTTTGATAGCATCTGCGCGGCGCGGTATCTGTGCGGGGGTTTAGGCGGTCTGCTTGACCATCTTGTTTCAGACTTAATTGTTATGTTTTGATTCAAATAGCTTGCAACAGAAGCAATAAACGGCATTTTTGTACACTGAATACAGCAGCCACTCTCTGTGATACTTTTCACCGTTTCCTTAATGCCTTTCATAATAATACTCGGAAATTTTTCGCCCCGAAGAGTCACGCAGAAAATTATACTGTTTAATTTGTTTAATCGGATTTTCTATTAAATACTGGATCAAAGAAGCATTGAAAACTTTTGGCCAGAGTCCAGGGTCATCTTTGGAAAAAGTTGGTATTGGTGACGATAATTGTCTTGGCGGTAACAATGGTGTATCAGGCAGAGGCGCTGACGTAACTTCGGCGGCATCATCTTAAACTAAAGACAGACAAACAAAGACATATGAGTACCTATCTACCTGTCTGAATAAACTGATTTATCTTTCTATGAATAATTATGTATGATAAAATAAATAAATAAATGAATATTTCTTGACAATCAAACTCCGCCGTCTAGTCCCAAGCTGAGCAGGGCTTGTAATGAAATTAAAAAAGAAAATGATTTTTTTTTTGACATTACAAACAGATTAAAGTTATATTTATTTGTATAGAAAATTACATAAAAAGCACGTACCTGAAGCGTTTTTTGAATCAGATTTTATAACATCTTCATCGATAAAATAGTCTAAATAAATAGTAATGTTTTCTTTTCCTTATTAAATTCTGGTAACCAGATAATTTCTTTTTTTTATCTTGAGTACTATCACTCATCGTGAAAACAAGTTAAAACAATCATTAGCACACAAACTATATTGTTTTAGAGCTGGAACTTAATCTTATTATAAAAAATCAATGCGCACCTTGCACACACTTTCAATTGACTGATAGTTCAATTGTTTTGGCACTCTCGTTCCTTAAAGTCGGGGAATACCCGTGACTCCACTCCACTTACGTCGTACGCATCGCATCGGGTTACGTTCATAATTGATTCAAACAAACTCACGGCGGTTCTTTTGATTTTAACGCTGAGCTCGTACCCAAAGCGTAAAATTAAACCACACACGTGATTATTATCTTAGAAGACTTGTACAATAAGCGCATTATAATTATGTTTTGTTATTTACAAGGCATATGTTGCGCCTATTGTACCTACATACTTATCGATACTCCACTACAAAGAATATGTTGTTGTGTAAGTGTAACAAAAATAATTTCGATGGCGGCGCCTTTAATGTCTTGGCGCCTGTGTGCGCCGCACACTTCGCACACAGGGGCGGCGCGGCCCTGGGTGTAGAGCGGTGAAAACTGCGTTCAAATCCATGCAGCAGTTTTTGCGTGATGCGCGTACAAACATACAGACAGAAAGACAGACAAACATTCTAAAAACTCTTGTTTTGGCTTCTGTTGTTATAATAAAGACCCCCCATATATTTTTTTTGGAACGTAGTTCTTTATCGCCCGTTGCAGGGCTAGACGGAAAAAATTCAGACGAAGGGCGCGTTCCCACTATGTCGTGACGACAGATTATCGTGTCGTTTACAGCGTCGTGACTTGTGTATTTAAATGGAAGTGTTCACATATAGAACGACACGATTAACTGTCGTCCATGACTTTTCCATATATTATCCAACGATAAATTAGTCGTCACGACATAGTGGGAACGCGCCCGAAAAGTGTGGACGACACTTTTACCCAACTGCGCGACGCAAAGGAGGGTAATGTGTTTTTGCTATAGGTAGTAAGCTATTGTAAGCCGCGGCGTGCGCATGTTATAGAAAGCAAGTCAGATATTTTCGTTTCGTCTTTGGTTTGTGGATGGGTAAGCAACGACTGCCCAGGTCTGCCTGTGGATGGGTGATCCAAGTTAAGCAACGGTTGCCGAGGTCTGTCTGTGGATGGGTGATGGTGGTGGTGGTGGTGGTGATGGTGGTGATGATGGTGGTGATGGTAGTGATGGGTGATGGTTTTGGTGGTGATGGTGGTGATGATGGTGGTGATGTTGGTGATGGTGGTGATGATGGTGGTGATGGTGGTGATGGTGGTGGTGATGGTGGTGGTGGTGGAGGTGGTGGTGGTGGTGGTGGTGGTGGTTTTTTTTTTCGTCTCTTTTCCATTTTCATGATAAGTGATGGGTTTGAAATTTAAGTTCTATACAAAAATACGAAACAAAAGTGGCAACCAATATTCATTGCTTACTGTCCATGTATGTAACCATAGGTACTTATTATTTGTAAATGTTTCCAATATACTCGTGGGTAGGTACTAGAGTAAGCTCACATTGATACATGAGATTTCAATAGAAACTATACACAAGATTGTTGATATTTGTTTAGGAATCACAGAGAGTAACGTTCACGAAAACCTTCAATATATACTGACATAAAATGTAGTATAATAGAGTTATGCTATAAATAGGTTAGGCTAATCACACCACTAGCTTCGAAGCAAGCTTGTAAATATCCGGTCATGTCATAAATGCCGAGTGAAATCCCATCCTGTCCTACAAGTAACCAGCAAGCTAATCGGTGAGCTCAATGTAAACAACTTTGAATACGTTAAGGTGTACGTCTCTAGGTTAATTTTTGTATGTGAGACGTCGTCGCACATACAAAAATTAACCTAGGTACCGACATATTAAGATGTTGATTTATAAAACGGATTACACTGGTTAACACAAATTTTTGTGCCAAGAAACTGTAAGTCTTTATTATCTTAGGACCGTATGCTAAGTACATTCATACCAAAAAAAATTTAGACTTCCGACGTGTAGTTTTCTAGTTTTGACTTGGACAGAAAAAAAACAAAGAACAATGGCAAATCTCCTTACTTTAAATTGTCTGGAATTAAATTGAAGCATCCCGTAGTAATAAATATGTCTAAAGATTCGGCGTCAGTAGCAGAATCTACAAGTGAGTCTATTTTGATTCGGAAAAGCCGGAAAACAAAGATATCGGAGTTTGAATTTTTAGGTTATGAATGATGTGAACACGACTATTATAGGATTTATAACTTAATAGGTATGATAAAATGATACCAAACAAAAACTAATATTACGGACAAATGGAGTAATCAGTCCATAAACAGTCCAGGTCGGGTAGAAATTAATAGTAAACCGAATAAACACACAAAACACGAACGAAACGGAATACGCAGAGGAATTCTGTAGCATCCAACTGTCAATCGGTCACTGTCAAAGACAAAAGTAGAGCTGTACAATTAAAATCGATTTAATGTAAAATCGATACAATGTTGAATCGATCCTATGCTCCTTTTTTAGATTTAAAAGTAATATTACATAAAGATCAAATCAGGTTGATTAGAGATAGAATAACTGCATTTCAATAATTATTTTAATAATTCAACCAACCCTAGAATGATCAATTGAATCGATCGTTCATTTAAATCGGTACAGATAATAACATTCATAATGATTGTATGTGTAACACCACTATAATATGAAAACAATTCGCGTATCTCGTTCCGAAGCAGTTGATATACTTTTATTAATATAAATTAACTCCGGCTTTTAAGAAATAAAGTGAATAATTGAAAAATCATAAAAAAATAATTAAATTTGTTTCGTTTTTGTGATATTTACGGTCGCTAAAATATAACCAGACAAATTTCTGCCTTTCTTCTTTACGACTTTCGTGAATGAGGTGTATTGGGACAATCACAGTGCTGTTGGTTTTTTGCTATTTTATCACTAGCTTATTTCCGCGGCTTCGACCGCGAGGAGTTCGTTAATTTCCCACAACAGGATCGTACTAATCTAGGTTATAAACTATCAGTGTGCCAAATTTATTGTAAATTCGTTTAGTAGTTTTTTGCGTGAAAGAGTAACAAACATTCATCCACCGATCCATCCTCACAAACTTTCCCATTTATAAATAGAATCAAGATAAGATTGTATACGTCATATTTCAGCCGTCCCACACTTCAGCAATTTCCAATGTACTCAGTTAGGCATTGGCCAAACATTTGAGCACACTTCTTGAACAGAATCACGATGCGGTGTAATCAAATCACTTGAGCGGAAAATTATGTCTTCACTTGTAAAACATGTTAATCTAAAGTTGATGGATTATGCATGAAATAAATTGACACCTGCCTACCTAGTTTAGTTTTTTCTTCGTCTAAAAATGTACGGATGGCTGCACTAATTGGATATCTCAGTTTTTTAGGTATTTGTTTATTTGAGGCTCATCCAATTAATGAAGGCTTTATTTAAAAAAATATTTACTTGTTTAGATTTTAACTAATATCTATATCTATACATCTATATACATATAATAAAACCGTAAAAATCCAAATCGATGTTCCGACTTGGCGCAAAAACTACTGCATATATTCTGTTCAAATTTTGCACAAATATTCCTTATAGGCTTCTTCAAATGTTAGGCTATATATTATCACGCTAGTTGCTTATAGGGGTGAGCAATATTGCATTATATCCGTATTCTTCAATTGTTTGACGTTTCAGCCATGACGTGCAGCTATTTTAAATTTATGTCAACGGAGTAATCAGCCTAGCGCTTTCATGGTCACTCTGTAAAGTATGGATCGCATTTTCGAACCCCAGTACCTACTTTTTTCATTTTTTGTGATTTGTTTTAATATTTTTTTGATGCTGATATTTCCATTTTTTTTATTAGATTGACATCGTTTGTATTCCTATTTTTTCCATTTTTTTTTCTTCAAATATTTCTCCAAAAAGTAATATAAAAGTATAGAAGAAGACATGCTGTGCCAACCCCAAATAAATCGGGATAAGAACAGAAGAATGATGATGATGATTTCTCCTAAAACTAGTATAGGGAACAGAAGTGTGATAAGTTCACAAGTCCTTGCTGTACTAGAAGTCTTTTTTCTTCTATATTTACAAATTATAACTAAATAAATAAATTATCAATAATCCATACCCAGTTGGGATTTAACTATATGACGGAGAGTAGTTCCTTTATTTATTTTGAGATTTTATTGATTTTTGTTGCTATCATTTTAAAACATTTTGAATGTAAATCGTATGCAACTAAGAAATAAGAAATTTCTAAAAAAAAAATAAGCCTGGATTATGAGAAGACCTGTTATGTAGATTGTTTTAATTTTTTAGCTATAGGTCTGCATGTCTGAGGATTGATACCGCAAATCGCGTAGACTGTATTGTTGGTATAGTGGTCGGAAGCGAACATGAGGTCCTGGGTTAGTTTCCCGAGTCGGGCAAGTTTGCCGTTCATCAGAGTCCTTAGAAAAGCATACGCTTCGGCAATAGTAGTCTATCTTCGGAAATACGAGATCTCATATTATTGCCCTGTTCGTCTTCTTCTTTCGTATCGATAGTACGTTTTATCAAATTATTAACACCCAGGTGGCTACGTTAATCGCGGCTTCAGTAGCGATTTTGACAGTAAGTCCTCCAAAACGCAAGTTTAGGGATACTTTGCGACACCAGCAAGTCGGCCATGGACTGACCGGGAGCCGCGTATGCACATTGAGCTGCTACAACCATGGAAGTACATGGCTATTATGTACCACCATGGTTAGGATATTACTGATTTACGACTAAAATCTAAGTCTTTTGAAAACTTTCGAGTAACATAAATAAGATGAAGTGCGACCAAACTGGGGAGACTTCATAAGTGAGCAATTATTACACTATAATGCGTTGAAAAACCAAACATAGAAGCTTTGCTTCTATGGGGATCACACTGCGGCCGACGTTCGTGTTAATCTAGAAACATGAAGATTACCGTAGCGCATACTCTTTCTGCTTCCATTACTCATTTGCTTTGCATTCCATTACATTAAATTCAAGCGTCACAATATTTTTCTGCACGGGGTTTTTGAAAATTCTCAATTTTGTTTTCCATCTTCTGATTAAGCTCTCAGAGTTGAACCTAGACGCGTTCGAAGCTACGAGGCTAAACTAGTTGTAACTAAATATTTTACAAAAAGAATAAAAGTGCTTACACAGGCATGAATGATTACCAAAGTCGAAAAAAAATATCTTACATATCCTGTAATGGCTCCTTACAAAAAGCAATTATGTAACTGCGTAAATAAGCACATCACAACTAAGAAGTAAGAAATAGCTACTAATGTACTAATGATTTATGATGCTGAATTTGCACTTTACTCCGAGTTTGTCTATATATCATTTATTTGCAGAATGTTTGGAATATTTTCGACAAACACATAATTTTATGTAGGTACTGAGGTACTTACGAAGAGGAAAAGTAAAAGTTGCAGTTTTATCTTTCATATAAGATGGTGAAAATTATTATGTGCCTCACAAAATGTTCGAGAACAAATGTGCTGCACAAACGTTTTCATAAAAATTTTGGTGGTATCGCGCCATATGACTAAAATTATTCCATACTAGACGTTGGTTCGCAGTAATCTGGAATACGGCCACCGCGTTATAACTTTCATAAACCATCCATTCCATTTAGCGATTCCAAAGGAGGTTTTAGCATCAGTTTGAAAAGTGTCCATGGAGTTTCTTGCCCATTCTTCACCATAGAGATCTACGTTTTGGAATGGGCAACTGTACTTTCACAAGTTATTATGCCTTGTGTCTGTGACTGTAGCTTCGCCTTTTTTGTTTTTCTGACATTCAAAAGTGCCTGTTATGGTCTAATTGAAATAAATGTTTTAAGTTTGAGTTATCTTTACAGAAAGAAACACAAAGAACCATGTTTATCACTTTAAGACAGAAGCGCCAGGGTAGCCCGCGAAATTCTAATTTTCTTACGTTTTTTGTAATTTACCGGCTTTTACCAACTATGTTGGGGTCGGCTTCCAGTCTAACCGGATGCAGTTGAATACCAGTATTTTACATGGAGCGACTGCCTATCTGACCTCCACGAAACAATCCTGGGTAATACGATTCCTCTTGTGTGTAATATTGGTTGTCAGACTTTTGTTCGACTGACTACCTGTAACGACTGTCAGAGATTAACAAATACAATGGAACTCGTTGGCAATCCTAAACAAATAAATCGGGTTATGCCTAATTTTTTTAAGTAGCGTCTTGCTAATTAGTAATACCTCTATAACATAAATGATCTATTATCATGTTGTCTATTTTAAACTACGAATGTAAGCAATTAATAAAGCCACGCACACCACACACTAAGAGGACAATCTGCATCAGTTTGTCATGTTACGAAGTCTACCCGCATGTGCTTTCTTTTGTAAACCAACAATGGAGTTATTGTACTCAGAAACGAGTACCTAAGTACCAAGAATTACTAGACCAAACGCATAGAAGCTCGACTAAACAAGCTTTAAAACTATCGCATAAGCCTAAGTCCTTGGGAATTCCGAATACCAGCACATAAACATAATTAATTCCAAGTTATCCGCCAAAACTAGAAACTGCGTACAAAGTTACTGTGCAAGTTAGCGTTGGGCGGGCTTTGGGCGGGCGGCAGAGAGTCGCGAACCGCCGCCCAGGCCACACCGCGCCCGCACCATGTGATCCAAACATGCGATCGTACAAAGTCCAACTAACTAAAACAATATTATATTACTAAAACAATATAAGCAACAATAACACCTTGTTCTTAAAACGTGAGGCTGCGAAGCAATACCACTCTTATTCTCTTAAAAAATAAAGTTTAAAGTAGGTTTAAAGTTTAAACACCAGTATTATTACGTGTTAGTACATGTCGATATAGTTGTTGTTGTGCTTTTTGTCTACTTTAAAGGTAAGTTTCTCTTTATTAAGTTCTAACTTTGAATAACTTTAAATATGTATTTTTGTAGCCACCGATTTGTTTCTGACATAAGTTGAGAATTAATTTTAAGCGCGAAAACTTAAGGAGATTTTAAAAATTGTTGTTGAATTATTCACGCATTTTTTAAACCTTTATTTCAGCAATAATGTCATTAAAATATCATGTAAAACGATCCTGAGCAATTTATAAGAAATAAAATAAACAACATAAATAATTTTAGAGATCTCCAAAAACTTTTGACCTAACTTGTGGTCAATGGTCTGCTAACTGTACTACTTGAAAAGCAATTACTTTAACCCTAGTTCGTTAATCACCAGAAACTGCACGGAAACTTTAAATCGAAAAAACATGAAAAATATAGTAAATACTTATTTACAAAGTGGTATAGAACGGACATTTTTATTGAGTAGGGCCTCAATAAAAAAGTCCGTTAAAGTTTTTTTTTTTTAATTACCTTAGAAATATTTTTATTTTCGTTTATGAATCTCGGTTATAAAAAGGTTTGTATTATTATTTACGATCATATTGATGTGCATGGTTTTTTTACCTAAAAAGATTTTTGAAAGTTAATTTGTTAGGAATCAATTTATAACTGTATATTGTCTGTTTTGTTCCAAATCTATTGAGGAACGGTGCAGTATGTCTTGAATTCTTCCATTATTTCTCACGGTGTCATCTTTCACCCTGTCCATCCAACGAAGCGTTGGGCTTCTTCCCCTACTAATAGGCGTATATCACACATTCTGAAAACATTCCATACATGTTCCTCATTCCTCCGCATCACATGCCTAAATGCACATACCATGGCAATATTTTGGTCGAAATTCTCGGCTTGTCCTAATAATAAATAACATAACATAACATCACGCCTCCTTAGTCTCTTTATGAATTCACAGAGGGTAGGACAGTCTCCAGCACTAATATGTGTACAATCTGCAACTTTGAAACGTGGTTTTCTCTTATTGGGTTTATTGCAATTTTAGATTGTAGTAAATATTCAATTCATCCATTAGCACAATGTTTTTAGTGCGTTACATTGAGACTTGAGTCCTACCGTAAAAACACCAAAAAAAATACACAAAAAAAACACCCAAAAAAAAACAGTCGTTTCCCAGCAATAATTTTTGTGTAGAGTTACTAGTTTGATGTACAGAATGCTTGCCTTCGTAAAGGGTCCTACACCTTGAATAGCATTTTGGAACCCATGCTATTATGAATTAGGCTTATCTCGATGTTGTACTACGAAATACGTTTTGATTTTTTACTAAATGTAAACTTAAGCAATAGTGTTCGTGATTGTACACACATTAACATGTCACCAAAATCGATAAAATATCATACGTAAAAGAAAAAATTAAGACGGTTCGTGATTGGCATTTCATTAAAAATAAGAGAATTTAATCAATGGGCATGTTTATAACTAAACATTATTTGGATGTTTCCTTGTTTGGCATATAAACATTATTAAATACCCGTACGACAAAAGTTTTTAGTTAACAAGGCAGTTCTAGTGATTCTTGTGTTCAAAATATATATTTTTGGTCTCCAGGAATGTCGGAAGGAATTTGTTCACTTCTACCATCATCTGCTTAGCCTTTTCCCAACTATGTTGGGGTCGGCTTCCAGTCTAACCGGATGCAGCTGAATACCAGTACTTTACATGGAGCGACTGCGAATTTGTTCACTTCTACCAATTTCAGAATAACTCTAGAAAAAAATACCTAACAGTGAGCAGTTTTCTTTGCCTTGTAAATTACCTTCTTCAAAATAGTTCCTACCTGCCTATGCAACCTACCTTTATCAAATATTTCAAATTGACTGATATTCTATTATAAGGAGTACTTTGATGTGTTATTACTATTACCCATGGTTCTACCTCGCTAACTCGATATACGTATATAATATTAAGCCAAATGGCGAAATGCGGGTGTACAATCAGGTACACCTCTGCCATAACCCTTCGGGGATTACAGGCGTGATGTTATGTTATGTCTTATGTAATATTTGGCCAATCTCTCTTATTTAGGAAAAAACTCTATCCGAGTGCGTGTCGGAACACACACTGTTAAGGGTTCCGTAGTCGGGTTCAAAAAAAAATTTCATTCCAAAAACTAACTTACTTAAATGTAAATTTGACGCATTTACCATGTGATTTTCTGATTGTTTTCCTTTACAGTATAATACCCTTATATATTTTGGCATAAAAACCCTTGTATTTAGATCAGGTGACTTAGATTGTTTTTTTTTTTATAGTTCCAAGGGACCTGAGATATCAATTTGAACTTGAAACTTCCACGTTTTCCTGAGAAATAGATTTAAAACACGCCGACATGATTTTAAAAGTGATACAATTTTTTCCATTTGAGGTACGGAGACCTAAAAAATAATCCTGTAAATAAAAAACCGCATGAAACAAATGACGTCATCAAAACTAATACCTAATTCTAGTCCGATGTGTGGAACCGTAGGGCACGCCACGATAGTGGCGGTAAGTCCCCTCTTTGAGGAGTGGCTTGAGAGGCGCCACGGCGCCCTCACCTTCCGCCTGACGCAGGTCCTCACCGGACATGGATGTTTCGGGAGGTACCTGTACCGAATCGGGCGGGAGGAAACGCCCGGATGCTACAATTGCGAGGATCGACCGGAGGACACGGTGGAGCACACCGTGGAGGTCTGCTCTGCTTGGGCGGAGCACCGCCGTGTCCTCGTAGCGGCGATTGGCGGCGGCGACCTCTCGCGTCCGGCCCTGGTTCAAGCCATGGTCCGGGGCGAGAGGGAATGGGAAGCCGTCGCCTCCTTCTGCGAAGCAGTCATGCTAGCGAAGGAGGCGGCGGAACGTGAGAGGGAGAGAACCTCCTCACGTCCCAGCCGCCGCGGGAGAAGCACCGGGCGTCGGGGGCCACGCCGTGATGGCTCTCGGCCACCGTAGGCGCGGGCCTGTGGACGGCGAGTAATGGGCTAGCTCGCCGTCCGTCCGTCGTATGACGACGGGCAGGCCGTGTCGACGGCGCGTTCGTGTTCCACGCGCGCCTCAAAGAGTTGTCAGCATACGGGAGGGGCCCGCAAGGGCCGGTGCCTGCCAGGGCTGCGGGACTGTTCGAAAGAGATACCGCGGCCCTGGAACATAAAGGGCCAATGAAGGAACATGGGTGTTTTTTAGTCAGTAAGAGTCTGACACTCCCTTCCGCTCCGCCCAGAGCGGGAGGAGTCATTTGATGATTTCTCACCCCCCAAAAAAAAAAAAAAAAATGTGTGGAACCGTCTGCACCGAATGGTCTTGAGCCTTGGTTTTGATACATTTGAATTAAATGAGGCCAAGGCTCATGTAACATTGAGTCGGCCCCGGCATCGCTAAGAAACGGTCAAAATTACCGTGAAATCTTTACGTGAAAGTTTTAATCGGTAATGTACAGAGAAGCACTAGCACGAGCGAGCGGTGTTAACGTAAATTAAATACGTCGATTTTAAAATTATAAATACTTGTTCCACATGATACTTTCATTTTAAGAATGTATTCATATCTGTGGATGATAGTGATTTTGCTTGTTGCAAACAATTTAACTAAAATGCATTTAGCATAACTTTATTTTCGATTCAAAATCGATACGATACGTTTAGACCGCGCGCTCGCTAGGGCCTTATTGGGCCTCAGATTATAAACACTGGCCAAATGAGGTATCCTAGACGAAACCCAAACACAGAGCGAGTGTATGACCCCTATGCAGGATGTATGCCACCTCCTTTCCAGACTATCCTTCACAACTATCTGCACCTTCCAGGATAAAAATGATAGATCTGTCCAGGTGGCTACGTGTTAGTCAGAAAGCGAACCAAAAAAAAACCGGCCAAGTGGGAGTCGTACTCACACGCACGCAGGTTTCCTTAGAACCAAACGATATAATAAAAATATTTTGAAGGCTCATTCATAATTATGTTGTATTGTATTACATTCAACAGCAAAACTAAATTTGTTTTTCATAGTATGCTAATTAAAACAAAGTTACTGCTGCAGTTTGATGAAAAAGTTCCATATCTCAAAAACTAAACATCAAATCAATTTTTGAATTTTTTTTTTACGTTTTACAATCCAATATTTTTTCAGAATTTTCCTCCTCTTACTTTAGAAATTAGAGGGGGGATACACATTTTATTACTTTAGAAGTGTCTATCTTTCAAACGATTGACTTTGAGAAGAAATAGTTTGAGGAACCTCAATGTCATTTTTTAAGTCCTATCTATAAATACCCCGCACGTATAGGTTTGATTTTTTTTTTTTAGTTTCCGTTCCATGTTTGAGGAGCCCCCTTAATATTTTTTTGTACAAGTATCGTAAAGCGGTTCACAGAATCTACCTACCAAGTTTAACGTGTAGTTCTTAGTTTCGGAATAAAGTGGCTGTGACATACGGACGGACACAGACAGACAGACATGACGAATCTATAAGGGTTCCGTTTTTTGCCATTCGTCTACGGAACCCTAAAAAATGAGTGAATTTGAAACGCAAAGAAGAAAATCAACACTTTCACTGCCACGAGGCACACACAATTCTCATGAATCAAAAAGGTGGGTGGGGGTACTAGGAAAATGTTATTGTTTGTTTACAACAGAATTACTCATCTGTGTAACGTGTGGGTAAATTCTCGAAAGACTACCCGTTCTAATTTAAGAAACAATCCGAGTCATGGCTGACCTTGCCGCTTGTCTACTTTAGATACAATTTAAGACCGTCGTCATTTTCCCTTCCCTTTACCAATTATTTGGGGTCGGCGCTGCATGTCTTCCATACTTCTCTATTAGTCGACATCTTATGAATCCCTTTCTACCCATAGATGATATGGGTCACACAGTCCATCCATCGTGTCTTCGGTCTTCTCCTACTCTTGTAGCCATCCACATTCATACTCAAAACTCTTCTTTTCGTCCTCCGAGATTTTCCTAATTCCTCCGCATCACATGCACCATGCCAATTTTTCAGTAACTGTACACAATTTAAGACCGAGATAGATCTCGGTCGAGATAGAATCGATACTAGACCGTTAACTTGGATATGTTCCTGTCTCTATCTTACACTAACTTGTGGATGCGATGGTGACAGAAATAACGCCCACTAGCCAAAGCACGTGCTACTAACTAACGTTTATAGATCGATGTGATGGGCATATCATAAAATCCACTGTGAAAATAGTTTTACGTTTCTATCGTCGATTATTCACAAAATTTAATTGAAATAGATGATACTAATATTCTGCTCATGTACCAACAAAATGCTCGGCATATATTTATGTGCAGTCACGTCAACTATAAATTACTTCCTTAAAATATAAACAATTCGCCGCCACCATATTTCATTCACCATTAATCAAAGAAATAGGAAGACTTTCATAAAAATAAGGCTCTGTTTTGTATCCAAACGGATGCCATTCACAATTTGCCTCAACATAAATCAATGTCTTCGTAATGAAATATAGCAACTGGATAATAATTATATGGATGCAATGTGATAGTTCCCTCCCTCTAAGGCTATAAGCGGCCATTTTTATGATATCTCATTAGACTGATTGCTGACGCTTGGCTTTCAGGGTTTTCAGAACGATTCAGTGCAATACCACCATATTCCCTAATGATTTACCTTACATTTACATTCATGCTTGATGGACTTTTTTATAGAAAGCGACTTCGTCTGTGTGCATTTGGTTTTTCAATATCAGGATGGAAGCCTATGTCTTTCTCCAGGTCAGCAGCAGCAATCGATTTACTCACAGGAACAGACTATCGAGATAAAAAGTCTGACTTATGACCTCATCCAGGTCATGGTCCACCTGCTCGTAAGTGGCAAATTTCTTTAAAATCCGTGTTGGCGTTGCGTTGAGCTGTGAAAAGGTAACAAAAAGAAAAGACAGACATACAGAGTTAGGTTCTTTCGCATTAATACTATTAGTAAGAATTGATTACTTTCGGTCGTTAAGTTCTTGGAGCATTTATTGAATCTCTCATTTCTAACAGGCATAAAGCCAGGTAGGTTTTGTCTGATATAATTATTAAAAAAATATTAGAAAAAATCTTCTTTTGTCGTTATTCATTATCCGTGGTGAAAACTGTTGTTTGGATGGTCCAAAATACTGAAATAACAGTACAGACAGCTACAAGCTAGATAATTATTGTGTATACTGTGTTTAAAACCTAGTTAGTTGGCTATCTTTTATTTATTTATTTATGTACACATAAGAAATTTATTCCAGCATACCTGCGAGAGGAAAGATGGATTAGAAATGTGTTGTGTGTGTGTGGTACAGTGTGTAGAAAAGATAAATAAGAAAATTTAAATTAAAACTTAAAACAAAAGTATATCTATATAAAATAAATATACATTGTATCTATACTATATACTATATATACTATATTAATATTATAAAGCTGAAGAGTTTGTTTGTTTGTTTGTTTGTTTGTTTGAACGCGCTAATCTCAGGAACTGCTGTCCCGATTTGAACAATTCTTTCAGTGTTAGATAGCCCATTTATCGAGGAAGGCTATAGGCTATATATCATCACGCTACGACCAATAGGAGCGGAGCACTAATGAAGAATGTTTCAAAATCGGGAGATATTTTTTCCTATTGAGAGCTTCCGCTGCGTGCGCTGCGTAAACGGTTAAAGTTTCGCAAAAATCATGTATTACAGAATTATTCCTCTTTAAAGGTTCTTAAAAAAAGTCCGCGACAGCATATGTCTATCTTTTAAGGTTAGCTCACTATAACCTTTTTTATGCTAACCAAATTTGTTCTAAAATAATGCATTATTTACGAAGGTGTTTTTATAAACATGATATTAATCCTTATCCAAATAAATACGTTACTCATCACAAGTATTTCATTTAAAACAAAATTGCCCTTTACGTCTTTCGATTTAAGTGAATATCTTAGAAGCTGTCGCAGTTTTAAAATAAAATCACAGCAAAATAATGATCGGGTACTGCGCGCACAATGTGCAAAGCCGGGCAGTCATGTTAGCCCAAAGTAACTATTCCACGCGGACGAAGTCGCGGGCGGAAGCTAGTACAAATATATACACGTATTTTTATGAGATTTATTGGAGTCCTAAGCAAACAAAATTCAATTTATTCTAGAAAACCACAGCGTTCCGCTTTTCTTTAGCGAAACTGGCACCTTTACCTCTCTCCACATGATTACGAAAGGTAGACCCATATTAACTATCTCAAAAAAACAATTGACCTTTAAGTTCAGCCACGCTGGGAAAAATCAGCAAAAAAAAAAACAATTTTTCACTCAAAAAATCCGTTATTCGAGTGTCTGACTGGCGTATCTTTTCAATTTAAACCGATATGCTCTTAAACTTTGGCAGCACCATTACGTCCTCAATACATGAGAGTCGCAACGTGTCCCACTTACTTGTCAAAATGTAATTGGGAATCGTAATGTTGGGATTCGAATTTCGAAACCGAATCATGTTGTGGCATCGAATTAGCTCGGATTCGCAGGGTGGGTCGAATTTAGGATTTGTCTATCTTTATGTTTGTCGATACTGTTGAGCACAGTGATACTTAGGACCTTTTACCTCTCGGAAGACAAAGGGACGCTATTGCTGAACATTTGTGAATGAAATTGTTTTGCGAGTTATGTCATATAACTAATAAGTACTAAGTATGCCTCGTGGGTCTTGTGGTCGCACGCGCGACTGCAGAGTCTGAGGTCCTGTGTTCGATTCCCAGGTCGGGCAAAATGTTATTGGGTGTTTCCATCAGCGATTTCTCCATAGCAGCTTCGGATGTCGGATTTATGCCCGGATTGATGACAATCCGTTCCGATTTTACCCTTACGCCAAAATATCCTTGTAAAGTTATACTTTGGTAGTGTTTTTTGCCATCACTGCGAGATTAATCAAGGGTGGTCAGGTTATTTCGTTGCGCCGAAGACATGATTGTTGTAAATGAATCTGGGCTTTAGGGCAATGTTTTTTTACGGATCCTGACGGGGAGAGGGTTTATAAACCTTTTTGTTATTCTAATGCTATACTACCGTACAACTACTGCCATACTACAGATTACTAAATAGAGAGATACGGGTAAGTTCTCTGTGTCCAAAATTGTTTGTTAATTTTCGATTCATCAAATGCTACTTAAATCATTGATATAAGTAAATCATTTCCGGTTTATCTCAATTAATTAAATGGTCGTTTATCTCCATCGTGCAATATATAGAGACAAAACCACTAAACTTACGATAGAAAAATAACTATTTCTACTTTTCTTCAGTTTTTCTCATACTTAATAATTGGTAGTTATGTGTGTGAGCCGTTTAGGGTTGAAACCAGGGGAAAACTAGGGCCATGGGGTCCGAGGGCCCACCTAGTATTTCAAGATATTGACAATCGGTTGCTCGACTCTTCACGTGACCATAGGGCTGGCCTTTTTTTGGCGAAAAACCAGCATTGCCATCCAACGTGGCAATGCTGCCAGCCGTTACCTTTCCTATTGACAACGATGTGGACGAATTGTTGACACTCTGTAATTGTTTTCTCATTTTGATACTTGTACATATTTTATTATTATTTAAGAACTATTTGTAGTTCGTAAATAATGTACATACTTAATTCAATTTTTCTCATACTTGATTAAAATTGAGACTAATAAGTCTCAATTCTAATCAAGTAAGCACCGTAATTTAAACAAACCATCCTTTATTCCTAACATCTCATTTCCATGCAAAATCTAAACTTACTTACTACGCCTGATAAAACTCAAATAAACCAAGTGTACCTAATGTCGTCAGAAATAATTTGAAGTAGCAATATAGCAGTTCATTAAACGTGAAAATTACCTGTAAGTGTAAAGGGCGCATCAGACGAATGCCGACATTGCCGACGCCTCCGTGAACGTCCGTCAGCGTCTAAATGAGATGAGCTCAAGGAATCTTCCGGAATTCATGCAGCAGTCATTAGTGATGGCTGGACGTTAATGACCGTCTGCTAATTGATTCTACTTTTTTGCTAATATCTCTTCAGTTATTGATTATTTACGTTTATGAACTCAGGTATGATTGAACGGTTTTTAATTATTTTGTGCAGCTCACTGGAACCGCTGCTAATGATATGGCTACTAATGATTTTTAAACTCAATTGAATTTTAAATAGCTTTTATTAGGACTTGGACTTGCTACGAACGTAATTTCGTAGCTTCGTAGCGTGCCTAGTCGCGTAGCAGGAGTTGTTGCGTAGTACATGAAGTCGTGTAGCATTCGTATTTGCGTCAAATAATTTAAATCTAAATAGGTACTACCAGGAAACAAAATAAAGTAAGAACCATTATTATTATCCGGGTTTTCATTTATAATGGGAATGAATTGAATGGGAATATAAGTTTGTTCGGAACAACTTTGAAGTATTTCGCAGCAGACTTTGAATTACATATTTTTAATTCATAAAGAGAAAATTAACATTAAACAAGAAACAACTAAGATAACATAAAGTTCTTTTATGCCAAACTTAATAAAACAAAAGACTGACACCGAAGCCGCACAGGCTGAACAAATAATCGTGCGCGGTCACAGATTGACCGAAGTACTGAGAGTTTTTTCTTTCTGACAATAACTTTCCTCGACTCTCGACTACTTAAGCTGTAAGTACCCAAGCACCGTTACAAACACTCCCCCTCCAAACTTTAGTGTGTCTGGAATTTGCATAATTCCAGTAATATAACGTTTTATTATAAGATTTTTCTCGTGACTTTTAAACTTTAACGAACCTTTCATAAAACTTTGTGTTCCATTCAAGAGCCTTTTAGTGCAATTCTAATTAAATCGAATAAATTAATAAACACGTTTTCATCTCGTAATCTATACTTATATTATAAAGAGGTAAGATTTATTTGTAACTTTGTAGGGGGTCAACATTGGAACTACAGATCCGATTTCGAATTTTTTTCACTAACGGAAAGCTACATTAACCTCGAGTGTTACAGGCTTTATTTAAAACGTTTCAATTAAATAATTCAAACAAAAAGTGAAATGCCAATGCCGAACTCACGACCTACGACATGTCAGACAGGGCCGCATTTAGTATTACACATGTATTCTTTTTTCTTTATTGCACACAAAATAACAAAACATACAAATTGCAATAATAAGCTTATGTACAATGGTGAGCTTAACCCAGAATTGGGTTTTCTTACAGCAAACCTAATTTTGACTGCGAGATTTGCAGAAAAGGGTATACTTAAGGTGCAATAACATTTACAAATTAATTAATTTTATAAACTAAACTACATATATACAATATAATATACGTAATACATTCATTATATGCATATACATACCTTTAATATCCTGTATACATACCATACATACATATTGATCATGTGGACAGGAAATGTTCCTTTATTCCAACACAACAAAAACAATACCAACATGTTCGTTTGTTACATACATATAATATGGTATACTTTGTATTACGAGTACGTTACGTTGCAACCGTGCCAGAGAAACTTAACTTATTTAATGATACTTGACGCGTCTCAATGCCAGTCTTTGACTTTGCTCTAAATATAGCATGGGATCCAAAAATATGGGTAGAAACATTTTCTTGTATGTAATTTTATTGCTTTATTACATGAAGAGGGGATGAATGAAAATGGAAGGAGCGACAGTAATGAATATGATAGGGACGAATGAAAATTAAAGTAAGTGGAAATGAGGAGGGATGAAACGCATGTGACTTGAGAAGTAAGGAATTTAATTGTCGTTGGATTTTTAAAGGAAGAGAAGCCAAGGGAACATTTAATGGTTTGGTGAAGGGGGATTTGTTATCAGTGAAGAACATGTGAATGGTAACGTGACAATTGCCTGGGAAGAATCGAAGAGAAAACATTTTAATCTGACTCCAAGCAACACAAATTAACACAACACTAGGACTGATGACTACGGGCGTCGGGGGCCACGCCGTGATGGCTCTCGGCCACCGTAGGCGCGGGCCTGTGGACGGTGAATAATGGATTAGCTCGCCGTCCGTCCATCTTGTGACGACAGGCCGTGTCGACGGCGCGTTCGTGTTCCACGCGCGCCTCAAAGAGATGTCAGCAAACAAGAGGGGCCCGCAAGGGCCGATGCCTGCCAGGGCTGCGGGACTGTTCGAAAGAGATACCGCGGTCCTGGAACAAGGGCAAAAGAAGGAAAATGGGTGGTTTTTAGTCAGTAAAAGTCTGACACTCCCTTCCGCTCCGCCCAGAGCGGGAGGAGTCATTTGATGATTTGAAAGGACTTATGACTAAGATATATTATTTAGTCAAGCGATTATAATAATTTGGCACTTAACCTACTCACGGTCTGATGGCGGACAAACGATGCGTTTGCTAATGAACACAAAGCAAGGTTCACGGCTCGTTAGGCAAGACTAACCAAAATGTTCGTAGACACAGCCATATCCATTTATATATTATACAAGGTGTAAACGCACCGTTCATGAAGCCCAACATTCTGTACATCAAACTAAGTTGAAAGTTTTTGGTGATGAAAAATTACGTTTTTCAGTAGGACTCAATGTAATGCACTTTAAACATTGAGCTGATGGATGCATTGAGTAGTACAGGGGTCATGGAGGTATTTAAAAGTAAAGTATAAATATTAAAAGCTTGTGAAAAAGTTGGAACTTTGATCTCCAATATCTCCGTAACTAGAAGGCTCCCAGGTATGGTCTAAACAAAAATGATCGTAATGATGGGATAAATAAATACCGTTCGGCTTCGTTACGGGTATTTTAATGATGATGTATTGACGCGCAAACCGTTACCATGAATTCAGCTCATGAATCTAGGCCAAGTGCCAAAATCTAACGTCGGTTCTTTAAAAAAAAAAACTGTTCCTTATATGTTGAACATGGGGGTTTAGAACCATGTGCTGAATTCATGGTTCAGTTTGAGCGTCGATGTCCCTTACAACCCGAATTCTACAGAACCATGAGAAACATCCTAAAATAGCAAAACCAATTTTTGGAATATTTGACTGTGGATCTAAGCAGGTAAAACTTCCACCACTCCTGAATAATGTCGATTGCCCATTAAAATTGCCTTAAATTAGCTTTTAATCTTGCGCCGGGATCTATAAACTTTACATAGCACATGCTATGACAAAAGAGTGCATCAAAATATCCAGCCATACCTACTTTATCTACAGTATAGCAATCGGCTCATAATCGCCTCTTAAAACAACCAAGATATGTCAGCAAGGCGAGAAAAACTCTCCAAAATGCCTTGGGCATAAAAGACAATACCTACTCCTTTATCCCGGCAAATTGCGCCATCTTTATGAAGGCATTAACGTAACATCAGTCAAAGCTTTTATGTTTTGCCCCATACAAGTTTTTTGTGCCGTAATGATGCTTATTGCTCGTATCCTTTGGAAGTGTTCGATAAAAAGTAAATCTAAAGGTTTTTTTTTATTTGTAATTGGTTAAATATTAGACAGAAAATGATGTTGAAAAATGATGAAAATGTTCATTTTTTTATATCATTCTCCCACACTAGGAATATCTCCTGTATCGTGTGTGCGTTACCAAGCATTTACTCACATATACAAACAACACCCGGAACAATTACCTTTAGACCATAAACATATTTGTTCCGGTGGGAATCGAATCCGCAACAAACAGCGAACGCTAACGTTGCCGTCGTTTTGTAGGTGTACTATCTACATGTATCTAGGTACACCGCACATTACCCTTCGGGAAAATACAAGTATGATGTAATTTTCTGTTCGTGTTCTTTATTTTCCGTCTAAGATCCCCTTAAAAGCTAGATTAATTAGCAATTCACTCCTCGATTCAACATCAAGATATGAATTCTGAATGAAACCAGCTTTTGAGCTTTAGATGTTACTCAAGGAATTTGCATCACAGGGCGTCTAAAAATATATGTTTCTCTGTATAATTAGAAAGTTTAATTTAAAAAGGTTAAAGGCTTTCTTGTAATTACTTGCATTCCGTCATTACGCGTTCCGAGAACGTGAATGTTGGCACACTGTTCACGCGTCCGCCCTTGGATCCCACGCATAGCAGAATTCCTATGAAAATTGTTCATAAAAGTTCTACTATGACAATAGCACTTACAGGATCTATTCTGAATAAAAAGTAATATACGTTTAACACGTTTACTGCGGCAAGTAAAATCACAATTCTTCATCTAGTGCGGCGGCGGGCCAAAATGCGCCCCCAATGATATTTCCGCCAGTGCGTGGCAGGTCTTTCTAGACCCACCAGCACTAGGATAGATTAAATTGCTATAACTTTGTGGAAACATAATGTTTACATTTTTTTTTTCAATTGTTAGAATGACCTTGAACCCAACTTCCTTAGGTTTGATTCGCCCCGGGATCTGCCAAACAGGAAATGAGAAATAAAGCAGGAAAAGCGGCAGGCCGATATCGACCTGAACCGCACTAGAAAGTATTTTTAGTAGTGATGGGACAGAGAAAAATAAGGGGATATCGAAAATAAAACAGAATTATCGTAAAAGAACTGAAAAATGTTTTTATTTGCTTATGGTCTTGGAAACATGTTACGCAAAGGTTTTGGTTGCATTTCCAGCAATATTTTTTTATTTTCTTAATTTTTTTTTTGCTTGCGTACTATTATAGGTTTTCCGCAGTCTGTCGTAGCACCCTGCACAATTTCTTCGTTTAGCGCTCATCTCAAGGACATGTTCATTGTCCTTAGGTTTTACTTGATTTTCTGAAATGAAATTTTTTTTTCTTAATTCTTTGTGATTTATTAACCATTTATGAGTTTTACCACAGAACTCGCAAAACTGAACAAATAAGACGTTATCACGTCAAAATTTAAATTGCAAAATCTATTTACCGTAGAAGGCTAGTTTTTAAGAATAATCATTTTCATAAAGGATGGTATTACATAAAAAATCCCCACGTCATTATGAGTCTAAGGCTGATATGTGTAAGTAGTAAACAAAACTTACCGCTTGTGTATCTTGCTGTCACTATCACTGGCAATAACTGCAGGGCGAACTACTCTATTTTCCAAAATTTGTATTTTTCTTTTATTGCTAGCCTAGCCATCGTTGATTATATCGAACACTAACTGGCGGGGCGCGCGCTCTGTGCGGTATCGGGTCGCTTGCTGCCTGTTGGGACGGCGGGCCGGAATAGGCCCACTGCCGCACTCAGCGGATTTTTTTCACCGTCAGTGCGTGGTAGGTCGATAAAAGCCTGCCGTTATGTTTTGATGGGGAACACCTACAATTTTGACCGCAAAATGAAATATATATTTGTCTCTGTCGAATTTTTAAAAACACCTGAGATAATCGTTTCGCACAAGCGAGCGGGACATAGTTTTCTTCGTCCGCACCAGCTGAAGTACCGCGGCAGGCCGATATCGGCCTGTTACGCAGTGAACGTGTTAACCTTTAAAGGGATAGAGTTGAAGAAGACACCACATTTCGCTAGTTGTGTTTAAAATCCGATGTGACCGAGATTAGTTATGGGGTTATTTACGATAACTATCTGTTGCTTTTAACCCTAACCCACATGCAACAACACTAATATGTGTATCGATTTTCTATTATTGTTACAGGGACATTTTATAACGTACCTCTGTAGCTTAATTGTTTGATTTATTTGTCTTTCTATAAGAAACTGTTTTGGTGCCGAAAATCGGTAGCAAATGGTACGTTCTTTATGTAGAAATAAACAAAAATTATACTTAATAAAAAATTGACTTTCCTATAAAACATTTGACGTCCGAGGAGGGCGGGGTCGTTTCAATTGATTTCAGTAATTTTTATTGTTATTTCTTTAGCCATTAACCGACATTTTGTGCGATATTGAACAAGAAACCCATAAAATACGAAGCTTTAAAGAAAAGGGAAGGAGCGAAAACATTTCCACGTTCCTGTACTTATACATACTATAATTATTACTAGTTATACACTTTGCTATGACGAAAAGACGCCTACGGTTTGGCAGGACAACTGCAAAATCTAAATAAATTACACAAACTTGGTAAGAGAATCGAACTCGTGACATGTCAGTATAGTGTTGAAACCTGCAGCTTAGCCAATGTGCAAACTGTTGTGTCAAAGCTTCTTATTTATTCCAAAATCTAGGTTGTGAGACACATAACACCTGTGGTCTCCCTGTAAGGGAAGACTGCTTGGAGAAGAAGGGTGAGCACACATTTCGCCAGTTGTACTTATTCAGCTAATAATTTCGAGATTATTCCAATTAAATAGATAAGCAGACAAGCAGTAAAAACACCTGCCGTAACATTTGTACTACTTTGTTATTTATAACTAGACTTTTTCCAGAACTTTCACATAAGTAGAGTTTAAAAGCCTAAATACATAAAACACTCATTATGATAATCACTTTCATTTTAACAAAAAACAACAGACTTATAAGTACATTATCTACAACTTGATCTAAGATGAAATACTACAAAATATAGATAGCTAAGTTATTAACATAAACCGTAAACATGGGATGACCTTGCCCCAATTAACATGACGATAACCGTATTCTAATGAAAACATTTTCCTTCCTTAGGGTGGAAACATACATAATATTTACCAACTTTTTTCGTTACAAAAGTTTTATGAGTCATTTCACCTACGACTGTGAACGGCAGTTAATCAAAAAAACGTGATAGATCCTTAATCAAAATGTAGGTAATCCACAGCAGGTGTTTCGATATTTCTCTAGAGTACTTGGTCCCATAATAAAAATGTTTATTTTCTACAGTAACCAGTTCCAGTCTACTACAAAGATAGGTAATCAACTAAAATATTTTTACTCTAAAGCGCAGCCCACACCGCCAGCTAGCGAGCGAGCGAGCGAGCCGGGCCTCTTTTTATACTTCGTCCGGCTCTTTCGGTAGTTCGCGGTGTCAACCAAAGTATGAAAAGAGGTGAAACGATGCCTCGCCCGGCTCGCTCGCTCGCTAGCTGGCGGTGTGGCCTGCGCTTAAGGTGAATGCTCCAACCAACCCGCGAAATTCAAATTATCTTACGTTTTTTGCAATTTGCAGGCCAGTGCTAGGTTGTATGTTGATTAAAATATTATTTTTGGCTGTAAGACATATGTAGTTACAGAATTATAATCATCAAAATCACCAATACAACCCTCCAAGTTCATAAAGGCGTAGGAACAAAAAAAAACAGAAAAAGTCATTCCTACAGCTTTATGAACTTAGAGCGTTGTATTGATGATTTTGATGATTATAATTCTGTAACTACATATGTCTTACAGCCGCGAATAATATTTTAATCAACATACAACCTAGAACTGGCCTGCAAATTGCAAAAAACGTAAGAAAATTTGAATTTCGCGGGTTGGTTGGAGCATTCACCTTAAGGCCCGCTTACACCACAAGTCACACGTGTTAGGCGTTATACATTTCTAAAACATAATTCTGTATCTGTCATCTCTAAACGCTCGATATTTGTGGTGCCACCGAGCCTCAACAAGAGTGGTTCATGTGGCGCTCGAACGACATTGTATTTAAAATTGTAAATTATTTCAAAAAAATAAGATGGCGACTTAAGTTACGACTATGACCACGTGCCAAAGAACCATGCTGTGCACTATCATATATGTAGTTCTTCGTTACCTACAAGACGTAGTCAAAATTGACCACTGAAAAAATGTCAAAATCCACTATTCTCTGTTAAGAACGCTCTTCTTCTTTCTTTCTGTATATACCAAACGAACGGTTTACCGTGTGTAGTTGAATGAGTCACATTATGAGACTCGCCACTTACCTACCTACGCTATAATTGTTCTCAACCTGCCCACATACATGACATCTCACAATTTACGGAGGACCCTAATTCGGCATTCATTTGTCCCAGTCACCAGCAGCCGTGGCTTGATTACGCTGAAGTTTGTCCCACCTGAACATGCTATAACGTGCTTTACGGCTTTAATTTATTGTTATTAAAGTCTTTCAGTAGTTTTACCGCTTGGCCGGGGTAAGGAGAGATTATGATGGTAATTTTAAAAGCACTTGAGGTCTAGTAAGTTATCAGTTTATTTTACCTTTTAGCAGTGGACTGTGATGCAGATCAAGAAACGGCCGTAAATGTGGCACATCGATGTATAAACGTTTACGACCAACTCCAACCATACAATATTTTGACGGTGTAGCGGGTGTAAGCATTGTGGGAAACGGAAACAGCTTATAAAAAAAAATCTTCATCTGCCTAGCCTTTTACCAACTATGTTGGGGTCGGTTCCAGTCTAACCGGATGCAGTTAATAATCACATTTTGTACATACACACTCTCCAGCTACTCACACGCGTTCCTATATCTCCACAATAATTTTGTATTTTTTCTTGTGTTCTAGATTAGTTTCCTGCACTTTTCTTGCTATCCAATAAATATTACAGTAAAAAGTAGGACGTAGCAGGAGAATAGCTGCGGGAGGGCCCTGGTGACTTGTAATACAAGTTTGTATAGATACCTACTTCAAGCACCAGTCTCTCACAAAGTTAATTCCGTGTTCATGCTCCACTGTTATGCTCCACTGCTCCACTATGCTAAGCAAAAAACGCAAACTGTTCCATGGTTTCCTCCTTCAACTCCAAGATGATGTTGAAAACCATGGAAACAAATGAAGACATAGTCAGTACGTTCATGTGATATGTGTATGTATTACCTTCAGTATCTGACTAACAATAATGGCACCCCATTCTTTCCATTGAGTGAAACAAAAGGTAGCTAGAAGTAAGACGAGCACACGGCGACCTAAAAACTACCTTACTTTACAAAAAACCGAGAAAGTGCAAGGTGATTTTTGTTTTACCTGGCTTTAACGCTTGTACATGATTAAAATCATAAGAAATAAGATAATAAGTAGATAGAAAGTGTAATCTAGTATCAGTAAATCTGAACAAAACCGTCAATGGAAACAATATCTATCCATTTCTACGACTGTCTTGTATACGATAAGCGGTGGATACAATCTTTGATTCATAAATCTTCTTTTACTTTAGCAAACTGAATTGATTCATTTTCAAGATTTTAAGAGTTCGCCGTTTCTCTTTTTTTAATAAGTAATTATTTAATCCCACTTAAGACTTTAAGATGGATTATCTTTTAATAACAAACCATATACTTACTTACATTCTTACAAACAATATCCAAAGATAGAGGTACTTATACTGCCACATAAGGGATAACTTCCGTGATTGTTCGTTATTTTGAGCTCCCGATATTTCGACGCTGTTGCAAGCGCCATGATCGCGGGTTGACTGGAGAATGCGGGTGGATGGAAAATAAACTGTTAGGAGCAGACAAATCTGTCTACCCTACCCTCTTTCTTTGTATTTTGCTACACGCACTACTGGAACTCGACAAGTCACGGCAAACACACTCACAGTATCACCAGGTTTCGGGGAGTCCTTATTACGATTCCGGCTACTACTTTTGAGCATATTCAAAACTGGATCCCACATACTTGACAATTTGAAGCCATGCTCTCGATCGAAAGAGTCGAGACAAAGAAAAATCGTATGATTCAATTATTAAATTAAGTCTGTCCAAGACTAATTAAATGAGGCGATACGAGACTTTTACGATAGCTTCTTCGATTTTACTCTGATCTGAAGATTTCAATTAATTGCACTGATTGCTAATTTAGTTTTCATTGTCTAATTGGATTAGGTTAGTCTTACACGTTCAGTTCTTAAGTTTTATAAATCTAAGCACGGCTTATTTTAGTGAACTTGATTAATTTTAGCAGGAATAATTTTTTTCCATTCTATGAATGCCAAATTAACTCTGTCTGCCTGCCTATATATGAGTAGGTATGTTTGTATGTCTATCAGCTGATACCTTTTCACGAATAACGGCTGAATGGATTTCAACGGATGATGGAACAGAGATAAACTATAACCAGGGTTAGGAAATCTTTAGTTTTATGCCAGTAGCAGGTCCGTTCCGTAGGTATAATTTCCGAAATCAAAGCAAGCGAAGCCACGATCGAAAACTAGTACCTATATTATAATTCAACAAATGTTTATTGCAAATAACCATAGTAACTTACATTTTACTACAACAATTCACACATTATTCTTCTACGGAATGCATAATGAACACACCGTCGTCGTTAAAAACAACCACTTAAAACTGAGAACGTTTGGTATAAACAAGATAGGTTTACACTTTTACAGGCAATAAAACTTCAATAGGTATGGCGTAGCAACTACTCACAGTACACCACTAGCTTTCGATTCGAACGTGTCGTAGTCATTCGTCGACCACTTTTACGGCTGAATGATAACGAGCTAATAAAATTGATTCGGTACACACTTTTCACGTCTTATATCAGTCCATGCGGCATGAAAGACAGCAATTGTTAGATATGCCTCGTAGAGGTATACCAGACGTTTTTATTACGAGCTACATAAACTACTTATGTACCTACATACTCAATTGCATTAAACTCATCATGCCATCTACGACTACGATCCCTACATACTCCTTGTGTTAACTTTTTCGCGTCAATTTTAGATACAACTTCAGCACATATATTTAAAAAAAAGAACTAAAAAACACGACTACGGTTAATAAAAACTGAAATGCGAAAAACAAGCACGTTTGGAAGCAGGCGGGACCCATCCATATTTTAATCATTTCATATTCAAATGGGGCCTGCTTCCAATAGTGATTGTTTTTTGCTCTTCAGTTTCTCTTATCGCCTTATTGAATTTGTTTTAATATCATATCTTTATTCTTTAGTGACACTCTGAAGATTAAGACAAATCATTGACGTAAGAATCATCAAAATCGTGTTTCGTCTCTAAAGCGCCACACAGGAACAAACAAACATAGGCTGATAATGATAAACACATTACACTCCTTAGCGTTCCGCAAATCCGCAGTCGTGTAAAAAGGTAGAAGTCCTATTTTTTGTTTAAGGTATCTCTCTCGTACTTCAAGGTTAGTTCAGCGGTTTATCCATGAAACCGTAACAGACAAATAGACAGTCTCTTTCGCATGAATATTATATTAGACTCGGCATGGATGGCATTTAATAAAATATCTACGCCTTTATTGAACGAGATATATCGATTCATTGAGTCTTGAGAAATAGGGAGCATTGTCCCACTTGCAATACATTAAATAGCTAGTTATATATTATGTGGGAATATTTCACTTAATTCACCGTTGTTCACACATTCACACACGCCGTATTCTGAGTTCAATAAGACCGCTCTGTCATTGTTTGGTCGCCGATCTAAAGAATATTTCCAAATAATGCCTTTTATTATATGGCCTTTTGATAGCTGTCGTATGGTATTCTAGATAGAAAATGCCTACAATTCACAGATAGAGAATAGGCCATTTTAACCCCAAATACAGCAATGGGGGAATGGAAAAACTAATGAAAAACTAACCGTTTGAAGCTCACGTAGTTTTCTTTACCGTAAAGGAACGCAACTCAAAACAGATTTTTTTTTTAAAAAAAGAAGAAAACGAATACTTGTCAAAAGAACATTTTTTGGTTTAGGAAAACCCTGTGTAGTAAAAACGTGGGGATTGAAATGTCATAGTTTTACATAGAAGATCTACCTACATCTTCAAAAATAATGTTATTATTTTCAACAGTCGCCTTTACTAGTTATGCAAAGACTAACATAATTTTCGCAATTGTTATGGTGGTAATTGATGAGATTATAGTACGATAAGCAAGTCTCAATATGAATAATATTTTAAGTACTAATACCTACCAACAGAATTTATGGCCCTGGTAGATGAATGAAATGAAACATTAAAGAGAATGCACCATTGAACAGAGTGCCTTTATAGGGATAAGAGCTCAGATATTGCTGAGCCAAGATATTGTTTTAAAGGGCAGCTTGGAGTAGGGTCCACCACAAATAGGCTAGATTGTACGATGAGATTTGCCGCCGACTGAATTATGAGAAGATTGCGCCTAACTGCATTTGTTGAAATGATGCCGTGCCCGATGTCGCTGGCCTATTTATATTTTTACCTGAGCTAGGTTTTTATACAGCTCGGATATCAAATAAATATTGGTATTCAATGTAGAAGGCGTGGCGTTTATTGATGCTTCAATTGGAACGGTGGAGGAAAATAAAAACAAAGATATTTTTTCGTTTCTGATTGCATTGTTTTGATTCAAAATACATAGTGTTTACATGTTATTATTAGATACTCAGTGAAAATATTTGAGTACTTATAAGTAGTTTGAACTGAGATTCTGGATGGATACATCTTTCAGGTTCTATTGGTCAAACGAAAGACAGTCGTTACTAATAAACTCCTAATTACAATTGTATGGTTTTCATTATCGAGTTCAACATTATGGAAACAACAGAGAATCAATTTTAATAAAAAAACTGTTATCTAGTTTTACACGCAGCCATAGACAAAGATCGCCCTATAAACCAAACAATGCAAGCGACCAGTTGTTTTAGAACAAAACATGTCACACTCTATGAACGTTGTCAGTTCGACCACAAAAATGATGTATAAAATAAAAAGGCACCGGGATCCATCGGTAAAAGGTTATCGACTGAACATGTCGTACCATTCAATAATAGATTAAACAGCGGTAGTCCCTCAGTTTCATTACACATTTTGTGTTACAACATAAAGCTATTTTCGATGTCCCACTGGCACAGTTTGTGTCAGTGTTTAGCAAAATTATTCGTGGACGGGGTTTCGGGTCGAGCCTCGATGAAAACGTATAGATATCCTATCCAATCAAAGGCTTTTATATGAATATTCTCAATTTAGCCACTGGATCTACGCTGTGATTGGTTACCTTAATTAAGGAGTTGCTCGACTGCGGTGATTTGAAAGATGATTTAATTGATTCTTACTTACGTTTGATATCTTATTTCGTCGATTGTTTACAGACTTGGGGTTTTGGGGCTAACTTTCAAGTCAATTGTTATTGATTAACAGACGTATTAAATGAGTGTTAATTGATTAATTTGAGTCTGAGTATATAACAATATTTACAAAATTGTATCATCAGTCTCTATTTATAGAAACTATTGAACTTTAAAAAGTCTTCTCTCATATACATTATAGTGTCTTTGAACAAGTCTGTTCATGTTTACAATGAAGTGGATAAGTTTTCATGCATGGCGAAGCACACCTTTGATCATAATATCGTATCAATCGAATCTACTTACAAGTTTCTATTACTAACTAAGGTGCTACCTAGGATGTCTACAACAGACGGGAGTACTTCGCGTGTTCACATGAGTGCGCCTATTTCTTGGTAAAATATCTTTTGATTAGAACCTTAGTAGCAATTTTTTGTGTATAAAGTTTTTTATAAATGCAGGTCTCTGTAACCATTCAATAGGTTTTTTTTTCTTTTTTTAGTTTGGGAAGAGAAATAGCTGTCTGAAAAAGACAAGCCATTAGAGAAAAATAAGATTCTTGTGTAAAAAGGACAACCATTTCCAAAATTGGTGCGCGATGATTGTTTCTGTCCCTGTGCGGTCTAATGTGTAATGTAAATGAGTCCTAACTAGCGTAGCATGGCAAGTGTGAAACTCTCGTACAGTAGTCGATCGATAGTGTACAGGGGCATTAAATTTTTACAGTTGGCCGAGCCGCTGCCCATCGGCGCCCGAGTTTTATTGATTTGCTGTTAGATGCCTCGTCAATGAACTACTTATTTTATATTATTTAGATGATTGGGTATCTTCTGTTAATGGATTTTCTTGCCAATGCATCTTCCATTTCGATTAGCATCATAATACAAACTTTTATAAACGTCCCGTTTTAAGTGCTAATGACAGAGTTAGTGACCATGCCAGTTTAAAAAAATAAATAGGAAATAAATCCTTGTTAGTGATGATGTTCTTCAAAAAGGTCAGGTGCAGGAAACAAATGGAGTATATAAGGGTCGTAGCAGAAGGAAATTTGTAGTTTACCTTTGTATTGAATCGTATTGATTTATTGTTTAATATTCTACTGATTTAACTAGAAAGTTATAACACAGATCCAAAAATGTATAATTTTTGCATATTGATAGCTACATTTAGCTAACTCATCATCATAATTCTCTGCCCTTATCGCAATTTATTTGGGGTCAGGGCAGTCTGTCTTCTTCTTCCGTACTTCTCTATTACTCGTTATCTCAGCAGTCACTTCCTTTCTAGCCATATTATCTTTCACACAGTCCATCCATCGCTTCTTTGGTCTTCCTTTACTCTTATAGCCATCTACATTCATGCTCAATCTATATCTAAGTAACTATCTATCTGAATTAACCAACAACTCAAACAGGACACAACTACACTAAAATACATGACAAATTCTGAGTTCACTCATCCAGAGTTAGGTTGTTTACTCACAAACTAGTTTCGCCCACTGGATGTCAAATAGTCACTTCACGAGTCACGACATTAACCCAAAGCTTTCCGCTGAAGCAGAGAGCTGCGTAAACAACCAATAGGTTACAGTTTAACGTTGAAGCTAAGCGGAGATTTGACGTAAATCTAAATCTTTTTGTTCGAAATATCTCCTCTCCTGTCTGTTTGCATGGAAACTAGGCCTTTGGCCCGATTTACGTTGGTCAAGGACACTGGCGAGTGGCGAAAACCTTGACAGAAAGAAAGAAAACATATTTATTTGACACATGCTACAAGTGCACACAGCAAAAACAACTAAAAGCAGGCGGGGCCCATTCCATTTTCATAATTTTATATTCAATTTAAAATGTGCTTGATTTTTGCTTTTCAGTTTTTTCAGGCACTATAAGCACACGCTATAGAAAGAAAGACATCCATACTTACATACAAAAACACATAACCCTCCTTTTGGACTTCGCCGCAGTCGGGTTAAAATAAAAACTTAAATCTAAACAGCAGGATGGAGAAGAGCAGAGAATTTAAACAATTCTGCGCAGTTCTAGTCATAGTCATAGTCATTTATTTCAAAACAATATACATTGTGTAGAAATTTCATGAAATAAAATGTAAAATAAAACAAAACAGCAGCACTAACATTACGATTGAAAAAACATAATACAAATAGAATAACAAATTCAAAAATATGTTTTTTGTTTAAAAACAATACATTTTTGGCGAAAAGTATTTTTTTTTATAAATACACCCAATAGTTTTTGCAACTAATACTGGTACTTTAGGCTTTTTTGGGTCCCAATGAACAAATTGACACGTATCCCATGACTGTTGTAGGGTGGGGACGGGGTTCATATAAAATCCCCCATGGTCCTTTGTTTTTGAATTTGTTATTCTGTGTTAAAAAGATTAATAATATTTCATCTAATTTTCGGTGATAATCAATAATAAAAATAGAATGTCAAATATAAATAAAAAAATAAAAATGTAACAAATTGTTATAAAAAGGTCAGTAATAAAATGTCATCGAATTGTAAAATATCTACATCAGGTTTAAATAAATATGCTTTTTTGTGTATACATCAATTTCCACTAAACTTTACCAAGGTGACCTTGTCGTTATAATTATGACGTACAAGTGAGTGACTCTAGACTCACTATTGTCAGATCGGTTTACACCACTGTCTCTACCCACTGTACTTATTGCTTTGCTAAACACTTGACCAATGTAAATCGGACCTTAGACTGGGCTGACTAAATACACTGGGTGCGATATACTGTTTCTATTTATTAAACTAACAAATTACTTGAGATTACAACTTAACACAATAACACTGGGCACAATGAATCGGGGTACAGTTCCAGGACGTCTCAACTCCGCTGCGATCTGTCACTGAATGTGTACTGTGAAAACATCAGGGCTGCGTAGAAATACGCAGTGGTGAGGGCAGACTAGTAACTAGGTCGCGTGATGTCACCACTGGCGTACTTGCGATTCATTTTAAGTCCGTACCAATGACCGGATCCGATATAATTATACAATTATAAATAAAATTGAACAGTCTGTTTGTAATTTCAAAATAACAGCTTTTTACTGAATACGTATGAAAGTAGGTATATACGGTACTTACAACAAAAAATCTAATTTTTCTTCATTTTTCTCTAGCTGTATTTTTGTTGAGGCTAATTTTTCGAAACGGCTAGACCGTTTTTGACGGGGACTTTTACTGGCTGCTATAACTGACATTATAAGATGTAACTTAGGCTACTTTTATTTTACAAAGAAAATAAGGGTCGACAGCCTTATTCTCATTCTAAAATAAAAGTAAAGTGCAAAAAAATTAAAACGCTTGAAATTGTTAACAAAATTCGATTCAAATGAGTAAGTAGTATTTTATAATAATTTCACGCTGAATAGACTCTAAATAGAGGCTTTACTTTAACGTGTCGGTTTAGAGACGAGAATTCTAATTGCAATCGTGCTAGGTGTTGCGGGTAATAAAATGATGTTTTCGGGGGAAAACACTTTACCTAAGTACTTGAAATAAACTCCAAAAACGTTTTCTGAGAATACTGATTTCACCGACTTACATCCCAAACAGTGGTTATAGTCTCAAATCCCAAACAGCGTTTTTGTAATTAATAACTTTTAATCTGATTAATGACTATGTAAACATAAACAAGTATCCTATTAACTTTTTGGAGGCAGCAGTATGCTGTCCTACATCACTGTCAAGCCTGTGTTCATGCGACCCTAGTACATTGTTTCATAAATAAATTATTATTATACAAAAACCTTCTTACATAATTACATTTTATGAAATCTCTTATTGAAAGGGGTTTTGTTCTGAAGACAATAGATACCTATAAACAATAAGATTATATTATGCATTTTTGACTCTTCCTCGTTAGTCTAGTGGTCGCAAGCAGCGACTGCTGAGCATGAGGTACTGAGTTCGATTCCTTGGTCGGACTAAGTGTTATTGTGTTTTTCCAATAGGAGTTTTTTCAATAGAAGGTACGGAGTCTGGATTTGTGACCGGTTGATGGCTATAGGCTCGCTCCCTATTACGGCGCTTTAGCCAAATGTAGGTGTGTCTGTGCTATTATGTTCACTTCTGCCTAATCCATCGGGATGGCGTGATGTTATGTTATTTTTGACATTAATTAGCTGATTTTCGAAGACCATTTGGTTGGTCCTACGAAAATCAATGAAATATTAATTTAATAAGCACGAAGCAGATTTCAGTCTGGAATCTCTTGGGGCTGCTTGCTTGGAAACGTTGCTTAAATATGGCGACGTTGAAGTTAATTTAGCGACGAATTCACGCTCGTCCGACGTCCGTAGATATTTGTCTGGTGGTCAACAAACCGAATTATACTCTATTATGATCATTTTGGTGACAACACGAGTGTTTAATTGGAGTTTTAATTTTAACATTATTCAATTACTATTCCATTGTTGTATCCTATACCTATGAAACCAACAAAACAAACCTATTACCAAATAAAATAAATAGTGCCACGCATACACAAGGTACAAGGTGACGCCGACAATAAATCAAAACACTGGTAATACTAGTTCATAGGAATATTTTAAAACTATCAAATAAATCCTAACATCGATATTAAAAAAAAAGTTTTTTTTTCAAACAAAGTAAATAGCATAAAACTGTTAAAAAATAGAACACTATTCATTCGTTTATTATGTTTACTGTACGGATGCGAATTAGTGCAAATTATACCTAAGGTTATATCCTTAGGTATAATTTGCACTAATTCGCATCTGGAAATATGAGAAACGAATTTGGCAAAGGTTTTTAAAGTAGCGAGTTGGCAACATGTGTTTAGAGTTTAACGACCAACGTATGGAGATTGGTGTCTACCTAATTTATGGCCATGGAAATGTCAAGTTTTCTTTAACCGGGCGTAGTGAAACAAGAACACGACACTTGTTTGCAGTTAGCATGTTCTGTTACTTTACTAACAAGAACCTACTTATAATTAACACTAGAAACAGGATATTTACCATGTCCACTGTTTGTTTTCAGTTCCCGATATTTCGGCGCCCATGATCACGGATAAACTGAAGTTATTGCGGGTGGGTGTTTATGAGCAGAAAAATCGGTCTCACTCTTTCTTGTTCGTTTTTTTGCACTCAGTACCGCTACCACTGTCACTCACAACTCGATCCTGAACACCCACCCGCAATAACTTCAGTTTACCCTTGATCATGGTGCTTGCAACAGCGCCGAAATATCGGGAACACAAAACAAACAGTGGATATGGTAAATATCCCGTTTCTAGTGTTAATTATAATGTTAGTGACCATGACAGTTTGAAAACATACCTAACACCTTGTTAATAATCCACAACTAATTAAAATACAAATAACCCTGTCTTTGCTGTCTCACAGTCGTCTTATTAGAATGTTTCTACAAAACAACTAACTTGTGCTTTCCCGAGACCTGTCGACGACACGACGAAGCTCTTTAATAACTCCTAGTGCTTCCAAGACATGTAAACAAGAGAAATAACATAGGTAATACTGTCACGGTTTTTACCTCTGACTTAGACCTTATGTCAATGAGAATAGAGGTCACTGCACTACAAAATAACAATACAAGACAGACGTATTTTTGCTTTGTGTAATTTCTTAGTCTTTGCATGGTCATGGTAACTTTTGCATTTATAATATTAGTAGGATACTACTATCCTACTAATATTATAAATGCGAAAGTTTGTGAGGATGGATGGATGGATCAAAAACATCCATCCATTTTTTACTCTTTCACGCAAAAACTACTGAAAGGATTTGTATGAAATTTAGCACGCAGACAGTTTTTGTAACCTGGATTAACATTTAGGATACTTTTTATCCCGGTACTACGATCCCGTGGGACAGTATCGTATCGGATACAATGCGGGGCTACCTAAGGTGCATTGACGTTGTTTGTGTGCTATCAAAATTCTATTCAAAAAGGGAAGTAAAATTATTTATAATAATTTCACGCTAATGAAGGTCGCGGGCATCAGCTAGTTCATAAATAAAACGAAATAATGAAATCATGTGATATTTATTTTTTGTAAGTAAATAAATAAATAAATATCCCTGGACATTTCACACAGCACCATCTAGTCCCAAGCTAAGCAACCTAATGCTTGTGTTATGGAAGCTAGATGGCTGATAAACTACATATATACATATTTTTTTTGTAAATACATACATATTATAGATAGAAAAACACCCAGGTAGTAGGTAGGTTGTAACACTTTTACAAATCATTTTTCCTGAACTAGATGAGGTCAGTGTTCTTACTACACCGAGAAGAAACAGCCGATAATTGCTAATATAATTGACCTGTATAATTGAAATACCAGTACAGCAAAACATAACTCTCCAATTCATAGACACAGGTATGACGTCACAACGCTTCACTAAAGACGTTAATCATAGACAAGTCACCGCCGCCATCTAGGTCGCGAACATATTGTCCACAACACAATGCAGTCCAAAGCCGCCATAATGGATGGCAGGATCAATCCCACAGATACTAATGACTTGATTAGCAGATAAATAATTACCCTAATTAACACCCGAACCGCACTGACGGAAATTGTTATTTATTGCCTGCTGTTTATTTAATTTGTAGCTTTTTGTACAACGGGCCGCGTCTGTTGTAACAAAACCAGTAGGGCTGGCCTCTTATTCTATTGAAGCTTCGTGAGCCTTCGTGCTACGATAGGCCAGCACGAAGTCAACATTTTACCACATATGTGTTCGGTCGGGTTTACTTTCTGACTTTAATACTAATATGCACGACCTCTTTCGTACATTAAAAAAAAAAAAAAACTGAAAAACTGAAAAACCGAAAGCCGAAACCGAACCGAAGGCCGTAAATTTATATGAGATTTCCAGGTTTAGAACCGTCACATCGAGTTTGGTTGGTAGAAAGTCTATCCAATTCGGATCAGACTTCGACGGTCCGAACGAAGTCGAACAACGAATTTATTTATTCACGACGTCAGTTGTTTGTAACTCTACTATATTTTCTAACTATACTTACCTAAAACGCTTCTATTCTTTCAAATAACTAGGTACCCAATGCTTCTAAGGTACCCATTTCTTAGAACAAAAAGAAACGTGATAGAAAGCATATTAGTGATAACGATGTAGATATCGGCTGACACGCAATATGTTCAGCTTTTTGCGATTCTGTCGAACCATTACGTGTCCTTACGTGTCAAAATTGTTTGACTGCTTTGAAGAACAAAACTGAACATATTAAACCTCAGTAATAAGATAAACTTTAAAAAAAACAGTAAATGCTTAATCTGAAAAACTATTTAGATACTCAATATTACACCTGGCAAGTTTTCGAATGTAGGTATATAAAACCGGCCAAGTGCGAGTCGGACTCGCGCACGAAGGGTTCCGTACCATTATCTATAAAAACGGCATAAAAATCATATCTGTTGTATGGGAGCCACCTTAATATTTTTTTAATTTTTAGTATTTGTTGTTATAGCGGCAAAGTAATACATCATTTGTGAAAATTTCAGCTTTCTAGCTATCACGGTTTATGAGATACAGCCTGGAGACAGACAGACAGACAGCGAAGTCTTAGTAATAGGGTCCCGTTTTACCCTTTGGATACGGAACCCTAAAAAAGGGACTCTCAATGACCGGTCACTTTCATCTGAAACTTAATTCAGGGTTAATGACCCGCAACATAACCCTTTAGCGGGCAAGGTAACAAAACCGACCAGAAAAACCTTCTCAGTGGTTTCCATTGCACAACCGCACATCTGCGCTGTTTCCTTTTTCAATAAAATACATGACAAGGGTTGTTTCGCTTCGCGCTCTTATGAGTTTTCTTTCCACGAATACTTGCAGTTGAATGCGTCTACCGCTCGTATTATTAAACTTTTAAATCAGGAAATTCCAAGTACCTGTAGAATGAGATTTAAATTTAATGAAAAATATTCTTGGATAGCTTATTCCATCCAATTTCATAGAAAATCTACGTAATTCTGTTCTGTAAAGAAAGGTTAAGTCCCAGATTTACCCAACAACAATTACTTACCTACTTGAAACATTTCCAAATCCCCTTTCAAGTGTTATAATTGGCTTTTACTATATAAATCAATCAATCAAAACAGCTGTCATGTGATGATCAAAGGGATAGCTTTAAAGAAAACGAGAGGTAACCTTACCTACTACAGTCGATCCAAAATAACGTTTATTTAGTTCATCTCAAGGTCTCTGTTAGGGTAAATCTAGTCTTCAGTTATATTGGATACTTTTTGTATCAGTCAGGTTAAGAAAATCCTCTTTTAGAATAAAGTATTAAGGAGCTTGTAGCTAAATAATAACAGCCGCTCGGAGCAATCTTCAGGTTAAGCCGCGCTTGCCCAGGTTGGTCTGTGGATTGTTGACTACTCATCACATACCACTCGGTATGTAATGGGTGGTCACCCATCCACATATTCCTCCGTGCCTTAGAAAGCACGTTAAGCCGTTGGTCCCGGCTGTCATTTGTAGATCTTTGACAGTCGTTACAGGTACTCAGTGGCCCGAAAGTCTGACAACCAGTCTTACAGAGGGTATCATTATCCAGTAATAACTGGGTTGTGGAGGTCAGATAGGGAGTCGCACTAAATAAAATACTGGTATTCAGTTGCATCTGGTTAGATTGGAAGCCGATCCGAACATAGTTGGGAAAAGGCTAGGCAGATGATGATGGTTACTGCCTTGCTGGTCTAGTGGTTGCAAGCCTTACCTACCTACTAGCTCAGGGATGGATTCAATTTACAGAGTCGGGCAAAATGTCATTGATTTCTCCATCAGAAATTTCTCAGTAGCAGCCCAGAGTCTGAACTATAACTCGGCTCGCAGCCTAAACTGAAATGTGTCTATTTAAACCCTCATGAATTGCAGAGCTTTATTTTTTGGAACATTAAAGACATATTGTTAGTAACTTGTGAATGGATATTGAACAGTTTCCAATAAAGCCGTTGGTAATGTTATTTCAAGAACTTTGTTGCGAAGTTAAAATAGAATGAAACACTGAAAGTTACGGAGGCAAAGATGTATCTAATAGTACATCACCCACATTACGCCAGTTATGTTTAAGTCCCATGTAATAGGGGGGCAAGACTATTGCCATCAACCGGACGCAAATCCAGACTCCGTGGCTGCTACTGAGAAATTCCTGATGGAAAAACCCAATAACACTTTGCCCGACCCGGGAATTTAACCTAGGACCACATGCTCAGCAGCCGCGCTTGCGACCACTTAACTAACGAAGCAGAGCGTTAATATTAAATAATATTTGGTTTACTGCAGCCAATAATTGAATATGCGCATTTCATATTGACTGACCCGACCGGCCAATTATTGAACATTGACATTTCAATGATTAAATTAGATAGTCATACATAGTCATTTGTATGCAAGTAGGTATAATGGAATTTAAAAAAGTTTTCGAGAGTAAAATTGTAATAATTGACGTATGAAGAAAGAAAAAGAAAGAAAGAAAAATAACCCATGGGAACGTTTTAAATGTAGCCTTTATCACTCGGGAATAATATAGCTTCCCGATAGCGAAAGAAACTTCGGAATTGGATCAGTAATTCCGAAGATTACCCCCAAACACACATACAAACTTACAAACATCATCATCTGCCTAGCCTTTTCCCAACTATGTTGGGGTCGGCTTCCAGTCTAACCGGATGCAGCTGAATACCAGTATTTTACATGGAGCGACTGCCTGTCGGACCTCCACAACCCAGTTAGTGCTAGGTAATACGATACCCCTTGGTAAGACTGGTTGTCAGACTTTCGGGCCACTGACTACCTGTAACGACTGTCAAAGATCTGCAAATGACAGCCGGGACCAACGGCTTAACGTGCTTTCCGAGGCACGGAGGATACTCGTTATGTAATGGGTGGTCACCCATCCACGGACCAACCTAGGTAAGCACGGCTTAACCTAAAGATCGATCCGAGCGGCTGTTCTTATTTAGCCACGAGCTCCTCACATACAAACTTACAAACATACAACCAATATTACCTCTTCATAATATTAACAGAGAAGTAGAGGTCTTTCAATCTAGCCACATTATTTAAAAAAAAAACAACAAAAAACGAATTTCCCGATCTCGTATTCTTTTCGTATCGAAAACTAAATACATAAAGCGATATCGAATTTTCGAATAAAGATAATATTATCATATTTTATCCAATTGTCCACTATCCTAGCCATCGGTGACCTATAACCTACATTCACGATATCCCGAAGCTTTACGAACAATATCATTTCTGATACGAACCTTAGGCGCAACGCTTACTAATGGAACACTATGGGGAATATTAATATTTTGTCATATTTTGATACCATTACAAAGTCAGTTGTGTGCCCCGTTGTAAGTTGCTATGCCTTTTTCATAAACCTTGGACCGGTAGTCTCGACATAGATACCGACAATGTCGCAAACTTTCGATCGCTTAATAATAACAGAAAAAAAACAACGTACATAACGTTGCTTGCGAGAAATGCAAGTCTCAACATCCAAGATGCGTTTCTCGCAAGCAAAGTTATTGCAACCGATTTTTTCCGTTATTATTAAGCGATCGAAAGTTTGCGACAGCGTCGGTATCTATGTCGAGACTACCGGCCCAGGGCCGGCAGTCTCGACATAACACGGTTCTCGGTTGCAATAACATTATAATAAATATTAGTCTATGGCAATAACGATGCTTGCGAGAAATGCAAGTCTGAACATCCAAGATGCGTTTCTCGCAAGCATCGTTATTGCAACCGAATTTTTTCGTTCTTATTAAGCGATCGAAAGTTTGCGACATTGTCGGTATCTATGTCGAGACTGCCGGGCCCTGGCGTATATAGAAAAACTGCAAGAACTGAGCAATATTTCATGGAAATCGGTTCAGTAGTTTAGGAGTCTCTAGGGTACGAACGAACAGACATTGATTTTTAATAGACAAGTTGGAAGGGACACCGACGCTAAAACAGTTACCACATATTCAGTAATTCCATCATTCTGAAGCTGTTTTTTTTATAACCGACGAAAAATCTATGTGGGTTCAGAATGGTGTACTGAATACGTAGTAAACGTTTTCGCGTCGGTGGTTCCACCCTTTAAAAAAACCGTAGATTTGTTTGAATTTCACAGGCTCCCGTTTGACGACTGGTAGCCCAGGTGTAACGGCCTTTGTACTTACGAGTTGTACGTCGTGGGTTCGAACCCAAGCGTTCGCGTTTTTGTTATTTATTTAATTATTGCTCGTCTTAAAACTGAGAAGGAAAGAAAAAATATGTGACATATGCCTTAGACACTACAACATAAAACATAGTACGGGTTGTTGATTCCCCTAAAGAACCCTAGTTTTTCCATGCCGTTCCGCCAATGGGCGTTGAGCCTTATAGCAAATGGTCTTGATTGAATAATGTTGGGGTAAGTCGATTTTAAACACTATTGAGTTATGTTGCCTAAAAGGATTCCGGTCGAGCGACCTTTACGAGGAACTGAAGGGGTATATCACGCCAAGTAATTACCTACTTGGAAGACGTTACATCGGTCTTCGGGTTCAGAGGGTCGTGTCGTATGATAGCGGTTAGTCTAGGTTCCCCACTATTGATTCGTCTACCCATAATCATTTAATCTGTCTTTTGTATCAGATTTCCCTATCCTTTAAAACCGTTTTTTATAAATATTTTCGGTAGTATTCAAATAAATGAGGTACTTAGCTGACATTTCCTGAATTATAGCTCCAACCGTTCCAAACACTCTTTATTGCCACACAAAAGACCAAATTACACAAAAGAAAAAAATACAATCGGATGAACGTTTTCTGAAAGGGATTAGGAAAATCGAGGGATTACAAATCCTATTGAAAAAAGAGAAAAAAAAGAATTAATCCTTTGAGAAGATTCAATAGATTATGGTAAGTAATAAGAATTACGAATTCCACACTGAAGTTGGCAGGAGAACGCAAAACGACGAGATTTCCCCTAAATTCCACCAAATTCCCTTAAAATTAAGTTAATCTGTCGAACAAGGTTCCAACGCATTCTCAACATTCGTGATTCACGCATTTCTATCATTCGCGTCGTAATCAAAGGTAGTTGGAAAGTTGGGATGAGTTAAATGCGAGCATGCTTAGCAAATACCGTGAATTTTGTCCATCTTTATATAGATATTCATTCATCTGGCCTAAGATTAACTTTGGAACTTCAAGCTCTTTAGATTTAGCAGTCGAGAAAACGAATCTGCAAAAGTCACGCCTGAAACATTTCTAAATATTTAAATTAATAAACTATTATTTCAACAATCAATTTCACTCCCAAAAGCGAATCACCTTTCAATATCATGGATATTTCATAAATCCCCGATTTCGCTGAAATAATATCTAGTTGCATATTCCAATTTATTTCTGAGATAAAAGGCATATATTGCTAGAAAATTGCACGGTAAGCCGACACAATTACTATCTATCAAGTAAATCTCTATTTCTTTATGAATTTAATCTTTAAACTGTAGTCCATTGAACTCTTGGTCGTTGGTATTTTGATAACATCAAAATAAATGTGACATTATCCAAACATGTGTACACTGATTGCTTATTTCTGGCTTTATGTAGTCCAGGATAAAAAAAAACAGCTGGTTAGTAATCATTTATGATGACCTCGTTATCGATACATGTTGGAAGGACATCAAATCGACATATTTTATTATTGCTACCTCTTTTAGCTACCACAATCGAGAATTTTCGCTTTCAGGAAATTTGGGCGTCTCATCAAAATGAAGCTACTCACGGAAAATTAGCTTGATAGTAATCAAGTGCAAAAATGGCCCATGGATCCTGGACCACAGTCTCCCACTCTCTAGAGAAGGAATGGGCTATAATCCACCACGCGGGCACAGATTACTAAATAGTTACTACGCGTGCCCAGTGCAGATTGGTAGATGTCACATGTCTTCGAATTTTAGGTTTTAGGACATGCCGGTTTCCTCACTTCACGGTTTTTTAGAGCAGTGCAATGCACCTGTCTGGGTTCGAACCCACGACTTCCTGTTCGTAAGTCGGGGCCGCTACCACTGGGCCACCGCTGCTCTCATTATCATGTATAAACTTAGTTTAACTTAGCAAATTTAAAAAGCTTTTTTTCCGTTAAATACTGATTTTACTTTGAGGAAAATATGATAGCTTGAGTTTTATAATACTAACTTATAACAGCATACTATTGCATTTAATGCAGTCGGCGAAAATAACTTTCAAACCCTACTTCTTTATATAAATTGATGCTCGTGGCTTCACTTTATCACAACTAATGCCAGAAATAGACCCATAAACACAAAACAGCAATCAGTTCATAAAGACATCTAGACAAAAACGAAAAACATCAAAGGGTACGATGATTGATGACTATACGCCAACACAAGTGTGAGTTGTGACGGCTTGATGCCACATCGTGCTTATACGTAGATTGAACGGAAATCATTTTTAGTATAATCTTGGATTTCCATCACAATATCCAACAAAACCCTGACGGGCTTTTGTGACTTGTGACCCAAATCCGGAACCGAAATGCGTAGTAGACGTAAAATATTCCAATAATAACAAAAATGGAGCCTATTTAGGGTCCAGTCCAGCAAAATAAGAAAGGCTGTCGAAATATTCGCACAGGTTTACAATGTTTTTTTGACTAAAGTTATAAATAATTGCATTATAACTTTATAATGCAATTATTTAATAATTATTATTTATCTTTATTTTTACTACAACATAATATTGGGTATATGCTTAATAAGTACATATTTTTTTAAAGTTCAGAAAACTCGATCTTGTTGCGTAAATCAGGCGTTGAAAAGAGGTCTCTCGCGCCCAACGCGAATCCAGGATTGTTGCGGTGTGGAGCGTTGTGTTAGAATTAATTATTTGACATGTAACATTTGTACACATGTATTTGCCGGCAGGCAGAAGTAACACCACATCACCGTGTTCCCCGAAGGCTAGATTAAGTAACATACATACCTTTCACCGCAATTGTTCAGCCTATACTGTTCCCACTGTTGGAAGATAGGCCCCCTCTCCATGAGAGTGAGTTGGCCATACACCGCTGCGTGGGTCCAGGGCGAATTGGTGGATGTTGTCTTCGAATTTTCGGTACTAGGACATGGCGATTCCCTCACAATGTTTTCCTTCACCACTTTGAGAGCAGTGGCGATGTTATTAGTCATAAAAGTTATTTAATTATGCCTGTCTTCTTCTTTCGTATCGATGCAACGACTTGTCTCAAATTATTGGGCCCAGTGCGTGGCCACGTTAGTCACGGCGGCTGTGACGTCTTTGAGGTCCTCTAAAAGTTGTTGGTAGACTACGGATATTCCAGCAAGTGGGACATCATCTGGTCACTCTGTGTGTCGGAAGGATTTTTAATTCCCAATTTTGCCAAATTGTGTTTTTAGTGGCCTACTTAGCTGCGTTATCAGTTAAGTATTTTCCATATGCTACTGCAGATCACATCCCTGAGGAAAATTTCCTGGGGTTAGCGAAATCGGGATGTGGTGGGTGCTTCTCTTCCCTGATTTGCCTGTTTGAGTTGGAACCCACGAGCACACACACACGGCACGACACACGAACACACACGACACGATACGATACGCAAATCAGTGCCGTTTCCACTAGACCAGCACTACTTTGGTTCTTTTAACACAGTTGTGTTTAGGGCTCATGTAATTGCGAGGGAGCGAGCCGGTCATAATCTCTTTATCAGTGCCCCGTCTCTGCCCGTGCACAGGCACTGGCGGAGACTCGATAAACCAGGAGGTATCCAGCCTCCAGGTTATTTATTGAAAAAAACCTCCTGAAATAAGTAACACAATTACACTACTCGATCTGTGGATCAGTGTTAGGAATGGAAATTATTACTTTATAAACTTACTTCTAATTTATGTACATTTTTTAAAAGTTTTGGACATTTATTGTCGCTGAGATGAGCTTGCGACTTGATTTTGAACGTTTTTAATTACTGGACATAAGCCTTCTGTTATATGAACCAAAAGTTTATGAGTTTTAGTTCCCCAAATGTGTAGGCAGAGGTATATAATTATTCTTAAAGAACTAAAAGCATTGCCATCCAACGTGGCAATGCTGCCAGCCTTCTGGGCACTTTTCCTATGTCAGCGATGTAGACAAATTTTTTGACACCCTGTAATTCTTTTCCCTTTATTTTAGATCTATTTGTAGTTTGTAAATAATGTACATTCTAAATTCAAATAAACAGTATATCTGACTTATTTTAAGAACTAAATAATTCCATTTATAGTTACAGTTTCACGTAATGATTCTAATTGTTTTCAAGTTTAATAAAGCAAGACTTCTATATTTATTACGGCTTTAAAACTTTAAACAGAAATGTTTACATAAGGTTCACCGAATTATTTTGCTGAATTACAAGTTTAAAAAGGTCCAACATTGTCTGATGTAATTACGCCATTAGTTACAATAATAAACTTTAAGTTAATGTTAAGTAAAGCTATTAAATTTAGAAGTTCATTACCGGGTCCGGTTTTAATTACGCACTAGTTTGGATTTACTGGCTAATTTCGGCTCTAGCAGCAACACATAAGTAATTATAATATTAAAAGGTAATTATCCCGAATTAGTTACTAACTTATTTTATAAAGGTTACGCCGTAAAAAAAGAGTTCAAATAGAAATAGTTTGTCATTAAACGTTTTTGTGACTCATACCTGTGTGGCAGCAATTTACTAAAGCCTAATGTATCACATTCCCAGCCACAGAACCAACGTAAGTACATGTTGGAGTATAGTCCCGTGTTCGGATAAGCTGATATTAATTTCCGGCAACCACACAGTCCACTTTATTAAATATTGAAGTGCACAATTTTAGAAAACGGAAAATGTATTAAGGAATATTTCTACTACAAATACAAAAATATGACTTTTTCTCATGGGGGTAGCCATTTTCTATTATCTAGGTGTTTAGTACTTAGCCCGCATTCCACAAGCAATTTTTTATCACAAACGTAAGCATAAAGTGATTTATTTTAAAACAGTCAGAGACACCAATATAGGTGGTACAGACATGTTATGCGTAAGCCCGATACCATACCGTGAAAAAGTGCCTTTTCATAGCTACAAAAAAGAAAAGGAGAGGTAGACCGCAAACTACTTGGATGACTAATGTCTGGGAGGATATGCAAAAGCTTGGCCTTACTGATGACGATGCTTACCAGCGAAGTGAATGGCGCCGCAGGATTAAAAAAGGCGACCCCGCGTGTTACCGGGAATAGGCGAGGACAAAGAATTACATCAATTATATTACTTCTCGTATTTTTCTTTTACTTTCAAGAATCTGGGTTTAGAAAAGTGAAAAACAAATAGCCAACAAACAACATTGAGTTGGATTGTTGTTTGTCAGTGGTTCAGAATCAAATATAGCACAAAGTTTAAGTTGAAGCTAAGTAAATGAAACTTTGGCAGAAACAATGCCTCGAACGGCGCGACCGCGGCACTTGCCTCGGGAACCCACAAGCCAAGCCTTTGAGGGGTAATAATAATGTTTTGTTTGTTATCGCTGTGTTCATCATGGCCGTTTATTGTCAAAAAGACTTAGGTACTGTAGGTTGAAATGAACTTTTTCAAAGTCTCTCATGAACTCCTTGTAAGTTTTCAGACACTGAACTTACATTCAGAAATACTTAACATAACATCACGCCTGTAATACCCGAAGAGTTAGGCAGAGGTGTACCTTATAGTACACCCATGTTTCGCCAGTTATGTTTAAGTCCTCTGTAATAAAGGGCGAGCTTATTTCCATCAACCGGGCACAAATCCAGACTCCGTGGCTGCTAATGAGAAATTCCTGATGGAAAAACTCAAGAACACTTTGCCCAACTTGGGAATCGAACTCAGGGCCTGATGATCAGCAGTCGCGCTCGGGACCATTTTAAAACTGACGTAAAACGCTTTGTTCACTTCGCTTAAAAAGGAGAGAATACTTAATGATTCACAACTCATAACTTATTATTTTTTTCATTGAACAAAAAAAACAGTTCAAAATGTTTTGCTGTTCAGATGCTAAACGACAAAATCTTGACATTTAATCTTCAAAGTAACCACGATATTATATACATTTTGTAGAAGCATTTAAGTACCTTGACTTGAATATCACCGCACAGAAGCCCGACTTAAGCAAAGCCCCCAGTCTAACGTAAGTTGGCAACTTAATAAATAGCCTCGAACGGAGCTAAGCTTCAGACACACATGATTAATCAAAAGTTCAACTTTAACCATTCTAGACGTAATTTAATGGTTCGTAGCATAACTCATTGTTCCACACGGCGAATTGAGCATAAAAGTAAGAAAGTTTCTGTATAAAGACTTTGTCGTACAGATGTGGAAATTGAGAATTCGTCAGCCGAGCTGTTTCGTTTTGTAATTAGTCCAACTTTTTATTGCCTTTCGTGTTCAATTTTAGGCATTATATTGTTATTAATACGAATAATTTTAATTAAATAATTCGTTTCTCATGAATCGAGGCCCTAGCACCAGCGTGCGGTGTTAACGTAACGCAAATTATAATTATCTGTGTTTGATTTTTATCTCTCTTAACTTCGTATATTTTGTTTGTATGTGTATATGTATTTTTTTGTAATCTTGATAATTTTCTGTACTAAGTATTACACCTACTGTTTTGTGCATCACCCTAAGGTAGACTGGTAGAAAATGCCACAGGCATAAAGTCCGCCTTTGTACCTTCATTATGAGCATACAATTTTAATAAATAATTAAATAAAAGTAAATAGGTCGCTTTTAAAATCAGGTCATTTGATGATTTCCCATCCCAAAAAAAAAGCAACAAAAAAAGGGTCTCTGAACTAAGAAATGACGTTTTAATAAAGATGGCTCTCCCTGAAATTAATTTTCCGGTATATACCTATATCTTTTATTTCTTTTAAAGTCTTTGCCAATCATACTCCTTCCGAATGTTACCCGACCGAGAAGGTACTTAACAAACTCTCTATTCTTGGTTTCTTATATCCGCCTCTAAAGTTGCGCCAATAATTGCACCCTTCGACACGATCCCCGGTCTACTTAAAAGCTTGTGAACGATAAGTCATAAAGGCTTTTATCGGTTTCTACTCGCGTAAAGTAGAAAGCCTAACCCCGTGTACTAACAGAAAGCGAGCGTCGCGTTTATGTATAAGAATCATGACGTACGCGATTTGATGGATCACGTTTTACGTCATATTCATGTAAATGCGCAAAACGCTTTCTATTAGGACACAACCTAAGTCAAATCTTAGCAGCCTTAAGAGGGAACAGGAGCTGATTCTCCACACAATAATTGTAATCCCCTTTTTTCTTCCTGAATAATGCCTCAGACTGACTTGTATAGTACGTGGTTGACGTATTATAGGGCGCGACCTATTATGATTGTAGTCTACTACCTACCTAGTATTAAAAAATCGAAACTTACTCTATCTGTCAGTTACGTTTTTACGCCGAAACGGCTCCATGGAAAAAAAAATGGTCGGTAGTAAGTACCTGCAGGATTATTTCAACCCAACTTAACAGGTAAAGCCACGAGCAAGAGCTAGCTGTTAGTGAGGAGGCCTACAGTGGACTGCTGTAGGCTGATGATGATGTCAAATTATGTATTTTTTGAAAAAAAAAAACCTAAGAATTTTATTGTAAACTAGCCACCCGCCCTTGCTTCGCACGACGCCACCTATCAGGTCCAAAACTATATTTAATGTAGCCTATATTTTAAGTTAAGCATCTAGCAGTAGATCGATGAAAACTGCGTTCAAATCCACGCAGTGGTTTTCGATGATGCGCGTACAAACATACAGACAGAAAGACAGACAGCCAAAAATTATAAAACCTGTTGTTTTGGCTTCTGCTGCTCTAATAAAGACCCCCATATATATTTTTTTCAATATCTTCAATGTACAGACATCGGCCTGTTACAATATTATTACATGTTTGGTTTATATTTTTAGTAAGTACCTATATGCAAAACTAAATTTCAACGTTTTCAAACCTGCGTCATGTTATGACTTCTGCGTAACGTAGCGGAGTCTATAAGGCTACAATTTTAATATTTTTTTAACTGTGCTGAAAAAATATCACTGGTCTCCTACTTTACTTTAATCTTTTAGATCAGAAAAGTAATACAATCAACATTTAGTAAACCTAGGTAGTAAATACCTCTTACTATAATTTTTGTATTATAACTATTATAAGTAATACTTACCCAAAATTATTTAGAAATTTTATGATTTGCTTTCCGAAAACAAAACACTAAACACTAGTTTTTTTTCCTTATTCTAATATGGAAAAAAATTTGTGTTTCCTAGACAAATTATTTGTAAATATAACAGCACTGAAAGGATTTCAGGGCTTGTAACGTAATAAACCCTTCATAATACAATAATTATGCTTTAACGGCCTTTCAAAATCAGTTCAACATGACTGATATATTCGTACCTATAAATTATATTATCCCTTTCGGCTTTTCTGAAAAAGGTTGAGAAAATGCGAGAAAACACGAGAAAACGAGCGGTGATTATCTGCCATACAAAATACTCTTATTAGTAGAAACTAGAAAGGCAGTCGTAATGAAAACGCCTTCAAGACATTCGTTTGTCGACATAAAGCGATAGGCATTCACGGATAAAAGGTAAAATTACCTGTCCAACACAGAATAAATGTAATTAACTAACCTTTTAAAAACAGAATTAACGTTAGACCTTCATTTCTAACGTTAATTCGTTTTTTTCATGCTAATGCTACTAATTCTACATACAACATCACGCCTGTACTCCCGAAGGATTAGGCAGAAGTGTACCTAATAGTAGACCTACATTTCGCCAGTTATATTTGCAATCGCATGTAATAGGAGGCGAGCCTATTACCATCAACTGGGCACAAATGTAGGCAGAGGCACCCTAGCAGCTACTGAGAAATTCCAGATGAAAAAGCCCAGTAACACTTTGCCAGACCTAGGGAATCGAACACAGGACCTCATGCTCAGCAGACGCACTTGCTACCACTAGACCAACGAGGCAGTCAACTCTGAATACTACTAATTCTGTTTATAAATGAAATTATTTCATGAAATGACCTAGGTACTAGTTTATGTTTTAAGTTATCAAAGTTTTAATTATCTTAAATTTACCTAAATGTAAATGAGACATAAGGTAAGGTAGCTATATATGTCATAAACAACAAATTAAATCATGAAGGCTAAGAAAATGAGTATTTATATCAAGGCCCATTAAACCTAATGGAACGATTAATTGATATTTTTAATTACGCGGTGTTAGTAGACTTGGTCCAGACAGTTATTTGAATAAATTACGCTATTGTTTGTTTGTAAAGCATTTACATGAAGCCTTCGGCTTTAACGCAATTTTTCGTTATTTTTGGCGGTATAATACCTATTGTTTGTGTGAAAGAAAATAAACAATTTACACTGAAAAACTGCATCAACCATTAAAAACATTCTGGTACAGCTGTGACGAAAAATGTTTTGAGAAAACAAAACAATGTTTTGTCTTGTACGGCTTTTTATTACAGTTATTTTTTTATATATTAAATGGGCCTACTCTTGACCTCAATCTAGTCCTGAGGACAGAGATGAGGTCGACGATGGAACGATCAGTTTATCCTCCTTGGAGGAATTATTAGCTACTTGTTATAATAATAACGGATATGTCGCCCAGGTCGCTCTTTTTGAATTGGGTAAAGAAAGCCAAAAAATGACCTTTTGGACACGACAAACAACAACCGGACAAGTGCGACTTCGACTCGCGTGGAGAGGGTTCCGTACGTTAATTATCTAATTCCGTAAGTTGTTTTAAATCTAAGAAAAGAAAAAAAATCTATTTTTTATTTTATTTTTTATATTTTCGGCCCTCTAGGTAGTTTCGGAGCTAAGGGGGGAATGGTCAATTTTCGCCTATTTTCTTAAATAACTTCAAAACTATCTTAAAATTATAAACAATGCCCTTTCATTTGATATGCAACACGGTATTTGCAAATTTTTTTTTGCCATTTTTTAAGTTACCCCCAAAAAGTTGTCCCCATGTTTAAAATTCATTAACTTACGTTAGCTACCTACACGTCCGTCGTTGGGCCACCGACTTATATATGTGTAACAAATTTCAACTCAATTGGTTCAGTAGTTTCGGAGAAAATTGGCTGTGACAGACGGACAGACAGACAGACACGCGAGTGATCCTATAAGGCCGTTTACGGAACCCTAAAAAATTTCATAATTTTTAAATTGCCGCCACTTCTTGTTAGATTCCTTTTCGACAGCGACACATGCCGAATATCCCCCGAATACATTCGAATTTGGAATCCCAATGATAACGGTAACCGTAGGTAAAGTACAGTGCAAAGCGTACGGGCAAAGTTGGCAGTCAACTACTGATTACTATGATAGCAGTAGATCGGTCCGACATCGACATTTGAAAGTACTGAAAATGGCCCGGACATACGGGTGTAGTCGTGGGTTTGAAACCAGATAACTTTTTGGAAATTATTTCATTACCTTAACATAACATAACACCTGTAACCCACATTTCGCCAGTTACATTTAACTCCCATGTAGTAGGGGGCGAGCCGGGCACAAACCCAGACTCCGTGGCTGCTAAGTACTGAGAAATTCTTGATGGAAAACCGCCATAACACTTTGCCCGACTTGGCAATAGAACCCAGGGCCTCAGGGTCAAGATTCGAGCTTGCGACCACTAGATCAACGAGGCAGTCATTTCATTACCACTGCTCTCAAAACGGTTTAGGAAAGCATATTGAGGAAACTAGCGAGTCCTAGTAACAGAAAAATCAAAGACTGTGACACCAAGTCGAACTGGGCCCGAGTAGTGGTTATGGCCTATCTACCTCTCATAAAGAACAGGCCGGTATGAAATACAAATATGTATATATTACCCGCGCCCTCGGATGCCTTAGGTGTGGGTATTGAGAGACACAACTATTTGCATACAAACAAACTGATTTAAATTATTTTGATTGGAGATTCCTGCGCTTTCATCGTCGAGATTTGACAGGGAACAAGGAATTCAATCATTCAGAGATTATCCTAAATGCAGTTAGCTCTTAATCTTAATTGAGCTGTTGAGCATTTAAAGATGTGATGAAAAATATATAGAAAAAATCAGCTCTATCTGTAAGAAAATAAAACACTTTTCCAGATTCAGAATAATTATAATATAACTTTAAATTAAACGTCTTACAAAAATAGCAATAATCATAAAAACTAATATTAATAAAATTTATAACCTTGCACCAGACTGAGTCTTATCTTTCAATACTGAGAGTTCAACTTCGCTGATCATGCTGCAGACCTTCAAACGTACTTCTGCAATTTTTTCCGGCGGGAAATTACAAGCAATATCAGCCATACTGGAGAAAAAGTTATGGATAGGCGATTGCCCTGCTGGACAAGTGGCTTTAGTAACCAATTGTTGTAAAATGACATTCCGTTCTTCCCTATCCTTCTTCAGTTCCTCTATGATGGAGTCTATCTTTCGTTTCATAGCTCTTTTTGGCGGTGGGGCTACACTTTGGTCTTGAACGGGTAAAAGCTGTTGTGCAGCCAATCCTGGATTGGCATCATATGTAGCTGCTACCAGGCTTGGAGGATAAGCAGCAGGTTGCTCTGAAATGCTCCTTGCTGAAGTTCCGATCATGAATGGTGACTCTGACAACGGCACCTCTTCGGACGAATCATATTCTTCTTTCACGCACTCGAAAGTTATCTCAATAGGTTCATTTACTGCATTTTCCAGATTACTGGTGTTTGAAGTTTCATCCATTCCATCATCATATGAATCTGATAAGAAGTTCAGCCTCTCGTCGTCGTACTTGGAATATGAAGAGCCGCCTCCCGTTATCTTTTTCTTTTTGTTTTTTATGTAATTGTCCCGTATGTTGCGCCATTTTGATTTGCATTCTTCAGCTGTAACAAACAGTATTTCAATAGATATCAAGTAAGTAACAGCGAACAAAAGTGACACAGGAATAAATTATAACCATAAGCCTTATCAGCCTATAATGTTCCCACTGCTGGGACACAGGACTTCCCCTCATGAGAGGGAATGGGCTATAATCCATCACGCGGGCCCAGTACGGGAATAAATTATAATGGGTGTTAAACTAACCCGAAAGACATTGGCTCTGCCAAAATGGTCTAGAATCTAGAAAAAAAAAACGCAATAATGGGCATTTTTTTTTTTCTAGATTCTAGACCATTCCTGTTTCCCAATCAAGTACAATCGATTGCATTGCGGTTAAACTGACCAACATCGTGCAAAAATGAATCGGTATAACAAGACACAAAACACAATTTATTTATTTATTTTATTTAAAACATGCAGGGTTTAAGGCCGAAAGAATCAGTAACGTCCCTGACAGACGCCAGCACATCAAGCTACCCGAAACTGTCAAATTTCCCCAATCAATTATTATACCTAATGCTTTTGCGACAGTGTTGAAAATGTATTAAATAAATTTGACAGATTGTAGGTAGTAGCTTTATACGTCTGTACAAGTTCGTACTTCGTACAGTCCATCCAAAGGTTGACTGGAAGATATCGCTCAGCGATAAGACCGCCACTGTAAACATAGAACTAGCAATATTGGAAACCGGTTGTGTTTCAATTTTGGTATAAGTATGTACAATAATGTATATTCTATTCAATATTTAACATTCAAATATAGGTACTCATTGTTAGTAGGTAGGTACTTAGTAATGTCTAGTGAACATCTGCAGTTCTGCTGTACAGTGCAAGCGTAAAGCAAATTTATACCTACCTACTGCAACAATACAAGAAACGTTGACGGAGTAGTTTGAATAGGCCAGAAAAAAAACACGTCGGAACTGACCCACCTGCCGGCCGTACTACAGAACATGTTTATGTTTCTATGCACGCACTGTAGGTTGGTACGCCGTACGGCTCTCGTCACAACGTTTCGTTCAACGCTATCTCTGTTCCCCCCACGAACACTCGATTGTGATTGGCTAGCCTACTGCAGTCACACGTTAATAACAACACAGATATCGGACTATATTTCTATGAGCCACGTTATTAGTTACAATCATGCAAAATATAAACATAAGGTAAACAACATTTATTAAGTTACATAAGAGAAATTACTCACGTGATTTATTTAGTGCATCTCCGATTGCGATCCAACAGTTGCCTTTCTTTATCATGCTCTTATAGTTCTTTAACTTATTGCGGTATAAAACTGGATATTTCTTAACATTTTCGATTAAATCGTCGTCAAACATACTCATTTTAAGGTTAAATGAGATGGGACGCGCTACGTTGCGCGAAGGTTACGGCGACGCGGCGGTATGCGGCATGGCGGCGGGCGGCGGGCGCGGCGGCATGTGCGGCGGCCGTGACACCCCGCGCCCCGCCGCAGTCGCCCCCTTGCCCTCACCGCAGACAGACGCTTGATGTGAGCGGCGCCTATCGCACAGAATAGCAGCCGACCGTTATGCGTCATATAGAACAATACTACACAACAGTTTCGTATCGCTTGGGCATTATGTTTTGCGCGCCGCACTTCGCATTGCGCAGCGGTAGATTGAAAGATTTTTTACGTTTACTAACACTAAACTGTACGACAATTTATTAACACATAACATCTCCCTTGTATTGTCCGAAGGCGCAGAGATTATGGTATAATTATACAACACTGGCGAAATTTTGGTGTACATAGGTACTTTAATACCGTTTATTACATAAGTACACCTATATTCCGCCAGTTTTGCTTGGGCCTCATGTAATAAGGGGATAACTACTTACTACAACTGTTTGTACCTACTTAGTACTTAAGTACTTGATGCCCGCGACCTTTGTTCGCGTGAAGTACCTATTATAACAAATATTTTTTCCCTTCTTAATCGAATTTTGTAACCAATATCAAATGTTTCAATTTTTTGCACGGAACCCTAATTATTTTGCCAAAATAAAAGTAACCTATGATAACCTTATAACATCAGCTATCTGCCAGTAAAAGTCTCGTCAAAATCAGTCCATCCGTTTCGGAGATTAGCCGGAAAAAACAGACAGAGACAAAAACTGAAAAAAATGTGTTTTTAAGTGGCGTATAATTATATTTCCATACGCATTCAGTAAAAAGCTGTTATTTTGATATTACAAACAGACACTTCAATTTTATTTATTTGTATCGATTACAAAATTTGAAGGGGTTCATAAGTCCTGGAGAAACAAAGATGGAATAGAACATAACATCACATCATGCTTGAAATCCTGGAATGTTGGCAGTGGTGCACCGTATCCCACATTTTGCCAGTTATGTTTGAGTCCCACTCCCATTTAATAGGGGGCGCGCCTATCCTCATCAACCAGACACAACTTCAGACTTCGTGGCTGCTACCGAAAAATTACTAATCCTTATAGAAAAACGCCAGAACACTACTCGACCTGGGTATCGAACCCAGGACCTCGTGCTCGACAGTCGAGCTTGTGACCACTAGAACAACGAGACATGTTATCAAAATCAGTGTATTCAGAATAAATATTTGATGGCAGTGTTAATCATTTTCTGTTCCCAAGCAACACGAATAAAAAATATCGATATAAAAAGAACGCATATATTCTAGGAAACAAACTCACTTTACCTGAAAGTTTACCTGATTCACGAATTTCGATAAAGGGCAACATAAAAAGATCGATTCACCGAAATATTTATTAAGTATGCGTCATCAAAATGTATTGTTCATTTTCAATGAAAAAAACACTAACGATTCTTCGTAATACATTCATAACTTGTATGAATAATACGAGTGTTCTACTTTCTAAATTGATTCGTAAACTTCTGAATGATAGTGTAATATGGCTTACGTTATTGTGCATTGTGTTCATTACAAATTTGCGAGTCACTTAAATCGCAGAACATTTTTTTTTTGGTGTGAAAAAATCACACGTTTAGGATTCTGCGCACTACACCGCGTATCAAACCATGGCCGTGCTATGGACGTATCTAGAAGTAACTGATATCTCCATAACTGGAACGTTCCCAGGTATGATAGGTCAGATTTTAATCTTCTTCATTTTCGTGTGGTTAGTGTCTAACCTGGTGTCAAAGTTTTTATGCCACCCATGGGCCTTTGACTTAGCTTTAGTACCTACATGCCGTCGAGAAATATCTCTCAGGCATGCTGGTTTGGTTTCCTCACGTTGTTTTCCTTCACCGAAGTTAGTGATGATAATATTATACAATACGCACATGAGTCCGAAAAATCAGAGGTGCGTGTCGGTTCAAACTCGAGACCTATGACTTGGCAGTCCGACGCGTGACGCGACACACCACTAGGCTATCACTCCTTTTTTTAATGAAAAAATCGTTAGGCCTAAGTCGATCGGGCCTGTGGACGGTGAGTAATGGGCTAGCTCGCCGTCCGTCCGTCTTATGACGACAGGCCGTGTTGACGGCGCGTTCGTGTTCCACGCGCGCCTCAAAGAGATGTCAGCAAACATGAGGGGCCTGCAAGGGCCGATGCCTGCCAGGGCTGCGGGACTGTTCGAAAGAGATACCGCGGCCCTGGAACATAAAGGGCAAAAGAAGGAACATGGATGGTTTTTAGTCAGTAAAAGCCTGACACTCCCTTCCGCTCCAAACAAAAAAGGTCTAACTCGATCCTCCAATACCATCACTATTCATTTTTTTTTTATTACAAAATGGGCCTGCTCTTGACCTCGATCACGCCTGGTGGAAAGCGATGGATGATGTCTATGATGAAACGAGCATCCATCCATCCATTATAATCCATTCATCCATTATTATTATTTTATTCCATCTTCTAAGCGGTTACCATTTTCATCGACATCATCATTCATCACATAATTTCTTGCCATTTCGTCTAGAAAAAGACATTTCGTTGTCAGTTATCCACAGATGCATTTTCTGAAATGAAAGTTCAAATATCACGCAGGCTTAGCTCCTCGGGGTAAGTAATAAACTTTTACGACTCTTAAAAATTTCCAAATCATCTATTTTTATGACTATTCCAGAAGTCATTTGCGGTTGAGTCGCAGGAGTACCTAGCGAAGAGAGAAAATTATGTGAATTTAGGTACGCTGAAGGAAAATTATGTGAATCTACTTTAACTATAGTTAATATTACTTTAAATATACTTCAAGCCGATTCAATCGATAACAATGCCACCAAAGTTGTGTAAATTGACTATTTTCATGTAGACACTTTTTTTTCAAAATCTGTGAATGCCGACCGAAACTCAAAAATTTTGCGGATAGGTAGTCTCTTAACCTTTTGAACGCCAAACCATAAACGCACGCGCGTGCCCTCCACGCTAAGCCATATTTTCACATTTTATTATTTTACCATATTTATCTTAAGGTTAAGCCGCATTTGCCTAGGTTGGTCCGTGGATGGGTTCCCACCCATAACATACCGAGTTTCCTCCATGCCTCGGAAAGCACATTAAGCCGTTGGTCCCGGCTGTTATTTGTAGATCTTTGACAGTCGTTAGGTAGTCAGTGGCTCGAAAGTCTGACAACCAGTCTTACCGAGGGGTATCATAAGTATTACCTAGCAGTAACTGAGTTATGGAGGTCAGATAGGCAGTCGCTCCATGTAAAATACTGGTATTCAGCTGCATCCGGTTAGACTTGAAGCCGACCCCAACTCCAACATAGTTGAGAAAAGGCTAGGCAGATGATGAGGTAAAATTAAGTACATGGTGTTATCAATAACGTAATGAATGACTCACTATGATTGTGCTGCCTTGCAAGGCGTACAAATAATGTTTAGTGCAGTTTGTAGTTTTCATGACAGTAAAAACTACTGTTATTACAGCTCACCATTATCTTAGCCTTATCCCAATTCATTAGGGTCGACGCAGCATGTCTTCATCTTCCATACTTCTCTATTTCTCATCTCATCAGAACCTCCTTTCTACAGCTAATTACCTAATATTAAATCTTTAATAAAATATACATTAAACAACTTAAAAACATTCCAACCAATCAGTTTGTTTGCCTAAGTAAATGATATGCTTACGTTTTAACCGCGTGACTCCAGGCTCCTGAACGAAGATTAGTAGGGGCTCAAGAACAGATTAAAGTCAACAAAACAGTTGTAATCTCTGCGGCTTTACTGTAAGGTATTTTAAGGTTTGGTAACTTTTACAATTAACGTTACCTTAGTAACTTTGCTGGGCCTGAAAACCTCATTTATGTTTCAGTTTAGAAATGCGAGAATTTGAGTTAGGTAATGTTTGTTTGTAAAAGTGAAGCAACACACGCAGATAACTAAATAATTAGAAAAAGGTGCTTAGTAATACAGACAATGGGCATATAAAAAGGACATACATAACTTAAGACCACGCCTGTAATCTGCGAAGGGTTAGGCAGAGGTGTACCTACCTAATAGTAGGTACACCCACATTTCGCCAGTTAGGTTTTAAGTCCATGTAATAGGAGGCGAGCCTATTGCCATCAACCAGGCACAAATCCAGACTCCGTGGCTGCTACTGAGACATTGCTGATAGAAAAACTCAATAACACTTTGTCCGACACGGGAATCGAACCCAGGACCTCATGCTCAGCAGTCACGACCAGGGCTCGGAACCGGTTTAAAAAGAGCGGTTAATTTCGATTAAATACCGGTAAATATATCGTTCCTTCATTTACCGGTTAAACAAGTGAACTTTTTTTATGTAACCCAAATGATTAAGGTTACCGGTTACATAAGCACAACGATTTTGGCACCGAAATTAACCGGTAAATTCCGTAATTCGTAAATTATTTTCGTCTATTTTAACACTTCCATTGACATTACCCCAGAAAATATTATGAAAAAAAAAATGTTTCATCTGAGGCAGTCAAATACAACCGGAGTTCGACACGCTTAGTTGTGCCTAGACCCTATCAACTTAATTTTAACCGGTTAATTTTCACTACCAAAACCAAAATTAATAAAAAACCGGTTATCTGCATAAACCGGTAAATACCGGTAAAGTGCAACCTTTAACCTAAATCGATTTCGGTTTGGGGTCACTGACCGTAACCGGTTAAGAATTTCAACCGGTTTCCGAGCCCTGGTCACGACCACTCGACCAACGACATTAAGGAACAAAATAAATAAAATAACACCGACCTATAAATCGGTGATGTTCTTCAGAAAGGTCAGTGGCGTTCTTCCGAGGTACTCACAACCGATGTGCGTGTAAAACCATTGACCAGATGTATTTATTATTTATTATTATTTATTTATTTATGTACACACAGATACTTAACAGGACAAATTATATTAACATAGAAGAGCACAAAGGTTCTGCTTATTGTTTATTATGTGGGCGAAGCAAAAGGAGCTGATTCAGCCAATCCCCGTGGGAAAAATGCCGTAAATGTTTACGTATCTAACTCATTTTAAATTCATATACAAGTTATTTCATAATTTTCCCCTAAGGTCGCACACCGAAAACGCAGCCTGTTTATGTAGAAATAAGTTACAGAAAGAAGAATAGAAAAACAAATTCGGAACTTTAACTTAAAGTTCAAGAAGTATATTTATAAGTCACTACTCGATAATGTATGCGAGAAAAGTTTTTACATCCAGTCCCCTAAAACTTTGCGATTACGGTACTCATCCGACTTTTCACAAGACACACCCTTTCCATTCATATAAGTTCATGAAGCATCCATTTATTACAGCATTTGATAAAATTCCTACCTAGACTCGATTTTTTTAAGCATATCTGTGGGTATATAATCAGGATTTTGAGTTCATCTTGATTGAAAGTTCATGCACCATCATACCTAGGTACTCTAAGTATTTCTACACACGTCATGTTATTGCTAAATAGGGTTGTATTTGTCTAATCTATACTAATATCATAAATGTCAATGTCGTTTTTAGGGTTCCGTACCAAAGGGTAAAACGGGACCCTATTACTTCGCTGTCTGTCTGTCTGTCTGTCTCCAGGCTGTATCTCATAAACCGTGATAGCTAGAAAGCTGAAATTTTCACAAATGATGTATTACTATTGCCGCTATAACAACAAATACTAAAAATAAAAAAAGGGGGTTCGCATACAACAGATATGATTTTTTTGCCGTTTTTATAGATAATGGTACGGAACCCTTCGTGCGCGAGTCCGACTCGCACTTGGCCGGTTTTTTTTATTCCGGTAGTAGGTACATTCCCGTGGAATAATCTCCTTCCCCCACGTTCAATAAAAGAACATTTTTATAGCGCAGTGAACAGTGGCAATTGGTGACAAAAATACAGAAGGAAAAGTATCACGAACCGATAGTTATAGGTCGCTTCTGTTCAATATTCTTTCGTTAACATCCTGAAATGTCGGGACTACGTTAATTGCGAACATTTCTGCCATCCATTAATAACGTTTATTGCTTTTTAATACCGACGCCAACTGTCTGCCCGACGGAAACGGATGTAAATAACGTAGGGTGACTCGTGACTTCCTAAGTTTCCCGTTTAACGTTACTGTTTAGGTACACAACTCACTGTCGTGTTGGCCCAAACAGGCTATTTAGGGATCCTCTTCCAGCTTAGGACCTAACAAATACTATTTCAAATGGCGTCCTTTATACATATAAGTTTTTAAACTGTCATGGTCACTAACATTTTCATTAACACTAGAAATGGGATATTTACCATGGTAATATCCCGTTTCTAGTGTTAATGATAATGGCGTGCTTTATATCTAAATTAAGTTTCAACCTCATTGCCAGTGGAGGAAACCATTATAAAGAAAACTCTGAGTTGAGTAAGAGTGTTTTTCTTTTCGTGCGGTTACTGCCAGACCTGGTGTCAGAGTTTTTATACCGCCCATGGGCCCCTGACTTGGCTTTACTTGCCAAGGAGTAACATCTCTAAGGCATGCTGGTTTCCTCACGATGTTTTCCTTCAGAAGCAGCCTTGCTTCGAGCAAGTGATAATTGTACAACACGCACATGAATCCGAAACATCAGAGGAGCGTATCTTGGATACGAACTGGAGACCTATAACTTGGCCTTCCGAATTTCTACATCGACACGTAATATTCCTCGCTTTTTAGACTTTCATGTTTATAACTGTCTTGCTGAAACTTCAGTTAAAATATTTATTTTCTGATAACTTGATCGCTACCTATTTTAACACCCTCTAGAGTACGATATTGACTAATATATTGGGAACAGACCCGAGAGCTTTTTACTTTCTAAGTAAAATAAATAACCTAGATAAATGAATTAATGGAAACTGAAAGTGAAAAAACTTTGTGCGTGGGTTGATATTCGTTACCTTTGGGGCATTAAATAAAATATTAACAGTTTCAGTAAATAAAGTAAACTTTACACAATTTAACGAAGCAACCAAAAAGTTAGAAATCGCGTCTCTGCAAAATAAATAAACGTGAATTGATTTTCTCTTAGAGGAGCTGTTTGCCGAAACCTTATTAATGTTGAGAGGTTTGCACACAACTTCGCCATGTGCCGTATTATCTCGAGAACGCGACCAAAAGATATGCAAATCACCTCTGTTCAACGATGCCATGCCCCTTACTCACTCTATCTACAGAAGCACCTAATCTTTGAATATTCTCAACTATTCAGACGCAAATCAGCTGACATTAGAATTTTAATTAACAAATGCAGACGAACGACGCCATCATCGACGCGAGAAGTTTACTTGAACCAATTAACTGAGATTTAATTTAAATCTCAGTTCTTACTCGCGCTCGCACGACATAAATCTCACAAACATAACGTTGCCTTGTTACAGATGCGGCACTACATCGTCCCCGCGCTGCTGCTTGCGATAGTGGCGCTCTCCTCGAGCAATGTTCTTCCAATGTCCGAAAATGACTTCAACAAAGAACAGCTCAGCTTTGATAGCCAACATAATGACAATACATTTAGTGATAGATATCAAACAAGAAATGTTATTGATGAAATATACAAAATGTACGTCGCACACGAGAATAAACCAGGATCTCTGAATAAACTACAACTCAAATATGCAGATGGTGGCAATAATCAAAATGATGATATGTTCAATATTATAAGTAAAGAAGACAACTACAATGGAGAAGGTTTTCGCAAAGAACAATGGCATAACTATCCGAGGCAATTGGATCGCCTCCATCAGTTGTATGAACTTAATACGGACAAAAGGAATTTCGACCCCGACCCCAATAAAGAATACACTGAAGAAGTTGCACCTGATAATGAAGAAATAAATGATAAAACCAACGAAATATACTTAGACAGCAATCCTGCTACGCATAATGACTACGATGCAGTGATAGCTGCGACGAACCCCCTAATAATACTAAAACTGCGTTTAGCAAACTTGAATAAAGACATTGACAAAGCTAATGAACAATACGCTAATCTTATAAATTCTGGACTAGAATCTAATAATCAGAGAGAGGATGAAAAGAATGAATTCATGAATGAAAACCCCGAAGTGAACGTCATAAAAGTTAAGCGGGAAGGCGTAGCTAGTACGCAAAATAATGAGTTAACAGGTGAGTTATAACTTTAATTTATTTGGACGGATCCGATTAGGCAGTTCGTTTACACATAAAAAGACAGATAATACAGTCACAACACACCTCAATACACTACCTCGAAAATCAATGTATTTCACACTCGTGGGTATTTTTCATTTATTGCAACTAATTTTTTTATTTCCACAGATAACAATAAACAATTGTTCATCATGATTCCTATAGTCGGCAGGTGTTTTTTTTTTATCTCATCAGATGCGCATGTTTTTAGGCCTTAATATTTAGGTAGGTACTTGATTGTGTTTATGAACAGAATATCATCAATGTGCATTATTATTTAAAAATAATTTGCTTTTATCAACAAATTAAAGTTTATCTGTAAATTCAAAAACATTAGTTTTTTTTTTAAGTTGTTATTTTTAATGCTGTTTTGCGGCTTCTCCTTCAACCTGCGAAAGCAAAACGCGGGAAGAAATCAAATTTTGTCATAGTTTCATAATGATTAATGAAAAAAATACTTTTCGTTCTGTTATATTATTTCTTCTTAAGTGTATTAAAAAACGTCGTTTAATTCACGTGAGCATTTGTCATTGCAGTTCTCGGCTCATTAACAGTGAATTCCGCATCGGCTGCCATGACAGTTTCCCCACTTGTATCGAAATGTACTATTATTTAGCACAGATAAATAAGTATATAATAAGACACACAACAAATTCTTCAAAATATACACAAAAAAGAGTAAAACAGGAACAGTACAAATATATTATTACTAACATCTGAATGTTTTTTGTATTCCAGAAAATCCAACCCAGAACAAAATGGTAAACAAGAGGATTTTCTCGCTGTGGAGTCGTCTGCAGAGCCTCAACCACAAGGGGCACGAACTTCAGCATCGACGACACCTTCATGCGTTCTACGGTCTACCAGACTCTGATGGAGGAGGTACCCTTACAGCGGAGACCAGAGCGACTCTTATGCGACCACCAGGCTCACCACTACGATGGGGTTGAACCGTTGAATAAACTAGGACTGTTGAAGCTTATTTATGTTCCGATTGAGTTGCAGTTACGTGTTAGATAAATTAATGAGGAACATGATAGGAAAAAAATTGGATGGAAGTAGCAACAGTGTAGGTCAACTCAAAAGTGTTAAAACAGTAGAATGAAAAATGTCACTGGCTGGTTAATTTACGTTTAACGCGCTTTTGTAAGTTAAAGGTATCTCAGGCCAGTTGTTATCATTGTCTTAGCGATAGATGTCTCATGTTTATGACAAAAATGTGTATTTATAGCAATAAAATTTGAAGTTTGCTCAGTTTTATATTTTTAATCGACGTTTTAGGAACTTGGTCAGAAAGCATGCATGAAAATCGAAACACAATATTATTTTTATAGCACCATTGTTCACGAAAACTTTGTCTCCAACCTAAGAGAGTATTTTCTTGTCAAATATTTTAATAATGAAGTCGACTGAGTGAAGTCATGTATTTCTTTAAAATGCTGAATAGTACAATAAAATTAATGACCAAATCGTTACTATCATTTTTGATGGTTGTCTGGTAGTAAATAATAATTTATAACAAGTATTTGTAATGACTGTTTTTACATTCGAAAACAATATTACAATAAGGTTTGTATGTATGTTAATCGAACAATATTTAAAATTATTGACTGTGAACATAAAATTTTTGTTCTTGTGCGCAAAATAATGCTTATTGTCTTCTGAAATATAACTGTTTGTTAATAATCCATAGAATGTAATATCTATATAACTTCCACTTCTATTGTGTCTATAAGGTTTAAAAAAAAAACAAAAAGTATTTGAATAATATAATAGTGATAATAAAATATTTACGTATATTGCCATTATATATGTAAATAAATAAAATGTATATCAGCTTTCATGTTTCATTTACCACCTCAATAGTTTAGATATTACCTATTTGAAATTTCCCGCCTAAAAAGTTTAACTGGTAATAGTGACATCTACATTTTATTCAAAGAACTACATGAAATAAAATCGAATGCTACAGATACACGAAAACAAGCAGTCGACTTTATTTTTACCACAGTATTTAACTTAATTTAATAAATTAACGACTTAAATAAAAACACTTTAAAAACTTTAATACAAAAGTTAATACTGACGAAGTTATAGGTGTTCTTAAATAAAATCAGTAATCAGCCGGACTGTCACTCTCAGTCATAACAAAACAACCAAAGTTTTGATAACAGTTATCTCGATACTCTTTATAAATACAAGATCGAGTCTTTCAGAATATTTAAGAATAAACAGACACCTGACATGGTAAGTACCAAACCATTTAATTATCAAACATAATCCATAGAGTTAGGCTAAATCATTAACAGGCAATGAGATTTCTATATGCATAGGTAGGTATCTGATAACATTAGTAATCTAGCTATCTACTTAGCAATGCATTGGTGCTAACTTCAAGTGTCAAACAAATAGTAGGTCATGATTGATGGTGCAGCACGACAGCATGAGCATGACACTCTGTTTTTGATAGCCAGCTAATAAGAAGAGAATATTAAGAGTTATAAGATACTTTAAATATAGAATTTTACGATCTGGAATTTATTTGTATAGTTGGTACTTAAAATACTGCATTTTTAACGTTCTCCTTCTGTCAGATTTAAGTAAGTTTTATCGATAAATATTAGTAGTAGCAGTAAAAAAAACATAACCTCAAAATCACTCGTATCGAAATATTTATTTGTATGTCTTTGGTATGAAATAATTTTAAGGAGACTCTAGACCACCATAAATGACAAACTCTAATCATCATCGTTTTCAAAAGTATTTTTGGAACAGTTGTCAGTATTAAATCAGGTATTAATAAAAATAAACATACTTAATTCTTAAATTAAAACAGCATAAATAATAGCAGACAGAGAACATTTTAACCCTAGAAAGATAGTCTGCGTAAAAATGACGCATGGGTTTTCGAAATATCGCTCTCGCTTTCTAAATAGCGCGAATCCATAGCTGTGCGTTTAGGACATCTCGTTCGTCGCTGGGAGCTTCCGTATGGCGCACGTGTCAGTAACGTAAGTGTAACCGATTTTGAAATATAACGACCGCGTGCGTCAAAATTACGCATGATTATCTTTTATGTGACTTTTATGATTTTGACTTGTATAATTTGTTTCTATTTTTTTATGTTATTATAACTGTATAACATTACTTACTTACATTATTAGTTTCTTTTTATAGATATTGAAGCAACAATGGGAAGTAGAAACTTGGACGAAGACCATATCCTGGCCAGTCTCATGCAAAGTGACGACGAGCTTCCCTGTGAGGATACCGACAGTGAAGTAGGTGACCATGAGAGTGAAGATGACGTGCAGAGCAACACAGAAGAAGCTTTTATTGATGAGTTAGAAGAGGAACAGCCGACCGACGTCAAGTGAAAGTGTAAAAAAATAATAAAGTCGTCTTGTAAAAAGTGTAAAAAAATAATATGTCGTGAGCATCACATTGATATGTGCCAAAACTGTTTGTAACTGATTTTTATAGAATTCTATGTTCCTAATATGTATAAGATATCGTTAATGTTGATTTTGTAAAAACAAAGGCTGATTATTATAGTTAAAAATAATTTATAATAGAAAAAGTAAGTGTTAAAAAATTTAAGTATTGAAGAAGATTATAGTTTTTGTTTTTTTTTTTAATAAAAAAATATTTATAAATATATTATCTGCAGTTTTAATTATTCTAATATATGTGTGTATATATATAACATACAATTTTATTGAAATAAATTAATAAACACCAACCTACAGCTAAATAAAACACATGCGTCAATTTTACGCATGAGTATCTTTTCCGTACTACACAATATGATTATCTTTCTAGGGTTAAACTCAGTTTAAGACAGATTTTAGTCTGAATAAATATATCAAGCAGCTAAGTATTTCCAAATCTAGTGCAATTTTCTAACTCTAACTTTAATCAAACTCAATGCAAATATATTCGCTGGTTTTTTTAAACAAATTTTATTTCTTGTTGCGTAAACAACTAGACCCACATCACCACTTTCTAAAGTCAACGATTGGAAATACACACTTGGGCTTGATTATATCTACTTACTTCGAAATGTAAGAATGTTGACTCTGCATCTCTAAGACGTCTGTACCTAAGTAGGTATATTACCTACATGCCGCCATTGCAGGGAAATCTGACGATTGCCTTTGTACTCAATCCACAAAGTAGGCAAAATAAACAGATTGTTTTATTATTTAGGATACTTAAAAACCTCTAAATATTTTTTCTGGACCGTAATCTATGCTCTTAAGAAGTCCATATTCTTCTTTTATTAAGATTAATTGCCTTTTTTATGCTTAGAGACTCCACAAAATGAGCCTTAGAGACTTAGCACCTATCTGCAAATATCAATATTCTACACTACATAAAATCATCATAATACCCACAATACGTTGTAAAAAGGTTACAATTTCTGACCTACTTTCGAAGGCTGAAAACCGCGCGATTCTCTACGCCTACTGGCTGTCATCATGTTCGTGGCGGGTGCGAGCAGCCCTGCATCTGAAGCGGATTCCCTTCGAGGAGAGACCCGTGGACATCGTGAAGGAAGGCGAGCAGAACACTGAGGAGTACCGGGCTATCAACCCTCATCAGAAAGTACCCGCCTTGCTTATAGGTAAGAAAAACAGTAGGGCACAGTAACTTTTTCTTTTGTATAATTTCACGAAGTCTGTAGCTCTGTATGTACATTCAGTTCATCGGTAAAAATATCTCGAAAAACACGAAAAAAGACATTTAAGTTTTTTGTTCAGAAAACACTAAGGACAAGCTCTATTCAGTTTGATGCAAGTAAAATCCCGTTTTGGATTTTTTTATTTCAAATACTTAAACTAGGTATTTAGATATTGCCCTGCTTATAACATGGTTGAAAACCTTGGGATATTTAGAGCTTTTTACAACGACAGCCAATTCAGCATATTATTCAAATACTAGGCATGAGTTCTTAGTAGATACTTCAGACTCATCTAATCTTATACTTTGATGATAGCTGCTGCCTGTTTTTTTTTGACGTTTATTTCAATTACAATTGGCATTTCGATAATAATGGAGATCACCTTTTAAGCAAGGAATTGCTTGAGACTCCGCACTTCCACTTGTTATTTTTAAGCAATTGAAATGTAGACATGACTAAACAAAAAAAAAACAAAAATTAAGTTTAAAATTAAAAAACAAAATAAAAACTAAAGAGACTAAATCAACCTAATGGGATAATACCAAGTATTGGAGTTTCAAACCATGGCTCAACGCCGAAAATTGAAAATCCAACATATAAGGTTTTATTTGTGAGTAAAAACAGATATAAAGTTACAATCGGAATGCACGCTCTGGATTCTTCTATCTTAATTCCATGCGATGATCTGACTTCAGTTTAGTCATCACATGGAATTAAGATAAAAAGAATCCAGAGCGTGCATGTTGACTTCAGTTTAGACAAGGCGATGTCTGAAATTCAGCAAGTCACTAAAATGTTTCTTTAAATCTAGATATATCCAGATACCATGCAAGATATAAAAATGACAAATCATCGATTGATATCATAATGGCAAATCATCGATTGATATGATAATGACAAATCATCTTTTTGTTGCATTTTTCTATTAACCGATATCTCGATCACAGAATTGACTATGAATTCTTTATAAATCTTAAGATTATTTGACAAAGTAGGTATACTCTGGGGATACCTAAGGTAGATTACCTACGGGTCTGCATATGAGCAAAATATACATATAACGAGAAGTTAAATCCTATTTCAAATTCCGAAATGACTTAATGTTCGCTTTTAAAATATGTTTCACTAAACCTGTGGAAAGGATTCTTCAGCTCCGTAAAACGATAGGTCGTTTTAATTCAAATACTTTTTCATTTCATAGGGCAGTATAACTTTATTTTTTCTCTTTATTTGTTTTGGGGTTTTTATCTAATCAGATATGTCAAAGTATAACTTCATCTACATTTTTTGTGGCGGCTTATCCAATGATTTTAAATTAATATCGCCGGATCCTTAAGCAGAGGTGAAGGACGATAATAAATATTACTCCACCATATTGTGAGGAACACAATATGTCATTCGTTTTCGCTGTAAATATCTGTGGGTTGATTGTGCCCTCAGTATCCCAGAAGGACCAAAAAGTAATTTCCCCTAGGCAAAAGAAATAATAAGTCATTCTTGTAAAAGATTCCACTACAGAATATGATTAAATCACGCGGACTATGAAATATAACTGTATGTGATGATGTTGATTAAAAAAACCCACGTAGGTACTTAAATGGGTTTTTCTTAGAACACAAATCTACAGGTAACAAAAAATAATAATAAAATAACGTAAATTAAAATTTCTCGACTTAGCACACGAGGTTGTCGGCAAGTGGAATGTGAACTCGGTTATCATTATGCCGATTGTCGTAATGGCTAATGGCCTGATGGCCAAGAGCCTCGACGAACATCTGTCGAGGCTCTCGCTAAGCAGTTGGATCAGGGGCCTGATTCAATACGGCCCGCATTGGGTTCCTATCTCTGGAGCCTTATTAAAACCACCGGTAGCTTGGCCCCTACTCCCGAGCCTGCCGACACCGGAGGAAACCCATTTAATAAAATAAAAAAATGCTTTTTTAAGAAATATGAAAAAATGAATAAGCGAAAAATAATGCAACAAAACTCGTAGATAAGACACATTTTCAGAATTATATTTGTATTTAGAATCTACCAGTTTATTTTGTTAATGAGTCCAGAGGGTAGGCAATGTGAAATGTATCTTACCAGCGATAACGGAAAAATCATAAAAAAACAAAAATCTATTGAACTGCCACAGACTGCATGAAAGCTAAATGTCAATCAATCCTTTTGAAAGTCGTAAAAATACGAAACGCTTCGACCCTCAGGCTTCCGCACTATGTTTTCTTCTCTTGGTGAGAAAATACCACATTGGTACTTAGTTGATTGGTTTCGAACCTACACTGTTATCCTTGAAAATCACCCTTTGCATCTGGATCATCACGACATTGTTACAAACAAAATTCGGAATGTCCCACAAATTCACGAATGAGTGAGCATTTTCCGATTTCATTTTCATAATTGAATTTATGAGCGTTTTAGTTCCTCCATCGCTTATGCAGGTGGCTACGTCTTGGAGACGTATGCATACACGTTATGGAGGCGTATGATATAAGGTTATTATATTCACACGTTCGCTTGACGATAAAAAGCGCCTAATACACCGATATCCGCTCGATTTGACGAAAAGGAAATGAGTAGAAAATGTTCAGCGCCTGGATATATGGTGGAGTGGAGCATTTTAATTTCACAAATGCGATAACTCATTCCAATATTCTGTCGAGTTATCAAAATATAGTACTTAGGTAGGCACCTACATGGTATCAGGACACTTGCGCGAACCCACTTGCGCGAAAAGACATATGCGCCCATAGACTTTTGCGCGATTGAACTTTTGCGCGAACTGACTTTTGCGCGCATGGGCTCTTGCGCGAATGGACTTTTGCGCGAATGGACATTTGCGCGCAGGGACACTTACGCGACTGAATGCTAGTTAGTAGTCACAACTAGCATAAGTCTCATTTTTTCTGCTACTCGCTCATGGAAGTGACACATTTAACTTTGATCTATATTATAGATATCGAAAGATACCCGATTTCTCGTTTAATTCCGAAAAAAGGTCGTACTGTTATAAAATATAATTGTACATAATAATACAAGTAAATACACAACAATATTGTTTTACTAACTTAAATCTAACATAAATTAATTTATTAAACAAACCAAACCCAAACAAATAAATACTTACCTAATTAAGGTTAACAGTTTTTCTATTAGAAAATTCTAATGAGTTTAATATGAAGTCGGATAAAAAGAGACGTTATTTTTTTTACTTTTTATTTATTGTCCTTGAAATAAAACGTGTTAAATTTTCTTTTATCGATATCTATCGATCAAATCTGCATCCAACCTAACTACATTACTAACTGAGTAGCGTAGAACTTTAAAGAACGAAATAGATACTGGACACTTGCGCGACTTAATGGCCACTGAGGTTTACTCTGTAAACATAATATCACGTCTACTATTACTTAAAGGTGGACTTTATTCTTAATTTGAATAGGTGTTTCTTTCAGTGTTTGTCAAAATGAAAATTCAAGATTTTGATTATCAGCGACCCCGAAAACCACAAAAACGACACCCATGGCGGAAAAACCGAAAATTTTCGTCAGCGCCATCTTCGCTTTTAATTTTGACCTCATTTGAACATCATAAAACATACTTTTCTTTTATACACCTACTCATACACAACACCAAATAATGTAGCATGCGCATCAGCCGAAATGGGTTTGATGGCTTTCTGCTACTCTGGGGAGACCGTATAAGCGGTCTTACGAATACGTTAAGATGAGGCTCACAATAGTTCTGTGCAGACAGCAGTAAAGATATGTGCAACGTACGTACCTTAGACTGCGACCTGCACTCGTTGAACTCCCAGCTGCCGTTCCTGATGATGATGATGACGATGGTGTTGGATGACGATGAATCTAATGGTATAATCAAAATTCACTCGAGATGCGCGTTGGTCGGAGGTAGAAAGAAAATATTCTTCAACTCAGTCCTAGTACTAGCAGGCGTGATGTTATGTTTACTCTACAGAGTAAACCTCAGTGGCCATTAAGTCGCGCAAAAGTCCAGTCGCGCAAGTATCCATGCGCGCAAAAGTCCGTTGGTCTAATCGCGCAAAAGGCCATGGGCGGGCGCATATGTCTTTTCGCGCAAGTGGGTTCGCGCATGTGTCCTTCGCGCAAGTGTCCCAGATCCGTGTATATTTTCACGAAAGTAGTTATTATTTATGGAATAACTATTTTCCATTTCATTCAATTAAGTCAGCAGACGAAACGGTTTAATTGTGTCATTAACATTCGTCCAAAACTTAAGTAATTTCCAATCATCCAACACCAATTGACTGAACCAAATTGGTGGAAACCTAAATATTTTCATATGAGTAAAAATACAACCAACATTTGTTTAATAAAGTAATTAATGTTCAAAACTTATTCAGAACTTACAAGAATTGACGTCCAGCATGAGTAAACCTGTCAAATGTAACGGGTGGTACCATAGATCTTAGTCAAGAAGTCTAATCGCTTTCAAGGATTAACATCTTCACGTTCATCGTTATCTCTGGTATCTATAACTCTTCGAAGTCCTCATGAGTCCTTTTCAAACCTTTTACTCAAATATTTAGGTATTAGGTACTTTCAAAAAACCTTACTGAAACAATTAGGTACGTTCAGATACAAATCTTCGTGCCTGGTTCATTTAAAAGCTAGTTTTACTCTACCTACTCTCTTTATTAATAGTCAAATCCTCTTTTGTCCAGATTAAGTTGCGGGGAGGAAATTGTCGAGTTTGGATGACCATTTTCCACATGACTTCATTCCCAAATACACTTTCAGTGATTCGATTGTATTGACATAGTTTTGTAAGTCCGATTGTTCCTTTATTACAGAAACTAAAGGGACAGAAATACCCTTAAAACCTTTCACTGTTATTTGTCGCAAATAAGGTTAGGACACTTTTATTTTTAACTAGCTGTTGCCCCCGATCTTCATCCGCTTGAAATATTATAAAAATAATAGTTCCGTATTTGAACCGGATTTTGTTCACAATTTCAAGGGTTTTAATGTTTCTGCACGGAACACTAATCCTTTTTCTTAAATAAAAGTAGCCTTAGTTACTCCTTATAACATCAGCTACCTGCCAATAAAGTCAGTCCTGCCAGTGCCGTCAAAATCGGTGCAGCCGTTTCGGAGATTAGCCGGAACAAAAAGACAGACAAACAAAATCAAAACTTTAAACCTTACATCTCTAGAAAAAGCTAATGGACTCATGTTTACATGTTGTCTTACGTATGACTACCAAACATGGATATACAATAATAACACTAAAAAAAGAATACAAGCATCCATAGCGATGGAAAGGAGCATTCTAAACATACAAAGAAAACAGAAAGAAGAAAAACAACAAAAATAAAATAAATAGACGCTTTGCAACATTCTCAAAAACTAAAATGGAAATGGGCGGGTCATATTGCACGTATAGACAAGGAAAAATCGACACAGAGAGTGAGAGTGAGTGAGTTTAGAAATTATTTGTTAAGCGATTGTAACTTTATAATCATGATATTATGGATTGTAATAATTCTGTTATTTTATACATGCACATGTAATAGTAATCCTACGATATATTTGTTTTTTATAAGTCATTCATTATGAAAATAAAGAGGCTATAGTAATAAAAACTGCCCAATAAATCAGCTTAACATAATGACGATGCAAGCATTTATTCATAATAATTATCATCTATTTATCATATTAGCTCCATGAATATTTGTTCATGCATTAGGTTCTATATTCGCTGATGTCATCGCAGTCACAATGGCCTCTTAGCCCGATGGAGTGCACTCTGGGTTGCGCTAATAGCCACGTCATTAACACGTTTAATACTCACTTCAATCACAAATTCTCGACATAAGGTTCTCTTGCGTCGCGTCGTGTCTAAATTTGATTTTCGCTCGGTTCGGATTGATAAGCTGTCAATCAAGGGAAATGAGGTCGAAATGGTGCTCGTAGCGAATTAACCGCGACTAGTGAAGTTGGGACATATGTATGTTTCTAGTTTCGGATATGCTACCTAGATACAGATCCTTTTGATCATTGAAACCCATGTTAGATCATTATGACTTTAGGAGGGGTTCCCGTCGGCGTCGAGTCGACGTTGAGGTACCTCGGACTCGTCCTCGACAGCCGATGGAACTTCGTGGAGCATTTCCGACGTTTGGCTCCCAGACTGGAAAAGGCCGGGGCTGCTTTCAAGCGGCTCCTGCCCAACCTGAGGGGGCCAAACGCCTCCTGCCGGAGGCTCTACGCGGGGATCTTGCGGTCCATGGCCATTTACAGGGCCCCGGTGTGGGCGCGTTCGCTGAGGTTGCGTGCCAAGCACTACCTGAACGCGCCCCAAAAGGTGGTAGCCGTAAGGCTCATCCGTGGATACCGCACGATCTCCCGCGAGGCGGCAAGCCTCCTTGCCGGATTGCCGCCATGGGATCTGGAGGACATAGTCCTCGCGCGCCTGCACGAGTGGCGCGCGGAGGTACTGAGCCGGGGGGTAACTCCGCTGCCGCGGCATATTGTCGCGCGGCGGACAGACCTCCGCCGTGATCTCATGGCGACATGGAGGGAGCGACTATCGCAACCCCGTGCAGGGCACGCCACGATAGTGGCGATAAGTCCCCTCTTTGAGGAGTGGCTTGAGAGGCGCCACGGCGCCCTCACCTTCCGCCTGACGCAGGTCCTCACCGGACACGGGTGCTTCGGGAGGTACCTGCACCGAATCGGGCGGGAGGAAACGCCCGGGTGCTACAATTGCGAGGATCGACCGGAGGACACGGTGGAGCACACCGTCGAGGTCTGCTCCGCTTGGGAGGAGCACCGCCGTGTCCTCGTAGCGGCGATTGGTGGCGGCGACCTCTCGCGCCCGGCCCTGGTTCAAGCCATGGTCCGGGGCGAGAGGGAATGGGAAGCCGTCGCCTCCTTCTGCGAAGCAGTCATGCTAGCGAAGGAGGCGGCGGAACGTGAGAGGGAGAGAACCTCCTCACGTCCCAGCCGCCGCGGGAGAAGCACCGGGCGTCGGGGGCCACGCCGTGATGGCTCTCGGCCACCGTAGGCGCGGGCCTGTGGACGGCGAGTAATGGGCTAGCTCGCCGTCCGTCCGTCGTATGACGACGGGCAGGCCGTGTCGACGGCGCGTTCGTGTTCCACGCGCGCCTTAAAGAGATGTCAGCAAACGGGAGGGGCCCGCAAGGGCCGGTGCCTGCCAGGGCTGCGGGACTGTTCGAAAGAGATACCGCGGCCCTGGAACATAAAGGGCCAATGAAGGAACATGGGTGGTTTTTAGTCAGTAAGAGTCTGACACTCCCTTCCGCTCCGCCCAGAGCGGGAGGAGTCATTTGATGATTTCCCACCCCCCAAAAAAAAAAAAAAAAAAAAATATCATTATGACTTACGTTAAACTATTTTGAATATAAATAAAGAAACGTTAATACTAATAAATAAATAAATCGTTTATTTATAAAAAGGGGCACATTTACACTGAAAGAGTGATTGACAGTTGATTTTTATGTAAAACCAAACTAGGTAAAGTACACTGTGTTGGTGCTTTCACTGAGTTGGCGAAAGCAAATAAATAATAAACAGAACCTTCTTCAGAATATAGATTGAGTCACAACGTGGCGAGGTTCAAATAAGAGCGTCATTATGAAATTCCAATATAATACTCACAGACGTTAATAATTTTCCAAAATTAATATCGACAGCCTGCAATATTTGCGATGTCGATATTAAATTGAAATGAATGAATGGTATTGTACTTATAGGGAGGACTCGAAACAATTATTGTTAACGACTTGACATTAGATTGTTCATCTGTGGCGCGATTTCGAGAAGCAATCGTTTGAGTCACAGATTTAAATAGAAATAAGACTAGCACCCGCATGGATTACGTTCAATTAAGATGCTAGAAGACTAAATGGTTAAACAAGGGATAATAATATATTGGATGACAGTAAACGGATCAAAGCTGTCTAATCACGGGTTCTTTGCCTGATCCTGTCTTTACAATACGTTCGTCAAGGTTTTCACTGCTATTTAAACGATTTATTTATATTTTAAGATCAGGATATAACAAATCAACGAAAACTGGCTTAGATTAGGTACCTATCTACATACATAGACCACCGCATGGCATCACATACCAACCATTTTTGTGGAATTTTCGCTGAGAATACTGCAAATACAAACATAAAGCCTCAAGAACGACCTTCAGTCATAAAAAAAATACATTGTATACGAAATAGAAAGATAAATCTATCACAGAACCCCAAGTTTATTGCTCTATCACTATTTACAGCTTCAGATTGATAAGTGCAATCCCATTACTTTGAGCTAGACCCAACAGCCACACATTCGAGCTGCTAATCTGCTCACCCTATTTTGCTATCTCTGGTATTCAAGATCCGTTAGCCGGTGTGGAACGGTTCAGCAAAGATTACAGACGATGATAAAAACATATCTTTATACGTACATATCTGGCGAACTGTTTTGCGTGATCACAGCGTAAATAAATTGATTCCAAAATTTCTGCGGGTGTTTATTTTTTTATTTAAAGTAAAAGGCATTAGAAAAAAAATTGTTTAAAACGTAATCTTCAAAGCTTTTTATAACAATTTACAAGTAGGTATGTCACTAAAACACGATATTTATTCAATCGCTGTGAGTGCAATAAAATGTTTGCAAAGTCGCTTAAATTGTTAATCTGACCACGAAAATAAACTGACCCATTACAATGCACTCAAAATGTGAACCTAAAACTGTTTTTATTTTCTTGCTAAGTGGTCGGGGCTCGCTCTGCTGAGGTCTAAAGCTGCAATATTAAAAATTCAAGCAGTGTCGTCGGTCCGCGGTCCGTTACAAATGTTACAATCAAACATCATTTGCGTGCCCAAGGCGACCGACCGTTTGTTTAAGTGGACCGGTCAATAACTCCGCAAATAGCTATTAAATGAATGTGTCGCCATCAAATAACATCACACATAGAAAAACTCTGACTGAATTGGTAACTATTTAGGTCATTGAATCCTGCAAAGTGCGACGGCTCCCCATTTATTTATCTCATCAGTTTGTTCAACTTTACGAGTGCAAGACAATAGTGAATTGCGATGGATTGTAAAATATTTTGATGATCTGATACGCAATTATTGTAACAGCTTTATTAGATGGAACAATTTTGGATTTAATTGAACTTATCAATTTGTGCTCAAACTGCTGCTTGCTTACTTTTGAATGGGGTCGTTCCACTGAATGTTGCCAATAGACAAAAATAGTTTTGCATGACAAACTATTTTGACCATGGAAATAAACTGGGTTTTTTGTTTTTTCCAACAATTTCGGTGTGAAATTAAGTTCAAGATTTGAATAGCTGTTTATATTGCAGTTTTCATGGAAATAAAAGTAGATATGATAATATCTGCGTAATTTAATTCACTTGGAATATCTATTCATCCATTAGGGACTTCAAGTAAATAGGTAAGCGACGAAATAATGTCCACAAAACTTGTGGACAAACTAAGCACCTACCCACCTCATACGCATACAACAATAATGTGTCGATTAATTTAGGAACCAAGTAGGTAAATAATATTGGAAACAGTGACATCAGAGAGAATGAAAGAAAATAGACGATTCGAACTTCGAATCGTCTGTTTCTGTTTAAATTAAAAAAAATATACGTCAAACGACAAGCCCCTGTGTAGAAAACTAATGTGGGAACTAATATTGACAAAAATTATGTGTATGTGCTCTCGGGACAACGATCAAAGCTGCTACAGAAAACAAGAGAAAATCTCCACAGCATAAACACATTTATCACCATACCAGAAGGTTCAAAATGAATCACACACAGTGTTACTTACGAAAATAATTTACCACTTAGCAAGTTTATTTGCTCAAACTTTCCGCCTCGAGGAATTTGTAAAGTTCTCTTAATTTACCTGCAAATCAAATACGAGACGAATTAAGTGAATTATTTGACAATTTCAGGGATAGCTACGTTATAGGAGGTTCAATGAGTAGTGAGATCTTTTAACAAATGAAATGGTTCTTTAGTCACAACAGAATCGATCAACCGACTCAGGATCAAATTAGAATCTTTTGAAACAAATAATTATTTTAATTTACTGAACACTTTTCGCGAAATGTTATCTTTAGGTACTCTCTATGTATCGACATTTTTGATTGCTTTCAATTAAGCCACACCATTTGTCAACGATTGATTCAGTCGATGGCCAGTCAATCATTAACAATTATTTGCGTCATGTTTATAATGGAATATCGTATATCGTGTATCTCTATTGTTGGGTAGTGCGTCCACAAACGATGTCTGATGTTTAGCGTTTTCTTTAATTAGTCGTTGCCTATATTAGTTAGGGCCGATTGACTAAACAATCACACTAAACACTAAAACTCCGATTATTAGCGGTCATGAAACGTGCGAGTAGGTCAGTGAATTTTTAGTAGGTATCACATTTCAGGGAATTCTTTACGTCTCGTGTCGGTCGTCGCGCTCCCACGTTTCAAGTCCGCGACTTTCAAGAGCGTTACTGTTATTTATAATGTTATATTTTGTGTTTAGACAATGAGACACTGGTAGAATCCATGGCTATCGTGCAGTACCTGGAGGATACTCGTCCCGAGCCAGCCCTGACTCCGAAATCTCCTTTACAGAAGGCCAGGATGAGGGAGCTTTGTGAGGTTTGTATAAGATAAAGTTCCAATTAGAGAGATGTATTTATTTCAATTTAATGCAGGTTCAATTCAAATTTTAAAAGAATTCATCTCTATCGATGAATGTTTGATGATTTTTGTCAACGTCAGGGTTTGAGATGGTATTGGTATGTTTTCAACGAATACCACGTGAATTTCAGTGTTTGCAGCGATGACCTCCATTGATCACCATGCCAAATGTCAATAATTCGATCAGTCAGTCAGAAAATTGGTGTTCATATAAAATATATAATAAGCATGTTACGTTACGTAGGCACATAACAACTCTTATGGACCATTAATTCCAACTTGATTACGACGCCAACAAAACAAAACCTAATAATAAAAACGGCTAATGGCTCAACTTTCACTAACTGTCCTCCGAATTATTTAATTAATTGAATTTGCCATTAAACCTGTCCGCATTTAAAGGGTATTCGAGGTGTTAATTTCTCGACGGCACCCCTTTCGCGTTGGCGCGGCCATTATCATGAAACTCTGAATTATCTAGATTCCTTCTAAAAGTCAGCAGAAAAATTTGTAAGTGAAAATATCTTTGCATTTTTTCTAGCACACTACATATATTCTACGATTAATTTACCATTACCTGTACATCTAGTACAAAACTACTAAAGATTTTTTCGACACAAAATTATCAAAGCTAAGGAATATCAAAAATAAAAAGAGCAAATCTTCACCTATTTTCCTTCAATCACGCGTAACATTTACATAGTTGGGTTGTAAGAACTTTACGGAACTGCCAAGCCACTTTTAATCCTTTCACGGTCAAAATGTTGCTACTATAAGGTTTAGAAGGCACAAGAAACTATTTTCTTTTGCAGATAGTAGTCTCAGGCATCCAGCCATTACAAAACGTCGGTCTTCGACCCCAGTTCGAGACGACGGAGCAATACGTCAACTTCACAAAGTACTGGACAGACCGCGGTCTGCAGACCTTGGAGGATCTCCTGCAGAAGACATCGGGGACTGGGAGATATTGCGTTGGGGACCAGCTGACCATCGCTGACTTATGTCTTGTGCCCCAGCTTTACAATGCTGTCACCAGGTGGGTTTGGAAACATACATTCTATACCACATTTAAGAATAGTTGACGCCATAATTCAGCTCGTGACTCGATGTTATAACGGTCTCTGAATGAAGAGCTTTGAAAAAAAAGCATAATAGCCCATCCTATTCAATTTTCATAAAGCAGGAATCCAGGCATTAACAGAACAGTTTACCACTAAACAAGACGAGCTCTTCAATTTACAAAATAGAGCCCTACTGATGATAGAACTAGTTGGTAATTAACTTGTTAATTAAGCAATCTTCGAAGTTATACGCATAATTATAATTTCGGCAGTAATAGGTCGGGGAATATAACAAGTTGAGCGTTCCCACTTTCCTCGCTCGACGCCCACAAATTGGTAGCGAGACACAAAGCTAACAAGCCATGTTTTTATTCCATTATTCACTTTTTTCCATAGACAATATTTTAACAAGTAAGCCTATAAGCTTTTGGCCCAATAGAAAAGTAAAACACTTCACTTTATCACGAAGGTTTGACAAATGTGTTTATTTTCCATTTCTTCACTCTTTATCTGGAAATTGTGATCTGAAATCTGAAACAGCACAAAAACTTTCATGAAAGTTTCGATTGAAAATAATTGAAAATAGTTTTAAAAATCTATTTTTTTTCTTTTTCAGACATAAATTGGACATCAGCAAGTACCCAACAGTTTCGAAACTTTACCATTCATTGTTAAATGAAAAAGTTTTTCAGGCAACTCATCCTGAAACCTTGAAATCAAAAATATAAAACAACGTAAAGTACGTCATTCATTCAAACCTAGAGGCGCACTGAAATATTTAGTTCTAGGAGACCACTCGATACACAATTTAAAGGACCTAAAATTGTGATCTACTAAATTACCAAGATCGTGCATTTAATAAATCTAATTTCTAATAACGAATCGGACTATCTTCGGGAATTAAAATTAATTGGTGCGTTTCTAGGCCCAGATGGGGATTTAAGATTAACGTTTTATTAAATCTAACCAAACCCCTCTAATTACTTGAATTGCTACGTCTTCGAGGGGTCTGGCTTAAGAACCAAGAAGTTTTGTAGTTGGATGTCTGACACTTAAAATAAACTGTATATAATGTAACCTAGATTAGTTTTATTTAATTTTAACGGACTTCATGGCAACAGAAACAATACGAGAATCACCACACCACACAGATATAAAAGCACTGTGTCGAATTGTTATCAATGTTGTGTAGTTGACTGTCATTAATTTGCCAGTATTTTCTTCCTTCACTACATAGTATAAAACAAAGTCGCTTTCTCTGTCCCTATGTATGCTTAAATCTTTAAAATTACGCAACGGATTTTGATGCGGTTTTTTTTAAATAGAGTGATTGAAGAGGAAGGTTTATATGTATAATACATGCACCCGTGCGAAGCCGGGGCGGGTCGCTAGTTTACTTAAATTATAAAGCCGCCTTAGGCGTTCGTATAAGACCATAAAAGGCTACAAAAGACACGTATAAAAACGGTTACCATTCATATAATGTAGCGAATAAAATAAGAAATTCAAACTTGAAGCCATTTTCTTCAGAGTCCTTATGAAGCAAACAGTAGGTACTCCATTTGCTCGCCTTGCATTAATTAAGTTAACACTTATCTGTCACACAGTCATGGCTGCCCCACTTTTGGAAGACAATGAGAGTACTTGAGAGTAGGTATGTCTAAGGGACGTTTTCAACCCCTTGAAGGCGCTCCTTATACATCAGTTGAATCAAAGGGGTAAATGCCGAATTCATTCCAAGGTTATATTCCATATTCGAAGTGGCAATGATCTGGAATAGGTTTTAATGCTTGGTTCCGCTAAGGTTTCAAGAATGGCCCCTGTAAGTGAATCCCGTATCGAAAGTTCATGGCTCTTTTGCGTAGATGTGACGAAAACTATTTTTTGTTTAACGTTTCCCCGCTCTAGGAATTTCTCCTGTATCGTGGGTGCATTTATAAACATTTAAACTCACATACACAAACAGCTGTACCCGGAAAAACTACGCGTAGGCCATAAATATTTGTTCCATGCGGAAATCGAACCCGCGACACGCAGCGCAGCAGCCAATAACTCAGCCACTCCACCAACCGCGCCGTCGGATATTTAATTTTTAATAGTTTAATAATTTATTCACTTCAAAATAAACAGATTGTAGATTACAGCTTTTTAACTTAAATAATAACAGGTAACACAGAATAAATTGTAGTCTACAATAAGGTGGGTGACGCTCTGTCCTCCTAGCTAGGCTACAAAATAGCCTGTGTTTAGGAGACACAGTTTCGATCCCTAGGTACTAATTGGCTCTGGTACGTGTTACATGTGCAGATTGGCAAAAGTGGTAATTAACAAATGGATATACAAGACAAATCTACAATGAGTAAATGATAAAAAATAAAATCAAGTAAAAAACAAAATAAAGACAACCGTAACATGCAAATTAAGTGTGTGGGTGTGTTTCATGTCTCTGTCTGTGTAATATTTTACCCAATTTGTTAGTTTTGAGTTATTATTACGCGTCACGTAAAATACTCCCCAACATAGTTGGGAAAAGACTTTCCCAACTATGTTGGGGTCGGCCTCCAGGTCAGGCAGATGATGATGATTATAATGCGTCACGTTTAGTACAAATCAATGTATTTTCTCTTTCTTTTTTATTTCCAAGCCTGAAATCACACAACAATCATACAACCTAGACCATTTAACATGATGGCCATTAATCACGCCCCTCATGTCGTGTTACCAAGTGCTGTACTTACGCTGCATCAACGCCCTATGTCGTGTATGTGGGTGAATTTCTTCACATCAACGAATGTTAGCGAGCTATAACATCAGCATAACTACGCAGATTGTGCTTTCTTACAGAACTTCCCAACATAGTTTAACGAACTTTCAAACCTGGGTCACATTGACTGCTGAGCGTTTGTCTTTATTCCATGTAAGAAGTACGGACGGTCCCTTGGACGAGTGTACTAGGATGTCAGCCATCCGGGAGAAGTAGTGAACGATCGTGAACAACTACCCTGTACAGAAGTCGCTACGTTATGACCACGACTGGTCTGACAAGAATAACACGAAGAAGAAGATTTAACATGTACTACATTTTGGTCTCGGCTTCGCTCCCGGAAATTAAGCCACGGGAACGTTTTAAATGTAGCCTATGAAATTCGGGGTAATGTAGCCTCCCGTTAGTGAAAGAATGTTCGAAATCGGATCAGTAGTTCCGAAGATTACCCGCTGCATACAAACTTACTAACAAATTTTACCTCTTTATAATATCGGTATAGATGGGAAAGCATGAGTGAAGTCACTGTGAAAAAGTGACATAGCGTCTAGACGTACGTCACTAAGTACTGTTTTATTCACATAAAAATAACGTCACAGCTGTAATCCCCAAAGGGGGTCCCTCGTTAACCTAGTAAGTACCTAATACCTACACCCACATTTACGTTACCCAGTTACGTTTAATACCCATGTTATTTGGGGCTATTGTCATCAATCGAGCATAAATCCAGACTTTGCAGCTGCTCCTAAGAAATTTTCTGAAGGAGAAACCCAATAACACTTTGCCCGACCAAATTGAACCCAGTACCTCAAGCTCAGCAGTCACGCTTGCTACCCTACCCTTTTATTTAATGGCATATTTCTCACAAAACCAGGCTTAGATTTGTCTCTTGTGGATTTGGTCTGGGCAACACGGAGGATTAAATGTCGGCCTACTACTAAGCACATTTATAGCTACAGAATCTCTACGGGCACCTGTGCTCATGCTACGCTCCGCACGGCCGGGGGTAAACACATACCTAGGCTAACTAGTCGAGCTATTGGCCTATATAGCATACATATCGAGTTCCTCCACGGCCGAAGCCATACCGCTATTGACTGCCGCCTCGCTTTCAATACAACGAAGCCTTTATACGTCGTGCTGTCATAAATCGTTGAATTACGACTTGCTCTACATATTTAGGTCACAGCTGCAATAAGAAATATTACTCCTTGTGAATACTAACATGATTGCCTACCACGTACTATTTAGCTAAACGCGAATTTATTCGCTACTATTCTCATTGTAGGTACGTACTAAATAATGGCTGCAATAAAACGTTGAACATTAACATCAATGAGTGAATGTCAGTTTAATATTGAATAGATGGTTTGTACCGTGGAAAGTATGTGTCGGTATGTGTAACATACTCGTAAATCTACAGTTGTAACAATCCGCAGATACCTTGGTTAAAACTATAACAAAGGCTACAAACTTACACCCTTCCCTTGTGATCAGCATTATTGCTTAACACAATTTCATAGTTTCCGCTGAAATGTACGAAGTAATCACCTGTACACAGTCGACACCGATTAAATGTGGAAGTGGTGTTTAGTGATATTACAGAAACACCTTATTCCTACTACTCTGGCGATAGCCTACAGGTATATCAAACGGAATGTTCGAGAAATAAGAATTTCATAACTCATAGGAACTGGCAGTGTACTTACTACAAACATGATATCTCCGCACGCAAAATACGCGCATTTGACGTGGAGTTGCGGACACCAGCCCGTTATACAATACAATACTACAAACATGATAATATTATGTCATTTTCAGTTGTAGGTATCGTAAATTCCTTCCATTCATTACCTACATCGAACAATTGATGCAAGGTTTCTTCGGTAACGAGCAATGACGCTGATGTGTAATGTTTTCTGGTGAACTCTGTAACTACGCCAGCTATTGACATCATTTTTGAATACATATTCGTAGTTGGAGGCCTTAGGTAGTTACACTCAGTAATACTATTACATCCACAAGACCATGTACCAAAAGTTTTTTTCGTAGAGTAAAAGGTGGAGTGTCGCAGCCCGCTTGTTACTGTTACATAGCAAGATCAGCCTATAGTGTTCCCACTGCTGGGACACTGGTTACACAGGCCTACTGTCTTTGAGGAGAGGTAGTTAGCTGTAATCCACCACGCGGGCCCAGTGCGGGTTTGGTAGATGTCACAAGTCTTCGATTTTTTTGGTTCTCGGTTATACCAGTTTCCTCACGATGTTCTCCTCCACCGTTTTAAGAGCACTGGTGATTAAACATATTACAAAAAGTAACGCGCCTGCCTGAGTTCAAAACCACGTTTTTATAGTAGATAACATAACATCACGCGTGTAATCGCCGAAGGGTTAGGCAGACGGGTATTTAGTACACCCACTGTTCGTGTTATGTTTAAGCCCCATGTAATAGGGGGCGAGCCTATTGCAATCAATAGGGCACAAATCCAGACTCCGTGGTTGATACTGAGAAATTGAATTGCTGATGAAAAATCCCAATAACACTGCTCGACCTGGGGATCGAATGGACCTAATGCTCAGCAGTCGCACCACTATTTAACCTATTGAACGCCAGAGCATAAACGCACGCGCATGCCCTCGACGCCAAGCTACAAGTACACCACAAATACCTACAAAAAGAATATGGATTCCAACACATTTTTTTTTTATTTCGTTTTATAGTGCACCGCAGTTTTGGTAACATATTTGTGTCGTTGGCGTACAGGGCACACGTTTGCTTGTCACGTATATGTGACAATGATGTTCAAAAGGTTATGGAAGATGACGACGTAAACCCAGCTTGTATGCTGCAAAAATCCTGCGGCACGTTGCCATGTGAACGTAGTCCTATTGGGTCTTACATTTACTCAAGAAATGTGGTCGTAAATCAGGTCGATGTGCTGAGTCATCTTATGTTATTCTTTAATGCCAAGCAGGTTTCCATACCTTCCACTGACATTTATAAATGAACAAAACCTTTTACAGCTCAAGCGAGTGCACGAAAGAAAAATATTTATTTTCAATTTACAGGCTGAACGTGTATAAAATTCAAATGGTGTAAAATTCTCTCAAATCAAATAAATTCAATACCTACAAAGCCTTCATCAGTTATTATTTTTCCAATAATCTTTATTTTACCATTTATGAAAAAGTGAGAAGATTTTTCTTTAAGAACTGCATTCATTCCCAACTAAATGATAATCAAATAAATGATCCATACAATGTAAATAGTTCATAAGGTACGATGGGGTTGGCATATCCGTATGGACAAAAACCCCTTTATGTACAAAAGAATAAATAAAAAAATGATGAAATAACTCTGTAAGGATTACCTAAATTGAAAAGCGTAATTTGGACAATTCGGGACTCTGCATTAACATGCATTTGACAAATTAGCGCGGTGAACTCGTGACGGAGCCAGACTGTGTTCAGTTTCCAAAGCCAATACTCCCGAGAGACTCTTAACATTTGCCTGCATTACATTTGAAACGCCCTTTTCCAATAAAAGGTTTCTAAAAATCTCTACCGTTAGAATACGGCGAAGTGGTCACGCACGGTCTACCACGGCTAAAAAGTAAAGGTATCGCTTCAACAATCCAGCGATCCACGCAATTGTGTTTCGCAATCAGCGTTTCAGTACTACAGATTTCTAAATGCATCATCACATCGTACTGTCTGACTTGTTAGTATGGGACAATTCCTCACTCGTGTCGTGAAATTCTAATTTAAGCTTTAAGAGGCTTAACTCGAACAATGTGAGTATATCTCGCTATAAATAAATCTTCCCTGAGAAGTTGAATAAATTCTGACATCTACATGGTGTTGCAAGTTCTGATTCTGTGAAAAGGATAAAGAAACGGCCGTGACAAGGTAAGTTTGTAGCTGATCTTACTTTGATTTCCTTTTGATTGCCAACGAGGGCACCATTAACTTTTATGTGTGCACATCGACGATGTTCTGTTAACGGTATTGTTATGTGGAAAGCTCTAAGCCTTTATTTCGCAAAGTCCAAAGTATATTTTATTATTTTCCAGCTACGCTAGTAAAATCAAACTACGTTTTCGGAATCTAACAATCACTCTTTGTGGCTTTCAGTACTCCTTAACAAACAGACAGGTGAGACAGGTCTGAAACTGCATCAGGGAGAAAATCTCACCAGTAGCAATAATAAGTAGTAGTAAAGGTACAAAGGGGCCTATCTTTAGCAGAGGTAGGTACTACCAGTTCCCAAGGCAAACTAAGCGTATCAGGAACTATGCGAAAGTTCACTAAGACCGAGTTCCGTGATAAATACACGCGCCAACAACAAGTACGTCGCACCTAGTGTGTATATAATGAGGCAAACTTCTTTCCTTTGTTCTGCTGTCCCCATGTGGCAAGGGTATCAGGTTTCCCATACAGTAAGTTGAGGTGCCTAGGCTATTATGTCGTATAGGCCGAGAACTGACGCTCGATTGCACTTAGAATAATTATTTTCACTTTAGAGGATATAACAACGCCACGGACGCTGCTGTTAAAGTGGCCACCTATTGGAGTGGGCCCAATTTTACAAGACGTAGGCTAGGTAGCATCGATGCGAAAGTAGAAGTATGATAACTGCCTTGGACACACGGAGCAGCACTTGTTCCCCGAATAGGAAATGCGGAACAGTCTATAATATCCTACTCGGGATCTAGCAGTCGGTGCCAAAGATGCATATGAAAATCTACCTGTAGCATTATCTGCGCCACATCGCTATAGTAGCGTAGCTTGACTAAGGCAATCGGATGCCAAACAGCAATCGTTAATGTAATTGCAATTGGTAAATAGTAATTCCTGAGGAGAGCCTATAGAAGACCGGTGAGAACCTAAAAAGTGGAATTTATGGGAGATCATCATCTTCCTCAACGGCAGCCTTGTTCCACCCGCTTCTCAGCATGGGCCTCCTCCCATTTGCGCAATTCTACCCCGGTCTGCATTCGAAAAGTATAAATTACCTGCCCTTAAATTATTAAAATAGGTATCTACCAAGTTAAATATACCTAGAACAACTACGAATCAATTACGCATTCAACAAAAATATTGACACAGACATAAAACTAATTAAGCAACAATAATGAGTAGGCTTGGCACCACACCTTCTATGTTTTTAGAAGAACTTTAAAGGTACATCGACTTCGGTTATTTGAGTGCTCGAATTAGGCGCCTATAAAATGTTTTATTTAGTCGCAGAACAAATGAATCTCTATTAGAGAGTTGATAGCGCCGAATTGGATTTGATCAATATACGCAAGTCAGGCGACAACAACATTTTACAAAAGCAAAGCAACTATTATTGTTTATCTCACTCCGGTTAATGATTCATATAGGCACAGCAGGGACGGATTTCCCTATAGGCCGAGTAGGCCCGGGCCTAGGGCGGCAAAATTTAGGGGGCGGCAAAATTTGGTAGTTTTTTTTTTAGTAGTTGCCCACGCGCCTACGTGTAAAAACTGAAAAATGTGTCCATTTAGCATCCCGCAAAAAAAATTACATGTATGGCGATTACGATTATTAGAAGTGTGTGATTTTCGCTGCCACTAATATTTACGGTCGAAAATGAACGAGGACAGGTTGAACGCTCAGGCTATTCTCTGCATCGAATCACAGTTGCTAGTCTTTAGATTGTGATGATTTGATAAACAAATTCGCTGCCTAGAAAGCCAGGCAAAAGGCAATTTGTGAATAACAATTCATTGTTACTCACAAATAGAAATGGTAAGAATCAGTATCTGAAATACTGATTGAGATAATTAAATCATTTACTGACTATCCTTTTTTTCCATTTTAATTTAATTTCTATAGTTCATTTAATTTTTCATGCTTTACAGCACATAGGGGGGCGGCAATCTTTCGTAGGCCTAGGGCAGCCAACGTATCAAATCCGCCCCTAAGGCACAGGTGATACAGCTATTAATCTTTGCCAGTGACTGAGCCCAGTTAGACATACACATGAACAGTTTTGATCATGACAAACCAAGGTCCATGTAGATAGCTGTAGCAACTGCCTCATTCATAATTGTTTCAAATAGCGTTCAATGAACGCAGTTTACGATCTCTGACTTTTCATTAGCGTTCATTATTTTGACACCAATGCAATAAAGATGGCTGGCGATGTGATATGGTGCCAGCGGCTCAGAGGCTCAGTATCGTCCCTGCCGCCGCTGGCTAGCCGACATGTGGCGCCGCTCCCGCGAGGTCGGCAAGAGGCTGCGACACCCCACGGCCTCTGACTAACACCCCTTGCGCGCCCACCGGGATGGGACCAAATATAAACATAAACCACCTAACATATTTATTCGGGCCGCAATGGCTCCACAGACAAAGGGACTATTTCTCCTCTTATTATTATTTTGTGCTCTCAACGGGGGCACCGGGGACGGTGAGTAAATATTATTAGTTTAAATGCTTTTATTTCGATATCGAGACATGACTACGCATACAATTTCGAGTAAAGTTGAAGGAACCTTCTGAGAAAAACAGAAAAGCTCTAAAAATAAATAGTAAAAGTAGTAAGACCAAAATATAGTGGTTAGATCAGGCGTATGCCTCCACAGGGAATCGAAGTTGTAGTAAGAGGTCAACAGGATTAAGTCAGAGATATCGACATCGTATTTGTTACGAACCTGGAGCTGATGTCACCGAATAAACTGTTCGTTCCCATGGGACTATGTTCGTAGATAAGTTGTCTACTCTGAATTATAATGGAATCTTGTATTTCAGATGAGAATGAGACCGAAGTTTTCGACGTTTTGTCTGTGGTTTGGGACAACGAGGAGCTCCCTGATGGGATCACCCGGGCCCCGGGGCGGTGCCAGTCACCCCTAGAGAACACCTCCGACTACACAGCTATCGCCCTCAATGAGAACGCCACCCTGCACCGACTGGCGGCTGGAATGTTCTACAACAGTTTTCCAGAAGACTTCTCTATTTTGGCTGTCGTTCGATTGCCAGGTTAGACACATTTTCAAACGTTATATACTTAGTACTAATCGCAAAAAAAAAACCTTTAGCATTTAAACACCTTCTCCTTAATACCTATCTAAACGCGTCTCGGGTATAACCCAAACAACATAATCACTTTTCTCTCTGGGATTTTCCGGCTTTCTGACTATTAAGAGGGTTCAAACGGCGCCATTACAAAGGTACTTCAAATCGTGTGACAATACACAACAGCGTAATAACGAGAAGAATTCGCGTTACTCCAAGAATTTGTGTAATCATTACCTAATGCGAAATACTTTCATTTTAGTTTAAAGGATGACTGAAGTAACATTAATATTATAACGTAACAATTTAAAACTATACTTAAATATTTAGTTACTACATATCGAACGCGTAGTATTTTTACAAGGCTACAGAAGGCTGCGCTACGGCGTAGCGCGTAGTTTGCTACGGCGTAACGCGTAGTTTACTACGACGTAAAGCGCAGGCCACACTGCCAGTTGGCGGGCAGGCGACCAACGCGAACAACGCGTCGTTTCACCTCTTTTCATACTTTGGTTCCCACCGCGAACTATCGAAAGATACGAACAAAGTATGAAAAAGGCGTCGGTCCAGCTGGTGGTGTGGCCTGCGCTTAATGCGTAGTTTACTACGACGTAGCGCGTAATAGCTAATTTGACGAACATTTTAGGAAGCTGACTTTGCATATTAAACACTACTAATTTGTCTTCAAAGTTATTATTTTGTACACAAATTAATCATCCCAACGTCCACCCACATGTTTGGATGGAACATTTTAGGAACGCCTTGAATATTTCATTTATTTTCTTTTAAATCTATATGAAACAGGAAGGGATCAAAATCCGATATTCGTCTTGTACTCGGACGCTGGGGACGAACAGTTGCAGCTGGTGGTGGGCAATTTGATAGAACTGTACTATGAGGACACCCGGGGCGACCCTGCCGACCATGAGCTCCTCACGTACCGGGACAATATCGCTGATGGAAGGTATGTGTATTCTTCTAAAAACTTCATCAAATATAATCTTTTTTTATTTTTCTGTCAGCGTTGTAAATTTGCGCTTCAAATGACACTGCACATAAATAAAAATCGAGATTTTTCATGTATTTGCAGTGAAAGCAAATATTTCAACTTTAAAAAAAGAATTGAGAGACAGAAGCGACGTTCTAAATTTTAAACTTCTCTCTCACACGCGATGTGATATGTATTATTATTGCTTCGGTCTGACTTCACATAGACTAAATTCTTCGATCCGATGTTTCTATTTGTTTTGATTAGATAGTTGCTCGAAACAACTTTATATTACTTTGTGTACCTTCAGCCACATAAACTTTTCGTGCAGTTACCGAATACTTGTGTACAAAAAGTATCTGAGGAATGTCGCCCACACAAATAAGAGCACAATGTTTCAAAATAAATGATGATTAAAGTAACTTTTACTTTAGTGGCTCGATACTTTTTGTATCGGTGTGTGAAGTAGCATTTTTTATGAGAACCAAATCTCTAAAAAAATGCTACAGGAAAATTATTTTTTAGAAAATTGACTATTAACTTACATTGTCAGTTTATATAATTCAAACTATCATTCTTTGACAGTTTTTATGTAGGGGTAATCTCCGGAATTAATCATCCAATTCTAAATATTGTTTCACGGGCAAAAAGCTAATTATTCGTGGGTGGCTATAAATTATATTTATATCATGCTTAGTAGCTGAAGTATCGCAATTTTTGCGGATGAAGTCGCGGTCGAAGTGCTAGTATGGTATATGCCTATAGGGTTATCAAAACTTTAACGTAATGTAATTTCTTAGATGGCATCGTATAGCGATCAGTATAAAAGGGGACTCGGCAACTCTTCTAGTGGATTGCGAAGTGAGAGGAACACTAAGACTGGATCGCAAGCCGGGCAGCACATTCAACCTGGCTGGAGCCCTGGTAGTCGGCTCCCAAGTCACCGCCGACCAGTATTACGAGGTAGGTGAAAAAAAACACAATTTGAAAAAAATACCGTGTCGTACTCCCGATACGAACGTATTCAAAATCGTACTTTTAGGTACCCGTTCCTCACGCCGTGATGGCTCTCGGCCACCGTAGGCGCGGGCCTGTGGACGGTGAGTAATGGGCTAGCTCGCCGTCCGTCCGTCGTATGACGACAGGCCGTGTCGACGGCGCGTTCGTGTTCCACGCGCGCCTCATAGAGATGACAGCAAACGGGAGGGGCCCGCAAGGGCCGATGCCTGCCAGGGTTGCGGGACTGTTCGAAAGAAATACCGCGGCCCTGGAACATAAAGGGCCAAAGAAGGAACAGGGTGGTTTTTAGTCAGTAAGAGTCTGACACTCCCTTCCACTCCGCCCAGAGCGGGAGGGGTCATTTGATGATTTCCCACCCTCCAAACAAAAAAAATAAAAAAAAAAAAGGTACCCGTTCCTCTCTTAACTTGATGGTAACTCAAACTTGTTTTAGTTTCAAACTACTCGAATCGAGTTAATTAAAAGACACGAAAAAATTGTAACGATAAGGGCTCAAAAGTACTTTTCCTGTAAATTACCTAGTGTAGTCAAACTGGGTAGAATGGACTCCGAACCAGACTGCGGGCGCCGACAGATAATGTAGAACTGCGAGCTGAACTTACCGCTATAGAAGCAGATGCGAGACAGCGTAGTTCTATTACTAACCAAAGTAACTGTAGCGGCACTACAAAAAATACATACTACCTACTACAGCGTCATCTGCCTATTCAATTTTAAATCGTGCTATTTAAGTTATCCGCGACTTAAGGCTATATACTAGGACAATAATTAGCAATGCAAGACTACTTTTGTTAGCTTGGGTCATACCAGTTAAAACAAATATATGTGTTCATGAATAAAAAAATAAATCCTTTTTCTAAGGAGGATGAAGAAATTTACACCCTGTTCTTTATACTCCTATATAGCCAAGCTGTCGATAAATGGCTTCAAAAATCACGAGGCAGTGTTTAAAACTGCCCCAGGCTCTATCACAGCTGCCCTAATTTTTACAGTCCATCTACACTCAAATAGAGGAACTAAGAGCCCACGACACTAAACCTAGTTCGATAAGGATAAGACTACCAGATGATGCATATAAATATGATAGTCACGTTATTAATGGGGGTCTGAAACAATCAACGATACGTAAAATTATTCGTACGTAACTGTAGCACGTGTATTTAATCAGTACAAATCGAAAGGAACTGGGTGATTGCTAACAAAACTGAATCCAGCTGCGCGGAGGGCGACCTTACACTGCTGCAGCAACCACTTTGTCCACTATTTGAGCAGATCGATAATACTAGATACATAAGTACAAGGCGTCGCTTATCATGATGCTCCCACTGATAAGGCCAATCAGGGGGGCTTTCAGCACTGCATTATCGTATAGTCCTACCCCTCCCCTGTTCCGAGGAACAAACGAAACTTGGGAGTCTTATCATACTAGTTTTTTTTTTTTTTTTAATAACGTTGCCAGGTTTTTTGCATTGCAGCATCGCCATTTTGTGTTCCCCCATTAAAGACGTGACTATTATATATACATCATCTGGTAGTCTTATCGAACTAGGTTTAGTGTCGTGGGCTCTTAACCAGTCCTCTACTGAAATATATGTCAAAGTTCGCCCGGTTTACCCACACCTCTCAAAGTGCCAAAGTTAAAAATAATACGTTCAGGTTAAAAACACACCTTGTTATAACAAAAGTCCCAACAAGTAACATTCAAAAGGTTCCATTATGAAGGTAATCTGATTCCTTTAATAACCTTTTATTCTTGGACAAAAAATACAACTTAGTCTCTCTCTAGAGTACTGTACATTAATTAACATGAAATTATTTCATTTACACAAAAAGGTCTATTTTAAATACTTTTAAATACATTTTCACTTGAATTCGATTGACATTACTAACGAACCAAAGAATCTAGATGGGAAAAAGCTACTACGAAGGCGACTTTGCATAATTATATTACTTCTAACGTACGACTTTCAGAGAACCTAAACCTTTTTTTCAACTTCTAGGGTGAAATCGAGTTACTGCAATTCGCAAACAAACCAGACGTGGCTTACGACATGTGTTTATCAATAGCTCCCGACTGTGAAGGAGGACCTGGAATGCCATACGTCCCTATAATACCAGCAGCTCAGTTAGAACCCGAAGTTAAACCAATACTCTACGTTGAACCTCGACCAGAATCCACAGAACATCCAACCTTAGGGACTTTAACAGAAGACGATGTACGAAGGAGATACGGAACTTACAGCAGGAACAGATTTTTTGATAGAAACGAATCGGATAATCTGTGGCCTACCAGGGTATTGACGACCCCTGAACCTGTTTGGCAGGTCGATAATTCATTTCCAATCAACAATCAGTATTCACCACCTACATCGACAGATTCAGGTATCACATGTATATTTTAAAGACCTTTCTATATTAAAGAGTACTATTTTCTGTTGTTAAAAGTCCGTCCCTTTATTTCAGATGAAAATGATATTTTCGGTACATTTACGAATCATAACGAGTTTGTAGCTGCACCACTGCCTCCGACTACTAATGATAACGAACCTGAAGACGCTTGGGAACGAACTACTCCAAGAGTAAGTTTAACCACTCTGAGAGAGATGTGGTTAAATATCTGTATAATTCCAAACAAGTCTATTTAAAAATTTGTCGACTTTTTAAAGTGATTCGTGAATGTTATGGTGCATTGACATGACATGTGACAAAACATATCTACCTTTTATTTCGAGAATCGAAGGGAAACGTAATAGGTTTGTCATATCAATCATAATGTACAAAAAAAGCTCATTTGTACAACAAAAACATTCCTTCCATTTTATTTTGCCTTAAATGCCAGTGCCACCCACACCTCCACATGGGGTTTTTAATGGAATTATCATGTTTTTATGTGACGTGAGATTATTTCCATAACGTATTTTGTTCCAGTCCAAACGAGGGGACGATGATGAAACGGATGTGTCGTGGACAACCCTAGTCGTCACCGAGACTACATACGTCCCTATGACGACCACGGAAGACACAGATTGGCTCACACATCCCCCGGAAGTTACCCAAGTGAGATAACATGTTTTCGTTTATTCTTTTGTTTTTCAGCTCGATACTTTTTTGTGGAATTTAGAGTTGGATCAGTTGTAAAAAGACATTATTTTGTGGCACGATGGCCATTAACCCTTTACTTTGTTTTAATACTTTGGTAAATATGCCTCAAATGTAGAAAAAAATCAAGGGATATTTTTTCAATCTTATGCAATTCTTTAGCAACTATTGTTCGTTGTTTCAGGACAATTCAACAACAAACTACGATTCTTCAGAGACCGATTACGATTATAGCAGTTCTGGCACTTACATGGGCCCCCGAGGATACCCTGGCCCACCAGGTCCGCAAGGTCCAAGGGGACCCAAGGGAGAACCGGGAAAGCCTGGCTTTGAAGGCTCGCAAGGATTCCCAGGGCCTCCAGGCAACGTTTTTGTTATTCCTGTAAGTAATCTTTAACTAGAGAATTTTTCTCATTAACCTGCTTTACTTTTTGATTCCAGTATTATTTTTACCCATAAAATAAATGTTATTTGCAGTTACAACAATCGTCAACCGATAAAGGACCCGACGCTCAATCCGAAGCTCTTCGACAAATGTTCTCACAACACATGGTACGTCTGTTCAAACATTTTTTCTTTTTGTGAAAACCTTTTTCAAAATAAATCCCCTTTTACCACAAAGTTTTTCACAAAATGAAGACACCTACAGTACATGAGTAAACTTCTCGAATGAATAAATGACTTATGACTTAATGTTAATAACTCAAAAAAAATCAGGCTGCCATGCGAGGAGCAGAGGGGCCAATGGGTCTGACGGGCCCACCAGGACCTGAAGGTGAGATTGGCCCAGAAGGTACTAAAGGAGAATTAGGCGAACAAGGAGAACCTGTAAGTCTACAAAAGTTTTGTTATTTTTTATTATGTATGACAATCGTCGGTACGGTCTAATCATATTTGTTTCACTTAAGTTGTCTGACGAGATGGCGAGTAATAGAGAAGTATGGAAGAAGAAGACATGCTGCGCCGACCCCAAATAAATTGGGAAAATGATGTTGATGATTTGTTTCATTTAAAAATATTGCAATGATTATTCCTATTTAGGAGAAACAAGAATTTGTAAGTTAAGCGACTGTTTCGCCGGAAGATAAAACTAAAAAACAGTTGCATTCACAACTTAAACATTTTTAAAAACATGGTGCTGAAATAGCCTTTTAAAATTGGAAGACGTTTAGTTATTTAATCTCTCTAAGTAATTGATTATAGTGTTTTACGTTTGGACTGTGATTTTAGGGTCCACCAGGACCTAGAGGTCTACAAGGCCCACCCGGAAGATTGGGACGACGGGGTCACGCAGGCAGAGATGGAGAGAGGGGATCAACGGGTGCTCCCGGTGCTAAAGGCGAACAAGGCTACCCAGGACTTCAGGGAATGCCTGGTGACAAAGGAGAAAGAGGAAGTGCGGGTCTGCAAGGTGAAGCGGGAGCTCCTGGTCAAGATGGACCACCGGGAGACGACGGACCGCCTGGGCCAACTGGGATTCCTGGAGAACTGGTAAATAAACTTCTTAATTCTTGATGGATATTAAGGAATTTGTGGCGCCATCTACATGTCTACCTATGAACTAAAACTGACATTTCCATCGCGATATTAAAGTTATCTGCGCGATTAACATAAATGTACACAAAACCACCACCAGACACAAACCGCTCTGGTTGGAGGATCCTCCCTTTTCTAGGAGGATGAGGAACTTTACACCCTGTCCCTCATAAGGTTGATTTAATTAGGTACTCAAAGTGCTTTAAATATTTTATTCTAGGGACCCCGAGGCTTTATGGGCCCTAGGGGATTTCCAGGACTAATCGGCTACCCAGGTATACCAGGTCTGGAAGGGCCCCATGGAGCAAAGGGTTCGTCTGGTCAACCGGGTCCTCCGGGCCCACCAGGTCAGCCCGGCACTATTGGCTCTCCTGGCTCATCGGGACCACAAGGACCTACTGGAGCCCCGGGAGTTCAGGTACAATAAAAAATATGAAAAAAAACCTACCGCCTGTGGCCTCGCCCGCATAAATTCAACAGTTTTACACAATTTTTTTTTAATTAATTATAGCTTACCTACATGTAATTCTAATTTACAAGCTACATTAGTAAAAACTTTCATCAAAATTAATTTAGAAGTTTTTGCATGAAAAACATCATTCAACATCACATTCATCACAAACTTTCGAGTTTCGCGAGTAGTAAGATAAGATTAGATTGTTCATAATGATGTTGATGCAAATCATAATGGTAATTCTGCACCTGATCATCAGTTTTGGTATGTTTTCAGGGTCCCCAAGGAAAGCCAGGTATTTCAGGGCTATCCGGCCCGGAGGGGTCACCAGGTACACCCGGCAATCCAGGACAACAGGGAGCACCAGGAGACGTAGGCCCTCAAGGTCCACAGGTTTGTATTAAAACTAAGCGTGGAGTATTGTCACTAGCTAACAATGTTACATTAATCTATATATATAAAAGAAAGTCGTGTTAGTTACTTCACTTATAACTCAAGAACGGCTGAACCGATTTAGCTGAAAATTGGCAGGGAGGTAGTTTAGAGCCAGGAGAAGGACATAGGATACTTTTTTTTTGGTAGGAGTAGTGTAGGAGTAGGTTAAGAGTAGGGTAGGAGTAGGGTAGGAGTAGGGTAGGAGTAGGGTAGGAGTAGGGTAGGAGTAGGGTAGGAGTAGGGTAGGAGTAGGGTAGGAGTAGGGTAGGAGTAGGGTAGGAGTAGGGTAGGAGTAGGGTAGGAGTAGGGTAGGAGTAGGGTAGGAGTAGGGTAGGAGTAGGGTAGGAGTAGGTTAGGAGTAGGGTAGGAGTAGTGTAGGAGTAGGGTAGGAGTAGTGTAGGAGTAGGGTAGGAGTAGGTTAGGAGTAGGGTAGGAGTAGGTTAAGAGTAGGGTAGGAGTAGGGTAGGAGTAGGATAAGAGTAGTGTAGAGTAGGGTAGGGTAAGGGGTAGGACACCACGCGAACGAAGTAGCGCTGGGCAGCTAGTTATAAAATAAAACGAATCATCCAAAATTAAATTTTAGGGAATGCTGGGATTTCCCGGAAGCCGGGGATTGAAAGGTGATGAGGGACCACGTGGCTTGCCAGGAGACAAAGGCGATAAAGGAATAAGAGGTAAGAACATCGAGTGGTTTGCCGTAATGTTCAACGCGTCGCTGTTATTTACAAGAATCTAATTTTACACAAAAATCATTTTGACTTACAGGCGTTGAAGGAGAAAAGGGTGATATGGGACCAAAAGGAGAACGGGGATTGACAGGCGAACCCGGTCCCCCTGGTATCGAGGGACTTGAAGGACAAAAGGTAAAACAGCTTTTTAGTTTTCTTAATACACGACTGCTTTTGTATCGGTCACTAATTCTCATTCCTCATTTTAGGGCGTAGAAGGACCAAGAGGCGAAACTGGTCCAATAGGTATAGCCGGGGAGAAGGGAGCGACTGGTCCACAAGGCCCGCAGGGATATCCAGGCAGCCAAGGGGAAAAGGGTGATAAGGGTGGATCGGGAAGGAGGGGCAGACGGGGCACAAAGGGATTAATGGTATTTAATACTCCTAACGATTGGAATTATTATTTTTGTGATTACTTTAAATTTGTTTGGTAATTCATGTTTATTCACAGGGTTTAGTGGGACAACAAGGTGATCGGGGTGAAACTGGACCCAGAGTAAGTTTATTTCATTCTGATCAGTTCTAATCAAACTCTACCGTTTTGCAAATCTAGTCGATTACAAAGTAATAGTATAATAAAACATCTGCGTCAATTTAGGGGTACAGAGGACCACGAGGCCGTAGAGGCTCAGACGGGCCTCCAGGATCGAAAGGAGATACAGGACAACCAGGACCACCAGGCTCAACAGGCGAGAGAGGACCACAAGGGTTAGAAGGTGTACGAGGATTTCCAGGTGCCATGGGTCCCCCCGGACCTGATGGGAAACCAGGCTTACCTGGCCCGCCTGGAGAACGAGGCCCGACGGTGAGAAATAAACTTTTTTGATGATACACAGCTACAACTTCAAATAAATTTTACATTACCTCATATATAGTAACAACTCCTATCTTATATATACGGTCGAATTGAGAAACCTCCTCCTTTTTTTGAAGTCGGTTTAAAAAATAAGACTTATAACGGTAACGTTTTGAATCAGGGTGACCCTGGTGCTACAGGACTAACTGGACCCTCAGGGCCTGTCGGGCCCCAAGGCTCCAATGGCGAGCCGGGACCACCGGGCCCTCCCGGTGCTTCTGGCATACCTGGCACGCCCGGCGACGTGGGCACTCCAGGAGAAGTAGGGAAAGAAGGGCAGCCTGGACCATCGGGCCCTGAAGGAAAACCAGGGCCGGTTGGATCTCCAGGGCCACCAGGAAATAACGGAGAGCCTGGTTTACCGGGAGCAGCTGTAAGTATATCGCTTGTGAAGCTAGTAATCATTTTAATCAACTAATCGCTTGGCCACGAGTTACATGCTCAAGTAGCACGAGTGTTGTGACAGCGGCTCCAAAACACAAATGAAAATAATTGCTTAGGGCATACCACGAGTCACCACTTGGCGCAAGTCCTGAGACCATCTTTTTTTTCGGATGGGAAATCATCAAACTCCCGCTCTGGGCGGAGCGGAAGGGAGTGTCAGACTTTTACTGACTAAAACCCATCCATGTTCCTTCTTTTGCCCTTTGTGTTCCAGGGCCGCGGTATCTCTTTCGAACAGTCCCGCAGCCCTCCTGAGACCACCTGAGGTAGTGATCGGGGCGTTACTCAGTTGAATTATTGAATTAATATACTGGCGAAATGTTGATATAAAAGTAACTATCTAAACCAAAACTAAAATATCTATGCGCTTGTCACAGGGAATTCCTGGAACTAAAGGTGACTTAGGTCCACCTGGTCCAGCGGGTATCAGAGGAGATAAGGGAGAACCTGGTGAGACCGGTAACGAGGGACCGCAGGGACCACAAGGTCGTGAGGGACCGAGAGGATCACCTGGACCTGGGGGTCAAAAAGGCGAGATTGGTGAAGCAGGACCAGTAGGTCAGTAAATCAGTATTAGCTTGTGTCTTCAATTCCGCAAATTCTGAAAAACTTTTTCCAACAAATTAATTGTTAAATTATTTGTTAAAGATTTTTACAGATGATTGATTGATTTTTTCATTTTTCCAAGTTATGAAATGGGAAGGTAAAGGAACTCTTTGAATTAAAATCAAAATTTTTCTTCAAGGGCCTATCGGTCGTGACGGGTTGCCTGGGCCAAGAGGTTTAACTGGAGCCCCTGGCCCAGTAGGCCCGCCTGGCGAAGATGGTGACAAAGGAGAAGCTGGGCCACCAGGTGAAAAAGGGTTCAAAGGTGCTATGGGAGAATCTGTAAGTATGATATGTTGGAAAACAATTGATTTAGAATAGTAACAGTAATCTTCAAAATCATGTTCTAGTTACCACTTCGACCGAAAGAAAGAAAAAACCTGCCACAGAGACCCGTACATATACATACTACATGTTATAAAATAAAACATTTAGTACCTATCAAAACACATAATATTAATAAAACTTAAGGATGGAATATGAATAGTTGGCAGGTGAACGACATCGCGGCTAACTGATTAACGTTTTCGTTTTCAGGGTCCACCCGGCTCTCCCGGTACACAAGGTCTTCGAGGAGAAGCTGGTACAGTAGGTTTACCCGGCGATAAGGGACCGCCCGGTGAAGCAGGCGCTCCCGGGCAACCGGGAGCAGATGGAGCCCGAGGCCCGCCGGGCCCACTCGGACCAACTGGACAACAAGGGACAAAAGGGCAACAGGGACCCAAAGGAGATTTAGGAGACGCTGGAGCTTTAGGTAACAATATAATATGATGCTGCAACTTCAGTGACATAACAATTAAGACACTGCATTCTGTAGCTGCATCAGTTAAGGCTATACACGGTATAATGGACATCCCGGGGCGAACATATAATTCTAGACAACCTAACATAGAAATGTTCTTCGTTAAAAAAATCAGTCGCCTAACCAAGTGCAAAAACCTACACAGCCAAAAAGATATAGATGAAGCGAGTTGTTTTTAAACCAAAAAAAAAAACATTTTTTTGTGACTACAGAATATACTGTCCCTAAATTCGTGGTAAAAGGGTAAAACAGCGTGAACACCGTTCTCACTTTTTAAAATTTAACCACGCATTAACAGTGATAATTTAAAACAGTAATCAGTTTCTCTCTAAAAACACAAATTAGACCATAATAACGCCTGCTTTCTTTCTGTTAACAGGTGCCACGGGACCCGCTGGTCCAACCGGGCCGCCAGGGCGACGAGGACCCAAAGGTGTCCAAGGAGAAGCAGGACCACGTGGCGCTGAGGGACAACAGGGAGATGTCGGCAGTCCCGGGGCACCTGGGCCTCCGGGCGTTCAAGGCCCTGAAGGAAAACTGGTAAGAATTTATTATTATTTTTTAAATAATAATGGACTTGAAACTTTACAAGGAGTAATTATTTATCACTATCATATTAACAGGGACCTAGAGGAGCAGTCGGGCCTAAAGGCGATGATGGGCCATCAGGGCTACAAGGAGAAACTGGATCTAAAGGGCCACCTGGTCCCGAAGGCCCTAAAGGAGACCCTGGCGCTGCTGGATTTCCCGGTGAACGAGGAGAAACAGGCCCACAAGGCATCAAGGGTGAACCAGGATCTGACGGACCTGAAGGTAGCACCGGACCTCCAGGATCACCTGGGCCGGTGGGACCACCAGGAAAATCCGGTGAAACTGGGATGCCCGGCAATCCTGTGAGTTACCCGACAAAATAAAACAACCTGTTTAGCACTCACTGCACTGTAATTCAATAAGTTACTGAAGTACATGTTTTTCATCAACAGGGTTCAGAAGGTCCAGCAGGACTTCAAGGGAGCCCCGGTCTAACTGGAGAAAAGGGTGATATGGGTCCCAAAGGCGTTCCTGGAGAGCAAGGATCGAATGGACCCCCCGGACCAGCAGGGCTCGAAGGACAACGGGGATTAAGAGGATTGCCAGGTCCTATTGTAAGTTTATGTCTCTATACTTGTCTTGTCGCAGGTATATTAATAACAGTAACATACCCACCTCATAAACTGCAATCCATAGAAGTAAACACAGAAAAAAAGATGATAATATTTTTAATTTTTTACAGGGTGAAAATGGTGCCCCAGGAATAATGGGACCGTCAGGTGCACCAGGCAAGGCAGGGCCTCCAGGTAACCAAGGAATAAGAGGCGACAAAGGCAACCGAGGACCAAAAGGACACATTGGCGATACTGGGCCAATGGGATTGAAAGGTGATCAAGGCGAACTTGGCAAGCAAGGTCTACCTGGTCCGATTGGACCACAAGGACCGAAAGGAGAAATGGTATGCATTCAGATGTTCTTCTAGATTATTATTCATATCAAAACCAAAATCGATTACTTATCGTGATTTCGATTATTCTGTTATTTCAGGGACCCATAGGACCTCCAGGACTGAAAGGAGACACAGGACCAATTGGACCGGCAGGGCCCGAAGGCCCACTTGGACCAAAAGGCTCAACAGGACCGGAAGGCAGGCCAGGTTCAGTTGGACCGCCCGGAACCCCAGGTCCTCCAGGCCCGCCCGCTCCAGCGCCACAAATACCTCCTGAACTATTCTCGTCATACACCAGAAGACGTCGCAGTGTTGAAATCCAATCCATGGAATCTGTTACTGAAGATGCCTTTGACGAAGGTAATATTTTAATTCAATTACCTTTAATTTCAATTTTGTGCCATGTAGGTAGTTGTCGACATTATTATGATCTATTTCTTTCTTTCGGGATCTGTTGAATGAAATATATGCTAGTAAGCAGTAACTACATCGTAGCAGACCAAGATCCAAGTACCTACAGTGATTTGGGACAAGCCCATTTTTAGCAGGGAATTTTATATAGTTGTTGTTTAAACATTGTTGCTTGATTGGTTTAACAATAACAAACCTTACTTGACAGAGGAAGACATAGAATGGGTGAAGGAAGTGATGACGGGGGTGTTCGCTGCGCGCGGAGCACTCGAGGCAGCGAGGAGGCCTCGTGGAAGCAGAAGCTATCCAGCACTTTCTTGTCGTGATCTCAGGACTTCGCATGTTAATCTCACTGATGGTAAGAAAACTACATCCGTTTGTTTTATGTATAGGTATAGGGGGGTAAAATAAATTACCTAGCGAAACAATACAGACGTGATGGGATGGGATTCGAAGATGAAAGGTGGGTTGTTTTTGGGATCAATGACCTCAATTAACTTAAATTTATATCAGGTATTTGTGAAAAACTTTTTTTTTAAACGTTTTCCACACTTGGCATTTCTCCTCTATCGTAGGTGCGTACATTTAAACTCACATAGGTACACAGAGGGTCAGTAAGTGGTAACCTCTTAATCTTTATCATTTTAAAGCTTACTGACGTACTTACTGACGCTGTGTGTACACAATACACAAATAGACAGACCCGGAACAACAATTTGTAGGCCATACAAATATTTGTTCCGTGCGGGATTCGAACCCACGGCACGCAGCGCAGCAGTCAATCACTCAGCCTCTGCGCAAGCCGTCAAAAGTTGAAAGTTACGCTTATTTTATTATAAATCAAAAATCTAATAATTTATTCGCATAATATGGGTAGACAGATGGTACATAAATGTTACATTACAGAACATAACAATAGATCCTCATAACCATATTCACCATACGAAACGAAACAAAACACAAACACCATACGAAACTTAAATAAAGTGAAACAAAATATATACGGTCGAATTGAGGAACCTCCTCCTTTTTTGAAGTCGGTTTAAAAATGGGTCACTTATCTATACATAGGACTCTTTTAACATCCAATTAATTATACTAACGTAACTAGCTATTACTGCACTAAAAATTATTATAACACCTCACTATGTGCCTATTGCACATAGTGAGGTGTTATAATAATTTTCGATTCTTATAACTAAGGTATCCCGTGGTCATGGAGAAACATTTATTGACTAACCAGGTGTACAATTGTTTCCGGATTAAAGTAATGGGTAGGTCTCTCAGTTCAGTAGGTCTTTCAGTTCACTAGGTCATTTTTTAAATAATTTAATTGTCATGGGGTAACAGTTTCTTCTAAACATAACATTCTACTAAAAATTATTCATTTACCACTATGAAGTCCGATTTATTCATGTGAATATATACCTCTTCCTAGGATACTACTGGATAGATGCTCGTGGAGGGGCAACCAGCGGCCGGCCCATCCGAGTGTACTGCAAGGGCCATAGCACCTGCCTGTACCCAGACGAAAGGGAACCAGCTGTATACACCGCTGATGGCACCGCCCATAAATTCTCACAATCAGAAAATGGTTTCAGGGTAAATATAAAGCCTTTGGAATTATTATATAGGTACCTAAAGTGAGTGAGTGAGTGAGTGAGTTGAGTGTGGTATCTAGCTCTTTCATACAACAAAGTATCTACATAATATATGTATACCTAAAATTAAATTAAATTTTCAGTTAACATACGATGGTGAAGGATCTGGTGCAATACAACTTCGATTCTTGAGATTGCTGTCAAATGGGGCTAGGCAGAACTTCACATATTCCTGTGTGAATACCAAGGCCCCACAAAGGTACTTTTCCAGTATTTATATACAAAAAACTTAAGTCTCACACCACCGGAGTAAAATAACAATCAGTTTTAGTAACCTTCAGCATGCCTGAGATATTAAAGGACAATGACCAAAGTTGGTACCAAAAAGTCTCGCGCCTCAAAACCAAAATATTATAGTAATTAGTTTCATATTTTTTTACGGCATTACGCGTCGGGGATTTGATTTTTGAACTGGAAATATACTTTTCGAGTTTAAAAGTACGAATATTGTTTTACTCCCTTTATATGACGTTCCGTTTCAACTGAATATAAATGACGTTCCGTTTCAATTGAACAAACCCTTGTCTGTCGAGCGGACTCTAAAATTAATTACAATTAAGTAAGATCAGTACACCAAATCGATTTAGTTTGGTTTATTGCTATTTGCAACAAAATAGATTTTCTCAGCCTAAAGATTTTGATTTATCGATTACATCCCTAAATCCCGACTAGTTTATAGCACTTACTATACTCTATGGTTTATAGTTATCTTATCTGTGGCATCTGACATTTGTACTGTACTGACTGCGTAGACAGTTCTCTGCAAAGAGTATAATAATATATATGGAATAGAGAACCCTCTCTCGAGAATTTTTGACACCTATATTGAATGGTGGCGCCATCTGATACTAAATCCGCTGAACTAACCCCAAAAACTATAGGTGCGTACATAGGTATACATCTATATCTTATTATTGAATAGGTTTTCTATGGGTAGGCGGGTAATTTGAAATGTAGGCCATATAAAACCCAGTTTTATAAACATTTTGTGTTTGTTCGATAGCGATTCGTGCTTAGTTCTTGATTAACTTATAAAATAAGAATTTACAAAATAGAAAAACCAAATACAGTTAATGTTTACAAAATAGAATGTTCTATACAGCCAGCACAAAATAAAAACGATTATGTCAACATTTAAGTCATTTATTAACCTTATTATGGCGATGTTTATTAAAATAGTCTTGAGCATACATTTTAGTTTCATCCTCACCGTCAAATGTAAGCTTTCCTGCTAAAATTCGGTTTATTGACTTGCACCAACTATAAATTAAGATATTTATTGTTACATCTGTAAAGTATTCTTTTAACTTTTCTTTATGTGTTTCACATTTGAATGGAAACTGCACAAATATTTCTGTTACTGCCTTTATTTCTTTTTTTATACCAGTTTTCAGCACATCAGTTTTCAAATGTGAAACACATATACTTTGTATACTAAGAAAACATTCTTCCAATTTTTCAGAGGGATAACATAACAACATTTTGTCAGGAAAATATTCTTTTGCTGCAATGTAGGAATTTTTATCATTTTTACTGCATAAAATATTTTTTCTGCATGGTTTGCAGTTCTTTATTATATTTTTGAGACATTTCCTCAAGATCCACCCACACACATAATTTCTCTGACCTAAATCATTCGGAAGTTTTACATCCTTTAGGACTTCCTCTCTAAGAGTTATTTCTTTTTCTTCGGAAACGTCGATTGTAGGAGCAGTACCAGTATTATTTTTCGTAAAAAAATGTAGTGATTGCAAAAAACTATTATTATCTTCTTCGCAATTTGCCTGAGATGAATGAGCGTTTAAATTATTTAATAAAATCGTTTTAAATGCGCCTTCAAATGCCATTACATTGGGTGCAATGTTTCTTGCCCCGCAATTTCTAATACTTCCGAAGAAATTCTCAACCGGATCTTGATTGAAATTTCTCGTCAACATTGAGTCAAAAGAATATTTTTGTGATAAAATTTTCCACAATTCTTGAATGCCTTCAATAGTTTTTACAAAATTTTTTACAGATGGAACAACAGTTTCAAATTTTCGGATTTTATTCCCTACCTTTTTGCTTGATTGAAATTTTATACTTTTTAGATATTTTTTTGCTTTTAGCCACAACTGATGGTGAGGTGAATTCCTTCTTACAGGCCCTTTATAAATTTTACCATTTGGAATTTCAAACGTATTACAATTAAGACTATCAAATAAATTATCCACTAATAAAGTAAGAGGAATAAGAGAGCGACACTCTTCGAGTAACTTTCCTCTAGCCGTTAAATGGTCTGTTGTAACCGCCACACTATGGCTAAAAATCTGCGCTGCAGTCTTCACTCGCATTTTCTTAATTTTATCGGGAACGACGTGTTCTTCTGTCAACTTTTGGAGGCAGCTCAGTTCTCCACAAGATTTATCTGCAGCATATAACTGCTGGAAATATTCCCATTTTACTGACTTAATTTTATTTCCATCTTCATAATCAACATACGTCATTGTTTTATTGAGAAGATTGTTTCGCAAACCTTTCAATAAATGAGGAACATCATATAAAGGAATAATTTTCTTTCCATTTATCAGAAACATATTAAGAGGCATTTCCTTCCCTTTTTTCAAATATTTTACTTTTGTTTCATTTATTAAGCCTTCTATGGCGCTTACATTAACCGTACTTTGGTCGCACACTGTACATAAAATGATCAGACCAGTTTTTTGAACATTGTTAATAACATCCTTTATAATCGATATTAAATCAATTTTGTTTAAGGCATTGGTGAAGAAATAAGCAACTGGTTGTTTGAAATGCTTTTTTATGCCCTTAACCATAAAAACTAGAGCATGGTTTGCAATCTGGTTTTTTCCATTACTGGCAAATCCCTTTAATTCATCACTTGATGAGTCATAATGTATTTGTGGCATTATTGACATCTCATCGAATATGAGAGTACACAGTCTGTCTTCAGTATCCAAGTTAGACACTGTCTTTTTGAGCTTTTCAAAAATTATTTTATTAATACCAGGACTTAATTTAATTTGAGCTAACAACCGCTTTAAGGATTTTGTCGATGGTAAAACAAAATATTTCGACATTAAGCCGTAACATTTGGGACTCCTTTTATATAACGAAAGTGAAAGAACCTTCTCTTCGATTGAAAAACGCCGTCCATTTGGTTTTTTTCCAACTTGGAAATACTGCATGTTGGTGAAAATTTTTGCAGCAGGTGTCATATCCTTAACAACTTTTAGGAAATCTGATTTCTTGAATAGCTTTTCGGCATTTTCCAGTCGCGCCTTCAAACCTTTTCCCCGCTTCTTCAGACGATACATCTGTCTTCTCAAATTTTTTATATTTGTTTGGAAAATAAGACATTTCTTCGAATTCACTGAAGAAAGCTTATTCTTATTCCAATCTGTAAAATACAATAATTGTATCAATCATCATTGTTCTATGAATAACATAAAAACTAATGTATTACAATTTACAAGTGACATTTTGGTATGGATTCAACATTTCCTTTCAATTACAAAAAAAAAATTAACTATAAAAAGCAAATAAGAACAATCCATGAACTTTAATTCTTAATAGGATTAGATATGTTTGGTTCATTATAAAGTTATTTCAGATTTCCAAATGAACATAATGAATACTTACTTCTTACATTAGAAGTTGTCCCCAAAGGTTTGTAATAATTATGCTCCAGCAGTGGATTGTGAGGTAATTCTTGAGATGCACCTGAAAAATTAGGTAAAAATAAGCATTATTTTTTTTACAAAAGCATTGCCCCACTAGGAATTTCTTGTGAGTGCGTTTACAAACATTAATAACAAATGGACAAACTTTCAGACCCGGAACAACACTAGCTATAGTGCAGATCATACAACATTTGTTCTGCGCTAGAATCGAACCCGTGACAAGCAGTAAATTCAAACTGCAAAGGGAACAGAGGTTATAAAAAAACTGTTGTTTATTCGACTCCTTTATATTTTTTTGAATATTACAACAACATAGCTGAATGTTACTTTCCCAAAAACTGAATTTTGTGATGATTTAAATTTTGTATATCTTAATATTAACAGCCAATAGTGTGCTGGGCTGTAATCCACCACGCGGGCACCATACAGGTTGATAGATGTCACAAGTCTCTTAGAAAGTAATATTAAATGGCAAATGGATGTGCGAGTTTTGTTTATGACTTACCAGATGTAGACTGTTGGAAGTCTGATACTTCAGGAATATCCAAAGAACTCTTCTCCATTGCTTTTTCATGAATTTTACCTGGAATACATAATGGTAAAATTACTTCCTCTTAAGTTATTACTTGTTCACCACTATTAGTTGAACTTTATTTTAAAATCCTTATAAATCATTGGGTACAGAGATAAGTAGGATAATCTTGATACCATCTATTTATTGTGATCTAAGAAAATAATATTTTCTGTTCTGTAACTATTACTGCTACCTTATGAAGAGGTGTTTATTCACGGTTTATTCAACTTTTATAGTGCTTTTATAATTATACCCTAATTTTAAAAGCATTAATTACCAAACATACCTAATGATGATTGATGATAATTGTCAGACACTTCAGGTTGATTGAAAGTCTGTTCTGATGTGGAGTTTGATAAGCCACCAAGATAGCTTGGTTGTTCTGAAAAATAAAACATTATCATTAGGAGATTTTAAAAAGCCTACTTCATTATTGAAATACTATTCAACATGAAAATTTACATACCAGGTAAAAACAGTGACGGAACTGCCAGTGCATTCAAGCGGTTATAGCGATTCTGATCCTTTTCAGTGAAATGTCTGTCACAAATTCTCATATTTTTGTAATTAAAAGTACATTCATCTTGGCCACAAACGACTCGAACCCAAGCTTTGAACTGCTCTGGAAACTTATCGGGATTTGGAAATGCATGAAGTACACCTCCTGTAAAAAAAAAATTGTTTATTACAAACTATCTAGTGAATATTCATTTGTCAACACTAAAGGAAAACATTTACTGGTTTCATAATTTTTTGTTTTGATTTTTTTGTACTTGGATTATGTAAGTAACTTTAAAACATACATTAATCAAAACCCTTCTTGCTTACAATAATTTAACCCGTCAGTTTCTATGGAAGTGCATTCCTTTCTGATTGAGATTATGTAGCAGTCCGTCTGGGATATAGTATATTTTATGTAATCCTGAATGAACTTACTTTTCCTATTCCTATTCATTCATAAAAGTATGACTCTTTGACAGAATAATATTGGGTAAATGAGGGACTTTACAGTTCTATGAGAGTATGTCAAATTTCTTTAGAAATTTTATAAATATAAGTTTTGTATTATAGCGAGTAATGTAAGTACTTACTAGTGGGTGTACATCCTAGACCACAACGTCTTGGCATTTTAACAGTAAACTATAAAACACAAGATCTGAAAGCGTCTATTTCGCAAAACACAGCACTCAAATTAAAGAGGTTTCCGGGTGTAAAACTCGCAAGGAAGACGGGAGGAGGACTACCACTCGACTCAACCGCACTTTCTGGAGCTTTAAGAGAACCGGTAAACCACTTATATTATACAAAATGGAAGAAATCTACAAACAAGCGCACACGCCGAAAGTAGGTAGTAACCATTTTGTATGACAATGACATTAGATTTCAGTATTTTCTGATGACAATGTTGCCAAGCCTAAAAAAAAATATATTTGCAAATGGTTAAATAAATGAATAAATGATTATTCTTGTTTCGAATATAATATATTTATTATTTTTTGACTCGGTTTCATTAAAATCAACAAGGCGTTTAAGAAAACTGGTGATAATTAAGGCAGCAGTAGTAAGCACCATCTATATCAATTTTACGTACTAAATCTCTCAAGTTTACGCGGATTTAGTAAAAGGTGGCGCTAGTATCTTTGTCAAAAATTGGACGCCTACGTCAAGTAGTGCAGTGTCCCCCCCCTGGTTCTCTGTCTACGACTGACTGACTATTGGCAATGTAAAGGTCTAAAATAAAATCGAGTTTCAGTCAAGCATACTGTGGATGTTACTTTAACTCGTAATTCTTACTAATATTAGTGTATTACGCTGTTTTTAGAGCAATAATGTAATGTATGTGTGTTAAAATACGTCGTTGGTAGCGTCGAAAAAATAGACCTACTTTTTAGGTTAGTTTCGATTTTATAAAATAACTCTGAGACGCGGGTTTTTTTTTCAAAAATAATTTTTGTAGGAGTTAATACGATCAGTGTAGTCTATAAAAAACAAGGTTTGATTTTGATGCAGCATGGTACGGGATTCCATACTTCCATGAGCATTCTCTTTTGTTCAGCCAAGTCAGAGGCCCATGGGCGGCATAAAAACTCTGACACCAGGTTAGGTTAGGTTAGTGTGGTTACTATATTACCACACTTTAAAGAACAAGAAGTACCTAACCTTCAGATTAACTTATTGATACCTAAACATTTTTGTCTATCTAGCAATTTTTTTGTGTTTTGCGATTAAGTTTGGCGTAACTTTACTTCGTATTTAGGTATTCTAAGGTGGAATACTTGTGGAATACTTACGTTTTCTAATAAACGTTTGCTAACTATTTTCAACTTCTTATAATTTCTCAACTTGGTTTCAGATCCGACATCCCAGCCGACTTGACCAGACATAAAAACCTAAAGCTCTTCGGTTACAATTCCGTGGAGTTCAGAGACCCACAACTGATAAAAGATGACTGCAAGGTAATCCTTTCAACAACTTCAATTCACTTCTTAAAAAGTATTTTAGCCATTTTTACAGAAAACTGTCGACCAGGGAGGCATATAGCAGTACCTATTATTTATTCTAATCTTACTTCTCTGCAGGGAGGCCGAAGCTAGACATACTGAATAACTCGGCATCTCTTTTTCGCATTGAAGTATTATTAAAATAATACTGCTTTATGAAGTAGGTCCCCAGGCCGGACATCTACTATAGTACGTTTTTCTTTTGTTATAGGAGGGAACCGGTGAAATAGTGTTAGAAATAAAAACATCCCGGACGGACAGACTACCAATCAGCGACTTCCAACCTCTTTCATTCGTTGATGCGGATCACCAGTTCACATTCAACCCCGGACCAGTCTGCTTCACATGACATTCTCGCATGATACCATTGCTAAAGACTTGTGTAAATAAGGATAGAGTTAACATTATGTACTTAAGAGTGAACCTTTGTAAATATTGTAAATAAATGTTGTGACGACCTTTAGTTTACGTTCAATTGAATTATTTTAATAAAGAACACTGATTGAAAGTAAATATACGAAGTAAACATGTCCATGTTGGTATGCAGGTTTACTAAAGAACCTAAAAATGATGAGAAACCTCTGCAATAACGTTATGCCAAAATTACATGGGTCTCAAAATTGCATGAAAAACGTTCTTTGGAAAGTCAGACCTTTTTCTCCTAAATTAATAACACGGGCTATTTTTCCCACTATCGTACCCAATCCCAAGCCCCAATTAGTACCCGATGGTTGTTGAATTATACCCTGCCTTGCCCGGATCTTGGTATTAGACCGTGCAGGCTAACGAAATGGGTAAGGATACTCGCGCACTACGCGACCACGACCACGTATTTTGGCCGCATAAGTTTGGACCAGGAAGAAAGTTTGGTCGCACAACCTGGCGTCCGACCAGTTATAGTAGACCACGAGGTCCCTAACAATACACGCCATACACGCACTCTGGACGCTTGTGCCTGCTACGCAAGTACGCACTTCACTTTCTTGAATGACTTCACCAATACCAATCAGTCAATAAGGTGGAAAGCCATAAGGTATAATAAACACCCCGCCTTTTTCCCTTGGGGGAGGGCAACTACAAAATATATTTGTGAAATAATAAACAGAAAAGATTATTCACGTCTGAGACACAATTTATTATAAACTAAGATTAAGGTTGTAATCAAATTGCTTTTAAATCGTATCTATTTTAAAATAACACTAAAATTAAACTTATGTGCAAACAAAATTATTGAAATTAAAATTCAACAGGGGCATAAAAGGGTAACACTGTTAAGTGTTAGCACTGAAGGGAAGAATAAATGCATTATCAATTACACTTATAATGTAATCCATTACTCAATTAGGCATTCGCCCAAGACACTATTACTAGTTCTTGACGGTAATAGAATATAAACAGAACGAATAGTCTTTAATAACAAATTGTCTTCAAGGCAGGTAATTCTCTTCAACATAGAACGAGTATAAAATTACTTTTGCTTGACTTTTATACACCTTATAAAACCAACAGTGTACTCATACAAATTTATGCCTATTATGATTTTTACACGTCAGTTATTTATAAAATATTATTTTGGGTTATTGAGTTTCTGAAGATAATGCAGGTGGTAAATTGTCTTCTACTCTTGAATTTGTCTCCAATTCTTCATCTGCTTCATCAACATCCATGTTCGTAACTGTGTCAGCAGATTTGGTATCATCAGATACAACATTCTGAGCAAACTCTCCCTTGCATGCACTGGGTGCTATTTCTTGTGATGATTCTATAGATATAGATTCATTGGTATTCTCTATGACTTTATTATCATGTTTAATGTGATCATCACTATTATTATTTTCTACTACACTAGGTTTCTCCGCATTACTTACCTTTTCAGGTACACTTGACTCTTTTTCAGGTTCATCAACAACACTGCCTACAATTGTTTCATCAATTGAAATGAGATCATCTCTAAGATTAATGCACTCACTATCAGCAGAGGATGGCCCCTCTTCTTGACTGCCGACAGTTTCTTCATCTGATGACGCAAGTAAAATATTTTCAACAGGCTCACTACATTCGTTGTTGTTTGATTTACTGTTCACCTTTTTAGTATCAGAATTTGAGCTCTCCATGTCCAAAGGATCATTTGTATGGGATGTTTCTAAGACATTGGAACAGTCTGTTTCCATTCCTTCAACAACAGGCACTTCACTTTCATTGTTTGGCTGTCCTTTCGGAATTGCTATATCAACAGTTTCAATGACAGGCGCTTCAGTATTATTGTTTGGCTGTTTGTCTGGAATTCTGGTATCAAAACTTACAACAGGTATACTATCTACTTTGTCTGCCTCACTTTCAGAATAACTTGAATTTTCAATGCTAATGACATCACTTTGCTTTTTATTAGTGTCACTATCAGATTCAATTGAGTCAGAGATAGCTATGGGGCTATCAGAATCAGAGGATCCAAGTGTTGAACTTTCTGCTTCATTACCCGAGTGCAATTTCTGCAATAGATGGAGCTCATCTATGTCGGACTCTAAATCATTAGTGTCACCACTGCTAAGAGAAAGTGTCTCTGTAGTATCTTTGTCATTACTTTTAGATTTCTCTAAGATTTCACTAGAATCTTTTTTATTTTCTGTATCTTTAGCATCATTTTCCTTATTTTCTGTATCTTTAGTATCATTATCCTTACTTTCTGTATTTTTAGCATCATTTTCTTTAATTACTACTTTTTCTTCATTGATTTCAGATTTTTTAGTACCTGCCTCAACCTCAGATTCCTTTGATGGTTCATTTTGTTTTTCTTCGCCCTTTTCTGGCCCTTTCGATATTTCCTGTATTAGTCTTTTCAACCTTTCCTTCCTTTTACCTTTGTTTTCTAATGAAACACTTTCATCATTGGCTTCTTCTTCTTCACTCTCGACAGGAGATTCTTCAGCTTCCTTATCTCCAATCTCTATGGCTTCTAACTTGAGTTGATTCTGTCTGTCTGCATACCTGTAATAAGTTTATAAAATAATATAATAGATCAGCATCACTAGGTTATACACGGCGTTAATATGCTAAAAAGCTTTTTTTAGTTTATTAAAGCTTAGAAATAATAGAATGAGAGCAGCGGTGGCCCAATGGTGGCGGCCTCGACTTATAAATAGTAAGTCGTGGGTTCGAACCCTGGCAGGCGCATTACTTTGTGTAATTTACTTCATCACCACTGCTCTCAAAAACAGTGAAGGAAAACATCATGAGGAAACTGGCATGTACTAGAACCAAAAATTCAAAGACATGTGACATCTACCAACCCACACTGGGCCCGTGTGGTGAATTATAGCCCATTCCCTCTTTTAGAGACGAGGCCGTGTCTCCCTGCAGTGGGAACATTATAGGCTGATTATGCAAAAGATTAGAATTAGTACATTATTTTAAAATGATCTAAACAACACTTACTTATTAAATATTTCAGTCTCCTTATTTGCCGCTATTTTTCTATTTGCGTCAAGCTTCGATTTCAGCTGCTCATTTTTTTCTGCGGGATCTACTTCTAAGGCAATTCTTGAAGCTGCTAGTCTCCATTCATTCTCTTGTCTCCGCCTTTGAAGTTTCTTACCACATCTCGTAAATAAGTCTCGAGCTAATAAATAAATAACTTTTATTTAATTCGTGTCATGTACCGACCGCACTAAGTGTTATCTATACTTAATATTATAAAGCTGAAGAGTTTGTTTGTTTGTTTGCTTGAACGCGCTAATCTCAGGAACTGCTGGTTCGAATTGAAAAATTATTTTTGTGTTAGATAGTCCATTTATTTAGGAAGGCTATAGGCTATTTAACTTTACGGTACGACCCTTAGGAGCCGCGCAGCGTGTGACACCACGGGGAACAGCTAGTTTTGTATTACAATTTCAATCCTATTACTATTAGGTACTTGTAATTTTGATAATATGATGGCTGCGCCCGCGTCGATGACGGAAATTATTCGACGGGACATACTATACTGGGATAAAAAGTTCTATCAAATCCTCTAAAATTATAATTTCATTGTAAGTGCTGTTAAGACGTGAAAAGGTAACCGGCAGAGTTACTTTCACATTTATAATATTAGTATAGTTACCTTCTTCTACAATGTCAGCTTCATTCCAGCACAACTTATCTTCATCATTCGCGTCTCTAACACATCGTAGAACATCGTGAAAGTCTGGGAACGGCAGTGGTGAGCCAATTGGGACCTTCTTGTTTATCCATTTTTCAAGACGTTTTGCAGGTCCGGTTGGTTGACCTGGCCGCGCGTCTATTACAATACGTGGCTCTGAAGGCATTTTTGTATTTGTCAACTGACAAAACTTCGCGTAAACGCGCACCATTCGTTCTTTGTACCTTGAAAGAAAAAACACATTACTTTTGAAAATGAACAACATTTACTACAGGTGCAGCTACAGTTACATAGCTTCCCAGCAATAATTTTTGCATAGTTGACTTTGTTTGATGTACAGAATGCTTGGCGGACGGCTTCGTGAAGGGTCAACCGTGGGGCAGTAGCACACCAAACTCAACAGCCATCTGGTCGGAGGATCCTCCCTTATCAATGGAGTATGAGGAGCTCTATACCCTGTTCCTCATCTACACAAATAAATAAAATTGAAGTGTCTGTTTGTACTATCAAAATAATAGCTGAATGCATATGAAACTTTATGCGGCATAAATAGACAGCATGTGCCAATACCGTTGTTACACTGACCCATCAAAGGGATGCTTGGTTAATTTGAATGTATACCCCAATAAAATAAGGACAAAGTTAGGCCGAAGCTCTACACATGAGGAACTGTTTATGAGTTAGCAGGTATAGTCATGATAGTACCTTTCAGTTAATAAATAAACAGAGTCATCTTCATCATCAAAGTCAACCTCTTGGTCTTCCAGTTTCTGAATTGCTCTGTGCAGCTTCTTTATGGTCTTCTCTAGCTTACGTATCTGTCTTTGGCGTTTTGAATCATACTCTTTATCTTCTCCAAATGCAAACTGCTGTGTCTCTGAAGAAAAATATAAATACAATGAGATTATTGATATAGCAGTTCATTGAAGTATGATTGTAATACAAATTCTTAAAAATGTGAAGAATTGAGGAATTTACTACAATAATCTCTTAGCAGTGAGACAATATTACATCATTCACAACCCTAATTCACCCACTGCTGGGTATAGTCCGATCCTGCTTGTGCCAATTTTCAAGTCCCTGTGTCGACTTCTTCAAGGATTTAACTGAAATGGCAACAATGTCATCTGCCCATCTCGCCACCGGACAACCAAAAATTCTTTTTCCATTTAAAACTTTTTGAAATCAGGGTTACAGGCTAATATTACTAGTATGTACATTTTATTTTTCTATTGTAGTAACAGTACACAAAAATATACATACCTTCCTTTTTGGTCTCTGTATTTAATATCTGTGATTTAGCAAACTTTCTTTGCATATTTAATTCATCAACAATATCCTTTATGTACAAATACATTTTTTCAGGGCTAGCCTTCATACCAAGTATTTTACTTGCAACCATGTCAACAAACTCCTCAGATTCTGAATATTCTTTTGGAACTTGTCTATAATATGCTTTGATTTTTTTATCTACTATTTTCTTCATATCCTCAGAGTTTTCCAGTTGAAAACAAGTATCAATGAATTGTTGGTACACAGAATGAAATTCACTTGGGCCACTAATACTTGGAATCTCAATTTTGTTTTCTTTGGATGCTGTGGAATTAGTATTTTGTGTGCTTCTCTCTGCACCATCATACTTCTTACTTGGCTCTGGACCTTGCACACTAACAATACTAACTTCTTGATACTCATCAACTTGATCTTTTTCCCTACTGTTTGTTTCTAAACTAACTTCATACGGAAAATCTATTTCTATTTCCACAGTTTTGCTATTCTCATTTTCAGCCTCTTTGGGATATTCCAACTTTTTCTTACTGTTAGGTTCTTTAGCGCTAGTTACTTCATCATCACTACCACTAGGTGATGCATTCTTGTCGACAGTTGCTTTAACAGGGCTGTCATCTATGGTGATAGCCAGTTCAGCCCCTATTTCACAAGTCCTTTTATTCAGTACAGGTTTTATGGGACTGTCTTCTATAGTAATTTCAATCATGGTAGGGGGCTCTGGCTCTGCATTATTCTCTTGCTCTAATGAAGTTTCCTCTGTTTGTTCTTCAGGTCTTAAATACCAAGCAGGAGTTGAAGTAATAGGAGAGCCTTCATCATCATCTAATTCCACAGTTTGGAATTCATTTACTTGTTTAGAAATCAATCGGGGCTTCATAATTTGATTTGCTGTTTTCATAAAAATTATAGGTTGACCCTTAGAGACTTGAGTAGTTTTCTTTACAGTAATGCTTGGGGGTAAGTTATTCAGAGATTTGTTGATTGGCTTCTTAATGGATGTCATTTCTGAATTAATAATAGCTTTAATTGTTGATGTTTTTGATGCTTGATGTTTGGCATATAAAACATTAGGTATGGATGTTGAGGCTTTTTGGATTTTTATTGGTTTAATCATTGTTAGATGCGGTTTAACAATATTCTTTTGTGCAGGTTTGCCATTGATAGTTTTGCTTGCAAATGGATTAGATATCATACTTGTAGTTTTAGTGATTGTTGTTTTTTTCTTTGCCAAGGGTACTGCTTTTACTGCGGTTGATTCTTTTGATGTAACACCTTTCACTATAGATACTCCTTTAGGTAGTCTTATTTCAGATACTTCTTTTACTTTTGACAACGCTTTTGTAGGTGCTGTTTTTACTGTAGTTCCAACTTTTGATGTAGGTAGTGATTTTGCTAAATTAAGTTTAGAAGGCCTTATTGTAACTTCATGTATCTTTCTTGGAATGCACACCATTGCATTTGGCATTGGTTTACTCTGAAACAAAACATTTCAGTAAGTAGAATAATGTGAATAATAAACAAACCAAATATTTTTTCCCCTGAAAATTCCTTCTTTCACCACTTGAAATTTCTAAAACATAATACTGTACGGAACTCGATAGATTCTATACAACAATTTTATAACTGCATACCTTTTTCGGTGCCGGTTCTGCTTCGTCGTCCGAAGACCCCAATTCTATCACATCCTCACTTGCCATCTTGTATCAACTATGATAGTAAACAATATTTAATTATAGCTTGAGCTTAGATAGTATTGCAGGTACATGAGGACAGTGCACTGATCATTATACGGCAAATAAAAAACGATAGTCTATTACAGCATTCTCATAAATCGCGAAAAAATACTTCACAACGAAACGAACGACACATCGAAACGAAAAATGTTTGACAAATTATTCAAACGGGGTTGCCACAAATCTAGATTCTCATTCTCATTTGCGGAAAGCCATTTGAGATCAAGTGCATAACTAGCACACGTGTTTTATTTAAGAAAATGATGTTGCAACAAATTGGCATGTATCCAATATTTAGTTTAATTACGAGTAATTAAAACATGATTAGATACAAAACCACAAGCGAAATAAATTGCAACACTAGGTAACCTAAACCAGAGATTAATAATCCACCACAAATAATTTTTCAAAAACTAAAGAAATACCGAAGATCACCGAACTGAAAACAATAATAATAATTTAATTACAAAACATTTGTCGCTTTAGCTATATATTTTTATATCTTGGCGTTCTCCGGCTGAGAAGATAATGTGAAAACTCATCAATTGCTGGATTTGATTGGTCAAATTTCACTTTTTTTTTGGTTGGGTTTGCCAATAAAATAAAAGATACTTATTATTTACAAATTGCAATCTGCCTAAATTGAAGTTTCGTACAAAAATTTAAGCTGTCAAAATAGATCGTGGTTTTATTTCTAATAATTTCTATTTTATCGATTAGTTAGGACAATGATTAAACTTTTTTCATTAAAACAACAAAAGAAAGATGAGGAAGGCTCAGGAAGAGCAGGAGGTTCACAGAAAAAAGCGTCAGCCGCTCAGTTGCGGATCACAAAAGGTAAAGTTCAGAAAATAGAACAATTTACGCGTTGTGTACTCATTGTTATTTTAATTGTGCTTTTATGAATCTAAATAGAGAAGCTTGCAATGGCCTATCTTTGGCAATCAATGAATTTAAAGTTGGGGGTAGGACTGTAAAAGCGCTGAAATCATTTCTCAAAGTCTTCCTTGTTATGATCCTGAGGCAAATTTTTACAACTGTACTTTATGAAATAGTGTTTACACTCTTTCGCCTAATTATAACTTGAAATGTTTTATTTTCAGATTTGAATGAATTGAATTTGCCCAAGACATGCAACACAGAGTTTCCAGATCCAGATGACTTACTTAATTTCAAACTAATCATATGCCCTGATGAAGGATTCTATAGAGGAGGAAGATTTGTATTTAGTTTTAAGGTAATGTTGACAGCTGGTCTGTAGTTAGAAGAATCTGGTATGTATGTAGTTAGAAGATCTTATTGGATAGTACAAACTTCAGTTCTATTTCATGCTTTACAAAACATAAAGTCACTTTATTTGCTAAACTACACTTTATGATGGAATTAAAAGTTGAATGCTAGCAACTATGCCCTATAGGTTATAACAAAATTAGGTACCATAATGCACAATCCAGAATGCTAAAAGTTTTCCTATCTGACTTCTTTTATTGAACTCTTCAAAACCTGTTTGGATGCATAGTAAGATAATGGATATATCTTTCTAAACCATAACCTAACTGACATTAAATTCCAGATGATTAATGAATATCTTCTGTTCATTTATAGGTAGGACCAAACTATCCTCACGAGCCACCTAAGGTGAAGTGTGAAACAGCGGTATATCATCCAAACATAGACCTGGAGGGCAATGTGTGTCTCAACATCTTAAGAGAAGACTGGAAACCCGTGCTTACTGTCAACTCTATAGTTTATGGACTCCAGTATTTATTCTTGGTATGTATTATGCTTAAACTGTATTGTAAATTGGGCTGGTGTAACTAACAAGTCAATGTCCAAAGAATGTATTTTGCTCACGGATTTATTAAGTTGCCTTCACACTGACAACACATAAAAAAACATGATGAAATCTCTATCTCTCTCTCTCTTCGATTAGTAGAAATCTTTTATCTCTACCACTCAGCATGTTCTTATATTAATGTTTTATCAGTATAAAGGCACAAGTATATTATAATCATAAATGTATTTTTTAGTTTTGGATGTAAGGATTTTTTCAAATTTACTTGTTGGTATTTATCTAGCTAATATTTATCATACACAATAACAACCCTTATCCCATGGCGTCAGCTTTTAGGCATTGGTATTAAAATGCCACTAATCCTTATTTTTTCCTTTTGCATCACCCTCATTTAAATTTTGTCTACAGTTTACCATGTTACAGACATAAATATGACTCACAATGCTACTTCTCATTGTATTATTCATGATTGTGGCCTTATTCATTTTGTTTGGAGTTTGATATTAACTAAAAAGTAATAACAGAATTTGTATGGAACTTTCTGCCTGTTCCGAGCTGGTTATACAAACATTAGTACCAATGGTGCTTATTGTTGGAACAAACCTTTTTAACTGAGATTATGTATAATATATCATTGTAGTGGGAATCTTAATAATAGACATATTTTTAAATACCATGACATTATGTTCATTATGGACTAGTTATACTTAAGGAATTCAAAAACAAAACGTATGTGTAACATATCTGGATGCCATAGAATGTCTTTTGTTTTTTTTTTAATATGAAAGACGGTTTAATATTTCCAATACTGGGGACACAGGCTTCATTAGTCTGACAGGTAATTAACCGCAAATAAAAAATAATAAGGGTATTACATAGGCAGTATTTTTCTGATATTCTTGCCTGCATAAATCTCAAATGTCTCTCCAGCCACCGTCTGAATCCTAATCTCCTTTGCCAAAGATCTTTTTTTTCCGTGTCCCACTGTCTCAGATCATCAGCTTGAATATTGAATTCAATTTAATTTGCAACTCGAAGCATAAAATTTTGGTAAAACACAATGATTGAGTGAAATAAGTCAATAACACAATAGTTTAACAACATGACACTTCACAAAATTGGCTAGTACAGATAAAAGACAATGACTAATCAATTCAAGTGAACATTGATAATGTTAAATGGGGCTATAATTGTTAAGTGTCATGTATCCTTGCATTGGTTTTAAAGTAGACGAAAATATACAATACTAGCTCGCGGCTTTCCTCGCGTTAATTTAGAATTTGACAAGCAATTCGGGTTGTAAAATATAATTCAATCATGATTCGAAAGACACGTGGCGCCGTCTATTATCATAAGGACGTTATTGTTGTTCTCCTCGGGGACAGTACTTTTTTTCGGGATGAACGGTACCTTATGTCCGTTTCTGTACACCTGACAACGTATATATGCAAAATTTGCGGTTCAGTGGTTTAACCGTGAAAAGAAAGGTAACAAACAAACAAACTTTCTTTCGCATGTATTATACTAGTTAGGATAGGATACATGCTGCGCCGACCACAAGGAAATTGGGAAAATAAAGAAAATAAGGGCAACACTTTAAAATCAGCATATAAATTATCAAAACTGAAAAATCCAAATCGAATTCAAAAATGTAAAATTGCGCTCATTCCATCGTTAGTCCTATCAACCTAGATATCTAACCTATTAACCTGGATATATATGTATTACCCCCACATTCACACCATAGTATTACACATTAAAATGTATTTTACTTTTTGTGTCTGCTATTTTCTTTTATCATTTACTCATAAAACAATGATCAAAAAAGGGACCAAAAAACTGAAACAGGTTCAATACATGACATTTTCAAGGTATCACAAGCTTATGGATGTAAGCGCAGGTTTAGTGCACTCTTATTACGCCAATAAACTCAATGTAGCCATTACCGTTAACCAGAATTTCGTAATAGAAAGATCCAAATATACTTCTCGACCCGAGGATCGAACTCTTGACCTCTCATTCGGCAGTCGCCTTTACAACAGCTAGCTAGAACAACGAAGTAGTCAACAAATACAACGTAACAGAAATGTTATTTATTTACAATTTGCTCTTGTTTTTCAGGAACCAAATCCCGAAGATCCTCTAAACAAGGAGGCTGCGGATGAATTGCAAAGCAACAGGAGGTTGTTCGAACAGCATGTCCAGCGAGCAATGCGCGGTGGCTACGTCGGCTCCTCGTACTTCGAAAGATGCCTCAAATGAACAAGCAACACTCAACTGTAAATTAATGCTACCAACCCTATATAAATAAAACAATCTCACTTTAAATTAAAGCATTTAATTATTTATTATTCAACTTAAAACAAAAGTGTGGATTGACATATTTACAAGGTCAATGTCGTTGTGTTAATAAGGGTTTGCGTCCTATATTTTTTATACATTATTTAACTTTTTTTTAATTATATTGAAGTGGATGTGCTGGTTCCCAGTGGCAAGTCTAGTAGAATTGGAAATTATATAAACCACGAAATTAATTGCGATTTTATTTTATTTTATTTTAGCTGTAAGTTTATAGTGAACATAGATGGCGCTTAGCACAGTATTTGTTACTTAAGTTGTACTGTAGATGGCGTTAATGGTCTCATTAAATTGTTAATAAAAGTTAAACAATTTCAACCATTCGGAAATTCAATTAATTCGCATTTTTTGGGTGATTACTGATATGCGTCACTTTCGTGATTAATGTAGGTACATGATAGATGACACTGATAAGCCAATATATCTCATTCATAGGTATAATGTGTGAACCTTAATCTCCATAAGATAAGACTGAGTTCAGTTTGTTCAGGTAGCAACAAAGTTTGCCAAACCACATTTACTACAAGTCAGATGAGTGAATGGCAAACGAGACGAGGTTATAGTCGGTACAACGGCGCCGACACACCGCCACAGGACAACGCCGCCGCCCCTCCGAGTGGCGCGAAGTGAGCCGCGATCAAGGGCCGCGTGAGTCAGTCTCGCCGACGCAGCAGCGCCCGAGCGCCTCGCCACCGCCAGTATCGCCACTCGGCTTCGTTAGTGTTACTCTGGACGCCGAGCCGCTCGCGCACACCCATCACACAATACGCTTTCTCCACACGGCAGCGTGCTCAAGGCAGAGCTGTTTCGACACGCTACTCGGTTGCGAAAGTCTGCGCGATGATATACAAGTGAGAGCCGACATCGGACGCCAGGGTAACGCTCATCGCACACGGTGAGCCAGTTTATTCGACGAGAGACATTCGAAACTCGCCAGCTGTGAGGGACGGGGGGCGCGCGACGCCGTCGGGTCGCACACGCGGGACCAACCTTTACACATAGTTACTTACTGTGAGAGAAGCAACGGAAACCAATTTTTAATGTGTCAAGTCAGTATAGCTTATTGCTGCTACGTCAGAAAGACGAACGCCTCGAGCAAGAACTACAAGGTTATGCAAATGAGTTCTGAACGCTTCTATACCAGGAATAATCAAAAGACCATTCATAACTTCAATAAACTTTAACGTTTACGTTGTATCCTTACGGTGTATTAAGTGCTTATCTATCGTTTCTCTACCTTAAATTATCTTTCGGTGTCGCGTTCGCTAATTGCTAATTACTGTGGGAGACGAGTGATAAGGAGTGTTGACTGAACGAGCGATCAGCGCGTGGAAATCAGAGCGGTTGTATCAAGCAACGACAATGGCGGCCCAGCAGGAGGAGAGCCTGCTCGCGCGCTGCGCGATCCCAATCATTGACCTGGCACATATTGGTGAGCATCTGCACTACCATATTCCATAGCACATCAACCGCACAGACACACCGCCCGCGACACACTGATCAGCGAAAGTCATGTGTTGAACAGACACATTACTTTACATTCACTTGCCAAAACGTTGTTCATTTATCGCCTGTCGTTATTGCGTAATTATAGTAATCAGCTCCTGATATGGCTCCTGGTATAATTTAAAATATGAATAAGTTAGCCGTACTACATATTTTTTTATATTTTCCCCAAGTGCTCAAAAGACGAAAGCGCGCTAAATCCGGGGTTCAGGTAAAGCTCAGTTTTATTCATATTCTTGTGATAAAGGATGTTGAGGCCGACAAAAATGAAATACATCGATTTGACTACCTGCAGGCCCTTCGCTATAATAGAGGGCCCCTCGCCTCGCGTGAAGCGACAGCCGCCCGACAGCTGTGCACCGATGCCGCGATGCTTTATTTGTTGTCATTAAACAATCTCGGCATCCCGCTCTCGAGTTCAAAGACCGGACACCCAGATCTGAACCGTTCATCGCAGTTCATCCGCCTAATTCCGAGATAAATTAAAGTTCTCCATCCTAATGGATACTGTGGACGTTTAAAGAGGGCACTAAGTGATGAGGGTTTTATGTGTAGGTACATTATAAACAAAGGACGGATTCTTTGAACCGATGAGTAAGTGGGGCGCGTGTCCTGTTGGTTTATATTAGGCATTCCGTTATTTGTGAATCAACAGAAGAAAACTCATATTGCGAAGCACATAAAAATGTTGTTTGAATAAGAAAGGTGCATTGTAAGACCATTTAATTCTATAACTTCCTGTAAAAAAAAGTCTGCAAATAGGTTCCTAGTCCTACCCGCATTCACTTTTGCATTTTAAACACGTTTATCGATTACGTGGACATCATTATGTGCTACTAATTAGCCGTTAAAGTGTATTGATTATGTCATTAACAATGTGCAACAAGTGCACTTTCATGATAATAGGCAGGTACTGATAGTAGATACTTTGCAATGTTATAATTATAAATATGTAGAGGCTGTAGAATATTTTAAAACAGGCAAAGTCCGTTTTAAGAACTGTCAAGTGACCTTACCACCAGTACAAAAGTTAAGTAACAGTTCCAAATAAGTATCTAAAGAACCCCGATTGTTATACTTGTTTGGTCACATGAATACGTCGGAAACTAAGTCTAAACGGGGCAGACATAAAAAAGGAGCCTTTGCAATGTGGGGGCAACGGCCCATCGACCCTTTGTAAGTCCACCAGAGCAGGCAACGTACGCTATCAATGCATTTGCCGACGCACCACGCCCCTATGTACGGACGCATCTTTAAAAAAGAACTCTATCTAGAATATCAGGACGTCACTGTCATTGTTCTACATTTATTGCGTCTTGCAATAAAAAACAAAATAAAGGTTTTAAATCTCACCTTATAGGTAATGACCCGTGATTGAAATCCGACCGGGCATTTCCAGTTTTTCGGGCTTGGAAAATCGAATTAGTCATAATCTGAATAGCAAATCCGATTCAGTCCTACATTCATTGAACAACGACATTTTCAGGGATAATTATATGACGTAGCTTTCGGAAATACCAACGTATACATAATTATGTTTTTGTGTAATATTTTCTTACACCCACATAGGGTCATTTCGCCTGTTCGCGTCCATCACCCTATTCGCGTCCATTTTTCGGACCTCCCTATAACAATTCTCGAAAATAGGTATATTAACACACTAAATCACCGAAAACTCGTTACCGCCAATACCTCATCGTATAAGAGGCGCATACACATAGACAAAAGTTCTGTGTGCCCAATCAATCATGTGTAAAAAAAATAGTTAGTCTCCGTTCTTCAACAAAGAAGCGCGGACGAGCGGAATGTCGGCAAAAAAATAGTGTGCAGGGGCGCGTTCGACGGTAATTATTTTATTGTTTTATGCGTATTTTAGAATACACAGCTGTTTCTAGACATAAAGCATGAAAAAAGGAGTAATATTAATTATGTATTTACTTGTTTTTTTTAAAGTTAACAGTTAAAATAAGGTGGACGCGAATTACTACACCGAATTTATAAAACTTCCACTTTGCGACCACAATGGACGCGAACTCGTCTATTTATGATTTAGTTAGTGTTTATTTTTATGTGATTAAATTATGAAAGGGAATTTGTATTTATTTTTTATTTATGTACTAATATCATGCAATCGTAATGAGCAATTTGCGTCCACATTATTATGATTGAATAAAAAGATACAAATATCGTTCATCACATGTGGAGTTGTGGACGCAAACTATACCTACAGGGAAATACTATTGTACCAAATTGCGTCCATTTTTCATTAAATACAAATAATAGCGTAAATATATTTTTTTAACTTATTTGTAAAAATAATTTAATATGTATTAATTTTATTCATTATTTCTCTTATTTAATACATTTTTAAATATTTAAAAAAACAAAAGTAAACAAAACATTTAAAATATAAAAAATAGATGCCCCATCGGCATCAGGAACAAGGTCCAGGCAGGGTGGTCAGGGCTCCAGGGAAAGGAACCGTCTCACAATGCGTGCCGTGCCGCGCAATGAGAGCCTCCTTCTGCTCCTCTTCGACCAACACCTTAGGCACCAACCGCCAAGAGGTCTATATCAGGTCCATGTAGGGCCCGGAAAAAGCGTCCGTGTAGCTCCTTTGCTCTGCCATACCTCCCTACGGTCATTAGTATTCAATATCACAGGTTTGCGCCAGTTCTCGTTACCCAAGGAGAGCGGGGTGAGGCCCTTGTCCACTGAGACCACATCTCGGTGCATCCCCACGTCGGTTTCGAGAAAGTATTCCCTGAGACTGCATACCTAACGGTTGTGCAAGGTCTTAGCATTTAAGAAACCACGACCTCCGCACTTCCGCGGGATATACAGTCTCATCACCGATGATCTTGGGTGATGCATCCGGTTTGCTGTCAATAGTGTGCGGACCCTCCTATTCAGGGCGTCAAGTTCCGTCTGAGTCCATTTGAGTATGCCGAAAGAATACATCAAAACCGGCATGACCCAACCATTAAAGGCGCGCTCTTTGTTTCCGCCTGATAAAAGACTATTTAACACTTTATTCAGGCGACCAAAGAAGCGCTCCTTCTATGATTGTTTCATGTCAGAAGCACTGATGCCAAATGCTTCCGACATACCCAAATACTTGTAGGTCTCGTTTGAGGAGAGGGATCTAAGGAATATGGAATCCGAGAGTTGAGTTCCCAAATAACTATATTCTTGAATAAAGAATCTGTTAAAAATATAATTTTTCTTTACATTATCTTAAAAATATCACCCCTACATTCCTTTTCTTAGGTGGTGGACGCAAAATGGTCTATGGGTGGACGCAATTTAGATTTTTTGGACGCAAACTGGGTAAAACGCGTATTTTTGAAGTTTGTCTATTTATAAAAAAAACACAAGTAGTTTCGAACAAAACTGAAAGCGAACCCTATAGTAGACTATATAATGAACACATTACATAACTTTTTCATTGAAACTAGTGCTGGAACATTTTTATCTTCTCCTTCAAACTTGCCAACTGCACTAAATGGACGCGAACAGGCGAAATGACCCTATACGTGCATTCATTTTGTACAGAATGTGTATCCATTAGTTACCTAGCTTTGTATGTCTAAATTACACTACATGCCACTATAAAACTGGTCTCAATTACCTACTTAGATTTTTAATGCAACGCAATACGACTCGCAATTAAACCCCGTGTAAATAGAATTACAAAATCTATTTAAATGCAGAAACAAGGCATTCCTGAAGATAGTCATGTGGTTACCTAATAAATGACATATCCGTGAGCGTTTTTAATTTACCTTGAAACTTTTGTTACAAAAAGTTAACGTTCATAAGAAATCAATGGCTGAATTTGAGGGCATTTGAAGAACGCCATTTCATTTCGAGAAACGTCATCTATCATATTATTTGTTTTTAGATACTGAAGGAAGGACAAAAACCGATAAGATAATAAGTAGGTAAACCAAAGTCGTATTGCAAAATATAATCAAAAGCAACCGATTGATAAGACTTGACTTTGTTTTTAAATCAAACTTTACTACGCCTATGGATGTTTGTGAAAAGCCGACGGATAATAATGGAAAAAATAGTCACATTTTACGAGATCTATTGACGAAGTAAGAACTGAAGGTGTAGGTATGGAGTTCTAGGTTTACTCAGGTTGAACAAATGACTTTTCCACAAATAAATTCTCAATAGCGGCCGTAAATCTTGACGTCTCCGAACATCGGAAAAAACATCGGTATAGAGGTTTTACAGTATATTCATAGTATTAAATTATTCTACACCTCAAACATTTTTATTTTTGAACACGCGGCGCCTACGCTGCTACGCTTCGTCTACGCCGCTACGTTTAGTCGGCGGCGGCACGCTACGGCACGCAAGCCTACATAATGGGCACTAAAAAAATCGCAATAATTACCCACAAACACAACCTTTGTTTTATCCCCCTATCAGATAAATTCCGTAATTAGATTTACCGTTACCGACTCATAAAAATTGCCCTAGGCTATGTACACACACAAATAAAACGGAAACTACTTAGGTTTTATTCACACCGTATTTAGCGTGTCGTGTTAATTGGACTGTCACATTTGATCCTCCGCCATTCGACCACTGACCCACATTCACGGCCATTCATCATTCTTCAGTTTGACAGACGGTTTCAAACAAAAAATACAAGTTTATTTCTCTTTCGACGATCTCTTGGGATGATTGTATCGTCGAGAAAGGAATGACTAATCGATGCTTCAGCGTAAATTTTTAAAGGACTGTGATTCTTGATTTGAAATATAAAGACAAAAATGTTTTGACACACTGATATTATTATGCAGCCGAAGCAAACTGAAGCTGAAAATGGGAGGGGAAAATAACTCTCAAAGAAACCCACTAAAACTTGCGTCATACATAAAAAAATCAGTCTAGTCACAGATAATATAATACCGTAGTCTAGTGCAACCTTTTTTCTAAATCATACTATTTAAATCCAATAACTCTGGCCTTTACTCGTGAAAAAATTTAATGATGCCATTAGAGTTTTCTTTCTTTTAGTTTTTTCTCCATACCCTAATGGCTTACAATGTATATTTTGTCAATAACGACCAGTATATAGAGCACAATTTTGATGCAACCTTATTGGTACCAAACTGCCCGACGCGGCGGGTAAGCTTGCCCAGAGCCTTGTCGAATTCAGCCTTTGCATAATGTAAAATACAGCATTTCAGTTTTTTTTTCTGATTTAATTTGCCAATTCTGCCTACTACTTACCACCTATCTGTGTAAAATAAATAATTACCTATACTAAATACACCCACAGTAGCTCTAGTAATGAATAAAAGATTATGTATCTGTACACTATGTTACTGACAAGATAATTGTTTATTATTTATTACACTTATCTCAGGTGTGTTGAACATGCGAGATTTTATAAGTATTCTGTCTCACGTTATAGTTAGTATTAATATTAGTCGCAAAGTCCATTAGACACGTAGTGTTTTCAGTCAAACAGAATTTCTAATCATGGCAGCAATCTGTCTTTTGCTGTAAATGATGTACCTAGTTAACTCAGTAGGTACAGATGACAGAAGTTGGCACTATAGCGTTAGTTCATTATACTTAAATAGACCGAGACTAATTGAAAGTTTCCCCCATTATGTGGAACTCGTCGGAGGTGATGTCTCACGCCGTTTCCTAGGCGCCATCGCCAGTTGCGTCACACCACGCTCTGACTACCCGACTATTTATACAGCACTCTAAATTATACGTCTCTCGTAATTCAGCTATTTTCAAACAAACTTGTTACCGCCGCTGAAACTGCTGAAAGTGAGTAATTCCGTGGAATTAAGCTGTCAGAACGAAATTGAGAGATAAGGCTAATCTATCGTGGAGCGATAGTTACGGAGCATCAGCGCGTAAAACACGCAATTTATTATAGTGTGCGGCTTGATGAGGCGAGATCATTTTAATGACGGGTTAATCGTGAGACAGTGTTTCTCTCTGACAGCTGTGTGAGCCCTGCAGCTGTGATGTGCTCTTGCGCAGCCCGTCATTTCAATATCCTGCGCATGGGCAACGCCATCGTTGTCGACTCGTCGCTCTAAAACCGTAATAAAGTTCCGCTACTTCCCCGAATTGGTTGAACTCGTTTATATTTCTTTTTATCTTTTGGTAACATGTTGCAAATGCTCAAACTCGGTTACTCGGCCAGTTCACTTCGTGCCGACGACGACGTGTTGTTCTGCTAAATAGCATCTAATCACGAACTTTTAAGCCAACACGCGGTCATGGAACTGTCTCGCCCACTAGACGGCTGTTAACGTGCCCATATAAATATCTTTTAGATACGGAAATTGTCTATTTACTGTACTTTAGCGCGTATCATGAAAAAAGTCATATCAGTCATGTAATTTCTGCCTCTAAATAAATTATTCCATACATGCAAAATGAATACCTTCCTATAAATAACAAAGATAATAGTACCTATTATACAGCACATTATGTGTCGATACTCACGAGCATTTTAAAATTGCTCTGAACAATATAATTTTCCTGTTATCAGAACATAATGTTGTTAGATATGAGGAAGGCGAAACTAATGGCACTTGACATGCCTCTGTAACGTTGTCGAGCAATTCTATGCATAACTAGCATTTGCTCGCAGCTTAGCCCGCGTGCATGTCGAAAAATATCCGACGGGAACATACCTTCATCCCCCTTTTTAACCCTTCGGGGGTAAAATTATCAAAAACGCCGAGACACGTAAAAATTAATTTTCAATCGTCAGCCTAAACACAAAATTTGACGATCCTAACTTCAAAACTGACGGACTTTCATATAAACTTCCATCCCCTATTTTACCCCTTTAGAGGTGGAATTCCCAAAAATCCTTTCATAATGGATACTTAAAAGAACACACCCTCCAAGTTTTATGTCTCTAGGACCAGCAGTTTGGGCTGTGTGTTGATAATGTTGATATATTATTATCACCCAGTCAGTCAGTCAGTTTACCATTTTATATATAAAATAAAATTATAGGTCCTATTAAAATAGATGGACAAATTTTAACACAGCTTTCAGTACATCTAACCAAAGATATCAAAGCAAAAAAACACTGATTAAAGTGATTTTGTTCCATCTATTTTAATGGGACCATAAATAGATTTAAAGTAGATGATGGAAAATACTGTACACGAGGAAGCGGAATCAACTGTTGCTGAAGTTTATTATGGTCCTATTGTTGAGTTTCCTCTCTTGTATGAACCCGGTACTTTGGAAGTATGTATAAGTCACTGATGGAGGAAATATTTTTTAAGCTTCATTATTCGAAGAAATGATCTTAAATTTCAATTAAAATCTTCACCACAAATTGATTAGGTACCTAAATAAACCTAAATGAAAATAAATTTGTTTAATCGGGGTTTAAACTAAATTAAACAACTCTCAGTTTTTGAGCATTAGATGATAACTCTATACATGTAGGTACCTACTTACCTAATTTTATATATCTTTTCTTTCATAATCAACAATTTTCTATTTACAAACAAGGTAAAAGATACACAGCAGCTTCGATCTACAAGTAGGTACTTGTATTGGTAGTAAACGTAGCTATCTACTTATATAAAAGTAGAGCTAGTTAGATCTTTCTTCTGACTGAGCTAGCCAAACGAGTTGGTTTCCTATCAATACTACAACTGTACGCCCACTAGACTGGAGAAAGCGACAACTGACAGGGGTAATAAATTACAATAATAGTATTGTATTTACCAAATGGTTTAACTAGATAATTATGATACCTATCTTTATGGTAGTTTTCAGTAGCTTTTATCGTGACAAATCGGTGTTTCCCTTGCATATTTTGCTTCTACCATTGTTGCCATATGAACAAAATCAGTGTCTCACCCAAGTATTTAGGAATACAAATTAAAGTTCAGCTGACAACTTGATACGTGTATAAATAATGTTTTTCTCTCTATTTGAATACAGGTTTTTGAACCGTTTATTATGTATTTCACCTTCACGCTTTTTACACAAATGTGAAATGACATCTAACTTGTTATATAGGTAATATAAATGTTTTAAGTGCAAACATGGATTTCTTGTTGATGAAACCTTTTCCTCCTGTTCGAAAAACGTTCTCTCTCGTACTTGGTAAACCTCAATGAGTTTAAAATTGCGATCATATCATGTACCTACCATTGCCAAAATAAAAACATCAATGATTGATGCTTAGAGAATATTAAGTAGACACCTGGGTGGGTATTTCACCAACCTGTTTTAGCATTACTTAGTCCATAATTATAGGTCAATTAAACTTAACAGAAATATCATAATCTCGTGTCAAAAAATAATGTATCAAGTCATCGACTCATTGATTATATATTCGATAATAGAAGCCGTTGGCCGCTATGATCAAAAGAAATCATCAATTCAATTATCAATTGTCTTCGGGCATAGCTCTCAACACTCGAAGCAGTCCCGTCTCCATGAGTTGTCAACTTAAGAATCATCTAACGAACGTGTTGACATAAAAAAGGTAGGACACGAGGCCTCTATTCAAGCCATATTTGTTGAGACAACACCTGAGCAAGGCGGACGGCCGGCGGGCAGTTGTCGGTTTACAGAATCGGTCACCTCGAGCCAGCTAACCATTGTCCTCGACTAAAATGCTGTACATCCTAATGACGTGCGTTCTGCTATTGTTTACCATGCCATCTGTGTACACCAAATTCGCTGTGAATGCGAATATTTGCATGTACACATCACATCGAGAGAGGACGTCACAAAAATTGCGAGGAACATAGTTCATTTGGTATTCATGTCGCGGCGGTGATTTGTAATGTTTAGCATAAGTATTGGTAATTGATGTACGCCGCTATTTCATTTATCGAAAGCAGTGGAAAAGAAATTGCGTGTTCTTAGTTTGGGAAAATTCAGAAGACACACCTTTTGCGTTTCCCAATTACAATTCACAGCTCCAAGGAAATGTGAAGTTTGAAGGGCTAAATGATTACCCACATTTCGACAGCATGATCTCAAGAGGCAGGAACCATATACAGCTTGCCTCTTGTGTAAGCCTCCTGAAAATTAAGGCCACACATCACAATCATTCTTATCGTGCATTAGATTCGCCGATTGGATGCATGTCAAGTGCGTATGCAACGCTGCACTTACACCGTGCGCCTTGTATTGGTTCAATTTGATTTATGAGTAGTTTATTGAGTCGGCACGTGTATCATGAATGCGTCCTCGTGAACAACGAGTTCCCAGTTGCCCAGCTAGCCACATATATTTTCCGAGACGACATAGGACCATAAATCAAGTCCTAACAGGCGCTAGGGTTTCGTTGCATGCGCGGGTACTGCAAAGTTGTATAGAACTAAGAACTTTCAATTGAGTTTCTTGTGCATTCAGAGGACAGCGCTGCATAACTTTGAGGTACGAAATGGTGTTCTGAAAACGGGACAAGAATATCAAGATCGCAGCACAACAATGGAAAATTATCGGCATGTCTAGTTTATAAGAACACTTCTCTGGCAATGATTATTACTTTGTCATAAGTAGTGAGGTACTTATTCCGTTTCTCACTAGAGGTATTGATTAATTCACAACGTTTACCAAACAGAAGGAAGTTCATTAAAAATACGATTAATGTTTAAATGTTTAGAAAGCAAACGAATGAGAATTTCTCGGTAGTCGTCTTTGTTAGTGCGTGATTTGTGTGAATGGAGCTAAACAAGGCTGGTCTCCGTTAGAGAAACCGCTTTATATCGTGTAGCGGTGCCAATATCCTATTTACTGCAATATTCCTTATTTATAATATACAAATACTTTAACCGTAAAGAAAATGTAGTACCAACCTATTAAAGTATTCGTTCCATCCAGTCGGTTTGGCACCCAACAATGGCGGGTAGATTCCAGGCTTAAAGTTCCAAGAACACAATGACTATGACACATCAATTGCATTAATTCTTTTGAAGTGGTGTATTTATAATGTGTCTGGTGAATAGGATTACAGTTGACTGTCAGTTGCTACACTTACAATTACTTTGTTCACTTAGATTCCGTAATCGTCAAAGGTCTAAAATATCGGCTGAAGTAGGTACCTATTTAATTTCAGTAACCACCCATTATCTGTCAGTAATAGGTACAGTACCTGCTTATTCTGAATTAGCCAACGAGTATCAATTATCAACAGTTGTTTATCTCAAAGACTTTTCTAAGCATCCGCGTGCCAAAAATTCCCTCTAATCTTCTGATAAAGAACCTAAGCATGCTTAAGCTCACAAAACATTCGATAATAATAGACACAAATGGCAATAGTTGACAAAAAGAATCTATTTACAACATTCTAAAAACGCGATCACAAAAAAGCTTCGATATCTTATTTCTAATCTTGGATTTAAAGCGGCTTGTATTTGTCTTGTACGCACTGCGGCCAATCAAGCTATGCATCTCATCGTACTTATTAAGCTCATACAAAGCGAAGTCAGGTTATACTGGTTATGTATAGCTTGATGTGCCGCCGTGGGTACAAACAATAGGTACCCGCAAATAGGTATTGCCTTAAATAAACACTTCGGCCGGTCAGCAATGCAACCGGTGAACGGCACTTCGTAAATAGATTTAACTTTCTATCCTTGTCTTGTCACCTTGGTCTTTGTATTCGCGACTGTTTTAAAGGTAATAATTTCCAAAGTGGCTGTTAGGGTTCTTGGAAATCGAGTTCCTATTATATCAATGGTAGTAAAGTTGTCAATAGATTCGCTGGGTCGACGCCCCGCTTCTAGATGGGACTTAAAAATAACTGCCGAAATATGAGTGTGCTTTATGGTACACCTCTGACAAACATTTTAGGTGTAGCTACTTGTGTGCTATTAAAGTTGTTCAAAGAAAATTTAAATTAAGTACATATTTTCTTTAAAATACATGTTAATCTTTAGTTAAACGTGACTTCTGAGAAATAACAAAAGAATATCGTTCTGCTAGTTTCTACATTGAATTTCAAAGTTTTCGTTACATGGCTCATTATCAGTTTTAATGTGTATTGAACATTCTAAAGATTCTGCAATAAAGCAATTTGTTGCAAAAGACAAATATCTAAAATGTCTGATGTTTACTATTTATACAAATAAATAAAACTGAAGTGTGTGTTTGTACTTAATATCAAAATAACAGCTTTTTACTGAATGCATATGAAAGTAGACAAAAATTATTATTTTTTTTTAAATTAACTTTTTTTTTAATGTTGTCTCTGTCTGTTTGTTCCGGCTAATCTCCGAAACGGCTGGACGGACCGATTTTGACAGAACATTTACTGGCAGATAGCTGATGTTATAGAATAAAAACTTTTTATTTTAGAATAAAAATTCGGGTTCCGTGCAAAAAAAATTAAACCCTTAAAAAGCTCGCGGGCAACAGCTGGTCGTTACATAAATTCGCCAAAGCAAATAAATGGATATTTTCAGGTATTTCTTCAGGAATATCCTATCTGTATTTTATTTTATTTATAACAAATATCTAGACTAAGTTTAGAAAAAAAATTATACGAGTATCTACCTACATACGGCATAAATGTCTTGCATTTTAATCAATTAGTTGAATAGCATTTGATAAAGGAGAAACGGGTTAAAAGCCGCATTAACAATAATATTGGATAAAAATGGCTTAAGTGGATAAACTGGATCTACCAACCGTCACTGTATTTGCATAGTATTTGCAAAGTAAAATCCTGATGTTAAAACATGACAAAAGGTCTGAATGCCACACGGTGTTTAGCCTTGGATTTGAGTTTTTGAGACAGGGACTTGGACAAAAGTAAAGACAAGTAAAACGACCGGGCCGAGCGAAAACCATAATCCCTCATGAATCGTGTAATTTCACGTAGACAGTTATGATAAGTGGCTAACTGACTATACTTAGGTAAATTCTACATGCAAGGACCACTTACTCATGGTAATTGGAATCAGTTAAACTGTCGTATAACGTTAAATGAAATCGATTTTAATTAACATTAAACTACTTGGCATTCTGCTGTGCGCACACCCTTACATACAGTAAGTCAGACATTCAATAAAAGCCATGTTATTCATTTACAACAAACACAAAGCCGTTTTAAAATGTCGCAGTTTACAACTTTTATAACAATGTATTGAAACGAAATTATTTACAATGCGCCTGTAGTAAGTTTACAATATTTCAGTAATACACAATGTTATTGAAAACATGAGTGCGTGATGGTATGGTCTGGTGAATCAACCCGTATTTACAACTGATTGATCTTCGAAGATATGTGAATGTGACAGAGATAAGTGTGTAATGACACTGGGTAATGACATCGATCAGACTTAGGTACGATAATATGGACAACTGTGGGCTTAGCACGAACGCACGATGTAAACGTGTCTAATGTCGGTACTTAAATAAAACGGTTTTAAAAATGCATTGCTTTTGGTTTTCGCACATAATGTTTACTAGTTTTTAGACTATTCATAACTTTGGGGCTAACTGTGTTTGTGCTTATCGTAAAAATCATAAAGCTAAAATTCTGTAAGTAAATTAAGTTTTTTTTAAAATTTTAATTTATATTTTCAAATATCGAAGGGGCTCGTGGCAAAATAATAACAGCCCCTCAGATCGATCTTTAGGTTAAGCCGTGCTTGCCTAGGTTAGTCCGTGGATGGGTGACCACCCATTACATACCGAGTTTCCTCCGTGCCTCAGAAAGTACGCTAAGCCGTTGGTCCCAGCTGTCATTTGTAGATCTTTGACATTTGTTACAGGTACTTAGTGACCCAAAAAGTCTGACAATCAGTCTTACCAAGGGGTATAGTGATACCGACCGAGTACTAACTGGGTTGTGGAGGTCAGATAGACAGTCTCTCCATGTAAAATACTGGTATTCAGCTGCATCCGGTTAGACTGGAAGCCGACCCCAACAGAGTTGGGAAAAGGCTAGGCAGATGTTGTTCGAATTCACGTTACCTACGTTTGCCGCGCGCGTTTAAGTTAGGACCTCCAATACTAGGGTGCCTAATTTTCTCTGATTTCAAAATCTGAAAAAATAATGGTTATGTATTATCTTTATTGATACGAAGATAAGAGGGATTTGCGACCGATAATAGGAACAAACAGTAAAGATAAACTATCTGTAATAACAAAAACTCAAATAATATATTGAGTTGGCGATACGGTTGTTGATTAGATGATTAGATTGTGAATCAGCCATAAATATTTTCCTCTACATTTGCGACGGGACTTCTAATATTTCCAGTTTCACTTAACAATTAGGTACTGTACCAACATTCACTGAAGTGTATTATTATGTAGTAACTTGTTCGAAAGCCTTTGTAAACAACACACTGTACACATAATAACATCACACGTATCCTAATGAAATGAACAAATTCAAATGTTATGATCAATTTACTCATAAGTTCACTTTTCTTTGTTACAGGTAAGCACCGAAGATACATACATATATTTTCGTAGGACTTAAACAGCAGGAAGGTATATAATGTAACACATACCTACATAGACGGTATAAGGAACATCGTGTCACAAACTGTTAATCCTTCCTTACCACTTATGATGCACCTATTAGGTAACATAAATATAATTATTTATTTTTCTTGCCGATTCTTCTCCATAGGCAATGGCTAATAGTCGTTGCCACCTCGAACCATGCACTTATCTTTTGATGTTTCATGTGTATTTTTTTATGTGCTATAAAATGTTTTGATAGGTATGAATCTTTTCGAAACGCATTCTATATACAAACGAGTTTTCAAAACTTCATTTTGTGACCTAGGTCGCGGACACCATTCTAACAATTTTATATTCTGTGCAAGTCTTCTTTATTTTTAGTACTACGTGATTCACGTAAATAGTAGACGTACTACTACGAGTCTACGTTATACACTTCCCAACGTAAATATACGACGAGTACGTCTTGGCAACGATTATCATGAATGAAAATAAATAAGCGCCTATATTAGCTATTGATTGTTATAAATAAGTAGATGTAATGTAAATAGTCAGGGAGATACTATATCTAAATGAAACCATAATCTTATTGAAATATTAACACTAACTAACATACATTAAAAAAAAATGAGGCCCTTTCAGCAGTGTTTATGTTAGGAATGGAGGATATATATAAATATGTACCTATAATCCTCCATTCTACAGTGTATGTATTAGGTATTTACGGTGGTAATTACAACACTTATGTCATTGCAGTAAACTTCAAATAAACTTATCACTTACTTTTGTTTGGTTTTTGGTGTGGATGAAATATAGGTCAAAAATGTAGTTTTTTGTGGCCAAACCAAATGGGTAAATAAAAAAGTGTTTACTAGCTTTGTGTTCACCAGAACCACAATGACACCCAGTAACTTCTATGTAGTTCTTCTGTTCATTCGGAAAAGGAAAGGTTCGGAATTCGGAAACTTGCAACGTGCACGCACATGTGCTCTGCTGATAACTTAATGTGTTTCACAGGTCATTATGTCATTATCTAATCGTTAGGTATCTACTCAAATAAAAAGGGCATTGCGTTTAGATAATAAGCTTAATAACGATAAAAAGTATGAATCAATACAATCAACTTCATATATCCACCGTTGTGAATGATGACCTCACTCACCAGAACTCGCTATATCTTAAATTCTGTTTTAACCGTAAACTTTAATAAAAGTATAATTATATTATAAATATGCTTTTATCTAAGAGTGGGTGTGACAAATAAGCTGCTATAATTAGAAAAGATGGATTTCCTCCGTGTCTCGGAATCCCGACTGTCATTTGTAGATCTTTGACAGTCGTTACAGGTAGTCAGTGGCCCGAAAGTCTGACAACCAGCCTTACCAAGGGGTACCGTATTAGCCAGTATAAATTAGGTTGTGGAGGTCAAAAAGGCAGTCGTTTTTCTAAATATTTTAAAATACTGGTATTTAGCTGCATCCGGTTAGACTGGAAGCCGACCCCTAACATAGTTGGGAAAAGGCTAGACAGATGATGATTATTAGAAAATGTGACAATGAGTTTCTATAAAAACATTGAAATTGTTGTGTTGTAGAATGGACGTCAGGTTCAAGTTTGTCGTGAATCCGCGATCGCATGTAGAGGCAAAAAACCTTTAATATTAAACTTTCATGTGATTTTCAGTGCGTTAGTGTGAGTGGGTAACTCTTGGGGAATTAAAAAAAAATAAGAAATGCCTATGTATTAAGACGGTGCGTTTTACAAGGAAAACTTGGCCAAACAGCAACAATTTGAATCAATTTTAAGTACCACCTATTGCAGAAAATAATAAAACATAGGTTCATTTTCTTATCACGTCGAAATTGTAAGATGAATTTAATTAAATACGAAACACTTATATGATAAAAATTATATGTATTTGTGTATTATATAAATAGTATATTTATTCAAAATTGGAATTGGTATTGGCATTTAGTATGTACTTTGTTAAGTGAAAAAGAAAAGGGAACGGTAGTTTGTGAAGTGGGCGGCTATTTTTAATGATTTTATTACTCTGCAATATAATTTATATAGCAACATTATTATAATGTTATGTGTAATTAATGTATAATATGTTTATTAGTATTGAATGAATAATCCTTTAAAGGATTACTTCCATTATCTGTCTTTTATCATGTTTCGTGAAGCAAAAACCCACCTATTAGGTTTTACCGATTAGTATTCATTATTTTATTTATTTACTGTGTTCTGAGAACCACCAAAATACATATATACTTACATATTATTATGTATTCTGTTCTGTCAAATAAACAAACACGTTTTTCCCTGTGCAATTGCGCAAGCGCTTCTTAAGAAATTCTTTGAGGGCGATCTAAGGAAAACTTTAGAGGAAAATCAAAGAATTATTTATAACGGGACATTTAGTTTTATACTGCCTTATCCTTGTTGCATAAAGTTTTAACTTTCAAGGGGTAAGGGGCATCCGGGGGGGTCCGCAAGGGCCGATGTCTGCCAGGGCTGCGGGACTGTTTGAAAGAGATATCTACAGCGGCCCTGGAACACAAAGGGCAAAGAAGGAACATGGATGGGTTTTAGTCAGTACAAGTCTGACACTCCCTTCTGCTCCGCCCAGAGCGGGAGGAGTCATTTGATGATTTCCCATCGAAAAAAAAGGGGTGAGGGTCATTTGATTTGATTTTCTTATCATTTGTCTAGCCTTTTTCCAACTATGTTAAGGTCGGTTTCCACTCTAATCGGATACAGCTAAAAGTTATTCACAAAGGAATTTCGGACTCACTTCCAAAGCTATAGAGTTGGAATTTAAATGTGTGACAGAAAAATTTGCCACAAATCAGGGGGCCTAAAATGGCTGCTTTAGCAGAATCATAATAAAATAACGTTATAATTCGTAACATTGTCACAAAGTGACAATTCAATATATTAACTGGGTTAGAGACCATTTTAAGAATTTTAACGTGATTCATATTATGTATTACTAGCTTCCGCCCGCGGCTTCGCCCGCGTGGTGTGTTGATAAAAAGCAGCCTATATGTTAATCCAGGGTATAACCTATCTACATACCAAATTTCAACCGAATCGGTCCAGCCGTTTATGCGTGAAAGAGTAACAAACATCCACACATCCATTCTCACAAACTTTCACATTTATAATATTAGTAGGATGATTCTGCTAAAGCGGCCATATTTGGCCCCCTGATTTCATTCACTTTTAAATTTGCCTTGTTCAGTACTGGGTTCCAAGTTTACAATCTGAATGCTATTTGTTAAGCCGTTTTTCAAGGGCCAAGGTCCTTTGTCCCGCTACGGAACTGACCTCCGCCAATGTCCTTTCAAGGATAAAAGGACACAACAATCGCCCTGAATCAGTCACCCCAAGTCTCACAGTCACACCAAACAACAGGTATGTAGTTAGGTACGGTCACCAACAAAAAATCCTAACTTTGACGGGCAGTTTTATTTTGTGGCACTTTTTAGTAGCTCTGAAGTCTGATTTGTAGTCATTTTATAGGGATTACTGTAGCTTTAGATATATCTTGCTACAGTATGAATTGTATGCTGTTTATTTATCTTTTTACACTTAGATTCACTGAGAGTTGATAATCTTACTACTACATAATATTATAAATGCGAAAATTTGGATGGATGGATGTTTGTTACTCAATCACGCCAGAATGGCTGAACGGATTTGGATGAAAATTGGCTCTGATATAGATTATAGTCTGGAATAGCGCATAGACTTTTTATCCTGAAAGACTATCCCGTGGGAAATTCCCGAGCTCCACGCGGGCGAACCCGCGGACATAAGCTAGAAACAATATATTTTCTCTCTCTCTGATATGCACTAACTAGTTATACATACGATGGTTAATTCACAATGGAAACTATTTTATAACAAACACGCACATTATCTAATAAAAAAAACTGCCTTCCCTCTGGTTACAAAATTAATCAACGCTAGGTTTCGCTATGTTACGCTAGGTTTTATCTGTAGCAAAAATTAAACAAATTGCAAAGTAAATTGAACGCACGACTTTTAATGTATTTTTAAATAATAATTTACTCGAGTACAAACTTGTTATATTTCTAATTAATCTTATCTTTCAAATTGCATTTTGATTTTGTAGTTATAGTGTTAATTAAAATTCCAGTATCTTGATTAAAAAAACAACATGATCAATAATAATGTACTTATAGTTATGCTTAATTAAATTAATTCCATTGAATGACTTTTTCATAAAATAGTCATTGAATGGGGTTACATGAGCTTAGAGGGTTGTATTAATGATTTTAATTAGTATAATTCTGTAACTACATACGTGTTCCTTGCGCGACTGACCTGCAAATTGCAAAAAACTAAAAAAAAAACGAATTTCGCGGGCTACCCTGGCGCTTCTACCAAGCACGATAGTTTTCCGTGAAACGAGGAACTAACCAATAGGTGTTTCATAACACAAAACGTTAGCAACTATCGTGTATTTCTTATACGGGTTCAAGTTTCTAAGTATTAAAATATGTTACTCAATGCTTAAATGAGCACGTTTCTAATATTTAATTTTCACACTTTATACTTTTTTCATTACCATGCACCTTGTGCTGGCTGCTGACGTAAGCGGTCTTAAGACAATGGTGGATAGATTCCTTTTGTTCGCAGCCTCACTTCCTGTATATGTACACCTGAACAAAGATGTAAGTAGGTATTGAGAAAAGGAAATTCTTAAACAGTAAGAAGTGTAATGAAAGATAAATTGTCTACGGCAAATTATTCTAGAATAATTATTTATATTCTAGTAATTCAAGAAGAAGAAGAAGTAAACCTAAGTTTATTTTATTTTATTTATTCAGGGACAATAAACAGCTACAACATGTGTTGAGACAGAGGAAAGATAAGACAAAATATTAACAATATGCAGCCCACTATATTATCCGCATACCTATTAACAAAAGAAAATATGATAGTTTATTCGGGATAACTTAACATTATCCGAGTTTGTTGGGTAAAGTTCGAAAAGTAACTATGTTAGGGCTAAAAGCCGAACTGTTCTACGGTTACACCTATTTCTTGTCGACTATACCTCGGTGCGGCCGATAGCAGTTGGTCTATCCTTTTTATTGCAAGGGCACAATGGGTTAGGTTAGCTTAGAACTGTAACCAAACGCGTTAGTTTAGTGATTATTCGGCATTTACCCAAAAAGCTTGGGTTATACCTACTAAGTTAACCCGGCTAAACTTAGTTTCTTCTTCTTTTACTGACTTAGACAGCGTCTTTATATCGTAATGGTTGCTTTTTGTGACAAAAGCACTTGTTTTCGGTCACCAAAAAAAAACATCATTGGATTGGAAGTGGGTTTGACTAAAATCGATTAATTAAATGTGAGTTACCAGTTAAGTGTATTCTTTAATCAAAATATTAATTATTTACAAAATACAAAACTATAATAGAAATAAATATGTACAAGTATAAAAGGGTTACAGGGCGTCCAAAAATTCGTCCGCATCGCTGTCAACAGGAAAAGTGCCCAGAAGGCTGGCAGCATTACCACGTTGGATGGCAATGCTGACTCTTTGGCCAAAAAATAGGCCCGCCCTCTGGTCACGTGAAGAGTCGACCAACCGCTTGGCGATTTCCCGAAAAACTAGGTGGGCACTCGGACCCCATGGCCCTAGTGTTTCAACCCCAAACGGCTCGAACACATAACTACCAATTAAATTATTGTATTTGCGCCGTTTGAGGTTTTCAGCACCTGCAGCAGCCGCCCCAGCGCAGCCCACTGTGCTTGGAAGATGGGATGGCGCAAGGGTGTCGACGCAAGTTGCGTCCCACACCAAAGGCCTACCCAACTTCCATGGCATTATGGTCATACCATCTGGTCTCTTCCCATCGACGCGTGCCAAGCCATTGGGTTCTAAGACAGCTGGCACCCACAAGTGGTGGTAGTGGTAGTGGTGGCAAGAGCACGACGGATGAGATCATTAATGCTAGCGTGCCGCGCAATCCGACCTGCACTCTTACTGCATGCAAGGTCATGGTGTCCGAGGCAGTCGACTGCTTCACCACATTGACAGCGATGTGGAGCCCCACAAGGAGCGCCCAATCACAAACACTTAATTATATTGAATGTGATTAAAATGAATACTTATATACTTTCATGCCCTTGGTAATTATATCAATACTTTTCTGTATTATTGTTTAGCTAGATTGCTTTGTTCCAGTGTTATTTTAATAAAATATACGTAATAATTACAAATGTTTGCTTTGAGTATATCTGGACTAGATATAACTAACAAAATAATCTCAGTATAACAGCTCCTCACCGTGTTAAATTGGGAATAACAATAGAATTATAAATCGTGCAAATAAGATCTACTTTGACCAATATTATCGTCACCTGATCTACCGAAACGTCAAAGGAACGAAACGAAACATGCTATTATGTGTATGTCACAAATAAAGCTCGTTGTCTAATAAACTCTGATTTAATCAATTTGACAAATCGTAATCTTGTACCTCATCAATCATTACCTGGCGCCCTAATCTTGAAATGCTAAAATTCAAACGTCAACGGGTTCTTTGTTGCCATTACAGAAACGTGTTCTCTTTTTCGAGTCGACTCGTGGATTGATAAGAATTAGCATTCACGTTGATCGGCGCACGTGTCCCACAGTTCCACGTCGTAAAGCGTTGGTTCTGTAAACATACCTTACATTACAATCAACTGCTAAAATTATGACTCGCTTCCTGTCCTGCTCTGTTTGTAATTACATCTGTATTTTGAGGGATCTGTCTGAAACCACCACTAACGCCGTCGTGGTGGCAGGGTTCTGATGAAAGCTAATTTGATTATAACAAAGGAAATCATCGACACGACGAAGAACTGCTCATGTCTACGTCTTACACGAAATTCCAAGGATTTGCGTTGTTGGTCTAGTGGTGTCAAGCGGGACTGCTAAGCATGAAGTTCGATTTTCAGGTCAGTCAAAGTGGAATTTCTTAGTAGCAGCCACGAAGTCTGGATTTCTGCCCGGTTGATGACAATAGGATAAATAACTGGCGACATGAGGGTGTACTAGGAATACCCCTGCCTAACCCTTCGGGGCTTACAGCCGTGATGTTATACGTCGCGCCGGTCGGTGGCGTTGTTCCCTGGGTCGTGGGAATAAACAGTTTTCCGTTATAACTTATAACAATTCCTCTTTGTATGACGTAATCCTAATCCTCAATCCCGCGCAAATACTTAAATAATCAATGATTTCAACAGTTTTTTAGTTGCCTCCTCTACAACTAAACACACCGTAATCAAATCTGGTTTTTCCTGGCTTTCGAATAAGTATGACATTCTACCACTGTGCATACCTAGGTACATACATAAATAGGGATTGGACATCAGCAATATGCTGTATGAAAAGCATTTCTCATAGATCTGTTGCTCTACTGTTGATACCCTAAAACATCTTTTATCGCACCTTATTAAACATCAATAAAAAAAAAATATAGTCTGTCCTGCCACGTGTTCCACTAATTACGAATCTAAACCGAGAGGCAGGACATATACTACGAACTTGCCTACCTGAACATTCTACCCAGTACCTACCTTAACATTATAAGTAATGCAGTTGGGGAAGCCAGTCATGAAATGGAATTCCTAATTAATGAATTAGACACTTAATTGTGTCCCGAATTACCGAATTAGGTAAATTCACGTGATTGAAAAACAGTCATATCCTGTTTGCGTCTGTATGTGTGGTGTGTCTATGTAACGTAGCGCGGTAGGGTAATCGCTGTTGCTGTTAGTGATCTTATCGCCTTCTGTCAGTACCTACTTTAAAGTTTCCAAGAAATTAGTTATGTACCTATATCCATCAACAGTTGAAGGTTAATACACGTCTCACTCATTACGAGGTTACAATATTCAAATAAAAAATTCTAAGAGTTGATGCCCCGATATTTACAAGAATCGTTCTTATAAATATTATTGCTGGTTCCACCTTCTCATGATATTGGGTTTCAAGAGTATTATTTATTTATCTAAACTCTTTGTTTCTCTGTTTGTAAACAGATTTTTCGAATTATTCTTTCGAATTTAAAAATGTCTTCTCATATTCGGTTCACTCATCAAACTTTGATGAATTAGAAACGATTTAGAAAGTTATATTGGAAACTAGCTGCCAAAGCATCGCCCGTTTTGTTTATTTAGCATGTCAAATAATAGTGTACATAGAGTGAGTCGTTAGTGGCCCCAATGAAGCGATTCCCACCATTGAAGTAGATATAGTTAGTGGAAAACTGGCACACCGATCCTTATCGGTCAATTACTAGCTAGGATTAGCACACAAACACAGGCACTTCAGTTGATGGAGGTACCATGGATGTACTATGCTATGTACAGTACCTATTTTATTTTGAATGACATATTTTCCATGCATGCAGCTGACGCAGCCAGTGCATAAGGTCTATTGAACATCCCACACCCTATTCTAGTAACTACAATAGATGTGTTTATGTAACGATAGTTTTGTTCTTGTGAACTCAATAGGTAAATTCAGAATGCAAGCAAAAATATAGGTACTACAGTTTACTTTTACAGTACTTATAAAGGTTACTATAGAGAAGCAAGGCAGGCAATATCTTCTTCTATCAACTATTGGTTTATTCTATTAAAAGGTGACCTAATATTGCTCCTTGTGGAACCACGGTGAAAGTTCAAAATGACTTGTCATAAAAACTGCACCTACTATAAAAGTCAATGAGTATGTTATCAAAATATTGTTTATTATTATAGTGACTAATCTTATAATACAGGACTACACCTATAGCTTATTTATGCTTATCACTTGAGCACAGCTATAAAGATAGGTTTGGCATTGATGTCATGATGTGTGCCATATTGACTTGAAGAAGCAATGATCCTTTGAGACTTGTTATACTTTCTAGTGCAAGTTATAGGTAGGTATTTAATTAAGAGAAATGGTCTCACTGTGAGTATAAACGTTGGCGATACATGACTATACGGAGTGGAAGAGACACCGACACGAAAACGGTTACCACGTATTCAGTACATTTTGAGCCCCATAGAAAAATTTCACCGGTTATTTAAAAGAAAAACAGCTGTTTCCTACAAACGTGCAATATCTACACGGTCAAAATGTATGGAACAGCTGTTTTTTTTAATAACCGATGAAAAATTTCTGTGTGGTGCCACGTATTTAGTCACAATGATGTACTAAATACGTGGTAACCGTTTTCGCGACGGTGTCCCTTCCACCCCGTATTATTTAGGTGCTGGCGATAATACCAGTTAATTTTGGTGCATCAAAATAAATATGGCGAGTCTAAACAGTCATAACTATTATTACTATGTTGTATTATTATTAACTATTACTATTATATGTAAATTAGTGACACTGCAAATAACTATTGAACTGTAATAATAATAACTGTTAACGGCAATGTCTAGAAAAATAATATGTATGTATCTATTGTTTTCTATAAATGCTGTCAATGATATTTACAACAGTTCACTTTAAATGAATCATACATATTTGAAGTATTACGAATAATAATAAATAAAAAGAAGCAAAATAACAAGGACAGCTAAAACTCGTTTTTAATGGCAAGACGTCACTGACCTATGAGAACTCGTTCAGTAGCTTTTTCATTACGAAAAGCCAGTGCCTATCTTGGAAGGCTTCATTCGTATCTAATAATTTACTTTTCGGATCTTTTTCCATCAGCCAGTAACATCGTGGCCAATGGTTTGTAAAAACATGTGGCAGGCCTGATCGCGTTTAGCGTGTATTTGAACTAAGATTTGCAGATTACTGCTAATTATTATCTTTGTTGACTTGTCAGCACCCAAATCCTAAAAGCCAGATGTTAAATTATAAACAATGTTTGTGTTAAAAGCAAAACATAACATAAATATTTTATTTTGTTAATAAAATGTTTCGTTGCAACTGTTTTCACGCCTTGGAACTTTAACAATGGCAGTATTATAAACATGATAACGCGATTTTATTAAACTTTTGTATAGAAAATGCATCGTTGGTTAGTGGTCGCGTGCGCTATTGCAGAGAATACGGTCTTGGGTTCTATTCTCAGGGTCGGGCAAAATTATATGGAGTGTATCCATAAGGATTGTCTCAGTAGCTGCCAAGGAGTCTGGATTTGTGGCCGGTTGATGGCAACAGGCGATCCTGTGACCCCCTATAACCTGGCGAAATATTGGTGTGCTAATAGATGGCTAATAGGTTAATTTTTACCTAACTCCGCTGAGATAACAGGCGTAATTTGTGTAATTTTATTTTGTTACAAAATTCGTTGCAGCTATTTTCACGCCACCACTTTAACAATAGCTGAAGTAACATTAACACTACCGCGATTTTGCTAAACGTTAATATGGAAACCTACTGAAAATTGAAACTGGTTAAAGATAACTACGCAGCTGCCTCAATAAATAAGACAGACCTACTAACCCAATCTAGCCCACAATGCTAAGGCGACCGACAGCGAGCGATTTCGACATGACACCCATTGCGGATACCAACTAACTCGTACAAAGTTATTAGTCATAGCATGCTGTTAGATTTATGATTATGTACCGTCTGTGCAATGTATCTAGGATTATTTTAAATAATTATTGTACATAGATGGATGAAAAGACATGGTTTTGGATCAGTTTTTTAGTTTAATATGAAAATAACGGTAATAAAACAAATACAGTGTTCATTCTTTGTTCTACTATTTCATCAGCTGAAAGACCAACAAAAACTTCCAATGAAATACACACAACTCGGAGATAATGGAGGTAAATAAAAATAACAAATACACAAAGAAGATATCGCAATTGAGACGAATATTTAAAAAAAATATTCAACTGTACGAGTAACGGATAAAACACGATGGCCTTCTTTATTTCTTCACGTTCTGCTATAAAACGTAGCTTTATTAATTTAGGCTAACACGTTTTACTTCCGTGAGTCTTTGTTTAAGCACTGTACAGTTGTATACGTCATACTCATAAACATTAGCAACTACTGCTAATATTTTGTTGTTAATGTCATAATCATTTGATGATACTTTAGGTAACACATTGCATTCTGTGGTTTTTGCACTTTGCTCAACTCTGTTATGTAATCGCACACCATATGTATTGTCCTGACTATCAATTAATTCTTATGCTTCATTCGCTACTATTATAAGTCCAAAGTTTAATTTTAACTTGTTGACATTAATTGATTTATTGTTTTTCAGTTTGACATTTTATGTACAAGAATATTTTCTGGTAACAAGGCTTGTGATATTTTATGATTATGACCCATTTGACATAACAGCTGCGTAAACTACGAATACCTATTTATAGATAAATGATTAAACGTTATAAAAGCACAATGGTTTATTGATGTAAATATTATGACGAGTAAAAGTCATCTATCATCATTGTTCAGGATGAGAGAACCTGTGCCGCCTGTAGAGTTAGAAAATAAATCTTTAATGTAAGCAAGAGCTGTAGCAATATATTATGCTTATTTACACTACTCACCTATGTCCACATCTGTATGAAAGACAAAAACAGGCCATTTGTTTAAACAAAGGACATTAGTCCTGTGTTTAAACAAATGGCCTGTTTTTTTATCTGTTATCGGAAATATTCCGTCATTAATGTAATTACAATAATTCCTGCACAGACGATCAGGCTCGAAATATTCTAGTCGCTTCTTAAACTAATCTATGTAGCCGACCACCAAGGGCAGTTTATGAAGTACAGTTTCAGACCTTAATATAAATCGTGTCAATGCAAGTACTAGAAATCGATACAAAAGCTATCGATACAGATGTTGCTACTCACGCAAGGCAACAAGGATACAACGTAGGAAATCAGTCTTAAGTTACTGGTAACTTGATATTCTTGAGAAGACATTATTACGAGAACAGAGACAAAATTGCTACAGTCCAGAGCCTATAAAACAGATAGATAATCCAGATTCTCTGCACATGCAAGCGCACCATTTAGAATATGTAAAGAAATCTAAATAACAGATCTGCCAGCAGAATCTAGAATCGTGGCAGGCACATATTGTAGAGTAAAAACAGACCGTGAGACAGCAAAACGTGCTGGTGGGAATTGTACAAAGATTGTAGACGTTCACAATAATTAAAATTCAAAGGCGCCTACGTATGTACATATTAAGATAACCGGTTCCCTGAAGCCTGAGGCTGCTCAAGTGCCCTGCCGTTGAGATGTAAATCAATTTTTAAACATTACTGAGTGTGACAGAATTGCCTTGACCCTCGACCGATAAGAAAACGTGAGCTTCAAATCTTCGAATTTGTGAACACACGATAACATTGATGGTAAACGTATCGGAAACGGATTAAATACCAATTTTATTAAACTGAGCGACGAAACAATTATTAGGAATGTCAGTGTTGATGAAGGGTTTCACAAGACCCCACGCATTTAGCTCAGCTATAAATTCAACTTTTAAATATTATTTCTTCAGCTGGGTGGCAGCCAGCTTCATTCATAATATTCTGGTTTAAACATTAAGACACTGAAATAACTGTGAATATCTCAAAGTAACGTTGTCAAGCAACACGGCAATCTGTCAACGTTCACGTTACAACACGGTGTATGTTACAGCATGCCCCACGCGGTGACAGCCATGCTCGTATCAAATGTGGGACAAAACACTCATTCCATTATTAAATTAGAACAAAAATGATGTAACAGAAACTTATATTTAGAACACACGCTTGTTTAAAAGATGTACTTATTAGTCTTTTTGTTTCCCATCAATGGAAACATTATAGAGAAGTTGAAGTCAATAAAATTAAATTTATCGATGATTAAGAGTCAACAAGAACGTTCTACTTCCGTGAAAATACGTGGGAAATTCTACATCATCTTTCTATTATGAAAATACAATGAAAACTCCTACTCATAGGATGTCGTGTAGTGTGTACCTACATAGTGTAAATGTATAAACATTTATTGTTAACAATCCACCCATGAATCAGAGTTGAATTTACAACGATGAAAACCCAATGTAGGAGAAAATATGACTCATTTACGAGTGGCCGGCGTGGCCGCTACCATCAATACTGAATCTGATAACTGTAATGAATTGGGTGATTATTAGTTGGAATGGGATTTACTCATAAACTTTGATGATGACTTCTACATACATACTCGTAGGCGTTCAATTACTGTGCTATTTGTTAACGGTATTATTTATTTACGATTTGAGTGAAACGTGTAACAAGACAGTGGGTGTAGTGGCGATGACGTCACCTACAGATGACGGTCGCCGTTAACGGTCAAATCTTATCAAGTTGTGGTTGACGGTTGTGTAACGTACAGTTACATGTTAGCACATGACAATAGTAATTGTTGAATTGTATGTATTTGTATTGACTTTAAAAGAGCTGGCTAAAATTGGTTTACTTTTTATATATAGTATTGTAGTTGAAGTCGATAACTTATTGATTCAAATCTGCCTTTTACTGACTCAAAAAAGAGAAATCAATTAATAAGATTCGGATTTCATAAATCTCATTATTAATTTTCATTCAATCTACCTTGAATAGTATAAATATTGCCGTAGAGGTACGAAATATCTTTCTTGCACGCATTGGCTAGGAGAATATTATTTTACTTCGTATTGTTTACTTAATGTCAAATAAAACACCCGCATTTTGAAGTCAGTGCAAAATGTGCCAGTGTATATGCCATCGGCAGAACGATGTCACGGTCAGACCTTCAGCTAACTCAGAATGTATGTACAGACAGCCGTATATTTTATTCATATTGCACAAGACGAGGTGAACCGCCATTTTACATGCAACATCTTTCAGGTCATCGTTTATTTAAATACAATTCCGCGTATCTACGTAAAGAACTAAGTTTTCTCAAAGAAATTAAACAATTAAGTGATATAATAAATAAGTATTAATGTTTTAAGGGTCAGTTTCTGGAAAATCCTCGCGCACTTTTTTGATGTCAATAAATAAAGGACAGTATCAGTATCGTCTTATCGTATAAATTCGACGCAGAGTCGCAGACATTGAGCGTCTCCTCGATCGCGCTCGAGGATGCGCGAGCGCCCAATTTTATACTTGATGAAAACTGACCCCCATAAAAGTGGAATGCTATATCGTGTAAAAGAGAATGACCAAAGTTGGTACCAAAAAGTCTCGCGCCTCAAAACCAAAATATTATAGTAATTAGTTTCTTTACGGCATTACGCGTCGGTGATTTGATTTTTGAACTGGAAATATACTTTTCGAGTTTAAAAGTATGAATATTGTTTTACTCCCTTTATATGACGTTCCGTTTCAACTGAATATAAATGACGTTCCGTTTCAATTGAACAAACCCTTGTCTGTCGAGCGGACTCCTAAAATTAATTACAATTAAGTAAGATCAGTACACCAAATCGATTTAGTTTGGTTTATTGCTATTTGCAACAAAATAGATTTTGATTTATCGATTACATCCCTAAATCCCGACTAGTTTATAGCACTTACTATACTCTATGGTTTATAGTTATCTTATCTGTGGCATCTGACATTTGTACTGTACTGACTGACTATTGGCAATATAAAGGTCTAAAATAAAATCGAGTTTCAGTCAAGCATACTGTAGATGTTACTTTAACTCGTAATTCTTACTAATATTAGTGTATTACGCTGTTTTTAGAGCAATAATGTAATGTATGTGTGTTAAAATACGTCGTTGGTAGCGTCGAAAAAATAGACCTACTTTTTAGGTTAGTTTCGATTTTATAAAATAACTCTGAAACGCGGGTTTTTTTTTTCAAAAATAATTTTTGTAGGAGTTTATACGATCAGTGTAGTCTATAAAAAACAAAGTTTGATTTTGATGCAGCATGGTACGGGATTCCATATATCCATGAGCATTCTCCTTTGACGAAAGCCGCCCCGAGCCGAGTAGTAGAAAATTGATGACTAAAAATTTGTAAAACAGGCCGTGTGCCAGATGAGCTTTCTCGTTGGCACACGGCCTTTAATTTTCATCCCCTTTGGTATGAAATCGAAATAGTCTGTCATTAGTGCTCATGATCTCCGTTAAAAGAACTCTTGTGCGAAATTTAAAGTTACCCAGCACCGACGCATAAATTAAAGCTGTGATCTATCAATGAATGAATTAAGCAGATATTGGAATAAATAAATAGTAACATAGGTACGAGGTACAGACACAATATAATCTTTAACAACTATCACGATCGTGTAAAATACCACCTACATTTTCGTTTTTAAATAGGGCTTCCATAAATTATCAAGCCAATTATTGTAAAATTTCTGTTTATCACGATACCTCATCGTTTAACTTGCTAAGTGTATCTAAGGCATCATGCTTTGATATTGAGCTAATCGGTCAATCATGGTTATCAATCTACCCAAGTTCTCAACAGCTTAAAAACTGCCCATAGGATACCTATCCGTTTTCTAGCCCAACCAAAGTTCATGAGGGACACTGTGTGATGCATCTGGTAAGGCCAAAAGCTGAGCCTAAATGGTAGTGACTATGGTTGCTAACTAGAACCATCCTTCATAGAGTATATCTATAAATGTACTTACTTTCCTATAATTTATTTAGCCATTTTTTCGTTAATTTCAGGTACAGATGTGTGCCCTATGAAATCAGTGCTGCGACGCATTGGACAGCAGCTGTTCACTGCACTCAGCGCCAAAGGGCTGGCGGTGCTCGTTAACCACGGCATTGCTGACGAGAAGGTGAGCATTGAGGAGAAGGTGTTATGGTGCAACTATACACCATTATTTTTAGGTCGTCCTGGAACCGAATACCATTAACTCGATCATCGAACTCGAAACGATTGGGACTATTTTTTTCAAAGAGTAACAATAAAAAAAACACGAAAGAATAAATTTAATGTTTTTTTTTTTGTGAAATAATGAGAATCGATCGATGAATGAATTTTTCAATGGGTATCGTTCGCATGTGTTGCCGATCGTGGATACGTTTTACACACACATGCATTTGAGTTCTCATTATTTCACAAAAAAAAACATTAAATTTATTCTTTCGTGTTTTTTTTTTATTGTTACTTTTTGAAAAAAATAGTCCCAATCGTTTCGAGTTCGATGATCGAGTTTCCAGAACGACCTAAAAATAATGGTGTATTGGGATCGACACACGACTTCAAAGCTCAGTTCAATCTATTACAAGACATGACATTATGTTAGAGGCTATCAATAACGACTGTGCAGCGTCGGTACACCACAATCTAGTTGCACCTTTATGATATACCTACTCATACCTACTCGGATAAATACTATGTACATCAGTAAGTGGTGATTTCAAAGTCACCTGTCGAACTTGGCTATAAGGAGTTTGCATGTTATCCTTCTAATCATCTTCAAAGATGGTATGAGGAAACGTAGGTACTTACTAAGAACGTCTTGGCCTCGACACGATCATTTTACATAGATAACTGTCATCGCTGAGCGTCGCGTTGAAGATCCAACAGTACGTTTTTATTAGGCAATTCATTTAGTTAGGTGGTTGGATGCCTCGTTGGTTTAGTGGTCATAAGCTCGACTGCTGAGCACGAGGTCCCGAGTTCATCTCCCGGGTTGGGCAGTGTTATTGTGTTTTTTCGTTAGGATGTTCTCAGTAGTAGCCACGGTGTCTGGCTTTGTGCTCGGTTGATGGCTATAGGATCGCCCCCTATTACAAGGGACTTAAACATAACTAGCGAGAAGTGGGTATACTTTTAAGTACGCCTCTGCCTAACCCTTCGGAGATTACAGGCGTGATGTTATGTCATGTCATTTAGGTGTCACGAAGTTTTCGTGAAAACAGGAATTAGAACGACAGCATTTAGAATTAATTTATTTCACTTGGCCTGCACCCAGGTGTAGAGCTGACTCTTAGACAGCACTTGCATAAACTGTTAAAACAATGCTTCTATTGTCAGAGTAAAATAATGAATAGTAGGAAATATAGAAGGAAGGAATAAAACGGATTTATCTAGAAACGCTTCGCTTTTTCCTGAATGAGTGGACGTAACTCAAAGCGGTTTACGTTTCAAGGTATTATCGGTACTATAAGGTTCACTCATAATGTGCTTCAAGATTCTAACCTAATGCACTGATACTCCTTATTGTAATATTTTTCTTAAACGTTAAATCACGCCTGTAAACCGTTTCCCCATTCGCCAGTTATGTGCAAAATTCAAATTTTCTTACGATTTTTTCATTTTATACAACATACAGCCTGACACTGACCGGCAAATTGCAAAAAAGAGACAATTTAAACTTCGCGGGCTACTCTGGCGATCTCGAGCCTATTGCCATTAATCGTTCACAAATTCAGACTGATTCGCTGCTAACCGTAATCAGGCGCATAGTTCTCTGTCAATGCCATCATCTCCAATAGATGTCTTGAAAAATGATTAGGTGGAAGAGAAAATATCCGGTTTCTGACAGAGTTTTGAAACTCTTTTGTCTTTTTAACTCCTGTGATTGGCTGATTGAATTACCAATTGTAAATTAAGTCACTAGGATTGAGTTTGCTAGTCTGTTGGCGAATATTTTCGTAATTGAAATCTAGTGTAAGTCGGAAGATCATTTGTATCGAATATTCAAGATGTAGAGATTGAAATCTCCACTCCTTGCACTGTTAAAAAGTGAAAAGTGCCTGTAACATATATATTTGAAAGAAATGCTTTGAGTTTGAATACGGTTCTCACAATAAACCGGTCCACTAAACTAATTTAAAAAATGCAGTCCTCAAGGTAATCGTGCATGAACAAATCTTTACTCATTTACTTAAGGTTTTTTTTTTAAATGTACGACTACGTTTATCGTATCGTTTAATCTTGACAAGTTGTCATACAGATTTAATCAAGGTTGCTTGAGAAAAGGCCTTTTGGATTTTAAACAAAACAAGCAAAAATGGTCCCAATCAACACATTTTAAGGTTAAGATTACGCTAAAAATGAGGTTACAATATCCTTATTTGAATAGCATTTTTAGGATTTTATAATGCACTCAGTCCTTATTGAGAGTTAAGTCCGGTCAAATTAGACTAAAAATAGGAGTGAAGGTACATTACGTAATTCGCACCCAGCTCAAAGTTGGTACGATTGTTCAAAACACAATCATAAATTAAACCTAAAAACTCCTCATCGATCCGACACCTGGAAAAAATACTCGGGGTCAAAGGTCACAAAAACAGGTTTTTCGCGATTTTCAGAAAAACGGTAGGTCAATTTGATTGACCGATTGTTTGAGCTGGGTGCGAATTATTGTACCCTCGGATGTCTAAATTGACCGGACTAGTTCAAAAAGTTAGGTTGTGTTATTCACCATCTTTATCTTTGAAACAAATGTGTAAAGAGGATTCGTTGTCAGCTAAATATAAGCGGACATTCTGATATATTTTACCTATAGCTTGAGTTAGGAACTGACCCAAAATTTACACAGCTTAGCTAATTGATTTCTAAATGCTGCTGACTTCAAAGCCAGTTTATCCTAGTTCCTTACACTTTTATACCCTATACTAACTAACCTAACCTGTCCTTGATAAGAACTTCTTGATTTTCCAGCTGAAAGCAGTGTATGCTGACCTGGACAACTTCTGCGCGCTGCCGGAAGGTTGCCAGGAGCAATACCTCCGCAACCCCGTGAGCAACCATGGTTACGTGAAGCCAGGGATGGAACAGTTTGACACCACGAAGAAGGTAAACTTCTAAACTTAAAAAAGAAATAAAATAAGGTCAGAATTTGCTGATTGAAGAATAAAGGTTGCAACTGCTAGTGCTGAGTGTAGATCCTGGGTTTAATGCCCGAAAGGCTAGTTTCATGAAGAATTTCTTTGTTACAGTTTGGAATTTTGGATGTCCAACAATTTTGGATGTTGTTTGTTTGTGTGTAACAGTGGTTGTAGTTACTTCACACATCTTAATCTTAATCTGAAAATAGTGGGGTGATGTTGTGTTATGGTGCAAATTTTCCGTTCTCAAGCCAGACAGTTCGCAATCATTCAAAATACTCCACATTATGTCTTCATTTTGTTTAGAATTCAGACAATACCTACTCTCGTCTCGGAATGTTACATTATTCATCTCGAATATTCTTTAGACACCTATTATTACGTTGTTACTCAGTAATTTTGCTTGTAATTACAAGTTAATGCTGTACCTACAACTATCTAAACTTGCATAATGTTTCACACGAACGAGCGACTGACGAGTGATGCCATCTAACGGCTGAATAGTAAAATAGTCTAACCCGAAAACCTAGACAGACTTTCTCCACACTCATTGTCATTACTTAGCACAATACCCAGCATACTTAACATAATGTTTGGAACTCTCACAAGACATTTAAATGGAGCAAATACTTTGGCCTACTATTAGCAAAATTGGAAACTATGCTGGTTCAATGCAGGTTTATGTTGAATAGTGTCCGACCGAAGCTTCGGCTTCGGCTTCGGCTTCGGCCACCTTCGGCCAAAAAAGCACCTTCGGCCAAATCTTCGGCTTCGGCCAAAAATTTGCCGAAGGTTTGGCCGAAGCCGAAGGTTTGCTAGTTGTCAAAATTTGAAATTTACTGAACGATGCTAGAGCGAGACGGAGAGTGTGCAGAGCAGCAGAGTTTCGCCGCGCCGCCGCACCGGACCAAACGAATCGCAGTTAGTAAACTAAACGACTCAAAACAAGTTTGAGAGCGCGTCTTAAAATTCTAATAAGTGTTTTGTTTTTAAATATTTCATATTTGTTATTACAAATTATTTTATTTATTACTGTGAGTAGTACCTGTGGTGATACGTTCATTATTGTGAGGCACTCTAAGAACCAAAAAAATCCAAAAAACCGTAAGTATTGTCTGGTTTAAAATATGTTATGTTATCTAAAGTAAGGTAGGAAACTAAATGGAAACAATGTTGGTATGTTTTTTTATGCAATTTTTAGATAAAAAGACATGTGAAGATTGTTTACTTTTAGTTAACTACCTAAACCGATAGGATATAGGCGCATCCGCGTTGCAGAGTCCTACTGCGAGTACGGGCGGTCGGCTCGGCTCGGTAGGTACTTGTGCATTTATTTCTTTTAATTGTAAGTTTTTATTATAGTTTAGTTTTCCCAAATAGGTATATTATTGATAATTTTGATAAATGACTGCTTCGCCATATAATTAAGTATAAAGAGCTATTTTTAATTAGGGCTAGTCAAAAAAAGTGAGTTTATTTTTTTATTAATAAGGTGCCTCAAATTGTTACCAAAACTTGTTAAGTTTTTATTTTCTCCAATTGTTACCAAAAATGTTTAACTTAATTATCCTAAGAAATTACTTATAAGTATTTAATTTTCTCAAAAATTCCAAAAAATTATATGTAAAAAATAGATATTGAAAAACTTTGCTCAATTATTTTATAGAAATACTAGCTGTGCCCGGCATGCGTTGCAATGCATGTTTTCCTACCTACTACCCTACCTACCCTACCTACCCTAATTTTTTGTGAATCTAAACCATTCCCAGATCCCCTTGAACACACACAAAAAATTTCATCAAAATCGGTCCAGTCGTTTGAGAGAAGTTCAGTGACATACACACTCACAGAAGAATTATAATTATATATAAAGATTTTGTGTTCGTCTGATAATTAAAAAAATGTGACTGATTATTTGATTATTTTTGTTAAAATTACTTTAAGTAAATAAATATTTAATTAACATTGTATATTTGAAACTTTTATTTTAGACAATATTTTATTACCTACTTATATATGTTGGTCACTCGGCTCGTTATTGGGCTAAATCTCTAAAGCTCTCACAATATGTATCTAGTATATTCTGAGATCAAAGTAACTATCGTATTTCTCAAGGTCAATGACACCTTCGGCTTCGGCTTCGGCTTCGGCCGAAGGTGTTGGTGAATACCGATTAATCGGCTTCGGCTTCGGCTTCGGCCAGAATTGCACCTTCGGTCGGACACTTGTTGAATGATAATTGCATAAAATTGTTTTTTTTTTTATAATATTATTTTTAGTAATAGCAAGACAATTGACTACCAGTAGCTGGGACCCTGTTCCCGATGCCGGCCGGTGGGCGAATTTTTTTATATTTTTAAATGTTTTATTTTATATAGTAATATTTGAAAATATAAAAAATATGTATTGAAATGAATAAAGGAGATAATTTAATAGAATTGCTTGGGGCCACCGGAACCGCTAGGACTGGGCTTCCTGTTTAAACACATTGGGCAACGATATAATATTTAAAAATTGTCTTCCTTCCTGCAATATGCCCAAAACTGGGTTTTCCCAGATTCGATGTCCTGGTGAAGATCGCGCGAAACGCGTGATATGGGAGGCAAAGAATCAGCAATGAATAATATTCATGGAATATCTTTAGGCTCAACCGTGATGGCAGAATCGAAGACAGTTCTACCCTAAGGTGCACTAATACCTAGCTCCTATCGCCCTATCATAACTCTAACTTGAACTGGACCTGCAAAACTATGCCTGTGAGAGAGGATGGATATGATTCCCTGACTCTCCTCGCCTTTGGTAAAGCTACCACTTTTGTATAGTGGTGATCGAAGATTTTGTTTAAAAAACGTCAACTTACAAATCCCTTCTTCCTCAGGAGTTGCGTCACTCGTTCAACATCACCACGCTGTCGGCGTCGTCGATGCCGGCGCAAGAGGAGGTGCCCGAGTTCACTAAGCACGCCGTGCCGCTTGCGCAGGACCTCACGAACCTCTCGCGAGTCGTGCTTCAGGCTCTCGCTTATGCCATGGGTAAGAATTAACAAGTTTAAATATAGAAATTATCAATAATGCCAGCTTACTACTGTTCCACAGCAGAGCGAAGGTCTCTTGAGCGAGAACATTGATCCCACACTTGCTCAAGGCGGATTGGCGATTTCAGACTATAAGTCCAGGTTTCCTCACAGATTAGTTCACCGATGTCAGTGACATTGAAGATTAAATAAGAAAGAAGTGAATTCTAAAAGTCATATTGTTACTTGCCCGGTTTTGAACTTCAAATCCACAATCTCTTGCATGAGAGACGAGGCCACCAGGCTATTACATCAGTTAAAAATACAGATAATTCATTATTACACTAAACGCCATGATTCATGGCAACTATTTATCGAAGTCTTCCTAAGTAGGACAATGAATTTTGGCTACGAGATTTCTTTTTACTTAGTGAGACATATACATATTATGGCGTCGGACAATACTTATGCATCTTATTTAGTTTTGGCATTATTGGACTATGTTTCCATGACATTTTCATTTAGCGCCACCAATTAACATTTTTGTTTTAATTCTTTAAATTTCACCTTTATAGGTGGCGAATTATATTATATTTGCATTTCATTAATAGTAAAGGCCAATGAATGCCTACTAGTTAGGAAGTGCGAGTATGCAAATATCCGCTAATGTGCTAATTTCTAGGTTAATTACAAACGCAATGTGTGTTTTATTTCGTAAATACTTTCATTGATAAAGCCCACTCGTTTTAAAACCGACTCAAATCTTTTTATACCTACAAATGTTTTATTATTTTACAAAGCATGAAAATTTTGACTTCTTTCATAATAAAATATCTTATTTACATAAGTACCCTTGTTCTCGATAAGCAAAAGTCTCAAACTAATGTTCTACCAACACAGTTCCCAACTTACCTTTGACATACCAACATAGCCTGTATCCCACAGCTGGGCTCCCTCCCCCTGACTCCTAGTTCTTTCGATGTAAGGGTATTGTGGTTTGTTTCTGGCCGATGATTTTGTCCAGCTTGTCGACCAGGTCCGAGAATATATTTATTAAACTATACCATCTCCTGCTTCCAGGTGTGCCGCCGACCTCATTGCTGGCGAGTCACTCCGGCATGCTGATGGCTGAGGGCCGCAACGCGTCGACCATGCGTCTGCTGTACTACCCGCCGGTTCCCCCTGAGGACGTCGGCCCCTGCTGCCAGAACGACGTTGTGCACTACACGCGATGCGGTGCACACGCCGATTACGGCACTTTTACGCTGTTGGCGCAGGATTCTGAGGGAGGACTCGAGGTGAGAGTCGATGGAACATTGATTTCCTTCATATACATTAAAATGATGAACACCTTGTGAAGAGCATAGTACTATAATTTTTTTAGTTGGCTGCGAAAATCACAGGACCGGTTGATGTGGTGACGCTTAGGGGAGGCGTATGTCTAAGAATAGGCACATGAATGTGTAAGAATATGCACATGCTCTGCTATAAGATGGCTTCACACAACGCACCGGGGAATCCCGTAATTTTCAGATTAGACTAACTACAGCTTTGTTTGTTTCCAAAATACTCAAAAACAAGTAGCAGTTTGTATAAACTCATGTGACTCATTTCAATCACAATCATTAGTTTTTTACAGCAGTTCAATTTTGGATTCCGGTAAACACGTCATTATTCTCATACAATGGCGTCTGTAAAATCCGAAACCTTAATTATATGGGTGCATACAAAACACAGGCACATTAAGGATTTTTGTGAATATTATTTTATTCGTCTCCAGGTGAAGTTGAACGGCAGTGACAAGTGGGAGAAGGTGGGACACCTTCCTGGAGCGATCCTCGTTCAGGCTGGAGAGTTCCTTGCTGCTTGGACTGCTAATGTTCTGCCGGCACTGGTTAGTATTTGACTTACGGTCCTTCACGAAGGCGTCGACCAAGCATTCCGAACTAAGCAACTCTACACAAAAATTATTGCTGGAAAACGACTTTTTTATGGGGTAAAAAATCAAGGTTTCCGGTAAGACAAACGCACTCAAAACATAATTGTCGTGATGGACGCATTAAACAGTACAGGGGGCATGAAGGTATTTAAATGTAAAAAATACTAAAGATAAAACATTAAAAACTTGTTAGTATTTTAACAAAAACGTGTGTTGAAACTTTGCCTCCGTGCCTGAAGGTTCGTAGGTCCAGAACAAAAAGTATTACAATGACAAAGAGAACAAAGACACTTGTTCTCTTTGTTTGTAGGCTTCGTAAAGGGTATTTTTACATCCATTATCATTTGGTGGAATCAAAATGCACCTAACTACGAACAGATCAAGTCTTCACTACGTATTGTGAAATCGGTGCCTGACTCACCCACCCAAGATCTCGTGTTTACTTACTTATGAGGTAGAAATTACGTATAACAAAACTGTAGGCTTCTAGAGCAGTAAGATCTAAAGAGACGTAGAGGGCTTTATGACGCCAATGCCTTTTGTAAAACAAGGTGGTCGTTTACCCATTCTTAGTTACAGCATCACAAAATATTGAGTAAGCAGAAAATTGGACACGCGTTTTTTCACTTCGTTGGTTGATTATACTTCCAAATCGAATAAACTATATTTATTTTAGTACAGGCAAGTCTAATTTTACAATGAATTTTATTATGTCTATCTGCGCAGGTTCACCGTGTGGTGGTACCTCCAGGCGAGTACGCGCGCGCCCGCGGCCGGCACTGCGTGGCGTTCTTCTGCCACCCCGACAACGACGCCGTGCTGCCCCCGCTGCCGCTGCGCGCCGTGGCCGCCCCCCCGCCCCCCACGTTCGCCCCGCACACGCACCTCACGCTGCACAACCGCCTGCTCAACGCTGCCCACCACCTCCAGAAACGGTTCCGGGAGACGTACGCGTGACTAGCGCACGGTGGCGACCAAGAACCTGTCTATAAAACGAGGCTCGCACGCCGCCACACTACATTTTAGAGTTTGATTACACTGGAACACTATGGTGGAGCAAGCATAGTTGCACTGCAGCAAATCTATTTCACTATCTACGAACTAAAGCGACATATCCTACATTCCGCTATTTCAGTTCCCCGCGCGGTCAACATAATACAGAAACCGGACAACCAACAGAGTAGCCCACCAGACACAACACCCACCTGGTCGGAGGATCCTCCAATTTTCGGGAGGTTAGGAACCAGACGTTTCTCATTCCTCCAAATATGTATTGATTAAGCGACCAATCATAGAGCTATACATTTTTTTGGCAGCACGTCCACAGATGCGTTACCATGGTGTCCCAGTATATGTCATGCTCTGAATTGTGAGTGAATTGTACGCAATTTTACAAATGTTATCTAATTACTAGAAGACATCTTTGAAATTACGTACAATGCACTGACGCCGCACTGCGTGGGAAATCTATTTACCACGATTTTTCTTGCGGTAAAAACTTCTTCGATACACGTAAACTTTGGTGAAACGAAAGTGAATTTGAGAATTGAATCGGCGTTTAGTTTATTATGTAACTATGTTATATTGTTCTCTACAATTAGATAAATTGTTCAAAAAATAAGTGACTGATTGATTGTGTTCGATGTAGTCTATTTCTACATGCCGTGGTTTTTTTATTGCGCTGTGTACAGTAAGAGAAATTAATTATTTATTAAATTCACACACTTCGCTAGTTTACCCTAATGTGGTCATTTCATACAACTGTCAAAGAAATACAGTTTTGATCTTACGCACAATTTAAGTAAGACATTTACTAAACAATTAATTTCCTCGGCTTTGGTTAAGTTTATGTACTTACCCAATTATTTTGAAACAGGCGGAAGGATAAATAAAAACTAAGAAAAACAGAACCATGATGTTGAAGCGCACAATTCCGTCATACCTACTACGTATTACTTACTATTTGCATTTGAATAAAGATGGAGCTCCCACAGAACTTCATTATTCCATCGTAAAACTAGTTCAAGTAAAAAATCTAAGTAGATTCACACTCACACTTTAGTGTAATTGTATCATCGTTTCATTATTGACAGTTTCATCATAGTTTAAGTTTTCGCATCTTAATTCACTTGAAGATAAAGTATGTACTTAAAGCATTTTACTTAAACTAACTATACTTTATGAATTCCCAGATATACAGCGTGTATCTGAAAAGTGTGGTCGTATTGAAGGATCTGATATAGACCAACAAACTGAGCCACTTTCTCCATGGGACCAACATCTTAATATCTATAAAAACCGGCCCAAGTGCGAGTCGGACTCGCGCATGAAGGGTTGCGTACCATCGTAGTGGCGGAACTCCATTTAATTTTTTTTTCTATTTGTTGTTATAGCGGCAACAGAAATACACATTCTGTGAAAAATTTCAACTGTCTACCTATTATGGATCATGAGACAGCCCGCTGACAGACAGACGGACGGACAGCGGAGGCTTAGTAATAGGGTCCCGTTGGTTACTTCGGGTACGGAACCCTCAAAAGTAAAAACTGTAAAGCTGTTCCAAACTAAATGTATTCAAACCCTAAAATATCGCCACACTTTTCTGATACTCCCTGTACAGGTTTTGAAATTCGCTTGTGTAGCTCCAATGTTATTTCTAATCACAACGCACATACGGCTAGCCGTGCGAGCGCTTTCCAATATATGCTACTAAACCCTGATTTTAAAAACTAAAGACTAATTATTTTATTCATTCCCGAAAATGTCGTATTTCAGCATAAGCGTATCATTTCACAAATAGAGAATAATTTCGTTAACTTAGAGCTTTTCGCCAGATTTTACTATCTAGCTTATTTTATAATATACATGTTATTATTCTTAGCAATTAGCGACGTGAAGTCAAATTCTATATTATTATAATAATAGTATTCTGCTTTACAATCTTTTATATCACTCTCCGTTATTGTGTTCTTGCATTTTATGATTAAGTATAAAATATAGTTTTTTTTTTTCTATTTATTATACTTATACACTGTCCATTTTCACGACTACTTATTGCATTCTATTAAGTAAATCGTGTGATAACTTTGTAGCTCAATTTTATATCTGTACTTAAGTATACGATAACGTTGTGTTCGACCATCGAAAGTATGAAGAAATAATTAAACTTTTTTTTTTTATTAGTTTTAACAGATGATCAGTACTTAAAGACCCAGTTACGTTTATACTTAAATGAGACTTAAATTGATGTATTGAGAAGGTATTCTAATGTCATCATATATTTTGTGTGTCCTAATAATTGAATAAACAGATGCCTGTGCAAAACTTGCATTGGTATTCTTGACTTATATAATAAATAAGAGTAACTGAAATACACATGGGTACAAAAATAATTGTAAAATACAACGGAAGCAAACACCGAAAATCCTATGATAGCATAAATTAGGCGATCTGTTAATTATAAACAATTTAAATGTAAGTAGGTAATAAAAGCTTGATAAAGATTTGACAATTATTAATAACTTGATTACAAACAAAAGATTTTCCGAAGATTCGATTCGAGGAATTTTGTAAAACCGTACATTACCTCTGTTTATGCAATGTTCCTGTCGGAATGACGGTTGACATGGAATACATTTTAAAGTAGTAAATTAAATGATATGCTGATTAAGATAAATGTTTGTTTTATTTACATGAATGAGAGATTTTTATTTCACTTGGGAGTGTCCAAGTCATCTCGAAATCGCTCAATCGTGTCAAAGCACCAATCAATCAAAAGTAGCTGCAGCTTTAAAACTGCTTTCAGTGTTTTCCTACTGTGTTGTTTTTTTAACTTATTTTTCACTTTAACATCCATCCACCCATCAGTTTACTCGAGAAATCACCTACTTATGCAGTATGCAGCTGCCTACAAAGATAAGAAAGTTGTGAAAAAAACTAGCCTCGCAACACGTAAGCTTGTAACAGAGCTAAAACAAACTTGCTACGTGGCTGAATAGCGCTACAGACCTTGCTTCAGTGCTACAGCCCTAGCTACGCGACAACGGAGCTATAGTGCTACAGTCCTTACTACGCAGCTACAGTGCTACAACCCCTACTACGCAGCTACGAGGTTACAGCGCTACAGACCTTGATACAGTGCTACTGCGTTTATTACGTAGAGCTACGGGGCTACAGTGCTACAGACCTTGCTACAGTGCTATTGCCCTTACTGCGCGGCTACGGAGCTACAGCGCTACAGACCGTGCTACAGTGCTACAGCCCTTACTACGCGGCTACGCTTTACGACGCTACAGACCTTGCTACACCGCTGAGTCTAGAGCAGCGTTGCTTCGTTCACGACTTTTACACATACTTTTCTTGAATTGTCTACACTTCTACAACCCTCCAACCCATATTATATGGCCACCGAGTGTCAGCGTTAGAGCCGTTGATACGCATCTTTGTTTGATTTATTACAAAAAACATAATTACAATTCGTCTAGAATCCCACAGGTGAAAAATCACATCGCATACAATTTATGAAACTAAAACAAAATGTGACGAAGTTTACTATAGTTGAATCGTTGAATCCCCAACAGATGGCGCTGCCGGTCTATTTAGAATGAAATAACACTCCTCCACATACCCATCTTTAATTAATATCTATTTTTTCTGATCACTTGCCGAAGGATAACGATATGAATGTAAAATAAAATTATTGTCTAGTTAGTAGCACTTAATTAATTTCGAATTACATAAGGTCCTGTTAATGAGGAAGGAATAACCTGAACTGGAACTGTGAAACAACGTGTGATATACGGAGTCCGAAACACCGGAAAAATATATATAAGCTTTCTGTATGATTAAAGCACAATGAGACGCCTGCATTTATGGGCAATAAGATTTTTTAAGGTAAGAGAAAAGAGACACTTTAATCAAATGCCTAAATATTTGGTCACTTGTTTTCATAGAAAAGAGCTCAAGTTTGCTTAGAAAGTTTTCTGGTATCTCGTATGGGTTCGGATTTCCCCCGTCTCTGTATACAAGGTGTAAACGGACCCTTCACAAAGCCGTCAACCAAGCATTCTGTGTAACTTGGTAACTCTACGCAAATTTTTTTTCGGGAATTAAGTTTTGAGTGCGTAACATCTAGGTACCTAGTTGTTACGCACTCAAAAACTGCGCAGCTCATTGAATATTACAGGGGTCATGGAGGTATTTAAAGCAAAGATAACATAACATCACGCCTTGTAATCCCCGAAGGGTTAGTCAGAGGTGTATTTAACAAAGATCAAATCGCCGAAGAACGAAGTGCCTTTCGGCTTCGTTAAGGGTTTTTTACACCAATTAGTATTATAATTTTTAGCTAATCTTCGGCTTCGGCCAAAGGTTGTGGCAATAGCCAATTAAGTGGCTTCGGCTTGGGTCAAACACTAACTGTCCACCATCGCGTCGGCATTTCAGTTGCAAGGTCCTGCTACTACTACTTGATTGCTGGAAAACACGATCGGACGACCCACGAAATAAATGACGCACTATTTTGAATCATAAAAAATTAAGATATTTGTAAAAACATCGGGTTATCCACGTCACCTTTATCAATGCATGTGCCTTGATACACGTGTACTTACAACACATACGCACGTCTTAAAGTTTTAGTTTATTTCTAGGTACCTAGAACAACAATTTAGACGAGTGATGGCCCAGCGGAAACGGCCGCGAATTACGAGACGTAGGTTCGAACACGTCGAACCCAACTTGGTACCTACTTTACTTTGTGTTAATGATTTCATCACCAGAGAAAGTGGCACCGGTGATTCGGTGACTGAAAAGTAGTGTGGTAATCGGTTGGCTTGGTATGGGCATGTGATGCGGAGGAAATTTGAGGAAAATGGCGTGAGGGAAGTTTTGAGTATGAATGTAGATTGGTAGAGGAAGAGCAAAGAAACGATGGATGGACTGTGTGAAGGATGATATGGCAAGAAATGAGGTGTCTGATGAAATAGTGTCTATGAAGTATGGAAGAAGAATACATGCTGCACCGATACTAAATAAATTGGAATAAATAAGGGCAGGAGAATGAAGAAATGATTTATTTATGTGATTTAAGATATGATGGTACTCAAAACGGACCAGTAATTGGTGAGGAATCCGACCATCTCGTAGAACCAAAAACAATAAGGCATGTGGGATCCACGAACCCGCACAGGACCCGCATGGTGGTTTACTTCACAGCCTTCTTCCTCTCACAGAGAGGAAGCCTGTTTCCCAGAAGTGGGAACATTCCCAGTTTTATGGAATAACATTTTATTGCACGAAGTTTCAACTGTTCACCCTTAACTCAATTGAGTTTGTAACAAGCTGTCATAGAACTGTGCAGTGCAAGTAAATATAACGAGGACGAACTCTCCCGCCGGGGGGTCCTTAACCAAGATATTTTTGTCTGCAACTGAATGATCAGGGCGCATCACACCTGAGGATATGCAAGCTTGAACGTTGTTTGTTCATTCATTTATATATTTAATCTTCATATAGGTACAAGAGTGGTATCTACATAGATGTACTTGATGTCACAAGGCATTCTTAACAAACAAAGGTAGAGCAATCCATACTTCCCAACTTATTATTATAAATGCGAAAATAACTCTGTCTGCCAGTTACCTTAATAGCTGAACGGGTTTCGATGTAATTTGGTACAAGGGTAGACCATGACCAGTACGACCACGGTTAACCGCGGTCATTGTATGGACATAATTAAGAGAAAAGAGGAGACACTTTTTTTATATAGTACAGATACTTTCGCGGGAAGAAGCCGCATGTCCTTTTATAAACTCCTAAACTTGTTTTTTATTTTAATTATAAAATCTGAAGTACAATCTTATTCCTACTTCTCCATCGATTCCATTTGTTCTTTAAAGCTTTAAAAAAATAAAAAAAGTATCATACCCCAAAGAAAACTCAGTTGGGGGGGAAAACACGTTATACGTCATATTACGGTATGACTATTTTAATTTCGCCGCGGCATAATCGAGGCGGCTATTTTTGAGTTTTTATTTTGGCTTAGTTCGCGTGTGGTCGAAGTCGCCATGATGTTTTGGCGGGAAAAGTCATAATGGTTGACGTTGGCCGCCGGTGCAGCCGCTGACCTGACACATAAAGACAGATTTAATAAGAAAATTTTGAAGGGACCAAGAAGCTTGGACGGAACAATGGTGAGTCCTTATTATAATTATTGTACTCATATGGATCTGCTGCATGATCCTCATATGACTTGACCTAGATTTCGTCTAAATTTTAAAAGATACCTGTAAGTCTTTTTGTCTTGCATCTCAGAAAAGTCGTACTGGAAACACGGTACCTACTAAACTCATTCAGATTCTCAGTAGTAACTTAGTAACTAATTTACAGAATAATTACAGTCATTTAATTTAGGTGTGTGGCTGCTGCTGCCTCTTTCTTTCACATTTCATAAAATGTAGCATTTTGCGATTGTCTAACGGGCTAATCCCGCGTGCCTGGTAATGATAGAACCTCCTGCATTTTAAGGAGTAAGTTAAAAACATCCTTAGAGTGGATGGCCACTTTTTGGCATCAACACATCAACAAAATTCAACCAAATTTTTTGTATTCCATCATTATATTGCAAAAAATTCAATACATTCTTGATAGGTATCACGGTTATCATTCATATAATTTTATGAGGTAATTATTTAACTTACCTCATTTGAACTTTGGTGTTTGGTCGCGGAAGTAGGATGTTCAAAGTTCAGTTGATACCGAGATACCATGGAGTCAGAGGCATTAAATATTGTCATATCCTTGACTTTCTTTGGTGCTTATGTACTGAGAAAAACATAATCATACTATTTGTAATACCTAGATATCCGTTTTCACTTACACTAGCCGATATCTAAATTAATGCCTAAACTATAGTGCACTGATGGATTTTCAACGCACGGCTCAGCGTAACAACGTTGAAATTCAATATTGCAGAAATTCACAGTTCGAGTGCATTGGCTTTTTTAGGCAAGCGGCCTCCAACATAGGCCGAACCATAACCTCTCAAAAGAAATGGGTTTCGCACAAAAGGGCTCAGTGTTTCTTATATTTGGTAAGAAGGACCTGCAGCTCAGTGTTTAGAATTTGTATAATTTTTAATAAACTATAATTAGAGTCACAGCAGAAGACTTTTATGCATTTAGGTTCTAAGTGATAGGTAACTTCAGAGGTACATAAAATTGATAATCCAAACGCGTGCTACAATTAATAAATCACGCATTGACAGCATGATTACACTGCAACATGATGATGACATCAAAGACTGAAGGATTAGGCCTGTCTTATCTGTTATCGGTGCTATCGCCCGCCATCAACTACTACCGAGATTGGTGTCTGGCTCATATCAGCGTCATACCTTTGAAATAATCCACCTGCCACACGGACACTCATGAAAACGTCTAGCCAATGCTGCAACATGTATTTTAATGGGATAGGTATATATTTTTTGAAGCTATCTTATGTCCCACTGCTGGGCAAAGGCCTCCCCTTTTTCTTCGCAAACCTCTCTTTCTTGTCAGATGTCTGGCGATGTTTACACCGCAAATTCGATTTCCTCCATCAGGCGTCCCGTGAGTTCTACGTACCCAGTCCAGAAATAACTTATTTTATTTATTTTCTTAGTACAGCATTAGCCGTTAATATTAAAATAAGTTTAATTCTATCACTCTGTCATATCGATTACCCTATTACTATACTATTCTAACATTATCGTCTTCCATTCATCAGCAAAAAAACAATTCAGGATTTATATACCCGAGCTCGTTAAACGCCTTCAACATACGCGGTATATAATAGGGGAGGTCGAACGAGAAACAGTGCGACAAAACGGCACATTAAACAATCTATTCACTTAGGTACACATTTCTGGTTTCTCCTGTAAATTTCACAAACCGCCTTTTCTTATTTGCATTAATTTAATATACCTGATTATGCGTGTAAAATTACGTGAACAATTCGTGTAATGGAATTCGTGTATTAAAATTCTAAACATAATTTAATTATAGCTCAAGGCTCTTTGAGCATTTTGGAATTTTTATTTGCGCATGGATCTGTATTTATATGGCCTATTGTGATTAGAGAAAATAAATGAGAATCAATATCATTTAGGTGTGCTGAAAAGAATAATTTCTCAACTCAGTAAAATTAATAAATATCCATGAAAGTATAATTAAGATTATATATTGCATACATTTCATCATACTGTAATGATTCAACACATAAACAGTGGACGTTATCATTTTTCCGGATACCTACTTCATTAAGATTGGGAAGTCTGGACAACAAACCTTGAGCTTCCATTCACAAACCACTTATTGTAACATCATAGCATAGACACTTAATTATAATGGCCTCCTACCTAGTTATAAATCCTAGGTACTTCTAATGGATTCTAATTTTATTTTATTTTGTACTTATGTCGCCTATTCTGCCAATATCAAAATTGAATTCGAAATGCAAAGTGTGTGTGACCTATCACCTATGCATGTTAGTAAGGATAACACTGTCAACAGATTTGACTTTCTTTAGCAATGTTGATAACCAATCAACCACCTATTGAAAATCAATAAACTATCAACTGATTTACTCTCACCATCACGATAACTTTCGTTGATCAATAAGCTAAGAAATTATCTAAATCACTTAGGTATTTGGTCCAATGTTCAAGATACGGCTCAATTAATTTGCTTTCTATGCCAGAAATAAGTTAAGAAATTATCGAAATCACTATATTTTATTTGGTCCAATGTTCAAGGTACGGCTCAATTAATTTGCTTTCTATGCCAGAAATAAAATAGTAAAATTGTAGGTACCTACTAGAAAGCAAAGCAAAGCTTACACAGCAAAGCAAACCTTGTTGTTGATGTTTGCAATGTTAGCAAAGTTGTCTTACAGTGTACCTTGAACTAGTTACTTCGAGATACACTATAAGACAACTTCCTACATAATGAAGAACTTGAAAGGAACTTTTCAAGGGATTTCCATTGATATGATATTTTTTGCAGTTGATTTGAACCATTTGCTTTCTTAAATCTCAAGATAACAATAATACCATCCTGTTATTGTCTCAATGCAGGGCTAAGGCCTCTTGTCATACAGAGAAAGCATTGGGCAATGGGGTATTGATAACCACGCTTGCCCAAAACGGTTTGGCGATTATAAGTATTAATTTAAACATATTAGGTGCTGTTTACTTATAACATTGGCACGATGATGAAATACATTAGGCTGAATGCGGCGGGGTGTGATAAGGGGTAACCGGCGCAAACCGGCCGCGGCGGCCTGTCCGCATGCCCCCGGCGGACTTTGCGATACGGACAAGTAAACACGTCTACTTTGACGACACGTGAACCAACACATGCTTTATACTTGCTACAGTGCTAATAAGGCATAATTTGGCCATCGCCTGCCCGAAATCAGTAGATCTAAGCATTTAACATCGGGTGATGGTAATTAAGAATACCAAGCGGTCACGATTTCCCGGTATTTGGATAAAGATATCTTCATTGAGAGAGTATTGCGTTGCTTTCATTAAAAACACGTCATTATCTCTGTCCAGCTTTGAAAACAACAGCTGCACAAGACTGTCTAGTTTTAAATAATTAATGTTTGTTCTTTCTTCTTATTCTCTTTGTTTTTGTGCACTTTGAAAGTGAAATATTGTAAATATTCATGGCATCTATAAAAGTGCCAATGCACCAAGACTCTACGTTCATTTTTTTAGAGTGCGTAGCTTACTTTTTGTGCTAGCTAGGATTGGTCTGTAAGTCAAAACTGCTCTTGTAAGTTTCGGAAAACTGTACAAGAACTTTCCGATAGCGTTATTATGAAATTGTTTTTTGGTACCTATACCTACTGAAAACGACTGTTGACAAAACTAGTGTCCTTCCTACTCTGGAGCAGCATTGAAACTACTGTAGATAACCTTGAATGCAAAGAGCTTTCTGGGGCCCTTGCCACCGCAGATGGCCGGAAGTTCACGCTTAGATAAACCTAGTCCATTAATCTATAGTACACGTGCAGTACCTAACTGCGGTAGTACTTAGTTTCATAGAATTACTATAGGTTCAACCCACAACAAGTTTACGTGAGTTACATAACCTAAGTAGCAATTAATTATTTAAAGATTGCCCAATTATAATTAAATAACAATTGAAACAATTACTGTGGAAAATATGGACATGTTTTCAGCGTCTGAAAATAATAATGTTATCGATTATGAATGATATTCCAAATAAAATGACCTCGCATTATATTGTGTCATTTTTATATCACAAATAAAATGAACATAAAACGACCTCCTAAATATTTAACGCTGATAATAAAAAAGTACAATCTGCCCTCAATAGCATATAATTTCTTATTTGTCCCGAAAATACATACGAGTAAATCGTGCTTAAAGAAGATTTAATGTAGCTATTAATCATTGCACACGTCGGTATCGTGGCACGATAGGTATATTTTTATTAAGTCCTTCATAAACTTTAGCACTGAGTCTGAGTTAGCGTTGAAGACGACAGCGGTGATAAGCGAACCGGCTGTAACCGGCGCACGCGCCGCGCGCCGGCCGCAGGGGGCCGAGCGGCTCACACACGCCCGTCACGGACGCGTACACACTTATTGAGCACACGCACACCACCACACACTATCACTGATAACATTATCACTCGTTTGAACAAGTATTCAATGACGCACAGTTTTGCAGTGTATTTGCTCACGGTGTGCCAGCGGAGAATTTGGTGCTTTGTCACGTTGCTTATTGTTGCACAACAAAATGCTACCAGATTTTTTTAGGAAATTAAATTGTTATGGTATTAAGGTTTTGAGAGAATGTAGGTGCGGATTTTCCGCAATTTTTTTGGCAAGCGCCTGAGCTTTCTTATCAAACTCCGCGCTTCGGTTAGCCAACAAGCCTTTGAATCAGACCCTTGTCTACCTATTAGATTTCTGAAAGATTATATTATATAGAATTACACACATACATAACTAAAAATCCTAATTAAAGGCAAAGAGTACACTACTGCTTAATGTTTTGTGAAACATTAACCAGAATTTACAATTAATTTTCACATCGGGAAACTCCGAAACCCGGCTGCTCAGGAACCTTTCGAAGTTGGGTTGCAATGCAATGTTTCAAAAACTATCGTTATCTAACTAATGGGTAATCTTCTCATCTAAGTTACCACAGGTGTAATGTTAGAACGTAGTTACCTAATCAGTAATCCAGCTAGCCAATCACGTGATTAGATAAGCCTAACACGATGCAACCGGCTCCACGGGCCACCCTCATCACTGCCGAGCCACGCGTACCCATGAAACGCTAAGTCACAACTCACCTCATATTTTCCCGATGACCTAGCTGATAATATCCTTATCAGACAGCTAGATATATCTGTCTGGCGGATTTGAATCAGAAATGCCAACTTTCAGGTATAAAGGTCGTTTTTACGACGCAATTTCAGCTGCAACATCGATAACTTTAAAATTTTTGCCTTTGATACGCCTTGTCACTGAAATCTGGTGGTAATCGATGTTAATTTCTCGCATGGTGGTTATGTAACGCTACACCATACGACTATGGCAACGCCGATTGTTACCAAGAAAATCCTCTACGATTATACCTCGAGTACAAATTACCCGAACAGGTAATTTACCCCGGAAGTTCGCGATAGTCAAGTGCACTTGTGATGATAGGACGGACAGGTTTTATCTTCAAACCAAATATACTAACGTGGTTTTATTCTTGAACACGCTAGAATCACGGTCAAATATTTTTTGAAGAACAAACCCTGCTTGTAAAATACGTGTTAAGATAAAAATATAAAGATTAGTTTAGAACTTTTGACTGGTATCAAAAATTTTCGATCTATTTTTGCATAGGTTTTAGGTGCCTATTTTGCGGGTAGATTACATATCAATCTGCAGAGTATGCAGCTCTGCAGGTGCGACTATTTTGTAATCGCGTAATTTCCCGTAGCAAGGTACTTGAGACAATCCACTCAGACCGCTCTTCAATAAAGTGATATGTTAGATCATTTCATAATTTATTACATTTAGATATTTTTTCTGCATATTCATATGATAGTAAGACATTTTTTTTTCTTATCTCAATCTTCTTATAAACACTTTTCTTTCCGAGATGTAAGTTCCGCCTAAGAAGAATACGTGATAGCCACGACACACAAACGCTTTGTTCTTGAAACTGCTGTCCTGAAGGCGATTAGTAATGAGATCGTCAATAAGAACCAGTAAGAGGTCGCCTCACACCGACACTGCGATATCAGTCACCTATTGAACCGCGGCCTATCGGACCGGTAATAACTGGACAGCAGCCGCGGCAGGCGGCTTCTGATAACGCTCCCACATACACACGATGCTACGTGAGTTTAATAATAAAGACCCGCTCAAGCGAAACTTACCCTTATTGCAACGAATTTTGGGACCAAAAAAGTTCCAAAAAAATCTTAATTTTTACGAAAAGGACGAAGACGTCAATTCCTCAATTGGCAGGGAAAATTTCGAAAAATGTTTAGAGGTATCATGTTCGCGGGGGACTCGTCCTCTTATCAGAGCGTTGTCACTCGTAGACGTTTTATAAGTAGGCGACGCGGGCGCCCGCCATCATTGTCCGTAGCGACCGCGCGGTGACCACAACTAGTTTTTTATTTGTTAGAATTCTCTTAGTGAACAAAACAAGTGTTTACGATGTTAGTGTTTCCGGCTTGGAGGTCGGATTTGCCCCGAGATGGATGTAGGGTGCCTCGTTGGATGCCTGCTGAGAGATTCGCACCTTATTTCGCGAGACCAGTGGCTTTGCCGCCGCATCCACCACAGGTGCGATATTTTTTTAATTATTGCAAATATGCAAAACATGTTTTGTCAACAACACAAATTTTCTTTTTCATAACGAAACAATTGTTTTATATTTAATTATTTTTCACAGTTGGAAGATGAAGATTCGTCGGGTGGTTCGTCCCCTGATAGGAATTCCGATGCAGTTGATAATGCGGAGGGTGTATGCCTGTGGCGAGGATGCGGCGCGCACTTCCCGAGCGTGGCGCGCCTCTCCGCGCACGTCGCGCGCGCACATGCGCTTGCGCACAGAGATGGACTCTTCTATTGCGGATGGAAGGGGTGTACGAGACCACAAAGAGGCTTTAATGCACGGTACGTTTCTAATTTTACATATTATATAAGAAATATTTTTTTTTTTAATTATTATTTTTCGTAACTTTGGTTTCGTAGCATTTTACTTATTTTTCTTTGTGTTTGTCAATAGGTATAAAATGCTGGTCCACGTACGAACACACACAAACGAGCGTCCACACACCTGCAACCAGTGCAACAAGAGCTTCTCCAGAGCTGAAAACTTGAAAATTCACCTCAGATCACATTCTGGAGAGAAGCCTTACGTCTGCCCTTACGAGGTAAATATATTGTTCATTTCGACTACTCCGATGAAAATAACAAACAAACAAACCAAAAACAATCTAATGTAATTTGCAGTTTTTTAACTTGTTTTTTTCTCTTCACCAGGGCTGCGGCAAAGCGTATTCAAACTCAAGCGACAGATTCAAGCACACACGAACACATGCAGTCGAGAAACCCTACTGCTGCAAAGTCCCCGGCTGCAACAAGCGCTACACAGACCCGTCCAGCTTGAGGAAGCACGTCAAAACATACAAACATTACGCCACAGAGCAAGTCACACGGCGAGAATCATCAGACGAAGTATACAGCCCTGACACGTTCTCACCTTCAAAGGAAAATGGCTCTTCGTATACTGTAATAGAGCCCACATCACCGATTCACAGAGTGTACAACCCACCCGTCAGCTCTCTATCACCGACGCTACCGACGTACGCGCCGATGCTATCAGACTCCGTCCCGACAACAATGTCCTATGCTCCTATGGATCAAGTCACCTACATCAGGCCCCTAGAACCTATGTACCCAGTAAGAATCCCGACAAGTGAGATGTCTTATATGGAGTACACACAAATGTATGAACATGCATACAGGAACTACTACTCCAGTACCCTCGCCTACCCAACATTGGGATCAAGTATTAATGACAAAGTATTCACATATGAGGACCAACCTCGATTGGAAGAGGTTTCACTCAAAAAAGTGGAGGAGAGCCCCCAGATATACAGGTCAATGGACGAAGAAATGCCTTTGAACCTCATTTGCTCCAAGCGACGTGAATACACTTCAATTGAAGAACTAGTCAGACGCACAGACTTACCTTTAGATTTAAGTACTAAGAGTTAATATTTATTTTGAATAAACTTATTCATACTGCTATCTGATTTTCATTCAATTCCATAAACAATTTGCTTTTGAGCAAAGGTTCGAAGTCTATGATAAATATTAGCACCTGTTTCACCTGTTTGGTATTGTTCATCATATTCAGCACATCTTTATCAAAGTGCAAACATACATTGTACATACGTGACGAGACATACGAGCGGATTATTTTGTTATCTGATGACAAAATAAAACTAGAGTTCAAAATATAACCGGATACATACTTATAACGTATCGATCAACTGTGGAATATTTTTGTCAACCGGAAAAATCTGGTGACTGTTATTTTGTGTTGAGAGATAAGTCTGAGTTAGGTGACATACTATTCATACACGAAAATAAGTTCCAATCAACTTTATTCAACACACTGACATACCTACACTTATTGATGTAAATACAAATAGCAGGTAAACAAAATAATCTATTTTAGAAAATTACATTTTATTACTGAGAAGTCAACATTACAAAGTTACAATTGGGAAATATTTTTGCGATACAAGTATTTAATAATAAAATTCTCCTATGTCGAACTGGAATAATCAAAAAAAGATTAAAACAATTATGGAATATTTTCAATATTGATTATGGAGTATCAAAATATCACTATGTATACTTAAGCCCTGACTAGCCGGGACATGCCTTCGGCGATAGTCCCGAGTGCAGAGAGGTCCTTGCGCGCGGTATCCAACAAGTGAGCCATGCCCTTCTGTTGCAGCGAGAGGAACTGCTTCACGTCTTCTTGTGCACCTATACGAGAAGAAAAAGGTATAAGTTCCAACATCACACTACAAACGCTATTATTGCCGAGGTTCCTGGGTTTGATTCCGGAGGTGGGGCAAAGTGTTATTGGGTTTTTCTATCAGGAAAAGTACTAGTTCGTGTCTGGTTGATGGCAATAGGCTCGCGTCCTATTACATGGAACTTAACACAACTGGCGAATTTAGTTACCTCCGTTTCCTTTTATGGATTTCAAATTATATTTCATGTATGTTTTATCACCCTGTTTACTCTCAAGGAATAGGCAGAGGTATTACATACACCCACATTTCCGCCCACATTTCCGAAGTTAATACGTAGGTAGGCCTATCGCCCACAAATTCGCTGGAAAATTCTGATGAGAAAACCAACAACATTTAAAAATACCAGTTAAATAATAAAGCGTCGTTTTAGAACCATATCAAATCAAAACATTAATTCGTTCTATTGGGCAGATAGGTGGTTGATGGAAATTAATGTTAGCCAGTTTTGTTTTTGTGTAGCCGATACTGTCCAACTGCTAGGCAAAGCCTCCCTCCCCCAAGTCTTTCCATGAACTCTTGCCCGATACTGAATGACAATGTATTTTTTCTTGAAAACCAGCAGCCGACCCTTGTGATGGTAAATGATCACCGCCGTTATAAGGCTTAAGTAATACCACAGGCATTGTAGGTAACCGTGTTCACTGACTGTCTACCACTTTACACCCTTATGCCCTACGTAATAAGGTTAAAAAGTGGTCGACCGTCAGTGAATTCGGTAGTACGTTGCCATACTAGAGACAAGGCTGACAACTCTCATGTGCCTGTATCCTTCGAAACAGAGTCACGTATTGAAATAGGTACAATAGAAGTACTTCCCCAGACAAACACTGAATTTCTTATCGACTGATTGTAGAAAAAACAACGAAAGAACAAAGAATAAATCACGATATCTTCAATGGCGGGTTAAATAAAACTTCATAGCATCTCGTAACGTATTTCCCATAAAATATCTTACCACCGGATCGCTGTATGTGGAAGCAGATGATTATCTCCTTAGCCGCACGCATTTAATTGGTTATTTTTTATTCTAGTATGCATACATACTATCACGCCTCTAATCCCTGAAGGATTCGGCAGAGGGGTACCTATAGTACTCACACATTACGTCAGTTATGTTAAAGCCCCAAGTAATAGGGGGCGAGCATATTACTATCAACCAGGTACAAACTGTTTCGACTGAGATATTCCTGATGGAAGAACTCAATTACATTTTTACCCCACCTGGGAATCGAACCCAGGATCCCACGCTCAGAAGTCGTGTTTAGTGACCAACGTAACAGTCAAAAGAAGAGAACCCATTATAGTTTCAATCATCTTGATCTTACCAGGATCCAAGTGGTAACGTTCGTGCGACGCTCCTGCGCTGGCGCTGCGCTGCAGACGCACCGCACATAACAGCTCGTTCAGGCGACCCTAAACAAAAATGTTAGTTGTCAATCAACTGCTTGCTTTATAGGAGCTGAATAATGGTTTTAGATTGTCAAACCTAAGCATTTACTTTTAATTATTAAACATCTTAAATTCTCTAACAGACAACGAATCGGTCTTGAAAATTTGCAAGAAAAATAAATCGCATAAAACGGAGGTAACCCCTCTCCAATAAGGGTAGCTGGTATCTGGTATTAGGTATCTGCCCTTGTGTTGTTGTGGTGTTGTATTTTTGCCAATGGAAAATCCCTTCGGGCGTCGGCTTGTTATCCACTAAATAGCCACCACAAAGGTAACACAAAGGAAAATTTTACTTGGCAACGAGTCACGCGTATAACGCTAATTTATATCAAAAGACAGTGCATGTCAATTTTTTATCTCGAATAGATTTAACGTCTAAGCACCAAAGTGGTTGATATATCGTTAGTGTCACTTTGTGTCTACAATTTCACACTAGTATCATGCATGATTTGTTTAGATACAACAGTTTACCAGTGCGTGATAGGGATATGTTAGTGTCGTGTCGTGCCACGACGATACCTGCTAGTCTACCTCCGGCCAAGCATTACTAAGTACCGATTATTAAATGATAAATTAATCATGTGGTAATTGCGGTTTGCCCCGCACGTTCGCAATGAATCGTATAAAATAACAAGTTATAACTAGATTTATTGATTAGCGATTGTTTGAATATCTGGCTGTGTAATTTAGCATTAGGTAGGAACAATAATTTATTACCAGCGCCCATTGCACAAAGGATATCTATAAAATATGTTTATTATTAGTAGTGTCCGACCGAAGGTGCAATTCTGGCCGAAGCCGAAGCCGAAGCCGATTAATCGGTATTCACCAAAACCTTCGGCCGAAGCCGAAGCCGAAGCCGAAGGTGTCATTGACCTTGAGAAATACGATAGTTACTTGGATCTCAGAATATACTAGATACATATTGTGAGAGCTTTAGAGATTTAGCCCAATAACGAGCCGAGTGACCAACATAATATACAAGTAGGTAATAAAATATTGTCTAAAATAAAAGTTTCAAATATACAATGTTAATTAAATATGTATTTACTTAAAGTAATTTTAACAAAAATAATCAAATAATCAGTCAGGTACTACTTACAGTAATAAATAAAATAATTTGTAATAATAACAAAATATGAAATATTTAAAAACAAAACACTTATTAGAATTTTAAGACGCGCTCTCAAACTTGTTTTGACTCGGTTTAGTTTACTAACTGCGATTCGTTTGGTCCGGTGCGGCGGCGCGGCGAAACTCTGCTGCTCTGCACACTCTCCGTCTCGCTCTAGCATCGTTCAGTAAATTTCAAATTTTGACAACTAGCAAACCTTCGGCTTCGGCCAAACCTTCGGCAAATTTTTGGCCGAAGCCGAAGATTTGGCCGAAGGTGCTTTTTTGGCCGAAGGTGGCCGAAGCCGAAGCCGAAGCCGAAGCTTCGGTCGGACACTAATTATTAGGTATAGCGTACTGTTGCCTAAGTAAAATATAGGATTATTTTTAAAGATAATATCATCATTTGAACTCAACTCTTAAGAGGGAACAGGGCCTGCCAGAAATCTGAAAATAATATCTGAAGAAACTATTGTCGTCGCGCTGCGTCAAGCCTGCCCCCGTAGAGTGCGATAGGGACAGCTGCAGCTCAGACCGATTATATCACAAAAATGTTGATGAGGTCGATGTTATGTCATGTATTCCCATTTTTCTCCTCGAAAACTGACCAGATTTAATTATTTTTAAAAAATGTATGTCTAGGTTCCTATGAATTTGTTTTAACTTTTGGAATTTGTCTGGTAGTCTTCTAATCACGGACGTAAAAATTGGGCATTTTTTGTTATTATTCAGGTGGGTCATATTTTCTTTTTAGTTGCTGAAATGTGTCTACAGTAGACCTTGATTTTATGAAAAAATGATTGCTCTAGAGCATTTTTCTGGAAGAAAGTAGTGGAATACATTTGTATGGAGAATCGCAGTCTCTATTCCCTCTTAACAGGTAGACAGGAAACTAGGGACAAATAATGGACTAACTTTAAAAGAAACTTAAAAAGTAAATTATTGATATAAAAGGGTGTAAAAAGGCCCTTAACGAAGCCGAAAGTAATTTTTTCGTTATAGCTAGACCATACCTGGGAACCTTCTAGTTACGGAGATATTGGGGGTCTAAGTTTCAAGTTTATCACAAGTTTTTTTTTTAATACATGTTTTTTAATGTAAGATTTGTAATTTAAACACCTCCACGACGCCCGTACTATTCAAATCATCAATACAATGTTTTTGAATGCGTTACATTGAGTCCTACCGCAAAACGTGATTTTTCAAAACAAAAAAAAAGTTGTTTCCCAGCAATAAATTTGCTTAAAGTTACTTAGTTTGATGTACATAATGCCACAGATAATGCTTGGTTCACGGCTTCGTAAAGGGTCCGTTTACACCCTGTATTTTAAGCATGTGGTGCTTAGACTGCATAACACTAATTTGAAGAGTCCAGTAAATCGGGCATACAGCCCCCCTATTCTAATGTTAAACGTTGCTAACTGAATGAGCCGTCGTCTAATAGTTGCTGGCGAACATGAAGTGGGGAAGCCAGTTGTTTTTCCACAGCAGGGCAAAGAACTTTTTCAGTACAGTAAAGAAATTATGTAATCCAAATATTCTTCATCATCACTTATCCAGCAAAGTCACTCTTTGGCAGCGTGTAAATATATATTAACATTGTTTTCCCTAATCATTGCAAATGTACAAAATGATAAATGAAAATTTATTGTTTTGTCAGCGCCATTTGTCAAATACACATATATTCTAATCAGTTTCATAGCATACAGTACCATGTCATTATACAAAAGAACAATGATTTGTAGATTTATATTATAAAGATTCATTGAAAACAGAGGTACAAATTGATGGAAGAGGTGCCCAGAGGGTTTTAAAGCAATCATTTCCAACATGAAAACTTGATGGCTGTGAGCTGTGTAGGTTGGCGTGATGAGAGAGCGTCAAAATTATAGTATAAAAGTTTCAGGTTAGAACATTGCAGGCAGGAGCATTTCAGATTTAAAAAACGAACAGAAACTGGCAAAGGTATGTTCAATTTTGTTAGGTTCTCTAATATTCATGCTTTCGAAACGTGTATTATAATCTAAAACGCAATATGTTCGTAGGGTTACAACAATGACCAATGTTTTAATCTGATACCTTTTTAAGTAACTGATAAAATGATGGATTAGGTACTAGTTGATACAAAAAATCTTTAACGAATTCTATAAATAGGAAACATAGGTCCTCCAGAAATGAACCTGTTTTTCGAGACCACCTAATTTAATCGCACTATTAAATCAAGCCTTATTACTCATCTTTGTTATTTGTTGGCCTTATGAGGAATAAACATTAATGGCCTTATCATAATGTACTGATAATTATCACCATTATAACTGAATTAAGATATTTCTAAACCCCCAATCGCGATATTAAATGCGTTGTTAATGACCAAGCAAAAAAAACCAGCCAGTTTTACCTGTCTAATCTAAAAATAAAAAAAGATTGACATCACTGATACCTCGTATCTTGGTGACACTCTATTCCTGCATGATAATCAAACCAACTCTTGATCCAAAGTTACACTCTATACCAGTAATATCTGGTGCTGATGGAATTTCATAAGACTTTTATATATACTATTATATGACTCAAAGATAGGCGAAATAATTGTCATTTTATAGCATACAGCACAGACCAATGTCATTGTTATGAATGTTTTTTTTTAAAGTTGATGCTCCTATTTGAAAAAAGAATGCGTTAAAGCTAAAAATCTAAGTTGGGTAACAAAATAAATAAGGACGCCATTTAGCAACCTCATTATTGTTCTTTGCTGGTGTTAATTATTAGTTTATCAACAACTGCGTAACACCGATATATCTACTTGTGTTATAACACTGTCTGGTGTCTGGAGATAACGCGATAGTCACTGATAAGCGACCACGCGTAGGACGAGTGCTCCAAACATTTGGCCAGACAAGGTCGTTCTATACTAAAATTACTTTGCACTTCTGGCTTATCAAAATACAGTCTGATCCTGTGTGATAGTTACATCGTACTTATAGATGGGAAACAAAATCACATGCAAAGACAATGTAACTTATTCGGTATGGGTGGGTTGGGTACATCAATACATGGGATACATTGGGTTTTATGTCCTTCTTTTATTTTGGCGCATTTATTATCTTATATCTAATATCAATCAAGTCGGATGTATCTAGCTAGTTAAAATAGACTGTTTAAGAGATAAAAATCCGGCAAAATTTTAATAGGGCCTCACAGTTTTATGTAACAGTTATATTATTAAATCAACAGCAAGATTTTTATCATCGCGAAACACAAGACATGGAGGCTCCACAAATAGGCGCGATACTGCGACTTAGTACTACCGGTACTTATCTACTCCTCATAGGATATTGTTGACATATTCTTTACTTTCAAGTACTAATACAAGGTGTAAACGGACCTTTGTTTTTGGGAAAAATCACGGTTTGTAGGACTCAAAGTAACGCAGTCAAAACATTGTGCTGCATTGAATAGTAAAGGGGTCATGGAGGTATTTAAAGTAAAGTTATATCTAACATTTAAAACTTGGAACTTTGACCTACAATATCTTGGTAACTAGAGAGATCCCAGGTATGGTCCAGAACACAAAAATGATCGCAATGACAGGAAGAAGTGCCTTTTGACTTCGTTTAGGCCGTTAGGGTCTTTTTACACCTATTAATCTAAAGCACCTACCATCGAATCCAAAGGATATCTCTCGGTATAACGTAAAGTATTTATAATACTTTGCGTATAATTCAGAAATTAACTCTTATCAAACTAGCTCGAAGTACGACCTCGTCTGTGCGAATACAAATCTATTTACAGGCAAACCTGAGTTTGGCCTCATGAGGGAAAACTGTGCTTTAATAAACCAAGGAGATTTATGATAGAATAGAGAAGCTCTTCAAAAGAAATTCCATAGAAAAAAATTCAATCAGTGACACTTTGAAGCAAAATTACATAAACGTCAAGTTTGACACGTTAAACTTTTACCGGCAACACACACCCAGTTACCTCTGGCAAATAAGTCATCCCGTCTCGTCTAATAAAGTATATTTAAATGTTTTGAACGAGACATACGGGATTTTTCAGTCTAGTAAGAACTCGACAATTTAAATTCGGTAAGTTGACTAAGGTGTAATTTGCCGTTGTTGTTTATAGGAAGATACACCATTTGGCACATTACTTACCTGTAGGAGCAAACCCGTACAATATCAATTGTCTTATTTGGGAAGACACATTCGCCGCGAGTCGATCCGTTATCAGTTTTGGGTGTACTTTCAATACGCAAATTCTTAAGAAATTTTATATGGTACTTATTACTTGTGTCTATCTGTCCGTCTGTCTATCTGTTTGTTCCGGCTAATCTCCGAAACGGCTGACCGATTTTGACGGGACTTTTACTGGCAGATAGCTGATGTTATAAGGAGTAACTTAAGCTAATTTTATTTTAGAAAAAGGATTCGGGTTCCGTGCAAAAAAAAAACACTTAAAATTGTTAACAAAATTCGATTCAAATAGGGAAGATAATCTTGATAACAATTTCAAGCGGACGAAGTTCGCGGGCAACAGTTAGTCTTTTCATAAAACGAAAAAGATGGCGACGGGAAAATATCGCATTAACGACGACGTGATAAGGGCAACAATACTAACACAGAGTATAACAGGTGACAATGTCCAATGGGACAAAGTCCAAAAGCGGTCATAGGTTTCGTCAGGTGCTTGTACTTTGCACTTGCATGATAAACTTTCGTAACAACCGACATCAGATGGTTTACGTTCTGGACATAAAATGAATCAAAGGTCGAATCGATCAAACGATGCTAGATTTCGGCTCTCGGTATCTTTAATTCGTTTACAGAATAATCCAAAACGGAACTGAAGGGACCATATGAACGTTAATTCCTGTAACTGTATCGGTGTTGTGTGAACTTGGAATGAAACAGAAATGAACAAACACTATAATTAACTGTTACAGTGAATTGCACCTACCACAGTTTGTATCTACATCACCCATAGCTTTTCTGGTGAAAAATGCCTATAGGATTAAGTCCGGCTCTATACATCATTGTGCTTGAAGAAATAAACAAATACTTACATTATAAAGCGGCGGTGCAGCGAGCTGTGACGTCAGCTCGTGCAAACGCGCCCGGGCAGCTTCCTCTTCAGGTGTCAGCGCGGCTCCCACACGACCCACTACTTCCCGTCGGGCCACCACCTGAGATACAAATGTTACGTTAGAAGGGCTTGGGATGTAACAATATTAAGCACCAGCATTTGGTTCAACAGGGCCCTACTATAGTCAGTTTGGAAATCATATTTGATTTTATGATTCACTCATTAAAATTTGTTCTCAAGAACAATGCAAATAAATGAGATCATTGTATACAAGTAGCGGCACAAATACCTGGCATCGAAAGAACACGTAAACTATTTGACGACACCAACACACAACACACAACCCCGAAATTTAGGGCCCCGCATCGTGTTCAAAAAGATGTAATGTGTCACAGAATGCAAAAATATGATAGCTTAGCCTTCACGACTTTGCAGTTTTAGATTCGTTAGTCTAGGGGTCGCAAGCGCGACCGCTGAGCAAGGAGTCTTGGGTTCGATTCGCAGGTTAGGCAAAGTGTTGTTAGGTTTTTCGATCAGGAATTTCTCAGTAGTAGCCACGGAGTCTGGATTTGTGCCCAATTGACGGCAATAGGCTCGATCCCTATTAAATGGGACTTAAAACATAACTGGCGAATGCGGGTGTACTATTAGGTACGCCTCTGCCTAACTCTGCGTGGATTCCAGGCGTGACGTTATGTATGATCAGGTTGCCATACCTGCAGCAAGGTGTGCCTGCGCGCGTGCAGGCGCGCCGCCAGCTGCGCCAGGCGCGCGCTGGCGGCGGCGCGGCGCGTGCGCAGGGCGGCCAGCTCGCCCGCCGCGCGCACCAGCCACTGCGTTATGTATGATCAGGTTGCCATACCTGCAGCAAGGTGTGCCTGCGCGCGTGCAGGCGCGCCGCCAGCTGCGCCAGGCGCGCGCTGGCGGCGGCGCGGCGCGTGCGCAGGGCGGCCAGCTCGCCCGCCGCGCGCACCAGCCACTGCGTTATGTATGATCAGGTTGCCATACCTGCAGCAAGGTGTGCCTGCGCGCGTGCAGGCGCGCCGCCAGCTGCGCCAGGCGCGCGCTGGCGGCGGCGCGGCGCGTGCGCAGGGCGGCCAACTCGCCCGCCGCGCGCACCAGCCACTGCGTTATGTATGATCAGGTTGCCATACCTGCAGCAAGGTGTGCCTGCGCGCGTGCAGGCGCGCCGCCAGCTGCGCCAGGCGCGCGCTGGCGGCGGCGCGGCGCGTGCGCAGGGCGGCCAGCTCGCCCGCCGCGCGCACCAGCCACTGCGTTATGTATGATCAGGTTGCCATACCTGCAGCAAGGTGTGCCTGCGCGCGTGCAGGCGCGCCGCCAGCTGCGCCAGGCGCGCGCTGGCGGCGGCGCGGCGCGTGCGCAGGGCGGCCAACTCGCCCGCCGCGCGCACCAGCCACTGCGTTATGTATGATCAGGTTGCCATACCTGCAGCAAGGTGTGCCTGCGCGCGTGCAGGCGCGCCGCCAGCTGCGCCAGGCGCGCGCTGGCGGCGGCGCGGCGCGTGCGCAGGGCGGCCAACTCGCCCGCCGCGCGCACCAGCCACTGCGTTATGTATGATCAGGTTGCCATACCTGCAGCAAGGTGTGCCTGCGCGCGTGCAGGCGCGCCGCCAGCTGCGCCAGGCGCGCGCTGGCGGCGGCGCGGCGCGTGCGCAGGGCGGCCAACTCGCCCGCCGCGCGCACCAGCCACTGCGTTATGTATGATCAGGTTGCCATACCTGCAGCAAGGTGTGCCTGCGCGCGTGCAGGCGCGCCGCCAGCTGCGCCAGGCGCGCGCTGGCGGCGGCGCGGCGCGTGCGCAGGGCGGCCAACTCGCCCGCCGCGCGCACCAGCCACTGCGTTATGTATGATCAGGTTGCCATACCTGCAGCAAGGTGTGCCTGCGCGCGTGCAGGCGCGCCGCCAGCTGCGCCAGGCGCGCGCTGGCGGCGGCGCGGCGCGTGCGCAGGGCGGCCAGCTCGCCCGCCGCGCGCACCAGCCACTGCGCCTGCAGCTTGGCTTGCTCCGACTGGCAGCGGCTGCGGAATTTTATCTAAAGAAAAACATATAAAAATAAATATAAATAAATATCCCTGGACATTTCACACAGCACCATCTAGTCCCAAGCTAAGCAACCTAATGCTTGTGTTATGGTAACTAGATGGCTGATAAACTACATATATACATTTTTTTTTTTTTTTTGTAAATATATACATATTATAGATAGAAAAACACCCAGACCCGGAACAACTACTTGTAGGTCATACAAATATTTGTTCCGTACGGGAATCGAACCCGCGACATGCAGCGCAGCAGTCAATCGCTTGACCACTGCGCCAACCGTGCCGACTAAATCTATATCACAATCCACATTATTTGTTTGCTTAGCGTGTCGATGGCAATCTAAATTGAGTTGCCCCAGAACTGTGCCACGACTTTGGCGCCATCTAGGGAATGTAATCCCAATAATAAGTTTAATCCAGGTATTATCGGGATCCCGCAGAGTGCTAAAAGTTTGTTTGTTTGAATGCGTTAATCTCTTGAACTAGAAGTCGTATTTAACAAAATCTTTTTGCATTAGATAGCCTAATTCTTGAGTAAATTTATGGGTTATTTAACATCACGTTACGACCCTTAGCAGCCGAGTAAAAAAAAAGTTTTTTGGCGCTTGAATGATTGTTGGGAAAGCACTGTTGGTAAACATTTGCGAAATTACTCATTATCCAGCGTCATAGTTTTGTAAAATGATCACCACAAAAGGTTACGATGTCTAGGAACTCATTCAAACTTAGATTTTCATTGTTCTTGTTACCTCAGAAAATCCAATAATAGGCACAGGTATGTAGTTTTCAGGATCAGGATTGTCAGCCTGCGCTTGCTTCCATAGTCGCATGTCCATACCTGAAACAAAAGCAATACTGAAAAACCATAAAGCGTTTATTGCAATCGCTAAAGTGAGCGAACAACGATCCGAAACTTTGTTACTAATTGACAATATTACCATTTGAAAGGAATATCAACTTCACACACATAAAAATTGAGAAATAAATAAAATTTCTAAAAGAGAATGCTCATGGAAGTATGGAATCCCGTACCATGCTGCATCAAAATCAAACCTTGTTTTTTATAGACTACACTGATCGTATTAACTCCTACAAAAATTATTTTTGAAAAAAAAACCCGCGTTTCAGAGTTATTTTATAAAATCGAAACTAACCTAAAAAGTAGGTCTATTTTTTCGACGCTACCAACGACGTATTTTAACACACATACATTACATTATTGCTCTAAAAACAGCGTAATACACTAATATTAGTAAGAATTACGAGTTAAAGTAACATCCACAGTATGCTTGACTGAAACTCGATTTTATTTTAGACCTTTACATTGCCAATAGTCAGTCAGTACAGTACAAATGTCAGATGCCACAGATAAGATAACTATAAACCATAGAGTATAGTAAGTGCTATAAACTAGTCGGGATTTAGGGATGTAATCGATAAATCAAAATCTTTAGGCTGAGAAAATCTATTTTGTTGCAAATAGCAATAAACCAAACTAAATCGATTTGGTGTACTGATCTTACTTAATTGTAATTAATTTTAGAGTTCGCTCGACAGACAAGGGTTTGTTCAATTGAAACGGAACGTCATTTATATTCAGTTGAAACGGAACGTCATATAAAGGGAGTAAAACAATATTCGTACTTTTAAACTCGAAAAGTATAATTCCAGTTCAAAAATCAAATCCCCGACGCGTAATGCCGTAAAAAAATATGAAACTAATTACTATAATATTTTGGTTTTGAGGCGCGAGACTTTTTGGTACCAACTTTGGTCATTGTCCTTTATTTACGGACAAACAGTGTGTGGATGGCTATAGGAGTAGAGGAAGACTAAAGAAACGATGGATGGACTGTGTGGAGGATGAAATGGGAGGAAAGGAGGTGTGAAAAACATGCTGCGCCGACCGCAAATACATTGGGATAAGGGCAGGAGAATGATGATGATTTACAGACAAACATAGCAAACTTGGATCTAGAAGCATGACATTTTGCTCAAAGAAAGAAAAAAGAAGAAGAAGAAACTTACCTAACTTACTTTTAGTTAAAGAAGAATTTACTTACCTAATGAAAGTGAGCACTGAAGAAATTTCAAAATTTATCCTCTAAAGGATTAAACAGAGGATGACGGAAATCTCTTCGAGCTTGTGTCATAATAATATGGAAGTTATACCGGAAACTTAATATCATGGGTCTTAAAATGAAGTGTCGCTTACCAGGCGGCGCGGTCTGCAGGTACTGCGCCAACATCTGCGGCGAGGGCGCGGTGACGGCCGACACGGACACGCAGGCGGCGCCAGCGAGAGCGTTGCGCGCGTTGCCCGCGTTCAGGAACGCACCCAGCTCCGCCGCGGATATGTGCGTACTGCCCGCGCCCTTGTCCACTACGTATATCACCACCTAGTAGGATAACAACATTCTTAAAATTGTGCCAATAATCCTCGTGTGAAAAGGCAACAGGGCACAATCATTCCACTTTAATTTCAAAGTTATGTTTGACCGGGCTCGAAACCCATCAACACATCATCACACACACACACTCAACGACTCATCTGGTCGTATCATCTTCGCTTCGCTCCAAATCTTCTTCTATACAACATGTGTATCAGGTGTCATGTCCAAAGATGAAGCCTCAGATCTGATATATGATAAAAGCCAAGAATACAGGCCGATCCGGGAAAAGAATAGACGAGAATCGAACACAACGGTGCACGCAGCAGTTTACTAAATACTGGTAACATATTCAATCACTAAAAAGAAAATTATACGCACCTGAGTCTTGTTATCAGAGACAGCTTTAACACATTCTATATTGACGGCCAAGTTAGGTTTACTGCCTAACAAACTATGCAGAGACGTCGTCAAGGCTTGCTGGTTGTTTCTATAAAAAATCACAACAATGTTTTTGTCAAGTTACAGGGTGATGTTTTAAGATACTGCAGAGGAATACTCCAAAACTTCGCCACTTCCACGGCATCATCGGTAAATATTAACAGGACGAATGTACAAGGGTTCCTTTATTTGCCATTTCGTTACAGAACCCTAAAAAAGAAACACATATAAGTACTTTGGTAGCATATGTGTTTCATTCATGTTCCATTTTTAAAGAAAGAAAGTTTAAAAAATACTGAACTCGAGGAGGTTCGTTTTTCACATGTTAAATGAGTATTATTTGTTCATATCGTATTTTGCCTCTCAAATTATAATATCTTTGACCACATCACAAAACGATTCTCAAATTTAAACTCTACTTAAAGCTGGGTTCGACAGCCAAAAAAATGTTTTTAAACCTATGCACTAGGCGAGTTTTGCGCTTGAGTACCATTCTATAATATAGACCTTATAGTTCCACTTTCTAGCCAGCAAACCCGACTTACGATTATTAACATCTGACTGTAAACACGTACTTGATATCCTGTTCAGCCTTGTTGAACAACATGGCGACATGTCCGTCCTTGTCCTCGCGCCCGCCGAGCCTCGAGTAGCCCACCGCTTTGAACCTGCATAGCGGGTTCTGTTCGTTCAGCTCCAGAGCAGGCGCGTTGCGACTGTAGTAAGCTTGCCCTGTAAAAATAATTAAGTATTGGTTTATGCACACCAGTATTTTCCAAACAAAGCGATTGTTTTGTATATTGTTCTGGTGTTCGCAACTCTAGGTCCAAAGCGCATATTTTACGTACGCGCCAACCCACACCCTCATTAAGTGAATACAAAGTCGCTTTTTGTCTAAAATGTGACAGCGTTGTTCTCCTAAAATACTACGGATTTATACTTTATTTATTTATTTTATTTAACAATTTATGTACACACTAACATACAGAAAAGAAGAAAGGAACATAAATAAAATATATGATAAATATAAAATAATAATGAATAAAAATAAATAATAATATATATTATTAATAATGAATATACGATACTATGTAGTTTTCACAGTCATTGAAAATTGATTTTGCTTCAGTTACTCGCCTCCTATTCTAGCGAATAGCTTCGCGATCGTGATCCAGGCACGTAATAATTAATGACTCAAAATTCAATGCAATTTTTTTAATGGTTATTAATAATTATTATTAAATAGATTCACACTAGAGGAATAACTGATGAGAGTATTGAACTAACGAAGGCGCTCTACATGTAAGTAAGTATGTTAACATCTGCATCCTGTAACTAGACTTACCTGTGCCCCACTGTGCTTGAATGAGGTTCCACTTAGCAAGCACTTGGTCCCTCTCATCCCCGAACACGCAACAGTTGAACACTGCTGCCACCAGTGCCTCGTGAGCAGATGACGGACCTTGCTGCTGCTGTTGCTGTTGTTGTTGCTGCTGCTGTGAATAGAGCAGGATTAAATGGTGAGCCCATGAGTAGAAGATCACCCTCGGTGGTCCAACAATAAAATGGTAAATAGCATTATGCTTCATCACCCTCATAACCCTATGCTGGAAAACACGCAGGACTCCGCAGGAGGTGTGCTGTTTCAGAGAGAGTTGGCCATAATCCACCACGAGAGCCCAGTTAAGCGTTGGTGGGTGTCACATGTTTTTGAAGATCCTGGTCTTAGTATTGTCTGTTTCCTTATGATGTTTTCCTTCGCTATTTTGAGATCAATGGTAAAGCATTAATTAACACAAAGTATGGTGCCCATCCAGGTTCGAAATTGCCACCTACAAGTTGCAAGGCACTGCCATTACCAGTAGAGCCCCATTGCTGCCTGCCTGGGTCATCAGTAAATATGCAATTATTAAAATAAATACCTGTCCAAACTGTGGTGCAGATCCAAGGACATTGCCAAAACCAGTGAATCCAGTGTTTGGTTTGGTTCCAAATGGCTGGCCAAAACTGCTACTAGTACCAAATGGAGAGCCAAATGTATTGGTACCACCAAGAGTGTTAGTCCCAAACGTTGGTGCAGCACTGCCAAATGTAGGTGCGCCGAATGCTGGTGTAGTACCAAATGTGTTAGTGCCGAATGAGGTATTTCCAAAACCTGAAAACAATAAAAATTATTTTTGGTTGTCAGCACATTCTCACTAAGAACAACTTATGTACATATCCCACCATCGACGATTAACGAGAAACGAGTGTAGCTAGCAACTAATAAGAGTTGTTTATTAGACAGAGTTCTCCCGGCAAGGGTGTGAATGCAAAAAGTCAGCAATAATAATCTATATATCTATACAAATCAATAAATTTGAAGTGTCTGTTTGTAATATCAAAATAACAGACTGGACCGATTTTAACCGGACTTTTACGTGCAGATATGAGCTTATAAGATCAAACTTAAGCTACTTCTATTTTAGAAATAAAATTAGGGTTCCGTGCAAAAAAATTAAAACCCTTGAAATTGTTAACAAAATCTGAAGTAGTATTTTTTTATAATTATTTTACATGAACAAAGGTCGCGGGCAATAGCTAGTAAATAATAAATATCTTTATTCACTGTTTTAAGCTTTCACGGTTTAAAACTGTTTTTGTTTTGATTTGATTGTTCATGATTTTGAGCTTCCGATCACAGAAGATATCCCGTAAGTGACAGTGTAAGTTTAGTTTTAAACTGTGAAAGATATAACAGTGAATAAAGATATTTACTGTCACTTACGGGATATCTTCCGTGATTGTTCATGATTTTGAGCTCCCGATCACAGAGATATCCCGTAAGTGACAGTATAAGTTTAGTATTAAACTGTGAAAGATATAACAGTGAATAAAGATATTTACTGTCACTTACGGGATATTTTCCGTGATTGTTCATGATTTTGAGCTCCCGATCACAGAGATATCCCGTAAGTGACAGTATAAGTTTAGTATTAAACTGCGAAAGCTTAAAACAGTGAATAAAGATATTTATTATTTAAAATACCTTTATTTCACAAGTTCACATTTTTTGAATTAATAGTCGCAATCAATCATTAATATGTGCATCTCCTGAATTGCCACGAGACCTACCAATTGTTTGTATGTTTTTTGAGCAAGATAATAGTCGATGGTTAGTTGCTTATTCAGCGGTGGTTGGAGAGGAATCTTAGAACAGCAAGTTTTCAGAAGTTTTACACAATAACACAAGCAAGAGAACTTTGTGCATTCAATAGTACCTGTAGGTTTTGCAGGAGTTGCACCAAAGCCTGTTCCACCAAATAAAGAAGGGGCCGTTGAAGCAGGGGCAGTTCCTAGCGCTCCAAATGGTGCAGCTGTGAAATAATACAATAAAAACAAAATCATTTTAAAGAAATATGTGTATTTTTTTCTAAATTTTTTATACAATATCAAAATCATAAATTGGATATTAAGGACAAACACTTGATAAGAGTCCCTCGAAATAGTACTGTCTCTATCTTCAAAGAAATCCTTCAATATCAGAGGTTGTAATTGATGCTTGACCCGTTTGATTCAACAACATTATGAATACCTTCAGAGTACAGTGTCCTTATCCTAATTTATTTGGAGTTGGCACAGCATGTCTTTCTCTTCCAGACTTCTGTATTAGTTGTCATAAATATCAAATCATATCATATAATCATACATCTCCTTACTCACCCCTTTTAAACATTATTATTCATACAGTCTCTATCATTTCTTTCATCGTTCTCTACTCTCATAGACACCTATTATAGTCCTGCTCCAAACTTAAAAACACATAATAGTTTAAATTACCCGTACTAGTTGCTGGTGCACCAAATGAACCAAAACCTGTAGACGTGGCCGGGGCTCCAAATCCACCGAAACCAGAAGTAGTAGTAGTTGTTGCACCACCCCCAAATGAAAAGGTAGCTGAAACATACAGTATTCTAATATTATAATATGAAATTAATTCCACACGTCTTTTACATTTCCATGCATATTATAAAACTGTTGAACTAATTACCCAACTACACATGGCAGCTAAAAATGTATTAATAACACATTAATGTCCTTTTTATTCAGTTTACATATTAACTGTGTTTCCTAAACACCTAAACAGAAAGACAGAGTGATGTTCTTTCAGAAGTTCAAAATATTTTATATTATAGGCAGTCCAACTAATATTTTTAATTTTAGAAAAGTAAAAGTTTTCTTCATCGCAGTATTGTTTAACTGATTTATAAAATTAACAAGTAAAGAACTTACGTTTTGCTGCAGCGCCGAAGGTTCCACTTTGAGAACTAGGAGTTCCAAAAGAAAAAGCCATAGTGTCTAATTATTTTTATGCACTTAATTAACGCATTAGGTAGGTACGCCGAGTTTATAAATTTGTTAGCTATACTTTGTGCTTAGACAGAACTTGGAAAATATTAAGTAAACAATAAATTAACAAAATGAGGTTATTTTTACGCTGTTACAAGTAAACATTCAATTTTTGACTCATTCAAAATTGTCAATTTGACAGATTTTTAACGTTTCGTTTCGAGCATGTACCACGAATCATGGAATTATTAGTTACAGTACAAACAAAACGCACAGGTGCATTATGTACAGACGCCAGCACATCAAGCTGCTACAATCTGTCAAATTTCTTTAATAGGTTTTCAACTTTATTTTCCTTACATTAGGTTCAAGGTGAATTGGGAAATTTTGACAGTTTCCGGTAGCTTTATGTGCAGCTGACGTCTGTACAAAACGTTTTGGTTATTTTATGTCTTGTTCGCACGACTACTAGTCTTCTTCTACTATATAAAAAAAAAGTCGGGTTTTCCTTCCTGACGCTATAACTCCAGAACGCACAAACCGATTTCCACGGTTTTGCATTCGTTGGAAAGGTCTCGGGCTCCGTGAGGTTTATAGCAAAGAAAATTCAGGAAAATTAGGGTAGGTAGGGTAGGTAGGGTAGGTAGGGTAGTAGGTAGGAAAACATGCATTGCAACGCATGCCGGGCACAGCTAGTACTGGATAATTATGTATTAAAGCTTGATGTGTCGCCGTGTTCATTTTTTTTTTCAAGAGTATTATTTTTGTATGAAACTGGCTTTTTTCCGACGTAATTCGGTAAGAGTTCGAGCTCACTGAGTAGTTCCGATGATCGTACGCACAGCAACCAATCAAGCTATACAAAACCAGTTTATGCGGATCACTCATTGTTTTGGAATTCTATACATACCATGTTATGCTGGAAATGTGTAGCTTGATGTGTCGCCGTGTGTACTACAGAGATTAAAAGTATCCTATTATTAAGTAGGTACAAAACAGAACAGAGGTGCTTTCTGTATGGTTATTCGTATTGATGTATCTACCTAGAGTCAACGTGTACATACCAGCCTCAGATTTTAAGGCATTTTTTTCCAAGTCATTCAAAAATAGTTCCTCCTCAAGTCAGAACAGAAGTTGCAGGCAAAGTGGAGAAATACAACAGGAGTCTGATATCAGGTACTATTTGGCGTGCAACGGCTCAAAAGCAGGTTCGATTTATAAAATCAATAGCGTATGTACCAGAAAACTCGGCAGACGCCCGATGCAAACTACCTGTGCCCCACCCACCACCTAGTGAGCATCTTATTGCAGGGTTTAACCTTCAGTAGGTAGTTCAGTGGTTTATCTGGAATTCCCTGAACCGTCTGCGGGCTCAAGTGGAAAGATGAACCAAATCAATCTCGTTAAGTGGAGCTACCTCGGTAGCAGTGTATGGGTGTGGAGCTGTGTTGCAAACTATGCTCCACCTCTTATCACTGCCACCGACTCTCGACCGAAAAGTGGTGTAGGTATGGGCCAGTAAAACCTGTCGTGCAAGCGACACGGCCAAGTGCGGATCGGGCCACGCTCAATGTAGGGTTCCTTCCGTAGTCTTACAACGTTAAACTTTTATAGGCTACTAATTATCTGTGATAGTTTTCTTTTTAACTTCGTTGTACACATATACTACCACCGTGAATGTTTTCACACACCCAAACACAACCGTTTAGCTGGTAGATGGGGGACACTTGAGTCTAACAAAAATTAGCACTTTAAAGCTTAATATTTCACAAATGAATACTTTAATCGAAAAATTATTGAACAAACTCGCATTATTTTTTAAAGGAAAAAAAAACCACTTCTGTGTACAGGATGCTACCCTAAAAAATACTTTTCGACATTTTATTTTACAACTTTGTCGGCGTAACTAATCTGTATATGCATGCCAAGTTACAGCTTTCTAGAGTAATTAAATCTTTGAGCTAAGCTGCGGACAGACGGACATGGCGAAACTATAAGGGTTCCTTGTTGACTACGGAACCCTAAAAATTTTCGGGTTTCAGCAAGATATTTGAAAAAGTAATGCTAAATCAAATGCTCAATCATTTTAATCGGAATGATATCCTGCATGATCAACAATATGGTTTCACCAAAGATCGTTGCACTACTGACGCCGGTGTCACTTTACTAAAGCACATCTTTAATGCATGGCAAGAGGCAAAAGATGCAATAGGCATCTTTTGCGATCTATCCAGCATTTGATTGCGTGAATCACGACACACTGTTGCTAAAACTTGAGCATTACGTACTGGGAAAACAAGCACTTAGCATAGTAAAATCATATTTAAATGATCGAGTGCAGCAAGTACAAATAAATGGCGTAAATTCATTAGGATTAAAAGTAAAAATGGGGGTACCGCAAGGCTCAATATTGGGCCCTTTCCTTTTTCTAGTATATATAAATGATTAACCTCAGTTGCTGAAAGTCGACCTCAAATGGTGTTATTTGCTGATGACACATCACTGATTTTTAAGGTAAACAGACGTGCACAAGAGATTGACGACGTAAATAACGCTATGCTTAAGATTCATAACTGGTTTACTGTAAATAATTTGGTGTTATATGAGAAGAAAACTAAATGCATAAGATTCGCGTTACCGAATGTAAGAAGTAGCGAATGTAACGTTGTATTGAACAAGGAAATACTAGAATTCGTCGATAAGACGGTTTTCTTGGGGATTATGCTTGACTCGAAACTGCAATGGAGTCCTCACTTAACAGCACTTGCAGGGCGGCTAAGTTCAGCCGCTTACGCTGTCCGTAAAATACGGCAATTAACAGACGTGAATACCGCGAGACTGGTCTATTTTAGTTACTTCCATAGCATCATGTCTTACGGTATTCTGCTGTGGGGACGGGCTGCAGATATTGACTCAATATTTATTCTGCAAAAGAGGGCTGTAAGAGCCATCTATAACCTACGCAGACGCGAGTCTCTAAGAGAATTGTTTAAAAAAATTAACATCATGACGGTACCTTGTCAATATATTTATGAAAACATTATGTATGTTCGGAAAAATAAACATCTTTTTAGTAAAATAAGCGACAGGTATAATTTCAATTCAATACTAGAAATAAGGACAAATTAGATCAGCCACGTTTCAGATTGTCAAAAGTACGCACTTCTTTTATGGGATACTGTGTAAAATTTTACAATAAAATACCACTTAACATTCTACAACTTAATGAGAAGTTTAAAACATGCATAAAACGCACACTATGTAAACGAGCATTTTCTAAGTTGGAAGACTGTCTCGTAGATAAAAATGCTTGGCTCAATGCTGGTCCTGCTCCACAGCCACTTGGGCTCATGAACTAAGATTTAATTGTAAATTAATTCATCTATTCAATATTAATTCATACATCTTTAATGATCATTATTGTGCATTATTGTCTTGTAGTGATATCTTAATAAACTAAGTTTAATTTTTATTTCATAAGCAAGCTACCCTCTTATGAAAAAGTAAAACCCTAAGACAATAAAACCAGTAAAATTTAATATTCAATTAGATACATTCAATATAAAGATAATCTTTTAAAGTTAATATAGCAGCCTACCTCACTTAATTTCATAACTGAAGGCTTTTCTCTGTTTTATATATTATTATTTTTTATTTTTTTTCCTTTCACCGCTAACTTTTCTTTAATAGTCTATTCTATTAGTTCTCACCGTTTCTTTACTTCTAATTTTCAGTTACCAATCCTGAAACCATGCCTGTGATGACCCGTAAGGCTACTGCTCAAGATATGGAGCTAAAATTAAGAACGGCTCTCAATGAACTTAAAGAATCAAACCTCCAAGTCCAACAACTGTTACAGGAGAGAGAAGAGAGTGAAGTGGAAGTCTATAAAGTAAATAGCAAAATCTGTAGCTTAAAACGAGAGCTAGTAGACCTACATCAGCAATACTTGGACATTGTTGATGAACGGGATCAACTGAAGGTTGTCACAGCTGGTTTTACAAATTGTAGTAACTTGTATGAGGAGGCTTTAAATAAAATTAGGGACCTAGAAGATAAGTTAATTCAAGCCAATAATTGTATATTGAACTTACAAAAAGAAAAAGAAGTTACTCAGGTTAAAGAAACAAACCTCTTATATAATGAATTATTAAATAGTAATTGTATCCCACCTTCCTTAATAACAATTGATCTGACTGAAGATTCCTTTCATAAACAGAATTATTCAGTAAGCAATAATAAAATTAAAAAATATGCAAAACTGAATAGAATAATTAAAAAATGTAACCAATTTAGGAAACAGCATAAACGCTTTTCTAAATATATTCCAATGAGGAAAGAGCGTGTTGATTTAGTTAATAAGTTAGATAATTACCAAATAAAATTAGAAGACAGTATAAAAATTTATGAAATTGATACTCAGCATTTGCAGTCTGAAATACAGGTACTTCAAGACTCACTTAGTTCCCTTTCTAGTAGGTATGCGAGTTCTCAGAACCAAATAAGGGAACATATTCTTGCGGCAAATGAGTTGGTACTGTGTCGATATAGTTGTCAGACAGTTACCAACCATGATACTGTCCAGTCTGAGGTAATGGAGGACCCGTCCGAGGCTGAAAATTTATCTCAGGACTGTATACTCAACCAAGAAACAAATAATATTACACAAGATTATTTACATGTGGTACAGCCTGAGTTACATGATAGTCATGACTGTTCTAACTCAATAATGTTTTCAGATAGTATAGGAAGAGGTGTAGGTAAATTAGTAAGTAATAACCTGAGTTTTTCCAACCAAAATCATTGTATGCCAGGGTCAACATACCAACAGATAATGGCATCTGTAACTTGAAATGTTTATAATGTTAATACCAATATAACAATATTTATAGGAAACAGTTCAAAACTTACAAAACAAGATATCACAGACAGTGTAACGGAGTTGTTAAAGTTGAATTGTCGTAAAATAATATTGTGTGCTTTCCCATATTTTGAAAAGTTGTCAAGCAGGAAAAACAATTATATTCACATGCTGAATAAGCATATTCATTTTCTAGTAGGTCACTATAGTGACAGGCTTATATATCTAGATATCAACAGTTTTGTTGGTAAACTTAAGTCGACACGGGGTAAAGTGTATCTACCTATCAGTTGTAGACACAAAATAGCTAGGCTATTAGTATATAATATTCACTCAGACATAAGTAGTATGTCAATGTTTACTTCGATTATTAACACTGCGACTATTAGTAATAATACTAATAATTCTTTTTTCAATTGTGTAACTTTAGGAGATCCTGGAGTGGGGTCCACTAGTAGTAGGATCTCATTGCCTTGTGATGGCATAGGAGTCTTGGGGCTCACTCCGGATACTCATTTAAACTAGTTAGTAAGACAACAGAGGGTACCGGTAATATTGATGTTACACCGATCAACAACAATATACTTGTATCTTCTTGCTCTCAAATAGCTAAATGTAAAAAAGGGGCTAAGCAGAATTCCATGCAATTATTTCATCAAAACATTCAAGGTTTCTCTTCAAAGCAACTAGAAATTGAATTGTTTTTAGAAAAAACAAAGTTTGAAATTGTTTGTTTCACTGAGCATTGGTTAAAAGATTATGAAATGCTAATTAATTACGCAAATTACAGTGTGGGCAGTTGCTTTAACCGGAAAGCTAAGATTCGTGGGGGTTCATTAATCTTAGTTAAAAATTGTATTAAATTTAAGACTCGTAGTGATATTGTTGATCTATCGGTTGAACATAATATTGAGCTGTCTTGTGTTGAGCTGGATAGGCATGTTATAGTGTGCGTTTACAGACCCCCAAATTATCAAAACTACTCTATTTTTGAATCGGTAATGGAAGATACTTTAGCAAAGCTTGCAACTGGTAATAAATCACTGGTAATCTGTGGTGACTTTAATGTTAATATTTTAGATCAAAATTCAAATAGCAGTAGATTATTACATCTTTTTAAATCATTTAATTTGTTAAACGTGTTTTCGGAACCAACCCGAATTACTACAAATACTGCAACATGTATTGATAATGTTTTTTGTTGCTGCGACTACTTGGATAAATCAATTGTAAATTACCTTCCTTCTGATCATAGCGGTCAAACCGTTGTTTTCGAGTCCTACACACCATTACAAAAAATTCAGATAAAGTCCAGACAAATGACACCCAGTAATTTAAATAAATTTAATAATAACTTAATTAGTAATTTAGGTATTCCGGACCATATTATTGAAAATGTAAATCACTTTTATGAGGAATTCTTTTCGGTAGTTTACACCGAGTTTAATAATACATTAAAAATGAAAACTAAATCTATTTGCCCAAAGTTTATGTTCAGTGACTGGGCAACTAAGGGTATTAGGAAAAGTAGGGAGCGATTGTTTGAACTGTATGGCCTTAAGCCTTACATCAACTCAGAAACTTTTAATAAATATGTTGCAACTTACTCTAAAATTTTTAAAAACACTTGTAAGGTAGCTAAAGCCTTATTCATTAGCAACAAGATTAAATCCGCCGATAATAAAATAAAGACGGTTTGGAAAATTATCAATAGTGAAACTAATAGACATAAAAAATATAATAATGATATCACACTAGATACTTCACGTGGTCTTATAAGCTCTAAAAACGAAGTTGCTCAAGAATTTGTAGATTTCTTCACTAGTATCCCACTTAAAACTACTGAAACCTTAAATTCCTCACCCTTGGTTTCTATTGATTTGTTGAGAGCGAACGTTTCAGCCTGTCCGGTTGAGTTTCAATTTAAGCATATAAACCCCATCACAGTCATTAAAGCTTTTAAGGAAATCAAAATCAAATTAACTGAAGATCTTTGGGGAATGTCCATTAAAGTTTGTCAAGCTATTATTGAGACTATAGCACCGTTTTTAGCCTTAATATTTAATTTATGTGTGGACCAAGGAGTCTTCCCGGACCTTATGAAATACAGCAAGGTAATACCACTTTTCAAATCCGGGGACAGTAAAGACACCAATAACTATAGACCCGTATCCGTGTTGCCGGTTTTCAGCAAGGTGTTTGAAAAGGTAATGCTTAATCAAATGCTCACACACTTTAACACCAATAAAATCTTACATGAGAAACAATATGGTTTCACCAAAGGACGTTGCACGACTGACGCCGGTGTCACCTTATTAAAACACATATTTATGGCGTGGGAAGAGGCACAAGATGCCATAGGAATCTTCTGTGACCTCTCGAAAGCATTTGATTGCGTAAACCACGAAACCCTACTCTTGAAACTTGAACATTACGGTTTAGGGAAACTTGCGCTCAGTTTAGTTAAATCGTATTTAAACGATAGACATCAGCAAGTACAAATAAATGGTGTCAATTCAATGGGTTTAAAAGTAAGTATGGGTGTACCGCAAGGTTCGATATTAGGTCCTTTCCTCTTTTTAGTCTATATAAATGATCTACCCCATTTATTTAAAAACCAACCACAAATGGTGTTGTTTGCTGACGATACCTCTTTAATATTTAAGACAAACAGACGTGCCACAAATCTTGACGACGTAAATAACGCCCTATTGCTGGTCCATAATTGGTTCACCGCGAATAATTTGGTATTAAATGGGAAAAAAACGAAGTGTATAAGATTTGCTCTACCGAATGTCAAAAGTAGTGATAGTGACATAGTATTGAATCAAGAGAAGCTAGAATTCGTCGAAAAAACTGTTTTCTTGGGGATCACGCTCGATTCAAGGCTTCAATGGGGTCCGCATATAACTTCTCTTGCAGGACGGCTGAGTTCAGCAGCATATGCTGTTAGAAAAATCCGTCAATTTACTGATGTAGATACCGCGAGGCTAGTCTATTTTAGTTATTTTCATAGTATTATGTCATACGGTATTTTACTATGGGGACGGGCTGCAGACATTGAGTCTATATTTATTCTGCAGAAAAGAGCTATCAGAGCCTTATATGATCTACGTAGACGCGATTCTCTAAGAGAACTGTTTAAGGAAATTAACATCATGACAGTACCTTGTCAATACATCTATGAAAACATCATGTACGTTAGGAAAAATTTGCATTTATTTAGTAAAAGAGGTGACCGACACCACTATCATACTAGAAATAGGGACCAACTAACTCAACCAGGTTTCAGGCTAGCTAAAGTAGACTCATCTTTCATGGGGTACTGTTTAAAATGTTACAATAAAATACCTCCCCACATTCTACAACTGAATGAGACGAAATTTAAATCTTGTATAAAACGCACACTATGTAGGCAAGCATATTATAAGTTGGGGGATTACATTGATGATAAAAATGCTTGGCTCAATGCTGGTCCTGCTCCACAACCATAGGGGCAAACTAATTGATTACCATGTGAAGTTATTGTGGAAGCTGCAGAAGATTGTAAAAATATATTTGAATTGTATAGATTCAATCTCTTAGTATTATATAATCGCATAGCACATGTGTGAGTACTATGTACGGTAAAGCTACCATTTACATTTAGTTATCTTCATTGACTTGAATGTGCCCTGGTGGCTGAGAGAATGTCATGCTCACACAAATGTCTCGCTGATGGTGGCGGGTGTGTCGGGTCATTTAGTTCCCTTCAATGTGGTTGAGTTGAATGGCGCTGATCCATGCGTCATGTTCGTGAACGGGCGCTGTCAGTTGGGACTGGTCATCTCTTAGCTGTCACGGTTTATTTTAATTACTTTATTTTTAAATTGTTAGTTTAATCTTTTACTCTGGACGCTCTTAATGTGCACGTCTTTGTACATCGTTCTCACATACTTATATGTATAATCTCAACATGAATGATGTAACCAAGATTTTGTAACAATATTTTGATTAAAAAGAGTGTCCATGGAGTTTCTTGCCCATTCTTCTCCATAGAGATCTACGATTTGGAATGTGCAACTACAGTACTTTCGCAAGTTATTATGCCTTGTGAATGTGACTGTAGCTTAGCTTTTTTGTTTTTGACTTTCAAAAGTGCCTGTAATGGTCTAATTGAAATAAATGCTTTGAGTTGAGTTGAGTTGAGATTGTTTGGAAGAGATGCTCCCCCTTTAATTCTTTAATTATATATTTTTTTTTCTTTCTCGTTTCTCTTCTGGAAACTTAGGCTTTGAATTGCATATGTTTTCTATTTTATCTTTACATTGTGAGTGCAAACTAATTGATTACTATGTGAAGTTGTGGTGGAATCTGCAGAAGATTGTTAAAATATCTTGCATTGTATAGATTCCATCTCTTAATATTATGTAATTGCATAGCAGTACTATGTACTGTAAAGCTACCATTTATATTTTGTTATCTCTCATTGACTTGAATGTGTCCTGCCTGGTGGCTGAGAGAATGCCATGCTCACTCAAATGTTTCGCTGATGGTGGCGGGTGTGTCGGGTCATTTAGTTCCCTTCAATATGGTTGAGTTGAATGGCGCTGATCCATGCGTCATGTTCGTGAACAGGCGCTGTCAGTTGGGACTGGTCATCTCTTAGCTGCCACGGTTTATTTTTAAATTGTTGGTTTAATCTTTTACCCTGGACGCGCTCTTAATGTGCACGTCTTAGTACATCGTTCTCACATATTTATGTATAATCTCAACATGAATGATATAACCAAGATTTTGTAACAATATTTTGATTTAAACGAGTGTCCATGGAGTTTCTTGCCCATTCTTCTCCATAGAGATCTACGATTTTGAATTACAGCACTTTCTAAAGTTATTATGCCTTGTGTCTGTGACTGTAGCTTAACTTTTTTGTTTTTGACTTTCAATCTAATTGAAATAAATGCTTTGACTTTGTTGCTTTAGCATCTTGTTCCAAGCGACCGATAGGTAACACAAGAGTGCATACAGTAAAGCTATAGCACAGTAGGTATAGATATTATTACCATGGCTGTCGGTCTGTAAAATCTGATAGCAGATACACAAATCTTTACCCATAAAAATGTTTTAATTAAAACTTTAATGATTTACAGGGGGTGTGCAGTAAAATTAAAATATTTCAGATTATAACCAACAACACCGTCATCAGCTGTGCTGCTGAAATAGTGTTTTGTGTGTTATCACTGTTATCAGTATAGTAGGTAACGACTTAAAAAAATAATGATAACAATAACCTCAATTTCCCGTGCACAATTTAAAACTCGTGTCGCAGTTATTTGCAAACTTCAAAAAAAAAACAAATATAGAAAACACGTGATTCGAGTTTGAGAGATCCGACTGATTTGTCATCGAAATTATTGAATGAGGATTCTCACATGTAGGCTACTTTCTAATAAAGCCACTTCTCTAAACTGACTGACATTTTTTACAAATTTAGAATAACATTGACATTTCGTCAGCACAGAAAGAAATAGTCACCTAACCTAAAAATGAATATTTTTGTATACAAATGAAATGAAAGATGAAACAATCATAAATAGCTATTTTATTGCATATCACATCACCACTATCTCCAAAATCAATGTGAACTGCACATTTTTTCCTTGGTTGTAACACATTGCTCATCATCATCACAGATGGAACATTCCAGAGAAAAATAAAATTTGCTTACATCATTTTACTTTGTTATTTTGTAAGTATACAATAAAGAACACATTTAACAGCAAAAATGAGATAGAATTATTATAATTATGCAATAAACAAATCGGAGTTATGTCTTTGCCTCCCAGGGAATCCGTTATTTCTTTCCTCCAGGAGGCTGTAGTGGCTGGCCACGTTCTTTTCCTCGAAGTTTTAATCCAATTGCCCTTTCTATTTTACCAAGAACAATATTGTTTGGAATGCCACGACCGGCCTCGTAATCATTAACAATTTGAGGTTTCTCGCATATTTTAGTTGCCAAGTCTTTTTGACTCATGCCTTTAGACTGCCTTCCTTGCATTATAAGCTTTCCCAGGTCAAGGGGTACCTTTTCATGACGCAATTCGTCAGTCTCTCTGTCGAGTTTAGCAGTATTTTTAGTGGTAACGTGTTGTTTATTGGTTCCTGCTCCATATTTTTGTTGAGTATCAACTGGTAAGCCCTGACGGCGTGCCGCATTAACTGCTTGTTCAGTCTTCAGAGCTGATGCTTTTGGTGGTTTTTTACGGAGAATCGTAACTGTATCCCAGTCTGACATTTTGACGCAGAAGGTACCACTGGTTTCACAACAAAATTACTGAATTTATGTATACGAAATTTTTCTGCTTGCTCCTTGCGTGCCGTGCTGTACAAAACTAGTCACTAGGGCAGATAATACAATAATAAGGATGTCATCGACATCGATTGTTATTATTCATATCGATTTCAACCGATTTTTTTCTATTATTTAGTAAGTTTTATTTATTTCTTAAGTGTATTAACTAAGACAATAAATAATTAAATTAACGCTCGAATTAGAAATAAGAATAAAAGTTGAAACATTGTTACAATCATTACCTTAAAATAAGTGAAGCTTAATTTATTTGTCTGTTACATCATAAATACCAGGTGAGGCCACGTATGACGCCACGCCACTTTACCACTGGAGTTAAAGGGGTATGAATTAATTGCAAACTTTTAAAAATGAGATAAAAAAGATACCAAAACACTATTATTGTTTGAAACGAACGAATATTTATATAAAAAACCGTGGCTTAAATTAATTAAAACTGTCCTAAAAAACGCAATTATTGTTGTGGATATTTCTATTCTTTCTTTGACCTAAGTGTAGTACGTATGAGAGTGTGTTCGTACGTGTGGAATGTAATGTGAAAGTATAAGAGTGCGTTTGCGTGAGGTGTGTAATGTAGTGTGTGAATGAGGACACTCATTGCATAAATAATAAAACTAAAGCTTCATAATGATGCTGTAGGGTGGCCCAGATAAGTATATTCGACATCGATTTGGAAATCGATTTTATGATGAACGGTACGATTGTAACCGTCCTTCATTATTGTTTTATCTGTACGATGGTGCGGATGGTGATTGGTGAAAGTTGAAAGACTGATAGTCTGACATTGACAGACAGATAGAAGGCAAGGCACAGAAAATTAATACATTATAATAGCGAGGACATTGGCAGAATAGTCGACATCGGCTTTGCTTGCCATTAAACAAAAATAGAATAGAATAGCGAGGACAGACACTACAGACAGACAGAGCACGTTCTGTGGACAGAACTCGCTAGAGTATTAATGTTCTGTGGGATAGAGGGCTTAATATTATAGTAAACAAAATATAACCTATAAAATTTACATTCCCACACTAAATACACCGATTAAACAACTAAAATAAAGAATGTGTGAAGAAATGACTGACTCGGAAGAGGAAATATTAGTGTACGCCGAGTTTGAAGACACGGTTAATATTGAAAAGTATCGAGCGGTTCATGTATTGGGCGTTAATGAAAAAAATCCCATCATTCAAATGGATGATACGTTTTTCACAGGTTTTTGTGCTTTATCATATGAGTCATAGGTGCACCTGTTTACCACTATATCGTCATGGCATAATCAATTGGATGACACATTATTATATAAAATACTTACTTTTATTTGATGGCTGCCCATTCAAGAAGACTACCTTAGAACTATAAAGGGCAGCTTTTTAATCGACAGATAACTATTATCTGAGGACTAAACTTGGCTGGTGTGATAGTTTTTGTGTAGAAAATTTGGCAAAACTAGTTTTGTTCTCCAATTCACTCGAACTTTGAATCCTTTATAATGACCAGGGAATAGAGAAGCCGGCAGTGAATTTAGTTAAAATATAATCTTTCAATAAAAAATCAACCTTACGATTATTATAAAATTAATCGAATTTGTATTAATTTTAACTTTATCCAGCATCATTCTCCTGCCCTTATCCCAATTTATTTGGGGTCGGCGCAGCATGTCTTCTTTTTCCATAATTTTAACTTTATCCAATTAGGAAAATATGAAAATGCTCTTGGAACATACATGTTTTTTGAAGAAGATCCAGAACCAAAATCGGAAGATCCATTATTCGACAAATTGCCAGAAAAGAATTTAAAATACCTCTGCAAGACAAAAAAAATATTGAATATGGAACATGCATATGTTACTCCTAAGGAAGGTAAAATTGACATTTGTGCACAACAAGCACCTGTTTCACTATCTCCAAAAAGCCTCTACTGACCAAATAAAATTTAACATAATAATAAAAAATTAAAAAAAAATTTACATAATTATGTAATTCATAATCATCATTCTACTGCCCCTATCCCAATTTATTTGGGGTCAGCTCAGCAAGTCAATGCAACATAATTCATAAATACATATACCTGAAAAAAAAATGCCTTTTCAGTCATGAATCTGTTGGAATTAATCAGGTTTTTCTGAAAATTTACCTAGCAGGCTAGCAACTAGTTTTTTTTTTTGTATAAAAAGTTTAAAAAAAACTTTGTTTCACAGGTCATGATCTGCAACATACAAAGCTTGAAGTAGATGATAACATAGAACCTGTCAATTTTAAGACATTACAAGAAGCTATTGAGAAGTTTAAAAATCATTTTGAAGCTGAATCAGTCACTGAAATCATAGACCCATAGGGTAAGTAAGCAAGAACAACATGACCTACCCATGAAAATCCACTGCTGATCATGGCTATAGTAAGAAAAATACTTTGCATAGAACTGAAATTGAAACCCTGAAGCTGGAGCAGTTTATCATAGCAGAATATGGAATCTGCTTTTTTAATGTTTGTTTTGTTACAAGGCAGATTTTTTAACCGCAATTCTGGTTGGTGGAAGTATAATATTATTATGTTTAGTAAATGTACAGTAATAAGGCTATTGTAAAATAGATAGCAAGTCGGTGTTTCACTTTTATCCAAAGTGTATTAATTTCGCAAACATCATCATCCACAGTCTGACTTCACCCACTGCTGGGTATAGGCCTCTCTTTGCTTGTGCCAAGTTGCACATTCTTGTGCCAGCCTCATCTAGGATATTCCCCCGATGGCAACAATGTCGTCTACACCCATCTCGCCGCTGGACAACCAACATTTCTCTCCAGTCCTTGGCCACCACTCAGTCACAGCACTAATAAATAACTTACTTACTCCACCTGCCATCCAAATGCTGTGACCTTGAAATAAAATGACGGAAATTAGGCGCGCCAAATAATTCAAAGCCCTTTTATCACCAATCTCTATGCACCATTATTATCAGACATCTATTCCTACTGGAAAAAGGTACTTTCTACTCCCTTGCAGCGCTTGCCTACTAATGCACTTAATACTAATTAATTATCATTAAATATATTATAGTTAATGATAAATACCTTATTATAAGAATAATACAGAGTTGCAGTTCGTATGTCGCGGACTAACTGTTTGATCGTCGATGGGTCAAAATGATGCCAGAAATACCCATTTCTTTAGTTATTTGGGTATTCCCCCTGTTACCGTTGAACAAAAAGTCCCTACATTGTAACCAAACTAATTAACTAACTAAAAGACCCCTGCAACAATACGGGGATAAACCGCGAAGTAGCGAGAATGTTGCGATGGCTAACAAAAACAAACATAGTTAACTAGTATAAGTTCTCGTTTGTTGGTCCGTCGTTTCGTATTAAAACGCGTGGACCGAGTGTGGCGCGAACACGTGTTCGTTATTTACTGGCTGCTGTAGGTATATTATTATGCAACTGTAAGCGCGACTCTACGAAGCTCAAACAAACAGTTTCATTCATTATTGCGAGTAAGTACTCGTTTAAATAGTTATTGTGCATTATTGTTTCATACTTGCTACCAAACTCGTGTGTTGTTCCAATAGTTTGTTTTGATCGTGTTAGGTGAGTTGACTGTAAGTATCTTATTTAATAAGTGTTTCGTTTTTGTAAAAAAAACAATAATTGCGTTAAATTTAATAATTATTCATAAATTATATAGGGTGTAAAAATACCCGTAACGAACCCGAAAGGCACTTGTTCTCTCCGTCATTGCGATCCTTTTTTTGTTCAACTCTATACCCTGGGAACCTTCTATTTACCATTTTTAGGGTTCCGTACCCAAAGGGTAAAACGGGACCCTATTACTAAGACTTCGCTGTCTGTCTGTCTGTCTGTCTCCAGGCTGTAACTCATAAACCGTGATAGCTAGAAAGCTGAAATTTTCACAAATTATGTGTTACTATTGCCGCTATAACAACAAATAAGTACTAAAAATTAAAAAAAAAATATTAAGGGGGGGCTCCCATACAACAGATATGATTTTTCCCTGACCTGTGTCCCAGTGAGAAAGTTATAGTCTCTCTCATTATGTTTTGTATTTGGTGATTTGAACTATTAACTACTATTTAGTCTATCGTTGACAGGAAGCATATATAGATAAAGAGGTATCTACTGACTTATGGAAGAATACTCGTCAATTAGTTATTTTTTATGACAACTTTCGTTGAACATTGATTTCAGCACGCGATTTTGGAAATTTCCCATTGGTTTGCTCTCGAACAGCAAGGTCGCGAGTCGAACGTCGCCGTATGTGACCTAGGGATTATAATAGTTCTCATCAATAAATAATAACCCTTCCTGTGGATTTTCAGTTTAATATGTTTTTATGTGGTGTTGTGTCAGTAAAACGGATTATAGGCCAGGTCCACAAACTGATACTCGGCTCGGCCTCAAAAATCTTATATTATTGTGGTTCTGTTTAATTAAAAGCAATTACCTATATTAAATAAAAAATGGTGCTTACGGAAATTATGAAAGCGGTGTACACCAGCCAAATGCGTGTCAGACCACGCACCGCCTATTAATTTGTTCCGTAGTTGTGACGAAAATTTAGGAGAAGTGTACAATATTTAGTTTAGTGACAAAATGAAGCTTGTATTTTTTAATGGAACTGTGAAAAACAAAGTTATTTATGCTTTTTCTACACCAGACTCATCTACCAAGCTTCTTTTCCAGGCCTCTAGGGCCTTTTTTTTTTTTTTTTTTTTGGGGGGTGGGAAATCATCAAGTGACTCCTCCCGCTCTGGGCGGAGCGGAAGGGAGTGTCAGACTCTTACTGACTAAAAACCACCCATGTTCCTTCATTGGCCCTTTATGTTCCAGGGCCGCGGTATCTCTTTCGAACAGTCCCGCAGCCCTGGAAAGAGGCCTCTAGGGCCTTAAATATTGTACATTACTCATATTATGATGAAGGCGGTGATCGGGTATCGAACCACCCGCCCCACTGCTGCCTCACCACAACACACAACAATAGTGATACAATAAAATAATAAAACACAGCCCGTTATACAATACAATAAAATAATAGTGTTGTCCTTGTGATTCATAAATAGGATGACTAAGGACACTAAGGTGCCTATTACCTACAGAAAGATATCATCATCTTTCTACTGCCCTTGTCTCAATTTTTTGGGGTCGGCGCAGCATATATTCTTTATCCATGCGTCTCTATTAGTCGTCATCTGACCACGAGTCACCTAAGAAAGCGGGTGCCCTTTCTAGCCATATATTTTTTTACACATCCCATTTTTTACAGATATACCTATGCCTAATCAAAATATTCACAAGCAATTAAATTGTTTCAGCAAGATGACAAACTCGGGGCGTCGACATCGAAGTCGACGTGTGAAAACGTTGGAAGAAATTTTCCAAGAGGTGAATAGAAGACATGTGCGAATTAAAAGAAAGGACAGAAAGGACAATAATTCTATTCTTTACAAAGTGCTGCAAGAACTTCTGAAGATAATGCGTAAATGTGACAGCTTATTCGACAGTATGAACCCGAAACTTGAATATTTAGGCAGCTACTTTGATGGGATGCGCGTGGGTCAACCTAATGAATACGACATTAACGTTATTCTGACTATACATATTAATTACAATAAGATTGGTTTGGATGCCCATGAAGTTCAAAACGGTTACACAAGTATTATAATGCCAGAAGAATTCCGCAGACTGTCAAACACTCCTGCCACTGCTATGAAAGGTTTCAAGAAGACAAAATTTTGGTGCGACAGATCTTTCCGCCTATCAGTTAAAAATTTTCGATCTTGGATGCAAAGTGTTGTAGATGCTGCCCTAAATAAATTGCCTCTGGAAGATGGTAAACGAATTTTAAAAGTGAAAAATAAATATTTTAAAATCCAATACAAGATGTCGGGTCCTGCTAATACCATAACAATATGTATTGAAAACGATTACGTTATTGATGTTGATTTGGTTCCAACGCTAGCGTTTAAGTTACCAAATAAACCTGTTAGTTCAAAAATCGATTTTGAGAAAGTGAGAAAGACGAAAATTAGCCATTATTTTGCAGTACCAAAACCTAGTGACAATGATTTTAGTTGGAGATTAGCTTTTCCGTATCAAGAACGATATTATACAGACAACATGAATAATTTAAAGAGCGCTATAAAACTTTTAAAGTTATTTCGAGACATTCACGAATTCAACAAATTGGCTAGCTATTTTATAAAAACATTATTTTTATGGGAAATTATAGAAAAGGACGATGATTTTTGGAAAAAAAGTTTGAGTTTTTTGGTACTTTATATGTTACAAAAACTAAGAGATTGTTTGGAAATTGCTACTATTAAAAATTTTTGGTGCTCCGATCACAATCTTCTCGAGAAAATTAAAAAGGAAACATGTCAAAATTGGAGTAATCGAATATCTAATATAATCAATGATATAGAACGAAATAAATTGACGAATCCGAATATTATATTAAAATATTTTACAAAACAAGTGTCTGTAAAATGAAACTACATGTGGTACATGTAAAGAATTATTTTATTACTGTATTGTTTTACCTTTCTTTAAGTGAAACTTATATACGTTATGTCATACTCTAGGCATTTATGTACAACATATTAAATAAAATATGAATAAAAATTACTATTTTTATCATTTTAGAAAGAAATTAATCCCCGACCTTATTAATATGGCACATCAAGTTTTGCAAAAGGGAGTTCCCCTGGTGCCCTAGCTTTTATGGCCCTTAAGGCCTGTTCACACGATGCTGCGCAATGCCTGAATGGTGCCGTTGTCTGACGGTGGCGCACCGTACGCTCACCGAAATCATAACATAACCAGCGAGATGAGGCAGGGAGAGAGAGGTGTGCGTTGTGATACCGGAGTGGTACCACCAAAGACTATAATAATCTCTATGGGTACCACTCTTCTCAGTAAACAGAATGTATATACTACAGATTGTCCAACACTTCTGTCTTCACCGTTACGGCGGCGGCGCCGCGATGCATCTTTCTACGCCAGTGCACCAAAACCTTCGGTGCAACACCACACCGCAACGTACGTAGCGGGCCCTTTGAGCGTACACTCTCGCGTAAACTCCCTAACATTAACTACCTACACAAGTAAATTTTGATTAATTAATGTTTCGATGTATGAACTTGGATTTGGCAAAAGGCATATTAAAGGATCGAGATCGTAGCAGGTGACGTTCTTTAGTTCCTGCCACCTGCCCACCCCCATGACAGTAAGGCAAGGTAGCCCGCGAAATTCAAATTTTCTTACGTTTCTTTGCAAACTTGCTTTTTTGGTGGTACAGGGCATAATTCTATAAATACATACGTGTTAAGTACTTGCGCGAATCATATTTTCATCAACATACAACCTGGCACGGCTGGCACTGACCTGCAAATTGCAAAAAACATAAGAAAATTTGAACTTCGCGGGCTACCCTGGCGCTGTTTCTAACTAATGAACTAACGCCAACTGGTGCAACCTCTGATTTGAAGATTTGTTCGGGCTGCGATTTGTCGGCGATGGGTACCACAACGATGAACAACCACAAACTAGGACAGACAGTACCATGATGCATGTTGTGGTCTGACGACTGCTGTGCGCCTTTTCACTGCTAGCCGCTGACTTTATCGATCTATTAACAGCGGTCGGCAACGGCAGACAAAGTCTGTAAGCACTGAGACTGAGTGCCATGATGTCACAGCTACCACGGCAAAGCTATGGCTATTAAAGTTAAAACATGCCTTTGTTGCAAAGAGTAGGCCCAGGCTATAATGACTGCCCCGCAAAAATGAAAATTATAGGTAGGCTTACCTACCTATAATATTCTTTTTACTAGAAAAGCACCTATGGATGCCATTTTAAGAGTCGTTTAAATTAACATGTTTTTACTAGTAGTAGGTAGTTGTGGTTAATTTTATAACATTAATTATTTTCGTCGACGATTTTGAAATGAAACATTCTATGCGAATATTTTTTTTTTAACTTAGAAAATTAAATAATCATTCAATAGGATTAAAATATATTACTTGGTGGACTTAGAGGGTTGTATTGATGATGCCAATTATTATAATTCTGTAAATACGTACGTATTACGGTTGCGCATCATATTTTCATCAACATACAGTCTAAAGGTCACAGCACACATATCAACTCGGAAAAGGATCGGCACCGTATCGCCTTTCACCTCGCCATCAATCAGACGTCAACCAGCAGTAAGCAAGCGGATCAGCAGCTTCGATACGTCGACTCGGCTACGGGCACGGCTAGGCGACGCTCCGCTTACGGCTCGCCGACCGCTGGTTGACCTGGCTGGTACCAGATCAGTTTGAATCCTAATTACTAGAAAATGTGTGGCGCTTGTTAGTATTTTGATACTTACCTACAAACTCAATAAAACACGCGGGCAACGACTGGAAGCAGCTGTCCTGTGAATGACAACACGTGTGGCAACAGTAGTGTGCGTAAGAGTGGACGAAGAGACGTAAGCTCGGGTACGGAGAGACGTCAGCGCGGGGACGACGAGCCGTAAGCGAGTTCATATAGTATAATGTACTCTGTGAGCGAGTTGACCACACGCACTGCGGTTTGTGAGCTTGTCCCTCCCTAGAGTATATATATATATAATGTTCTGTGGCTTGTCCCGAGTCCCGAGGCGAGGCGACTACGTTACGATTCCGATTAGTGTGCGTTGTAGTAGGGAGTTTCATACAAATAATACTGAGCGGCTCGAGTTGATACGATATCGATCCCTTTCCGAGTTGATATGTGTCCTGTGACCTTTACACTGACTTGCAAATTGCAAAAAAACGAAAAAAACGTGAGAAAATTTGAATTTCGCGGGATACACAAATGAATGACTAATAGAATGATTGCGTAAGACTGTGCTCGTACAATCAATCAAGTGCGCCAAAATTCAAAATTCATACAAACGAACTTTTATAGGATTTGTTTACATTTTGATCAAATACTTTTGTAACATAATACACAGTTCAGAAAGTAATTATTGCAGTCGTTTTGCCAAACAGCACTGTCTCTGCTATGCAAAATAAATACGAAGCACCTTCCTTAAATATTATTATATTCTTTGCTGAGCAGACTGTAGTCCATGAGCACTTTAGCAGAAACAATCCGTGTCCTTCCAGCCGTTGCAAGAGGTTGATTGTTATTACTCACAGTTTTAGAATTTTAATGAAGACATTTTAAACAATGCAATTTTTTAATAGAAGCTAAAAAAAGGTTAATAGTTAGTTGAATTTTTTCATTTTTTTTTCACAGGTTTCGCTAAATCACATTTTTGCATTGGCAATGGTTACACCCGCCCCCTCCTCAAAGCCGCCATTTTATTTGTATTGTATCGCCATTTCGTTTCTTTCGTGAGATGGAGAATTGGACAAGAAAGTGAGACAGAAATAAAAATAATCTAAATCCTTTTGATATTAGTAGTCTATTCTAATTATTATGGAAAACTGAAATCAGGTTAGGAAAAGTGAATTATTAGAAATAAGTTCGTGTTAACTTTTTTAATTTTAATCGTGACCGCGTCTCACCTCTTGTTCGAGTACAATGGCGTCCCTTACTCGTAGCGCGTATGGATATTCCGTCATCCTTTTCTTGCATATATCGACTATTCAGGAGACACTGCCTTTCTAACGAATGATCTTTTTACGAGTAGAGTAGACTGATAAGAAATATTCCCCGTTACCTTCGCACTTTGTGTTTGAGTTTCTCTTTCACGTATTGTAGCCGCGCTTTTGTTGAACGCGCAACGATGTTTTTAAACTTATCTATAGTGTATATTTTATGTTTTATCAGATATTTACAATGTGCAGCTGATTGAAATTGTGTGATGAATTAATTTGATGTGTCGATATGTTCACTACGAACACCGTTCAAACCGGCACAGTGCCGACGCTACAGTATCAAGAGCATCCAACACAAAAGTCTCAAGGCAAAAACATTGAAAACGTTCAACAAAAGAATGCTCAGCAGACTCAACAAACTCAACAACAACAACAGGTAATAATTTTTAATTTTTTCTATTTCTAACAAACCTAAAAGTACAAAACATCAAATAAAACATCCAGGAATAACACATTTATTTTGTACAAAGGTACCTATTTAACTTTTCCTACAGAGTAAAAACATGACTATTACAATAGTACAAAATATTCTGTAAAGATACATTATTATCTTAGATAGGACCAAGTTTTACTGATTAGCTTTATGAATTTCTTATAAACTAACTTCAAAGCCAAATTTTTGTCTAACAGTGGTAGGCCAAGTTGATTGGAAAATCGCATCACCTTTACTCAAGAATATTAATTTGTTGATCTCACATACTCATTATTTGCAATTGACTGTATAATAAATAATACTTACAAATTAACCCTCTAAAAAAGTAATTGTAACTGTTCGATCAGCACTATTTCATCAACTTTGTTTTTAATTTCAGGAGTTTCCTACATTTTGTTATACTACCAACGTGAATATGATTGGCAAACTAGGCACAGCTGCCACCAGTGGAGCTGGCAACGTGACCAGCGGTGTAAATATAACTCAACTGACCACTAGTGACGACAAGACTTGTTATATAGCCCAGCCATTTTCATACAATTATGCATTAGTGAATCAAATGCAAATTGCTCCAAATGGAATTCAGAATACAATATCAAATATTAGTTTTAAATGTGATGTTTGCGGCCTAATGTTTGGGCATCTTACTCTTCTGAATGCTCATAAAAGAATACATGCTCAGGATACAGGTAATTTACTTTTTTTAATTGTACAGACGCCAGCACATCAATCTACCTGAAACTGTCAAATTTTTCAAATCAACGTTGAACCTGTTGCTTTACTGATAAAGTTAAAAATTTATGAAAGAAATTTGAAAGATTGTAGTAGCTTGATGTGCTTGTGTGTCTGTACCTAAATTTTCAAGAGTTCTGAGCTACACACCTACCAATAGACTTTTAGCTGTGACATAAAAAAAAAAACTATTAACAGATCCCATAAAAAACTAGCCAGATTTTATATAGCATTTTCAGTGCATTTATTAGAGCAGAATGACAGCAATTAAAATAATGTAATGTAACAAAACTAAATAAATAAATACTTCAATAAAATTATTGTTAAGAAGCTCTCTTCACCAGAGTATTCGAATTTTGTACAGAAACAAGTGATTGTTACAAATTGTATCTTTTCAGGTGACACACTGTATTGCTCGGTTCCCCTCACTCACTGATGTAATGTTTGAATCTAAACTGATGCATTACAGGCAAATGCTCTCAGCAGGAGCACCTTTAAAATATTTGTGACATATTAACTAATAGTTGTCTGACTTTTCTTTGATTACAGAAAACAATATAACGGTTGTAGCGACAGGTGTAAGTACTGGAAATGATGTTGCCATGCCTCCACACATTCAGATCCTCTCCTCTGATCCCAATGAGCAGCAGCAACACCATGTACCAATTCAAGACAGTTAGTAGGCACTATTTTTTTTTTGGACCTTGTTTTTCCACTGCTGAGGAAAGGCCTCCTCTCCTCTTTACTGTTTATATAAAAACCTGTTAATATTTTGTAGCTGCATCAGCTAAGTTGTTATTTCATTACACAAATGGTCTGTACCTGTTACACCTTAAAGCTTTACTACTTGTAACAATGCATTATCTGACAATGAATTGATCAAGCAATGCATTCTTTGAGTAATTGATAAAATACATGCAATACTTCCCTTTCCATTTTGAGGTAGGAACAGGGTTGATCCCAATCTAATAATGTTCTGTTTGTTTACTAGCTTAGATACTGCATGTTAATTTTGCACATTCAATCCTATAAGGCTTTCTGATTGACAGCTTTTATCAATGTTCTCATCTGTTTCAGCTAAACCAGTTATAATAGAAAAGGTACAGAAATGTATTACTTGTGGGGGACCTATTCCTAATAATCCTAAGAGAAAGGGACCCAAGCTAATCCGCTGCGAAAACTGCATTGCACAAGATTCTGTAGACCAGAGGAATAATCAATGTGGGTATACTGTTTTGTTCTTAATTCTATATTCACTCTTACATTTCGCCAATTAAGGTTCCAGCTCTTGGTCTGAACAAATATCTAAATAAATTGAGCTATTTATCAATCCTTACTTGTTAAAAAGACTGGTTATTTCTTTGTGTTAATCATAAGTCGTTCATGTTTTTAGTGAATGCAACCCAAATATTTGTGGCAGCGGAAGACAACGTTAAGTTTGAAGTGAGCACGGTGCAGCCGGCCTCAGACCCATTGTCAACTGCGCAGACCAATCAACAAACGCAACAACAGCAGCAGCAGCAACAACAACAACAACAGAAACCTTGTGAGTATAATATCTGTATTGACTTGAAATCAGAAAAAACTTAAGACACTGTCTTGGTCTCCTTTGAACATATTTCAATAGTATGTTACTTTCATTAGCAATTTTGAGCTTCGGATGTTGAAATCAAAGTGCCAAGAAAAACAATTTCTAATAATGTCACAAATTGTTTCAGTACCTGGCCACCACCCTGTGAAGAGGAGAAACTTAGCATCAGTAACAAAATGTCAGAACTGCAATGGTTCAGGCATAATTTTCGTAGGTGGAAATAAGAATAAGTTAAATAATGCAAATTTGGACAAACCATTCCACTGTAATATCTGTGGAGGTTCCTTTGCCAGATATTCGTCATTGTGGTCACACAAAAAATTGCATTCGGGTGAGAAGAACTTTAAATGTGGTATATGTGGAATTGCATTTGCTAAGGCTGTTTATCTTAAGAATCATTCAAGAATACACACAGGAGAAAAACCATATAGGTATGCATATTTTAACATATTATATTTTGTGCCTTACACAACAAGTACAAATGTCATGTCACTTGTCTCATTCATAGACTACCTAATTGAAATGCTTGACTAATTTTTCAGATGTAATACTTGTGGTATGCAGTTTTCACAATCACCACACTTGAAAAACCATGAAAGAACACATTCAGGGGAGAAACCATATGTTTGTGAAGTAAGTAGTGGTTTCAAATTATTATAATTTTATGGTCTTACAAAACCAAAGAAGAGGAAAAACGATGTTACATGAATGTGTACATTAAAGCACTTCAAGATTGCATTTTATTTTATAAGACTCGAAGGCCAAGATCAAAATCGAGACGCTAACCTGGAATGCATAAAAAGATCCTTGCACATCTGCAGACTCGTTCGTAGATTTTGACGATACGACAACACGTCGGGGTTCAGATTTTGGACCTTGTTTGTACATTACATGATTGTACTGCGATAGTTCCAAAGTGTTAGACTATCCCTGTTATGATACAAATTTAATAATGCAGATTAGACAAACTAAAATTCATTCTGTATATGATATAAGAGATTGATCTTATATCATAAATGAATTTTTATATTATTAAAAGAGAAAATAAGAAATTTTATAAAGTTTCGGTTTTGTAGATGGCCAAATCCGAAACTATGAGGAATAGCGAAAAACACTCAAAGGAGTGACCAGCCCGATTATAACAAAAACTAAAACTGCATCAACGGATTTTGGAAAATCAATATACCTGTTTTATTACACCATTCGATAGCGTCGGTATTATGCGATCCATTATGCACGACAAGATTTTGACACATGATGACATGACACATCAGCTGAATCGGCGGGGTAATGAGAATTGTCTTAAAATTCAAGAATTTTCGTGCATTTCGATTTAGTAATGAAAAATAATTATGACTGTATGCTGTTTCATACGATAAGTTCGTGGTTAATATCTCCAATAACGCGTTGAGGTCGGTAAAACGGAGTCAGTCTATTGCCAAATATGTGTAAAATACATACTTATTTATTTTCTACACGCTTTCAAAAAAATATGCGCTGGAAATAATGTACAGACGCCAGCACATCAAGCTACTACAATCTGTCATTTCTTTAATATATTTTCAATTTTTTTTCGTTCAAGGTTGGTTGGGAATATGACAGTTTCGGGTAGGTTGACCTGCTGGCGTCTGTACATAGAACAGTTTTTCGTTTGCTTAAAAAACTCGAAAGTGCAAAATAAAAACAGTACATTCCATCTGCATTCATAATTTTGCCATTTTTCATACATAATTTCATAAAATACTTGATCAAAGTCTTGACAAATGTTACTAAAAACTATGTTGCAACATAATACTCATATTGCTGAGCGTAAACCCAAGTTTCATCATTACGAATAAAAAGTTGCATTAAGCCTCATCGATACTCGCAATCATGTTTGGAAAAAAAGAGTTGAGACCAGGGCTCGGAAACCGGTTGAAATTCTTAACCGGTTACGGTCATTGACCTCAAACCGAAATCAATTTAGGTTAAAGGTTGCACTTTACCGGTATTTACCGGTTTATGCAGTTAACCGGTTTTTTATGAATTTTGGTTTTGGTATTGATAATTAACCGGTTAAAATCAAGTTGATAGGGTCTAGGCGCAACTAAGCAAGTCGAACTCCGGTTGTATTTGACTGCCTCAGATCAAACATTTTTTTTCATAATGTTTTCAGGGGTAATGTCAATGGAAGTGTTAAAATAGACGAAAATAATTTACCAATTACGGAATTTACCGGTTAATTTGGGTTTCAAAACCGTTGTGTTTATGTAACCGGTAACCTTTATCATTTGGGTTACATAAATAAAGTTCACTTGTTTAACCGGTAAATGAAGGAACGATATATTTACCGGTATTTAATCGAAATTAACCGCTCTTTTTAAACCGGTTCCGAGCCCTGGTTGAGACATAATAAAAACTCCTTGGTATAATTTCAAAATAATTATTTTACAATACACTTTCTCGAAAACTGGTTCTTATCCGCACTACGATTAGGTTCAACATGCAACGTATTTCACACCCGTGGTTTTTTAATATTTTTCCGCACACGTGCCGAAATAAAAATTTCCACAGATATCATACTTATACCAAATCCAAATGGGTTCAATGACTATATACTTATACCAAATCCAAATGGGTTCAATGACTAAAGTAGGTGGTGATTGTATTTTTTTTAAATCTCGGCAAAGAGATTGCGTCTTTACGGCGTAAAATTGGTTTTTTGAGTATTTAAATTGTGTTTATAAATAGAATATCTTAGATAAACATGATTTTTTAAAACAAATTTTTATTTGTATGAACAAATTAACATTTATTTGTGTTCTAAATTAAAAAAATATTTGAATTTTCTATTTTTCATATTAGGCTGTTTAGCGGCATCATACCTTTGCTTCTTTTTCAACCTTGCGAAAGCAAAAGCGCGGGAAAAAAATCAAATCATAGTTTCCTATAATTCCTGACAAAAATACTTTCCGTCCGTTCTAATATTTTTTATTATTAAAATGCAAAGCGCGGGAAAAAAACAAATCAAATCATAGTTTCCTATAATTCCTGACAAAAATACTTTCCGTCCGTTCTAATATTTTTATTATTAAAATGTATTGAAAAACGTCGTTTGCTACGCTTGGGGATTTGTTACTGCAGTTCTCGGCTCCATAACACCCTCGCCTGCAGCTCGGGTGTTAATTCTAGCTCGAATGCAATAACAAAGTTTACCCACTTCTATCAAAATGTACTATAATCTTGAAATTAATCACTTTATACTATCTTTTTTAATAATTTCAAAGACCTATCTATAGACACCCCACAAGTATAGGTTTGATGAAAAAAAATGTTAGTTTCAGTTCCATAAATTGCGAGCCCGCCCTTATTCTTTTTTCTTATTTTTGTATAAAAATCGTAAAGCGGTTTACAGAATACATCTACCTACCAAGTTTAAACATTGTAATCCTAATAGTTTCAGAATAAAGTGGCTGTGACAGACGGACAGACATGACGAATCTATAAGGGTTCCGTTTTTTGCCACGGAACTCTAAAATTTATCTACACAAATTTGAACAGCGAGTGCCTTCCTAATTTAAATGTTTATATGGAAAAAAAATCGGCGCGACTTAAGCCATAAATCATTCTGTGCTGTTTGTCGTTGGGTCAGTTTTCGTACCTACAATGTACGAAAAACTATTAAGATAACCATTATAAAAGCTTAAAAAAATATTATAGTAAGTATTTATTGTATTTTACGCTTAAAACAAAATTACATTAATTTCCATCTGTCGATTTCTTAAATTCCTTAATTAGTTATTAATTACTCGAGTTGATCGACATTCTCAAAAAAATAATCGATTGGAATAATCGCTTTGACACATCACATACATTTTAAAAAAAATACACCAAGATATGGGATTTTCACGTTGTTTATAATATTTGTCTTTTTTTTTATCAAATCTATACGAGTCTGTGATAGATATGTGAAAAATAAAAATGTAAACACGCACTATTGGCGCGAAACTTCGACTTTAGATACCAAAATTCATCATTACCACTGCTTATTTAACTTGAACTATTGATGAATTCGTCACATAATTAAATGTCGAGTTAATCATTCTCAATATAATGGAGCTTGGATGTCCGAAAACCACAATTTTTATGTTTTTTAACCTCGGCCAGCTTTGCCGTCAAAATGGCAATGACCGTATTTACGCATTTGGATTTTATAAGGGTAAATTAAGAAACTTGCGCTCTAAATACAGAAGTTTTAATGGCGTTGACATTATGAGCTTTTTGTCCAACTCTCACACTCATAGTATTTGATAAAAAGAATATTAAATATTTACATACTTCAATAATGAGGATGAGGTATGACTTTAACGCGAGGCCCTTTCCCTTTGCCGATACCAAGATAGCGGAAGTTTGTGTCTCGAGCCCCAAAGGGGCCCGTACCGAACTTTATGGTCAAGTATCAAATTCTGGGAAGTAATGTGACATACGGCAAAATAAAGGAAACCGTTCATTTTTATAAAATATGTAACAATATTGCACGTATGCAAATAGAAGTAATCAACATAACGTCGAACAAAATCACTTTGCGTTAACTCATTAAAAAGTTTTAATTACAATGATAGCTTTTTTTTCTTTTGCTTTCGCCTTCAACCGTGAAGAGTTAGTAATTCGAAATTAGAACAATGTTGTGAAGATAACTGCGCTGCGGGTGTCATAAATCAAGGCCATTTATTGAAAATGAGAAAAAAAAAATTATCTTTTTTGCAGCACTTCCCAGATTTGATCCCTATTAGCAACTCTATCGAATAATACAGTGTTTTTTTTTTTCAAAATCAACCGGTTCGATTCCTGGCTAGGAATATTGATTTTCCAAAAATCTAATGATGCATTTTTAGTTTTACTTCCCTACTTATTATATTATAAATGCGAAAGTAACTCTGTCTGTCTGTTACGCTTTCACGTCTAAACCACTGAACTGATTTTAATGGAATTTGGTACAGAGATAGAGTTGACCTTGAGAAAGAACATAGGATTGTTTTTATCCCGGACTTTTGAAGAGTTCTCTTGGAAACGCGATATAACCGAACTCGACGCGGACGAAGCCGCGGGCGGAAAACTAGTTCCTTATAGTTTCGGATTTGGCCATTCACGCCCACTTGAAAAATTCACCTGTATAAATAAAATTGAACAGTCTGTTTGTAATTGCAAAATAACAGCTTTTTTTATTGCATGCATAATATGAATTCGCTATATTTTTTTTAAATTTTTGACTGTCTGTTTCGGTTTTCACGGGACATTTACTGGCAGATGATGTTGTAAGGAGTAACTAATGCTACTTTTTTTTTCGAAAAAGCATTAGCGTTCTGTGCAAAAAAAAACCTTATAATTGTAAACGCAATCCGATTAAAATAGGGAATTAACATTTGAATAATAACTTAAACTTAGTTTAAAATAAAACTGTTTTTTTTTATTCAGGTCTGCGACAAGGGATTTGCGCGGCACGCGACCTTATGGAATCATCGACGTATACACACCGGGGAGAAGCCATACAAGTAAGTACCTTGCATGTCTTAGTTTAAATGTTTATTCTATTAGCTGAGCTGTGAAGGTTTTAGACCATCTGTGCGACGTCAGGGTAGGTGTGCTAGTCCTATATACCATGAGCTAACTGAAATTTCAAGGAATAATAAGCCTTTTTATACGCATTATTGCGTATTATTCGCGGCATTTGTTATATTTTGTTAGCTTGAACTTGATCATAGATTAGGTAAACTAAAAATAAATAAAGGTGTATTCCGATCATTGGATGCACAGAACTGAGAACAATGGCAGAAGAAAGGGGAGGCTTATATACCCAGCGGTGGACGATTCTGGGATGATAATGATATTCTATTATTCATTTTGGTTTGGATAACTAAAAGTATGAATGTCTTGCTAATACTTTAAAATTTGCTATCTGTACTGAAGGCTCATGTTTAGAACTTTCCCGGCAGGTGCCTGTGCTTTGTTGATTATTTATCATTTTAAAATATGTGGCTGCAATGCAGGTGTGAAACGTGCGGTTCGGCGTTCAGTCAAGCAGCCCACCTCAAGAACCACGCCAAAGTGCATTCCGGAGAGAAACCTTTCAAATGCGACATTTGCACGGCTGCCTTTGCAGATAGATTTGCACTGAAGAGGCATCGGGGGATTCACGACAAATATGGTACGCATAGAAAATACGAAGTTCGAATCTAAAATGCATAATTAATGTACATGTTACCGGCCAAACCCGATTTCAGGACAAACTAGTTTGTCCTAGGCCAATCACAAAAGAACGATCATAGAGCACCCCGTCTGAATGGGTTAGGTTAGGTTAGAACTGTGACCAACCGCGCGGGAGCCGAGCGAGCCTTGCGAGCGGTGCCGCCGCAGCGGTCGGCGAACGCCACTTCCAAGTTGGGCGCATTGTAATTGCTTTCCTTGGGTTAGTACATCCTGACAAGATAAACCAGTAAACCGGTTTAGCCTAGGCAAAACGAGTTTGTCCTGAAATGGGGTTTGGCCGGTAACATACATTTGTACTGGTTAGTAATATTCAAATCAATAGACTTATGAAATAATTTTTATCCCAGGTCAAACCGCGCCTTTACCTTCACGAATACAACAAAATCAACAAGAGCAACAGCAAACACAGAATAATGATCAACAAAGCACACCGGCCGTCGAAGTTGAACACCACGCAGATCAAACACTTTAAGCCTACAACTGTTTTGTGTTTCAAGATGATCCCCACCCTGTCCGTTAATTTTAATGACCTTCATGACAAGCGTCTTAAGTCAAGCGCCTGTGAATATGTGAAGGCCGAAGACATAATATTGTGATATAAGATGCCCAACCTTGCAATCATTGGTGATTAAATGCAATAGTATTTCTTTTCAACGATGATCGAATGAATTTTTTCACATGCAAACGCTGCGGCATTAATGACTTATTTATGTGTTCATATAAAACGCAGGATAAAAATGTAAAGGTTTCCTTTTTACTCGGAATTTGATTTATTAAGTTATTATAATTTACAAAAATCCAGAATTTAGCCTTTTTAAATTATTGGCTGTGGATTGTAACATCATAATAAAGGCTCCATATTTTGCCGTTTATTTTATTTTTCAGAGATGTAAATAAAACGAATTTAGGTGCGTCACAAAGCCTATGTGATTTAGTATTTTAGCATATCTAATGCAATGTCAATACATTTTTGTTTTAATAGAATGTGGATGGGGTGAACTTACTTATATTAGAAGCAATACTTTGTTATAGGTAAATGGTTCTCTGCAATACAATATTCAGATTAGCTGCTATACAATTTACTCTTTATTTTTTTTTTATATATAGACGTTATTAAATAAATATCTAATATAATTCTAGTAAGTGCAGCTCATCCAAAAGCACCCGCATCACAGTGATGCGTTTTGTAAGTTAAACCTGGAATTTTTAATTATGGAATATAGTAAAATTTTTGTCTATATTTTGTTTTATTTTTTATGGTCTAGTATTCATGCGTACGTAATTAGAATAGAAGCGTTTCCATTTTTCAACCAACAAAGGGTCACAAAATAATACATTAACAGTAAATAGCAGTAAATATTTCGATTGCCTTCAATACCCTCAGGATACTGCTGGAGCTGGGGGGTCCAAAATGGCTGTCTTAGCAGAATCATAATAGGAGAATAATATGAATCACATTACAATTTTTAAAATGGTCATAGACGCAGTTAATATTATGAATTATTACTTTGTGACCATTTTACGTATTTTAACGTAATTCATATTAGTCGTTATGAATAATTTTGTTTGACTCAGATACTGTGTTGAACTGTTAACGTTGGCATTAATTAATTACGCATAATTATAACGATATTATTATTATCTTGAACTTTTTATCATTTCCGGGTCATAAAGTGTATACGATGCATAGCGCTAACGCTTTATGTACTTGTAGGAACCTAATGTTATCAAACTTTCTTCACGTGTTAAAAACTGAGGGCGGGTTTGTCAACAACGCGAGTTTGTGAAGTCCTTGGTTCTCATCAGGAGCAACTCTGCAGAAAGATGGGTCCTTTTAAACTACTTTTTACTGTTTAGGCTATATAAGCACAGTCAAGTAGTTAGAAAGATAGTTTGTTGGTTGGCGCCCGCTTCCGAAGCATAAGGGTGCGAGTTGGTAACAAAAATTTCAATGTGATAGGTACGTCAATCCGCAACATGAACAAACCAACAGACATATTGTGTGGTTATTTTAATGTAAATGCCATCTCAGAATGAATTATTAGCTTGTTATTGCTGTATAAGCAGTTGGAGGCTTATCTTGACATATGCAATTACAAGAAAAATACAAATAAACTTTAACCTGGGTTAAGAGTGAAAAAAACTCGTACATATAAAATTAAGTTTTTATTGTTATATCACGGGTTAAACTTAAAAGTATTACATACATAACCTACACACGTGGTGCAAGGTTATAACGGAATATTTTTTTAGAGTGGCTAAAGATTACTCGTAAACCCAGTTTTCGGCAGCTGGTGTCCATCCGACGACTTCCTTCTCTCCAAACCAAAGCGCGATTTCCTTCTTTGCAGACTCTACACTGTCAGAACCGTGGATTATGTTGCGGCCAACTTGGATACAGAGATCGCCGCGAATTGTGCCGGGTTGTGAGTCAGCTGGGTTTGTAGCACCAAGCATTTGACGGCCGGTCTTTACTGCGTTGAGGCCTTCCCATACCATAGGAACGACAGGTCCGGAGCTCATGTATTTCACTAGACCAGGGAAGAATGGCCTGGACGCCAAGTCACTGTAGTGTTGCTGCAGTAATTCTTCTGAGGGCCACATGAATTTAAGGCCGACCAACTTGAATCCTTTCTTCTCAAAACGCTCGATGATTGTGCCAACTAGTCCACGTTGGACACCGTCGGGTTTAATCATGAGGAAAGTTCTTTCACGTTGTTCCGCCATTATGACTTTTATTAACGTGTAGCCGGCGCGTCTGAGATGGATTAATAGGTACAGCAAAGTGGCAATCATACGAAAAAGGAAGATATCGTGTCGCGTCACAAAATCACCCACAGATTGCGTATAATACGGTAATGTTTAGCGAAAACGCGATTAGAGTATACCTGTGTTATATTATTTATCAAAAATGTAGATTTGTCTTTAAAAAATAGCTTAGTAACTATTAAACACTGTTTATAATATTATAGCAATGAATGCCACAAGTTATAATAAGTATTTTTATTAAGAATTGATCGTTAATCATTGCTTTTTCATTTCCTATTGGAGCCTAATCGCGGGTTAGTACCAGATCGATTCATTGCCTTTGCATTGTTTTCTTTTGATATATGGCAAGAACGTGGCTGTGTATTCTCGATAGTTGTACTGATTACCAAATAAAATTATTGATAAATATGAGAAGACATGACTGAGATAAAATAATAAAAATGCATTTAATACATTAAAATTTTACCAGGGAAAAACAGTACCTACAGGTGTCTTGAGTCTCGCTTTTGATTTATTAAAAACAAATCTCATATTATACTGGTCGCACTGTAAATAAAATAATTAATTATTTCCAATCAATGAGTTTTCAATCGAAAGTCAGCGTTTATTAGGAGAAAAGTATCAGGAATTCAACTGTTAGGTTGTGGATCCGGTTTTAGTACTGGAGGTTTCTTTGTTTGACTAGGGTATTATTAAATAGGCTTTTATTGTAAAATTAAATTATTTTTTATTGTAACAGATACAGGTGATGACGTGATCATTTACAAGACCACAAGCTTGCATGAAAGCGTAACAAATTTTAGAACCCACAAACTTAAAACCCCTCTTTTTCAAAGCACTCGATAATGCTATAGATGTTGGTGTTTCAGACGGAATTTCTTTGTAGTGATTCCAAGTATTGGATAAGGGTTTATGGTCCACAAAGCTCCAAATAAAATTTGAAAAATCTTCACCATCGTTTTCCATTTTTACAAAACACTTGGAATTGTTTATTATTGCCTCTATTTTTCCTCTATGCCTTACAATTCCTGATTCTTTCAAGCAGGTGTTCACATCCTTTTCCGTTAATTTTGATACTTTGCGAGGGTTAAAATGATGGAAAATGTTCCGGTAATTTTCTCTTTTTTTCAATATTGTTAACCACGAAAGACCAGCTTGTTGTCCTTCTAAACATAACATTTCAAACAAGGCATAACTGTTATATTGTGGTTGCCCCCATTCTTCATCATGGTATTGTATGTAAAGTGGATCTTCTGTTAGCCATCCACATCGGAGAACTTTACTTTCTGTCATTATCACGATCACTTATTGAATGTTCTGTAGTATTTAAGAAGCTTAAAGTTTTACTTGTTCAGTAGTTTTAGTATGTTTCCGTTATGCAAGGTGTAAAGTTTATTTTTGTAATACAACATAATTGATTATAAATCTAACCTAATTCTTCAATTACCACAGATTAAACATATTTTATACTTTATTCGTGTGCTTGTTGTTCAGGATATCTTTAGTTGCTTTCTATAATTTATTGAATAATATTATATAGATGTTTTAGTAGGTAAGTAAGTATGCATTTATCTATTAACATTATTATACGAGTAGTAAGTAAGGTCACCAATGAAAAGTGACCAATGGAAAAGTCATGCGGAGTCGTGTGACCCGCAGGCGGCTTAACACGAGGTCGACAGATGCAAGAAAGGTAAAAAAAACTAATAATTTGTACATAATATATTATTGTGTAGGTACCATTTTCTGCGAAAGTTATTCACAGTATTATACAATAGGTATTGAATCACTTTCGTAGTTTTATTGATAAACATCACGACTATTATAGAAATCACAATTTGACTCTAGATTACAAAAGGCAGATACTTTGATGTCACCATTCGGAAATACGATACTGCTCCAAGCTCCAACCCATTAAAAAACAGCGTCATTGGCCATCTGCCTGGTTGCGAAAAAACTTGCAGCTATCCAAATCAGGGTTAGGCAGCCGTTATCGCAACCTCATACATCCGGTTGAGAAGCCGTTGCGACTTGCGCCTAGCCCCAGATAAAACTATTTCAAAGATGAAATTGGAATACGTCGAAGCCTTTTTTACATCTATGTACAGCTACTACAATCTGTCAAATTTCTTTAATAGATTTTCGACTTTATTTTTAAAGCATTAGGTTCAAGGTTGGTTGGGAAAATCTGACAGTTTCGGGTAGGTTGACCTGCTGGCGTCTGTACATCAATAGGCTTATCTGCTTTGTTTTGGATTGGTTAAATAATCAAAGGTGATATAAGGTCTTAGTAAATTGTATATTCTAAAGATTCGGTCAATTGATTGTGGACCGGTTGCGGACATTGGACGTTGACAGATACTACAATATGTTATCTGCCAGAATCTGTTATCCGGAATCGCTTCGCAATTTTTCTGTACCTACGGGTTGACCAAATCTTTACAAATAACGCAACATTTAGCCGGTCTGCTCAGTTTAGGCAAGAGTTAAAGTATTATATCCCCTTGATGAATACTCTAACTTAGCCTTATTTACTTAATTGACAAGAAACTTATATGATGTTACAACTGATTTAACAAAACCTGAGGTTAATCATATAAGCTGGGTGTGTTTATATTTAAATATCCTGTACAAATTAGCCATTTAGGACCGCCATATATTCGTGCTAGTTTGGACTGGTGGTTGCATCTGTGGGGCTTAATATATCTTCGTGTTTGCGGTCCGGATACCAAGCTATTGACCAGTCTTACATTTTCATCACTAAGAGTGCCATCGGCAATTTGCTGCAAAAGTGGCACATATTCTGGTTTTGATAGTTCATTTGTAATGCGCGTCATCTGCAAAATAAGAAAATAAATAGCATAAAAGTGAATATTAACACCGATTGGTGCTTTAAGTTTTGTCCTTATAGGTAGTCAAATTGAAAGTTGTTAGAAGCCGATGAAACCAATTAGAGCCGGTTCACACTGCGCGCGGTTCACGCCGACGCCGACGCGACGTAGCGCTGTCGCTGCGTCGTTTTATATACGAATAATCATAGTGTACACACGGTGCACTGCGTCGACGCAACGCACACACGACTGAACTGCAGCCCCCGAGACAAAGTGGGCGGGGGTGTACTCATTGCGACGCCGGAACGGCGCTCAGTTATGTGTGCGTTGATCGGGAGGACAAGCAAGCTCTCCATCACTATTTCTTAATGAAATTAAGGGACAGATCCGATACCGTCTTGTGATTTTGCGTCAATTTCGGCGGTGACGTAGTAATAGAAGCAATGCCAGACATCTTTAGCCGAATCATGCTTTTTATAGATTGACTGCGATGTTTTTACAAAATAATCGCCGCCACTGTGCGTCACCGCTGCGACGACGGAACGTTACGACTGCGTCGTTGTAACGCTGCGATGGCGCAGCGCCTGCTATGCGTAAAAATATTTTTACGCGCCTTGTGGACTGGCCCTAAGGATACGTACCACAATTTTTAGTTGGGCTTCTGAAAGAGGTGTTGCTATTGGACCCAGAAACATGACACTGCTATTTGACCCAAGACTATCCGGATCGACCGAAATGAGCCCATCATCACTCTCATTACTTTTTATTTCGTCGTTTATTATTAAAAACATATGTTCGTTAGGCATTGTGGTTTGTGAATATTTATGCTGGGGTACGAAAGATTTTTGGTCAATTTCTTGCACCATTGGCATTATGTCACTTAATAAGGCCTTGAGTTTAATGTTGGTTTTGTTCTTCTTCTTTGCTGGTTTACTTTTTTTACAACAAAGTGTTTTTAGTTGGGCTACGAGAACATCAAAAAGAAGTTCTTTCTTTTGGTCTTCGTCGTCACTCTTACTGTCTACATCCACTTCTGAGGGACGGCTATAGAATAAATTCTGCAGTTTTTGACTGGCAAGATACTGAGGATCTCCAACTTTGTTTTGGGAAAATGGATCCACCTCTTTATTTCCCAACCGAAAGAATGCTCCACCGGGCTTAGGTTTGCTTGAAACTTTTTGGAATCTCTTATTTTTTTTGTGATTTTCGACGATATCATTAAGTGCTGGTAAAGGTTTGCTTGGTAAGTCAACTATTGCTTTGTTATATTTAGCAAAATTTGATTCTGCTGCAATTTTGACTATGTCTTTCAGATTATATTCATTCTTTGTAGGTTGCTCACTAAGTAGCTTAATGAGTTCATCGTCAGAAAGTTTCGAAAGGAGATATGTAACGTCACCATCTGAAAAAAGAAAATATTAAATTGAAAACAATCTTGGGTAGGTACTTATTACAATGTCTATGCATGACTGGCCCATATTAATTCCTGCAGTTGGCACTTAATTTCTACATTTTGATATATCTAGGAGCTGTTGATAATTTATAACGCATGGATTATGGAACTTAATTTATTACTTCCGTTGACTTGATATTATCTGAACCATTACTCATCTATTTTATTTTAGAGCTGCCGCTCGAAACGATATCCTTCGGCTGAAGAAAAAGTAATATTACAAAATAAAACTTCATTCGTTTAACGAAATGATGACCTTAGGACGAACTTTTAATCGGAGTTATTGCTTATATTAGAATGGAAGTTATTTTCGTTATTGACTTACTATGTTGTAGGATCGACGTCTTTGGCAAATCTTTCTCATTCGGCAAATACCCTTTGGCGAGGATGTATTGTGATACATCGTTTTCAGGCTCATTACCGACAGAGTACATCGGATTATTATCCATTAATAACGACATCGACAACGCTGTGTGTATCTGCAGAAGTTTAATTTTTGAACAAGTTAGTAATCAAAAATGTTCACTTGAAATCATTTCATGTTTGTTTATAAGAAAAAACTAGTATCTAGTCAAAATGCTACAAATTTACAACAAGATTAAAATTACAGTTAGTGCATGAACAAAAATCTAAGTAAGTAGGTACCTTCTTTACAAATAATTTAATCATGCACATTGTTTAACTCACATCTTATAAAATAGGTACCAACAAATTACAAGATATATCTAATATGACTTACCAAATAAGAGAAACTTAGAATTATGTATACACTAAAATAAGGAAACATGTTGGTTACGAAGAAAGAACACTTATGCGGTCGGTGCAAGTTTAATTTAACGGCTGAATGCTCAATAGCTTCTTTCTCATAAAAATAGTTGCCTTATTGCCTATCTTGTTAATGTTTACAAAATTAACAATGAACAAGCGCTCGTTAAAAAGTTTACGATCGTGATAAGAAAAGGAGATTCAGTCGTGTTGAATGTTATGTTTTAGCGTGTCAAGGACTTTATTGTCACTTTTTTATTTCATCCAGCTCTTCTACTAACATCTGCAATATTATTATCGGTTCTAGATGTAGTGTGTCGTTACTAGCGCTGCACCCCGTGGGGTTACAACCTGACATGACATTAAGGTACCGATACCTACACTTAATAAAATTCTAACTTCTTACTAAAACTTGGCTGAGAACTTGCAGGTTCGTTTTCCACTTTCTGCAGTTGGTCTGTCCGGATCAGGTTTTTGGTCCCATTAGCTGGATAGCATCTGACCTTGTTTGCTGTAACCTCGAACTGCGAAAACTAGACTCTCCTCGTCAAGTTGTTATCATGGACGTGCGGTTTACTGTATGTACATTTTAAAACTATCTTCGCAATCAAGTCCTATCCTTGTGTACGCTAGTAACCCAAAATATGAGCGTGTTATTTCTTGTAAAGATTACTCGTTAAAAGTAGCAGGTTTAGATATCGTGTAACTCAACTGGCTCTCGATTAGGAATAAAAGCTGCTGAATATAATGAAAATTTATCTGATTTGGAAGTCCATGAAAAGATGTTATTTTCTGGGGGATTTTTTGAACCATTAGATAATCCGTACAAAAATTATCGTATTCTTTTTAAAAAAAAATTAAGTAATTGTCACAAGCGGAGCCGAACTTGAAAATGCTTCTTTCCGTCGTTCAAAGCTGAGTTAAAGTACTCGATAATCAAACCTTTTATTTATTTAGTTGTCTTATTGAGAATAGCGATAAAAAGACCAGTATTTAGAAGAAAAAAAGAGCGCAAATTGATTATTATTTGTCGTTGTCAATTTGTTATTTGACATTTATTTGTTTTGTTTACTGCAGTGCAGATCACCTAACTGCTAAAACTGAAACATAGAAGTATATTGAAATTAACAATGAATATTTCTTTTCCAGTCTTAACTCCTCGTTTAGTAGATCCATTGTGGTTCAACGCTGATAGTCCATGCGACGAAGAAACAGAATTAACTGCGTTAGAACAGGCAAATCAACATTGGGCAAGTACCTGGCTTTATTGACATCTATGAATTTAATAGGAGGTTCGGCCTTAAAAGCAGAAAAGAAATACTGATCAAATTGAACAGCATTCATCATATTCTCTCCCACTGTCTAGCCGAGCTGGATTAAATGAGAGTCGAGAAAGGACAATAAATTATTTCTAGATAACAGAAACTTACCCATCATTTGCCCTACATAGGCCATAATCTAGGTTTATGAGAATTAAAAATCTTTATTGGATCAATTTGTTGTCCGTCTGTCTGTCAGGACCCTTTATCTCGGGAACACGTGGAGGTATCGAGTTACAATTAAAACCATATACTCAGGTCTACAGCCCCTTGAAACTGTCAAAATATCAAACTTCTAACTAACGTAAAAAAAGATTATGCCGCAAAAAACGTATATTTCGACACTCAAGGGAATCAAAATTTATAGGGTACTTCCCGTAGATCTAGAATCATGAAATTTGGCAAGAAGCAATGTCTTACAGCACATGTGAAGGAAACAATCTGAAAACCGTAAATATGTAGTTCAATAACAAAATGCCTACAAGTATATATATGGAACTCTCGGTGCGCGAGTCCAAGTTGCAGTTGGCCGGTTTTTTTTAAACTTTTGACCGTGTCAAAAAACACCACAACCTTTTTAAAAAACGATTGGTTTGAATATTACAGTTAAACTCAATTGGACAACAGTACATGAAGCGAGCTCCACTGGGCAAAGCTGACCCTGAGCCTATGGAAGAAGAAGCAGACACTGATGAAGAAGAAGGTACAAAGGAGTTATTACAATCTAGCTTTTGCCTGTGGCTTTGCTACCGTAATGGTAGGATTTTCTCCCATAGGAACCTTTTCAATATTGCCTATTCTGACACTCAAGATAATGTAGCTTCGCATTACTGAAAGCATTTTTAGAATTGGTTTGGACTCAAAAGATTATCCCCTTGTTAAACATTAAACAACCCTAAATAAATATACAAACTGTAAATACTTACAAAATAAGAATTAAGACTAAAACTAATTACCTACATTTATACAAAGACGACAACAGTACCCACACTCAGGGATCAAAGTACTCCTCCACATTGCTGTCATCCGGGAACATTTACATACACATGATATTATACACATTTACATCTTTCTATAAGTACCTCATCCAGGAGCAGAGGTCACTGACTGGCGTTAAGGATATTTTGGTTATAACTTTGCTAAATACTACCTCAAATGTACAACAGGATAATTCTTGGAGATAAAATGGATATATTTACTATCCAGGCAGATATCGAATATGAAAGAATTTGTCATAAACACAATCATGTCACAGCTCACAGTAGCTTATAAACACTATGTATTTATTATTAAAAATGCAGTTTTATTAATGACTATAATTACTTGCCAAAAATTTTATTATTGATAATAATTTATTATTCAAAATTAACAAGTGGAAAATTATGGTGAATAAATACAAATTTTCAGGATTTGATGGTAAAAAGTGACTCGTCTTGGCTTCGTACACACCACACTTGTGCAGTTAACTCAAATCAAACTCGTCACAACATGTAACGCGACAAAGGGCCGAATATCCGGCCATCCGCCCCCGAAGTTCGCCAAATATCTGGTATCCGGCCAATTTACTATTCGTTTCATCTACACTAATATTGTAAAGAGGAAAAATTTGTATGTTTGTAACGAATAAACTTAAAAACCAGTAGTTTTTAAGTTTATTCGTTACAAACATACAAATTTTGACCCATTTCAAACATTCTTTCACCATTAGAATGCTACATGATCCCTGAGTAAGAGGCTGCATTTATTACTAGAAAAAATAGTGGGGGGGGGGGAGCATTAGAAGAAAATAAATGTCCACCCGTTCGAGAAGCCGGGATGGGCCGCTAGTCTAATAATTATACAGAGGTGCTGAAAACGCCGATCGTGACGCGTTTAAAACAATCCCGTGCCTAACTAAAAAGAGTTATTTGTGTAACCGCATTGACTGTTTCACAAATGGGAAGACACAGGACTTGGTGTGATATTGCAATAATCTATCATTTATTTCATGTTTCAGGTAATGACGAATCAGATGAGTCTGAGGAGTCCCATGATGAAGATGAGGAGGAGGATGTCCCCGCCTCATACTCCCCTGCCCGCAACAACAATGAGCTGGAGCCCGACAGTCTCGATGACCTTAATGATGGGCCAGATCTTAACACCCCTGACCAGAGTGCACTTTGGCCCATTCAATAGTGCCTAGTTTGATAAAAACTTTCTTATAAGTGTTAAAGATAGGCTGATAATTATGATAAATAATCAAGTTTTATTGTGAACATGAGGAATCCAGTAAGATCACAATGAGATTCTAGGTAATATTGTAGTAGTTCATTTAATTGTTTGGACATGTGCAAGTGTCAGTGAAACCAATTTATAAACATAATAATGAACTTTTTATTAAAATTTTATTTTGATTTCTCAGAGTTGTAAATGTAACTTACAAGAAAAATAAAAGAAAAACAAAATTTTCTCAATAATTTTAATTAAAACTTATGAATAAATAAAAAATCAATGTAATGAGATAACAAATTAATACATTATTTAATTTTTATAAATACTGATTCAAAACACACTGGTGACATCAATTATAACATCCACCACTCTGGTTAGTAGTGGTCTCATGTTTTCTGGAGGCACAGTCTTCCATTTCTTGGCAAGGCATTTCTCGATGGAATCATGCGTAGATTTTGGAACTGAAAAATATTTGTTACATGATTAATTAAATTACATGTGTAGATCTAGTATTTTAGGAATATTAAGAGTTTCTGGCTTTTGTATTGGAGCTGAGGTTGATCGGATGATCAAGTTTCCCACCCGTGTGGCAAATACAAGCGTGCAGGTCTCTTCAGCCCCAGTAACTCATCCTTGGCCCCACGGATTTTTTAATTTCAATTTTTACATTATTTTGAAAATCGTTAAATTCGGCAAAAAAAAAATACATTAATTGCATCTGTTTTATTGTTGTTCATTGTGTTTTGATACTCATCACGTCTGTGCAGTTTCACTAGCTAATCTAATTTACACAACATTTTTCTACTACGTGACCATTATACATCTGACGTCTACCTGATATATTAGAACAGTTTGCCATATTTAGTGTGAAAAATATAGCACTTCTCTTGACAAGTGGATCATATTCATCACAATAGTAATGGAATGCCATTGCAAGCTCTGAGGGCACCCCATCGATTTCTTTGACAAGCATCACTCCGGATCTATCGACATCATCCCGGTACCTCGTGATCAGCTCCCCGTGTTCTTGCATATCGAGGTTAGAGCTTTCAACGACTGTATGTCGTATTGACGAAATATCGTTACCTGAAAAAAAGGGATTTAAAGTTGTAGTAATGAAATAGAAAGAACATTTTATGGTTATAAATAAATATAGCTGTTAAAACTCGGTAGATGGCGGGGCGAGCTGGACAAAACCAACAACCAGTGGCCTATATTAGCCCTGGATTGAAAGAACTGGGAATCATGACGAAGTCTTGCGCTGCAGTGAGATGGTAGGCTAGCAGTAACTGTTAAAATAACCGCATGGGCAAAAAACCACACTGATTTCCAGAAAGCAAAAGGTCGACATAGCTCATAAAGGTGTACGACTGAATGGGACTGGGCATCAACTTCTGCCGGATGTAAAGCTGTAGGTCTGTAATCGTAGACCGCCAGATTGAAACCAGATAACTTGGCCTTGAATGGCTTCTTTATGTAATGGCGAGTAGAAGCAGAACATCGAGGAAAGAGGAAGGAATAGGTGAGTCAAAATGGCGGGTGTACCATAGCGAATCAAAATAAACCAATTACCAAACAAATGTACCTAAAACCTACTATTCTGTACCTAGGTCTAAAAAATCTGTACCTCCTTCAGAACGAAATTATTTCGAAATTAAGGTACACCCGCCATATTGACGTCAAGATGGCGGGTGTTCTATAATATTTTATTATTTAACCATTATTCATAAAATATAATAACACCAAAAAATTGTACCTAAAAAGTACCTCAATTAAAAAAACACACACACTTGATCAGTTGGATGGTTCCTGAGAAATAAAGCAACCGTGTCTTGTGTATAAGTAAACAAGATTAGTCATCATACTCCTGCCGTTATCCCAACTTATTTGGGGTCGGCGCAGCATGTCTTCTTCCATACTTCTCTATTACTCGTCATCTCAGCAGTCAACTCCTTTCTAGCCATATCATCCTTCACACTGACCATCCATAGTTTCTTTGGTCTTCCTCTACTCTTATAGCCATCTACATTCATACTCTTCACTTTCCTCACTATATTTTCCGTGTGCGTTACGATTGCTACGCCAAGTTATCCAAACAAAAAAAAACTTGGCCAGAAAAATTGTCGAAATTTGTCAAAATCGAAGGGTGTACCCTTGAAACAACAAGTGAAGGATTGCGCGGCCATAACTTCCAAGGTGAATATTTCGTAAAATATTGATCCAGACCTTATAATTCTTTTTTCGACAATTTTTGACAAATCCAGTCTTCAATTGACAAAAAGAATTAGATCTCTAACCCATGTAGTTGCTGAGATCTCTATGGCCGCGCAATCCTCCACGTTACGTTCGCGCAGCCATCTTAAAACCCTTTTATCTTTTATAATTCTACTTTGACAAATTTTTGGTTTGTTCCCTTCGATTTTGACAAATTTCGTAATTTTTTCTGGCCAAGTTTTTTTTTGTTTGGATAAGTTTGCGGAGCAATCGTAACGCACACGGAAAATATAGTGAGAAAAGTGAAGAGTATGAATGTAGATGGCTATAAGAGTAGAGGAAGACCAAAGAAACTATGGATGGTCAGTGTGAAGGATGATATGGCTAGAAAGGAGTTGACTGCTGAGATGACGAGTAATAGAGAAGTATGGAAGAAGACATGCTGCGCCGACCCCAAATAAGTTGGGATAACGGCAGGAGTATGATGACTAATCTTGTTTACTTATACACAAGACACGGTTGCTTTATTTCTCAGGAACCATTCAACTGATCAAGTGTGTGTTTTTTTAATTGAGGTACATTTTTTGGTGTTATTATATTTTATGAATAATGGTTAAATAATAAAATATTATAGAACACCCGCCATCTTGACGTCAATATGGCGGGTGTACCTTAATTTCGAAATAATTTCGTTCTGAAGGAGGTACAGATTTTTTAGACCTAGATACAGAAAAGTAGGTTTTAGGTACATTTGTTTGGTAATTGGTTTATTTTGATTCGCTTTGGTACACCCGCCATTTTGACTCTCACAGGAATAGGGCGAGGGTTTTGGCCAGGATGGGACAGTTAAGGTTAAAAATATGGTCGATGGTTTTACGAAACGTGAAGTTACTGGCCAAGCACCCGCCTTCTTTGCTCCATTATTTTAAAAAGTCTTAATTTATTAACAGTGGCCAAGTTATTATAGGTAACCCAATTATTTCGATGAAGGTTAGCTATTTAAGAGAATAAATTAATGTAATGATTCTTACGTAAAAATCTCGCTGCTGTATACGCAACTTCATCTGCGAATTTTTCGAATCTCACAGGGTTGAAATTGTTTGTTTTACTATTGTAAACAAACATGAAGGAGCCAGTATCCATTCTTGAGAAGATTGTTGATATACCTGAAACAATGCAACGAAAATAGTTGTGTTTATAACATTGACTGGACAGAGGACTATCCTGAAATGGATCTGTTTCATCCGACTTCAATGGGGCAGTTCATCAGCATCAGCCTAGCCTTTTCCCAACTAGGTTGGGGTCGGCTTCCAGTCTAACCGAACTAAACCGGATGCAGCTGAATATCAGAATGTTACATGGAGCGAGTACCTATCTGACCTTCACAAGCAAGTTAGGGGGCATCTATAAATTACGTCACCCTAATCATGATTTTTTGCCCTTTTGTATCTTTTTTTGTCCACCACCTGTGCACACCAGTAACCCAAAATATGAGCGTGTTATTTCTTGTGTAATCGTTAATAGTAGCAGCTTTAGTTACCATGTAAGGCAACTGGCTCACGATTAGGAATAATTGCTGCTGAATATAATGAGTATTTATGCGGTGTGGACGTCCATAGGATGACATTGCACATCGACCCCTGAGGCTGATATTCCTTAGTGAAGGCTTAGTGTATAATCATCATGTTTCTGGGTGTAGCCAGTAGCTGATACAACATAGTGTAAAGAGAAGGGACAACAGTATAGAACCTTGCGGAACGCCAGCGGTGACAATGGGGATCGGAACTGTGAAATTAATGGCGCTAAATAGCTTGACTTTATTGGTCAGATTGGGACTTAGCTATGGTTGCGCCATCTACAATAAGCTTTTAACAGTATGGAAATAAGGAAAATAGGCAAACTAGTGAGCTATAATATTAATAATAAATTGCAATTAAAACGTTGAATTTGATGTTGTAATCGTTTTAGGTATAAAAAAGGCATTTGGAAAGTTTCCAAATACTTTTTTTACATCTAAAACTAAATATTCGGTGTTACAATATTAATTATTGCACTACATAATCAATATTTTAGTTCACTAGTTAGCCATATTTCTTATTTCCATACAGTAATATTGCCAAATTAATCAAAACAGCGAAATATTAGACAGCTATTTGCGACTTCGTCCACTTTCTGTATAAACGCTCTTAACAACTAACTGTTGTGTCTACACTAGTTTTAACATTTTCAAAGGCTTGTATAAGGTTATGTTACCTCTAACTTAACTTTGCTATTAGTGTAGTTTAAAAAAACCGTAATGACATTATTGTATCTTTGGACTATGAGCATAAATAGGCATTAATTAATCTATCATAAAATAAAGAGTTAAGTAATGAGAATCAATGCAACATATTTGTCATATATGTATGTGTTTTCTATGAAAATAAACATAAATCAAAGTTATGAATATGATCTAACAGATCACTTACCCGTTTTTAGCTTTAGAATAGAGTTATCATCGATATTATATTTTTCCTGGAGGTTTTTCATATTGTTTTCAAATATAATTTTATCATGATTAACAGTTTGTGTTGATTTATCTTGAGCGTTGTTTGTTAACATATTAGGGAACTTCCAATGTATCATCACAGCTATAATACCTAATAATAATGTGAGAAAAATGTATCGTAGGGTGTTGCTCGACTGGGGTCGGCTTTTTTCTCTTGATGAAACTGATAACTTCCGTTGGTAAGGTGAGCTTTGGACGCGTTCTGAGCTCATGTTGCTCCTGTTACTCCTATTACTTCTATTTACCATACCATGATAACTATCTTCTTCACTTCTTGACTTTGTTAAAGAGGTCATAGAGTAGTCATCCTCTATTTCAGATTCATCACTGTAAGGCAAATGGGAAGGGAGAGTTGCAGGTAAAGATTTTGAAAGCACATTGCTGCAATAAAACATAGACTTTTCACAAAAGCTTAGTCACACAATGAGACAAATATATTGGATGTCTGATAAAAGCTTATGATATGTTATGAGCGGCAGCAATGTGATTTGAAAATGATTATGAGTAGATTCTACAATATCATTCATTAACATGATCTTGTGGCAATAAAGCTTATGATTTGTTAAGGGCAGCAACAATGCATTTTTAAAATGCCTGACATTATGCATATTACAGACATTATACATAAATGGGTAGATTCAGAATAGATACATTTATACACTGAACTGGTTATTTAAAAATAACCAGTTCAGTGTATAAATGTATCTCAAAGATCTTATTCAAAATGGCTGTGGCAGGATGAACTATAGAAGGTAGACAAATAATCTAAGCTGGTTTTGTTATCAAATGAGTGAACGAACAATGCTTTGTAGCAAATGGTCAAATAATGCGTTATATCAGAATATTATGAAGGTTTTATTATGACACAGTTAAACTTACTGAAATAACACATTTATGGTTGTAAATGATATAGCAACATAACAAAGCATAATGACTCACGTGTCATCAGAATTTTCCTCATCCTGTGAATAGGAATTACTTCGTGGTAATTTTTTCTTTCGTATTGATAGCGGACTGGTTTGATGAGACATTTTGCTGGAAACATTTACATTTGTTTTATTTTCGTTAGTTATCTCATGGAGGGACATGATAAGCTAAGGAGCAAATTAAAAAGAAACTTTACATTAAAATTTGTAGGTATTTGATCATTTTAGAAATCACTAAATGTGTTTAGTGTTAATACATCTACACAAATAAATTTAATTAGAGTGTCTGTTTGTAATACCAAAAAAACACACTTTTTTCATTTTTTTCTGTCTGTTTGTTTCGACTAATCTCCGAAAGGGCTGATCCGATTTTGACGGGACTTTTACTGGCAGATAGTTGATGTTATAAGGTCTAACATAGGCTACTTTTATTTTGAAAAATAATTAGGGTTCCGTGCAAAAACATTAAAACCCTTGAAATTGTTAACAAAATCCGATTCAAACGGCTAATCTCCGAAACGGCTGGACAAATTTTGACGGGAATTTTACTTGCAGAAAGCTGATGTCATAAGAAGTAACTAAGGCTACTTTTACTATTGAAAGATAAGAATTAGGGTTCCGTGCAAAAAAATTAAGACCCTTAAAATTGGTAACAAAATTCAATTAAAAAGGGAAGTCATATTTTTTTATAATAATTTCACGCGAACGAAGGTCGCGGGCAAAAGCTAGTATTTAAATAATTCTGTAGCTGTGTTTGAAACCATTTCCATAAACAGACTTATGTTATAAATATACAGGGTGAAAGGGACACCAATGCACAAACGGTTACCACAATTCAGTCCATCATTCTCAGCCCCTCCACATTGAAGTTTATAATCAGTAATTAAAAAAAAAAAAAACAGCTGCTGCCTACAATGCCTACACTTCAAGATTTATGGAACAGCTGTTTTTTTTTTAAATTACCAATGAAAAAGTTTTGCCCTAACAGTTTGCGTTGGTGTCCTTTCCACCCTGTATGTTTAAATCTATTTAGTGATTTTCGATGCAAGCTGGTTTTAATCTATAAACATAATGACAGAGAACTATTAATAGAAGTACTCCCATAAAGCACTGAGAAGATGATGGACACTTTGTCTGCAGACAATTTGCAACAGCCAAAAAATAATGTCTCGGCCAATGGATAGGTGGATACTGAAACTGGTAGCCCTGCATCATCCCACTTCATATGATTAATGGATGGCTGTTGTAATTTCTGCCCGGTGCCAAATAATATAATCCATTGTCTGTTCAGGACTTAATAAACATAGTTTTATGCTTTTGCCATTATTAGTGTCCGACCGAAGGTGCAATTCTGGCCGAAGCCGAAGCCGAAGGTGTCATTGACCTTGAGAAATACGATAGTTACTTTGATCTCAGAATATACTAGATACATATTGTGAGAGCTTTAGAGATTTAGCCCAATAATTTGACTCGTTTGGTTTACTAACTGCGATTCGTTTGGTCCGGTGCGGCGGCGCGGCGAAACTCTGCTGCTCTGCACACTCTCCGTCTCGCTCTAGCATCGTTCAGTAAATTTCAAATTTTGACAACTAGCAAACCTTCGGCAAATTTTTGGCCGAAGCCGAAGATTTGGCCGAAGGTGCTTTTTTGGCCGAAGGTGGCCGAAGCCGAAGCTTCGGTCGGACACTAGCCATTATTAGCAGTTATAGTAGTAATAGTAGTTTATTACCTCATCACATTGTCCACTACATCCACTCCCATTGGCTTGATCTGGTCATTAGCATCTTGTTCATTCTGGTTGTTCTTATTTAATCCATACCTTCCCATTATCTCATTTATTTCTGGATTCTCAACTCTATAGCTATGAATTGGTGGCCGTGCTTGTGGATTAGGAACCCCCCCTTTCTGAAAATTTTAATTTCTTTTTTGGTTAGTCATAAAAAAAGCTACTTACTGTCTTCTACACTAATATTATAAAGAGGAAAAATTTGTATTTTTATGTGTGTGTATGTTTGTAATGAATAAACTGAAAAACTACTGTGCCGATTTCAAAAATTCTGTCATCATTGGAAAGCTACATTCACCCTGCCCAAGCCGGGACGAGCCACTAGTTGTTAATAAACAACAACAATATTGAAAATTATACAATAATTAAATTAGGCTCTCTTTGGCACATTTATTTGTGACTGGGTTTTGAAGTCCTGGGGAGTTACTATGACGTCTTAAAGCAAGAGTAATACCAGTGTGGGAAAGAGACCTGCTTTAAGAAGTCATGGTAAGCCACCTGGTCAGTGTTACTTTAGGGGTCTAATAATAATGATGAAGAAATGAAGGGTGGGTAGACCTTGATCATCTCAAATGATTTATTGTGGAAACAATAAACTACTGAATAATATAACAATATTTATGAATATCAACCTTTTTTTTTTGTAATGGGAAATCATCAAATGACTCCTCCCCCTCTGGGCGGAGTGGAAGGGAGTGTCAGACTTTTACTGACTAAAACCCATCCATGTTCCTTCTTTTGCCCTTTGTGTTCCAGGGCCGCGGTATCTCTTTCGAACAGTCCCGTAGCCCTGGCAGGCATCGGCCCTTGCGGGCTCCTCCTGTTTGCTGACATCTCTTTGAGGCGCGCGTGGAACACGAACGCGCCGTAGACACGGCCTATCGTCATAAGACGGACGGACGGCTAACTAGCCCATTACTCATCGTCCACAGGCCCGCGCCTACGGTGGCCGAGAGCCACCACGTGGCCCCCGACCCCCGGGGCGTCTCCCGCGGCGGATGAATATCAACCTAAAGTTTGAGCGTTGACTAGTACGGAGTGCAAGTTCGAGTATCAAAATAATCATTGTTATAAGAGTAGTCATATTTTCCATTTTATTACATTTGAATATTCAGTAGCAAAATTTGAATTCACTTGCTTAGCAGCAAAATTTTAAAGTTGAAGCAATTTTGACATGGTTCCTTCCAAAATTTCTTTCCAATTTTAAAGAGAATAGAAATATTTATTATGATTAGGAATACTGCATTAAATACACGTTTTATATTTTTTGTGATATCCTGCCAAATCAGGAACAAATATATATTATAAGACCCCACTTTTGTACCCTTAGCCGCGACAAAATGTACCTACTTTAGGTTATTATGCAACTGAATATCCGAAAGGGGGTACTTATCAGACTTTTACTGACTAAAACCCATGCACGTTCCTTCTTTTGCTCTTTGTGTTCCAGGGCCCCGGTATCTCTTTTGAACAGTTCCGCAGCCCTGGCAGGCATCGGCCCTTGCCGGGCCCCTCCTGTTTGCTGACATCTCTTTGAGGCGTGCGTGGAACACAAACGCGCCGTAGACACGGACGGATGGCGAGCTAGCCCATTACTCACCGTCCACAGGCCCGCGGGTGTAATTAACCTGACTTGGTGTTTTATATAGTTTAAATAGATTATAATAAAATTGTAACAGGCCGATGTCTAAACATTGAAGATATTGAAAAAAAAATATATGTATGGGGGTTCTATTAGAGCAACAGAAGCCGAAACAACAGTATTTAGAATTTTTGTGTGTATATGTTATGGCTAAAGATGGGTGTCAACATAAACTTAAGATTAGCCGGCTAAACTCCGACGTCAGGGGCACCCCGAGGTTCGGTTAGTTAGGTTCCTGTAAACCTTGCAGACAGAAATAGGAGCCCCGCGCAGCGGGGATCCGTCGACCTGCTGATGGAAACGCTAACCCTAGACGGTCGACGACAGGGGCACCCCGAGGTTCGGTTAGTTCGGAGTTTAGCCGGCTAATCTTAAGTTTATGTTGACACCCATCTTTAGCCGTAACATATACATATATGTCTTTCTGTCTGTGTTTGTACGCGTATCATGCAAAAACTACTGCAAGGAATTGAATGCAGTTTTCACCGCTCTACTGCTAGATGCTTAACTTAAAATATAGGCTACATTTTATCACAGGAAATGAAATAACAACTGGGTAGTAGGTATTTCCTACTAACTACCTATTTCAGAAATGTAAAAAGTACCAGGCTTGAATTCAAGGTGGTATTTTAATAGTTCTGGTTCTTAATCATCATATTACGCGCAATTTTCTTAATTTTTTCTTTCATAAGAACCTTCACCTGACAGTAACAAACACAAAATTAAAAATTTAACAGACATACAAACAGCCTTATTGGTTTACCATAGCCATGTTTGTTCCGTTTTAAGATATGGAATAACTGTATGGGGGAATTCAACTGATGCCCAGAGGGCTTTCCTAGCCCAAAAAAAATGTATAAGGTCAATTTTCAATATTGTATAAGTGGACAGACTCTTGTAAACCTGTATTTATTAAACAAAAGCTGCTTACCTTCCCGTCTCTATACATATTTGAAACTTGCAAATTTGTAAGAAACAACTACTCGCTTTTTGAAAAAGATGAAAAAGCTATGTCTAAGAGGAGAATAACACAAAAGCCACTAGTAGTCCCGCGTAATAGACTAAAAGTATGCGACAAAAATTGTTATACCATGGCGGTGAAAATATATAACCACTTAGCCAAAGAATTTAGAAATGCTACAGATTTAGAATTTAATAGAAAGTTATACAGCTGGTTGTGTGAGAGATGTTTTTATTCCATCAATGAATATTTTGAGTGTAAAATGTAAAACTTACCTAATTACTATAATTATTATGACATTTTCTTATTGACATTACTTAAATAATATTGAACAATTATCAATAATTGATTGCTATTTTTAATATAAATTATTATTGGAAATGAGTATAATTGTATTTCATTATAATTTTATTAATTGCATTGTTATTTAATCTAAATTATGAAGTTATTGTTAGTATTTATAATTATTGGTATTTTTATGTTTTTTTGATATTTCTAATTACTGAATGTGTACTGCATGCGAATAGCTCAAGATGTAAAATCTAAATATTTGTATGGCTGAAATGCCGAATATAGTGAAACCCATATGTATTAAGACCCAAGCTACCTATATTCTTGCAAATAAATGTCTCATTCATTCACAACAGAAAAAAATACTTATTTCTCAACGATTCTAAGTACCACGCATACGAAGTCGCGGGCAAAAGCTAGTTTAACATTAAAAAAAACACATATTATTATTTCAATCATTTTGTGTAATACCTACATTGATATGATCAGTAGCAGTTGAAAAAATATCTTACCCCCTCTGGTCGGTCACTATTCATTTATTCTTTGTTGAACCCGGGCCGTTCTCTAAAATGGAAAATACCAGAAATATAATTAAACCTTAACCTTAACTGAATGTTAAGTACGAAATAATACGGACGACGGGCGGACAAGGAATAGTACGGAATAATTCGTACGTTTTATGGTTTTATTCTCCTGGAAAACACAATTTCACTAAAGCATTTAGGTATAAAAACAAGTTGACAACAGCTATCCAATATCCAACTGACGTTGTCATCACTAATTGTGTCACTAATTCACTAGGTACATAGACCTACAAGTAAGTGGACTGGAAATACCTACAAAAAAAAGGTGCATACCTATGCCACTTAAAATGGCCGCCAATGCTAGGGTTGTACCAATCAAGGATTATAGTGTTACTATAACAAGTATCGATACTCATACTACATAATAGTATTACGAGTCTTACTAGATATCATGTTTGAATTATACTATATATCATAATAGTCTGTTGTAATAGAAAAATGAGTAAGTTTAAGCCCTTCTGATATCTGGCAGTTAATTAATGTAGTGGTTTTTCTGCACAGAATTTAAAAAAACACTTGGTTGCATCACTTTTGCACTTTCACTTATGTTATATCTGGTCTGTAGCTTCTGGTAGGTATGCGCACTAGGTTTGCCAGATACAGTCATTTCATGTCCGGGACAATTCGACGGATACTGATTTGGTGGGTACGAAAATAGCTAATGGTCTTTGTAAATTGCATTTCTTGTAATATTTGTCTACAACGTTACAAATACGACAAGAAATGCAATTTACTTACTTTGTTTAGTTCCACTCAACCGTCCACACCACTAAATTGAGCACCGCATCTCGCTTTTACTTATTCATTAAATAAAACTTCAGTAAAAAATCAAGTGTTACATTTATTCAATAATTAATCATTTGGTATGAAAACAACAGCACATAGAAATAAAACTTAAACTATTCATTTCTAAACAATGTTAGTTAGTTCAAATTTTTTTTTTTGGATCTTATTATTTGTTTTCTGTAGTAGTTAAGTTTAGGGTAAAATAAATTTAGATTAAATTAAATAATTAGACTAAATATAATGAAATAAATTAGATTATATTAAATTGTATTGAATTCAAATAATTTGGACTGCTGGGTAGTTTTATTTTAAATTGATAATAATTAAGACTGTTGTAATTGATAGTAATTAAAACAAATAACAAAAAAATGCAGTCGTCTTATTTTCGGATTTTGTTTAACCAACCATCCCCATCATAAATGTCTGTGGAACGGTCTCTCGGTGCTGCGAATCGCGTGCCGGACCTAGCAAGGTCACTCGAAACGATTAGCACACGTATTATCCCGATATCGTATCAGCGCAGCGAAGGAACTAGTATCGGAAAATATTACGGCAACGGTACAACACTATTCCACCATGACATATTATTGTAAACAAACGAATGAAATTATGAAATTAAAATAAGGTCCGTTGAACGGAAATAAGCCCAAATATGAACACTACAGCCATAAATTCATGATTGCTCAGCATTTTTTTCATCGAAAGTGTAGTAATATGTGTAGTAATGCATGAAAACCGGCTACTAACCTGTGCAAAGACAATTGAAGTTGATTTTCCTTCTTTTTTTGTACCACACTTCATAATACAACAACCAAGCATGTAGAATGGCTGTTTTCCACCATATACGTGCAATTTTAAAGATAAACTCCTCGTAATTTTCTCACAAATCTCAATAATATCAAAAATAAACACTCATTTGACAGCAGAACTACCACGAAACTCGGCGCATAATATGGCGGATACGACACTTACCTACAACTATCAGTACGTCACAACAAACTGTTGCCATTATGAGCAACAACTGAAATATTGTTGTCTCTGTTATCAAATACGATTACCACATTAGAAAGAATGAAACAAAACGATATTTCACAGTCTGTTTCGTATTTCATCCATACTTGTATAAGCAAATGTAGGTATAGAATACTGCGGCGTCTCCATATAATTTATATCTCAATGACTAGGTAGGTATGCCAGGAATGATACATGACATGAATGATAGGAGACTTGACAGACGGGCCTCGTCTGCATATTGCTGCCATAAAGGAAATAACTCTAGAGTTGGAATAGCTAGGATTACCCATCTGCCAAAATAGATTGGCTATAACATCATAGACTTTGTGTAAAACTACACTGGATAGCAAATAAACCGGGCCACCCGCTACCTTGGAACTCTGATTCGATTTTCTGGAAAAATATAAAACTTACAACTATCAAAGTTATACCTACAGAAAGTGCGTTTCATGCTGTTTAAAATGAATATAAATTTATTCTAAAGTATCGTCAACTCACATTGTAATCAAGCAACAAACACAATGCTAACGATTTGCTCTGTTTTGACGAGATTTCGCGATTAGCGTTCTTTTTTTCTACAATGAGGGTAGTCGGATATTTCTTATCATTTCTTTAGTTTTTGTCTATCGTTTGCTCAGGCGCGGGTATTTTTTCTACTTTTTTTCGATCAATAATGGATACGACACCTCAGGAAACAGCTCAAGCTGTAGCACTACTTCAAGCAGGCGTTGCGAAACGTGAGGTAGCTCGAAGACTTCGAATCAGCAGATCTTCGGTGCAACGAGTTTACAGACGATACCTAGAGACTGGAGCATTCGATCGCCGTCCAGGTACGGGCCGAGCTAGGGCTACATCAGCAGCAGATGATCGTTATATCCAACTTACTGTTCTGCGCTCATCGCAGTTCAAGTCCAACAAAGTCTGCGTGACGAACGCCAAGTGGTCATAAGTTCAGATATCGTGAGAAGGAGACTTGCTGAACGGAAACTGACTCCAAAACGATTTGCAACAGGCCCAGCATTAACGGTAGCCCACCGTCGAGCACGAATTGAATTTGCTCGAGAGCATAGGGATTGGATGTTAGAGCAGTGGCGTAACGTACTCTTCACTGATGAGACCAGGGAGAGTCTACATGAAGTGATCGACGTCAGAGAGTATATCGTCGCCCTGGAGAACGTCATTCTCAGTGTTGCATCGAGGAAACTGCTGCTTATGGAGGAGGATCTGTAATGGTCTGCGGCATATCATTTGATTATTGAAAGCTTTTACCAACTAAGTCAGTTAGGTAGTTAATAATTCGATGAATGATCATCAATCTATGTCGCTTGTCGATCTACGCAATAATAAAAGTATTAATTATTTATTGAAAAAAAAAAACAATATTAAAATCAGATTTAAAAAAAATCAACGGGTTGCACTCCGGGAGTGTCGGCAGAAGTGAAAACTTGAATATTTAACGTTGTGCAATTTTGACTACTCTCCCTCTGTCTTACGAATTTTCGACCAGGTCCTTTTACCCATCACAAAAAAAGTACACAACGCCGCTAAATAAGTTTTCACTTAAAAAAATACTAACTTAAACTTATTTATGCACTAAAACCATACAATTATAATAAAAAGTTTTTGCAAAATACAAAACCAACTTGGGCCGGTCACGGATTTGAACGCAACATGTCTTTTGGAGGGGTAGCCACTTAATGGAGCTGTGTGTACAGACGCCAAGCACATCAAGCTACTACAAACTGTCAAATTTCTTTAACAGATTTTCAACTTTATCGCTAAAGCAAGCGTTCAACATTAATTGGGAAAATTTGACAGTTTCGGGTAGCTTGATGTGCTGGCGTCTGGACCATGTTAGTGCATAATTAATAATACCTAACATGTGAAAGAAAGATCTTGATGGTTTCATAGTCTAAGTTTCACATATTAGAAGTGGTAGATAGATTTTTACAAAAAGGGATCTGCACAATTAATCATTTTATGAGAATATTAATTTAATTGTGCCATAAAATGATACCATAACAGCGTTGGTTGGCGAATGAACTACTTTTATGTAACTTGTATGGTCATTTATGGTCAATATGGGTACAGACGCCAGCACATCATGCTACTACAATCTGTTGAACTTTAATAGATTTTCAATCTTATCGCTAAAGTATTGGGAAATTTTTGACAGTTATGAGTCGCTTGATGTGCTGGAGTCTGTACTTTGGTAGAAGCCTAGCTATGCCAACTCCATAGGGCAAATTTTATGCACAAGATCCGCAAACCACTGACCTCTATTCTGCCGTGCTAATTAGAAGTGCAGTAAGGAGGTTATTAGTACTTTCGAGTAAATGGCGCCTAAACATTTTTACTTTTATTTGGCTTTTTTAGGTATGATTTTGAAGTTTTGCAAAAATGTTTTTAGTTACATGTATAGCTGAATATGCATTGTTTCGTAAGAACTAACCCTATTTTCTATAAGTTTAATACAACTATCTTAAAACAAAAAGAACTATTTATGCTTAGCAGGGTCTTCATGACTAAACCCAGTATTACAAGCTATAACAGCAGTAAGTTTGGAGTTACTGCGCTTTCTACTAGCAAATACAGATTACTGCGCTTATTTCATTTAATTCAATTATTATTATCACTTCGACTACAAATTAAAAACGCAGTGCAGTAGTGAAAAAGCTATTAAAAATAGTATTTAAGTATACAAAAGTACACTTATTTGGTTATATTTATCCTAACCATTTCCTAATTAAATATAACGACATGAATATTAAAAAATACGTTATTTGAAATGACAAATAATACTTTCTTTCATACACAATTACTGCGTTTTTTACTAGTGACATAATATTTTCTTAAAGCTATGCTTAGACTGACTACAAACCATAACTGCAGTAAAAGAGTGACTTATAGCTTTTCAATTCGTGTACATACGTAAAAAAACCACAATAACTTGGTTATATCTATAATAATATCAAAAAGAGGTAAATGATACAACTATTTTATTAAAAAAATGTATTCCAATTAAATCTTAAAACAGAAAACATTAAATAAAATCTTTAAAGTCGTAAACTTTCCTTTCTTTTGTAAATATTGGTCGACTCTGTGATGAAAACTGTCAGCAGACATACATTTAAGTGTACGGAAATCAAGTTGCTGTTAATTATGTTAACTAAGAAAGACAATATCACCCAATTTTTGTTTTGGGCTGAACAATTATCCATCCACAAAATAACGTGATCTTTGTCGCGTTTGTTATCTAAAATTATTCACTAAACATTATTATTTATTATTATTACTAACAAATCATAACATCAGCAAGTGTTCCTTACTGCGCTTCTTACTAGTGAAATAAATTATGTTCAAAAAAATACTGGAAGGCATAGAGCAGTAATGTGTCTTACTGCAGTTGTGCTTAGTAATTTACTTCTCAGCAAGAAACATACTGCAGTTTGGCTTACTAAAAGTCCCACTTCTGGGACAGCTATCAAAATAAGGATTAAATTACCATACAGAGCTCATTACGAGGATTCCGAATATATGAAAAACTCAATTTTCCAAAAATCCTTCCTTACTGCGTTTCTAATTAGCACGGCAGTATTATAATACGCGTATTTATGCGTATTTACGCGTATTGTATGGAAAATATTGCATTGCATGTTGTGTTGCAACTAATCTTTACCCGGCTTGGCCGGCTTATGGTGAAAGCGCCAGGGTAACCCACGAAATTCAATTTTTCTCAGGTTTTTTGCAATTTGCAGGTCAATGTTGGGTTGTATGTTGATTAAAATATGATTTGCGAATGTAACAAATATGTTTTACAGAGTTATAATTATTAAAATCTATACATATAATAAATCTATAGACGTGGCGTTTCTGTACATTGAAAATATTTAGAAAAAAAGTAGTAGGGGTGTTAAAGGAGCACTAACAGAACCCATTTCTACCATTTTTAGAATTTTTGTCTGTTTGCCGGTTTGTCTGTATGTTTGTGCGCGCATCACGTAAAAACCCCTCATTATATTCAAAATTGAAATATTGAAACATAAGAAGCATTGTTCCGAGTAACATCTTTCTTATTATTTAGTGTTTATTTCATCAAAATCGACCAACAGACAGACGCAAAAGATATTAATGTTTAAAATTTAGTTAGTAACCTCATACGCGATTTCTATGATAAATTTAATTATTTATGTTAATAGGTTTTAGTCGAAGTGTAGTCGGAATGGCTGATAATGAATTTGGTTTTATTTTTCCTTTTGTGTTTACTCTTTGCATGGAAGTAATAAGTACTACGTACAACCCATTACGAAAAAAAATCTCTGAAAATTAAAACAAAATTAAAATTTGATAAAATCCTAAATCCACGACGTTGTGTGTATGTAGCGCCGCACTCCGCAGTCTATTGCTCAGACACTGCGCAAACCGTGCCGTCACATAACTGTGGTTGTAACTTCGTCGGGCATTGATGCAACTTTGCTTAAGGGTGGCCGGACTGCACATTCAATTTTCAAATTGCCGCTGAATCTTGCAAGCGAAGATAACCCAACATGCAACATCACCAAAAACAGGGGAGGCCTTTTGCAGCAGTGGAAGTTAAGCCTATAGGACGAGTGCACAATGTCGCAGAAGCATGCATTAGAGGCGTTGAACCGCAGCTTGCAGGACATCCGCGGCAACCAGGCGCTGATGGGTGGCGTCGTTCGGCCGCTTTAGACCCTGTGGACGGTGAGTAATGGGCTAGCTCGCCGTCCGACCGTCTTATGACGACAGAACACTGACACACTAGACACTGTGATGGCTAATGACGATAGTACCTACTGCCTACCCCGTTGAATTTCTCAACTCCGTGGAGTTAAAAGGCGAGGCGTCCCATCAGCTGGAGCTTAAAGTTGGCGTTCCAGTTCTGGTGATGCGAAACCTTGATGTAACCAGACTGTGTAACGGCACCAGGCTTCGTATCACTGAGCTGGCTAGTAACATTATAAAAACGGAGCTGCTAAAGGACAGAGCGTCTTAATTCCCCGCATGCCCACATTTCAAATAACTTGCCATTTCAATTTAAGAGGTTACAATTTCCCTTAAAATTGGTTTTTACAATGACGATCAACAGATCCCAGGGCCAAACCATATAAGTGACCGGCATTCAATTGTGCACTCCATGCTTTTCAGACGGTCAAATAAGTGTTGGTTGTTCAGTGCCCAAAATTTGCACGTGCTTGCGGAAAATAATAAGTCATTATTGTTGTATACAAAACGGTATTAGAATAAATAGTGCCCAACAAGGCGTGTGATGGTTCACTTTGAAAATAAAGATGTATAGCGCTAAAATAAACGGTTTTTAATTTTGTTTGGGACTTCTTTTTGTAGTCATCACCCACATTATTACATTTTGATCAGCCAGTCAGTTCTCACACGTCACGCCATGTAATCCCCAAAGGTTTAGGCAGAAGGCCGCGGCCCCATGTCCACGGCGCGGCGCCGGCCGCCGTGTGACGTTGCGGCGCCGCCGCCGTAACACGGCACGACGTCGTGCCGCAGCACGGTGCCGCGGACGGTGCGCCATCCATTGCCCCTCAGTCGATCGAATCAACTGCGAAATATCGACTGAAAGGGGCAATGGATGGCGCACCGTTCGCGGTACCGTGGTGCGGCACGACGTCGTGCCGTGTTACGGCGGCGGCGCCGCAACGTCACACGGCGGCCGGCGCCGCGCCGTGGACATGGGGCCGCGGCCGAAGTGTACCTCATCGTACACCCACATTTCACCAGTTATGTTGAACTCCCATGTGATAGGGGCCGAGCCTATTTCCACCAACTGGGTACAAATTCAGATTCCGTGGCTGCTATTGCGAAATTCCTGATGGAATAACACTATTATTTACAGTATTTTTTCAATTGCATACAATGTTTAATGTTAAGTGGAAGAGCGGAGTCACACAAGCATCGGCTTGCTCAAAAGGTGATCTCTAAATCATGGCAAATTTCCACGCGAACGAAGTCGCGGGCAACAGGTAGTCATAAATAAAACCCTCTAAATTCATTTAATCCCATTGAATAATCCGTACCCGAAGGGTAATCGGTGTGTGTGTGTGTTAGCCGACACATTTTACGGCCTGTTTGTTAGAGGATCGTTCAAAGTAGAAATAAATTATTATAGACATGAAAACTTTAATTGAAATTTCACCAACATTTTTTTTTTATTTATTTTCTTTAATTCCTGTGTGTTATAATATTTAAAATCAACAATTTAAATTATAATAAAGTCAATAAAGCGCCAATAAACATACACATCCCGTAATAATATGTGTAGGATTCACAATAAGTCGTGCTCCTGAGCTGTAGGCTGTCATTCTATGACGACGATGTAGTTGATCTGTTGATGGTGCATTTCTATAATCGAAAAGTGATGCCGGATAATCTAATAGAGCCTCGACTTCACGCTCTTCATTCTTTATTATTTTAGGGTCAAGCCACGGTTTAAACGTATAAACTGGTAAAACATCTGCCATCTTTTTGTTTACAGCGTAGATAGCAGACATTTCTCTGGAACATTCGTCTTGACCTTTAACCACAATACCCACGAGCTCTTTTTCAAACAATACCGGGCCACCCGTGTCTTTGAAACATGTTACTACTTTAGTGTCAACGCAATCAAAATACACTTTCAAATTATCTGCTATTTCGTCCGGGGAACGGTTTTCCATGCCGATATACTGAAGATGTTTCGTTTGCCCAACATCAGCATTCAATCCAAACCCTATCCCTTCTACATCGACGAGGCTGCGAGGGCTTGTGAAATTGCTGAGAACTATTCTTGATACAAAGCTATTATTATGTTTCTCGGTGTAAACAATACCAACATCTTTTAATGATTCCGATCCAGTAAAAGTAGGGAATCTCTCAGTTTTTATAACATGAAGCGATACCGTGGTTTCGTCCTTCTTGTCAGTGGTAGTATTCAGTAGTGCGTAACTTAGAGCAAGTTGAGTACAGTGAGCTGCTGTTAATATCATTCCGTTCGAGACTACGACACCAGAACACAAATATTCATTTTGTTGGGACATTAAAGCGGCCATAAATGGAAATTGGTATATAGTAGCAGATCGTATTTCATGCACTTGACTATTTTGTCTTCTCGTACACGTAATGTTAGTGGGTTCAGTTTCAACTGGGATGTCCAGGGATTCATCTTTTGAGTCATCGCTTGTTTCGCCGTTGTCATCTCTATTATCATCAACACTTTTTTTTACATTTTCCGCAGCACACGTAGTCATAAAACCAAATACAAACACAAAGGTAACTACAAAATGCAGAAAAATGTTTTCAGTCTTCATCATCAAAAATATGCTATTTCGTGCTAGAAGAACATCCTTGTTCCTTTTTCGTATCGATCATAATCATATTTTTTTGGTTTTTTTTTGGTTTTTTCTTAAGCAGCCAGCATAATAACAGTCCTCTTTAAAATCAATCTCAACAGAGGCTATAAATAATAACCATCGATCAGAAGATTTTATTAGTGCACTTGTGTACACGCACTCAGATGCATTAACTTCCCTCTCTTTCGACAGGAGACAGACGAGGCAAAGGACCAAAGGCTTAACGCCAAATTTGTTTTAATTTTGCTTTTTTATGTTGTGTCTATGTACCAATAAATGTATTTACTTTCTAACCTGCTTTCCGAGGTGCGGGGCAATCATATTTTTTATACGCCATTCCTAAAGCAAACACGTACCTACCAAATAACACTTTGCCTGACCCGGGAATCGCAGTCACGCTTGTGATCACTAGACCGATCTCAGCCATATGCAATTGCCTTTCATTCGTTACCACTACCATCCACCACTTCCGTTTCATTACAAACGGAAGTATGACGGTAGAAATATTGAAATTATGGCCCTTATCAAGAATGTGTTTGTATTGTTTTCAACGGAACAGGAAAAACGCTTCCAAGAGCTAAAAACACGTATGGATTTAATGTCTAATAAATACGACGAATTTTTGTCAAAGATAAATACGCTAGAGAAGGAAAGAAAAGATGATAAACTGCTGATTAAAGAGTTGGTAGTAAAGCTGGAGACAACGGAACGAAAAACACGCGGAACTGGTATTGAAATTCGAAATATACCGAAACAAAAAGGAGAGACGAAAGAAAGTTTGTATAAAGAAATTATGCAACTACGAAAAACGATTAACATCGACATCAACGGGTCTTGCATAAAAGATGTCTATCGACTAAAGTCAAAGGATGACTCAAAACCGGTTATCGTGGTTCTAACCACCGTACTACTGAAAGACAAGTTTCTTAAGGCTGTCAAGAGTTTCAATAAATTGAAAACTAAAGTTGACAAATTGAATACTACTCACTTGAACCCCAAGTATGTGGCTAAACCTTTATATGTATCGGAAACTCTCGTAGGTACAAAACGCAAAAACTTTACTTCTTGGCGTGACAATTCAAGAATAGCTATGGCTTCAATTTCTGTTGGACAACAAATGGGATGGTGTACCTAAAAAAAAAACGAAGAAGAAAAGATACGAAACACAATGTGACTCTGTGTGTGTGTCTGTGTGTGTGTGTGTGTGTGTGTCACTTGTTACGATCAGTCTCCTTAAATGGTTTGAAGTTTTTTTAATGCATGCTCAAAAACTTTTTCCGCTATGCTTATAAATTCTTTAGAAAAGTCAGAAGTGTGCCCAATCTATAAAAGCGGGGGCTGAAATCAGATCAATAATTATAGGCCAATAACCATACTACTACCGGCAATGTCGTAAATATTAGAAAAAAAATAAACGCTCGCTTGGTAAATTACCTGGAAAAAATCAAGCTACTGTTTAAAAATCAGTATGGATTCTGGCATGGTTAGTCCACAGAACAAGCAGTGAAAAAACTCACCAGCTTTGTTAGCTCCAATTTGGATAAAGGAAAAGATGTCTTTCAATATTTCTAGATCTCGACAAGGCCTTTGATACGATTTCTATTTCCCTCTTTGTTCGTTGTGTTTGTTGGCTAAACTCGAGAAGATAGGAATCAGAGGTACCCAGCTAGAACTCTAAAAGTTACTTGTCTGGGCGAAATCAGTGTGTCCGTGTGAGTTAATACAAAAGTACCTACCTTCCTACATGGCGTACCACAGGGCAGCATCTTAGGGCCCACATTATTTCTTGTGTATTTTAACGGACTCACCTAAACTCATCCAAGGCGAAATCATCTCCTTCGCAGATGACACTGCCCTAGCTTTTGCCGCCAATACTTGGGATGAGGTATTTGATGCTGCCCAGTAGGGCTTTAATATCACTAGAGGCTGGCTTCAGGTGAACTTTCCGATTTTAAATGTGGAAAATCAAAGTACATTTCGTTTAGCATCATAATTTATTCATGTCTCAGAAACAGCCATAAAATAAGCTCTCATGAATGTACCCGGAAAGCCAACTGCGCGTGTTCATCACTGGGACGTGTTCACACCCTCAAGTGCTTAGGTGTTACTATAGACAGAAATCTCAATTTCAAAGAACACATCAAACTGCTTGGTGCACGAGTGCGCAAACTCATATAAAGAGTGTCCCGTAAATAATGGATTAAACGTAACGGGTAGGTAGCTTACCTAATTTCCAACAACTATATCGGGCATATCGTATTTTTTCAGAAAAAATATATTTGATAGTCCTTGAAACGTAGTATTAAGTTAATTCAGGCAGTTTTCCAAAATGTGTTTATTTTTCGAAATATGTTATAAAACTTCATTTTCATATACGGCATAATATGCACTAAAAGCGACTAAAGTTATTTTAATATAAGTGGCATAATAAGCATTGTAGTACAGGCAACTGAAACTAATTGCCATATTTGGCATTGCATGCTCTAAAGGTAATTTTAAATCAGGACCAAATAAGAGAAAATAAAAGGCGTAGAAAATAAAACTCAGAATTTAATGAAAATATAAGATAAATTTAATGAGATTTGCAGCATTTAGGAACTCGTAGAGTTCCCACTGGGTTAAATTCATAGTCTTGATCATCCGGATCATCCCCCGCTAGTTAATCGACATCATCTTCGCTTCTTCAGCATATTTTTCGTCTATGACAGCTTGTGTATATTACATCAAAACATAAATGGTCTACTAGCAAAGAGTGATATAATAACGGAACATTTGGATTCTTTCGCAAACAGTGGGAAATGTGTTGATATTCTCTGTTTTACGGAACATAATATGAAGCAGAGTGATGTCGAATTTCTGAACATTCCTAACTATACTTTGGCTACATGCTTCACAAGACAAAAGCGAAATGGTGGCTCCTGTATACTAGTCAACAATCACATTAGTTACTCAGAAATGGATTTAGTAAAAAGTGTTAACATTCCTAACGTATTTGAATGTTGCGCGGTGGAATTGACTGGCCACAAAATTATATTATTGTGTATATATAGAGTTCCGAATAGAAGTAACATGAATATTTTCTTTAACAATGTAACCTACTTATTACGAAAGTTTTTCTATAATAATAACCAAAAAATAATAATCTGCGGTGATTTTAACATTGACGTTCTTCAGATAACTAAACATTCTACTTTATTTAAACATCTTTTAAAGGAGTTTAATATCCATACAGAAATAAAAAAACTTACGCGTCCTAGTAGCGGTACTTGTCTAGACAATTTTCTTCACAATATACAAGGTCGCAAGAGTGAGCTAGTGGAGCTAGGTGGGTCTGACCATACAGCACAAATGATGAACCTGTTCCTGTTCAGCATACACAATATTATGTATTCTAAAATACTGCTATGTCAATAAACGCGATTACAACAAGGATAACATTAATCTTCTTAGGAAATGTATTTCCAATCTTAGTTTCTCCGAAGTTTACGAATCGGATAATGCAAATGAAAGCTTTGACTCATTTTATGATTTGTTTAAACTATTCTACGATATCTGTTTCCAAATTGTCAAACGTAAAATATCAACAGTTTTGAGGCCCAAGTGGGTCACGCGGGGAATAAAACGCTGTAAGAAGAGTGTGTAAGAAGAGACGAACTTTATTGTGGCAACATAAACTAACACGTAACAGCGATTCAAAAAAAGCTTTTGAAACATTCTCAAAAATATATAAAAAAGTAATCAAATTAACACAACAAGCTCAAAATAGCTGTTTTATTGGAACAAGTACCAACAAATCCAAAGCAATTTGGAAGGTTATAAATAGTATGAAACCCAATATTCCTAAATCTAATATACGTGTAATTAATGTAAATGATAAATATATAACAAATTCTAAAATGATACCAGAGAAATTTAATGATTATTTTGTGGACCCAGTAACCAAATCCCAATAATTATGAGACTAATAAGAATTTTAATACATTGAGATCTCAGAAAATATATTTAATGGAACCAAACATACCTCAGGACATTATGACTATAATTAATAATCTTAGAAACGCCAATAGTACAGGATAATGATGATATTGACACAAGTGTAGTTAAAGCAGTGGCTCCTCTTATAGCACCGATATTAAGTGACGTAATAAATAACTATTTATTCAAAATGGTATTTTTTCGCAAAAGTTAAAGGTTTCGATTGTCAAGCCATTACATAAAAAAGATGACAAAACAATTTTAAGTAATTAGAGACCAGTAACTCTCATATCGATTTTCTCAAAGATCTTTGTGAAAGTTCTTTATAATAGTATTTACAATTACTTTGAAAAACATAATATTTTTTGCAAGGAACAAATGGGTTTTAGGAAGACAAAAACCATTAATATGGTCATATACAATTTTCTTGAAAAAGTACATCACAATATAGATAATAGGAAACCAGTAATGGTATATGGATATGACCAGAGCATTCGATTGTGTGGACCATAAGGTACTGCTAAGTAAGCTAAATAGATACGGCATCAGAGGTAACGTGTTTAATCTCATACAATCTTATTTGGAGGATAGAAAACAAATTACGCAGGTTGATATAAAGTCCAAAACTGAAGTAGTACACTCGCCTAACTCTAGAGTTCTCAGCTACGGTGTTCCGCAGGGTTTAGTGGTGGGGACCCTTGCTGTTCATTTGCTACATTAACGACTTTCCCCAAGTGATCATTCACCAAATGTCCTTATTTGCCGACGACATCGGCACGGTTATGTATAACACTGGTAGTAATAAAGAAATAGAAGATGATATTAACAATAGCCTTGTTATGATTGTTGACTGGCTGAACGGAAATAACCTCAAAATTAATCTAACTAAAACTTTTATGAATATTAAAATTAGACAAAACAAACTCTCACATATTCAGGTAAACTAAGAAGGTGACCAAAATATACATGAAACTACTGTAACAACATTTATTGGCCTGCTAGCGATATGTCATGGAGGACGAAAATCGATAATGTATGTGGGAAGCTCAGTAAGTATTATTTGTTTCATAAGCTCTAAATATGTTGGGCAAAATTGTGAATAAAACACCGCTCCTAGCAGCTTTTCATGGCTATGTCGCCTCTGCATTGCGATTTGGTCTTATTTTTTGGGGTAATGCTGCTAAGGTAGAGGAGGTATTGATAGCACAGAAAAAGTGTATTCGTGCTCTATGTAAAATAAAACGAACAGATTCATGCAAGCCACATTTCCGAAACTTGAAAATATTGACTGTATATTCTCTTTGCATCTATGAAGCCTGTATCTTTGTAAAAAACAACATGTCTTTATATAAATCTGTCGAAAGTCAACGGCGCTCAAAAAAGCTGCACCCGTTATGCACTAAACCAACAATTATTCCTGTATAATAGTATATATGCAATGGCTACAAAACTTTATAACAAACTACCGGATCAAATTGTATCAAGCAACAACATGAATGAGTTTAAACGTAAGCTTTTTAAATTATTAAAGGACAAGGCGTATTATTTTGCAATGAATATCGTAATGACAAATTAAAATAATATTTATAAAAAAAATCTGTCTGTAAAATGTTGTTCCTGTATAATATTGAATTGATCGTTTTTAGGGTTCCGTACCCAAAGGGGACCCTATTACTAAGACTAAGCTGTCTGGCTGTCTGTCTGTCTGTCTCCAGGCTGTATCTCATAAACCGTGATAGCTAGAAAGCTGAAATTTTCACAAATCATGTATTACTATTGCCGCTATAACAACAATTACTAAAAATTAAAAAAATATATACCTATATTAAGGGGGGCTCCCATACAACAGATATGATTTTTTTGCCGTTTTTATAGATAATGGTACGGAACCCTTCGTGCGCGAGTCCGACCCGCACCTGGCCGGTTTTTTTATTGACATATTGTACTGTGTATTTTCATCTATTATTATAAAGACTAGCTGTTGCCCGTGACCTTCGTTCGCGTAAAATTATTGTACAAAAAAAAATATAACTCCCCTTTTTTAATCGGATTTTATTACCAAAATTTCAAGGGTTTTAATTTTTTGTATATTTTTTTACCCTATGTTCACAAAATGAATTTGAATTTGCTTTCATTTGGTAAGACCAAGACCGTAGAATCGCATTGGATCCATTTTACTGAAAAAAATATCAAATAATGCTTCACTGCATAAAATCCCACATCTGGCTTAATGCAAAAATAACTTGTAATTCAAACAATGCCAAATATAGAAAACTAATTTACATGTTACTGCATAACTTTCCCTATTTGTCATGCTAAGGTTTGGCATAATTGTCGCTAAACTATTACTTTTACTTACATGTCTTCAGTGTTTAGAGACCTTTGATAAGTCTTCTTAGCACCCCGATATGAAGATCGAACGAAAAATCGACACACAACCACAAAATAAATTGAAACTTAGCACACACGTTAGACAAACAACGGCCGCCGACAGGTTTTTGAGTTTTGATAGGTAAAAGTTATAGTTTCGTTACGCGGTACACTAAATGATAGCACTTGTATTTTTATTGAACTTTGAAAGTTGCCTGATCTGTGTTGATATGCCGTAAAGGGTAAATTAACATAATTTTTTATTTCTAAACGATTGAAAACAAGTGCTCATATTTGGGTAACTATGTGGTAAGGTAAGGGGATAAAATAAAATGGCAATCACAAGACGCCTGGCAGATATGCAATACGCCATCCACACGAAGGAGTAGACATCGGTGACATGACGGTATTAGATAGCGTCATGCCGTTAACCATCGTGGTTTACGAGACGATCTTACCCCCAAGGCGCGTCAATAAATATTTCACTTATAAAATAAGAATCCTTGCAGACGTGATTTTGGACCACTCCATGGAATTATGAAGTACCATTGTTAGCTCAAACGATAGACGACCATTGATTTCGTTCTGTTTTTTGACATTGACAGTTGACACTGACAGTCATTCACTGAAATTTGTTCACAGTTTGATCACTCTCGTGAATTTCTTAAAATAGTGAGTTGGCTGATCGTGTATTTTTTAATTTAGTTATTCTTTAAACTAAGTCACTAAAATGTCTAAAAAGAAGGGTACCAAGAAAAACCAAGACTTCGATGATGATTTTGAAGAGAAAAAGACTGTAACAAACGATCATGAGGTAACCTCTAAAAGTAAGGGAAAAGGGAAGAAGAAAGGTAAAAGCAACGCTGGCGACTGGAGCGACAGTGACGAAGGAAATGTGCAGAAGAAGGTGTTAGCATCTGATGACGACGATGTCCCCAAGCCAGCGGCAAAGAAATCACAAAAGAAAGGTGCACATATGCTAAGGAAAATGCAATGGTTTAATTTGCATTACTGCAAGAGCCTACTTGCATTACTGCAAGTAGGCTCATCGCAGATCAAAACTACAATAATAAAATCCCGTGATCCCGTGTTTCGTTTTGTTATGTTCTCATAATGTTTTCCTTTGTATGTCTGATGCAACACAATTATTTTGCAACACACTTGGTGACTGGAGCCTTTGGTCTGTTATGATGTCACATCACCATATGATACAGTGTTAACTTTTGTTGCGGAATTACAATTCTCAATATTTACTCCTTAAAACATCTTATATCTAGAGCAATATACTGTAGCTCTTTTAGATTATAGCATTTTTTAATAAAAATGCAATGAAATGTTATAATTACAGGGAAAAATAAAAAGAAGGGCCAGGATTCTGATGAAGAACAAGATGACAGTAAGTCAACAGTAAGCAATGCAACAAACACTGCATCAAAACCAACAAAGTCTGGTAAAAAGAAAAAAGGTAATATTTAAAATGATTATTTTGACTATTATATGATGTTATTATGACAATAGATAAAAAAGTTAAGGGAAAAGTACCAGGGTAGCCTGCAACGTCAAATTTTCTTATGTTTTTTGTAATTTGCAGGTCAGTGTCAGGTTGACTAAAATATGATTTCTGACCATAACAAAATGGTATGTATACCGTTTCTAGTGTTAATGATAATGTTAGTGACCATGACAGTTTAAAAACTTGAATCATATTTTGTTCAATATACAGCTTGACACTGGACAGGCAAATTGCATAAATTTAAGAAAATTGAATTTTGCGGGCTACCCGGGCGCTTTGACTTTATGTAAATTGAGGTAGGTACTAACCTATATAAGGTTAGTAATATTAGGAGTAAGCAGAATGTTTTATTTGCACATGTTCACAATAAAAAAGTTTTGCTTCAACACAAACATAATTGGCAGAAATGTGGGTGTACTATGCCTAACTCAGTGGGGAAATACAGGGGTGGGGCTTAATAGACTGAGTTTTTGATACATACTTGGCATTGTATAAAATGCCCAATAAAATAATTGCCATTATTTGACCATGTTTCAATTTCTGCTCTGGCAATGCAGCTGACACAAATTTTTGATTGTAGGGAAAGGTAAGAAAGATGAAGACTGGTCTTCAGAAACAAGTGACGTTGAACTCAAAGAAGCATCTGAAGAGGAAATTGCAAAACCTGTTAGTAAAAAAAAAAGTAAGTGATAATTTTTGTAAATACTAGTATTAAAAACTGAATTTATTTACGGGTTATTGTTTTGTTTATGCATTATTTAAATGTTAAACTTGATTCATAGTTGTGTTATATGGAATACTATACTTACTATAGATATTATATATAATATTATAAATAAATAAATAATATTATAAATGCGAAAGTGAAAATGTGAGGATGGATGGATGGATGTTTGTTACTCTTTCACATAAAAATTACTGAACGGATTTGGATGAAATTTTGCACAGATAGTTTACAACCTGGATTAACACATAGGATACTATTATCCCGGTAGTAAGTTCCCGTGGGACAATTATCGAACTTCAGGCGGGCGAAGCCGCGGGCATAAGGTAGTGGAATATAGTATTCGGAAAGGGTTCATAGTATTACAATCAAACGCAAATGCACTACACTAAGTTGTCAATCTGCACAGTAATAGTGGGGCTCCCGTAAGTTAGCTACAAAAAAAGTCATTGCACATCATTTCCTTGAAAGAGCTGGTTTGTACTGGTATTATCATTATCTTTAATTTAAACTTTGCAGCAAAAAATAAAAAGAAAAATATAGAAGAAGCTGAGTCATCAGATGATGAGGATCATGATGACTCCAAGTCAGTAGTGAGCAATGTTTCTAGTAATCAAGCTAAACCTGCTGTCAAGTCAAAGAACAAAAAAGGTATGTATGTTTAAACATATAAAATTAAGTAACTTAAAGAAGTATTAAGTCTTGGCTAAATAATAACAGCTGCAAGATTCGATCTTAAAGGTTAAGCAGCGCTTACCTAGGTCGGTCCGTGGATGGGTGACCATCCATTGCATACCGAGTTTCTACTGTGCTTCAGAAAGCATGTTTAGCTGTTGGTCCTGGCTGCTGGCTATTTGTAGATTTTTGACAGTCATTTGTGGAGGTCAAATAGGCAGTTGTTCCATGTAAAAAACTGGTATTCAGCTGCATCCGGTTAGATTGGAAACCAAATGCAATATAGTTGGGGAAAGGCTAGGCAGATGATGATGATAGAACTATAATCAGCAATAGCAACAGGTGGTGGGCTTCATACCTTGCATATTAATTAACTATTGAAATCATTTCAGGCAAAGGAAAGAAAGAAGATTGGCCAGATGAAGAGAGTGATAAGGAATTAAAAATGGAGCCATCAGAGGATGAGGAACCAATTGTTATTCCTGTAGTTAAGAGTAAAGGTAAAATTGCTGGTTGTCAAAACATTGATGGTAATTTCACAGCAAAATCAAAATCAAAGCATTTATTTCAAGTAGGCCAGTTACAGGCACTTTTAAATTGTCGAAACAAAGACAACAATGAAATGTAGCTACAGTCACAAGGCATAAAAACTGTGAAAGTACTGTAGTTGCCCATTCCCTAACATAGATCTCTATGAAGAAGAACGGGCCAGAAACTCCATGGACACTCTTTTAAATCAGAATATTTTTACAGCTAAATTGAGATTGTTATTGTTATTACAGGTAAACATAAAAAGAAGAACAACATGGATGATTTAGAGGCTGAATTAAAGAAGTTTGAAGTGAAAGACCCTGAACCTGAGCCAGAAGTTGAGGAACCACCTCCACCACCTGCTAAGGCTAAGGTATGTTCTATGTTATACGGGCAAAATTCACTTCTTTTTTGTCAGAGAGTTAGGGATTTAAAAAAAAATCTGTATCCAGCTGAATCTGGTTAGACTGACAACAAAGTCGGAAAAAAGCTAGGCAAATGATGATACAGTTAGGGATTCTAGTCTGCTACACAGAAAATCATTGCTAATTGAGTTCGAATATACAACATATAACAATAGAAAATAACAAACAAAAAAAAAAGTCGAGAGCTTGCATGTCGTGACTCAGCATGATTGATTCTATTGCTATATGTTATTTGATTAGTTGTACCCTTGTTACAAACAGGATGCAACCAAGAAACCTAAGAAAGAGGAAGTAGTAGAACCTGAAGGTTCGGCTGACGAAGCATCCATGGAGACTGATGATAAAGTTGCTCAGCTTCCGGACAAAGACAAAGAAGAACTCTTTGAGAAGAAAATGAGTCACAAAGAAAAGAAGAAGTTGAAGAAAATGCAAGAGTATGAGAAACAGATGGAACTGCTGACCAAGAAGGGTGGTCAGGGACACAGTGATCTTGACGCCAACTTCACTGTCAGTCAGGCACAGAAAACTGCTGGTAGGTAGCAAGCTTTTTCATTTGAAACTAAAGAGAGAAGGAAAAAAAATTGTTTTCACTAAATGTGACATGTAAAAAAGAACAAGTTGCGAGAAAATATTGTTATTTCAATCAAAAATATGAATTCTTTTGTGAAAAAATAGGCTATTGGAATTGTTCTAATCACCTACAATATGCTAAGCAGGAAGCCCTGGGTCCGATTCCCAGGTTGGACAGTGTTTTTGTATTTTCCATCAGGTATTTCTTCGCAATAGCCAGGAGTCCGGATTTGTACAGAGTTGATGTCTGCTCTGTGATGTGTGTTACACCGAGAGAATTGTGCGTTTTGTTATTGCAATTCATCCATTCAGATATCTGAGTGCTTAACTCTTTACCACACTTCAGGTCAAATGGCAGCCCTAGAAAACGCAGTGGACATAAAAGTGGAAAACTTCTCAATAGCCGCTAAAGGCAAAGATTTGTTCGTGAACGCGAACCTGTTGATCGCGAATGGGCGGCGGTACGGTCTGGTGGGCCCGAACGGTCACGGCAAGACCACGCTACTGAGGCATCTGGCTCAGCGTGCCTTCCCTCTCCCACCCCATATAGATATACTGTTGTGTGAGCAGGAGGTCACTGCCAGTGATATGAGCGCCGTCGATACTCTGCTTGAGGCTGATGTTAAGAGGACTGGTGAGATTTTTCAAACATGTTACTGTATTAAATGCTAAGTAAGGAATTTGTATTGTAACGGGCTGGTGTCCGCAACTCCACGTCCAAAGCGCATATTTTGCATACGGGCTAATTAAGGAAGTATTCTACTTCTTAGAGTTTAAATCAAATCCATAAAATATTTGTTTGGTGCATGATAAATTGATTCTACATCCATCAACCAATCTATTGAATATTCTAATATATTTAAATTTAAGCACATAATTTCCTTTTCTTTTATACATAGAACAATGTAGAATTAAAATCTATCTTGTTTCTATTTCAGAATTGCTCAAAGAATGCAAAGACTTAGAAGCTTTAATAGAAAAAGGAGATCTCAGCAAACAAGATAAGTTAAATGAGGTGAGTAACAGCAACAGTGAAAGATACAATTAAAAGTTCTCGTTAGTCTGGTGGTCCCAAGCGCCGCTTCTGAGCGTGAGATCTTGGGTTCGATTCCCTGGTCGGGCCAAGTTTTCTTCGATTATCGTACATGGAGTTTTTCAGTAGCAGCCCTTAGTCGTAGTCTCGATTTATGCACATGTGATGGTAAAAGGCTCACCTCCTATTACATAGGACTTAAATATAACTGGCGAAATGATGGTGTTTACCTGTATCTCACTTCGGAGACTACACATGTGATGTCACATATGAGAGTTTGAGTTTAATATAGATTGGTTTCTCAGGTGTACGCTGAACTGAAGGCGATAGGCGCGGACTCAGCGGAGCCCCGCGCGCGCCGTATCCTGGCGGGTCTGGGCTTCAGTCGCGAGATGCAGGACAGAGCCACCAAGAACTTCTCTGGAGGCTGGCGTATGAGAGTCTCACTCGCTAGGTACGCAGCTAATACATTATTAATACTAGCTTTCCCACTGGGACCTCCTACCAGGATAAAAAGTACCAGATGTCCTAACATAGGTCATGCACTATCCATATGCCAAATGTCATTAAAATACGTTCACCCAGAAAGCGTGACAAATAAAACAAATTAACTTTCACATTTGTGATAAGTGAATAATTAATCCATTAAGGGTCTGTTTCACCAGCGATGAATGATGAATATGCGATTAAGTTCCCGTTAACTTACTTGGCAGATAATTTCATACAAATTCTGTTCATTTTTTAATTTATTCGGAAAGTAAGGGTTAAGCTCGCCGTTGTACATAAGCTATATATTGTAATTTTGTGTGTATATCTTTTGATTTTGAGTGCAATAAAGAATAAGTAGTGGTTATTCGGACATCGTGAAATAGGCCCTAAGAAATGTTTGTGGCCTGTTTTACCAAGTTGTATGTATTGTATCATCTAAACAGTTATTATTTTGCGTACGTCAAACTTGACACAAGTCCTGGTAAAACTATCTGGCATGGACACTCATAAATAGACAGATATTGAACCTCATTAATTTTTTTTTTTACTTGCAGAGCCCTGTACATAGAACCCACACTACTGATGCTTGACGAACCTACGAATCATTTAGATCTGAACGCTGTCATTTGGTTGGACAAGTAAGTGCAGTCTTTATTATTATAGGTGATCTTAAAAGCAACATTATGGGTCCGTTTATACATTCAGAAACAGTAGAAATCAACCATAAAAATTGCAGTTCCAAAGTTCGATATGTCGTTATTACTCCTGGATACAGTACTGTTCCATACAAAAAAAAAAATTGTATGCAGTAAAAATACAACTATGTTCCTTTTCCAGCTACCTCCAAGGTTGGAAGAAGACACTTCTGGTAGTATCCCACGACCAGTCCTTCTTAGACAATGTATGTAACGAGATCATTCACCTGGACACCCAGAAATTGTACTACTACAAGGGCAACTACTCAATGTTCAAGAAGATGCACGCACAGAAGAGGAAGGAGATGATCAAGGAATACGAGAAGCAAGAGAAGAGGATAAAGGAGTTGAAGGCGCATGGACAGTCGAAGAAACAAGCTGTAAGTGCTATATAAATAAAAATGAATTTTTGTCCTTTATGCGTTCCAAAACCGTTGATCCGATAGTGATGAAACTTTGGTGAGTTCTTCTTTACGCCTGAGAAGGTTCTGCTCCGAAAAATCTATACATATACATACTTACGTCGCATTGTAACGCATGCCGGGTACAGCTACTTTGTTTTAAATCTTGAAATTTTGAAACAATTACAGAAAAAAGGAATTATGGGCTGTGCCAGATCTACATGCCCGTATTCGCATTTTCCCTTTCCATTCGCATCTCCACCGCTTGTTCTAACAAACAAGAAGGAACCATTCCCCTGGAATCGGCTTATGGAGATACCTTCACTACTGACAGTGAAGGTCGTTTCTGAGGGACAGAAATATAAAGAATTAGAGACAATTAGAATCTCGTAGGATAGGGCATAGCTCCTAATGTTTCTAAATCGCTTTATATTAATATCCAGAACCACATATCAATTTTCTTCACTTAATAATTTCTTTGCTTTTTCTTTACAAAGTGGCACCATTTATAAAAACCAAACTTCTTCATCAACAGGAAAAGAAACAAAAGGACGCGTTGACCCGCAAACAAGAGAAGAACCGCAGCAAGGCACAGCGCGAGGACGAGGACAGCGCCGCGCCCACGGCCTTGCTGCAGCGCCCCAAGGAGTACATCGTCAAGTTCTCCTTCCCCGACCCGCCGCCGCTGCAGCCGCCCATACTTGGCTTGCTCAGTACGTACTAGCTAGATAATGGAACTACAGTACCGGGGTGTTTAACCTTTTGACCGCAATTGTCACAACACGTGACAAGCAAGCTCGTGCCCCGTACGCCAAACGACGCATATATATGAAAAAATTGCATGTGAAATTGTGGCTTGGCGTGGCGGGCACGCGCGTGCGGTTATGCTCTGGCGGTCAAAAGGTTAAATGATACATACAGCTTAGGAAAGGGAATTTCATTTGTGTAACTGACGATTGCCATAAAGCGTTAGCATAATGATACGGGTTTCCAGTATGGACAAGTCGAAAAGGTTTGGTACCCCGATCAGTACCGTTCTTTTTCGACTACGGGTAAAATATTCCCATCACACGTAAAGAAACAGGTGCATAAAAACATGCAACACCGTATCTTTCACACGAAAAAGCTGACCTATTTCTAAAACTGATGTGCCATATCTACTCCCGGGTAAACTCAACATTATGTTGGTCGAAATAAGGTAGAAAACTCAGTTTGTCAGATTTTGCTACATCGATGAAGAGTTGGTTTCGCACTGTCCGCAAAGGCACATCTCATCTGCCAGAAAAAAAAAAAACAAAAGTGCAACGGAATTCGTACTGGAAATAATATCTACAAATATCATTAATGTAGAAGCGTCACGGTAGCCCGCGAATTTCAAATTTTCTTCCGTTTTTTGCAATTTGCAGGTCAGTGGCAGGTCGCAAGTGACACGTATGTAGTTACAGAATTATAATAATTAAATTCATTAATCAAACCCTCTTAGTTCATTTAACCCCATTCAAAAACTATTTCATGTAAAAGACATTCAATGGGGTTAAATGAACTGTTGTATTGATGATTTTAATGATTATAATTCTGTAACTACATACGTGTCACTTGCGCGATTCATCTAGCATCAACATACAACCTGACACTGACCTGTAAATTGCAAAAAACGTAAGAATATTTGAATTTCGCGGGCTATCTTGGCGATTCCAACTTAAAGTGCAGCTGTTATTCTCACATATTTATTAACATTCCATAATCACTATTTCTTTTTTTACCAACAGACGTAAACTTCAACTTCTCTGGTCAGAAGCCTCTGTTCCGTGGCGTAGACTTCGGCATAGACTTGAACTCGCGTATCGCTATCGTGGGCCCCAACGGAGTGGGCAAGTCCACCTTCCTTAAACTGCTCGTGGGTGAACTAGCGCCCGTGACAGGAGAACTCATCAGGAATCATAGACTGGTTAGTACATTTATTTTTTCAAGTATTCTAAACGGTTTTTGAAATCGAATGAATCAAATGTCAGATCTCGTGTAATCAGTTTACACGAGATCTGACATTTGATTCATTCGATTTCAAAAACCGTTAACACCACATCATCATCATCTCTTGCCCTTGTCCCAATTCATTTCGGGTCGGCGCAGCATATCTTCTTCTTCCATAATGAATAACACAACAATTAAACAATAATACAAGTTGTCATGATATTTACCAGCAGACCACCTAACATTGCATTTCTTGCGTCAAATCAAGCTATGTATCCTATTTCTACCTTTTCGACACCTTCACCATAGAAACGAAATAAAAATTTGAATAAAAGCTAAACAGCAGATCATACGCTGGCGGTCGCTGAACACCAGCGCTGTATCGGTCTTGCATGCGATCGAAGTGTTATTCCCAACTTGTTATTTTTTGTGTTCTGTGTACTTTATTTATTATCCATCACGGTGCAAATAAAAGGTTTTCTTTCTTTTTCTGATGGTTTTACACTCAAATCTAACCTACAAAATTACTCCTTTAGCGGATAGGTCGTTTCGACCAGCATTCCGGTGAGCACTTAACTGCAGAAGAAACTCCGGCTGAGTACCTCCAGCGGTTGTTCGGGCTGCAGTACGAAAAGGCGCGCAAGGCTCTCGGCACGTTCGGGCTGGCCAGTCACGCGCATACCATCAAGATGATGGACCTCAGTGGTGGGCAGAAGGCTAGGGTCGCGTTAGCCGAACTGACTCTTATGGCGCCTGATGTCGTTATTTTGGTAAGTGGCAGATATCTGTAACATATTATTCTGTTAAATCTATGTTTCGTGGTAGTTGAGTGTGATTCTCGAGAATCTCGTAAAGACCATAGACCAAATAGACTTCTTATAATAACTACATCGAGGTAGACTTCTTATATCACATAATAACACCGAGATAGGAGCATCTCCCTCCACAAAATAAAGTATCTTAAATTTTTCGGCGTGTTACGAGTTAGTAAAAATATAAGCTACTTTTAAAGGATAATAAAATCTCAGGACTGTGTCTAACTGTTCCATTATACTAGTTTTACTTTGTTAAATTATGTACTAGGATCTGACTATGCCTGTTTTAACATAAAACATATAATAAATACTCTTCATAGCTTTCTGGCAGTGAAATAATTTTTGAAATCGAACGATAATATATCAGAAGTTCCGCCTTGGAATTTGCCAAAGGTTCGTAATACCACGCTGCGTTCCAAAACGGGCATAGTGGACGTTGGTAAGAAGGCGGCTAGGCTAAAATGTGATTGGACGGGTCACGTCAGCCGCATGCACGATGACCGCTGGGTAAAAGTTGCTGGAAGACGGACGGCGCCGCCCAGGCCGGCCCAGAAAGAGCTGGCGAGACGTTCTGGACGCGTACCGCGAGGGCTGGTTCTAGGAGGCATGGGAAAAGAGCACATGGAAAGAATTGGGGGAGGCCTTTGCCCAGCAGTGGGACAGAACAGGGTATTAAAAAAAAATTACACTATTCGGAGATTACCTCCAGCATGCAAACTTAAGAACTATACCTCTTTATAATATTAATGTAGAAGGATTCTTTATGTTTTCTCACTACAAGATTTGTTGACAAAACTACTATTGTAACCACAGGACGAGCCTACAAACAACTTGGACATCGAGAGCATAGACGCGTTAGCAGACGCGATCAACGACTACAAGGGAGGTGTGGTCATAGTGTCCCACGACGAGCGGCTCATCAGGGAGACCGACTGCGCGCTCTACGTCATTGAGGACCAGACCATCAATGAGGTACGGCTATACTTCTTATTTCCAATAAAATATGTAGTCGAACCAATAAATTATTTTCATCGTATTTATGCGAGGTCGTGACAAAGCAAGCCATGTATTTTATAGCGGTATATTGAGGATATTCCATTTTGCATTGAATCACCATGACCCCGCGTCCTAAAGCGATCTTTCGCATGAAAACGTAATCGTCGCGTCCATATTATCACTCATTTGTGCGGGAAACTAGAAATCGTCCTCTATTGGTGCGTTATACGTACGTTCGGGTTTGCCGAAAAAACTAACGCAACGATAGCGGGCATCTCGCGACGATCGCTTTGGTCAGGGCGCGCCATGACAGATTCTTACAAAATAATACTTAACCATTTGCAGAAAACTTCGAATTTAGCATTGTTTGTAGTAAAACAATAAAAAAATATAATGTCTGTATATTCATTACCTTCTTTTCTTCGTAGGTTGATGGCGACTTCGACGACTACCGCAGGGAGTTGCTGGACAGCCTGGGAGAGATCATTAACTCTCCGTCCATCATCGCGAACGCGGCGGTGCAACAGTAAACAGTCACTGTACCAACAATCACCAGCTTTTTATAGCATTATTATTTTAATCTTATTGCTCAACAAGAGATGAAGTTATACGTCCTGTATAGCGCCATCCGTTTCTCTCTCTGCAGCTGCCTTGGCTTTTTCAACTATGTTGGTATCGGCTTCCAATCTAACCGGATGTAGCTGAATACTAGTTTTTACATGGAGTGGCTGCCTATCTGACTTCCACAACCTTGTTACCAGTCATACGATACCCCTTGGAAAGACAGGAGTAAGAGTAAAGTAATATTTCTATAAGAGGTTGCGATCAGCCCTCTGAACATACGCAACCCGTTGTACGATTTGTTAAAATTATTTTGTATGTACTTATTTTTTTAGTTCCATTAATTTCCAAAAGTTATCGATGCTTGTGTAAAATATTGTATTTATTAAGGTTGTAATTCTTGTAAAGACAAGTTAGATAAATTCTTTGTAAAGCGTTTTGTTGTCGCCAAACACATTGTTTTGTAAATAGGTCAGTTTATGGATCTTTCTTGTTTGTCTGGGCTGCAGTGCAAGATTTTAGATGAAGCGGTCATGTTTCGCCGGCTCTGATGTTTATTTCCTGAGCTTGTATTAAGGTTGTGTTGCGCAAATCTAAAGTTTTTTAGGGTTCCGTAGCCAAATTCGTGCTGTCCGTCTGTCTGGCTCTCCGTCCGTATGTGACACCGTTGGCACCACACAGTTGAAATTTAGAAACTAGGTGTCTTCTATGAACCGCTACACCAAAGTGATGTGAAATAATGAAACAAAATTATAAGGGTCGCGCTCCGTACATGTGCGTGCTCTTGAAAAAGGATATCGAGGTTCCTTAATACATTTTTTCTTAGGACTTTTTCTTGAAACTGCAGCAGTAACTTTGTTTTTTTATTAACATACTATGAATAACAAATTTAGTTTTGCTGGTGAGTGTAAATTGACATATGAATGAGTGTTTAAAATATTTTTATTATATTTTTTGTTTGGTGCTACGGGACCCTTTGAGCGCGAGGCCGGCTCGCACGGGCCGGTTTTTACATATAATTATGAACTCCCGCCCTCAAAAACATCAATAAAGTCAGTAGAAATTATCTCCAATAAAAAAAAACAATGTATTTGGTGCAAAGTTACTTGTATGATTGACTGTAATTCGTGCGTCATTTTAGATAATTATTGATCGTGGGTTTACTATTAGGTACACCTCTCCCTAACCCTTTGGGGATTTCAGGAGTGAGGTTTATTTTATGTAAATCTCAAGACCACAAGTGCCATTAGTAATTTTGACAAATAGTACAGCTCTATTATTGTTGAATAATTTAAAATTTAATTAATAATCGAACCAATAAGTTTATAACATGGTATCACAAGCTTTTACAGAGTATATTATTTTCTTGTCCCACAAGTGCCTGGTTCATAGTGCACTTATAAATACTGCCCGTATAGTACGCACTCATTTTAAAGCATCAAAAATGTGTTGGTAAACAGAATATAAAGTATTATAATTTTATTATTTACATCGTGTCCTTGTGTTTATCTGTCGTAAAAATGTATGGAAACTAATCAATGACGTAAAAAGACACTTCACGAAGCCGAAAAGCACTTGAGCTCCCCGTCATTGCGATGTTTTTTTTTGTTCTGGACCATACCTAGAAACCTTCTGGTTACGCTATCGGAGGTTATAGGCAACGTTTTTTTGAAATACTTGTTTTTAATTTTATAACTACTTTAAATATCTCCATGACCACAGGGTTCATGGAAGTATTTAAATATTTAATGCGTCCTTCAGCACAATGTTTTTAGTGCGTTACATGGAGTCCTACTGTAAATCGTGATGATTCACACCAACAAAAAGTCGTTTCCTAGCAATAACTTTTGCGTATAGTTACTTAGATAGATTGTTTAGTTGACGGAATCGTGAAGGGGGTCTGTTTCATATTGTATTTACTCATTGATCCATCATAAGAAGAAATAGCTCAATTAGTTCCATGATGAATGTCTTCCAAAGTTTTCTGCTTTGTTCGTGGCATCACATATACGATTCCATTTTAAGTAACTTTTCATCAAGTTGTGATGACGTTCTTCTGACTTTCCCGTTGTTATATTCATAAATTATAAAGAAGCTTAGAAAATATGGATCTGTAGTACACTGATACCAATAATTGTTTTAGAAAAAATGAAATAAAACAATTTATAACTGTGTAATCGCTTATATTTAAATTCTGTCTCTTTGTTTGTGTCTGTTGATAAGCCAATTAACCGTACTGTGTTGGGCAATGTTTCCTTCGCGCAATTGAATTTAAATGTAACATATATTTAAAATATTTATATACATGAATAAATTTTGTTACAAAATTATAAACGACTCTCATTTTATTTTATATTATTTCTTACGAATTATTACCTGCCCAGACAGAGCTGTGATGGCTGAGTGGTAGCAGCCCCGACTAACCGAGTTGTAGGGCGTGGGTTTGGGCAGGCATTTTACTAATTTGTTCAAAGAGGATGCGCTAAGGCCATTTTTTTTTTTTTTTTGGAGGTTGGGAAATCATCAAATGACTCCTCCCGCTCTGGGCGGAGCGGAAGGGAGTGTCAGACTCTTACTGACTAAATACCACCCATGTTCCTTCTTTCGCCCTTTATGTTCCAGGGCCGCGGTATCTCTTTCGAACAGTCCCGCAGCCCTGGATGCGCTAAGGCCTGCGAAATTCAAATTTTATTACGTTTTTTGCAATTAGCAGGTCCGTTTCAGGTTGTATGTTGAACAAACTATGATGCGCGACCGTAACACGTATACATTTACAGAGATGTAATCATTAAATCATCAATACAACCCTCTAAGTTCATTTAATCCCATTGAATGACTTTTTCATGAAATATTTATGAAAAAAAAAATCGATGAACTATGTCAAGTGGGGTATCGTTGAATAGGTATTTTAAAATCATCTTTAGGTTCCTTTTATCATTTTTCATTTTAATTAATAGTTTAGGATATATAACGATTTAAAGTTGTTTAACAAAACAATCATTCTCGCTAATTGATTCTTACTTATTGATTTGTTTTTAATTCAAGTATAAACGTTATACAAACAAAAAAAAAACAGTGAAAAAGCATGAAGAACAAATATTTTTGGTAAAAAATAACTTTTATTCATCGCCAAGTCGCCGAGTAAAAAAAAAGTTTACTTGCAAGCTCGATAGATGGCGTTGTTCATTTGATGCACGTTTGTGAATCGCGGTGTTAAGATTCTCCGCGTCTACTAATTGAATTCTTTGTTATGGATCATTGATATATGTATAAAAACCCTTATGGATTTAAGTTTTCATACTTTAAAACTGATTTTAGCTCACTAAGAGAGAATAGTTAACTGACTTTAGTGCGAACGTAAATTTGAAAATATTTAATTTGGATTCCTATTGTTTTTTGTTATCATCATTACATTTCTGTCACCAAAACTATTACGATTCACGACTCATAGTTTGGTAGGTAGGGTACATCAGTAGTTAATAAGTTTTTCGCTATAATACCTTAAAAACTGCGACTGCGAGTTAAACTTGAAAACCTGCGGCCTTTAACTGGCGAACGCCTTCAAAGAGAACGACAAAAATGGAAATCTATAGATTGGGTGATAATAATAGATGAGATTTCTATGGTACCTTACCTAACGCTACGGAATATTAATCTACGCCTTCACGAAATGAAGCATAATCAACTGCACTTTGGTGGTTGTAATATTATTTTATTTGGTGATCTAATGCAATTGCCACCTGTGTCCAAAACAACTGGCGGGGCTTATTGCTATCGACAACCTGCGACGTTAATAGGTGAAGTCAACCTCTGGCATCTATTTGATTTCTGTGAGTTACCACAAAATATGAGACAAGGACATGACACAACATTTGTGGATATATTAAATAATATTAGAGTCGGTCAACTGACAATGCAACAATTGGAGATATTAGATAGTCGACGGGCAGAGGTAGACGATCTCAATGAAATCATTCGAGTTTTCCCAACTACTAGACAGGTCGATGAACATAATCAAAAGATGACAACTATATTGGCAAAAACTTTTTTGCAAAAAATAAAACCGACTTCAAAATCACAAAAAAAGTGAAAAATAATTTTAGCTTCAGAAGTCGGTGACTTTAGTTTGTTTGATTCAGTTTTTTGTTTGGCACCGACTTCTGAAGCTAAAATTATTTTTCACTTTTTTTGTGATTTTGAAGTCGGTTTTATTTTTTGCAAAAAAGTTTTTTTTATTTTTTCATTTTTAGTTGCAATATCCTATACAATTTTTTTCTATGCGTTCATTTTACATTGTAAACCATACATTTCATGGTAATAGGCTTATTCTTACTTCCTTACTAATATTATAAATGCGAAAGTAACTCCACAACAACAAACAAGTAACAGACTTCAGAGTCAAATGCTCATAAAATAAAAACTAATGGGCTTACCTGAATCAAATTTTTATGGGACCAATTCGAAACTATTCCGCATCAAACAAGAATTGAGAACCTCCTCCTTTTTTTGAAGTCGGTTAAAAACTACTAGGTTGTATAAATTACATGCAGTTGATATATCAGTAGAATCGAAAACATATGGTCAAAAACCGAAAGATGTTTATGTTTCTGATGATCCTAACAAAACAGGAGGAATCGTTAAATATTTAACAATCGGTTTAGGATCACGAGTTATGTTACGAAGAAATTTGAATGTTATCCATGGTTTTGTTAACGGAGCAATGGGTGTTATAAGAACAATTGAGTGGCCAGCTCTTCGGAGGGACCAATTGGAACCCGGAGAATTGCCACAGGCTGTTTATCTAGAATTTGACGACAAAGCAATTAAAAACAATGTTCCTGGAGTAGGAGTCAGAATCGAACCATCGACGACAGTATTCGATGCACTGCGCGGACAGGGTAAAATAGAGCGAAAAATGTTGCCATTGATATTGTGCTGGGGTGTAACTGTACACAAGCTCCAAGGAACTACTTTGGACCGAGCTGTGGTTCACGCATTTTTGCTAAAGGTCAAGCATATGTAGCTTTGAGCCGAGTTAGGTCTCTAGAGGGACTAATCATCAGTAGTTTAGACCACCGCAAGTTACTTAATAATCCCCACAATATTAACTCCCTCAATGAAATGACTAGATTTCGAAATTTACCATCTTATAACGAAGTCACTGAATCGTAACTAAAAAGTATAAAATAAAATAAAATAATTTAAAGAAAAACAAAATTTCTTTAAATTATTTTATTTTTTCCGAATGTACTCGAGTGTAGGCCTCTCTTTTCTTCTCCGTTCCTGTGCCAGCCTCATCCAGGTTTTCCCCCGATGGCAACTATGTCGTCTGCCTATCTCGCCCCCGGACGACCCACATTTCTTTTCCCCGTTCTTGGACGGCATTCGCTGACAGCCTTAGTCCACCTGTCATCACTGCGCCTTGCTAGGTGTCCTGCCCAACTCCATTTGAGTTCCGTAACGCGATTTCCAATATCGAAAACCTTTGTACGTCGTCGGATTGCGACGTTAGAAACTCGATCTACCAGCTTTATGTCGAGCACGGAACGCTCCATGGCTCTCTGTGCAACTCTGAGTCTGTACACAGCCTCCTGCGTGAGCGTCCATATTTCAGCACCGTACGTCATGGTGGGTAGAACACACTGGTTATAGAGGCGGGAATATACAGGGTGGAAACTTTCAACGGGGCAGTAAGGGGAACTACTTTAACCGTTGCAGCTACACGAAAATGGTCTTAGGAGACTATCCATATTTTTTTTGTGAGATTTTGATCCCCATTCACAGATTTAAAAAAAATGTAAGTAGGTACAGTTAGCAAGAAAATGGCCATTTTACACAAAAAAAAAATTGATGCCAGTCGATCCTGTTTCTAATACTGATCAAAAAGTTTTACTGGACCAACCATCGTTGGAGTACTGAAAAGTTAGAAATCGCAAAAAACGTTAAGTTACATACCGCCGGCTTCGTGATCATTAATTGTCTTTTATTTATTTTTTTGTATTTCAGATTCACAAATTCTTTCTTAGGATCTGGTGGCCTACCATGATGTCTTAAAGCAGGAGTAATTCCAGTGTGGGAAAGAGACCGAGCTATACAGGTCGTCTAGCGCCATCTCTTTCCCACACTGGAATTACTCCTGCTTTAAGACGTAACGGTAACGGGGGGTTACCGTTACTTCTGCAATGATTTCGAGTGAGTTGCTGGTCGTGCCCTAAAATTAAGCGATCGTCGCGAACTTTGGTTTCTAGGAACGCGGCACTGCGCCGACAGAGGGCGCGGTCACTTGAACGAGACGATCGCGTATCATATTTATAAAACTTCGGCAAGAACACATGTTTACAATTAAAGTAAAATGAAACGGATAATAATGTAAACTATACTTAAATAATTTCATGAAGTTTGAATAAATAAATACGTCAGCTTACATTTAGCCGTCGAGGTTCATAATTTCGGCAGGTGTGACGATACAATGCCGTCTCGTACGTATCTATGCTACGAGTTCTAACGGTAAGGGTTCAACTATCTGCTACGACACGTAGCCAGCTACGCAGTCAGCAACATACGCTACGTCGTAGCACTCGTAGCTAAAGTGTAAATAGAGGAAAAATGTAGTGCAATATATCAATTCGTTTTATACGAGAATAGAACATTTTAATAGAGATCGTGGAATATGGTGACTTCCGAGATATACGAGGTGTATACGGAACCTTCACGAAGCCGTCAACCAAGCATTATGTACATCAAACCAATGAAGTAACTCTTCACAAAACAGATTGCTGGGAAACGACTTTTTTATTTTGGGGTGAAAAATCAAGTTTTACGGTGGGACTCAATGTAACGCCCTCAAAACATTGTGCTGATGGATGCATTGAATAGTACGGGGGTAGTAGTAAAACTATAACATTAAAACTTGTATTAAAAAAAATCGGCCAAGTGTGAGTTGGACTCGCGCACCGAGTGTTCCATATAAAGTAGGTATTTTGTTATTAAACTACATATTTACGATTTTCAGATTTTTTCCCTTTACTTGTGCTATAAGACAATGCTTCTTGCCAAATTTCATGATTCTAGGTCAACGGGAACTACCATATAGGTTTTCGACCCAAAACCCATAGGGTACCTTCCGGTTAACCTAGAATTGTCAATTTTGGTTAAAAGCAAGGTCTTACAGCACAAGTAAAGGGAAAATTCCGAAAAATAAAAAAAGTTAAAGTGAAAATCTAAATTTGCCCATATCTTTTTATCGTGTTGACTCAGGATCTTGATTTTTAGGTTTCCGTACCCAAAGGGTAAAATCGAGGCCCTATTACTAAGACTTCGTTGTCTGTCCGTCCGTCTGACTGTCACCAGGCAGTAACTCAAGAACCGCGATAGCTAGACAGTTGAAAATATTCACAAATTATGTATTTCTGTTGCCGCTATAACAACAAATACTAAAAATAAAATAAAATAAATATTTAAGGGGGCTCCCATACAACAAACGCGATCTTTTTTGCCCTTTTTTGCTCGATGTCAATAATGGCAACAGGTAGGCACTCGGCACTATACAAAAAACGCCATTGTTTGCCTATTTTTGCTTGATATCAATAAATGGCAACAGGCAAGCACTTGAAATATTCACAAAATTCTTAATTGTATATTTACATTAATAATAAATAAAAAAATTAAAATAAAAAAAATATTTAGAGGGGGCTCTCATACAACAAAAGTGATTTCCACGAAATGAGTCAAATTTTGCTTGCAAGATTTGGTTACAGCCAGACTCCACGGTTACAGAGAGACACCAGGACAAGAGAAACTAAAATAAAGTTACAATATGAAATTTGTGTACCTACTGTCAATATATATAGTCTAGTGTAGTAGTTGTAGTCTGTATATAGTCAATGGTACGGAACCCTTCGTGCGCGAGTCAGACCCGCACCTGGCCGGTTTTTAATACACTAATAGGGACTATAGACCTTCCGCTCCGCCCAGGGCGGGGGGGGGGGGGGGTCATTTTATGATTTCCCACACACCAAAAAAAAAAAAAAAAAAAGGGACTATAGACCTTAAGTATCTAGTATACATTTCAACTTGCTAGGTCCACCCGTTCCTGAGAAAATCGGTGGTGCCACACGGACAGACAGACGAACAAGAGAGTGATCTTATAAGGGTTCTTCTTTTACCTTTTGAGGTACGGAACCCTAAAAAGAAGGTAACTAGAAGGTTCCCATGGTCTAGAACAAAAAATGTTCTCAATGACAAGGAGAACAAGTGCCTTTCCGCTTCGTTAAGGATACTTTTACACCCATTATAAATCTCTCTGTGAAACTTTTTGTTTAAAGACATCGAAACAGTGGCTGAAAGTACAAAGATTTAAGTACTTAGGATAAACTCTCTCGTTGAGTTCACGTTTTTTTTTTCTGATATTGCACCTATTGTGTTTTGCCTCTGCAATGCAGAGGCAAAACACAATAGATGCAGATGCAGAGTCTGCATCACCCTAAGTTAGACTGGTAGAAAATGACCAAGGTATTAAGTCCGCCTTTGTTCAGTTTTGTGAATAAAGATAATTCAATAAACGGTTGTGTGAATGAATATATTTTAATAAATTCCTGTACTAATGAAGTCCATTGAATTCTCCTATGAAAAACTATCTTAAAACAATGGGCTGGCTATTCAATTCGTAGTCTAATTAGTAGGTGTGCCTTCGAAGCTCGATCGGTATGTTTCGAGCGAGCAATGCGTTAAAGTGTTCGTTAAAAGGTTTGGCAAGTTTACGTCGCACTGCTGTTTTATTTTTTGTTGTAAAGACAAAAGAGACTAGCTTAGCTGTTAAATACTATTACTTACATATTGATTTATACTTTAATAGAATTAATTATTATCCTGTCTATCATGTCAGGCATGCTTTTAAGGTTCTTGCGACATTTTGAGACTTATTTACATCGATAGGTGCGTTACGTGCGCGTAAAGCGATTTTTTATTGCACGTCGCTATTTTTGCATTACCTACTAGGGTTCAGAACCGGGAAATCCCGGTCTCGAAAGTACCGGGAATTCCCGGTTCTTTTGTCAGTAAAATGGAACCGGGAAATCAAATTTGATTCCCGGTTCTTTCGGTACTTTCGGGAATTTTATTTTTATTACGCGATTCACACTACTATTTACTTATTTACTCTTACTTTACTTTTCCACACTTTCTACTATTCAAACATTCAAAACTAACGTGAATAATTCAGCGTTAAAAGAAATAATGCTCATGAAGATTTCTTTACGAATGTTAGGATTGAAATGGCTCTCTTTGAAAATGGAGGAGATCGTGGGCGTTACTTGTCTCAGGCCTATGACCATCTATTAACGATTCCGCCAACCAGTGTTGAGCCAGAAAGAGTTTTCTCTTCGGCTGGTTTGCTATGTAACAAAATAAGATCTCGTTTGAGTGACAAAAGTCTAGATGCACTGTTGTTTTTAAGGTCCTATTATAGAGAAGAGAGAGCTAAAAGCTCTTAAAAAGCTAAACTTTGGTTACGCTATATATTTTACTAGCTTCCGCCCGCGACTTCGTCCGCGTGGAATAGTTACTTTGGGCTAACATGACTGCCCGGCTTTGCACATTGTGCGCGCAGTACCCGATCATTATTTTGCTGTGATTTTATTTTAAAACTGCGACAGCTCCTAAGATATTCACTTAAATCGAAAGATGTAAAGGGCAATTTTGTTTTAAATGAAATACTTGTGATGAGTAACGTATTTATTTGGATAAGGATTAATATCATGTTTATAAAAACACCTCCGTAAATAATGCATTATTTTAGAACAAATTTGGTTAGCATAAAAAAGGTTATAGTGAGCTAACCTTAAAAGACAGACATATGCTGACGCGGACTTTTTTTTAGAACTTTTAAAGAGGAATAATTCTGTAATACATGATTTTTGCGAAACTTTAACCGTTGCAACTTGCAACTTTTACCGTTGAAACTTTAACTTTAACCGCTGCGTACAGCGCACGCAGCGGAAGCTCTCAATAGGAAAAAATATCTCCCGATTTTGAAACATTCTTCATTAGTGCTCCGCTCCTATTGGTCGTAGCGTGATGATATATAGCCTATAGCCTTCCTCGATAAATGGGCTACCTAACACTGAAAGAATTGTTCAAATCGGGACAGCAGTTCCTGAGATTAGCGCGTTCAAACAAACAAACAAACTCTTCAGCTTTATAATATTAGTATAGATGAATACTCGGAAGGAGATATTATGTTTAAATATTTTTTGTCAAAAAAGTTTAATTTTGTTTTCTTTGAAAAATGTATAAGATATTTCTAAATGTTTAAGGAATCTAAGGTAATTTTTACCATTTTATTGACAGTAAACACTTACTTAAGAACCTAACAATAACACTGTGATTGATTATAGTCTGTTTTATATATACTTACTTACTACTAGGTGTGAGAATAGAAAATAGTTTAATTTTGTTTTCTTTAAAAATGTTTAAGATAATTTTAATGTTAAGGAACCTAAGATGACTGCCTTATTTTTACTCTTTATTGACAGTAAATACTTACGTAAGTACCTAACAATAACTCTGCGATTGATTATAGTCTGATTTATATATAATTACCTACAACTAAGTATGAGAATACAGAATAGAAGAAAAAATTTCGAATTATAATTACTTGAATACTACATTTTAGTTTTTTTTTAAGCATATCACTTGTTTTCTATAACAAAAACTAGCAAGAACCGAAAATACCGAAAGAACCGGGAAATCCCGGTTCCTTTATACAAAAGTACCGAAATTCCCGGTTCTCAAAAACAATACCGGTTCCGAAAACACTATTACCTACCTATTCGTTAAAGGCTTTAGTGGTAAAGGTGAATCTATCTTTTCTTTTGACACCTCCTTTCTCCTTTTTGAATTTAACTATAATTATTAAAAATATTATAATTTATCAGTATGACTAATGTAACAATTTATTATGCCCATGTTGTAGATGTGATGAGACAACATAACCTCAAGACCATGTAATATACATACCGACCATGTTCTACCATGTTCAATAAACTTTAATAGTCAATAAAAAAGTTTATTTACTATTAAAGTTTATTGAACATGGTAAAAAACTTTATGTTCTGACAAATAAATGATGATTTGATTTGATTTGATATAAAATGGGTCCACACAAACAAAAATATTATTATTACCTACTAATTAATACTTCTATCCAACAATCCCGGTTCAGTACCGAGCGTAAGTTTTTTCCTCAATTTGCCAGCAGCCTTTCGCCCCTCCATTACAAACTTCTCAGCTTCATTAGAGGATTTAAAACGCAAATTTCCTTTTCGATTGTAACTTTTTTCCACTTCTTGAAAGGAACCTTCTTTTAAAGTTGAAGAAAATTAGTATCCTCCCCTTTGAGGGGCGAGCGCGTCTTTTAAGAGATTCATTTGGATACTCGACTTAATCTGCTAGAATAATAATGTTTCCGCTGCTGAATACTTGTCCAATTACGTGAAAATATTGTGCACGTTCTTTTATCTCATTTCTGAATGAATATTTATTGAAAATCGGTGTTGTAAGCGTGATTAGCCAAGTGTTTTCAAATAATTTAGCTAATAGAGCCAGGGTGTAGGTATGACGGTATGTTGCTGTTGTCATCGAAGTCCCATTTGCAGCCTAAAACCAAAAACAGCACATACATACCTATCTACCTAAGAACATACCATCTAAGCTAACCAAAACAATAGCTAAAAACAAACACCGCACGCAGATTTCCTCTCCACGCACGCTAAACACATTACTGCGAATTATCCACTAACAAGCTAACAATGAGAGGCTTATCATCACCGCAAGAGCCTATTACTGTCTGGAGAGCATTCCCGCCCCTTCTTACGACGTCACGAGCCCCTGTTACCTTGTCACACTAACCATCCCACGCGTGAAGCTAACAATACGAGGGGACGACACTACCATTGCACTGCGACAGGGTTGTAAAACTTCTCAACAGAATAATTTCATACAATGTGTACACAATAGAAGCGATTATACTCTCCCCCGCGACATGATTTTATTTGTGCAGTTATTGCGTCGCCGAAAAGATATTTAAATTTCATTAGGTTTGTTTTACACTTAATTTGTGAGGGGAGTGTTGTATTGTATCGTAGGGGTGGGGCCCCGTTATTGCTACATTGGAATTGCCCTCTGTGTATTTCGACGGCGATTTGAATTTAAGTAGATACATGAATCAGATAGTAGCCTATTACAGTATTATCTAGCTATTGATAGTGTTATAAAATATGAATGTTTGATAGTTCATACGACCGTTGTTTTAATTACTTATAAACGTGGATAAAGTGCTGAGCCAGCGGCAGCGACTCTCGTATTTATAGAGTGGGTAGGTACTGCTACCCACTACTGGTCTAAGTGGGGATATTTCGCAGACGCAGACTCCATTAGTGGTGTTCGCCGGACTGTCACAATCATTTTTCTTTCCCGCCGCCGCTAATTCTCAGCCGCGGTTCGCTGGGCATGTACGCCAATCTATATTTTTGGTCCTTTTGCCATTTTATTTCATCTCATAAACTAGGCGAAGTACCTATATTACATGCATCGAAGATATCATGTTCTGAAAAAATCGATACGTAATAGCTATCCTTAAATTGGCAACAACGAGTCTGCTGAAATCGGTTATTAGGACAAGAGAAAATTACCTAAAAGAAAAGAGGTTAAAAGGATCCCAGCCTATCTAAGTTAATCTCTTGTCAAGATAAGTTGAGGTATCGATTCGATGGCATTGCCGTTTCTATACCTAAATCCACATTATAGATAGGTATCAAAATAATGTTTCAGTGTCAAATCAAAAAAATAATCAACAATCCGAATTGGCACCAAAAGAGATAAAACCCAAAGTATCAAGATCGCTTCGCCAGGGGCCATTCTAGGGAGGCTGATATCGACTTTTATTACTCCAGAGGGGTTGGTCATTAGCGGGATAAAGCGGCTGCCACCTGATAAAGTGCGTTTTGTTGCTCACTTGCTTATTTCTCTGTTCTATAAAGCTGAATGTATTTTTTAGGGTTGAAATTTTTACCCTTGAGTCAGGTCAGAACGTTATTTATCGAGAGCGGTCTTGAGCACATTTTGTATAGAATTTTGAGCAAAATAAACGTGGATTTCATTTTGAGACTAATGACGCTGGTGAAGGTTTCAAGTAAAAAATAAAGTTTGATTGTTATTTCAATGATTACGTAGTACAATCATAGTGCAGTTTTAGTGTCGGTAGGCATTTTTAGGATTCCATTGTGAATTGTTTTCAGAGTCCAACCGCTTCATTTTCAGGTAGGTATCTAGATATTAAACACATTTCAATAGGTCACTCAAACCCACTCTTAGTACAACGTTACAAGACCACATTGTACCCTCAATAGCTATATAGATATTATCTTCATCAGGCAAATTAGCAGCCCTCACAAAAAAGAAACGTATCTAAACCTCTATCTAACCACTAATGAAGTCCCACGGTGTACGTCGAGTTAGTGATATCATTCCGTACGTGAATTTAGTTAGAAATGAACAATAGTGGCAGTAGCGATTATTAACACTTTACCCGTTCCTCCCCGCTCGTACCAAAATGATTGATGAGCCGGTGTTGCCAGCTCCTATGACTAATAGTGTAGTGCCATATGAGCGCTGTTGTGAACTAGCACCGCTCATAAACAACGTTATCATTTCCACGGATAAGTGTCATAGGTTGCTCTAATTGAGAGAGTGATATTAATTGCTGTTATTAGGCAGTTATGTTTTCATTAGGGATTGCTTTCTTATAAAAAGTGCTGTGCCTAAGCTGTATTTATGTCCTTGAGCAGCTTAATTAAGAAGCACCTTGAGAATACGATTTTCTTTTCTCATAAAGATATTTATCGACGTGTACCTAATGTTTTTTAACACCATTTTTATTTTTTCATGACCTGTCTAGGGATTATGTTACAATATTGCTTTGACGATAAGTTTGTTATGTACTTATAATGGGTGATTCATTCGGAGTTACTTTTTCCAAAACTAAAAAAAATATGAATAAAACAAATTTATCGGGTAATCTTTATTATAATACAAAAGAACCATTCCTTACATTTACTTTTTAAAGATTATTTCTTTCAAATGTTGTCCGTAACTGCGATTAAGGTGGTCCATTCTGGAGTTCCAGTTTTCGATGACCCGACCGAGCATTTCCAGTGGTATTTGGCGAATAACGCGAGTAATGTTAGCTTCCAGTTGATCAATCGTACGCGGCTTATCCATATAAATTTTGGACTTTACATAACCCCACAGAAAAAAGTCTAAGGGTGTGATATCACAGGATCTAGGCGGCCAACTGACTGGTCCGAAACGCGAAATTAACTGTTCACCAAATTTTTCTCGCAACAAAGCCATGGTTTCACGTGCTGTGTGGCAAGTGGCGCCGTCTTGTTGGTACCAAAAGTTTTGAAGATGACGGGCTTCAATTTCAGGAAACAAATAGTCCGTTATCATGGTACGATAACGGTCACCATTGGAAGAATGGACCACCTTAATCGCAGTTACGGACAACATTTGAAAGAAATAATCTTTAAAAAGTAAATGTAAGGAATGGTTCTTTTGTATTATAATAAAGATTACCCGATAAATTTGTTTTATTCATATTTTTTTTAGTTTTGGAAAAAGTAACTTCGAATGAATCACCCATTACTAAGTTTGTAAGGGGTAGGGATTTCTGAATTGCGTGTTCCTTATTATTTGTTGTGGTTTGATCTATTGTTCTCGGGTTTTCTTAGGGTCCTTTTATTTGTTTTCATAGTAAGTATCTACTTGTTTTTGTACAACATCAAAATATTACGTAGTCGGCCTCACCCCTGTGTGCTGTGGGGCGCAAAATCCCGGGTCGGGGCAATAAACGCGATTAGACAAACATTTCCTGACGCGCGCCACTTTTTCTAAAACTTAGCGAATAAATCAGATCGGTGGTGCGTCGCAGTTTTCTCGTCGTCTTGCCAAATTTATGTACCGATCGGCCCTTTCGTATGGAGATGTGGCTCGCTATTTACATATAAATACCTCGATTATTTGAATTATTCAATCGAGAGGGGGCGGCGCTGACAAATCACTTCCTAAGAGATGGCACAAGTCGGTGGGCTCGAGATCAGCTTGACGCGTGTAGGATACGTCGCGTACCCAGCGTCCCTATAAGTTTTTATGATGCCTACTTAACATTCTTGGGTTTAGTTGGTATGACTGAACTGTGTTGTTAGATTAGTTCGATTTATCGACTTCTATGTCGTTGGTACATATCAAATGTTTTTCTTGATGTTTTTGTAACATTCGACGTGTTTTCGTCAAGACAACTTCAGTAACCATTTATCTTCGTTGTAAATTGTTATGAGAAAAAAATCACTTACTTAGTATTCTTATTTTTTTATTATTTAATACGTAACGCAGTCTTGTGCAAAGCAATCCAAGTTTTCTTGGCTCTAGATGGATGTCAGACGGAAATATTTTTCCGCCACAGCTTGGTTGAGCTGCCAATATTTTAATAGCTTGAACATTTCATTTTGAATTTACATTCTACAAAAGTAAACGTAGCATTACGGGGTACCTATGTGTATTTCCTGATAACACTATTTATAATAATATATCTCGTTGCAGTTATAGTTATTTATGTTGCTTGCAAAGGGTAAAAAATAAACAAAAAGCGAATAGCTAACTAGTCGGTAGCTGGGTGTAGTTTTCCCGCAGTTTTATGTCCTCTCACGTGCCATTTAGCCGGGGAAATAGAAGTTTTTGTATGGAAATCGGACGCACTAAACCCCCGGGCCTAGGGAGCGCTCCGGCTATTGTTGCTACGTAACAACCTCATAAAAGTTTATCATTCGCGTGTAAACCAAATTCCGCTAGTATTTTTTTTGCAAGCCCTGTTTCAGATGTGGCATGTAGATGCTTCTTAAAAATATACATAATATAGATAATATAACATAGATAAATAAAACGTGTACCTACGTCACGAGCTGAATTATAAAATTATCATCAGATTTGTAATAGAATGTGATCGCATGCTGCGAATCTGCGTAAAGCGGTGAATCTGAATCCCAGATTGAGATGGAGTTGCTGAAATTAGAGGTAATATAAAAATAGATCGTTCTACAATCAGGGCGATACCATTATTTTGCTTTAGGTCATCCAGATGATTTAACAGCGACACAATTTTATTTTTTTATCAAATTTCTCCGCGGCATTAAACAGCCATCAACAATACTCTTTGTAACCCAATACGTTTGAATCTCAAAAAACACATACTTTACCCTTGTAAACGCGACGCCTGATAAGAATCAACGTACGAGTATCCTGCTAAATCCCTTGTTATGCTCTTGTTACTGTATTTATATCGATAATCGCGTTATTGTCTCGTAGGAACATTAGTCGGGTGCAGCGGTCGAGCGCAGAGCGCCAGCCGTTACATCTGATAAGGGCATTTGATATGCTAATAGTGGTAGCAAATGTTCGCGTAATGAGCGTGCGACGGTTTAGCGCCTGCGATACACCCTTTGTGCTCGAGGAGGCTTTTGTGAAGGAATGACTTCTATGTAATTTTCTACAGTTAGCAGAATGGTGTGTGGCGTGATTATGAGTGTCTGGGTGGTAAAGCTGGTTTTGTGAGGATAATTCGATTTTGTTTTTTTCATGGATTGTAATTCTTTGTAGGACAACATTCGTCGCATGTTTTGAAAATGTCTATAGCTGACAAAACATTAATGGTCCCAAGCCATCGTTAGTGAAAGAAAAAGAAAAGGCACCAAATCTTAGTACCTAGGTATTTCTACGTAGTTATGTATCTAATAGCCGTCCTGTATGTCACAAACTCGTCCCGTTATATACCTAATAGTTTATTTAATCCATTGAAGGCTTAAAAATAAACGCTCTTCACACATGCGTACAATGAACTGTTAGTGCAGGACTTATATTGGCGGATTAAGATGATATCGCGGGAATTTGACGCGCGTAACCGCCGCCGTGCTCTTCCATCGGCTGATCATCAGTTACCATCTAATGCGGTGTAATGCGCTCTTTGTTCACGTTACGGTATTATTTGCAGCATTTACCACATGATTATTACTCACAGATAATGCTAAGTACTCCAACATGACATGTGTTCATAGTGAAACCCAGTAAATAGAGTTTACTGAACTACTTTGTAAACGTAAACACAAGGAGGCATCCAAAAGTTGGCCTTAAATAAATGATGAACTCTTACAACGAACAAATAGGTATTTGAGATCACTTCCGATCGCTTTGGCTACTGATCGTGATCAAATCTCTCCGGCTACTGTTCCACCCTCTCTGCAAAGTAAATCGCATTTACAACGTTTCAACCTCGCTAACATGTTAAAACAGAACTAATGGACATTCGCTCCAGTCTCAGGCCGCAGGAGACGAATAATACAAGTAAAATGGTCCCATCTCCACGCTTCATTAATTTTATTGCCCCGAGGCGCTCCCGGCTCAAGTCGGAAAGCTGAGCGCCGCTGGCGAAAACACGCCATTATTCTATGTTGCCAGTGACTTAAATTAAATAAACACAAACCATTATGCGTATATCGAAATGCACTCACTTTTCTATTGTCTCTGCGACAACTGTCAACATTTTGGCGCGTAATCTTCTTCATGTAGATGTAGTGTGGCTAACAATGAGATTCGACTATAATGTAATGGAGATATTAGCGCGAAACCGTAGCGGAATAATTCAGACATGGTTTTTTGTGTGCGCGCGACACAATAGGATTATTCTCCATTGATCATTGCTTATTATAAGTAGTTGTGGAGGGTGCGTTACATGAAAACTAAATTTGGTTTATCGGCTATTATGGAAAGTAGGTGTTAATGTTGAAAGAAATTTATGATACGATCGTGACTTCTACTGTTTGCACTATACTTCGTGGATATTAGCTGTTACAGCCGTTTTAATGAATATACATTAGGTGCCTACCTAACACTGTGCAGTTTCAGCAGAATTATATTTAATCCTATAGGTACTTAGCAACCTACATAATTACTTAGACTGTGGAAAAATCTGGCTTAAATCTCACTAAAATACTTAGGTAAGTACTTATAACAACCACATCTATAGGTATACCAACCTAAGTATTTCTTAAACAAAACAAACAATTCTTATCAAACAAAAGGTAATGAGGGGTAAGTAGGAGTTATCTGACCGTAAACTGTTAGACCTGGAGTCGGCAGAGCGCGGCGGAGGCTCGACGGAGGTCGGATTCGGAGGAAACCTCTCACAATGCCCTCAACTACTAATGTTTACTCAACTCCGAGTGCGACAAAGGGCCGGAACTATTGTTTGTTGGAAAAGCTTTATTTCGCTACCCTCGACGCTTGCCGCGACAATAGGTTACCCAACTTAAAAATATATTATCTTACTTGACGTTGGAAAAGTGTGGACATGGCTAGAAGAAATACAAATTTTGTGAAAAATTTTAGGTATATACCGTAGTGAAAAATATAAAACCAATCTTGAGGTTAAGATCGGTTCGACAAGATATTTTTTTCCGACTCTACCGGTCCAGTTAAGACAACCCTGGTCATGAACTATTCTTAAACTCTTATTTCTTAAGAACTTAAAAAAAAAACAATAATTAGAGCATATTATTTTCTGTATGTTTAGGAGAGTTGTCACATCCCCACTAATTCCACATCCGGACGAAACGGGGGCGCTGGAGAGTTGAAAATTATCCTTTTCACGAACGACCTTAAGCATAATAGAGAAAGCACTTAAGCCATTTTCTCCGCCTTTGAGTGGCGTAAGCGCGACCGTTTGCTGGGGATACATCTCGTGAGCTAGAAAATCAGCCATTAGGTATAGTCGAATATATAGGAGTTTCATGAGTTTACCGTATGAGCGGGGCCCGGGGGCGGGCTGGTCGAGCAGGGTTTTAACCTAATGCGGCTATTGGGCGGCGCTAACGCCAATTAGGCTACATGCGAGCAAATGGATTGTGCATTACCGAGGACATGGATTGATTTATTGGCATAGAACACAAACCTGATATTCACTAGCTACGTAGGTACGTTTATACAGCAACATTCAAAATTTCAATTTAGAGTGGAAACTTTCAACCAGCTGGGACGATACAGTCATTACTGCATGACTATCAGTCAATCGAATCAAGTATTAAACGCGATCAGTAGCGTGACCTGAAGTCGATTGCTTGCCAATAAAGCACGAGCCATATTCCTACAATATTAATAGCTTTTCAGAAACAATACTGAGTCAAATTTTCAATAACTGAAATGAAAACTCATTTCCCGCAACGGCAACGGGAAAACTCTGATGTCACGCGATTGAATAACTTATTTGTGAATGTATTCGGACTTTCTTTTATACTATCCGAATATTCCCATAAATTGGATTCACATGATCTTATATTAAATTCATGTCCCTTAGAATCACTGCTCTTTATATCGAAGTCATGTTTTTTGATATTCCTTCACGTAAAAGATCACATCTGTTAGTGGCCGGGCATCTAGGTACCGACCTATGAATAATAAATGTGTCGCGCTGGCCGATTGGGGAAATTGAATTTTATAGTTCGTAACACATTCGAGGACAGATGTCACAAAATGGCTGCTCGCCGGCGGCTACGTGCCGCGTAATCGAAATGTCAAATAGAAATCAAAATTAGGTCGATTGTAGTGTTAATAATTAAATAATGACGGGCTAGGTGGCGGTCGGCGGCATTTGTACGCATTAACGAGGGAGCTTACTTCATTTATAATGCGTAGGGAAGGTGCGAGCTTCATTTTGATTAACAGAGTTACTTCTGTTTGGATGGACAATTATCGGTCCATTACGCTGAGTACACAATGACCGGTTTTCCATTAAATTATTGAGTTCCATTCAAATGTCGCTTACGTACTGATACACATGGCTCCAGTATGGCTCGTTTACACATAACACCTACTCCTACTCGTACATTTATAAGTATTTTAGGTGATATTGTAACAACGAAGGTGGCATTAGCGAGTTATTTGCTTGGTAATAAGTTGAAGTAGTTTAATAAATAAAAAGTGGATAATAGCAAGTAAGCTTAGCAAGCCTTGGCAAGTAATTTACGCTCTTCTTTAATTCTCAAAACAATACAAATATGTAATTTTATTTAGGTGATGGATTTAAAAAAACTACCAATATCTTTCCTACATATTATTTGCAATCGTTAGAATGTACACACCGCACCCACCACATTAATTCTTAAGTTTCGGTGGGATTCACTCCAAAAAATACTTAATTCGTGCACTTAAAAATACAGATTAGCAATAAAAATAAGAGAGCCTATAATCAAACTCCAACAGTATCGTATAACAATACCGAATTCAATTTGCTTTACAGCTGATATATTGTCGTTAATTGATTTCCCCTCAGTGCTCCGCTCCCTACGAGTTCTGAGTTAGATAAATTCGTGCTATCCGTTTACATCATTAAATTTTATTAGTGACAACACAATGGCGGGGCCATTCGCGCATCTACGGAGAGAGGGACTTTTCCGCCGGCAATGGCGTTCCCGGCCAATTCGTATTTCCTTTTGGCGCGAATTAAGCAGGCTATTAAGTCTGCTTTGAGACGTATGACGAATCATAAAGCCGTACGGACAATAGCGACGCATTCACATGAAGATTTGGACGAATAAAATAAGCTACTTTTTACCAAACCAGGGGGAGTCATTTACGTTATTTAGCTATTTCCACACGTTTTTCTCTATAGCATTCTATTTCCGGAGGAAATGTGAGTAGTCAATTGGTCCACAGAATCAGTATATTTAAAAATTTATCTCGTTACTGCATAATTAAGAGCTATTACATGTTACTGTGTGTATTGATAAATTTTCGATAGCTGTAGTAGTGATAGACTTTATCAACAAAGAGTCAATTAATCGCTTCACGGAGTTAGTTGAATTACTCTGTAATCTTCAATCTGCCCATCGCAATCATTATTCGATTAATGGAATTCAATCTTAACGCTGTCATGTATAGTTGCGTCACCTAATAGATAGATGGCGTGTGCAGCAGTTATTAGTGTTGCCAGAGTCATAATCTGTCATAAATGTCAAGCAAGCGAGGCGATGCGACGAGGCTATTATTTCGAATATTATCGTCATTTCAATTCGTAAGCTAAACAAGTGGTCCTCTATCACCCATTGTTACGGAAAGTGTCACGCAATCAAAATTCTTGTTCAGAGAATTTAGTTTCGAGGAACTTTTATGAAGACCAGAAAAGACTGGCATACCTAGTTTTGTACTGTAATGACATTACGAGGATAGAAATGCTATAGTTTTTATTTTTTATTGGTATGCTAAAACCACAAAATGGCAATTATTTCACTAAAACACAATTTACAAAAAAATTTAATGCTTTATTTGCATGTTTAAATTAAAGTTAGCTACCTCAAAAGTAAATCATTCTGCAGTATCCGTATCCCGTATTATAGGTATGCCATCCAGCTTGGTTATTTGGTGCAGTCGAGTGGAAGCCTGGTGGCGCCATGTGTCAACGTCTGCTTGGGAATCAACTATGGGGTTTCCGATAAAAACTAAGTCTCGAAGACTTGGACACTCCTGTAATAAACTTATTTGGTTACTTACTTACTTTATTACCTTATCTATATTCTGTCAATTTTAGGTTTAGTTTGGATGTGACATGACAGTCTCCCCTTTCACCATTTTAAGAGCATGGGTGATGAAATAAAGCATAGGGCATGACTGCGATATTAATGAATTCCCTTTCCAAAAGGCCTGGATCGAATAGTCGACTATGCATAAACGGCTGCAAAAATATAACTTAAAAAATAACCTGGGAAGAAGACAATGCTGCACCGACCTCAAATAAATAACGGCAGGGGAATGATGATATGAAAGGAAACCAAACCTGTAGTCTATTGAACTCCACCCATTCCTTGATATTGTTGTTGGACATATACAGAACTTTTAAATGTTTGAGTGTTCCGATGCCTTTCAGCTTATCGATCGGATTGTAGCTTATCCACAACTCCTCCAATGTCTCCGCCACAGTTTCCTGATAGGTAGGAAATAAAAAGTATGAAAAGTTCTACAGTGGGCCTCATATTTGGATAATAGGTACATAGTGCTAGGGATTTTTTAAACTAGTTGTCAATATTTGTCATCATGCAGTGTATCTTTAAGCTCTTTCTAAGAACTAAGTTATGGAATTTGATCGCTGTCGCATTTGATCGGCAACATCTTGTTTAAACGACCGAGGGTAATGTGTTTATCAGCCTATCTATACGTAATACGTATGTTTGTTCCTTTGTGGCACTCTAGAGACCAAACGCATGGGCCAATTTGGACGATTCTTACGTATGTCAATCGATTTGTCTTAATTTTGTGAGTGTCCAGTATAGACATGACAGGACGTTAGTCAAAATTAAAAAAAAAACAACTTCAAGGAGTACACCTTCGTGATGCTTTTGTCGTCCATTATTTATTTCGCATGATCTGTGTACATCCTAAAATGAAAAGATGTGTGTGTGTGTGTGTGGAAAAAAAAAGAATTTATGAAAACTATAAAAACCGACTAAAAAACACAAAACAAGCCCATTTGGAAGCAGGTGGGACCCATTGAAATATAAAACTATTAAAACATGGAATGGGTCCCACCAGACACAAGATTAGGCTTGTTGTGCTATTCAGTAGTTCTTTTTTGTAAGACTACTGTAAAATTTAAAAAAGGAGATCATGATAGATTTTTTCAGCTACTCCTAAACAATTTTGTGACGATCAGTACAATTAGCTTACCACTCCTGATAAAGATTTTATATAATTCCGTCCAACGGATAAAATTTTGAGATTTTTCATACCAGCAATACCGGCTATTTTGTCTATCATGTTCGATGAAAGGCTTAATTTCCTGAAAATAGAAAAAAATTGACTATTTGGTATTCATAATGTAGGTAGGTACCTACCGAGTGCCTTCTTGACCGTAAATAAGGCACATCGAATTTCAGAAATGATTGGCATTGACATTGTAGAGCCAGCAATGGCATTGGTCTCTGTCACGTATGGACCGTCAGCGCGCAGACTCGAGGACTTCCAGCCACCGGAGCAGGCCGGGTTTTGAAGAGGATACACCACGATGTTGTCTAAATCCACACAGTGCCACAGATTCAGAAGTCCTAACAGTATAATCGGCCTCTGAGTCTTCTGTACATCAAACTAAGTAACTCTACGAACAATTATTGCTGGGAAACGATTTTTTTTGGGGTGAAAAGTCACTTTTTTTAGTTATTTATTTATTAAAACTTTTTCCACAAGTAAAAATCGTACAAAGGCAGACTCTACCTTAGGGTGATGACAGAGACAATACACATTAGGTGCAATAACAGAAAAAAAGACTAGAAAAAAAATGTATATATAAAACACATATACATACAAATAACAAAATATAAAAGTTAAGAGAGATAAACAAGAAAAACTACAACAACTTAGTTCTGAGACGAATCTGCCAGCTTCTTGGGTATATGTTCTCAAGCTTTCGCTTTGAAAGTAAACCGACTGGTCACTGTCCTGATCCGTCACTCTGAGGAAGCGCATCCCAAAGGAAGACCGCCTGGACAAAGAAAGAAGATTTTATAAAACCAGAACGGTGAGAAGGGCATCGTGGAAGACAGTTTTATTTTGGCGGAACGAAGATTCTTGCTATGCGCAGAGCATAAATATTGACAATGTGAAGTTAGATAAGAAGTAGAAGTAGGTTTGTGAGGAAAGAAAACAGGGTTGTGAAAACCCTCAATGCTCTGCGCTGCCGGATGGGTAACCATTTTAAAAGCGATGGATGTGCAGATACATGATCATACTTTCGGAGATTGAAGATGAATCGAATGAAATTAAGAAGTCGGTCAAGTTTATTGAGGAAATCTGCATTCAGGTCATAGTAGCAGACATGCACCAATAGCCAATTATGGGGAAGATTAGGGACTGTACAAGCATTGCCTTAATGTGTGATGGGAGAATATTTTTCAACCGATAGAGTGACCGCAACGTTCCGGTGACTTTCTTGCAGCTTCACAATCGCGACCTGCTTACGCCAGTCAAGGTAAGTGTCAACATGCAAACCCAGATTCTTGACGTCAGAGGTAAATGGAATCACTGTGCCGTCAAAGGTGGCACTGTTAAACCATTCAGCCTTCTAAAGCTATGGGGGCTCCCGACAATAATAGCCTGGCGCTTCGTTGGGTTAACCGCCACACCGAAACGATCAGACCCGTTTTTAACTACACGTAAATCCCGGTTTAGCTCCTCGATCGCACCGAATAAGCTGTCAACACCTGCCTGACAGTAGAGCTGTAAGCCATCAGCGTAAAGATGATACGCACACTGAAGGTCGGTAGTTATGAGATCTATAAAAAAAATAGAGAACAAAAGTGCTGATAAAATACCGCGTTGAGCGACGCAAGTTACAAGATTACACCAGCTGGAGTTAGAGGCACCAGCAAGAACTGCCTTTTTTTTGGGATGGGAAATCATCAAATGACTCCTCCCGCTCTGGGCGGAGCGGAAGAGAGTGTCAGACTTTTACTGCCTAAAAACCATCCACGTTCCTTCTTTTGCCCTTTATGTTCCAGGGCCGCGGTATCTCTTACGAACAGTCCCGCAGACTGCCTGCTGACGCCCCCGAAAATATAAAGAAAACCATTCCAAAACCTCGGGAGAGACTATGAGACAGGAGAGGATGCATAAAAGGACTTCGTGACTGACGGTAAGGAAAGCATTTAAAAAATCGATCAACACAGCAACACTAAAACCAGTACGGTAACGTTTTCAGGTAGGACTCAATGTAATGCACTCAAGACATTATGCTGATGGATGCATAGCATGGATGTATTTAAAGTAAAGTTATACTTATGAGTGTTATAACCTTGCTCGACGAGCCAGCCCGCGCCGCTGATAAGTAATAGATCAACCCCCAAATAATAATTTGACCCAGCCCGACCCTAGTTGTCCCCTCAATGACGCACTAAGCCTAGGCCCGAACCCCACAGGGGGTGCCCTTAGTGTCTGTTCATTTAATTTGTATCCTTAGTTTATAAGCCCTGGCTGGGGGCCTTAAAGTAATTTTTGGCCACCACAGGATTGTCCGGTTAAGCAGCTTCAACCTTAGAGTTGTTGCGCTGCGAGAGGCCATTAAAAAAAAATATAAGTGTTATAACATTAAGCACTTGTATATTTTTTGTTTTTGTGAAACCTTGGAACTTTGACCTCCAATGTATCCGTAACTAGAAGTTCAGGTTCAGGTTTAGTCCAGGACAAAATATCGCAATGACGAGGAGAACACGTGCCTTTCGGTTTCGTTATCGCGTGGGAGGGGAGGGCACAAGTACATTCAATGGCGAATAATCCACGCTCGATATAATAATCATAATCATAATCATAAATCTTTATTTATCTCGACATCAGAATTTACAGGCGCTGGTATATGTACAATCTTATATAGAGAAAGGTGTCTGAAGTAGGAAGGTCCTGAGTTACAGATCACCTCTCCGGCTTAAATATAACAATTATATGAAGCAAAATTTTTTGACAAGATACTAAGGTTAAAATTGGGAGTAGGTAAACAAGTACTTAAAATTAATTATTTAAAAACATTAAAACAAAATATGAAATTAGCATAAAAAAAAACATAAAATTTTATCTACAACTAGCTGCCCAGCGCAACTTCGTTCGCGTGGTGTCCTACCCCTTACCCTACCCTACTCCTACCCTACTCCTAACCTACTCCTACACTACTCTTATCCTACTCCTACCCTACTCCTACCCTACTCCTACCCTACTCCTACACTACTCCTACCCTACTCCTCCCTATTCCTACCCTACTCCTACACTACTCCTACCCTACTCCTACCCTACTCCTAACCTACTCCTACCCTATTCCTACCCTACTCCTACCCTACTCCTACCCTACTCCTACCCTACCTCCTACCCTACCTCCTACCCTACCTCCTACCCTACTCCTACCCTACTCCTACCCTACTCCTACCCTACTCCTACCCTACTCCTACCCTACTCCTACCCTACTCCTACCCTACTCCTACCCTACTCCTACCCTACTCCTACCCTACTCCTACCCTACTCCTACCCTACTCCTACCCTACTCCTACCCTACTCCTACCCTACTCCTACCCTACTCCTACCCTACTCCTACCCTACTCCTACCCTACTCCTACCCTACTCCTACCCTACTCCTACCCTACTCCTACCCTACTCCTACCCTACTCCTACCCTACTCCTACCCTACTCCTACCCTACTCCTACCCTACTCCTACCCTACTCCTACCCTACTCCTACCCTACTCCTACCCTACTCCTACCCTACTCCTACCCTACTCCTACCCTACTCCTACCCTACTCCTACCCTACTCCTACCCTACTCCTACCCTACTCCTACCCTACTCCTACCCTACTCCTACCCTACTCCTACCCTACTCCTACCCTACTCCTACCCTACTCCTACCCTACTCCTACCCTACTCCTACCCTACTCCTACCCTACTCCTACCCTACTCCTACCAGACTCCTACCCTACTCCTACCCTACTCCTACCCTATTCCTACCCTACTCCTACCCTACTCCTACCCTACTCCTACCCTACTCCTACCCTACTCCTACCCTACTCCTACCCTACTCCTACCCTACTCCTACCCTACTCCTACCCTACTCCTACCCTACTCCTACCCTACTCCTACCCTACTCCTACCATACTCCTACCCTACTCCTACCCTACTCCTACCCTAATCCTACCAAAAAAAAGTATGTATCCTAGTGTTGTTTTTAGACTTATCCAGGCAATTTTTTTAATTTTTCTCGCCGTAAAAACCATCCTTGAACTTCAACGAACATTTAAAAAAAAGAATTGGCCAAATTGGTCCAGGCGTTGTTGAGTTATGCGCTTACCAACACATTTTGCGATTCATTTTTATATTATAGATTAGTTCAAACGTTCAAAGGTTTATCGCGTGAAGTTTATCAAGTAGTATTATTATGGTATCGATCGAGTGATTGGACAATTCATGAAAGGCATTTATTTATTTATTTATTAATAAAGGTTTACCAACAGCTTGTGTGTACAAAATGTCTTGAGTACAGGTTTTACAGTCTTGGACTTACACAGTCGCCAATTACAGGTTAACCAGCATTCACAAAGAAAAGGCATTATGTAAATAACTAGCTGATGCCCGCGGATTCGCCCGCGTGGATGTCGGTTATCGCGACCCAAAAGTACCTAATCATGAAATTTTGATTCCGTTCCCGCAACCAAGATACTCAATTCCACCATACATCATTTTGTTATATCTAAAAGGGCAGCGTTTTCGTTGAAAGCTCCCAGACGGCTTATTTTTTCCGACACCTCCAACAAATATCATTATATTTTAGCCAATGTATACAAGAACTTGACAAATTATACACTAAAACCTTCCTTGAGAACCATTCCATCCATTGGTGAAAACAGCATGAAAATTAGTGCGACAGTTTTTGAGATTATCGCGAATAGACAGACAGACAGAGACGCGGCGGAGGACTTGTTTTATAATATGTAGTGTTGGTGGTACGGAATATTACGGATAATATTCCGTACCATCAACACTACCGATGACCGTTGGGGTTGACGTGTACTTGAGTGCAGACCGCGAATCAACAGGCGTAAGGTGGGATGTACTCAGGCTAAGCGGATCCACAATCTCCGCAGGGTGCCTGGTAGCAACTGGATGAGAGTTGCCAAGAATCGAACTAAGTGGCGTGCAATTGAAGAAGCCTATGTCCAGCAGTGGAAACTGTAGGTAGGCTGATGATGATGACGTATGGACCTATATCCACGGAAATATAAACGTTAGAGTATGTATAGTTCCACCGAGTTTCACACTATAAATTATTGCTATGTTATGCTATGTTGCTATGTTAGTAAAATTTTCGTTATACGGACGTGTATTTTAGTTCCAAGATAAAAGAAAACATACTCGCAGCATACTAGCGTAGAAAGAGCTCCATCCATCTTTTCTATGGGAGGCCACTGGAACTGCAACTCGATTACTGTGGCTTCGGCGGCATTTTCTCCTTTCGCCTTCTCCCAGCGGGCGATTGCGTCTTTACACGTGGTCGGTTTTAAAACTGCCATTACTCTTAGTATTTACCTACTGTTCAAATAAAGGGACCAATAATTAGTGAATCAAGTGTATGCAGTATGTACGCAGTGTCTGCGGAAAGCGATGTTTTTTTCAAAGAGCACTGAAACTAATTGAAATAACGGTCGAGGATTTTTTGGAAGTCGTTGTTGTAGAAGTTACAATTGCATCATGAAAATATGATGCACCGGAACATGATTTTTTCTTTTCAAATCGCAGTTGGTTAGGAACAATTTTAGATTATACAATTTCGTGTCTGTTCTGCCTCTGCTTGTGCCATGTTTTAGATTTAGACTATATTAAAGCACAAGGTCATCTTAGCGGCGGTCCATTTAGGAATATCTACCTGAACTGAGGTCGCTTTTTTAACTTTCTATTGAACTTTTTGGGTTTAAGTTAGCAAATTGTGACTTGAGTCACTGACGTTTTGCCATATTCTGGAATGACATTCGTTCCATCGTGATTCCATCTTGTTTTATTATTTTTCTCAATGTTAAATTAAATCATAGAAAAATAGAAAAGAGGTTTATATCTTTAATTCCCGCATGCATTGACAAAGTAACAATAAATAGTCCATACCTTCCTGCAAAGTCCATATATAGCTTACCTTTGCTTAATATTTACATATTCTGTAGCGTTTTACATTTTTTTTAATATAACCATATCTACCTTAAAACATAATATCTCATTGCACTCGGCGACTGAGTAGATTTCTAGAAAAATTACTGTTGAAATCAGAATAGTTTCAGAGATTAGGTACCTACCTCCGATATCAAGACTTATAAAATGTACCTCTTTAGAATATAGCTAAAGTTTATTTCAATAATTGATTAATTATATTGTATCCATTTATAACCTAAAGTCTTGCGGTAGGTCTCCGTACTTGTCGGTAAATACTTTTTCTGGCGTCTGTTTCGGTTAAATAGGTATGCACTAACATCCATCTTAATTTTCTTTAACATTATCTTTAAACTGCATAACGACCTACGTTAAAACCTACAATTTGTATTTTTAGGTTCCTAGCTAGGTTTTAGTTCCTTACCACTCAAGCAGAATTGTACCTAGAGCTGTGTGTAGTTTCAAAATAAAATAAAAATTAAGTATACTTTCCAACGAAACAGACATGTAACTTATGGACTTTGAAAGCCCTCAACATTGGTAGATACACAAAAATCATAGCGTGTTTGCTTTAAATAAGAGAAGGGTGTTGGGACCGGGCACGCGGGGTCGTCCTGGTTGGGCGCCAGTAATCACGACGCGCCCTTACGCCTTCGCCGTCCTTTGCCCCCCGCGCCATTTTCCCTGTGTGCCCAAATCGTGCGTTTGCTGAATTTCAAGTGTACGGATTTAGCGGTTCTTCCTTTCAATGGAGTTTATGCAAACATGGGAAGTGTAGGTGCTTAGGTGGGTAGATGTTGAAGGTATCTTAAATAAGTACGTCCTTCTAATAATGTTTAGTTACGTTTTAGTTTAGTTTGTTGACAAGTTATATTTTCAAATGCAATGACCTACCTACCAAATTGAGAGGAACTCGAAATCCTTTTTAGGTCGGTAGGTAAGTACCTTAGTAAACAGAATAGAAAGCATGAATGAATGATTGTAACCTACCTATCTAGGTACAGGGTAGGTTGGGTAAACGTGACTTATCAATTACCACCCACAGGTTTGTTAGCCACAGGCCACACCCAATGACTAAGACACTGCTCACAGAAAAATGGGATCATAGTACCTAATCCATAATGAAAAGGCATGTATTTATGGGGTTTAGATTTCAATACAAATATTGAAATTACACTCCATAGAAGGCACAAAGGGATATTTTGGCGCCACGCGTCGCCACGTGATCTCTGCGTAATTCGCATCATCACTGTGTTTTGGGCACGTGTTTATAAGTACACTGCTTACAAAATACTTTTACACTTTAGGTTATAATAGGTTTTCCTTCTTTTACACAAAGGGCAAAAGAATAGCTGATGGGGTGTGTATGAGTAGTGCATGCATGGGAAAATAAATCGGTTGAGGTCATAACTTCCTCCTCTCTTAGGGTTCCGTACCTACCCGAAGGGTAACCAAGCAGCGGGACCCTATTACTAAGCCTCCGCAGGCCGTCCCTCCGTCTGTCCGTCGTCTGTCTGTCAGTGGGTTGTATCTCATGATCCGTACTAAGTAGACAGTTGAAATTTTCACAGAATGTGTATTTCTGTTGCCGTTATAACAAAAAATTATAAAAATAAATTAAAAATTAAAGGAGGCTCTCCTACTACGATGGTACGGAACCCTTCATGTGCGAGTCCGACTCGCACTTGGCCGGTTTTTTAAGTCGAATGAAACGGTTGGAGTTGGAAAAGAAACTATTTTTTTACTTTTCCGAACGCTTCTCATAACAGTAATGAAATCGTTTCAGAACGATGATTTTAAACGTCAAAACAACCACAACACAACAAACGTCAAAACGTGCGTATAACCTCAAATTAATGTGCCCAAGAAACGTAAATAACTTTTAAACTAGTGAAATATGGATGACATGCAATTGAATATATCGGTACCTAGGAAGGTAAGTGCAGGAAATGGTTGTAGACTTTCATATTTCCTCTAGACTTTGTGTTAACCATTTTGTTTTGATAGGATAAGAAAAAACCAAGTGCTCCTCAGAAGAATGCGGGGGAATACAAATTTATATCCAATCCAAAGTTTACTGGTAGGACCATAGCAAGGAAAAGACCCCAGAACTTGGCTGCAACCAATCTTGCAGTCATTAAAAATGCAGAAGGCCCGCCTAAAAAGGTGGCGAAAGTGTCACCTCCAGTAGTAGACAAATCTGATGATTTGGGGTCTAAACTACGAGATCTTAGTGAAAACAAAGGCAAATATCAAGGGAAGAACTACCAAGATCTTAGTGACACTATACAGTTGAAGCAAAATAAGCCTAGAAGTGGTGGATGGATATCCTCACTATTCAAGAACAACCCACAAGTGCCCCGTATTGGGCAGCGGGTTGTCAAACCAATTGTGGAGCAAGTGTTTGCAGGCAAGACCTTCTCAGACTTAGATATACATCCACATAGTGTTGCAAACTTGCAACAAAATTTAGGTTTGAAAGAACTGATGACGGTGCAACAGAATGCAGTACCTGTTATATTGCAGGGCCGAGATGTTCTCATTAGGTGAGTTTAAATTATAACTTTACTTCTTCAGATTAATACACACTAAAAACAATATTGTGTTATATTTTATGTTTTGTGCAACTGATTAATGGTACAACTAAAGGTAATTTTATAGGTGCCTGTAACCTGTGACATTCTTCACACTCTATTTGATTTAAAACAGTTTATATTGTTTTTATGTTCAAGTTTTGTAATAGCTTTCCTTACTAAACTGATAATCTATATTGTTTATACTTTTTATAACTAGGTCACAGACTGGGTCAGGCAAGACACTGGCATATGCATTGCCTATCATAGAGGGGCTGCAGGCGATAAGACCTAAGATAAGCAGGAATGATGGTATCCGGGTCATCGTGGTGATACCAACGAGGGAACTTGCAGTTCAGACCTATGAGCTATTTATTAAGCTAGTCAAGGTGAATGTAACATTGTTTAATTATTATGTTGATACATTGTTCCGCACATAAAATTAAATCACGCCTGTAATCCTCAAAGGGTAGGCAGAGGTGTACCCACATGTTCTAATTATCTCTTTATGATTTGCTAAATTCAGTTTTTTATTTTATTCATTGTGTTGCCCCATTGGTTGAATGGTCGCAAGCGCGTTTGCTGAGCGTGATCCCCTGGTCGGGTAAAGTGTTATTGGATAGGAGCAGCCATGGAGTCTGAATTTATGCCCGGTTGATGGGAATAGGCTCACCCTCTATTACATGGGACTTAAAACATAACTACCAAAATTTAGGTGTACTATTAGGTACACCTCTGCCTAACCCATCGGGGATTACAGGCGTAATGTTATGTTTTTATAGTGGTTAAAAATATAGAGACGTTTTTTTTAATTTGCTTTGCTAAAATTGAATTGAATTTGCTAAAATTCTGACTTAAACACAATATTTTACATACTCCAGTATAGAATGTGAAATATTGTGTTTGCTTGGTAGAGTTTAATCTAGAAAATCAACTCACATCTTTCTTATTCCATTGTTAGCCATTTCATTGGATTGTGCCTGGCCTGTTAAGTGGAGGACAAAAGAGGAAGGCAGAGAAAGCGCGACTTAGGAAAGGTATCAACATATTGGTTGGTACCCCAGGACGCATCAATGATCACTTAAGACACACTGCGTCTTTTAATTTTGCCAAAACTGGGTAAGTTTTAGTATGACATTTTAAATTCTCATATTATTTTAAAAAGAGACAGTGCTATACATCTTGCAAGGCCCATCTCTTCTTTTCATGGTAACAACAATGTCTTTAACAATTCCTAGTACAACTCCAATACCAGCTAAATCTTCTAAGCAATCCCTCTTATGTTTAGAAGCAATTTTTACCAATGTGATATTTGCAGATGTTTAATTTTGGATGAAGCAGATCGTTTACTAGACATGGGTTACGAAAAGGATGTTGCGGCTATTGTTAAAGCTATCGATGATCATAAGAAAGCTGCTACATACGATCCAATGGCTCTCGTGAGACAAAATGTAAAAAAGAAAATTCCTGATGAAGAAGCAAAGGAAGCTAATTTAAATGAAACTAACGAAAGTAGTGAAGAAAAAGCAGAGATCAAACATCATCTTACTGATGTGTTTTTGTCTAAAGAGAAGCAGACTATTTTACTATCTGCCACTCTTACAAAGGTAATAATTATGTTTAATGTTTTACAAGTTTACATGATATTTATTTATGTCCTTGTTATTTCGTATTTGCAGTCAAACAAATACTTTATGTTTTGTAGGCTGTTGAAAATCTAGCAGGAATTACCCTAGTGGCTCCAGTCTTTGTAGACACATCTGAAGGTAAGGCTGTTATAGCGGATTCACTAAAAACTACTCAAACTAAAAAAGTAAGTGAAGTGAAGAGTATACCTGAAGTTAAAATTGCACCTGAACAGTCAAAACCAGAAAAATCTAAGTTAGTAAAAGAAATAAAGGAAGATTCGGGAGAGGAAGATTCGGGAGAGGAAGATTCGGGAGAGGAAGAATCGGTAGAGGAAGATCCGGGAAAGGAAGAATCGGTAGAGGAAGACTCAGAAGAAGATTCGGAAGAATCAGATTTGGAAGAACAAGAAACAGCTAGTCAACCTGTTGAAGAAAAGAACACAGAGGCTAGAAGAGGTAAGTCAATTTCTTTTAAAGGTATAAATATTGTTATGTCAAATACATTTTATTAAACTACTATGACTATTACTTTAGGATTGAAAGCATTTACTGGCCTTAACCACAAAGAATTATTCAAAAGTGAGGGCACTAAACAAAGTAATACAGCACCATCACCAAACAAAGTTGTGGCCGCCAATAATGATGAAGATAGTGACAGTGATTCTGACTACGAATACTTCAAAGCACAAAGAGATCATGAACTTAAGAACCCTAAAGTAGAGAAAGACGATGACAGTGAAGATGACGGGAGTGACGACGATGAAGGCGAGGGCGAAATGGCACCAGCTGTCAATACTTTTGCGGCAGCAATAAAATCAGCTGTTGGTGAAGACCAATTAGTTCTCCCGGCATCAGTCAACCAAACATTCCTCATAGTCCCCATGAAACTTAGACTAGTCACACTGGTCGGCCTCATCGTAGAACACTGCGTTATGAACAAGAAAGACGGGAAAATGATAGTCTTTATGGCGACTTTAGAAATGGTAGATTACCTGTCAGAATTGATAGAAACCGCGCTAACCGGGAAAGAAGTTAAAGTTAAAAAGAAAAACCAAGATAAAACTAAAGCAAGGAAAAAAAAATTGGTAGATGATAATGATGACGATGTAAGTATATCAAAATGAGTGAATTTTGAATAAATATTCGCAAAGACCATTTTAAAACCCAAATGCATTTCTCAGGACAAAGATGCGTCATCGTCAGACGATTCGGATGATTTTAAAGTGGAATATGAAGAGCCTACTGAAGGCGGTCTGGTGCCCGTCGACTTGGACATGTTCAGTCTGCATGGTTCCATGCCTCACGAACAAAGGATGGAGGTTTTCAAGCAGTTCCGCGCCGCAAAGAATGGAGTTCTTATTTGCACGGTGAGTTTAAAATGTTAAAGATGTGTTTTTGTATTGCGTCCTATTCTATTTAATCGATTCTCACAGAATTTTCCCTCTTCTTATTTTCTTGTATTCATATTATTGGACGCAGTGCGTAAACGGTCTTGGAAAGATTCTTGGTAATCTGGGTATATATGTAGTTTTATTTAAAGCTTTCACATCATAATTCTATGCATGTCGTAAAGTGCTTTGAGTTCTGAAGTCGTTAAAGTTTTTCGATGTTCATGCATCTCCAATCTCACCGTTTCCATCATTGTCTTCAGTTATTACTGCGCATAGCACAAGTAATTCCGATCTCTTGAATATTTTTTAATCGTGTTTACGCGTACAATAGAATTTCAATTTATTATCTTCGAAAACGTGCTACCAGATTAATCATCACATTCTTAGTTCAATAATGGCAGCCGTATTCCCGCTCACCTTTGTCGCTTGCTATTGTGGCTCGCTGCCTATTAGCTGGTCATTCATCTAGCTCTCTGTGCGCTCCCACACCGCCGCCACAATACGCGACCATTATGTACTATTATATGTGTTTATTACATCTATCAAAGCCGACATCGGTACCTTACTGTTACGGTAGGGATTCTAATTACAAGTTTATTGTGTAAAATTGTTCATTTAATTTGGTAGTGGATACTGGGACAAGGTTGATGATAGCTGCTGTTATTTTTACACCTGAATAATTAGGAATTCGTTCAATTAGGAATTCTTTGTTGTAAACACGACTTAATGAAGTGGAGCCTTAGGATTAAGTTTTTATAAATCTTTACCCTTTACAAGATTTTTTGCTGCGAGATGAATATTAATCACAAGAACTAATACTCTATTAATGATGCTACAAAAAATATATAGTATAACTATTCCAGTCTTAATTAGTAATCGACTACATATTTCTAAGGGTTTTATCGCAGATTCTATAGAAAGCTCTTTATTTTCATTTGAAAATTTTCCACGGTTGGTCAGCGCTGTAGGTGAAGCGTAAAATAATTTTCTAATCGTGTAATTAGCCACGACGAATACGTTGTACGTGGTAGTGTGTTTTTAATTGCATTAATACAGCAATAGCGGCGGTGTAATGTCCTCCATAGTGTAGATAATGACAGCGCGAAGGCGAGATGGTATCGGGTTTAATCTCGGTCGCAGCGGGCGGTAGCTACCGCGGCGGCGGCGCTCACTCGCTTACACCACGCGACGCTTCTGTTTGGTGTAAGATGCACTGAGTTTAGCATCGGGGATTTGACATTAAATCTTTTTGTATTACTGTTATCGAAAACAATAGAAATTTATACTAATTTACCATTTCGAGGAACTTTTATTATACTGCGTCCCTACGATTGCTACTGATTCTCGTTTTTCAATTTTTTTCATTTGTCAGGATGTCGCCGCCAGAGGAATAGATGTACCACGAGTTGACCTCGTATTGCAGTACTGTGTTCCGGCATCAGCTACCGATTATGTGCACAGGTATGAATGAAGCATTAGTTTTCGTCCCAATTTTATAATGACTTCTTTAGTCTGGTGTCTTGACTCCCGGTTTTTCATTAAATCCAATTTTATGATCAGACCATATTCCCATAATATTGAAAATGCAGATGTATTAAAATGTATTTTCTTCGTCCAGGGTGGGTCGTACAGGGCGTGCAGCTCAAGTGGGTGCCGCTGTGATGTTCCTCCTACCTAGCGAAGCTCGCTATATCAGGCATTTGGAGGAGAAGAGGATCAGGTGAGCATTCAGTTTTAGCTATATCTGAGCATTTCTATTGAGTCCCCGTTTGTATTTCGTAATAGAGGTTACAAATGTATCGAATCTGTTCGTTTTGCATTCATTCATTCTATCATCAGCCCTGTTTCAAAAGAGAATGCTCATGGAAGTATGGAATCCCGTACCATGCTGCATCAAAATCAAACCTTGTTTTTTATAGACTACACTGATCGTATTAACTCCTACAAAAATTATTTTTGAAAAAAAAACCCGCGTTTCAGAGTTATTTTATAAAATCGAAACTAACCTAAAAAGTAGGTCTATTTTTTCGATGCTACCAACGACGTATTTTAACACACATACATTACATTATTGCTCTAAAAACAGCGTAATACACTAATATTAGTAAGAATTACGAGTTAAAGTAACATCCACAGTATGCTTGACTGAAACTCGATTTTATTTTAGACCTTTACATTGCCAATAGTCAGTCAGTACAGTACAAATGTCAGATGCCACAGATAAGATAACTATAAACCATAGAGTATAGTAAGTGCTATAAACTAGTCGGGATTTAGGGATGTAATCGATAAATCAAAATCTTTAGGCTGAGAAAATCTATTTTGTTGCAAATAGCAATAAACCAAACTAAATCGATTTGGTGTACTGATCTTACTTAATTGTAATTAATTTTAGAGTCCGCTCGACAGACAAGGGTTTGTTCAATTGAAACGGAACGTCATTTATATTCAGTTGAAACGGAACGTCATATAAAGGGAGTAAAACAATATTGGTACTTTTAAACTCGAAAAGTATAATTCCAGTTCAAAAATCAAATCCCCGACGCGTAATGCCGTAAAAAAATATGAAACTAATTACTATAATATTTTGGTTTTGAGGCGCGAGACTTTTTGGTACCAACTTTGGTCATTGTCCTTTGGCTGATGGGTTAATTTTTTCAACACAACATGATTTTATCTCGTACCTAGTAACTAAACACCAAGTATAATCTCAGGTTGCGTCAAGGAGACGAGTCGCGAGCGCTTGAAGCGCTGCGCACTGTGGTGCCTGCGGCTGGGACGCCGCAGCGCGCCGCAGTCGCCGTGCAGGCGCGGCTCGAGCACACAGCGCACACCAACAGAGACTGGCTGCTGAGAGCTAGCAGAGGTACGCACACTAGTATCAGATGAATCACGTGCACTGTTCTACCCTACTGAGTGGGGTTATAAAATAAGCTCAGTTTCAGATGGCTCAATGTATTAGGCAAAGCACGAAAAAAAAACACGAAATCCTCGAACATGGGCCAACCAAGTGTAAACGATTCATAGAAATGTCTTCTTAAACAATCTTTTTCCCACCTAGCATACACATCCTGGGTCCGTTTCTACGCGGGCTACCCACGCGACGTGAAGGAGTATCTGGACTCCAAACAACTGCACTTGGGTCATGCGGCCAAAGCCTTCGCCCTTCGCGACGCCCCCGCTACGCTCGCCCGACGTGTCAAGTCCAATCCGACTAATAAGGACAAGCCGAGCAACAGGCTAACTGTTCACGAAGATGAAGAGAAGAAGAGGCCAGGGTTAGCATTTGAAATTGCATTAAACTGTTCTATATCAGAACTTACTTGTAGAGAATATAATCGTGTGATTTACATAATATGTTAAAATAATGTTAATGGCCTTGGTGCGAACGATTATAATATTTTTTCGAACCGTCCGTTTATGATCTGAATGAAAGAGAGACTTCAGTTGATTGGCTCCTTAGTATACATGATTTTGATGATACGCTTTCTACAGCAAAAATGTGTATTTTTAACAGGTTTCCAAAAGCTAAGTTCGGTTCATTCGGTCCTCGAACATCGAAACAGAGCTCCATGCATACGGCGAGCGAATTCGATAGCGGGCTGCCCCCTGTCGACCAATCGCAACCCAAGAACAAGAAAAAGAAGAACAAATGACATTTAAATAATATAAGTCATGCGATTTAATATTAAAAAGGACCTTTGTAAATAAAAACCATTAACGACCCAGGTACTTATGTAGTTTCATTCGAACACCGTAATTGATCAACATTTTTGTTTTATTTATTCCGAAGAAGGCAACAAATGAAAGATGGAGCTCGTCCAAAATTCTAATCGCGAGTCGGCTAGAGTTAATGGAAGCGCGCCCGATGTGATGGCTACCGTTTTCATATTTCTGACTCACGAATGACGCGGATGAAAAATGATTTTAAACCATTACCGTGCCCCGTCCGGCCTTTTGATATTTAAATTTTTTTCAAGCGGCCGTCATTATCGTAGAATGATTTGCGAATTTCGCCCCAGCTCGCGGTTTTTGTTTGTCTCTGAACGAGTTTTTTGTCGCTCTCATTTACCATGTTTTTATTGCTGCATAATGACAAATTAAAAGAGTATTGTGAGGCTCTTTCATGCCGCATTCTCTGGCCTTTTCAAGGTTGAAGGGCTTTTCATTTTGAAGGCGGGTCGAATGACTCAATCGTGACACATTTATTCAAGGATGTAGTCGTTTTACTGATGCTAGAGTCGTAAAACATTTATTTGGATTCAGTCAATAGGCGCCGCTAGACGGAAAATGTGTCTGCTTTCAGTTCTCATGGCTAGTGTTTTGTGTCTCAACTTTATTTTCTGTTTGCAATATGTTTATCCGTGTTTCTCACCATAAATTACGATTGTCAATACAGGCCAGTGAGAGGTCAAGATGTATTCAAAACTCATATTGCTTGTGATTCGACTCGGATCGTATCTAGATATCGGTAAAGTCGTAGAACTCGTAGAAACGTTTACAGTTCTGAAACGAGTTTTCACAATAAACTGTGTGTAATGTAACGTTTTGTGTTCGCAAAGCTAGTATAGTTGTGTGGCGTGGCTTCGCGCGTCATTAAACAGCACATTTGCATGTCGGCCGGCGCCAAAGCTCGTGAAAATGCCTTTTCATTAACATCAGCTCTACTGAAAAATTGTTCTGGCAGCCATTGGTTGCTATGTGAATCGATAATGCCAAATGAATTATACAAATAATTAATAGGCATTAGACCGTTGTTTTAGCATTCTATAAACAGTTCATTTATCGCCAGAAGAATATGTTCGCGAGGTATTAGCGGATAGACTCGATAGAGCGTGATAGCCTTTTGTTTTAGTTTATTTCATAGGTTCAAACCATGTTCTCATACCAGAAATTAGCATGAGCAGTATTGCTCATGTTAATCATTTCTAAGTTGGACTATTTGAATACTACCACAACTTTATTCAAAATAAAATAACACATCTCATCTTGATCCAATAATTCGCTAGTGTCGAGTGATAGTTTGATTGATGTTCGGAAAATGTATCAGATTAAATAGATTTATGCCGACATAGTGGCTGCTTTCACGGCGAAGAATTCTTTTGAAAGAGTCGGCGAGTCAATTCGGTAGGACAATGAGTCGAACGTGGTGGCCCGAGCCGTACTGCTAGTGTGGAGAAACGCGTACTTTAGTATCTTGCCTGCATTTGGTGAAACTCTTAGATGTTCTATTTCCAAGAAGCTTTATTACAGTGTTTAATAATTTAGGTTGCTCAATTCTTTACGTAACTATAGAAACCATCGTCTTGATATATGAAGCTTAGGCTTATTTAAAGCAGTTTAACAATTCATAAAATTCTTTACCTCTCTTAAAAGAGGGTAGTTTATGGTTTTCAGCAGCGTGATTTAAAATGAATTAGGTACGAGTCTGTTGTGCTACACGTTTTGGCTTTTCTTTCGTATTTATATGATAGTCAGTATTTTTTTTGTTAGGTTGTATAGGACCTGCTACATTTACATAACATAACATAACGGATGAAGAAGTTAGGCAGAGGTGTACCTATAATAGTACACCCATATATCCATTACTGTTTAAGTCCCATTGCCATCAACTGCGCACAGTTCCAGAGTTAAGACTGCTATTGAGAATTTCCATGGTAGAATTCAATAACACTACCTACTTTTAATAGGTAATTAACGCAGTATCAAGTCTACGCATCAGCCGAAGCAGTTGGTCTATGGCGCAGGCGGGAGAGTCAAACGCGCCGCGTCACGACCCACCGAATTATGGCCACAAAGCGCCGTTGATACCGAATATTCCATATAAATATTGAGCTAATCGCCCTTTCAATGAAGCGGCCCGCTTTTTATTAATAATTGATCGCGGAGCGGCGAGTCATGCGCCTGTATTGTGTAGACGAACATATTTTTTTGCTGTAACTCATTAATGAACGGCTCTAACACATGACGCCGAGGGCGTACTCCCGTCAGATCGCGCAACTAATTTCCGATGAGTCCAGGATACACGTCAAATAATGTGGAACTAATCTTTGTTTGTAGTAGATACCTATCGACGGTTTTTTTTTCTAGAAGCTGACAATATGAAGACCATTAGGGACACGACCACGACTTTTGGCCGCAGAAGCTTCAACCAGGATGAAAGTTTGGTCGCACGTCCGGGCGTCCGAACAGTTTTGTTTAAGATAGCGGCTGGTCATGCGACAAGTCGTGGTCGTGGCCGCGTAGTGCGCGAGGTTCCTAAATGGACTTCTACTAATTCGCTCTGAATTCTAAGTATGATATTTATAGTAAAACGAGTCTTTTGAACTCCTACAATTGAAATGTCATTACTATTTGAAAAAAAAAAACTTTTTTAGAATATAGTTAGAAAGTGGTGGGACAAGCTGGACAAGATTAACGATCAGTGGCCCACATTGGCCGTGGATCCAAATAACTGGAAGTTATGGGGAGAGGGCTTTGCCCAAAAGTAGCATGGTGCAGGCAAAAGTAACAGAATAATGTTAACCACGATAAATATCTTCAAAAGGCAGGAAATATATATATATCTACTATTAAATGAGCAATAACAATTTTGTTGAATGTTGCAATCCTATATTGCCTGGATAAACGGGGGCGAAAAATCGATTTAACTAAGTAGGTCTCGTATCTGAGTAAATTCGTTTTCTCTATTTTCACCAGAGCAGAGGTCGTTCGCTCAGGCACTATTTTTAATTGGCTCATTGTATCGCCATAAATTAAAACACCAATGCGTTTTTAAGTAACTCGTGTATAGGTAGTTTCATATTGCCTAATCGGCTTGAGAACTCGGAGGATTAGTTAAATCTCATTACGTGTTGTTTCCACAATGTTTACCAGTGTGTCGTCACTTTCATTAGGTCTAATAAGTGCTTAGTTCCGTTTATTCCACTTATTTAATTAAACATTCTCACACGTTTCATAAATACAATAACTTTTAATTTTTAAGTATTATGAGTGCACCGCTTACCGGCAGTTAGGTTAACAGTAACAGCGGCGTGGGAACTCGGCTAAAAGACGGCAGTCACCACGCTTTCAGGGTTGTCTTGGATTGTAACAAATACTGAAAATGGGAATTTTCTTATTAAGATGTTCAAAATTATGGTATGATTAATAATCTGTAACCGTACCCAGCCAAAAAATTAGATATCGACACACAAAAATGTGTAAGTTGGTAGGTACTACTCTGTCAAGAAAGTACCGGGAAACGATCAATAATACACAAAATGTTAGTTATTCATCCAAAGTTATTTTATCGCCTTCAAAGTATGCTCCTTCAGAAACGATACACTTACGCCAACGAATAATCCAATCATCAAAACATTTTTTAAACGCTTTTTCCGGAATTGAGTTCAGTTCTCGCCGCGAATTCTCCTTTATTTCTTCTACCGAATGAAAACAGGTGCCACGAAGTGGTAATTTGAGATTAGTAAAAAGATAGAAGTCGGCTGGAGCCATATCCGGCGAATAAGGGTGTTGCTCGATGGTATTTGTTGAGTTTTTGGCCAAAAATTCGTTTACTATGATGTCCTTTTTTTTTTTGGAGGGTGAGAAATCATCAAATGACTCCTCCCGCTCTGGGCGGAGCGGAAGGGAGTGTCAGACTCTTACTGACTAAAAAACACCCATGTTCCTTCATTGGCCCTTTATGTTCCAGGGCCGCGGTATCTCTTTCGAACAGTCCCGCAGCCCTGGCAGGCACCGGCCCTTGCGGGCCCCTCCCGTTTGCTGACATCTCTTTGAGGCGCGCGTGGAACACGAACGCGCCGTCGACACGGCCTGCCCGTCGTCATACGACGGACGGACGGCGAGCTAGCCCATTACTCGCCGTCCACAGGCCCGCGCCTACGGTGGCCGAGAGCCATCACGGCGTGGCCCCCGACGCCCGGTGCTTCTCCCGCGGCGGCTGGGACGTGAGGAGGTTCTCTCCCTCTCACGTTCCGCCGCCTCCTTCGCTAGCATGACTGCTTCGCAGAAGGAGGCGACGGCTTCCCATTCCCTCTCGCCCCGGACCATGGCTTGAACCAGGGCCGGAGGCGAGAGGTCACCGCCGCCAATCGCCGCTACGAACAATCGCCGCTACGTACTATGATGTCCTTGAGCGAAGGCGCATTTTGGTGGTGCAAAATCGTTTTCTTTCCACAAATCTGGCCTTTTTCGTCGAATTTGCTCTTTTAAATGCCGCGTAACGCTCAAATAATATTTATTTATTTAATTCCGAGTGCATAGTCAAAGAAAAAGGTCAACATGACTTTGACTTTTGATCCACTTTGGCATGGTTTTTTCGGTTTCGGTTCAATAGGAAGGCGCCATTCCGAAGCTTGTTGACTAGTTTGCATGTCAAACTCGTAAATCCACGTCTTGTCACCAGTAACAATGCGTTTCATGAATGTTGGGTCGCAATTGACTCGTTCTAGATTCTCCTCAGCGACTCTTATGCGATTGAGTTTTTGGAGAAAATTCAGGTCTTTTGGGACTAGCCGAGCGGCAACATGTTTCATATCCAAGTGATTATTTAAAATGGTATGGATCGACTCGTGACACATAGAAAGTTCAGCGGCTATCTCTCTCAAACTTGAATGAGGATTTTATAGTAGTCACTATTTCCTTCACTTTTGCGATGTTAACTTCAGTTGAAGACGTTGATGGCCTACCAGACTGAGGCAAATCTTCCATCACATCTCGACCGCTTTTGAACGCTTTGTACCACTCATAAGCACGTGTTTTTGATAAAGTTTATTCACCGTAAGCCTTCTGTAACAATTTCACGGACTCCGAACACGAAATTGCATTGGCGATGCAAAATTTAAGACAAACTCTTAGTTCGATGTTTTTGTCCATTATGAAATTCGCAATACACACGCAATATGATATAACTAAAAACAGCACTGTAGTTAATCTAAATAATAGATGCATTCAAACTCCGCACCAAAATGGAAAACAGTTGTGCCAATCTAACAAAAAAAAAAAAAAATGAATTTGGAACTATAAACAAATCATCCATTCCCGATACTTTTCTGACTGAATCTATGTGTTTTCCGTACACATTAGAGTAGAGAGCTTTCCTACTATTAATCCAGATTGATCTATCGTTTTGATTCGCTCTAATCTCTTTGTTAATTGTCAGGTAAGTAGGTACGCTAATAATCAGCTCATTACAAGAAGAAACAGTTGACTCTCATTCGTCTTATTATACATGCTAAAATAAAATAACAGTGCACAATTTGCATGTAACAATGCATCGCTCAGATAGCGTACCTTATACAAATAGAGTAGCCATAGGCCTGTCGCAGGCGATGACCGATTAATCGGCCTACCTTACCGATTTGTTGGCGTCGACTGCTGATATTTCCTTTTGTAGGCGAATAATAGATACTCATTGCATAAAATGTTCTAAAGGAGGAGCTCGTGGCTAAATAAGAACAGCCGCTCGGGTCGATCTTTAGGTTGGTCCGTGAATGGGTGACTACCTCTTACATACAGAGTTTCCTCCGTGCCTCGGAAAGCACGCTAAGCCGTTGGTCCCGGCTGTCATTTGTACTAAGGGGTATCGTATTACCCAGAACTAACTGGTTGTGGAGGTCAGATAGGCAGTCACTCTATGTAAAATACTGGTATTCAGCTGCATCCGGTTAGACTGGAAGCCTACCCCAACGTAGTTGGGAAAAGGCTAGGCAGATGCATAAAAGGTTTTAAAATTAAAGTTGGTTATTGCAGTTATTGCCTTTGCAACAAGTTTTGTCAAGATTTATGGTGTAAACCATGAAATTTTATTACTACCGGTCTAACGCATTGCTCAGTCAGATGGCCGAGTTGAAGAAAATCGTTAGGAAGCATTTCGCCCGTCGCCGTCGCGATGTCGCAGTGTTAAATAATAAAAAACGCGTGTAACTCAAGTATTGTTGGAGATTTTTGTGATTAAGTACAACATAAACCTAATTATCGGTCCTTTATCGGCTCATGTAATAAACTAGACGTCTGCATACCCACTTACAAAGTCAGAGTTTAACTGTTTCTTGAATTGCTAATTATAAACGCATTGGAAATTCAAATGGGTGCGTAATTTGCGTATGGAGGAAAACTATAAGCGTTTTATGATATCCCGTGGTAGTGTTGCGCCGTCTCACTTCCTTTGATTTACTGCCATCACGTCGATACTTATGTATCGTTGAAGTAGGTAAGTATACAAACCTACTTGGTTAACTACTTCCACTCATAATTACCCATCTAGACTTTTTAAAGAATGTTGGCTGTATTTATTAACACATACTTTATGGGACGACATTTCATTATAATTATTCTTGTGGCATTCTATAGCTATCAAATCCTTCAGTCAAGACTCAGGTAGGTTAATTTAAAATAAAACTTATTTAAAAACCTGTTTCTTTCTCAATATAGAGATAATCTATGGAGATCATGAAAATTCCGTCACTATGTTCTAATCTAATACTTGTTAACCAACTATCATGGTCACCGTAGCAGGCACACAGTGTCATTGTTCGCGAGATGTTGCTATCTGATTATCGTTATTGTTTCAAACCGGGAAACAGCTAACATTCACTCCATTTAATATAATTGAGCGAATGAGAAACGTTATCAATTATAATTGTTACGACGCATACTTTTAGTAGAAACTCTATTATAAGCGTTTTCAATAGAAAGCCTTATAGAGTAGCGCCGCGCCGGTGTTGTCGCTGGAAAACTTCTTGTTAGGAAATTCTTAGATAATGTTAAACGTTACAGAACAATCTCAGCTAGTTATGCGAAGTGCTGAATATCGTTAATTAAGTTCAAAACACGTTTTTAGGATATATGAGCTAGTGCACTGAATAATACGAAAACTGAATAGTTTTACATTATTGATGGTGCCTATGCCTATCTACGTAAATTAATAGCCTAGAGTAAAAACAGCGGTTGATAGCAAACAGATCGTGCAAAATAGTTTTTAATGTACGTTTAAACAATGAATAATAAAATAGCAATTGCATCGCGAAGCAATATCGGTATACATGCGCAGTATCTAATGATGTGGAAACAGCCGGACAGCCACGAAAGGAAAAAACAATAGGCAGGTGTAGTCACTTTGTATAACATTGAATAATAGCAAGAAACAACCGTTTTACAATAAATAATCACAGTGTAGGTGGCAAAAACAGGCTATTAATGGTTCGAGTCGGACCCCACTTGTTACTATTCATGAGCAAATTAACGGCAGTGCTCTCACACAAACGTAGCCGTACGCTAAACACATTACGCGAGGGGAAAACGTGTTGTAAAAAGTGATAATATTTTGATTGCTGCTAATCTAAAATCATATTACTTTGCTGAGTACAAGAAGGAACAATCAATTTAGGTTACTTAGCTTCGATTAACTAAACGTCTTGAAGCTGACCACAAAAATATCTACCTACTTATAATAATAAGAGCTTTCAAGAAAGATAGGAAAAATAGCTATTTAAAGAAATTTATGAAAAATTAATTGATTGAATCACCATAATAGAGTGTTCACGCAACTTGGTAACAGCTCATTACTCTCACGGAAACCATTAAATCCACTTTATTGTTGCACCAAATCTAACCTTAAGATTCCGTGTAGTGTTCAACTTTGTCTTAAATTTGCAATCGCGGCCTTGTATGACCGTGGACTAAGCAAAAGGACTATGTAAGCACCGCAGCTGATGTTTTTCGGTTGTTTCTGCCTTCCCCCATGGGAAAAATGTAGTTATGTAATTGTATGTTATTCTTAGACGTGCCAGAATCCTACAAAGTGTCGCAGAAGCCAAAAGGGCCTTTTATGAAACGATTTCACTTGGGTGTAACCTGAGAGCGCTGTATCAGTTGAGCGGAGCCTGCGGTCGCACGACGATACAAAACACTGCGAAATTGCGCGTGCGCACAGCCCGTAACACACACATAGTTGCACGGCACGTAAGCTGTCATATGTGGTACTGTGTGTGCACTTAATGTGGACGTACGTGTAGCTTTTGCTGCGAAATAATTAAGTAGGTACTTAAACTTTAGGTTGAAGTCGGCAGTTAAGGAAAAGCTTAAATTGTCTAAAAGTATTTTAGCTCTTTTTTGGTTTTTACCAAGCTGTAACCTTTATTAGTAAATAAAGGTTACAGCTTCGTAAAAACCAAAAAAAGTAATGTAATTCTTTACTTCCAAAGTGTTTTTTTTTTAAGTTTTAACCAATAAATTCTAAAATCTAATCTAAATTTTGGTTTTAAGTCTAGGCAATGAGTAGGTACGTTTCGGTATTTCATACACAAGCTTTTTCGGTTGACGCCTTTAGAGACTTCCTAAAGAATTTGCTAGGTAAGTATCTAGGTACTTTACAGATGAATTGTGAAAAGTGGCGTAGACAGTGAGATTCCCCATCCACCACAAGTAGCACAATTTATACCATCAAGAAGCTCACTTTTTTAAATGTTGTCATTATAACTGTCAAACCACATACCTCATGTTCACGGCGCACTGAGTAATATTGATGTGTGCGACTTGAGTCTTGGTAGCCACACCGCGTATCACTTTACCCGTCACTGATACATTAACCAATAGTTTAACTTGATCATATCGATTTACTATTGCCCGCTGATGTAGCTTCACTGTCTCGTTTAAAAGGAATATGTATTTCTAATGTATGTAATTATGTCTTGAGAGGATCTGCGATAACTTGTTCTAGGTACTCAACTTTGCATTAATATTGAGATCGTATTAAGTGATGCATTAACTAAGTGAAGTGGTGTGCCTAAGTACATGTCTTTTTCTTTTTAGGGTGAGCTGGCGTCTTGTCTCTTGTTGAAATGGTCCCATCCATAGCCCACATTTTCCGATGGTTTTGTGTCTGTCTTTATGTATTCATAAATGCCAACATTATTACATTTTAATTTGAACCCTGGTGCCCGTAGGCTAAGAAATAAAAAAGCATAGTAGGTAAAACTGAAATCAGGCATTCTTGATAAACGATCTAATCATGATTTCATTATTTCAGTTTGTCTTTCCTACCTCGCCTTATATATTGCGCTGAATTATAAACCGCTACAAAACAAAGTAGAGGAGGGACCATTAAATCTCCCAGAAGTTAAATATCACCACTATGGTAATAATAAAGTAGGTAACTTTGGTCAATGTCGTAAAAGGTGAGAAATTAGGTATGCCCTTGTCCCCCAAAAAGACATCAACGCTGCGTAGCAGTGTAGTCTACGAGCTTGCTACGAAAATTCTTCGATCTGTAATTCTCCGATTTTTTTTTTTAAATTGAATTCTAACATCCAACCTTAAAAATATTGTTGGATGTGAGAATTCAATATAATTTCTTACCTGCGACTGAATTTCAAAAGTTTTACTCAGTAATCGAACTCCATGCTACCGCTGCAACCTTTCAACCGCCCAACACAGAGGTGTATTAGCAGTTGATCAGTGTTTAGTCGAGATTACGTCCGTTTACCAACGGAGCCGCGGCGACCACAAGCAACCGAGCACACGCACCCACACTCAGGCGATTGTCAGTGGTCATGTGTGTACATAAGCTGGGCCAGTGTGAGTACTGCAGGCAAATTGTGAAATTAAACATGTAAGGAAATTGTATTAGAATATCTGTACGCTTGATTGGTTTCGAAGCTAATACTGCTGTGAACAGCTAATTCTTGGGTTCTGTTTGGATTCAAGTTTGATTCTGTTATGAAATTAAAAATGACGATAATAATCATATTAAAATCATTTACTGTAGCAGGCTAATTCGCGTCATGTTCAGCCTTGCAGACTCGAGAAAATTGTTGATGAGCGTCATAAATAAGTAGCTTAGCCTACTTCACTGCGCAGATATGTAGTTTATATGATAGACTTTTGTAAAGAGTTAGGTTATTTTCGGAGGTTGTATTGCACTCAAGAAGCTAAAAAATATCGCTAAGCTTTCCATGTTGTCGGTTAAAAACATGGTCATGAACATAAACCGGCCATCAGCGACTGAAATCGTTGCTCATTCAACAACGAATGAAAGACTGAATTCTAACCTAAACAAAGTGTGGTCAACACCCGGTCCGATGGTTATCATGTTTAATAGAGTATGTGAACATGATATCCAGCCTGTATTAGCCACTGGGCTCTCAACTCATTGGTTTGACGTGAACGCTACTCCGTATCAGCCTGACAGGAAGGGACGTTGCGGTTACGATCACTTGCGTTCAAATGATTTTGTTTTTAATTGACCGTTGATTTATTTTAACAGACAAAAGCTTCTTGATTATTGGAACAAATTAGATTGCTGTAAAAACACTGCGCTTTTTGCTGCTTGGTAAATGTTAAAAGATAATTTTTTTGGCTTTTGTTTGGCATCAAATTAATTGAGACTGACATATCGATAAATACCCGCATTGGTGATGAATGTCCACAGTTACCACAATAAAAATGCTGAAAGTGATCAGAAGACGACATGTTGAAGTGGACGTTAGCTACGTGTATAGGTACTAGGTTTCATATTCTTTTCATTGAATTTCCGGCATGATGAATTTTGTCGATATTTTTCTCAATATTCGCCAGTAGTAAAGTTCTATGAGCGATTTTCATTTGTGTTCCAGATGGCTAAGAAAAGCAATAGCCTCGTTATCTATCACTTCTTTACCGTTTAAGATCTTCATGAAACATCGGCGTGACTCGTTGAAGCAGACCATTAACACTGTATTAATGAGTGTAATGGAAGATTTATTCAAATTATTACTGTAATCGGATACAAAGAGTGCATTGATATCGTCATATATAGCCATGGGGCGTAACGTATGTTTCTCGCACCACTGCTCCACGACGAGTTTAAGCGAACGAAAAATCTGACATTCTTTCATGAACACCTGCGAAGGACACTTGATACCAGAAATTGTAAGGGTATTTATATGGTACTGATATTAAAATTAATGTCGAAAAATACGGGGTGGAAGGGACACCGATGCGAAAATGTTTACCACGTATTCAGTACATCATTTGGAGTCTCCCTCATAGAAATTTAATTAATATATATTTAGTAAAAAAATATATATTTATATATATTTTTTTATATTAAATAATAATATATATTTATATTTTTTTTTACTAGCTTGTTCTCCAAGATTTTTCCCTCGTCAAACCGCCAATGATTTCTCATTATTTCCGTGAAAATTAAGTGATAAATCAATGTAATCATCACGTTTCTGTTTAACACTTAATAGTTACAAGAGTATGCGAGGTAACAAATACCTGCTTTTAATTGTCGACGATTTTCTCACAACACGTCGATTCTCGAAGGATTGGCATTTGTGGTGCGTTTTTAAGTTCATATCTAAAAATGTAAACAAATATGAGTCATCATTATCTGCCTAGCCTTTTCCCAACTATGTTGGGGTCGGCTTTCATGTTTAACCGGATGCAGCTGTATACCAGTTATTTTACAAGGAGTGAGTGCCTATCTGACCTCTAAAACCCAGTTAAAATGAAACTCCGTTAACAAATAGTACATTTTGATATAAGTGTATTGAAAAACGTCGTTTGATACACGTGGGCATTTGTCACTGCAGTTTTCGGCTCCTTAACAATCTCGCCTGTGACTCGGGTGTGAATTCCGCCACGAATGCAATAACAAAGTTACCCCACTTATATCAAAATGATTCTTTAAAAAATAACTTAAATACCCGCACGTAAAGTTCAAATTGCACTTCAATTTAAAACATTTTCGTGACTTTTTCAGTAAGTAGTTCTAGTCATTCTGAAATCAACTTAGTTTATACTGTCTTAAAGTTGATATTTGTTAATAGGGCCATTTACATCGATTGGAAACTGATTTAAACAAGGAATACCTACCTACAAGTAACTCGATCAGCTGAGATCGGCGCGCGCGCACCGGACCGAGCGACACCGTCTTCCTATTCCTACTTCTCACTTTACACCCGGTAAACGGAGTTTGACCAAAACATAATCTGTGTTATTTAACAGATTGTTGCGTGAGACTGATACTTCGTTGTAACTTAGACGCTGGTCAAAACAAAATGGAGGCCATGTTGATATACGGCGCTAAATTGGTTAAGATTGATATCAAGGTTTATTTTGTCTTGGGTCACAAAGGCTGGTTGTGTTGTTCAAGGAATTTGCACATAAGGGTACATAGATAGGCACGTCAAAAATAATTTAAAAGCGTTTACTTTGAAATAAAATATGAATGCGAACGTGTATATGAAAATTGTTTATGCATATTTCAACGGGCTTTACATCAAAATGGCCGTGTACTCAATGTTTGTCGGGCTAAAGTCAATAAAATGAACGCTTTCATTTACAAGATTTGTAAACATAAAAGGGTAAATTTACATTTTGATATTCGCAAGTGCTTCTGGGACTAAAGTGGCGTTCTCTCCCTAAAATTTTAAAACATCCATTTGCATATGCTTTGAGTACATAAACGACACTTTCTGGAGCACTTTCAACTGTCGGTACGGGGTGGTGGTGGAGGTGACGCAGAGGGGGCAGATTAACGTTTTAATCCGTACAAACTGACTACTAAAATGAATATTATTTATGTACGCAGTAGTGTCCTCTTTCCTGTTGTGGTGTTTTTTGTTTCTATCATAACATCTAGATATTACATGTTTTTCAAGTAAACTTTCATACTGTGAGAGACTTTAAACTGAAGAGACTTGCATCTCTTCCGAATTGAAGAGACCGGAACAACCATCCACGCCAATACAATCATGATGTGACAAGCATTGAACTCACTAACTAGTATTGGTCAATAATCAGTCCATAAAAGAAACACCACTACTTTCAGCACTGTTCACTAAAACGAATTTGCATGTGTTTAGCTTTCAGAAATCGGCACGAGCCACGAATGAGGAACGCGGGGTGAAGCGTGACGGAAGAACGGCGGGGCGTGCGGGGGGAGGGGTAATCAGCGTAATGCCAATCATGCAAATGCCGAGATCCGACTGAAAGCCTCAACCGGCTTGTTTCAGGAGTTAAAATGGAGATCCACTTAGCGGGCTACGCAGCTCACATACGCAATTGATGGCGCTGCCAAAGATTTAAATTGTAGAGGGGACGGGATAGCAATAAAGTCAGTGAGACACCTCCTTAAAATGCTCGACATTTTAAGGAGGCGTCTCACTGACTTTATGTTTAGATAAACGCCTATGTGCTTTATTATAATGCAATTATCTTTTGCGTAGTCGAAGCTTGTTACATAACCAAGGGTTGTAATTTTCCTCAAAGAAAATTCTTTCCTTAAAATAATGAACCAAGTAGGACTAACTAAACAAGTTATTAAAAAGTATGAATCAATGTTTCAGCCTTTTTACACGTTAAACTTTAAGAAGCGTAACTTGAGTCTGAAATGAACCTTAACCTTCTCTATCAGCTAAAGAGATGCCAGTTAATTCTTGTTTTATGTTGCATATCTATAGTTTTAGTCTATGAGAAACCCGCGAACGAAAACAACGCAGCCCGCTCCTAACGAATTTAAACGCCGGCTTAAACTGAGCTGTGTGCGCGCTAATTGAGGATTTGTAACACGAACTCGCCTGTTTTGCTTTGACGAAATTTACTACTCAAAGACTTCTTCGAAAGATTTTCTCTTGAATTGGTTGGTAATTGAAAAGCTTGCGATTTCGAGATCATTTCAGTTTAATCTTCAATATGATGTGGGACATAGAATTTAGTTAAGCTGATTTTTTACTTCCTGTCATTGCTTTTCTTTTAGGTTAGGTTTCTTAAAGTAAATTAGAGAATTCATCTAGGCAAGCACTAATTGCGGAAAACAATAAGGTGTTTAACATAATGTGTAGGTAGGTAAAGAAATAATTCCAAAGTATTGACCGCAAAGTAAGATGGAAACCTCTCAAAAAGGAAGAAAATCAGTTCCAGAAACAAAATAACAAGTAGCACTTGTCAAAAATAAAAACATCGTGCCTCTTTAATATTAAACACAATCGTCATCGTGTAAAGCATCTACAAACAGTTGCTAAAATATCAATTCACTTTCATTTACACTTTAATCAGGGCGCTTCGTTTTATTCTCAAATATTTTCCATTAAAGGGTGCTAAAAGCAACATGGCAGCCGCCTTTTCGCGCGCTTCCCGTTTACATTTCGTATTCAGAACGTGGAATCAGAGAAGAGCGAGCGTTGGTTTAATGTTGTCACTTTTAAATATTAAAATTAGATTATTGTATCGTGACAGAAGTGTCGCAAATTGATTTCACCTACTTTATCATTAAATCGACGCGGCGACAACGTCTGGGTGGAAATAGCGGGGTTGACACAATAATCATTACATGCAATGATTACATGTAATAAATTGCGATTTACTATGTTTTTTTAATGAGAACCGTAGGTGTTTTACGGTTCATAGGAGGTTTAATAGATTGTAATTTATAATAAATTGCTCACAAGGGTCATGAAATAATCAGGAATAAAGAGCCAGTTAAGTATAAGAAGTAAGTAGTAAGTTCTTAACTAAAAACATTAAAGTACAACAAAAATGAGAAAGATGCAAGGTTTGAATTTTTATCGATGGCAAGTTTAAAAAAATGATCATGTGTGATATTTTAGGTTGATCACATGAGTAAGTAGGTATGTCAATAACTTCGTATTAAGTTACACTTACAAACACGCAAGCTTATCCATTTATTAATTCCATTTCTATTAATATATAGCTTTAGCAAATTGTGTTACATAGATATTCACACGAAGAATGTATCGCAACAGCTTGTAAAAGCAGTGAAAAGCTACGAATTATATAAATTAACATATCAAACGCGCCTTCGTTATTCGCTACACCACCCTACTGTACCGTGACCAAGCAGTTTTGATACTTGAAAGGACAATGTTGATTTACTTTTAAGAGTATTCTAGCTAGAATATTATAAGTAAAGTTTCTAATGGAAAATAAACAGTGGAAATTCTGAATAAAATCTTCACTTACCTGAGCGAAGTTTTTTAAGATTTTTAGTGGGTATCGAATCATTTGATGACAGGACTAGAGGTTTTTGTATTAAATAGCATGAGATATCTTTCGCAAAAATACCGCTAGACAAGAAGAAGCATTATATTTTGACTTTTAGATATCTTTTATTAAAATGTGTTGACGGCATTTACTCATTACATATGCTGCTAGATACGTCAAATACTTCGTTTTACAAACAATTTTAACTTTACAATGAGAAAAGCAATAAGCCATTGTCTGAAGTTACAATGAAATCTCACAATAAAAGTATAATTGAGATTGTAAACCTAGATTTGACGTTTAGAAAACAAGCTTCGTCTCATTAAAGCAAAGCCACTCAAACTCAAACTCAAAGCATTTATTTCAATTAGACCATTACAGGCACTTTTGAAAGTCAAAAACAAAAAAGCTAAGCTACAGTCACAGTCACAAGGCACAATAACTTGCGAAAGTACTGTAGTTGCACATTCCAAATCGTAGATCTCTATGGAGAAGAATGGGCAAGAAACTCCATGGACACTCTTTTTAATCAAAATATTGTTACAAAATCTTGGTTACATCATACATGTTGAGATTATACATATATGTGAGAACGATGTACAAAGACGTGCACATTAAGAGCGTCCAGAGTAAAAGATTAAACTAACAATTTAAAAATAAAGTAATTAAAATAAACCGTGACAGCTAAGAGATGACCAGTCCCAACTGACAGCGCCCGTTCACGAACATGACGCATGGATCAGCGCCATTCAACTCAACCATATTGAAGGGAACTAAATGACCCGACACACCCGCCACCATCAGCGAGACATTTGTGTGAGCATGACATTCTCTCAGCCACCAGGGCACATTCAAGTCAATGAAAGATAACTAAATGTAAATGGTAGCTTTACAGTACATAGTACTCACACATGTGCTATGCGATTATATAATACTAAGAGATGGAATATATACAATGCAAAGATATTTTTACAATCTTCTGCAGCTTCCACAATAACTTCACATGGTAATCAATTAGTTTGCCCATAAGGTTGTGGAGCAGGACCAGCATTGAGCCAAGCATTTTTGTCATCAATGTAATCCCCCAACTTGTAATATGCTTGCCTACATAGTGTGCGTTTTATACAAGATTTAAATTTCGTCTCATTCAGTTGCAGAATGTGGGGAGGTATTTTATTGTAACATTTTAAACAGTACCCCATGAAAGATGAGTCTACTTTAGCTAGCCTGAAACCTGGTTGAGTTAGTTGGTCCCTATTTCTAGTATGATAGTGGTGTCGGTCACCTCTTTTACTAAATAAATGCAAATTTTTCCTAACGTACATGATGTTTTCATAGATGTATTGACAAGGTACTGTCATGTTGTTAATTTCCTTAAACAGTTCTCTTAGAGAATCGCGACTACGTAGATCATATAAAGCTCTGATAGCTCTTTTGATTGATTGATTGATATGAAAATAACTAAAATAGACTAGCCTCGCGGTATCTACATCAGTAAATTGACGGATTTTTCTAACAGCATATGCTGCTGAACTCAGCCGTCCTGCAAGCGAAGTTATATGCGGACCCCATTGAAGCCTTGAATCGAGCGTGATCCCCAAGAAAACAGTTTTATCGACGAATTCTAGTTTCTCTTGATTCAATACTATGTCACTATTACTACTTTTGACATTCGGTAGAGCAAATCTTATACACTTCGTTTTTTTCCTATTTAATACTAAATTATTCGCGGTGAACCAATTATGGACCAGCAATAGGGCGTTATTTACGTCGTCAAGATTTGTGGCACGTCTGTTTGTCTTAAATATTAAAGAGGTATCGTCAGCAAACAACACCATTTGTGGTTGGTTTTTGAATAAATGGGGTAGATCATTTATATAGACTAAAAAGAGGAAAGGACCTAATATCGAACCTTGCGGTACACCCATACTTACTTTTAAACCCATTGAATTGACACCATTTATTTGTACTTGCTGATGTCTATCGTTTAAATACGATTTCACTAAACTGAGCGCAAGTTTCCCTAAACCGTAATGTTCAAGTTTCAAGAGTAGGGTTTCGTGGTTTACGCAATCAAATGCTTTCGAGAGGTCACCGAAGATTCCTATGGCATCTTGTGCCTCTTCCCACGCCGTAAATATGTGTTTTAATAAGGTGACACCGGCGTCAGTCGTGCAACGTCCTTTGGTGAAACCATATTGTTTCTCATGTAAGATTTTATTGGTGTTAAAGTGTGTGAGCATTTGATTAAGCATTACCTTTTCAAACACCTTGCTGAAAACCGGCAACACGGATACGGGTCTATAGTTATTGGTGTCTTTACTGTCCCCGGATTTGAAAAGTGGTATTACCTTGCTGTATTTCATAAGGTCCGGGAAGACTCCTTGGTCCACACATAAATTAAATATTAAGACTAAGGACATTCCCCATAGATCTTCAGTTAATTTGATTTTGATTTCCTTAAAAGCTTTAATGACTGTGATGGGGTACTTAAGACACCATGTCCTTGTAAAGGTTGGGTATTAGAGGAGAATGAAACGCTCTGACTGCTGGTTGATGACTGCCTCATTTATTAGTAATTATTAGTATTTAAGTACACGTGTAGCATACATAGGTATAGACAAACTTAGAACATAGCTTACACTACACCTTCCCCGAAAGGAAAAAAATAAAATAATATGAAAGTATTATTTTGTTTTATGATTAAACATGAGTCATATTTTGTAAACATGATAATGCAGTATACTTGCAGTTTTGCTTATTTTAATCAAATTATATAAAGTTAAATGTATTGGTTAAAAAGGTACAAGATTAACATGAAATTAACAAGAAAATATTATGAATAATATAGCTTAGTCCTATTCTTATGAACTAAATCAATTTTCCCATTGTCTTTCAAAATTTCAACATTTGGCGAAACATCTTTGATAACCAAATATGGTCCATTATAAATACTTTGGAGTTTGTTTCCAGTCTCGTTTTTCAGTAGTACCAAGTCATTTTGTTTATATGTAATTGGATTACACTTTAGATCATGCCTTTGTTTTCTTAATGATTTACTTTCAAGTAAATTATCATACGCTTCTTTTTGCGATGTTTGCAATCTGTATTTCAATTCTAAGGGATAATTATCATAGTTGTAAAGAGGATCTACTGATTTTTGGCTTAAATTGGATGGTATATTACATCTTTTCCCGAACACCAGTTCGAATGGCGTAAATTTAGTAGCGGTGTGAACTGAGGTATTATAGGCAAAACACCAAAAGGGTAACCATGTACTCCATGAACTCGGATGGTTATTCGTTTGAATTCTTAGGTAATTACCCAAACTTTTATGAGTATTTTCTAGAGAACCTATTGTTTCGTGATGGTATGCAGTAGAGTTTAAAGTCGTTATATTGAGAAGTTTACATGTCTCTTTAAAAACAGATGACATAAATTCAGTTCCTCTATCAGTTGCTACTCTAGCGGGGATACCAAATCTGAGTATAAAATTATTAACAAAGTTTTTCGCTATTTCCTCAGAACTTTTAGTTTTCATAGGATAAGCTTCTACATATTTACTTAACTCACACTGGATAGTTAAAATATAAGAATTATTATAATCATCGCGATCTAAGGGTCCTACTACATCTAAGAAAACTTTTTCCATCGCCGAATTGGCTGTCGTTGTAACAACCAACGGCTCTCTAACGTTATGAGAGTTATGTTTTTGTTTTTGACATTTGTCACATTTCCTAATAAATTCTTTTACATCTCTTTCAAGACCTGGCCAAAAATAATATTTCTTGATGTTATTATACATTCGTCTTATACCAGCGTGGCCACTTGTTGGTAGAAGATGAAAATCATTCAATATTACTTTTCGGTCGTCTGTATTTTGAATAATTCTAATGTCATTTAGAATACACAATCGCGGTCCAGTCCAGTTTCTATACGACTTCATTTCCGTAATTACTTTTTTTATAAATTCATCGTAATTTTGTCTTCTTATGAAATTTAATTCGTGCACGTTTATTTTCTCACAAAAATATTTCAGTTCCCTCACAAATGTGGCTGGCGACAATTGTGATTGGGATACTGGATTTATAAATAACGTCATTCTCGATGACGAATAACAAAATACGTTATTTTCTATTTCTATCTCATTTGCCCTACGTAGGTTATTCAACTCTTTATATTCTATAAATTTAAGTTCTACAGACATCCGCGATCTACTATGGATCTCCACGACTCTTGGTTGCGCAGGCCAATCGTCAGTAGAACCCATAGCACTTGGCGAATGTTGAGACTCGAGCTCTTTTCTATATTGCGAACGTGTCATTACCGTGATTATGCTTTCATGCATATTTTTTAAGTCCGTTGATGTGATAGGTAATCGTGACATTGAATCAGCTGGAATATTTGTGGATCCTTTAATATATTCCACGATAAAATCATATTCCTCAAGTAGAAGTCTAAACTTCATGAGGCGACTAGATGGGTCTCGCTTGCCAAATAAATAAACTAGTGGTTTATGGTCAGTTTCAATTACAAATGTACGGCCATACAAATAGGGACGAAAATGTTTAACTGCCCATACTATCGCTAACAGTTCTTTTTCCACAGTAGGATAGTTAATTTCGGCCTTATTTAAATTTCTACTCGCGAATGCTATTGGTTTTCTATTGTCATTACACAAAACTGCGCCCAAAGTATGTTTGGAAGCGTCGGTTTGTAGTATGAATTTACAATTGCTAGTAAAGTTAGGGTACTGAAGTATAGGTGGGCTCGAAATTATAGACTTTAAAGTGGAAAAAGCGGTTTGACATTTTTGATTCCATATGAATAATGCATTTTTCTTTGTTAACTGTGTTAAGGGATACGCTATGTTGGCAAAGTTTTTAATGAACTTTCTGTAATAGTTGGTAAACGCGACAAATCTAATTACTTCTTCAACATTTTTCGGAACTGGCCAATTACTCAAAGCACGTATTTTCTCAGGATCGGGTAAAACACCTTCGCCCGATATAACATGTCCTAAATACAATATATCCTTTTTAAGGAAGTTACATTTATGAGGATTTAACTTTAAATTGACCTGACGTAATCTATTAAAAACATCAATGAGATTTTTGTTATGGTTTTGTAATGAATTTCCAAAAATAATAAGGTCATCTAAATATACCAAGCACTTTTCGTAGGTCAAACCCGACATCGCAACAGTCATCATTTTTGAAAACGCATTAGGGCTTGTTTTTAATCCCATTGGCATTCTTGTCATCTGGTATTGTCCAGATACGGAAGCAGTACTTTTATCTACGCTACCCGGAACTTTAAATTGTCCAGAACAGAATGCTGTATATTTCCGACTTTTGGGATCAAGGTCACATTGGTAATACCCATTTGAAAGGTCAAGAGTTGAAAAGTATACAGAACCTGAAAGGGAATCCAATATTTCAGTTATATTCGGTAGAGGAAATTTGTTATCTTGTATAATGTTATTTAATTTCCTGTAATCAATTACCAAGCGCCAATTCTTATTGCCTGTGTTATCTACCTTTTTAGGGACTAATAACAATGGACTTGACCATTCTGATTGACATGGTTCAATTATACCTTCCCGTAACATGTTACTAATCTGCTTGTTTACTTCATGTTTTTGCGAATGTGGTATTCTGTACGGTTTACTAAAAACTGGTTGAGCATGTGGTTGTAAATTAATTTGATGTTTGTAAATGTTTGTTGTCGTTAGCTTATCACCTGGCAATAAAAATATATCAGAATATTTCGCACAAATATTTTCAATCGTGATTTGCTCTTTGTCGTTCAAATGATTTAAATTTATTAAGCTAAACAATTTTTTAACACGGTCTGCGTTCAAATTCGTACACTGTTCAAACGTACACAAATGATAGTCACTCATTTTATGTAAAGTTGGTTCAATAGTATCAAGGTGAACCTCAGTCTCGTTTGTATTTAGGATTAGAATTGGTATCATACCATTTACGGGTTTAACTAATACGCTAGCAATGAATATTCCTTTTTGTAATTCAGTTGAGGAAACAAGACACTCTTCGGTAATGTGAGTAGGTATGTAATGAATTGATTCGGTCCTTGGCGGCAAAGTGAAATTATAAGAAAACCTTGAACTTTTTGATTTTAGAGGCAAAATTACTTTTTCATTACTAATGTTATTATTGAATGTTAACGTTTTACAACTAATGTCTAGTATAGCATTGTATTTCGTAAGAAAATCCTGTCCTAAAATAGCATGCGCCATACACGGCAACGATTTAAAAACATAAAACTTGTGATTAAATAAATGTCTTCCATCATAACAATCGCTTATAGTTAAATAAACATATCCAATTGCTTCTATTGTACCGCCGATTCCGCTTATCTTAATGCTCTCTTTATGGATTGGTATGTTTAATTCAATCACATGTTTATATTTAATCGCACAAATTGATGCGCCGGTGTCAACTAAAAATAAGTAGTTATATTTATCTACGTATAGTTCTATGCAACAATGACTATTATTTGCAAATACAAACCCATTATTCACGAAAAAACTTGCTCTGCTCCCCGTTTGAATTAGTTTTTGTGGGCTCGTCGTCGTTTACAACGTGGATGTTTGCATCACTACGTTGCACGTTCCGTTGATGACCCCTAGAGTTGTAGTTCCTGTTATTAGAATGGTAGTACGTACCTCGATTCTGTTTAGGCTGTCCCCGACTATAGTTCTGGTACGGACGACCACGGCCTCGGTAGAAAGTTGTACCACGATGGACGGCAGGCCTACTACAATTATTAGACGTGGAGGCACCTCGAAAATGGCGGGTGGCTCCAGAAAAACCTCGATTTCGCTGACCTTGAAAGTAATTATTACATTTCCTATTAAAAGATAAAATATTTTCAGACTGAGACGGCATTGCAATGGTCTCTTCATCTATAGCTGCTTGCACAGCGTCCTTTAAGGTTTCAAACTTTTGTGCAGCTATTATCGTACTGAGTCGTCTATTGCGTATTCCGTCGGCAAAACGTTTAATGGCTTGTTTTTCGTTTAGAGGCTGTAATATCTTGAGATTTTCGGTTTTGCCTTCGGCTTGCGCTATAGATAAATCCATAAATAGCTCAGTCAACTCCTTACCGTAATCATTAATCGACCTTTGATCTTGTCGCAAAGTTTGTAGTTTACTTTGCAAGGCGACGGCACTCTTTTTAGGCAAAAGAATCATACGCATATCAGTTAGTAATGCATCAATGGAAGGATAATCGCATTTGAGTCTTAATTTCGCTTGTTGAGAGAGACGACTTTTTAATACAAAGTTCATTAAACTTAATTTACACTGTTCGGTTTTTAAGGTAGAGCTATAGTAATCGATACCATCAATTAATTGACGAGTCGTCGATTCTTCATCATTCATAACTGGTAACAAATTCAGGGCTACTTTTAAATTGAACTCCATTTTGGATTCGAGATTCGATGTTGAGCCAAATTGTTCACAACTACTCTTAACAGTTTCACGTATATGCAACTTATTACAAAATTCTTGTATTTGAGACTGACAACTCTGCAATTTTATCACAATGCGATTTTATCAATGACAAACTTTCACCACTAAATTGCTTATCATCTATTTGCTTCGTAATGCTTTGAAGTAAAACAGTATAGCTATTATACACAATTGTTGCTTCAGTCAGCTTTTCTTTCAAACGCTCTGGCGTTCTCCTTTCTAAACTCAATTTAAATAAATTTTCTTTAACTTTTCTCAATTTTTCATATATATCATTGAGCTCATGAGCCATAATTTGTCATATAAAAAAAAATAGAAATAACTAGCATACTTAGTAACTAATAAAAGGTTTACATAAATCGGGTTACCATAGTTCAACGCATTTTCACCGGTTTCCGTTCACTTTCACGCACGAAACGCACTTTAAACACTTCACTTTAGTTATTCTTACGATGTCACACATTCGGTTTAAGCACGAAATCTTCTTTCGGAAGTGAAGACCCAAGCCCAGGACTGTTTGGACACGACGTACACCTGGTATTGAATCGCGTTCCACACGCCGAACATCTATTTCCTTCCGTAGTTCCTCTACGACCACGCCGAGTAAAGGAATTTCTCAAAGTCTGACGTAGTATTTGGTCATTAATCCACGTATGATGGCAGTTCTTGTAACATTTGTACAGGAAATAGGCTGCCAGTATCAGCAACAAACCCAAAATTATCATCATCACAGTGCTTATTGCGGAAAGATGAAATTGTAGCTGGTCAGTAGTAGCCACATTAGAAGATCCAATGCCATTCTGGTTTATTATAACTTCTTCTCTTTTTGGAGTGTTAGAATTGCACATTGTAAAGTATTTTATGAAAGTTCCTTCTCGAACAAAGTTCAATAACGCAACGTACATTTAAAACGAGAGTCTGTACCACACACGAAGTGCGCCTGCATTGCGACCCGACACCCCATCACCAAACATGGCAGGGTCGCCATGTAAAGGTTGGGTATTAGAGGAGAATGAAACGCTCTGACTGCTGGTTGATGACTGCCTCATTTATTAGTAATTATTAGTATTTAAGTACACGTGTAGCATACATAGGTATAGACAAACTTAGAACATAGCTTACACTACATCCTTCTGTGGGCGAAATTTGACATAATTTTACACAATATTTAAAAGAAAGAAGTTTTGGGTACCTATTTGAATATTAACTTAAACTGAAATCATTTGGGCGTCTGAATTGAATGACTTAAAATTGTTGAGAAAATCCGGAAAACCACTTGTCTGAAATCCGGAAAACCACTTGTCTGAAAAACCGGCCAAGTGCGAGTAGTATTCACACGCACACAGGATTCCGTAGAACCAAACAATATTCAACAACATTCAACAGCAAAATTAAATATGTTTTTGATAGTGTATTAATGAAAAACAAAGTTACTGAAGCAGTTTGATGAAAAAGTTCCATATCCAAAAACAAAACATCAAATCTTATTAAAACCAATTTTCGTTGTAAGTTTTTTTACGATCTACAATCCTACATTTTTTTCAGAATTTTCCTTTAGAAATATAGACCCCCCCCCCTCCCTCTAATTTTACCAATTTACCAGTTTGGAAGTGTCTATCTTTCAAACGAGTGACTGAGAAAAAATGGTTTTAAGAACTTCAATATGATTTTTAAAGACCTATCTGTCCCGCACGTATAGGTTTGAAAAAAATAATAATTATATTATAATTTTATTTTTGTATATAATCGTAAAGCGGTTCACAGAATACATCTACTTACCAAGTTTCAACTGTGTAGTCCTAATAGTTTCGGAATAAAGTGGCTGTGACATACGGACGGACAGATAGACATGACGAATCAATAAGGGTTCCCTTTTGTTGGCATTCGGCTACGGAACCCTAAAAACGTCAGTGTGTTGAATAACGATTAAGTACGAGTTAGTACCTAAGTATATCTAGAAAACAACATTTCATTACAACTGACTTACGAAATGACTACGAGTTCACAGACCATCATGCACTCCGACCATGACATACTTACTTCATTGTCACTATTAACAAGTTCTCAAATTCACCGTTGTTCCAAAGTATCAAGAAGGTTCAAGCTTGCAAGTAGTAGCGGGGTTGCATTCGCAGAAATAAATGACATTTTAAATTGGAACGAGTGTAAGTGCAACCCTCGACGCTCAGTGCCAACTAGTGCCTGAATTATTTACATCTACGTGCTATCGGTGTGAAGAAGGGGTGGTATTAAGGCATAAGCTTTTGTATATAACACCGGGCGGTGTGACGGAGCAGTTTTGCAACCAGTCTTGTGTTCGCTGATTGAGATCGCCAACTTTGCAACCGCGTAAGTGTATTAAAAACTACCAAGACCTGAGCGGGGTTTGCATTTCTACTGGCATACCGTGACAATAAAGCAATTAATGTAAATGTCCACGAAAAAGTAAATCGTGGTTGCAAGCGGGACTGGTGAACTTGGGGTTCGGAACGCACGTGGCCCTGTGCCTGATCTCTCTATGGTCGTGTCGTCCGTCTCATCAGATTAGGAGATTGAGGGCAATTGTGTTTGAGCACACAGTTATGCACTACAATATCTCCTACTTACATAGAATTTTTTGAGATATCTTCGCTGAGATTGTGATGGCCAAAATCCGATCAGGATAAGTGTAATTATAAATATTTTAATACTAAACTTTTGATGGAAGCTCGGAGCTTAGGGAAGGTAGGTGTTCTATTTCCTAGATTCGTATTACATTTATTCAGGCTATAACAAACTGACATACCTACATAATTATGTACAATGTAATATTGCTGTATTGTTCAATTATGTTTTAAAAACTTAGTTCATTATGTAAAATGCTGGTTTCAAGTTTAGGCAACCAAGTTTAACAGAACATAAGCTTACCTAATATGAAATATGGATGAGTCGAGAGTTCGACCCCGTGGGTGTGTCCCGCGCCCACCTCGAGGCTTTCGTTAAACGCTGCTAAACGTTTGGGCGGCCCGCCCTACGCACTTCGATACGACAAAGTCACTTACAACACCCTTCATTCACAATTTCAACCCTATGTTTAAAAACTTAAAGTTTATTCTTGTCTTATTATTAAACTTGTGGGACTGTCTCACAGTAAAAATGCATTAATGTCTCTACGTATAGTTTAAACGTTTGTTCTACCTATTATTAGGTAGGGCGTTCCTGTGTTCCCTTTTATGTACTCAGCAGTGATTGAAGTTGTATGTACTTTCTCGAGTTGTAAATGGTGAGGGAAAAAAATTAACTTGGGGATGTGTTCTTAGAGGTAACGAGCTACTTTACTTATGTGAGGGTATTATTTGTATTCGAGGGTTGTATTGATGATTTTAATTCTGTAACTAATTACATACGTGTTACGGTCGTGAGTCATATTTTGTTCAACGTACAGCCAGTCACTGACCTGCAAATTGCAAAACACGTAAGAAAATTTGAATTTCACGGGTTTCCCTGGCGCATCCCCCTTAAACTAAATATGCACACAACACTATACTTATACATACGAGAAATAAACCTCTAAAACAAATTGCCCCCTTTTCCACTAATAAAGTATCTTGTCTGTATAATCAACATAAGAATGCCATACACACTTCCTTATTATCGATCGCGCAGCTTTAGACGGTACACAGAGTATCTGCAAAGCGCTTATTGAGTGGCCACTATGGCCAGCGGTCTAGCGGCGGCTAAATGTCCTCCCCCTCTTCTCCCGCGATTAATAGCCTCTCGGAAAAAGTACGTGCACGATACAGGGACGGCTTGGGAAGCTGCGACTGATATACTGATCGAAGTAAAGTACTGAATTGAATAGTCGACCTTGTAAAAGATAAAAGACATTATTTTCAGTAAGTTTAAACTTCACTGAGATTGAAACTCTTTAACTGTCTTATAGACAAATATTACTTGTTGTTTTATTACGTGAAGTGTTAATTAACCTTACGGTGATAAATCAAATATTACTCTATACTATTCTGATATTATATTAAGCCGTGGGCAAAACTATACATAGTAACAGATAAATTCATTCTTTCTTTAAGTAGCCATCATTAGGAATATTTATTACACTTTTCCCTCAGAATTATATACATCATCAATCATCATCATCATTATATTTTCCCTTAAAACACTATAAGTATACAACTTAATAGGTAGGAGTCCCTTTTTAACATTTTTAGCACCAAGAAGGTTGACATAATCAATTAAAATAAATATTAACTGAGACTAGACTTATTGTTAAAAACATTTTATATTTTCTTTCGACATTTCTACAAAATGTCTTCGCTTGTCCGGACAAATGCTCTAGGTCAAATAAAAATAAGTGGTCGTATTTTTTCGTCTTTATTTGGCTGTAGGCCAGAATGAGTGACCAATGGATGGAATGAATCAATAGTGACAACCTTCTGATGGAAAAACAACTTAGTGTAAACCTTTATTCTTAAAATACTATTTGGGTACTTTCCTAAATTAAAATTATGTTAAAACTCTAGTTAGAAGACTGTGATTTTCTTGGTTAAGTAAGAATAAGAAAATGTTAAGAATTTTAAGTAATTTCCTATTAGAAACTACCTACTAGTAGAAGTGGCTGTTGGTACTATTAGGTATGTACAGCTCTGCCTAACCCTTCGTTGGTTACAGGGGTGGATGGTATGTAATATTTCCTATTAGAATAATACGTCATTTATGAGCATTTTATACAAAAAAGTAAACTTTTACACTGTAGATACTGCTACGTTGGTGTCAGACTGAAAATGAACCAGAAAACTATTGAAGTCAGAAAAATAGGTATTACATAGTGCATCTATAAAATAATAAGGAATTAAGTAGGGTTCCAACTCCGTGCCTGTTATTTTCCGCCCCGTAATACTCTGGCCCTGACTAGATACGACTTTTTGTATTAGCCAGAGGTGCTGCACAGTTTTATATCATGGCTTGTTACTTGCGTCGTTGCTTGTTGTCATTGAAATACCATTGATAGTTAAGTATTTAGTACCTATAGAAACACACTTACATTGTGGAAGTTGGTAATTTTGTAGTAACTAACATATGTTCAAATAAGACCGTAATGTAATATGAAACTTTTTGTAATATGTGGTTTTTAACAGCTGCCATAAGAACGGAATAAAAAGGTATGTTTTGTTCAGTTAATATAGTTAAACTCATTCTCGTATTTAGGAAAAATTACCACCCCAACCATTCCTTTGAGTAAGAGAGATTAAAATTGCGATTTAGATTTTTCCATTCATGATCAAAGGTTGAGCGCTGCTGTGGCGTCGATTTTTTGCACGCCTAGTTAATAAGCGTCTACTGGCTCGTGAAATATTACAAATTGCGTCCCCGCCACCCCTCCGCCCCTCGCGTCTGTGCACCCCCTCTACTTTCACACTGCCTTTTTCACGCTGCTATGTCAGGGGTACTCGATCATCAAGTGCTAAATGAAGTATTTTGTGTTACAATTACAATATTTTGAGTTTAAGATAAAGCTTTAGATATAATATTTTTTCAGTCGAACAGTAAAACATGTCCTCACACCACATGCATTATGAATGTTACGTAGTAAGCATATTTCGATGACTTAAAAAACTTGATACAAGACTAGCGCCGAGATTTATCTGAAGTTTGACATGTTCCCATTTCCGTTTTGCATTTGTAGTTTGACAGTGATGTGACAGTGACAGTGGAAACGTTTAACTAAAGTATGTGCTAAGTGAGTAGCAGCCTAAAACTCGATACACAACTTGAAAAATGTGAGTGAACTTGTAAGTTTCAATTTTCAAAAATCTCACATGTTTGCTATCGGTAAGACGAGCGAGAATAGCTATTATAGTATTCGTTCAGAAATTTAAATGAACTTTTCGGAAATATAGCAATTTCAATAATGTGATTTGGTTTCCCAGTGTCAAGAATTGCTCGTTGCTATGAGTAATATTCTCAGTCATCTTAGCTCAATGCATAGCGGATAGTTCGAGGTAATTAGATTACTAATGTAACTTAATAGTGAGAGTTGCATTTGCCATTTCCTACATTACAATAATAATCCATTTCCTTTATCTCACTTTACATTTACTCGCCAGATCGTGTGTTATATACTTGGTTCTTGCTTTCCAATTAGCAGATGTATGGAACTGTCGCCGTATGTAGCATAATCAGCCTATAATGTTCCCACTGCTGGGACACACGGCCTCCTCTCTATGAGAGGGAATGGGCTATAATCTACTACGCTTGCCCAGTGCGGGTTGGTAGATGTCGCATGTCTTCGAATTTTTGGTTCTAGGACATGCCGTTTTCCTTCACCGTTCTTAATTTTTTTAGTTATATAATATACCTAATGTTTATCACTGTTACATTTAATTTTTGAAGAAGTTATCACTAAATTAATTTACCTACAGTTTGACCCACTAGGATTCGTTTAGTCACTTATTAAATAGGCTAATTAAATAGTCAGTTAAAAAACTGCCCTTTCAAATGAAAATACGTTAAAAATTAAAATTCTGCTAAGAGAAAATTTAAACTTTTTTCGAGTTTATTGTATGTTTTATCAGCAAGCTAAACTTGTTTGTAATTCTTTTATAAATAAATTATTGATTTATAGAACAAAGTCTGATTAACGTAGTCACAAATCAAGTGAAGCGCACATATACCAATAGAAAATGTAACCATATTATAACGCAATAACCACATAACGCAATTATAAAGTTGCTTTTGATTAAGTTTCACTTATTATTTACGCTTCCTCGATCGCTTCTCTTGGAAGGTATTATAAGTAATTGAATTGATTCATTACTAAATCACTTAAGTAGCGATAGAGCCAATCAATTTTCTTAAAGGATAACTTTATAAAAGCGAGTGGGTCCCCAGGAATTGGGAAAGTGAATTAAGCGCCCCACAAACTGGTTATATCAATCATAAACTTATTCGATTAATTACGTTTTGCGGAGTTAATAGCGACATCTAATATCGGGCGTAGTGATGTGCCCGTGATTATGTCGATCATTTTATTGTAAGTAGAATTGCTGGAATGTGTGACAAAGAGGTACCTACGCGATTTTTCTTTAATGCAAATGGTATAACCAAAATCTTATTCATTTAAAAGATTTTTGTGTAGGTTATTGTATATTCACACATTATGGTTTTGTCATAGCCATAAAAGCGCGGCAGAAGAACGAAGCACACTGTGAAGAAACAAACCCCCCCCCCCCTCCACACTTCATCGCACCGGCAGAAAAACTACCCCCTGGTCACGAACTGCAGTGGCCACTTTCCAGGACTCGAATGAGGCAAACGGCAGAGCTGTTCAGGTTGCTACGTACTGATCGCATGAAATCTGAGTCATCGATTCGGAAGAAAAAGAGACAGAACCATAACGAAAGTGAAGGAATCGAAGAAAGTCCTCGTCGCACTCTAACGTCCTCTAGACCAATATCAAATTAACACGATGCTCCTAAAAAGCTCTCATATGTATGAAACAAAAAAAACTTTGTGCACAAATATATTGCAAGCACTAAAGTCTAGATCCACTAATGTTCATTCTAGCCTTAGTTGAGATGCAAACATTTGCCAGTGTTTCGAACAAAAGGCTCTAGGTACTATCATAACAGACAAGTTCATCATTTCTCCTATAAACCCCGTCTCACAACTGTCGACAGCGCCGGGTGCAGCACTATTGGGCCCATTTCGGCGGTGTCATTAGGCAGGCTGTGTTAATGATTAATGCGGCGCCGGGCCCACACGTCCCCCTCGCCCCGCGCGAATAAAACTCAAACCGACACTTAATCGAGCTACCCCTTTCGGCGGGATTCGGGATCGCTGTCCGCGGCCTTATTTTTATTTGCCAATGGTCTCGGCAATCGTTCGTGACTAGCCCGGCCACTAGCGGAGTCGCTGGATTGCTTACGAATTGGTCGAGCACGATTTTTGTATTGCATTAAGCGGTCTGTTGATGTATGAGAGATCGTGGATCAGTAATGGCGTCTAATACTGATATTTGGTTTTGATATAGTTTGAAAACAATCATTTCTGTTAAACTTTTTTTTGTATTAAAGGTGCAGATATGATAAAGCTTATGTAAAAGCAAGGGTGCTGTTAATATATAAAGGATAAATAACATGCTCACTTAACAACAACTTATGCACCTTGCACTTTTTGCTCTTACATTTTAATTTTGCAATCAAGTGGACGTCGGTATCTCGCAAGCAATTATTCGTAACAGCTCGCTCCGACGTCGTATAGGTGTTCGGAGGACGAATTAAAAGGATAAGAGAGCCGAAGCAAGGTAGCAGGCAATTAGTCGCAGCGGATGATGGATGACGCCCTTCGCCGATACCCCGTGATGGACACAAAACGAGCAAGAGCACATAACTCATTATACGGCCATGATAACGCGCGGTATAAAGTTGTAGTTAGATACGGAATATTCGATGATTACCCCGCGCACCGCCGCCGCCGCGCCGCGCCGCGCGCTTGACGCAGATTACATTTTTAAAAGGAAGTCGGTGTAGACTTTTTGTTTGTTGACTCCTTGCTGGAGTTGTTGTCGTGTAATGGTCTTTTAATTTGGTTACTGTAATAAATAGTTCTATACGGCCATGGGTTGGCTTTTTATTGATCACACGTTTTTCTCGTGCGTTATATTATTGTTTTGTTTTATTTGATGGTGTAGACACCGTTACCTTATACTCCATATAAGGTACTGATAAGCCGACATGGTGGAAATAAGGTCGATGTCAGTGAAATCATATCGTACCGCTTAAAAGTTTTAGAGAGCTTTGATTTTAAGCCACTTTCAAGATTTAATCTAGAGATTTAGAATGTTTTGTGACTGAAATCGATAATTGTAGACTCTTCCACAGATAAACTCACTGCACCGCCGTTCCAAATAAATCACCGCACAAGGACTAAAACAGATGCATCATTATTTATGTTTAGACTGATCAATCAAATCTTCTATTCCAAGAACTTTAACACACACTACTTACACTAAACTAATACATAGACAAACGACAATCGTCAGCCTGTCATTTGTCCGTAAGGTCGCGTAAACGCAGGGGTGAGGCGGCATGACCGAATCATGCGCATCGGACATGGTGGACCATGGACCGTAAGACATAGCCAGCGCATTACGGGCTCAGGCGCATTAGAGCAGCCGCAGGTGTGCCCGTTAGACACGCTTCTGTCACACTACCACCACTTATACGAAGATGAACGTAAAATTGAGGTGATGAAAAAGAAAATTTACTTATCTGCATATTGGCGTATCAGTTTACAAGTGAGGTGGTTCAATAGAGCCTGAAACCTTTGGAAAAGTGCGTTTGCAAATTTAACATTAGCAATAGCAATTTATTGCTAATTAATTACAGGAAAAGCAAAAATCGAAAACACTTGGCATTCTATAATATCTGTCTATCAAAAAAGTCGTGTGATTGCAAAAAGATAATCTTACAAAAAGCTAAAGACTAATTTTAGTCAAGGCTCAAAACTACGGTTTTTAACCCAGTAATACTTTAGAGATCCGACGCTACTAGGATCGTTCATCTGCAACCTTGTTGATGTCGACTGGTTTTGCAGATGTGTGATTTCTGAAAAAGAAAAGTAGATAAATTACTGATTTGCATTCAGAGATATCTCAGTAGGAACGTGTATAAGATTCTAAATTGTAAGGTGCAGGGAAGGACCTCACCTATTTATTATCCGGGATTTATTCGTTTATCGAGTCTGGTGTATGTGTTTAGGTTTCGTTCGTACAGTGGGAAATTATCCCCGTCTTATTTGTAGCACCCTGAAGGCAAAGAGAGGTAGACTTACGACGTCGGTTTAATAAGCTGAAGTTAAATGTAAACTAACATATTGTATCGTGTGAATCCAGTTGTGTAAATGTAGAGGATCTATCAGATTATTCTTGCATTAGATAAATACGTAACGTCATTGAAATAACAGGTCCTCATCTACGTATTTTAATAAAACTACTTATACTCGTAGATTACCATTTCCACTAAAATTTACTCTCATTCAGATAACTATAATCTGTTGATATGGTCTTTATTTGACCAGTAATAGAATATAAACGTCGTAGCAGGAGGTCTACTCTCTAAGTCCGTCAACGACGGACGGACGGACGGACGGGCTCGTCCGACCGTAGTCCGTTACTACGGACAAACCCTACTCCCTATTGATTACGGATTCATGATTTTCGAACGGAGTCATAGACAATATTCGTGAACGAATGACGCATGGCGATAGAGTTGCGCTATTTTACTGGTCCGATACCGGTTTACTAACTTTATGATTTTAAAGTTTTTAAACAAAAAATATTATAGTTATTCTTAAAAAAATTACCTCATTTTAACAATATACATTTTATTATTATAGAATTGAACTATTTTTGCTATTTTTGCCCGACTTGTGGCTTTATCCTGTTAATACCTTTGCTTTTCTTTCTTTTGACGGCAAGTTTCAAATGAAATGTCAGTTTTTTATTTACAATTTTATTAAATACATTCAAATATTAGGAGCTACAATATACGTAATTCGCATTATTAATACGACGCGGGAACTCCGTAATAAATGGTAAAATGGCCTCAACCGTTCTAGCAGCAACTCACGGGCGCAAATAGACACACTCCTCAACATTTTATGAGTGAGAACGAGTTGCAAAACACCAGCGGCAACCACAATACCGTGGTGCCCAGGCGAGTTCGAAGCTCGTTGCCACCAGTAACAAGCCGAGGACAAGCTGATGAAGAAGGCATTCGTGTGGAAAAGAAGAAGCCTAAACGCAATCAGTGCGGTTCCGAATTGACAGGTCCGAACATATTGCTGCATCCCGCTATTCCATCGACGCAGCTGTACATACACATCTACATCACATCACGACGCCAGAGGAGGTCGTGGAGTATATAAGAAACAAGACCAAGTTCACCCTTAGAATGGACAGGTTAGGTTGTTCGCGCCAAAAGATTATCTTTTGTGATGCGGGTCCCAACACCATCTCGAGACTTTTATGACGGAATTTTGGCTGCAGGGTCTCGTGTATTCGCGGAAGTCTACATGACACCTCGACTCAGTGCAATAATTATATGGCCGACCAAACATAGTTAATAGTTTTTCGTAAAAGTGTTCAATATGTTTTAGTTTATTGTACTTCTAAGAGTATTTTGTGTAGTGTATCTTCGATGCCTGAAAATAAAAGTAATTGATCTATTGAAAGTTACTTATTACTACGAACTTAGTTTAATATAAAACGACTATAGATAAATAAAAGGAAGTATGTGTTTTATTTTATTTAACAGTTTATTTAAGTATAGGAAGAAGAAAGGAACAGAAAAAATAGGTACAAAGGTGATGCTTATTTCTAAAGAAATCTCTTCCAGCATACCTGCGAAAGGAGAGTAGAAAAAGGAGATGTAGACGTAGTGTGTAAAAGAAGAAGAGGAAACAGAATACATAAAAACATAAAGGAAATTACAAGTTTAAATATAACATACAATATGTATAAGAATCATCATCATCTGCCTAGCCTTTTCCCAACTATGTTGGGGTCGGCTTCCAGTCTAAGCGGATGCAGCTGAATACCAGTATTTGACTGGGAGCGACTGCCTATTTGATCTCCAGAAATCAGTTAGTTCTGGGTAATCCCTTTCGTAAGACTGGTTGTCAGACTTTCGGGCCACTGACTACCTGTAACGACTGTCAAAGATCTACAAATGACAGCCGGGACCAACGGCTAACGTGCTTTCCGAGGCAAGGAGGAAACTCGGTATGTAATGGGTGGTCACCCATCCACGGACCAACCTAGGCAAGCGCAGTTTAACCTAAAGATCGGGCCGAGCAGCAGTTATTATGTAGCCACGAGCTCCTCTCCAATATATTACGTATCATATGTGTATATGCAACTATGGCAAAATGGAAATAGGTATATAGTTCTTTCACTCTTCTTTTGAAAACTGCAACAGTTTGGCAGTCCCTTATATCAGGCGGAAGAGAATAAATACCACAACAGCAAAGCGTGTACAGTAAAGGAGTAGGAGAAGAAGTCAGTAGCGTGGGGAGGGGATTTAAGGAGGTTCCTAAGATGCGACCTGCAAGGTGCATCAGAGAAACGGGTGTAAGAAAAGCGTTCCCGCAGATAGGCTGGTGTTTTAGGGTTATGAAGGATGTTAAAAAGCAGACACAATACTCGAGAGTTCTTGTGAAGTCGGATTGGGAGCCATCTGAGTATATTGCGAAAGTTGGAAACGGTCATACTTTTTGAGGTTAAAAACAAAACGAATAAAGATATTTTATAAACGCTCAAGTTTATTTAAAAGCTTCTCGGCGGCATCCAAATAACACGCATCGGCGTAGTCTTTGATGGGCTGGATGAGAGTTTGTGCGAGGGAGGTTTTGGTCTTCAAAGGCAAGTAGCTCTGGAGTGCACTTTGCGACTTACTTCAGCTACCTGGGAAGTCTACGATAAGTAAGAGTCCATTATCACCCCCAGGTTTTTGGCCTTATTTGCGAATTCTATCTGAACTCCTCATATGTTTTGATTGTAATAATGTATTGTTGAATGTATTTATATTTTTTTCAAATCGATTGGTGCCAAATAAATGAAAAAATACTCTGTTAAAAAAATGCTTTTATTGTGCAAATTTGTTCTTTACTTTATCACAATCTTCCGCCTGTCCCAACACCCATTATGTCCTGTCACTGCTAAGGCCCACTGCACCTTGATGGATCCCCCGGGCATAAAAATTGAGAGCATCAAGTATCTGAAAGTATACAAATACAACAGTAACAATAGATAAGATCGATTAGTAGTAATACAACTCAATAATTTTCAGAATCTTCAAAATGTATATCGTTAGCCTAAGTCCTTAAATTTTGGATCAAACTATTACCTACCTTAATTCTTGGATCAACACCATTTCGTCGCTTGTTGAGGCAAAAGAGGCAAGACATATCTTCAGATAATTCCCGTGTGAGCCCTTGCAACCCCATGTCAGGAATAAGCGCCAAGCGGAAGTTTTGGCGCGAGTAGAATGGGCGTCGCCTCCGCTCTTCTTGTAGAGCTTCTTCAAGCATTAAAAAAGCAGCCATTGTATTGATTTTCTAAAAAACTTAAACTTTCGTCGACAGCACGATAACTATTTTGATGTCGTATCAACTGACATAACGATCCGTCCTAAGAAGTGCCAAACTCAACTTTTCGGACGGGCAAAAACACATCGGGAGTAGGGACAACTGTCAAATCGAGTTGTCATTCATTCTTCGTTCGGGCTCGAACTAATCGTCCGTCCGTCGGTGCTAGGGAGTAGGAAACGCCCGTAATTTTGGCCGAAACTACGGGTTTCGTGCTTAGAGAGTAGACCCCCAAGCACTCCCAAAATCAGTTAAAATACTCATAATTTGACAAACAACGGCTAATAAACGTCTGGAAGTAGCTACCGACGGCTACCGGTAGAAGACGTAGAACGTAGGACAGTCGCAAGATCGCATCAAACAGATCTTAGGTAAATGACGCGTAGATAACCGATGCGTTACGAGTCGCCCACCGGTTACGCGCCCACTACGTCAAATGACCCATTCCAATAGTACTTGGCACTTGTAGGGTTGGTCAATTGGGTAAATACCTTTCATTGTGTTTGTTTCATTTATTTAAACTATGGAAGTTAGACTAACGAAGGTAAGGTTTGAAAGTATTTTTTACTATTTCTATGTTGTTCTTACGAGGTAAGTTTGTAGCTAAGTATTTCCTTGAATTTTCTTATTTTATTTTTATTAGCCTCGTTGGTCTAGTGATCGTAATCGCGACTGATGAGCATGAGGTCATGGGTTCGATTCCCAGATCCGGTAAAGTGTGATTGGGTTTTTCGATCAAGAATTTCTCAGAAGCAGCCACGGAGTCTGGATTTGTGCCCGGTTGATGGCTCCTTTATACCTGGACTTTAACATAACTGACGAAATGTGGGTGTACTATTAGGTACACCTCGGCCTAACCCTTCGGGGTTTACAGTCGTGATGTTATGTTATATAATTTTCCCAAAAGGATTTGATGATGTAACTTACTATCTACCGAAAAACTTACTGAAAAGTGACCAAACTACACGCAGCAAACTGCAAGACATTGTAGAGCCTCTCTCTCTACATTGACATTTTATGTGTTGACAACCCTACCTTTATATGTAAGATACAATTATTTACAGTATAATGTATTTAAATGTTTTCCCATAAAAATATGGTAAGCCATGGAAATATAAGCGTCTATTTCTAATGAAGCAATTATCTTTTGTTAGTTTAATTACTTTTATTTAAAGTTGAAGTTGTTAGAAATAGCTGGAATTTAATGGTAATTTGGTGTTGCCAGCTGCCGGTGTAATTCTACTCATTTTAATGCATATATGAAGTTTATTAGAGGAATACAAGTGCCTTAGGATCAGAAACAGGATCGATTAACATCAAAAAACATTTTTTTGTAAAAAATTGTTGCAAATCTAGCAAGACGGCCTTATATATGAGAAGCATTTTCAGTATGGCACCGCGTATATACAATCACTTGCCAAAATCCATTCTAGAAACTCCATCCATCGATGAATTTAAAAAAAAATTAAATTTAAATGTTATTATAATATTCAGGATTATTTAATAGAGGATGTAAGGACATATTGTTGACAGAAATATTGCTGTTGATGGGACATGTGATTAATGCACTAATTAATTATTGATTATTATTAATATAACATTGATTTTCCCATATAATTTTTAATTATTCCAGTGACATTATTTTGCTAATGTTTTATTATCATTTGCCATGGTGAAATTACAAAAAATGTGTTTTTAATTTTAAATTATTGTTGCGAGTAATTGTATTTAAATAATGTTTGTGATACATCAGTCAAAGCTTGATATTTGCATGCCTTTTTTTTTTTTTGGGGGGTGAGAAATCATCAAATGACTCCTCCCGCTCTGGGCGGAGCGGAAGGGAGTGTCAGACTCTTACTGACTAAAAAACACCCATGTTCCTTCATTGGCCCTTTATGTTCCAGGGCCGCGGTATCTCTTTCGAACAGTCCCGCAGCCCTGGCAGGCACCGGCCCTTGCGGGCCCCTCCCGTTTGCTGACATCTCTTTGAGGCGCGCGTGGAACACGAACGCGCCGTCGACACGGCCTGCCCGTCGTCATACGACGGACGGACGGCGAGCTAGCCCATTACTCGCCGTCCACAGGCCCGCGCCTACGGTGGCCGAGAGCCATCACGGCGTGGCCCCCGACGCCCGGTGCTTCTCCCGCGGCGGCTGGGACGTGAGGAGGTTCTCTCCCTCTCACGTTCCGCCGCCTCCTTCGCTAGCATGACTGCTTCGCAGAAGGAGGCGACGGCTTCCCATTCCCTCTCGCCCCGGACCATGGCTTGAACCAGGGCCGGACGCGAGAGGTCGCCGCCGCCAATCGCCGCTACGAGGACACGGCGGTGCTCCACCCAAGCAGAGCAGACCTCCACGGTGTGCTCCACCGTGTCCTCCGGTCGATCCTCGCAATTGTAGCATCCGGACGTTTCCTCCCGCCCGATTCGGTGCAGGTACCTCCCGAAGCACCCGTGTCCGGTGAGGACCTGCGTCAGGCGGAAGGTGAGGGCGCCGTGGCGCCTCCCTAGCCACTCCTCAAAGAGGGACTTACCGCCACTATCGTGGCGTGCCCTATATTTGCATGCCTCAAGGCGTAATATGGTTGAACTATACTCTATTTTTAACAACTTTATCTAATTACCTATATTAGCAAAAAAATGATTTTGAATTTGAAACAAATGTACAAATAACAACAAACAAATGTATGGGAATAGGATTTTGTAATTTCTGACTTTTTTAGTAGGTACTCCAACCTGAGTTGGCCCTTCGAAGTTTTTGATCAGTATTAGAAGCAGGATCGATTGGCATCAAAAAAATATTTTGTGTAAAATGGTAATTTTCTTGCTTAACATTTTTTGAAAATCTGTGAGTGGCGATCAAAATTTCACGAAAAATTATGGATAGTCTACTAAGACCATTTTCGTGTAGCTGCAACGGTTAAGGTGAGCCCCTAAAGACGTGTGTCAAACATAAATAAGTGTTTTTACCTATTTATTTAAAAGATAATTAAATTATTTACAAACTTTAATAGTAATAAATATGTACAAGTAGAAAAGGGTTAGAGGGCGTCCAAAAATTCGTCCGCATCGCTGTCAACAGGAAAAGTGCCCAGAAGGCTCGCAGCATTGCCACGTTGGATGGCAATGCTGATTCTTTGGCCCGCCCTCTGGTCACGTGAAGAGTCGAACAACCGCTTGACGATTTGCCGAAATACTAGGTGGGCACTCAGACCCCATGGCCCTAGTGTTTCAACCCCAAATTGCTCAAACACATAAGTAACTACCAATTAAATTATTGTATTTGCGCCGTTTGAGGTTTTCAGCACCTGCAGCAGCCGCCCCTGCGCAGCCCACTGCTAGGAAGATGGGATGGTGCAAGGGTGTCGACGCAAGTTGCGTCCCACACGCCACGCAAAGGCCTACCTAACTTCCATGGCATTATGGTCATACCGAAGCGTGCCAAGCCATTGGGTTCTAAGACAGCTGGCACCCCGGCGGTGGCAAGACTGGCAAGAGCATGACGGATGAGATCATAAATTACCTATTTATTAAATTTTTCTCAGAAATTAAACATCGAATTGCAATAACTGTTCATGCATCTAAATTGAAATCGTTATGTCATCAGCACTGCACCACGAAGTCTTGTGTAGCAGGCATAAGATTCAATCAATGAACATGCTTTCATTGAATCCCATTCATCCTCTAAAACAAAAAAAAAAACGCACGTAGACGTAAAAAATAAATCAGTCGAAACAATAAAGCACGTTTCTACTAAATGTCGGTTTAATCAGTCGAAGTCTGTTTAAATTAATAGTAAATAGTTCAATAAGTTGTGTCGATAAAACGAACAGCGCTCCGTTATCGGTCGCCATAAAACCTGGCCAGACTACAATTTATCACACGTTTACACATTTAATTGTCTGTAAGTTCAACCTTATTCGTCAATAATGATAGTGGCCCGGGAATATTTATTGGGTCTCGTATAAAAAGGTTGTATATCCCGTTGGGGTAATCTATACGGGTAAGTTATTGCTACAAGCCATGTAATAGGCTGTTGAATAATGCGCCATTCGTCATATTCGTTTGATCATTAAAACTGTTTATTTTAACAGGAAAGTAAGAGTAGTATGTACATGGCTAATTCAATTACCTTTATGCAAGTTTTAAAATAGTTGATTTGATTTTGAACATGAAATTGTACATAAAGAGATGCCAGAGCATACATTATAATTGACTATTTTCAGCTTAGGCCTTCATTAACTAAGATTAATGTAAAACACAACAAATTACAAATCTACAAAGTAAACAAGTAACTGGCGACACGGTTGGTACAGTGGCTGAACGATTGGCTGCTGCACTCAGTGTCGCGGGTCTTATTTGCGCTCGGAACAAATAATTTTAAAGCCAACATATAGTTGTTCCGGGTCTGGCTATATGTGAGTGTGAGTTTAAATGTTTGTAAACACACCCACGATATAGGAGAAATTCATAGAGTCAAGTAAAGTTTCTTTAAAAAAATACTTAAAATTCGTATTACTGAAATTCCGCAAGCTCATTCAAAAGCTATTTATGACCTAGTACGTCGTGCATGAAAGTGAAGGTAATAACAGCGTTACATGTGAACTGGACACACTTACTTTCTTGGAATATTATTTCCTAGTAGTAAAAGGTTGAACGAAGGCGAAGGTCGCTAGATAAAGCCAATCTAGATAAAGTATGTTTGATTTCATTATTCTTAGTGACGACTTGACAGAGTGACGGTAATGCCCTCCAGCACGAACGCTCACAATGCTTCCACTAACATGCGAATTACTTCGTCCACCATTTAATTTGGTCTCATTACTACCTCTCCTGCGCAAGATTCGGCCATTTGTCATCCGTACGAATATTAACGTCACACTTTCACCCAATTTGCTGGTGGTTTTGTTACTCGACGTTTTGATTGCCCTGTCGCTGAAATTACTGTAATTCTTTTATTTACAATTATTAATATTGTTGTTGTAATGACAGAAAATTCGCTATTAAATGTAATTTGATTACGACAGGCGCACGGTTAATGTATGAAAAATGTTGTTTTGTTGTTATATGCGATGTGAGCAGCTGGGTTTCCGTAGTCTTGACACATTGACTGTCTAACCTTTCTTTGTCTGTGATTAATGTAATGGATTTCTGCAGAAGGTTTTAAATAATTAATATCTAATGATTACCATACACTTTTCATTCAACGTACAGATCTACGTATAACTTAAAGCTGTATTTTGCTTCGCAAGCTGGACACCTTTACTGCTACAATTTCAAAGTTAGCGAGCGCGATTGCAAAGGTGAAATTATTGTTTAAATTTGATCAGAGCCAAACGTTGTACTTAGTGAAGTAGTAAATTGATAAAAGAGAGAAAAACTGTCTAGATTTAACATAATTCACACTTGTTATCTGGTCCCAGGCTGAGTGCACAAGGCGGTCGGGCTCGGCGCTCCGATACCACGCTATACGCATGTACCTGGTGCACGTAAGTACGTACTATAGGCAGTCCGGTGCGGGTACACTCGAGGGTAGATTGTGTTCTGCGGTAAAGCGATAATTCAGCTCAATCTATGTCGTGAGCGCTCGCGCTTTGTTTTATCCGCTAGCTTCTGTGCGCCTTTATTTAGAAAATTGATGAGAAATGGTTTCCATTACGATCTACCGCCTTATAAAAGATATTGCTACGCCGGATTCGCTATACGTTTGTTCCGAGGGAAAGGAAATGAACGCAAATTTGTTTTCGTGATTGCTAGCTTTGGAACGAATATCGAATTGATATCGATATCATTTTCTTGCGCAATCGTATTTCTCATTAGATATTTATGTGTGACCCCGTGAGAGCCCTTCTCTTCCTTCACGATCGCCTTCGGTTATACAATAATGGATACAGTAATGTGCATGTTGAACTTAGCGTTATTGATGATACAATGTTGAGGAAAATGAGGAAATGCTTCGTACGTTTAGTTTAGATTAAAAGAAAAACTATTCTTAACTTGTATCATTATAATTGAATATTTCAGAAACTAACTTCCTGTCTATGTTTTTGTACTCGTAGTTTTGCCCAATGCCACAAGTACTTATCTCTCGATCGAAATCATGTGTGATGTCAATTAGGCCGTACGTAAACATAACTAAATAATAGTAACATTCCACGGTAACTGGCCGGCACTAACTATGATGTGAGCTCTAAACAGCTCCGTTTGAACGTGCAGCCGCTTCCAATTTGCGTGTGTTCGCATCTCACCACGGACAATCGCTCGCAAATTGCCCGGCCACTGATTGCCCGTCGACGTTTATCAATATTGCAGCTACCATTTCCACCGCACCACCGTTCCCGCTATCATGTCATAGATTGAGTAATTGTATCGGGAAACACGCGACAGATGAAAAATTAGACGCACGTAACAGCTCTCTTGTCGCTTTTGTTATTGATAATTAAACTAATCATAACCACAAAGAAGCGCCTATCATTAATTAAGTCGGTCTGTTTTACAAACGCTACTCACCAATAACCGTGACCTGTTATAATCAATAATTACAATATAACAAAATGTAGACGCGGAACTAATGATGCTGTTCCTACTTTCATGCGACGAGGAGAGCGCTGCTCAGCGGGCCGCCACACCAGCGCGGCACAATGCCGGGGTCATCCCACACAATAGCGTTACGTTTATCGACGTGTCGAAATCAAGCATTCAAAGTCGATACCGAAAAAAATATCGATTTCCGTAAATAAGCGAGTGTGGCACATTTATAATAATGATGAATGGAAGTATCGGTTGTTGTTCGTGTCGATATTGCGTATCGAATCGTGCAACCGCTTGAACGCCACACGGCTACTACATTCATTGAGTGCTAATTGAAAAGGAATATCATCACACCACATCCTGCTATAAATCTAATATAAATTGGGGCGTACTTGAGTTTCTATGCATTTATGCCACATTTACAGTTATAAATCAATGTTCTATTCTTGGGTAGTCTACTAAATCTTTTGCAGTTTTGGAAGATTTATCTGAAATCTTGAATGGGTAAATCCATTATCTGAATTCCGTTCATTGTATTTATGGATGCTTTTATATTGCTTTGAGCTAAAGTTTAAGTTTCTAGCACTCGATATAGTGTTTCGCAATTGGATATTATAGTCATAAACAAAGGTTGATATCGGAGTAATCGATTACCGATCGATGGCCTGGCGTGCGACGTGCGGCGCGTCACGACGGACGCCCGCGCGCCAAATGTCGCGGCAAGTAGTCCACCCTCCACGTCCGCAACCGTAGCCAATCATCTTGTGAACACTGCACTCATGTTTTGGTAACACATTATGCGATGATAGGTCATTAATGGATCGACATGTGTAATGGATAACCCTTACTTACAAAATATCGAATGAAAATGAAAATGGGACTCTACATTTGTCTTCTTTATTTTATTATAGCGTTATGTTGGAGTGCTATGCACTGTGAAGGAAGATTTGAAAGATCGCGAAAATTATCTAAAGGGTGTAACTAGACCCATAGCGAAGCCGAAAGGCACTTGTTCTGTCCCCGTCTGTCATTGTGATATTTGCTATATTTTTTTTTGTTCTGGGGCTTATCTGGGAACCTTCTAGATACGGAGATATTGGAGGTCAAAGTTCCAACTTTTTCACAAGTTTTTTTAATACTCGTTTTTAAGGTTAAAATAACTTTACTTGAAATACATCCATGACCCGTTTACTATTCAATGCATCCATCAGCACAATGTTTTGAGTGCGTTACATTGAGTTTTACCACGAAACGTGACTTATCACCCAAAAAAAAAGTCGTTTCCCAGCTAAGTAATTTTTGCGTAGGGTTATTTAGTTTGATGTACAGCATTCTTGGTTGACGGCTTCGTGAAGGGTCCATTTACACCTTGTATAGATAGAACGTGTAAAGAAAAAAAGATCGAAGAAATAATCAGCTGTCACATACAAAATTCAACGCTTACTCGAACCAAATGTGATAATTTTTTCGCGATTATGATGTTGGTCCCATGGTATGTGAAAGGTATGTTATTTACGTTAGTTATTCAGTTTGATGGTCCTGTAACACATCCATAAATATGACTATATTTTATGATACACGCTGTAGATACCACGTGGTGGTCTGATCATCAGCTTACAGTAAACTAAACTTACTAGTATGAATAAAAGGATATTTGAGGACAATCATCATTATTTAACCATTTAAAAAATAAACAGACATGCTTCGTTAAAGGTATTTAAAAACACAACTGAACATTCTATTCCTACGTATCAATTATAAAAAGCTCGTAATTATTGTCAAACGAGAAAGTCGCAGCTCAACGGGCCGTGGAACAGCTGTTCCGTGCGGCGCAGGCGCAAGCACACCGATCGCGGACAAAAGGACCCACAACAAATGCACTTCCAATTCGCATCGCCACTAATTACGTAATTATGGGGAGGAGAGAGAAAAAAACAAAATGGCGAGCATTCCCTGCGCTCGCCCTCGACACATTAGCTCACGACATTTCTTCACTGTAATATATTTTTTTTCTGCAAATTGAAAGTCATGCATGAGTGTTTAAAATATGAGTTAGATGACTAAAATGCTTAATTACATCACTTAATAGTTGGTACTCTGGTAGGATTGATGTTAGCGGCGAGTTCATAGCTAGCTGTTTGTTAGATCGTACGTTGCGTTGTCTAGATTACTGAGTGGTTTTTTTGTGTAAAAACTGTGGGATTATTGAATGTTCTTTTTGCAGTCGAGGTGTTTTTCTGTTTCAGTCAATTTTAGGATAACTAAGAATACTGTTTAAGAAAGTAAGTAGGTGTACCAAATAAACCATCATGCTGTCTGTGAAGAAACAAAGTAAACCATTTTTTTTGTAATTTTGAGTTTCCCACCCTAGGTGGGATACGAAGTCATATTCTTGCTTATACAGCAATTAGCTTCACAATTGACAGCCTGCTCCACAAACTCAAAAAGAAACAAACCCAAAAAGCATTCTGGAACAATTTCAAATTTTATCATAAACGTTATTACTTTTTTACATTATTATGTTAGCAACAAAAGTTAATTGTTGTCCTTATCGTTCGATCGACGAATAGCTAATTAGTCGTACTCACACAGGGGAAAAGAAACCATGTGTGCACACCACACATATGCAATTTCAATGGTCAGTGGACACAAATGCACTGTTGTGTCGTAATATTATGCTTGTCCGTAATTTATTATATCATCTATCAGAATAAATTAAGTTTCGCGTTTTGTCGTGTGTGGGAAGGTGGTCTATTTTATGTATTTTTTTTTGTTACGGTATCTAGCTAGATTTGTAATTTAGCGTTTGCATAATGGTTTGTGTTGACCACGGTAATTGTATTAATTAAATATTGTTTCATACTGATATTATTTAATTTTGAAAGGACCAACATTTGTTGGTACTTTTCAGATAGACCAAAACCTTGGTTACACTTGCAAATGCCAAGTTGTTATCAGACTGACATGTGTGGTTCAAGACATTTATGTATGGTTTGGTTGGCGGCTTCTGTGTCACTCGGAACATAGTGTGACAGTGATCGTTGCCAAATCTTGTTGTTTTGTTCCCTTTACGTCTGTGCGATTGTTGGCGTGTGCGCGACGAAGGACCAGATTGACCTTCTCGTACACTAAACCTAGGATCTCCAAAGTTTAATCACAATTTCCCCAAACATGGTGTCCATGATCAATGATCAACCTAGAAAACACTACGTCATTCTCCCTAGCCTTATGCCCTATGTCTGTGTGTGTGTTTGACACACACAGGTGCAAGCGTCACCTGACTCCGTCGGAACCGACCACTTCCGCCGGACGCGGCAATTACCGACACACACCACACATATACACGCACCCGATATGGCCACTTACACGTGTGTTAAGAAGCTGGTCTGCTAATTGTTTAGCGACTAATACTAGATGTACAGTTACGTGCACTAATATGTCAACACTAAGCAAAATTCTAATGCCATTTTCTCGTGGAAAATCGAGAGAGAAAATACCTATTCCAAAATAGTATGGGTTCCAAATTCTAAATTTGTACACGTAACAACATAAAATTATAATAACACTAGCTTATTCACGTGGTTTCGCTCGCGTTATGGTCGGAAATTATCCGATGGAAACGTTTGGAATATATAGTCGATGACACTCGAGGATAAGAATTTTCGAAATCGGATCAAAAGTTCCGAAGATACCCTCTATACTCAAACTTACATACAAGCATACAAACCTTACCTCTTTATAATATTAATGTAGACAGTAGAAAAACAACATTTTATACGTTGCTAAGGCTATACATATGTATTACTGCTCACAACTCTACAGTCTATGTCTATAGTAACAAACACTTCAATAGCATCTTTATTTCGTAACAGTTAGCAGGTTTTCATGATTCTTGTGTTACCACCGAAATGTGCAGTTGACCGTACTTCGTAGTGTTTGGTTAGTTTGCCCGTAGTAAGAGTATTCATCAATTATGCTGGCCTTATTGATGAGTTTATTTAAAAAGGGTCAGGTGTGTAAACGTGGACTTAGCAAAAGGAGTTAGAGGCTTTATCGAGTCATGCTGCAAGAAACTACAGTGCAATTTCGGTGGAGTCTTTAGATAGTTCGTAACGAGCAACTTTACTGATCTGTATGATTTATTTATTACTTACTAGCGACCTGCCCCGGTTTCGCACGGGTGCAATGTAGATAGTATACATATGCATACATATAAACCTTCCTCTTGAATTATCTATTGCTGAAAACTGCATTAAAATCCGTTGCGTAGTTTAAAAGACCTAAGCGTACAGATAGCGGGAGCGACTTTTTTTTTATTCTGTTTATTCTGTTTTTATTCTGTTTTCTATATTGTATTTAAAAGTACTGTAAATGAACACGTAGCAAAACATTACGCCTGTTTTGCGTTAGGTTAGGCAGAGTGTACCTATAGCATAGCACAACTACATATCACCAGTTATTTTTAAGTCCCATGTAGTATTTTTCAAGCAAATGCTCGTTTGTTATCGTTAGATATAATGTTTTGTACTTGGATACAATTTTCATTGAAATAAGAATAAGCCCAAAAAACCATTCAAAAAATCCAAATCACATACAAAATCAACAGCGTAATTAAAGCGATATGGTTATTTCAATAGCGATCTAATCGTTTGTTTTAATTCGTTGTTAATGCCAATGAAAATATTGTAACTGTAAAAACAGTAGCATGAATCTCCATATATCATGGAACACAAAAGTAATTTGTTTTGAATTAAAACCTTTTCGTGTGAATGTAACAGGATTATCTATTTGGTCCAGTGGTGGCGACTTCGCGACAGCTGAGCTGACTACGACCTGGGAATCGAACTCGTACTGAGGTACGAGTTCGATTCCTAGGTCGTATGTGTGACTAGGTTTTTCTATCAGGAATTTCTCAGTATCAGCCATTGAGTTTGGATCTGTGCTAGGTTGATGGCAATAGACTTACGCCAACTACATGGGACTTGAATATCATTGGCGAAATATGGCTCTAATTTAAGGTACACCTCTGTCAAACTCTTCAGGGATAACAGGCGTGAGGTTGTCTTTAGCTTATACAAAAGTAATTAGGTTGGAATTAAAACCTTTTTGTTTGAATGTAAAAGGATTATTTCGCTGTGTAGCTGGGGTGGAGAGGTCGATTGAGGCATTAGGGTGAATTGTAATTAGGATTTTCCCTTTTATTCATTCAATGGTCAATGTATTCTTTAGATAATACGTTACCTATACCCAATTAGAATTGTTTAATTGCAGTGTTTTATTAGATATGTATAAAATCATTAAATGCTGCTGTGCCCTAACGGGCTCCATGATTGTTTTTAGGTTAAAGCCACACGTCACATCATCTGCCTAGCCTTTTTCCCTACTATGTTGGGGTCGGCTTCCAGTCTAACCGGATGCAGCTGAATACCAGTATTTTACATGGAGCGACTGCCTATCCGACCTCCTCAAACCAGTTAGTCCAGCACTAATAAAATATTCCTTGATGTTGGTTGTCAGACTTTCGGGCCACTAACTACCTGTAACGACTGTCAAAGATCTACAATTATAGCCGGGACCAACCGCTTAACGTGTTTTCCGAGGCACGGAGGAAGTTTGGTATGTAACATCACCCATCGGCCCGGCGTAACCTGAAGATTGACCTGAGCGGCTGTTATTATTTAGCAACAAGTTCCTTAAAGCCTCATCTTTAATACATAGCCTATATTATGAAACGCAAATAAATGAATATCATTATCATATTATTGGGTCAAAAATATTTGTATAAAAATATTTTAAACAAATAAGTTTCGATGAGCTATGACTGAAAATTAAAAGTTCTTGAAATTAACACCGATTTTCACTCTTCCTTTCAATTGCATTAATAAAACCAGTGAATAGTATCATATTCAATAAACAGATAATCTTATAAAACTACGAGTACCTAATTTAATAATAAATATCATTCATCATACGATATTTACAACATTTTCTTCAAAAACCATTTTTACAAGAAGTAACGAAGCTTAAAATCCAACTTCATTATTCATAATTTCGTTGCGTTAAAGTGAAGTTAAAACTAAACCTGTTTGTATGAATTAAACCTCCTTTTATGGGAGAGTCATTGTTCTTGTTAATTTTTTTAATCGATTCTTAACGTAACAATGAGTTCTTGAATGTGAACTTTTCGTTTAATTTGACAGGTTATTTTACTTTACATTACATTTAACTTTGAACACCCATTTAGCTACGAACATTTATGGGTCTAACATGAATGAATAAATGTGACGGCCGGCCAAATTAAACAATGATAGAATTTAAATGTTTACCATGTTCGCATTTCGAAGCTGCATAGCAATGAATAAATCGATTTAATGAACACTTTATGTTGTATTATTTTCTAAAAGTCTACAGCGTTTAATTAACAATATAAATAATAATAAAAAACACTTTAAATAACAACTAGAGACAACAACAACAATTATGAATGTTAATTAAAAGCTTAAAAAACGGATAGAACCATTTTCCCTTTTTAAATTCTTGTACTCCACATTAAACAGACGTGAGTGGCAAATGAGCGGTTTAAAAACGGTGATAAAATCCGCAGGGGGCTACGGTCCGGCGAGGGAGGGGGTGGTTTGTCCGCTGGAGGGCGTGGGGGGCGAGGGGGCCGCGATAACATCGCGATTACGCGCTACAAAACGGACGATATCGCGCGCTCATTACCGATATACCGACACAGGTTACCCGCATAATGGATATTTACTGACCATCTCGCTTTTATATCACCGATATCGTAATATAATGATCACAATTTTTGAAAGCTGTGTTTAAGTGAAATTCTGGTGGAGGTACTTGCCTATTGTTTGTAGAGAAATCTAGGGAAATCATAATTTTTATGTAGTGACGGTTTTTGTGGTAATTAGACCAAAAAATGTTTTAGTACCGCCGCCATAAAAAAGTGTTTACCGTTAATATGAATTAAGATTAATAAATTCCGACTACCTACACCCAATGTTTAACTACCGAATCAATTACGACGTTTATTAAAAACAATTTAATATCATAACAATAAAATGACACGCGGCCGGTACCGGGCTGGTTCGGACGCAGCTAACCGCGAAACGTCCATTTCATTTCCATAATTTCACAAAATGGCAGATTAAAATTCGAAAACAGCGCTGACAATCGCGACGCCGACAGAACAATGCGCCACGCCGCGTTTCCCGCGTATTATCCAATTTGCTTGTCAAAAACGTTGCGCGAGCGCATGACGTGACGCGATACCTAGCCAATCACAATAATAAAAGGCCATAAATGGTACGCATTCTGTGTACAAATGTAACGAAACTAATTGCTTTTGTAATAACAGGACTGACTGACTTAACTGAATGTGCTGGTTGCATAATGCTGCATAAGTTACTTAGATCTCAAGCAAAACGTGCGTGGCACAAATTATACGCGGTGAATCAATCGATACAAAGAAATTAATTACAAAAAAGTGCATACAAAGCGTGCAGCGCGTTATCGCGACAAAACGCGACGCGACTAAAATGAAACGACTAATTACCCAGTGGTCGCGCGATAGCATCTGGTATCGCGCACCGCCGCACCGCGACCTCACCGGCCACACGGCGGTTTTAAACACAACACTTTGTTAGGTAATCATTTTGATTGAAATGAAAGGAAACACAGACTGACAATTAAAAAAACAATGTTAGCCCATAAAGGTGGATATGAACTTTAAATGGATAACCTATGCAGTACCTATGCATGCATGCCTGTGCATCAAACTTTTTATGTTATAACTTTTGTAATAAATTGAAGAAAGTCCGTGCAGTGGAAATCGTACTGCCAAATGTTTTATTATAGGAACCGAGCTCAGAGAAGCAAACCCATAATTATAATACACATGTTAATGGATAAGATTTCAATCAAATTCCTAATACAATAATTTAATTGGTAATTACGTGTTTGAGCCGTTTGGGGTTGAAACACTAGGGCCTAGGGTCCTAGTGCCACCTAGTATTTCGGGAAATCACCAAGCGGTTGGTCGACTCTTCACGTGACCAGAGCGCGGGCCTATTTTTTGGCCAAAGGATCAGCATTGCCTCCAAGGCACTTTCCTGTTGACAGCGACGTCGACGAATTTTTGGACGCTCTGTATCCCTTTTGATACTTGTACATATTTTTATTACTATTATAGACTAGCTTATGCCCGCGGCTTCGCCCGCGTGGAGTTCGATAATTGTCCCTTGGGCTCATACTACTGGGATAAAAAGTATTCTATGATATGTGTTAATCCAAGTTATTAACTATCTGTGTGCTAAATTGCACCCAAATCCGTTCAGTAGTTTTCGCGTGAAAGAGTAACAAACATCCATTTATCCTCACAAACTTTCGCATTAGCAAGATTTGTTGCAATATTAGTAAGATTTGTTGTTAAAGCGGCAACAAAAATACATATTCTTTGATAGTTTCGACAGTCTACGTATTATGGATCATGAGATACAGCCCGCTGACAGACAGACGGACGGATGGACAGCAGAGGCTTAGCAATATGGTCCCGTTAGTCACCCTTCAGGTACGGAACCCTAAAAAGTAATAGATGATTTTCATCATTTTAATTGAAGAGTGTGTACACCAATTTTTGAGTCAATCGACCCAGAGAATGTAAAGTTTCACAGAAATTCAAGCCTCCATTTCACCCACTTAGGGGTTGAATTTTGAAAAATCCTTCCTTACGTCTTGTCTACATTATAAAGGGAACCTCTGTGCAAAATTTCAGCTTTCTAGATCCAAGAGTTTGGGCTGAGCGTTGATGAGTCAGTTAGTCAGTCAGTCAGGAATTTTATTTTTATTTATATAGATAGAAGATTTGTATATTATAATTTGTTTGTAAATAATATAATTATCATGAAAATAAACCTCCTTCATCAAATTCCTGAATACAAGTTGTTGAAAGGAAACCAAATAGGAAAGAAAACCTCTTTCGTCCTTAGTTAAAATAAACGTGCCGCGATACGTACAATTGTAATTAATAATGAATTTCTATAACAATACTTGCTAATGCCTAATATTTTATTATTCATTCTGATTTTATTCGTGTAGCAAACGTGGCCATATCGTTTACGGTCGGTGCGACTAAATTCTACGGTTAATTACGGAGCGATAGAATCGCCGGGTGTAAAATAAAAATTGCTCCGCTTTGCTATTCAAATCGCGGTGTCTACAATTAAGTATCTTAATGGTGAGATATCATTAACTGGAGCGCTCCTACTCCAGTTACTTCCAGTATTGCGTGCAAATAAAATGTCTTTATAATCAATTAATGCTATAATATAATAGCGTTTATGTAGCACTTACCCGCTACGGTGCGTAGGGCTGCGACAACTTGCCGAAATTCCGAAGAATGCATATTTTCTTGTCAAATTTTCATTGATACTTAGTGGTTTAGTGTGTGATTGGATGTTTAGGCTGTTTTATGTTGTTACAAATGGTAATTAATTGTTTTTAGTCGCTGTATGTATAGCTATGTCATTATTTGCGAACTAAGTCGCATAATTTCTCAAATTCTGAGGGTTTCTTCTCAGTGTCATAATAGTGTTCCTTGTCTTGATAATAATGAATTCTTGCGCTATTATTTAAATAGTTCCCCTCTTAGTTGTTAGCATTTCAGTAAATATTGTAAGTAACACAATACGTGCTGCCACACGCATTTTTTTCTGTTTGACAACGACAGGTGTTGCAGTCGATTCCATTAATTCAGATGATTATTGTAGAGTGCTTGAGTTGTAATTACTGCTACAATGAAGAGTGTTTGAAAAAAAAAACAATCTAAAATAAACCTACTTATGCCTGTTTTATGCACTTTTTGCTAAGCTTCTTATCGAGACGTTTTGAATTATGGAAAAACTTAAGGTGTGAATGTGTTAAGATTATAACGTAAAAAGTTGATTGCAAAACGGTTCCTGAAGTATTTCTTGTTTGAAGAAAAATTCTGGCCAATAGGATTCTATAGAATGGTACAGGGATGTCAAAAATCTGCAGAACTAATCACTCACCACTGTACTAAGTGTCTGCAATATAATGTCATATTTTCGAGATTTACGTCGAAGATGGCCGCTATAACCGTTTCAAGCACCTACAAATAGACAGCCATCCAGGCCATAACAGTCTTCGTTATTTTTTTTTGTCTACTTAATTTAATACCGTACGAAGATTACCAAGTTCCAGGTATACTTTAACCAACAAAGGATATTTAACTCCACATTTAGCTACATCCCTGTTATGCAGATCCTGTGTTAATTCACACACTGCACTGTAACAATGCATTAAGTGCATACAATGTGAACCGCTCCACTGTTTTAATGGCGCCCATTAGCTGCGTTTATGTTACCGGCCTGATTAATATGCTAAAGTATAGTGTACATTAATAATTTAATATCCCTATGCGGTGGCTGAAATGTGGCGGACTGGTGGAGTGGTGGTGATGCCCCTTTCACATATCGTTACTCTTTATTTCTTCACCTTGGTTTTTAAAGCGTGCGTTAAACTACGGTTAGACTTTATGGTTTTGGCGGTAATGGGCGTTACGGAAAGTAGTAAAAGGGTAGATATGAAGATTTCGTTTCTATCTCAGGATTCGTTTCAGTACCAATATGATTAATATGGTATGTGATTATTTAATCAATTAATGTTACCTCCAATTGCCTGAAACACAGGATTTCCTAGTTCAGGCACAAATCATGGGTGAACTTGTTAAAGATTTAAGAAAAACTGTAAATTTTCAAAGTCAAAATCTTTATTGTGAGACAGCGGTTACAGAGTTGTTATTGAGTGATTTTATTATTATTATCTGCTGATCTAAGGAATGCCATACTAATTAAGGCTTATAAAGGTAAGACCTGCCTATGACGTTCTCACTGGTGTGACTCAGGCCTTCCCTTTGTCATTGGAGTGGGTTATTATCCACCACGCCTGTCTGGAGGTCATGATTTTAGGACTTGTCATTTAATATTATCCAGTTTATTAGGTTTATTGTCCAGTTTTAGTCAGTAAAAGTCTGACACTCCCTTCCGCTCCGCCCAGAGCGGGAGGAGTCATTTGATGATTTCCCATCACAAAAAAAAGGTATATAGTCCCACTGCTGAGCTAGGGCCTCACTATACCTTCCACTCTTCTCTCTGTGCAGATCTCTCCGGCCAATCTCTCACAAACGCCTCTAAGTCGTCACACCAGCGTTTTCAAGGCCTCCCTCGGTGACGACGCCCGTCTTCTGGCACCCAATGCGTGGCGACTCTGGCCCATCGGTCCTGATGCATTCTACAAACTTCAGTCTTACTGCCTACATCAGCGATTTCAGTTTTGGTGCGTATTGTGGTATTACGAAGAGTATCACTGTTGAAATAAATTCAATTACCCATGGTAAAGTATTTGTGTTCAAACTCACCACATGTATGTTACCTAGGTATGTTAGTCAGGGCTATTACGATGGCGCCATCACGGCCCCCAGGCCGTTGCCACTGTCAAACCAGATGTGAAATGAGATTGTTTTCTTCATATCCTTTGAAAAGAAAATGGAGCACAAGTGAACTCAAAGCAGTATTTGGTTACTAAAAGATTCTATCTTTACTAATAAGTTTTCCAATGTTCAATAAATTAACTTCATCAAGTATAAACAAAAACACAAACAACAAGACAAATGCAATTCTTCAGGCTCTATTAAATAGACATGATAACATAAGTGTTGCATCGTAAACGTACATCCGCATGCCACAGGAAATTTATAAAGAATATATTTTCCCACTGTCAATAAACGGGTGCTCATCTAGACATAACTTAAGTAGCGGACACACTAGAAATTTTTTCAACAACTATCCGGCAACAGTAACAGTCGGAGGTACTGGTGCAATTTAGCATGTCTCTAAGAATGTCGTGGCGTTTGCTTCTTGCTACATTTAAAGGGTATAACAAGACCCTTAACTAAACCTAAAGGCACTTGTTCTCCCCATCATTGCAATCATTTGGCTCTCCGTCATTGCACAATGTTTTGAGTGTCATTGAGTTTTACCGCAAAACGTGATTTTTCGAAGAAAAAAAAGGCATTTCCCAGCATTTTTTTGCGTACGTTAACTTAGTGTTATGTACAGTCAACAGCAAAAGTAGATGATCAAAATCAGAAATTCAATACTAATGAACGGAGTTCGCGTCAGAACTGTGTCACTGTGTGGCGTCGAAGTGAATTATTTACAATCACATACTTTTGAATCACTTCGACGCCACACAGTTTTCACCTTGTCTGGTGCCAACAACACACCTTTTTCTTGTCGTAACGAAATATTTGACCAATATTGGTTAGCAATTACCAATTTAGTCATCCGTATGAGTGCACCTTTGTTTTCCATAAAAACTGATGACTACAGCACTTCACTGGTCAAACATAACTTGTCTATGTACACTCTATCGCTTTCCTGTCACAATAAAAAAGTTTCAGCCTTGTACCGATAAGAGCTTGACACGACATTTTTAAACACCATACAACGATTTGTAGAGACATTCGAAAACATTTGAATTCATAGAATTGTAATTTTTTCGGCATTAGCAATGTTTACACAAGTTTTGTTAAGAGTGGTTTGTTTTGAAGTTTATTTGTAGAAAACCCGGCTTTTGCATGCAGCATTATCGGCTTAATTAAGTTATTTTTGCTTACAAATGACTCAAAAAAGCAGTTTAATAATCGATCGCTTCCAGCCCTTAAGTGACAACGTTATGTTTTTACAAAAACAAAAACAAGTGAGTCAGTATTTTAATGTCCGTGTGTAGACGGCTCGCTGGACAAAAAGCCTAAAATCGCTTATAATCAGTAATTACGAGTGGTGGCAGCGACGGAAGCAGATAGAGATCTACAACGCAACGGCGCGGGCGCCGCCGCCGGCGCGCTTGTTGCCCATTGATTTAGTGCTAAACACTCGTTAAATGCTTTACCTTCACTATATGGAGCAGTGCTTGCTAAAATACTTTGATTGTGCAGATTTCGTTTTGTTTTTAGATGAGTGCCGTATTTTCAGGCGACATACTGTTTCAGTTTGTTTTCATAACGTGATAAAAGTTTATTTTTTCAAAAATCTGTGTAACTGTGACAAAAGGTCGCAATCGCATCGTGCATCGTGGTCACAATTACGTTTACTTGCAACTGTTACGGGTAAACATAAGCATAATACGCAGTTCCTCAAACCTCATAAGATCACTTCATACATTCATTAACACATGTAATACTCAGTTGTTACCGAGGAATACTCAAAATTGGCACTTTACTGACTCATTCCGATGTATCCGGGCCAATTCAGCCATTTTGAGAATTAATCTACAAATATAGCTCTCAGAATGAATAGTACTCGTTGATTATCGCGCATTACAGTTAACGATCGCAATGCATCTTAAGTGAAACGTATTTTGCTTTGTTAAAACGGGTACTTACCGAAAGCGCAGGAAACATTATAGTAGGTGAACAGCAATAAAATGTTAAATATTACGCGAATTGAGGAAGCATCAGCCATAACTCACTCAATTAAACAATCTTTTAGCAGCAACAATGCAACGCGAGGAAGTCGTTTAAGTAAACTGACCATAGAGCGTCATGTTTTTTTTCCTACTCATAACAGATTCGTAAACCATAGATACAGACAGCAGATAAAGGGATAAGTTAAATGCCAATTAAATGATATGTTTTATTACACGACATTCTGGTGCGGTCACTGTTTTCTAATTAATTACGTGGTAATAAACATTTACTACTACGTATTTTTTTTTTTTAACTATAATTATTTTCGTTTTTAGGGGTCGTAATGTTATCAACGTTTTATATTCACACATTATTTTAAAATAATATATATGTTTGATTGCAGCCAGTGACAACTCAGCATTCATAAAACCGGCCAAGTGCGTGTCGGGCCACGCACAATGTAGGGTTCCGTTTACAGTTTAAAAAATTGTTAATCAAGTACATTTTATAAGTTGGTGTAAAGCCTATTTAGCTGTGATAGTTCTCCTCTTAATTTAATTATACTACCATTGTGAATGGTAGAGGGGGGGGCACTTGAGTCTAACAAAAATTTGCGCTTTAGAGCTTAATATTTCACAAACTCCCTTAATCGAAAAATTATTTAAACACCCTCGCAATATTTTTTAAAGACCTATCCAACGACATCCCGCACTATGGGGTACGCGAGAAAAAAAATCCCCACTTTACGTGTATAGGAGATACCCCAAATTTTTTTTAAAGATTTTATGTAGCCAGTTTGTCGGCGTTACCTAATCTGTATATTCAGGCCAAATTACAGCTTTCTAGTACTAAGAGTCTTTGAGCTAAGCTGCGGACAGACGGACATGGCGAAACTATAAGGGTTCCTTGTTGAATACGGAACTCTAAAAATCGAACAAATCACGGACTTATATTCCGGTTGAACTTGACGTGTCATCAGTTTTACGCTGTAATTCGTGTCTTTAAAAAGGTATTGATTTCAATAAGAAAATATTCATTTCACTATAGCTGACAGTAAAAACTATTCGTGTCTGTTGTGATTAAACATCGTTTAAACAACATAAATATTAATACGGCACGAGTGGCGTGATACCTGCCTAGTTTTTATATAACGCGTTGTTCCTACGTAAATATGTGTAATAAATATACTTTGCATTTATACCCTGTTATTATATCAGCTCCAACTTTTTTGCTGTAAACGATTATGTAAAAAAAGGTTTGAGCAAACAGTTGAACTTAGAAATTATAATTTTATGAACGCCTTATATTGATGATCATGGTAAAGATTGTTAAAAGCAGTCGACTGAAGTTAACATAAGGCTGATTTAGTTGCACAAGCGTTCTGAATAGCTAATTGGATATTTTTTACTGCCCCCACATTACAGGTAGCTATGATCCTATCGTTCCCAATAAGTTATGATGACCATCAAGCAAGGCATCAAGTAAAATATGTTTGTATTTTCAAAGTAACATGGTTGTTGATCGTGGTCACTGCGTTACCCCAACGGGCTGAAGCACGCAATGCTTTGTAGAGGCGATTCTAGAAAACGGTCGTTTTGCGATTAGATCTGTGCAGGAGGAAACACTGGGGTGTGCAGCGGTGGGGGGAGGGGTGCTGTTAATTGCTCCGTTTTGTGAACACGGTCGGTGGCGTGCCCCGTGGGCAATCAGCGGCCTCTGACTGATTGCTTTTTAAATAGGTTTTATGCCCGCTAAAAATGTTTCGAAGGAAATCAAAGAGAAGTTTTCGTGAGGGCCGATTGTGTAAACGCGACCGAGGACAAGTTGTTTTATAAAACGCGAATCTGGCGTGACGACCGTGATGTGCGCTAGACGTGCCTGTGACGTGGAACCAAGCGTACTCTACGACTTTATAATTGTTTCAATTTCTGACGAGTCCGTCACGTTAAATGTCAAATTATTTAAAAACAAACTACCGTGGAAGAATGAAGTCGAACAGCAAAATAAGTGTACCAGAATAAGGATGTCCAAAGTCGGTGAAAAGTTGGCATTAGCGGCAAAAAAAAAAAACTAAACAAGCACGCTAATAAATTAGCGTACACACAAACACTTTTATTCGCAGACATAAAGTTACATAGCGTGCAATCAGGACGTTGCACATAGCTTGGCTCGTAATGCTGTATATAGGCTCATATTGGTAACAGCCCTAATGGAGCAGTTGCAAATGGAGATAGCACACACAATTTAACACGGGTCTATTAACCGAGTCTGAGCCGATGGCGGCGATGGCGTGACAAAGCGGTGTTAGCTCCACGCCGCGTGGCTGCCCGCTAGGTGTTCGTTACAACTGGTAAAGTGCCACAGAGAATGTATTAAATTTGCTTTTATATACTACTTCTAATTAATCTTTGCTTTAACCTCGTTTGCCTCTGTTTAGTTGACTAGTATATTTGATATGTTATAAATCGATTGGCAACTTTCTTTACTGTTTAATTTGTCACTTGAAATATGAATGCATGTAACTGTTGTTGGTGTCGTTGCATATGTAATGGTGTCAAAGTTATTAATTATCTAATTTCGACTTCTTGAACAAATAACAACATTGAAACTAATTGATAGAGTGCATTTTTCTTTAATTCCGTAAATAAAATTAATATTTGCCAATTTTAAACGTCATTGTAATACAAAATCTTAAGCGAACATCTATAATCATGTAAAAGGTGTGACAACAAAAAAACAATTGCTATTTTTAATTGACAACATTTTAATTACAAAACACCACAAAATCTATGGGGCATAAAATGCCACATCTCGGATTGCTTAAGAACATCGCTGTGTTATTACTATTATAGCATTAGGTACTTTATTACATACATTTAATACTTTAAGTTGTGTATTTAATACTAACAATACATACATCGTATATGAATAGTTATATATTTATATTATAATATACAGTATGTTTGCACAATGTCGACTGGCGTTCCGAGTCACTAAATACTGTACAGTGCACTTCAGTGCCACATCATAATACACTCGTCAGAATATCACTCATTATGAGATTCATTTGTTTGTTACCAACGATTGCCAATTTTTTCTTTTAGTTTCTCACATTCAGTTTTGGTGGTAATCTCGAGGTAATCTATGGAATTTTACAAATTAGACGGCTTTTCAAATTGATCTAACTAATTAAATATAATACAAAAATTATTTTGAGTGGTATATGGCATACAGTAATACTCGAAGAAATAATTTAATTCAGATTTTCAGTCCAACCTGCAAGATGAACTGGGAAAACACATTTTTGTCGGAAAACTGATGGCTGAACGAATGATTGATGGATGAATCCTTGAGTTGAGATCGAATTGGCAATCGTAGATCACTGATATTATTTATAATTCAATGGATAATATTTCTTTATCACGAAGATGCAACACCGAAGCAAACCTTGTGGAACATTTCTTAAATATAAATTAATCGATAACGGAATGTTTGATTCCAGCCTATTTATTCTCTATTGTAACTTACAAAGCTTTGTCTAGTCACTAGTTTATCATTAAGTAGTTAACACGACATCAATTATATTTTACACGTTCTTAATATCAAATCTTCTTATAATATCACATATCTCGGACAGGCAACGTCCGTATCAAGGAAAGAACATTCGAAATGTAATATTCGAACAAGAGATTTTCGTGCAAAACAACAGTGCAGCGGACGAAAACCGAGTCAAGAGAAACCATAGCCAAACATGGGAGTTGTCCGGGACATGGCTTCATTCCCAATATCCAAAGCACTCATCTATGTAGAGTTTATCACTTTGTTTTAGGTTTCACTTTTTGTTTTTGAAATGTCATAATCACTTTGGATGGAATTTTTCACTTGTTGTAAGGGTGTGTGGGTAAGGGTTTGTTCACATTATACGTGTATGGGCTCATCATCGTCTTCATCATCAGAGCGCCTGTCTGCGGGGGTATCAGGGGGCGAGCGGTGCGGGGGCGCGGGGCTGCCAGGGTCGAGGTCAGGCGAGGGTGTTCTACGCGCATGCGCGTAGTAGCCCAGCGCGCCCAGCGCCGGCGCACCCAGGGAGCCCAGGTGGGCCGACGGGCCGGGCAAGCCCAGACCCAGAGGTGGGACGCCTCCTAGCGGCGCTCCGGGGTATAACCTGGTGACAAAGAATAACGCAGTTGTAGGACGAATCACTTAAGTATTAATCATGTAGCAGTTAAATGCAAATAGACGATGCAAAGTTTGCATTAGACGCAAATCCTGCAAAACTAGATGACGCTAAACCATAAAGCATGTTTCCGTGTAGGTCTATTGCTACCAAATTCTGTAAACACTAGAGAAAATTCGTTGAAAAAGAGATCATTATCAATTCCTACAGGTGCATTTACTGCGAAGATTGATGAAACTATTTCTAAACAGACAACTCACCGATAAGGCAAGGGCTTCTGCAGCGTGTTAGCGCTGGCTGACGCAGCCGCTGCAGCGGTGGCAGCAGCTTGCCGGTAGTACAGGTCGGCCGCCGCGGGCGCAGGCTGCGCGGGGTACGCCGGCACCCCAGGCCAGTACCCCCCGTACAGGCGCTGGAACGCCGCGTAGTTACCGGCCTCAGCAAGCAGTTCTAGTCCAACTGCTGTTTGTCGCTTCCATTTTGTCCTGGTGAAAGAAAAGAGGTGATGAATAAAAGTGTTTTTATGCAGATACGATAACATTTGAGATACGAGTACTTCAGTCCTGTCACGTCAATCTGTTAGAACCCGACGCGACATTATCAGTTAACAATGGGCTTTGGTCTGTTGGTTAGACAGTCTACGTAAATATTTGGATGTTTGTGTCTTGTATTAAAAGGACTCCACCAAGTGTCTGTTGCATATATAGATTTTGAAGGATTGGTGCCAGAGTAGCACCAATCACTCCCTGCACCAAACCCTCTACGAAATTTTCAGTGGAAATATTTTTAATTCATCAATAATTTATATCCCGCGACAGCCGATAAAAATGGACCGAAATGATATCTAAAAATATAATAACAACTATTAAGAACTCAAAAAAAAAAAATGTTACTCTAGCAAAAAGTACAAGATTACAAAATGTTCACAGTCCATTTGAAATCGAAATAAATCGTTACTAGAATCCCACAAGTACAGAGAAACGATTTATGTCACATTACAAACTTAAATCGACTCTAAAATTCTGTGAACTGCCGTTTACGGACCCCAGGGCGATAGATCACGCGCTGTGACCCCAATCGTCATCAAATTTGTCACAGTGCACTCGAGAGTACAATGGAGACACCACTGTGGTAAAACTAATAAAAAAAATGTAAATAAAATAATAAATTTGACAAAACGTCTTGGGCACTAGTGGAGTCGCCGGAGCGTGGTCGAGTACTTTAATTTGATTTATTTGATTCGGTTGGGAAAGGGTAAGCGCGTATAAATTACGCTACAATACCCACGGTTATTACTTTAGTTTACAACTGCTCTGTCCCACAATGCTATTTAGCAAAAAGTTTAATGGTTGCATACTTGTAAAAAATGATGATCTAAATTCTATAGGACTTACAAAAAGAGAGTTGCTTTATAACTAACATCAGTATCATTTTAATTTACAATCAAGCGCTGAATTTGCTATTAAAATCACCCCAAGCCCGAGGTTCTTTTTTGTTTAGTACGTATATAATATGCTAAGAAATTTCCTTAGAGATACATTTTCAGCGTTTTGATTCAAATAATTACATAACATAAAATCACGCCTGTCATCCCCGAAGGGTTAGGCAGAGGTGTATCTAACACACTCATATTTCACCAGTTATGTTTTTAAATCACATGTGTTAGCGGGCGTGCCTATGGCCATCAACCGGGTACAAATCCAGAATCCATGGCTGGTACCGTGAAATTCGTGATGGAAAAACCCAATAACAATTTCCCCGACCCGGGAATCGAACCCAGGACCTCATGATCAGCAGTCGCGCTTGCGACCACTAGATCAACGAGGCAGTGAATATCAAATAATTATAAGTTGCCCTTCACCGATTTCATTACAGCAACTAAGCATTATAAATAATAATACCTACAATCAAAATAAAAACGGATCTTTATTTCTGTATTTCGCATTTATTTTCCGCAAGCATCAAACAAACAAACGCATCCCTATTTGAAAATTTAATATAATTTCGTTGTGGGTACTCGATTAGTTCCGAAGTGGTTATTGTCGTCGAGTGAGCTTTTTATTAATTCGTAGGGAGTCGTCGCATTATCATTGCTATTATTAGTCGCGCAGTCGCGTAGTGTGCGCCCATTGTTACCCGCACAACCAGACGCTTCACTGCCCACCTCGTTAATTAATTTCTATAAATGGATCATTTAATTTTATTAAATGCAAATGAGGGGGAGTACATGTTTAATGCTCGTCATTCCTTTAATAATTTTCATTTTTGTAACCCCATTTATTATCATCTGTCTAGTTAATTCATACTCTAATACATAAACCAGCCTCATAATAGAAGCGTTTTAGCTTCGAATATAACGTTAACACTTTAAGCCGTATTAAACTCGATCCTAATTTAAATACTACACTTTAATTATCAGTAGCTGACAAATGATCGATAGAAAGCTGTGCTCTCATTAATCATGTTATTATGACGGCTCGCTCTTAGTGTACGTCACTCGAGACCACTTATTTAATTGTCAAGTGCTGAATGAGGGGCAATCTTCTCAGTGACACTATTCTTATTATTGCCGCCGCGGGCTACGAACAAAAAGCTCTCGGAGCGCACTTAAATTTGGACTGCCATCTCAAGTCGAGACCTCTCGACAGACAGTACGCTCCTCTCTGTCTAACTCGAGGGCGCGACGCGAGAGCCGCTCTCCTCCGTCCCTGTTCCGCCGTCCCCCGGTGGAGTCTGAGTACGCCCCGCCCAGTGGTTTAGTGATTTGATGCTGCGTGAACTGATTCAATTGTTGTCGGAGGAGACCCGTCCAAAAACGGGCCTTAACAGCTCTCGTTAAAGACGAAAATTGTCCGGTAAAACGATCCCGCTTACGACCTCTCCGGGGGGGAGGTTGTTTATCTCAGTTTGCGTTTTTCGGCGACGTGATGCGAATTCGGCTTGTATATCCGGCAAACAAAGAGCACTTCCATCGATCGGAGCGAGTCGCGGCGCGCCGGCCGCTTACGCTCTTAAGGCTCCAACACGTAGTCGGGCCCAATTTGAGCTTTATCGAACGTTATTTATACGCATCTTAGAAAGTTTCAGAAACGTGTTTGTGTGAGCGCTCTTATGGGAATTGTTTGAAGTTTAAGCATCTTTATTGTTGTGAACATGACACATGCCTATCTGAAACAATTTTTGAGCCTCCAGCTATACAGTTGGTGGCTTTTGAGACGGTTTTGGTAGGATTTAAGGAAACTACTTCAGTAATTTTGTTGGAGTAGTGCCACTTTTGTCCACTTATTTTAAATATATGGCTTTAAGGCTTGGATTCAGCTGAGCAGAGTTGACTCATGGCAGTTTTTAATATGTATTTTAAAAATAGTTTTAAGATTGCAACAATTAACTTTTTATAAAAACAATTGCATAGAATATGAGTAAAGTATTACCGATGGCTATTTTGAGACCAAATTGCATTTTAATATGAAAATTAAAAAGCACTTTGATATTATAACCATTATATCTCATTTATTTAGGTTCTCAAATCGTGCTTTTTTGTTGTTCTAACTTTTCTGGCGATGCTAATGATGTAATGATGTAATTTTTAATAAAAAATAAATACTAAACAAAGTATAACCATGTATCTACGGTGAAAAGAAAATTCATATTTTTACGTTTAGCTGTCAAAATAATTAATTGAATGGCAGTAGATACTTAAAGCAAACAGAAATTAAAATTTACTTTACCGCTCATGCGAGCAGGAACCTAACAAACGTAGTTAAGTATTATTTTTTTAACGATTTTTTATTTACAATGGTTTCAGGCTTATAAACTTGATATCCACACATTTTTGAGAGGGTTCCACACGTAAAACATTCGATCAACTAACTTTGTACGGAACTACGTATAAAAAAATTCTTCAAAATAAAATTAAATAATATTAAGGAACATACCGATACATGCCAAACATAAATTTTTATATTAGCTTATAGACTAAAAAGTTTCAAACACTTTTGTTTGTTGAAGCCACTGTTGCACTGCTAGGCCTCCCCTTTAAATCTCCACACTCTATTTTGAATCATACCCGCCCTGATAAGACGTCTATATCGCAAAAAATAAGTACCACCTGCAATCGAAACTTACTTTTTGCTAAACATTGCAAATTTAATATGTCTGCATGTGAGGGCATTATGTGTTGCATACGTAAGTAAGAACATACATAATGATTGAATGTTTTTATTTGAATTTTCAAGACCGTTTTTAAACTATATTTAACTACGTAATTAAATTCTCCCGCCCCGCGCTACACCGCTACAACGACACTACGAATAACTAAATATAAATTTAGTAAAATTATTCAGAACATGCGATGATGATGTTGAGCTAGAAAACCTCATCATTTAAAGGCTAAATACATATACCCATGCCTTTTACCCATAGGGGTAGGTAGAAACCACATGCTACGATCCTCACATACTCCTTTTGACTTGACCACGTCCATATGAACCTCTGTGCATACACGAACGCCGGTTGCGAGTACTACGCACCTGACCTTTCTGAAGAACCTCACCAATAAGGCCAATTACAGTCTACCGTATCAAATAACCTACCAGTAGAGACTAACCTACACCTAGATAAGTACCCATTTTTGTTTGATTTTATGGATAATAACTCTATTAACTCCGAATTCCAATGAAAATGCGATCAATGTGATGCGAAAAGGTAACCCATTGTAGAAATAACTGCACGAATATTACAGGTAGGAAGAGATTATCAGATTATTTATCGTCATTTATTACAGACCCACTGAAATTATATATTACAAAGGTCATCTAAACGATTAACTATTTGATCCTATTACTCACTACCGTAGCGCGACTGGCAAAAAATATGAACCACATTTAATTGAAGAAATAACAAATGTAGCAATTTGTCTGCTACATCTAAAATACGTAATTTTATTTTAATGAACTTGTAGGTAGGTATACAATAAAACATTTCCTGCAACTTATACTGGAACGTTCACTAATATCAGATTGCATCATGCGCCAGACTTAGAACTGCAAAATTGCTATAGAACGAATAATCCGGGTTCGCAATCCGCTTATTAAAACCCGGCCAAAACTGAAATGGCATTTGCAGTATAATAATTAGTGGTTAAATGATAAGCCGGGCGACCGGAGCGTCCTTGCTTCGAATCCCGTGTCTCTGCCGTGTAATTTGGAAGGGTTCGCTCTAACCGATTAGTCTGGTTCTCGGTAGCTACGTGGAGTCGCGGAACCCGCGCATTATGTCATTAGAGATGTGTAAGCACACGTACGGAATTTTAATAAAGCAGCCGCTATTTAGGATGCTAGAATCAATCAATTGAATAAAATCTATTGTTTAAAAAGCACGTGCCGTTCCGATTGTTCGATGTAATTTACGACTTATCGACTTGTTAACGATTCTTTAGGTACAGTGCGATTGGTAATCGACAAGGGAGACTTAAATGGTGCAATAATAGGAAATTTGCTGCATATTCCTATTCAATGCTGCCCTCCGTGGGTATATTTACAGCAGTCTTCACTTATTCATTTAATCAGCTGAAATTATATCAATTTACATGACCGGTTTCTTGCATAGACCTAAATAAAGCATATCGAGACTTTATTGGAATGCTCGCTGTACTGCGTTAATTCTAGTTTTAAGCCATTAGCATCCACTTCCTGAGACCAAAACCGCTTTTCTCAGTCAACAGGGACAAAATCATCGCTACACACTAAATGAAACCAGAATCTCGAACAAAATCAGTAGTCATGCGTATCCAGTGTTTCATGTGGCGTGACTCGAGGCTCCCGCGTAGTCTGGGTGATCGGCAGCGTTTATACAAATGATACGAATTTACGAGAAACGTTAACCGTTTAGTCTCTAACTAATATTCGCATTCACACTAACGCGTACGTTTCAGTTTCCATATGGGAAAATAATGAATCATATGAATGTTGACCGAAAATAAATGTGATGTTTTTTTTGTATATCTGTGAGCTTGAGGGCAACTTTCTCACACAGGTTATTTTGTTGGGTTTTCTAATCAAATTTCCAAGGCAATCGAATGTTTCACAAGCTTTTCCACAATTGTTGAATCTGACATTGAAATCAGGGTAATTAAGGTAATTCCATAATCTTTTAAGCATTGCAAACCTTTCGTAGTGTTAGATAAAAGTAGGTAGTACACAGAAATCCATATTTCTGTTAAACACAACATACAATTTCGCACTTCTAAAACAATAAAGTCGACAGCTACAACAATTCCGTGTAGGTATCATTACGACTAGACTTAATAACAGACAGAGTCGTGCGATTGAACTAGTCGCAACACAGGTAGGTGTTGTTACGAGCGTCATTACAGAATACGTCATTACGTAATCGCGATGGATTACACGTTTCGACGACTAAACGCCGATAAACGACATTTTGTTCGCAGCCCCCGGCTTATTGTGAATTCACGATAGTTCCGACAGAATATTATAACTATTGATGAATCATGCTGTGAATTCTATACCTGTGTTTGTTTGGTTCGATATCAAAACGTTGTATTGCTTATGAACTATTAAGGAAAATATTAGAGGGTTTTTCTTAAGTGAAGAATGTAATGTGGCCATGTTTTCCTTCAAAACTGCAGTTATATTTAACCCGATAAAACAAATGGTACTTAATTGCAGGTAGGTATTGCAAGCGAAACTATATTTAGATGTAGATAGAGTACCTACCGAGGTAGTAGGTACCTAATATAGATTTATTTTGCTTCTTATTGTGTAGCCAAGGTGTGTTATTTAATCCTACATCGACTAATTCCCGTGTTTTTGTTGTTGACTATATTTTCCAGTATAATTTTTGTTACCTTCGTAATCTTTCATTTTCGTCTTCAAATTCGGCTAGCACCACATATTTAGCTCACCAAATAAGGAAGCTATTTGAAAACAATTAAGTAAACACACACCAGTGTCCGATGGTCGGTCGAGGCAAATTGTCGGCGGTGTGGTGATTAATAAGAGGTGTGTGCGGCGCCGGCGCCGGCCCGCCGGTGACTTGCAGCCTTTGTGATGAGAGCAAGCCGACGGTCACACGGTGGCGCGAAGGATGGGTTACAGTTACTTTGTATAAAGAAGCTTTGCTTTCAGCAACTTTTGAGATACAAAATGAGAGTAACCTGACCAACGTTTCTGCTAAACTGCGTCTATATGATAAAGTGAACTACGTTTAGCTTCAAGTTCAATGTTCACCCGCAAGTTTAATGGTTTATTTCTTCAGGTATTCCATTAAAAAGGACTACTAACCAACATACATAATCTTTTTCTTTGAAACTTAAAGTTTTCAGTGTATAAATTGTAGTGATACGACTTACAAACTTTACCCTGAAAAGAATTACATGGTTACAAGTTATTCTCCTCGGCTCTTACACCTGTCGCGTGGGAATGTTGGCAGCCGGGACACTTATGTCGCTAATGTTACCATCAAGCTCATATCGACGTAACAATACTACGAATTACTGGTCTAATTGCGAAAAATGCAATGCAATTCAAAATGAAACTACTCCACTCTCTAATTACAAAATTGGCGAATGCGTGAAACAAATTATCTAATACCAATTAAAACTGATCGCGGCAAATAATCAAAATGATAATGTTTTTCATTTAAATAGTTTGTTGAAAATCACTAAGCAAGTAGGCAAGAAGTTATGTAGCTGTGTAATTATTTATAATTAAGCAAAAAGCAAACGGCGTGTCTTGTAAATAGGTAATTAAAATTAATTGTTTCACTTTGGGTCATTATTAAAAAGCTTTGTGTTTTTCCAAATTAGGAGTAACCATTGTTCAAAAATAATCCATATATTAGTATAATTTATTCTGTATCCGGGAACCAGAAAATCGGTGCCTATTATTAATAGGTAGTGGCACTATTCTATTTGGGCAGCCGGTACAAAAACCAAAGGAAAGTGACCGCACACAAAAGCCATTACATCCTTCAATTAACTACGATTTCACACCCTTTCACGAACCGAAAAATCGAAGCCCAAACATTAGTTTAACCGAAATTATAGAAAATCAACAAAAAGTGCCACAAAAAGGTGCAGACGGCGGCGGGGGCGTGAACACCGTGCGGCGTCTGCGCAGGACTTGACACTATAGTGTCATACTTGCGATCACGAACTTCCTCGGGTATAGAGCATATACTGATAGCAAGAAAACAAATCAACGGTTTCGCATGTAGCTTAAATTTTGATTACCGAATCTAATTTTTAAACTGGAAGCTATAGAGCTGAGTGTAGAAGCTACCACATACGCTGCCACGTTTTTGCCCCGAGTAGGCACGCACAAAAACCCAATACACTACAACATATTAGGTACTGTTAGAACGTTTTTAATACAGCACAATCTTGATTAGAAAGATGGTATTCAATCAATAGAAAATTAGTATAGTTTGTTATTAGCTACTGTAGTTTTTTGTAAGGACGCATCGAAGGCGGCGATCAGATCAGACCTTAATTATTATACAAACGTTTGTTTTTGAAATAGCCGCCGTACTGTCGTCGACAGAATTTCTTTGTCTATGATATTATTTTTCTTTTAAAATGTAATAACACTCCAGAATCTTAATAATGTAAAGAATAGACAATTTATAGTAGCTATAATTGTGTTTATAAGGTCAAATTATTTTTATGACTTTATTGCGAACTTGAAGATAAACGAGTTTGTAGAAAAAATGTTTAATGGTTGTCGTTTTTAATTCTTCATTATTTATTTTTTAAACCTTTTGCTGTGAAACAATGTTGAATTAAAAAAAAGTTTCGGCGTTCAATCATATGTAGTTTTAAGAAGTAAATGTTTAATTCTTATATCTTAACTAATTTAATACCTACCTATTATGGGAAAATGAGTTTCTTTGTGACTGCTCCACGCCTTAACATAATTATGAACTGATTTCGATGAAATTAGGCATAATACAGATAGATCATGACCTAGGTTAGGACATAGGATATTTTTGATCCCGGTAGGTCTTTCTCGTGTGATAATTAACAACCTTTACGCGAGCGAAGCCGTGGGCAAAAGCTAGTGATACTTCATATAAATGCGAAAGTTTGGATGGATGAATGTTTGTTACGCAATCATACTAGAACGGCTGAACAGATCTGGGTGATATTTGGCAGAATTATAGATTATAGTCTGGAATAGCACATAGGTTAATTTTTATCCCGGTAGGATGATCCTGTGGGACATTTACCGAACTCCACTCGGGTGAAGCCGCGGGCATAAGCTTGTACTATTATAAACGGCGAATAAGCCCAGTTTTGGGCAGTAGCAGTAACATGTCGACGGTCCCGCTGACTCAGCATTGCTCTGTGAAGAATGCCGACTATCTCACGACCTCTGTCGGTGTTTGTCCCAAGTTACTAGCGTTTAGTGATACCAATAAAACCTCGTATTGTGGCAGAAGAAAGGGGAGGCCTATACCCAACAGTGGGTGATTACAGGCTAAATGATGATGATGAATAATACTAATACATCATAGCGTTTGAGTGATGAAAATAGGACGGTCTAAATCAAATTAAATCAAATCAATCTTTATTTGTGAACACAGGTATTATAATAAAGGTCTTATGCATACATTTTAGTCGAGCTCATATATGTTCTACCAATGAAATTGGGAATATTAGTTTTTTAGTAACATATCTGAATATGTAACACAAAGTCAAATTCGAGTAAATAATGTGAATTCAATGTATTAATAATAAATAATTAATCAATTAGAATTTATTTTAAAATGCATGTCGTTGATAAATTATATAATTAGCCATATTTATTTAAGATGGAATATCGAGGAGTCTGATGAGATGACGAGTATTAAAGAAGTAAAGAAGAAGAACACAGGCTGCGCCGATCCCAAATAAATTGGGATAAGCGCAGGAAATGATGATGATGATCGAAATTAGGTAGGTTACCTATTCTGTAATTTTTCACCATTGTTGGTTTTAGGAGAATATTTTTAGTTAGACAAACAAGATCCACTAGTAGAAGACTAAGCAAGCACATTACCTAATGCTTAGCGGATACCACCTATTAATAACGCTTTTCGAATGACAATTCGACTAATGCTTTTAGAATCCAACGGAGGTTGAAAATATACGTAACGTTATGGTACAGAAACAGAACATAGATTGGACACAACGAGGAGGACTTTAGCAGTTTTTTTTTAATGAGAATGCCAGACATTGCGTTGTAATGGCGTCTTTTCAATATCATTATCATATATTTTAACAGTGAAATTAGTTACACGTAAACGTTGTTACAAATAATGGAAATTATATGTAAATGGCTAGTACGATGCACCGCTTGTGATTTGGACCACAAACGTTAAAAACATTACACTCCTTTTGGATTTCGCCGCAGTCGGACAAAAATAAATTGTTAGTTAATTGTTTTCTTCACTCTACCTCTATGTTATGTACGAGATGTATTTTCAATTTCACTTAGTTCATAATAAGGTAATTTAGTACAGGAGGTAGGGTACTGAAAGTAGTACAGTCACGAGCACTAATATAAGCAACTTCTAGCAGAGACTTTCTTCTACAATATTGATTGGAAGTCGATTTGTAATGAATATGGTATTTTGGAACCCATATTATTTTATATCTCAAAGTTACAATCGTTATACCACGAGAAAATCTCATTTTAATTCAAGTAAATGGTGAGTGAGTTACTTATTGATGTTAGCCTTTTTTTGAGCCTAATTAGTTTAGTATTTTGCATAATAGTCCACAAAGTTAGTAGTGTAGTGTAGACCAACGGAGCACCCGTTGGTCTCGCGGTCGCTGACAGCTGGATTCGATTCCCGGGTCGGGTAAAATGTGTTAATGGGTTTTTCCGTAAGAATCAGTAGTAGCCCGGTGTTTGAAAGTTGGCGGTATGATACCCCCGTGCCTCAGAATACGGCCAGGAAGACTATTATTATTAATATTAAGGATATTAACGGTTCGAACCCAGGATAGATCATGAGTTGCATCAATATTTTACTTTCGTGATAAACTTTGACAATTCCAAAAAAATACGCGGTCACGTATGCGAAGCCGCGGGCACAGCTTGTTATTAATATAGTAGTTCACTATACCCACCGACAAAAATAATATAAGTAAAGACCATTAATTTTAGGGCTATAATAATATTCAGGTTCATAATAACTAGGCGAAAACTTAGATACTTACGTCAGTACCCTAATCAAGTTGACTATAGGAACCAGATTAGGCATAATGAACGAAATAACAACATGTATTTGGTTAATTTCCTTGTAATTTATCGCATTATTGGCATTGCCAAAACACGCACATACACGTGCTCTATAATGTTTACCTATATTGTTAAAATCGTCTACGTAAGACTTGTGTATGTATGGATTATAACGACAAACCGTACTGGGCACAAGCGGTGTGATCTAATGTATGTACTTGTGTAAACTTTGTACAATATATAAAACATCTAACAGTTTTTTTCCCTGTTTCAGCTCTTGTTTGCGACGGCTAAAGTACCTATTTAATTGTTTTAGCTGTCCAATATTTTATTTCTGTAAAACTCGTACCTAACTTACAAGAGCTCATCGCCTGACAACATAGGTATTTTGTTAGGGAAATCGACACTACAATCGTGTAATATCGATTTAGTTCATACTCAAAAAGCAAATAAAAACTACACATTGTTTTCGCTTTTTGAAAACATGAAAATTTTATGACGAGAATAATTTGAAAACAGTATTATAAGTATTATATTAATTAATAAAAATTAACCAATTATCAGGTCTGGTACGAAAAAGTCAATGCTAACAGAGAAAAAACTAAATGTTCAACGAATTTGTCACTAAATATACAACATTGTGATTCTCCAGGGAAAAAACCGGCCAAGTGCGTGTTGAACTCGCTCACCGAGGGCTTCATATAAACTAGTAGGTATTTTTTTATTAAACTACATATTTACTTGTGCTACAACACATTGCTCCTTGCCAAATTTCATGATTCTAGGTCAACGGGAAGTACCCTATAGGTTTTTTTTGTTCACTTGTGAAATCGTAAAATATGCGACATAAACGGTCATATCTTTTGATCGCGCTGACTTCCAAGTTTGATTTTTTCCCTGCTCTAAAGGGAAAGCAGGTAAAGAGAGCTAGCAGAATAAAGAGGGAGCCTGAGTATTTGATATTTATTTCAGCTTGATGTATTTCACAGGAACGCGTGGATACCTCAACGTGTTCCTGAGGGGAAAAAGGGTCTTGACAGAAGGACAGACAGACAGACGGACAACAAAGTGATCTATAAGGGTTCCGTTTTTACCGACTGAGATGGGTTACCCTAGAAATTGTTAAAATAATGTCAAACTAACTAACCTTCTATTCTGATACCAGGTCTTGACCTGCGTATCCGTAAGTCCTAGTTTGGCAGCCAGTTCCATTCGGTCCTGCACGCTGAGGTACTTCTGTCTCTCGAAGGACTTCTCCAAGGTCTGTAGCTGGTGGTCTGTGAAGGCCGTCCGCGCCTTCCTTTGTTTCTTCACCAGTCCCGACGAGTCTCCCCCACAGCTCTTGCTTGATACGTCATCTGAGTCATCTTTTACACCTGTTGGAGAACAAGAAATTATATTTAATCAATTGGTTCAGCTTTCAATATCAATAAGCTTTTATGAAATTCATATTCAGAAGACACCATAAGAATAGGGTTGAAGTTGATAAATTCAAAATTTCCGTTTTGGGGTTGGAACTCTAGGTTACAACCTTTTCAAGGAAATTTCTAAACGCCTTGTTGGCGTTGCCTTTCACCTTGGAAAAAGGCTAAGTGTTGCCATACAACGTGGCAATGCCGTCAGTCTCTTGGGGCTGGGCACATTACCAGCTGACAGCGTTGAGGAGGAGTTTTTTGATGTCAAAGGGACATAGTTTGTTGTTAGCTTAGTTATTTTATTTTAATTGCGTTTGCGTTGCGTTTTCGTGTGTTTAATTGTTTTTAATGTAATCTATGGTAACATTATAAAGAGGTAATTTTTTTTTGTAAGTTTATAAGTAGCGGGTAGTCTCCGGAACTAATGATCCAATTCTAAAAATTCTTTCTCTGGCAGAAAGCTACAGTATTCGTGGGTGCTATAGGCTTATAGGCTATAAATTGTATATAGATAATGCATTTTAGCCGAGCTATCACAATTTTTGCGGACGAAGTTGCGGGTGAAGTGATAGTCACTCATAGAAAGAGCTTCCACGCGGACAAAGTCGCGAGCTGAAGCTAGTAATGTTTATAGGTAGTTCATTAAATTAATTTCCTAACCAATTGTAATGTCAATTCAACAACTTGTTACTATTAGAAACCTGTTGGTTTAGTTTTGTACTGTCTGATAAACTTAAAAACCGACTTGTAACTGAACTTTAAAAACAACAAGTTTTATACTATTGTTACTAGAATAATCTAGCAACAATACTTTAAAACGTCACGTACTTTCAGCAAAAAAAACTGACCACATTGAGAAAGCTATCAAAATTGACCAAATCTTGATCATGTCATATCGATCTACCACTGAAATACACTTACAGTACTTTAATTATTATGTTAAGTCTACTACGATAATCATATTTAGTCCTCTACCCCACGTCTCAGTCATCGACCTCACTGAAACGTGTTTCTCATTAGAGAGTGCTTGTCCTCGGTCACCAGTCACCACGAAGCCTTCCCTCGCGGTAGGGCTTCTTGCGGTCACTGGGCCTCGGTCGCTTCCTTCACGACACTTGTCTTGTCTTCATATGACATACTAACTACTTATAAATTGGGGCTTTGCCACACTGGGTTTTCATTTTAAACGACTTAAATGGTTTTCTGTCTGCCGTTCAATACTGTAGGCTAACTTTTATTTGTGCTGCAATAGTTAAAGTGTGATATCTCCTTTCAGTAAAGATGATGCTTCGAATTAAGTGTGTCTTCTTATTTAAAAATAAAAGGAAATAGAAGGTAGGTAAATATTGATGGCAAGATTGGTGCAGCAAGATGTGTGAGTCACCAGCCGGGGGCATTCCACAGGGTTAAATTCTAGGTCCTTTCTTGTTTCTAATCTATGTCAATGAATTAATCCGATTGAGAAACTTTTTAAATGCAAAAATGCAATGAGTCTTAATTCACAGATATCATTAATAACACAGGTATTCCGATTGTGCTTTACTAATTTGTTTTAAATCCGTTTAAACGCCTTTTGAATCAAAACTGCGTCTGTGAAATAATAAGTACGTAATGGTGGATACTATTTACAAATACTGCCACACAAATCTGATCAAATCTATGCTGTAAAGTGTGTGTGCTCTGTGCTGAAATAAATTTCTCTTCCACTGTCTTGTCATTTCATATGTTGTGTCTCTACGGATAACGATGTAGCTCAAAGACTCTACGCCTCGCTACGCCTAGAGTGTGACTATCTAAGTAGGTACAGAAAATCTTTTTAAAAGAAAATACTAGTTTATTTGTTAGGTTCGTAATCGCCTCCTAGTATAACTTATAATGTGCCGAAAAGTTTTGATACTTAATGCGAATTTAAATGCTTGTGTATTTCGGCTTTTTATTGCTTATAAATTCGCAGTTGACGGTAAATATTTATAGTCGTTTTCTTTGCTTATTGTTATATGGCTCATAAACAAGTTAGTATAGGTATTAGGATTTTATTGGGCGGCTTGCACGTTTGATATAAAGGTTTACAGTACCTATAAAACGAGTTAGAATTTCTTAATTGAATGGTAATCGAAATACGAGAGATTCGACAAGAGCTGATGTGATTTCAAATAAATTCTAATTGGAAAACTGCTCGTGTATGTACAGTGTAAAGTGTAATGTACTGGTTCCGGCTGTAAAAATGGCCCAACGAGCTTAAGACAGAAACTGTCATGTCGTTTCGTGTGTCTACAAAGACTATCAACAAAACTGATGTATGATTTTTGGTAGCTTATGTTAATTCAATACATTTTTAACTCATCTATTACAGCCGCTGATAGAATATCACTTTATCTTCGCGGCTCTCAAGTATCAATGACAGGCACGACGCTTTACAAAGTTTTTCTGTAACTGAATATCCTTTATTTACGCCAAGCCTCTGTAAATTTTCTTGACCTAAAAAGAAAAGAAAAGCTCCTTATCCTACACCAGGTAATATCCTTAAAGTCAACATAATATAATACGTGTTAAACACAGTGAGGAGACAAAGGATTAAGTGTATAATGTGCAAGGTATTAGCGCAGTGGAGCGCTGGTTGCGGTCGCGGGTTGCGGCCGTTGCGGCTTGCCACCCATTACGCGTTCACCCGCTACTCGAGCCTCGGCTGTAACGCAAACCGGTGCGTTTACGTTAACTATTCGATGATCTGTTACTTCGTTGCTAGAAGGAGGGAAATAGATTCTCTATAGCTGATTTTGGCAGAACCGATCGGAAAATTGTTGGGACCGTTGGGAAAACATAAATATGGACATATTTTTCTTACTTCTAGTTTAGATCGGGAAAATTTGCTATTACAACAATGTTTTTGGAAAGATGTTATTGTAAATTATTAAACTATGCAAACAAGTCTAATTGTATTTCCATTAACCAAACAAATGAGCAAGTCTTACGTCATTATCATTAACAAAGTACTTAAACAAAATCGTTTTATAGCAAAATGTACCGCAATCAATTTGCAGATCAGAAACAACTTTGTTTTCAATTACAAGCGGTTAAAATGTTTACACATAAACGTTTTCCGTAATAAAACAACCTTGGATATAAATTGCTCGTTGGAGGTTCGAGCTGATTTTTTACCAGCGACCCTTTAGCCGTTTGTAATATTGAGTATAATTATGTACAGGCAGGCCATTAGGGTACACCGCCGTTAATTTATTATAATAAGGTCCAACTGCCGACTGCACTTACTCGACCGTGAAAATTATTATCATTAGTGCCCAGTAATGTACCACACAATGTATACATTAAGCTACTGCCCTTATCAGAACTGCTCTTAAAGCTTATACAAACACACGTCACTTGAAATAGCCGCTGATATAGGTATTATGTATCATTTTCCTTCATATTGTTGTGCATTAATCCGCTGGTCGTTTTCGAAGATATAAAAATGCTTTTAACAGCCAGAGCTGAATGAAAATCTCATTTAGCTGCGTCTCGAGTGAGACTTCCAATCATTAGGGTCTTGTCGATTCAACGGCTGCTGAAAGCGCTTTGTATATTATTCAGTTCACAATCTACATGAACACGGATTTCAATCGACTAATTGAGAAATCGGTATGATGACGTGACGTAAATGCTAAATGGTTCAGTTGGCACCGGAGCACGGACACTCGATCCGGCCAGCCGGCCGTGGCGCAACACTCGCTGTTGACGATTATACCGAGATCATTGAAAACTGTATCGAATGTTATCCTATGCGAGTTGCGACCTGTTACCTACCACAACATGATTGAATTAATCTAAAAACTGGGAATTCCATAAATAACATTTGGTATAACAATGTAAATAATATAGGTTGATAATTTTAACAATGCCGTTACCTAAACGTTCCTTTTTTGACGTCAGATCGGTGTATAACACGACTTGTTTATCACGTAGGTAAGTACGTTATACAAGAACCCCACCACCAGACACCCCAGTATTTAAACTCCAACAAAAGCAATTTTCACATGGTGTCCCCTCGGACTAAACACATACAATTCAAGTCATTCTGCGTGCCTCAAAAATCATAGGTATTATTAACTCTACTTTATTTAATAACACCTTTGAATCCGCTAAAACAAACCCGTTCAATAACTGACTATAATTGTGTTTTTGTCGTCGACAGAATAATCACTGGTTCGACCTCTGTTAAATGTGAATATGAAACAATATGCGTAGGAGCGGCACACTAATGGCTTTATAATTGAAATTATGACTGCTGCCCTTACACGTCGGCACTCACCAGCCTGAGTGACGTCTACTGCAGGATTTGTGGTCAAGAAGTTAGTTGAAGGAGTAAGTGACACAGCAATGGATGCTAAATACTGCCAACGTGTGACGATTTGTGACCTCGCCCGTCTGTCTATCCCCGCATTAACTCTTAGAGGACAATGTAGTACGTACATACAAGTATCTATCTATACAATTTTAGGCGCTAATTGAATATTAAGTTACTTAGGTGCGCGCGGTTGATTTCAAACTAGTTTTAATTATTCGATAATTATTGCGATAGCTAGCTCGATTAACAAATCTGGTAGTGAAGGCCGTATTAGTACTTATCAAACGGAACGACACGCTAAAAGCTTTGTTTAGTGGCCTGTTATAAACCTACACCACAGCCAATTCTTGCGTAAAAATATGCACGATAATATATGTAAATCAATTAAACATACACAGATATTGTAAAAAGCAATTTTATCATCCATTTTAATTGAATACGACGTTAACATTAGCTACAATGTTATCTTTAAATCTAATAACGATTATCCTAATTAAACTTTTAGAATCGACTGACAACAAAAACTGTACTATTTTAATTAGGTTTTCAACGTTCACAATGCTAAGCAATAGTTATAACTTATATCAAGTGATTGCAATTAAGTAATTAAAAGTGTTAAGGCAGGTGTGTTCAGAGACATTGAATTTCAATGACAACCTAGATTAATGCGAATGACAGCTGGTGATAACATCGTCTGAATGTATGCAAGGCTGTAACTAAAAGTGACTGAATCATTTTTAGATTCTAACAACTTAATAAAATAAAATAGTGGCAAGATATGAAGATAAAGAAAAGTAGACAATTTCGATAGGACCGGGATAGAGCGAGATCGATATAGGGCGATAAAATGATACCCTAAAACGATGTATAAAACTGGTGCTGGCGCCTAAAATGTCGTTATTGTTCAGAGAGGGCGTAAAGAGCATGCGGTTCTGCCTATTCCTTCTCAGATAACAAGTGTAACACTTAATAAACAATGACAAGGTAACGACGAAGCAATAAATTACGAACATTATTCAAATTAAATGACTGATCATCATGGCAAATTGTCTTCTTATATTTACCACCGTCATCAGACGTCCCCAAAAGGAGAAAATTGCCAAGAACTGAATAGGCACATCGATCACAATACAATGATGACTTAACCTAGAAAGAAGAACATAGATTTATAGGCTTGTCAGCCATTTAATTAACTGTAATCCCCTGTAGGAAATTCATTTAACAATAGATTGTTTTAATCACTATATAGGTACTCCCACTCTTAACTACGTAATTAATATAATTGTTCGATTAGTGGGAATTATTCTCTATTCACTGCTCTGTGGGGACGTTAATCAAACATGAGGTACAGTTACGGTAGCTGAAGTAAAGTTAAACCTTTTTTTTATAATAAGTATAATAACTGCTTAGATAACCTCTTGGTTCTTAACAACGACATTCTTGAAACAAAGGAAATAATTAAATAAATTACAAAAGAGACGGATTGCTAAATATTTATTTTGGTTAGTATTACATAAAGTTAGAACGTCAGTTGCATTGCTGTGTAATAGATATCTAATCTAATGGCAATTAAAATCTAAACCGGTAGCGAGCAACTAAATAATAGTCTATATGCCGTTTATACAATTTGCCTAATTACTGTAACGCTTGCTTTCCAGAGCGGCGATGCAAGAATAATGTAGTGGTCACATGCAATGAGCGATAGCGTTCATGCTTACCTTCACATTAACTTGACTATATTTGGCCTTTTCCTTCTGTCCTTTTTCGTCTGATCATGTTTTAAGGTACTAGTAGATAGGGAAATTTTAACCGCACCTTTTTCAATTTTCTGTTCGTATTTACAGAACAATTTTCCTTAACTGTTGGGCTATTTATTATCAGAAGAATTTTCCTTTCGGTAAATAACTTCCTTCATAGGGATAAAATTCAAAAACGATAATATATAACCCTAAAGCAATAAGACTGCAATAAGACTCAAATCGCTTTCTTCTATGCAGTGTGTACCAACTCTTAATGAATTGATGCACAATGGGTGCGCAGGCACAGGCGGCTGAGGCGGCGCGGCGTGTGAGCGGCACAGACGCCACACAATGCACCGCGCATGCGCGTTATGTCACGACTGTGGCATAACACGCGCAATCATAGCCAAGCAACCCATGCTCAACATCAGAATTTTATTGTTTTATGGGGTCTTACTTGTTTTGAACTCTGTCTGGTCAAGAAAAGGATTTGATATATTTGAAACAGCGGTGAACAGTGATTTCAGCAGTAATTTCAGACAGTTATAGACATGCAGAAGGCACATGGGTGGTGCCATATGTGTATAGCTATAGCTGTCACGGAGTTTCACAGGGAACCTGATTGTTGAACCCCCATAGGAAATAAACCTTCGGTATCTTTCTCAATGTATTTGGAAGATTCGAAATTACCAGACGGAAAGTTCCTGTACACTTAAAGGTCATACATCAAGCCATATACGCTAGGGTGTAGGTACCTGACAGGATTGCCTGTACAGTTTGGACTGTGCAGGTAAACCGGAGCGTGTATGCTGCAAAACGGTACAGGTTTCCTCAAGAGACAGATCAAGCTTACCTGACAAGTGTCCCTGTACAGGTACACTCGTCCTCGTGTATCTGTCAGGTACACCCTAGCGTGTATGGCTACCTTAAATATCCCAATTAGTGATGAAACTAGCAGTGTTTTTCGCTTGACAATTATCTATTGTGCCTCTTAGCACTCCTAACAACTTAAAAGTAATATTTCCGTGTAAACCATTTAATGGAACCGGTACGCTTTCGGGTGTATCTTTTAGGAAGGTATAGAGATTATATTCACGGAAAATTGATAGAAAAACGACGAATAGTAAGAGATAAAAATAATGGTTTCAGTGATTACGGATGAACGAGATGGACAGTATTAAAATACCCCTATACATGAGGAAAAACGTGGTAGCATCCCAATACATAAAAAAAAATAGTAGAAAATAAGAGTATTAGAGTAATGATATTGATAATTTAAACTGTTCTTTGTAATTATATTCTAGTCTTAAGTTATTTGGCTGCGCCCTAACAGGGTAATGCATTAATTTGTCAAGCCACGCTTGTAACGGTGTGTACATTGTGCAATAAATAAATAACCATTTAACACATTGGGAACTTTAACTACAGGTATCAACAAACTTCAAAGTTACTCAATGTGTGTGGGTGTGGGTGACAAGCTAGATAAAAACGATATTATACCATACAACGATGATATTGCTAGAAAAACGCGGTTGGTGGGAACGTTAACTACAAACCAACTTAACAGTTAACCATAAGGTACGTTAATTTAATCGTTCACGTAAGTCAATACATGCTGCTTAACAATGCGGTGATTTTGCGCTAGCACCAATTACGTGCAGTTGTTATTAATGTAATTGTTCGCTTACAACATGCATTTTTTTATATTTTCCCTGTTGAAGATGAAGACTCTCTGGTCTAATTGAATCCAGAATCGTCATGAACTATTATAGACATTAAACGTTTTCATGTATGTGTATTTTACTTTTGTTAATAGAAAATTTCACCGTGTTTAAAATGTAATTTTTCATGCCATTTCGGAATAATGAAGTTCTTAGATTATAAAATCACGTTTATTAACAAAACTGGACGCCAAAACATCCTTTAATATCCTCTCTGCATGATTAAACATCCAACTAAACCTCAAAAAGGGACGTAATGCTTCATCATAAAAAAACATATCGATATCAAATGTATCGAATACAAAATAACGACATATCAAAGCGATATCGCTTTGCTTTCGTTCCGCGATATATTCGGGCCTGTCGATGTGAAATCGAATGAAAAATTATGCATTTTCCGATAGCTTTTCTAGGTACCGTTCAAGTAGACTCTGAGAGGCCATTACACGGTAGGTTCACACACGTTACGTGTGCATAGTCCACGCTAATATCTACTCAAGTGCCAATGAGATAAGGTTCGATAAGCAATCGTAAATACTTACTTGTTAACTTACGTCGTTCTTGCCCTACATCTTTTGTTTCCAGAGATCTAAGATCTCTGTTTCAATGTATCTTTAGTTTGGCTGTCTTTTTGTTGTTTGTGACACACTTGTATTTCGCAGGGTCAGGCCGAGGTTCACCATAGTACACCTAAAATTCGACAGTTGTTTTTAGGTCCCATGTAATAGAGGGCGAGTCTATCTCCATTTGTTTACATAAATACGTACATTTCGTATTATTTGTGCAGTTTGCATCTGAATTTCCACATGGATTTTCATGTTTTTCTTTGTCGTCTTCTAACTACAAGAATATTTTATACCTAGAGCAATGCCGTAAATATTGCCATATAGTGGCGATACTTTCATACAAGCCTATATGACTCTCTTAGTGAGGTTAGGGTTTCTAAACAGTCTGCTGGCCTTATAGGCTTGCCGTATTGTTGGGCCCTAGGCACGCCACCGCTGATAACCTAGTAGGAAAACGTATTAGTGGTAGTAAAACAGTTGTTATCACAGTCAACTTCTTGTAATACGATTGCTAGAATTGTAAATATTGTTATAATTTACTAATGCTCTATCGGTAAACGGTATATTTAATTTATAGATGGATATCGGAAAGCGGTCGGTGTCGAATTTATTTGGAACGTTACTTGTTCTATTTACCTATCACTAACAATAGATTTAAGTAGTTTAATTACATAAATGCGATAGTTAATAAATAACTAAGCTCTTTTTTATTTTACTTGCTTAGTATTAAGTAAACTACCAAATCCATTAAAATCCTGACGTTGTAAAAGTCTAATTTAAAAAATTCGCATATAAAGTATGAGCGGGTACCTACTGTTGTAAATTATAGCGGAATCTTAGATCTAGAAAAATAAATATTAGTCACTGCCTGTTTAAGATTATCTTGGTATAATTTCTACCACTTAACACTTCGCTGAGTTTGGTCATCTGGCAGCCTACGGTTATGTGTCTAACTAGATCTATCTGTGCTATAAATTTAAATTATTCTTTAATTTGGTGACTGATCCCATATATACGAATAGTCACAAAAATCCAATTCAAATAAACAAATTATTAATATCGGATTAAATTTCTCATTAAACATGTCAAAGCATATGGTTGACAGTTGGAACACTACTACAACTAAACAAACTTTAAATAATCCCCACTGAAAAAAAGCTACTCACAAAGTCTTGAGACGAACCTTTATATTATAAATCGAACCCAATTTCACAGCTCGCATCGCCTGTCAAATGTGACACAAAGCCAATCGCAGCCGTATTATGAGAGAACTCAAACTGACCCTATTTATATCAATGATAATCTATTTATTGTCACAATAAAAACTTTTGATGTTATCAACTCGCAGTGATGAAAGAATCGTCACCTTCCTCTCGTCCTTATCGCGATGCCAAAAGTCACGTTATACTGCAATCTTTAAGTTACTTGAGACTTTATTGTTCAGTCGATAAGAATTGTATTAGCTTGATGACAATTTCATGGAAGGTATGCTAAGCAGCTTAGTGATGCGATGGCGCGGACTCGAGGTGAGGCTTGCTTGACGTTTCGAGTGAGTGACGAGTCGATCCAGTGGCATCAGTTGTGCACCACAAGTACAGCCAACGACAAATAGCTTGTGACAATTAATTAAATTGTAGTAATGTAATCGTGACTAAGGAACTGGGTGAGAAATAAACACCTGCTAAACATAAACCACCTTGCTATATCAAATGCGCGAAAATGTATTTCACAACGATTAATGGCACTAAATAAATCTTTGTGCGATATTTTGCAGTGTTCAGATCACGTGATCAGTGATAATAAATAAGTTTTGCAATGAAAACTAATCGCTTTGCTCGCTCAGTTCAGATCAGATACTCATTTAGTAATGTCAAGGAAAACACGATATTTGTGCAGCTAATTACGAATAAATATGCTGATGCATATTCGTAATTCGTAACTAATACGTTTATTTCATTGCAGTTTTTCTCTCGATTCGTAAAAACCAAACATTCAATTTGATCGTGCGACTGAGTACGCTGTCATTACTCATAGATTAATTACTTAGTTAAATCGTCTTGGCTTGTATGGTTACTAATTGCTGTAAGCGTTGTGTTTTTTTCACATTCTCGGTAAGTGGGGTTTTTCAAATTACGATGCCAGAGGTTTTGTATTTACAGTTGCATGAAACGTTTAATTGCCTCCAACGGATGTTAAATACAGTAATTGGGAGGTAAATTCGTAAGATAACGTATACGTTAAGAAATATAATAAGCATGGGGTGTCTTTACGGGGCCTACATAAAACAATTTGATGGACGCACAAAAATAAATGTACACAAAAATAGCTGTACTTGACTGTACCGACTTCATACAGATATGTTGGATTTCGGTGAGCTATTTTAAAATTTAAAAAGTAAACGTAGCTTGACATTTGACAAAAGCTGATTATGACGTCAGTTTTTTTCTTTTTCCCCCGTGTGACACCGAGAGTCCTTTGAGCCAGGATTAATTTGGTCCGTTTTATAAGGGCTTACTTATCTCGAAGCCGAGTGTTAGGAACGGGTTGTATTTATCGCAACCCATTATACATTTTATTATTTAATTTATTTAACGCTTCGGGTTTAGCCGCTTGACTATTAAATCGTCGATGGGATAATGCGATCTAAACTCAAACATTACTTAGTCTTAAATGCGTTGTTTTGTTAATTTATTTATATTAAACTTTCCAACAGCTCGTTTGTGATTAGAAATTGTTTTAGAGATTGGGATGTTAGTAGTATCTAATAGGAGTGTTGTTAGTGTCAAATTCAATAAAGATGAGTTGATTTTATTAGCTGTTCTCAAAAATAGGATCGCATTAATTTTAATTTATAGCAATTTAAAAGATTTTATGCAAATAAGGCGTGTTGTAAATATAAAATCTTGATAACAAGCATTTGTCTTAGTGTACATTAATTAGTTTGAAGCCGAGCCGTTTTAAACATTAATGAGGAATTATAATGAAGCTGGGATTACACGGTCGGGGCTTTAAATTAATAAATTATAATAATCATATGCAGTGCCCTTAATACGCCGCTTTAAGTGCCCGCTAGTTTATTGAATGTAACTTTCCAATGTTATACTTAACAGCTTTGTGATCGAACGTTTTACTATTGTTGTGCTTTTGTAACCGGGAATTGTTACGGAGTCCTTTCATTGTGTATCTAAATAAGACTGACTGCCAACAGACATCTTTTTAGTACCGTCTCTATTCAAACCGTAGTTTTTTTTTTATATTAAAGACAGGCAGTAGGTAATACCACGCAAAGATCCTATCCTAAAGAATAGGAATGCAAAAATAACTTGAATTGTTCTTTTACTATGGACGCTTTTAACGTGCACATCTTGCTACATCGCTCTCACATAATGTACCAACTCAACATGAATGATGTAACCAAGGTTTTGTAAAAATATTCTGATTTAAAAGAGTGTCCATGGAGTTTCTTGCCGTTTCTTCTTCATAGAGATCTACGTTAGGGAATGGGCAACTACAGTACTTTCACAGTTTTTATGCCTTGTGATTGGGACTGTAGCTACATTTCATTGGCGTCTTTGTTTAGTCAATTCAAAAGTATCTGTAACTGGCCTACTTGAAATAAATGCTTTGATTTTGATTTTGACTTTGATAACACAATATTAGATTAAATATTAGTTAGCTTCTTGGAAACATACAGACACATTTGTTTGTATGTTCCCAAGAAGCTGCACAGTTTTGTAAAAAAAAAAACTTTTTTAATTTGTAATAGAATTCATAAAGTAAAACTAACACTAACTGATTGTAATATGGGCACTAATAAAAAGTGGCGAATATCAATTAGTTTTGCTGATAATTATCTAGGAACAAATTATGACAATGATAGGTACAGGTTCGGTTCCGCGTTACACACCGCAATTTTTTCACTTGTCATTATTATTTAAAAAAAATATAAATAATTATAAGGTAATAACTCTTAAGAACACTTAATTAAATAATGTTTGCTAATAAGCCTTCGTTTAGTCGTAAAAACTTTGAATAGTTAAAGTTCTAATTAGGTATACACACATAAAAGTTTCCGTAATATTTTATTAGGTTCAGATCCACTTAGCGCTCAAGCATTGTTCTTTTTCTGTAATATAATAAAATAAAACTTGTTTTTCTTTTGCTACGAACGTGACTTTGGTTTGAGCTGTGTGTAGGTCTATTTGAAGATTCACCGTGTATCTTGTTATTATTTTATTGTTTCCTTTTTTATCTAATGTCCTCAACTCTACACATACTCATTGTGAACTCACCTTTTAAGAATGTCTTTTGTTTAACAAAATTAATTACCCACTTTACCTAACTGCCGCATTCTGAGCTAAAGGCGTTTCTAACCCGACAGGGTTTTTACTTTTCTAGCATGTTAAACTATTAAGGGTAGATAGATAGGGATAACGATGACATAAAATACCTATAAAAAAGTAATTCAAACTTATAAAAAACAAAATACCCCTAAATCTTTGATATTCAAAGTTCAATCAAAACAATAAAAATGGGAGTCACACAGCATTTGTGCCGGTCGGTCGCGCGGCTGGCATCGGAAGAGGTCGGTTGTGACAAAAGCCTCCGGATCATGTTGCACCCCCCTCCGCCCTGCACCGGACACCCCCCTGTTATAAGAACTTGCACCTGCGTGACGTTTGACCCTAACAAGGTCGAAAAATAACATCGTAAAGACAATATTCCGATCGGATTAAGTTTGTTTTAACAAAATAACCATTTGTACAATTGACTTTAATTAAGAACTTAAGATAACTCTTACATGCTGCTTTTTTAAAGGAAGACATCACGGGTGGGCCTAAAGGTAATATTGTAATGTGTAGTGGGATTTGTATCAAGGCAATACTCAAAAAGCACCACTGTTTAAGTAGTATTTAACGAACTACATAAAACAAGCCATTCCTCGTATAATATTATTGCAAATTGAGATGTTTGCAGACAACTACGAGTCTATAGAAATGTAAACGTTAACGGTTCAACCTACTTAGTAGAAGATACATTAGATCTGCGGTTGTGGGTGGGACAAATACGGCGTTCAATCTAGTTGACTCAAATTAGGAGTTATACAAAACTTTTAAATGTTTATGGATTTCGACCAATTGATATTTGGTCGTTTTCGAATTACGTGGTCGTAAAAGACTATTCTTATAACCAGATTTCGGAATGGGTAAAGTTTATTTGTTCAAAGGAGTAAGTAGCATGTAAATAATACTTCGCTATAAAATCCCGGAATGATATTAAAGTCCCGAAATATGTTAAATTAGAGAGTTAATTCCTTGAATTTTAGCAATATTAATTCACCATTCCAATCCCTGCTCATAACAGTTCCTCATCTTAAGAACTGCTTAACCTATTTGGAAAACTACAATTTGTCTTACACTAACGATTTGATAAGGATGTGCCTGAACTTACGGTCCAGTCGCCATGTGCTGCGGCCATTTTCATCACCAAATAAAGACAATCGAATAGCTTTTGCCGAAATTAAATAAAAGAAAGCTTTGCTATCTCCTTTTGCAACTTAATTATGATATCAGATCTTGTTTTTATTTTACTGTAATTTTAATACTGTAATTTAATATTTAATTTTTACCTTTATCTGTATTATGTGTTACCAAATGGCAATAATCTTAGCTGTCAACTTTATAGCGACACTCTCAATGCCGTTAGATTGAAAATAAAACCCATGGCTGAACGCTGACCCCTAAAATACAGGCCCATGGGCCTGTATTTTGTCTAGTTTAGGATCTAGGGTTAGGATCAGATTTGTGGTAATACACTCGTGTACTTTCTTATTGTGACTGGCCTGTAATATGTATTTTTAAGTGTCAAATAAATAATTTTAATTAAATTTAGATCTTACTACTTACTAATTGCGAAGTCGTATAGAAGGAGAATCTAACTATAGGTTTTAAAGTGCCGAGATGGCCTACAGAAATGTATTTATAGATTTCATAGTTTTTATGTTACACGTAGTGTCCGTTAGCAGTTCCGTTTATAGAACAAATATCGACACATTCCCAATTTCGAAGATGGTTTAAAAATGAGTTTTAAAGGATAAAAATGATTGCCCTAGCCCACTGGTGGACACATTTACCTAAGCAGGAAAGTACGGCAGTTTTCTGAATTTAGGTACACGTTATTAATCTTACTTCTTACGTACTAAATGCCTAATCAATGTGAAAGTTTGTGAGGACGGATGGATGGATGGATCTTTGTTACTCTTTCACGCAAATAGTACTGAATGGATGAATTTGGAAGAAATTTTCCACACAGATAGTTTATAACCTGAATTAACTTATAGCATTATTTTATCCCGGTAATACGAACCCGTGGGATAATTATTACTGAACTACACCGGCCATACTTTTCTAATAACACTGTTTTTTTCGTTTTTTTTTCTATCTAATCAAGTACTCTTTGTAAATAATATTATGTATTATTTTTTTCTATTGTATCTATATAATAATACCTATATTTTAGATCTAAATAAAACCTAAGTCTAAACAGTCTTAGCCAAAAGTTAAAAATTAGTTTTAAAATGGGCACCATTTTTACTCTGCACCTATTCTCGAACATTTTTACAGTTTAGAATTTTCTACTGATATTTTCAATTATTAAGTAACCTAACGCTTAAAACCACTTAAGTACTAGATCAACTCGTGTAGGTAACCAATGGTTCTGTATTAAGAATTAATTAAAATTCTTTGCCTTCTAGCTAAGAATTTAGATATGTTATAGCAACAAATGTAAAAGTTATTTAACAAGCGCACCATTTGCGATCGTATCATAATACAAGAAATTCCTATCCAAATAAAAAAAAAACTCTAAAAAGTCCACCACCATACACACACGCACACACACAGCACATCACTTGTGTACATCATTATTTTTGTGACTGGAAAAACTAAATAAGTAATACCTACCTAAGTTGATGAGTTTTCCTCACAGCGCATAACTTCACACCTTCAATAACCCAAAAACGATTTTTATATCAACTTCAACTGAACAACTACGCCATAATAAACGCTAATAAACATACCAACGCCAGTCACTTGAAGCACATTTAACACGTAAACACATTATATAAGTTAACGTGTTTATCACAATCGTTTCGAAGTAAAGTCTCCTAATAGACACCCTGAGTCGTCGCGTGACTCCGCGCGCCAGTTTATCGCGGTTCCCAGCAATCGAAGTAGATCAAATTATAATACCGTGCTTACCGTGTTGCTGGTTTCATAATGAGCACTATACACTGTGCAAGTGTTATGGAGCCTGCAGGAAAACGTTTAACTCCGTCTCCGGGAAAGATAAGGTGTAATGAGCGCTTCGTCGCGTTGATGTCTTTTCTTAAATCTTAAGTGCTACGACGTAGCGCTCCTGTGGGCGAATTTCGGATTTTCGTAGCAACCCTTGTGATTAGTTTTTGTTTATGTTTTTCTACTTATTTTTTTGGTATCTTGGATTTGTTTTTTGTTTGTCTTATCTAGTTTTATTTCCTTGCTGTTTTATTCCATTTAATAATTTTCATATTCGTGCATAAATTCCGCACACAAAATTATCCACTCTACATTTTATAACTTTGGATTTATGTTATCTAGTAAGTCTAATATAAAAACCTACACTACTTCACATTATCTATCTGCTAGTTAATTCTTATTTAATTTGAATTTCGGCTAAATGTCTACTTCAGGAAGTTGTATCCATAGAGACAGATCTCTAGAACTGATATTAATATTAGTTACCATCATTAGCGTTAATTCAGCCAATAGCAGACTTAATTTCAACAGTTAGTAACCAGCGACCACCATAAACTATCAACTTGTTTGTGGTTTTATAATCTACAATTAAACTAATTTTGTTACCAACAATTCTTATCGATCTACCACTATTAGTATCAAAAGCTGTATTAATTATCACAAGTAGGTAAAACTGTTAATATGACGGTTTCTAGAATAGTTTGCGGTTGTTTTAGAATAATTATATTTTTGTGAAAATTATAAAACCTTTGGTATATTTTTAGCAAAATACATGGGTGATTTACTCTATCTTTACTGTTCGAAATCTTAAAAGTAAAAAACAAACCTGGGGAGTCAGTAGCGGATCTGTCGGAGTCGGAGTCCCGGTGCGCGCTGAGGTCCCGAGAGGGCGCGTCCAGGATGTCCGTGATCATGAAGCGCGTGCGAGGCGCGCGCTCGCGCTCGTCGCGCTGCACCGTCATCGCCAGCGCGCCGCCGGCGGGGCCCGCGCCGCCGCCGCTCGCCGCCCCTACCGCATCCAGCGCGGGCCACCCCCGCCCCGCGCGCCCCACGCACAGCTCGATCGCCCCCAGCTCGCCAATCACCGTACCATCACAGTCCAAATTAATTTCAAAACAATTTTTTCTAACTTTAGCAACACTTATTAGTTCCGAACTGGCATCACCGGCACACCAACTTATGGTCCTCCTTCTTGCAAGAGTCACGTGCTCCCGAAATTCCGATCGAGATAAGTTTGTTTTTCACTTTTTCTTCCGAATGTTCGCAACGTCTATTTTAATTAATTAAAAGTGAAACTCCAGATAATACTTATCAAACACAGAGCAACAAAGTTTACACACTTGTAGTTCTCACGAAATAAAGTTTAGTGCGAATCGGCGAGCGCAGCACTGTTACAAATGTTCCGCGAGACGCGCGCTACGGATCGCGTGTGAGATGCGCGGGCGCGGCGGCGGAGTGTGCGTCGCGGTGGCGCGGCTCGGCTCGACTGGCGCGGTGGGCAGGAGGCGGGCCCGCCAATGGCGCGGCGGGAGGGCGCGCCGCCAGCCAACCGCCGCCTGCCGCCGCGGGGCGTGCCCCGGCCATGTTGCCGCTCCAACTTAATGCTCTTTTTACCAACTCGCCGCCGGGAGAAAGCTCCGCGCGGATTTAAGCTTTTATACGTGGATAAAACGCTTTTATAGGAAAATAAAGCGTTCTCGCAGCGGGATATCGCACTTTATGACGGCGTTTTACTGAAAGTTGGCGACACTATACTCTAGTAATTGGTTCACGCCCGCCAAATTGAGGCTAGCGTGTCAGCCACCGCAGCTTTGTGCCCAACATGAATAACTTATATTTATGATACAGACTGCTTAGTTATTTATCTCTTGTTTTAATTTAATAAACATTTTTTGTTATGAGGAAAATATTTTTGCGTCAAAGAAATCTGAATTTCAGCATTCGTAGTGCATGAAATTTTGATCTCAATTAAGTACGAATATATGTCGGTGACAAAGAGATTTACGTAGTTATAGATCGGACATTCTGAATATTATCATCCCGAACATTTTCGATTTTGACACGACAAACAGACCGACTTGTTACAAAGAAATTATAGATTACGATTTTCTTTGACTTATCCCGTTTATAGCTCGTAAATATTTGAATGTCTTTGATTGGGCCAACATAATATAAAACAATGATTTAGGGATCAAAATCAAGCCAAACTGGCAGAGATTTGTACAGATAGCTTGTTAGTTGATCAAGACTTCTAAAGAGGGTAGTCCCCCTGGGTTCGATGATACCTACCTTTCCAAGAGGCACGGTACCTACCTATTATGAAGAGCAATTTAGTTACATGTTTAGGTACCAAATAAAACGCTGCAATGACTGACATCAAAGTTTTGACTCGGATATCTACAATAACGCAACAATATATGTTTACCCCATTTTACAACTTACAAGAAATCCCTTGTACAGTCACGAGCACCAATATGTATCCACTAAGCAACTTTTAAAAAGGATTTTCTTCTATGGTACCGATTATAACTTCATATTGTGACGAACATAATATCTTGGATCCCTTATTACTATGAAATTGGTCTTATTTCAAAATTATTTCGCTATTACACGAGAGAATCGCATTTGAACTTAGGTTATGCTCGTGACGCACCTACCTAGTCTTCATCAAAAGCTACAAATTTTTAATGCAACAAAAGAACCGTTAGTTCAAAAACCTTTGACTAAATATGATATTATGAGGCATTTACCTTTAGTATAGAAATACTTATTTATACAATGTTAATTAACTCTATCTCGCACGGGTATTTTATTTACCTGTTAACAAACTAAGTATTTATAGTACCTAAACGTTCCGTTTTAAAAGACGATTCAAAAGTATAATCGATTTAATATTATTTATTTTTATTAATAAACAATTATATAAATGTAATGTATATTTAAATATTTGTAACGAATGGAAGTATCGACTGCTCTCGTTTTCCTGTGTTGCGGTTACATTTTTACCTTTAGGTACATTTGTTGAGCCATTTAATGGTTTTATGAAAACACTAAAAAACATACCTATCAGCTTATTTAAAAAAATCCCGTTGAAAGTTGAAATATTCAGTCTGGTTGGTGTCACTACTAGACCAACCAGACTGAATATTTCAACTTTCAACGGGATTTTTTTGCTGAGCTTGTAGTTATAGGTTCAATTCCCAGGTCGAGCAAACTATTATTAGGATTTTCAGAGGTTTCTCGGTCACCTCTCTGGAGTGTGAATTTGTTGTCGGTTGATGCCATTGGGCTCGATTGTCGATGCTCTGATTAGGCTCTCCGCCTATTTATAACTTGCGCAATGTTGTTTACAAGCTCAGTGTGAGACCTAAGTGTAAGATTCTCAGATCTATGAATAAGTTTGACGGGGAAAACATCAGACTTTTCTTTCCTTTGAATTGTTTATAATAATTTTATAGCCATTTTTTACAACGATATTTTTATAGTTGAAAGTTTGTTGCAGAACATTGCCGGAAAATATACTTCATAAACGCAACTTATGTGATATATAGGTACCTATTCAATTGAAACTGTTAATTCCTATATCGACTTCATTAAAAATCCGGACGTTTTAGAACTCCTTCTGCTTTCCGGACACTGAGCTAAAATTCTGGACTTGTCTGGAACAATCCGGACTTACGGGGAACTCATATTCCCCTACTACTTAACCGCTGAAATTGGGAGTGTTACTATCTGATCTTCATTACATCGTCTCATTATTCTGTAACAGGTTCCACATGAAGAGTCGTTGCAATTCCAGAACTCGTATTATTCAACATTCAAAAAATCTAGGTATAAGGAATATTTCTTATTGGAATTTTTGCAGATTTTGAATATCAATTAAGTTTTTTTATTAGATAATGTCAATTTTATTCATATTCATATTCATATCTTTATTTGCATTCCATAATGTGTGAAGATCTTACAATGGGCTTAAAGCTAAGGTACAATTACGGACCCTGTAGGGCACAGCAAAAAGTATAAAATTTTAAAACATGTGCAGTATTAATTAACAAAATTATATCATTAATTTTCATTGAGATCTGTTATAAACTTACAAGTATAACATAACAATTATTTGGTACATAAGACTACGTTAAAACATGTTTTATAATAATAAAATAATATTTGTCTATGTATATTTTAATGTGTGGCATGTCAATTTCTAAGCGTTTACAATCAGCTAACAGCTGACGAGTTATATAAATGTAGAACAATCCTGTCAAAAAGTAAGTATCACATTTGACTTAGTAAAACATCTATTACTGGTGTAATCTGTACCAAATGTTTTTGTGATGTCACTTAGTCAGTATATAATGTACATAATGATGATTTATTAATGACTTTCGAAGTGGTTTAACACAAAAACAGTGTGTTGACCGGATGATTTCTGCATTTGATTTTAAAGCCCCAACCAAAACCACAATTTATCGCTGGTTTGCTGAATTTCAACGTGGACGTGTCAAGCTCAGTAATGATCCCAGTCAAGGTCGTCCCAAAACTGCAGTCACCCAAGAAAACGTTGATGCTGTGCGTAAGCTGATTGAGGAAGATCGACATGTGACATACCGCGAAATTCAGGCAACTTTAGACATTGGCATGAGTCAAATACAAATAATCTTGCATGAACAATTAGGTGTAAAAAAGTTGTTTTCCTGATGAATACCGCATTCGCTCTGTGAAGAGCAAAAAGCGGCTCGCGTTACTTGGTGCATCAGAACTCTCGAAAAATTCCACGCAGGATCCTCAAATGCTGTATACAACATCGTATCAGGTGACGAATCCTGGATATATGCGTACGAACCCGAAACAAAAAACCAGTCACGAGTTTGGGTGTTCGAAAATGAGTTAAAGCCAACAAAAATTGTTCGTTCACGGAGTGTTGCAAAAAAAATGGTGGCCACGTTTGTCTCCAAAACCGGCCATGTTGCGACTATTCCTCTTGAGGGACAAAGAACGGTTAATGCAGAATGGTATGCTAGCATTTGTTTGCCCCAGGTCGTTTCTGAACACCGTAAAGAGAACTGCAACCGCCGCATCATCCTCCATCACGACAATGCGAGTTCTCACACTGCGCACAGAACAAAAGAGTTTTTAGAGCAAGAAAACATAGAATTATTAGACCATCCGCCGTACAGCCCCGACCTAAGTCCTAATGATTTCTATGCTTTCCCTAAAATAAAGAATAAATTGCGTGGTCAGAGATTTTCATCACCTGAAGAAGCTGTGGACGCCTACAAAACGGCCATTTTGGAGACCCCAACTTCCGAATGGAATGGTTGCTTCAATGATTGGTTCCATCGTATGGAAAAATGTGTCAAATTTCGCGGAGAACACTTCGAAAAGCAATAAATACATTTTTAAATAGTAATGTTGTGTCACTTCCTTGATTCCCGAAATTTTCAGAGCAGCCCTCGTACCTAAGCGTGGCGCGATGTCAAAAATGAAGAAAAGAAATGTCACTTGGTCTTAGTAGAGGAAGAAATTAAGTTATCATGCTACGCATGGTGTCCTAAACACGAAGTCACAGTTTGGGTGAAATCAACATGCAACTTGCAATGTATTTTAATTAGCCGAGACCAACGGCTTAACGTGCTTTTCGAGGCACGGAGGAAACTGGGTATGTCATGGGTCACCCATCGACGGACCAACCTAGGCAAGTGCGGCTTACCCTAAAGATCGATCCGAGCGGCTGTTTGTATTTAGCCACGAGCTCCTCCTTCATCATCAGCCCATATCTAGAAATCTACTCAACAATCGCACCACATTTACTCTGAAACGAAGGTTTAAGACCTTCGTTTCATTCCATCGCTCTAAAACACGAAAAACGAAAAATAACATTTCATAGAAGAAATTGATCTCGTTAAATCCAATGAAATATGGTCGTGTTCATTCCAGTAAACTATTATAGTGTAAAGTTCACATGTCCCTGGAAGCTATCAGAGTACAACAATGACTTATCGGGTTTACACAAAAAAATATTACATTGTCTCTATTATATTAAAAGCTATTTTTGTTCACTTTTTATGGCGTTTAAAACAACGATAGCCAACGGCTTATGTTTGATTTACACCTCCTTATTCTTTGGTACAATGCGAGTCATTAAAAGGTAAGTTTTTATTTTATTGAATTATAAGGTATTTTATGTTGTACACTTACTAGTACAATTCAATGATGATAAAAAAAAACTCATTTAAAACATCAATACAGCTATCGAAATTATATTTCAGAGTTGGAACTAGACCAACGACGAAGCCAACTAAGACTATTTCATGAAAACATGTAGATTTGAAAAAAAAATATTTTGCTCCTGTTGTCCAATGGGACAACAATTGGGAAGTTTCGTGATGTTGGCAACACTGTAATTAAGTAAATGGAATTAAAATACAGATCAAAACTGGAAACTATTGTAAATAAAATGAACTTCACCAATGACCGCAGAAATATGTAGATTATTAAAGTCGAAATAAATAAATAAAATGATTTTTTTTTACATTCAGTCAAAAAAGTATCGGGAATGGATGATTTGTTTATGGTTCCAAATTCTTTTTTTTGTTTTTTTTTTGTTGTTAGATTGGCACAAGTGTTTTTAGTTTGAGTTACATCTGTTATTTAGATGTAATACAGGGATGTTTTTAGTTAGATCAGATCTCGTGTGTATTGCGAATTTCATAATGGACAAAAACAACTTAAATTTTGCATCGCCAATTTCGTGTTCGGAGTCCCTGAAAATGTTACAGAAGGCTTACGGTGAATCAACTTTATCAAAAACACGTGCTTTTGAGTGGTACAAAGCATTCAAAAGCGGTCGAGATGTGACGGAAGATTTGCCTCGCTCTGGTAGGCTATCAACGTCTTCAACTAAAGTTAACATCGCAAAAGTGATGGAAATAGTGACTGAAAATCCTCATTCAAGTTTGAGAGATAATATAGCCTGTGTGTCTCAGTCGATCCGTACCATTTAAAATAATCACTTGGGTATGAAACATGTTGCCGCTCGGCCATCTGTGGCTCGGCTAGTCGTTTAAGATAGCAAATTCGACGAAAAAGCCAAGATTTTCTACCTTCTCTTGGCTTTGTTGCGTTAGCCACACATCAAGAATAAATAACGTAATGAGGTAAAGTGACGTCACTTTATATCATTGCAAGCACAGTTTTAAAGTCTCATAACTTTTTAATTTCTAAAGATATTTTAATGATTTTATCATATTTTTGTTTCTTCTTATTAAAATTACTAACCTTAATAAAAAATAGAAAACTTTTCCATTGGAGGTAATGCTAAAATAGAGTTAGACAAGTTCTCATGTTTATTCAGAAACCGGGTATTAGTATTTACAACATATCCACTGTTTTGGGAAATAAGTTATCGTTACATTATGGTTATAACGCCGGTGAAGGAAAACCAGCATGTCCAGGAACCAGGGAGCAGGCAGGAGTGGGAACGTTATACCTAGCATACCGCACGCATACCGCATGCATATAGGTGGCTAGGTATTGTTCATGGATCCAATGTAACCTTCCGTTATTGATGGGTTTTTTAATCAGTTGGTTGGAATATGGAACATATCCCAGTTCGGGACTCTACATGAACAAGGGTTTCCGTCAGAAAATAATCAAAGTTAAAGTCTGTCAGTTCTGATTCTTCGGATATATTGTTTTATGTTGGGATTGACTCATAGTAGTTACCTTTTATTATTACTAATGATAGACTCGCGTTATAATAAATAAAGTTAAGTACCTACATATTCAAAATACATTTCTGTTTCGATCAAAAACAATTTCCTTTACCAAATGCTACATGAACTTATTATTATAGGTTACTTAGCATTTAGCCAAAAGGCCTAAACTACGTTTAATTTGTAATTCTGTTAATAGTCTTATTATCAGAATTATTTAAACATTAAACCAAATATAAATGTTGTATTTAAAAACTGTATATGTATCAGAGGGCAAAGGTTTTCAAGCCCTTTACTCTTTGCGATAGCGCGTTAAACATTTTGTGTCCTTCTAATTCTTGAAGATAGCACCGAAACTGGTTCGCTGTAAGCAGAAAAGGCGCTTCTGCGGAATAAATGTAAAGAAATATACCTATGCGACTAACTAAACATAACCAGCGCATCTGCCATCTTACTCCTTCCCTCAAGTGCACCCTTTTACTTACGAGGCAGGATACCAACTGCTTCGTTGTCAAATTCTTCAAACAACTAATAGTTTTAAATATTTACTTGATATTTCAAACAGTAGTTGACAGAAGTGTACTCAGTACTGTGTAGTCTAACTAGCGTACCAGCACTCTGGTTTCTCTCGTGATGTTTAAGTTCGATGTATAGGCTAGGGCTACGCCAATACTACCAAATTGGTGCGTGCGGCGTCCGAACCCGCGACACGCAGCGCAGCAAATAATTGCTCAGCCACTGCGCCAACCGTGCCTTCTATATATTAATTATTTATTTAGGATATTGAACAGTCAATAACTTCCACAACCTCAACATAATTAGAATTCTCTAATTACAAGCCATTCAACACGGTTCTGTTTGTGTGTGTGTGTGTTCGTCTCATCCAGTTGCTACTAGCCACCCTAGGAATCTTCCTAGGGTGGCTAACCTCACATTTTTTATTCAAGGAACTCGCAATAAAAGTTCTTTGATACAGAAACATGTTAAAAGAATAGTATTACAACTGTTTTCATAATCATTTTAATCGAACAAGAACAGACATATTTTTTAACGTATTTAAAAAATAACACCAACCATGAAACACTTACACAACTAAACCATAGTTTACTCTTAGATAACAACACGGAAACTAATATGTTATTTCCACATTTGCAGACGAAATAACGAATACGCTAATATAAATGGTAATGCTTATATCGTGGCATTCGTGCATGCTCAGTGCAACTCGTAAAGAGCACTAATGGCTGAAGGAAAAAACGGAAAAGTGCTGCAATTACTGTTAGGTCACAGTAGACCGACTCAGGCGCAGCCAGCGATTATATACACAATTAAAACTACACACACGAATACAAAATCTTTAACAATAAGTAGAGTTGTGTCATCTACATGAAGGTAAGGTGACTCAGTATTCTTCTGGGGTAACAAGAAGCAGGGGAGAGAAGTCATTACTCGTAGAAGATTGAGCTAACAATTACCAGTACATCCACCATTCGTAGAGCCGAACAACAAATATGACTTCAAACACTACCTATCATCAGATGAAAAACTTCAGAAACTTTTCAGAATTTCAGACAGAGGAAATAAAAAGTTTCCGGAAAATACTGATGAATCCTTCGTCCATAATTTAAATTAAAACAAAAATATCCTATTATTGTCAATTTAAATATTTTTCTATTTGTAAAAACCAACGAAATTATGCACATAAGTAACAGTGATGACGTGATGAGTCTTGAAGTGTTAATTGTTTTTCTCATATGTTTTTGCAACGTCTAAATAGGTTAACATTTATAGCACCAAACTAAGATACCTTCGTGTGCTGATGCACAAAAAACTTTAACATTAAAATACAAATGTGCTATTCAACACATCGGAACCTAGATATTTTACGTTAATGGCTACTAGATCATCCACATCGCCTGTGGAAAGTGTCTATACAATTTGTTTTATCACCTCATAGCTTACGTCGATGAAAATTTATAACACAAGTGTCCACAACTAGCTTTTAATGAAGCAATCGATAATATTCCTCATACATGATGCTTCCATTACTACAATACTTGGGTCAAGAGTACCATTAAATGAGTTATATGGAGTAAAAAAAACGACTTCCAACGAATTCCATCTGTATACTGCATTTAGAATTTTCATTTCACGCTCGCGTGGACGTTTAATCGCATGTAAGGCTACTTAATAGTACAAATGCTCCTAAGCGTTTATTGAAAGTAACACGGATGTGTGCTTGCACTCACACAGGCGGCATTTACGTGAAGAAGTTGGGTATGCGGTACATAAGATATGTTTGCGATGAAAATGAGTGTTGTTTGTTCAAGTTTAAGGTTATGGCATGGGAGGAATGGTCATTTTTTGTTTAGTTGTAGAATCAAAATCGTTTATTCGTAAACATAGGTAATAATCAAAATGGTTTTGTAGAAGATAAGCTGAAAAAAGTTTAACTTGTTAATAAACAACCCTTATGAGAAGGAAAATATAAATAACTTAAGAATCTTGGCATCATATTTTTACATTTTGTTTTTCACTATAAATTCGCATTAATAGCACGGATTCTGAATTGATTCATGGCAATAGGTTCGTACACTATTACCTACATTGAAGATTACTGATGAAATGTGGGTGTACTATGGTAGGTACACTTTTGCCTAAGCCTTTTGGCGAAAAAAGTCGTTTTATTATGATGTAAGAATTTTCATCTGTCTCAATCGTCATCTTTATGTTAGCGAAGGCGCCAAACAAGTGGCTCAGTTCTGGGCCAACAGAATTTAGATTGCCATCGACACGCTAAGAAGAAGACCATTTTAGCATCGACACAACTGCACTCGCGCCGCATAGCCTAGCTTCGCTCAGGCTCGCACCCACACCAGCAGTGAGCGCTGCTGCGAGTGTGCGTTGGCAGTAATTTCACGCTTCCCGCCGCCGCCAGCTAGCACCTGAAAAACTCTAATCACACCACTTTTATGGCTCCTACTTGCAATTTATATTACAAATATGATAATTTTAAATGATAATAAATTTATTAGTCGTTCGTACTCGGCAAACTAGAGCGTTTATCGAGCGTTTCCGTTCTTGGTATCGAGTCGCGCTCAGTTGTTTTTTTTTGCTATCGATTTCCAAGGAATCGTTGCTTTTAATTACAATTGTAACGCGCGTGTTGTGTTTCTGCACTTATCCGGTGCGGCTGGTCTTTCATGTGCCCTTTGTTAATGAAGTCTTCCAAAAATACAGCAAGGTTAGGTACGGCATCGGATGTGGGTCCGGAAGTGTTATCAAACGTTGTAGCCAATCAGTCACGGTTTCTTGATATCATGGCAATTTCTACTTCATTCATAAGTTATTGAATTATTATTTTAGTTGTTAATGAATCTTTTATATGCAGACCGTGTGGCGACTGTTTGTTGAACATACGCGACTTTAAATGTCGCTTCGTTTGATAATGTTATAGAATACAAAATCGTTAACGAATAAAAATGTTGGGTCACACTGCAGGTGAAGATCACCTTAGAACCTAATCAATAACCCACCACTAGACACCTTATCTTAGCTAAAATAAATACTAAACTAAGAATTGTTAATTTCCATACGATAACTGCTTCACTTTACAAAAATATACAAATTTTGGTGTAGGCAAATCAATCCCCATGAAATAATAATCTGTAGAATATTACCAATTTACATAGCCAGGAACGACATAGCCTAAAAATCACTAAAGCACCGAGGCTCGAGCGCTTTTATATGATGAACAGGTTTAAAGTTACACTTCAGAGGAACACTACAGGGGCGCACCCTGTAGTGTCTCTTTCGACATTTAGGACCAAATCTTACATCTATTCCTCTAACGTTTTCCTTCCTATGTTGATCAGCGTGTAAGAAAAGCGCAATTGATCTGATAATCTCGGAGATTATTATCATTTCACATGCGATTTATAATCATCGTGGGCGCAGCTAACAAAATCAATAATTGTACAGAGATCTAATGTATTCCCACGTAATTGTTGTGATCGAATGACATAATTGTGTCGCATGTTGCGCCGGCGCCGCGCACCCCGCTCTTCCCCCTTGCTGTAGCGTCAGAATCAGCGTACTCCTACGTGTGTTATTTTGTTTTTTAATGTTCTGCAATCAAATCTAAAATTTTATTTCCAAAGCCAAGGAAAACTATTAATCCTTAACAAGTTGGCACTTTTTCCGAAACAGACTGGGTTACTTTCCTACCATCTAGGTATTCGATATAAAGTGGGCTCTCCAGTAGGCATAGAGTCTCCATAAGTGTTGCCTCAGTGGATTCGGTGGAAAAAAAAACCTTCAAAATTTCTCTAGGTTTACTCACACAGATTGTTATACGTTCTGTATTTAACACAGCAACAATCTCTTTTCGGTATAAAAAAAACCAAATTAGTATAACACTAATTTGTCAATTTAAAAAGAACCCTACCCCAAGATCAGCAGCATGACATGCATTAATTAAATATTATAATTAATTAAACAAGGCGAGCACAAATAAAATACCTGACAGCTAACTCGCTGACCGTACTCTAATTGCAATAATTACTCATTATCAGGAAGCTTGGCACATTAATTTAGAGTTTTTACTTCAGCAAGCTTAACAAATACTTATTTAATTGCTCGTCTTTGTTCCACCAACATTATTAGGTTGGTGACGCAACACTGTTATACAGTACACAGCAGACTAACATCACACAATTTTGATCGTTGTGCAAGCAATCTTGGGGCGAGTAAAAAGTTGACGCTACATTGCGCATGCGAGATAGTTTGCGTGCTCGCGTACCCTTAATCAGATATTCTTTGTTATGTCTAGAAGTGATCCGCTGACAATATCTTCGATGTAAATGCACTAACTTAGTTATAAAGCCACTGTTACACAACCACGGTACTAATTTCTTTTTACGCGTCTATCGACTATTTCCCTGACAGTTTAATAGGCTGTGTGTAACCCACATTAATGATTACTGTTCAGTGTTCACTTGCAAATGTAAAACTGTTTGATACTTGCTCTTATAATTTTTTGTTGTACGTTCAAGAATTTATATCGACTGCGTTTTTTGATCTCTCCTATAACTGTTGCGGTCGGTTAAGTTGAATTGGTAATAAAATTATATCCTACAAAAGGACATGTGGTGCAACTGCTCGTGTACTTAGGTAACAAGACAATCGTAATTCTTAATAAATTCAATTTTAAAAGACATGCAGGTTATTGTTACGTGGTCTATTTATGCCTTTAATTACGGTGATGGTATTTCCATTATAATATCTCCTTCATCGTGTTGTGTTGGCACTAATTTATGGGTTTTCATAGAAAGGCTTATCTGGAAGGTAGCTATTCGATAAATTCATTAATTTTGTTTTATTTTATTTGACTCTGTAACCTTTAGCTTAGTCATAAAATCTATTAACAGAGTCACGGTATTATAGTGATAATAAATTCAAAGAACAGAATAAATTAAATATTTATTTATTAATCGTTAAAGTAAACCCTTTTCTTCAAATAGTTATAACTTGATTCGGAAAATACAATACATGCTCAGATATAGGCAATGAGTAATATAAACACGTGTATAAATATTTGCTCAACACAACGTGAACTAAATAATTGTTTAAAATCAAACTAATTAACCACATCTTAACGCGTTCAATGTTGTCGTTTTGTATATTGATTGTCGACTTGTAGCTATGGTGACATGGTATACATACCTAAACGAGATAGGCTTTTACTCAATTTTACAATAGGATACCTACTTAGGTATCCTTTATATATATATAATTAAATGAAATTTATTTATTTGCTAGAATATAGGTACATAATAACAACATGGTAAAATAATTTTAGTCTCACTATATTCGACTTATCAGTCGTGCAAATATTTGTAGTACATGCATAATCAATAAAACAATCATAAGAACCATCATGAAATTACATCAATGTCATTAGTCATACACATCATAGTCATAATGAAATTTACAGTGTTGCTTTGTTAAAATTAATTAGGCACATTATATTACTTATAAAATATATTAAATCGGGGTTTATATCTCACAGTCAAGACAGTTAATTAATTTATTGATTAGATTTATAAATATTATCAATAATTAAAATTTAAAAAAGTGTTCGTAAATTAATATACTTCATGTCTGTTTAAAATTTAAATAATCTTCTATTGAACAAAAACATCTGTAACAAACCCAATTGTTTAAAGTTCTATTAAATTCTAAGTTATTCATTTTTCTAATTATTTCCGGTAGTTTATTATAAATTTTTACCGCCATGGTGTAGCAGTTTCTGCTACATAGTTTCAATCTGCTTCGAGGTACTACACCTAATACCTACTTAGGAATATATACCTATTTAGGTACTTCGAAGAAGAACATCACCAATAAATTACTGTCTATAATTGTAATGAATCTTGTAAAGAAATACATAAATATAAATAGAATTATAAAATAGATTATGCATAACCGTACCTTGCATCTCTCAAAATAAGTCCTAAAAACGAGTTTTGAATCAGGTCATTAATTGCATTGTGTGTTAATTGCCTGCAACTGTACTTGTATACTGAAAGCAAGGTAATTTCGGGTTCTTAGTTGCTCCATCTTCGGACACAATATTGTTACGTCGCTTTAGGCAGTAGGGAGATACCACACGAGCCCGTAACACACGAACATAAAACCTAAATATAGTCATTAAAAACAATTCACTGCATGATAAAACGAGTAGCGGTAAAATTATGTACAATGTACAATCGGGCACATAATGTGTACCTAGTTATGTAAGAATCACCATGAACGTTAGTTCCGAAACTTGTGTTGAGCAATGTACGCTTCGGAGCGTGAAAATGTAATGGCATGTGTGCATGACTATTAATTTTGTACCTACTTTTGAGTACATATGGCGAAAAACCTAGGTTAGTTTATTATTTCAGGTTTCTTTCTTCCGCATTTTTTTATGATGGCTGTACCTATTGTTTTTTTTTTATTTTATGACATTAAATTTAGGTTATGTATTCCTAGTATATAGCCTAATACACAAAAAGTCACCATATTTCAGTTAAATTAGAATATATGATTTTTCAGTGCCTAAATATTTTAAATGAATGTAAATCATGAAATGTACTTACTCGAGCAAGCTAAAACTGTTCGGTAAAAACATCAACATTTCCTTATACGAGTAGGAAATCAGCTCAAAAAGTTAAAACATCGAATTAGTATTTCCCTCTGTTGAATGTGGATTGAGAACCACTGAATCTGCCTTCTCTTGGAAAAAATACAACAAAATAAATAAAACTCAATATTATTTTATGTAAAACTTATCTCATTTCTTAACAAAGCCAAGATCGCAGCGCTATACTTACGAAAAACAGTTAGCAATTACGCTAATTATACCTATGAGTGCCTAAATCCTACTTTCCACAGCGATGTTATCTAACAGACTATGTTTTATGGCTGAAAATTAATTAAACAGTTTCCCAAATTGAAACTAAAATGAGCGCACATATGAAATCAAACAGTCACATAAGCATAAAATTGGTGTTTAGATGCCCAGCGCGACCGGAAACGGCTCAGACACGTACAGCGAGCAACAAAATAATGAACAAAAGTCATTATAAGTGGCGAGATGGTCGCGATAACGCGGCGGTTAGAGTAAACGCGCTTTTTTACGTTAATTAAACTTACTTCTGTAAACGATGATGGTCTCATTATCTGCATTAAGCACCGCTCGCCGTTCGTAGTGCTTTTTACGCAACGCTGCGCGTGCGCCGCGCCGGGCGCCCGAGCTCGTCGCCGCCGCGGGTTGCCATGTTCTAAAGTCATTTGGACTATTACAGTTTGTCGTACAATTTACAAACAGAATTCCCATTACTAGGACAGAACGGAAAAATGTGACCGTTTTATAAAAACTTTTTAAACATATCTAAGTATTGTTGAAGCAAAAAGTTTCGTCTACATGCGACTGTTTTCGACAATTATCCCCCAAATAACGTCTCGTAAGTGATACGTGCTGGGAGCGGCGTGGCGGCGCGGGCACAGGCCGCAGGGTCGCACTTAATAGCCGGTGACGGCAAAGGACACATGACAAAAACTCTCCTCATTATCCGCTCTATGACAATTCGCCTCCATTTATAATGCTATTAATAAAATAATGGCCGGCAACCACAATAAGAATTTAATTCAGCATCAAACAGACATTAAATGTCATTTTATCGGTAAAAACCACGTTTGTAATAACCGTTTTGTTATGTTTTTTAATGACAATATTTATTTCTGCATTAGAGTGTCATGTGGTACATCCGCATCGCGTTCCTAGCGTCGAGTTATGTTCTATTGTTAAAAAGTGTTCATTGCATAATTGTATTTATTGTGATTACCGCCAGTTAGTTACTTCCTTTCTTAAATAACCGCTTGTTGGTAACCAGGTTTTGCCGCAGAACCGCTCAGGTGTCCAGGCAGTCATACCGTGATTGATTTATTTGGGTACTTTATGTGTTAGTGTTGCGAGACTCTTAGTGCGTAATGAGTTTATAAAAAAAAAATGAAACGTTTTTCGTCTATTATTAATGTTTTACTATCCTTCAGAGTAGGACTTCATAAAACATCTCCAGCTATCACTAAATAAGTTCATAGTTATTGCCCACATTGACACAAAAAAAGTTACATAAACCTTAGTATGAACTTATGAAGGTAGCAAACCTTCATACTAAGTTTTATGTAACTTTTTTTGTGTGTGTTTTATGTGACATAAAGTTTTAGTCCAACGATTTCAGGCAATAACTATAATATGAACTTATTTAGTGATAGCTATGCTACTATGCGATATGACACAAAATATTGTCATTTTAATAGCCTGTACTGCCCCAGTGCTAGGCAAAGACCTCTCCCAATTCTTTTCATGTGCTCTTTTCCCTGAGCCTCCTCGAACCAGGCCTCGCGGTACGCGTCCAGATCGTCTTGCCACCTGTTTCTAGGCCAGCCTCGGCGGTACCGTCCGTCTTCCGGCAACTAACCATTGTGTGTAGACTTTTGCCCAACGCTCACCGTGCATGCGGCTGACGTGATCCGCCCAATCCCATTTTAGCCTAGCAGCCTACTAGCCAACGTCCACTATGCCCGTTTTGGAATACAACGTGGTGTTTCGAACTCTGTCTTGCCTTTTGACACCCAGAATGCTACGTTTCATTGCCCTTTGGCAAACTGTGTAGCTATGCAACTATTTTCCTAGTACCTAGAGTCATATTATCATAGTTATTATATCGTATAATAATACTAACTCGCACAGATATTATTGCATTTAGGTCCGTAATAAACCATGACTGCCCATGGCCTAGCTGTGAAGTAACACTTTTTGCTTTAATGACTCTGTCCGCATCACATACAATCGAAGGCTGCTCGTTATAACCATGTTACTTATTCACAACTTAAAAAAAAATTAGTTTATGCCCACGGTTTCGCTCGCGTGGAGTTCGATAACTGTCCCACGAGATCGTGCTACTTGGATAAAAAATATCCTGTGCGTTAATTCAGGTTATAAACAATGTGTGCCTCATCCAAATCCGTTATGGAGTTTATCCATCCTCACAGACTTTCGCATTTATAGTTGTAGTAAGATCAGAATTTAAATTAATTCATGTACTGCATATCCATTGACCTGCTTAATTTCAATGAATGTTAAACACTAGTAACAACAACTGAAAATATTTTAAATCAGTCGAATTGTCAAAACCTGTTGATTGCCGTTGATAGATAGTCTTTAAGTCAATTAAGTCCAGCTCAATCTTTACATTGCGATGACATTAGCCGAAGAATAAACAATTTGCTTTCGATTATCGTCAAATACCGAATTTTCTTTTCTTTCAGATTTTTCCTCTCCGTTACTACGTATTTCAAACTGCAACAAAGTTTCCACAAAATCAAATCCGACAAATGCACTCAAAAATAATTCGAATCACACACCACACAATCAAACCCAGTCACAAGCGAAATTTTCCGTTTACATTCAAATCGCAGTATGTTGAGCGGTTGACGTCGGGCGAAGGCCAGAGATAGAGATGAGGGTAAACATGAAATCAGGCTACTTATTACCCAGCGCGTTAGTATGCATGGCTTGGGAGCCGCCCAGCGCCCTACTGCATTACGTTGCTCCGTACATAAACGATGCCTCCATTTACACCTAACTAGATTCAGCCAGCCACCCCTGAACGCAGACCGACTCAATTTAGATTTTATTACGTGATGTCATGATTCTGTTTTGCTTTTGTTTAGTTTTGTTGGTTGTGGATGGATCTGGTTTGATTTTCAAGATTTGATTATCAAGAAATGGATTTTGTTATTTAAAGATCAGAACTAATCCTATAACATTTTTTCAGAGAGTTTTTCGTCATCTTAAGGATAACGTATTTTCTTTCATCGAAAATACACCATGTCATCACCGCAATTACTCAGGTTAAACAAATCTAAACTATGTAGTTAATGGAATATCCCATTAAGTTCCCTTTAAATGCAGTATCAGTATGCAGTATGAGCCTTAGGACAGACCCCACACGACATGTAGAAAAGCAATGAAAATAATTAATGTTTGGCTGAGAGGTCTGTTTTTCGATGTTTTCCGAAAAAGAAACTATTACATATGTTGGAAACACATTAATACTCTAATGATACATCATAACAGGCAGTAATATCCAATTTAACTGCAATAGAACTGACATTATTACTAAAAATCGTGTCTGTAAACACTGTAATTCCGATCAAAAAATTTCGAAACGAGCCATTTCATTTTGACGTTCAAAAAAACATTAGAAAAAGGTTGACATTCCGTCATTTTCTCAGGGACATTTCTTCAAATTAAACTATTATTAGTTGGCGATCACGTCGTAGGATGCTTTTAATATTGAATTAGGGGAACCTGTGGTTACAGCGCCCTTAATCGGGCCTTCGGACGGCGTTGTTCGTGTATTAACGTTATATCCACAGTCGTGTAATGGCGTAAGTAATAATAAAGCCCCAAATGACACAAAATATTGTCAAATTATAGGCTCTGAAAGCATGGGTAACCACTTACAATGTCTGCCGTTGATCCCTGGCCTGGGTAGCGTCAACATATTACAACACGACCTTGTTTGGAGTTACCAAGTTTATGCTTGAATATTCAAAGCAATATTTTAGGTTCAATATTCATATAGGTGTTTGTTGCGCTTATATTTTTAACCAATGTTTTGGATATGAAAATAAAAATATATGGTTATGCTGAGTTTTTATTTCCTAATCAATCAATCGATTTTTATTTCTGATTATAAAACTGACTACCTTACTGCGGGCTCTGGGTTTTTTTTCATTTAAAAATCAGTAGCCGATACTTCTATCATACTAAACATATTTACTGTTTATGCAGTAACCACAACGTGCAAATTCATGTCTAAACGTTTTATTTAATTGAGGATTAAGAAGTTTTTCTGCGATCGCTACACCACTACACTTAATTATGGCTATATCAATAGTTTTCCTTTTTGGGTGCACGAAGGAGATACAGAAATGGCTGTGTCATATTATTTTAGTGGATGACGCCGATCGCATAACTAACAGCTGCAACGAGTCGCTGATTGTAGTGTTTAGTCTCGATACGAATCGATTTCATACGATTTGTATCGAATGATCCCATCGTAAGCTAATAGGAGCGATTCTGGTATATTTTTCGGCTCTCCGACCGATGATTTAGTTCGTACGTGATGTGCTTACACGGAAAATAAATCGTTTGAATCGCATTATATTCATTCGTATTATTAAATGTTCGTTTCTGTGAGAATTTTTGAGTTCGCCTACGCGTCGGAATGTACTGTGGATTAATAAAAAGTGAGTAGCGAAACCATTGAACGAATAAATTGCTGTGGCTTTTGATGCTCTGTTATGATGGATTTGATTATAAAACTTTAATAACTAAAGGTTTATGATCGTATTCAACTATTACGATCCGTAGTTGGCTATTCTTAGGAAGCAGAATTAATATTTCGTTAACATATCATTAGACATTGTGAATATCATTCAAACTTTCGACTAATGTTTTATTGATATCGATTTTCAATGTCTTGAAAATAATGTTTAATGTTATTAGAGCCATAAGATTGAAGTGGTGTACATTGATGAATAGATTGTCAAAGGATTGATTGAAGAATTAATGCTTTCACATAGGTAAATAAGGAAGCACCATTCACCAATTAAATAAACATAAAATAAATTTATTGTACAAAATTAAAATAAATTTATTATACAAAATTAATCGTCACAGACTTATCTTTAGTGTGAATAAAAGTGGTATCGTAACCCGAAGTATGTATATCGATGTCTCTCGGGTCCAATTTAAATTCGATTTGTTTACTCATTCGATGTTACATCGAGAAGTATTATCGCACTCACACTAGAATCAAATGTTAATTGGTTAATTAGTCTGTTTATGAGTCTTAAAACAAATTAATTTGAAGCGAGCGCGGCCATCTAATCTGCTTGGCGCCTCTTACGCACGTCCCTGTTCAAACTTGGCTACAGATTTTAAATAATATGTAGGGTTAAAGTTGCCCTTTGTAGATGAATAGATTCATTTTACTAGGTTGGCTTAATGTTTTCGATATATGTAACTAGCTTTCTGAGATAACCTGAAAAGTAACATAATTTTAATTATAATTATTGGCATATGATAATCAAAATTATCTGACTCAAATTCTTCTTTTATTCAATTATGGAATGCTTTATCCGGCTTAGGATAGCGTTATCAATTCGGTAGCAACTTTCTTGGCCAAGCAGGTTGCTAGTGGCAATTGTTTTTTGGCAAATCGTGTATTTATCAGGCATATTAGCAACGTTAGAATAGCGACCCATAGGACATTAGCTAGGTACAGTGGTTCATGCATAACGCAGATCTTATTATCTAGTTTGTCGTCTCGCTGAGTTGTTTCTAATGAAATGGTATCTACTCATAGCATAAGGACTGCAGCTAAGAGTACATATGAGTTGCTCAACTAAATGAAATGGAACGTGTAACAAATAGACTAAAGACTAGACTAGACTAGAAATAACTTTTATGAAACCTTTAAATAATTATTACAACGACTTTATAAAAAGTTATTGGAGTCTCCTAGTCGGACACTACTCCATCCGTCCGGTCTGACCGAGGTGTCACAAGTCGGGACACAGATAACAAATACAACCTTATTTAAGATTTCCGAACTCTTTCCTCTTCAATATTGAACTTTATCTTTTACACATAAAACTGGGAGGTTTGTTTCAATAAGTGTAAAAATAAGTTTGCCAAGTTAAAGGTACTTAATGATACCTGCTCGGGCTCCGATGACATCACACGCAGTATTGTAAGTGGAGAGATAAGAATAATTCAATAGGTACCAAGGATTTCGATGACACAATGTTTGAGTGGTGGTTTTCATTGATTTAATCGATGTGTACAACGTTTACGTGTCCTTTTAAAAGGTATTTCTCAACGTGCCTGTTGTGAATGGAAGAAAGCTGTCTTTAAAAAAAAGGTATATTCGGATATACCTATTACCATGGATTGTCTTTTTGTACTCTTGTAGGAAAGTAGGTACTGTATTAAATCGATAAAGAAGTACGTACGACCATCACTAATGACCTACAGTACTGGTATATAAACAGCACTACACTAACAGCCTGTAACCTAGTGGCCTACCATGACATACCTAGATGACGCTACACGACCTATAGCTCTGTCTCTTTCCCACACTGGAATTACTCCTGCTTTAAGACGTCATAGTTACCCCATGTAGCTGCTTACTATAGGTTACAGGTCCATGAAAAAAGTTTAGAAGGTTTAGAATTCCTAAAAACTACAGAGGGATACCTATCTATTATAGATAAGTTAAAAGGTGATAATTCTATGAAGAAACAAACCCCATAACACAACAGAACTCCTACCTCTCACTATCTCCAAAATATTTGTCATTCCATTTAAATACATAAAAACTTCGAATTTACCTCTACATTCTGCGGCCGTGTGTCAAAAATTCTCGTATTTCGTAAGTCGAAGCGATGTCGTGCAAATAACCCCTACCGATTGATCGTCAGCAAAACAAAGCTAATGTCGTGTTTGTTCGGCAGGGCTAATCAAACAAGGACATTGTCCTATGTCAATAGCTAACGTCAATATAATCGATATAGGCGCCCTCAGGGATGTGCTGGTATTCGCACCGCAGTAGAGCAATCGAGAATCGAATTTAGATTAAAATTTGCTGGCATTTGTGTGTAGGGACTGCATTTGCAGAATAATCTGGCATTGATCAGGCAGTCTAATAGTCATGAGGCAGATTGTTAGTAGGTTTACCGATTTGGTGGAGGCTGCTTTGATCAACTCACAGCATTTTCACGTTGCTTTTAAGATGTCAGAAGTAGCGACTAAAGGTCATGATAACATATAACCGCGAAAATACATATTGTAAACGACAAATATATAAAAAAGGTTTTATGTTTCAGTGGCGAACAGATTACAAAACGGGAAAAGAGCTGATCTTAATCATGCTGTTGCATGCCTCATCTAGTCCAGTCAGGTTCATGAGACACAAGACGTTAAAAACTAGGCACATAACTAAAGGATGAATAAATAATAGGTACAGACATTTGATTGCGCTCATGAGTAACAGCAATTAAGTAATTCTGATTATAATCCAAGTTGCACAGAATTAAAGGAAAATCCTGCAGTGTACATTCCAAGCTTTAGATTAGATATATGTAAATACGTATAATAACAACGTTAAGCAGAAGACAATAAGTACCTAACTAGGTGTATTACCTTACACATAATCACGAATCAAAAATGATTTCGATATGGAAAATTACTTCTTAGTTATTCCACAAGTTGTGGTTGACTTCGTTCCTAATAACAAATAATAGATTCTAAGGCCAACGCAATCATGAGAAATCATTACAAACAACATTAGATTGCTTGCAATTTATAAAATGTGGTTACATAGGTAATTATCCATCTCAGAGTATCTATTTATCTATGTAAGTACATTGCAAATTACCTATACGTTAGTAAATGATCTGAGTAGAGACCGATGCAAGGCCGCAGCATCAGTTCCCACAAAGTAGTAGTCTAAAAAACTGACAGCAAATCAGGTTTGGAACTGAATTTACGTAGGTACCTGCCATTCACATAAAACTGGAAACATAAACAAATTATCGAAAAGGCAAAAAAGCCGTCGTAATTTAACTTCCCCACATTTCATTCCACAAATTAGTCGAAACATAAAAACCCATGAATGAAGTCTAAACAATCCGAAATGGTCATTTAGTACCGGAAATGACCCGTTTGGCAAATAAATCAAAATTGCACTAGGGCCGTAAACGCAGCGATTAGGCGGCGCTTGCAAAGGACCCGGTGACGCTGCGCATGCGGCGCCCTATTTATTAATTTCTCAAGAACCCAGAGGCGGAACCCACCGCGCTCTAATTGTGCCTAATTTGGGACACCGCTCCAAATAGACAGGCTGTAGGCTGCCAAGGAGGCTCACGTCGCCTGAGGCAATCTTCATTGATATCTACAACTTAGTCAATTTAAATAAATACCTACCTACGCATTCATTTTAAAGCTTAGTGCTTTTCAAAGAACCTCATAATTGACTACAAGAAATACACACTAAAGTGTAAAAACAGCAACCAAATCAATAAAAGTGATGGATATTTCTCACGGATCATTAACACTTCATAAATTTTAATTAAATGAAAGCCTTTCAGTCGCTACAAAAAAAGATGCCAGCACGTAAAACCTATCGGTCAGAGAAACGAGAGACACTACGATAGTATCCGGGATCGTTAAAGTTTATGTTTTAAATGTAGGTAATTTCCTAATTAATGATGGGCAAAGTCTATGGGTGTCAGTGAACCTAGCTGTCCGTCAGATGGCCACTCCGGACACTCGGCTGGATGATAGCCGGCGACATCACAACTTTCAAATATTCATAAAATGCTAATGCGATTAGTTCCGCATTGTTTTTGCTAAATTTATTGCCCGGAGCAACAAACCTACCAAACTGTTCAGCTTGTGCCATTCATTTTATAATTAACACCTGGTAAAAACATTTAATATGAACACATTATGCTAATGAATATACATACGACTTGGAACGCGACAACTAACAACATTACTTACCCTATAGTTTTTATGACATTCTCATACATTTATTACCTAACTACGTTCGTGGCGAGGTGTTAATGGATATCATTTGGTTCACACAAATAAATAAGTGACTACGAACGGACATCGGGACTCTCAGTATCTCTAAGTGAAATGAAAACGGATATCCAAAATTGGTACAATAAAACGCTTAGGCCCAATAGGTTTATCGCGTCCACTTCCTACAGCCGCTCTAATAACCAAAACAAACAACAGCGACGAACACAAAGGAAGGCAAATAAGTCCAAAAAGTGTGCCCGTTTTTATAAGGCAACGAGTAAGTGTGAGGTCGGAGCGAGGAATGTTGGCGCCTGTCTGAGTACGTATACCTGTCCGTTTATCAATGGACCACGGACAATAAGGTGAAAAAAAATGTGAAAGAGTATCAAAAAAGCGCTTCATCAAACCGATGCGTCCGGCAAGGGTTGTCGCTGCGCTATCGCCGGTTATCCGTCCGTTACTGTCACTTTATAATGCGCCCACGATCATAAACGACATCTTTGTTTAAATTACGACGTATTGTTGTCATGTGTTGAATCATTAGTCGGAATGATGCCTTCGTGCCTTATCAAATAGTAAAGTTAGGTGCACGAATCAAAATCAGAGTAAGCTATAGGTAAATCTCCAGCCTACGCCATTCTCTTGTAAATATCAATACAATTTCTGTATGAAAACAGAATAGAATTCTACATTCCTTGCGCGACGTCAACAATAAGTTTTCGACATTGTCGCGTGTAGGCTCGCGCTCGCCAGAACTCGCCACCCCGACGTGGGGCGACATAAATATCCCGAGTAAAGCCTAACACAACTCAAGATGAACACGACAAAACTGATAAGGCCCCGCCACGCTCGCCCGAGACATCCCAATTTAGTGCCGGCCCTAAGATAACGCTATTATACAGCTTTTAACTATACGAACGATACGCTAAATGTGTTAAAATCAACTTATTGTGTGTGTTTTTAAGGTGAAAGAATGTGTAAGTGAATTGGTCACCTGCGCGGATGTGCGTGGGCTAAATGGAACGGGGAACTAATAGATTCTTATTGATTTTTATTTGTGAGTCTTTAAATGGCAATTTGAATGTTAAACGTTGAGGACCATTTATATTTGCATTAACGATACGTTGCGAATTAAAAATATACACGCAGTAGGCAGATATAGATTTACCTAAAACATCTTATTAAACTGAAACTTTCACATACAATATGCTATATCTATCTACAAGACCTAGAAACAAAAACAGTTTTAGTGATTCAGGACTGTTTATTCTTGCCGAGATAATGACACGTGGGGTTGCGATAGTCATGGAGAGGATCCGGCAATTGGGTCTCGAGGTGGCATTGCACAAGTCCGAGGCCATGTGCTTTCATGGGCCTCGGAACGCGCCACCGTCGAGATCCATACTGACGGTAGGAGGGGTTCCCATCGGCGTCGAGTCGACGTTGAAGTACCTTGGACTCGTCCTCGACAGCCGGTGGAACTTCGTGGAGCACTTCCGACGTTTGGCTCCCAAACTGGAACGGGCCGGGGCTGCCTTCAAGCGGCTCTTGCCCAACCTGAGGGGTCCAAATGCCTCCTGCCGGAGGCTCTACGCGGGGATCGTGCGGTCCATGGCCGTTTACGGGGCCCCGGTATGGGTAGCCGTAAGGCTGGTCCGTGGGCACCGCACGATCTCCGGCGAGGCGGCGAGCCTCCTTGCCGGATTGCCGCCATGGGATCTGGAGGCCATAGTCCTCGCGCGCCTGCACGAGTGGCGCGCGGAGGCACTACGCCGGGTGGAAACCCCGCTGCCGCGGCAAATTGTCGCTCAGCGGACAGACCTCCGGCGCGATCTCATGGCGACATGGAGAAAGCGACTGTCGCAACCCCGTGCAGGGCACGCCACGATAGTGGCGATAACTCCCCTCTTTGAGGAGTGGCTAGAGAGGCGTCACGGCGCCCTCACCTTCCGCCTGACGCAGGTCCTCACCGGACACGGTTGTTTCGGGAGATACCTGCACCGAATCGGGCGGGATGAAACGCCCGGGTACTATCATTGTGAGGATCGCCCAGAGGACACGATGGAGCACACCGTGGAGGTCTACTCCGCTTGGGCGGAGCACCGCCGTGTCCTCGTAGCGGCGATTGGCGGCGGCGACCTCTCGCGTCCGGCCCTGGTTTAAGCCATGGTCCGGGGCGAGAGGGAATGGGAAGCCATCACCTCCTTCTGCGAAGCAGTCATACTAGCGAAGGAGGTGGCGGAACGTGAGAGAATCTCACGTGCCAGCCGCCGCGGGAGAAGCACCGGGTGTCGGGGGCCACGTGGTGGCTCTCGGCCACCGTAGGCGCGGGCCTGTGGACGGTGAGTAATGGGCTAGCTCGCCGTCCGTCCGTCGTATGACGACAGGCCGTGTCGACGGCGCGTTCGTGTTCCACGCGCGCCTCAAAGAGATGTCAGCAAACATGAGGGGCCCGCAAGGGCCGATGCCTGCCAGGGCTGCGGGACTGTTCGAAAGAGATACCGAGGCCCTGGAACATAAAGGGCAAAAGAAGGAACATGGATGCTTTTTAGTCAGTAAAAGTCTGACACTCCCTTCCGCCCAGAGAGAGAGTCATATGATAATTTCCCATCCCAAAAAAAAAGGACTGTTTATTCTTAAAACACGAATAATAAGACCCAGAGAAAAATGTATTCTTCTCAACCTTTTCACACAGTAGCGAACTTTCTATGTGAACTTTTCATGTGAGTTTTTCTCAGATGCATATTTTTCTTTACCTATAACATATATTATTAATGGTGCATCATCCTCCTGTGTCATAGTTTAACCTTATTTTCCATCTAATGTTTTCCATGCATGATAAAAAACACCGGAAATTGTAAAGCTTTTATCTCAAATGTGTTTTAGTTGTATGGGTCTTTTTATTCCTCCATTATGATATAACTTAATTATCTTACGAAAAACAAGATACTTTTAAAAATATGTTGTACCTATCTAATTTGCACACGTATACGCGAAAACTTTCACCATTTACGAAGGAAGTCAATTTGTCGCTTATAATATTGTAGGTAATGTTGGCTGTCAAACCTATTAGAAATATACAACGACTGTGAAAGCAGCATAATATTATATTATTATTGCGAATAAGTTTCGTAACCATTCCATACGAATATGTAGGTAGATAGAAAGTTAAATATTTCGAATAACTTTGTCAGCAATCTATCACCGATACGATAATACGGCCTGATTGACTGTGAGGAACAAGTTAATAATTTATTCAATGAATTACTTAATTAACGGCTTTGGCGGACATGCCCGTGCCAAACCAGCACTCTTAACTCAACTCTTGTATCTAATTAATGTTTCAATAACATTCTTAACCATTGAGCATACAGAATTTATATATTCTAAACACTGGCTGTCTTATAAAGTCCATAACGCCTTTAATATTGCTATTTGTAAATAGATTTCGAAGAAATCATTGTAATAAAATCTAGATTTAATATGTATTGAATAGAATACCAAAATAACGCTAATGTAAATGTAAATTATGAGACCTTTGATAGAATGCTTAATTCAATTAGCTATCTGCATTCAACTTATGGATATCTAAACCTGCTGATATAAATTTTATATTTATGAGGCGACAAATTACTATAACATAGTTTATTCCATTTCAGTATAATCGTAATGCTGATGGCAACACTTAAAACGTCGTAATATTTCACGGGAGGCGCGGAGCCGTGTGCGACCGCCGAAGCTCGAATTTCCGTTTAACTAATTGAGCGAAAACGACACAACGAACGCCATTCAGCGTGGAACTAATGAATGGCCCTCGAAAAAGCCAATTTGTAGTTTTTTTAACACTTCAATTTGTGCCGTAAACCCCAAAAAAGGCTCGACCAAAACCACAATCGAATTAGTGTCCCTTGTTCCGGAGATTAGAGGACTGTCCACCTCTTATCTCGGTCGTTCGTTATTTTATTGGCTTGTATAGAGTAAGTCGATAAACACGACGCATAATGGCCCATAATGAATCGTCCTCGCCAGCGGTTTGACTAATCATAAAGGTTTTATGGGTGTCGTCCCTGAACACTCGCTTTATGACGCAGTGCTGGTTCTCCGAGTCTCCGCTCAACGCTCTCCACCCCAACGCAATACCAGATTTGTTGTATAAACAGTCTATAAAACTATCACTAAAACATTTCTCAATCTAGGAATGGTAGAAGTGGGTACGATTGAACCAGTTTAGGATATTTTCATATTTAGTACAGCCCATCTAGTTATTAGCAACCAACGCATAGTGTAGAGTTTTTGTTTGTAGAAGTAAACATTTCACAATTCAGTGTTCGTAAATTCACTACAGAAGCAACGATTTTGTGTATAACATTATCATATTTAAACTCAGCTTACAAAAGCATTAAATTTTGAATGTGTTACATAAATTAACGATGTGTAATTAAAAATTATTGCTGTGAGCTATTATCTTTGCATAAATAATTGCCCATAATAAGATACATTAACATCAAAGTCTCAAAAAACTTCCAGAAGACATGAATTACTGCATCTACGATTCGAGAAATTGATAAAGATAATGTTTAAAACACGAAATTAGATACGCTCTAAATACCGTTTATTGCTACAAATTACTCTTGTAACCGTTTTCCGTACAGCCACTATAACAACTGGCAAACAAAAAGATTTGTTGCCGAAATGATCGTAGGAACAGTCGACAATGGGTGACACAGATCGGTAACGGCCACCGTCCCACTACACTGGCCACATATAACGAGACACATTAGTATCATATTAATGAATATAAAATGATGTACAAACCGCGTAAAAGAGCTATTCATAAGTCGAATTAAAAGTGAATTAAAATGTCTGAAATGTCAAATTGCGAGGACACAGGGCTTATTAGTGACGAATGTTGTTCGCCTCCTGTCAGAACGTCGCGTAACTTGAATTTGATCGTCATATCTCGTCTACGTGCTTTCAACTTGACAAACAACTCTTCATCTAGACCAAAGCCTTACTGTGCCGTTCTTTTCGTGTGGTTAGTGCTTAACCTGGTGTTAGAGTTTTTATTGCGCCCTTGGACTGTGCGTGATGTGAACTTACAAATGAATAGCGTCACTTCCCGAGAGCTTTTGTCTGTACATATTGTGCAACTGGCGATTTTTTAAAAGCTATTAGAAATTAGCTTTTAAATAGCACTTCAAGGCAAAAAAACACACCAGATTGTTACAAAAGATCTACAAACCCTATTCACACCTTGAAGTCCGGTGTGACATGCAGTCCCGTTATTGGAACGACCATTCTCGTGAAATAGATGCCGCTCGCTCGCTTTGCCACTAATGACTTCCTGTATTTTTTCATACGCCAATTATTACTCACCCGTGGGTGAGCAAGCCGAAGACAAAAAAAGTTTTTTTTACCAATTGTTGTGTCTCAAGTCAAGTCCATTTCAATTTAATTTACAGGTCGTACAGGAGGTAGTTTAGAGCCGTATAACTCCATGATTAGATGTTAACAGTTTTTGTAATGAATTGCGGGGACTGTTCGCCAATTTTCAATAATAATTGATATTAAAGTGGTATTGAATACATCTTTTTATAGCTACTAAAAACGGTACTATTTCTTCATCCCATTTATTATAAGTTAAACCATCTCTAACTCATATAATTTCTAGGTGTCTGAAAGTTGAGATAAGAAATATTTTATATTTAAATTCAATCTTCACTATCTTTATGAATTGAAATGTCGATCTGCTCATGTGGCCTGATATCTTAACAATTGAGTGGGGAATGCGATAGCCTAATACTGTATCTGATTCTGTTTAAAACACGGTAAATGAATTATAATAAAATCGCGGCGGTCGCCCGGTCGTCATCGGAACAAAATGTGTTGAACTTGTCGCCGCCTACGCGCGCACTGTCGCGCTCGACACACTTTTTATATCCAGACTTTCAAACATTTAACTCCTCATAACCAACGATTAAATTATTATTTAGAACTTGTAATATCACTCCTCGATTATTTATGCAAGTAGAGGTTTTATGTGATTTCGGTAATTCTTTTGCTGAATGAAATGCGTAGGTACCTTGTGTAAGCGTGAGTCGTTGTCCGGAGGACAAATAAAAGAAATTCGAACATGACGGTTAAGAAAATATATTTATTTTTATTATAACACATGTTGTGTAAAATGAAAACGGGCGTGACTCGAAACATTAAGGGCCCGAAGCTACGGAAGATGACATTAAATAAAATTCAAAGCAATTTACTTACAAATGACAAATAATTATACAAATTATGTATAGGTATGATTACGGCTTGTTTGTGGAATTATTTGCGATGCGTAGTGCCGAAGTGCGCACGATTCGCTTAAGTATTTAAGGGTGGGTTTAACCGCAAACAATTATGTGTTATGGGGGAGCAATAAAATGACATGCGGTTGAGTGAAGTTGCTCTTGTTAAAACACTGGCAATGTTCCGCCATTTGGTGGCAGTTAGCTTTAATTGGGATTCTATAACGTTAAATTAGGCCAGGTGGGACTGGTAGCATTGGCGTACCTAAAATCAATAGTGATTTTCCTTTAAAATTTAGCATGGATTGAAGGTGTAAAGGTACCGTTCGTAATTTAATGTTACTTCAGTTATTATTCATCTGCTAAACTTCTGTTCTCTAGTACCTTTAGTTGAAAAGATATTCTCGCCAGCGTTTTGAATAGATATATCCTTATTTTTACCCTTTTAAGGTCCCTTTTTTTTGTTATTCTATTTTCGTAGCAGCGTAGCCGATCAGCTACGACAAGAATGAGGTGCAATGACTCTAACCGTTTTTCAGGCATTGAAGGCACTGACACATTCTATATAGATAATTAGGTACTGTCTATTTTAAGATTCTATTGGTACTTCCTACCACCTATTTACTTCAAGACATCAGGTAATTAAGAAAATTGAGTAACAGTAAAATCCAGCTGAACATGTCCGTAGGCCCAGTGACTACAAAGACTGTTTTCTTTATTGATTACTGATACTGATACTGTTAGCCTACGTCATCCCACTGCTGGGCAAAGGCCTCTCCCCATGACTTCAAGTTGTTTCGATCCAGGGCTACTGTGGGCCACTGGTCGTTGGTTTTGTACAGCTCGTTCCACCATTTCTACGAGATCTGCCGCGACTCCTTCTGGCTGTATCAGGGCTCCTGAAAGTAGTTATTTTGGCCAACAGCTCATTGGGCATGCGGCAGACGTGGCCAGTCCTGTCCCACTTCAGCTTAGCGGCTTTTTGAGCAACGTCAGTAATTCGTGTTTTGGAGCGCAGTGTGGTGGTGCGCACATGGTCGGTTAGTTTGGCGCCTAGAATGCTGCGCTCCATTGCAGGTTGGAAGACCTTCAGTTTGGACTTTTGTTTGTCAAAGACCAAGTCTGGGATCCATAGGTCGAAATGGGAAGAATGCACATGTCCATGATTTTTTATTGATTCTTATACTTATTTGGATGTGGTCAAATTAACTTCTTTTAAGAGGTATTTTATAATGATAATGAAAACTAATGACACATTAGGAATTTTGTCCCTAAGTCCAGTTGATCCCATACTCAAATAAAACCAAACAGAGAACAAGGGACAGAACACTTTCAAAAACGAATTTCGAACTTAAATAGCCTACTACAGCCTCCTTCGCTTTAAGCAAAACAATTGACACGAGCACAGCGATTTTGTACGATATTCACATAATAGCTGCGCGACTGCGCGTACACATGGCGCGTTTAATGCGCACCCACGACGCATGCGCGGACGGCGCGCACACGTCCTCGCAATGAAGAGAGCCGGCCCAATCGCCGGTACGTGACCGCTGTGCCTACGATCCAGGATAATGCTAGGCTCAGCTATGGTTGTCAGGCATAAACCCGACCTATAAACAATATTTTGTATTAGTAGATAACTTAAATTCATTATCATTCTCCTCCAGCATGTCTTCTTCTCTCATTTTTCTCTATTACGCGTCATCTCAGCAGGCACCTCCTTTCTACCCATAACATCCTTCACACAATTCATCCATAGTTTCTTGACTGTGTCTTCTTCGATTCTTCTCGCTTTCGGTTGTTAAATCTAATTTTATAATCTTTTATTTAACTTGCCTTGTTATTTAGCTTGTTAGTATATTGGTCAAATCTTGCAACTGAATTTCAAACCAGTTCTCCCAAACCGATTGAGCTTAAATGCACGCACAGACATGACTTAATCCTGCAGCCAGGATCGCCTCCCCACGAGTCACGAGAGAACTTCCCAACGGTTAACAGCAGGGACACGAAACATTTTTTACGCGTTCAATGTTGATAGATAAACCTAATTTTTTCTTTTCACTTTATTATAAGATTGTTTTTTTATTACAAAAAAAACTACTTTCATGATTTGGCTTATCTACTTGCCAACAATTCTTTTTTCTTTCGGCTTTGGATATTAGCAGCCAACAGTCGGGATGTATTATGGCAATAGACTCGCACTTATGCGCTATTACATGAGATTCCAAAATATTGGTGAAATGTAAGTGTACCACAGATTCAGCTCTGCCCCTCGGAATTGGCATGGATTTTCAACAGATCTTTTAGTTTCTGACAGTTGGTTCAGTTTATTTATTCATGAGTCTACTTAAAAAACATTTCTTCAGTTTAATAGACTCACGAAACTCTTCAATTTTGTGTTCTTCTTTTGGTTGATATTTTGCTTTTGAAGTCCAGTAAAACCCTTCAAGTGATTTTTAACTGCCTCTTTGGACTAGTGGTCCCAAGCGCGACTGATGAGTATGAGGCCCTGGTTTCGATTCCCGGGTCGGGCAGTGTTATTGGGTTTTTCCATCAGGAATTACTCAGAAAGTAATAAGTAGTCTGAATTTGTGCCCGATTAATGACAATAAGCTCGCCCCCTATTAAATATGACTTAAACATAACTGGCAAAATGTGGATGTACTTGTTAGGTACACCTCTGCCTAACCCTTCGGGGATTATAAGGCGTGATGTTATGTGGTTATGTCATTTTTGATTTCAGTATCTAACCTAAATCAAATAGGTTTCAAGATCGGTTCATCATTTTTTTTCTGAAATCAAGATTTACAGCAGCATGGTTGCGTGAGCAACCCTAAACTTAAGACAGATATTATAACTTGTGCTAGTACGACGAATTAATACGTGTAAATGTCGCCTTAATTTCACAAAATTGTAAACTCAATGCCGCTCAGTGATGATAAAACATACGTTTCATTTCATTTGGATTCATTTAATAGACCAGGGTAGAAGCCTTTAAAAATAATAAAAAGTGAAAAAAAATAATAGTAGGATGCAACCCAATAGAAAAGGAGGGGAATATTATAAAAATGAAAGGAAAAATAATTTACGGGCGATCTGAGGTCGGGAAGGGGGTGGGGGTGAGTCTTTAAGGGTAAAAAACGGTTTTTCTCGATTTCCGGCAAAACTAAAAGTCCTATCGAAAAAAGTCAAATGGCAAAGTTGTAGGTAATAAAAAGATCTAAAACTTTTGTATTCACAATTTTTTCACATAACCTCAAAAGCTATGTGAAAAATTCAAAAAACCAAGTTTTTGGTTTTTTATTTTTATCTTTTACAAAAATTTGTTTTTTTTTAACGAAATTTGGTGAAAACTTACCTTTTTATGTCCCAAATACGCTGTAATTTATTTGATTAAAAATATTTATTTTTTCACCTCATTTTGAATTAATATCGAAAAAGCAGCCTAATTTTCAATCGAAAATTCACCCGTCAAAATATCGGCTTTTTTCAAAAAGTTTGTATGGTTTCTGTTCGTTGAAATCTCTACTTTCCGATGGTGAAAAAAAATATATATGTTACTATAGTAAATCTTCTCAGAAAATGCAAAAAATCGAAAAAAACTCGAATTCAATTTTTTTTTTAAGTTATTATAAATAATTTTGAGCTATTTATTAAAATTTACACTTTAATTACTCGAAAAACGTTAGATTACATGCTACATTAATAAAAAAAATTTGCAAATCAAAATATACTACTATAATTAACAAACAAATAAGTTAATAAAATTAATATTTAATAAGACATCTACAATATTTAGAGAAAGTTGTCGAATCTTATTTAAATTATATGCGTAGATGCCTATTTATAACTATTTTAAGATAAATTATATTACCTGAGTGACCTACGAAAAATTGTAGCCCATCAAAAGGTATTTCATGGAGAAGTGTGGAAGGGGCTAGACGGGTCTGGGTCTTACTACATACATACCTACTATTTCGTAACAGCTGTTAAAACCGTTAGCCTAGCCAGTATTCGAAATACAGTACAGTATACAACATCGTTTATAAAAATACACGTGCACGCTGAGTTTCTTGAAGATAATTGTGACAAGTTTACTTTAAAAAATCATGTATATTTGAATATATTTTAAATACATTTTAGATACATTCAAAATATATCTTAAAAGACATAAAAAACATAGCTAAAAATATAAAAAAATATATATATTTTGTATATTTTTATAGATTTTTAATATATTTTTTATGTATTTTGAAATAATTTTTTTTTTCATGGGATTAACTAAATTTGTTTGTGCAAAATTAAGATTATTATTTTTTAATCTTGTACTAATATATCATTTAATTTTAATCTTTAGGTTATGTTACGTTAAGCATACTATTTTTTAAAGAAAATATTACTATTTTAATGTTTGAGTTGATTGATACAGATAAAAATAGAGATAGTATACCTTCCTATGCAGATTCGAAAAGTTTTTTTTTTTAAGTAAACTTGTCACAATTATCTTCAAGAAACTCAGCGTGCACGTGTATTTTTATAAACGATGTTGTATACTGTACTGTATTTCGAATACTGGCTAGGCTAACGGTTTTAACAGCTGTTACGAAATAGTAGGTATGTATGTAGTAAGACCCAGACCCGTCTAGCCCCTTCCCCACTTCTCCATGAAATACCTTTTGATGGGCTACAATTTTTCGTAGGTCACTCAGATATATAATTTATCTTAAAATAGTTATAAATAGGCACCTACGAATATAATTTAAAAAAGATTTGACAACTTTCTCCAAATATTGTAGATGTCTTATTAAATATTAATTTTACTAACTTAATTTTGTTTGTTAATTATAGTAGTACATTTTGATTTTCAATTTTTTTTTATTAATGTAGCATGTAATCTAACGTTTTTCGAGTAATTAAAGTGTAAATTTTAATAAATAGCTCAAAATTATTTATAATAACTTAAAAAAAAAATTGAATTCGAGTTTTTTTCGATTTTTTGCATTTTCTGAGAAGATTTACTATAGTAACATATATATTTTTTTTCACCATCGGAAAGTAGAGATTTCAACAAACAGAAACCATACCAACTTTTTGAAAAAAGCCGATATTTTGACGGGTGAATTTTCGATTGAAAATTAGGCTGCTTTTTCGATATTAATTCAAAATGAGGTGAAAAAATAAATATTTTTAATCAAATAAATTACAGCGTATTTGGGACATAAAAAGGTAAGTTTTCACCAAATTTCGTTAAAAAAAACAAATTTTTGTAAAAGATAAAAATAAAAAACCAAAAACTTGGTTTTTTGAATTTTTCACATAGCTTTTGAGGTTATGTGAAAAAATTGTAAATGCAAAAGTTTTAGATCTTTTTATTACCTACAACTTTGCCATTTGACTTTTTTCGATAGGACTTTTAATTTTGCCGGAAATCGAGAAAAACCGTTTTTTACCCTTAAAAACTCACCCCCATCCCCTTCCCGACCTCAGATCGCCCGTAAATTATTTTTCCTTTCATTTTTATAATATTCCCCTCCTTTTGTAATGGGTTTCATCCTACTATTATTTTTTTTGGTTTTAAAAATTATCGACCCTGGTCTATTAATGTGTCCAGAACGATTTACTAATGTCATCTGAAGATGTAACTGAGATTCTTTTACTTCTATACAAATCTATTGTGGAGATCAGATAGGTAATCACTCCTTGTAAAATAATAGTATTCAGCTGCACCCCTGCTGCTGCTGCTGCTGGTTACACCGAAATCCAACTTCCAAATACTTAGGAAAAGATTAGACAAAAACTACCCTAGGTATACCTAGGGCCATATCAGTAACTTTAATTAAAACTGTAACTTTAAAGTTAAAAGCAATAACATTTTTAGGGCTTTATCCATCCGTCTTATGTCGATGAAAACAGTTACCGTCGGCATAATTTTGCATTGGTCTAAACAGGTAAGAACTTCATATACGTTGTTTAAATGTCGTCACATACTTACTTCCTTAAATAGCATGTACCTACCCTGATCAGATCGCGTGTTCAAAACTAAACTGAGTGGAAAAGAGAATCGAAATTTTATAAACTTTGCAAATGTTTTGTTAAGATTGAGATCTTAACAAGACACTTTCAGTTTAGAATTTTCAAACTTCATACGACTCTATCATATTAGCAGCTGCACAAGTCTTGTTTCTCAATAAATAATGGTACTGAACTTTAATCACTTCGGTCAAGTCTGAAAGTGACGCCGCCAATGACTGAAAAGTTGTGTGGTAATCGGTTGGCTTGGTATCGGCATGTGATGCAGAGGAATGAGGAAAATGTCGTGAGGAAAGTTTTGAGTATGCATGTGGAAGGGTTTAAGAGTAAAGAAAGACCAAAGAAACGATCGATGGACTGTGTGAAGGATGATATGGCAAGAAAGCAAGTGTTTGATGAGATGACGAGTAATAGAGAAGTATGGAAGAAGAAGACATGCTGCGCCGACCCCGAATACATTAGAATAAGGGCAGGAGGATAATAATGACTTAATCATTCCGGTGATTATCACTTTCTAGTTCCCAACTACTTCAGTGGCATTCCCCATAGTTTTCCTTATTTATAGCATAATTTCTAAAAGTATCAAGTAGGTAGTAACGCCACATTTAGTGTAACCAATAATAACTCCGTTATTCATGAAGAGGAAACAATTTTGATAAATGAAATACCTATGTTCATGAGATTATTAGAACAATACATGCATGTATATGGAGTGTATGTACTGTAGATACCGAAAACAATGGTAGGCAATTAAAATGTTAAAATATCCCTAAAGTGTATATAGTTTAAAAAGGTAAATGTTAAAAAAATACATATTTCTAAAATTAGATTTCTGTTTAATTCAATGTTGGTTCCAGACATTATGTTTGTACGTAGGTGAATGCATATTTGTACATGTAGGCCCCGTTTTAATTTCCGTAATGGCTATCGTCGGTGGTCCATTCAATCGTTAATGATTAGACGATTCGTACAATAATAACGTGTTTCTCTTTCCGATCCATATTTTAATAACCACTTTGAGCTTTATGTATGCGTTCAACGATTAAGATATACTTCGAAAGCTTAACATCTGAAAAATAAAGAAGGAAAGTAGAATAACAATCAACGTCCGCTGTTGTATAATTAGCTTATCTCGTGTAGATCGGCTAACAACGCGAGTCGTGCGCGCGCGCATTGGTGAGTGCCGCGCCAATAGCCGCGCAGCGATCGCCCATCGTTAGACCATCGATTCTTTTTGGTTATTACAATAATTCCGACACGATTGCATCTAATTGCGCTGGTTTCCGACGATCGTGGACCGAAGACAAGGAATTACGGATTATCTACGTAGGTACGTACATGAAGGCTCTTTGAAATTATAGTAGGTAAGATACGGAATGTTATTGGGAAATCAGAGCTTGTTGAAGGAAGCGTATCGTGTCGATAATCTTAACGCTGCCTTATTAGATATCATTTTGCGGTACGTGTTTCCCTTGCCTTCGTTTGCGGACAACAAATGCCTGTAACGCGATGGCGCGAAGTGCTCTTACAGCATGTTACAAGGTAATAACAGCGCTGAAATTGTTTCAGATGATTCCCTTCGCCGCTTCGTGCTAATTCGATGCTCGCTTGTTTAAAGGTAACGGAATCTGGAGGTTGGAATTAAAACAGTTGAATGTGGAACCTTGTTTATCTTGCCTAGAATTTGGGGTAAAACCGGTATAGACTTTCGAAATCAGCTCCATACACCGAACATGAAATACTGAAGTATCTATAAGCGTCCGATGTCAGCAGCCAGTCTTGAAGTAGTCAAATGGAACAATTTTTCTTACACCTTTTTTCTCACACTAAATTGGCTTGCGTTTGGCCACAAGTGCGGCCGATCTCCCAAAGTTTTTGAAAATAACAATATCAGCTAAATTAGATTAGCACCTAAACGTTAGTTATTCATATTATAAAGTCATGTACTAACATTTTTACTCAGATAAAATTAACATGCACATTACTTTGAAAATGAAATGAAGTCAATTTGCCTTTTTGTACCCTATATGTTAATAAACTTGTGGCAACAATGAATGGATGATGTTGATGTAAGTGGTTTCCTATTGGGTTAGTGTTAGTGGGTATATACCAAATCAATTAGTTAATTGATAGATAATTATATAGGATATCATTTTATTCCTTTACATAAACTTCATAACATAACATTGTAATCCCCGACGGGTTAGGCTGCAGTGTATATGATAGTACACCCACATTTCGCCAGTTATCTTTAAGTCCCATGTAATAGGGGCGAGCCTATAGCCATTAACCGGGCACAAATCCTCGCTCATAGGATCTCTCGCTCTGACTCGTCTCTTCAACTCATCCTATAGGTGTTCTATGGAATTCATATCCGGCTTCTTACTGGCCAGCCCATAACCGTAATACCTGCATTCGCTCAGATATTCAATGACAATGCCTGCAGTATGAGCCCTGGCATTGTCCTGCATAAAAATGGACTCTTCGCCATTTAAATGTCCTTAGGGTTCCACATGAGATTCCAAACACCCTTCGATGTAACGTGACCCTTTTAATGACGGTAAGCGAGGTCCAGATTCAAAATAAACAGTTATTTTTTCTTATTTAACCCAAAGGTTGACTGGTAGAGAATGCCTTGTGGCATTAAGTCCGCCTATGTACCACACTGTACATGAAGTTTAAATGAATAAATAAAAGTAAGTTCGGTTTTGCCATCGGCGCTTATACCTCCCCAAAACGTCCATGAACCGCCACAGTAACTATTTCTTCCGACGTTACCATACAGCATGACCTCACTCTCGTTAGAAAAGAGAACTTTGCTCCGTCCTCGAACCTCACGGAGCCGCTGCTGCTGTTGAATAGAGTTAAAGTGACAATTTCTTTGACGCAATATACCGGTCATCTTGCTCAGTCTTGACTCGATGTCAACCAGATCCTGGACGGCGAGTATACATACCAGTCTCCCGATAACGCTAATACGCTCTATTAGCAGCAGAGAGGCTATAATGTAATCGTACAGCCACAACACGCTGACTATGCCCTGAATCCAGCAACGCCACGATTGGGCGGCTTCTGTGGGTGAGGTATCCATATTTGTTGGGAAAAAAACTCTTTGGTCGGATGTTACGGACCTTAGTTAACAATGTTAAAAAAATGTGATTCAATGCAGAAATTCCGACGGATTAAACACTGAAAGTCGGGGCCGCCACCACTGGGCCACCGCTGCTCTGTGCCCAGTGGTGGCGGCCCCGACTTACGAATAGTAAGTTGTGGGTTCGAACCCAGGCAGGCGCATTACTTTGCGTAATTTATTTCATCACCATTGCTCTCAAAACGGTGAAGGAAAACATCGTGAGGAAACCGGCATGTACTAGAACCAAAAATTCGAAGACATGTGACATCTACCTACCCGCACTGGATTATAGCCCATTCCCTCTCTTAGAGAGGAGGCCGTGTGTCCCAGCAGTGGGAACATTTAGGCTGATTATGCTAAACACTGAAAACAATCTCTACATTCATTTATTGGATGAAAATTCGAAAATTTAAATTCAAGTTTAGAATTGTGGTACACCAACACCATTGTGTAGACTAAACTACCAGCTATTTATTGGCGTATTTTTTTAATGATATCAGTCCTCTTTTTTATTTAAATGCCGCCTAAGTATTACTTGCAGTGCTGTTTTATTTGATGAGAAGTGTATTATGTAACTATATTTGTGCGATTTCAGAGTTCCCGATACAAACTCTCATCTGACACCTTTAATATGAGAATTTTTGAAAATCCTGATACATTCATTAAAACTTGTATCCCGTTTTTTGAATTAATTTCGAAAATCGTGAAAAACGTATTCATAGTTGTTAAACAAAAACCGAGATACTTAGGTACCAATTTTCATTACTTTTTCTTGTAATATCAGATCACCAATTCTCCCACATGCCCACTTTCTTTTCAACCCACTTAATTTCATAAATATTGTGGGAATGAAAAACTGTGTCACCAAAACAACCTGTCCTATTTTCATGTTTCCGTGGTTTAGGATCTTTATTGATAAATATTTAGTCAGGTCATTTCTGTAATTCAAAAAATAATGGCGTTCTTCGTCCCACGGTCTAAAATTAAATAGTTACAGCACCTCAAACGTATAGATATTAAGTTCGGTTACAAAGTCCCAACTTTAACCTAGCAAAGTTGTAACAGGCCTGTCAACATTGTAATTGTTTGCACCGAATAACTGGAGTAATTAATTCCTTCGAAAATTTGCTCTAAGTAGTACCGTAGTACCTAAAATATACCTTTAATACGACACTAACATTATTTTCCCCCTAAAATACCAGAATTTTCTAATCACAAATCCTAATTTTCCAGAATTTGCTAATCAAAAATGCGTTATCTTCTCCCAGAAGACGCTGGTTAATTTGCAACAAGCGGAGAGGTATTAGCATGCTAGTCGAGCTCAGACTTAATGGCACTAAGATGGCAAAGCTTCGACATTACCCGGCATCAAAGGAACCTAACTGTCAACTAACTGCTAATTAACTACGTTTGCACTGGCGGTATCAACCTGCCACAGGCTGCACAAAGTGCACACACACATACACATCTGCATACCGCCAACTATCAAAACCCGAAGCCATCTGAAAACTTAATCTAGAACATATAAAACACAGACAGTTACTCTCTAATGTTCACAAAATCATAACAATAGCTCTTAACATCAGCATCAATTTAGCAACGGAAGCTCAAAAACTACGGCTCGCAAAGGTTTTAGTAATGTTTTTACCAACGTTTTATAGCCTCATCGCTAGATGGAATGGAACCGTCGTACATAATCAAACCACATGCGGGGCAGTAATTGCCTCTATATTCAAAGCCCCGCTCACATCACGCCGTATAATGACAAAAATAGTCCAAAAAATACCGTCCGCATATGAGATATTTTTTTTAGAGTTCGCGCTCTCGCACGGAGCTAAATTACGAAATAAAAGATTAAGTTAAAAGATCAATAAACTTAATAAATGATCTCAATAATTGTTGTATTACGGACACAATGGAGCGGCGTCGTGAAACGTCATTAAGGCGCGAACATCATTAATTTTATTCGCGGCTTTCTGACGTAAAGGCAATGGCGTCTGTCAGATTTGAAAACCCGCGCAGCCGCCACCTGTTGGTAGCGCGGTGAATTAGACATTAAACCCCGCGGCGCGCGTTCCACTTGATACTGCCACTGGAATGACTCGCCACTAAATTGAAGGACCATTCAATCGTAGAAAACACGCGTTTATAATATAAGAAAATAAAATTATTCATTTAGACCGCTCTTTGTAAAGCTCACACCATAGAACTCATCTGCAATCTTTTCTGTGCAGACCCAATAAAAAGTAAGTAACGATTTATGTGTTATTCGATTTGGTATCAATCTATCAAAACCGTCTTCTTACTTAGTTAAAGCTTTGTTTCTATTAACCATTCGTTATAGTTAACTTTTGTAATTCATTCTATTTATTCGAGGCGTCAATGTGGAACCCAAAAAGATGGCGGCCAAAAAAGTTGGAGCCGCCTCTTGAGATTAGATTTCTTTTTGGTAGCTAATTGCGTTTTATCAAATTAAAGCTATTCTGCCCGCGGCCGAAGCGAAAATGATTGATAATGTTTGACGAACACCGGTCCCACTAGTTTTACAGAATAAACTGTTTTGATTCATATTAATGTTTGCCATTTGTCTCGTAGATCATCCCCGGGCAAAGATATTTTGATTTGTCGTTTTATAAATGATGAAAATTAAATTTTGGTATTCAGAACACCTATAGCTTGCAGCAAAAAAAAACATAAATAAAATACGTGTTTTACGCCTACAAAAACGGCTCTACTTGGCGGTCCTATAGAGTTTTACTCGCATTATAGACTTGTTTTGTAAAAAAGTAATATTACTTATTTTTTTCAAAGTAATAGATACATGGTACATGAGAAGCGGTCCACTGATTGGTGGAAAGACTATTAAATGTTATTTTATGTAAATTTTAAAATGATGTTGGAGAAGTTGACCGGTAGCGAGATAAAGCCTCGGGCTATAATATATATATAATGTACGTACCGAAATCTTGTAGCTACCGGTCTAGATATTACATTAGGGTATCGTATTTTTATCTCAACTCTTATTTTTATTATACCTCTTACATTTTAATATTGAGAAACTGATTGTCATAATTGCTACAGTTTTTGTGTTGATACTTCATTATAAAATCTTCGTTTTATTGTAACATGGGATGGGAAGTATTTTGGCAATGTTTTTGCTAGAGACAAACCGATACCTATTTACTGACTATGCTTACATATTTTTCGAACTAAAGAAGTTTCTAAGCTAAAATAAGTAGGGTAATTCACGGTAATTGTTACTTGTAGTTGCTTAGTTCGTTTTTAACCTCATGAATTACTGTTACACAAACTAGTTGAATAATTGATTCCTGATTTCTATATAGGTAGAAGCCGCGCATTAGCACAATAATCGCAACACTTTGCACCCGCTCCTTCAGCCCCAGAGCCGGGGCTGCGCAGGCACTGGCGGTCAAAGGGCAGCGCAGCCTCGCCGGCATCATTTCAATCATTAAGAAGTTCGGCGGCAGACACAAAGCGGTGATTGATGCGCCGTTTACCAGCCGCGGTGGCACCGACCAGTAAAAAACGACGCTTAATTAACTCGTTTGGCACCGCCGCTCATTAGAATTATTAATCAAACCGAGGCGGGGCTATAGCGCGAGTATGATGTATTGAGCTTTGATTACATTAACGCATTTGGCCGGCAGTAATTAAAACCACGGCGGGATGTCCGCGGATGCCGATGAACAAAAGGCTGTGGTTGAGACAACGTCAATTATAACAGTTTTTAATGGAAGCAGAAGAAAAATGATTTTGCAGCTAATGCAGGTGCCCCCGCCTACGATTAGATTATCACCTGCTTAGATATGCAGCTGAAATAGAGAAAAAATCATGGATTCATCTGTATGTTTTATTTTTGTACTGCTCAAATTGGTCCAGCATGCTTCATTCTTTAAGATGTTTATGATTACACGAATGTGTTTCTGTGAAATCTTTTAAAACCCAGCTTTATTAGCTACAAGTACAAACACAACACTAATCAACACAAGTTTTCAGGAAACTTCTCTGTTAACCTATGTGATTTACCGAAGAAAGTTATTGATTCCTAGCAGGTGGAAGGCTGGGTCAACTGGTCCTGCCCAGGAAGGCGGTAGTCACCGAACAAGCCATTTTGGCTAAAATAAGATATAATTAAGTAACTTTAACTATAATTAAGATAACACCACCGATGCCTACCAGTAAACTGCTGTTATAAATGCACAAGTTTTCTGCTACGAATCTATAATCTCAATCTATAAATAATGATAAAAACATATAATGTGAGACATATTAACTCTACTGCTTGTTAACTCCATAAAGATATACGAGTACAATATTTAAAAGAAAACCTTTTCCTACTTGTACGTAAGTAATTGCATTTATGGCTTCTTTTGCAATATTAGAAGTAAAAAAAAAAAATTGTTGCCCACGGGCCGTGGGAGACATTTAAACGCAAATAGAAAACACCATAAAAGTTTATAAAAAGCTAGATAATAACTCTTTCACTTTTCATTAATTTTATGGCTTTCTAACATTACTTTTATTAGAAAAACCTGCCAGCCAATTGGTATTTAATTAGATTAAGTTACAGCAAGTTGTAGAAAATTAATTAAATTACTGTCTTTAATGTGTTTAGATTATCTACTTACTTTAATTAAGTGTTCAAGATATAAGTAATCTCTAATATATCATTCATTCAGTCTTAGTTTTAGTGTTTTCGTAATCTTTAGCATACATTAAACATACATCAGAAGCCGTTTGAATGATTATTCGTCTCTCATCACGTCATGCATGCTGCTGCAAAGACTGGGATTGAGCTAATTGAATGGATTGCGAAGTTTTGATAGCATTGCTATTTGCTAAACCACTATTGTGGGACAAAAGACATACATTACACAGCAATAGAAATGTGATTGATAAATATTGGAAGGAGATTAGTTTAGAAATGAAACATGATGGAAAGTAAATAAAACAGTTTTTTTTGTTCCATTCCATTATATTTTAATTATTAGTGTACAAAAATGTTTCTGACGTTTGTTGCTAAATTCGAAGGTGGACCCGGACTTTGATTGTACCATCCTCTTCTTACAAGTTGAACAGAAGTTAAGTGTGTATCTGCCTATCAAAACACTCTTTTTCAATTATAATGTAAATTAGTAAACGCCATTTTGAATATAATCTGCCAAATGCACATTCTACTGTTTTTCTTGCTCGAGATAACCGCATATTGAAATTATGTTGCTCCTCTGTTAATTCACGGCGTCCAAAGGGTTTCATTAAATGTTTTTGTAATGGATAGGCCTCGTCAGCTAAAAATACATAAGGAGCAAATACTTGAGTACCTACCAGGTAGATAGTCGGATTCTGGAATATCAATCTGTCTCTCATTCAAAAACATATACAAGTCTGAACCTCTAAAGGTGCCCCCGTCACTTTGTTTACCATAGCCTCCAACGTCGATTATGACAAATTTATAATTGGCATCAGCTACGGCTTGTAATATAGGTACTAGGGAATAATATTTTTTATAATTACAAAACATTGATCCCGATTTTTTGGATAGATTATGCGTACGTGTTACGTTTATGATGTGGGGAAATTGCCAAACATTATTATAATCATTAGCAATGGAGTAAAATCTGTCTTTAGTAGGTCTATATTGCAACAATTACCTCATGTAGGTACAATTTGCCTTACTGTCGATATTGCCATTCTAAAGTTATAAGTAAGTGAAATAAAAGGGGTCTTTTGCGAGTTGCAAGACACCTGAAAAAAAATAGTTGGTACTTTGTGCATAACTACAAGAGAAATAGAGAAATAAACAATAATATGCCTGCCTCCGTAGTGTAGTGGGTAATGAACCGACTGCAAAGCGTGAGATCGTGGGTTCGATTCCCACTCAGAACAACAATTTTTGTGATTAGCCCAAGTATTTACTGCCAACTCATGACTGTTGATTTACATAAATATTATATGATATTTTTGTTACAGAAAATAAATTAAATAGGGAAAAAAATGGAGATACCTCCATTTTTTTCTAAGGGATCAATTTGCCGTGGAGTTCGGGAAAATTCCGCCTTCTCGTTCAGGAGACGAGGCCATTTCTGTATATCCTAAATGACCTTATTTTAAGTCTTTACTTTTTTTTAAAGATATAGTGAAACCACGACTGTCAACGGGAAATTTAACTAGGCCAAGATCTGTTTCACCAGATAATACAGACCAATATGAAACATCAAACATTGAAAGCACACATTATGATGAACTCACTCTTTCACCTTTAGCCTTATTTCAAGAAAAAGATGTGGAAAAAAGTGGCCATTCAATGTCATCAGTTAAAAGGGCTAAAAAGTCATATAACGATAAAATTTTAGAGATTGAACAAAATATTTGACTCATTTCATTCATTAGGGTTCCGTACCTCAAAAGGTAAAAACGGAACCCTTATAGGATCACTTTGTTGTCCGTCTGTCTGTCTGTCTGTCTGTCTGTCAAGACCTTTTTTCTCAGGAACGCGTGGAGGTATCAAGCTGAAATTCATATCAAATACTCAAGTCTATGGTCTCTTAGAGCTGTGAAAAAATCAAACTTCTAAGTCAACGCGATCAAAAGATACTCCCGTTTATGCCGCAAATTTTCGACACTCGCAAGGGAATCAAAACCTACAGGGTACTTCCCGTGAACTCAGAATCTTGAAATTTGGTATGAAGCAACATCTTATAGCAGAGATATAGGAAAAATTGCGAAAAGTATACATTTTTAGTTATATCATATAATAAAAATATTTTTAATAATTTTAAACTTACTACCCCTTTCCTCATGAACGCGTAGTGGTATTATATTGAAATTCATATCAAATACTCAAATCTATAATACCTTTAAGCTGTAACAAAATCAAACTTCTATGTCAACGCAATCAAAAGAAACAGGAATTAAAACCGCATATTTTGAAACTCGCCACTACTCGCAAGGGAATCAAAACCTACAGGGTACTTCCCGTGAACTCAGAATCTTGAAATTTGGTACGAAGCAACGTCTTATAACACAGATAAAGGAAAAATTGCGAAAAGCATAAATTTTTAGTTACATCATATAATAAAAATATTTTTAATAATTTTAAACTTATTACCCCTTTACTCATGAACGCGTAGTGGTATTATATTGAAATTCTTAACAAATACACAAGTCTATAATATCTTTAAGCTGTAACAAAATCAAACTTCTACGTCAACGCAATCAAAAGATACAGCAATTAAAGCCGCATATTTTGCGCCTACAGGTTTGTACGGAACCCTCGGTGCGCGAGTCTGACTCGCACTTGGCCGGTTTTTTTTTCACTTTTTTCACTTTTTTGTCCGTCTGTTAGTAGTACTAACAGACTACTACGAGTAGTGTAGGTGCTCACTTTATTAGCTCTTGGTAATCAAACATAATGGTTACATAAATGCGAATTCTGGCAACTGCCAATTGCTTTGTTACTGTACCAATTACTTTTAGGAATGTGTAATATGTTCTTTTCTATAATTCGACAAAATAAAAATGTGATTAACATAAATAAATATTATTTACTTACCTTATAATAACAATTAGTCTTTCTTCGGGTAAAATGGATTGTACATGCCAGTTACATTCTTAATTAATCGATGTTCTATTTTACTCAAAATACCTATAGTTAAATGTTTCGGGTGCCATCCTAGTATAATCATGAAACTTAAATTCATCGGACTTTATATCTTGTAGAAATAATTGATAATACGATACATATTTCTTTCTTTTACTGTTCATATTAGAAACACTGACTGTTGTATTGTGTATGTGTTTTTTTGAAATTTATAATGAACACTTTCGAGGAGAAAAAACTCATCGTCCGACAAACTCGAAGACATGATGGTTACTAAGAACAGATTTACCTGCTTCTATATGTGATTTGATCGGTACCTATCAGTACCGACCCGCACTGACATATCGGGACCGAAAAACCTGTATCTTTATGTTTGCACCCATATAATACAAAAAAAATAACAATTCATAACCACTGTTCATTCAAAGAAATCAAACCATTATAAAACAACAACACTATCACGCGAGCTTTCCTCAGTTCTACAAGTATATTCTTACGTTGTATTCTGCTAATCCCCTGGTGGGCCAGCGGTGGGCGTGATGTCCCGACGAGGCGCGATCTAATCTCCGAAGATAACCGAGCCACATAAACTAGCGGCAAAGCTGCGCTGACGCCCGTAACTGAATGTAGCTACGAGTGGGTACTGGAACATTAAAATACTGCTTTTTATATTCTGGATGGAGTATTGTATTTTGACGATCGTAAGTTATTTCAAAAAGTAGATCTCACCATTAAGTGCCTACCTACTTGATCATACTACCCTACACTAATGATCAGCACATTTAAACTGCGTTTCATCTCATTTAAACTGCGATCAAAGACTGTCAGTGTCATCATCTCTATATATGAAATATTGACATTGCCAGCTCTGAAACGCGGTTTATTTGTACCTATTGATCGCGTTCAATTTTATTGGTGAACTTCCTTCAGGACGAAGAAGGGCTTCATCCCCAGATATCAAAGATTATAATCTTCGAGTCACTCAATTACAATTAAAAAAAAATTGTTGCGTTTCAAAAAGAATTGTTGCGCCTAGCGCCTACGATTTAATTGTCACCTACACGGTGTCACGGTGCGGTGCGGTGCGGTGCGGCGACTTTGAGCAAATATATATTTTAGTCTTTAGATTTGGTTTGGACTGTCATAATATGTACTTTGGATCAATTGGTGTCTTGATCCTGCCTGATAACCATTTGATGAATTACCTACTCGTCATAACTCTACCAATGATAAATTGTAAAATCATTTTAACTTAATAAAATTAGATAAATTGGATGAATTAGGTACCTGCTTATATTTAATGTTCCCAAGTTAATAAAACAATCATCCTAATTTTAATACGAAACCACTCGTTATGATACCATCTCATTTGAATTCAGTCATTTTTAGAAAGTTCCAGCAGTGTATGTGTGTCAATAATTTGTTGATTGATGACACAGTTATTAGCCATATTTTGTGTATTAGACACGCATGTGTATATAGGTAAATGAGTGTAGCACCTAATAATAGATTTAATGAGCGCACTCGACGTCCACCGATGATTTATTGTCCGATATAAATTGGCAATGGAGCAACGAAACGCTCGTGTAATTGGTTCTGCGTGCTTTGTTGAGTGTTACTAATTTCTGCCAGGCTCTATTTCCCAGAGGTTTAGTTGATTTGGAGAATGTAACTTGCTACTGTGAATAAAACAATAATGGCATCTCTCTAACATGATGTGTTTCTTTCCTCCTTTGACTTTGCTATCGAAGCCAAACCATTCATTATTCTATTGATTCTTCTTTGATTTGTTACACCGCGTGAAATAACACCTAATTGTCTAACTAAAGTACCTTCATAGTTTGTTTATCCTTAGTACTTAATTCGATAAACTCCGATAGAGAAACGAAAGACGCACCAAAGTGCTTCTGCATCTCTGAAACACTGCACTGTGAAGCGGCTACGCGGCAACTGCGCCACGCTTGAACAGTAACTACGCAGGCCTACGCGTGCTGACGACACGCTAAGCCACGCTAGTGGTGCGTCTACGCAACGTCATGTGACTCCTACATGACACCGGTGCCTTCTTTACTTCCAAGTTTCCAACTGTCTCCTGTGCTGGCAAACGCCTAGTGCAAAAACACAAGAAAAAGTCATAGAGCTCGTTGTAATTGCTGTGATAATTTCTTATTTTTAATGTAATGTTTTTACAATACTCATTATTATTTATATTTAACTATGTTCTTACGGTGAGAGTGTCTTGAGAACTACCTGGATTTTCTTAGAATTGAATCCCTTGATATCAGCGTCTGATTAACTCGCACCCATAAAGATGTTGTGACCTGATACATCCAAGTTCTGCATTAACTTCAAATGAATTTCAGTTAAGGCAAACATAAAACAATAACTCATACGACTTTCTTGAAATCAAATGAAACGACAGATGTAACACTTCGTGCAACGCAACAAAGGATGGTAATCAAATGTTCGATACAAGAAGCGCGTGCGCAACTAACCGCAACCCCATACGAATCCTTACTACAGCCATTGGAAAAAGTTCCTTTTTACGTTGGAATAAGGATAAATTTCGATTGTGGATGACAATGATAACAATTCGCAAGCAGTTGATGGATAAACGCAAAACAAAGGACACGCGCTTGGCTTTGTCTTTAACCACACAGGAGGTTTCGAAACGCTTGTGGTCCAACGGTAACACAACACTTATGACGTTTTAAGCATTTCGCAAGGAAATAATCATTGTATAAACAGACATAAATAACGCATACCTAACCTACGTTATAGAAGTCATAAACCAACTTCTTAATGATAGGGTAAAAATCTTAACACAATAACGTTTAATGTAGTTAGGTCTGGCAACCAAGATGTCCTGAAAACTTAAACATTATTTTATGTTAGCCTGTGAATACCTTATAACTAAAAGATAAAGTAAACATTTGTGCCCATTTTCACTAACGCTATGTGACACCTAAAGAAGTGCCTAAATTAAAGCGTGCTTTTTAATTTTGAACGCTCCTAACAGTGTCAAGAGTTTTAATTCCAACAATCTAATAATATTCTGGCATTCATTTAGGTTTCGTTTAGTGTCAGTTAAATCGTTCACGTCAAAAATTGCTATGATTAAAAAATAACAATATCACGCCAATAATCCCCATAGGGTTAGGTAGAAATGTATCGAAAGGTATTTACGACCACATTTCACCAGTTATGTTTTTTAAATCGAGGCTAGTTTATTGCCATCAACTGGGCAAGTGGGCACAAATCTAGAACCCGTGGCTGCTGCATTCGTAATGGAAAAATCCAATAAAAAGTATTCCATAATATTCCGCTACTTATCAATCCCAAGGCGGTATGGGACACCTCTCAAAATAACACGAATAAGGCCTTGTCCACATCCGCACGTCACGATGTCGTTAACGTGAAACGGTGCGGTGTCGCGGTGCGGCACGTTGACGTGACGTGGTAATGCACGGCACGGTAATTTGCGTCGTCGCAAAATGACGCGTCGGAAGCTACTACTACTACCAACTATTCATAATTGATGAATATGGGTGCACCCAGTATTTTTTTCGTATCGTTTTTCTTCAAGCGTCTTCTTAACAATAGCAGGAGCAGAATACGTATTGATTGGACGGATTGTGCGGTCCATATTATTATCTAGCAAGAGACTGCTATTTCACATGAGTGAAAAATATACCGGAATTTTACAAGGCAGGAAAATGTCTAACGTTGAAGCATCGTGACGTGCATTTTTACGACACGGAAACGTAAATTTGCACGTCACGTCAACGCGCTCCGCGACACCGCACCGTTTCGCGTTAACGTCGTCGTCGTGAACTCGTGACGTGATGATGTGGACAAAACCTAACTCTGATAGTGCGATGCAGGATTTTAGTTGTTGATTTGCGTCATAGATGTCACTAGCGTTCTTTTCGACAACTTGATTATGTTCGCTGCAAACAGGATAGATGGGTCTTCTTCTCCACCAAATCATGTCCATGCTAAAAGTGGGGAGGATTGATTAGTATTCTCGCATTACGAGAAATTGTCTCGTCTCGCTGAGGACGGAGACGGGAAGTCGCTGTTTATTCTGTTTACCGTGCGGTCATCGCGACATCAACGCATACGCCGCAAGGATCAGTGGATAAGTCTCTTTTTTTATTCTTGAATGTTTCTATATAATTATAGATTGATAGATTATTCTTGATTATGTACACCATACAAATTATAATTTACATAAAAGAAGACATTCCACAAAGGGTGACAATGGGCGGTCTTATCGTAACTTCACTTTGAGTGAGAGACCTATAAATATTCTTAATTACTAAGGCGGGAACAGAAACTTCCTTTAATTCTCAACTACACAGACTATTTCTAACATTTTATCATCATGCAGTTTGTATTAACTAAACCCTCATGTAGGTACGAATAGGTAGGGACTTATTGCAATAAGTTTCAGGAGCGTTCCAGTAAGTGCTTGACTCTGTTTTCGTATTGCAAACATTGCGACTGATGGTGGATTTATTTAAACTAAAACTAAAATTTAGTGTGTACTCCTATGTGATATTAGGTACTAAATAATAATAATTAATTAGTAGAAAGTAAGTGTATTAGAGTAATGATATTGATAATTTAAACTGTTCTTTGTAACTATATTTTAGTCTTAAGTTATTTTGCTGCGCCCTAACAGGGTAATATATTCTTTTTAAGCCAAGCTTGTAAGGTGTGTACATTGTGCAAAAAACAAATAAATAAACTTTACTTTACTTAACATTATAAAGACGCTTATATGTTTCGAAGTTTAGATGTAGGGGGTGATCTTTATATCGTTATCGGAAGACTAACCTAATAGGAAGCCGAGTATCATGCTATATTCAGAAACATTCTCTACAACGCGAATGAACCCGCGGGAAAAAACTACTAACCGTATAAAATAGTAAACACGCACTGAGGAAGCGTAGTGATCATTGTTAGTTACTTTCCCTTACAGGAAGACCCTTTGTCCTACATTGTGATTGCTACATTCCGACATTATTTTATAAACATTTTTAGAAAACAAAAAACTATCGCCGTATCCTATCTTCGGAGTTGCACAACATGAGTTAATCCCGACATCGTTAGTCGCAATCAAGTCATTCAGTTCATTACCGCAGTAGTCCGCGCGCGCTCCAGCTCCCGACATGTCACCGAGGATCACGTTTATTGTCACAGGTAAACTAGTTTTATTTTTACCTTAGGTCAAGAAAATCTGCGAGAGTCAGGAATCATAAAGTCTAGCTCTCCTTGACCTTATTACTTTTTTTACTCTTTGTAATCGTCCATCAATTCTCAGTTACGTGTTTTTGTTTTACTAAAACCATTTACCAGTTTGAGATTCTAACACTGCTCATTCCAGCACTAGTGCTGACCGTAGCAGTGGATGCCATAGCACATCACTCGCACGACAAGCCCGATAGACACGACAAGCCAGAGAAACACCCAACCTGCCAGGCGTTCACCCAGGGCCTCTCGTTCAACGACAGCCAGGCTATCGGCTCCTGGCACCTTCTACACTATAGGACGGAGAAGACCAAAGGATCAGGAGATTCACATTGCGTTCAGTTCAACCTTATCAACGATCAGGTATGAATAGTTATTGCATATAATTATAAACTGTTGTTGTTGGCTGAGATATGACGCTAGGGCATTTCTTCAGCTGTGGGACGTCTTTCCTTTAAGATAATGATGATGCGTAAGAACAGCTAGCTATACATATTGACAAATAAATAAAGAACAAGCATGGATAACCAGGCTTGCTCCGTGTTGTTCAATTATATGTAGTAAATGCAAAATCCAGTATCTCAGTTTTCCTAACAATATTATTCTTTACTTTGATATTGTAAGTACCTACTTGCCACACTTCGAGCCCACGACTAGGAATTGGTTCCAAGCCTGAATCATTTAAACAGATCTTTTGTTTTACTTTGTTGACTACCGGTTACGGCAAAGGTCAATCAATTTAGGTCTTCACGCGAACCTTGCGTAGTAGATGTATCGTTTATCTAATAACTGCGCAGTTCACCCACTCACTCCCGACGGCTTATTTGTACAACTACAATCATGTTTGGTTTCTCGATACTAGAAAATTCTACACAAAACAGGTAAACCAAGATATAGAAGACTAGCTTGGTTTAACTGACTTTCTCATTTATTGTGTTACTGTCAGGTCTACTATATTTTCATCAAAAATCTTGTCAGATATATAATTTTACTTAATTATTGTTTATTTACTTTAACAGGAACGCAAGGAGCTGAAGGAGTTGATCGGAAAATTCGTGGAAAACCTTAAATGGGCGAATCTTGTTCTAAAAATGCAGATTCCTTGTGCAAGTCAAGTAAACAACAAGACACGTGACTACTACCTGGAGAAACTTGAGGGTGATGGTTCCTACAGGACTCTGCAGATGCCACCATCTACAGGTACAAATACGAATTAGTGTAATAATGTACAATGGCGGGTTAATAATAAAGTTTAGGAAAGGAGGTTTACACAGTGTACAAGGGACACCGTGATTGTGGAACAAACTTTTACCATGGCTTCAGTACATTATTCTAGACCCATCTAAACAGATTTTTACAAGTAATAATAAAACTGCAGCTCCACACATTTCGATTCAGAACGTGTTTGCGATGTTATGTAGTCTGGCAGATTTTTTAAATCACCAACTGACGTCTGAACAAGACAAATGGGTGATTTATTCTTCTTATTCTTCCGTTTGAAAGTTTCGTAGTATTTTTTTTTATTTCAACAGTTATACTTAAAAGTCGAACTACTTATAATGAATGATAGTATATTATAATCAGTTGCAGGGTTGAATTCCATTATAACAATACAACTTCGTTGATTTCGAGCAGGTGATTGGGCAGTCATTATGATGACTACACCTGTCTTTATTGTATTGTAAAGCGCAAGGATAGGGCAACTAACAACAAAAAAAACTAATTATAAAACAATATATCGCAGCTAAACTAGACCTGGCAGAGTTCCACCGCTACCCGATGCGGCTGAAGGTCATCGAAGGGCAATACCTCGGCATGATGGACTGCCATGAGAAGTTCGTTTTCATCCTGGGCAAGCAGCCCCCGGAAGGCAAGGAGATTGACGAGAGACTCAAGAAGATGATCGAGGTCTACTGGCCAGAAGAACTGTAACAACTAGAATTTAAATCCTTTGAAAAGGAACATAATTATTTAGTTCTAGTTTTTTATACCATATCCTAAAGATTAATAAAGTTTAGATTTTTATTGAGAAGTTTATGTATGATTATGAAAGCGTAATCATAATCAACCTATAATGTTCCCACTGCTGGAACACACGGCCTCCTCTCTATGAGACGGAATGAGCTATAATTTACCACACAAGTCCAGTGCGGGTTGGTAGATGTCACATGTCTTAGAATGTTTGGTTCTAGGATACGCCGGTTTCCTCACGATGTTTTCCTTCACCGTTTTTGAGAGCAGTGGTGATGAAATAAATTACACAAAGTAATGCACCTGCCTGAGTTCGAACTCACGACTTACTGTTCGTGAGTCAAGGCCGCCACCACTGGGCCACCGCTGCTCCACACTGGGCTACCGCTGCATGAAAGCGTAGCGATAAGTTAACACACAACTTAATAAAATAATGGGTGACCCTACCTTATTTATTTTGCGCCACAACTTTCATCACTTCGGTATCTGAGATAATAATATTTTTTTAGGGTAAAGTTTAGTACACCAGCAGTAAATAGTCAGCAGCATAGATCTACCTATGCTAATCTATGGTTGGTTGGTAAGCATATTAGGAACAAGATGACCTTTGCAAACTATTCCACAAAATATCCTCAAATATTATACAGTAATATTTATTATTATTTCTAATATCAGCAATGTAGGTTCATTGCATGATATTAAAAATCTGTGTCCGAAACAACTGCATGACACACGATATACAAACAATAATAAGTATAATTGCTGTACTATTTCCGGCAGGTTTAGGAAATTAGTATCGAAATAATCACAAAACCAACGGAGCCATTACTTTGGAAGTCACCCCACAACGCAACCCCTGCGTACTAAAGCACCACTCAAATTAAGTGTGGCTCGATCAACAGTCATTTTCGGTTACAATTAACCACACATTTGAGTGAAAAGTCAACCACCCACTCCAATTGATTTATTGTGTCCTACGAGTTCCGCCATTTTGTGGCGGATGTGTGTTACAACTAATTGTTGTTCACTGGAAGTGGTATTTTAGGAACTTGACTTTTGGAATGATTTCTTTCCCACGGATAGAGCCAACATAGAATTTTCGCTTAGAGAAGTGTATTAATCATCTGTTCTGAATCTACGAATACATAGGTATTGCAATCAAGGATCCATTAGTGGTGATTATTGCATTATATAAAAGTATTTCAGTATGTACTTATTGGAGGAGAAAACTCCTGAAGAGTTGTAAAATTCGCGTCCAATTTTGACAAATAGAATTTCTATAGGGCCATTTGGATCCGATGAAGACCCAAAATATGGAGAACATAATAAATGCCAAATATAGAATTTTGAGAAAATCCTGTATGTATCCATGCTGAGATTTTCATCCTTTCGGCCTCGTACAGGAACTAGTTTGACTTTTTTTTTCTTATACTTACTTTTAAAATAATTTTGTTTTATTGTTAATTTAACCATTTTGCTTTGTCCTGTAAGAGACAAATAAATATTTTTTTTTTCTTAAACAGTTTTAACAAAAGCAGAAATAGCTTAGCTTTCTGTTAATTTTCATCACTATCATTATTTCCGGTTCGAAGTACGCTCACGTCAGGCACCAAACTACGCCAGTCGTTTCCATTGAAACATGCACAATGTCGCGTGTCGTGTGCCGCGAAGGGTGCAACGCTGTTCATTTGTCTAAACGCAGTAGCGTTTTGAAGGGCCCTACGCGGGGGCTGGGAAAGTGTTGCACTTTACAAAAAGTTAACCATATAGTTCGGTACGGGCCCCTTTGGGGGCTTGACATACAAACCTCCGCTGGCTCGGTATCGGCCCCCAAAGGGGCTAGCATTTAAGTCATACGTCATCCTCATTATTTATGTAAATATTTAAAATTCTGATAATCAAATACTATAAGTGTGTGTTAATTAAGAGAGTTGGATAAAAAGCTCATATGTCAACGCCATTAAAACTTCTGTATTTAGCGCGCAAGTTTCTTAATTTCACCTTAAAAAATCCAAGTGCGTAAAATACGGTCATCGCCATTTTGACAGCAGTGCTGGTTGAGGCTAAAAATCATAAAAATTGTGGTTTTCGGACATCCAAACTCCACTTTATTGATAATAATTAACTCGTCATTTAATTATGTGACGAATTCATCCATAGTTCAATTTAAATAAGCAGTGGTATTGATGAATTTTGGTATCTAAAGTCGAAGTTTCGCGCCAATAGTGCGTGTTTACATTTTTATTTTTCACATTATATCACACAAACGCATAAAGATTCGATAACAAATGTGACAAATATAATTTCAAATATTATAAACAACATGAAAATGCCCAGATCTTAGCGTAATTTACTAATTCAGGACCAATAACACGTAATATTCATTACCACTACTCAATTTGTATTCGAAATTGACGGCCATATTTTTTTTTAAATTATTGTGATGTGTGAAAACGATTATTTCAATCGATTCTTGTTTTGAAAATTTCGATTAAATCGAGTAATTAAATGTAAGGAATTTAAGAAATCGATAGATAGAAATTAAAATAATTTTGTTTTAAGCGTTAAATACAATAAAAAATGTTATAATATTTTTTAAAGCTTTTATAATGCTAATCTTAATAGATTTTCGTACATTTTAGGTATTAAAACCGACCCAACAATAAACAGAACAGATTAAATCTATGGTTAAATTCGCGCCGATTTTATTTCCATGTCAAAATTTAAATTAGGAATGCACTCGCTGTTCCAATTTATATTGTATTTATAGTTACTAGATAATTTATTGTAATTTTTTTTTCTATTGGTTGGTTGAATATAGAACGCCAAGGATCTTGGTAGGCCATAGTGTTTGTTTGGTTCCCACCAAGATAAATTAATATTCTGTCCACAAAATTGGGTTATGGTTAGGTTGGATTGGTTATTAGGTATTCACTATTTACAAATACTTTTTTTTTACCAGCCAGTTCTCTCCCACTGCTGGGCAAAACTCCCCATGGCTTTCCAATTTTCTTTATCTATATATTTATTAAAAGTATTGGTCGGAGAAGGCTTTTGCCTTCTCCGACCAATACTTTTAATCATCATTATTTTTTGATGCGTAAATAAGCTGGGTTTAGTAGCAACCCCAAAAACTATAAAATTGTATTTTTAAGAAAACTTCTAGAAATGCGAGTAGGACTCTTGCCCTGAGGGTTCTGTCTTATAGCTGTTCACGGCCTCACTCAAGTGACACGGCCCACGGTCTATGATGGATAACCTGAACTTTGCATTTGTAAAAAGAGGTTTTAGAGTGGACAGTGAACCGCTTTGAAAAAATAAACTAATGTTTATTTAGGATTGCGAAATACTATACTATACTGCTGATTGTGAAATATAGGACAATAAGTTTGTCGGTCGTCGTCACCGAGGCAGGCCCAAGAAACACTGAGGTGACGATTTGGACTCACTCGTTCTTGACTGATAGGCCAGAGAAGGCAAAACACCGAGAGAGTTCAAAAGGTATGGGGAGGCCTTTACCCAGCAGTGGGAAAGAATAAGCTAAACAAAAAAAAAGTTTGTCCCAACCCAACACAATAACCCAACCGTACTAACACAATTTTGTAGAATAAGTAACATAATGAATCTTTGACGAATCAAACTAATTTTTTATTATGCCTACCGAGATCCTGGGCATTCTATATCCAACCGCCAGATATTATAAAACCAAATTCACAATAAATCATGTACCTAGTAAATTAAAATACTTTAAAATTGTGAATTGCGAGCGTATTCTTAATTTAAAATTTGAAACAAAAAAATCTACGCGAATTTAGCCATAGCTTCTGTCTGTGCTTACAGTTAAATTGAAAATCGATCCATTTTCTGATTTTTCTTTGCTTGAACTGTGAGACTTATTTCTTGCAAAATTTAACGCTGCTAGTTGAACGTAAAGAAAGATAATCATCAAAATGATTACATAGAATCAAGTTTTTTTTTTAGATTTTATTATTTATAAATCTCCTTCTCTTGAAGTCAACCAAAAGCATCGAATAATTACTAAATGAAATTAATAAAAAAGATAAAATTAAATGATTAATTATTATTCGAAATTATACCAAGAATTCAGTCTCAACTCTTTTTTTTCTAAACTCGATTTCATTGCGAGTATCGATTAGGCTGAATGTGACTTTTTAATCGTATTGATAGAACTTGGGTTTACGGTCAGCACTAGGAAGTGTCATTTTGCAACACTTGCAACATAGTTTTTTAGTAATATTTGTCAAGACTTTGATCGTGTTTTTTATGAAATTATGTATGAATAATGGCAAAAATAAGAACGCAGATAGAATGTTACTGTATTTATTTTTCCTTTTCGAGTTTTTTAGCAAACGAGAAACTTGTCTATGTACATTATTTCTAGCGCATCTAAGTTACCTATTTTTTGGAAGCGTGTCGTAATATGTATTTTACACATATTTGGCAATAGACTGACGCCGTTTTACCAACCCCAACACGGTATTGAAGATATTTAACACAAACTTATCGTGTGAAACAGCTGCCGTGACATATTTATCATCACAAAATCGAATGCTGAATGTTGACGAAAATTCTTGAATTTCATGACAATTCGCAGCACCCCCCCCGATTCAACTGATGTGTCAGGTGTCAAAATCTTGTCGAGCAGAGTGGTTAAATCGCTCCTCGAGCGTTCGAGTGGCGTTGCCTGTTTCGGTAACCGTCGAACTTTTGTTTAATGACGAGTACTTGACTCCACTTCACTATTAAATGACGGTGTATACAAATCTATGTAGTTAGACCCTATTAGACACCCACATCGGTCTAAAGTTCGCTGTATAAGGTAATACAACTATTATTTTATACAGTAACTTCTTATGTTACTGTGTAGGAGTTAATTCGGACGTAGCAAAACCATCAAATACAATGTAATCACTTTGTAAGTTTATAAATTACACTCGCTTCGAGTTATTATGTCGAATTCGACATGAAATCCTTGGTCACGTCGCGGTCGTAATATTAAAAGTTCAAATAGTAATAACCGCTAAATAAAGCTGATATGAATCGAGAGAAAAGAAATAACAATAAAGAATGTAATTTCGAGCTGTTCGGGGACTCTATCGATGGCAAACTTTTTCAATTACTGTGGCAGGGCATAATTATCGTAACAGTGAAATAATAATTGTAATTACATATCAGACCACTGTTAGAGTATCCCCTACTACAGCCAAATGAGAAATTAATGTGAATTTTATCTGAAACACGTATAAAATGATGCAATTTACTTAAAAGCTCATGTTATAAGTATGTGTGTAATTCATTTTTAGGCAGATTAAAAAAACACCCGAAGCCATGTACTGATGTACTAATCCGCAAAACTGGAATGCTTGAGTATATTGGAATAAATTGCTCATAAATACTTTAAACGTCCCAATAGTCCGTCATTCTAGCTATAAATCAATGTGTGCAACACAGACCGCGACCGACGCACCGACGCGGCGGGCTGTGGGGCTGTAGCGTGATTGAGCCACCGTTTACCGCACACACCTGTAATTACTACATATACTACCTCGCATGTTAATTGTTGGGAAAATTCGGAATGAACGTAATGATCGAGGGTGACTTTCTGACTTGTGGGAACTCGCCTATTGCCAATTAAATTAGACAACTATTTAATTATAAACTCTACTTCGATTCTTACCGCCGCTAATTTGAGGCCCATGTAACTGTCACTCGCACTAGTAACTAGCTAATTATGGATAGTTATCTACGAATTATTAGGCGTTCTTACTATGTGGGGAGTGATTTAATGAGCTGGTAATGTTACAGAAATGAGCTGATTTTCTTTAATTGGAGACCGTTAAACGTGGTATTACGTAAGATTTTAAGTTTTTTCGTGCTCTATTTTTATTTATTCTTTTGTAAAAGAAGGCAATTAAGTAGGATATTTGTGTGCCAGTTTATATACAGATTGTTTGGTGCATGCAGCAAACATTCCTGCCTGGTAAAGGTGGTCATTGCGTTGGGTTGGTGGCTGTGGTTTGGGCACTGAAGAGATCATCGTCTTCCTGCCCTCGTGTCACGTTATTTGTTATAATCTTCCATTCTCTCATGTCATTCGTCACCATATCCAGTATCCAGCTTCTGTAACGGTAGCTTTACAGGCATCCAGGAAGCCAAAAGCTCAGAAATCATGTCTGTAGGTAATATTCGATAGGCATTGATAGATCGGAACTCTCGATCGATTCCAAACAGAAAGGACAATGACCAAAGTTGGTACCAAAAAGTCTCGCGCCTCAAAACCAAAATATTATAGTAATTAGTTTCATATTTTTTTACGGCATTACGCGTCGGGGATTTGATTTTTGAACTGGAAATATACTTTTCGAGTTTAAAAGTACGAATATTGTTTTACTCCCTTTATATGACGTTCCGTTTCAACTGAATATAAATGACGTTCCGTTTCAATTGAACAAACCCTTGTCTGTCGAGCGGACTCTAAAATTAATTACAATTAAGTAAGATCAGTACACCAAATCGATTTAGTTTGGTTTATTGCTATTTGAAACAAAATAGATTTTGATTTATCGATTACATCCCTAAATCCCGACTAGTTTATAGCACTTACTATACTCTATGGTTTATAGTTATCTTATCTGTGGCATCTGACATTTGTACTGTACTGACTGACTATTGGCAATGTAAAGGTCTAAAATAAAATCGAGTTTCAGTCAAGCATACTGTGGATGTTACTTTAACTCGTAATTCTTACTAATATTAGTGTATTACGCTGTTTTTAGAGCAATAATGTAATGTATGTGTGTTAAAATACGTCGTTGGTAGCGTCGAAAAAATAGACCTACTTTTTAGGTTAGTTTCGATTTTATAAAATAACTCTGAAACGCGGGTTTTTTTTTTCAAAAATAATTTTTGTAGGAGTTAATACGATCAGTGTAGTCTATAAAAAACAAGGTTTGATTTTGATGCAGCATGGTACGGGATTCCATACTTCCATGAGCATTCTCTTTTAGTAGGTACAGAAGCATATCACAAAAACCCAAAGAAAGGGTTTTTGATCCTCACTCTCTACATCGTAAGTAGGTACCTACTTAACAAATTTAATTTTGTAATGGTGGTACTACCCATTTAATTAACACCTTAAATTTCTGATTTCAAACTGAGCTAGGTAAGCAAACTGTTTTATCTACTTAGATTTATCTTTATGAAAGTCATAAAATATAATAAAAGCTGACGAAAATAAACTTGTAAACCACAGATCGTTATGGTAACATTTAGTAGCGTTATGCAAAGCTCCGTCGGTACAGCACCGTTTAGCACTCGTAGTAAATTCCTCGGATTTGCATAACTAATCGGCTGGTTAGCTACACGCACGCCAGCGATAAGGGAAATATGCTGTTCAATGATTTATATTCGGTACTTCGAAGGTATTAAGTAGCACATTTATAAGACATAACAAGGCAATTTGTGGCTTTCGTGCTAATTAATGCGGGTTTACCATGATAAGGTAAGTGTTCTAAATTTCTTTAGTTTTCATTCATGAGATGGACAACCCGGAACTATAACTAATGATGACTGTCGATAACGACAAAAGAAATCCACTCAAATTCAAATCCATTATAACGCCTATAACAAGACTTTTCAATAGGTATTACTCCGTAGATCTGATGATAGGCACGGCAATCAACAACAAACGACTGTCTACGACAATTTTCTCTCTAATTTTCGTTAGTAATAGCATATGAATTACAATCCTTCGGGTAACAAAGCGAGACTAAGTGCAGCCGAATGTTTCCGCTGGTCCCGTCTCCACGGCCATTACGAGACGGCGCTGATACAATTACCAGCCACTGAATAATTTGATAGGGAAAATGATTGATACAACAATCACACGTAATCAGAATCGTGGCGGTGCGATTAGGCCCCCGCAGCCCGCGACAGAGGGCGCCGCGCCGCCACAAACCCGACAATTGCTCACCGACGATTTAATCAAGTCCCCGTTCCTAATGGCTTTCTCTCTTCATTAAATTGTAATAATGGACACTGTTTTTGTCTTTGCGGTGGATATTGGGCGGGGCCAGCTTAATACAGCTAATGATCTCTACCTACCGACCTCTTGATGTTATTGAGAACAAAGCTTCCTACCGTTATAATCAAAAATATTTTATTCTCTAATGCCTACCTAATTGCCTTGCCTTAGAAACCTAAAAACGTCTTGACGTGCAAAAACGACTTTGATGCGTATCTGAGTCACATTAGCACCTAAATCACGATTTTCATCAACCTTAAGTTTTTCAAAGTTACCTAATTTATGTTGAAGAACTAGCTTGTTTTCGGAAACGTTTTCACGTAGTTAAACGTGCTACTCGACATGCGATTTGACAATTAGCGAGAACACCTAGGGGTTGGAACAATAAATATAAAGTTAGTCTACAAAAAATTAAGCGTCCACTCAAAAACAGATTGAATAAATTCTTTGTTACTCAAATTCTCTTTTATACCAAGCAAGACGTTCACTAAAGCTTTTGTAACTGACTGAAATACCTACGCCCCCTTAAGGAAGCGCCCGAACTGAAGAGTGCTTATGCTATCTACCTAGCAATTCAGAGACACGCCACCACACCACCTTTTGGAGCGGTAGGAATGAATTTCCTTTACTACTGATTGATCTTGGACACAGAACCTACTTACTTATCCTATTTCAGGCACCTGCTTGCGCCGTTTCTTCAAATGAAACTTAATTAAATACAGTGATCATAAATCAAATTTTCTTCTACATGTTTGCATACACTACTATGCCCCTTGATATGTTAAACATACAATAATAATACTTAAGGAGCAGTTAGCGATAGTAATCTTCAAGTAAGAAACTTTTTCGTCCTAAGTGTAGGTATTTGTTACTTGCTGTCATCTCTCTCTGGTCTAGCCATAGAGTGTCTAGACCAGTGTTGTCAGCTACAACCGAATTAACTCCATAGTGGGAACCATAGATACATAAATACAAATAACTATGATTCGCCACACTATATAAATGAATAGTCAATTTACATATATAAGTACACCATTATTTTTAGGTCGTTCTGGAGCCGAATACCATGAACTCGATCATCGAACTCGAAACGATTGTGACAATTTTTTTCAAAAAATAACAATAACAAAAAACACGAAAGAATAAATTTAATGTTTTTTTTTTGTGAAATAATGAGAATCGATCGATGAATGAATTTTTCAATGGGTATCGTTCGCATGTGTTGCCGGTCGTGGATACGTTTTACACACACATATGCATTTGAGTTCTCATTATTTCAAAAAAAAAAACATTAAATTTATTCTTTCGTGTTTTTTTAACCCAACCCAATTTTGTAATTGTTTTAGTGTTAGATTAGGTTAAATGAATGATCCCCACTTCCAGCGGCTGGCGCCCAAGTTGATGGGCGCGGCGTGCGCGCTCGCCACGCTGCTTCCCAATCTGGGGGGCCCGAGCACCGCCTGTAGGAGATTGTACCTGGGGGTTCTGTGATCCATGGCCCTGTACGGGGCCCCAGAGTGCACCTCTGACCTGACGGCCGGCAGCATCGCGATTCTGCGGAAACCGCAGAGGGCGATGGCCGTCAGGTCTATCAGGGGGTATCGCACAATCTCCTACGAGGCGGCTTGTGCACTGGCCGGGTCGCCACCCTGGGACCTAGAGGCGAGAGTCCTCGCGTCCCTGTATCGGTGGCGCGAGGAGGCACGGGCGCGGGGCGGTGGACCGATGCAGCGAGAGATCGATCTGCGTCGGTCTCAGCTCCGTGAGGTCCTGGTGGCGGAGTGGCGGCAGAGGCTTTTGCGCCCTACCACCGGCCTCGCTACCATCGAGGCGATCCGACCAGTGCTCGAGGAATGGCTCGAGAGGAGGCATGGCTCCCTGTCGTTTCGGGCGACGCAGGTGTTCTCGGGGCATGGTTGTTTCGGGAAGTACCTGTGTCGCATAAACAGGGAGCCGGACGCTCGGTGTCATCACTGCGTCCATTGTCTGGAGGACACGGCGCGGCATACGCTGGCAGAGTGTGCCGCATGGGAGGAGCCGCGCCGTGCCCTCGTGACAGAAGTGGGAACCGACCTGTCGCTGTCGGGAGCACAGAGTCGTGGGATGCGGTGATCTCCTTCTGTGAAACGGTCATCTCACAGAAGGAGGCTGCGGAGAGATTGATCCCGGGAGGTCGAGACTACTCTCCCGATCCGCGGCAGACGTACCGGGCGTCGGCGGAGGGCGGATAACGCCCTCTTCCGGCCCCCCTAAACGGGTGCAGAGGGACGGCGGACTTGGGGACGTGAAGATGCTCAATATTTTTAGAATTAACATTGTATGGTAAAATAACCGACTAATTGATTTTTTATTACTGTCCATGTTTTACTGTCGCAATAATTAATCAACCGCCATTAAATTAAATAACTGCTCAATATGTTTTTCAACTGATCATAATAACATCTCGAATAACAGCTCAAAAAATTAGTTCCCGATAGATAATGGAATAAATTCACTCACTCAAATGCACCTGATTATGGAACAATTTCTCGATAGCGAAAACGGGACTGCTGAGCATGAAGTCCTGAGTTCGATTCCCAGGTTGGGCAGTGTTATTAGGTTTTTTTTTTAATTTTAATCGATAAGTATGAATCTACTTTGTACACACGCGATTATGGCTTAATAAACGAGTCCTATCGAGTATGAATCCTCGGCTTATAAAATTTTATTGGGGTTAGAAAATTGCTGAAGCAGCCTGGAGTCCGTATTTGTGACATAGCTGAATTGTGCCTAACCGATCAAGACATGAAAAAGCGATGGTCGATGCTACTCAGAGTTTTCTGTTCGTACCAACCTACACGGGATTTATAACATAGTAGCTTGGACGCACATTTTCCTATAGGTATAAACAAATATCTAATCCTACATACATATATTTTCACCAATATTAGACGGCAGGTACTTACCTACTTTTCTATTTTCTTTAAGAGGAACACTAGGAATTTCTCGGTATCGCGGGTACGTTTTACAACATTTTAACTCACATACTCAAACACTCAAGACTCGGAACAACTATTTGTAGGCCATACTAATATTTGTTCCATGCGGGGATCGAACCCGCGACAACCAATGCAGGAGTCAATCGCTCAGCCACTGTGCCAACCGTGGTCGTGTTATTTATATTAGGTGGAGTTGTGAAAGAGTTCGTTACAGAAAGTGTTGATTTCCCGATTTGAAGATCAGTAAGTTCTGCCTGCCGACGACTAAATAATACCAATTAATATACCTACGTAGTTATCTTCAGGTAGGTTTCCTTACCTACATTTTCCTTCCAGTCAGTTTCACCTACCAATCAGTTCATTGAATCATCTCCTATGTTATAAATAGCACAGGTCTGCAATGGTTTTCCTCTATGAAATCGGAGTAACGTTTTCCATAGTTTCAGATGTGCTGATTACGAGAAAAATAATAAAAAAAATCCATCACGTCAGGATTTTTTGATATTGAATATTTAAGATTGTACTGAAAAATGTCTTAGCGCCTACATTTTTAAATTTATAAAATTACTTCAGCTTAATTTTTATTGCATTTAATTAGTGTAAGGGGACATAGAAATTAATCAAAATCAGTAATTTGTTAATTACTACATAATGAGTTTAAGTAAATCTAGGAGAAAATCTAGGATCTAGGAGAAAATCTAGGAGCCGTTAGCGAAGAACAAGGCGAAAGATTTCACCAAGATTTGAAAGAGCTTGAAGTCCAGAATCAAGGAAGATGGAATACCTACTAGCATGATGGCGGACTATTGTTGGTTATTGAAGCGCGACGATCCAAACCAGAAATTTAAGCGGAAATTGCACAACCGAAGCTTCCAGAAAAAAAGGGCCAGGTTCCACAAATAAAATTTACATGTAATTTAGACTAGTAATAAGTTGTTATTATATATTTGTAGTTTTTTAAGTTAAAAGTAATGTACTTTTTTAAAAATATATTTTTTTAAGTGACAACTTGTGTTTTTTTCCTATTTTCTATCTGTACCTTTTTTGAAAAATCTGGAGGTGATGGAGAAAAACTAAGTACATATTCGTAATTAACGCACCAAAATACCCTAGAATCAGCTATCAAATTCCCGAGAGGAAGTTATGACCCTCATTTTGCAGGCCTGTGTAGTTAGGTATTGTCAATGCAAATGCAAAGAAATGTTTTAAGTTAGCAAAATTCGATCGCGATTTTCTCTTGAAATAATGGTTTTTACTTTAAGACCTATTTCGTAACAGAATGGCTTCCAAAATATGCTCGTGAATACGTAAAACGTTAATAATTAAAATAGTAGGACAAAAACGCTCTTGAATTTTTCTAAGTGCTTACATTTCATTGCTTTTGGCTATAATACAAAGGCGATTACGGCCTTCACTCAGAAAATGCGTAATATTTGAATTACAGTCTACTTCAAGCTCCACCATTCCCGCTACCTATAGCCGGATACGGACTCTCCACTAGTGTGGACCTAGCTCACCCAGGGCTGACAGCCTTATCTTATCATCAGAGGTCGGAATAGGTAGTGTTGTTTATTTGTCTAAACTTCAAAGAAGTAATGTGAATTATACCTTCCTATAAAATCCCGGAATGATTTTTAAGTTCTGAAAAAAAAGCTGTTAAATTAACATATAACATCACGCCTTTAATCCCCGTAGGGTTAGGCAGAGGCAGAGGAGTACCTAATACATTTCGCCAGTTATATTTAAGTCCCATGTAATAGGGAGCGAGCTCATTGCCAGCAACCGGGCACAAATCCAGACTCCGTGACTGCTACTGAGGAATTCCAGATGGAAATACATAATTCACTTCGCCCGATGCGGGAATCGAACTTAGGACCTCATGCTCAGCAGTCGTTTGCGACCACTAGATCAACGAGTCAGTTAAATTAGAGGGAGATATTATCCACGTTACTTAGTACTTACCTCCTTGAAGTTTAGGCTAATAAACTCTGCCTATTCCGATCTCAGCTTATTATGTAACCACGACTCATAGATTTTACTTAAGCTCATGTCGACATGAAAGAGAGATGGCTGAACTATTTTATCATGATCACTCAGATATTGTGCAAACGGTCCTGTGTATCGTTTATTAGTAACATGCAGTCGCATTCACCAATATAATCTCCCGTCACATGGCGAGTCAAAAGTTCTCTTTCTATACTTAGATGGTAGGTCGAGCCAGCGAATAGACACTTCAGTCCATCGCATCGTTCTATTTACAATTTGAGAAGCAATGCCGTGATATTGTGTGCCCTTGTGCAGTTTGGTACGTTTCTCTATATTTTTTTTTTACTGAACATTAAGCAATGAATAATTTGTTTGTTCAGTTGCCCATAAAAGGTTGTCATCTAAACTTATTCACTATAACCACGACATAAGTTGTGCAAAAACATTTGCAATAAATCCGATTATGATATGGTCACCATAAAAACTTTTATTACCAATACTAATGTTGCCAATATATTTACATTTATTGCTACAACTGAAACCATTCAGCACATTAACCCTTTCAAAAACTTCTCAGCCCCAATAATGGGGTCCATCATGTATGATAAATAGTGCTGTGCTTTACAAGGGAAAATAAACTAGATATTTTTTATTTACACATTTATTACAGTTGCATACAACAGTACACAAGTATAAACAGGTCTATAATAATATTTATACATTTATATACATGTAATAACCTGGCGCGGGACCATGAGGCTAAAGGAATGTATGAAAACTAAAGTATTTTCTTAAAAAACAAATTGGGATAATTATATTAAAAAAAAAAAGATTATTCGAATAAAAGTAAAATATAAAGCTTGACTAGTCTTAAGGCATGCACAGACGTGAGAAAACATCGGATAAATCAGTTTATAAATGCTTTGTCTGTACATAGAAATCTCTTTGAACTCGATGCATTAGCGTTACCTCATCGCTCACGTGCCAGGTTTTAATACTAAATGCCACAATAACACGATTAAAATGTGTAACAGTTGATTTCTACTTGAAGGCGCAACCATTTTATTGAGTAGCCTCTTCTATCACAAACATACCAATATCCTACTTATAATATCAGTCGAAATCCGACAGCTTGCTTGCTACACACCTAGTTCCAGCACAAGGACATTTAAAATATATTGCACATCCGAACCAGATACTAGAATTCCATTATTTTCTTAATCAATTGTAAAATTGAAAATAGGTCATTGTAATAGTGTAACTACTTACATACGTACATCTACAAGAACGCGTGCTAGTGCCGTCAAATACAATCATGAAATGTAGTCACAGACACAATCTAATAGCTTTACTGGGTTAACATAGGACTAACACAATTTTCATGGTTATAATTCTTAAGTATTAAGAAATAAAGCCACGCCGGTAGCCCAAAACGCTACCAATATTTAGTATTGCAGTAACTTAGTAATTCATGACAGTTTCTCACCTTAAAACAATAACATTACGCATTCAGCAAGCGCTCGTTTAATTATTATCGGCTCGTATTAGGAAGATAAAAAAATTAACTACTTCGTTTTAAATTATAAATGTAAATACAAATTTCATCGACTTATAGTCATTAGTCAATGCTAAGCATTAAATAATTGTAAGCAATATAGGTACATAGTAGGGAACATATTTACATTGACGCTTAGTATCACAAGATGGCGGCGAAGATCGGGCGAGTTCAAAATGGCCGACCGTTCTGCGGCCGCTCAGGCAGCTTCGGCGGCTGGTTCGGCACCGGGCGGCTATCGACATACAAAATTTATATTAAAATCGGCTTCACAAATAAACAAAAACATACAATGCCAATATTATTTACAGTGATAAATCTAATTACGCAGGAAATTTACAATGATAGTTTAACCAAAAATAATTGTGGACTGTGCCACGGGGAAATTAGAATGAAAATGAAACGATTTCGTTAGTACGCAATCACATTCATAAGCATAAAGCAAAATGGGAAACTTCACGAAATGTACACACAATACCATGCACCGTCAGCAGGGGTTTTATGGATAAAATGATAAGTCCTAATCGATACAGAAGTATGTTCATGTCACCATGCTACTATTTCAAATAAACTATTAATGAGCAATGCTTATTCTAAATCATAGGTCCTTAATATATACACAGGCTTTCAGGTATCAATCGCATGCAGCCATACCTAGAACCGATACTCAACGCAAGCATCCTACGTAACGGTTCAGAAAGTAGGTAAATATTTCAATAAGAACTTAATCTGTATACGTCGTGCAATTCTGTGGCAAGAGATCCGTTCAGGGAGACACATACTCCAGGAAAAAAAACATAGCTATTATAATACATACAAGGACAGAAAAAATAAATAACTAATGTATGATTCCGATACAAAATTAAACGTATGCGGGTAGATCAGTTTTATACTGGCTTTTGAATGCATCGTGTATATTAAACTATTGTCGAATACTGAAATAATAAAGCACAATTCTTATTGAAATATTTCTAACATTATTCAAACTCAGCTTACCTAATATTACATCCTGTAGATATTATTATCCGAAACTGTTAGTAACATAGTGAAGCCAATGGGCATTATGTTTGCCAAAACTACTGGAATAAATCAAACGTCTTTAGTACACATATAGCATTTAATTACTCTATTTATACAGCATAAGATTAACAATATTCATAAACTATATCAAATCCAACAATCACTGCCTATACCTTTTTCGATGGTACTAACGCTATTAACAAGATATGAGAGAGCAAAACGTTTAATGATCGATTACTTTTGTATAATTTCCAGCTAATGTTGATCGAGCAATGAGTATAGCTTTAACGTTAAACACTTCATTACATGTAGGAACTCGGTCAGTTGGCGGCCGACGTACGCGACGCACGGCGACGCTCTTGTCCCACCGCGTCTCCGCTCACGTGACAATCAAACATGTTCAGTGGAACCACTCTTTCATAATACGTATTGCAACGCCACCAACATCGTGTTTAGTGACGACTCTTCGACTATTTGCGAATCACTGACACTCGCAATCGTTAACGATGAAAATTGGATGCAAGATGATTCCAAGATTAAAATATCGATAAGCTTTATTTAATATTTTTAATAACGAATTCATATTGTATCACCATCAATAAAATGTTCTAATAATTGACCAAAGGTATTGCTAACAGCAACAATATATGAGACAACTGCTTTGGTCTTATCCATTATAAGTACATATTAATTTTACATACAAACTTTAATCGATAGATATATTTATATCGTTACGACTTCATAAGTAACGTGTTACCAGTGTCACTAAATACCAGATTATACTGACATAGTTGTATATATACAACAACAATCAAGCTGGGTACAATTTAGTAAATGCATAAACGTTAAATACGCATCGTCGCTACTGGAGACGGAAAGAGATTAGACGAGCGTGTCAAAGTTCTAAACTACAGTAACACCTAGACACTGACGTGAGTACATGAGAACGTGTTGCAACGACTGTTACTACGCAGCTAGTTCTACGCGACAATGGTGCGGAAACATCAACAAACTGTTATCTTTCTTTACTTAGTGTACAAACAACCCTAGCACATTACAAAACAATATGATATGCTCGTGGACTCTACCGAACTCCGGGAGCCCGTAATGCCCTCCGTGAAACAACTCAACTACGTAATCCCAATATACACCTATGTTAAGCCACTGAATGTAACATTTACAATTAATCGTAACATAAATTTAATTACATCATAAGTAAGTATAATTAAAGTACTACGCAACCCGCGGCGCCTCCGCGCTCCAGTATACGTATGCATCATTACATAATCATGAAGCTCTGTGAAACAATACTTCGTTCACAGTTAATACTGAACAATTTAGTCGTTTTATAATTTTGACGCTATACATTACTTAGTTTTTTGTTGTATAAATCTTTGGGTAACAACCCTAATTAATTAATTATAACCTAAATTCCTTTACATAAAGCAACATGATACGAAAGCGTAGATAAGTCTGCAAGTTCTCGATGTGATGATTGGCCGGGTTTAACCAGTCATTGAGAACTTTGCAAACGCATCTGGTTCGTATCGAAATATAACCATTGGAATGTACACAGAAAAACTATGCCACGAAATTGGTAACAATACATGAATTTTCATAACGGGTCTATTTTATTTTTGATACCTTTGTAGAATGTGTGATCTCCGTGATTTTGATTGCGAGGTTTGAGCAAAACTTTACCGTCGAAATCAATTTCGAGCATCAAATTGCACTGGATCGAATAAACTGGAAGTTTCTAACATAAAATATTTAAATACATTGAATGGTATAACCCTACGGTAACGTTGGTTATGTATCACAAGCAGAGTTGATGTGCAGCGTACAGTGTTACACAGGCACATTGGATTACATTTAGACGTTTGGACGAAAAGCAATGTAACACAACACTGCATTCTATACCCACGAACAACAGGTTTAGTTCACACTAAACGTTCAAGCGGTTAAACAATGTGCTCTGAAAATGCTTGGATCAGTTGTAAAACATCATAAGCAACAGAAAATCTCATAACCTCTAAAACATCGCTTAAAGATTCGAGCATAACGCTTAGGACTTAGTAACAACTAACATACAATTCGAAATATATTAAAAAGGGTTATTTAAGCGATGTTTTAAATTGAATACATTTTTAATACGTGTTCAATCATTTACAGAAGTTTTTTTTTATATCAAGGAGAAAATTGGTTACTAACACAGACTTTATTTGTAACAAACGTAGTCACTTCGAATAAATTCATTTTACCTAATTCTATAATAACGTTTCGATCTAACTAAAAAGATTCTACTAGTTCACACATTTTCAAACATGTTTTTATTTTCTAATAAGAAAATAGTGTGATACTGCATATTATGTGATGGGGCAGTGGGGGTAACAACATTGATATGTCCGTGAGGCTGTATACGTGTACTAGGAATGTCAATACTGATATGTGTTAATGTATTGGAGATAGCGGCTGGTCGAAGTGACGACGTTTCCAACAAATGCGTGGCGTACATACAGTCGTAACGGACAACATAGTCGTGTTTACTTGAATCTGGCGAAGGCGGAGCTGAGTTCGTTGATGGCGGCGTTGGTGACGGCCTGGCCTACGGCCTGGTTCACTTGCTGGCGCATGTGCGCCGGCATCTGGTTGTACACGCCGGCCGTCGCGGCGGCGCCCGGGGGCATCGCTCCTCCCGGCCTCCTAATTGGTTTATTGGGAACATTTCCTTTTCAAACATGACAAAACATACACAAGCAAAATGTAGGGGGAGGGGTTAAGATGATTGTTAGAACCTCGTCTCACAACATCGTACAAAGTACTTTTTCAACAAATGGCAACATATAACGGTTGTAATTTAGTTACCTTATTTGAAAAGTACAACAAGAGGGCATACCCGAGCTACTTCTTTATACACACAGACAAGATAGTTACATACACAGAGGAAGGAAGTGCGTATAGACTGAATTGCTTTATATAATCGTAAGTGATTTTTTTAAAGCTGTCACAGCTTCTCTGTAAGACATCCCGGAGTAACGTAACCGCCATAATAATGCAATGTCTCGTATTGAAAGTGGTGATATTATAATACTGTCATACAACTCTTACAGGGTAACTGTGAATGTAATAATTAACACAGAACAATTAACTACAAATCACGTCACACTTTATTAAGAGAATCACGTCACACTTTATTAAGACTAAATCCATTTTCTCTACAGAATATAGTTATTTAATGCATTCGAATTTAGCGGCTAAACAATATTTTTCTTTGGCAATTTATCAGAATGATATAAAGCAGAAACACTCAGCGCTAATATTTTATTGTTAAGTGTACCTACTTAACTGTCAAGTAGCATATTTGTGGTGAGGAAATATAGACGAAAAAATTGATACATGACCACAGGAGAAACAATATCTATATTATTGAAATCATGAAGATCACACAAATTAGTGCACAAAGCATGCGGTGCTTCGATATTGTTAACACATTGGAAAATCAAACTTAATATAATCATGAATATAACACCTTTTTGTTAATAACACCCAAAAACCAAAGTAAGTTATTATTAGCCTCTCCTTTGATAGCCTCTAGCTGATATTCATCATAGTCACAAATATTGAAAGTAATAGCCTTGCTTAGACATTTGTAATCGTAATATTATAATCGATATTGTTTATGTGGAATATGTATCGGTCTGTGGGCAGCCTGTACTGTTCGATGAGTACACAACCAGTTTCATCAAAAAATATAATATTCGGAAAGTTTATTTCATTACACATTATGGAATAAAAATATACGAAATAAAACGTTCAACGTATATAAAATAGGTTTCGTCCTACGAAAGGCTGCCGGCAGAGGATTCATAAGCAGATAATATTATCATTTAATTTGTATTCTACCAAAAGGTAATAATAAATTCCACTATTACTTTTATAATTTTATGGAAGCAACATTTTTTTCATACGTATCATAAGTATTGATCATTTACATGACTAATAATAATATTGTATATAACATATGTATAATTTATTTATAAATTTGTCGATATTTGTTAACTTACTACAATCTCGTTATACATTCAAGTATCTCATCAGAAGAAGAAATGGATCACACAGATAAGAGTTTACATTGTCTCGCGATGTTCGCCTATCCATTCAAATGTAACAGTAAACGCGGGTGTGCTGATGTGACTGTGTAATAAGTTAACAAGTTCGTAGTTAGTGCCTTACGTCGATACGTAACTTATGTTAGTGAGTTAGTGCGCGCGCCGGCCCGCTTAGCGCCGCCTGCGAACACATACACACACTGCCTCACTCTGCATACTTCATTTATCTATATTAGTACACCTCAGAATAATTAAACAAACCGAAATATAAGAATGTTCCCAAACCATTAGTTCCTTTATGGATTTATTTAATTATTAACGTGCATAATGTAATGCATAGTCAAAGTCACGTTAATAGATACTAATATATTATAATAAGCACAATACGTGTTTACTGCAAATTATGGCTGTTACATCACCTACACAAATGCCTCCTATTGTACTCAAGCAAAGCTCACACAGATAGTGCCGCGGCATTGTAATAATTGATATATTGTTTGCAATACGACATACCGATACAAGGTTCGAGAACTCATAACTTCTATCGTGTGTGCTCTAAAACTTCAAACAACGAATGCAATCTACATTTCCCCAGATCATTATATTATTTATTACACCGAGCTCTTAAAACCAGCAAAATTTAAGGGTAGTCTCAGAATAAGTTAAAATTTTACTTCACATAAATTAGGTACCAAATACAGTTACAAGTAACCCCATTTACTATAGGGTGACGGCAATCTATTTTTTTTAAATAAACCCAGGCACAGAACCTCCACTAGATTACGCACGGATGGCAATGAATGTGCGCCGCACATCCATGAATTAGCACAAATATAACTCGATGCTCGTATTTATCTCTTCACTGTCACCAGAAGTTAGACCCTTGATGACTTTATCAATTTAGAGAATTCATTATGAACGAAAGTTTGATTGTTACGGTTTACTTTAAAAAAGGCTACCTCTGCTGTTAAATGGTGTGGTAAATTATGCAAAACCTCTGGTTATAAAAAAGATGGGATAATATTCAACTATTAGTAAGATTTAAGAAAAAAAAAACCATTTTAAAAAGAGCTCAACTTATAGTGGCTGCAGTGATTCTCGGTGATGTCTTTTCCTTTCACTCATTAGGTACTATTGGTGAACTCGAATTCAAACAAAATGTTCAACATGCGGAACCTAGTGGAGGTTATCTGCGTAACCCAGGTTAATGACAAAATACAACTCCGTATAACCTAAACGGAGACCACCCTGAGCTATTGAGTAGGAAGAGTTTCCCGGGAATAGAAGTGTTATACTCACGTGGGAACAAGCGGCGCGGGCAGGCCGGGCTGGCCGGGCGCGGGGCGGCCGGCCGGGGGCGCGGGGGCGCCGCCGCCGGGGCGCGACGGCAGCGGGGGGGCGGGCCGCCCCGCGCCGCCCGGGGGCGGGGGCGCGCCGCGGCTGCCCATCGAACCTGCGAATTCACCTCCATCTTAACTCGGCGTGTTCGCCTTTCAGTGCATTCATAAATCAATTGGTGAAGTGTCGACAACGAATTGCCGACACCGTAGTCTCCCATTCGGATTCTGCATGCAGCTGAAGGCGGCTCTTCATACTTCACCAAAATGGTGGGAATCAGAGCTCTCGACACCATACAACTTGATTCTGCCTAAGCCAAATAGGCTTAGAGCGTTGAGCGTCAGACGGAGATCCGAATGAGATAATAAAAGTCACAAGTACTATCTACTTATAAGCCGTTTCGTAATTTATTACGAAGCTATTCGGTTGCTTTCATCTTCGGCTTAGAAACTAATCAATGTGAAGACATCATTCCTTATCCATACTCCACTGGCCTTTAGGATAAAGCTAATAATGAACATAGATGGCAAGCGCTGGGTACTGACTTTGTTGCGCGGGCGCAGCGCGGCGCGGGCCGCCGGGCGAGGGCGGCGACAGGCGCGGGTTGGAGTCCAGGCGGCTCTCGAGCCAGTCGTTCTTGACGGGCGGCGGCACGGGCGTGCTCACGGTCGCCATGGATACGTCGCCGATGATCCGCAGCGCCTCCTTGCATGCGTGGTACATGCGCAGCATTTCTTCGCGCTTCAGTGCTTCTTCAGGGGACTCTTCCATCATTTGTGACTGTGAAGGTAAAGTAGAAATTTAAGTGCCAGCTGCTCACTTTTTACGTCATTAGAATAAAACCAAAAGTTTTGGTTGGTTAATGGAACAAAACTTAGCATTCGTTACTTTTACCTGATCGCCAGAAGCGTACAGATGTGCAAGCAGCTCCCCATTGATAAAGTCTTTGGCATTATTGATGATCATCATCATGATAGTCTTGGGCACGAGATCCCGCGTCGTCTTGGTGACGATGCGCATGTACGAATCCACCAGGTTCCTGATGGTCTCCACCTGCCGCTCCAGTTGAGGGTCCATACTACTTGTGCCTGAGCTGTCCGAACTCTGAAACCAGAATTTTTCTTCATGCAGTAACAGATTTTATTGAATTTTGCTCTGATGACAAACTCCTGACCACAAAGCTTTTTACACAATTTAGGCCTCGTTGTTTATAAAACGTATGAACAAATTAAAAACTAAGAACGGCACATACAAAGTGATCACACTTCCGAGCCAATGCAAAAAACGACGAAAAAATCATAAATCCCCGTTTCCGTCGACTGATGTCACATGTGTTTTACCTTTTAAGCATTCCCATGACATGATAATCTTGCAATGATGAAAAACTACTACATATAACATTTTCTAATAATCATAAATGCGCTAACGTTCAAGCTTTGAACCTTACAAAAACAATAACTTACTACAACGGAAAACCTAAAGAATAAAATCTGTTATAGTTGTGCCAGCGAAGTGTCGAATATTACCGCAGTAGGTCAAAAAGCCAGACCGAGTGAATCACATGAGACGAGATACAGTACGGCTTTGCCAATCAATACGAAAATGTTATTTCAACTCATTAATTCAAACTTCTTACGATTTTCAAATAGCATGCAAAAAAGTGCGTTTAGACGAAGCAAACATTGTGCTTCGATAAGTTCCTTTAAGCACTCGACAGTTGGAACTCTTAGCAAGAATTTTGGTAGGTCTAAACGCATCTTGAAATAAGCGTAGTTGTATCCAAGGCATCAACAAGCATGTTTATATATTTTCGTATAAATACAATGACAATCTGTTAATAATTGTACTTTGTGGGAGACAATTAATCTTATTATTATTAAAAATGACAATCTGTTCACCAGATTGTCTTTATGTACTGTAAATTAAATATTAAAAAAATATTAATTAATTATTAAATTAATTAAATATAGAAGAAGAAGCCTCATTACAAAGAAATATATTTCAATCGTAATAGCATTTAACTCGTCGGCAACATACCAAATCAAAACAGGATTATTATCTGAATCATACTTGAATACATTTCAAAAATGAATGCGGCTTGTCTACCTATTCGTCAAAATAAGCGTTGCTTCAATAAGAAGATCAAAAGCTTGTGTTACGGCATGCTTCACCAATGACGTCTACTTGTAGAATTAGTATTGTAAGTATAAAACAACCAAGACTTTCTAAATACAATAATAATGGTTAATGGTAAAACGGCAGACCATGTTTTGTACCGATGCAAGATTACAGCACTACCATACTCACTAACCACGCAATGGATCATGAAACAATGAAGTCAGTGCATCAAAATAAAACCAAAACCATGTTACTGGACCTTTCATGACGCTCCCTTGTGATATGCTTTACAACATGATGCACAGAGCTATCATTTGTAAATTATTAATTGCACATGCAATTGTTTATAATACAAATTGATAACTACCGCCTAAATATATCGCACATCACCTTTGTAACAAGTCAAAAATCCAGCAAACAAGCTTTAAAATACGAGTCACTTACTCTTGATTTATTTCCACCCAACCCCATGGAAGGCAGAAATAACTAAAAAATAAAAACATAAACATGCTAAAACAAAATTGAATTAAACTTCGACAATATGATGAAAATTAAAATAACGAAAAAACCTCTCAGAATCTTGCAGAATATGCTCGAACAAACGAAACACGACATTCAGATGTTATTTCTACTATAAAAATATAAACAGATATTAATCGTGGCATTTTTGTGGTAGGTATTTTGTGTTATTACAAACAGTTGTTAGCAGTAGGTGGTGCAAACAATATGATAATGAAGTGCATGTGAGACTAAAAATGACAAAACAGCACTCTACACGTCTCATGCTACATCGGCTAGAATGTATTTCAAGAAAATTAATAACATATAAAAAAATTGTTAACTAGTAAAGATATTGTTAATTTAGATAGTTATTCTTGAAATCCACATCGGGCGCAGTGTTAAATGTGCGACCACCGTGTTGTGTGATCTATGTTAGGTACTTGTGTAAATGTTTCATAAGCCTGTATAAACAAACCTCTGATCCTTCATTCTGAATAGCATGGCAAAACAACAGATTTTATAACATAAAACTGACATATAATAGGTATACTTAAATATATAATTCACAATTATACCAAAAATCATTAGTGTAAGCCATATCGTAAGTAAATAAGCTCAAATAGAAAACATAAGTTATGTCCGCAATAGTTTGAAAGTGGGGAAAAATGTGGAGGGGTAAGAAATATCGGTATAATAATGATAAGACAGGCAGTATCAATATATAAGATGATAAGCATGAGTCACCTCGTCTCCGTTGGCTGCTTCGGACGTCTTTTCTGGGTACACTCCTGCGCGGAGGAACGATGCCTTCCAAGAGTCGACGTCGTCTTGTGTCTCACACGACAACTCTAGTTGTTTGTAATCCTGTGGATACAAAATCAATCTAGTTTTTATTTGTCACCGGTTATGCGCCTGAACATTATTGTTAAAGAGTAATTGAAAATTGTCATCTCTTTTTCGTAACGATAAAGAACATTTTGCCACCAACCGAGAAAGAACACAGCTTTGGCAGATAACATTGACGTATTGTGGCGTTAAAAAACCTCTTATTTACGATTACCGTATTCGTTTTTCCCTCGTACCTTGTACACGTTCCTGCCCTCAGGGTTGAAGAGCGCGAACATGTGCCGCCGCGACATGAACCCTTGCTCCAGATCCCTCAGCTTCAGTCCGTCCAGAGGCAGCATGTACTTCTTCTCTCGTTCCTCTTCGTCTTTGAACCAGGAGATGCTCTCAGCAGTCAACACAAACCAGTAGTCTTTGGAGCCTCCTAGACGAATAAAACAGTTCTTAGCAACTTGTTTACATTTGGGTTTAATCAATACATATCAATGTCAAGCAATATGTTCATGATGATGTACTTTCTCGTTTGTTCTGACACAGCTGGCATCAAACTCTTACTTTTTGAAGCCCCAGACAGAATGCTGAGCACAAGGAATTAAATATAATTCCGCTATAGCATCTCACCTTTCATGATTCCCAAGTTATGAATACACATGTATCCTTTTCTGATGACTTGGTTTCCTAGTGCGCGATGTCCTGACTTTGTGGAATTCTCAGACTGATTTTGAGCACTGTAACAAAACCAGATAATTCAAATACATTTTTTTTTTCTTGAAACTTACAGCGTTTTCCATTTTACGCCTTCCGAAACAGTAATGAGCAGGTAATAGCGAAGCGGAACGGAGTCAAGAGTTTTATAGCTAACTGGTTTTTGCCTTCCATTGCCAGCGGGTATCGCGGAGTGAACTAGGCGGGAAATGAGATGGGTCGGATGGGAGTTTGTTTGCTTCCATTATCAGTGGGCATTGTGGAGTGAGCGCCAGTGCCAGACAGCGCGTTGCGGCACAAAGATGTGTTTGGGGTTTTCGAGGAGTCTGGTGAAGATGATTTCAAAAATACGATAAGTAAATGTTTGCTACTCTACTGGTATAATAAGAAAAAGAAGCGTAACAAACCTAGATGGTGGATGAGCAGCCATATTAGAGAGAGACCTGTTAAAGGGCGATATACTACGATTTACAAGACAATATTTTAAAAATTATTTCAGAGTCAATAGAGAACAGTTTGAAGAATAACTGTCACTTGTAATGTCGGGGCGACGGCTGGGGGGGCGGGGGGCATGCAGAATCCATTCAAACTAGTTCCTGACACCATGACATAACCCTTTCTTTACTCATTCAGACAGTTACCCTCATTTGTTTACAGTGGAAGCACTTTTATTTAACTTCTGTGCTGAGAGTCGAACGAGGTCCGTACGGAATCCGTTGGAAATCTGCTAACGCTTTGACCACTTTTTTCCCCCTTTAGTCCGCTTCGGTCATCATTTACTGTTAAAATATTAGTACAAAGTTTACTGTTTTGAGTTCGACGGAGTCCGTACGGAACCCGTTCCGCTTGCAGTGGAAGGTAGGCAAGAGGATTCATAATTTCCTCGTTTTTTTTTCTTTTTACAGGCTTCAAAATATAGAAAAATAAGTTACTTGGCAAATCCGATGAAGTCTTCGTGGTTAGTGTTCATGTAAGCGAGCTCGCAGTCAATCAGTATTACCAGTTGTTCCTTGCACATTTGTTCGCGAGAACGAACGTGAGACATGATAATGCGTTCCGTCTCTTCACGCAACCGTGGGTATCGGGACATCTGGAATGAGATGAACGAGTTTCATGTGTCATATGAATATTTTACAAGTCCAAAAATTTGCAAGGCGAGCAAGTAATGCAACTCGAGGTTGCTAACTTTAGAACCTTGAATTATTAACGACTATTCACTTTGTCGTTCTTGTGTCTTAGTATCGTTACAAGACGCGTCTTAAAATTCATTTGCGTCTAAGAATTCGGCCTGATGAAAGATAACTTTAGACCATTGTTTCTTACACCCAAAATAACTAAAATATAACAGTGAGTTCGTATAGTTACCCTTTCAGTGCAGATACGAACGACGTTGGACAGCTCAGACACGACGAGGTCAACGCATTTGAGACTGGGCTCCTTCAGCCGCGCGATCTGTTTCTTTACTATAGCCTCGAACGCCATGTCCGGAGTGAACAAACCCACCTGCGGAACAGAAAAGTATTATAACAATTTGAAAAATTACAAAATTACATAAAATTGTGCCTATACGCTCTGAAGTGCACCTCTTCATAGATGTATTGAATGCATACATTTAACCAGTTACATTTTGAGTATAGGACTTTGGGTTGCCAGATTGTATTTCTAAAAAATAACCCCGGTTAACAACACCATGCTCGAGGGTGTGAGGTTACTAGCAACAAAAGTCCAGCCCTTTCACTTGCAACTAGAAACAGTCGAGATGTTACATTTTACTGCATATATCGTAATATTTTAAATGAGGGGCAGGGGGAATCGTTATAGTCTCCTTATGATATGTAGGGTCAGTCATATAAAATGTGCATACTTACCCTAATACCATGAATATTTCTAATAGCGAATGCAATCTCCCTACGAAGCTCCTTCTCATCGAACTCCATTTTGACAATCTCGAAGGGGAAACGTTCGTGGAACAGCCGGTTGATTTTCGCACCGCCAGACAGTTCGTTTGTATTGATCTGTGCCGAGCCAGAACCTTCGATCGTGCGTTCAAAGTCTGTTTGCAAAGTCTGGATCATCCTGAAAATAAAATAAGTTTTATTATTTAGTATGCGATTAAACTGCTAAAGTTTTTACTTAGTTTTCCGAATTCCCGAGAACTGAAAAAAAAACAGACAGACAATAATAGTATCCGAGGTTTCCACCAACCTTTAATTCTGAATAAAGATTTATTACTTAAATTGAAGATTTTAAGAATAACCATTACAAATTGTAAAACCTGCAATATAAGCAATCTAAACTGCAATCCTCTGGCAAAACTTTTATTTCGAAGTATTGTCAACCATACACAATTTACTATATATTTATTGCATTCTTTATCAATAACCATATTATGCTGATACTCACTGCAACATAGCCTTAGTCTTTATGGAGGGATCATCGGGTCTGAAGTGTTTGTACTGGTCGACATCTTTCTCGAGCGCAAGCAACTGTTTCTGCAACTTGTCTCGAAGGCCGGGCAACGTATCCCTGATGTGGTTGGTCAGCTGCTGGTTCAATACGCGTTGGAGGTATGGAGTTCCGAGTCGGTCTGCCAAGTGTCGGTAGGACGGGTGGCTGTAATAAACGAGTAGAATCTTAGTATACGTATACTATTGTAAATGCGAAAGTTTGTGTTGATGGATGTTTGTTACTCTTTCACGCAAAAACTCCTGAACGGGTTTGGATACATTTTGGCACACAGATAGTTTGTAACCTGGATTAACGCACAGGATACTTTTTTTATGCCGGTTGTACGATTCCGTGGGAGAATTACCGAACTTCACGCAGGCGAAGCCGGAGACATAAGCTAGTTAAGTATAAATTGGTATTCTCTTTGCTAAAAATACTCACTACGTATGGAAATATATACGGAAATAGTACACGTAAAATTTTATTAATGAAATAAACTAGACTCATTCAACTCTGCCTATTGTTTAATTTTATTAAATTCTCAAAACAATGTAATTACTTATTTTTCCTGTCATCTTACTAAAAAGTTTCCTTCCGCATTCTCAATCAATTAATTATTACACAGTACCTACTACTTAATATTCCTACTATGTATAATCCTATATTATTATACGAAAAGTTGTATAATAAACTAAAACTTAGTGATAAAATAATTTCTTATCATCTCACAAATTGCAAATGCAATCGACGAAGTACGGAAGTAGGTCAGTCCGATAGCCGAGAGCAACCTATTTAGAGTCTATCAGAATATATATTGCAACTTCTCGTACGAGTAGAGTAGCACTTGGCCTGCCCGGTGACGTGGTTTCGATTGGATTTTACTATACTTTACATAGTGATAAATTGAGGAGGACATGAGTCATTGAGTACAAGTCTTCAAAACTAATGACTCAGTTGATTGTCTCGGAATCACTCATGTCTAACGCTTTCCCAATGTTTAGATTGTATTTTAATCGTTTCCGAAATAATTTACCTACATTTTCTTTTTTGCTTGTAGTAATAGGAACTTTACAAACCGAACTTGGTATAGAGGTCAAACATGGCTAGATATCGAACTCAAAGTTGGCTCACACGCTAATCCGACGCATTAGTACAGCTATTGCCGCTTCAGAAACTGGTGCGCCACATTAGATACATACCTAAGGAAGAACTTCCTCTCAGCAGCCATAGCCGCGGCGATGTCCTTACGTCCATCGATGTCTTTCTGCGACCGGTTGACGACGCCGATGTATCCTCGTCGTAAGGGCAGCAGTTTGTTCTCGAGCACGTCGCGCGCATCCGTACCTTCGTCCATCAAGTCCAGCTTCGTGATCACACCGATTGTACGGAGACCTGTAGTAACATCGACATGTTTCTAGCGTAAACATTTACGTTCTTCAAATGCTTAGACTGTGAGAATGTTTGTAATGCCCGAACTTGTACAGTGTGCTGCCAAAAAAGTCTGCTTTAACCTCTTAAGTTGAATGACCTCGTTAGGCAAAAAATCGTGTAAGAACTAAGAATAAAATACTGTTTAGATTAAAACAAAAAACTGAAAAGTAACAAGTCTGCCGTTGCAAATTAGCTATCGCTGACCACCCATTTACAGCCATATGCTTCACACATAATAGAAGGAAATCATACCTACTAAATTCATTCATATTAACTACTTTTATAGAAGTAAGTAACCATTTATAGTATGGGTTTTTTATTAATATCTTAACCGGGCTAATGATTCATAATATAACTTTATTTACTAGCCTTGTGGGTCGACTTCCTTTGCAAGTTTCAAGGCATCGCTATTTGCCAAGTCAGTGTTAGCGGGCGTGACGGCGAGTATGAGGCAGGATTCACGCTTGATGAACTGGAAGATCATCCCCTTGATCTGCGCCTCGATGTCTATCGGCTGGTCGCCGATAGGCACCTTCGTCAGACCCGGCAAGTCGATCAGAGTCAAGTTGAGCACTGAAATGTTAGATCATTGTCACCGTCACTAGAACGAAAAATAAGTCGTCTAATTATTTCTATTCCTTTTAAGCTCGATGTTAGCAGCATTATTCATCACACACATTGGTAGTTGTAGGTCGTTGATTTTACAAACTCTAATTATGCTTAAAATTGTTTGTCATTTCATGATACGGTTAACCGCAGCGACGCGACGTGTCCCTACAATAAAATACCAATAAGCTAAAATTTAACGTTACTGCCAGAAAGCATGACATAGATAGCAACTTAAGCGTAAATGCTAAATTGACCTATAAACCTGCGGTGCGTGCCAAAATATTTTTTATTGTTGAATCTTTAACTAATAGTGAGTAAGTTGCATATTATGTTAGGTATCACGGAATGTTTGCAGTTGAAGAATAACACAAGGTCATTGTTACCGCTTAATAATTTACAATAAGTACCTACTGTTTAACAACAAAATCAATGTTTTCAATAATAGCTTACATAAATACTTTTTACAGCTTATTAGCATTGACCAAACGTGTTTTTTTACGAAGTTATAATATTTTCTTTCAAAGTCCTAAATGAAAATCAGTAAAGACAGGAGGCATCAAATTTTATAATAACACATAGCCCATAGTCCTAGCCATCACTGGCCTTCTCATACAAAAATCATTTAATGCGCTATTAACCCATTGATAGCATCGTTCTGTTTCTGTCAATCATTTGAATAAGACAGAGACAGAATGACGTTCTGAATATGTTTAGGCTTTAAAATGTTTGTAGTACAATAGAAGAAAATAACATTTCATACGCGCTGTAACGATCAGTAAAATAGATAATATTTGTATTACATGATAAGGGTAGATAACAGAAGATTTATATCATTTGATAGTTTCAGGCAAACTTCATAATCCTCTTTCAATAGTAAGACACGAATACATTTTTAGTTCATTCAGTTTGTAAAAATAGGAACCTAATTAGGTAGCATATATTTTTTCAGGAGCCGTTTTATATTTGTTAACAATAAGTAGGTAACATAATTGTATAGACCTGAACCCCCATTAGGAGGACTTTTTGTACATATTCTGACTATTCCGAGCATTTAAGATAAAGCTCGCCGAACAATAAGCATAGTTAATGCTTTAATTGAGAGTTAATCGAACAATCTTTGTCGGTATGTATATAATTATGATAACGTCATAGGAACGTCGTCTTACGTAGCCATTGATTTTACTCTTGTTCTTGCACGCCAGTGTGTGTGCGATAAACTAAAGAATTTCTACTATCAAGTGCTGCATTAATTAGAATAAAATCTATATATAATTAATACATATAGCATAGATTGTATTCTTCTGCTGTACCTTGTGTGGAGTCTAGACAGACACAAAATAATTAAAGAACTTAGAAAATACCATAAAGTGTAGTTACTGAAAGGGAAACTAACCATCAGCGAAGTATTTGTTATGTAGGTCATTATCAAACTACACATAGAATATCAAATAAGCAATGTTATAATCAAGATTGCATAATTAAGATGATCACACACGCATCCATGTCAACACCATACTACGTAGTACAAACTACTTAGCAATAATCGTTTTCTCTCCATATAAGCAGTGGAAGAAATATTCATTCTACCAACACATATTTTTTCATGAGCTACAACAGAATTTCTAGGTATTCAAAGCATAGATAATTATGAATGACCTTATCAATGAACATTCAATAATTCCTTAGCAAATGGGCACAAAAACCTATATTTGTATTAGCAGTAAATTGATAATGGAGTATATTATTTTATTATCAATTAACTGGGTATTGGCTTATCTATAGCACATGATTAACACTGACTCATTATATATTACCAGCCCGGGAGACATCTTTATCATATAGCTGGTACATATATGTATGTACGCGTTGAAATTCTCGATAAGTTTTTAGTATCATGTTACAAGATAACAAAAACAGGTTTATCGATTATTTTGCTAAGAATCTCTACTATCTACCATATGATACAACTGTCTAAACAAAAACCCGCTGTCGTTGATTACCTAAAAAGATATAACTTGTCGAATAAAATTAAAACGAATGAATCAGCCTTATCTTCATTGAGAAACAAAAACCGGCCAAGTGCGTGTCGGGCCACGCACAATGTAGGGTTTCGTAGTTGTCCATCAAAATATGCGGACACTTCATATGGTGCGATTTGCCTCCGAACGATGATTTTTATTGTTATAATAAAAAATAAACTTACATTTACATTTGAAAAACCTGTGCTATACTACTTTATGTTTAGAAAAATATGTTATCCAAGTACATTTTATAAGTTGGTCGACTATTACTCGTAAACTTGTAAAGCCTACTTAGCTGTGATTGTTTTCCTTTTAACTTCGTTATTATATATACCACCGTGATTTTTTTCTCACACACCCAAACACAACCGTTTAGCTGGTAGAGGTGCGAGATCACTTCTTGAGTCTAACAAAAATTTGAATCCGTTAATCGAAAAATTATTTGAGCAAACTCGCAATATTTTTTAAATACCTACCCAACGACATCCCACACTATGGGGTACGCGAGAAAAAGAAATCCCCACTTTAAGTGTACAAAAGATACCCTAAAAAAATATATTTTCAAGATTTTATTTTACCACTTTGTCGGGCGTAACTAATCTGTTTATTCATGCCAAATTACAGCTTCCTAGTACTAAGAGTCTGAGCTATTGCTGCGGACAGACGGACAGACAGACGGATATGGCAAAACGATAAGGGTTCCTTGTTGACTACGGAACACTAAAAATATTGTTTACACAGTACCTAATATATAAATTCAACTATATAAATCTGTAATGGAACAATAATATTGAATACTACAAGTCGCCTTCGTAGACATACCTACTCGTTAAAGCGTCACAAAATAAAACCAGAGCATCTTCCTTTATTAACTGGGACCTATAAATAAGGTATGTCAAAGGTGAACAACTGTGGCCTTGCATCACCATTGATCTTGTAAGTAGGTACTTTGGTATATTCCCTTTTGTACATAGAAGTATTTATTTAGCACACTGCGCAGAAAAGAGACTTCGTGAATTTTGGTCGACAGTGCATTGCTTTGCTTTGCCTCCTAAACAGAAGGCAACATCATAAACGTGGTTATTGTGACTATGATAAAGAGTGTCACCCATTTGTCGGCCAATGACTTCATAAAATTGACAATCTATAACGTTACGCATGCGTATCAAGATGCTTCCGGTTTCATCCTAACTTTGTTTTACCGCATATCCTGAATGTTATGTAAAAAATTTATAAATAAAGTCTTAAATTAAAGACTAGACTTGCTCTTGTCGCTCACGGATTTTATCAACCGTAAGTAGCCTCTGGCTTACTTGCAAAGTTTAATGTAAAAAACGGCTTTTCGGACTATTTTAATCTACTAAAAGTGTGGATAATGAAATATAACAAAGAGTGATTAATTTTATCTCTTTTGGAAATTAAGTCATTGAGATAATTATTATTAGGTATACCATTTTGAACCTTACCATTTGGGGAATATACACGAAGATTGATCGGCACTGGTGATATGCCCTTGTTGGAGCCGGTGATACGTTCTGTCTCTGATTCAATCTCTGTGCGCACTTCATTGAAATCAACGAATTTCTTGCCTTTGCAATGCAGAAACTCCGCATATTCTAAGGGAAAAAAGTAAATATTTAAATTACACTTTAAATGCTGCTTTTAGCATGCCAGATCTTTTGTAAAATCAGGCGGGCTTCGTAAACCAACTTTGTCGCATATAAAAACTGCGATGACAGATGGCAAACCCATCATATGACCACCTGCTCATACTGCCGTCTTTCCTCGAGTCAATGAATATCCTTAGTCAATTAACTTTATAATGTCATTAACACGAAGATAAGCAGCTATAATAGGCAGTTGAATTATGTTTTGCTGTTTTTATTCCACGATAAGCACTAACAACAACAATATTATCAAACAACAAAACGTGGGCTTTGGTTGGATTTTCCGAAGCATTATATTTAAACATAAATTATATTCTTCATTTTGAACAAAACATGTATTTTATAATATCTTATAATTTTAGAAATCATCTGCCTGTCCTCAAAATACATCTCGAAAAGTAGGGTTCCAATCATGCCGAACGGAAGGTTAGTGACTTCTAGGTACGTGACCGGAAAAAAATATCACAGTATTAGATATACCAAAATATACAATAATTATTTTGTTCTGTCAGTAACAATCTTCTTAAGACACTGCTATTTACACTGTTAAAATTTTGACAAAGTACATGCATACAGTAATAGCGCGTATTAGTAAGCCAATTAGTTGTTTTAACATTCAGAATACAGCTGAAGGTTAATGATCACATTTTGCACAATAATGAACTACATCACAGCCAGATGTAAAAATAAACTGATGTACGTAGTGAGCATCGTTTTCCCCATAAAATATGTAATTTTGATGTAACACCTCATTTTGTCTGATCATAATCATTAAGCGTACCTGCATTTCCATGTATAAGCTGCAGAATCAATGGACGTCGAGTTACTATTCCGGAACCTCGGGGAAGAAAGTCCCTGAAACAAAATAATTATCATAAAGACTTGCACGTTTTTTACAGCTATACATTTAGGACCTTCGGGTAAAATCTTCTTTCTTTTTAATATTAAATGGGCCTACTCTTGACCTCAATCTAGACCTGTGGACAGAGATGAAGTCGACGATGGAACGAGCTAACTTGCGGCACGAACATTTTGTTAATGCTGCAGAATAAAAAAATCGCCAGCCAGCAAGGTGGTGGCGTGCTAAACTGCGGACTACCTCGGTTAGGCTACGCCAGAAGAAGGAACTTTTAGTTAGCATCGCTAGTAAAGTTCGCTTTTTTTAAGCAACCCCTATTTTTTAGGTATTACGAAAAAACTGTTATGTAATTATGGTTTTCCTACTCCTCTGCTATACTTTTCTGATTAATTTCGTAGCGGGATCGAAGACAGTTAAATTGTTTCTCTGGGACTTCGTCGAGCTTTATTGTCTCAGCGCTTTTCTGGTGGTCGCCATTGTTGATTCTGGCTTTCAGGAGTTACAGTGGCTTGGGAATAGTGTGGTGGGCTTGTCCCAATAAAACAACCTAAAAAGTTCTGCGGAAAATATTTGTAATCTCTGGACAGAAAATTAAACCTAAAGTAAAGATGGTTGATGTCACGCAATTTACCCAGATGTAATCATAGCGAACTGATAAATGAGTCACAGTAGGTAATACATGTAAAAATAACAGTGATTTCAGAAAAAAAACGTCGGTACCTGATGCGCATTTAGAACTAGACAATATTAGTGCACGACTATGATGAATGACTGAATTACACCATTCATCTCATTCGGTAAAAGGTGCACAAGCAAGATTAAGTGGAATTCTACATTTTTGGGTTCCCGGCTGGTTTATATCGCCAACCAAACGTACGTTTTCAATTCTATCGAACTCTGGGCAGCAATAGAGACTGAATTCTGTTTTCTGAAACTTTTCTTTGAAAAATATCAAATCATCGAAATTTTAATAGTTACTGAAATGGTTTAAACGTTTTGGAATGTCAGTCTAGAAATCCTGTTTGAAGTACAACTAGTAAAACTCGACATAAACCACCTTTTAAAGTAAATGTTGGCGATTCATTTGGACACTTTGCAAGTAAGGCAACAGTAGGTTATTATTTAAATATTTCTTTGCGTTTCAGGCCGGCATTACTGGAGAAAAGGTGTACGACATTTGTCGATACCCGCTGTGAACATAGGACAAAGAAGTGCCAAACTAAGTGGGCAGAGGGCATTGCTCACAGAAAGGATGATGCCTAAAGCTTGTGGAGTAGCGACCACATTACGGGAAGCGCAGCATTAGAATGCCATTCACAACCTGACGAACGCCGTAAGAATCCGCTGGATGCGAGAAGCACAAGATCCGGTCGATTTGGTGACTCTTCGTGGAGGGGTATGTGTATGTCGAGTAGCGGACGACTTTCGGCTGATATCAGTACACACAATTTCAAGAAAAAAGATGACAGGAAGATACAATTAAGTTTGGCGACATTTTTCGTTAACTGCACGGTTTGAAATGTGGTGCTTAGGCCCGGACTCCACCAAAGCGATGTGCAAGATTCGACCAATCACAGGGCAGACAGGAGACTCGATGCAGTTTTCAACCATTATGATTGGTCGGGTTCCGCACATCTCCTCTCCGCACCGCAGCACCGCTTTGGTGGAGTCCGGGCCTTGGACGTGGACACTGAAAGAGTTGACCCATAAATTCTAGGTCGCTTAGCGCGCTATAGGGTCATTGCGCCGGTTAGCGACCAGTTAGCTGGGTTGCCCACAAACGATGAGGAAAAAAAAATGTTGTCTACACGCAAAATAGTATATGTTAATGTGAGTTTGTCCCAAATATAGTCTAGTTTGGATATAAAACGTAAAATAAAATACATTAATACAAAAATATTTATAAAATGCTGAAAAAGTGAAAATATAGCGAAAACGTCGGTTTGCGACCATTTTTATCAGTTTACGACCACCAGTGAGCTGGTTTGCGACCACTATTTTAATATGAAAAATATGCCATTAAAACAATTATAATCGCTTTAAAAATATTTTAATTTTAACCTCTTAATAAAAACAAATATGGTAATCATTTGGTGTAATGTTTTCTTATAATAAAAAATAACAATCTTACATTTTGTAGGAACTTAGTCATAGTTGTATGTAGTAAAGTATGTAAGTACCTAGTATAACATTTAAAAATAATCAACAATAATATTTTTTAATCATCTGGTTTAATATTATTTTAGAAATCATATTCCGCGTTTCTTATTCATAATTATGAATGATACACCTCTTCCCACTAAGCTAATCTTGTATCGTGGTCCTTGGGATCTGATACAGTCTACATGTTTCTCTTATTCCCTTCCCTTCTTTTCGTATATCATCGAGAACTGTTTTCAGGGTTTCTTCAGTGTACTGGACAGTCTTTTTCTTTTTGTTTAGTTGACTGAATTACTTGGGAACTCCGATGGTGGCCGAAAACCAGTGTTTTTATTTCGATTATTTTGATTTCCGACCACCTGTTTAGCCCAATTTTGTACAAAGTTCTTTCAAAGAAACTGGTGGTCGCTTACCAAAGAACTAAAACGAAATACTTTTACAATGCTACATTCAAAATTGAAACAGTCCTGTATAAAGCATTAGGGTCATACTAATCAAAACAAAATAATGCGGTTCACGTCAGTTTGCGACCACGTGGTCGCTATCTAACGTTTTTGATAAATAAGCATTTCGATTACCGACCACTTGATTTTATCTTAATAATAAGTTAAAAAATAGCAAAATAAAACTAAATACTATCCAAAACTTATCGATTGTACAATTTAACAACTAACTTGTGTGTAAAACATGAAATAAGTAATAAAACTTACCTTTGAACGCCGTGCGTCGTGTTATTTTTTTTCTAACTCGCGGTACGTCCAGGCACCACTGAATCAAGACGCGCATTGAGTAATTTTTTTTCGGCTCTGGGTTAACCCATTTGTTTCAAACTGTGTAAATTCTTATTTCCTAATTATTCATAAAGCACGTTAGATTTATTTTTTATATAAGTTTCTTCTACAAATACTATTATCTTGATTTAAAGAAACTTAGTCCGTCAAATGGTCGCCTACTGAAGGTGGTCGCGATACCGGCGAAACGACCCTACATAGAAAGAGCTTCCTCGGTGTTTCTGTGAACGTTAAATATACGAGACGTAAAACAACTGGGTTCACCAAAATAAATAGTAAACTGAAGTGGTAGTGGGCTAACCACATTTAGGCTAGTGGTCGGGGTAGTGGGGGGGTCGGGGTAGGAGGTAAGGGGTAGCAGACGTCCTTTTGTGGAGAAAACAAATCGGCACACAAAGTGTAGGATACGCCTAGGCTAGATGGACGAGGACCTTAAAAAGGCGGATGAAACAGACTAGATGCGTAAGGCAAATCCAGGTGTTTAGGCGCTTATGAGAGAGCCATAATATCCAGCAGTTATCTGCGAGAGGCTACTTTTAACTGCTGTTTTTACTACATACAAAACATACAGTCACCCAATTTTTAGCATAGACAAAATAATATTAACCCAGTGGCGCAAAAACATCCCTTGCATGTGTCGACATCAAATCAAAGCCAAAATTGAAAATCAATGATGATAATATCACATCCATATTCTGTATCTTCCAGTAAAACATACTTAATTGCACTCTAATACCTATTATTAAAATTGTCCATGTGGTATCACAGTTTAGTGGCTATGAATGTTGTAGGTAATATCTCCATTGGCAACTGTGGTAGACAATACTACACCCTATATGTAAATGACAGACTTCTTTACGTAATGGCCACAAATAGAAGTTAAAGCTTACTGTTTAAAAATACTTAATTCCAATTTATTTATTTATTTAAATCCAAAATATATTTAAAAAGACAGTCATTTTTGGGTCATGCCAGTCACCATATTAGTTACTTCAATACAAATAACTAGCATAATATTATTTTAAGGATTCATCTTTTTTTAAAGAAGTATTATTTGAATGGAGGAAAATAACCACTGCATGTGAACAATTAAGGAAGTTAATGTCATTTAATTATTTTATCCTTTTTTAATATTCCTCTTCATTTATCACTACATAGCATAAAACAAAGTCGCTTTCTCTGTCCCTATATCCCTATGCATGCTTAATCTTTAAAACTATGCAACGGATTTTGATGCGTTTTTTTTTAATAGATAGTAATTCAAGAGGAAGGTTTATATGTATAATAAATGCACCCGTGCGAAGCCGGGGCAGGTCGCTAGTTATTGATAACATGTTCCCTATTATTTTATGTATACATATAAATAAAATTGAAGTGTCTCTTTGTGATTTCAAAATAACAGCTTTTTATAAAAAAAAATGGTTTACTTTTTGTTTGTCTGTTTGTTCCGGGTAATCTCCAAAACGGCTGGACCCATTTTGACAGGACTTTTATACATTTGAAATCCAGCCATTTGAAATAGCTGATGTTATAAGGAGAAATATAGGCTTCTTTTCTTTTAGAAAAAAGATTTGGGTTCCGTGCAAAAAAAATTATATAATAAAACCCATGAAATTGTTAACAAATTAAGATTCAAATAGGGGAGTAATATTTTCATAATCATTTCACGCGGACTGCTCACATCAAATTACAAATTATTACACTTTCTTTATAATTCAAATTATATATTTTTTTAATTTGTCTGATAAGGCTATAAATCATAAAAGCAGTCTAGGAATTACTAAAGCTGTGGCGAGACAGGGATTCCTACCAAACCCATTTCTTCCACCTACTGAAAATCTCCTAGAAGTCCTTAAACTTAATAGACAACCCGCCAGATCATCTGCAGCAAGGAAAACTTGCTCAGGTGAAGATTCATTGATGAAAACAATGGGGTACTTAATATTGTGTCCTGTGTAAGAAACTGAGGGTGCACTCAATCATCTTCATGGCACAGTTTTGGGGTGCCAAAACTTAGATTGTCATTGACACACTGGATATGTGTGGATAGTATAAAAAACAAGCACTAAATTAATATTTTCCAATAACTGATCCCATATCACCAAACTAAAGCCTTCCAATATAGACCACAAAGTAAGGAAAAACCATAAGTATTAATTTATGATGAATAAAGGCTTTTGCATTTTAAAGAAATTTGATATCTTTTATTTGAAATTCTTGTGCTAAGACCAAAAACTCCAAAGAGCTTTTAACAATACAACATTCATCAGATAGTAATCTCAAAAACATCAAATAATAAGGAAAGGGTTATAAACTATTTTATAGTCTTTCAAAGGCTTTCCAAAACTGATGAGCCCCCTAATCTCATAACTCAATGACTCACCATAACATAACTCTGATTTTTCGGTGTAAAAACCTTTTGTTTTTATACCTCTCATTTATATTACATAACTTGATAAGTACGTAAAAAAAGTTTGCTCGTCTTCTAGACAGCAAACTTTTTTCAAGACGTATACCAGACTTCACAGAAGCCCCATAGAATTATAATAAACACTGATAATTATTATAGTTGTTTGCAAAGGTTACATATGACTCATCACAAACGAATGAAAATTATGTTATAGAATCTGTGATTAGTTTAATGTTGTTCTTAACAACTGGAATATATACACCAAGGAAGTGGTTTAATCTTGCCGACTATTCCACACATTGTACTAATAAATCATTGTCTCGTCAATAAACAAAGAAGGTACATACTTCTGATAACTTCGCACATCAGAACGTTCCCTAGTACAACACAACTTCCTACTGGATACGAATTCTTACCTGCCTACAAAGTTTTCTAACACCGAACTCTTTCCTGCGGACTGACCACCCACAACTGCAATTTGGGGAAGATCTAAAGACATGTGCACGCCCATTTGCACAAATGCATCTTGCAATTTGTTTACAACAGGGATTAACTGCTGCATTCCGAAATTTCCAGCCATTTTTTCTAAGATACATTAAACTTTTATCACTATAAAACACTAATAACACTTGCTCATCATCAATTCATCATCGATAAACTAATTTTTCAAAATGGTGGTAGGTGGTTACGTTACGTTTCGATTCAGCTTGATTCGACTACTGTCAACTCAGTCAGTCAAATATAAGTTAAGCGTAGTGTAGAACATTTCAAAACAATCTCTGTCTCTGTCTGTACAACGCATATCATACCTTCAAGCTTAAGACAAATAAAAGTAGTATGTTAAACAATATTTGGTGCAATTAGATACCGATTCAGTAATTTCAGTGATAGATTGGCTTAATAAAATTGTTATAAATAATCTTTTCTAATTAATTAAAAACAAATCAGGTTTATTCCAACGATTATATAGACTGACCCTTCGCAACCATTGACATTTGAGCATTAGTAAATCAATACTGCTCGACATGCGCACTAGATCTAGGGCAAAATATAAAAATATCTCAACACAATAATTATTTTCGTAGTAGTTAGTAATTTAGTTGGGACACTAATAATGTAATGGCTTGTTAGAATAATTAAACGCAAAAAAAACGACGACCAGGGTTTTAAAGTAGCTAATAGATAAATGAGATTACGTTTAATAATGTTAGACATGAGAATAGTGCATGCATATTGCTAAATAAAAGACTAGCTTCTTCTTCTTTCTTCCATTGCTTACGTAATTTATTCATTTCTAAGAATACGTTGAGAGTTTAAAATTATTTAGGATCATAAAATAATACATAGACGATGGGAAATGTAACTCTTCGAAAACGCTGTATAGGGTTCCTCTAGTCCTCGTCGGTATTCTCCTTACCCCACAAATCATATTGAAAATGCCAAACAGACAGAATTTAAGCGTACTCACTTACCTGCCCACAAAATTTTCTAAAACAGAGCTTTTGCCTGCAGACTGTCCACCCACTACTGCAATTTGCGGCAAATCCAGCTGCATGTGAACACCCAACTGTGTGAAAGCATCTTGCAGCTTGTTAACAATTGGAATCAATTGTTCCATTCCCATATTCCCGGCCATGGCTGCCGGTTTTCTCAAACACTCCTCGTATTATGAGCTTCTCCGCAGATCCTCGCCTACTGATTTTTCTTTCATCAATATGGTGCAAAGTCCCCGTGCGCAGGCGTGAATAGAGAGAAAACTTGAAAGCATTTATCGTAAGTATGTTGTTGTTATCTCAGTGTTCAATTTTTGCTTTTGGTTTATGTGAAATATTAGAACTTAGGTACACATGCAGTATAAAGTATAAAATCATCGAATGAAATGGATAAAATATTTTCATCATTTAGCAAATAATACTCTACAAAATCGATTTGCCTAATTATCGAGCTTTAGTCGATCAACCAATCTTTTATTTTTCTGTAGTTTTGAAGAAGTAATAAAAATGTATGTATTGTAGTTTAAACAAATATGTCCAAACCCACCACCCATTCCCAGTCTGACCATTGAAACCTCTTTCCGCATACTATCTTTTTACTTGCTGTACTAAAATACGTAAATTGTTTTGAACAAAGACGGAGTACTTACTTTCTTTGATTTTTCCTGCAGAAGTGCATTCTACAAATGTATTATAAATAATATTTGGATATTTGGACTCGTCGCCATCGAACCAGCTTTCGACTGTCCTACAAACTAAAGCCATTTGGACACACACTTTTTTAGGGTTCCGGGCACGGAACCCTAATGTGATGGTAATCAACGGGACCCTATTACTAAGCCTACGCCGTCCGTCCGTCGTCCGTCTGTCTGTCAGCGGGCTGTATCTCATGATCCGTAATAGGCAGACAGTTGAAATTTTCACAGAATGAGTTTTTCTTTTGCCGCTTTATTAAATAATATTTATTATCAAACAATAAAAATAAATTAAAAATTAAAGGGCTCCCCTACTACAATGGTACAGAACACTTCATGCGCGAGTCCGGCTCGCACTTGGCCGATTTTTTTGCAGTGAAAAACGGTTGATTCGCTGTGTGATCATTGTGATCAATAAGGAACTTTATTGATAGATTTATTTATTAGTTGATTGATACAGAAAGAGGTGCGCGCGCGGTAGTGGTGTCCGTGCCGTGATTGCCTCTGTCATGGCAAACAGTAGTTTTTCACGGCATAAAATGTGTTTATGGCCTTAAATTTTAGGTGAATTCATTTTTTTCATTTTTACAATAGGCAATAACAGTAAAAATATTTTTATTCGTCTAGCAAACTTTGCGCATAGCTTAGTGTGTTTATCCACCAGAGAGCGCTGTGTCGCGTCTTTGTGACGTCACGCTATTGATTGTAAAAAGGAAGGAGATCGTCTTTTGGAGACGCCATCTTAAAATAAAGTGATATAAGTTTTTGGTAGCGTAGATTATAGTTTAAATCTAAAGTAATCTTCTTTAAGAAATTAGCAATCGAGCTTAGATAATTTTTATTCAGTGATACCAAGTGTAACGGACCAAGGTACTGATGTATTTTGCTTTTATTGTTTTCTAGAAAGATAAAAATTAGTTTATTTACCGTTCTTATACTTCAATCTTGTTAGTACCGTTATTGTGAGCTAGATACTAGAAAGTTGTAGAAAAATAACGGACTAGAGAGTGTAACAAAAAACGTAAGTGAAATTATTGAAGTCATCGATCCAGCATTCATCAGACGGATGTAACACGTCAATAAACCTTCGAGGGCAGGGCTCCAATTTATTGTTCTATCAGTGCTGTGAAAGTGTTATGTGTTTCAGTGAATGCAATCAATAGTGTGAATATTACTTAGTGCTTTGAAATAGTACGAATATTTCTTGTTAGTGCTAATATCGGATTGGAAGGGATTACATTGAAGGACGATTGTCTTTGGTCGTGGCTAGTTGCTTTTGATTACAGTGAATTGCGTTTACTGTGTGGCCATTACAGTGAGGTTTTCGCTGATTGCAGTTGGTGGTCGTTGCGAGGGTGATCTCCTGATGGTGTGTACATCGCAGCATGTCTGCACTCTCAACGCCGGGCGGCGGAGGCACTACGGCGCAGAGCAAGCCGACGTCCGGCAAGCAAAGATATCAGAAGTTGGACATCAATAGCTTGTACTGCGCCAACAGAGTAAGTACTGCTCCTGATCCATATATTTCGTGTCAATGTCAAGGGAGCACACACCCACCAGTAGATTCCTTATGACCTGAATAGCTTTTCTGAATCAATTGTTGGTCTACCATAACTGGAAGTCATTCTTGTGGGAACCGGTAGTTTTAACACAATTTTTACCTCTAGTGTGGTATGAAAAGCAGTCCTGAAACTAGATTTTTTCCTGGTCTGATCATATTAACAGTGTGCAAGGCAGCTGTAGAATAATTGCAGTAGTCACAGTTGAATAAATTGACCTTCAATTGCCTTGTGCATATCTAGTTGCAACAGTGAAATAGACAATGACCTTGTTTTTGAGAGACTTGCAATGTTTAAAGATTGTATTGAAGGAAATGTAAACAGTTTTCACTGGAAATTTTGACAATTTGGAACAAAAAGATGTATGTCGCATGACAAATATGTTGTGAAAGATAAATGACCTTATATTGCTGTATCATTATTGTTACTGCCATATAAAGATTTAAAAACATGCTTTGTTTAAAATAATTGTTTTATTGTCTCATAGAACGAGAACTCAGAGCCGTCCTCAGTAAAATCTCAACTTAGCCGCAAACATGGAATGCAAAGTCTTGGAAAAGTACCTTCAGCTAGGCGGCCTCCTGCCAACTTGCCTTCTTTGAAAACTGAAACTGGTCAAGACCCTAACACAAAGTAAGTGAACCATGTAATCCATGTAATAATTTAATGTATGGCCACCAACAGAATCCATTGTGTTCATGATACAGAGTGACAAAACAAGGTGCTGTTTTGGCCTGATTTTCTTTGTCATGGACCTTGTGTTGTATAACAAGCTGGTGTCCACAACTCTACGTCAACAGCGTGTATTTTGTCTATGGATTAGTGAATTTAGTAATATTTTTTATTGTTTCATATGCTATTATGTACACACTATGCTATATACTATAATTTATGGCATATAGAAATCTATATCATACTTTTATATTGAGGTGAATGGTTCTGTGATGAGGTTTTTGACCTTTTGACATATACTGACTGAAGCAATAAACTTATTTTCAGCTCTATTTCTGCTGTTGCTACAACTGTATCTACAACTTCAACATGTACCTCTCAAACTACAGTAAGTCATTTATATTGTTTAACAATTGGCTTTGAATTAGTTGAATAAAGGAATGCAGGTGGCTGAAGTTTTTTTTTACCTTGCATTTTAGCAAAATTCTTATCATCAAAGTTCATTGTCTGCTGTATTCATAGTCTAGTTAAATAATTACTTCTTTATAGTAAGAAATGATATCAGTGAATCATTAGTACTTTATAATATTTCCATTTTTGTGAAGGATGTGTCAAGTTGATTGTTTTTGAATCTTTTCTGTCCTTAAAATATATTTGTGGTAGTAGTAAGTATGTATTTTTTTCAGTCAACAACATCGAGCAGCAGTGTGGTTGCTGGTACTGGACCCGGAGGATGGGTGGCACTACCCCCACCATCGTCCCCACACTTCCGCACAGAGTTCCCTTCACTGGAGGCAGCTGCCCAACCTTCACATCGCTCAGGAGAGCATGCAACACCACAACCACAACTGAGACCACAAAGTAAGTTTATTAATATATTGAAAACAAAAACTACCAATAAAGAGACATTTGAAATAACCTAAGCAAGTGTGTCATGATCTACCTTTGTATTGGACACCATTGAAATCCATCCTACTGTTAAGTTGCAAAAAAATTATAGGCAGACAGAGAGAGTTACTTTCACATAGTTTACAATAATATTACTTCTGTATAAGATATAATTTATTAGCCCATAATTAAAGATTTTGTCGTTTTATGTGAACATAAATGTGTATGGATCAGAAGATTTAAAAAAAAAACTGGTTTTCATTGTCCCATAGTAAAAAGTTGTCCATAATGATGAGTTCAATGACCCCTTTTCAGGTTTGGAGTTATTTCAATAACTATGTATGAAGTAGTGATGTTCCGTATATCCGTATCTGCGGATATCCACGGGAGAAGTAAGGTCCGTATCTGTCACTTTTCTCGTGGACCTTTTACGGATCTTTTATTAATTTTCAAATTCAATTGACAGGATAAAATGCTGCATAATAACTTAGATTATGTGATTAAGTAGTATAATTTAAAAAAATCCATTCAGTGTATTTTTTATTTCCTAAAATCAAATATTTGGCACCTTGCAAACATATATTCTAGTAAGTTACCATACCAATAGTATGTAACTCAAAGATACTAAACCAAGAGATCACTATTACACATAGAAGTTATGACATTACTTTTATAAATATAAGAAAATGAAATACAACTAACTTTTTTATTTCTTAAAATGCGCTGACACCGATTGAGTGAGAAAAAAGATCCGTATCCGTATCCACGGATCTTGAGACTAAAGATAATACCTACGCTTAATATACCAATGTTCAAAACATCGAAATTTTAAATATCGATTATATCAAAATGTCGAAAATTGTTATACCTACGCTTAAAACATCGAAGATTGAAATGCAGAGTGATTAAAATTTCGAATGATTCAAAATGTCGAATTACATTATGCCTTAGTTCATAATATCTACGTTAAAAATACTTACTAGTTAAATTACCGAAAAAAAAATTTAAAAAATTTAAAATCACCGGCTCCTTAGCTCGCGGTCCGCCTCGCCCCTCCGCGCCTACGCGATTTTAAATAACACTCTAGGGGTAGGGCACACAAGACTACGTGGAGTCGGTTTTGCAACGATACGTTTCTGTCACTAACTTTAGTAGCACAACATATTGACTTTCAAGAAAATATTTTAATTTAAAGACCTAAATAATACCTTCACGATTGACCTATGCTTGTACACTGGACACTGATTTTACTTACTTTTTAGTACTACGATATTTAGGACATTCGATAATCTGTATTTCGATATTTGAATCTTTCGATGTAACTTTTGTAGATATTTAGATTTTAGATATATTGGACATATGATATTTAACCATTCGATAATATAAACTTTCGTTATTTTAATTTTATGTTTTATGGTCGTTCGATATTTCCATTTTCGATGTTTTGAACATCGATATTTTAACAGTAGGTATTTTAATCTTCGATATTTAAATACCCGCGGATATACATTTTTGACGATCCCGGCACATGAATAGTATGAAGTACTAATACTGCTTTAAGGTGAGCTTGCCAAAGTATTGTACTGGCTAAGTTTAACCATGGATAAAAGACATTTTAAAATATAATCTAAAATTACAAAATCGTTTGGTCTTACTGAATATAAATATTCAGCTCAAACCACTCTGGACGGATTGGGATAAGGTTCGCCATAGAGATAGCTAATATGATGTAGACATTCGCCAAGCTTTTTGGAACATTCAACCCCTAAAGCTGGTGAAATAATATAAAAATTGTGTCTGTGCACACCGGACGGAGCTGGTGCGGGTCTGTAGGTGTTTTACAATGTGGAGTAATATGCCTTGCCTTACCTTTCCTAATAACCTTGTTGCAGCGGAAGGCAGCTGGACGTCCGGTGGGACGGCGGGCGTCCGCCAGGAAGCCACGTCAGCCGCCGCCGCCGCGCCCGCCTCCGCGGCTGCCTCACAACAGAGTCCTGCATGTCTCCCGAGATCGATTCTGCCATCCTTCGTACGTATTATTATGACGATGCACATACGACCGACGACGGTTCTGATAATTTGAATTATTTTTGTTTGGTTTTTGTGTAATATTGAAATAAGTTGTTATGTGCATAGATGAAAGGTAGCAGTGGTGGCGGGCTCGGGATGGGTACCTTGGGCGCCCTGCGCGATAGCCGGGGCGGCGGCGGCGGCGGCAACCAGCGCCAGCAGCAACGCGCGCCGGCCACGCCGCGTGCCGTCGAGGTGCTCACCGCGCGCCCGATCCTGCGCGACGATCAAATCTCTTCACTCGATGACATCTCCCGCGACGCCGGCTGGGCGCAGCAGGATGACATCGACTATGAGTAAGTCGCGCCGACGCCGACACCCTCGCGAAGGCTTTTCTGTCCCCAGACCGGGATTGAACTATTTTTTTTCGTTACAGTCAGAAGCTGGATTTCTCCGACGGCGAGTCTTCGGCTCCTAACAAGGGGCACGGTAGGAGCAGTGGCAACCGCGCGAGCGTCGACAGCGAGCGTACCGACGCCAAGCATCACGAGCCTGGAGATGAAGACCAGCTTTGGGCAGAACGTAGGCAGAAGCAAAGTAACGAGGTAGCCCAGGCCGTTGCCCGCGCTCGCCAGCGTAAGGAAGAGGAGCAACGGCGGCAGCTTCGTGACACTTCCGCGCCTCAGCCGCCCAAGGACGCGCGCGACCGCATGGACAGGGGGCCTGACCGAGACCGCAACGATAATAGGGAGAGGGAGCAGGACGGAAGGGAAAAGGACAGAGGTGATAATAGGGACCGAGATCGTGCCGACAATAGGGATCGCATGGACATTAGAGACAAGGAGCGTAACGATATACGTGATAGAGAAAAAGATCGCGTCGAAAGCAGGGACCGCGATCGCATTGATAACAGGGATCGGTATGATAATCGAGATCGTGAACGGGATGTAAGAGACCGCGATCGTGATCGTGAACGCGATCGCGACCGGGACCGGGAACGTGACCGAGAGCGCGACCGTGAGCGTGATCGTGACCGCGATAGAGAACGCGACCGTGAACGTGATAGAGACAATAGAGGAAATGATCGAGGTCGTGTTGAAAACAGAGATCGTGCAGAAAGTGATAAAGAAAGGATGGAAACACGAGACAGGGATCGTAACGATAATAGAGATCGCAATGAAAATAGAGATCGCACAGATCGTGATAGGTTTGACAGGGAACGAGAGCGCTCAGACAGAGACCGCGATCGTGATCGCGTAGACAGAGAGCGAAACGATCGCGAAAGGGGCGATCGTGAACGTGACTTTAGAGAGAGGGACCGCGACTATGGTGGTCGCGACCGTGATCAAACAAACCCAGCATTTTCAAAAACGTTCCAAGCGAATATACCACCGCGGTTTTTGAAACAGCAACAAAACCGACAACAAGATGATCATAAAGGCTGGGCGTTCTCCGGGAAACCAGCGCCTAGGCGTCAAGAACCGCCGTCTTACAATGCACCACGACATGCACCGCACAATGGCCGTCGTTCTTATTCACGGTAAGTTATTCTATATATCTCTTGATGTTTTTGGTATTGTTTAGGAAATACAAAAATGAATAATTAAATTATTTTATCTGAATTTCTAGGGACTATTCAGACCGTGAGGATGACTTTAGAAGAGATCAAAAAGATGGACCTGGGCCGCAATGGCGGTCTGAAATGCAAGATTATGAAAGATCTGGCCGCGAGTTAGACAGATCAAATTCGAAAGATTCATATAGTGACTATAAAGATAGGAGAAATGAATCTGATAAAAAACCAATAGATACTATTGAACCTAGCAGTCGTACTGCTGCTGATAAACTGACTGAAGTATTTGAAAGGAAGAGCATAGGACTAGCTGAACCTTTTGCATCCTCGGATTCGACATCACAAACACTTGCTCCTGAGCGACGCAATACTCCTCCTTCGACTTTATCGCAAAGGGAATCCATTGAAAGAGATTTTGGCAAGACATCCTGGGCTGAAGTAACTCAGGAAGAACCAAATAATTCCAGTCAACAGAAGTTATCAGCAGAAAAAGCCTCAATAACGAAAGATAACGAACCAAATCCAAAAGAAATCCTTGAACGCGAAAATGTGAATGATGATACCAAGCGTAGTTCTCAACTGCCTCCTGGAACTCATTCAATACAACAAACACAGGTCGCATCAAGCCAACAGCAAGTAGCCAATTCGCCGACATCTCAAGCTCCAATTCAAAAGACTCAAAATAACCACGGCTCTAATGTTCAAACATCTCCAACAAATTTTCAGTCACAAGTACCTGTGAGCCAATCTCAAACTTCATTTGCAGATAACCAATGTAAACCTGCGCTTTCACAAACTGTTTCTAAGCACCATAACCCATCAGAAGCATTGACAAACACTTCTCAAACCCAGAAACAAGCCCTTTCGGAACCTATAACACTACAGAATATTGCGAAACCCATGTTTTCATCGCAAAAGTCCGAAAAAGAACTTTCAGAATCTGAATCAATAGCTTCTAAGTCTAGCACGGACCCTTCAAGCTTAGGAGGAATAAAAGTTAATGAAACATACTCTGCAGAATCTCTTCATGCTAGTGCAGCTTCCCAAAAACGTTCTGCTGATGAAAAGAAAAATGAAAGAATAAGCAATGAGCAGCTAAATAAAATTCCTGCTAAAGAACCCGTCGAACGCAAATCAAGTGGATCAGGATCTGAGAAGAAAGGCAGAGGCTATCTTGGAGGTGGGTATGCTGTTTACAATAGAGGTTGGGGACCTAGACGACGGTCTCACCGTAGCTCACGGTCCAACAACAGAGCCAGTGAATCTGACGGCTCTACTGATGGTGCCCTTAATACAGAACGCAAAGAGAGACGAAGAGCACCACGAAGCCCGCGTGGGCCTAAGAATTCTCACGATAAATCTGACGATGCTAATCGAGCTCCGACAATGGATCAACCATCTCCCGTAACTGATGGCATGGAAAACAGAGAACCGTTTGCGCCACGAGGGCAACCGTCTCGACGAGGTCGTGGAGGTTTTCAAGGAACCTCGCGCCCGCCTGCTCCTGCTAAAAGAGTAACTGGCTATGGACCTCCCAATACTAAAAGTCCATTTAGCCAGGCTAATCGAGCAGTAAAAGATAGTGATGAAATGAAAGACAACTCTCAAATTGAAGATAAAATGAAAGGGAATAATAAGTCAAGGGCAGGTTCATCTACAGGAAGGGGTCGCGATCGACGCCCGAAAGGGACCGGGCCCCCAAGTGGTGAGGATGAAAATTGGGAAACTACATCTGAACATTCCGAAGGTGGTGGTACATCTAGTCACCGCCGTTCTGCAGCGGGAAGACCATCTGGCCAATCCCAGAAAGGGCAAGGCGGGCGTAATCAAAATGCTGGTAATCGTCAAAACAATGGACGCAACCCTCAGTCCACTAAAAAAGACGCTTCGACTGATAATAAAACTGGTGATATTACAGAGGCTATGACAGATCTCAAACTTAGTTCTGGCAAAAAAGATGAAGAAGTTGTTGATGATGGTTTTCAGGAAGTAAGGAATAAAAAGAATTCTAAAGATGCGAGGGGTCCTACAAAAGAGGATAACAATCAACACTCTGCAAAGCAGCCCAGATCTCATTCCAATCAAGGTGGTGGCAGAAATGGATCAACAACTAGAAATCCGAACGATAAAACAAATCCACGTGGTTCAGCTCCGGTTTCTAACAAAACTAATGCTCAGTACGATCGTCCTCGTCAGGCTAACTTGGCACCGCGTTTTGTCAAACAAAGACAGAAGCAACAGATGGGATTGGTGTCGGGATTCGGCCCCGACACTGGCGCCGCGCCTCCTCCACCGCCAGTCAACGCATGGGACAAACCTATATCACAAACACTACGTGGCAATGTAGAAGAACCTGTAGAAATTGTGGAGAACAAGTCAGCTCAGTCGAGCCAACGTAGTACGCCTGGAGACACTCCAGTAGAAACTAAAACTGCTGCCCAGCCTACATGTGCTATTGTTACTGATAAAAGTGGTGTGTTAGATGGGGCTACACCTCCTGTTGAAACGATTATATTTGAAAATACAAATTACAAGTCTGCAACACCTGATGAAACACTGCAGCAAAAATATCAAATCCCTACCCCTATTCCCAAAACTCCAGCAGAAGAAATAAATACAGAATTAGAAAATCGAGCTCTAGCATTCAATGGCGAAGTTCCACGCCCCCGCCCTAGATCTATACAAGAACTTATATCTGACAGACCAGTAGTAACTGATGCTGAAGCTGCAGGTTTAGGTTTGCAAATGACATTCGATACATCACAAAAGCCAGAAGATTCGTCTGATATGAAACTTGATTTTGCATTTGATTCGGACCTTGGACAACTAACTGAAGATAAATCTGCGAAATCCCTCGGCTTGCCACGCGGCGTACACATGAGCACATCGAACACAATTTCTCCACTGGCAGCTGATCTCAATTTAAAAATCGCCAGTGTTAAGAAAGTTTGGGAGATGCCTGCAGTAGCCGAAGGTACCGAAGATATACAGTTCGCAGGTTTTGAAGAAAATAATACGGAGACTGCTCCACCTAACGTTTGCAAGGTGAAGCCCACGCAACAATTACAGTCGCCGCCGCCTCAACATTACAACCACGTTGGGTACCAAGGTGGCTACGGGGGTCTGTCGGTGCCCTCACCGCCTGCCGTCATGTTTAATTCTTCCCAGCAGCTGTTGAGTTCCTCACAGCAGATGCCTCAGCAGAGTGGTCTGTACGGAGCCTTCCTAGACCAGAGTCGTGGTCAGTTCGGAGGGTTCCCGGGCACCCCGTATGGCGCCGGATCAGGCGCGCCATACAACTATCAACCTCCTCCGGACATGTTCCAGAGCCTACCTAATCAATACCGCATGGTGAGGATGCATGGCATAATTTTTTATAATTTGTTCTGTGGCAATATTACGTGTTCAGTTATAGTGTAAACTGTCACTAAGTCGATAAGAAATAATTAAAAACATTATTTCAGTTTAACTTTGTATGCGAATTGCGAACTTGAAGAGTTGATTGAATATTTACAGCGTATTTTGAAATATTTGGGAGTATTAACGTGTATTCTGTTGCCGACTGGTTTGGGGCTCGACTGCAGTCCTCAATCATGAAAGCCTCACACAGGTCACGAAATAAAGGGTTTTCTTTTTAATTTATTCATTTTGCGGATAGTTTCGTGATTATACAATACTGATTTAATGTTTTTTTAAGCAGCATTTGCCTGAGTATGTCAAAGTTAAGAGCAGAGATATGTGGCTACTGCAAGTGTTACTTTAATTATGTTCAATTGTGAAAATAATGTTTATTCTTTGTTTCATCCCATGTCCAGGCCGCAGCCGCTGGTGGTGGCGCAGCATTCGGCCAGTCGGGCCAACTGGGTAATAGTCCCAGTACTGTTCTAATCTCGAGCACTTCTAATTCTCTCATGTCAGCCACTGTCAAGCCTTCCACTCAACAAATAGGCGCTATTGGTGCGTATAACATCTCACAAATGAGAAAACAGAAATGAAATCTGATATAAAAACACAATATCTTAAAAATCTTTTTTCAAAATGGCTGAATTTAAGTTGCAGTAAAATTATAGATTAATGTTTAATATAAAATTATCTTGGAAAAAAAGACTCGACGTCCATTTACTTGATATCGTAGAAATTAGAAATTGGGAGTCAGAACAATCGATAATTTGCAGGCAGCAAAGGTGGCGGCGTAGGCGGCGTCGGCGGCGTGAGCACGTACCAGCAGCAGTATCTCGGCTACTCTGCGCCCGTGGGCGAGGCGCCCTACTCGCTGCCCGGCCTGCTGCCGCGTCCCGCGCCGCCCGCCAGCTCCTACTACTCGCCCTACCAACCGCCCGCCGCGCCCGCGCCCACCTACCCCCTGCAGTTCACGCAGCCGGCGCAGTCGGGCGCCTTCGGCTCGCAGTTCCTCTCGTCGCAACTGCAAGTCGCCGCGGCAGTTCAGCAGATGCAGGTAGTGTGATGTAACAGTACCGACAGAACTGTCTTCAATAGAAAAACCTACGAAGACTATATCTATACGTTACATTTACAGCAGCAGTATCGTGCACCGCTCCAACAACAGTACGCGCCGCCACAGCCTCGGCCGCCGCCGCAGCAGCAGCTCAAGAGTCCACTGCACGAGCACGCCAACGGCTTCGCACCGCTGTGCGACGCGGCCTCGCCCACACCCAAAGGCGCCGCCAAGCCGCAGAAGCCGCCGCACTCGCCGCCGCAGCACAAGTACCACGCGCCGCCCCCGCACCCGCCCCCCGCTCACACTCCGCACCAACACCACCAGCAACAGGTTAGTAACCATTGTGAGAATCTCCCAACCTAATATTAACCTAAAATGATGTCGATTAACTCAACTTGGAAATGTACGACTCGATGTATTTATTCCGTTCCTATGACTGATTAGGTAGAATTTTACGTGCCGTACAAGTGCAAACACGTCAGGCCGAAGTTTCATCAAGTCACTTCGGAAGGTATATCGCTTGAAGATAGAAATTAACTCGTGGCTTGTGATTTATTTTACGATGATGCAGATGGTGAGCGGAGGAAACAATGGGCGCTGCGGAAGCGGCGGCGGTGGCGGCGGCATGGCGCGCGGCGGCATGGTGGCGCCGCGCTACCCTGCGCCCATCGGCCAGCGCCCGCATGCGCCCGCGCTGCCGCTGTACCGCGCGCCACCCGCGCCCGCGCCGCGCCACCACGCGCCCCACCAGTCGCGCCCCAACCTCTACTACCACCAGCACCAGCGCAGTTAGTACCTCTCGCACGCGTCCGCGGTGCGCGCGGCTCCCGAGCTCACCCGTGTGTTGTGTGCGCAGACGGCGGCGCAGGCGACCGCGCGGCGGACGGCGCAGAGGTGGCGCCGGGTGGGGACGAGGCCGGCGACGCGGCCGCGGCCGACGCGCCCGCGCCCGCCGACGTGAAGGCGGAGTGAAGGGCGCGCCCTCGAGCCCTCGCCCCGTGTCGCCCCGTGCCGCTGCACGGAGACTATCGCGCGCCGATCCCGCGCGCGGCGTACGCATCTCGACGTCGCCGACTTTAGATTTTCGGTATTTTAATTAGGACGTAAATTATGGAAGTGATTCTGAGCCGTTCGACTCGCGGCGCCCCGGCGGCCGCCGGCGAGTCGGCCACGACGATGCGCGGCGCGTTCTGTTCGTATGTAAATATGTCGATCGGACGGCCATCCGACTCCTTGACTGTTATATTTAAGTATATATAGACGCGAACGGTCGGCGGCTCCGCTGCGACGACCGGAGTACCCCGGGGACCGCGCGTCCTTGTCCGATGCTGCCTCGAGACTTCTCATTAGTGAATATGTAGCTACGGATTTTGCAGAGCTAATGTCGATGCGATGTAACCGAATAATAAATATAATTTGGAGCGCAGACGACCGAGTGCCGCTCGGCGCGTCTGCCGATCGACGCGGGTTAACGCTCCATGTATCATAATCAATTAATATTATTATATGCGAATAAAATTATTATGACCGAATCTGTTTTTAATTTTAGTATCATTTAACATAAATTTCATATATCGATCTGAACCACAGCACGGAGATGACAGCGGCCGACACAAATGACATGGAAACTGTCGGGCTTCACAGCCTGGCCACGCCACGCTGCACGCTGCAGCCAATATTCGCGCGTTGCGAACGGCGAAGCGTCTGGCGAGTACCTAAAACAAATGTATAGAAAAATGTACTATACTCTATTTGTTTAGGTAGTTAACTAAAGGTAAACAATCTTAGCATGTCTTTTATCTAAAAAAATGACTAAAAATTGTATCTAAAAATGTTTACAATTAGGTATTTACTTAAATAGATGTTAGGTAATTAACTTCATTTAAATAATCTTTGTATGTCTTTTATACGATTTATTTTACATAAAAAGACATATCAAGATTGTTTACCTTTAGTTAACTACCTAAACAAATAGAGTATAGCTAATCATGCCACGTGTAGCGGCGACCGGCGAGCAAATCGTAAAAGCGTCTGACGGCGCGGCGGGCGGCAAAAATAAATGTATACTGCCCTCGTAACAGCAAATCAAAGAGATTAAAAATACTTACACAAAAATGTTTTTAACAAAAATGTTTTTCTTTTATTCAATGTTATGTCAAATGAATGCGACCTGACAAGCGGACGTATCGCACTTGACTGATCGACTTATTACTGAGCAGTAACAAGTCTTGGAATTGTCAGTTTCTTCGTCTTGTCCCGTCTATTGCTCGTAATATTTGAATGTCTTTGCAGCAAATGCAGTAATCGACATTTTTACGAATTTCTGTTTTTATCATAAATGACATAATTAAGGAGAGTTCAAGCTATACGTAGTTTTTTTTTTTTCATGTTTGAAATTCATAATCACACAGACACCTAAAAACTTTTTCAATTCCTTAGTTGTTATTGTAAATGGCTTTGAAAGATTTTTTGGACACATAAATTTGTGCATTTCTTCTACAATATGCTGAAGTAACTCATCATCAAAAAAACATTGAAGGGCAGTTTCAAAGTCTATTATCGGTGATTGTAAAGTGTTTCCAGTAAATGTAAAAGGAGGTGATTGAAAAGATGTTTTCTTCCAAATAAATCTTCTCTTTTTTCTTTGTGTGATAGTCACAGAGCCAGGGATTCTAGATCTATGACCGATTGCGTTACTCATAGTCGATGATCGTCTAGGTGCCCAAGATTGTGTAATGGTACCTGTACTTGTCCCTGAAGTGATTTCTGAAGTGCTAGGCTGAGGGTCTGATATTTCTGTTTTACGATTTTCAATATATTTTGTAACAACCTCGTTGACGGGAGGCGAACACTGGTGTTTATGCGGAGATAAGGAAGTTTCCACCTCGCTAAGAGGCTCGGATAAAAGTTTTGGATGGACTGATTTTTTCGATGTCATCATCACTTTCAGCGTCAGAAAAATCTTGTTCATCATCACTCCCCGAAGGAATATTCAAGAAACCCTCAATATCTTCATCAGGAAATCTTCTTCGCGACATTATCTTCAATGAAATGAAAGTATTCATAAGGAAAGTTATTGTAACTACTTATACCTAAGTAAAAACGGACACTAAAGCTCAACGTACCGTACTAATACATTTACTATCTATCTATATATATAAAAATGAATTGCTGTTCGTTAGTCTCACTAAAACTCGAGAACGGCTGAACGGATTTATCTTATCTTAGTCTTGAAATGTTCGTGGAGGTCTAGGGAAGGTTTAAAAGGCGAGAAAAAATCGAATAATTTCCGGGAAATCCCTAAAAACAGCCCTTTTCTATTTCCCATACAAACGTTTTCTAGAGTCAATTTGAACTTTATTGCTTTTCAATAAAGTTCATATTAAATTATAATCACTCACTGTTGTCTAAGCAATTTAGGTGTGTTCCTAACGTCAAAGAGTCAATTTGCAATTTATAACCGCTGCATAAAGTTCAAATTCAATCATATCTATCAATCTATATTAAAACAAAGTCGGGTTTGTTACAACACTTATAACTCGAGATCTGCTGGACCAATTTTCATGGTTTTTGATTCGTTGGATTTGTCTCCGCCCCGAATAGCAGAATACATTTTAAAAACAATGGTAGGTAGGTAGGGTAGGTAGGTAGGTAGGTAGGTAGGTAGGTAGGGTAGGTAGGGTAGGTAGGTAGGTAGGGTAGGTAGGTAGGTAGGTAGGTAGGGTAGGTAGGTAGGTAGGGTAGATAGGTAAAAGATAGGTGAAAGTAGTAGGTAGGAAAACATGCATTGCAAGTTTGCAACGCATGCCGGGCACAGCTAGTTGTAATGTAAAAAATAACTTACCTCTGCAAAATATATATTTCGTTATAACGAAGTATTTTTTTTTTCGAGCCAAAACTGTTCAATAACTTTTATTTTTGAATTCAGACAAATGACTAACGTATCACTTTCATTCAAATTTCACACTGAGTGCACGATAACAAAAACACGAACGCCATCTTTAGGTAAAGATTCGTTTTACTACATTGCTAAATACGGCTAAATGTCAGTAGCTTCTGTCAAGATGTCAAGAGATGTAGCTGCTGCTAATAGTTTTATAGCTATAGGAACTATTAAAGTCGGTGTTCCACTTATGGAACTGGGTGCCTTGTAGGGTTAATGTACAATCTGACAAACGAGGTAAACGAGAGCACTTGCACATTATAGAAGAAGTCACGCACCTAACAGAAGATACCTACCTACCTAGTGATCTAAACGCAACCTATATGTTGTAACGATTTTAAAGAAAAATACCCTGAAATAAAAAAACCTCTTACGAACTATACAGACAGTTTTTAAACATTTCGTTTGCTCATTTGGGAAACGAGGAATGTGAAGAGTGTGAAGGCTATAAATTACATCAGCCCACGTGCAGAGAACCAGCATCTTGTGATGTATGTAGTTGCCATAATCCACACCAAGAACGATAAAAAAAAGCCCGAAACTTTTATCAAGAAGATGTTGATTTATCAGCTGCTGATCCCAGAAAAATATTTTATTCTGCCGATTTACAGAAAGTGATTATGCTGCCAAGGATCGACATGTTTAAAGCCGTAATTTTTTGTCCAAGAATTATAGCATTTAATGAGAGTTTGGTGCCTTTAGGGCCTACTAAGGCTCCCTCTCTACAGCCCTTCGCCGCAGTATGGCATGAAGCTACCTCAGGCAGAAAACAAGAGGATATCATCAGTACTTATAGGTAAAGCCTTTTTTCTTAGCAAACGTGACTGCACCGATATAGTGGTGTGGACAGATAATTGTTCAAGCCAGAATAAGAATTGGGCTTTTTTTACGTTTCTTGTTCAAACTGTTCTGAAATATGTGCCGAAACTATTTCAATAAAATATTTTGAGCCAGGACACACTTTTATGTCGGCTGACCACTTCCACCACCAAGTAGAAAATGAATTACAAAAAACACGAAAGGTGTATGATTTTGCTGATTAGATACATTGATTGTGTGCAGTTAGCAAATTCAGGTAAAGTCACAGTACTCTATGGAAGTTGCTGATTTCTGCAAATATATGGTTCATTCATCTCAACATAGACTTATAAAGAGCACAAACAGAGTATATTTAAAAGATATTGTGACTGTGGAGGAAGCAGTACGTGTTCCGTTTATATAATTTTAGTTAAGCACCGTACCCAGTACAATATATTTTATTACTCTATGTGCCAAAAGACAAAGATTTTTATAATTAATCATGTTTTTCCTTTTTTGTATTTAAATGTTTAACAACTCATTTTTACACTGCATTATGCCTTTTATTCTACATATATTCAGTAATTAACTTTGCTAGTGCATAATGCAGTCAATAGATATATTTCCTTGATACAAATGCAGTAACAAACACATGTACTGCATTTCACTTTACTTCTTTGATTTATTACTATTAGAGACACAAGGTTTAAGGGCAGTATTCAAGTTTCTAAAGACCTACATAAGAAAAATTAACATCAAAACTAAACTGAATACTACTTTGTATTTTTATATACCTACCTTTTCCGTAACAAAACATGAGATTTATATCAGTGAAAGTAGAGATTTAATTAAAACGCTTATACGCGTTTTTCTCGAAACCGCCATTTTGCAAGTACTGCATTTGCTGTTACGAGAGCAGTATGGTATAGATCAGTACAGCCAGAGCATCATATAATATACCGGCGCATGCCACGGTTTCGCGCGGTAGACGCGGCGAATAGTGCAGGAACCAAATAAGTTGTATTCGCTGCGAAATAATGAACACCGAAACTTTTATTGGAAGTCTGGTCACCCACAGCATAAATATAAACACTTATTTTAATTTTTCTGCAGCACTTAAAATCCTACCTCTGAAAGCACGTTAGCCGTTGGTCCCGGCTGTCATTTGTAGATCTTTGACAGTCGTTAAGGTAGTCAGTGGCTCGAAAGTCTTACCAAAGGCTATCGTGTTACCCAGTGCTAGCTGGGTTGTGGAGGTCAGATAGACAGTCGCTCCATGTAAAATACTGGTATTCAGCTGCATCCGGTTATACTGGAAGCCGACGAAGGAACGAACGAACATAGTTGGGAAAAGGCTAGGCAGATGATGATGACTTAAATTCCTATCTGCATTTACCATGATTATCTCCAATTTTGGTTGTATATTCATAAGAATATAATCAAAGGTTTCGAAACTCATTCGGATATAGTTGAAAAAAAAAACTGGATATAGTCTGTATTTGTCGTACTTCTTGTGGTATTCTCCATCTATACCCCGATTATTATTCAAATCATGTACTTACTCAACAATCTCTTCCAAATATTATGTCTTGAACCAAAAACTATTACTTTCTAAGCAATATCGAGATAACTTTGATAAAGACATTTCGCTCTCGCTGTAGGTATACAATACTTGCAGTGCCGGCGTAAGGGCCACTGACACCCCGGGCGAAAATATTGGGGCGCCCACTTGAGGGAAGCAATATCAAGTGTTAGTTTTTTGCTGATCCCAAGTAAAATTATATTAAGAATTTCATCTTTCCTTTAGCGTTACCCAGAGCTAACGACCTCAAACCACAAACCCTTAAAAAATCCATCTAAAAAAAAACTCAATCAAAAATATGCATATGCACAGAGCGTAGAGCACAGTTTTGAGGGTTTGCACCAGGGGAGGCCAGAGACTCCAACTCCAGACCTTGGCGCCCCCCAGAATTTGTCGCCCTGGGCCGTCGCCCCATCGCGCCCCCCCCTAACGCCGGCACTGAATACTTGTCGCGGCAGCGAACGCTACTGGCCGTGGCATTTTTATAGTAATTTTACGCGGACGAAAGCTGAGCGCAACAGCTTAGTGTCAAATATGAATGAAAGCCCTATCAAATTTTTTGGAGCAATCTAACGCTGATCCAAACTTATAATATTGCGACAATAAACTTATTTTATTATAAGTGTCAGTCTACCATGACCAGGTAGACCATGACTTGAGATAAGTTATAATTTTGTTAGTCATAACTTCATAACAGTACAATACAGTAGCATATTGGCATGTTCCAGTGGGATAACTTTCGTCCTATACGCTGGCGAAGGCGCGAGCAACTGCTAGTACATACTAAAAAGTATTAACTCATGCAGCATATACCTAGTCAGTAATTATTCATCTGCATCCAACCGCGGCTCATGTTCACCGAGCGGTTACAGGCGCGCAGGCTTATGCCGTAACGAATATAACGATCCATCGATAACAGTAATACACGGAAAATCGATTCTCAAAGTAAAGGTCGCTTACTAGAATTGAAATATAATGGTAGACGCAACACTTGGTTTCATAGTCTACCTTGGAAAGCGGAAGCCACTGCGGGTGCATCCTAGTGCTTATAGATAGATCTAAATCGTGTTTAATGCTAGGTAAAGACGCCAGCACATCCCGGCCGTCTACGGTGGCCGAGAGCCACCAAGTGGCCCCCGACGCCCGGTGCGTCTCCCGCGGCGGCTGGGACGTGAGGTTCTCTCCCTTTCACGTTTCGCCACCTCCTTCGCTAGCATGACTGCAAAACGAAGAAGGAGGCTATAAGAAGGCTCAATAAAAATACAAGTTGTGTCTTTTCATTAGTAGATCTAGAGACATCTTCGCCTCGACTGAGACGTACGGTAAGCTTTATATATTATTAAGTTTACTTAATTGTATATAAAATCCGTTTTTGGATAAAAAGTGCAATTAAAAATACATGGTAAACATCGACAAGTAGGAGAATAGGGAATATCTTTCACTTGGTTAATAATTTAATATATTTTAACTTGGTTGACATATTTAGTAAATACTTGCACTTATTTCAATCAAATATTCACAAATCGCACGCTTACTGCTTACAAAACCATCACTACGTTCGTTCGTCAGTGCGGCGCATTCGTGACTGGTTGCGGACTTAGTGCATGTCTAACTCGAGGCGTGTAGGTATGAATCGCGTTCCGACCGTTTGTATGAAGATACACTACTGTAGATATTTGATTGGCCTGTTGGTCTAGTGGTTAGTGACCCTGACTGCTAGGACGGTGGTCGTGGGTTCGATTCCCACACAGGACAAATCTTTGTGCGATGAGTACGATTATTTGTTCTGTATCTGGGTGTGTAATTTATCTATAATATGGTATGTATTTCGAAATATATAAGTATGTTTATCAGTTGTCTGGTTGCCATAGTTCAGGCTCTGCCTAGTTTGGGATCAGATGGCGGTGTGTTGGTTGTCCCAAGATATATTATATATATTATTATTATTACCGTGCCTAAACTGTCAAATTTTCCCAATCAACCTTGAACCTAATGCTTTAGAGATAAAGTTGTAGATCCATTAAAGAAAGGACATGTTATGAAATGGGCTTAAAATATTTTTTTTTAAACAGCAATCATGTGTGGTTTTTCTGATAGGGAAAATTATTAAGGATGGCCTTACAAAAACAAAAAAAAATATTATAAACACCATTATTTAATAAATAAATATTTTAAATCCAGATATTTTTGTATCATAATATTATTTTTGCACATTAAAACAAAGAAAAAAGGGTTAAATATATTTTTTAAAGCAAATTACACCTCATTGTTATTTAAAATATTTTAAAACAATATTAATGGCTTTAAAATAAAAATAAAAGAATTATCTCCATGATTTGTATGTCATTGATTCCTTTGCCTCCTAATGGAATCTATGATAACTTGTCAGTTATTGTCAATGTATTAAAGTTAAAAGTTCTGGGCATATATGGGTTAACCCACTGACATAGTGTATAGTTTTAGTTGTGGATATTATGCAGATTTTTAGCTACATACCTATCTGGCAATCCATTCTTCTAATACAGAGATAATCTCAAGATCGTACCGATATTGTTGTGTAATTGGAATAGCAATTCAGCAATTAATACAGCGAGGCATGATGGTGAGGATTACCAAGCTACGATAAATGGATGTATAAATTGTGTGCAAAATCCAAGTCCTTTGTCCTTTGACTTTGTACACTTGATTGATGTTTACAATTTTCACAATGACAATAATGACATCGAACCGAAAAGTGTTGCCAAATCAACAATTACTGTGGGTTGTAATTTATTTTTTAATATATTTAACTTAGGAAGAGTGCTTTTAAAAAAAAAATAGAAAGTCTCGTTAATTTATGTATTTTCATAAAAATATAATCTCTTGCGTGTTTACAGCAGCTTCGAATAAAAGCCCAGCCTCCATACAAAAACCTAACATGTCCTTTGACAGATTGTAGTAGCTTGATGTGCTGACGTCTGTACATACGGTGGAAGGGACACCGATTTGCTACTCGCCTAACGGTGGATCTTCAGCGTTATAGAGCTTGCTACATGGCACTGAACTACAGCATTACAGCTCTTGCTACGAGACTACCGATAACTGTAGTGCTAGCCCTAACTACAGAGCTACAACACGTCCTACGCGACTACGAATCTCTACAGTGCTACAGTGCTACAATACGTGCTACGCGGGTACGGATCTACAGTGCTACAGACCTTGCTACAACGCTACTACTTGTGCTACGCTGCTACGGATCTGCAGTGCTACAGACCTTGCTACATCGCTATAACACGTGCTATGCGGCTACGGATCTACAGTGCTACAGACCTTGCTACAGTGCTACAGACCTTGCTACAGTGCTACAACACGTGCTACGCGGCTACGGATCTGTAGTGCTACAAACCTTGCTACAGCGTTACAACACGTGCTACGCGGCTACGATTTTACAGTGCTTCATCTATAGCCCATTGTTAGGTCTCTCGGACAATACAGTTTCTGGTTAGCTACAGTCCATTTCGACTGATCGTACGCATAACGTTGCTCCATCTAGATCTGTGTCAGTTGTAAAAACGTGTATTCAGGATTAGAACCATCATTATTTATCCCCTTTGCTAATTTGCTCGTAACTTATACATTTAATACCTAATAAAGTTATCTTCGACAGTTCCATGTAGAGGAAAATATAACTGACTAGCTTATGCCCGCGGCTTCGCCCGCGTGAAGTTCGGTAACTGTCCCACGGGATCATACTACCGGGATATAAGTGTCCTATATGTTAATCCAGGTTATAAACTATCTATGTGCCAAATTTCATCCAAACCCATTCAATAGTTTTTGCGTGAAAGAGTAAGAAACATCCATCTATCCTCACAAACTTTCGCATTTATAATATTAGTAAGAAGTAGGTAATGTATGTAACGTACATTAATGGCCAATTAGTTTTGTTAGGTTTAGGTTCGGTGGCAGTCAGACAAACTGTAATGTTGTACGTAGGCACAGACAACCTCCTCGTAGGAAATGACGCCTAATATAGCATTTTTATTAATATTATTCAGGTTGTTTATAGTCTCGGTTTACAATGCCCATCAAAGTAAAAGTAAGCATACTCGTAGGTGTACCTACACTTATACAGAACGCCGACGCGCGACGTTTCTAACAAACTAATTCTCATTTGGGGCTGCTATAAAAACATTTAGATATTATATTTCTTCTTATTTATAATTTCTGATCGAAGAACCCAAAGCAAAGGTTTGAGTTAAAATTCTGGCTAAATAATTTATAATTATAACGTAACATTAATACGTTTCATAATATTAGGTCAAATTCCAATGCACTGGTGGAGCGGGTATGAAAACAAAATGGTATGTTTTATGACAAAAACGATCCGTGTTTGGCTGATAGCCAAAATAACTTCGCCCCCGACTGAGGGCTATTGTCGAGGCGGGCCTCGCTCAGCCTCCCGCCGACCTGATGGCGCCAGCCTACGATAGCGGAAGTACAGAGTTGCTTATTACGATCATACAGAATTGCATGTTAGTGAGCTACATTTATGTATACGAGTACCTACAATTTAATAAATTAGTAAAGTTGTATAGGGAAAAAATCAGCTTCAAAAAGTGTAAACATGCAGTGTGATTCATTCGTTTAGATAATATTGTCGCTTATTGTTACGGGAAAAGGGCATTAGAACAATGACAACGGAACCTCCTGGATAACTCGTATAGACTACCGGAAAACAGAAATTCAACATGAGGATCAACTGTTTTATGATATTTTTCTCAGTAGAATATCAACGGAATATCTCGTTTCGTCTCGTCAGTCATGGGCGCCGTGGCTTAGTTGGTTAAAGCGCCTGTCTAGTAAACAGGAGATCACGAGTTCGAATCTCGTCGGGGCCTTCATAGCGTGGAACTTTTTTGAGAAGCTTTAGTTGATGAAAAGTAAAAAATATCAACTTGTTTGCGCCATTTTAATGGTAGTCAGGCGTGGCTGTAAATCTATATATATAAAAGAAAGTCGTGTTAGTTACTTCACTTATAACTCAAGAACGGCTGAACCGATTTAGCTGAAAATTGGCAGGGAGGTAGTTTAGAGCCAGGAGAAGGACATAGGACTTTTTTTTTGGTAGGAGTAGTGTAGGAGTAGGTTAAGAGTAGGGTAGGAGTAGGGTAGGAGTAGGGTAGGAGTAGGTTAGGAGTAGGGTAGGAGTAGTGTAGGAGTAGGGTAGGAGTAGTGTAGGAGTAGGGTAGGAGTAGGGTAGGAGTAGGGTAGGAGTAGGGTAGGAGTAGGGTAGGAGTAGGTTAGGAGTAGGGTAGGAGTAGTGTAGGAGTAGGGTAGGAGTAGTGTAGGAGTAGGGTAGGAGTAGGTTAGGAGTAGGGTAGGAGTAGTGTAGGAGTAGGGTAGGAGTAGTGTAGGAGTAGGGTAGGAGTAGGATAGGAGTAGGATAGGAGTAGGGTAGGAGTAGTGTAAGAGTAGGGTAGGAGTAGGGTAGGAGTAGGGTAGGAGTAGGGTAGGAGTAGGGTAGGAGTAGTGTAGGAGTAGGTTAAGAGTAGGGTAGGAGTAGGGTAGGAGTAGGGTAGAAGTAGGTTAGGAGTAGGGTAGGAATAGTGTAGGAGTAGGGTAGGAGTAATGTAGGAGTAGGGTAGGAGTAGGATAGGAGTAGTGTAGCAGTAGGGTAGGAGTAGTGTAGGAGTAGGGTAGGAGTAGGGTAGGAGTAGGGTAGGAGTAGGGTAGGAGTAGGGTAGGAGTAGGGTAGGAGTAGGTAAGGAGTAGGGTAGGAGTAGTGTAGGAGTAGGGTAGGAGTAGTGTAGGAGTAGGGTAGGAGTAGTGTAGGAGTAGGGTAGGAGTAGTGTAGGAGTAGGGTAGGAGTAGGGTAGGAGTAGGTTAGGAGTAGGGTAGGAGTAGTGTAGGAGTAGGGTAGGAGTAGTGTAGGAGTAGGGTAGGTGTAGTGTAGGAGTAGGGTAGGAGTAGGGTAGGAGTAGGATAAGAGTAGTGTAGAGTAGGGTAGGGTAAGGGGTAGGACACCACGCGAACGAAGTAGCGCTGGGCAGCTAGTTAAAAATAAAACATCCATCACAAAGGTTCATGGCAATTGAACTAAACACCACCTACAAAATAATGTTGGATACCTATAAACCTGTATCTAAAACTGAAAATGCAATTGTTTTTATGTTGCGTTACCGGTGGGTGTTGTTGTTAGGAGTGGTGGCCTGAGTCATGTAGTCGAGCTTAAACTATTGAAAAATTAGTTAAAGATAACATTGTTTTGTTTACCCATACGATGACATAGCATTAAGGTATTTCCCGATTACCCTATATTAATAGAAAGGTAATTCCAAGTAGATAATAAACACAGATATGGTGATTTGTTATCGATATCAATTTTATAAAGGAATTGTAGGTACAGTGATAGGTACGTAATTATGACCACTTAAGCGTTGTTTTCTTCATTGGGTTTATTATTAGGCGTTATCAGTTTTACGAACGAACTTCATACAAATGTAGCCAAATAATATTGAGTCTACCAGATAGCATTTACTGAATTATAATTTAAGTTATAAGTACTCGTATAAGTATACTGTACGCAGTAAACACAATGCATAAAAAATAGAAACGTAGAAACAATTAGTTTAATAAAAGTTCAAGGCGGGTCAACAACCAGACGGGGATGCAATGCAAGTGCTTTGTTCCGACCCTGAGGGGCGCCTGGCCATTTACCCCGAATAATATACCGGTTCAGATCACTTAAAAAAACAACCTTTGTCTATTTCATATTTTATTTTATCTCTGCACACAAGCAAACTGAAGGATATCGATCTTAAAAAGGTTAGTTACGAGTATCTCAACAGGGACATTCTAAAGGAAAAACATTGTTTTCAATTTGTCACTGCAATTTATACATACTATACCATTATGTTAAGTAGGTACTTACCTAGTACCGATATAGGTGTTGTGATTTGTTTTTTGTTAAATTTACTCTTGCTTCAATGACCGGTGTAATGAGTGATGATGCTTATATTATAATATAAACAACATTGTCTTTAGCAAAACGTATATATTATAATATATGTTTTTCTAAAGACGTTTGAAGGATATCTCTTTGATTATCTTGTACCAAAACGTTTGTAACAATGTCCGATCTCACAGAACACTTATTTATCTCCTACCTTTTGTAATGCAGCTCTGCGCCTGGCTTTATTTAGCACATTGTTTTTATTTTACCTTATTCCTCATGATTGTATGAATATATGGAATTTATTACCTTTATTTATCTTGTATACCTACACATTTTTAATTATTTCTTAAAAAAATAAACATTTAAAAAATAGTGGTCCGCCGGTGTCGGTAGCAGGGTCCGAGCTACCGGTGGGTAGGGGTCCAGAGACAGCTGGAACCTCCTCACAACGCGGGCCGTATCGAGGAGTACTGAGGAATTTTATTATTATTAATTTGATTATTTACATGATATTTTTGTTCGGTAGTTCGGTATTTACAATTGACGCGAAAACTTCGCAAAAGAATAATTAACTGGTGATGTTGTTTTCCCTGTGGAAGTTAAAATTAGTGCCAACTGCAGTTATTTTATTACCAAAATTGAGTCATTCTACGACTTGTTGTGTGTTGCGGAAAAACTGGGAAGTAGGTATACTTTTGGAAAAGCATAATACTTACTTATACCAAAGGTACTGACGTTAATAAAAGTAGGTACGCAATTACGCATGCTGCGATAAGAATATGGATTAAAAAAAAAAGTATATTTGTCAATATGCGGCTAACCGCATATTGACAAATATACTTATTTTTTGAAACCACCATCCATTAGCTCACATAATGCCTAAGCATTATGTGAGCTAATGGATGGTGGTTTCAAAATGTTGGCATTGTGCTACCGATTACTTGAAAAGACATCACCCATCAACACCCATCATCACCCTTGTATAGGTACCATGTTTTACGCAAATAAATATTCTATTCTATTCTATTCATAAAAGTAGTCACATTGCGAAAGTCGGCATCGTGCTGCGAAATCCATTCATGCAGGTACTGTTATATAAGTTCTTATAATTATAATACCTAGGTACATGATATCTACACTAATATTGTAGTACCTATACAAGTTTGTAGAACCTAGTTCCGATCTGATACGCATTATCTCTTAGAGATAATATAGATCCCTTCAGTGAAATAATTGTAATGTCAGGCTATTATTAATATCCGACCACAACGCGAGTGAAACTGGCATAAGCTAGTAGGTACTTAGACTATATCCTAGGCAAAGCGTCCCAAATATCTCCAAAGCATTTAATTGAAGCAAACTAATATTATTGTTATTATAAAACGTTTATTTCAGATTAAAAATTATCCATACCACTTTACATACTCAATTACTTACCGAACTTACGTATGTACAGACGCCAGCACATCAAGATACCCGAAACTTTCAAATTTTCCCAATCAACCTCGAACCTAATGCTTTAGCGATAAAGTTGAAAATTTATTAAAGAAATTTGACCGATTATAGTAGCTTGATGTGTTCGCTTCTGTGTGTACATTAGGTGCAATAGATTATAAAACAAAATATTGCGGGAACCGAAATTACTTATTTTCATATATCAGATACAATCGTTATTTACCTTGTTTCTAATAAATAATTGAAACTAAATGAGAACCAGTCAAGCCCAAGCGGAGTGATTCATCCTACTAATATTATAAATGCGAAAGTTTGTGAGTATGGATGGATGGATGTTTGTTACTCTTTCACGCAAAAACTACTGACCGGATTTGGATGTAATTTGGCACACAGATAGTTTATAACCTGGATTAACACATAGGATACTTTTTATGCCGGCAGTGCAATCCCGTGGGACAATTACCGAACTTACGCGGGTGAAGCCGCGTGCATGAGCTAGTACACAATACAATGCCTGCGTTGGTTTCTTAGTTACCGAATGCACGAAATCTTTGACCGGTGGAATAAATTTAACGCTCTTATTCTAATTAGTGTTGTTAATACAACAACATTTTTTTTTATCTGAAACCATTTGAAGGACATGTTATTTGTGTCGTACATCATACCTATAAATGAGTACTGTTTACAAAGGAAGAGATAAATTGGAAGGGTTTCAGACCAAAATCGCGCGTTTAATCTTGTCTCTGTCTCAATTTAACTAAAAATACTATAGGATAATTGTATTTTCGATTAAAAAGACATACTTGCTATACGTTGCAATGCATCTTTTCCTACCTAGGTACCTTCCCTACCTACCTACCTCTTCCTGCGTCAGGATTTCAGCAAACTCTAAACTGCGCAGTCAGCGTAAAGGTTTTGTTTTTAATAGCTCTAGGTCCAGCCAGACCTGGGGGGAACAGTGCATTTCTTTTATTTTAGTATACTGTACCTACATATAAAATAATGTAGGTATAGGGTCGTTTCGCCGGTATCGCGACCACCTTCAGTAGGCGACCATTTGACGGACTAAGTTTCTTTAAATCAAGATAATAGTATTTGTAGAAGAAACTTATATAAAAAATAAATCTAACGTGCTTTATGAATAATTAGGAAATAAGAATTTACACAGTTTGAAACAAATGGGTTAACCCAGAGCCGGAAAAAAATTGCTCAATGCGCGTCTTGATTCAGTGGTTACTGGACGTACCGCGAGTTAGAAAAAAAATAACACGACGCGCGGCGTTCAAAGGTAAGTTTTATTACTTATTTCATGTTTTACACACAAGTTAGTTGATAAATTGTACAATCGATAAGTTTTGGATAGCATTTAGTTTTATTTTGCTATTTTTTAACTTATTATTAAGATAAAATCAAGTGGTCGGTAATCGAAATGCTTATTTATCAAAAACGTTAGATAGCGACCACGTGGTCGCAAACCGACGTGAACCGCATTATTTTGTTTTGATTAGTATGACCCTAATGCTTTATACAGGACTTTTACAATTTTGAATGTAGCATTGTAAAAGTATTTCGTTGTAGTTCTTTGGTAAGCGACCACCAGTTTCTTTGAAAGAACTTTGTACAAAATTGGGCTAAACAGGTGGTCGTAAATCAAAATAATCGAAATAAAAACACTGGTTTTCGGCCACCATCGGAGTTCCCAAATAATTCAGTCAACTAAACAAAAAGAAAAAGACTGTCCAGTACACTGAAGAAACCCTGAAAAAAGTTCTCGATGATATACGAAAAGAAGGGAAGGGAATAAGAGAAACATGTAGACTGTATCAGATCCCAAGGACCACGATACAAGATCGGCTTAGTGGGAAGAGGTGTATCATTCATAATTATGAATAAGAAACGCAGAATATGATTTCTAAAATAATATTAAACCAGATGATTAAAAAATATTAATGTTGATTATTTTTAAATGTTATACTACATACTTTACTACATACAACTATGACTAAGTTCCTACAAAAAATGTAAGATTGTTATTTTTTATTATAAGAAAACATTACACCAAATGATTACCATATTTGTTTTTATTAAGAGGCAAAAATTAAAATATTTTTAAAGCGATTATAATTGTTTTAATGGCATATTTTTCATATTAACATAGTGGTCGCAAACCAGCTCACTGGTGGTCGTAAACTGATAAAAATGGTCGCAAACCGACGTTTTCGCTATATTTTCACTTTTTCAGCATTTTATAAATATTTTTGTATTAATGTATTTTATTTTACGTTTTATATCCAAACTAGACTATATTTGGGACAAACTCACATTAACATATACTATTTTGCGTGTAGACAACATTTTTTTTTCCTCATCGTTTGTGGGCAACCCAGCTAACTGGTCGCTAACCGGCGCAATGACCCTACCTACTTATTTTTTTTTTTTCATAGTAAGTAGGTAGGTTCCTTTATTCCTACCTATTCCTTTCCTCGTTATAAAAATAAAATTCCAGTGGATATTTCGTAGCAACTAACTAGGTATTTCCAGCAGAGCTGTGCTTCGGTTTTCCCTTAGGAATTTACATAAGGTAAAGTTAACATCACGTTGAATATATCTGTAGGTACCTACTCAGACGAAATTAATGACACTTAAAGAATACTTGCCTGCAAAAGACTTAATTGAGTTTATTGTTGCTCTAGATATGGAGAAACAAATTATAAAGAACAACAACGAGCAAGTACAGCAGCTAGCAGGTACTACGACAAGACAAAGCCAAACCACAGGCCAAACACCCTTTGTATGTATGAGTAGTGAATCAGCCAGGCCAGTGCCACAGTCGCCGGTCGCCCGCACCGCTCCGCGCTCCCAAGCCAGCGCGTCACACACGCAGAACCAGTCAGCAGTCGGCGCGCAACCCGAGAGCACCGCTATATCGCGCTATACATTCCACTTCGAATGTCAACAAACTTTCACTTCGACAGTAAACAAACAAAATATACGAGGAAATTCAAATAAACTCCTTCAATTTTCTTAATGAATTAGTTTCTGTACGAAACAACTCATTAACAACAAATTAATAAGAGTAATTAGACGCGGTGAAAAGTGTTGATGGTGTTTTTTTTCTTGCACGATGTGTAACAATTGAAAATATCACAGAATCGTCGGACGCTGGAGATTTGTTCGTAATAAAGTTTGATTGCATCACAGCGAGCTGTGTTGAGCATTAAATTGACTGAATGCTCCAATTGTGCAGTGACTAAATTAACTAACTAGCTGTGCTGTTGATCTACCATGGGCAAGGATTATGGTAAGTTCATGTTACAGAGATCATATTTCATAAATTCAAAAATGGAACTTACAAGACAAACTTTTAATATTAGTTCCTGGAACAGTTTTCGATGTGTTCTTGAGGCAAGACCAAATACCATAGTGCGCCTAGAAAAAAATCAAGGCAATTTCAATAAAGATGCGGATGCAATGCCATTTAAACTTTTATTCTAGACTTGTAGTTCCAACTTACAGTTTAGGTGAATACGCACGTACCTTCTTATTATTCAATCAAATATAGGTACTACACGATTATTTTCAAGCCCCATTTTTCAATTCGAAGCTGTGACCAACTAGGTAGGTACTTATTATTGCCTGCCTACTACAGTTTTAGATTTCTATTTCTGTTGGACCAACAAGCGACCGCATAAAAACTTTTGACATTATTTTGCTTTTGATTGAATGAAGGTAATAGGGTATTTATTTATCAGATTTAAAGTTTTTGGAGTGACCTTTCAATGTTTAATATCACTTCAACCGAAATTATTTTATGAAGAGAAGTAACAAGAGAGTGCGGCAGCTTAATTCAATTGAAATCCATTACAATGGAGTGAACAGATCACTGAACTCTGTCTGTTGTTTAACAAAGACACAACCAAACAAGATATTACCATTTACTTATGCGATTTATTATGCAATGGATGTTTAGATAATTTGATCAATTAAAAATAATTGAAACTGGTTGTCACGTAATTTTATGTACTTAGTTTCGCAACAATCTAGCTATAATTGTTTCACTAAGTTTCAAAACATGTACTGTGTAAGTTACGGTGGCATGAAATTATCTTTATTTACCCACAGGTAGCGTTGCCAGGCGTCCGGCTTTAGCCGGACATAGTCAGGCTTTTTGATTGCCTGTCCGGCCAAAATAAGCGTCGTCCGGCCTGTCCGGCTTTTGTTAGGCTTTTTAGATTTCAAAATACGCGCGCAATGGTCAAAACAGCGCAACAGACTTAACGTAGATACAGTTGCTAAAATGCTACTCGTAGAATACAATTTAAAACACTTATCGTGCAAGGATTTTTACAACTGCATAATAAAAGAAACTGAACTTTTAAAGCTTGTTACTGCAAACCAAAAATATTTAGAATAATGTTTAATGTCTAATTGAAAGATAAGAAGTCTTTTTTGTTTTGATTATTTAAGAGAAGAAGTGTCGAGTTTATATTATTTAAAGAACTTTTGTTTTGATTAATAAGAGTAGAGATTTGTTTTGGTTATTAAGAGAAGAAGTTTTGTTTTGTTTTGATTATTTACAGAATAAGTTCTGTTTTGTTTTATATATTGAGAATTTAAGACACATAATTTAGACTGATGTTGCATTTAATTTGAATTAAGGAAAGAATTATTGAGACTGATTAATAATAAAGTACTTTTAGACTAATTTGGCATTAGTTTTATTGTAAATTATCAAAAAAGCTTGGTTTTCATTAATTTTCTACATTAATACCAAAAAATCCCCTAAAATGCAGTGTCCGGCTTTTTTACCAAAATGCTAGGCCAAAAAAAAAATTATTTTTTACACGAATATTTAAAATTGTTGAAAATGCAGGATGTCCGGCTTTTTGACCCAAATGTTAGGCCAAACTCACAGCTCTGTCCGGCTTTTCGGTATGAGGACCTGGCAACGCTACCCACAGGAGATAAACTGTGAAAATTACATTTGGTGATATTTGCACAGGCGAGCGAGGTGTGGGTAAACACCAAACTGTAGCAATTATTGTGTGTGCCTGGCTGATAAATTACATAGACCTTTATCATAGAGGGTACCCGTTATGAAATATCAGCTTAACTTCAAACATCGAAAAAATAACAAATTAAAAAAAACATATTGATAAAGGTGTTATGTGTAAAAATACTAAAACGACACAAGTAAAATGAATATACCTACCTACGTAGTGTGTTTTTACTTTCTTCGTATTTAAAATCGTTGTCACCCAAACGTAGAGTTAGTAGGTACCTAGTTAGGGTCATAATAGGGGGCAGTACCAATTGCAGCACAATAAACTTGATACACTTGTATTGCTTAAACTTCTGACGATAATGGATTGTAAGCATATCAGCAAAGTTGAACGTTTCCTTAAAATTGTACCACACCGACACAGCCGGCCGCGTGCCCTCAAGGAAAAGTTACCTTGTAGAGTTAATTTTTCCTTCCAAACCATGTATTTCCGGTAGCAACAAAATAGTGGTTCTGATAACATTTTGCCATGAATCCGAATGTCTCAACAAGGCCTCGCTCGTATACAGTTGCGACACCGGTCCATTTGTCGAGAATTCGACCTTGGGAAAACATTAAACCGGCCATATTATCTTAAAGGATCGAGTTTCGTTCATCGATGATGGGCGAATACTTCGTCACAGATGATAAGACGTACTTAGTTGGGGTACCAATCCAGCAGGAGCAAATAGTCTGGGTGACACCAGCATCATCAGCATATAATGTTCACTTATGGGACACAGGCCTCCTCTCTATGAAATGGAATGGGCTAAAATCCACCACGCTGGCCCAGTGCGGATTGGTAGATGTCACATGGCTTTGAATTTTTGGTTCTAGAACATGATTTTCGGTTTCCTCGGGATGTTTTCCTTCACCGTATTGAGAGATGCGGTAAATAAATAAATAAGGTACCTACACAAAATAATGCGTCTGCCTGGGTTCGAACACACCCATAAGTCGTATGTCGGGGCTGTGACCACCGGGGCATCACTGTATACCTGGGTGACACCAGGCTAGGTGTGAAACATCTGTAATGCCAGATACGCCCAATGTTACGCTATCTAAGTCATTTGTGATGTCAGTTGTGGCGATGGTCGCACGAAATGCCTGCCTAATACCTAATACCGTTTTACAATACCCGTGGGTACAAACGCCATCGCCAGCACATCAAGCTACTAGGTACAATCTGTCAAATTTCTTTAATAGATTTTCAACTTTCCCTAAAGCATTAGGTTCAAGGTTGTTTGGGAAAATTTGACAGTTTCGGGTAGCTTGATGTGCTGGCGTTTGTACTCACTTCTTACTTAACTGCCTCTATCGAGTTCAAATTACATCATTAAGGATAGCTTATGCTCAATAATTAGATGTTACCAAACTTGTATAGAACGTACCTACTAATAGGTGCTTACAATAGTTACAATAGAACTATTACGTGCAGTATAATAATATGATGAATTAAACATGAAATAAAAACAGTATTGGACGAAATTATCAAAATGACTTCCTATATTGCACAAGCTCCCAGTCGCAACATAATACTGCCCTGCTAAGCTGTTAACAGAGTATCGTTTGCATAATAAAATTATGTGCGACTAATCACATGCATTCTGTAGAATAATTTAAATACTCGGCGATTTAAGACGATGATTATAAATTATTAACGATGCACAATTTAATGTTCAGAATAGTGTTAAAGCAGTTGAAGTGTGAGTTCCAAATATAAATGTTTTTTTTTTAAACTAACTTATTCTGTCCCTCTGCTGAGCAAAGACCTCACTTTCAATAAAATTGTCCTTGTGTTTTGCAGACTCTGGCCAGATGAAGATTATTGAAGGCCTCGTAATGAAACATGATATTACAAACTTAGGATACAAATAGGTAGGTAGTAATAAAATAGTCATGGTTCTACAGGGGCTCATTGGCATGGCAATCAATCAGGGGCTCATCTAAACCAAAGTTTTTGAAGGTACTGAGATGTATAGTACATTGTAAATCCCCAGTTGTGCAGAGCAAAAACCTAAATACTTAGCTAGTGTGTAATTGAAAAATCAGATAGGTAATCATTTTACCTATAAATTGATTATTTCCTTACCAATATCCGTTTAAGATTTCTAATCGTTTATATTCAACCAGGATTTAGATACCTTAAGAAGCAGACTGTTGACTGTTTGAAATCCGATAGGATTTTAATCTGTTGTTTTACATCAATGAGCCATTTCGAGATTATTCATTATCGCAGTCATTTGTTTATACGAATGGCCTTATTTCAATCAATTTATATTCTGAAGCTAATCTAATAGCCAATTCGCAGTATTTATCGATCATTATCACTACTGACGTAGTGTCGTACGTTAAAATACACTTACTGAATACTCATTTATAAATCGTTGTTTATGAAATATAGATAAACGCTGATTTACCTGTTTTACTTATAACAAGACCGCTTTCTAAAGACTTGGTTGTATGATGTTGTGAACTCAGTTCTACCCTGCTAGTACCATGTCCCGTTCATCAAGTATGAAGTCCGTTATGTCTTTGAAATGATTATGCAATGACGCATCGGGGAGATTCTAAGGTTAGAAGGTCGAATGTGCGTGTTTATGTTATGCACGTCGCGGCTCAGCGGATGGCGCACAACTAGCAACGCTAGTGCACCGGTTTCGCACGAATAAATGTCAGGGAAAGTAACGTCACATAACTTTAATAGCTTTTATATGAGATATCCGTCAAAATTCTTTTGTCCAGATCCAGATGCCAATGCCCTTTTGCTATATAAGTATTCTACTCTTTGTCAATGCAGTATAAATAAGATCCTGTCGTTTGGTACCTATCGCGCCCGATCATTATAATAATATTACTCCATAGATAAATGCAACATTTCGCACTATTCCTAAGTACTTATACATAGAGACAACCGCAGGTGCTTTACGCCTTTCTAAATCTTCCATTTCATACATGACGCATAAAATATTGCAGATTGCATATCGACGCGTCGATAATATGCAATCTGACGTCCTGTTTACTTCTACCTATTTCCAAAATTAATTCATTTTAAAATAGCGCAACGTAGATGTAGGTACCTACCTACACCTAGTTCCAGGAAATATTAACAGACAGCCCGACTTCACCCACTGCTACTGCTGCTCTCTTTGCTTGTGACAAGCTCCACGCTCCTGTGCCAGCCTCATCCAATCCTCGCGATTTCCAATATCAAAGAGCTTCGTACGTGTCCGGATTTCGACGTTTGGTCGACGACTCGGTCTATTAGTTTTATGCCGAGCATGGAAAGCTCCATGGCTTTCTGTGCTACTCTGAGTCTGTACACAGCCTCCTGAGTGAGCGTCGACGTCTCAGCACCGTACGTCATGGTGGGCAGAACACACTGTTTATAGAGACGGGTCTTCAGGCAATGTGGAATTTTGGCCGATTTCAGAATATCGTCCAATTTGCTGAATGCAGCCCTAGCTGGATTCTTCTCGATATCTCTGCTGTTTAATGCTCCTTGCCAAAGGAAAGAATATGTCCAAGATAGACATAACGGTCAACCTTCTCCAACCTTTCATTTCCGACCTTGACAGAAGGATTTGAATTGCTGGAGAAATTTTCCTTAATCTTCGTCTTGGTCTTGGGAAATATACATACATACTATATGTTTTATAAATATATGTATCTGAAGTCTTCCGGTGATATAGGTGCAGTAGGTACCAAGAAATGTGTAACTGAAATAATTTATGTAGGTAAGGTACTGTATAAACAGGATTTTAATCATAGTTCGCATGAGGTGCTAACTTCCTAGTTCCTACATTAAAAAACGGCTTAACAAAGTAGATGATGAAGAAACCACAACGATGAAAAATTATCAGTTGTTCTCATTATATTAGTATGAGTGGCTTATCAAGGACTACACTCAACACGCAATATTCCACAAGCACTGTGCATATACTTTTAAAACCCATCACTGATGCAACGCTATTATCTATGATACAGTATATGAACGTAGGTACACCTACTTATAAACCATTTTAATTAAAAAATAAATGACTCACCGGTTGGACGCAGGAGGACTTATGGTCAGGATTGACTCTTTGAACAAAGTGTATAATTTTAATGAGTTCATAGTTTCTGTTTATTAGGGAATTTTTAGAAGCAGCCAGGGTATTAAGGGTAATGGCGGCGCACCTTGTTCTTTATTCCTCTGATGGATAGAGTCAGCTACTGTCATTATTCCACGGCTTTTAGCCTGCTGCACTCTCAGGGGACTATATTATGTGACTAGGCAAGTCATTGTCACTTTTATTAATAACAAAGTATGTAGTTACCTATCGTACCTATTAGTCAGGTTTTTATATTTTAATCAAGACATGCGTGCGTAAAAATACTAGTACTAGCAATAGCTTTTAATCACCGCGAAGCGGATGGAGTAAAAACGGCAACAGGAAAATAATGGAATATCTAAAAGATCTACTATACGCGCCAGTATTTTATAATGGTCTAATATTTTATACAAGGTTATCATTACTTATATATCATAGACCACGAAAAAAAAACAAGAAAAAAAGACCTATAAAAGTAGAAACAAGGTTTTTTTCTTTTTTTTTTTGAGAATAACCTGTGTTAAATAACATGGTTTTTCGCTACGCTTCATGGTATGGTCATTAAACTAAAAATAACTAATCTCATTGTACAACTTGCAATTTTATTTTACCACTTTGTCGGTACAACTAATGTGTATATTCATGCCAAATTACAGCTTTCTTTGAGCTAAGCTGCAGACAGACAGACAGACGGACATGGCGAAACTATAAGGGTTCCTTGTTGAATACGGAACTCTAAAAAAACATAGTCAGGCTTTAGGCAGGTACAATTCCATCGCTTCTTAGGATTTCGTAGGACGATGCCTACTTTTGAGGTATAAAAGAAGAAAGCTTTATGTGTGATATAATAGACTAGTCAAGCTAGTGTCTCGCTGTGGACATTAATTAATTACAGGGAAAAGTTATATTTTCTCAATCGGGGCGATAATCTTTTGTATCTCATCTGATAATCATAAAGTACATAGGTACTTAAGTATCTAATTGTGTTTACCTAGATTTCGAAAACAGTTTTTTTAAATGAAGATAAGTCAACAATATGAATCATCAAGCATGGCCTTCCAGTTCAGATGGTCAATGAAATATTTGAAATTGATCAGACGTCCTTATAAAGTACAAGTGACGTACCTACTTATGAATAGTAGAACTAACAAGGACCGACCATTATGACTGTGTCACGCACTGTTTGGGTTTTCCGTTAACAGCTGCGGTTATACAAAAGCACGGGGTCATTATTTATCAGTTGCAACTAACAATTTTTCAAAGAATGCCCAGCTATGTTTGGGTTTCTTTCCAACAAAAAATAATGAAAAAATTGGCGTTGTAAATAGTTTATGATAACCATTAGGTACACACTGATATGGGCAGTCCTTCCATGTATACCTAAAACTGGTATTCAGCAACATCCGGTTAGACTGAAAGCCGACCCCAACATTGTGAAAAGGCTGGGCCGATGATGATACACTGACATTAGGTTATATAATTTCCTAGAATCGGTATACATACGGAAAGTATTGTCGTTCATCCCATCACATTTTAGTTTTCATTTCTTTCTTATCTTTTCGCATCGAACGTGCCGAACGCTCCCAAGCTATGTGCTCTTATTATAATTATGGACAAACCGTCGAATCCGTCGATCAATGTGTTTGGGGTACAGTTTTTAACCCCAGATTGGGACCGCCTTATCTAAGAAAGGAGAATGCTCATGGATATATGGAATCCCGTACCATGCTGCATCAAAATCAAACTTTGTTTTTTATAGACTACACTGATCGTATTAACTCCTACAAAAATTATTTTTGAAAAAAAAACCCGCGTTTCAGAGTTATTTTATAAAATCGAAACTAACCTAAAAAGTAGGTCTATTTTTTCGACGCTACCAACGACGTATTTTAACACACATACATTACATTATTGCTCTAAAAACAGCGTAATACACTAATATTAGTAAGAATTACGAGTTAAAGTAACATCCACAGTATGCTTGACTGAAACTCGATTTTATTTTAGACCTTTATATTGCCAATAGTCAGTCAGTACAGTACAAATGTCAGATGCCACAGATAAGATAACTATAAACCATAGAGTATAGTAAGTGCTATAAACTAGTCGGGATTTAGGGATGTAATCGATAAATCAAAATCTTTAGGCTGAGAAAATCTATTTTGTTGCAAATAGCAATAAACCAAACTAAATCGATTTGGTGTACTGAACTTACTTAATTGTAATTAATTTTAGAGTCCGCTCGACAGACAAGGGTTTGTTCAATTGAAACGGAACGTCATTTATATTCAGTTGAAACGGAACGTCATATAAAGGGAGTAAAACAATATTCATACTTTTAAACTCGAAAAGTATATTTCCAGTTCAAAAATCAAATCCCCGACGCGTAATGCCGTAAAAAAATATGAAACTAATTACTATAATATTTTGGTTTTGAGGCGCGAGACTTTGGTACCAACTTTGGTCATTCTCTTTTGTAATGGAAAAAGCCACAAAGGGGCCATCCTTTAATCACTTGAGGTTTTTTATCGCATTTTTTTAGCCCTTCCTCCCCCTTGGTGATACAACGTGAGGTTTGAAGCTACCCCTTCTCCCTCTTCTCAGCATCACGTGTAATTTTTACTATTGAAAATATGGGATAGTTTTAGAATGTTTAAAAAACAAATATTTTTCGGGTTTTTTTATACAAAAATCGTTTTTTAATTCGTTGTTGCTAAAAACATTTTACACGACACGTATTTTTTTCGTGGGAGGAAAAACAATAATATATTATAATTTAATATATTATTGCTTTTCCTCCCACGAAAAAAAAACACGTTATTGACACATTATCCCCTCCCTCCCCCATCGTGATAAATATTGATTTTTTTCTGATCCCCTCCCCCTTTTTCAAAACTCGCGTGATTATAGCATGACCCCAAACAAATTTATTATATTGGAAAATCCCACCAACCAGTGGTGGGATTTTCCAATATAATAAATTTCGAGTCTGGATATCTGTGCCCACTGCTCGGTTAATAGATTCATAAAACTAGTGTACATTCGTTGTGTATATTTGCGGTACACGCTATTCGCTGGCTGATCGGCTACTCAAGACGTAAATAAAGTTACCGTCACCGCCATTCACACTGATGTTGACATTAGGCGTCGCACACGATGCCGATGCTCCAATCTTTAATTGTGTCACAATTAGATAAAGTTCAAGCGAAATACTTCTGACCTTCTCAACTGGTTATTCCACATTACTATCGTAGGGAAAACCCATACACATTATCTATTTCGAATGATATATTTTACCCCGTTTTTTGTCTTCTGTGACCTCCGAAGTTCAACACCCACCAAATTTTGATAACTTGATAACCTACATGCAAGAGCACTTTTGTGACAAATTGCTAATCTCGGCCATTGTATAAATCGAAGCTGCCTAGACCTTCGTCATTTCCGCTGTAGGTAAGATAAAGCGAAAATCATACTCTAAATATAAAAAATTACAGCAGTGCATTGTTTTAATGTAAAACGAAAACATTGACTCATTATTAAGAGGCAGATACCTATGTGAGATATGGCTGAAATATATTGTTTGGCTTCCAAGCCATTCCTACTTGAAAACCATGGCTGACCATTGGCATGTGAAATGAAAGACAATAATACAAAAAACTGTACGACACCATTGTGTTTATTTAGTCACGGGGGGCCGGTGTGGAAACCACCTTACACTATGGTGTATGACACGAATTCAGACAGTTTACTATGCGACGCTGAAGCGTGCACATATATCTAGAGACGTGTGAACATCCTTTTAAGTTTTTTATCATTAAAAACAAATCCGGTTTTCTAGATAACGTGTTTGTTTGGTGTTTTTAGACAAACAGTGCATTACAGTGATAAAAATACCTACTTATTACTAGCAGAAACACCTGTGTCCACGCGAAAATTCTTTCAATAATCCGGAATGAAAATTTCGCTATGTGCAACGGATTTATGAAGAGATCATGTTCTGAAATAGCGTTATTGAATAAAATAAAGAGCATTTATTCGTGAAAAGTGAATAAAAGGTTTTACCAGTCAGATATTATAGGTAACAAGTATAAGTGAATTGGGATTTGAAGGCTGTAGCAACAGTACTAATGTTATTTTAATAGGCATCTCGGTTGGAAAATAATTATGTTTTCGAACAAAAAAACCGGCCTAGTGCGTGTCCGGCCACGCACAAGGCCCAAAAATAAAATATGCAGATACTTCCTACGGTTTGATTTGCCTCCGAACGTTTATTTTTATTGTAATAATAAAAACAAACTTACATTTGCAGTTGAAAAATCTGTGCTTAAAATATGTTTAGGAAAATAAGTTAATCAACTACATTTCATAAGTTGGTCGACTATTACCTACTCGTAAACTTGTAAAGCCTACTTAGCTGTGATAGTTTTTCTTCTAACTTCGTTATGTATACTATCACCGTGAATTTTTTCATGCACCCAAACACAACCGTTTAGCTGGTAGAGGGGGGGGGGACACTTGAGTCTAACAAAAATTAGCACTTTAAAGCTTAATATTTCACAAACGAATCCCATAATCGAAAAATTATTTGAACAAACTCGCAAAATTTTTTAAGACCTAGGTATCCAACGACATCCCACACTATGGGGTACATACGCCAGAAAAAAAATGCCTATTTTACGTGTAGGTCCTGGAGATACCCTAAAAAAAATACTTTTAGAGATTTCATTTTACCACTTTGTCGGCGCAACTAATCTGTACCTATATTCATGCCAAATTACAACTTTCTAGTACTAAGAGTCTTTGAGATTCTCAACCAGGAAACGTAGTTTCCTATCCATACCTACGTAGTTTCTGTTGGATAGTTATAGTAGTCGATTGATAAGCCAGGATAAATTAGGTGAATGAGGAAAACATCAAAGAAGTTTACTGTTGCCACGTACAATGCTAAATAATAATGTAGTTAAAACAAGAATTGCTTCTTAGGTTTTACTAACTTTCTTACGGAGCATATGAATTCATAAAAAAAACATTATGTAGGATAGATAGGAACCTACATAATCCTGTGAGTTTTATCCAAACCGGTACGCAGCTCATAAGAAAAGAAACAATATTTACAAACAGGTTCTAATAGACACGATTTGATAACATTACACGTTTGACTATTTATGTCATTATTGCGTGAATGCGATCGACTATCAGAGATACAATAGAGCTCTATTAGACTTCTGTGAGTCATTGACTATTCATAGTTGATCTACTGTTTGCATAGCTTATGCGAAGTAAAATAGATTGTCCAAGGAGGAAACGAGATTGAGGATGCAACCGAGCATCTAAGGCGGGGCAGTGAGGAGGACTCGTCTAATATTATTCCATGTCGCAACGACCGGTCCCCGTCATTTTTCCGAGTAATTCGATAATCTTTAATCGTCACACCACACAGAATAAATACAAGGACGTTATTCAGTCATGTACGGAAGTAATTTTCGAAATCCTGGAATATGGCATGGGTAACAGGATCTCTGCTTTTATTTTCAACGAGTCTAGTGAGAAGTCTTTGCCTTTGCAAAATACATTTGCGTAGACTGTGGTTACAAAGAACTGACCGCATTACTTTTTTTCGATTTCCTAATAGTAGAATATTTCTAATTATGATTTATGAAACCAAAATTCTCGGAAAGTAGGTAAACAAGGTGCTCAACTATTAAGTAAACTATCAGGAAGCTAGAAGTGTAAACCTAAGGCTTCTCAACAAGGGAACACTTGTATGTAACATACTTAAGGATTAAACCAATTGATACGTTTACATAAGTAATACCCACTCGGCTTAGAAGTACAGAAAACAGAGCAGAAATAAAGTAAGTTGTTTATGTAGGGTAGGTACTTACCTACAATGCAACGAATATTCCAAGAAATAAATACTAAATCTAATGATGATCGCACTTAATCATTCAAGGGAAGTACCTACCATTCGCACATTGATTAGCCTACCTAATAAAGATTAGATAACATTGGTACTGATTACACAAACCGGTCAGACGATACATCTTTACTTTACCTACTTGCAATTAACAAAGTGACAATAAGTGCTTACGTAGAAGGCGTTGACGTCACAACAGTCAACCCACATACACCAATTACTTACTAATAATTTTCCCGTTATTGCAGCTATTTACTTGAAAGCTACTTCATTGTCATTTTAGGTGTGGCCTTATGGTACAGTTTCTGGCAATAGTAATCAATAAGGTACCCTGAAATGTTTTCTGAGTAACTGGACAGACCAAAAGATCAAAATGACATGTCTATAAAATTCAGTTTGTTTATGCTGCAAGCGCAGTTTTTATGACAGCTATATTATAACAACTGTTGTTGATGTTTAAATATGAAGTTGAACTCTTATCGTATATTAAAGTATACCTTCACGAAAATAGCCAGACCGACACGGTTTTCCCATTATTCGTTACCGTACCATTGTCCATTGTATGCACAAATGTAAATTAATAGTTAGTTACTGAGAAGGAAAAAGGAAATTGTAAAATCGAATTAAATAGTATATCTGAGACACCAGCTTACCCAGCCACTAGGTAGGTAGGTAGGAATATACTCTACGTGTAGATATTTAGTAAAAGAAAAGCGTCGGTCTGTCTGTTTGTTCCGGGTAATCTCCGAAACGGTTGGACCGATAATGACGGGACTTTTACTGGAAAATAGCTAATATCATAAGGTCTATCTTTTATTTTAGAAAAATAATTAGGGTTCCAGGCAAAAAAATTAAAACCCTTGAAATTGTTAACAAAGTCCGATTAAAAAAGGGAATAAAATAAAATAGTGTAATATTTTTTTATAATAATTTCACGCGAACGAAGGTCGCGAGCAATACCTAGCTAGATTGAAATAATTGCTTTAATTTTGGTTTTAGTTAGAGCTCTACCTGCATTCAATAAAGAAAAGCATGGATTCAGAATGAAATAGAGTCATGTGAAGTTGTAACACAGATAATTAAATCAATAATAGAATAGCATAGGTCGGTAGCGAATTAGCAACACTGGTTATGTCAGAGAACACGGAAATAATACCATGCAGTCGGAATGCGACCGTTATCCATAAAATTACTTTTGCACTCCATACGGAGTAGACTGATATAGCAAATTAAAGGAGTCACGCAGAATCGTCGTAATATTGCACCCAAGAAAAATTCACTTTACATTAGGTGCTTTTACTCTAAAAGCCTTTTCAAACAGTACATCATCATCTGCCTGGCCTGTTCCCAACTATTTATGTTGAGGTTGGCTTCATTGGATGTAGCATAGGTACTGGTCAGTACAGTATTTTACATGGAGCGACTGCCCATCTGACTTCCACAACTCACTAGTAAGCCTGTTCAGAATTTTGGGCTAGCTAATTATTACGGGTCGAACTGACGACTTTCAAAGATCTAACTAAGACTACAAATTACAGCCGGGTCCGACGGTTTCACGTGCTTTCCGAGCCACGCTTGGAGGGGTCTGTATGTACCTAATAGATGAATACCAATGATCCCCCGACCATAGAGCGGCCTTGGCAAGCATAGCTTAGCCTTCAAACAACCCGTGCAGCTGCTATTAGTCAATAATTGGTAACTTAGTTACAAGCCCGAAATAATGAAATATATATAATATGGATACCTTCCTAAAAGAAAACGTCATAAAATCACGCCTGTAATCTCCGAAGGGTTAGGCAGAGGTTTAACTAACAACCCAAGTAGGGGCAACCTTGTATTAGCTCATAAAGTATTATAAATGATATATGTATAAGAGCTCCGATAATAATATTCGACACAAATCCGGGCACAAATCCAGACTTTGTGGCTGTTACTGAGAAATTCATGTATATCAGAACGTTCGGCCAGTCAAGATAGGGAGCTGGCTGCTACTCCAGTTTTTAGTGACGATTATGTGACGCATAAAGATGCCAGCCAAAGAATTTGTGACAGAACAGTTCGAAAGTTAGAAGCATTTATTTATGGCCGAACGACCTGATATCAGAACGTTCGGCCAACCTGAATCTCCATAACTGAGGACCTTAGAGAAACTGTTACTGAATAAATATTTTGTGACGATTTAGTGACAAACAACCACTGCTTTACTTTTACTCGTAATGCCACCGGTTAAAAGTAAAATTAATTTTAGTTCCTGGAACATCAGGCCGTTCGGCCAACGTAAAATCTCCGTAACTGAGGACCTGAGAGAAACCGTTAATGAATAAAGATTTAGTGACGAGACTGAAACGTATTTTTATTGCTTTATTTTTTTTTGTGACGGTCCCTTTATACTATTAAAATGAAAATTTAACATATAACCTCAAAACATTGGGATTATCGATTCCTCCACAAGGAAGAAGCCTAGAGAAACCGTTCATCAATAAAGATTTAGTGACGACACTGAAACGAACTTTTACTGTTTTATTTTTCTTGTGACGGCCCCTTTTTATAGTAAATTGAAAATGTAACATATAACCTCTAAACATTGGGATTATCGATTCCTCCACAAGGAAGAAGCCTAGAAGACTCGTAAAACCCCTGATGTGTTATAGGTTTTCAGTGCAATGATGTCAGTATTTTTGTTAATTCAAGATTAATCTATAAAAATGCACTATGGCGGATGGCGACTGAAATAGGGTGACCATGTATTCTAACGAAATAAGTATTTATCGACTAGGTACTTAATTACCTAAACAATGAAGCAAAACACGTATTATTTTAATTTTGTATTATTATTTATTTATTTAACAGTTATGTACACACTAAATACAGAAAACAAGAAAGGAACAGAAAAAATAGGATAGTGATTTTTTAGATGATAGTATCTTTACCTCGCTAGAGTATATATGTTCTGTGGTCTCAACGCCAGAAAAAAAATACACCAGTATATTTGCTTGCCCTTGCGCAGTTTTTCGTGTAAATTTTGGTGTTTTTATGAGCTTTAGTTCCTGCGTATAGTCCAGAAATACCGATATTCCAGCATAGATTGTACTTTGTGAAAGTGTTAACACAGTGTAGACATATCTTTGTACCTTTCATTTATTACTTGTTATGAAAGCAATGAAACTGATTCCATCTTCCTCTGGGCTCGAGTACATTATAATAAAACAGAACCCCACAAAGGCCAGGATAAAGGTGTAATAATTAATGTTTAATAAATTTATTCAATTATATATTTTTGTTTTATTATTGCCTCATTGCAATAACCCCATTACCCGACATATATTTATATTTCGTTTATTAGATACCTACATGTTTTAGACACACAAGTTTAAAACTTGTGTGTCTAAAACATCCATAAAACAATACCTACGCATATTATTATGTACGTCAATAACACAGTAAACGAAATACGTAGCGATAAATATCGATATAAGTAGACGCACCTACCTATTATAAATATTCATTTAGTTCATTGCTTGGCGTTCAGAGGGCGCTGATCGGTAACTTCCCGGAACATATTGGTAACTAATCTGCACTATTTATTTTGTTGCAATACCTACATCGTCACCTTATTTCAACTATTTCGACGTGTTTTGCTTCATTGTTTAGGTAATTAAGTACCTACTCGATAAATACTTGTTTCGTTAGAATACATGGTCACCCTATTTCAGTCGCCATCCGCCACAGTGCATTTTTGTAGATTAATCTTGAATTAACAAAAATACTGACATCATTGCACTGAAAACCTATAACACATCAGGGGTTTTACGAGTCTTCTAGGCTTCTTCCTTGTGGAGGAATCGATAATCCCAATGTTTAGAGGTTATATGTTACATTTTCAATTTACTATAAAAGGGGCCGTCACAAGAAAAATAAAACAGTAAAAGTTGGTTTCAGTGTCGTCACTAAATCTTTATTGATTAACGGTTTCTCTGGGCTTCTTCCTTGCGGAGGAATCGATAATCCCAATGTTTTGAGGTTATATGTTAAATTTTCATTTTAATAGTATAAAGGGACCGTCACAAAAAAAATAAAGCAATAAAAATACGTTTCAGTCTCGTCACTAAATCTTTATTCATTAACGGTTTCTCTCAGGTCCTCAGTTACGGAGATTTTACGTTGGCCGAACGGCCTGATGTTCCAGGAACTAAATATAATTTTACTTTTAACCGGTGGCATTACGAGTAAAAGTAAAGCAGTGGTTGTTTGTCACTAAATCGTCACAAAATATTTATTCAGTAACAGTTTCTCTAAGGTCCTCAGTTATGGAGATTCAGGTTGGCCGAACGTTCTGATATCAGGTCGTTCGGCCATAAATAAATGCTTCTAACTTTCGAACTGTTCTGTCACAAATTCTTTGGCTGGCATCTTTATGCGTCACATAATCGTCACTAAAAACTGGAGTAGCAGCCAGCTCCCTATCTTGACTGGCCGAACGTTCTGATATACATAGAAATTCGTCATGGAAAAACCTAATAACACTTTGCCCGACCCGGGAATCGAATCCAGGACCTTATGTTCAGCAACCGCGCTTGCGACCACTCGACCAATGAGGCAGTGAGAAAAGTAAACATCAAAGGCCCAAAAATAAAAATATGAAGGTCTTCCTATCTGCCCACTATTACCCAGTGTCATGGTGGACTGCGTCCAATTTTAGCTATCTATTAATAACTCGCATAAAAAAAATTGTTAACTCGATCTGTGTATGTTTGGTGAGATCTAGTAAATGGCCAGCGTCATGACTATTTATTTCTTCAATGATATCACCGAATCTAACATGTCTACCACTTAACCACAACCTCGGTACTCTTGTACTTACGCGGAGTATTATGCTGCTCAGTTCATCTGGGCATATTGAAGTAAAATCGCGTAGGCTTCTGACGCCCAATAAATTAGATATGAGAATTACCTTTCGAAACATTACTGGTACCTACTTCAAGTAAACTTCAGCTCAAGACTATTGGTTGATTAATTCTTATCAAAATCTGTAGCGATAAGGGTCCACGATAGACGGTCGTCTTGAAGATTATGTGATAGAAAACTGTGTTTCGTTTTAACCAAAACTGCAACAAGTGGCGGTTTTATGACCGTGATGTGTTGACACTATTGAGGAAAACAAACATGATAAATAATTAACAAAATGGGATTTACCGAATGCTGTATACCGCCGAAAGAGTCCAGTAAGTGTTGATAAGCTTTAAGCCTTGTATTCTGTATTTTTGTATTCAAATTTTTCCTATTACCAATCATCAAGTAGCAATATTTAGAATAGTTTTGTTTGGATTATATAATACAACCTGATATTTTTTTCCTGTTTACTAATAGTTAAGGTAAATAGGTACCTCCTCATTGGTAAACTAGTGTGGTACCTACTAAGTAGGTGCATTATCCTAAAAGCTGATAACTCGTTATCGGCACACTTAGTTTGAGGGCAATGTTGCCTGCTAATTAATTACGGAAAAGCCAAGCTCAACTATTTTTAGATCTAGTAATACTTATAATACAAGGCCACTAATTGTACAATAGAACCTACCATCTCACTGCACTCCTGATTACCTGATGCCTTTATAGGCGTAGATAAAGACGTATAATGGGTGTAAAAAGACCCTCAACGAAGCCGAAAGGCACTCGTTCTCCCCGTCATTGCGATGATTGTTTTGTTCTGGACCATACCTATACCCATACGGAGATATTAGAATGTTATACTTCCAACTTTTTACAAGTTTTTTTAAATACTAGTTTTTAAGGTTATAACTTTTACTTTAACCACGTTCATGATCCGTTTACTATTGTGTTACATTGAGTTTTTGGGGTCGTTGCTTGTTTGATCAATATTTATGATTCGCGACTGCAACAAACACAGAATTATAATCATAAGAATCCACAATCACAATACAGCTCTAAATTAAAATTGCTCTAACATGTCATGATTTCATGAAGTAGTGAATAAGGTAAATCTTAAGGCAACTGTTGAAAAGCCGGCTCACGACAGAGCTGTGCTCCTTGACAGTTAAACAAAAAACTAACAAACTTTTCTTGCTTGATTTGTTAGAATCGATGGGCTCAAGCAGCTCAATGGTGGTCAAGGTATTAAAATCGCTAAGTTGAAAAACTTTTCTTCTTGATTTACCTCAAAATCATGAAATTGTGAGTTGACATACATTAATACCTTCAATAATAACAGCTTGTGCAGAGCCAATTCTAAATAAAATTATTATGTAAAGAAATAAATTTAATTATTGGTGAAGTAGGTAATTTTTGTTTCAGTTAAATAAATAATTATTATTATTTATTATGTTTTCAGGAGAGCCGATCCGGTATGATCCGAACTTCAACGGTCCCATTCACAATCGATCGTGTACGGATATCATATGGCTAATACTGTTCATCCTCTTCCTTGGAGTATGGGGATATGTCGGCTATCATGGTGAGCAATTTATAAAACTCTTATTTTCGGTTTAAAGAAATTTATTTCTCATAAGAACATAATATAGTCCGCTTATAATGAGATACAAAGTAATAACTATAATAATACAGTACAATACAATTTCGCCAGAGTATTAGACGTTATAATGTACGTTGCAGGATATTATTCTACATATTTAATTATATAAATGTTCCATAAGCTTATTTTTTTTTTTTAAATGAATTCACGTTATCGCACTCTTTAATATCGTCCGGTACCTAATCCATTAAACGGATGAATACGTACGCTGATGATTTCAAGTTTGTTTTTATATCTATTTCTCAGATTATGCATAATGTAACATGGTTTTTTTCTTTATTTGTATGTTAGTTTGTATTGAGTTTGAAGTTATGTTTTTAATAAGAATGAAGGTGTAGTAAACGTATAGCTGTCTAATCTACACTAATATTATAAAGAGGAAAAATTTGTATTTTTGTGTATGTATGTTTGTAATGAATAATCTCAAAAACTACTGTACCGATTTCAAAAATTCTTTCACCTTTGGAAAGCTGCATTCACCCTGAGTAACATAGGCAAAGCCGGGACGAGCCGTTAGTATTTAATAGTTTAGTTCTTTCGTATATTTATGGTCTTTGTTGGAGTAAGATAATGTTTTAATTATTTCATTTTGAACTCTTTGAGGTGAATTAAAATGCGGAACCCCATATCTCAATCATTCTAAATGCGATTTGATTTACGAGTTATAAAAAAAAAACGTTTAAAATTATAATTTCAATAATACACCTAGATCTTTAAAAAATTAAATAATGGGAAATTAAAACTGGGCTCCTAGGAATTGAGAACTAAAAACTTGTTCTGTTCTTACGTTCTATAAAAACGTTACTCATTATAAGATAAAACTTCTCAAAACCATTAACAAAACTAAAATCGTTAATCAAATCCCAGGTATGAGCAGGGGCAATATTCAGAAGCTGCTTGCACCCATCGACTCCAAGGGCGCGCGCTGCGGTATGGACTCCGACGTCGCGGACAAGCCCTACCTCGTGTTCTTCGACATTTCCAAATGCTTGTCTCCCGGCACACCCATCGTGGGCTGTCCTACGCCACAGGCAAGTTATAAGAAATCCGAATTAAAAGCCTTTCATCAATGATTTAGTGTCCGTTACCCCAGCAGAACCACGATATGTTATAATGGACTCCTGGTTATCATCAATATTAAGTGCTTAATTTGTGTCCAGAAATCAGAATTTGTGCTGCAGTAGTTTCTAAGTTAAGAGATTTATAAGACTTGATATTTGAATGTCTTTGTTTCTGAGACATATTGATTAAAAGGGGGTCCTGCTGGGGTAAGGTAACGCTGCCCGTAGCGTCGCATCGAGCGAGAACGCTGTGTCTAAACAATTTCCTTTCTCGTATTTTTTCAGGTGTGCGTGAAACAGTGCCCAACTGAAACGTTATTGTTTCTAACGCAAATGACGGAAACCAACTTTGCTCAATATAAGTCACATATGGTCTGCATGGACAATATCAACGCTAACACTTTGTCCTACACGGCAGCAATGGCACACATTGAAAACGGAAAATGCGCTCCGTACGTTTTGCAAAGTCAAGCAGGTAATTTTTCAGTTCTATTATTTACATGATTGTTGTGAAAATGACAGATGATTGGGTGTCATAGTTTGAGTGACACTGCCACTAATTTTTGTGATGCTTAGTATTTCGACTACGTGGTTTAATGAGTGGCATGTCCCTCCGGATATTGCTAATTGACCGCTTGACCTAGCTTTGACCTGTGATGGATATTGTATATTAACTACACTTCAGTGTTATCCCGTTGCATCGGCGATCTGTCGACTCTACAATGCCAAAGGGACAGCAGGCCGAGTCCCTCTGTGAGTCCTGTGACCAGCTGCGTGAGGAACCCTAGCGAGGCTCGCAAGTCGCTGGTGAACAGAGCGACGGCTCTCGACTCGTACGTGGGCTGGATCGTAGCCAGCTGGATGTCCTTCTTCACTAAGGCGGACGGGCGCGACACTCACATTGTATGTAGCCGCGACTCCGCCGCGCATGATTCTGATACACGAGTAGAAGCTTGACTTTAACCTTCGCGCATGTGCACCTGTGACTGACAAACAACATAACTGTCGTAATCGATTATAGAATGCTCTCTTTCCCACCCAAATTGTACATACTTACCTATTAGATATAGTTTCACTTTCACAGCTTGTTCACATTCTCATGTCACTAATTAACTCAAATCACTTATCCATACTTTAACGTTGCGGTCGACGTTGCTGTGCATGTTTGGTGATTGGAGCAGTGGTGGGCCGGTGTTTCGTGAACGTTGGCGACCTCCAGGAAACCATAGCGTCCTTGGGAAGCATGTCCGCGGAGGAGGTGACCGCACAACTTATAAATCTGGTGCAGTTCCAAGAGGTAGATAGAACTCATTTTGTAGCTCATTACTTTCTAACAAATATTTTTTTTTTACTTTTATTGTATAGATGTGTATGTTAGAGTCGATAATTATAATATTATGTTTAACGGTTAGTAGTACCTACCTCCAAGTATTAAGCGTTGGTGGTGGTTAAATAAGTAAGTAGAAAGTTAAAAAAAAACATTTCAGTAATAGCAATCTCTTCATATAACTCTGACTAAGATGATCATTATCATGACATCTGGAGAAAATATTTGTGAGCTATGGACGCGTCAATACATCAATACAAAGATACAGAGAGCGCCACTTCAGTGTAGTACACTGGCGTTAGGAGTGGTAGGCACAAATATTTCCACCATTTCAGAACAATAGTTGTGAATATATTATTGAGTTTAGTCGGTTAAAATAATTACCAGCACAATCAGATATTATTATATTACCTGCTCTATTACCTAGGGTAATATTATATTTTAAATTATTTTTTACCATTTACTAAAGCCAGTTCCTTTACTTGTCTACGATTGTCTTCTAGTCGACCGATATCTCACTGACTTTTAACTGACCGCCTGGCCACTATACTACTTATACTTGTCGCTTATTTCCATTCAGCCACTAAGATCGCATATAAAGAAGCTAGGAACGTCCCAGTAACTTTTTACTAAGCTTGGTGAAGATATATCTTATTTTATGGGGAAGGTATTGATTACAAAACTGTTAAATATTTCCATTTATTGCTAAAAAAAAATGTATTCGTGCTTACTTCCTCATTTAACTGTGAATATTAATAAGGCATCAATCGAATGGCTAACATACTTGCAGGCGTGCAAGTTAAAATTTGTCTAATATTTAAACTTGTGTGTATGATCAGCTGTCGGCGCAAATAGTTCAAGACTTGGTGCAATCAAGGTGGTACCTCCTCGGTGCAGTGTTTGGAGTAGTGATCTTATGCTTCGTGTACATCCTGCTCTTGCGCTGGGTGGTCGGGCCAGTCGTGTGGGCCTCGATTGTTGGACTCATCGGGCTAATGGGATTTTGTAAGTTAATATTTCTATTCGTTTTGTACTCGCACCTACTTACAACTAGCCAATTTTATTTTGTATGAAAGTTCGCTATGTTTAAAATAAATAAAAATACTCTGAACGTTATCAGGGAAGTCCGTCCGGGCAATTGTATTATCGTGCAAGGGTTATTCCTCCATTTTGTATTTGTTTGTATTTTCTACTCAATGTTTTACTACGACAATACAAATCATGGCAGCTTACAAGCACACTTAAGCAAAATATTGTGCAGTAGGTACCTTTTTTTTACCGCTCTGGGAGGAGCGGAAAGGGAGTGTCAGACTTTTACTGACTAAAACCCATCCATGTTCCTTCTTTTGCCCTTTGTCTCTTTCGAACAGTCCCGCAGCCCTGCATATTTAACTGGTTTAAATCATGTTGTCCTGTTTGTTCCAGGCGTGTACCTATGTTACAAGAACTATGCGTATTACAAGGCGAACCCATCGATAATGCATCAGACGACTAATCTCAAGGGCTACGCAGAGTCCATTTTTAGCAAGTCAGAGACTTGGATGGTGATCCTCATCTTGGTTGCCGTGTTGCTACTCATTCTGGTGTTAATTGTCATTTTCCTACGAAACCGGATCGCTATTGCCATTGCGCTTATTCGCGAAGGAAGCAAGTAAGTCCATTTTGGAGACAAAAGCCAAATGTATGTATACAGGGTGGAAAGGATACCGACGCACACACGGTTATCACGTATTCAGTACGTCATTCTGAACACCCTTACATAGAAATATTTCATCGGTAATATAAAAAAAATCTGGTGTTTCCGACCAAAGTGTACAAGGTCAAAATGTATGAAACAGCAGTTTTTTTTTAAATTACCGATGAAAAATTTATATGGGGGGTGTTCAGAAACATGGTACTGAATACGTGGCCGCTTGTGCGCCGGTGTTCCGTCGACCTTGTAGATATGCATGTTAGGCAATAAGACAATGAATCATAAAAACCCTATTTCGCAGTCTCCCGATTTTTATGGTTTACCCAAAACTACGCCCCTGATGCATCCGGCTGCCATTTGGTATCAAGTCGGAAGGTCAATCTGTCAATGTCATTGGCCGGTTTTGTCATAGTATACGATACGATAAAATCTGCTTCCGATTGGTGGACCTGAATCTTGCAAACCAAATCCTACTTCACAATTTAACTTATTTTCGTCACTCATGTTCAGTTTGTTAGCAAAATTTCAACAACAGCTAAATATACCTATATCATTACAATATTATAACATTGTGTTTTTTCATTATTTCCAGGGCTGTGACTGCCATAAAATCGACAATTTTCTTCCCGATATTTCCTTGGATTCTTCAATGCATTGTGATTGCATACGGCGTACTGGTGCTCATGTACTTGCTGTCAATCGGAGACCCGGCTTTCAAAACAGTTAATTTCGCGAACGACACGTGCGCCTGCGACCAAATCCTTGCCCATTATACTAAGGTAAGGCGTTGCACACGAGCCTCCGCATCACCCCGTCGCGTTACGTGCGAGTATAAATTCAAACTCTTATTTATGACATCGTCTGCACCATCCACAAAAAAGCTTCGGGCGCCAACCGCTTAAATGTAACCCCAGAAATAAACTTTAAAAACATACCTCATGTAGTCACATAGCTTTATACCGGTAATAATGTTTGGTTGAATTCTGTTCCAGGACAATGAAGCTTGCGATCCAATCTCCTTTATGGCAGGGTGTAAAGATCAACTAGCAGGTGGTGCCTGTCATAAGGCCACGTGCCATTTCACAGGCCTAGATAGTCCGACCAGCGTCGTGTGGTTGCACTGTTAGTACCCTGTACCCTCCATTTATTACGACACAAATTTAATTAGTGCGTCAATAAACAGTAGCTAGTAGTGCTACTAATTATTGCTGGCAGAAATGCGTGTTGAATTTTGAATGTATCAAACACTAGGTTCTGCCAGCGACTTCGTCCGCAACGAAGAAACCTAATATCCTATAGCACTCTGCAAGTGACTTGCTTTCTATCAGTAAAAGTATTTTTGAAATCGTATGAGTATCGATATTTTATTTTCCGACGTTGTTTTCCCCCACAGTGGCCAATTTGCTGGCCTTCTTCTGGACGATGTTCTTCATCAGCGGCGTGGCGGACATGATGCTCGCCAGCACATTCTCCACGTGGTACTGGACGTACAACAAGAGAGACCTTCCATTCTTCACTCTTACTTCTGGCATTTTGAGAACTTTACGGTAATATTTACATGTAGACTTTGTGCCACAATGCCATTACCATTGTGCCATTATTTTTCTTTCTCTTTACTGTCGGTCACTTACTGGTGAGGTCAACTACCTTGGTCCTCGACCATTCATGTTTCCTGAAAAGAGACCGGCTCGTTCTGTGCTAAAAACGATTCTGTCTAAACTATCATAGGTTCGCATTTTCGCAAAATGTGGCTCCTTAACACTTCTTTAAACATGTTACAGGTATCACCTGGGTACAGTCGCCTTGGGAGCGCTGATCATAGCCATAGTGCGAGTAATCCGCGTCATCCTGGAGTGGATCGACCAGAAACTCAAGAAGTTCGACAACCCGCTAACTAAATGCCTCATGTGTTGCTGCAAATGCTTCTGTTGGTGCCTGGAGAACTTCCTGAGGTTCATCAATAAGAACGCATACATCATGTGCGCTGTACACGGAAATAGTTTCTGTAAGAGCGCGAGAGACGCTTTCTCGTTGCTAATGAGAAATATCGTAAGAGTAGTCGTCATAGACAAGGTACGTTTTCAAGTTTATGATATCGTCGGCGTCAGTGCAGGACTTTTATTTACATTTTTACTTTTTCAGCAACATGGGTAAATTAAGAATCATTGAGGTAGCTAGTGAACACGCACGGTTGGTAACAGACGAATCTAGGACCTTCGACATACTTGTTGGTTGATATTTAAAACAGTTTTTAGTTTCTCCTGTAAAAAAGGGTGTTGTGCATTTACAGGGTCCTACACTGACGCCGACGAAATTCTGTTGATTTTGTAGTGTTATAAAATAAAAGGTGTTGCTTCGCAAGGAAACGTTTTTGTAAAATTGTTTGCTATTTGTTTTTAAATAAATATTATTTTCAGGTGACAGACTTCCTGTTCTTCCTGTCCAAGCTGTTGATCTCCGTGGGCGTGGGCGTCGGCGTGTACTACCTGCTGCAGTGGAATGTGCTGTACGAGGTAACGCAGGGCCAGCCACTGCACTACAACTACATCCCTGCCATCATCCTGAGTATCGCCACCTATCTCATCTGTACTATATTCTTCAACGTCTATGAGATGGCTGTTGACACATTGTTCCTTTGTTTCCGTAAGTATATCACTCAAGAGTTACAATAAAGAACCCGAGTTTACCTTGTTACCTTAATTTGCCTCTAACAAATAATTTCAACTTGTACATTACTTTTTTTCAGTTGAAGACTGTGAAAGAAACGATGGTTCGCCAGAAAAACCATATTTTATGTCGAAAGATCTTATGAAAATTCTTGGGAAAAGAAATAAGAAATATTAAAGTGCCAAAAATTATGAAAGTACGAGTGTTGTGAATGTATGGAGTAAGAGAATAAGTTAACTGTGTCAAACTTTTGACAAAACATTGTCACAATTTTATTATCACTAACTTGTACTTCAATTTACACCTTTTATAGGATTTTTTATGATATTTCTATGTGTAAAATATTTTTACTAATTTAGATTTGTACTCTTTTACAGTATTGTACCATAGTTTTTAATATAAAAAACCAAATAATAATTTTGTTATGTACCTTCTACAAATTTATGAAGATGGCTATCGCAACATTTTTATGAGATACTGAGATATTTTATAATAAATTGAGAAAAGACTCCACTTCTTATAATTGATTAAGTGGTTTGTGATATTGCAAATAAATTATGTGAAGTAAAATTAACTAGTATTATTATACTGCTGTCAAACAAATCACCATCAGGTATGAAATAATGTAGGATTGTAGAACATAAAAAGGCAAAATTAAAAATTTTAACCTGTTACTCTTCAACAACATAGTTTATTCTGTGCTGAGTTAGGAAGGCTACATCAAGCATAGCTTCAGGGTCCAACAGTTCTTTAACATCGTCATACTTCAAGCTCTCTTCATATGCAAACATGATGCTAGTATCATCCAGCATCATATCAGAAGCTGCAAGTGCCAATATGCAATTCTTCACTCTCCCCATTGTTTCTCTGTCAGATCTGCTAACAACCTGAAAAGAGACACATGGAATATTGATTAAATAACTATTACAACTACATTAGCTACTAAGCCATAGAAGAAAACAAAGGAGTAGGTAAATCTTACTCAATATGTACTAGGGAATTCAGAATACAAAATAAATTCTTCAAGGCTATTTCATTTATAGGCTAGTCAGTAGCAAGCATTAATCTGAATAAATGGGATTTTCTTGACCCATCACAAATAGAATGCCAGTGTGAAACTGCTCTGCAGGAGATGCCCCACCTTCGCAGCCCATCTACATACTGGTAAGATGTAGTTTGGGTGCGTCAACACAAAGAACAAAGCAAGGAAGAAGACTTGGTCAATTCATAAAATCAGCAACATTCACCAACTGGCATTAGGCTCACATGGTGGATTGCAGCCCATTCCCTCTCGCTGAGAGGATGTCTGTATCCTGTGTGATTATGCTGTTGTGCTACTTTAGTCAACCAACCTGTGATTCAACATTTGCAATTTCATCTTTGTCTCCTTCAACCATATTACTTTGTTCTGCAGGACTGATCCAAATGTATCCATTGTTTCCAATGATGACTGATATACCACAAGGCAGGTGGTGGAAATGGTTCTTTCTGCGTTTAATTGTTGAGGGAAATACTCTGATTAATATCCCTTGTGATAACTGAAAATCAAAATCATTATTATACATGATTATTTGTAACGACTGGCGAAATGTGGATGCTGGTCAAATTGCTGTAGTAATATAAGATGCCATAAGACTGCAATCAAAATATTTAAATTTGAAACAATGGACCTACCTTGCCGTATTTCAAGCTCCTGGTGTGCAGAGAGAGGGACCCATCTGAGAACACACTCTGTACCTCTGCACTGATCAGGTCTCCTTCCTGTAAATGTTTCCTCATCATCTGCTCATCTTCTGCTGATCTCCGCCTCTGAAAAGTTTCAAAATATTTTTTTTACTTTATGGCTCATAACTATTTTAGGTATTTCTTGGCCGTCTTTTACATAGTATTTAGAACTAGAACAAACTATTAGATATTTAAAATTTTAAGATACAAGTCATTTAAAAACAATCACTTACCAGTTCCCCACCAGGAAGATTCACAGCTGACAACTGAAGTACAGAGTCCAAACGGGAATTAGTTTCCACCTTCCATCTCCGCTGTTGGACTTCACTTACTCGCCCTACAATAACGTCTCCTATTTCACCAACGTACCGATTCTTTAAAGGACGAATACATATCAACTTATTGACTTTTTGCATAACACCAGCTACTGCAGCTTTTAGAGAATCATCTACTGCGTATGTTCCGTGGCCGCTGCAATAAAACAATTTTAAACTAAATATTATGACGGAAGAACACATGCTGCGCTGACCCCAAATAAATTGGGATAAGGGAGAATGATGAATAATGATGAGATATTTAACGAATTATTGTAATTTCGTTTGATAGGCAGTATAAACAATAACTCACCGCATAAAATCTTGCATGCCTGTAACAACCTGACCGGGAGTATAAAATCGAGGTAAATCATTATTAGTAGAAACAGAATGATTTACTCTTTCGGAGGCTAAACGTATTTTAACATGACTCGTCATTTTGGAACAGGAACTACAGAAAATAATTTCAAATTAGGCAAAATAACACGCTAATATTTTTCAAAGATCCCGAGGAATAGTCTTTAAGTTTGAGGTTGAGGAAACACATCAAACATGACAAAGTGACATCGAGTCATCGACAACAGAAAATCCATCGACAATAAACTGTTTAATTTGACAGCAGAACAGATGAGGCGATGAGACTATTTTATTTTACAATACCAAAATATGATCTGTATCACGATTTTTTTCAGCTTCACTAAATTGACGATCTACATTATGTATATAAAAGTTTGAACAAACCAATCGGACTGTACTCTGGGTCACGCAAAGTTGTGGAACATTATCATTAACTGCACTGCACCGGCTACAATGATTCTCATTCTCATTTGATGAGAATCTCATCCTGACCATAATTTTATTGTAATGTGAGTCTTCCATGGACTTCCGAACCTAACAGTTGATAGCGGTAAGGAACTTATTTTCTATCGGCCATATTGTTGAAGCTACTCTGGTTTTCTTAAGTCGCAGGTCTATGCGAATAAGTCACAAACCACAGCGGCCTTCAAAGCTAACATATCATAACCCATGTCATCGGTCGGTTCAGTCTGATTTATGCGCCAGAGTCATGGAAAATTGGACATTTTGAATGCGCGCCACCCAACGAAGCCGCGGTGGACATTTGAACGATTCATATTCCATACATTATGGCATCGGTAGGCCTTTCAATGCCTTTCAAACGAAAAATTTTTTGATGGTATCTCACACCCAGTACTTGATTAATTCCATGTTTAAAAAAAAAACCAATCTTTCAGAACATCGTCTGTCTGCCACAGACAGACGATGAAAGATTTGTTTTTTTTTTACACACATAGAACATTATTATATACTCTAGGGAGGCTCCCTAGAGTATTATATTATGTTCTGTGATCACTACTGTCTGTCACTTTGGCTGTCAGTGTCAAGTGTCATCTCGGCGAGATTATTGCAAATAATCTCAAAAATTGTGAAACTAAAGAATAAAGGCTTAAAATTGAAAAATGGCTGGAATACCAGCTGCAAATACAGCTCCTATTACGGCCACCGACAGCTTATCACAAGCGTTAAAGGCTAATATAATCCCGAATCAGGAATACCTACTACAGGTGGGTAACTTCACCTATGTTTTCAAATATTCACTAATGTTTGGATTGTTTATATTGTAATGTTCTGTTTAGGGCTCCGTGTTGGATTCGGCAGTAGAGGTTTTACTTCATCGCCTGCGTGGGCTGTGTGATAATGTCGACGCTGGACCAGAGACCTTTGATGATCAAGAAGTTTGCTTTAGTTTGCGAGATCCCAACCAGCAGGTATAGTTATTTTTCAACCTAAAAATATCTTTAAATTAATGTGGTTTTAGTAAATAAATACAATAAATACTCAGCAAATATAACATTGCCTATGTAACATGTTTTGTTCAACTTTCCAGGCTGCACCACTGATGCTGCGGGTTAGAAAAGCTCTGGACTACCGTGACATGCCATTCCAGCTCCGGTACATTGGTCAGCCAGATCTGGGAGATAAAAACAGGCCCACAGTTGTTCGATCAAGCCTTGACATAGCTTGCAGTGGAATGCTTATCGACTTCCTGAATGAACTGGGCTGCAGAATCGAATTTGAATACAGTGTTAAAGGTACTAATATCTTGGTAAAATCTATTGTGGACATGACAGTCGCATCACAAGCACCCATATGTAAACACTTAGTAACTTTCAAAAGTGATTTTCTTTTACTGATTATGTTATTTTTCCTTTGCTGGCAGTCAATGTGTCCTTCACGTTTATACCTTTATCTCGAATCTAGTTTCAGATCTCTAGTATGCAATTTGTTGGTGATATGCATTGCATATGGTGGAAATTTAGGCTTTGCAACATGCACTGTTTCAACTCAAATTAGTGATATGAAGTTGATCAAAAAACACATAATTTATACCCAATATAGAGAAATGGATTTAAGTACTAAATTTAACTAATTTTGTCTGTAGCACTGATGAAGTTAGTTAACAATGTTCAGAAAAGTATTATGAAGGCACTTGGAATAAGCTAACACACTATTAAGCATATATTAACTTTTCAAAATTTAATACTACAGTTTGACTAGTTCCCAACATCAAATTCACAATTCAGAAAATGGTCAAAGAAATTGTTTTTTTTTTTCAATTCTTTGATGTTAGGTTTTTAGTCTGTTTTTTACTTTTACAGGTTACATGTTCAGAAAAGGGCGCATGAAGATAACAGTTGCAAAGGTGTTCAAGATATCCCAAGGATCAATGCCCCCGGAGCCTATATCTCAGAGTTATCTGGTGGAGTTATCTGTAAGTAACAGATTTCTGACAGTTATAAGTATAATGTGTCAGATAAAACCAATGATTTTCCAGCTGTAACTCATCTGGCTTGAGAGCCATTGAGATCATTTATTTTTATTAAAAGATGTCTCAGATGAAGATTAGACTGTGTGCCCATTTTTACTAACACATCCAACTGATGAGGGGGCCTCTTAGCAAATCATAATAGGATAATAATATGAAATGAATCATGTTAAAATTCTTAAAATGGTCACAGATTCATTTAACATTACGAATTGTCAGAATGTGAGTTGTGACCATTTTACGAATTGTAACATATTTCAAATCATTATCGTATTATGATTCTGCTAAAGCGGCCATTTGAGAACCCGAGTTGAATGTTGTGGGTTTTCCAACCCACAACATTCAACTCGGGTTCTAGGCAGACAAATAACTTTGTGTTGCTTATAATATGAGGGAGGCCTGTGTCTACTACAATGCCTTAATAAAAGCACTGTGTTGGATTTTCGACACTCAGCTCAGTCAGCTCAGAGCTCAGATAGGCCAACAGTGCACCAATATTTGAGTAGTCCTTTAGGTGTTTTTGTTGTTAGCATTTGAAACTGGTTTGTGCCTACAGATGTATACATCCATATCTTTCAATTGTCTCTTCTAAGCAAGCCGAGATTTTAAAGCTGAAGCTTGTGTCGACACGGTTGGCGCAGTGGCTGAGCGATTGGCTGCTGCGCTGCGTGTCGCGGGTTCGATATGGGGATACGGAATAAATATTTGTATGTCCTACAGGTAGTTGTTCCGGCTCTGGTTGTTTTTAAACGGACCCACGATAAAGGAGAAATTCGATTCTTCGAATAATTCAAATTTAATCTCATTCTTATTCGATTCTTCGGTTATTCTTTTTTTCGATTTGTTTTACTTTAATATTTTTTAATTCATCATTCAGGTGCTTGCGCCGCAAGGTCAAGATATGATAGCAGATGACATGCGCGCGTTCGCCGACCAGCTGCGCCCCCTTGTGCAACTCGACAAGATCGACTACAAGCGACTTGGGCACATGGCCGGCACATAGCCCATGTTTCTCGCTCCGGCTGACCTCACACTAGCCGACGCGTCGTCCTGGACACAAATGTAGGTCAGTGTGAAGACAGCCTTAGTTGTGAAAACATGTGGTAGCTCCTTAATAGAAATGGACTTTCATTTATTTAAGCATTGTTAAGTAAACTGTAAAAAGGTATGGAGTGCAGAATAACTTATTTGGATAGGGTTTTTATTATCAATGCTGACAGTATTGACCAGTGCCCAATAATTTAACTGCACACCAATGTACAACAAACAAACATACAACGGTATCACTATGCAATTATTTGATAAAAATAAGGACCCAATGTGCTGTAATATGTAATTCTTACTGACTGATAATAATATTTAAATTCAATATCTGTTTGTTTAAACAATAGTGCTGTTAAATAAAAATTAAGATAATTATTAATCAATGTCTATGGTACACTAATTAGTTAAGTTAACCCAATGTTGATATCAGAATAACTTAATATTAAGTGGGGATACATTTGTGTAACTGATTAGTCTTTTCTATACACGATGGAATAAGAATGATGACAGATTGATATTCTTCTAGGAATACTAGGTTTAATTTTATATTAAATCACCGAAATTAAAATAATTTAGAGCAATGAAAAATCTGGGTTCTTTTTTGAATGTTTGACTATGACATGATCCTCTCCGTAGTCCTCATCTTCATGTTTGTATCCGTGAACGTAAGCGAAGTTCCCGAAGTACAGACACCTGTCGTATTTTATCGTGGCAAATGCTAAAAAAAGTAAGTGTCGTTATTGTAGTCGTCATACCATGCATCGTTTTTTTTTAGCCAAATGGCGTAAAACGGAACCCTTATGGGTTCGTCATGTCTGTCTGTCTGTCCGTCCGTTTTTCCGAAACTATAAGAACTATACTGTTGAAACTTGGTAAGTAGATGTATTCTTTGAACCGCATTAAGAATTTCACACAAAAATAGAAAAAAAAAGTAAATTTTGGGGGTTTCCCCATACTTAAAACTGAAACTCAATTTTTTTTTTTCATCAATACCATACGTGTGGGGTATAGTATCTATGTATAGGTCTTTAAAAATGATATTGAGGTTTATAATATCATTTTTTCTAAACTGAATAGTTTGCGTGAGAGACACTCCCAAAGTGGTAAAATGTGTCCCCCCCCCCTGTAACTTCTAAAATAAGATAATGATAAAACTACAAAAAAATATATGATGTACATTACCATGCAAACTTCCACCGAAAATTGGTTTGAACGAGATCTAGTAAGTAGTTTTTTTTTAATACGTCATAAATCGTAAACCGCAATTTACCTTTCATTCAATCAACTCAAATATGTATAAAAAATACAATATTATTAAAACATCGATCAAAGTTACAACGAACTATATACAAGAACTTTTATACTCCCTGTGCTCCCATACATTATATTTAGAAAAATATGTTATCCCAATACATTTTATAAGGGCACTGATTTAAAAAGGCAGTTGTAAATAGCGGTTTTGGTAAGTTAAAAATTATAAATGGTACGTTAATAACTAGTTCAGCAGTTAAAACTTAGCAGTAAAAAAAAACAAAAATGAGTCGTTAAAAAATAATAAAATCGATCATTTAATAATGATGCTGAGCAGTAAAATAACTAAATGAGCGGTTACGAGTGGGCAGTTATTCGCCTAAAAAGCGTAGTGAACGTAGCCCCGCTACGGGGCTCCTATTTCTGTCTGCAGGGTTTACAGTAACCTAACACGAAGGGTATGTCGGGCTGCCATACCCTTCGAACCTAACCTGTCCGAGTCGGGGTGCCCCAAGTCCGGGTGTCTCCGCTCCCTATGAACTGCCGAACTATTTATCTAACCGCTCATTCCATCATTTTTACCGCTCATTCAGTTATTGGACTGCTCAATTATTTTTAGAATTGACATTGTATGATAACCGACTAATTGATTTTTTATTACTGCCCATGTTTTACTGTCGCAATAATTAATCAACCGCCATTAAATTAAATAACTGCTCAATATGTTTTTCAACTGATCATAATAACATCTCGAATATTTAAATAACAGCTCTAAAAATTAGTTCCCTTTTATAAGTTGGTCGACTATTACTTATAAACTTTTAAAGCCTACCTAGCGGTGATAGTTTTCCTTTTAACTAAGTTATATAACTACCACCGTGAATGTTTTCATACACCCAAACAGAACCGTTTAGCTGGTAGAGGGGGGGGGAGGGCACTTGAGTCTAACAAAAACTATCACTTTACAGCTTAATATTTTACAAACGAATCCCTTATTCGAAAAAAAAATAGAAAAAACTCGCAATATCTTTTAGAAACCTAATCAACGACATCCCACGCTACCACGCGAGAAAAAAAAACAGGTACCCTAAAACCCAGGAGATTTTATTGTACCACTTTTGTCGGCGTAACTAATCTGTATATTCGTGCCAAATTACAGCTTTCTAGTACTAAGATTCTTTGAGCTAAGCTGCGGACAGACAAAAGGACGGACATGGCGAAACTATAAGGGTTCCTTGTTGACGGAACCCTAGAAAATCGACAAGCTGCAGTAAAGCACCTCTTTACAAGAAGCTAAAGATTAGTTTCCTTTTTTTGGCTATTGCCTAGTTGTTACTATAGCGTTTGAAGTCTCCTTAAACATTTCTGTAGCTACTCTAAACGTTAGCAGGGTGGTTTAGACTACAAGTGCCATAAGGGAGATTGGCACTACTCGAGAGGTCTCTGCGTGCTTGAGCCCTACTGGAAACTCCGAGTGGTTCATTCACACCAATGGATGTAGAAAAAGAATAGCCAAATTGACCATTATTTTTTCAGTGCCTTACGTCAGTCATTGTTTCTAGTCCATTATTTTAGCAGTAGTGATTGGCAAGTGAACTGAAATGTATGATTACGTATAAATCATGGCCGTAGCAAGACAGTAAGACGCACACCCATAAATCATGGAAACACTAATAATTAATATGCTTAAGAAACAAACCGGTGCCTTTCATGCAGTTGTACAAGTCCATTATGCAGTAATTGTCGAATATATACGTTGCGTTTGTTGTGACGTCGAACGCACATATCTTTTGGTAATACGTGGGACATACGCCGCATCTGTGGGACGTAATAATTGTTTATTTATTCAAGTAAATACACGTTTGACCTGAATATTAAACTTTGTTATTGACATGACAAAACGGTTTAACTGAACATTCATAGTAGAAAGCGCAGTTTTCCCTTTACTAAATTAGGTACAATAAGTAGCTTACCAAAACTTGACCTTCGTCTGCGCGAAATTATTCTAAAAGTATTCCTTCTCTATTTGAATCGGATTTTGTTAACAATTTAAGGGGTTTTATTTTTTTACACGGAACCCCAACCTTGTTCTAATAAAAGTAAAGTAAGTAGGTTACTTCTTATAACATAAGCTATCTGCCAGTAAAAGTCCCGTCAAAATCGGTCCAGCCGTTTAGAGATTAGCCGGAACAAATAGACCGACAGACAGACAAAAATATATATAAAAAAAATGTTATAAGTACCTTACATACTTTCATACGCATTCACAAAAAATCTGTTATTTTGAAATTACAAACAGACACTTCAATTTTATTTATTTGTATATATGTATAGATTTAAACGTTATTAGTACAGTAATACAACCTTTGCTCCTCTGCTGCAGGTTGCTTTACTTTATTTTCGTGGTAAGCCTCAACTGCACCTGTTGAAGGAACATCATTAAAAGCACATCATGTCTTAAACATTAATTTGCTGAATTTTTATAAAACACTTACTAAAAACAAAGAAAAGTAACCAAAAATCCAACCTTACATCCATATTTTTCTAATAAAAAGAAATTGTTTAATGTAGTTTGACTTTCTTATCATTTAATTAAATGCTCACATGGAAATTATGGAATCGAAATAATTAAATTAACAATAGACGAAGTATATTTTTATTATGTTCTTTGAGTCTTGATTTTGCAATCTTTCGAGTGTAGCTGTGGTTACAGTTACAGAGGATTCGTGTACATTTCTCTAATAGGGCACCGAATACCGGCTATTTTCCGGAACTGGTTTTTACGGTTTCGGGTTTTATCGAAAATCGGGTATCCGGTTTTTTTCGGATATTTTCGTTTTGTTTTTTCTTTCATTAATTTACAATATACTCTTGCTCTATGTATTAATTAATAATTACAATGGTTATAATATTGACTATGCGCTCGACCATATGGTGGAATCCCAGAGAGGAAGGGACGCGTTTTTGCAAAATGCTGTGTACAGGCAGGAAATCCAAACTTTCGGAGGAGACTCTGGGGCTTATGGTGGAACGACGTGAAAAACCCACCCATCACTTCGGCAGGCAGAACTACAGGCACTCAACAAAACCATTAGAAAATTGGTACGACGCGATGTTCGATGCATATGCCAGCACACGCTCAATAGAAAAAGTGATTGAGCAAAAGTGGGGGTCGAAATTGTTCGTCCAATCACTTGGGAGGAGCCACCTGACGGAGTTTTTAAAAGAACCGAAAAACCCGAAACGAACCGGGAAAAACCGGTTCGTATGCCCCAATTTCTAAGTTGCGAGTAAACAGGCAGAATTTCAATATAAATACTTACAGCTGCCTCTCGGTTACTTATTACGTAACATTAAGACAGGTCCGTTGAAGAGTTGATCGTTGGTTCTTTTAAATGTATGTGTAACGACTGTAAGAGGCAGCAAGGTAGGTATAGTAGCAGCGAGTGGCGACGAACGTGCGCGGTATCACGATGCCTGATGACTCACTATGTCATTATTATAATGAGATGCACACCCCCTGACCTCAAGGTATAGATAAGACGCGCCAACTTGCCAAGTCCTTTAATTACTATTTTTGTATTGACCAGATAATGGGAAAGACCGGCTACAATATGATTGCTTCATACTAGCTAAGCGGCTCCATCACAGCTTAGGTATTGCTTTGTTTTGTTGTTTGGGAAATACGTTGCCATTAATTCCATTAAACTTGTTTTGAGTATCTTGGCAAACAGTGGCGAAGGGTACATTTTTGTAACAGGTAAGCTGGACTACATATCTTTAATGTGATTATATTATTTGTCTATAGAATACTGACTGTGCCATTTTTAAGGGAAGCCGGTAGAAATCGAGTTGTATGGAACCTTCGCCACTGTTGGCAAATAGGATTAATATCTTGTGCTATTCTCCGTTCAGCAAAGTTCCCGTTTTGAAATTTAAAGCTCAATTCAAATATCTCACTCACTCAACGACTCCTGTCAACATTGATTAGACATCCTTTACGCACGAATCACGATTACTCATTATTATGCATCATGCGTAGACACTTATGAACATAGCAAAGGCGCGTAGGCCGATCGGTTGCGTGGGTAGCATGACAGGTAGGTGCTGCGGGGAGCGGGCGGGGAGTATGCCAGGGGGGGGGCATCGGCGGTGTCCGCACCAGACTCGCTGGCGCTGCGCAGCCGTGCCGGTTTACCTTGACGCTCAGCCAAGCTGGAGGGCCCTTAAATACTGATACTTAGGTACTTCAGATTACTGTATTCTACGAAACTGATGGTTGATTTGTGTTGATTTCCAATTGCTGTTGTGAAAATAATTGTGTGCGATTGTGCACATACCTACGCTTCTTGTTGGCGGTGAAGCGATGCAAATAGCAATTAATGATAAGTTCGCATCATGATAAGCACTAATGAGGCTTGCAAATAAAAGTGTATATTGCCTATCATCCAAAGTCTAACAGTAATTTATCGACAACTTTTTTGTGCACGTAGGTTGGCATGATGATTATAACAGGACAGTTTACTCGGAGCGGACTATAGTAGAACAGCAAAGGTTCATACTTTTAGTATTGGAATCTTGAATGGAATACAAGTAAATAAACTTATGTGAAAATATAATATCAAATGGACAAACAAGAAACTATAGGCTACCATAGATTCTATCCTACCAGAACTGACCAGCAGTAGTCAGAGTAATAGTCATTGCAGTAACAAATTCGGAAAATAATGACGAAAAACACGTAAAATTGCAATACGTCAATCACTACTCATAAAAAGTACATACCTATTTCTTTTCAACAATAATAATAACTTGGTGAATAAATAAAACAAAGTACATGATAGGTACTTATGTATTAGCGTAGGTCGTCGCGCGGTCCCGCGTCAATGGCGGACTGAGGGAATGGCAGCAGTTTCCATGGTGGGTACCGGGTGTGGGTGTATAGCTTGGCAGTTGGCAGCTTGCCGCTACTTATTATTATTATGACAAATAATATTGTGTAATATTATTCTCATTTTAACATGAGTACTTACTTACTCAGACACCGACTTAGGTACCTACCTACCTCATTCATAAGAAACTGTAGGTATGTACTGTAAGAGTGACTTTGCTCAAGGTGCTTTTCAAAATCGGTAGGTATAAGTGTATAACCTAGCAAAGAACGTTGTTTTTTTTGGCCAAATGGTTGTGTTTTTCAAATCTCTTTTATCAAAATATAGAGGTACTTTCTTAGTACCTACATTATCTTCTTTGTAAGCCGTTCAACCGTTGATAAAATCTCATAGGTGATTGAACAATTTGCATAAGTAACGAAAGACAACGACCTACCGCCTACGTGGCTACGCCAAACTCATTGAAGCTACGTGACGTGACACTAAAAGCTTTACAGTTTTGAGTGGAGTTTTCCTGTACTACCTGCCAGTCGCTTCTGCTGTAAGTTTTAAAGGTGCTAGTATTTTTTACTAGCTGAACTGTGAAGATTTCATGCCTGTTGGTAGAGCTAGCTAATATTCAGCATTGGCTAGCTCACTTCTTCTTAGGTAAGCTAACAAGAGAAAATGGCGCGATGCACACATTTATACCAATCTGCATTTCATCAAATTGTAATGAAGTAGTCATTAGAGGCTCCTGATTAAAATTAACAAGTTAAACGTTGTGGCTTCTCCATTATTTATTGCTGGCAACCCAAATACCTTGCTGGATTATCCCAGTCTCATTGGGTCCATTCCTAGGTTACAACTAGAGGTAAACTATCCTTTTCCTAGATTATAAGCATGGGGTTGAATTCTCTGTGATGGAGAAGTAAGACTAGTATCTTTCTGTAGAAAGCGCCAACTTAGCGCTCTACATTTTACTGTGGCCAGAAATATTGTTTGTTGCTTTACTCTTACGAACGAAACTACGCTATACTCTTTCTCTTTGAACCGTATTGTTTATTGCAATTAGGTGCCTGATCAGTAAGTATAGTATAAAAGATTAATAATCTTTGTTCACGCTAGATTCCTATATTATGCGTGGTAATGTAACTTGAAGGTCAAATGACCTTCAACGGTTCGCTGGCTTCGTGTCTCTGAACAACATTAATAACTGAAGAATGCCCATAATAGTTATTTGCCCTTAATCATAAGGATAGCTCTGCTATGTGCAGTAGGTAGGGTCTAAACTTAGGTATCAACGTTACAAATAAAACGTGTGTAAATAATAAAGGTGCCTATTATTTAGATACAAATGAAAGTCATTAAAAGCGACAGAGTCAGAGCAGCCAGTATATAATGACACCTTTATAAATATTAAAAAAAGGGTTACAATGGCTGTTTAACGGTTATAAGGGACGCTGCTATACCACTTCTAAAACTTGTGTGTAGTAAAATTTGCTCTCTGGAAATCATTAAACAGCTAGTATATCACCTTTTTAAATCCATACTATCCATACTAATATTATCAATGCGAAAGTAAGTTTGTTTGTTACCTTTTCACGTCTAACCCATTGAACCGATCATCCTGAAAAGAGAATGCTCATGGAAGTATGGAATCCCGTACCATGCTGCATCAAAATCAAACCTTGTTTTTTATAGACTACACTGATCGTATTAACTCCTACAAAAATTATTTTTGAAAAAAAAACCCGCGTTTCAGAGTTATTTTATAAAATCGAAACTAACCTAAAAAGTAGGTCTATTTTTTCGACGCTACCAACGACGTATTTTAACACACATACATTACATTATTGCTCTAAAAACAGCGTAATACACTAATATTAGTAAGAATTACGAGTTAAAGTAACATCCACAGTATGCTTGACTGAAACTCGATTTTATTTTAGACCTTTACATTGCCAATAGTCAGTCAGTACAGTACAAATGTCAGATGCCACAGATAAGATAACTATAAACCATAGAGTATAGTAAGTGCTATAAACTAGTCGGGATTTAGGGATGTAATCGATAAATCAAAATCTTTAGGCTGAGAAAATCTATTTTGTTGCAAATAGCAATAAACCAAACTAAATCGATTTGGTGTACTGATCTTACTTAATTGTAATTAATTTTAGAGTCCGCTCGACAGACAAGGGTTTGTTCAATTGAAACGGAACGTCATTTATATTCAGTTGAAACGGAACGTCATATAAAGGGAGTAAAACAATATTCGTACTTTTAAACTCGAAAAGTATATTTCCAGTTCAAAAATCAAATCCCCGACGCGTAATGCCGTAAAAAAATATGAAACTAATTACTATAATATTTTGGGTTTGAGGCGCGAGACTTTTTGGTACCAACTTTGGTCATTGTCCTTTAGCATATACATTCTCAGGTATACAGAAACGGACATAGTCAAACACCTTTCATCCCGAAAAAAAGTACTGTTCCCGAGAAAAACAACAATAACGTTCTTTTTCTAACAGGTGGCGCCACGTGTCTTTCAAATCATAATTCAATTATGTTATCATAGAAATTTTAATAGTGTGACAAGTTTTTTTTTTTTAATTTAAGTACCTCATACATTTTGCGAGTCTAGAGTGTCGATAGACCGGTTTTTAGGGTTCTGCACCCAAAGGGTAAAACGGGACCCTATTACTAAGACTCCGCTGTCTGTCTGTCTCCAGGCTGTATCTCATAAACCGTGATAGCTAGAAAGCTGAAATTTTCACAAATGATGTATTACTATTGCCGCTATAACAACAAATACTAAAAATAAAAAAAATAAAAAATATTAAGGGAGGCTCCCATACAACAGATATGATTTTTTTTGCCGTTTTTATAGATAATGATACGGAACCCTTCGTGCGCGAGTCCGACTCGCACTTGGCCGGTTTTTTCATCTTCCTAACCATAATATTGTAGATGCGAAAGTAAGTTGCTTTGCTTGATAGCTTTTCACGCCCTAAACCGCTGAACCAATCATCATGACATTTTGCATAAACGATGTCAGGGATACTGAAAAAAAATTCTACCCTTCATCCAGGAAAAACCACTGTCCCCGAGGGATAAAATAATATAACAAACTCATTTTCGAATTTATAATATTAGTTCGGATACAGAAATACATTTTGTGAGTCGAGTATAGACAGCATTTTTGTAGCATAATAACAGTTTCACAATTTGCTTGATAGATGGCGTTGTACTGATGACGCCGTTTTCTGAATCGTGGTGGTCGATTTTCTGTAGAGGAATGATCATCGAATTTTTTTTTGTTCATAATTATTGCCGTTAGTTATGGTGTTGAAATTGACGTTAGTTATTAAAATTGCTTATTCTGAGATTTGTAAAATTATTCACTAGGATTGGTTGTCTAAGTCTGCGGTACTTAATTCTCAATTAAGCGTTGTCGATGACACGATCATTAATTGTTTGTTTAAAAAGAAAAAATGCCATTTAATATTGACTATTATTATTTTTCGGTTAGTTTGTTAGCTTTACCGTTTTTATTAGGTTAGGGTTTCTTTGTGTGTTTCTATTAGGTTAGGTTCCATTGTCTTTTTTTTTAATGGAGTTCATCGCGAGCCCGAGCAGCGGAAATTGCCCGATCCCAAAAAGAAGAAGAAAAATTAAGAAAGCAAGAACAAGCGGAGCGACAAGCAGCTTTGAGAGCTGATGAGACATCTTCTCAAAGCCAGGAGTGACTGAAGGGGCAAGCCGCCCGCCAAACTTCTCTGAGAGCGTTTGAGACGCCCTTTCAATTGCGTTTGGAGGAACAAACCGAAAGCCAGAGAGCTATATGAGTAACTGAGACGCCTGTTTAAACACAGCTCCATTTCAGAGAACAAGCCCAGTGGCAGGCAAGCATTAGAGCGACAGAAACTCAAGAACAGTCGCAGGCGAGAAGGACCGCTCTTGCAGAAATCCAAACCGAACGCCGACGGATTTTTATGCGTCACAGTAGGTCCGCATTTATTAATTCTGGATTTGAATACAATCATTGAATTGAAAAACATTGTCGTATTCTGAAGTCCCCTGTTATTATACATGGAACACCTCAAGAGAGTGGAAACGCCGCGTTCAAGGTACGCCAGTTGAAGATCGGCCTGGAGTAAAATCATCGGACGCTCTTGATCGTGTATATATCGTCCATGTAACGAACTTTGAAAGCTTTTGTCTGCGCATGTTATTGCTTCAAGTTCGAGATCCAACTACCTTTAAGGAGCTAAAAATTGTTAACGGACAGGCAAGCGGAACTTATAGAGCAGCATGTGAAGCTCTACATCTATTGGGACGAAACTATGAAAGAAACCGTGCAGTGCCGATCACCAGACAAAATCAGGGAACTTTACGCAATCCTCATATCTTGCGGCCTTTCCAATCCTCAAACGCTATGAGATAAGTACAAAGCGTACATGGCCGAAGACATATTGCGGCGATTGCAGCAAGTACATGCAGATATGTTTTTTAATGATCACAAATACAACGACGCGCTGACAAAGATTGAAAACAAATTTATGACAATGACGAGGAAGAAGCTACAAGATTTTGGAATGGTTGGCCCTCAACGATCAGGCGAAAGTGACTTAAACGATGAAATTGCTCGAGAATTAAACTGCGACTTCACAGCGTTGCAACAGCAAGTGGCCGAATTGGTTCCTCGGTTGCTTCCAGAACAAAGTCACGTATTTCAACAGGTTTTAAGTCAAGTAGAGTCTGGGAATGGTGCACTCTGTTTCTCGACGCCCCTGGAGAACCGGAAAAACGTTTTATTAAACTTAGTATTGGCTAAATCATAAGAAAAGACGAGAAAATTTAACCGCGGTCGCACTGCAAATTCCGTCCAAAAACTGCCATTAAATCTTGCACAGGAAAATTCACCGATCTGCAATTGGACTGCGTTATGTAATAACGAATTAAGCGACGAAATCGAAAAAAAAGAGTTATGAATGCAGATCGACTATAAGTATGATAAACTATGTATTCAGCTATTTTTGTGTTCAAAAATCACTCTTACGGCCTTATAATAAGGGGTTGAATCAAGCGACATTTCGAACATTGCTAGAATTTGTGCACACATTCGTTTTGTATTAAAGAATTATGCGTCAAAGTTACAGTTACAAACAGTTTTCAAATTGCATAAACGAATTAAACACGTCCACGATGAAGATAATTCAGTTTTGCCTTTTGATTTAACCGTTTTTAAACCGCAGCATCGAATTAACCACCTAAAATGGTATTTAATTCGTTAATGCGTATCACCACACGCGCAATCTTTCATCCGTTCATGAATGAAGCGCCAGCTTCTGGCGTTTCATTCGTTATTGCATTCTATTTTCGCGGGTTTTCGCGTACGGGACGGGGTGGGGCGGCAGCGGGTGGTCTCATTACGCATCTAACATAATAACGGAAGGATGTTTTGTTTACCCCAATGATCGTTCTGACGTGCTCGATATAGCGCTGCTCAAGAATATCAACCTCAGGTTGCATCTGATTGAGACGCTACACGAGCTTGATTCTGACCAGTGACCACCGTCCAGTGCTCATGCACCTCATACCACGCTCGGGCATCTCTGACCCGAGCCAACCCCCTTCCACGGTAGTGATCGCTGACTGGAAGAAAGTAGGCGATAAGCTGAACTCTGACATGTCACCACTACTGGACGGTATCCCCGACCATGTTGTCTCAGTCGCAGACACTACGGCCGCCATCGACTTGTTTACAGAGCACGTACAATCCGTACTGAAGGATTGTTCACGGGAAGTCCCAGAGACGAGTGATCGTCGCTGGATACTACCCGATGACGTCCGTGCTCTGATAAGCGAGAAGAACGCGGCCATACGTGCCTATAGCAGCTTTCCCTGAGATGCGAACAAAGCCCACATGCGCAACTTGCAGCGTGCTGTCAAGAAGCGCACTAGTGAGCATCGTTCTAATCAATGGGACAAGACGCTAAGCGAGCTCGAGCCCACCCACCTAGCTTTCTGGCAATTGCAAAGAAAGATGCGTGCCAAAGAGGAGGCCACGCTGCCCCCGGGCCTCACCCGTCCTGACAAGAGCGTCGCGTTTGACGACTCAGAAAAGGCTGAGTGCCTAGCCGACAGCCTGAAAGCTCAGTGTACCCCCAGCTCTCAACCAGTAGACGCGCGCCACCTCGCCGAGGTGGACGCCGAAGTGGAACGTAGAGCCTCCCTTCCCCCAATAGAAGACCCCGACGATCCCCTTCCTCCAGTCTCCCCTGAGGAAGTGAAGGATATTATTGACAAGCTTCAGCCTAGGATAGCCCCTGGCGCCGATGGCTTCACCAATAGGGTGTTTAAGATACTTCAATGTAATATCTTCAATGGCGCCTTAAGCAATAACATCTTCCCACAAGTGTGGAAAGAGGCCACTGTCATAGGTATCCCCAAACCGGGTAAACCTAAAGCCGAGCCTTCGAGCTACCGGCCGATCAGTCTCCTTAGCGCACTCGGCAAAATCTACGAGAGGCTTATTTATAAGCGTCTCAAGGACTATGCCGAGGCTAAGAGCCTCATTCCCAAAAAATGGAAAGTTTAGACTTTGTCGGAGTTTCTAAAATGCTGAAGACAATAGTGAATAGAAAAAAAAATATAGAAGGAAATTTATTTATTATACCTATAAGCTGGTTGAAAACTAAAGAAATAAACATTTTTAAGGATAGACCTGGTCGGATATTTCTTTCAACCTGTCATGGCGGTCAAACCCATGAAGTAGATCTTAATAAAAGACCAAAAAGAGGGGCAATAAATAACCCATTGACATTATCAAGGCATTATGGGCAACTTTGGCCACAAGGAAAACCTATTTCTCAACCGAAGCTAGATGATATAAAATCCCTCCTTCATCTCATACCATCAGATGCGAGAAAATATTACGAATATTTAACTGGATCTCGTAATTTAGAAGATGATGTTGAAGGTTTTGATGGATGCATTGATTTTGAAGTAGAAGATGAAGAATAAAAAATAATATGGTACAGTGTATAGGTAATTCATAAAAGAAAAAAAAAGGAATAAAAGTATTAGTAAGATGTAGAAGTGTTACAACATTAGTTTTGTTATAGTAAATTTTACTAAAATAACTGGATTTAATCTTATGTTCCAATTTATTTCACCCGAAAAAAATCGCAATAAAGTATCAAACGACAATAATGCCGTATAGTACGTTATTGATAAATAAAATGGTCTGAATATGGCTTAAAACACAAAATAAATTAAGCGGAAAAATGGCTATAACTACAAAACTGTATAGTTTAGCCTTATATTTTTTTAACTAATGTGAACTTATACATATTTTATATGTTCAGAATAAAAATTATACTCTTGACATATTAAATGTATGCACAGCGACCATTTTAAGTTTGAAATTTTTGAAGCTCATTTTCTCAGGATTCGTTAAATGGCGCTTAATCGGTTCTTACATAACGCAGTCCAATTTCAGTAAAAATAGCTCTCAATGTATGATGCTACAACAGTTTAAACTTTTAGTGAGGGAAAAAAGAACGATGTCTCACTAAAAAGCTATAGAAGCGTTAAACCGAACTCTGCAGGACGTGCGAGACAGTACTGAAATTATGATAGGCATGGTAGTTTTACTGGCTGGTGACTTCCGACAAACTCTACCGGTGATTCAGAGAGGCACACCTGCAGATGAAAACAAAGCCTGTCTCAAGCTTATGGTCAAATTGAAAAAACATAAGCATATCAACGAAAATGAGAGTGCACCTTTAAAATGACGCAGACTCGGGACCATAAGCTGAGACACTGTTAAATGGTGATGGACGTTTGAACACGGATTCTGAAGGTTGTATTTTACTGACGGGGGAATTCTGTAATTTGGTCGAAAACAGTGTGAAACACATTGCTAAAGTTTACCTAGACTTACAAGTAAATTTAAATTGTGATCAGGGCTATGTGCGAGAGCAATACCTGCACCTAAAAACGAAACCATTAACCAGATAAACACTGACATTTTGAATAAGGTGCAGGGAGATATAAATGAGTATATTTTGTCAATAGATACCATCATGAACCCAGAACAGAGCACTTAATATCCCGCTGAATTTTTAAATTTTCTAGAGCTATTAGTTGTACCCTCGCATAAACTTCAATTAAAATTAGGTGTACCCGTTAAGCTTATGCGCAATTTAAATGCAACCCGATTATGAACGGGACGATTACACAATTAGGACAAAATATAGTCGGTGCAACTATTTTAACTGGTGTGGGAAAAGGGGAAAGTGTAATTATACCTCGAATCCCAATAATCCCCACTGACCTACCATTTCAATTTAAAAGACTGCAGTTTCCAATAAAACGAAGTTTTGCTATTACAATTAATAAAGCGCAAGGGCAATCATGTAGCACAACAGGTAGCAGGGGTGCATTTGGAAGAGCCTTACTTTTCCCATGGCCTATATGTAGCATGTCTGCGTGTGTCCAATGCCCAGAATTTATATGTATTAGCGTCAAATAGAAGGACATACAACATTGTGTATAGGAGCGTCCTAGAATAATGTTCCGTTCTGAGCCCATGATTGCAACGGCCAAATAACAAGCCGAGTACATACAACACGAATTGATTGTCAAATTCTAAATTAACGCAAGCGAAGCCGCGGGCAAAAGCTAGTATTAAAAAAAGTGTTACAATTGATGTTTAACGGTTATAAGGGGAGCTGCTATACCACCTCTAAAACGTAATGGTTCATGATAACCCGCGGTCTTAGCGTTATGACATTTACATACAATATACTGACATGATACAAATGTATTGTGTAAATTAACATAAACCAGAGGTATAGAGCTTTACTAATACAGTTTTAATTTGGTGATTTTTTTTAACTTTTCCTATCATAATTTATTTAATGATTTTGAATGAGATTTGCGTACTCTTTTTATAGAAATGTACTTGCTTATAATTTTAATGTTATGGATAATTTTATTTAATTTAAAAAAATGTATCTTCACATCTAAAAACAGCTTTTTTAACTGTTCTCTAAATTCTTACGCATAGTATTTACGACAATTTGCTTTGCATTTTCTGAAGTAGGGCTCTTAATATATGAATTTATGCGTTTGTACATAAATAATTTTAAATACTTACCAGTATTTAAAAACAGTGTGCTTCTGTGGCCTCTATGCCTTCATTTTGATCTCATTCGACTATGTTATTGCTCCTCTTTCGATGAAGTGTGACCCTACCTGCGCAGCTCGCGCCCGTCCATTTCACAGATGTCCAACTTGATAAAAATAATCTTATTCGTTTATTTCTGTCTTTAGTTTGATACATTTCTACTATTTGTCTCCTTTGGATTCCTCTTAAAATAACTGTAAATTCTGGATGCAAGCTTTTTCTTAAGGAGTTTTTGGGCTTTATTGTAAAAACATATTACAAATTTACTTATAATATAAATCAGCAGTGGAGCTAGCTTCATCTACTTTTAAAATTGCTTGGTCCTAATAGACAAAACCAGCACAGAATTTATGCATTGCCCTGGATGTAAGCGCAATAAAAGCGCTAACCGGTAGCGCCACGATCATTGAGCTAAAGCCGTTTTCATCGACTGCATCCTGGGACATTACTGATAAACTCTTAACACTTAACAATACCTGCTAGGCAGGTGGTCGTGTTGTAATCTAACAACTACGGACAGTTCATTACTCCAGCATCAATCAGTCAATTAATTCAGCGTTTGAGTCATGAATTCAAAGAACCCACTCAGCCCAGTATATTGCAGTGAGCTGACTGACTGGACATAAGGATCTTCCATGAAGAACACACGGTGCCCAACAATAGTCATTTTGCGTGGAACATGCGAAACTTTAATTTACTTTTTTTGACTGACCAATCTAGCATCTTTGTATTTATTGTCTTTATATAAATAAATGAAAATAACTATGTCTCTAATTAATTACTGTAAATGCCTTAAAGTGAAAAATATCAACTAGCATGTTACTATTTACATAGGTAGACATTGGAAAGCGTATGGCATGCGCATTGAGCTAATTCTTTAAATGTCCATTAGTCATTCAGGAGAAACCTAGGCCCAATGGTAATTTATTCAGTGGATTAGACAACTCTCCATATAAAGTGCGACCCACCTCACCACACCGGGCAAGTTGCTGCGTAGTGGCAAGCGGTGCTCACTACTCGATAAATTATCTACTCGCACCGACAACGCACACACGGACAGAATCACACCTACTTTGACACACCTATTTATATGTAACGCCAATACATTATCTATGTTGGAGTGCTGTGATGCGTCCACGCAGCACGAGCATTGAACATAATATTCCTTTGTGCGGACATTATCCACATGATGCATACGTATCAGTTTGATTTAATGACTGGAAAGAGGTTAGTCAAAGATAAAGCTACAACTTGGACGACGTACCTATGTTACACTTTAGTTTATAGATCATCCCAAAATTATGCATAGGTATGTACAGAAGTAGCTAGTAGTTATAGTTTTAACTAGTTGGTTTTCATTAGAATGGAACAGTTTATTTCATTCTAAAAATAAATCTATTATTGCTTTTATCTTCCAAATATAGCTATACAACTACTATACTAAATACTGCAAAAAATACAGCAAACTTCTTCACAAAGCAATCCATCTCACATCTAGATTCTGATAAGCCCAAGTCATAATGTGAGTTGTAATATTTTCTGGTTACATAACGCAGCGAATGATTACTTGTATTTATGTACTCCACGTGTATTGTAAAAAGTCACCAGTCGCCATCTGTTTATTGAAAGCGCATGTACGCATCTTTCTTGATCGACACGTTTCTTGAATTTTTGCGCTTTTCGCCAGCTAAAGTCAATAAGTCGTTGTATTTCTATGATAAAAGCATAAAAAGTCCATCATTATTTATAGAAACATCCTCCGCTGTCATCATTAAACCCAACGTAGGTAGAGTTATTCACTTGTTGCAGTATATCAGGGAAACGAATAGAAAGTTCTAGTAGTGAAGAAAAATTAGTTTTCTATAAAACTTAAATGAATGCCATCCTTGTTAGGGCGGGCCCACATTGTAATATAACTTTTGTATCCTGATTATTTTAGAGCATCTGAGTAATTATCTTAAAGCTATCTTCTAAATTCATTGGCACATTAATTAAATTTTCCCGTCGAAGAAACTGTGCCGTCGTATCAACTGCCAAATGTCAATGTGTGCGTCACCATAACGCCGGATTCGTTTTCTGAGAAGCGGTGGCGCGGGCGCAGCGGCAGGAGGTGCGGCGCGGAGCAAGAGGGGCACAGGCCGGCGGCGGCGGCGTCAGGTCCATAATAATGCGCGGGGCGGGGGCGCGGCGCGGAGCCCGGGCGCCGGCCCTGCCAGACAAGTTGTCGCTGAACCCCGGAACCGATGTTCAGTGGCCTCCCCTGCCCCGCGCACCCGCTCGCAGCAAATTACTTGGCGCACCCAACTTCTTAACTAACCAGTTTATAACCTATGTGGAATTGGGTATCGATAACATCATTACGATCTGAACGAATTTTAAGATAAAACGACACGGCAAGAAAGCTGTTATTTCACATGTTAAGTTTTTAACGTGAATAAACGACACAAATATGAGCGACACAAAGAACTCGGTTTATCTAAAATAATTACAAGAGAAACCGTTTAAGGTTCTCAAGTAGTTAAATTTATTCTTCTTGAGCATGATTTTGTGCAATATTCAGCACCCTACATTGACCGGCCGGGCATACTTCCACAATGACAACGAGCCTGACTCATTCTTTGTTTCAAACTGGGTCATCTACTCCATATGGATTTACTTCTAATTGATAAGAATAACGATTTTGTAACTATTCATTATAGTCCTTGCGTTTACTTGAGTACCTATTAAACTTTGACGCAAGTGCCAAGTAGCCCGATGGATTAGGCTTAAATCTGTGCTGTAATCGCCCTTAACAAAGAGGATTAATAAATCCAAACAGATTTGGTGGTCGTGCGCTATCACGTCAGTATCTTAGGCTTATCAGGGCTCAAGGTGCTGTCATGGATGATCCTCGTTGCGCCACAGATATTTATGACTTCGGACACAGCGCGCGCTGACGCTCGGGTGGTCCGCCCGTGTGGCGGTGGCGCACAATCAACAGGAGTTTATCAAGAGGGCAACCGTTAAAAACTCATGGAAACTGATATGAACCCGTTTTAATGATCTCAGCCTGTAGCGCTTGCTTCAAACACAAATACATAAGCTGATGAAGTCACTACTAAGTTTACTTGAGATCACTTTAAAAATGTTTCTATTTTATTGTTAATATAATAGTCAATCGACAATACAGAATTTTATGATTCAGAAAATAATCTTATTAGAGAATATTGAGAAGAGAATTCTTTAACATTTGAAATGACTACATCATGGAATCAGAAATTAGCCTGGTAACGATAAATTTAGAACGACAAAAATATTTATGTCTTGGCACGTTGACATTCGGTAGGTGTAACAATGCCCACAAGAAGAAATGTAAGTGATTAGTGCTTTCATTGGCACGAATTCGTTTGCGTCACGGCCGGTCGTCGACGTCGTCGTTCCTGAAACTGCGCGAAAAATGTCCACTGTCACACTATTGACCCTTGTCTTGAAGGTAAAGTTCACTGCGACACGTTCCCTTGAGAAAAATAAAATTGCTCTGGCATTATGTTATTTCGAAGTACACTTTACGAATGTTTGAAAGGTAGATTGATCTGTTGCCCTTTATGCCCTGACCGTTGCTCTTACAGCCAATGATTCTGTATAAGTGTGTTGGCAATAATTGTTAGTTTATGTAAATTCTAAAACATCAGAATTAACCAGATAAGCGACTGCATATTTTTCTCTCGAAAATGCTAATTTGCGTTGAAGAATGAAACCAATACAAACCATACATAAGCAACTACTTACTTGTAACCGTCTCTATGATATCCGTCCAAAATAACGCAATAATAAAGAATTGGGACCAGTGCTAATAGATCAGCAACATTTTAAAAACCATAATAAGCAGCCTATATGACTTTTATAAGACAACTATACGATTAGAGATTATAGTAAAACTTAAATTGCTACAATTATATGAATGATGGCTGATTGTTAAATGTATTACTGATCGATCTTTGATTGGTGTTCATCTTTCAGGTTCAGAGAAAAACTAGCCAAGACCAGCAAGATTTTTATAAAGGCTCAGATGGCCCTTCTTATTATTAGTAGTATTTTAGTGCCCCCCCCCCCCCAAAACCCCATCCACGTAGATGTAGATACAAACGCTAATGTAAAGTAAATGATAGAAACATGGACGCAGATAAACGCAGTCTAGAGCAGTTCAATAAAAACATAAAATAAATAGTAACAAACGAAATTATGTTTAAATACTGTAGACTAAACGACGGAACCTGATGACTAACAAAGCTACTAATATTCTTTAAAACTGGTGATGTGACAAACGACACATACACCATTATTTTGGCAACAGTCATAGGTACGTCATGGTCGGTCATCGGTATTGAAAAACTCTTATCTCATTGACGTACTCATATCTAGGGTGTTCTGTTTCGCAACGCTTTTATTTTATAAGTGTTTAAATGCTGCTTTTATTATTACTATCTGAAACACCATAATTTTAGCAAATTAAGTTGAATATCAAATCACCAAATCCCATATTATGTAAAAAAAAATAGCGGAAATTAAAACATTCCTTCCAATATCTGCTTCTTGTTGCAAAAATATTTGCCTTGACTATAAAATGCTGAGCCAGTGACAGATGCGCCGGATCTGAACGCGATAACCTTGACCTGTGGTGTCGCATCCAATCTCCTGGTCAAACTTATTACATCAGCTATCACCGCACATCTATCATAGCAACCGGGTGGTTTGCATGCAGTGCCTCATTAGCTCACTCATTACTGTTTAGAGACACGCTGCAAACAATACATGTTTCCCTTCCGACAGAAAAACTAACAGGATGATCTGCAACAGTACAGTAGTACAATGGACTGAATACTACAGTAAGAAAACAATAAAAAAAAAATTTCATGTTAGTCTTGACACAAATGTAAGTCAATATTTACCGACATTCAAACCTATTTGTGTGCTTGTTTTATGAATTCGGGCCTGTAAGAGATAGGTACCTAAACCTACACTACTTATAGAATTAAAGAACTTTGAAGATCATAGAAGAGTGTGACAAACTTGGCTCTACTTTAACTTGCAAAATCTGTAACTGCGCTATTATAACTGCTGTAATTTAAAGGTGTTATTACAGTTCCGTAAACAAATTTTGCAAACAACATAAAGGTGCAGTCCTCAAAATGTTCCCATTTATTCTAAACACTTCTTTCAAGACTTCCTTCAACCTGTCCCGGATTAGCAGCTTTTGTAAGTGGTTTAGTTTTGGTTTTCCAGATCTAATAGTGTAGAAAGAATGTTTTAATGTCATTATACCTATTGAAAACTGGACCAGTAACGATATTTGGTGATTGAATAATGTCTTTGATGGTATATCTCATTTAAATATCTCGAAAGTACTGTCTATATTACTCATATGTATTTGTGTTTCGAATGTTCATCAGAAAGTAAATTGAATGAGGTTAATATTGCTATTAATGTGCCAAAGAAGTACGAAGAGCTCGAACCACATTATCAGAGGTACTGAGGCTGGTGTCAAAGGGCGTGCTGATTGCGTTACACGACTACACAGGCAACAGGCGTGTTTACAGACAAGAGCCGTTTCAACGTCGCCGACACCTCTCTGATCTCACCGAACGGCCGCTATCAAAGCCAGACGACATCAATTAACAGAACCGGCCTGCTTGTGTGACTTTTAACAATGCCTTGTTTTGAAGATGATCATGCGATTACTTTGTGTGGAAAGTTTGGGCAGATATACCAACCGCATCGTTAAATTCTACGTAGACCTCAAAATAACATTCACGAGAAAACAATTTGGCTGTGTTGTGCGTGCAGGATATGTGAACGGACTCGTCGGACAGTCGGCCGATGTGAGCTCGCTGAATATTATAATTAGTCGAAGCCGGTGTGAGTAATGGCGTCGGAAATAACACGCGGGCGGCGTTGGCGCCAAGCGGAGCGGCCATCGAGCACCGCACACAAGCGCAGCGCGCGCGCAGCCGCGCATCCCCCCTGAGCTGCGCGCGCGCCGCCGCGCCGACCGGTCTGTCTTGTGACTTGAGCTATTTATGTGCTAAGGAGTGACGTGACTCCGAGCTGATTTATTTAGGAGATCACCTCACGGAGACTTAAAGGTTGCTCTATTATTGTTCTAATTTCAGGCCTACTGTTAGACACTATTTTGTAAGTGAAAAGGAAGCAAAAATTATCAGTTTTGTAGAGTTGTTTGTGTGATTTTAAAGCTCACAGTGCAAAGTTGGAGTTGGCCAATGAAAATTAAACTCATCAACAAAACGTTTAAAATAGGTACTAAGTACCAACTTAATTACTTGCCCATGCCCAGTATTTAAGAGATATCTAAGACCGTATACATAGCAATAATGCGCATTGCACTGTATAAGGCTTCTTAGAAACTAGTCCTAGTATGCGTACCCGAGTACCTGTTAAGTATTGGCAGTAAGTACAACAAACCGTTTACCGTTCATTTAGTTTTATTACATGGTGGGTGAGCTGTTACATAAACTTAAATATTTTTGGTATTGCCGTGTGCATATTGTGTTCTACTCATGCTTGGGTCGTGAACAAAATGCATTGGTTAAAATGTTGATAACAATCTAAGTTAGGAGTGAAATAATAAAGGTGGAAGCACAACATTCCATTCATCTGAGTGGTACCCCAACAAAGCAGTGAGAGTTTAGATATTTCTGTGTGATTACGACTAGCTGGACTGGACTCTGACATCAAAGCAAACGATATTAGAAATCGAGGTGCAACGGGTACATTCAAACATCTTAACATTTAAAGCAATTTCTGGAAGAGGCAAACAAAGGCACCGCGGTTAATTAGTGTGTGTTTGCGTTGAAAAAACAAACGCGCTCTGAAGACAGACAACACCAAAGTGAATATCCTTTAGCCGACACACACACATCCAGATACTAAACAATTATATTAGGTATTCATGAAATTAATTTAACAAAAGTAAGAATTTACCGCATCCCGGTGTCATGCGGAAAAACGGAAAATAAACGCACTTCACTACCCAACGTGCAAATAAGTTACTTAAACACCTTCAGGGTTCAGGTCACTTCAGGATAAAAAACGAACTTAGGATTTTAACTGTGTAAAAAAAAAACAGGTAAAATATATTTTTAATACAATTAAAGTCGTTAAGGTCAGTTTTGCAATGAAACAGTTAAAGGTATCTATTGGGTTGTCATTTGGCTATTTTGCAGTATTTACACAGAAATAAGCAACTACATACTTATCATGGAAAGTAGAAAATGACTTCCAGATATGGGCAGGCTGAATGAGCTATATTTTTTAGGGTTCTGTAGCCGAATGGCAAAAACCGGAACCCTTATAGATTCGTCATGTCTGTCTGTCTGTCCGTATGTCACAGCCACTTTATTCCGAAACTATTAGGACTATACAGTTGAAACTTGGTAGGTAGATGTATTCTGTGAACCCCTATTCGACTTTTATACAAAAATTAAAAGATTAGAGAGGAGTTTCAGTTCCATACATGGAACAGATTTTTTTTTTTCATCTAACCTATACGACCGGGGTGTCTATAGATAGGTCTATAAAAATGACATTGAGGTTTCTAAAACCATTTTTTCTCAAAGTCAATCGTTTGAAAGATAGACACTTCCAAAGTGATAAAATGTGCCCCCCCCCCAGCCCCTCTAATTTCTAAAGTAAGAGGAGGAAACTTCTGAAAAAATGTAGGATTGTAGAACGTAAAAAAAACTTTCAACGAAAATTAGTTTGAATAAGATTTGATGTTTAGTTTTTGAGATATGGGACTTTGTTTTTCATTAACATACTATGGAAAACAAATTTAGTTTTGCAGTTGAATGTAATACAATACAACATAATTATGAATGAGCCTTCAAAACATTTTTATTATATTGTTTGCTGCTACAGAACTCTGTGTGTGTGAGTACGACTCGCACTTGGCCTGTTTTTTTTATTCATTCTTTGACCTTTGGTCCCAAGGAGCAAGCAAGCGTTTGAAACATCAATAAAGCAAGCCATTCAGAGAAGTTTAAGAATGTAACAAGTAGCTTTTGTCTTTATGAGAGAATATAATAACTCTACTAAACAGCGTTAACTATTAAGTGACACTTCAAGATTGTTTTTATTGTTAATGCGGTATAAGAGTGTAAAAAAGCAGCTTTTATCTTTATAAGAAAATATTACAAATCTACTCTACTTTTGTTTTTTTTTTTTTGTTTATTAATCACAAAATCCACAGCTCTACACAAACAACTGTACTTAACAATGTTTAGTATTTTGTGACTCTTTGCGCTGGTTTTTAGGGTTCCGTACCCAAAGGGTAAAACGGGACCCTATTACTAAGACTTCGCTGTCTGTCTGTCTGTCTCCAGGCTGTATCTCATAAACCGTGATAGCTAGAAAGCTGAAATTTTCACAAATGATGTATTACTATTGCCGCTATAACAACAAATACTAAAAATTAAAAAAAAAAAATTAAGGGGGGCTCCCATACAACAGATATGATTTTTTTGCCGTTTTTATAGATAATGATACGGAACCCTTCGTGCGCGAGTCCGACTCGCACTTGGCCGGTTTTTTTATTCCTTAAGCTGTAATACAGGCTGTATTTTAGTATCACTTAATACTTGTTTCGTTGTATTGGTATACAATTACACTGTAAGAACAAGTTTTAGAACGGATTAAAACTTATATTCTTAAGGTAGAAAATTGACAGCTATAAAACAGCTTTAGTCTTTATTATTAACAGACTCAATTGAATACATGTGTATATGTTTTCATTGTGCGCACAATCACAATAAGCGAAGTATTGAAAAGGAATATTTGATATTACAAATTATCTACCAAATAACAGTAATGATAATGAACTATCATTTATTGTAGAAGATACATTCATATATCGTTCAATCTATTGTCAAGTGACAATTCCATCGAACATCATCCAACGAAGAACAAATCCATCGTCCAACGAAGAGGGTTCCGTATCCAAAACATTAAACAGTAAAATTACTTAATTGATCATAAAGTTGTAAATCTACACATTTGATAAAATGAGTATTTAGATCAACCGTTCGGAACCTGGTTATGATATTTCTTCATACAGTAACGTAAGTAGTTCAAATGATGACGAATTATCAAAATAATGTATTGTTTAGTCAGTGAAAAAAAATCGCTTTCTTGCCCATCTTAACATTTGATTGCCTCAGACAGGGATTTTCATTTCTTACACGTATCTCTAACGATCATAATAAGTTATGTGTTATTGGATAACCTGAAACTCGTTGCCCCCAATGATTTGCAACTGATGGAGCTACTGAAGGTAACTGAATCTTTCAGTAGCGCCATCAGGATGGAATTTGGTGTGAACAAATGTGCGGTCATGCTTGTAAAGCGAGGAGAGATCGTGGAATCTGTGGTAACTCAAGGAGGTTCGAGGAGGCACGGGAAAAGAGCACAAAGAAGGAATTGGAGGAGCAGGACAGTAAAGGTTTAAAAAAAAACTAGTTGTCCCCACTTTTATTTTCAGAAACCTTCCCTGGCGTATTTTACTAAAGTAACGCAAAAAACTGTTCAAATGTGCCGTGTTTGTACTTATAAGGACTGTACAAGCGCTTATACAGCTTGCTATACCGCTTACAGTGTAAAAACGAAGTAAAATACAGCTTGTATACATCCTATTATTCTGTTTGGGTATAAACGATGTGGCGAAATTGGTTAAACGTGTCCTGTCTCTAACATCTAATAAGCTTATCATTGTCATTATCACTAGACGTGTAAAAGTAACTAGCAGTTTGCTTAGATGTTTTATGTAGTGTCTTATAAAGTCTTACCTTTATATGACTAATTTTAGTCTCTTAGTGACTATATAGGCTAAGGTTTACGACCTAAATGACTGGCTAGCCATTTAAGGATATTTTTGTTGTTCTAGCGTCGTGCAAGCGTCATTGTTATTTTTCAGTACCCTCCTGCAGTTAAGGCAGATAGGCATGCCAATATTAGCATTCATTACTAGATATGTCACATGCATGAGTACTAACTTGTATTATAAGACGGCTACAGAAGCTGCCGTCAAGATTTTTTTATTATTTTACAGCTTTACGAAATCCAGATGTTCACTAAAAGATAACAATTCAAAACTAAGCACAAGCAAAACTGCGTCAAGCATTAAAAAGTAAACGCACGAAGAAAGACTATTGTTAAATGACCCGTGAACTATAACAGAGAGTGTATCCTGTGCTCGCGTGTGCCAAAAATATCCTTGACTTCATAGTTGATGCTGTGCCTACTTGCTTTACGGCCCATCGCGTCGTCCGGCAACGCATCATAAATATCACTCTCACATCTGCGAATGCAACTCTAACACTAGGTATTTTGCGGGACGCTAAATTATCCGCCTCAGCTCAAGAACATGGCGAAATATTCCAATACGTCAAAGACACGTCAGATGAGGCGTCAGCCCGGCCGAGCCACAGAAATACTTGCAGGTCCTAAAGCATATTTTTAATGTGAGCTGAAGGGAAACATTTGGCAACTTAAGTAGTTTGCGATTATTTTGAGCTCTGACATGGTCTCTGTTTTCCCAGATTCCATCTTAAAATTACCTACTAGATGTAGGGAGCAGTTTCTTAAATTATTTTTGTTTGTCGTTCTTGGCTTCATCATTTTTGTCAATTTTTAGGGTTCCGTACCTCAAAAGGTAAAAACGGAACCCTTATAGGATCACTTTGTTGTCCGTCTGTCCGTCTGTCTGTCTGTCTGTCTGTCTGTCTGTCAAGACCTTTTTTCTCAGGAACGCGTGGAGGTATCAAGCTGAAATTCATATCAAATACTCAAGTCTATGGTCTCTTGGAGCTGTGAAAAAATCAAACTTCTAAGTCAACGCGATCAAAAGATACTCCCGTTTATGCCGCAAATTTTCGACACTCGCAAGGGAATCAAAACCTACAGGGTACTTCCCGTGAACTCAGAATCTTGAAATTTGGTATGAAGCAACGTCTTATAGCAGAGATATAGGAAAAATTGCGAAAAGTATACATTTTTAGTTATATCATATAATAAAAATAATTTTAATAATTTTACGGAACCCTCGGTGCGCGAGTCTGACTCGCACTTGGCCGGTTTTTTTTTTATTAGAGTTTCCGTACAACAATGCTTTTCCATTTAGTGCTTACATCTGCAGTTTCAAATCTTGATGACCATCCTCAAATGGTAACTGCCAAACAAACTAATCCAAGTTTTATGTTAGTTGAATTCCTGACTTCAAGCCCTCGGCGTTTGTTAAGTGACTTAAAATAAGTGTTAATTGGAATTTACAAAATCAGGGCTCCTATTTATAATCTGATAAGCTTCTATTTATTTCAGGCCGATTTTACAGCTGTTATTCCTTTATTGTCCTCATATTGTCAAACTACTTATAAAATAGACATAAAACAATAGACATGATAACTTAAAGACTGGAACTAGAAAGATGATAAATACGAAAAATTGTATCGGATTTGGAACGATAATCAAATTTTAGAATATCCGTTTATCCTTTTGTCGTTTATCCTGATATTCGTGATATTCATTTAGTTTCAAAATCTAACCACCATTGTGGTAAAAACAGGAAAACGAAAGAGTCTGTGATCTGAAAATACCAAAACCACGATCCGGAATTGATTTATGAGAACAACTTGTATAAACTTGTTGATGATAATAGTATGATGTATAGGCATTCAGCCTTTATGCGACTGTCTGACATCCTGATATGCCTACAATGGTCATCTTAACTTGTGAAAATATAAGTTGGTAGAAATTAAATATGATAGAATCTGGCCCCCAATGCTCCTCATTGGTCTTCACTAATCCTTTTATAAGACAAGAATATTCGTAAGATATGATCTGAGAATTAGTGTCTATCCATGTGTTGTAAGCAGAACACTAGATAAATTACTGCCTTTCAGTTTCTGATCACTAGCGAGTGGAAAAATCTGCAATTATTGCGTACAATGTGTGGACTGTGAACCACAAAAAAAACCCGGCCAAGTGCGAGTCGGACTCGCACACACAGGGCGTAGCGCACACGTAGCATCAAACTATATAAAAACAATATTTTAGCGCTCATTCTTACATATGAATGAGCGCACAAGATTTAATTTGCTTACACTCAAGAGTAAGACTTAATTTGTTTACACTCAACAGCAAAACTTAATTTGTTTTTCACATTATGTTAATGGAAAACAAAGTTACTGCTGCAGTTTGACGAAGAAAGTCCCTTATTGTAAAAACTAAATTATGAAATCTTATTCTAACCAATTTTCGTTGAATTATTTTTTTACGTTCTACAAATCTACATTTTTAGAATTTTCTCCTCTATTAGTTTAGTTTTAAATTATAAATTAGTAGGGAGGAGGCTTTACAAACATATCTTATCAATCATTGACTTAAGGAAAAAATGTTTTAGAAACCTAGTCGATATTGTTTGTCAAGAAGTGTCGTTTTTTCAGCCCTCAGTTACATGTATGAAGAGCCAGCTAAATTTTTTAAATTCTTACTTTTGTGTAGCGGTTAATAGAACACATTTCCTCTCAAAATTTCAACTGTGTAGTGTCAGTATCGGAGTAAAATTGCTGTGACATACGGACGGACAGGACTATAAGGATTCCCTTTTTGTCGTTTTTTGTTTTCGTTGTTTCACTTGGCTACGGTTCCCTAAAAATGAAAATTCTGCGGACTACCTACCCATTAACGAATGGGGAAAACTGGTCACCCTAGCTAACAACATGAGCATTCCTATGAGTTCCAATGGTTACATGTTTTAATTGAATTGTACTAAACCAATTATTTTAATGATCAGTGACTGTTAAGTGGCTGAGTTTTTTCTCCTCCATTATAGCGTCAAGAGTGGCGGCCCTAGTGCGGATATGATACAGGCATTCCGCATGTGTTGCGGGCTTGCGAGTTGCGGGTATGCGAGCGGGGACCGGGCGTGCTCGCCTTGCCTCGTGCCGCCCTGCCGCGCCAGACTGCTCGTCGCCATTACGTTACCCCACACCGCAAATGTACTTACTCAATAATAAAACAACTACTTTATTGTTTCAGTCTCCACACTGAATGCTTTTTCTGGAAAGTAAGACCGTACCACGTACATGCTCTATCTTTGATAAAATACGAATTCGTAGGTTACTAGGTATTGCAGGAGAGAGCACGCACTATTAGTGGACTGGATTAATAGAAGATTAACGAGTTATTTAAATACAACTTTATTTGTTTTGTGTTCTGTTAACTATTAGTGCGTACCTATAAGGTTCCATAAAAAAAACCTATGCTCCAAAACCATAATACTACAACTATCTACTACCTATTGAGCTACTATTATTTTTTATTAAGAATACAGGTAATATAATGAGTATGTACTGTCAAACTGTTTTCTTATTAGACAGCACAAGGAATAGACGCAGATAAGCATGTCATCATGATGAGCATCACATCAAATCCAAGGCCAGTAGATACCGAGTTAATGCATAAGTTTAACTCTTCCAGTAAGTAAGGTTGTAGGTACCCAGATAGTAAAGCTTCAACAATATCATGCCTACACTCAATTCAGGGGCCTAAAAGGGCCGCTTTAGCCTTGTTAGGCCCCCTGGCTAATCTGTGCCCCTGGTCTACAAAAAGTGGTTTGATAGGTTATCAATATTATTTTAAAGAAAAAATCTGACAACAGTATTAAATCAGTATAAAAATTTAGAAAGTGAGAAAAATCTATTAATTAAGTACCTAACGATTTTAGTTATATTTATATTTAGAAAATAAAACATTAAATTTGGTTACGTCGATTCAGATAGTATGAAAATATCATTATCACATGAGAACCTATTATAATACCAATAATATATATATTTTTAAGTTGGTATCGATCGATACCGGGTTTTCCCATCACTAAGTACAAATAAAGTTTTGTTACCCAAACTTTTGCGGTTCTGGCGCTACTGTCGTTGTTTAATAGAAAAAAAAGCATTTGCTTATGATTGTAATCAAATGTTAGTAGCAGTTTCATGCTGATTTAAAAAATCAAACATAAATATTGTTACGTAGCGAATTTAGATCAACTTTTCGTCCTGGGTTGAATGATAAATCTAAGGAAATTCTGTTGTATGTAAAAAACATTTTTTACCTTATTTTCCAAATTTAACATCTTCGAATTTTCTTGGATGTTTTCAAAACTCATTCGATAGGTTAGAATTTTGTGAAAACTGACACTTTGTATGAAATGATCACAATAAAATTTGTTCTGATATCTGTTGTGTGAATTGATGTCTTGTAAAGACGATAGAATAGAGCTGGTGAATCATAAATTCAAAACATTTTTAATGTTAATCGCTCATTGTTCAGTGCTATGAGTGAATTACCTTAAGGTGTAATTTCGCTTAAAACGTCATTATAAAGTATTATGAAGTGGTTACAATAAACTATTGTGTTTTCGAACTTTTGTTAGTGTAAACATAACTGTCGAAATTTGGGTGTTCCTACTATTAGGCACACCTCTGTCTAACTCTGCGAGGAAATAATTATAGGCGTGGTGGTATGATATTATGTGTAGCCTGATTATGAATATAAGTGCCTCAGACAATATTATAAATAGCGATTGGCTAACAATCAGTCCACGTAGCCTAGTATTGTCACGTGGCTCTGAAAAGGTCAATATTTTTTTTTCTTCTTGGATCTACTTTAGTTTTTAGGCATTTAGGATTTCAGATTCTCACATAAGTGCTTGATAGTAAACACTGTATTATAAATTGATTAAAGTAACAAGCAAATGTTTATCGACTTTATTAATTTTGAATAAAAGGAGCAAAGTATCCTTTTTTCAAAATGTATTAAAGTAGATTCAATAAAGTTGAGTATTCGACCAAGAGAGTTCCATTCAGTAGTGAAAAAAAGTCTTTCATAGTTTTATGTAAAACATAATAGATCAGGGGATTACATCAGGTAGGCACCGTAGGCAGGAGGATGGCGCCGGCGCTACCTGCTCCAGAGCGACCAGTGGATTCTTACTTAATGAATTAAAATACGTTTTAATAAACAATCCTCTTTATTTATTTAATAATAATAATAATAGACGTTATAATATTTATTCTTTATAAATGTAGGTAAGCTTCATAAACCCCACATATAAAAATACAATCTTAAACTTTATACACAAAATATCTGTCATCGGGTGATGACGGCATAATGCACTATGGCGGCGTGAACATTAAGGCACGATGATAGAGGGCTAAGCCCCAGGCGGCGCCAGGCGGGCGTCGGCGACTAGATCACAGGAGTTACGGAGCAGGACTCCGGTGGCATACTCTCATCTGAGCGGAGCCGGGAAGGAGGGAACTGGCGAGCACCAACGCGGTGCGGAGCAGGCAGCTTGCGCACAGCCCGCTGCACTCTGCACCGGCACGAACGCTGACACATACATGCCGCTAGAAACAGGCAGTGACGCTAGCGATGGCCGCTTTTCTTCTTCGTCCCCAAGGAGATACGGCCGGAATAATTTAAAAGGCTTGCGTGGTGGACAAGGTGCCGTGGGAGGCACATATTGAGGCGCAGGTGGTGGTGTAGGTCGACGTACAGACAGGTCGATAGGCTCGGCAATTTGCATAGGCACAGGAACAGGCACTGATACTGGTAGAGGCGTGGGCACTTGCACCGCTGTGGGTACTGTCACTGGCGGTGGCGTAGGCAACCGAGCGCTCTCTGGAGAGCCGGCTGCGTACGGCGGAGGTGACGGCGCTGGCTGCGGTGCTCGCCTCAGGAGTGCTGCTCGCAGTGCAGGTTCTGCTTGAAGCCACTTTTGGATCTGACGACGATGTATACCGAACTTTCTGGCTGTGGCGCGTTGATTTCCACGACATTGAGCGTCGCGCCTATACGCTTCGAGAACTTGCAGCTTAAATTGTGGTGGGAAGATACGGCGGGAACCGGCGCGGCCCTCTGAGCGACGGTCTGAGGGCGCGGGGGCCGGGTGCGTGTGGGCGGCGGCCATTCTGAGGAGAATACGTGTGCGCGTGGCGGTTGACGGCGCCGAACTGACTGTGGCTGCTCTCTCGACGCGGCACGGCGCGGATGTTGGTGGCGCGCCGCTGCCTGTCCAACGTGCGTGAGTGTGCGACGTGAGTCTCGTATACATAATAAAACCCTGTTCACACTGTTCGTTTTAGTAGACTAATTATAATTTATATTTTTGCGTTTTCTATCGATATTTTGATGAACGTGCATGAGTAAATATCCCATTTATTAGCCCTTATTAATGCTAAAATAATCACAAAATCTCTCCACAAAAATATGAATTAAATAGGAAATTACAGAAAGAATGATTGTGAGCTGTGGAAAAAATATAATACCTCTGAAAATACATTTTAGTGGGGCTTTATTTCCGCACTGCATAATGTACTAAAATAGTTCTTAACTAATGCGCAATTTGTAAAACAAAAAGATATCAATATAAAATTTCATGTGTACGTTACTTAAGGCAGTAATCTCGCCTCATTCTCGGCGTGAAAAAATGCCGCAAGTGGGAGCCGATAGCACGTAGCGCCACCATTTCTATCTCTTTCAAACTTGTAGAATTTCTCATAATAGAAGAAGACAGACAAACATGCCCTGCCCCGGTCGCTGCCACATCCGTTTACGAAACAAGTTTGCATGCGGTGTTGCCACTGTGTGCGCGCGGGCGGCTCACGAGCATCGAGGGGTGCGGGCGGATAGGAATGCGCACGGAACGGCAACGGCGCCGACCGTGGCAGACAGGGTGTCGCCGACTCGCCGCCGTAGACAGGCCGTCGCTCGGCGGCGCTAGCCCCCCCTTACACCCGCGCGCACCCGTCCCACCCGCAACGCACATCAACAAGTTATTTCGGCCCAGCCTGTTGCGTTGTTATAAGATCTCAAGTAACATGGTTCAAGCGGGCAGTTACGACGTTTTAGGTTTCGTTGTAAACTTAGCGCCATCGCTGTTTCGAGGAAAGTTGTTTTTTTGTTGAGCGGCCGCCTGCTGCGCTTGCCTCGCTCGCGTCCGGCGACCGTGAAAATAGCGATCCAACTCCAAAAAGGAAGGCAAATAAGTTTCAAAATGTTCAACTGAAAATATCAAAATTATCTAATTACGGGATATCTATCACGGTTTAGTTATAAACCGTAAAAGCTTAAAACAGTGTTTGTTTAATTAATATTCAGTAGGTACCGAAAATAATACTAGTTTAATTATAGAATTAGTAAAGTGAACCAAACTCGAATCAGGTCAGTCAGTTCGAGTTCAAATTCAAAGGAAAGCCATAAAATCGAAAATACTGCACACATATTTCTAATTAATTTACTAACCAAGTAATCAATAATCACTCAATGCATCCATTTTAACATAATGTGGGTTTAGATACCTACGTCATATATTTGTACGCTAATTAATTACTGCCTTCCTGATAAAATTCTTTTGAAACTGAATTTTATAATTTATTATCATAATCTGGTCCCGATACCGATACCGATACCATTTATCGTTTTTCGGACATCTCTAACTGCTCGTTTTGTTGCAATCGCACGTAGGAAGTTGTGTTCTGTTTCTTATATTAAATGGAATAGAATACACACTTAATAAATGAGCTGTGAACAATGAGGTTGCTTTTCAACAGGGTTTCGTGCTGTGGCCTGTGCCATCGCATCGGTCTTCCCTGCTGATTTAGTTTGATTGCGCAAATACTTGCGCAAAAATATTTTTAATTTCTTCAGTTTTTTTTTTTAAGTTTTATCCTCTATTTTATCTGAAGATATTTTATTTATTTCAAGGGACTAGGCTCTGGCTAACCTAACCTAACGTCTAACTATCAAGCAAAAATTACCAATTAATATTTAAACCTGAGAGTCACGTTCTGTCAATGAATGCAACCTTTGGCAAGAGGGTTCAACTCCCATTTTATTGAGACTTCTTGAACAGTCAGAATAGTGAATGCAATAATCATACGTCCAGGTCGAAACGCGGCGTCCTGACCAAGACATAGGTATATAAAATGATCATCTTTCAATTTAAAGGTTTTTTTTTTTAATTTAGACAATTTATAATCGATTGATAGAAAGGAGGAGGTTGTGTATTCGGCGTGAATCCTTTTTTTATGCGATGGTGGTAGTAACAGATGCTTGGGCACCTCCAGATCAGGGATAAAATCAGAGATAATAAAATACTCGATGTTTCAGCGAAGACCCATCTATTGCAACAGGCTTACGTGGTTCATGAGTTGCACAATCGCTCATAATTATGCAGATAAGTACAACATAACATATTAAATAAACATCTACTCATCTAGATAACAATATCTCGAGAACGGACGTATCTATAGAGATCACGTCATCGCCAACCGAGCTTAGAGGTAAATTATGGTATTTTCCGAAGAATACTAGGAACTGTATGAATAACAAATGTAAGTAACTAAAGAAAGTCAATGTTCAAGTACCTACAGCTTAGAAAATTAACATAAAATCTACAGAATACACAAAATAATAAATTATAAGTATTAAATCTTTGAAGAAAATGTAGAGTTAATAAAAAAAATAAAAAATGTATTAAATCTATTTTATTGTAGGGTCTTCTATGAAACTACTCTACAGTTGTAGGTATCCGCCTTCATAATAAAATGTAAACTGGAAAGTTGAACAGCTGACCAGTAACTTTGCAAGGGTAGAAGAATTTGGAGGGTTCCGTCCGATCCGAAACAAACTAACTACAGACTGGTAATACGAAACGAGATTTTTGATTTTTTATGAAAATTATAATAATATATTTATTTTTAAAGTTTTCGATGTCAAGACTAGTGATGTCCATTCCCGGGTATAATGGGAACATTTTCAATTTTCCTAATAACTTTGACTGAAAAAATCCCAATGTTGTCAATTGGGATAATATACTACTATAATTGCACATAAAGTACAACCAAAGCGTATCACACCACCTTCGAACAATTAAAGTTAGATAATATCATGATTATCTTTTATCTAATGGCACAAGTCCTTCCATTCCATACAAGTTACATCACAAAAAGGAATCGTTGTTTGTAACAGTTATTTGGCAGATTATATAATCATCATTATTTCAGCTCGGAATCCTCCAGTGCATAGGGATCCTATACCTACAACTAACTGGGCTGTGGAGGTAAATTAGATAGTCGCTCCAAGTAAAATACTGATATTCAGCTGCATCCGGTTAGACTGGAAGCCGACCCCAACTTAGATGGGAAAAGGCTATGCTGATGATATAGGGATCTTTTCCTTTTACCATTCTTCACTGTGTAGAAAGGCGAAGAAAACAACCAAAACGGGTACCCGTTTTGGTTGTTTTCTGCGTCTTTGTTGTTACATCATCTGTATCTAATATTATAAAGAGGTATTTGTTAGTAAGTTTGTATGTAGGGGTAATCTTCGGAACGAATGATCCAAATCTAAAAAAAATTGCACTGATAGAAAGATACACTATTCGTGGGTGCTATAAGGCTATACAATATATTTATATCATGCATATTGGCCGAGCTATCACAATTTTTGCGGACGAAGTCGCGGGCGAAGTATCTAATATTATATTAGCAGTAAAACTCTAGTTCCGCCATTACCCAAGAAGACATTATTACCAAAGAAAGTTTGTTCTACTTTAAGATAGACCACCCGATGGGATAAATTATCTAAAATTTATAACTAGTCCAAACCCGTAATAGATTTCTGAACAAAAAGGTGGTGAAGAGATGTCCTGCACGCCTGTAACTGTGTAATACACTTAGGGGCCGTCTCCACGAGCGAGAGAATCGCGGCGATATTACGTATTTGTATGGGAAAATATCGCCGCGTATCTCTCGCTCGTGGAGACAGCCCCTTTTTTTTCTTTTTTTTTTTGGTGGGTGGGAAATCATCAAATGACCCCCCCCCCCCCGCCCTGGGCGGAGCGGAAGGGAGTGTCAGACTCTTACTGATTAAAAACCACCCATGTTCCTTCATTGGCCCTTTATGTTCCAGGGCCGCGGTATCTCCTTCGAACAGTCCCGCAGCCCTGGCAGGCACCGGCCCTTGCGGACCCCTCCCGTTGCTGACAACTCTTTGAGGCGCGCGTGGAACACGAACGCGCCGTCGACACGGCCTGCCCGTCGTCATACGACGGACGGACGGCGAGCTAGCCCATTACTCACCGTCCACAGGCCCGTGCCTACGGTGGCCGAGAGCCATCACGGCGTGGCCCCCGACGCCCGGTGCTTCTCCTCCCGCGGCGGCTGGGACGTGAGGCTCTCTGGAGACAGCCCCTTACAATCGCAATGCAATCATTTTAACAATTAACAGCATTCATTGAAATTTTTTTTTTTTCGGTGTCAAGCAAACGAATTTTTCTGTACCTATAATAAATGAAGCAATGGATTAGAATTTTTTGACTGAAAGTGTGTTACGTAATTGGCGTGCAAGTTCCTCGAAACCAAAGTTAGTTGAAAAGCAATAACCCTTGAACTTTGGGCATATTATTATATGCCTACGAACTTGTTTTTTCACAACTTTAGTGGGGGTTTGTTTTGGTCTATTCAGCTGTAGGTTTGTGTTTCACCTGTATCGACCTGTACAGTCAACAGCAAAAGTAGATGATCAAAATCAGAAATTCAATACTAATGAACGGAGTTCGCGTCAGAACTGTGTGGCGTCGAAGTGAATTATTTGCCTTTAATTTACAATCACATACTTTTGAATCTTTCTTTGATCATCTTTCTGATTTTGATCATCTACTTTTGCTGTTGACTGTACAAATATAATATGTCATGTGACAACGTTATATCTACATAATTATGTTCCAGATACAACTAAGTCTGTGATGTAATATAATAACTGCTTACTACTTAGAATGTTTGAGATAATTATATTCTATGAACGTTTGATGTTTGCAATCAGCTAGAAGAACGGTAAGCAAAAAGTTGGTAGGCGAGTAATGGGTATGTATGTGCTAAGTTTTTTCATGTTGTGCTTATTATGACTTGCTATGGTCGAATACATTATGTGTAGCTAATAGCTATGTCTCTACCTACTCACCATGTGGTGGTTTAAGTACAGTACAGATAAACGTACTAAAAATAACAACCATTACCTATTATGCCATTATGATTTTTATGTTAGTACTTAGAAATACGGTGATGAATTGATGATCCATAAATGTTAGTAGGGTGGTTGGTTTGTGTCCCTTCAAACTTTACCACGAAACTCAAATAAGATAGGTAATCTCGATTTATATAATTTTGGCAAGACTTCCAAACTTTGTTCTTTATGGCCTTTGAGATCATGTACAAAAATGTCATAGAATCAACTATTGTGGTCCAATATCTATAAAAACAGTAAAGGAGTTTATGCCTAGATAACAAAACATCAAAAAAATGTACCTACAATAATACTACTTCTATCTATGGACAGATGATCATAGTGGCAGATAATGTTACAAAACAGCAACAGGATGGTGACAGTAGAACCAGCAAACCGGTGTTCGCAAGCATCATCGGCCGCGCCGCTCCGCCATCACCGCTCATTCAACTGCGGACCAAATTCACTTGATTGAAATTAATCCATGCTAATATGAGGCCCCTCCAGGCGACAACTGCTCATGCCAAAACGAGTTCTACACTCGTTATAAAATATCATCAACGTAATCTCCAGAGAGAGATAAAATTAATCGAATCAGTAAAAATAAAACTGGATAGCTATCTATAACGTGTTATTATTCAAAATATACTTAAAATATTGCGTTCAGTTTGAAATTTTGAATTTGCGTCGAAATTCTATTACCTACCAGTTTACCACTTCTCTGAAATGGAATGCTGGATTTGACTGGAACACCAACTTATGCAGAACTGTAACGGCTCACGATTTATGGCTTTACATTCAATTGCAGTAGGAACTATTGCTGTTGTACTCTAAGTAGGTACTTGTAAGTACTGTCCCGATAATATTCGTTGACTAACTACCTACAACTGACAGGCAAGGTCATAGTACTCAGTAATTTAATCCACCATGACATCATGGCGTTTGTAAAATATTCCACAGAGCTGGCTCGAGTTTTTGCATGGTGCCACGCAATGCCGCTCACATCACATTTAGACAGGTTAGTTAATTACTACGCGGACGACGAATACCCATAGCAACAACTTTTATGAAGTAAAAGAGCCACAGATTATTATTATTATTGTATGTGTAGGGGGCGATTCCATTTGATACATGGTTTTGTCAAGTAGAGCTTTCATAAAGCTCGGGCACAAAGTTTACGTCTGACAAAGCATGGCATTCCACACAAGCCAGAAAATACTCCATGAACCATAATAAATTAATAACACTCATAGAGAAGCTACTAATGTAGGTACTTGACTGTAACAATATACTTTATGTGAACTTGAACAAAGATACCTAACTGGCCGTGGGTATTGGATTACTTGGAAGATGGATTTCAAATCTCAGATGAACTTCGATGACGCTGCACGCTGCATTCAAGCAAATATTGAATTCTGCTAAATCAGTGTTTTCTATCACATATTTACACACGAATAAAACACGCAACTGCGGAATCGTAGCACAAAATATTCTGAATGTTAAGCACGTGCAAGTGTTCTTGACATTTTCAGATCTATTTGTGATCATTATAATGACTGTTTTAAAACAATGTTTTCCTCAAATGTGTTTCGTCGTGGAACATTTGAGAGCTTAGCACCAACCCAGAGAGACAAGACAAGCAGTCGCCGCTCATAAAATCAGCTAATCAAACCTACAGACACATCGACGCCGCTGCCTGTTCGCCATACCAATGAGTCTTTCACGATAACGAAGTGGTTTATCTACCGACACAACATGTTGCATTATCAACTCTGTGTCTAGGCGATACGATACTAACTTCAAAACCAAGCTCCGAAGCTATAAAATACTTCAGTCGTAAACATAATCCCATAGCAATAATGACTTATATCAAACATGTTGCGTTAGAAACAGAGTCCTTAGTTGATTTTGGAAGGTGTATTTTCTCGTGGCATGTTCTGTTAGAGTTTGTAGAGGTTTGAGTGTCAAGCACACGTGTGTTTCAAGCGTCACCCAAATGGGGACCAGTTAGAGTTCCATAATATATCTCCTGAGATCGTAGCATTGATAACTGTATCAATACCGGCCTCTGTCGGGACTTAATGGGCTGTTTCTTGCTTCGTTAATATCTATGGTACTTGTGAGACACATCCTGTGGACCGAGTGTTTTAAAACTGTTTATAGCCTCTCTGGGAGAATGTTTTGCACTATGATAGCCTCTGTAAGGAATACTAAATGGTAGATTGGATTAATGGCTACTTTATTTATAATTCAGATCTACACAACTCCGAAATAGGTTTCATGAGAGCATTTCTACAATTTTAAAAAGCTGTACAACATCCGGCTTGACAAATATTAAACACACTAGACAGTGGACACTAAGCTCTCACTCTCATATAACAAATGCGATGCGCGTGCGCCAATCAGTTTACTCTTCCGATTAGAGTCAATAAGCACTGGGTAAGCAATGAAACGAGGATTCACTTTTAGCCAGAGTGTTAATAATAATAATCGAAGATTATGACGATATGCAGACGATAACAGGAGCTCCTGCTGCGTCAACAGTTTCAAGTTTTGCATTCGGTTTGTCGTTATAATTATTTGACCTTCTTTTCTTGCCGGCTTAGCCCAGTTAGTCATTTGGTTTATCTGAATCAAATAACACAATGCGAACATGTCGCAGCTTGTTGACGCAAAAAATATTATAAGATGATGTTAATTTCAGTCAATCCACAAAAATCCAAATTTAAGTTTTTTAAATTATTTTTGATGACAAATGCCAATACAAATTCGCTTACCCAATAAATTTCCATATTACTTCAACCAACAAAATTCCCAAAGTATCCAATATTCCTGGGAATCCTTGGATCGACATCGGCACATCACTAAGTTCCCGTACAAGATCCGGTTTCAGTAGCTACTGAAGCTAGAAAGAGCGCTTACTCTGAACTGAATGAAACTTTTCAACAGTGTAGTACCTAGTGCAGTATTTAATAATTATGCATTATTTCATTATTATTAAACATTACATGGTGGGTAGTTTGTTATGTTATATGATTCAACTTGTGGAAATTGAATCCAAAATGTTAAGTGCGGCTTATTTTAGAATATTACTGTATCTCTGTATGTTTAGCCACATTTTCCTTCTGTTGGCAGGATCTGGTTGCGATCAAGTAGGTATGATTCACTTGCTTATGTAAACGCTCTGCACGAATGTTAAGAATAATAAGACGCTTTGATTTTAATATATTACACTAACCGCCTTTCTCATCGGCAAATGCGTTTTGATAAAAATTAGATGAGTGCTATTTTGATACACGAAATGACGAAAAATGATGAAATCAAAAGAAATAGCTATTAAGTTTATAATTTGAATAAGTATTAGTTGATTTGGAGTGGATGTGAAGATGTGGCGAGACGTTGGTGCGAGGCAACCGGTTTGTGGTCATCTCAGCTCACCTGCGCGTTTCCTCTCGCCCGCGCCGCGCCCGGCCCGTGCTCGCGCGTCCGGCGGTCGAGCCACGCCATCGCCAGGTACCTACTTACACAAGGCCTGCTCGCCTCATTCACGACCACGTTAGCTTTCTACGGCGCACACGAGGAAAACTTCTATGTTAATTACATAAATTCGTAGTAAACAGAATGAAAAGCGTTTAAATCTTCCACTATGAGGTGGTACGTGTGTTTGAGTACCTATGTACTATCTGTTCTCTATATTAACAAGTCATCGGATCGCTCGTAAACTACTGATATTATCGTTGACAGTAGGTACTAACAACACAGCTGATAACAATTTAGCGTTAATTATGAGCTAGATTACGTTTCTATTAGCAACTAAGTATTTATTTAGGTATCTGACGGACACTTCTTGTGACGCCTGGAACAGGTCTAGCCATTACTTTTTAATGCACTATTGTAGAATGGAACAGTACAGCAGCTGGTTATTGGAGTTTCTGAAACGCTGGTACAAAACGTTAACGTATATTTAAGATGTCAGTCAGTGTTTTTGTGTAGCATGTTGTTATTATATGTGATTATTAGAAAGATATTTTAATGAATGCGTGTGGGATGTTGTACGCGGCCGGCGCAGCAAGCGGCGCGGGCGCAATCACGCTTGGCGCCGCCTACAACTACGAGCTAATCATAGTTTATGCTAGACTAGCCGACAGCAACGAACCGTTATCCTCTAGTTTGTGCTGCGACCTATTTAATCTAATTAATATTTATACGCATTTATTTACTTGCAAGTCTTGCAACACAACATCTTGGCATTATCTGTCTGAAAAGTAGTTACATAGTATATTATACTATAAACAAAGGAATTGAGGTCTCTATTACCTACAGTAAGTATTTGACTCGATTTGTTATGTAGGTAGGTTATTCGTATCATTTATAGCAATATAGGTAGGTACCTACGTATAATACATGCATCACCTGTGAGTAATTTGTTTTACCAGCGATAATGTTTACTAAAAGAGACGATTTTGTTTCGACCTTAAAATAATAGAGTCAGATCATTCTACAGTACCTACCGGATGCTGATTGGTTTATTGATTTCAGATCATCGTAAACTAGAGAAGGCGTTACGAGGACAGCAAATGTTTGTGATACAATTTTGCAGTCATTCACCGACACAATCACACTGCGCGATTGCATCACGTCCAAATATAGCGGTCACGCGTTGATAGAGCGCCAATCACTTCACCAAGTGCCGGGCAATGCATCGATAATCGCGAATTTGGTGAAGCGCGACTTTCATCACTGCGCGATAACGACTGTTTCTTTATTGTCGCCATACTGAACTGGCAATCGATACTACAGCAATATATAAAGCAGTACAACTACACTGTATATTGTTTTATTTTTATTTGTTTTAATACTGATTTTATCAGGTAATGTGCGGGCCTTGGGGATGTCCTTGACGTTGGATTGCACTCAATCAATTGCACTAAAGGAAATGTTTCTACTTTCGCTTCGATCTGATGGAAAATGAAAACCGTTCTTTCGTGAAGAGAGAAGGGAGTCCCACGCATGTTAGTTTATATCATACAACAGTTTTTGTACAACACTAGTTGAGATATTTTAGTCCCTCATTCTGTCTGACCAGTTCCCCAGCCTAAGTTATATGATCTACTAAAATATCGTGTTGTGGGGTGATTGGCCAGTCAATTCTCACTCAATCATGATATTATTATAAGTTATAACCAATTCAGCGGCTCTATGGCACCTTATTTAGATATTAAAATATTCAGTTTCGCTTCGCACCTGACTATGAATATTTTATATCCATGCATTATCGCATTCCTTTGTAAAACGGCGATATTATTATCATCTGAAAACATAACATTACACCTGTTTTTCTCCGACGTTTCGCACGTTACCTATATGTATGTTTAAGTCGTGTCATGGTTTGCCATATGTATCATCTCATCTATTTAAAAGCAAAAGTATAAGGAGAGACAATTTCGGTACTGGGTACCTATTTATTTAAAACGTGATAGTGAAGACGGCCAGCATTTATTGATTTTACTAACGAATCGCTTTAGTAACTGTCTCTGACTCGAAGCTACATCCGGTACATTTCCGAGCAAACAAACTCATTGTGAGTCAAGCCATGGCTCGTTGTTAGAACATAAAGGGAATGAGTACTTATTGTTATATAGAAATATTGATAACCACGTGTGTATTAGAGTTCATATCACCACGAGTAGGCGCCTACGTGCAGAAATTCGCGTTGCCAATTATTACGCAGCACCTATAGGTAAATAAAATATATCTACAACTGTGCGATAGATAACAAACGTACCTACCACTTGACACACAGTACGATGCTGCAACAAAGGCAATGAAATAATCAGAAATGCACTTGATGAGTGACGACTAACTTACTTCGTTTCGTTGAATTTCAATGGCCACCCGGCCATTCTGATGACCATGGGAAATTCATTCTTCCTGTCACGTTATGCTAAGATTAAGTACCACAAAGTATTTAATTAACACAATATTTTAGGACGAATTACATGAAAATGTGTGTAACTATTTATCTGATGATAGTATCAATGAATGAATTGTAAAATTGCTCATAGGTCTTATCACCAATTATTTTTGCCACTTACAACTTCCAAGAAAACTAGAATCAGACCTATATGACAAAGTAAATTGGCTTAAAATAGATCCCACTGAAGGTATCTCCTGAAAAATTACATTATTTTCAGAAGTTGGCTTACTTTAACAGTCAAAAAAAAGAAATTAGGTATATTTAGAGTCTAATTAACTAATGGACGTATAGAAGTTAGTTAAACGAGCAGGTGGAAGCAGGCATTTAGCACCTAAGTAGAAGTCTTTTTCAGCCTCCCAGTTCAAAAGTGGCAGGTAAATGTAATTCTGTCACGCTAATGAACTTGATGCGATGGCGTTGCGCTCGGGTGGCTGTTGTGCAAGTATGGCGGTGCGCGGGGTGCGCGTCTGCGCGTACGCACGTCATCGATCGACACGCGATGCAGGCGCCATCACCGCTCACCGGCTTGGCGGTTCGAGCCACGCTGTCGCCACATTGAGACATGTTCGCACTTTACGCCCAGAGGACAAAATAATGTTGCACGTGCACTCTTAGCCAGTGGCGTTATCCAATAATCAATTAGAACGTATTTTGATATCTTTTCATACTTAACTCATACCTAGTTAATTTGTGGGTTATGTATTTTAATTAACACGCATCTTTAGTACCTACCTAAGCCTCGACTGAGTTAGACGACAGCATTAATTAAAATGAAAATTGCAGTCTAGATTATTTTAGTCTACTCGATCCAGATAAATCTGATCTAGATAGTGACTAGTGTTAATCTGTCCGAGTTACCTCGTTAGATTTCGCACCTATTGTGCAACGGTGACGGTGGCGCCTCGCCAGCCGACGAATCATGGCCATCCGATGCAACAAGTTATTTGTGGACACAAACTAATCTTTACTCCGCTGTCCCAATATTTAGCACCTTCAATCATCGCTGTTTATTATTACTCATTTAAAATTATTCATCACACCTTGCAATGGTCAGTAATTGAAATGATAACGTAGGTACCTACGTACCTACGATGTGAAATATTTGTATTGTACGTACGTCACGTCATAGCCTGTAACATGTGCATTGTGCAGTAGCAAACCGTGAGTATATTAACGTGCCGTACGCCATGTACGAGTATGTACATAACAGAGGAGTCCACAGGCGGATGTAGATAACATTTCGCTGCGTTGACATCATTCAACTAAAGTTGCAGAGCCGATATTGTAACTCAAGATAACGGGGAAAATGTTACAGACAGTAAAAGGAACTGGAATAGTTGTGCGCAATTATGTGATTGCGTAATGTTTCCTGATGCGTCAATTTTAACTTGCTGATAAATATTGTCAACTCGATGCCCTCACTAGAGCATGGACTTAGTATCTATATGCTTATCTTTTGTTAATTGTGGTGCAAGGACTTAAAATATGCAGCTTATCTAATACGTATCAGTCTATCGACAGGACAGACTGTTTTCAAAACCCTTTCTATTTTCTCTTACCTCGCTAGGCTATCTCTAGCCTATTGATAAACGAAGAGAACCTTTTCATTTAATCATAAAGTCCAGTTTCATAGACATTTTAAAACGTTTGCTGCCGTGGTTTTTGGGTGAGGCGCACGCAACGCGACGCGGTGCGGCCTGTGAACGTGGTCGTCAGCGCTGCCAGTGAGAGGAAACCTGTTTGGTCGGAGAGCTGATGTCGGTCGTGGGCGTCTGACGAGCCCGCAGACCGGCCACACCTAATGCTAATGCGTCTTAGCATTACCATTAAACATCTAATTGTTTTTAATACCGTGGAGAAATTCTTTGCTTTACAAAATTAAATGAAGAGTTGCAAACTCTTGCATTTTCGCCGCTCGATGAACAATAGCTTGTCAAACTACTTATTAAAAGAAAAATCTCCAAAACTCAAAAACGTTGCGAAACAATGAAAAAGAAATAAATTGAGGAATGGCGGCGAAATCTTCACCGACATTAGAACAGGTTGTGATTTTGTTTAGAACTTAGGCGGGTCCGTTTAAGGTGGCACAAAAAATAAGGTGCCAATAAAGGGACGGAAACCCATTGTTTGACTGTTATTCTGGTATCAGGAATTTCGGGGAAAAAAGCGAAGAAGCTAAGGGTCCATTCTATAGAATCGGGCGGCGAGGAATACAATAGAGTCCTTTGTGAGCGCAGGCGCCGAACGGTCTGGCGGCGCAGGCGCGCGACTCGCCGCCGCTTCGTCTGGCGCGCTCGCGCTCGCTCCTATATGTGTGTACTTAGTCGTTCTATTGGGCGCTTTGTCACGCACATCCACGATCCCGATATGGCAGGCGGGTGGACTAGAGCCGCGGCGCGAGCTTGCATCTGCATACAATGCGGCACTTTATCCCCGCCGCGGCCGAACCATCCTCACCCGTCAACTTGATGCGCAAGCGCAACGCACACACCTCCATATGATAGAGCGCAGCGCCCTTTACGACGAATTTAATCCGACACATAATACCTACAATGTTCGTCTTATACTTTCATACCAGAAGCTGGGAATATACTTTAATTAAATGATGCTCCGCTTTGAGCATTAACTCGATAAACATAACAATAGTATTGTGGTTTTTAACGAGAAAACTGCCATGAACTTTTGTGGATAGGTAAATGATATTGATTTACCTACGAGCATTTCACAATAAAAGAGCAATAAACAATGTCCCGGGATTTACATAATCCTCGTGATTCAGCTCCGTAGCCGCGTCGTCACACATCACACCACCAGGACTTGGCCTATGAAGTGCTACGTGTCTGAGTCAACGAAGGACGTGCCGTCAGTGACGCAACAAAATGCGCGGCATACCTTTCTGTTCCTGTCGATTGCGCTTGATAACATATTTTACCGAGCAAGAAATTATTTATCTTTCTCATGCGTCAGGAATGTGGGATATCTCCGTACCTAGAAGGTGATTGGGTACTTTAGAACTTCCAACCTTGTGTCACTGGGTAATGACACGACATTGCAAATGGCAAATGCGTAATGACCTGATGACGATTACATTATTATAAAGGCATTTTAAAACGCTAGTGTTTAATTTACTAGTATATTATATTGTTTTATGGTAAAGCGTTTTTAATCATAGAAATTGAAATAATCTTCATTGACAATATGTATACGAAACAACCATAATGCCGTAAGTACTCTATTCATTTATCCAGTGCCGGACCATTGCCGCTAACAAGATAAAGGAAATGTTCAGTTGACCAGAAACTAAAGCACAAGAAGAACTGTTCAATACGCACCAAAAAAATACTGAATGAACGTTTACAACAAAGGTGCTATTCAAGATGATTCAAGAGACAAGGCTAAATGCAATATGTACGACTAGTACTTACGGCAAGCACAATTCTACGGCTTAATCACAGATACATTCTAGAACATGTTGCTCTGATCTGATGCTATCCCAAATTATGATTTCGGAGAAAAAGGAAAATATACAACATCATAGCCGCAGTAACGACGAGAAAGAAGTACACGTGGAGACAGGAGGCTACGGATACTGAAGAACAGACAGCAAATAGGTAAAAGTTTGAATTAGGGTGCAGAGCAACACCAGGGGAGTTACTATGACGTCTTAAAGCAGTAGTAATCCCAGTGTGGGAAAGAGACAGAACTATACAGATCATCTAGCGCCATCACCCACACTGGAATTACTCCTAGCCCACGAAATTCAACTTTTCTTACGTTTTTTTTTGGAATTTGCAGGTCATTGTCAGATTGTATGTTGATGAAAAATGAGTCGCGCTAGTAAAACGTATGCAGTTAGAATTATAATTATTAAAATCATCAATACAACCCTCTAAGTTCATTTAAGCCCAGACTGACCTTTTCATGAAATAGTTATTGAATGAGGTTAAATGTGTTTAGCTTGAGTTCATGATTTTAATTGTTATTATTCCGTAACTACATACTTGTTACTAGCGCGACTCAATTTTCATCAACACACAACCTGACACTGACCTATAAATTGCAAAAACCAAAGAAAATTTTTATTTCGCGGGCTACCCTGGCGTTTCCACCTCAATTCGTCATGATAGGCCACCAGGAATATTGGAGTTCCTTGAGGGCAATCTGCTAGGAATGGTCACATTCTTTGCAAAGGGGGGCTTAGGTAGATAGGGGTATATCCTACCCTTAAAGAAGGAATAATGTGATGATCGAGAAGCAGTAAGTACCTATAATGGGCGATCACTTCTGACAAAAAGTTTTCTAAAAGTTTAGAACTACCTCTTTATCTAACTTAGAAATAAAGCTACTAACAAAACACAAATAATATTGATAAAGTGTAGGTAATATGAACATTTAAACAACAACTTATCTTACAACTGTATCTGCTTGCTTGTGAGCAACCAAATTCAAGGAACCGCGTAATCAGATACTTATGCGGTTATTATGGACACAGAACACTTATTCTCAAGTGTACGTTACATACTTTGTCCATAATTATAAACTAGTGTTCTATATTATTTATATGGTCTTTATTACAGCACTAGTAACTACTCTGTACTATAGTCGTTAGATATATATAAATTGGTCAGAACTGTACATTCGATAAATTCCAAGAAATTACGCTTGGCCTTGTGGCAATCGCGTAGCGTTTTTAATCGTAGTACTTCACAAGTCGTTGTGGTCAAAACAAAATGATGACAGCATCATGTTTTTTATATAAGTACAACATATTTTGAAACCCTATTATTGTCTCACTTAACATTTTAAAACAATTCATGTGTGTTTGTGTGACCGCTAAGATCTTCGCAACTATACAATATATTTTGAGGCGGTTTTCACCAACATCCAGCACTTAGGTACTTTATAAATACTACTTCATACTTCATGCATGACATGTCACCGTGCGAAGCAGGGGCGGGTCTCTAGTTAGATACAAAGTTATTGTAGAAGTAGCAAGTATAGTCATAATGAATGAAATACGTCATAAGGTAAAAGAAATAAGGAAAATTCTTTACAAAATACAACATAACAAAAACATATAGTCGCATTGCCGTCAGCGTCGCGTATAGTAACGCTAACTTAAAAACGCGCACCTACCTTTAGTCTCTGGCGTGGTCGCGTAGCGCGTAGGCGGTTACGGCTCGTTGTCGCAGCGTAGCAGTTTGTAGCAGACTCGTAGCCGTTGTACCGTCATGTAGCCGCGTAGGCGGTTACGCTTCGTAGTAGCAGCGTAGCAGTTTCGTAGCGAAGGATAGCCGCGTAGGCGGTTACGCTTCGTAGTCGTAGCGTAGCGGCTTCGTAGCAGACGCTCAGCCGATTTGCCGTCGCGTAGCCGTGTAGGCATTTCGTTTCGTATTCACAGCGTAGCGGTTTTGTTGCATTCCATTTTGGCATTAGTTGCATAGGCGGTTTCATTTCTTTGTCACAGTGTAGCAGACGAGAAGGTATTCTACCGACGACCTCAGCTGGCTTACTGAACGTGTAGACTCTGCAGACGATATTAAGCGATATAACGAATGAACAGAAATAAAAAGCTATGGGAGAACTTATCGTAGAGTGGACTTAACTTCGTGTACCAAGTTTAGTTCCCATCTAACCAACTCAACCGCAACAGCTACGTAGGGTGAAAACTTTTCCCAGTACCTCGTCCGCAGTTAGGTATGAAAACGTGGCGTTACTGCAAGAACATCGCGTGACCTTAGCTCTTTAGAATTGTGTCCAAAAAAAGTTATAATAGAAGAAAAAGTCACCGTATAAGTGTTATAAAGTGTGACGGGAAATTTTCCGAATCTTCCCACAATGCAGCCACTACACTGTTCTGAATTCCCTCGATGATCGCGCAGCTCTCTATTCAATACAGTGGTCATGCTAGTCCTTGTGTTATTCATGACGCGTTATATTAGTTCATCGGTATGTCCAGTTGCTAAGTACATACATTCTAGTAGGTAGTTGTTTACATTATTGTGCAGTTAATTGGCTCACAGAGTCAGACCATACACCGTATAAGGCAAGTTGCCGAGAATCTAGTCCCACAAGTCGACGAGCGGCGCGGTGGCGGCAGCCGGCCAACCGCTTTCATCATGCCACGATTACTTATGTCAAGCATTATCCTTTTACAAGTAGGTATGCACAATGTTGGCATGACGTGTATGTGGATAGTGGACAACGACTTTGAAATAATCGCTGTACACTCCCATAAACTAGCATGATCATGTAGAAAAAACAAACAGATATGACATTCATTACTTAGGTATGCAAGATAACTTGCTAGTAACACTGCATTGAGCAGCATTTTATCGAAGAATACGATATGTTTGTGTTTTATAATAGGCGGCGGTGGTATACCTCCTTTTTGTTTTACTTAAAAAGAAAACAAAACCTTATGAACGCATTCCATAGTTCCCGCAGCCTTCCGCCCCGCCCTCGCATTCCATCGAGATAGTTGAAGATAGACGATAGATCACTCAAGGATCAAATCTCGACAAAAAATAGATTGATGTTACCAAAAATAAATAGCCCCTTCAAGTTTTTGATTGCAAATTAATATCACGTTACCAACGCACCACACCTACTAATTATAAAATAAAGTTAATTTTGAACAATATTATCCCATGAAATTATTTACCGTACCCAAAGGGTAAAAACGGGACCCTATTACTAAGACTTCGCTGTCTGTCCGCCCGTCTGTCTGTCACCAGGCTGTCTCAAGCACCGCGATTTCACAAATTAAGTATTTCTGTTGCCGCTATAACAACAAATACTAAAAACAAAATAAAATAAATATTTAAGGCGGTCTCCCATACAACAGACATGATTTTTTGCCGTTTTATAGATAATGTTACGGAACCCTTCGTGCGCGAGTCCCACTCGCACTTGGCCGGTTTTTTGTAATTTCTTTGGACATTTTCTATGCTCAAGAAATATGAATGTTCTACCGTTTGTATGCCTATGTGCCTTTTGGAACTAATTATCCAATTAGCTAGTTCAAGAGGGTGCGATTCCGTTTACTAGTAATTTTAACGGATGTCACTTCATTTCAGTTTTTGTTGATAGTTTTTGCAAGCATAGCATTCGCACTCAGCCAACATGTGGGCAGATGTCATGTTTCCTGAATCCTATTAGTTTGATGTTCGTTTACATTACAACTTCGTACGTTTGTCACCATCTCTTTTACATTACAATTAAGGACTAAAATACCTACTTTGTTTTGTTCTTAGAATGAAAACGGTTTTGTTTCTCAAGCATCTTTAAGATTAATGTTGTTTTGTTTTTTCAGGAAATTTCTAGTATTTATTTGATGTACAGGCTGCCATTAAATCTTTAGCTGGCAGTTACTACAAACTATTATTAAAAGTACTTTAGAGGTGAGGAGTTAGGTATTTAGTCCCAGAAACTTCTGATAACAATTTAATAATCTATTGGTGTTAGACAACCACTGTTATTCCAGATGAAAAGCAATGTTTAATTCAACAAAAAGCAAGAACTATTGCCGGTAGTGTTTGTTTTGTTTGAAAACTAATTATTTTCCGCACCTATTTAACGTGAAGCGCCATCCATCGATCACCTTAAAAACTAAACAAGTTTCACTTTCGTCAATAATCAACAGATGGCGCTGAATTAATGTGTACCTTTTTTATTTAAACTTCTTTGGCTATACAAATAGTTTTTTACTAAATACCTATGAAAATATATACGGCACTCAGTACCAGCGTTAGGGCCATTGACGCCCCGGTCAAGAATATGGCGCCTATTAGCGAATATTTTGCTAATCCAATCTGACCATAATGAAAACCGAAAGGACAATGACCAAAGTTGGTACCAAAAAGTCTCGCGCCTCAAAACCAAAATATTATAGTAATTAGTTTCATATTTTTTTACGGCATTACGCGTCGGGGATTTGATTTTTGAACTGGAAATAAACTTTTCGAGTTTAAAAGTATGAATATTGTTTTACTCCCTTTATATGACGTTCCGTTTCAACTGAATATAAATGACGTTCCGTTTCAATTGAACAAACCCTTGTCTGTCGAGCGGACTCTAAAATTAATTACAATTAAGTAAGATCAGTACACCAAATCGATTTAGTTTGGTTTATTGCTATTTGCAACAAAATAGATTTTCTCAGCCTAAAGATTTTGATTTATCGATTAAATCCCGACTAGTTTATAGTTATCTTATCTGTGGCATCTGACATTTGTAGTCTGTACTGACTACCTACGTTAAGCTAACTTTGCGCTAGCGAAAACGACCGTCTGTGTTTTAAGAGTTGAGATTGAGATTTGTAAATTATTGAACTGTGTGTTGAGAAGTAGAACTTGTATTTTGTGAACTTTTTTCTGTGTATTCATTTGTGCAAACATGTTGAGTCGTGGAGTCAGCCAATTGACACCGTCATTATACATTCGACGATGTATCAATTGTTCATTTTTGATACCCAGAAATCTATCTACACATTCATTAGAGCACGTGTCTACTCCTATGATTAACTTGTTACAGTCGTGGATAACTCCTACTCAGGTAAGCAATCTTATTTTACTCTTTGAATATATACTGTCAGGCACCTTCCATTTCCTGACTTATCATCTCTGACTAATCTGACTGTACCATCTCCACCACGTACCATCTTACGACACATTTTATATAATGAAAAAATATTTTAGAATAGAATCGCACAGAAGATAGATTACGCCACAAAAACACCTTTTTAATTGATGGTTTTTATTGCAGTTGTCTTCAGAAAGTGTGCTCTGTACAGAGTGTTTGACACTGCTTCAAGATCGAGCAAACACAATCAATGAAGGAAGTTTATCTTTGCCTGCTATTGGTCATAGAAGATTATGTTTTTCTTGTGGCAAATCTATTCTACATGCTACTAGAACATATCCTGTAAGACAAGATCGACAAGAGAGAAACATTTTAGTTAGACATGTTCCGCTGCATTTGGTAAATGTTTTATTTATATTGAAATATCAAAAAAGTAATTCAATTTCTTATTACAATTACTTCTTGATCATTATAATGTATTCCTAACAGTTAGATCACACTTACATACTTTTATTAAATCTATAACCCATTGCAAAATGTTTTGTATTACATGTTTAATCATGTTATTTTTTTAGGTCTCAAGATTGGAAAGAGTTTGTGCTGCTTGTTGGAGGTCAGCTAGAAGAGAAATACAACGTCATAATCAGCATGACCATAATCGCCCTGGTCTATCAGATCATATTTTGCCAGACGCTGGATCAAGTGGGGATCTCAATATTCCTGAGCCGCCTCCTCTTCCACAACAAAACCTACACACTGCTCAAGTTAGATCAAATCCAACAATTATGTCTTCTGTGTATAAGCGTGCTGCTAGCACATCCAATCACTGTATATTTGTTAATTGTTTTGAAACAGAACGTTTACTGGTACCCTCATCTATAAAGGATTTGTTATTACTTAATTATAAATTCTATGTGCCGCCAGCAGCACGAATCTGTCGTCACCACCTGGATCATGGCCGTTGGAATGAATTAACTTCCCAGTTAAGAGATTTCACTGGTAGTCAATTTGACGCAATCATGAATATAATGCAACGAGCTGCCAATTACCATATAGATTTCTCAAATATTTTAATTATGCCTACATATTTATGTCACTTTTGGCTTGGCATGAACTCGGATCAATTTTATGATTTGTTAAACTGTATACCAAGTCTAGCAGGACAAGTACCGAATGCCACGATTGCATTAAGCATTTACTTAGTTAAGCTGAGAACTGGTGATAGTAATGAAAGATTGGCAACTCTCTTTAATAAATCTCGTGTCACCTTAGAACGCTTAATGAATAAAGCCAGACAATGTTTAATTAATGAGTTTCTTCCATTGTACTTAGGATTTAATCATATGACTGTTGAAGATGTTGCTTCTAGAAATAGAATAATACCAGAAGGATTATTTGGTAATCCTGATTTGCCACCTAATTCTAAACCAGCAATAGTAATATGTGATGCTACTTATGTATTTATTCAAAGTAGTTCTAATTACTTATTTCAAAAACAAACATACAGTTTGCAAAAACTGGATAATTTGGTCAAACCATTTATGATAGTGTGTTGTGATGGTCATATTGTGGATTGTCTCGGGCCATACAAGGCGACCACTAATGATGCTGCTATTACTAGTTTAAACCTACGTGATGAGGAATCTTGTTTAAGATCATTTTTCCGCAGAGGTGACGTTTTCATCCTTGATAGAGGATTTAGGGATGTTATTAATGAACTCCAGGGATATGGCTTTATAACACATATGCCAGAGTCTCTACTTGAAAATGAATACCAATTAACAACCCAGCAGGCAAATCGGTCTCGTCTTGTTACTATGTGCCGCTGGGTTGTAGAAGTGGTTAATGGGAGGGTGAAAAGGGATTTCAGACTTTTTCGTCATGTTTTCAACAATAGAGCAGCTTTGCACCTAATGGATGACTTTAGAATCTCTTGTGCCCTTATTAATAAGTTCCATGTTCTTATAGAAGACCCACCAGAAGCCTTGGAATATGTTAGAATAGCTAAAGAGAGGCTTTCACTAACAAACCATTTGGCAACTTACGTTGAACAGGAAAATCTCAATAGAAGGAGAGTGAATTTTCAAATGATTAATAGCAATAATCCACATTTAGATGGATTTCCACAGTTGACAATAACCGATTTAAAACGGTTAGCTCTTGGGACTTATCAGCTTAAACAGGCTAGATCGTATTATGGGGAACATATCCGTCGGACTGGGATGTATTCAGTTGAGGTGAACGATAATATTGATGATGATATACCCTTGATTTTAGGTCTTAATAATTACCTCTTAAGAGGTAGGATTAAATCTAGACATGTAACCAGTCGTACTTATCATACCTATTTATTGATTAGCAGAGATGATGCTGTGGCCAACACATTAGAAACCATAGTAGGTTACTGCTGCAGCTGCCTCGTTGGTAAGCGAACAGTGGGCTGCTGTGCTCATGTGATGACCATAGTCTGGTATTTGAGCTGGGGACGGTATAATGACGTAACTGCGCCGGCAACGGCTTTAGATGATTTTTTTCAGGAGTATGATGAATGAATGCGTTAGTGTAGGTAGGTAGGGTAGGCAGGTAGGGCAGAGGTAGGGCGGGTAGGTAGGGCAGGTAGGTAGGGTAGGTAGGTAGGTAGGGCAGGTAGATAGGGTAGGTAGGTAGGTAGGGTAGGTAGGTAGGTAGGGTAGGTAGGTAGGTAGGTAGGGTAGGTAGGTAGGTAGGGTAGGTAGGTAGGGTAGGTAGGTAGGGTAGGTAGGTAGGGTAGGTAGGTAGGGTAGGTAGGTAGGTAGGGTAGGTAGGTATATAGGTAGGTAGGGTAGGTAGGTAGGTAGGTAGGTAGGGTAGGTAGGTAGGTAGGTAGGGTAGGTAGGTAGGTAGGTAGGGTAGGTAGGTAGGGTAGTTAGGTAGGTAGGGTAGTTAGGTAGGTAGGGTAGTTAGGTAGGTAGGGTAGTTAGGTAGGTAGGGTAGTTAGGTAGGTAGGGTAGGAAGGTAGGTAGGTATGTAGGTAGGTAGGTATGTAGGTAGGTAGGTATGTAGGTAGGTAGGGTAGGTAGGTAGGGTAGGTAGGTAGGGTAGGTAGGTAGGGTAGGTAGGTAGGGTAGGTAGGTAGGGTAGGTAGGTAGGGTAGGTAGGTAGGGTAGGTAGGTAGGGTAGGTAGGTAGGGTAGGTAGGTAGGGTAGGTAGGTAGGGTAGGTAGGTAGGGTAGGTAGGTAGGGTAGGTAGGTAGGGTAGGTAGGTAGGGTAGGTAGGTAGGGTAGGTAGGTAGGGTAGGTAGGTAGGGTAGGTAGGTAGGGTAGGTAGGTAGGGTAGGTAGGTAGGGTAGGTAGGTAGGGTAGGTAGGTAGGGTAGGTAGGTAGGGTAGGTAGGTAGGGTAGGTAGGTAGGGTAGGTAGGTAGGGTAGGTAGGTAGGGTAGGTAGGTAGGGTAGGTAGGTAGGGTAGGTAGGTAGGGTAGGTAGGTAGGGTAGGTAGGTAGGGTAGGTAGGTAGGGTAGGTAGGTAGGGTAGGTAGGTAGGGTAGGTAGGTAGGGTAGGTAGGTAGGGTAGGTAGGTAGGGTAGGTAGGTAGGGTAGGTAGGTAGGGTAGGTAGGTAGGGTAGGTAGGTAGGGTAGGTAGGCAGGGTAGGTAGGTAGGGTAGGTAGGTAGGGTAGGTAGGTAGGGTAGGTAGGTAGGGTAGGTAGGTAGGGTAGGTAGGTAGGGTAGGTAGGTAGGGTAGGTAGGTAGGGTAGGTAGGTAGGGTAGGTAGGTAGGGTAGGTAGGTAGGGTAGGTAGGTAGGGTAGGTAGGTAGGGTAGGTAGGTAGGGTAGGTAGGTAGGGTAGGTAGGTAGGGTAGGTAGGTAGGGTAGGTAGGTAGGGTAGGTAGGTAGGGTAGGTAGGTAGGGTAGGTAGGTAGGGTAGGTAGGTAGGGTAGGTAGGTAGGGTAGGTAGGTAGGGTAGGTAGGTAGGGTAGGTAGGTAGGGTAGGTAGGTAGGGTAGGTAGGTAGGTAGGGTAGGTAGGTAGGGTAGGTAGGTAGGGTAGGTAGGTAGGGTAGGTAGGTAGGGTAGGTAGGTAGGGTAGGTAGGTAGGGTAGGTAGGTAGGGTAGGTAGGTAGGGTAGGTAGGTAGGGTAGGTAGGTAGGGTAGGTAGGTAGGTAGGGTAGGAAGGTAGGGTAGGTAGGTAGGGCAAGTAGATAGGGTAGGTAGGTAGGTAGGGCAGGTAGATAGGGTAGGTAGGTAGGTAGGGCAGGTAGGTAGGGAGAACGTCTGGCGGCCAAAGGCGGCGTTGGTGAGGTCCTCCGTCCAATGCAGGACGATGGCGTCCCTCGCCTCCTGCCGCACGGCCTGGAGTGGACGGCGCACCGGAAGGAGCTCGGGGAGCGCCCCGTCGCCGAGGAGCGGGAGGCCGTGCGGCAGGAGGCGAGGGACGCCATCGTCCTGCATTGGACGGAGGACCTCGCCAACGCCGCCTTTGGCCGCCGGACGTTGGACACGCGCGGTCCGGCCCTGCGGGGCTGGCTCGAGCGGTCCCACGGTTACCTCTCTTTCCGTCTGGCGCAGGTGTTATCCGGACATGGTTGTTTCGGATCGTACCTGCGCCGGATCGGGAGGGAGGAAACCCCGGCGTGCCACGACTGCGGCGCGGCGGAGGACACGGCACAGCACACCCTCGAGGTGTGCCCGGCGTGGTTCGAGCTGCGCCGCGGTCTGACCGCGGTGGTCGGACCGGACCTCTCGCTTCCCGGCGTGGTCGACGCCATGCTGGGGAGCGAGGAGGCCTGGTCAGCGGTCGCCTCCTTTTGCGAGGACGTAATCTCGCAAAAGGAGCTAACGGAGCGCGCGCGGGAGGACGATCCTCTCGCCGCGACGCATCCGCAGGCGAAGAAGGGGGAGAAGGCGTCGTGCCCTCCTCCTCATGGTGACGGGCGGGCGGCAGGTACGGGGGTGCCTTCGCCCGCATTGCACCCGTCACCTTCGTCGGTCATTCCCGACCCCCCACACCCATGAGGGTGTGAGGGGTTGTCTTGCGGGGCAATCGTCGGCGGAGGACTGGAAGTAAAGGCTGTGCCGGTTTCCCAGTCCCCCGCCACTCTGACGAAGCGGGAATGCGCTGGGTCGTTTTAGTGGGTATACCGGGTCCGCCCGGGGAGTCCCACATACCCCTCCTGTCCCCCGATGGGAGGGTATGCGTAATGCATTTTTTCCCAGCGTCAACAAAAAAAAAAAAAAAAAAACTGGTGCTTGGTCAGAAAACCTCCTCGGGGCCCAGTGGCTGCCGGTCCTTCTCGATACGTCTGGAGGGAACAGCAGCTGCTGGGACGGTGCACCCTGGGCGCGGCAGTATCCTTCCCCGATGAATGGGAAGAGATTCCTATTCCTCGGGGAATGTTACTGTCGTGGCCAATATTCTGACACGGTGGGGCGACCTCCGCGCGACCCTCTGAACCGCAGAGGGCGCAGTGGAGGAGCAGGGGCGGGCTCGGTGTGCCGCCGGGCGTTGGGCGCGCTCGGTCCGGACTGGCGGGGCTGGCTCGGGCGGTCTCGCGGTTTCCTCTCTTTCCGTCTGGTGCGGGTGTTGTCTGGAAACATCCATGCGGGGGGGGGGGGCCTACCGCGACAGCGGCGCGGCGGAGGACACGGCGCAGCACACACTCGAGGTGTGGAACAGCTAGTTTTAAATAAATATTTTTGAATTTGAATCGCTATTAAAAAACCCAAATAGACTTGTTTGTTTTATTTTTTCTATCACTTACCTAGTCGATTCACGACAACAACATGAGCATGAGGAATAGGGTCTGTCATGAATAGTATCCTAAGACTATACCTGCCTCGCTTCAAATTACTCCAACGTGTAGGGCATACAATAAAAATGAGAAGATTATAGTTATTTTGTCTATGGTTAATTGGCCGTTCACAGAATAGTCTTATTGATGTAGAATGCAATGGAATCGATTTTTTGATGAATCGATTAACCATTAATCGTTTCTTTTGTTTATTATACATAGCTATAACGTTTGCTTGAAAAACACTTCAAGAATTACAAATATGTATTTGCTTTGCTTTCTTTGAATAACAGCAACGATTAAGTAAGATCAGTACACCAAATCGATTTAGTTTGGTTTATTGCTATTTGCCACAAAAAAGATTTTCTCAGCCTAAAGATTTTGATTTATCGATTACATCCCTAAATCCCGACTAGTTTATAGCACTTACTATACTCTATGGTTTATAGTTATCTTATCTGTGGCATCTGACATTTTTACTGTACTGAAGTGTACTGACTGACTAGACTACGTTAAACTACCTTTGCGCTAGCGAAAACGAACGACCGTCTGTGTTTTAAGAGTTGAGATTGAGATTTGTAAATTATTGAACTGTGTGTTGAGAAGTGCAACTTGTTTGTATTTTGTGAACTTTTTTCTGTGTATTCATTTATGCAAATATGTCGAGTCGTGGGGTCGGCCGATTGACACCGTCATTATCCATTCGACGATGTATCAGTTATTGTTCATTTTTGATACCCAGAAACCTACCTAAACATTCATTAAAGCACGTGTCTACTCTTATGATTAACTTTTTACAGTCGTGGATAACTCCTACTCAGGTAAGAAGATCTTATTATTACTCTTTGAATATATACTGTCAGGCACCTTCTATTTCCTGACTTACCATCTCTGACTAATCTGACAATACCATCTCCACCACGTACCATCTTACAAAACATTTTATATAATGAAAAAAATATTTTAGAATCGCACAGAAGATAGATTATGCCACAAAGGGTAAAAACAACTTTTTAATTGATGGTTTTTATTGCAGTTGTCTTCAGAAAGTGTGCTCTGTACAGAGTGTTTGACACTGCTTCAAGATCGAGCAAACACAAACAATGAAGGAAGTTTATCTTTGCCTGCTTTTGGTCATAGAAGATTGTTTTTCTTGTGGCAAATCTGATCTACATGCTACTAGAACATATCCTGTAGGACAAGATCGACAAGAGAGAAACATTTCAGTTAGACATGTTCCACTGCATCTGGTAAATATTTATATTGAAATATAAAAAAAAGTAATTCAACTTCTTATTCAAATTCAAAACATTTATTTCAGACTAATTAGGTCCATAGAGTGTTAGTAGTACAATAAGATGACTTAAAACTATGTTAGTAATTACACAAACACAACAAATAAGAGGAAAAGGCGCCAGTCAGCCTATAATATATGCAGCAGTAATATATGCGCCAGTCAGCCTATAATTATTACAATTACTTCTTGATCATTATCATGTATTCCTAACAGTTAGATCACATTACACTTACATGCTTTTGTATACATGTTTACTTAATCATGTTATTTTTTTAGATCTCAAGAATGGAAAGAGTATGTGCTGCTTGTTGGAGCTCAGCTACAAGAGAAGTGCAACGTAGTGATCAGCATGACCATAATCGCCCTGGTCTATCAGACAATATTTTGCCAGACGCTGGATCAAGTGGGGATCTCAATATTCCTGAGCCGCCTCCTCTTTCACAACAAAACCTACACACTGCTCAAGTTAGATCAAATCCAACAATTTATGTCTTCTGTGTATAAGCGTGCTGCTAGCACATCCAATCACTGAGAAACAGAACGTTTACTGGTACCCTCATCTATAAAGGATTTGTTATTGCTTAATTATAAATTCTATGTGCCGCCAGCAGCACGAATCAGTCGTCACCACCTGGATCATGGCCGTTGGAATGAATTAACTTCCCAGTTAAGAGATTTCCAGCAGGCAAATCGGTCTCGCCTTGTTACTATGTGCCGCTGGGTTGTGGAAGTGGTAAATGGGAGGGTGAAAAGGGATTTCAGACTCTTGCGTCTTGTTTTCAACAATAGAGCGGCTTTGCACCTAATGGATGATTTTAGAGTCTCTTGTGCCCTTATATTAATAAGTTCCATTTTGTTATAGAAGGCCCACCAGAAGCCTTGGAATATGTTAGAATAGCTAAAGAGAGGCTTTCACTAACAAACCATTTGGCAACTTACGTTGAACAGGAATATCTCAATAAAAGGAGAGTGAATTTTCAAATGATTAACAGGAATAATCCACATTTAGACGGATTTCCACAGTTGACCATAACCGATTTAAAACGGTTAGCTCTTGGGACCTATCAGCTTAAACAGGCTAGATCGTATTATGGGGAACACATCCGTCGGACTGGGATGTATTCAGTTGAGGTGAATGATAATAAATAATTGATGATGATATACCCTTGATTTTAGGTCTTAATAATTACCTCTTAAGAGGCGGATTAAATCTAAACATGTAACCAGTCGTACTTATCACACCTATTTATTGATTAGCAGAGATGATGCTGTGGCCAACACATTAGAAACCATAGTAGGTTATTGCTGCAGCTGCCTCGTTGGTAAGCGAACAGTGGGCTGCTGTGCTCATGTGATGACCATAGTCTGGTATTTGAGCTGGGGACGGTATAATGACGTAACTGCGCCGGCAACGGCTTTAGATGATTTTTTTCAGGATTATGATGTATGATGAAATAAATATTTTTGAATTTGAATCGCTATTAAAAAACCCAAATGAACTTGTTTGTTTTATTTTTTCTATAACTTACCTAGTCGATTCACGACAACAACATGAGCATGAGGAATAGAGTCTGTCATGAATAGTATCCTAAGATTATTAAAGAGTTATTTTTCAAGACTCTCTCTAGGCTCAAGCGTTTTTTTCAGTCTGACTGTTCACCCTTATGATAATGTTCTATAGGTACTGGTGTGGTAGCGTGATCGTGGTGGCGTCCAATGATATAATACCATTATATACGTTACCCGCTCACAGTATTGGCAATATAAAGGTCTAAAATAAAATCGAGTTTCAGTCAAGCATACCTACAGTGGATGTTACTTTAACTCGTAATTCTTACTAATATTAGTGTATTACGCTGTTTTTAGAGCAATAATGTAATGTATGTGTGTTAAAATACGTCGTTGGTAGCGTCGAAAAAATAGACCTACTTTTTAGGTTAGGTTCGATTTTATAAAATAACTCTGAAACGCGGGTTTTTTTTTCAAAAATAATTTTTGTAGGAGTTAATACGATCAGTGTAGTCTATAAAAAACAAGGTTTGATTTTGAGGCAGCATGGTACGGGATTCCATACTTAAATGAGCATTCTCCTTTAGACTGCCAGTGCTCCCATCCCCCAACGATTTCCGAAAGAACCCCCACCCCCCACCAATTTGGAGCCCCTAACGCGGGCACTTATAACTAAAACATATTACGTATTTTTCAATTATTGTCTGTTTGTTCCACCTAATCTCCTAAACGGCTGGACCGATTTTGACAGGACTTTCACTGGCAGATAGCCGATGTCATAAGATGTAACTTAGGCTACTTTCATTTTACAACAAGAATTTGAGTTACATGCAAAAAAAATTAAAACCCTTAAAATTGGTAACAAAATCCGATTCAAAAAGAGAAGTAATATTTTTTCATAATAATTTCATACAAACGAAGGTCGCGGGCAACAGCTAGTCTTTCATAAAACTTTCAATGAAAAAGTAAAACACAATATAGGGAGTCATCATTTTATTTATGCAACATCCCATACTTCTTCAAAGGCAGTACATAATTTAGCACAAGTCAAGGCAGCTGACAATGGATAATTACTAATTGATATAACATCTTCTGAGTAGTCTACTTCTACTTTACCATGAGCCATGGCACCAATAATAATGACTATTGGCTCATCTTTTGGTACTAACTCTCTACAATTCTTCACAACTGTTGAGCTGAAAGACATGGTCACTTTTCTCACACCAACAGGTAAATGTGTTGTGACCGGGTTTTTTATAACTTTGAGCAGCTTCATTGGGCCATCTGACGCTCTTATTGCAAACTTGTGAAGAAGTTGAACTGAAAAAAAAAATGCATCAAGATAAATAATCAAGCAAATAATAAGAATATTATTTACTAATATTAACATAATTTGTTTATTTGGAACCTACCCATTAATCCAGCAAATCTCTTAAAAGTCCGTGGTATTCTGGTTTGTGGATTTATTTCTATAAGAACATTTTTCTCAGTGTGAATGTAAACTTGCAGTAAGCCGGCCCTGTTAAGAGGAGAGTCCATCAACATAAGAAGCGATTGATGAGTGATGTCTGGCCTGCATGATCCAGGATCTCTGTCATTCTTTCGTAGAATATTTGCATGATCATCACAGTTTAACAGCTCAAAACTATTGCCAGTCTGAAATCAAAACAAATAGTTTTATAACACATAGAAAAGTTGATAACCTCTTAAATTAAGTTAATGTGAAGACAGGAGTATTTTGCTTACTTTAACTGTTTCCAGCTGAGCGTTTTCTAAAATCACAACGAGGCGTTTTTCTTGTTTTTTTATGTGCGAAGTGACTAAATGTCTTGGTATCGGGTCAAATTCAAATTCATCATCTTTCGCTCCCAGTTTCCTTTTCTTTCCCATGATTCACAGTCTCTTATATTTACAAAAATAGAGAATAGAAGATTATTTGTTGTTCAGATATTATTTATTACGAAACTTTTATGCATAAACAAGCGCAATTATTATTTAATAAAAAGAACAACGCATTTTGTAGAAACAAGCCAAGTTATTCTAACGCACGTGTTTTTGACAAGTTAATTGACAATGAAATTGGTTGTTGGTTGACGTTTGCCGACTGTTGGCAACACAACAGGGCTGGCAAGATGTATAAGGGGTTGTCTCCACGAGCGAGAGAATCGCGACGATATTATCGTCTGTGCCACGCATTTCTATACACTCTCTTAGAGGCCGTCTCCACGAGCGAGAGAATCGCGGCGATATTATCCCATACAAATACGTAATATCGCCGCGATTCTCTCGCTCGTGGAGACAGACCCTTAGATTTCAACCAAGCAAACCAGAAAAAACGAGCTTATGTACAGACGCCAGCACATCAAGCTACTAAAAACTATCAAATACTAGCGACCCGCCCCGGCTTCGCACGGGTGCAAGTATTATAATTTAATGTATAATTATACATATAAACCTTCCTCTTCAAACACTCTATCTATTAAAAAAACCGCATCAAAATCCGTTGCGTAGTTTTAAAGATTTAAGCATACATAGGGATATAGGGACAGATAAAGCGACTTTGTTTTATACTATGTAGTGATTCCCAATCAACTTTAAAACTATTTCTTTCGCGATAAAGTTGAAAATCTATTAAAGAAATTTGACAGATTGTAGTTGCTTGATGTGCTAGCGTCTATACGTACTATTCAGTGGCACGGCATGTATCGGCCTGCTATACACTAGAAACTTGATACAAACAACTTCGTTGTTACATCGCTCACCAAACAAAACACACTCACAAACTCTTATTCCTACTCATTCTTTATTGCATACAATTTGCCAGTCAGTGTCAGGCTGTACGTTGAACAAAATATGATTTGCGACCGTAACACGTACGTGTTTACAGAATTATAATAATTAAAATCATCAATTCAACCCTCTCAGTTCATATAATCCTATTGAATGACTATTTCATGAAGAAGTCATTTAATGGGATTAAACTCAAACTCAAAACATTTATTTCAATTAGACCATTACCACTTTCGAATATCAAAAAAAAAACTAAAAGAAGCAAAGCTATACAGTCGTACAGTTGTACAGTCCCAGTCACAAGGCGTAATAACATGAGAAAGTACTGTAGTTGCACATTCCAAAGCGTAGATCTCTATGGAAAAACTCCATGGACACTCTTTTCAACCAAAATAAGTCAAAGTTAAAATCATTTGTAGGAAATGTGGTACAATAGATGGTAAAATAATATGCAGTGCAATGACACATTTCGCCATAAAATTGGCATGCAAACATTAATAAATAAGATGTTAATTCCAAAACGCAATACCTAACTGAAACAAATATTAAATTAGGTAACCAAGTGTGTTTCTAAGTTTAATATATCTCTCCTATTAATTAACTTTGCTGTGCCGACAGGGTCCATAATTGATGCAATACTTTAACATACCAACTGTTTTATTTTACATTATGGAATGCAATAAAGTATTGAGTATACTCAACACAAAACAAAATTTTGCTGTTAAACACTAAATCAAACAAAGAGATTGTTAACATAATAGGTATTAGTAAAATATACAAAACACAACATATTATTATAATTTTGGTAATTCTCTACAATGCATTCCGGTAATGGTAGGATTGACAATTCGATTTTTTAAGAAATTCAGCTATGGAATAAAAGCTATGTGAAATGACCCATTTTTTCAGAACTATGCAGAATTTTCTGTACGGAAGATCAATAATAAAGTTTGGTAGAGAGTTAAAGATGAGTGGAGCCATATAAACACAATTACGTCTAAATAATTCAATCCTAGGTACAGGCATTGTTAATGGATACTGTATAACTGTATGTTTATTAACCTTGTTTTTAAGTTCAAAAAGTGAAGAGTTAGTTTTGACAAATTTTGCTATTTCATACACCCCATGTACTTACAGAATTATACTGATTTAAAAAAAAAAGGGGGAAATGAGCACCCTGTGACATACTTTTGAATGCTGTGACTGCTAATGCTGATAATTTCGATATTTCTTGGAGGTTTTGTAATCTAGGGTATTGCTGTGTCTAAATAGAATGTAAAAATAAAGTACTTATTGTACCATTTTAAAATAAAATATTATTTTAACTAAAGGTGATATGGAAAACTATTGAATTTCGCAACTTTGACCGACTGTAGTGTAAAAAAAATGTACCAAAATCGACCAAAATAGTATGACAAGTGACGTCAAATTTTGACGCGTTTATTCCTCTTTTTAAAAAGGTATAATACTTACACATTAATTTGAAAAAAAAAAAATTGATAATATTTTTACTCAACAACCCAATTTTTACGAAGTGCCTACCTACTAACGGTAACTGTCGGACCCTTTCTTATCTTAGAAACTGTTATGTTACTACTATTATTTACTTCGGTTCCAAGAGTGAGCAAGAAGGAAATACACACAGGTAGATGGGTTCCCAGTAGAATAAAAGCAAAGAATGTTAGTTTAAAGATATTTTATTACAATAAATGTTCAAAATGTTGACCACCCGCGGCAATACAAGCTCTCACTCTCCTTAAAAAGGACCGCTTTATGTTTCGCGAGTAACTTTTTTGACGTATCACCTGCACTGCTTGTGTTATCTTCTCACGAAGGTCAGCGATGTCATTAATGGGCTTCGCATAAACGAGCTCCTTCATAGTTCCCCAGAAAAAAAAAACCAGCGGATTTAAGTCAGGTGAGCGGGCTGGCCACGGGATTGTTCCTGATCGCCCAATCCACCTGTTCGGGTATTGCTCGTCCAAAAACTCTCTAACGGATACGCGAAAATGTGCTGGACAGCCGTCGTGTTGGAACCACATATCTGGTGGGGTCTCTTCTAGTAAGTTTGGCAAATCATTTTGAAGAAAATTTAAATATGATTCGCCAGTCAAATTCTCGGGCATCTCAAATGGACCAATAATATTCCCACAGAGAATACCGGTCCACATGTTCACTTTGAACCGGTACTGGGATCTATCTTCTCGCATCAAGTGCGGATTTTCCACATGCCACTCGTGCAAGTTGTGTAGGTTCATGTAGCCATCCTTCTTAAATGTTGATTCATCTGACCACAAAATTTTGTCGATAAAGTTTTCGTCTTCTCGATGTTTTTGCAGGATTGTTTCACAAAACGCGACTCGGCTCGGATAGTCTCGAGGTAAAAGACTTTGCACTCGCTGTACGTGGTACGGATGATATTCTTCTTTTTGGAGAATACTGTGTGCTGTGCTCTTCGGTATCCCCGTATCAGCTTCTATTCCTCGCACAGAGATGCTTGGATTTGCCGACACCGCCTCTAAAACTTCATCGCGTATGAAGTCATTTACGGGTCGTCCTTCACCAGCTACTTGATTGGGGAACCGCCCGTCACATAGTGATCTGTGCACATTAATGGTCTGCAAGAATCAGTCCAGTCCATAGTAAAGATTGAGCGTACGCATTTTTTCTGAGCTAATAAAACCCTAGTAATTTCGGAAGAGTTTCCCCAGACAATGATACCATACCTGATGATGGAGCAAACATAGACGTGATATACCATTAATGCAGTTTGTCTGGAGGTCTCATCTTTAACTTTTTTCAAGGCAAAAACAAATCTATTTATTTTAATACATATTTCATCAATATGATCCTTCCAGGTAAAATTTTCATCAATAATTATGTGACTCAGGTTGGCTGGACAAATCTTCAAAATAGCTTGCATTTAACTAGGTCAATAGGTCACTTTATGTGACGGCTAAACACCCTTATTTCAGAATTTGTGACGCTACAGAATCTTAGATAATCGATCGAAAACGTGTCCAGCCATCTTGAAAAACCACTTTTCGCTGGTCTCTCAATCTCGGTAACGGAAGTGATTTTGACGACTTTTTGCATATCAACGGGCGTCACATAAAGTGACGGGCACCGAGCTAAAAGTTTTGTGATAAGTACAGTGGTTTAGTAGAAAAATGCAAAAATCTGTGTCCAGCCATCTTGAATTTACGTATAAAACTTATGGCTGGCACTTCCGAATCTCAATAACGGGGGCGTTTTCGAATATGGTTCCTTTACTAATACTTGGTGACGCAATGTGTGACAGTAATAACGTTTGATTTATGGCGTCACATGTAAGGGTTTACGAGAAATCAATACAAACTTAATGTCCAGCCAACCTGAGTTCAAGATGGCTGGACACATGTATCTCCACTGCCTGATGATCTACGACCTTCGAAATGTGTTCAAAATGTTGTGACGGGGACGATAATGATAACCTGAAATTGTGACGGAGAAACTTTGCGTAGTTTCAAAGATATTGATCATTTAAATTTCCCCATACAAACATCCATTAATATTGTGAGGTGACCATAATTTTACATAAATAAAGGATTTCTTTTTAATCGATTAATTGGCCGGTAGCATCCACGCCTGCTTTGTATTTGATTTTGATTCTGAGATCTGATTCTTCATAGTAATAAAAGAAATAATTGTGAACCTAATTAAGGTTTGTCTTTTTGAGACATATACGAAGGATGATTTAAGTACAGGCGTCTTTGAAATGACGAAACACAAACTTGACAAACTTTTTGCTAATAAATACTTGAATTTGTTCAACTGTTTGATCCTAAAGTGATATTTTAAGGTGTACATATTTACTCTTCTGTGTTGCCATCCATGTAATATTTCTATTGAAGGTGTTGTTTATATGTGATTCACCATTTTTACGATAACTGTTGTGTCATCGGCAAACAGTACACAATCTGGGTACTGATTGCCGATGACACAACAGATGCTATCGTTTGTGGAAGATCATTTACGTACATGAGGAATAACGGTGGCCCTAAAACGCTTCGCTGCGGAACACCAAAGTAATTGTATCTAGGTTGAGAATCAAAGTTCGTGATACTATTAACTTTGTCGTTGAATTTAGTAATTCTCGTTATTTGTGTACGATTTGAGAGATATGATTTGAACCACTCTAAGGCTGGGCCTCGGATACCCATTTTATTTAGTTTATCAATCAGAATTGAATGATTTACGAAGTCAAAGGCTTTGCTTAGGTCTAAGAATAAAGCTGAAGTTGTAATTTTCGAATTTATAATTTTCAAAACTGATTTAACTAGGTTAAAAGCTGCAAGTGAAGTTGATTTGTTTTTTCTAAATCCGTATTGTTCTTTTACAAAAGGTGTGCAAGCATCTAAGAAAGAGAGGGTTCTCTTGTACATAACTCTTTCAAAGACCTTTGACAGAATCGTAATCAGAGCAATGGGGCAGTAATTGTTTTTGTCTGTTTTAGAGCCTTTTTTATGCAATGGTTTTATTAAAGAAACTTTAAGTTTATACGGAAAGCAGCCTTGTTCTAAAGATAAATTGATTATAATATGTGAAAGAGGTTCTGCGATATAAGGAAATATTTGTTTTGGAAGATCCTGAAGATGATATGCTGAAGATTTCAGTGGGATCAGAAGGATTAAAAATATACTGTTACCGTTACTTTTAATGTTTGGGTTAGCCGCTTTAGGAGGATGTTGTGAGGTAGCGCTTCTTTCAACAATATCAACAAAGAAATTATTAAATTTATTTGCGATATCCAAACCTGATGTTGCTTAACATCATTGACAATAATACTATTAATATATTCTCGAGACCTTTCGTTACCTGTACAACGTTCAACAATATCCCATGAAGCTTTACCCTTATTTTTTGAAAATGCAATGTGCTTTACATAAAGATTGTAGATTACGGAAACATTTTCTTAACATATTGGAGTACACCTTAAATTTAGTTTTATTATCACTTGTTTTATTTAGATAGTGTTTGTATCTTAGTTTCCGTTTAGTAAGATTATTCATTTTAACTCCTTTTCTTATCCATTAAGGGATAGACATATGCCATCGCGGACTTCTCTGTAGACCTATCTATGATACTCAATTCCACTATAAATCATTTTGTTGTAAGTCAGGGTTTAGGCAGCGTTTTCGTTGAAAGCTCCCAACGGCTTATGTTTTTCGATACCTCCAACAAATATCATTATATTTTAGCCAATGTATACAAAAACTTGACAAATTATATACTAAAACCTTCCTCGAGAACCATTGATGAAAACAGCATGAAAATCGGTGCTGTAGTTTTTGAGTTTATTACTAACAGACAGACAGACGCGGCGGAGGACTTTGTTTTAAAATATGTAGTGAAGTGATTTTATTCAAACTGGCAATAATTGCAAAAAAATGTCAGTTGTTTTCCACTTGTCAGTGTCATCATCAGTCATCAGAGAAGTGCCCCCTCGCCCCTTCCCTTTGTTATCGAAATATTATACTGATTGTAATTTTGAAGTGTCGCTTTAATATTTTCTCCTGTCTTAGCAATTAAATTGGATCTTGTTCTAAAACTGATTTAAGTGCATCTTCATGGCTAACGATAGAGAAGTTCTACGTGAAATATGGGACGGAAAATTGCCAATTTGTTTTCAATTAGATCAAGAAGAAATTATGGAAATACAACAACCTGATGCTTTTTATGTGATGGTCCCTAGACTAAGCTACTTCCCTCTTGTAACAGACAAGGTTGGTTTAATATAATTACCGTAAAAACCGTGTTGAGTGACGCAGTCAACAGTGCTATATTCACCTAACATTACTTACTGATTGTACATCGATATTTTCAGATGAAAAGGCACTTTTTGCGCTATATATCTCAAGAAAATGCTGACAGTGAAATGTGGTTGGATTATAACGGACAGCCACTCAAATGGCACTACCCAATAGGCTTCCTCTATGATCTGTTTTGTGGCAATGACCCTCAACTGCCCTGGCATCTAACAGTGCATTTCACCAAATTCCCTGAAGACGTCCTTCTCCATTGTAATAACAAGTAATACCAGTTACACAGACTTATAAAAATGAGTTACTCTTTGTTTATTTTTGTTTTGGTTCTCTGATGAATGTTTATGAATATTTTCAGGGATGTTGTAGAAGCACATTTTATGTCAACAGTGAAAGAAGCTGATGTTCTAAAACATAGAGGACAAGTCATGTCCACTATGCAGAAAAAAGATCACAATCAGTTATGGCTTGGTTTACAAAATGGTAATAAATCATGAGGTTTTCCTGTTAGGATTTAAATTTAAAAAGTAGATTAGCTGATACTATGTAATGATTATGCTCTGTTATGCAAATGATATGATGCTTCTTTCGTCTCTTGAGAGGTATTATGTAGCTCACAATCAAATATGGGATTTTTAAACTTACTCATTCCTTAATTTCAGACAAATTTGACCAGTTCTGGGCTATTAACAGGAGACTGATGGAATCTCATGGAGACAATGAAGGTTTTAAACACATTCCAATAAAGTTATACTCAGATGATGGAACCTGTAGTCAACGCCTAGTCAGTCCAAAGAACATTGATGGCAGTAGGAAGACACTACAACAGATGGTGGCCGAGTTGTACCCTGATAAACATGATGGTTCGTAGAATTATTTTTATCCACAAATGGATTGCTACAGATTTCCTATATTGTGAGATACAAGTTACATCACATAAAGCCATATTTCTTTTTTTGTAAAATTAATAATCCTCTTTATTTTCAGTACAATTGAGGACACATGGTGTAGTAATACCTTCAGACACACCACTACAATGGCTTTCTGAACATATGAGTTATCCAGACAATTTCTTACATTTGTGTGTATTCTAAAACTTTTATTTGCTTAATTTCCAAAGCCTTATGGTATAGTGTGAGTCCTAGTGAACAATGCAATTCAATCATAGACAATGTATTAATCAATTGTTTTATTGCAAGAAGTCACTTTCAGTGATTATTTAAAAAAAAACAATTTACACAGAGAGAACATTCCTTAATTATATATTATCTTGCAAACAAACTTACTAAGCTGAGGTATTATTTACAGATCATTCATTAGTATGTACTTATTTAAATTAATTGAAATAGAAAGTTAGATCACTAGTGCATAGTAACTTTTTTTACAAGAAATAAATAACACATGATTTTTCCAAAAAAGAAACAGTGTTTTTCCACCAAATATAATTTTTGTATCATGCATGATAATTAAACAAACTAAATGCACATTAAAATGCTGCTCTTTTTTGCATCTTACGAAATAACAACTATTTTGTACAAACAAGGTTTAAAGCTAAATAAATATAATTAATTCAACAAATAATAATTATCAGTTGTAAATATCACAAGGTTACCCTTAAACTAGAGATTGGTTACAACTCTATCTTCTGTTTATTCTTTTGAATGATGTAAGGAATGTGTCTTGTGAAACGCTTGCAACCATTGTTAGCAAATATGGGCTGGTCTTCATTCGGCCCATATGTTATAACAGATAAAGCTTCCCTGTAAAAGATGTGTTAATAAATAAGAATGTTATATTAAGCTTAATATTGTAAATAAAATATATTTGAATTATAAATGTGTTTTAAAATTATTATACTGACAAATGATTTTTAACATAATTTTTATTTTAAAGAATACAATGTTTCTAAGTAATAATTCAGAGTACTTACGCCATCATTTCCTTGGTAGGATGATATACAGCATGTGAACGAAACTCTGCCAGGGCACACATTTCTACATGTTGCTGTTCCAAGGGTAAAAATGGCACATAGTGGTCAATCAAATGATTTGCTATTGCAGCTGCCTTTTCAAACCCTCCTGAAAGAAAGAATTATTGTTTAAATCATTCACGGTCATTTAGCATAAGTCCAGTGCGTAAGGGCCACTGACACCCCGGGCGAAAATATTGTGGCGCCCACTTGAGGGAAGCAATATCAAGTGTTAGTTTTTTGCTGATCCCAAGTAAAATTATATTAAGAATTTCATCTTTCCTTTAGCGTTACCCAGAGCTCACGACGCGGACGTAGAAAGTTTTGTAGCTTCTCTTTTTTTATATACCTATATATTTTTTTAATTTTATACTTTTTAATTTTTTTAAGTACATTTTATATTTTTTATTTTTTTTTTACATTTTTTATTTTTTTATTTAGGTAGGTAGTTATTTTAACAACTAGGCCTAGTTTCCATACTGTTCCATATTTATATTGTGATATAAGGTTCAGTTATCCCCACCATCTACCACGTGTCACGCGTATCGGTTTGGCGGTGGAAGTATTGCACCAATCGTAAGCGTAAGCACAGTGTGGTCGAGGAGTGACTCTAACGATATCGTTAGAGTCGCTCCTCGACCACAAACCCTCAAAAAATCCAGCTACAAAAATCTCAATAAAAAAATAATTATGCATATGCACAGAGCGTAGAGCACTGTTTTGAGGGTTTGCACCAGGGGAGGCCAGAGACTCCAACTTCAGACCTTGGCGCCCCCCAGAATTTGTCGCCCTGGGCCGTCGCCCCATCGCGCCCCCCCCCCTAACGCCGGCACTGAGCATAACCTTTTTCCAATTTAATAACTTAGTGTGAATGGGTGTAAAATTAAAACTTTATTAATACGAATACTGAAGATTTAAATTTTATTGTTACATCGGACTAAATTGCACGAAAAAGAACAAGTCTAAATGGAGAAGAGTGAGCTTGCACATCCAGCATGGAATGGAATGTTCAGTATGTGGTAATTGCTTGATGTGGTAGGGCTAATCTAATGAGTTATCTTTGTAAAATATAAATATTATCTAACAAACAGCGGCATCCCTCTGTCTGCTTAAAAAACCATTGTCACAGCAGTTTTTATACCAATGATGTGTCAGTTACAGCAAAATATAAAGTGAATACTCTATTGTATTCTCTATAACCATTCATTACAGAGTGATAATTTGAGGGTCTGGGTTCAGAAGTTTTTACAAAATTGGAAACAAAGCAATATTGTAAGAAAAAAACCTTGGAAATATGCTGTCCTCCTAATGATTGGCTCAAAATTATGAAATTCAACATCAGTCCTTTTTGCACCTTGGTCATACAGATCTAACAATTTTGTTGCTATTTCTTGACCTCCAATATTTGATATGAATATAAATATACTATCTCTGTAAAGAAAAAGAAAACATGAAAGATATTCACTAAGTTGCAAATTTTATTAATTTAATTTTATGTACCTAGGTATTAGTAGCTTCCACCTACAGCCTGCAGCTTTACTCAAACATATTTAAAAAATAAAATAAAAATACTATGCCTACGAGTATAATCTTAGTGCAAGCAATAAGTTGACAAAGTTTTATTGTAACAAATAAATATACGTAATGTATGGCAGCACATAAAATATGAACAAACATTAATCTTTGTATATTTATTTATTTCATTTTTAGGAAAACTTACAGCTAAAGGACAGTGAGTGATAGTTTAAACAGAATATAGCCAGTTACAAATTTTCACATGTATGTATAATAAATCATATATGAAACAGAAAATTTGTAATAGACTAAATATAACACCAAACAGAAAAATGACTATTCACGCTAAAGAAGATAAAGTTTTCTTCAATTTAGCTAAACTACAGGTGGTGTATTACATACGACTCACTGTCACCATGTAGGAGTTTTTTGTGAGCGTAGTAGCTACCACTGGGGTGTGCAATAAATGAGGTCGAAGCAAGAATACAGACGGCACTCGCAGCCGTCTATTAAAAGAAGATTATTGGATTAGCAACTATTACAAGTAAATTCAATGGATCACCTTGTGTGACCCCTGTGTTTATAATACTCACCTATAATCTATACCATCTACAGCATGATGATGGTCAAGCATTGGTTTGATTGTGTCCAGCAGTGAAGGACACATATCATGGATCTCATCAAAAATAATGAGTGATCTTGGACATTTTCTTACAACATTATTTAAAGTTGCCACCAAATCTTGCTGAAATATAATTAAGATTTATTTAGAAGAGAATACCAAATAAACAATGGTAGGATTGTATTCTTATTCTTTATTGCACAAAAAATAAACAAGTGCGAGTTGGACTCCATAAGGGTTCCATTTTTTTTTTTGCCATTTGGCTACGGAACAATAAAAAGAGTAAATGAAGCACGGACAATGGTCCACTTTAGGGACTAAGTGTGGAAACCAAAATCCCTAACATAGAGTAAATGAAGTGTGACAGTTGACAGGGGAGAATGGAAGAAAAAGAAGATGATGGTGATGATGATATAAGAGAATACGGTAAATATTCTCTTATATCATTATACCAAAGTTATTGTATAATGCAGTCATAAAGTCATTAGTCAGTAGTCCAAAGTCATTTACAATAATATTTAAATATTATTGTAAATCAGTATCTAGAGTTTATTGAATTTGAAAATTGGTGAGATATGTTTATGCAATATGGATAGTTTAGTAATAATATCATGTTAACTCACTCACTTTTTTCTGCTCCAAGTTAGCACAGTCAAAATCTTTTTTCCCCATAAACAGCTTCACATATTTGCTGTGCATACCTTTAGAATAAAGTGCCTCAGCTATCATAGTAGCTGCATAGTTTTTACCAACACCTGGCCAACCGTGTAGGCTTATAACTAAAGCCTTTTTGTTTTTTTTGTTCTCATCATGAACAGCCTCTTTGTGTGCGTGCATAATGTTAACTAATTCATCAACCAATGGCTGACCAAACATTCTTTGTGATAATGATAATTTTAATTCTGTAAAAAATAACACAATCTTAAAAACTCCGCCCATAACATGTTCCACTGACCAAAACTGTTTCAAATTTCAGTAACTTTTATTGCAATGACTTTATCTAAGAGATTTTTTATAAAGTAATAATTATGAGTTTTGTATGACAGCTATATTAATTATGATTTCACTCACTATTTATATCGAAAGGCACATGCTGATCATTACAACATTCCACATACCGACAATATGTGTTATCTTTTATCGTATTCCATTTATACAAGCCTGCCATAGTAGCAGCAGTACCAAGTAGGGACAATGTAATGAATTCCGACAAGATACATTGAAAAAACGCAAATACAAATAATAAAACGATGAAGTAATTACTAAATAACATTTTGAGGCACGGACTTTTTGACACTGACAGGCGGGAATATTTGAGTTAACGAATTAAAACACGTTATTTTTACACGATTAATAAATTAAGTATTTCAACGTTGATGATTTTTTACATTTCATTTTAGACCGATTTATTTTATTCGATAACAATGCAAAGACCGCAACAATTTCTGCAAGTTCAAAATAATAAGGAATCTCCGCAGAAAAAGTTTGAGCAGATTCTGTTTCGTTCGTACCGTACGTACTGACAGACAGTCTGACAGTGACAAATGACAATGACATTCTGTTTGATATCTATGGATATTACAATTTTTTTTTTTTAATTTTTTCATGACCATGGATACTGGATTCAATTCGAGTCAGTATTGCCACCCCACCTTTTTTGCTGTAAATACTGCTATCGAATTATTATGTATATCAGAACGTTCGGCTAGTCGAGATTAGGAGCTGGCTGCTACTCTTATTCAGTAACAGTTTCTCTAAAGTCCTCAGTTATGGAAGAAAAACTGGAGTAGCAGCCAGCTCCCTATCTCAACTAGCCGAACGTTCTGATAAACATGAATTTATTATTAGAAACCATAAATATCTCTATCAGTTACGACTTCATTGAAAGGCGACTGAAAGGAGAGCGAGATTTCACGGAACCAATCATGGTATTAGTATTCTACTCTTTGGAACTAATTCGGTTTTTATGCCTGGTCGGGGAACGACGGATGCCATTTTTGCTATCCGCAAGCTATGCGAGAAATACAGAGGTGCGCATAAAAACTTGAACATACATAGTGTTCGTTGACCTCGAAAAGGCATACGATCTGGTATCCCGTGAGGTTTTGTGGTGGCTCTTAAGGAGAAAGGTGTTCCTTGGAATTATAATAATAATAACTGGCAACACTGGAGTCAACACGTCGCTCAAATTTTATCTTCAAATTTTCGGAAATTTAAATAATATTATACATATTTTTAAACAGTTGTGACACCACGAATCCATTTTTTTAAATATAATAGTTTTTAATTAATATACAACAGCAAAATGAACCCTTTTATCCATAAACATAAGAAAAAAACTGTAATTTTCAATGACATATGTCATTTAAGTGAATACCCAATAAAATTATGAGCAAGATACTACTATAATGTTGACCCGTGCAGCTGCAAAACGCGCACGCCTTCCGCCTCCGGACCCGTCGCTCAGCTCCGCCTCGCCGCCGCCGGACTCCAGCCTCGTCGTGAGTGCTGTGACACCGGCCGTGGCAGTTGCGTCGAGCTCGAGTGACGAGTATTTCTCTCCGCCCACGACGCCACCACCTGCTCGTCGACGGGGAGGACGCCGGCCGCCGGACGGTTTAGGACCTCGAGGCCCACCGGTCTCTGATAGGGCCCCAGCTCCCGGCGGGAGTGTGCAGCGCATGCGATGGACGCAATCCATCAATGAAAATGTCATGCGCGCATACTATGGGGCTACAGAGGGGGGAAACAACCTGACCGCGTACCGTGTTCGGATGCTCTCTCTGTTCCAGGTGCTTGAGCCAGCTGTCAACGTGTCGGCGCAACGACTGTCGGATCAGGTGCGAGTCATTCAGCGTAATCGTATGTTGGATGATACCGCACTTGATCGCTTGCGGACTGAAATGCAGAGTAGCCATGTCATTGCCACGCCGTCGCAGGTTGTGGTTCCACCAAAATTTACCGCAATACCAAATCGCGATAACGACGTGAGTAATGACAGGGTTACTAATGTAAGTACCCAGTGCAGTGAGGATATGAGGAGTGCTTTGGAGGGTGCGATTCGGGAATATCGGTTCATGCAACCCGACCTCAGACCACGCTTACCTCGTTTGCCCATGCATAACAAAAATAGGGTGCTGGTGGCTGTTCTGGATTCGCAGTTGTCAAACTATTTTGACAACTGCGAAGACCTCACCGATGCTCACTCAATCCTGTATTGTGCGGCTGTAGCGGCATGTCGTGTAGCTCATGTTAAATTTTCTGATGACAGAGCTACACGACCTAAACCAGCCGTACCGGCATGGCAGTACAGGATTGAACGACGTATTGATGGGGCCAGAGCACTCATCGGCAAACTGATCTGCTTCAGGGAGGGCAATACTCGCCCTAGAGTGATGCGTTTTGTGAGGCGGGCGTTCTCAGGGACTGATATCAGTCCTCGAGATTACTTGTCCCGTGTCACAGAGCGCATCGACTTCCTGAAGCAGAAAGTGTATGCATGGGCAAACCGTATTCGTAGGTATAAGCGGCGGGTGGATCGATACACTCAGAATCGCACATTCCAAAGAGATGAAAGGTGGGTTTATAGGGCTTGGGAGCGACCGGACCAAGGTGTGGCTGACGCACACCTGCCGGATGATGATGCTATGTTTTCGTTCTGGCGCAGCATCTGGTCGGTGCCTGTCAGTCACACTGAGGGCGATTGGATCCGGGAGGTTGAACAAGCGTGTGATCCAATACAAGAAATGGGGGCAATCATCATCAGCCCCCAAGACGTAGCTCGTGCAGTCCGTCCGTTACCTAACTGGAAATCTCCAGGGCCGGACGGACTGCACAACTTCTGGATCAAATGGTTCACAAGATCGCACGCTTGCTTGGCTTCCCAGTTTCAATCAGCCTTAGAGTCAGGGTCGCTGCCCCAGTTCTTGACGACAGGAATTACCCACCTGCTCCATAAATCAGATAGTACTGCGGAGCCCAAAAATTATAGACCAATCACTTGTCTACCAACGGTCTATAAAGTTCTTACATCCATTTTGAGAGCTAAAATCAACCAACATATAGAGACTAATTCTATCATGTCTGCCTCTCAGAATGGATGTAGGAACGGGTCCCGCGGTACTAAGGAGCTGCTTCTCATTGATATGGCCATTAGCCAACAGGTTCGCCGCTCCCGAAAGGATCTGTCTACATGTTGGATAGACTATAAGAAGGCCTATGATTCGGTGCCTCATACATGGCTCATGAGGGTGCTAGAGTTGTATAAAGTTGATGCAACTCTACGCACCTTCCTGATGTCATGTATGGGGCAATGGAGGACAGTCCTTCGCTATCCAGGATGTCGGCAAATCCAGAGGAATAGCGAGCCGATAAGGATTGAGCGAGGTATATTTCAGGGTGATAGTTTGAGTCCACTTTGGTTCTGCTTGGCCTTGAATCCCCTTAGCACGCTGCTGGAGGATTCAGGTCTAGGCTATCGGTTGAGGAGAGGTGGTCAAGTTATATCTCACCTCCTTTACATGGATGACCTGAAACTCTTTGCCCCCAACGATTTGCATCTGATGGAACTACTGAAAGTAACTGAAACTTTCAGTAGCGCCATCAGGATGGAATTCGGTGTGGACAAATGTGCGGTCATGCATGTAAAGCGAGGGGAGATTGTGGAATCTGTGGGAACCCAGCTCTCGGATTCCACAAATCTTAGATCCCTTTCAGCAACCGAAACCTATAAGTATTTGGGTATGTCGGAAGCGCTGGGCATCAATGTTGCTGACATGAAGCAATCGTTGAAGGAGCGCTTCTTTGGCCGCCTGAAAAAAGTATTTAATAGTCTTTTATCAGGCGGAAATAAGGTGCGTGCCTTCAACGGTTGGGTCATGCCGGTTTTGATGTACTCTTTCGGCATACTCAAATGGACTCAAACAGAACTAGACGCCCTGGATAGGAGGGTCCGTACACTGTTGACGGCATTTCGAATGCATCACCCGCGTTCTTCGGTTATGAGACTGTATATCCCGCGGAGGTGTGGGGGTCGAGGCTTTTTAAACGCTAAGACTCTCCACAATCGCGAGATATGCAGTCTCAGGGAATATTTCCTAGTAACCGACGTGGGGATGCATCGAGATGTGGTCGCGGTGGACAAGGGCCTCACCCCGCTCTCCTTGGCTAAAGAGAACTGGCGCAAACCTGTAGTACTTGATACCAACGACCGCAGGGAGGTATGGCAGAGTAAGGAGCTTCACGGACGCTTTTTCCGGGCCCTGCATGGACCCGATGTAGACCTATCAGCGTCCGTAGCCTGGCTACGTTCCGGGGACCTCTTCGGGGAAACTGAAGGTTTTGTCTGTGCAATTATGGATGAAGTTATGATGACGAATAACTACCGGAGATTTATTGTGAAGGACGGCACGGTTGACATATGTCGGGCATGCCACCGTCCAGGCGAATCAATTCGTCACATTATCTCCGGGTGTTCTCGTCTGGCTAACGGAGAGTACTTGCATAGACACAACCTTGTAGCCAGGATTATTCATCAGCAACTTGCTCTAAAATACAATCTTGTTGAATCGGAAGTACCGTACTATAGGTATGTGCCCGACCCAGTTCTCGAAAATGGCAATATCACACTGTACTGGGATCAATCCATCATCACTGACAGGACTATTGTAGCCAATAAGCCTGATATAGTGGTGATGGATCGATCAGAGCGGCGCGCAATGATTGTTGATATTACGGTCCCGCATGACGAGAACCTCGTGAAAGCCGAGAAAGATAAGCAAATCAAGTATCTTGACTTGGCTCGCGAGGTTGTCGACATGTGGGATGTGGACTCAGCGATCATTGTGCCGATAGTCGTCTCAGCCCATGGCTTAATTGCCAAGAGCCTCGACCAACATCTCAGGAGGCTCTCGTTAGGCAGCTGGATCAAGGGCTTGATTCAGAAAGCGGTACTCCTGGACACGGCTCGTATTGTTAGGAGGTTCCTCTCTCTGGAGCCCTGACTGCCGGTAGCTTGGACCCTGTTCCCGATACCGGTGGGCTACTATTTTTTTTATATTTTTAAATGTTTTTTTATATTCTTTTATATTTAAATATTTAAAAATGTATTAAAATTGTGAAAAAATGAATAAAGGAAATAATAATACAGCACAGTGAGTACAGCAGTCATTGTGCCGATAGTCGTGTCGGCCAATGGCTTAATAGCCAAGAGCCTCGACCACCATCTGAGGAGGCTCTCGCTGGGCAGCTGGATCCAGCGCTTGATTCAGAAGGCAGTTCTTCTGGACACGGCGCGTATTGTTAGGAGGTTCCTCTCTCAAGAGCCCTGACCACCGGTAGCTCGGACCCTGTTCCCGATGCCGGTGGGCTACTATTTTTTATATTTTTAAATGTTTTTTTTATATTTTTTATATTCTAATATTTAAAAATGTAAATAATATGTGTAAAGATAAATAAAGATAATAATAATATATTTAATTCAATCAACATTGGATCATACAAATACAACACAATTATTATACAATTACAACCAAAATTAAAATTTTAAATCAAAATTAAATTAAGTTCAAAACCAAATCACAACTAAAACTAAAATCAAAATCAAAATTAATATCACAATTAAAATCAAAATTAAAATTAATATCACAATTAAAATCAAAATTCAAATCAAAATCAAAATTAAAATCGAAATTAAAATTAAAATTCTAAATCAAAATCAACATCAAAATTAAAATTAAAATCAACATCAAAATCAAAATCAATAACTAAAATTAAAACCAAAATAAATCACATCAATTCAAAATAAATCAAAACAATATCTTAACATTAGTCAGTACGTGAACCATGCTGCAATGGTTCACATACTGACAGTCGAAACGTTCAGCAAAAGCTTTCAGGATATTGTAATGGCTGGCCCGCACCCTACGCACCAGGGATGTGCACCGCTTGCGCATGATTGTGTGGAAACAATCCACACGCGCCTCGGCAAACATCCCCGACGCGCTACAGAAGCGAGGCAGCCCCAACAGCACCCTGAACGCGTTATTGTATTGAACACGTAGAGCGCTGTACTGTTTCTGCGTGTAATCCAGCCACAGACTGCCAGTATAAAAGGACGTACAAAATGCCCTAAATAGGGCTATTTTGACGCCCCTCGAACACCGAGCAAACCTGCGGACTATCATATTCGCACGAACAGACAGCGCCCTACGTTCCCTCCCAATGTCTGCATCGTCTTCCAGGTCAGCAGTTAATAAATGTCCAAGATATTTAAACGTATTTACTCTATTAAGTGAGCAACAATTATGTGCAGTTGATCCGAGCGATGTACAGTCGATGAAGAACCCAAGCACGATCTACAGCGGGCACTACCAGCAGCTTCAATGCGGCTGTTGGTTTGCACCAAGGATCGGCTGTTAATCCTAACCTTTTGCTGATGGTAATGGACTTTCTTACGTTGGACGTCCAGGTGGAACGCCCATACCGATCTGCTTCGATTTTCAGTACCTCTGGTCGCTTGTCCAGGGGGATGACGAAGTAGACCGGGACGTAACGCACCGGATCATCTCAGGATGGATGAAATAACGACAGGTCACTGGAACAACTTGCGACCCACGGATGCCCCTCAAGTTAATTAAGTCCCATGGGGGGCGCCTATTGCCAATAACCGAGGGGATAATATACAAGTCCGTGATTAGGCCGGTCTTATGTACTATTGAAGTCGGAATCCTGTGAAGAAGATGGATGAAAAAAGATTGCATGTAGCGGAGGTGAGAATGTTGTGGTGGATGTGTGGTGTGACAAGAATGGAAGGAATGAGTCTATTAGAGGAAGTTTCAAAGTTACCCCAGTTACATAAAAGTTTAAAAGGAATCGACTGTTTTGGTATGAGCATGTGATGAGGAGGGACCGCATGTGACTAAAAGAGTGCGGAATATACATAAATGTTGATGGATCGAGAGTAAGAGGAAGACCACAGAATAGATGAATGGATTGTGTGAGGAATTATATGATAATGATATGAAGTATAGTATATACTCGACTCTGTTGAGCGCAGAGCCAAGAGGCTCATTGGTGACGTTGAGCTGGTGGGTACCAAGCTTCATAGTTTGGCCCACCGGCGCAAGGTTGCATGTCTGTCGGTCTTCTACAGGCTGTACTTCGGTGAGTGTGCATAAGAGCTCCACGAGATCATTCCACCATCTCCCTTCTTCCATCGGGAGTCCAGACGTACTGCGGGTTATCACTCATTCCTTGTCGATGTTCCACACATTCGCACGAAGCGCTTCGCGACATCGTTTATTATGCGCACAGCCAAGGAGTGGAATTCCCTGCCTTCGTCAGTGTTCCCAAGTTCATTTATGACCCCAATCTATTTAAGTCGCGAGTTAATAGTGTCTTACGATCAGTGTCAACGAACGCGCCGTCGACAGGCCGTGTCGACGGCGCGTTCGTGTTCCACGCACGCCTCAAAGAGATGTCAGCAAAAAGGAGGGGCCCCCAAGGGCCGATGCCTGCCAGGGCTGCGGGACTGTTCGAAAGAGATACCGCGGCCCTGGAACATAAAGGGCAAAAGAACGAACATGGGTGGTTTTTAGTCAGTAAGAGTCTGACACTCCCTTCCGCTCCGCCCAGAGCGGAAGGAGTCATGTGATTATTTCCCACCCGAAAAAAAAAAGCCCCTATTGAGTGACTATTTCATATTTCATGAGAAAAGCATTCAATGTGATTAAATAGACTTGGAGGGTTGTATTGATGATTTTCATGACTACAATTCTGTAAATACATTCAAATTCATTTATTAATTTTGTAAATACATACGTTTTACGGCCGTGAATCATATTTTGTTAAACATACAACCTGACACTGATCGGCAAATGAGGAGAAAAACTCAAAGATCGACTTAGATGTCGCTAGCATCGACCCTACCTTATCAGATAAATGTTGACGATTTAGTGAATTTGTTATTGCTGTTTTCGAATAATTTTATTTTTAAAATGTATTCTTTTTGGACTGTTTCACAATTAAAAGTGGAGTTACGTAAAAGAAATGCATCAACAGCAGGGAAAAAAGCAGTTTTGATTGAAAGGTAATCAATAAATAATTTTAAGGTTATATTGATAAATAATCGATTTTCTCATCGAATCTATTATGATGTATGTTTTTAACTTTCAGATTAGAAGCATACGACCGAAATTTTAATTTTAATGTCAACCTAGAGCCTGGCACATCTCTCAGTGACCCACAATATCGGTGCCCACCAACTTCTTCTTACAAAGACATCAATGCCGATTCGCCGATTCCTGCTCTAAATAGGCAAGAAATACAGTCGTACTTCGAAAGGTGAGTTCATTTATAAAATCTCTTATAGCATCTCTTTAATGATACCTTTATATTTAGACCTTAGGACTAAAATTATAGGAGGTACTTTCTATGTTACATGATTTACCAAAGTGCCTAAAGTGCTATTCTATTTCTTTCAGATTCAATGCTCTGAATAATGCTCAGCCGAAAGGACAGGCTATGTATGAAGCCAGGTGTTTGTTGACTGCACGGTATAGCATTGAAGGTGCATACACATACATACAGGGCCAATGCAATGCCCAAATGAAAAAAGTTGTCTATATTGTAAATATTCTGTTGAGCAATGAAGGCAACATTGAACAATGTAATTGTGAATGTGCGGCTGGCAGCGGTATTGAAGCACACTGCAAACATATTTATACACTGAAATAAATAACATATTATCATTACTTTCTATGCAAAATGATCTACAATTATCCACGAGTTATTATGAATCAATCACACGTACCGGTATATTTACTTTGGCCAAAATAATCATCAGCTTTAAAATGAGCAGGGCACAACACAGAGTGCTCGGTTGCTTTAAAGTTTTTGATTCTCAACGCTTTTTCCCAGGCTTTTCGGCGTTTTGGATCCTTTGGAAATATATGTCTCCCTTGATTTTTGCAGTCTGGAGCACAACACTGCGTCATATTTATAGTATTTAATTATTTTCGATATTTGTTTATTTAAAAATCGTAAATTAGTATGGATTTTGACAGGTGACAGAACACAATTAGGCAAAGTTGATTATGCGACACCTGGTGGGATAAAAAGGCAGTTTTTCACCCCATTGAAAAAAACGTAAGAAAATTTGAATTTCGAGGGCTACCTCGGAACCTATTATCAGTCTGTTGTTTTTTATTAATTAGGTAGTCGTTTAGATTAGAAATCACTTAAATTGCCAGGAATGACAATGTTTCATTTATGTTTGAAATTAGTACCTATAAGTTCCATGCACTGTTCCATTGACACTTTCATGTACGTAATCTACTGGATTCTTGTTTGGACTCATTCTGTGAATTTGGAAATCGTTTTGTTGGTACAAATAAATTAATATTGAGTGCAGACTTATTTATTTGATCGGCATTTTGCATACTTTAGTTATCTACATCTTCATTATTCATATTCAATATTAAGAACCGAAAGACTGGAATTATTACTATACTTAAGTATGTAAAGTTCACCAGTTAAATAAAATATAAAGAAATTCAGGAGTCACATAATGGCCATGACTAAATTTAAGGTCGAGTCTGGAGTGCAACTACTAGCAAGACTGACAAAGAAGCCAGTAATTGAAAACTTTTACCCAAATTTATTCCAGCCTGGATTAAAAAATGAGGATGTTGTTGAAATATTAGGTAATAATACTTCTGCTTTATTAATCAACTTGATAAGCGATGCATTAATGCCAAGCAGGTCTAATGCAGAACCATTAGGTGTCCTAGTGTTTAACACAATCGGAAAACTGAACTTCATAGAACTAATCAATGCATTGAAAAAAAAGATATCATCAGTGAATACAAATATTGATTGTGATGCTGAATTAGACACAATTCTTCAAAGGATTCTCAAGAATTTGTTTGTACTAGATGTTTATGATGCAACACAATTCTATACAACTATACATAATTTGGACAACATAATAGCACAACATCAAAATATTTCATTAGTAATTTTTGATACTCTAACGGCTTTCTATTGGTCAGAACAAGGATCAAAAATAACAAAGATGGATTTATATATCAAAAATTTACTTAGAATGATACAAAAAACTTCTAAAGAATATAAAGTAATATTAATCTATACAAGACCAGGATATTTCACTTCAAGCAAAGATTCAGGAAATATAGCTGAGGTTCAAATCACAGAATATGTTAATTTTAAAGTCCATTTGATTGATAACAATAGTAAAGAGACTTATCAAGTAAATGTTAAAACACCTGATTTATATTATAAGAAATGTATGCGCTTGATAGACAATGAAATAAATTGGCAGTGAATATGAAATAATTATCTTGTATTATTTTTATCCAATATTTATTACATAAAGAGATATAGACTAAGGTGTGTTAGACATATTAATATAGTGCATCAAAACTTCATTTAAAGAAATACATTTTTGGGTTTCACCTATGTAAAAAGGACTAGTCATTGACTTACACCACAATGCACATAGTTGCTTTAAGTCTCTAATAATGGTATTAAATGGATAAATGTAATAATACTTTAAATCTAAATTCAAGCTCTAAATCTTTCTATGATGGAGAAATATTATTTAAAATAAATCTATTTTGTTCAATTACATTGCCTATTTTAAAAGATAAACATAAATGAATAATACTGTAAGAGATCATATGAAGAGATTCAGAAAATACTATGAAAAGATGCTTACTCACTAGGGATATAACTTAGCAATAGTTATCACATCAGTAAATAAATCACATACAAAAAGGCAGTAAAACCGTGACTAAAATAATCAAGATTTTGCCATTTACTTATAGTATGGAAGTATGAGTAACCTGATTCTTGCACTGAAAATGATGCTTCAAACATTACACCTAAATAAGCAAGGTGAATAATAGTAATGATAGAAAATATGCTGTTTGTGAGTAAAGCAAGCATACTGTTCCATTTATACTTGTGATCACATTGTTTACAAGAATTTGCTAAACAACACACCTCCAGAGTTGAAGCTACTTTATAACGTAGATTGTATTCAACATATGAGAATGTGCCTATACTGAGAAGAACTGCCCAAAATTGGAAATTCCATCCATGTAGCAATGATGACACAGCGTAGGTAATAAATACAGCTGTAAATTGACCATACGGTTGACAAGTTTTAAAAACGTAGTTCTTCAACCACTGATGCATAGGAATATTCCAACAAATTACCACTTGGACTAGGGATCTTGGCAATTCAATGAAAAGTGGTTTAGTGACATGAACCTCAGAGCGACAATCATTTGTCAGTCCAAATCCTGCACTTATCATTGATACAACAGACATGAATGACACAAAATAGTGTGACATTCTAAATGCTTGTGCATCTCTAAACGCTATTAACCATGTAGGCATTTCATCATCTATATACCATGGCACAATACAGTTAGATAAAACCAAGAATACCATAGCCACACATAGATTAATCACAATTATTTTAATCCATCTTTTAGACAAGAACTTAACTTCAAGGTATTGATTGTAATTGTGGAATGATATCCATGGGCCTAATATACAATTAGCTGGACAAAGTATGTATCCTCCAAATTCAACTGGATTAAGCATTTTTTTGAATAAATCTCTGTCTAGTTCAATAGCTACTGATATTATTTTCATAGCTGCTATCATCTGGATGCCTCTTATTTGTTGCCACATTTTTGGGTTAAGTACATAAAGTTCGCTTATTAACAAGAATGCAATGACAGTTATAGACATTAACAGTCCTCTCCATTTTTTTGTTACAAATGATACTAATATAATAAATATGTAAGCTCCAGTTGTTAACCCTAAAGTCCAAATAAAAGGGGGTCCAATATTATGGTATAAAAGAAAACTTCCAATAACTAAACTTAAACTATGGCGAACGTTATGCGGCAGCGGTACAAACTGTATGATGAGGCGCAGAGTAATATTAGCGATAATTAAATCCTTGGCAAATCGGAGGCCTTCATATAGAGTGGGTTCACCACATAAAGCTATGTAGGTCCAAGCAGTTTCAGGATATTCCTCTTCTTCATCCATGTTTTATCACCGGTATCAAACCGGTTTCTTTGTTTCGTGCTCGGTGAGTTTACGCTACTTTGTCATGGTACGATCCTTGTAATACTATTTGATTTTTATTATTTGTGGATTATTACACCATTGAATGTAAAGAAACTAGCGCTTGAGATTTCAAATCTTTTCGGCACATTTTTTAATTGAATGCAAGTATGCATTCGATTATTTTTTGATTGATATGTCAACAGTCCTGTCCTGTCCAACATAAATTCAATTTTGACAGTAGAGAAAAACAGGGCAACAAAAAGAAATACGAGCATTTTAAAGTTTAAAAATGAAAAGTCTTTTAATTTAGAATCGCGAAATTAAAAAACTTTTCAAAATTCAAATCATGGGATGTAGGCTTCATTGGCTTTCATTCTTGCAAGCACCTGGTTGCTACCGATCCACCGTATTTGACTAAGGTACATACATACATACAAAACACTGGAAGCCTCGAGTTGATGTGCTCTGTGGTTGACTCTGTGGCTTCGAGCAAGTGCTTGTAACCTCGCTAGAGTATATAATTATGTTCTGTGCTTGTAACGCATTCCATAATAATTATGGTGTATCCAGACGTTTGCCACTTGCCATAAACTACAAACCTATAGAAACGCTTGGACAAATAAGGTGATCCAAACAGTGATATCCATACGCTTGCGACTTGCGACTACTTGCGAGTGTGCTAGTGTGTTGGGAAGAAGTAAGCCCACAAAATCTTTTTCTATCCAAAAGATTTTGTGGGCTATAACTTTTGGTTTAACCTATTTTAATTATAAAAAGAAGCAAAATGAAAATAACTATTTCTTTCTTGTTTTTGATTTCCTAAACTGGTTTTTTTACAATTTCACTTAGACGATTCCATGCATCGGCTAGTTTTTTATCTACGTAATCTTTATCCATTGGATTCCAAATACAGGGTTTCGCTTGGTAGCATTCGAGGAAACGTAAAGTTTCGTCGATAGACCAATTATTTATTTTAGAAACTACGCAGTACGCACAACTCGGTAAATAATCATATTTCGTGTAGGCGCAATCCGCGCAATGCAATACAGAACGGTACGCGCGCATGTCTATTCGCCACCAGTGCGCAAGCGATACTAACAACGCACAAAACAAACGTGTAGATGGATCCCAAGCGTTTGCCGCAAACTTCTTTGATTTGTGCGTCATAAACCGACACTCGATCGTATCGGTTGCAAACGCTTGCAAATCTACACAAGCCAAGGCAAACGCTCTATCCACAAGTTTGAATTTGTGATGATTTGTCGAGGGTTGGCAAACGTATGGAGCCGTCATTAGATTAGAGGAATGAATCATCCACTCGTTTGAGCCCTTTGTAAAAGTTTATCAGCCTTTTGAACATTACACACCTAGAATATTAATCAAATACTAAACTCTATGGGAAGTTAGCGTCAAGCGCAAGGCGGTGTCGTTTTAAAAATGATAGATGATAATATGGCAAGGCAAAAATAAATTAAATTGTGTGGTGGCAACATTGTTTGTGAAGTTGCATTGATTGGGATGTTGTATTATTTTATTTTACTGTTTTAAGTGGAAAAATCTCGTCATCAGTGGTCAGAGGGACAAATGTGATATTCTCAATTATATTTACAGTGAAAAAGCTACGGAATTGTTCAATAAAATACGGTGCACTATCAGTGACATTACCTTTTCTCTGAACACAGAGCTAGCGTGTGTAACTGTTTGGTTTATATCAATTTGATATGTGCATTCAGTGATTATTGTTTTTAAAAGATGGCTAGTCCGTCACCCCAGAATAGCCCAATGCCGCCGCCGCAGGCGCCGAGCCCAATGGGCCCACCAACGCAGAATCCGGCTCCGGCACAGTCTCCGCACAGCCCTTACAACCAGCAACATGTCAACGGACCACCACCGTCGCATCCTCCTGGCGGTGGCCAGCCTCCGATGCCCAATCACATGTCGCCGTCAGGTCCAGCGCATCCAATCGCGTCCAACTCTAATGGCCCCCCTGGTGTGCCTCAACAACATCCTGGCATGCCGCCAGGTGGACATCAGATGCCTCCACACATGGTGGGCCCACACATGCCAGGACCGGGTCATCCAATAGGTCCTGGTGGTGCTCATCCACCTGGACCTAATGGTCACCCTGGTGCACCGCAACATCCTAACATGCCCGGCCAAGGTCCGCCACATGGGTACATGCAGCATCAAATTGGACATATGCCGCCTGGACAGGTGATTTATGGTTTACTTTATACTCTATTAGGTTTTGCCTGTGGCTTTGGAAATTATCCCACAGAAACATTTTAAATGTAAGCCTAAGCCACTTAAAATAATAATGATTCTTCCCATTAGTGAATTTATGGAATTGGAACAGTAGTTCTAAAGAATAGGTACCCCTACATCCAAACTCACAATTTTGACCTTTTTATATTATTAGTAAGATGTAATCTTGTCAAGTTCACATGGGTTGTATCAACAACTTCAGGAGTGGCCAAATCACACCGTCAATAAGACTCCTCCTTTTTGTTATATTTTAAATGGAATTGAGACTTGAATTGAATGCAGTGTGAACACAAAATAAATCTTTATTAAGAATTAATTTGATGTTATTTAAGTATGAAATAGAACTAGTAGATGTAATATTTTATATTATTAAAGTACACAATATATTTATAATTATAACAATGGCCCGAATGGAATGTCTTATCTGATGGCTGAATAATGGACTGTAGATACTGCTAGACAAGAGTAATATTTCCTTTATCATAGTTGAAAATTGATTTGTGATTGGCTGAATATCCTTGGCACTTGGGAATAAGTGATCATCAGCCTTCATGTAAAATGTGTATACTATGGGAGTGTTTAATTTCTTTTTTACCCAATCAGCAACATTACCAGTGAAATTATCTGCTGACAAAAAAGGTGTAAATATTGTGCAATTCTATCAAATCATTTAGCTTCAACCATATTATTATATTTTTTTTGATGATAAACAATTATTAGTAGACTCACATAAATATTGAGCAGTGGTGCCATAAAAAAATGTTTTATTATGCTCCTCTCTTATTCTATCATGCACAGATGTTATTATATCCAGCTGAAAATTATTGTATGAGGTATTATATTAAGATGAGTGATTGTGTTGTGACTGTACTTAAAAGATGTGGGAAAACTTATAACTAAACATAATGATAATGATTGAGAATAGTTTTTAATCATCATAGTTTCTATTTAATTGTAACTAGGAAAAAATGAAATTGTGCTTACCAATACTGGGTAATTATTACAGTATTCATGAGCATATCCATATGGTATTGTTACTAGGTATTCAAAACTTCTCACATTGATGAATGCCAACATTTGAAGGGCAATGCTGTCTAAAAACTTAGCCAGGCCTTCAGTTTCTTTCTCAGATATAGATTTAGAACCAGAGTAAACTGGATCACATTCATCATTTTTTACTAAAAAAAAATATGTATAGATTATTTCAAAAATGTACCTTACCTTACCCCGCTTACTGACAGTCAACCACCTTTTAACCTTATTACTCATGCATAAGGGTGAAAAGTGGTTGACCATCAGTGAACTCAGTCGTACATAGCAAAGTTCAGTTCAAAGTTTGCGGATCTAGTAAATTAATAATAATACTTTATCCTAAAGGCCCTCTGATATTATATATATATATATATATATGTCCATGACCATATATTTAATTACAAATGCATTGAATCATTACTATACATTTTATTTATGACTAAAATAAGAAAAAAATATACTTACTTATACCTTTGCTAAAAAACCAGTTTCTATCTACATTTACACCAACAATTTTTTCACTTTCACCACATTTTTTTTTTGGATAATATATTTGTCTATTTTGCGCCCAATACCAGTTCTGTAAAATGGAACCAAGATTATAATATTATGTTGGTCACTTCTGGAATAATGATATTCTTTCTATATAATTATATAGAAGAAGAGAACTAGGAACATGAAAGGGGTTTGAATGAATGGGCCTGCCTAACTTCCACCATTTTAATTCTTTTCAATACAAACTAGTTTTGTATGAAACAAAATCTCCTAAAGCTTTTTCGACTCCTCTGGGGATCGAGGGAGTCTGACGACCTGTTCTAGGGGGTATTCAATCTCCTGTTCTCTCTTCGATTTTTATAAATCTCTTAACTTCTGAAGTTTAGTGTGCATATCATCTGCATGCAGATGACTTACAGTTGTAATGTCAAGGGAGGGTAGATGATATCCTGTTGCCATTGACAAATTGGATAGGGAGTAGCCATACAAACATGGTCCGATAGATTTAGCGTGGCAGAATAAGTGTCAGGCGATCATCATTGGGAGCCCTCGGACTGGATAGCAAAACCTTACCACCAATTTTATTCAACAGTACAATCGTTCCATTTAGCACCAAGGTGAAGGACCTAGGCTTGTAAATTGACAGTACCATGAACTGGCGTACTCAAGTCGCTCGTGTTAATCAGGTGGGCAATGGAACACTGCAGGCCTTGTACTGATTAAAAAAATTACTGCCGTCGAATACGAAGGTAATGTTTTTACAGTCCTTAATTTTTCTCATCATCAATTATAGTGATGTGTGCTGCTATGACCTGAATGCAAATCTCCTCGACAAACTTGACCGTCTTCTCAATAACTGCTTTCGATTCAGCTTCAATCTCCGTAAATATGATAACGTCTCTGTGCACTGGTCGCTTTTAAAGTGGCTGCCCATACGCCAGCACAGATAGGAAAGGGCGTTGACCACTTTATTTTCTTTTCTCGTCTCTCCCACCTCCCCTAGAGAGCTAGCACGTCACTTCCAGTGCATCTGCGCCAGGCACAATAGAAATCTTCGTTCATCACGTATTCGTCTTCTTCAATGTCTCTCGTGTAAATCTCGTGTAATGGTATTCGAGCTCACTGCGATCGCACTTATTCTAAAGCTTTTGTATCCGAGACGGGGTGCTAAAGTTTCTTCTTCTTACTTTTTATAGCTTTCTTCGCTCGCTATATTTTCATGATTCTTAAAATTTTCGGCTTCATAAGTATTGCTAGGTCCCAAATTCGGAAATTTTGTGAAAGGTTAAATGACGTCCCGGCTAAGAAAATATGTAAACAAATACTGTAAAATTTAAAGCATATAAATATTTTGCAAATATATCAAATGACGGTTCTGAGCGACAGAAAAGGTAAGGTAGGGTGATGGGCTGCGGGACTATTCGAAAGAGATAGGTACCGCGGCCCTGGAACACAAAGGGCAAAGAAGTTCCCTTTGTGTTCCAGGGCCGATGGGCCAGGACCTGGGCTGGATGGGTTTAGTCAGTACAAGTCTGACATTTGAAGAAAAAAAAAGGTGGTAAGGTGATAGGAGCACGGAAAAATGCGATTTCGTGCTGATAGAAGAGGCTAGAACTCAAATATTGACACAAGTACCCAATATAGACCAAACTTCCAAACGAGTTTTCGATAAAACATTTGAATTGTGCCTGGGGTGAAAACGAGGAATCCAGTATGTACGACAAATCCATTCCTATTTTAGAAAATTGGCACATATACTTCTTTAGGAAATAATACAGATCGTAAATCCTAAAACAAAGATTGAAAATCCTAAAACCACCCATTTTAGGATTTTCAATCTTTATTTTAAAGGGGGTGTTGAAATTAGTATGGAAATGGGTGTATTACGCGCTGAAAAAGTTGCGGGCGAAGTGCTAGTAAAATAATATTTACCTTCATCGTGCTAAATGCATAACCATCAGGATTGAACAGTGGAAGAATATAAAAATCATAATGTTTTATCAGTAGCTCAACATTTAGTTGATGTTCTAAAATGTAATTAACAAAGTTTAAAAGTATTGCTGGAGATAACCAGTCTCTTCCCTCTTCACCTCCCATTATAAATACAGCTGTATCCTTTCTTCCTGTAGATATTTTTAATACAAATACTTCTCTGTTCTCAAAAGTGGTTCCTATGTGAATTTTTTTTAAAATTGAAAACTTGTGTAGTTTGGATTCAACCCAGAGCAATAGTGACTCCCAACTATAGAATGCTGTGGTTAAATTAGGCACTGAATTGTTGTATGAGGATGTTTGAACTCGACGGTCCCACACAATCTCAACCCTGTCAAATAATTGTATTGTTTTGTAATATTACATCTCATATTTTTGCTGTGATAATATATTGTAGGTCACACCTCATGAGAAGACTTCTTTATTTGTATTCTATCTTAAATGCGTTTAAATATTTCGACTTACAAGTTTTCATTCCCTAGTTTAATATATTCTATATCATTATCTTGCAATTTTTCTTCAAAAAATTTTGTGCAACAACTATCAACTATGACATCCATTGGGACAGCAGCTTCATTAGTAATCCCATTAAGAAACATTATCATTAAATTTCTTACATTAAGAAAATATAAGATGGAACGTTCTCTATAATTAAAGGCTGTCACTTCATATAATGTGTAGTTATCAAAAGGTTTGCATGTTATTTGCGATACTAACATGCAAACATAAATAATTAAAAAACTCGACATAATATTTTGTGGCATAATAAAGTATCTTATTCAGTTAGGCTATGGCACAATTGAGACATTGACAAAAATATTTAAATTTATGTTGATTTTTTTTACGTACTTACTCTTTGCTATATTGGATGTTTTTACGAATGATGCAATCCAAATTACTTTAATTATGGTCGCCGCAATTCAGCTAAATAATTTAACTTCGCAGGCCCCTATGCCGATGGGTGGGGGACCGCCGCCGGGCAACGGGCCGCAGGGTCCGCCGGGTGTCCCGATGCCGTTGGCGGGCCCGCCGCCGCATGGCGTGCACCCGCAGGGCATGCCGCCCGCCGCGCCCGGCCACATGGCGCCACACCATGCCATGATGCCCGGCCAGGGTCCACCGCCGCACGCCGCTTCGCCCGGCTACGGACACGGGCCGCCGGCTGGCGCGGCCGGCGGGCCGTCGGCGTCCCCGGGAGGTGCGACGGGCGCGGGCCCGCCCGGTGCGCCGCCGCACCCGCCGGCCGCGCAGACGCCGCCGCACGGCCAGGCGCCGCCCTCCACGTCGTCGGCCAACGGCGCTCCACCCGCGTCCTCCCCGATGCAGGGATCGCTGCCGACGCCCGGCCCTGATAACTTACACGCTATTCAACGCACTATTGACTCTATGGAAGAGAAGGGGCTACAAGAGGACCCGAGATTTTCGCAGTTGCTAGCTCTAAGGGCGCGCTCGAACCCTCAGGATCCTGGCAAAGGATTGTTCAGCAACAATCAGCTCTGCCAGCTTAAGTAAGTATCGGGCCATAGATCTATAACATAACCTTAATGAGGTATCATTTAATCAACAACAATCTTATGTTAGGGCACAAATAAATGCCTACCGGAGTCTCGCGCGTAACCAGCCGCTGTCGCAACAGACAGCTATGATGGCATCTGGCAAGCGGACCGGTGAGGTGCCGCCGGAATGCCCGACGCCGCCCGCGCAGCCGCCCTACGGCGAGGGGCAGGGCGCGGCGGGCGGGGCGGGCGGGCTGGCGGGCGCCACGGGCGGCAAGGCGGGCGCGGGCGGCGCGGGAGGGGACGCGGCGCGGGGCGGCGGCGGCGCTCCGCCCACCCCGCTGCCCATGACCGGCCAGATGGCACCTCCGACGCAACTGACTCCACCGTTAGTAAATCCGGTAAGTTTCGAATCATTTTGTATCATCAGTACTTACTTATTACTGCTCCTTCGACCCACATTATTTGTTTAACTAAAAAGCTATCAAAACTATCTGAACTATACAAGGTGTAACCGGACCCTACAGGAAGCCGTCAACTATGCATTCTTGCTGTTCATCAAACTAAGAGTAACTACGCAAAAATGATTGCTGGGATACGACTTTTTTTTGGGGTAGAAAATTAGTTTACGGTAGGATTCAATGTAACGCACTCTAAACACTGTAATGCATTAGATAGTACAGGGGTCATGGAGGTACATATTTAAAGTAAACTTCATCAGGCTTCCAGTCTATCCGGAATTCCGAATGCAGCTGAATACCAGTATTTTACGTGGAGCGACTGCCTATCTGACCTCCACAACCCAGTTAGTTCTGGGTAATACGATACCCTTTGGTAAGACTGGTTGTCAGACTTTCGGGCTACTGACTACCTGTAACGACTGTCAAAGATCTACAAATGACAGCCGGGACCAACAGCTTAACGTGCTTTCCGAGGCACGGAGGAAACTCGGTATGTAATGGGTGGTCACCCATCCACAGACCAACCTATGCAAGCGCAGCTTAACCTAAAGATCGACCCCGAGCGGCAGTTATTATTTAGCCACGAGCTCCTCATTTAAAGTAAACTTATAACATCAGATTTAAAGTAAACTTATAACATAAAAAAAAAACTTGTAATAAAGTTGGAACTCTGGCCTCCAGTTATGGTCCAGAACAAAAAATAGATTGCAATGTCGGAGAGAACAAGTAGGTACTTCTCGGCTTTGTTAAGGGTATTTTACACCCATTATACTCTCTGCTCGTCAACTCTTTTTTAGTAGCAAACTTTACTCGATTTTCGCTAATTAATCGTCGGCGGTGGGACAAATGTCCAAAGAACGTAACTAAATATTGACTGTAACTGTGACTTGCAGCCGATGAGCGGCGGGCCGTCGATGCGGGGTCCCGCACCGCTGCGCCCGCAAGCTCCGGGCTCGCAGCCGCAACATCAGGTAAAACCGTTTTCAGCAAATTTAATCACTGATTGTAGAACATCTCTTTACCAAAAAACTTTTAATAATATCCTGACTGAATTTCGGCTACGATGCGTCAGATGCGTGTCGACCAACACATGACAACAACAACAACAGAGACATCAACAGAAGCTTCTTCTTCACATTTTGAGTGAAGCTAGCTATGTGATTGGTTAGTTTTATGCACGTCCTCCCACATCTCTGGTGGAAACGCAGCCTTACTCTCATAGTGGCTGATGGGATTGGGCGGTTATATAATATTTAACATATAAAACACCACATGACTTGTTTAAATTTTCCTCAGCCGGGTGTACCAATACCAGGAGCGAAACAGAATCGTATTACCAGCATGCCTAAGCCAGTAGGCATTGATCCTCTTCAGATCTTGAACGAAAGAGAGAATAGGTAAGGGATTTCATAAACTCAAAACTTGTATTTAATTAAACTATATTATTATATTATTTGATGTTCGAGACTTGCAGTTTTATTGAAATGTTCTTTTTTTTTGCTTGATAATAGGATAGCAGCGCGCATCGCCCACCGCATTGAGATGCTTTCAAATCTGCCGGCCAGTATACCCGATGACCTCCGCTTGCAAGCACAGATCGAGCTCAGGGCTCTTCGAGTTCTCAACTTCCAAAAACAATTACGTTCTGAGGTAATTTATTTATTTATTTAAGTACAGGAGTACCATTAAATTCTGTATAAGTTCTAAGGGACATTTAAGTAACAATAGTTGCATAGACTTGCACACCGGGTTGCGAAACATAACCCACAAAATATTTTAAGAAGTAAGGTCTATGTTCATAAAAATATTTATTAACCACTCCGAAGTATTAAATCTACTACATCTGTGTCAGTTTTTTATTAGTTTTAACTTGAGATAGATCGTTATGATGATTTGATACCTACGTTAGTTGTATATCACATGCTCTATACTTCTAGGTTCTGGGTCAAGTCCGTCGCGACACGACGCTGGAGACGGCGGTGAACATCAAGGCGTACAAGCGCACGAAGCGCCAGGGCCTGCGCGAGGCGCGCGCCACCGAGAAGCTGGAGAAGCAACAGAAACTCGAGGCCGAGAGGAAGCGACGCCAAAAACACCAGGAGTTCCTACAAACTGTGCTGCAACATGGTCAGTCACTATATTTACGTACTGCACCGGCACGTGATGCAGTATAATACACTTCTCATCAAAAAAATCGAAACACCTCGCAGTTTATGATTTGATAAGAATTATCAGAAAAATGTGTATATTTAGGAATAAATGTAAAATGTCATTTAATAGTGAGTAGTATGAGGTTTTTAAATCCTAATGTTATTGTTCTAAATTCAAATTAAGTCTTCATAGGTTTCGTATTTTGTATAATGAGTAATTTTTACCCTGTATGGAATATGAAGGAAATGGGTAAAACAACACGCGTAAATGAAAAAAAAATGTAAGAAACGTTTATTTAATAACTTGTATTCCCTCCGCGAGCTCTTATTACTGCTTCCATACGGTTCTTCATCGATCGGATGAGAGTCACGATCACATGTTGTGGTATATTATCCCATTCCTCTTGGATTGCATTTTGCAGCTGGCTAAGTGTTTCTGGGGCTGGATCTCTTGCTCGAATTCGTCTCTTTAATTCATCCCATAGATGTTCAATGGGATTCATGTCCGGGCTTCTTGCTGGCCATACCATAATGGAGATACCGACTTCGGTAAGATAATCTCGTACGACGCCCGCGGTGTGAGCTCTAGCATTGTCGTGCATGAATATGAAGTCGTTGCCAATAAAATGTGCATAGGGCATCACATGAGGTTCAAGACACTGTTCGATGTACCGATGAGAGTTTAGTGCAGGCAGCCGTGGCCCAGACACAAAGGCAAGTTCTGTCTTACCGTCGGCGCTGATTCCTCCCCAAACCGTCCACGAACCGCCACCATAGCTGACCTTTTCTTCAATGCAGCATTGTGCAAAGCGTTCTCCATCTCTTCTGTAGACCTTGTTCCTTCCGTCGTTACCATACAGCATAATTTTACACTCATCAGAAAACAGTACTTTGCTCCACTGAAGGTATGACCAAGTTAGGTGCTCGCGTGCAAAGTTAAGGCGCGCTCTTCGATGGTCTGCAGTTAATTTCGGCCCATTCGCTGGCTTATGCGGTGCCAATCCGCGTTCCTTCAACCTTCTTCTTATTGTAGAGTCACTTACAGCTACTCTTCGTACAACGCGAAGCTGCTGCTGCAGTTGAAAAGCGTTAAGGCGTCGATTTCGTAAAGAAGTTGTTACAATAAATCGATCATCTCGCTCAGAAGTGACCCGATTCCTGCCAGATCCTGAACGGCGCGTGAACGAACCAGTCTCCCGATAGCGTTTGTAGACTCTATGAACAGATGATAAGCTTAGATGCAATCTTGCAGCCACAACACGCTGACTAAGTCCAGAATCCAGCAATGCCACCACTTGGGCGGCTTCTGCGGGCGAAGTATCCATATGTTTTAGAAAAAAAAGTTTTTTCAGACGTCCCAAAGTCACAGTAAATGAAATAAGAAACAAAAAGTTTAAAGACAAGCGCTAATTTTTAGTTTTTAAACGAGAAACGTACTCCAACCCTAAATACACATTTGTCTCAAAACAGTGATTAATTTCATTTATAGGATAAACAAATGAAATTCTAATTTCGAATTTTGATTTTTTTCTTCTTACTGTAATGACCAAACTGCCAGCTACACAATAATGTTTTTTTTCTCATGGAATTAATTCTCTTTTGTAAAAAATTAGGACAAAAACAATAAAAACGAAAGTGTTTCGATTTTTTTGATGAGAAGTGTATTTAGTACTTATCGCCTGTATTTCGTGAAGGGTTTGTGCGGACCGTATACACCACGTTTCGCCATTTGTGCCAATTTGTGTAATAACAGATGATACTTTTATCTGATATTTTCCATTTATTAAATAGCGACATTCTAAGCAAACATTCCAATGTTTGTTAACTTCGCCGTGCTTCGTGCCGTTGCGTCGTAAAATCAAATTAAACTAAACTTACAAGTATTTAATGCCCGAAAATTACTCTGACAAGGCGAGAGAGTTACAATCAGACTGAAACATACAATTTTTCGCATTTATGGTATTAGGGTGATGCTCAACTACTGTTATATTTCAGCTAAGGACTTCAAGGAGTATCACCGCAACAACGTTGCGAAGCTGTCCCGCATGAACAAAGCCATCATGAACCACCATGCCAACGCCGAGCGCGAACAGAAGAAGGAACAAGAACGCATCGAGAAAGAGCGTATGAGACGGTAATATCAACTTTTGGAATGGCAACTCTTTTAGAACTTAACTGACAGCATCCAAGATTCAGAGATCCCCGAAGAATATGTGTGTATGAAAAATATTGAAGATACATCGAAGGAATGAAATATGGCGTGCTTAGGTCTTGATTCGAGTTCTTGCTTCTGTCTATTAGTCTTGAGTCTTGAACTATGAAAATGAATCCTTAGGTTTGTACCTAAGGTCAGTAAAATCTAAGGCAGGTCTGTCCTTAACAAACTTTTGTTTGTTAAGGTTAAACAGTAGTTACTGCATTATATAACTATATTAGGCATTCTAACACAGGAAAGTTTTTTTTTTAAATGAAATCATCCCAAACACCCGTCATGTATTCTAGTTTGATGGCGGAAGATGAAGAAGGTTACCGCAAACTCATCGATCAGAAAAAAGACAAGCGTCTGGCGTTCCTTCTGTCGCAGACCGACGAGTACATCGCCAGCCTCACGGAGATGGTCAAGCAGCATAAGCAGGAACAGCGCAAGAAACAACAGGAAGAGGAGCGCAGGAAAAGGGTTGGTTTTAGAAGATACTGCTATGGGCCTCTCTGTCTTTATCTTCCTATCTTAAACAGCCATGTAACAAAACACAATCACTGATCTTCTAATATGCTGTTGCGTTTTTGGTTTGGATGGCAACACATCTGGTGATGCAAATGTCTATAGGCAGGGGTGGCCTCTTACAATCAAGTGGGCTGTTGCCGGGATGTTTGCCATCCAATAACAGAACAAAAAGATAGGAAGAATTGAAGAGTGGCTTTCTTTTTGTGTATGTTTCCCCTATGTTAGGTTAGGTTGGGACGCCGGACTGGATGCATAAGAGCGTCTATAAGTTAAATTGAAATAGTTTATAATTCAAATGCAGAAGTCGAGAAAGAAGAAGCTGCTGGAAGGTGGCGACATCGATGCTATGGACGACAGCTCGCAGACGTCGGACTCGCGCGTTAACGTCATGGATCCCAAGACCGGCGAGGTTAGTAACGTGCCTTACATTTCATTTCTCTTTTAAGGAAAGCTTATGACATGATACTTAAAAGAAATACAATGGTCCTGGTCGATTTTGTAACAGGTATAATTTAATAATCATGCTAATAGTAAAAAACTAACTAACTAAGAAAAAATAGTACTGATGAACATGGGTACCCTGGGTTACATTCCTACGTCCGGCAAAGTGTTACTGGTTTTTTTTTCCATTAGGAATATCTCAGTAACAGCCCGGGGTCAGGAAGCCGACGGTATGATAGCCCCGTGAGGAATATACAGAGGTGTTATCCGCCACCTACATTTCGCGATCACCTATATTTTTACCAAAAGCTTGTGATTACCACATAGATACTGAGAGGAGAAGAAGCGCCACTGTTGTCTCAGCTGAAGGACTGGATGGAGACGCATCCCGGCTGGGAGGTGCTGTCTGATTCTGAAGACTCGGGAGATGACAGCCAAGATGACGATGGTAAGAAAGGTCTCGAAAATTTAAATATTTAATTATTTTTCTTTCTTTTCATTGAATTTTACATAAGAGTCTAATCAGTCACATTACTTACGTTTCCAAATGACAACCCCATTTCGGGTTGAGTACTTTGGGAGTGACAGTTCATTCTTGATAAGGGTTGGAACAGTCCAAGCCTTCCAAAGGAAGAATTTCCGTTGTCGTTTGTCCATACGACAACTCATGTTTACAGAACTTTATTTCTTTAGGTTTAATGAACATCAGAAGAGAGTTTTATTTCTTGTTTTCAAATTAAATAATTTGGATTCGTCATATTAATTTGTTTTTTTTTTTATTGAAATAGCGAGAAGAGGCCACAGAGACGAGAGGAGTGACAAAGAAAAGACTGATGAGGAGAAGGCGCGGGAAATGATCAAGAAGGCCAAGGTCGAAGACGACGAGTACAAGACAGAAGAACAAACCTACTACAGGTATGTTCTACGTCAATAAAATTTCACAGAGTTTTTAATCCCGTTCGCTAGTGTTGCCTTAAAGGTAGTGTTCGTGATACTTCTACTGACTAACTTCTTGGTCTAGACGCTTATAGCGCGATTACACTTGGACACCTGATGCATTTATTATACTGGTCATCGCAATGGGAAACGAGCTAACGACTACGAGTAGTTTGAATGAAGTCGAGTATCTGCGCCCGCCGTGGTGAAGGAAAACTGACCTCCGATTACTTAATTCGGAACCCGAACGAAACTATGAAGCAGGAAGAGATTGGCCGAAGACGGGTGTACTCGACCCCGTTGATGTACACTTGGTTTTTCGCTCAAATTCCATAGGCAATCGAATTGGGTCATCCTGTTGGGACAGGATTTTGGTAATTAATTGTTTTTGTTTTTCAGTATTGCCCACACTGTTCACGAGTCGGTCACTGAACAATCCAGCATTCTGGTCAATGGAAAACTGAAGGAATATCAAATCAAGGTACAACTTCTTTCATTTTATCACCAAGCTTTCCAAAGGTTTAGCAAAATGTTTCACTTCTTTAAAATATTTAAATTTACCTTTTAGGGTCTGGAATGGCTGGTATCTCTGTTCAATAACAATCTGAATGGCATCCTCGCAGACGAGATGGGTCTCGGTAAAACTATCCAGACTATTGCGCTGGTCACCTATCTGATGGAGAAGAAGAAAGTTAACGGACCGTTCCTTATCATCGTGCCACTCAGGTAAAATGGACATATATTTGGTTAGCATTACTTTAAATTAAGTGCTTTCTGCTTCATGCAATACTTGTGATCATTTGACTTAGTCTAAGTTATAAAAAACAGCCAATACAGATAATGTCTATTTCAAGTAAATGGTATAACTACAATGAACATGAAAATTCCAGTACTCTATCCAACTGGGTGCTCGAGTTCGAGAAGTGGGCGCCAACAGTATCAGTGGTGTCATACAAGGGCTCCCCGCAGTCGCGTCGCCTCGTGCAGACACAGATGCGATCCACTAAGTTCAATGTGCTCCTCACCACCTATGAATACGTCATCAAGGACAAGGCTGTACTGGCTAAGGTTAGTGCTACAATACTGTGACACCCTTCCTTGGCAGTCGGGTAAAAAACAGCTTGGAGTATGAGTTGTGTTTAAGTTATAACGATTAAACAATAAGAAACAAAAGTATCACTATCAAACTAATCAATCTACTTTTACCCATTGATATCACAATCTTAATTCCCACAATGCGTCAGGTGCAATGGAAGTACATGATAATCGACGAGGGTCACCGCATGAAGAACCACCACTGCAAGCTGACGCAGGTGCTGAACACGCACTACATCGCGCCGCACCGCTTGTTGCTGACGGGCACGCCGCTGCAGAACAAGCTGCCCGAGCTGTGGGCGCTGCTGAACTTCCTTCTGCCGTCCATTTTCAAGAGTTGTTCTACGTTTGAACAGTGGTTCAACGCGCCATTCGCTACTACCGGTGAAAAGGTTAGTTTTAAAAATGATAGGATTTAATCGACATCTTTGCATAATGATGGCGAAAATTTTAGTTTTAAATTGCTAAAAAGAGATTCATATTTTTTTTGTGAATTTCCAATGTTACCAGGTGGAACTGAATGAGGAAGAGACGATCCTTATCATCCGTCGTCTGCACAAAGTGTTACGTCCGTTCCTGCTGCGTCGGCTCAAGAAGGAGGTGGAGAGCCAATTGCCCGACAAGGTGGAGTATATCATCAAGTGTGACATGAGCGGCCTGCAGCGAGTGCTGTACAAGTAAGTACACAGGGATAATGTAATTATCCAGCTTTGATCATTGTTATTCTGGCATTTTTCCATTGCTTAACATAAATACCGATTCCCTAAAGTTACGAACACACTGAGAGGTAGTGCGTAAAGCATAGCGAGTTGCCTAGAAAGTAGCGAAGTGAATTGAAACGTTCTAGAATTTTTGCATCCGGCGCTACTTCGATATACGCTAGGCCACCCCTCTGTGCGTACGTTGCCTAATGCATCCAACGGACTTATAAATCAAATCAAACTTTAAACACCTCTTGACGTATTTCTAATGAGCTGAGTAGAGCGTAACGGATCTAACACACAATAATATGCTTATTATCGGCCCCAAAAACGCAAGTCTTGTACCAGCCTAATTTTTGGTAAACCTGGAGTTGATTCAAAATAATTTTGCCACAGACACATGCAGTCTAAGGGAGTCCTGTTGACCGATGGATCAGAAAAGGGCAACAAGGGTAAGGGCGGCGCCAAAGCGCTAATGAACACAATTGTACAACTGCGTAAGCTCTGCAACCATCCCTTCATGTTCCAACACATCGAGGAGAAGTTCTGCGACCACATTGGTACCGGTGGCGGAGTTGTTTCTGGGTAAGATTTTTTTTTTACTCACTTTGAGTATACAGGAAGACTTTTTTATCACGTTCCTAATTTTCTAAAAAAATCTACGAATTAGGTTTCTTTCAAAGGCACCAAATTTGAAAGAAAGTAGGTATGTAATTTTTTTATATAAAATATGTTATCCTGAATTTCAATTTTGCATGGTGACGGGAAGGGAAAATTTGCAATTTATGTTTTGATCGTTATCAATGTTTGGGGGCGGGGCTAGGCGTGCGATTCGTGCGGTCAGTGTTCGACGCGGCGCATGATGTTCACAAAATTTACTACAACTATGTGATGCTATATCTTAATATTTTAGTACTGAGTGATACTAAAAGAAAAAACACGTATTTTATTATATTTATAAAAATATTAAAATTTAGAACGTGATAAAAATTCTACCTGAATATTGTTGTGCCTTTTCGCCGCTAAAGAAGTGGCAAACAGACAATTTGGGGCGAAGAAAGGGAAGGTGGATTACAAAAAAATCATCATAAAAAGACTTACACACACGTATTTTTATACTGAACTTAGGTGGCGTATATTTTGTCCGAGATGGACAGCAATAGTAACGAAATCTTTGAAAATTTCTGTTTAACATTGTTTGATCTTTCGATTTTATTCACAGGCCCGACCTATACCGTGTTTCTGGTAAATTCGAACTTCTGGATCGTATCTTGCCGAAGCTCAAGCAAACAGGACACAGAGTATTGGTGTTCTGTCAAATGACGCAGTGCATGACTATCATTGAAGATTACCTTTCATGGAGGGCTTTCCAATATTTGAGGTAAGATGCTGAACGTTTATATTAAACTAGCTTTTGCCCTCGGCTTTGCTCGCGTTATTTAGAATTTGACAATCAATTCAGGTTGTACGCTTGTAATAATATAATTCAATCATTCGAAAGACACTTCGCCACGATGACTTTGCTACAACGGACACCACTTGACGTTTAACAACAAGGTTTTCTTTAATTGTTAATAAACCAAGTTACCTACATTCTTTGACTTTATTTCCGATTAGCTCTCTTAAAAATCGTACTTCCAAACAATATGTATATTCAACTATAGAATACTTCTCTCACAGGCTGGACGGTATGACAAAGGCGGAAGACCGAGGAGAGCTACTGAAGAAGTTCAACGACGTTGGTTCAGACTATTTCATCTTCTTGCTGTCGACGCGCGCCGGTGGTCTTGGTCTCAATCTACAGAGCGCTGACACCGTCATCATATTTGATTCCGACTGGAATCCACATCAGGTACTGTAGTAATTGAAAATGTCAATGAAGTTTATAAAATAGCGTGTACATGTAAGAAAATCGTAGAAAGAAAGAACTTGATATAACTCTCTTTGTGTGAGTGAAAACAAAAGTCTATAGAAGTCATATAAAATTGCATGATATAATATTTGTAACTAAATAGCAAGCAGGATGAAAACAAAGCTTACTACTAGCCTTGTTTTGCTTGCTATTTATTTGGTTTCGATGCAATAAATACTAATATTTAATTGCTTTTAATAGGATCTTCAAGCGCAAGATCGTGCGCATCGTATTGGGCAACGTAACGAGGTGCGAGTGCTCCGACTTATGACCGTCAACTCCGTGGAGGAGAGAATTCTTGCAGCAGCTAGGTAACATTTGCACTACTTTCAGCATTAAACGTAACATCACGCCTTATATGTAGAAAGTACATCCACAATTCGCCAGTTATGCGTATGCCATTAAGTCCCATGTTATAGGGGGTGAGCCTATTGTCATCAACCGGACACAAATACTCCTCCCAGGCTCCGTAACTGCTACTGAGAAATTCCTGATGGAAAATCCAATAACAGTTGACTGACCTTGGAATCGATTGGCCTCCTGCTGTTTTCCGAGATAATATGACACTTAATGGGCCATATTTTTGATAAAATGAGGTTATTTAACAATAACCATATATAATTTAAAGGTATAAGCTGAACATGGACGAGAAGGTCATCCAAGCTGGTATGTTCGATCAGAAGTCGACTGGCTCTGAGCGTCAACAGTTCCTTCAGAGTATCCTGCACCAAGATGGCGATGATGAAGAGGTTTGTAAAGAAACTTTAGTCACTGGAATAATTTCTCAATGAAATATTCAATGGCCCTAAACTATTGTAGATAAAACAGGAATATTACAAGTAATTATTTTTTAGGAAGAGAACGAGCTACCTGATGACGATCTTATAAACGAAATGATTGCGCGGTCAGAGGAAGAACTGGAGATATTTAAACAGGTAGACATTGAGCGCAAGAAGACAGAAACGCAATCCCGCCTCATTGAGGAGTCAGAACTACCAGATTGGCTCGTCAAACATGAAGACGAGGTCGTTTGCAACAAGGTGAGGCATCCTTATCTATAGAAGGATCGAACACACTCAAAGATAGAATTAACCAAATCTAATTATATCTACTTTTTAATTCCATTTATTGAGTTTTTAAAATTATATCGTTGTAAAACAATGTATTCATGATGTTCAGGGTCAAGGCTGGAACTACCTAGATGAAGACGAAACCCTAGGACGAGGGTCGAGGCAACGGAAGGAGGTTGACTACACAGACTCACTGACAGAAAAGGAGTGGCTGAAGGCCATCGACGAGGAGTTCGAGGAAGAAGAAGAGGAAGACGATGACGACGAGGTGCTCGACAAGAAGCGCAAGAAGGGACGCAAGCGACGGTAAGATACACTGATTTAACTAGTCTTTCACAGTTTATTTCTGATTCAGTATCACTGTGAGTCTGTATTTTCAAAATTTCAGTACGAGCTCAGTTAAATATGCTTGTAAAGTAAATGAAAGATTATAAAATTAACGTAATATTACAGCCGCCAGGAAGAGTCTGATGAAGAAGAAGCACCAAGTTCATCTAAGAAAAAGAGTAAAACAGAAATCAATCAACAGAAGAAGCGATGGAAGAATATAATGAAGAAAGTTATTGATTATACTGATGAGTAAGTCAATTACAGTGTATCAATATTCTGACATTATAACATCACATCTCGTATTGCCCGAACGAAAATTGAACATGTACTTAAATCTTTAGTTATTTAGTAAAGCCACGAGCGCACTTATATGTACACGAAACGTATTTCAACTGTGATTTTTTCCTACTGCTTTTATGCTGTTACTAACATAGTATTTTGTAACTATTACTAAATAGGCCTAATCTCAAAGCTGGAATCGATATTTGACGAAAAAATCGCTTGAATTTTGCGAAGTGCATACATGAAATTGCTTGTGTGCATATATATATATGCACGACTGCCCTCAACCGGGCACAAATCCAATTTCTGAATATCCTTTTAGATTACAATTTTAATCTATGTAATGTTGTTTAAAAAATATTCAATAATGACATGTTTCAGGGCTGGGCGTGTTCTGTCTGAGCCGTTTATGAAACTTCCTTCACGCCGCGAGTTGCCAGATTATTATGACGTTATCAAGAAACCCTTGGATATTAAGAAAATTATGAATAGAATTGAAGAAGGCAAGGTAAACATAAATTAAAACTGATGGTTGAATAATGCTGTGAAGTAAATTCAACCATGTGAACAACTGTCTCAATGGGACCAATATCATCTTCATTAGCCTTTTCTCAATTTTGTTAGAGTCGGCTTCCAGTCTAACTGGATGCAGCTGAATACCAGTATTTTATATGGAGCGACTATCTGACCTCCACAACCCCGTATGTACTGGGTAATACGATACCCCTTGGTAAGACTGGTTGTCAGACTTTCGGGATACTGACTACCTGTAACGACTGTTAAAGATCGGCAATTGACAGTCGGGACCAACAGCTTAACGTGCTTTCCGAGGCATGGAGCAAACTCGCTATGTATTTATTTATTTATTTATTTGCTCTCATGCACATCACACATTTTACAATAGTTTTTACTGTCGGTTTTTGTACATGAACCCTGTCAGGGCACTGCAAAGCACAATGTTGGTTTGCTGTTGAGTTTATGGAATTATTAACATAAGGTTAACATAATAAATTGAGTCAAAACTTATAAAAAAAAACAGTACAATACATTTCAGAAATAATAATTATGTCAAGAAGTCGTTAAGATTTACAGTTAACAGTAATAAAACATTATACAATAACACACATAAAGTCATATTTAAGTCAGATTGGTCGCAAAAGTAGAATAAAAATAATAACAATAATTAGGAATAGGTAATAATTGTAATCATGTCATGTCACTATCACTATAAAAAATAATGGGTGGTCACCCGTCCACGTACCAACCTAGTCAAGCACGGCTTAACCTTAACATGGACCCGAGTGACTTATTATTTAGCCAGGAGCTCCTCTCAATGGGACCAACATCCTAATTACGAAAAAATGATGTCCCAAACATTTAGGTCGAGGATGTACCTACTGTTGTATGGGACCGCTGATTTCACTATCATGATGTTGGTCTCATCACACCTTTCTGATTCATGCTATGTATAAAAGTTACTAAACCAATAATAAATAATTTAAACTGATTTCAATAGAATTTTCTTGTTATCTTCAACAGTATACCGACATATCGGACCTCGAACGTGATTTCTTCACGTTATGCGCCAACGCTCAAACGTATAATGAAGAGCAGTCGCTGATATACGAGGACTCGGTGCGCCTGCGCAATGTGTTCATTGAAGTGCGACGTCGCTACGAGAGCGGCCAGAACTCCGACGATTCCGACGATAATGAGAAAGGTCAGTAACCATAAGACATAATTTTCTAGTATTTCGCTTTTTCCATGTGGCAGAGAACCTTCAGTGCCACTGAAAGTATTCTACCACTGAATCAGTGGTAATTGTTTTATATCATCCTTCTATATAGGTTCAACTTATTCAAAATTATTTAAAAAAATAAAAATGTCTACAGATGACGATGATTCGGATGGCGAATCTAACCGCTCCGTCAAAATGAAGATCAAGTTGAAGGGTAAAAGCAAGAGCACACCATCCAGGAAGAAGAAACAGCGAAAGTATATATCTGACGACGAAGATTATGAGGAGGATTAAACTCAGTGTATCACACTTCTAATACTAAGACATAATTGATCAATCATAAAAAATATTTAAGTAAGACCTTTTAACTCCATAGACAATATCGTAAACTACTAGCTTTTTAGAGACAAAATTCTATTATAATTTATTGCAATATTGACCATATATTCACAATGATTAAAAATGTTACAATATTTTTATTATTAGTAGAACCAATTTAGTATTTGTTGCACTTAATTGTATGCATTATTTCAGCTTTTATATGACAAAAAATATTTCATGTCTAGGATAGAAGAAGGAAATTAGGGTATTCCAAGTAGATTCATTCATTTGGTAACTTCTTACTAGTTATTAAGTATATTAATAGGAATAATACTTCTAGTTAAGCATTAAAATATTGACTATTGACTTTTATAAAAAATTCAAATGGACTTCAAGAGGCAGGCCAGGATGTAATATTTGTATGCATAGCAACAACTTGGGCCATATAGCAAGAAGCCTGGCAGGCGAAAAGACAGTGAGCCAACAGAGTGAGCCCAAATTCCTGGTTGCATCATTTTTACATATTTTGTGGGAATGAACATTAAATCTTTCTATTATAATATATTTGACTCTTAATATTTTACCACTAGACATCAAAACAGTCCTGCCAGGGCTGCGGGACTGTTCGAAAGAGATACCGCGGCCCTGGAACATAAAGGGCCAATGAAGGAACATGGGTGTTTTTTAGTCAGTAAGAGTCTGACACTCCCTTCCGCTCTGCCCAGAGCGGGAGGAGTCATTTGATGATTTCTCACCCTCCAAAAAAAAAAAAAAAAAGACATCAAAACAGTGTTGTTTGGAATTTAGGTATGTAGGATTAATAATAGGGTTTTATGTATGTGCTTTGGCATCAATAAATAAATTTCTATGTTTAAATGGTGTTTTATTTGACTTATTTTGATGAGCTAGCTACATTTTCATCAGTCTTTTCTGCAAGTTTCACTAAAGTTTCCTTCCAGTCTGCCCATTTATAGTCAACTCCATGAATGGTTTTCATGTGTTTGTTTAAACTTGGACTGTAACTGAACTTTTGCCCACAAGTTGGACATGAGTATGGCTTGTCACCAGTGTGTACTCTCAAATGTCGTTGAAGGCTGCTCTGTGTATAGAAGCCTACATGGCACAGGTCACATTTGAAAGTTCTGTTGCCAGTATGTCTGAAACAAAAAAAGGAATGATTTTTTAATATTTACTATTTTAAGGTATTTTGTCCTAATATAAAATACACACATAGCAAGCAGTTAAAATATGATCAATTCCAGACTGCTTACATTGCATTAAATAATGAGAGCAATATAACCAGTCTTACCTTTTCAAATGAATAATTAGATTTTTCTTTGTATGTGTTTTGTACCCACACAAATGACATTGTAATTTCTTTTCTGAACTATGTTTTTTTCTGTGATTATGTAGCTCTGCTGATGTAACAAATGTGTCTCCACAATCTTCACAGTTATAATTACATATTTTGTAATGTCTATGCATATGAGCCTTGAGTGATTCCTTTGATTTTAATAATTTAAAGCAAATATTGCACGAGAAACTAGCACTCTCATGGACACGCATATGCTTTTTCATTGTAAATGCGTGTTTGAACTGCTTTCCACATAAACTACACGTGAAATATGTGGTTGTACTGTGTGTTTTACGATGAGCTGCAAGGCTTGATGACTGCGTAAAACTTTTACCGCATTCACAGCTGTATGGTCTTTCTCCATTGTGGGTTCTCATGTGACTGACTAAGGTCTGGCTGTGTGGTGTAGAGTATGAACACAATGTGCAATGGTATCTTCTGGCTGCACCAAATCCTGACACCTTGCCAACATGTTTTCTCTTTTCATGCATAGAATTATAATGCTTCAATAGTGTTATTTTTGTCTTTAAAACTTTGTTACACATATTGCATTTAAAACTATTATTTGTTTTTATTATTTCACTTTCATTAGTTTCTGATTTTTCAGTAGCTTTGGTACAGAGATCATTAAATTCTGAAAAGTTGCTTGGAAATGGAACTGTGTCAGTATTTTCATTGTATGTTGGCACATCATTTGTTAAGTCATAATCAACTTTAAAAGTGGTCCTTCGTCCTGTGGTTTGTTGGTCTTTGTAACATAGTTTCATTCGTTCATTAAGAGTAATGCATTTGAGTCTAAAACTGTTAGCACTGTTTAATTCTTGTAAACAATCACCACACATTAGACACGGCATGAACTTACCATGCGCTAAAGTAACTTGAAAACAAAGATATATTCTATTTAGAACTTCTTGAGATTCAACACTCCCCGAGAACAGGTTAATACTTTCTTTAGCATTCTGCAAACAAATTCTACACAATCCTTGCATGTCTTTATTTTCGTCAGGGACAGTAGAGTATTCCATAATTTTAAGCTAACTAATAACTATGTCTACCTACTTTATTTGTAGAGTTTAGTTAGCGCTCTATTATTTGTTGTCCCGTAATCCCGTTGATTTTACTCCAATACCAAAGGTTGAAATAACACGGGTTGTCTAAGGTCCCAATCTAGTACACATTTAATAAACAAGTGTTGAAGATGAGTATTTTCGATCAAATACATGCTGAAACTTTTACATAATTATACCAAATGTATCAAGAAACTACACACGAAAAATATTGTTTACAATATTTTGACAATAAACAACATGAGAAACCATGGCGGATCTCAGAATTCACAGATTAAAAAAACTAACAATATCAGTCCGTGAAAGCACGCAGTACATATTAGTTCCATGGAGAATTCAGATCACAAAAAGCACAATGGATCGCACATCAACCAAAAAATTCAAATTGCCCTTTCATATAGGGCACTTCTCAAAATGCCTGGGAATATAGTCTAATTAATCACCCTTCTTAGTTGGAACTGCACCACATTTACACTTCAGAGCCCGGGTAGAGTCATCACTTCCTTAGTGAATCTCCATCTGAGCAGGTTTTCCTTGCTGCAGCCAAACTTGGGTCCAGAGTCTATAAAGACCTGAGTGGTGTGAAAAGCTATGCAGTTATGGCAACTTGTGTGGTGGGATATTGTCCGTAGGGGGAATGAATAAGGGCTGCGGGACTGTTCGAAAGAGATACCGCGGCTCCGGAACATAAAGGGCAAAAGAAGGAACATGGATGGTTTTTAGTCAATAAAAGTCTGACACTCCCTTCCGCTCCGCCCAGAGCGGGAGGAGTCATTTGATGATTTTCCATCCGAAAAAAAAAAAAAATGGGGGAATGAATAAATATACGAATTTGAATGGATCCAATCCATTCAAATTCATATATTTAGGTTTCTTCTTACCCCCATGCGAAAAAGACGTGAGTTCATGTATTATGTATGTTGGTAGGGAATGGGATGCACTGTCTCGCCACAGCCTCAAGCCTCAGTCGTTCTCTAGACCGGTCGCCAGTGAGTAGGGTGACAAACTTAGGGTTTTGCTTTTACTTTAAGCTGTTTTGGCTTTTTAGCCTCTGAGGCACTATTTCCGTGCAAAGTGATGGCGAAATAGATTGAATTAACACTGGATGGATGAAATGGTGGCAAGTCACGGGAACAATCTGCGACTCCCACTCACGTTCCCCTTAAACTTAAGGAGAAGATTTATAAAACAATAGTTAGACCTACTGTCTTGTATGCATCAGAATGTTGGGCCACAAAAGGGACGAATGAAAGGCATTTGCATGTAGCTGAGATGAGAATGCTAAGGGGGATGTGTGCAGGTGATACGAGAAAAAGTCTGAAAGTGGCGCCGGTCACTAAAAACTTGTGTGGTAATCGGTTGGCTTGGTATGGGCATGTGATGCGGAGGAATGAGGAAAATATCGTGACGAAAGTTTTGGCTATGAATGTGGATGGGAATAAGAGTAGAAGAAGACCAACGACGATGGATAGACTGTGTGAAGTATGATATTAGTTTTATTCAAAGCTGTATTCAATAACTTTGCATGGGCTGACCGACTCCACAAGAGGCACGCAAATTCGCCAGCAGAAAAAGATAGCGCCAGAGCAGTAGTCCGCAGACATGAGGATGAGATGAAGCACCCTACTTTGACGAGACTAGTCGCCGTAAGAGACTGTTGCGAGTGTGCAGTTTTTGCTGAAAGTTAATGAGAAACTCCAAGATATTTTGGAAAGTCGCTGTGTTCGAGAGACACCCCACCCCAAACGATGCGGCCGGCTTCTCTATTGCGTAGATGGAAAATGCAAGATCTTTTGCTCAGATTGACCTTGAATGAATTGGCGAGGAATTATGCGGCTAATTCACCAAGAGCATTTGACAAGCGGATCTCGACCTCCTCAAATCCATTTGCATTTCTCAATTTGCCATTTGCAAGTACTTGATAAGCTATCTGGTTGGCGGTGACTTGGATTGTTGTTGAGGGTTGATGGGACTCGCTAGTCAGTTTTGTAATGGTGCTCCAAGCTTCTTTACAGTTCAATAACATTAAGGTAGAATTAAGGTATTATAACATCAAGTAGGTAGAACATTCCAGGGAGTAGTCTATCAGTTTTAGCTAAAATTATAGCAAAGGTAGGAAATAGTAGATTAATGGTATTCTTTTTTTATGTGTATGACAGACATTGGAGACTTAAGTCCCTCCATTTTGACGGTCACAGTATTTTGGTTACAGTATTGATCCAGCATTTCTCCAGCTAGCGTAGTTTCCTTAGAAAAAGGGCACTGTGATAAAATGACTATAATTTTGGCTCAGTAATTCATTGGATTCATTCGATAGCCCTGGAATGTAGGAAGTCCTGCAATCCCTTAGGATGTCTTCGAGAAGTAGTAGACACAATCTCAACAAATCGGGCGTAATATTACGGGGTTGGCAAGATGTTCAAGAGGGCGTCAGCAATAGAGAGCGTGAACGACTCCAAGTCTGCCTTGGTGCACAGAACAAGCGGTCTGTGAATTATCATCAAATCATTCGCCTCAGCCCATTCTTCCGAGTGCTGCTCCGCTAACATCCGTGTCATTGTCGCCCCAGTTAATTGGTGCTTCGACTGTTAGTAACCGATTACAATTTTAATTGGTTGGTTGCAGTTGTCTGGTGGAGTAAAATTAAAAATGGTACCAGTAGGCTCATAAACAGGTGCCAATATCCAGGGTGATATTTTCTATGCCATTTTCTGTTGAACACTTGGATAGTATACTTACGCCAGGAGCAACAAACGCTTTGTTACCGTGCTTCAGGTGACAGATCTCGGCGATAAGCAGAAGTACATCGATGTGTGGCCGGCTTTGGATTTCATCTCGGTGGGTGGGAATCTTTTACAAAGAATGTCGCAGTGAGTTTTGCAGTAGACATCGGAGAGAATTTCTGATTTGTCTTGTGCACCCTTCGATGTTGACAGAGACTAAGCACAAAGCCGATTTTAAAAATGGATTTTGGATTGCCATCGTGGTTAAAAGACTAGCCAGTCTGCGTGGATACTTGCCGACAGGCTAGAGTGCACCCTCTATACCTAACCTACTCTATAGGAGCGCTCGGGGAAGTTAATATACATACGTACATAGGTAAACTAACCCCTTTTTCCCCATGAGGGTAAGCAGAAACTACAAAACGCCAAGCCTCAACCCGATAGTTATACAGCTTACATGAATTTATAGAGAAATAAGATACATATTATTTATCTATAATAATATAGATAAAAATCAATTACCCAAATGTATGACGGAGTCACGGAGCATCACTTAAGAACGGCTCGACCAATTTGGCTGATTTCTTTTTTGTTGTGTTCGTAATTCTCAAGACAAGGTTAGTATGAAAGAACATTTGATATTTAAAAAAGAACGAAATTAACTCAATATGTCCAGTCTTCAACTGTTTTACCGCATGCATGTCAATAACTATTTTAGTTTGACTAAAATCAGTGTCATACGTCCGTGAAACAAATATTCCGTCAGTGAAACAAATAGTTAAATACATAGTTCCCAGGCCGCCTGTAAACCACGTTGTTCGCAGGTTCGAACCCCAACCTGTTATTTCTTTTTGTGATTTATATAGATTTTTTAATGGTGTAAGATTTTGGTTCGCAAGTTCCATCCCCAACCGGTTTTTACTTTTTATGTTTGTAACTATTTTGTTTTTTTTTAATGCTGAAGATTAAAAAAAAAGTAAAATACTTACATAGTTTTCATTTTTAACCAACTTCCAAAAGGGAGGAGGTTCTATGTGACGAATGTGTGTATTTTTTTTATGAATGTTCACCGATACCTACCTCAGGTAAATTGTAGACCGATTTTCAAAATTCTTTTTATTCGAATACCTACTACCGAAGTGAAAGGTATAACTCCGGCCTTAACCGTTAGGAGTTGTAGGATAATTTACGACCGATTTTCAAAATTCTTTTTGTCAATCTAAAGAGTATACTTCCAAGTTGGTGCCATAGAAATATTGTCATGATCTGATTATGGACTTTGGAGATATGGAACGGAACTCTTCAATAATAGACAGCAAATCTGTCGTGATTGCTGCAATCGCTTGGATGTTTATTATTTAGGTACACAACATCATAACATAACATCACGCCTGATTGCTCTGAGGGGTTACGCAGAAAGTGTACAGTACACCCACATTTCGACAGTTAGGAATATTAAGTTCCACTTTATTGAGGATAAGCCTATAACCATGAAATGTATGTATAACAATGTAAAATAAATGCATAGCAAATATTTGTATAGGATTTTACATCAATGTAAAAATAAAAAAACTCTTTCGTCGGTGACAAAAAAACTAAATTAAAAACGAAAGTCACCGATTTCAGAAGCTCAAGTTATATTTCACTTATTTGAAGTTGGTTTTATTTTTTCCAAATTAGTTTTTATATAAATAGTTTGCTTATAGCCACACATTTTGTAAAATGTTCAATGCACTGACTCAACGTCAGTGCATTGAACATTTTACAAAATGAAGTTGCCATTGTGGTTGCTGGCGAGAATTCTGAGGCTTGCGATCAAAGACATTCAAATATTTACGAGCGATACCTGCTGATATTTTGCAGAGGAGAGGCTGGATATCATTTTTTGATCTAGCTAGATGATAATAGAGATCGTCACGACATTACAGCATGAGTATTCAAGCAGAAACTCAATGGGACTCCAGATTTCATTGTGAAGTATCACGTCTTCGAAGACGTGTGATGTTGGATGTACTCTGTTGAGTGGCAGAAAAGAGGATTGCCTAATGCGCATATACGAAGTGTTTTCTATAATTATTTCAACATGCTTCCCATAAAAAAAAGATTTATGGATCAAGTAGGTACACAAGATGAATAAAACAATAAAACCAATTTACCGATCAGTGAAGAACACAACAAGAAATGTAGGTACTTAATGATGGCAAACAAAGTCTATCATAGGGGATCCTGCCGTTTTGCCGAAAAGATTTTGCCTTTTCATTACCCAAACAAATTTTAGCAACCTTTTTTTATACCAATGTAATATTTGGAATAATTTTAGTACGCACATTTTCATTTGGTCAAATGTTTACTTGGCAGATTATTACTAAGGATAATGTCATTACGGCTTTTGGTCTTTAATCAAATGATTTATTACAGCAAACAAAATTAAGACAATAAACGTTTAGTCAAATGATTTGTTATGACAAAAAATATAAAGGCAAATATTTTGGAATGAAGACATAACACAAATTGATTTAATAAAACGTAATTGAAATTTAACAGATGCTGACAGAAACCCTAACCCTAGATGGTCGACGTCAGGGGCACCCCGAGGTTCGGTTAGTTAGGTTCCTGTAAACCTTGCAGACAGAAATAGGAGCCCCGCGCAGCGGGGATCCGTCGACCTGCTGACGGAAACGCTAACCCTAGACGGTCGACGTCAGGGGCACCCCGAGGTTCGGTTAGTTAGGTTCCTGTAAACCTTGCAGACAGAAATAGGAGCCCCGCGCAGCGGGGATCCGTCGACCTGCTGACGGAAACGCTAACCCTAGACGGTCGACGTCAGGGGCACCCCGAGGTTCGGTTAGTTAGGTTCCTGTAAACCTTGCAGACAGAAATAGGAGCCCCGCGCAGCGGGGATCCGTCGACCTGCTGACGGAAACGCTAACCCTAGACGGTCGACGTCAGGGGCACCCCGAGGTTCGGTTAGTTAGGTGCCTGTAAACCCTGCAGACAGAAATAGGAGCCCCAACCGAATCCAAATAGGAGATTCCAACTAGTTAATAGTGCTTTTGACTGAAATGGTAAGTTTAAAATTGACGACACCAAATATTTGGCTTATTTAATTTTGCGTAAAATATGTTATACCAACTGAAATATTTGACTAGATAAAAAATGGTAAAAGCACTAGTTGGTGAACAAGTTATTGTTCAAACGTTCACTTGCCAAACATAGGTTTTCGTAACAATTATTTGTAAAGAGATTTTTTGGTAAGTAATAATTTGGCAAATGAAATTATGCGAAAATTTGTTTGGGAAGTGATAATTTGGCAATTTCTTTTCGGTCAAACAAGGGAGACCCGAAAACTTCTTTAGCGGCGTTGAGCACTTTTAATCTTAAACTCGCGTCAGGACACGTGACCGGGCCTCAATTCTGCTATGATCGAAAAAGCGTAAGACGGATGGAGAGTAGACGATTTTGAACTTAACCTTCAACATTTTATGGTTTAAAATCATTTAAAGAAATTTTTAAATGTTTCCAATCAACTTTGAACCTAATGCTTTAGGGATAAAGCTGACAAATCTATTAAATAAATTGCCATACTTTGTTGCGAACTAAAAACTACCTTATGTCGATTGTTCAAAGTCTAAATCAACTTGCTCGCTGTCTTGAATATCATCGTATACATTCTAGAAACTTCGACGCTACTCGATTAGGGATGGGACACATTCAAATAGTTTGGTATCGATAAAATAATACTGTCTTAGAGTGTACTTATATAGTGAAACCTTATACGTTACCATGACATGTTATGTACTCGTTGACGTTCTTCTCGATTAATTGAAATAAATGGTTTGAGTTTGAGTACTTATATTCTGACAAATAAACCAATCATTCATTCATAGCTGGACGTAGGCCTCAAAAATAACTAATACTAATCAAGTATGTAAATATTTCAGTTTTCCCAAAGATCCTTTTACCAAGGAGAAATGGATAGAAGCTACGGGAAGACAGAACTGGATGCCGTCAAAATCAAGTACAATTTGTTTGTTTTATTTCAAGGACAATAAATATTTTAAATTCACTATTTATCGTTTCATTTAAACATTTTACCTTTTATACTAATCGGACTTTGGTCCGTTACATAAGATAAAAGATTTTAATTATTAAATTGTACAAACATCGACATTAAATTATCGATATCTTGTCCTCATCCCTAGCTGAGTAGAAAAATAGATAACAAGTGCATACGAATATGACATCTATTTCAAAAATTTTAGGGTGCTAAATAGAGTAAATTGATTACAGCGCCCTCTAGCGTTGAGTAGCTGAACTCGTTGTGGATTGCTCGAAATTGATTGTTAGATGGAAAAATGGACTTCATTAATTTTGACACGTGAAATAAAAACAACATTCAGTAGTTATAATAAGACTTAATTTTGAACAACAATGAATAAACTTTTCGCCAAAGTTGCATAAATAATTAGTAGCCAATTATATCATCGTTTTCTGTGTATTGGAATGTTCATTTTAATTTGCAAGTGTATGAGTTTGGCGACACTGGTTCCCGTACTAAGGCAGTCTAAGGGCACTTCTTGGGCATGCATTGCATTTCTGTAACTTCAAATGCGTAATTTGTTAAGAAAATTTAAAAAATTTGGTAATGTTTGTTTGGAAGAAAATTTTGTGTTAACGCTTAGAATTCGATTTTGCAAAAAAGTTGAAAAAAAATGGACACTTTGATCTTCAATATCTCCAGAACCTGTGGTTTCCGATAGAGCAATAAATGAATATTGTATTCTACCACATAAATGATAGTACTTTTATACTGATAAAGCAATTGGTGCAAAATTATTCCCTAACCATTCCAAAATATCAAACATGCTCAACGTTAATAATCAAGTTTTCACTTCTGCCGGCACTCCCGGAGTGCTAGTTTTTTTTTGTAAGTAGTTGTTGTATAGGACTTAGGACATAGAAAAGAAAACAATATAGGTATATAATGTAAGCAGGAATATGTAGGTTTTTTTTTACGGTAATTATTATTTGATAGTCAATAAACAATGCTCACACTGAACTTATTTTTTTTTTGTGTTGTCCTTTTGACCCCCACGTCAAAAAAGAAAAAGCGTGCCCTCAGCGCCAAGCTCTAAATTCATCCTTTAATACCTACAAAAAAGTAGTGAGGTCGAAATTATATCGATAAAGCTCACGGAAAACTGACAATATTTTTTAACATGGGTTTTAATTTCAATAAAGATTATAATAAGTATCATCCTTGTGTTGAGTTTTATTTCATCGCGGTTTGTACTTTATGACATAAATGTAATAATCTGTGTCATAGTTACGGCGTTTATTCCACAAATAGAAACAACAATCGATAAAACCAAGTCAATACCATCACAGCACTATTGTCCATCATGACGTAATTTTTTGTCACTCTATGACGACTGTGGCGCAGCTGGCACGTATTTCTTGAAATTGCTCACTTCTGCTCTAGAGGTGCGACACCGATAGGTACTTATTAATAATATCGAAATATTTTATTTTTGTTGTTTTGTACTTTTAAGACTGTCAGCTAATAAAATTTAAGTTTCTTTGGAAGAACAAGCAATATTAATGCTTTAGTATATCGCCACTAACTGATGACATCAGTGCAGAAGTAAATAGGTACCGTTTATTGTGTTAGTGTTGTTGACTTACGAATGTAGACAATTTACAACACTGAAATGAATAGGAAATAATGAGGAATAAGGGTACCTACATGCAAAAAGTTTCTTAAGTGTCACATACATGAATTTCTCAAAAGATAAAATGAAACATTTCATAAAAATAGTCATCCATTATTAATCATGTAAACAGTAAACAATAATAATAACAGCAAACGAACTACTCTATTCAAAAATTTTACGCGTTTGACGTCATGGGACTGTCACACATAGACGACTGTGGCGTTCCCGGCACAAACAAAACAATACAACAGTGTGATAGAGATGGGCATTGCAGTCATTACAATTAATCGATAATCTACTAAAAAACGACTTTTAAAGAACGCATAGTTCAGTATTATAAAATTTTCTTGATTTCTCAAACATAAAAATTCAATATCAAATGTTTTACTTGTTTAATAATGCAGAATTCAGAGAAAATCAAATATAACGTAGGTTGCCGTCGAGGTCGATATTCTTGTTATATTGACTGCTGCCTAATTCACTACGTGACTTGTTATGGTGACTGTGGCGTTGAGGGCACTATGTTTTTCGAACTTTTTTACTGGTTTTCTTTTTTGTCATCTTATGTCAATACAGATGAAATCTAATGAAAGCAGTCACTTTAAATAAATTAAGAAGAGTCAAGGTACATAATTAACAAGGGAAAAAACAAAAAAATGCTGTTTTATGACATTTATTTACGTTTAAAATTCTGTCAACCAATCGCGACCGTGGCGTGCTAGGCACATTTTGGTTTGTCGTCTATACACGACTGTGGCGGTCAAAAGGTTAAATCACACTTTTGTGGCGGTATAGTATCACAAATTTATCTGTTCTGGTAACCATAACTTAAAACTAAAGGTGTCATCACGACCTATTGTGCACAACCTAAGCCACCATCAACAGAACTTGACCAGAAAAGATAAGTTTGCAGGACTGCCACAGTCCAATAGTTTTTGACAGAACATCTGTCAGGTCAGCTAGTTTATAATATTTACAACTTTATTATGACAAAATCACAATTTATTTTGTGGGTAGGTATGATAAAGATGTGTATAGCCATATAAAAATATGTAATATAGAAATATAATCACTAAAATCATCAATACGATTCTTTAATTTGAGATGGCCTAAAATGTCATGATTTCTTGAAAGAAATAGTAATCTTTGTGGTCATAAGAACTTAAATTTTTTTTTCTGTAAATGCATATTGACTTAAGGTGTGTGTGTGTGACCCACTCAGCAGCGTAGACTCGTATCAATTAACATACAATCCAGAACGCACACGCAAATTAAATATTAATTTTGCGGCTAGCCTCGTACTTTTATCTTTTACCAGGCATCCGTTAAAACACTCGACACCATGCGTCAGTACAGATGTGTTTACGCAAGTTAATTTGAAAAACTAATTATACATTATTCTTAAAACTATTACGAAACAACAGCCTCAACTCTTGATAATTTTCATTTTTTTTTTTTTCAATACAACATCTAAAATTGTTTTTAAGTTTACAATTTTAATCTCGTAGCGGCGAAGTCTTAGTCTTAAAACCTTAATATCCCGTCGTAATTTTTCTGTTTCAGGTGATGGAATTTTTTGTGTTTGTGTGCCTATATCAACTAGTTTGACTTTCTTGAGTGATGTATCATCTAAAATTTCAAAATCTTCACTACTGTGTACTGCTTCATGATATCCTGATAGCTCAGAAGGTCCTTCATGTCCGGTATCAGATGCAGTCATAGAATTGTCACTATCAGAGAGTCCCACTTCTAATGTATTGGACCTCACAACAACATTTTTAATAACTGGAACTACCTGTAACAAAAATTTTGAACAAACAATAAATGTTTGACAATATACTTAGTATGCACACAAAAACCTAAAACATTAATCCAAATTACTTTGCTTTACCAAAAATCTTTTTTTAACATTTTTGTTTTTTTTTTTTAATAACCTGTTTTAGTCAAGCCAAGTGGTATAATTTAAGGCAACTTATGTTTAGTCACAAAATCAAGATGATCCCACCCCGTTCATTCAAACAGTATTTTGTATTTATTCAAACTTTCTTATGTAAAAAAAGTTGCCTATTATGTTTACACAATGTTATATAGTGAGACATACAGAATGCCTGGATTTTGTTCTGATTATAGGTTATGCCTTCTCATGGTTTCACAGCCTCGCTATGCTTGAAAATGTAGAAAACAATTTGAGAAAAGATAATACATTAGATTACCATTGGTAATAATATTGATGGAACAGCATCAGGTTTTAATCTGCATTTAGCTTGTGAAAAATAAGCCTCATCAGTAAAGTGGCGGCCACACACAAATGCATTTTTGGACACATTCGTTTTCAATCTCATGGCCCTTATCCATAAATCTCTTCGCTCCTCATTAGCTGGAATCCTGTAAACAAAACTGTAGCTTTTATCTAAGTCTATCAGAAAGAAAAGACATTCGTTATGAGATTTTTAGTAAAGTAACACACTATTAATTATGACTGAGGCATGCTTACAATACAACACACTTAGACCTGGACTCCACCAAAGTGAAGACGAGCAGAGCATAGACGCATAGACGTGCAAAAACCGACCAATCACATTGGTTGAAATCTACAAATAGCTTATCTCGTCTCTCATAGCTTTGGTGGAGTCCGGGCAGTCCGCAGTCCTATCGACCGGTTTCAAGAACGAAACGATCGACACGTCAAAATTGTCAAGTGTTGTGGTGTGGTTTAATGAATTTGTCCATGTTTCACTACTAAAGAATTTTATTCCGATTCAACATTACAGTTTTCAAACATGGACACAAAACTACACGCTCTTGGCGGTGAAAACCACTGTACAGCTATTGTAGTGGTAGAAAAAACATAACACTAAAAATGTAAATAATGTGGGTTGTGGGCACTCAAAAACAATCAATTAAACTTACTTATGGAAAGATATTCCACAACCTGGATACGCTTCCCGCTTACACCCACTTACGACACAGTAATTTACCATGTCGGCTCGATTTTTCTTATGTATAATTATGGCAATTTATTGTACAATATAACTTCGCTGCACATCTGTTTACACTTTACAATGACTTTGACGTCTTGCTTGACGTTTCGTTGCCAAATTCAAACCAGACCGCCTTGTTCTTTTTTGTTCTAATGTTACCCACACACACAGCCAAATGGCAAAAAACGGAACCCTTTTATTAAAGATTCGTCCTTTCCGTCTGTCTGTCCGTCCTTATCTTTGACGTCAATTATTTATTAAAATGACGAAGAACTATTTAGACAAGAAGATTCCAATTTGCACAAACAAACACGTGCAAATTGTAATCATCTTTCTTCGAGTGTTAATTAGGTACCTACTAACATAAATAGTCGGATGAACTTTTGACTTTTGAATAAAAGTGCTTTATCTTATTCCATTGAATTTATAAGTTTAGATTTATGGTTTTCCTTTCATTTAATTAATCATGTTTGTTAGAGAGATTTGATCCATATGATTGACCCTATCGATTGATGTCATAAAAATACAGTGTTATTTTTAGGGTTCCGTACCTCAGTGTAGAAACGAAACCCTTATAGGATCACTCGCGTGTCCGTCTGTCACTGCCAATTTACTCCAAAACTATTGGACCGATTGAGTTAGGTACGTATATGTAAGTCGGTGGACGGTGACCCAAAGACGGACGTGTAACGTAAATTAATGATTTTTAAACATGGGGGCCACTTTTGGGGGGTAAATTAAAAAATGAAAAAAAAAAAGTTTTGCAAACTATATTGTGTTACTTACATATCAAATGAAATTGCTCACTGTTAGCATCTCAATTTTTTTTTTTTAATAATTTTAATATAAATAATTTTGAAAAAAAACCTTTACTCCGAAAATATTAAGTGAACTCTTGGTCGATTTTTTTATTTTTTTTTGTCGTTTTATAATTAGAATAATGAATACCTAAACTAAAAAATCAGCATTGCCATCCAACGTGGTAATGCTGCCAGCCTTCTGGGCACTTTTCCTGTTGACAGCGATGCGGACGAATTTTTGGACGCCCTGTAACCCTTTTATACTTGTACATATTTATTTCTATTATAGTTTGTAAATAATTAATATTTTAACTACATTTAATAAAATTAACTAAAAAAAGGTAGGTATTATTATTATTACCTATGTGAAGTCATATAAATTTATACTTTGGCAATGGCGTGGGTGCCCTTCTTCGGGAACCGGCCCGATGTTTCTACAGCCAGAAACAGATTCAGGTTCCAGATGATAATCAACGTTGCTGAACAGTCCGTTATTAGTTTTTGGCCCACTTTGAAAACTGGAAAGTGGGTCCAAAGAGCTCCTGTCTGAAACTTTTCAAATATAGTTATACTTCTCACGCTCTACCTACTCAGCTATCAAATTTTCATGCTGAATTTGAAGATGCTTAAAAACGCTCCAGCCTCACCCAAACAGAGAAACAAAACTTTTATGAAGAAATGAATAAGGCTTAAGTGGCATAGCATAAATCTCAGAAAGTACCATCTCTGGTGAACCATTCATATCACTTGATGAAGGCTTAACCGTAGTTCACGTTTTCTGTATATGTCGACAAAAGTCAAACTTCTGTATACACTTTCAAATGAAAACGAGTCGGACTCGCGCACGAAGGGTTCCGTACCATTATCTATAAAAATGGCAAAAAAATCATACCTGTTGTATGGGAGCCCCCCTTAATATATTTTTTTTAAATTTTTAGTATTTGTTATTATAGCGGCAATAGTAATACATCATTTGTGAAAATTTCAGCTTTCTAGCTATTACGGTTTATGAGATATAGCCTGGAGACAGACAGACAGCGAAGTCTTAGTAATAGGGTCCCGTTTTACCCTTTGGGTACGGAACCCTAAAAAAAGGAACATACTAACGAAAAATCACTACAAAGTGCAAACCATCTTTAGACTTTAGTAATGTTTCACTTTATTTGCCACCAACTTATAACTAAAGTTAGTGGACTATTAGGACTTACCACATGGTCGTCCATGCATGTATGGGAGGAGAACATGTTTTTCAACTGCAATGCGTGTTCTGAAATATTCAATCCGACCACGGATCACTTCACTATACGTATTCCAGCACACTGCAAAAGAATTATGAGCTCGTGTATCACTGAGTACCCCCCCTGAAAATTCACATTGCTGGTGGCCATGTCGGTAAGACAGCATTCTACTACGAGGATCCGCACTTGCACCTTTCGTTTCGCATCCCATTATTGGAAGCTGTCTTAGCTCGAAAGACATCACATACCTAATATTATGTGATGTCTTTCGAACTAAGACAGCTTGATCTGTGCCACAATGCTATAATTATTACCTATAGCATTATGGCACAGATCAAGCTATTAACCAGACTGATGTGCAAGTTATTGAATGATGCATACAATTTTCAATCAAAATTGTGGCCTGAACCTGAATTGTATACCTATATTATATTCTTAAGTATAGCAACTGCAGTGTTTTAGAGGGCCAGAACAGGCAGAAACGTAGACCTGTTAAAGTCTGCCCTGTAGTACCGGCTGGCATCGTGATTGTTAGAAGACAATACTAGGTACCTACTTTATAAGCCCAATTCTTTATCTATACTTATAATAAATCTGTAGAGAGGTCAATTCTGTACATGAAATATATTTACAAAATAACTATCGGGGGGTGATTAGTGATCGATAGTGATGCCAAAAATGCAATCAGTAAAATTTTTGTCTGTCTGTCTGTCTGTCTGTATGTTATTTATAGAAAAAAAAACTACTCGACGGATTTTAACGAAACTTGGTACAATTATTCTACATACTCCTGAGCAGGTAATAGTATACTTTTCATCACGCTACCATTAATAGGAGCAGAGCAGTGAAAGGAAATGTTGGGAAAACGGGAGAAGTTACTTGGTTTTTTTAGCTTCCGTCGCGTGTGCAGCCTTAATGGTTAAAGCTACATAGAAATCATGTATAACGGAAATATTCCACATAAAATTATATAAAAAATATCCCAAGACAGCATATGTCTATCTTTTATAGTTGACTCACAATAACACGTGTAACTCCCGATAGCTTAGCAGTTCGGAGATTTGTTATTATTATATTTGTTTACTCTTACGTTTATAATATTCTCACTCAACCCCAATTAAAAAAAAAAACATCAGTTATTCTTCGAACTCCTGGGCAGGTTATAGTATACTTTTCATCACACTACAATGAATAGGAGCAGAGCAGTGTAAGGAAATGTTGGGAAAACGGGAGAAATTACTTGATTTTTTAAGCTTCCGTCGCGTGTGCAGCCTTAATGGTTAAAGCTACATAGAAATCATGTATAACGGAAATATTCAACATAAAATTATATAAAAAATATCCCAAGACAGCATATATCTATCTTTTATAGTTGACTCACAATAACACGTGTAACTCCCGATAGCTTAGCAGTTCAGAGATTTGTTATTATATTTGTTTACTATTACGTATAATATAATACCAATAACACTCACCATCATCCTTATTTTTTTAATGAATATTAGTACCTATTTAATAAAAAAAGAATCATAGAAATCGGTACAAAAACACCAAACTTATACATGAAATACCTACGCTAACAAGCCATCGCGCGTGAATAGAGAAGCAAGCTGTAAGGATCATTTTTGCGTAACGGTTGCCGCGCTCGACACGGCTCGCGGCGGCAGAGTATAAAAGGGGCGGGAGGCGAGCGCAAGCTTCGATGATTGTCCGGTTAAGCAGCTTCAACCTTAGCGAGTTGTAGCGCTGCGAGAGGCCATACCAAAAAAAAAAAAAAAAAAAAAAAAAGCGCAATCTTCATTCAATATTTGGCTGTTGATGCGTTCAGAGTGTTGGACTTTATTGACAGACAATAATTGTTATTTTATAAACCGTGCTTATCAGCGCGACTTTTAGTCTTTAAATAGTTTATTTTAATTTCTTTTGTTGTTATTTTATGAATTAGGTTTAGTTTTGTTTAAATTGTAAACTATTAATAGTTGCTATTTTTTTTTAAGTGAAGTAGTAGTAGGTAGAATAGAAGTAGAAGTAGTACTCATAGACTTTTAGATAAGTACTGATAGGTTAGTTTTGGGTCATTCATGTTTATTTTTTTTGTATTGAGTAGGTAAAAGCGTAGGTACTTTTTCAAAACTATGAGGGAGGACATCTGCTAATTTTTTTTCGAAAAACGACGGAAACGCGGACGAAGTCGCGGGCAAAAGCTAGTAACAAAATAAATGGGATTTTGAACATTTACCACGCGAGTGAAAGTCAATAGGTAACAATGTGGCTCAGCTCCCCGTCTTATGAAGAGCTTGAAAATTTAGTAAAAACTTAAATATAAGCAAAAATGTTCCTTTCATTCCCACTGCCCTCCAATTCAGAATGAACAGAAAACTTACATACACCTATACATTCACTCACTCACAAATATTAAAATTAGTGCATGTTCTTTTTACCTTTTATTATTTATACTAGCTTCTGCCCGCGACTTCGTACGCGGATCCCGTTGCTAACGCCAGCGACAACGGGGTCGTCAAAATCGAAAATTTTAAAATGTCTGATGTAGAATTCTAAGGCCCGGGGACGGGAAAACAACGGGATGAGCGAGACGATTGGAGTTGTTCCAGATCATTCATTTTTGTATGTCAACAGGAAATGCCCATCAGACTAAATAACTTTGCTAAGACGTCATTCCTTAATATGTTATAGCGCTGCCATGGGCTTTGGAGTTCCACAGCAGGTGTTCCAGATCTTCAAATTTATTCTCACAGCAGAAAATGCTCTTCACGTGGAATATTTTTAGCTATGGCACCATTTTTATATCTCTTATACTGTAGCTGGTCTGTTGCGGTTCTGCATCAGGTGTTAATTTTCCAAAATAAATTATAGCCTTTATGTTGCCCAGACTATACAACAAAAAACTTTTCTTCCCGTTACTCCGCAGCAGATCCCAAGGGTACACTGAATTAACTTCTGTCTCTTCATGCCGTACTCCAGCAATCCTTTCTCTCTCACTTTCTAACTGATTATGAATATTTTGTTGTGTGCGTGTTCGGGACAATGTGTGATAATCTCGATCAGCAGTTAGTCGCGCATCACGTTCATCACTCGTTTCAAAAGACCTGTTAGTAGATGTGCGAATTCGCTGAGAACTCAAGCGTGATTCTGTATCGGTAAACGTTTCTGACTCGCGAGACAATGCATGTCGCTCACGATCAGCAGACAGTCGCGCATCACGTACTGCACTTGTCTCTAGAGACCTAGCAGCAGATGCGTAGATACGCTGAGAACTCAAGCGCAATTCTCTATCCGTGAACGTCTCCGACTCGCGAGACAATGCGTGACGTTCACGATCAGCGAACAGTCGCGCATCATGTTCCGCACTTGTCTCTAGAGACCTAGCAGCAGATGCGTAGATACGCTGAGAACTCCAACGCAATTCTCTATCCGTGAACGTCTCCGACTCGCGAGACAATGCGTGACGTTCACGATCAGCGGACAGTCGCGCATCACGTACTGCACTTGTCTCTAGAGACCTAGCAGCAGATGCGTAGATACGCTGAGAACTCAAGCGCAATTCTCTATCCGTGAACGTCTCCAACTCGCGAGACAATGCGTGACGTTCACGATCAGCGGACAGTCGCGCATCATGTTCCGCATTTGTTTCTAGAGACCAAGCAGCAGATGCGTAGATACGCTGAGAACTCAAGCGCAATTCTCTATCCGTGAACGTCTCCGACTCGCGAGACAATGCGTGACGTTCACGATCAGCGAACAGTCGCGCATCATGTTCCGCACTTGTCTCTAGAGACCTAGCAGCAGATGCGTAGATACGCTGAGAACTCAAACGCAATTCTCTATCCGTGAACGTCTCCGACTCGCGAGACAATGCGTGACGTTCACGATCAGCGGACAGTCGCGCATCATGTACTGCACTTGTCTCTAGAGACCTTGAAGCAGATGCGTAGATACGCTAAGAACTCAAGCGCAATTCTCTATCCGTGAACGTCTCCGACTCGCGAGACAATGCATGACGTTCACGATCAGCGGAGAGTCGCGCATCATATTCTTCACTGGTCTCTAGAGACCTGGATGTAGATGCATAAATACGCTGAGAACGCCAGCGAGCTTCGCGATCCGGAGAGGTTTCTACAGAGCGAGTTGCAGCCTGATGTTCTCGAACAGCATCAAGTCTATCCTGACGCTCTTATTTAGATTCTTGGGATCTTATGATCCTCAATCTTTTAGCTCCTTTGGAACGTTGGGAAACATTTGACCTATTTCTAGGCATGGTTATAGTTTTATTCTGAAAATACCTGATCAATTAAAATCTAAGTGACTGCTCCCCTGCGTTACCGGGTAGGCTACCGTGTCACGAAGATACATGGAAAAGGAAATAAATGGGAGTTTCAGCTAGTAGAGTCAAATTTTCAATGATTCCTAGAATTTTCATCGAAAATCAGTCCTAAACTGTTACCGCCTTCACCGCGTGGAGGTACTCCCAGCTTATGTTGTTTTATAATTATATAGTGAACTCTTGGAGTTCCACAACAGGTGTTCCAGATCTACAATCTTTATACGTCAACAGAGAGTGCTCATCAGCCTGAACAACTCTTGCTAAGACGTCATTCCTATATAGGTTATAGTGTAGCTGGGCTCTTGGGAGTTCCATATCAGCTGTTACAGATCTTCAAATTTTATACGACAACAGAGAGTGTTCATCAGGCTGAGCAACTCTTGCTAAGACGTCATTCCTCTATATATGTTATAGTGTAGCTAGGCTCTTGGAGTTCCACATAAGCTGTTCCAGATCTTCGAATTTTATACGACAACAGAGAGTACTCATCAGGCTGAACAACTCTTGCTAAGACGTCATTCCTATATATGTTATAGTGTAGCTGGGCTCTTGGAGTTCCACATCAGGTGTTCCAGATCTTCAAATTTATTCTCTTAACAGAAAATGCTCATCACGTGAAACAATTTTTGCTAAGGTACCATTTTTGTATCTCTTATAGTTTAGGTTAGCTGGTCTGTTGCGGTTCTGCATCAGGTGTTCAAGTTTCCAAGATAAATTATAGCCTATGTGTTGCTCAGGCTTTATACCTATACAACAAAACAAAAATCATTCAAATCCGTCAAGTAGTTCCGAAGATTAGCGTGTACAAACAAACAGACAAACAGACAGACTTTTTTTTTTGGTTTCGTGCTCTATTACTGTTTCTAAACCCCCCTCAATTATTATTTTTTTAATATATTCAATGTACAGACACAGTTTTTTTACTGTTTTATTATATTTATAGATTATTTTGTTTTTTTCTGGTTTATACTATTGCCTGGAACACTGTCGTCTCCCCTCTTGGAGGTAGGTGCTAATGGCCGCGACACAGTATTCCATACTAATGCGGTTGTTAACGAACACAATTTTTTTGTAAAATGTTTCGTGTTCCAATAAATATTTGTATTTGTAACTTGGGTATATGAACAGAAAAGGACTGAAGGTTGAAAAAGAAAATACGTTATTTAAAGTCCACAGGCATATATTGATTTTAGAGCCTACGCCTCTTGTTGAGCCTGAAGCCTCTTGATGTAGGATGCCTTCTTCTGCTTGATCCTGTTCTTCCTCTCGGCCAGGGTCAGCTTGCGCTTGTTCCAGCGCTTCTGCTTGCCAGTATCCTTCTTCTTAGCTTCCTTCTTGGTGTGGGATGGGTCTGCGCGGATTGATTCATGTGCTTTCTTGTAAGTGGCTTCAATCTGAAAAAACCAATGCAGAAGTTAATATAAAAATATTACCAAGATTCACTCTCTCCTGGTTTGTTTTATCATCACATAAGTAAAAAAACTGTAGCAATATTTTAGTACTTAAAATCATGGAAGATTTAAGTGTGGAAAAACACTGCAATAATATTGTCCAATTTCGACACTGTCTTAGTAAATTCACTAGAACAGTAATTTGGTTGGACGTTGATTGTTAAAAATAGGCTTTAATGTGCGATGTACACATGTGACTTACAGAATCAGCATTTACACCAAGTTTGATGTATTTGCCAAACTGTCTCTTGAAGGAGTCTTCATCATCCGCTTCAAGACTGCGCATGTATTCAGCCACGTGTAGACCGAAGATGTGTGCTCTGAAAACATAGTAAAGTTTTTGTTAGTTAATTTCTAAAGCATGTAACTGTGAATGCTTGAAAAAATTTGTAACCCAGTCTGAAGATTCTAATTCTTCTTGAATAAATGTTTTTAAGACCGGTTACAAAAAGTTGGAATTACAACTTTTTATCACAACCATTTAAAAGCCTTAACATTTTACTGTTGCTCCAATAACGCTGTCCGAACAATAGAAGAACCATAATTCAGAGGATGAATGGAGCTAGCTACCTCACTAAATATTATAGACATTTGATATGCCATTAACATGATAAACAAACAGGGGGCTCACCTGTGTACTTCAGCATTGAATTTCTTTGATTCTGCATCATATCCTGGGAACCTCTTGATGGAATGAGGAACATTTAGGCCACCATCAACTGCACCTTTCATGGCTCCAAACACGCGAGCACCAGTGGTGGTGCGTGCGAGACCCACATCAAGGTAACATCTATCATAGATAAAGTAAATAATTATGTAACAATCCACTTGATAAAAATGTATTGTGACTACGAATATAATAAAAAAAATCAGAGAATTACGAAACAACATTATTTTTTAGCATTGTACGTGCTTTCAGACCGCCCGTAATGACTTCATCATAACTAAATAACTGTTGACTGAAAACACATCAACTAACGGCACTTGTGCTACAGTTGAATACTCAAATAAATATGTCACAAACAGAAAATTACCTAAAAGCGCCTGGGCCATTGTCAACGGGTTCTACATTGTATTCATCACCAGTGACCTCAGTAGCACCACTGTATAGGGAGTCAAGGCCGAGCCTCTGGAGCAGTCTTCTTGCGAGCAGCAACCCAGTACAGTAGGCAGCGGCATAGTTTGTCAAACCAACCTAAAAATAAACTATTAATGTTATAACTATCATTAAAATTTAAGAAACGGTATTATAACTCATTCCAATAATTATTTAAATTGATCAGTATTGAACCTTATAACAACAGGGTTGTATGAGTTTGTACGTCTCTTCAGACCGCCCGTTCAAAATCATCATTTAAAGCCTGATTCCCCTAAGATGGCCCTTTCACCAATTCACATAAATGATAAAATAATTGCAAAAGTCAGCGCACCATTTTGGTATCGTATTGAACAGGACTCATATCGGTCAGTGGATACGAAACGGGGAACTATGAAAAAGTCGACGTTTTTCTGACGCTTCTATTTTTGTCTGCAGGGTTTAAAGTAACCTAAATGTCAGGGTGCCCCCAGTTCCAAACATGCTTCGCTTGCTCTGCATGTAACACTTCTTTGCTTAAAAATTTCAGTCTTTTTTCCTCAGTACCCCGTTACGTACACTCCAACCCTCATATATGTATATCTCTTGTCATCCGTACATTATGATATTTCTCTATAGGCTTTGCTAAAATGTATGATTTTTATAAACACAAACAGGTGACTAACCTTGACGCCGTAGCGTGGTAGTTCGTGAGAGTAGGCAGCACACACAATGTGGTCACCCTCAATACGTGAGTACGCCACCTGGCAGGTCACATCCTTGTTGGACAGACGGACGATCAGGCGGTACTTGGGTGTGTTGTACTTGTTCTTGTCCTGTTACAAACATAACTAAATTTAGAACTTAGGCAAATGGTGGTAACCTACAATAAAACTTAAAAACAATAACTTACTTGAACAACGAGGCGTTTCCGGGCATAGTAGTCGGTCTTTCCCTCACGACGCCTCTTGAATTTAACTTGATACCTCTTGAAGTATTGCTTGTTCTTCACAACTTTCACGAAACCCTAAAACACAGTTTTAGTTTAATCAACTGAGCGTTACACATAAACACTATTGTTTCATTCGGTTTAGGTTATCAGAGACACTTTATAATCAATAGTGCTGCAGGCTAAAACGAAACCAATGTTGTAGTACACATAAAACATGGCACTACACATCAATCTTGCTTCTTCTGCAGCATCAGATGACGCGCATGTGTCGGTGTTTCATCATTTAGGTTAGGAATTGAAAAATGAGTATCTAACATAAGGTTCTTCAAGAAGGACTAATTATAATGGTAAAAAGGTAATATTGATACACAAACAAAGACGTGTTGTAACTGTTGTAAATTATTGTTCTGACTAACAAGTGTAAATTACTTTCCGACATGGCAGAGTTATCAATCCATATTTTCACAATCACAACTAAAAATTACAATAACGTTCCATAATACACACAAGATTTAACCACACTAAGTACTAATGAAAATATTTTAGCACCGCTGCTCACCATTTTTAATAATTCCTAATCTATTTAGGAATCGGGCGTCCGAGAAAGGACACCACCGGAAAAAGAAACTTTTTTAAAAGCAGTAAACTGACGTAACCTGGAATGTTGCCAGCTCATTGACAAAATTCAAGACCAATAATTATTTATTAGTAACACTTTTGTTAGTTTTGCTAGGGCTTTTGCAGTAATCTTCATTTCGTTCCTTAGAAATATTATTTTACAAGAAATAAAAGATAATTTTTTATTAATTTAAAATGTAAAAACCGGCCAAGTGCGAGTCGGACTCGCGCACGAAGTGTTCCGTACCATTATGTTTATAAAATGAAATGTTTCATTTTTATTTTATTTGTGAGTTGATTGAATGAAAGGTAAATTGCGGTTTACGATGTATGACGTATTAAAAAAAAACTACTTACTAGATCTCGTTCAAACCAATTTTCGGTGGAAGTTTGCATGGTACAATGGTACAATGGTTTGTAATTGTACATCACATATTTTTTTTAGTTTTATCATTCTCTTATTTTAGAAGTTACAGGGGGGGACACATTTTACCACTTTAGAAGTGTCTCTCGTGCAAACTATTCAGTTTAGAAAAAAAAAATAGGAACCTCAATATCATTTTTGAAGACCTACCCATAGATACCCCTTTTTTTTTTTTTTTGGGGGTGAGAAATCATCAAATGACTCCTCCCGCTCTGGGCGGAGCGGAAGGGAGTGTCAGACTCTTACTGACTAAAAAACACCCATGTTCCTTCATTGGCCCTTTATGTTCCAGGGCCGCGGTATCTCTTTCGAACAGTCCCGCAGCCCTGGCAGGCACCGGCCCTTGCGGGCCCCTCCCGTTTGCTGACATCTCTTTGAGGCGCGCGTGGAACACGAACGCGCCGTCGACACGGCCTGCCCGTCGTCATACGACGGACGGACGGCGAGCTAGCCCATTACTCGCCGTCCACAAGCCCGCGACCCATAGATACCCCTCACCAAAGAGTATAATAATAACCCCTCACGTATGGGTTTGATAAAAAAAAAAATTCGAGTTTCAGTTTCATTCTAAGTATGGGGAACCCCCGTTTATTGTTTTCTATTTTTGTGTGAAAATCTTAATGCAGCTCACAGAAAACATCTACTTACCAAGTTTCAACAGTATAGTTATTATACAAGGTGTTGTTTTGCAACCTCGTCAAATTCAAGGACGTAATTATGCTAATGATTCTCGACCCAAATCAACAATAAAATGATTAGGGTTTTTTTTTGCTTATTTACGGAAATCCGTAGGTGAACCAGCCGTATTTAAACGCGGCCCGTTTGTTACTAGCCCTATAACCGCGCTTTCACACACAAACAAACGCAAACAATACATACACAACCACAACGCATACGCAACGATCAATTCGTAGGTAATCAATCCTACCCCAATCACGGTGCACGCACTCTCCCGCGCAAGCTCCAAGCCATGTACCCGTGGCCTCGGAAGTCGGACGGACAGACAGACAGACAGACATGACGAATCCATAAGGGTTCCGTTTTTTCCCATTTGGCTACTGAACCCTAAAAAGGATGTCTCATCGGCATCATGAACAAGGGCCAGACTGCCAGTGATCAGGGCTCCAGAAAACAGGAACCTCCTTACAATGCGTGCCGTGTCCAGGAATACTGCATTCGAATCAAGCCCTTTACCCAGCCGCGCAATGAGCTCTTATTACGCAGCTAAAGCGCCTCGACCGACATCTTGAGAGGCTCCTCTGAAGATGTTTGTCGGGGCACTTTACTATTAGTCCATTAATCGTAACGGCTATCGGTAAAATGATTGCAGAGTTCATGTCCCACATCACATGTCGATAACCTCGTTTGTTAAATGAAGATATTTGTTTTTTATCATTCTCAGCTTTCACGAGATTCTCGTCTTGAGGAACAAAACAACGTCAAAGTCAACAATCATTTCACGGCAGTTTCGGCGATATATCACCTCTCATATCAGGTCGAGAGCATTTCAGGATTATTTTCTAAAATAGGGCTGACACTCTGACAGTGAAGAATGTGATATTAGATCGATTAGTCCTATGTGCCATGCATGACCGACCTCGAGAACTAGGTCAGGTACATACCTGTAGTATGGTACTTCAGAATCCACAAGGTTGTACATACATAGTGCAAAGCAAGTTGCTAATGGACAATAATTATATCTACTAGATTAGGTCTGTGCAAGTACTCGCCGATAGCAAGATGAGAACGGATCGATTCATCGGGCCGGTGGTATGCCCAGATTTCAATGGGTTGTTTTATTATTAACAAATTAAAATAGTATTATCAAACGCGAACGCAATGTTTCAGAGTCAACATTTTTTCCTTTTTTTTTGGCAACTATCTTAAAATCTTTGTTTCTTGTTTTTTTTTTAATTTAGTGTGGTAACTCCTAGAAATGTAATGTCAGATAATTAAAATCTGCATTATGGCTTCCTCCTATTCATATCCTGAATTATTTTTGGCGGGTTTTATATTTACCTTACCATTTTTATATGAAAAAAGTAATTTTTTTCGCTATTATTTGAAATTTTTCCTCTATTACGCTTATGTGTTGATAACATGCACGGTGCTCTTGCCCGTAGTGTTAATATATCCTCGCGACGTAACAAACCTAATGTAAGATATCGATTTATTTAAAACATACTATTCACATAAGTCGCGTGTGCAAGTATTTACGTAAATTGTTTTCTTTCTACAGAGTTGCTTCCAGATTTTGTCGTTATGCATCACATATAATAGGTATAGAATGGGAATTGCGGGGGATGGAACATTGGAATACCGAGCAATGCTACATTGTGATATCTAATCATCAAAGCTCATTAGATATATTAGGTAATATCCTTAGAAAATTATTATCACCCTATCTCATTGAATGCTACGTTTTTTACAATGCTTTTTTACCTATCAGGTATGTTTGAAATGTGGCCTCGCATGAAGCGCTGCACTGTGGTGGCAAAGAGACCTTTAATGTTCACTGGGGCTTTTGGATTTGGTGCTTGGCTCTCCGGTCTAGTATTTATTGACCGGTTAAGAACAGAGAAAGCTCGCCAACTCATGAAGGATGCAACTGCATGAGTCATTAGAGAAAAAGTATGTTCTCTACATATTCATGATTTTTATTTTTATTAATCGGTAAAAACTTATTTCCAACTTTTTTTAGACAAAGCTTTGGATATTTCCTGAGGGTGCTAGATACAACAATGGCAGTATTCAATCTTTCAAGAAAGGAGCATTTTATTTAGCTATTGATGCTCAGATACCAATAATGCCAGTTGTCTTTAGTCAATATTACTTCTTAGACAGCGAGACTAAGACATTTGAACCAGGTATGTTAGTCTGATGATATTTCAATCACAAACACTTTAAAAATATCAACATGTTAAGTGCTTAGTATATATTTTATGAAAATTATTTACAGGAAAGGTGGTCATCACTACATTGCCTCCTATACCAACAAGTGGTATGACACGAAATGATGTGGAAACTTTATCTGAAATGGCTCGTCAACAAATGATTGATGTTTTCCATGAGAGCTCTAAAGATCTGGTTATGCAAAAGAAAATTGCAATTTAAACAATGTCCTAACCCACCTTACATTCCATTGGTATGAAAAATCTAAAAATATTTCCTAGAATCTCATCCTAGAAAATTAAGAGCTATTTAATTATTATTTTTTTTGTAATCAATTATTGCAATTTTGTGAATGAGAATGTTAAAGTTAGAATGTATGGTATTTGTGATTTGCCAAAACATGGTTCACAAATTAATATTAATGTGACCACCAGAGCATAAACGCATGCGTGTGCCCTCCACGCCAAGCCACAATTCCACCTACCATTTTGTCACACATTTGTGTTGTTTGAGGTACAGGGCATGCGCTTGCTTGTCACATATGTATATGTGACAATGGCAATCAAAAGGTTAAGGTGGACATGTGATATATAAAGACAAGCGCCAAGCATTCACTTGACAAAAGATTATTTGAATTTACTCCAAGAAGCCATAAGTTAATTAATTATTTAAACTAAGGTATACATTGTTCCTTTTGTAAACATTTTATCTAGTCATGTTTTTGTTTGGTTGTCTAGTCAAATGTGTTAAATGTAGTTAATAAGAGGATTATTTCCTATTACTTTACTAGTCATATTTATAAGTTATACTCATCATTTAATTGACAATATAATACGAAAATGTTTGATCTTCCGTTTTGCCCTTTAGAAGGTTATATAAAGTATTTATATTGTAATGTAGTAAGTCAACAACCAAATTATGTTTTTGTTTTTAATTTATAACCCATAAAAATTGGAAATAGGGTTGGTTGGTTGGAAGGAGGAGCTCGTGGCTAAATAAGAACAGCCGCTCGGGCCGATCTTTAGGTTAAGCCGTGCTTACCTAGGTTGGTCTGTGGATGGATGACCACCCATTACATACCGAGTTTCCTCCGTGCCTCTGAAAGCACGTTAAGCCGTTGGTCCCGGCTGTCATTTGTAGATCTTTGACAGTCGTTACAGGTAGCCAGTGACCCGAAAGTCTGACAACTGGTCTTACCAAGGGGTATTGTATTACCTAGCGCTAACTGGGTTGTGGAGGTCAGATAAGCAGTCTCTCCATGTAAAATACTGGTATTCAGCTGCTTCCAGTTCCTGTCTCGTGCAACCTAGCAAGCCCTATATTTGTGTCCTATATTTCTGTTCACCTACGCGGGAACAAAAAATGACGAAATAATTTATGTTATGTTTAGACTATGGGTACCTATACATACCTCCATGTTTAAATTTTTTTGATATTTTTTATTTAATGATTTTATTGATTTTTGTAATAATTTTTTAATATTTATTCTTTTTCAATGATTTTTTAATGACTTTTTAGTGATATATTTTATTGTTTTTTATTCATCTCAATGTTTTATTTTTGTTGTATATGGGTATTTTGCTCGAATTAAAACACAATTTATAGTTGGGAAAAGGCTAGGCAGATGATGAAAAATTGGAAAAAGGGTTTTGTCTCTTTATCAAAACGCGTTGTTTCTTTCATGCATCTTATAAGTATAGCCGCGGTGGTAAAGTTAAAACTTGCGTTTATTTTTATACAAGTTCTAACATTATAACATAACAGCACGGTTGGCGCAGTAGTTGAGCGATTGGCTGCTGCACTGCGTAGCGCGGATTCCCGCACGGAATAAATATTTGTATGACATACATACCTACAGGGTGTAAACGGACCCTTCACGAAGCCGTTAACCAAGCATTATGAAGTAACTTTACGCAAAAATTATTGCTGGATAACGATTTTTTTGGGGGTGAAAAATCACGTTTACTGGGACTGTAACGCACTCGAAAACTTTGTGCTAATGGATGGATTGAATAGTACGGCGGTCGTGGACGTGTTTAAAGTAAAAATCTTACATAATAACATGTGTTTAAAAAAAAAGTTGGACCCCCAATATCTCCGTAACTGGCTGGAAGGTTCCCAGGTATGGTGTAAAACAAAAAAAAAATCACAATGACGGGGAGAACAAGTGCCTTTCGGCTTCGTTAAGCGTCTTTTTACACCCTTTATAGTTGTCCCGGGTCTGGCTGTGTATGTGAGTTTAAAAGTTTGTAAACGCACCCACGATACAGGAGAAATTCCTTGTTTTTTATTAAACTATCTCTTGTGTGGCGAATGAAGAACTTTTGTTCTATGACTTACAAATTCATAACTATTTCGTCGTGGACGTGTTTAAAGTAAAAATCTTACATAATAACATGTGTTTAAAAAAAAAGTTGGACCCCCAATATCTCCGTAACTGGCTGGAAGGTTCCCAGGTATGGTGTAAAACAAAAAAAAAAACACAATGACGGGGAGAACAAGTGCCTTTCGGCTTCGTTAAGCGTCTTTTTACACCCTTTATAGTTGTCCCGGGTCTGGCTGTGTATGTGAGTTTAAAAGTTTGTAAACGCACCCACGATACAGGAGAAATTCCTTGTTTTTTATTAAACTATCTCTTGTGTGGCGAATGAAGAACTTTTGTTCTATGACTTACAAATTCATAACTATTTTTTAGTTTTACCATACATGATGATCAGCTGCAGCAATTCCTATAGAAAGTTAATTTTTTTTTTACGAATTTCTAGTCCTCTTATAATAAAAGTTGTTCAGTTTATGGTCTGAGATACCTACCACACGAGAGGTTGTAAGTATGTATTATGTTACTTCTTGATACAGTTCTTAGTTATGACCATGTGTAACTAACGCCTAATATAAATTTCCTGTTAAAAGCTTAATTGCACATCAGCATTATCACTAAACTTGTTCTTGCACACATAGGGTCATTTCGCCTGTTCGCGTCCATCGCCCTATTCGCGTCCATTTTTCGGACCTCCCTATAACAATTCTCGAAAATAGGTATATTAACACACGAAAACTCGTTACCGCCAATACCTCATCGTATAAGAGGCGCATACACATAGACAAAAGTTCTGTCTGTGTGCCCAATCAATCATGTGTAAAAAAAATAGTTAGTCTCCGTTCTTCAACAAAGAAGCGCGGACGAGCGGAACGTCGGCAAAAAAATAGTGTGCAGGGGCGCGTTCGACGGTAATTATTTTATTGTTTTATGCGTATTTTAGAATACACAGCTGTTTCTAGACATAAAGCATGAAAAAAGGAGTAATATTAATCATGTATTTACTTGTTTTTTTTTTAAGTTAACAGTTAAAATAAGGTGGACGCGAATTACTACACCGAATTTATAAAACTTCCACTTTGCGACCACAATGGACGCGAACTCGTCTATTTATGATTTAGTTAGTGTTTATTTTTATGTGATTAAATTATGAAAGGGAATGTCAATCATGCAATCGTAATGAGCAATTTGCGTCCACATTATTATGATTATAGAAAAAGATACAAATATCGTTCATCACATGTGGAGTTGTGGACGCAAACTATACCTACAGGGAAATAGTATTGTACCAAATTGCGTCCATTTTTTCATTAAATACAAATAATAGCGTAAATATATTTTTTTAACTTATTTGTAAAAATAATTTAAAATGTATTAATTTTATTCATTATTTCTCTTATTTAATACATTTTTAAATATTTTAAAAAACAAAAGTAAACAAAACATTTAGAATATAAAATTTAGATGCCCCATCGGCATCAGGAACAATTGTATTCCCTGAGACTGCATACTTCACGGTTGTGCAAGGTCTTAGCATTTAAGAAGCCACGACCTCCGCACTTCCGCGGGATATATCACCGATGATCTTGGGTGATGCATCCGGTTTGCGGTCAATAGTGTGCGGACCCTCCTATCCAGGGCGTCAAGTTCCGTCTGAGTCCATTTGAGTATGCCGAAAGAATACATCAAAACCGGCATGACCCAACCATTAAAGGCGCGCACTTTGTTTCCGCCTGATAAAAGACTGTTTAACACTTTATTCAGGCGACCAAAGAAGCGCTTCTTCCGTTTCATGTCAGCAGCATTGATGCCTAATGCTTCCGACATACCCAAATACTTGTAGGTCTCGGTTGAGGAGAGGGATCTAAGGAATATGGAATCCGAGAGTTGAGTTCCCAAATAACTATATTCTTGAATAAAGAATCTGTTAAAAATACAATTTATCTTTACATTATCTTAAAAATATCACCCCTACATTCCTTTTCTTAGGTGGTGGACGCAAAATGGTCTATGGGTGGACGCAATTTAGATTTTTTGGACGCAAACTGGGTAAAACGCGTATTTTTGAAGTTTGTCTATTTATAAAAAACACAAGTAGTTTCGAAGAAAACTGAAAGCGAACCCTATAGTAGACTATATAATGAACACATTACATAACTTTTTCATTGAAACTAGTGCTGGAACATTTTTATCTTCTCCTTCAAACTTGCCAACTGCACTAAATGGACGCGAACAGGCGAAATGACCCTACTTCATGCAAGAATATCAGCGCAATGCGAAGTTCTAATCGCATTTTGCGCCAAGCATTCACTGATAACACGAAATAGTATATATTATGCCACAAGACAAATAAATAACTTAAATAGATTCTGCCTAAACCTTTAGTTTGGGTATGATATTTTAATGAAACAAGTTTATAGAATCTAGATAAATATTTATTTGGCTAAGCCAATGAATCTATAATGCAATCTAATTTATTGTTCGGGCTGTGTTTATAAAGATAGGTACTAAAGAATAAATGTTTTGTAAGGTGAGGTTGTGAGTTAGAATTTCACATAGTTGCACCTAACACCAAGCTTATAATCTAAAGCAATGATGAACGTTAAGCAATTTAGACAAATTATATATAATACCAATTAGTTTTGTGTTACCGCTCACGTGACAAAACGGTATGGTGCAAAATAATAGTAGGTACCTACGTTCGATTTTAGTAGCGATAATTAAGTACCTATGGCGATAGTTAAACTCACTGAAAGCCAATTAGTGTATGATAAGCAATACACGCGTTGCCATGAGGGAATTTGAAGATAAATACAAAATCAGATGCCTACGTTCTGAAGCGCCTCTCAAGAAAGAGAGCAATTCATGGTACATAGTTAATTAATCTTAAGTTTAATCATTATTGATCGAAGTCTAATAATGACAAATTAATTTATTGTCAAAATAGGATGTTAATAGTTACTAAGTTTTTTTCATTCTGACCGTTTTTAATAATTGGAGTAAGTATGGACTACTATCTAGATATTAAAACAAACAAACAACATTCTGTGCATGAGATATCCTAAAACCAAATTTGTTTTTATATTCCTACAATAATCGACGATATAATTTACACAACACCAGGTTGTCACAAATTTTGTAATACATTTGTATTCTAGTAAATTTGTCTGAATTATGATAACACGATCATGTAGTAGTAGTGCGGGAGAAAAACCAAATAAATAATTGCACATACGAAATAAACAGTATTTTACTACCATCTTCAAACGCAAACGCAACATTTCATGATAATTGTCTATCAGTACACATAAGTGAGATTGGAAAGCATAATTATTAGTTAGTTAAATTCATGTACCTTGTCTATATAAAATCTACACAAGGCTAAAAAAACCGCAACTCATTCGACATCCATTATGAAATAATCAATTATTATATTATGTAAAAATGTTAACCGACAAATATATAAACCAAGGTTACAAATGGAGTCTCAAATCATTAATTAAAACCAGAATAATTTCGAGATAAAACTATTAAAATACGTTTATGAATTACGTTCTATTTTGACTGGGTCCATCTGGTTGCACATGTGTTACCAAATTTTCTATTTACATTAAATAATTGATTTACAATTATGTACATCTTATCTTTAAGTGTAGAAATAGATACTCAAACATCGCTTGTAGATTTCTTGTATAATAAGTTATCCCTTATCTGTAATTCAGCAATGTTTCGGTTCCCTACTAATCATTCCAACCCTCGCCCCAGCCTTCATTTTCATCGACATTTTCATCTGGAACAAATTCTAATTTGCTGCTTAAGTTTTGCGTATCACTGTTTTGACCAATATTTACCATGGTCGGCTTTTCTATTACAGGCGTCATATCAGCAAAAAAATCGAATTCGTCTGAATTCTTTTTAGAATCGTATTTTTGATTTTTTATGTCTAGTTCAGAAATATCTACAATATTCTTTTTTGCTTCGATTGCAGCTTTTTGTAGTAATTTCGTTCTTGTTTCGGAAACAACTTTCGCATTTATGTTTGAGGCAGAAGTACTTTTTTCATTTACAGCCTTGATAGGGACTGACATTTCATGTGTACTATCTTCATCCAAAATTGGTGATGCACTTTTTGTTGTTAAATGGCGATTATTATCCCAGTCGCTCCAGTCATCTTCACTGTCTCCTATTTTTGTAAGTATTTCTGTTGCTGTGATCAAATCATCTATAGATTCGCCACCAACTGGGGAAGGTCTTTCATTTAACGTTAATGACTTATCAAATGATATTAGTTCATTTCTATCGTCACTTTCGTAAATTTCTCCAGAACAAGGCAAATCTCGCAAAGACTTACTTGGTAGATATACACTAGTTTCAGTTACCGAACTGGCTACCGGCAACAAAGGCTTTGTTTTCGAATTTGGTCTACCATCTGAGAAAAATTTCGATCTCTTTCCTCCTATGACAGTACCAGCTCCTAATATTGGTACCAATTCACTTAAACATATAAGGGTTGCTGATACTAAACCATCATCTATATCCTTGATACCCAAAAGTAACTGAAACAAGAAAAAATAACAGTATTTAACTAAGTTTGAGATGCTTGCAGCAAGCATTCTACCTGGGATATGTATTAGTATTACAATTTTTGTTTCATAATAAATAAATTAATAAAATAACCTCTGGAAGGATGTGTTGAGAGAGCTCTTCATGTGAAAATACATGAACAAACTTGGAAAAGTGTCTCAAAAGTAGCATCCTGATTTGACTATCTCTCACTCCAAATAACTGCATAAGTCTAGGTTTAACATGTTCTTTGAACACACCAAGACTGAAAAATCCTGGTACTTCTCCATTAGGTGTGCGCTCTGGAATTTAAAATGATATAATTATGAGCATTTTACTCGCTATGGTTAGTCTCGGCTTTGTCTGAATTATAATGTATACTATATACATATATTATATATATTAATCGCGCATTGGACGTGGAGTTGCGGACACCAGCCCGCAAAATACAATGTATGCTATAACGAAAAGACAACAATCATTACCATTTTTTGGTTTGAGAACGTAAGGAATAACATCTCTTCTTGCTGTTTGGTCTAACATTGTAAGCCTGGATAGCAAAAGGCCTCCTAATTGCTTCGCTACAGTTTCTTCATCATAACATTTAAGATTATCCAAAATATTAGTAAAAAACTGGCTCTTTTCCTCTTCTGAATTTAAAGGGAGAAAATTAAGAAATTTATAGATCGAAATAAATTCATGATTAAAAAAATTATGTTGCAGTATTTCAGATAAGTTGGGCCTTTTGGCAGGATTTTGATGCTGCAAGTAATCTCGACAATATTTCCTAAACTCTTCTAAATGAGGTACTTCATCTGAAAATAAAGCAAGTAATTAGCAAAAGGTAATGACAAAATACAATATGATAATAAAATATTGATTTGGTAATATACCGTCTTTGCAGTCTTTAAAAACATCTTCAACCAATGCCGCAAATGCATATTGATCCACTTTTGTAGTAATCTCATAGGAATCTTCATTTGGGTCAACTGCTTTATCATACCTAAAACGTGACAAAGATGTTTGGTTTTGAATAACAAACGAAATTTAACTTCAAATTTAAAATTGTCTATTTTTGTATCCAGTAAGCTGTAAATTAAGGAGTGAAAAAATCAGCCACATTTGACTGTTCAGAAATTACCATAGGCCCTAGGCTGCTAAAATATTTACTTTTCCTCAATCATATAATAGTAGTATTTAGGTTGGTATCTCCAGTCACAATACAAATATTTTAAATTCTACCTGTGAATCCTGGCATGCCTTAAATAAGCTGCTGTCAGCTCTGTAAACGGGCATAGGTATTGCAGTCCTCCAAGCTTCCATTGTCCATCTCCAGTCACATATATTGCTGACACACTCACATTATTATGGGACATACCAGCCTACAAATATGATGTAAAAAAAGCCAGTTAATGTTTGTATAAACTTTGTTGAAACTTAATGAAAACATTATTCAACTTATACAGGTTGGAATACCATGATTCAGTAAGATAGTAGTGATGTAGTTTCATGCTTAAATTAAATTATATACCAACCTGTTCGTGAATAAACACTAAAGCTCTTAAGATATTGTTGAGTCCTATGCATATCTGGAGCGGTGTTAATGACTGTAGAATATGCGACAGTGGCTGCACAAATTCAGTGGCTAAATGGAAAGTTGAGCGCTGTTGCCAAGCGGAAATATATCGAACAATGCATGGATGACGGTACTTCAGAAGATTCTACAAAGTAATTAATAACATTAACGACTGTATTCACAAACATGGATAAATCAAGTTTAACAGATATTTGAAAACATACATTTGAAAACTTTTCAAGTGGTGTCGATATTGACCAAAGCGGACCAATTGCGGCTTCTCCCTTAAAAACAGAAACTGAGCCATCCCCTTTAAGGCTGAAATATCTGCAACTATCGTTAATTGTGGCCTGATAGTGGCACCAAAAATCGGTTATCTCTATTGCTTTCTCCTCAATTTCTAGGCCACTTAACTGTGAACTGTCGTTACCCATCATTTAGGATTTTAACTATATATATACACCATTTCAAATATTACGAATAAAAACTTTGTGAATAATTAATAATATTACGGCGAAACAAGAAACAACAAAACCATGATCGAAATGTTCAACGTGACATTTCGAAACTGATTAACTGACACAGTTAGACAGTCACACACATTTGACAGAACGGGCGATTTTTTTTTTTTGTGAAGTGTCGATTACGGTATTACCATAGAGGAAATTTATAAAAGAGATTACCATGGAAATATTAGCTCCACGGTATGGAAGTATGGATGAAGGCATGCTGCGCCGACCAAAAATAAATTGGATAAGAGCAGGAAATATCATGGAAATATTTAGAAAAATAGGCTTCTACTTAATCTGTGGACAGATCGATGTCAGTGTGACAGCCAGTGGCACTTGTCAGTCAAGCTGTCAATCTCGACAAATGTTTTAATTTATACTTTAGGTACCATTCGTAGCAAAATGGCATCTAGTTTACTCAAAAAAGCTATCTTTTCCAATCCTGCCACTGTGCGGAAGACATTTGGGATAATTTGCAATGCTACACGCAACCGTAAGAATAATAAATACCCACTGTGCTTGTTTATAAAAAAAATGTCTAGTGTTGTGACTGTTACGTCATTTCATTTTAGATTGGAACTACCAATACATGCCCGGTCCGTATCCTAAGACCGTAGAGGCGCGAGAGGCTGCGGCAAAAAAGTATGGCATGACCATTGAGGAGTACCAGCCGTATCCCGAGAGTATGGGCTATGGAGATTACCCGAAACTGCCTGAAATTGGAGAGGATTCTAGGGATCCACACTACCCTTATGATAATCCGGAATTGAAGAGAAACTTTAATGAACCTGTAAGGCTTAAAAATCTTCCTCCTTTAATCATTAGAAGCTACTACCAGTAGATGACTGGTCCTATAAATTGTGTTCATTCATTTTCAGATGCATGCAAGAATGGAAATATTTGGTGGTGACCGTTATGATCCATCTATGAAGAGGAGGTTCTCATTGTTGCACCAGTGGACATGGTTTTTGGGTGTTGTTGGAGGATCTTTTGCATTATTCTTCTTTTTGGAAGATTATAAAATTGGAAGGCCTGTAACAGCTAAACAATACCCACACCAGGGACCTCACTTTTTATTTGAGAAATGAAAATCTTGTTCTGGTCTGTTCAAATTAGAATTATTATTTAAAAAAATAGTTTCAATAAAACAATTTTGAGTTTTAACCTTTTTTTTCTACCCCAATATATAAGTACATTAATTTTGCAACCTGAAAGATTATGCCTATTGATTTGATTTAATAAATCTCAATCTATTAATCATTACTATCTAAATGTAGCTACTGGCTACATTTATTAGATAGCTACAGGGTTAGCAAACCATTTCACATAATATTTGGCTATGCAATGTATGCTAGGGTAAAAACAAAAAAAAAGTACATATTATTAAGTATTATATTATTATCCCAGAATTATCCTTACACTGGTACTCTCAATTAGTGTCATAATAATTATTTAAGAATGTTTACCTGCTGAGTAACCAGAGAGAGGGGGGGAGTAATACGATTTATTGTAGCATGTCATCGCATAAGTTCTGACACTGCAGAAGTCAAATAACAAAATGGCATTCGATAGGGAATCTCAAGACGCATTGTTTGATGAATCAAATAAGAGTTTGAACCAATGGCGAGTTGTTATTAAAAAAAGAAAAACACCGCATGTGTAAGTGTTGTATAGAAAGCCACAGCAACAGTGCATAACTCAGTTTTATTCCATTTTATCCATACAAATATATAAACTTATTTTGTTTTAAAATTTGATGTGTCTACATGAATTTTTGCTCTCCTGAAAAGTTACATATTTTGACATCTGTTAGAACTTAAGCGACAATGTAGCATTTGTACTACCTACAACCATTGGAAAAATACTTTTACAAAATCACTAAACAGAATGGATTTCTCTAGGTGGCCCTGAGCACTGTAAGATTGCAGCAAAACAATTACAAGTGGACCCTTTTAAACTTTACAGAGTGAGCAGAGAATTGCATGATAGTGGCAATTTTAAGTTTCAAAATTTTTTAGACATCAATTAATTTCAATTTATGATTTCACTTATAAATACTAGTAAAATATTCATCTTCTAAGTCATAGAGATCAGCTGCTATGTCGTCACGGAGAGACATTAGTTTCTGGTCACATTCTTGTTGTTTTGTGCGGAATAGTTTAGAGTTTTGCGTTATAGCCTCATTGACTGATGGGAAATCATTCAATATTAAATACTGTTTTATGTCTGATACCAGCTTCATCAGGGATTCACCGGCTCTCACTGAAACAAAAAAAGATAATAGAAACTTGATTTCTTAAATTGCTGTACAGACAAGAATAAGAATAAACAAATTTTGCTGATGTGGTAGCACCTACCTACACACAAAATTTATGGACCAGAAATCTTTTATCTGATGTTTTATGAAGATTCACTTGAACAATGTATAATTTCTCATTTCACATGTAGAATTACTTACAGAAAGTTGTTAAACAATAACATTGTTGTAAACTTACCGATGTTGGCAGCCCGGACTTGCATTTCAAATGTGTCTTGCTCAATCTGTGTCATTCTATTGAGTTGGGTTTCATTTTCTAGTTTTGCAAGTTTTATGATTTCTATAAATAGAAATAAACTGAGTTATAGGCATTTTATATTTAAAAAAATAAAACACATTAAGACCATCCAGAGTAAAAGATTATATCAACAATTTAAAAATAAAGTAATTAAAATAAACCGTGACAGCCAAGAGATGACTCTAAATTAACATGGCAATCAATTAGTTTGCCCCTATGGTTGTGGAGCAGGACCAGCATTTAGACAAGGATTTTTATCATCAATGTAATCCCCCAACTTATAATATGCTTGCCTACATAATGAGCGTTTTATACAAGAATTAAATTTCGTCTCATTCAATTGTAGATTGTGGGGAGGTATTTTATTGTAACATTTTAAACAGTATCCCATGAAAGATTAGAATCATCTTTTTTTAGCTAGCCTGAACCCTGGTTGTATTAGTTGGTCCCTATTTCTAGTATTATAGTGGTGTCTGTCACCTCTTTTACTAAATATATGCAGATTTTTCCTAACATACATGATTAGTTCATAGATGTATTGACAAGGTACTGTCATGATGTTAATTTCCTTAAACACCGTCCCCATAGTAAAATACCATATGACATAAAACTATGAAAATAACTAAAATCTAGCTACTAACTAAAAGACTAGCCTCGCGGTATTTACATCAGTAAATTGACGCATTTTTCTAACAGCATATACTACTGAACTCAGTCATCCTGCAAGAGATGTTAAATGAGAATCCCATTGAAGCCTCGAGTCGAGCGTGATTCCCAAGAAAACAGTTTTATCGGCAAATTCTAGTTTCTCTTGATTCAATACTATGTCACAATCACTACTTTTGAGATTTGGTAGAGCAAATCTTATGCACTTCGTTTTTTTCCCATTTAGTACTACATTTTCCCATTTAGTACTACTATTGTAAATTATTAGCAGTAAACCAATTATGGACCTGCAGAAGGGCATTATTTACGTCGTCAAGATTTGTGGCACGTCTGTTTATCTTAAATATTAAAGAAGTATCGTCGAGTAAACAACATCATTTTATTTTTTTTGCAAAAATTTTGTTAGTATAACAAAAATTTTAGAAGACAAAGGTTTTATCTTTAAGTTTTACTATTTCTACAGTAAATGGTCTTCGTGTCTCTTAACTCGGTATAGAGATTAGTGATTGAAATATGTATTGTTTTAATAGAAGACAGACAGACAGCAATGTCCCATCTTCTTTTAAAAAATCTATCAGTTTTTATATTTATAGATAGAACACTGGCAAGATGGTCAGCCGTGATCGAGAAGGCTGTTGGAGGCTGCCTGTACCGAGCGGTCAATACTGCAGAAGACAGCACGCTTGGAGACGCACCAGTTTTGGTCGTGATCCTTAGCATTGAGGAAACGACGAAAAATAATAAAAATAACTCATCGACAGACCGAGATCTAGTCGGATGGAGCCGAGTGATGCCCTAAAATTACAAAACCAAGAGCTGTGATATTATTGTTACTTACCTTCAAAGTTTTCTAACATACTCTTTACATCTTCTTTTAGTCGGGTTGTATATGATTTTAGCAATGCTTCCTTATTTTGGGGTAAATTTCTTTGCATTTTTACTTATTTTCAAGCAATAATAAGCAGAAGTAGCAAATCCACCAAATCAAAACAAATTCTTTGACAGTAGTATCTCTATGCAGTCTGTGGGCAGAAGTAAAAGTTGCCATTCACCGACTGCATTTTTATGTTGCCCATGAAGGTATAGCTAAAAAAAATCTATACCTTCATGATGTTGCCAATGCTTCAGAAATATGGTAGGTTTTTTAAATTCTGTTCTGATTCAAATGCTTTTGTAAGCACAATCACAGTACACCATAGCAGTACACTCATCGGTTGCCATCGTTGTATTTATCCACAGTGTCACTGCTTAGTTTGGTAAAAAAATAACGAGTTGAATAAGACAATTTCCATTTTTTAAATGATTTGTAGTTAAACTACAGAACATTTAAAAAGTATAAATTGCCAATTTCCACTTTACTTGCACCACATCTACAGTAGTTTGAAGCAAAGGTGAATCTGCGGATTTGGGACTTCGATGCGACTGCGCGTGAATGATTAGCCACCTAACTATTCGTACCAACTACCAACTTGTTTGAAAGTGTCCATCCAAATAAGTTGTCTTGTCACCTTGACCTTGGTTAGTCTCTGTTTTAGTAGTCCTTTACACAAATAACTATATCAGCGTCAGGGTGCCCATAGACCACACTTTGACCCTACGCTTTGACCCCTATTTCCCGCTTAGTTGTAAAATGTTCCCACGGCAAAAAAAAAACAAAAAAGGGGATTTTTGTATAAATTAGACAAATAAGCGAGAAATTGAATTATTATTCGTCGTGTGCAAGTGCCCTAAATTAAATTTTCGGGGAAACCCCGAAAACAAGTGCGACAGATGATTAATCTGTAGTCAGTCTCTTCGACCTCGCGAAATTCCCAAGGATTGCTAATAAATGTAAAAATAACATGAACCTATATTAATATAGGTAAGTAATTAAAGTATTCATGTGGCTAAAGTATTGTATATTACCATTTTGACAGAAAAGAGTAATCATTGAGAAAATGTAATTATTTAGTTTGTTTCGAAAATCTAGCAAATTCTTTCAGACGAAGAGCGTTACTATTGATGAATCCGGTACTGTCTTCAGGAGAGAATCCTCCGGCAATATCCATCGACACCAGATCTTTGTTATACAAGCTTGCCGAGCTCTTCCTTGCTAATATGGTAACTATAATAAAGAAAACATCACATAATTAGGCAATGTAGGTTAAAATAATAAATTAAAAAGTATAGATGATTGCAACTTGCCATTTCCTTTATATATTTGAACTGTAACCATTCCAGTTACAGGTTCTTGAGACAATTCTAAGCATTTTCGAGTGTAGGCGGCTTCAGGTGAAAACCAAAATCCGTTGTAAACAAAATCAGCCATTTTGTCCTGAAGATATTTCTTTACTCTGTAATATTATAACAATTTCATTTGTTCAATATCTTCATTTTTGCATCCTAGATGTCATTTGAGTACATGGTAATCAGGTATAACTATAGTGGTGTTGTATGCTGTATGGTTCTTTTGGCGGGTGGCCATAGTCCGAGCTAGCAAAGCCATTTTGTTTATTTCAAAACAATTAAACAAAAATGTTTACTAACAGCGCCCTCCAGACAATGTCATTCAAAACCCGAAAGAACCATTCTGGTCTATGTATCGTGTTAGGTACCTTAAAACTTCTCTGTCAAGAGCGTAGACCTCTAGATCTTCATGGGCCACGTGAAGAACTGTCCCCGCAGGAGTCTCGTATAGTCCACGGGACTGTAAGAAAGTACAACATTTTAGGTTTGTCGACAGATCTTTAAATCCGACGCAAGAATAATCAGACAAATCAAGCACATTGTGTGTGAAAAAAAAAAGTGAAGATTAAAGATAAGTTGTAACCAAAAACTGTTCCCTCAAAGTTAATAAAAAGTAAAAAAAAATGTTAATTCCAAGCAAAAACGATAAAACCTTCAGTCCTAGGAAACGATTTTCCACAATGTCGATACGTCCAACTCCGTGCTGGCCACCCAGCTTGTTGAGGGTTTCCACTATAGCCAGTGGATCGGTCAATACTAGGGACTTTTCATGCCCGCTAGGGATTCGCACGGAGACGGGTATACCTGTCGAATAATAATGTTTTATTATATGAATATTAATCCTATCTGGGCTATTATGGTTATACATTCATTACTATGACTCTTAATAAGTATAAGAAGTAAAGTAAATTTTTACGCACCCTTTTCAAAATTGATATCGATCGTACTTGGATAGTCTTCAGCTTGTTTCAAATCCCGAGTAATTTTGAAAATGCCGTTTGGAGGAATTGCTCCAGGATCTTCAAGCACGCCAGATTCGTAACTGGATGAGTGCAAGGTAAGCAATTATTATAACAACCTTTATAACTCGTTAATTTATTTTATACATATACAATACGTTAAATAAGAATACAAAAACCACGACAAAAACTTATAATTTCAGAATCAGAATCTAAATCAGAATCCATTTATTTGTTAAACATAGGTATAAAAATTAGGGATATTTTATATAGTTAAGGTTCTTGCTTTGTTATTAATTATTAAATGTTATTTTTACCTTATGTGCATAATATTTTCGTCTGTTGACCAGGGTTCTTTGGGAGTTACAGAAACCGGGATGTTTTCCTGTTTGGCGAATTCTATCAGATCACTGCGCCCTTGGAACCTTTCGAAGAATTCCGGGAGCCGCCAGGGCGCTATCACCTGGATATAATAATTTTGTTAGACAACGTACGCTTACCGTAAACGATAATTTTAAGTCTTAAGTACCTACTTGATAATTATATGCTCCTTACCTTTCCTTCGGGCCACAATGAGTACACACTAAGTTCGAATCTGACTTGGTCGTTTCCCTTGCCAGTGGCGCCATGAGAGATGTACTTGGCACCTAGTCTTTTAGCAGCATTCACAAGGCCAACTGAGATGCATGGTCGTGCAAGAGAAGTTCCCAAGTAATAACGACTTTCATAAACCAGACCCATCTGTACTGCAGGCAGCATATAGTTGGACACGAATTCTTTACGCAGGTCTTCAACTATCACCTAAAAATAAATTTTATAGTTTCGTTAATGTAGATAGGTAGGTATACTCACATAAAGTTACTGCAAAATATAAATATTTTAGGTAGGATTAATACTCACATCTTTGGCTCCTACTGCCAAAGCCTTTTCCGTAGCTTTCTTGATTTCTTCATGTTGACCAACATCGGCCATATAGCATACCACATCATAGTTTTTTTGAATTAACCTGGAAAACAAAAACAGTGTCAAATGGTTGGTAAGTTTAACTGTTGTATGGGATGCTACAATCAGATACTCAGCAAGGGAATGGTGATCATAGAAAGCATCGCGGAAACATGCTTTGAAAACTACCCGATTTAGTAACTACTTTATTCTTCTGCCTCGTTGGTCTAGTCGCAATCGCGACTGCTGAGCATGAGGTCCTGGGTTCGATTCCCGGGTCGGGCTAATTGTTATTGTGTTTTTCCATCAGGAATTTCTTAGTAGCAGCCAAGGAGTGCACGGGTTACAGCCACGCCCCTTATTACATGGGACTTAAACATAACTGGCGAAATGTAACGTGGGTGTAACACACGGAATAGATAAATCCGTGGTGTAACATTAGGTACACCTCTGACTAACCTTCGGGGATTACAGGCGTGATGTTATGTTTATTCTTCTGTGTCATTTTTAAACAGCAGAATGTTGTTGATACTACGAGACCAAGAGAAGAAAACAATGGCTTTCTAAACTTTCTGAATGATAACAGGATAACAAACGAAGATAAGGTAATACTTTACCATTTTAGGATGCAGCTGGTATCCAGACCACCAGAGTAGGCAAGAATAACAAGATCTTTCGCCATTACAATTGTTCAGTGATTGCTTGCAGACAGTAGTCGATATACTGAAAGCGACGATGAACTGTCGCGAATAGGCTGATAACCTGAGGTTAACACAATAGTGATGCGTCTCTTTGTGATATCTGATCGAATACATTAATTATAATAATAATACATTAACATTAATAATTAATACATTAACTTGAGAAGTTACACTTTCGCAGAATACTGGTGTAGAGTGGGTGTCTGCTTGCTTTATGGCACTTAGGACCTAAATAAACCACGTCAGTTCTGGTTTCGAGAAGTATAGGAATCCAGCGAGAGCACGAGGAAATGTCAATGTCATGTTGTTTGGTTTTTCCATCAAGAATTTCTCAGTAGCAGCCACGGACTCGAACTTGTGGTCGGTTATGGCAATAGGTTCGCCGCCTACCAATTATAATTTATACGGGTCGCAAACATACTGGGGAAATGTGTGGGTGTGTCGTGTTACTGTGCTATGAGGCACGTACACCTCTGCCTAACCCTTCGGGAATTACATGCGTGATGTTATGTGAATGTACTGACACATTCAGAACCCGACGGTCGCATCCGTTGAGGGAGTTCTATCTACCTACGACCGAAAAGATAAGCCATTATGGACATGACGGATTTATGATCCGTGGCATTATCAAACACAATATTAATTACTGTTCCTGATAAATAAATAAATGCTACTGCTTACTTAAGCGTAATAAATTCATTATTGTATGATATTAAGAGGAAGGTTTAAAGTTTAAGTTACGTCCCTTATTTATATACCTTTCTCGCAAGTTCGCCTCAATTCTCAGAAGAGTTGTTTGTAACTCTCAGCACTACTGATAACCTGCGGATAATGCCCTCAAGGCTTTGTTAGTCACATGATTTATTGTTTTATTTCCAATTAAATGATAACATAAAATACTCATCATTGTACAGTTATCGACTATCTATTATTATTTCCTGCCACCAATGTCGTAGTTTATGTTAGTTAAACCAGGATAAACGCAACTTCTAACTTGCAAAAATGTATGCAAATACACTTCTCATCAAAAAAATCGAAACACCTAGCAGTTTATGATTTGATAAGGATTATCAGAAAAATGTGTATATTTAGGAACTAGCTTCTGCCCGCGACTTCGTACGCGGATCCCGTTGCTTATGCCAGCGACAACGGGGTCGTCATAATCGATCTGAAACGTCTGATGTAGAATTCTAAGGCCCGGGGACGGGAAAACAACGGGATGAGCGAGACGATTGGAGTCGTTCCAGATCATTCATTTTTGTATGTCAACAGGAAATGCTTATCAGGCTGAACAACTCTTGCTAAGACGTCATTCCTATATAGGTTATAGTGTAGCTGGGCTCTCGGAGTTCCATATGAGCTGTTCCAGATCTTCAAATTTTATACGACAACAGAGAGTGTTCATCAGGCTGAGCAACTCTTGCTAAGACGTCATTCCTATATATGTTATCTTTCGAAATGTGGGTGTACTGACACATCTGCGTACCCCTCAGAGCATATAGGCGTGATGTTATGTAATAATGTTTTGTAAACAATAAACATCCAAGCGATTGCAGCAATCACGGCAGATCTCCTGTCTATTATTGAAGAGTTCCTTTGCTTACCTCCGAAGATCAGCAACAGATCTTCACCAAATTTAAAAGGAACCACCGCGGAATAATTATAGTGTAGCTGGGCTCTTGGAGTTCCACATCAGGTGTGCCAGATCTTCAAATTTATTCTCTTAGCAGAAAATGCTCATCACGTGAAACAATTTTTGCTTTCATCCCGTTACTCCGCAGCAGATCCCAAGGGTACACTGAATTAACTTCTGTCTCTTCATGCCGTACTCCAGCAATCCTTTCTCTCTCACTTTCTAACTGATTATGAATATTTTGTTGTGTGCATGTTCGCGACAATGTATGATAATCTCGATCAGCAGTTAGTCGCGCATCACGTTCATCACTCGTTTCAAAAGACCTGTTAGTAGATGTGCGAATTCGCTGAGAACTCAAGCGTGATTCTGTATCGGTAAACGTTTCTGACTCGCGAGACAATGCATGTCGCTCACGATCAGCGGACAGTCGCGCATCATGTTCCGCACTTGTTTCTAGAGACCTAGCAGCAGATACGTAGATACGCTGAGAACTCAAGCGCAATTCTCTATCCGTGAACGTCTCCGACTCGCGAGACAATGCGTGACGTTCACGGTCAGCGGACAGTCGCGCATCATGTTCCGCACTTGTCTCTAGAGACCTATAAGCAGATGCATAGATACGCTGAGAACTCAAGCGCAATTCTCTAACCGTGAACGTCTCCGACTCGCGAGACAATGCGTGACGTTCACGATCAGCGGACAGTCGCGCATCATGTTCCTCACTTGTCTCTAGAGACCTTGAAGCAGATGCGTAGATACGCTGAGAACTCAAGCGCAATTCTCTATCCGTGAACGTCTCCGACTCGCGCGACAATGCGTGACGTTCACGATCAGCGGACAGTCGCGCATCATGTTCCCCACTTGTCTCTAGAGACCTTGAAGCAGATGCGTAGATACGCTGAGAACTCAAGCGCAATTCTCTATCCGTGAACGTCTCCGACTCGCGAGACAATGCGTGACGTTCACGATCAGCGGACAGTCGCGCATCATGTTCCTCACTTGTCTCTAGAGACCTTGAAGCAGATGCGTAGATACGCTGAGAACTCAAGCGCAATTCTCTATCCGTGAACGTCTCCGACTCGCGAGACAATGCATGACGTTCACGATCAGTGGAGAGTCGCGCATCATATTCTTCACTGGTCTCTAGAGACCTGGATGTAGATGCATAAAAGCTTCGCGATCCGAAGAGGTTTCTACAGAGCGAGTTGCAGCCTGATGTTCTCGAACAGCATCAAGTCTATCCTGACGCTCTTAGTTAGATTCTTGGGATCTTATGATCCTCAATCTTTTAGCTCCTTTGGAACGTTGGGAAAGATTTGACCTCTTTCTAGGCATGGTTATAGTTTTATTCTGAAAATACCTGATCAATTAAAATCTAAGTGACTGCTCCCCTGCGTTAACGGGCTAGGCTACCGTGTCACGAAGATAAATGGAAAAGGAAATAAATGGGAGTTTTAGCCAGTAGAGTCAAATTTTCAATGATTCATAGAATTTTCATCGAAAATCAGTCCTAAACTGTTACCGCCTTCACCGCGTGGAGGTACTCCCAGCTTATGTTATTTTATAATTATACAGTGAACTCTTGGAGTTCCACAACAGGTATTCCAGATCTACAATCTTTATACGTCAACAGAGAGTGCTCATCAGGCTGAACAACTCTTGCTAAGACGAGATTCCTATATAGGTTATAGTGTAGCTGGGCTCTTGGAGTTCCATATGAGCTGTTCCAGATCTTCAAATTTTATACGACAACAGAGAGTGTTTATCAGGCTGAGCAACTCTTGCTAAGACGTCATTCCTATATAGGTTATAGTGTAGCTGGGCTCTTGGAGTTCCACATAAGCTGTTCCAGATCTTCAAATTTTATACGACAATAGAGAGTACTCATCAGGCTGAGCAACTCTTGCTAAGACGTCATTCCTATATATGTTATAGTGTAGCTGGGCTCTTGGAGTTCCACATCAGGTGTTCCAGATCTTCAAATTTATTCTCTGAGCAGAAAATGCTCATCACGTGAAACAATTACTGCTTAGGTACCATTTTTGTATCTCTTATAGTTTAGCTGGTCTGTTGCGGTTCTGCACCAGGTGTTCAAGTTTCCAAGATAAATTATAGCCTATGTGTTGCTCAGACTTTATACCTATACAACAAAACAAAAATCATTCAAATCCGTCAAGTAGTTCCGAAGATTAGCGTGTACAAACAAACAGACAAACAGACAAACAGACAAACAGACAGAATTTTTTTTTTGGTTTCGTGCTCTATTACTGTTTCTAAACCCCCCTCAATTATTATTTTTTTAATATATTCAATGTACAGACACAGTTTTTTTACTGTTTTATTATATTTTAGGAATAAATGTAAAATGTCATTTAATAGTGAGTAGTATGAGGTTTTTAAATCCTAATGTTATTGTTCTAAATTCAAATTAAGTCTTCATAGGTTTCGTATTTTGTATAATGAGTAATTTTTACCCTGTATGGAATATGAAGGAAATGGGTAAAACAACACGCGTAAATGAAAAAAAAATGTAAGAAACGTTTATTTAATAACTTGTATTCCCTCCGCGAGCTCTTATTACTGCTTCCATACGGTTCTTCATCGATCGGATGAGAGTCACGATCACATGTTGTGGTATATTATCCCATTCCTCTTGGATTGCATTTTGCAGCTGGCTAAGTGTTTCTGGGGCTGGATCTCTTGCTCGAATTCGTCTCTTTAATTCATCCCATAGATGTTCAATGGGATTCATGTCCGGGCTTCTTGCTGGCCATACCATAATGGAGATACCGACTTCGATAAGATAATCTCGTACGACGCCCGCGGTGTGAGCTCTAGCATTGTCGTGCATGAATATGAAGTCGTTGCCAATAAAATGTGCATAGGGCATCACATGAGGTTCAAGACACTGTTCGATGTACCGATGAGAGTTTAGTGCAGGCAGCCGTGGCCCAGACACAAAGGCAAGTTCTGTCTTACCGTCGGCGCTGATTCCTCCCCAAACCGTCCACGAACCGCCACCATAGCTGACCTTTTCTTCAATGCAGCATTGTGCAAAGCGTTCTCCATCTCTTCTGTAGACCTTGTTCCTTCCGTCGTTACCATACAGCATAATTTTACACTCATCAGAAAACAGTACTTTGCTCCACTGAAGGTATGACCAAGTTAGGTGCTCGCGTGCAAAGTTAAGGCGCGCTCTTCGATGGTCTGCAGTTAATTTCGGCCCATTCGCTGGCTTATGCGGTGCCAATCCGCGTTCCTTCAACCTTCTTCTTATTGTAGAGTCACTAACAGCTACTCTTCGTACAACGCGAAGCTGCTGCTGCAGTTGAAAAGCGTTAAGGCGTCGATTTCGTAAAGAAGTTGTTACAATAAATCGATCATCTCGCTCAGAAGTGACCCGATTCCTGCCAGATCCTGAACGGCGCGTGAACGAACCAGTCTCCCGATAGCGTTTGTAGACTCTATGAACAGATGATAAGCTTAGATGCAATCTTGCAGCCACAACACGCTGACTAAGTCCAGAATCCAGCAATGCCACCACTTGGGCGGCTTCTGCGGGCGAAGTATCCATATGTTTTAGAAAAAAAAGTTTTTTCAGACGTCCCAAAGTCACAGTAAATGAAATAAGAAACAAAAAGTTTAAAGACAAGCGCTAATTTTTAGTTTTTAAACGAGAAACGTACTCCAACCCTAAATACACATTTGTCTCAAAACAGTGATTAATTTCATTTATAGGATAAACAAATGAAATTCTAATTTCGAATTTTGATTTTTTTCTTCTTACTGTAATGACCAAACTGCCAGCTACACAATAATGTTTTTTTTTTCATGGAATTAATTCTCTTTTGTAAAAAATTAGGACAAAAACAATAAAAACGAAAGTGTTTCGATTTTTTTGATGAGAAGTGTAGCTATTATCCCTTTGTGCCCTAACAACTTCTGATTCGAGATAGTCCATGGGTATATTACAAAGGCGTTCTGGCTTAAATAACAAATTACTGTCGATTATAGCTTGTACACTTAACTTTACTCAGAAGTGTGTTGAAGACTCAAACCATCACGCTCAGAATCAGTGTATGTCTTGAATTACTATACAACTTTACTAAGCAAACAATATATGTGTCGAATCGAGAACATCCATTTTTTTTTCCGTCGGTTATTTGCTAACTAACTTTAATAAGAATTAAAGTCTCAATAAAGTAACATAAACAAGAGTTCTTCAGCAAGGTTTAAGAGAAATAAAATAAGAATTTGATGATTAAATAATTTAATGAAATTGTTAACAATTAAATACTGATATTTAAATTTATGATTAGATTGGTTATTAATACGTATTCCCTACATAATTGCACAATCCGTCATTAACACACAATTCATGCAAATTGATAGATTTAACATTTGTAAGGCTATAGTGGCCACTTGCAGACGGGGACTTGTATCGCTTGAACAGTGAACTACATCGAGATATCAATAGATATTATATTAATGAAATGAAATTATAATCCCATATCTAGACCATTACTACATGTTATCATCTGAATACATTGTAAATCACTAATACGTTAAACATACCTAACATAGTTCAGAAAACTTTAAAGAGGTAAACACTAAATCATTTCAAGAGTAACATGTAAGACTGTCTAACAATTACATATCGAGATAGTTTGGAATGTATCAATGTAAACGCATCTGTTAATTTTAGATAAATATTATTAAACACTCAGAATAATATCATTGATAAGAATATTAAGATGACGAGGAAATCGCTAGCGTGTCGAGAACTACCTGAAGTTCGTCGACCATGCGACGTCGACAGCAGTGCGTTGAACAGTGACAATCGAAAGTGCAAGTTAAAAGAACAATCGAATCCTGTCAACAAATTATATCTACGGTTAACAATCGTCAAGATTCTAACATTTGGCATTAAATAAACTGTACAACGGTTTTCGGAAGCAAATTTTACATCTAGTACACACACATGATAAAAGACATTGTACCTTACTATAATTTTGTAGACAATTTAGTTTTTAAACTATGCGTACACTTTCCCTCAAGTCATTACCTCAATAGATATTTTAAAAGTATCATAATTTAACAATAGCATGTCGTCTGTATCAGTCTATATTAATAGTACGCAAACCCATGCCATGTAATGTTTAACATTCCCTATCAACAACAAAATAATACAAATTGAAACTTAAAACCTAATAATTCTGATTAAAACATTTTTTCGAAATAAAAGTCAACAGTATAAACTTTTTGATCATTCTGTTGTACAACAAAACGTAAAATATAGTAAACATAATTCCAAAGCACATTTGCACTTATTTTGATCTTAAAATGTATTTAAAATACTAAGTTATTATAGTACTCACAATTTGTATTCCAAAACAAGACTCCTAACATCCGCAGATGGAGGTAATTCAAACTTGTAAGTAAAAGCAATAAATAAAATTATGTGGCCTTTATAATAAATTAAGTTTAGCCATTAATAATTGCATAGTAACAATATACTTATATCACAATAAATGGTCGAAGTACGGCAACGCTATGCTAATGTTTATGTAATAAATACAAACAATGTAGGACCTAAGCAATTGCTAATGTTTACTTCGACAACTAAAAACAAGTTTAGGCGATATTAACTTTGTAAACTTCATATGTATGTCGACAGCCGATTCCCGAAGTGTCGGTGCTTAGGCGGTTAGAGAGCTCAGGTCTGACAGGAAGTTGTCTGGGGTCAATATGTGGGACGAGCCAATGATCACCTCCCAGTTCTTTAGCGCGGCGGTCACCTCGTATGCGCAGCGGATTTCAGAGAAACAGACGCCTGAAATAGAAGGAATGTAAAGTATTCTGTATGGCCACATTACATAGGGTCCGTTATTGAATGTTTTATCGTAAGGCGAACCAACAGAAGATATTTGTTACCTCCAACAACGAAGACGATGAGACGCGGTACGTTCTTGATAGTCTGCTGTGCCTTATCCTTGTGCCAGTGTCCATAGCGCACACTGGAATAAAAAATAATTTAGATAAGTATTGCTAACATGCAATGAAACCTTAATTACGTTATGTACATCTAGATCTTCATCTTGTTAGGTTGTGTATCATGCGGAGTGGTAACCTGCTTGTCGTAGTCACGACGTGCAAGCTGTCAACTTTTTTGTTGCTTGGTGCTAATATTAGAGTAAATATTTGTTAAGGGCTATAAGTGTATAGTTTTTTTTTTTGTCATTTTGTACGCACGTCATGTCCCTGCGACAAATAAATATTTTTTTCTTCCTTTTACATGTTGAAAGATTTGGCGCTTTACCTAGTTGGTGCTTGATATCCAGAGGTTTGCGCACGACCAGCCAAGAATGGGAAGTGACGTTGGTCAAGCTTGTCCTCAATAGCGTCTTCCATGATGTCCTAAAACAAAAGATAATTATTAGGCAATCTTGCGGTGATTTTTAGTTTCTTGTATTAGGTGCGAATTATACAGAAACGGCGTAAGGTGAAGGCGCGGCGCAGGCGCAGCGCAGGCTTGGAATTTATAAGGGAAAGAAAGCCGAACCTGCGTCGCGCCGCTTGAGTGTATTCACAACACGTCGCCTACGTACATTTTGTATGAAAACGTTTTGAAGCAGCATCATGCCTGCGCTGCGCCTTCACCTTAAGCCGTTTCTGTATAAATCGCGCCTTAGGGATAATGATTGCAACCTACTTTGATGACAGGTGTCCATCTTGACATTTGGTATGTTTGCTCCGTGATCCTTTCCTTCCTTGGCACTTGATACTGTTTCTTTCGGTTCCCCTGTAGAATGAACATTATATGGTAACATTAATTGCTAATATTTATATTAGGGAAACCTTAACTTATCTTCACAATTGAAGCGACTATGTAACACTTAAATATCAATATTAAAAAAAAGGATAGAAAAATAGAAATTAAAAATAATAATTGAATATTGGGGGGTTAGACATTCTTAATTATACGAAAATCCCAAGATACAATTTCGATCAACGATCTAAAAAAATCGTCTATGAAGAGAGTAAAAGTCGAAACTGAGCACTCGATTTTGCTCAAAAAACGACTTTATAAGATTCATTTTAAATTGTTTGTCTGTTGTAAACTATCGAAGCCACATATTTTTAAAGACATAGTTTGAAGGAATATTGTATCTTAGGTACATCAATGGGATTTAGGCCCGTTTTGCAGAACTTCACTCAAGACTCCAGCATTATTTAAAATTTGCTTTAGCTCGCAGCGTCGCTCCCGTTATGTACTGAAATCACTCACGGGAACGTTTTAAATGTATAACACCCGGGGATAATGCTGCTTTTTATTAGTGAAAGAATTTTCGGAATCGGTCCAGGAGGTCCGAAGATTACCACCCACATACAAACTTACAAACCAATTTTGCCTCTTTATAATATTAGTATAGATGAGTTTCAACCAATCAAATGCCTTGAATCTAGTTTTAAGTTAACGCTTGAGTCTTGACTGACGTTCTGTAATACAGAACCTTTGTGAAAATTTTATCACAACAGTTAGTGTAACAAAACAAAACCAACAGAATTTCATGCTACATGCAAAAAATACATAAATATATCTATATATAATAAATATACATCAACAACGACATTGAGTCCCAGGTTGGCGAGGTTGAGGAGTGTCTGCTTGTCGGACGGCTCGAGCTGCGCGTGCGTCACCAGCTTGTTGAGATTCTCCTCCGAGATGCCGTTCTTGGACATAATGTACAGCGCGATGATACGCATCTTGTTGAAGTTTATCACCGCCTGCAATAGTTTGAAAAGGTGATCAGTATACTACATCTAAGTAGTATCAATTAAAAGGGAGTTAATTTCAGCAATCAATAATCGAGTTTGACCTGAAAAAAACGTCCCATGCCCTGTTAGGTATTGCCGAAATTGAAAACAATTTTTTAGAGAGACATTGATATTGTATAAACACTCCTTACATACCTGGTCCAGAAGCACAGGTACAATACTCCTCATGTGGTCTTTGATCTTTTCGCCCTCAGCATCAGTGCCCATAGCCAGGTCCTGTTGGTACAAAATCATAATAAAGTCTTGTGAGTTAGAACATTCTTGGCATGTATACGGGCCTAAACATTTACGTATATGTATTGGAGAATACTGCGAATATGTGGTAAGGTAAGGTGGCCAATATAGTCATAGGAATATTTGATATGAAGATCTCACCTGTTCAACCTTGCACAGTTTGTCGACGTAGCCTTGGTAAGACTTCATGCAGTCCTCAGCCAGACGCAGATGTGTGGCGTACTTGGACAACTCCTTTTGGTACTGAGGCATCTTCTTGATCATCTGGGAGAGGTCCCGCATGGATTGCTTGTCGCCTGTTGAAGAAAGTGGATAAATAATTATTACGCACTTTGCATTGTCGTTCCTTCGTTCTCATAAGATCTTATAGATGACTTTCATTTTCTAAGAAAAAAAGATTCAAGTTGGCATCTTTACAAGGTTAACTGCAGTGCCTTTCCCTACAGCTTTCCTTGCGCGTAAGTATAGTAGGACTTATTTAGGTCACTCACCTCCACCCATTCGTTTTGAGTCAGTGAACTTCTTCAGGTTCTTAGTTACTGACGTAGACACAACGGCAATGTGCTGATGTCGGAGTTCCACCCACAGCTCGTCATTCTCATCCAATAACACTTCCTTCATGTTGCCTGTAGAGTCGTATCTAAGATAAACAGGTAAAATGTGAGACTTGCAATTTTCTTTTGGACAGAACTAGGTGCACCTTTAAAAAGTTCTGATTTGTTCTGGCCAATTCCTGAAGAATTCGGCAGTGATATACCTAATAGTATACACGTATTTGCCAGTTATGTTGAAAGTCTCATGCAATAGGGGGCACGCAAAATACGCGCATTGGACGTGGAGTTGCGGACACCAGCCCGTTATACAATACAATACAATAGGGAGGCGAGCCTATTGCCATCAACCAGGCATAAAATCTAAGTTCCGTGTCTGCTACTGAGAAATTCTTAATACAAAATCCCAATAATGATTTCTTAAACCTTGGAATTAAATTCAAAACCTCATGCTCAGCAATAGTGCTTACATTAGCAAATGGCATTCCTTTGAATTTATAATCAGGCGCAAAATAAACTTACTGAGTAGGTTCAGTATTTATAGCTGGGGAAAGTTTTCAAATAAAGTATTCTCAAAAACTTACTTGTAGACGTCGTTCTCAATGGGCAAGAGGTCGTATGCCATGGCTTGTAGCGTGAGCTCGTGCAGCAGCGGCGACACACAGTCGAAGCCGCGGTCTATCACAAGCAACTGCGAGCGAGCCTTTTCGGGACCCTCGCCCATAGTCGGCTCGTCAGCCTAAAGAATAAAAACAATAAGTGTGGTGGAGTAGGCAGCAAAAAAACTTACGCTCAGGTCTTTTTTAGGATTCCGTAGTCGAAGGGCAAAAAACGGAACCCTTATAGATTCGTCATGTCTGTTTGTCCGTCCGTATGTCACAGCCATTTTATTCCGAAACTATTAGAACTACACAGTTAAAACTTGATAGGTAGTTGTATTTACACCATTTACGATTTTTATACAAAAATAAAGATTGAGGCGCCCCCTCATTTTCGTTTTAGTTGTAAGAAGAGGAAAATTCAGAAAAAATGTAGGATTGTGAAAAGTAAAAAAACTTCAAGGAAAATTTGATTGAAAATAAAAATTGGTTTGAATAAGATCAAATCTTATTCAAACCAATTTTTAGTTATTTTTAATTTTTGTTTAGTTTTTGAGATATGGGACTTTTTCATAATGCAGCAGTAACTTTGTTTTTCATTAACATGCTATGAAAAACAAATTTAGTTTTGCTGTTGAATGTAATACAATACAACATGTGAATGAGCCTTCAAAATATGATTATTATATTGTTTGGTGTTACGGAACCCTGTGTACGTGTGAGTACGACTCGCACTTGGTCGGTTTTTTTATAATAATTAGGATCGTACAACACAATATGCCATATTGTGACAAGGTCTGGCTTGCATTTAAGTGATAATTTAGTATATTTACCTTGTAGGCATCCAGTTTCTGTTGGATCAGCTGGGCAAGCTCCACATTGCGTTCCCAGTCACTGCAAAACAATATTTTGTTTATTTTACTCCAAAATCCAATTTAAAATGAGCCTCTGGTGACACACATGCATGTTTATTACTGTTAGGAGTTAAGGACATGAACTTGAACAGTTATTGAGACGTTCAAACCTAACAGATGATGACTTCAGTTTGATTTGCCGTTCAAAAAAAACGTGCATCATCGTTAATAAAAAAATTGCAATTGGTTTTGTAAAATTGTTTACCTGCGGTATCGCACAGATGGGTACTCTCCGAGAGTAGCGCACAGCGTGGCGATCTGTTCGGCGATGCGCTCCATGTTAGCGTTACGAGTCTGCGCCAGCGCCGGGTTGTACATGCACTGGAACGTCTCAGGCGAGTCGAGGGAGAATACCTGACAATGTAAAACAAAATATTTTTAATAATTTACTGTGTAAAAGAACCTCAACTCAACAAGTGACCATACTTAGTTGTATCTGGCGTATCTCGAATATTAAGCCCCTCTTTGATGCTTGCTGATTGGCAAATGTGACCATTCTATTTTCATATTACTTATGTACACATAAATTAGAATCTAAGAGAATAATAATATTTATATAAATTTCAGAGGAAACTCTCTTAATGTATATGCTAAAGTATTCTCATATACTGACCTGGCATTCATAAGGCAAGAAAGCAATGTTAATTTCCTTCAAAGTTTTAATTTTTCTTGCTGCTGAAGACTTGCAGAGTTCATTGAACAGTTCCTCAGGGCAAACTAATTAGTGGCAGCGTGTAACAAGTGTTAGATATTAGTTTTAAGGTTGAACTGTCTGTTTTAGACCTGACTACAGAAGAATCCAAAACATGTTTAAAAAAACTGAGCCATTTTTAAATGGTTTTTCATTTCACATATTAAGAGTTCTACTTTAGCCTGATGGATGAGTTGTCCCTTCTTTAGAAACAATAGAATTTGACAAACCTGCTGTTCATAAGGAATAAAAGCAATGTTGATTTCCTTTAATGTTTTGATATATTTAGCTACAGGACTACGTGATAACTCATCAAATCGTGCATCAGGACAAGCTGTAAAAATAGAAATGAAATTGCAAATAAAAATTAAAGGCCAAATGAAGACAAAAAAAATGAAAGAAAAAATTCATCAAATTCGTTTTTTTCCAGTCCATTCGACAAAGTATTGAATTTAAACAGCCAAGTTACAGAAATTAAAGGTTAAACTAAAGGATTAAAAAATAACCTACCTTCAGTGAAGAACACATGAGCAGCCCGGTACATGATGCGGTTCCCCACAGAGAAGTCATTGATGAGAGCGTGCACAGACTTTTCAGATGGTGTGATGAGATAGATTCCGTCCATGGTGCACAGCGGTTCCCTTTTTTTGTGAATGTCCTCAACCACTGGATTGACAAAATAATAATTACCAATTTTAACCTTTTGAACGCCAAGCAGGCACGTGCCATGTATGCCAATGACACAAATATGTAACAAAAAAAATGCAGTGCACTATAACTCGAAATAAACAATACTTTTGGAATCCCAATATTCTTATTTACAGTGAAACAGTGGCTTGGCGGTACGAGCATGCATTTATGCTCCGGTATTCAAAAAGTTAATATTTGATTTCACCCATTCTTTGAATACAGTGGGATCCAATTGAAAAAGGTTATGAAGAAACATGATTTATTGATTATCTAGGCATACGTAAATTATCATAACTATGTAGCTAAACCCAGCTAGTATTCTCCATGAGTTAATATGGTATAGTTAATAGGGCATGAGTCATTATCATCTGCCTAGCCTTGTCCCAACTACTTTACATGGAGCAACCAAAGACTAGTTAGTAAATAGGTCATTCTAATTATAGACACCAAGGAAGTATCTCTTTGATAATCCACAAGTAAAAAAAATGTTTTTTTAGTTATTTGATATAACGCAATAAAATACTCACAAGTGATGCCCTCTGCAGAGATGTCGTGCATTTTGCAGCAGGCAGACACCATGCGCATGGACAGTTGATCTACCACTAACACCCGCCATTCTATTTTGTCCTTTCCTTTTGACCGATACCGGATCACCTCGTTCATAATCTCTGTGAAGAGAATGGCATAATAGTAGCTTTAATAAGTTTTAAAGTAATGATTTTGATATCTTATAATGAAAATAGGTCAGATTTTGCAGTAAAATAGGTAGTTTTAAAAAAGCCCCTTCAGAATTTCTATTTTAACTTACAGTTGACTTTTTCTTTACAAACCTGTACTACCCCAGAGCTTGTCAAAGGCCACACTCTCTATTCCTATTTTTTAACCTCTCTTTGTCCAAAGTTGCCAAAGACCAAACTTTGTTGGAGCAGTTCGCATCATAAGGTTACATTAGATTAAAATAATCTTGATGCTTTGATAAACATTTGTTGATCATAATACTGATGATGTCATATTGGCCTAATTTCTTTTATTGACTCCCAGGTTATATGGTGGTTTTCCCCATAATAACAAAATTCAAGATAGGTACTATGAAAAATGTTGTTCCCTTTTTGTCATGGGGGTTCTGTTGTGCTACCAATAGAGCTGGTCTATTACATTTATGAAGCAAGACTGGAATAGCTAGTTTTCTGTTACAATGACTCATACAAAAGCCTGATCAAGTGCCTGAAAACAATACAGGATTGGCACTGTTCGTAGTCGCTTCGTGACGTACGTAGCACCCCACCCCCTTGCTCAAGTGACACAAGAAAATCAATATTACGTGCGAAGGTTTTCTGCCCCTTCACGTAACTTTTTTACATCTAATACAATACTTTAATAAATCTAATAGCGTACTGAAACTATGTATGATTTTTAACGCACATTTTCTTTTACCTTTGTCTAATTTTAGTAAAACTACAGGAACCCATTGTTTATATGCCGCTTTATGCAACTCAATAAATGTAGGGCACAGCAAAAAAGTCGGTGTGATAAGCTCACTCCCAGGCAATTTTAGATAAAAAATATCAAAATAATTCAACAAAAACACATAAAACTATTAGTCATCGATAAGTTGATAACTGTTGATGGAATGAAATCATAAAAAATGTTACACAATGATCAAAAAAAATATACTCAAATACGTAATATTTAATTATCTTCTAAAATAAATGGTAATAACGTGTTGAAAGCGATGAAATATTGTTAGAAACATATTTTTTTTAACTTACTCTGCCCGACAAGTGCTTTGAGAGCCATCTTGAACCGTAGACTAAAGACATAGAGTAGAGTAACTAAAGAGTAATGTGAGAACTGTCAAACGTCAAAGAACGAAGTCGTAGAATCGGGCACCCTATACCCTGTTACACGAACAAAATTATTTATTTCAATGTTATGTTTAATACACCAACATTATTCAGATGATCAAATAAGAACAATAGTTTTAATCTAACCAAAATGTACTTATTCGGTGTACATTTTAACGGGCGTATTGCTAAATCACTGCAGCGATTCATTGCAATATACCCATACCGGCCATATCCATGGCGTGGGTATGCTTGAAATATGCCAATGCCATTGAAGTTTTTATCTATGGCTCAGAATGTCAATTATTGTTGTTTTCATTCAAATTGTTTTATGAATAGTCTATAATGTAAAGTAAGTATTTTACAGTAGCGAGAGTCGAACTAACTTATTTGCTGATGTAGAGTTGACAATGGTACCTTATTAATTTAAAATAGAGAATATCAGATTAATTTATTACAGCTACGCTCGCTTTAGTTGCGCGCGCATTTTGATAACATGAATGATAAGAAGGCGGGTCAATAAAGAAGTGAAAGGGATAGAACATATAGCTGTTTCACTCGCCCACCATAACGGAAAACAGAATGGAAACGTCATTTCAGTAGTTTTTTCTGTGTTGGTGTCGGATGTGGGTGTGTTGATGGTTAGCGATTTAGTGTAATAATCACGTGCGCGTAAATTTTCAAAATCTATAACTTATTTAGGATACAGAATCGGTCAGAGTTGAGGTAATTATCACAGATTTTTTTATTTTTTTTATTTGTATTAATTTTGTAAAAATGTTCAAAATATATTTATAAATAGGAATAGGTAGGAAAACTTGAAAATGGTTGGGGAAAAATTAATCTACCCTCTACTTTAAAAGTAATACTTTGACAACTAAGTTGTCTCAAAGTATCATGAAAATTATGTCAATAAATAAATACAGTTGGGGATAATTTTGTTCGACAAATAATTAACTACAGAAAGTGTATTCTTACGAAAAAAATAAATAAATGCTGTATTTAAGTAGTACCTATCTAAAGTAAACTTTCTATTTGCTTTCTTATTTGCAAAATATAAATATTTATTTTAGGGTGATCATTTTTCGTTGACAATATAAGTTTATTTTTGGTAATAAGTCTTAGAATGTCTGAATGAGTAGCAACTTTTTTTAAGCCAACTAAAAATAAAAGCCGCAACACGTAGTGAACAAATAGATTCCGAACGTGCATTGCTGAAGGTGCTGAAGATAGAGCATATCAATTTTTATCTTGTTTTACCGCTGCAGCGCTGCTATTTCCAATGATTAACATACTTCTCTTTTTATCGGCAGCTGGTGAAAGTGTTGTATAGCCGAGGAGTCCAGTGCTTGAAGCGCTTGATCAGACAAGCTGCCCGGTGCGGTGTGTAGTGAAATGTAAATGATGTATGTATCGTCCGCGGGACTTTTACGAGTGTTTATTGTTGACAAGTGATTGTGATCAAGATGAAGAGTGATGATCAGCTGGTGGTGATATCCTTCCCTTGCCGCGCCGAGGGCTGGCTCGACCGATGTGGTAAGTACTAACACTTCAATGCACTCCGTACAAAGTTTACGTTCAGTTACGCTTGCTATTTTTACCGTGAAATTATTCGCAAGTTATTTGGGGCGCTTTACGTAAGTGCTCAATCAGTGACATGTATCAACTATGCAAGTGAGTAAGGTCGCGGGCTTTGCCAACTACACCTGTCTCGTATTTTCATGATAATTACAAATAAGTATAGACAAAATATTTTATACATGTTATAACCGATTAGAAGTTGACGATATCTGTGAACATGAAATGCCTACTCTCCTCTACTTGCCGAAAGCCCAAACACATAAAGAAAACCTTCATAAACAGAAATCGTATTCCATTTTCCATTTAAAGTGTAGTAAAAATGAGACAGTCAATCCCCGAATTAATCAATGAAAACGTTTCTCACTTTCTCAGTAAGTATGACTAATAAATGGGAACTATTGCGTGAATTGATTTTGATTTGTGGCCGAGATGTTGTGATTGTGTTTAATTGTCGTATTGCACAACAGTGGGTGTTGGCGTCCCACAGCCACGTCGATTGTCCCCGTCATCCGGCAATTATGTATATTGACTTGACGCGAACCTACAAGTAATTGTTTAAGCCTAAATTGAACCACGTGCGGAATGGTTAGTCATTCTGATCTTCTGAAGAGATTGAGTAAGCACTGAAATTGTCTTAATTGATATGAGTGTGGCTGGAGGCTCAGAAGCTTTGTGTACTATTTCTTTTCTAGCCATTTGTAATAACAATTCAGTTAAGCAAATTACTAAAAAATAAATTTCTACTACTAAACTAGAAAGGTTCTTTGGTATGCTAAGTGTTCAAACAAAGCTTTTTGCTTCATCCAGTCACTGTCGGGTTTCGCATCAATCAAAATAACTTTTACGATGCTAGAAAACTGCTTGTAATTAACCCCGCCCTAGTTAGTATTCCAGTGATTGGAAAGCAGATAAAATTCTTATATTAACCTGAAGATGTTTGTCATATCAATATTTTAGTTTCGCAATTACCTATCTATCGTTTCCAAAGGTTAACGTCTCCTCGGTGCAGCTGACAAGTTAGTATTTACAACTCTCTGTGCGGACTTATAATAATAACGTTAGAGTAATTAAACAATGACGGACCTTATCGTCAAGAGAGTCGCAGGTCGTTCGCGTATGGCCCACTTACAGTGAAAACTATACGCCGCTCTGCGGTTTCTATCGAGTTTCGGTCCATCAGGCTGGGACCAATTGACTCACTTTCTAGTCTCAATTAAGGGACTGTAGTATCCGTGAGAATGATTAGTGCGAAGTGTCCAAGAAAAAATTGGACAAGTAGCGTAGAAGTGAACACAGTACGTAGGAAAAGTATTTAAGTGGTTGAACTAGGAACTTTTTCAAATAGTTTTGCTAGTGTTTGATATGTTGGTACTATAAATTACTATGGCTTATTGAAGTTCGTTCAAACCACGTCATAACTTTCAATGATGTGTGTTTTGCTCTCATGGAAGCTGTGATAAATCTGGCTGTCTTAAGTTCTCACAATGTGTTACAGCATCCATAAACATTGATATGCCATACATAATCGTTCACCGACACTCGCAGTACTCGTTTAATTAATTAGACCGAAGATATTTCACCTAAAATCCGGTTAATTCGAACAAATAATGCATTACACGGACCAGTGGTCATCTAGTGATAGGCAGGCATGTTGTATGTGTAGCCAAGTGGATCATTATTGCATATTTTCTTACATCATTACAATGATGAATACTAAATTATTTACATTATTCAGTGTTGTGCTAATAAAATATCCAATCCATCATTATGTTTACGTATATGCACGCACTACCTTTATGTACAAATAGCTTAAATAAATTATGTAAAAGTTTCTAGTTTCGTTTAGATTCCAACGACAAACTTGTAGAGAGCCACCTATCGTAACTTAAGAGAAAAAACGTTTTAAAAATACGCGCCGTAATCGCGCGTGAAGTGCCCCACAACGGCCACAACTATGACAGATGTTAGGATAACTTTAATTAATAAAATTAAAAAAATCCTACTAATATTAAGTCAATGTTACTTGAGGCTGATAAAGGCATACCTAAACCCTGGAAATTCCGCTCCCATCCTGACTACCAGAGTCATTTTCTGCCTCGCCTCTTTCCGTAAGCCAAGCTTCCAATCTAACCGAATACAGCTGAATGCCAGTATTTTACTTGGAGCGACTGCCTATCTGACCTCCACAACCCAGTTAATACTGGGTAATACGATACCCGTTGGTAAGACTGGTTGTCAGACTTTCAGGCCACTGACTACCTGAAACGACTGTCACAGATACACAAGGGACAGCCAGGATCAACGGCTTAACGTGCTTTCCGAGGCACGGAGGAAACTCGGTATGTAATACCGACGTGGGTGGTCACTTATCCACGGCACAACCTAGACAAGCACGGTTTAACCTAGAGATCGACCCGAGCGGCTGTTATTATTAAGCCACGAGCTCCTCCTGACTTCCAGAATGCGATACTAAATTAACTTTTCGTTTTCCATTACCTAACTTTTTATTCAATTTCAGTATTGAAGTCTGAAGCCTATTCTATACACCCACGTGTTTAGTCCCTAACGGTGCAGTGCCGTAACAGGTCCCATGAACTAAAACCAGCAATTTTCTATTATATTGTAGAATGGGTGACGTGCGTAAATCTATAGCGAAAAAAAATGCACTGTAGAACCTGCAGCAGGAAGAATTCCTAGCGTTGTAAAATTAGTCATATAAAATCAAAGCCAGCGTTTTCCCTTTGTTCTGCAGTAATTGGCTTCCAATTTGAATGATTGTTATGCCTATGTTTCATACATACATGCACCTTTAACAACTAGGTATAACTATAAATATTTTATATGCTATAAAATGTTCAATTTAATGTTTTTTCAAATAACGGTGTTATGCGCTACGAGCCTAGTGCTACGCGGCTACGTACATATTCTCAGGTACCCACCCACCCCTTTATATATATTGAGGACCTTATTCTTACCGCAATACCAGTGTTGGATTCAGAAACCGCAAGTTTTTAGTCGTAACTTGGTCTTTTAATATGTACTCATGTTTAATTTTGCATAGGTATATTTTTATTATTTAGCTAACTGTGCCTAAACATGTAGTTATTGTTTTTGAAATGACACCGTTCAGCAATTCGCTGAAATCTCTTAAAAATAGAACATGTCGTTTTTGTTACGACTATTATCCTGAAAGTTTTCTGTATTCTGCATATAATATGCGTTAGTTTATAATTCTTTAGGATTAATTTGTGTATTTTATGTATGGGCTTTAGTACCTATTAGTCATTGAGTAAAGGTATCTATTATTACAATGAGAATTTTGTACAGTTATCGATTTCTAAGCTTAGTTAAAGTAGACCTTACATCACATCAATCACTTGTACGTCTGGATGCGGATACGGATGCGAGGACCATTTACCTTGATCATCATTCTAATCTATTTCAATTGGTTCTGCTCCGACTTTTCGATTATTTACATCACACGGGTCAAATCTAATTTTCGCCACTTGATAGAGAAGAAGAATAAATAACACTCAGAAATTAGCTTCTTGTTATTCGACGTAACAATTTTACGGTAACATAATAATAAAGTAGCTCTGCTGTGCCTTAATCAAATTAATGCCTATTACCGACCTATTCAGTCACGCCGTATACATGTAATGTTGAAATACGAACTTTGTGGACGAGTGATGTCATACTGTGCCCTTCATAGCGTGTTTGTTTGTGCCTACCCACCATACTTGGAGGAATAGGTACCTGCTTGTAGCAGAATCGGAAATTCATTTTATTTATTTATTATTTATTTTTTATTTATGTACACACCGATACTGTAACAACTGTGTACTGTTTAATTTCCTTCTTGACTCATATCAGGCCTCTGTCTGGGCCTAGTGATGTGACCTTTGGACTGCCAAGTCTCGAGTTCGAACCCAAGACACGCACTTCTGATTTTTCGGATTCAGGTGGTGCGTATTGTAAATTATAAAAACTCTGACACCAGGTTATTCACTACGAAAAAGAAGAACTACTAATAATAATAATAAGACTTTGGGACAACCAACACACCGCCATCTGATCCCAAACTAGGCAGAGCCTGCCATGAACTATGGCAACCAGACAACTGATAAACATACTTATATATTTCTAAATACATACATATTATAGATAAATCACACCCAGATACAGAACAAATAATCGTACTCATCGCACAAAGATTTGTCCTGTGTGGGAATCGAACCCACGACCTCCGTCCTAGCAGTCAGGGTCACTAACCACTAGACCAACAGGCCTATCAACACAAAAACACAACAACACCGAAAACAACTACAAACAAACTGATACAATACCGAAAATTGTTTCACTAATGGGAAGCTAAATTATCTGCTAATGTCATATGCTATATTAAAACGTCCCTGTGGGATAATTTTCGATCATAACCCGAGCGAAGCCGCGGGCAAAGGCTATTTTATTATAGAACAAAAATAGACATGTCAGTTGATGAAACTGTAGGTTCAACGACCATGCTGAAAACTGACTCCAGACTCGCTAGGCGACTGCGACTTTTTTGTTGCGTCTACATTCGCAGCATTCCTTCCCCCCGAGCCTTGCTCGAGCAAGCCCGCGATGCTGAGCCTGTAGTTTTAAATCAGCCCCTAAATAATGATTTCACTCAGATCCAGCCTGTCCCTTTGCTGCCATTCGACATTCCCAGCAACACCCTAAGCCGAGTCTCGTACCCCACAGGGGGTGCCCTTAGCGCGCTGTCGCTTAGTTTATAAGTGTTTTACCCCTGGCTGGAGGCCTTACACTCCAAGCACCCACAGGATAGTCCGGTTAAGCAGAAGCCAGCCTCATAGGTTGACCAAAGGGATGCCATTATAAAAAAAAAAACGCAACATTCCTAATTTTATTACAGCGTGTTCTAACTTAATTGCTCCAACTTCTTACAATGTAACGATTAAGTACCTGGGAGTACTAACTTAAACAACCAGCTGAAATCAATGAATTAATTACAACTAACACGCAGTCATACCTGTCGTGATTGGAACTGAACCACTTTGTAGCATCTGTTTAAAGAATACAAAGGACTTTTAAACATCTATTGAAATAAATTCTACCGTATGTAAAACTGCAAAATACACGATGAAACATTAAGATATTGGTAATCATGTATTCTCTTCTCCTTTTTGAGGTTGGTCCCAAATTATAGCACGCTAAAAAGGAAACGTCTGACTAAACTCAGTTGCTAATATAATAAACCGTTCCGTAAAACAATTAGCGGTCATTAGCTTTTAAGCGTGAGAAAAAGTCGCAAGTTTATCTGATATTTATCTAATGTAAAGCTGTATATTTATCTCAGATTACATCTCAGCCTAATGTCTGGATTTCGACCTGACCGGAAAAGTAAGTCGTAAGTATATGCTTTTAAGCAAATCATAATCCAATGCTTGTCAGATTATTGTGAATATTGACGATTACAATCAGTGCCATTTGGAGTTAATGTCATCTTGATGGAAATGAGGTAGATATCGTCATTAAATTATTATTTTATGCCATTGGTAATACATAGAACTTATCGGACAGTGACAACAATATGGTAGTTCCGTCCTGTTCGCGACGAGTAATACATTCTCAGCGTGACGAGAGAAGCTCCGTTATTTTAACACTGACTTGGATAGAGACCGGGCACGTGCTGCGCCTGCGAATGACACTCGGTAGAAAGTAAACTCTCGCATTAACGTAGGCACGCCCTGCCTCGATGAGCCACAGTCCCCGATACCACTGTTCACTGTACACTGGTACACCTACCAGAGACAATTGTTTTATTCTCCAAAGTGACATCTCTATCTCGTGAAATTTTACCACCGACTTTCTAAAGTCCGTAAAATGAAAATAAAATAAAAGAAATTGAAGTATTTTAGCGTTTGATGTATTTTCACACAGTTTACGACACAATTAACTAATGATCATACCGTTTTGCTAATTGCTCGGCTTTGTTTGCGTTAGAAAGTTGTTAATATTGTGGCAGCTTCCAAATTCTCATGCGTGTCATTCCTAATTTTATTTGGTTTTAATTGTTGTACTGTATCTAATGAACTATAATTAAACAATTCGTTTGTAGCACTTTTTCCCCGAAGTTTAGTAATTTTGTGGGTCGTCGTAGGGTGAGTGGTAACAATCTAATGAATGTTCTGATGTAGGGGTCTTTTCGAATCGCAGGGTAATTACTCTACGCCCCAGGGCGACGTTTCAAGGGGCTCTCTGGAGTTTTGGATATAAATCACTGCTAACTCGGCTTAGCTGATCACGCTATCGGAATCCCAACTAAATTGATTCTCCTTAACGTCACTGATGAAGTTACTACGTGGGACGATGCCATGAAGGTCTTACTCAAAAGACCTGAACAAATGAAATTGTTTGAAGTGAGTGAATATCCGAAATTATTGTTTGTACATAGCACAAATGTCAATCTACTATTTAAGGACTTGTAGCTCCTTGTGTTCAAATTATTGGTAATTCACATTCCTTATATAGAAACAAGCTTGACAAATCACACGAATGTGTTCTATGAAACGTAGAATGTTTAAAGGCTTGGTTATGTCTCATGTTTGGGCACGCCAAAAGGACAGTTCATCTGTGTCTACAGTGTCCACACCCTCCTTGCATCACCTACGAACACGGGCAAGTCTTGCGCAAACCGGCAATTCTCGTAATACAAAGTCAAGCTGAGTAAACAAACCATTAGTATTGGCATTTCTAATCCTCATTCAGTTTAAATACCTGCTAGCAAGAGGTTTAAGACTTATGTGTTCAAATCAAATAGCTTACAAGATAATGCCAATGCATTTATGGACGTTGAATTTAGATTGCGTTTTACCAGGTCATTGTTATTGTTGGATATTTCTCGGAATTATTGAGTCTTCAATCAAGGTTTTTACAATAAGCCAATTTAGGAAAGGTGATACAGTAGACCGTACCAAAAAGAGCTTCTTTGTTAATAGATCACGTGTCTATCTGTCGTTTGTCTTTTATAAAATACTCGTAAATAATGATAAACTAATACTTACACTACTCGACACCATGAAATATCTCTTACTTTATATACCTTTATACATATATGTTCTTTGCCATTGTGTAACTTTGTTATCGAATGCCGTCTAGCTTAAATTGTTTTTAAAATAGCTCTGTTTTTCAATTGATCCTGTATGGTGTAAGTATATTGAAAATGAATTTAATTTAACTTTACCGGATTCGGTACTAAGGTTGGAATGTCTATTTCAGTTGCTCAATCCAACGACGATGGTATTTCGGTCGCTAGTTTAATTGTTTCTCTCAATAGTTTTTTTCTTTGGGTACAACTTTTCCGTTACGTGATGCGCCCAATTCTACGCGAAACGCCTCAAGGTATAATTACATTACATGTTAGGTCATTGGTCGCGTCAAGTCGATTACGTATTGATATAATGGTTTGTCGAACTAAAATAAAAGTATTGACCGTCTGAAACTCCAGCCTGAAAAATGCAACGGTTGAACTTAGCTGGTGAGCGCTGATTGGTCCTCGTCGCATTGTTCAGAATCGGTAACGCGAGTGTAAATAGAACGCCATTAAGAAAATGAAAGGCACAAGAAAAGTATCATTTCAGGCACATTAATGATAATGATAAGTGAGAAATACTGGCCTATCATTCAATTAGAGGAATAGTGAGGTCATGGAGTGTCCTCCCACGGTCACAGCTTATCAACAGAACTGGACCGGGGTCGGCGGCCAGGCGGCCATCTACGTTAATGTTACAACGGCAACCCGTTTCTAATTGTGATTTTACGTGTCAGCTGGACATTTAGTCTCAATCTGATGGATATCATCTTAGCCGTGCTATAAATTTTTTTAATCAGCTATTATCGAGTACATAGTTGACAACTGTTTCTAGTTAAGGGTTTCAAGTATTCCGTGAATTACCGTGGTACCGTTGTTTGAACTGTTTATATTCCACCATAAGGTTCCAAGTAAAGTTTCCTCGAATTATTTAAGTTGAACCCAAAGACCAAAACGGATAAATATTTAAAATTAATGTTAATTATATACAGCTTACCTACATCTTAAACAAAAATGCTTTCATAATAATAATGCGTGAAAAAGGACAATAAAATCTTAGCTAATTAAATTAAAGATGTCTGTTTCTTTACATAATTTCAATAATATATTATGTAAATAAAATCAAAATAGGTATCTTTTTAAATAATAATGCTATTAAAATGTATCTCTTTTTAAACGTATCTATATTTTATGATAATTTAATTGTCTACGTATTCAATTCATTTAGGAGTTGCATTAAAAGTAAATTAAAATACATGTCATTAGCACGGTCGCTGATGATTTCTGAAGTAGCACCTGCAGATTTGCGGTCTTCAGAGTCGCGAACAGGTGGAAAAAAATACCAATTATTTTAATTTAAGCTTTTTAATGTTCATTACGTCACGCCATGTACATAATTGTACACTGTGCATAAACAAAAACTTGCTTATAAAAGTTGTCGTGGAAACGCAACTGACTCGTGGTAGAGTGCTTGCTGCTGGTCGTGCCGGCTCTTGATATATTTTTACTTTCACACTTTCAATCACGATAAGGCGTGCGACAAGTTTTATTTCTTCGTTGGACGTCGAAACCGACTGTTTTCCGTGCCAACGATTTCGTAAAGTGCAGTTTTGTCAAGAATTTTTATGTTGCCAAGCGTAGCGTATTATCTGCCCTTGTCGGTGACGCGTGTGGATATTGCGATTGAGAAAAGTTTCTTATGTTATGCAATTTTGAGGTATGCGATGATGGTTCAACGTTGGAGTTCACAAAGTAAATTATATGTCGAACTTAAAAGCTGTATCATTTATGATTTATTTATTGACAACGTTTGTGTTTACAATCCATTACAATAATTAAAATTATAAAAATAAATTATAACACATATTAAAATATACAAATTAAATTTTAAAATGTAGATTTTTTGACTGGAGTCCGGAGTAAAAAAAAGCCACAATTCTACTTTTGTGCCTTACTTGCCCAGAACTGTCCAGAGGTGGATAACCGTAGATTGTCTCGATGAAGATGGCAAATTCCACCATTTGAAATTTTAATACTCTAATGTCCCTAATTTGCCCTGAAAGAACTCGATGCTTTTGCATTTTCAGATGCACATTGTTAATACCTCTAAAAGGCTTAAAATATAAAGTTCCCTTATGTTTTAAGCCTTTTCGAGGTAAATGATAAACTTAGTAGTATGTTCACAGAATAGGTTTCCAATTTCTAATCCTAGAGATCTATTTCAAAGCTCAATGTGCGGTAATCGAAACCGAAGAATTCGCTGTTGATCAATGCAACGTGACTTCGTGACACTAGCTTGGATATCGTATTTCTTCTACACTTGTTTTTATTTTAATATTATACAAGTTGCCATTTTGGCGATCGGTGACAGTAGTCTTACTTAACTAGCTTTGATTTTAAAAACAATCAGAAATCTTTCTCTGCTTTTGAATTGTAGTGACTATTAACTGAACACTTGTTTAAAAAAAACTTGATTCTAAAGACCAGTTTCACATTGTCCGGATATGCAAATAAATAAAAAACCGGCCAAGTGCGAGTCGGACTCGCGTACGAAGGGTTCCGTACCATTATCTATAAAAACGGAAAAAAAAATCATATCTGTTGTATGGGAGCCCCCCTTAATTTTTTTTTTTTAATTTTTAGTATTTGTTGTTATAGCGGCAAATAGTAATAGGTACATCATTTGTGAAAATTTCAGCTTTCTAGCTATCACGGTTTATGAGATACAGCCTGGAGACAGACAGACAGCGAAGTCTTTGTAATAGGGTCCCGTTTTACCCTTTGGGTACGGAACCCTAAAAACGCAACGTAAATTTCCCAAAAATCTAGAGGTGGTAAAACTACAGTCATATGGGCTGTAGTTTTGCTCTTCAAAGGATGTTTCTTAGTGTTACTGAAGCTTTTCAAACGTCATGTAATTAGTTATTTGTTTACACACTAGCGTTGTAAAGAACTTTAAAAATGCACCGACGATATAACGTTGTTACGAGTCTGTCTTTCATAATTTAATTACACACCTGTACCAGATCCGACAGATAGTATTGATTGTAACTGTTATGCTTGTATAAATTATGTAATTATAATTATAATAATTAAAAAAAACATTATTCTACTTTTGTAATTATATCTATTGTTTACTTCAGATTGATTATGAAAGCGTAAAATGTGAAATTGCGTGGTTATCGATTGACCGTCACATCTGTCCTACCTTTTCAGCGATTTGAATCAAATCAATGAAGGTGATAATCTATTTTTACGGTACTAAGTTCGAAGTGTACACCGAATAAAGCTCACATTCGCATCTCACACACAAACACTGACGTAAAAGTTGTGAATAGCTTCAGGCTATGGATTGTTGAACTGTCAGTAGCGTGATAGAATGATTTCTAAAATAACAAGTACGTAGTTTAAATGTTAAAGGTTAAATCAAATACTCCTAATAAAGCCCGGCCTCCACCAAAGCTCATAATCAATACGGCTGTAAAGGTGCAAAACAATATGCTTTCTGCCATCGTCGATGTTCCAAAGTACATACATTTCCCATTTCCGTTTTCAGGCCGCAATTCCGATAATTCCGGCTGCGCGGTTTGCAGATAATTAATGTATCGTCGAAAATGGTTTTGTGCGTCATTTAAGCTTTTGTATAATTTCAATATTAAACCTGGCACCTTTTGTTAGTTAGCGGTAAATTTATTTATTCATTAACGCTGTACCGGGCGCGAGGCTGGAACCACTCGAAAAGTGTGCAAATGTAAAATTTATTTCGATAGTTTATTGACCAGTGGATCGAATCTGGCCGGACCACTTTGGTAATACTGTTACTTATTAGATTCAGCTTTATTTTTTATTTATAATTTGTACAAATCTATGTCTGACGAGTTTTTCACTGTCGTGTGGATGCCTGTGATGCGGTCAAGCGCGACTATTGTTGCCAGAACAGTATCTCGTGTTACGGTGAGAACTCATGTTGTGACACTACGCGTCTTCAGAGGCTGGCCGCACTTTACTCATATTAATTTCACATTTACCTCACAATTACATCGTTCTTCGATCCTCGCGCTGTGAATATGACAATAATAATTATACGCCACAACGGATTGGATCATTGGACGTAATTTCCATTAATAATGTGCGTTTTATTTCGGTGTACCATGTAGAAATGTTCGTGACATGGGTTCATAACGTTTCGTGGGCGAAAATGTTACTGACCTTACGACCGTAATTATGAAGTTTTAAGTCCAGTGCGTATTGTATAACTTTTGTATTTTGTTCTATTAAATTCGTAGAAAATATCGTAGAGTACGAGGTTTCATTTTGTTGGGTGTTTGTGGTTTTACTTAGCAACTTTATGTACACAAGTAGTTCTGTCCAACACCTGCATGCATGTAGCATTCGAAAATGATTAGGCGAAGTTTAACGGGAATTCTACTGTTATTATTGTCACGCAATGGTAGAGGAACAGCTAAGCTACGTGACCAAGTGTTGGGAAAACCTAATTCTTGCCTCGTTAACTCGAATATTTCAATAAGTTCGATATATCAAATTGAGCCATATTTTTATTAGTTTTGCAACCAATATTTATGGAGCCATCGAGACAGCTTCAGTATTTATTAATAACATGATTTCACTCGCTGCATGGCATGACATCATCCTTCTGTGAATATTTTAGACGTCATTAAGTCCTCCTCCGGGCTCTTTGCAGAGCGTCACGGGGGACGCCCTTGCATAAATCCCAGACAACAGGCCTCTTTCGCTTCTCGCCCTCCGACCCTCTGCGACGCATTGTGCAGGGGGCAGCGACCGTCATGTAGGAAGCTCTCCCTCGTCGCCATGACAACGCCGCTTCCCGCGAATATTGACAGACGCGGAGTAGACAGAGCGAAACAACCCTCACCCGCCGCTGTGTTACACGCGTGTCTGCCTCCAGTGATATATTTTTACAAGAATTAACGTCCCCACAGTGATGACGTGCTCATTACTGATAAGGTGTCTTTGCCATTGTGCGATTCCCAATGGGGAGTTTATTGCCTGCCACTTTTTAAAGTGTTAATACATCTGCCTTTATCGCAATAACTTGGTGAAGACTTAATTAACGGTAATAATTTGTTTTGGGATTGTTGAATATAATAGGTACATAAATGACTAGTATTCTGTGAAATTAAAAACGCCATTTGAATAAATTAGGACAGGCAGCACAAGTCATAATAATGTTGAGCATTATGATGATCAAAAGAAAAGAACGGATGAGTTTTTTACGGAACCCATGATTTATAATGTGCTGCACGTTGCAGGCTTCGGGTTACTTCCTGATTGCGTATTTTGTTGCATTCTTCGGGCTGCATTTTAAACAAAATATTAAAAATAAAATGAATGTTTTAAAAACTTTTTACAGTTATGACTTGAAAAAGCTGTACATTCATAAAGATATGCGTTAATTTTCAGTAACATTTACACAGATCTGCAGCGAGTACAATGAATGACGCACTGACACATCTTGCATTAGAAATTCTTAAAGCAATGTGCGTAGAATTTAATGATATGTAATAGAAATCTATTACTTACTTAATTCATTAGCTGCGCACGCTGACATTTACTTTGCACGGATTTTAGAATCTATATTCATAGTCTTGGGACATATTGGCATTAGCTTTTTACGTAAAATCATAAACAAGTTCGACAGCGAGGGGTTGTCGACCTTGCGGTATTGATTTCGCAATAACTTCACAATGAAATAGATTGGGCAATAAATATAGCTTGTTAATGTGCGATTTATAAACATAGTATTGAATGTAACGATATTGTCGTCCCACTGAGCCCTTGACACGGATATTGAAATGCAACTCAAAGTCAGTGGACTGGATTGTAAATAAACCGCTGCGTCAGCGATGACTACTCAATATGGACGCGAGGACTGAATCGGCAAGCGGCGGGCTTGCATACCAACTAGGTAGTCAAATAAGTTGAGAGTAAACGTGTTTACGGATGCGCTTCAATCCCGTCTTAAAAGGGAAACTACGTTTTAGGAGTTTTCGTAGCAAGGTCTACGCGACCGCTACGGAGGGGTCTACAATTTCGTAGGCAGAATTACAGCTCATGCAAAATGTAGGTACACAAATTAGGGATTTGGTTCGCGTAGCATTCTCTTGATGGTAGGTAAACATTATTTTGAAGATGATTAAACATATTTGTCCGACTCTGATTTTATTGATTCTCAGTCCACGTTGATTACTGCTTTATTTGCAGAGTCAATAATAAGAAACGAACTAATTCGATTTTTCGGTTCTTATAGTCTGATTAGTTCAAATTAATTCTACTTCAAACTAAAGGAATGTGATCACTTAATATTGAGATCGAAATATCAAGTAGCAATCACGCACAATGGTCCACTTTAAGGACTAAGTGCGGAAACCAAAATCCCTAACATAGAACATCAAGTAGCAATGTGATTCTGTAGAATATTTTCTTAAAACATGCCATGTATTGTATAAGTATATTGAATAACGTACTGGCTATGAACAAACATTAATATGCTGGTTTGTCCGATGTTATTCAAGTATTAGAAGACGGATAGCATTGAGCGTATGTTATCGCAGGTATGGAAATCCATTAGCGTAGGTACTAAAATCATAGACTTCTGGGAAGGTCTACTTTAGGGCTATTTCAATTTACGAGGCAGACGATCTCAGCATAAATTGGAATAGGCTTACTATGCATTATGATGCTATGAGGCTGGGTATGTGAGCTTAATCTGCGTCGTTCCGGTTAATCGCTGGGTGCAGGCAGTGTCCATCCGAGCGTGTAACGTAATTTCTCTCCGGAGGGATTGTCGGATGCCGCCCCAGTGCTCATCCCTCTCTAGATATACCATTTTCATCAAATGAAAATTCAAATTTTATGCAATGTAATAAAATGTTCGCAGCATTTCTTTTTTGTGGACCGTTGACGGATTCCATTTATTAGTTTTTCTTTATCAAACTGATGGGTTTGTTGCCAGTTGATATCTTTGACAAACTGCAGTTATTAATATTCTCAGCTAGACCACACTGATTTTGTAATAGTATATTTTTATCCGTGGTTGACGAGTACTTGTATGCGTTTACATTTTCCTGGTATTCACGTGCGCCTACTTCGAGTGCTTATAAGAACATTGTGTAATAGAAAAACATTAGATACAAAGTGAAGCAAGATAGTAGGCCTTTGTTTTGATTGCTACCGATGCTTTCACGTAGTGGCCTATTCCTTATTCTCCAGGCGGTGGCCCACAGCTTCGGGCAACATTAACGTTTCGGCTTCAAAATTGTGTTACTGTTACCATTAGTCGTTAATAACGATTTCCCTCAGTTATTTACGACTTGTATGCGGGAAGATAAGTACAGTTAATGCTATTTCTGTTTGTAACGATTTCCCAAAACGTGATAATGTGCGAATCCAATTACGTCGTACTATTAGCAAATTGAATTAAAACTAAACCTACCACTCCTTGTATTAATTAGGACAATATGTATAGGTACTGTGACTTGCAGTTTGCGCAATTTCATTACCATTATGTATTGAAATGCTCCAATAACAGCCCAACCCGTTGAGTTTTTGTGAAACTGTTGGAAAATGCCCAGTGTTCCAAATAGCAAAAGCGCTTTGTAACGCAATCTGTTGAATAGACTTGCATTCGACTTCCGTGTGGATCGCTAAAAATAAATATAAATGAGGCAAACTATATGTTTTAATATGTTGGTCGACAGAACATAATAGAGAATATAATGCATAATAAATATCTCGAATATAAGCTTACTTTTATAGTTCGTGAGTCGTAAACTCTGGTGCTAATTAAATAGATGTGTTGTTATGTTATTGTGTCTATATTTAGTCATAGAAGATTTGTGGACAGACGCGTTTAATATCACGGTCTCTTTTGCAAACGAGGTCGGCAGAATTTTCATGTGGTAGATAGATACCTCATGTAAGTACTTACGTTGTTTGTTAGGAACTTAGAATGTGTGTTAAAAAGTTAAACAACTTTATAAAGGAATGTCCGGATTTTCCTTCGGGTGAATGAAATATCTAGTAAAATGGAGCTTTTATCTTTCATGTGGGGATGAAGGAAAATAAGTACCTAGGTACTTCCCTATTTTGTACAATATTTTTATTAGGTAGTAAAACTTTCAGCTTTGTTTGAATAAAAATATGCAATAATTCGACGCTAAATAATATTTAAAAAGAATTGATTTATCAAATCAATTTGGCGATCTTTTGCTCAACGACATAATGACTGTACCTGCTAATTTATTCATAAATATTCATGGATACTCTTCTGCCTTTATATTTTTATACCAACCGTTGTGTTAGGTACCATACCGCGAATGTCGAAACGTCCGCCCGGGGTCATCAAAGGCTGCTTCACACTAATTTGAATAGAGACACTGTTTATGTATTCAAAACAGTTTATTGCGTGACGCCCACAAAGGATGCATGCATAGTCTTCATATTATTGTTCATCCGTTATGTGAAGGACAATTTGTCGGGTATCAATAGAATAATAGCGAGCTGTCCGTACTAGATCTGGCCATCAATTCGTATCAATCTCAATAAATAATAATCAGCTCTTATATTTTCGAAGATACTACACGTGTTTTAAACGTTCCCGTTTGATGATATCAACATGTGTAGATACATCGAACAATGTAGCCAATGTTAGACGCTCAACATTTTCCGAGAATAATGACCTAACTATTCAACGAGCATTACACAGATCAATGAACAAAGAGTATTCAAAAATCGCAAGCTCTTACGGCTGTGCTCCCAAAAACGGTCGGCACGATGGCGATGTGCAAATACTCTAACGGTACTGCGGTGTAACCGTGTGTAAGTGAGTGATGTACGCAAAACTGGTGCTTGTGAGTTGTGACGGATGGGTGAGGAAGGAGTGGAAGGACGGGCTATGTCCTGCCGCGGCGATACCCTGCCGGACGTGTGGGGCAGCACTAATACAGTGACCTCATCGTAACGGTTGCGCATTCTAACCGCGAGCAATGAGCATGTTTTGGATATACCCTAAGCCACCTGTTATTTGAACTCATACGTAATTGTATGACAAAGCTTTGTTAGTAATAGAGGTTAACTTATGCGTTGAATGTAAGCATCGAAGACAACTCGCTAATGGTATAGTCTTGTAAGATGTGACTTGCGATGTGTCTGTGTCAAACATTGTCGAAGTTAAAGTACGATAGTAAAATACTAAGTACATACTTAGCTAAACAGATTTATATCTTTTCAGTCACTCCTTACAAAAAGTACGTACCTAATCAATGATGAATCATGTTGTGTTCTAATGTTAACAAATCTCGGATACGCAATAACACAAAATAGAAAAGCGATTACTTATATTCCCATTATAGAACCCTCCTGGGAAATAATTTCCGCGCATGGCGTGAAAAAATAGAAATAGAACAGTTACGAAATAGAATCGAAACTTAGCAAAGATGTTTATTTGCGTTATAGGTATCTAATAATTGTGTCTAAGGAAGTGTATTTCTATAAAGATACAGGATTTCCGGTCACGACAAATTGGGTTCGGAAAAACCTGTAAAGTAAAGAAACAGGTGCTGTTTCTTTATTCATAAGCATACTCAGTCTATAATGTTCCCACTGCTGGGACACACGGCCTCCTCTCTATGAGAGGGAGTGTCTTTATGTGCGAGCGCATAAAATGTAGATATTATGGGACTATTTTCACTGCACTGATCGGTACGGATTGATCCCTACCGTTCCTAATTTAATTGTCCATACTGGGAACCTGTATCTGTATGCAAGCGCTGGATTGATAGACATAGTCTTCCGTTCAAGGTTAGTCTGTATAGTCAGTACCTACCTGTACAAGAGACCTGACCAATACCGGCAAGAGCCAAGGCGCGAATTAATTTCAACGTGAGAAGCTCTTGACACACATCTTATGAGCTCATACGTACTGAGTCACAAGCCATTTATCTGAAGGTCAATAACACGTTTTAATAATTTATCAAAGTGCAAGGAAATATCCTCCCTCTTGTTTTAATGGGTATTAGTTTGGCGCAATCCCAACTTGGTTTTGTCCAGTGTCGTGGTTACAGTTGACATAAATGACACAGGTGACTTTGTTTTAGACAGGTGAAAAGTCTTATGGTTGTATATTTTTTTCCCATCCGGGAATCGAATCTGTAACAGGCAGAAAGCTAATCGCTTAACCACAGATTAGTCTTAACCTACGGCGAACGGTGATCAAGCAGGTGACTGCACTTCATTTTGTACCTGAGTTGTATTTGCACTGCTATTAATATGTTTGTTTGTAAAAATACCCATAATTATTTACTATAAGCGGTTATTGCAAGTTCACATACATAAATGTAAGACGTTTAAGAAACAGTTTTAGCATACAGTGCATTAGTTCCATGTCTAGCGCCACCTAGTAGCGACTAGTGGAATAATTACAACTGGAACTTAATTCATTGTCACTGTGTTTCATAAGTGTATCGCTAGATGGCGCATTTCGAGGTTACGATTTAACGTATTTTCTACTCGACAATAGATGGCGCTGGTATACTTTGTTGTGTCAATTAGTTGTTATCCCGATTTTTTCTTACTTTTTATTTCCTTTATTAATTTGATTAGAATCGAAACGACGTTTATTTTTGTAAGTCTTATGATACTTTTACACGTTAATTTTTAAACTGAATGGTGCCAGATTTGAAAAGTTAAGTAAGAATGTCTGTGCTACTGCTGATTTAATAAACATAGCATTGTCTCAGTTTGACAGAATTCGATATGTGTTCGAGTTTGCAAACACCGGCCAAGTGCGAGTCGTACTCACACGCACACAGGGTTCCGTAGCACCAAACAATATAATATTATAAAATATAAGTTTGATGAAAAAAAAAATTGTTTCAGTTTCAATTAATTTAAAATTTTAGTTCAGCCCCCCCTTAATGTTAATGTTATTTCGTTTTAAAAAACAATAATTATTGTTTTTTTTTTTGTGTAAAAGTCGTAAAGCGGTTCACAGAATACATCTACCTACTAACAACTGTGTACCTAGTCCTAATAGTTTCGGAATAAAGTGGCTGTGACATACGGACGGACAAACAGGCAGACAGACATGACGAACCTATAAGGGTTCCGTTTTTTGCTATTGGGCTACGGAACCCTAAAAAAGGGTCCGAGTCCCAAGAAAACGTTAAAAAATAATTCCCAAATAGCGAATTATTACACAGATAAATAGGGTTCATCACTCTTTACGTACCACACGTAGGTGATGTGGCAACCACATGTGAACAGCTACATAGATATCGTATAGTGTATCATAGCTCCAGTGCTTTTGTTTGCTCGGTCAACGACATCGTGATTAAAATATGATTTGTAAAGCACCTATTTAGTCCCCGTGGGTGTTATTGTTCATACTAATTGGCGCAGGATGGAGGACCTCTGCGCGAATGCTATTCGCACCGCGTCAGTACGCCTACGTTCATTTGTTTGTTTGGCGTGAAATATTCTATGATTTCATCCATAAACAACGGTAATCCTAAAATATTGGTGTAGGTACTTGCGAGGGCGGGACAATAAATAAAGTTCGAGCAATATTTGTTCTGGCAAGAATGTTTTGGAACTGCGCGCCGATCTTGAGCTCCAAATTAATGTCTTCGACATCAATCCTAAAATTACAAGTTAGTGATCCCAAAAATATGTGTGATTTGGTGATTAAGAAAGAACAATAAAGCTTGCAAACTTAAATTTTCCAGAGAGCTTTCTTTAACAGTCTTGAAACATGATAGTTCCAACATCCACTTCGAAGAGGGATTCAGTTTTCATGGAAAAATAAACTGAAAAGCTTTTTCATAATATTAAGAAACAAGCTTTGCAAGGCAGATCTCATTGGCACACTCGTGTAGAACACGTTAGGCCTCAAGCGTCGCGACCTCATTGCTGTCACAAGATGACACTACCATTATCTATGCGTTCCTACAGTCCTTTCACGATTATGTTAACTCTGATACTGCATCACTGTCAAAGTCAGTGATCCTTTTTGGAGTTACAATAAGGATGCTTTTCAGTTGCTCCCACTGACAAGTCAGTCAAAGTAACAATGATCTTTGTTCTCGATGTTATAAAGTGCCTATTGAGCTGTTGCTATCAAAGGTAAAATAAAAAAGGACTGTACTATGGCTACGTGAGATGCCTTTCCTTTGACTAGAAAATTGTGATGTATTTCAAATGAGGCCGCTGAAGACGTAAATAAGCAATACGTATTCATTCAGCTCCTGTAGTTAAATAATTCCTGGTTAAGGGCCAAGTTTACCATGTAACTTAATGCAATGAATAATGACGAAGGATCATGCGAAGAAGACGTTGTCACGTTTATAGGAATGTAGGAGGAATGGGCATCTTGTAACAGAGCTTTGAACGAAAACTTTTTTTATGTTTTTTTTTGAGTTCACGTCCTCTTCAAAGTTTTCAGTGAAAAGGTGAAAACTCTTGATAGTTCATCCGGCATCGGTGCTACAGTTGCTTTATCATTAATAATCTAATAATTGGCTTTTCCAACCTGTTTTTCTAATTATGCATTTGAAACTTTTTACGAATTGATTTTTAGTAGGTAGGTAATTTTAGTCAAGTTCGGTCAAGTACAAACTTAAACTGAGTCATGAAGCTAATTTGAAACGAGTCCTTTTAAGTAATGTAGGTATAGGTATCCAAGATATTGGTCTGATCGCTGACGTAATGCTCTGTGGTGGTTGATGACAGAATAAAATGAGGATGCCGGTGATGCAACTGCAAAAAATTTTAAAAACAAGAATAATAAATAATTAATCCATCATCATTATTATCAGTTTTGGATGATTGCTACCGATCTTGTTGTGTGCTAGTGGAGTTACTAAGGTAAGGGCCGACCGAACCGGAGTGCGATTTTCGCCGTCAAAAAAAAAAAAGACAATTAAAAGAAAATAAAATAAAAGATAATTATCTATAGTCAAAAGATGTCAATGCTGTTTTGTATGGTGTTCTAGTAAGTGGCGGTTCGCCATGTCATTCTCAATATTTATTGCAATGTCAAAAAACAAGCAAATACAGAATCAATTTACGGGATAAATTCATTAATATTATTTATAAAAACTGTATCGTCGTAAAGCTCTCCATTACACAGAGCTTTTTTAGAACGACCTCTTTTTGATATTTTAAACAGAGGGTGACCAACAGAATATGAAACGTCCAGAACTATTTACTTAGGTGACCTACTGTAAACTTCAATATTGACGGAGCAATGACGAGTAACCATCTGCTTTGGAGCTTTACGCAAACAATAGCTTCCCGTGTGAAAGATTACATCTATGATCGCTTACTTAGCAACATTGTTGCTGTATACATAGACAATAATATACGGTTCAATTACATACAACGTTAAATATTAGAAAATAGAAATATTGCCGTTTCCTGCATAATGAGTAATTGAAGTTTAGAACTTGTCAAACCCTACCTAAATTTTAAATTTTGAATTTCGAGTGCTACATTTATATTGTATGACACAACGTTATACTCAATAAATTGTATGCAAAATATTTAGTTTCAATTCCGCGAAAAAGATCCAGGTCTGGATATAGGATGCAACACCGCCGCCGCCGTCCCGCCCGCAAAAATATGCACATGCAGGAAACGCAATAGTCATATAATTAGCATGACATGCACCCAAACATAAACGTACTCACTCAGAGTATTTAACATATTTTAATGTCATAGATTTCCGCAAAGTAACGCCTGATTCTAGAACTTATTTTGAACATTCAAATCAGAAATTGGATGATAGTGTTAATGTGTGGGTGTGTGTTAATTGTTGGGATGCATTAGTGAAGTGTTTTGATAAATAAATAAATTTTATTTTATAGAAAATAAAATTTATTTATTTATTTATCAAGTTATAGAACTGTGAGTGAACTGTGTGTGTGTGTGTGTGTGTGTGAGTGTTTATGAAGTTATAGAACTTCAATAAACATTACATCAATGTGGTCTCAACTCCTGAACTAGGACAGCCTGTCTGACAGGGGTTGAGGTTTTTCCGGTTACGGATCTGAATGTGGAAGCTTAGACAGTGCTTGCTGTAACTACTGTAGAAATAGACTTAATATAAAATTAAAGATAAATTGACAAAAACTAACAGAAAAATAAAAGGACGTTATGATAAAATAAAATAAAATAAAGGCACGTTTTTTATATTAAATGGGCCTACTCTTGACCTCAATCTAGTCATGAGGACAGAGATGAGGTCGACGTTGGGACGAGCTTACCCAGAAGGAGCCTATTAACTCGCGATTTATTGCGGTCTTATGAACTTGGGAACACTGACGAAGGCAGGGAATTCCACTCCTTGGCTGTGCGCATAATAAACGATGTAGCAAAGCGCTTCGTGCGAATGTGTGGAACATCGATAAGGAATGGGTGATAACCCGCAGTACGTCTGGACTCCCGATGGAAGAAGGGAGATGGTGGAATGATCTCGTGGAGCTCTTGGGCACACTCACCGAAGTACAGCCTGTAAAAGACCGACAGACATGCAACCTTGCGCTTTGCAACGTTTCATAATTATGGAATAGAGGTAGCGTGTGTGGCGAGATTTGATAAATTGTAGTGCGTTTTTAATCCCAGATGTTTGGATAATGAAGGGCATTAGGGAGTCCTTTAACCTAATCTAACCCTTCCACCCCTATTAATTAAACTTTCTATAAAATTATATCAACATATACTGCACTGGTTCGATTTCAACTGTCTTCTTTAAAAGCTCTCTCTTGTAGTTTGTTTATTATATATAATTATAACTGTAGTTTGTTTATTGGTAACTTTTTAGCGTTTTTTTAACTAGACGGTAGTGACTGCATGCAGTGTAATGCCACGTTATTATAATGTCAAGTAGCGAAAACAACTTTCATGATTAAAAGTCTCATTTACATTGAAACTAATTATGAGAACGGTTTCAAAAACGCTTGTGCAAATGCACCGAACGAATGTCAACGAAAATATAATTGTGCAATTAGTAAATATAGAGTATGAGCAGTAATTGTACAACAACGCGTCAGTAATCGTTGTGGCCCGTAATGGCCCAAGATAAGAGACCTTTTGACTTTTCAATTAAGCTCTATTAAGCAACACAATACAATTTCCTTGCACAAGTGCTATAAACGCTCAGTGTGAAATTGCTTACACACTGCATGTTCATTTGTTTGTACTATTTTTATCTCGGCTTAACAGGCATCGGCTGTTGTCTCTACTCGTAGGATCCCAAGCGGTTTAATGCAAATATATCAGAACCGAACCGGTCTACCGCTCGAAATCAACGATAAAGTAACGCTTATGTGCCAAGTAGCATTACTGTGCCATTATAAAAACTTTTTGACACTCTTTCTCAACTAATAGACGAGATTTTGGGGACTGTATCGACCCCTATAATACTTGAACAGAATAAAAATGCAACGTAAATGCCTTCTATTGTAAATCACTGGATTCAAAAAGCGGTGTAATGATGTTGTGCCCCCGTGTGCTCCCCAGCCCTAGGATTTTGATGCTAGGCGCGCAAACTAGTTTTAACAAAGTGTTGACAACTATACCCTTTGGATAGGCGCGTTCGATTCAACTCCTTTGTTGCGTGTTTAATAGTTGACATGAATTCATGAATATCAAATGGGATTTGTTTGTGACTTGAAATTGGTGTCCCTCACGAGTGGTAACGGTCCGTACATCGCGACCAGCTGCGAACAGATGAGCGGGTCTCGAGCGGGCGCCCTCCGCGCAGCCGCGGCGCGCACAGTCGGTGCGAGCGCGACCCGCCACGCGCACCTCTGTACCGCGCGTCATAACGAAACGAATACTATCGAAACATTCGAATGAAACGGTCAACTGTCTTGTCAAATTAATATTGAAAAGTGACAGCTTTATGTCCAGTGTCAAGTTTAGTGTTTGCGTTCGGTAGGATTTTCCTAGCATTCGATTGTTTATGTTTACTACTGTCGGCGTCTCATATTTAAGTGTCATATTTACATGGATTAACCTTATTTGAAAGTATTTGAGAAGAAAATGTTTTGTATTTCCATGCGCTCAATTTCACGGATTGTTTACCTACTTTGTTTGGTCTGGTGTTGATTTATTCCGTGTTCTTATTTACCATTGGTAACGTGCATGTTTACTTGCTTCGTTAGTGCTTCTGTGTTCAGATTCAGCTTTTGCTGGAAACTAGTATTAGGTATAATACATTAAGTTATAATTAAAGTACATTCTATGAAATCGTGTGAGACGATATATAATGTGCAGTTAGGCATGAGTTTGTGCGACATTGAGGAAAAAGATTTTCCGCTAAGTATTTACTCATTGCTTTGTAGAGATTAATCATGAAATTCTTGTGAAATACCACAAATGTAGTTATAAAAATGGACTAAGGTCTTAACTTGAGAAGGTAGTAAAATCTGTACCTAAATTTTCTGAAGGTAAACAATTCATTATTAAGTATGGTATATAATACTTTTATATCAATCTATTTCTAGTCCTGTAATTGAATCTGGGCTTTTTGTGTTACAGACATATTTTGATACTAGTGAGAAAACCATCAGTTTTTTTCAATTTCTTTTAAATGCACGCAAGTAATGTGCGAACTACGAAAGCTCTGGCCTACGCCTGTTGCTACGCCAAGCACGAGGGGCACTGCTCTGATAGTACGAGTCTATAAAATATCGATGGCCGTTGCTAGGAGCCAGGCGATGCCAACAATAAACCTGGTTTATAATCCTCAATACTGGCCCAGTGGGTGCAACTCTCACCGCTACTTACCATGCAATATCTAGTGGTGGCCCCGCGTCGTCAAACCTCTCGGGAGCTTTTCCAAAGGGGCCGCGATTGTCAATGTCTAGGCCAACTTTCCTTGCCTACATTTCGAATTTCGAACAGCGAAATGCTAAATTTTTACATTTACATGTTCATTATTAAAACGATGCGCGAATAACTATAAAATAGAAAGTGAATGCCATATCGTGGATATTGGGTAAATGGGTAAAAAAATAAATAGATAGTGATTAATTAATGGCTTAGAAAAGTTGTGTTGCGTGTTGAGGCATCAATTAAACAGGATTATTTTTTTACAAGAATCATAAATCACGGACTATTACATAAAAACAAGTACTCAATTTGGTACTTTCATAACTTTAAAACATTTTGTACCTAGAGAATCTTGCAAAACTCGTGTATGGCCCTAAAATGGCTCCTGGCTTCTGAAACCCAACGTGTTGTCCTTACTCTAGGAGAACAACTGATCAGAAATAGGTTCTTATGCAGTGATAATGTTAAAGAAACAAACCACAAAATGAAGTAGATAAAGTTACAGTTAAAACCTCCATGATAGTTCATAGTCTACAAAAACGACCAAAAGAATCAGCACTGCTTTATACTTGGTACAAATGGCTTAGTTGGCATATAAACTTGACTAGTTTACTATCTAGTATCTACCATCATTAAGTGTAGGAATATAGCGATTTTATGAGTTTACTACACCCACATATTACAGACATACTTTGTTTTTCTATGCAATAAAATAGTACGTGATACATCGTTCAAAGAGCTTTTAGGATTCAATACTTTATGATAATGCCGATGTAACAAGTGCATTAGAAATAAATTTATTATTATAGTAGGTATTTTGGCAGTTTGCAAGGAAACGAATATCTACTTAATATTTATTATGTGGTAAGTTAAACATTGACTGTTTAACTTAACACTGGCTTACAACATTTAAAAGTGTCCAGTTTTTCTGCGTTTGATTTCAAATTACATAACAAAAGTTCTAGGAGTTGTAAATACTTTCGTAATGATCTAACTTGCAGTGTAATGTTAAAAGTAATGAAGAATAATATTGGAAATATTTTCTAATTTTCACATTACGTAAAATAACAAAATGTGTAAATATTTATAGTATTTTCTCTTGTCTAAGTTAGTATCAGTTTAAGTGCACTTCGCTGTAATTAATTACTGGGCGAGCTTTTTAACAAATTGTTGCTTTTCCACCGACATGTACACACTTAAGATCAACGACTTTAGATACATGCTTTCTATACAGCGCAGACGCAAAGCACATTCATATAACAAAAGCGTTTATACTCCATTATTCCGTAGGGTGATTTATTTAATGATAGATGTAGAGCATTTCCTATTCGTATCAGACGCGTGCGCAGGTATACGAGTAAAATGGTTGGTTATTTTCGTTCATTGACCGTGGTTAACTGATGTTTTTGTCGCCCACCGCATCGAGCCTCAGGAATTGTAGCACGTGCCTTCGATTGCTACGCGCCTGCGCATGCGCCGATATATTATTACAACTAAACTTTTTCTAACATGTAAATCATATACAGAAGTTAAGTTATACCTGTTTGAATCTAAAAAAAAAACTTTTTCAATTAATTCATTTTCTATCTTAACTTTTCTCTAACATGTAAGTTAAGCACAAAAGTTACACTTGTTTGAATTTAAAAAATAAATAAATAAACTTTAAATAAGTAATTCAATTCGTATGTTAATAAGTTGCAAATTAAATATTTAACGATCCGTGAAGTGTTCCTATTTGTTATCTACACATTCTCGCTAATTAAATCAAAGCAGTCAAGTAAAAGTCATTGTTCACAGGCACAAGATAAGTATGTTGATAATAACTAACTAGTGTTACTACACTAATTAGTTACTATCAAAATATTTATTAGCTTTAAAGCATAGTTTTAAAGTCTTAATAGTTTTGACCTAGTTCGTTATAACAGCTCTTAATAGATCTCGTATTCGATGTGAACTTCTAGTTATGGTGATCAAATTATCTGTTAAGATTGTACTGACGAAAGCGTTGAAGCGTGGGCTTAGCTTACGCGAAATGTCTTTAGACCGGTTTTAGACTAACGTATTTTCTAGCGCGCGTAAGTCGTGTCGCGCTTAAAAAAATAAACGCGCGTACATGCGTTTGTTCAGCTTTTCAGATGTCAGCAAAAGTAACGACTTATCTCGCGACTCGCGCTTGAAGAATCTTACACGCGCATCAACGCTCGTACGATTCTGCGTGTGGCAAAAGGCGCGCGTATACACGCGCCTCCAAAACGAGCTTTTACGCGCCGAAAATACGCTAATTTGAAAACGCCCTTAGTCTAGACTCTTTTATTTCGTGATTTGTTCAGTAAGGTGGTACTCGTGGACTTTTTTCCAAAGCGCACTGTACCCCAGTGGTCACGAAGTCCCATCTCTTATTATCTTGCCGCTATAACAATTTCTAACGTACTTACAAAATAATTGCGTTTTCTAAGCACGACTCGCAGGCGTTGACCCTTTATTCACTTACTGGCGTTTGTTTCATGGAAGAAAATATGCTTTTTATTTCGCGGTAAAGTTCAGTTTAGTGCCGCCAAATGATTTGATAGTTAGGAAAAGTTTGCTATTTTTTATCCGTGTCTGCAAATCGTAAAGCCTGTAGTATTTTGTAAGGACGAAGTTCAGTACAGTATAAGACATTAGTTTGATTCTGTATCTTACGATGCTTTTAAAGATCAGGGCACCTAAAATAGAAGCTGGTAGATAAAGCATGTTTGATTAAATAATAATACCCTAACAGATGACAATTAATTTGAACCAGAGCTTCAATTGATCCCAAACTAGTTGGATATACGGGTTCCTCGCTCACTCCTTTATTTTGTTACAGTTCAAATAGTACCGTCGTTCCTAACTCCTAAGGCGGAATGTAGCCCGTATTCGTTATATCGTACTAATCGATACTTCTAAACAAATTCCCAAGTAAAATATGCAGAACAACTTGCTGAGATCTAACACAAGGAATTTCCCTGGAGGGTAGGAAACGAAACCGGTCAACAGTTACAAACTAGGCCCGAACGAATTACGATCTAAAATATTGTAAATCTTTAAAAGAACATACACACATACACATTCCGATCATATTATACTACTTACAGTAGCCATGTAAGAGTAAAGATTTTCGAGCAGACGTGAGTCAAAATAATTCGAAGGTAACGGGTCCACCGATACGATACCGTAACGTACTGGACCTGTTACCAGATCTACAACCAGTCTCAATTACATCCGGCAACTTTAACACAAGCCTCTTTGTATATATTACATATTTTAATGTACGTAGATACTCTAGATTGGAAATAGAACTATCTCTATAGAAGAACCTTTAATATCTCTCAATTATTGATATCTACGAGGTTAAATATAGCATCAATGGTTACTATTCCATTTCGATACTATTCTTTAACGGTTATTGTAACGTTATCAGAGGTCGTGAGACATGTAGTGTGCATGTTATGCATTTATGTTCATTGTTTGGTTTTATTACGAGTTGCTGTGCTCACTTGCTCAGCTGACCCACATAGCAGTTGTCCCATTTGAAGCTGCTTCACCCATTAACAGCAGTGACGCGTTTTCGATTAGCGTTGTGTGGTCGCTGAAATTAATCGGTCAAACAGAAATTATGTGATTGCTCATAATTATCATGTATCATTATAGTTCATTACTATTATGCAAACTGGGACAGTTTATAGACATATAAACCAACTGTTAAGTATGCAATTTAAAATTTGTTATGGTGCTAGCGACGACAGTATGCAATCCTGTGGCCATATACGGTTTCGTTAATTTATTAGGTATTATGAGTAGCTGTTTTGATATAAGTCTAATAGTCCTAGAACATTTTTGCATAACTGAGGCAGTTTATAATACGAAACGATCCAAAAAATACTTGAGCGCATGTTTGTACAGCTGTAGACACCGACAGTAAGTAAGTAGTCAAATGATTAGGTAATATTTTCTTTAGGTTGAACAATGAGTGACATAATGTGCATATAAGGCTAGTTAGCTACCTAGTGTGGATGTGACCTTGGGATGAAACCAACAGTTCTTTATTGTGTTGCCATAAAGTGATGGTGGTGATCAGCAATGCCAGATTGGCGATACAACGTGCTCTCGACCAACGAGGCGTACATAGACACTGAAGGGGCGCCCATGCGGGACCCACTCGCCGCCAGCTACCCGCGCCGCACCGACCGCAGCCGACCTCACCACACCTGCCCCTACACCACCATATTCCTGGGCGCTCGCTCTCACCACGCTCCTTACAGATTACCAGCTCTGCAAAGCGATTCTATAGATCCCTATGCAGACGTCTACTCTGTAGACCGCTCGTCCAATCTCACCGATACATCAAGCTTTGCTCGCTATGAAGACTGCCGCCCACAGATCGAAGAGATCTTGTCTGAAACTGAAGACCAGGTTTACACTGATGAAAATTCGACAGAAAATGTAACATTACAAGTTCAAAAGGTGCCATACACTTCAAGCTTGTTTTACATCTCTGCGAAAACTGACACCGCACGCAAAGAGGTGGTGCAAAGCAATGATGTATTTCTTGTGGAAGAGTCCGATTCGGATGCGTTGTCATCATGCACTTGTGACAGTTTTGAACGATGTGAGTTTGACTGCAGAGACTTTGAGCCTTTCTCGGACACGTGTTGTTGCGATCCATTGAGTGACGGTGTGTGTAGTCGCAGCCCCAAGGATGTCGACTCTCCAGAACACTTTTGTGATCGTGTGGCGGAAGAGGACGGTGTTTCAAACCGAAGTGATATGGACGGTCTGGATCTGGCTCTGTTTGAACCGGCGCAAACTGAGTCTGAAGACTGCGGTGAGGGGCCCGCTCGAAACCCCGCTGTATCCGCTTCAGCTACATTATGCGGGATATTGTACGCGCTCCCTGACAGCAGCATTGGTAAGTGACGTGTAAACTAATTTATTCTCAGTTAAGCTCAGGCAACTCAGGCATCCCGGAACCGCTGTTCTGATAACGCTCAATTATAGTGATTAGGAGCAAAGCGAATAGAGCAGCCGCGCTGTACCGCCGTGTGGTCTGCGTCAATCCGACTCGTATCCGATACGAACAACGGTGTGCGGGAAATTACTATCGCATCAATCACTGGCAGTATTGTCATACTTGTAGTGACAACAGAGGCAGCTATCGGCAAGCAAGCATAATAGACCGTAAAGGTACTTATCATAACACACGCAACGTTACCTACATACCTCGCAAGTCATGTACTTGATCTTGATCGAATGCCTGTTTATTTAACACTAGATGGAACATTGTTGATACGAGTAGGCCTTCATTAGTATACCAATCGATATATGAATTGAAATGAGATTGGCGAAAAACTAGTTATGTATAAAAAAGTTATCTTTGAAGATATCACGGATGTGCTACCTAGTCGCATGGTAGAAAAAATCTGTAAACTGTTAGCATTCTGAAATGCGGAAGCCAACAGCCAACGAAGCTTTAATATTGTAGTAGCGCTACGTACAAATTGCGTACCGTTAGTCGCAAGTTTCTAATTACCGGTAGCGATAGAGGGCGATTGTTGCCTCATGCAAATCCGATGGATACCGGAGCAGATAAGCAAAGATACAGAGTGATACACTAGCAAGCAAACTCATGGTGTAAGTCAATGCTCTGTATTTTCCCCCTTGAAAGCACACACGGTGGAGAAAATGTAACGGACATACTTAACGTGGTTTGGATCAAAATGGGTAGGTATATGCGAAATTAATTACTTGACCCTATTTATCAGCATGAAAATACAATGAAATTATACGCTATAAATGAATGCAATAACGAGAATTAAAGCTTACAACGAACGACGAGTTCATAATTTTAAGCGTACTCGTTGAAGCTAATTATTTCCGTGTGAACAAAAATTTTGTAATGTCGTTAAACGTTAAAAACAGCACGTACCTTTAAATGCTCCAATGGATTTTTAATGGGGTCCAATTGTGTTCGACGATCAGACAGGTCGAGAGAAACATTCTGGTTTTATATTTATTTGACTTTTTGGCTCGCTTTGCAATACGGCAATACTCCCTGATATAAACATACGAGTATTCTGCTGGATGCTTCTGTTTGTAATGGAGTATGATAAAAAAAGCAATGATGCCATCAAAAAATTCAATGATTATCAAACCAATGATGCAATGATGGAGGTTGAATCTGAGGGAAAGACTATTATGGTTGATAATAGAGTTTTCGGGTTAAACAAATTCAGAAGATTTATCGTCTGAGTCAGCATCACGATTGATGAATAGGTGATTAATATCGTTCTAAGCACCGAAAATTATAGGCACAGTCTATTTAAGGTTTATCGCAAATCTTTATACAATTCTGCAAGCTATTACAGTTCCATCATAATTTAGGAAAAAATCAGTAGTACGTAACCTTCCTATCAACAGATCTGACTGCTAACGTTAAGAATGAATGACTAGCAAGCAACAAAAAAACCGTTAAATTCAAGGTTATCTGATAACACACAGACAGACATAGTTTGGTGAATTGTACGAATATGGAATGGTATTTTCGTGACTTTGTTGTGGAGTGGCGAACATTTATAACAAACGTCATTGCGTTCATTGTTAAAAGAGCTAAAAGTCGCGAGACGTGGCCTACCATATAAACAAGTATTTTACAATACGTGAGAAAGTTAAGGGGTCATTGCTGTTAATAATTTACGACGGTTTGTCGCGGTTGTAACGTAAAGATCCTTCGGTTTTACTTCGGAATAACGGTTTGGAGTTATTTTTGCAATGTCTTTTTTAAATATACTTAACCGAAATCATTCGTTTCATAGTCATCTATACATCTACATATATTATTTGAATATCTATAAAATAAGATTTCACTTTTAGTGTTTATTTAGTTGTCTGATTTAGATGTCAACTGATACATAAATTTTTTAAGTTCTAGACTTGAATCTACAAATTCAGGTTTTTACTTAGAACTTCTTTCTACACTACTCCACTTTTTACTGTGAAAGTGGCAGCTGTCGATTTGTTTATCATTTAAAACTGTCCTCATCCAACGACTTCCAAGTTTTCTGTATCCCATCCCATGTTTCTTTTCTTCCAGTTTTTCCAAATGTTTTAAAAACTCTGCCACCGTGAGAGCGATCACCTCTGCGTCATAATACTTTGCGTACCCAAAAGACCAAACAAGGAAACTTATGTTGATTTACACCGCATTGTGCCGACGTCCCAACTAAAAACTGCAAAATATTGTTATCAAAGCAACATTTCCATTGGATTTAGTCGAAAAGTGATTCATCATGTTTATGCGTCTATTGTTGTTGAACTTGATTTATGAACTAATTTCGCGCAGTGTGTTTTGAACTAATTTAAGCATTGATTTATGTTTGTGCACTTCTTGTTACTGTTGTTTTGGAAAGCTTTATCAGCTTCTGTGTCAGTGTGTATTACAAATCTCCCAAACTTCCTAATATCCCATAGCTAGTAATAATCTGGAATCAGATTTTACGATTTGTTACGTAAAATAGACTACTTAAAAATAAAGTCGCAAATCGTTGCGATATATCAACATCATAATTACAGGAGATCATCAATATGTATGCGCAGTAGCACTCGTTCAGTGCTATAAACGGCAATAATTACTTCATGTCGGTTTCCGGCGACTCGTCAACTTCAACGACTCACCACTAGACACCTCCGCGACACTCAAGAATGTTACCGGTCCCGTACAACTTGTTACAAACCAATCAGACCCCATGTCAACCTCCAATACGACAAGCAATCTTATCTTAATACCTTATGCAAATATTATTCTAACATTCGTACTGTTTAATTACGACTCGTCCGCAATATGCAAGACATTAGGGACTTACATACCTCCACTAGCTAAATGAGTCGTTCGTCTGTCCGAGTTATGATCGTCATCAGCCATAAATCGAGCCTACTATAAGATGGGGACGGTTAAATTCAATAACAAGCTTCGGTACCAGCACTAAATCCCGCTCAGTTATAACCTCACATGCTCTTTCAAGTTTCTTATACGGAATCCCGAGACTATAACGTCAATAATCTCGTTCGACTCGATCAGGGACTGGGTGCGCATCCTTGTCCAGTTATGTATGTGATGAAATCGTTTGCTTATACTTTCTAATGAGCTTGCCCTTCCTGTAAGCCGTTTCTTGAAGGAAGCCACTCGCGCATGCACTTAGCACTTCGCGTGCGGTGCTATGTGAGGCAAGCACAGGATTTAACATTTCACTACACGACGTTTTGATTAGAATACAAGTTTTGCAACTTTTAGATGTCAGAATGTCGAAAGTTTTAGTCTTATTTTCAATACAAACGAAACTTTAAATGTCGGTCAGTTTGCGAATAATTCAATAATTCGCTTGACAGTCACCTGCATTTTGAATATGAATAACTTGGTGATTATATTCGTCGCGACAAGCGCACAGAATGCAAACTTAGTTATTAAATCCAACATGCAAATAAAAGTAAGTTTAGTTTGAATTATGTGAAGACATTCGTGTATTACTAATGAATAAGAAATATAGAAAAACAAAATGTATATCTACCTATCTATCTTCTATATATATAAAAATGAATCCCTATTTTCCTTGGTCACGGCATCACGCGTGAACGGCTGGACCGATTTGGCTAATTCTTTTTTTAGAATATTCCTTGAAGTACGAGGATGGTTCTTACGGAGAGAAAAATCTATTTAAATAAAAATAAATCCCTATTTTCCTTGGTCACGGCATCACGCGTGAACGGCTGGACTGATTTCGCTAATTCTTTTCTATATATATAAAAATGAATTCCTATTTTCCTTGGTCACGGCATCACGCGTGAACGGCTGGACTGATTTCACTAGGTAATTCTTTTTTTAGAATATTCCTTGAAGTACGAGGATGGTTCTTACGGAGAGAAAAATCTATTTATATAAAAATGAATCCCTATTTTCCTTGGTCACGGCATCACGCGTGAACGGCTGGACTGATTTCGCTAATTCTTTCTATTACTTGAAGTAAAAAGGCTGGTTCTTACGGAGAGAACCTTTAAAAAAATAAGGTAGGGTAGGTAGGGTAGGTAGGTAGGTAGGTAGGGTAGGTAGGTAGGGTAGGTAGGTAGGGTAGGTAGGTAGGGTAGGTAGGTAGGGTAGGTAGGTAGGGTAGGTAGGTAGGGTAGGTAGGTAGGGTAGGTAGGTAGGGTAGGTAGGTAGGGTAGGTAGGTAGGGTAGGTAGGTAGGGTAGGTAGGTAGGGTAGGTAGGTAGGTAGGTAGGGTAGGTAGGTAGGTGGGGTAGGGTATTGAAAGTAGTAGGTAGGAAAATATGCATTGCAACACATGCCGGGGCTCAGCTAGTACAATATACATTATGTCTGGGGGTCTAAAATGGCCGCTTTAGCAGATCATATTAGATAATAATATGAATTACGTTTAAATTTTTAAAATGGTCATAGACGTACCTACCAAAGGCGAAGGTTTCATACAACTCAAGCATGCAAAAATCCACGCAAGAAAAATGGACACTTCTCCAGTATTATTTGTAAAATCGGAAAAGGATCTAACGAAAATTGTGTAATTTTGCTAGGAAACTCCATTAACAACTTAATATTAATATCCTTACATGTGAAGTTTGAGAACCACATCCAGCAGTGTGCTACTAGCGTTTTCCAAATGACATTGTGTCATTTCACGGTGCTAAAAAGTAAGTCTTGTTACCCATATAATTTGTGCCAATTTAATTACAATCTTTTGCGTACGGTATTACAGCATAAATTAGAATGCATTATTGTGTCTGTTAAAACCATCTGCCCCAAGCGTTTCTTATCTTGTTTTCGTCTGTCATCTTTTGTTTCTATTCATAAGTCTTTATGCGTACACTGTTTTAAGAGAATATTTGCCGGACACTGTGCATTACTGTGCCTATTTAGTTATTGCGAGTTATTAACTTCTACCCACAAAGTGTGCTTATTTCTCATAGAAACAAACGTATTGCGCTTTTTGCTATACAACGTAATTTTATTCGAGCATAGTAGTTGTTTACATTATCATATAATAGTTGGATTTAGAGATGGCTACTCTTAACATATACTACCAGAACGTACGTGGCTTGCGTACTAAAACGAACGATGTCTACCGTAAAATACTACTTGGATCATATGATGTGATTGTTTTTACCGAGACGTGGCTGGTGGATGACATATTTAGCAGTGAGATGTTTGATGGTCGATACATGGTGCTAAGACGTGATCGTGATTACTCCCGTACCGCTCAACAGCGCGGTGGGGGTGTTTTAATAGCGGTAAGAAGTGAACTTGCTGTAGTTGAGAGACGTGATTGGTGTAGTTCTGCTGAGGACATCTGGGTATCGCTTGTTCTAAAAAGGTGTCGGCCAGCTACCACCTATAAATTGCACATCTGCGCCCTTTATCTTTGTAAACAAAACCTTGGCAATTCTTATAACGGTCAATTACATAACTTTACTGATAATATGACACACTTAATTTTAACACACCCTTTGGACAAATTTATAATATTAGGAGATTTTAACTTTGGCAGTAGCGTAGACTGGATAGTCAGTGCAGGTAGCAATGAATTAATTTCGCAAAACGTTACGTGCCAACATTTAAGTGAATTTTTTGACGCTATTCTTACTTCTAACTTGTCTCAGTATAATGGTGAGAGGAATATCAACGGAAGGATATTGGACTTAGTTTTTTCTAATGACTCTGTGAAGGTTAGTGAATGTCATGATCCATTAGCTTTGCCGGTTGATTTGCATCATAAACCGTTATCGATTCGGGCTGATTTCGTTGAAATTCATAAATTGACAGATAATATAACACGTCGCTTCATTTATTCCAGGGGAGATTATGTGGCCATTAGATCTGAATTAGACAAAATAAACTGGACTGACTTTTTGAATTCTGAGTCGTTGGACAGTGCTGTTGAAGCCTTTTACAGTAAATTGTATGAACTTCGGGACAAGTACATACCTCTTAAATGTGTTACAAAATCTTCATATCCACTTTGGTACAATTCCGCTCTAATAAAAATACTGAGAGAGAAATATAGGTATCATCGCAAGTACAAAACGTATGGTAATCTCTCCGACTTTCATTCTTTCTCACTGTTGCGAAGTAGGGCAATTAATTTAGAAAAGACTTGTTTTAATATTTACATGGATAAAATAGAGTCGTCGATAATCAAAAATCCTAAAAATTTCTGGTCTTATATAAAAAGCAAAAGAAATTCCAATGCAGTGCCAAAGTTCATGCAATATAATGACGTTACCGCGTGCACTGGTGAAGATATTAGTAACCTATTTGCGACGTATTTCCACTCCACTTTCCAGGAACCTGATCCAGTCCCCAGTACATCATCTTTACAGGATTATAGTGGTAGTGTCACCACCAGTAGTGTTGCATTTATCAGCTCGTTGGAAATAACTCATTCCCGAGTATTGAAGTTACTTAAGTCCTTGGACCTTTCTAAATCTGGTGGTCCGGACCTCATACCTCCAGAATTTATAGTGCAATGTGCTGATAGTTTGGTTACCCCAGTGTGTATACTTTTCACTCGTTCCATATCTGAAGGTATAGTTCCTAAAATATGGAAATCAGCATTTATTACCCCAGTTCACAAAAAAGGTAACAAATCTGACATTACGAACTATCGCCCAATATCTAAGTTATGTCTATTTTCAAAGGTCCTTGAGCGTATTGTGTACGATAATGTATACGCTGCAATGGAAAATAACTTCGGGGATGAACAGCACGGATTTATCAAAAAACGATCCACTACGTCTAACTTGGTGTTATCGCATGAGTTTATATCGGGGGGTATGGAACAGCGTGCGCAGGTGGACGTCATCTACACCGACTACAGCAAGTGCTTCGACCGTATTGACCATCGGTTGCTTCTGGAAAAGTTGCTTAAGGCTGGAATACACGGGGACCTGTATAGATGGTTTTCGTCTTATATCGAGAATCGTAGTCAGGCTGTGGTTCTCCAGGGGTACACTTCGGGTTGGACTTCGGTTCCCTCAGGTGTACCGCAGGGTTCAGTATTGGGGAGTCTACTTTTTACCCTGTTTATTGCTGACGTAATTAACTGCTTTAAGCATTCTTACGTGTTACTATACGCTGACGACATGAAGGTTCATAAAATTATACGTGGCATCACCGATACTCACGAGTTGCAAGCTGATCTTAATAGATTTGAGGAATATTGTGCACGTAATCTGCTTCAGCTAAATGTATCTAAATGCTTCCATATGACCTTCACGCGTCAGAAGTCTACGGTGAATTCAACCTATACTCTCAACCAACACACCTTATGTAAAGTTAACAGTATCAGGGATTTAGGCGTTATACAAGATAGCAAATTACTATATGATCAACATATCGAGAGTATTGTAAAAAAAGCTGCGAAAGCATTAGGATTTATAATTAGAGCCTCAGCCTGTTTCCGTTCTCTAAAGCCAAGCAAGGTTTTATATTGCTCGTTCGTACGCAGTCACTTGGAGTATGCATCTCAAGTCTGGAACCCTCAATATGAGACCTATAAGTTGCGTATTGAGGGTATCCAGAAAAAGTTTCTTAGATATCTTGATTACAAAGCGCACCAAGTATCTATAGATTACGAGCACCGTTGCAAGAAGTACCATTTTCTACCACTTGATTACAGGCGGCTCATCAATGATATTTGTTTTTTGATTAACATAGCGAATGGCTCGATTGACTGCTCTGAGCTCGTCTCAAAACTGGCATTTCGAACTAACCTTATTGGGTTGCGTCGGAGGCCTCTTCTGAGTGTGCCTTCTGCCTCCACTAATTATAGGCGTAATGCTTATCTTATGAGAAGCGCTCGTTGCTTTAATGAATTATCTCACGAGCATGACATTGACTTATTTTGCACTAAGACGAGCGTAGCAAGAAAACTTTTAGCCAAATCATTTTTTTGCGAATGAAGCACCGGCTGGTGGTACTCAAACACAAATGTAGGAAAGTAAATCTAAAATAAAATAAAAAACCGTAACTTTAATTTTTAGGCATTAGTTAATCGTACATTTTTATAATATCTGTGGAGGCTTGTTATTAGCAACTTAATTATATATTTTTGTTACCTATTATTTTGTTATTAGTCTGTAAGCCTTCTTAAAATGAATAAAATAAAAATAAAATAAAATAAAACTCTATTCCTACCGGGTTTCCTTTGAAAACTGGCACAGTCAGTATTCTATAGCTTACCTCTTACGAAAATTGACCCTTCGCCACTGGAACCTATTATGAATTGTCACCTTGTGACCATTTTACGAATTTAAACGTAATTCATATTATTATCCTATTATGATTCTGCTAAAGCGGCCATTTTAGAACCCCTGATACAAGATATGTGTTACAACAACTTATCTTTAATGAGATCGAGACCAAATTGGAACACACAACAATATTGAGAACTTCTTACGTTTCGATAATAGAAAAAGAAATACCAGGACGGTCACCTACTGCCGTGGTGGCAATTTCGCGTAATAACCAGCAATTTGTATGAGAAACTCACAGACAATACGGATACGGAATTGAGTGTACGGTATCTAATTATGTCATAATGATAATATGCGGTTGTGTATTTTGGAGTAACTTGGGAGTATACAGTTACTTGAGTTCGTCCGACTTTGGTACTGGACTTTTAACGTTTTAACATACATATAACGTTATTACTGTAGGCTTAGCGGCATACTTCAATTCAACTGAAGTTTATTACAAAGATAATTCAAAATTCGTAGAATTTTATGCTGAAGACAACGCGAAATGAAAATTCAAAGAAACTTATCGCTTGAGTATGGTAATAGTCGTAATGTGTGAGAACGCAGTCATAAAACAATTTCCAATCGCAATAACGTCTTGAAGGCTATTTCTGTCGTAACGCAATCTTGGTCCTGTTGGCTGTTTACTTGTATGCAACGGAGAAAGTCTATTAGGAAAGCGGATCCTGGCATCAGGCCAATGAACATAAGTTAAACAAGAAGGATTGCTGAGACTCGACAAGGATTAATGTACAAATCCCTTTCAAAAGTTTCGAAAATTATAGTGTATGCTTTATCGACTTAGCCAATTGCAGTTCATTCGACATAAGCCGAGTATTTTCTTAATGCAGACATATTTCAAATTATGGCAGTACATACATAATCGGCGTCGTGTATATGACTCAGACAACTTAGTCTAGTTTAATCAGTAAGCTTGTTGTTGTGTCCAAGGTGAGGGCGTTCGTGTATTTCTATTTGCTTATTGATAAAGTAAACGCCTTCTAAATATTTATCAGTCTTTACATAAAGTTCACAACTGAGTTCGCGTTTCCCAAGAATGTTTCTTGCATTTGTTTGAAGTTTTTATGACCCGCTGCATCCTTTCAACTGCCGAGAATAAAAATGAACAACGTTTCTTTGGAAATGCAATGTCTTACAATGAAGACATCTTCAATATCGATTCCGAATACCGGTATATTGTTCGCTTCGATTGCATAAATATGTCTATTGGTTTTTTCATTCGCCCAAGGGGCATTGTCTCTATTGTTTGTTGAGTGACGTGACGTTTGGTTGTGAAATGAAATAATTTGAGGCATGATTGAGACTAATTTGAACAATTTTTCATTTCAACGCAATCATTCGACCTTCATATACATGTAGTATTGCGTAAATCTACCATTATGATGAAGTGTGCGTACGTTTTGGATAGCGATGGCATATAAAATAATTACTATAATCACATCTCTGATAATGCCATGTGTCTATATATTGGATATTGGCCGTTGATGGTTTGTTATGGCATCTAATATTTGTTTCCAAGAACTAAGCGTGTATTACGTGCGAATGTGTTTACATAACATGCGTATGCTTGACGTTATGATGACGGTTATGATCTCTTGTTTTAAAACCGTACTGATATGGTAACATTATCTTGGAAATACGCAAATTACAAATAAGCCTTTAACTACTTATTGCTGTTCCTTACACAACAAGTCATCGATTAGAAACTTAATAAGTTAAGTAATGAGTTCTGGTATCATGGTTCATCTAGATATCAACATCTTTTAAGTAATACACAGCTCCTCACAGTCCTCATTGATCAAGTTCAGTATCATCAGATTTCGTCAAATTATCATTTGACGTACATCACTCACTATCCTTCTAACGATCCTTTAAATGTTTAGAAATCGTCGTGTTAGAAAAATATGTACGATTCTGAAATTGAGAGGAGTCGTTCTTCATGCGGGTATCTTGTTCACTGAAAAAGCGCTTTAAGTAACTGCTATCTGCAGATAGTTTATAACTCGTTGAGAGACAAATATCCTCGATAATCATGGGAACGGACCACGAAGCCTAGAGTGCAGTAACGAAGTATATCGCATAATTTCCATACTGTTGGGAATCGGAATGCGTTTAGTAAATAAATTAGGAGTACCGATATCCATCGTCGTTCTACAATTTATGGTGTTTTGGTCCGTGAGATAAATACCCTTGTGATTTATTTCCATATCATAAATATGTTCAAATATGTTGGGTTTAGGCTGGGTACAGTTGATTTAAGATTTAATACCAGCCGGTGCTGGTATTTATTTGATATGGCATAACTGTAGAATATATTAAGAGCCTTTCACTAAGCATCCAAGTTCGGTTGTCTTACTATTAACGAAGATTTATTTCTATACAACCATGAACAACTAGCTGGAACCGGTTAGGTAAAATTGTAGCTGCGATAGGTGTTGATCGAAAATTAGTTTGCATTACATTCATAGGATTTTTTGCTGCATTGCGAATTTTCTGAATAGTTTTCAATGAGCGATCGGCAGCTGTGGTGTTGGGGCACGCGCGTCGGTCGGCGGCGGCGGCGCGGGCGCACCTGTACCAGCGCGGCCAGTCGACCACTCGCCCGACTGGTCCAGTTTCCCCAGCTCACTTCAACGCTGACGTCACCGACCACATACTTATCGATTAAAACTTTCAAGTGATAGTGACTAACTAAAAGTCAAGGCCGACTGATACATTGATTGTTTGTTTGTTTTACACCTGCACCGCAAGTTGAGCTTACTCATAATGTTTGTATCCAAACAACTGGCCCGTTTCTTAATTGTCTCGAATGTTATCACGGCGATTTTGTGAGGCATTTTGATCATATCTCTATTAGGTAAGTACTCACGTTTTACTTGTCATACATGTAACATAAGTTTTTAGGTCGTAACATAGGTAACTTTAGCTGTCTTGTGCGTTACGCTCATTTCGGTACGTGGTCTCCATTCAAGAACCAGTTTATATCTAAACGTTTATTATATCTTAACATATGTATACATTCAACGTAAAACGACGAGCAAAGAATACAAAATTGTAAATTCATTCATTTGAATTACTTTTACGGTGCGTTGCTCAAATGTCAGATATAGTCTCATGAAAGTAACATTAAATTATGCACGGCATTTGAAGTACTACAACGGCTTTAATCTACATAATACTGATATTAATTGTACGCTTAGACTTACATGTTTAGCGAACATTACATGGAATAAACCATTCAGAATTGAAGCTAAGAATAAGAATAAATTTTCTAATAAAAATAGCTGCGCAAGAAAACTAAATAATCCGGACAAACCGTTTAAAATGACATGGGATAAACGACGACGCCAGGCCAGGCCTAAACAGTCTGCTATTAATAAATTTAAAAGTCAAGTTCGTATAAATACAGTGAAGACGGATGATCAATGATTTTTAAATGGGCATTGAAATAATTCTGTGCACATCTGCAACCCCTCGGTACAGCCGACAAAAGTGTTATTCATGCATTGAATGTAAAGGCGGAGAGTTCGTGACTTGTGTCAACTGTACCGTACCACTCAATTCTACTAAGTCGCAGAGCTCGCGTGTGCAGCACATAGCAATTTGAATAGTTTATTCATGTGATTATAATTGATTTCTTCTTATATGAATGAATGTAGTCAGCCTCGCGGAAGGAGTGACCTCTTTTTATCTTTGTTCTGTGTTTCATTCATAAGCTTCCATAATTCATTCAGTCAGCAGATAAATATAATAGCTTATCGAGTGTGTGACCATACGTATTACTATAAATTGATTCTTCAAACATCCTGTGGAGCTTTCATAATGGCCTCTTATACGGGAAGTATAATAATATGTTCGCTTGATGCTTTATGAGTTTTCATGAAATTCACGCATTAATATCAATTTATATTATGCACACAATACGAAGGAAGTCCGAGTATTAGTTCTTGGAAGCTCACACGAGTGACGCGTGCGCAAACAAATGTGTTTCCGTTGGCAGGCAGAGCACTCGCTCATAGAGAAAGTTGTCAAGCCTTCTTTCTTAACAATGCTCTAGCATTTTGCCATTACATCTTGTCTCCGGATTTTTTTGGATGATTAGTCGATGTAGGAAGAGATTACGAAACTAATATCGGAGTTCTTCATAGAAAACCGACGTGATTGATGTTCGCCAACATTACTACGTTCGTTCTTACCGTTGGTTTTACAGGAAGTTAAGTAATCGTTTATCCTAAAATAATGAACTTCTTATGATGGAGAGATCGATTCCTTTTTATGCCTTACCTGAAATGGTTTTTGTTGTTCTAGTACAGCTTAGTCTTTCTGGAAGACCGACTTTCAAACCATATTTTTAGGGTTCCGTACCCGAAGGGTAATCAACGAACGGGACCCTATTACTAAGCCTCTGCTATCCATCCATCTGTCTGTCTGTCAGCGGGCTCTATCCCATGATCCATAATAGGTACACAGTTGAAATTTTCACAGAATGTGTCAAAAATAAATTAAAAATTAAAGGGGGCTCCCCTACTACGATGATACGGAATCCTTCATGCGCGAGTCCGACTCGCATTTGACTGGTTTTTCTTTTTTGACATTTTACAATGTACATTGTGTACACATAAATAGGGATATGCTGCAAAAGATGTTAGTATAGGACTCCAAAATACTTTGTCTCCACGGCTACTAGTAAAATAACAAACAGTGCGCATCTTAGACATACTCACAGGAAATTCTAAGTTCATGCACATGTTGCTTCAGGGCACGTCGGCTTTCGAAACAATACAGGATTATAATTATGCTCTGATCTACAAAGAGTTGAACATTATAAACATGCATGTGTCTAAAGACGAATTGGCTGCACACAAAGAGCATAGATGTAGTGCCTGATACGAAATATGAACAATAAGTAAAACGCGCACAAGTTAATGTTTCCGTCCGATGCGTGTGAAATAGCCACCGCCAACGGACACGCCGTTGTTGTCAGCTAAATGGTCATCACGTTGACAATGGCTAACACGACTTATGAAATGTGAACCACTATCTAATTCGCCTTTATTTCTGAGGGAAACAAAGGAATTTATTATACCCAGATCGTATTACTAGCACGACCAGGGAACATTTCTACTATGAGGAAATCCTTGGAGGTGGAATTAAAGGTAATTCAAACCTTTGTGTGATTGTGATTTTCGTGCTTGGCTCGATCAGTTTATTGCTCTCTCGCGTGATGTGTATGTTGCAGCTAATCAGCTTTGAGGTCGTAGGGCTTCCGCTGCAAATAATGCCGGTTATCCAACGCCACATCTGTTGCATCAACCGTGCAATTGTGGGAACTGTTGCATACGTTTGTAATTATCACAGTATTGTTAGACTTTGGTTTCTTTCTAGGTAATAAGAGCACCTACGCACTACGCAACCTATATGCACCTATATGATAATCAAGTACATCGAACCGCTATTGTTTAACAAGCATAATGTTGCTTAGACATTCTTCCTATAGCTTTTCATGTTATTTATACGTAATATTGACTGTACAACATGTTTAATTTACAAATGGGATAGATTTGAAACATTTCTCATGGATTTGGATTGTTTTCTGTTTGTTATTGACTCAGTAGCTGTTGTGGTTGTTGGGATGTTATGTTCAAGCCGCAGACTACCGTTAAGACAATACGATTGAACACAATGTTGACTTATATCAAAACGTAGGAATAATCTGATCTACTTTCTCTACACCGCGTGAAGGGCTTGAAAGTCAGTCGCGCGAGATGTCGACTTGTTGCGCCTACGCACTTCAGAAATTATCACCTGGTATGCACTCACGTATTGTGCTGTAAATTAAGCCCAATTTATTTCAGACAATGCCTTTGTGAATAAATAATCCAGGTCATTATTAACAGTGTATCTGTGTATGAGCATCAATGCCGAATAGGACAACCATGCTAGCACCAGGACTACGCCAACCAGTGGATGCTTGGATTTCTAACATCCTGTTTGTCGCGCAATCGTCAAAAAGTTACACGATAACCAGCCCGCAAATTATCAGCTCCTCAACTGTATTAAACCCAAAAGAATCCAAATTCCAAACCACTTGTTATTGTATTCGAAACAGTTTGTAATTGTATTCAGCTCACGATCTAACGCACGAAATTCGACACAAACGGTGCCAATGCGCGGGCGTGGCGTTCACATGCCTACGTAATCATCTGTCAAAACGCTCACATTTTTAACGCCCAGCGTTATATTATACGAAGATTAACTCCTACGCGACAATCTGCTTGACGGGAAGCTTACATTGTCCCCAATGCAAGCGTGATGGAGATATAAAGGCGAATTTGATACGTCACACGTTAGTACTTCAAGACGTTCCTTAGAACATGACGTGAATCACATACAAATATGATTAATGAAAATGTAAGTACATATGCCGTCGCTCGTCGTCGTGATGAAAGGACCGTGTTTGTATTCAACTCCGTGGAATTGTTACTAATAAAAGTTTAGTTTTCTGTGCCATTGTTAAAATCTAATAAAAATATGGTCTTGCTTAACCTGTTGGTCTCAGCGGCAACAAGAATCGCCTCTTGCCAGAGAACTTGATGCTATTTTACAACTTGGAGGTAATGCATTAAAAATCAGTAAGCTCTTTTAGCGTATGGGCGGCATGAATATTATAGTTTTACCTACAAGAAGAAAATTGCATACTATTATGATTCCCACGTTCCTAGTCCAGTACGTTAATGGTTTGTTTTTATAAAGATACTATGTAGATACTTTATGTGCGTATGTATATGTGGGGTGATATAATTACGTGTATAAAGAGATCCGTGTGTGCAAACGTATAATTTATAATTGTGGCCGCTTGGCGTAGCTTCCAAAGGGCGACGACCTTTACAGCCGGCCGACAACTGACCTTTAGGTCCACTAAGGGCAGGAAACCTAGATGCAGGAATCCTCATTTTTTCTAAAGTTGGGGTCAAGTTCTTACGAGGGATAATTAGTTTCTAAAGCTACTTGTCTGTTGAACTGGCACACGATTATGATATAATTTTCTTAGACCACTAATTACAGCATAGTTTAGAATTTCTGGAATTTTATCTCGAAGCTTTTTAAATGATTTGATCAAAAGCGCAGAAGGAAGATAATTAAAACTGGTATTTCTGAAGGGTTTTGAACCACAATTACTGGTTAACTTAACATATTATTCATAGTGTGTTCATTTTTATAATTGCAGATGCATTCAATCACTTAATGTTGCAAAGCTAATGAGGTTGAAGTGTTAAAAACCAGCGTCGTTTTGACCTGACATTTAATTTTCATTGAGTAACGAATGTAGCGATATAGCAAATTAAATTAAAGTTATAACCAGTTATAACGTAACACCTTGTTCAATGTTGTATGTTAATTATGTTACGTTTAATTAGTTATTGTTTTTTTTGGTAATTATTGTTTCCATGGTAAACCATGGTTGGTACCATGAAGTTTTACTTAATTCTCATAAGCAAAATGTCATATACCTACATAACAATAAGTAATCTTCGAGAATGCATGAAATCGCTCTTTCGTTTAATGTTTTGGTTGGGAATATTGTAAAAAACGGTTTAAAAAAATCAGTAGACTTGCTACACAAAAGGGACCAGTAATCCAAGTGAGGTTGATAAAGACGACGATGGAAATGGACGACGATGGTCGAAAGCTCAGGCTATGATGAAAACTACTTGATGGCACATAAATTGATTTTAAACATTATTATATTTTAACTCGACGAACCTAGTTTAATAAATAATTGCTAGAAACACTCCATTCAACTCCCTTCAACCTGATTGTGGCCAGTCAACGAGCTCAAGACTCAAGGTTAACTAGTTTAATCAATTATTAATCTGTTCCTCAAATCTTAATGATATATTTATAAAACAAATTAAGCGCAAGTACAACACGTCCGTGAGAAACTATTATTGTTATATTCACTCGTTGCTTTGCAATGTATTTACATAACAAGTTATTAACATTGTTATGAAGATAAATAGAATAATAACAGTCGTTTAGTTCTCAAATTAGGCAACATTGTGTCTGAATCTGCCTGAGATGTGACAAGATTACACAAAGGAGACGATAATGTTATGTTATCATCGGAATTGGAACACTGTTATGCAAATTTATGAATTGTTTCAAGTAGTTGGTGGAGGAATTTTCTGAAAGCTCTTCAAGCTGCGGCTTGCTGCAGTCCCAATAGCGTGCAGATGAAAATAATACTGGACAATGGGTAGTAAAATATTTGCAACGCTTGAAGATAGATCGATCTAACGTGCCACCATCGGTAGCTATCCGTTTATCTGTCGTGGTGTCGGTATGTTTATAAATAAACAACGGGCAACATGTTGCGTCGGTCGTGAGGTTCGCCTGTTTATTTCAAGTTCATTGTTGTGCGGCATCTCGCGTGAAGGCGCGCCTCGCCGCCTCTCCGCCTGCGCCTGCGCCGCCCTCCCACGCAACCGAACCCCTTCACACAAATACTGAAATTATTTTAACACGAACTTAAAAGCTTCCTCTCATTGGAGAGGGAGCCGTTAATATGCCTCTGTACATTGCCTTTAAAAATCAACTTCTGGTTACTGTTTACATTTAGGGCGCCTAAGGCCAAACAGAGAAGGGAATAATAAACTGGAATGTGGATTCTGTTGTTAAGTCTTTGTAATACTTTGCAGTCTCTTGCAGTATTCATGTTTATCCACTAAAGTATATTGTTTTATGGATCGTATAAAAACTTTTTCAGTACAGTTCTCCGCATTTAAGTTTTTTTTTTGCATTGGTTATGATCGGCAGACTTCCAAAAGTTTTGGTTCAGGTGTAGTCCAATCGAGTCCCCCGTAGCTCGGTTGTATAATGTTATTATAAGGCAACTTGTACCCAGACGAGTCTTTCTTGTTCGTTGACAAGTCGCGATCTGCACTCGCTTCGGCTTGAATCATTGCCGTCGGCCGGCGCTAACTAGGTGCCACCGGCATTACCACACTGACTGGTAATCAGGGCTATCGACGATCTAAGATACGATCGCCGGATACGCCTACCTACGTGAAAGGTACACCAGCAGAATTATGAGCTATGTGTGTTGAATTCATTAGGCGATACTAAAAAATAATTTGCATCAAAGTGCAATGTCACGTTATACGTAATGCAAGAGTAGAGCTTATTAATGATGTAATTTTAATAATTAGATGTTATGTAAAGCATAATAATATCTTTATTAAAAATGCTTCAACAGTTATTGAGCAATTTTCTACAACAATAGTTTCTAAATATTTAGTTGAATATCCATTATAATAGGGTTTTCCTCTCCTAGCTCGTAGCCATATCATGGAAGGCGAAGCGTGCGTGACTTAGACGGAGATAGTGATTTTGATAGCCGCCGGCTATTTTCGAAGCACGACGGGCTTTTAAAGGTGATTCTAGGTTTACGCTCATTAACTATAAGTATTCTGTGGCGGCTTTGAGGAATTCTTGAAAGAAATATCAGATGAGATAATGTTTAGGTTCGGAATTGCGGACTTTAAGTTATATTTGAGCACCTACAAGTTTATAAAACATCTTTTTTGCACTGCCGAAATTACATGGGGAAATATAAAAATGGGTCATTTTTAACCAATGCAAGCGTGTGTTGGTTGTGTTTCAAGTTTACGCAACACAAAATGCATTAACATTTTGTTCAATGATAACATGTGAAATTAATGTTAATTAAGAACATTATGCACCTTTTGTAATGCAGGTGTGATTGTATGTACTTTTCGTTTTACATGTTCGGGTATTTCGAATGCTCCTAGCGGCAGCGGTGTATGCCCAATATTTTTCTTATAGATTCGTATCAATTGGTATTTTGTAACGGACTTAGTATCTAAAATAATCACTTTTGGTGTGTATAGTATAAGTAACATTTCTATGCAAATAAAGCCATTAATCAATTTAATCAATAAACCAGTTTTATCAACATGCAATAAACCAGTCAGTTTAATAAGAAATAGACACATGAAATCAATAATTAATCCATTATCTTCCTACGTTTTTTCATGATAATTTTTATTCATACAATTCGCCATACGAATAGAACAATTAATTAAATTTATACAATAGATAATAGCGCTATTACAAGTTTAAGCTCTATGGGCGTTAATAAATGTGCTTTCTACACGATTAAACATTCTCGCGTATTCAATACGACTTGCCGACTTGCCTCAAGCGCTGGCTCCAGTAGGTGTGCTTTGCACGATAGATTATCACAAAAATTCACAACCATCGCCGTGGGTGGGTATTGTACTAGCTTAGTAATACCAACGTAACATTTTATAAGCCTGTAGGTGCATTGGCATCTCGGAGTCAACGAAAATCTTACGGCAGCTGTTTATCATTCCGTACAAGTTCAGTAAGCTTTGAAAGGAAAGGATTTACTTACGATCATATTCGTCGGCTACGGGACTAGCTACATACATTATTGCTTACTTACGCAATGTCGTGATCTTTTAGGACGCATATAACATCGAGAGTAGCCTACTGCCTTGTGAGTTTAGTTTGTAAGCCCTGGCTGGGGGCCTTAAAGTAATTTTTGGCCACCACAGGATAGTCCGGTTAAGCAGCTTCAACCTTAGTAGAGTTGTTGCGCTGCGAGAGGCCATTCAAAAAAAAAAAACTGCCTTGTGAGAAAGTACTGAAAATATTATTACCTACTAGCTTTAAAGTCCTGTTGATTCTAAACTATTCTACCGCCTGTGCTCCGTTAGACTAGTACAATTTCACACTGCTGTTGCACTTTGCCACCTTTACACTACATAGTCCACCAATTTATCGAAACTACTCTTAATAATTCAGTATTATGTAGTACGTTGATTATACCGTTTACTAGCTCGCGTGCTCCATGAGACAAATAGACGCAAACCGATTGATATTATGAGCATAATTCAGTGCCGTATAGCGTTTGCGGCAACTGTATGAGTCACGCCGAACTGTACTACCAATAACCGAAAGAGAGTAAAATTTATTTGTTGCACAGTTTCACTACCGTAGACTGTACAGTACATTGCGTGCATCTGTTCCAGTCTGTGATTTTATGGGCATAAGAAGTTTAAGCTTTTCAGTGCAACAACAATGCTTTTAAAATATTCGAAGCTTTTGCATTTCAAAGTATGTATTTCTATGCTTGGTTTGGATCATGACTTTTGACGATTAGTACGATTACTCATCAAATACACTTGCCTGACTTTTCAAAATAGCCTAATATCGCGAACAAAGGTACCTAAGTTCGAAATTAATATCACTGTCCCTTTTGATGATCGTGTACTGAATCGTCGTTCTTTATGAGTCACTATTTAATAGATTAAATGGAACGCATTAATCCATGTGGACGCAGCGTCGCAGCATCGCTGGCTTTTATTAGCTGAACAAGTGCTTCAATTACTGCCTTTGTCCTGTTTAAAATCGACTGCAGGATTTTTATAAGGGATATTTTTAGATAGCAGATACAATGGCAGACAAACACAGAAGTTATTTTCAGATCGCCGATCTTAATTGGCTTGGACAAAAAAGCTTTTGTAGACAATGATGGTATCTGATCTAAACTTTTACATGTATTTCTACTTGTGACTACTCTTCAATAATCAACGATTATGTATCTTTCATCGCTTACTCTCTTGAGTATCTCTGACAGTCAACTGAGCTAAAGCTTCTGTTGTATTCACACAAGTGATGAATTTGCAGCTGCGTCTCTACAAATAGGTTTAAAGCGCAGAGCATCATTACATTCATTACCTTATGTGGCTTTAAGGGGCACGGACACCTCATGTTTGTGTTTCTCGGGCCGTTTGTTTACCTCGTAAGGAAGAACAGTGTGAACAGGGCACAAGCCCCATTGAAATCCGAATGTTCAGATTGTTTTAAAATACTGCCATTGTTGTGATGTTACTTAATGCTTATATGCGTAGTGTGACTAATTACATGTGGGCACGCTATTATAAAGTACTGATTAAGATCGCGTTGAAAGGTTTACAATCAAATATGTATGGGATGTGGAGCCTGTAATAGATCAGTCGTGCCGCAGCTAAGATATTGGTCCATCATCAGTCGGGTTGACTCGTTTTTCTACTCTGCGGCAATCGATGCCGTAATATATTGCATAAACTACTTAGTTGCCGACTGGTTGCATCGTGATTATTTAAATTGTAAACTAAACCTTTTTATAACTTAGAAGATAACGAGGCAGCTTGTTAGTCTTGTCTTATATAGTGGGTGTATCTGATTTGATGGGTTTACTATGAATAATGACATAATTGTTATGATAATGTTACATCACATCGCTTTTGAATATAATTAAACTTTTAAGAAAGCTTTAGGCAGCCTGTGCTCTTACAAGTGAGATTATACTGCATATGGCTCCATCGACTGCTTCGTTGGTCTAATGGTCGCAAGCGCGTCTGCTGAGCTTGAGGTCCTGGGTTCGATTCCCGAGTCGGGCAGTGTTATTGGGTTTTTTATAGCAGGATTTTTGAATTTCTCAGTAGCAGGCACGCAGTCTGGATTTGTGCCGGGTTGATGGCAATATACTCGCTCCCTTTTACATGGGACTTAAACATAACTGGCGAAATGTGGGTGTTCTATTAGGAACAGATCTTTCTGCTTAACCCTTCGGGGATCACAGGCGTGATGTTATGTTATGTCTTCATAATCAGTACTCTCCACAAACTAAGCAGTCTCGAGAGCTTTTCGTAAAGCCGTTGACAACAGACATAAGCTTATAGTGTGCAGTGAAATTAATTTACATGTACGTTACGTCACACCTCGGCGCACAGCGTGCATGTAATTCAGATCTTTCCAATTTTATCTGATAGATGAACGGCCCACTTTCCATAATATCTCGAGCTAACGTCGTATACGGTAATTAAAAACTGTCGGTACACGATACAAGTATGGACGTATATAATTTACCTGTATCACTAAAGTCACGTAACCTTATGGTATTTTGTGGCATGTAATGTAATGTTTACAATTAAATAAGTAGGTAGAGTACCTTTCATTTGATAGTACAATAACATACATAACGTAACGTAAGTGTGTTTGTTATTGAATTATTATGTTTATTACGTTTACGTTGTTGTTTAATTGGATTTTGTGTTGTTGTTATGGCGATATAAGTTCGTCATAACAAAGGGACATAAACTCTATAACTAGTGGGAAAATTAGGCCCCAGATGGCGGAAGAACGTTTTTACAACGAAGAGTTACAAAATGTTTTTCCAAAAGCTCAAGACGCATTGAAATAACATTATTTTACTTCTTCTTTATCGTGTGGTTAGTGCCTAACCTGGTGTCACAGTTTTTATGCCGCCCATGGGCCTGACTTGGCATTACATGTCAAGAAATATCTCTCATGCATGCTGGTTTCCACGCGATGTTTTCCTTGACCGAAGCAAGTGATAATTATACACACATGAATCCGAAATATCAGAGGTGCGTGCCTTGGGTTCGAACTCGAGACCTATGACTTGGCAGTCTAACGGTCACACCACTAGGTTATCACTGTTATAGCTGCTTTTATTGTACCAAAAATTAACTTACACCATTATTTTTATTGCTTTGGCTAAGTATGAACATTGCATTTGTAAAGAATTGACAACTAAGAGCTAAACGCACCGATCTCGTCAAATCTCTCTTGGACTCTTGAAGAATTACTCTACTTTTTCATTTTACGTTAACAAAAAACCGAGGTTGTAAAAGAAACTGTGCAAAAACAAGTTTTTCAAAATACTATTGTTCTATTATTCATAACTTTCACTCGACTGAAATATAAGTTTTCTTAAATTTGTTTGTTGAACAGAAACCTCTAAAGCGCTTATTTATTATGCAGATAGCCAGCTTATTATATTCTTTTAGATAAAGATGAGCGATATTACAAACAGATGATTCCGTAAATGTCAACATCGACCAGCCACATGTTGTGAAATGTCTGTGTATCTGCTAATTGATTTGTTGGGTGCCCAAATGCGGTCGATGGTTATTGCTAATGAAGCATAAATAGATATGGCGTAAACAGTCTCGCGCTGCCAATAATGTGACTCAACTTTCGCGGTGAACTCTTAACCTAACAGAATCATTCGAGAAACTATTGGGGCTTCTGATGTGATCCTCATCTGTCTACCCTTTTCCCAACTATGTTAGGGTCAGCTTCGAGTTTAAGCGGATGCAGCTGAGTCGGATAAACCAGTATTTTACATGGAGCCACTACCTATCTGACCCCCACAATGAGGTACTGGATAACATGATACCCCATGAAAGGACTAGTTATCAGACTGTCAGGCTTCTGACTACCGGCATCGATTGCCATTATATCTATTGAATGACATTCGGGTGGTATTGATATATGAATGAATTGAAAAACGAATCTGTTATCGTCTTTTGTTATATTCATCAAAAGTGCACACGTCATGCTGGAGTGGACTTTATTATTATGATAATGTAGTTTACCTTCGAGTATCTAAAGTTTCCTTTTGTTTTTCACCAGATGGAGCATCAAGCGCGGTGGCGGGCGCGGCTGTGGGGGTGCCGCTGTCCTGGGAGCCGTTCTACTGCGTCCTGCAGCAGGACCGCCGCATCCTCACTGCCTACACCAGCGAAGAGCTAGCTGTAAGTACTCACTCTTTGATAATCTACCTGCCTTTTTACCCTAGACTAAGAACCCTGCTACAAAACGTGAGGAATGGCTAAAATTACACCATTACAAGAACTATTCTCGTAAACCTCGATACGAAGAAAGAATTACAGAATACTTGCTTGCTGTTAACATATTTATTATGATTGCATTTGGCATAAACATGATAGAGGCTATAAAGCGTTCACTGCTTCCAGTGCAATTATTTTGATCAATAAATTACCACGTACGTTGTTCACTGAAACGGAACTATCAGTCACTTACAAATAAAAGTATCAAACCGGCTCAATTTGTATAGTTAAAGGTCGAGGCATTACTGTTGAAGCTACCGTATACTGAATGCAGAAATGGATCAGTTTACATTATTTATCATAATTTCAGTTTACACGCTCTATTTCACAAACGCTAACCTATAAGCATAATGTACAGAAAAAAAACAATTCGTCGTATCCAGGACGTTCTAATTTTTTCCTGCCTTTGCCAGTTTTAATGTCGATTTTATGTAGACAAATCGTGTAGTTTAGCATTCCGTATGGGTCAGTAACTAATGCCAACACGAAGGTTTTATTTATTACCGTATAATCATAGAAAACCGGATGCGGTGATGTTACTAAATCTGAGTGCAATAGAGCGTTACTATTGTCGAACACGTTTGGGTTTTTGTATTTGGCACATAAATCCTTATATGTGTCCACAATGCATTAGTCCTTTATGCATATTTTATGCTAATCCGTAGAAAGATTAGGTTAATGGATATTAGACAAAACATTATGTGCCAATTGATTTTCAAACTACTTACTATAATGTGCCCCATTTTTCATTAGTTTTTTTAAACCGACTTCAAAAAAAGGAGGAGGTTTCTCAATTCGACCGTATATATATATTTTTTTTTTTTTTTATGTGTGTTCGCGGATAACTTCGTCGTCTATGAACCGATTTTGATAAAAAAATTTTTGTTGGAATGGAGATACTTCAAGGGTGGTCCCATGATAAGGAAACCGGGATCTGATGATGGCATCCAAGAGAAATTGAGGGGAGCTTTCAAAAATTGTAGTGGCGACTAGTGCGTTTGTAAATTTTTTGATTAAGTATTTTAAAGCACTACAATTTAAAGAAGGTCTGGAGTCGCTCTGATGATGGAACCGAAAGACAGTCGAGGGAACTCCTCAACGGTTTACAGCAGTCACCTTGTGTTTGGGTTTCATTAATTTGTATTGATGAGAAATTTACACCTAGATGGGTTGTGACTGTCATAAGGGGTCTGATGATGAAGACGAAGGACAGTTAAGGGAACTCCTCAACTGTTTACAGTAGCTACCTTGCGTTTGGACTTAATTCATGTATATTGATTAAAACTTTGCACCCATCTGGGTTACAAGTGCCTGTACCTGTGTCTGATGATGAAAAATATTTGTATCGAATATTGCAACTAAAAAATAAAAAAATAAAAAAACTTTTTTGCAAAAAATAAAACCGACTCCAAAAACACAAAAAAGTCAAAAATAATTTTAGCTTCAGAAGTCGGTGACAAAAAACTGAATCAAACAAACAAAAGTCACCGACTTCTCAAGCTAAAATTATTTTTGACTTTTTGTGTTTTTGGAGTCGGTTTTATTTTTTGCAAAAAAGTTTTTTTTAGCTCGAGGTTCCGAAAGTTATGGAGATTTTGTCGCAGGAAAGGTTTTTTATCGGTTACCAAAAAGAGTAGTTCTCGTTATACGTAATGATGGTCACTTTCTCACATACACAAGTTGCTTTATTATTTTCGAAATTGCGATTTATCCGTCGGTTCGTTTGTTCCGCTTTCCTAATCTCGTGAAAATTGCTTGTTCGGTACGTTTGATGGTTTTTAAAGTGATGGAGTGGTTACAGCAAGTCATTTGCTTAGTCATATTTGAACAGACGACGACGACCACGACTTATCAAGTATCTTTTCTTTTGTTGATATGAAAATTAGAAAATTCTGTTAAGTTTTCTTGCAAGTGTCGACTGCAATTAATTTCGAGTCGTTGTAGATACAGCTCTGAATAAAATCACTGGTTGCCACAAACCGCCCCGGTGCAGATGCTGTATCCACTGGCAGGCATAGCGCCACCAGTAGTTTGCAGAGCGGTGGCAAGCTCTAGCAAAAGAGCCAAAATGGTTACACTCTTTACATAATTACATCTATGTGCCGCAAATACTAAAAAGCCGTAACAGTTTTTTAAAGTTCGCCCCCCGCTCACAGGCGAACGTTCCAAGGAAAGACTCCAGCTATGGCGAGGAAGTGTTTCCTTACCCAACCCATCTGTGCCACTTGCTGAGAAACTCCCTCCTGGGCACGAGTTGCCAGGGCTAATCTGGAAGTCTTAAAAAGAAAGACTCCGGACACAGGTTGGCCGAAGCTAAGAAAACCTGTTCAGGAGGAGATTCATAGATAACTGTGCCCTTTTTTTTAGGATGGGAAATCAAATGACTCCTCCCGCTCTTGGCGGAGCGGAAGGGAGTGTCAGACTTTTACTGACTAAAACCCATCCATGTTCTTTCTTTTGCCCTTTGTGTTCCAGGGCCGCGGTCTCTCTTTCGAACAGTCCCGCAACACTGGCAGGCAGATAACTGTGCCCTGGAGTGTATATGTGGTGTTATTGCACAAAAGATGGGACACTTAATATTGTGTCCTGCCTGTCCTGTTGCTTATTATTACTTTATTTTTGAATTGTTCTTTTCTTTGTTTTTACTATGGACACTTTTAACGTGCACATCTTGCTACATCGCTCTCACATAATGTACCATGTCAACTTGAATGATGTAACCAAGGTTTTGTAAAATATTCTGATTTAAAAGAGTGTCCATGGAGTTTCTTGCCCGTTCTTCTCCATAGAGATCTACGTTAGGGAATGGGCAACTACAGTACTTTCACAGTTTTTATGCCTTGTGACTGGGACTGTAGCTACATTTCATTGTTGTCTTTGTTTCGACAATTCAAAAGTGCCTGTAACTGGCCTACTTGAAATAAATGCTTTGATTTTGATTTTTGATTTTGCTTGTACATCACGGGAGCTGATGGCCGCTGAATTTTGGGCTGAATCAATTTAGCTATAGCTATCGACACGCTTGGAAGAAGACGAATTGTTATTTTTTCCTGGCTTAAGATAAGACGTGCAAAACAAAGATTGACAAAACACAAATTACTTATGCTGTTACTTTAATGTATTAGCATTAAAAATAGCTCAATTTGAGTGTTGATCTGATTGTGGTGGCGTGCGCGCAGCTTGCGTGCGCTAGAGTGGCTCATCGTCATCGGACAGCTAAGGGAACATTCCGGACTATTATGCTTACACATTTGTACAGGGCTGCCATTAACACATCATAATAATTTGTAGAGCATTCAACCAAACAAAAAACAAGTATTACTTCTTTGTATCTTGCTCAAAATAACATTAAATGGAAACAAAGTTATGTCATTAGCGGTGCTCACATACTTTGGGGATTTAATACACAATGTAGTTCAATGTGTGTATTAATGTCTTTTATGGAGCAGTAATTTCAAAAGATGAGAGCACAGAGAGAGTTTAAAAGAACAGATCTATCAAGGCCAATATCTCTTAATAATGAAGTTGATAGAAATTAGATTTTTTTTTACCGATTTTTGAAAATATATTCAACCCTAATGAGATAAGATAAGTGAAAGTCAATTTTAATTTGGAACTCATCGATACCGATACCACCACGATGCGTTCGACCGCACAGCGTAGCATTAGTTTAGTTTTGATTACACTCATTATGATAACTATGGGAGTTGGGACCAACGAGTGATGTTACGTCATTCTGTGGGAAATTAGATTAAGTGCTGTAACAGAGAACGCGATTCGTACGCGTTTGAAACGGGCACGAACACATGAACCGTTTTAATGATGATCTACAATGAGATGGATTTACTCATTTACATTTTTGACTTAATTGTAGGCCTCGGACAGATTTATAGTAATTTGAGGTACTTTAATAAAGTAATAATGAGTTAGTGGATGGATTAATAGTTTGCTCTAACACATTTCATATTTTTGAGGAAATTATGAATATGTTCGCTGACTGTTTATTACGTGTTTTGATGTTCATAATTGTTGAATCATGTATATTTGAAGTTGAAAGTGTTATTATTAAATTAATCTTATCCTGCCATAAAGTAATGTATACTTCATGAAATAACCATTATTATAATGTTTTCAGACAAAAGCTCAAACCTTAATTAATGTTAATAAATTGCCTTTGTATGAATTTTAACAATTTGTTAGAATAGGGCCACAATATTTTTGTCGTGCGTCGCCTGCGCACTGAGAACAAACAGACAAATGCGATGCGTGGGCGCGCGGCCGGCACTCTGCATAAATCAAAATTATGCGTTGCGCGCCTAAGAGCGGCTTTTTGCCGCCCGGCCGCAGGATAAGACGAATGAACTCTGCAGTTAAAGCTTTATTTGAACCGCGGTTTTATGGTCTATTTGATACTTGTTAGACACTTTGTGGTGAATTGAAATGAAGATGTTTCTTTTCTGAGCTCAAGGCTTTTGTACAATGTATGCTCGCGGCTTGGGTTCATGACGAAAAAGGTTTCTTTATTGGTTTTAATGCGAAAATATAGACAAGCAAATGACAAAATAAATATTAAAGGCAGAGAGATCATGTTATAAGTATACTCAAATCGTTTCTTCCATTAGAACTCATGACCACGTCATTTACTAGGCCAAACGAAAACTAAGAAGAAACAAATCATTCTGCTACTGTATCTTTATTTATTTAATCATTTAGCCTCATATTATAGCCATATAATTATCTAAACAGTATTTATTCCGTTGAACCTCAACGTTATTCAAAATCACATATAACATGATGAGAGCGCCAACACGCGAATCATGACTCATAATGAGTTTCTTGTCCCAAAAATTTACATTCCTCTCCAAAGTAAGAACCATCTTTTGGGCGAGGTTATTCGAGCCTTTGAACTTTATGACCAAATACTTAGAACATAGTAAAATACGTCCTACATGGAGTTATTAATCAAAGGCAGGATGTCTTAGAACAATGAGGTCGGATACGTAGAGTGACGGAGTGGGTTCCGCTTCTCACGAACACGCATCGCTTTCTAGCTGAATCATGAAGTAGAAGATGCGTTGTGTCATCTAGTAGGCGTTGTTTTGGATGATTGGGTCGTATGATCGCATCTCATTCGCCTATTTGGATAAGTATGTGTTCAACACGAAAAGGAAACATAAATGTTTGGACTTTGGATCCATGTTAATGTAGAAGAGAACACAAGGCCAACTTTCAACTTCTTCAATCGATATGAATAAGACGATTGCCCTGCCTCTGCTCGTAGCTTGTTCGTCGTCTGGCAACTCGAGATACCATAAAATACGTGACAATTCTGCCATAACTCAAATGATTGTCAAATTGACATACATTTCGAACAAATGTGTGTGAAATTGACATTGATTCAATATAGTGTCAACTTGACTCTTTTGTGAATCGAATTAGTTTTGATTCGGAATTCGGAAGGTGTTGACAAACCTGTTTTTCTGAATTATTATATGGACGAAAGCCAGCTGTTTTCGATGTACTCCCTTTCAAAAGATTGACGATGATTTCTTTCATTAGGCTTTAAATGAAGATCAGGTATACACCTGCATATCTTCTTATAACTTTACTTTTTATAATAATTTATTTATGATGCTGCTATGAATATCAAAGACGTGTCAAGCGTAAGATTAAAATTATATTATGGCGTAGTCGGGTAGTTAGCTAATCATTTATGATCACGATCTCCATAATAACAGCTTCCTTTGCGTTTTCCTTACCGTCTGCTTTTCTCGTTGACTCTTACTACTTCCGCAAGATTATAATATTTCTATGTCTTTTTTAATATCTACGGATATTTGATTGATAGAAGCGGAAATATTGTGTTATTATTACTTTGGACTAAGTAAGCACATTGGCAGCTAGATGTTTTTCAATTTGTAAGTGTAGTGGTGTGTGTCTCGTAAGAGACATATTAAAACTTGCATGACAACATCAACAAGCTAAAACCATCTTATTGCTACATGCTGAGGTCAACTTGAGGACCTCGTCTGACATCTTAGGCATGATTAGAATGAACTATGAATTACCATAAGCAGACGATTCTGGCAATAGTCAATAGCTCAGGAAAAGTGGACAAAGATATAGAGAATTACGTTAAAAAGCAATAAAGCGATGTTTTCACCTGCAATTTCTATTATGTACTTGTGTATTATGTGTATTAAATCACTGATTGTGGCTTGTATTGTTGCACGCGGCCGGACAGTCGTTCCCCGGATTTTATGTGGACAAGGTAAGATGTGTGCGCTGGCTTTTTACGATTGTTGCACTTCTTTATCACCTGATTCATGGATGCCGTTAAATGGGTGTAAATATTTCGTTGTTTGACCGGTTTTATTGAGATTTTCCTTGTAAGTTTGATTTTGTCACCTGTGCTGTGGTGTTTTCCGTGTTTTGATTTTCTTTGGTCACCGTTTTTCCAAATGACATGCATGAAATCATTAGTCCCCATGCTCTCACATGTAGATAGTAGTTGTCTCTAAGCAGTTTTACTTTAATTTTGTAAACAGTTCGTATTTGTCGTTTTTGGTGTCATTTCCTCAGTTTTATGAATAGAATAAGCTTTTTTGGACAACAATAGGTGTTCGCTCAGAAACGTAAATATATACCTTATCCAATAAGTGATTGTATATATTTAACACAAATAATCAGGCAAACAAACTCACACTTTCTACATCAAGTAATGAAATGACTAATCAAGCTCGCGTAAATGCAATAATAACATACACGTGAGCGTTTACGATAATTGATGTTTAATATTAATAACTTTGTGTATTTAAAACATACTTGTTGTATAAAGCTTTCATAAGTCATGCCTCTTTGTCCTGATTCTCGGAAGTACTTTTGGATGATGGTGGCGATGTAAATGGAACCACATTGGCTGATGTCATGGACTTATAAAGGCCATGTGCGCAGCGGACCATGGAGGGATACGGACAAAGTGTTTATTTTTATATAAAGTGTATATTTAGAATCTTTTTGCCCTAATTAATTCGTCAGCACGTTTTATACCACAGGAATAGCTAAGCTAGAATCGATTTTGTTTTTTTATTATGATGTGAAGTTATAATTTAGCTGTCGCTGATTTTCAACTGCACTTAGAACCAGAGAGACCGGTTAAATAAATATACAGATTGATCATATACAGGGTTATTTGTAAAACACCAGTAACCTCTTAAGAGGTCATTGTACTCATCATTATGAACAACTTTTACTATGGGACCAAACCTGAAATCGCGAAAAAAAAATCAGCTGTTCCCTACATTTATGATCGATTAACTCGTCAAAATGTAGGGAACAGCTGATTTTTTTTTCGCGATAATTTTAGAACTTATAAATCGGAATATGTACGCGTATACGATTATAGAGATTGTACGTAACAATCTGACGTAATATTTGAAATTGTATTTTCATAGGAGTAAAGGCAAGGACAGATCATTCCCAAGCGACTGGTGGAACTGTGGAACATACAACCGACCGACTCTCACGTTAAGTTGACCTTTCGAACAATTGGTAAATGTTTTACCATTAAAACTGAAGTAGGTAATCGGGTTATCGAGTACTTGATCGCGTGGCTTATAAAATCGTGCGTAATTGGTGTTTGTACCTGACCATCGACGGCCGTTACCATTACATGTGGTCCGCACTCGGCTCTCGGAGATATTATCGCCACGAAATAAAGCACTACGCACTGTTCAATTAAAAAAAATGTTCCAAGGATGAAATATTGCTTTTGAAACTATTTTATTTTAATTTCAGACTAAGAATAATAGTGGGCTTAATGTTTATAAAAAAATAATGGATTTGGAACGTATGGTAAAGCTACATGCATAAATATAGAAGTGTTTGTTAGTTGTTATGCCACACAGTACAATTATCACATTGGTTTTTACAAAACAAAGGCTATTCAACTGACTTGTTATTGTTCTGTAATTAATACAGACATGGAACGTGACCTTTAAAAGTATGCACATTACAGAAATACCTAATCGGAATACCTACAAATAAAGATAATGTCCTTCATCTCATTGTTTGATTTTTATCTGTTTTTTCTTTTTGTTGAGCGATAGTGTTTTGTTTAAAGTTCAAGTTAATAAAGTAAACCTAGGCCGGGACTAGTTTGATGTCTAATAAAACAACAAGTTGTGTGAATTGTGGGTACAACGGTCTGGTACAGTCGCGTAGACTCACTTGTCCGTGTCCCTTGAATATCGAGTAACAAACGCTCTCAATTAATACTACACTGCTGCCACAATGCCCACAGTCAGAGCTATTTATGTATTCCGTCAGGTACAGAGATTAACAACAGTATTTTGATAAACTGTGAGACTTGAACTGAAAAGTTGTTGCGTTTTACATCGTTAGATCCTTTCAAACTAGTTTTACCTCAGTGTTAGTTTTCATCTTGAATACTTGAATATTATTTATTTGACAACATTTCAAATAAGTATGAGCAAAGCTACAATATTTCATGTTATTGTTGCTGTTTTATTTAATGTTGTCTGTCTCGTATACCTACCTACCTAATTCCGACCAAGCTTGTTGCGAGTAAAATCAGTGAAAAAAAAGTCTTGTACCTTATCGCTATGTAACATGAATAACATTTAAAATAATAATCTACGCAAGCCACAGGAAGTCAGGAACCAAGTAATTTATTTAAATGGTTCGGTAATAAACTACCTAATTACGAGTGCGGTAGTTCAATGATTGATTGACCACGGCGAATTCGGAACACACGTAATTTCGTTTATTTTTTCATCAGTTGAAATATTTTCGGTAATAGCTAAGTTCGTAATAATGTGTGATTGGTGTTTGGAAATTTATAAAAGCAATTTAAAAATTCTTTGCACATTTTGTCAGATAGAAGATGAGTAATACAATGAACAGGATTTTGTATTGATTGAATTTTCAAGTTTTTGTTCCTATTTTAATCAATGTGATAGTTATTTTACACTGTAGATTGAATTGTAGGTACAACAGAAAAATGCTCTAGATGTATCCACTTTCTAGATAGATACAGTTAAGCATATAGCACTTTTCTTAAACGATGCGCTCGCAAGTCTAAGTCGAGTTTCCTCCTCAATAAACGTATGGATGGCATGGCATCTGAAATATGGTCGAAGCCGATGTGTTATGCGTTCAATTGCATTGCTGAGCACACGTGCAATGTGCACGTTATGCAATGAATACATGGTAGTACTTACATTGTAGTCTTGTCCTGTCCGTCGCGTCGTTTGCATAAAGACGCGACGCCCGACGCGCCGATGTGTGAAGAGCTTTATGTCAAGGAATTCTGTACTTTCTGCATGATTTGTATGTAAAAGGATTTCTATAGACTTTGTGCTTTGAATTGTCTGTTTGTGGGCTTTATGATTGTTAGGAGTTAAAGAGATTGATTTGTGTGAGGTTATGTTTGTTGTTTCAGGCAAGAAGTTCAAACTTGCTTTATAGACAAATCAATCTTTTGAGTTAATATCGGTCCCCTTCTATAGAAACCTATGCCATTTATCTATTCCTTTTTTATGCTTTGTTAGTCCCTTGTTAGTCGAGACTGCTAAAATTATAACTTTAAGTTAATATAGCTTCACAAAACATGCGTACCTCAATGACGCCATTTCATAAATAGCCTCTCTCCCCTCACTCATGCATGCCTGGTACATCTCAGAATGGCCACAAACCGCTATAAAGTATGTAAGAAGGCTATTTCAAAATAAAACGAACAATAACGTTCCTTTTTTAGAAATTTTATGGGTTTTAGATAAATTGCGTTTATTGCATTACTTTTGTATGTGTTTGAATCGTTTTTATAGGAGAATGTGAAATTCATTAGACAGTTGTATACGGGGTGAAAGGGACACCAACGCGAATACGGTTACCACGTATTTAGTACATTATTCTGAGCCCACATGGAAATTTTTCATCGGTTATTAAAAAAAAACATCTGTTCCATACATTTTGACCATGTGTAGGTATTAGATTATTATTAGGCACTTTTGTAGGAAACAGCTGATTTTTGATCTTTAGTACTACCGCGCTCACTGACGGTCGAACACTTTTCACCCTTATGCCCTTAGTTATAAGATTGAAAAGTGGTCGACTGTCAGTGATATTACATTAAAATATTGAAGTAATTGAATGACTGCGGAGTTTATTACAAGGTATTAATAATTTTAGTAAAATAATTTATTACCTAAGTTCATAAGGTTATTGAAAGAAGCAAAATTAAATGTTAGTGGAAGTCCTTGACCACGCCGGTACATAGTTTTCTGAATTCTTACCGTTATTTATTAGTGTAATAATATGTACAAGTACGTATGTATCACCAAAGTCACATCGATGGTGTATAAAGTTTTATGTTTTAAAAATACTTAGAGTGAAACTTTGTTTTATCAATTGACAGATTCTTCGTCTTTTTTTACCAAAGAATCAGTATTGCCATCTAACGTGGAAATGCTGTGCCAGCCTTCTGGGCACTTACTTTAAACTATTAATTCTTTTCGTTTGGGAAATTAGATGAAAAGAAAATCACTTTCGAAAAATATTATACTTTATTCTTGTCTCTGTCAAAGACTTCTATATTCTCTATGGTCTCTGTACACCGTGATCAGTTTCGAAAAATAATATATATTTTATTTCTTGTAGCCACAGATACCGTTATCAGTGGGTTAAAACATTAATTTATTTTTTGAGGGAAACGGATCACGGTATCAGTTGATACAACTCGCCGTGATTCAATTGATTAATTCAATCTAATACCGCGATCGGTGGAGACAACTCCTTTTCCTGTTGACATCGTTGTGGACGATTTTTTTGACGCCCTGTATTAATTACATTCACATTTTGATACTTGTACATATTTTTATTATTATTTGAGATCTATTTGTAGTTTGTAAATAATGTATGTACATAGTTATGAATAAAAGCAGATTGACAAATTACTAACTTTCGTACAAAATTTGTACCCCTATGTAAACTACCTATTCCCCTAATGATAAAATCCTTCCTTGGAATATATCTGTTGTTTATCTGTCTGTCATGCTAGGCATCTAAGAGAGATCCGACGACAAACATTGATCTGAATTGACAGCATCCGTAGCTACCATTTTCATATTAAGTTTCTTAGCTTTTCCTCTGTTTTAATGCCTTGTTTACAAAATAATCTGTGATTATGACGTCCTAATAAAGCTAATTCAAAGCGGTGGCCACAATTTATTTACCTACATATTTTGCAAAGGGCGGCTCTCGACGGCGTTTCTTATTTCATACAGCTTTCACCGGCCTATTTTTAAGTGTCTATTACAAGGTGCAATGTCCGCCAGTTTTGTGTTACATGTCATACATTACGTACCTTAGATCTGATCTTTAGAAAAAGTACTTTATTAGCTAATTAATAGGTAGATATAGTTAAAACTGAAGAGCTTGGGATCGATCCACGGGTCGGGCGAACTGTTTTTGTTAAGTACTTCCATCTAGGAAAATTTTCTGTGATAGCCAGGAATCTGGATTTGTGCCCATTTAGTGACAAAAGGGTTCCCTAGCTCCTATCAAATGGGACTCTAACATTAAGTACTGGCCAAATATCAGTGTGCTGTATGTACCTCTCGGCTCTCTATCTACCACTTCATAAGTGCAGGCGCATTGTTGTGTTTATATTGTCCACTGTATCTAATTATGTTAATTTTCATGGCTACATTAAAGTGAATTGTGTGATTGTTCAGAAGTTCGAGCTAGATTGATTGAAATATTTATGAGGTTGCACAGTGATCAATTTTGTATGAATTCAAAGCGTTTTAATTTAATTGTAATAATATGTTTTCTAAGTCAGACAAAGAGGGCTATCGTTTTTGAGTTCACCAGATGGCGCCTCTAGCAAGTAAGGTCCTGTCATTAATTCATTTTATACTTTAAAGTACCAATAACGTCATAAAAGGTTAATTTTATTACGTCTAACAACATAGCGTAAACTTTAGATAAGTACATTTAACATTATTGTCCCTAAAATTCGCAAGCATGAAACATTTAAAAATCATTCAAATTCCTCCAAGTTTTACTAACAAATTAGATCCTAACTTGTTACTTAAAATCTTCAAGTGCTCAATTTTGACCACAATCGTAAATATTAGTAAAAATACGTTGTCAAAAAGCGCGCAACGTGCGAGAACTCTATGACATCTGACATTTCTGAAGACCTCACTCTACACGAACGCCTCTAGCGGCGAATTCAGGCGCGATAGCCCCGAATAAAATGGAGTCATGCTAAATTTTAATTTAAATGTTTATGTGAAGCAGTGTGTTGGTTCAGTATAAAGCTACTGTTGGTTTGTTCTTAAGATTATGTAGGTTAAACAAGTTACCTAAAGAAACGTCCACACATTGGCTACTCCCTGGTTCCCAGAACAAGTCCCGTCACAAGCAGGAAGCCTCCTAATTAGGTCACGTATAGCTTTCTGAACATCGTGAATTATGTTGCTCGTTCACTTTTTATGACCCGTTTGATGCATCAACTTGCTTTGAACGTATCATAGCTTCTGTTATTTTAAATGAACCGTGAATGAACGCAGAATATTAACTGGTAATGCTATGTATCGCTTGATTTGAGCCTAGATTCTAGCTAACGGAAAGAGCGGTTTAGCTGATAACTTGTTGGAACATTATGCTGTGCTGTATGTATAGTAACACTGGTTTATGCAAGCGGCTTTACCCGCGTGGAGTTCAATAATTGTGCCACGGGTTCGTACTACCTGGATAAAAAGTATCCTATGTGTTAATCCAAGTTATAAACTATCTGTGTGCTAAATTTCTTCCAAATCTGTTCAGCTATTTTTGTGTGAAAGAGTAACAAACATCCGTATACATACGTACTCGAAAATTTTTAATATTATAATAGGATTACAGTGTACCCGGCTGTTAATCTTGCTCATAGATATAATAAAGATTTCTGTGATCTTGCTTGTCGAGTGTTAGGCAGACTATGTTTGGCTTTATAGAATGATCTCTGTGATCTGTGTGACTACCTCCTTTCAACTATTTCACCATTAAAAATGAACGTCTTTAAGAGCAGTCAGTTTCAATATTCCTTAAGAATGACACTGACAGTTCTTGAACGCGGTTAAGATTGCCTAATCACGTTCAGTTTTATTGGGTAAATTCGTCTTGAAGTTCCATGTGTTGCGCTCAGCTACTGAACGTATGAGTTGGTGTATATTTTTTAAATGTGCTACAATATCGCATTGGGTCTAGCCTGTAAAGATATTTGTATGTATATAGTAAATAAATAAATATAAGTAATGTAGGTATGTCTTCGTTCATTATTTATCGTGATACGTTCTCTAGATATTTTAATTGTTGTTCTATTCTATTCTATACACACCTTTTTTAAAGTTCAATATTATTTTATTGGGAAATTATGTTCGGTTATATCATAATATTTGACATTTGTAGGTCAATATCCCAGATAGCATTTAAATTTGCTGCAAGTTTGTTTTTTATTTGATATTTAGTTGTTACGGCAAACTTGTTGCGGCAAATTTATTTCAAATTAGCTGTAAACTTGTGAATGTTAAAATGATATGGCAAGTTTGTTTCGATACTGTTGCAATCTTGCTAAGTAAGCACAAGGTAAGCATGATCTGTCAAGTTTGATCCAATAATACTGTAAACTTGACACGTTAAACGATCTCGAATCATCAGATCTTTTATAATGTTTGTAACATGCATGTAACAACCACTATAAAAGATCTCACGGAAGTGACTTATTTGTTAAAGTATTTATTATTAAAACAATAACAAAGATAACAATAGTAGTAAGTAACAATATACAGCCGCAAACGACATATTTTCACTTTATTCATTTAGTCCTAGCCAATCCACTATTATTATTAAATATTTCTCATTTAAACTAAACGTTAACTGTCAGTATGAAATATGAAGAAACTAAACGTAGCTGTCAAAAAGTGGCGCCAATTATTGTTAAACTTCATTCTGTTTCTTTCCGTTTCTTTCCTTGGTGAATGTGCTTCTCCGTGTTGTTTGTGATTCCCATTTATCGACGACCCTGGCTGTGTTTTTGGATTTCTCTTACGTTTGACTTTGTGTTACTGGACTCGATTGGATTGCACTCTTGTTGGACTAATTAAATCGTCTTGATGAAAAAACCCTACTGACTGACGGTAAGTTTGGTTTGGTTCTCTATAGCCGGGTTCGCTGCGCCTGCGGCATGTTTTCGTATGGTATTGCTAACACGGAACACCGTGTTATTATCGAAGATAGTGTTTTTTTTTGTTCGCCGTTCTGTTTGCCGAGTCGAATGGATAACACGTTACCTATGTGCTAGCAAAACACGAAAACATACCGCAGCGGACCCGGCTTTAAAGTGTGGTGATCATTTTAATCAATTAGAGCAGACACCCTATAACATTCTATAAAGTCACTTAAACTCGAAAAATTCCCAACTTAACATAATCTAATAACAATTTATTTCACCAGTGGTTGCTAACTATCTCGTAATGTGGTACTATTCTCTAATTATAATACCAGCCCATATACATCCCAATGAAGGGCACGGGCCTCTAAGAGAGAGGGAAGTTACTATAGTTACTATAGATACTGTATTTCTTTTTTCAGATACAATTTTTGGCAGGTATTGGCGTGTACGTTACCCCAGCAAGAAAGTATCTCCTAGAGTTATATGAGTAGAACGTAAAGTTGGTGCCTTATCTGCTGTAAATGTGCCCCCACATAAAAAATGTGTGCCCCCTGTCGTTTTGGAAAAAAACGGAAAAAACGATTCTTGCTGGGGTAACGTTTTTCTAGCAGGAAAATTCTAAACGAATGATCGGAGAGAGAAAAATTGTGCATGGCCAGAGATCTTATATGTGTGCCTTAATGTGCCCCCAAAAATAAAATCTGTGCCCCTTCAGGTTTCCGAGATATTGCATTTCCTGCTGGAGTAACGTTTTGATGAATCGTATATCTCTAAAACCATTGCATGTGCCCCTGTAGAATAACATACACGAGTAGCTCTTAAGGGGCACACCTTAGTGCCCCAATTAGATTTAAGAAAATATTTATAGTTTTCAAGTTATCGCGGTTTTATGAAAACCCAAAAAAACATCGCAGCGCTTAAATGAGACAAGGTATAAGTTCGCTGAAAACTGTATTCGGTCCTTCTTGACGCTAATAATAACCATACAAAGTTTCAAAACTGTTCATGCATGCGTTTTTGAATAATCTTGCCAAAAGTCAAAACGACTTTTGACGGCAAAATACAAGGAACCGGCTCAATCCCAGATGTGTAGGTGTAAACCAAAATCATGTGCCTTTAGTCAAAAATATATGGTGAAAATATTCAGCTTGGAATGTTTCGCATTAAGTAAATATTAACAAAAAACCAAAATATGTAAACAACGGCTGGTTATCCGACCAAATTTGAATGACTTCTAAAAAGCGGCGGATTCATACATATCGATGACCTTCTTTACTTTACTCACTAACCGGTTCACACGTGTTGTGCCTGAGTACACTGAAGTAGAAAAGTAATAAAATAAAGTTGTTATTGGATTATAATATTCTACTAGCTGTTTCTATGACCTTACACATGATTAAGTACATTATAAATAGTAGCTATTCCAAGGTAAGCTATCTTCTCCATTCTAAATTTCATTAAAATACATCCAGTAATGTATGTGTGAACGAAAGAAATACATCCAGATATTTACCATTTGCCAGGTCTTTGACCCAAAAAAATATAGTTTATGAAATGTGTGATGAATACCTACCTACTACTAAAAAGAGGTAGCTCTTTTTTTGTACCTATATAAATAAAAAACCCGTATTTGTCTTTTTATATATACAGTAAGTAACAAAAACCCTGTTGTTCCTTCTACCTACGTTTTAAGAATCGGTATACACACGTAATAAAGGAAGTCATTTATAAAAAAACGTTTAACAAAAATAATTAAAATAAATATTTAATTATTAATATTTGTTAGGTTCAACTGATTTCTTACCTCTGCAATTCTGCTGCATGAAGCGATGACGCGAAAACAGAAAGAGATAGAACGTTCCCGCCACTCTCTTTGATCGACGCCGCCGCGCCGGCGGCGTGGCCCCGGTGCACCGGCAGCCACTGCGCGTGCCGCTAAGTACCTATTTTTCCTACACAAGTTCGTGACCTTTTCAGCTGTTGTTTATCACTTCAACGAATTAATCTTTGAAAATGTTGGTTTACACGGTATTTTTATGCACAATTGATACTTGTTTAAACTACATTTAACACTTCACTACATTTAAAAAAAAAACAAAGTCTGTCTATCCGAACACGATAACATCACACTACCGAACGAATGTGCGGTATTAGTTTTTGATCCTCGATTTCACTGTCTCGAGTCCTCGGTCTGCCTGCGTCAGCTCGATGTTGGTCTCGTCCGTGCACACTGCCGGTATTGTACGTACGCATGTGCAAACGTTGAAATGCCATCGCCGACGGTAATGGTAGACTCGCGAAACGTTCTTGGTAAAGTCTGCGTGATTCTGCATAATTGCAGTCACATTTCCCAAGACACATCAACATATTAAAATATTCTACGTTAGAATACGACATGGTCAACTTTTACGTAAACAAAACACAAGTCACTCACTACGTAGGTCAACAGTAACATCCGTTCGGAAGTGCGCGGGAGACTAAGGAAGTGATTCGCGAAGCGGCGCGGGCGGGTCGCGGGGTAAAGGGGTGGTACCGGGGCACGTGCGCCGCGGTAGCCTTTGGCGGCATCTTCTGTCGCGTCAAAGAAAACCGCCGCTCGGCTATTTAGCGAAATAAAGATGTACTTGTAAAATCAGATACTCTAAACATTTTTTTGAATGTGTCGATTTTAATAGTTATTTGATTTTGGCCTCTCGACTGGCCAATGTTTAATTTTTTTTAATTATAACTTCATCAATGTTGTGCTTGTAGGTAAATGTATACGTCCCTAACAGGAACAACAGGGTTTTTGTTACTTACTGTATATATATATATATTTATTGATAAGCCGAAGGTTAGATAAATTAACAGTAAGTTTTTCATCATTAAGGGGAATGCTCCAACCAGCCCGCGAAATTCAAAATTTCTTGCGTTTTTTGCAATTTGCAGGCCAGTGCTAGGTTGTAAGTTGATTAAAATATTATTCGCGGCTGTAAGACGTATGTAGTTACAGAATTATAATCATCAAATTAAGGGAATAAAAATAATAATTTCCACATCAACAAACTGTTTCATTTATTATAGTCACAAAGTGCATTTAATATATTTTTAATTAGCCCCAAAACTTTTGAACGCGACTGTACGGACAACAGCATAGGTATAATACGTCCAATAAAGAAGGTCATCGATATGTATGAATCCGTCGCTTTTTAGTAGTCATTGGAATTTGGTCGGATAACCAGCCGTTGTTTACATATTTTGGGTTTTTTGTTAATATTTACTTAATGCGAAACATTCCAAGCTGAATATTTTCACCATATATTTTTGACTAAAGGCACATGATTTTGGTTTACACCTACACATCTGGGATTGAGCCGGTTCCTTGTATTTTGCCGTCAAAAGTCGTTTTGACTTTTAGCAAGATTATTCAAAAACGCATGCATGAACAGTTTTGAAACTTTGTATGGTTATTATTAGCGTCAAGAAGGACCGAATACAGTTTTCAGCGAACTTATACCTTGTCTCATTTAAGCGCTGCGATGTTTTTTCGGGTTTTCATAAAACTGCGATAACTTGAAAACTATAAATATTTTCATACATCTAATTGGGGCACTAAGGTGTGCCCCTTAAGAGCTACTCGTGTATGTTTATTCTACAGGGGCACATGCAATGGTTTTAGAGATATACGATTCATCAAAACGTTACTCCAGCAGGAAATGCAATATCTCGGAAACCTGAAGGGGCACAGATTTTATTTTTGGGGGCACATTAAGGCACACATATAAGCTCTCTGGCCATGCACAATTTTTCTCTCTCCGATCATTCGTTTAGAATTTTCCTGCTAGAAAAACGTTACCCCAGCAAGAATCGTTTTTTCCGTTTTTTTCCAAAACGACAGGGGGCACACATTTTTTATGTGGGGGCACATTTACAGCAGATAAGGCACCAACTATACGTTCGACTCATATAACTCTAGGAGACACTTTCTTGCTGGGGTAACGTACACGGTATTGGCGGTAAAAACCTCCGTTCTTTCGCCACAAACATGGTTAGAAGAATACTGCTAGATGAAGTAGCTGAGCAATATTCTCTGACGGGAAAAAAAAAGAAAAACTCAAGCAAGAAATCATTTCTTGACACAGAAACTAGCAAATTAATATTTCGTAAGTACTATTGTAATTAAGGTTATTTTTTTATTATTGTTTTAATTCCTACATAACCAACAGTCACAGTACGAAGCATGCCGCTTAAGGTCAATTATAGTACATTACTATAGCTGTTTTATTTATATTTTCAGAAATGTGTAAAAAAGTGCATGGAACTGCCACCGACGATAAGCTGAAAGAGATAATCAGTGACTGGCTAAACCAAGCCAAAGTAAGATTGTCAAGAAGGTAAAATTACTCTCTTATAATAATAGTCTGTAGTGCGGGTGTAGATATAGTCTAGTGGGGCCTACTGGTACTGGGTTTGAACCCCGGCGCTGAAGATACCAATGACTTAAAAGTTGTAGCATACATTTATTTATTTCATAACAAGATGGCTCGTTCAGGGGTGACTAATTTATTGTATTTCAATGGTACCATTAATTTGAAAGTTAGTTTTTCAGGTGTTTATTGACTAACAGCCATTTTATTTCGTTGTTTCAGGGTCGAGAGACAAAACAAAATCAACCATGATGGAGTTTAGTCTAGAATGAACAAGCATCTTCTGGGAACACTCTTTCCATCAAAGACCATAAGGTCTAAAGCGATAGATAACCATCGCTTTCCATCACAAAAATCTCAAAAACTTACCTAATTGTTAATTGATTGTTTTAATTGTTTGTTAATTATTTAAATATTATTTTAATTCTATTTTTCCAATTTTATTACCAAATGACATTGTTTTAATTTTATACTTCTTTTTATTTTAAATTAGTTCTTTATTTTTGTTAGTTTAGTTATACATTTTATTGTGCATGCTGTGGTCTCCTGTAAGTGAAGGAGTACACCTACGTGATACTTTTGTCGTCCATTATTTATTTCGTGTGTTTGTGTACATCCTTTGTTGGAGATCCTAAACAAATAAATAAATAAATAAAAAAAGAGCAGGCCCATTCAGCAATAAAAAAGTCCAATGCTGTACTACTTTTTTTATATGTATTGTTTTTCGAATTCTATATATGATTGTGTTTCTGAAATAAACCCATTCAATTATAATTTCAATTGATTTTATTTCATACTTTAAAGGCTGTAAGTTTTTTGTTTCTTCATGAGGCCTACTCGCAAACGACGACACAATTTTTTTTATTTTTGTCGTAGTGGTTCGCGTTCGCGAGTTAGCCTCCTGAAAAACACCAAAACTTATCGCTTTGTGGCATATTATTAAGTATCTGTAAACCATTGATTATAATGTATGCAACAAACAAGCAAGTTCTTATGTGACAACATTGTAGGTAATTTGTCATGACAAAGAGTTGGCAAGTTTGCATTGCACACATTATACAAGTTTGATGGGCGGAAACTAGACATTTGATATAAGTTTGATAGAAACTTGCCACAAACTTGTCCTTTGCCTCGTCAAACTTTATGCAAGCTTTCACATTTGATATTTAAAACTTACTGCAAGCCTGAAACAAGTTTAAATTGCTATCTGGGATAGTAAAAAAAAACCGGCCAAGTGCGAGTCGGGCTCGCGCACGAAGGGTTCCGTAAAAAAATACGGAAAAAACACGTTTATTGTATGGGGACCTAATATTTTTTTTAATTTTTAGTATTTGTTGTTATAGCGGCAACGGAAATACATCATTTGTGAAAATTTCAGCTTTCTAGCTACTTATCACGGTTTATGACATACAGCCTGAAGACAGACAGACAAACAGACAGCGGAGACTTAGTAATAGGGTCCCGTTTTACCCTTTGGGTACGGAACTCTAAAAACACTTTAAGAATAAGATTAATAAAGTTCCAGAACCATATGTTAAGTAATCATTTAATCAAGCTCGAAATATCAATTAATATTTAGTCTAATTAAATTATTTATAACGAAAATGTCTCTTAGAAAATGGTTTAATACAGTGTCCTACTTTATTCTGTCCTAGTTAGCATCATCATTCACGTTCATTAATCCGCCAGTGGTATTTAATTACTCATGTATGCTCGTCAATTGTGAAGGCAATTCTCTTTAATATAAGTACTGTATGTATGAAATACCGAGCTGTTTACTCGCTCTATATGCGATGTTCGACGGTTTTTAGGGTTTCCTACTGGAAACCCTTCTTCTTTAATGAAGGGATCCTCTCGTGGCTTGGGGCTTCGAGGAACCGTATAATATCTTCTACGTACAGTCTGCTCCAAGAAGATGCAAACACCGTCAAGAATTCATTTGATTGTCTACAATTTGTGTTCCTTACTGTGAACAATATTTAGCTAGAATGATCGACCCTATGTTTAATTATGTTTAGTGGCTGCATGATGCAATATTATGGCACAAAGATCCAGAGAAATTTCTTTTCTACATCTGTTCTTTTTATTAACTATAAAAATAAAATAAACAATATTGTATATATCACAGTTTATTTGTTCGCCTACCGGACGCGATGTTGTGTCTAGCTCGTGGTGTTTATGACATGTGTTGTCCGACACAACAATAACACGAACGCTACATAAGTGGACCCGTCGTTATTCCATTTATATTGCCACTGAGGTATAGAAAGTGCTACATTGTAGTTAAATATGATATTCAGAACAAAGCTAAAACACTATTTTAAACTTTCACGGTTTAAAACTAATAAACTGTTCCTTATTCTGAGCTCCCGATATTTCGACGCTGCTGCAAGCGCCATGATCGCGGGTTGACTGGAGGATGCAGTTGGATTGAAAAATAAAATTGTTAGGAGCAGATAAATTTGTCTACCTCTTTCTTTAACTTTTGCTACGCGCACTACTGGAACTCGACAAAACGCACTCACTGTATCACCAGGTTTTTACTGGCATTCAGCTGCATCCGTTTAGACTGGAAGCCGAGCGCAACGTAGTTGGGAAAAGGCTACGCAAATGATGATAATATTACGAGGTCGGCTGCTAATGCTGGAACAATCACGGAAGATATCCCGTAAGTGACAGTATAAGTTCAGAACAAACCTGGAAAGGAAGAATCCAAGAAGAAAGAACAGGAAAAGAAGAAAAAAGAAAAGAAGATGAAGAAGAATTTTTTTAGACCTTTTATAACTAAGGGCAATATTCACCAATGCAACTGAACTTGATTAGATATTTAATCTAGACTGCGTTCAAGAGCTGTTGATAGTTCTTGAACACCGTTTAGATGTTCTCATACCGTTCAGTATTATCGGTGAAATCCGCTCATACTTAAATTCTTAATTCTGTATGTTGACGTGTAAAGAACAGCTACTTATTATATCTGCCCACGTCAGCTGTAAGTGTCAACACAGGCAAATGTACTAGTGCTGTGGTATCCCCGTAGGCCTTGTCGCAACTTGTCAACTATACTCGCCCGCTATCGTGAAACTCGGAACTGTTACTTCTGTCACTGGCTCGGAACGGTGATACGGTCGGAGATAGTGCTCCAATGTGATACAAATACATACAAGTTAATTAAATGCAGTGTTCTCACACGGTGCTACTGGACAGGTCGGCTGTTTTAAAAGTCGACAGTTCGACTTGAGTTAGTTGTTTTCTAGGTCTTTCTTCACCTGTTTTAAAATATAATTGGTTACAATAACAACTATTGCAGAAAATAATAAAATAATTGGAAAATAATATTACTTCACGGCTTTTTCATAACCTAGTAACTCAACAAATCGTGTTTTACCAGTTTTAAACTAACATTTTAGCGCACTGCACAAGTAATTATTAAATAAATCCGTTTGCGTGTTTAAATGTGACCAAGTGATCATGTCACACAGTATCATTAGAGAGGTACACCGTCCAGCAAGGACATTGAGTGACTTAGTATCAAGTGGCGATCAGCGTCACGGTCCAAGCATTCAGTCCATTCACATGACGCGGTATGTCATGTCATATATACGCGGGGTATAATGGGAAATAAACGCATGCTTCGGATTCTTCCGCTCAGCTCGGGTGTTAGAGTTAGTACACCTCTATTGTATGGCATTTGTTCAATACGGTATGTAGGTATTGTACTACCTACTTGTACACTCGCGAGCACGAATATGTATACGCATGGTGTAACATAATAAAGCACAACCTCTCGTGTGGTGACTCAGATCATGATACTGAACAACTTTTGTTCCAATACTTTTGGAAATTGAAGTTCATAATTTTTGCGAATTTCAAGAACTGGGTAGAACAAAAGTTGTTCAGTTTCTTGGTTCGAAACACCACACGAGAGGTTGTGCGATTATTATGTTACAGCTTTTATGACAATTAGCAAAATCATGAAAACGATTATCTCGTGGACGATGGCAAGTTTGAGATAAGATCTCTATAACATAATAATATAGGGTTCAGAATACTATGTTCTTAAGATCATGGAATTGGAAGCAAAACGGTATGAAAACACCTGTTTTGGATGTTACTAAGTGTATACATATCAGTGCTAGTGACTGTACGGTACATTACCTACGCACCGATATTGTGCAATATTATTATGTTACGATATGGAAGCATTATGATTGTGACCTTTTTTCTATACTTACCTCATTTGTTGTACAGGCTTTATTAATGAAGCAAGTGATTTATAAATGCTGCCGAGAATTTTCTAGATTTGCAACGTTGATGGTAATGAACATGAAGAGTTATGGATGGATGTGAGTGTGTTAATGAAGAGTTATGAATAGTGAGTTTGAGTGAAATATGTTTATTGTGTTTCAGTGTTCGTTAATTACTGGGTTCATTATCTGAAACAAAAGTCCATCGTACATCGTATTTCAGGCCAATAATTATTGTGAAAACCGGTTACTAGGCGGTGTGTGTTTTCTTCACACAATATAATCTGTAAAACACACATGCATTTGTTTTGTAACGGAGACAATGCTTCAGAATACTACTATATTCTTCACACACAGTGTTACAAATCTTGTAAACATCACAGCATAATCAACGGTAACAACAAGTTTGTAATGAATTCAATCAAGTTTAAGTTTGTAAGCAGTTCTCGGTAACCTACCTATACCGTTCACTCGAACACTATCTCACTGGGTGAGATGATCTCGAGTCGAAAGGACCCGTATACGGCCTCAGAATAATCCGGCAACAGTAATATAGTGCAGCGATGCAGTGGCGTTCCCACGATAGCCATACCGATACCGATACCGATACCGCTCACCTTCATTGTACCTAATTACTTTTATATTACCCCGCATTATAGGCCCTACCAGCAAATTATACATCGGTATAATTTGCTCGAGCATTTAATTAGATAATTAATTGTCGCACGTTAAGCCTGCGGTTATTCATCAATCATACATAACACTTGTGTTGACTGAGTACGTGCTTGTTTTAAATAAACATTTGTGTAATAGTCAAAGCATTTGAACTGTTAGTTATGCAGGTGCATTAGGCATACTGGCATAGGTCTTTAGGGCTTATTCTTATTATTCTGCAACGTGGGTTCCATGTTTTTTTTAGAGCTTCTTAATTACTAGATAGGTAATTATATTTAAAAAAAAACACTTGTTGATTCGTTGGTGGAGTGGTCCCAAGCGTGACTGCTTAGCATCGTGTCCTGGGTTTGATTCCCGGGTCGAGGAAAGTGTTATTGAGTTTTCCCATTAACTTTAGTCACGGAGTCTGGATTTGTGCCCGGTTGATGGCAATAGGCTCGCCCCCTATTACATGGGACTTAAAACATAACTGGCGAAATGTGGGTGTACACCTCTGCCTTACCCTTCGGGGATTACAGGTGTGATGTTATGTTTTATATCAAAAAACTAGCCAAAAGCCACTTCTATTGCTATTTATTGTTATTTACTTTAACAGATCCTGCCAGAAAGCTGAGATCGACATTTTCAATACTCTTAACTAGTAAGAGTAAATAGTAGATAATAAATGGTAAATAGTAGTAAATTGAAGAAAATTTTATCTAACGGCTTCTTCGAGCGTCATTTTTCATATAGTTTATATAATACTTGTGGAAACTTGTAATTGACCATATTGTTTAAACTATTATTCACTCTCTGCTTAGTCGTAAGTTTTTCTAAAAATGAAATAAATAAATAAATGTAGTCGTCGTACGTGGAGCAAAAGCTCAAGATCTATGCCAACATGCAAATATCTTTTAATTCGTCCTCTTAGCTTATTTTTATAACATTCCTATATCGCATGTAAGTAGATATAAGACGGTTTCATTCACCGTGACTTACGCGAAATCCGTCGTACGGCAGGAACTCCTAAAATAACTTAGCAAAAAAACAGCGATAATGCTAAGCGGTGACGGGATGTTGACCCGTTACTCAGCGCGATAGAATACGCTTTACTGGTGACTGGTGACATCCTCAGGAACACACGCAGTTACAAGCTGAGGTGTTTTATGTATGTACAGACGCCAAGCACATCGAGCTACTACAATCTGTCACATTTCTTTAATAGGTTTTCGACTTTATCGCTGAAGCATTAGGTTCAAGGTTGATTGGGAAAATTTTACAGTTTCGAGTAGCTTAATGTGACTGCTGGTGTCTGTATTATACATAGAGATACGCATGTTAGCTTAGGATTTGAATAATCAAATGTTTTCACATCACTAATGCGTCTGGGTGGTTCAAGGTCTAAGATCACGGCATTCTATTTAAACTGGATTTTAATGAATTTAGATTCTAATCAATGATTCTTAGGGTTTGAAGTTTTTTTGCCGGTTCTTCCCCACATGTCTTGTAGTGTTTTGTTAAACGGTGGAAGACACTCAGTACCTACGTAACCTATTACGGTTAGTAATTCTACGAAAGAACTTGGAGCCTTTCAGTTTTCTGAAAATTTCCAATTTTCTTAATTTTTCGTTCCGTAAGAAATAAAATATGAAGCATTTTAAATCAAATAGGTAGATGACCCGTGAGAAGCACGTTTGCATAGTCGGAAATAAGCTACCTACAGTCCAGCCACAGGCATAATAACTGTGAATGGACTGTAGTTGCCCATTCCCAAATCGTAGATCTCATGGAGTAAAATGGGCAAGAAACTCCATGGACACTCTTTTCAAATCAAGCTAGATATCACATAGACTTGGGTGCAATATTATTGCTTCTTTAAGTGAGTATAATGTAGGAAAATAAAAAAAAAAAACAATTAAAACCTTAAAGATTAATAAACATAATAACAAAGTTCTTATTACAAAACATAAAAAAAGGATGAATGAAAGTGTTTAAGTCGTTCTCAAGCTATGGCGTGACCAAAAGAAATAGGGATTAATTTATAATATCGAAATAGATAACAGAATTATCAAAAACCGCCGCGCCGTCTTACCCAAAGAATTAAATATAGTCTTTCTTACCCAAAGAATTAAATATCTCAGTCAACGCATCGTATCCCTCGTTTATTTATCTCAGTATTGCACCGATAAGCTCTTTAAACTGCAAAGCTTGATTTACAAATCCCTTCTCGCAACATTACCTTATTTAAAGCAGTATTTATTCTTCATAACGTGTCATTATCAGTAGCCAGCTGCTACTTCGTCAGCCGTTCATTCGACGGCTGCGTGTGATTACAAACCACTGCATTTATTTACCTACCTACTTAACTCTCATATAATAATATATTTATATTAGGTACCATGTATTAAATCAATTTCCACATCGAGTTTTCGAAATTCTATTTTGTAGAGCGTCCGTCGACCGTATATTAATACCGGTCAACAGGACCTTATCACATGTTATAAGGGTTAGAATACCATGATTCTAACCCCTGTTGGGTTTGCTTCTAAAACACATAGTTTAACACACAATTATCATCATCTGCCTAGCCTTTTCCCAACTCTGTTGGGGTCGGCTTCCTAACCGCATGCAGCTGAATACTCCAGAATTTTACATGGAGCGACTGCCTATCTGACCTCCACAACCCGGTTAGTACTGGGTAATACTATACCTGTTGGTAAGACTGGTTGTCAGACTTTTTGGGGCACTGACTACCTGTAACGACTGTCAAAAATCTACAAATGACAGCCGGACAGTTTTACACACAATATGAGGCTGAATATGTAGGTACGCATTTGTGGGTCGGTTTAGAACAGTCCTGCCCTAACCAATGTCTAAACTGCGTAGAACAGACTCCCCAAATCTTCCATATGCTTGTGGCTGCCTCTTTCTAAAAGCTCTCGTGATCAGACGATTTACTAATTCCTATTTCGGTTACCATTTAATTAGTTGCATCGAATATGTTTTTATTTTCGTTTGCAATTTGTTTACATTAGCTTCAGTTTAGCATTTACAATTTGCATACGTGTAGTGTTAATGACAGTAACTTCCTTAACTTACCTACCTTTTATTGCTTTATTTTTGCACCATTCATTAGCCGAATACACCTACCTAGGTAATTAGCGTAATATTACAGAAACTAATAGAAATATTTTTGTTTGGCAGACCAATAATAATGGGGAATACTCATCCCGAAGCCTTCCTCGCGTGAGGCTTGACAACGGAGCAAACGTTGGCAATGCCGGCGTGAGACTCCGCTGTTGGGCTGCACCACCATCGATAACAGAGGAAGAAGTTGAAGAAGAAATCGAAGAAGATGCAGTTTCACTACGAGCAATGCCTGTTCAAGGTATGTTGTAATTTTATAACAGCGCCATCTAGTGTGAAATAGAAACAACGGACAATCAGCGCCCTCTGTTGAAGTGCCGACTATTACGACCGTAGTTTTGTTTCTACTCGATACTAGATGGCGCTGTATCAGTTTATGCTTCGTAAAACAGATGTCACTTTGCACCTATTTTTTTCAAGGAAACTTTTGACAAAACTTTTTCGAGTGAGAAATAGGTTACAGCTATTATATATGTGAACAATAGTTTCTTTTTGTTGTTTTTTTTTGCAATTTTATAACCTTGATGTATAGCGATAGAATTCGGATTTAGGAGATAATTTATTATTGTGAGGTTGAATCAAGTTTAGCAATATTAGCGAAAGGAAAAAATATTTCTGAATAATCCGTTTAATTAATAACTACAGTTTCGATATTCCGACTTTTTAATGAAAGTATAGTTATGAAGGATAGCTTTCACTTCTGAACTTTCAGGAAACTGTTAATTGGACAAAGTAGGGCAAACATATTAACTTATTTAACTTCCGCGAAAGCATATGAAATTCCATAAAACTGACATTAATCATGTAAAACATTAACAAGTTTTCACTTCATTACTAAGCGCTAAAGTCGGCTGAGTGACGGTTTCACCAGTGCCACCAACATAACGCAAGAAGGGCGCGCACCGTGACGCGAGCGCACCCGTCACCAATCGATTTCAACCAAATGTTTCACGCCCCTGCTTCATACTTGTCATTCTTTTTATTACTCCTAAAATTAGTGAGAGTATTAGCTTCTTTAACGAATTCCTTATCTTCGTTGCGTTGTGTTGTTGTGAAACAGTCCTCGGTATTTTTTGTGGCGCGCAATGTCTCATCTTTTTGAGGACACTCAGTAAAATGCTTTTTTTTCCTGAACTTTTACACAGTTTTATACTTTGACTGCATCATGATTTCTAAAAAACAGCTTATAATTAATTACGGGAACTGCGGCTGACGTGGACAAGGAAAACTTTGAATTTCAATTGTTCCCATTTAGGAAACAAAAGTTTTATAATCTCTTGGCAATGGTCAACGCCTTATCAAAATACTTACCTAAAAAAATAAGAACTTAGTACGAACACCTCAAGTTAAGAACTAGGTAAAAAGTTGTTTACAAAACAGGAACCGTAATGGTGGTCCCACTTCAAAACACAAACAGAAAGTTACCTACAAAAAACTTGTAAAGCCACTTGACAAAATAGTTGCCATAATTTTTGAAGTAAGGATTTATAACGTTCGACGGTTGAAAGGCTAATTGGTCTAAGCGACATTTTTTGCGATATTGAGTTATATACATATTTGGAATCAGCAAATTTTTCTCCGTCGTTTGAGTCGGGTTTCAATTTTTTTTGACTACTTTTTTGGCGCTTAGCACCCACAGTAAAACAGGCCTCATTTCTAAGCTCATTGATCTATATGACACCAAATTAGACAAAATTTGAGGACTCCGTGACTTAAGCTAATTTGATTTTTCAAACTTTTATAATGTGTGTCGATTAAGGCATTTGGCTTTTTCGCCATGGTTGTGGTTTTGTCGTTTGGCCTATTTTGCATTAAACTAAAACAATAAGCTATGTCGTTTGGCCCATTTTGCATTCAACTACATTAAAAAAACTTAGGCTTCTTCTTGTGTATGTTACGCATTACTGGGGCGAGGCTATTGAGAAACACGGCGAAACCCTTGCTGTATCGCTTGATATTTCAAAGGCCTTTGACAGGGTCTGGCACGCTGACTATCGCAACCCCGTGCAGGGCACGCCACGATAGTGGCGATAAGTCCCCTCTTTGAGGAGTGGATTGAGAGGCGCCACGGCGCCCTCACCTTCCGCCTGACGCAGGTCCTCACCGGACACGGATGTTTCGGGAGGTACCTGCACCGAATCGGGGGGGAGGAAACGCCCGGGTGCTTTCATTGCGAGGATCGCCCGGAGGACACGGTGGAGCACACCGTGGAGGTCTGCTCTGCTTGGGCGGAGCACCGCAGTGTCCTCGTAGCGGCGATTGGCGGCGGCGACCTCTCGCGTCCGGCCCTGGTTCAAGCCATGGTCCGGGGCGAGAGGGAATGGGAAGCCGTCGCCTCCTTCTGCGAAGCAGTCATGCTAGCGAAGGAGGCGGCGGAACGTGAGAGGGAGATAGCCTCACGTCTCAGCCGCCGCGGGAGGAGAAGCACCAGGAGAAGCACCGGGCGTCGGGGGCCACGCCGTGATGGCTCTCGGCCACCGTAGGCGCGGGCCTGTGGACGGCGAGTAATGGGCTAGCTCGCCGTCCGTCCGTCGTATGACGACGGGCAGGCCGTGTCGACGGCGCGTTCGTGTTCCACGCGCGCCTCAAAGAGATGTCAGCAAACGGGAGGGGCCCGCAAGGGCCGATGCCTGCCAGGGCTGCGGGACTGTTCGAAAGAGATACCGCGGCCCTGGAACATAAAGGGCCAATGAAGGAACATGGGTGGTTTTTAGTCAGTAAGAGTCTGACACTCCCTTCCGCTCCGCCCATTGGGGGTCATTTGATGATTTCCCACCCACCAAAAAAAAAAAAAAAAAGGGTCTGGCACGCTAGTCTGTTGACTAAGCTTCCTGCATTCGGCATCTCTGCTGACTTTCGCAACTGGATTTCCGACTTCCTGAGTGGCCGTTCGATCAGAGTGGTCAAAGATGGCTGCTCATCGGATCTTAAGGCCATTGATGCCGGTGTTCCTCAGGGGTCTGTTCTTTCTGCAACTTAATTTCTGCTACACATCAACGACCTGCTACAGCTTGGTGCAATCGGGTACGCTGATGACAGCACAGTCGCAGAAAGATACCTGTCCAGTGCAAGAGGCAGCAGAGAGGAAACAGCTACTCATAGAGAGGCCATGGTGGAGCGAATGAATTTGACCCTAAATCTCGTTTCCCAGTGGGGCGACGACAATCTGATCAAATTCAATGCTCTGAAAACACAGGCATGTCTTTTCACTGCTAAAAGGAGCCTGTTCCAGTTGTCTCCAGCTTTCCGAGGTATAGTTGTACCAGTTACCGACCGCCTACAGCTCTTAGGCATGGAGTTGACATCGGATCTCAACTTCGGCTCAACCATCGAGTCGAAAACTCAGACCGCAGCTAAGAAGCTGGGCATCCTGAATAAGGTGAGGCGATACTTCACATCTGAATAGCTTTTAAGTTTGTATAAAGCACAGGTCCGTTCCTGTATGGAGTATTGCAATAAAATACCAGCTTGCTGCACTTGATTCGGTGGAACGCAAAGCTAAAAGACTCATAGGCGACGAGACTGATAGCTACGCTTCACAGCCTAACTCATCGGCGTAATGTCGCCTGCTTGTCGGTCTTCTACATACTGTACTTCGGAGAGTGTGCGCAGGAGCTCCACGATCTGATCCCACCATCACCCTTTTACCACCGCTGTCTAAAATTGTATAAAGTGGCATACCAACCTGAAAAATATCTTACGGACGTTGCTGATTAATGAGGGCCTAAGCACCAATATAGATCTTCATTTTTTTCATCCAGCAGTCCCTCTAATGCCATCTGCATCAAACTGTTGTTGCTTAGGTTCATTGGGCATATTCAACTGTCGGTCGACTTGGCGCTACATTCGTTTTCTCTTGTATTATTTGGTTCTAAGTCGATGCTTGAGCCAGTTTACTTTCAGCTATTTTATTAACGGTAGGCATTTGAACCATTTTGCTTTTCTCAAAAAATAACTAACTTTGATGCATTTTGGGCTAACCAACATAAATTTTCTAAAATAATACACAATTTTCAACAGTAATAACTTAAAAAACTTGCTAACTTAATTACGGATATACTGTATTAAATAAATAAAAGTCTATCAAATAGTTCTTTATTTATGATTTTTTTTTCCAAAAAAATAACTTTGATCCGTCCTCCTGCAAGTTTCACAAAATGTCGCTTAGATCAATTAGCCTTTCAACCGTCGGTATGTTTTTTCACTGAGCGACAGTATTGCAATTGGACACGCGACAGCGTTCGGCGTCCCTTCGGCCGTCTGGCGCAATCGAGCTAAAATGGGCACAATTAGGGCCCCGGCAGTTTTTAATTGACTTCGGTCCCTCGGCCCTCGCTCGTGTGCGTTGCCCCGTTGCCTATCAATCTCCGACTTGATACGCAAATTGTGTACCACTTGATTTTTATCTGGCTACGGCACGAAACAAAACAAAAGGGGTGGTTTTTGGTCGCGTAGGACTTTATGTCACCGATGGTTATAGGTTACTAGCTTTTGGCCGCGGCTTCGCCCGCGTTAATTTAGAATTTGCAAGTTATACTCTTAACACACCACTAAAGTTTCTATAATGATATAATTCCTTGCTACGACTAAAGTGTATCTGTAATAAATAATAGAGCGAAGCCTCCAGAAAGGCACAGTTAAACTCCCACATCCGTTCATAGGATCAACATTGGTTTCAAAACGTAGATAGAGGCATCTTCTAGATAATTGTCAAAAATCCGAAAAAATGTTTTGACAAAATAAATAAGTTGTCTCTCTTTATTGGTCTTAATTATTTTTGTTGTACCTATAATTAAATGTCGTGTAGCGCAAGGAAAACGCTATTAATTAATAATTAGGCAATACTAGTCAGATAGACAACGTAGGTGGAACTGTTGGACTTAAAAATATTAATAGCTTTGACCTTCTTCACAAAAACATGATGATAGGTCCGTCACTATTATGGCTATCTTATCTATATCGTAAGCCCTAATTCGTACAGGAATGAAGGCCACTCCATGTTTTGAATAAATCCATTGTATAACGGAAGTTGGAATGGAACACTCAAAGACTAATAGGTACAGTATATTTAACATAATATTTTAAACGATAAATCTTCCAACCGAACTGCTTCCATTGACTTCCTAGACTAAAATACGATTCCAGAAAATCAGTCTTTGAAGCTCGTATTCAAAATAGAACGCAGCGCCAGAATACAAATGCACCAACCGTCACTCAATTTTCAGCTTTCATATTTTCGTTACAAAGAAGAACTAAAATACGAACTAAACTGAAACTGTTTAACCTGTCGCATGCTCCACGACACGAACTTTGTCAGTAAGCGAACACGGGTCGATTGACGACTCCGAAATAGAGGAGCAACGGTTAACTAAAAAGAAATTCTAATTTCGAACCAGAGGAGTTTTTTTTTCTATCTCCGTAATATTTTGGATGGTTGGAGACTAACCGCGGCGGCCTAAGCACTTAGCGTGGAAAAAAACTATTGATCTTCCTCTGTAATTTGTTACTCTTTTTGGAGACTTCCTGAATAAGGAATGTTTATTATGGAGTTTACGAAGAAACGTTTCAAGATGTCACTGCCAAAGTGCACAGGGTGGCTTGAATCCACCTGTTTATTACAACTTATGTGGTGTTAATTACAACTTAAGAATGAAGATAATTTTATGACTGTTTCTGTTAATTGTAATTTAACGAGTGCAGCCATTAATTCCGGTTGACTTTCCGTGATTCTTTTGTCTCATTTCTTGTGATTTTTGTGTGACGACACTGGAAATATTATTTAGGTCTGATTTGTGACTAAGCTGCACGCATTAAACTTTTACGAATAATTCTGAAGTTATGGGTTCGATGCCTCGTTTACGTAAATAAAATTTAGTGTGAGTCAGTAGAACTGATAGGGAAGTAAAGGCGGCTTACCGCTTACACATAAGTTCCTATGAACTGACGCCCGTCCTGAATATTAATTGGTATTCAACACATTGTCTGCCTATAAGGACCGGCTGGTTTCCGAACAAAACTGAATTCTTAATAGACCTGGCGTCGGTTAGTCGATCAACTTGTTAATACCCGTGTTGCGAAAGTACGGAGCGAGAAATTTCAAGTTTTACCGTCGACTACTCTGTATTTATAAGCCAGTAAATCACAAGCTTAAACCCCCCTGGCTGGAGGCCTTACATTCAAGGCATCCACAGGACTAGCCCGGTTAAGCAGTAGCCAACCTCCTAGGTTGAACTGCGAGATGCCCTATCAAAAAAAAAAAAAAAAAAAAAACAAGCTTAAACTGTTAAGTGTTGCTAGAATGTTAAGCAAAAACGTTGGCACGTTAAATGTATACTTAACTTGCATACTACGTTAGTTCACTTAGTATATTTTTTCTGTGATATTGTAAATTCTACTATAATTTAAAATAGCGCCATCAGTTTTCAAGTTCAGGAGGTTCACGAAACAATGAATATGTTGTGAATGAATATTTATTTATGCTGCTTACTTTGCGTTTGTATATAACAGTTTATCTTTACTTACCAAGCAGGAAAATGAATTGAAAACAATAAAATACCAACTCTACTGTGGAAATACACAAATACTTGGATATTCAAATCGGTAAATGAAATAATACAATATGAAGAATAGGAAGTCAAAACAATCACATCACAAATTACACATTTGATCTGACTTTGAGATCCTACCCTGCACTACAATAAAATACAATATTGTTCTCTTTTTTCTTGTGTAGCCTACTCAAGAAAAGAGAACAATATTGAAGTAGGTACTAGCTGTGCCCGCGACCTGCGCCCGCGTAATATTTTTATAAAACTACTTCCCTATGTAAATCGGAATTTGTTAACAATTTCAAGGGTTTTATGTTTTTTTTTTGCATGGAGCCCTAATTCTTTTTAATAAAAGCAGTAAGTTACTCCCTATAATATAAGCTATATGCCAGTAAAATCTATCCAGCCGTTTCGGATATTAGCCGGAACTAATAGACACAGACAAAAATAAAATAAAAAATGTGTTTTTACAAACAGACACTTAAATTTTATTACACTACTGCCCAAAAAAGGAGTATTATGTTTTCAGGGTTCATGTTTTATTTGTATACTAGGTGTATAGATTATTTGTATAGAAACCTGCACGAGAGCACGCGCCTTTCATATAGATTATTTCTAAGTGAATTTATTAAAGGGCTTAACGCGCATGCTGCTGATTTTATTGCCTGCTAAGGCCATCCTTCATCTTTTTCTTAATTATTCTCTCACTATTTGTGATGAGAAGGGATAAAACGCATGTCAATAAAAGAGTGATGTATATTAATGTTGAGGGATGGAGAGGGACAGGAAGGCGAAATAAAACATTGATGGTGTGAGGCATGATGTGAAAGAGAAAGGAGTGAATGATACCGTGACGTCTGACAGGGGAGAATGGAAGAAGAAAACGTGTTGCGCTGACCCCATGTAGAATGCGGCAAGGGCAGAAACGCATTATCATGCGCACAGTTAAGGTGTGGAACTCTCTGCCGGCATCTGTGTTCCCTCCCACATATAACCCGTGTGCCTTCAAAGCAAGAGTGATCAGGCATCTTCTGGGCACGCTCGTTTCATCATAGACCTCATCCATCGCTTTCCACCAGGCGTGATCGAGGTCAAGAGCAGGCCCATTTTGTAATAAAAAAAAAGGAACATGAATCTCGCACTATTTGGAATAAAACCAACCAAAACATTCGATACTCAAATGGTCAGAGAATTAAAACTGGAAAGCATGACTCGACCATAAAAGGTGTGTCCTCGCTCCTCACTGCCAGATGTACGTTATTGAACTTTCATGAAAGGATTACAGCGCAGTTGTCTATGCCCTGTGGAATATACCTACTCGTGTGTGAGTAACAATGCGTGATTCATATGTTCCCTATAAGGCGCCGTAGGTCCGTATTAACAGCATCAATATGTACAGCATGTATCATAAAGGTGTTTTCATATTTAAGGTTGTGGTTTGGACCATCAAACTAAACAAATTTCATTGCAGCAACATCGTAATCCTGAAAGAATCAGCTGTCCCATACATTTGGGTCGTGTGCGGTTTGTATGGATGGGATAGCCGAATATTTTTTCACGATTACCGTAACGGTCCCATGGAAAATGTGGCTTAGTTCGATAGTACATCTACAAATACGACTACGGCTTTCTGACACATGCTGTATAAGTGTCCATCAGTGGCGAAGGTTCCACTTTGAAAAATGGCACAGTCAGTATTCTATAGTCAAATAATATAATCACATTAAACATATGTACTCCGGCTGACCTCTATAAAAATTTACCCTTCGGTACTTTACTCTTTGACTATGGAAATATCTATTGTAATAAATACAGAGAATATTAGTCTATTTTTATATATTAGTAATGGTCGCCCACCACTAAATAAAGGTTGTGAACTTGATTTTCCGGTTGGTCATGTAACCTCGCAATTACAATATTAACGTTTACAGTTTAAACCGCAACTTAATTAATTCTAACACGATTGAACGCAAGGAAAGAAATCCTGGTTTCGATTCCCGATTGCAAAGTGTAACAGGGGTTGTCCATCAGATTTTTTTCAGTAGCAGCCACGGAGTCTGGATTTGTGCCGCGTTGATGGCAATAGCCTCACCCCATGGGACTTAAACAAAACTGCGCCAACACCAACATGTGGGTGTACAATTAGGAACACCTCTACCTATCCCTTCGAGGATTACTGGCGTAATGTTATTTTATGGTATGAAAGAAATTCCCTTACTTATCTAAGCAAAGAGATTTACAAGATTTGTAGAGCGGACATTGGGAAAATTTTGATCCCGAAAATTTTCGATTTTGAACCACGAATGCTACCTGACAAGCGAGCGTATGATACTAGACAGCGACTTGTTACTAAGTAGTAACAAGTATTGGATTTCGATTTTGTTCGTCTTGTCCCGTCTATCGCTCGTGAATATTTGAATGTCTTTGTACCTAAGTGTGTTTATTTGTTTTAATATCGATGCACATTTTAATACGATCGTAAAACACGATACAATCATGCAGTCAGTATTGATATCACATGTAGGCGGGGAGACTGCGACATTAATGAATTTCATCCATAACGTTTTCAACCCTGCCAAATATAGGTCGCGGCCTTTTTGGATGCAGCGAGTGATTCATCATAATATTTCCAATATTGGATGCGATGCATTTTCAGTGTCCGTTGATATCAGCCGGCGACAGAACTGATATAGCCACTGTGTATTGTCCCTGCGTAATGTATTGTTAGGGCTGCTACGCCCCACTACGATCACTGGTGGGAAAAAGTGAATAGCTTTTTCAGATTCATTGTCTTCCATGTATGTAGAATAGGTGTGAAATGTAGGAGTAGCGAATAAAGACTTCATAAAACCGCATATAATTATTCTTAATCGCTGTGTGAAATATTTACATTTAAAAATAAATGAAAGTAAACAAACGTAGTTAAAGACTACAATTAACCATAATTATATGTGCTTTCTCTGGGGCGTGCATACGGTGCATACGACAATAGAGACAGTTCGCTGAAAAATCGTGTGCGATTCGGATTTTAATTGTTAACTAGCGGAAAATTATATGTACGTTGATTGTGAGTGATGCCCCTACTTTTCTCTGAGTCAATGGCGGCAGACGCGAGGCGCGTACGCGGCGTCCGCGCCAGTGTGCGACGCCGCTTCCGACCCGCCACACCGAGGAGCCGAAACCGATTGGATATTCAAACTTCGAAAACAATCGGGCGCGATTTTCTTCTTTTGAAATTTTCAACGTACTCCCTGCTTTTGTGATTGAAAGTAAAGTTCAGTGCGTGGAAATTGGATGAAAGCTATAAAATCTGATAGTGTATGGTGCTATTGTGTTGTGTTTTGTGATTCGATCAGCTGTTTTGGAATTAACGTCATAAGGTTTCTGTTGTTCTAGCAAACATTAGCAACGAATTGGTTTTGAATTACACTCATTACGAAATATATTAGTAGCAATACGACACTGCGGAATTCTCTATGAATGACTGGTAACTCATTGTGGATTACTTCTACCGACATTCGGCGAAGACAATAGATGAGTTCAACTGATTGTAACAAATAGCTCGTTGACTAAACAATAATATTGACAGCTGCCATTAAATTCCAATTGGAGGCTCAGCAGGGGAATGCATTACTTTTAACGTCTTTTATAGTCAATACTGAATTCAGATTTATCTTAGATGCTTTATGCATGTCATGACATGCCTTCTTGATGTATTATTAACTAAAGGTATCTGTGTAGGTGTTAGATTGATTGTTATTAACTCATAATCGATGTACTGTCGGCAAGCAACAAATGCTATAGCGTCAGAGTTTCCCATTAGTTAAGTACAGATCAATCTTCCTGATCTCACGGTTCCGGTACCATACCGCACTATTTTGTGGGAAACTTTATAAAAAACTACAGAGCTGATGATAAATAGGAATTAATCCTATTGGTTGACCTTCTAGGTCTCAGGAGAGAACCTAGACATTCCTCTTCTTCTCGAACGTATGAATATTAAGCAATCCAGTCCTCTATTATGCGTCTTATCAGGCACATATTGCGCATTCAGATGGGCACATTAATTTCCTTGATATTAAATCTTATTTACATTTAGTCTTATAAAAAAACAATAGCAAAAAATGGAGCACTAGAATCTAGAATACTATTAAGTTTTTTAAACTTAAAGTTGTAATGCAACCTTTGCACGTTGGTTGAATAAAAAAGGACTATGGTTCAGTATCCGTTGGCAACACATGCGTACAAGTACATGCGTAGGAGTCTGTCAACTACGTTCTCACAGTTCGCCTTGTCTTAATTGATTATAAGTATTATAATTATGTTTATAAATATAAATAATACGCAGCAGGGTCATGTCATGATGTAGAGGCCTCAACATATATAGCTTACGATGTTAATCCTCCAATGAATGAATCTAGCTATGTAGTAGATAAGGTTTTCATTCAAGCGTGTGGTTTATGATAGAGCAATACAGTCAATAATTGGAAGACGATCTTAGCATGCATACACTGATAGGATGCTCTATCTAAATAGATTTAATACTAGGCTCTGCGTACTTTGCAAAAACTGCTATGAAAATTAATGGAAATCTAGAACCACATGAGCTACGCCTTTATAAATACTACTACAATTTTCTCTTCTCCAATTAACGTCAATCCGAGCCCTTGTTTCTTCTTATTGGAATCTCAGAATTGTATTATTGTCGGTACCAGGTGCGTTTCTTATTCTGTTTTTACACCATTGAAATACCAATTGACTGTAAACAGTAAACATTCTTAGCAGTGTTGTGAAATACCGTCCTAATATAGTGCTTTACGAGTATAAACATAACGCAAATATGTCGGTATACAAAAACACGTCGAGTTGACATAATTTGATACATGTTTCCGGCGAATTTAAAGTAATTATTGTCATATTAATGCCTAATGACGTTTGTAAAAACTTAGAGAGTGAACCCAGCGGCTCTCGCAAAGGTAATGTACAAGTTTACCTTAATGACTGACCCGACTATCATTATCATTACGCACATTGGAAGTCTATGTAGATCAACGTGTTTTACCCGTGAGATTTCTTAGTATTTCTGGGATTTGTTTTTGCGTTCAAGCACAAAGTGTTAGCTTCAGGAACGCAAGTGAAAAGTAAAAAAAAAATAGATATTACGATAAAATTCAGTACCGATGAGTCAGGCTCGCGAGTGGGAATTCCGTGTTTGATATTTGACTTTGTAAGCAGTCTACGCTACTATTCGCTCGGGACACATTCAACCTCATTAGAGCTACGAGCTTCATTGATAAACTGTAGAAGATGGACAGCCGTAAATAAATCAGGCGCAGACGTTTTCCATTGCGTGTTCAAGATTTATCGCCCACTTTATATCGTTATCCAAGCAAATAGAAGTATGATCATAATCACTGTGTCACTAATTGTTCGAGATAGCACGTTAACGCGAAACTGTGTAGTGATAGGTAGTCTAAACATTCCACTAGCTTGTAACTGTTACAGCATAATTATTATCGATTTCATAGTTTACGTAACATACCACTATGATAGTAAGTTGTTGCATAAAAATACCGTGCGGTGGCTACCTATCGTGTCAAACTCGATCAGAACAACCGTTAATTGATCAGTGAGCATGAGCACTGCTCCTTCTTGTAAAAGTGTTCTAATGACTACTTCCTGACGTGTGTGATGCAATTAACGGTAACTGTGACGATTCGTTCCGATTCGTTCTTCGAATGTCTTCACGAAGTTACGATTAAGACGAGTATCAATAACAACCACGAAACATCTGAGCATCGCCCATAAGGTTGCTTATCGAGCATTGTTTTGATTTTTCAAGATCTGAGTTCACTCATCGATTTTGGCCACGTTGATGTTGATAACTTTGCGTACCAGATACGATACAAGCTCATCAAAAAACTAATTCGCTAATACCATTCTAAACGTTATCCCAATAACAGCAGGGGATAAAATAGCATGTGTATTATTGCTTTTAATCGAATATTGGTTTGATACGCAAGTTTCTATCGAGACGTACTCGTATATTAATACGCAGGTAATCGGAGATATGATCACGCGAGGGGAAATTACTGCCGATGTGGACGTGTCCACTTTCTGATGTGATAGATAAATGCTAAATGACTTGTGACAGTTACGACTGATTGGCCACTGTATTCGAGTTATTGCCATTTAATCTGCAAGAAACTGTACTGTTTATGGGTACTTAGTCAGAAACGTACGGTTGATGGCTGGTTGCACGAAAGTCGTAGAGGTGTGCAGTAGATGCATAGTTAATTATACTTAGTGAGGTAAATAAATATTATAATGGTGGCAAGTAAGTGAAAACTATGCAAATTAATTACTTAATTGCAACAAGCACGCAGTTATTTTTTCTTTCACCTTAAAATGTAAATAATTAGACAGGCCATAGATACGAGTACAACACTGGTTTTTCAATTTTAATTTGCTTGCACACTTCTCAGAACCTTGGATTTCATTGTAATTGTCCGACATCTTTGTTTGAAAGATAAACAATAACGAGTTTTTTTTAAATAAACTATTAGAATAACAGATTATATTACCAGATAACGAATTCATTCTATTGTTTCGCATGCTTTATCTCGAGAAGTTTAAAAAACTTCTTTAATTTTGCAAATTATTATTTTTTCTTCAATGTAAAGCAGCTCTATGCTTTTTTGTCTCTGGCTAGATTATGATGATACAGTTTTCCATATTGTACCTTATTTTAATGTATTTAGCTATGTTATTGCATCGTATACTTATATAATGCGATAAACAGAAGCCGTGACAACGTCGAATCATCGCAAGAAACTAACCGTAGTAAATTGTAGCAGTCATTCTACCTAATAAGATTAGTTATACAATATACGTTCCTACTTGAATCAATTTAATCGTAGTTTGTGGTAATATTCCTCTTTTTGCATACAAAGACTTTAATATGAATATCGAAATGTGTTATAAATATAGAGATGATACTGTCAGGCAACTCATCATTATTCTTCTGCCCTTGTCCCATGTTATTTGGGGTTGGCGCAACACGTTTTTTTCCTCCATAATCCATTCTCCTCTGTCAACCGTCACGCTATCATTTACTTCTTTATCTTTCATATCATTCCTCACACAATCCATCCATCGTTTCTTTGGTCTTCCTCTCCCTCGCCATCCATCAACGTTTATATTCATCACTCTTTTAGTCATATGCGATTCGTCCCTTCCTCATCACATGTCCATACCGAGACAGTCGATTCCCTTGCAACTTTTCTGTAACTGGCGAAACTTTTAAACTTCCTCTAATATACTCGTTCCTTACTTTATCCATTCTTGTCACACCACACATCCACCTCTACATTCTCATCCCCGCTACATGCAATCTTTTTTATTCATCTTCTAGGCTTGTCGACTTAATAAAATATACCTTTATGAATGCAGAAACGCACTTTATTAAAAGAACTCAATAACAATAAAATCACATCGAATAATGTATTAAAAGGTAAACAAGGTCTACTTTGCGGTAAATTTATGTATTTCAGGAAGTCATAATGATCTTAATTCATTAAATTGTAATTTCCTTATTTATATGTGAAATCACAACAAAGTAGTCATGTTTATTAGCACTGAATTGTGTAATTACTGGTTTTTGATACGGTAGTTTAAAGTGACAGTTTTTGTCAGAAGCTTTTTGTGCATTTAGTTTTTTGTTCAATGTTGCCTGTACGAGTATAAGAAATTGATTAAATTGGCATCAGATGCATTTCTTGACAGACTTTATCCACGTGATTCTCTGAGCTGTTTCTTAGAACAATCTACCTTGTTTACGATCAAACTACATAACATTAGTAAAACTTTAACTATAGTTATGTCATTGCTCTAACTCTTTGAGCATAACTACTCTATACATTTGTGACAGTTCCTAAATTACCCTAGGCTGATAAAATTATCGTTTTTCTTAAATCATCTTAATCACATTAGTAATAAGGTCGGTTTACCCCTTAAAAAAATCGATACGCTAAATTCATCCCAAAGATCTCAAGCTCTATTGCTCAATCTTGTACGTGACTTTTACAACTAATCTTCTTAATTCAAAAAGCGAAAAGAAAAAGCCCATACCGTTTCTGTATCGATCTATTACGCAACGATATCTCTTGATCTAAAGCCTTATCATAATCAGCAGGCACTCATGCGCAGCTTGTCAAACCGCAATTTCCCCACCGCAGTGAAACTTATGTCTTTAGCGAAAGTTGACTCGATACGTTATTAACATTGTGGAAACATTTTCCCTTCCATTATATAAAGTAAACATTAATGGCGTGTGAGACGCAATCGGCAGAGGTCGGTGTGCTAAAACGTAATGAGATTATCTGATAAAGGTGTTTTAATAGCCTTGAACCGTAATTAATTGTTAAAGTATTTTTTTTTTTTTTTTTTTTTTTATAACAAAATGCTTATCATCATAGACCTCATCCATCGCTTTCCACCAGGCGTGATCGAGGTCAAGAGCAGGCCGCTCTTGACCTCGATCACGCCTGGTGGAAAGCGATGGATGAGGTCTATGATGAAAAGGTTTGTTTTGGGAAATGTTGCTGAATGAGGTTGGGAGTTGCACTCAAAATAAAATATGATAAGGCTATGTGTTATAAACATGAAAGAGAATTTCAAATTTTTAATCAAACAGCCTTTGTGATAAAAGTTAGTGATTCATGACTGTTTTGTATCGCCAAAGACACAAGAGAATCAATAACGGGATGAGTGGGTTCAATGCGTGTGACTGCGATGCCTCAACGCAAACTATGGCTCACCTCCTGGCCTGCACTATGTGTGGATCCACGTGCACTTTGAGGGACCTGTCCGAGGCCACCACCAACGCCGTCGAGATGGCAGAGTTCTGGTCAAAACTAATTTAATTTAAAAAAAGGGGAAATCATCAACACGACGAAGAAGAAGAAGCGTAGATATCAGGATACCAGGAAATAGATGTTACAATAATATATTATCTCAATTGTCAACTCAGTAATGGACATTAGACGTAGGATATCTTGCGTAGCGCACTGGTGAAAGCAAACACTTGGATAAGATCGTTTCCAATTAAAATGAGATCACGTTCATAATTAATGTTATTGCCGCTATTTAGATGTCTGCCTGATATCTATCTTAACTGATCCTTGAATTGAACGCGCACTTAATTTGTGTTTCTATTGGTGAGCCGACTGGAAGAATACTATCGCGTCTAAGGAATGGAACCTCTTGCTGATTGCCACTGAGAGTTAAGGCACGTTATTTTGACGAATTCTTGAAGCTGTATATGGTTCTTGGCATTGAGGCTCACGATTACTAATCAACACGCTCGTCCAGTGCAAAAGATAAATCATTGCCTTGTACCTACAAACAGTTAATTTGCATTGCATTCCCAAGTAACACATAAAAGCATTATATCGGCCGACTTACAGCATTTCTGTATCGTTTTCGCATTTTGAGTTAGTTCTATGATAGCATTACAAACGTTTATACGGCTACTGTAATGCTAATTTGGGCACAAATTATACGGCTTTAGATCATAAATAAGTTCACAAATAGTTGTTTAATTGCATTACAGGCGCATTATATTAGCATTATTGTGACCAAATAAGTTGCGAATCGCATTATAGAAGCATTATTACGGTCAATGAAGTTGCCAATCGCATTACAGAAACATTATACTAGCAATATTATTGATAATGAAGATGCTAATTACATTACAAAAGCATTAGAATAGCATAAGATTGTTCTAAAAGCATGATTGAGGCTATTTAAGTGTTCACAGGTAGAACTTTAATCATCATTGCAAAAACATCTCTAATACCATGGCACAAATGTTATAATACAATTAACGTTGTAATTTCACTACTTTGTTCAGCAATATAATATGGACGAAGATCGTCAAAACTGAGTGACACCATACTTGTATTTGCATTAAAATAAAATTTATAATACTGGCTAAGTTTTTGACTTTTTTGTTATTTCATGCCTATTTTAAACGCAATGTAGTTTACTGTAAATATCTATATAGGTTTCATTGAAAATTTTCACGCGCCTTCGATATTTTGTAGTTTTGATATAAAATGTTATATAAAAATATGAATCAAATAATCAAAACAATTTTTTATTCCTAGTCTAGAATGAATTTTGCATAATTAACGTAATAGTATTGATTGGGCAGTATTAAATTAAGTTCAATCATTATGATAAAGGTCTATTGCTATTATAAATAGGTTCGAATGATAATATTTTTTGGTTATAAAATATTTTCAAAATGGCGTGAGTCAACAATAACCCGGTGAACCTGTATAAAGGCCAATTAATGCCGTCAGCAGTATAAATAGTCACACGTAAACAATCGTTAAGCTAGAGGCCAGAGAGAAGACTTTTGATGAACCACCGTAGTGCCATTGGCTATAAAGTAGTTCTCTAAGGGTTCACCGATAAACCAATAGACTTGATGTAGACTGAAATTGTGCCATTGCTTGAAAGTAATTTTGGGGATCCTTGAGCAAAACAATAAAACTCATTTCAGAATTTGTATTACTTGAATAATCACAACTTAATTTTGTTATTAGCATAATTATCATAATCATTACACACAGGGTTAGGCAACACACCATAAAAAATGCTGTTATTTGTTGATGTATACACATATTATATTTTATGTGCTTTTCCCCAATATGGCCGACAAATGGTTTTAAGAATACAGTAAAGTGAATGTATATATAGCTTTACGCATTACAATAACTCACGTGTATTTGATTAAAGAGCTGTTACTCGCACAACAGCACTCAGTTGATGTTTAAAAATGCAAGCATTATATTGATTCACGTTTATGCTGTTCAACAGTATTAGGCTTTTACTTAGCACTTAAAAGTGCTATAGCACAACAAAGGGCACTAAAAACAACCTAAAGCTGTATCACGGATTTACGGTGCATTATAATGGTACAAGTTTATGCTATTAAGCGGCAATAGGCATTATCTTACTGCTTAAAATGCTATTGTAAACCCTAAGGCACTAAAAACAGCTGAAAGCTGTATACTGGATTTACGATGCATTATAATGGTACAGGTTTATGCTATTAAACAGCAATAGGCATTATCTTACTACTTAACAATGCTATTGTAAACCCTAAGACACTAAAAACAGCTGAAAGCTGTACAGTTGCATTGTGGTTGGCTTCACTAAAACTAAAGGCTTTACAAAAGCATTTTGATAGGCCATTATCCAACCGTTATACATTGTAAAGCATCATAATGGTTTTGAAATACCAATATAAAGCATCAAGACGTTCGGTGAACTTTTATAGGAGTTTATACGGACCTTAAGTTTTACATAAGTTTACTATTCGTATTTTAAAATGCTTCCTGTGTTACTTGGGTTTTGACTACGCTTCTCTTTTGTCACTGCAAAATTCGCTAGCTTAGCAATTTGAACCCTTTCCATTAATGTTGGGGGAACTCCGACGCAATTCATTAGTTAGTCACATTATTTGCCACCCCTGGAGGGTGACCTAGGCCCCCAAAGTTAAATCCTGTAAGGGGACGCCCTCGGAATCCGCTTGTGCAGTCGATATGCTTAGATGAGCATCAACTGCAATGGGTGCAGCTCGTAATTGGTACGTGGTACATACATACATATTTATGAGGTAGGGCTTTGTTCCCTATTGACGGGATAAAGCAGTTTTTTTTTGAGATTAGTACCTACAGTGTGATGTTTTGTTTTGATGAAACACGAATGTTTTCAAATATAGTACCCATGTTTTAAGAAGCCCTAGAAATTTTTAATATCGAGTTACATGTGCGATGTTTCTCTGAATAAATCTTTGAATAAATAATTCAATTGTCACGTTCCGGTGTGCAATACCGTTCTTAAAATGTATGTTTATTGAAATTAAGTATCAAAGTATTACGTCAGGATATTGAAGTAATGTTTATTAAAACTAGTCCACTTTAAGAGTTATCTCTAATCGTGCTAAATCTACGCTAAATGGCAGCAGATATCGATGCCAAGGTCTCGACCGCCATGGATTCAATGCCGATAGTTTGTGTGTCTTCTCCACACAATAAACTCTTCCATAAAAGGAGCTGTGTATTTGTTCAAGTGGTACTTACTTACTTTGTAGTTATAAGTGTCATTGCTTGTTGAAACTGATTGAAAGGCGTTGACAGTAACAGATGTGTTACCTGTACAAGTTGAAGATAGCAAGGTTCCTCCGCTCCTTGTCGCGAAATTATCGTTGGCTGGTTGATGAACAGCTTTGCAAAACAAAACAGGAATTAGTAAGAAGTCCTTACTGTAAATAATCAAGTCCATAGATAATTTCGCAAGATGATACACCCTATTTCCTTATCGATGTTATCGATTTGTAATTAGACCAATGTATGGAGTAGTTGGGGGTCCGTATCAACATCTCCACCCACTCTCTCTCACAGAGAGAAGGTCCGTGACTAAGAACTGTAAAAACTGATTGTCCCTTTTAGTGATAAATACAATAATGTCACCCGGATTCTGTGAAAACTCTTACGTCAAATAAAATCAGCGAGCAAGAACTTTCATTACACTGTAGTTTTCTCGCGCGCGAAATCCCTATAAGTGGCAGTCAACATATCAATATTCCTCATGCCAACTTACGAGTATATACTGTAATAGATTCTAATATACCAAGTTGCGTCGTAAGTCTTGACCGCGGCGGCAATAGACTAAACGTGATTGACATATAGATAACGGTGATTGCGCGAATGACTTGATCGTGAATAAGTTATCACTTGCATTATTATTGATGGGCGGGTGTAAACATTGGAAGGCCACCCAGTAGGACTGATATTAAATGGACCCTTTATCTCTCTCGGAGAGTAACCTATGTGTAGAGATTTTGCTGGGAGGAAAACATTAGTCAGTCTGCAAAATTAGTAAAGGGGCTGAAAATACGTAGAGGGTACGACGGTTGCAGTTAAAAATACTTTTTTTTTTGTTTCTTTGTTCATCAGATCAATGTTGATGCAGAGAAATTCGTGCATCTTGTGATTTGAGTTGAACTTACATTTCTGCTCACTGCACAACTGCCTCAGAACTGCTGTTTACAGAAAGGTGCGAAAATTCCACAAATTTTTAAGATGGAATGACTCAATAACCTGCTTCATGTATAAATATTTATGTTTCATGTCTATGTATTATTTCTTTACCGGTAAATAAATATTTCTCATGACGTAGCCGAGCTGGTCTCAGCACGTGTTTCGCAAACTGATTGTCATGTGCCTGTGTAAGAGGCCCGCAAACCACATCCAAGGTATTATTGTTTCAATAACAGTATCACATAGAAAACAGTAAACTAATGCTATAACATTTGGATTCATCTTAACTCACCAGAGTCTTTATAGTCATGGTTAGGTTATTTATTAATCAAGTGTATAATGTAATTTGTATCTGAATTTACACAAAATTTATTGACTAAATTGTTATAATTGTTATAAAATACAAAACAAACAACAGACCAATATCAATCATTAATCAATCCACCGTCACTGTTGATTCTGGCTTTCAGGAGTTGCAGTGGATTGATAATAGTGTGGCGGGCTTGGCCCAAAAAAATAAAAGCCCAGAACAATTCACATGAATGTCTTCAAATGTTTTTTTTTTAAGAATTTTCACTTACAATAGGTTCAAAATAATTTCGTCGGCACTACATTTCGCACCAAACAATCTATGTATTTGTATAAAGAACGTCACTGTCAGATCACAACTTTACGCAGCAGCACCGAGTTGGATGCTCATTCAAATTACCAAATGCAATACAATTACAACTATTTAATGTCATAGTTGCGTGCGAGATAAGATAGATACACTTGTTTTCCGGGTCGTCACATTTAAAGATAAAACAGACGGTTAATTTAATTTACATAATTATATGTCAACAGTTGGAATCCATATTTGTTTTTCACTGGTAGAGGTTTGTTGTATATTCTGATTTATTCATTACTCTATGGGCGTGACATGTGACGTCATAATCAGAATCGGTGCGATATGGGTTTCACAAAAACTTTGACCAATTGGCTATGGGAGAATCATAAGGAAATAGTACATACGTCTTATGAGTCATCGACGTTCAGTACTACACCTTCTAATGTCTAATGTCGTTATGTCGAACATAGAACCGTATTTATGAGGTACTGTGTGCAAGCAAGATGGATGCTAGCGTAGGCGGTATAGTAATGTCTTCGGATTGTCTATTTTACAATGCTAGTAGACCGAGACCCATAAAGTCAGGTAACTGGCGAAGTTTACCCAGTTGAACTATACTAGACGACTCGTACGATAGTTACAGAATGGCTTGTAAAATTATTCTTCAGCAGCGACCAAGGTTCTGGTAGTAAACGGTATATTGCCGAGTCTGTGTAACTGTCGAAAATAAAGCGTTAAATCATTTCTCCTGTTCGTAACGTGGGCTTGGCGAGGTGCCAGCATCCGTTCAGCAAGGATGTTCAAGTCGGGATGTTATGATCAGCGCTTGTAACTTGACGTCATGGCTGTATTTCCCCTTTTTACTCTAACATGGCAAAGTCGGACGAAGGTTACCCTTTTGTTCTCCTAATTATGCTTATACCGATTATGGGACCTCCCGCACGATGCGGCCACGACCACGACATGTCGTATGACCGACTATCTTAAGCAAAAGTGGTCGGCCACCCGGTCATACGACAAAATTTTCTGCTTTGTTTCGACCAAAAGTAATTTCTGCGGGCACAAGTAACCAAAAGTCGTGGTCGTGGTTGTGTAGTGGGCGAGGCACCTAAATACTGCTGAATCAAAGAATTGCTGACCAACGTCCCTTTAAAACGTAGAGTATTCATAATAACGAAAGTTTAATAAAAGCTTTACTAGACTTGTTCCGGCGACTGACTTCATATGGGTAATATTATTAGCCCATAAAATGTTTTTTTTGGCTAAACATGTATTTCGAGTAAAGTCGGCGTCGCGTCGTAGCTCGCAGTAGGAGGGCATCTCCATAATATTAAATGTATCGGTAAATTACTGTTTGTACAGAAATAGGATAGATGGCATATAGGTCATGACATTGACTACAGATCGTGGTCTTCCAGTTATATTCGCCATTAAAATTAAACCGCAAGCCTAAAGTATGCAACCCTGAAGTTTCAATGTCAAATGCGTTAATTTTTATAACAATGACTAGTTACATTGAGGTGTGGTTACACTGACAGGTAAATAAGCCAATTTTCAGATTGTTAAATGAAACTTGCATATAAAAAAGCAAACTGTTTATTTAAACATGCATTCATCAAATTATTACATAAAAAAAAACGCTCTATCTTTTTGAGGTAAGATTATGTGCGATATCGATTTAAACACAGGCTCTCAGTATAAATAATATGTTTGCCTTATCTTTCAAATATCACAAGTTTACGAGTAGCGAGTGTCAGCAGGACCATTCCTGTATGCAATAAGGAAGATCTTCATTCTTTTAATCGCGGTAATTAATTATAGTACAAGAATAGACGTGGGAGCAACTCCTGAGGTCAAATATTAAATGATCAAGTGGATTTTCCGTCACTATAAGATTTGTACCTAGTAAGTACTCCAGATAACGTTGAAAAAGCCAGCCTATCCAGGCAGATTACAAATACAATGTACCTACCTACATAAGTAATTGGGCAAGAATGTAATAAACAGTAACAGTTCCTGCATCTATTTTCATTGATAGTAGGGTCATTTCGCCTGTTCGCGTCCATTTAGTGCAGTTGGCAAGTTTGAAGGAGAAGATAAAAATGTTCCAGCACTAGTTTCAATGAAAAAGTTATGTAATGTGTTCATTATATAGTCTACTATAGGGTTCGCTTTCAGTTTTGTTCGAAACTACTTGTGTTTTTTTTTATAAATAGACAAACTTCAAAAATACGCGTTTTACCCAGTTTGCGTCCAAAAAATCTAAATTGCGTCCACCCATAGACCATTTTGCGTCCACCACCTAAGAAAAGGAATGTAGGGGTGATATTTTTAAGATAATCTAAAGAAAAATTGTATTTTTAACAGATTCTTTATTCAAGAATATAGTTATTTGGGAACTCAACTCTCGGATTCCATATTCCTTAGATCCCTCTCCTCAACCGAGACCTACAACTATTTGGGTATGTCGGAAGCATTAGGCATCAATGCTGCTGACATGAAACAATCATAGAAGGAGCGCTTCTTTGGTCGCCTGAATAAAGTGTTAAACAGTCTTTTATCAGGCGGAAACAAAGTGCGCGCCTTTAATGGTTGGGTCATGCCGGTTTTGATGTATTCTTTCGGCATACTCAAATGGACTCAGACGGAACTTGACGCCCTGGATAGGAGGGTCCGCACACTATTGACCGCAAACCGGATGCATCACCCAAGATCATCGGTGATGAGACTGTATATCCCGCGGAAGTGCGGAGGTCGTGGCTTCTTAAATGCTAAGACCTTGCACAACCGTGAGGTATGCAGTCTCAGGGAATACTTTCTCGAAACCGCACCGAGATGTGGTCTCAGTGGACAAGGGCCTCACCCCGCTCTCCTTGGGTAACGAGAACTGGCGCAAACCTGTGATATTGAATACTAATGACCGTAGGGAGGTATGGCAGAGCAAGGAGCTACACGGACGCTTTTTCCGGGCCCTACATGGACCTGATGTAGACCTCTTGGCGTCCGTATCCTGGCTACGATTTGGTGACCTCTTTGGGGAAACCGAAGGTTTTGTCTGTGCGATTATGGATGAAGTTATCATGACGAACAATTATCGGAAATACATTGTCAAGGACGGTACGGTTGACATCTGTCGGGCATGCCACCGTCCCGGTGAATCGATGTTGTTTCCGGTTGTTCTCGTCTAACGCTAACGGTGAGTACTTGCACAGACACAATCTAGTAGCTAGGATTATCCACCAGCAACTTGCCCTGCAATACAACCTTGTGGGTTCTGAAGTACCAACTACAAGTATGTGCCCGACCCAGTTCTCGAGAACGGTTATGCCACATTGTATTGGGATCAAAATATCATCACGGACAGGACTATTTTAGCAAATAAACCTGATATTGTGGTGATAGATCACCGAGAGCGCCGTGCAATGATTGTTGACATCACTGATCCATGTCCCTCGTGACGAGAATCTTGTGAAAGCTGAAAATGAAAAAAAAATCAAGAGTCTTGATTTAGCACACGAGGTTGTCGACATGTGGGACGTGGACTCTGCAATCATTGTACCGATAGTCGTTACGGTTAATGGAGCAAAGAGTCTCGACCAACACCTTAGGTCCTAAGGTGTTGGTCGAGGAGGAGCAGAAAGAGGCTCTCATTGCGCGGCTGGTTCTCCAAGGGCTTGATTCAGAAAGCAGTACTCCTGGACACGGCACGCATTGTGAGACGGTTCCTTAACCTGGGGCCCTGACCACCCTGCCTGGACCTTGTTCCTGATGCCGATGGGGCATCTAAATTTTATATTTTAAATGTTTTGTTTACTTTTGTTTTTTAAAATATTTAAAAATAGATTAAATAAGTGAAATAATGAATAAAATTAATACACATTAAATTATTTTTACAAATAAGTTAAAAAAATATATTTACGCTATTATTTGTATTTAATGAAAAAATGGACGCAATTTGGTACAATACTATTTCCCTGTAGGTATAGTTTGCGTCCACAACTCCACATGTGATGAACGAGTTTTGTATCTTTTTCTACAATCATAATAATGTGGACGCAAATTGCTCATTACGATTGCATGATATTAGTACATAAATAAAAAATAAAAACAAATTCCCTTTCATAATTTAATCACATAAAAATAAACACTAACTAAATCATAAATAGACGAGTTCGCGTCCATTGTGGTCGCAAAGTGGAAGTTTTATAAATTCGGTGTAGTAATTCGCGTCCACCTTATTTTAACAGTAAACTTTAAAAAAAACAAGTAAATACATAATTAATATTACTCCTTTTTTCATGCTTTATGTCTAGAAACAGCTGTGTATTCTAAAATACGCATAAAACAATAAAATAATTACTGTCGAACGCGCCCCTGCACACTATTTTTTTGCTGACATTCCGCTCGTCCGCGCTTCTTTGTTGAAGAACGGAGACTAACTATTTTTTTTACACATGATTGATTGGGCACATAGAACTTTTGTCTATGTGTATGCGCCTCTTATACGATGAGGTATTGGTGGTAACGAGTTTTCGGTGATTTAGTGTGTTAATATACCTATTTTCGAGAATTGTTATAGGGAAGTCCGAAAAATGGACGCGAATAGGGTGATGGACGCGAACAGGCGAAATGACCCTATCAAATGTAACCGTATTCTTTTGATTACGGCCTTATTTCTGTTTTACGGCAATGGCAGAGTAAACAATGGCGTTGGCGCAGCGCCATCTGCCAGCGATCTGCGTGAACGTCTGATGACTAATACATAGGTAATTATATTAGAAGGATATGACGCCGATAGTGGTAATTACTTGCATTAGCGATGATAGGACACACAGGTAATGTTATTTTCAGCTCTGCCAACAATTTATGTAGGACTTGATTTATTGTATCCTCCTGTCAAATCTTACTGATGCAATTTGACCTCCATGCTAAAGTGACGTGCATCCGGTGCATCATAATTATGGACTTAGAGAGAACTAGCTAGCTTTCTTGTTATGTCAAATATTTCCAAAGTTTCAAGCAACATTCGTGCCAAAACTAAGCTTATTTATTGGCCTTGGAAACCTGACACTAAAATTGTCAGATTGGCTTTCCCAATTTCAATACTTAGAAAGATGTTAGAAATTAAAATCTCGCGAGATCCGATTTTCGAGATCTCGGATAATTTTCAAAAACATGTTGTTAAATTCGGATGACTAAAAAGCGATAAAGCTTGGTTGGGATTATTAGGTTAATTTATTAAGATAAAATATTAATTTAAACAAAAAAACTTATTATTCTATAATAGAACTCACCAATTACCCGTATTTTTTGGAAATCAACAAAAACAATAAAAGAAGACTCAGTCAAATGTAGTCAGTCGCTATGTACCCACAGTGTGCAGCTTCGCTGACTACTGTCGCCCAATCCCGTCAATCTCGAGCGTGATCTCGTCATATTATGCTTCGGGATTGATCTCGAAAAATGACACGAGATCTCGCGAGATGGAGATCCTGCGAGATCGGTATTGCATTCCCTAGAGCGATGTCTAAAACATCTTCTAATTTCAGTGGCGAATTGTTCATGTCTGCCTTCCCGGTTGCTTATATCTTTAATTCTTTATCATTCTGGTGCTTAAAAGTATGTTCGTGAGTGTGTTTATTCAAAACATCCACATCACAGGCAACGTATTGGCTAACTGTAGAATGCATTCTCGTCTACAAAAATACTACGGATGACAACGTAGTATGCTAGTAATCAGTCATTGTTTACAAGGTGTTTACAAACATTGACAGTAATTTTATTTTCTGTTTCAATAACTAGACAATAGTAAGTAAACGTATAACATCACCATTTGTTTTTAGTTTCTAACGTGTGTGCTTGTTCACGTATACGCTAGGAACGTATCTAAGGTTGCGCTTTTTCTTCAACCTGTGGTATCCCATTGCTGGGAAAGGCTCTCCCCCAAAGGTTTTCACTCTACCCGGTTTGTGCCTTCTTTGGCCAATCCCCCATAAATGGTTTGAGCTAACAAGCTATAATCAGTTTCTCAAGCCTCCCTCGGCTTCGTAAACAAGCATGCCTTCGTTTATTAATAACGTAAAAGTTTGAAGAAGAAAACGTAGAAAAGAAGGCATTACATAAGGGAACTCATTTTTAAAACTAAGAGTCACAGGTTTAAGTATAAAGCGGTCTTCAGTATAAATTGCTCTCAGTGTGTAAAATGTAAAAATCAAACTCTTTACATAAAGTAAAACTAAAAATAAACTTTGCGATCATTTTCAATTTGGGATGCATTTCCAGGGATTGAGTAGGATGTCTTCAACGTCAGTAAACGATGATGAAATGTTTAAATATGAGTCTATTATTTATTAGTAAAACGTTTGTTAAGAGATCGAGTACCTACTCATCTACTAGTGTGGGAAGGATGGGCACTGCCGCCTTCTGCGCAGGCGCGAAGATTTGTTATGCCCACATAATAATCAGCTCTATAAATAGGTATAAATATCCAAACTTACGCATGTTTATTGGTTATACATAATTTGTTACGCGAACCGATAATATTGAACGCTTATGAAGTATTGTTTTGAAAACTTACGTATAACTTACCTACTTATATTTATTTTACAGATTAGAAACCGCTACGCTATAGGTTATCGGATAAAAACACGATATTAGATGTCGTGGGTTCAATCATGGACTTGTTACTATGTGTTTTCCAATACATTGATAAGGTATCAATGCGTTTCTGAACATGTTATGACTACGGTCATTGAGAATTTTTAAAGAGTATTTGGGTAGTTCTTAGTTCGCTTACCAGTAACCACTGCCATCAAATAATAAACTTTAGTTTCGAGGATGTTTACAGGTAACTTGTAAAACGTTTACCGTTTCCGCAGTGAGCTGTTAATGTGGGTAGTCTGTGAAAGTTGGACGTAAAGTTGTTTGAAATGCTTCGAAGACTTATTGTTCTGAGTTTCTTGCAGTTTTCAACTACTAGAACTTACTTACCTAATAATAATAACTAACGGATCAGCACCTAAACGACGAAAACTATGATTTATGACATTTCTATGAGTAACTCAATATCTCACTCATATATTAAGTAGTTCAACAGTTTTTCCTTAGTGCTTGCTTAGAAAACCAATCATTGGGCTCTTATTCTTGAAAACAAAACTTTCCTGCTACTTCACATTAAGTACATCCGCAACCACATTGATTAATCACAAAATTAAAATTACTGGGTGATGCAAACCTTCCACAAACCACAGTAGAGTCTCGTACAGTTGACTCATCTTCAGTAGTAGCGGCATTGTATGCAAACCGCCGCCCGCAGTGACGTCTGCTAGTTTCGGTACAATGGCGAATTAAGACAAAGAACCAATGATTTGTTATGGTATTGCACTGAGCTTGGTCATGCCTCACCAAGGAAGTTGAGACACTACACTTAAGTAACCTACCCGCCTATTTTCCCCCAACTTTTTTAACCTAGATGGACCAAGGTGCTGTCCTAATGACGTTAGCTAAGATAAATATGTCAATTGTAATTTTTTGCAATACCGATCTCGTAATTTCATTTCGTGCGGTCTGTGTGCTTCTGAAGAAATGAACAATAGCTGTGACAGAGGCCGATATTTGAATAAATTTGGATTGAACGTCACATCTATTCAACTAAATTGTATTCCCACCATTGTTGATTTCGTGAACAATCATTCGTAAACATATTCTCTTTATTGTTTGTCTAATCTTAAAACATCGCTAATTAAATATAATTTCTGTCAAAGGTTTTCTTAGTCCATTGTTAGTGAAGGATTTGAAAAGTGCGTACATTAATTCTGTGAACGACGTGACGATTACATCTCATCTGATATTTAATTCGGATTTGTTCTTGGCCGTAGTCCAGGGTCTGCGGAGCGTGTCAACACGCGTCCTCATTTACTTAATTGTAAAACAAATACAGCTATTTGCAGCACTTTTAAAAATGCGGTGGGACGTGCTTTTCTTTTAAATGGACGAGTAATTGTTAATTATCGGAACCTATTTTGAATGCAAAGTGTGCACCTGTGATTTTATTGTTTGAAGTGTCACGGACAGTTATTTGATCCAGTTCAATGGGCTACTCAAAGCGTTCGAGCTGGCCTCACAGGCACCGAGTTAAGTAAGCCCTGAATTATTGTAAATGCACTCTACTTAAGTATAAGTATAACAGCCATCTTTTCATAAAAGCGTTGTCATTTAAATCCATGTCGTCACAGTAGTTTTGACAGCCACTATTTGCGTAAAACAACCACAGAATTGAAGTAATATCGATGAACTATTTGCGACACCACAGTTTACTTCTTCTAATTGTTTTTTTCCTTGCTTAAAACTGGGCTATCTAATAATCTTACACAATATCTAATCAGCTTTCTTTGACTTTGCATTCCGTAACCATAAAGAACTATAACCATCAAGAGACCTTACTAACGTCGTTTGTCCTTACGGAATGCCAGAAGCCGTTACTCGTCCTGATAACTTTGTCACAAGTGCTTCAAGTAGGACTTTAGGGAGTGACCTCAGAGGCAAACCATCCGTTACCTTATGAGTAGGTAATTTATTTCAAGGACGCATTCTTAATTTAAAAGTGTCAAAAAAAAAGTGTTGCGCCAACCCAATGGCATGGAACAAGGGCAGGAAGATGATTTTTTATTAAAAAGCATTATGAATTCTAGTAACTAAGTAAAAAAAACTTTCATACAATGCATTTGATTTAAAAACATGCAATTACTTAACAGAACGATATCATTTGTTCACATACCTAACACGCTCTGAAAGATTAATGAAGACATCTGAAATGAGAATTATCATTGTGTACATAGGTAATTACAGTTAAAAAGTGAACTGTAATTTAATAATAACACGAGTAATTACAATTAATAATACCTACTATATTTTTGTCATTTGACATAAGTACTTACTGGGTAAAGGAAAACACATAAAACACCTCTAAATAAATAATTAGACCCGTTCCATTAATAAATTGTTGTTTAATTAAATTTAGTAAAGTTTCTCTTAAAACCCTGTTTTATTAAAAGAAATAAACTTGAAAAAAGTTTATTTCTTTTAATAAAACAGGGTTTTATCGTTTTACCACCAGACAGTAGTTATAGACACATTGACTTTTAAAGTGAAATGACGGCATAACTTCCTACAATGATGCGGAGAGAGACACTTGAGGGCAGCGCCCCTATCTTCATTCACTATCGTTATCTCGTTACATCGCCGAATCGTAATGCTAGTGATTTACACGCCAATTGTCGGCATCTATTCACTCGACCCTTGAACTCGCTTGCAATTTGTAACAGAAACTTTATGACTGTTAGGCACTCAAATCATTTCTTTCAAACAGCAATGCACAACCGATTAAAATAAACTTCAAAAGTACAAGTTCAGTGAGCGGTGTTTAGTACTTAATAAAAGTGTATTTAAAAAATATGTGATGAGTCTTCAAAGGGAAAAACGTACAAAATTTAATATGTGGAAGGCGATTCTACACAGGAAGAGGAAATACAGCGAAGTTTTACCCGGTGATCGAGAGTCGTACTCCGCTCTAGCGGCAATGCAGGGAGGTAGTTCAGCTACACTACCGCCATCTCTTGACGCGCTCAGAGCATGTAAGTATTATCGCTACTCGACGCTAGATGGCAGCACTGATTGTTCCGTGCTAATATTATTGTCTTTGTTTTGGTGGCGTTCGTACAGATAAAATGTTTTGGCGTTCTTATAGATTTACATAATTATCAGAAGTATCAATTACTAGTCTAAAACAATCACTGGATAAGCTATTTAGTATTTAGTCGTAGTTTTGTTCAAGTTACATTAAATAAGTATCTAGTTTTTTTTTTAAACCGTTACTTTTCTTTTTATGAAAGACACCTAACGCACTGCGTAAAATAAATATTGTAATACTTATTCAAATATCATGTACAGACGCCAGCAGGTCAACCTACCCGAAACTGTTAGATTTTCCCAACCAACCTTGAACCTAATGCTTGAGAGATAAAGTTGAAAATCTATCAAAAAAATTTGACAAATTGTAGTAGCTTGATGTGCTGGCCTCTGTACAATACTTGAAAATCAACACGATGACATTGTGTGCATTTTTTGTGGAGACGTAATGGCGTGGCCAATGCCTCCTCTCGGACTTCAATTGTGGGAAAATATGATTCATACCATTGTGTTTACTATACCAACCGCGTCAAACGTTGCCGCTCTTTGAATGAGGTCAATCTTTGTTACATTTCTGGCGTCTCTAACGCTCGTGACCCACGGTTTTACAACAAACGGAGCCCTTGCGACAACCGACGACACTCAAGCATTACTATTATTATCTTCAAGATCATAGAAAACAGTTTTTCTTATTTTGTAACTTGAGAATAATATGTAAGTTTTGTGAAATATATATTTTTAAATTTTTTCAATGGTATCTGGGGTGGAAGGGACATAGACGCTCAAACGGTTACCAATTGTTTGTGTTAAGTACATCATTCTGAGCCTAGGATGTTTTTCATCGGTAATTAAAAAACTGGAATTTCCTCCAAGTGCAAGACCTACCTACACGATCAAAATGTATGAAACAACTGATTTTCAAGATCGGAATGGAGTACTGGACACGTGGTAACAGTTTGTGCGTCTATGTTCCTTCCACGTGTAGGTATAATAATTATTTTAAAATGAAAATCTTGTCTCCTTAGTTAAAAATCCAGTGGTCTTCAAGTGAATAATACCCCTGAGCTTACTCGTCTCATTCCCCATCCTTATTCGGAAACAATTGTCATTGTTGCAAGTAAAACTCATGAAAGGACATCAGTTGGCAATGCGAAGAGGTAATCTTTAGGTACTACTTAACAATGCGCTGACTATAAAGAAACTGACACTAGCGAAAAACGTTGCCCACGCGCAGACAATATGGCTCCCACGACATGGTTTCCATGACTTTACGTAAATCTGCTAATTACTGCGCATTTAGACATAACAATGATATGTTTCCTCACTTTAATATACATAGAATTTCCATAATGGAAAATATTATTATAATGCCCAGAAATACCCGTTCGGCTCGAATAATATAACGATGACGTGACGGCCGAATATGCCTAAATACCTACCAAGTGTCCCAACTGTTCCATAGGTATTTAAGGTTTCGGAAATGTAAAATATATCATGTAAATGAACACAGAGGAAACATCAATCATCAAAGACATTTACATGCATTCAAAATCGAAGGTCTTTCAACTTGGCAATGTATCAGTCTGTTGTAGAATTTTCTTGTGCTATTTTCTTTTGTTATCTTTGTACTTTGAGCTCCACCCACTTCTATGTCTCTAATTTCTTGTAAAAGCATTCTATTTCCTCTGTGAAACGTTCATGGTTATTTAGTCCCATAAGTACATAATGTATGTTCGTGCAAAATATGTTTGTACACATGTGTGTCTGAATGTCGCTCACGCAAGCCTCAATGGTCGGAGTCAGTGTACAGGTCTGACCCACATACTTTGCCAGGCCATCGTCTCCGGCGCGCCGCCTCCTTCGGGACATCAAACACAGCTACGTACATACTCTCGAATGTATTTATGCTTATCTGAATCAACAATAACCGGCATAATGGGTCCCTTCAATGGTTTGCATATATTAGTTTATGAGGCCAACATTTTCTAGTGCATCCGGTCTTATTAGACGCATTGCGGTCCGTTCTTGATTATTATGATTTTGGGACATTCGGAAGTCATTTGCAATTAGAGAATAATTACAGTTTTGGTAATTCCCTTCACTATGTTATCCAATGTTGTGTTCAAATTGTAGGCTTGTGATTCACACGAGTCGCTTTCTACTCTATAGGTAGCTCTGTCAGTCATGTCTCGTTCAGAGTAATTGTGAATGCACTTACAACGAATTCGTTGATAACCTTAATTTACGGGTGAATAATTCTCGTGTTTCCATCTCGATCCAATGAGATATATTTGCAAAAATCCATTGCGGCCATGTCCCCGAGCGCGTCACGGATAATGAGCAGCTCCTGCTATTGTGTTCAAATTGTGTCAAATTAACGCATCCGTTTTCTAAGAACTGACTCATGACGAATTAATACTGTAGTGCTAGGAACTCAGTGTTTTATCTTTTTGCGGTCAGCTTACGAGCTTCGCATAAAGGGCTTTCTCTGAATAGGGTCTTTCTATTACACCTTATCATTTTGCTTTGTTTACTAAAAGGATCAGTTAGGGCTGCATAGTCATGTTTCGTTAACTGACCGTAATGTCGAAGTATGAGACTATTTAACATTAATACAACAATTTGTCAACACAAAAACGCAGTCTAAAGTGCTCTTGATCTTCCGATATCCATTTTCCGAGATAAAGTTAATTCTCCGTATATGTCAGCTCGTTTAAGAGACAACCTCCTACTGTGGATGTGGAAGCGAGAGCTGCTTCCACAAAAAAAAACAAGTTACGCTCTGAAGGCCGTCATTACTAAATTCTCCATAGTTTTTATTCGACTAAGCTCTCAGAAGCAATTCCAATTGCGTTCTTTCGATGAATACGGAAAACCGATCTCTACTGTGCCCGTATACTTGAGGAAAGAGTTAAGAGCGTTTCGTGCCCATTCGTGCCCATGGTCCATTTTATTTCCTTTCTTTATATGGCGTTGTTCGACTTTTTAAAGGTACCTTCATAATGTTAACACGTAGTTTGATTTTATGATTGCCATTATAGGGGCGACGATCTGTTAGACGATCAAACGCTTGTATGATTGACTGGCAGACAGAGATCAGACCTAAATTGAAAAGCTGTTTGTTGTTTTAATATGTTTGTTAAACTGAGTAGAGGTACATACTACTTAGTTAGTAAGCTGTTAAGACGTCAATATCTGCGATTGCCCAAGTCACTATTTGTGATTCTTAAACGTTTCAGAAGTCTATTGATGTTTCTCAGAAACCTGTTCCTTTGTTTATGCTCCCTATAAACGCCCTAGATTTCTCATCGAAAATTAGAGATTGTTTTCAGAAGTCAGATGGTATCAACAGTCGGCTGTGTTTTGTTTTATTTATGAATTGTTCGACCGCGACATATGGCAGACGCTGGGTACCTTCGACGCAGCTGGGGGTAACAGGATGCGAATATACGATTAGCGATCTTTTTCTCTTGCATTTAAAATTACTTTACCGTTCCGTACTACGCTTACAGAGCACAGCTTCCGGTTGTTAATAAGGTTTTATTTATTGTGACATCGAACGATTCTGATGTATCCTCTGGAATGTACATCTAGCATGTCAAATCAAGATGGAAAGACTTAGTTCTGAAGCTGTTAGTTAGTGACTTGGCATAGCCTGACCTACTAAATATATTGAGAATTGATGTAGGTAGGATTAGTTACCAGTTGGAGTGTGGGTAGACTGGTAGACATGATTGTATCCTCGTCCTATACATAGTGTGTCTGAGTGGGGTCTCGCGGCAAATTATATAACTTTTCATTATGGTGTTGAAAACAATGAATCAGCGGAGTGCTCGTTAGTGAGTCACCTCCCCACCTCATTGTGGAGGCCATATTGCACTTTATCCTTGTATTTTTTCTTAGCTAAAATTATCTCGTATTCTGCTTCTATATACCCTTAAGTACCGGTATTTGTAGTGTTTGCATGTTAGCAACTAATTGTAAATGCCTGAGAGAGCCGACTCTAATTGGCATACTCTAGCGTAGCCTACCGACTTCATACCGACTATAAACTTTTAATTAGTCACATTGCTAAATGCTACGAGTTTGTTTACCAACATTTTTGATGAAATATTGTAATAGGCTTACCATTTTATATATTCAAACACTTTCTTAAATATTTAAATTATAATTATAAGCTTTCACTAATTATGTAATCTTTTTGTTACAGGTAAGTGTCGATTGCTTTACGAATTCATTGTGGTATTACACGGTAAGTACTGCGTACCTTAGATTAACTTATTTTATATTCACGCTCTCTAAACAAAGGTGTTTACGATCTCAGCTCTCACACAATTGATGCGAATTCAGTTAACTTTTAATTTGGTGACTGACCGCCATAATTACCTTACTGTTTCCATCAAGATGTGTTATCTCATAATTTTACTGTTTTACACTGTTGTGCTCTGATACTTGCTAATTCTATTTTGGATCGTATCAAGTGAATCGTTAAGATTTTTTTTTACGATTATCCGATTCTTTATGGCATCCTAAATGACATTTATGTAATACAGTTCAAATTGCGTCGTACCGATAAGCTTTTACGGATCGTTATTTAAAAACAAATTAAGTAGATTCTTTTGAGAATTTTATGCAATATCACTTTAAAAATGATAATTTCATGACGGTGTTAATAAAAGAGAATATATTGTATAACGGATGCAATAAAGTGCATTAATTTACTGGTGTAATTAAAGCTCTTTTGTATCGTGTGTCGCGTTAGTCCGGCGAGGCCGTCCGGTGCGGCCCACCTCTCCGGCGCCGGATGCCTGTGAAAACAAGTGCAGCTTAGGGTTACACGGTCGACTCGTCCAGGCTTTCAAGCTGACGTGCCAAGTTTCGACCGCAAACAAGATATCAGGTTGACGTGCGTAATTGGGTCTGTGAAAATCCTGTATGTTCACAGATTTAAGTTAATGACCATGGATGAAGGCTCAGACCACCGCGAAATCATCAGTCATCTTTGGTGTTATGAGATTTGTGAGTGACATTTATGTCGAGAAGTATTTACTTGCCTTTATCATAAACTGCGACTTCATCATTCTCTTGCCCTTATTCCGATTTATTTGTAACCGTAAATCATTTTCTGCATCAGCCATCAACCATCATCTCTATCAGTCGTCATTTTAGTATTAACCCAATTTCTATTCATATTATTTTCAACGCCTCGTTGGTCTAGTGGTGCAAGCGCGACTGCTGAGCATGAGGTCCTGGGCTCGATTCCCGGCAGTGTTATTGTTTTTTTTTCCATCAGGAATTTCTCAGTAGCAGCCACGGAGTCTGGATTTGTGCCTGGTTGATGGCAATAGGCTCACCCCCTGTTATATGAGACTTAAACATAACTGGCGAAATGTGGGTGTACCAATGGGTACACCTCTGCTTAACCCTTTGGGGTATACAGGCGTGATGTTATGTTAAGATATCCCCGTTGCACCTTTACGAGCTCATCTGACACCGATCCCAAGGATGTTTACAAAGTTATTTTTGTTCCTGATGTTGATGCAGCAGGCGTGTGAGCCCTGTCGTCACCCTCTCATCGGTATTGAATCAGCCGAGTTAATCAACAGCCACTGTTAGTCTGTATTGATTTATAAACCTGTTGTGATTATGTCATGATGGCCTGCCAGTGCCACTTGCAATTTGTTAGCACCGTTCCGAACGGGATTACGTTTGATCGAAACAATCTGCATAGTTGTGAGCTTGAGAGGCTTACAATGTAGCGTAGAATATAATGGGTGTAAATACTCTTAACGAAGCTGAAAGGCACTTGTTCTTCCAGTCATAGCGATTTTTTTTCGTTTTGGACCATACCTGGAACCTTCTAGTTACTGAGATATGGGTGGTCAAAGTTCTTACATTTTCACAAGTATTGTCTTTTTATTTCAACTTTTTAGGTATATTATAGTTTTACTTTAAATACCTCCATGCCCCCGTTCTATTCAATGCATCGATCAGCACAATATTTTGAGTTTTACTGTAAAAATTGATTTTTCACCCCAAAGAAAAAAAGTGGTTTCCCAGAAATAATTTTAGCGTAGAGTTACTTAGTTTGATATCTTACAGAACGCTTGGTTGACGTCTTCGTGAAGGGTCCGTTTACACCTTGTATAATATATAGAATTTTTTTATTGCGTTTTATTCTAAAACTTATGACTTTTAAGTACGTATGAACCTGTTTCAAAATGGCGTATTTTCCAAGTTATTCATTCAAAACTATTCACCTTCACTGTCATTCAACGCAGAATTTCTTTTAAATTATACGTATATTTTTAATTATGCGAGGCACATAACAGAATGTTAAGCTCTCGTGGCCGGCTCTGTACAATTTTTCCTAGAATCGTTATACAGTCGATATTTAAAATGTTCTCTATAAGCCATAGTGCACGCACATTAACGATTCTGTACGCATAAGGAGTGTGGGAGTCTTGGAACAGTTTGTACTAAAACACATTTATATGGAGAATTTAGATACAAATACGCATTTTGAACGGGCCGTAAAATGGTTCTTAGTAAAACAAGTACATTTCTATTAACGCGATGGTTTTTGGAAAACATTGAGTTGACGAAAATGGCTATTTGGTCAATTTAATTGCCCATTAACTGCTAAATTGAATATTCTTCAATGTCTTACGCCAATAACTTGAACATCATCCCGTAAAATGTTATAAACTGTCTTGACAACAATTTTAGCCTCAACTCCTACCAAGAAAATTTAAATCCCACCGTTACCTTCACGTCAAAACCAATAGTTCGGTGCTACGGCGATTTGGCCCGATTTTAAAACTCCTGTGCCAAAAATATTATTCCCACATTCAACGGCAATGCAGATGTGCCATTTTACGCATACAAATTGGGACACAGGCGGGTACTGAGCTTATGTCCCGAATATTTTGAAACTTTAAAACTTTCACGAACAGCATTCGCTTTTTCAGGTTAAGCGAAGCACTCTTAGCGCACTTGCGTTGATTCGTTTTCTACGTAAATGTGTTACTATAATTATAGAAGTAATCATGCATGTAAAACAATTTAGTAAAAAAGTGTATCAGCATGAAAAAGTGATGTGGCGTGCTGCCGTCATGACAGGATCATCAATAATCTTTTATTTTAATTAAAATGTAGATGCGTCGAAACATCTTACTGTATAAATTAAGCTTGAAGTTGTAAGTCAGATTAAGATGTTGTTATCGCAATGTATTTGTTTATTCTTATCTTTGGACGTGCTTAAGTGCGTGCGTGAAAACTCGTAAGATACTCTGAAAACGTGACTCAATGGGATCGGCCCTTACCGATGTACGGACTGCTGTACTGCTGCGGTGCTGCCCTGTCCATATAATAATTTTCCTTTTTTTGTGTACAAACACAGCGCAGGGTTTCGTGCTGTGTGTTTCAAACTGTTTTGGACGCTAATTTTAGCCCAAGATTTATGTTTACTTATTTCTTCCGGCGATAGCTATAAATATTCGTAGTTTAAACAATACATAAATTACCCTGAATGTGTGATAATTTACATTCATGTGTTAATTAAGATAACTTTATATCAGAACTTAAATCTTTAATAAGTGTGTTGTATCGGCCCCACTTTAGTGCTATCTGCAATGTATTGCTGAATTATCATTGCATGCAGATAAGGGGGCTACTGCGCTGAACACATGTCGACTATGTCCTATCGATATTTACATGCGATGGGCTCCAAACGTTCTACCGTATCGCTATGCAAACGAGACTAAAAGAAAACTGCCGTCAAATTATCGTTGTTACGACTTCGTGCGACCCCGTTTCAGTTCTATCAGTGTCAATTTGTGTAAGTGAAGTTTCAATTATGTATAAGTAAACGACACGTTCACCATTCACACAGTTCGTGTTTGCTTGCACTGCTCGGCTCCCTTTGGACACGGGTATTATTACTTCGAACCATGTTTAACATATCTGATGGTTTGTTTAACTACACTTCCAGTGAAACGTATTTAATTTCAAAAGTAATAAATAAAAGTGCTTTAATTTTGTACGAAAGTGTGTCAAGCAAGCCATGATCCATAATTATAAACTTGTGTGCAGGCCACAGCTCATTCGTTGGGTACTGAAACTTTACAATAAGGCTGGTTCATACTTGCATCCTTCGTAAGCCGCTAAAAGTGAAGCGTGGATTAAAAATATTAACATTTAAAAATAGAACAGTTGTTTGTGATGCTAAGCTGGTTAGTCACAGATGTAAGCTGTTTATATCAAATGCGTTCAGTAAGCCGACACTAGTTTTATTAGCTTATGTACATGGCCTTTACAACGGCTTACGTAGACCGTACCGTATAAAAATTATGTGATAAAATATCAATATTACGTCTACTAGAGAAAATATTGTAATTCTACGAAAAACTGGGAATGATAACACAAACTTCGAAGTTCCGACGGGTATGATAATGCTTATCATGTATGACCAAGTTTTATGTGAAATAAGCTGCATGATTTAAATAGGGTTGTCTAGAAGTGCAGCAGATTTTTAATATCTGTAGCTCTGCGTCACCTCTCAGCTGGGCTAAGGCCACTCTCCATGACTTCTAGATTTTTCGATCTACTGTTAACGTGGACGTTGGTTTTGGCCAGTTATCCCGCCATCCTCTGTGAGGTCTGCCGCAATGCCTTCTGGCTGTGTCAAGGGCTCAACATAGTGGTTTTTAAAATTTCTATTTTCCGTATGAAATTCCCCACAAAGTATTGTAAAATATAAATATGCATTAGATTTTACTTTTAAAAGATTTAGTATTTCAATAATAACAAAGGTACTTGTTATGATTAATAAAATTATAAATTTTCCTGTATGGGAATGATTCAATTTGATCGCTACAAATGCCGTTAAAATACCGTTTTAATCTGTATGGATAAAGTAAACAAACAACAATATCCTCATTTGAATGATCACGTGGCAGCCCTGGTAGTGGTGGGTGCACACCGGGCGCGCGACCGCGCGATGGTAAACAGTTGGCATCGGTCCGTGTCGCGTGCACGTCGCGCCTCGCTTGTCCGACATTGTGCGAGGTGCGTCCACACACTCATGTCCGTCACCCGGTGTGTCTCCGCCACAATGCGCAGGAACTCTGCGGTCTGCTCCCAATGAACCACCGTACCATTGTGCTTGTTTTGTGGAATCATTACGTGCTTTTGTCAAGTGTTACACCTCGTGGTTTTGTTCAGTGACCATTTTCCAACAGTTTGTATGTCAGCTATAGCTGTATGGTGTATACTTACTGTGTTAACTTAATATTACCTTTCAATGATCCATCGAATGACTACATGCAACTTTCAAGACTAACCAGTCAAGTTTACTCAACTTACATAACTACGATAAGAAATTCGAAACCACTCTGAACTTTACGCAGCTTACGTTTTCGAAAGCGTCTGACGGATTGTCTTGCGTTTCTTGCAAATAAGTCTTTATATGTCAGGTTTCATAAATTATAAGGTCAACCGATACGTTGACAGTGGTCCTGTAGAGCAATGTTCTGTAATAAATCAATTAATCACTCAGTATATTGATTGCTTCCAGTGGCCCAGGCATAGTCTCACACGTCGGTGGGTCGCACCGTGTAAGAGGAGCCTAAATATAGCTGGCGAGTGTGGCGGTCACCAGTCACCCTTTGCGTTGACATCTACATACATAGATGCTACGCGTTTAATTAGCGTGTCAACGTTTTATTTATGATACAATTTGTCTCGTTCTGTAACAGATCTTGTCATTTCTATTCTGCATGGAGACAGGTTGTACCAAAACAATTGAGAGGGACGGTGAAGTTGGATTTAAACACAAAGAGGCCGTTAACCTACCTGCTCTAATACGGATACCTTTGAAAAGTTTGGCTTCATAGCCGAGCTTTACTAAGAGCAAGTTTTACTACTAACTTCTTGTAACTTTCGTCTATTTACTGTTTTTAAAAAAAACGGCTTCTATTGGGCCTTCGTTGGCATTATCAATTCACTTCAGTTTGTTTTAAACTCTTCGCCTCACCGTTACATTACTTTTATCACTATATGATTGCTCGTTAAGGCTATTAAAATTTGATAACTACCTTTACGTTTAGAAATGAATTAGTTCTAGTCTCCGGGAACGAGTTAACTATTCGGTTTTCAAAATATTGAAGATATTTTGTTAAATCTCCTGATCTAGTAGCGTGACTAAGCGCCGACACTTCGCGGTTCGCCTGCCATCAATGAAGAGAAGTTTAGATACACACGAACGATTTGCTATCCAATATTTTTAACAAAAGCATTCGTGTTTTGATCTTCACGTAATAACAACTGTCATTTGATAAAAAATATCTTGTAATAACTTTCGGTTTCTCTATTGATCAAGTGCTCGGAATGTGGAGTTTAATCTTGGCGAATATTTAAAAAAAGTAAGGAAGCATCTGTCGTGCCGGGTGTTCTAAAATCACGCTTGCACATGTCGTCTGTTGGTCGTACGACGTCTTGGGGCCCGTATCCCGCTACCTGCCTCTTGCAACACGTATTGTTCTCTTCCCTCTTCGTGGTAATAATGGACCTTCTTACTCGGTTTTGTTAAGAACAACAATAACACGTTGTTTTGTTCTCAAGTATGCCATCGTAGCTGCACTTGATTAGTAGAATGTTAAGTTTAGCTTGCACCGTCGCCGTTGTCGTGCTATTTATAGTTTATTACTACTCGTTTGCTTAATAAAGCACAGCTCCTTTTGAGTAATCAACGCAATTACATAGTGCAAATCAAATGCGTGTGTTGTCATGCGGCTGCAGGAGGTTGCAAACATTGACAGAATATAAAGTTATCTGTTCGCTATACTGGCATACAGGTAAACGATTCATAATAGTCCAGTGGGCTGTTTTGTCAATCGCACCACGTCTTTCACACACACTGTGCATCAACGTTGAATGCAAAGAGAATCTGATTCGGGTCTGTACAAGCGAAGGAATTTTAATCGGTGTTTTCATAATAGAAATTTATTTTGGGGACCGCTGTTTGCCAAAAAAATACTTTACGAAGCGCGCTTACAAATAAAATTCCGTAATTCACTGCCGGAATCCTTAAATGTTTGTGTACGGAAGATAAAAGCTGCGGTCCACATTAATTTCTTTGAGCAAAGCGAACACGTAATACGGAATGTTTTGAAAAAATGAATAGTGTTTTAACTAAAGACTCCCCTTGCGTATCGTCACTACTGTCACTAGCTTATAAATCGGTGTCGTGGTCTCCGGCGACAGATAAGTGCGTGCTTATCGTCACTGAACCGAATTCCCCGAGAAGCCGATAACATGCCGTGAGAACACGCATTCGGGGGATAATCCTGGATTTTTGGGGAACATTTAAGGCCAATAAACATAACTCAAGTTGATTACGATAGAAGCTTTCCTTAGATTTAAGGGTGTGCGTTACAATGTCAGTTTGTGGCTTGTATGAAATTTTATTATAATCGAAACGTTTTATCGTTATTTGGGTCCTACCTATCACTTATCTATTTAAATAGGCCGATAACGATATTTTACTATCCTACGGTTATCTCGACCAACACATGCTTCAATCTTACACCTATTTCATATATTTTTAAAGTAGGGGGGGAGTTCCACTTACATGGAAGTCATTGCACCGAGTTTGATGTCTAATGTAGTGTGTTGGTAACCTGAGCCTGGTAATCATGGTCAATGATACTTATTACATCTGATTAAATACGCAGAATAGTACTGCTACGTTAACGACAAGACAGACGAACCAAGAACGCTTAGCACAAAGAAAAATAGCTTGGGAGGAAAGAGGAAAAACCGTTGCTCAGCCTCCGGAAATACGAGTCAATTAAAAATTAAATGTAGACCGATTGTTAAGCTCATAAAAGCATTGGTATCTTAACATCTTTCCCTTAAAAGTGTGGTAGCAAACGGTACTTATTGTAAATTTTTCGCAGCGTGCAGCAGACTTAAGTGGTCAGTATTGTCAGATAGGATCGCGGTCATTCCCCCGCAGTTCCGGCACCTGTGTATACGCCGGAAATTGACGCACACTTATGGTGTCAGTCAGACCACGTCTATTGGCCAATATTAACGCATTATCCTTGAATTATTAGGTTTTTGGGGCTATGAATAAAAAGAATAACTATTGGAATATAGTCATCTGTCGTAAAATGTGTGTCGTTTTCCTTAAGTTTCGTAATGTACCTAATTTGAAATCGTAGGTTCTGCTGAAGTAGGTAGTTTGTTACAATAACCCCTCGACTAACTTAAGTATCTTCCACACAATTCCTAAATCAATCTTGAGTTTTTTATTGTTATCTCAGAACAGTTTTAGACTTTACAACTAGAAAGTCGACTTTTATTTCCGTTAGCGTTTGATTTGTGAGCAATAAAATGATGTGAATCGAGAACATATCGAATACGCTGGAGTCTGTTGATAAATATTGATAGTACCCTTAACACTAATGTCTACTGACATCAGCCAGCGAGGGAAAGTGTCGAGTACTTTATATTCGCTTTCCAAAGTGATTTGCTACTGAACTGCAACTGTGTTCACTAAAGTATCATGTTTTCTAAACGCCTTTACTCCGACGTGTAATTATTCTTTATTGCCAATTTACCGCAAACCATTGTTAACTTCTTGCACGCTTAACCATTTACAAGTCGATATTTGGTAGTTTACTACATAGGGCCTATTTTACAACGATTGTGCAAGTAGGAAACCGTACAAAACGTGCAATGTCTTATAGAAATTTCGTATATACATGTTTAGTGATCGTCACGAATTCAATCTTGTTTGGGAACGCTCTTTATTGAGAGTAATTCTTGTAATTACGTGGGAAACATGGAAATAATCTACATAAAATTATAATACATTGTATTATTTCAGAGTTTTTACGGCATACTTTGTTCTTGTAACTGTTATACAAGAGCTTTCACTTTTATGAAAATTTCGAATGCACCTAAAGCCTTATTACGTGAAGGTACACCAACAAAAAGATTTATTTGATCTTATTAAGTTAGCGAGTGAATTGTAAATGTGGAGAAATCACATTGTATGGGCGTGTGTTCTTATGCTCTTGTAGCTCACTAAGGTCTGTCAATTACGGGACTCGAGTCGCACTTTATGACCGCTTGTGGAACTTGTCGGACTACTTGCCCATGTGCCACTTTAAGTGAAATTTTTTAACTTACCGAAATCTGTGAAAACACTGACAGCTTGCAATATTGCAACTATACATAAATATTTTAGAAAATGTGTCAAAAATCTTATAACACAAGCAAAAGACGAGACAGAACTAAACAACGTTAATCTAGTTCTAGGTGCAGTTTTAAAGGCAACTACGTGTAATAATATGTTATTGATGTCCTGCGGGCATTCCGTTAAAGTAATATTACTAGATAGAGCTGGTGTAATCATCACGTTGCTAGCAGAATGGTTTCATCCGAGTTATGTTTAGAACGTAAATACAAATATGCTGCTCTGGCGCAATCTTGAGTCTTGACTTGCAGTAGATTATAATATTTGAAATGCCAGTCATAAATCTAGGAAGTTGCATTTACACGTACGTACAAATTAAACACCATTGAATTTAGACGTATGTTTAATTTTCCCACAAAGAAAAAACACAGAAGACAGAGACGGAAGAAAGAGAATGCATTGATACAATTATCGCATACCAGTTTCCAGAATTTGTTCTATACATATATTTCTCACAATTGTGTTAGAACTCATTCATAAATATTCTTATAAATAATTCTAAATCTAATATCAACAGTTTGCTTGTAGTCATTAGTGAAAAATGATCAGAATTTTCATTCGCATATGATTCACACGTCGAGTCGTCGATCATCTGAAGAAATCGAAATCTTATCCGTCGAAAGAGGGATGTGATTGTTATTTCAAATAAACTTCTAATTCTAGACCCAACGTAATACCGGATCCATTTGAAGCCTAAGCTAATCCTAACATAATTGCAGAGTTCGTCCTGTCAGAGGAAATCTTGACAAATGTACACTTTACGCTTTGTACTTCAACATAATTGCTTGTTTATTTTAAAATTCTGAACACGCCGTATCCTCGGTCATTAGTACATTGCTCTGTAACTAAGCTTGGTTTCGTTCTGCGAAACCATCCTGATAGAACATTATTCGAATTGACAATGACGTCGGTTTATGATGCTAGATTGCAACAATGTGCACTCTATTCGTGTTCATTAGACTAAGTTGTGATATAAGCTCGTTTGAAAATCTGGGTAGTGTAGTACTTCACTTGCGCTTATACCTTGTTTGATTCTTTTAATATGTTCTGATAATGTAAGTTTATAGTCGTAAGCGAGACTTCCTAAATTCTTAATGTGTAGTTATATTAGTAACGTTCTCATTAATAGATGTACTTGCTACATCCGCCCGTCTTGTGACACTTTCTTAATTGTTGTAGTCTACTTTGTTAATAGGGACAGTACTGTACCATTCTGCATTTTGTGGGAGTCGTTCATTCCAGTCAGGTCTATCTCATTGAGCAATTTATCCAGCGTAAGGCCGTCTAAATTGAGAGGCGCGATGCGATACACGAATGTTCCAATATCATTGCAAAGTCAGATACAGTTTCATCAATTCTGGGCGCAGCCGATCGGGATCAACGCTGGCGTTCGTCCAAACAACAGTTTATAGCTGACACTGTTTACCGAGCCGAGCCGTCACCTAAATATGTTCCCAGCTTTACAAGCTTTTATCTGAACCCAAACGCGTTGTTCCACTCGTGCCGGATGCGGAAATGCTGACTGCAATCAGCGTAGAAATGGTGCGCGATACATTTCTAACGAAATTGTGTGTCATCATCAGTGATGTTTTCGTTTCACATTGTAAATATTATGTTCCGTATATTAGCCATGTTATTGCATATTGATTGTGTAGCAAGGGTCATGTCATGTCGACAATTATTTAGAATATCGTATGAATTCTTCAGTCGTATAAATCCATTGAAAAATCCTGAATTGAAAGAGAGGCAAACGATTTGAACGTCATAAATAGAGTATTTCAAATTCGAGATTTTCAACATCAAAGGTAGTGTTTATATAAAATTTCCCCTTAGCAATAAGGATGATCTCATATTTATGTATGTCAGTGTAAACACATACACATACAGTAGTTGGGTAGGTATGTAATGCAACGGTAATGCGTCGTCGGCGTTCGGCGTGCGTGCTTAATCTCTTCCATTGAGCATTTGTAAGGCGGCTGCATTCTTTTTACCCTACTACCCTGATTGACTCGTCTAGCGTATACTCATAGATGTTAGAGTAACGCGTTATATTTCGATGTTAAGCATTTTAAATTGTTATTCATGAGCACTATGGCTTGTTTATCGTTAACATTATGTTTAAACTTGTTGGTTATTTTAAAGATGTTGTTTCTTAATATTATTACTTGTTCCAATTACATAATTGAATAGTAATTCCACTGCATCGGGATCGTTTTTCACTCTTTTAACTATTAACACGATTATTCTGTATTTGTGTCTGGAACGCATCAGTTTCACTTACGTTTGCTGAAGTATTTACGCATGCAGTTATTCAGTACATTTGCACGGCTGCGGCTGCGTCGGCCGTTTGTCTGCGCACACGCACACTCCCTCGGCATTCTATTGGCACACTTCTCTCCAACGAAAGTTTGTTATTTATTCCACTTTTTGCGCTTTCCTTGCCACTGACTTCTTCATTGATCCAGTGTTCTATTAAAGAGTTTGATTTAATAATTGATTTGAAGCCACACGCTATCTATTTTGCTCCGTGTTAGCCACTTATCAAAGTCTTAAAGATTGATAATTTCGACTTGTAACGAATTGAATGCCTTGTTTACAGTAACTGGATTATGAAAATAAATAAATGGACCTTGTTTTGTTTTAATTACGTAGTTTTATCTCATATGCAGTTGAATCCAATTCATAGCTGCGATTTAATTTAATATTATTTACAATATAATCGCTACGACATAAGATTTGTATAGCAATCGTAAAATAACCTTCTGTCATTTAAAAGGTGTATTCATCCATCCAATAATAGCGTTGTATTTAACAAGTCGATGTTTACTTGTATTGTGGACAAATTGCGATCCTTTTCGAGTTGTCATTGAATATAGAAGGGCTTGTATTGGTTGCGCAAGAGTCACCGGCGTGCCAAGTTCAGCCGCCCACCTCCGCCCAAACATGTGCCTACGCAGCATCGATAAGCTGGTTTTAGCATCCATTAGGATTTGTGATTGTAACGATCAACATAAGATAACTGTTAATGTTCTACAATTGTACGCCTATCTCAAATATGGAGCCGACAGGCGCGAGGCGGACAGACGATATACTTATAAGAGTTGGGATTGGGTCGGTAAACAACATACTAGTAATAATGGCATTGAGATCCGAAAAAAAATAGATAAACAAAATCGAATGATTTGTTTTTGTGACTCAATTTAATCGTTTAGTGATGGCGTCTCCATATTAGTCCTTTTGGGCATTGCAAACATTATTTTTAAGAGGATTCTCTGATGAAGTTATGACCAAAACCGATAAAGTTTTTAAAATTTAATATCGTACCTGCCAATGTATCTTCCGGCACATACGCATCTCTCCATCCTTATGCTGCAAACTGCACATTTTCCTATTGCACCAATTCTTGTGTCAAAATATTGCCCCGCCTTCCAAAGCCACTCGCACCTGCGTCCATGATAAATGTTACCGTTTATTTTTATCGAGTGCATCTCGCACGACGAGACTCGACGAGATATCGCGTGTCCATGAACCAGGGATACAAGATGTATAGCAGCGTAAGCGTAACATTGTTCTGTACTATTCTGTACTCAAGGCCGTTGTCTTGAGCTACTGACATACCTTCAGTTTCAAGTGTTGCCATGGGAAAAATTCGCTTTTTACTTTTTATGCGCATACCGATCGAGGAATAAAAATAAATGCAGTGTAACAGCTGCTTATTATCCTGTGCGTGTTATGAACTTGTGAATGACTGAGAGAAGTTACTGGATTGAGATCTTCGAATTTTAATTGCACGTGATTTTTGGTGGTAAATTTTAGTTGTGGGCAGTATTAGACTGTTCGCTGGAGCGTTTATTACCTTGTGAAGTGGAACTAACTCTGTTGTTCAAGTGGCGGAACGGTTTGACGAACTGTTGATATTTAGCTTTACTTATGACCCTCATCAGAGTTTGAGGAGAATGTTTTCCTCAAACTCTCTCGGAATTTTGTTTTGGTTGCCAGATTATCAGAGTTTTAAAAATGGAATCCCAGAGTTATATTTCCCTGTAACTACACCCGATAATTTATGTTTGTGAAGGAAAAATACAAAAAAAGAAAAATGGAAAAAATTACGAAGGTACACAACGTCATTATACTCAAGTATGGTAGGTTAGTTGTGCCAGTATTTGGGACCTTTAACTTAACCCTTTATGCTTTTACCTTTATCGACTTACGTAACATGACAGCAGGGTTCAACGGTTTTACGTTACAGGACGGTCACGAGCCACGAACCCCTAACAATATTTTATTATTTCTAGTAAATATTGCCGTGATTAAAAGTGGGCTAAAGGTAAACCGGTGTGAGACAGTGGGCGTAACACCTGCTGCTATGGGGTTACCTTGCGAAGTAGTGATGCAGGATTAACTGTACTGTAGTAATATTTTTTTATCAATTATACTTTGCGCGTCATTAGAAAGGTGTTTGGAATGTTTTGTTTTCACCCATTTTCATTGGGAAATAGAGGATGTTTATTGTTCACGGACTCCTTTGCACTTTGTGTTGAAAACCACGCTTTCTGTTCAATTTTATTTCGTAAAAGATCATCGCAAGATAGCCAAGGAATGTTAGCTGAAGAAGCTGAAATTTGAGCAAGTGTACACGTAGAGACGTGTTGGAAGAATAACCATGTTTACTTTAACAAAACGCTGATAAACTTGGTGTCTAGTTACATTTGATTCATGTTCAACTTATACAAAGATATGCTTGTGTGTGAGTGTGTATTGTCTTGCTCCTGCGTTCTTTCCATGACAGTGTGGAAGCCCTCCTTAAATATGCGGCCGACATTCCAGTCGGTCTCTCTGTTTACCCGTCCTCGTCTAGCGGGCTTAAAATAATTACACAAGTGCGTTGGCGCAACCCACCCTTTAGAGTTCCTTGCTCCCGGGCTTACCTTCCACTACCTTAGGCTTGGCTATTTACCTACCTGGCATTTTTTTTCTCTAGTAAGAGTAAAAGTGTTCCAAACTTTTAACAGGTTTCTCGAGTGGATTTTGTGAGTTGCGACGACCTGACTTTCACTTTCAATTTTATCCATATATATACCTCCTAGTATTATTGATCCGGTTTCCATAAACTTTATCTATTAACGTCATTTGCATTAATTTCTCTTTCATTCAATAGCGTGTTTCCTTATTCCGCCTAATAGATACAACATTAACTAAGTATGTATTTCTTTTTTTATTTCAACTAATTTTGATTTCTATGAATACTTCCACCCTTGGCCCTATGATAGTACCTTGAGGTATCCTCAATCTATCTGCGCCATGTTGATTATGAGCACGTTCGAATTTTAAACTGTGAAGAGTAAATAAACGGTTGGCAGCGGAGGGCACACTGGCACAGGCGCGCGCGCACGCTCGTGCTCTTGCTTGTCTTCGCGCCTCACCGACTCGCCGCGCCGCGCCGCTCAGTGTGTTGCTATCTGTCAATGGAGACAGTCACGCAGTGTTCTGTGCTACTCTATAATTACGCTGTAGTACGAAAGTCGGGCGAATCCGTGTGTATGTTGATTAGGCCCATAACCTAACCAGTCCAGTCCGCATACGGATCTCAGTGTTGTGTTGTGTTTAGTTTCTTAACACGATTGTGACGTGTACATTTATTTCTGGGTAAATTCTATTTTAGTGGTGATGTTCTTCGTGTGATTAAACAGCATCGTTATTTCTTGTATAGATTTAACAGTTTGATTAGCATTAACATTAGTATTCGCTCTCCGTATAGTGGCACAGAAAGTTAAAGAGACTACCTTTATAAGCTAATAGACGACAAAGGTGATGAAAATATGGTACCTATCATGGCTGACATACAAGGTTACACACGACTTTGCCGTAAAGAAGTCGAGTTGAGTGCGTCGTTCACTTACTATGAAATATGAGACGTTTCGCTATGAATCAGTTCTGGAACCATAACAATCACAAAGGTGAATGAGGTCTTATTATTATGCATTTAGTGGTAGTAACCCTAAAATGCTTGCGCTAAAGAAGCAACCTTCATCTTTCGCACTTGTTCCCCATACCCGATGGGCTAAAGACAATAAACAGACAATGCGGACTTGTTTTTGCATCAAAAATGTATATGGCTATTCAATACAAGAACAAAACACATGTCTCACATTCATACACATACATACGCTCGCCAAACAAAATAAATATCTGAAAAAATGTGAACTATTCAATGATTAGCAGACAGTAGCGAGTGGGACAATGACGGCATTGTAGTGTGGCCGACATAATGAGCGAGATTAATAAGTCAGTTCACGAGTTCACCGCGCGTACGGCGCTCCACTTGCTCCAATCGCCATATCCGTCGCAAATCGACCGTTTCCTCCGACCATCTTCGCGTTGACTCGCTATTATAAACATGATTTATACCTGACCCATCATTAGTTAACATGTCAACGATTGTCGCTAGCGGATGCATTTTATTTGCTCCAACTCTATTTATAACCAGCTCTATAAGAATGGAGCCTTAACAGGTCTCACTTAGAGGATTAACCGACGCTATTCATGTGTTTGTGTTATTCATCTCGAGACTTGTCATACGGTTTTCTAAATTTAACTCCTGAAAATATGACATCGGCAGTCCCTATCATCTTATCGCATACTGCTCCGACAGAAATCTCAGAGAAAGGTCAACATCGAAAACACTCGAGTTATCAAATCAGAGGTTTTTATCTGGATTATGAGCATGACAAGGTTGTCGTTTATGACATACTTAAATGTATAATTTTAGTGTTGGCATTTATGATTTAACCCGGTTGGCGTTTTCGTGTTGATAATCTGAAACTGAGTTAGGTGGCACACGCGATGTTGAGGCCACTGGTCGGAGCCCTGGCGCACTTTATCTTGGGAAAATCTCAGTCTCGTACGGAAAATATTGGCGCCGTGCCAGTCCTCGTCCTCACGCGCGTTTCCATTATTGTACCGACTCTGTGTTACGGTTACGCTAGGCTTGATTAACTGCACTATGCCAAATGGATTTCTGTTTTTAGAGTCTATTTTCGCTTCTAGTAAATTCGTCTATAATGAGCTCATTAACGAATTATACAACAGAAATAAGTTTGCGTCTTTATTTTAAGATTCCTATTACGTTTTTGCCAGGGCTACGGAATCTGAACTTCCATTGTTTAATCTTAGTTGAATGGAAATATTACTACATATTATGGTATTAAATAATATATCGAATCGTTCCGGGTGGTCTGGCACCTTGAGGTGACCTTCGGAACAATGGGAAATTGGTAGCATTGTTTACAACAGGGAGCCCCTTGGCGAGGGCCAATCGGCGAAAATAGCCACGTGCTCTTGGTTATAACAAATTACTGCGAGAAGCTGTGTTTATGTAATAAACGAAATAAGTGTGAAAGCAGAAGAACACCAATTGTTTCTACATCAAATAGATACTCATGAAAGTTCACTGCTTGATTCTGCAATTTTCTCGACAGCACGATTGAAGTCGTCAACGGGTCCCACGCAGAACTTTCCACTAAGACAATGGGCCGTTGAAGATTTCACTGTTTTTGTCAACGCACAAACTTGCGGCAATCCGGTGTTAATTAAAATCAGTCGTAACAGTCTCTTCCTCGATTCAGGTTTTACATTTTGTTTCACTAATTGTTATGTAAAGACCTCGAGCTCCCACACGCCTAAGTACTGCAATGCGTGCAAGCTTTGTCATGTATATTTTTTTCACTTTTTCACAATCACGTCCGGATTCTTGCGTAAACATAATCCTGCTGTGAGCGGAATATCATTCGATATTCAGTTCCTATATGTTACTGCAACTTGCGTGATAGAGCTTATTCTGCTATTGTATTTTCAATGCTAATTACAGTAACAATGATTCCGGAAACAAATACTGCTACTGCTATGATTGTTGGTAGTCAGTATAGTTTTGTTCAGATTGGAATATTTTGCAATGTTTCTCAATGTGATTTGCAAATTATTTTTAATAATACGATCAGCTGAGACGTAAAGTAATATTATAATTACATTGTAATTCGTCATGTCTACATTATTTTACTACTAGCTTTATTATTTCGTAAATCATAATGCTCGTCTAATTAAAACTTCGGTAGATTGTCATGAAATCTTTGGTTTGTAATAGCTTAATGGTTAATTGAGCCATTGGTTCCGTCATTAACATTGTTTAAGCAACGGTCAGGGCTACGACTACTGAGGAAATATCGGATTGCGCTGTTTTTGCGTGTGATGTTGCTGTACGAAAAGAGTGTATTGTATTTTTAGTTAACGATGAGGCGGCCGTACTAAAAAGTTACGACACTAAAAACTGAAACAGCACACACTCGACAGTCGCAAGCATACATACGTGAATAGGTCCACGGCGGCGCCACAAAGATGTGCTCCTTTGTTCGTCTGCCATTCATTAGCCGAATGTGGCATGGGCATGGTCCCCATTCTTGAGGAGTGCGTTGAACTGTCATGTTTCCTGCGTGTCCGCATGTAACGTGTTTTACGGGTTGACGCGCTTTTGGTACGTTTCGATGTTGCAATCGCTCACCATGTCGAGATTCAACAAATTGAGATAAGGAGATTTCTTTTCGCTTTAGATGTGTCCTTTCTTATCTTTATGCATTATGCTTGGAACTTAAATGATATTATTTATGTGTTCACGAAATAAATTGATGGTTTATTCAGTGGTGGTGAGAACTGGAAATAATGCATGTCCAATACTTTAGTGATGGCGTGAACTCTGATTGTATAGGTTCGTCTAACCGTGACTGTCGTGATGTAAAAAACTTAATTTGTAGTCAAATAATATTGAGATAACAGACGTGAAATTATTCGTATTATTTATTTAACCCCCATTGCGATACCGGTGACGAAGATGCAGTTACTTCTGGATTACACAAAGCATTAGCACCAGTTATTAAAGCATCGCTGGTCGCGAGAAATGAATTATTATATTATACTATAAAAAGTTAAATGCTGTTTATTTGCATGTAGACCATTCGAGTAGTAGATCATTGAATCCTTACGATTACAGAGTCCTTCGCGATAACGAATGATAAGGAAACGACAATGTGAAATAAACAGTGTTATCTAAAAAGGTGTGCAGTTTACACGGAACATTTAACGCTAAAACGACCAATCGCAAGAACTCGATACAGAAAGTGACGTAATATACGAAATCAATTAATCAGTGGAAGGTTAAATGTGTTAAGAAAAGTGCAAAAATACAGTGAAATATAAAGAGCAGTTGCTTGTTCTGAACGTGGTGAAGTTCAAAACTAGTGCGTGGTTCGGGACATGAGTGACGATGAGTACAGAAAGGCGCCTCTCCCGGAGTTTCCACTCGTGCTTGAAGGGTTCCTCCACGGAGGAGGCAGCAGACGATGAGGAAAGCTGCTACCACTCCCTCGGAGGAAGGCACTCTTTGAACAGGACACAGCCACAAGTCTATGTAGAGGATTTGACAAATATATCCTTAGCAGACTTCGAAGCACAGGATGAAAATGGTATGTAATGCAAAATTCAAAACTTTACTGTAGAATCATCTGCTGGGCGGGTTCTAACATCAACAAATCACATTAACAGTATTTTTGTCACTGATTTAGTCGGTTCTTTGAAATATCGTGACACATGTCACAGTTTTAGGGTTACTGCTAACAATAACCCGATTCCCCTGAACAGGGACCATTTCATTAAGTGTTTTAATTTACGTCTTCACATATAATTGAAGACTCATTTGTTAATTACTCATCAGTACATAACGAATTATCGGAACGTAATTTATGCATCGGTCGTAACCGTAAATTCGAATTGCCTGCTATCAACAAGCTAACATTACCCAAACGAATAACATTTTAGTAACACGTGCTTGACATTTAGAAGTAATTATTATGCATTTTATTCTGGTCATAAAATAGTTGATGATAATGCAATACTGTGAACATTCCGATGTTTTAATTCCTAGCTATTGGGATTCTCTTCATTTATTTGAAGACGAGTGTCTTCAAGACACTCTTGAGCTTTGCAATTAGAAGGGAATTATTCAATGCCAAAGAAGTACTTTTGGAATCTTGCAGTTTCGATGGGGGTTAGCGACTGCATTTTGACCACTAAGAACACGAAAATTCACAATGAACGTGGGACCCAAAGATATTTAAATATCCCCAGATTTTCCCAGTAGCTTGTATGTATCAAATGCCTCATAATATTTATATGGTCAAACTTCCAGCAGAGAGTATACGTATCTATCTATGCCTCGATCGAAAATACTCCCATGTCAACCGGGCCGTGCATAATGCGCTCGCTGACCCACAAAGGGTCTGACATAATAAAGATCGAAGAATTTATTAATTAACGGACTCATTATTTGGACCTATCCGTCAGTGAACCCATCATTATATTTTTAATTCTGTCGACTATATTATATTAATAATAATCACCGGTGTTTATGTTTCTCCCCGTCGTAATAAATGGGATGATGTTTGGCTTCTGTCGGGAGATTTGTTATTTGAATCTGTTCAGCAGTTCTCTATTTAGTTTAACAAACAAATCATCCTGTTTCTTTCTTTTATTTTTGTTAGGTGAGCTGGCGTTCTGTTTTCCGGATATGTTCGTTTTAATATGTTTGAGATAGACGTGTGGCACTTCTTATAGCATGGTCACGCATGGTCTATGTAGGTAGGTAGAGTGATACGCTTCAAAGGTATTTCGCTCAAACATCAAGTTTAAAAATTCTTTGTTTCGAACAACGATTTTAGAAATCAAATGAAATTAATTTATTTGCTAGAATAAAGGTACATAATAACATGGTAAAATAATTTTAGTCTCACTATATTCGAGTTATCAGTCGTGCAAATATTAGTAGTACATGCATAATCAATAAAACAATCATAAGAACCATCATGAAATTACATTAATGTCATTAGTCATACACATCATAGTCATAATAAAATGTACAGTCCTGCTTTGATAATATTAATTAGGCACATTATTTTACTTATAAAATATATAAAATCGGAGATTATATCTCACAGTCAAGACAGTTAATTAATTTATTGATTATATTTATAAATATTGTCAAAAATTAAAATTTAAAAAAGTGTTCGTAAATTAATATACATCATGTCTGTTTAAAATTTAAATAATCGTCTATTGAATAAAAACATCTGTCACAAAGCCAATTGTTTAAAGTTCTATTAAATTCTAAGTTATTCATTTTTCTTATTATTTCCGGTAGTTTATTATAAATTTTCACCGCCATGGTGTAGCAGTTTCTGTTACATAGTTTCAATCTGCTTCGAGGTACTACCAGAGGTTTTTGTACTATTTTCCTTTTAAATTTGTCCTTATCATCCTGCTCAGTGTTAATATTGAAAAATACTTTTATAGAAGGCACAAAAAGGTGGAAGTGTGAAATACATAATGATAAGAAGCTGAACTGACTGACTATCTTTAACGACATTTTATTCTAAATGGAAACCCCATAAAAGCTTACCATTTGATGAATAACAAGCTAAACTAGTTAATTTTGCGCCTTTACGCTTGTCAGCAGGTGTATAATATCACTAATCAAAGTACGCTGCATCTAATTCGCAGTTTCTGTATATCAGCATAATCCTTCCTTTAGAATCCCTCAGGCGATAGACGAAGTATGATATCCCTAGATGACAGGTGGTCTGTTTATAACCGAAGCAGTTTGTTCTACCGAGTTCACTGATGGTCTGCCACTGTTATCCCTTAGGCCCTAAGTAATAAGGTTCAAAAGTGGTCGACAGCTTAGAAGCTATAAGTAGGTATATGAATTAATTTACAAATGATCTTGTATTCCCAACTAACTAGCTACATACTTAAATAGAGAGATGAGAGTACAATTTTTGCTCGTTCTCCATCATTAAAACCAGTATTTTTAACCGGTCCTTTTTAAGTAACTTGTAATATTACATAAGCTTACTACACTCTGTTATTATGTAAATCATACATCCTTTTTATGGTAAATGTATTTAAAGTGGTTCCCACATATATGCCTATGGTATATGGCCGCATTGGCTATGTGTCTGGCAAATAAGGAAGGACAAGCTACAAGAAAAAGGCTGAGATTATATGGATATATCAAAAGAAGACCAAATGACCAATGGGCTAGACAATAAATGCAACCGGATATTACGACCAAAACTTCACTGGAAGACCAAAGGAACGTATGAATTGTGTGAAAGACATGTCCAGAAAGGAGGTCATCTAAAGGTAACCACTGATAGAGATTTATGGAAGAAGTAACTTCTGCTTACCCCAAATAAATAGGAGTTAATAAAGGGTTATGATGGAGATGACATCAAGTACAATTTATAAAATTGCGGGTGGATTGTATTGCGGTTGACGTGAATTTAGTAGTAAAAAATTACCAGTAAAATGGTAAGTGCTGAGTGCCTATGGTGCATTTAATACCAGCGGTTCATTGATGAATTGACGTTGTGCAATATCTTACAAAAATCGTGAAAATATCAAAATGGAGGAATAGAAAAGGGCAGGCAGGCTGCAGCAGCATTGTAAACTACCATATACCCATAGTACAAACAGAAATGCTTCTATATACCTGGCATATAAGGAAGGTATTACGTACATTTACGGCATATCACAGGCGGCTGGTCTAACTGTCAGCCTGACCGCTAACCGCAGATTGTGAATGCTTTAAGTAAAACCGTGTCCAACTTTATACGTGTGTAATTTAACTCTGATAGGAATAACATTGTTGATGCAACTAGCTTTGAATGTGTGTCTATGGGGAATTTGATGAAGAATAAGCTAAACAGTTCATTTATGTAAAGAAAAAAAAACTTACAAACAAACTGAAGTTAGTTTACTACTTTAAGTTTATAGATTTCAAACAAATATCCCTGAAGCGTTTTAGTGCAATGTTTGAGAAATTATCTAATGTTTAATCTTTTAAATAGTTATGTATATTAAATATTGACTTTGAGGTAGGTACGAATATACCTACCTGACGAAGCATGGAATAATTAAAAAAAGGATGTAGGACGTAATCTCCGAAACTATGAAGTCCGATTTCAAAAACTCTTTCCCTGATAGACATTTGCACTATAGCCGTGTGTCATCGATTTTTTTTTACAACAAGATAGTTTACGCGGCCAAAGTTGCAGGCAGAAGCAAGTTATTAATAAAATCAATAATACTGTCTCTAAATCCATAAAGTATATCGATACTCTAGAGTGTTAACATAACAATGAACGCTAACACTACAATCATTATTCGCTAAAAAATTCAAGGTGATATTATCAATGATACGATCTTGACATTGATTCGCAGTAATATTCGCGTGTTCGCTAGCTATGACTCACTGTAACACCGGATAGGTATATTACGTCCTTCTTACATGATCGTGGGTAGCCTGACGTATTATGTACTTATCGTCGATTCATAGCATCTGACATGATTTTCAATGTATCTCCATGGCAATAGAGGTCAAATCCCCGTGTATGTTGGTAGTCGTTGATATCATCTGTTTATAGGAAGTGCTGATAGACCGTCTTTCCATGTGGTCGTTGTTTTCCTTATGTAGTTTTATCTTATCTTGTATAACATACAGTTTTTCTCATTGTGTTCATAACAAGTGTGCTTTATCTTTTTATCGCTGCAGACTTCGAACAAATAAGTATGAGTTTAGTTGTATGTCGAGTCTCTAGAATTCACTATGAATTACATACTCACCCAAGATGTGATTTACTTAGCAACAATTATAGTCCAATAATGTATGAACACGGCTTCTGAATGCATAAACACGAACATAAGTAGGTACCCTCAGACGTAGCAACCGGATCTTTTCGACATTCTGTATTTTAGCAGAGCTTAAATATTACCTGGCTTCAATATATTCTAAACACGTCTTATTAAAACAAAAAAGTCACGTGTTTACGTTTAGTCCACGTCAAAGTTTGAAGTTGAATCATGGTGCGCAGACGCCGCACCTGTGCCTTCTATGTGCGCGCGCGCAACACCGCACATCCGCTTCCTGTGTTCCTGCCTTTACAACCCTTCGCAGTACCAGTCACGGCTTCCGCCCCAAATTATAATAATATCAAGGTTAAATAAACAATGGATCATATCAAAGAGATGAGTTTGAGGGGTTAACAAATTTAATGTAGCCTGTATTTTTATTTTATACGATCTGTTAACTGTATTATTATTATCTAATAGAATCTCTCATAAACAAAAGTACTAGGAGTCCGTTAAAAGTATTAAAAAGTGAATGAAAATTGGTGCCTTGAGATACGAATCTAATTCACATAAAGTTATTCACATTAAGCTTATTGTAACATTTTTCACATTGGCAATTTAAGTCCACAGTGGGCAATACAATTATAATCTACATCGCACCAACATTAACACAACGGCGACCTATCTTTTATCCAAGGAAAATCGTGTTCAATTCCCACCAAGTAATATTTCAACATACAAAAAGCGGCCTCACTACTCGTCTCAGCGAAGTCACGTAGAATCAAGATATTTCGTTAATTATTAGCATCCGCTGAGTGCGTCGACATCAATATTGTCAATCCTGTTACCTGTGTTATCCCCAGCATGTTGCGGGGGCTGGTTTTTGTGAGACGTCCATTACTGACGGAAGCTGCGTAGTTTGTAACTTGTGAGCCAAGAGCTAACATACCGGCGTAACCCTTTGTCATGCGACTGCATACTCATGAGGTTTAGAAGCCAGGAAGTTCGTGCACGTGCTAATTGTCATCACAAACAGCTGTAGCACGAATACTTCAGGTTTACTTTCTCAGTTACAAACTTACTAACATTCTTCATCTCATTATGGTTCATCACGATTAGGTTCGAAGTCTTCGGAGTAGTGTCTCGTCTCAGCTCGTGCCATGTTCAATTACAAAGTAAATTAGGACAATTAAAACGTTCGTTTCACTCAAGCGCGTATTTGTAGTAGACACGCATGAGATCACTCTTGAGCTCATCAAAATATCACAATTATCATTTTATCGACGTTCATCTGTCATTATAATAACATTGAAGTGCTGAAATTACAACATTAAGCTGTGTTCACAACTTCACAGTAAAATTCTAAGTCACATAAGAAATGCGTTTTTACTTGGCAAAGCAATAAACCTATTGACTTACATGTCAATAGTGCGAATTAATAGTTTGTACCCGTACAAGTAGGTATACTAGGCCATTGTTTGCAGGTACTATAGTAACCTGCTTTCCCTAGTTTCTGTTTAAACAATTATTCCAAGCAGTTGTTCTGATATGCAGGTTACAAAAGGTGACAACTATGAACTAAATGACGGTACAAAAATTTCAAATCGCGTTATTACATCTTTACGGGAAAAACTCGGTGAATGTGACAGAGCTTTTGGCCTAACCTGTAATTGATTTAATTAACACTTAAAGTTTTTATAATCGAAATTGTCAATTCGTCATGTTGAAACGAATAAGACAAGTAAAAGTAATAGTCAATTATATCCCAATATCCGAAAGATATCTACTATCTACCTGATTCTTTATGTGAGTAAAACACAAGTTCGCCGTTGGTCAGAAATGTTTTGATTTGTCCCGTGCATTGCACTCTAGTCTTCTATTAATATCTCCTTCTTGGCAAGCCGCTAGTTTTTGATATGAGCAGCGTTTGTCAAACGTCATTTATGAAAGAACATTATTTTAGTAATTGTGCGTTCAGAGTATTTTTATTGCAGTTTGATTTATATCTGCAGTGAATGAAAGAAAAGCGCATGACTTTTTTTTTCGAAATATGTATGTTTCTTTATACGTTGATGGAAGCATGTTTTAAACCCTAGACTATACAATATTCTTTATACGTTGATGGAAGCATGTTTTAAACCCTAGACTATCCTACTAATATTATAAATGTGAAAGTTTGTGAGAATGGATGTGTGGATGTTTGTTACTCTTTCACGCATAAACGGCTGGACCGATTTGGTTGAAATTTGGTATGTAGATAGGTTATACCCTGGATTAACATATAGGCAGCTTTTTATCAACACACCACGCGGGCGAAGCCGCGGGCGGAAGCTAGTACAATATAATTATGTAAAACTGTGGGTCTGTAGCGGTAGCGTTTTACTTTGTCATCAAAGTTTGGGCATGCACAATGAGGATTTGGCTGCAATTATTATAGCATTTATTTCGGGCTACGCCCATAGTGTTAGTAACAATGGCCTTAAAAACTAGTGTTAGCAGACATACATAACATGTTTTATTCAGTATGGCTTTTCATCCAATGTCGCATTGACTCCCATCTATCTGCGAATAAACTCAGGATAGTGTTGGTAGTGTTTGTAGTACCTTAAAACTCTCTTTTCCTCATCTGACTAACTAGGTACCTACGAGTAAATCATAATTTTCAAGTTTAATTACGCATGTTGTAAAATCCTATAGTATAGTTTCAAGGATAATTCAGCTGTGAAATAATGATCATAATTGACCTGTTTGTGCGCAACGTATAACGTTAAGTTCGTAATTTTCATTTGAAATAATAATTGACTAGTAAAAAATTTTGTGCGGAATAAACCAGTATATAACCATGGCCGTCTACTGTTATCGCATGTGAAAAGTATGCCGTACACAGGAAATGATAGTTTCTATGTAAATTAGTACATATTTTGCAATACCAGCCGACCGATGTGTACCAACAACACTCATTTCAATCTACATAATAATTTTCCTATTAACTGTGGCTACGTAATTATAGCGTGGTGTTGGAAAGTAATAAATCAGTTTCGTGGCGGCTTCTTGTATTAAAATGGGTCAAAGTATGTAGCTACTGTATTTATATTGACTGTATTTGAATTTTTATTTTTATATTTATGGTTTAATGTTATTGTTTCAGGTAAGTTTCACAGCCACCGTTCTCTATAACTACTGGTAGCGCCCTCTACGTTAAGGTAAAGCAACTGTAGTTCTGCTACTTGACGCAAGATGGCAGTAGTAGCGCTTTTTCACACAACACAATGTTTCTACAATACGGTAACATTCGTAATGTTTTATACTAAATTAACTAAGAGTGAATCTAAATTTGTATTTTACTTTTTCTAAATTTGTACAAAGTGGTAAGTAAAACTGTATTTTAATAAAATATTTCCAATTGAATCTGGAAATCAATTTTAATACAAAAATCTCATCATTGACCTCTAATATCGTATAAATTTATAGAAATATGTAGGTTTGTAACGTCTTTACCTTGATGTGAACTAAGAACAATACCACAAGAACCAGTTTAGTAGGTTCATGACCGCCGCGATCGCCTCTCGCATAATGCCGAGCCTTGTCGTGATTTATTCATGTAGGTACCTTGTGCCCTGCGGCGAATAAAAACTGGCCACGAAAGGAACCGCACTTTGTTACCACTTTTATTAGACCTACATGCTCTTTTATAAAAAGCTCATTACGCATATTTTGAAGCGGAACTAGAGGTCAAACTTTGCTGGTTGAAAACAAAAGTAGGTACTTACGTCGTAGCGTGTACCGGTCGTAGAATGCGGAAACGTACTTAGGTATAAAATTATTGAAATATCTAACCTTGAATATGTTTTCTAGAATTTATTTTTTCACTTTTTTATAAAAAGATTACCTGTTTACTTTCTATTGTTAGGGTTACAAAGGTTACGACTTTGTGTCGTCGTAGACTCGTAGCTCGTAGTCCGTAGCGGTACGAACTTTCGTAGGTAAAAGCTTCATTCATAAAAATGTTTAGGGTAAATTCTTTCTTTAAAATTTGTAATGCACGTTTCATTATGCTTTATCAACATTACTAACGTTACATATTGTTCAAGGACATGTTTGTGAGATTCATTTTTCCATATTCACGTTCCACAGCATAAAAAAACTATTCAATAGAGTATAATTGTATTATTTAAATAATTTGTGATTTGATTATATTATCTATATAATAGTTTATCATAATTTGGGGAAGAAAGTTACATTGAATATGTCTTGTCGTATAAATTCGGAAGTAAAAAATCTAAAAAATGGCGTAAACCGGAACCGCGTAGTAAGGTTCTACGAATCTACGACCGTAGTTCAAGTTGACAAAGTTTCAAAATTCAAAATTTCTAAGTAATTATTTATTATTTTTCCTAACGAGTTATTAGTTATTGCTTTAATTTATATTCTTGTTTTTACCAAATTATTTAATAGGTACCTACCTTATAATAATAATAAAAATTCAACATAACTTGTTCATGAAATACGAACATTTCAAACAAAAATAAGACGTCGGGCATTCAATGCGTTCATAAAGAATTTGAAAAGAGGAGGGCTTGTTCACTTGAACCACTCCGTTGAATCAGAGTGAGTAACGTTGGTAGTGTACACTCCCGAAGAGTGCCGAGCGCGTCCGGAGATTGCCGAAGGTTTCAAACATGGCGGCGGAGGTGCGCTTGGCGCTTGTCAACAAAGTTACTCGACTTGGAGCGCCTGACCGGTTGCGCGCTTTCGTGTTCCGTTCCATAACCGCGAATTTTAAGTGCATTTTGTGTAAAAAAGTGTGAAAGTGATTAAAAACAAGTTAAATTTGTTTGAAAATAGTGTTTATTTGTTTTTCTGTTATTTCGTTTAAATTAAAAGTGGTATGTAAACGTGTTTAAAAGGAATGTTGGAGTATTGAGGGCCGTAGAACGCCGTATCGTATGATTGTAATGTTTATTGTGAATTAATATGTAGTACTTATGCATATTTTTTCAATTAGTTAAACTTAGTTATTTTAAAATCATGGTCACATAAAAAATGGGAAAAAATTCATAGTAGTTTTTCAGTTAACTTAAAATATCAGAAAACTTTTTGCCCGGGCTTCGAACCCTGTATACATAATGACATAACCGATTATTTAATATATTATCGAAGTTACATAGTTTGTAAGGTGACTTTCACCCAAACACAGCAGTGCCGGTCGTAGATGCTAACATATTAGCATACTGGACACTTACCGGTAGTACCTAATACATTCCCCCTAACAAATGGCCTACACACACTGTTCCGGGACTTCATGCGACAGTGTTCTTTAATTATTTATTCTTCCCCAAAGCCGAGCACCACACGTGCTCAACTTGTTGCATAAAAACGATCCCTCACGTTTCTTGATGCATTGTCAGCAAACACAATAGGTCATACATCTTAAAATAATGTGACGGATTCTTTGAACAGTTCTTTTAAAACTTTTTTTCTTCAAATACAGAAAAACTGAACGTGTCTTGTAACTATTTGCTATAGTAGAGAGAAATTATCATACATCTTGAATTTCCAAAGAGAATATAAATAGATATTCCGATAAGACCCATTCATATTTTATAAGTTCAGACAGAAAATATCGAATAAACCGACTCCTGTCACATATCTCAAGTGTGTCACAGCAATATGAGTAAATAGAGGAAACATTCATTTTGTCGGTCCCTAGGTGCGTCAATAAATAAAGACAGGACTATTTTATATGAGGATCGTCTTAGGTTCCCGGATGGTAAACATTCCAAGTGTTTAGTTTATGTCTGGACCGTCGAAGCTCTATGAATTCTCGGGTTCCACTGAAGGGCAGTTTAACTGATGGTCAGACCGTGTGTGGGCGCCTGCGTCACCCCGAGGGACCAACGTGCGTGTTTAGACAGCTATTACATGGACCGGAATTTAGGAAAAAATGCGCGAAACGTGACACCCACATGAAAGTCACGTTCCGAATTGGCTTTCGAGATAGTTGTAATGCCCCTGATAGAATAGAGAGAACAATAGTTTAGTTTCGATTATAATAAACATGAGCTTTAGATCCTTTGGCTGCACGGAATAAATAAAATGCAAATCGATAGTTATTCCCAAACAAAAAGCATTCTGTATCTCTACATTCCTGTCCATAAGTTATCGGAAAGTTGTGTTGAATAGAGACATAAATTACAGTCGATCCTTTAATCTTTCGATCCCTCTCTATTCCCACTCCAATGCACTTCCTTTGATAAGATAAATGCGTTGTATAGAGAGAGTTAATCCGTCTCTAGGCGTTGTGCATAAATTCAGTAGCCGCTTCACCGCTTGATAAATCCGCGGCGGAGCCAACTCGCTGTCTGGCGTTAATCTTCTTAGCGAGTTCGCAGCTCACCGCCCCGTCTTATCCTTCAAAGTTTTGAGATAACAGTTTCAGACACGCCATTGTATTAATTCAAATAAAATTAATGTCCTTATGGCCGTTTTGTTTAGAGGCGGTATAATTTTTTTCAATCAGGAATGTCTTTGAACAAATAGTTGATCTATGTATTATATTCTGCACCTTTGCGACAGTCCCTTGACCTCGTTAGTATTTGAGATTTTTATTGTGTAACTAATTGCATCGAAGGATAGAGGATTGCCATTTTGGATGGCGTTTGATTAGATTTTGTATAGCAGGCGTATGATTGACGGATAAAAATAATAACAAGCGTGAATAAATTCAAATCAAACACGGTGCATGTGGGATGTTATATGACTAAAAAAAGCGTGTAGGCGTGTGTAATCCTGTTTACCTATGCACCCACGTCGGATCTTATTGGACTTTCTAAACGGCGGGATGTTGTCTCGACGAACTGTAGTTTAAAAAAAAGTGCGTTCATATGAGTCACATCGAGTCCCATCGAGGTCTGGGTCACATTCCAGGGCTGCCGCCAGTGCCGGCGCGGGCGCACCAAACCGGACTCACGCGACTACATGCGTTCCTTTTTATTTTACCTTTTCCGTTTACGTAAGACCTTTGAAGCACCAAACTGCAACGGTCCACTTAAATAAGCCGTATCGCGGAATCACGTTACTTCTTTAAAAAAGGAATACAAAATCTTTAAGGAAACCCGTAGTACTACGATATGATGTAACAGGTATTTGGTTACCAAAAGATATTTATTTCGAAGTCTTTGTGTGGATAACATATGTATGAGTCAGTAAAAGTTCACTGTAGGCCGCGAACCCCCATCACAAAGGGGGCGGTTTTCGTTAACCATCTGCCGAGGCAGGTGTCCTTTTACATACTAAGCAGGTGATTTGAATTCGCTTTCCTTACTCTTAGGTTTTTTTTTTGCTGCTTTTTAAGTGTTATGTGAGCGAAGAACGATTGATTCAATTTATAAGGCCGGTCGTTTCCGGTGTCGGAATCGACCGAGAACTTGGCATTAAATCTTTAAGATTGAATGTTTAGAGGATTTATGTTTTATAAGCAAATTACTTTATATTACAACGTGTAAATGTTGTTTGACGCAAGAAGTTATGCAGACATAAATGGCCATTTCATTTATTATTCCAAGCATGACACCTTAATATTACTTAGGTACTAAAAACCCTTGAGCATTCAAAGAAACTTGGCGTATATTCGTACCTCCCTAAGACGAAAATCAGGTTTATAAATACATCGTTTAGAATGCACATATAACTCATCAATAAAAACAATTATTAGTCACAATTAAAATACGATTTCAGTCTAGTAACTCGTCATTACAATGCTCATCATGGTTATAATAATATTACAAGAACAAGAATAAAAAATTACAAGAAAGAAACCTATGTAGGCTGCAAGCATTATGTTGTCGCCTGTAATTTATATTAATAATAATCTATGCACACTAAGGTTTACATATAGTAAAAAGTATTGACCAGTTTTATGAGGCCAAGTACCCCTTTTTACGTTTTAAGTGCTAAAGCATAATATTTTAGTGCAGTAATACGAAAGTGTTAGAAACTTTAAGGTATTATACCTACCAAAGACTAAAAACATCACTATTTTATCTTCTTTATCAAAAACGTACATAATTACGATAAAAGAACGAAGTTATTGATAAACTTAGTGATGTTTTTAAATTAATTTGCATATTTTATTAAACCTTTCCTATTAATAACATATCAATCTACGCGATTTGTAAACTAGATTTTGTTTATCCAGCCAGAAGCTGTAGAACCGGTACGATTTTATGATCTAATTACGCTAAGCTCCATTATCTACTATTTATTATGTAGAACTAATATTTTTTGTTTAAATAACGTTCACTTTTGAGTTTTCTCTCACGGTACGTGAATCATCACCAAGCCAGCATATTAACTATGCTAATTTCTAATAAATATTTTGGCATTCCAATATAATTTTAAATACTGGACGTTAATGGTACCTACTTTAAAACATGAGTTCTTTGAAAGCAATTAGGAACAGCTTTTCTGTATGAAACCACCAAACAGAAAACAGAAGTCGTTCTATGATGTAGACAGATTATTCGAACCTTACATGAATAATATCTTTTCAAAAGATTTGTAAGAACGAGATATGTACTGCATGTTATAAGTGCGTAGCATTTAAAATAAATAGTAAAGTCAGTGTGTAACAGTGCATTTAATGTGAGTTAATTATTGCCTATTGTTACTGTTGGTACGGTTCATTTGATGCGATTGCATTGAAACACTTGGCCGTACTGGACCGAGTTTACACAGACTTAGTGCGTGTAATGTTACATAATATAAAGATAGCAAATACTGAAACTACTTACTTGAAAAACGAATAACCTAGAATGTACCAACAAAAGTGTATATTAGGAGGTAGGTAGGTATGTATATTATATCCGTAATTAAAAGTGGCTGCCATAAAAAGTATTCCGATCACCTGTCTTAGATACACCTTTTTCGTGTATGTTTAAATATTACTGTAAACCGAAAACAGGTAAAACTTTTACCCAAATGGGGGATAACATGACTAAGGTTCTTGATTTATGAACTAAAACTGAAAAGAACAATTTAATAAAACCCAATAGTATACAAGGCTATGAGAAACAGTATTATAGAATAATAGTATCGAACTGACCCCGACTACTGACCAATAACAGACCATGAAAACATTTGACAGGAAATCGGGTTATCTCATTGACAACTAAAATGCTTTACGCTTCCTCCCAATGTTTATGACTTAATTTAATTATGATCATGACTCGTTGTTTACCGACCACCCGTGTTACTATCAATAAGAATACATTATTAAGAATTCTATGCTTTGTTCGTCTAAGTTCAGTTCATTATCCTTTCGATAGCTATACGTTCAAGGCGTAGACTTGCGACTTGTGAAGTTGTGAGTCACGCGACCCCGTGCGGATTACTTTGGTACTCGGCTCTTTTATGTGTTGAATCATCTCGATCAGCGCCTAAACGCCGGAAGAACCCGTTACGAGCGATGCAATTATTGTTTTCATTGATGCGATTGATTCCAATTGAAACATCACTCTACAGCTTGATTATTTTTCTTGCAAAACGGAACCCAGAACGAATTTTAGATAGAGAAAATTCAGTGAACATTGACGGAGGGAAATCGTTTGGTCCATTATAGATGATAAGTGCTCTGTCAGAATTCGGCTTCTTAATTAGATTTTTTGTCGACATTCTCCAGACGGCAGCTGGCATAAAGATTTTCTAATTATCATAATCGACTGCTTAGTACGAGTTATAAGACTGAAGCAATTATATTGTCATTAGCAAATGTCCTAATTATCGTAGTGAACAGCAATTATTTACTTTAATTAACGAACATGATTGATTAAAAGTAATTTTATTATTCATAATGAAGATGAGGGACACTTACATATTTTGAAAGGCGTCAGCTAGCCTTTGATAATAACTTTGTTGATGTAGAAACGCAGATAGGTACCTCTGATATTTAACATACAAATAGGGCTGTATTATTTATTATACTGACCTTTTAACTACCATTCTAATTTGTCTTCGATAGGTGTATTTGAGAGCGGGTTATAAATAAGTTGTACCTCGTCAAAACAAATGTATTCGCCTATATTATGCGCATTTTCGTACCGTTTGTATGCGTTTTTGTCGCGTCTTTGCTTTTATCTTATCGTTTCCTAATTGAAACAGTTGTTTTAAGATAAAAGAGGACTTTAAGTAGTTTGATAAAATCTAAATCGAGTTAAAGCAAAAACTGAATTCGTTTCCGAAAGTATCCACATCGTAAGAATTTGCATGAATGTGCATGTTCTGTGGTCGTTCTATTCCGCGATTATGCTGATTCCGACCCGCTTGCAATCGGACTTGGACTGTTGCATTTAAATAAGTAGCAACATTAAGTGCCGTCATACTGGCTGATCGTGACCTTGCGTCGGTGAATGTTGGGCTATCTACTACGCAAGCAACCAAGCCTCGGCACGATTCCATCTACCATTTGATTTAGTTTTCTTTTGTGTAAAATCGTGAATAAAACTGAGTCATGCCTAGTTTTGGATGCTGATTCTGCATTTCTATGTACGACATTTCATCTTTATTCATCGACTTATTTTTGGTATTGCATTTCATCTATTTCCTGTTTAGTTATTATGCATTAACCTCATAATCTTCTTTCTAATCTGTCGTTTCGAAATCTAAGGAACATTGGTGAAATCTTTGACGACGTCAGTAAATATTTGGCTTCGTGCATTCATTGTTCAAACAATGTCTGGCGTGGCGTAGAAAATCGTTATTGCACAACGCAACCGTGATTACCTTCGGACGGAACACGTTCTGTTCCCTGGCCACCTTTGTTTGCATCGCCTCCAATCATTCCTGCTCGTATCACCTTTGAACTTCCTCGGAACAATTTTCTCTCTATTATTTTATTAGCTTCAGTAGTACCGCCTACACACCGTACCTCTATATTTGGATTAGATGTTCATGTTTCTAGAGATTACTTAGCAAACAGATCTTCGTGATGTTGTAGTAAGTCAATATTATGTTACGTATAAAGACATGCACGAAGATTATGGTTTAAGTTATTTCGAAATGTTAGCGGTTGTTTATCCGCGGCAGTATTTCCGTGGCTTCTTCCATGTACGTAGTAAAACGCATTTGGTGAGCATGAACGGTAGTGTTGTTAGTACAAATTGCACTTAGTACTTGGTAGTCACGCTCTTGCCCTCGTTTCGTAGTCTTGTTGAGGTGCACTGTAACTAAGAGCTTTTAACGTGACCCACCGCCTGCCCTATATCCCGCGGCTGTGATGTCACGTCACGTCATATTTGACAAACGGGGCCATATTTCGAATATATTTCAGCACTTGGGCTTTTACGAAAATGTAATAAAGAAAATTGTATTTGGCGAAGGCAGATTCTCCTTTTGACAGAACGTGAAAAGATTTTATCGAGTTTAGTAAAGGAATTGAAGGGCGGTTCGTTTTTTATCTAGATTTATTAGATCAGCGGAAAAGTATTCAGTTGCCAAAATACAATAAAGAAAATATTAATCGGAACTTAACCTAAGCACTTGTACTGCAAAACGTAGCACATAAACAGAAAGTGGTCGAACTGGTTCTTATTTATTACAACAATACAAATACATTCGAACAATATTTGTACTGCAGCTCCGAAATATTGGCCGCCACGCCACAGATAACTGTTCTCTTGGGCAAGTTAGTACAAACACGTGTATATGAGAGTTCAAGTCTTCTGTGTACAGTTTATTCGTTAAACAGTCTTTCACTCTTAAATAACGGGACGCCATCGCTGCTTTTTGCTACGTTTTCTGCAACACGTTTATGGAAGTGATAAAAAAATATATTTTTAGTTGGTTGGGAATATTTTTTCTATGTTAGATGGTTTAACTTTTAACGCTATTTAAGCCTTATGAAGACTACTTTTTGTATCCTGGCAACTAGTGAATGATTTATTGAGCAGAATTAGAAAAAGGTTTTAGAACCTATTCATTTTCGTCCAATTACTGTCTTTCAAAACCGCGCAACACGCTGACCCCAATAGACTTGCTAGAAGACGGCCTGATGTATTGGCACGTACGTATTAAAGGTAACTTGTTCGAGCTAACTCGTGTCTGGTAAAGTTATGACCAGGGCAACCGTTCCCTGTTCAAAACGGTACTTTATATCTGATAACACATCAGCCTTCTACTATATCTCTCTATCGGCCAACTTAACTACGCTTTACTCAATTATTTGTCTACAGTAGACATTTATTGGTATTCATAAAATAATAAATCAAGTACTTCTCTTTAATAATATTTATAAAGATTAAAACAGGAATATTCTATGGACCATAACTTGAACAATTGTACATTAGCGATCGTATCCAAAGCTTTCGACTAAGTTTTATAATTGAGGATTCAAAAGTACGACAGGGTTCAACTACTTTCATAGATACCTATGTGGCTGAATTATTTTCATTTATTATATTGAATAGACTCTACCAATCACCAAATAAATGAGGTAGGTAATGCATGCAAGTTATAATGTAATTGCTGACTAATCTGGCATTCCCAAACCATCGATACCTATAAATAATAATTATCATGTTATATCTAAAACTTGCATTGCATAACATCGCATTTCCTATACTGTATGTAACAGAAATCGACCTTAATTCGACATAATTTTGAGTAATGGTCGATTTCTACTCCCAGAAACTTACGATACGGAAGTATCGACATAGCAGCATCAGTACTCCCAAATAAATTGGACTTACGTAAATGCGCGACACACTGACAAGCGGAGACCCTTTTCATTGAAAACACGTGATTGATAAGCTTGATCGTCTTCCTACATCAAATTGACGTAAGATCGCAGCCGTCCCCTCAATTGGGTATGCTTTGATCAGAAACTTGATTTCTATTAAGTTACGCGTTACTTAATCCTTCTACCAAAGAGTTTGTTGATTACCAGAAAGTTCTCTCTGAATGCGGTTTTAGACGTGAGATTATATTCATTACCCGTTTTCAATGTGGCCCTATTTGAGACACCCCTAATGATAGTATTAACGTTAATTTAGAGGATGATTCAAATGAGTATCTTTGATGAAACGTTATAACGCCTAGCTTTAAACTCACACGTCGATGTCCGGTCGACAAACCTGTATCTATTGCTAGTAATCTTGTTGAGCGGGCTGAGGAAGTATCGGAGTGCATCCGCACTGTACAATGTCGCCTAGCAACGACCACGGCGACGACTTTTATTCGTATGATTGTGCCGTTCACACAATTACTACTAAAGCATCCAGCCCCATCCATGGTATTGATAATTGCGTCAATAATTTCTGTCGATAAAACCGGATTTTCTTTTACTCGTTCGAAAGAAATCTTTGTGTAAATGAAAAGGTGAGTTTACGCTTGTGTGATGCCGTCGAAGAGCTTTTACCTGTTCTTTTCGTTGAAGAGTGTCTCTGATTTGGATTTGATCTTTTAGATCTGTGTGTTGGTCGTAGTCCCAACATAAAAGCCTTAATCTAATGCATTTTTAAAACAACAAGCTTCTCGGTACGTGTATGTTTTAAACTAATAGCTCTTTCACTCTGAGTTATGATTATTGGAGCTATTACCAGATACTGTACCGTTGTCACCGGATACCATTTCTAGTTTTGACACCATTCGCCTTCCGGGACTTGTGCACTTAGACGCAGTAATTAAATCCGGCTTGTGTTCCGTGTTCTGGCTTTCCCGCAACTTTATTCTTAGCCTGCGAATATAACCGCGATTCACATAATACTGAGACCGTTCAATCTACTATCGACTTGCCTCCTACGGCTCCTACACAGAAATAATTTATAGCCTCAACGCAACGTAATGTTGCCAAGTCATAAAATCCATCATTATAATAATTCAGTGTTGCAATATTTTTGTATAGAATTAAGTGTCAAACATATTTATGAGAGTTTCCATCGGAAAAATCCGTAGAGTTTCAGAGCAGTATAATTTGCATGAATAATTAATTGAAGGCGCTCGTACTAATGACTGCTGCAAATTGCAATAATTGCCTTCAATTTGTTTTAAGTATAGAACGGTTATATCAACCATTGGCTTAGAAACATGAATAATAAGTATGAAATATTGAGTTTTTACCAAAATTACTTGAAAGTCTTGCCTTTAAAACATTTTTCATATGAAACACTGCTTACGAGACCCACATATTAGTTCTCTTACAAAGAATTCTAAAATTAAAAAATCTGAGCCTAACTCTGTGCCGCTTCTTACCTTTCAAAAGTAGTTTCTTACCAATGTTTTTCGTCATTGTGCTCTTGTATATGATCTCAAAGAACATAATATTTTGATTGCGCAAGAGTAACGGTTCTGTGGTTTTATGGTATTCGTTGCATTCGCCGAGCATGCGGTCGGAATAACTTGCGAAAGCCCAGAGGAAACTTTTGCAACCGCTTTAGTTTCATGCGTCTGGCGCCGGCTGGCACTAATCATTGTCTGAAATGTGTTAACCGCATACATGAGGACAGTTTTCAAGATTCTTTTCAGTACATTGATCTTCTAGGTCGTAGTTATTAAGTGCTGTGTCACCACAGACAGTCTTGTTATAATTTGATTGAACTCTTATTCAGTTGATTACGGCCGATTCTAAATCACAAATTAACTCGCTCTTTTAAGTCTCATAGCAATTATTGGCAATCCAATTAAACTATCAGCTTGTTTAATCTTCAGTTCATTCATTTCACAAATAACACTTCTATTCCTTCTTGTGCTAGCTGTTTCATCTACTGTAAATAGGAGCTCAAAGTTATTAAGAAATACTTCTTCATATGCCTTTATTTACGGTTGAGTTCTTCCATTATTATCCGCCTGAGTATATATTCGCTCAATATTATTATTTCCTTTATTTACCCCCCTTATCCTGTTCTATTTAAACATACTAAGCACATACCTGTCCTAATTAAGATGCCATTTGTGTTCGCCAATTAAGGAAAATTATTAATTAGTCCGTTAAGCTTACAATAACCATTACAGTTGTGCGTTATTTTGGGATATTATAATTAAATTATAATATCTCAAAATAACCACATAACCACAGGGAAGATTTTGTAGTTATTTTACCTGTGGTTATAATGAGAATTCAGAGACCTATTGTTGATTGGTTATTGCCAAGATTGCTTGAAATACGTATTTTCAATAAATCTGAGAACAGACCCGTAGGAATACCTATAAGTAGATGTTAGGCTAACGTCTAACTATTACCTAATATATCTATTATGCTCCTAGACATAGGTATTTGGGTAGTTACGAGTATGCCATTCGTTTTGTTCTAGGATCCGTATCTATTTTCTGTGCACTAATGGAGATACTAACTGTCAGCCAATTGGCATCGAGTCCGTTCCCCGTTACGATAGTTACATGGCCTTTCAAACACTTAATGTGTTTTGTATCTGTAATGGCTAACAAATTACTTCCAACGGTTTGTCTTACAATATTCCTTTAAGGACACTGATAAAAAAGGAATATGTATCCATTTATTATTGCTTCACACAAGTGACGAGCAAATTGCTTAGCTAAGTTGCGTGTTGTATAATTCGCGAGGACTGCGTGAGAAAAATGCCCGGGCCGCCATATTGGACGTTTTATTTTCGTATCCATGTTTCACACTCGGAGATCCCCGCGTGTTAGATGTTATGATTAAGTATTTAATGAAGTTTATTTTGTTATGCTCTTTTGTGTTAACAACACAACTTTGTGTTAGCTTTCTAAGTTTGCTTTTCGGTGTTGATTTTATATTCTAAAGCTTGTTCAATAATGAATTGTGGAACTTCAATACGGAGTTTAATACTTTTAGAAACAACAACAAACTTGAAATCTTAAGATAAGATAAAGCCTACTTGATGCTTAAAAATATAATTAGCGTAGTCAGTGCTTACTAGCTTTACGTAAGCAGATATTCCACTTTCCTCCGAGTTGAAAGACCGAGGGACACTCATAGCTACAAAGTTGCGCAGCCCTCCCTGCGCCTGCGCTGCCTTGAATCATGATTGTCCGCGCGCGTTAGTCACGCCACCGCTCGGCCACTTTCAGCGAAGGCTCAAATTTCCATTCCTCACTGTTTGTTTTTATTTTCCATAGTTTTATGCGATCTTGGTGGCGTTTTACGAATAGTTTACATTGCTACGTAAAAATGGTAATTAATGCAATAATTAGAAAATGCCTTGCTATATGGTTGGTTAGGTCATTGAAAGGCTTATAAAATGTTGTTTTGTGTCTTGATTAGATTAGCAGATATATACAAAACAACACACCTATTCAATTTATAATGTTTACTACCTCTATCTTTATCTTATTGATAGAAATGGTTATCAACAAAAAACCGCTGATAAAACAAACCAGTGTTGATTGTGAAATTTCGTTTGGTTAGCTAATTCTCACATTGGTCCTTTGCAGCCGCGTCCCCGTCTGTCGCTCAAACGAAATTATTGAAATACTCGGAATTGTTAAATTTGTGAAGGGAGGGTGTTTGTTTAGGTTTCCATCTCCGCAAAGCTTTAGGAAATACCTATGAGGTGCTAAAGTAAAGTATTTCATATCACACATTATACGAATGTGAGGCTTGTCTTTTTTCTCGCTCTATGAGGTAAACTGAGTTCCATCCATGCTCAGATACAACGTGAAGAAATGAAATCACTTTATTACATACTTCAAAACATCTTGATGTACTAATAATGTTGTGAGCACAGATTTTAAATTGCATCAATAAATTACTACAGCGCTATTACTAAAGTCATTAATTTACATACGAATGGTACTCTCAATGAAGCATCATTGGATGGGAAGTGTCTCAAGTATCGTAAGACCCGATAGCTCCTCTTGTTTTTAATTCTTACGCCAGCGTAGATAATCGCGTGGAGAGTAAACTAGTTTTATTCAGTAAGCTACTACATTGTGGTGCTTGACTATGTGCATTCGTTCCGCAGGCTTCGCTTTCGTCGTGCGATCACAAGCTCGGATCTCATTCGCTCCTCGCCTCTGTGTTCACGACATCCGGTATTTTATTTTGCGTTTCTTTGAACATGGTACAACGAACTTGAAGCAGGCTCGTATGGGGAACAATTATGGCCATGTTGTTCAGATTTTGTACGAATATTTTAAATTATGCCTTTTTCACGCGCTCGTAGTTTTGTCGTAAACTTTTTGTTTACTGTTTAAGTTTTATTCGTCTGCAGACTTGTGATGGGCTGCATACTATTCCGGGGTTATTAAAGTGTGCTTAGTTCAGCGCCGCTTAAACTTGAAGCCAGCCATTAACACGTCGTGACTGTGATTGCACAAATTATCATCGTGATGGCTGAGACCTACTTGATGTAGGAAACCTGTCATTAGAAAAAATTGAGTTTCTCTGATTAGTGAAGCAAACATTTTAAGTTTTTAAGTGACGCCATTACATGCACTCTAGCTACGCGGAAATTAGACTGACCTGGAAAATCGTAATGAAAAAGGACCACCTTAGAGTTATTTACGAACAAAACGACTTTGCATAAATCATATTTACGCCCTTCAGAGTTGTAATAAAATGTGCGGTACACACGCGTGCTTTAATTAAATTAAACTGATTCGTATGCCGTTAGCTAATGCGAGTGCGGATGGGCTAGGGCGGCTCTAAATATATTCGCACGACACCACCACTCCTCAGCACAAACACAAACGAACGCACATGTTGCCCTAATAACATTCCTATTTTCGCTCACGCGCTAACGGCCTTCCATACAATTACTTACATACATGTCACGTTAGGGGAATTGCGCCTTCTTGTACATCATTTTAATTAATAGGTTATGTATGAGTTTCCGTCACATTACCATGGTTTAATTTTCGATCATTTTGTGGTCCAGTTAAAGCATGTTAGTTCTCAGACTCAAATACACCACTTGTAATTTTATTCATAAGTACAAGTGTGACATTTGCCTGGCCTCCTTCCATTGATTCGATACGACATTTTCATTGGTTGCTGTTAGTGCATAATCTTATCGCTAGTTGATAAAACAAAACAGTTTTACTTCGATCAATACTTGTATACATACATGTACCTCACCCACTTATGAATCAGTTCTCTTTGCCTTATCACATTGCCGTAAATCATTGTCGGTTATTCGTTAGTTACACAATAGACGCGAAAAATGTTTAGTATCCATTATAACGTTATACGGCCATGTAATACTCCAACATGTACGTCCTTGTTTTATAGAACGCGTCATTGCAAGTGATCTAAAACAGTGAGTAATCAAAAGTGCACTCTGGGTTTCAATTAACAGTTGCAAAGTGTGAAATGAAAGCAGAAAAGGGATAACTAGAAGAGGAACAGTGAAACGAATGGCGGCGGCGATGCGGCGAGAGAACTTCGTGGAGGCCAATAGGCGTTAACGCAGCGTGCATCCGCCGCGCCGCAGCGACCGCCAGCCATGTCGAGTACGCTGTCTCCGAGCGCCTCCGACGTAGGCGACGAGCCGGCGCGACGACGTTCCGTCTTCTACGTGCCATTATTTGAGAGCTTCGACAATTATTTGCCCTTGACGCCAGAAGAAAAAGAAGCTCTAATATCTGGCGAAAATATAGATAGCATCTCTACAAAAACTAAAAGGAGGAATGCGTCAGACAGCGGCAGATTGCGAATCCCATCTCGGGGTGATTCATCCTTTACGGAAAGTGAAAGTGACATGAGCGCGTTTAGTCCAGAAAGACGGTTTCGTCGGCCTTTGTCATCAACGGCGAGCTCCAACGAGGCGCTGACAAGATCGGGTCATCGCGATTTAACTAGCCCGAGACTCGTCGCCCAAAGCACTCTCATGAAAAGTACCAAGCCGAGATTACGGAGCACGACATCGTGCGAACCTCGTTACGATCGGATATTTTCACCGATCGGTGGATCAATTTCATCAAACAAATTGAATAGTTCCACCACAAACATTGGAAGTAAAATACCCTCGAAAACTTCAATCATGAATTCCAACTTGTCACTCATTCCTGATTCGCCAAAGCTATTGTCTCCTGCGAAGGAGAAATCGAAAACACTTCCACAAAATCTCAATGTGCCATCGCCTATTAGAGGCAGCAGTAGTTCTACGTCTATATTTAGAACACCTAGAATAACTGTTACTCCCGAGAGTCCTAATAAAAGTCCTGGAAAAATATCTGGACTGAATTTTATTCGAAGATCTCGAAGCACAAAATTGTCACGAAGCAACTCCTTATTGCGCAGTATTACTGCAAGACGTATCGAAGAGGGGCTGGACGAACATGCCGCTGTAGTGACGGACCTGACTGAAAATTATGATAACTTTGTAGATAGTAATGGAGGCGAATCAGAAGTGATTTGTGCTCTAATTAAGAAAAACGAAGCTCAGATGGCCAACAGCCCTATGAGCTTACGACGGGCATACCTGGACGTGGACGATGATGTAGCTGTACATTCTGGTAAGACATTTGCCTTCATAAAATCATTATTCATTCCAACCTTGAGTAAATTGTAATTTACTTCCCATCGGCTGTGTTCGTTGACCATAATTTATACCATAATAGAAACAGCGCGTTAAACTTCGTTGCGTAAAGTGAAATATGGAGGCGTGCGCCTGTTTGACATTGATCGTCAAATAATAACTAACATTGAATGAATAACCGAGATCCTTTCTAAAATAAATTAGCTACGAATACAATACAATATTATGAGTCAGTCAAAAGCAATTCGAACTTGTTACACTTCAAAGTCATTTTCAGCTTTTCAATGAATGTTTTTACTACTGTACTACAACTCTTCAGATTTCCACTCAGTGAATTGTATTTTCGGGATGTATGTACCTTGGCTATACGTGTTATACGAACTGTATTGATCGATCACCTTACACCGTACACACTGGAGCACTTAGTGGACAATGCCAGACACTTGAGAGGAGAAAGCGTTTGAAAGCCCTTACTGAGCGAGTACCTTATACGGATGACTTAACACTTTCGAACTATCCTACCAGTGTATGGTATGTTCCACTAGACGCTGTTCATAACGGCAAACAATGCCCTCTAATTACATAGCAAGGATCTGAAGCGAAGGTCTTTAGCGAACGATACATCACGTCTTAAAGTTGGCATTACGAAAAGTGGAAGTCATCTTGTTATTCAAAGCCCATTATGTCCAAGTGACTGTCGTTATAAACAATGGTTTATTCAAATTGTACTTTAGTAGAACGTTGATCGGTATTTTATTTATCGTTATAACTGGAACAGAAAATAATGGAGTAAAATTACAGTTGTTTTTTCTTAGCCTGCGCTTTCCCGCTCTTGGTCAAATGCCTCCCTTCACTCTTGAAAATTCCGAAATAGCATATTTATTTTAGTTAAAAAAATTCAAGGTTAGACAAACAGGTAGATGGTAAAAATATGATTATTACGTTACAATGTAGGTACCTACGTCTGCATTGAATATTATCAAACACATTAAATACTTAACAATTAAAGATTCCCATAGGTGTGAGAAAACTAATAATAGATTGCTGTAGGCGACGATGATAGAGAACAATGCTTAATAACACGTAAATCACCGCTATTTTCAACTTTTTCCTCAACAGTTCTACTATGTAGTTACCTTACTTAGGTGCAAAAAGATTGGTTGAAATCCCATGACACTGCAACGTACAATTCCCCCTGTGTCATCAATTATCATCCTATTAATATGTCAAAGGATTGCTACGAATGCACGAAGTGTTTCCCATATTTGATATGAAACTATATTTGAACCAAGGTTATTTTAGTTGGTACTCTGTAGGTTTATTTACCAGGCCCAATCATTATGCGCACTCATATTTTTATTAAAGATAAAAGTTATTTTCCACTGCTCGACAAAATTGGGTCAACTTTTCTCTTTTAGCATTACTAAAATCTAGAAAGATTCTAATAATATTTCTTATTGAATATGAGTATCTTTGTCAGCTTTGAAAAACTGTAAACAAAAGACTACATTACCGTTTCTATTAAATATTCGCAACACGTCTTTAGCTCAAAAACGCTGCGCCACAAAATCGAAGTCGGTCGCTCCTTCAAAACAATGTACATATAGGTACATAAATGTTTCGTAAAACAAACATAAAAATGTCGCTAATGTACCGTCACTATCGTATCGTCGCGTTGCACTTCCTCGTGGTCTGTTATCGTCGTCGTCTCCTTATCAAAAGTACGCATAATGATTGCGCAGAGAATCGAGTCCAGGCTTTTTAAATAATTGCTTCCAAATAGCATTGGTAACGACAAGTCCAAGTGCCTTCGTAATTTAAAAGGTTACCTTATTTCGGAAATACATTGATTTTCCGAGTTTGCCAAATAACCTTTGTTAAATTACTTCGAAGACCTCTAGACAAGAATAAGTTTTAGCCATGAAAAGATTGAAAACTGTGACTTTTTGTCATTTTGTCACGTCGCATCGCTGCTTAAATTATTTAATTCTCTTTAAACAGTTTTGCACCTGATTTGCATTGGAAACAGTAGCAGTAACAGTGTAAAATCGGCACCTGTGTAGTTGCTACCGTTCACTGGACAGTAGACAGGGGCCATAACTCATAACGCAGAGTACAACACATAAACCGAAGTAATAACGATAATGGGTTCGAAAGAACATCTGTTGCTTCACACGCCGAGGAGTCGTTGACATTGCAGGCTGTTGCCAACTTAACTTCCCCACATTTATTAATCTACAACATGAACATCTAATTAAAAGTATCAAAAAACCCGACTACAAATTGTATTATGTACCTATGTATATATATTTGTAATCTCCTTTCAATTTCCTTCATTTTGATACCCTACTCATAGGATTGGTTGAAAAAAAAAACTTACAATTTAGCGCCAAATATCCGCTATTTAGTTTTTTTTTCTTTTTAAAACCTATATAAGGACACTTCGGTTTTTGAGACGAATCTAATGATACCTTAATCGTCGAAATCCATCCAGCTATTTGGGACATACGAGGTTATAAAGAAATTTACAAAGAAACATACAAGATACGCGCGAAAAACATAACCCTTCCTTGGCAGTCGGGTAAAAATAACTTAGTAACAATAATTTTGTGGCAACACGAATCAAAACAAACAGGAAACTTTATCCATAAACGGCCATCACATTTAATAGTCGCCACAAATATTTGTCATAAACATTTATTGTCAATATGAATACACAGACCAATGGACTATCGTGTTTCTGAGAACAAAATATTTATGTACAAATTAAAGTCAACGGTTTTTGTAAAACCGTAGCGTAGTAATCGTTCATAGAAACAAACGACTAATTCAACTAAGGCACTACAAAAAAAAACATCGCTGAATGTTTAATATATATTTTGGACGCGGGCACCATAATAATTTGTTGCTCAAAACTTTTTGTCATACATTTGCCGACGCATGCGCACTTGCGCAGCGGTCACGGGCGGCGTGCGCGCAACTTCCGGCGGAAACCACGCCGTACATGGCTCCTGCTATGTAGTTGATATCATATTACATATCTATCTGTAATGTGTCGCCGTAATTTGAAACCTCGCGAACATTAAACGCGCATTGGCAACACAGTTCTAGTAATTTTCTTGCAAGGTTGACGGTAAATCAGTGTCAATTGTGTTGTTCGATCAAACGGATATGAGGCAGTATTTATTTTATCATTTGTTGGGCTGTGTAGGTAATGTTTAACTGAATTGATTTTTAAACAAACGTTCTCTTTTTCCGTTGTCTATAGTGTTGACAAACTGTTTACACAAAAAAAAACAATGTTTGACCCTTACTTCCTTTATTTCCAGACACCTCATATGAGAAGGCATGCCGACGGGGTTCAGCACCGAGTACGCCAGTGCCTGGAGCGCAGGCGCAGCACAGTCCCTCCCGCCTAGCTTCCTTCTTCTTCTCCAAGCGATCCTTCAGAAGCAACCCCCTCAAGAGGACCAAGTCGGCGACCAAACTCGAGAGGGAACGAGCCTTGGCCGCCGCACCAACACATCCACCTACACATGCCTTGCGGACATCAAGGTTGGTACCTATATGTGCATCTATTTAGGTGTTCTAGTTGTAATGCGAGTAATAGGTGTAGGAGTTTGCTTCCAGTATGTAGTGTTTTTAATGAAAGCCAGCAATCGGTTTCAAACACAATTCAATAACAATAGAGGTCGACGAGATTTTCAGAAGATACAATTTGATATAAAACACAATAGACTTTAAAGTTCAGACAAAGAATTGATCGGAGTCACGTAAGCGTGATTTAATTTTTCTTTGAAGAAAGTATTCTCAGGAATATTTTCATTTTTATTCTCTCACAGAACAGCTGTCACAGTTTGTTGATCCCTCCGTCGTCTACCCAGTTTATTGATGTCTATAAAATGTCGCTATTGCAGTGGATTACTAGAAAACGTATTGTTGCCAACAATAACTTGTTTTATGACCAGAATAAAATAATCTGTGTAATACGAAACATTCCTCTTCTCACTTCATAACTTAGTTTATGATAGAAATATCAGTTGTACTTCCGACGATAAAACAGCCCCAAATTCTTACTGCAAAATTGTTCACTTATACACTCGAGAGCAATGAATCCGGGTCACTTAAAGAATCCTAAAAATCTCGGAAACTAAAAATGCTAGGTTAATGCAATAAATTGTATTTAATAGACAATGTAATACTCCTTAAATGAAGGTATTAAAACTTCTTAGTTATTGTAAAGTTATATCATAAAAAAATCAAATTTGAAAAAGGACCACTTTCGAAGATGGAACTACGAAATTACAGCATTTGGTTTTGCTTTTGTTTGTAATCTGTCATTTATGTGGGTACATAACCATGTTGATAGTGCTCTATATTCATTATTCAAGCTGAAATTATGTCGCTTACGCCTGAAGAATGCACCAGAATACTTACAATGCTGGAAACCGGCCGGAGTCAGCGCGATACAGCCAGGACTGTCGGTGTGTCGCTGTCAACAGTACAAAGAGTTCTCCGACGTTACGAAGAAACTGGTTCTAACCTACGCAGACCAGGAACGGGCAGAACCAGGTGTACCACAGCACGAGAAGACCGATACTTGGTGAACACCATGCTTCGAAATCGCTTTCTCACAGGAACTGAACTCACAAATCAGTTTCGACGCCTCGGAGGAAGTAACCCAAGTGCATGGACAGTAAGACGTCGGCTTGCTGAATCTAACTTAGAACCCCTTAGACCTGCAAACGGCCCTAAACTGGAGCGTGGGCATCGTATTTCAAGACTAAGATATGCCCAGAGCCACGTAAATTGGAGTATTGAAGATTGGTCAAAAGTTATGTTCTCCGACGAATCAAAATTTATGCTCTACAAGCACGATGGAAGACACAGAGTGTATCGAAGACCAGGGGAAAGATTCAAGCAAGCATGCATCGAAGAAAAAGTAGCCTACGGTGGTGGGTCTGTACTTGTGTGGGCCGGAATTTCTTCTGAAAGTCGCACAGAGCTGGTGATCATAGAAAACGGCTCTTTAACTAGCGTAAGATATGTGGAAGAAATCCTCAATGATCACGTTGGTCCATTTATGGTCAATTTAGGTGATTTAGTCCTATATTTATGCATGACAATGCCCGACCTCATACAGGTAGGATTGTGAATGACTACCTTCAAGAGATGAACATTACTCGTATGGAGTGGCCAGCGCGCAGCCCGGATATCAACCCGATCGAGCATGCTTGGGACGAGCTAGGCAGATGCGTAAAACAACGAAACCCTCCCCCAATCACGCCTCGTGAGCTCAAAATTGCTCTCACAGAGGAATGGGAGAATATTCCCCAAAATCGTATAAGGAACTTGGTGTACAGCATGCCAAACCGCGTAAACGCAGTAATGGAAGCACGAGGAGGCAATACGAAGTATTAAAATTCAAGAAAATCGTAACAAAGTTCAAAAATTTCATGTTTCCTATTTTTGTTTTAAGGAGAGATCAGCAGTTTTTTTCTTTATGTAATTTTGTGTTAATAAAATGTATGGCGACTCATATTTTTTTTACTTTCATTTAAGGAGTATTACATTGTCTATTAAATACAATTTATTGCATTAACCTATCATTTTTAGTTTCCGAGATTTTTAACATTCTTTAAGTGACCCGGATTCATTGCTCTCGAGTGTAGTTACGCAGTCCTCATAATGTCTCGGTCGGTTAAGCTGTTAATATCGAAGCATCTTTTGGAATATTTCTCTATGTTATTGTTATCCATCAAAACATTACATATTGAATTTGAAAACATTCCATAATTTTACATAAACATTATTTAATACGTGTTTTGTTCTTCAAAAACATAGCTCTACTATCTATAATATTTAGAAATCTAGCCAAGCCACAACTTTATCCATAGGTACGCATAATCGCAAAGTTAGCTATGTTGTAAAACTTTCGAAATTTTCGTTCACGGAGCAATGACGTGTGCTCGATTTTATAGTCAGCTAATTGGATAGCAAATGGGCTTGCCGTATATCCTGACATAAATTAGCCAGTAAAACAACTGTCAAGTGTATTTAGCGATATGTCGTGACTGTAAAACGTTATCCAGGTTGTATGGTGTCGTATTTCAACGTGTAGGAGTGTCGCCCCGCCCAGTCTTGCCCACGGCTATTCACCAAATATTCTTAATTACTTCCCTCCCAACGCAAACACGACAACTTCATCGAGACCTAATTAAATAGTGCTACTTGTGGCGGCCAATTAACGCTTGCTTTAAATGGACCAACGATTATTGAAGCTTTCGTCTAACAGATGGAAAGGCTCACGTAGTGTAAACGTTCACATAAACAATGGAGGTCGTAAAGTGTAAAAGAATCACTTCCTGGATTGGTCTTGCTTTATCTTTAGATAGTTTAAAAAGGAACGTGTATCGAACACAACTTTTGGTGTAAATTTTAAATCAAAGCGTTGTTATAAAATATCCAGTAGAGTAAGTACTACAAGATATCATTTACCATTCACGTTTGTGGGAGACCGAAATCCGTCGTTCAATTCTCGTCCAAGTAATCCCTTTGAAGAGCAGAGCTCTAACGGTAATCAAATCTGTTTGTTTCAGATCTCACGAAAGCCTCCTGTCTGCACATTCACCCGCCGTTTCCACCATGGATTTGGGACCACCTAATCAAGTGCGTATTCAATATTTAAACCTAAATCCAGATAAAGGAATTTATTTATTATTATATGACTTTGTTTAATTTATACGGAATACAAGAAAATAGGAATATGGCTAGAAAAAAGGTGACTGCTGAGATGACGAGTAATAGAAAAGTATGGAAGAAGAAGTCATGCTGCGCCGACCCAAAATAAATTGGGATAACGGTTTAACATCAATGGATTACAAACTGAAACTATTTTGTCTTTCGCCGACGGACTTTGTTACACAGTATGACATGCCATCGTAGGCATCCTTTGACTCAGAACTTTCGTAACTTAGAACTCAACATGCCTTCGAACCTTCATGCTTAGGGAATGTATTCCAAAATGCTCGTTTTAGACAGATCTTCAGTTACGTGAAGACTTTTATAATGTAGGTATCTAGATTTTTTTGTTGCCTGTAATGTCCCGAATATCGGGCAAAGGCCACTGTTCATACAGATGAGAAGGAATGAACTTGATCACCAAGCTAGATGTTTACAAGAGTAAGAGGTGCAAACTAACTTTATTATTTCATGTTTCCAGGTAGAAATCCGATCTCTCCACTCGTCAGTGCTGGGCAGGCCACATTGCTTCGCGCTCAGTGCTGAGAGTCGAGCACCTCGCTACTTCGCCTGTGCCTCACGAAAGGAGCGGGACCGCTGGATATACAGGTAGATAAATCATTAAGATACTCTTTGACACGAACCGCAGCTTGGACCTTGGCATGAGTTGTGGAGGAATGAGGAGCACGTAATGCTCCGGCTATGAGAGAAAAAGATGAATGGATTGTGTGGCAGATGATGTAAGTTCTCAGGAAAGAAGAGAAGATTGAGATGACGGCTGATAGAAATGTATAGCGCATAAAAACTGCTGCTGAACCTAAATAAATTTTGATAAGAAAATGTCACAAGTAACCCCACTGATTGATACTGACTTCAAAAAGTCTATAATAGCAATTCTGGATCGCTTGGTTAGACTGCTCCCATAAACACCGTATTAAGTAGGTCGTCGATGTCGCTATCAATCAATATCCTGTACAAAGTAAACGTAACTTTCTTTGTAACGTTAGCAGGCATTCTTCGAAGGTGTAGGTAGTGCTTCTAAGTATCGGTACACCCTCAGGTTAATTGGTTATCTATAAATAGGTCTACAAAAATACACGGTGTAAGGGACAGGGACATCGTCAGTGACAGACCAAGATTCTCGACCAACCAGCGATTAAATTAATCCTTATACAAAAAAAATTGGTTGCTGTAAGTATTACGTGGTGGATACTAGCCCATTCTCTCTCATAGAGAGGAGGCCGTGTGTCCCAGCAGTGGGAACATTATAGGCTGATTATGCTATGCTGTTTCATACATTTTGACGGCGAAGGTGTTGCATTTTTGCATTATTTTTGTTATGAAGTTTATAAAGATAAACATATACAAAGAAAGAATGCGTTGCTCTACGCTATGAAGCATACGATCGACTAACGTAGTTTGTATGAGTAATTTCGTGAAGAGTTTATACAAAACTATCATTAGTCACTGCCTCGTTGGCCTTGTGGTAGCGTGACTGCTGAGCAGTAGCTGTAGCAGCCACGGAGTCTGGATTTGTGCCCGGTTAATGACAATAGGCTCGCCCCCTATTACATGGGACTTAAACATAACTGGCGAAATGTGGATGTGAACTAACTCCCCGAATCCTCGAAGGGTTATCTTCGGGGATTACAGGCATGGTGTTATTTTTTATCATTAGATTGTAATGCTTTTATGTTTAGTCTGTTGTAAGTTAAACTAGAGGTTTAAAGAAATGTCGTAACGTAGTAATGAGCCTGATAAATCTTTACACTCATTAGAAAATGATCCGGAAGGTTAAGTGTTATCTTAAACATGTGTTTGTCATTATTGTTACTGAGAATGTTGTCTATGATACTATGAATTATTTCTTTTTGTTTGTGACCCTGTATATGGAATTCAAGGTAGGTAATTGTTAAACAACTTGTTCAAATATCTCTCCAAGTCTCCACCACCCTTGATTGACTGGTAGAGTATGCCTTTAGCATTAAGTTCAACTTTGTACCTTTTTTGTGAGCGAAAAGTTTAAATCTACACAAATAAATAAAATTGAAGTGTCTGTTTGTAATTTCAAAATAACAGACTTTTAACGATTGCATATGAAAATATATACGGTACCTACTCGTACTTAACAAAAACACAATTTTTTCATGTTTGTCTTTCTGTCTGTTTGTTTCGACTAATCTCCGCGAAATGGCTGGACCGATTGACGGGACTTTTACTGGCAGATAGCTGATGTTATTTTAGAAAAAGGATTAGGGTTCTGTGCAAAATACTAAAACCCTTGAAATTGTTAACAAAATCCTTTTCAATTACGGAAGTAATATTTTTATAATAATTAGTAGTAATGAGTAAATAGATTAACAACATAAAGAAAAGAAAAAGCCACAACAGTCTTTCTTTGGCATTTGTATGAAATAGCTGTAAAACGACAAATTGATGTGGGGCGTCAACTTGCTTATTTAATTTCCCCAATGGTGCAAAAGCATTCTTTAAAAGAATGCTTTTTGTCTTAGGGAGAACTATTCCTATTTAGTCTCTACTTGACCAAAATTATTCGCAATAACAATATTTCTTTGTTTACCCACGCCAGCTTGCGGCAAGCGGCGCGGCCAGACGAGTTGCGCACGCGGCGGTGTGAGCGCACCGTCAAGCTGTGGCTGTTGGAGGCCAAGGCGATCCCGCCCAAGAAGAGATACTACTGCGAGATCCTGCTCGACGATACGTTATACGCTAGGTAAATATGCACTTTATTACTTACATGATATGTATTATTATTGTAAGGTGCACAACATAGATTAATGCCCAGTTATGATTTGATTATAGAACCACTTAAACTCTTTTTTACAATGCAATGTAGCACTGTAATTCTATTATAAACTTCATTTAATCTATAAAATAAAATTGTTGTGAATTGTTACTAAGGCAAGAAGGCTTTTGACTGTTCTGTCAAATGCGTGCACTGCTCGGTCCACTCAAGTCTGTTTGAGTCAATCATCAAAGACTACATAAATGTGACTTGCCCAAGATTATAATGGTATTTAAAAGAGTCAGACATCTTTTGTTTTGGTGTTTCTTCTCAGAGTAGTTTGATAGGAAACATCAATTCCATTTATTTTTAAAAAATAATTAATCCAACTAATTTATAGAACTGTGTCGACTGCCTCGCTGGTCTAGTGGTCGCAATCGAGACTGCTGAGCATGATGATGATGGTCCTGTGATCGTTTCCCGGGTCGGGCAAAGTTTTATTGGGTTTTTCTCAGTAGCAACCACGGAGTCTGGATTAGGGCCCGGTTGATGGCAATAGGCTCGCCCCCTATTACATGGGACTTATACCTAAAACTGGCGAAATGGGGGTGTACTATTAGGTACACCTCTGCCTAAACCTTCAGGGATTACAGCCATGATGTTAAAATTTATTCCAAATAATTTACAGATTATTTATTAAACTAACTTGTAGTAAACGTCTAAGAGCTACCGTGAGACTTTCTTTTCATCAGAGTTTTTTCCCATATCAAATCGCATAACAGTGTTTTTAACTATGTAATAGAGATTCCATGGCTCCCGCTTTAATAAAATAATTGCTGTACCTTAAATTTTTGGGCACAAACCTTGCATGATAAAAATCTTTCTTTGTTCACTTAAAATTGAACACTTTCGTTTGCATAAACGCAGCATGTAAGATCGATTTGCTTTGCTATCGACAACTGCAATATTAAAACAAACCTGTAATAACCCGTGGCCTATCGTGCCTTCGTTCGTATGAATACTATGCAAATATGCCTAGGTCAAACGAAAGAGTATGTTTGACCTTTGCGTGTTTTCTATTCCTTGTATTCAGGTTTCTTTATAGAGCTATAGCTACGTAATAGTCTACGAGTATGTAAGCAAACGACTTTCTTTTTACAAATACTTGTAGTGCAAATGAGTTGATATTGATATTTAATAACTTTCTTTACTCAATGATGAAAGCACGCCTGATGGGCTCTTTGATAATATAAAACGAACTAAGTATCATAATAATGGTCTAGTTGCATTCTGGCTCCTGAAAAATGCAGGATCATATAAGTGTCTTAGACTGTGGTTATGTAAGTAAATTTGATGTTAGTGGTTGTGAAGCAATAATCCATACTAATAGGGCACAGATATAAACAATGATGTGGGCTAAACCAAAGCATACTGTTATCTCGGTACGTCGTTCGTGGTATCGTTTTCAATTTCCACCCGGGTGAAGCCGTGGGCAAAAACTAGCAAGTAAACTAAGTTATAGCTTATAAATAATTCGTTTAATATTACAGGTCATCATCAAAGCTGAAGACTGAGCTATGCTTCTGGGGCGAGGTGTACGAGTTCGCGAGCCTGCCCGCCGTGCGCGCCATACACGTCAACGTGTACCGGGAGCCCGAGCGGCGCTCACGGAAGAGAGACAAGCATGCGCTTGTTGGTTAGTCTTCATTTAACATTTCCTATGCGACCCATGAATGAATGTTCAGCACATTTGCAATATAATACGCATTGTAAATGAGCTCCTTTTTAAAGAGTTCTACAAGTTATCTATCCAATTCTAAAATATTAGCTTAACATATACAAATAATGACAGTCCTAAAGGCGGACAACCAATCATCCTGCCAAGCGGTATAGCATTACCCACTAACCTGGTTGTGCAGGTCAGATAGGCAGTAGCTCCATTGTAAAACACTGGTATTCAGCTACATCTGGTTAGACTGGAAGCCGACCCAATAATAGTCGATGAAATAAAAATGTAGTATCAGTTAAGAACCAAAGCGAGCAATTCAATTTCAAGTGCTGCTAAAATTTGGACCGCTAACCGATCTGTCGTTGATAAAAGAAAAAATTGTAAACAACTACATCTTTGACCATCTTATTCCACAGGTACAGTCCGCATCCCGGTGGACGACGTCTCCTCTCGCTACCTGAACGAGCGCTGGTACCCGCTCACGGAGACCGACAAGCCGGCGTCCCCGGCCGCGCCCGCGCCCGCGCTGCGCATCAAGTGCCGCTACCAGAGCATCGACGTACTGCCCATCGACCATTACGCCAGGTTCCTGGACTATTTGAAGAGGAATTATAGGAGGCTCTGTGAATATTTGGAGCCTGTTATTGGTGAGTTGTGATTATTTTTCGATTTTTAAAAGTATTAACTGTTGCTAGCTAATCTCTAACTTTAACTATCTAGTATCTCGACAATTCTGATCTTTTTTGGTTCAGCGCAGTATTTCTTCTCGTTCTATACATTTCTATTTGTCGTCATCTCAATAGGCACCCACTTTCTTCAAGCTATATCATCTTTAACACAGTCCATCCATCATTCTTAATCGGATCTAACAGCATATAATTTTTATGAACGAGTCTGACCCCATTCAAAATGAGGTGCTTGCATCGATAAGTCAACGACTATTTAGTATTTTTTTCCTGGTCATCACTATTAAGACGTCAGAAACGTCACACACTTTAAATAATACCGATATGTTCCACTTTTTTTCTACCCACTTACTTACACCGTCTAATATAAGTAAGTCAACCAATATGATTACTTCCAGGTGTAAAAGCCAAAGAGGACATAGGCTGCGCGCTGGTGCTGTGCATGGCGGGCGCGGGGCTGGCGCCGCGCTACCTGGCGGACGTGGTGGCGCTGGACGTGCGGCGCACGGGCGACCACTCGCTCACCTTCCGCGGGAACTCGCTCGCCACCAAGAGCATGGAAGCCTACCTCAAGCTCGTCGGCGATCAGTATCTGCAGGTTCGTTATTTGATGGCTTAACAAAATGAATGACAAAAAGTGCTGATTATAGACCTGTTGTAAATACTATGGCCTTTATAACCCGACTGCCAAGGAAAGGTTATGTTTTTCGCGCGTGCCTCATATATTTCAAACCGCTGAACGTTATTTAATTAACATATCGTTAGATTCGTCTTGGTAACCAAAATGTAACCAACATGAAGACTGTGAGACGCTATAGTTTAAAGTAAAAACATTTTTTTTTGAGTACTGCAAAATGGGTATCAAATTAAAGGGCTCATCATGAGGATTTTAAAATTATGACCATATTTTAATTTAATTAGGTAATCGTAACTAAAAAAGGTAAAATAAAACGCTAGATTTCACACATTGCGGGAAAGCGCTGTGCGGCATATCGAATTGCAAATCTCAATAAATAATTGTGAATTGCAATTAATTGATACCATGGGTAAGGCCTGGTTGAGAATTGGAAACATCAGGCAAGCATGACACAAAAGGCCAATGATGACGATGCATAAAGAAACATAATAGTTAGTCAGCGTGTTATGTACCCGTAGGACACGCTGTGCGAAGCGGTGCAGATGTGCGCGGGCGCGGGCGCGGCGGAGTGCGAGGTGGACCCGCTGCGCGCGGGCGGCGCGGCGGCGCTGCGGCGCCAGCAGGCGGCGCTGCGGGACGCGGTGGCGGCCGCCTGGGGCTCCATCGCGCACTCCGCGCCGCGCTTCCCGCCGCCGCTCAGGGACTGCTTCGCTACCTTCCGGGAGAGGTGACATGCTTTTTAATTTCTTAAGACCATGTTTGTCTTCTGCTTATTTTTTTGTTGTCTTTTGTGGGGTGTTTCTTTTGGATCCGTCCCGGGAAGAACTTTTTTGTTCCAACTTCTACGTACCACGAGTTAGAAGAGTTGATTCCATCGCACTCCCCGCTGACAGTAAATGAGTTCACTGACATCGCCTATTGAGCTCCATCTGTTCATCCTTGCCACCACTATCAGGGAAACGGATTTCAGCTCATCATCTAAAGTCACCACTATAGAAGTGTTTTCATAAATAAAATAGGCAAGGAACATTCGTCAAGAATAATATGATGTATGTATGTTATCGACATTTGTTTTAACCCGTTTTTATTCCCGTTGCAGACTGACGGCGATGGGTCGAGAGGATATCTCGGACAACCTGATTAGTGCATCGATCTTCCTTCGCTTCCTTTGTCCAGCTATACTGTCTCCAAGTCTCTTTGGAATCACACATGGTATGTAATTTTGGAAATCTATTGTTTAAAACAAATAATAACTCTAAGGATCCAACCAATTCGACCGACTAATTGTAACTAAGACTTCATAGTTGAAAGTGGTTTACTTTGAAGGATAGGTACCTATGATCTTATTTTTTTGTTTGCGTATTGCATTTGTAGTTCGATTCAAACTTAATGGCGGCTCGTTTTAATTAGGAGCCTATTGATACAAACATTGATCTGTGAAATCACTATGAAATCTGTGTATTTTCTTTAATTTGAAAAAAATCTATAATTTGATTGATATTCATTACTTAGAACTTAAGCACAGCCTGCTTAACGATGTTTGACACTCTTTCTTTATAGCTCAGTGTGTACACACTTAACATACAATTCTTCAACTTAAAATTCTAAATGTTATCCAGCTTGGCTGTTTAAAAGATACAAGGTTATGTCTCTCGAGCAACTACAGGTTTCACGAACTCAACTCATAACCTTCATGTTTATTGCAGAGTACCCGAATGAGCGTGCGGCCCGTAACCTGACGCTGGTGGCGAAGACCCTACAGACCCTGGCCAACTTTACGCGCTTCCAGGGCAAGGAGGCCTTCATGGAGTTCCTCAACGACTTCCTGGAGCAAGAGGCACCTAATATGAAGGCGTTCCTTAGAGCGATATCGGTAAGGCATCTTCTTCTACTCTTCAGCGTGTCGATGGCAATCTAAATTGAACCAGCCCATAATTTGACGACGAGTATGCCACCTTCAGCAGCGTCCATTAGTTCGCTAACGTGCAGACAACAGGGTAGATAGGACACGATATTAAATGTGCCATCGTAAGTTAGTACGTGCGTAATCTTTCAAGGGCAGCTTCTTTGTAAAGTAGGTCACCATAACTATTACTGTAGGCAATAAAACATGGCGCCGGCAGCAGGGTGCAAGGGTGGTGCACTTGCACCCCCTGTCGGGAAAGAAACATAGAAAAGGCTTAGATTTTTTTTATGTTACAAAGTTTGTGTTAATGTGTTTACAAATATTTGTATGGCCTACAGATAGTTGTTCCGGGTATGGCTGTTTGTGTATGTGAGTTTAAATGTTTGTAAACGCACCCGCGATACAGGAGAAATTCTTAGTGTGGGGCAACGTTTTTTTTTTTTTTTTAAATAAAAAAGTTCGTCACCTTGTCAATCAATTTAGTGTCCTCCTCTACTCTTTTTCTGTGAACACACACAGGGCGCTTACGCCTCGTGTCTGCCATCGTCAGGGACCCAGGCAGGGGTAGGGTGGACATCTTGGGCAACTATAGAGAAACCAATCTATCCAAGGCGGAAAGCAAAAATTTTCGTAATCCTGTTTTGGTATTTGTTTCTATGAACAAAAACGACCAAATTATCCGAGAAAATCCTAAATTATTTGAGCTCGTTTCGCTTGTTCTGATATCTCATGTGCTTTGCGGTCATCAGTGTTTCTTTGTACATAGGCAGAATTAGCCGTATTTTTATAATAAAGGACAAAGAACACCTATGCACAAGGTGAGTGCTACAATTTTCAAGCTCGCTATGCTCGCTCTTGCATCCTATTTTTTTCGATGAATAGGCTTTTCTGTATAAATCGACAAAATTACTCCTTGTACGAATTGATAAATGAAAATCTAACATATCCGAGGTGGTGTGCAAAAAGTTTCGAACTGTTTTTCATGGAACTGAAGATGCAATAATTCTGGAATAATCCTGCCGGCGCCTATGCAATAAAATTAAATTAAAGGTTGTAGCTTTGTATCTGGTAAAATAACTCACTTTTATGTCTTAGAGTTTGCATATTTTGTGCGTGTGTTTGTTTGACGGTGACCACTAATTTTCTTGTTGGTTGTTTGTTACTCAACCACCTGCAACATAATTATGCATACCAACTGCTTCTACTATACACGGAATGATTAGGTCTAGCTGAAATAATTATGAATAAGACAGATATCAAACAATCCTATTAATATTATAAATGCGAAAGTTTGTGAGGATGTCCAGATGTCAGGATGTTTGTTACTCTTTCACTACAGACCAGATTTGGATGAAATTTGGCGCACAGGTAGTTTATAACCTGGATTAACACATAGGATACCCTTTATCCCGGTAGTACGATCCCGGGGGACAATTACCAAACTCCACACGGGCAAAGCCGCGAGCATAAGCTAGTGACTTATAATTTTCTTAGAATTGAGTGTACAGTACCGATTACTACTTATCATTCTATCTTAATTACTAATATTTTACCATCCAAACTTGGCTTCCAGTCACGTCTTTCGATAACGACTGTCGTATTACTATAAAAGCCGAACGTGCTTGGAAATTAATTTATTTCTCTTCACTTTTCATCGCGAGTAAAATTAGTGAAACTCGTACCACAACATGAGCTACCCAATGTTTCGATGGCGTAAGAGTGAATTGTCTAAAAACCCTTTCTATTATCGGCAGACGCGTCCCCCAGACCAGCAGCAGCTTGCGCAACAGCAACAGAGCCAGCAACAAGACGGCAGCAAGCGCAACTCGGCCGCGTCGCAGGCGTCCGCCGCGGGGTCCGAGGGCCCGCGCGACGCCGTGGAGCCGGACCCCGAGTGGGCTCCTCACGTGGACCTCGGCAAGCAACTTGCGACGCTGCATTCACTGCTTGTTGACAGTTTGCCAAAGCTGCCTGCTAATAAGATACAGGTATGTTGACCTATTTTCAATCTATACATCTATACAAATAAATAAAATTGAAGTGTGTGCAAAATAACCGCTTTTTACTGAATGCATAATTAGGAAAGTGTGTACGGCACTTATAGCAAAAAATATTATTTTTAAATTTTGCCTTTCTGTCTGTTTATTCCGGCTAATCTGCAAAACGGCAGGACCGATTTTGACGGGACTTTTACTGACAGATAGCTGATGTTATAAGGAGTTATTAAGGCGACTTTTATTTTAGAAAAAGGTTTAGGGTTCCGTACAAAAAAATTGAAACCCTTGAAATTGTTAACAATTTCTAGCGGACGAAGGTCGCGGAGCAAAGCTAGTTTTATTATAAAAAAGAGAGTCTTTTAAATGATTTACTAAATTTCCTTTAATACTTATTCCCAAATATTTCTTGCTTTTCAGGAGTTGGACCCACTATCAGATATACTGGATGAATTGAGCAAGAGGCTACTGAGCAATGACATCAGCCCACCTGCGCCGCCTGCCGCTGATAACATCTTTAGGTAAGCGAAAATCATACGCGAAAGATTAAACTTGTTTCTGGTTACCTAATTGGTCGACAATCTCATAACCAAACCTTTATCTGCAGGTTCAACGACCCCACGTGCAATACTCCCACGAAACAGGCGGCCGAGCCAGTGACCAACGGTCAGCTCAACAACAACTTCGCTCACAGCTCACCTATTATGAACAAGAACGGTGTTCAGTTCAACATCAGTCCGTCTAAGTCTAACGCGGAGGAGTCCAAGTACAAGCCTGGATATGCTGCAGTCACAAAGTCACCTAGTTTCAACCTACGGTCAGCGACGCTGCCCAGAAACGGCTACGGCTCCAGTCCCGTCAGCCAGTCCGTTAACCCAGATAGATACAGCTCGCAGTACAACAACCAAGAACATTGCGTTAATCTCAAGGTCGTGCAGATTGGCTTCAGCTCCGACCAGTACCCGAAAGGCATTAACAATGGTATCAGTGAGAGCCTAGAGCGCAGGTTCCAGGAGAGGTACAAACCTAACAACAACTATAACAACCAGCAACCGCACTTCCATAACTCAAATTATAACAGCACGGAGAGATCACCGAGCAGTGACAGCATCAACCACAACTACTGCTCCGCCGACATGCAGAACATCATGAAGGAAACCGCCACGCTCGAGGAACTGTCTGACCTCCTGAAGTACGCTGATGACTCGGAAATAGTCGAAGACAAACTCATCATGAACAAGAAGAACTTGTCACAGTCTATTTCCAACAACAATAATATCGTAAATGGGAATAAAACGAATTACACAAACAACGGTTCGAACGTTTCCATCAGTGGTTTATCAAACGTAGCAAGTTCTGGCTACCAAAGTATAGCAACGTACAGCCAGAGTTCAAGTCCCATAGAGAACACGACGCACCATCATCAGCCTTACGAGAACGGCGGACAGCCCATGAGTCGGTACTCGCAAATAAACTACCAGAAACAAAGAGACAAACAGTATTACGACAGCAAAAACGAAAAGTTCTATCCAAAGAGCCCAGTGCAACAGAAAATTGATTATGACATCCAAAAGTACGGAATTCAAAATTTCACAACTGCGGATAATACTCCGTCAAATGCCAATGCGAATCCAAAGGTAGCTCCGCTAGTGTTCACGAATCCAGTGTACAACATGGATGACAACCGTCAGGCGCAGGAGAAGAAGAACATTGAAAACAGAAATTCAAAACGTTGTCCTTGTGGCTCATCCAGTTCATCGATAGATGAGGAGGGTTTGAGCACAGACAACGTCGAGACAAACTCTGAAGAGGGTTCTACTAACTTCAACGAGGATAGTAGAAACTTTGACCAACAGAATCGCAACAATTCCCACCGAAAACTCACCAGAGATAACTGTAATTATGATGATATGTATCAGAGGAGCAACCAGAGTCACTCCCCGAGGATACGGGACGATGAGTCGTCGAGTAATTCGCCTAGTCTACGGAAAAGTAGTAAGACGCGAATGCCCAGAACAAACCCTATGCTCTCTTACTCCACAAATCAAAATCAACTCAACTTCAAACACTTTGGACAACGAGGAGAATCGCTGTACGAAAGCAAGCCTCATCATATCTCAACCGACTCCGGCTACCCGATGAGCAGGTCTGACTCGAACGTAGAGGAAGTGAACAAAGAAATGTACAGGTTACAGATTTCACGAAGCCAGAAGGCGCTCTACAACATGGAGAACTCCAAAAACTCTCCTGAGAAATATTCGATGACGGAGAGTGCGATCCCGGAGACGAATTATCCGTTGGATCGGACGTATTCCGGTGCGAAGATGTCGAGTAGTAGACTGAACGAGGATTTGGAGAGGCATCAGGAATACTATGGGGTTCGGGAGAGACGAGAGTCTCCTTCGAGAGGAATGTTCAGTCGCGAGTCGCAGTCGAGCGAGGCGAGTGAGCGCGCAGCCGTGCGGGAGGGCGCGGGCGGGGGAGTGGGAGGGGGCGCGGGAGGGGGCGTGGGCGGCGGCGCGGGAGGGGGCGCGGGAGGGGGCGCGGGCGGGCCGCGAGACAAGCTGCAGCGCCGCCTGAGCCTGGAGTCGGCGCGCGAGCTCACGGACAGCTCGGACGAGCTGGAGGACACGCTGTACAGCACGACGGGCCGACGACGCGCCTCCAAACATCAGAGGACCATTGAACAGGTAAGCAAAATTCACAAGTTATTAACTCCATATTATACCGACCAATCATTATCATCTCGGAGTTACAATATGGCATTGAAGACTAACTCTAAATTGTATTTTTACAGTACGAACGCGAAATCGAAAGGTTAAAATGTTCTGTGGAACTTTTACGAGGAAGGTTGGGGCCAGCTGAACCAGGACAAGTCGATCACACTGACGCCAAAATGAAGGCTATCATTTCAAGGTAATTATTTTTCATAGTATAGACGATGATTTTTAGGATAGAAGTCGAGTTTTGATGAAAAAAGGTTTCCTAATATAACATTGATTTTTGTTTACATTGGATAAGCCCAAGTATAATCACGAGCAAAAGTTGCTTTATACGAGTATTTAGTAAATACAAAGCAACTTTTGAAAAAGTGATTTTCTGTGTTATTTTATTATGAAATAGATCTTATCTCAAAGTTGCAATCGGTATTCCACGAAAAATTTGCTTTGAATTAAGTTAAGTGTACACACACAAAAACTCACCAAATTTTTCTCATTCCTAGGTTGATCTGCGTAGAAGAGGAGCTAAGGCGCGAGCAGCGCAAGATGGCGGCGGCGCTGTCACACAAGCAGCGCGTGATCGAGGCGCAGGAGCACCGCATCGCGGCGCTGGACGAGGCCAACACGCGCCTGCTGTCCGCGCTCGTGCACCTGCAGCAGCGCGCGCCGCACGCCGCGCCGCACGCGCAGCACTCGCACCAGGAGCTGCAGATATAGAACATGAGCGTTTCCTCACGGATATAAATACAGGGGGATGCAGCGAGATCACCAGTAGATTAAACGTTTTCTAGGGGTAGCAATTGCAAAATAGTCGCCCTCAGAATTACCTGCCCTTGTAGTTGAACATTAATGAAGTAAGATGACAAACCACTATAGCGCTTTCTTATGATGTCGATAATATCGAGGTCATATAAATGATGGTGTTTAAAATTATCAAAAGTTCCCAACAAAAGCATTACTCCTTATAAAGGACGAAAACATCAATATATGCGATATCCGCCTTTATCTATATCTGTGTCAGTGGCAAAACCTCCATTCTTCCAGTCTCAATAGCAACACCGGTAATACTGTCTACATAATATATTTTTACGCTCTGTTTAATTTTGATCTCCGTTTTTATTGGATGACTAATGGCATATTGAGATGTTGATGCATTTGATTTTAAATGAACGAAGATACACTTGAGTAAACCGTTACAAAGTTATAATTATCAGAAATTATATTTCCTTTATTAATCTTTTTACAAAATCGTTACATTTTTAAATATTAAATAAAAAACATTAAAAAATATGAAAATTTTGAGCCCACCGGTATCGGGAACAGGGTCCAAGCTACCGGAGGTCAGGGCTCCAGAGAAAGGAACCTCCTAACAATACGGACCGTGTCCAGGACTACTGCTTTCTGAATCAAGTCTTTGAGCTGCCTAAAGAGAGCCTTCTCAGGTATAGATCGACGCTCTTGGCGATTAAGCCATAGGCTTACATGACTATCTACTAATTATTAGAAATATTATTATATAATAATAATACATTGTGGAGGATAGCACGGTTGACATAATTATGTCGGGCATGCACTGTCCGGGAGAATCGATCCGACACATTATTTCTGAGTGTTCTCGTCTGGCCAACGAGAGTACTTGTCAAAATCAAAACTCAAAATATTTTATTTCCCATGGGCACTTGTAAAACATCGACAAAAAGGTGCACGGTTCGGGTTGGTAGTTTCCTATGGAGAAGAACCAGCAAGAAATTCCATGGTAACTCTTTTAAAATGATTTGGTTTTACAATATTATCATGTTACAGCATTAGTACTTAAGTATGGGGACAGCATAGACATAGACACAACCTTGTTGCCAGGATTATCCACCAGCAATTTGCTTTGAAGTACAACCTTGTGGAATCAGAAGTGCCATACTATATGTATGCGCCCGACCCAGTTCTCGATGATGGTAATATCACTTTGTACAGGGATCGACCTATCGTCACTGACAGGACTATTGTTGCCAATAAGCCTGACATTATGAAGCGTCGCGCAATGATTGTTGATATAACGGTTCCGCATGTCGAGAACCTCGTGAAAGCAGAGAAAGATTAATAATTCAATTATCTAGATCTGCCTCGCGAGGTTGTTGACATGTGGGATGTGAGTACAGCAGTCATTTTACCGATAGTCATGTTTGCCAATGGCTTAATAACGAATAGCTTCGACCAACATCTGAGGAGGCTCTCGCTGGGCAGCTGGATCAAGGGTTTGGTTCAGAAGGCAGTTGGACACGCCGCGTATTGTTGGAGGTTCCTCTCTCAAGATCCCTGACCACCACCGGTAGCTGGGATCCTGTTCCCGATACCGGTGGGCTACTATTTTCTATATTTTTAAATGTTTCTTATATAATTTTTGTTAAAAAAAATATTTAAAAATGTAAATAAAATCTTAGAAAAATTAATAAAGGATAATATTTAATATAATGTTGTTATATTATTATTATTTGCGAGTATTGTAATGTTTCTAAGTGCTATTATGTAATGTATGGATCATTACGCAGCCAGGGTCCTTTAGATTCTTTGGAGCGGTATTCGCAAAGAAGATTTTAAAATATTTTGGACGTTTCTGTTCGATTAATGCGGTTAAATGCACAATTAACAAGTATTGCACACAGTTTATCATATTATCTTATTTAACTCTTCGACGTTGTATGTCTTCATTAGTTGCAATATGAATTAACTCATTGTGGAAGCGAATATTTATTATAACATATTAGTAGTTTTGTTTTATAAACTTGTGTATCGCAATAACTGTTTGCCATTTATCATTTTTGTTACTATGTTTCGTTAGTTTTATTGAAATATGCTTTAAATGACATTAACTTTCTATAAATATCAGTATTTCTTATAAATTCGATGAAACGCTCGTTCCATGTGTCGACATGTTTGTTTTCTGTAACAATGATACCAAAGACGATTGAATATCCCTTAGACTCTAGTTGTAGTGGTCAAATCGAACCCGCTGCGATGAAGTCCTAGTGTTGTATTTTTAAATAAAAAGTTATAGATTTTATAATAATTAGAATAAGACTTGTATCATAATATTCTTAAGTTATACGATAAGTTAAATGTGGTATCAAATTAAAATTTATTTTATAATACCTTTGGAGTATTAAACTATGGGAATTATGAATAAGTCTGTATCAAAATTTGAAAAATGTTTCGAACCACAACTGTTCAACCACAATTATGTCGTTTTGTGCAACATAGTTACAGCAAAAATGTAATTTAAGCCATAACTTCAAGTTAATATACCTGCACAGGTATATAAATTATCACATTAAATTATGAATTACGTATACCTACATTAGTTTTATTCCTATTCCGCATCCTTTTAAAATTCAATTTGATAAATAACAAGAGAAAATATATCAATCAATTATTGTAATTCTGGAACAGCACATGGACAATAAAACAAGGACAAAACATTTTTTTAACTTTTTGAGTCGTATCCGGGTGGCAGGCAAATATATCGTTTGTTCATTAAAATCGTTTTTCTTGCCAGTGACTCTGTCGAACTGTAAGGATGTATTAATTGTATGTCGTCCACTCTACTAAACAAATAGGAGAAAAATATTTCTCGAAATTTTTTATCTGGGAATTCGGCCTGATACATAGTTCTCCAAAACAGGTTACTAACGTAAGCATGTGATTTAAACATAGACAGTTTGTACTTCTGAGTATACAACCTAAAGTGATCTATCAAACTCTGTTTATATTTCCAACTGGTATGGCGCCCGTACTTCGGCTCTTTTGGCGGATTCACGTGGCCGAAACCATGATCTGTGAGCCTCTTAAACATACTCCAATATGTGGTGCTCTTACGCAAGTATTCTTTTTTCTGACAAACAGTAAGATTCCCATAAAGTCTATGTCGCATCCATTCAACTAGTTCTGGAACTAAATACAGGTCAGGCAGGCGCGCTGCGATGTTGATCTTTCGCATCAACCGTAGTGCGCACTTTAAGTAATCAGTAATCTTGGGTTGCTGCCCTAAGCAAGTTTGAGATGTTACGGTATTTATTTGTTGTTTTTTCGGCTTACTCACTTTACTCGCTTCATCCTTGGCCTGCACGTTTAAGGCCTGCACGTTAAGGGTCTGCCCGTTAGGGCCCTGAAAGTTAAGGGCGTGCGCCTGAGAAACCTTCTTTAATTCCTTTTCTTTCTCTGCTTTCTTCTTTTTCAGCCTCTTCTCCAATCTTACTGTATCTTCTGCCGTTCGCAACGCACTGTCTGTCTCCCAAATCTTCTTGAATGATTTCGTTATGAACAGTCTTTCTGCATCAGGATCGAAAATTGTGTCGTAGTGAAACTGTAACGGGGTGTGACGAGTAGGTTTTGTAAAATAGGGCAATTCTTCTTGTGAAAAGCTGCCTTCATTGCGAAGATCGAAGCGATGACCACAGTAGCATTTAGTGTTATTAACATACTGAAAAGCAGCATCATGCCATTGCTTCAAACAATCACAGGGATCTGGCGTCTGTTCTGGCGACCATCCTCTAAAACCGCAATGTATGATAATTATCTGGCCACCCGAGAGGGCGTAACCTCCGTGGATCAGATCTCCTTGTGCGGGTAGAATAGTTACACTGCCCAAAATATAACAGGTCTTGCCCTTAACTTGACAAACTCCGTTTATAGTATATTGGGCATTCCACAAACCAGTCGAAGGGGGCCGGTGTTTCTTTTTATGCGCACCTTTTTTTGGCGGTCCAATGCCAATGCCGTATTTTTTTTTTGCTTTGATGTTGTTTGGATCTATCTTTGTTTTCCTTGAGAGTCGGCGAGACTTTCTTAATTGTGGAAGTTCTATGGGCGATGCATAAGGCCTTATAGGTACGATGCCAGCTAACTTTTCGCAGTATGATATCGGTAATCGCCTTTTCGGTGGTGGCGGAGGAGGCGGTGGCGGCGGTGGTTTCATCATCACCGGTTCCTCTTCATAGGGCTCATTGAGTGCAGTCAGGTCCGGCAAGGGAGGGGGCGGCGTTGGACGGTGGCGGTCCGGGACATACAATGTTGCAACCATTTTTGTAAGATACGGGGAAGGTAGTTTATTTGGTGGTCGCGGTTTCGGTTTAGGTTCAGGTTTTGCTATTGATCTATCTGGAGCGAATGTTTGCTCAAGCAACAAAATCAAGTTATCAAGTCCTAAATATAAAATTGCTGATAATATAAGTCTGGCATTAAGACAGTAAGAAATACGCTTCCCATTTATAGGGTAGCCGTACATTGACAAGTAAAGTTCTGCGAGCATTTCTTTTGGGTCATCAGAACTTAACGTGATACAAGACATAAGTTCCAGGCTAGACGGGAGAGGGACCAGACCAAGCTTGTGAATAACTACGGCCGTCCGGACAGGACGTCCTTCGAGTAGATCTTGGTAAATGCACCTTGCTAAAGAGTCTAATGCAATTCTTTGTTCCACACTTAAAGCTTGGTACCATGTTGGCCCCACTGCAGTTACAATGCTACCAAACATGGTTTTATGTTTGCGCTTGCGATACTCTTTAAGATCCTCCACAAAGACTTGTCTCTCACAAGTCTCCCTCGCGTACAATAGCTCCAGGTGTTGTCGGGTCCGCTCTTCAAGGCCGATCTCGCCATTTTTCCGCTTACTCATGTTTCCCTTTCCAGAAATAATTAATAGTTTGTAATTACCATGCACATACTTTTGTGTATGACCGATGATACTGCAATTTTGAAAAAAATACAACAAACAATTCTCTGGATATTATGAGTGACACTAAATAAAACGTCAAAGTCCATAAGTAACTTAAAAAAAAATACTGTTATCAACCAGCATCAAGGATCGAAATAGAAGTAATCAAGTTTAAACAAAGGTGACAAAGGGGAATACGTACGTACACTGCCCATAGTGTCCTAGGCTTAAGATGGACATCAAATCTAATTACTATTAAAATGGAGTAAAGGAAGGTTTTTATAATTTCACAGGAATTGTTTTGATATCGGGCATCCTATACTAGGACCAAACTATAGTACGAAATTGATTACACCGCCATCTATTGTCGAGTAGTTATTTATGTAAGTGTGAACTTTTGTTAACTTCGAATTGTACAATGTATAATTCCGGTCCAATCCATACGGAATGAGAAATAATGGTTTCCTAAAAGACTATGAACCAAAACATTTATTAATACATGTAAGTACGTCGGGACGAGTGACGCTGCGGGCTGCGGGGATGGCCTAATCAGCTGTGTGAAACTCGGCCGGTCGAAGACCCGCAGCCGGAGGTGAATGCTCCTACCCATCTATCACCTGAATAATTCCTCACCTCATTCATACTCACTGGCGAATCCATCTCAATATTTTACCTTTATACATTGTTCCGGAAACCATCAATCAAGTGAGACTTTACAGCGGTCGCCTCAACATGTAAAATCGATTGACCGCTCGAGACAGTGGCGTAAACACCGCTAGTGAATGAAGTTTTAGTTGTGGTCAACGTCACTGAATTATTGCATTGTTGCTTGAGATCGGATCGAATACGAGTAGCTACAAGGAACAACCGTGATCGAACTTTGTGGATGTTATTGTTGTTTATTAAACAGCATTCATAAATACCTATAAGTACATACTTATATATGAATGCTGTTTGTTGATATGGAATAGATAATAATTTAAATTTATATGAAAACTCACTGCTTTTTCCCATGGAGATACGATAGGTAGGGTAGAAACTATAGGACGCCATCTGCATACTCCTTTCGCTTCATTACGGTTGATCCATCTGGTAATTTTTACACCACAGCTAATACTAGCAATTAATGGGACCCGAAATATTAAAAAAGAAACCGGATTTGAATTTACTTTCTTTTTATCACTATTACAAAATTTACAAGGTACTTATGTGGTGTATGCTATCCTATCCTATACCTACTAGATACTATTAAATTAGCAATATTTGTAATCATTACAATATATAAAAATCCTGTCCGATCCGTGAGGGTATTATGTATTAGTTATCGAGATTAGATTCTATTTATATGTAGGATACGAAATAAAATATCTTGATGAAAATTAAATAAAATGTAATAAAATGAGGAACCTACATGGCAACACAAGGGCGCGGGCGGCGACACTCAAGTTGCTTCTCGGGTAGTGACGTCATAAAAATAACAATTGACAATCGAATATTCTAATGCCGAAGATGGTGTTGTCACGTTTTAAAAATTAAATTTTGGGAAATGATGGTATTTGGCGACAAAAGCCATGCATTTTAAAATTCATAAATATTTTTATTACTTTCATGAATATTTTATGTTTCTTATTTTGTTTGGTAATGTCATTGGTATACCTACATACATGCCCCTTTCGGATCGGACAGGGTTTTTTTAAAACATATTGTATAAGGTCGGTAACAGTCACTATGCCCTCGTACTATGTGATACTGTTTTACAGTACAATTCAGATTCACGTAACGATGACACAGCGAGCTTCAAATTAATTCACATTCTTTAATTTAATGTGATTCACAGGTTAAATTATAGTCATTATACAACATTGACTTTGGAATCTGGCCTAGATCGCTTGTAACTATTCTTATAACCAAAGAGGCATGAGAAAGCAAGAGAGGGAATTGATGTTTTAAGACATGTAGACAGCTTACGCATTTTTTCGAGAGCTGGACCTGGGTACCGTGCATACCAAAGAAATATTTCGAGCGAAAGTATTCTATATGTCCACCGTAAGTCCAATAGGTTTCATGTACTCTTTCTTAATGTACAATAGAATAACTGATGACGCTGGAACCAGAATGATCTAGGGCACAATAGTATGTTTCTGAGAAAATGAAGGAAATGCGTTACGCGTTATTATTTGAAATCTATGAGCTTTTTATTATTATTTTTTAGTTATATGTACTTCATGTAAGTTTTAAATAATAAAATAACAATTTTTATCAGTATGAGTTATTTATTAAAACTAACATTCTTAGTTTTACAAAAAAAAAATCACTTAGATCACTATGGCAGTTCACAAATTTAAAAAAATGTGATCAATAGTGTAAGTTTTCACTTTGATATGTTAAGAAAAAATCACTTTAATCATCACCAAATACAGCAGGCAAAAAATTATCATCTTGTGCTTCCTGATTGCCGCCTCTTGTAGACACATGTGGTAGGGTCAAGTAAAACTGATGATGGATAGGAGGTACAAATTTTAGAGCTTTTCTTATATCTTGCATTTTTTGATACGATATTAGTCTAGTTTCAGGGGCTTTTTCTGGTATTAATTCTTTAGGTTACAAAAGAAAATTTCAGAATCTATATCATTTGGTTTCAAATCAACCGTTTCATATGTTTCCGTGTAGTCATCATTGTAACTAAGTATACTTGAACCTAAATCTAAGTGCGCCTCATTACTTAGATCAGTCTGGCATGTCTCAATTTTGCAAATCGCACCGATTCTATAGTGAGATGTTGTGATTTCTCAAGGAAAATAATACTGGGAAGCACTTAGATCAGTATGGCATGAAAGAATTATGATTTTTCCATGCAATTGTGTAAAAAAACCATTTTTGCCAAAAATGTCACTTAGATCACTCTGGTTCTAGCATCGTCAACTAAGTACATTTATCGATGTATCAGCCCTGAAATGTTGAGTAATAGAGAAGTATGGAAGAAGAAGACATGCTGCGCCGAGGCCGAATAAATTAGGATAAGGGCTTTTTTTTTCGGATGGGAAATCATCAAATGACTCCACCCGCTCTGGGCGGAGCGTAAGGGAGTGTCAGACTTTTACTGACTAAAAACCATCCATGTTCCTTCTTTTGCGCTTTATGTTCCAGGACCGCGGTATCTCTTACGAACAGTCCCGCAGCCCTGGCAGGCATCGGCTCTTGCAGGTCCCTCCTGTTTGCTGACATCTCTTCGAGGCGCGCGTGGAACACGAACGCGCCGTCGACACGGCCTGTCGTTATAAGACGGACGGTCGGCGAGCTAGCCCATTACTCACCGCCCGCACCTACGGTGGCCGAGAGCCACCACGTGGCCCCCGACGCCCGGTGCATCTCCCGCGGCGGATGGAACGTGAAGTTCTCTCCCTCTCACGTTCCGCCACCTCCTTCGCTAGCATGACTGCTTCGCAGAAGGAGGTGACGGCTTCCCATTCCCTCTCGCCCCGAACCATGGCTTGAACCAGGGCCGGACGCGACAGGTCGCTGCCGCCAATCGCCGCTACGAGGACACGGCGGTGCTCCGCCCAAGCGGAGCAGACCTCCACAGTGTGATCCACCGTGTCCTCCGGGCGATCCTCACAATGGTAACACCCGGGCGTTTCCTCCCGCCCGATTCGGTGCAGGTACCTCCCAAAACAACCGTGTCCGGTGAGGACCTGCGTCAGGCGGAAGGTGAGGGCGCCGTGGCGCCTCTCTAACCACTCCTCAAAGAGGGGACTTACCTTATCCTACCTGCCATCTGTGCCACAAAACATACAGTCAAATTGTTTTTGCACTTCCATCGACGACGTCGTGAAAGTGGCGAAGTTCTGCACCAAAACGAAACTAAAATACTGCCATGCCAGCGACACGAAGAAGAAGAAGCCTGCTTTAATCAAACACTGAAATTAAGTTGAGACTATCGACTTATTCCTAAACTCTCGACTTGAACCTGGGATTTTACGAAAATATTGCCAGACAACACAGAATTATCTTTCAATAAGATCCGCATGGTCACTTTTACAGATTGTACGGCGTTCAGCCAATAGCTCTTGGGTTTTCCACAAATTCCCTTTCTCCTAACGATACTGACATTGAATGTTTTTACGTAGCTATTGGCTTTTATCTTGCATAAGCTAACACTAAGTATTATTATGCATACTGGTGAAAATCAGCGGAGAGAGCAGCGGTGGCCCGGTGGTGGCGGCCTCGACTTACGAACAGTAAGTCGTGGGTTCGAACCCAATCCGGCGCATTACTTTGTGTCATTTATTTCATCAGCACAAAACAGTGAAGTAAAACATCGTGAGGAAATCGGCATGTCCTACAACCAAAAATTCGAAGACATGTGATATCTACCAACCCGCACTGGGCCCTCGTGGCTTATTCCCTCTTATAGAGAGGAGACCTGTGTCCCAGCATTGGGAACATTATAGGCTGATTATAATGGTTAAAATCTAAGTGTGGTTTCTTTTGCGTATTTAGGGAGACAGAGACGATCAGACAAAGTAACGTGTTCTTCCTCCAAAATGTGCGTGTTACGATTTGTACTAAAGCTAAAGAGAGCAAAAAATTGCAACACCAAACTTTTCTTGTATCAGCGAGAATTAACGTTCAGTAGAATGAAAACATTTGTATTTTCCGCGTTTCCTAGCACGGAAGATGTGTATCTGCGAGCTAGACACTAGACACTAGGCAGGGCTGATCATGTCGTGTCTGGGTGCTCATGAGCGTTCACTTTCCACGTGTCAGGAAGTATCCGAAGCCACTTTCACTCCATTCAAGATCACAACCGCTCGTTCCGCCTCGCGCCAGCCCGCAGTTCTAGACAATAACTAGCTATTGTCTACATTTACCATTTTAGTTTGATTGCTTATTGGCTGGGATAAAAGATTACTCGATTTCCATTTCAGTTAGGCTAAACGCTTTTTTTACTTAGAGTTTTAGTTAGCAGGCAAGAAAGTCCTTTATTAATTTATAAACCGTAAATTTTATAAGGTATATAGCAACACCTTATAAGATTTTAATACTAATTTCAGGCGCTATTTCTTATGCGGGTTCAATGCCCGTGCTCTTATCTCGCACGCATGTGTGCATGCACGTTTGTGCACGTGTGTGCGGCTGCGCCTGCGTCTGCGCCGTGTACTCGTATTGTAAGCTGCACATTATTATGCAACGCTTATGAAGCGGTTAAGCCGCATTATCGGAAAGCGCATCGAAATTTATATTTAGCGTAAAGATGGTTTATTATTGTACAAATTTGCTGTACGCGCGTGCCAACTTTATTTATACGTAACACATGTAACACCGCGGATGAGCTGAAATCTTAGTTTAATTAAAGGTGATTCATGAAATTTACTTGTTTCAGTTTTATCGAACTTCCCAAAATACTGAAATTGTTAATATTATCCCTATCATATACCTCCAAATCAAGAGTAAAATATTATCTTACCGTGATCCTGAAAAGTTGCACAATTTAGTGTCGGTTGCTATGGCGTAATTCGTGTAACCTTATTTTTATATATATTAACTTCACCACATATGTTACAATTTATTATTATTATTATTGCTTATATGCCCTTTTACGAAAAAAAAATGCTGTAATAAACATTTAACTTTGTACAGACAAGAGAAATAATACGATAGTAAGATACCGCAAGCCAAATGGAAGATTACAACGAAACGAATCTCATTCATAAACCACGTCCAATTTTTTAAGCTAAACGGCTAACATGCCGAAGTTCTACAACGGGTAACATAATTGTTACATTACAGACAGTTACAATATCGTGTCGTGGGACAGGTGGCATCTCTCAATCCAACTTACGAGTGTCTAACACGTGAAATGAGAAAGTAAAAGCACGACGACAAGACTGTATCCTTTGACAAATAGTCCCTGAAGGGAGGAGGGCGATGCCCAAATATTGGGTGAACAACCTCTTAATGCTTTGAGGAGACATTTTATTTTTACCATTCAACGCGTATCTACGACTGTGGACACGATAGAAATATGCATAGATATAAAATGTTTCCATTCGAAGTTTTTAATAGAGCGGTCTTTAAGGCCGCTGACAAATTTTCAAAGTCACCCGTCTAGATTTCCCGGTGCGTTTACCTACGCTGTTTTCTCGGAAGTGCGTCATTGTCGAGTTGCCGAGTGACACACACGTTTATTATAGTTCGTCGGCTGACAGCGTAATGAACGAAAATATCGGCGTTATCAACGTCTAATTATAGAGGGAACTCCGCTCGAGTCAAGGGTACGTTAACTCCTCCAAGTTCAAAGGTCACGGAGGTCAGGGCTGAACCAAATTCGCCACAAACTTCACAAACAAATTCTATTCTCTCGTCAAGCATTGAACTTTCTTTTGTCTGCCGAAATTTTATATAGGATAACCGTTTCCGTTTCCTGGAGTGCGTAGGGATATGGATGCATTACTCTGTCGCTGGCAGTAAAAAAGATGATATCGTTAAAAAATACTTTTAAGTTTGAATTAATAAAATATAGTGTTTCCTCTTTCTTAAATACTGCATCAAATTCCTGTTCTGATTACTGTGCTTATATCAGAGAACGGTGACAGTTCGACAATGGTTTTCCGGCGGTGTAGTATCGCGGTGGTGTGCGTGTGTGCGTGCGTGTAGTCGCACGATGGCTCCGCGCGCGTGTGCGTCAGGATCGCATTACAGCTGAAACTTGGGGCGCCTGCCGAAAATGCGGTCGTCGACCCGGTCAGGAGCCCGGCCGTAGAGCGCGCGCGACTAGCGTTGATACTTGGTCTCACGCAGCTGTGAGTGCTGTATCGGGTGCGTTGAATGAAAAATACGTCATATTTGTTGGATTTTTTGTACTCCTATATTTTTGTTTATTACCATATTGACGTTATTAAAACTAAATATAAATAGATGCATTGAGCACATTCATAAAAAGAAATTAAAAACTAAAAAACTGGAAAGCAAACAACAAGCACATGTTAAATTAATTAAAAGTTGGGAGTAGGCGGGTTCCATTCCATTTTAACAATTTCATATTTATAGTTTTTTCGATATTTTAATATTTTTTTAATTCCAGCTTTTTAGTTTAGAAATGTGTAAAATTTCATTGATGATTTAACTTTTTTACTATACAATTTTATTATTTTCATACAATTTGTCTTTTTTTAAACATTAAGTAAAATTTTGTAATCACCTTCTTTAAGTCATAGCTCGAACACAAGACACGCCTCACGACACCTCAAGACACCTCTGATTTTTCGGATTCATGTGCGTATTGTATAATTATCACTTGTGTCAGTGAAGAAAAACATCATGAGGAAACCAGCATGCCTGAGAGAAATTTCTCGACGGCATGTAAAGCCAAGTCAGAGGCCCATGGGCGGCATAAAAATTCTGACACCAGGTTAGGCACTAACCACACGAAAGACCACCTTATAAAACCTTTCATTTTGATACCCCACTTGCGGGTTTTTAAAGAAAAAAATATCGTATTCCACAATATGGCGCCCAAAATCCGCCATTTTATTTGTTTTCTAATGTAGCCAGCGACACTTGCGGCACCAAGGCAAATCTAACGACGCATAAATTATCCAAATCGGTTCATACATTTAGGAGTTACGAGGGAAAAAGAAACGGACATACATACAGTCAGGTCAAACACATAACCCTCCTTTTGGGCTTCACCGCAGTCGGGTAAAGAAAGTGCGTCGTGCACATTCCTCCCCTCTGTCAAACGAAGAGTTTTATGAGCTTTTGCAGGGGTGATGCAGGTTGCCCTATAGATAATATTTTTTTATCAAATCCTTTGCAAAATATAAAAAAATGAAAAATAAATGCGAAAGCAGTCCCGAGAGCCCAAAAACTGAGTGATTTTAATTAAATACAATTAAATTAATAGTATACAGTATACTTTCTGTACACTATTAATTTAAAAATTTCCAGTTACTGCATCATACGTGCGTTTTGCCACCCTATGTTAATTTAAATCTGGAATCGCAAACGATGTAAAGAGTATTGTGTGTATTTATTCTATATATCATAGCAGCTTACAAAAAAAATACACTAAAAGTTAACTCCCTAACTTTCTACACAATTCCAACAAGCGCGACGCGCCTCTACTCAAAGTACCGTATTTCCCTACAAGTATCAACTCACGTCGCGGGCGCTATACAACTCGGTGATATATTTGGTGACATTGAACCGAGTCCATTGCCAACGACCTCAGTCCTCGGGGAAGCGCTGTTTGCGTAATCGCTCCTGCGTACTGTACGCAGACCCCGACATAACAAAAACACACACAGACAAACACGCACACAAGTACACTACTCATCATGAACTCTCTGATAACATTTATATAGTATTAAAAATGAAATGTACAAGTAAATGGTTGTGAACCATTCAAGTAGTGTGTATCGTTAGTTTGCCGCCAAGCGGAGGGAAGAATTAATTTTAATGGAATGTTTTGTAACGAAATCTTTTTAATTAATTACAATTTCCGTTAGAGATTTCAGATTTAGACTTCAAAAAGGGATTACTTAGGTGAATTGGCAATCTTGACCAATATTTCGGATGGCTTAGTTTTTGCAGGTTAATTTTACACGTGTGTGTAACAAATCAACAGTCTCGTTATGAAAATGGGGTAAATAGCTTCACTTGGTAAAGCACAAAAACAGGAAAAAAGTTAAAATAACATTTGACTATTGATCTTTTTTTAAAAAAAACGTCTATTAAAGTTTAATAACCTCGACTGAATTGGTGCCTTGTGTACTTCATAAGGAAATTCCTTTTTTTAATTTAATGATATTTTTATACGATTAATTGGGTATTTGGGTGAAATCCCTTATTTTTCATCTGATTTCATGGAAAACCCAATTTTCTATAATTTCAAGAAATGTTGAAAGTACTTATAGCAAAAGAAAATTATTACTAAACAAAGCATAATAACGTATTTTCTAACTACCTATAACATAATATCACGCCTGTTTCGCCGAAGAGTAAGACAGAGGTGTATCCACAGTGCACCCACTTTTCACCAGTTATGTGCTACTAAAAATATTCTGATGAGAAACCAACATGACGATGACGACGAATCGAACCCAGGACCTCATAGTCAGCAGTGACGCTTGCGACCACTAGACCAACGAATTATTTTCGGATGCGTATTTTCTTTAATTTTACTTTTATCGTTTGATTTTGGCAAGAAAAATCTAAATTCCTTGTGAAGGAAGTTCCACAAATTCGCAAATTCCAAGCAAGAATCAACAATACTTGAAATTTGACATTCTTCAGATCTTTAGTGACTCAATAATGTAAGAATGCTATTTGTGATTAAGCAGCCTTGAGATGCAATCACTTGATCTGACTAGCCTTTTGATTATGATCTGAAAATATTTAGAACTGCCCCAGGGCACTCACTACACCACACAGTAAAGACCAAGACCCCGAGGCCCTTAAAGGCTACAATGAATTTGTATACTACTATGACTACAATGGGTGTAAAAACACGACTACTGAAAAATCACGGTCAAAAAGTATGAAACAAGACAATATTCTCGTCTGAATTTTTTATGTACCTACAAACCATTCAATATGTATCGTCTATTAAATAAACAACTTCCACGTTAGATATTTTAATGTATTTGATAAATATTCATAGTGATGCCACCTACCCTAAAAAAATATTACATTCTAACAGCAGTAAGGAATCATAATCTTAAGGGCAAAGTGGAATAAGACTACGGGTATCCTCTGAACAATAAAATAAAAGCCTAAGTTACTCCTTATAACATCAGCTATCTGCCAGTAAAAGTCCCGTCAAAGCCAGTCCAGCCATTTCGGCGATTAGCCGGAACAAATAAACATACTTACAGACAGACAGACCGATGGACAAACAGAAAGAAATAAAAAGTTTTTTTGTAAAGTGAAAAGCTGTAAATTACAAACAGACACTTCAATTTTATTTATTTGTAAAGATCACTAGCTGAACTTTCCTCTTATCGTTTAATTAAATACATTCATGTTACTAAGGCAATCTTTGTGTTCAACCAAAATCATTCTCTGAATGACGGGTTAGACCCACAGTTTATTCTGAATATATTTTTTAAATTAAGTTTTTAATTATTTTAAGTAGGAAACTATATCGTAACCGGCGTGCGAGTATGACCAGATACATGAATGAACGTGGAAAAAGAATATGAAAAGAACGTAGCAGGTGGTTTTCTGTAGTTTTGCCTATACCCATAAAAAAATAACGTTAAATACAACACCAACAACAGGAAAAATACGTTAGTTTATGTATGCATGTAAAACTGTAGTTGTTTGTACATTTATTTGTTGTAAAGTGTATCTGTCATGTGACGTCCTCCAACACGTACTGGGACTACCTTGTGGATTACAGCCTGCGTCCCAGGAGTGGGAACATCACACCGAAGGGTTAAGCAGAGGTGTACCTAATGGTACACCCATATTTCGCCAGTTATGATTTAAATCCCATGTAGTAGCAGCCTATTGCCATCAACCGTACACAAATCCAGACTCCGTGGCAGCTACTGAGACATTGCCGATGGAAAAATCCAATAAAACTTTGCCCGACTCGAGAATCGAACCAAAGACCTCATGCTCTGTAGTCGCGCTTGCGACCACTCGACCAACGAGGCAGTCAGTTGGAACATCATAAGCTGATTGTGTTAATATCGGTCTAAAACATAAAAGATCAACGCTTGAGGTAAAATTTGACTAAAACAATCAAAACATACAAAGTGTTACGCTACAAGGAAAACAAGGAATTAAAAGTAGTTCAGATTTTTGTTTCTTGGTCGTTGAACTTTCTTTTGAAAACAAAGTTGTTGTGCTACGACTCTACAAGGTCAATAACTGCCTAAAAATATCTGCACTTCCCTAACGACATACTGATAACACTAATTATGTTAGTGTTTCTACAGTAAACAATCGTCTCCAATCACAATTTGCTTGATCATTAAATAATCGTTCGGTTGGACTTGACTTTGACGAAAATAATAATTTAATGATTAATTAATCAATACCGTAGATAAATAAGGTGAGAAATCAGAACAAATATAGGTTTTCTAATTGATTTTGTAATCAAACGAATCATGAACGCACCAATATATGACACTGATTTATTAAATTTGTATTCTTTTATAAGTGCGAGTAAACTTATGCAAAACGTAATTCTCAAAAAAATTATGATTGTTGCATTCTGCCAATTTTTTATTTAAGATTTTTTTTTGAATTCTTCAAGTATAAAAAAACCCTTATTCAATTTTTTTTTAATTCTAAAATTTGATGTTTGTATGTCAGAATTCAAAAGCCAATTAGAAAAAGAAATATATTTATTATACAAAAACAAATACACCGAAAATTTTTTTTTGCCAATCATTATCTGGTCTGAGTGTCGCCTTTACTGCAAATAAAAAATAATTTGTTTTACGTATGACAAAACCCGGGTAATGACCCGGTGACTCCGGAAATTGAGACTGCAAGGTATACCGAACTAAGTACTGCCAATGTAACGGGACGGTACGACAAAAGTAATTCATTCTATTTGATGCTCTGATAAACACCTATGCTATGGTAATATCTGAGTTTTGCTTGTAGAAAGGCTTGCATAGTTGGCAAAAATAAAATGCACCTTAAGAAAAACCAACAGTGGTGAGTGGTTTAATTTTTTTTCTAAAATTAAACTTTTTCAGCGTATGGTTTCAAAAGTACAGTCTGTTGAATTCTTAACTATAACTTCAGCCAAAATCATATTTGAAAGTATACAAATACCTATCATTTTTGAGAATTTAGCGAATATGATGAATGAGTATCATTTTTTTTGCCAGAAAACTGAAGCCACTAAATAAAATAATATAATACAAAATATAAAGTCAAATTGTGCGTTAATACAAGGAAATGAAAAAAAAATCGCTAAAAATCTATTTATAGTCACGTTTCAGAGGACGAATATAAGAGGCTTAATTTCTATGGATACAGTTTTTAATAGGGAAACTGGTAGTAATTGCTTGGCAACCAGTTGGACTTCCACCCTCTTTATAATATCCTCTTTATAAATTATTTGTATTAGTATATGTTATATTAGTAGAGAGGACTTGAAAAAATGCTTATTTCAATTACATAATGCGAACACACGAGTTGGAGATCACCTTTTAAGCACGGAGATGCACGTGTTAGGTTCGGCATCATAATAAATAATAATTATTAATTATTTTTTTTATTTTTTAATGTTTTTATATGGATTTTTTTAAATAAATATTTAAAAATGTTTAAATAGATATTAAAAAACATGTTGAAGTGGTCTGAAAAGCGCGCATTTATCATTTTTCAGCATATCAGGATGATGTAGAGATTTTTGACAAACATTTATTTTTAATCCAGAGGATGTTGTTATATTTTCGGGCAAATAAAAGAATTCATGTTATAATTTAGGTAGATACATTTGATGAAAAAGTTTAGTTTCATACTATTAATTAACAGAAGAGGTCATGACCCTCTCGCAGATTAATAGGAAAATCCTAAGCAACTCCTGCCTGCTAGATTTGCGATGTCACGCATCTCTAACCTTTATCAAACTAAGTTCTGTACTCCAGGGGGTCAATGAATTAGGGACGTCCGTGGTCATTAAACCCTTATTTAAATGTACGACAGAACTAGTTTAATTTATGTAAAACTAAAATTTTGCAATATTGTAGACTTTCTATAGTAAAGTACAAATGTTTTGGTTCAGTAACAGTTCGCTCAAGGTCTCGCAGGGCGCGCCGCGTACTGCTGCCCCCGCACCCCGCGAGGTGTGCTCGCCTACACCGCGACCACTTTCACTCTCCACCGAGACCATTGGATACCATTATAGAACCGCTTACACTTGCTGTAACAGTCGCATCACTGTTTAGATTGACGGGTGAAACCTGACACGCCGCACAACATGCATTTCATACAACCCCGTCATCGTCAACTACTGCAATTTTTAAATAAGTATCCACTTACGATCCAGGGAGGTCCGTCAGATAACTTTGTTTACATATTGTATGACAATACACAAAGCAACTGGCAAACTCTACCATTTTCTCGATAATGTAAAAAAAAACAAATGAACACTAATGTCAACGACCGTGCGCTGCACGTAAGATTCACAGATAAAGAGAATACTTACCATCCACATCTTTTATACAGATTGCAGTTTACATGTTGTGAATTTTAATCGCATTGCCGAAATGTACTGAGACGAAATCAGAGGTCGGAACTGAAGCGTGATCCAGACGATATTGCATAAACCTGTTGAGATAATGAAGCACAAAGAGTTGTGCGAACAGTCAGCACATGTGCAGTGTGGTCGCGTGAGGAAAGCGTCGCTGGCTCGTGTGTTGCGGGTCTGATTCCCGGCGGAAGGGTCCCGGAGGAACGCTCCAGGCGGGGTGGTGCGGCACTGTGCCGGTCAGTCACCGCTCTGCCGGCGCGCCGCGCGCTCGCTGCTGTGTCGTCTTGCGCCGCTCCACGCCGCGCTGCTATTGTTCCGACTGTTCCGAGTAGCCGACACCTATGTTTATCTGCTGCCCTGGTACGCATGGCACGTCTAGTATGAACTTGTGACGTGATCTTTCTGTCTTTCAGACTAGTTAGTGCCTCTATCTTTCAGTGGATTGTGACCGTTTATGTGTAAGATAGTGGAAAGTGACTTACTACCGGGGATTTTTGTTACTGAGGATTTTTCCGGGACTGCTGTAGAGGACACTTCTGCAGTGATAACTTCAGGTCGTTGTTTTGTAAACTTTTGAATGTTTAAGTAATGTATTCAATTAATGAATGGTGGAATAACTAAGAGTTTAAAAATAAAGCGTTGTTAAGGAAATAATTAAAGGTTACTGAAATCTTGTTTCAACATTAATTTCAAGTTCGCGAAGGACCTGAAGCTTCATACATACGAGAAAAGAACTGAAAGTTTTAACTTTTAATAAAGTTAAGCAGTGTTTGTTCGCTTATTGTTTTCCTTAAGTAACTATTAAGTAGACCATTTACCTACGTAATTAAAAATTATATCGGGCAGTTATTTGGCTGTCGAATTAAATCGGAACATTAACGATAATTATGTGATTACTTGATTTATTGGACTTCCGTAGATACACAATTACATTTGCAACATGTTTGTTATTGTTTTTAACCGGACTCAGTGGGTTTAAGAGGCATTTAGGACTATTAATCACCTGACATATTACAACATTTATAATTTACGAATAAAATTACGAATTAATTAAATAAAATGACATTTTTTATTTTAAAATCGGTAAAAATATAAAAGTATTTTTAGCGATCGTAATCGATAAGCGATATGAATACACATTATAATAGAGCTAATACGAAAATTGTAACTAACTTTTGCTCTCTGAATCCGTCGGGACTTTTTATTGTTTGAGGAAGTTTTTGGTTCTTTGAGGAAGTTTTAATATTATATGATGGCCCAATTTAAATTATACGTGTAAACGTAAACAGTCTTCATGTATACCTATATTGTTTATGACGTCATTAAGGTTCAAAATGTGGTATGTCAACCACATTTCCTGTATGCGGCTACAAAAAGACCAAAATATAATATTCAGAATTCCATTGAAATTATTGTTCTGCTAAAGAAATATAGAAATATTTCTCGATGGTATGTAAAGCGGCATAAAAACTCTGACACCAGGTTAGGCACTAACCATGCGATAAAGAGGAAGATCAATCTGCTTCAATTTAAACATAAAAATTTCTGGTACTGTTTCAAATGTGCAAAAAACAACAGATGCTCGTAACTTCTTTCAGTTTTGTTGACGTAATAAAAAGACTCAAGTATGAATTTTGTCCGCAGCCGTGAGACCTCCTTACCTTCATTCTGCACCCTTAGAGATGAGGGAGAAAGGCTGAACGGATACCTTGGTGGCATAGGAATAAAAATGTAAGTACTAGCTGTTATTTTTTTAGTGCGGAAACCCGGATCATTCTTGGTTCGGTCCATTCAACCCTATTTGTAAACGTAATGCGCGGCGAAACTCAAAAGCTTTTCTTATATTGCCTTACAGAAAAGCCGGTCTTATATGGAAATCTTACAAGGATATGGTCCAAACGGAAAATTCTGAAATATTTTGAAACAAACTGGTGTAATAAATAGTTTAGATGATGACATGGACAATGACTGTTTTTATGCTTTAGTTGCATATTTTTAATGGATACATAATGATCTAAGTTGCGCACTTCAACCTCGATTTGGAGACAAGAGATCTTTAGGATGTCGGTAGTGCAGTGGATAAACGTAGTGATATATACAAAGACCTTGTCTTATAAGCTTAAACAAAACATAACATTATCACGCCTGTAATCGCCAAGGGGTTAGGTAGAGGTGTAACTCTTAGTACACCCACATTTCGCCAGTTATGTTTAAGTACCATGTTATTACATGGGACTGCCATCAATCGGGCACAAATATTGACTTTTTAGATGCTACTGAGTAATTCCTGATGGATAAAGCTAATAACACTTTGCCCGACCTGGGAATCGAACCCAGGACTTCATGCTCAGCAGTCACGCTTGCGACCACTAAACCAATGAGGCTGTCTCTTATAAACATAAGTTTTATTCTACTGCCCTACTCTGATCCTCTTTGTGAGAGAGAGCTGGCGGTAATCCACCGCGCGGGCCAAGTGCACGGCACGGTTGGCGTAGTGGTTGAGCGATTGGCTGCTGCGCTTCGTGTCGCGGGTTCGATTCCCACACAGAACAATTATTTGTTTGGTCTAATGGTAGTAGTTCCGGGTTTGGCTGTTTGTCTACCTATGTGTTTAAATGTTTGTAAAAACACTATACAGAAGCAATAACAACATTTTTATTTAAAAAGAAAAAAAAATACGATATCTTGATGCATCAAATCTTTGAACGTTTCGGTTCTATAAAAATGAAGTTGGTGGGTGTTACAAGTCTTCGAATTTTCAATTCTACGACATGCCGGTATCCTCGCAATGTTTTCCGTTTAAAAGAATCTTATAAGAAACTACAAAACATTCAAAGAAACTTGTAATCGATCAGGATCCTTAACCTATATTTCACCTAACTTTGATGATTCCCTGAAACTATTACTGTAGGAAGATTGCATTTCATAAGAATTTAGAATCCAATTACGGGAGGAAAACTTCTGAAGATGTGAACATAGTTTTATCAATATTAATGTAAAGCAGATGCTTTAGATCGCAAATTAAACTTGATTGATTGTCATTATGAAGCAACTCGAAAAGGTGGAGTTTCAAAGAAAAAAATAAGGAAATGCTGTTACAAAATCGATAGCTTCATCATAAGCCAAAATCTACCAAAAATACATTAATTTATTCATGTACTGTGTCATGTGGGCTAGTGCAATACTCTGTGGATGATAGACGATGTTCGACGAAACTAATGCCCGATTTCATGAACACTAGGCGACATTTACATGAATGTCTAAACAGATACTTAGAATTTTCAACTCTCTGCTCAGTGCCGATACTTGACATTTAACTAGCGCAACAAAATTTAGGCATTCACTTAGTGGTTGCTTGTGTTCGTGTAAACGATCATAAGACTATGAGCTCATTAAGACTATTCGACGCGATCTCGAATACCTACCTCAACGTCACAAGTTACGCGGTTCAGCCAAACTGACGCGAATATATTTTTAAACCCACATGCGCACGCGCACGATTATATCAAAATATACATGTATGATATCATGTCTATTATTATACTTTCCTTGTGTAAAGTTGAACTCTAGTGCAGTTACATATCAACTTTTAGGTATGACCTCTTCTTACCTCTTCCTTAAAAGGCTGAGTAATGTCATCAACACGTTTAAAAAGGAGATTAATAGAAGCGATGTCACTTCAACACTGTTATGTGTTTACTTCAAATATGTTTTAGTAAACATATGTATTTCTTAATTCAGAGAGAAGAAGAAGAATTTAGACATATTTGGTAACAGTTGAAGACAGACATAAACAGTTTGGTTGAGTTGAGTAGAGATGATGACAGTTAAGTTCGAGGACTGCCTGCCTTGCTGAATTATGTAAGAGTAGCTAGCAGAGGTCTGTTAAAGGAAGTTAAAAGTCTTTAATATTGTTCATAATACAAATTGTAAACCCATCCGCACCATTTACATATAATTTAAAATGTTCTAACTGAATGATTTACACTTTAGAAACATACTAGTATATTCTACATTCAAACAAGAACGTACTCGGCGCAATGGCTCCTAAGTTTGGAAAATTGACAATTTTCGTACAAAATACGCAGAAAATCTGTAGCTGCAATATCTAAACTTAATTAAAATCATGCAAACGAAGCTAAACCACTTGGATTAAGTGTTTATTGAGCTAATATTGTCCAGTTTTAAATGAGAATACACATGCGGTTAACTGAAGAAGGTTGGTATTCAATTATCGTAAAGTATTCTTCCAGTGATTAATAACAATTTAATGTAATACTTGCACATTCTTGTTCGGTCGTTCAACCGATGTGTACGGTGACATGAGATAAAATCGTAGGAGACGTTTCTGCAAGCATGCGGTTCTTCCGGCACCTGACTGTACACGTCATCTTTCCTTTTAAAATTGTCAAAGAGCAACTTATGGATTCGTAGAACGAGAATACTAAACAGCGTTGTGCATTACGCTGAACTCATATCAGAAATTGTAGAGGTTCATATAACGCTCGCAGCAACGCCCTAGAAAATACAGTGAATATACATATATGAAATACTAGCACTTCGCCCGCGACTTCGTCCGCAAAAAATGTAATAGATCGGCTAATATGCATGATGTAAATATAACTTATCTTACTTACGAATAATTACTTATCTTACTGCCAGTGAAAGAATTTTTAGAATTTGATGATTAGTTTCGGAGATTACCTCCTACATACAAACTTTTACCTCTTTAAAATATTAATATAGATTACTTGAAACATTTAAATAAAACAATTGCCGTTCTATGAAAATAATTTGCAATATAACGACGAAGCAGTTTATAACCATGCCTAAAGGTATCATGGCAACATGGAATGTAAAACAATTAGCGAATAAGTTAGTACAAATAACAGCTTGTCTATCATTTGAGAAACACCGGTTAAACGCCTAAATAACCTCAAATTGTCAGTCAGTGTCAGTCAGGCCGCGGCCTGTTTTCTCAGCTAATACGGTTTTCTTAGTAAAATTAATGAAAACTACGGTACACTGTTAGATTGTATAGTATTGTAAAATATGGAAGTTACAGCAACATTAAAAGGTCCTCCATAACATGGAGCAAATATGAAATGTTGGAAAAAAACAAAATCTTGAAATGAAGTCAAATTTCCATTATGCTGCCATCGGTAACTTAAGTATGTTTACTTTCAATATAATGCATTAAAAAGTGCTTTCAGCCAATTTGAATGCGATATGTATGATATGTATGTATGTCTAAACAAATATCGTTACAAATTGGTTTCTCTTACAACTTTTCGCCAAGATTAAACGAGACCGTTCGGTGTTGGTGCCACTGCAGCCATGTTCGGCTATAACACACTGTACTTAATGGCGGTAATAATGAACAAATTGGAAAAGCTTTCTAACCTATCGGTTAAGTTCCTGCAGTATACTTTTACTAACGCACACACATAACCACAGTTTCATTTTTATCCGCAGATGAGCGGAAAGCATTCAACGACCACTATTTAAAAACAAAAACATATTAAGTTCAGTTGCACGTTCTCAATTTTAGATATTAGTTGAAACTATAAATGTGTTCTAAACAAAATTATTCTGCGAAACTATTACCGGCCAGTATATACACGCACAACGCATTCTGTGCGTCTGCTGCGAGCAATAATAGATCTATTATTGAGTGAGGTAGGATATGGAATTGCGTGGCGAAGCTCGGTGCATTGTTGCAGGAATAATGCACTGACGGCAGTAGTTTACGAGGTCTTTCACCGGCCACATTATATAGGTCAGTTAGATTAGCAACGCTCCCCGCGACTAGTACTCGTAGCTATCGCAGTGAAATTATGTATTTTTCAATGCGATTAGAAATTTACATAAATACTAAAACCAAATCAGCACCTATGCAGTCTAGGAGTGAGATTGAATTATTTTTTAAAAGCAACGTATGTCCCCGACCGGACGAGAAGCTGTAAACATGAGATAAGTACACAAACATTATAAAGTCGTCACACCTGTGCTTGTGCGAAGGGTTAGGCAGGGGTCCTATTGTGTATGTTTGTACACGAGGGGTCGCTTGTAGCAGGAGGCGAGTCTATGACCATTAATTGAGAGTATGTCCGAACTGCGTCGTTTTCTAATATTTTTTCGAATTCGCTTCTTACTAAAAGACTTTTAAGTATCTTATATTTTAGCGGTATGCAGTTTTGCTCTCCCTTTCTTCGTATAAACACAGATATTGTTTAAGACTTTCATCATTACGACCAGACCAAAATTCGTTTCACGAAAGGACAACGTACGGATAAACCAGAGACAATCCTTGGGGATAAGTTACGTTTATTTTTTAAGCACACCTACTCGACTACGCCCACTTTAGCAAAATATCTTCTGTGTTATGAAACCGTATCCATTTAGATTGAAAATATTTTTTTTGGAGAAAAAAAATATCTTAGTAAACGAGAAAACTACGAACCGTGAAAAATTACTCTTAATTTTAAGTAGCGCATCCTCATATATGCATGAAGCAATAATCACTTAACACATCATGTTAGTTTAAAATATCAGCGGGTAATTCCTTAACAGGCGATTCCCCGAAGAAAACTAGTATTTACATATAAGAAGCCGTCGCAGAAATACTAGGTTAACTATTTTCTTCGACGCTCTGCTCCTAAGGTCTGACGCGCCCTCGATACAAACTGCATTGTTCCTACTCCTTATCGTATTATTCTAGCTCATATTATACTACCATTAATTTACTGCTTCCATGTCCCACATCTATGCAATCAATGTTACTTCACTGATACGCAAACTTTATTATGAGCTTTACTTTTCTATTAACTGGGCCAACGTAAGTCTCGGTCGTTAGAGCAAAGAGGAAGCGAGCACCAATTTACCAAGCTACTTATGAAGCAGTAAATGAAATTTCTCGGAGTCGGGACTTAGCTTAATCGCTGCCGCGCCCCGAAAATGTTAGGTTTGTCCCTTTTAATCAGAACATCCGTTCCTGAAATGAAATTCTTCGCATCGTATTTTTTTGTTCAATTGATACAAAGTTGGAAAATTGCACATATATTTAGCGGAAAAATGCTACGAAGTTACCGATTCTTAGTGTCGAAGTTGTCGATGCCGTCAATCCCTGAATTGGAAACTGAATGAAGCTTTCGAGAATTTCCCGAAAGTTCGTCGGAGACAGAACGGATTTATTGTGGAAACGATGGCGTTCCGCAAGCCTCCAGACTAGGCCCGGCCCACTTTCAGGAGGTCGCCGCCCGATCGTGAACTCTGCACTCCGTTCGATCGCTACCGCCCTCGTGTTTTTATTATTCTATCATTTTCAGGCTTATGCAGGCGGTTTTCCGGAAATATTTTTTTGGTAACAAGCAAAAAATTGAATAAATGAACGATCTATAAGTTCTGCAAATATCGTTCGTCGTAATATTATCGGTGTAGAAATGCCATGGGAAAAACTTGGTTCCAAAAAAATGTCGCTAATGAGATTCGAATGAACTCTTTTGCGACAGTTATTTTCAGACGGCATTATACCTGCGTAGGTAGCTACACATAAAGTTCATTTTAGTAGCTCAATGTTCCCCAGCTAAGAGAAAGATTTCGTCAGCCACCCCATTGCGATTCGGCCAACCGCACGAGTCTGTGCGATGGGGTCAATGTCCGCGAGTGGTATATAGGTCAACTGAAGGCGCCTCGTCGTCTGTGTTATGTCAGCCTTGCTGTGCCACGCTAATGGTACGCGATTTTGGCATTAACAACTTTTAGAAAACTCTTTCAGAACCCGTTCCTAAAACAGGTACCTATTGTCAATTTTACTCCTTATTCTTTCGTGACTTTTACGATGAACACGACATTCATACATCAATTCATAACCGGTTATTTAATCATGAATTATTTATAAAGTCGCCAGTTGTACGGAAGGGGTTAAATTATAACTGGATTATAGAACATTTCATGCAAAATATATCCTGATCAACCTGGATTAGAAAGCTAGACCGTTAACCTCTATTGTTATTTAAAAATGCAACATTTGATATTTTGTGGACTGACAATAGCTTCGCCGACAGTGGTCAATGAACCCATAGGAAGTGGAGCTGGTTTAATTGTCAATTTTCCACATGTCTGATCACATCCTTAGGTTCGATGAGATACCTTAATTCAAATGATTAGCAGCTGCTACGCATCATGGAGCAGAGAACACTTAACCTCATTTGTTGGTTAACTGCATTATAAATCGGCGGAGTTGAGGAGGGCTAGTGAGGTTGAGAGTAGTGGTGGAACAGTGATGTGTCTCGGTTTAGTGGGGTTATAGTGATGCATAGAGTGGTCGGCTGCTGCGCACGGGCAAAAGGGAAAGTGTTCGGGGCTTCCTGCTCGCACGCGGAAGCGTTTAGTTTACTATACGTAACTGCAGTTCGCGTCGCTGCACCGACTAGTGTTGCAACATCTACCGATGAGTCTAGTGTGAAAGGTATATTCGCACTCTAGCTGAGACACTCATTTATCAGTCTGTGAGTCAAAATGCTATTTGTGTGAATGTCACCTAGAGGTGTTGCCAATAAATGGAATTTTACAATACCCAGCTAGTAACGTTTTACTTGGTAATATTAATTTAACCGTAGGTACCTAAAATTCATAATAAAATACAATAAATTATTTTTTTCGCAATTTTCACAATTTCAAGAAACCATTAGTAAAATTTCCTAAATCTGTCTAAATTTTACCAGAAAATATTTCTTAGGTAGTAGGTAGGAACTAGAAAATATTCCTTAAAAGTTCATCCCAATTCATCCAGAAATCATCTACTACTAACGATCTAGAATCCACAAATAGCAATCATCCAAAATTGGGAACACTGAATACGAGCTACGGCAAAAGTTACTCGAATATCTAGTAGTTAACTTGAAGGAAGTCGTAAGCCGCTAATTAAACCCGCCGACACAAACTACTGCACTCAACTCCTCCAAAGTCCACCTCAAACTTAAGAAATATTCGAATCAAGGGAATTAGGCTAATTACAGTGTCGAGGCTAGCCTCGTCTCGAAGCATTCGCTCATCATCATCGGTTTTACTTTCGTTGGACGGCAACGTCGCGTCATGCACTCTCGCCGAGGCGGAAACAAGCCATTGTACACTCAGCACGATATTATAACTTATTGTTTAGGAAAATTACTATTATTTTACTATCATGAAACCTGATGAGAAAATTTCGTCGTAATTTCTCAATTGATTCGTATTATAACTACCGTATCTAAAGATGTTTGCGCAAATAAATTGCTATCCATAATTAGATGAAATGTTTAATTTTGCGAAAACTGTAAACATATAATAATAACTTGCTCAATAAGATAGGTAACCAGCTCAATTAATTCTATTACTTTCACTTTAGAACTAAAGCCCTAACAAATGAACAGTCGTACCGTAGATCACATTTTAAGATAACACAGTTTCATTAATAAACAAGCTAATTATTCCGTTACACCGACAACAGACACGCATCCGAGATCGTTAATCGCCTGTATTCATTACCGTAGCACAACAAAGCGTCGGTGTGAACTGTGGCCAGCAGTGTCGCCGCTCCGTGCAGCCGTGCAACTCGACTCTTCCGCATTTGCTTGCACTTTCTCCGCCTCTGCTGCGCTTTGAATGTTTACTGCAGAATTATTTTGCTGAAGGAAAATGCCGCGAGAAATCTAATGCCTGCATTATGTTCTTGATTGCATCTTTTAGAATCTTTATTCGGTATGTTTTTTTTTAATTTGTTAGTGTGATACGTGAGAATATGGTTTTTTTACTTAAACAACCAAAAGCAAACGTACGAATCGGTGTGGGCAGATAAACCCCTGATGCGCCGCGGCTCTTGTTGGGCTTACCAACAAAGTCTTTAAAAAATGTATTCAACTAAAACAAAATCTTATTACTCTGGTAATTTTACTACTGCTATAAACAACAACAACAGAACAACAGCAACAACAAAACGATCAACAGCAGAACGATCGCAATACGGAAAAACATTTAAATAACAATCAAGTCTTGAAAGTATTCGCCAGTTTCTTGGCGTCTCCAATAGCAATACCATTATTAATTTACTACTTCCCTATATGTATTCTCTTGCAGAGCCAGGAGTATCGTCTATTGCACTTTCACTGGAAAATTTCTAATGTTCTTTATACAAGCCGCGTAGACATTTACATAGGAACCAAGTGAATGCAAGTGAAGTAATGAATGATATAACTAACTAGGCACACCCATTAGTGGTTAATTAGATATGCGATTCTATGTGTTACGATGAGGCTGGCATAGCACTTGTGAATTGCAGTTTCCATAGACAAATGATAGGAGGAAAAAAAAATATTCAGGATCAAACATTTTGTACATTTTATGCACTCCGGTACTCCGGCAAACTGCGTAACAGTTTATACAGTTTTGTGTTGTTTTTTTTTTAGTTCAGTCTGCGTAAAGAAAATTCTATCGCAATAGACATAAAACTTTAGTCGTTTTTGGGTTCACATATCAATGAAATTACATAGTGTTTAAGCATTCAGATACTGCACTTTAGGTTTCATGATGAGATGGAGACCACACATTTTGAAAATATAAACAAACATTCTGAAATCAACTTTAGAATAATACATTTTGATATAAGTGGGGAAACTTTGTTTTTGCATTCTGTGGAAATTTTTATTTCCGCACGTGTGCGGTAAAAAAAAAAATTCACGCGTTTAAAATACATTGCATACTGAACCTAATCGTAGTGCGATAAGAACCAGTTTTCGAGAAAGTGTATTGAAAAGTCATTTTCGCAAGATTTTCATTTGTTATTTTCACTAGTGCTATAAAATAGTACACGCATGTAATGGCGACATTGTAGCGACGCGAGCGCTCGTAAATATATTCAAGTTAAAGGCAATATATTAGGCTTCCGACTCAGCACAGATACGGATCACAGGATTTACAGATTAGACCGCCTCGATGTACTGGATGTGAGTGTAGCCGAGTGAAACTGGGTAGTTACGGTGCTAATAAGGTCCAGTTTATAAAAAAAAAAACTGTCAAACCTAAGCTAAAAGGCTGTACCTACAAACGTTTTCAAAGCATTGGTGAAGAGATATAAAGAGCCTTGCCTTACCTTGTAACTATTCTTTGGTGGTAGATGTCAGTATCGAGATAGTATTAGGGAAAGGTTTAAAGATCACTATTTTGAATTTCTTTACATACTCGCACTGCTTGGACTGGATTACTACAAGCCCTTGACACAAGTGCTGACAACGATGTTTTTCTATGACATGTTGACATTGATAATTTCGCACAATCTTAAATATAAAAAATCTCGTCTCCATAGTTTTAAGGCCATCACACATAAAACATCATTAACAAACAGTTCATTTTACGCCGCATACAAACAGTTCACGTATTCCTTCCTAACTTGTGGCGCTCCGAATCCGTCCGGACACGTATGGAGCGACCATAAGGCTGGGATCAGGCAGCAAGCTTAGCGTCATCCATTCGATGCTTGGAAATGCATTACATGTCGCCAGACAGCAGGACATGCATTACTGACGGAGCTTATTATGAAGAAAGTTGTTCCTTGGAAACAAATGATATTATTTAGGTAGTCATGATATTGTAAATGCTGTTGAATAGATGTATGTCTGATGTAGTATCGTAATGTAGATCTTTGACAGTCGTCACAGGTAGTTACTGACAACTAGTAACCAAGAGGTATCATATTACCCAGTATTGAGATATAAAATCCAGCGATCCATCAAAACTACCGAAGTCATGAAATAGACGAGCTAGTTTATATTTCACTAGCTTTTGCCCACAGCTTCGCTCGCGTCAAATTAAAAACTCTTAACACCTACTAAAGATTCTATAAATTAATAATATAATTCAATCACGATTCGAAATCTATGTGGCGCTATCTGTTATCATAAGAACGTTATTTTTGTTTTCCTCCGGAACAGCACTTTTTTCGGGATGAAAGGTACTCTATGTCTGTTTCTGTACACCTACAACGTATATGATAAACTTCACGATGATCCGTTCAGTGGTTTAGGCGTGAAAAGGTAACAAACAAAGAAACTTACTTTCGCATTTCTTAGACCGAGTGCGTAACACCGAAATCCGCCGTCAGACGAAAGTCTACGACGTCGGGGACCGGGCGGTGCACCTCAAGTGGACCTGGTCAGGACATCTGGCTAGACGCGGAGATGGTCGAGGGAGCAAGGCTTTGACCGAGTCGTGGCCGAGGTTTGACCAAAGAAACCAGGGCCGTCCTAGGGCTCGTTGGGTTGACGATATCGTCAAAGTCGCGGGAAACACCTGGATAAGGGACGCACAGAACCGGGAAGTGTGGTAAAAGAAAGGGGAGGCCTATACCCAGCAGTGGGTGATTCCGGGCTGATATGATGATGATGATGATTATATTTCATATATTTCATTTTTGTTAATTTAACTTTTTAATCATTCAAGTTCAGAAGTAATGGGTCACAATAATATTATATTATGACGCATCAAGAGGTTTCTGAAGTTCATAGTCATAGCAAGCTTAAGTTCTACCTATTTATTCATTAGATTTCTTTCAAATCCACATAATTTCCTTTACATATTTATCCGACAATGTATTCATATTAACAGTTGACAGGCTCATACATATATTTTATCGTTCGTTGTAATGCATACTAATCATAGAAATCTTAAATGCCACCTCTCTGACCGACAATCTTATATTAATTTCATTAATTATTATCTATCAATACTGAATTGACTGTTCTATTTTAATATTTATTTACTACTCAAGCTCTGCGGTTTATTAATTATTAGTATATACCTTCATCTGTGTTGAAGTTTGCTTCCGGTGTATCGCTCATTTATAACTTTTCGATAATGAACCGAATCTAATTAGAAATAATGCTAAAAATCGAATGCATCGTCGTAAAATCTTCCAATATTTGTCACAAACTGACGAGCATACTGGGTACCATTTATTTGTCTCCCAGGATCCCAGTCTTTGAATAAGGCTTACGCTGCTCAAGAGTGGAACACGCAAAGGCCTTTGGAGAACCTGTAGAGAATTTAATCTAAAATGAAACGAGACACTGCCGGGAACTCCACGGCTGCACTATTGAAATACAGTCACGGATTGTCCCCGGGAGATATGAGTCTATTGAAGGAGATTTATGTGAAAACCACTTGGTATATTATTTAATGAGAATTTTGTGGATACAAACGGAAATAAATAAATAAAGGGGAAGTCAAAGGGAGTTATGGAGGTTATTGATTGTGATATCCTCGTAGGGAAGTTTTGAAGAAGAAAAATAAGGGGCGACCCTTATTTTTCTTCTTGGCAATCAAAATTATATCGTCTCGAATGGAGACTTCGAAAAATACGGCAGTTGGCTTCGGGAACAATGTCTGAAGGAAACATTCATCTTCAGCCGGTACCCGGAACAAGAACTATTGCCCCTGAATGGTCATATAATAGTGGTTGCGTAGGTGCGATGACACGTCAGCGTAGACGGGTGCGAGACGCCGACGTCACAGGAGTCGGGAGCGCCGCTCGGCCGCCGCGGGTTCATCGTCTCCGCCAGGTGCGTTCACACGACCACCATTATTTCCCGTTTTCCGCGCTATTTATTATAATCCCATTATTTTATTCTGCACAACTGATTTGACGATGTCCCTGTATATGTAACAGGTGACTGAATTTAGTATTTTGTTCGACTGAAAGCCTACAGATGGCGTGGGAGGCAGTGATAGTTCCCGTAGTTCCGTCCGTGTCTATTTCTAAAACAATGATGAGTCGTTTGCATCTTCAGAAAGCCTAGATTATTCGATAATTTATGACCCACAAGGTAATTTATTTGTGTAATTATTCAAACCAGTTTATTTGTATATAGTAATATGTATTAAGTGGGTAACTAGAGGTTGTGACTAGCCGCACTATAGCTCCCTGACCCAATGAATACCAAAGTAAAAGGTATTTTCAATGAATAGCAATCGTCAGAATTTGCATATTTAGTATTTACATTATTATCATTGAATCTAAATAAACTCATTGACAGGAAGTTTCATCTCATAACACCGAGTTAATAAAGCACCACAAAACGCAATTTTTCTTTTGTTTTCAATGAAATTCTTAACTAAAACCGCCTTTTCAGTAAATTTTACTGAAAAGGCAGTTTCGGTTATAAATCTGTTTATAAACTGACGCTACATTAATCGGTCGTTTTATAAATAAATCATTCAGTCAACAAATTATAGATGCCGTATAAAAATTCGTTCACAACCGAAGTGTTTAATTGATTTGAATAATATGGAAATCGGTACGGTAGCGCGCAATATCCGCGGGAAAGAGACAGACATACGTCTGTGAGGACCGCGCAGCTGTGCTAAGGACGGTCGTTGACCTAACGGACGGCCGCGAGTGAACTCCGAATATTATCGTGCGCGTTTATTTATTGTACTGGTCCACTCTCAGAGTCCCGCTCATTAATTCCGTCGTTGTTGCACTACTGCCGATTGACGCACTGTTACGAGATCCCAGGTAATTATTTCTAATAGATTTGTGTTGCAATATCGGCTTTCAGTTTTGTCGCTTGTATGTAACTTTAGAACGTCTCGTGGAACGTTGTAAGGTGCTAAACTGTTAATGTTATTATTAGAAACGTATCAGTTATGTCATGTTTTTAGGTTGTTACGGTCAATTTACTTCAAGTACATATTTGAACTGTCTCATTCATTTTATTCGATTGTTTATTATGTTTTTGTAATCACGTTTTTGTAATGTCATAATTTTTTGTCTATATTAAAGCCACAGTCAATACAACATTAACAGATTAATTCAGAATAGCTTCCATTATATCTAATAAAATTCTTCATTACATTATATTTAATTAGTCATTAGATTCATATTATTAATATAATTATGTTCCTAATTCAAATTCACCGATGGCACTAACACTACCAGCTGACGTTGACATTGAAAGTGACGTCATCATCGGTACATATCCTAAATTCTTTTCCTATAGTATAACGCGAGGTCATTGGCTCGGTGACGACTCCTTCGCCGGTATACAACCGGGTTACTCATTAATACAAATAATAATTAAAACAATAGCAACAAAGACAATGATTAATAATTTCTGGTTGTTGAATTTATCGGGCGTGCCATAGACCCCAAGGTTTTGATTAAAAGCGTTTAAATAGAGACAAAGACAAGTTTATTTATTTTCCAGTTTTAATTACGGAGATAAAGTAGAGTCGATAAATTTTAGCTGTTCCATTTTCAGGAGAAAATTGATGGAGGTCGTTTTCACATGAGATAAAATAATAAAAGCCAATCTTTTCTGCTCTTTTCTAGCACGAACGCTAAGATATCTTCGCATGTAAGGTACTACAGAATTTGGAAGCCGTTCTTAAAGTATTGAATGTGATACTTACCCACATGGATTTGTATCATCTGGTAGATTAAGGTAAAGTAATAACCACACAATTCTCAGTGTGTTTTATGTAAACAGTAACTTTTATGTTTATTTATAACGATAAACATTGCGATGATCTTGAAACAAAGTCGTCAGGTTCATGGACATCTGCGTCACTTCCCTGATGACATTGAGGATAATACTGCATACAATACAATACATACACAACACAAACACAACATTATGCAGTAAAATCACGGGTATCTATGTACAAAAAAGGAAAGTGAAGAAAAGCCTAAACTCCGTATGAAACATTGAGATTGTCCATCCATTTAATTTCAAGTAAGTTCAGCTTATGTATATCAAATTCAATAATGCCTAGCTTGTCGAAAAATATCTAATTTACCTACAAAGTAAAAACTCGTTTTACCTACTAGAGCAACATGTATCTACAATAATGACTTAATTCGATTACATTGTGAAACTCCTATTCAAATAGAATAGGTAGTCATAATAAAAATGTCGAAGTATTCAAAACAATACGGTTCGTTGCACAGTCTTGATGCTAGTGACACGTAACATTATGTATAGGCGCGCAGTGGTAATATTTTCACATTAGCGTGTAAACATCGGTGTGATTGGACGTTTATCTGAACATGTGTAACGGCTGATATCTGGAGACGAGCCCTGTGGAGTCATTGTCACGTACACTGTGCATACAGCGACCATTGTGGACTTACTGTTTACCAACCTTATCAATAACATGCTAGCCCCGGTGCTGTACCTCCAGCTGTACATAGCTGTGCTATCAAAAGACAGACTCTTCTTTTACCTATCACCGTCCACCATTACAACTGGAAACTATGGAAAGTTTCAAGTTCGGTGACGACTATCCGATACTGCGAAATTGTAAGGGGTCAACGGTTTTCCCATCTTTGGTTCGGTGCCCTCATAAATGGATCTGTTTTGTTTTCAAAACTTTCTGTGGGTAACGATGACATTTTTTTTTTGTTTTAATATAAATTAAAGATACTGTGATAAAAATAATTTCGCAAGGTCGTCATCAGACCCAAAATAATTTTCCTCATTCCTTCATATCACCATTCTCATTCATACCTTTTCACATAAAATCGTTTTCACAGCTCGGCTATAAATAGTGTGTTGTTCGCTATATTACGGTGTGTTCTATATCTTGTAGTGTAGTAATTGTCATGCCGTCAGCGGGTTCAAGTTCGGGCGGACGACAATGAACTTGGCCGGCCATGACTCACGCATGCCAACCATCGGAGTTACGAAACCATAAACACTGAGCATCTGTGCGAATGCAACTGAATGCAATTGAGACGGCCATTGTCCACGCACGCCCTTGGCGATTGAGATTCATTGGCATTTATTACCTTCGGCCAATCACAGAGAATTAACGCCTAAAAATGTTTTCAGCCAGCAATTTCGAGGGTCGTAATGGTCGTTGATGGCATGTGTTGCTGTTCCAGGAATATTTGAGTACGTGTTTTTATTTTTCTTTATTCACATATCTGCATTGTTTATGTGTCATTATAATTTCGCATTTGACTGCGTATGCGTCGCATGTTTGTTGACTTGGCGATGTTATATGGCGTACAGTATTTTGTACATAACGATAACTAAAGTAAATAAAACTGTGCTAACATTATTCTTTGAACAGCTAAATGTTTGATTATTTGTTGTTAATCTTGTGGTCACAGACAGATGTAAACTTGCTATGAAGTTGAAGAAGATTAACTATGTTTAACTTGTTTAAGTTATTCATTACGTGAAAGTATTTTTGATGTAAAGAGGTAAAATGGAAAAGTATAGTTATTTGAATATCTTCTGGAAATAAGTCTATGCTTCAACGTTTTCATTCCCTAAAATAGAGAATTCAATACAAATCTCACCAACATATTAAATCTATTCAAAAAGTTGCTTATTTACTTACTTATAATATGTACATTATATACAGACTACAAGTAGACCTAAAATAATAATAAAATTAAGACTTTACTACCCACATTTTAATCAACTTTAGTTTATCAATTCAGCTATAACGCTGAAAACTATTCAAACCAATTATATCCCGCTACAAAGCGAAAACACAACTGCCAAATATTTTACCGCTATCGTGCGATCCTTCATTCGTAATGAGTTCAAAGATTCAAGGGCAGCTCTACGTAATAAACGTCAAATATACAGATACAGATATAATATAGTACCTATCTGTAGCGAGATTGTGTAACCTTGGCAAAGCGACATCGTATTTCAGAATAGCTAAACTAGAGGTCGATGATATTCTTAGTTTAACGGTTTTAAAGCACGAGCAGTTTTATTTTAGAGTTGCATTTTAAAAAAGTATGCTTCAGTGTAGTGATAACGATAGATTTTTTTAAGGCTCAGACAAAACACCATTCTCATCGGCGTTTAAGAGGACGGAAAAATAAAAAAGTATATTGGACTGATATGACATAAGCTACTGAAATGTCTTACCAAAGTGTATAGGGTATGCATCATCAGCCTACAGCAGTCCACTGCTGGACTTAGGTCTATTAAATCACACGCCACTCAAGTCCATCCTCAGAAACTCTCATCAACCACCCTGCGAAGATCGTCGCTCCAACGAACCATGAGGGCGTCCCATTCGATTGCCGATTCGCGGTCTCCACTCAAGACGTACGTCTACTCCAACGGTCTTAGGTTCTATGGCTAATATGGCCGGCCCATTGCCACTTCAGCTTACTTATTCTGTGAGCTATGTCGACAACTCTGGTTCTCTATCGGATCACCTCGTTCCGCATGCGATCCCTCAGAGAGACTCCCATCATTGCCATAGGTATAGATAGGGTATTACCCAGTGCTAACTGGGTTGTGCAGGTCAGATAGGCAGTCGGTCCTTGTAAACTACTGGTATTCAGCTGCATCCAGTACGACTGGAAGCCGACCCTAAAATAGTTGGGAAAACGGCTAGGCAGAAGATGAAGCTACTGAAATGTTTACGTCAATCCTGTTGAAATACTGCGTAACGCCTTCAAAACTATTGCAATTTTTTTAGGCTCTCTAAGTGCAAATTGTGGCAATCCATTATTTTCGTAGTCGTATTCGGAATTACTTACGAGTATACATGCAGAACAACACACAACAAATAATAAAACGCAATATAGGTAACAGATAGTTCACAGTAATGCAAACATAGTACTAAGGAGGTGCAGTACTCATTGGGAGGCCCAGTACATTCAGCAGTGGACGTTGCAGGGCGATAATGATGATCTTACTGTATTGTTTTTGCCAATTTAGCTTTAGCAAAACGCTGAGCGCCTACTTCATTAATAGAATACGAGGAACTCGAGGAAGAACCCTTCTTCTGAGAACTTTCATTCATTCATGTCATGATGCACATAATTTTACAGCTTATGTTTGAGCATCTTTTAACAACTGCGACGGCGCCGCGTAGCAAATGAGCATTGAACAAGGAACATATTCATTCATACGCACTAAGATTTTATGACATGAAAATATGACTGTTAGTCATAAAATTATAGGTATTTCATGTTAGTTTAGATATCGGTAGTATGGTAGCGTTAAGTAGTCAGTGGCTTGAAAGTCTGACAACCAGTCTTACCAAGGGGTATAGTATTACCTGGTACTAATGGAGTTGTGGAGGTCAAATAGGCAGTCGCTCCATGTAAAGTACTGGTATCCGGTTAGACTGGAAGCCGACCTCAACATAGTTGGGAAAAGGCTGGGCAGATGATCATTTGTGAATCCAAAGAAAGGTAGTTCGTGCATTATTTATTTTCACTGTGTTTATTACAACTGTACACATGTTTTTTAGAACTATATTGATTTATATTCTTAGCACATAGTAACACAAAACGTTACGGGATACTAGACCACTACATCCCATACCACTAACTTAAACTACTAGAAATATTGTGTTCCTTAATCAGAGCCGATATTACATAAACTAATATTATAAAAGGTAAAATTTGTTTGTAAGTATATATGTCGGGGGTAATCTTCCGAACCACTGATCCGATTCCTAAAATTCTTTCGCTAACAGGAAGCTACATTATCCCTATGTCATAGGCTACATTTAAAACGTTTCCGTGGGTTAATTTTCGCACATAACGAGTGCGAAGCCGCTAGCAAAAGTTAGTCCACTATATCAGTAATCTACTGATGCGTCTACTTCTTGAAGTTCAGCCTCATTTATTTTGAATACCAATCTCAATTCAAATATGACTCAAATACCTTCTTAAAACAAGACCTTGGCATAATATAAGGTGTTAATGATGTCACAGCGTGTCCAATGTCAGCGGCCGGTGGTCCCAGACACTGTTATATAAACACTCAGACATAAACTGATAATATTTTTGTTTTTGACCACTCTGTGTTTGAACTGCAAGGTGTCCACTGTGCACAAGTGTTATGTGTTGTACATTATTGCATATTATGGTGTGAAAGGTCGTTTCATGACCGATGTTTAGATTTTTTGTAATGTAGGTGTGATTTGGATGTAGGCTGGACGTTAGCAACGTCATGAAATTTCTCCACGCGGTCTCCAAACTTTGATTAATTCTAATAATTCTTGTTATATTTAATTTTGTACAATAAATACTCTTCTAACGTAGAGCTGTTTAAAGTTTTAACAATTTTCCAGCGTGGGTATCATGAGAATCTCACAGTTTTCAGTATCTATTTCTTCCAAGACAACAATCTGAAGGATGCTGCACCGATCAATACCACCGCGTTGCATAAACAAGCCATTACAACGAAGCATTGTTATGCACGTCTAAAAGCAATTTGATGAGCACACAAAATAGCAGGAGACTTAAAAAGAAACACTTTATATTTCGAGCGGCCATTATTCCCTCGTTTACGAAACTAAGAAGTACTGAAACCCGAAGACTCCCGAAGCGTAGCGGAGGTTCCCGAAGGAATGACAAGCGAGCGCTTTCCGTGGAACGCGGAAAACGTCGGCACATGTTGAAAATACGGGTGGGCATTGACCCCGAGCGGGCTTGCCTGAATACACAGCTGTTACAGAATCTAGCGCGGTGCATCTCGCATCTCGTGATGCGTTTATTTATGTTCGCCGCCACCTACTACATACATCTCATAGATCTTAGATAAACGCCGCATTAAGAGCCAGATATTAATATGAACTAAGATACGCTACACGTGGACATTTTTTTGGTTACTTAACCTAACCACGTGGACGTTTTACAGGTTTTTTTTTGTGTGGACAATCTTACAAAATATACAGTAATTGTATAGAAGCTGAAAGACACCATAAAGAACCTCATGTCATGTTAACAGAATCATTAATTTAAAAAAAATACGATAATTTTCAAATCCTAATAAAAAGTAATCTAATAAATCTCAGAAATTGCCGATAAATATTCATAACACATCAATAATGTTACCAGCGGGTAATTTATTACATAAACATAAAACATGTTGCCGTTTATGAAACTTCTGAGATCTTAAAGGAAGAGACCTGCTATTGATCGTATGCCATCGACAGACGCAAAGGAAGTTCTATATTCGGCCTTGTTACTTAAAACCTGCATGTTTAAAACTGTTTAATTACACCCGTAGCAATATTTGCAATTCCTTACGTTTCCGATGAATCACCCTAGCTATATTGCTCGTATAGATGTACATAAAAGGTTTATCACGTCTGGTGTACATAGGTTTTCCCTAAAGACAGCTACGAACGATTTTGGGAAACGTTGCTTGTCTGAATTTTCACGGTTTGGCGGATATTGGTGTACAAGTACATCAAGGTACAAATCCTATAGTCGGTCTTGCTTGAATTCGTCTTTTAGCTATGTACAGTCCCAAGCAATGAAATGTATACTGTAAATGTATAATGTCTCATATTGTATTGATTAACGTTTTACGTTTTCACGAAAATACTATTCCGAAATAGGTCTTATCTCAAAGTGAAACCCGTACTCCGCTAGAAAATCGCTTTTAAATTTTGCTAATTGTATATATTTCGTTACTCGCGACTGTATTTAAAAGTAGGTTTGGATTAATTTATTAATTCGTTTCAACAGTAGAGCGTTACTATATCCAACTACCAAGTATTCATTGAATTTTTCTTTCCTTTTGGTATTATATTTGATAAATTGCTTAAAAACTAAACTCTTCTATTCCCACGACCAGTACTTAATAAAATCAGTAGCGTATGTGAATAATGAAAGTGCAATATAGAGTCGACACTCCCTACGCCCGGTGTAGCCGCAGTAGCCACGAGCCACCCCCGCTGGACGAGCTTAAGATGAACATGATTGATCGAGGGAGAGATACTTTGAGTTCCCATGCTTGGTCTTTTGGGTTGTTTTAAGGATATATTGAAAAAGAAAAAGGAAACTTATTGATAAAGTCAGTCGGAAGTAGTTACCAGCAGTCTATTAGAAACACGAGTAAATAAAAATCAAAAAAAGATCCGACATTAACGGTGTTCAATCAATGAATCAATCAACTTCGGGATCAGATTTTTCCTATGAGATTTTCAAAATTTCTAGCACTGTAAATATGAAAATGTCTATAAATGCAAAACAATAAAGTCGCATCTTAAATTATCGGAATTATATCGGTATCTTGCAAAATCGACTTTGAACAGTCATTGAAATACAATCAAGTTTTCAATTAACATAACTAATATTTCTGTGGCGTCGAGTTCTGACTTATGTATAAATGTAAACAAAAAGTAATGCTCATTTTCCCTCCCTTTATACTTAAATAATATTTTAATCCCATTTCCCAATCCGAAATTTTACTAACAAATCTACAATTTCAACATGAGCAGTCACATTTCACACTAATCCGTGGTTAGTCGATTTAGTGTTAAGTATGTAAGCTCCTTAATTATCTCCAGTAACCAGTAGTAATAAATATTGGATAATACGCAAAACTGTCCACATTCCGTGTCACAAAGTTCTACCAATATTTTGCTGCATATTGAACGTTACGAGTACGTATGGCTGGGATCAGGCTTGCTTCACTATTGCATTTCCTCTAACTGTAGTATTTGAATGTATGAATTATTAAAAGAGTGCTTAAACCTAGCAACACACCTGCTTTAGTGAAATTGAAGTTCATTTAGAATGTAAATTAGGAGACGTACCTACTTTCTGCCCGATGTATGAAGATAATTTTAAAAGCATTGTTAGTATACTGAATCCCGAATTTCCGTCACGGCAGGTGGCAGATGTGTCACTACACTGATGTCGACGGCGACGCCGACGTCGCATTATATTTTTGATGAAGAAAAAGAACTCGTCACCAACATTTTCATGAATATATTGGGTTCGGAACTTATCCCGACATAAGAGTATCAATTTCCGTAAAAAAAAAAAAAAAATCTAGTCACCATCTTAACAGCAACGATCAATTTCAAAAACTTTTTTGACAGATAGGGACTGTGATGCGACCGTTATTATAAATACGTGAATCATCTCAGGTATCGAAACTGTTAGCTTAGAATGTATTTCTGAATAAATTAATAATAAAATAACTAGTCACAACTGGAATAAAATTATATTCTAGCAAACCGATAAAGGTACGGCAGAATGGTAGTCCAAGTAAAAAGCAAGCTTTACGAGTGTTCGCCGTAAACAGTACAATATATTAGGGATTATTGCAGCACACACGTTTAACCGCCTCTTTCGCCGCAAGCCGACTCTCTGATCTAGATCGCGGAAGAGAATTATGCAATGGCTTGCACACTGACTCTGCTTAGGTGTTAATGGCGAATTTTGTACTAACTAGATAATAATACGATGTCGACCTGTCTGGCTCAACGTTAAATTCTTGTGTGTGATGTAACCAGACATCTTTGTAAGCTCTAAGTCGTCAAATGTAGCGTGATTTGGATTCAGTAAAACCAAAAATAAAAGTTTAAGTTTAAACCAGTCTCTATTATCTTTGCGAAACTAGAAAGGCAAATGGCTGTCTAATTGTCTATATCTTTTCACTAAGAAATAGATTATTATTCTAACTAAAACTTTATTTTATAATGTCATAAAGCACGATTACATAAGATAAGGAAAAGTGTTTATTACACTAAACTCGATCTATGTTATGTCAGTTTATTGATTGGTTCTGCTAACTTACGCAACGAACCGACGCAAGAGCAGGGAAACGTTAAAAGAAATGATCCCGGAAAATCTGATAAAAACTTCAATCCCGGGACATTCTAACCGTGTCCGGGAAGAGATTTATTGAACAAATTTAAAGCCAATTAAAGCTGACGCCAGCTAACGCGCTGCGCACGCGTCGAGTCTTTTGACAAATATATTTAGAAAGACGGTGCGTAAAAGTTTATCTTTCAATACCGCGAAATGATTCGTAAACAACGCCAACAATGTTAATGCGGATATCCTCTTTTCCTTTTTGCTTTTCATTATACTTTATATATAAACGTACCTACTGAAACATTTTCAGGTTTTTATTAACAGAAATTTTATACAAAAGCACCCCCCTGTTTCTTTTTATCTTCCTTTACTTTTTTCTTTTCATTATCTTTCATACAATGTCCATAAGAATATAACCATAAATTGTTATAACTTCAGGCTTCTTCGTCGGTTAAATTCAGTGGCAGTGGGGAATCTGTAGCCATTTATTGCATATAATCATAGACTGGCCAAATGTATGTACAATGAAGTACTATTATTTAAACATAACGTGTTTTTTCTACTTTCATAATAGAGTCTGGTGAATGTTCACTCCTCGCCTCTATATGGACTTATAATGCACCCCGCATTATAAGTCCCGTGATCAAATTAACATGAAAATGGATTATAAAATGTGATACCGCGTCGTGGACCAGCCCTAATAATAGTTTAAAATGCAATCTCCATTGTAATCATAATGCTGCATACTACATCTGTCTGTCTGGTGAGCTATTGATGCAAAAGTACCTTGGGAAAGGTGAATAGTATTAAACCAGGTTTTCAGCGCATTCTCACTGGAGTTTATTTAATAGGCTTCAATTACACTGTCGATCTCAACGAAAAGATAGAAGCTTGTTTAAAAAAAATACTTTCAATTTTCATCGTAACTTTGATAACTAACATAAAAATATCTCACGGTTTTAAAATTGCATTGTGGTTTTAATTTATGCGCTTCACATTAACTTCACTTTTAATGCACTCGACGAAAGACCGTATCTACACCAAAAATCTTGCGTCTTGGTCCAAAATAATTCGTACTAAAAGGATGCGTAAGCGCTTCCCAAATGCTCACTTAGTCACTTCGTTAATTTGGGGAAGGTGCACTGGAATCCTTTTCTTTTTAATTTTTGCCTGGCCGAGCGGAGATGGCACATTTGTTTTAACTTTTTTCTTCTTTTTTTGGTTTAGTGTCGGATTCCAGCGTGCCTTTGCGCCTAATTCGTTTTGAATATGGAATGATTTGTGGCTGGTTTCATTGCATTAGCGTCTGTTTGCTCCGGTGCCCACACGCATGGGGACGGTCATTCATTTTCATTCATTGAGTAACGGATTGTGTTTTATTTTTATTGGACTTAATTGGACGTGAGTCACTGAATCCATTATAAACATTAGGATTTCTACTTTTTCTATCTCCTACTCTTAATAAGTTGCAAAAATGTTGCATTATTATACATTACAGTCGTATTTTATTAAAACACATAGAAATACATTTCATCAAAGGTTCGAGACATGGAGTCAATAACACATGTTACTCATGTGACGGGACATGAGTTACGTTTATTTTTCCGAGACTCGTATAAGGGCTCCCCAATATTCAGAGTCAGGTGAAAAACGATGACTCATGAAAGGTTTTTAAAACTTAAAGACCGTTATTTTATTGTCTTATTTGTATAGCTGTCAAGCTTCTGCGTTAAGTGTGCTCATGAAATTTATATGGTGCAATAAAAATAAAAGTCCTCTTATTAAGGATTTCGATAGAGCACACCGGAAGGCGGAAGCGTTAGCGGTCGTTGAACCGTTCATCGAGTCAATGTCAGCGGCGGTGAGGCGTTGGTCCAAGATTCGGCAAGAACAAGGGTGCGTACTTGTCGGTACGGGGTAGCAGGGTGCAACTGTCGCGGGGTAACGACCGGGCCGGGGTCGTCGGCCGGCGCCACGCGGCCGAGCGACCGAGCCATCCGATTGATTGGAGCGGGACGGCACTACCTCTTCAAACCCTCACGATCTAACTACCCCCGCTCTTAATAGGGAAAATAACACTTTGTTTCGTAACAGATAAGGTATGATTCAGTTTGTGTTGTAAATCGGCGATAGAGCTTTTGGAGTTTGGATACGGGGAGGTAACCGACGCACACAGCTGCGTTAAGGGAAGTAGTTTTGCTCAAAATATTGATTTTTCCGCGGGCTCGGTGGGCCGCGTGGCGTGCGCGCGTGTGCGTGTGGTGTGCGTGCACTGCGCGTGTGTGCGAACGCGTCTATTTTGGGTTGAGCACGTGGTCGTAGTTGTTGCTTGTTGACATGCGTTTTTATTTTTATGGCGGCTTTACGGTTTGATCGGTTAATTGAATTGCATCATTGTTTGTAATTTCAGTCCTTGTGATTTATGCACACTGTTGTAGTGGAGTAAACCTATGCGGATTTTCTTGAAAATATGACATTTTCATTTCAGTTTTCCACTTTTTTTTAAATGGCTTAAAACTAAAATGACAAATGGTGGTTGGAATGTCAGATATGCAATTATCGATATATTTTGAGCACGTGTCTTTCGTCCATTAGACTGATTGCAATCTTAAAACATTTTTGTTGACGTCATCACATTTAAAGGAGCTCGTTATTAGTATTTTGAATGTCTGGACTCCCTCATATTTTTATATAATTAGCCATGGGAGGTTGTAAATTGATTTCTCAAGTATCCAAAGAGAGGGACCACCCAAATCAAACGTCAAAGTTTTACAAATAAAAAAAAAAGTCTTTGTTACTAAATACGTGTGAGTTATTGGGAAACTCGTAATAATTTTAAACTGATTTCGTTTAATTTTCTTGGTATCGCTATCATCTACAAACTAACAGCAGTAGCTACTGCTGGTATCTGGAGAAATGTCAAAGCACTAACATTCTAACTCGAACTCACAACATTTAAAAACTATATCAGTCTGAGTCAGCACTTTATATCCAGACAAGACTGCTTAACATTTTCTTATTCTCAAGGTTCAGTGGACAGGAGACGACTTGCAAATATATATACACACATAAGTAGTAAGTACTCACTTCTTTCTGTGTGTATGCTGAATATATTATTAGCTATACGCGCACGTGTGTATAGTTATCGATGCACCAACACAGAGCCGGTTCCGAGGACTCACGCACACCACCTCACCACCTTACCCTTGATTTTGCCAGCTCAAGGTCTCTACCCTCCCAGGATGTGCACTCGCACCCTCGGCACCCTGCATAAGTCTATCCCTTTCTAAAGTGCGGACATCGCCGAAATTTCCCGACCAGGAGGCCGGGTCGACGACCTGCAACGACATACGTATTGGTAAATAAACATTGATGCTGGGTTACATAACAATTATAATGTATAGTCGGTATTGATTCTACTTTTTGACTAACTATCGGAACGGTGGGGGATGTGTTTTTGAATATTTTGCATTTATTTTGGCGTAATACAAAATGGAAGTTACTTACGTTGAGACCACTTGAAGGTTTCAGTGAAATAAAATAGATTTGTACGTAATCGATACCTTGATTAGGGCGTGGGGTCTCCGTAGATTGTTATTTTAGAAGTACAACTTAAAATATCCTAAGAAATCTCATTTTTCTGTTCTATTTCAAGTGAAAAAATATTCAAATACAAATTATGCATACACGAACGGAATCCCGAATTCGGACGCAGTTGAATTAATGTATACTGTATGGCTTGGTCATTTCTTCCCTTTTACATATGTCGTGACTCATATTTATTTATGTAGGTACCTATATTCGTGATAATAACAATGAATAAAACATCCCATCATAAAGTATTTATTTAAATACAAAATTGTATTCATCATAAAATCTATACCAATAATATTATAAAGAGGTACAATTTGTATGTATGGGGTAATATCTAAAGATAAACTAAGATTGGAGATTATAAAGATAACTATATTTTAGTACTTAATACAAATGGGATAACTATTAAAACTAATGAGATGAAGGAGATGAGATTGAGTCGCGCCCGAGACACTGTCCGAGTCGTACTAACTATTTTACTTGTAATACATAAAATATTCAAGGCATAGAGCGCGGTGTCGCAATTACGCTGACATGTTCATTATTGTTCGGTGATTGACCCGAACATGCTCCCGAGGGAGAAAAAGATGAGGTTAGTAGGGAGGTATAGTTAAATGGGTAATGAAATTAATATTAACAAGGTGAAAACAATGTTCAACTAATACTAAAATAATTATGTAGGGTTAGTAATGTTAAGACATGAGATGAAAGTAACATTACAAATTAAACAGAATCGCTACAGTGCAAATCAGGAAGAGAAAACACGCGAAAGATAGGTGAAGAACCTCTATCTTCCTTTTTTTGTAAGCACTCACTAGATAGCGCTAGTCGCTTAGGATCACTGTTCACTGATTTACTACTAGATTGCCCATTTTCCCTAATTCCACTACACTCAATCACAACACTTTCTGGAACGGTGTGTCGAGGTGGCAACGCAGTCGCCGCCGCTGCTGTCGTCGACCGCTCTGCTGTAGAATTAGTGGAGCGATTTCCATTACGTTGCCTTTGCCACCAACATTTAAAACAATAAGCTGCTACCAATATCAAGATTCCCGATATGATGAGATATATAGCGGTATACCTACTGGTGGATGTCGTGGTAGGAGATATTGGTGCTCAAAGCTTCGCTCTGCTTCATGATCTCAAGACTTCTCTTAATAGCTTCAAATTGCCTGAGGTTTTCTGAGTTATTGGGATTAAGTTCATATGAGATTTCTGGCATAGTCATATTTATTATGTGATTGATTGGTGATATTTCTGGCGAGATAATCTTTGTCGTCGTGCTAATTTTACTAGACAATCTTTTGATTGAATACACCATAAAATCTTCTGTTTTTACTAAACAGCCTTCCCCAACACGCAACAGACCGGCACCTGATAACCTAACTGCCTTAACTTGATTTTCGCACAGAAGCTTGACGTTACATTCATTGCAGCATAAATAATAGTACTTGTTTTCTGCTGTTAACTCTCTCCAGTCATTCTTGCACGAAGTAGTTTTAGTTTTACAAGTTCTTGTGCCTGGGATCGTCTCACAAAGGCTATGATCATCTTTCATGTGGTGAATAGGTCTTCTGATATGACACAGAATGGTCACAGGGTTTTGTAATACGCACGACTGTAGATCCGTGTCTGTGATTGTTAAAAACGAATCCTTTCTCATGTTGATGGCTGCTAATTCTGAGATAGTTTCGATCTTCATCATCATGTTATCTTTCACAATGCGTGGGACCGGGATAAGATTAAATATCTCGTAAAGGTCCCTTTCAATCAGAGGTATTTTTATTTCTATAATTAGGTATTTGCCAGAGTATTTGGCTCTTACTTTGAGCAAACCGTAAAGATCTTTAAGATTAAAATTGTCGACAGGGACTACCAAGTCTCCAGATATTTGTGCTGATATTATGCTTAGCTCTGATCTGAGTTGTTTCGGGGATATCAAATGAAAATCTAATTTTCCACCATAAATATCAGTTACAGTATCCAAAATTGAGTCCTGGATTCGTCGAAGGGTATACATTAAGTTGTTGGCAGTGAAAGCCGAGGTTATGAAGTCTGTGATGAGAGTTATATCTCGCACTTGCAGAGAGAGATTTTTATAAGAATTTTCGAGATAATTAAGTTTTTGGTTTATTATTTTGTGGTGTTTGTTTATAGTATTCTCCATCCTTTTCATCAGATTAAATTCAGCTTCTACGACCGACGTTTGGTTTTTCCAGAGGTTGTATAAATGGTTTTCATTATGCTTTAAAAGGTCAATATCCTTCTCATATTTTTCCGCAAATCGTTGATCCAACACTCCGAATAAACTATTTGCAACGTAGCCTACTCCGTCTAGCAAGCCGCGTCGCCGCCGTTTCTTATTAGTCATATACGATTCATTTATCATAACAATATTATCGTAATGTTTAATTTCTTCGAACTCGTGCTCGAGTTGCAACATGACGCCGTCGCAAGGTGTTTGTGTTCTAATCGTAGAGCATAAGCTTTCAAGATATTTGATATACTTTAATAATGCCGCCGTTCCTTCTTGATAAGGATTTGTGTCATAATAGACTATTAAATCCCAATCATCTCTAATTAAATGCATATTAGATATTTTATCGAAGTAGACACTATTATTTGTCAGCAGGGTGGAGTTGTAGGATGCTTGAGCGGTGTTTATTTGTGCCAGCAAAAATAATGTCAAGGATAAAACCATAGCTGAGAATGAGATGGGACGTTTTTCCTTCGCCACTGGCAATTTATTGTCAACTTTTGGGGCACTTGGATCTTGATCATTTGTATTTGTTGGCAGTAGGGATAGTTTTACAACTGGGCGTTTTAAGAGCCCGTTTTTGGTTTTAAGTGTGACGACCCTTACGTGTCCGTCACCTCCAGGATGCAGCGCTACTACGCGACCTAGACTCCATTTTCCTGGTGGAAGGTTGTCGTCCTTTATAATGACAATGTCGTTAAGGTTGAGATCTTTTTGACGCTGTCGCCATTTGGACCTCGTAGAAAGCTGCGAGAGGTAATCAGTTTTCCACTTATCCCATATATCTTGATAGATTTTTTGCGTCAAGTGCCACCGTGTTCTGAGATCATGCTCCGTTTCGAAAATCGTTAGGTTGGGGCCGCTTGCTAGAAAGTGAGCCGGGGTCAAGAAGTCCAGATCCTCAGGATCTTCTGTCAGAGGGCACAGTGGTCTGGAGTTCAAACAAGCCTCGAGTTGGGATAGTAGGGTAGTATATTCCTCGTAGGTTAATATTTGCTCTCCCACAACACGCTTCAAATGATGTTTTAGGCTCTTTACTGCAGCTTCCCAGAGTCCGCCAGCAGATGGCCATGATGGGGCGTTAAAATGCCACTCAATATTCATTTCAGAGATTGTTGATGTTACTTCTTGGTCAGACAAGATGTAGGAGATTTCGGCAAACTCTTGCTTTAAAGTTTTGTTGGCTCCTATGAAGTTAGTTCCTTGATCACTATAGATGTGCCCAGGAACTCCCCTTCTAGCGGACATTCGTCGAAGCGCGGCAATAAATGATGACGCTGTGAGATCTGAGACTATTTCTAAATGTATGGCTTTAGTTACCATACAAACGAAAACTGCGACATATCCTTTACAGGTTTTAATGCCACGGCCTTTGTTAGCCTTCATAAGGATGTGTCCGGTATAATCTATTCCAGTGTGGTAAAAAGGTCGGTTAGGAATCAATCGTGCTGGAGGTAGGTCACCCATGATTTGATGTTGTGGTATGGGATTATTTCTTTTACATTTGACACACATTCTTAATCGTTTCTTCGTGACTCTGTTTCCTCCAAGAATCCAGTATTTTTGTCTTATAAATCCAGTAGTCATTTTGACTCCACCGTGAAATACAAGTTCGTGGGATTCATCTATGATAAGGTCTGCCAATTTTGATTGATTCGGGATTATGATGGGATGCTTCATTTCAGGATCAAGATTCGAATGTCTAAGTCTGCCACCGACACGGAGCATTTGATTAGTGTCTAGTATGGGATTGAGGCTAAGGATTTGGCTTTTCTTATTTATTGGTTCATTATTTTTCAGCCGCGATATTTCTTCATCGAAATATTCGTTTTGGACTTGCTTAATTAACATTTCTCTTGCTGTCTTTATATTTTGCAGAGTAAGAAAACATGTGTGTTTTTTCTTGTAAACAACAATGTCGATGAACTTGTTGATGTAGGCTAATATTCGAGTAACTTTCCTTAAAGTGCTATGTTTTGCTAATAGTTGATTAATTATTAAATTTTCGGGATTAACAATGACCGTATGTACTTCCTTGTTTTTTCTGAGTTCTTCGGTAGTAATACTCGTATAAATCGGCATCTTATGAGATTCTTTAGGCTTATATAGTGGTAACCAGTCGGGCCCTTGCCACCACAGCGAGAAATTGGCTAATTGAGCTGCCGATAAACTGCGGCTTGCGCAATCTGCGGGGTTTTCTTTGGATTTTACGTAACTCCATTTATCTTTCGGGATTATTTCAGTAATAATCCTTACTCGATTCGCAACAAAGGGTTTCCATTTCTCCGGTTCGCCACTTAACCAACCTAGAACGGCCATTGAATCGATCCAACCATAAACATGCACCTTGTAGCTCGATAGGGATAAGATTATTTTTCGCATCAGTTTTGACAACAAGAGAGCGCCGCAAAGTTCCAACCGCGGGATGGATTGTGGTTTTTTCAGCGGTATTACCTTTGATTTCCCTGCAATAAGGGTCACGTGGGTTTCATTGTCTCTGTGTATTTTACAATACACGACGCAAGCATATGCTTTGGTGCTAGCGTCGCAAAAGCCATGGAGTTCAATGATATCTTTTTCTTGAGTTTGTATCCAACGTGGTATTTTGAATTGAGATATGTGAGATAGATCGGCTTTAGTAGTATTCCACTCTAACGCGATTTCTTGAGGGACAGGGTGATCCCAACCCAGGTCTGATTTCCATAATTCTTGGAATAAGATCTTAAGTTTTATTGTGACTGGTGCTAGCCAGCCCAAAGGGTCAAAAATTTTTGATATTTGAGATAAGAATTGTCTTTTCGTGAGGATGTCTTGAGAGATAAATTCTATAGGATGGAAGATAAATTGATCATTTTTTGGTTCCCAACGAAGACCTAAGGTTTTGGTTGACTCCGGTTGCTTAAACTCAAAGTCTTCCTTTTGAGGTGCATCAGTACTATCTATTATTTCTGGCAAGTTTGATCGCCATTTTCTGAGATTAAACCCGCCAGATTTGAGGAGGTTGATCATCTCTGCCTTGAGCTGTTTAGCTGCTCTCTCCGAATGTTCACCATGCATGAGATCATCCATGTAAAACGAGTGTTCTAAGATGTCAGGAGCGCAACTTTGTGGATAATTTGCCCTTTCATCGATGGCCAGTTGCTTCAGTGTCATCATGGCCAAGAAAGGTGCGGCTTTTGTGCCGTAGGTAACAGTCGCTAACTGATATTCTTTTAAAGGTTGAGATTGATGGTTCCGCCAGATAATTTTCTGAAATTTCTGGTCATCGGGATGTAGCCAGATTTTGCGAAACATTTTTTCTATATCTGCTGTAAAAGCGTATCTAAATTGTCTCCATTTTAAAATGAGGCTCTGAAGGTCTTGTTGTAAATTTGGTCCTCGGCACATAAGATCATTGAGGCTGTATCCACTCGAGGTTTTTGCCGAGGCATTAAAGACAACTCGCAATTTGGTAGTTGATGACTCAGATCGTTGGACGCAATGATGCGATAAGTAGCAGTCCGGCTGTACGTGTGGCGTAACGGGTGTCATATGTCCGAGCTCTAGGTACTCTGAAATAAACGTTTTATAGTCACGTGCCAGTGCGGGTTGCTTGCTTAATTTCCGCTCTATTTGGAAAAATTGAGCAATCGATTTTGTTTTCGACTCGCCTATGTTTTTCTCAAAATTTTCTTTAAACGGTATTTTAACGACGTAGCTTCCGTCTTCCCGTCTAGAGGTTGAAGATTGGTAAAACTCGATGCATTTTTGATCTTCTTCTGATATCGCTGGAGATTCATGTATGTCCTCCACTTCCCAAAATTGCTGTATCTCTTCGATATTATTTAGGATCACGTTGCAATGGTACGTTTTGTAGTTGCCGCTTAAGATCCATCCCAACTGAGTTTGTTGGGCAACGGGCAACATACCTTCTGACCGACAGATACCGTCCATAAGGATAGTGGAATAGATATCTGCCCCAAATAAGATATCAATAGGCCTACTTTTGTAAAATTCGGGATCTGCTAGAGTTATTTGGTTAAGAGTAGGCCAGTCTGGCTTAGGTAAGGTACAGCTGGGTAAGTTATTTATGAGTTTATTCATTATATACACGTCCGTTTCAAAGGTGAAATCGCTAAGCAAGGACGAACATTTGATGGTAATCATGCCCTTACAGTTGTTTTCCTTGTTTCCAATTCCAGAGATGTAACCGTTACATTTTCGTCGCGGTAGTCTTAACAACTGTGCTGCGCTTTCCCTAATAATGGATGTCTGTGACCCTTGATCTAAAAGAACTCTCATTTTTTGGTAAGATCCATCCGCTGCTTGTACGTTAATTATTGCTGTGGCAAGCAATATTTCTGAGGGTTCTTTAACAAGCGATGCAACTGTATTACCTTCTTGCTGCTGAGATGGCGATTTCATAATCGTGGCTGCATTTGACTCAGATCGACGTGACGTAAAAGATTCATGCAAAATGGTATTATGTTCTTTATTGCATTCTTTGCATCTTATTTCGGAAAGGCATTTTTTACCTTCGTGGTAATGTAAGCAGTTAATACAAAGGTTTAAGTTAGCAACAGCAATTTTACGTTCATTAGGTTGCAATTCCAATAATTTTTGACATGCATGAATTCGATGTTCGTCGGAGTTGCAAATAGGGCATTGCTTACGATGGTTAATTTTGCGTTTGGACTTTGACGATTGCAAAACTTGGTTTGTTGAGTAATTCGTTTTAGGATTATTATAATTTCGTTTATAGTTGGAACCCTTAGAAACCCTTTCCTTCATTTGATCGTATTGGTTAGTACTAAAATATGTATGAGATTGATCACCATATGACATCAGCGTCATATGATTATTATGGAACTCTGTAAAGTATTGTTCCAAGGTAGCTAATCGACGACGTAAGTAGTCTGAGGTCTTGCGCTCTGCACCATCCTTCTTGAAATTGGTGAAGAGCCTGTCTACGGCTTCGATTAGTTGTTGTTGGGTTGCTAGAATGTCATCCATGTTCGACATTATAAAGGTAAAAAAGAGACCTTACTTGTACTGAAGGCTTCTTTGGGATCAAATGTCCTTGCGGTGGCTGCAAGAACAAACCTGGAGTAACAGCGCGAGGAGGTGACGCGATGCTTTCGTTAAAACCAGGTTCAATCAGGATCAGCAGGATGGCTGTTTACCAGGGTCTGGTAATAAGTTCCAAGCGAGACACTCACACAGTTCCGGTAGTTGACACACGCGTGATGGTCCCGCTCCGAGGGCTCGAAGGACCAATGTTTGGGGTTGGGGTATGATAAAGATAAACTAAGATTGGAGATTATAAAGATAACTATATTTTAGTACTTAATACAAATGGGATAACTATTAAAACTAATGAGATGAAGGAGATGAGATTGAGTCGCGCCCGAGACACTGTCCGAGTCGTACTAACTATTTTACTTGTAATACATAAAATATTCAAGGCATAGAGCGCGGTGTCGCAATTACGCTGACATGTTCATTATTGTTCGGTGATTGACCCGAACAGGAACTAATGATCCAATTATAAAAAATCTTTCATTGGCAGAAAGTTACATTATTCGTGGGTGCTATAGGCTATCAATTATATTTATATCATTAATATTAGCCGAGCAATCACAATTTTTGCGGACGAAGTCGCGGGCGAAGTGCACAATAATCTCATTCACCCACTCACTTGTTTCAAGTGGTATGATTACTGAAAACATTTCGCTCGCTGTAGAAATCCTTCTAAATTAAATATTCAAGGCTGATACAATCTCTAGAGGGAGTGAGAGAAATCTATGCCGAGTTAATAATAGTTTGGACCTACCCTTAGTAACAAAGTGCAATTGGATTCATGATTATAATTGTATACTAACTGTTGCCCGCGACCTTCGCCGTTCGCGTGAAATTATTAAAAGGAAATATTACTTCCCTTTTTGAATCGGATTTTCTTACCAATTTCAAGGGTTTTTTTTTTTGTACGGAACCCTAATTTTTTTCTGAAATGAAAGTAGCCTAAGTCCTTATAACATCGGCAATCTGCCCGTCTCGTCAAAATCGGTTCAGCCGTTTCGGAGATTACCCGGAACAAACAGACAGAAGGACAAAAATGAAAAAAAAAAATGTGTTTTTGTTAAAAGTACCGTACATATTTTCAAATGCATTCAGTAAAAAGCTGACACTGCAATTTTATTTATTTTTATAGAAGTATAGATATACCTACTGCAATACAGACATAACACCTAATACCCAGTTATTATAATACCAGTAATAAGTATTGAGATATTAGTATGTATTTTAAATATTTTTCTTGCATGGAATGATAAGGTAGGTGAGTGAAGCCGAGATCTAGTAGATCCATGAAATAACAGCGAAAGGTAATCTGAGAAAATGATTCAATATGAAATGCTAGAACTTTGAATAGATAAAGTACTAATAATATGTGTTTCATTTTATACATATTAGAACTTTCATAGAAATTGTATCGGTAATGTTCCTACTCGTATTAACGTCATATTGTACAGACTGCACATCAAGCTACTACAATCTGCCTGAACTGTATTTATTAATATTTAGATTCTTCCAGTTATACTTGTTTGAATAAAACTAAATTGCGTATGCAAATCGAAAGTGGAGAAAACCGAAGCTCGAAGAAGTATTATAAGACGGTTTTCCAACTCACATTAGATATAACTTTCATGTTACTAATAGAACTTGTAATTTAATGTTACATTAAATCCAATCAGGGGAGTTACTATGACGTCTAAAAGCATGACTAACTCCAGAGTGGGAAAGAGACAGAGCTATACAGGTCGTCTAGCGCCATCTCTTTCTCACATTGGAATTACTCCTGCTTTAACACGTCATGGTAGGCCACCTGTTCGACTTAATTCTTAGAGCACCACAATTTTCTATGGACATTATTTCAGTAAACAAACTGCCATTTTAAATTAAATACATTCCACGACGAGCGAACAACAAAAACTCATTATAGGGAAAAATAAACTGGAGTCCCATAGCAGGCGCATCCCACTCGGAGCGTTTGATTACGTGATGGTAGTTATTGCCAGTGCCCCCGCCCCCCGCACTGGCAGGGGGTGTGAGCTACCCGACCTACACCCCAGGACCTACGCCAACACTGCACCGATGCACCCACATCTAGATGTCTATCTAGATAGACGTCTGGACAGTCGTGCACGCACACAGACGCGCGCTGTCTATGTAACGCAATGTTGACAATATCTATAGGTAGGTGGTTGGTCCCGCAGCACTTGTTTACCACCAATACAATTTGTTTAATATGAGGACGCTGTGGACTATTAGCTCACCGGTCTTTTGTTTTGTTGTATTTATTACAGTAAATAAGTTGTGGGGTAAATATATTTGGTGATGATGGCTGCCAACAGGCGTCTGTCTGGCGTAGGGATCAGAAACTGAAACTGACGTAGATTTCAGTAAGGTGTCCGAAATCGCATCCGCAATCAATCCGCAGTTTGCAAATATCAGTTTGTCTGACGCTTAAGTTAATGTCAAATATTCATGTAATGGTCAAGAACTTTGTGAGTTCTAATAACTTCCTTTACAATACATAACGTTAAGTTCAACATCGCTAGTCAACTACAATAGAAAAACAGAACCTGAAATTTGTTAACTCGGAAATAAACGCAGTTACTATTCTTTAGTTCTCGAAAGAGTGCAAAGACGTCTCCCTTGAAGGTCATGTATTTTAAATCGTATAGATTCCCTACTAAGAACCTTTACTCACTAAGTGGCCTTCTCACAGTCAGGAAATTATATGTACTCCATGCTGCCTTAAACATAAAACCCTTCGCAAAGATTCTAGCCTCATCAAAAAAAGAAAAACATGTCTTGTTGCACCAGAAGTCCCGTTTAAAACTTCATATGCAAAAAGACAGTTCACCAAACAATGTGCTTCCACCTACAACAAATTAAATAAAGTTCTAAATATTTATCCCATGACTTATGGTGAATGTAAAATCTTTAATTGACTGGCTAAAATGCAAGAGCTATGATGACATTGAAACTCTTTTACAAATTATCATTTGATGATAAGCGACACACACAGTAACACACGCACACATCGTAATACACACACCTTCCTAGATATAAGTTGAATTTCTTTTGTATGTACACTCCTACATTATAATTGTTTTTTAGTTTTAGATGAGCGGGGTCTCCAAGCACAGGTATTTTTCATACTTAAAAGGAGGCTTCTATGTAAGATTATATATTGTAGAAGTTTGTAAAGTTAATTAAATTAAATAATTTATTATTATGTTTATTGAGTTCTGTGGAAAACTTGTTGTTGATAATCTGATGGATTGCAGTCGAACCGTTACTAAGATAGTTTTTTTACTATGAAAACTCATTTTCGTGTTGTCAACTACAATACAATGAGAACTACTCAAAAATTTTAAACATTTATAACCCACCGAACTTACCTCATTGGTCTAGTGGTCACAAGCGCGACTATTGAGCATGCAGCCCTAGGTTCGATTCCCAGGTCGGGTAAACTGTTATTGGGTTTTTCAATCAGGAATTTCTCAGTAGCAGCCGCGAAGCCTATTACATGGAAGTTAAACATAACTGGTGAAATATGGGTGTACTATTAGGTACACCTCTGCCTAACCGTTCGGGGATTACAAGCGTTATGATATGTTACAACCTAAAATACCTACTCCATCGTAACAGACATGAACTATGTCATTATAGCAGCAAGCACTAAGCCAAGCTTTTCTCAAAAATACGATCCTCGAACAATCAAAACATAATAACAAATTCATCGCGTTTCAAATCTCGCTCGGGTAAAGTAATTCACGTAGTACCCGACCTACCCCAACATAGCTCGGTGCACTCGCACTGAGACCTAAGTCCGTGTGCCTAGTACGTATTGTGTGCAGAACTCACACACACACGCACACGATATTTACGCGAAGTTCAATTGGAGAGGGAGGAGACGTATACTTGGTATCTAGGTACATGTATTTATTTGAATTCGAACTTTTCATTATTATACACTCGGCTTCAAGGACAAAAGACTTATGTTTGTTTAATGATTTGCTGGCAATACTTTATTTTCTATATCTTTTTTTGTTTTTAATTATAAAGTGATTTATGATTTCTGGTACAATCAAAACAGTACAACTCGTGATTGACTAAGTACGGACAGGTTGCAACCAACAACATCATCATCATCTTGATCAACGGTGATGTCGTCATCTGCCTAGCCTTTTCCCAACTATGCCGGGGTCGGCTTCCAGTCTATGCAGATGGAGCTGAATACCAGTAGTTCACAACCCAGTTAGTAATGGCCGATTACCATTATTCTTGGTAATACTGGTTATCAGACCTTCGGACCACTCACTACCTGTAACGACTGTTAAAGATCTACAAATGACAGCCGGGACCAATAGCTTAACGTGCTTTCCAAGGCACGGAGAAAACTCGGCAAGTAATGGGTAGTCACCCATCCACAGACCAACCAAGGAAAGTGCGTCTTAACCTGGAGATTGATCTGAGTCGCTATTATTATGTACCTACGAGTTTCTTGATCAACGGCGATAATACGACTGATAATAGGATTACATTACCTCTAACTATTATTATTGAAAATTCAAGCTTTTTCAACTAATAATATGATTATTTTTCTTGAAAATGATGAAGACTGTCAATCAATTAATTTTCATGGAATATGATGCTTATCACGAACTTTACATTCGTTTAATCACACGTCTAACCGAAAATAACTGCACGATATTGTTAATACGGTATTCTAATCCTTATTTATGTAAACAAAATATCAAATAACCTTGAACGAAAACAAAACGTAAGCAAACCGGAAATATTTAACTGTTTGTAAATGTTATACGATACGGACCAAACACGTGTGTGAAACATAAATAAAGCAATAGTTTTAAACATCAAAACTATTTACTAATATATTAACCTCGGAAATATGTTCTATTGCTCGTAGCAGTTCGTAGCCCTACAATTTTAACGCAAGATGAAACTCTTCAAGTGTCGCGCTTGAATGCCTACGCCGTAGCACTTGCTACGAACTTTGCGTAACAATGTTTTTATAATTTTTCTGTGTAGTTTCATCTATTTTTTATTTGCCACCAACTGTAATTTTTTAATCTGAATTTTTTTATGAAGGTATTGTACATAGATTCAACAATTTGTCAATTTTTAAACTAATATAAACGGAAGTAGGTGTTTAGTAGAAATTGTTTTAAATACTAAAGACTTTAATTACGGTTGGTTTATTATGTTATACTTGTGATAGCCGGAATTTATAATACGGTGGTATGCTACGAAATGCTACAACAGCGCCCCCTCCATTTATTCGCGCCATCTAGTGGCGAGTGGACACAACGAAAGTTCGGTAATTCGACACTAGAGGGCAGTTGTATAAAGCAATTTGTAACGTGCTATTGAAAGTGAAAATGATTGTAAATATGCAATTATAATTTATATAATCGCAAGATCATAATCTCAAGATCAGATCTTATTATACTTACTTTTTCACTTAACAATTTATGATTGAATTTCTTAAAATAGAGAGCAAAGGTCCGCTAGGAATATCTACTTGCTTAATAAATATTCCTAGAAACAAATAAAAGTCAAAGGCGACAACTTATAATGTACTTTAAACTACAGTTTGCGCCACTAAATCTTAAAATACTACAAATTTAATAACCCACATAAATGTCCCATTTTCATATTTCGTTCGAAATGCAGTAGATGCTTTGTGGTCGCTGAAACCGTAACATGTTCTGAGAAGCGTCCTATCCTAGGATCGCGACTAAGGAATTGAGCGGTTGATGACTAATTATTTTTGGGCAATTTGCCAGCGACAGACCGAAATGTGAATATAGGGCGTCCGGCGTTGTTGCTCCATGCACAACACTTCCCAAAGGTTACTGTGCATCGCTTTCATGAGTCCAACTATCATAAAATATAATGATGTTGACACAATAAGCTCGCAGACGAATCTAACTATGTTTTTTATGGCTTCGATTACGAAAGAGGCGTATTGTGACACAGAGAATGAATGAACTGGATCAGAGTGTACGTCATGCTTGAATAACGTTGTTGGAGTAGCAAAATATTATCAACATCCATTAGCATAGCCTAATCAGCTATGTTCCCACTGCTGGGGCACATGCCGCCTCTCTATGAGAGGGAATGGGCTATAATGGGCACGCGGGCCCAGTGGTTGGTAGATGTCACATATCTTCGAAGTTTTGGTTCTAAGACATGCCGTTTCCTCAAAATGTTTGCCTTCACCATTTTTGAGAGCATGTGGTGATGAAATATATTCCATAAAGTCATGCGCCTGCCTGGGCTCGAATCCACGACTTACTCGACTTATTCGGGGCCAGGCTTGGGCCACTGGGCCCAGTAGTGGCAGCCCCACGCGGGGACCGTTGCTATCAACGTCTATTAATTTCTTGAAATCACACGTTTTGTTTCTTTGAAGAAGATTTAAATCATAAAGGAAATCTTTCTAGCTTTGTTTCGAAACTATTCGAAGACACACACCATATATCAAAGCTGAGATTTCAGCACCTGATACTTTCTTCAGCGAATGTTATCGTGTTTCGAAATCAAGAGGGCAATCTATCAAGATAACCCCATTTCTATGGGAACTGTGTGTGAGGAACACATAAATGGAAACTGTAAGTGATCAAATATTGCATAAAGTTTTGTTATACCAAACAACATGGTTTACAAAGCCACTTACTTAAGTTTATGTTTTGCTTAGAGAACGGTGCAACTGGCCTTCCTGTTTTTCAAGCGGAATTACCTACTTAAGTAAGTATATAAGTTAATAAGTTAACAGAATGATCACCAGAAGTTAAAGCATCTCAGATTTTAAAAAAGTTTAATACTTCGACTCGTTGATCGTTTTAAATCCGTCAAATTATTCCATTTTTTGTATAATGTCAAGTTTAATTAGCCTATTCGGAGTTTCGATTGCTTATACTTAATGAGGTAGACATTCAACTTGAGGATCTGGGTGCCATCTGTTAAAGCCACTGTCTTTCACAACACCGAAATATCATTTCCTTATGACTAACACAGAAAAGTATGTTGGTTTGAGAAATATTCTAGGTATTTAAAGTTACAATATCGTTGTATGTAAATTACGCAGATTAAGTTATTTCATATGCCTAATTAGGTTTAATATGTTTGAAATGAAGTCTTGACTTTTTAGTAACAAAGTAGTAAGTTCCAATTTTATACAATGTAGGTACGGCTCTATACACTTGGCACGAAATATTTTGAGAGTGAATATAGAAGTTTTTAGTCTAATGCTGAACTTGTTATAAATTTTGTACCAAAAACTTCTACAAGACTTTTAATTAGAAATGGCCCTAATATTTTACATCAAATTAAAAATTTAAGGTCTTATCTCCGTTTCAATTAATTGATCAGAACTTCAAACCGTTAACACAAGGTGTGTGAGCACCTGCTAAAGCACGACAATCACGTGACTACGATTAAGCAACCGCCATCATTTATTGACCCAGTCCACACCATCACCCATGGCACTGCCGCATCCGCGATCAACAAGTTCTTACTTACAGACAATCACGCGCAATATACTGATACGATAAATTATTATAAAAATTTGGGCTGAGCTATTGAGGGTACTCGAGTTCAGACTGGGTTCTAGGACAGTCTGTCGCAATTGGCAAGTTCGGAACGCTTATCGCTATCAAGATAGGTATTTTGTATATCAAGTGCGCATTATACACTCGCTCACCCAATTCCTGAAGATAGTCGGTAACCTCCTTAACCGACCTAGATGGTGAAACACCTTTTTCCTGCTTTAATCAGTATTATTAGCAGTATTTCGATGCCCTCTCTGACTTTCTTATGAGTTGTTTGTCAAAGATATTGTTTTATGCAAAAAAGTTGGGCACTAACATGATACATATAGTCTTTAAAACAGATCATTGCATTACGAATACTAGGAAACCTTACAAATAAACAGGAAGTTTATAGTTACTGAACTCGAAGCAATATATGTTCTATGTGACGTCATTAAAGTTTTATAATTTTCATTGCTTGAAGTCATTTTGGCTGAAAAATCAAAATTTGCAAGAAACCAAGAGTTTCCATATTTTTAATTAGCTGGATATTTTAAGACTGTAATCTCGTGGAGTGTATTTGCGCCCGTGACACACTTTAGCGCTTGTATTTGCTATCTCCAAGATTTTTACTTCAGTGTTAATACCAACAATTTAAATTGAGGTAGTTAGTTTAACCGTTTTATTAACACCAGTAGTCAACCCTAGACCACGTAATAGAAATAGAAAAGTTGTACGTGTGTGCGTGAATTGCACTTGTAGTGTTGTTATGTGTGCAATAAATACTTTATGTATCCATCTCTTTCCTTCTCGACATTTCACTGATAGCTATGGCCTTGTCTAGTCGCATCTAATGCTGGCATTAGTCCGTTTACATCGCGCTGCTACTTGCCCCAGTAACTGGCTTCAGCATTCGCATTTAAGTTTAAAAGTAAAACATTATTTACTGTGCTAGATTGTCGCGTTAGTCACACACTGAAACACTTTAATTAATACTAATTTAGTAGGTTACACAGTTACACAGCGTATATATTTATGTCAAAAAATTATGTGTAAACAGATGTCAAGCTAAAATATTTTTTATGGTCATTGGCATGGTTACTTATTAAGTTTACGCGGAAAGAGATATTTGTGTTGAGCATTTCATTCACCAGTATTTTCATTTTGTTTCAGGTGAGTACGACTTTTTTTTTTAGATCGAGCTGAAGAACACGTAAGTTTTTAAAACAGTAAACGTAGCAAACTACAAAGAACTTTCTAAATGGCATTAATTGAATAATATAGGTTATTTGCTTTCCCTTAAACCTTATGCTTTGTTTTTGGAAATTCTCTATCCATTTGAAGAACAACATGAACATCTACGATCAACTTGAACATCGACGCCATCTTTAGCATGGTGAACATTGGGAGCTCTGGTCAATGAGTCGCAATATTTCCACTAAACTCTATTTACTACCCTACTGGCACTCGCCTAAGATACTTGTACAAGTGCACTGGCTCATCAAACGCTCCAAATGTCCCTGTAGCGAGTGTTGACTGAGCCGGAGTGTTGACCGGTATGTAGGTTACACCGCGCGAACCGGCGAGCTCCCCCCTCGCCTCACCGCCCCGCACACCACGCAACTACTTCTATGATCCGTGCACTTTTCAACAAGAAAATGTCAAATGCACACTCCTTGGAAAGAACTGATGCATACTGCGCACTGCGCAGGTCCAGACAGAAATAGGTTAACAGGGACGCCTTTGAACATCCTGCTTCTTTGTAACTGACATCCATTCAGTAAACTCACAAACATATCGATTGCACAATTCAAAGAGTGGGTAAATAGACGTAATTGAAAGTGTTTTAGACAGTAATCGATACTCGACAGATAACGAATCACTTGAAAATATCATTCCATTTTTGAAATGTCAAAGTGCATCGTAGCTGCATATGGACTAGCAACGGAGGAGTTGGTAACTATAGTTAGGAATTTGGGCTCAGGACCGTAGAGCGGCGGCAATGTGCCACCGACCAATTCTATTAGTGGACGTGGGCCTATGTATTATATTTATATCAACCGCTACCCGTGGTCATTGGGGCAAGTTCGCTCGCTTCTTTAAACTCGCAACAAAAATCGGACAAGTTCGAGCCCGAGACCGTGGCCTGTGTAAACACTCCATATTTTTTGCCAATTTTCGTATTGATCGTGAAATTAAAAGAGAAAAGTCTCGACAATAACATTTCAATTTCACTGTATTTCTTAGTAATTGCATTTGTAGACCTTGAAAACTTATTGGCAATAATGAATGTGTCTGTAGATATAGATTCCAAAGAACGTTACAAAATCCTAATGTAGACATATTCAAATGTTATTATGTTATATTTAGACTAAATACTAACCGTTTTATCATCTGAAGGCAACGCGTATAAAGCAATGATAAACGAGTGACCATCAAATTAGGAGATCGACAACCGGCCGTGACTCTATTTACATCGAACTATATCTTATAGTCTAAAAAGACGAAGGATTTTTGCGATAAGATGACACAAAATTCACGCATATTCACTACTTTTTTTAATGCGGTAACACAGTTAAACTGATTAAGTACCTATATTTTTGAAAAATACGTTTTCATGACTAACATTCGTATTAGTATTCAAGGCTATTTGTTTATTATTGTGTGGCTGAAGAATACAGAGCGGCTCTGGTACTATCTCCGCCGTTTGTGTGCGAGTGAGTCAATGTGTTCTGGCCTATATTCCGTATGTCCATTTGTTCCCGCACTCGAACGTATTTTAGTGAAAGTGCGTTTACAGCAACTGCCAAGGTTTTAACACCTGCATTGAATCGTTACAACTCATACATTCTTATAACAAGCTGTTTGTAGGAAGCTGACGGTAAAACATGCTTTTAAAAATTCAGTTATAAGAAAGCTTGAGTACTTATAATGGGTGTAAAAGTACCCTTAACGAAGCTGAAAGGCACTTGCCCTCCCCCGTCATTACGATCATTTTGATGTTATAACTTTATTTTAAATACCTCTACAACCCCCGCAATATTCGCAATGTTTTGAGTGCGTTACATTGAGTCCTACCGTGACACGAGACTTTTCTCCCCAAAAGAAAAAGTCGATTCCCAGCAATAATTTTCTCGTATAGCTACTTAGTTTGATGTACAGAATGCTTGGTTGGCGGCTTCGTGAAGGGTTTGTTTACACCTTGGACGTATAACTTAGAGATACAGCAGCTAAATCTATATTTGTACCTTTTACCTAAGTGGCTATAAAACTAAAAACAACAAGTCGAGTTTAGCAAAAACAATTTTATTCAGAATTAAAACTGCAGGCTCATAACGTAAAATCGACCACATTTTTGTCACCTCTCAAGCTTTATATTAAACGTAGAGTAATTAAAATCAAAACTTCACCATAAGCCATTAAATCAAAAAGTAATGTGCGACATTTGGCTGTCTGCCAAATACGGTGAGACTTCACTCAAGCGATTTACAAAAGTGCGTACAATGATCTCTCCTCATTACTATAAATTACTGCTACAAGTGAAAACAAAGACTTACTTTCGAAAGTGCAAGCGAAATGTGGTTCGGTTGCGTATCTTGTTCGCGCTCCATAGATCATCTGTGGAGAACATGAACGAATGCGGAAGTTTCGCAACAGCGCTGGCGCTGGCGATCTAGTGAGTGCGCTAGGCGATGCTCGCCACTGTCGTTACACACTTGTGTTCGATTCGAATTGTACTCGATTCGGCCACGCCTGTGTTGGTATCTCGAAAATATTGTATCGATTCCTAATCTTCATGATTTGAACAACGAATATCTATCCCAAAACTTATTAAAAAGTGGGAATAAATCTTGGGAGCTACTTTTATTTGATCATACAATAAATTTTGTTTTAAGATTCATAAAAAAAAACAGTCTAAGTCTACTAAACAGCCATATTTAAATGCTCTTATATAAAACTCTGTCATAAATAATTTCCACGCCTCCTTTAGCTAAATTAGTAAAACGTTTTAAACTATGTACCGAGCTTTGGGACCATCCCTATTCCAATGTACTTACTAATCGACTATCTCTACATTTAGAATGCTTGTAGAGACTAGAGAGTAGAGATTAACAATAAAATTAGAAATGCATATCACATTGCACATGTAGAGTGCTTTTATCTACCCTATCTAGGGATGTAACAACTTTAAGTGAAGTTGCAAGCCAACCTGACTTGAAGCAGATTTCTGCTCTAATGTGGCTCTAAGTTGAAATAACTTTTGTACAGCTCATTGTAGGTACGCCTGCTTTATCTCAAACGGACTGATTATATCTAAGACTTCATCAAAGATGCTTATCAAGGCAATATGATTTATCTCACAGTAAATTAAAGGCCATGCACCGATTTCCTAACAATTTTATCGACGATTTTGTGACTAACATTAAATCAAATTAATTCAGCACGTTTAGAAAACGAATTGAAATTGAATCCCAGTAGTAATTTCAATTTCTAGAAACTTTAGGACGAAACCATTGCACTTCAATTGCAATAAAAACGTTTGTTAATTTTACGAATGATTCTCATTGGCTCGTAGTACCATAGCAGCATCACCATTGGTCGTTTGAAATTAACTAGCGGGAGTATAATTGGCGGACTCCGCTTGCGTTTGCACAGTTTTCATTACGCTGTAAGGCCACGTTACGCGTATGAGGTCAGGTCACAGACCTTATGCATATTGCACTTGCTGAGTAATTGGAATGTTTTTATTAACGTAAGCTAATAATAATAATGCTGTCATTAAATATAACTTGCTATGTTTTGTCGTAACTCGTAATACAGTTTAATTCCAACTTCTAGAATCACGATTGCAATCAAGGTCGAGTAAAGACTAGGTCGATAGTGGATACAGCATTGGGTCAGGATAATTGACCTTGCAATAAAAATATTACAAGACTTGTTGCATAGTGGAGTGGCACCATTACTTCGGTACTTGGTAGCTGTACTTTCAGTTTTCTTTGATCGACTCAAATGAAATATGTCAATTATTAGAAAAAATAACATGTAACAGCTCAATTGCACATAAATGGACAGAATTGTTTGCAAGTCAGTATGAGGAACATATCAGCCAGACGACATAGATGCCATCGGGGGAAAAACTTGGATGAGGCTGGCACTGGACCGGAGATTGGCACAAGAAAAGAAAGGCCTAAACCCAGCGGTGGGTTTATTCAGGCTGTGGATGATGATGATGAGGAGCAAAACAGATTGTTGACCATTTTAAAGAATGAGAGTCTTATCATGAGTGTGACAATTTTTAATAACTTACGCACACTTTTTTATCGTTGTCCTCTTAAAACTCTAAATTAAGCATGTTTGTCTGTTTTGACCTTATATTTTTAAAGACGTCATTCAACTCTAATATATCAATGTTTAATTATGTGTTCAAAACAGATCTTCATACATATACAGGCTGTAATTCGAGATCTGGTACATAAATAAATACTTCCAACTCACTCAGCGAAACAAAAAATATGTTTTTTAAGAAAACATGAACACGTGTCTGCTTACCTATAATTCTAGTTTTTGTGTTGTGTAGGTGTATGTTAGCTAGAACTAGTTGTTGTATGAGAATTTGTTTGCCTTTTCGTTTTACCTAAATATTTCTAAATAAAGCGAACATTACCGTAATTCTGAAGATCTGTTTCTTAGAAACGCATCGTTTTCCTAATCAACAGTGCAATTAGAGGTTTTCTATACCTACTGGCTTAGCTTGTAGGAAACCCGTAAATTTTAGATACACCAGAATATCTCTGATCATTGAAGTCAAACTGAGAAAATAGCCTAAGACTGCAAAACCCGTACCGAAGCTTTAAAGTTACTAAGTTTAATTGTTACGAGTAATCGCAGTTTTAATGTTTTAGTATTAACATACTAATTTAAAGAGAATGATGATGCTTGTTCAAATTATAAAATCTGTAACACGTGTCTCTCTTCCTTGAGATACACAACCCACATGGCTAAAAAAAATGGCACAGATTAAAACAGAAACAATCGGCCCGATGGTTCCTGGTAACCTTAAAAACACACAAACAAACACTTTGTTTCGAAGTTTCGTTTTATTTTCGCTGACACAAATACGTTAGGAAGAGGATCTGATATTTAAGTCTTCTCAAACGACATAGATCTTGATTCTTGAACCTCTGTTCTGAGAAGCAATTTTTGTGTTGGCACTGCATGCGTCCGGAGTTTAAAACGTCGTGTGGCCCAAGTCACGGGCGGCTCGCGTAGTTCAAGTTGAAGGTACTTGTGTAAGGCCATTATGACGCTCTAAAGTTATGAATGTGTCATAGATTATTCGTAAAAGTTCTAACAAAGAAATAGTAACTCCTTATTAAGGTTGTGTACATAAATACACATTGTCAAGGTGCTGAATAACTTTCTTTGTAATATACCGGCCTACTTTTTATGCGTCTAGAACATTGAACTTAGCGTTCACGGATATTTAACTATGATTCATGTATAAAAGTGTGCCGATCAAGATAAACTTGTTTTCAATTAATATCTTAACTTCAATATCAAAAAATGTTCAGCAGCGATGCATTACTTATATTTTTATTGTTTTCAATTTGACCTAAATAAATACAGATTATTGAATTATAACTAAGTATTCACTTGGTCATCATCACTTGAACACCGAGAAGTTAACAACATCACATAACTTATTTTTTTATTTCAATAATACTTCTTAAAGACAGTACGACATATTTTGTCTTTAATATGTATTTATTTTATTCATAATTTTACCACTGAATTGGAAAGTGACTCTGTTGATATAATTATATTATTTCACGAAAGTTGTTAAAATAAATGCATGACATAAGCACGACATTTTGATATATGACCAGCGCAGTCATGGCAATAGCATAGAGCTAGCTCTGTTTTTTGACTTTTAGAAGTCTCGACCAGGAAGAAAGTTTGGCCGCCCGTCCGGGCGTCCGACCAGTGGTCGTGGCCACGTAGTGCGCGATAACCCTCTCCAACCTTGCAGATAATCCCGCTATCCTCTCTTCCCTTACACCATAGACCAGCGGTCGGCGGCCGGCCTAGTTTCGCGCTAGGAATAGGCGCCGCCCCCGCTTCGCGCCCTACACCAGCCAAGTACTGGCTCGTTAAAGGACACATACAAGCTTTTTCATGCTACATGCCGCGGTGCTTTCAAACACCCTTTTATACCTGCTGAAAGAAAACCTCTTTTGATTTACAACTTTTTAGGTCAGAGGAGTTTATCTTCCGTTTTACAAACTGTTTTGATCTGTGAGCTGTTTTGTTTCTTGGTTTTATTAGTCGACGTCTATATTGTCTATGCATTGAGTAATCACTCAATGCCTTGTTATTTCATCTAGGTGAACAGTTTTGTTTTACTTCAACCGCGTTAGAAGGAAGTGTCCCCACTTTGGTGTTATATTTCAATCACATTGTTCATTACTATGTGTATTAATTTCATTTGTAACTTAGAGCACTATATTCAAAACAGCCGCCACTACTAACTCTGAAGAGAAAACAATGCCGATTTTAAGATACTTCTGGTCAACATGACCACTTCTAGCAATAACTTTTACCGAAAGCCATAAATAAAGTGTACGATATAACCAACTTGCCGAAGCGTGTTCGGCGATCTATCGGTTCGTTAAAGCGAGCACGTTAGCACGTGAGCACGTTCCATTAAGCACCCCACAGACGACACGCACAGAACGCACTTTACACGCGCAAACACTCGGATCGCGTATTCAAGTGTTAGCAGACCAATGGGACAGAAAATTTGAGTTTCTCTATTGGTAAGGGTATGTACCTTTGAAAGAAGTGTTTAAACAGTGTGAAGTTCACTTTATTTTAAGTATATATTGTACATAAAGTATATAAAATTTACTTATTTTGAACATTCAGTCTAATCTACATTATATTAAAAACCATATTATGCTTTAACGATTTTAAACTGCATCTCGACCAAAAAGCTACTTTTAATCTATTTATCTAATTTAATCTTATAAATGTTTGATTTATAGAGAGCTTTCCTCTATGATTGAAAGAAGAAGTAAGAATCTTTCAATTAAACGATTAATGGATTCAGTCTTGAAATGAGAAGCACATTGGACCCTTTCATAAATAAGTTTAGTATACAAAACTTAGGATACCTAGGACTAAAATTGATTAAACTTATTAAGTAGTAAATAACGTCGGCGTCGTAAAACTGTGCGCAAGAGTGCATTGCATCACGAAATAGATGGAAGTACCAGCGAGTACCAACACTATGTGCGTGTATGAGTTACGGCTTTGCGACTCCGGCGCATCGCAGGGATGGAACAGACATGCAGCTTTACTTCGAAATAGTTTAACAGACAAACAAATTAATGGAGATAGGTTTCTTGACAATTTGGACTAAGTATATAATCTTTAACACTGTATCATATAGAAAAGCTTAGTGTCTTTGAACTAAGCGTATTTCCCGCGTAGCTTTACACTTCTGGAGCGGAGTACGTAGTTTTGACACCCCATAGAGATCGTTGTAACACTTTACATAGCGTTGCGCGGGCGCTTGTTCAGGGCCTACGTAGCGTATACGTTGCTCCTACGCAGGATCAATGCCCGATGTCAAGGCATCCTAAGTAACCTAACGTTACCTATGTTAAACAAATGAATAAATGACTTATGACTAACTTATGACTTACCTATATCTTCGTAATAACAAAGTTTATAAATCGTTTAATAGAACAAAATATAGGACAGATGAATAAAACGACGCCCAGAATTCGAGACACCCAGCTTATCGTATCTAATTTATTCAATCTTATATAAAATTTCAGTAATTATGTATTTTTTGTCAAAGTCAGCCGCAACTGCATACTAAATATACTAAATGCAGTTAGAAGCAGCCCTACCTAGCTCTGCAAATGCATGCGACGCGGCGCAGTCCTTCGATTACACTGGCGTTGGTGTGCGTTGTCACTATTCTTTACGTGTAATTGCGTAGATCGCGTGCACATACACGCACACACACTAACACAACTCAGTCTAGGCGCAGTCGGTGTAATGAGCTAAAATTATTTGCAATTTCCTTTCTGTTCCATCTATAAGCAACACAACTAGGAATTCGCTAACATGTGTGCGACTCATGTATATTGTACGTGTAAAGTTTTAATTTAGATTATTTTTTATTAGCAGGAGTATCGGATTATAGTTTTACGGTCACTAAGTAGATTCTTCATTATCATTTACGAAGCGAAACATACAGGAAAAGAATATCTTCTACACCTACGTACTATTTGAAACCGTAAAAATAAAAGTAATCATGATGTCTACATCAGATAAATCGAGTCTAAAAAACGGTGCCTGAACTCTAGTCAACCATGCTCCACAAAACAAACGAGCTAATCAGACCCAAGTATTACAAAGATCTTTCAAATTCTTACCCAGTTGAAACAAATATAAAAGTACTGAAACTATCCACCGTCCAGGTTATTGCCCCGCACTAGGCTGACGACCTGACCTGAAGATGTAACAATAGTAACCTAAGAACACACTCGCATGAAGAGGCGGCGCCTTCACGACCTACCCAAGTACACACGTCCACTCCACGTTTGTAGTTTTACTGACAAAGGGCAGTTTGTTTACACACGCAAACAAGCTAACGATCTCCATCACGTCAACAACATTTTAAACAGTAAGCTTCAATTTACAACTTAACAGCAACAATCAACAATGAAAACGACTAATAAATGGACCCGCTTGTCTAATAAACAAGCATGAAGCCAAAACAAAACGAAAAAATGCGTTTAATTTCGTACAACTTCCAAAAATATCATGTTCAAAGGTACAGAAGAATTTCCCCAAGAAATTCACCATCTCTAACCTAGATTCAATCTTAAAATTTCTCGGATCAATACATGGTGTGACCCGTCCACGGGGTACACGGATAGATCCCTTACCCGTGTAGCGCGCGTGAACTTCGACCTGGGTTTTGGAGGTCATTAACATTTGGGCGGGCGGGAACTGGGTCGGTGCGTCGTCGGGCTGCAGCGTTGTCATGGCAACGCGCCGCGCCGCCTTCGCCGCCCTAGACGAGGCCCAATCTAAAGCCTCCAAATTCCCGCTTTATTTAGCCAAGACGGGTCGTATTACGTTATTGTTGGGAAGTTATTTATAGAATTTCGTCTTGACTTGTAATGCTATCTTCGAGTTGTTTAGTTTTATTGAACAGTTTTTGAAGTGTTTTAGGTAGATTCTACAATAACTAAACTTAAGTTTAGTTAAAAACAAACCTATTCCGTATAAAATGTACACGATAACTATTTTTTTCTTAATATTTAACGTACAGTAGAGTAGTAATATTAGTTGATGTACTTGCAACTGACTTTCTGTCTCCAAGGGAACAAGCCATTCGCGACGATACCGCGAACCAAACGCCGGACGCATGACATGCAACCACGGTAACTATGGAGATGATGTGTTGCACTTATTTCATTTTTTATAAAATAACTAGCTGTTGCCCCGCACCTTCGTCCGCATCAAATTATTACATAAAAATATAACTTCCCTATTGAAATCAGATTGTATTAACAATTTCATGGGTTTTGAATTTTTTTTTTGGAACTCTAAACCTTTTTCTAAAACAAAACGGTCTAGCTGTTTCGGAGATGAGACAGAACAAACAGACAGACAGACAATAGTTAAAAAAAATGTTTTTTGTTATAATCTGTATCGAAATCCCCCTGTATTATTACACCATTCGCTAGTGTCGCTAATAGGGATCAAATTCTGGAAAGTAATGACATACGAGGATAAATAACTTTTGATTAAGATTGAGTCTAGACTTACAAGCCTACTTAAAGTTCCATGGTCATAAATTATTGAAATATTGACAAACAATGTATACTGAATTACTTGTTTTTGTTATTTTCTCATTGAACTTTTAATTGGAATTATTTCTACATGACGACTTGTAAACTTATCGGCATTAGGCATGCAAACAATTAATGTAAGCCAAACCATATACCTTTTTAAAAACGTTGTGAAAATATATAACTTCATTAATTAACGGATACAGATAGGTATAAAGCTAAATTTTTCATTTCGGCCAAAGACCATATTCCACCTCAGTGTTTTACACACTTTAGCATCATTACTGCGGTGGTCGTTATCTTGAAGTTAACTGAACTTATGAAGGAACTAGCACGACGCCCGCGACTTTGTCCGCAAAAAACGATATGAGATTGTGATAGCTCGGCTAATATGTATGATTTCAATATAATTTATAGCTTAAAGTTCCTGAGATTACCCCTACATACAAACTTACAAACAAATTTTACCTCTTCATAATAATAATATTGGTATAGATAACCAAAATGATTACAATCATGTAAGAAGTTCTCAGCTTTCATAGCTGCGCCGAGCCTGCTTGCGTTACCATCCCGCTGATACAAGGGACTTGAAAATAGGTCAAAATGGGGCCGAACCACTGTCACTGCCACAGCACACACCCGCAGACACACGCCGGTGTATACACCTACAAATCTACGAAAATCAATGGAGCCACGTGGAACGACCTTTGACATTTGAAGAGGTCATCTTACCGGTACTTAGCCACCGGCTAACCTGGGACTTTGTACGGTTTCCATGGTTACGCTTCATGTATTTTGAACGGTTATGTAAGAGGGATTTTCACCGTCCTATTTATGGTGTAATATTCCTCATTGGGTTATTTCCGTAGGAAAATCTTGTTTGGTGCCCCTGATGTATCGGAGGTAATTAAACATATGAATATCCGTAGATCTCTAAACATATTCATATGTATGTCGTTAGAATTTCTCCCTATTTATTGCATTCACAATAGATGTATGAGTTCTTAAGCAAATATCTTTATTACAAAAAGTATTTTTACCCAGAATTCGGAATTATTAAGAAAATTATTTTCTTTGATAACTATCATGATAATTACCATTTCGAACCCTGAAACTACCATGGTAGCAAATATTTTTTTATTACCTAAATTACAACCCTATTCTTCCGTTCATTTTAACAGGTCCTTGTAACGATAAAAATAAACGTTTATTTTTAAATAATGTCCACTCAGCCGTCGAGGGATGTGACCTAATTACGATGGTGTTTTCTTCCTTTCATCATTTTTGCAGGAAACTTTTTTCACGTAATTTAACATTATCATGGCAAGCTTTTTTTAGTCGTTTTGGTAGCCATTTTTTTACCAGAGGGGAAATGTGATGTAATGATCCAGTATTTTAATATTTTACGATATACTAGCTTATGCCCGCGGCGATCATACTACCGGGATAAAAAGTATTCTATGTGTTAATCCAGGTTATAAACTATATGTGTGCCAAATTTCATCCAAATCCGATGAGTAGTTTTTGAACGAAATAGTAACAAACATCCAGACAACCATACATCCTCACGAAATTTCGCATTTATAATATTCGTACGATTCAGGCTTGCATACAAACATATAGCATAGTATAACCATTACAATCCCACTCCTGGGTCCACAGCTGGCCTCCTCTCTGTAAGTGGAGTGGGCCATAATCCACCGCGTGGACCACATTCGGGTAAACAGAAGGGGAAAGACGATCGCATTGCCAAACCTGTTAGAAAGACTTAGACATTGGTCATATCCAGGCCCAACACATAACATGGCTTTATATGTTTTTTTTTGTCCTGATTTTTTTTCTTTTTTTTTTAACTTGAATATCACGAAAATTAAGAATTTCCTTCTGAGTCTGTTGATATTCACGCAAAGAATATCTTCGACGGAATTTTCCGTCCGACAAGGTGAGAATGGCTGTTGAAAGATCTAAGTACAGTAAGGCACTTGTCTTTTTTCAAAAAGACAAAAGAATTTCTGTGATAATGAACCCTAAAACAAATACATAAGAAGGGCCTGCCCTACTTCTACAAACTAAGCCTTTGATTGTTGATTCGGCCTTTATTTCATTTATTACTTTCATTCCCAATAACAAAATAGCTCTCTAAACACCGCAAGTATAAATTATGTCGCAGTTAACTTTTTGTCCCGGGAAACGTCATTTAAACACGGCAACGGCAGCTCATGGATACAGTTGACATTTAAACACGGCAACGGCAGCTCATGGATACAGTTGACATTTAAACACGGCAACGACAGCTCATGGATACAGTTGACATTTAAACACGGCAACGGCAGCTCATGGATACAGTTGACATTTAAACACGGCAACGGCAGCTCATGGATACAGTTGACATTTAAACACGGCAACGGCAGCTCATGGATACAGTTGACATTTAAACACGGCAACGGCAGCTCATGGATACAGTTGACATTTAAACACGGCAACGACAGCTCATGGATACAGTTGACATTTAAACACGGCTACGACAGCTCATGGATACAGTTGACATTTAAACACGGCAACGGCAGCTCATGGATACAGTTGACATTTAAACACGGCAACGACAGCTCATGGATACAGTTGACATTTAAACACGGCTACGACAGCTCATGGATACAGTTGACATTTAAACACGGCAACGGCAGCTCATGGATACAGTTGACATTTAAACACGGCAACGACAGCTCATGGATACAGTTGACATTTAAACACGGCTACGACAGCTCATGGATACAGTTGACATTTAAACACGGCAACGGCAGCTCATGGATACAGTTGAAATTTAAACACGGCTACGACAGCTCATGGATACAGTTGACATTTAAACACGGCAACGGCAGCTCATGGATACAGTTGACATTTAAACACGGCAACGGCAGCTCATGGATACAGTTGACATTTAAACACGGCAACGGCAGCTCATGGATACAGTTGACATTTCAAAACAGATAATTTTTACACTCTATTTATAAATTTTTCGCAGAATTAGAGGAATCATGATTGTTATGTGTAAAAGAACTGTCTTGGACACTGTTAACCTTAATTACATTTTGCTTAAGTGTTATTTTAAATAATTTCTAGGGCAGCCTGAATACCGGAATGTCACTGCACTATTGGGAAAGTGGACAGTGACAAAGACCAGTATTTAGTATTATAAATTCTCGTGAATGAGCTTTTTAATTTCTCAAATAAAATAGTACCACACACGCTTGTAATCCTCGAAGGGTTAGGCAGAGGTGTACCTAATAGTACACCCACATTTCGTCAGTTTTGTTTTTTAAGTCGCATGTAATATTAGGCGAGCCTATTGCCAACAACTGGGCACAAATCCAGACTTCGCGGCTGCTACTCAAAAAATCCTGATAGAAAAACCGAATAGCAATTTGCCCGAACCGGGGATCGAACCCAGGACCTCATGCTCAACCGTTGCTCTTGCGACCACTGGATTAACAAGGCAGCTTAAATAAAATAGTTTATTAGTTGTACAGCCACTACAGTAAAAATAAGATGAGTATTACTGGGACTTGCATCCGAGAATAGATAGATACGATTTGTAAAACATGAAAAACCACTCATGTTGACATACTTTTATTTTCAATTTAATGCGTTAAAATAAATCATAATAAGAAAACGCATACTTAGACAACACATCACACTCTCAACATCATTTAATGACGACTGAATACTATGACTACTGTATTTCAGCACGTGTAACGCAATGCACGTCATGTACCAATTTCCAAAGAGCGACTATACCATCTGCCTACCACACCTTGTATCACCTTCTGTTGAATTACAATGAAATGACGGTCATGGTTAACTTTTGAACTTCTGAATATTCGTGTCAACTATCACGTAGTTGTTTGGCAACGGAGGACGATTAAAACAAGCTCGTATTGCTCAATTAAATTTATGTATTTTTATGCCGTGGCATCAACTTTTCTCATACAGCTTATGCTGACGCGAGAAAGGAAGGAGTTCAGAATTAGCAGCCCTCGGGATAGAACTCACCAAAATATTGCCGTGGTAAGTACGGCTTAGCCTTTACTTTGAGCACAGTGGTAGTACGATGCTGAGCCCTTAAAGAACAGAATAGAATAGAACAATTTATTTAAAAGTAATACAAAAAGTGTACATTTGAAGCAGTCGTATTATTTCTCATAGAATGGTATAATTAGTACTCAAAAGTAAACTGTAACTATAATATATTCAACAGTTGCTAGCAATTCAGATATTTGCTAGCGATCTGCCCGATCTAGGTATATTTAAGCCTGTATTTCAGGCCATCACTTCACATAGCACAGTTTAATTAGGAGAAAAAAATAAAATAAATCTATTAACAACTATATTGGTAAAAAAAAAACACTAAACCAAAGAGTATGTATATTAGTGTGTAATACCAACTACTACGTAATATTTAATACCTACTTATTTTTTCCATAATAATATATACATAAATATCAACTTTTTAAAGAAGTAATTGGGTATCTACAGAAAAACTCGAAAGCAATGAAAAGCAGTAAATTACTTTGAAGACCGCTGAAACTGTAACTCACTTTTACCTTCCGCACAAGTGTATAAAAATACGTCTCGTCGAACTCAGAATTGACTCCTGAATGGGCTGTTCTTTAATCGGCTGAATGTATCGCATTAAAATGCAGCGGAAACAAAATTCTTAGGGCCCCTGACATTGGGCTTTGACCTCACTCCGCCTTTTGGCAGTCGCCTTGGCATTGCAGCAGGGCCGCATTCAACAGCCCGCGCCTCAAAATTTATACCAAGTACCAAACAACAATATCGGCTGTCCTTTACCTTCAGCAGTAACGTAATGCCTTCTGATGCCTGCGTTTTTTCGTCTATATTATTTTTAAAACGTTTAATACAGTCAATTGTTAATTATAGAAGTTGGCTCGGAGTGTTCGCTTTGTTCAGTGCACGTACCTCGTGTTATTGTAAAGGTCAACGGAGTTAATATCGGGCACTATCTGGTTGGATCGAATCTCAGTGCTCAGTGCGCGATATTGCGCCATTAGATGTAGAAAAAAAAAGAAAACGCATTACGAAATTAAAATGCCTCGATCCAATTTGGCAATAACTCCTTGAAGATAAAACTAAACCAAATATTTAAGTAGTACACAAAGCAAACTTAATCGGTTTGCAGGGCACACCACAAAGATGTTGGTGTGCGTAAAATCAACTGGTGTATTACTTCGCCTATTTGTTAGTGTTTGCTTCACTGTATATGTATAATATGAGGTAAAGAATATGAAGCATCAATTTAACCCTATGACTAACCGGTGTCGTGGCATAGATGTGTAATCATTCGGCTGGTAAATCAAGTGTCGTAGGATCGAATCTGCGCCGCTGGCGTCAACTTTTTGCATTATTAAAAAACTTTTATTTTCATTTTGTTGAATTTTTATTGTAATTTACCTGATAATAAGAACATTATTCGAAAAAAAATATGGAAGTAAAAATTAAACAATTTGTATTAAGAAATCAACAACATTTATTGACTAGGTTTTTTTCAAGTGTCGTAGGATCGAATCTGCGCCGCTGGCGTCAACTTTTTGCATTATTAAAAAACTTTTATTTTCATTTTGTTGAATTTTTATTGTAATTTACCTGATAATAAGAACTTTATTCGAAAAAAAATATGGAAGTAAAAATTAAACAATTTGTATTAAGAAATCAACAACATTTATTGACTAGGTTTTTTTTTATATTATAATCACAAATTAAAAAGTTTTGTGCATGACAAATATTCTAAGTCGGACAAGAAATAACGTTACTTTTCTTATTCAAGTGGGTAATTTATTTATTAGTGAAATGAATAAACATGTTAATAAGATAGATATTAAGATACAGGTATCCTAAATTGTTATCTCACTAACAATAACATCACTCACATAAAACAAATCGAATTACCCCCTGATATTTTTATTAATATCCTATTGGTGCGCCTTCGCTATCTATGACTTATTCATGCACGAAGTAAATGTCTCCACTAGACCTGCATGGAAGAATATTTTTTTTTATGATAGCGCTCACCATCTTTTCGCCACAATATTTTGCGACCGTCCTTGTCTGATTTAAAACATTTTTCATCTCTAAATATAACTATATTATTGCACCAATCAAAATCTAAATATTCTCTTGCGAAGCGTACCCGGTTTTGCCTGTGAATATCTGACATTCAAATTTTCTTGGCTGGCCTACAACATTTCACACCAGCTGCTCGCAAGTGGTTTCGTACAGTTTGTAATGTCACGTCATGTTTAGTTGCCGTGGAACGAGTAGTGAGGAAGGGCTCAGCGGTATGCGTAGCAACTATATCAGATGCCAATCTGTGAATGCAAATCCAGCCTTTGGTCCCGGTCGGCAAGGATCAATGCTTCCCGAATCTGCATAACGATGGACCCACAATTGCACAGTCCTTCTCTGTGAACAATAATAAAATATTGTTACAAAAAACAACAATCAATAACATGTGGATTATTTAAACATATTAAACTTCTAAACATCATAATAACATTTTGTTACTCACCGATATCTTTAAACGTCTCGCAATTTCACTAATTGAAACATTTTGCTCATGCAAAAGAATTATTTCAGCTCATAAAAGTGTGGTTCAATGATTCATATTGATTCACAAATAAAAGCACTTCTCAAAAAACGCAGGGTATAATGTCTAAAAACGTAACGAAACCCCAATAGTCAATAGCATTATGACGATGAACTTAAACTACTAACTTAAACATGATTTGTCATTTTTAGAGGGTAGACAACTAATACATTCTAACCCAAATATAAAGAGACTTGCTAATAGTTAAGCAATGAATTGAACAAACAAATGTAAAATATTTTATTAAAACATACAAAAACATTATACTGTTGGCAGTCGGATTCGATCCTACGGCGCCGGCGCAGTAAGTAATTATTTATCGCACGCTCGACTAATGCGCCACGGAGACGATTGTATGATAAGCTAAATTTATGCGTCATATTCCCTGCAACATTAGTGACAAGAAATTTTATTGTGTGTGCGTGGACAACGGGTAGCAAACACTAATAAATAGGCGAAGTAATACACCAGTTGATTTTACGCACACCAACATCTTTGTGGTGTGCCCTGCAAACCGATTAAGTTTGTTTTTTGTACATAGTCTTTAGCTTTTGAAAATATTTTATTAGTTTTACGTCTGGTGTTTGAGACCTGAACAAAATACTCAAATGCCGTGTCATGAAATAATAAATGACTGATAAAATTAACTACGTATCTACCTAGTGATGAGTGAATTCTAAAAAAAACAAATGAAACTCAAAGGATAAATTAAGTACTTAGTCATCAATCTCACTAGCGCGAGCGCTTGTACCTAAATGAAGCTAGAATATTTTAGCATAAAAGCCATAGAAATCCAATACTTTGAAATGAAAACTTTCAACTGTAATAACTACCTAATTGAAAAAGAAGCTTCTGCTGTAAGTAGTCGTAAGTCATAACCTATTTTCAATGAGGTAGCAACCGCGCCTGCAGCTTTTAATAATATAACAGATACCCCTGCCATGATATTATTGATCTTTAAATGTCGAATGTCAAGAGTTCAACCAACATGGCGGACGAGGTTGCCTTTTGTTTCTATGAAATTGCATAAAAACCGCGGAAAAAAACGATAGATCGGAGGAGTTGGTCTCCATAGACATTTTAAGAGCCATTAAGAATGATGGTCGTCGAATTTTCGAGAGGAAAAATTAGAAATTCAAAATGGATTGTTTTGAGGATGCACCGGCCGGCGCGGCGTCGGCGTCGAGGACGGGTAGCGCTTGCGCGGCGCCCCAGTTCCCAGCTTGAGGTCAGGAGTTCGTTCCCCGATACGTATTGATCGCCCTGTCGAGGCCGGAAGTGGGCTTCGGTGCAGTGGACCTCCAATGAGCTGTTGGCACCACCTTGGAACGGCTGAAGAAACTTCTAGGCGGTTAACAATTAACAACATTCGTTTCTTGGCAACTGACCAGTGCAAGTTCAACTCTTTCGTGAGGCTTTTTAGTTTCTTGTGATTGAATCGGAAGCACTTAATTCTAGGACATTCATAACTACCTTACTTTACTACGGTTTGTCACTTATTACAACTAGTGCGACTTAATACCTTTTTTATTTCGCGTCTCAGCCCAGGGCATTTTTTACTTAGGGGTGATTGAATGAATATACATAAGTACGTGGTAACGTACCTATGTATACGAGGGAGTAGGTACTACGATTTCCGATACACATACTGAATACAACATACAACTGAGTATAGAACAAGTGAATAGTAGAACAGCTGACTGTAGATCCGTATTGACAGTTCATTCACGGATTTCCCGGAATTTTCCTCACGTAACACCGCATATCGAGCGATATCTTTGATTCGATAAATGAATGAATTAAATGAAGTTTATTATTTATACAGTGAGTGTCATTTGAATACCCTAGTTACACTTGACATTGACACAACATCATTAGACAAGAAGGAAAATTGTGCTGTTCATTATCATGCTGGGAGTAAATCATACTTAGGCAAGACGAACAACAATTATATAAACCAAACTTATTAATTAAATTAAACTCTCACTCAACAGTTAGCTTCATATTTAAATTAATGTCAATATTGCTTTCAATTAATTTGAAGGTTAAATAATTTTTTTAAGTCTGCTAGTGAAAATTTCTCATCATCCTCACATTGAAATATCCAGCGTAAAATTTAACGGCGACCTTACTTACTACAATTAATTACATTATCAGGCACATTGACGAGGACATGTGCACCACATGAGCAATTGTTCAAACTAAGCCATCAGTGTAGTATTGTTATTAGCATAAACACAACACACAGACGAATCAGTCGCCGTATCGGCGGGGGTGTTATCGGCGCGTTATAAGTAGGCCCCGGAGGTGGGTCAATGACGTTCGTTGACCCGCCTGCAACCCGCACGTGTCGACCTCGCATCCCCGCACCCCCGCGCTCACTGCACCCCCCTCGCTCACACCCCCACTTCGCCCCGCCCTCCTCGAAATTTATGGTGATTGTTGGTCAACCTTTCCAAATGCCTCAATTAATGCATTATTCACGTGCTGCGCGCATCTGTCATAATATTACATGTAACTTCAATTCCATTCTTGTATTCCACGATGTTCCTTGAGTGTCACACAAACGATCGATATTTGGTTCATATTCCGTACTTTGCTATTGTAGATAATGAACTGAAATTGATACTTAAATGTCCTTGTTATCTAACTACATGTGTTTGTTGTGTGACAGTCTGACATATTTATTTGTGTTTTAAATGCATTTAACACCAAAAGAGAATATTTATTTTAATTTAAACGATTACCTGTGTGCATAGTACCCATGAGGTACGATATTTTGATGCATATGGAATACTATGTTGTATGCCATGTATTTTAAAACTTTATATAAAGTTTGAGGAAATTATTTTATTTGTCCAATTACATAACAAGCACGTGACTAGTGTTTAAATCCACAGAGAACATGCGAACGTAATCACTACGCATAGCAAGTACCTACACAAACACATCATAATCAAGGTTTACCTATTTCAATTAAAACCTCATCTTGAACTGTGCGAAGCGAACAGATTCGTGGAGGCATAGGGCAGGCGGCCACTCCTCCCAATCCTCCGTATTGATTGAACCGTTGACGTATGCACATTTGACGCACTAGCCTACCTATAGTCTAGGTGAGCTATACACAACAGTTTCATTGCCATATTCCCGGAGATCGCTATATTTATCAGTCTGGTCGGGTGAGGAGCGTGCGGTGCGGGTCGCGGCGAAGGGGGATAGCGCGCAGGTACTAGGTGGGTCAATGACGTTCCTTCACCCTGTGCTGTGCAGCCTGCGCACCCTGAAAGTAGGGCGGCTTTCCAACACCCTTGCTGCACCCCTCGAGCTCTTAGCCCCCCTTTATATAACTTAACTGCACTTAGAGTGTTATACTTCACACTTGGATAGATCAATCAATGCCATCGGTTACCAAGATAATATGAAAATACTAGCTTATGATCGCGCTTTCGCCCGCGTGGAATTCGATTATTGTCCCACAGGATCATACTACCGAGATAAAAAGTATCCTATGTGTTAATCCAGGTTATAAGCTATCTGTATGCTAAATTTCATCCAAATCCGTTCAATAGTTTTTGCGTGAAAGAGTAACAAACATCCATCCATCCATCCTCACAAACTTTCGCATTTTATAATATTGATAGGACATAATCCCGACACACCCTTTATTTCTATTTAATGACGGAGAAAATGAGGTAATACTGACGGAAACGTATTGGGATTGTTGGTTTGTTATGGCAACAACAAATATAGGGAAGGGTCGCCCCGGGGTCAGATTTGGGTCCGGCTTACGTAATATACTCCTTCCTTTGTTTATTTATAACATTTTCCGTCTTGTTGTATTCCCTGAGACATTATTAAGCTATTACTATGTGGGAAACACGATCCTGGTAAAGTAAATGCTGGGAGAAATATAATATATTGCACTGATTGTGATACGCATATGATAACCGAATAAATAGGTGACGTCATTATATTATGTGGTAGGCAGGGCCCACCCACATCCCCCTTGAACTAATTTGATAAAATAATGAAACAAACAATTTTATTTGTCAAATTATAATTAAAAATAGTATCGTACCATAGAGCTCCGTAGCTCTACGTTCATATAACGGGTCTCACAATGGGTAATTACAACTATAGGTTACTAATTAATTATTAATATTAACTTGACCTTCAACGATCAGCTTTTCAATGTAAATTCTACAGATTACGTCTGTAATTAAGTGTAATGTATTCAAGTTTATTTGTACTTTTGTAAACAAGTATAGACAATATTAGTGCGCAAGGTCATGTGTATGCGTTTATATTTTTCCTATATTTATGCATTGCGTGTTATAACGGATAAGCATAATCAGCCTATAATGTTCACACTGCTGGGACATTGGCCTCCTCTCTATGAGAGGGAATGGGCTATAATCCACCACGCGGGCCCAGTGGGGGTTTTTTGATGTCACATGTCTTCGAATTTTTGATTCTAGAACATGCCGGTTTCCTCGCGATGTTGTTCTTCTCCGTTTTGAGAGCAGTGGTGATGAAATAAATTACATAAAGTAATGCGCCTGCCTGGGTTCGAACCCACGACTTACTGCTCGTAAGTTGGGGCCGCCACCACTGGGCCACCGCTGCTCATTAACATAACATTAAATATAATGCAGGTTCTTAATATGCATGTTTTTAAACGGATAGAAATCAAGACATTTAAGCAAAACACTTGCTTACATTCATCGATTATGCAATTCGTTTCACCTCAGAGGATATTTGCGAAATTGACAACAGCTTAGTAGCAACTTACCAATAGTATACATACTTTACCTACATGCATACATGCGTTTAGAGTGACATAACTTATACCACCAACTAGAACAACAGGTAAATATCGACGACGCTAATCCAATCAGAGAGTACCAAGAATTAGAACATTACATAAGGACACGCTGACGGTAGCGATAAACTTATTGCATCCAAGTACTAGCTGCACTATAAGTACCAAACAGTACTGGAGCCTTCGCCCATGTACTCGTAAAAGTAGATAGAATGTCTAAGTCAGCCAGGCCAGTAGGAGCCAAGGCTAGGTTGAGCAACCGTCCCACTCAATATGAAACTTTATAGCTACGCATGGAGCACAGAAAATTGCTTGGCGGCTGTCGTCAATGACGTTCGTTGACTCGAGCGTTCGATGCCGGTGCAGTGCTGTTTTCCTTCTCCGTTTTCATGCATTGATATTAGAAACTGTTAAAGTTACTGTTATAATGTTAGCTTTGTAATTCCTCTCGATTTCTGAGTAAACAACGACGAAGTTTGTTGTAACTTACATAATTGTTTTAGACAGTTATTGCAATTAATTCAGCTGCAATGACCTTAAAAATCTTGCGAAATTAAACGCGACTTTGCATTTAAAATATACTTAACCTTGAATATACAATGCATATTTAGAAATGAAATGGTACAACTCTCGTAGATGCTATGCTGCAAATAATTCAATATTTATTTTCTTAATGAATCTACAAAACCCTGATTAGATCTAATAATGTTTTTCTAGGAATACCTATTTAAAAATTTATTGACAAAAATACCTGTAATCATGAATTACCAGGAAATTATTTACCAGGAGATTAGGAAAAGGTCTGTATCTCTACTCTGTAGAAAACGGGGGGGAGTACATAAAAGATATAACATTGAATTAAAATTTTGGTTCCACAGTAAGTTGTAACGTAGAATCGTAGTGCGAGCTCTAAGATCATAGAATTCAAGGTCTGCTGCTGGATGTACGGCGATTCCGCGTCCGATCTATCATGTTGAAACACGTAGTTACTTTATTTTAAACGGCAGAAGGTTTATTTCATTTGTCGTCTTGCAAGTACAGCACCAGTTACACAAGACCCCTGCCGCCTGTCGCTCACTAGCTTCATGATGCGAGGTGGAGGGAATCGTGCGCACGTCAGAGGTCTCGGTTAGCTGGTCGTTGTGTACGTGAGGTGGCTCGGAGCTCGTGACCCAATTTCGCAGCTGCTGGTTTCAGCAGCGGCGAGGGGAGTCAGCGGGGGCCGTGCGGTGCGCGGGGGCAGCGGCAGCGGCGGGAGGCGGGCGCGTGTCAATGCCGTTCGTTGACTCGCAGCAGCGCAGCGGCATCGACGCGGCCTCCGCCTTACATAACCAACGACAACGAGCGCTCGGCGAATGCGTGTGATGTACCAGCCGACCCCACTGTTGCCGATACACCGCTGCACCGGTGCCGGCGGCAGCTGAGCCGCCTCATGCAACTTCTCTAGCCCACAACCACTGGTTTATATGCATCCTTAGACTCATCAATCAATTGAATGAGGGACGCATCATAAGGAATATTCTAGAAACATGTCCAGTCAATTTCATGGTACTTAGGTATTTCGATATCGCTATTGTTGTCAAGGTCAGTTTTCAAATATATTTTAGCAATGAATGTCAGAACCGTATTATGAACCCGTAGCTAAACCACAGCTCCATAATTCATGTTTATTAGAACTTGTAGTGCAAAATATATTATTCCTACAAGTTTTGCGCATAAAATATTGTGCAAATACCAATTTACTTTCAGATAGTTGTAACGGATAAGAATTACAACTGAAAACTATTTGTGATATTGTAAGACATTCAACAATCTACCTCCAAGCCTGTTAAATAGTTAAAATCGCCTAGGTTCAATGCTCGTAGAGGTAATACTTGATAAAATTATTAGGTATTTCCTGAGCAATCTAAGCAACAATTAGTTAACTTAAAATTCCTTTAATTAAACTGAATTAATTACGATGAATTGTAATAAGTCAATGAACCTATTCAATATCAGTAAAATAGCAAGCATCAGCTTAAAGGAAAACTGGCGAAGAACCTTTGTCAAACCAAACTGTAATTAGCTCGTAAGTTACTACAAAGTTGTCAATTGTTATATCTGTGAATGAGACAAGTTTACTGTTAGAAGTGGTTCCTGCTACATAGGGGCGCAACAATGGGCGCGTAGGGCGGGCGGACCGAGCTGGGCGAAGTCGGGCCGAAAGTGAAAGATGCGCGGGTGCGGGGGTGAGGAGGGCGCGCGCGGGGCGGGGCAGCGAGCAGAGCCGCGCGCCCGCACTAGCGAGCGAGTGCACCGAGTCGCAGCCTCACGCAAACAAAACTTTAGTTACTAACCTACTTCCGTGCGGGCGCCAACCGCGAGCGCGACTCCTGCTCCGCAGCACGCTCCTGTGTGCGCTCCGCTGGCCCACACTGGCCCAAGCTGGCCCACGTTCCTTACCTATGACACGTTATAGTGATGAACTATTCTATGAAATTAAATAGGACTCTAAACCGGCTTGGCTGTTTATTTTGAATGGACACAAACACGATAAAGCTGACCGGACGACAAGGGCAATCGAACAAAATGTTTTATGGTGAGATGACGTTGTGTACGTCTTGTATAGCTTTTATGATATTTTATTTTTTCACGTTGGCATGCACTTTGCGGTCTCGTCGTTTCATTCATTCCTTGTTTATTAGTAGACGGTCACGCACACACCGCTCGTAAAAAAAACACGTGTTTTTCTATGATTCCGATGACTATATTAATTTAATCACAATTTCTATCGATAAGATCTACTTCTATATTGTCTTCTCATCAAATATTCAACAAAGTACTATCGAATACTAATCATTATTATCGGTGTACTCTTGATTCTATTACCTACGTCCTACATTAAACTAAATTATCTATAATCCAATTACCCACAGCTGTCTGTGCAGTGTCTTAGGCACCGCTAGACAGAAAATAACGTTTTTCTTCTTATCATTACTTTTATCATTTTGACCAACTAAGCATTATTGTATGTATTGAATTTGATTATCTTGCATTTCAATTTTTCCAAAGAAAAATAATCAGCTTTTTGTTATGTTGCAGCACAAATTAATGTTGCTTTTATGTCAATGTTCTTAGTTAACTAGTTATTAGATTGGTTAATTTTAACCCATATTATTTAATTCGACTGTCGTTAATTAAATAAATAATAACGTCAATCTATTTAAAAAAAGCTGAAAATATATCTCTTGATTGGCGGCCATATTGAATTTGTCCATGTGCTGCTGATGTCGCCCTCTAGCGACTAATGACGATAATATTATTTAATGATAACACAATTTTCTGTTTGTGTATATTTTTACCTAAAAGATTGCAAATTATAAATACTGAAAATAAATTCACCTAAATGTAGGTTATCTTTTTGTTATCTTCATGTTTTGAAGTAACATAATAATGAACCATATACATACATATATGAATAATAACTAATAAGTTAGTACTCATATGTTACTCGAAGGATCAACAAAGAAAATAATCAATTTAGGAGACAACATACTCACTCACTAACTTATTGACCCAGGCAAATATTTTTTATCCGGAAATTAATATTTCGACATCTCGTCATTGACTTCCAGTTTACAGTACCACCTAATCAAGATTAAAATCATCTGATAATTGTAATATACATTATCACTAATTTTTTTAGATTAAAAAAACCTCAACGCTATTCTTGAAACTCTACCTCCAATTTATGACTAACAAAAATGTCTAAATTCTACTGAGCTAAACTGCACATATGGTTGAATTATTTTTATACATTAGGCTCTTAATCCTTGTATGATGATCTCACGGTTATATTTGAACCGTCGCGCGGCTGCTACGCTAACCATTGTTGCAGAGTCCGGATCTACGTAGTCTATGTACAGTCAAGGACAAAAATATGTAAACACTGAGGTGAAGTCTTTAGTTAGTTTTTCGTAGAGTATCGGTTCATTAATAAAATATATAAAACAGTTCACAAAGGTTGTATATGCACAACACGAACCACTTTTATCAATAATTTAGGAGAATATCGATGCTGTATTTCACTAAGAGTATGCATATTTTTGCTCTTGAGTGTACATAGTAGTTAGTACCTGCAGTTCAGTGGCGAAGGTTCCATACAACTCGATTCTTACCGGCTTCCCTATGAAAAATGGCACAGTCAGTATTCTATAGACAAATAATATAATCACATTAAAGATATGTACCTACTCCGGCTTACCTCTTACAAAAATTGAGCCTTACTGCTGCAGTTAGGCACTGCTAAACTCACTACTTTCTCGCTTTAATCTTATCGGATTGTGATAAACTCTTTGAAGTAAGCCTTATGTGACTGAATAACAGTTAAACAATTTCTCGAAACGAATTGTTTCATTTTCGTACAAGAGGTGGCTTGTGGCTCATAGTTACTTTCTATATCGTTGGAAAAATTAGTTTCCCTATAGATACATAATAACGATAGCTTTTATTGTTTCTTCATTCAAGAGTAATCCCTACGTTCTTCTAATCTGATATTACTGTTTTTGAACTGATATTTGTAGTCGTATGTACTAATTTTTAAACTAATATTAAAGTCTGAAACACAAAGAAGCTTTACTATTTTAAAACGTATATAACTTCAAATAATCAAAAAACTTGAGCAGGATATGCATTTGATTTAATACTTTCAGTCATCCGATCTTCCTGAGAATGTATAGGGACACTTTAAGTCGGACTTAGGGGATTCTGAGACGACACCGCTCGTACGCGCGGTCGGTCGGTGAAGCGGATCTCACGCACGTCGCATTGGCTTGTATGAAATCCGTTGATGACTAACACACGTACACCGCCCGACCGCGCGGACGAACGCTGCACCCGCAATACATTTGTTTCGCCGCCTCCGCTCGTCCGCGCGGACGGGTGTGAGGTTCATGAGCTCCAATACAAAGAGCAGCTAACTTTACCTTTAGCTCCGTTTGTGAAAGGGTTGAAATTGAAACTCGTCAGGTAGACGTGAAGTCTGTTGATATTTCAACAACATTGTAATCGTCATGGCCAAGGCCTACCGGAGACCATTGACCATGTAACTTTCGAAATTTGTACCAGTTATTTTAATGGACGTACAAAAATATTTTGGGGCTATTTATGTAGCCTGTATGAAATTATGATGACCCTTGCGGGGCTTTTTATGAACCGAATTTGCTTAATAACATTTAATACCAACAATCCAACATGTACATGTGTTCGTTTAGCTAAGGGCAGGTTTAATTATTCCCCTTCCCTTGCCTACGAGGCTACGGAAATGCTACGCGGCTACGATTTTTATGGTACCAAGAGTATAAAAAAACAATTAAAATAAATGCGAGCTTTTCTGCCTTCACAACAAAAATATTTTTTTTTAATTACTTTCGGCTTTATTATACTTTATTTTTAATTTTAATTAATTTTTAGTTATTATACCACATTGAGATAAAAAATAAGCATTTTTTAAATTATTATTGCTGTTTTAGTGTGATAATTACACTTCTTACATAAAGTATTACATAGCTGCAGCACAGTTTCGAAATACCTTTAAACGGCTCCTCGTTTAAACAGTAAACACGAATTTATTCAACGAGCAATGACGCGTATTTAGTATTGGTCAATAATATTTAGAGCGAGAATTATGTGAGTTCATTGCGTGGTAGCGTAGTACTAATTCGTGAAGTGTTCACGAACATGCGTGCCGTACGCGAAACCGTCCATGTGTGCGTTGATTGAGGAGTTGCGTTTGTGTTTGTGGATTTTTGAGTAAAACGCGCACACGGGCCCATCGTGTGGGCTCTCGAACGAAACTGGGTCGGTTCAGTGACCCATATGTTTATCTAACGATTGTGTGGCGGGCGCGAAAGGCCCGGAGCGCCTCGCGAGCCGCGCTGTTATCATTATCAATGCGTTCGCGTTTTCGTTTAGGTTATCAGTCGGGCAACCTGTCTCCTGCACTAAACTGATTAATAATCACGTAGAGTGACACACTGGACATTATTAATACCAATTTTATAATGCATTAAATGAAGAAATGGTGATTAATAAATCCTTATCATCACTGCTCACAGATGTCATTTCAATCTCGTAGTTTTCCAATTATTGGTATTGGACTCGGCACGGTGTCCATCGACGATGAGTGAGACTAATCAACTGCTTTTTCCCCGTTCCATTATATTTTTATTAATTATGTCTATTTTATTTGATTTATGTCTTAATTAATTACTGCGCTCCAATTAAATTTAACATTAAACTAAATATTTTTTCAGTGATCCCATGTTGACTGTATTATCTTCCTCTTTACTCCAGCCATGTAAAAATAACTTTCCTGATTCACATATTTTCCTTGTTTAAAAATGGAATTCCTCGTCTGAATCATATAACGACTTAATTGGTCGTGAGCACCGCAATGTTATGAAGCTTTTTATGTTACCTAGACCCAGAAATAATACTTGAAACAATGTGTGTCAGATAGATCTTTAGTTAATGTTATTATTACCTTGGACGAAATCAATATTCATCAATCATTTTATATTTGAAGTAATAATTTTTGTTCTAGCTAAACAATAAAAAATATTAAGTTTTTATCCAAGTCCATTTAATTTGAATTTCGTGAATCTCGTCCACCCACATGGAGAAATTCGCTATAAATCTTCCCAATTACTTATTTGGCCATTATGACTTACTTTCTCTTATACTAAAACCATGCTCATTAATGTTTTTTTTATGTCTTAACTGCTAAATTGCTTCGCTGATAAGATCCCACTGACAAACGCGTGCAATACCAATGGATTGTTGCGACTTGGCATGTACCTTCTAACAATCTTACAACTGCACTCGTGCAAATTGAGTGCGATCAACTGTGGACCTTGTAGTCGTACCGTTAAGGACGCTATTGTGTTTCGCGTTGCACATATAGCTTTGTAGGTACCTATTACCGTTTGCTCGCCAAGGACGGTGAAAGCGGAGAGAAAGGATGTGCAATTGTGACGTCATAACTTTTGAAGTTTACGTTAAGTGTTCGTTTTTCGAAAATCCTTTCACTAAAATGATGGAACATGTTGAATATAACTTTAATTGTTAAGGGAGCTCGTGGCAAAATAACAACAGGCACTCGGGTTGATCTTCAGGTTCAGCCACGCTTGCCTAGGTTGGTCTGTGGATGGATGAGCACCCATTACATACCGAGTTTCCTCCGTGCCTCGGAAAGCAAGTTAAGACGATGCGTTGGTCCCGGTTGTCATTTATAGATCTTTGACAGTCGTTACAGGTAGGCAGCCCGAAAGTGTGATAACCAGTCTTACCAAGGAGTATTGTATTACCCAGTACCAACTGGGTTGTGGAGGTCAGATAGGCAGGCGCTCCATGTAAAATACTGGCATTCAGCGGAATCCGCAGATAATGTTATGATATAGACAATGAGCTCAGGTTTTAAAATAAGTTTCCGGAAAAGACGTACATTTTTGCCAAAATTAACAATACTCCGTTAATATTCTTATAGTTTTCAGGAGTAGGTATTTCCACACCAAAATGTTATACTTCAAAGAGCTCACATTGCACATTTGAAAATCGTTTGATCGTGAATTTCAAGTGCAATCTTCTAAATGTGCTTCAGACTTTAACCTAACACTGACTTGACTAATCACTTCAAGTATTCAATGATAAAGATTTATAAAAAAAGATATGACATTAATTTTAAAATAATGTGGTCGCAGATGTGTCTTAATAGCTGCCATGTGTCGACCAATGACGATCAGTCCCATCGCGGCATCGTGATATTTACAAGCGTAAATTCTTAGCAATTAGTACTCAACCGAAGCCCGTTACCTTCAAATACTTGAAACCACTATCGCCCTTCATTTTCGTTAGCGCCGTCCATACTTTACCTTTGTGAAGGTGAATGCTGGTGTTGTACCAACTCAGATCATCATTCGCGTAGTTACGTCTCATTCTAGGCTATGATAACGGCTATTGGAGCGAGCGGGATGCTACAAATTGCTTGTTGTTATTAGTAGTTAATCTAACATGCTTGGGCTTAAGGTCGCTTGGACAAAACGTAGATGCGTCAACGAACGCTGGCAAGGTGACGCATTGTCACCAGGAATGTATTAGTTATTGTAATACTGGTGATGTTACGTGCGCAAGAGATGCTCTTTGAAAAATTTATGAACGTAACGTATACATAAATGTAACGGATCTGTGTGTACAAGGTGCATCAAATAAATCGTCTTCTTTTTTCGTGTCGATGGTACGGCTTGATTAAATTTCTTGGCCCTAGTATGTGGCCACGCAAATAAATCATCAAAGTTTGTAAATTCTTGGTTAAAAGAATATACAAAGGGCTTGTTCATCGTAAATAATATTTGAGCAAATAACGAAGGAAATATCTATCGGAATACCTATCTTTAAGAAGCTACAATTGGCAAAAAGTAGCGCTCAATTTCTGTTAAAGATCACTAAACTTGAATGTAGATAAATCAGAAACAAATTACCTATAACTTGCAAATCGTTAGAAACGAAATTGAAATCACTGGTCACAATCAATTTGTTATTCTATCATTCACACCTGCAGAAATAACCTATGTTATATCACGAAGTTTTTTTCTAGCGCACTATGTGCTAAACCCTATTTCATAACTCCGAAGGTCAAGCAAAGCTGCGGGTAAATGATAATAAAAATAAATTAAAATAATGGTGTAATAGGATCCAATATACAAAGATAAGGTTTTACTTGGAAGCTTGAATGAATAACACATCCGTTTGTACTATGAACAAGTATTAGCATTCAGCCACTCACTAATAATTTTATGTTAATCAGACTGCAAGAACTTTGTCATCTGAATTGTATTCATTCAGCGTTTCATATCATTTATCTCGTTTACGCTCGGAACTGATAGATGGCGTTGGCTGTTTTATATTGATCTTAAACTGCACTAAGAAACCATAGATAATTATTGTTATAAATGTAATAAAAAGGTATGAAGGCAGAACAGAGTAAAGGGAGCTCAAAAAAAAAATCCAATAAAATTAAACCCACTTTTCAAGTTTAAATTAAAAATATAATTATGCAGATTGAACAATTTTGAAATAGTATCTACTGTTTCGTACAATGATACGTTAGGCAAAGTATGAATCAGAATCTACAGGGTTCGTGGTCAATCCACAAAAACACTAGGTACACTAAATGGTTCACAAAATATCGTAGGCGAAGCCCTAAATTCTACCATCGTTACACAGAACTATTTTAAAATTCACATAGCAAAATAACAATAACATAGAGATCATAACGCTAGATACGTCAGTCAGTCGGGATGTCGGTCCATCTGTCCTAGTTTCCACTCGCGGTAGGCACGCTGCGCAGGCGTTCACTAATGTTGTATTATTATCCATAAACACTGATATATTGTCCATAGAGACCGTCAATTTTAGTAAATGAAGAAGATTCAAAATATTTTACGATGAAAACATGAAATTAAACGACAATTTAAGATGTATGTCAGTCGTATATCGACGCAGACATCAACAAAGTATGGCTGCGTATTTTTTTGTAGGTGTTCAGGGTAGTAAATATTTTCATGATTCATTATAATATATTTGGGTATTCGGGGAAATCCAAGCATATCATCAAAACAATTATGTATTTTATTATTGCTTTATTTAAATCAAAAAAATCCTGATAGTGAGAACAGGATGCTAATGGATTAAGCGTTAATTGTCTTGTTGACAGTTTAAATAAAGTTCAAAATCATTGCAATACCTAACGAATAATAAGATCTTAATGCAAAAGACACGTGTGGCAAATTCAAACTGGATAACCAAAAAAGTATCCATATTAGAGACAAATAAAAAAAGAATAAAACATATTCACAGATGGTTAGAGACGCGAGCGGGAGGTATGCGCTGTCTAAAATTAGGGTCAATGATGATAAGACCGTAAAACCGTCATCTATGACTGTACCACGCCGGCTCTAGCAATTTGTACGCGGCTGTACCGTGTGTGTTTTCTGTAGATTTTTCGAAGGGTATTGGGGCAAGTTCACGATAAAAATGATTAATGATCTGGCTGGTTTTTTTGGGAGTGTTAAACATTTTCTGCCATGTTTCTTATTATTTTACGCAAGGAAGAAACCATCGATAGGCGATCCTGAAAACAAAATTCAACTCAATTCAAAATATCGTATATCTTGAAGTTTCTAAAGACGGTATAATGTACACATGCAATTCTCCATATAACACATTTACGATATATCGTAAATGTCCGTATATGGATAATTGCATGTATATGTTGTATGCTTAACAATGAACATTTGAGTTACATCAATCTCAGAGCTGTCAGCGGATATAGTAGGCGATTACCGCCTATCCGCCCACGACAGCTTGTAACCTAAGTCTAAAGCAATGTAACCTATCTCGAATGCACAGGCAAGCATTAAAGCAGGCTATAAAACACAATGGTAAACTTAGTGCTGGGACTTTTTAATAGGCTATGATTTAAGCTCATGAACGGCCACACCTGTCTTAACAGTCAAATGGCAAAAGTTCAAGTTAAGTTTTCTAGCCAGTCTTGCTGTAAACTTGCTGTAAATATTCAGTAGTGTACTGACGATATTTGAAGGAAAGTATGGTAACAAAGGCATTATTTTATTCCGTAAGAATAAATGAGAATGTCGATAAAGAGAGAAAAACTCCCAACTAAAAAGGTAGTTGGTAACCTTCTCACAATTCTATCTATAACTCGATTCGGCTTTGCGTAAAACGCGGAAGCAGTAAACCCATATTTTCCAATTAAACTACCAGCCAACAAACAACATAACAGCGTACAGTTGCGCAAACACCAACATCTAAGTTCAAACCACTGACAATCTAGCCGGTTGCCGGTGAGGCGGTGAGCCGGCGACTGCAATAGAGTTTCCCACGCAGCAGCCCTGCGCCGGCCTTGTCGCTAAACCTTTGTGCGAGTAGGAGCACAATGTTATCGAGGAGTCATGGACTTGCGCCGGCTGCCATTGTGTTAATCTCATAGACACAAAATTATTCAGTACGAACTACCCCGCTTTGTTACACATGCTTGAATTGCGATTATCGAGTTCTGTTCGTGGAATGAAGTGAAAACAAAAAACGGTAATAATAGTATGAGTTAATTAAATACTTACTTGATGAGAATTCAAGACTGGATTAAAGGGGAAGAATGATTCCTTGTCACAAAATCATGGAGCTTAAAATCGAAGGTCACACCAAAACATAAAGAACTCATTAATATTCGGTCTCGCATCCCGTGACCACCGCGTGACGCGTCTGACACGGGTCATTACTAATTAAATGACACGTCCATAACTAAGTACACGTGGAGCAATTAATCAACAGAGGTGAACGATCTTGAAGTCTAATAGATCTCGTGGACATTCTTATGGAAAGTGAGTGTAACTACACTATAAATAGATACTGACCTTTCGCTCCACTGATGCGTCAGCCAAAGTTACGTGATGTAACCGACAAAGCACATGCACACAGACACAGAACACGTAAAATCTCAGCATGTGTTTGTGTGTACAACTGTACATGCAAGCACGATCAGCGGCCATCGAAAGAGAAAGTGGTTAAGGTCTCAATGGTGGTTGACCGGTGCTCAAGTAGTGTTGTCGCGCAGCCGTCTGTGCTATCGATAAATTTCATCGCTAACCCAGTCCGGTGTTATTGACCTCTCGGCGGACGCACAATTCGGCTTTGTCCTTGTAACAGTGTAACACATATTAAACACGAAAATGCTAAAGAACGTAGTTATTTTAAAACTGTTTAGAATAACTTCACCCAATTTTATTCTCATAAACCCAATACTCTACAGTCTGCAAACTTTAAATCGTTTCTTTTATGCCAATGCCAACATCGATATTTCAACTAATTTATAGCATACCTCTTGATGCTAAAATGGCATTATCAAAATCTGCATTAGATAAGAGAAATCTTTAGTGAATGTAGAAATTTCCATAACATTGTCTCTTTCTCGAATAGTATGAGCATAGAAAGTAAAAGTCTAAAACTAATGACTTGCATATTCCACTCTTACGCAACACGAAATTAAGTGAACACGAGTAACACGGTATTTTATTATACTTACAATGTTTTTAACACTCATAAATATACTTATAATGTGCTTAAAATGCTACATCAATAAAACACTTTATATTATGCACTACTAATTATAAAAAATTGTATAAAAACATTGCAAGAAAACAAATAAACAACAATGTTGGGGAACTTTTCTTTAGATACCGAATAAATAACCAATAAGATGAAGCATAAGATAAAACAATCCAGACTTCTAATCTATGTGAAAAAGGGACAAGTACGTGCGGTCTCAGATATTTCGATCTGTCGATATTTACGTTCATCCACTGACGTAGCATCACTAGTATTGCGGGATGCCACGGACCCGTTCCTACGGGAAGTACCGTAACTTACACCCGGTACCGTTGCCCCGACCCGCCGAGCGCCGAGCCCGCTCGCTACGTGCGCCCGCGCCGCCTAGACCCCGCCAATTACTCTCGCTTTCGATTTAAATCCTATTTCCGAAGACAATGAACTTTCTTCGCTTTATTAATGTCTATTGTGCTGACGGCTTATGCAATTTTTATGTGAATTGTTTATGATGTTTCTAAAAGTGAATTTGTATATTCGTTTTGTGCGCTAAAGATGGCCTTCAACGTTGTTATGAGATCGACTTAAATGAAGATTACGTATCACATTAATGGTTATTGCTTATCGATATCTAATTCTTCATTGAAATACATTAGGGGTCAGATTGCTCAATTAGTTTCATTCTAAATAAGGCATCAAAGCAGCAAAGTGCGGACGACGTCAATCACAGCCCGTAAGCGTGTACTAAAACAGAAGATAAAATCGCATGAAGCAAGCATTCAAAAAACTTGAGCCTTGACCACGGGTGGCTGACATTAAAAACTCACGCGCCTTTCACGGCGAACTCAAGTGGACGTTGTATAACACACTTTCCATTGCTTTGGCAGAGTTTAAAGCCTCATCTCCATGAAGCTTAAAGTTACAACGGACGGACATATTTTATTGAAATTGATTTTTAATTTGAAATTAACATCAAAATATGCAATTAATAATTTTCAACATTTCCATGACGTAACGCGCCATGTTTACAACGCCCATGGAATGATGTCACATAGATTTATACAAGTTTGGTTTGATGCAAGATTGTGTGACTCACGAAATCCTCATAACTGTCACCAATTACTTCAAAAACCCTTATAAATGAGTATCATCAAAATTAATAGTAATATCCACGTGTTAACTCACTTTGGCAGTGTATTCGGGGCTTTATTCGCGGTGTCGTCTTACGAAACTGGCGGACTCGCGCCGAGTTAAGGTCGCCGATATGTGGCAATTTTCCCATTTCGAAGAGAAGCCAAACCTTGACCTAGGAATTAAATTTAATTTCGTCACTCCCGCTTTACTCGCTACGTATTGCAATTTATTAGTCGCCGCGTTTGTGTTTTAAATGCAAAGTGTGTGAGTAATATGTTGATTATAAGGTATTCAGATACTTGACGATGCAAATCTGACAAATGTTTACAAGAAAATGAGGAATGGCAATAACGACTACATTTTATTTTCGGACGCAGCAATAAAGAAAGTTTTAAAATTGGCAACGAGGCAAAATCAAAACTGTGGAGCGCATCATTGCACAGTCATTTTTTAATATTTTGTATGTTCGCTTTTAAAATACAGATCAATTAATTATCTAGTGCAAAACTTGCACTGCATTTCCACCTAGAAAGTGAAAACCGGAAAACTAGGCTTAACTAACAATCACAGGCACTCTAAACACTCGCAATTGAAGTACATATGTATATGTGGTACACATAATTATGTATAATGACAATGAAAGCGTTCGTTAGATGGCGCTGCGCACACGCCGCGTGCGCGTCACGGCGGTGGACCGCGGAGGGGGTCGGTTGCGCCACAGCGCGGGCGCTTTACGCAACGCGGCCGTTCACCCCGGAAGGCGTTTTCCTCGCAGTTTCTTTAGCAGTGTGTTACTGTGGCGCGCTCGCGTGACTCCATCGCGTGCTCAATCACCCCCACTAACCCTTCCACCACATCCGAACCACTCAAAACTGCAGACCTAATTATCTTGTCGCATGAGACAAAATATGTAACAGTTGCACTAACGTCTGCTTTTAGCTATCGACGGGAATAGCATCAGGAAGCACCTATTCGTCCCATTTAAAAACTACAGCGTTTACCAGGCACTTAAAATTTTCGCTTAATAAAATTCTCGTATATGTGTTAACTTAACAAAATAATTTTAAAGGCAACATAATATTTTCAAAATTATATTTTAACACATTTACACACCGTTTTGTTGTTTCGAAAGAAAGCTGTTAAGCTTGTCAGCGCATTCATTTATCTTTCCATTTGGAGAGACATTAAACATATGACTGCCGCCTGTTTGTCATGATTTTTTCCAGGCAAAGATATATTTTCATTACCCTCATTTATAATGTTTTAGCAGCAAATCGTTTGTTGACTGAAAGACAAATTTAATCTTCGGAAACATATAGCTTTCTGGCTGCATTTCATTTGCATATTGATGTCGCTGATGTCGCAACGCGTATCGTGTTTCAGAGCAGCAAAATAGATGCGAGCAGTAAATAGGGAAACTAAAATACCATGAAACATAACGGATGACGCCGCAACAAGTATTTCTCGAAGCTGGGTTAACGCCAGTTTATATGAGGAAATTCGTTTTAATGTTTTGGTCTCGTGAAAATTTCGTAACTGCGTGCAACTGGCCGCGGTGAGTCAAGTGTAAATTTATAAACAATAAGAACCCTATTATTTACGAAACAACAGTTTCACACAAGTTTTAAATTAATGTTGCTCTATGGGAAGACTGACAAATTACTAGCTTCGCGATTGTATCTCGACCATTCGACTGGCAATTGCATCTTTTCCAGAACGAGTCGGACGAACGGTTCATTGTTACAAAATACAAAGTAAAGAATTGAAAACAAAAGTAATGTTTGTTGCATCTTTGTCTAGAACACTGGTCATGCATAGAACAAGGCAAAAGTACTGGTTGTGATTGTCAAAGTCCAATTTTACATAAAGTGTGACATTGCCGTCGCCTGCGCAGGTTACGCAAGGATGCACTGCCAATCGGCGGCACTTGCGAAAGTGTTAGCACACGTGCATTGTTAAGGGCAGCGCTACTGCTCGCAGTCACTGCCTGCATTAGGCATGCAGGAATGTTTGGACAGCGTTAGTAATGCAAACGGTGATTTTGTTTTGAAAGGAACAAATAACTTTGCATTTCCTCCATTTCCGTAGTATTTCCGGATCTGAAGCCTACTAATAAAGAACGCGCTAAACGTCAATAATAGGTACTACTAATATTCAGCATGGAATTTTAATTATTTATATATATATATATATATTTATATTTAATTCTGCTACATACATATAGAAATGAAACCAAACAAAGTTATTCAATTCATTGAATCCAATTTTAATTCGTTAAGTTTCTAAAATCCAATAACAACTTGTTATCATATTAGAAACTGTCTTCTGTTTAACTAGCTATTATACAATATGTTCTTTCAAACTATAATCTGGGATTTGCAGTCTAGACCATTTTTTTGCGAAATCGTGTAGCCGCAAGCGCAGCGTTAATTGAACGAATCATTCGATGAAGTTTTACTCTTTTTTACTTATTAAACCCATATTAAGGCTATTTACGCAAGAATAATGGCAGTAATTGACAAGTACAAGTTTCTAATTACCGTTATAAAATTAGGTTAAAATTATAAATAAATTATATCATCGCATGTTAAAGAAAACTGGAACAGTTAAAATATGTAATATCATTAAAAAAAACTACTAAATAACACTCCTACACGGAACATAACTAAAATAAGCGTTAAGATTAACGATTATGATTTCGACAACAGTCAAATTAATGAACACAATCTAATCATTTCTATTGAGACCAATCGATTTCGATAATTATTGACATCGATTAAAACCATAGGGTTATAAATTATGATTTTTCCTATTAAAAGCCACACCTACCATCTGAGCTTCGAAAGTAATCTTTCGCAAACACAAAGCAAACTGTGATTCGTCGACAAACTGCTAAAAGCTCAGACATATTACTCAAACATAAATTGAAAAGTGAAGTGCCGTGATACGTAGTATTGTACGAAGTTACTCAATGAGACAAGTGCTAATACTCGTAAATTAAAACATCTCTATGATATAGCTGTCCCAAATAAACAAGGGGTAAAGACCTTTTACGTAAGTCGGTGTTACGTGGCCCGGTGAGAGGCAATGTCAGCCTTCACGATTGTTATGACAGCTACGCAGTCTTAGACCCCCACACAATGCCGTGTGACGATCAACTAGACTGCACTTTCTTGTTGGTCTTTCAAACTAACATCAGTTAACGATAGTGCATTTTCAGCATATGTGTATAAATGAAAGGTGGAGGTCAAATTATCTGTACATTTAATTCGTAACAAGTTTCAAAATATGAAGTAATAAAACTGAGATGTTTTCACGGTATAAATACTTGTAACAACCTGATTTCGCCATAACACTATCAAAGTTAGTGTTTACCAATGTCATGTATGTAAACTAAAGAGGTCTACGAAAATTGTGCTACGAGCTACGCCGCTACGAACTAGGTGCTACGCCAATCTTTCACATCTTAACATTGACTGTAAACTCATTCGTTGAAGACTTTTTCAATGACAGTGCCCGTCAATTCAAGCAGTTTTGCGAAATTATAGATGTTACTAATTTATTAACTATTTAAAAGATATCATTGATATTAATAGATATCATCAGAAATGGTTTTCTTGTTTCACAACAAGGCAGTGTATTGCAGATCAAGGTTCCTCTATAAATCTAATAAAAGTCGTCTTTTGTTTCGCTAGTGTTATGTGCCTAAAAAGGTCAATGAACAGCCTCGGTATTTCTACAATCGAACCTCGTATACCATAACGCCGTTTATAGTATTTCACGCTATTTTATTTTGAATACTATGCCAAAGAAATAAGATTCAAATTACGTTTGTACGTCCGCGAATAAAGACCTTACGTTTCGGTATTCAAGCCACGATGTGCACAGTGAACTCTATCGTAGGTTACGCGGCTATTTTAATGCATTTTGAACTCAGACCCGAAGCACTAGATGTCGAAATCATTTGGCATGAACGGGGTAGTTTTGACATATTGCATTTAATTTATAGTTTGGCAGTGACGGCCAAAATGTTAGTTTGTTTATCGTTAGCGTTCGTTCTTGACAGCGAAAAAGTGAAAACGGCTGCGGTGGCTGAGCGTAGTGATTGTGAAACTAGGCTCCACAGCGAGGCCTCGCGACGATGGTGCGCGGGCGCCGCGGTCCAACGACGTGATCTTATGTAATAGGAAGCATGCCAGTGTTGATTCCTACTAACTGTCACAACACATGTGCCATAAAATCAGTCACGCATATCGTCATTAATCCTCCATTTTATTAGAAAAACAATAATTAGGCCCTCTCTTTATTTACATTAGAAATCTCTACGCATAACAGTAATTGTTAGGTTAGGGTCATTTAAACAATTTCGCGTCTAATATTCATCATTCGCAAAATTTCATGCCATTGACATTCAACTCGAGCAATTTCTATGAGATTCTATATGTAAATACGTTGTATGTGAAATCAGATGGATTTCGAAATAAACGACCTCGTAAATTCAAATTGAGTTTTATAACAAAATTCATTAAAAGCATAGTTTGGTGCGCGGCACTTAACAAGACTTTCTTTCAGAGCTGATAAGATCTATATTTAAATGCATACATATATTTTTGGTAATGTATTTGCAGTCGCGGTTGGACCGGCCAGCCAAAACTTATAACAATGGTGATGATTAGTGTCATTGACATAACTATTGTTCATTGTTAAATTGACGCAGTTTTACTTTTACACCTCCAAACTACCGTTCTCGAAGTTTTTGTACGAACAAGTTTGAATTACTCATAACATTCTTTAAAGTTGAAGTAAAATTTTTATGATCTTGTTCTCAAAAGATAATGTGGATGTTAATAAGTAAGTTTTAATGTTTTAAGTAGCGTTTAAAAAAAGATAGAGAAGAAAACGTTGCTGATCCTAAAGATTTGGCAGTCAAGTTTCGCAGGTATATCTAGTTCTACCTTGATAAAATTATAATTTTAACTAGGAATATAAAAACAAAAACATATATAAAATAATTGAGTACAAGAACCACCAAGTTTACCTCTTTTCAGAGCTCTGTCACGGCCAGTCGTCTACAATTAATAAAATAAAATTAAGAACGAGGAACCGTTGAAGTAGACTCATTTAGGTTCGCTTTGTCGCGATGTTTACCAATGGGTGAGGTCATTCACACCTTTATCGTGCGACTCGGCAGAATTCGGACGGATTGTCACCAAGCGAACGTTCCGTCAACTGATACATAAAGAGATCACAACAACACGTCACATTAGGTACTGTAATCGGTCAGGTAGTCTATGTGCCTGTAGAACAGGACCGGATTTACTAATGTAATGCAAACCGGAATATTAGACTATTTTCAAAGCAATATTGTTTACAAATGACCCATGAAAATAATTGACTGTCAACTCCGGATCTTATTACTACAATATTTATTATTCACTTCACGTTTGTTTGTAGGTAAACAACATTGCTCGCAATACGCATTTCTTGAATTCTGATTTAACTCAAACTCAAACTCAAACTCAAAGCATTTATTTCAATTAGACCATTACAGGCACTTTTGAAAGTCAAAAACAAAAAAGCTAAGCTACAGTCACATTCACAAGGCATAATAACTTGCGAAAGTACTGTAGTTGCACATTCCAAATCGTAGATCTCTATGGAGAAGAATGGGCAAGAAACTCCATGGACACTCTTTTTAATCAAAATATTGTTACAAAATCTTGGTTACATCATTCATGTTGAGATTATACATATATGTGAGAACGATGTACAAAGACGTGCACATTAAGAGCGTCCAGAGTAAAAGATTAAACTAACAATTTAAAAATAAAGTAATTAAAATAAACCGTGACAGCTAAGAGATGACCAGTCCCAACTGACAGCGCCCGTTCACGAACATGACGCATGGATCAGCGCCATTCAACTCAACCACATTGAAGGGAACTAAATGACCCGACACACCCGCCACCATCAGCGAGACATTTGTGTGAGCATGACATTCTCTCAGCCACCAGGGCACATTCAAGTCAATGAAGATAACTAAATGTAAATGGTAGCTTTACAGTACATAGTACTCACACATGTGCTATGCGATTATATAATACTAAGAGATTGAATCTATACAATTCAAAGATAGTTTTACAATCTTCTGCAGCTTCCACAATAACTTCACATGGTATTTGCCCCTATGGTTGTGGAGCAGGACCAGCATTGAGCCAAGCATTTTTATCATCAATGTAATCCCCCAACTTATAATATGCTTGCCTACATAGAATAGATAAGAACAGGTGTTCCAGAAAATAAACATGCGATCACCATATTTCCATTTACGTTCGTTTCGTGTACTGTCGTCATAACTATAAAAAAAACAATTTTATCAACAAGCGTTGGCCTTATCAAACAATGACTCCTGATTTTGGTTGTTTCTATACATTAAGATTACTAGGTGCTGCTTAAGGTAGGTCGTTCAACTTCAACTAGATCACCTAGTCTCGACGAAGCGTGTGAAAAACATCCACACCACATCCAACGTATCGATACAATGAATTCGTCGATACGCTTCGCCAACCAACTGATAAACATTTCAAACGATGGGAACGAAATTCTAAATTCTATGATGCAGTTGCGAAACCGCATTGTTAACTCTTCAACACTAAATACAACAAAGAATGTCAGTCTGTCAAAGATAACTTTAGCTGAATTCTTTCTCTAATATCAAAGTCAAATATTTGCTCAATTGAAGAATTTAGGCAAGGCTTGGTACACCTGTAATTCAAGTATCGATAACATACACTGAAAGTTGGTCACGTTGTCTAAAAATGTTATCTGTTGACTTGTTTGTCATCGATAGAGCTCAGCGTCAACATGAATAAATACCTATCTCCATAGTCTGTCTCAGTGTCTGCTTTGTTTATCTATTGTGTGAAAGTTTATATTTCAGTCGATAAACGACATTATTTTAGGAAAGTAGTCCGCAGACTGCAGACATTTTAATCAGTAGATAGTTGGATTATTATACGAAAAATATTGTGGGTGCACAATAACGCGAGTTCGTCAAAATCGGGTAATAAGTTAGACTATAAAATCTATATTAACCTCAACAAAAGATACTTTTAGTACTTTGACGTTATGAACTTCACAAGGTTTACTAACAACGTGTTAATAACCTCCTCTGACGTAGTTTTCCATAAAACACATAATTATAAATGCCTTCAACTAAATCGTGTGTGTCTAATGACATCTAAGTCCGACGCACTGACTCATAAAGCTACATAACAGAGTAACAAACAGCCCATGAAAAATTCATTGTCACTAAATATAGTTCAAAAATTAAACAGACGCGCTTCCAAGAAAAATAACGTATGGTGTCGAATACTGCAGGACTTCCTGTTTTCGCAGAGCCAAGAATGGGGTTATTCGGTCCAGCTCGCTTTCACCCATTCTTCAGATAGGCCAACCATACATAGCGCGTTGCGTCAATATCTCGAGTGGCCGTGTTTTCTCGGGAGAATAGTTAACCCAGTTTCGGTCGGTCCTGGCTAAATATACCGCAGCTACCTGACTTCGGACGCATACCAGCAGCGCATGGTCGCAGCACACCGCATGACACGTTGTCAATCTTATTTAAAATATCTTTTATTTTTAATGTTACGAGTAGTTGGCAGGGTTTGTACTGACTGGCTGGATGAGTGATTCATGTGTACGTAGAATCCCATCGGATGTGGATCAGACGAAGTGGTACGCTTCAAAATACCTGGAGTGCAATTGCCTACACGTATTTCTGGTATAATTAGGCTGGAATTAACTTAAACAGTGAAAGCGTAAAGTTTTGTAACTAAAGCCTTAGTAACTTACCAGTTTTGAAACTAAAGCCTTAGTAACTTACCAGTTTTGAAACTAAAGCCTTAGTAACTCACCAGTTTTGAAAACGAAGTTATTTTTGCACTAATGAGGTCACAAGTTTTACGTTTAACTTCTACGGTTGCCGAGAAAGAATTCCTACTCATGGTGGTTCGGAAATATTATAGTTATTTCTTTATTTTCATCAGGCATTTTTCAACAAGTCTTCCTAGGTTGATATCATGGATGAATATAATATTTATTAGCAAATATAATATAGCATTGTTATCAAGTGAAACAAAATAGGCAATACTAGTGGAATCTTACGGTTTTAATTCTGTTGTTGCATACATCGTTAAACCACTTGAAGGTAACGGGCTACCCATCACTATTAAGTAATTCACTATTGCAATGTCGAACAAGTTTTTGCAACACCCGGTAATAGTGTGATCATATCAACTTATGACGCTACCTTATATTCTGACTACAGGGGTTTTTTGTCTTAATATTTCGATATGTGAAATTAATAGTTAGCTCTCTTCAAGTTACGTCATATTTTAAAGAACTGACACTTTCAATTTTCACATACCGTTAGAATTTTTACTAAATAAATCGTGAATGTAACATTAATAGCACTCACCACTTAGTTCCGACAATGAATCAAAACTGTAATCTAGATACTGATGAATAGCGGCCGATGCGAATGAACTCAGTTTTAATGTAACCCAACACATAAGTGTGCCATCGGCCCGGCTAACCTTTCAGACAAAAACTAAGGCTAACTAGGCTAAGCATTGTCATGACTACAATTAAACCATTCTTGATAACTGAATAAATAACACATTATCAGCAGTCAATGTCGGTTACCCCCAAACAGGTTTCTTTCGAAATAGTGAATACCAAGTCTCTTTACAACAGTAGACATTTTGCAGTTTGTGTTAAGGAGGTAATTACAAGGTCACTGTTGCAAAATCTTGTAAAATAACATTTTCGAATTTAAACGTTTTTGTCGCTATCATTTTGCATGTTATTTGACATACTCGTATTTATTGTTTTTAGGTACATAAATCAAGTTGTTAGTCGCATTCATAAAATTCTGAAGACAATACTGTCAGTGTGTAGAGCGGCCGTTGCGCGGTCATGAGGAACCACGCGTGCGCGTGCGGCTGACCTACTTATGCGCTGGCAACCATTACAGTACTCGCCATCAGACCACACACGCTATACTTCCACGCCGCGCCTCGCACCCGTCGACGTTACTGTGGCCCATCCTAGTCAGTACTGAAACATCACTACTAACCATTCCGAATCCCTTTTCGGCAGTTCAACGACCCCGCTATCGAAATCCGCACACTCACACGCGCGTCCATGGACGAAACGGCCAGATAAAAAAAATGAAACAAAAAACTTCTCGCGTAACGGTGAATGAGTACCAGACAGAGATAACTATATTTCGGCAGTGTACTCGTCGAGTGTAAGGTCGGCTACGAAAAACACTGACGCAATTTTTACAGCGTACGTAATTGAGCACTGACAGAGTCAGCGGTGTGTGCGTGAGCGCCGAGAGCGACGCCCGCGTCCGCCGAAACGGAGGCGGAATATTTAGGTGAAAGTGTTTCGAATTTCGACATGACGACATTCGCGCGCAGTCGTTATCGTGATTTTGCCGAATCGAGAGGTTCGGAGAGTGCGCAGACAACCGCGACGCGCATGTGACCCGCGCCCGCGCAACCCTAAAGTGTTCGCTCCGCAGGAAGTGCTCCGGACTCTGCATGCTGAACGTGTCTAGTGCTTGCGTTGAAAAACTATGCTGAGAGTTGGTGTGTCCAAAAATTTTCGGAGACGTAAATTAAAAAGGTGATCGGTGAATTCGGAACAAGGTGGTTCTTCGTGTGATGTGCGTGTTGATGCGCTAAGCAAGCTGTCGGCAGGCGACAGGCTGCGGCCTGACGAGGCGCTGGACGCCTCCACTCAAGCGCACCAACTGCAGACGATGACCTCCACCATGGGTAAATATTGTGATTACAAAACAAAACTTCACCCTGACCCAACATCACCAAAAAAAAAGCTAAAAATTAACCAACACGTCCAGCACTCAACCATATGAAAAAAAAAAACATTTAAAAATCATATTGTTATAATACTTTAATATTATCATCTCGTGAACACTTTTTATATTATCATACATGTTACTAATACTGTATTACAATAATACTAATCAAACTAACCTACATTGGGATGTGCGTATACCAGTGGTGAAGGAATGACTGTCTCGTAGCACTTTGCTACGCGCTACGAGATACAATATAATTTTATGGATTTCTTGAATTGATTCGTAATAATTACTGATTTGACATCTTGTTAAATATTTTTTTATACTGTCCATTTCAACAATAGAATGTATTAATGTAAGTGTATTTTTTTATTTTATTGCACTGGATTTTTTTCGAATTAAAATGTTATAATAACGAAAACACTGTCATAGGCAACATTTTGTTACTTGAAAATAATAAAACTAGATAGTAACTAGTTTTATTATTTTCCAGTAATTCTGAAATACAGTATAAGTAAAACTTATATTGTAATAATATAAACTTTACTTTGACATCAGCAAATCTCGTAGAGACTCGCTACGAACTTGCTACGAAGCGAACTCTCAGTGGACTTCATAACTTATACAAAAAACAATATTTTCCTCGTAACGTAATAATTAGTTTTATACTAAAAATAAGTTACTTTAGAATATTTCGTGATTAAAATGTATGTAAATAAACAAACTTAAAAATAAAGATTGCCAATAATATGAAGACGGTTTGTTTTAAAAATAATCTTATATAACTGATACATAGATTACAGTTTGCTTTGGATTCATTCGACGCATTATGTGTATGGATTGTGGATAGTTAATACGAATTATATAATAATTAAACAAGCTTTTAATGAACTCAATTAATTCAATTAACTCAATAAGTGTTTTTGTAAAAAAACTCTCGTCTTTAACAAAAACACTTATTATAACTATTGATATTAGAGGTAGCACGTGTATACGTACAATGTATAAATAGACAGGAATAACAATAGACGGTCATTGTTACGATTTTTCATAAAAGTGTTTTTGAAAACCACTTCCTGTGTATTCAGTTCACACGCCAATATGAACTTTGTATCGAAACCAATAACACCTATAACCGCACACACGAACACAACCGTGTTACTGGCTCAATGTCTTATTGAGCAAACACCGGATTCTGAAACAGTATAAAAAAATTAATCAGCATAGAGTTGCAAAACAAAAAGGTGCCGTTTTACCATTGAACGGTAACCATGACATTCCCAAATCATCTCGTGGATCACAATCGTGACTTCATAGACTATGACCGGCTACTTTTACTTTCGTTACAATATGGCCGCCCTTTGTCTATGCTCTATGAGTCGGTGAGGTTGTTGATCTCCCGCCATTTTGTCGTTGCCGAAATACGTTTTTTACGCTCACTTTCCAATGCGGTGAAAGCGAAAAGGTACTGAATGTCACTGCTTCCTTTCAAAGCATTGTAGTGGGAGGACGCTGTCGAGTTTCGATAATAATAGGTGCGTTAGTTCGCCTGTCAAAAAACGCTATTGTTCACTAATTCGAATACATATGTATTTATGTTCGTTGTGCTCCATGTACGCGGTGATAACAAGTTTTCAAGACTAGCTTGTGTGCAGAAGTAAACATGCATGAGGAGGCACGTGGTTAGATGAATAGACATTAAACTGTCAATGTCAACAGGACTACATAGTTATATGTTACGCATTTTGTGCGACAGATTCAAATCCGATTCGAAATCAGATTTGAAACCATAACGCAACGCTTTATTTTATTTATTATCTGCCTGATGAGTCCCACTGCAGCGCAGAGGCCTCTTTCCATTTTTCTCTGTCTGTGGTTATTTGGGCCCAACTTCTTTGGTGAGAGTCCAGCTCGTCACACCATCTCCTCCTGGGCCTCCCGCGTTACCAGGTTCTATTGTTCGGAACCCAATATGTTGCCACTTTAGCCCAATTTTCACCAGAAACGAAATATTGCTGACTTAAAATATTCGGCACTGGAAATCCAGTACTAAGCTATCACGATAACATGCCATGATAAAGCGACAAATACATCAGAATAAAGCACTCTCAACTCTGTATTAAAACATTACCTCTCAACTTCCAACGTCGGTACTATGGATGTAACAAATTCCTCAAATGCTACGCAGCGTGTATTTTGTGTATGTGACCTTACCAATGGCGTCTCAAGTTTCCGATCTTGTAGGTGCATTTTTTGTATGCGGAAACACGGAACTACGGAACATACCAGAGCTAAAAATATATATGTAGTATTAAACCGAAATTAAAATTCAAGATTACAGAAAATTATCGATTTTGATAATTATTTTCCTGTATCCTTAAGGTCGTAAGGGTGCATTAAAAGATCCTCCACGCTTACGGCTAACGTACCACTAGGGGTACATGTTTCATTATTTCGGGAGTCTGACTGATTTTCTTTTTAACACGACATTAGCTATTGCCTGTCACGACACGAAAGAAGCAGAAATAAAACAAAAGAATAACTTTGATCTAAGGTATTAATTAGTACAGGATTATTGTGAATAGGGAAGTCATTGTATCGGAAATGTCTGTTTAAAAATGGAACGTTTTAGCTGTGAGCGCACGCGCAACACAGCCTGAATGTCAAGGCGTCTATGCCAGAGGCCGTGAGAGAGGCCCAGCATTGGGGCCCCTAAAATACATATACTATTGTGATCTGTTTTGATCAAATAGAAGTAAATATTGTATAGAAGAGAATTTGAGAAAGCTTTATATGAAATTGGAAGTATTCAATTGACTATGTTTATCTGTTCTTGAAAAACCTATAGATAGATGTGATATGAAAGTTTTTAAACTCGTCCCCTAAAACAGTCGGAATTGGTGTGCGAATGAAGGCGTGGACTGCAGCTAGGTAAAAAGTCGGTCTTCAATTCCATGTACATTATAATATTCTCTTCGTTAACTATTCAGAAGTTACTGTTATATCAGCTATATAAAATCACAATTTTTTGCTTAAATGCTAGTACATAAAGACTATAATCAAACAATTCGTAATATAACAGAAATATCTATAAATATACAATCTGTATAGAGATAGAATCAGTATATATTTATCGCAGGGACATGACGTGCATACAAAATGACAAAAAAAAAATCAAATAAAACAATAAACAAACTTTATAATATAAACCATCAGCCAATACCCGATAACTTTCTTAACAGCAGGCTATTATAAAGACGTCGAAAAAACTCAGCTAAAGTAAAAACGGCGATACGGAAGTACGTTTAAGGTAATACCGCTGACACCTTTAAACCTTTGAGGTCATTGTCCTGTTTGTGTAGACATTTTACCTATCCAACATTATAAACGAATATTCCTAGAAAAGATATTCACTTAGGTCTACTAACAAAAGAATTAAGACGGATAACGAAGAACATGAATTCAAATAAAGTATGTATACATTCGATTAAATCATTCCGAAACAAGATCCAATAAAAGCTTCTGCAAGCTACCGGTGTTACCTCACAGCCCTGAGGTGCCCAAGGAACATGCGTACACGTAGTCCGTTCACTCAGGCACTCGACGAGGTGCGTTCGGACGGTCGTTGGCGCCGAATCGGGCAGCCGACCTCGCCGGTGACACTGACATTGCGACCGGAACCACTCGACCACTTCCTGACACATAACACGGACAACACAAGATGTACAATCTTACCTCTTCTATTATTACACCCGAGGAACCCACATTAATCGGTCGGATAACCATAATGTTTTGGAAATAGTAAGGTCTTCACGCTTTTTGCGCAGGAATAGTGATATCATTTGTTTTGCTAAATATAACTCGAGCTAACTTACTTTTTCGTACAACATCCGTCTTTTTGGCAGTTCATTTATTTTGGAGGTGTAGAAATATATCATAGTGTATAAACATGCCACTCAGTGGATCATACGAGTAGGTCACCGATATTCGTATTTAGTGATCTACTGAAATAAATAAGTTTGAACTTATTTATTCAAGAGTATTTCCTCACAACAACAAACTAGTTCAAATAAATAGAAATAATTTTGAACACCACTTTACTTGGAACGTTCTATTAAATCTGCCAAACCAGATAATTAGAATTGTGACTTACATTTTCCGAATACACCAAGCCTCGCGAAGCCTGGCATGATGCAAGAAGAACTACCAGTTAGTACTGGCAACCTTGACAACTTACAACATTCACACGAGACTGGCTCGATACATTCTACGTCCGTTTGACAAAACAATCTTCGGAACTTGTGACGTCAACTTAACTTAGCGAAACACGGTTATCAAATGTCTGGAACTCTGGATGTATCTCCAAATGAAATTAGGTTGAGTGAAATGAGAGAAGAGATCTTATTTGAGTGTCTGCAAAATATTTTTTCTTCTGAATCTAAAATTATATCCATTCAACAGAGTTGCTTCAAAGAAAACATAACAGTCATTCCATAGTCTCATCGTCAGAAACCGTCGTACGTGAATTTATGGTGCTGCACTTTCTCATCTAGAGTAAACAGACGAACACTATCAAGAAGTGCATTGCACCGATATGTACTGTAAACTGAAAAAACGATACTCTTAATGGTTTGGTAAACATTTTGGTCAATCACGTGGCGTGTTGCCAAAGCGCTCATTGAGCTTCCAAGAGGAATTTTTATGATTAAATCGATGTTCGTAAGTATCGTTAGGTACATTTAGCTGGTCTTTTCTTAAATGTTTTATCTCTTTATGGCTCGACTGTAACGTCTTCAGGAATTCTTTCAAAGATTCTACGGGTACAAGTTTTGCTTTCCGAAATAGTGTCCCATCCACAATAAAATTCTGAATGTTGTACAATAAACTTCTAAACACATACGTTCATAGATTATTTTGTTCAGCTAACCATAATATTTACGATTTGCGGACGTGGAACATATAGTTCCAATGAACTTGTCTCACTGCGTGTTCATGAATAGCATGGACTAGCACAATATGTGGGTCGGCTATACCAAAATATATTTCTAAATTAAACAAATATAACATGTACAATAGGACCAAAAACTATTCGCTGTATCCATTTCTTTGTTATGAGTAGTTAGATACTTTTTCAACGAACTCGTGCTTGTGGGTGTTATAGTTTAAAAAGACGGTACCCTAACAACGGAATCGTAGGCGATAAGCGGGCGACCGCGGCAGAGGTCACAGTACTTCCGGCCGACCAGTCCATGCTTTCGGCCAGAACACGTGTCTTATCAGGCCCTTAATTTGCATCAGCCTTGGCTAGTAGGAAATACTGTCTTTAAATATAATTTACACGACCTTAGCTCATGATGCGTGTTTAGCTTTGTAATCTGAAGTAAGATGAACGTCAAATCGTTTTCATTTCGATAAGACGGCCTATTGAAACTTCTCGTGTAACTTCTATAGTTCCTTATTGTAACTTTATATGGTGCAGAAGAAGGAGTCGGCTGCTTCAAACTCTTCTATTTTATGTTGATAAAATTATTAATCCAGCAAGGGGAGAAAACCTCATTTTTTCTGACTCTACGGAATAAATAGTGAGTTATGCTATTTTTTATATTTTAAGAAACTTTGTACTGCTGGGACACACGGCCGCCTCTCTGAGAGAGGGAATGGGCTATAATCCACCACGCGGGCCCAGTGCGGGTTGGTAGATGTCACGTCTTCGAATTTTTGGTTTAGAACATGCCAGTTTCCTTACGATGTTTTCCTTCACCGTTTTTGAGAGCAGTGGTGATGAAATAATATTAATAATTATATAAAGTAATGCGCCTGCCTGGGTTCGAACCCACGACTTACTGTTCGTAAATCGGGGCCGCCACCACTGGGCCACCGCTGCTCTATATAAATCTACCGAAATTAAAACAATTGAATAAACATACCTCTCAAATTCCAACATAGTATCACCGACCACCGTCCGAACCACGTCCCGAGGACACAAATGAGAACGTACCTCCGTACTATTTAATGAGCTACAATAATGAATGTAATTAAACAAAGCCCAAACAGACGAGCGGTCAAGTGACCCTGTGCGGGGACGCACGCGCGCTTCCGTGTGATCTTGCTTTAGGCTGCGTTCAAGATCAACCAATTCTATTATCCCTTTATCTATACGCATACATGAATATTGATTGTATTGGACGGACGTAGTCAAACAACTCGGTATTCAAATTATTATGATTTATTGGTTTTGTTCGCTTTGTAATTTATTCTTTACCATTCAATGTTTGAAGGGTGGTTTTAAGCTAAATAGAATTGTGCAGATTTTATTTAGGGTTAAGTTATGAGATTGACTTTGAAAATTGGGAAATACTGATTGAGAACAGTTTTCTAAGAGTTGATATTGGTTGGTTAATTGTTAATGAGGAAGGGAAGCCTTTTCCCTGCAATGGGACACCATCATCATCTGCCTAGTCTTTTCCAATTCTGTTGGGGTCGGCTTCCAGTCTAACCGGATGCAGCTGAATACCAGTATTTTACATGGAGCGACTATCTGACCTCCATAACCCAGTTAGCGCTAGGTAATACGATACCTCTTGGTAAGACTGGTTGTCAAACTTTCGGGCCACTGACTACCTGTAACGACTGTCAAAGATCTACAAATGTCAGCCGAGACCAACGGCTTAACGTGCTTTCCGAGGCACGGAGAAAACTCGGTATGTAATGGGTGGTCACCCATACACGGACCAACCTAGGTAAGCACGGCTTAACCTAAAGATCGACCCGAGCTGCTGTTCTTATTTAATTGAAATGGTGAGTAAACACTTTCATGTTTACTCACCATTTCATCTAGATATGTATGTATAGAGAATGAAAAACATACAAAAGCATACTAAAATACTTCCGCTTCGCTAAAACGTGATCTAAGTATAAATCAATATATAAATAAGAATTGATTTAGGTAGAATTCGCATATTAAAATCAATTCAGACAATTCAATTTGCAAAATTGTATTTCCAATCTCGGTTTATTTCGAAGACCCGAAAGAAGGTTATTTAAAGTCAATTTATCATCATTTTATAACATCATATATTTGTATAAAGGTAATAAAATAGTAAGTATATATTTCCTATATTATGTCCGCGGAAGTCAAAGCTCGCGGCCTCGCAAAAAGCTCGCAAGCGACGAGTCGCTTGCGTCGAATCCGAGTCGAGTCGATTATTTTATTGACTCATTTAAACGTCACTATCAAGGTCATTGACTCATTTCAGTTTATTTGAGAGTCTAGAGTTTTTTAATGTTGACAAAATAGTTCCAAAGAACATTGCACCCGACTGTAATTCTAAATTAATTCGCTGGATTCGGTTCAATAAACAGTACGTGGTGTATGTTACTTATTTATCTCTTTGACGTAACGGCTACTAGAATTTCAGAGACTGATCAAGTTGTTTTAACTTGATGAATCTACTTTGCTGTGTGTTTTTCACATACCCAGACATGTATGAACTTTGAAAATATACGTAGGTGTGACCGTCAAGTTCGATCCTTCTTATTGCACAAGCACTTACGTCATCTCAAAATACGCATTCAAGATATATTGTTAAAAGAGAATCTGGATAACAGTTGCTATGTCATGGTGCATTGTTCCAATCTCTATCATTAAACCGTGAAGTGACGTTTGAATGAGTCAATCTCTTATCTTGCGCCCGCGCCGTGCGCCGGTGTGCGCCATAAATATTTTTACGAGTATTTTTTCTCGTACTCTACGTTCATGTTACAGCACTAGTTTACAAATACGCACCACAGTTTAATGTCCAATGTAGTCACGCAATGATATTATTGTGAAAAATGTATTAAAGTTTAATAAGCGTGATTTCGTTGACACCTATAATATTATTAGACTTTTTGCGATTCTATCAGGTAAAGTTTCCGGGTATAAATATGACAAATAAATATTTAAATCGCGATTATCATGGTCAAATAAATCGCAACATTCAAAAATGAAACCGTATACAAGTTCAGTCCGTATCATGATGACGTAATCAGATCATTACAACCCACACCATTGTATTCATGAACAAAATTTATCAACAACGCTGAGATACATGAACTCATGTATTTTAAAACCGAGGTTAAAGAACCTATTTTGATAAAATTATTGTCGAATTTCTCTGGCCATGTGACACGCACGATTAGTAGGTACTGTCCATTGACCTGTCACGTGTGCACGTACATACATTAGTACATAGTATTAATGTGTAATATTATAATACTCATGTATGCAAAGATACGCAATGGTTTCGCGAATTCCTATATCAATTGACATCGATTGTCTACTATACATTAATCGGTCATGATTTTCGTGACGACAATTTCGTCACAATAACGTTCGCTCGTTACTAAATTAGTATGTTTAAATGTGTTAGGCATGTCATTATGTACAAATTCTTTTAAGATATAAGGCGTCATTTTACAGGCTGTCGAATATGTCTGTTTACATATTTTTCAATTGTCATGCTTACAAAGAAGAAAACATGCTGCACCCCATATAAACTGAGATAAGGGCAGGGAAATGATGCCAAAAAAAAAAGAAAAATGTTGCATGTTGTCATGCTTACAAATCGTAGGAGATTCTGCTTTTAACATGAATTATTATGTGATAATAAGAATGGATAGCTTCCTTGCGAACTGGCGAGAAGGATCATACCATAGAGAGAAGTGAAAGGAATGACCAAAAAGAATGAATGAATGATGAATGATGATGATGTGTGAAGGATGCCCAGGAGTAGGACCATACGGGATGAATAAAAAAAATAACAATGAATAGTGTTCAATTATTTAATCGTTTGAATAATAGTAGTGGCACATCACTAAACAATTTGCAATCCATCGAATATTAAAGAACAAACACGTTACGCAAACCATGACGTGTGAAAGAACGACGCAGTTAATATTTACTTGCTGAAATGCCTCATACTTTCATGTATGACCTCACAACATACGCGGGCACACGATATCTTCAACAAATTTTGATTACCTGCGTTATCAAAGCTATAAAATGTACTCTACGTAAGATGAATGGAAATCACAACGACTTCTAAATAAAACCTAGGGTTACGCGCTCTCCGCCCGTAGTCAACTTCAGCCATGAACCGGGGTTGACATTGAAAAATGAAAATAGTTTTAATTTAATCGCAGAAAAATAAATAAAGTTCATAAATGATGCATGACCCATACCCGATCGTATCTGGGCCATACTACGTGACTAGGCCAGATATGTCACCGGATTGCCGTAAGTTACCCTTGCCTAAACTAAAAAAAATATGTAGTTGTTGTTAAAAAGATAACCGCGTACATAGTTTTTTTTAAAAACAGTCATGAAAAGCCGAATAATAAACATTTATAAAAAAAAGTAAAATTGTTTCTTGCAAATTAACGTTTACTAATCCACTAATCGAATTATCGTTATTTTTCTCTGTAAAACAAAAGTTGGCAGACATCTCGCGTTTAAAATTAGAATACGTTTGTTTTAAAAGATACTCAATTTAAACACTGAACTTTATACGCATTTTTATAAATGGTACGTGGAACTAACCGCCGCCATCTTTTTTTGCATTAGGTACAATTTCAAAAACAATTTTTACCAAAATAATTAATGTGCCAAAAGAACCCTGTACTGTGTCTGTCTTTGATGAATAAAAGAGGTTAAATTATAACATTTTAATGTTTGTTTTTGTTTTGTTCACAGGAATAATGACACTCAGCCGCGGCCCGTGTGACCTCGACAACATGAGTCTGTTCCAAGACCTCAAACTCAAGAGGCGGAAAGTTGACTCCCGATGTAGTAGCGATGGTAAGCATGCAAATTAATCATTCTTCTTATTTTATCCATCCGGCTGACAGTAAAAAGTCGTAATGAGACATAATTATCGTTAACTTCTTATTAATTTGCCAAAAGGCATTGATGTAGTCATAAAGTATTGATTCGTATTATTACACGTTCAGCTTTTTTTATTACGAATGTTTTTTTTTAATGCATAATTTTCTCGCTGTCGAACGTTTAAAAAAGAACACCATGGATTATTTTATGACATTTATTTGTATGTATAAATCTTTTCGCCGTCGAACGTTTAAAAAAACCGGCCAAGTGAGAGTCGTACTTACACGCACATAGGGTTCCGTAGCACCATACAAAATAATTAAAAAAAAATTAAGGCTCATTCATAATTACTTTGTATTGTATTACATTCAACAGCAAAACTAAATTTGTTTTTCATAGTATGTTAATGAAAAACAAAGTTACTGCTGCAGTTTGATGAAAAAGTCCCATATCTCAAAAACTAAACATGAAATTTTATTCAAACCAATTTTCGTTCAATGTTTTTTTTACGTTCCTACAATCTTACATTTTTTCGGAATTTTCCTTCTCTAAATTTAGACATTAGAGGGGGAGACACATTTTACCACTTTGGAAGTGTATATCTTTCAAACGATTGACTTTGAGTAAAACAGAATACATATACCTTCCAAGTTTCAACTATGTAGTCTTAATCGTTCCGGAATAAAGTGGCTGTGACATACGGACGGACAGACAGACAGACATGACGGACCTATAAGGATTCCGATTTTTGCCATTACGCTACGAAACCCTAAAAAGAACACCATAGACTGATTCAAGCTCATTTCCCGCGTCATTGGAACACAAAGGGCTGTCAGACCGGCCGGTAGCAGACATTACGGATTGTTATTGTAAATAAATAGGTTGATAAAGTGTGAGACGTAATGTCGCAGTACTCGCAGTACGACGGCACTTGTTATTCGTGCCGAGATGTCTTTCATAGTTGTGACGCGGATCACGGACCGCTATCACTTTCTGTCGCTGTGAAGTCTTTTGTTACTAGTAATTTCATTTTCATTTAAACGTGACCCTCTTGTTCCCACTAATGGCGAGTACGCGGTCTGTTTTTTAGTAGAATTTTCGTTATTTTTTTATAATTTTAACTAATTATTTGTACCCTTGGATTTCGGAAAAAAACACAACTTCGTAAGGTTTTCACTACATTACATTAAAAATAATTTTCATAAAGCTACAGTCATTGACTGAAACACAGCCCATGCCTTAATATATTTGTCCAAACACATCCAAATAATCAATAATAAAGCTCCCACTTACCCAACGATTTCCATAAAATTACATTTGAAAAACGAAAAAATAACAACACTCTTTATTTTTTCTTAAAATCGATACTATTCAGTCAAATCGATAGTATCATAATCGAATTACGCAACTCGATATTCGTAAACAGATTACTGTTTGATAATGATCGTCACTGAAAGTTGAATAACAGATCAACATAACAAGCCGTGAGAGAGTCGAGACTGGTTCCGAGAAATGCAAACTTTCACTTACAAAATAATGAAAAAAAAACTTCCAAAAACGAGATCCGGTTCAACAAGTTACAGTCGCCGTCGTACGGATTATGAATAGCGGGTATAATCTGTGTAATCTTATTTTCCGACGAGACAGAACGATTTTTTTTTAAGTAGTTTGTATTATTGAAATCGAGACGACATTGTTCAAGCGCAACTCCACTGCGCTTTGCTACGATTGATCAAACATTTAAATCGTAAAGTTAGTGGCAAATTATAATGGCAACTGAATTTCTCCTGAACTTCATTCGATAAATACGCGGTGTTTAGGGGGAAGCCCAAGGGTAGCCCGCGGAATTCATCATCAATTTTCATAGGTTTTTTGCAATTAGCAAGTCAGTACCAGTATTTCATGAAAAAGTCATTCAATGGTTAAATAAATTTGGAGGGTTTTGTTGATGATTTTAATTATTATAACTCTGTAACTACATACGTGTTACGGTCGCTAATCGTATTTTAATCAACATACAACTCGACACTGACTTGCAAATTGCCAAAAACAGAAGAAAATTTAAATTTCGCCGACTACCCTAGCGCTTTCACCTTCAGACAATAAAAACATTCCTGTTCATAACTGAAGCTGTGGATGCTCACCACACCCCGGAAAACTTCAACAAAATGTCTTAAAGCTTTCTTTCTTGCTTCATAAACTCACACGCAAATCATTTTCCCACACTAAACAGTGAACTTGCTAAAATTACAATTAACATGTTAATATTTTTTTAATTTACCGGTTCATAAAGATTACGTAAGAAGTGGCGTAGCGAGTGAAGTCACTGAGTGATGAAGAAAGTTTACGTAAACCCACGAAAGGTGAAAGCAATAAATACCAGTGCCGTAATTATTGCTATTGTGGGCTCATGAATAAATCATGAGAGAAAGATGTATTCACTGTCATATAACGTAACTTCACGCCCCGGGCCAATGCCGAACAAGATTGAAGAGCACCATCTTTTTTGCATATTTCAGTTGCTAATGGGAATGAATTGCTTTTTGTCTAAACTGTAGCTTTGTTTGCGAGAAATATCAGTCAATGAGCTTAATTGTAAGTCACATTACTACTTGCACAATCGGCGGTATCCATTAAACTTTTAGAGTAATTTCCTGATGTGGAAAATCATTTTATTTCTGCGTTATTTAAACTGTTAAAACCGATGTAGTATAGAATCATAAACGGGCTGCAAAATATCTCAACATGCATATAGGCGAAGATCAGTTACCTATTCTGCCTAATCAAAACAGTAGAGTCAACATCACGCGGCAAACCCGATTTAAAATTGTAATAATTCTATCCAGGAATAGAATTATTCTATTTTCGGTTATCAACTTATCACTTATTCGCATTTAAACCTGAGTAACGGTGTAACTAAGTTGGGAGCAGCGGAGCGAGGTAGCGAAGCAGCGAGGAAAGCGCTTCACGTGGTGTGTGACGCGCGGGGAGCGTCATCGTGACGCGCCCCTCACACGCACATTTGTGACACACCACTTTGTACGTACTAACGAGATAACGACCCAACCAATTGTTTTTTGGCCTGTCTTAATTGTGCATGGCTAATGAGTTTCGGGCCATTTAATTTGTAGTTGAAAGGGATTAGGGTGTGAATTTCTGAAGCGGTACGTGTCGATTGTACCAAATTAATGTGGGTTATTTTATTTTTCATTTACCTGATTTAAATTTCACATGACAAATAATCGTTCCGGAGATTATTATGAAATATATAGTTTCTTTCGAATACTTTCGATGTGTGAGATCTTTTAATTTAGAATTGCCATTACGAACTCAAGGCTTTATTGGAAAATATCCATACCTAACAGCAGTGGCCTTGTAAAAAGGATACATATCATAAAAGGGTGCATTCAACCCACAACACTATAAATAATTCAATAGCTTCACTTTCCTGTAACATTATTAATACTTTAATTTGTATAATTAAAACAATGCCTGTTCGCTACGGCGCATAATATATGATTCGTTTCGATTCTATAAATTCATAGCCTTAGTGAAACTGGAGAGTAGGTATATGTATAGGAAATACTATAAATATGCGAGTTAAATGCATGAACATTTCAGTAGTAAAAAGCTATACATGCCCACAACTCCTAATCACAGAGTCGATGTACTGGCCGCCGAAGGTCCCTTGATAACGCAGAGTGTAAATAAATTACTACCAGTTTCAACTGAAATAGTAAAACAGTTTGTATCGTCACGCTATTTTCGCTCGCGAGGTCAGACACACTTGAGGTACCAGAGAGAGGTACTTTGATATCGGAGGCTGGAGGCCAATCGTATGTGATAAGATTAGCGATCATTGTTGTGCATAAACATGGGGTCGAGTGATTTCTGACAAGAATTGATTTCTCGTACTACGAACGAAGTTTTTAGCTGTGTTGGTTCACTCCGGGGATGAGATTCATACGGGACTCTGTCTCCATAACTTTTATAGCTCTCTTTTGTAACGTAACAGGAATAATCTAGCTAAAATTTGATTGTTCCACGAACAAACTACCCCCAACCTCCCCTGAGTACCACGAATATTGATACTACGACGATCAATTCAGCATACTGTCAATTGTGTCAATAGAAATTCCATTAACCCTTCAGGATCGTTAGGAGACTGAAGCTTGGAAGCTAGAAAGTGTTGGATAAAAGGGCAGAAATGTGATGAAACTGAAAAACAATGTGTACCCTTCTGTAGTAAAGTCGATAAACATTTTTAATTTTATTGCCACTTTCGTATATTTCGCGTATTCCAGTTATGACTTTCGCGAAAGAAATGATTAATAAGTGCACGTCGTCGGGACGCAGGCGGGCCGGCGCAGCACGGCGCTGCGCGTCGCGGCGCCGTCACGTGGCCACGCGGAACCTCGGTGAGGGGAGCAGGGGGGAGGGACGCTGGGGTAGGGGGTGTGACCCACTTTCCCATGTGTCAGTGACCGCGGTCGACCTTCGAGCCTGCACCGACCGAATAAACGACCGTTCATCCGCCCCGAAATATAAGATTTGCTGGTTGCGTAACCGTCTTTATTGTTGTCCGTCTACAACAACTCTTTTACCATCTACAACTTTGCTAGCTGAGATTGGACCAGCAGCAATATGCGAGCTTTGTTACATAAAATAATGAACTCTAACGCTCACGCACAGGCAACGAGATACAGGAAAACAAGCTATGTGCAACATTACCACTACCATAAACAAGTAATCAGAACGGGACGTTTATCTAGGCGTTTGTGTGAGTCTACCTAGAACCTCTAGAGCTATTGCATCACGCGGCTAGAAAGATCGGTCCCCACCAATGATGTGGCAAAGGACGCGGAGTGAAATAGAGATCGTCCTCGAAGCGAGAGCGGTGCACGCGTTGCACTAGTCATTGTGCGGTTGCAGTTCGCACGCACGGCCGTCTAAGTGACCTAATAGCGGCTGGAGGGAGGGACCGGGAAGCGCTGCGGGGAGCGGGGCGGGCTGCCGCTCGTGCGGTAGGTCGGGCTCACTGCGCGCGCCCGCCGCCCGACGTCGCGCCGCCGACAGTGGAAAACTTTCTTCGCGACTTTTCCTCGTGTAAACAAAACCGCGCAAAATTTTGCGCCCGCGCGTCCCTGTCTCCAGTCTCCATGCTAATCAACGCGTGCCTTTGCTCAAATGAAGTTAATTATTTCATCACAATACTTTTGTTTTCTCCTAAAATTATCAAATATCATAATCTTGAAATTTGCAGTAAGAACCTTGTGGACAATAATGTGATTAAAAATTAGATCATTTACTGAATTCATCGGACTTTTGACCGTGTTTGCGATGTAAAGCCAGGTCACGTGAGAGGGTAAAGACTTCGCCTATGGATTTAGTAATAAAAAGTCGGTAAAGTTTAGTGTTTAGAATTAATGGTAATGAGTTAATTTTGTTAGAGATTTCCTTCTAAGCACATATATTTAGAATTCACGGTTTTACGACATGGAGTTGTCTATTCTTAAATTTTATATTGTTGTATCATTAGCATTGTTGCTTTAGCGTCGCATCTATGACATAGGACTTGTGTTATATTTCTTGAGATAGAATAGTAATGAAATAGTTTGCAATAACTTTTGTAATGAATAATACTTTTTCAAATAAGAAATAAATCTACCACATTGAATATTCCTTTACCGAACTTAGTAAAGGTATCTCGCATAAGAAGTTTTACTTAGGTAAGCAGTGCAAAATATTTATTTTTGAATCATTTGAAAGTTCTATATACAGTGAATCAATCTATGCATAATATAATGCTATAACATAATAGGCATTATTGTTGTGTGACGTAGAGCCCTTTGTGGTGTGTGCGCGGGGCGCAGGCGCAACGCTTCCGGGCGCCGCATCTGCGCTCGCGCCGCTTTCACTTTCTCCTCGCGCGCGCCGCCGCATCTCGTGCTCGCGCCGCGACCCGCATCCACGCTTCCTACATTTTCCACATCTATTCCGGATAGTTATATAAATTAATGCTTTCTGCACCCAAACTTCATACGATCTATTAATTAGTTACAATCGCATTAATCATAAGTTGGCGAGATAACTCATTATGATTAAACGTGTTCCAAACCTTCATCCGTAAATATAATAGATTAGTTTTGAATGTGGCCGGGACGGTAACGGCGCGGCGGCGCTCACGTCGTGACGCAACCGGCTAGCTAATCTAGTCGGCGGCGTCGGGAAGTGCAGTGTCGCACCCCGCGCCGCGCCCCGCGCGCTCTAACTACGAGCGCGCCGCGCGGTCGTTGACATTTCACCTAGTTTCTATTTGTCGCTTCTCAATAGTCCATGGTGTTCATTTTGTATCGCGGCGAGACGAGAGGTCGCCAGTCACTGTTGTTGACCCAAGCGCGTGTGCCCACAGGCGAGTCGGCCGCCGATACCAGCACGTCGTCGCCGGACCCCGGCCCGCCGTCGCCGCGCATGGCCGAGGCGGGCTGCAGCACGCCGCCGCATCCACCGCCCGTGTTCGACGGCGGCGGCTCCCCGACGCCCTCGCCAGCTTGCCACCCCACCGTCATTCGCTCTGCGCCACCCTACTCAGTCATCAAGTTCGAGAGCTCGCCGGCCTCTGTCAAGGCAGAGTGCTCGCCAGCCAGCAACAAATCTGATGCGACGCCACCTCAGCTATCCTCTGTAAAGCTTGAAGGCACCCCGGAACCACATCAACACTACAGGCCCCGTAGTCTCGGTCCGCCGACGCCGGGCTCCCACACCTCGCTATCGCCAGGACCCTGGCCGCCAACTGCCTGCATCAACGGTGTAAAGCCGGAATTGATTGGTGGGCACTTCCCACCGCAACCACTTGAACCCAAACAAGGCGCGCGAGGCTCCCCGCAATGGCGCGGCACGCCTGCCGTGATCATGGGCGAGTCAGGTGGAGTCCGGACGATGTTCTGGACGCTGCCGGCACCTACATCTAGTGGGGAGCCGTCGCCGAGTGCGTCGCATACGCCGACGCCACCTACCCCCGACCCGTCTACATGTAGCGAAGAGTCAGCCGCGCGTCTACTGCTCAATCTGGGTGGTGAGCTAAGGCGACCACGAGGGCCTCCTCTGAATATGGAATTACTTTGGGCAGGAGACGTATCTCAACTACCCGCGCACCAGCTGAACCTAACCCCGCTGAACCTGAGCGCTGCAGCCGGAAGTGTGGCGGGAGCGTCACAGGTCGCGGGCGCGAGCGCGCTTGCACTGGCTCCCAGACCGGACCTCCGCGCTTACGCACCTGAAACGGAACGTGATGAAGATGAACAACCTATGATCTGCATGATTTGTGAAGACAAAGCCACAGGCCTTCATTATGGCATTATTACTTGTGAGGGATGTAAAGGTTTCTTTAAACGAACTGTACAGAACCGACGAGTATACACGTGCGTCGCTGATGGTGGTTGTGAGATCACGAAAGCGCAAAGGAATAGATGCCAATATTGCCGATTCAAGAAGTGTATCGAACAAGGAATGGTATTACAAGGTGCGTATTGACTTCAAATTTGTAAAAAATTCGAACAAATTTTACTAATTTTCTTTTCCTAACATAATTTATTTTACAGCTGTAAGAGAGGATCGGATGCCAGGTGGAAGAAATAGTGGTGCCGTCTATAACTTATACAAAGTCAAATACAAAAAACACAAGAAAGCGAACAAGGCAGCGACGACGACGAGTCGAGCGTCACCGCCTGAAAAGCCCAAAGACCCTTTACCACCTATCCCATCACACCTGGTCAATGGCACCATTCTTAAGACTGCACTAACCAACCCTAGCGAGGTAAGTCACAATACACAATTTTTTTTTTATCAAAATCGGTTCATAAACGACGAAGTTATCCGCGAACACACATAAAACAAATATATATATACGGTCGAATTGAGAAACCTCCTCCTTTTTTTAAGTCGGTTAAAAAAGATCAATTGGTCAGCAATATCCGTTTATTACTTTCATTGTAACATTTGCCCTTTTCTTCCAGGTTGTCCATTTAAGAGCACGACTAGAAAGCGCCGTGTCATCATCGCGAGATCGTGCTGTACCCCTAGAGAGGGCGCTACACATGATCCGAGCGTTGATCGACTGCGATGCCATGGAAGACATCGCCACGGTGCGGCATCTACCAGACTTGCTCCACGACACATCAGAGATCGGGGACAAACTATGTAAGATCGGGGACTCGATCGTACACAAAATGGTCGCTTGGACGAAGAAACTACCATTCATTATGGAAATACCAATGGAAATACATTCCAAGCTGTTGATGGAGAAATGGCACGAGATCTCAGTACTGACGACGGCGGCGTACCAGGCGATGCACGGGAAGCACGCGCACGCGCCGCCCTCGTCGGACCATGAACAAGACTTTATGCAAGAGGTAAGTTCAAAATTAAATGTTATAGCGTTAGTGGAAATGTTACGAAAGTCTCATAAAGGTGTTTTTTCCACACAATTTGACTAACGAGCCCTAGATGTGGCTCAAGCACGCTCCGGGTCACATTCGCTCCAGAGACTTCCGCACATGCGCCGGAGTGCAGTTACGTGATCTGCATCGCTTGCGCAACCGCGGTAGAAAGTCGCCGGCTGCGGCTGCCAGACAACTAGTTGCACTCGGACGTTTGCACATTCGGTACTGGCCGCATAACCAGCTATGTTACACTAGGCAGTTAATGCGCCGTACCAGACGCTGAACGATTCTATTATCTTGTACGTTGGAGATTTATAACTGTTAGAACTTTATTTAGTCACCGTTCAATGAGACGTTTAGATTCGATGTTTCGTTACTATTAAATTGGCTGTATTTATTTACGTTCTGTCTAGCTAGGAATAGACATTCAATACTTATTGCTTGCTCGAACAATATGCAACAAGCAGGATCGCGACCCGAGAATTGCATGTGTTATATAAACTGAACACGCGGCGCCGTAACGTAATAACAGTAGTTATACAGAAAGTATTTTTCATTGTCTAGAGCATTTCCTCTTTATTTATGCATACGATATTACGTAAATATCGCCTATTATGTTCGGTGCCACATCCATACGTACGTTTTTTTAGCAATTTGCAATAATTGCATATGCAAATGGACTAGTATTTCTACTATTTCTAGTTATTAAACGATGTTGGTTTTATAATATGTTAATAAGGCTTATGACTAACAAGAAAAGCCCTTGGCAAACGACACGCCTCATTTGCATTTACTTATCGTTATATGAGATGTATAATAGCAATTGTTTTATAGAAAACGACGTTTAAACGCACATGACAAACGGTGCACAAAAGCGAGACTTTAAAAAACTGTAGCTTGTATTTGGCATTAAAAGAGAGGGTGTTCCTTGAGGGATTATATGAGTAAATAAATGTTGGGAATTATTGATTCATCCATAAATTATAAATCTTAAAAGGCCGTAACCTGGAAGCCGACCCCAGCATAGTTGGGAAAAGGCTAGGCAGATGATGATCTGATGAGCGTTTAGCGCTAAACATGTTTAAAACATCATGCTGACTCTGTCACGTTCAAACGATAGACAGAAACAGAACGACGTTTAAAATAAGTTTAACACTAAACGAACTTGCTTACTTCCAATTTCTAACAAATGATATTTTTCTCGCAGGTAAACGCCAACCTCCGGACGCTGCAGAACTGCCTAACCTCGCTGATGGGCCGGCCCATCACGCTGGAACAGCTGCGGCTGGACGTGGGGCTGGTGGTAGAGAAGATGACGCAAATCACCTGCGTCTTCCGCCGCATCCAGCTCCGCATGGAGGAGTACGTCTGCCTCAAGGTCTACATACTCTTGAACCAAGGTAAAGATAATGCTTTTATTTCAGAATTTTTTTTTTAACAAAAGAGAGATGCTTTTAAAAGGTTACCATCTTTATTTGTTACCCACATGCAACAACGACTAATCTATATTGTACTCTAACGTATTTCAAAGCAGTTGGTTTTCATTCAACAACAGGTATTTCTGTTTAGTAGAGCTTCTTTTTCAACGTAACAATACAAATTTGCTGAAGAAAATAAAGGACATGATCGGAAACCACTACACATGTGAGATACAATTAAGGAACGTCGAAACTTCGTCTTAGACCTATTAACAGATTAAAAGAAGCAACAAACATTTAACTAATTTTGACTTCCTGAGATATATGTACCTAAAGCTGGTAAAACTGGATGTATTTAAACTAAGCGCCGGTTATTATAATCGTTTCCTACTAACTTATCTGCATAATAAAAATAAATTTTAATCCCTCGATAAAAACTTGAACTGTAAATAATAGATTGACGTCATAATTTCATAGTTCAGAAGAATCTTTTCATTTTTTAAAAAAAAAAAAAAAAAATTTTTTTAAAATTTGAATCTATTTATTTCAAAGAGTAATTATCACAACTATTACAAGTAAAAAATAACGCTCAATCCTTCTGAGGCAGGATTATGTGCGCTATTGGTTAGGTTTAGGTTACCCACTCACAGGTCTGTCCGGTAGTGGACCCACACGTACGCCCCTCCGAGCCCTCAACGGTAAAAAAAGTCTTCAGAATGCTTTTTATCTGTCGAGGCTTTTTGCTTTCCAGCTTTTTGGCTATTTCCTTAGGCAATGTATTTAGAATGCTTGGAAGAGCATACGTCCAGACCCTTCTACCGTAGTCATTACTTACTTTCGGCAGTTTATATAGAGGCAAGTACGACAGGTTACGAACAAAATTTGGTCTACTCATTTTCTGTAGCTTACTCATATTTTGTTCACAGTAATCAGAGGCTACAGCTAATTTTACTTTGTCAAAAACATTTAGAACCTTACAGTAATGGAATAACCTATCATAATCGGGTTTATATTTGAGTTTAATTTTATAAGGAACCACTATTTTTAATAATCTTATTTGAATGTTATATATTTTTTGAAGGTAAGTTTTATAAGTTCTTCCATAGCTGGTTATACCATAATTGATAACAGCGTCGGCCAATGCCATATACAGCAATCTCAAGGTCCTATAAGGCAATTTCTGCTTCAATATGCGCAATTTTGACATGATAGCTCGAAGCTTTACACATACAGAGTCCACATGAGGGCCCCAGTTAAATTTATGATCGATCTTAAGACCCAGATATACATGTTCTTTGACACTTTCAACCGGCTTACAGTCACAGGTATCCAAGCGCCGATGCATGCACTGGTGTTCATGAGCCACGACTCTTGGTGTTCCTTGAGTTTTTAAGTACGGTGAATGAATGTGCATGAGTTTAGTTTTTTGATAATTTATTGTTAAGCCAACGTCGTGTGCCCATTTACATAGCAGGTTAAACTCAGTTTGCATCAATTCCTCCGCCGTACCCAGATCCCTGTGAGCTGTGATAAGACATGTGTCGTCAGCAAACTGGTACACGGAGGCATGCCGGAATAAGTTACACATGTCGTTCACGTATAGTAGGTACTCAGTCGGACCGAGGATCGATCCTTGAGCCGTTCCATGATGTGTCGGAACTCTGTCGCTGAGCGCCCCCGCTATACTAACCACATTATACCTGTGTTTGTGATAATCTTTGAACCATTCCAACATTGGACCCCGTATACCATTCTGCTGCATTTTTGTGTAAAGTACCTCATAATTCAACGTATCAAAAGCTTTGCTGAAATCTATCATAATTATGATTACATGTTTTTTGCTGTTAAGGTGATCATTGATTTCATCTGTAAACTGTGATAACAGTTGCGTGGTACTTTTATTTTTCTGAAATCCATATTGTTTTTCATGGATTATGCCATTACTTGACAGAAAGTCGCTCACAACGTTCCCAAAGTATTTTTCAATAATTTTATCTATGCAAGAAAGGATTGTTATAGGTCTATAGTTGTTGGTATCCATGTGACTGCCTTTTTTGTGTATGGGTCTTATTATACCAATTTTTAAGTTATTAGGATAAACTGACTTTGTTATACAACTATTAATTAGGTGTGTCAGAACAGGTGTAATTTCTCTTGATAAGAGCTTGACATCTTTTGCTCTAATCTGATCAAAGCCCGGGCTTTTTTTGTCATTGAGGTTTCTTATTATTTTATACGTCATGGCGTCATTTATCTTGCTTAGTCGAATAGAGACATTAGAGAATTCTGTGTACAACTTTGTGTCAATAAGTGGCTGATTACATACAGATAATACTTTTTTTACATTTGTGTCAAAGTCACAAGAAAACTTATTTGCTATTATTTGAGGTTTTAATCTAAAAGATCTTAGGATGATATCGTCTATTGCCTTTACAATTCTGCCTGTAAGTCTGTTAATTATTTCCCACATTTTTTTATGATTATTGAAGTTATTACATATATCCTTTTTTACATCTTTATTTTTCGCTTTAGAGAATAATCTGTTAGTCTTGTTTCTATATTTATTATAAATCTGTCTATTTATATTATTACTCATATCTTTTTTCCATATTTCTAGGAGTTCTTTCTTTTTATTAGACATATATTTTAATTTATCCGTTATCCATTTACATTGGCGTCGTTTATTTAAACTTAATGTTACTTTCTGTTTACACTTGTTGTATATTGTTTGGAATTTACCGCTAATAAAACTTTCAATTTCATTTGGATCACTCATTTCATAAACCGGGGACCAGTCAACTGAACTCAGTTCCTCTTTAACTTTATCGTTATTAATTTTAATAATGGTTTTACTTTGTTTCTTTCGGGTAGAACTAGTAATTGCAAGACCGATTATGAAATGGTCCGCTATTGCGTTTTGCACAACAGCTGATCGTAGTGAATGACTGTCTAGCCGACCGCCGTCGACGTCACGAGTAAAAATATGATCTATGCAAGATTTCGATACGCCAGTTGCACTTTTTTCTATTCTAGTAGACTGAGTAATGCAGCATTCTAGCCCCAGCTCATATAACGAGTTTAGATAATGTTGGACAATTGAATCGTTAGAATTGTCAATATTTATGTTTATGTCACCAATTAAAAAACAGTTCTTATTTACTGGGAATCCGGATAATAGTCGCGATAGTTCACTTATAAACATGCTCTTATTTAAACTCGGGGGCCTGTATACGGCGCATAATAACGTTTTATAGCCATCGAAAGACTCCACTTCACCAATAATACACTCAAAGTTCAATATATTAGCCGGTAGTCGTGTGAATGAAACACTTTTATGCACGTAAATAACAATACCACCTCCTTTTCTATATCTTCGTAACTCCGTAAACATTGAATAATCCTGTAGTTCATATAACGGTTTTATTGTATCTGTGATGTTAGCTTCCGTAATTATAATCAGGTGAACAATCACGGGGCTGGTAGTGATGATGTACTCTAAATGCGAATGATTTTTTATCAATGATCTGATGTTGACATGTAATATTAATAATTCGTTGTTTTCCGGTCGTATGTCACACGTAAAATCAATCCAAGAATGATGTACTTTATCCATTAAGAATGAATCTGTATAATTAGTATTCATTATCAATCTGGTGAGGCTGACAAGTTAAGTGTAGGTAGGTACTTACGTTGCCGGAACATGAGGACGGTTCTTGTTGTAGTCTAGTTTATAGGCATACCTTCATTTTATTTTTTATTTTTGTAGTTCTTTTCCAATTCTTGCTATATCACTGTTTGAGCGCACTGTATAGACTTTTTTGTCACCATCTTGTTTGCGTACCATAATAAGCCCGTTTTTGCACCATACATATTTACACATCAACTTGTCTTTCAGGAGAGATTTTGTTTTCCACAGTAGGTAGGCTGTTGTAGGGCTTAGAGATTCACGTATGTAGACCTTTTCGTCACTCTCTTCACCTATGTCACGCGCAGTAAGGGTCATGTTTTTTGCCGCCTCAAGCCAGCAGTCACGGCCATTATCACGCAGGGACACGATGATCGGCGCTGTGGCTGCAGTGGTGACCTTTGTACTTTTAATTGTGTTAATTGGCATCTGGATAACCTTTCACCGCATGGCAGGCCATTGAGGCCGGATTTATTTAGGCTATTTAAATAGAATGAATGGCACGTTTCCTTGTTTACGAAACCGAATACACTTTATTTTTTTAAATATTCAATCAGCGATAGCGATTACAGTATTTGGGATATTCCAATTAAGATTTATCGGACAATAAACTTTTGAAAACAGGTCAATATTTAAAATCTTGTGGTTTCAAAGCTATCGAAATCCATGCTGACACATAATAAGACCAGCGCTTTAAGACTTCCTCATTCCCATTACTATAAGTTGACAAAAAGCCATGTGCACACCACCCTGCGGAGAGAGCCGGCTCATTACTTGAGTAAGTCAACGCACCGCATTGTAATCCTGTTACAGAGTAGCCGAGGGGTGCATCGGCCCACGATGCATGTAGGTCAGTTACTGTTACGCAAGCTAGGCATCCTACGCTGTGACGTCGACCTGACTCATTATGTTACTCGCTTTATATCTACTTAGAGCAGCGTTTACACGTGGACACGTGAAACAGCAAACTAGCTTTGGGATATGACGTGATCTTTGTTTGGTATCCTACTCGGTGACATAAATGAATGTAGAAGAATAGATGTTGTTTAGATGAATTAATTGATCTATTAACTTTCTATAAAGATAAACTGCTTCACTTTCAATAGTTCAAACGCTATACATAAGTCGCTATAACCAGACCAGCAATTTGTTATTTCGAAGAAAGGTAAAGAGAACTCAAAAATTTACTTTCTAATATGATACGAAAGCTTTATATATGTAACTATAGATTTTATCATAAGATTAATGGACACAATACGAAATGTGACATGACAATAAAAATCTCGGCGCATAGTGAGTGCGATACGCAGTGCAAAGTGTTCGTTAATATTATTATGATTGATGTTACAAGTAACCCAGATGTGGCCAGTCGAGAGTCGCTCGCGACACCGATTAGGAACCACTTCTCAACGTTGATAACCATTTCACTGCATGAACTCTGCTGACATACGAAAGTCTTCAGATATCTTCCCTGATAATTTGCTTTATTTTTTTCGGAAAAGTTTTCCACATGTAGGTAGGAACTACTGCCGAGCCTATTATAAGTTCTGCCCGCTGCTTTGAGTATATTCTGTCTAAATTTGGATATGATTGACTAAATTTTTACTACAACAATAGAAAACTCCATAGCCTTGTGAAAAATATACACAGAAACGGTAAATGTAATTTAATTAGCTACACTGTAAGTCAAGTTTCAATAACTAAGTTTGAGACGCAATAGAATGTACCTGCGAGCTGCGGCGCGAGACGTCGCAGTCTCATCTAACCTTCGACGATAATGGTTTTACATGGTTAATCACAGTAGGTTCGCTCGTCCTAGTACTGTGGACTGTGGCAGGGAAACTGTGACATCCTGTGTTATCGCTAGCAACTAGGTCGCAACACGCTCTAGCGCCATGTTTGAAAATTATTTTCACCGCGTTTGCACATATATACTTCAAGTAGGTGCGCTGTTTATCAAACTATGAAAGTACTCAGAGAGTGTTTAGCCGCGCTCGGAAATACCGCGTATTATGTTGCACGATGCTTATGTAAATTAAACTTTGAAGTTTCAACATAATAATACTACGCTATGTTTACCAACAGCAACGGTTTTCAAAGTAAAACAGATTATAACGTCATCACGCGGGGCAAACTGAATAATTAAGCATTTGACTCCTTAAAGGCAATATCGTTTGAACATGACACCCAAGAAATTTCATTTGTTTGAGTCCGTTATGAGCCTGTTAAATTCTCATCAATTGGCGCTGACATCATCAAAATTTACGAAAGTAGTCCACTCCACTCTTCTCAAGATCCTTAAAAAAAACGTTACTGAAGGTCGCAAGAATGAGTAATTTACATCTATATATGAATTGAGTAAACAGAAGGACTTTTCCTCATGTATGTATCCGTAAACCTAACATAATAAAGTCATGGCTGCCTGTCGTTATCAAATCTTAGATCTGGCAGTGCAATGTACACAAGGAATACGCCACTTGTGTACCAGTAAGTTGTCAATGAAGCGAACTATCGAACGGAATTGGCTTCAAATTGATATTGTTGATAACCTACTTAAGAACTGATTGAACCGACTGTGCACTGTTTTATAGCAATCACTGCTTTGGTTCAAAGAAAAGCTTAGTTAAAAGCACGGTAACTAGACTTCAACTCTGGGAGCACAAATGTAAAATATTAATCCTTCTTAAACCAATTCAAGACAAAATCCTAAAGATCTCTGAGCCTAAAATTTCACTTCCGAAAGACTGCAATTCTCCCGAAAATAGAAATAGAAACGATAATTTTCGAAAGGAGGAAAACTGTGCCTATAAATAGCAGGTAGAATTATAGGTAGGTACTAGTCATCGTCACAGCTATTTTATTTTCACTTTATACACACGTATGTGTGAGTAGGGTACCATAGCTGTACTAGTAACTAGTGCGGACTACGGTGAAATGGAAAGCGCTTGCGCAACTGCGCCCGCGCCGACTGTACCGCTGTGTGTGTGTGTGTTTGTTAGATACTTGTAACAAAATGTTTGTTGCGTGTGAGCCCTGTTGAGTAATGCATTAGAATTTTAGGTACGTATCGCCATATTTGTCATTATGAATATGTTGCATTAGCAACACAATTACGCACGGCGAATTATCGCCGTTGTCGCTTTTATTAGATACAAATAGGAAATGGTTAAACATTCCCCTTAAAGCACCAAATATAAATACAGAAAAAAAAACACGTTACACTCTAATTACTGTGTAATTAAATCAAACAGCAATAGGTTGTTAACCCGTATAGAATTAAAACTGTCGCATTGCATTCAAAAGCGCATTGCGTATAATAATGTAGAGTTAGTTACGTCAGCTAAAACGGGACAGCATTTCACTCTCGGAGCGGAAAGCGCGACGCGGAAGGCGAACTTTCTCTTTTGCAGCGCACTGCGCGCATTGAAAAAAGCGCAAGCGCAGATTATAGAATGAACGAGTACCGCTACGTCTCGCGCGCATTCATTTACGTAACCAGTACTACATGCGCGCGCTGCTCAAATGAACACTGATACTACACGATAAAAAACATACTTTGAATTTATTAACGGCTCCGTAAAGTCAGAACTTTATATAGCCACAATACAACATATCTCATCAAAATAGTTGTCATCAGTAATATTATGTTCTACAATTTATTCTATATTGTTCAGCAAAAATAAACAAACATCAATTAAATGTAGTCGCAATAACAGCACACATGAAACAGTCGCGCGTACAATAACGTGGAAAAATGCGCGCGCGAGAGCGAGACGGCAATAGCGGTGAGGACGCGAGCGAGCTCGAACGGAGGTCAACGGCTAGCCGCGGTCGTTGCCCTGCTATCGGAGTGACCTACTGAGCGCGTGACGTCACCGCCGCACCGCGCTCCGTGGCATTGGTTCACCGCCACCGCTCAGCGCCATCTACAAGCGAGTAGGCGCACTACACTCGATCGTCATTGCATGATTGTAGGAAATATATTAATCAATACAAACCAATGCCATCCGCGACTACTACGGCTGCAACTGCTGAATAATTTCGCGTTGAACGTTAGATTGTAGCTTTGCATATTAATTTTGCTTGGTAGATGGTAACTTTTGTTTTCATTTGTTTCAGAACTTGAGTTGGAGGGTATTCAGGATCGGTACGTGCAGGTGTTGCGCAGTTACCTGGAGCACGCTGCTCCGCATCATCCTGGAAGGCTACAGGAACTCTTCGCCAGGATACCTGAGGTAATTTGCAACATTTCATTTTGCTTTCTCTAAAGTGCCCCTTGCCAAGTCGAGCAAGCACGGCCATACATTATACTTTCTCTTAATTTTCAGCACGGATGAATAAATCGTTTTTCGGCGGAGAGAGTTGTTATAGATCACTCAGCATGCTATACCTTTGTCAGTAAATAACGTTGCATAAATAAGCAATTTATACAGCCGGATTCGTTACCAAGGGATAAGATAGCAGATTTATCGTCTATCCCACAAAGTAAAATTTACAAGGTACATTCACAATAGAAAGTGGAAGGAAAGCTTTTGATTTCACGATACTAAGTTGTCGTTTTCACTTACAGATCCAAGCGGCGGCGAACCTGTTGCTCGAGAGCAAAATGTTCTACGTGCCGTTCGTGCTGAACTCGGCGGAGATCAGATAGTACATGGCGCAGCAGGGCGTCTAGTTCTCGATGTACGAGCGGCTGACTCCCCGCCCGCGCCCTCTGTCCCGCCGCACCCCCGTCTTATGATCGCACTCGCCACCATGTGTTCACGCCGCAGCACAGCGCCACCGCGCCGCCGCGCGACCCGCGCTCGGTGCCACCCGCGCACCCGCGCGACTGCGCCTGCACAAGAGTTCGTACAAATGTTCCTACTCGAGCACCGACAATAAGTGCGCCCGCCCAGTGCGACAAACAGTGACAGTCAACACGAGTGCGGTACATTTATACCTTTGTTGAGTCGATGAGTGTATTGGTTTATTGTTTAGTAGAGGAATTAAAACGTCCCAATTGACAGACTGATTTATTATTAAAATAGCTATTACATAAGGTACCAGGGACTTGAATGCGTGTTTTATACGTGGTAGTGTATACTACATAGTGTTAAATAGAATAAAATATATATTATGTTACTATTTAAATTTGTCAGTCGGAGAATCGCATAATATATTATTTGTGTAAATATAGAGTAAACTTTACAATATAATTAAGACGTTGTTTTAGACAGAATTGTTTCTTGTAAATGAAATACTGCTGTTTTAGTTTGCATTTTATATCGTCTAGGATTAACCAGTAGATTAATTACTGGGTGTGTAATATTGAGAATTTCAATTTAATTTTATATGACTTGTTCGTACATAATGTAAGTAGCACTAAGTACCTACTCTCAGTGTTTACCAAGACTGCTTGTATACAACTGTACTGTTTATACACTAACATAGCGGCGCGGTGGCTCGCGCGGTTCTTATAGTCACAACTTATGCATTTTTATTGCCAATATTTCGCATAACACTATACTTGTGCATGTTTCGTTCTGAATGTTTCACTTCTTTATTCTGGTCTAACTAGCTGTAAGGGTCGGCGCGCGCCTATGTCGGCCGCGCCGGCTACTCGATGCATTTCTAAGTTGACGACGTTATCTATATGTGCGTAGATGCTTCGGACTTATTGATCTTATACTTTGCTTCCTTTGATGTGTTCAAGTGTAATTGTGCTCAATGTACCCTGATTTTGTTCGGATATTCAAATTTATAACAATCGTTTGTGTCATTTCATATCGTACCATTGACATCCTTTCGCGTATCGTTCCTCTAGTATTGTAGATACATGATACATTTTGTACATACATAAAATATTTTGTACATATTGCGTTAAATCTCGATTACATAAACTATTTGATTGATTTGCAACTATTAATAAATAAGTGATTTAATTGTGAAGTTCTAATTTAATTACAAAACAGGTACATGTACCCATCATTCATCATCGTAACGAGACAGTGAAAGACACTTAACAGAAACTATGAATTTATGGCATCACTTGTCATCATCACAACATTAGCCCTCTAGCATTCCTCTTCATGTACAAAGTCATCAGTAGAGCTCCATCTCATCTGTCCATGCAACCATCTGCCCTGAACTCCTATACATTTAGAGCGATCAGTAACATCACTAACACCGATCTTCATCTACACATAAAATAGGCGTATCTAACAATAATATAAAACGTATCATTACATGATCACAAAAAAAAAACATTTATATTAACTTACGAAAAGACTTTCAAACTACTACTGTCAGTAATCACTGCCTTCATTTTCTTACAATTTATTCGCCGTTATCGTTAAATAACACTTTGTATTAATCGTTAATGTTAAAATTTGTAATAAACGTTCCATCAACGGTGAACAGTTACCACTAGCTATAGGGGGCAATGTAAGCCTTGTTTAAAATTAAGTAATTACAACCAAAAAGTTCGTTCTAAGGACTTAGGTTCTAGTTAATTAGAGTTTTTTATGCCTTAGCTTTCTCACGGTCGACGTCGGCGTATACAGAGCAAATAGTAGCCAGATCCTATCTCACTCATATAATATAAATAGACTTCACAACCCGTCAGTACTCAGAAATAAATCAAAAGAATCGAAGGTCTCATTCGCTTAGGTTGTGCACATATCAAGTTGACGCCGGGAGGCACTTGCACACACTACATCGCGTTAAGTAGCTGAACAGTCGACTTAACAAACAACTTGTAATATTAGATAATCCTGTTACCTGAATGAGCGATACACGTCCGTTCCTCATCGTGTTACCATTAGTTAAGTATTAGCGGTTATTAAATGTGTTTTGTAAATTATAATTAGTTTGAATACAACCAGTTACGATACTGCCATCAAATGCCTAAATAGTTTTCAATTAATTTTGTTATAATTTACGTACGGTTAATTAAGTTAATGACGTTGGTGAAATTATTAGTTAATTGTGATAGTAAACAGTGATATAATATCGGAGTGGGCGGCACGTCGCGTCCCGCCCGCTCGGTTGCCCGCGCGGTAGATAGCGCGTGCGGCACGGGTCGCGCGACTTACACCGCCCGGCGAGAGCGCGCCTTCACTAATATTCGGTCTCACTACGTGAACCCTTCACGACAATTGGGTAACTATATTTATTTATTAATTTTTTTATCTAACTTAATTATAATTAATTAGTTCTTAACAACACCATCAGAACGACGGTGTTAAATCTAAAGTCTGAGGTAAAGATGCCTTTATAGATTTTTAAACGTGTAATGAATGACGGAATCGTAAATATAACTATAATCGCGAATCGTGCATCGTTCGACTTATATGTATGTAAAGGATAATGTATGTAAGTAATATTGACACTTATTTTGTTAGTATCATAGCGTATTTTAAGGCGAAACTAACGGCATTGTATCAAATGGGAATTAGATTTGTAAGAATGTTATTGGCGTTGTACAAAGGATAGTATTGTTAGTAATTAAACAATGAAATTGGCGCATTACTGGCGAGTACCTAATTAGAATAGTACACGACAGCCCCCTGAGGCTATACATTCATGTAATATGTAAATACAAATTATGCTTCGTCGTAAGGTGCCGTTCGCTTTCGTTGCACTTCTAAATTATTTGCTGTTACTGTGAAATAGGGCTAGTTCGCCTCTTCGTCCAGTTTAATGGAACTCGTATTAAACTTTTGAACATCAAAATTGACTGACCGATTCATATGAAACATTATAAATGATTTGCTTCTGCTTGCTATTTTAATTTTAAATGAGTTTGCATAACGTTAGTACCGCCTGTCTCGGTGATAGACTTCACACCCGAGCCTCGGACGGTAACAACCGGCTTCCAGCAGCCCGTGTGTTCGATACCACCATGTGTTTATAAATATACTGCCATGCGCTGCTCAGAGTCCCTGTAGTCACTCTGAATGCATGAACTAGTAGCAACACTACTTAACTACGATCGTCAATTAGCACTGTAACATTACTAACGGTACACTGTAGGATATTTGAAATCAAGGATATCGTCATCATCATCAACACACACAGGCAGTTCCGAAGCCGGTTCGTAGATAAAACTTCGAAAATATTTTGACTGATATAGTTATGTAATAAACATAATAATGTTAATATATTTATAAGGGTGTAACAAAAACTTAATGCATTTCACATTTCTTTACAGTCCATAAGAATAATGAATAACGTGTAGGATTACATGTAACACATTGTGACGAAATATTTTCACATTCGTAGTGTAAGGTTTGTTGTGTATGAAAATAGCGTTTCAAGTATTTCGGGTAAAAGAAGGGTTAAAATTTGTGTACATTAGACATTGTATTAAAATAGTTATGAAATCGAGTGTAACGCCGTAAGAGAATATATATTTGGAAATGTTGACAAGTGTTTGTTGTATGTAATTACATGGCACAGATGGATATTTGAACTCTAAGTACATAAATAGATATATATTCTACGAGTTATACTTCATGTTTTAATCAAATAATAACAGTAATCAATTCTGTTACAGTTTACATGAGCAAACACGTTTCGCTTGTCTTACTAATTTCAATGTTTAGATACATTTTGTGTCCACTTTTACAAATTTTCAAAATAGAATATGGTCGAAGTCACAGATTGTATTAGTTGCCACGCTGTACCACTGCGAGTGCCTCACTGCCAGACACAGTAGACACCTCGTCGGATAGCGGCTAAATTTTATTCATAAGAGTTCAATGTGATTGACTGTGCTGTATTTCACGTATTTAGTTGGGCTCGCTCAATACCAAGACTTATCGCCGCCAGACCTAGCATACATTAAGTATTATCGATACATTAGGGTTCTATGTTTATACGTAGCAAATCACATTAGTTGCTGATTGCTGTACTGTTCTCGATGGAATAAGGCTGTTGTTATAATTCGACCAAGTTAAGATATACAGTGACTGTTAGTAGGCAGTGCTCAGGAGTTTGTCTCGTGTGCGTCTCGTTGAGTGGTGCGCCCGCCGCGCGCCGGAGTAGTCAAGCGAATGTGTGCTGGTTTGCCAAGAGAAGTTACCTACAGTTGTGTTTAGTTAGCGATGCATAACGTGTTTGTACTTTAATTTGTTTTTTAGTTGTACTCTTGGAAATCAATGGTTAATAATTTAAGAAAATAAATTGTATGTGAAATATATTGATTGATTTTATTTGATCCCAAATCTTACAAGTCGAATTGGCATAAGAATGGTATTGTGGCAATTCATCAAATGATCATCTGGAATGTTACAATGCTAACCAGTTGAAGAGACACTGAATTAATAAACTATGTATACCTAGTAATGATATGGCAAGAAAGGAGGTGTCTGATGAAATGACGAGTAATACAGAAGTATGGAAGAAGAAGACATGCTGCGCCGACCCAAAATGAATTGGAATAAGGGCAGGAGAATGATGAATGATAATGTATACCTAGTAATATGACATCTCATGATCATCATATCATCCCATCTCACCGAGACGAAGTTTCTGTGTCAAGAAGCAACTTCATTTACGCAAGCAAGAACGTTTTTGCTGCCCTTCCAAATAAATATTTAGTCCATCTAAAGTTTTGGGCTTGGGTATGGACTGGTTGCTGACCGACTGCTAACCCTGGTCTCTGGCGGATATTTTCTGTACATTATTTATCAGTCCGTTGTTAAAGTTAATAACGGGTTTTTTTTTTTGGGAATAGTAACTCCCTGGAATGAGAAAGAGGACGCCTTTGCCCAGTAAATAAAAAAATGGCATCCCGCAGGTCAACATAATTATGAGACTGGCTTCTTAGCCGGACTATCCTGTGGATGCCTTGAGAGTAGGCCTCCAACCAGGGGCATAAAACTTATAAACATAGCGACCGCGTTCTAATGGCACCCCCTATGAGGTACGAGCCTCGGCTTAGGGCGTCGCTGGAGAGGGCAGCAAAGGGACAGGCTGGATCTGAATGAGATTATTTGGGGGCTAGTTTAAAACTACTGGTCAGCATCGCGGGCTGGCTCAAGCAAGGGTCGAGGGGAAAGTTACTAAAGTCATTTTGACGTAGAAATATAATAAATGAATCCGTCAAAAAGGAATCTAGGTCTCCGGACTACAGCACCCAACGACTCTCTAGATCGTGCAACCGCTTATCTTTAGCTTATCAGCCAATACAAACAAATCGTTAACATTAATTGAAGAAAACAGGTTACTACGCTACCTTACAGCCTACCAACCTTATATAGTATCTTTAAGAGGCTCATTTATCTTGTAAGAAGTGTAATTCTATCTTGAACTAAAATTAATATAAAGTGGTTAAAAGCAAGTTATAATTCCATTAATTTATAAAGACAATAGTCCACTACACAAGGAAAATATTCTAAAACAATAATTCGTTTATTGATTCAAATATCTCAATCGCAGTTCAAAAAAAAAACTCGCGCATGCTTTTTTCGTGAGGAAGAGTCTGCGTAGCACTTGCTACGACGCCTACGAGATAGTACGTCACTGCTACGCCAGGCTCTACGAAATTTTTATGCGAGAAATAGTCTTTACAAATTAGCTTACCTTTATTTTTGTTTATAAATACAATAGTTAATTAATTTAACTTTGGATTTTATAAATGATCTATTGTTACTTTTAGTTTAATTTAATTTTATAGTGTAGTAGAGCGTAGCTGAGGAAGGTTTAAAGAGTTACTTGTAAAAAGCAGTCAAGTATTTTGATAAGTAAACGCAAGTGTTAAGGCGAAAAGCGTCGGGTTAAAAATTAGTTTAGGACGCTTTATTAATTTGTAACACTCAACATCAACCTACCTCGAATAGTTTTATCTCCTATTCCAATCAATTTGAGTTGTAAAAATGGAGTTCTAGTTAAATCGCCAACCAAAAAGGTAATATACCTTTTCAACACACTTGTCAAGCAAGATGATGACTTCTGGCAGAAACCAGAACTGTTTGCCGTTATTGGAACGGGTCTTCTTAGTTTATGCTTGCAGTACCTACACCTACAACAACTTGAGAGAATTCTAATGTGAAATCTGCCAATCCGCGTGGACAATTACAGTGCATTCCCTCTCACAGAGAGGAGGCCTGTGTTGTGTCCCAGCAGTTGGAACATTCATCATCTGCCTAGCCTTTTCCCAACTATGTTGGGGTCGGCTTCCAGTCTAACCGGATGCAGCTAAATCCCAGTATTTTACATGGAGCGACTGCCTATCTGACCTCCACAACCCAGTTAGTACTGGGTAATACGATACCCCTTGGTATGACTGGTTGTCAGACATTTGAGCCAGACTTTTGGAACATTATAGGCTGATTATGCTTATGCGCTGATATTAAATTCAAGCTTACTGTGACAACAAAACCTGTCGGGTATTAAATACTTTTATAACAAAAAACAGAATCAGCTAATAATGGTAACTTTTTTATCTCGTCGTAAAATAAAAGCTTAACTACTGCCCTCTAGCGTCGAGTAGTGAAACTATTTCCCTAGTTAATTACTCATTTCAACTACAGATGGCATTGTGAGCGAAGATGAAGCTTTTATACTGCGTTTTAATTATCCAATATATATTTATACATCCAATATTAGCACTAAATATTTTAAGAAATTGTAACTAATAATTTAAAAATTTCAGATGTAAATTATAAATTTTGTCTGTGATCATAATTCTTACCTCTATGTATGCTTCATGTCCTTCTGTCAAAATTGTCTGCCGCTTGCCACATGTCAGGCAACAATTATTGTGGTTTTACCAGATTTTACTAAAATTATACTATAAAACAATCACGCAAAATGGTACGTATACCTTTTATAACCATAGTTTATCATTACAACTTCTTATCATGCAAGTTATTGATCTATTGCAACTTGATGTAAAAGAAACAACTTAGCATGGTGTCATGAATAATTCCGTTTCAGAAACCCCTTATGCTCCAAGGGCACGAGCGTGCCATCACACAGATCAAGTATAACCGTGAAGGTGACTTGCTGTTCTCCGCTGCTAAAGATGCCAAGCCGAACGTGTGGTGGTCGTTGAACGGTGAACGCCTCGGTACTTTCAATGGACATGGTGGTGTCGTCTGGTGCCTGGATGTGGACTGGCAGACCATAAACCTCATAACCGGTGGAGGTGACAGTTCATGCAGGTTTGTATACATTTTTATCATACTTTTTGGAAATAAGTTTGGTTATACCAGTTAGAACAACAATGATACAATAGTACCAATGATTTTGCATTAATTGTTTGGTTATTAATTTCCTTATTGTAACCAATATTCAGTAGTAGGAAAATGTTATTGTTAATAATCTCATGACCAATGTAGTACATAAAAGAATAATTATGATTTTATTTGGATGTTGAATCTTTTCTTCAATGCTGGTCTATTTAATTACCTATCTAAAAGTAAATAATCAACCTGACAAATCTGGGCTGCAATTAGTTGCACCACTAATGTTTTTTTTGTGCAACACAGTATGATTAATACAAATGTTTTTGAATGACTTGAAAAGTAGTCATTATTTCTTTATCAAAAATTACATGTTTTGTTTTTATACCGCCAACAACAATATCGCCAAAAAAAAAAACAGACAACAAGATTAAGACAGTTTGGAAAATTATAAATAATGAAACAAATAGAAACAAAAGACACAACACTGATTACACACAAATGTCGATGTTGCTCAGGAATTTGCAACATTCTTTACCAATATTCCAATTAAAACCACAGAAACGCTAAATTCTTCGCCATCCCTTGCAATTAATTTATGAATAGAGAACCTGAGAGATATGAGATATGAGAGAGCCTGTCCTGTTGAATTTAAATTTAAACACATAAACCCTGAGGTGGTCAGGAAGGCTTTTAAGCAACTTAAAAATACTGAAGACCTTTGGGCATGTCTACTAAAGTCTGTCAATCAATTGTTGAGACAGTAGCTCCCTATTTAGCCTTAATATTTAGCCTTAATGTGTAGACCAAGGGGTATTTCCAGCTTTAATGAAGTATAATAAAGTTATACCACTTTTTAAATCTGGAGACAGTAAAGACACAAATAAGTATAGTACTCACTTTACTGTAGACTCACTACACTGTATGTTTGACTGCTTAGTTCTTCGAAACTTACCATATATACATTTAGAGAATTTATTCCGGGTGATTAATGGTGTATTCAACTGCATCTGGTAAGACTGGATGCTGACTGACTCCACCATAATTGGGATCAGGTTAGGCAGATTGTGATAATGACATTACTACTGACATTAAGTAGGTTGCACCCATATGAAGCAAGAGGAAGCACTAGTACTACATAATAATAATATTTTCCAGATTGTGGGATTTGGAGACTGGCAAGAACATAGCTACAATTAAGACAAACTCTTCTGTGAGGACATGTAACTTTAGCTACAGTGCCTACCAGGCTGCCTACACCACTGACAAGGCTATGGGACACCCTTGTGAGGTAAGGAGTCTTCTCTGTAATTCTTATAATATTGAGTATGTAAAACAAGTAATATTAAAGCTGTGTTTCTGTAATTTATTCGCCATTACCGCTCTCAAAATGTTGAATGTTAGCATGTTGTAAAACAAAATGTAGAAAACATAATTCTGACATCTACCAGCACAGTATGTGACACTCACAGAGAGGGCTTGAGTCTCAGCAGTGGGAACATTATAGCTCGATAGAACTATTATACTGCATTGCAGCTGAAACATTATTTAATCTGTTTATACAGTAATAAATAAATATCAACATTTTCATGAAATACGTACCATACAATATTGAACACTACGTAAGTTTAGTAAAAAACAAGAGAGCTGCTACAGCAACGCAAACTCAAAAAACAACATTTGTATGACCGCACCCTTTAATTTTATTTGTTGTTGTTATATGTACAGTCGAACTTGTAATTACGTCCGGTCAGCTGCTGGCAACACCGACGATTTCAGTGTGGCTGTTGGCTTGCATCAATGGGTTGGCTTTAAGTTTTTACCTCTTCTTGTTGATTATCGACGCTCTGACGTCGGAAATACAGGAAGAGGCACCCTGGTGCATGCTGTTTGCCGACGACATTGTTCCTGTCACTGAAGATGGATCTGAGATCCAGATCAGATAGGAGAAAAGGCAACAGAAGCTGGAGAAAGTTGGCTTGAAAATCATTAGAAGTAAAACTGAATACGTTCTGCGATTTCGGCGGTCTCTCCAGTTTTGGAGCAATAGAGCTAGATGGCGCGTTTCTCCCAGCCTGCTCCGACTTTCGGTATCTCGGTTCACTAGTGCGACCCCAAATAAATTACGACAAGAAGAATGATGTTGTTGTTGGTGCCATAGCAATAAACACTCAATACAGCCCTGTTACAGACAGACAATAGAGCCTTAGTCATACAATCCCCTGGCACCCTTTGGCTACAGATTCCTAGCGATACTTCCACCATGCACCATTGTCAGCATACATCCAATGCCCTAAGTATTTGGCAAAAAAGAAATCTATGTTTACTACTACTCACTGTCCTATGTGATTAATATTTTTGATCTCAAATCTTACTTCCAGGTATTTGTTATTGACACAAGAACGGTTGATGACTCAATATCAGGTCAGGCTCCGATCCTGAAGTGGGAGATCACAGACACCAAGGTCACCTCCATGGTATGGGGTATCCTGGATGAGACCCTTATCACTGGCCATGAGGGTGGGGACCTGATCCAGTGGGACCTCAGAGTAAGCAGTTATTTATACTATGTACATAAAAACAAAATACTTATTTAATAAACACACAAATCAAAGTGTTGAAGCGAGTGGTGTCACTTGCTTGAAGCTTCATTCACATCTCTTTGTTTGTTTACCTTTTGAATGTTGTTAAAATTTATATTTACCATTTTATTTGCTAGACTGGCAAGAAAATCCTGTCAATTAAGGAGCACACACACCAGATCCACGACATGCAACTGTCGCGCGACGGCACCATGTTCATCACAGCCTCCAAGGATCAGACCGCTAAGCTGTTCGACACCAGCTCCTTAGAACTCCTCAAGGAGTACAAGACCGAGCGACCAGTCAACTCCGCCGCTCTCAGCCCCATCCTAGACCACGTCGTACTCGGAGGAGGTCAGGACGCTATGGAAGTAACCACCACCTCTACTCGGCAGGGCAAGTTCGACGCCCGATTCTTCCATTTAGTATTTGAAGAAGAATTCGGCCGCATCAAGGGACATTTCGGTCCCATCAACAGTTTATCGTTCCACCCTGATGGCAAGAGCTACGCGTCTGGCGGAGAAGACGGTTACGTACGTGTGCAGAGCTTTGATCAATCCTACTTCGACTATACCTTTGATTACAACAGGGATTGAATATCAAGTTAAGAGAGGTATTAATAAAAAGTAAAGTTAATAATTAATCCATATTGTAAATGTCAATAAAACTGATTTCTAACAAATGGTCAAATATTTGTTTTATTTCCCACCCAACAACAGACTGGTCCTGTGAATTTCAAGGGTGTCCGTCCACATTCTGGAAAGTTACGAAAGTCGGTGAACACGAGGAGCAACCTGGAAAGTCAGGGAAAAAATGAGACTACATTGTTTGTGTCTCAAATTTTCCAATGATTGTAAAATGAGGGATGTAATGAATTCATGCTCTAATTCATTGGTTTCCAATCAGCGGACCACGGAAAATTTTCAAAATCGCTTCGTTCGCTCTGGAAATCTATCCCAGGCGGGGTTAATAATTTTCCGAGCTCGCTCCTGCATACTACTTTCTCGTGTTTTTTAAGATGATCTGCGTAATTTCTAAAAGAAAATATTGCATATCTCTTGGAAACAATTTCCAAATATTTTCGAGTCTCTTTCGCATTCTATTCATTATTTTCTGATGTGAATGGTAAAGTGCAGACTAGTGTTCTCCGTGAGTAATATTATTAATATACATATACTTAATGAAGTGGAGGGACAACAGAGCTAAACATTTAATAAAGTACCTATAGCTAAATCTTCAGAATGGTGAGATGACGACCACGTTTAAAAAAAAAACTACCTGTAAAAGCATATCCATATTATCATGCTTTATCTTTCTTTAAAATTAATATATTATTTACAGCTAAGGTACACTTAAATGTTAGTGATAGAGTTCAACATAATATGTGTATTGAAAGTCAGAAAGAAAACATACACCCCAAACTAATTGATCGCGAATCCGTGAATTGATCCGTCCGTGGTTAATCCTTTTGCTGTTGCCAAAACTATAGGCCAACGATAACGATGCTTTGCGACTACTGATAGTGTATATCTATGGACTATTGATCGCTAACTCAAATATGTATTTATTTTGTTCATTCTCTGAGCGTCGACATCGACGCGCCACATCAGCATAAAATTTATACAATTGCTATGTACGCGTTTGCTCCTTTATGAGACACCGACGCGAAAACGTTTACTACGTATCCAGTACATCATTCTGAGGTGTAGGTATTGCACTTTTGTAGGAAATCGCTGTTTTTTTTTAATAACCGACGAAACATTTCTATGTATATTTATATGAATGATGTTCTGAATACGTGGAAACAGTTTTCGCGTTTGGGTCCCTTCCACCCCGTATAGTCTGGGAAATTTGATTATAACGGTTGAATTAGAATGCGGCTCCTTCCTTGACAATTATCTAATCCAAACAAAGGGGATTTTTCCAAAATGACATTGTATGCAACAATTTATTATATAAAACATTATTTTATTACACTTGGGGGAATACTTTTCACTTATGCTTAAATTACATTTCACAGGAAATAAGGCGTAGTATGTTGTGGGGGAACTTCTCTTTCGCTGTCGGGTACCGCTTGGAATAGTTTGGCGGTTCTATCATTAACTGTGTTAAACTCTAATATGGACGCGACGTTGCCGCAACGATAACAGTAGTTAGGCGCCGACCACACCGTCACCAGACGTTTGTCAAACATGTATTTGTAACCTGGGAACAATGAGATTATTTTAGTAATTGGAGAAGTAGAGTTCTGCTGTATGTAACTAGATTTGGGCTAATGTGAATACTGACCATCATTTACTAGCTGATGCGCTCGGCAGATTAAATTCAGATTGTTGTAATTCATAAAGAGTTCCGTGACGTAACCGCCGAACAACCATCCTGCGCCTCGCGGGCTCACAGACCTGAAAAGAAAAGACAATTTTGTTAATAATCAACTAGATGACCTGTGCCCTAGATTTGGAATCTTGACTGATTATGAAGGCTATTTAGCATTTTTCCAGACAGTAAACTGGTGTTAAACAGTAAGAACCAGGAGTAAAACAAAATATAAGTTCTTACCACATCTTTACATCAGCTGGATCAGACCACAAGAGATCACAGAATGCTCCTTTGTGTGGTATTTGTTGATTTCTATCAATACATCGGATTTGATCTAACATTGAGATCTCTGGGGACAGGCCACCATGGACGCAAAGGACTGTCTCATCTATTAGCTGAAATAAAAAGATAAATAAGTGGATTTGAATATTTGCCCTTTCCAGCATTATGTGTTTTCGAAATTGCAGCCATACTTATTACATATTTAGGCATCAATACAAACAGTACTATAAGATTTTTTTTTATTTTGAGATTAAGATTTTGAATGAAAGTCCAGAGATTTCTTTGACATAACTGCTTAACTATGTCAGGAAATCAAGGGGCCATGCTGATCCATCCATCTTGTCACACTAACTAGGATCTCTAAATGAGTAGCCTTTTTAGCCTAAATTATTAACATGTGAAAAATGCTTTTTTTACACTTTTGTCTGTCTGCCTGTTTGTTCCGGCTAACCTCCAAAACGGCTGGACCAATTTCGACGGGACTTTTACTGGCAGATAGCTGATGTTATAAGGAGTAAGTTAGGCTACTTCTATTTTATCAAAATAATTACAGCTCCATGCAAAAAATTTAAAACTTGAAATTGTTAACATAAACCAATTCAAATAGAGAAGTAATATTTTTATAATTATTTAACGTGGACGAAGGGTGCGGGCAACAGCTAGTTCAAAATATAATTATTGCGAAATACTCACCGCTGCAACTGTGAGCAAATCAAACACTCGACAGCAATCTTTCCAAGCATTGGCATTCCCATATTTGTTGAGGCACTCATCATAGAAGCCATACACCTTTGTTATTTGACATGTCTCATGGTTCCCTCTCAGTAGAATAATTCTGTAAAATACACAAAATGCTACAGAAGAACTATTTGATTGAACAGAAATTAAGTATTTGAAATGTTTAGTATAATGTGAGTAGGTAATTCGTTGTAAGGGTCTGCGCTGCCACCAACAACGCGGTGGACGTGGTGAAGTTCTGGGCTAACAGAATATAAAAAGGTATGTGGCATATGAGGTACCCAATAACACAGTAGGGACCTATACCTATGCACAGTTTAGCGGTAGCTCTCGTTGCCCTAACGTCATAAGATAGCAGGTTATACAAGATACAATGTAAGTTTCATTATGTTCACGTGAACATAGAAGTTGATACCAACTTGTGAGTAAAACAAACTAGGCTTTATAGTACTAGTTCCAAAAATAATACAAATACCAGAATATGAACATACCTGTCAGGATACCTCGCTTTTAGTGCCATAAGAAGTGTGAGTGTTTCTAAGCTGTAGTAGCCCCGGTCAACATAGTCCCCCATGAAAATATACTTTGTGTGGGGCACCTGACCCCCTATGTGGAATAACTCCTCTAAATCATAGAACTGAAACAAGACAATAAGCATTCATATTGTATGCGGAATTGCAGATGCCTTTTATTTTTTTTCTTTCTATGTTTGGGTTGTCTTCCAGTCTAACTTGATACAGCTGAAAACCAGTATTTTAGCATTTGTTGTAATTTAATTTGTGTACTCTGGGCTGTAATTTTTGGTTTGATATACCAATAATAACAACAAGCATACATTAAATAACTTCTTTGTTTCCCTTTGTTCTTTTAAAAAAATAACTTATTAGGATAGGTTTGATGTTTCCTTTTGTAAACTTGTTATGAGTGCCATGTGGTTTCAAATAATGCCTAAAACATGTTCTCTTGTAAAAATAATTGTCAAAAGTGGAGAAGGTAAAGAGAAAAGTGGAAATCATTGGCATGTAAACAAGGAAATGAGATAAGATAAGAAGCAGACAAAGATCTCCCTACTCATGTCATTGAGGCATGATCTCACGATAGGTGACTGATCTGTCTTCTATCTACATCCGCAGTAAAGTTGATAATGTCAGGGACATGACTTCTTTCTTCTATTGGTTAAACTGTAGTAAAATCTTTACTTCAGTAAGTGTATGTTGAAGAACAGCTTAAAAGTGAGTTGCGCTAGTAATAAATAACTGTTTCCTTATTATTATTGAACTTTACCTGGCCATGTATATCACCACAGACAGTCACAGGTGTCTGCACCGGTTGTACATTGGGCTCCTCCAACAACAAGTCACATACAATATTGCACAACTCCCGCAAGTCATCTTCAGGTAAATATTTACACCTCTTCGCGATCTCTATCCACTTATCCACGTCACTCATTTCGTGCAGTAAATCACGAAAAAAAAGGGGTCGTTTATTTTCCTGACTAAATACAGCCAACGATTTTTGAGATTAGGTTAGGGTTAGGGGTGTGACTTACGAGCCACAATGTTGAGATTAGAATCGATATTGGTCTAAATAATTATTAGGTTAGTTTTGGAGTGATAATTGTTACTTTTGGTATTTTAATATTTACTATAGTCCAAATTACTCATCAAATAGGTAAGGTAATTTAATCTTTTCAGATGGGACCTTATTTTCACTTAAAAAATTTGATGCCTGAAACTGATAAATCGATTTGACAAATTCTTTTGATAGTACATCTCTACGACAGAATAGCTGTCATTTCTGACAATCGGTTAGCGTTTACGAATACTGTTATCAAACTCATTTTTAAAGCTTAAAAAAGAAAAACCATTGCTGGGCAACGACTGTTTTTGGGGTGAAAAGTCACGTTTTACGGTAGGACTCAATGTAACGCACTCAAAACATTGTGCTGATGGATGGATTAAATAGTACGGGGGTCGTGGAGGTATTTAAAGTAAAAATCTTACATTAAAATATGTACTTATTAAAAAAAAACTTGTGAAAAAGTTGGAACTAGTAGTTGGTCCCAGGTACGGTCTAAAACTAAAAAAATATCGCAATGACAGGGAGAACAAGTGCCTTTCGGCTTCGTTGAGGGTCTTGTTACATTCTTTATAAGTCCCTCCTCTGACAAGGAATCCACCTTATGCACCCTCTCTCTGCTGTTTGGGAAACAGCGCAAACCCTCGTTGCTATGTCTATCAGTAGACGTCTATTGAATAAAAATACGCTCGCGTATGGAAAGTATAGTAAAGAGTAAAATACTCATACCAAATGGATGTACAGCGCTGACCAATATAATGTTATTAGATCGTGCGCCAGCCTCCTTTACAGGTCTTTTTAACATCTATACAAATAAATAAAAATTGAAGTGTCTGTTTGTAATATCAAAATAACAGCTTTTTACTGAATGCATATGAAAATACAGGGTGTCTCATAACGACCCAACTATTTTAGTTGGAAAAAAAATACATTAAACTTATTTTTGTATGCATTTATTGGTATGAATTAAAAGATAAGGAACAAAATTTTACTTTTTAAACACGACGTTATTTAAATGATGGCCATCACGTTGACGGCACTCCTCAAACCGTTTGCGTACACTTTCAAAGACTTTTTGAAGAAGTGGTCGAGGAATACTCCTGACTTTTTCTTCAATATTGTTTCTTAAATCAGTAAAATTTCGTGGATTATTCTCGTAGACCACGCTCTTAAGATAACCCCATAAGAAAAAATCAGGTGGGGTCAAGTCAGGACTCCGAGGTGGCCATTCAATATCACCTCTTCGTGAAATCACCTTTTCTCGGAACAACTCGTGCAATGCAGCTAAAGAGTTGTTAGTGGTGTGCGATGTGGCCCCATCCTGTTGAAACCATGTCAGCCAGTTATAATGCTCACATTGTTGCAGTTGAGGCCCGAGAAAATTGCGTATCATGTCGACATAACGTGCAGAAGTTACAGTCACTGCATGTCCTCTGTTATCTTCATAAAAGTACGGCCCAATAATGCAGTTCGCTGACATAGCGACCCACACGGTCACTTTGGGGCTATGCAACGGGCGTTTATGTAATGTCTGTGGATTCGTTTCTCCCCAAAAACGACAATTTTGATGATTGACGTATCCGTCCAAATGAAAATGTGCCTCATCGCTAAAGAACATGTTGTTGAAATTGTTAAATCTCTCTAACATTACATTCACAAAATTCAATCTTGTAACGTAATCATTTTCATGAATAGCTTGCATAATCTGAATTTTATAGGCCTTTAGGTGTAAATCAGATCGCATTATGCGGTGAATTGTCGCTCTTGATAATCCCAGCTGAGACTCACGCTTTCTAACGCTGAGTCGAGGCTGTCGGCTTACAGAATCTGCAACTGACTGGATGTTCCAGGCGTTCTTGCTGTCCTTGGACGGCCGTGATGGATTTCACCAATAGTGTTTCCAGTAGTATTGAATGTCTGGATTCAAGCTAAAATTGTTGCATTGCTTGGAGTTTCCCCAATGTTGCGCAGTCGATAATGTAATCGATACATCCGTCGAACTCGAATGAGTGATCGATTGTTCTCAAAATACGCGCGCACGCAAAACGAGCGTTGATCTCCCGTGTACGGCATGATGGCAACTAAAAATTTAAGAAACGCTCTAGTAAACGACGCCCGCGCCACAACTCCCCCGCGCCTTGTTTGCTTCTCGCTCACTCTTGAAATAGTTGGATCGTTTTGAGACACGTATATACGGCACATAAAACAAAATGTAATTTTTGTCTATTTGATCCGGCTAATCTCCGAAACGGCTGGCCTGATTTTGACGGGACTTTTACTAGATAGCTGATGTTTCGAAGGAGTAACTAAAGCTGCTTTTACTTTAGAAAAATAGTTACAGTTCCGTACAATAAAATACCCTTGAAACTGGTAACAAAATCCAATTAAAAAAGGAAAATATATATTTTTAATAATAATTTCACACGAACGAAGGTCGCGGGCAACAGCTAGTTAATTATTAAAGTGTAGGTGTATTCTCCGGTTCCTGACATAAGGAACACAGACTTGATCTTTGGTTAACAACCAGAGGTCCAAGCTTAAGGCACGACTCAACCAAAGCGGAGACGAGCAGATATGTGTGAAGCGGAAAGGAGAGCAGATGCGTAAAAGCTACGGTTCATCCACCGAAGCTATGCGGGGCTGAGCAAAGCAGAGACGAGAGGCGATGTGCACCGCTCACAGTCGGTACACCGCCGAATTTCGTTATTTACTCTTCTCGTCTACGCTGTGCGCTTGGCCACCTAGTGCGGAGGCTGGCCTAAACAATTACGAGACATCTCCTCTCCTTTCTGTTCAACCGTTTCCACTAAAACTAAACGGAGACGAGAAGTGTAAATAACGAAATTCTATTGGTGGTTTACAATATATCTCCTCTCGTCTCGTCTCTGTTTCAGTGGAGTCCAGCCCTAACGTTTGCCGACGACCGATGGAGTGCAGCATTCTGACTATTAAATTAACTGACCAGTTAAAAAACACCACACTGTGAAACGCAAATTGCCGACGTACTTAGTAGCGCAGCTTTATAAGCTAGGTCCTAGCTGAATGTCTGCTGAATGCCAAACAGCAACTGTAGACCCGAATATCGCAAGACTGGAGCTATAAGACAGCTAAACGGGATCGCAGCAGAGTGAGGAGAAGATGGCGGGCATTGGATGGCTTCTTCGTTAATTGACGAGGGATACCTGGGATACCTTTGCCAGTTGCCTAAGAATGGCAAAAATATAGGCTACTTACTTAATTTGAATAAAAAGTCGTATTATATAGGTAGCAAAATTTTTTTGTCTAGCCAATCTAATTATGAGTTCATGATTAGGGTTACCATTTCTAAATTTGAAAGTCCTGACAAAAAGCTGGTCATTTGCAAGTGCACAAGTGATCTAATCCAGAATCACAAAGCCGGAACCGGATACCATCTATCCGGCTATGTCCTGACAAAGCCGCATAGATGGTAACATATTTATGAAAAACAGTTCAAATGGAGTTATGGAGCCAAGAAGGCCTTGGCTCCTGACCAGACATGCGTGGCTAAACCCTCTCATACGTATTGAAAATTTTTATATATAATAGTTACAACTAAAAATACCATAATAACCCAAGGTCCTAGGTAAGATAGTTCAGGATAAGTGCTCAGGTTTTTTTAAAATCAGGAACTTAGGATATCTGAAGGCCGGTTTCCACCAAAATGGAAATGTGCAGAGGCGAGCGGCGTAGCGGGCAAGGTGTTTCCACCAGTGCCGAGAGATGCGAGCTGGCTATGAGAGGGGCAGTGCGAGCTCCGAATAGAGAACTGTTCAGGGTCAGTTCTGACAGAACAGAAAAATCCTAGCAATTACACCAAGGCCTAGGCCGCAATTAACACCAAGAGCAGAAATGCGCTTCGAGAAGGAACGATAACTTTTTTCCGTTCTGTCTGAAGTCTGAGCCGACCCATTTATATGGCATTCACAGGCGGGTATTGGGGAGATAAACGCGGACGGCGCCGCGCATATCTCATGTAGCCTCACACACATTCCCGTTGCATTTTCGCCAAGAAAAATGAGACGCCTCCTTGTTTCCACCGAAGCTAAGCGGAGAGATATAGAAATAACGACATCTGATTAAAACACGTTTCCTATCCTCTTTGCTTTGGTCGAAACCGGGCCTAGGTCTGGATGGATTTGATCCCAGTTATATATAGTTAGTTATAGTGGCAAAAGATAAAAACTATGTGGGTGTGATGTGTGTGTGTGTGTGCCTACCCTTCAGGAACAAGTTAAGTTGTTAAAATAAAAAACAAAAATATAATTAAGAATTTATTAACGTGAATACAAACATGCAAGTACATTTTTCGAATGTTATACATTTTGTTATTCATTAGGTGCTCTTTTGATATGCTGCTGTGAATGGGTTAACATAACATGATTATAAATGTACTACTTTAACTTAATGCTAAAAGCACATTAGGTATCGGAATACAACAGACAATTTGCAGTTGGGACGGAGCTTTATTATTTTCGTTTAAAAATGCACTAGCAAGCTCATAATAAATGTACGTTATTAAAAAAATACGACACAAAAGTACTAATGTACTTGTTTTCGGTTAACAACAGAGTTATGGTTTGTATTGCGATAATACTATTAAGCTATTATTTAAAACTAAAACCGGCTGTTCCTTTTAAATTTTACAACATTATTTTAGATTTAAAAGAAAAACACCGATTAATAATAATATCACCAAAGTGCAGAGTTGCCAAGGCATTATAAATCACAGAATGCTATTTTTGAGATACGAACCAAGCACTGGAAACAGATGCGTCGAATCACAAAACAATAAATAAGTACCTGAGATGGTCCACAACAATCACTTTATGAAGTCTTCTACATAATATGTCAGCCTGATATAACCAGCATAAAGTTAATGATTCTTGTTCCGACCACCGTAATACTAAACAGTTTAAACTTAATTACTCTACAAAAAAACAGTGATAAACATAAAATAAAAAGCATATCTAGCAATTTCGAGTTCCTTCACCTAACTTTTGAATTTATTAACTTTTATAGGTATAAAAATTACTTAATCCCGAGAGAGTACCATGTGATCACAGATTTTGAAAAGTCCGCTCAGCTATCAGTACCAATGTAACCAATGTCCTGAAACGGTTTCACCTATTACCTACACAACATGAAAGCTGATGCATGCCCATCTATGTAATTATATCTTATTTCTCTCTAGCATATAGTGCACTGTGACTCATTCATTAAATGTACAGTCACAATTCCTGCTCACCTAGTAACTAATATATTCCACTATAATGCTTAACAAATCATGAGCATGTACCTGTTTTCATTTATTTCTATATTATCAAGATATGCTATCATAATTAGTTTCTAATTGCTAATTTACGTTTGCGAGCCAGTACTCTGTGAATAAAATTACAAATGCATTATTACTTTGGCTAATACAAACACACTTACAACGCACAGTCTCACTAACGACCATTGTCTATGGTCAAACAGTAATAAATAAAATTTGAAACTCAACAACTACTACAAAAGTACTGGCGTACAAACATATACCGGAGGTGCAATTACGACAGCCGTGTGAAATATACTCTTTTATAGGTTCTAAATAAAAGACATTTCTCCTATTGTCAACATTCGACCCCCGTTACAAGTTATTGTATCGTTGAACACATAACTGAATAGTGAGCGCCAGGTGCCAATTTTTGATTAACCAAAAAGACCCTGTTACGAATGTTTAGGCTTCACATATTAAGCTTAACTATATCTAAGTTACACACATCATAACAAAAAAGCAGTAAAGAATTTGTTCTGCTACCAAACAAGTTAAATGACGATTTCTCAAAAATATTTTATTATGCAAACTAATGACCTGGTATAGTAAATATAGCTAGAAAGCAAAGAAAACTCCCTCACAAGAACGCATAAAGGTAAGTCACATTTAGTAAACAATAATAAAATATAACTTAACATCTACATCCAAGAAGCAACACATGTGTCATATAAACTTAACAACTAAATCGTAAAAGCAACAATGTTGGAACCAGTACCAACGGTTAACATAATTTTACTGTAATAGGATGTTTCACCTGGAGAATGTCCCAAAAACGAGTATAATCTATTTACTGAGTGTAAAGCACACTCGCGATTTTAGCTTATAATATAAACCATGTGATCCTACAAATAATTCATAAGCAGAGATCCAAAATCAGGGTTAATAGGAACAGCAGTTTTTTTATGAAACTGTTCCATAACTACCTCGTAAGCGATTAAATACAAAGTTAACACTAAACAAAAACATGCAAAATATAGTTTAAAGATCTCTAGATAATCAGAATTACATTCAGATTTTTCAGTTCCGTATCAACACTTCGTATCAGCTTCGGAACACAAGATGGTGATAATTTATCAGAGACGAATTTATTGTAAATACTGAGGTAAAAGGTCGTTTTCGATCGAGATTATGACCATGTGGTCGTTATAAAATTGACAGACTTTTGCGAAGCATTTGTAGAGAGGCGTCGTGATAGTTTCACTTGAACTGACCGAGCACGAAGGCGTCCATGACCTTGGGCACGTGCTCGTCGATGCCGACGATGTCGAGCACGCCCTCGTGCGAGCCGTCCGTCGTCGACACCCTGTGGGACGCCAGGCTCATCACTATCAACCTGTAAGGACAAGCATACGATAAGAATATGAACATACTTCTCGGGACGAAAGCTGTTGCAATCTGTTGCCAAATCCTACATTAGTGATTGTTGTTTTTTGAGAGATTCAGCACAACAAACACATGAGATAAATGAGATTGACTTATTTCGATGCCCCTATTCCTCCATTGCGATTATTCAATTTCAGCATTTCTTTTATGATCATGTTTGCGGGGCTAACATGGCCGGAAATCGCACAGGATAGAGAGGTATGGAAGGAGAAAGGAGAGGCCTTTGCCCAGCAGTGGGACACAAAAAAAAAATGTTTCATGACAATCAAGGTGACTGTTACAATACTTAAGTAATTCGCTCAAGGACGTTGTACGTACTTAGCGTCAGGAACCCCTACAGCTGTCCGGTACCGCTCGAGCGCTCGCACGGGGCAGTGGTCGGCGATCTCCTTGGTGGGCGCCGGCGGAGGCCCGTAGCGACCCGCGGGCCCGCGCCCCCCGCGACTGTTCAAATCCAACTCCATGTAGCGAGTAGTACGGTCCAACATGTTGATGAACACATCGAACTTCTTGTTGTTCTTGATGGCCCAGTCGATTGGCGCGTCTTGCTGTACGCGGCCTAAGTTCGCTTTCTGTAAGGAAAAAATGGTATAAGTTGTGATAATTGATGAACAGGAGTTTTATGTCAGTTTGGTAGAGGGTAGAAATGTTCCATGGGATTTCAAGTGGACGACTGTACAACTCGATGACTGACGTGACTTACAAAGTGAGTAATCACAAATACACTACATGAGTGTTAAGTATTGATAAAATGGACAATATTTTATGCTGTTCTACATTCTAACAAGTGCATCCTCAACATAAGGGATTTGCTAACACATCAAACAACACTTTAAAAACTGATTGATGTGTGTCATTAGGAGCGATAGTCCCTCGAACATCTTTTCGAAGAAGATAACAAGTGGTGACTTCAAACTTACCCTGAACAAGAACTCAGCCTCTTCGATGCTGCTAAAGTTGCGCTCGATGGTCAACACCTCGACGCCTTCTTCAGAGAACACCGCAAGCTGAACTTGACTCTCACGCTTCAGGATTTGCAGAGCCAGGATTAGTGCTAAAAATAAAATTTATATGACTATACTAACAGAGAAATCGTCTACGATTTCGCGCATACTATTACGTTACTATCATCCACTGATGAAGTAATGCTAAGAATAGTTTGTTGATATTAGGAATAAATTCAACTTAAACAAAGCAATTTGTTATTAAAGTGACAAAAAGTAAATTAGGTTTATCTATCAACATTGAACATGTATACCAAAGTTTGGTATCCGTGTTATTAACTGTTGTGGAGGTCTACGTGAGGAGGCGATCCTGGCTGCAGAATCAAGTCATGTCTGTCATAAAAATTTATTGTCACCAGAATCAAAGGTATGTGCAAAATTTCAGCTCAATCGGTTGAGGGCATTGGTTTGAAATTCAGTTGCAAGATTTGACCAATACATACTAACTAACAAGGCAAGTTAAATAAAAGTTTATAAAGTAAAATAGGATTGAAACAATAAACTTTTCTCAAATTAACCCAAATTTTTCTATACTTGAAAAAAAAATCCTAAGAATTACAAAAAAAATTACTTCTGCCAAACTGTAAAGCAGTTTGTTTGTTTGTTTTACCTAGCAAATCTGAGATTAGCACTCAGGTTTCTAACTCAGAAGATATGAAGATAATTTGCATACCTGCATGTCCGGGTGTAACATTCTTGTTATAGAAGCACTCTGCCAGGAGACGTTTCTTGCTCTCCTTCTTCGTATCGGCGTCGCCACCGCCGCCCGGCGTAGTCTTCGTCTCTGTCTTCTTAGTCTTCTTTGGCACCGTGTATTTCTTGCAGAAGTGTTTACCTGTAGAAAAGAAAAGCATTTAAGAGTAACTCAGGATGCGGGAAAATCCTGGCACTGTGTTTTGAAAGGAGTATCAACAATTTTTCAGCATATTTGTTGTGCTTTGACAGACTTTGTTTTCTTTACGAGTATGTGTTATTTTCTTGAGCTGCTTGAGCTTTGCTTTGGTTGAATACAAAGTAAAAACAAAACATAACACACACACAAAACACTACACAGTAAAAACATAACTCTGTATTTGCTGTCGCGCAAACAAACTCTCGTCGGGTAAACGAATACGACGATTTGGCATAGTTGCAATATCTATACAAATAAATAAAATTGAACCTCCTCCTTTTTTGAAGTCGGTAAAAAATAAAATATATAAGTACGGCACTTGTCACATATTTTTTTTCAGTTTTTGCCTGTCTGTTTGTTCCGGCTAATCTCTGAAACGGCTGTGCTGATTTTGACGGGATTACTTCTACTACTATTATCTTTTACTAGCAGATAGCTAATCTTATAAGGTCTAACATACTTTAATTTTAGAAAAACAATTAAGTTCCGTGTAAAAAAATTAAAACCTTCAAATTGGTAACAAAATTCTATTCAAAAAGGGAAGTTATATTTTTCATAATAATTTCACGCGAACCAAGGTCGCGGGCAACAGCTAGTTATTATTATAACAAGGTTACCTTTGAACATGTGGTGTCTCATGTCCATTGTGATCATGTAGCGCGCGTTGGTGGGCGGGGTCAGGGTCCAAGTGAGGTCCACAAGTTTGTTCAGTGCGCTCAACACGGCTGGGTTTGACGGCAAATCGATACCTAACAAAAAAAACACAATTGAGTCTCTTGATTTTTAAATCTTTGAATACAGGGTGATTGGTTAAACGTGGGTGATACTTTAAGAGAGTGAAGTATGTACCTACAAAAAAAAAAGTAAAGTTGTTACTTCGAGACTAAGACTAATGAAAAAAAAAACTTCTGTTTCCTACATTTTTTCGAGTATGCCTACTTAAATGTGGAGCAGCTGTAATAAAAGTTATACATTTTCATGAGTACTATACGCCCTTAAAGTATTTCCCAGTAACACCAAATCATCCAGTAGAACGGCGAATGATGGTCTTTGTAAATAAACCAGTCTGCTACACAGACTGGTTTCTTTGATTCGATGATTGGAAACCTGATTGCTGATTGGAAAATCTAAGAGTCGATTCGTAATAATTTTATTTTGACTAGGCAGAAGTCGAGAAAAATTAGACCTAAAAATCCTCATCGATCCGACACCTGGAAAAAAATACTCGAGGTCAAAGGTCAGAAAAACGGATTTTTCGCGATTTTCAGCAAAACGGTAAGTTTTATCATAAAATTAGTTCCGACAAAAATTGTAGATCAGTTACTTACCTATCTATAAAAAATGTTTACATACTTTTTTCCTAAGAGCCACCGTTTCTGAGATATAACGATTCAAAAAGTTCCCAAACTGACCGTTTTGCTGAAAATCGCGAAAAACCCGTTTTTGTGACCTTTGACTCCGAGCAAAATCTAAACGATGAGGACTTTTTAGATTTCATTTATGATGGTGTTTTGAACAATCCTACCAACTTCGAGCTGGGTGCGAATTATTGTGCCCTCGGATGTCTTAATTGACCGGACGGACTACATTGCGTATCAGCCAATCAGTGTTCAATCTTATCGACGATGTTCGCAATTACTTAGGATAAGTTGGTTCGCGGTCGCAAAAATCGCCCTTACAGCATACCTAAATATACACACAAAGCACAACACACGGTACAGTACATCTATAGAAACATAATATAATGGATGTAAACAGACCCTTCACGAAGCCGAAAGACCATATCAGGGAACCGTCTAGTTACGGAGATATTGGAGGTCAAAGTTCCAACTTTAGCATAAGTTTTTTTTTTGAATACACATAATAGGTATTCATCTATTAGCACAATGTTTTTGCGTTACATTTAGTCCCACCGTACACCCGATATTTTAACCCCCCCTAAAAAAAGAGATTTCCAACAAACATTTGCGGATAGTTACTTAATTTGATGTACAGACTGTTTGGTTGACGTTTCGTGGAGGGTCTGTTTAGACTTTGTATTGTACCAACCCCAGTGTTTGAGCTCCCTGGGGTGTCGCTTGGTGGTGGTCCACTGCCACAGTCCCGTCTTGCTGTCGAACATCTGACGCGTGCGCCGGCGCACTTCCCTCTCCATCGCTACTTTAGCTTTCGGGTACTTCAATGGCCTGGTAATGGAGAAAATAATGAGAATAAAATCTCTCGTTTGTCCTGACTATCATAGCTCAGCTCAAACCACTGGATTATAGCTAGTTATTATGACGTAGGCATCGGCTAATAAACGATTTTGGAAAATTCAATCACTAAGCAGGTGAAATAGAGGTTGGTAGTTTGCAAGTTGAAAATCCGTTATCGGGCAAAGCTGGTGCAGGTCGGCTAGTTTACTACGTGCATTAGGGGCACGGCCATAATTATCTTCAATGTAAAATAATGTTAAGATCCAATCCAATGACGTGTGGTTTAGGTAGATATTGTACACCAACATTTGAACAAAGCTCATTTACAAAACCATCTTAAGCAGTATCTAGTGCCGGCAGTCGTCAAAGCTTGTCCGACAACATTTGAATGGCCTGAGAGATAATAAATTAACTAGAGGAGTCCCTAGGCTCGCACAATACGAGCCTATGAATGTGTAACGAACGTGAAAAATACGAATCCTCTTACAGATTATGATACCTCTCGAAGCTCTCGTATACATTATAATTAACACTAGAAACGGGATATTTACCATGTCCACTGTTTGTTTTGAGTTCCCGGATATTTCGGCGCTGCCGCGCCGCTGCTGTTTTTGCGGAAATATCCGGGAACTCAAAACAAACTAGTTACCATGACAGTTTAAAAACTTATATCTCTCGTATACATTCAAACAGCTTTCTGAAAACGATTTTAATAGCTGACAACAAACTATTCAACCACATCTCTTTAAGACTGCATAGCAAACATACAAGATCACTTACTTGGATTTCTTGCTATAATTAGACAAAGCGATGTAGGCAGCCAGCGGCGTGACCTTGGACTTCTTGATGATCTCCTTGCTTGTGAGCAGCGACACCAAAATGGCGGTGGTGGTGGAGTCACTTGTCAGGAAGCCCATGTTGTGGATACGTTGGATGTACTGAAGCGTGTCCTCCAAATTTATTTGAGGCAACACTGCGTCCCATACCTGCCACGATAATTATAAGCTTTAGTGTGTAAGGAATAAAAGTTATACTATCAAAGCAACATGCTTGAAACTTTGAATAGGTACTATGGAGCCTCTCAGAATTTTCATGTAGAAAATAAGAAATAAATTTGCAAAATTTTGAAATCTACTCAAATATTGGTTAAACAGCCATGATGTAACTAAGGGCTTATGCTAAAACCAGAGCTTTGCCCAGCCCGCTACGGTCGTCCTGTCAAATTTTCCTAAGAAAATCTGTTGCACGCGCCCGTGCCATATAGCGGTGATCATACTATTTCTTAATTCAAAGCAAACACGAGAGCGTGCATCCGCACTCGTGCCCACACGAGTTTTAGCGAACGTCCTAAAGCCTGCAACTAGAGTAACTCATAAAAGATATTTTAACTTTTAAAAATCTCTATAGATAATCGTCCCTAGATTTTTAAAATAATATTCTTGCTATTCTGATGTGCTTAATATGTACCTCCTGAGAAGTGAGCAAATGACCAGGAACATGGTCAAGAGTGAATTGGTTCTGAGTTGCTATCGCAGCCGCGGCTATCGGGTCTTCGCAATGTCGCATATCCTCCACTTTCTGAATGTATTCAAATATCGGTTTTGTCGCTGGTTTGTCGCCGACCAACTGTTTGGCGCGCTTTAAGCCAAAGATCGCATACTTCACAACTGCGTCGCGAGCTAAAATCAAAGAAATGTGTGAATGTAATGACTAGTTTCCAATTTTGTGACCAAACAATATTTATCACGTACAATTCGTAAGCACGTATTTAGTTATCTGAAGTTTACCAACCATATTTTTTTAAAGGTTTGGGCTGTCTGTCCTCGACTATAAGGCCGCATGTAAAACCAAATGGAAATATATACCAATTACAATTTAACACAATACATACTAGTTTAACGGTTTCTAATAATAATTTACATTAGAATGACGGTGTTCATGTTCCCAATATCTAAAAGGGTGAATTCAAAGCGCGTTTATAAACCGGATTTACGCTAACGTGCTTTTCAAGGCTATGGTAAAATAAAAGATCAAGGTCCAAAACTTAGAAGTCTCGAAGACCAGTCTCCCCTAAACATAAATGTATCAATGGAAATTAAAAAATTAACTCTTCACACAGAATCTGCTTTTACAAACAGTTTGAATTCTAATGTGGTCTAAACACTCTGAACCAACTAATTGTAAAATTAGGTGCCTTCGCCTTGGAACATTTTTGTGTGGGTAAAAATTTGCAACTGAATTTTAAGACAGTAATCCCTAACTGATTGAGTTGACAATGCATGGTTAGCTAAGTGACGTCATTCTAAATCCAATATAGCGGGCTCCTAAAGATGGCTGACTAGTTATTTTTATGGACCCCATGATCCATGATATGGGTATCAATTAAAAGGGTTTCCTGAGAAGAATACGAAAAAAACTGTGCACCTAAGTATATTTAAAAGCTTGTTTCAAAAATGTTTTTACTTTAAGCTTATTACATTTAACCTGTCTTTAAAATAAACTCAACAGTCCTGCGGGACTAGTATAGCATAAGTTTAAGCTATCAAAATTACAAGTATTTAATTCGAAAGTGCATCTGATTAATTGACTCTTCAAGTCTGCAGTTATAATACCAGCCTGTTAAAATCTTACTGTAGTGCCACCTCTTCTCATACCAAGGTTTTAATCACCACTTGCCAAAATGAGTCAGCAGTTACTTGTCTTTTAAAACACATTCCGAGCATAATGCAAGCAATAGCTACTTTATAAAACAAACCATGATCGTTTTCATTTATTTTCACGTGAGATTTTCTTAGAAGAATTTTATGAGACCGTCCATGACGAGTGCGCACTCTTGTTATTTCCTTTGTCAGTTCCATTGGATCCTTCTTGATGTACCACTCCTTGACGCTGTTGCACCAACCTCGGCCATTACCTGGGGATAAGAGAGCAGAGAACTACTATAATTATGTTGAACATGATCCAAAGTCCAGTTTGAGATTATAATATTGTACAATATCTAGCTTTTGAGCCGCAGCTGCATATTTTTGTCAATTTCTATTAGCATGCGTTATTCTGACATATTATAAGCTATGCATATTGCAGTAAAGTTCCATCAAAATTCGACCTGAGCATGGACCAAAAAGCCTCACAAACTTCCCGTCTATAAAGGTTTAAGATAAAGAAATGCAGATATTCAAATCTATACTCAAGTTATTATTGAATGTGGGGTGTAATCAAATTATATTATTTTACAGATCTTGACAATTTTTTAAATGTTTTATTAAAATTCATGTCTACCAAAAGTGTATTCTAGGAAATACTTAAATTACTTCAAAAGTAGCTCTCACCAGTTTTCAAAAGCCGTGTGTACTTATTGAACATCATCATCTTTTCAGGAGTATCACATAATTGTTTCGCGGCTTTGTATGCTGCTTCCTTAACAGCATTATTCCCATGCAGCACACATTTTACCAAAGCAAACGCAATAGTTTCAAACCGTGTGTACCACCCGTCCTTGCATGCCTAAAAGTAATAAATCCTTTAGCCTTCTTTCAAGATGTGTAGCATGAGGTGTAATAGAAACACTCATAAATAATGCAACAGATGCAGTCAGGCTGAACATGCCAAACAAAAACGTTTTTGGATTACTCCTAATTAAGAAAGTATGTTTTAGCCTGATATAAACATGCTGCCATGATACTTACTCAAGTTATTATGCGTTGTGACTGGGACTGTAGCTTAGCTTCTTTTTGTTTTTTTTTGGCATTCAAAAGTGCCGTAATGGTCTAATTGAAATAAATGCTTTGAGTTTGATATTCAGTTAGCATATGTTTTGAAGGTAGATGTGGATGAAATATTATTATTTAATCAGAATTATAAAAGTTGTGGTTTCTGCCTACCCCCATGGGAAAAAGGTGTGAGTTTATTTATGTATGTATGTATCAAAATTGTGTTTTTGTAAGAGTAAAGCTCTACTATGGGATATAATAAATATTATATTTCATTGTGAATAGGAAGCTTTACTGGATAAGTCTTGCTGGTTTTGCCTAACACGGTGTTGGTAAATAATATACCAATATAAAAATCTATGTGAGTATACAATAACTAATTAATCTGAGATATTCTTAAAAAACATAAACACAGGTTCGAAAATAATAACATAACAACAACCTTTGAAACATGCCATAATTACCTTCAAAATAATGTTGATTGCTTCAACATTACCCGGATGCACTTCCATAATCTGCCTTATAACAGAAAGTTTGTCTTCTTCAAAATACTTATGAGTGGTCCAACAACCCGGGTAGTATCTAGGTACCTCATTACCCGTGTGGAGATAGCGGGTGAGTCTGTTACACAGCTCTGGTTCAAGTGGTGCTGGCTCTGCCATGGTGACTTATAACAACTACCTCTTTACGATATACTTTTTGCTCTTGAAAATAGTAATTATATTGCATGTAAGATGCAAATTGAAGAGTCGTATTGGCATCCAGATTTCGACCGGAATGTACCGTCGCAGACTCGCTCACTTAACCTGAGAAGAATACGGTGACTAAAGGTAAATGCACTGAATGTTGAAACTATTAATTTTTTGTAGGTATTCGAGCGAAACATGTGCCACAATAAATTGAGGATGTGGCTAGAAAAAATGGACAATGGAGGTTGAAATTATATTAAAGCGCAATAAAGAACGACCGACTAAGAAGATAATTGTCAAATATTCCAACAGGAAGCTACAATTACGTGAACATTTTTAAACGAAAGGAGCAAGATATTAGTAAATCATTGAAATTAAATCATAAATACCTCGTTCGTTCCCGTTTTTCTGTCGAAATTGACAAATCAAACCAAGTCAATGACATGTTTGTTTATTTTTAAGATTTTAACATAAAACCAAGTCTTTTAGGAAATTGAATAGCAGATACTAAACCCATAAGACGAAATGTTGTCTAGAACCCAAAGAATGTAGTATTATAGTAGCAGTACTTTATGGTGACCACAATATTACTAAGTACAAACTATTCCCTTGTTCCTTTTATTTCCAACATGGGTCAGTGCCATTATATTACTTTACTCTTTGGTCAGTGCAGTAGCGTTGCGCAGATCCAAGGACCCAGAATCGTGACTATTTTTTTTTTAAACCGACTTCAAAAAAGGAGGAGGTTTCTCAATTCGACCGTATATATATTATATCCATGGACCAGACTAATAAAAAAGTCACAAGTCATTAGGTAGGTGTCAAAGCGTTGTCAAAGTGTTATTATTATACATACTCTCACTGTCAAAGTCACTATAGAACATGGAACAGTGAGTGAATCCTGCTGAAAATAAACAAACAAAATAATCCAATAAATTATATTATTCCCAATTTTATTTAGCGAAGACATACTGTCTATTGCATTTCAACACTGCACTGCTTCTAGTGGTACATAAGCCTACATGAGCTTACATTTGGAAGAAGTTAACGAGACACAACAACTTATGCAGAATGAGGGAGAAGAAGATGAACAAAAAGTTACTCATGCGCCGACATCTCCGGTTACAAGCAATAAGTTATCGAGTGGCGCTGCCAGCTTAACATCGAAGAATGTGGGCCAAACCACCTCTGGTGTTGGCAACAGCAGTGTAAATGAATCGACAAAAATTTCATATGTTAGTGAGAAACGGATAAATAGAGATAATAATAATATGATGCGAAACAATAACAAACCGAAAACCATACCCAAAGAAACGCCAGATGTGAAAAACATGGAAAAGGCTCTATTAGAATTACTTGATGATTTCCACACCGGAAAGTTAAGTGCATTTGGTACTGGATGTAGTATGGAACAAATGATAAATATTAGAGATCAACAGGAGCATCTGGCACGCTTGCATTTCCGCCTATGTGCTGATGTTGAGAAGCCTACTGAAGATAGTTTTGAAAATTCTTCCTCTCGGGACAAAATGGCACAGCTTGTACAAAGTCTAGAACAACTTTCTACCTCTATTGAGCACTTGCATTCTGATGATAATATTGTAAATAGCAATGGCACTGAAAAGCAATAATGAAAATATGTTTATGCTTAGTTTAATATTTTTGCCAGATTAAGTACTTCATACCAAAAGGGACAAGGACATGGTATCTATTGTAAACACAAAACAGCATTTTAATGGTAAACTCTAAGTGGACTGCGTTGATGGTCTAGTGGTCATAGGCTAGAGGTTTATATTGTTAAGTTTTTCCATCAGATTTATTTACAGTCGCATCCCAGTCTGGATTTGTAACCGCTGTCAAAATGTGGGCATATAGGTACATCTCTGCCCCACCCTTTACAGATTCCAGACGTAATGTATCATAAGCATTGACGGCTTTTTTCCATCCTCTGTTATAATGAGTATAGGGTATAGGCCTCCTCATGTAATGTAACTAAGTAAAACAACATAATACATACTATTTCTGTAAAGTGATTCTGTTATGATGCCTCAGTAGAATATCATAATGTTGTGGGACAATAGCTGTGAGTGTATGAATAGATTTGTGTTTAAAGGTATTATTTTATCTGATACCTTTCATTCTGAAGCATTGATTTTTCTGATTGTATACCAGCCAACATAGGAAACAAAAATAAATAAGATGATGAAATATTAGAATAATGGTGATATTGAATAAAATATGGTATGAATTAATGCATTTCTTTTATTTATTCATATAACTTACTTTAAATAATTAAGATCGCAGTTACAAATTAAACCATCTGTCTGAAAACCTATTTCTTATCATGACTGGATAGGTGTAGTCTGTCCAATCTGCTAAGCTAGTTTGAAACCTGTGACACTGGCTGCAGCTAAGATCATGTAGGTTTATCACATGCAATGCAGCTATAATATGAATTCAGAGTCTTAGAATATAAACATTCATGCCTGTTTTCGTGAACACTAAGTTTCAACAATAGTCCTGTCGCTATCAGTGACGATAGGTCGATCCCATTACCGTAATCGAGAACTGGGTTTGGCGCATACTATACATAGTATGGCTCTTCTGAACATTGAAAATCCGATATTGGCCTTTTACGTCTTAGACATTCATTTAAGTCTCGCCTAGTGTTCATAAAAACGGGCACAATTTCACTTACATATTACTATGCCTTAAAATTATTTTTAATATAAGTAAGTAGATTATACATACAGGGTGGAAGGGACATCGACGCACATTTGGTTACACATATTCAGTCCCCACATAGAAATTTTACATCGTTTATTTAAAAACAAAAGGTCAAAATGTATGGAACTACTGATTTAGGGGGTTCAGAATGATGTACTGAATACGTGGTAACCGTTTGTGCATTGGTATTCCCTCCACCCTGTATAGTGATCTTGTAAAAATTAGGTCCTAATAGTCTTAAGCTATGCTATATCTAACTCTGAATGACTCGGCGTAGAGGTAGACTGCACTTAATGAATTTCAGGGAATAGGCATTATTACAATATTCATAGATAAATAATCACAATTATTATATAAAGTCAAATTTTGTAAGCATTCCAGCGAAACCGTCTCTTGTCCTTATTTTTGCAAGTTTTTCATTTAAATTGCACTGTTTGTATGTATGTAAGATGTCTGCTTCAAAGTTTGCATTTTTTTGTCTGACGAGTTCCGCTTGGTAATTAAATTTGATGCTGCATAGAGAAAGCAGAACATTACTTGAGAGAGGCTGTTGATTCACTTACATCTTTTAGTGATGATGGAGTTTGGTATTATAGTAGTTCGATTTGGCAAGGCACCTGCCCCACCGCCAGCGATAAGTGAGAAGAGAGTGCAAATAAGATTGAGAAAAGTGGATAGTTACTCGCTTCTTCGCAGTGTAGGAAAGGCGTTTATGTATAACATAAAATAAAATAATTAAAAAAGAACAACTTCAGCTCGCACATTGAGAAGAAATCATGTTTCACTTGTGTTTCACAAGCATTTATCACATTTTATATCAAATAAGTACAATACTATCATAACAGTTACATTATAAACCTAAATGTTTTCATTTATAAGATACTTTCAATATGCAATATCACAAAAAAAAAACATAAAATAATATTTTCAGGTAAGTGACAATCAATTAATTATGTGGGTTAAAAAATATTTTATTAGATTTTCTGTGCAGGTTCTTCATACTATTAGAGAACTAGGTATGGTATCCATCATACATCAGATCAACCCTAAGTCCCTACAGAACAGTCAGTGACTATGGAATTAAATATTCCTGCATTTTACATATAAATGATGAGAATGTAATGTACTTAAATGCGTATGTTGTGATGAAATAAAATTAAAGTACAAACTTGTAGATTACACATTCAAGAAATAAGTAAATGCTATCTTTAAAGAATCATCCGTTTCCAATGTCTTTGATAACAATAAGTTATAAAGGAATGGGTAATATATTGTCTGTTCTAGCATCCATACTTATAGGGTCGACTATCACCTGTTAGCCAGTTGCTAAAGCAGGAACTATAAACACTACACTTGTGTAGGAGGCATTCACATGACCTACCTATAATCAAGTTGATATTTTTCTTCTACAATATAAATCACATGTTATTCAGAAATGGCACAGTTTTAAGACTAGTAACAACAAAAATAACTTTCGTCGTGAATAATTTACATCATAACATAATATCATGCCTGTAGGAAGGCCCAAAAGGGTTAGGTAGCGGTGTGAGACCCTCATATTTTTTTATATGGATACCATACCAATCCACAAAAAATTGTATTTTACAAGTACAACTGGTGATACCCAGCACCTTTTAGTGCTTTCCTACATGTAGGACATTTCTTGCCATTAGTTTTAATTGATGCTTGGATACATGTTAAGCAGAAGACATGACCACAAATGGTTGATGCAATCCCATTAGAAGAATTAAGAGGATCTAAACAGATAGGGCAATCTCCTATGTTTCTTTGAGGTAGTGGTGAGGCTGGTGGGACATTTGTGATGGATGTGCTAGAATTATTTGAAGGTTTGTTTAATTCAACAAAATTCCTATTACCAGCATTTTGAGAGGTTTTAGTTGAAACAGATTTATTTATGGTAAATGATGATGAATTGGGTGTTGCTTTAAAAATGTATGTTGCTTCATTTCCAATATTGCAAGTGCTTTTCTCTACGCGTATGTTATTCAATTGTTGTGTAAAGAAATCATCTAGTATTCTTCGGAATTTCGGAATCAGGTTGGCGCCACTGCTTTGGCTGGTACTTGGAACTGCAGTGTTCTGTGCAAAAGTGGCCCTCAGTGTACCGCGAGATGGTACACTGGCCTGCAGTGTAGTGCGAGGTGGTACACTGGCCTGCAGTGTAGTGCGAGGTGGTACACTGGCCTGCAGTGTAGTGCGAGGTGGTACACTGGCCTGCAGTGTCGTGCCAGGTGTTAGGCTAGCCTGCAGTGTATTGCTTGGTGGTACACTGGCTTGCAGTGGCATGCCAGTTGTTAGGCTAGCCTGCAGTGTATTGCTTGGTGGTACATTAGCCTGCAGTGACATGCTTGGTGATACACTAGCCTGCAGTGACGTGCCAGGTGTTAGGCTGGCCTGCAGTGTAGAGCTTGGTGAAACACTGGCCTGCAGTGTAGTCCTCTGTATCGTTGTGCTTGGTGTCGAAGTTTTCTGTACTGTTGTGCTTGGTGTAACAATATGTACTGCAGTCACATTCGTGTATGTAGTTTTTTTGTTCAATTCTTGACTATTTTTCCATTTATCAAGTATAGTATTATTCTCAGCTATAATGTCATCTACATCAATAATTTCAATTGGTTCATTATTAAAAGAATCAAATTCCATGTTTATGGTACTATACTCATCATCAATAAATATGGGTTCATTGAGACTGTTATTATTATTGTTTGTTCCTGAATTTGGAACTATCATGCAGTCTTCATCATCGGGTATTTCAGTTTTGTTTTTTGGTATGGTAACCTTTAATCCTGCTGGCTCAATTATTTCAATATCACTATTATCTATAATGCTACTGATATTTTCTTTTCTTACTGTTCTTTCACAGATATCATCAATGACAATGGTGTCATATGGTATATCTATAATTTGTAAATCATCATCTGTGTTTATTGGTGATGACTTCTTATTAATGCTAACACCATCTTCTCTTTTTTTGGGTGTTGATGCATTAGACATCTGTTCATCTTTTTCTTTAGTTCTTATTTCTTTGGTTATGGTTATTTCATTTAAATTTTTATCAATCAGCTCATCATTTTTCTTGAATAGAATAGACTTGTCTTCGGTTATTTTTAAACTTTCATTAAACATTTCATCATTTTTCTTAAAAGTTTCACTATCCCTTGATGTACTCGGGAGTGGGGAGAATGATTGTGGTCTCAGATTTTGGATTAGAGTTGGTTCATACTCTATGGTCTTATTACTATCTGAACTAGCATCACTAAGATTTGCAGCATCATCTTTAGTCAGTCTCTCTGCAATTTCATCACTATGAATATTGAAAATTGATTTGGTATAATTTGGTATCCGTGACTTTTTACCTCGTTTTGCTGCCTTTGGTTCTTCAGGATCTTCATTTGAAGCTTCTACTCCATAGTCATCATCTCCTTTGCAGAAATTTGTATTAGGTTTGCGTATTACTTTTGGGCGATCTTTGCAGCCAACAATGTATGGAATTTCTGTCCTCTTCCTTTTTTTAGGTGGAACTATAGGTGGGGGAGGTGGTGACTTTTCACGAAGCAGTGAAGTTGCTTCCAATACTTCATTAGGATCAGGCAACTTTTGCTTTTGTATTGAACCTAACAATCGTTCAGTTATTTTATTAATTGTTGTAGGAGAGAGATAATTGTTTTGACTGACACTTGTAGGTGTTGCCTTCTCAGGTGTTGATGATGTGCATGGTGGCTTTTTAGAAGGAGTTTCTGGAGTTTGGTCATCGCCATCAGAATCTTCTTCATACTTTTTCTTTAGTTCTGATAAAGAAGGCATAGGCTTACCATTAGGAAGCATTCTTTCAGGTTTAGATGATGATCGTCTTTGCGTTCGGAGTTTGCTTATTTTCTTCTTCAATAATAGTTGTTTAGACATAGCAATGCCATCATCAGGGTCGGGTTTGTTATTTCGCGTCTTCTGAGTTTTTGGTACATTCTCTTTTTGATCCGATGAAGTGTTGCACTTAGACATATTCGAAGTTTTTCGTTTCTTAGGCACCTTTTTGTTTTTGGAGTTACCCATGTTTTCTTCAGTAAGCTAGTCGAGTTTGTAATCAAATTGTTTTCACTGTATGTGTATAATGTTTGCGAACACTACTCGACCGTGTCACTGTGTCTACACTTTATCTGAAAATATTGAATATTTAACACAATGCAAAATTCATTATCAAAAACTGAATAATACATTTGCTTTTAATGGAATCTTATTTCAAAGAACTGAAAGGACAACTGCCAATTATTCAACATTAACTAATACCTAGTTGGGAAATGGGAATACCGAACCGATACACCACAACAAACTACAGAGTCCATTTTTAAGTATACTTTGACAAGCTCCAAACAGACAGAGACAGAGTCCACAGAAAGGCAAAAGCAATAATGTTGCCAGGTAAGTGGAGTCCCAGAAGTTTCAGGCATAGGCAAGAAGATTTTATTTTATTCTAGATTTTATTATTTTTAATTTTATTCTACTCCAGATTAAGACCACCGTAACATTATGTAATGACACAAACTGTGAATTGTATCTAAAGAAAAACACGTGTGCTGATACTGATATTGTATTAATGTGTTTATTACACTGTCCGTGTGCGTCAATCGTGTCGGTCCAGTGTTATTAAAATACGTACATAAGAGTGACTTTAATTTCAAACGTAAGATATTGAACAGTTTTATGGGTAAAGAGCAGTTCAGTAACTGAAAAAAATAGATGGCGACGTTAGTTCCGAATTTGGCCACGTACCAAAGCATCCTTGTTTAATTATGCTTCGAATAAGGTAAGTAGTTTAATAAGCGTTTTATTTAAGGTAAAACGCCGATATTAAGAGATATTTATCCTGGGATGGTAATTGGCGACGCGTTTGCGTTGCCTCCGGTATTATAATGTAGATAGATATCCATAATTATCAGGCGGGCGGTTAGCGAGCCAGCTTGTTTGCCATTCAACAGCCCCGGATATGCGTTTTCCGAACCGGGGCTTGAAACTTGATAAAGTGTTACTTCAGTTATTTGCCTTTGAAATAAATTATTTCTAAAAACTTTTTTGTCATGTGACAGGGATTCCCCTTACAGAGACATCAAAATCGACGTCGATAGATCAGATTTCTTTTGTTCTCCATGGTTATTGTCTACGTAAAACTCAAACAAGACATCATCGGCTCTGGGTTGCCAGTTCAAATATTATAATTTTCCCCATATTTACATATTTCGTTTCTTAAAAAAAAAAAACGCCAATTTTAAACCACTTGACCGTTATTCAAAGCATAATTAAACAATTGAGATGTGTCTGTTATCGCCTGGTGACGTTCACGACGAACGCCAATGTGTAGGGATAGATCAAGAAAAAAGAGAGAATGTAATAGAAACTGCATTGTATTACTAAAGCAGGAAAAACAAAATTAAATAATAAATCAACAACTACTTAATTCACTGGATTAAATAGACAAGTAATGCTGTTACTCCTAGAAGGATCCAAAACTTGTCGCTTATAAAATCGAATAAAACTATTGGAGGACCTCCAATTTCCCCGAGCCATAATATCTTCTATGGGGAAGTTGTCCAACCATTTCTTAGAAGCAACAGCGGACCGGACACTTCCAGTCCGCCAGGCAGGCATTGTTGCAGTTGCTGCTCGCAACTGCAACAATGCCTGCCTGGCGCATCAGGGTTTTTATCCAGCCTGCAATGACCGTTCGTGAGGCCGCACGAGCTGCACCTCTTGTTGTAACAAACAAGTTATGACATTTTGCTTCCTGGCGTCTAATGTAAAGCAGTGATACGGTCCGTTCAACCCAGTATACCGGATCAAAGTTCCTCTCATCATTATTTTTAAATAATCTCCATCCTGATTGCCTATGGTCAGATGAATCAGTCTTAGACCCAAAGGTAGGCCATAAAGTTATAAAATCGTGCTCGTATTATTTAAAATCGTGGTGATTTTAAATAATTATCTTTATCAGTCATAAGGAGGGTCAAGTTTTGAATTTATACGTCTACCAGAACAGAATACTAAAAAGGCAGCAGCTTGATTCGATACATAAAAATATTATCACTATTTATCGTTCTATTGCCAAGAAAGGAAATAAAATCATCAATATTCCAGATGGGTAACTTGGAATCAATAGGTTTTTTAATTGAAATCGATTTCAAAATGTGTTTTACCAAAACGTGATTACTTAGAACACCTGAATTATTTACATTACAAAGGGTAGAGACCACGGACTTATGTAACATTATTGTATTATAAGACAGTTTATATTCTATGTGCAGATCAGCTAGAAAATATATATTCTCACACCTTTGCTTTTCATTACTTGGGCAATTCAATTTGTCAAACTGGCAAAAGTTTTTGGGGCCGTGCTTAGACCGAATGGAAGAGGCAGGTCATTTGCAGAAGTGGTTTGTCGTAAATAAGGCGCAGGAAGCGCCTGTGGGGCTTTGCTCTGTTTAGGTGAAAGTATGCCTGGGAAATGTCCAGCTTGCACATCCAATCTTTGGGCTGAATGAAATCTGGGACTCTGAATACATTTATCAGACTGAAAGGGGTGGTCAGTACGAATTCGTTTAAAGCTTTTAAATTGAAAATCGGTCGGGCCAATCCATCGCTCTATGGTACCAGGAACATGGTGGATAAGAAACTTGGAGTTGGACTTACAATTTGTAGTTTAAGTTGGGCATAATTAATGGAGGATTTTGCTGAAAGGTATACGGTACCCTTGAATTATTCGAACAAGAAATTCTGGTGCTTGCATTTCCCTCCAATACTCGACGAAATTCGATAACTGACCAACTTGAAATATGTTCATGGCAATATTTATTTCTCGTGGCATTGAAGCCTGAAGGTGATGACCTTCGCTTATGGCTGCCACGTCTGTAACCGTGGTGTCTTTGGTTCTGTCTTACCCCGCGAGAGCGAAAGGAACCTCTATCTACTGTGCCACTACCCTGCTGAGGATAATTGTAGTACGCATGCGCCGGTTCCTGCGAAGGACATTGTATATTATGCTGCAAAGTGTCACCGTGCGAGGGGATGCTAGTATTATAGTTCTTACCCTGCGAGGGCGGAAACGAATGCTGCCCCTGCGAGGGGCGGATTAGCCATTTTCCAATTTGCGAAGTTGAGGCCGAACCATAAGTCGATTTAGATGAGCTAGTCGATTTAGAAGCAGGCCAGAAGGCCTTTTTGATACCACCAATGTTTTCTAAAGCGACTGTTTTGTTTTCTAAAACGACAAACTGTTCAGAATTAAATAAGTTGACCTCAGATAGAGGTATTTTTTTTCCTAATTGGTGCTTTAACTAACGGGTCGCGAACTGCATTAGTTATGCAATCTCTACCCATTTGTATGGTTTCAGCCCTATGTCCACAAACCATTTGCAAAAGGTCTGCCGAAACCTTGCCAAATTCACCGGAGGTAAAAATATCATTAAACTTTTGCTTTATAGCTTCGAAGCTAATTTCTTCTTTCTGGTCTCGGACCCATGTCATAAAAGCACAGAGTTCTTCAAGGACTCTTTTTGCTTTAACAAACCGTAAGTTAAAGAAGCATAAGCTCTATCTGAGTAGCTTAGGTGCTTAAGTGTCATAGGGTCTGATCTCCTCGTTTGCGTCGAGTTCAACGAAACCCGGGCTATAATTATAAGACTTTTGCGTTTCCGCGTAACGTACTTCACTCCAGTCTGGTTTATTGGAAAACTGAATTTCTTTTAATCTGTATAGATAACGCATGTCAGTCTTTGGAATAGTAGGTTCTTTAAGCTTAATGTCAACACCCAAATTTTAATAAAATTACTGCCTTCCTGTTCGAATTCATTCTCGGCGAAGAGGGAAATGACATCATCGGCTACTGGTACACTGTTATTTAAGTACTGATTATTTATTTTATTTATTGCATCTTTATTTTGGAGAAATCTCCATATAAGTCACATTACAGTACACCACGAGACACAAAAACATTAAAAAACAACATAAAAAGTTAGTGTGTTAGTAACACAAAAATGTACCTAAAAATATGTCAGTATTGTTAGTACCTATATCTAACTGATGCCTATGGCTGCTTATCCACTGATTCTGGAAAGGACAGTCAAAACGGGCAACAATCACATTTAGAATGCTGTTGCTACTGCCTCGTAGACGGTGCAACAAGGAGTTTGCTTTCTTGCGCATGATGGCTTGATAACCATCCGTACGCGCTTCAGAAAACATAACAGACGCGCTGTAGCGCCACGACAGCCCCAACAGCATCCTAAAAGTGTTATTATACTGTGTGCGCAGGGCTGTGTAGGCTCGCTGCGTATGCTTCACCCACAGGCCGCTCGAGTAAAACGACTGACAGTACGCCTTAAAAGTGTTATCTTCACCTCGTTGTTGCAGCGTGCGAACCTGCGAGCGAGCATATTACCTCTCACCACCAAAGCCCTGCGCCCCCTCTCTATGTCCTCGTCATCCTTAAGGTCACCAGTGATTAGGTAAATCACTGATTTGTTTCACTTTACACTCTGGGTGGCGACGCTTGTGCTTGCTCCCCCTTTTTTATGACGGCGGCGACGCGCACCTTTATGTTTTGACCTATGCCCAGAAGAACTAGATGAACTGGAACTGGTACTGGTACTATCAGAGCTACTACTACTGCTGCTGCTGGAATGTGAACGCTTGCGTTTTGTACTAGATTCCTTATTATTAGCAGCGTGGGAAGGGGCTGCGACCGGTTCATCTTGTGAAATCAACGTTATTTCTTTTTATATAATAAACAATCGCACACCAAAACACTGGAACAAAAGTGAATAAATAACACGCGAACGGATAAAACCGTTAATTTAAATATATCAACATTGATTTACTAAACACTAAAACCGTTAAACATATTAAACACTAGAAACAGTTTAGTACATATCGAAAACTGATAGCCAGTTTTCGATCGTAAGGAAAAAAAATAATGACGGTTTTAAAAATGTTTTTTAAAAACTCACCTGTTCGGTAGGTAGGTACAACGTGGGTACAACCGTCTTCGGCAAGGAAAAGAACGCCAATGAACAAGACAGAGGCTCGCACACTCGCGAGTGCACTCCCCTTTCTGACCTGGTGACGTCACGAGAGCGAGACAGCTATGTGGCTAGAATCGTAAGGAAAAATGGCACAGGAAACAAGACAGCCTATCTCAATTGTTTAATTGCTTCGAATAACGGTCAAGCGGTTTATTAACGTGCTACTCGCCAGCACAATTCGCCACAAATAGGTGCTGTGGATTATGATGTAGGTACAATACCTATCTATCCACTTAGTATTACCCCGGAAGAGCTTCGGAGCGATCAAGAACACGTGCTTATGAGTGGTACAAAGCGTTCAAAAGCGGTCGAGATGTGATGGAAGATTTGTCTCGCTCTGGTAGGCCATCAACGTCTTCAACTGAAGTTAACATCTCAAAAGTGAAGGAAATAGTGACTGAAAATCCTCATTCAAGTTTGAGAGAGATAGCCGAGTCGATCCGTACCATTTTAAATAATCAATTGGGTATGAAACATGTTGCCGCTCGACCCAAAAGACCTGAATTTTCTCCAGAAACTGAATCGCATAAGTGTCGTTGAAGACATGCTAGAACGAGTCAATTCCGACCCAACATTCATGAAACGCATTGTTACTGGTGACGAGATGTGGGTTTACGAGTTTGACATGCAAAGTAGTCAACAAACTTCGGAGTGGCGCCAACTTGGGCATCGAAAACCGGCCATTTTGTCGGGACCGGTTTCTTTCGGGTTCGTGCTTTATCCAAAACCGGGTATCCGGGGATTTTGGGTAGTTTCGGTTTTTTCATGAATTTAAAATATACTTTTGCTCTATTTATTAATTAACAATTATAAAGGTTATAATATTGACCAGGCGCTCGACCATATGGTGGAAATCTTCAGTGAGGAAGGAACGCGTTTTTGCGAAATGCGGCGTACGGGCAGGGAGATCAAACTTTTGGACGAGACTCTGGAGCTTATGACGGAACGTCGTGAAAACCCAATCATCTCAACAAAACATTTAGGAAATTGGTTCGACGCGACCTTCGATGCTTCATCACACGCTCAATAGAAAAAGCAATTGAGCAAAACCGGGGTCGAAAGTGTTCGTCCAATTACTTGGGAGGAACCACCTGACGAAGTTGATCAAATCTAATAGGGATGTCGTCGTTTTGAAGCCGCAGATTCTTTCGGAAATCGAAAACTTCTACGGCCAGTTTTACGCATCGCATGTATCTCAAAAGGATCCCGAATAAGAGGATTCCAGTCGTCACGAATCGTCTAGCACGAAGACTCGTCGATTTCCAACCACCGGAGCAAGCCGAGTTTCGAGCAAGATACAGCACCATAGACCACATCCAGACAGTGCGGCAGATTATACCTACAGAAGTCCGAAGATTATAATAATTGGCCTCTGTGTCTTGCACATGTGGACTATGAAAAGGTTTTTGACTTTATCGAGACGTGGTGAATTCTAGAGTCTCTGTAGCAATTCCAAGTGCAATGCCAAGTGCTGAGAAGGATTTATGGAAAGCCACAATGACCTTCCAAACTCAGAACCAGTAAACAGAGCATATTCCATTGGCAAGGGGACGTAATTTCCCCGAAATGGTTCACCAATGCACTGGAGGATGTGTTTAAGACGCTGCACTGCGAAGAACGTGGCATTAACATTAACGGCGAGTACATCTCACACTTGAGATTAGCAGATGACATCGTCATACTGGCTGAATCGCTGCACGACTTGTAGCAGATGCTGGATAGCCTAGTAGATTCTTCAATACGCATTGGTCTCAGGGACTAAACTTGGACAAAACCCAGGTTATGTTCAACACCTGGGTATTTGGTATCTTCATCATTCAATTGTTTTAGGAGAAATGCAATTAAAAAAATTATATTTATAAGTCCTCGTTTTCTTTAATCTATTTTTAAAATACCGAATTGAAGAAATTTATATATTTTCACAGATAAATAGGCATACAAATGTTCTAGAAAACCATAGCGAATGAATTTTTGGTCACTACATTCATCATTATGAATGTAAGCTACCGGCTAATGTAACGGTGGGCTACTATTTTTTATTATACTTTTCAATGACTTTTTTATGCTTTTGTTTTTAAAAATATTTAAAAATGTAAAAAAAAATAGGTTTAGTTATTTATTCTCAAAAAGTATTACCAATTCTACAACCCAAGAAACCCTGTAACGTATTATTGAGAATAAATTATAAATTAGATGAATAAGTGGGACGGCAATAGTACGACAAATTGACTTACTCATGTTTCTACATTTTAAAGGACCTACGACGTGTTGAGTCTGATTTGCGAAATTAACAGATCAATAATGATCGATTTAAAAATGTAACAAAAGAAACGAAACACCCGAAAACCCGGGTTTTATACGACAGAACAACTTTTTTCACAAAGCAAGAAACCGGGAATTCCCGGGTTTTTTTGAACCGGGAAAAACCGGTTCGTATTCGCCCTACTTCCAACTGACCCGAAACCGAAAAAAGCACGCCAAAGTCGATCAAAAGTCAAAGTCATATTGACCGTTTTCTTTGACAATCGCGGTGTTGTGCACTCGGAATTCTTGCCGAAAGGTAACAACGGTATAACAAACAGTAAATAATGAATATTATTTGACCGTTATGCGGCGTTTAAGAGAGCAAATTAGACGAAGAAATCCAGATTTCTGAAAAATTTCTTGAATTTTGCACCACGATAATGCGCCTTTGCACAAGGCAATCATATAATATGTCATCATTTGACGAATTTTTGACCAAAAACTCAATAAATACCATCGAGCAACCACCTTATTCACCAGATATGCCTCCAGCCGACTTCTTTCTTTTTCCTAAACTCGCAAATTACCGCTTCGTGGCACCCGTTTTCATTCGGTAGAAGACTTAAAGGAGAATTTGATAAAATAACTTTGGATGAATAACTAACATTTTGTGTATTATTGGTCGTTTCCTGGTACTTTCTTGACAGAGTAGTACGTAGCAGTTTACTCTTCGTTTATCATATTAATCATAGTCTATGATTAATATATAAGAACAACAGTGTGATACAACAATGTTATTAACATCTGGATGCTGTCAAATCCCTGTAAAACCGTAACAATTTAAAACGTTCCTGGGTTTATAAATATAATCTATGATGTCACAAGCTTTCAGTCAGTCTAACATCCTAAGTTCTATCTATCTGTTTAATCCAGATATATTTGAAGAAGAATACTTTATGTATTCTGCAGTCACAGACAGAAATTTGTCGAATGATGTTAAGTTACTTTCTGCAGATTTCACTTCTTCTCAAAACTGTCAAGCTCTACTAAGCTTCTCCGCTGATATAGCAGGTCCATCTTCTTTACAGCACGATTTGGATGACATTCCTCCTTTTGATTTCAACTTTTCCGGTAACTTTTAACATACTTCAAACCGAAGCAAATTATCAACAGAGCTCGGTCTTTATTACAATATAACATACCTACTTTAAAGGTGGCTGGCTGGGGTTTTCCTCCACACAAAGTGTCTGGCAGTGGAGGAGGTGAACCCTCATACTAGCCTTTATGAAATATAAAAAAAAAACACGCTTTATAGTTTGACGTAACTTAGCAGCTATTTAGCACACTTTTGTTACCTGATATCTGCTAAAGCCACCACGACCGACTTTTTATAATATCCAAATTTTCTTACCTATATTAAAGATGAACATTCTCTGTGGAAGTCCACAGAGAATGTTAGAGTTGTATTTGTTTTGATATCTATATTTTTTCAATAAAGGCTAAGAATGTTTTGTTATTACATTTTTATTTAGAAAGTAATTTGTTCAGAAAACTAATTTTACAAGATATACCTCTTTGTTGATGACGTTTAAAGTAGGTAATTGTCTTATTAAAATATTTGAGATTTACAAAATATTAAAATTACTTTTCCTATACTAATAGATATGGTTGTCATATCTCTCTACTACTATGGTCAACTTTCCTAGGCGTTGGGAGATTTGAACCATAAATCGAATTAAAAAAAAACCTGCTCAAGTGAGAGAATTAATAGTAGCTTTAACATTAAAAAATGGTACCTATCTACCAGTGCAGTGACTGCCTCGTTGGTCTAGTGATCGCGCGAATGCTGAGCATGAGGTCCTGGGTTCGATTCCCAGGTCGGGCAAAGTGTTATTGAGTTTTTCCATCAGTAGCAGCCACGGAGTCTGGAATAGCCCTGTTGATGGCGGCAATAGGCTCGCCCCCTTTATATGGGACTTTAACATAACTGACGAAAAGTGGGTGTGCTATTAGGTACAATTCTGCCTAACCCTTTGGGGATTACAGACGTGCTGTTATGTATGTTATGTTATCTACCAGTGCTTTGTATACGTTCTTGAGCTGTCTAGTTGCAAGTCATAGTTAAAATTTTATGCATGTTAGAGTAAAAGGGGTTCAACTCTTCAGGACTAAGTTCTTCCATGAATAATAGTATTTATTTATGTATGTTAAATTGTTTCTCTGGGACTTCGTCAAGCTTCATTGTCTCGGCGCTTTTCTGGAGGTTGCCACTGTTGATTCTGGCTTTCAGGAATTACAGTGGTTTGGGAATAGTGTGGAGAGATTGTCCCAATTAAATAAAACACGCAAGAGTAAATTATACACCACGGGAAAACAAGTGGAGGTGAGTAGGTTTGTAGGTAGAGGTAGGACCTACGTACTGGGTTTCCTAGTGTATTGCGTGACTATGCCTATTACGGTTTTGTGAATTAACACAATGCGAATTTACTATTATAAAATGTATTATTACCTGCTGACTGCGTTAGTGAGCGGAGTTCGCGTAACAGAATTTGGGGTTAACTCATTTGAAATGCTTGCCATCAATACGCTTAGAAGTACGTACTTGGAAGGTGTAAAAAACCCTTAAGGAAGCCAAAAGACACTTGTTCTCCACGTCATCACGCCATTTTGTCTAAATCATAGGAACCTTCCAGTTGCGGAGATATTGTAGACCAAAGTTACAACTTTTTCACAAGTTTTTTTTTCTAATGTTATGATTTTAGTTTAAATACCTCTATGATTCTGTACTATTCAAAGCATCCGTCAGCACAATGTTTACCGTTTTATAACCCCAACAAAAAAAGTCGTTTCCCAGCAATTATTTTTTGCGTAGTTAATGTACAGTATGCTGGTTGACGGCTTCGTGAAAGGCCTTTCTTTTTTTTTTTTTTTTGGATGGTGGGAAATCATCAAATGAGACCTCCCGCTCTGGGCGGAGCGGAAGGGAGTGTCAGACTCTTACTAACTAAAAACCACCCATGTTCCTTCTTTGGCCCTTTATATTCCAGGGCCGCGGTATCTCTTTCGAACAGTCCCGCAGCCCTGGCAGGCATCGGACCTTGCGGGCCCCTCCCGTTTGCTGACATCTCTTTGAGGCGCGCGTGGAACACAAACGCGCCGTCGACACGGCCTGTCGTCATACGACGGACGGACGGCGAGCTAGTCGTGAAAGGCCCTTGTGTATGATATCGCCATAGGTACACAAAGTAATTGGTAATAAGTACCCACAAGAGATTCTTAGATGTCATTCTATTCAAAACGCTGATTTGTACTAAAGTGGAGATGGGCGGGTCATCTGACGAGATCAGAAGACGGCAAATGATCTCTCTGAACAAAACCCGCTGGTAAGGCCCAAAGAGAAGACGAGGCATCCCAGCAGGACATTGGCAAGACGAGATAAAGGAACTGGTTGAAGAATCATGGCTGATAAGAGCAAGACACAGAAGATTTAAATTTTAGGTTATCCTTAATTATTAATTGTTGTGTACTCAGTTGAATTGAGAGCTTTGTTTTTTTTTTAAATTAAAGAACTATTAAAGCATTTTATATTTATTAATATTTCCAATATGGCATATTTGCGCTCAGCAACAAATTTTATTTTTAGACTATAGCTGTTGCCTGTTACTTTCGCCCGCGTGAAATTATCTATACAAATAAATAAAATTGAAGTGTCTATGTAATTTCAATATAACAGTTTTTATTGGATGCATATGAAAGTATATACCATATATACTTTCATATGCATCCAATAAAAAGCTGTTACAACTAGAACAAAAATAACTATTTTCAAAATGTTCGTCCGTCTGTTTGTTCCGGCTAATCTCCGAAACTGCTCGACTGATTTTGTCGGGACTTCTGGCAGATACCTGATATTATAAGGAGTAATTTAGGCTACTTTAATTTAAGAAAAAAAGATTAGGGTTCCGTCAAAAAATATTACTTCCCTTTTTGAATCGGATTTTGTTAATTAATTGGGCAATTATTTACAAAAACCTTTTACTGTGTAGTATTTATTATGTTAACGTTAATTTAATATTTCTCGATGTTATGTTAATCAAGGGAATCTTGTGGCTAATGAAAGTTGGCCGACAGCGGTATACGAGGAGCTTACATAAGCGAAGTTAGGGACCAGTGCGGCACTGTGATCAGGCGTACATAGAGCATAGCGTGTAGTACGGGACTACGGGTACAGTCGCGTCAGTCGCGTTCTGCGTTGCTGGCGGTTCGCGCGTCTCGCTCCCAACGCATTAAACCGCCCCGCATACAACACGATAAAACTACTTAAAATATAAAATTAAAAATAATACTAAATTTGTGGTAACTATAAATAGAACGCCGTATTTTTTTTAAGTTTTTTGACCAGGCATGATGTATCGTTCATCCTTCTAATTCTATTGGAAAAGTTTTGAATATTGCATGAGGCGCGAAAGGCGGTCGTGGGAAATTTTCTACATAAAGTTTGTTGTTTCTTTTTCTGCTGAAACCACAAATAATTATTGGTTTTTTAGTAGACAAGTTTTGCCACTTTTATTTATTTTGTTCATTTCTACATTTTAATCAATTTACCATTAGTTGTAATCACAAATGATGATAAATTCATGTTTTTTCAGTAGTTTATAAAACAAACGCATTTTCATACGTGTTTTCTATATTCACGTCTTATAGATTTATGTGTCCAAGGTCAAAGCAACCCAAATCCATCGGTGGTCCAGGTAGGAAGGATCTCGTAAAACCTTTTTTAAAAGATTTATTGATACATTTGTGGTGTTGACGGATTTATATATACCTATCCACTAAGTTATGAAATAATATTGGTATGTATGTAGGTATCTATGAATTCTGAAACAGAATTCTTTGAGGAGTATACTGTACAATTATGTAATGAATGGATTGCTGAAAACTGCGTTATTTCGATAATAGAAAAGTATGACAATATATTAAATAGGTTAGTGTATCTATATATAGTTTTACTAGCCCTCATTTGATTGCGTATCGTTTGGATAGTGGTTAGTAGGTGCTAGTGAAACTATTGATAGTGACTGATAAAATGTTTGATAAAAGTCTAGTGTGAGACAGATTCTGGATCGACCTTTTATTAATATCGCTTTTGAGATGTTCTTTTTTTACAAAGACCTGTACTAAATATATATTAATTCAGTCTTGATAATAATAAATGAGATATAAGTAGTAAAGTTTTAAAATAATCATATTGGTATTAAAAGTCTTGTTCAAATATAATTTATTTATGTTTCATATACTTTTAAACATGAACATCTAGTACATGTTAATAGTACTAGCCTAGCACCATGTTTACTATTAACATAGATCAATATAAATACTCTAGCTTGTTTCGTAGGCAATTGACCTCTGAATCATAAATGAACAGGATCTATCACTTATTCAATTTAAAATTCCTCGTAGCACCCGCTACGGCGTAGCGCCGACGTAGCGAAGGCGTAACAAAAGATCAATGGGAATAATATTAACAAATTGAATAACTGGCTGGTTGAAGTGATTGACTTATTGTTATGTATCTGCGGAGACAATAAGTGTTGTCAATGAGACAATTTTCTTCGTTTAAATATGTAGTAAATAAACGACAAGCGTTTTATTAATTTAAATACGTTCAACAGGACATATTTAAATGAAATGAATTATAAAATGAACACAAACGTATTAAAAGTATAAAATAATTCAGTTACGAAACCATTTTAAGTATTCCGTAGCAGGCTACGCCGCGTAGCCGCTCGTAGCAATAAACTCTTACAACATGCTTGAAACATAAAAATAATTTGGACGTAGGCTGCTTTTAGTGGGCTTTCTATCTGTTTTTATGGGCTCTTTCAGACTGAGATGTGGCATACGTATCGCGAGTGAGTACGTGAGGTGCCAACTAAGAGCCTCCGATAAAGGCCCTAAAACAAATTACACCTGTCACTTTAATGAAGTCTATGTGTCTAAGTTTGTTTTGAAATTAGATTAGATAAAGTTAAATGTTAGGTCTGTGACCCCAGTTAGAAATATTGAAGTCATCTTTATGTAATTAAAAACGTAGCTATATCTTTTATAACTGTCTGCTAGATAAAAGGACATATGTATAAGAAAAGGTTAAAATCTCCTTTTCTTAATTGTCTCTGAATAAAAAACGAGAGAACACTCTACTTTGGATTATTTAAGTATACACCGCCTACAAAGCCAGACAGATTTTATTTTAATTACGAAAGTTTTATGTAATGTTAATAAATTTGAGAATTTATGAGCGTATATTTATTTAGTTGTTTAATATTTCGTATAATCAATATCAGCATGTCAAAGGTTTGTAACCTTGGGATCTTTCACTTGCTCACGAATATAATGTACGTGATTACAAGCATGCCTTTATGTTGCCAGTAACGTATCAATTTTCTGTTTTGTATAAGCGAAATCATACTTTTATGGATATTCTACGGCGATAAATTAAGACATACTTACCTACCTCTGTGAGATATGAACATTTCATTTATCGGAATGCGCATATCCTGCTCCTTTACATTTTTGGAAATTCGGTAGAAAAGTTATTTAAAATATATTTAATGGCTTCACCGACTTATTAAACTACTGGAAATGTTGTTTTTGATATTTGTTTATTATTCACCTTTAGTAACCTTTATTTAATAAACTAACTATGTATATTATACCAATTAAAAACGACAAATAAACTAAAATAAACAAACTAAAGTCACAACAAACTATAAAAGGGCATAAAAAAAATAAACATCAAAAGATTCCAGACATTTAATGATATTGTCAAATAAAATGAAAAATCGAATCGAAGACATTTAGTACTCTAGGCTACTAAATGTTTTCGATTCGGTTTTCACCAGAAACGAAAATCGGATGTTGATTTACGTTTCTCCTCCGGTTCGTTTCCCTTTTCCTCATTGAGATAAAACATCTTTTCTTTCTGCGCAGTAGGAAACCCAATTAAAACCCCAACACCGACAAGACAAAATGACAGCGAAATGGTACAGACGCCATCAAGGTACACGAAACTGTCAAATTTTCCCAATCAACCTTGAACCTAATGCTTTAGCGATAAAGTTGAAAATCTATTAAAGACATTACAGATTGTAGTAGCTTGATGTCTGTACCTACCTACCTACCTAAAAAAGTAGGAACCAGTTCCTTTTGTTCCGGTCCTTGACACCTTTGGCCGTTGGTTTGTTTGAAATGTAATATTCAAGACGAATTTCCAAAATTTAACTAGCGAAGTTACCACCAATTTGTTTGAATGTCTAAAAGGTTCAGTTAAAGTGTTGTTTGGTACGGTATACTGATACAATGTAAGGTGGCAGTGCTATTGAGTGTTGAGATGGAGAGGCGATCGGATGAAGGTCGACTTCGAGCAACCTCATCGCAAGACCAAGGTATGTGCCTATGTGTTGTAGCATGTTGACATGCTATTAGTTAGTATGTCCGTTATCTGTGTTGTACGCGTCGGTTATTATGGGTTGTGTTACGTGTTCGGGTATATATATATTCAATTTGGCGGTATTACTTAAACACCCAGAGCAATTTCTATACATGTTCGGTTTTCATTCGGGAAATACCGTTCGGCATCTATTTATTCATTTGAAAATTTTCAATCTACTATCACTGGAACATGTTGAAGGCAGCGACATAATTCGAGCTAAGATCATCATCTTTTTCCAGGCGGTTTGTCGTCATTTATATTCGATTTTCTCGTCCGGTTGTGCCGAATCATGCCGACCCGAACATGACATGTGTGTGTAGCACCCCTGACATTCCAACCTCTAAAAAATTTATGCGTCATGTTTTTTTTTTTTACTTTATCGCAATAAGTGAGTATGACGATGCTTGAAACAGCGTTAATTGAAAATGAAGCGAGTAATGAGGTGATTGTGAATATGACACTGGAATAGAAATAAGAGATTTCAGACTGTCTTACTGAACTTTGAAGTTTGAACAGGTCCCCTTTATATCAGTCGTTTTTGAAGCTTACACATTTTCTAAGAATTTATCCAAATTGAGTTCGTTCACTAACACAAATCTAGCACACCGAAACTCTCTGATATATTACCTGTAGCTCATAAAAATATTTTTCCTATGCGGGAATCGATCCTACGACCAGTAACTGCGCCAACAATGCCGACGAAATGAGACTAGTTAGTAAACTGTGCAGTTGCAGTGCAAATTATAACCTTGACTGATATATTACGTGGACTACTCCCAATCTATGCCAAGGTCAAAAACAGCCAGAATCGAATAAACAATCATTGTGTTCCAGTTTACTCGTGTTCAAATACACAAAGTGAAAAGTATAGGTAAAGTCTAATATGAACATTGAGTTCCAGTTTTCATTTAAACTTTTTCCGTTCGCTTCGCTCCTGAGTAATGCTGTTCCATGCCAATGACGTAGAAATCGCGCGGCGAAAAGAAAAGAAAATGAAAAAATATAATGTGAAGGAAAATCTGTGTTTAGCGATTTTATAGACGTACGGTTGTTTCATCAACTTGTGTAATCAAGTGAATTGAATGGAGATCAGATGTGTTTTGTTCATGTTTCTTAATTTCTATTCATTGAGCAGGTACTTAAAGGTTTCTTAAGGATACAATTTATTTAAGTAGCGTTTAAATGGCAGGCTTGTCGATTTAGGTGATCCTGGTATTAGAATTAAACTTAAGATTCTTATTCTTACAAATAAATAAAATTCGAGTTTCTGTTTGTAATTTCAACATAACAGCTTTTTACTGAATGCATATGAAAGTATTTAATGGCACTTACGACCAAAAAAACATTTATTTTTATTTTTTGTATTTCTGTCTGTCGGTCAGTCTGTTTGTCTTTTTGTTCCGGCTAATCTCCGAAACAGCTGGACTGATTTTGACGGAACTTACTGGCACATAGCCAATGTTATACGTGAGGAACTTAGGCTACTTTTATTTTAAAAAAGGATTAGGGTTCCGTGCAAAAACATTAAAACCCTTGAAATTGTTAACAATTTGACGAAGGTTGTAGGCACAGGTAGTTTGATAATATTTCTAATCACTTCGGATATTTGGTAATGCGGTTCCTGCAGATGTTGTTCAGTAACATGCCACATCTAGATGCTATACTTGAGGGTTTATTATTCATGGGTATAAGTACAGTAGGGTCCTACATTAAATGTTGGACCCCACACAGAAAACAGTTGGTTCTCAAACCCGACTTTAATTTTATCCGAATGTGAATTGTAACGTCGTTTCAAATAGCTGTTGACAATGCGTATCGGTAGAATACTCGTAATAATAAAAAGGTTTATTGCAGAAACTTGTACAACTTTTACAGTAAATCTTACATAGGGACCTCCTTTTAAGTAAAAGATATACCTGTGCTAGGAGATCTCGCTCCTCAATGACAAATATTGCAATGGTAAAAGTGATGTACAAAGAGAAAATACAATTCAGACAAAAAATTACAACTAAAATCTAAAACTAAAACAAGACAAGGCTACAACTATACTAAATAATAGATTCAGATTCATTTATAATAAAAAAAAATCATTACATATAAAATAGAAGATATAAAGAATAATATAGATATAAGATTCATTTATAACAGAAAAATAAGCTTAAAGAAATATCATAAAATAGTGTGTGTGAGTGTGTATGTGCCTGAGAGAGAGTGTGTGTGTGTGTCTGTTCTGCACAACATGTCATTCGAAGAACATATTCTCGAAATATATACATGATTGTTCTTCTGCTCTTTATTAGAATACTAGCTGCTGCCCTTTACCTTCGATAACGTGAAATTATTATGAAAAATATTCCTTCCCTTTTTGAATCGGATTCTGTTACCAATTTCAAGGGTTTCAATTTTTTTGCACCGAACCCTAATTCTTATTCTAAAATAAAAGTAGCCTAAGTTTGACCTTATAACATTAACTATCTGCCAGTATAAGTCCCGTCGGTCGAAATCGGTCCAGCCGTTCCGGACGTTAGACGGAACAAACTGACAGACAGAAAAAAATTGAAAGTAATGTGTTTTTGTTATAAATGCCGTATACATTTTCATATGCATTCAGTAAAAAGCTGGTATTTTGAAATTACAAACAGACACTTCAATTTATTTATTTGTATATAAGAGCAAGTTCCTTGAGGATCTAGTAAGAAGAGAATACAACAGTATCTAAAACCTAAATGTACTTCAGCCTGCTAACCTATTAATTTCATTACTTGAAAGATGGCACAACAGAGCACAAAGCTAAGCTCAGGTTGTATCACAGAGTGACATTTACATGAACTACCTATTTCAAGGTAGTCCTTTGTGGCAACACTGATTAATGAGGGCTTAATACAAAGCAATGCTGCAGCGGGCCGTTTTCGACTGAATTGATAGTTTCTGAATTGGTCAGATCAGACAGAACTAGTATGTATAGGTTTATCAGTAATCGTGGTAAAGATAGAAACTGTTGACAAATTGGATTCGTTCCTGCTGATTGGTCGGAGAAGGCAAAACACAAAGAGATTTGGAAAGGAATGGTGCTGGCCTTTGCCCACGTGTATTGTGCTTATCTTAACAATATTTTATAACAAGTAACACTTAATTAAAAGTATCAAAAACCCGACTACAAATTGTATTATCTACCTATATGTATATTCGTATTCTCCTTTTAATTTCCTTCATTTTGATATAGTAGAGCATTTTGGTATAGGTTTGGTTGAAAAAAAAAATTAACGACTTAAAATTTGCCGCCAAAAATCCGCCATTTTTTTAAAAATAAGTGCACGTATCTAATGACACTTGGGTTTCTGAGACGCATCCAATGATACCTTAATCGTCAATATCCAGGAGAGTTTATATAACATCGAATCTTGGACCGCAATCCGCAATAGTAGTTTCAAACTTTGATGTCCATTCCGAAAATCGAAGCTTCTATTGTAATACGTTAATTTTGCCCGACACTGTAAACACACCTACACCTGACACCTACTTACAGTGTAAAGAAAGTTAACCTTTACACGTAAGGTTCCTACACTTCAACAAAAAATACAGACACACTCTAACAAACGTAAGTACGACCCGAGGGCCGGTCCAGACAGTTTTAACTGTATTATCTTTTACGAAAACCAAAGGGTCCATTAGAGAATATCTATTTACACGTAACGGTTACTATGTCCTATATAAACCCCGACAGATTGTGGCCTCAGACTAGAATGTCGTGAATAAATAATTAATAATGTAAACCATAGATTAATTAGACAGATTACGTTAGAAACTTTTGGATGAGCATGTTCCATTTCTACTAAATTGAATCATCCCAAATTATTTGTCAGAGTCCTATTTTAGGACAACATAATTATTTTGTACTAGCTTATGCCCGCGGCTTCACACGGGCGGAGATCGGTAATTATCCCACAGGGTCGTACTATCGGGACAAAAAGTATTGTATATGTTAATCCAGGTTATAAAGTATCTGTGTGTCAAATTTCACCCAAATCCGTCCAACCGTTTTTGCGTGAGAGAGGAACAAACATCCATAATATGTCCTCGAAAACTTTCGCATTTATAATAGTGGTAAGATATAGCATGTATCTCTAAAAATATGTTGAAAAGGTCACTTATCAAGCTTATATTGGGCAATCAGTAACTAAAAAGATTATTCCTACTACGATTGTAACCATGAAAGCTTTTGCGATGGCTTTACTCAGTCCCTGCAAAAGGTTTCCACTATTGCCACACCTAAAGTCGATCAAATGACTTTTCGATTACTACAGCTGTCAATCGCGTTATTTTTTTCTAGCTACGTTAGTACTTACGTGCTTTATTGGCTGAACCGATCACTATACGATGGTAGTCAATTACTTTATACGAGCAGTGTGTGCCAAAGAATTATTCATTTAAAAGACTATAGTATACGGAACATAAAACTCTCACAACAACTACTGCCCCTTAATTGAATTTACTCTCTTTTATTCGCCAAGGCATCATAAAAAAGTCAAGACCTTTCTCCTCTTAAGTGCTATTTTCAACGTAAAATTTTAAAAGAAGCTTAATGTAGCTAAGAAAACTAGTGTAGTAATAAAAGTAACGTTTAAGAATCCTCTTAGTTGCTGGTTGCTAGAATATTTCTTTTTAATTGTCACTGTTATGTAATGTAACAGTATTCTGGACTTGCAAACTGTTTATTTGTGAAGTTTTAAGTATCAAACAAACTGCGCAGCGTTCATGTACCTTAGTAACTACGTACTTAGAAAATCTAGCCGGTCGATGATTCATTGTTGATTAAAGCAGGTATACCAGTAAGGAATTGGTAGGCCTTAACCCTGAACAATATCATGTCCGATGAATAATGCTGTTTATACGAGTACATCGGACGGCATTACCTTATTCTAGTCATTTGTAAACAAGGGTCTAAAATCGAGATGTCAAAGTATTGTACCTATACTGTCTTCCACTTAAACCAAGTCAAGTTCTAAATATCATCATTCTCCAACCTTTATCGTAATTTATTGGGTGTCAGCGTGTCGTCTACTTCTTGTGTATTCAGCGCGTCATTCTGAGAAAAAAAATCTGCTGTTTCCTACAAAAGTGCAATACCTACACGGTCAAAATGTTTGGAACAGCTGATTTTTTTAAATAACCGACAAAAATTTCTATGTAGGGGGGTTCAGAATGATGTACTGAATACCCTGGTAAACGTTTTCGCGTCGATGTCCCTTACATCTAGTATTTCTCTATTACTCGTTATCACAGCAGTGACCTTCTTTCTGACCATTTCATCCTTCACACAGTTCATCCATCGTTTCTTTGATTTTTCTCTTGTCCTAAAGCAATTTCCAAATAAAAGTGGTTTAATTTTAAATCCCTATATCATCTCATCTCAAGTGCAAGAGGTCAAAGTTAACCGCTCCCCGTTGGACGCTGGCCAACAGCGCCGAAACAAAATGTTGTAACTTTCTAGCAGATTCTGTTTTATGCAAGACCTTTCTTTTGTGGAGATAAATAAATGATGCACCTGTTATAGAAGAATAAAAAAATATTCTTCCGTCTTGTCCATGTATCAGTTTTACGAATTTATGACTTCGTATAAAATGGTCGTTGGAAAGAACAACTTTTTCTGAATTTTTGAACGTAGACCAAAACGTGGCTTCACTGGTGAGCAACTTGAAACTTTAGTTAGTCATTCATTACTGCGCTGAATGTGGCTTAGGTAAACATGGAGAGAATAAGGTAGTGTCTCTGCACGAGGTGGCGCTTGGCGTGGTGAAAAGATTAGTTGGTCAGTAAAATTGGTAGCGGACGAGACTGATTGTGATTACCATTGCCCTGAGCTTATAAAGGCTTTTTAATGACCTACTTAGATTTAGTTAGACACCCATAACTCTTTTACACGAACTAGTTTCATCATACTTTGCGAACAGTTTGGTGGTTGTGGATTTGTAATAAGTAATAAATCAAGCAGATGAAAGTGGTTCAATATACCCTTGATCATTATTTATGACATCCGAAACTCAAGAGGGGTCTATTTTTAACCCCAGCTAAAATTTGGTCCCAAGGCACACGTTACCATGATGAATATCTTAGCTTCACTTCAAAATTCACATCGGAAGGCAACATAACCGACCCTTTGATAGAGGTGTCCCATCGATAGTTGCCACATATCCGTTGACTTTATGAAGATTAAACTCTGGTTCCTCGGGTCAAACTCGATCGTGGTCCGTTTATATTAAACTATTCGGTAATATTTGATAACTGGATACCTGTATCTAAATGTTTGGGGAAGTTTTAGTTTTGTGTTGTTATACATAGTTTCGGTTTCAAAGTGGTTTCAACTTTAAAGTTACAGGCATGAAATTCTATATTTAATCGCTATCCCAGTGCGATTATTTTCGGTCATTGTTAGTTGTTGCTTATAAGTATCTGAAACTCCAATAGGATTCTTGGCAACTCTCATCCACAGTTGCTAACAGTCACCCTGCAAATATGGTCACTCCACCGAGACTGAGGGCGTCCCACTTTACGCTTGCCGATTAGCTGCCTCCACTCAAGATCGGGTCTACCCCAACGGTCATCGGTTCTACGGCTAATATGCCCATTGCCACTTCAGCTTACTTGTGAGCTATGTCGACAACTCTGGTTCTCTGTCGGATCACCTAGTTCTGAATGCGATCCCTCAGAGAGACTCCAAGCATAGCCCGTTCCTTAGCTCGCGTCATGATACATGGCAGCAGCAATTTTTTGGTAGGATACGTTCTCTGACGGAACTTTCACAAGTCGCCCGACTAAATGAATGAAGATACTAGATGAGTGATGGCGTTCAAATATTCTTTATGAGTGTTAGCTTACGACTCAAAAACAATAATTGAAAAGTGATTAAACTTCCATTCAAAAGATTAACAGCGTCGTTTATCCACGCCCCGTCATTTTTCACTAGACTTAAAATAATATTGTGAAAGCGAGCTGACGTTTTAACAATTATTCCGCCTTTCGGTTATCCCCGGGTATCATTCATCACTTTATTTATTCATGTTTCGTTATTGTTTATTTTCCAAATACGTTGTTTCATTTCCCTTCAGTTATTTTCTACTTACTTTGAGAGATCGTTATTATAGGATCTTAATACTATCTATGTTGAATTGTTCATGATCTATGTCCTAAAACTTTAATAAATCCTGCTACTGAGCCCCAAACACGAACTTCGCTTCATTTGTATGCCTAAAGAGATAATGTGTAATGACTGTAAAGTTACTTCTCATTAAAAAGTAAAGATAAAATATAGCTTTAACTTTGTTTAATTTCCTACGATTTGTCCGTCGAGTGCGAGTCTGCGACACTAGCCCCGTGGGTGCCATTACGTGCAGAGCGAAGCCTTGAATTAATTTGTTTAACTACTGTAAATATGGACGGAATACGGGATTAAACTGTCCTTCCATTAAGGAGAATGGCAAGAAGTCAGTTATTTGGGAACTTGCGAGACCCGCTGAGTTATGGGATACTGTGTGGGTTTCAAACGTATTATTAGATACCAAGTTAATAGGATGCTTCTTCAACTATTGCGGTTATTCTGAAGGGTCGAATAGTAGTGTTTACATAACACTTTCAATGGCAATACAAATGGGAACACTGGAACTAAAAATACAAATTACCAAAACTATTTTATCTTTGTGCACCTCGGAGCGCGTATGCTAACATGCGTCAAATATGGCGACTTTTATGCTCATAAAACAAACAAGAAAAGACGATCATACGTACATACCGATAGTAAAATACTATTAAAACAAAGTTCAGTTAAGACTCCATTTTGTCTGTGCAAAGCTGTGGCGGGCAGCCATTGTGAAATATTCTCATTGTCTTAAACAACTGTAATACTGAGCTAGATAGGTAAATTACCTTCTCAGAAAGTAACGTTTTTAATGTAGACCGTTGGAAATAAAATAGTTTTAAAAGCAAGATTATATTCTGAGTGTTGAAATTAAGGCGAAGACTAGCGCAGTTGTTTGGAAATTCTAAAGAGTTTTAAATAAACTTTCTTAGAGCGGATTTCACCAATGAAACTGAATCTTGAACCGAGTTCAGCTATCACTGTCATAATTGCTAAAGGATATTAACACTGTTCGCTATTGAACGCTGTTTAGTTATGCTGATCGCGTTAAGTTTCAATGGTGAAATCTGCCCTATCTCTTGCATTGGTCGAGCTTTAACTATTAACATGTGCTTCAACTTCGTTTGGTGAGCAGCACGTTGAATCTATACAGTGTCGCTTTTCCTCAACCTTCATCATTTGTACGGCCAGCGTTTATGTTCCCAACGAAGTGGCTGTCGGCCATAAAATGAATAGGCATCTTCTGGGCGCGCTCGTTCGTAGGCTCATCCATCGCTTTCCACCAGGCGAGATCGAGGTCAAGATCGCGCCTATTCATTAATAAAAATGAAACACCCTTGCAGATTTCTTCTAAGTACCAGTTATAAATGCGTAGCTGCGTACGCATACACGTAAAAAATTGTTTTTTTTTTTTTGAATTATTGGAAACTAAGCAATATTTATGCAATAACATGAACTGATATTATCTGAGTAAAAAAAACCTGGGATTTTCGCAAGAAAGACGATTATTCCAATTATACTGCGACATCAATAAGATTCATAGCTGTCTTCAAATCGCTCGAATACCAACAAAACTAAGGTGAAAACAGCTATCCTGGACGAATCTAGTTTCCCCATTGAGGTAGGTATTTAATTAATTACACGGCTGCCAACAAAGCCGCTTGTGGGACTGACACCCTTCTGAGACGGGTATAAATTACTTACTCAATTTATTAATTAAGTAGATCAGGATTAACGTAATATTATATGGTAATTTATTTATTTGTCTGTTGTTGTCGTCTCTACTAATATTACAAAGTAAGGTCGATGAAGGAGGTAGTCACCGAAACTAAGCGTCCAGTTTCAAAAATTCTTTCACTGATGCCAAGCATTAATATTACCAAGTGATATAGGACAGCTCTCAACGCGGATGAAGTCGCGGGTAGAAGGCAGAGTACCTGATTAAACTGATCGTTATAACGACGACGTGCTCTATAGAGCACGATAAAGTGAGCAATTTTTTGAATAGTATGATCAATATTTTCTCAATAAAACGTGCCAGTTTTCACAACCCATTTATCTACTTGTCGTTTCATCATATATATTCTTATTATTGTAACATGATGTGAAGCGATGTAGCGAAGAAAGGTAGACATTACAAACCTAAAAAAAAAACAATTTGTCCCTAAGAAGTGATGTCAGCAGAAGTCAAGAGGATAGTAGATATTATTCATATTCATTCACTTGTACACTTGAGTTCACAAAAATAAAGAATTCAGTAAAAAGGCTGATTTATTACATAAAATCTTTTTGGAAATTGTTTGATAAATTCATGAAAGATTTTTATCAGGCTTTCTTCGTGGTGTATAACTTCTATATTTTCGTTAAGTCGGTATTCCTGTTTTCCTGAACTTTTTAGCATTTCTTGCGCCATTTTTCTCCAGTCCCTGATGTGCACGTAAAGTCAGTTACCACTTCAGATGTTCTCTTTGGAAACTCGGTCAAGGTTGAGACGCTCGATTAGTGTACCCTTCCTTTTTTCATTTCATTTTTAAACTAGATGATTGTATAATCGGCACGACTTTTTAGATTTGTCGTTTCAGTTATAAATTGCCTTAACAAGACAATTTTTAGACATATTTCGGCTTTCAAAGATTGCTTTCTATTGGGAACTCAAGAGCTTTCATATTTAATTCCGATTTCTTTATTTCTCTCCAGCATACACGTGTTTTTCGTATCGTCCGTCGTTCTATATGTAAATAAAAACGTTATTATGAGGGACAGTTGCTTCAAAGGTCGCAGGGTGTAATAATCCAGGTCCGGTAAGGTTATAACGTTCGAATTTTGATTTGCATTTTTATGAAGGGAACATGGCAAGTATTTTAAGTAAGTACTTATTGAAGATTCTTGGGGCAGAGTTTCATACAATTTGAGGCATGAGATATTTCGGTTATGCGTCATTCACCTTCTGTATTCGCTGGTATGAGGTGTGTATATTTAATAAGTCGAATGGCTTCTATCTTCATATTTTGTTTGTTGTAGGTAAATACTTTTCCCAGTAAATATCAAGAAAAACAAGGGTTATTTTCGCCAAAAAATAATGTGATTATTGCTGAAAATCACTTTGGGCTAGTAAATAAAACTGTTAATTTTGATGAGATTGTTATAAAGTTTGAGATATATGTTCGCTCTTTAAATTGATTGTTTGTTTACTTCAAGAAAGATTCCGTGACCGAACCTACTAAACTGTAGCAACAAGAACAATCAATTCTAAATATCAATTTACCTACTCAACTCACCTACTCATGGTTAGAAGAAATTGATAAAGTTTGTTTGGCAGTTTATTTTGACTGTATGTATATGGATCACGCACAGATGTTGTAGCAAGTAATAGTTTCACAGTTCACCGCGTTCGTCATGTTTTGCAAGTTTATAATAACGCAAAGTCATCACGAGGAACAGTCGTTTTATGGATTGATTTACCTCTTACAATGCGTTCTCAAAATCACCATCTTGTCTTTATTTTCGTACCATTAAAACATATTAAAATACACATACAACACGACACTGACCTATAAATTGCAGAAATGGTAAGAAAATTTGAATTTCGCGGGCTACCCTGGCGCTTTCCCTTAAAGGTACAAAAATAAAGACCACTGTGGTCAATTATGTAACTGTAGTTGACATGTCTGTCAAAATTGCAGTAGCCCTTTTTTTTCAGATGGGAAATCATCAAATGACTCCTCCCGCTCTGGGCGGAGCGGAAGGGAGTGTCAGACTTACTGAATAAAAACCACCCATGTTTCTTCGTTTGCCCTTTATGTTCCAGGGCGGCGGTATCTCTTTCGAACAGTCCCGCAGCCCTTGCAGGCATCGGCCCTTGCGGGCCCCTCATGTTAAATTGCAGTAGCCCTTAATTTCAAAATAAGAAGGTTACTGTTGGATTACAGCTATCAGAGATAAAATAAACGTGGAAGAAGAAAAGTGAATCTTTAAGCTTCGATAGAATAATGTCTATCTACGGTACGGTACGGTACGTCTATCTATGGTAGCACAGTCTACACGCAGCGTTAACGTGATGTCAAGATTTTCACGCGAAGATAGCCAATATTTTTTTGGTCCTGCAAAACGTGCTTAGCTGCCTACATCCTTATTCTGAAGCAATACAAGTTCGAGCGTTGTCAATTTTATGAAACAACAAAAACACCGAAAAGCGTTAAAATAAATTACTTTCCGCGTACGAAAAGAGCTGTGAAACTGATAGTTTATGATCAATTTGAAGATAGATTTACACCGAAAATTACTGGTCATAATTATTACCTTTCTCCACTAAATAACAGTACTGATTACCAAGTTTATAGAACATATAGGGTGTAAACAGACCCTTCACGAAGCCGTCAACCAAGCATTATGTACATCAAACTAAGTAACTTTACGCAAAAGTTATTGCTGGGAAACAACGTTTTTTTAGGGTGAAAAATCACGTTTTACGGTAGGTCTCAATGTAACGCACTGAAAACATTGTGCTGGGCCGGCAGTCTCGACATAGATACCGACATTGTCGCAAACTTTCGGTCGCTTAATACGAACGAAAAAATTCGGTTACAATAACGATGTTTGCGAGAAACGCATCTTGGATGTTGAGACTTGCATTTCTCGCAAGCAACGTTTATGTACGTTGTTTATTTCTGTTATTATTAAGCGATCGAAAGTTTGCGACAGCGTCGGTATCTATGTCGAGACTACCGGCCCTGATCGGTGAATTGAATAGTACGGGGGTCGTAGAGGTGTTCAAAAGTAAAAATATTACATTAAAAATAAGCTTGTGAAAGAGTCCATAACTAGAAGGTTCCCTTAAGGTATGGTCTTGAACAAAAAAAATATCGCAATGACGGGGAGAACAAGTACCTTTCGGCTTCGTTAAAGGTCTTGTTACACCCTTTATATAAACTGTATAAATATTGACGGTAGTTGCGGGTTAGCTTTTGACACTCAGGTATTCAGTAATATTCCACCTTAGGTATGTCGACTTAGCATAGTTATGGAATTTACTCAGTGTTAATCAAATATTAGTCAAAGTCTTTGATGTTAGTATTTCTAGACATACAAGCTATATTCGTTGGCTTAGCCTACCAACTAATCAATGACAATATCAATATCATCTATGCCATGCCTAGATGTGCTTGGCTCCTTATTATGATCATCTGAATTAGATATTTTTTGCAGTACAATCGTGTAGAGTGGCGTTGTTTAGAACGAGACTCATAGGTATTTCTTTCTCACATTTGTACAACCTGCACATGATATGTGGTCTTGAAAATGTCTCTTTTACAGGTTTTTCGTGTTTTCTAGCGTGTACAAGGACTAAAACATAAGCCAGAAAGCGAACCGTATTAACGTAAGCCAGATGAAGCTACAACTGCATATCGACGAATTAATACTAGGCATTTTTTAAAACGCAAAATCATTGATTTCTTTCTTCCATTCCAATTTTTCGACTTGAATTTCCCCAACTTTTTTTAATATCAATGTTAAACTAAGTTTTAATGCCTTTATTTTTTCCAAACAGATTCTCACTATCTCCGTATGAAAAGTTCATCGGTGACCGAATAATCATTGTTCCAGTGCGAGAGAGGGATGGAGGTATACAGGATGAATAGCGCAATCCCCTTTTCACCACAAAACAATGATAGCTTTACACTTCACTACATTGCCCTGCACTAAAGTACAGATTGCCAATTTCATCGTCCGATGTACATCATCACTTGTGCGGCTTTATGTGTACTTATCTATTGTTTAGTTATTCGAAGGCGGCCTCCAAACTTTCCGACACTAACATAATAAACTTGACGTATGAGTTTCGGTATGTCGTTCACTACGTTAAAGTAATTCAGTTATAACTTTCGAAGGCTCTAAATACGTCAATTTTGGTTGATTTAGGACGATTGAGGTTATGTTTAGATAGCGTTTGACAGTTTCTGTCAATAAATGAAAATGACGAGGACATGTTGTGTTTAATTTATTTCAAAAGCAGGTTACGCTTTTAAGCGTGCTACAATAAAAGCATACGAACACAAAAACTGTCCGTACATGTCGTGGCACAACAAAAATAAAGTATAACGAAATCCGAGTGCTTCCCGCGAGAGCCATGCAAAAGTAAAAGGACAATGACCAAAGTTGGTACCAAAAAGTCTCGCGCCTCAAAACCAAAATATTATAGTAATTAGTTTCATATTTTTTTACGGCATTACGCGTCGGGGATTTGATTTTTGAACTGGAAATATACTTTTCGAGTTTAAAAGTACGAATATTGTTTTACTCCCTTTATATGACGTTCCGTTTCAACTGAATATAAATGACGTTCCGTTTCAATTGAACAAACCCTTGTCTGTCGAGCGGACTCTAAAATTAATTACAATTAAGTAAGATCAGTACACCAAATCGATTTAGTTTGGTTTATTGCTATTTGCAACAAAATAGATTTTCTCAGCCTAAAGATTTTGATTTATCGATTACATCCCTAAATCCCGACTAGTTTATAGCACTTACTATACTCTATGGTTTATAGTTATCTTATCTGTGGCATCTGACATTTGTACTGTACTGACTGACTATTGGCAATGTAAAGGTCTAAAATAAAATCGAGTTTCAGTCAAGCATACTGTGGATGTTACTTTAACTCGTAATTCTTACTAATATTAGTGTATTACGCTGTTTTTAGAGCAATAATATAATGTATGTGTGTTAAAATACGTCGTTGGTAGCGTCGAAAAAATAGACCTACTTTTTAGGTTAGTTTCGATTTTATAAAATAACTCTGAAACGCGGGTTTTTTTTTCAAAAATAATTTTTGTAGGAGTTAATACGATCAGTGTAGTCTATAAAAAACAAGGTTTGATTTTGATGCAGCATGGTACGGGATTCCATACTTCCATGAGCATTCTCTTTTAGCCACTACTTTTTATTCGTGTAAAAATGTCCTAGGAAATATTTGTTATGGCAGCAGATAATATATCTTTGACACCGATAGTACCTCTGACGTCACGGGACAATAAATCGCTTTATACCTGCCATCAACAATAGAGTGGGGTAGGTAGGTAGGTACGTCTTCTCAGGAATTCTACACTTCCATTAGTCCGTCATACGGCGGGATTCGCTCTGGGGAACTCAAATTATCCGTTATAATAATAAAAATACGATGAATCAACATTTTTTCTTTGGAAAAGCTTCATCGACGTGGAAAATGTGTATTGTAATTTTCAAATTCACTTGGAGTAGTATTGATTTTATGGCTGCTTATCACACTTAGTTTGAGTAATATTATTAATATTGTTGTTTGTGTAAATATTTCCCAGTTAACAGAGGCGAAGTAAATTCTATATAATATTATTTACGTCTGCCTTGTAAAACTATTTAATTAAAAGACTTTGAAGGCATGGAAACGTTACAATAATACTTAAAGGCGTTACGGTTATTCCTTTATATTTTAAGATAGGAGAAGAAGTATATTTCAAGCTGGTTTCGTACGAATAAAGTAGTGAAAAATTTACTCTAAAATCCGGACTCTTTATTAAAACGTAATGAACAATGCTTTGCGTGGTGTGCAAAGCCAGCTATAAGTACATATGCACCATCCTCTGCTCGTTATTCTCGCTATTAACTCATAATCTCGCCTCTATTATCAGACGGTTTCAAATGCAGGACTTTGTCGTATGCGTTTTAATTTCAGCCTTATTAGAATAAAGTTCCAAATGCAAATAAAATAACGTTCTATGTTTAAAACTACTCGTTTGTTTTTTTTTTTGTAAAAAGGAATGCCCCTGTTTTATTTATTTTAGACTTCCTGATACTGTTATCATTGTAATTAGGTATTTAAGATTGTTTTAATAGGTTATCTGTATGAAGTACTACATTAATCATCATCTGCCTAGCATTTTCCCAACTATGTTGGGGTCGGCTTCTAGTCCAACTGGATGCAGCTGAATACCAGAATTTTACATGGAGTGACTGCCTATCTGACCTCCACGACCCAGTTAGTACTGGGAAACACTATACCCTTTGGTAAGACTGGTTGTCAGACTTTTTGGGGCACTGATTGCCTGTAACGACTGTCTAAGATCTACAAATAACAGCCCTCATAAGTCTTCTATATTAATAACAAACCACATTATTTCGTGGCGAACGGTTCTTTATTATTTCTGAATCGTTAATTTGTCGAACCGTTTTTGTTTAGAGAGTACGAATATTCACAAAATAATTTAAGGTTTAAAAGCTGCTGTTACCATTTTATTTAAATAGTAAGGACGACGCGTAATTATATTATAATTACTGGTCAACTCTTTAGTCTAGTGGTCGCGCGTCTGCAAAGCATGAAGTCCTGGGTTGGGTGGTCAGTTGTTATTGGGCCTTTTCCATCAGGATTTTTTCAGCAGAAGCCACGGAGTCTTAATTTGTGCCGCGCAATAGGCTTGAAATGTTGGGGGTCCTAGGGTCTATTAAATCAGACAACCAGCTCGATCGAATGTGCTTTAATCACTGAATAAATGGGAATATATTTTATAATGCGCATTAGAGTAAAGTGCTTACTTAGCTTAAAATTATACTTATATTCTAAAGGAGCGTACCTACCTACTACGTTATGCACTATTAGAGAGCATAAATCCTAAACTTCACATCTGGGGGCGAAGGAAAAAAAAATCTAATAAATGTTTTTTTTCTGTATAAGTAGGTACAAACCAACTCTACTTATCACTTACTTACTTATCGTTCATTATACTTGTCTTCCTAACAAACTTAAACATTAATTATAATACATGTATTACTTATCCCTTTGTTTGTGGCCGGATTAACGAGTGCTTTTCAAATAACTTGGACAGAGGCAGTATATCTCTCTTAGGAGGTGTGGTATTATGTTATATTAAAATATGCTATGAGGCTTCAACAACGCATCAATATCTTGGATTTCGAGGAAGTAGATAAGCCATTGCACGTGTCGCTTATGATAATGTTGATACTTTGAACCGAAATATCTTATAGGTAGGTACAACCGAATTCACTGACCGTCGACCACTTTTCACCCTTATGCCCTGAGTAATAAGGTTGAATAGTGGTCCACCGTCAGTGAGCGCGGTAGTAAATCGTATAATAATATCGTATACGTTGGACCTACTTACTTACAAGATAATGTTTCGTCAAGTTTATCTAGCGCAACAGATGCGAATCACGTCGTATTCAAAAGTTAGTACACTTAATTTGGTTTACAAATGTACCCATTTATTCATATTTAAGGTTCAATATCGCGTGCCAGGGCTGCGGGACTGTTCGAAAGAGATACCCCGGCCCTGGAACATAAAGGGCAAAAGAAGGAACATGGATGGTTTTTAGTCAGTAAAAGTCTGACACTCCCTTCCGCTCCGCCCAGAGCAGGAGGAGTCATTTGATGATTTCTCATACGAAAAAAAAAAGGTTCAATATCGCAGTCAATAACTCCTTCTGAAAGAGTTTTGTAATATTGAAACGGATTTAATATAAGACACATAATCATAATACCGTCTAAATAAGACACCTTGGTACATTCAAAGCGGTTTTATTTATCTCACTTCTATTAATATTGCGTCTAGTTTTATGGCTCGATGTAATCCAGGTCGTAAACTTGTCTATTCTGTTGCTCACGTGTTTTATGGAGCCTTTGTTTGTGTATCATGGTGGAATAAAACCAGGATCAATATCCCTGGAATTCTAAGTGATGGAACTAAGACACTAATGCAACAGTTTGTTATTTAATATGTTGCACAAAAAATACACATAACAAACATTACATAACATCATGCCTGTAAAGGGTTAGGTCGAGGTGTATGTACCAAATAATAGGCCAATAACCGGGCACCGATCCAGACTACATGGCTGCTACCGAGAAATTCGTGATTGAAAACCCTATAACCCTTTGCCCGACCCGGGAAGCGAACCTAAGACCTCTTGCTCAGCAGTCACGCTTGCGACCATTGGAACAACAAGGCAGTCACAAATTGCTGATTATATCGTACACAAATGCAATGATGTTTAAAAAGAACACAGAAATGTCGGGCAAGATCCTTCAAATTCGTGCAAACGGCTATCGCATCCAAGACACATGCCTGACCACGACACGCACAAAGGACACAAGTCTTGGGACTGCGGAGCAACAAATGAAATAAGTGTTTCACTTTAGCATACCACGAGTCATACCGATGTCACTTGGAGCGACCGCGACGTCAGTGCCCGGCACTCCCGCGTAACAAGTGATGCGCGACCGCATGCCACGAGACAGTGAAGCAGCGTTGTAGAGCGATTTCAGCAATCGATAGGTGTGCGTCGGTTGCGAAGCCTCATCCATTCACCTTTAAGCACATATATAACAGTTCCATGACGGTTCTTATGACACTGGAAAGGAACTTGCGAAATTTCACTCTCGAGCGGCTCAAGTCCCTGAACACCGCCAACGGCAATGATTATTTTGACACAGCATAACCATTAACCAGGCTACAATCATGCACGGCTGGGTCATAGGTTTTCCCTATTTGAGAGCGAGTGGGTCATAACTGGCCCACAACGTGGTCGTGGTCTTCGATTTTTTGGTTGTAAGACATCGACTTTTCACGGTGTATTTCTTCACCTTCTTGGCAACGCTTTTACGACGGTAAAAAGATAACACAAACGGAATTGTAAATCAACGGAATACGGATATGCTTGTACTATGCAAGGCTCTTAAAACCCTCGTTTAAATTCCCGATTTTACATCCCGACACTAGAGAGGAAGCGAGATTCTCTCGAGATTTGCGTCGAGATAAATGGCGGATAATATTCTAATGTTATAAGTCCAACCGTTATACCTGTTTGTTTATTGCCTGGCGCTTAGAATATGTTGCTGCCTTTTAGGATAATGGCTGATGTCCGTTGTGAGTGAGAAATTACTTTATGTTTATATGTTGAAGATGACGCCGGTAATCGGGTATAAGATAGTATGCCTTTTCTTATGACTGCCTTAAATTCTTAATTTAATTTATGAGTACTACGATAAATCATAAGACTGATCTTCATCCTAGCGTGTCGATGGCAATCCGTATTGAGTCGGCCAAGAACTCAGTTTGGCGATACATTAAGACTAAAAATCTTTGTCGTTTCATTTCAGAAAAAATTGTGTAAACTATAGGTGAAAATACTTTATTTATGTTTTACTACTTTATTTATAACTACAAACCGCTTTAAAACAACTGGTATAAAGCTGTCACGATAAAAACTGTCTAACCACGCGGGTTCTCTTGAAAATCGTTTTTGAGTCGTTCCATCTTCGTTCATAATCCGATAGATAGGTAAGTTCTTTTTCCACTGAAACCTAGTTTACAGGGCGGGACTACACAGTGAACAAGTAAGACGCGGCCATTTTTTTATTACCGGACCATGTGGTCATCAATTTCGAGAGGACCGAGCTGAACACTTGGCATTGACGAAGCTGAAGCGAAGGTTTTTATTCGGCCAAGTTTTTCCAATAAGCAGTTTTAGTTTTTAGGTGCAGCTGTTTTAAATGATGAATATGATGCCTATAGTTAATTTGATAGCTCTTATTTTCAATGCGCATCCTAAGTGTTAATCACGATATGTTACGTTTACCTATAGCTCTGTTACGGACTTTTTTTGTGGACTATTTAGAATATAGCGTCTTAGGGATTACTCACTTGTTCAGCTCCATTCGCGTTTCGCTGAACGATTTTAGTCTCACTTATACAGTTCTGCTTTAATCAGCCGCGTACTTCTATCTGCGTACGGCGCTGAATATGCTGCGAAGACGGTAAGCAACTCACTTAGTATTGTGCCCTCAACATGGACAGTTCTATGTGCAATATTTTTATCATTTCGTTTCTTTCAGAAGAAAAGGATAAAATTAAACGTAAAAAATGAAAACGCAAACGACAGTGGTTCAACCCACTTTGGAGAAATAGAAATTTGGTTGGAGAATACGTGACAATGGCACCCCAATTAAAAGAAAATAATATTAAATTTATAGACCATTTTCGGATGGATATTGCAAAATTTAAAAAAAATGCGAACCTGTTACGACCCGTGTTCAAAAGCAAAATCGAGAGAGAGTCGAGAACCATCCGAATACAGCACTGTTGCACCGCTTTCCACGGTGAATGCGGCGGAACAGCGCAGAACAGCGCTGAAGTCTATGTTTAGCACTCGCATGATAAAAACACATTTGTCCATATGTTATACTTGTTTACCGCGAAAGCTGAATAGACGCGCAAAGCTAATGCGTACGCGTCTCCATACAAATAGTTGTTTTATATGGGTATAAGCTGAATAGACCTGTATAAGTGTGAGTAGTCCCTTATCCTATACTATTAAATGAGTAATATTTGTAATCACGTTCCCAAAAACGGCTCTATTGATTTCGATGAAAGTTGCCATGGCTTTTACGGGGGTGAAAAAGCGATCTAGCTAGGTCTCATATCTGGGAAAATTCGTTTTCTCTAATTTCACCGGAGCAGAGCTCGGTCACCCAGGTACAAACTTCTATATAAAACAGCGCTTTAAAACGGCAGGCAAATAATATAAACCTCTAAGCGAACCCGTCTGCCTTCAAAGCAAGAGTGAATAGGCATCATCTGGGCACGCTCGTTTCATCATAGACTTCATCCATCTCTTTCCACCAGGCGTGATCGAGGTCAAGAGCAGGCCCATTTTGTAATAAAAAAAACCTAACCATGCGGTATATCTGTTGAAAATCGTTTTTGAGTTGTTCCATCTTCATTCTTAATGTGTAAAAAGGTAAGTTCTTTTCTCTCTGAAACCTAGTGTGCCGCGCAGGACTACATTGTGAGTAACCGGCCACGTTTTTATTGCCGGACTGTACGGTCATCAATTTGGAGTGGAACGAGCTCAACACGACTTTCTTTTCTGCTGAAGTAAGGATTTTTAATCGATCAGTTTTTTCAAATGAGCAGTTTTAGTTTTTAGATACAGCTTTATTTACTGATGAAAATAAGACCTTTAATTAATTTGGAGGGAGGAGCTCGCGGTTAAATAATAACAGGTGCCAGACCACCCATTACATACAGGGTTTCCTTCCACCCTCGGAAAGCAAGTTAAGCCGTTGGTCCTGGCCTGTAGATCTTTGACAGTCGTTACAGGGAGTCATAGTTCGAAAGTCTGATAACCAGTCTTAAAAAAGATTTTCGTATTACCCAGTACTAACTGAGTTATGGAGGTCAGATAGGCAGTCGCTCCATGTAAAATTCTGGTATTCAACTGCAATCCGGTTAGAGTGGAAGCCGACCCCGACGTTTAGTTGGGAAAAGTCTAAGCTGTTGATGATGACGTATAATTAATTTGCGCTTATTTGCAACGCGTAACCTTGGTGTTTAATTAATACGATGTGTTAAGTTTATAGCTCAGTTACGGTCTTTTGTAGCCTATAATAATTCAGCGCCTGAAGTGGTTATCTGTTATGGAATGGTAGTTAGTTACTCCCACTGCCCTGGGAAGCAGTGGGAAGATGCTTTTTATTTGACAAATAATCGTAATATTTAGGTAGTTACTTTAATCGATTTTCAACTTTATCGCTGAAGCATAAGGTTCAAGGTTGATTAGGAAAACTTGACAGTTTCAGGTAGCTTGATGTGCTGACGTCTGTACCTTTACCTGAACAGATGTATGAACGTGGTCGAAACAAAACGAATATAATGTAAGGGTCGCAGCAGGTGCTGTTCTGTAGTTTCTGCCTAAACCATGGGATAAAGTTATGTTAGTTGACATTTATTTGAATCTCATTTCTCGTTGTGTACTGTAATGAAAAGCTCATTAAGGTACGTCCTCGTCCTCACACCTGTGCATGTGCACAGTGCCGTTCTCGTGCATCTTAGGAACATAGTATGGACATTCGTGTGAGGTGCGCGCGCGGCGTTAGTGACGTACCTATGTGATGCGTCCATTATAGCCATTCGAGGCGGTTTGCGCGTCCTCTGCAGGTGCGTAGGTGTGGGCCTGCCTTTACAGAACAAAATCAGAACCACTACTACTAGGTAAGTACTAGGCACTGTACTAGGTAGTTAAGGTAGTAGTTGAAGAAAGCTTTGTTATAGCACAGGTAGTAAAGTGTTTATTTTATTTAGTCGACCAATTATGATAAAAAGTAGTAATATTGCTCTCATTTTTATTTAATTGTGTTATGTACAGACGCCAGCACATCAAGCTACCCAAAACTATCTTACCCAATCAACCTTGAACCTAACGCTTTAGCGATAAAGTTGAAAATTTATTAAACAAATTTGACAGATTGTAGTAGCTTGATGTTCTGGCGTCTGTACATACTCAAACAATTTTGAAATCTTATGATCAAAATAATCTTATTAAGCCTGATGCTTGTAGCTAACTCAACTTTACTAAAATCAAGTTATAAACGAATGAAAGTGGATAGACAGGCGTCTTGAGAAAAGCAAACAGCGCTACTTTGAGCCTAATTAGGAAAAGGTTATGAACTCAAATTTTACTTGTTAATCGCAGTTTCAAGATAATTTCAGCGTATGAGAAAGTTTGTTATGTTAACAGTTATATAAGTACACAGCCCTCATATTAATGTTTTTTTTCACTCCCAGATTCGAAATGTTGGCAACATTTCAAAGGGAGTTTCGAGGCAGGCAACTTTTTTCACAACGGTTGTGGTTCATTCATATTAACATTTCGTGTCTAAATGCAGTAAAGTTGGCTGATATCTGTATTTAGATTATGTTTATGGAACTCTTCACAAAATTACAGGTTTGCATTCATTGCTTACAGCAAACAAAACACGAACGTAAAAATTACCTATAATTATATGACACTTTGCATAAGTCGTGTAATATGGGCGTGTAAAAACACTGCAACGTTTTTCTATGCCTGTTTTTTTGCATTTTAAGGGCATTCGTGAATTTATGCAATTAATTAACACGAAAAAGTTTAAATGCTAAACAAATAATAAAATTCACAAAACTATGGACACTTTTTTTCGAAAAAATGTAATGATATAAACTATGGAATGTCATTACTTGACAAAGAAAGAATAAATAAAAAGTAAAAATTAAAGGCATCTTTTAATATTTTTACCTAAAATAACCAGTAAGTAAAATTGATTGTAGAGTGCCTGATATAAAATCTCGTCTATATTTTTACTAAATATTCGCAGGAGCCTACATTATTTTTTTTTCATCAAAACGGATGTTACAAAAATAGGATTAACGTTTAATTAAATTTCTGCAAAACTTTGGTACTTTTTAATATTGTATCTTTTCACCATTCAGGTATATAAAACTAAACTAACATAATGAGATAGTTTACCTAGTTAGAACACAAACGATAGTACACATAGACATGTATTATTATTTTTTTGCTAGCCTACATGGTGTCCCACTGCTGGGCAAAGGCCTCTCCTTTCTCCTTCCATACCTCTCTATCCTGTGCGATTTGCGGCCATGTTAGCCCCGCAAACATGATCAGACCGTCCCACCAGCTTCGCCGCGGTCGACCTCGACGACGCTCTCCTTCCTCAGGCGTCCAGTGTGTGACGATCTTTGCCACGTGGCCTGCCCACTCCCACTTCAGCCTGGCTGTTTTTTGCCAACATTAGCTATTTGAGTTATGGAGTGGTGTTTCTAACGCGATCTGTTTGCTTAACTTACTGAACAACAGAAGTCCAAACTCAACATTTGCCAGCGAGCAATGGAGCGCAGAATAGTAGATGTTTTTATGTATAAATAAGTTAAATTAATTCAATAAACGTGTACCTCCTCTACATTATAATAATAATGTATCTTTATCATGCGTAAAAGCGGAAAATCGTACGGGATGAAATTGCCTATTCTATTATCAAATCATGTATCAAAACAAAGAAGGCTTATGGCTTGTGTACAAGTATATGTGTCAGACGATGTTACCGAGATAAAGAGGCGGATGTGGCCCGGAACCGACCTCGGGCGCACTTATCTGAAAAACTCTTAACTCGGCTGAGCAGACGAGGGATTTTTGACCTCGGACAGGACAAAAATCCCTGAAACATAACTTTGACGGCGCGGTTGGCGCAGTGACTAAGCGATTGCCTGCTGCGCTGCGTATCGCGGGGTCGATTCCCGAATAAATATGTGTATGGCCTACATGTAGTTTTTCCGGGTCTGGCTGTTCATGTATGTGAGTTTAAATGTTTGTAAACGCACCCACGATACAGGAGATATTCCTAGAGTGAGGGCATCATTAAAAAAAACACTGACGAAATATCGGTGTATTTTTAGGTACACTTCTAACTAACTCTTTGGGGAACCTACGTACATTGGTGGTTTTCTGAACATCACGTCTTTAATACACGAAGGGTAAGGCAGAGGTGTATCCTATAGAGTACATCCACATTTCGCCAGTTATGTTTATGTTTAAACATAACTGGAGCCGGGCTTAAAATGCATCAGACAGCGCAGAGCACAGCGCAGCGCAGAGCGTTAAGGGCTTTGACAACCTTGTTTTCTCTTCTAGAGAAACCCACTTCTCCTTCTTATTTGACTTCTCACTTCCAATATTTATGCTCTGCGCACAGCAAGAGCCTTCGTTCTTCCAATAATATAATCGTCTTCTACGATGTCCTACTCACCGCTCTGGTTTTCTTAAATCTTCTTTTCTTGTCCAGGCGGTTTTCCTTTGGAATGCGCTCCCTCTGAATATCAGGACGGCAACCAGTCGGTTCACTTTTAAAGTAAAGCTCGGGAACACTTACATAAGAAGTTGGCAGACTCGTTCCACAGTTAAGGTAAAAGTACGTATTCCCGTTAGTGTACCAGTACCCGTTAACAAGTCAGTTTTTTTATTATTGCTCTTTTCTACCAATAATAAATTAAAGTTTGTGAAGGGCAATACCTTCTCGGTAATATTTTGTACAATTGTAATGGCATCATTGTCCAAAAAGTTCAATGGCGTCAAAACCATGCGATAACAAAAGTTTGCTATAACTGAATATTATGAAAGTTCAAAGTTCTGTCAGTGAACTACGAAACCACCACATCGCATTGATCAGCTAGCCATACTGCGACGGATAACATTAAAGTAAGAGTGTTAATTTTCCAAGATATTTAAGTATATTATTTAGCGATATAACTTATAAATCGAGGTGAATCTAATTGGGAAATAAATATTTTTGCCGTTCACATCTATTGGTACTAACAAACCCCTACTTGACCTAGTACCCGTTAAAAACGTATTTTTTTTAACGGATATTGGTACACGATCAACCCGGTAATACACGTTGTACCGAAACCCGTTATTGTGTACTTATTGCCTTGAAATAGGTCTCATTTTCCTTTAAAACTGTAGAATACATTTTTGCCTGATATTGAGACTTCAAATAACAGTTGCATTTAAACCCGACAACGTTCTTATTGCATTATGTTAAGTCCTCTTTTCTTTCGAATCAATAGAATGTAGTTTCTATGCGCCTTGTTTGTGTTGTAATCACTTGGATTCGCTTGCCTATTTAGTTTTTTTTATGATTTTCAAATTTTTGCACGTTTCGCGTTACTGCTCTGCTGTTCTGAAACCAGGTTTTTCGATGCGCATCGTGTGTCATGCTGCTTTTTTAGTATGGATATTGATAACCACGCAGTAATTTGAAGCAAACTTCAGACCGGTAAACTGACATGACTCGATCTGTGGATACCCGACTAATTTTTTCGTTGTTCTTTTTTTTGGGATGGGAAATCATCAAATGACTCCTCCCGCTCTGGGCAGAGCGGAAGGGAGTGTCAGACTTTTACTGACTAAAACCCATCCATGTTCCTTCTTTTGCCCTTTATGTTTCAGGGCCGCGGTATCTCTTTCGAACAGTCCCGCAGCCCTGGCAGGCATCGGCCCTTGCGGGCCCCTCCTGTTTGCTGACATCCCTTTGAGGCGCGCGTGGAACACGAACGCGCCGTCGACACGGCCTGTCGTCATAAGACAGACGGACGGCGAAGTACCCCATTACTCACCGCCCACAAGCCCGCCCCTACGGTGGCCGAGAGCCACCACGTGGCCCCCCGGGGACGCCCGGGGCGTCTCCCGCGGCGGCTGGGACGTGAGGTTATATATACCTCTCACGTTCCGCTACCTCCTTCGTTAGCATGACTGCTTAGCAGAAGGAGGTGACGGCTTCCCATTCCCTCTCGCCCGGGACCATGGCTTGAACCAGGGCCGGACGCGAGCCGCCAATCGCCGCTACGAGGACACGGCGGTGCTCCGCCCAAGCGGAGCAGACCTTCACGGTGTGCTCCACCGTGTTCTCCAGGCGATCCTCACAATGATAACACCCGGGCGTTTCCTCCCGCCCGTTTCGGTGCCGGTACCTCCCGAAACAACCGTGTCCGGTGAAGACCTGCGTCAGGCGGAATGTGAGGGCGTCATGGCGCCTCTCTAGCCACTCCTCAAAGACGGAACTTACCACCACTATTATGGCGTGCCCTGCACAGGGTTGCGATAGTCACTCTCTCCATGTCGCCATGAGATAGCGCCGGAGGTCTGTCCGCTGAGCCACAATTTGCCGCGGCAGCTGAGTTTCCCCGCGACGTAGTGCCTCCGCGCGCCCCTCGTGCAGGCGCGCGAGGACTATCGCCTCCAGATCCCATGGTGGCAATCCGGCAAGGAGGCTCGCCGCCTCGTTGGAGATCGTACAGCCTTACGGCTACCACCTTTTGGGGGCGTTCAGGTAGTGGGCGGCTCGCCGCCTTAAGGATCGCGCCCGCACCGGGGCCCCGTAAAGGGCCATCGACCGCACGACACCCGCGTAGAGCCTCCGGCCGGAGGCGTTTGGACCCCTCAGGTTGGGCAAGAGCCGCTTGAAGGCAACCTCGGCCCGTTCCACTTTGGGAGCCAAACGTCGGAAATGCTCCACGAAGTTCCACCGGCTGTCGAGGACGAGTCCAAGGTACTTCAACGTCGACTCGACGCCGATGGGACCCCTCCTACCGTCAGCATGGATCATGACGGTGGCGCATTCCAAGGTCCATGTAAGCATATGGCCTCGGACTTGTGCAATGCCACCTCGAGACCCAATTGCCGGATCCTATTTGTGACTATCGCAACCCCGCATGTCATAATTTCGGCCGCCACCTCGTGCAACCTCCCTTGTGCCAGCACCAGCGTTTCGTCAGGAGTGCCTCCCTAATGCAGCTCCAGGGCATGGTGTTGAAGGCGTTGGCAATTTCAAGAGACACCGCCAAGACGACCCCACCCCGGGACACCGCATCCCCCGTCGGCGTCGTGAGGGCTCTCACGCGCATGATGGCGTCCACCGCCGAAACCAAACTGGTGGTCCGCAAGATCCAGTCCCATCCCCGCAAGGTGCCCGGCGAGGCGGTTTGTAATGACTATTTCAAAGACCTTGCTCATCTCGTCGAGGAACACAATGGGCCAGTATGCGGACGGAGAGTCCGCAGAACGCCCCGGCTTCCGAATGAGGACCAGCTTCCCCGTCTTCCAACGAAGCGAGAACTGGTCTCTCTCCAAGCATGCGCTTAGGAGAACAAAAAATGTCTCTTCTTTGGATAAACCATTTTTTGTTTATTTTACACAGCGCGAGTCCATACTTTCGTAAGGGAAATACTACACTGTTATAATAATTATTTTTCAGATTACCACTCATAAAATTAGAATCAAGACTTCGCTTACCAGAAATGCAAAAATAGCATTTCTGTGAACTTTAACGTAAAGCAATAGAGTTCAAATTCGCGGTTAAAATTACCGGATTCAGGGACATTTTAACGTTTACTAGTACAAATCTACCGGGTACTGGTACAATTAGCCCTTTGTTTCATTTTTTTGTATTATTGTTAAAGAAAATATAGACTAATAAATAAAAAGAATATTACACTAAAACTAGTTTAAATTATCTCTCTAGTTATGTAATTATTTTTTTTGTAAGTCTTCTAGTTTTAGCATAGCAGACCTGCAAAGTCAGTGAAGTTCAAAACTTCACGGTTATTGGGCCCTTTACCTTAATTTGTTGTTTTTCCTTATCTATGTAAGAATTTTAACTCTCTTTACTTAAAGTTTTAATAAATAAATAAAATGCAGACTCTGTAGCTGCTACCGAGAAATGGGCCGTACACTTTTAGGGCCTGCGCAGACGAGGGACTATTTGTCTGCGAACAATTTGCCAACGGACGTCAACCAATAGATGAAAAAACAACACAACGACCAATGAACAGGAACGGTCGTTTTAACCGGACGGACAAAAGTCCCTAGCCTGCGCAGGCCCTTAGACTTAAATGCTCATGGTACAATAACATCAAAATATACATTTTATGGACAGAAAAAAAATTGTTGCATTTCAATTAAGCATATTTTTCTTTCACATACATGTTCATACTGTTCATTGTTCTCTGACATGCCACATACCCACTTTTTCATACCATAACTTGTAAAGGCAGCGATATGAGCTTCTGTCATGCATGTTTCTACGCATTTTGTTTACCTAAACATGCCGCATTTCCCCTCAAATTGGTCCTTATTTCCTCATGCTAGTCGCTTCGTAAGGAACAAAGAAAATGTTCCAGATGCGGAGCGTTCAAGTGTGTGCTGATAACACCACAACTTGTACGAAGAGTTGATTTATGGGGTTTATAAAGGTTGGAAGGCACTTATTAATTCGACTGGGATAAATATCCCTCTTCAGTGTAAAGATCGGTTGAAACTTGAAAATTACGTAACAAATGTTGAAAGAAATGGGTTAACATCGCGCCTAATTTTTTGCATTGCATTAAGAACGGCCCAATTGGGTTACATTGCATGTTACGCTTGGTTTGATACCTCTAAGAACAAATGAATTTCATTGCCAATCTCGTTAAACACATAACACATTTCCTTATTAGCTCAAAGTAGGTTCGATCGTTCAAACGAATTGTCCTCTATAGAATTAAAGAACTCGGTCCACAAATTTTTATCACACTTTTTCCTATAGCGACATTAACCAGCACCTTTGCGTTCTCTCCGCCAGGTGGCGCCACATTACTTTCGTTTCAACACTCTCATTACCGCCCACAAAATACATCGATAAGCAAAACAAAAATAAATACGTTGGAATGAAATGCCCTTCTGTGAAACGGTCGCTGTGTGAATGATTTGCATTTAAAGTGGAGTAATTTGGGTCAGTGAGTACAAAGCACAGTGTAATGTTTGCCTCGTTCATCCGGCCCTCTAACTGCTTTGCTTCTATATTCCTTTTTTTACACAAAGACGTAAGATGTGCGAGGTTACCGAGGGAAGCGCTGTATTTTCTTTGTTATATTGTACTTGCTTGCCTGAGATATTGGCTTTGAATTTTGTAAGTATGTTAGTGAATATTATATTTTGGCACGCCTGGTTTACATAACCTGATATTTTCGGAAAAAGACACCGATATAATTTGATTTTTCCGGCGTTGTGCCTATGATACACGACAAGAGCATAGTTTTTCCGGCTGATAGTCACCCCTGCGCGACAATATTCCACTTATCAATTACTGGAAAAAAAAAGTTGCAGCTTTTTTACTAAGTCTCTAGTCATAAAAGCGGCCAAGCGGCGACTATTAGCCCTTAGATAAAAACAAAAAAACCTCTATAACATGACTTCAGAACTCACTTCACACAGTTTTCACGCGATTAACCGTGCGTGATATGGTGGTATAAAAATCCCATTTTGTCTTTGTATTACGGTACATAAAATTCAATTCTAATACTTCTAATCCCTTGTTTGAAACACGTGGCTGGTGTAATCATAAAACAGTTTTTCAACAGCTAATTGTCCTAACTCGGGGCAGCGTGGCTAACTGATTTACATGCAAATTGAAACAGGTCAATATTAGCCGAGTCAATTTAATTCGTGGCTTCGGGACACGGGACCACTGGATATTGCTGAGTTCAGCTGTTTTTCTGACATTATCACTGAACCGAAATTGGATTATTGCGATATTGGTTTCTATATTTGGCTTAGTGTGATTGTTTATTCATAGGACATTGGTTTTGGGTAATCAACTCAACATACATTCGTATATGTATGTGTGGCTTGCTTTTGTCCGTCTTTTTTAAGGTTCCGTACCCGAAGAGTAACCAACGGGACCGTATTACTAAGCCTCTGCTGTTCGTTCGTCCGTTAGTCTGTCAGCGGGCTGGATCTCATGATTTGTAATAGGTAGACAGTTAAAATGTTCACAGAATGTGTATTTCTGTGGCTGCTATAATAAAAATCATGAAAAAAAATTAAAAATTAAAGGGGGGCTCCCATACTACGATGGTACAGAACCCTTCAGTCACCTATCCACGTACCAACCTAGGCAAGCGCGGCTTCACTTGAAGTACGGTTTGATATATAGATTTTAGCTTAGCTTTAGCATTTCTTTAGTATGTACAAGATATTTATTAAAGAAGCTTGCGAGAACTTAATAACGTGAGTAAATAGCTACTCGAAATACTTCGTTCTTGAATAGCTACGCTTTTAATTTCCGTACCCGTCATCACGCGGATGTAACAGCAAACAGTCGATTGTCTATTATGTTTAACTAGCTGTTGCTCGCGACCTTCGTTCGCTTGAAATTATTATAAAAAATACGACTTTGTTCCCAATTTCAAGGTTTAAATTTTTTTTGCACGGAACCCTAAATCTTTTTCTAAAATAAAAGTAACCTATGTTAGATCTTATAACATAAAATAAACTATCAGCCAAGTCCCTTCAAAATCGGTCCAGTCGTTTCGGAGATTAGCCGGAACAAATAGACAGACAGACGAAAAATAAAAAAAAAAACGTGTTTTTGTTATAAGTGCCGTATATATTTACTTAAGCATTCAGTATAAAGCTGTTATTTTGATATTACAAACAGACACTTACATTTTATTTATATGTATAGATGGTCTATGTATATTGCTTGTCACTGGTTTGCAAACGGATTCTACAAGTGGCACAACGAATTCTGATCTGCGACCATTCTGTATCCACACACATATATTACGGCACTTATAATAAAAACACATTTTATTCAATTTTTGTCTGTCTGTCTGTCTATCGGTCTGTCTGTCTGTCTGTTTGTTCCGACTAATCTCCGAAACAGCTGGAATTTTGACGGAAATTTTACTGGCAGATAGAAGATGTTAAGGTCTAACTTAGGCTACTTTTATTTTAGAAAAATATTTAGGGTTTCGTGCAAAAAAATTAAAACCCTTGAAATTGTTAACAAAATCCGATTAAAAAGGGAATCAGAATCATTTATTTGTAAAACATAGGTATAACATTAGAGATCTTATAAATAGTTAAGGTTCTTGCTATGTTTAACTGCTGTTTTGCTGTGTTTTTGTTTGTTTTAACTAATTTTTTTTTATAATTTCACGCGAAAGAACGTGGCGGGCTACAGCTAGTTGCTAATATGACCTGTTCACGTTCCATTTGAGCTTGACAGCTGAATGGCTTGCATCAGCGTGCATTACTATTGGAGTATTGACCATTATATGCGATATTAAGTTACTAATACAGGTTTTACCTACTTCTCACAACCTACCTTTAGGATCTCAATTTATTCGGAAACGGCATTGCACGTCATTTTCCATACATCCAGCCGTCATCTCCGTATAAGCTGTCTAGCCATATCTCATCTGGCGAGGTAGACAGCCACAGGTAAATATTTTACCACTCATAAACAAGTGCACATAAACACGATCCGCTTGCTCCGAGCTGCTGAGTCTGAATACACATTACAGTGCTTTGCCAATTGAATTCAAGGTCGCTCCCTCGCACTGAAAGCCTGCAGTGCCTGTGTGTACGGGGACTTAACCATGTTTTTGCAGACATATAGCTACACAATTTCGCTTCAACATGGAAATCAGATTGTGTTATGTTACTTACCTACTGTTTGTGCGGGGATATGCAGTTTGGATGGAATATAAATTAGAATTTTGATGCAATGCGGGATCGAAAATTAGATTGCCTATTTGACTCGGGATTAAAGCTAATAGAACAATATTAAACACACCATATCGAATAACTAAGCAATGTGGTTCATATTGTTCCAAACACATTATATTGTTGTCTTGTAATAAGTGGTTTTCAAATCCTACAAAGATAAATCAACTCAACTGTTGAATAAGCTTGCTTCGAACAGGTTTTACTGCAAAAATATCAGCTGAAATAAAAATTTCGTGCTCACAGCGAAACCCGCTTCGTGTCCGGTACAGCTGAGATGAAGAAGAAAATCAATAGCACTGTTCACTTCAAGCATTTGTCTGCATCTGGATATACAGCCTGTTACGAATTAAGTATTTATCAGTTCGTGTTTAGATGTGATTTCATCGGATTCAAATGAATGATTTCCCTCAATGTTTTCCGTCATAAAATGATTCCCAACCAAACATGAAATATATAAGAGTCGTGTAGAAATCCACATCTTGGAGGCAAGTTTGTATCAATTTAAAAATGGCAAATCAGCCATCAGTTAGCAATCTAAAAGGATCCTAGGTTTTCATTTAATCTGTAGTAGCTCAATCAATTAGATGTACAAATTCTAAATCATTTTGTACACTTAGTTGTAATGTTGACGACGACTCCATTACTTTCTTGTCCTTTTTATCTACCCGATATCCCATCACGTGAAGGACTTACTGATTGCATGTTTCCCAAGAAAAAATCCTGTTAACTTCTGTTGCTGAGATTTCACAAGTTACGAGACCAAGTGGATTTTCCTCTTGAAGTTGTCAACGTATGGAAGTTTGTAGCAGCTTGTCAGTTTATATACGGGTAATATCTACGGAGATACGGAATTTGACGAAGATATTACGAAATAAACCCTCTCCTGCCTTTTGTTTAAAGTAGGGAGATAGTTCAACAGGTTTCGGTTGAAGTTACGAGCCTCTAAAATTTAAGAGCCGAGACTCCACTGCCCCGTTCGAAAATTGAAAACGTGAAATATAAATTGTAATTTATTTTTCTCGGGCCGTAGCAATGCCAGGGTTAGGTTAATGCTACATCAAATTCCTTTATTTTATTCAGGTAAGTAGAAATCGTAACCACTTTTTTCCCTGAGGCTTCTCATTAACAGACTTCAGCTACAGACCTATTTTACAATTCAAGCGAAAATGTTCTTGGTTATATTCATAAAAGTCTAGTGGGAGGAGTTTTATAACACTATAAAACCCGTATAACATCAACAAAATTCTCATTAGAATATTCTAATCATCAATCTATCTATATAAGGGATTAGGGCAGCACCCTCATAAGTCTCTCTATAGAAATGTAGTCATTAGTAGAACGTAGTTTCCACGTTCTACTTAACCCGTAAAACGAAAAGAGGGTGAAAAGACCGGGTATTTAATGAAAAATCTCTTCTAAAATTCTGTCAGTGTCAAATGAATGCAAGCGATAAAAAAGTTGGTACAATAAGTTTGTGATCGACGGGAGCGAGCACATTGGCTCCGTGATAAATGACTTTCTGATCTCACCGAGATAAAGAGTAATGGTGGAAGCAATTATGTGCCCTGAATAGGACCAACGACATTTTCGGTAACATTAGAATGTATAATTTAACTTCATTATGCGTAGCTATAATAGATTTTCAGTCACCCTTTTATATAATTTTCGTGACACCTCGGGAAAAAATATTACCCAAATCATTATGAGAAATCGACACCGGACGGTCAATTTGTCTTGTGCTGTCAGTTTCAGTTTTCCTTTCGAAAGGACTATAATTTCGTGGATTGAACTTGTACGAAGGGTGCTTGGGACTCACATTAATCGACGCGGTTGGCTAAGCCGTTTAGACCAACATAATGGCATGGGAAAAGAGTACGATAGCTGTGTTTTTAGGCCGTTTTGCGACGGTCAGTGTTGGGTCACGATAAGGACCATAAGCACACACCAATATATTTTTCTTTCAGTAGGTCTTAGGAAAATTATCATTCAGATAAGGGATACGGATTTTCGTTTAACTGCTGCTGCGTTGGCAAGCTATAAAAATATTGAAATCCTACTCATGCTTACATATTGCTAAACCGTAAAACCATTTGCTCCCGGAATGGTTTCGATTGAATTTTGAGATATTTTGCCAGGGAACGTTGAAGTTTCTGTTTAATAATGGCACGTAAAATAAGGTTCCGGGTTCATGTTGAATGGCGGATGGAAAGTGTGTTTGGGCTCAGCTGTAAGCTGTTATAATATAATTGAGACGGCGCAAAAACAGAGTTAAAGGCGCCTGTTTTAGAATGTTATGTGTTGCAGAATGTTTAGGCAGAACCTGAATCTGACGTTAAATAAATTAAAAGGTCTTTGTATTTTGTTATTAATATCAAAAGAACAGTGGTCTCTCTAACAATAATTTTAATATATAAGTCTTTTTGAAAACATCCCGAGGGCAAAAGGTCCGAATGTTTTTTTACGAAGCATCCCCATTTTTATTTTCATGGAAACTTTTTTACACAAAGCCCCAATCAAAATGTCCGGTATCGGCAGACAGCCATCCTTTTCCACAGCGGACATTATATAACAACATTAAAAAGTAATAACTTATTGTTTAAAAACGAAACAAAAGCTTTTACTCGGTTTGTTTTATTACAAAAGTCTTTTTTTTTATATTAACATGTTTTAGGTTGAAAAAAGTAGGACACTTTTAAACGGGAAGAGGAATTTGGGTTACTTTATGCGGTACTGTAGTTGGTTGTATCTTTTTAATATTTTACGACCTCAATGTCGGAGTCAGGCGCCATCTTGAAATCATTTTGCCTAAAGAGTTTGCTGTTATTTCTTTTCAAACGTTTGGGTGAAGTTTAAAGCGGTTCGGACTGGTTTTTGAAAACAATAAATAAAATTGTTCGAACGGATGCAAAATTGAAGTAATAAGTTTTGTTATCGTTGCGTGGTAGGTCTGGTCGTTGCAACTAAAACTAGGTTAGCTGGATAAACTGTTAAACTATAAGTTTTTAAACTGTCATCGGTGTCGGTCACTAACATTATCATTGACACTAGAAACAGGATATTTACCCAACCAGTGGACATGGTAAATATCCCGTTTCTAGTGTTAATGATAAACTGTTAAACTTTTTAAGCTCTCTGCATTGTTACACTTCCTTTAGAGAGTATCTACAGGAAATTAAGAGTGAACAGGCATCTCTGGGCACACTCGTTTCATCATAGACCTCATCCATCGCTTTCCACCAGGCGTGATCGAGGTCAAGAGCAGGCCCATTTTGTATTTAAAAAAAAAATTGGAAACTCAGGTATTTATTTTGTAGAAAAGTATCGCGGAAAGTGTACATGGTGTCACGTAACTTTGGCAGCTTTAGCAATATACTGGTTACAATGATCGAATTCACAATATTCAACGTCACGTCGTCACATTCGTTACCAATGGCCAGTGCAAATATTTTCTTTTATGAATATGAAAACTGAACGCCAACATTGATACGTGTCCAACGCCCGCTCAATAGGTTTATTTATGAACTAGCTATTGCCTGTGGCGCCGTCCGCACGGAAATAGATTTTATTTATTTATGACTCAACACAATCGAACTGTAGCGTACGGCTTCGATAATAAATAAGGCTTTTTGCGTGAAAAATGAGTATTGTTGAAATGTTTGGTATTGTTTGTTTACGATTGGAAATATTTTGGTGCAAAAAGTTTTAACGATCTTCAAATCCCTGTACTTAAAAGTTTCTTATTCTTGGCCTCTTCAAATGGGATCACTCAATGGTAAGCGGTTATTTGGGCGATTTTTTTGTTGGAAGTCGGTGGCTGTTTGCAACATCCACGGTGGAGTTTCTACCCAATACCCAATAGCGTAGATACACAATCGTCTGACACACTTATTATGACTTATGTTTCTTTATTTCTAGAAGTTTAAATAAGTTAAAATATGAATATGCTCCACAGAAGCGTTTTCACGGTTTGTCTGTACTTACGAGTAATTGAACTCCAGGAAGACACGATGTTTCTAACATTTTTCCTTTACCTACAAATTGCCTTTAGCCAGTATACGGCCAAATTGCACGAATAAATAACTCCGAACAAAATATTGAACCATTTGCACGTCTATTAAGGTGGCCGGAGAGGCTACATTTTTGTATTTTATTAGATCAAAGGGTCCCGTAGGGCCTATTTGTTTTTTAAATGTTCCGTCGGCATGTAACATGTTTGCCAAAGGTATTTAAATGACGATATGTTTGTCTGCCAACGTTCTTTATGCATAATATATTATCAGAGAAAGGTCTTGTAATATAAGATCTTATTTTCTTAGAAGTCGGCATGAATTGTTGACTTGGGAATATTCTGGCTTAGTTATTTGCACGACTTCAAACTAAGTTCAATTGGTAGGTACATGTCTTAAGTTTTGAGACAGAACTATAACAATACTAACACTATAATACTTTGGGGGGCACTTGTGAATTATGAACCTAAAATTGTTCTGAACACTAAGCGACATCCAAAGGAATGCCTAAGTGTTGGTGCGCCTACTTACGACCATGAGTCGAGCTATGAAAATTCAGCAGAGCGCTTTTATTTAGGTATCGCCTACTGTTAAGTTAACACGGACATAACAATGCTTAATTATATCTCGTCATACTAAGTTGTATTACTTGAAAACTGGTATTGTACTTACGTTAGGATTTATTGATCGACGATACTATTAGTAAGGCTCTTCATAGAGTCTCTCCATAGAAGATAAACGAGCATTTAAGAGGAAGTTTGAAAGTGGCGCTTGTTACAAAAAAGGTGAAAGAGAGTCGCCTGTCTTGACTAAAAGAGAGATGAATATAAATGTTTATAGTTGAAGAGAGAGAAGGAGACCAAAGAAAAGTTGATGGATTTTGTGAGGAATGATATGGAAGAAAAAGGGGTAAATGATAGCGTGGCGATTGACGGGGACAATGGAAGCAAAAAGACGTGTGGCGCCGACCTCAAGTAACTTGGGACAAGGGCAGGAAGACAATGAGGTTCTTCATAGAGTTCAGAGATAATTTATACTATCACTTTTACTACCAGTATAATTAAGTTACAACATTTAACATTCACTTTATTAAAACAACACTGAAACCATTTGGAATCTTTGAAGATTTCTAGAGCTCCGTTAAAAGGGCAAAGTAAATAATATATTATAATATTTTCCCCAAACAGAAAAAAATAAGTAAAAATAACAGGAAAACAGTCAATAGCTCAAAAGAAATTAATTCCATACGTTTCTACTTTATGTAGGAAGTTAATTTCGTGTCCTTTTTGTGAATTTTCAAATCATCTTAGAATTAACGCGAATTACCATTTATGTACGCATGGGAGGAGCTCGTGGCTAAATAATAACTGCCGCTCAGGTCGATATTTAGGTTAAGCTGCTCTTGCCTAGGTTCGTCCGTGGATAGGTGATCACCCATTACATACCGAGTTTCCTGTGTGCCTAGGTTGGTCCGTGGATAGGTGATCACCCATTACATACCGAGTTTCCTCTGTGCCTAGGTTGGTCCGTGGATGGGTGATCAATCACCTAATGGGTGATTGGGGATTGGGTTTCCTCCGTGCCTCTTGGTCCCGGCTGTCATTTGTAGATCTTTGACAGTCGTTACTTTGACGGTAGTCAGTGGCCCGAAAGTCTGACAACCAGTCTTACCAAAGGGTATCGTATTACCTAGAACTGACTGGATTGTGGAGGTCAGATAGGCCGTCGCTCCACGTAAAATACTGGTATTCAGCTGCATCCAGTTAGACTGGACGCCGACCCCAAAATAGTTGAGAAAAGGCTAGGCAGATGATGACCATTGATGTATTCTACTTAGTTACGGGCCTGAGTTTGTTTAAAGGGCTTCTAAAGCTTTTGTCTGTGGAAATACCATCGTTATTCTTGTTCGCTTTTTTCTGTTCTGGTTTTGTATCCTCATTGTGTGATCATTTAGCACTGTGAAAATCTCAATTTAAGTCAGCTATTTAATCCATTCTTCATTATTTCTTCTATAAAAATAATGGTGAAGGCATTCAATGGCATAGGTATGTTAAGGACGCCCATGTTCAATAAACCCTAACTTACTTACTCCAAATAGTGAATTTCATTGCATATTAGACACCATCCACTCTCTCAATTCCAGGACCGCTTTTAAATTGAGATTTATAAAGTTAATTATAAACGTATCAAAGAAACACGCAGTAATTACATTCTGGGACACCTTCATTTATTACTGAGCACCTTTTCCGGGCCGCTTCGTAAAGCGTAGCGCTTTAAGCTCATGTTAATTCCGCTTAAAGCCGCTGTAAAAACAATCTATTACGCGTGTTGGGGAATAATCAAGGTAACGAGGTTCCCTGTTGTCTGCACGCATATCTTAAGGGCTCAATCGTATCGTTAAGGATAATTAAGTATCGTTAAGAGTGGAGCTTAAATTAACGTTGTGATTATAAGGTGGCCTTCGTGTGGTATTGGCCCGTTATCGTTAACTGGATGTGGATAGCTTTGATGCAGCGCTGTGATCGCATTAGCAAGTTCTCGTCCAGTGCTAAGATAGGAGCTATCTTGACAATGCTATTAAAATAGCGTGTGATCGACTCTTTAGGATTTTAAAACTAAAACTGTAGTAAGTTCTAGCCTCATTCGAAGATAGCTTTCTTGACAATGCTATTAAAGTAATTTGAGGTCGACTCTTCTAGCTTAATATAACTATGAATAAACACTCAACTTTTTGGTTAATATTTATGTCAGCGACTTATACAGTCTTGCACGAGGCTGTCATCTGTAAGCGCAAGCGCATTTATTAGTAAATTTCTGTTCATATTCGTGAGAATAAACCAATCCAAACCTTATCGACGTTGTCAATGGTTGGCTATATTATGCTGTTACACGCAACCACTAGCCGATACTTGGCACCTTGGTACTATTTTTCTGAATATGAAATTCAGAGAGTCCAGACCAAGTGACATTCTATCAGCGATTATGCTGCTGTGAAGCCTGTAGCAGCATAGCAAAAAGTACTACAGCTACAAAATACAAAAAGTACCACAGCGCCATCTATGTCACAAATGAAAAACTAACATCAAAACGCGCTATTACAGTTATCCGCGACTTATGAACTTAAAGAAAATCCCGATAATAACTGTCGAGCTGCCCACCAGTCAGAGTACCCGTCTGGTCGGAGGACCCTCCCTTTTCTATACAGAAAGAAGAACTTTACACCCTGTTCTTCATATACCCGAAAAGCCAAAAATGTGTTAGCTAAGCATAAGATGCTAATGTCAATCCTGAAAATCGTTGCGGAATTCGATACGCTTCAATTCCATACACATTTATTTTATTGTGCGAACCGCCAGTCTGTGGAATTCACTGCCGGCCTCTCTGTTTCCCGATCATTATAATCTAGATATCTTCAAAGTTCGAGTGAATGGGTTTCTTCTAGGCAAGCAAACGAGGAACATGCCCGCCTGGGCCGCATCATCGCTTCGCATCAGGCGAGTTGCGGCCAAACGCAAGCCAATTTAGTGTAAAAAAACCTTATTCATTACACATTATTCACTATACATAATATAAAACAAAGTCGCTTTCTCTGTCCCTATATATAATAGATAGAGTGATTGAAGAGGAAGGTTTATAAGTATAATACATGTACCCGTGCGAAGCCGGGGCGGGTCGCTAGTAGATTATATACCGAAGCTTACAATATAGTTCAGTACAATAACACAACATCCCTCGAACATGATTGCAATATTGCATGTCATGTGCAACGTGATATCGTTAGCCGCTATGCAGTTGTACCGTTAATGTGGCTTGTATTTATTTTATACCGCTATCAACACTTTCATGTATGTTTATAACCTCATAGGTACCGCAGGCAGTGGGGTGTGGGGATGAATAAAGACTAATGTACACGATACATTTTAGTTTAGAAGTGTTGGTAGACAAACAACCAGATGGGTCCATGAAATTTAGAAGATTGTGGGTTAGACTAGCTTAAGACACTCACTGGCCTTGGAACAAAGGAGAGGGCGGGGGGCATACTCAACAGAGGGTGCCAATTAATGAATGAAATTGAAATTATCATAAACTTGCCTGTTGTGCGCAAAAAGTGAAGAAATATTTAAAATACAATTTGTGATTGAAGTAATCTCGTACATTTTGATTTAAAGTTGATCAATAAAATGATCGTGCTGGCAGCCAGTGCTCGCACCAGTGCTAAAAGCAAGTACTGGCGCTCGTGCCGGTGTTCGCGCCAGTGCTTGCGCCTGTGCACCCACCAGTGCTCGCGCCACTGCTCGAGCCCGTGCTTGCACCAGTGCCCGTGCTTGCATGAGTTATCACACCAGTGCTCGCACCAGTGCTCGAGCCCGTGCTTGCGCCAGTGTTCACGCCATTGCTCGCGTCAGTGCCAGAAGCAAGTGTTCGCGCCAGTGCTGGAAGCAAGTACTCGCGTGCGCTAGTACTGATCGCTAGTACTGATAGCCAGTGCTGGATGCTTCCAGCTCTTGCTATAACTCGCGCCAGTGCTGGAAGTAAGTTCTGTTGCTTGAGTTGGAAGCAAGTTTCTATTAGGGTTTTTGTACCAACCTACTACTATAACTGTACTATTGTGAATGTAAAAATACCCATTTGCCCGAACAAAAAAGCTACGTACTGTATCTGTAGAATAATTTATTTTACAACTGACTCAAGCCGAGATCAGAAAATAACAATCCTTGCTATCTGGGGAACGTAGTAGTAGATATTAAAAGTTGTCGTTTGATGTAAACCTTTGAACTTTAGCGGGCTGCATTGGAAAGGCTTCTGCTGCAAACAAATGCTACTTATTCCAATTTTTCCTTACCTTCTACTTTTTTACTTGTAAATACTATGAATCTGAAAATGTGTTTATGTTTTATAGAGTTACAATGAAATAATGAGATATAATGAATATCATTGAAAATGATTTCCTGCAGGAGGGTTAAGTAAGGGATGAAAAGGCTTGTCTTATAGAAATCATTAATTCTTTAGCCAAGCTTTGTGATAAGCTACTGTCTTATATAAATCTTGTAGCCTCGCTATAGACAACAACAGCATCTGAAACATACAAATCCTCCTAATTATAAATTCTTATTAAGACTAAAGATAAAACTCCCGGAAACTCTGACGAGTACGGATACTAATTTATTCAGTGAGCGTAAATCATATCTATCACTTTCTCACATAAATCATGTACGCAGAGTGAAAATTAAACAGTTTCTGTGTTTGTGTATGTTAACTTCCTGTATATGTTTTCTTCTTTTACACAAAAGAAGCTGTTATGTGACTGATTGTTCCAACCTTTACAGTCAAATCCCAAAAAATGTATCCGATCCTATCCTCAATTCCGAAAAAGGCAATTTTCCCATTGGCAGCGATGTGGTTGATTTTAGTGGCTTTTTACTTAGTTTCACCTGTCCCGGTATCTGTCTGTAAATAAATCTTTCAAGTTAAACTTGACCCACTTTCTGTGTTCTATTGAGCTAAAATTCTGCACACACCTTTAAATATAAAATAAAAAAATCCTTCTTAAGTTCTTAGAATTTTTTGTTTAAGAAAATAGGTATTTTTTTTTAAATCAACGTTGTCAAGGACTTTAAAAGTCGGTATCTGATTGCCTTACAATCCAAAAACCATGTACGAAGGTTTAGGCATAAACCAGTTATGTAAATGAAGAGGTCTACAGGTGTAGGTACTTGCTTAATGAATGATGTACTAAAGAGATTCTGTTGGGTGGACCTCTGAATTTAGCCCGAGGTATGTTCTTATCTGACCAGAAGCGAAATTCTATGTAAAGGGAAAAGGGGACGTAAAGTAGACATAAAGGGATGTGACAACTATATACGTGTTTAAAGTTCCTGCATATGTTTAATGAGGAGAATAGTTCTGTACGGACACTATCTTAACATTAATGATTCGTTAGAATTGTATCAGGTAGGTTGCCCGTTCCTGATGAGGGACAGTACTTCCTCTCAACCAGTCCTGCGGTTCCGTGGCCATTGTTAGAATCCCTGAAGACTGTTCAACTGGCCATAATTCTCCACAGCCACGAACAAGCAAGATTCTTTTTGTCTTAATTTCTTTTCAAAATTAAAAAAAAAATGATTTACCGAAGCTGGGACGATGAAAATGGAAACACTTTACTTTAATACAATTTTGGCCATCAGTCCACTAAGCTGAGAGCTGACCCTATTCAAATAACCCAAAGTTTTGCATATAAATTGTTATAAATTGTCTGAATTAAGTTTTTTGTGACCCAAAGCGAAGTTGAACGACACAATTAGTTTACCCAAAGACAATGAAATGGAATGGTTATGGAAAATCTATAAAACGAGAACAGATAACTGGCTTTCACTTAATATTTGTGGAACAGTGGCTACTGCTCATTAGATATTACGAGATTTCTTTTGTTTTTATTATTAGTGTGTTCTTGTAATAATAGTGTATGTCGGGTAAAGTTGAATGAACTTGTAGCTGTTTCACAAAAGTTTTTCCAAGGTGTACAATAACTCTTTTTAGGAGTACCAGGGATAACCACATATTCGTGTATGTAACCTTAATTACATTTTAATGATTAGGTAAACTTTTTTCGTTTCGTTATACACGTTTACTAAAATCATATGCCAAGTCTTTTCCCAACTATGTTGGGGTCGGCTTCCAGTCTAACCGGATGCAGCTGAATAACAATATTTTATATGGAGCGACTGCCTTTCTGACCTCCACAACTCAGTTAGTACTTGGTAATACGATACCCTTTTTTAAGACTGGTTGTCGGGCTTTCGGCCCACTGACTACCTGTAACGACTGTCAAAGATCTACAAATGACAGCCGGGGCCAATGGCTTACCATGTTTTCCGAGGCACGGAGGAAACTCAGTATGTAATGGGTGATCACCATCACACGTTTACTAAAAAAATGTCTGTAATTAGTTAACAGGACAAAAAACCGGCCAAGTGCGAGTTGTACTCGCGCACCGACTACTGTTAAACTACATATATGTATGGTTTTCAGATGTTTTCCTTCACATGTGCTATAAGACATAGCTTCTTGCCAAATTTCATGATTCTAGGTCAACGGGAAGTACTCTATAGTTTTTATTCCCTTGTGAAATCAATCACAAATTCTGCGACATAAATGGTCATATCTTTTGATCGCGTTGACTCACATGTTTAATTTTTGCATAGCTCCTAGGGTTAGCCGAACTGAGTTTTTATATTAATTTCAGACGGACAGATGGACAACAAAATCATCCTGTCCCTCAAAGTATTCTTCAGTCGGCAAAAACGGAACCCTAAAAATAAGGAAAATAACAACCAAAAATCAAATAATATCAGGAAAATAGCATAATATCAAAAACAACCTAACAAAAATACTAGCAATGCAGAATTATGAAATAACGACTACTTTCAGCCCTGCAATAGAGATGCATCGTGCTTAATGCATGAAAATGAGCACATTAACATATTTCAATCTCGATTCCGACTATTAAAGCCAACAGATTTATTCCTCTGCTTGAATTTCAAGTATATGACTTACTGCGTCATACATCGTTTTATGGAACGGATTGATTTAAATTCATCGAAGTTTTATTTATTTAGGCTTTGTCGATGTTACGGCTAATCGGGCTCGGCGTTTGACTTTGTGAAGTCAACGCAGGCTTATGTAAAAATAATATGGATTGGTTGATGTTACAGTTGTTTTGTGTTTTTTACCCAATAGCTGTTTTAAATAGGTATGTTTGTGTTTGGTACCTTTTCTTGCTGTTTTTCCAATAATTTTTGAAAAAAGATTCATTGACGGTTTTTTTCTTAGGTAGATTATGGCGATTCTAATTTAAATTAATGTTTTTATTTTCAAACGTCCACTAGGCTTTTGTAGACTCTTAACAAATGTCTATACTTATTTGTCGTAATAATAAGATATACTTATCCAAAAGCCTATGCTGGAAACTTCATGATATTTATTGGTAACAGTTCAAGCTCTGTTCAGATTATACGGGCCAAGAGCATGTTACACGGATTTGCTAAAAATAGTGGCGAAATAGAATATATCTTTTCACAGATATATTACCTCCACCGCTTGCATCGCTTGAAAAATCACAATGATTCTTATAGTCCTAGCAATAAGGTTGTTGATAGGTTGCTTTCACTGTCATGCCTGGCGAAGTTATTGTGATCTTTATTTTCGTGTCGGTAAGGGTCGCTATTGGACTGCAACTTTCAGATGTGAAATAACTGTGGACTGTAGTCAACTCACATTGATGTAAGGGGGAGTATACACGCGAACTACATTCTTCACGTCAGCGTGACAGACACTACTTATCCTCAGCATAGCTTAGCACGCTTAGCATATGCTAAGGTGTGTCTGTTTTACGATGTTTTCCTCGACAATTCAAATTGGGAACACGTAATATGCGCATAACTTTTTTTTGCAGGTTATGGCACCCGAAAACCAAAAAAAGAACTGGAACTAAACAGTTTTTAAAACCGACAAAATTGTGTCCCATATATTGGAGGTCTAGTAAGGCGTAGTTCACACACGAACGATTTGGTGAAACTGACAGTGACGTTGAAAAACCAGAGCTGCGGTTGATCGTTTGTGTCGTAGATTCTACAAAGGCTGACATCAAGCGAGTAAAAACGATCCGTTTTGGATCTGAAATAAGAGTGCTTTTGTTTCTTGACATCACAAAAAATAGTCCTTTAATAATGTTTAATAAACAAAAACTCATCTATTATTTTTTCGCTGTACATTAGGGAAATATCTCTATTATCCCACAGCGTTTCAATAAATGAAAAGCTGCGTGTTCTCGGCCGCATTCACATTTATGTTAGCAAAGGAAAAATGGAAACATTTCCTAAGCACTGGGGAAATTAAAAATCGCATTGAACGACTCAGAAACGAGAGGGTTGAACACCGATCATAACCGTTTGTGCATGGAATTATGAAGTTTGTTCTGTGGTTTTCGTGTAACCGCATTTATGAAATTTAAGTCACGTGTTTGCTGTGGTCGTATAAATATAGTTTTTTATTTCAGTTTTGGTAGAATCAAAATTATTTTGTGAAAATAATCGAGATTTTTAAAAGCATCTTGTGTTCATTGAATTAATACGTCCTGAAATTCTACCGTCAATCTTTTTAAGATTACGGAGAAAGATTAGGATTAGGTTTTAATTATTTTAGCAGAATCCTCTAGAATTTTATTTATAAGAATATTATTTGTTTTACCGAGTCCCAATAAAGATTGACGGTAAAAGACTTAATCTTTATTTTGTCTAAGAAAACACCATATCAATAGGTAAGTTCACAAAAACATACATAACCAAGTTCTGTCTACCTACGAACTAAGAAATAGGTACACAAGCCCCATCACTGAAAAGCATGGTCCATTTGTAGTCATAATTCTTCACAATGACTCGACTTCAAAGAATAACCCAGTAGCAACAACCGGGGGCAGGCGAGGCGACTAGGGCTTTCATCGTAACATATCGATTGCCAGCACACAGCTCGAGTCAATTTACAATGAGCATTTCGACTCGACTGTCTTTCCGCGTCGATTCGATAGTTCTGCGAGGAAGTGTAGCACTATTTGACTTTTATTTCGCGAAGTAGCTAGGTTTTTGATATTCTCTTGGCTCAGTAAAGGTTTTTTTTTAAGTTTTTAAATAACTTGCTTTGTTCGTACTTGGTTCCAGTTACTCTGTTTGTAATCCATTTTTCTAGGACTTCCTGACATCTAATTGAGCTGAAACTTGGCATACTTTTAATTTCGGTGAGAAATCTGATAACATTATAATGTGGTACCATGGAACTGTAGTGGCAACAGAAATTCCTAAATTATTTTCATAACACAATGGCTTCAACTCAAAATTGTTGCGTATCAAAGACTCGTAACAGAGAATCGTGAAGAATGAAAAGACAGTTTTTAAGAATTAGTATTTGATTCTTCCTTTTGCTCTGGTTAAGTGTGATTTTTCTTTATTCATAAAACGATGATTTCGTTCAGTTCAAATAGATTTAATTTATTATAACACATTTGCTCGTAAAGGGTCTCTTATTTCACCAATTTCAATATCGTATTGTATCTCGTTACGTACTTGTGCGTTATTGTAATGTAAAACGCACGAGTTTCTTTTTAATAAGGTAAAACGCACGGTTTATCAAGATGCTCCGTCTAAAACGAACGGCACTTTTTTAAATCTTACCAATGAGTTTTTATGTTAGAAAAGTGATCAACATTTTATGAATAAAATTAACTTTGGGAGATAAAATATAATTTTGACAATACATTACAACCATTTATCTGTAACAAAAACACAAAAATATTAATTTACTTTATTAGTAATACTGGCTGTTTTGTGCCTTTGCCTTAAAAAAAGCGCTGATGCGCGCGCATCGCTAATTTGTGAACAAGTAAAAATAATTCCGCGCGCTTTTTCTTTTCGCTGTATCGTTTTTATTTGAAAATGTCGTCAAGTAATGATGAATTTATTTATTCGACACCGCCAGAAGTCTCAGAGGCAGCGAAAAAGGCTACTCTAAGCCTCTTTCCCGAAAAATCGACCGCTTGATACTTACAAGCGTATCAAAACTTCATCTTATGGAAAACAAGCAAAGATGCAAATTAATTTTCAGAAAGTGTGTTTTTAGCCCATTTCATGGAACTTTCTCAAAAATATAAGTCAAGCTCATTGTGGTGCTACTATTCAATGCTAAAAAGCACTGTCAAAACAAAACGTGGTATTGATATCCTGTCATACTCCAACTTGCTGGCATTTTTAAAAAGACGTTCAAGTGGCCATGTGAGTAAAAAGTCGAAAGTATTTTCGGCTGACAATATCAAGAAGTTCCTAAAAGAAGCTCCGGATTGCCAATATTTGGCAACAAAGGTCTACACACTAACACCCTGTGCCGGGTATCCATGTACATTCTTATGGAATTACACACATTACAGACCAGTAAATCACACGTGCGTAATTTCTTTAGAAAACGAAATATTTTTTCCGTAATTTTCCTTATTCATCTTAATGTTTTTCGCGACACCTGCGAAGTGTTAATTCTGTAAAGAAACAGAGAGCCCCACAGGCTCAATTAGGATTAGTGAGGGTTTGTAAGAGCTCTATTGAGCTGCTGCGGACATATTGGGGAAAAGGACGCAAATGGCGCAAATCCCGGTCAATATTGGACGAGGATCCGTCTGGAGAAATAATGTGAACAGAATTGCGGAAATCCGAAGATCATTTGAAATGTTGACATTGCAGTGAACTGGGTGAGACGGTGATTTTACGTCTTCGTCAGCTTTTCGCCTCTTGAACGTTTCCCCTGAAAGGTTTTCCCTGTTTTGTAAAATGTGAACACTGTTCGTCACGGCTTGTCTTCTTTTGAAGCCGATGTCTCTGTCCAATTTAATCTCAAACCGGAACTAAGTCCATCAATAATTGTTCACAACTCTTCTAGTGTTAGTTTAGCTTTGTAAGTCAGTCACATACATAATTATTATTATAATACTACGTAGATATCTTTCAGGCTTCCACCCATACCACATCCATTTATATAGTATCCATTTCACTAGTGTTTCATGTGACAGTGATACCCAAACAACGTCCCTATATTAAGTTTCAGAACACATGTTATACAGTCACATTCGAATAAAAGCGCTCCCCTATTCTCAAAGGGACTCGTGTTGAAATTAGTCCGTCTGTGTGCTTGAAAGAGCGGTATTTAACTCAAGCGACCGGAAGGTTCCATCCGGCGTGGTTGGAGTAGGTAGGTTCCTCTTGGGCCCGGATGATACCTCGCTACGTGAGAATGGGAGAACACATTGTCACGTAATGGTGAATGCGGCCGGTGGCGTCGTTTGAATACGGGTAGAACGTGATCTGTGCAAAAAGTGGGGATTTTTTTCGAAGATGTACATTTTTTGGGCGTTCGGTGTTATCTAAGGTTCCGCTATTTTGGAACAATGGTTGGCTATGTGACGTGTTAGGTTTGTGTAACTTAATAAAAACAAGTGTTTCGTTTATTAATCCTATTATAGTGTATCTTTTACAGAAATTGTGATAGAAAAGAGATTGTAATAAAGAGGTCGAAATAACTAAAGGTTTATTAAATTATTGTTATATCTGAATGGATTTGCGCTAGTCTGGATTCTCGATAACTTTCTTATTGCTTTGTTAAGTAGCTTTGAAGTTTGGCTCGATTATTACATAAAGTTGTACTCCAACCAAATCCAATACTTTATGCGATCGCACATATTATTATGAAAAAGTTCAAAAGCGTAACCAAAAATGTTGACCGAATATTTACTCGTTTCCAGGTCATCGAAATATATTCCAATTTGTGGTCCATTACGCGGTGGAGACGTATTATCGTACATTGACAGTTTTGTCCGAATGTATTGTGTACGCAGTGAAAATAAAACTGCATTGGACACGAATAATATTAGTTTCACCGTCCGTTGCGTTTGTGAAATAGACTCCGGTAAAGTTTGAACTACCGAAAGTTAGACTTTTGTTTTAACTTAATGTTACGAATGTGGCCTTCAATGTTTATGGATTCCAAGGTTTTGCTCTGTATTTCGTGTGTAAAAAACACACGATATGAAATAGATGCACAAACAATTTTTTATGGTTAAAAACATATTTGAAAATTTAACCAAAACGGGTTTACATTTTAAAATTGGACTTTTATCCTACTAACAATATTATAAATCCGAAAGTTGGTGAGGATGTATGGATGTTTCTTACTGAAATAAAGAGCTTCTGCTGCTTCTGTTTCAAAGAGCTGTGATTGATGATTTTGTGATTAATAAATAAATAAATAAATAAATTTAGGACACAGATAATTTATAACCTGGATTAACACATATATAATAATTCTTATTCATAGAAGTCTCGTGGATGAGAAGGCTTTCTGATCCACGCTATACTGCTTGTTTAGGCATTGCCATACTTTAACCAAGAAAAAGGAAGCAAAGCTGAAGCACAGGTGACTTTCTAAAGTCAGCTCTATTCAACTAGTACATAAAGACACATACCCAAGTGCGGCTACAAGTGGTAAGCGTGATCTCTTATTGTGTCACAAAAGAAAGGAGCCACTGACACCGATGCCTGTTGGCGGACTTAAATTCATCCGGCCCATTGTGTCCCACGGTGCGGCAGTAACAGGAAGGCAAGAAAATAGCACTGTATGTGGAACATAGGGATATTATATTGAATATGTGCTTCTATTGTGGTGAGAGAGGTTGTGTGATGTTTGAGGTGAGTCGGAAAGTTATTGTTTGTTGAAATGTCTATTGTGACAGTTTATAAAGATGTTTGTGTATTCAGGTATAAACAGCTGAACGGATTGGCTTACGGAAAGTATTACAAAGATATAAAGAGAGGAATCATCAGAAGAAATGTTAGTGGCACTCTAAAGCGAAGTGACATGATAGTCAGTAAACACGTACGTCGGTACTTGTACCGATAGCACCTAGATTACTATTGTATGTATGTTTGCGTTGTCTGTAAATGATATCTCCTATATAGTAGTTTATTACCAGCACCAGCACTGTGACAATTTTTTAAATGTTACAGCACCATGGTACAGGACCAATTTACTTAATGTACTTATGTTTTTTTTATTGAATATTGTTTTGTACTGCCTGTGTGAATCAAATAAATACTTTTTCAACTTTCTAGAAAACTGGTTCTTATCGCATTACTATTAGGTTCAACATGCAATGTATTTCATGCGTCACGCGTGGATTTTGAATATTTTTACGCACACGTGCGGAAATAAAAATTTCCACAGATACTTCTACTTACCTATTATAAAAATATTTTATACTAATTTTCATATTAGGCTATTTAGCAGCTAATAATTCCTGACAAAAATACTTTCTGTTCTAATATTTTATTTCTTCGAAAGTGTATTGAAAAACGTCGTTTGATGGGCGTGGGGATTTGTTACTGCAGTTTTTGGCAGCTGGGGTGTCAATTCCGCCTCTAATGCAATAAAAAAGTTTCCCCGCTAATATCAAAATGTACCATTTTATTTCTTTTCTTTGTAGGTACAAGTATTATTTCCCCTAGAATGTGAGCAAACCCGCGTTCAAAAGCAACTGCGTCATAATATTGCTTTTCGTTTTTAGTCACTCCATATCGATGAGTATTCAAGTTTAGAACAGCGTTGTCGCAGTCAATTGTTGGACGGATTACTGTTCCTTTCACTTCAAAAGCCTTCCTTTCCTCGAAGAGCACGTTGAGCCGCTGGCTTCGGTTGTAAAACCAATATTAAACATTGAAGGCAGACAGAAACTAGAATGTCTACCAATAGGTTTGTCCTTAGGTGTAAGTTTTAAAACAGACATGAAGAGATTTAAAAGACATACACTTTTCATTTCATTCATCTTTTTTTTTCATTCATTTGTCACAAACACTATCATTCACACTGAAAGCGAATTCAATTTGTCGAATATTAGAACACATCAGGACGGTGAAAAGCAATGACACAAAAAAATCGCCCATTGCTCAACATCTTTTAGAATCAGAATCAAACCACTGCATTGAGTTATATAACAGGTCATCTCGACAGGATGCCACTATATACATAGACTGGTAAATAGAAGAACTTCAACCGGGAGGATGGGTTTCAACTGTCAAGAGCCTGGAATCCAGTTGTTCCACTGCGTAAAAACCGAAAAATTGCCGGAAAAAGTTCGCGGGCGGACACAGTGAGTTTCGTATGTCGGGAACAGAATCGAGTTGTGAGTGACAGTGGTAGCGGTACTGAGCGCGAAAAAGTAGACCGATTTGTCTGCTCATAAACACTCACCAGCAATATCTTCAGTTTATCCGTGAACATGGTGCTTGCAACAGCGCCGAAATATCGGGAAACAATAAACAAATAATAAACATGGTAAATATCCCATACCCGTCACAGAGTAACATAGAAATCGATTGTGTAGCTGCGGTTCGTTTTAGTAGTGTTGCCATTACGATTAGTGGTTGGGGCCACCTTCGGAAAAAAACACCTTTCACACACAGTTCTGCAAAACATGCCTGAAAACTACGTTTGAAAATACAGAACTGAGATTTATGGTATAACTTTGTAGATGGCGAAATTGCGATAGATACGCAAACACATTTACATTAGTTTAGAGTTTAGAAGCTGACTCCAAACATATTTGGGTTTCTCCCTAGTATTTGGGTTAGCATCGGCACCAATGAAAGTTTCCAACAAACATTTGGTGGTCCATTCAAACATTAGTTTTGTTAAGTTTGATAAGTGATATTTGGTGTCGTGTCTACTTTGAGGTTACAGTGTATAATAGGTAATTTTGGTAGATAGAATAGTAGGGACTCACTGACCCGCAGTAGAGACCATATACCTAGCCTATAGTTTTAATTATAAGAATAACTAGAGGTATGTTCAATAGCATGACGTTGATATAAAAAGAATTGTTTGCAAAAACTTTGATGCGACTATTAAAATCAAAATTTACACACATTTGTCTACCGACATACTAGATAAACTTTCAAAAGACAAGAAGCATGTTTCAATTCTAAATTTAAACCAAAGAGCTTTTGTTCGGAACAATAGAAATAAAATCCAGCTGCACATTGAATACTTTAAGGTTATACGTAATTTATGCCCACTCGGGGCCAAGTTTCAACAAGCCCACCTTTCAGAAAGCTATTCTGCGTTGTGTGTCCATTTGCGATCCCCCTGGAGGGTTCTTTGAGGGTTCACTCTTCACAACTTTACTCGAAGAGGACACGACCTATTCAATGTAGTATGTTGCACTATATTGCGAGGGTCAGACAAATAAAAGAGAAAACTATAGAATATAGATTTGAAACGAAATACCGACATTCGTGCGATTCAACGCATGTTTAGTTTATGCGTTCCAATTCAGCGTTGCGTTTGTTACTACGTGTGTTTGCCCTACTTCAAAGAGGTTAGAAGGTCAAGTTCAAATATGTCAGAGCAAGATCATACTGTGCAAATAGTAGGTAGGTATGGGCCAAATACTGCTGTAAGGGTCAACAAAGCATAATTTAGGCGAATTGTAGCTGCAGGTGCAGAGTTCGTGGCACAAAGATAAGCCCGCACTTTGTCTCACAGAAGCGTAGCTCTTACACGTTTTAAGGTCAAAGTGATAGTGCACCCGTAGTGCATACAGTGATAGTTCGACAGCTATACACTTGCAGTACATAAAACGGGAACATCTGCTTCCATCGGGTCCTATCTATGTCCAAAACTCGATTAACTATACAAGGCCTCAATGCTATGCATGACATATAATATAAACATATTCTTGCTTCAAACGGGACCGACCTTAAATATTTGATGAGCGAGCATAACATTATCATGTTTGATATTTTTAATACACGACCGGATACGCGTACATTTGCAAACGAACCGTTTTTAATGAACAATTAGCTGGCATCACATGTGGTTGCCGTTTGTTGTCCCATTTAAAAAATAATTACGCCGAAAATGTTTTGGAGCTGGCAAAAAATGTACGATATTAGGCATTGTAATTTTTGCCTCTTGTTCCATCACTCGTTTGTAAAGGTTGAATTGAAAATTAGCGCCAGACAACATCTGCCTGGCATTATTGTTGGAACGAACCTATTTGCGGTCGCGGGACTCGTATTATCTGAGATTTATATTTTATGTTAGTTTTTCCATTTTTGTTTTGATCAAGTGTGTTAGTAGCTTGAAAATTCCTTGGACTTTAAGGGTATAAGTTGGTAATCACTACATAGTATAGAAGCAAGTCGCTTTCTCTGTCCCTATATCCCTATGTATGCTTAAATGTTTAAAACTACGCAACGTATTTTGATGCGGTTTTTTATTAATAGATAGAGTGATTCAAGAGAAAGGTTTATATGTATAATACATGCACCCGTGCGAAGCCGGGGCGGGTCGCTAGTTAATTATATAACAAACTGGATCGTTGACTAATAAGTTTGTACGTCGTGCAGTGACGATACCCAAAGTGCTAACTACTTAAGTACTAAGTTCTAACGTAGTCATCACTTAACATGTTGTCCCATCTATTACAGTGGCTGTCAATAATGGTGCCATCTATCAATCAAAATCGTAGTCTTGATAATTTTAGGACTAACTTTTGCCCGTGTGGAAATCGGAACTTATGCTGCGGAACGTACCTACTGCTTGGCCAAAAAATGTTCTAATCAATCCAGGTCATGGTATACATGCATCGAAACCCGTTTAGATGTTAGTGCATTAAGACGTGACAGGTAAAAAGAGGCACTTTCGCATTTATAACAATCTTCTTCTTTCTTTTGTGGTTAGTGCCTAACCTGGAGTCAGAGTTATTATGCCACCCGTGGGCCTCTGACTTGGCTATATGCCGTCGAGAAATACTCGGTTTGGTCCTCTCGATGTTTTTCTTCACCAAAGCAAGTGATGATAATTATAAAATACATACATGAACCTGAAAAATGAGAGGTACGTGTCTTGGGTTCAAACTCGAGACCTATGTCTTGGCAGACCGACGCGACGGTCACACCACTAGGCTATCAGTGCTATTTATTTATAATTAGTGTGGAAGTATGGATAGATTCTTATTTTAATTACGGCTTTAATGAAGGTTATAAAAATGATAAACGGCAGTTAACGTTGAACAAAGAACAGTCCATTACCACAAATTTAACAACGCACCATTGTATTAAGAGGACATTTAAAATGACTTTGGGACTCAAATTTTACGAGGGATAGCGGCTCTAGAAAAATATTTGATGTTATTATGGTGATTGCATTTTAAATACCTTTCCAACGAGAAAAGAGTAGTTTATTTCTGTTTCGTCCCCCATCGAATCGGGACTCAAAGGAGGACTCGAGAAAAACACCTCAATCTTTGAAGGAGGAAGTCCCCTTTCATAGATACCTACTGTAATATTGAGAGCTTTCGACTTAAACAAAAATTATTTATTTACCTGTGGAATGGGGACAGGAAATGGGAGCATTCCTGTGACGTAATATTGGGTCAAAGAACGTGACGAAATTACGAACCCAAAAGAGAAAGGTCTTTTACAATCATTTTTTTTTTTCAGGGAATTGTTTGGTGACCGTATTTTGTGCTCATAGCAAAGCAGTTAAAGATTATCAGAGTACTTGAAGAGTGATTAAGGAAGCTTTAGTAACAAGAGTAATAAATTAAATTGTCTCTGCATTGAGAACTTTGTGTAATACTAGCGTTAAGTGCTTTAGTCGAAACTTAAATGCAATTTACAACAAGTGTGAGTAATTGCAATGAAATCTGGATCCTGCAACAGCGTAGTGTAAACTTGGATATTCTCGAAGACGAGTATAACTCTGAACGGACTCTTTTAATCATAATAAACGTCGACTAATAAAATAGTCGTATCTACATACACTGTTGCAGTCTCACTATATTAACATAAATAACATAAACCAAGTTCATGCCAAGTTTTTATGGGCACGTGTTACTATATATTTTTATCGGCCAGTTAACCACGTAGTAAAACTTCAGGTGCTACCGACTTCACTGACGGTGACGGTCGACTAAAACCGTCAGTGAACTCGGTAATACATAACAAATATCAGTCCATAACCTGCTGATGAACTGTCAACACAAAATACAATTGTTTACTAAGAAGTTGTTAAACTATCCCAAAATAAGTACATCCTAAAATAGCCAAACGAAGTATGTGTCCAAAGTAGCAATAGACAATAAATTACCTTAACTAACCTTCCTCGTCGGACGACCTTGCTCTAAAACTGCTCATAACGGCCAATTAATTCCACGAAATGTTATAAAAAATTTAAAACTATTCTGAAACTGCTATTCTACTGACCTTCTGCCGGAATATTAAAGCGCGACTTGAAATTTAATTAAAGCAAGTTAATTGTTTCAGGAAAACGTAACTCAATACTTAATGTGTTTTTGTATTATGGTGTGAAGCATAAACGACTGTATACATTATGGTGACTACTGAAATGATGAGTAGTAGACAAGTATGGAAGAAGAAGACATGCTGCGTCGACCCCAAATAAATTGGGATAAGCGCAGGAGCATGAAGATGATGATGGTGTAAGCATAAACAGGCAAAAGGCATGTTCCCACTACAGAGGCACAGGCTTCTGATGATGACTATAATCCGGATTCCGGTTTCCTCACATGTTTTCCTTGTAACAGTGTAAAAGTGCAAATTGACGCAATTCTTAGTCATAACATTCTCTTATATTAATAAAAATCAATATGACGGAGCATCACTTGAGGACGGCTCTACCGATTTGTGTAGTTTCGGAGCTAAGGGGGGAGCGCGACTGGTCAATTTTCTCCTATTTTTTTCTTAAATAACTTTAAAACTTTTTATCTTAAAATTATAAAAAAAAAACCCTAAAAACATCTGTTTCATACATTTTGACCGTATAGGTATTGGAGTTTTGTAGGAAACACCAAATTTTTTTCAATTACCGGTGAAAATTTTCTGTATCCGGGTTCAGAATGATGTACTGAATACGTGGTGTCCCTTCCACCCTGTATAATTTAGTTGAGTCACAGTTTCAGTTATGATAATCTGTCCAAGTACACAGGGATTAAGGTAGGTGTCAGATCAGTGCCAAAAGTCAATACTTGGAACGTCTACGACTATTGAGACACTTTGGCGATGTCTTGTGCCTTCGTTCTCTCCAGGATGAATATTTTAAGCCAAGACTCGGCAACAGAACTTCTGAACGATTAGAATTTCATGGAATAAGTAAGACTACTTCTGTTTATATTATTTGTTCATGCAAATACGTAAGTACATGCATAAACTCCCGCCTTTACCATGGGGGTCACTTTGCACCAGGGCTCAGAAACCGGTTGAAAGTCTTAACCGGTTACGGTCATTGACCCCAAGCCGAAATCGATTTAGGTTAAAAGTTGCACTTTACCGGTTTATTCGGAAACCGGTTTACATGAATTTTGGTATTGATAGTGAAAATTAACCGGTTAAAACCAAGTTCGATAGGGTCTAGGCGCAACTAAGCAAGTCGAAACATGAATCTACCCGTACCATTTAAGTTCTCCGGTTGTGTTTGACGTCCTCAGATCAAACATTTTTGGTAATAATATTTTCTGGGGTAATATCACTATAACTTGTTAGAAGTGTTAAAAAAGTAGACGAAAAAAAATATGAATTACGGAATTAACCGGTTAATTTGGGTGTCAAAACCGTTTGTGCTTATGTAACCTGTAACCTTATCATTTGGGTTACATAAAAACCGTTCACTTGTTTAACCGATAAATGAAGGAATGATATATTTACCGGTTTTAATCGAAATTAACCGCTGTTTTTAAACCGGTTCCGAGCCCTGCTTGGCACAAGCAAAGAGAAGCCTATTCCCAGCAGTGGGTGAAGTCGGTCTGTGGATGATGATGATGAGGCACAGTCTATAGAACGCCACCTGCTATACGATCCTTCCTTACACCTTTTTGTAAATATGGCGTGAGTTTTCAAAGATGCCATGAAAACCCTCTCATTTACTTCTTGTCCTTGTCATTTTTACATCAATGAAGTGGGAAGGTAAAAATAACGCAACTAGGGTTAGACGAGTACTAAGAATAACGTAGAAAACCATTCACGGTCACAAACAAGCTGATATTTGCAAGGAATGTAAGCAGGTACTCAGGTAGTGCCTCGAAGACGTTGCCTCGCTCCACCTGTCACCGGCTATGAGCCGACAGACGTGGATAAATCGAGTACCAGCGGTTCCACGATAACGCTTAGGTATAATCTTTATTTACCTTTAACACTGTCGTTGTGAAAATAACGTTTTTGTATAGAACTAGTGACCTGCTCTTGCTTTGGGGCAATGTTGTTTTGCTCATGGGGCGACATGTGAAAATATCAACATTTGTGCTACATTTAAGCTAAAAAGAATATCTCTAAATAATGGTGAACTCCGCATCAAAATCCATCGGGACTTATAGAAGAACTAAGCTATCACACAAAAGCGACTTTCTTTAATGTAAAATCAACCTTGGACATTTTGGGCATTCCTGTCTCTTAAAAGCAGCTTGGTATTTGAACAAGTAAGTTTTGTGCAGAAAAATGTCACACTACGTCTGATAACGGCTGTACTAACGTGAATAATTACAGCAATCTGCAGGTCGCAATATACAATAGTAATATCCCTACAATATTAATAACGAGGGACTTAAAATAAAAGTATCAAAGCATAAAACGATACTTTTGAATTTACGTTCTGCGAAGAACTTAAGCACGGAGATTTTTTTAATCGGGCGACTTTGTAAAGCTATGCGTGGTCATGTCATACATTAAAAAAATATATACCTACACGTGTCGAATTGAGAAGTTCCTTCTTTTTGTCGGTTAAAAAGCGAATATTAGGCGCACCCCACTGTTTTTAACTTTTACTGGCACAGCTAAGATAGGACGTTACGTAATATCATCCATACCTTATTTGTAATCGTTCGTTTGCTTGCTTTTGTTAGGGTACTTCATCTGGACTTAATAAATGCTTAATTTGTTGAGACATACTTAGGTATTTTCGTCTTAAGAATTTAAGAATATAGACACATTTTGCCTACAAATAAAAAAGGGTTTTGCTTCTATTTGAAATGCGAAATGAAAACTATTTCGATTTATGATAAATAAATAACGGAACGACTGGCAAACTCAGGTAAAAAAAAAAAAACAAAACTCCATTTGGATATTTTTTTAAACTAGATTTAATAGATAAAATGACATTCATCAGTGATTTTGATGAAGAAGTTTAATTAAACTTCTTAGCTGGTAAAAATATTTTGGAATAGAAAATACTTCCAGAAAAGAAAAAACGAAAAAGAAATTATCGAAATATGAAATTGATATCATCATCAGCCTTTAGCAGTCCACTGCTGGACATGGCCTCCTCAATCGCACAACATTCAATTAGATTCTCAGCAACTCTCATCCAGTTGCTACCAGCCACCCCGCGAAGATCGTCACTCCACCGAGCTTGAGCGTCCCACCTTACGTTTGCCGATTCGCGGTCTCCACTCAAGAACACGTCTACTCGTCCAATGGTCATCGGTCCTACGGCTAATATGACCGGCCCATTGCCACTTCAGCTTACTTATTGTGAGGGCTACGTCGACAACTCTGGTTCTCTGTCGGATCACCTCGTTCCGGATGCGATAACTCAGAGAGTTTCCAAGCATAGCCCGTTCATTAGCTCGCTAAGCGATCTTAAATTTATGGACCAGCATTTCGGCTTCGTAAGTTATAACAGGCAAGACGCACTGATTGAAAACCTTAGTCAGACAGACAGTCTTCAGAAACACAACAAAGTAAAAAATAACTTTAGTTTTAGAAATCGGTAACTTTTGTTTGTTTGATACAGTTTTTTTAGTCGGTTTTATTTTTTGCAAAAAAGTATTCTTATATTTCTGTTTTTAGTTGTAATATCCTATACAAAGATTTGCTATGCATGTATTTTACATTGTTAACAATACATTTCATGGTAATAGGGTTGTCCCCAATAAAATGGAAACTAACATACCTAATTGTCTATCTGTCTAATTGTAATCGTGTACCCCATTGTGATATTGTGTAAACAATAAACATCCAAGCGATTGCAGCAACCACGACATTATTGCTATCTATTTTTGAAGAGTTCCATTGTTTATCTCCGAAGATCAGCATTAGATTTTCCCGTAGACATTTAAATTTGAACGAAACCACCGCGGAATAATATTCTTCCAAACAAAAAAGGAATCATCCAAATCGGTTGACAATTGGCGAAGATATCGCTGAAAATACACAAAAAAAATGTGTAAAACATCCTCTTTTTGGAAGTCGGTTAAAAACTCACATGACGTATAATTATCCTATTTCGATAGTAAGTTCCACGAACGAAATATCAAAGAACGAAAAAGTATAAAAACGAATATTACCTACCTATTACAACTCACACCATTTTTAAAGACTGCCTGAGCTGAGATGGAACATTACGTAATTTCAAAACTTTCCTTGTAATCGTTAGCCTTTGTTGCCTCTTTTAAATCGAGAAGCATGATAAGCATGAAAAGTACTTTTGAATTCAAACTTGAAATATTATCATAAAAACGACCTTTGGTCCGCTGAAAGTCGTACAACGACCCTATTCGCAATAATCCCTTATTCAGAATGGGCTAAATGACTCCATTATATCTCAGATTAACATTTGGGCTAGAATTTCGTGTGCTATTAAAAAATTTTCATTAACATAGGGTAACAGTTCTCTTGGTTTATTGGGGTCTAAGTTACCTGCTTAATAAATGCTCAATTTGCTGTTAAATAGTTATTGTTGAATTAATGAGAATAAAATTATTATTTAAGAATATAGGCACATTTCGATTACAAATCAAAAGAGGTTTCACTGAAATGGAAAAGAATGTTGCACCTCTTTCGACATAATATACCGAAATATGTCGCCAACTGGCAGCTTCTTGTGAAAAAAAGAATGCCATTGATTTATTATTTAAAATTGATTTATTTTAAAACACACAAATGTCATTCATCAATGATTTTGATGAAAACCGGTCTGAATTATTTAAGCACCTTGGCGGATAAAACCTTTTTAGTTTTATATCGTAAAACAGAATAGTCTTTGTAGGTTTTTTGAAACAATTTATTAGAGGTGCGTATATTCGTGCTCATTTTTCCATTATAAATCGTTTATTCGTTCGTCTTTTTTAATAGAATAAAAACGAAGCTTATATATACATTAGGTATGATAGCTACAAAAGTTTATTAAACGACCTTCGGACTTTCGGAACTTACATTATCAAAGTGGAAGTCCTTGTCAGTATGCCATTCAACTATTACCTGAGCAGCAATTCGGCAGTTTCGTCCCTCTCAGTCCCAGGAGGGCCATAAAGCCGTAACTCCAACAAAGTTTTATATAAATCAAATCATTTCTCTTGAAATAAAACACTGGAAATAACAATAGGGAAAAGTTGGTGTCTTGACACAAACCGGATCATGTTACGTCAAGGCCTTTGTAGATTCCTTTGAATCATACGAACAAGTGCGCACAGATTTAATAATATCCAGACATATTGGTTACACAGCTGGGTTTACATCTGCGACAAAGGGACACGTCATCTAGTGATAATGTATAGTCTTGAGCACTAATATGTATACGGGGTGGAAGGGATACGGACGCGTAAACGGTTACCACGTATTCAGTACATCATTCTGAGCCCCCTTACATAGAATTTTTTCATCGATTATTAAAAAAAAAACACTTGCACTTTTGTAGGAAACTTTTCGTAGAATAAAATTTGCAACTTTGAAATACCTTAGACATATTTCATGAAGAATGCTATGGGTTCCAAAATACTATGTTCGTGAAAACATAAAATTACAATCAATAGAGTAAAAAAAAGAAACTATTAGTTACTAACTTTTGCCCGCTGCTTCGTTCGCTTTAATTTTGAATTTGACAATCAATTCAGGTTCTACTCTATTTGTAATAATATAATTCAATCATGATTCGAAAGACATGTGGCGCCATCTAATATCATAAGAACGTTATTGTTGTTTTCCTCGGAAACAGTACTCTTTTTGGGATGAGAGGTACTCTATGTCCGTTTCTGTACACCTGACAACGTATATGCAAAATTTCAGGATGATCGGTTCAGTGGTTTAGGCGTGAAAAGGTAACAAACAAACTTACTTTCGCATTTATAATATTTTATATTATAATATTAATAATTAGGATATGTGGTCAGGGTGTCTTAGTATTGTGCACTCTGCAAAGAAACAGAACCAAATATAAAAATTTAACCTTTATTACCCAACCAATATCAACGTTCTTATACCTGTATTATAAAAAGACGGGCGGATCAATTTTTTTAAGTGATATTTAGTCTCTCTGTGTGAGTAGTATCATCAAAATCGATATTCAAAGTATCTGCTTAAAGTTTCAAAGATTCAGGTTTTTAGATAGCTGAAAAAAGTAAAGAAAAAAACTTAATGTCTATAGTTCAACAATGACTCTTGAACTTACCTTATTTGTTAGACCTCGGGGCACAATGTCATCAATCATTAGACCTAAAGGAAATTCAAATTGTTATTAGAAACACGCTAAAAGGCTGTTTTCTTGTGCTTGCTACGGAAATGAGAAAAGTTTTTGTACCTGCTTAACGCACGGAACGGTAGTTGATCAGTTTTAACATTGGCAAGTGTTTAATGTTTTACAATAACTTACAAGTAACCGGAAATTTTATGATACCGGGCAACTTTTAAACTAATAGGCACAGTTTGACAGTCTTGTCAGTTTCAGGTTTTGTTTCGTTTTTTTCCTTTCCGAACGAAACAGTAAGAGATATCTATCGTCAATTAATATTTCACCTTTTCTCCATATTTTTACAGAACATTATCTTTGTTTACTACCTCCAATATTTGTTCTGCAAATCATATTCCATTTTCAAGGAAAAAGAATACCATAACTTGTCGACAAAGCAGCTACGAGTGCTACGGCGTAGCGTTTGCGTGCTACGCAAAAAAGTCGCGCTAGGCGAACAATTCAAACTTCATCTCCATATGGAAATAGTATCTGAATCCGGAGCAATATTCTCTATTTGAACCATTCTTTTATGAAAAGTTTCCTTCCAGCCGGTACGTTCAATAATTGTACCTACGTAACAGTACAGTGTGTAGGCCACACACGTACCTACCTACTTAATTAAGATACGGACGGAGTATCAACAGGACAGTTCTGTGTTTGGCAAGCTGCCAAGCTCGTTTCCACTATCTGCGAACCACTGTAAAGGCATTTTAAGTTATTTTTCACGAGTTTCAGAACCAGCCCTTTGTTCAGGCTACGTGACACGCTTTTAATTTTCTTGCAAAATCAATAGTCGTTCTTTTCTATATAGTTTACGATGTGAACAGCCGCGGCATGATTTAGGACTAGAATTTCGTTTGGCAACGTATTTACCTATTGACAGTCTTCATAATCTGCTTGTCGTTTACAACATGATAATACATAAAGGAACAAACAAGGAATGAACATACAAATTCTTGTGTGTCAAAATGAGTTTCATAACAGCTTTATTAAATATCTAGGACGCGTAGCATCGCATATTCAGGGGCAGTTTTTGCTTTGTTGGGTTTTGTGGGACGATTATGAGGCGTATTATGCGTTGTAATTGTTTTTGTTCAACGTTCCTTGAACCTAAAGCTCGTAAATCGGTCTAATTAAGGCCGGTTAAGGTTTTTGTTTAGCTGGAGTTTTTATTATAAAGGTTTGCCTAAAAACGACTCACGCCGACTAATTTTTATTTATGCATAGGTGTTCCACATTATTAAGAAAGTTAATTTAGTTTAAGTTAATAAAATAATGCTAAATCTATCTTCCGACGTTCTCTGTATGAGAAGGCCTGTGACCTGCATTGGGATAGTAATAGGCTGATGGATTATTAATAAATACCAAATCTTATTGAATAATGACCTACATATTTTCCTTTTGACAGTCTCCATTGTACATAATTCTACCATAAATTTCCTTATTACTTCCAGAAATATTCTCCATTTTAGTACACTGCAACACATTTTACCGCCCCCGTCGCAGGAACGCGTGGGTGACATACAGGTACACAAACGGTCGTGTCCCGGCGGAGATACCGCGATAATGCATGGCTATGCGTACTGCTGCCGCAGAGTTGTTCGGTTTTACCGTACATATACTGTTATAGTGCTACGACTTTGCTTGCGTTAGGTTCATGAGGTTTTTATACTTCCATATATACATAAAACAGCTATTGTGTAGTTGTTTTATGGCAAAATTTTTTAAAGGATTTCCAGGATAGTTATAATTTTACTTAGGTTTGGCTATTCTTCGGGCTACGTCGATAACCTTGGTTCTCTTGCGGATGTCTTAATTTCTGATTCGAACACGCAAGGAAACTCCGAGCATAGCCCTCTCCATTGCCTTTGGGTGACTTTAAGCTTTCTGATGAGGCCCAGTGTGAGCGACCACGTTATGGTCCCATATATAATCACTGGCAACACACACTGGTATTGCAACTTTCGTCTTGAGACAATGCGGTAAGTCGGACGACAAGATACCGCGCAACTTAAATGGCAGTGCGCAGGGCATATTGCTCGCAGAACGGATGGCCGATGGGGCTGAAAATTTCTGGTGTGGAGACCGCGAACTGGAAGACGTGCGTTGGAAGGCCTCCCACTCGGTGGACCGGTGACCTGGTGAAGGTTTTGGGGATCCCCGCTGCATGCGAGACGCACGGGACAGGTCAATGTTGCGACACTTGGTCCTATGTCCAGAAGTGGACGTCTTTCGGCTGATAATGATGATGTTCCACCAAATAGACCATGTACTCAAATCTCAATTACCAAGAACCGACGAGACAGATATGAAGGAAGAATATTGTTTAGCTTGTTACAAAACAGCTACTATGTAGGTATAGTATTAACGCATAAAAAAACCTTTGCCAAAAGAGCTTCAGCTTAGCAACAAGCTATGTTTTGGTGTACAATGAAGTATTATCTATATATGTATCTATCAAGTCTTTATTCAAGTTAAATGGAGATTGGTTGCGCAGTCAAGCGGTGAAAATGAGACAAACAACCTCATTTTGGGATTCAGGGACTCATAAGATAGCATTGCCTAAAGCTACAGAATAAATAATAGTACGGGCTTACGTAGACTCGTTATGTTGGCAGTCATGTAGCTACATTTATTCGCTCAGCGTCTAATGTTTCATTTGCACAATCTCAGCACGTTTATTTATGAAATTGGATTAGGATTCTTGATTCAATTTCAAGGGGCGCCTGTTTAAAATTTTTGCGTTAGTATTTACTTTAGCAATTTTCTAATCTAATTATAAAATACGTGCTTACTCACACGGCATGTTAAGAATAATTTGAATAACGAATTAGGTAGTTTCAAAGACAAGAAAATATACGAATTTAATCTTACCACAGATTCTTAGAGGTGTACCCAATAGTACACCCACATTTTGCCAGTTATGTTTAAGTCCCATGCACCGGGCACAAATCCAGACTTCGTTGCTGCTACGGAGAAATTCCTGATGAAAAAAAAACCCAATATCACTTTGCCCGACCCGGGATTCGAACCCAGGACCTCATGCTCAGCAGTCGCGATTGCGACCACTACACCAACGAGGCAAAAAATTTCTTAGTAAAACTTTAAAATTACTTCTCTAGGTGTTGCTGAAGTCTCGTAAATTATCTAGAAAATACGACACGGTGATCGCTTAATCCCATTTAGTCTTTTAACTATGAAACTTCATTGTTCTAGTAGCTAAACCAGAATGCAGTTGGTACAAAGGTTTCTTACCTTCCGTGATGAAACTTACGTGAGTAGCTGAAGTTTGTAACACAATTTTGCACTTTCGCAGTTAGCTTCACAGTTGATATTGCAAGGGGCACTTGGCCGTCGATTTAAACGACCTCTTACGGACTGCATTATGAAACTTTGTTGGTGAAATCGTTGGAATATAGTTTGTTGCAAAGTTCTACACTTATACTAGCTTTTGTCCGCAGCTTAGCGCGCTTATTTAGAATTTGACAACCCAGCGGTGTAAAACCTATTCTCATACCTACCAAATATACATAAAAAAAACATAAAAATCGACCCGTTTCGGAGGAGTGCGACCACAAACCTCGTGACATGAGATTTTTAAACATACCTATATAAGATGAAATTGTGTTAATAGAATAATAGCAAAATCAGGAGAGTAAGTAGAAGGTGCTTGTAGCAGATTCTAAGTATGTTTTTATCATTCCGTTCTTTTACTGATAAAAAGTTTATATTTTATCTACTAGTCCAGAATTTTACATGATGTCGCTACAATAACTATAGAATAAGATCGGTACCTACAGTGTATTTTTCATGACAAAAGCAGGCAGCGCCAGCACTTGGAGTAGTGCAGACCTAATGGTAGGAACAATACAACGAATATGATATTTCACTTGCGTTCGAAGTCGGAAAAAAATTAAAAAAGAAGTTTATACTAACTACCACTTTAATAGATTCTTCTTTCACAAAATACAGCTACACTCATTATATTTAATGTTTCTTTGTAAAGGTTGTCACGCTCGTGTTAATGGCTGTAAGAAAGAAGTTATGTTACCCATTAAATGTTGCCATAATATAGATTCTATCATTTTTATCACCCATACACGATAGCATTTAATTGCATCATTTGATGCTGATCACATTCATACTCAGAATTTGACGATTTCTAATTTTTAAATCTCGTTCCATATTCAAAAACCTGCCTGTGTGCCATTAGCTAGCATAATGAACCTAATGGCACATAGGTACTCTTTGTCAATGTATTTCCTGCGTTGCCTGTCCATGCCATTTGTCCCGGCGCCCAAAGCCAGGGATTACACGAGTTTTGATTGCACAGTGTAAAATACGAGCCGGATAACAATGAACCAACATTTTTTATCATTCAAACGTATACACATTAATTCCCGTGCCCGAAACGGGTGCCCGTTTCTAGCAACTCGCATCGGTGCCCGCTTTGATTCGTTTTGCAAAGGAAACATATTTCGCTCATGTTATATTCATTCTTTGGGGTCAATTGCTGATCAAAACGGCGGTTTGGTTCGGCGGAATGGCGAGCAATATTTGCTGATTGCTCTGATAAATTGGGCAAGTACTAGCTCGAGCTATGTAGGTACCTAGTTAAAGATCGTAGTTGGCATCTAAAAATGTTTATTCATGTATTCTAATTATCTCGTTCTTGTTACGACCTACCTTCGGAATAAGCATTAAAATATCGAAATAAAAAGGAAGTAGGTTCATTGTACATTATTGTTGAAGCCCTATGCCTTAAAATTAAGGCCAATTAAGTAATTAAGAAAGGCAGGAAGGAAAGTCCGACCTGTGTTTTTAGAAATGATTACTTTGGTCTTAAACATCCTCAATTAAGTACAGGGCGTTTTCCCGGCTATAACCCGAAGATCGATGTTGAGTTTCTGCTCAATCATGCGCTTTTTTCATATTAAGGTAGGTTGTACAAAAAAAATCCGTTGCCATGCGACCCGGTTCAAATTATTACATAATTTATCAATGACCCGCCGCCCGTATTATTTTGACAGATGGCTGAAGTTCAAGAGTTTCCGGGGAATGAACGTGACTTATAGAACTTATTAGAAGATAACAGAGGTCCTGGCATGAACGCGCGACGTAAAAATAAAGTACCTACATTTGAACGATCATTGAATCGGAAACATGGCATTTTGGTTGAATTATTTGTGACAAGCACGGTTAATGCTTGTCGCAAACAAGATTATGATTAAAGTTATAAAACTATGTATTTATAGTACTTACATAAAACTATCTAAATGATAAACGGTACATTACTCCGCGAGTTCATGCTATACCCACAGACGGGCACAAGGTTATAGAGGATGGAGTTGTAACCTGAACCATTTAACAGAACTAACTTTCCACTATTGTTAAAGATAGGCTGCTTAGGGTGTTATCACCGATCGATGTCAGAAACTTTGTGTGATCAAATGAAAGTTCTTTTACTGGCAGAGTAGGTATTATAAGACAAGTTTTACGAATCACGTCGGAGTCTTCGGAGACATGAAATGAAATCCATGTACAGACGCCAAGCAGGTCAAGCTACCCGAAACTGTCAGATTTTCCCAACCAACCTCAAACCTAATGCTTTAGAGATAAAGTTGAAAATCTATTAGAGAAATTTGACAGATTGTAGTGGCTTTATGTACTGACGTCTGTACAATGTTTTGTTACTTACGTGTATGTCGTATATTGACTGATCGCAATTTACCGGTATCATTATCTTCTTGCTAAATTGGGTCATTTTGTCATCCTGACAACTACTAAATCATTTTTTTTTCATTACAAGTCCAATGTTTCTTTTCTGTATACTGGAAAAAATATATCAAGACACAAGCTTCTAATTATTCCACCGAAGTAAAGTACAAATTGAACATCAACGCTAATGATACACCGCACAATATTCCGTAATGTCGTGAAAATCGAGAAATTTCTTCACTCTGCAAACTTTATTTGGCAGGAAAGCGGCCCAAAATATATTGCGTTAGTATACTCACTTCTTACTTTTATGGGAGTTTTCGCAAATGGAAAGATAAATGTCGTATACGGGTTCAATATCATCTTTGAGAGATACAAGTATATTTTTTTATTACATACTTTCCTCATCATCTTATAGATAGATTTACGTGAAGATACGTGTGTGTTATTTTGTAATCAAGTTTGTTTGTGTAGTAGGTCGTTATATTTGAGTTTAATCGAAAACAGTTTTAGTATCAGGTCTTCTTCTCGGAAATCGTCTATGGCCTTAGAGAATAGAACTACGTTTAAGCTGACGCAAGTCGCTTAAGTGTCAGCGTCAGGGTAACCAAATTCAAATTTTGTTACGTTTTCGTTTTAGGATATTTGCAGATTAGTGTCACATTGTATGTTGATGAAATATGAGTCGCGCAACTAACACGTATCTAGTTACAGAATTATAATCATTAAAATCATTAATACAACCCTCTAAGTTCATTTAACCCCATTTTTTTTTTTTTTTTTTTTTTTTTTTTTTTTGGAGGGTGAGAAATCATCAAATGACTCCTCCCGCTCTGGGCAGAGCGGAAGGGAGTGTCAGACTCTTACTGACTAAAAAACACCCATGTTCCTTCATTGGCCCTTTATGTTCCAGGGCCGCGGTATCTCTTTCGAACAGTCCCGCAGCCCTGGCAGGCACCGGCCCTTGCGGGCCCCTCCCGTATGCTGACAACTCTTTGAGGCGCGCGTGGAACACGAACGCGCCGTCGACACGGCCTGCCCGTCGTCATACGACGGACGGACGGCGAGCTAGCCCATTACTCGCCGTCCACAGGCCCGCGCCTACGGTGGCCGAGAGCCATCACGGCGTGGCCCCCGACGCCCGGTGCTTCTCCCGCGGCGGCTGGGACGTGAGGAGGTTCTCTCCCTCTCACGTTCCGCCGCCTCCTTCGCTAGCATGACTGCTTCGCAGAAGGAGGCGACGGCTTCCCATTCCCTCTCGCCCCGGACCATGGCTTGAACCAGGGCCGGACGCGAGAGGTCGCCGCCGCCAATCGCCGCTACGAGGACACGGCGGTGCTCCGCCCAAGCAGAGCAGACCTCCACGGTGTGCTCCACCGTGTCCTCCGGTCGATCCTCGCAATTGTAGCATCCGGGCGTTTCCTCCCGCCCGATTCGGTACAGGTACCTCCCGAAACATCCATGTCCGGTGAGGACCTGCGTCAGGCGGAAGGTGAGGGCGCCGTGGCGCCTCTCAAGCCACTCCTCAAAGAGGGGACTTACCGCCACTATCGTGGCGTGCCCTGAACGGGGTTGCGATAGTCGCTCTCTCCATGTCGCCATGAGATCACGGCGGAGGTATTTAACCCCATTCAGTAACTATTTCATGAAAAAGAAAAATGGGGTGAAATGAACTTTTTCGTTACTACCACGACTCATATTTCATCAACATACAACCTGACACTGAGCTGCAAATTGCAATAAACGTAAGAAAATTTGAATTTCGTGGGGTACCCTGGCGCTTCTACCTTGAGGGAAAGCTTTAAAACCTAGCTCATAATAGGATTTAAACGTTCACAAAGAGCTCCTTATAAAATAAGGAAAAAACCAGAGTCCACTAGAGTCTTCATAGAAAATGAACACTAAGAAGCTATAAGTCACTTAGTAGCGAATTGCCTTTTCGTATTAACTGACCAAATAACATGTTACGATAGCAATTTGTTGGACAATAAAGACTTAGTGCGAGTAGAGTAGAGTTATAAAATATTCAAGTCTTTACCTACTATTGTGGTACGTTTGTTCAGGATATTTTACTTGTTGTGTAACGGTAGTCTGCGGCTTTGTCGTCAGAAAATGTTTGTTTGTACTACCCACATGTCAAAACGACTATTAAGGTAAATCAAGGATGTTATTTCCATACAAAGTATATTAAATACACATTATTTTATGGTTTGGTAAAGAAAGATAAACATTTAGCAATATTCAGTCAAGCACGTATTTATCCTTGAATAAACACGAACATTGTAAGATTTCATTCATATTTATACTGCGCCAAAGCCAAAAGGTAGAGTTATGGGTAGATAAATATTTGAATTGGGGTTCATAAATAAGGGCTAAATTGTGTTCATCTAATTTGACTAATGAAAAAGAACATTATTCATTCTACCTGACAACTCAAAATCGGTTATTGGTTATGAAATCTAAATAGAGCCTAGGTTTCATGAGTCTGTCCGAGCCAGGGTCTAGCGGATTAACAGGTACCTACGTTTAAAATTATTGTCACGTACCTCTAGTCTAATACTGAATAGGTAGGCGACCTAGCCAACCGGAATTTTGAAGAGCTTCGGATTTAGTTCATTCTGAAAACACAGACAATTCAGGTTGAATTAGGCAAGTTATTTTTCCCTAAATAAAATCAGGTTTTTTTATTCAAGTCTGACCTAATCCACGTAATATATTATGGTTCTATTCCTTGACAGAATAGGACCCAAAGAAGGGAGAAGAAGTGAAAAGAGAGGAGGAGGGGGAGGGGAAGGGGTTAGGAAGGAAGGAGGTTTTATTTTATACCATATCACAATGTTTTCTTATTTAACCCAAAGGTTGACTGGTAGAGAATGCCTTGTGGTATTAAGTCCGCCTATGTACCACTATTGTACATGAAGTTTAAATAAATAAACAAAATATTTTTTAGATGGATTAGTTTTTTATTTGCTTTGATTGACGAACACGTAGGTATAACAGTGAATATTTTAACTCGGTTCTTCAATTTTTGCAGCCGGCGACGACGCTTAGTAATTGTCCCGTTAGAACCTTTTGCGTATACAGAACTCTGAAGATAAATACCCGTGGTTAATGCCAGGCTCCGTTGAAATATTCTAATCTCTGAGCATTGATATTACTGAGGAGAGATAAGAATGCTTATTTGAAATATTAAATTCTTGAAGAATATCTCTGAATATACCCACAGGAGAAGATTGATATCTATTTCAAATCATTGTTGGGCAGGTACATCTTTGTTCCTGTTCATACTAATTTGTTAGCCCGTGTCGTGTACCTAAAATGTAATTTAGATTACGTTAAAATGTAACCGGAATTTATGTGTAAATAAAAAGGTAATACTTTAAAAAGCTACTTATCTTTTCACGCGAAATAAGCTGCGGCAAAAGTTAGTTATAAAATAAATGAGATTGTTGTTCTGTGTCGTAACTGAAAAAAAAGGTTTTGTGGGTCATTCGTATATTTAAAGCAGTAGTAGGTACAACCTGATTATTAATTCAAAACATTTTCAGGCTTTTCATGCGAAATAGTCTACAGATAAAAGGTTTTTTTTAAAGTACATAATAATAATTATTTTGCCTTTCCAGACAAAAAACGAAACTTTTTTTCTGGTAAGAATAATAAAGGAACCAAATTATGTATTCAAGTGTTTGTCGTTCATATAAGTGTGCTTGGTTTGTAGTTAATTCATACAATATTAACGAGTGACGCAGAGCGCATCCTTCATTTTAAAATTCAGAGAGCAAGCCCCTACTACAATATGAATGAAAGCAGTGGACTTCTAAATGTATTCATACTCGCACTTCACTAGGAATTCACGTTGTTAGCCATTTGTTAGCTAATAAAATTGGCCATGTGGGAAAAATGCTTACAGTTCCAATCTGGTTCGAATTATGTACTTTTTTTTTCGATCATATAATATAATATCATGGACATCTGTATTCTATACCAGCCAGTACTTTTCTTGCTACAGGGTTTTTTTTTATAAAATGAAAATTAAAAACGTTATTCTAATTTTAAAAGTCTTTTTTTGCTCGTCTTGCTCATTGCGGGTTTGCGATTCCAGCCTGATATCTTATGAGTTAAGTTTCCCTTGACTTCCGAGCCATGGAACACTATTTCATTGCACTTGGCCATGGCAATACACTTTCATAGCTATCGATTTTGGCAATTTTCCCTTTGTTAGTTCACAGCTGTCTTTGGATGATTTAATAGATTTTCATGAGTGAAAGTTTACTTACTGAAAAAATTGGGTTCAAGAACAATCCTTCATTTTCTATCCGATGTTGAATAGTTCTGTTTGTCTACACGCGTTGATGTTAACATTATTAATTCATGAGAAGCGTCGGTGTACCTACTACCTAGGTTCTGATAAACTTCTATCGGGGATCGAAGTAAATAAACTTAAGTGAACTTTAATTAAGCACCGACGGAGCTAACATAGTATCTACCTTTGTGCGCCCTTGTTTTATCTAAAGGGTTAAGCGTGTAACTTCTAGTGTAGTTTTTTTTGTGACAATATGCCTTTCATTTTGCACAATTGCTAGATAGAATATATATAATAGAGAAGGGCTAGTGGATCACTGTCTATTCTTCGTTGTTTTTAAAGAATCAGGAAAAATCATTCATTCAATTGTTACTCAATGCTTCTCCACACTATGAAAATTGTTTAAAGAAATTCAACCTCTGAAAAGGTGTAACTGAGAAAGATTGTATGTGAGAGAACCCGCGACAAACAGCTAGTTTCTAAAGTACAAATTTTGTCCCACCTACTCGCTACTAGCTACCTACTTTGCATACCAAAATTATCGCGTACAATATTACAAGCTAATTTCAGTTTGCCAACCAAACTAGAACACATCCAACATGGCGACCGAGACGAACACACAACAGTGGTTAATAACTGGAATTAGTCCTAAACAAGCTGGTCAATAACTACTTTACACAGTAGAAACTAAATTAATCTCCTACTTAACGTTGTTTTAGCGACAATTTTGAAACAATTTGGGTTTGAAATGTATTTCTTTTTTTTTATAAATGTACTCAGAGAGGACTTCGATTTTTAAACGAGGGCTCGATTACTCCCAGAACAAGTGGAATCTATAAATTCGATTTTAACAACACTAAAATGCTTGAAAGTGCAATTCCAGAAGCGATATCAACGACAAACTACACGGGTAAAGTCGCTCAATCTATAAATTACACTGATTCGACGACTGATTTATATGTAACTACGAGTAGATATCTCGGTTGTTCGGACTGACTCGCTGGTTGGTCTCGTTGGTGGTATAGTGGTCGCAAACGACGACTGCTGGTCATGAGGTTCTGGGTTTGATTCCCAGGTCGGGCAAATTGTTATTGGGTTTTTCCATTAGGATTTTCTCAGTAGCAGCTACGGATTCTGGATTTGTGCCTGGTAGTGGTAGTGGCAAAAGGTACGCTCCCTATTATACGGGAATTAAAAACATAACTGGCGAATTGTGGTAACTGTGTACTGTTAGGCACACCTTTGCCTAACCCTTCGAGTATTAAAAGCGTGATGTTATGATGTTATGAAGATATCTCGGTTTACGGTGCGGCCGTCTTTTTTGTAATTCCCCTATTTCTCATCAAAAATTGTAACATACTTTTCTGAAAGGATCCCAAAAGGACAGATGGGTTCCCATAACAAAGTAGCATCAGTCTCATGCTTATCATTTATCATTTGTCTCATGCTTATCATATATCAAAACTGTCACAGGTATGAGAAAATTGCTTACACAAGACGCTCGCATAATATTTAGGATATAAAAAAGTTATTAAAAAAAGTACAAAAACTGAAGAGCTGTAAACAAGCACATTTAAACTTAAATAGAAGTTGGAAGCAGGCGACCCATTTGAAAATAAAATTATAAAAATGGAACGGGTCCCACCCGCTTCCCACTTTTATTAAATTTTAAATGTGTTTATCATTTCGAATTACTTTTAAATATACAATATGTTTAAAAAAACCTGTCAGATCCGTGAAGGTATTATTAGGTATCGAGATTAGATTCTATTTAATCCTTTTTGGAGAACCAGTAAAAAAAAATACCCCGCTGAAAATGAAATGAAATGTATCAAAATATGGAAACTTTATGGCAACACAAGGGCGCGAGCGATCGCTTCTCGGGTAGTGACGTCATAACAAAAATTGACGATCGAACATACTTATCACGAAGTTGGTGTTGTCACGTTTTAAAAGTTAATTGGAATTTAGGGAAACGGTGTTAATTTGGGACAAAAATCATGCATTTTAAAATTCATTAATATTTTTACTGTCTTGAATATTTTATTTGGCAAGTTCATTGGTATGCCTATATGGCGCTTTCGGATCGGATTTTGTTTTATGGCTTTTGTTCATAACTTGTGTTTTAGTTTTACCTAACATTTTGATCAGGTGATCGCGTTAGTTCTTATAAAAAATCAATTTTTGCGAATTTCAAGAACTCGTAGTACAAAAGTTGTTCATTTTCATGGTCCGAGTGACCACACCGGAGGTCTTACGTTTATTATGTTATACCTTGTATACAGGTTAGGTCCCTCCTTTTGGGCTTCGCCGCAGTCGGGTGAAAAGAGGATTTTGCTGGCTCAAAACTGATCTAAACAATACAATAACGGGTAAATTTTGGATCCTTTTCACCCGAAGGTTTCCCTTCTAAAATTACAACGACTTAAATACCTTGAAGGATATTGGCTCAAGTAATTAGTTAGGCAATCATTACGTTAAAGTGATGCGGGTGTTGACGGCCTCAAAGGACTATCCATCCATCGTCTGTCAAGCCTTCAAGTAATATGTTAGCTAGACAGTTTCAGACTCTTGAAAATTAGCCTTAGGCTCGTGGTAATAATTACAGATGACAGAAATGTGACTATTCGTTAGTTGTAGTGAAGCCGAAATTATTGTTGTTTTTTTCGTATTCAGTTTTGTCCTTTTGTAAAACTAAAGTACTTTGTGTTTCCTGACTAATGATTTATGAAAGACGAAAAGAGGTTCTACCACAAACTCGTAATTAATTTGCTAATGAAAAGCCCTTGGTGTACAATGGCGGCATTTGTTAGCAACCCTATTGCTATTCCATCGTGTTCTCTACGGCATAGACACACTAGTCGAGGGACTTTTATCACTAGAAGAGGAGAGAGAGACTGAAATAAAATGTTGAAAGCGACAACCCTGACTACAGGACAACTATCTAAAACTAATAAATATGTTAAACTTATCCTAACAAGAAAACAACGAATAAATAGTTCCATTAAATCAAGATATTTAAATACCAAGACTAACTACTGATTGGAATTCTCTAAGCCACTGCCAGTCGTTTGCAAGCTGTAGGCATCTCAACGTCTTACGTGTTGTCTCTTTTATACCCAATGGACTGAAAAGAGACGGATGTCTCCTAAATCCTCTTTGAATAATCTTTCACAGGGGATCAGTCACGGGCTTGGCAGTAAATATCGAGCCGTTGTACGCCTCTGAACGTAAAATTGACTTAAACATAAAATATACTTATAGTAAAATTGGTAAGGTGTACTGGGAGTAGTAAAGTCAGTTCCAGGTGTAAGTCGAACTTGGGTTAGTACGTGAGTACCCAAATGTAGATCTAACCACAGTTTCAGTAATTACTTTTCGAAAAGTTTTCAATGGAGTTCTAGCAGGTAAGGGCTTGGTTTACAGGTTGTAGTCAGGGTAAGTACTTTTGATTCCACGTGCCAATGTCCAGAGTTTCGTAAGCCCGATTAAAACCTACTTTTAAACCTTTTCATTGGTTATAATTCTCTACGACAAAGTTATTATTATTTCCGCAACCGCAACAAGTACATGTTTGGCAATCTTTCAGATTATATCGTAGTTTTATTAACATTTAACTCGACATAATTATTCCAATTGCGGTTCCGAGTACTTTGGTACTGTGACTGCTTCATCACCTGCCTAGCCTTTTTCCCAACTATGTTGGGGTCGGCTTCCAGTCTAACCGGATGCAGCTGAATACCAGTATTTTACATGGAGCGACTGCCTACCTGACCTCCACAGCCCAGTTAGCACTGGGTAATACTATACCCCTATACTTATTGCACTGTGACTGCAATAAGCTCTTATTTATAATGTACGTGCGATGCACCCTTGCTCTGCACGAATGTAATGGGGAAGCGACAAAAAACCGAGATATAACGAAAAAATGCGTTTTTTCCAGAAAATCACAATTCGTACATTGACTGTGACAATGTGCGAAGCTCGTCATGTATTTTTTTATTCACATAAATCTCTATAAATCTTGCTTTTGAATGAATGAATTTGTAATTGATTTAAATCTATGTTATGATAATAACATAAATTGTACTTAGGTAATATAATGAGCTAAAACTACATCCAATTTGAAGATGACGGCACATAAACAATGCTTTATTTGATTACCCTGTTTCCACTCATAACAGGAAACAAGAAGCGACTAATTAAACAATGAATAGCGACAGAAAGTCGAAGGAATACGAAGATTCCAGTACCTAATTAGCCAGTTGCTCAAAGTTTTGTTTAGACAGTTACTCGTGGAAGACTTTCTGCAGAAGGTGTGTTACAAATGAACATTTGTGTGCTAAACTCACAATAATTTTGCAAAGTAAGTAGAACTTAAGATCATAACATCACGCCTGTAACGTCGAGGGGTTACCTAATAGTACAATCAGATTTTTCAAGACGCATATAATAAGGAGCGAGCCTATTGCCATCAACCGGGTACAAACCCAGACTCCGTGGCTGCTACTGACTAATTCCTGATGGAAAGACCCAATAATACTTTGCCCGACTCGGGAATCGAACCCAGGACCAACGAGACAGAGTGAGTAGAACTTCTTATCTTAATAAAGTTTAGAAATGAGATATCCAAGTAAAGGATAAACTAAAACTGGAAGACTTCGGACACTGAAAGATATTTCTGCAAGCATTTGTACGGCGGTGTCCATGTCCGGAGTCGGTTTGGCTGAACCTTGAGAGATCGCATGAACGTAATTCAGGCAGTAACATTATATTACTTACTCAACTGCTATAATGTTCTACAAACACTATAAAGCTACCTGCGTGACGTATCATAACTGAGTATAATGGCCAGTTTCAGGAAATAGAACAAGTGTATGGACCCCTGCCATACAGGCATACCAAAAATGTATATAATAGGAGGGTATGCAAGGATGCCTGGGTGAAATCAGCAGTTAGCACGTGCAATTTGCATAGCTTAGTTGAATGTCAACAAAATTCTACTAAATGCATTCCACCTATTGCAGTGAATGTCCACAAGCGTATGGAGAGAAGAGAAAATTGTTTCTATTTTGCATAATATCTGCAGTCTAATCCAGCATCCAACGTTAGCCACCCACATCGTCGGATGCAGCGCAAACAAAAAACAATCAAATCTTTGTTTGAATAGAATTACCGAGTGTTTTCACTGAAACGACGATAGGGCGGAAAATGAAGCGAAAACGGCGCTTGAATAAACATTAGTACGAACAAGAACTGCGCTTTATGTAGCGAATGTGGAGCAGGACATATAGTTTAATTGTGTGAATATGATGACCACTGAGTAGCTATGATACCTCATTTTATTATCTACCTAGATTCATATTCTCTCATAACATACAGTGGTAAGCGTGAGGTTCTGACTTAAGTCTTTTTTTGTAGTTATTCAGCAGCGATCATTTACGAGCATTATACGGGTAATATACCCGGCTTGGGTCAGTAGAGTTTAGTCCAAATCAGCATAAAGGGTTTAATGTTCAAATATATTAAAAGTGACATAACATATGTACCTATCATCAACGCTAATGCAACGTATGGTATTTCCCGAGGGAGTATACTTGGGTTTGTTGGCCCCGATCACCACAAATATCTATCAAGTCAGGCTGCAGGCTGCTGCAGAAAAAGTCCAGATTTGAACAACCCAAAACACTTTACATGACACAACATGGACACACGACATTATAATCTGGGTCTCTTCTAAGTCCGAGTGAATCGGTTTCTTCTAACCACATCCCCACCTCACAGATCTATTCAGGTCGTCTAGCACCATCTCTTTCCCACACTGGAATTACTCCTGCTTTAAAACGTCATGCTAACCCCCCCGGCTTGCGTTTGGCCGCAACTCGCCTGATGGGAAGCGATGATGTGGCCCTGGGTGGAGCACGCTTGCTTAGAAGAAACCGATTCACTCGGACTTAGAAGAGACCCAGATTATAATGTCGTGTGTCCATGTCTTGTCATGAAGTGTTTTGGGTTTTTCAAATCTGGATTTTTTCTGCAGCAGCCTGCAGCCTGACTTGATAGATATTTGTGGTGATCGGGGACAACAAACCCAACCATACCCCCTCGGGAAATACCATACGTTACATTAGCGTTGATAGGTACATATGTTATGTCACTTTTAATATATTTGAATATTAAACCCTTTATGCTGATTTGGACTAAACTCTACTGACCCAAGCCGAGTATATTACCCGTATAAAGCTCGTAAATGATCGCTGCTGAATATGTATTATTAGTCTTAAGTAGGTTATATGGAGCAGCCCTTTAAGGCTCGTATTTATTACTGGTAATCGGGTTGGTGATTATAGTATGTTGTCGTTAGAGTCTGTTCACATTGTACCACCATGGTATAAAATCATACATTAAATCTGTACCGGAAAACCATGAGTATAGGACATAGGTTAATATTAAAAAAATGTTTTCATAAAACAAGTTATTTTTTCAACGGTTGAAAACAACGTCGCTGGAAGACCATAACAACTTTGTATTTGTTGTTATTGTTAATGTAGCTATTCATCATTTTCAGTCTACTATCGGGCTCGATTGTCAGCAACTCTCATCCAGTTGCTAGCAGCCACAATGCGAAAATCCTCCCACCTATCCTGAGGCATCCGACCTTACTCTTGTCGAATCGCGATCTCTACTCAAGAACACAACAGCTATTACCTACTTATCAAATGCTTGAAATATATTTCGTGGTGGAAATAGCCACTAACTAACTACCTTATTATACCTACAAAATTGTTGATAGATTATGTTTAACTTTAAATAAAATACAAAAGTACTTGGAAATGCGGATGGACTGTGTGAAGGATGGTCAGAAAGGGGGTGGCTGATGAGATAACGCAGTAGAAGTATGGAAGAAGCAGAAAGCTGTCTTCTTCTTCCATCCTTCTTTTCTCGTCGCGCCGACCCCAAATAAATTGGGATAAGCACCGGGCGTCGGGGGCCACGCCGTGATGGCTCTCGGCCACCGTAGGCGCGGGCCTGTGGACGGTGAGTAATGGGCTAGCTCGCCGTTCGTCCGTCGTATGACGACGGGCAGGCCGTGTCGACGGCGCGTTCGTGTTCCACGCGCGCCTCAAAGAGTTGTCAGCAAACGGGAGGGGCCCGCAAGGGCCGGTGCCTGCCAGGGCTGCGGGACTGTTCGAAAGAGATACCGCGGCCCTGGAACATAAAGGGCCAATGAAGGAACATGGGTGTTTTTTAGTCAGTAAGAGTCTGACACTCCCTTCCGCTCCGCCCAGAGCGGGAGGAGTCATTTGATGATTTCTCACCCCCCAAAAAAAAAAAAAAAAAAAAAAAGGGTGATTGAAAGTACGGATCATCATCTGCCTAGCCTTTTCCCAACTATATTGGGGTCGGCTTCCAGTCCAACCGGAGACAGTTGAATACCAGTATTTTACATGGAGCGACTGCCTATCTGACCTCCACAACCTAGTTAATCCTGGGTAATACGATACCCCTTGGTAAGACTGATTGTCAGACTTTCGGGCCACTGAATACCTGTAACGACTTGAAAGACGACGATTTGAAAGTATAGATATAGATCAATATTTCTTATTTAATAAAATTTTAAGTAAAATTCCGAATCGCGTGGCACGCTACGCTACGAGCTGAGACATGGCGTTTTTGGCGTTGGCGTGACATTTTTTGTTTACATCATCTTTTTTACCTATTCTGTGGTGTTCTAAACATCTTTCTGATGTATCATGCTCATTTATAAATTAACACCGAATCTGAATCATACCAGCAAACTTGCCTCTGAAGATGCCAAAAATAAAAATCTATTACGATATGTCGCGTCAAAACGTTGTTAAAAATAAAATAAGATGGCGGCTAACGGCTACAAAATTCAATTTCCCATCGTGACGTCACATTATGTCATTTTTCCCAAAACGAATCTTATCCAGTATGAGCAAATTGCTTAAGGCATTTAAGACGCGGTAGTAACATACTTACGGACCCTAAAAAACCTTTCGGTGCCCTTCCCTTAGGCGGGTAAGAATAGCCTGTTATTTCATTTTAAATCGTAAAAAGTATTACAGCTTACGCCGTCCCAGTCTCCCAGCTTTAAATAGGATCTTATCTCCTGGATTTGTGGTAAGAAGAGAAATGAAAATAAGGAAGAAATTGGTATTTGTATTATTTTGTATAACCTTCAACGAACCGCGACGTATGTCTGTACCTAAATACAAAATTATTAATTTATTATATATTCAGTGAAGTAAGTTATATAGTATCGGGTATATCGGGAGCTCAAAATAATGAACAATCACGGAAGATATCCCGTAAGTGACAGTAGAAGTTTAATTAAACAGTAGTTATACGTTAGATGTGAGTGGCAACGGAAAGGACGCCCGCGCCCTAGAAGGACATAATGAAAATTAAAAACATGCCAATTTATTATCCCATAATTTACAATTCTATTTTTTATAAGTAATAATTAAAAACCTTAATAGTTTACTATTAAGGGGTCATCCATCTCTGGATGAAGGCCTCCTCCAACTGTTAGAAGGACGTACACTGACCTTATTTATTTATTTATTTATTTGGTACACCAACAGCAGTACATACTTAGAATTAATGTGAAACAATAAAAATAACAGAAAAGTGCTGGTATGTATGCCTATTATAGGTATACACAGCATTCACCATAGGACAACAACATAATGTATATCAAATCTTAATTATAAAGTAATACAATAATAAAAATTAATGATGGAAGTAATACAATATGGATATTGTTTATAAAATTTATTTACGACTAAATGAGATGAAATGAATTATGAAGATATATATGTTATGAGTCTGATATCTGAATTTTTATTTACATTTTTGTTAACTAGCTGCAAATATTGAAAGTATTGAATTGACAGAAATTAATTGTATAAAGGTAAATTGGTGCACTTCCGTACCTCAAAAATGATGTGCAGGAGCTATTGTAGCTTCTACATATTCGTAGCAAGGGAGCGTTGAGACCAAGGTTTGATTTTCGGAAAGGAGTATGGAACAGTCTGGTGATGGGATATCTGGGAGGTTTTGAAGGGACTGAATAAGGAATACGTTCAACTAGATCGCTGCATTTTACGATTCCGTTGACAATTTTGTACAGAAAAATAAGATCACGCGAACGGCGACGGTCTCGCAGCGTCTTTATGTTGAAAAAATGTAGGCGTTGTTCGTACGGACAGCGATGGCTTATTTTTCTAGATAAAAAGGCGAGTTGCTTTGTAAAAGCTCGTTGAATTCTCTCAACTCTTTGCGAATGAACAGCATAGAATGGATTCCATGCAACGCTAGCATATTCTAATCGAACTTATTGGTGAGGTTCTTCAGAAAGGTCAGGTTCATAGTACTAGAAGCAAAAGGAGTATGTAAGGATTGTAGCAGATACGACGACGATGACGACACTCCGGAGGTGACTGAGGTAGACCTGAGAGTGGCGGTAAACCGGCTTAAGGCCAGGAATACCGCCCCGGGACCCGATGGCTTACCTGGCAAAGCCTGGGTCCTGGCCTTGCAGGCTCTCGGGCCCCGACTGGAGGGGCTCCTAAGCGCATGCTTGGAGAGAGGCCAGTTCCCGCTTCGTTGGAAGACAGGGAAACTGGTCCTCATCCGGAAGCCGGGGCGCCCTGCGGACTCTCCGTCCGCATTCCGGCCCATTGTGTTGCTCGACGAGGTGGGCAAGCTCTTCGAAAGAGTAATTGCAAACCGCCTCGCCGGGCACCTTGCGGGGATGGGGCCGGATCTTGCGGACAACCAGTTTGGTTTCCGCAAGGGGCGCTCGACGGTGGACGCCATCATGCGCGTGAGAGCCCTCACGACGGGGGATGCGGTGTCCAGGGGTGGGGTCGTCTTGGCGGTGTCTCTCGACATCGCCAACGCCTTCAACTCCATGCCCTGGAGCTGCATTAGGGAGGCACTCCGGTGCCGACCTACCTTCGTCGTGTGGTCGGGGACTACCTGACGGACAGGTATGTCATATACCCTGGTCACAACGGAGAATGGAACCGGCGAGAGATGTCGTGCGGTGTTCCACAGGGATCGGTTCTGGGGCCGCCCTTGTGGAACATCGGCTACGACTGGGTGCTGCGTGCCGACCTCCCTAGCGGCGTCAGCGTAGTCTGCTACGCTGACGACACGCTGGTGCTGGCGCAGGGGAGGTCGCAGGAGGCGGCGGCCGAATTGATGACACGCGGGGTTGCGATAGTCGTTGAGAGGATCCGGCAACTGGGTCTCGAGGTGGCGTTGCACAAGTCCGAGGCCATGTGCTTTCATGGGCCTCGGAGCGCGCTACCGTCGGGATCCACACTGACGGTAGGAGGGGTTCCCGTCGGCGTCGAGTCGACGTTGAGGTACCTCGGACTCGTCCTCGACAGCCGATGGAACTTCGTGGAGCATTTCCGACGTTTGGCTCCCAGACTGGAAAAGGCCGGGGCTGCTTTCAAGCGGCTCCTGCCCAACCTGAGGGGGCCAAACGCCTCCTGCCGGAGGCTCTATGCGGGGATCTTGCGGTCCATGGCCCTTTACGGGGCCCCGGTGTGGGCGCGTTCGTTGAGGTTGCGTGCAAGGCACTACCTGAACGCGCCCCAAAAGGTGGTAGCCGTAAAGCTGATCCGGGGGTACCGCACGATCTCCCGCGAGGCGGCGAGCCTCCTTGCCGGATTGCCGCCATGGGATCTGGAGGCCATAGTCCTCGCGCGCCTGCACGAGTGGCGCGCGGAGGTACAGAGCCGGGGGGTAACTCCGCTGCCGCGGCATATTGTCGCGCGGCGGACAGACCTCCGCCGTGATCTCATGGCGACATGGAGAGAGCGACTATCGCAACCCCGTGCAGGGCACGCCACGATAGTGGCGGTAAGTCCCCTCTTTGAGGAGTGGCTAGGGAGGCGCCACGGCGCCCTCACCCTCCGCCTGACGCAGGTCCTCACCGGACACGGGTGCTTCGGGAGGTACCTGCACCGAATCGGGCGGGAGGAAACGTCCGGGTGCTACAATTGCGAGGATCGACCGGAGGACACGGTGGAGCACACCGTGGAGGTCTGCTCTGCTTGGGCGGAGCACCGCCGTGTCCTCGTAGCGGCGATTGGCGGCGGTGACCTCTCGCGTCCGGCCCTGGTTCAAGCCATGGTCCGGGGCGAGAGGGAATGGGAAGCCGTCGCCTCCTTCTGCGAAGCAGTCATGCTAGCGAAGGAGGCGGCGGAACGTGAGAGGGAGAGAACCTCCTCACGTCCCAGCCGCCGCGGGAGAAGCACCGGGCGTCGGGGGCCACGCCGTGATGGCTCTCGGCCACCGTAGGCGCGGGCCTGTGGACGGCGAGTAATGGGCTAGCTCGCCGTCCGTCCGTCGTATGACGACGGGCAGGCCGTGTCGACGGCGCGTTCGTGTTCCACGCGCGCCTCAAAGAGATGTCAGCAAACGGGAGGGGCCCACAAGGGCCGGTGCCTGCCAGGGCTGCGGGACTATTCGAAAGAGATACCGCGGCCCTGGAACATAAAGGGCCAATGAAGGAACATGGGTGTTTTTTAGTCAGTAAGAGTCTGACACTCCCTTCCGCTCCGCCCAGAGCGGGAGGAGTCATTTGATGATTTCTCACCCCCCAAAAAAAAAAAAAAAGGATTGTAGCAGATGCGTTCTGTAGTTTCTGCTTTCCCCCATGGAAAAGGTGTGAGGTTATGTATGTATGTAAGTAAGTTATAATTAGTTTTGTAAAGGTGTGAAAATTGTGTGCTTAAAATCCTCAAACTATGCACATGGCTCTGTGGAACGAATGGATTTGGGGATGCCCTGTCTCGACACAGCTTTAATCTTTCCTTAGACTGCTCGCCAGTGAGTGGCACACTTCAGAATGTTGTTTCGGCTTTTTAGCCATTGTATTTATGTACTCGTGTTTCTAAAGCCATTTTGGCTCTTTCGCTGGAGCCTGCCACCGCTCTGCAAACTTCTGGTGGCTCTATGCCTAGTGGATAAAGCAGCTGCATCTTGGTCGGTTTAAGGCTTGCACATACACTGTTTAATACCGCACTGAGCATCGTTGAGGATTTATTACATTAATAACTACTCAATAGCAAATACTCTGATGGATGTATAATTTCATCATCTGTATTTCATTTTATAAGCCTCATAACACCACAAAACTATGGAGGTTGCCAACCATGATTTAATTCACGATTTAAAACGTTTTACAATACTATTAAGTAATTTGCAATATCAGCATGTGTGGGCACATACACTTCAATATTCCAATGTGCAATTTATAACATGCATTTACAAATCTAGCAACCGAATTGTTTTAATTTGTTTTCAGCGAAAAATATTACTATTCCTGCCTCTAGAAGCTAAGCAAAGTGGTAACTTCTATTACTCTCCCGAGGTTGACAGTGTCAGGTTTTCTTTAAAATAAAATATGCTTTTCTCTAGCAAAACTTCTGCTACTTATTAAAATTAAGACTTCAAAACAATCCTCTTACTTTTGCCGTGGAAACTAAAGAGGTCCGGCCTTTGTTTATTTTTCATAGGAATTATTTTAAGCATTCAGTATTAAATATTATGTTTCTTACTGTCTAAGTATCCAGGGATTTACAATCTTGTCCCTTTTCGCCAAAAACCTAAAAGGTTTCATAAGATTTTCTGTGAAACTTGATTCATAATAATTATTTTTCCCAAGAACAAAAATGATTCTTTAATTAATTGTGAAAAACCGTTGTGTTAAAAACTACAGCGTATTTAATTAGAAAATCTCCTGAGGTAAGTATTTTTGCAACAATTGAGGTAAAAAGCAAATAAAGAAATCAAGCTCAATAAAACAAGCTTATGCTTGTTGATTTCTTTATTAGTTGAATAGAATTGAAAAATTGTGACAAAACAAATCATTTGTAAAAACATTTTAAAAAAAGCGAAGAGAAAAATTTCTTTGTCTCGCAATTTTGTAGACAGAAAGCTTTTGGTGGGGTGACAAACAAGATAAGTTTTCCATTTTCCGCTCAAAGTCACATTATTGATTGGGGACGCAATGTTTTATGTTGTCAAGCAATTACTTCCAATTCATTTGTACGGTATTTTGTGTTTTTTCATGCTAATTGTTTGGAGAAATGATACAAAAGTAAAGTTTAATAAAATGTAAGCTTAAGTGGGACTTTTATGGAGCATAAAGTGTTGAGAATCATGATACATATGACGCAAAATCCAAATATAAAATGACTAGCTTATGCCCGCGGCTTCGCCCGCGTGGATTTTGATAATTGTCCCACGGGATGATACTACCGTGATAAAAAGTATCCTATGTGTTAATCCAGGTTATAAACTATCTGTGTGTATTTTATCCAAATTTATTAAGTAGTTTTTGCGTGAAAGAGTAACTAACACCAAGTCCATCTATGCATCCATCCATCCATCCTCACAAACTTTCACATTTATAATATTAGTAGGATGTGATGTTGATGATGTTGAGCAAAAAAGAGATAAGCAATTCCTAATAAGAACTTCTAATACATACTATAACACTTTAAGAAACTAAAATGGTAATACGAGCGTAACATAGTACTCAAATGATGCATCGTCCACAAGCGTCTTACATTGTATGTGGGACACATACGTGCCTCTGTCACGACGCAAACGGGAAGGCAACCAGCTGACACCCTCTGTTACCCTAGTACTAGCAAACCAACCTTCAACTTCAAACCAAACAAATACTTACTTTCATTCATAATAATTACTCCAAAGTAAAATCATAATACGCTAAAATACAATTTTGCTGTTTAATTTCTACCGTTTTTGGTGCAAGTTAGTCCACAAATTGTTATTAATTACCAAAGTTGCGTATGTGCCAAACGTAAAGTAAAAAGTAACGTTACCTTGAAACTTTGTTTTGAACTTGTGGCTGCTGTGTAAATAAGCGTTTACCTGAATTAACGTATTATTGTGCTGTTGGCTTGATTTTAATTTTAACCTTATGCTCTTGAAAATAATGAATACAATTGTATTGACCTTGGTTTTTACTCATGGCCTAAATTCTATCTACTGAAACATGTAAATGTAGTCGGTAATATAATGCCAGGGAGGGTCATAAACCATGGAAATGCCTATCATGAAAAATATGAAGGTAAATTCGCACGCAGAATTTTTCCATTTCACTGATATTAAAAAGATAAAATAATCAATTTACCTCTGGATTGAGACTTTTTCTATTCAAGTTTTATGTCTATCTAGAGCAATGTTAACCGCTGTCAACGTTCCTTCCCATTAGCAAGCTATTGTTAGACTTCTTTCTAGGTCGGTAATCTTTCATTGTTGGTGTTGATACTGTGGCGACAAAATATCGAAAGATTTATTAACGTTAGTCTACTGATATTTTTTTTGCCCTATTTTTATGTAGGGCGTAAATACACAAAAAGCCCGAATGTCAACATTTTAATTAAATAACACTGTTCTCATAATATAAAATTGCTTGAATTAAAAGGTTTGTTATTATGTGTTAGAGACGCGTTACTTATAAAGAGATGATATGAAATCAAATTTTTTCAATAAAATTTATAATATTTACCCAGAAATAATTGTTTAAAGCGAATGAAAGCAAAATAATAAAAGAAAACCTCCGTAACAGGAAAAATTAATAACTGAAGTTATCGGATAAAAAAATACCGCATAACACACACACGCCATTTTATTGAGAATACTGGTGGTATTTTCCAACAGTTCATTTAACCAGGCCACGTAGTGCAAACTACATTCTTTGTTCACACTACAGACGTAGGGAAAGATAGATAAGGCAAGCTGGCTTTCTCGGCTTTCTTTGTACGAAGTTACGGCGAGTTTGCGAAATTGGCAAGACTTTCATTCGATATTTGGTTGTTTGTGATAGTTATTGGACAGTTTCATACATTTAACATACATAACATCACGCCTATAATCCCCGAAGGGTAAGGCAGAGGTGTACCTAAAAGTAAAGCCACATTTCGCCAGTTAAGTTTAAGTCCCATATAATAGTAGGCGAGCTTATTGCCATCAACCGGGCACAAATTCAGGCTCCGCGGCTACTACTGAGAAATTCCTTTAGGAAAATGCCAATGACACTTTGCCCGACCCGGGAATCGAACCCAGGACCTCTCGCTCAGTTTTATACTATTTGAAAAATAAACATTTGGTCCACAGTCTCCCACGTACAAGAGGCCTGTGTCCACAGTGGGACCGTTATAGACTAAATTCTAAAAATTCCATATCTTTTTCGCTCAATATACCTTTTGACAAACCTGCTTTTCTACCTTATTATATCTGTGTTCAGACACAGTTTATTGTTTCAATACACATACAATATAAGAACCCAAGCCATTAACGATAGAAAATTGTTTAATGGGCGGCACTGATTGGCTGGCTCAGCTCTTAGCCAGTTCCAATATTTAGTCTGTGCGCACTTTGTTGCTATGTTTTGATAAGGGAATCTTTATTGCCCTTTGAGTCGGCTAACAACCCTAAATAAGCATTGTAACTAAACTAGAGTAGTGTAGGTGGCTTGGCCTATCCTAAACTAACATTAATTGAAGTGTATTTTGCACATTGTAGTCCTCGAACATACATACGTAAACTAACGCTTTCCATGGGGTTAGCCCGCCACACTATCCCCAAACCACTGCAACTCCTGAAAGCCAGAATCAACAGTGGTGACTACCAGAAAAGCGCCGAGACAATAAACCTCGACGAAGTCCCAGAGAAACAATTTAACCGCAACGAAATTAATCAGAAAAGAATAGCGGAGGAGTAGGATACACACATACACATACAACACACACACAGAACACACACAACATACATACACATACAAGACAACATACATACACATACATACATACATACATACGTACGTTTCGTACATTTTGATACAAGTGGGGAATCTTGTCATTGCAGCCGAGGCGGAATTCACACCCAAGCCGTAGGCGAGGGTGTTATGGATGGTGAAATACATTGCATGTTGAATAAATTCGTAGTGGGATAAGAGGCAGTTTACTAGGAAGTAAATAAAACATAATTTCCAGTTCACTTTCCCTATGGGGTTACTCAGAAACTATAGAACGCCGACTGCTACGATCCTAACATACTTCTTTCGCCTCGACCACGTTGATACATTTGGTCGCATAGGTACAACGCACGCCAGTTGCAAGTACTACGCACTCCTGTAACTTTATTCGAATTAAATTGCAGACTAAAAAATGTATTTTACGAGTCAGCACAAAAGATCTAATTGAAAAAGGTTTTTTCAAAGGTCATTACGATTCCCAATTGTTAACTTTCGGCAGACAGTAAAATAATACGGTGTTGTGAAAACGAGAATTTAGATTCTGTTTTTATTTCATTTACATTTCAATTTTAAACGGCTGAATGGAAAATTAAATCGTTTAGGCTTTGAGAATTTCGACTAGTCGTATCGATTATTTGCGTTTCAGTTTGGGACATGAAAAGTTTTTCACGAGTATGCAGGAATGGGTGTTTCTACGTCGGGCGCAGGCACTTTGGTTCGTACATTCAGTGCTGTCTGGCAGCGTAAGCTATTCTCATATCATTATTCTCCTGCCCTTATACCAATTTATTTGGGGTTGGCGTAGTATGGCTTTTTCTTCCATACTGCTCTATTACTCGTCATCTCAGCAGTCACCTCCTTTCTAGCCATATGATCCATCACACAGTCCATCTATCGTTTTGTTAGGTCTTATGTCTGTATAATATCAATTATTATCTGCCCAAACAACAAAAAAGGCTTTTACTTATAAAATTATAACTAACTAAAGCACAAAAGCATACCAATTATTTACTACGCAATATTAATACGCAAATATTAATAATTTGAAAGATACTGAGCCATTTCCATACATCCTTGAAACAAAAGCATCGCGCAAATAGCAACACGTACCTAGAGCGCGGCACACGGAACGCAATATTTTATAACTGAACAAAATGAAAATTTACTACTCCGAGGTAACAACGTGAACGATTAATACCCCTCTTTCGTTCAGCTCGCTGGTCTGAACTAACCTAATGAACATAAACAATAATATAACAAAAGATAAGTGAATGGAATATCCTGTCTATTGTCAGGTCTTACAAATTGGTTCGTCTGCTTTCCACAAAGGGGATCGGCTAGTCACAGTCTCTAGTGTTAGGACAGTTAGGTTTAATTTTGAACGGCGCAAAGCCGAAAACTCAATTAATGGTAAAATTGGCTGCGCGGTTCTGGAACACGAGTTGTGTTGGCTCCGGCTAGGTCAAGGATCGAGTTCGTCGTGTGACTCGTGTCGTGTGCCACTTCAATGTCGGATTCAAATAGTTTTGAACGGCGAACATGCAGAGGAATTTTGTGCACTTTTTGTGTTGTAGTTTCGACAAATAGTTTCGCGCTGAAGTTGGAAGCGAATGGCAATATGTAGAACCATTTTTAGGGTTGCGTACCCAAAGGGTAAAAACGGGAACCCTATTACTGAGACTTTGTTGTCTGTCTGTCTGTCTCCAGGCTGTATCTTATAAACCGTGATAGCTAGAAAGCTGAAATTTTCACAAATGATGTATTTCTGTTGCCGCTATAACAAAAAATACTAAAAATTAAAAAAAACGGACCAAAGTCCGATTAGTATAAAAGGTAAAATGGTTAAATGAAACGATAAATAGTGAATTTAAAATATTTATTGTCCTTGAAATAAAACATATTTGTTTAATAATTGTCGTTTTGACTGTTTTATATTTAATTTTAACAGGTGATGCATGCGGATATTGACATATTTTTCCGCAATGGCTTTCATTAAATCCGTAATGTGATTCGATGTAGGAAATTCTCCTAACTGATGATAAATAATTTTTTGGAATATGGACGTCCCAATAAAAAAAATCTGTAGCCTTTTTTGAAGTTTGTAAATTGTTTTCATCAAAATGCTCAGAACAAATTGTACTTGATTTTGACGGCATCCAGTTCTGTCTTCCCGTAGCTTCTATCCATTTCTCCTTGGTAAAAGGATCTTTGGGAAAACTGAAATATTTAGTTACATACTTTATAAGTATTAGTTATTTTTGAGGCCTACGTCCAGCTATGAATGAAGATTGGTTTATTTGTCAGAATATAAGTACTCAAACTCAAACCATTTATTTCAATTAATCGAGAAGAACGTCAACGAGTACATAACATGTCATGGTAACGTATAAGGTTTCACTATATAAGTACACTCGAAGACACTCTTTATTATTTTATCGATACCGAACTATTTGAATGTGTCCCATCCCTAATCGAGTAGCGTCGAAGTTTCTAGAATGTATACGATGATATTCAAGACAGCGAGCAAGTTGATTTAGACTTTGAACAATGGACATAAGGTAGTTTTTAGTTCGCAACAAAGTAATAAATATGGTTTTGTCAATAAAAACAATTATATTGAAATATATCATAGTTTTATACTTACCGGTGATACGATACACCTCCGCAAGATACATTTTTTGTCCTGCTATCGTTTTTACATGTAAAAATTGCACAATAAGGCATGTTTTTAATATTTTTCGTTACGTTCGAGACGTCGTATCACAGCAAGTTTATCCCTAAAGCATTAGGTTCAAAGTTGATTGGAAACATTTAAAAATTTCTTTAAATGATTTTAAACCATAAAATGTTGAAGGTTAAGTTCAAAATCGTCTACTCTCCATCCGTCTTACGCTTTTTCCAAATTTCTTTAAATGATTTTAAACCATAAAATGTTGAAGGTTAAGTTCAAAATCGTCTACTCTCCATCCGTCTTACGCTTTTTCCAAATTTCTTTAAATGATTTTAAACCATAAAATGTTGAAGGTTAAGTTCAAAATCGTCTACTCTCCATCCGTCTTACGCTTTTTCGTATAGGTCACGTGTCCTGACGCGAGTGTCCTGACGCGAGTTTAAGATTTTATACCCATTACAGAACAATTTTTTTAAAGTGCTCAACGCCGCTAAAGAAGTTTTCACTTCAAAAAATATTAAGGGGGGTCCCCATACAATAAACGTGTTTTTTTTCGTATTTTTTATAGATAATGGTACGGAACCCTTCGTGCGCGACCCCAACTCGCACTTGGCCGGTTTTTTTCTACTCTTAGCTGAATAAGAGAATTACTCAGAAACCTTATTCATACGCATAATATTAACCGCAAACATTAAACCGTGAATAATTCCATGTCTTAAACGACGACAGAAACAAATAAAAAATAATTTGTAGGTAGTTTTCGTTGGTCTAGTTGTCGCAATCACGACTGCTGAGCATGACTTCAGAGTTCGATTCCCGGATCGGGCAAATTGTTATTGGTTTTTTTCCATTAGGAATTTCTCAGTAACCACGGAGTCTAGATTTGTGCGTTTGTGAGTGGGACTTTACTTTTGTTAATAATAACTGGCGAAAGCTGGGTGTACTATTAAGTACACCTCTGCCTAACCCTTCGGAGATTACAGGTGATGTTATATTATGTTGTTTTATTTACGATTCCATTATAATTTGTAATTTACCTACGTATGTAAAAAATCTTAATTATTCAATAACTAGCTTTTGACCGCGAGTTCACTCGCGTTAATTTAGAATTTCACAATCAATTCGGGTTGTACTTGTAATAATATAATTCATTCATGATTCGAAAGACACGTTGCGCCATCTATTATCTAAGAACGTTATTGTTATTTTCCTCGGGAACAGTACATTTTTTTCGGAGTCAAAGGTACCCTATGTCCGTTTCTGTACACCTGACAACGTATATGCAAAATTTCAGAATTATCGGTTCAGTGGTTTAGGCATGTAAAGGTAACAAACAAACAAACTTACTTTTGCATTTATAATATTAGTTAGGATCAGGATAATATTAGTTAGGATTAGCATAATATTAGTTAGGATTAGGATAATATTAGTTAGGATGAGAGAAAATGAGTACTAAAGTAGCTATTAGTACGCCAAACAGCTTAGATACCTACTGTTACAAGCTAATATGTACTTACAACGCCAAACTGCCTATCAATCATTGATCGTTATCATCAATAGGGTATCGATTCTACGGTTTAGGAGCATTACATGGTAGGTAGCTATCAATTAAACTACATATTAGATACGATAAACTAATAACGTTAAAATGTAACTTGTGTGTAATAATGAGCATGACAAAGCATTTCGTTTTCAAAGAATAATTTGATTACCTTCACATTCGCTTAAAATATGGTTTTCTTTCTTTCGGAATAGCGATCAATACAGATACATTTATTTTAGGAACAGGATGGACAATCAAGCATTTCTTATTTTAGAAGTGAATTAAAAGAAACATAAGTTTGGAAAGAGCGACAGAAAAACGTCTCTAATAGAACAGCAAAGGCTTGAAATTAGGTCATTCCTCTTCTGTTATCAGAATGCGTAGCTTTAATTCGAAAGTCATGATTTTCACTCTTCTTAAGACATACTTGAGATTTCACGTTAAAAAGCAAAGGAAACTCACGTAAGGCTGCCTATTCTATTGTAATCTACACTAATATTATAAAGAGGAAAAATTTGTATTTTTGTGTGTGTTTGTAATGAATAAACTCAAAAACTACTGTGCCGTACACTCAAAAACTGTGTGTAAAGCCGGTACAAGTCGCTAGTCCTTTATAAGGTAATTTATTATTTCAAAAACAATTGGAGAACTCAATTTCAAGTTCTTATATTTTATGTGGTCCTTGGAAATTCGTCTTTACTAAACTTCTTCGATTGCTTTAAAACTTTAGGAGGAGAAGCGCACATGAGATACATACTCAAAGTTATGTAAGAAGCGACTTGTATGTTTTCATTGGTTACTTAGTTACGCCAAGAGTTCAAGCCAATTTCCTGAGAGTACGTGTTTTAATAACGGTTGCATACATATCGTTTTTCTTCACTCCACATAATAATATATATTCACTTCACATAGCAAGTAGGTAGGAATACGAAAGAGGTCTGAGCGAGGGGTTAATCTGTCAATCAAGAGTTTTGTTGCAAAACGTAAAGATTTTAGAAATCCATACCTAGAAAGCTCACAGCCTTCCGTATACCTATGTTATGCTGAAAGCCTATCTGATAAGTAAATTGCTGTAAAATTGTGAGCATAGTACTATAATGAAAATTGATAGACATTGCCACATCTTGCTAAAATAAAATTCCGGTCAAGACCGCAACTGCAAAGCGATTGGTTTCTATAAAAATCTATGAAAACGCTTTTTTAAATGGTGACATTACCGGCTATTTCATAGAGTAAAGTAGAGTAGTATTTCTGTCGATTGGGTGGTTTTTCTGCTGCAGTTACGGTATGTAGCAGCCTTCAAAATTGTAGGTACACACTGCGACACATCAAGCTATATATTTTCAGTATAACATGGCTTCGCTTTGTATAGATTTCCCGTACAATGAGAGATCCGTATAAACCAGTTATATATGTATAGCTGGATGTGTCGTCGTGTGTACTGGACCCCTAGTGAAACCCTAAATGAAATTCTAGTACCTGGAAGGAAATGGGGGAGTCCTTTGCCCAGCAGTGGGACATACAAGGCTATTGAAAAAAAAAGTCTTTATTAACCAATTTATTTTGTCGTAGGAACTTCACCTTCGTGGGAGCAGTTCGTGAGAGAGTCGCTAGTGCAGGCGGCGTGGCCCGTGGCGTTGGTCGCTCCGCCCAGGCGGGCACTCACAGTGGACCACCAGTGAGTACCATTCTTTATGTAGACGGAATATGTGGATGATTGTGTGTTGGTGGTGTACACTTTGTTGCAGGGTCAAATGTAGAAGTCGAATTTGCTCTACGTAAAGGCGTTGGTAGAGCAATTAAGGCAGTTCATTCCAGGTCTTTACATTTTTTTAAACCAAAAACACCATATAATTTGGAAAAAAAAAATCGGTTTCATATGTAATGTCAAGAATAAAGTACTTAAATAATTATTACTTTGATTTAACATTAATCTACTTAGATTATGTACATTTCCAAAAAGCAACATAACTCTTTCCCTAATGTAATTCTGAAACGGCGTGTGACAGACATATAGATTGATATATCAATCATAATATAAACGTGGCGCTTTTACCTCAGCCACGAGCCGGTGTGAATTCTCAAAGCATATTACACAAGATATTTTCAAAATACGTTGCGCGTCGTGAGAATCGAGAAATAGCGAGCATCCGATTTGTATTCCGATACTTTGACGAGGCAAATTGTGTACACAGTACACAATGTTAGTTTTTTAGCAAAATACATTGGAATGGAATTGTTGGAACCGTGAATAAAGCTGTGCAATGTTCAGTCACATTTTTTTCATGAAATCATGAACCGCGTGTGGATAATGGACCCTGAAAATAAAAATTGCGGAATATTTTTTAGACCAAGGTTGGCATGAATGGTCTATTTAAGGTGGATAAAAAATTGATCCCTATATACGTACCTATGTTACATGTAAGGGCTATTGTGAGCTTAGCAGGTACGATAAGGTAGGTGAGAACATCTCAATAGGTTTTGTTCCCAGATTAAAACGTCGCGTTTCAGGAGAACTTGAGCACTCGAGGCGATGAGGGTATACATGATTTATGAAACTGAATTGTTACCTAGATTGTACCTTTTAATATAAGGGCTCATGAAATATAGCGCGAAGTAAAATTAATCCCTTTGAATTTGTAATGATGTATGAGATAGTTACGTATGAAGGTAGTCATTTTTGGGAACTAATTTTTTGAACTGTTTTTAAACATTCGGGAGGTTATTATAAATGATCAGTTGAAAAATAAAATGGGCAGTTATTTTTTTTATCGGCGGTTGGTAAACTTGTGCGACGGTAAAACATAGACAGTAATAAAAAAACAATTGGCCGGTTATTTCGTCTTATAATGTCAGTATTAAAAATACATAAGCAGACTAATAAATAAATGGCCAGTAAAAATGATGGAATTAGATAAATAGTTCGGCAGTTCATAGGTAGCGAAGCCAGACTTTGGGCACCCCGACTCGGACTGTTAGGTTACTGTAAACCCTGCAGACAGAAATAGGAGCCCGCTACACTGTTTACGCTTTTTAGGTCTATAGGTATAAAGTGTTTTGAGATTTCTTACTGACTAATTCCGATTTGTCAACTGCCCACTCGTAACTACCTATTTAGTTATTTTACTGCACAGAAAATAAAAAAAATGATCATTTAATAAATATATTATTAAATAATCATTTTTTTTATTTTTTACGACTCCTTTACTTTACTTCTAAGTTTTAACTGCCGAACTTGTTAATAAATTATGCATTTTGTAATTTTTAACTTACCAAAACTACTATATACAACTGCCGCTTTAAATCAGGGCGTTAATTTTTGAGGTCTCCAAAGCTTCTACGCTTTTTTACAGTATAAACATCATTTCTATTGGTATCTTCATGTATAAACTGAAACAATATGTACTTATTTGATAAAACCATTATAACAAACTACATAGGAAAATTGTTTTACATAACCAACAAATTAAAGTTTAGAATATACCAACTACATTCAATGCACTTCACTAATGACTGTTTGTGCCATTTGTAATTGCATCAATTTAGTCAAATGCACTATTTACTATTCACTGGTGTAGAAGAATATGACCGCTAAATAATAGTTGCAGGTAAAACTAGAACACTAGACCATACTCTTCTCTGCTAGGCCACGGCTTACTTTGCTTCTTCATTAGTACTTCTTGCCGATTTCTAAGAATGATATCCAAGTCATTCAGCAATCTTCTTAGTGATCTAGCGCAGCCACGTCTTGCTGTTTGAGGGCATAAATCATTCTTTGGGTTCACAGCTCCTCCAACAAGCGGCACGTGACCCGGATTTTTGTTAAGGCACACCTAATTCTCCAAACTTAGATAGTTTATGAAAACCCTTTTATTATTTCGCTACATCTTTTCCAATTTAAGTTTTCCAAAATACTTCGTACTGACACAGCATAAATATTGGAAACAAGTTCACGTTTCAGTGCCTCAAACAGAAAACTAACTTTATTCAGATCGCATCAGTGTAATTCATGAACTTAGATCAAAAAAGTTGTAACACAAACACTAAGCCAGCTTCAGTTTGTAATGTAACTACAATAAAATATAGCGGGGTATAAGTTTCACCAAGTTTTTATCCGAGTCTGGTAACATGAGAAAACAACCGGAATGAGTTTCTTTTCTTCGTAAACAATCTAGTAATTTATGTTCAGGACTCCAGCAGAACGAATGTCATCTCTTGATTGCATAACATAAAAATAACATAACTCACACCTGTCATTCTTGAAGGTTATGCAGAGATGTACCAAATAGTTCACCCACATTGCGCCAGTTATGTTCTAAGTGCAATGTAACAGGGAGCGAGCCTATTGCCATCAACCGGGCACAGATCAAGACTCCGTGGTTGCTAAAGAAATTCCTAATGGAAAGACTCAATAACAATTTTCCCGACCCGGGAACACAACCCAGGACCCATGCTCAGCATAGTTCGCGACTCAGTCTGTCTAATTGTCCTCACTAAAACAACCCCGGTGGCAACGATCTATGTATGGAAGGACCATGTTCTCTTGAAAGACCACCCTGGAAACCACTCTATGCAACATTGGTTGGGGCACATCCCGTGGGAAACTGTAAAGGGGTCACGTATGACTCATGATGAATGTAGACTAAAATATATTGTATGAATAACTAAAGTGAATGCATTTAACCATTCAACTAATATCACCCTCGGGAAAAGAGAAACTAAATTCATAATCAAAACAACACACGTTTTTGGCGCATATTCGTGAAAATTTATCAACCTTGTGTAGCATTCGTGCGCTGAACGTATTTATTTTGAACAAAGTTAGAATTTATTACGCCCCGCACCTGAAACGTTGAAATAGTTGGAGGTCTGCTTACCCTCTGGGGAGTAAAACACGCGCAAAACACAGCTGTTCTGACCTAATTACACATAAGAACATGTGCAAATATTTATTTCGTATACATTGTTATAAATGCCAATGTTAGGTTCATGAAAGTTGAGGGTTTTAGACGCACGCGTAACGCGTTTGTAAATAGAGACAAAATAAGTTATTTAAACTACCTACAACAAATTGTAATGGAAGGTTTACATACAATTTAAATCTCTAAGGGTCATTAAAATTTCTTGAATTCCCGAGAGAACTGTTAGCAATTTTCTTTATATAATATGACACGATGTATACACGCAAAAATATAGCGAAGCAGTGGCGAAGGGTCCATTTTTGTAAGAGGTAAGCCGGACTACATATCTTTAATGTGATTATTTATATTATATTTATTAATGTATTATTTCTCTATAGAATACTGACTGTCATTTTTAAGGGAAGCCGGTAAGAATCGAGTTGTATGGAACCTTCGCCACTGAGCGAAAGTCAGTTCAGCCAAGATCAAAGACAAGTGACGTTGAAATACGTTAAATTTTTAATTATAACCACGGAATAAAATATGGTTTACCACGAAATAAAAACGTGGCAACTAAAACATAGTTAATCATTTTATTTTCGTTATTTATGACGGGGACCTTATTTCAAAATAAATCACTGAACGTGTAAATAAATGGTTTGAAGGCACGACCTGCAGTGATAAATCTGGAATGACATATGGACTTTTGACAATTATTAATTACACTTCAAGTGAAGAATAATAGTTGTTATTGCATGTTTTATTTGTATATAAACCAAATCAGATTCATGACCGAACGGTGGTTTAGGGATACGTTTTGTGTTTTTATTCTCTTTTAGGTTTTTTTTAGGTTTAATATAAAATTCGTTTAAAAGTAGTTAATAAATAAATACATCAATGAATTAAAGCTACTTGTAGAATAATTTGAAAAAAAGTACTGTTACTTGTTTTTGATTTATTTACAGAAAAAAGCCGGCCAAGTGTGAGTCGGACTCGCGCATGAAGGGTTCCGTACCATCGTAGTAGCGGAGCCCCTTTAATTTTCAATTTATTTTTATTATCTGTTGTTATAGCGGCAACAAAAATACACATTCTGTGAAAATTTAAATTATCTACCTATTACGAATCACGAGATACCCGCTGACAGACGGATGGACGGACAGCGGAGGCTTAGTAATAGGGTCCCGTTGGTTACTCTTCGGGTACGGAACCCTAATAAGGTTATTGGTGGCTAATTCGTAATGAATGACCCAACATTTTATACCTGTTACCTAGTAACATATTTTGGGCACTTCATCAAACGACGACGTGTACAAATACTCACCTAAAGTGAATTGATTTTCTGAAGACTAGAAACCTACAAATACCTGGAAGTAGGTAATACTTAGGAATGAATTATTATTGACTGTCGACCGTCATGCTAGAACGACAGAACGTCATCGATCCCTTACAAAAATAGAAATAAGTGCGCCTAGATATTCAGAATGCGGCGAAGGAAAGACAATCTAATGCCATAGGCGCGATAGAGACATCGTATGTCAAAGAATATTGTTACCTATCAACCGTCTATAAAACACATTTTGTAACTTGACATTGATGGTGGTTGTTATGAGCATTGATCAAGGAGAATTGTCGTCTTTTTGATTTCCCTAAGTGGCGTTCAACGAATCCCACTGGTAAAGATTGTGTGCCCGTTCTCATCTGGAGATTTTTTTATTTTTTATTACTACTTCAAGGACAAAGTACAGAGACGGATTAAATGCCATAGACATTTACTACCAGTGAACCTTTGGTTGATGCAGAGACAAACAGTGGTAGGACTTTATCTGAAAGTAATTTAATTTAATACTAAGATAAACATACAAGGCTAAACACAATCCTATTAATATAAAACAAAATATATATAAATGTAAATAGACATTTAAACTGATATACTAAAATAAAAAATAAAAACAAACAATGAGGAAAACATTAACTTTGTGTTGAAACTGCCAGCTTTTGTCCGAATGTGTTCGAGAACTTTAATTTTAAAAGATAAACGATTGGTTGCCATCCTGATTCCCTGGGGAAGCGCATTCCATAGAGACTTAGATTGGACGAAGGATGGTCGGTGAATAAAGTCAGTGCGGTGAGAGGGATGAACACAGTTTTGCGATGAGTGCCTCCTATTATGGTAAAAGATAAATACAGTGGCTCTTAGTCCAAAAATTACTAAAGCACTTTTTCCTATGAAGTGGAATGCGTAGATAAACACAAATAATGTGTTGCCTGCAAGGTTGAATGAACTAACGACTGGCAAATTATAGCAATCGACGGAAAGGATCCTTCGCGACCCTTTCCTTCCTGTACAAACTTGTCTAAGTAAGGTCTCTAGTGCCAATGAATTATTTATGAAGAGCTACATGAAAACGTTCTAAGTAAGTAGCTCGTTTACAACGATTCGTTATTTAGGCAACAAATGGACATAATTTTGGAATAAACAAAGTGTGGTTGAGAGTTTAGTGCGCTGTGACTGCAAGCAAGTAATGTGGCAACCCCCAAATGTTGGTGGGTGTTCCGGAAACTATATACTTACACTAAGGGACTTCAATTCAATGATTTATGATGCTGTCTTATTTTCAAACTATGATCAGAATCTCTCAAACAAATGCGGTGATTAGATATGGTGTTTTCCTGGCTACTGAGTGGTAGCAGCCTAAATTATTTTCCCTTTTCAAGAAATGAATTGTTTCAAAAAGTCTTACGATGAAGCTGACACAAACAGACGAAAATTTCTAAACAAATAAGAACAATGAAAGTTCATTTCAGTACAGACTGACAAAGTATTCGTCGAACTTATTTTTGGGCCAAGTTTCAAACAAATACAGCAGTTCAATGACATTTGCAAACACGAACAGCAAATTACAATTGTCTAGTCGTGGCTAGGAACTTTGAAATGCATTCAAAGCATCATTTACTCAGATCCCCTTTGAGACGTCTCAGCTGAACTTCACAATGTTTCATGCTAATCTACAATTTGTTCCAAGGTGCAGACATTGCTGTTAACAATTTACTATGCAGTCGTAGTTCGGTGAAATGTAGACGTGCAGTTACGTACGGCACGGAAATTAGGTGTCTCTGGACGCTGGTCGACAGTGGTCGAACGTGGGTGACAGTGGCGGACGTGTGTGTACACAGGGGCAATGTTCAGGGGTTCTGAGCACGGACGCTGCGGCTAACCGACGTCATATGACGACGCTGCCGGAATGAATGTCATGTCGACAATAAAGTTATTGCACCATTGTGTAAGACGCCACAAATGGCGCATGGCCATATACGAGTATATTTGATTATTTTCTTGTACAGTGAGTTACAAAAGTCGCATTTGGATCATTTAAGCTTCTCTGGCACTTTGACAATTTGACAAATTTAAGATTTACGATGAAAATATATAATTATAGTATCCTGTTTACAGTCATAATTCCTCCAGCTAAATTCACAAATACGGTATTTCTAATGTTATTTACATCCTAATCGGGCGCACAACGTGATACATTATTGTGACACGTCTAATAAATATTTATGAGCAGAAATTGGGAGTAATTTAAACTGGATTAACTCCACCATACATCTTGGCTCATATAGGCACAAAGGAATCATTAAGAGAGGGGTATCTCTAGGCTGAATATTGAACAATATGGCTGATTGATGTCAAGGCAATAAGAAGCTGTATTATCTCGTGGTTAAGTGGCTACGTCATTCATACCGGCCTTGCCTTAAACTCAGGCATTAAAATTGTTGGTGATTGTATACCTACTTACTGTTCAAGGCACTGAACTTTGTTTAGAAAAGGTCAATGCTTTCAACAATTAGGTACTTTATTCTATTCTAATTAGAATTATATTTCAACTGACTAATATTTAGTTAATAAAGTATCTTTTTTGTAAAATAAATTAAGAAGTTAAATTACTTAAAGAGTCGTATAAATATTGTAAAGAGAAAGTTTAAATAGGACTTAATAAACGTAAGTTCATCAAAGATGGTAAGAATTATTATTAACTTTTAATATTTTCTTCAGATGAAGCCATATTCAAAAAAGGACATTGAGGAAAAACTTTGAGGCGAAAACATCGAAATGACAGTTTTTAACAATTACGTAAGAATAATAAAAAAATTGTTAAAACCATGAATTTTCCGACACTGGCTATGGAATACTAATAGATTCTGCCTAAAGGAAGAATAATACCTACCAACGCTATAGTGGGTTTCCCAAAGGTCCAAGACCTGAAAATACTTCCCTGAAATAACATTCAAAGGTCGGTTCTTGTTTTATTGTCATCAAAATTTATAATTTTAATCGAATTAAATAATCCAATTCTATTCTCTAAGCTGTTCGGAACTTATGGACAATTTCATCTTTAGAAAAGATTTACCAATTAATATTACATTTTATTCTTAAGAATTAGTTTTTCTTCAACATTTCTTAGTTATTAAAAGAAACAAAGTAAACGTTCAGAACTAGAAATTACATTTTTTATTCCGTGGAAATGGAAAATTCTTAACTTATAATGTGAATGATTGTTTCCTTAGTAATGTAAAACGCGGCGTTTCGACATTCTTATCGCTGTTATTACGTCATTCTTGATATCATAAAACTCGAACAAATCCAAGAAATCACTTAGCATATAATTATAACAAAGTTACATGGAATAAGTGACGTCACCACTTTTCCCACGATGTTTTCCTTTTTCCTTATTTCTATTCCGTTTGCAGATAGTTAGTAATTTCCTTTCGGTTGAACGTGGTACTTGCGTCGTGAGCCATCTCAAACAAGGTGAGATGAACGTCTTAACCTTGTCTGACGGCCTTGTCGAGTGTACTTTAGTCAATGAGCTCTTTTTGGGCGCTCTTACGTTGTTCATTTAGAGCACCTCCACACCGGCCACAGACGATGTGTCTCACACATTGATGTTCGTTTCCACTCTAACACAAACTCTGAAAAGGAAAACCTCCTTTATGTTTTGTACACCGTGTACACATCAGTCAGGCAAAGTTAAAAGGCTCTGAAAAAAACTAGTTATGTGTGAGAGCGTTTTGTGTGAAGTCCTTAATCCAAGCCTCCATTGTATGTAGCTTGTTCAATGGCCATATATTGAGGTAAAAGTGACAGCTATTGTTTCGTGGATTATCCGCAGTGAGCTCGTAAAAGGTAGAAAAAAGTTACTCACCGGGGAGGAAACTTTAAAAGCGACGATTAAGTGCAAATTGCGGTATCCCTGTAGTTAATCTGTTACTGCCTGATTCTTACCTGCTTTTAACCATTAAAATATAGCTTTTGAAGTAGAATAAAATAAAGTGTGTTTGCTAAACTTTTAAATGAATTCCGATTTTCAAATTAGCCTGAAAGGTTTTTTGTGGTTAATAGAAAATTTTCAGTTAATAAAGAATTTGATTCAGTAAATTAATTTAAAATAAAAATTACATCTAACAGCTTATTAATTCAGCTTTATTCAGGAATTGGAATTGTGCATAATGTTCAGCAGAATTTAATCTCCTGGGATTAATAAACAAACGCTCATATTATGTGGTATTTACAAAGTTTCCATATTATCTGTGTTAATAACGCCACCGGGGATGTTGATACAAGGTCATGAATTTATAATCATGTTTATCTAAACATTAGTGCTATAGTTTCAATGTTAAACCAGATAACTACCTAGGTGTAGCTACATATATTGCACTCAGAGTTTAACATTCGCCGTCAGCACAGCTTTGCTGAAAGCAGAAACACTAATGTGATTGCTTTTTGTAAGATTTACAAGATTTAACGTAACAATTCAGGATGAATAAATCGCCTTCCAAACTCTGCGAGATTTTGTGTAAAATTTTACTCATTTATTGTAATAAATCCTAGCTATATATTGGAATTGGATACTTATGTAGTAACTAGGAACATTATAACTTTGTTACTTTTTATTATAACTTTGTTACTTTTATTGATCGTATACTATAAGCTAATACCTATATATTTTTTACATAAATTCATGTACAAACAAACATGGACTAATGAATTATTTCCGCCACTGTATTTGTTTAAGATAAAATATACAATATCTGTGCCAAATGTACACTGAATACATTATGTACGTAACCTAATACACACAGGCGTGTTCACAATTAATCCAAGTCAGCTACTATTAGTTAATTAATTTGGAAATGTTGACAGCAGAATATTTGTTCATTTGATAAATTACCTACATATGCATGGTAGTGTACTCCATTTTCTGGCATCTACCAACAAAGGGATTTTGACAGTATTTATATAATACGTAGTACAACTGGCAGCCGAATTTCACAATTCTTTACTGGTATATTCTAAGGTCAAGCCCCTATACAGCAATTGACCAATAAATAGGTACTAGTCAGGCAGTACGTGCAACCCCAAGGTCTGTGAAGATATTCTAACAATAACAGTCTAGTTGCCTTAGACGAATTAGTTGAATCTACCAGACCATATCTGTCGCTCCATGTTAAATACTGGTATTCAGCTGCATCCGGTTGGACTGGAAGTTGACCTAACATAGTTGGGAAAAGGCTAGACAGATGGTGACGACCAGACCAGATCAGACCTCAAAATTCAAGCGATGGTGGATTAGGTTTCTAAGTAACAAACAATATCACTTGAATGACGTATAATTCTCATGATTTAGGAATTTGTTTTAGGCACATGACGGACCTAAGGTCCAAAAGTTCGTCAAGGTCATCTTCGGTAAACTAATTCAATTTCTACACTAGTTGTAAGTTATGTTGCCTGAAACAATGTAAGATGGTTTACTTGCGTTAATTTTAAGATATTTTAGCGCTACAATCCAAGCTTGGAAATGAGTAATTTTGATTTGAATAGGTGTTATTATTTCTGAAAGCAAACCATTTTAGACAAGCGATTTCTTAAAGGCTCTGAACCAAAGCATTTAGATTTTCCCCCATGTTGTTTTTAACAAACCCGTTGATGTACAAGTATACTTGGGTAAATAAATAAAAAACGGTTCTGTGTTAAAATCCGGACAAACATTTATTTTAACATAACATCACAACTGTACTCAATAGTACACCCAACATTTCGACAGTTATGTTTAAGTCCCATGTAATAGGCGAGCCTATAGCCATCAACTAGGCACAAATCCAGACTGCTACTGAGAAATTATTGATGGAAAAACCCAATAACAAATTGCCCGATCTGAGAATCAAACCTAGGACTTCATGCTAAGCAGTCGCGATTGCAACCACTAGACCAACGAAGCAGTGCATAGAAAAACGTACCTTATTTCCTTACTTCGACTTTTAGTAAAAAATGCTTTTTCATTACCACAAGTAGGTAAGTAGGGAACTGGAGAACAAAACATTTCCAGTTTTCTCTATAGGAGTGATCAGCTTGCAATTATTTTACAAATACTCGTCTGTTTCAGATGGAAATTGAAAATTATGGAAATGGAGTCGGACATTTTCTTGTTTATCTTTTCACAATTCTTACTTGAGCCATGTGTTTTTAATTAAAATGTTTTCGTTTCTATTCTTGTTCATTGAAGAAGATTGTGCAATACATTTTCTATATTCGAAATCGAGAAGATACTAGTAGTATCTCTATAAAGACATATCCAATGGATGAATATAATTCTATATGCTGACGGCAGAATTTAAATATCTATGAAGTGTGAATGAATAAAAATAATCCCATATTTCGGATAAATACCATTTCCAAGTTATTATGTTAATTAAAGACATTTAAAAATTAAATTTAATAACGAATAAATATTTAATACTAACGTAGATATTCAGAAAAGATCTGCTTTGAATATTTTATATGTCTGAACTATGTGGAGTAAATAATTTCCGGATTGTCTAAGGATTATTTATTATGGAAACGAATCCCCAGAAGATTGGGTTTAACTTTCAAAGTATGAAAAGTTGGTGCGGGGAAGAGCCAAAACATGTTGAAGAACCTATGTTAATTATGTAGTCAAGCGAGCAGTACAGTACAAGATTGTAGAAAAATCTTCTCCATCAGGTGTTCATCACACATATCGTACTCAATAATGAAAATACCTTGGAAACACACACACACACACACACTTTGTAAATTCCACAGCCTGAATTCACCCACTGCTGGGTATAGGCCTCTTTTGTCTTCTGCTAATCTCCACATTCCAGTGCCAGCGTCATCCAGGTTTTTCCTCTGATGGCAACTATCTATATAGTGCCCATCTCCCCATCTCGTCGCATTTCGATCATCGTCGAATTCCAATCAACTCTCCACGATTCATAAACCGTTAAATTAAAAAAATAATATTCTCATTTTAGCGTACAAATTATAAAATCAACACAAAAACAAACACTGTTAATGAAACATGAGCTCTGTATTTCACTAATGTAGAAGCACTTTCGAGCGTTAACCCTAGTTATGCGCGTGACATTTTGAGGCCGTCAATTTTATGCCGATCGGGAACATTTCACTGAAATGTTTGTATGGAGCGGGATTATCGTCTAAAAGCTTACTTCATCGGAGGGTTTGGTGACTGTATTTACTATTGAGATAGGAAGGTAAATGTTTTTGCCATGGGATGTCAGTGACTGCTATGGGAAGCTGAGAGAATTTACGCATTACGGTCACAAGGCGAAATCTTGGAAAGCTGATTGGTGTTCGAGAACACTAAGTAGCTTTGTGTGACAATATTAAATAGTTTAAAGTAGAGTAGTTAATTTGTCCATAAAACATTATATTTTTCCCCTACACAGCCTAGCTCATGTTTGGCCACGGACTTTTTATGAGCGGACATTATGGACGAGTGATGTGGGATAAGAGCCATAACGATGAATTATTGCTATGATTAAATTGCATAAAATGCCTATTACGAAACTTGTCAGGGTTATAATATTTTTTTACTCTGGTGAGTTCTAAATAGTTAATCTACAAAATCTGGGTGGTAGGGAGGTACAGATACTTATAAAGGGCGTAAAGTTATGGATATATTTAAGGTCAAAGTTCCAACTTTTTCACACGATCTTATTCAAATACAAGTTTTCAATATTCTAATTTTACTGTAAATACCTCCGTGACTCCTGAACTATTCATTGCATCCATCAACACAATGTTTTGAGCACCTACCGTTGAGTCCTACCGTAAAACATGATTTTTCACCCAAAAAAAAATGCCGTTTCACAGTAATAATTTTTTGCGTTGAGTTTCTTAGTTTTGATGTACAGACTGCTTTGTTGGCGGATTTGTGAAGGGTCCGTTTACACCTTGTACATTATATTGAAGTAAAAGACTACAATGTTTTGTTTCGGCAAAAAAACTTTAAAAAACAATAAACGTAAAAGCCGCAGGTATTTATACTTATTTCACATTTTTAGTAACAGTTTGACATGACTCAATGGTTCAAACTTATTCCAGGGTAAACATACCGGTGCTTTACATAATACAAATATTTAATACAATGTGTTATGTAACCTCGCATTAGAAAGGTTACGAATATTTACTGTGTGCCAATCACTTTATAGGCTAAGGACAATCTTAATGTCCTTAAAGGACGTAAGCTTAACATTTTCAGGTAGGTTTTACCTTTACACAGGGAAGGGATTATAAGGTCGGGGTAGGTCGTTAAAACTTGAAATACCTACCTTTAATCCCTGGATAGTTAAATTATGGAGTTATTATATTATCATTCAAAGTTCGTGCTGAAAATTGTCAGGTGTTATCAAGTACCTAAGTATTTTTAATTAATTTACACGCCATTGTTACGATAGTGTGACGTGTGTTATCGAAGTGTGCTAATACAAGTGTTTGCATACATTTGAAAAGTTTAATCAATAAATAGCCTTAGAAAAACATGTTGGAAAATAGAATGAACTGTTGTAGGCTGGTGTGAATGAACGGTGAATAAATACGAGCGAAGCGCGTGCAGAGCCATCTGTCGCAATCGTCGCGAACTATTGTTGCAATGTGGTATGCACCCGGTTTCACTGAATTGTAGTGTCAGACTAAATGTCTAGAGCGCTGTAAATCTGTGAAACGAGACGTGATCATAATTTTTATAAACAATAAACTATGAACATATCTATAAATATTTTATCTCTAAGTTTTATAGACATTTTTGAGTAGAACAATAACGATTGCGTGCGTAAAAATGATCATAAATGAGTCATAGTAGATAAAAATAATGAGATATTCTGATTTTCCTTATCTTGCTCATTGACTATTATGACTAATTAACTCTGACGCATCTCATTAGAAGCATTTATAAACAAATGTTACAAAAAGATTTGGGCTCGTCCGGGATTTGAACCCGGGACCTCTCGCACCCAAAGCGAGAATCATACCCCTAGACCAACGAGCCGCTTATAAAACCAGTTGAAATTGCTAAATACACTCTCCGTCAATAAGAAAATATGTATAAAAAACAATTATTCGTGGAATTCGAAACGTTTTTGTGCTATAAAAGGTATTAATGACGTCATAAATATATACGTATTAGATATAAAAGGTCAGGTTTCTTGTTTTTCTTCAAATCAAAATCAATTGAACATTGATCTTAATTATGTCGACTCTCATTTTTTAGCATTTGTGCTAGACATTAGACAATGTGTTTTTAGTGTTTTTTTTTCCACTAAGGACCATAATTATCATAACTGATATTGATCTACAAACCACTAATTTATCAAATTAAATGTACCTATCTATTCATTCCTTTTGATATGAAGCGATTCTGATTAAATATAAATATAGAACTATCTACTCACAAAACTCATACTGTCACTTACGGGATATCTCCCTGGAATCACAATGACTGTATAAGTTTTGTTTTACACTTAAAACAGTGTTTATCTTGGGGCACAGGATAAGGATACCAAGTTCTTATCTATCTCTGCATGCACTTCCCGTGAGATAAAAGTATTCTCTCTTTCTTCTCTTTCTGCAACCTTTGGCCACCCAATGCTGAGTATATCTAGGTGGGACTGCCAGCATGAGGTCCTGGGTTCGATTCCCGGGTCAGGCAAATTGTTATTGGGTTTTCCATCAGGAATTTTTCAGTAGCAGCCACGCTGTCTGGATTCGTTCCCAGTTGATGGCAATAGGCTTGGCTCCTCTTACATCGGACTTAAACATAACTGGCGAAATATGGGTGTACACCTCTGCCTAACCCTACTAGGATTACAGGAGTTATGTTATGTTATGTAGGTTTAAGTACAGGTCTCTTTCAAATCTCTTTTTTATGGTAAATCGATAAAAGTATGAACTTTAACCATACATTACATCAAGGCAGTAAGTTTAACCTATTTGTAAAATAGATATCATACATCATACAGTTATCATCTACTCAAGTAGTCGTTCAAATTAACTGTGACAAGTATGGGTAAAAAATGTGTCCCACATACAAAAAGAAACATGAATTTAACTAACAATTTATGAACAGGTTCACTGTTCAATAAATTGAGACGAGAACCATTCAGCAGCGCATTCATTGAACATCTATTAGAGATGTGTTGAATTTAAACGATTGCATTCAAAACCGCACGCTGCGGGCTTTAAATTCAGCGAGTGGATAATCTGTTTTCACGTAGTAATCACAGGTTTATTGTTTATGTATGTATGTCTATGTGCATTGTAAGTATGTAGGTAGTTATATTCTTTCATTTACCTCGACGGCATTTGCACCTTGGAGAGGCTGATTTTCTTTGTATATCTTACTTACTTTCACCGCAAAATTACCATCTATTGTGAATGTATTTCGAGCTCCAATTAGCAAGAAATCTGCTGAGATTAAGTTCTTATGTAATTACGACCGCTACAATAAATGATGATTCTGTGTATCACCCAAAGTTTGACTAGTAGAGAATGCCATTGGCATTAAGTCCGTCTCTGTCCATCATTTGTGTGCTTAAATTATAGTATTAAATTAACCTTTTGAATGCCAGAGCATGAAGTCACGCACGTGGCCTGCAAGAATTTCACCTACCATTTTGTCACATATTTGTGTCGTTTGGCGTACAAGGCACGCGCTTGCTTGTCACGTATATGTGATAATGGCGTTCAAAAGTTTAATAAATAAATCTAATTTTGGAAATCATATACTGTGGCAGGTACTTAGGGAAAACTTGTGTGAACTTGAAGTGTAATTGCCTACTTGCTGACTATCGTATTACTTGTTACAACAGCTGTCGTCAAATAGAAACCAAATCAAATCAAGAGACGTTCTCCTCATTCTTCAAGCATACAATAAGTAGGTACTTTTTTATCAGTACCTTACACAAAGCAGCTGGAACACTTATGACATAGAACCCCCACAGTTGATCCCAGTGCAAGGGTCAGGTCAGGGTCTTACTCGCTCTGGCTGGTCCCAAGTAACATTAAGTCGTTGATAACGCTACGTGATATTGTGTAGTAACACTGTTTTATATTAGTAGCAACTACAGTTAGTGACGCGATAAGTTATAGCTGGACATTATAGGAAGGAACTAGCTGTTGCCCCGACTTGTTTGTTCCTTAAGTTATACTTAGGTTTTAAAGCAGACGGAGAAATGTACACCGTCCCAGTAGTTGTGACAATCCTTTTTAGGGTTCCGTTGCCCGGTGCCAAAAAACGGAACACTTACAGATTCGTCGTGTCCATCTGTCTGTCCGTCTGGATGTCACAGCAAATGACAATGTCAATGATGACAATGTGATGTCAATGTCATTTTACTCCGAGAATGCTGGCACCACACAGGTTGAGAGTAGGCGTCTTCTAAATTTGAAAAAACTAAAAAGACGGGTGAATACGGTACCGCGGTATCTTTAGCTCCATATGCCAAATAATTTACGATTATTTAAGTTTTTGTAGAGTCTTCTGAAAGCAAGACCAAAACAAACCGAACTCATTTTTCCACCGTTGGTTTTCATGTCAGTGATTCATACTTAAATATTTAAAACATTGTTATGGCGTACCAATGTTATTACTTCGATAGTTAGGTATCCACATAATGATCTATGTCGGACACGGTATACCTTTTATCGCTCGAACCGTTAAAAATCTATATATATAAAAATGAATTGCTGTTCGTTAGTCTCACTAAAACTCGAGAACGGCTGAACGGATTTATCTTATCTTAGTCTTGAAATGTTCGTGGAGGTCTAGGGAAGGTTTAAAAGACGAGAAAAAATCGAATAATTATATATAAGTATATAAAACAAAGTCGGGTTTGTTACAACACTTATAACTCGAGATCTGCTGGACCAATTTTCATGGTTTTTGATTCGTTGGATTTGTCTCCACCCCGAATAGCAGAATACATCTTAAAAACAATGGTAGGTAGGTAGGGTAGGTAGGTAGGTAGGTAGGTAGGTCGGTAGGGTAGGTAGGTAGGGTCGGTAGGTAGGTAGGTAGGTAGGTAGGTAGGTAGGGTAGGTAGGTAGGTAGGTAGGGTAGGTAGGTAGGTAGGGTAGGTAGGTAGGTAGGGTAGGTAGGTAGGGTAGGTAGGTAGGGTAGGTAGGTAGGTAGGTAGGTAGGTAGGTAGGTAGGGTAGGTAGGTAGGTACGGTAGGTAGGTAGGTAGGTAGGGTAGGTAGTTAGGTAGGGTGGGTAGGTAGGTAGGTAGGTAGGTAGGTACGGTAGGTAGGTAGGTAGGCAGGTAGGTAGGTACGGTAGGTAGGTAGGGTAGTGAAAGTAGTAGGTAGGAAAACATGCATTGCAACGCATGCCGGGCACAGCTAGTTCGTCGATAAAAAGAAGTTAAGCCATTACTGAAATTGATATTGAAAAGTATCGAATATTGGGGCACAGTAACCACTGGTACTTACATAGGTGGTTGGACTAGAAAGTATGCGTGTTTGGAAACAGAGCCTCCACGAGGATAATTTGCTACAGTCCCCATGAATCTGATGTACATAGAGTCTACAAGACCTTAAAGTATGAAATAAAAATATACTACAGTATAGCCAATTCTACATGGAGTCAACGGCGCACAGACTGTAGTCACGAAATCAGTACATGGTTCTAGATACCTCAGAAACCTGAGTATATAACTTTTCTGTCTATTTACGCATCGATGTCCCTTACGCCCTGTATAAATATTATTTTTTGCCCCTACGTGTGTCTTAAAACACTATCGTTTCAAAGTACTACTTCTGGGTCTTCTTTCGTTGTATTCTCGAACTATGGTCAACGATTTTCCCACTATGTTGGGATCAGCAGATCACCTTTCAGTCCAACGGGATGTATGCAGTTGAATACACCAGTATTCGCGATACAATATGTTGGACAGAATAATCTCATTCATGACTATGCTATATCTTCGCAAATAGCAATCGTATATTTGATATCCAACTTAACATAAACCACGCAATCACTCTTTACACATGCTGCAAAGAGTAGTTTTAAATATTAATGTTTATACAGATCTTGCGAGATGAGTTTCTATGACGTATTTTATAAAGATGTTGCATAAATTATAATTCAAAGTGTTATGATACCTATCTTTAGGTAGTAAAGGTTGTCTATCAGTCTACCCAAGGGGATTTATTTTTGCATTTGGATAAGATGAGTCTAAATTTTTGCATCGTATTTTTGCAGTTGGATAAGACGAGAGGAGCTCGTGGCTAAATAAGAACAGCCGCTTGGATCGATATTTAGGTTAAGCCGTGCTTACATAGGTTGGTCCGTGGACTGGTGACCACCCATTACATACCGAGTTTCCTAAGCTCCGTGCCTCGGAAAGCACGTGAAGCCGTTGGTCCCGGCTGTCATTTGTAGATCTTTAACAGTCGTTGCAGGTAGTCTGTGTCTCGAAAGTCTGACAACCAGTCTTACCAAGGGGTATAGTATTACCTAGCGCTAACTGGGTTGTGGAGGTCAGATAGGTAGTCGCTCCATGTACAATACTGGTATTCAGGTGCATCCGGTTAGACTGGAAGCCGACCCCAACATAGTCGGGAAAAGGCTAGGCAGATGAGATGATAAGTTGAGTCTAACAGATAGTATCAGATAGAATGTGCCGATTGTTTGATTTCATTCAAGTTTTTTGACGCGTTAAAGTAAACGCGATAAAATTCAGTACCCTACATATAGCTTTTCGTTAGCGGCTGCACCACTTCTATTCGGGTACCAGGGTAGCAAAGCCCTACAGTATCTGCCTGACCGTTGGGTACCTTAAGTATGTCTGGAACTGTTCAACTGAGCTATTTCAATCTACTGATATTGATAGTGATCCGGTGGCAGGTTTGATTTTGTGTGACCAATTTTGTATCCTGTACTTGATTTCTCCGAACATTAACACTTAAAAACTTAGTTTGAGTTTTTCTGAATCTCAAACTAACGCACATAGGTATGTCTGCACTAAAAAAAATTCATATGTAACGCTAGAAGGTACATAATTACTTCACGATTTTCAACTAAGTATTATTAATGTACATTTTAGTTTCACTTGACTTTACCCTCAATTCTCAATCATGACAAGCTGAAGGTTATTATAAAAGGCCGGAATCCTATCAAGATTAATAACGAACGATAGAAAAAATTATATCAGAAACAAAAATCTTGTTATTTCGATATAATCCTAACAATTTATATCAAAATGGTCAGCCTTGAGTTTGATTTATCGTGCTTACATCCTGCTCTGAAACGGTAGAAAGATCTAAAAGGAAACAGTAATAAAATATACTTGGAAGAATATCAAAGTGAAGGATAAGTGAACACTGATAAATAATTATGCAAATTACAGGAAGAATGTATATCTAAATAGCTGGAACGAAGTTCTAAAGAAGACGTTAAAGCGTCGTTACGGGTACTTTACATAAAGAATCCTTTTAAATAAATAAGATATTGAAGTCCCAAGTGCCGGATACTCTAGATAGGTAGGTACAAATTGTTATTCGAAAGTGTTCAAATATTTAAATATCGTTCAGTGGAAACATGCTTCCATTTTTGTAGTTTGCTTACCGAGCTGTGGTCCCTGAAGAGATATACGGAACCACTACTGTACCTACGTGTTAGAAAAAGTTACAATATTTTCAAAAAGATTTTTTTGCGTCTAAAATAGGTAACATTATTGTGACTATACGCTTTTCCATCACATGTGTACCAAAATCTATGTCAGCTAATATCGATAAATTGAGTAGCGTAGTGGCTGCCACGCTGTGGTTAGAGCATTTTAGTTCCTAATTTTGTACCTAATCTAGCAACTCGTGTGTACCAATTTTGTTATACAGTACCTACGTGCTAACATTTTACGACATACCTACCTCGCAACGATTCAGCAAAAACATGTTTATATTACGAGCACAGACAAACTTTGTTACATAAAACCTACATAATGTAGGACTGCAATAAATATTAAGTTATTTGTCTTAGGAATTCAGCTTTCGTTACATATTCACGAAAAGCTTGTTTGTTTTACGAATAGTACAGGACAGTTCAGGACCTCAGGCAATGCGACTTGCGTGTCTTTCACTTGTTTCTTTCTTGTGAGTACCGTTGCGTCACAAGTGGTGTAGTTAAAGCCGGCCATAGACAGTTTTAAATATGAATGCAAAACCGAGTTCCATAGAGAACACATGCATGCAACTGCAAGCGTATTGGTTGGCTTATTTGCAAGCATGTCATCACCGGCCACACACGACAATGTGGTTTCTTAGTGGGAGACTTACCTATAATAAAAAATAGAACGCCACTGAAAAATGCGATATGTTTGTTTGCACAGTTATTCCTGCGCAGTCGTACCGCGCAGGCATAACCAAGCGCCAATAATGTATATTTCGAAATAAGCTCGGTTGCATGTATAGGCCAGGGCCGGTAGTCTCGACATAAATATCGACGCTGTCGCAAACTTTCGATTGCTTAATAATAACGGAAAAAATCGGTTCCAATAATGTTACTTGCGAGAAATGCAATTCTAAACATCCGTTATTATTAAGCGTTCATGCAAGCCTGCAAAGTTTGACTGTACAGGCAAAACTGCACAAGCATAACCTATCGTCTATGGCCGGCTTAAGCGGTGGCTCGTGGCATGCTACAAGCATTTAATTTGTTTTCTTTGTAGACGCTGTCGCAACACGCGTCGCTGGTCGTGTAATTCGTGGCCAAACGGTTAGGTGTAGTCTTATCCAAAATATTTGAGTTTATATTCACGAAAATCTGGTTTGTTTTATAGTCGGATCTAAATTATTCCATAATATTAAGTATTCACTTTGAATAAAAACAAATTATCTTCGTTCTGAATAACTGACGAGACCGTAATGTAACGTAAATATTGTACCTACATAATTTATTGGATACTGATTCTTGGATGGATTATGTCGGCTGATGATTCCTTTTGCATAAATTAAGAAGGAATTTGAGTTAATAAGCCGAAGCATTGAGTTTTTCTTTTAGTCTATCTTTCGGCCGAGGTTTCACCCGTGTGAGGTTCTGAAATTATCCTGCGTGAAGGTACTACTGGGATAAAAAGTACTTACCTATCCCATGTCTGGTTATGGTCTATCTATATGTCAATATTCATAGAAAAATCAATTACTTAAGAGAATTAGGCGAGAAAAGGTGAACAGACAGACCGACAAACAGAAAGAAATACTTTCGCATTTATTTTTTCAATATCAAAATATTTTAATTCACATAGGCGTACATGGGCACTTATAAAACGTCGACAAAAAGGTACACAGTTCGGGTTGGTCGTTTCCTATGGAGAAGAACCGGCAAGAAACTCCATGGTTACTCTTTTAAAATGATTTGCTTTTACAATATTATCATGTCATCATCATCTCATCATCTGCCTAGCCTTTCCCAACTCCGTTGGGGTCGGCTTCCAGTCTAACCGGATAAACAACCGGTCTAACAATATTGTCATGTGTATATATTATACATTTTACATAAATATTTGTCATAAATCTAACGGACGGGTTCTGTTAGGTTAGGTACCTACACATTTGTATTAGCTAATGAATTTTACAAATGCTGACACTGTAGAAACTGGTTGATTTCAGATATCCTTAAACCGTGGAGTAAAATTAATGTGTTCAAAAAGAAAGACACTTGCCTATGCTTCAGGTAATGTTTAATCGAAAAAGGCTTTGAAAAACTCAGCCCTTAGTTCCAAAATTAAAAATGTTTCATTCAACAAAAAAATACAATTGTACAAGTGTGTAGGTATTTACTCCTAGGTAGGTCTTATTTGAAACTAGGTACTGTTAGTAACAGTAGTTACGCTAGCGAGAACCCCAATAAATATAAACAGACCCCAATACTCGTATTCAACCGCAGATTTATGGCGGCGATGTAAAACGTAACGCTCATAAATATTTCACATTTTATGCGAAATTTATTGTGGAACCCTCTCCAATACCTTGTAAACAGTACTCTAGCTACTCCTTCGGTTTTAATCAAATTTATCTATGATTTATTTTTCTTGTCTGTGGAAGGAAAAACGCAGTTCGTTCTTTTCTGCAGTTTTTTTTTCATAATTTATTTTCTTTGTAAGCATCAAGCGCTTACATTAATACTTAGATAAAAAATCAACAGTAATTTTTAACAGTGTTTTGTTTTTTAAATTGTTGACGTAACTGGTTATAGTGCAAAATGTTTTTTTTACTCTTAAATTATATTTTCAGGAAAGTAAAGTAGTTCCAACTTTCCAAATATAAAAGAACCATGCGTGCATGCGAAATTTTATCATAAATTCACGTCACAGGAACGGGCTTTTTATTGTCACATACCTACGTAACGAGTTACCAGAATCAAAAATATATTTACGATTTTTTCCAATACACGGATGAGAAAGAATAATTTATGAATTCGATCAACGTGTACCGGTTACCGTACCGTAGCAGATCAAAACAGGCTATCATCAATTTTATATGCACCTATAAAAGCTCGTGCATTACCTTTTTTTATTTGAATTATGAATCTAACAGCCTTGCTCTTCCGCCATTTTTTTTTTCCGATTCAACCCGACCCGAAAATACCCGACCAGTTCTGAAACTTCAGTAATTCTCGTAGAGAGTAGTGAAACAGAATAGCAAGCGTGGATTAAGGAAAAGAAATAGCTTTTCGTGATTCAAGTGGAGCCAAGTTAAGCTGGAAATGACCTCTTTAGGACTTTATTTGAACTTTGAATTTAAGTGAAAGTAGAGTCAATCTTTTGTAGAAAGATTATTTTATATTCAAGCAAACGTTGCTAAGTTATGTCTCACTACTAAAATTCTCATGGCCCTAAATACCTGCTGGCTGTTTAGTACATGCACAAGTTCGTATAATGAACCTTCAGTAAGGCAGTATGTAGTTGTACTTGACGGATTTTCATCATTATGAGACAGACACACTTAAGCCTCAAGCGAGGATGAATAATTAGGGATTAGCTACATATACAGTCATACTACGGTAAGTAAGTTCAAAATCGTCTCAAATAACTGAGAGCCCTTTAAAGCTTCAAGAGGTTTCAAAAACTTTAAAACTTCGCTGATGCATAAATGATAGCATGATCGACCAAAACTTTCTCAAAGTCAACAAGATCCTAACCGCACCTCCCACAATGTCAAGGTCGGTTAAATTTCCATTGATCGAGCCTCCAATCCGATTATGTTTCGCTAAATCACCGCAGACGGCATAACGGCGAAGCTAGTTCTTGCGTAAAATCGCTCGTGAACAAACTTTGGTTGCTCTTAGAATGACAAGGATAAACGAGCTACTCAGCCGTCGTATTGTTGCTGGCTTTTACAATTCTTTTTATATATCTTCATCGATAGCGATTAGACGGTTAAAAGGGGAAGTTTTATTTGAAATTCGAACTCCTTTTAATACCGTTTTGGGAATAAAGAATACCAAGAGGTATTTTATTTTTGCGCATTATAGCCAGTAGCCGGATTTAGGGCAACAGGGGCCCTTGCCCCGGGCCTAAACAAGGATGGGGCCTCCACAACTTGGTTAAGATAAAATGACATCCTTTGCGTCCAAGAGTCCATCAAACAGTGTTAAACCACTCCCCGAAATCTCGGATATATACCTATTCCAGGTGGAATACTACAATTTTCGAGATCGCTTCGCTCGCTAATACATCCTAATCCTGTCTCAATTCAATATTAGTTGACAGATTTACTCCTTTTCTCATTTCTGAATGAATGAGCAAAAATAACGTAATTTATTCGAAAAGGGTTGTGTGGTTATTATTTCGTCTGTCCCAAAACAAATTTCGGTGCCTCCACTTCTAGACTGCCCCAGGGCCTCCACACCCATCAATCCGGCCCTGATTATTGCTGATTACTTAGCTCACTACAATACACAATGATCATAGTTTTAAATCTTCTTACTAAGTTTCTCTTGTACAGACGCCAGCATCAACAACAACAACAAGACAACATCAAGCTACCCGAAACTGTAAAATTTTCCCAATCAACCTTGAACCTAATGTTTTAGCGATAAAGTTGAAAATCTATTAAATAAATTTGACAGATTGTGTAGCTTGATGTGCTGGCGTTTGTACCTCGGTACATTACAAATGTTTAGAAATCCATCATAACGACTTATTTCGTCTTTACTGGCTTCGCTACAAACATTCATTTTAACTATAGCCAAGGCCTAAGTTACTATAGCCTGTTAGTCTTCGGAATAACGATGAATTGCTTTTTACTCTAATTGAGATAAATTCGGTAAAATTAACTGGCCAACGAACTGTACTAGGAACACCCGATTCTATAGCATAATAAAAGCAGTGGGCCTCGTACGAAGGACTTAACATTTATTTAGTTTTAAGACGACATTTGTCATCATCTGCCTAGTTAGCCTTTTCCCAAAATTTATTGGGGTCGGCTTCCAGTCTTACCGTCTGACTACATGTAACTGTAAAGATAGAAAGATCTACACATGACAGAAGGCATGTGAAGCCGTTGTCCCCCAACGGCTTCACGTGCCTTCTGAGGCACGGAGGAAGCTCGATATGTAATGATGGTCACCCATCCACAGACCGACCTTGGCAAGCACGGCTCAACCTTCAGGATTGACCAGTGCGGCTGTCCTTTTTTAGCTACGAACTCATCCTTTAAGACGATATTTGTATAGACCTACAATTAGTGATGCTAACTGTATTTGTAGCATCTAAATATCTATAGGATAATATTTGAAAAATCGTGCGAATTTACGCTTTTTTTTTTTGGGATGTGAAATCATCAAATGACTCCTCCCGCTCCGCGCCGGAAGGGAGTGTCAGACTTTTACTGACTAAAACCCATCCATGTTCCTTCTTTTGCCCTTTGTGTTCCAGGGCCACGGTATCTCTTTCGAACATTCCCGCAGCCCTGCTTCATAGGCTCTAACACAACCACGCGGTGCGTTGTAAACGTAACGTAAATAGATCGAACACATCATGTTCCACTTACAATATTTTCATAATTTTAGGAATTTATTCATATATATGGATGATCCAACGCTATACTTTTCTGATTAATTTCGTTGCGGGATCCAAAACAGTTAAATTGTTTCTCTGGGACTTCGTCGAGTTCCATTGTCTCGGCACTTTTCTGGTGGTCGCCACTGGTGATTCTGGCTTTTAGGAGTTACAGTGGTTTAGGAATAGTGTGGCGGGTTTGTCCCATAATATCCATGGATGATACTGGTTGTGCTTGTTGCAAACAATTTAACTAAAGTGATAATAAATAATTGAATTTACGAATGAAAATTCGACGTATAAAATTTACCTAGGGCCCAGTGGCGAAGGTTTCATACAACTCGATTCCTACCGGCTTCCCTTTGAAAAATGGCACAGTCAGTATTCTACAGACAAATAATATACTTAATCACATTATAAATATATGTACCTACTCCGGCTTACCTCTTACAAAAATTGACCCTTCGCTACTGCTAGGGCCTCAGATCTCCTAAAAAAAGGATGATTACGATTATAATAAAAATCCTAAGTAATTTTGGTCTTATAGAAACGCAAAGTATTCTTTGAGTGGCGCTTATCCCTAGCGCAGAAATTCTCGAGATATACGGATAGCTGTCATCAAGGACTTGACAGTAATGTATAAGAGCGTAACAATAATATATTGAGTCGCTCATCGCTGTAATAGTTCGTGCAGAGATGGTAGCTGTAAAGTGTGTTTACCAGTGGATAGGCATACAGTACAATACAGTGTATTGCTGAATAGTCCTGCGTGGTAAGCTTGTAAATATCTTGAAATTTCAACTGGGAATTATACGTAGATACTGAGGATCAGAATAAATCATAATTAATCATTAAATTGATTCAAAAACAGGTAGGTACTTTAGATTTAGTTGAAGCCCCTGATGAATGATTTTACTGTCAAAACAGTGTTGTCGTAGTTGATTAGTAGAAATCAGGAGCTTCATATTTGTCATTAGCAGCTCCAAAATCAATTTAATGGCTTGTTAAAAAAGGGGCAATACCATCGTTCTTAAAAATAAGAGAGATTGCGAAGACTCGCTCATCCTACTTCCTACTAATATTATAAATGCGAAAGCTAGTGAGGATGGATGGATGGATGGATGTTAGTTACTCTTTCGCGCAAAAACTACTGACCGGATTTGGATGAAATTTGGCACACAGATAGGTTACCTAGATTAACAACTAGGATAATTTTTGTCCCAGTAGTACGATCCCTTGGGTCAATTACCGAACACCACACGGGCGAAGCTGCGGGCAAAAGCTAGTCCTCCATAATTATCCGTGAAACAAGACAAAGCTTATTTCTCCAGAAACACTTTGACAAAGTATTATGGAATAAGGAACCCTACCACATTAGCCACATGGACCACATTAATCTAACGCCCTCATTAACATCAATGAATATTCTGGGGTTCGGATAAAGGAACCCACTTAAGCTGGACAATGACTTAACGTTTACTGCTATGCGGATAATGCGAACATTAACTAATTACCTTTCTTTAAAGTTGGAAATTGTGATTAGTCATGAAAATAGATCGGTTTTAGACCTTTTGGCAGATATTGGCTACTTTGATAAAGCCAACTTGCAGAAAGCAGGTAGGTAAGGCAGCAGCCACTAAAAATAAACTGCTGAATTGTATCTTTTTGCTTTAATACGTGTACTGCAACTGTGTCAAGCGCGACTGCCGAGCATGAGGTCCTGGGTTCGATTCACATGTCGGGCATAGTGTTATTGGGTTTTTCTATCAAGAATTTCTTAGTAGCAGTTTGGATTTGTGCCTGGTTGATGGCAATAGGCTCGCCCCCATTATATGGGACTTAAACATAACTGGCGAAATGTGGGTGTAGGTACTATTAAGTATAACTCTCTCCTCCTTTCATTGATTACAGGTGTGATGTTATGTAGTACGTTAACGTTCAGAACCACATCAAATAATGATCTCATTCTACAATTTTTAAACTGATTCTAAATTACATGTAGATCCAGAACCAGTTTTCTGCCAGCCAGCACGACTTACGTTTAAGTGTTCGTTTTGGTAGTATATTTACCTTTTCTACAAGCAATTCTAGTTACAATTAGGCACACAATCTATGTCTAGAATCTCTCTTTCCCCTTAGTAATAGGTACTTGGCTAACAGTAGCGAAGGGTTAATTTTTGTAAGAGGTAAGCCGGAGTACATATATTTAGTGTGATTATATTATATGTCTATAGAATACTGACTGTGCCATTTATCTAAGGGAATCCAGTAGGAATCGAGTTCTTTGGAACCTTCGTCACTGTTGGCTAGTATTCTATTCTTCAGCGGTTTTCCATAGTTAAACACAATAACAGTATGCTTATACACTAGAGAATTCAATTTCAATATTAATAACTGGGTTAACACACAAAGGAAATTGATTACCTTATTCATATTCAGCACTCAACTTCATCCGATTACGGTTATTAAAGCTTTCCTCCACTATGTGCTTAGCATTCTCATATAGTAAATATTAGGGGTGCTTCATATCGGGTCGGCACATTTTATTCGGCAGTATTTATTGAACTACAGTAGCGTTTTGTAGTGGACTGGATACAGATGAATACCAGTATTTTACATGGAGCGAATGCCTATCTGACCTCCACATAGTCCACAACCCAGTTAGTACAGGGTAATACGATATCCAGTACCTACCCCTTCGTTAGACTGGTTGTCAGACTTACGGGTCACTTACTACCTGTAACGACTGTCAAAAATCTACAAATGACCAACCGGGAACGACTTAACGTGATTTCCGAGGCACGGAGGAAACTTAATATGTAATGGGAGGTTCCCCATCCACAGCAAGCGCGGCTTAACCTGAATATTCACCCGTGCGTCTATTATTATTTAGTAACAGCAAATTCTGCCTCTATGGAAAAAGGAGTTAGTATAAGTATGAATGTATATTATTTAACTACAAAGCTGACACGCAGCAACTATATCGCATATTTGGCTTTTAGTCGACTCATACCGATCGGCAAACTTTGTTCAGTATCTACCCCCACTAAACCATGTAAGGGCCGGCTCGGCACAATTCTAGTTGACCCGAATGGCTTTTTCCCGAACACATTTTATCTAAGATTCTATATATTCTAGATATTGCCACCCGGCTTTGCTGCAACATCCCGACCTGAGCATGAGAGTAGCAACCCTTACAAGGCAATGTTGTATACACGTAAATAAATGGATACATATCTATCACGAGAGGCGGTAGAGCAAGATAATTTGATACCGCCGCTTACTAAGGGCTCAAATATGAAAAAACCGGCCAAGTGCGTTTCGGACCACGCACAATGTAGTTTTCCGTAGTCTTACAACGTTAATTTCATCCACTTCCTATGGTCTGATATGCCTCCGAACGATGATTTTTATTGTAATAATAGAAAAAAAACTTACATTTGCAGTTGGAATACCTGTGCTCCCATACATTATGTTTAGGAAAATCTGTTATCCAAGTAAATTTTATAAGTTCGTCGAATATTACTCGTAAACTTGTAAAACCTTGTTAGCTGCGATAGTTTTTCTTTTAACTTCGTTATGTATACTATCACTGTGAATTTTTTCACGCACCCAAACAGAACCGTTTAGCTGGTAGAGGGGGAGGACACTTGAGTCTAACAAAAATTTGGACTTTAAAGCTTAATATTTCACAAACGAATCCCCAATCGAAAAATTATTTGAACAAACTCACAATATTTTTAAAGGAGGTCTTTAAAAATATTGGATAAGTCCAACGACACAAAAAAAAGAAATACTTTTCTAAATTTTAATTTTCCACTTTGTCGGCGTAACTAATCTGTATATTCATGCCAAATAACAGCTTTCTAGTACTAAGAGTCTTTGAGTTAAGCTGCGGACAGACAGACAGACAGACAGGCGGACCTGGCGAAACTATAAGGCTTCCTTGTTTGTTGACTACGGAACCCTAAAAACGGCACAAAGAAATGGTAGTCCTACTTTTTATTCCATGGCAGTTTCCTTACCTTTTTTATACAAAAAGAGGGCGATGGACTTCGAAACGAAGATGGGTACAAAACTTTTTGTTAGAATTGGCTCCAGATGTTGATGCCTGTTGATGCCACATTTTTTTCATAATAGGATATGAAATATGGATCGCACTTAACGCATTATAATGTATGTTGTGTGAATGAGGTCGACTTCAAATCTAGGACAAAGTTTCAGCCGTAAACCCGCGATGTACCTACTTAGCTATAAAATTACTTTATAGTACTCGGTACGTCGACGTGGGATTACTTTCCTTTGCCATTAAATGTTTCCCACCGGAATGTCGTAACTCTAGTCATTCTGCACTCATCACGGAGATAAATTATCTCGAACTAAAATTGAGTTAAGCTGAGTTCATACTAAGAAAATATTTGCCTTATCTTAAGCGTTTATTGCCATAAATACATAAAACCCATATCTATAGAATCTATACATACATTCACTATAATACTAATTATGATCATCATCAAATACCTAAATAAAATTGAAGTGTCTGCAATGTGTTATAATTTCAAAATAACAGTTTTTTACTGAATGCATATGAAACTATATTAGGTAAGGTACTTACAATCTCCACTGACAGACGCGAAAACGTTAACATTTTACGTCTGCGACTGTGATTCACTGTTTTGTTGTAGGTATATCTCTTTACATAAATGATTGAAAAATACCTTAAAGTTGGTTTGCTAAATGTAGGCTCCCTTGGCACTAACCACGATGATTTTATAGCAGCAGTGGAAAGGCATTCCTTCGATGTTCTAGCAGTTAACGAGACTTGGCTGCGACCGGGCGAAGAGGGGCGAGCGCCCACTGTGCCAGGTTACCGCTTGCGCCACATACCACGACCGCTGTCTGTTCACGGGGGTCGGGGGGGTGGTGTGGGTTTTTATCTTAAACGCGGCCTCACTGCTCGTACCTGGTCCACCCCAAATGACCCTAGATACGACACTGTCGAACAAATGTGGATTATCCTTACTCTAAATGGAAATAAAATTGCTATAGGCACAGCGTATCGTCCCCCACGCTTCGACCTGGACCTCTTTCTCGACGCTATAACGGACTCTGTTAGGTCCATAGTCAAATGTGATCACTACGTACTGCTCGGCGATTTCAATGCTGACTTACTGAGTGCTAACGGACAAACTAAGAAAGTTTGTGAGTTTTTGAATAGCATGAGCCTAAAACAACTGGTAAGTTCGCCCACCCATTTCACAGACCATAGCGAAACATTAATCGACCTTGTCTGTACGAATCTCAACCATAAAGGGATATCTGTTGAGCCCTATGGCTCAATAAATGGTCACTCACTTGTTGTGTGCGATTTTAATATTAGGCGTACCAAATATAAACCTTATACAATTACGTACAGACCCATTAAGCAAATAAATAGAGAAGTTCTAGATAGTGATTTATCGCACATACACTGGGACAACATTTGCGGCTTGCATAATGTGAATGATATGGTTGAAGAATTCAATCGTAACATTTTAGCAATTTACGATGAGCACGCCCCGGTCAAGAAATGTTTAATTAAGGAACCGTCTTATCCCTGGATAACAGATACAATAAAATTGATGATGCACTTGCGGAATGACGCTCTGACCAAGTACCGTAAAACGAAATCAGACTCCAAAAAGGCATACTACAAGCAGCTGAAATCTCTGGTGGTAACTTCCATATTTAGAGAGAAAGTTGCATATTTCAATTTCAATATTAATAGTAAAATCAAAGATCCTAAAACATTATGGAAAAATTTAAAAAACACTGTATTACCAAATAAACAATTTGATGACTTTCCTACTCACTTCAGAGATCCAAACCAGATTAATAATCATTTTTTGAGTGTTCCTGGTAACCCGGTCTGCAATACATCGCAACGCACCTTCTTTGAATCTCATAGTCATGGCGATGATAGCTTCGCATTTTCTTTACAACCAGTAACTGCTGATCAAATTTTGCGATACTTCCGCCAGCTAAAATCTAACGCTGAAGGCTGTGATAGGGTGACCCTGAATATGCTTTTGCTTACACTCCCACATACTCTTAAATCCATCACCGACATTGTGAACAACTCAATTGCTTCGGCAACTTTCCCTGACATCTGGAAAATTGCTATCGTTAGGCCATTGCCTAAAAAAACAAATCCAACTGACTTATAAAAGACCTTAGGCCTATTAGTATACTGCCTTGCCTTTCTAAAATTGCTGAAAAAGCGGTATATCAGCAGGTGTCAAAGTACCTAGAAGATCAACACATTCTGCCTGAGCTACAGTCAGGTTTTCGCAAACAGCGTGGTACTTCTACGGCTCTTTTAGACGTGACAGACAACATTCTGTCAGCACAGGACAAGGGCCTATGCACACTTCTTGTCCTACTTGATTTTTCGCGAGCCTTTGACTGCATAAATATAGATTTGTTTCTATCAAAGCTTAAATACTATGGATTTGACCAAAATGCGATACTCTGGTTCCAAAGTTACCTTACCAACCGTCGGCAGCGTGTGGAAATACGACTGAGCAATGGCTCATCTCTTGTTTCGTCAGTCACTTCTCTTTTCAGGGGAGTCCCGCAAGGCACAATACTGGGCCCCATTATTTTTATTCTGTACTGTGCGGATATCATAAATTCCCTGCAGAAATGTAGGTACCATATTTATGCTGATGACGTACAAGTCTATATCTCCTTTAAGCCAAGTGATTATGACATCGCGATAAAGGATCTTAACGATGATCTTGACAGAATAGCATGTTGGGCTGAAAATAACGGTTTAGTACTTAACCCCACTAAAACCAAATACATGCTGTTTGGAACCAGGAACCAAATCAGCGCAGTGCCGGCATCACTCAACGTTACCCTGCTGGGTGAGTCGGTCAGTCGAGTTAGTGAGGCACGTAATCTGGGTCTGAACATGGACGTAGGGCTGAGATACGAAACGCACTTGCCAGAGTCAGTGCGCACTTGTTTCTACCGGCTCAAGGTCCTTTATAAAATAAGGCCTTATCTGTCAGAGGAGCTGCGCATCCAGCTGTTTGAGTCACTCGTGCTATCCAACCTAAACCACGCAGATACAGTTATTGGCCCTCGGATACTGGCAAGAACTGAGCGGCTGATCCAGAGGGTGCAAAATGCCTGCGCTCGATTCTGCTTTTCAATCCCACCGAGAAGTCACGTAACGCCATTCTTAAATAAGCACTCTATCCTCAAGATGAAGTCGCGACGTAAGTTGCACTTGGCATGTGTACTTTTTGGCGTTATAAAGTACAGGCAGCCGACCTACCTGTACAATAAACTGAGCTGGATCGCTAGCAGAAGAGAATGCGCAAGTAGGCAGTGCTCGCAGCAACTCTCCACTCAATCGCACAAGACAGCTGCTTTCAGAGGAAGTTTTAGGTACGCCGCATCCAAATGCTGGAACAATATTCCCCCGCCAATAAGGAATCTGAAATGTCTTGGTACCTTCAGAGTTCGACTGCGGCAGTTTCATAGCGAATCGCAGAAAAAATTGGGCATGACTGTTTCGAACACGTCCATTATATAACTGGCTGTTGTATATTGTTGTATTCTACCCGAATCAATCGGTCTATCTATGGCGTAACTCGTGGTCAAAAACCTGTGAACAAGGTACTTAGAAACCGAATAGTTTGCGGATCTTCTGTTAGCTAATAATTATAACTATACCTTCACATGTTATTATCATGGTAAACATACATGATTCAGTCTAGCCAACACATTTATTTTTATTATAATTCGCGCCTCTGCTTCTATGATATTATATATTATTTATTTGTATAAAATTGTTCATTGGTACACTATAATTATATGTATATTATTATAATATAACCTAATAAATGCTCACTCACACGCATACTATGTCGCAACACCAATTTGTCTCGTCTGCTCGACGTCCGTGTGTCGCCAAAGGGATTCAGCAGAATATCAGCGTCAGGTACATGCCTGACACATGCTGAGCTGGACTCCCATTTGGTGCAACCTTGAGACGCACACCGCACCTTGTATCCCCGTTTTTTTTTTTTTTTTTTTATTATGTCATGGTGTCACTATATCTCTCTAGTAGATATTTGTTTGTCTTTTTGTATATTGGCACCTTGTTTTTTATTTTTTTTATTTTAAGTTATGTTCTTATAATTGTTGTGCTGTGTGTTGTGCTGTGTCTTTTGTGTGCACTGAATAAATGTTTTATCTATCTATCTATCTATCTATCTACAAAAAAATATATTTTTTTGTCTGTCTATCTGTCGGTCTGTTTGTTCCAGCTAATCTCCGAAACGAGTGGACCGATTTTGACGGGACTTTTACTGGCAGATAGCTGATGTTATAAGGATTAACTATAAATATGGCTATAAAGTAGCCTAAGTTACGTTTATATTTTATTTTACAAAAAAGATTAGGGTTCCGTGCAAACATTTTAAAAAACCCTTAAAAATTGTTAAGAAATCAGATTCAAATAGAGAAGTAATATGTTATAATAATTTCACGCTTATAATGATAGCGGGCAACGGCTCGTAAGTAATAAAATAAAAATACTTATGCCAAAAGGGCTAATAGCTAAACATGTGAACAATGGGGTTTGTTGGATAAACCGAGCAACACTGGCTTCGGTTTTTACGAGTCACTGATTAGTTAGTAAACGAATGAATTGTTTCGCAATGTAATTTTCGCAACCACGTGAATGCTCACTATTGGAAGGTCGCGGTATAGACACACCTTTATGATGAATAGCATCCGCGAAACGATTTAGACGGATAGCTATAAACGTAGTTCTTGAGGCGTCGATCGAACGGTATGCCATTGTCATACTAAGTGATGCAAAAATGTAAGGCTGTGAAGGACGTGGAAATAAGAATAGGACGAAGGGACTCAAGGGCACGATGAATAGTTCGGATTTTTTAAGATAAAAGCCTTAATGGATACCTAATAATCTTACGAATATTATAAATAGCTGTTCCCCGCGGTGTCACACGCTGCGCGGCTCCTAAGGGTCGCAGCGTAATGTTATATAGCCTATAGCCTTCCTCAATAAATGGAATATCCAACACAAAAATATTTTTTTCAATTCGAACCAGCAGTTCCTGAGATTAGCGCGTTCAAGCAAACAAACAAACAACCAAACAAACTCTTCAGCTTTATAATATTAATAATAATAAAAATATAGGTATAGTAATAGTATAGAAGAAGAAAGTATCTGATCTTACTCTTACTGCTATTATAAATGTAAAAGTTTATGAGGATGGATGGATTTATTTATCTATTTGTTGATTTTGTTGTAACTTTAGAGTAATATAACTTATACATGAGAATATCATACAGTGTGGAAGGGACACTGCCGTTTGACCACGTATTCAGTACATCATTCTGAACCCCAGGACAGGTTCAGGATTCTTAAAAGCAGGAGAACTAAGGTTACAAATTCTAACAGCGTAACAAGACGAGCCTCATCTTTTAAGGAAATATGGTAAATGACTAATAAGCTATTCATTTCTTTTATCCGCCTTTTAGCGTTTAACTAGACATGCCCCTGGCGCCACCCAAATTTTCAATCATGTAGTTTTTTTGGACGATAATTTAATGTCTTTTTATTTGTAGCTATGCAAAATAAACGTACACAATATGTAAACGTAAAAGCGTACTAAGAATACAAACAGGCCAACGTTAGTACAGAGATAATTTAGAGCTACAAACAATTCGGCCGTAACTTCTATGTATGTATGATAAATGTAAGTAACATCTAGATACATTTATGCCCACACAATAAACAAAAGGAGCAAATTCAGCACACCTTACGTACAACGCGACATGATTACAAATGTTGATACCATACCAGTAGTCCTCCCAAACCAAGTTAAGGCCTGCGCAGACGAGAACATTTTGCAGGATTCGTGTGTTCTGATTTGTGGCGTTATTTATACTTTTGTTTAAGATCATTTTTAAGTAACATACTCACACACATACGACTGTCTCGTTGCTCTAGGAGTTGCAAGCACTACTGCAAGAGCTCCTCGGTTCGATTTCCGGGTCGGGCAAAGATTTTTTTCCTTGAGGAATTTCTAGGTAGCAGTCCGGAGTTTGATGCCCGTTGCTGGCCATATACTGTCCACCTATTACTTGGGACTTTAACTTATCTGGCGAAATATGGGAGTACAGTAGGTAAACCTCTGTCAAATTCGTTGTGATTACTAGTGTGATATTATGTTATGTCTCGGGGGCGTTTTTCTCCACGGAAAACAGTCCCTCGTCTGCGAAGGCCTTTACCATATCTTTTACGAGGGACATTATTCGGAGGAAAATTTACGACAACTAGAAAGAGATAACGCAGTACACAGCTTCTTCGTATTTTGTTCCGTGAAAGGACGATGTAATAATAATAATAATAATAATAATATCTTGGGACAACCAACACACCGCCATCTGATCCCAAACTAGGCAGAGCCTGTACTATGGCAACCAGACAACTGATAAACGTACTTATATATTTCTAAATACATACATATTATAGATAAATACACACCCAGATACAGAACAAATAATCGTACTCATCGCACAAAGATTTGTCCTGTGTGGGAATCGAACCCACGACCTCCGTCCTAGCAGTCAGGGTCACTAACCACTAGACCAACAGGCCAATCAAACAACACTATGTTGTGATGTAAACAACACTATATTATTGTATTGTTTGTTTGTAATGTAAGAAAGTAGCGAATAATGTTAATGTGGTAGTGGTTAGTCCTGGAACCCCTCGAAGGCATGGAGAAAAACAAATGCGTATTTTTGTTTTTCGGTTCTCTAATTGAGGTTTTGGATTTCCTCGTGAAAGAATGGCCAAATAAAAAGAGTATTTCACCTCGAAGATATGTCTAAAAATAGATAAATATACTTTTTATTCAGCTAACGTCACCTCATTTTTTGGGCCAAGAATAATTAATATTTACTCAGGTAAATTCCATCTGAACTATAACGTGATATATTCCATCTGAACTATAACGCGATATATTCCAACTGAGCTATAACGCGATATATTCCAACTGAGCTATAACGCAATATATTCCATCTGAACTATAACGCGATATATTCCAACTGAGCTATAACGCGATATATTCCAACTGAGCTATAACGCGATATATTCCAACTGAGCTATAACGCGATATATTCCATCTTAACTATAACGTGATATATTCCATCTGAGCTATAACGCGATATATTCCATCTGAACTATAACGCGATATATTCCAACTGAGCTATAACGCGATATATTCCATCTGAACTATAACGCGATATATTCCAACTGAGCTATAACGCGATATATTCCAACTGAGGTATAACGCGATATATTCCAACTGAGCTATAACGCGATACCTATATTCCATCTTAACTATAACGTGATATATTCCATCTGAGCTATAACGCGATATATTCCATCTGAACTATAACGCGATATATTCCAACTGAGCTATAACGCGATATATTCCATCTGAACTATAACGCGATATATTCCATCTGAACTATAACGCGATATATTCCATCTGAACTATAACGCGATATATTCCATCTGAACTATCACGCGATATATTCCAACTGAGCTATAACGCGATAAATTCCTGTCTGCTCACTGCGGCAAGACTTACAGGAAAACTACGGTCAATACCCAAAACATCATCATTCTCCTGCTCTTATCCCAATTTATTTGGGGTCGGCGCTGCATGTCTTTTTCTTCCATACTTCGCTATTATTCGTCATCTCAACAGTCATCTACTTTCTAGCCATATCATCCTTCACACAGACCATCCATTGTTTCTTCAAATGTAAATGGCTATATGAGAAGATGAAGACATCTTCTCATATAGCCTAGATGGCTACACAACATTTATCATTCAACAGAACATTTATCATTCACAATATCAAAACCTAACATGTTGGTCCAAAAGAAAAATGAGTCAGGTCAGTTCCATTCAAAAACAAACATGTTTTTTTACGGATACGGATGTAAAAACTGTTCACGCTAATACACCTACGTCAAGGGGAGCGAGTTTCTAATCATAATTAACTCATCAATCTTCACATAGCCCATTGTGAGCACAGCCCGTCCCGCTCCCATCCCATCCCCGTCCCGCACACGTCCCGCTCACGGCCCGCCAGTCCCCCAGCCATTGTTTCACTGACTTACAAGCATCAAACCAGACACCCAATATGACAAAAATAATAATTGAATTTCGCAAAAGTGGAAATAATTTAATTGGATATTGAATTTTCATGTCGGATAACATTTACGATCGGATTACGTTGCCTCCAGATTTAGGGATTTTGGTTATAGTTTTCTTAGAATTAAATTGGTAATTGCAAAGTCCTGTCTTTATTTTGTAAAGCTACCTAGCTCTTCCGACTACATTAAAATATTCAAATTAGTTGTGTCGTAACAATGTTGTCTTACGTACTAATTCTTGAGAGATCTCGTCGTTCCAACAGAGCTTTCTAAGGACTAACTAATGTAGGAGGAGTATTTAGACCGACTTAAAAGATTAATTTTATGTAGCTGGACTCTTAGTGCTGGGTCGTCGGCAAAATGTAGTACAACAGCTGAAGTGTTTAGAGTAATTGGGTACGTGTTCTTAAGTCCAGAACCAGGTCCAAAGGCTTTCATACAGTTATTGACGTTTTTGGAGATTGTTTTTGTCGTTTTTGTGCTTTTGCATTGGCAGCTTAGACAATGATGAAGTCTAGAAGATAAGCTACTGCTGTAGAAATGCAAAAGAGAAAGCAGTTTTGTAACATGTAGCTTAAAAAAAATACGTATACTTACTTTAGTAAAATACACTCTTTTTAATATAAAAACTTTTTATATACCTACTCGTAAAATACAATCTAAAAAAGCCGTAAGTAAGTACAACCGAGTAAAACCGAATGGTACAATCGTGTAATTAATTAAACATTATTGTTGTTACCAGTTGTTAATTCTCTCAACAATCTCCTTTCATTGTCCTTTCGAAAGATAATGGTTTTCCTTTGCCGTCATTGTATTTGTTCTCAGTATAATTGATTTTCCTTCTTTATGTATCACAATATCTATTTCTTCCGTAATTAATTTCCTTTGCGGTCACAGAACTCACAAAATCTATCAATCTTTATTTTATTCGGCCAGCTATATTCATTTGACAGTTCAAGATGACAATATCGTTCGTGGTTCGGTCAAACCGGTAAATACGGACAAGCTGCAGCCGGGTTTTGTGTCCACTTCGAGTCCGTTGTCCACAACCAGTCTGCAATCTGTCCGCCGTACCGATTTCATCGAACCTTTATATCAGCCAACTTTTTAGTACTAACTTACCCAATATAAGTATATATACTGGTGTAAGATATTGCTTTGTTTACGATTCTGGCATCTGTTACATCGTAAAAGTCCTTTCGTTTACATACCCAGTTATATTAAACCTTTAGGCCTGAAATCCGGAAATGTTAGATAAAGTTTTTTTACTTACCTACCCAAAAGAAAAACAGCACAGCTGTAACAGCTGGAAACCTCTGTTACATTAGGTAGTACAGACGCCAGAACATCAAGCTACTACAACCTATCATATTTCTTTAATAGAATTTCAACTTTATCGCTAAAGCATTAGGTTCAAGGTTGATTGGGAAAATTTGACAGTTTCGGGTAGCTTGAAGTTGCTAGGTATTATATTTATCTCATAAAAGATCTGCTCCAAAGCAGGGGTGCTCAAAAGCGCAGCTAGCAAGTTCATGAATCGACGCACTTTGTAGGCGCGTTTCAATTTCTAATTAAATTGATAAAATATTGTCTTTAATAGCGATAAAACCCGGAACATTATATTAACGCTTTTGATTGTTTAACCGTTAATATATTATTAATCTGTAAATCAACGTAACACTTAGCGCCACCTACCTCTTTTTCGAGGAACTACTCTCATCGACAGGTTATGATAGTACTTAGACAGGTAGTAAGTATCTTTCTGCAACCCTTGTGTTTCTTGTTACTAGGTTGTTATTCAAATTAAATAAAGAAAGACTGAAAAAACCGACCAAGTGCGAGTTGCACTCGCACATGAAGGGTTCCGTACCGTCGTAGTAGGGGAGCCGCCTTTAATTTAAATATATTTTTTGTTATAGCGGCCACAGAAATACGCATTCTGTGAAAATTTCAACTGTCTAGCTATCACGGTTCATGACACAGACGGACGGACAGCGGAGTCTTAGTAATAGGGTCCCGTTTTACCCTTTGGGTACGGAACCCAAAAAAATACTTATCATAAACATACCTAAGTAGGTAAATTATATACCTTTTTAACCAAATATTGTCTGTACGCTTGATAAAATATTATAGTTACGAGTACTTATGTTAGTACCATTTGTATTTTATGTAAGTAGGTAATTATGACCCTCAGAAATCAAATCAAATGCCTCAAATAATTAAATCAAGGATAAAGAGAATATTGACTTTATATTAGAAATTAAAGCAGTAACGTGGTACATTAAAATGAGTAAGTACCTAAGTCATTTGTGATTCTACGAATATGCCTTAGACATATTATAATAGGAATAATAAACTTATTTTGGGTAGTAAACTGGGACATGTTCTTGTAAAATAATAGGTAACTGTAGAACCGTTCACATTACTTAGTAGGTCAAATAACTGAAGTTATCTCGTGTCACCGTGTTTGTGGTCGCACGCCTCCGAAACGGCTCAACCGATGTTTAAGATTTTATGTTTTTTGGTAGGTATGAGAATAGTTCGTAAAGTAATTTCACACCGCTAGGCGATAGGAGATAGGAAGGTAGGGTAGAGTAGCAAAAAAGAAGCACTGCAACGAATGCCAGGCACAGCTAGTTATACATGTCGGATCCGGTCATTGGTACGGGCTTAAAATGAATCGCAAGTACGCCAGGTCGCCAGTGGTGACACGCGACCTACTGACAAGTCTACCCACACCACAGCGTGCTTCTACAGAGCCCTGACGTTTACAGCTCGCAGCGAGGACGACATTCAAAGTCAGATCGCAGCGGAGTTGATACGTCCTGTAACTGTAACCGATTTATTGTGCCCAGTGTTATTGAGTTAAATTATAATTTCAAGTATTTTTTAAGTTTAATAGAAACAGTGTATCGCACCCAGTGTATTTTCATTCCACGAAACCCATCTTCTGTCCACATGATGGACAAGCCTAACAGAATAAATCCTGTCAGTCCGACATGCATAGATATAAAATTCAGTATATTATGTTGACATATCGAGCAGTAACAAAAATGTGCACACTTTGCCAAGCTATGATTCTCAGCAAACCATAAAATTACACGCGAAAAAGTAAGCTGTTATCCCGTACATTTTGGTCGAATGGATATTGCAGTTTTGTAAACCCAACGAGTATAGATAGAGTATATGTTAGGAGAAAATATTTTTAAGATTTCATTTAAAAAATTTCAAATAACAAATATACAACCTGTGAACATCCAAATACATACCGAGTTTCCACCGTGCCCCGAAAAGCACGTTAAGCCGTTGGTCCCGACTGTCATTTGTAGATCTTTGACAGTCGTTACAGATAGTCTTACTTCAGTAAGACTATCTGTAACGACTGACCAGTCTTATTCCTACTGAACCAGCCGTAACCAGTCTTACCAAGGGAAATCGTATTGCCCAGTACTAACTGGGTGGTGGAGGACTGATAGACAGTCGCTCCATGTAACATACCAACTGGTATTCAGCTGAAAGAATGAAAGACAATTGAGTTTATTTGGCATTAAAAACACCTAGCTGCATCCGGTTAGACTGGAAGCCTACCCCAATACAAAAAAAAAGGCTAGGCAGATGAAATAACGAATATAAGACTATTACTATAACCAAGGCAGAATCCTATCCCCTTTGGAAGAAATCGCTTTTCACAATACTCTGTACCCTCTGCTTACACGTGTCAGACCTACCTCCCTTGTATGTACAATGAAACACAACTCTCCAACAATGTACAACGAGATCTGCGGTAGCTCGTAATCCTTTTTATTTTTACTTTCCTAATGAGCAAAAGGCGGATCTGGCTGGGTTACTGGCAAACAACCGGGCAAACAGGACTAATTAGTGATGTGACCAGACACCTGACACCTCTGGCCGGCTACTAATGTGTACATCGTGGATAAAACCACCTACTTTTTACGTGGACAGACGGTAAAAGTACCTTGAAGTACACCAGCAAACAATAAAAACTATACGTTAGTTTTTAGGGATCGGTGGAACTGGTACGGACAAATAGCGAATGGACACTGATTCATAGGTCTTGTGTCTCTGTTCGGTGAATACTTAGTCATAGTAAGTGTAGTCAGAGTCTGAAAATCGTAGCTGATGCACCTCTTTGTTCGAAATAAATAATTATTTGATTTTGATTGGATCAAAGTTGATGTTCTAGGGATCATTGTATTCGGAATAACATCTAAAAAACTTTGCGAGAATTAAAATAATTCAATGAAAGATGCATGACTTATCATATAACACTAATCTATACTAATAAAGAGGTAATTTTTGTAAGTTTGAATGGAGGGGGTAATCATCGGAACTGCTGATCTGAATCCCAAAATTCTTTCACTAATGGCAAGCTACATTATTCCCTATGACAAAAGTGACGTTTATAACGTTCTTTCGGGACAATTTCTGACCATAAAGGCAAGTGGAGCCGCAGACAAAAGCTAGTTTTCAATGACTTGCTGATTGTAGTAAAAGAAAAAAAAAATACATAATTATAATCACATCAATATAATATTTCCAAATTGATAAGTACCTATACTAACTCTCGGGTTCAGCAGCTTGTTTTGTCTACTGTACCTACCCGATTTTTCCATTAAATAATAATAAGAACGAAAATTTTGTTTTTGAAGAATTATAATATTAAGGGAAGGTTAATTGGGTTTGATCATTAATATGTTGAGTCATTTCACGTCCGCAGTTACGAAACAAAAACTTTTACTAAACTTTAACCTTTTATAGACCAGTCAAATATATACGTATCTAATTGCTATACTTTCCCTAATTTTCTCTTTTCTCTCTTATAAATATCCCTTAATAATTTAAAATAAACAGCTTAGTTTCAGACAACACTGCTTTTATTACTATAAATAATTGAGAACGGCATTCAGGGTTCCGTGACTCGGTTAATTATAAGGCTAATTAATTACATACACACGAATAATTAAACTAGACAGAACAAAACACTATTTGTTGTATTCAGCTCAATACATTGGCTTACGACCTATTCATCACATGCCACCCCTTACTTTAGTGCTTAGATAAACAATTTAAATAATTAATAGGCGTAAGTTCTCGACATGTTCATTCATCATTTTAAGGTTGAATGGTTCATCTTAATGTTCTTGAATATCTCCTCCTTAAATACTGCCTCTTAAGAGAGTCGTTAAAGATGACTGAGAAATATTTTCAGATAATATATGGCGCAATTCTCTGTTATATTCAACTTTATTAATCTAGTTTAGTTAAGATTTCTGTAGATAAAATCGCAAGGATTTATTTAAGTGCGTAATGAAACGCCCACATACGTAGAAGAACGGAGGCCCTGGCACGAGCGCGGGGTGTAAATGGGTACCTATGTCGATTTTTGAACCGAAAATTAAATTTTCCTATAGCATTTTCGTTTAATTGTTTGCAATAAGCACAATCAGTATCATTCATAGATAACAATAAATTCTTAAAATTATTAAAATATTAAACAGGGTGGAAAGGACACCGACGCGAAAAAGGCTTCCACGTTTTCAGTATATCATTCTCCCCCCACATAGAAATTTCACGTCGGTTATTAAAAAAAACGCTGTTTCTCAAAAACTTGCAACACCAAAAAAAGGAAAAATGTAAGGAACAGCTGTTTATTTTTCATTAATGGTGGAAAATTTCTATGTGGCCCCCCCACATATAAATTTTGGTGGTTCAGAATGATGTACCGAATACGTGGTAACTGTTTTAGTGTCGGTGTCCTTTCCACCTTGTATGAATTAATATATGTATAGTTACTTAAAATTATGACAATATATTACTTGTGAAACGAGTATTTTTAATTTAAAAATCGAAGTACGAGTATTTACGTTATGTTTACATAGATTTTTGGATGATCCTAGAGATGTAACAGCTTGCTGCGCTCGTAGCAGCGTAGCGTTGAAATAAAAGTGTGTAGCACTCTGCGTAGCTCCATAGAAGCAGACCTTGAATTATTACAGATGACTTTGATGATATTGATATAATGAAAAATTTTTATAATCGTCGAGGTCAGGGACACTGCCAATTCATAATTTCCAATATTTAATTAAACAGAATGAATCTCAACATAAATCCTCCTTTGTTTTATTATACTAAAGCAACTAGAAACAAGGGCAACTCAGTTAACACCAATTACAAAACAATCTCGCTTAGAGGAACCGTTTTCACAAACTTGTTTTTCATTGTTGCGCAATACAAAAAACTTTTCCCTTTATACATAGCACTATCTCAAATTGCCGATTGGATCTTTGCACCTAGAGAATAAGTGTCAAAATTGAATGATCGTGACCATCGATCTTGTAGATTGAGTTTCCTACGATCCATCAGAAGCGATTGGAATGAATGAAACCTACCAAACGAACCCTTTTTCGTAATGATCAGATTGTATCTGAATAAGTGATGTACTATATATAGCTTTAGTTATATGACTAGTGTCATTAAATTAACCTTGAACTTTTATTGGAACTCACGGACAGTTCACGGTCACTCCTTGTTCTATGTAATGGCATTGAACATTTAATATTGTGATACTTGCGTAATGATTTTTAGGTCACAAAACTTGTAAAGATATTGTAAACAGCGATAAGTTTAAACTCACAATGTCACTTACGGGATATCTTCCGTGATTTTCAATTATTGTGAGCTCCCAATAATTGAAAATCACGAAATATATCCCATAGACAGTGTAAGTTTAGGTAGTTCTTCTTTTTTCGTGTCGATGGTACGACTTGATAATATCTCTTGGGTCCAGTATTTGGGCACGTTAATCGCGGAATCTGTGGCGCCTAGTTATAAGTCGTGAAAGCTTAATACAGAGAGCTATAAGTTTTCATTGAAAAAATTGTCAACATCTTAATAACTATGTACATGGGAACAACCCACATAATGAATACTGACAAATATCAACAAAGTTCTACAAAAACACCTCGCATTCTAACAGGATACATAAATCCATATAAAAAAGACAGGGTCCATGTGTCCTATGGTCGCAGAATCCAGATTGCCCTGAATAAATAGAGAGGTATTACGGGAAAATTTATTCTATTCCCTGATACATTGCTTCAATCCGTCTGCAATACGGGTAGATTTACCTAAATCCTGTAGGTACTATTTACGAAAATTCATTTGGAAGGTCCAATGGAAGAACCTTACAGTTCTTTAGACGTATAAACAAAATTACTAAGTTTGTACTTATGTATTCGTTGACTTTTATTTGTAATGGAAGGAATACTTTCCTGGAGGTGCCTAGGTAAAAGCTAGATTTTTTCCTTAGAAAATTAGCTTTCTGAACCCAGGCGGGGGGTGGGGGGGGGTTCAGAAAGCTAAAAATTAGCTTTCGTTTCGTTACTAGAATATAAATGTGTTTTTTTTTGTTGTCTTCCATTTTTGTAAACTGATATTTATGTAATTGTTTTAAGAATTTAGAATTATAAAAAAAAAATAGAAATAGACGGCTTATCCATTTGGGAATAGGAGAAGTGCCTGGCTTGTGTACTCATCGTAACTTAATATTAATAATAAGACATTGGACTTAGTTACAGTGAAGATCGACAATTATGCAAATTGACTGAAACAGTAGACCATAGAAACGATGGATGGATTGTGTGAGGAATGTTATGAAAGATAAAGAAATAATTGATAGTGTGACGGTTGACAGAGGAGAATGGAAGAAAAGAACGTGTTGCGCCGACCCCAAATAACATAGGACAAGGGCAGGACGATGATAACTGCCATGAAACAATAGTACCCAAAAACACAAATTTTCATTTATTATAACATAGAGATCTAACTACCATTTTTTCAGTATCTTCTTAAACCGAGACTTAGGTAACCCAGCTTAATCCGTGGTGACCTAATTAAAAGTTGTAATTAAAGCTTTGGGTGTCCAGTGTTCGTAAAAGTACGGCCTTCAGTATAAATAATGTCTACAATGTATCGTCCAGCGCTGAGTAGTTTTATACTCTCTTCTGAAATTATTATTATGAAACATAAAATAAAATTTTATGACGCGCAGCGGCAACGTGGTACTAAAATTTAAAAGTTATTGTTATGTTGACACACGTAATAAATTAAAAATAATGACTGCGGAATAAAGTTCTGAAATGTTAGTAAGTATCTGATTTTGATTTGACAATATTATCGAGTAATTATATATTGAAAATTTAAGTGAGAATGGTTGCCAACCAACTTCAAAGTCTTATAGATCCCAAATGTTCGAAATGAAAAGTTATGGGTGAAACATAAGACTGATTTTCAAACACCAACCTTTTGAATGACACTGTTTTTTTTTTTTCAACTATTTGGTGTCTGGTTGTCGCATATCGAATTTTGACGTCTTCAGTGACACTCGCATGATCAACAAATCGATTGACGGTAGAATCATCAAAATAGGTCCATGCATTTGGTCTCTATAGCGCCAAGGAACAAACACACATAGGTACATACATAGGCTGATAATAAACATATTATCCTCCTTTGCGTCGCGCAGTCGGGTAAAACAGTTTTGATTAGACCAAGAAATCAATTAAACGTTTAAGTAGTTATTTTACAAAAGTATAAAAATGATAGGTAGTTAAGTACCTACTATAAAACTTTAGCCAAAAATGATACATTTACACAAAATGATTAAGTTACGAGACGAGCACAAATTTTAAGTGGTTAGGTAGGTCCCTACACCGTTTCTAGAAATTTTAACAAAATTTTTATCAAGGGTTTTATTTTTCCACCTACACAAGTCCTCTAAAGCTTGCTGAAAAGGTTAAAATGATTATTTAAGTAAGGGTTGTCTTCCCCACCCAACAAAGCGACACCTGACAACATCGCTTTGCTCTCTTGATACATTTGTGCGTCACATGTCGTCGCATGTATCCTCACGATGTTTTAAAGACTAAAGAATTCTGTCCTGCTATAAACGTAACATGCAAAAAATCAATTGTTTTCTTTGTATTGAAAAGTATGCTACTATGTCCACTAGGCTAGACCGTTCCGTCACCGACCAACACCGTCGCGTGTCATCCACGTAGCGTACCTATTGGCTTGGTACCGGCAAAATATTCTCGCCGACAAGTGTTAACGCTTCGTGCACGCGACGGTGACGGAACGTTCTAGTAGGTGTAGTCTCATACTTTTCAATACAAAGTATGTAGGGTTTCACCGCGTATTATGACCGTTCTAAACCTGTTATCTTACTAATATTAAAAATGCGAAAGTTTTTGAGGATGGATGGATGGATGTTTGTTACTCTTTCACGCAAAAACTACTGAACGAATTCAGCTAACAGATAGTTTCAACCTGGATTAACACATAAGATAAGTACTTTTAATCCCGGTAGTATGATCCCATGGGACATTTATCGAACTCCGCGCGGGTGAAACCGCGGTCATAAGCTAGTAAATACGTATAATTCGCTGTTCATACGTCAATTAGAACGTATCAGCAGCTTTCATGTTTCTTTCCGTGCCTGATACGTTCATAGCACGGTCATTGTATGGTACGGTGTATTGGGCTGGCTCCTTTAATAGCAACTATTTTACAAAAGTTACGGCAGCCCTAAAGTTCTCTTTAACGCAACTGAAAGCCAATCTTGCCTAATAACTAGTAGAAAAATCGCCACCGCGCTTCCATATACTCGCGTTCTGTGTACCGAAATCTAAGGTACCTAATTCAAGTATCGATTCTTTGAAAACCTATTATAAGATAAGTGTGCCAATGTTAGTTGAATGTGAATGAAAGTAAATAAAGTCACTTACAAACCAGTGTCATCCATTACCGAACAACGGGAGCCCTATTAGCGATAATAAGTTAGTAGGTGCGCGCCAAATTAGATTTGTTTTCGTTTCCACACAGGGGTCCTTAGTGGAGTAGGCACTACTTAGGACATGAAGAAGCCTGTAAACACGTCTATTGAAACAGGTTTAGATTGTATTTAGTGTCCTGTGTGGTCACTTAGGAATTAACTCTGGCACGTTGTAAAGAATAAGGAAATAAACGATAAGATTGTTTTTTTTTTTAGTAGCCTGTTGGTACTGTCCCAATGCTGATCGTCTCGCCACCTCTTTCTGGCCCGGCCTCGGCGGCGCAGTCCGTCTTCCGTAGGTTGAAATTAGAACAAGAAAATATCTTTGGCAGCTTAGGCTTGCGTCAAAAGTACACTCCTCCTCCCTGTGAATTACTTACCTTTTAGACATGGTAGCCGTTTGTTATAGTATTCTACTCTTTGCATGGTAGGTCCTCCAAACTTGTAGCTGTTTCGTAAAAGCTCTTTGTTCACGGTCATTCGGAGTGGAACTGTCATTGTGTCATAATTTGAAACTCCTAAAAATTGTATTAAATAGTTTTAGCTGTGCATTTACCCTGTCTTTTATTACTTAACCTCAAGGAATTTTTGAAAGCTGAATAGATTTTGAATTTTTGAAGGAAAATTGAGATTGAAGGGTCAAACTAGATTAACTAGTGGAACTTAACATAAGCGAAACATTACACCAATAAGATACCTACTGATACTGTAAGCCTGTGTCATCCCACTGCTGGGCAAAGGTATTCCCACAACTTCCATCCAGTTGTTTCGATCATAATTTGTCATGAGGAGGAAAATAATGAGGGTTGGTGTGTGCACAGTAACCCTTCTAGCTCGACCTCTGGTTGCCACCGTTGACGAATGCTGGTGGAATTGTTCTTCCGCCGCCAACCAAACTGATAAACTGCACTGTTATCAGTTTTCTGCTATCTGGACCGTTTAAGAGCTACTGCTCAGGTGCTCCAAATGCAGTGCCATAGTTTTATGCCATGTCGAGGGCGCAAACCAATAAGAAAGCTATTGAAATCCTTCAAAGATATCTTTTCATAAACATTTTATGCAGAGTCCATTTATTCCTTATAGCTGAGCTGCAAACAATATCGGGGTTGTATGATCCCGTCGAGTGCAAACGGCTTTCTGACAAAACCAGCAACAAAGCTGGGATCAGTCTAGAGTTGTAGGCAAAATGCAAAAAAGCTATTATTCTTTTTAAGCACGGTAATTTTCTCACTTTATTTCACAGTACAGTTTGTGCCTTTCTTACAAGCATAAAATGGAATTAACGAGTTATTCAAGTTATAAGTAGGTAGGTAGGTAGGTACTTGGCAGATACAGTGGTGTAACTAGCCTTTCTGAGCCCTTATGCAAAAAAAAATCGTAAGTGTAGTTTATTATGTAAAAGATAATATAGTTTAAATCGGGTGTGCAGAAATTTAGGGCATTTTTTTCTTGCGGTTGATTTTAAACATCTATAGACTTTCATAGATGTTTAAAATCAACCGCAAGAAAAAAATGCCCTAAATTGCCCATCAAAAAAAATTTAAAAAGGAATCGTTTGTGGTCCACCGGGGCCCCCTTGAATCAGGGACCCCATGCGACCGCATTGATTGGATTAGCATAGCTACGCCACCGGGCAGATAGCTAACTTTGCTAATCTATTAAGATCAGCAAACAATCAGAACTTAATTCGACCATTTTTCTAAGAAAGAAACATTGCAGTCCTAGGTTTATAACAAAAATACTATCAGTGTATTTTCAAATACGGTGAAGGCCTCTATTAACTGTTTCTATTTGTAGCAGCAACATTTGTATAGGTAGTATTGTTGAGCAAATTGTGGCTATGGCGTTAATTAACAGTAGAACGAGATGGAGACTGTTCCGATTCGCTCCACAGCACCCAATCATAGTAATCTGAGAGACGGATAGGCCACAGCATAAATAAATGTTTCTACCGAATGCATGGTGGAAATGGCAACCAATTTGCGAATCAAACATACATAACTTCAAGCCTGTGTTCCCTGATAGGGCAGGCAGAGGCGTTTGGAACACAGCTTCACGCCAGTTGTGCTTAGTCCTAATTTTTACCCAACTGCGGCCGAGAACAAGAGGAGGGTGCTTATTTCAAATTTTCAATTGAATTTAGAACCAAATATGATAGATACCTATTCAACCGTTTCCAGCAAATAATAATTAAAATATCAGACATGGCAGTTAATTGTGTGTTTAGGCGTACCTAGACCTACCAATGTTTAGAGTATGTACGTATCTACCTACATAATTTGCTAGCTTTTTTGAAATTCCACCGCCCGCGGATGGGTAGGTGATACTTGTTTAACATTGTGCCGGCAAATAAGTAAGTATATGAAATAAGACATGCATCTAGGTACTACGATTTATAGAAATGGTATTTTTAAAGGTACCTAAGCAGGAGATATCTACTTTTACGAGAATAAATTAAAACTAAGTGCCTATCTGATGTCTCCATAACGTAGGCAAGCAAATTGGATAGATAAGTAACGTCCCAAATCCAATTTCGTTAAAAACGTCCTGTAATCTCATTCAGATGCAAATTATGACTAACGGAATCTGGGAAAGCCGATGTTCCACGTAAAAAATAAGTTGTTATCCGGTTATCCCACATTTAAATGTAACGGTAGATTATATTCAGAACGGCTGCTTTTTGATTCGCAAAAACATGTTTCTCGCCACATCACTGGTGCTGTAACATAACTTACTGAACGTGTGAAAAACTTAGCTAGCCTTTCATACGTAACCCTTGATAGATTTTTTCAGGATGCATATAACAACACGCATGATATGTACCTTACCTACATGGCAACCCAATCGATTTATACCGATTGATTGTCAAACAATATAAGCAAACAAGCAATAAATTATTATAATTTTTAGGTAAAGATATAACAAAGTGGCTCACTCTCATTCTTTTCTCTACCATCAAAAAAAAAAATCCTATCTTTCAGACACTAAGTAGTAGAAATTCATACAAACATAGGTATTTTGAAGCGCCGTGCGCCCGTGCGCCACTGTTGATAAAATAGCAACTATTGTGAAAATTTATCAAGAGTGACATATAGGGCAAATAACCCTTTATGTCAGGAGAGGATATCTGAAAAACCACGTCCATCCTGATTCCTGCTATGTCTATTACTTGTCATATTTTGTCTTATGAATAATGTAGGTCCAATCTTAGTCCCATCAATCTGTCGTACAATATAAGAGCACGCTACTCACCACGCGGGACATTTTTACTTAAGAGCATAGTGGAAATAATCATAAACTAATCTATCTACAAAATATTTAAGAAATAATTAACTGATTGTATATTTTTCAGTGTATCAAAGCAAAAGTGGACCTGGGTGAGTTTGTTTGATTCAGTAGTGTGCTTTGCACTGACACGCTTTTTGAAATGAAATAGACACGATCGAGTTCGATTTGCAAAGGCGCTTAACAATATTGTGCATGCAATCGAGATTTAAAAAGAAACGCGCGGTGAGGTTAGCATGTGGCCGGAGACCCTTGTTACCCTCCAATCTCTATAGGTATCTATCTAGGATAGAGGGTACAACAGAGAGTGCGAGCCGTGTTCAGTGTTCCAGGCCAGTGCATCTTCATCAGTCGCCGCGGCCGCCCCACTGCGGGAGCTCACTCAAAGTTTGCTTGCTGTGTAAATTAATAAATGAGCAATTTAGATCAATTAGATGAAAATAGTGTGCCTTGTGTGATAGTGGTTTTAGTGATAGTGGCATGATTTCAATACATCATTTGGTGGTTTGGTGTTAATTTTAAATTTAAATACAAAATAACAAGCATATCAGTTAAATTAAATAAAATAAACCAGTGTGCAAATAAATTAGTTGATTTATTGGAGTTTACACAGGTTGTCACATTGAATTTCATTTTTCAGCTGGTAATATATTCACAGCTGGTGTACAAAACAAATAATAAGCTTAAAAATATGTTTACACAGGATGCCGCACAGGAATTATTCTCTCAGCTGGTAGAAGCTTCACTACACAGTCAGTACAGTAGTCAGTGCCAGTATTATCGGTCCACCTTGCACCTAAGAACCCAGTTTTCTGGCATCCAACACACATTGTTTTAGTCTGATAAACAGGTGCCGTTTCATCTAATGACCTTTGTTCCTTAGCAGATTTCAATAAGTCTAGCATATATCTGTTACTGTTCTTCATTTCTAGAGAGGACACACTGTCATGAGCCTCTCCACAGTCGTATGGATCCTCCATGGTCACAGGAACATGCAGCTGAGGGAAGAATGTGGATTTCTTGTAGAACATTGCCTTAGTCTTGTCCCTCCCTACACCTTTAGGGATTCTACCCGGTATTGGCAAGCCTGCTTTGGCTAGCTTGGCAAAATACTTCTGTATTCTGCTCATGACTTGTATTGGAGTCCTTGTTCCTAATGCTTGAGCTATTTTCTTGTACCGTCGTGCCTCAATGGGCTCTTCAGGATAGATTTCAAGTAATTCTTCTAATCTTTTCTGCTCTTCACAAGACCATAGTTGATTGAATGTTTCAGGCTTATTATCTGTGAACTTACGTCCCCTTACTTTAGTACTAGAATCTAGATCATCCTTATTTGGCTTTGTGTCTCTAATATCATCACTATCCATGGTTGCGTCTATTCCATAGCTGCTCCAGTCAATGCTCGGTAGTTCAGCAATAGTTTGTCTAGGAGGGAAGTGCGCACTCCCTGCTTTCATTTCGGTTAGAAAAGACAGCGGGTCATTTAGTGCCCTATTTTGGGCTTCTGATAATTCTTCTATGTCTTTTAATGCCTTCACTTTCTGAGCTTCCAATTTGACGATAAACTTCAGCAGGTCACAGTACTCTTTATTTCCGCGAAGAGCGAGGTGGTCGGTTTCAAAGGCGAATTCTTCATCCGAATCCATGTTTTCAGAGTCTATGTTTTCCATGATTTTATCTGTAAAGAAACAATGTCATAATCAAGCGCAAGTTTTCTAGTAAAATGAGTGTAAGTTCTGGTATGAAATTGCCGGGTAGTCCAAAGAGGTTGAGTGTAAAAATTAAAAACAAACTAAATAGTGTGCAACAGAAAAAATGCAAACCTGAATACAGGAGTGCTTCTCTTGAGGGATGGTCTGGACGGTAAGTACTTAAAATAATAAGACTGAATTTATGTTTATATATAAGTTAGCCAAACTGTTTTCTATTTATCTGTAATAATAAAAATAAAACTCCCTAATTTCATGGTCGTCTAGCCTGAACGACAAACGTCAAAATGATTACGTTCCAAACCACAAACCTGCATTCATCCATTCCGACATTTCTGACTGTAACATCAAAATGAAAATATAAAATGCAAGCGAATGGTTGAACTTACTGCAAAATGATTGAAATACCTGCAAATTCTTTTCAAATGTGTAATTATTTTAAAAATAAAGGTACAAACCTTATTCAGCTACGGAACGCACGCTCAAATATTGTGTTTTGCGCCCTCTAGTGAACATAGTTTGAACTTTTAAGCCAAGGACAGCAACCGTAACTTCCTGTTGGCTTCAATAGATGTCACTGTTTCGGGAACAAGATAAGTTTTAATATATCAAAGATAGATGGCGCTAAGACGTTGTTCTTACAAAACTAGAAATAAAATTGTTACAGTGGGCGTTTCGTGAACCACATCGACTCCGTAACTTTTAATTTAGATTTGTTATGTATCTACTAATTTTAGAAATTAAAATTTGGTCGGTTTTATTGGGACGTCTTTATTGACCGACTTCTAAAAAAGGAGGAGGTTGTCTGATTTCTCTGCAATTAGGTAGGTACTAGGCCGATTTCGATCACGCTACAAGGTCGACTACTCGCCGGCAACGTCAAATTAGATTATGACTTGGTCAAATCTGTCACCAAAACGAAAAGGGTTCCGCAAACCTGACCTAAATTTAAATTTGTATTAACTCACATGCTGCTCGTGTTAAACGAATTAATTTTTTGATGACAGTTTTGCTACTGGTTTCATTCTAATAATAGGCACCTAATTTTTTTCAATATATTTCCTCGAAAACTGGCTCAGACATAGACCGTATCGCTTCGCTCTACTATTAGGTTCAGGATGCAGTGTATTTCACACTCGTGCGTGGTTTTTTTTTCATTTATTTCTACTCTTTTAATTTTTTGTGCAATAAAGAATAAGAATACTTCTAAGGAGTCGGTTTCTAGAATAGCCCTAAGTGATGTATAATGTAAGTTCCTAACTAATTAAAGTTACGAATCCCCTCACGTTACGAATTTTCCTACGTAGGTATATACTTATTAGGATTTGTGTAGGCTCCTACCCTCCCTAATTAATAATGTCACGCCTGAATTCCCCATAGGGATAGACAGAGGTGTAGCCTAGGTACAATACATACACCCACATTACACTATATGTTTTGTTTAAGTTCTATGTTTAGAGCGAGCTTATTGTTGCCAACTGCAAATCCAACTTCGGGCTGCTACTGTAAAACAAATCAGCATCATTCTCCTTCCCTTGTCCCAATTCATTTGGGGTCGGCGCAGCATGTCGTCTTCTTCCATACTTCTCTATTACTCATCACCTCTTCGGACAACTCCTTTCTTGCCATATGATTCTTCACACATCCATTATTTCTTTGGTCTTCCTCTACTCATATACACGTCCACATTCATATTCAAAACTTTCCTCACGACATTTTCCTCGATCCTCCCGCCTCCGCATCATATGCCCAATGTCCATACCACGACAACCGCCAAACTGCTGCAAACCTAGTTTAAATTGCCTGACCTAGGGTTCAGATCCAGAACAGCTCAGAAAACAGACCAGCATAGTTCTGTCCCACTAATAGAAAATGCAGTAAGGTAAAAGGCCCAGTAACCGTTAAGTTTTGAACTTCACTGACTTTGCAGGTCTGCTATGCTAAAACTAGAAGACTTACAAAAAAAATAATTACATGACTAGACAGATAATTTAAACTAGTTTTAGTGTAATATTCTTTTTTTTTATTAGTCTATATTTTCTTTAACAATAATACAAAAAAATTAAACAAAGGGCTAATTGTACCAGTACCCGGTAGATTTGTACTAGTAAACGTTAAATTGTCCCTGAATCCGGTAATTTTCACCGCGAAATTGAACTCTATTGCTTTACGTTAAAGTTCACAGAAATGCTATTTTTGCATTTCTGTGAACTGTGTAAAATAAATAAAAAACGGCTTATCCAAGGAAGAGACATTTTTTGTTCTCCTAAGCGCATGCTTGGAGAGAGGCCAGTTCTCGCTTCGTTGGAAGACGGGGAAGCTGGTCCTCATTCGGAAGCCGGGGCACCCTGCGGACTCTCCGTCCGCATACCGGCTCCATGTGTTCCTCGACGAGGTGAGCAAGCTCTTTGAAATAGTCATTGCAAACCACCTCGCCGGGCACCTTGCGGGGATGGGGCTGGATCTTGCGGACCATCAGTTTGGTTTCCGCAAGGGGCGCTGGACGGTGGACGCCATCATGCGCGTGAGAGCCTTCACGACGGGGGATGCGGTTTCCCGGGGTGGGGTCGTCTTGGCGGTGTCTTGAATTCGCCAACGCCTTCAACACCATGCCCTGGAGCTGCATTAGGGAGGCACTCCTGACGAAACGCTGGTGCTGGGAAGGGAGGTTGCACGAGGTGGCGGCCGAAATTATGACACGCGGGGTTGCGATAGTCATAGAGAGGATCCGGAAATTGCACAAGTCCGAGGCCATGTGCTTACATGGGCCTCGGAATGCGCCACCGTCATGATCTATGCTGATGGTAGGAGGGGCTCCCATCGGCGTCGAGTCGACGTTGAAGTACCTTGGACTCGTCCTCGACAACCGGTGGAATTCGTGGAGCATTTCCGACGTTTGGCTCCCAAAGTGGAACGGGCCGGGGTTGCCTTCAAGCGGCTCTTGCCCAACCTGAGGGGCCCAAACGTGGCTGTCGTGCGGTCCATGGCCCTTTACGGGGCCCCGGTACGGGTGCGATCCTTGAGGAGGCGAGCCGCCCACTACCTGAACGCGCCCCAAAAGGTGGTAGCCGTAAGGCCTTACGATCTCCAGCGAGGCGGCGAGCCTCCTTGCCGGATTGCCGCCATGGGATCTGGAGGTGATAGTCCTCACGCGCCTGCACGAGTGGCGCGCGGAGGCACTACGTTGCGGGGAAACTCAGCTACCGCGGCAAATTGACGCTCAGCGGACAGACCTCCGGCGCTATCTCATGGCGACATGGAGAGAGCGACTGTCGCAACCCTGTGCAGGGCACGCCACAATAGTGGCGGTAAGTTGCCTCTTTGAAAAGAGGCTAGAGAGGCACCACGGCGCCCTCACATTCCGCCCGACGCAGGTCTTCACCGGACACGGTTGTTTCGGGAGGTACCGGCACCGAATCGGGCGAGAGGAAACGCCCGGGTGTTATCATTGTGAGGATCGCCCGGAGAACACGGTGGAGCACACCGTGGAGGTCTGCTCCGCTTGGGTGGAGCACCGCCGTGTCCTCGTAGCGGCGATTGGCGGCTCGCGTCCGGCCCTGGTTCAAGCCATGGTCCTGGGCGAGAGGTAATGGGAAGCCGTCACCTCCTTCTGCGAAGCAGTCATGTTAACGAAGGAGGTAGCGGAACGTGAGAGGTAGATAACCTCACGTCCCAGCCGCCGCGGGAGACGCCCTGGGCGTCGGGGGCCACGTGGTGGCTCTCGGCCACCGTAGGTGTGGGCCTGTGGACGGTGAGTAATGGGCTAGCTCGCCGTCCGTCCGTCTTATGACGACAGGCCGTGTCGTCGGCGCGTTCGTGTTCCACGCGTGCCTCAAACAGATATCAGCAAACAGGAGGGGCCCGCAAGGACCGATGCCTGCCAGGGCTGCGGGACTGTTCGAAAGAGATACCGCGGCCCTGGAACACAAAGGGCAAAAGAAGGAACATGGATGGGTTTTAGTCAGTAAAAGTCTGACACTCCCTTCCGCTCCGCCCAGAGCGGGAGGAGTCATTTGATGATTACCCATCCCAAAAAAAAAACAACGAAAAAATTTGTCGGGTATCCATAGATCGAGTCATGTAAGTTTGCCGGTCTGAAGTTTGCTTCAAATTACTGCGTGGTTATCAATATCCATACTAAAAAAGCAGCGCGCCACACGATGCGCATCGAAAAGCCTGGTTTCAGAACAGCAGAGCAGTAACGCGAAACGTGCAAAAATTTGAAAATCATAAAGAAAACTAAAGAGGCAATCGAATCCAAGTGATTACAACACAAACAAGGAGCATAAAAACTACATTCTATTGATTCGAAAGAAAAGAGGACTTAACACAAGGCAATAAGGACGCTGTCGGGTTTAAATGCAACTGTTATTTGAAGTTCCAATATCAGGCAGAAATGTATTCTTCAGTTTTAAAGGAAAATGAGACCTATTTCAAGGCAATAAGTACACAATAACGGGTTTCGGTACAACGTGTATTACCGGGTTGATCGTGTACCAATATCCGGTAAAAAAAAATACGATTTTAACGGGTACTAGGTCAAGTAGGGGTTTGTTAGTACCAATAGATGTGAACGGCAAAAATATTTATTTCTCAATTAGATTCACCTCGATTTATAAGTTATATCGCAAAATAATATACTTAAATATCTTAGAAAATTAACACTCTTACTTTAATGTTATCCGTCGCAGTATGGCTAGCTCATGAATGCGACGTGGTAGTTTCGTAGTTCACTGACAGAACTTTGAACTTTCATAATATTCAGTTACAGCAAACTTTTGTTATTGCATGGTTTTGAGGCCATTAAACTTTTTGGACAATGATGCCATTACAATTGTACAAAATATTACCGAGAAGGTATTGCCCTTCACAAACTTTAATTTATTATTGGTAGAAAAATGCAATAATAAAAAAACTGACTTGTTAACGGGTACTGGTACACTAACGGGAATACGTACTTTTACACCTACTTCAAAACACATTCAGACGCATTTATTTCCAATACCTTTAAACTTGCATATCAATATAAGAATGGATCGCTTTCCGAGTTGTATCCGAAGAACAGTTCGTGATCTGGACAGGTGCCAGGCAAGAGATTGTCGTCTAAGTTACCAACTTAAATGTAAACTGTTGCGAATCAAGTTTAAGATGGGATTACGGCGACATTAAACTGGAACGGATTTCATTTAAGTTGAGCTTTTAAACGGGGTTAACGGATAATACAGAAATGTTTTGGACGTAGGCGTAAAAAATATCAATGACCTTTGTCCCCCAAAGGTCATTGATATTTTTTGGGACAAAACAAAAGATTTTTAAAATGTGAACAACTCGTGTGAAATAAAATGACGAATTTCCGAGCGTCACTGTCATCTCCTTTTAAACCCTTGCATGGATTTAACAGTTTCCATTAAAATAATTTATTACACAACATCAACAGCCAATCCAAGGACTTAACATGAGTTAAATGTTAGCACATCGTTGATTTTTCTTCCAGAAACTGAATGTTAAAGTCGCTCAAGGTGCGATGCAAAGGCAAACCGACCGCGGCCGGAATGCGAATAAGTACGGACGTTTGTCCGCTCCTTAACTACGTACCTACTAATTGCTGAATTTGTTGCTAAATATAAAAAAAGATGAAAATTCAAAGTAATTGGGAAATGTCAAGGTCAGCTTCTAAATAGATATACCTATAATAGATAAAAAAAAACTATTAAGTAAAAAGTAAAATAAAAAGGTCGAACTGCCAAATGCAGCATGCTCAAACGTATTATTATATAGGTAAAGCATACCATATTATCTCGCTGCTGGGTGAAGGTATCCCTCCATTCCTTCCAATGGTCACAAAGACATTCAAATAGGTATTACGAGCAAAATGGTCACGATTCTGCAACCTATAGACTTAGAAATGAACCTACCTATAGACTTAGAAATGAACCTACCTACGTCAGGTAGGTAGGTCAGGTCTTCTACTAATTGCTTCATAATTAGACCCTGCCTACACAACTGCCCATATCCGAGGGTTATGAAATCTACCCACTCAATGCAAAGGGGTCACCGGTCGTGTAGATATTTCTATAACTTACGCAATGTCCTTTGTTGCCACTTATAGAGGGATGTAAGTAAAAGACACGGGACTATCGAGCTATAAATTATTGGTAGCTCGTCAATGGGGCTATTTTTAACAGTTGAGTCACATGGGTGAAGAGTGCCCTATGTGGTCTGTTTTTAGATCATTTTTTCAGATACATAAAATATAGTCTATTGTACACCGACATTTTTAAATAGCTCTTAGATTTACAATAGAACATTAGCAGGCAAATTATCATACTGGCTTTGGTTGCGTCCAGCAATCTTACGATGGATTACAGAAGACAGCAGTAGTGAAGGATCAATCTTTGTAAGAGGTAAGCCGGAGTACATTATCTTTAATGTGATTATATTATTTGTCTATAGATTACTGACTGTGCCATTTTCAAATGGAAGCCTGTAGGAATCGAGTTGTACGGAACCTTCGCCACTGGAAGACAGTAGCTACAGATAGGTAATTGCCCGACGAATGTCAAGAAGTTTCCTTCCTGTTCTGTTTCCAAGCGCTTCCTTATTCCCCTAAAATAAAACATGAGGAAGGAAAAGTAACAAACTTCAGAAAAGACAAGCTTTCTTATAAAATATTTCCAAACAAAGCAGCAGGCTACGTTTATCGTATCGCTATTACAAACGATACCACCACATTTCGGAAAACTGCTCTGTATTTCGGTCAGCAAGTGAAGCGAAACTGTATGAAAGATTTTAAATAAACAAACAGCAGAATAACAAAGTATACTCGATTTGCTTGGTGAAGAAGACACGCCGACATGGGAATTGATATCCTAACTATAACAGTATAAATGCGAAAGTAAGTTTGTTCGTTTGTTACCTTTTCAAGCCTAAACCACTGAACCGATCATCCTGAAATTTTGTACATAGGTACGTTATCAGGTGTACAGAAACGGACATAGGGGTACCTTTCATCCCGAAAAAAGTACTGTTCCCGAGGAAAACAACAATAAACTCTAACGTTCTAATGATAATAGATGGCACCACGTGTTTTTCTTAAGGTGAATGCTCCAACCAGCCCGCAAAATTCAAAATTTCTTGCGTTTTTTGCAATTTGCAGGCCAGTGCTAGGTTGTATGTTGATTAAATTATTATTCGCGGCTGTAAGACATATGTAGTTACAGAATTATAATCATCAAAATCATCAATAAAACGCTCTAAGTTCATAAAGCTGTAGGAATGTACAACCTAGCACTGGCCTGCAAATTGCAAAAAACCCAAGAAATTTTGAATTTCGCGGGCTGGTTGGAGCATTCCCCTTAAATTATGTATATTATTTAGTAGTGTGTTATTATAGATAACACACTACTAAATAATGTTATGATCTATGTATGTTAATGATCGTACTAAATTAAATCGAGCGAAGCCGCGGGCAAAAGCTAGTAGGTAAATCATAAAATAACATTTAATTCGTTTCTTAGAAATTACGTCGAAGCTGTTGTTTTTAAAAGAGGCTTGTTATTATTAAATTGACAGTCTTTTTCTCGACGATGTTCATTGTTCAGAAAGACGTAGACCGTATAAAATGTCGTTTCTGTACGCCGATGCGAGTGATGCGACGCGTCATACCCAATCACTGTGAAATAAAATAAACGTTATAAGTATGAACAATAATTGACGTAGCGTCTCTACTTATTATCCCATGAATGTCGGCTTTTGCGGTTCATAATAGTATTTTAAAAGCGCAATGGACGTGGAGGCCCCGGCGACGGGACGTGGACGTGAATAGATGCACGTCCCGAAGTCTGTGTGTGCATTGTGCCATTTATTAACATACAATGGGCGAGCACTGGACATTTTTATGAAGCGTCTGTGTGCATCGATCGCACTTTAGTTTTTGAGGATTTGATATTTTGTTGAGTTATTTTCTATTTCAATTATCGTTTTATTCTGTACCTAGATGTTGTAGATATGTTACAAAAAAAAAAACTTTTTATTTGAAAAAAAACAACATTAATTTGGTGTTTAAATTACGATATTTAAGTATTTGTTAAAGATCTGGAGGAACTTTGTATTGATCCACTGTAAGGTAATATTTTATTAGCCGTTTTATTTGCAAAGTTGTCTTTGATTTTAATTTACTATTTAGTTGCTTAGGGAGTTTATTCAACAAGTTAGGTAACTAGTACCTCCAGGTTCTTCTTCCATATTCATTGTTACATTTCGGGAGATTATATAATGGTAGGTATTCTAAACAATAAGTTATATGTTGCTCTCAAAACTAATGCAATTTGCTAAATTGTTTATACACTTTTGTCAGCCTTTTGCAACGTTACACGGGTTCCTAAATTAAAGATCGTGCTCACTTGACAGCGCTCCGACTTACTTTACATTACCAATTTTTGGAAGACTTCAAAACAATTTCGTTGTTTTCTATCAATATTTACCAGAAATGTTCTCCGAAGAATATGTTGAACACCCGCACCCGTTAATTACTGTACAAGCGTTTGTTTGCACGGGAAAAATGCTACGGGTAAAGTGGGAAATTAGACATACTTCGATCCGACGCAGTGGTAGTTATTGCAACAGTAAAAACTCTCTGCTCCATTCACTATACATAGCGCAAGCATTTGGAAATGATATTGAGTGCATTGTTATTTAATATCTACCTACACGCCTTAAACGCGCGTAGTGCGTAGCGAAAAAGAATGTGAACTGCGCCGGGTCTTCGATAATAATTTATTGGTATTTTTAACCGACTTCAAAAAAGGAGGAGGTTTCTCAATTCGACCGTATATATATATTATGTGTGTTCACGGATAACTTCGTCGTTTATGAACCGATTTTGATAAATTTTTTTTGTTGGAAAGGAGATACTTCAAGGGTGGTCCCATGATAAGGAAACCGGGATCTGATGATGGCATCCAAGAGAAATTGAGGGGAGCTTTCAAAAATTGTAGTGGCGACTAGTGCGTTTGTAAATTTTTTGATTAAGTATTTTAAAGGACTACAATTTAAAGAAGGTCTGGAGTTGCACCCATCTGGGTTACAAGTGCCATTACAGGTCTGATGATGAAAAATATTTGTATGGAATATTGCAACTAATGACAAAAAACTGAATCAAACAAACAAAAGTCACCGACTTCTGAAGCTAAAATTATTTTTCGCATTTTTGTGTTTTTGGAGTCGGTTTTATTTTTTGCAAAAAAGTTTTTTTTACTGCTTATCTCATAACCAGGAACTTTTCACATCAGCATTTCTACCTACTACAAACCACTAGCAGCTTCTATAAAAGTCCAGTTTCAAATAACACCTGCAACATGTATCATACTCACGCCATCAATTTACTTGTTTAGCGCATACTGTTGTTGCGTAATCGACTTAACGTCGGAATTCCACCGGCCCACTCTGCTAATAGCGCCGTGGCATCATATTAGCCTGTCAGACGAAGATGGGGCTAACTAATAGCCCGTGAGAGGTTAAAGGAGACGAGTTTTAGGCAGGAGGTTACAGTGGTTCAATGGTCTATGAGTCTATATATAGCACAGCCAAGGAGTGGAATTCCCTGCCTTCGTCGGTGTTCCCAAGTTCATAAGACCCCAATCTTCTTCAAGGCTTCTTTTGGGTTTGTTCGTTCCATCGTCGACCTCATCTCTGTCCTCAGGACTAGATTGAGGTCAAGAGTAGGCCCATTTAATATAAAAATATATAATAAAAAAAAATCTATTTAATGTTATTACTTAATGGTACTTTCATAGAAGTATACAAGCTGGTTTGCCCTTATCATCTACTACTATTCAAGATGTTAGGATTTCTGAACAGTCTGCTTGCCTTGTGGGTTTGCCGTACTGTTGGGCCCTAGGCACGCTACTATTACTGTGTGTGTTTCTACTGTTATTTAAATTCAAACGTGCCTTTGCTGTAAAGCATGCCAAGATAGATAATAACATTTTCTTGTTGTTTAAAAAAAAAATTGTATTTAGTGCACTTTAAGAAGGATTTTGGCGGCTGTACTGTAACTGGCGCACTTGTAATAGAGCGATTCGTAAAACTAGGCGAAGCTCGGAGGTTGCCTTTAGGTGTTAATTACAGAAAAACATATAAAATAGTGGTTTACGATTAGTGTACGGCTGTTTGCGTAGTTTGCAGCTACCTATACTAGCTTTACTCATTGTTTTCAGCTTCCCACAATTGATTCTTTCATATTTACCATCAAAGAAATATAAACAACACAGCTAGTAGCTAATAAGCTCGCCCACATAAAAATGTTACGTTATTTGTCCTGCATATATTTTGTTCTTTCGTCAAAGGCGAATTCCATTACGTTTTGTGAGGCAAAAGGGTTTTTTATTATTATTTGTGAGTAGGTACATTTTTGTGGCCGCAATTCCATATCAATCTGGAATTATACCGAATGCTGTGGAGCAGGAAATGAAAATCAAAATGTTGCCGACAGGCGTCAACTCAGTCACTGCCGCCATTGCTATGTACCCTACAATCTACATATTATATACTTCGGTAGGTAGGTATTTATGTACTTGATTCAAATATGACTACGGAAAAGTTAAATTTTGCATGATATTATAGTTAATTTCTATGGAAATAAGCTGTGCCTTTGTACTCTATGTTATGATGTTTCCTTCTGTTTTCTCTTGTGTGTACATACATGATAAAATAAATCAAAGTTCATTAACACAACATAACATCACGCCTGTAATCCCCGAAGGGTTAGGCAGAGGCGTACCTAATAGTACACCCACATTTCGCCACTTATGTTTAGGGCCATGTATTAGGGGGTAATGTAATAGGCTCAATTACCATCAATGGAGCACAAATCTACATTCCGTGGCTGCTACTGAGAAGTCCTGATGGAAAAACTCAATAACAAATTGCCGGATCCGGGAATCGAACCCAGGACCTCATGCTCAGCAGTCGCGGTTGCGACCACTATACCAACGAGGCAGTAAAGTTCATTTAAGTTGGCTGTAAAAGAAAATTAATAGAAAAATACCTACTTAAAGTAACACTTATCCCAACCTTAATAAATCGGCTGTTTCTTTGTGGATACGGTGTGTTCTTTCTTTAATTATTTATTAGCAAATTGGAATAAAAAAGTAACGCACTTGGACTAGTTACAATATTTCTAGCTGGTATTTTATTTTATTATTTTCGGAGAACTTACAGCTAGGCAGACACATTCAGTGTGTGTGTGTGTGTGTGTGTCAGCACATTTAGTGTCTACCATAAACTGGCCATATGTTACAGAACCATGTATCAAATGTCTTTCAACATTTTAGCAATCGTTAGCAAGTTTTGTTAGAAGAGAGATTTTATTTTCTCTGGAGTGTGTACGTCGCATTCAACTAATATTTTAAATAAGGCTCTCTACATACAGGTTGGAAAGGACACCGTCGCGAAAACGGTTACCACTTATTCAGTACACCATTCTGAGCCCGGTCACATAGAAATTTTTCATCGGTTATTAAAAAAAAAATCAGCTATTCCATACCTTTTAACCGTGTAGGTATTACACTTTTGTAGGAAACAGCAGATTTTTGCCGATGTGGGGGACTGAATACGTGGTGACCGTTTTCGCGTCGGTGTCCCTTCCACCCCGAATACTATATGATATACGTTATACCAGGGTATTAACTCATGAGCCTGATGCTCAGAGAAATGAAGACTATATTCAACCCATCTTTGGTCTTTCCTCCTAAATAATTAAAGAACTCTCGTTGACCACCGTGAAATTATTTGCTCATAATCAGAAATTTGAACAACTTTTTTCAAATCAACTATTTATTGTTTTCCTTTTTTTTATCGTACGTAGGTATTTGTAATACAAGAAGCATGCCAAGAAAATTTCATTCATATCTCACGTAATAATTTCATTCGGCTATACCTAGATATAGACCAAGCGCCAGGACAGACAAGCAGGCGCCAAAGAGAGTAGCGTTCTTTATTTTAGATCTTATTTGTAGATAACACTGACTCGCTGAGTTACGATGTGTGAAAATAAAACATTTTATTTATGGGGGCATTCAAAGTGTTTGTCAAGTCTACCTCATAATAATATTATTGTAGATAAGAACAAAATAAATAGAAAAGTAAATTTATGAGACTCAAAAATAGTTGATCTTTTTTCTAGACCATGTGCTGTGTACTACGCAATGCAGTTGCCAAACTTTTTCATCTACGAATAGAAGAGAGTTTGGTTCTACGCTACGCGCTACGCTATTGCGTGGCGTAGCATTATGCTACGAGTGCTACGCGGCAAACATTTTTGGCAACGTTACTAGAACTCTAGCTGAATACGCTAAGCGACGATGGTTAATCATGATAGGATGTGATATACTAATAAACGTAGCGTGAGCTTTATGGTTGCGTCACCACAGTCCTCACTTATCTTGGGCAGCGAGTGCACCTACACTTAAAGTGGTTCATCTACTTACTGGTAATTTGGTGGTTTTATTCTAAACCCTAGGTGTATCTAAACCAATTTCGATTTAGTCGATAAAAATACGACTAAACGGGTTAACGGTTGTCTACATTGTAACCAGCACATGAAGCCTTTCACGGAGTAGCTTATTGGATTGTAAAATCACGAGAGCTAGCGAAGTGACGAGTAGCACATAATAGGTACTATAGTCGCTCGAGTGTGACAACTTATGCGATGATATCTACTCACGCACTTACATTTGAGGTTTAGATCAAAAAATAAAAACAAATTTCAAGATTAACTTTTCCAAATTGGTTTTGTTGTTGCAAAGTCGTATAAGCGCGACCATCTTCGGTTTTTAAACACAATTTACTGTTGATATTTCATTGGGAAATCTTTACGTTAGTAAATTATTCTGCCGGTATGGTGACCAGCAAAATGTAGGTTTAGGTACTACTGCCTACTAAAGTTTAGCACTGCTTGAGTCTTCAGAAAATGCTCACCTAACGCGTAATTAAAATATTTACTTTTTCCATTAAAAATAACTTAAAACCTACTATAGATAAAGTTATAAAATGCGGTGTTTTTTCAGTAAACCAGTTCGTTGATCCCTTATCATCTTTACGCAAATTAACAAAATATCTCGTGTTATTTTACGTTTCCCGACTTTTCAAGCACTTTTCAGGGCTCATTATCGAATCCACCCAGACAACCTTTCTAAAAATATAAAACGAATATTATCGTATGCCTAAAAAGACACCACTGAACTCCAAATATTTATATTAGGTTTTATGAACGCTGTCGGTATCTAATACTTACGTAATTTTAAGGATTCCGGAATCATATTTTTTTTGGGTTATTTTGATTATGATGAGTCTTTTTGATATTCCATTTGTACACAGACCTGCCTAGTATCTACCTACGCAAAACAGGCAGGAACAACTTATACAAGAACTTTATACAGGGTGAATTTTTCAAATGGGCGTGGATGGCCAAATCCGAAACATGAGGAATAGCGAAAAATGTTCAAAGGAGTCTCGAGCTCGATTTTGATGAAATCTAAAACAGCATCATTAGATTTTTGAAAAATCAATATTCCTAGCTTGGATCGAACCCATTGATTTTGGAAAATAAACCTCACTCTGTATTATTAAACCATTCGATATTGTCGCTAATAAGGATCAAATTCTGGGAAATAATGACATACGGCAAACTAAAGGAAAGAGTTCATTTTTGATAAAAACATTATAGTATGCAAGCAGTAGGTAATCAACGAAACGTCGAACTAAATCACTATTAGCGCCAACTTACTTGTAATTTCTAATTTCAATTGTTTACGATTGTTTTATACTGTGGCCTTTAGCCGCGAAGAGTCAATAAAACTGAAATTAGAACATAATGTTGTCAAGATCGACTGCGCTGCGGGTGTGATCAAACAATGACATTAATTAAAAATACGAAAAAAATAAAATTTAGGATTTTTCTTAAGTTTTTCGTATGTTATTACTTCTCAGAATTTGATCCTTATTAGCCACACCATCGAGTGGTGTAATAATACAGTGTGTGGTTTTTTTTCCAAAATCAATGGGTTCGATTCCTGGCTAGGAATACTTATTGATTTTGAAAAATCTAATGATGCAGTTTTAGTTTTCATCAAAATCAAGCTCGAGACTCCTTGGAGCATTTTTCGCTATTCCTTATAGTTTCGGATTTAGCCATACACGCCCACTTGGAAAATTCAGCCTGTATATTAAGCACTAACTAGCTTATTATTTATTATTACCGACTCGCCCCCGCTTCGCACGGATGCAATGTAGATAATATATATATAAAACCTTCCAATGCTTCACTCTATCTATTGCTGAAAACTGCATTAAAATCCGTTGCGTAGTTTAAAAGATGTAAGCGTACAGACAGCGGGAGCGACTTTGTTATATATTATGTAAAGATTATCCGTCGCAGCATGTCTTGTTTCAGGCTTTCATAAAGGACCTGACAGTCAAATTAACGATAGTTTTTTGGTATTTGCTTGTACACCAACATTTTTTACTGTTCACTGTGGTACACAAATCCTTGTGCTCTACGCATTCTATTCTCGAAATATCCCCCAAGTTACCGCGATGTTTAGGTTCGCGAAGAGGAAGTGGAATCATTTCACTTACCCGTGGGCTAAGAGCGAGAGTGCTTATGCCATGGAAATCCAATACTAGCTTGTACACGCGAATATACTTATGTGAAATATTATTACATTTGCCCCAAGGAAATGTATGAGTTTTCGATTTATGTCTAAGGACTAAAAATTCGTCGGATCATACAGTTCATCACATTTAAATGCTTGATTATTTGATGACTCTATTGTATTAAAGGATATTAGTTCTACAGTTTCATTTTGAAACTAGCACTTCGCCCGCAAAAATTGTGATAGCTCGGCTAATATACATGATATAAATATAAATTATAGCCTATAGCATCCACAAATAAGGTAGCTTTCTACCAGTGAAAGATTTTTTAGAATTGGATCATTTGTTCTGGAGATTACCCCGACATTCTAAATTGAAACAAACTTTACCTCTATAAAATATTATAGTATGGTATAGTCTAGAAGTCTAGATATGGGTCATTTGATGCCTCGGTACTTTGTGTTAAACATTAATACAAAATAGTTTCAGTTATGAGTATGACGCATTTGCACTCACAATTTTATGGGCTATGAAGTTATACACCTATTTACTTTTAAGCTGTCATGTTTGTTATTTTGAGCTATAACGATGCCTATAAAATTTTAAAGTCTAATAGTAGGTAATAATTTGCAGTTGGAGGACATGAAATACAAAGAAATATGCATATACTAGTTCATGCCCGCGGCTTCACCCGCGTAGTTTCGGTAATTGTCCCACGGGATCGCACTACCGGGATAAAAAGTATCCTATCTGTTAATCCAGGTTATAAACTATCTGTGTGCCAAATTTCATCCAAATCCGGTCAGTAGTTTTTGCGTGAAAGAGTAACAAACATCCATCCATCCATACTCACAAACTTTCGCATTTATAATATTAGTAGGATGTAGGAAATAGGAAGTAGGATTAAGCCACCAGTCAGTACTTACCATGTGGCTACGATTTGGCTGTATTTTTCTCAGTGTTCAAGCTTTCCATTATATTTTTCGAATATGATGGAAATCTTTCGTATTAAGCACTTTGATAAAGACAACTTTTCCACCATATTTTAATCTGTAGGGCAAAAATAAAAGTTAATAAAAAAAAAAACTATTTGTTTCTGCAGCTTGCAGATGAATGCATTTCATCAAAAATAACACTCTATCTTTTTGTGCGCCAGCGATTTAGATTTCAGGAGTGTCACCAGTTTGACTAGTTACCTAGTCTAGCATATTAATATAGCAAGGAGTCCAATCAAAACACGCTATAAGCATAATAAATCAAAGTAGTATTTCTATCCACATAAACTATAACGTTGCTGAACGTACTTCCAAACCCCATAAGCTCTTACAACGGCCCCCACGGGGTTGCGGTTCTACAGAATTTACTGTAATTACCTGGCTAAGTAAGCTGATTGTTAATTGCATGATTAACAGGTATAAAATTTGTATTCTGTTTGCAATACACAAGTACTATCTAACTACGTACATTGTTATGATATTCTCCTCTTTTCTAATAGATTTTACAGGGATGTCATTCAATACCACGACCAACCACAACGTAATGATATTTTAGTTAACCAATCACATCGTACAGAAGATTTCATATCGAGATTGATTTGATTCTAAATATAAGGTCCACTAGACTTTCAAAAAAAACAAATGTCTTCTTCTCAAAATAAAACTTACTTAGGCCCGGACTTCTCCAAAGCGGAGACGAGGGGAGTGAGATCTGCAAGATTCAACCAATCACAGGAGAGACGAGAGACGCGATGTAGATATCAACTAATGTGATTGGTTGGTTTCCACACGTCTCCTCTCCACTCGTCTCCGCTTTGGTGGATTCCGGACTTTAAAGATTTATATCGTTAGATGTGCCCTTAGCCCGCGCGGAAAAGTGTTTACTCTGAGAGGGTGAATTCGCACATTCCACTTGGAACGATATCTATTCAAGTTTCATTGTAAATGAGCGATTCAAATAGTCAACGAAACAGAAACATCACGCCTGTAATCCCCAAAGGGTTAGGCAGAGGCATACCTAATATTACACCCACAATTCGGCAGTCATGTTTAAGTCCCATGTAATAGGGGGCGAGCCCATTGACATCGACTGGGCACAAATCCAGACTCCATGGCTGCTACTGAGAAATTCCTGATGGAAAAACCAAATAACACTTTGACCGACCTGGGAATCGAACCCAGGACCACAAGCTCAGCAGTCCACCACCACTAGACCAACGAGGCAGAACCTTGATGCGTTAAACCACATCTAAACATTCACAAAGACTATTACAAATGTTTGTATTAGTAGTTTGTTACGGTGAAACTAGTTCAAAAATCGTTTATTGATATAATGACGTCACGCGATGGACGGTGCCGCTTTTGGCGAGGGTTTCGTGCATAAAGCGTTCGTTGACACGACCCGGCGACCGAGTGCCTCTGTAAACATCTGCAGCGGACATTTCCTCTTCAGACTAACATTTTATGTTTTACTAAGTTATATTTAGGCATAGGTGCTTACCCTTAGAGGAAAAAGTAAGTTTTATTTGGCCTTGGATGATATTTACATATCCCAAAAGCAATATCTGGTATAGATACCCAAGTATATGGGTGCCATCAGATTTCTGCTGTGTATGCCATCAGATTTTCCATAATTACTTCTGAACCACTTAGGTTGCTACCCGAACGGGCAGCAACAAAAATCCGATTGTCTGAATAGACAATCGGATTTCTTTCATTACTCCAGAGTCGAATTACTATCGGTTTTGTTTTTACCGCTCAAAATCGATAGGTTAACGTCGACTCACCGCAACTTAAAAAGTATTCTGTGCTTTCTTTTTCTTTTCAAGCATCTTTTATCAAATCCTCACAAAATAGCTACAAATCTTTGTCTCAAAACGTTATTAGTTCACAGGTGTTACATTCATCCTTGGACATAACAGCCTGCTTGCCTGGTGGTTTCATACGACCCTCATGGGGACACGGCGCAATCCTAATCGTAATGGGATCCTATGGCCTTGAGCTTGGAACGATGTGCGGTGCATACGCAATATAGAAAACCAACTTTTTCCAGCGACTTCACTCGCGTGGTGGTAGTAAATTATCACATGGGAACTTAGTATAGGGAAAGCTCTTATATTAATATTTAAAGGCATCCTGCGAGGTAAGTTCCGGATTGGGAATTTATATATATTTATGTTAGTATCCCAAATAGTTTGTCTTCTTAAATTCCTTGACATTCTGCGTCATTAAACGAGAAGGGGTGAAAACTCATGAGGTTTTTTGTGAAGGCTTTCCAACACTAAGAGGGATACCAACACTAAAAAACTACGATACGACAACACTAAATTATGTTGTTCGTAGAAATCTAGGAACAAAACTAGGTACCAGAGAACAATCCAATGTTCCCAATTACTTTCTTTTGAAACCTTCTAAATTAAAACAAGACAGACGAAAAGCTCAGCAGCTCCTCAAACAGCCTCATTAGTCAGGCCTTGAGCGATCCGTTTCCCTCCCAAAGTCACCTCGAATCTGTCAACTTGAGAAGGAATCTTATTTGCTCTTATATTACAACACTAGCACACTCGCCCCTGCTTTAAACGAGTGCAGTAGACTCTTGTCACAACATTGACATAGACAATAATGCATGTTACTTTTCGCACTTGAATGACATTGACAGGAGAGGGCGTGTGGTAAACATTTGCAAAATTGTCTGTGGAAAAACAAGATGGAGGCTTAACTTCGATGAAAGGAACACGCTAAAAGATCCTACATAGGTACTACAATGTTATATTAGTTATATATAAATGATTAAATATATAATACTTTATACCTTCCGAAATATTTATTTTAATGATAGCGAAGACCGCATCCGTGGTTTAAGAAAACAACGCGGTTACACACGAAATAAAAGTGACTTTTCTTTATAGTTACTACTAATTTATTGTTATTGATTTTCACAGATAAATACAAGTGTTATTATTTTGAACATGAGCAATAACTCCGTACACGTGTTTCAATACAGGGCACAATCCTTCTTACTTTTCCTCGTGCGTATTATTGTCTTTTACTAGGAAGCAGTTGCTTTAGCTATGGCGCGATTGAAAGCGCTTGCCATCGCTGAAAGGTCTTCGAAGCACGTTTTTAATTTGAAAAGCTCAAAGTTTCCAAGTACTGCGATACTTGATCCCGACTAGAAAACTGTTTTATTCTCTGCGAGGTTTCTAAATTGCAGTTTCCTACTTTCAAGCAGTTTATTTTAAAAGAAATCAAGTTTTTTTTTTTTTTATTGATACCTTTTTTTTAAGCGAGAATCATTGTTTTTAGATATTGTTTTGATGATTTTTTAATAACGATACTTGAAACGAAAAACAAGCATAAATAGCGCATTTGTATAAAATACGAGTAGGCTATGCTTTATATTAGCGAATGGTTTACTGCGACCGTAAAGTAAATTTGTTTTATTGCATAATTTGTTTGTTCAAACTGACCTAAAAAAACTACCCACTTCTGTGAATATTCTTTACCCCTACAGTAAACGATATAAGGGTTAAATTATTATAGCAAAACAATTAAAAGTTTCCACGAATAATGTTGAGCATAACATAGACTTAGATTTATGTAAATTGTTACGAGCTTATGTTATGGGTAATATTATCTTCCATTATGTAAATTTTATCAATGAAAAACATTTGCCCTGGAGTCGATGGTACATATTAATAACTTTTGTATTACATAAATATATGTCGGATACGGTTATTGGTATGCACTTAAAATGAATCGCAAGTACGCCAGTGGTGACATCACGCACCCACCACTGCGTGTTTCTACAGAGCCCTGATTAGGGGTCGCAAACCGGGATCCCGGATACCGAAAATACCGGGATACCGGACCGAATAGAAGCCTTCACAATACCGGTATTGAATTTTTGAATACCGGAATTTACGGTATTTTCGGTATTCATCACAGAACGATGCAAATCGCAAATCCTCCATGCGAGTGGTGGCGACACCGCCAATCGCGAACAAACACGTTTCAACGTAATGGTTTTTAACACGTTTTTTAAGTTATTATATGAGTCTCTTTTTTATAAAATGAAAGGATACTAACCTAAACAGCATAGGGTAAGGTTATTTCTACCCCTACAGTAAAAGTTCCACTAAATGTAGTTGCTGCTTTCTATGCATGTGATATAAGTATTATTTCCTTTATTAATTTTTTTAACATATTATTTACATTTTTAAATATTTTTTACTAACAAAAAACATTTAAAAATATAGAAAATAGTAGCCCACCGGCATGGGGAACAGAGTTGTAGCTACCGGTGGTCAGGGTTCTTCAGAAAGGTACCTCCTAACATTATCCGCCGTGTCCAGAAGAACTGCCTTCTGAATCAAGCCCTTGATTCTGCTGCCCAGCGAAAGCCTCCTCAGATGTTGGTCGAGGCTCTTGACTATTAAGCCATTGGCCGACACGGCTATCGGCACAATGACTGCTGTACTCACGTCGCACAACGTCGCGAGCCAGATCTAGTTATTTGAATTGTTTATCTTTCTCTGCTTTCACGAGGTTCTCGTCATGCGGAACCGTAATTTAACAATCAATGCGCAACGCTCCAATCGATCAATCACCACAATGTCAGTTGGCAACAATAGTCCTGTCAGTGAGTATAGGTCGATCCCAATATTCCCAATACCACGTGATATTACCATCATCGAGAACGTCGGGCATAAGTATGTACTTATAGTATGGCACTTCTGATTCCACAAGGTTGTACTTCAAAGCAAGTTGCTGATGGATAATCCATCAGTAAAGATACGGACGCTAAGAAGTCTACATCGGGCCCATGTACTCGTAGTACTCGGTAAGAGCGTCCGTGAATCTCCTTGCCATGCCATACCTCCTTGCGGTCATTAGTGTCTAATACTCTGGGCTTGCGCCAGGTCTCGTTAGCCAGGGAGAGCGGGGTGAGGCCCTTGTCCACTAAAACCACATCTCGGTGCATCCCCACGTCGGTTTCTAGGAAGTATTCTCTAAAACTACATACCTCACGGTTATGTAGGGTCTTAGCATTTAAGAAACCACGACCCCCGCACTTCCGCGGGATATACAGTCTCATCACCGACGACCGTGGGGTGATGCATTCGATTTGCGGTCAGCAGTGCGCGGACCCTCCTCTCCAGGGCATCAAGTTCCGTCTGAGTCCATTTGAGCCGAAAGAATACATCAAAACCGGTATGACCCAACTGTTGAAGGCGCGTACATACCTTAAATTGTTTCCGCCTGACAAAAGACTGTTTAGCACATTATTCAGGCGGCTAAAGAAGCGCTCCCTTAACGATTGTTTCATGTCGACAGTTTTGATACCTAACGCTTCCGACATACCCAAATACTTGTGGATTTCTGTTGAGGAGAGGGATCTAAGGTGTATGGAATCCGAGAGTTGAGTTCCCACGGATTCCATAATCTCCCCTCGCTTCATATGCATGACTGCATTTGTCCACACCAAATTCCATTCTGAATAATCCTGATGGCGCTACTGAAACCTTCTTCTGTTACCTTCAGTAGCTTCATCAGTTGCAAATTGTTGGGGGCAAATAGTTTATTAATAGTATAATATTATATTTTTTTTATTATATATTAAACTTAGAGATAAAAAAATTGAGATTTTACTATATTATAATGACTTAAACGGAAAGAAAAACTAATAAAATAAATATGATTTCTCTAAATGTCGAAAATCCCGGAGATACCGGAATCCCGGTATTCTCCTAGACTCAATACCGAGAATACCGGTTTCGGAGAGAAGGACCGGTATTGCGACCCCTAGCCCTGATGTTTTCAGCTTGAGACGACAGTAGACATTCAGTGTCATATCGCAGCGTAGTTGAGACGTCCTGGAACTGTATCCCGATTCATTGTGCCCAGTGTTATTGTGTTAAGTTGTAATCTCAAGTAATTTGTTAGTTTAAATAGAAACAGTGTATCGCACCCAGTGTATTTTCATTGCACGAAACCCATCTGCTGCCCACACGATGTACGTGCTTAACGGAATAAATCCTGTCAATCTGACATATAGATACATAACTTGTGTTGTACCTGAGCTTTCAAACTAAACATACCTGATTTAAAGTAAACATTTTCCAGACCTACATGATCAGTAACTACCAAAGTTATCGCAATTAATTAATAGGGTTTAGTCATAAATATGTATACCTACTAAATAGTTGGTTATATAACACATACACAACAATTTTTGTTAATTTTATTTTACTTTGTCTAAAATCTGACTGAAATTGATAACCAATATTTCCGCAAATAAACCTATGCGTCCATTAATATACGCAATTACGGTCGTAATTAAATTGTACGCGCTTGTGACGACGGTACTTATGAAACCCGCCGTGATATATAGCAGCCAAAGTTTACGTAACTTTGGGTGACAACAAGGCGTCGAACTTAGCTGCGACGCGAGGCACGAAGGTGCGCTATATTATATCGCTTGTGGTGGGACACGGGACGTGGTGAAGGCGTTCCGACTTCGTAGACACGGCTACGGCCGCACCGTAGTACTGCGCCGAGCTCAGTCGGCGAGAAGCGCTCCGAGCGACACGACACCGCCCGGCGGCCGCGAACACTCGCGTCGGCGGGAAACTTCTAAATAAACATGCCGATTACTTCGCAATCTACTACCGATTCTATCTCCGCCGCCGCGGCTGTCAACAAACTTTAAAGTTTCTCGCAACTTTCGCTGCACTTTCTGTCAGTGCCGATAAAGCCGGGTCTACCTCGCGTGATGTAACTACTACGACTTTGCCCCATTTACTAATGCGATTGTTTCTCCATGTAAGCCACACTTATCGGCCGGCGTCTACCACATGATAAACTCCGTGATTAACTTTGTTCGTGAAGTGGCACATGACTAACTTGCGCCGCCAGGCAAAGTTTAATTGTTTCAGTGAATATTTAATTCCCGTGTTCTCGGTGGCGTCCGTCCGGTATAATAGGTCCCTAAAAGAAACTTAAATTACAAATATTGAACAAAATTTGAGACGCGAAGTTGTAAAGTTTGCGTTAAATATTATATAAGACTATGGCATACGGTATATAATTTGTTAGAGTGGTTAGTTGCGGGGTAGTGAGTGTTTTGCACTTTTAATGCATAGAAGACGACGTCGACGTCGTCATACATTTGAATGAGTCACGTTCGTAGTGGTCTCGAGCTGCGCCATTAATTAGCTCGCTGTTACGGCAATAAAAAGATCGTAAGATATCGGGGTTAGTTGTAAAAGCAGTATCTACGTTCGTTGGAGGTTTGATGTGTTGAGTGCTGGGGTGGTGTTCGGGTGGGCGGGGCGGTGAAGCCGGATGGTGTGCGATGGTGGCGCCATGCTGTGCCTGGAGTCGCTGATGGCGCGGTGGCGCGAGCGCAGCGCGCGGGAGGGGGAGAGGCGCGCGCGCTCGCGGTCCCTCTGCTCCTCGGGCGCGGACGGCAGCCTGCTGCAGCTACTGCATAGGAGAGCTAGCAGTGCTATGTAAGTTGTATGTTTGCTCCAAATACTTTTTAAAAAGTTTCAGGAGTCGCAAGACAGTGGGAATCAATTCCTAGAATGACCAAAAGGAAGATAAGAAAATGTTAATTAGCTTCCAAAAGTTTTACAGGTCATGTTGCCAGTATCATGTTACTAGTAACGGTACCGGTGCTACATAAACTTTTCGTACATCGTATGTTCACAAAAAGCTTTGAACTATCTGATGATGTAGTTGTTCGATTGTATATCTTTTTACGAGGCATCCTAAAACCACTGTAAACTTTTAACCTCACCCTATTAATAGAATTTGTTTCTATAAACATTAGCCACAAATCCGTAATAAAATTGCAGCTATCAGCTCTGTGGTATAGGTAGGTACCTATTCCAGAATAATACATACTGCAATTTTAATATTTTATTAATAGGAGGATGTTTTAATAAGAAATCATCAATCACTGACATTGTTATTGTATGATAGTGCCTATATACAATTAAATACAACGCGTTCATTAAGTCTATTGTTCCATATTTATGTATTTATAACACTATTGTGGTGGAATAGAATATTACTAATCGTTTTGGATTCAGTATGTTTTGTTAACAACAACCATAATATGTCGCATTTCCTGCAAAATGCATTGTCAACTCTACCGGCAGATGCTACCTAACACTTCACTAAGCTACTCGGACAGATTTTCATTTGAAACAGAAGCGCGAGTTTCCATACAGCTAACATTAGCCAAGCTTTATAAAGGTAAGAGTGAAAGCGCTTAAAGAGCTTTCACTCTTACCTTTATAAACGACATCAGCACATTATTGTAGAACCTCTCCAGTTTAGGTAGACATTTTCTCGGTAGTTTTTTAGCCTAAACGCTGAATAAAAAAACATCTTTGGTGGATCTAGAATCATGTATTGAGTTTAGTCCCTGTATTTTCCAAATTCAAATTAACCGTCTTCCTAAGTCTGACCACTAACTATTGACCGCTAGGTCAGACTGCCTGACAAAGGAAAGGCATGTCACCAATAAATCACAAGCTACTACTCCCAAATACATCATGGCAAAAACAGAAATATATTTTATTTCATTCTCGCTCAGTGTGCCTAGATAAAACTAAGTTAGGATCCAAAAACAACCAACATTATGGAGAAAATAAAAGAAAAACAGCGTAATCCTGTGCGTGGACGGAAAGTGTATTACAAGATTTTTAGGACATTTTTATCCCTTCAGTTGTGTTGCCTTAGGAGGCGGTGAAGAGGGATCATCAATGCTATTGTGTGCCTTAATGGTTATAGCTTCCTGTTGGCTTATAGGTGATAGCTATATCCTATTCAATAACAATAAAAAATGCTAACTAAATAGCCCATCCAGGGATTCTCGGCACAGACTAAGTTACCCTTTGTATAAATGTTATCAGCACGCAAAAATCTTCTACTATTAAAAAGAATCGGCAAATTAAAATGCCTACTGAAAAACTAAAAACGGCGGGTCTTATCAGCGAATAATAATAGCTTACAGAACGTTGAAATGTGGCTCCACCAAGTAATTAACGATACGGCCCTCGAAATATAGCTAAAACCCTTGTGTCCGAATCATTTGTAACTATAAATCTTCATAAACTACGCCACCTTTGACCTTACAACGCAAATGAAAGTTTTTTTTGTTTTTTGGATTATTTTTCTTTCTTTGGAAGCTTTCTTTCAGGGCTAAAATTGCTACGACTATCCATTAAACCACATTGATTTATTTATATTGCCCTCACTATTTTTAATTTTACTGGTAAATAACTAATAATAATTTTCCCAAAGCAATTGGATTGGTCTCCGTAATTGTTGACAAGTTGTTACTAAAACATAAAAATGCGAAACCGAGACAGATCCCGGACATAAAATAACACAATAAATAAAGCTAAAGGAAAAAGACAATCCCTGACTGATTGGGGAGAAAATAATATCATAAAATATATCATTTGCTTATCTTTTCACAAGTCGTGACTGCGTGGGGTCAACTACGAAAAATAGGTTACTGGGGTGCCGCCAACCGCCTGCCGAGTTACTCCAATGCACTGCGTATTGGTTGCTTTGGCAGTGCTTACTCTGCTTAGGCCCTTAGTGGAAGCGGTGATGTGTAAGCATGACGCAAAATGCTATAAATAACTTTATAGTAGTAATATTTTTATTCTAAGTACGGTTGTCAGATTGTTTAAATACGTGTCTGTGTCACAACACTTATTGGACTCAATTGTTTTATAGAGATCCGCCTTCCCTTAATTCATTTTATTTGAGTACTTCTCTAAACGCTGTTATCTTGGTCTTTACTATAAAAATGGGGGTTAGCCGCTTCCAGGCATAGGTAAGTAAGTATATTCGCACAGTCCATACAACGTTTCCTATTCATAAAGCCATTGACATCAACAATATGATACACGGAGTTGTTGTTAAGTATTTATAACACATCGACAATTTATTTAGGTACGTGTATTATGAGGTTTTACATACATAGATAGGTAGTTAGGATAAACTACCTAGGCGCGATGTAAGTCTTTTTAAGATATCAACTGTTTCATTGTTCCTAATAAAAAAATCATCAGTAATTCATGTAAACAGGAAAACCAGGTTCTAAACTCTAGTAATAATTACTTCCCACAAGTACTAATTAGAACCTATCTATAATATCTACATAGTAACGGGTGTTGTTTTAGAAGCGGAAACCTTAAAATTGATATAATACACAGAAAAAACAGCCAATTTGATGGATATTAAAACCATCTGTGTTTTAAATCAATTAAGTTTTGCGCCTCTAAAAAAACACCCTTTACAATAATGTATTCCTATTTAGTAAGCCTATTTAGTCGATGTTAAAGTTATAATTGCTGCTATTCAACAGTCTATTAGTACAAATATTGTTTTAAATAAAAGAGAAAAAACATCAATGACTCATGCAAGTATCCAGCTGCGGTTGAAATTCGGCTCCTAGTGATGTACCAGCATCTGCTTATACAATTTAGATGTCTGTTTACTAAATAAGGAAGCACGAAGCTAAACCCATCATATTTGTTTATAATTTATACATCGTTAAGAGACCATTAATACTATTTAAAACTTTCCCTATGTATGCGTATGTAGGTTATGTGTTTACGTTGCGGATGTTTACGAAAAAATATGTTTATCGAACCATTAGGGCCGTTTGTAAGTCAAAACAACAAGTTTATTCGATTTATATTCACGTCATATTACTCCGAAACTTTTCGAATATCTGGGAAAAGAAAAGAACATTTCAAGCTTGTAATATCCGAGGGGGAAGCAGTGGTGAGGGTAAGTTGGACATCCATATTTAACCAATATTTGTATTTTTCGGAACGACAATTGAGGTTTTCGGAAATTCTTTTTCGTTATCGTGTGGTTAGTGCGTAACCTGATAAATGTGTCGGAGTTTCCATGGGCCTCTGCCTTGGTTTTACATGCCGTCGAGAAATATTTCTCAGGTATGCTGGTTTTCTTCACCAAAGCAAGTGATAATTATACAAAACACACATGAATCCGAAAAATCCGGGGTGCGTGTCATGGGTTCGAACTTGAGACCTATGACTTGGCAGTCCGACGTTCACACCACTAGGCTATCACTGTTTGTTTTTTGTTTTCATTTTCGGTAATGTGAGGTTAACATTTAGTTTTCTGATCTGGTTTTGATCGGTCTTTCTGTAACAGGCATCTACCACAATCAATGAAGAACCACAGCAGAACAATAACAACTCCACAAAAGATTATTGGTGTTAAACAAATTTGATATTGCCCTCGGTTCAATTTTATCCTCCATCTTACCGAATCTCCAAACATTTTCCTTACGGCTTCCTTCGCTATCGAGTATCAAGACGCTGCAGGAGTTTAATTCCAGGATTCCATTAAATTATTAGAGGAAGTACCTCATAAACCGCAACTTCGTCGGCGAGAGGCGAGCTCCGTTTGTTTTCTTAAAAATATTGTTTCATATTCCAAAAAAACGGATTTTCGAAAAAAAATACCTCGTGGCAATGGATTAGCAGCGACCTTCTTTTGACTCCACAAGTTCTTACCCTGTTACTTAGACAACAATTTTATATTGATTCTCAATAATCGGTTCAACAAAGGTTTTAACCTTCACTTCATTCTTATAACAGTCTGACACGTCGATCTATATTGGTCGCAAGCTCTACTGCTGAGCACGAGACCTTGGGTTCGATTCCCAGTTTTGTGGTTGTTTCCATTTGGAATTAGTAAATAGCAGCTTTGGGTCTAGATTTGTGCCTGATTTACGCCAATGTATACTATTACATAGAACTGAATCATAACTGGTGAAATGTGGCTATACTGTAGGATCTACACCTCTACCTCACCCTTAGAGGATTGCCAGCGGGATGTTATGTATTTATAATAGACACAGTTGCCACCTCGCAACCATCGCAATAACACTTTAATCAAATTAAATGACTCAACAAATTCTGCCCATAAGGGAAGAGGAAACAAATATTTATTTATAGCAATGGTGTCCCAGTTCGTGGCTGTTCAAATTAGGTCATCTTGACAAAGAGATGGGCAATGAGATGCATCCCGCTCCCCAATGTGAACAAAACAAGATCCCCGCTGTCGCTGGATTGAAACGTACCGACTATTGGACTAGCAACAGTGCTATAATTATAGTTACGCTGTGCTATGTGGGGTGAATAGGAACGCCAACACAAGCAGCAATCACTTTTATAATAGTGTTTCGTATGTTTTCAACTCTCAACAACATTCAACAGTATTCACGAAAGCTTTTCGGTAACATCAATCCAATATATTCTTGTTCAATATTTTTTTAATTAAAAAAAAACTTATTTCAGAAAATTAATGTTTACTAGCACTATTTTACTAGTTTTTTCTCAGAAGCAGCCACAGAGGCTGGATCTGTGCCCATTTGATGGCAATAGGCTCGCCCCTATTACATAGGACTTAAACATAACTGGCGAAATGTGGGTGTACTATTTGGTACGCCTCTGCCTAATCCTTCGGGGATTACATGCGTGATGTTATGTTATGTAATACTTGCTAGAATTCCCTAGTATTGTTAAGGTGCCTAACAACAATCAGAACCCGGTCGTAAGATAAGCCTATCAATTCATTTGTTAACAAATTTTTCGTGTGAGATTCGAACTAGCTAGACCACTACACCAATAAAACCATCAACCATAGACACATTACCCCTATATCGAATAAGTCTCACTTTATATTTACAGTTCCGTGTTTTATTCTTGCTTCGTCCAATAAAATGCGGATAGTTCTTCTTGTAAGTGTTTGTCTTGCTTGACTTCGAGGTCCACTTTCTTGCTTGCCCAACTTTATCTGTTAGACTACTTCTCAAGTAAACAGCGGAACCGGATCTTTTTAAACGACACTCATCTATCAACCTAAAATATAGGGCTACAACTTTTTGCTGGTTGCTAGGCTGTAGATGTCAGCGATATTTAATTAAAAGTCTTAAGTATTAATGAGATTACTCTTTCAATCTTGCAAAGCGAAAATGGTAAATACTGAATATAAAAAGATTATTATCTTAGCAGATAAGAATCTATTGGATAAAAATACACGACCCTCGAACGATAAGCTGTGCTGGCAGTTTAATTTTTAAATATACAAAGTAAAAGTATTTAAATTCTAGACAGCCTTTGTCTAGCTTGTGAAATTACGATCTAGTCCAAAACTATAAGAAAATGTGGTTGAAAAAAATTTTTGTTTAGCAAAAACTGAGTTTTTTTGTTCTTCTTAAATAGATCGCTGTCTCAGCCACAGTCCCACCACCACCAGTCTACCAGCCAGCCACTACTGCCAATCTACCTACAGTCTCATTCTATAACTCAGTTCAATTAAACCGTGTTCTGTAATCAGTCGAAGTAGGTTTAACAAGCGTTACATCTAGACGAATGATCAGACGGCTTTATTACCATAAACACATGCAATCTACTTTGTTTGCGTCCGCAATCGTCGGCGCGGTCTGCGCGATCGGCGTCAAGGTAAACAGACCGTTCATTGACCAAACCGATAATTAAAAGCTAAGGGTAGGGTCGACCTGGCGACAATGACACGATTGGGACCCACAAAACTAGGTTTATACCCCTCTTATGCTCCACTTTTATGCATGTTACCTAATACTCCTCTACGCACCTGAAATTGGATCTTTTTGGCGTTATAGCTTGGTTCATTATTAGTTGACTGCCTCGTTGTTCTAGTGGTCGCAAGCGCGACTGTTGAGCATGAGGTCCTAGGTTCGATTCCCACGTCCGCGTCGGGCAAAGTGTTATTGGTTTCTCCATTACAAATTTCTTAGTAGCAGCCACGGAGTTTGGATAAGTGTCCGGCTGGTGGTAATAGGCTCGTCCCCTAATACATGTACTTAAACATAATTAGCAAAATGTGGGTATACTGATGGGACACCTCTGTCTAACCCCTCGGGGATCGATTTCTTTTGTCATTATTAGTTATGGGTGTGTTCTTAGTATGCTTATTTATGAGGCATGAAATGTCGTGAGGAAAGTTTTGAATATTGATTGATAAGAGTACGGGAAGACCAAGGAAACGATGGATGGACAAATGACAAACAAAATGAAAAACGATGAATAATATGGCTAGAAAGGAGGTGACTGCTGAGATGGAGGAATCGAGAAGTATGGAAGAAGACATGCAGCGTTGACCCCAAATAAATTAGGGCAAGGGCCGAAGAACGATGTTACGAGATAATTAAAGTGTGTGTATTTGGTAAAATAACGCCTTTTTCCCCAAAAGTAGCTACTACTCGTATATCTTGAGCTTTAGAACAATGTCAGTAATTATACAAACCGCTCATCTTATAACTAATATCATGAGTCCCAATATGCAAGTACCAGGCATGCAGAACTATCAAGAAAGTTTCATACTAAGAAAACTAATACAGCGACAGTCACTGGTTGGTATGTGGAGCAGTTTCCATTAGAACTTCGGCAATAAAGCAGGTCCTGCTCCTAATGGGCGCTTCGACATGCTAATTCAAGCGAATTACCCGAACATATTTCAATGATAGCTCAAAGTTTTATTAAGTTATTCCAGTTTTTTATATTCTAAAGGGATGTTTTATGTCTCAGTGTTTTAATAAGTTTTTATTCGTTTTAGGGGTTAATGGTTCTTGGCTAGATTCGCTAAGTTGATTACTGTATAGGGGCTATACCGCCCGTCATGTCGAATGCCACCCTCTAAGAGCTCTTGCGAGTCTGCTCTATGGCTGGCTCCTTAATTATATCAGGACATTGAAGACATATTTAGATTGCTTTCCTTAATGTGCACTCATAATTAATTGATTAATTATAAAAAGGCGTAGCCTGTTAGCTAATCTTCTTGGTAAATACCTGTTTATTGAAACTGTGAGTTCTGTAGATAAATATTAATATGATCATCTTCAGGGAACTTGAAGGTTTATTTTTACTCTCATAAAATGTCTCGAAGGTTTAAAATAAATCCTAGGTATGATAAGGTATAATTTCGCACAGCATAAAGATTTCAGTATAACTTTAATAGAAATTTATTCGCTGCCTGAAATTCATGAGAGATAGCAGGCCGAATATAAACTCTGTTGTACATGAACCGTAATTTTAAATTACGATTCCGGTAAACCAGCGTGAAAGTTTGTGTTGTAAATTAAAATGAAGGAGCATCGCATATGTTCCAGATATTGTTCTTCAAAAATACAGCTGCGATGTACGGAGTATCATTTCACAATTTTATCCGTATTAATTTCATATTTAATTCAATACCGTCTACCACAAACGTTTCTGCAGCTGTCGAGTTTCCGCGGGCCTGTGGACGGTGAGTAATGGGCTAGCTCGCAGTCCGTCCGTCGTATGACGACGGGCAGGCCGTTTCGACGGCGCGTTCGTGTTCCACGCGCGCCTCAAAGAGTTGTCAGCAAACGGGAGGGGCCCGCAAGGGCCGATGCCTGCCAGGGCTGCGGGACTGTTCGAAAGAAATACCGCGGCCCTGGAACATAAAGGGCCAAAGAAGGAACATGGGTGGTTTTTAGTCACTAAGAGTCTGACACTCCCCTCCGCTCCGCCCAGAGCAGGAGGGGGGGGTCATTTGATGATTTCCCACCCACCAAAAAAAAAAAAAAAGCTGTCGAGTTTCGATCGTTGTTTTTTTATATGTAGGTACGATATTTATGGCTGTCTTCATAATTTACAGTAAAGGAAACATAGTACTCATCGGACTGCCTCTTTGGTCTAGTGGTCGCTAGCGCGACTGCTGAGTATGAGGCCCTGGGTTCGATTCCTAGGTCAGGGAAAGTGATACTGGGTTTTCCATCAGAAATTTCTCAGTAGCAGCCAATGAGTCTGAATTTACGCCCGGTTGTTTGCATTAGGCTCGCCCCTATTACATGGGACTTAATCATAACTGGTAAAATGTGGGTGTACTATTAGGTACACCTCTGGCTAACCCTTCGGGGATTACAGGCGTGATGTTATGATATGTTATGTGTGACACATTGTAAGATCCCGAATTATGCCGAAATACATAAAAGTTAAGCTTTGAAACCTTTAGTCGACCACTGTCTACCCAACCTGATGTTAAACCGGTCACTCATGCCTAGACACTACATCACAAAGTTTGCCAATATATTGTCGAACTAGGGTCAAATAACCAACGCAAAAAAACTAGAACACAGAATCTAACACTGGTAAACTATTCTACTGAAAACTTCAGCAATAAATCTCCGTATTACGAATTTTCACAGCACTCACATTCGCAGATATTCCTGTCTGAATTTCAACTTAACGCCTTTGATAGAACAAAGTGCTTCGCTGGTTGCTAATACTTAGAACTACGCCACATGTACGTATGTTGACTCATAACTCACTCTGAGTTGTGCAAGTTTGGCGCTTCTTAGATTTGGAACGCATTTACATTTTGATGTTCGTTTTCACTAATGCTAAGTGACACCTAAAATAAAAGACTCGGTTGCAATTTCATCTTCCGGTGGTGCGGCAAGCAATAAACAATCCGACAGTGGTCTTTCATTTAAGGATCCATTCTGGAATCGCTAAGTGTTTGTGAAAACGAGCACAAGTGTAAATATAAGAAATGATTTGTTGGTATTCTAATTTGTGATTTTAGAGTTGTTTGTTCTAGTTACTTCTTTCGACTAGATCTCAGGACCTGAACGCTCTTTGAAATTTCTATCTTCTGTTGTGTTTTCCTGGTATTACGGCAGACATACAGGCCTCTTTGTTTGTTAAAAAATATTCAGTTGTCCCATACATTCGGAATTGTAACTTTGTATGGTACAGCAGAATAATTTTTCGTGGTTACGATGTAGATCGCTTAGGGGCTGTCTCCACGAGCGAGAGAATCGCGACGATATTATCGTCCTTGCCACGTATTTCTATAGACTCTCTTAGAGGCCGTCTCCACGAGCGAGAGAATCGCGGCGATATTATCCCATACAAATACGTAATTTCGCCGCGATTCTCTCGCTCGTGGAGACGGCCCCTTAGAGGAAATTCAGTTTGATGGTACATAAATATACATACATCCTTAAATATGGCCACAACTTTCTGATACATGCTGTATAATGAGGTTGGTACTGTATATATTATGTATAGATACATAAAGTATTTAATGATTAACTTCGAAAAGCAGATTGTTTCTAAATCCATAACTCGCTGTCAGAATGTAATCCATTGATATTTATACAGATTGTTGCAACTTGGAACTACTTCCAGGATCGAATTAGATCGACCTGCTACACTCCGATATTAAATATAACGTTCACGTAACTGAACATTAGTGCGGTTAAAAATAATTACTACAAACAAATAAACAGGGGCACTTTAAAGTGAAGACGAACAGCGACACGACATTCGTAGCTGAACGAGTACCAAACTAATTGCTAAAATGGGGTCTAAATCAATTCTTCTCGATCTGTGCGAGAGCAGTGGTAGCCCAGGAGTAAGTAGTTATAGGGTTCGACCCCAGGCAGTCGCATTACTTTGTGCAAATAATTTTATCACCACTGCTCTCAAAACGGTGAAGGAAAACGCCGTGACAAAAACGACATGTCCTAGAACCAAAAATTCGCAGATCTCACATGATCTACCAACCAACACAACGTCCGTGTGGTGAATTACAGTCCATTCCCTCTCCTAGAGAGGAGGCCTTTGTCATAATCCCAACTGAGACAATATGATGGGCTATTATGCAATGCTACTCTGTTCTAGCATGTTCCGAAAATCCACAATCAAAGACACCCAATATAACATAAATAAAGTTTCAATTATAACATCTACATCATCAGCATACATACAACAAATCCAGAACGTCTAACTTTTAAGTCGAGGGAACACTGCCTTTATTGTCTGGCAAGCGATAAAAACAATGACAGCGTGAATTAATTCGTGCCAAAGTTTAAGCAAATTAAATGGCCGTTGTGTCGCTGTTGCCTCTGACCTATTAATCACTCTGTGCAAAGACAAATGCATCCTTTATTACTGTTATTGAGTTCGACACTTTCTTTTTATTTTTATTCGATTTCCGCATCTTACGCAAATAATGGTGGGGAATTCAGTCGGGCTAAGTGTTATTGGGTTTGTACATTAGGAATTTCACAGCCACGGAGTCTGGATTTGTGCTCGGTTGATGGCGATAGGGTCGCCCGTTATTACATGGGACCACAACATAACTGGCGAACCCTTCGGGGATAACAGGCGAGATGGTATGTTATAGAATAAAATAGAATAATTTATTTAAAAAAAAAGTAGGTATTACAAAAGTGTACATTAAGGTGCAGTAGTGTTGCCTGCCAGGGCTGCGGGACTGTTCGAAAGAGATACCGCGGCCCTGGAACATAAAGGGCCAAAGAAGGAACATGGGTGGTTTTTAGTCAGTAAGAGTCTGACACTCCCTTCCGCTCCGCCCAGAGCGGGGGGGGTCATTGGATGATTTTCCACCCACCAAAAAAAAAAAAAAAAAAGGTGCAGTAGTGTTATTTCTAAACAATTGTATTATTAGTGCTTATAAGTAAACTATAACTAAAATATATACATACAACTGTTGCAAGTTACGATATTGGCGATATCAAATGTAAGGTAGCGACCTGCCTGATCTAGGTCTATTTAAACCTGTGTTTCAGGCAGTTTATGTAAATACCTAGATACATTTTTTTTTTAAAACAACAAAATACAATATTGGTTTTTACTAAACTTAATCATTTTTAGCAAGATCAAAGTTGGCAAAAATGTTTTGAACGTTTCATCGACAAGTTGTCAATCTACATTTTATTTGGAAACCGAAAACAATTGAATTTTGTGTTTTTTCTTTCAAATATAACTTGCCCTCAAATGAGCTGTCAAAGTTGAGAGAACAAACAACAAGTGCTTACTAAGTAGCACTTGTTTTTACAGTGCTAATTTTAAAGCCGAAACGGCTCACGCAGGAACATTAAAGCCTGTAATGTATGAGTTCATATACATCAGTGAATTAGGAGAACCGAGAACTACAGTGCTGAACTTGTAATGATACAAAATTGAATCTTGGATCGTTGCATTACAGGCGAATGAATGTGCGAATGCTAATAATAATGCTCGAATTCGAATATTGGATTGTAAGATTCCATGCGAATGTTCCTGTGTGGGAGCACCTTAAACCTTTAACAAGCATAACGATCTGGGAATCGAAAAATAATGCCAATTAGGTATTATTAGTAAAAAATAAAATGTCTTTTTTTAAACAAAAAAACATGTTCGTTGAATATTTAATGAGTGATTGATAAGTCTTTAAATAACCTTTGTACAACAATGGAATACCTACCAGGAACTCATTATTTAACTAATGAGCTGAAAAATATGGTGGGAAAAATATTCCCTTCGCCTTTTATAGGGAGGACCCTTCACAACTGGTACGGACTAACTTCGCACGCGACTCCAGACGCTGACACTGACAGATTGAGTAGTATTTGTATGACGTCAGTAAATGCGACGTTGGGTATTGGTCGCAAGCGCGACTGCTGAGCATGAGGTCCTGGGTTCGATTTCCGGGTCGGGCAAAAATCTATTGGGTTTTTTTTCCATCACGAATTTCTCAGTAGCAGCCACGGAGTCCAGATTTGTGCCCCGTTGATGGCAATAGGCTCGCGTCCTATTCCATGGGACTTAAACTATAACTGGCCAGATGTGGGTGTACTATTAGGTACACCTCTCCCTAACCCTTTGGGATTACAGGCGTTATGTTATGTTATAGTATCACGCTACTGTCCGCATCCGTGTTTACAATTTGTCCGCACATTGAGCGTGCATCATTAAAAATTGTTCTTCGATATTTGTCTCTCTTTCCTTTACTTAAGCAAAATATAGGCCAAGTTGCTTTTAAGCTATATCTTGGCCCGAAGTTAACTGCATTATTCTACCGGTACCGGAGTACCGGAGTGCCGGCACGTATTGTATTATTGATTTGAGTAATTACTGGCAGTGGCCGGCGACAGGCCGGGAGAGAACCGGTAACCAACCGGGACACGTCCGCACTGAGAACGTTCCGGTTTTGTAATTGATAGCGATGAAGGGGTTGAATTTGAAATTGAAGATAGTTTTCTTTTTATTATATTGTTAGGTTTAATTTACAAAGCCATTAGTTTTAAATCTTTTGAATATCCGATAAGAAGGTACCATTTCCCATAGAAAGCCGGTTTCAGGAATGATTTAAGAAATTCTGCTATCGCATGTTAGGAATTGAACAAATGACATAAAAAATCCTTTGCCAATACTCCATACAGATCTAAATCTCCTCAATGAATGGTTGTTTACAGTCATTCAACAACTATTGCTATCCTTTGAGTTATGTACTCTACTCGTATTCTTGGAAAACATAGCTTTATACAAATTTTGGACTGAACATCATGTCATTTGTGTCCTTACAAATAAAACACTAATATTCCTAAATAGCAACACTACAAATATTGCACGTGTTAGAAAGTGGATGTAACACTACATGTATATGTATTAACGCCTATTTAACTATCAAGCTTTGAGTGTCAGAATGGTTACTGGTTATTTACTGTGTCTGAAAGTATGTCTAAAAAGGTGTGTAGGGGAAAAGGTTTTATGAAGAAAAACACAGACTAAAGGTGGTAGCGCTAGGGCAGCCCGCGAAATTCAAATTTTCTTCGGTTTTTTGCAATTTGTAGGTCAGGTTGCATGTTGATGAAAATTGAGTCGCGCCAGTAACTCGTATGTAGTTACAGAATTATAATCATTAAAATTATGAACTCAACCCTATAAGCTCATTTAACCCCATTCAATAAATATTTCATAAAAAAATCATTCCATAGGGTTAAATGAACTTAGAGAGTTGTAGACAGATCAATTAGGGAGCGGCGAACCTGTTGGCTAATGGCCCTATCTATGAGGAGCAGCTCCTTAGTACCGCGAGACCCGATCCTACTCCATTCTGAGAGGCAGACATGATACAATTACTAACAACTATATTATATTATTATAAATTTAGTCAATACTGAGAATGGTTAAACAGTCAGATATTCTCATATTGCACACACGCAAATCAACTTCCCGTTACCCAAGTGCTACGCTGCTACGCAGCTACGACCGCTAAACCAAGTCTACGACACTCGTTGATATTGCCTTTTAACTTTTTTTACCCCTAAGGCATACTTAAACATCCCATTTGCATCACAAAATACTTACTTGACCCATACATTTGCATTTTAAGTTAGTAAGAAATTAATTTTCAGTAGCTCTTTGAGCTGAATAGAATTTCTCCCCTGACCGCGGTGGGCTCATTTACCTAGCACTGAAATGTATCTTTATTAATTTTCTTTCTACGTCCGATGATGAATTTAAAAACGTGTTTATCATAAAATCAATTAATCTTCGACGTCGATGTAAAAGTGTAAAAAGATGCTGGAGGAATACATAACCTCCTCCTTATTAAGAAATCGGTTAAAAATGGTAATTTTATTCCCCGTTGCAAATTGTGCTGTTATTCAGATTATACCGATTAACTCTGTTTTATTACGGTTTCTTCAGCACGATATGTTATGTAAATTAAACGGTACCTTACAAGTAAGTATTTATTGTATTGCGGTCGGAGTTAAGTGGAAATCGAATTGGCTCACGTAAGGTAACTTACCGCTTCCACACATTTTAACTGTAAGTAATTTATACAGCTACGTCTTGATTTGCGATTAGGTTTAGGAATAAAATATATTAACACATTCCACTTCTGTACATGGTAGAGAATTGAAGCAGGCTTCGGGTAGATGATGGAAAAGTCAAAAGTGTATAGGATCGACTTCATTATAATCAGCCCACAGCAGTCCATTGCCGACATAACTCTCTCCAAACTCAAACTCAAAGCATTTATTTCAAATAGACCATAACAGGCACTTTTGAATGTCAGAAAACTAGCAATTGCACGCAATTGCATTTAGCTCCAATTGCACGTCGCTTTTTAGCTTTATATATCCTCAGGAACTTTTATCCTGCTAAGAGCCACCCTGAGGAGATCCTCGGTCCACCTAGCCTGAACGGTCTTCGCGGTCTCCACTCAAGACCACGCCTACCACAATGGTCATCGGTTCTACGGCTAATGGGGCCGATACGTCGCCGCTTCGGCTTGGTTTGGGATCGACAGAAGCTACTGAAAAGCTTATAGCTTAATCCTATTAAAAGTCGTTTTTGAAATACGAAACGCTTTCAAAGCGTCACTTATCTGGGCCTTTAGATGGTTTACTCGCAACGTAACGCAACCAATCCCAATCAAACCGAACATTTTTACATACCAGTACTTGGGCCGCTCCCCACATTGATTAACCGAGGATCAGTGATTCCTGCGTACGTCTACGACCCACACAAGATTCACCGAAGTTTAAATAACCGCGTTCTCTTTGAACCCGGGTGACTACACTACGCGTTCGTCACTGATGGTCGTAAGCCTCCCTAAGGAAACGTCCACGCAACCGACGGACCGTGAAAAACAGGATTTGCCCTACTTAGAACTTGTTTGCCACTTATTTATGTAACGTACAAGTGTTTGCGGATAAGTATTTATAAGTACAGGCTTTCGGTGGCTCTTTTCCGCGTCTGAATATTTGTATAGATGTGTGGGTTGAAGATATATCATCATTGGTAATAGTTGCCGCGTTGGTCGACGTTGATTGAGTGATTATGGTGTAACTCACTTTTAGGACGTTATTGGTTGCCCCTAGTGATGCACGATCCGCTATTTTACAGTATCGATACGACAGGATACTCTAATGTTTACTCTAATGATACTCTTTTGGATCAATAAGAAAAATGCTAGGATCGATAAAAAAGTATCGGAATGGATGGATTGTATCCTGCCACATTGTCCTAAAGTGCAATCAGTCAACTCAAAAGAATAAAAATGCAGGACACAAATGGATTTTGCTTAGACGAATAAATATGATACGATATGGTTGGATATTTGGAGAATTGGATCGAAGTCATTCGAAATGATCCTGGAATCAAATCTCATAGTTGCGATCCAGATCGATACAAAGTATCGATACAATCGATGATCAGCCAATCTGTGTATAACTAAAGAAAATTCTACCACTTCCTGCAATGGTCGTGTTATTGAGAGTTTTCAAGTTTTAATAACTCAAAAAGTTTATTTTCTTCAAATTACATACCCACCTACTAAAACTTTAACAATATAATTGACACACCAGCTTATGAAAGAAGAAAATGGACGTCACATGTTATATTTACAAAAACATATTAATAGCTCTATTATATTTAACTCACACCGTCATATGGGTAATCTAATATTAATCCGTTTAGACCTTCTATTAACCAAAATATCTATCATCAAAATTATAACCTTTTTGTATCAATGGGCCACATTTAGATTGAAATATTTTTAGTAAGAATGGCCATTCTTTTTAGGGTTCCGTAGCCAAATGGCAGAAAACGGAACCCTTATGGATTCGTCATGTCTGTCTGTCTGTCTGTCCGTCCGTATGTCACAGCCACTTTTTCCGAAACTATAAGAACTATACTGTTGAAACTTGGTAAGTAGATGTATTCTGTGAACCGCATTAAGATTTTCACACAAAAATAGAAAAAATAACAATAAATTTTGGGGGTTCCCATACTTAGAACTGAATTTGAAATTTTTTTTTCGTCAAACCCATACGTGTGGGTATCTATGGATAGGTCCTCAAAAATGATATCGAGGTTTCTAATACCATTTTTTTTCTAAACTGAATAGTTTGCGCGAGAGACACTTCCAAAGTGGTAAAATGTGTGTAACTGTAACTTCTAAAATGAGAATGATAAAACTAAAAAAAATATATGATGTACATTACCATGCACACTTCCACCGAAAATTGGTTTGAACGAGATCTAGTAAGTAGTTTTTTTTTAATACGTCATAAATCGTAAACCGCAATTTACCTTTCATTCAATCAACTCAAATATAAAAATATAAAAAAAATCGTTTAATTTCATAAACCTAAACGGTACGGTCATAAAAATAATGGTACGGAACCCTTCATGGGCGAATCCGACTCGCACTAGGCCGCTTTTTTTGCTAGTTTTAATCAATAGAGAACATTTACTTTGAAATGTGCTTATTCTTTGAAATGGCTGACCCTAGCTAGTCAAAAGGTCACCCGTTGAATAAGATTATTTAAATCTCCGATAAAATATTTTTCAATACATAACCTTCATCTATATAATCCAGCTGATAAACGGCTGCCAAGCCCACTGAATTTTACAATTTCATTTTCTCATTTTAATAAAAAAATGTTGATGAAAATCTAAAAAAGGTCCCAAATGAAGAATGAATGAACTTTCAGAGATCAAATTGTTCTACAATACGTTTGAGCGTTAAATATCCACTTTACTTAAGCAAAATGAGCAATAGGAAGCCCACATAATATACAATGTATATTTTAAGTACTGGACTAATATATCCAATTCAAAAGCTCTGAATTCTATATAAAAAGGCCAAATAAATTCTCATATCAATGCGATAAAAGTAATCAATCGTGCCTTCATTAATTCGGATGGCCACTCGAGTGTCATCAATTCATCTGATAAATACCTCTCAATATTGGTTAATGAAATGATTTACTGTAACGGTGCAATGCCCTTTTATTGAATTATTTTTATAACCAAAGTGTGTTATCGGTACATTTGTCATTTGTTATTTTTGTTATGAAATAATTAATCCTACTGGATTTCACAATATTTATTTGTAATATTTATACTGTTTTATTTTATCAAGTACCTATTCACGAAAATTGCACCAAATCTTCAGATAAATCTTGTTCTATATTTCGTTCCGTCAACCGTAAATCACGTCCTCAAGTCAAATCCATTTAAGAATCATTACGCTCAAGACTTTCCAATCAATTGTCGACCCTCTGGCTCCAAAATAACACCGAACTTAATCTACATTCTCAATTCCGTTTAAAAATAGCTCGACAGAAGCTACGCGCTACGCGACTAACCTAGAAACTTTTTCGTATTAGTCAGGGGTACCAACCCGTGAAGCATTACTTTCGCTTGGCAAAAAAATAGCTTCTAAGTCCGAATTAAATCACACCTCGCCGAATCGCGGCATGAATTTAAACTCTCCAAATCGTGACACCAATACTTTTCAACTCACCTCGCACAATTTTTTCACGCTCGACTTGATAAAAAAGAATTGCCAGCTGAAGACTCGGTTTTGTGACCGTATTTCAGAAAATACATTTAGATTTGCCTTCGTATATAGATATCGTAGAGCCTTTGAAAAAGCGTGAAGACTTTTCTGTGCTTCAATGCGAACCCGTGACTCCAGTATTGTAATGTTTATTGTGGGATCCGAGCGCTATTGTCGTCTGCGAGCTTTTGTTACTCGCGTGAAATACTCGAAACAGTGCTGCGTCAATGAACTTATCACATCGTAAGAACAGCATGGAAGACAAATTGTAAGCTAACGTCTTCTCCAGCTCGTACAAGAAGCTTTTATTACATTTATAAATCACGACAAACGCGACGTACATCATGTCCTAGGATCTACTTTAACACCGACTTCAATTACACTCGAGGGAAAGTTTGACGTAGCACTTTAAAAGTTACATTTGAAGGCTTTTAAAAGTTCCCGGTCAAGACTGATCACCGCTGTTCGTCTGATGGTCTGCAGGCATGTCTGACCTCGTTTGACAGACCTTGGAATATTCCTATATCCATTACAGGTGTCTTATTGTGGTATACCTACGTTCTTAGGTACGAAAGGTACAATGAGGACGAAATCGTACTGCGGCAATGTTATGAATCATTGTCCCCACTCGTAAATCACAGAACCAAATGTTGTGTTATGACAAATGGTGTGTCATTTATTTAATTCGTTTTTGTGGAACTCATTTTAATATATTTGTTGTTTGAATGTGAACAAACAAATAGAGTTCCTAACATAATAACTTACTTCATATAATATTCACTGACAAAACACCTCAAAAGCTTTTATGTTTTTGATTAATATTTATTTGATTGATGTCCGTAACGTCTTACTAGCAGGGTGTATTACTATTGTTAAGAAACTGGATTAAATAAATATCTTGTTTACTTCGTACATGTGACACAAATATGATCTAACGATACCAGCCGTCAGGATTAGTGAATCGTACCGATGTAATGATGACAGGCTACAAATGTTTACCATACCAAGGGTGTTATTGTAGCACAAGTCCGTGGCGGCGGCAATTTGACGCCGTTTGCCGCCAAAACGACAAATATGGCCGACCCAGTTCCCGCGTCGATGACTTTGTGACGCTCGGCGCCTGCACAACTATACTCGTAGACATGGGAAGGATGGATAGTACGGGAGATAAATCTTCCTCAATTTGCCTGTGAATGTACGTAGATAAGTATGTTTGGGGTGGGTCATGAGGCTACTCGAATGCCGCAGGTGATTTGACATTTATGTATCACCACATACTATCTTATAGATATGTTGTGTCACGAATGTATAGCCTGCGGATGTCTGTTGTAGACATGGACAGGAAAAATATGTAGCATTCATAAAAATAGACAGGCTTTTCACTTTATATCCGGCCGAATCTGTCAGATGCATATATTTTTTAACTGTTACAAGTTATTATGTTTTGTCTTCTAGATTTTCCCTCGTCTACCTGTGCTATATATGCTACTTACGTCATAGAATCCAACTAAGAAGCGTCGAGTGTGAAGCGTCCATTTATTATTTATTAAATTGTAAGTACACGAATTTGTGATGTCTTAACAGGTCACGTGACATTTAACATTCCCTCTTGTCTTTCATTCCAATAAATGATTATAGTATACAATATAAGATGTATGCTCTAAATGGTTGAATGAAAGTAAACCTGACATAGACTAAATAATTTAAGGGAAAAGAATATCCGCTAATACCTATAAAATACACCTGAGTGTACTTAGAACAAAAAAAAAACAACAAAATCATATTGTTTCAGTGAATGAAAGCCAGTGACGCGACGAATCACTCACAAAAGATGGCACGGAGACGTTCTGTGATAAGACAAGAAGAACACTTAACGCAACTGACGTCGTCCCGTTTATCTGTGCCTCGTAATAAATAACAAATCACAAAAAGTAAACGCCACATTTAGAACACATAAGATCCCTTTTATTTTACTTTGCTCAACGTACTTCGGCTTTTATCAAATTCGTTTGAGCAGTCTGAAATAAAACTAACATAAAACGAGCACTTTTACACGACATACTCGTACTTAACTGGTTGGATCAAGAATAGCCATGACATCAGATTTAACTGACAGGACGCGGCGAACTGAGTAATTGGACAAAATGCTGATTTCTAAATTAGCTTTACAGCTTTTGGTCACGCCAGTGACTACGACTGACGTTAAATGTCGCTCACTTATTCTGTACACTCGGCATTTAAGGGTTAAACCTACCGACGACCACCTGCACGCTATTTTTGACGTTATCGTGTTAAATATAGGGGTTATAACAGTAAACATAAAGTGGGCGTGTAAAGTCACACTATTGAAGAGCAAACACTATTTTTGTTTCCACTGAAATAATTTATATAGATTTTGCGTTTTATGATACAGTTTGATATATAAACCCAGACAGGGTAGTAGGAATAAAACGTGGCAGAGCAAATTAAAAGAAATGTTTCGTTGTAAGGTATAAACTTTATCTTCGGTAATCGCTTTGCTTCCCATGGGTGCCGTAAAGAACTACAAAGAGATTTTATCAAGGGCAACAAACCTGTGAAATAATAAGAAAATATTGCGATAACAAGTCCACCAAAATTGGGAAATATTCTGTCGTTTTGTAAGCTATCATACTGACAAAATAATCCTTAAATAATAAGGACACAAAAACTAGTTTTCTTTATCTATAAGTATTACTAGCTGTTGCCTGCGACATTCGTGCGCGTGAAATTATTATACCTAATAAAATATTACTTCCCTTTTTTAATTGGATTTTGTTAACAATTTCAAGGGTTTTAATTTTTTGGCACGGAACCCTAATTATTTTTCTAAAATAAAAGTAGCTATCTGCCAGTAAAAGTCCCGTCAAAATCGGTCCAGCCATTTCGGAGATTAGCCGGAACAAACAGACAGACAAAAAATTTAAAAAAATGTGTGTTTGTCACAAGGGCCGTAAATATTTTCATATGCATTCAATAAAAAGCTGTTGAATTGAAGTGCCTGTTTGATATTACAAACAGACACTTCAATTTTATTTATTTGTACAGATTTCTGCAGTTTCCGCTATTTACATCAACATGTATGTAAGCCAACCAGAGCTATTTTCCTCCCACGCGAAAAAATGTTACCTACTCAATTTATTACAGTATTTCTTAGACAATAAATCTGGTGTAGGTAAATCAAGTCAGCAAAAGGCCATCATAAATTAGCCTATTCCAGAGCTAAGATAAGTGAAAACAACATGTTTGTGTCCCTTGATCAAGTCCAAGTTTGTTTGTGACCTTTGCTGAACAAATCACGGTTTAGTACTGAAGATTGAGCGTCTAATAGCGTCCAATCCAAGCAATCACAGGTTTGTCATACTATTCTATGGTCTATAGGTATAGGTATACATATGTGACAGATAAACGCTAGTGTAACATTTATGGGGTTGACTCACACATAAACCTTGGCTTTGCGTGTTGGTTGTGACTTAGTCCTGCCTCTGAGACGAAATACTATCAATGCTTTTAGTGGCAGAACAAATAAATGATTATTTTCTTCAGCTAACTATTATTCAACTCACGTTCATTTCCAATAATCGGAGGCTAGGTACTCCCTTATTAATAAACGCAAAGTTAGAGCTAAGTAAAACCATATCTACATTTTGCGAGGATTTTGTTTGGCAAAACATCAGCTAGCAAGAATGATTTTTGCTGATACGCCATTTCCCTAAGCCATTCTGAAAACTCAGATTTTTTTACTAGTCAGCTTAGTCCAGATTTATCAACTCTGGCGTCTCCAGACGGACTCATAAAAGAGCTGTATGACAATAAACTTGACCTTCGGTAATCGCACGTGATGTCTTTAGGACCCCGGCGCCATTGCCTTGTTAGACCCCTCCAGTTTACAACTATTCTGCTTTATTGAAATAAAAGCTAATTGTTTCGTCAACTAAGCCGGAACATTTTTATAAAATGAACAATCTGAAGTAATATTTTCTTTCATTCTCATATTTTAAACGAAGAATTTCTGTTTTACAAACTTACGGACGTAAGTCTGTAAACGGGAGGCTTCGTCTGCGTGGATTTCGATAATTTATTGTCCCACGGGATCATACTATCGGGATAAAAAGTGTCCTATGCGTTAACCTAGGTTATAAATTATCTGTGTGCTAAATTTCAACCTAATCCGTGCAGTAGTTTTTGCCTAAAAGAGTAACAAACATCCATCCATCCTCACAAACATTCGCGTTTATAATATTATATATACCTATATATTATTATTATAATAATAAGAAGTCAGATATTCTGCGAGATGCACGAGACTTAAATTTTCTTTTACTTTGTTGGAGAAATGTATGGTTTCTCAGTATCAATAATTATTATTGGCCACCAACATCAATCATAGCTGTAAAATGTTGTAATGCTTGGTGCCGTACGTATCCTCGTCACGCTAGCGCTGTAAGTCATCAACTATTCACGGACGTGTCACGCCGTCGCCGTATCAACGTTACACGAATTTGATTTTATTATGAAGGGTAAACTGACCCTTCAACATGTCACGATGATGTCAAAAAGGACTTGGGTTATACCACCATGCTTGCATCGTCATCATTTTCAGCCTGTAAACACTGCTGTCGATGGGTTCTCAAATAATTAATCATCAAATCATGCTAATGATCATCAAATAAATATTGATGATTATATTACCACTGTGTGTACTGATTTGTGGTAATTGCTCTTATAAGTCGAGTAGATTCTGTGGGCTTCTAGCCACACTTTTTCCTGGACCCGCATGAGCTTCTCATGTTTTTTTATTTCAACTTCATTACATTCTGAAGTATCCTACCCACTTAAGAGTGCGCTTCTACAACATTTTGCTAAATTAACACTTCGCTTCATATAAAACCTGTCGCCGAATAAATCCCTGACATTAACAAAATGTAAAAATTTAAAGTGTACCCCAGTAAGCTTGTTAGCGGTGTCCTAAAGGACCATCGGGCAGCACTGAAGGGTCACTTATCGGCAGATAGGCCGCGCCTACAAATCGCTCTCATAAATCTCCAAGCGCCTGACTTTGCTCATAAAATAAGTTAGTCGATAAATTGAATGCGGATACCATCTACTGGATACTTTCGATCGCAGTAATCCTAAGGGTTTTTGTTTCTGGTTATACTCATCTGGGATTTACAAGGATAGCTTCGATTTTTATGTGGGTCCAGGGTTTCGTCTAAGTGAGAAATATGTATTTAGGTAGATAGCTATTTAGAAAATTATAGCTTTTATTTATGCCATCGTCTTTCTCACAGAGCGTAGAAAAGTCTTGACACAAATCATTCTCCTTTTTTTGTATCAACTTTAGTTTGCTAGTAAATAAACTTAACTTAGGTTTACCCGGGTAAGTCTTTATCAAAAATAAACACAGCTAACATGCACCTCGGTATTCGTAAACCCCAATATTTATTTTTAAAACAGCTTAACAAACACAAACACCTCGGTGGTGACTCCCACATCCGATTAATGATCAAAAAGAACCAGCAAAACGATTCCCGCTGCGTCGAGAATCGATTAACTGTTGAGGAATGTTTGTGAGGCGATCGAGTGCGAAGTGTCCTTTACAAGTATACATACACTTGCGTAGTTTACCAATCAAAGATTGGGAAAGTGTACATAGATAAGCATTCGGGTTTTCTTTGGATGTGATTTAAAATCAAAATCAAAATATTTTTATTTCACATAGGCCTACATGGGCACTAATATGAAACGTCGGCAAAAAGATTTGGACTCTTTAAAGTTTTGGCCCCGAGGTACGTATAAATAGAACTTCTGTGGAAACAAAATCTGTATATGCCTCAGCATCATCTGCAGCCCGACTTTATCCACTGCTGGGTATAGACCTCTCTTTGCTTGTGCCAAACTCTACGCTCTATGGCTCATAATATATTAAAACTTCTTACTACACCAGGCCAGCTCAAGGGTAAAGTGATGTACGGCGTACCTTACGACGAAATCACAGCAACACGCAATATGCAAAGTAATTTATCATAATACACTCTAATTTTTTTGGTGTCGGCGCAGCATGTTTCCTGCTTTTTATACATAACGCAACATCAAACCTGTAATCCCTGAAGCGTTAAGCAGAAGTGTACCTAATAGTACGACCACATTTTGACAGTTATATTTTTAAATCACATGTAATAGGGGGCGAGCCTATTACCATCAACCGGGCACAGATCCAAACTCCGTGGCTACTACCGAGAATTTCCTGATGGAAAAACCCAATTACAATTTGGCCGACCCGGAAATCCAACCCAGGACCTCTTGCTCAGCAGTCGCTCTTGCGACCACTAGGCCAACGAGGCCGTCTTTAGTTTTTCTTTTTATACAAACTCAAACTCAAAACTCAAAGCATTTATTTGAATTAGACCATTACAGGCACTTTTGAAAGTCAAAAACAAAAAAGCTAAGCTACAGTCACAGTCACAAGGCATAATAACTTGCGAAAGTACTGTAGTTGCACATTTCAAATCGTAGATCTCTATGGAGAAGAATGGGCAAGAAACTCCATGAACACTCTTTTTAATCAAAATGTTGTTACAAAATCTTGGTTACATCATTCATGTTGAGATTATACATTTATGTGAGAACGATGTACAAAGACGTGCACATTAAGAGCGTCCAGAGTAAAAGATTAAACTAACAATTTAAAAATAAAGTAATTAAAATAAACCGTGACAGCTAAGAGATGACCAGTCCCAACTGACAGCGCCCGTTCACGAACATGACGCGGATCAGCGCCATTCAACTCAACCATATTGAAGGGAACTAAATGACCCGACACACCCGCCACCATCAGCGAGACATTTGTGTGAGCATGACATTCTCTCAGCCACCAGGGCACATTCAAGTCAATGAAAGATAACTAAATGTAAATGGTAGCTTTACAGTACATAGTACTCACACATGTGCTATGCGATTATATAATACTAAGAGATTGAATCTATACAATGCAAAGATATTTTTACAATCTTCTGCAGCTTCCACAATAACTTCACATGGTAATCAATTAGTTTGCCCCTATGGTTGTGGAGCAGGACCAGCATTGAGCCAAGCATTTTTATCATCAATGTAATCCCCCAACTTATAATATGCTTGCCTACATAGTGTGCGTTTTATACAAGATTTAAATTTCGTCTCATTCAGTTGTAGAATGTGGGGAGGTATTTTATTGTAACATTTTAAACAGTACCCCATGAAAGATGAGTCTACTTTAGCTAGCCTGAAACCTGGTTGAGTTAGTTGGTCCCTATTTCTAGTATGATAGTGGTGTCGGTCACCTCTTTTACTAAATAAATGCAATTTTTTCCTAACGTACATGATGTTTTCATAGATGTATTGACAAGGTACTGTCATGATGTTAATTTCCTTAAACAGTTCTCTTAGAGAATCGCGTCTACGTAGATCATATAAGGCTCTGATAGCTCTTTTCTGCAGAATAAATATAGACTCAATGTCTGCAGCCCGTCCCCATAGTAAAATACCGTATGACATAATACTATGAAAATAACTAAAATAGACTAGCCTCGCGGTATCTACATCAGTAAATTGACGGATTTTTCTAACAGCATATGCTGCTGAACTCAGCCGTCCTGCAAGAGAAGTTATATGCGGACCCCATTGAAGCCTTGAATCGAGCGTGATCCCCAAGAAAACAGTTTTATCGACGAATTCTAGTTTCTCTTGATTCAATACGATGTCACTATCACTACTTTTGACATTCGGTAGAGCAAATCTTATACACTTCGTTTTTTTCCCATTTAATACTAAATTATACTTATTATTAATCGTCATCTCCATACTCACTCTCTTTCTAGCTTTTTCGCTCAATCATCATTTCCTCGGTGATTAGCCTTTTGGTTGAATAAACACAACTATTCATAATATTATTTACCTTTTGGTCATTACGTTAATACGCTGCAGTAAACTAAATATTGAGCCAATGTTTGCCTTGTTAACACAACGTCGATGTAGCATGGACCTGACACGTACACAACATGACGTGTACGTCACATTCACGTCCCTTCCACGCCCGATCCACGTGTCGCCTACGTCCTGACCACGGTTCTAATACATGACATTCACATATGACGCAATATGGCACAAAAGCAGGTATTTAGCATATGTAAGACGTCGCGTTCCATGAAAATCACTAGCAAGCTCCCTGTTTCGTAAGTTCGTTATAACTTGAATTACATCGAGTTTTCCTTATTGTAATTATGAAAGTTTAATATCAATGTTTAAACGCGTTTAGGATGCTGGTGGGGCTGCCCCACTTCTGTAGTGCGTCGGGGATGTTCGCAGATGCGCATGTGAATGGTTTTCACGTAACAATGCGTAAAAGGTGCGCTTCCTTGGTGCGCAGGGTGTGGGGCAGCACCAACAGTATCCTTAGCATGACTGCAAGTCGCCTGGACTGTATTTATGTGAGTCGCTGTTATGCAATTACTCATGGGTTGTCGCAGCAGTGATTCACTGTTATTTGTTGTGTTGTTTGTTTTTATCAGTGCTAACTAACATAGTCGTAAGTTTTACTAACAGTCCATGGAGTTGCTTGCTCTTCTCCATAGAGATCTAAGCTTAGGAATGGGCAACTACAGCACTTTCACAAGTTATTATGCCTTGTGTCTGTGACTGTAGCTTAGCCTTCTTTGTTTTTCAAATATTCAAAAGTGTGTTATGGTCTAATTGAAATAAATGCTTTGAGTTTGAGTTTTTGAGTCAAAGATGCTGGAATAAAGAGAAATTCTATTCTATTTTATACACTTATACCAGAATTATCCCCTAAATTATTGAGAACACCGCATCAAAGTCCATTGTCTATATCACACAGACCGAGATCCGAAAAGTGGCTCTGGTTTTATTCTATTTACAAAATATCAAGTCATTTATTTAAATTAGGGTGATATCAGCACTTTTTGAACGTCAAAAATTACATGGGACAGTGCTTTAAAACTGCCCTTCGCCACTTTCTAGTGTTTTAGCACGGGATTCATCACATTTAAGGGCATTTTGGGGGACTATCTCATGTAATTTTAGTATAGAAGAAATCTTACAATTTTGACTAAACTGGGTATTTTTTTTTACGCTACTATGAACCTTTAAATACTTATAATAATTCGCCCTTCCTCCTCCCAGCTGTTAACGCTTAGTGCATTATCGTAATCTAATGCGACACGACTTCCCTGAAAGCCTCCAGGGGGTGCTATCGGTCCATGTAAGATGTAATCGCGGCGACCTACTGAACGAAATATAATTACTAACTTCATTACTCAATTTTTACTATACGCGCTTGTTTATTATGGGTAAAAACATAATAAAATGATTTCATTACTTGATTTAGTAGGAGTAAAATTGGAGGTGAAGTGTAATATAACGTAATTTTTGCATAAAAGGGTCTAAATTTAGTTCAATTCAATTTTAAATGAAGAATTTTTTTCTCAGCCGAAACATGTCACTGTTGAGTATAAACTTTATTTCCATCTTCACATCGCACATCATGTCCTTGTTTTGGGTATCATTCTCCTTTCCATCTTCACCATAGACAATGTCAGCTATGACTTTCACGAATTTGCTCTCTTTTTTTAAATATAGCCTGTCTATGGTGCTGTGTTCCACTGCTGGTGAGCTAGTTAGCCCATTAGTCCACCGGCCGTCTTCCTGCCTTACCAAGTGTCCTAGTAGATCTGTGTTGAATAAGAATGTCCCAACCACAACTCTGCAACAGGAATAGAAACGTGTAAACATTCATAATAACATTAAACACGATGTTAATAAACTTGCAACTTCTCACAGCATCATTCTTTCGAACAAAAACAGAAGTTTCATTCAACGCAATTAAAAAAGTAATGAAATGCTCCCGAGGGCCGCGGTAGGCGTTGCAATTTAATTATTTATGAAAAATATAAAGTATTCAGGTTTTCTATTAAGTTTAACTTGTTGCAAGGACTTCTTACACTTATCGGATCTCAAGGAACTTTATACTTTTAGCTTTTTATGCGCCATCTTGTAATCAATATTATCATTTCATCACAAAAAAATAAATAGGATGTTTGAAAACTACCTATTACTGAACTTTAAGCAGAATTTGTGAATAAACTCAACAAAGTTAAATAAGCTTTTATTATTTAAAAAAAAACTACTAAAGCTACATACTCCTACTAAATCAAAGTCTTAAGTAATTTCACCATGTACGTGTAAGGTTAGGTGTACTAACTACCTACATGTTTTGAATATTGTATGCTATAAATTTTCGTCGACTTTTGTATGATTAGAGAGAAAAAAGCTGGCGAGCTGTCGTGCTGCAAACGACAGATTAATTTGTCGGTGACCGAGTTTAAGCGTTGACAGGCTTAAAACAGATCTACTTCCTAAGGAAATTAAATATTTGGCTAACATATGAAAAGCCATGCGAACTTCTCACAGAAAAATCTTACACGAAGTACCTAGTAGCTTGCAGCTAAATAAGCCACACTTTCTTTTTATCTGTAATTACGCGATTTACATAATAAGACTGTCGCGTCGCACGAAACAAAATGTCTAATTTATACGCACACGGAAAAGGGCCTTTTCAGCCAAACAACGCTTTGTTTGACTCGATCAAATGTCAAACACAGTTCGCTTGACGCGACACAAATTATTTCACACGAAGGTACAAAGCAATCAAAATGTACACTTGACGTTAATGAAGGGTGTAAAAATTGTAGAATTATGATTGTAATCAGTAATATTCGCTACCCTTGCTAATTGGGAAAGGAAAATAATTTTATTTTTTTTGGAAATTAATAAGAACTTTTGATTGGTTTCATTAGTGTTTTCGTTACGCTGGAAAATTGCCAAAGTATTCTATTACACAATTTTTATTACGTCTACCTTTTTTCTTTAAGGTCTACCTAAATCAACTTCGGTTGTACCAAGTTTTTTTTATGAACAGTGATAAAGTGCCTCTTTTATGCTCGAAAAAGTTTGGAAACACCCTTTTTGATGGGTTTAATGAGACAAGCTTATTACATGTTTTGATTACGTTGTTTAAATCGCAAGCATTTCCGTTTCAAAGGACCAATTACTAGAACGTACCCGATGAACGAATTACGAGTAGTTTATTAAAGTTCACAGTAGTATGTTGCTAACAGCTCCATTGGTCCGCAGCATAGTTCGTAGTTCAATTACAAAGCGTAAATGTTGGAAACTGTTAAATTGCATTAAACTTTGGAACTCTGCCTGAAAGCAGCTGTAAATGAGACTGGCCTTTGAAATCGTTTACCGGATGCGAAGGGTAGGCGCAGTAAGTAATAGGATGCTATTATCGCTGATAGCCTCTTCCCAGCCAAGTAGTTGAGTAAAAGTACGCTCTATTTTAGATCGATTTTATAAAATCCTAAGTTAGAAGGGAAATAAGTACCTATCTAATCATATACTGTCTCAATTGTAAACATAGTAGGTCTTACGTACAGTCTAATCTAAGCCTGTTGGGATAACTTGTCTCAGAGCCAAATATAAAATGATTGAAATTTCCGTCGTGTACCTTCATAGTTAGAGGCGACAAAATCAGTCATTCCACAACAGGGAAGAATTATCGTCATCGGTGTTCTTGGCAAAATTCTACAAACAAAATACTTTCTGACGTGCATTCTATACAATTCAGATAAAGTTAAATTAACTTAGTTGTACCCTGATTATTTTGAACAATGTCCTTGTCCCGATATTTTTAAAACTTGCGCAATAACTAGAATACATTACTTGGTCTTCGTTTCTTTTACTAGTATTAGTAGTTACTAGTATTAGTAGACTGGAAGCTGACCCCAACATAGTTGGGAAAAGGGTTACCAGATGATGTTCACATTCACCTTACCTAGATACGGGCAGTTACAACAAAATTAATCGCCAGGTAATAGGACATCGTCTCAATCGGTTCAAGTGTGCGATTCGTATCCGAGTCACGTCCGTCATAGGGGCAGGTTGTTCGTATCGATTCGCCCAGACCGAACCGATTGCCTCTCATGTCAAATGGAAACTACAAACTACGCGTTGGTTTACGGTTTTACGGTTCGCTGTTTTGATTAAGTTCGCTGGAGAAGGTTTAAATCAATTGTTCGAAATTAGCGATTCGAATCGTGTGGTGTGCGGTGGACTGGATTTCATTTTAGGGAGACTCTAAGTTGGGTTGGTCTGCAACTGTATTGGAAAAAGTTGACCTATTCCAACATACTATGACGACAAAATAACCGAACCTGAAAGAGCTTGTTGTAATCGCTGTGAAGCAATTATAACATAACATTACAACATCACAACTGAAATCACCAAAGGGTTAGGCAGAGGTGTACCTACCTAATAGTACACCCACATTTCGCTTTATGTTTAAGTCCCATTTAATAGGGGGCGAGCCTATTGCCATCAACCGTGCAGAAATTCATACTCCGTGGCTGCTACTGAGAAATGCCTGATGGAAAACCCAACAACATTTTTCAAAAACAATAATACCACTTCAAAAATGTTGTGTGTCATTACGCCAATACCTCATGTCTTACGGCGCATAACTGCCGTGCAAATGTTACGCAGTCAACAAAAACGCGAAGCAAGATTTCGCATAGAGATACCATAGACCATACACATACACCATACTGGGTTTAAGCGACACCGACGACGCGAAAACGGTTACCACATATTCAGTACAAAACAAAACCATACTGAATACGTGGTAACCGTTTTCGCGTCGGTGTCCCTTCCACCCCGTATAGGCCTATTTGGCTGGCCCTAAAGATCGCAAATAGGAAACTATTACTCAGCCAAATCCTATTTTTATTTTTAGTTTGAAATCTCATTCAGTATGAACACATTCATTACAAAATTAGTCAAGGATTTACAAAACTCACATATACAAGTCATTCTGAGCAAGCAATTAACAGCTTCACAGAATTCTTAGAGGCTCTATACAAATTCAATTTAGTTTCGTTTAATGCTTTCAGTCTAATTTTGGTCTAAGTGTAGCCGTGATAACGAAGTTTAGGAGCTAAACAGAAACATAAAGAAGTATATAGATCACTTAACTGTTTGTTTTATGGTTCCCTTTAAATTCGGTCCGTGAGTGTCCATTAAAACTCGGTACTAACCTTCAAGTGTTAGGGCAAATTGCACTCTCGATGCTTTTCAATAAAGTACATTTCGACGTCTATTAATTTTTGTCATGAGCCACAATTTATGGGAAAGAAATTGGATTTCGTGTGAAAAATACGATTATGATTATCGTTAAAAAATATTGGGAAACAAATTGCAGATAAATATTTTATGTGAGGCGGTGTTTTGTTCGATAATGACCACCAACATGAAAAATAAATACGTACACTTTAATTTTTTGAGTTTTTTTTTTCTACATAACTATGTATCTCGATAAAACAGGTGGTAAATTGCCAGTTAGCAGACATGGGCAAGATGAACTTTACAATAATACTGTCTGACATGATTATAATATAACACATATGTTGAGCGTTGTGACACCTTTGTATAAAAAAACATACTTTGTACAAAAGTAAATATATAATCTTTCACAGTATTTTATTCATAAATATTTTTCCCTTCTTGCATAATTATTTAGCTTTTCATTTTTCCTCCTGAAAACAGAGAAATGAGGTTGAAAAATTTAATAACTTTAAGGTAAAGGTGAGAACGAGCACCGAAACGCTTAATTTTTACTCCAACATTATTTTATACGAGACTTTAACGCAATATTGCTGTGTACAAAGTTGTAACGCATTGCAGAAAGTCATTTTCAAAAGTAATTTTATACCCGTGTACCAAAATTCTACTTCGGCTTAGCTTAAAAGGCCGAGTCGTAATTTCTTTGAAACTCAATTTCTAATCAATCTGTTCTAAGTGGCAATCGAACAACTATTGATTGTAATGTTCTTCGGTAGTCTTTTTGAAAGTGTTAAAGCCTCCGATCTGATTACTATGGGAGTTTATAAACAAGGTCTGACCTTTCGACCAAACATTTTTCAATAACGTAAACAATATATTATACATAGATCACTAGAGAAACAACATAGTATGTACTATAATTAACACTAGAAACGGGATATTTACCATGTCCACTATTTGTTTTGATATCCCGTTTAATAAATAAATAAATATAATGTTAGTGACCATGACAGTTTAAAAACTTATATAATATGTACTATTTGATTTGTCCTCATACACTACCAATGGCAAAAACCATACATTTTATTGCGAATAGCAGATAATTGGTGACCTGTATACTTATCTTCTCGTCCATGTACCTTAGAACTATCGCAAAGAAATCTCGTTTGACCTCATTTTACGCCTGTCCGTCAAGTGTCACGAAGGTAAGATACGCAACTGATATTATAGTCATTCACGAGCTAGTTTACTAAAAAAGAACCTCTTTGGTATCATTTTTCATCTACTAAGTTATAAATCGAAAATGACATGAAAAATAAGTGCTTAGCTCCGCGCTGTCGTGTTACCAGGAAAAAAGTCGCGAAACATGATAAGGGGAAACAGGCATTGGAAATGTATATAACTAGATCTAATGAATGTTACATGGAACGCACATTCTAAGAAAATGTTAAAACTTGGGTTGCCATAAAAGAAAAACTTTATGGCTCTTTCACATTACCAATGAAAAAAAAACATTTTCAATTGAATAAATATTCGTGTTTAAAAAGTATATTCGTAGAAACACTTCAATCACAAAACCACACATTGATAAATTACCATGATTTGTTATAGATGCCTATCTGTGGTATGATTCAAAACAGTTGTTGATTCAACCGTACACCGCCAGTGCTTGCATGATCACCAGCAATTAATTTAACATGAGTCGATCAACCCTATTTCGAAATACAAACACAGAGGTAGTAAGCATTGCATTTCAAATTCAGCAATAGAACAATTGAACCGTTGCGTATCGCAGGACCAGAAAACGTGGTCCTTTCCACTATTATTTGGATGACGCTTTGATTAATGGTGACGCTTTGTTCTCGATAGTTCGAAGCTGATAGGGGTTTGGAAAACGTTGCCTATGTGGTTGCTGCATGTGGTTAACACGCGAATCGTTCAGTAACGTATTACTGCGTCGCGCGTCGTAGTGTAGGCGCGGTCTAGTGGTAAAGTTCCTATAGAAAATGGGTAAATAATTACTCCGATGCTTATAAATGATTGCTGCGCCATTTGTGTAATTTCAGCTGATTTTAAACGTAATACACCTCCGCAAGTAAGCAACTATAAGCAACTCAACCTCAACGAGACTGTGTAGTCTGTACCTAGATAGTTTAACGTCTTTTTTTAATAAAATATCGTTCATTTGAGTGCGCCTCGACGTAATTTGTACAGACCCAAGTACTTAAGCTTTAAACTCGGTTGGCGAAGACGGTCTTTTACTCGCCTCATTTTCTGCCATTACGTCCCCATTTCAATTCCGTTTAGTTTTTTATTACGGAGACGGAGATGATTCTACTTATCTCCTATATTGTTCCACGTCAACAATACATGTATTGTAGTAATATTTGTTTGTGTCAGTCCCCTTTTCAGTTCGTGTTCATGACAGAGGCGTTTCTGTCTGTGACAGTCTTTAGTCTTATATTTTGTAGCTTTCTCATTTTATATTAGATATGTCTGAACACGAAGAAACAAAGGAACCTAAAGTACTTAAAGGCCACATCAACATGATTATTCACTACCATTTTGTATAAAAAACGTTGATGAGAACGTGAAGCTTTTCTTTTTTCAGTATTCCGCACTACTAAGTTATCCTCAGAATACCCGATTTTACCCCATTTTTATCGTTTGCGAAATTCCTAACTTTTTTTTATATCTGAATAAAACCTTTAGAAAAACCGAATTCGAAAAGCCGTACCTACCAACAAATTGAGGATTTTCACGTCGCAATCCTCGGGGCTTAAAAACATGTCCGTGAATTAAAATGCAGCATGTGAGTCTTGCTTTTCAAACAATTTTTTTAGAACATCGTTATTCACGTAGGCATCGTTGAAGGTCTGTCTTGGTATGGGCGTGTGTGAAGAGGGACGAATCGCATGTGACTAAAAGAGTGATGAATATAAATGTTAATGATGGATGGAGAGGGAGAGGAATGATATGAAAGAAAAAGCAAAAGAAGTAAATGATAATGTGATGATCGTTATTCACGTAGGTACGATTTCCTAGTACATTTTTTATTCGATTTAAGACTTAAACATCGTGTAATTAAGAGTTATGGTCGTCCCACACAACGCCCCAGTTGCACGGGTATCCATAAAATCTTTATTAAGAGTGAACTGAATCTGAAACACCTTCGGAGATACCTTCAATTTTAATCAACCAATATCTATTATTCATTTTATTTTGATGGTAGATTTTGTAGCTCTATAAAGATTTTATTCTTCCATGGAACTTGCCTTGCTTAAGCGACTGGAAGAATTGTTAAACTTAGTATTAACAGACGTAATAGTAACCTCACTTTTAAATCTACAAAAACAAACTGCCACACTGCTGCACATTAGTACAGTTCTAAAAAACTGAATTGCACTTCACATTTCAACTCACGCCAAATATACATTTCAGCCATGCAAAATCCACTTACACAAAACTGTGTTTTTAAATGCCTAGCAAAGTTTTAATTGACTGTTAACCCCTCTGTGAACTGTACAGGGTGCACTTTGCAGAGTGCAAATCGGTTTACATTTTCATATCCCCAAAATTTTTTCGACTGTTTCGAAGCAGATTAAAGAGTATGAGGTGTACGTATATGTAGTAGTTAGTTTGTTTAAAGTATTTAAGCTGCTATATGAATTTGCGTCTTACTTATAGTGTTGGAGTTTCTCTTACCGTCTAAAACTGCCAAAAACATCAGGTTCCAGTAAGCTTGATGTTTTTACACGACTGCCCAAAAAAGGAGTGTTATGTTTTCAGGGTTCATGTATGTATGTATGGTTGTGAGTTTCTTTATCCCATCATAATTTCTAAACGGCTTAACCGATTTCAATGTATGTGGTATCGTTAGGAGTGTTGAGTTATTCCGGGTGACATAGGTTAGTAAACATTCTAAATAAATGTCGACACGGTTGGCGCAGTGGTCAAGCGATTGACTGCTGCGTTGCATGTCACGGGTTCGATTCCCGTACGGGACAAATATTTGTATGACCTACAAGTAGTTGTTCCGGGTCTGGGTGTTTTTCTATCTAAGTATAATATGTATGTATTTACAAAAAAAAAATGTATATATGTAGTTTATCAGCCATCTAGCTACCATAACACAAGCATTACGTTGCTTAGCTTGGGACTAGATGGTGCTGTGTGCAAAATGTCCAGGGGATATTTTATTTTTTATTTAAATATAAAGGGGGACCCATGGTTCATGAAAAATTTTTTTGTGTTTTCCCTGAAAAATACGACTATGATTACTATCATCGTCTAGAGCTTGCTTAGTAAATAACAAAAATATGTAACAGTAGTATTCAATATACATTCCTTCACTAAACAAAAAATAACTAAAAAAAAGTTACCGTTCGTGGCACATTGTGCGTTTGCAAAAATATTGTTTTATCACTAAAACCCACCACCCACCCACCCACGATACAGGAGAAATTCCTAGTGTGGGGCAACGTTTTTTTTTTAAAAAAAAAACAAGCAAACTAAAAAACACGTCTCCCTTATCAAAAAGTGAACTAAAAAATTAAAAACAAGTCACATGATTTTTTAAATTATTTTTTTCTTATTATAGATTACAAATCGTTTGCTCGAAAGGATAAACCATCGGCAAAACCTTCCATATAACGTTCGCCCTCAATTTAACCCTCTTAGGGGGTGCATTATAAAAGTCCTTGCTTAGTGTTCCTCTACGGTCTAAGGTACTGTAATCTTGTATAAAATGATTCTAGGCCCTGTGGTTTAGCTAATGCGTTTTCTGACAGTATATTACACTAATTTATGATTTTTAATAAGTAGATATGATATTGTTTTTTTGCTTCTTACTAAAATGGAAATGTATTCACCAGTATTTATTTTACCCTATCATTCATGAATAAATTTAAATCCAGTTTATTTTAAATCTGAAATGTTCCCCCGGGGGCCATTGTGGGCACGTCATGATATGTTTTATTTTGAATGTTAATTAAGTGTGGGTTAAAATCAGGTCCACAGATCCTACCAGTGATATTCGAATTTGTGAAAAAAAAACAATCTCCACATGTCGTTGCCGGATAAAACATTTTTATAAAGGTTTCCCTTTGTGTACTTTATTTTATGTAAGCTCGGTATAATTTCTACATAGATCAGCAATATTTCGTAAACAAAATTACGATTATCGCCAAAGGTCCTATTTACGACTTCATATGACGTTTATGTTCCAAACAAATAATAATAGCTCTCTTGCCGATTTCCGTGTGGCAGATCACAGCTGGGCCAACATAGAGGTCCGGGTCTCTTGTACTAATACAGGTACTAACTATTTTAGGGTTCATGGCTAAACAAAAACAGCCGCTTAGTTCGATCTTCAGGTTAAGCCGCGCTTGCCTAGGTTGGTCCGTAGTTGGGTGATCGGAATTCACGTTAAGCGGCAACGGCTTAACTGTCATTTATAGATGTTAGTAAACCTACAGTCTAAAGTGGTTGACCTTCGGGGACTAGGATTTATACGTACTGTCACTTAGGGGATATCTTCAGTGACTGTTCATGATTTTGAGTTCCCCTTAAGAAAATATCCCGTAAGTGACAGTATATGTTTATACTTCGTATAAATCCTAGTTTAATTTTAAACCATAAAAGCTTAAAACAGTATTTATACACGTAGTATACTTTAATGTACTTCCATACAGCACTGAATTTGCTAAAAAAACGACGGAAAGATACAGTTTTCCCTCAAAAAAGTACAAAAAATGCTTTCACAGCCAAGTTTTATTTGAACCTCGGACCGTTACTCTATAACAGGCTAAATGAAAAAGGAAACATCTACTCCTTAAATCACAGTAACTGTAAGAAAATCCTTAGTTAGCCAAGATAAGATACTATAATTTTTATATTCCCTTTTACATATGTAGATTCCAATAAGATTAATATGATATGTGATTATTTAATCAATTAATGTTACCTTCAATCGCCTGAAACACAGGATTACCTATTTCAGCCACAAATCATGGACTTGACATAGATTTGAGAAAAGCTGTAAACTTTGTATCTTATAATATATTTTTTAATAAATGTTATTATTATTATTTATTAATGTATGGCAATGCTTAAAAACCTATCTTTAGGTTTGAGTATGTTACTGCTGTCAGCCTGCGCCATCCCACTAACCAAAGGCCCCCATGTATTCTTGTATTTTTAATCCGGGACTAATGTGGACCACTAGTCGAGTAGGTATGGTATTGTTAAAATAACCATCTCGCTTTTTTCATCGGGAGTCCAGACGTAATGCAGGTTATCACCCATTCCTTGTCGATGTTCCACACATTCGCACGAAGCGTTTTGCTACATCGTTAATTATGCGCACAGCTAAAGAGTGCAATTCCCTGCCTTCGTCGGTGTTCCCAAGTTCATATGACCCCAATCTATTTAAGTCGCGAGTTAATAGGCATCTTTTGGGTTAGCTCGTTCCATCGTCGACCTCATCTCTGTCCTCTAGGACTAGATTGAGGTCAAGAGTAGGCCCACTAAACATTAAAAAAAAAAATTCTAGGATTGCATTATGAACTCAGTAATTATGTTTTTACCAAATTGACCTTTTTCGTAACCTTTTTCAAAATTGGCTTGTAGAAATAATGGAGCTTAATTTTTAAATCAATCAATCAAACGTATCCAATCTCATAAAAATTGGTTTGTAAAGTTGGTTTACGGACGATAGTTTAACGTGACAACATCATAACAAAACATTGATGAAATGACTGTATACTTGCATGCGGCGCAAGCGTACAATGAGCGTAACGGGACAATGAGTCATCCTTTTTCGTGCATACAGCCAGTTCATCGATTTATTAGACGTTGTCACGTCAAAAATTAAATAGGTAACAATTAATGTACAATATACAAGGTGTATGTGGGGAGGCTCAGATTGATGTACTGAATACGTGGTAACCGTTTATGCGTCGGTGTCCATTCCGGGATCCCTTCTTTTCGCATAATGTTCTTTGTCCTAATATACTTCGGCATAACGATTTTAGCACAATTTTTTTTGGCATAATAATACTTCGGCATAATTTTTTAGGCATACATTTTATGTTGGCATAATCATCTTAAAGACTAATTTGTTTTGGCATAAATTTGATTCGCATAACGTTAGTAGGCCTAATGACTATTAGCATAATAATATTTAGGCGTACAATTAATATAAATAACGTCAGGGGCACCCCGAGGTTCGGTTAGTTAGGTTCCTGTAAACCCTGCAGCCAGAAATAGGAGCCCCGCGCAGCGGGGCTCCGTCGACCTGCTGACGGAAACCCTAACCCTAGATGGTTGACGTCAAGGGCACCCCGAGGTTCGGTAAGTTAGGTTCCTGTAAACCCTGTTATTTTTGAATATTATGCTGAAAACAAGTTATGCTTTAGAACTTTATGCTTAATAAATTTATGCTTTAGAATATTATGCTTCATCATTATTATGGTTAGAGAAATTATGCTTAAAAAAATTATGCGTAAGCTGTTATGCGTAATTATATTATGCGAAAATATAATTATGTCAAACAAAATTATGCTAAGTTATATTAGGTCTTAACATTTTATGCAAATGGATAGGGAACCGCCCATTCCACCTTGTATAAACACTTAGTGTACACCTCAAATAATTTATTCATAAAGCACTATACAACAACTACTTACTACTGAAACCGTATTTAATTAAAATCTCTTAGTACTTTAAGAAAAAAAATACCAACCGACAGGCCCAACAAGAAAATAATGCGGAAAGTTTTTTCATTATTCCTCTAAGCTGTTCCCATAAAGAAATTCTTGCAGTCATCAGCCGACACGGAACCCACTAAGTACTAATTAAAAAGACATGGCGGCCATTCATCTCTATTTTACTTACTCTCACTTTTTAAAGGGTTGTCACGAAATCCGGTTATGTACAAGATTAAAACGGGTAAAGCCATATAAAACCCGGGTGATGTGAGCGGACAGTATGTAGAGTGTTGCCAATGCTAATTAACTTATATTTGTGCTGCGTTGGACATGTTGCTTCGTTAACGTTCAGGGAAAAGCGGATATTCCGGTGACACCGACTGGGCATCAAAGGAAGCTTAAAAAAAACCTTTTCCCAATCATTTGTTTTATTCGGTATTTTGATGACGTCGTTATTAGTTCCACACGGACTCTTTGCTTTGTCATCAGCATCAGCATTGGCAGCTTTGTTCCACCCACAGCAGAGTATGAGTCTTCTCTATTTTGGGCTAAGCTTCTCTGGTCTGTGTGTGTCTCAACCAGGTCTTACCAACAATCTTCAGTATCCCTTGTTTTTGACCCTTTGCCACTGGTATCTACCCATCTGGCTGTTGGATTGCACAGACTTCTTCTACAGTCTCATGGCAACGATTTAGTGAGGACTCTGCTACACCTGACACTACCACGTCTACCCAAGAATTCTCGCGACTTCTATTTTAGCGCCACCGACCGTATTCTGACATCTTGGATTTTAGTGGTCAGTCGGTTGTCTGAGTTACGGACCTATTATCTAAACGTTAGACCTAACATGGCCCGCTCTTTAGGCACTACCACTCTGTACTGTCATACTGTAAAATGAGAAGTATAATTTATATCCAACTGGTAAAAAATATAAATGGACGAAAAACCACCTCTGATATTATTTCATTCACAGTAAACTAAATTGAAGCACAAACAACAATACCAGTATAATTAAGGAAGCTAACTTTCACTGATTCGAACAACAAGCAAACTTTTGAAGTGTACAGGCTCATCACCTAGCAACTGAGTAACTTCCTGTTGTGATCTACTAGCTCATGCCCGCGGCTTCGCCCGCATGATGTTCAGTAATTGTCCCACGGGGTCGTACTATCAGGATAAATAGTATCCTTTGTGTCAATCTAGGTTATAAACTATTTTTGTGCCAAATTTCATTTAAATCTGTTCAGTAGTTTTTGCGTGAAAGTGTAACAAAAACCCATCCTCAAAAGCTTTCGGATTTCTAATCGTAGTAAGACTTTTCTTACCGGAAACTCGGTGTTGTTCCTTATTGTGTCTATTGTAGTCATAATGATACCTATATTTGCATAAATTATTCATTCTTAGACACTTTGAGATTTGTGGTCGAATCTATATAGTTACTGCTACCTATGGCAAAATAGAATTATACCGAAGCGTCTAGAATTACGGTGTAGGAAAGACACCTTTTGCTCGTTAGTTTAGACTAAATTATAGCAGTGTACATCCCTGACAATCCATTGTTCTTCTCCATGCACGTTTGTGTTTTGGTACTCATGTAAACGTCCCAAAGGACCAGGTTATAAGTTTTTACATTTGTTCGCTCTAATTTGTTAGTTTCACTTTAAAGATAAGAGAGATGATCAAGTCCTTTTAATAAAGAAAATGACAATACAAGAGAATATCAAATTACTTTATAACTTGATACGAAATCTCACATTCTGCCAACACATGCACAATTCGTATATTCGGGGTAAGCCCCATGTGGTTTATCAAAAAGTAACAACAGTCATCGGTTTCAATATCTGCACATTTGAGTAACTCCACAAAGCGGGACACACGATACAAAGAAGCCTTGTTACTACACTAGCGTTCTCAATTCTGTATCTGATGTTATTACAACACCAGTGGTCGGCCATCACGAGATAGACAAACAGCGGCGAAGTCTCATTAAAATTGTATTCTCAAAGCAAACGATACTAACACGGTATAGTTGGTATTATATTGATAGAACAAACAGATGGTTCCTGGTAGATGGTTGGAGTGCGAACTAATTCGGTTTTCAAATACCTACTAATCAGAAACTATACCAATCTTGATTGTGTTAACTGATCTAACTACGTTGACACTTGTGTGATGTTCGGAACTCGAAATTTGCCAGGAAAATGTTCCTTTTGCCGCTAAAGCAACATTGGGAACCGGCACCTTTACCGTTCAATAAACACAAATGCAAGAGACCCCTTTCCCACTCTCATGCCTGAGTGTACTTGTGTGACGAACGCTTGGCACATAAAGGCGCATTCAACTTCGTACGTTTCTGCATGTGGTCCTTATCTTTTAACAGTTCATTTAGCTCACATATTCGCATTTGTAGGTCCTTCTTCAAATAAATTGTATAACAAACAAATCTGTTACAATTATTAACTACCTACATATAACTTAAAACACACTAACTACATACAATAATATATTATATCCTAAACTAACCAGGAACTAAAATATAGCGTCCAACATTCCTCCCCAACCCTATCTACCGGTGATGTGCCCAAGAGACTGGCGGCATTGCCACGTTTTATGGCAATGCTAAGCCTCCAGCCTAGGTAAAAGCCAGACCCTGAGGTCGTGACAAGCTTCCACTAATCGTTTCGATATTTCCTTAAAAAAGTTGGGAGCACTCGGCCCCCACGGCTCGAGGGTTTCAACCAATGTAATAATTAGATCTTGTATTTCAACAATTGAATCCAACAATACAAGGTGTACGTACCCAAAGCTTTAACACAAGTGTCTTAAGGAGTACTATTGTGTTGAGGTTGGAGTAAATGTTAGTAACCTACTCTGGCCGGAGAGAAAACAATGGAAAGACTCTCTTGAGTACTAGAAATTTCAACTGAATAATAATATCATTACGACAGTACTAGTGTTTACAAAGGTGCAGCTTTATTGAGTTAAAAGATCTAAGACTTTGAAGAACAGCATTGCTGGTGCATGAATTGAAGTACAAAAACATACTGGAGCCAACGAGATTTAGAACAATACTTGATACTATATTGTTTGACCTAAAAACTTTTTCACTAACAAGATTTTATTAAACTTATTCTGTCACATAAGTACGGGATATCTTCCGTGATTGTTCATGATTTTGAGCTCCCGATATGTCGATGCTGTTGCAAGCGCCATGATCGCGTGTTGACAACAAACACGAAAGATATCCTATAAGTGACAGTATAAGTTTAAATTGAAACCGTGCAAGCTTAAAACAAGATTTTATTGTTGCGGTTGTGGAACGCATTTTTTTTTAATTTGACTGCGTTCATATTTTAGGCAGATTCATTGAAAGCTAGACCGAATAAAAACAAAAAATCCACTTGATCAGAAAAACCTTACTACTTATTTATTGTGACATGAATGTTTAAATAATAAATAACACAGCACAATCACTGTATAGCCTTTTTTAACAAACCACTACCATTCGTATTCTTTATTGCACTCAAAATAAGAAAATACCGATACAAATTACAATAATATAACTTATGTACAATGGCGAGCTGAACCCAGAACCACGCCATCATCATCTGCCTAGCCTTTTCCCAACTATGTTGGGGTTGGCTCCCAGTTTAACCGGATGCAGCTGAGTACCAGTACTTTACATGGAGCGACTGCCTATCTGACCTCCACAACCCAGTTAGTACTGGGTAACACGATACCCCTTGGTACATACTTAGTACTTTTCCACTGACTACCTATAACGAAGGATATTCGGCATGTAAAGGGTGGTCACCTATCCACAGATCAACCTAGGTAAGCACAGCTTAACCTAAAGATCGGTCCGAGCGGCTGTTATTATTTAGCCACACCACACAAACCACCACCAATTATGAACAAAAACATGGCACATTCCTTCCTCTAACCAAAAAAAAAGCGAACGTCGCCACGCAAAAAATACACGTAAAATCCCAAATTATTTTTACCTCGTGCATCAACTCAACAACAACCTTATGTCAATGACAATAAAGGCACTGTGATATAAAATCACAGGCAAAATATCTGTAAAAGAACAGTAGGAGGACGACACAAACAAATAAGGACTGAAACTTGTTGTCACAATATATTACCGCGCTCACGAATGAGGGTTGCCGATAAAGAGATTAGTTGCAAAACGCTTTGCCCCGCGGTCGGGGGTAATGTGTATTAGCATAGTTCCGGAATCCGTGAGTAGGAAGCGAGTAAATGTTTAGATGGAAGCAATGCAAATGCAGAAGTTTCATTTTAATATAAAATGAGACTGAATATATCTATAGCATTGTGTTTTGCGGTCAGCAATAAATTCACAGGTTGGGCAAAGCTGTCTCGTTGATCTAGTGGTCGCAAGCGCAAGTGGACTGCTGAGCATGAGGTCCTGGATTCGATTCCCGGGTCGATCAAAGTGCTTTTGGGTTTTTCCATCAGGAATTTCTCAGTAGCACCCACTGAGTTTCGATTTGTGACCGGTTGATGGCAATAGACTCGCCCTCTATTACATGGGATTTAAACATAACTGGCGAAATAAGTATGAGTTTATATCTATGGAGTGGACTATTAGGTACACCTCTGCCTAACCATTCGGAGATTACGGGCGTGATGGTATGTATATTTGGCAAAGTGTTATTCATGTTTTTCATAAGAAATGTCTCAGTACTTAGAAACGAACACTTGTGCCCGGCTGAAGGCAGCAGGCTCGCTCTCTCCCTGAAACATAGAACTTAAATACAGCTGACGAAGTATGGGTATCGGTAGCGGTATCCATTTCAGACACACACCTGCCTAACCCTGCGGTGATTAAAATGATTGGCAAAAAAATACTGAATTAAGTCAATTCAATCCTGAACTGTTTTCCACGACCATCGACCATAGTTGGTATACACGGTATCCCCGTAGATTTATGAAGAAAAAAAATCCAAAAGAATGGGATTTCTAATCTATCTGAGCAGGATAGCTATATAAGCCAGCTTCCTGTTTGTCCTGAAAGCCCACCTGAAGCAGTGGACGTTTAAATAGAAAAAGAAAAACAAAAGTCAAAAGTGTCGGCGTATTATATTACGGCATCCACGAATGAGGCAAACCGATAAAGAGATTTGTTTAAACTTAAAAACATTTGCCTCGCTTTCGGGGATATAATTAGCATATTGTGGGCTTCCGCAAAGTAATGGCTCAGATATTACTGCAGTGGAGATAACACTTTATTTCATTTATGTTAAAGTCCTGTATTTTTGGACAGTTTCAGTGCAATTATTATGTGCATAAAAATAAAAGTTGATACTGGAAGGAGTCAACACGCTTATTTTTATCTTAACCCAATTCCATGTTTAAAGAAATCATCCTGTAACTTTGTTCCTTTACCGATGTAGATTCAAATATCCTATGTATTTTCAATTCCGCCGGCAGTTTCCAGGAGCAAGCCTAGATTTCGTATACGTAATGTAATTGGCTTAAAGGAAAACCTCATAGTAGAGCTTTTGGACTTTAATTTTACGAGCAGCCTTGGTCGGTAGTATTCATTTATGAACAAACTGATCGTATTGGATCAAATTTGCTCAAAGTAAAGCCTGTCAAACACCATATTCACTTCATAAAACGTATATGCACGTATTTCATCAGCATATTCTCGTAGCCTATACTATATTTTACGTACCACCCACCGTATCGTATATTAACCCACTGCTGGGACACTGGTCACCTCTCCGTGAGAGGGAGTGGGCTGTAATCCACCACGCAGGCCCATTGCGGGTTGATAGCCTGCCTTTGATTTTTGGTTCCTGGACATGCCGATTGTGTCTGTTTTGAGAGCCGTGATGAAGAAATAATTAAGACAAAGTTAAATGCTTGTCTGGGCTCGAACTAATTTCTACGTCCTTCTTACGAGCTACGCCTTGCGAGTCGCAGCCGTTTTCAAAATGCCACGGCTGCTTTTCTAAAATACTAGATTATCTATACAAATAAATAAAATTGAAGTGTCTGTTTGTAATCTCAAAATAACAGCTTTTTACTGAATGCATAGTTGCATAAAATGTACTTACAACATTTTTCTGTCTGTTTGTTCCGGCTAATCTCCGAAACGACTGGACCGACGCCGACGGGTCTTTTACTGGCAGATAGTTGCATAATGGCATGATGATATAAGGAGTAACCTAGGCTACTTTTGCCTTTGAAAAAGAATTAGGATTCCGTGCAAAAAATATCCTCCAAATTGTTAACAAAATCCGATTCAGATAGGGTAAGTTATATTTTTATATTAAATTTACGCGCACAAAGTTGGCGGGCAACAGCCAGTTCTGAAACCCACTTGCAAGACCAGAACATCCTTATTTCGTAAAACACGTAAACCCGGATGTGTGCCGAGTATAGTTAATGACACTTATCACGCGCTTCTCAACTCGTAACACACAACGACATCGTCATCTCCTTCGTTTGCTCCTGCCGTTCGTTCCTTAACGCCCCATTTGCTTTAGGATGGGTACACACGACACGAATTCTTTCGGAGCAGAACATCTACTGTTTTACTACGAAAGCATCAGTCTCATATCATCATCTGCCTAGCCTTGTCCCAACTATGTTAGGGTCGGCTTCCAGTCTCACCGGATGCAGCTGAATGTGAGTATTTTACATGGAGCGACTGCCTATCTGACCTCCGCAACCCAGTTAGTACTGGGTAATACGATATCCCTTAGTAAGACTGGTTGACAGACTTTTGGGCCACTGACTACCTGGAACGACTGTCAAAGATCTAAAAATGACGTGCTTTCCGAGGCACGGAGGCAACACGCTATGTAATGGTTGGTCACCCAGCCACGGACCAACCTAGATAAGCACGGCTTAACCTAAAAATCGACCCGAGCGACTGTTATTATTTAGCCACGAGTTCCTTGAGAGCTTCAGTGTCACGAGATGGATTAGGAACGTGGTATTTTTTTCTGCCTTACGTTTTCCTCCAGCTTATCACTACCGTCACCGTAGACACATTTGCTTACATATTTGATAAAATATTTTTAATAAATGCGACTACTGTGCTACATAGATCTTTTAGCATTCGAATGACATTGACAGCGCTGCTGATGAACATTCGTGAAATGTGTTGGATAAACAACATGGCAGTTTTATTTCAGATTTTGGCTAAATATTAAAAGATCCTTCTACGGCTATAGTTGAAGAGTAAGTAACGACTGATGTTAAATGAAGCGTTGGACGCACGGCTAGACGAGATAGATAAAAGATAAGGACTTGGCAACACCTTTACCTCTTTACCTACATGGTCCAATCCATTTATGAAAGTTAAGACATAAGTAGATAAATCGAACAATATAGAGATTGATTCGGTCCGGTCTTCAACGATTACAACTCAAAAATGTGTTGAAGTTGCACCTTAATCGTCGTCGGTATAATCCCGACCTAAACTAACACGCTAAGTTTCATAACTTCTTATGTTTCATTGATCGCAGCGCAATGCAGTCACCTTACTAGGCTACATTCATTCAACATGGTAAATATTATGGTAACACACATCGCAATGAACTTATTCGTCTTGTTGTCTTAATCCATACTAATATTATAGATACCTATGTATACCTATGCGAAAGTAAGCATGTCTGTCAGTCTAGTGTTACCTTTTTCACAGCTTGACGGCTGAATGTATTTTGATGTTTGGTTCACAGATAGACCATGATCTCGGTTAGAATCAATTTTATGGCGAAATGTGTCATTACACTCTATATTATTTTTACCATCTTTTGTAACACATTGACTACAAATAAATAGTTTTCACTTTGACTGTGAATGTCCTCGTTGGGGAAAGTCACGGACTGACGCAACCCCGTGCAGGGCACGCCACAATAGTGGCGATAAGTCCCCTCTTTGAGGAGTGGCTAGAGAGGCGCCACGGCACCCTCACCTTCCACCTGACGCAGGTCTTCACCGGACACGATTATTTCGGGAGGACCGTTCACCGAATCGGGTGAGAGGAAACGCCCGGGTGCTATCATTGTGTGGATCGCCCAGAGGACAAGGTGGAGCACACTGTGGAGCACCGCCGTGTCCTCGTAGCGGCGGTTGGCGGCGGCGACCTCTCGCGTCCGTTCCGAACGGACGGGACATCCGGGACGGACGCGAGAGCTCGCGAAGAGGGAATGGGAAGTCGTCACCTACTTCTGCGAAGCAGTCATACTAGCGAAGGAGGTGGCGGAACGTGAGAGAGAGATAACCTCACGTCCCACGCCGCGGGAGACGCCTAGGGCGTCGGGGGCCACGTGGTGGCTGTCGGCCACCGTAGGCGCGGGCCTGTGGACGGTGAGTAATGGGCTAGCTCGCCGTCCGTCCGTCTCATGACGACAGGCCGTGTCGACAGCGCGTTGGTGTCCCACGCGCGCCTCAAAGAGATGTCAGCAAACAGCGGGGCCCGCAAGGGCCTATGCCTGCCAGGGCTACCGGACTGTTCGAAAGAGATACCGCGGCCCTGGAACACAAAGGGCAAAAGAAGGAAAATGGATGGGTTTTAGTCAGTAAAAGTGTGACACTCCCTTCCGCTCCGCCCAGAGCGGGAGGAATCATTTGATTATTTCCCATCCCAAAAAAAAAAAAAAAAAGTGGAAAGTCGCGGTCAGAAGATGTTTTTTTACTTAATAGGCTTGTGATTGGCTGCAACTCGTCTGATGATGCGGCCTAGGGTGGAGCAAGCTTGAAGTGAAGAATGTTGTACGTGTCAAACAAACGCGTCCTAATTCTTTCACTGCGTTAAACAGCCTAAGGAAGCACTCTGAGATATTGAACGTAACGCCCTTCGATCGTGATTTGATAATGAATTGAAGTGTTTAATCCAGCGAGGGTGCGTTGAACTGAGCCGAGGTAATGAAGCGATCTGGAACCGGGTGTAGACGCTTTTGTAGATTGAACATTTCTTTAGTCAAGGTGAGTAAGATTGAGGAAATTGTTGGAATTACGCCTGTTTTTCTTCAAACGGCTAGGCAGAGATGCACCTATACCTAGTACACGCCATCAACCGAGCCCACATCCAGACTACGGGCTACTGAGACATTCCTCATGTAAAAACTCACCACCACTTTACCCGACCTGGGAATCGAACCCAGGACCTCATATTCAGCAGTAGCACTAGCGACCACTAGGTATACCAACGATGCACTCATGGAAACAAGATGAGACAAAGATCTATAACATACTGAATACATGCATACATGTCCCTCCTATACATATAACAAAGACATTCAAATATTAACGAGCGATAGACGCGACAAGACGAAGAAAATCGTAATCTAATACTTGTTACTACTTTGTAAGAACTAGGTTTGTCTAATGCCTTACGCCCGCTTGTCAGGTAGTAATAGTGTGTCTAAATCGAAATAGTTTAGGATCAAAATTTTTGTGTAACAATATTCCCAATGCCCGCTCTATAACCCTTTTTAACTTTTTGAACGCCATTGTCACTTAAACGTAACAAGCAAGCGCGTGCCCTGTACGCCAAAGACACAAATATGTGACAAAAAATGCGGTGCACTAATAACACGAAATAAACAGTTTTGAAATCCCTATTCTTTTTGTTGTGGCTTGGTGTGGAGGGCACGCGCGTGCGTTTATGCTCTAGCGTTCAAAAGGTTAAATCTCTTGACATACAACAAGTAATTTACAACCCACATTGAATTTAGCCGCCTAAAATGACGTTACTCAAAATATTATTAACTACATAACGCGAGGCCTAAATGGCCTGCCCTCTCGGTCAGCGGACTTACCCTGTTACCAAGTCCGTTACCCGGGTTGACATTTATTACCCCGTTGCCCCACTTCAGGCATGCAACATGTAAATTTTGACCACCATGTTTCATGAATGTAAAACAGCGCTGTGAAATATGTGGTGCAAATGCGCCCACATACTTGTTCACTGAATTGATGATCTGAATTAATTTGGGATTAACCTTCATATTTGTTAAAGCTGACTGCGTGGAATGTTTTCAGTTTTCCTACATGAAAGATATTAAATACTGTTTATCTCTGCCTACTTTGAAAATAGCGAAGCTGTTGTCTTATTCTCCCATACACTTTAAAGTTTACTTCATCATCATCATCAGCAGCTCGACTTCACCCACTGCTGGGTACAGGCCTATCTTTTTTTTGTGCCAACTTCAAGTTCCTGTGTCAGCCACATCCAGGTTTTATTCAAGTATCAGTTCATATCGCCGCCCTGCTGACCAAGCACCTTCTGCGCCTGGATAGAGATAGCTTGCGACTGGTGGCGGGGACCATCACTGGACACTGCTCACTAAACAAACACTTCCACACCCTAGGTATCACTGACAGTCCCCTATGCAGGGCGTGCATGGAGGCGGAGGAAACGATAGCGCACGTACTCTTCGAGTGTACTGGCGTCACCCAGATCCGCGAGAAGACTCTTGGAACACCAAGATCTCTTGCGGATGCACTGAGAAGACCGGGAAGTCTGATCTGCTTCTGGAGGGAGGTGGGCTGGTTGGAGTAACGGCCACCATAGCTCACGCAGAATTCAAGTGCAGAAACCAAAATCCCTAACATAGAACATAAAAATCGCCTCCCCGACCATCTAAACGACGAACAAAGTTAACACATTCAGTGCGTTACGGGAAGTATTTGGTTGTAATTGAGTTTCGCTCTGTGCGGCAGCTAGTTGTCCTTGTTTTGCACTCCGTGCGGGGGTGATTACTTCAAGTATTCGTACAAGTAAAAAAGAGACACCTGTATTGCCGGTGTCCTTGCTTGAAGTATATTAAAATTTACGAATAAAAATGTACGGGAATTATTTTTTCGTAACGCACAGAAAGGTAATTATTTTACAATAGTGCGATACGGGAACTATTTGGCCGTATCCTAAACCCCGTACCGCACTGAACGTGCGCGCGCGCGGCCCTCAGTTAGCCGTAGTGTTGTACCCAGTAAACACGTTTTTACAGAACGCGATAGGTATTTTATTCGTCACGCGTAAGTGAGTAAAATGTACATAAGTAAACAATGAAACGTTCACGTAAAAAACTTATTTTGGGGAAAGGTGTAAAGACAGAAGGTGAAGAAATAATTGTGATAATTGAATCAGATTTTTTTTTATAATTTAGCTTTTATAAGCACCTAAAATAAATAATAATATAAAATAAAGATTTACTGTTTTTGTTAAAATGTTAACATTAACATAGCTAATTACTTATTATTTTTGTTAAAAATGGTTTTTGCTGATTGTGTATGACTATTAGTAAAATAAATAATAATATAAAATAAGAAGTTACTGTTTTTGTTAACATAATTAATTATTACTTTTGTTAAAAAATAGTTTTCGTTGATTGTGTACGATCTGAATAAACAATAATAAATCTGAAACAGAAAAATATGTTACTTGTTACACCCCATCCCTAGCAATGTGACTGTTGCATGCGCCACGACAAGTATTTTCCCGTAATATCAACCTTTTCCAAAATACCTGTAACTTTTAAGATATTGCTTAAAACCCCGTGCGACTGCAGCTATATATACACAAGGATGTAACCTATTGATTAGTACAACAAAAAAATAATTCTGTAGACTTTCCATGTCTCTGTGATGGTTTAAAGTCAAGATTACGTACGGGAAAATAGACGTCGTAACGCATATCAGGCATTCTTGATACGGGAAGTATGTGACTTGTACAGCACTGGAAGTAAGTATTAATCTAGCGTAGCCGCAGGGAAGGTGTTAACCTACAAAAATCTAGATTGAACCTTTACTTAAAATACACGAAACAAAAATATAGCCTCGTATACCTACACGAACGAATTTCACTCCATACATTATTCATACAGCAAAACCGATATTACGGTCATTAGGCCTCATGAATGATGGATTAGCCTCATACAACACACTACAGTATGTGCATGAGTGCATACTTTAAACTTATTTAATTGTATGGTAGAGTAACACTGTGCAATGGAGCAAAAATTGACTTCGTGCAGAAAATTATACCGTACTTAACTTATACTGTCACTTACGGGATATCTTCCGTGATTGTTCAAAATTTTGAGCTCCAGATATTACCGAGAAAGCTTAAAACAGTGTTCCGTACTTATATTATAACTCTGAAAGTAGCTCTGTCGGTCGGCCGGGTCAACGGACTTCGATGAGCTCACAGGTAGACCATAACCTGGGTCATGAGATACTGCTTATCCCAGTAGTACATTCCCGTGGGAAAATTGCCATCCTCCGCGTGAGCGAAGCCGCGGGCAAAAGCTAGTCTTGAAAAGTTTTCTCATAGTCGCGACAGTTATACAACGACCAATAATACAGTTCTGACGCAAAGTGGAGCATATCCATTTAATATCATATCACTGAAGCTAAGTACATCTGTATTTTGTACCAAGTAATATTAATACAACACCAGGATAGATGGCACTTTATTATAGTTAAATCTGTAAAGCGTCGTGGACAAAAGTTCAGTCGGTTTTATTCATGGCCATTGATGTAATCCTGTAATTCTATTAACTTCTGTTCTGGATTTAGCCACAGTGGCTTCGATGTTACCATCCTAATTCCTACTAATATTATAAATGCGAAAGTTTGTGAGGGTGGATGGATGGATGTTTGTTACCTTTCACGCAAAAACTACTGAATGTATGTAGATGAAATTTGTCACATAGATAGTTTATAACCTGGTTATAAACTATGTATATAATAAGATCCGAGGGACAATAACCGAAGTCCACGCGAGCGAAGCCGCGGGCATTTTCAGTAAAAATAGAAAAGAATTTTTGTTTGTACCTGTACCGCCTTTCTTGATGCTTGCTTCCTAATTTTCCAAACGAAAGGCACACTTGGACCTTTGTGTTGACTATTGAACACACAGCGTCAGTAAGTGCTTGTAAGCTTTAAAATGTTAAAGCTTCAGGGGCTAGCACTTACTGACGCTGTGTGTACATCCCAAAATCAATTTTCGACATTTCACTATTTAGCCGGTCAAAACTACTGCCTTAATTGGATTTATTTGAAACTTGCAAATGATTAAAATTCTGGACGGAGACCCCAATTGAACGGTGTCAATAAGAGAACAAACTATACTATGGGTCTTGTTCAATTTATATTCATTTTGTAACAGGGTGAACGGCATCCAGATATATTCTCTATCTATTCAAACTTAGTGTGTAGTTGCTGACTGGATTTTGACTGGTATTTTGACTTTATGTAAGTTAATTAAAGAGCTTAAAGAGCTGCAAATTAATTAGTTTTTAAGTCATTCACTGTTAATTTTTGTCTTTTTTCTTATTTTTGGTTTTGCTTCATTTTTTGTTTTTAATCACCTTTTGTAATAATTTGTGCAATAGTCTCAATATTGTTAATAAATATAGGGAAAGAGCGAGATAGCCCCAACACAAGTATTATCAATTACTTACTGGGGATGTCTCATTTTTAAACCATGTAACTGATTTTGGGACAAATAAACATTTTTCATTTTTTCATTTTCATTTTTTCATTTTCATTTTTTCATTTTCATTTTTTCAATTAATTATAAGACTAGCTGTGCACCACGACCTTCGTCCGCATGAAATGTTACTATAAAAATATTACTTCCCAATTTGATTCGGATTTTGTTAGCAATTTTAAGGCTGTTATTTTTTTGCACGGAACCCGAATCCTACTCCTTATAAAATTTGCTATCTGCCAGTAAAAGTCCCGTCAAAATCGGTCCAGCCGTTTCGGAGATTAGCTGGAACAGCCAGGCAAACAATAAATTTAAAAAAAAAATGTTACAGGTACCGTATATGCTGTAGTAAAAAGCTGCTTTTTGAAATTACGAACAAACACTTCAATTTTATTTATTTTTTTAGAAAATTTGGGTTACATCTTACAATCCTTACGCAATTATTTAATTAGTCGTAGGTATCCCAATTTGATCGAGGAATTACAATCAGCAATGTTCAAGGGTTATCCTTTCCACAAATTGTTATAAATAACAGGGATACTTTCAGGATTCTACTCAACTTGACACTGGACATAAATTCTTGCAGATTCGCCCACATGCCAGACACACGAGTCGTGATGTAATGATATATGGGTCTAGCTTTAAAATGTCTGGCTACGTAGAAGTTCTAGGTAGCATATGACTTAAAATCATTATGCATTTTGGAAGAAACACTTGCCTCACTGTGTGTCTGCTCTTGTTTAATTTGTACAAAACGACATTTATGTGTTATGGGCTTCTCCAATTAACCTGGCCGACATACCAAGCCAAGACTAGATTCCGCTTGTCTTCCGCTTGGTAATCCAATAACCCCTCAATTTCTGATGCATGCATGTAAACCGCAATCCTAGCCCCAGATTCGACATAGTGATGATTCGATTTGCTAATCATCGAACACAGCATGTTTACTTCTTTCTCAAGCTAACTGACTTGTATCGCAACTTTTGTGAGACAAAATCTCCCGCTCTTATTCACTCGTTAGCGTTTATAAGTGATGATTCGATTTGGTAATCTTCATACATACACAGCACGTTCGTATATATAGTAGTCTTTGCTTCTTCCTGAAGCTAACATGGAACTGATTTGTATTGCAACTTTTGTGAGACAAAATCTCCCGCTCTTTAAATTCACTCGTTAGCGTTTATACAATACGAATTACCGTCTGTTGTACCGAGTGTATATCTCCATGGTTTTCTCTTTAACACACCCACAATTGGCAATAAGGAAACATCTTCCTCTTCAGTAACGAAAACAAATCGTGAATTGAACAGGAATTACTAAGTCTTCATCAATATTATTATGAAGATTAATAAAGCAAAGGCAACGAATTTTTTTTTTCAATCGCTTGATTTATGAAAAGTTTGAACCAAAATATCAATAAGTCTCTTCATTAGAATATTTTTAACCACAGTTTTAATTAAAATGAAACGTGATGAAATTTCATTAAGCTCAAGTTATAAGCTACCATATATTTCTAGTTCATTTACACTGTAGAGTGAAAGCATTTTGGTGTTACAGCATTCATTGTTCACTGCATTGATTCAACTTTCATAACTTTATTAGCAGTTGAATATATGTAGGCATAAAATCGAATCTAACTTCGTGTTTCGAGCAGTATCCTGATATGCCTACTTCTTATTATCTATTCTGTTATCTACCCGTGGGAGTCGACACGAAATCATCTTTAATGAGATACCAAATATTATACATACAACACTACGCGGATATGTGTAGCAAAATTCCCTAAGGATTGCAGACATTGAAAGAGATGAGATGATGATAACAGCGGCATTCCGTGATATTGTGAATGAAGGAGACGAGAATTCCTTTGAAACTCACCCTTATTTACATGTATACTAGGTATAGTATATCTAGCCGGGCACGGAATCGGGGGACAAACTCGCTCACCCTGCTACATAATTATGACTCTAACATAACTGATGAATAGGTACACCTCTGCCTTACTCTTCGGAAATTATAGGCGTGGTGTTTTGTAGTACCTTTAACAAGGTAAAATTAACAGTCAAGAAAACAACATGGGAAGCACACAAACCGGCTGACTATCGGCATTTCAGGGTCGGTTTTAAACCGCAATTCACAATAAACCTACGACCGACCATAATATTGGCCTGCAACAACTTTAGTCGATATTATTGCGTTCTCTTGCAATTTTGTATTCATATTTCCTGGCATTGTATATTCATGGATGACGAGTTCATTTCCTGTATCAGTTCTGTTCACGTTGTGTGTAATATCAACAATGAATAGGAATACTCTGCCATTTTCAGTTTCAGCTTTATTGAGTTCTCTTGAGATAATATGGTTAAAAAGCTTTCAGTCTGGTTTTATAGTTCATTTTATTAGTTTTAGGTTCTTAAAAATATATAAACCTACCTTCTTTCAAGCTTATAAGGAAGTCAACAATAAACCATGTCGTAGAACATAGATATCAGGTCAAGAAAGGTCCCATTTTGATAGTAGAATCTCGAATTTCATTTCAAATTTATCTACTTAGCCTTTTCCCGCATGTTGGGGTAGACTTCCAGTATATACAGATGCAGCTGAATATATACCAGTATTGTATATGGAGCGACTGCCTATGTGACCTATACAACCTAGTTAGTTCTGGATAACACGACACCTTTGGCAAGATTGTTTAAACTTACCAAACGCTCAGCTAGTTTCTTTTAGAAAAATTAAGTTTTTACAAGTTGAGCTACTTACTCTGCAATGGAAAGATATATGTAGGTAAGATGACTATCATATTTTTACATAAGTATGATACTCATCCTTCTCGTCGATACATCAGCTAGGATGAAAAGTGATTGATGATATAGCTTCGTGTACAAAATAGCTGAAAAGCATGTCAGCAGAATAAAAAGAAAATTATCTGTAGACGGCAGTTTTCAAATAGGGATTATTAAACACACCAACAACGGGGTTCATTACAACTCTTTTGTTCCCTGCATTCCATCGTTTTGTAAGAAACATTCACGCAAATAAATAAAAATAATTAATAATTAATATATATTTATAGTATTTTAAATATATTTATAGTATTTTATATGTCCTTGTAGTTTATAGTAGTATAAATAAAATTATTTTCAGTATACACCTACCACTGCTTGTCTCTGCATCACCCAAAGGTTGACTGGTAGAAAATGCCTATGGCATTAAGTCCGCCTCTGTACTCTGTGCTTGAAGTGTTAAATAAATAAATAAATAATAAAATGTTACTTTGCCTTTGATCATCTCAGGTCCAGTTGAAAACCAGCGTCGGGCACTAGCTGCTCGGCATTTTGCTGAACTGGGCCTACTTGGCGCAGACACACAACGTTTTTTTTTTCTGTTTAGATTTAAGTTTTTGCGTAGATTAAAGTTTTTTTAGTTTTTTTTTATGTTGTGTGCATTTGTGGCATGTGCCAAATAAATATGTTTTCTTTCTTTCTTTGAAAGAAAATCAATAGTACGTGCAGTTTGACCGTAAAACGACACAACATCAAAAAATATTCTTAAATCCCAATTTCATTTTGTGCCCGACTTGAACTGCGACGTTTGAAATAACCGATTTCGTCAAGCTCCGTAAAGTATTATGATACTCTCTTAGTCTGTACAGTCACGAGCATGAATAACTTATTTGCGCTCCTAAGCAATTTTTCTAAAAATTACAATCATTAGATATAATCGATAAGTATTTCCCTAAAAAAGTGCTTTGAATTTTGTTAACCGACTGTCAAAAGGAGGAGGTTATCAATTCGTCCGATTTTTTTAAAGTGGAAAGTTGTTCGTGATTGTACTTCAGATAAAGTCTATTGGACGATTATGTTACCAATTTATTCTTTGTGACCATTTTCTGAGTCTTCGTTCATCCTTACAGAAAATGACACAGCTTGTTGAATTTCAACGATGTTTTCTTTTTTATAAAAATCTCAGCATTCACCGATATCGCCAGTGATATATTCAAACTATTCATGTATGTAAATCTAGTTACTAGGATTGTGAAACACCACCAATTGGCATGCATACATCGCAACGCGGCGTGCGTAGTGGAAAAGCAATGAATCTGTCTATAGAAGCAATACACGTGTGCTTGAAAACGGCAAAATTTTCATGGAAAGTTCTGTCGAATATGATTTATTATCCGAACATTAATTGATAGGTACTTGAAAAGTTGGCAAAGTTCGCAAAGTCTAATAAATATTTGTAATATTCTGCCAAAAGATTTTCTGAGAAGTTAACCGGTAATTTCCAGACCTTTTGCATTAATAAGTAGTTCGTTAATTCCAATATTTCCAATGTACAAATGTTAACTAGAAGAAACTTGTGTTGTGGACAAGAAAAGTCTATTAAATATCGTTGTTCGCTCCAACATGTTTCCATTGTGTGAAGCGTGGTTATCCCATTAAATATGTTTTTGTACATCCAGTCGGTAACATATTATTGGCATTTATGTCGCAAAGTGGGAATGATGGCTTCGTGTGAAAATTATGCTATTAAAAGCAGTCTTTATGGCTTTATGGGTTGTAAATATTTTCGGTTATGGGATGAAGTATTAGATGAACGACCAATTCTGTATGAAAGTTTGGCTTATAACGCGTAAAAATCACTTGCAAGTAAGTTAATCATAACTTTGTAGTGAATTTATCGCCTTATGGTGTAAGTTAATAGCTATACCTAGTACGTCATAAATAAGCTAGGGACACTCATCATATGAATGACTCACGTGACCAAAGTTTTGACCACAATCTTCGGATGTAAATGAGACGATAGGCATTAGGTGATTTAATGGTCAAATGTGAGTCTGTGAGACACGACTAGCTAAGAAAGATTTCTTGATTAACCGTGTCTATTATTGTGTATATTGTCTAGTATTACAGCCCTGTAGATAATTTCGTCGGCGCACGTAAACATTAATGGGGATCCTCCACAAACTGTGTATACGTTAGGACAAGGACATTCAGTCTGAGAAAATATCAGGTGAATGTGTGACACAGTAAGGCGTAGTGGCCACTTTGTATAGCCATCTCTATACAATGTGACCGGTTTTGTTAGGATGGCTGTGCCAACCGACCTTCACGGATATTTAAATGAAAGTGGTATATGATGAGATAAACAGTAATTCTTAGGTTTAGAATAGGAATTAAAGAGTAGACGATTCGCTCTGATAGCTGACAAACCCGCCTATGTGCATATATGAGAAAGTAATTTTATTTGTAGAAATAATAATCCAAAGTATAAAAACAAAAAACGAGGCTTCATTGACCCGTACAGTTGTAATGTATAGGGTCCCTTCACAGTCAGTCACGAGCTCCGAAGTGATGAAAGCTAGAAGCTGCCAAGGGATACTACTGGGCCTACTGGTTGACTTACAAATCTGACTTCAAAAGGGTTCCAGAATAACACAATTAGTTTTGAAACACAATTTTCAATTCCATGTTCAAAGTTTTAATAACGTATTCGCCTCGCACTCGGTTGCAGTTCAGCAACAACGAAGCACGAACCACATTTGTATGGGCGATGTATCGGTTCCCTGTCGCCATGTGTTTCGACGGTTGTGTTGTGTGATGGTGTGTTGTGCCCAAAGACTATGCCCACTTGACTGCGCATACAGTGCCCCCGCGCTCGAAAACTATTTGTGCATTTGCACCTATGTATAGGCTACGTATTAGTAACCATTTTAGTTGTGTCCAATTGCTAGACCTGTGTACACGCAAAATTTTTAAAAATAGGTATAACTTTTTACGCAATTTTAACGCATCAAAATGCCTTTTTGCGCGGTGAAGTGGTGTGGGAAAACTTCAAGGACATCGAATTACAAAAAGGATGGTATAACTTTTCATCGGTAAGTAAACAGTAAAGAAAATTATGTTTGATTTAATCAGATTATGAGCCACCGCAGGGGTCTAGTTAAAATGGTGGCTGGGTGAAAGAGCACAAAATTTGAGTATCTCGTTGATGTCTTTTGTAACTGTCTTCTTCTTTCATCAGGCAATTCTAATACGTCTATCCCTTTCTTTCCCTTTGTATGTTTATCGTAAAAATTAGTGCTGTTACCTTTAATAGCTGAAGTCGATATCGAAAATAGTAAAATTAAAATAATATTTATTTAATTCAAATACTGCAATAAAATACCTATCAACTTGTAACCGACTTGAATTTGATAATGTTCCATTTCTTGTTTTGTGTACCTAGCTATTTTTCACTTTATAGTTTTGAGGGCGATGGTCTTTGATGTAAAAAAGTTCTTTTTCATCTGTGTGCTTGACATAGGTACAGTTTTATTTTAGATTTCCGATTCCGGAACTAAAAGAAAAGTGGATAAATAAGGTTAATAGGGAAAATTGGTTTCCAACAGAAAACAGCGCTGTTTGTTCAAGGCACTTCACCCCCGATTGTTTTAAATATTTGAAACAACGCCGCCGTTTATTTAGTTCAGCGATTCCAACGATGTTTTTGCCTATTTTGGTAGGTATGATTGGTTTGTGAGTACTATGTACTGTAAAGCTACCATTTATATTTTGTTATCTTTCATTGACTTGAATGTGTTCTGGTGGCTGAGAGAATGTCATGCTCACTCAAATGTCTCACTGATGGTGGCGGGTGTGTCGGGTCATTTAGTTCCCTTCAATATGGTTGAGTTGAATGGCGCTGATCCATGCGTCATGTTCGTGAACGGGCGCTGTCAGTTGGGACTGGTCATCTCTTAGTTGCCACTGTTTATTTTAATTACTTTATTTTAAATTGTTGGACCTTTTTATTGATTAATTTTTTGTTATTTTGTGTGCAATAAAGAATAAGTATTGATTGATTTTGATTAAATATTACAATTTTAATTTGAGTAGTTTTCATTATGTTAAAATCCATTTTATCGATATCGACTATTTTCTCCATATCAAGTAGAGCAGCCCTAACGATATGCATACCTACGCAAATTGACCAATTGCAGCCGCGCATTCTTCCCCGTCCCCCGGCCCGCGGTGGTGAGTCGTGTTCTTAGAAGAAATCGGCCTATAAGCTCTCTAGTGGTTATATTCTCTATGGTTGTGCCGTACTTTTTGTGTTCCAAATATGATTTATGTTGCGGGACTTGTTACGTTACGAATAAGTATCGAATATTTCCGTATCTAGTCTATGGTCGAAGTCAAGAGGTATTTTTATTCAATTTGAATATATGTAACTTGCTGTTGTTTGGGGATTTACTTGTTTTTTTTTTCAAGATTTAGGTACCCTAAGCAAACGGAACTCTTATCCACAAAAAAGTGAGCTAAACCTGGGAATAAACAATTCTAACATTGTACTCAAACATAAATTGCTTTTCAAAACTTCTGAGATATAGGACACTTCAAAAATAAATTATTTAACGAAACTGTGAAACACTTTGTGCGCAAGTGGTTGGTTGGACAACAAATAAGAGTCCAATAAAAACAAAAATATCTTTCTGCTAATAGAAGGAAACAAATTTATGTCATATATTTTGATTTATACTCCCTCATAAAAGCGAGACTGTGAAAATAATTTGGACACTTTGTCATTTCCACATATTTTCATAATGTTTGAACAAAAACTGTCACAGTAAAACATTCATTTTCAAGAGTTTCATGCATGATGAAAATGTATTTTTTGTCATTTAATATCAAACAATTATGGGTTATTTATTAGGGTGCAGCATGCCAGGTAGTCAGTGACCCGAAAGTCTGACAACCAGACTTACCAAGGGGTATCGTATTACCTAGCGCTAACTGGGTTGTGGAGGTCAGATAGGCAGTCGCTCCGTGTAAAATACTGGTATTCAGCTGCATCCGGTTAGACTGGAAGCCGACCCCAACAGAGTTGGGAAAAGGCTAGGCAGATGATGATGATTAGTGCTCATGCCTTTAATGGTTTATGTAGATATAAAGGACAATAGCTTTAGGTAAACTTGAGGTTGGTACAGACGCCAGCACATCAAGCTACCCGAAAATGTCAAATTTTCCGAATCAACCTTGAACCTAATGCTTTGGCGATAAAGTTGAAAATCTATGAAAGATATAAAGACAGATTGTAGTGTGCTGGCGTCTGTACAATACTGTACATGCTCCGTCTGTCCTAGAAATTATTTTTCTTCCAAGCATTTCCTCGACAACATGGCTTCAATCCGCCTAGCAGGAAACTTGTCCTTCTTAGTAACAAGCAGATTTTCCTTTGTTATATTATGACAAGGTTTTTATTTAAAACACAGCACATCTGACCTCGGTTATCTCGAATAATTTAATTAGAGCAGGTTTTCATGTTATCATTTTGATATAAGTGGGGAAACTTTGTTATTGCATCCGAGCCGCAGGCGAGGGTGTTATGGAGCCGAGAACTGCAGTAACAAATCCCCACGCGTATCAAACGACGTTTTTCAATACACTTTCGAAGAAATAAAATACTAGAACGGAAAGTATTTTTGTCAGGAATTATTACGAAACTATAATTTAATTTGCTTTTTTTCCGCGCTTTGCTTTCGCCAGGCTGAAGAAGAAGCAAATGTATGATGCCGCTAAACAGCCTTTCTTTTCTTATGAGGATACTAAAAAAAAAACGCTCATATTACGGCACCAAACTAACGAAAGCCAATACACGTTTTTAAACTATCTTCATTCTCCTTCATTGACAGCCAAGTAATCTATCGGCATTGTATCCCAATACCTTATTAGTCACCCTCGAACATAAGACGCCATGGGACACATGGCGCATCGCAGCGGCTACACATTCATCAACGAGGAGACCATTTGTCATAGTCGGTTTACCTGCAGGCTAACATGGCAAGTATTTGTTAGTTACGTGAAACGTGGCTAACTACCTCAGTTAATACTAGATAGATGCAATTATTTAAAGAATCATTTAAAGTTTATTTTTATTGGTTTTTTTTTTTGTTCGGTTTATAGTAGTTTATGCACACTATACCCAAACCACTGCATTTCCTGAAAGCCAGAATCAACAGTGGTGACCCCCAGAAAAGCGTTGAGACAACGAAGCTTGCTTAAGTCCCAGAGAAACAATTTAACTGTCTTGGATCCTGCAAAGAAAATCATAGCGATGATCAGAAAAGAATAGCGGAGGACTGGAGTAGGCTAAACATAATTTCCACTTCATTTAAAGTTTATCTACTTTTGAAGACATTTGCTCTAGTTTTTTGACGATCTGACAAAGAAACAGCATTTGCGTTATATTAGTGTGGATTTTCTGCATACCTCCATAGAAAAACCCGTGATTTTAAGTAAGACATCAATAAATTCTACTCATTCTCCTTTACTGACAGCCAAGTAATCTGTCGGCATTGTATCCCAATACCAGGTCGTTATTAGTCACCTCAAACATGGGGCGCCACGTATCCGCATCGCAGCGGCTACACATTCGTCAAGCATAATCAGTCTATATCGTTCTCAATATTCATGCTGCTGGGACACACGACCTCCTCTCTGTGAGAGGGAATGGGCTATAATCCACCACGCGGGCTCAGGCGGGTTGGTAGATGTCACATGTCTTCGAATTTTTGGTTCTAGGACATACACAAACGGTTTCCTTAAAATGTTTTCCTTCACCGTTTTTGAGAGCAGTGGTAATGAAATAAAGTACCTACTCAAAGTAATGCGCCTGCCTGGGTTCGAACCCACGACTTACTGTTCGTAAGTCGGGGCCGCCACCATTGGGCCACCGCTAATCTTACACATTCGTCATCGACACTTCCTATTTGTCATCATCGGTTTACCTGGCTAGTATTTGTTAGTAACGTGAAACGTGCGCTTACTATCTTCGTTAGCTCAAGATAATTATGCAAAGAATGATTGTATGTTAGCTACTTGTGTTAGTGTTCGAATGCATAATTTATTGACGGAGAGTCAAAGAGACAGTCAAATAAAGTCTAATTAGCATTTCATCAATACCTAAATAGAATCACTTCTGCAGTCCCTGTACTTATAGAACACCAATATTTCTACAGTTATATTTGAGTCTCATATAATAATCGCTACAGGGTGCGATCCTGTCTCCATCTACCTGGCACATACCAAATGAACTGGGTATTTATTCCTGCAAATTAGTAACGTGGCAGTCCCACAAGACGAGGCTAACACTATGGACAGAGATTTATAGTAATAGTTTACTCTATAAGAAGAAGTAGTGGACATCATCTTCACATCTTCCTTGTATAAGCTATACAGTCTTAGCACTAAACCGACACGTGCAAACATCTTGCATGTGCATGTGACCCGGCAGTGGCAACAATACGCTAATTGTCAATTCGGAGTCAGACCCAATTAGAGCGTGTACCATTGTGTGTGGCCACCGAGATAACTTGCTTGACATTCTGTATGCAATATTATGTCTCACACTAAATCGTATTCAGATGGGTTAGGATGCAGTTGTATGGGCGAGAATAGACAATAGCTAGCCAAGGTCAATTGCGGGCTTATGCCAGGCTGGAAGTGTTCGAGCCGTGCAAGGAAGCTACAAATGTATAATGATGCTTGATCTCTACTAACATTTCAATTGGTGTAGTGTAGTTAATGCAAAAATAACGGAGCTCACGTCCGACATGTGCTAAAATGCTTGGACCTATACGAAATTACGTCTCCCTGCCTCGGCTCGGATCGGATACGTCACGGTCTAGCATAAATCATCCTTCAGCGGCAAAATAGTAGGCTTAGTATTGTTTACTGGCAATAGCGGTTTTGAGAGAGACTTAACCCATTACTGGATAGAAGGGTTCTTAAAACAGACATGTAGTAATATAATATAACATCACGCCTATAATTTCCGAAGGGCTAGGCAAAGGTGTACCTATAATACACCCACAATTCACCAGTTATTATAAAGTTCTATGTAATAGAGAAAATAGTTGCCGTCAACTGGGCACAGCACAGGTACAGAATCCAGGCAGCTACTCAGATTTTTTTTAGAAAAACTCAGTAATACTTTCCCCGACCAGGGACCGAACGACGACGACGAGGAATCGAACCCAGGACCACAGGCTCAGCCATAGCCAGGCATATACATAGACATAGGTCCAGTATTACAAATAGAAAGTCCAAAATATACAGTACTGTGCCAACATTGCTATAAAATTACTTATTTTTCTTATAAACCAAGTTTTACTTTCCCTAGATGTTTTGACAGAAATCGATGTTTAAGCCGAAAATAACGTCTTTATTCGAAACGTTCGTGGAATAGTCAATCATGTAAATGCGAATTTCCTTTACGTCGAAACTCCTAAACTAGAACGGCTAAATCGTTTGGTAAATTACACGTATACCGGTAATAATACCATAGCTATAGGGACCTACCCTATAGCTATGGTATTATTACGATGTATAATATACCTATATATAAGTTCCTTACCTACGTATGTATAACCCTCTGGCTAAAAATAACCTACTTCAACCCATTCTGTGGGCGTCTTGACGCTTTTGTTTCTAAAAAGAGAAGGGTCAGGTGAATAGAGTTGACATCTCTGGTCATCTCTCTGTTGGAGTTTAGAAAACAAGGTCATCTTTTACGTCAGTTAGTAGAGGTGTTTTTTTTTTCAAAAAACCAACCGCACATGTCAACAATTTATTGTAGGTTTGCTATTTTTCTATTTGCGATGTTCCTTTCCTAGCGTGAATCTGAGGAATATTAAGCTAATGTTTTAAAAAAAATATGAATTTTAAAATCATCATCATCTGCCTAGCCTTTTCCCAACTATGCTGAATACCAGTATTTTACGTGGAGCGACTGCCTATCTGACCTCCACAACCCAGTTAGTACTAGGTAATACGATATCCTTAGTAAGACTGGTTGTCAGACTTTCGGGCCACCGACTACCTGTAACGACTTAGATAATATTAAAAAAAGAATATTTATGGCCCAAGAAACACTGGCGTGACGATTTAGACTCGTTCCTGACTAATTGACCAGAGAAGGCAAGGGACAGGTGCAAGGAATGGGGCAGGCCTTTACCCAGCAGTGGGACAGAATAGACTAATTTAAAAAAATGGCTGATTTCAGCACTTTCAATAACATCCTATTTCTATTCTTAAACCGATTTGGTAGATAGTACATTCTTTTTCGAGATACTCTGTGACAAGCCTTTTATCTAACAATATATTGTAATAAACAGGTTTCGATGTATCCCTATATGGTGTACCGGATATTAACAAAGGTATGCTCCGATTTATTCACTTGGAAAGAGATTTAGCAGAAAGAGATTAACGAAAAAGATTTACCAAGGAAATGTACCTTTATGGGTGTGCCCGGGGAAAGTTTGGAATTTAAAAAGCTTGATTTATTGCGCATATAGTTGTTGCAGCGCACTGAAAAGATAAAATTCACAAAGAACACCATTATAGTTTTAAAGAATAACTTGGATATTTTTAACCTATTTTTAGCATTCTGTAAGTATAACCAAGGCTTGTTTTTGTTAAAATTATTAAAAAAAATAGTGTATTTTATGACGAGTTTTTGTCGACGACGACGTCCGTATGAAAAGTCCCACTTACTACTGTTTACGAAAATTAACTCAATTTTTGTGTTTATATTAACTCCTCATTATTCCGGACGTACCATAGAGAAGAAAAGAACTAAGCACTTTAAATACCTAATGGCGTCTTCATGCGACGTTTTCAATTCCAAAAACCTGAAAAATCACTTTTTGAAAGACACAGTCTTGCTCTTGTCCTTCACAAAGCCATATAGACAACATAATAACACTTTTCACAATGTAAGATTTGGAACGTGTCGCCGAAGAACTGGAGTCCCTCTCATCCATTGAATTTGAGTTGAGTCGAGTGCCATCTGCCGGGAGGGTCGCGGTAAGCGATACTTCAATGGCTCCCGGAGAGGTCACAGCACCAGATCAATGCACTCTAAATTATTGGGAAATGATGAACAGTAAAACAGATGAGCCAAATGAAAAGTGTCTTGGCCAAGGAAAAAATTAAAAGGTTAGCGTCTTCGGACTTTAATGAAATAACGTCGCAAGCAGATTTTTTGCATCTTCGTTAAAATTTTCTTTATTGGAACGAAAGTTGGTGTGATATCGACACTTGGCACGGTCATATCGTTCGATATTTTTTACCGATCTTGCACAGATACTGCAATTTTTTAGTCAGAAGATACCTATGCATTCACATACAATTCAACGCCAAATTCACGAGCACATTCGTTTCTTTGTTCAACTAAATATAGAAATGCTGGCTCTAATCATCAAACACGTACTGTGTTCATATTATTTAATAAACAGACGAACAAAAATACGCTGCTACAGCGAATGAAGTTGCAACATGCAAGTTAACTGAAGCATAATATTTAGTATTATTACCCCTTGTTTAATAACGTTACGTATGATGAAGAAACCCGATGTTTGTACAGACCATAATATAAATAAATAAATGAAAAGAGAGAGAAAGTGTAGCCCATTTAACAGACAAACAGAGAATATGCTTCATATACTCTGAAAAGCTTCAACAAAACTTTCTTAACCACTTTTTCTTTGAAGAACCTAACAAATAAGGTCTTAAATACATAATACATTATATTTTACTACCACCAACTCTAGCACATAACATACCTTATATTCGAAGTCTAGAAATCCTTTTCTATAGAAGAAAAACAAGGTGATAAAACGCTATAAGTGTCAATAGAATAAATTCCTTCTTAGCTTCTCCACAAGTAGAAAAACAATTGTTTTGCACACTTGTACGTAAACAAGGTTCAAGGCACGTATAATTCGAAACGACGCCGATGGACAAAATGGACCGTTTCCATTTGGAACACCTTTCAATGAAATTAGGAGCTCTATCTTTTTCATTACACAAATGGCTGGAGTAAAAGGTGCTTTTAGAGTTTAGAAAGGGTTGAATGTTTCGTTTAGTAGACGATTTTAAACATACATACTTCCAAGAATAAAATTAAAACAGACTCTAAGCGTATGTCAATCCTTTTTCGTAATTAATAAACCGATTAAAAGCGATTGCCTTCTGGTTGTGTGAGTCTAAAATAGACTCTAAGCGTATGTCAATCATCATCATCATCATCATCATCTGCCTAGCCTTTTCCCAACTATGTTGGGGTCGGCTTCCAGTCTAACCGGATGCAGCTGAATACCAATATTTTACATGGAGCGACTGCCTGTCGGACCTCCACAACCCAGTTAGTGCTAGGTAATACGATACCCCTTGGTAAGACTGGATGTCAGACTTTCGGGCCACTGACTACCTGTAACGACTGTCAAGGATCTACAAATGACAGCCGGGACCAACGGCTTAACGTGCTTTCCGAGGCACGGAGGAAACTAGGTATGTAATGGGTGGTCACCCATCCACGGACCAACCTAGGTAAGCAAGCGTATGTCAATCCTGTTTCGTAATTAAATTATAGTATTTCGTATACCTGGTATTATTAATATTGTTGTGGCACCGAGTTGCCGTGTCTGGCATACCACTGTTAAACCCACGATGGTTTATGTGGTATGTTTTGAAATAGTGTAAAAGTGTGTTTTGATTAATAAAAATAAAAAAAATAATAAACCGATTAAAAGCGATTGCCTTCTGGTTGTGTGGGCCCTAAGATGCTGCTTAGTTTTATCATCATTGTATCAATTGTCTCATGTCACTGCCTCGTTGGTCTATCGGTCGCAATCGCCAGTGGTGTCAGTGTGGTGTAGTGGTATCAGTAGCAGCCACGGAGTCTGGATTTGTGCCCGGTTCAGAGCACAACGCTTGCGCTTATTTCATGAGACTTAAACATAACTGGCGAAATATTGGTGATGTACTATTTAGTTACACCTCTGCCTAATTCTTCGGGGATTACAGGCGTGATGATTTTATGTTTATGTATCATTGTAAAATCCTACTGCAAGAAATGAATCTTCATTGACCACCACAACGAACAGTTGAAGGGACTTTTGCCATAATTATCACGACTGGCTTTATGAGGTCAGCGTCTATCATACTTTTACAGCGTTATCTCTGAGAGGGTTTTACCCTTTGTAACAAACGTCACCGGAAAATAAGGCACTCTCTACGTATTCTTTACCTCTCTATTATTTACTTCCAAACTCTGAACTAATATATATTGTGTTCAAGTTATCAGGTCAGGCCGTCACCAACTTTGTCTTATTGAAGCCATAAGTTTTAACTTTACTTCGACACCAACTCTAACTTGTAGGAACATAGTTCTTGTGACAACTGAATTGGCAGGAAATGATCATAATATTTAGAACTATCGGATGCTCTAGACTCTAGACTATTAGACTGACTTCAATTGTCGATACTCTTGCGCCATCCCATCTTCCTAGGACATCGTGCTGTGCTGGTGCTGCCGCTGCGGCTGTGGAGAACCTCAAGTGGTGTAATTATAGTACCTTATTTTCGAGCCGTTTGGGGTTGAAATTCTAAGGCGGTGGGATCCGAGTGCTCACAGCCTTTTCAAGTAAATTTCAAAACGCTTTTTTGTCACTTCTCGTGTTCCAAGTGCTGGCTTTTACCTTGGTCAGAGGCTAAGCGTTGCTATACAACGTGGCAACACCACCAGTCTCTTGGGGACGTTACCACTTGACAGCGTTGAGGAGTTTTTTGACGCCATTTTTTAGTATATTGTTGTTATGAATTAAATTTAAAACCCGTTATGGAAATAAAAGCAGACACCTAATGTACAAAAGATTTTCCCACTGAAACCTTGACACGTTTGAGCTATTGTCAAATTTATAATAGGGTTAACGGTCATTTAATTTCAATGACCTTCTCGTAAAATTATAGTAAACAACTTTACTGCCATGGTATCTACAGGTCACAACCCCATGAAACAATTGGTCCAAGTTTGATGCTACTTTTCTTTATCTTGTGGTTAGTGCCTAACCTGGTGTCAGAGTTTTTATGCCGACCATGGTCTTCTCACTTGACTTTACAAGCTGTCAAGAAATATGTCTCAGGTAGGCTGGTTTCCTCACGATGTTTTCCTTCACCACATGAATGCCTTGGGTTCAAACTCAAGACCTATGAAGTCATAGGTCTCGAGTTCTGCCAAGTGGCAGTCCAACGGTCACACCACTAGGCTTTCACTGCTATAATACTACTGATAACATGGGAAGTCCTGAAACACCCCATAAATATGATAGAAGCGATGTTCTTCTTCTAACTATAAATAAATTACCAGTGATGTTCATATGTAAATCTGTATCACAATATGAATCACTTATGAAGATATAATATCTCTGTTTATCTTCCATTGCTGAATGCAAATGTGGTCTTTATTTTTAGACGGTGATGAATGGCAATGCAATACGTAGCTGCTCATATAACCACGGCAAATAAGTCATATCATCTTCTCAAATCAGCCGTGAAGATTAGGAAATCATGTGATGAGATACGGTATAATATGAGATTACACCATCGCGCTTCGATGGGGTAAACGTTTCATTTTCCCATATGATGTATATTTCTCAGCTTATTTATTAAACACGTAATTTTTCCTGATTTTTCGACTTTTCTCGTATTTTTCTGGTTTCAGTTCTGAAATAGAATTAGAACATTCAAAAGTTTGTTAATTAAATTAATTACATTTCGCCAACCACATAGGCTCATTATTATGTGTGAACGCACCTTCATAATTTTAATATTAACAGCTTAATGATTATAATAAAATATGTATTTTCATTTTAAAAGAAACGTAGGAGAAAAACGGAGTTCCTAACGAGGGAACGCCATTTTAAAATCGCATCTTTTCCAGGATTTCTACTAAGCTATGAAAAAAGAAGGAAATGAACATTCACTCTTTTTGCCTCTTTAGAAAAAACTTTATCCCCTCCCTCATTTTATCGGTATCAGTATTTTAATCCTCCAATTTATGAGAAATCTGCAACCAGTACTTTTAGCTTATTTCAACCATTATTGAGTAACAACAAGATGGCAAATTATATATGAAGCGTAAACGATATCGGCTCGCACACAGCCACCATGAATTCCGTACATGCTCCACTTGGGTTGTTTTATGTAAGTTATTATTGAGAAAGAAACCTGCTGTTCCATTCATTTATACAGTGCAGGCATTACCTTTTGTATGAAATAACTGATCTTCGACGAAATATTTTCACCCTGGTAGGTCTACAATTATGTCACTGTTCGTTACACTGTGTAAAATCTCCATTTTCTAAATTCTTACATACAACAGTATGTTGTGAAGGTCCCTACACATATATCTCTCAGGCAATGGAAGGCATTCCCTTATATGACAAAGGTGAGATGATGTGAAGGATAACATCGGGCCGTCTATTTGTCCGACCGGACATGACGAAATTACGGACGGTCTCGGTGGCTGTGGCGGAACTCTCAAGAATTCAGGATTTATGGAACACATGTCTATAACTTTATGTTGTTGATCTTTTATGAAATTTTAGAACGAAAGATCTTTTCTTGTGTCTCGTCAATATGGGCATTAACTCCGAATATATTTTGTCATTTTCTTTTGCAAGGTGGAACAGCTCAGCAGCACTCGTGACTCCGCAAATCGCAAATCGTTCTCAACCAACTCTTTTCTTCAGCTGCATGTCTTCTTCTTCCATACTTCTCTATTACTCGTCATCTCGTCAGACATTTCCTTTCGTGCCATATCATCCTTCACATAGTCCATCCATCGTTTCTTATATACACATTACAAATAAAAACTTTACTATAAAAATATCAAAATGCGTACCTACTGCGTTTAAGAAATAGTAGTATCCATTGGTCCCTCACGTCCTGACGTGACGTCACGTGAGCGTCAATCCCAAGATTGCTTTCCTTTAATGATAAAAGAAAACCCTTTCTTTTATCCAGATTACTAAAGGGAATAGGCGTTTCTTTTAATATCGATAGAACTCTTGGTTTCCGTCTGAATCGATTAGAATTAATTGGCTGTAAGAATGTCTTCGATAAGTTCAACGAACCAGTAATAATACAAGCAGTAAGTGATTATAAATTATGTACAAAATTCATTAGCATAACTAATAGATACTTAATTTATCTACAAGGAAACATAATGGTCGATTTATGTTGTGTCTATTTTTTACTTTAACAAACAGGCCTCATTCATACTTTAATGCCGCTTTTATTATTAAAATTTTTCAGAAGAATTTAAGCTGTTATCTAGGTATTACATCACTCCTACTACGCAATTTACTGAGGTGAACGGCATTGAACGTCCTAGACACATAAATAGCTGGGCTAACTAAAAAAGTTAATACTGAATGTAGCTCCGAATAAAAACGTCCTAAAAGATTAATCAGCCGTCTACTTGTAATTAATTTTAAGAATATCAATTTAAAAAATTCAAAGACTAGATGCATTATCCACACAGCTACGGTTACATTTCGTCGATATTCTAAGAAAAGCTAGAATTCGTTTAAAAGAAAAAGTAATATAAGAATAGAGTACAACGAACAAAAAATGCCTTTTAGAGTGAGTTTTAGTGACTTTACAGTTTTTCAATGTCAGTTTCGCTTCGCCGTTCGGCTGCTCTACGTCAGGTAGTCGGAACGATTCGATCAATCAAATCGGATCAGCGTACCGAATTTGCTGGTCTCTCGACCTCTATTTGCCTGTACTACCATTCCATCCGCCAAATAAACGTCATAGGTCACGAAGGGCTAACTTCGCTGATACATTAAATTCAATAAAGATCTGACCTTTCGGAACCCGTTAGATACGTGTTAAACTTGTCAGTTGAGTCGGGATTGCAATTAACTCGCAGGAAACTAGCTCTCGAAGTGTGTTCGAAGTAATTGTGGCTCTAAATCTGACTGATGATATCTATTGATGCTGTCTGATAGTTCACTCGCCCTAAGGTTCAGTTGCCTGAACTTCGATGTCGAACTATCAAGGAGACATTAGCTCGGTCGGCGTCGAATGGATTCGAATAAATTACGCTTTGATATTGCGTTGTAAAGTAGTTTAACGATTCTAGGGAGATTCGATTTTCTTTTATAGTAAAGGATGAAAATAATATTTAACTTTTCATATCTTATATTACAAATATGGAGTCAGAAGCTGCGATCAGCTAGCCAAGGCATTTATTTAAAAAAAATCTGTTAATCAGCACTTTTTGAAAGTCAAACATGGGACAACAAACTGTTAATGAACTAGAAATAATGTTTTTTACCACATGGTGAATACGTATCTATTCGTGATGGGTGTCTGTCTATCACCCGTGCCAACATGGATGGCAGGAACAATTTCAGATCTGTGATCTAAACACCCGAACATCTAAAGCGAACGGTGAAAATTTGCACGATATGCACTTTGCAGTTCCCCGTTATCTGAACCAACGTTATTTGCAAAGTTAAAACGACGATTTCGGGGAAGTTTTAATGCAATTCCTTCGTACTAAAACTAAGTTTCTACAATAGTAACGTAAGTTATTGTGGTGAAACTCAAACTCATCATCATCATTTCAGCCGATAGACGTCCACTCCTGGACATAGGCCTCCCCCAAGTGCCGCCACATTGACCGGTCCCGTGCGTCTCGCCTCCAGCGGATCACCAGGTCATCGGTCCACCTAGTGAGAAGCCTTTCAACGCAACGAGTTCCGGTTCGCAGTAGCCACTTCAGAAATTTTCGGCCCCATCTGCCATCCGACTCAAACTCAAAGCCAGAGCTACAGTCCCAGTCACAAGGCATTATAACTTTGAAATTACTATAGATGTTCATTCCAAAGCGTAGATCTCTGTGGAGAAGAATGTGCAAGGAACTTCATGGACACTCTTTTAAATCTTATATATTTTTACTAGAACTTGGTTACATCGTTCATGTTTAGATATATAATGCGGTAGCGGTAGTCAACTTATTGCCTTAGGAAATTGCAAAATTAACGATCGCATTAAAACTCTTTGTCGTTTTGCTAAAAGCTACAATATTGCCTTCTTAACGTCTTTTTTTACTTAAAAGCTTAGCTTAGTGATCAAGCTAATAATAGTAGATAGTTCGTTTAAAAACATTTTAGTGTTAAACACATTTATGTTTACATACTTTAATAACCATTTATTTTGTTTGTCCACAGATCATCAGCAAGCGAGCTGATCTCAAGGCGAGGCGTATTTTCTAGAAGACAGTATGGATCCGTTGAACAAGTAAGTTTGGTTAGTAACTCAAGTCTTTAAGATAATAAACAAATATGACGAAATTATCCTACCATCATCTGCCTAGCCTTTTCCCAACTATGTTGAAGTCGTCTACCAGTCTAACCGGACGTAGCTGAATACCAGTATTTTACATAGAGCGACTATCTAACCTCCCCAACCCAGTTAGTACTGCGAAATACGATACCCTTTGGTAAGCCTGGCTGTCAGCCATTCGGCCCACTGACTACCTGTAACGACTTTCAAAGATCTAGAAATGACATCCAGGACCAACGATTTAACGTGCTTTTCGAGGCACGGAGAAAACTTGGTATGTAATGGGTGGTCACCCATCCACGAACGAACCTAGGCAAGCGGAGCTTAACCTAAACTTAGACCCAAGCGGCTGTTATTATTTATCCACGAAATTATCCTACCATTCGCTAATAATTTATCGATATAAAAACTATGTTCTCCTTCAAACCTAAGCCCCTATTAATAATAAATATAATAAATATCTTGGATACGTGAATTGGATACGTCGTCTTTTGAATTCATAGACCCAAACTATTATTATTTAAGTTAGTGGGTAAAAGTGTATAGTACACGTTACCATGAAGGCAAGAAATGCAATACGGTCTCGTTTAAAAGATTGTTTGTTTTATGCCAATTAAATAAGGCCCAACAAGAAACGAGGATCCAGATCATATTATGCAGAACCTTTTCTGCATAATATGATCTGGATCCTCGTTTCTTGTTGCTAGAAAACTAGTTTAGATTAAAGCCTTCGTGAAAGCCTCCGCTTTTTCTCTTAGTTAAGCACACTTAAACTCACTAATTACAATAGATTACTGAGCCGTTTCACAGCCTAGATGCTTAAAGTTTATTGCAAAATATTTTCAGAAAAAAAAATGACTTCTCTTTGAAGAAATTGAATCTATTTTAGTTACTTTTGGGTAGCTTAAGGCTAGGCTTGACTAACGAGGCTTTACAACGCGGAACTTTGAGTGTAGCCAAAGACGAGCAAAAGAAATCCAAGTCGATGTACAGCCGTGTCCAGTGATGGGGAAGCTTGTTTTTGTGAATGGCCTCTAGCAGGTCAACCTAGGAGGTTGTCATGTACTCAACCGGACTATCCTGTGGGTTTCTTGAGAGTAAGGCCTCCAGCCAGGGCAAAAAAAATTACAAACTAAGCGACTAAACAATAAGGATAATCCCTGTGGGGTACGAGCTTCGGCTTAGGACGTCGTCGCTGGGGGAGGACAGCAAGGTACTGGCTGGATTGGAACATGATTGGGAAGTCGGTTGCCTGTAATTCATATTATTATAGCAGCTACTTTCTCTTCTTGAAGTTAGAACTGCATCAATTAATTGATTTTTTCGTTCCATGAATTTCAATTACTGTCTTTTTCATCATCGAGCAATATTCGCACTTGGTCAATAATAAGGTGATCCGGATCAAAAACAGAATTTGAGCAGCAAAAGATACACAGAACAGGTAAAATGTTCACTGGAGCATTCGAACCGAAGTGTTGGATACCACAGACCGGTTGCATCTGGCAAATTTAGCCAACATTTTCAGCATTAGGAGTTACGGCTGCTGTATATAATAGGAGATATACGGACCATCTCCGTAGGTACTGAAACGGACGATATCGTGTTGGAAAATATTTTATTTCGAAAATGGTCTGATTAATGGGTATCCCCGGTGTGTAAGTCCTCTTGCTAGAATGATACATTTCTCTACTCCTAGATACTACTGTCTAGATTCTAGATCTATTGGGATGTTAATTTTATTGACATGAGAATAACAAAGAATATTTGTAAGTTGTAAGTACAAGCATATTTGTTCAATTTATTCAAAGAGTGAGTTAGAGTTGGATTAACTGCGCCTTATTTTCTTTTAAGATTACTTTTCCGGTTTACAATAGGATACACATATACATTTGTAATCACGTTCTCGAAAATGGCTCAAACGATTTTGATGAAAATTGGGGGGCAAAAAATCGATCTAGCTAAGTCTCATTTCTGGGAAAATTCGTTTTCTCTATTTTCAACCCGAACAGAGCTCGATCGTCCAGGAACAAAATTTTTAATGCAATACTTGTTACTACTTAGTAACAAGTCGGTCTGTCTAGTGTCATACGCCCGCTTGTCAGGTAGCATTCGTGTGTCAAAATCGAAAATGTTCGGGATCAAAAATTTTTGTATGAAAATAAATCCAATTTCCGCTCTTGTGTGTCAATGTCTTTTAAATCTCTTTGTAGTTAATGAAGATACGAGGAATAACATTACCAGAGGCAAACAACGTGTAGGTACGTAATTAAAGACTAATAATTTCTTATACATAGATGAGAACAATTGAAAACTTAATTCTCAAGATAAAACGTAACTTTGCTGTCAATTCATTTCCCAAAGACTACAAAGGTAAGATCCAGTCGAGTGACTTAAATAATGTACTCGCAACCAGCTTCATTCGCTTTATTATTGCATGGATATAAACTTTACAGCTAAGAATATCAAGTTCTAACAATATATTTCTATTCTAAAATGTCTGAGAACTCCAATAAAATAAATATATGGAGTGACTGCAATTCTCCGACGACGTTGGTGAACCGTAAAACTAGCGGTACCGACTGCGACGGTCCAGGCCACATTTTTACGTTTTCATTGCTTAAATATTTTTGAAGGACGGTCTTCTACATTCTGCAATTCTTAACATGCGATGTTTATTCTGAATCTAGCTGAGTCATGTTATAGACCTTGTGTTTTTTAGTAGAAAGAAGCTTATTTACGTAGTTTTGCTTATACCGAGCGATTATTACGAAAGTTAGTGTTTTATTTATTTTGTTCGGGTCTTATTCAGGTAACTGGGTTACCCTTCATAGAGGTTGAAGTTACTTGAAGTTTCTTTTCGATACAAAGTGATCTTTTTTGGTTGTAAAAGTTAAGTAAAGTTGAAAAGGGGTTGGATTTTCATAATAATACTTAAGACATCACTTCTGTGAAATAAAATTAACATGCAATTCTTATTAACGAGCAAACTAAAAAACACAAGACCTATTTTGATGAAGAACATTTACCTTTTTACACTACAGTTGAAAGTACCTGAGAACATGAGAATAATTTTAAAAGCAAATCACGCGCAGAGAGGCTTTATCGACTCAACCCGGAATCACGGATTTACAATTTATTAGCAACACACCAACAAACACAACCTACTATGTACCTACTATTTATTGTACTATCGGAGAACGTAATTGTTAAGTAAATTGAAGCCACACGTGAAAATTTAACAGATTTCTAAAAAGGAGAAGGTTCTTAATTCGGCTGTATTAGCAAAAAAAACAATGCAACAAACAAAGACAATTCAAATATTTACTTTCAAATATTTTCTTTTGCTTAGTAATTATTTTCTCTGACTTGAGCTACCAATTAGCTCATCCACTTCGAAAGAATGATTAGCTTTTAAACGTACAAAGGTATTATTAAATGAAACGGTATTTGAAATGCCACGAATTTAATTTCACAGCCTACTTCTTATGATTTTTAGAGGTAACTCGATTTTAGAGCTCTTATAAAATGTCACCACGGATTTAATTTTACTGTCTACTTTAATATATTTTTTTACTCAAAAGCCTAGCCTAAATTATTTTCTCGTCAAGTCCCAAAGACAAAAATAAAAAGGCAATTAACATTTCGATGTCATAAAATTAGAGAAACGAGAAATTGTTTATGATCAAACACAGCTAGACAATACTATGAAATGGTCCTCATTAACGCTTCGTTGAAGAAAATTCAAGAGAAAAGAAAAAAGTTTCTACAAATAATTAGCTCGGCTTGTTAGATGACTGGAGTTGGACTTAATTAGTACACGTGTTGCCGCCATTACTACTAATGATTCATATTTTTGTTTTTGCTTGCATACCAGTTAGGAAACTTTTACTTATATCTGCAACAAAACTTTTTTACCACGAACTAGCTTGTACCCGCGTCATCGTCAACGTGGATTTCAGGTATTTCTCTTAAAATATTGATCTACACTAATATTATAAAGAGGTAAATTTGTAAGTTTGTAAAAATTATAAAAATAGTTGTAAAAAATAATTCATAATTCTCTGATAGAAAAAAACATTATTGCGGACATTGCAGTGCATTAGAATAAGTTTTATGTTAAAACAAAATAAAAGTGGGTGAAGTCGCGGGCAGAAGCTATTTTATCATTATGGGAGAGTTTTCCTGTAATCTCGTTCAACAGTCGGCTCAAAACTCATGTGATATGTTTTATTTGAACTAACTTGCATTCTGGCGAGTTCTATTGTGCTGACTCCAGCGTGTCTGCCTGAACACATGTGATAAGGAGTAGTGTCACAATGCATGCTTGCACTTCTAGTTCACGAAACCTCTACTAACAATGTTTGTCATCTACCAACCTGAATTCTACATTAAAATATTCTGCTTCGTTGATAACGAAGTTCAGATATACTTATGCTCGTTTCCACTAATACTAGGTCAAACCTGAATGAGTGCCTAAATAAAAGCACGCTGTTGGATTTTGAGCTCTCGGCTCGGTGCTATAAGTTGAAGATCCAATAGCACAAATAGTTAGTGAAAACAGTTATTAATGTTTCAACTTTATAGACAACTTAAAACAGGAACACTTCAAAGCCGGTAGCACCATAAGTAACAAACCTAATGGGCGCTGTTAATAAAAATAAATCAGTTTGTTTATGGGCCACCCCATACGTTAGTTATATTTAGTTTCTAATTACAAGCTAACATCCTCTTTCTTTGTTACAGGGATATTAAAACGTGTGCCTTTTTTAAACATAGATATATTTTTAGGTAAGAGGAAACTGTTTTAAGACTAGCTTGCTCCCTGTGTTCATTAAATTTAGCTCTTGCTTCATAAAAGGTTATTAAATGTTGGTCTTAATAACGAAAAGATTTTATTAAAGACTAGCTGCTGCCTGCGACCTTCGTTGGCGTGTAATTATTGTTATAACTCCCCATTTTTAATAGGATTTCATAAACAAAAAATTTCAAGGGATTTAATTTTTGTCGACGGAACCTTAATTATTTTTCGTAAAATAGAAGTTACTAATTACATCAGCTATCTGCCAGTGAAAGTCCCGTCAAAATCGGTCCAGCCGTTTCGGAGATTAGCTGGAACCAACAGACAGACAGACGGATAGAAAGATCAAAAATCTTATAAGTGCCTAGTGTTTATACTTTCATATGCGTTCAGTAAAAAGCTGTTATTTTAAATTACATACAAACAGAGATAGACTATTACAGGAATTAGGAAGAAAACCTGATCGTGTTTACCCTATTTAATACCATTAACAAGAAGTTTCGACACCAAAAAAAAGTAAATTTTGCATTCCTCGAATAATGGACACAAAGGGGTTGGTAACCGCTCTAGTTAGAGCTGAACTAATGAGTAAAACCATTACCCTCAAGAAGTATATTTTTTTAAATTGTCGTGATTTAAAAAAGGTTCTGCGGTGCTTAGTACTCGCAACTGTGCTAGCTTATAAGACCATACGTACGAGTAAATCTGTATGAACCTAGCCGAAGCAAAATGAGTACGTAATCATCCTAGAAGATGACGCTGTAGTTCCTGGCTGGGAAAAAGACATTAGTTTATTTATCTTTATGTACTGCAACAGAATTAAAAACGCCGTTTTCAATACTCTTTCAAAAACAACACTGGTACAGAAGATGTAAGCACATCAAACTACCCGAAGCTGTAAAATTTTCCCTGTGAACTTTGAGCCTAATGCTTTAGCTGTAAAGTTGAAAATCTTTCAAAGAAATATAACAGATTGTAGCAGCTTGATGTGCTAGCGTCCATGAAAGATTGCAACGCTAGTGGGGCTTTGAAAATAGCACTAAATAAACAGCACAACATACACCTCATACACACACACACATACACCCATCACCCCATTGCGCTCATCATTCTTTTACATATCACCTCATTGCGCTCGTATTCCCCAGAGGTACAGTATGACCACTTTCAGTGTGCAGTTCAAGGTGGCCCTGCTTGTCAATAAAAAATGCATCAATATATCAAACTTGGTACATTTATTTTAGTTCTGTGTTTTCCCGCCTGCACAGACAAGTTGGTTGAAGTGTAATATCAAAACCAATTGTTACCTACTAAATTATTTTAATGCATAAAAATAAACCTTTATTAGCTGTTGTGCTATGTCATACATGTCACATTAATGAATTCAAATTCAATTTTATTTATTAATTTTGTGAACATAATTATAGTAAAAACATACAGATGCAGAATATTTATTAATTTGTAATCAATTGAATGTCTGAACAATAAATTGAATGACAATCATTTCAATGTTATAATGAAAATTGCTTTTAACACGATTGATAATATCACGCCAACGCAGCTGTTGATGAAATGAAATAATTTTATTGTGGTTTCAGTTAAACAGAGTTGTGCTTATGTACAGCTGTGACCTAACTGAAGCGAACACCGCACGGATGGAGGTGTTCAAACTATCGAGAATAGACCAAATCATTACAACAATAGACACGTTGCGTCCCGCGTGGCCAGAAATATATTTTTCATTTAGATACCTACTTCGATATTTATATTTAATATGTATTTGACGCTCAGGACTTTAAAAAACGAAATTAGAATTTTATATTCATTAGAGTAAAAAGAGCATTAGCTCTTTTTTAAAAACCTTGATCGCCACTGTTAACAATCTCCAAAAGGAGCCGAAATATTTATTCTCACTGTATGACATTTTTAATGACCCTCGAAATATTCCACGACGAGCCAACTTTGATAATTTAAAATTATGCGCTCTCAAAAAGCTCAAATCACAAAGCCTTTTGTTTATCAGATAAGTATTCAAAATTAAACTTCGGTGCGCCGAAAAGCCGATACTGAATAAATAAAACTGCTCATTTTCAGTTCTCTTTGCAAGAATATAGGTACGAAATACGAACACACATACAGTACAAAAAAGACTTGAGATTATGATAACAGCTATATGCGAACTATAAAAAAAAATAGTCTGAAATAAAAATATATTTTTTTTATTTCAGACAAATTCCATTTGGTTAGTACAGACGCCAGCACATCAAGCTACCTGAAACTGCCAAATTTTCCTAATCAACCGTAAACCTAATGCTTTAACGATAAAGCTGAAAATCTATTTAAGAAATTTGACAGATTGTAGTAGCTTGATGTACTAGCCTCTGAGGCTCGGTAGCAGCCCAGAGGTCACTTCGGCTGAATACTATGGGGTCACTTGCTATCATAGTAAATACTTCAAAATATCAGTAAATAGAGTGAATGTACTTTAACTTGAACTGCCATTTGCCATCCAAAAAAATAAGGAACACCGAGGTGCCTATTCTTGAGAGCCGGTGTCAGACTTACGGGCGACAGACTACATGTAACAATTATTATTTAGGTCCCGTAGATAATTTAAAGCTCGCTTGATATACAAGGTTAAGGACATCTGAGCTCTCCGAGGCACGTTTAAGCGTTAAATATAAATCGTTAGCGCGATGATTCAGCTCAAAGGGCTGTATCAATTCTACAGCCATTGTTGTGTGATAACTGCTGACAATGGCTCATTGTTCGCACTTGTCCCACGTTATAGTGAATAGACACTTTTGCTTTTGTGTTAAGTTTTATTGCGTTAATAAAGCCAATGCGTAATTCTAACCCAGGCTTTAAAGGTCTTCAAAGTAATTACGATTTGAACCTCATAAGGGTCTTCAATGATTCTACGGCTGGGCCGATCTAAATTAAATTGGTGACAATGGAAAATCGTATTAACAAGTTTATTTATTGATTAAAATAAATACGCTTCCCGTAAAATTTTGTGGAATATTCCAGTTTTCATGTAACGTTTTCAGGATTTCGAAATCGCTGATAATTCAATTATTCGCTAATGTGAACACCACCTCTGTCGGTATTAAGTGGAATTTATTAAAATGAATTTCATATATTTTTTTAACGTCAGATTTTTTAATAATATTTAATCTCTTTAACAAGCACGCAAAAGCCTTCAAATTTTACGGAGTCAGAATTACGAACAATAAATTCTTCATGAAATATTTTTTGGACAGGTCATCCCGTTTTCCATTCTTGGTATCTCAATGTTTCCGAGATAAACACGAAAAGCCAGCAGTGTGCTTGAAGGGACAGATAAACAAATAAATAGGTACGACATACGAACAACTATTGAGTTTGAAATACGGCGACATAAAAGCCAGCCCTCGGTCCTATCTCTGAGTGGTTTTGATGTTGACGGCACGTTGATGTGGATTTCATAAGTTTATGTAGTGACGAATTTAATTCATCTCATTCTTTGAACTGTTTTGAATTTTATGTTTGTCTTCTTTAACTGTTTATTTCGGCCAAAAAAAATCATAGTGTTAGTAACTTTTGTTACTAACACTATGATTTTAACAACTTAAAAATTATGTTAGTATATACATTTTATTTGGTATACTTCGCCGGGTTTAGGCAACGGGTTGACATGTGTAAATATACTCAGTGCCTAACAAATGGATTTTCAAATTTATCCACTAATATTTTAAGGATGCCATTAGTGCTCCCACGCAATCTGTCCTAAGTTAACGAATTAACTTTTTGTATTGAAAATCATCGAAGGTATTTGTTCTGAAGGCAGAACACAGAACACACCACCGCTTTTTTGTCTTAAATGATGAATAATATTCATTTGAGAAAATATATTAAATAAGTAGGTAATACATATTAATGCAGTAACCCGTAGATGTAAACCTCAACTCATGTAGGCACAAAATGACGCTACAAATTCATACTTACTTCTAAATGTCATAGCCCAGTTCCTTCCACTTGACGGGCCCTATTAGGGAAGGGTCAGCACTAGTTGGGTATTGCCCTAATGACTGTATCATTAGGGCACAACCCAACTAGTGCTAACCCTTAAGCACCTTAATAAGGGCGGGGGTTTAAAGAGCACAGTAGAGCGCCACGAAATAGTTAGTAACTGAAGTAATGCTTGAATGCCAAGGTAATTAAATAACATAATATGAGATATTTCATAAACAGGATTATTGAAAAAACACTAACAAGAATAAAGTTCTTATAAAAGCTAGTTAATATTAAAGAAGGAGATCTTATTATCTATTTAGCTGAACTGTGTTAGTTTCTATGATGCTTCTATATTATTAAAACGGAACCAATTATTTTTCTGTAATTATACACTCGAGAGCAATGAATCCGGGTCACTTAAAGAATCCTAAAAATCTCGGAAACTAAAAATGCTAGGTTAATGCAATAAATTGTATTTAATAGACTATGTAATACTCCTTAAATGAAGGTATTAAAACTTCTTAGTTATATCATAAAAAAATCAAATTTGAAAAAGGGCCACTTTCGAAGATGGAACTACGAAATTACAGCATTTGGTTTTGCTTTTGTTTGTAATCTGTCATTTATGTGGGTACATAAACCATGTTGATAGTGCTCTATATTCATTATTCAAGCTGAAATTATGTCGCTTACGCCTGAAGAATGCACCAGAATACTTACAATGCTGGAAACCGGCCGGAGTCAGCGCGATACAGCCAGGACTGTCGGTGTGTCGCTGTCAACAGTACAAAGAGTTCTCCGACGTTACGAAGAAACTGGTTCTAACCTACGCAGACCAGGAACGGGCAGAACCAGGTGTACCACAGCACGAGAAGACCGATACTTGGTGAACACCATGCTTCGAAATCGCTTTCTCACAGGAACTGAACTCACAAATCAGTTTCGACGCCTCGGAGGAAGTAACCCAAGTGCATGGACAGTAAGACGTCGGCTTGCTGAATCTAACTTAAAACCCCTTAGACCTGCAAACGGCCCTAAACTGGAGCGTGGGCATCGTATTTCAAGACTAAGATATGCCCAGAGCCACGTAAATTGGAGTATTGAAGATTGGTCAAAAGTTATGTTCTCCGACGAATCAAAATTTATGCTCTACAAGCACGATGGAAGACACAGAGTGTATCGAAGACCAGGGGAAAGATTCAAGCAAGCATGCATCGAAGAAAAAGTAGCCTACGGTGGTGGGTCTGTACTTGTGTGGGCCGGAATTTCTTCTGAAAGTCGCACAGAGCTGGTGATCATAGAAAACGGCTCTTTAACTAGCGTAAGATATGTGGAAGAAATCCTCAATGATCACGTTGGTCCATTTATGGTCAATTTAGGTGAGGATGCTATATTTATGCATGACAATGCCCGACCTCATACAGGTAGGATTGTGAATGACTACCTTCAAGAGATGAACATTACTCGTATGGAGTGGCCAGCGCGCAGCACGGATATCAACCCGATCGAGCATGCTTGGGACGAGCTAGGCAGATGCGTAAAACAACGAAACCCTCCCCCAATCACGCTTCGTGAGCTCAAAATTCCTCTCACAGAGGAATGGGAGAATATTCCCCAAAATCGTATAAGGAACTTGGTGTACAGCATGCCAAACCGCGTAAACGCAGTAATGGAAGCACGAGGAGGCAATACGAAGTATTAAAATTCAAGAAAATCGTAATAAAGTTCAAAAATTTCATGTTTCCTATTTTTGTTTTAAGGAGAGATCAGCAGTTTTTTTCTTTATGTAATTTTGTGTTAATAAAATGTATGGCGACTCATATTTTTTTTACTTTCATTTAAGGAGTATTACATTGTCTATTAAATACAATTTATTGCATTAACCTATCATTTTTAGTTTCCGAGATTTTTAACATTCTTTAAGTGACCCGGATTCATTGCTCTCGAGTGTATAAATAACACGTCACATTAGGTGTTGTTCTACTGGAAGCGTGCATTTAATCCAGCCTGTACATCTGCTTTGTCGACAGGATATAATGTGTCTTCTCGATAGTGACATATCTATTCACATCCAGTCATCGGAGGCCAATTTTCGTTACGTCAATTCGTCAATCCAAGAGGTAATTTTCCTCGTTCACACTTTCCTGTTGCTGTTTTGACATTTTCTTTTAAAGCTGTTTTTTTTCTAAGAATTGTATTATTTGTACGAAAACGAAGGTTTCAAGGGAAACATTGAAATATATTTTCAGTTAGGCTTGATAACGAAGAGAAACTAAAAAAAGAACAGGGACCTTAGTAACATTGTACACTATCCCTAAACCCAAGTCCTAATACGGTCAGGTCAACGCGTTCTTCGCGTTTATATGTTACTTAACTATTCGGAAAACTGGCGACTGACAGAGTGACCACGCGTTCGGGTTCGGCGAACAAAACGTATGCGACGGTCGTTTTGGTTAGGACTTGATCTCAGAAATTGAGTTATTTTAGCTTCATCGTCCTCTAACAAAAAATAAATTGTGTCTCCACAAACGGTCACTACATGACTTATATTTCTTTACCTTACACCTGAGAGAAAGGAAATCTTCCTCGTGTAGGTATCCACGTACCTATGTACATAGGTGCAGGTTCATATTAGAGAAACAGTTACTACCACGGGTACATGAAACCTCTCGTGCCAGCGCAAACCTTGAAGCGATTACGTACAACTTGTGAGTTAAAGGTAAAGCTTTTAACGCGTTGTTGACTTCCTTGAGAATGCTTTGAAGTAATATTTAAAAGGAGTACAAACATCAAATGAGTCAAAATGTTTAAATTAATGATATACACGAGTAACCTTTTTTGTAATTAAGAGTCATGGAATGGAACAGTATTTCCTAATTTTCCACAGATCTAAGGAAAGTTCCGGTGGTATGTTTATTTCTTGTTCCGTATGGTTATCAGCAAAAATTTTGTAAACTGTACTGTACTCTAGGAAAGAGCTATAATTAATCTATTGCTATAATTAAAGACAATGTCAAAACAAAGGCAAGAGCGCTCTTTTACCTATACATGCCATATTAATAACGAATTAACGGTCATTGCGATTACCAATTCTTCTACAAAACATAATTATTTTCTTTATGGTAATATGGTAGTAGATCAGGTGCGGCGTGTGTGTGTGTGTGACCAGATATAGGAACGTCGACAAGGCAAAAGGAGTATGTAAGGATCGTAGCAGGTGGCGTTCTTTGGTTTCTGCCTACCCCCATGTCAAAAAGGCGTGAGTTTATGTATGTATGTAAAGGTAATATCTCCTTTGACCATCTTCTGAAACAGTCATTGAAAGATCATTTTTCAGCTGCAGACGTTAATACTGCTGCTGATTATTATGTTGAAAAACCTGGCCCTGAGTATAGCGAATATGCATGTAATTTTTTCTTTAATATTTTACAGTACTATCAAGCCAAGAAAATAATTAAAAGTTAACTTCAACTACTGCTTGCCGCTCAAAACAAATATTAAACTCCTACAATTTTCTACGACAGTTCGAACGTCCGTGACTGTCGCGGCCATTCATGTCATGTTATGTGACGTCACGTACCTTTATCTGTCTTGTTTAAATCTTATTTTTTGCCCTTAACAGAATAATTTTACTTATTGTATGAGCTTTATTCAAGCAAACATTGCAATAACAATATTATATTAAAATCTTAGTGAAACTTTAAGTACTTTTCAAATAAAAGTGTTTCTTTGACACATAGTATTTGACGTCACTACCGGTGTTATCGAGGACGATGCGTTTTGAGTTTGCGTCCGTTTCACCAAAAACACGCTAGGTAAAATTTTAAATTGTAAAATAAGTGTTTTAATAGAGAATTAAACAAGTGTACCAAGTGTACAATGTTTTTATGGGCAAGGCATTTTTAAGAAATAATAAAAGTTTTGCCCTATTCACTATGTTTGGTCATCATCTGCCTAGCCTTGTCCCAACTATGTTGGGGTGTTGGGGTCGGCTTCCAGTCTAACCGGATGCAGCTGAATACCAGTATTTTACATGGAGCGACTGCCTATCTGACCTCCACAACCCAGTTAGCGCTAGGCAATACGATACCCCTTGGTAAGACTGGTTGTTAGACTTTCGGGTCACTGACTAACTATAACGACTATCAAAGATCTACAAATGACAGCCTGAACCAACGGTTTAACGTGCTTTGCGAGGCACGGAGGAAACTCGGTATGTAATAGGTGGTCACCCATCCACAGACTAACCTAGGTAAGCACGGCTTAACCTAAAGATCGACTCGAGCAGCTGTTCTTATTTAGCCAAGAGCTCCTCTCACTATGTTTGGTAAATAGTAGTAAATATACTACATAACCCTTCAGCGATAACCAGCTCGACACACAGAATAACGTAATTAGATTGCCATACCAGTTCACCCGTAATCTAATGTAATTTCCAAGAATGATTACCCAATCAATAGAGATCATACCGATACCCAGAACTAATTATTCAATTAATCTGACAGGTCATCAGAGCGTATGAAACAATCGAAGCATCATGTTGACCGACAATGAGGAGCTCTAGTGACGTCATTAGTCGCACTCCAATGACTGTCCTTAATAATAATAATAGGGTTAATTAAAATTGTTAGTTCGGTAAACAAGGGTTGTTTGTGGAATAATAATGCTACGTTTATTTGCCAGAAATAGCTATTTAACCACTGAATTTTCCTTGAGAAAGATATTTATTCATAAGAAGTTGAGAGTTTCGTATCAAGTTTCTGAAAAGCCGCCTTTGGTTTCATTTTCTATCTACTTAACTATGTAAGAGCTTCAAGGATGAAGATTTCAGGTTAATCACCTACCTAACAAAAGAGTTTAAGTTGATTATTGTAATGACTATAATTCTGTAACTACATACAAGTTACTTGTGCGACTCATTTTTCATCAGAATACAACCTGACACTGACCTACAAATTACAAAAAACTTAGAAACTTTGACTTTCGCGGTCTACCTTGTCGCTTCCACCTGTATTTAAAAAAATACAATGAGGAAACTTCAAGACGTCCGTCCGTCCTAGATAGCAGACCTAGTCGTCGAAATCAAGCGGTATTGACTCTCCAGTCACATGTGTCCACACTGAGTGTTTACAGTGTGTTGAGAACTCGACCAGCATTTTACTTCAATGAACAAACTTGCCACGAACAGTCTGTAAGTACTTGTACGGTTTACAGTACTACTGAAAAATCTAGGTTGACCTGTTACAATAAAGTGTTTTTGCAAATAGTAGTGAACACCAGGAAGGTCTTTGATGTCAGGGACAGGGTGATACGCCTAAAGTGGAGTTGGGTAGGACATCTGGCTAGACGCGAAGATGGCCGATGGAGTAAGGTTTTGACCAAGGTTGGGCCTAAGAAACTAGGACCGTCCAAAAACGCATTAGGTTGACGATATCGTCAAGATCGTGGAAAACTGATGGACAAGGGACGCACAGAACAGAGAAGAGTTGCAAAAGAAAGGGGAGACCTATACCCACCAATGGGTGGATCATCACATGATGATGATCAGGAAAAGTAACGAAAGGAACAACAACGTTGGAACTTAAAGTGAAACGCGCTCAGGCTAGGTGGAGCAACAATGCATGGTGGCTGGTACCAGCCGAATGAACGTTACCGAGAATGGAGATCAATGGCTTGCGATTGGAAAGTATGATTTAGAAATTAATTAATTTCTTAGAAAGGTTACGACAACGGTATTTACAGCCAGGAAATCAGTATTTTCAATAGGCTTGTCACTGTCGTTTATCAGTCGTCGTGCTGAAAATAATCGTTTACAGTCAGCGGCAGATTTTAATAATACAATAGTAGATTATACAATAAGTGAAAAAAGGGAATTTAATTCGAGGGACTAAGTTGGATTCCGAGAACAGCGAAGGATTCTAGAGTAGAATCCTGAGCGGAGCGAGGGAGACAAGAACCGAGATGAATTTATTTTTCACGTGTTGTGTAGTCTACTTTTTACCATTGACTGCGAGAAAATGAATAGAAGTATAGTATTTATATTTCTCGAGGGTTAATAATAACAGCCACTAAGGTCGATCTTCAAGGTTAAGCCGGGCTTACCAAGGTCGGTCTATGGATGGGTGACCACTAATTCATTCATTATATACCGAGTTTCTTCCGTGCCTCGGAAAGTACGATAAGCCGTTGGACCGGCTGTCATTTGTAGTTCTTTGACAGTCGTTACAGGAAGTCAGTGGCCCGAAAGTCTGATAACCAGTCTTACCAAGGGGCACCGTATTACCCACCCAGTACTAACTGGGTTGAGTTCTGGGTCAGATAGGCAGTCGCTCCATGCAAAATACTGATATTCAGCTACATTCGATTAGACTGGAAGCCGACCCCAATAAAGTTGAGATAAGTCTAGCTAGGCTCCAATGGGGGATCCAATCCAACTTAGTCCCTCGAATTAAATTCCCTTTTTTTCAATCGTTGTATAATCTACTAATTTTATAATACAAACAATTTTCTTGTCAAACTACTCAATAAAGGTATCAACATCAATTAAATAAAAACCTAATATATCTTGATTTTAACGTCATAATTAAAGCAGCTAATTATATTAGAACTAATTTATTTGAAGTGGTAATTAGTACGGTTGAAGCCTTGCGCTTCGATATTAATAAAATAATTAATAATTATGTTCATGAGTTTACAAGTGTTCCATTTAATCGGATCGCTTAGCGCCCCTTCATACAAGCGTTTGTCCAGCGTAGGTGTTCGATTAACGTATACGCAGCGCAGACAACGCGACACGTTGTCGCGGCGTTTCCTGTGCAGTTAATTGAACGCTGCGCTCACACACGAACGTCACACAGTTTCGTTGCCGTTTTGATGTTATCATTAACAAAATGGATTCCAACGAAGAAACTCTATAGATGGCTTTGCTTTTACATGGCACGGCATACGTTCATCGAACGCCTACGCTGTACAAATGCTAGTGTGAAGCGGCTCTTAGTCGCAATACGCTTGAGCGCCCAGGGATTTTGTATACATATGTTTTTCTTTAAAGGCATACAACTGACTAATTGGTGTACCATTTTATTAACATAAACTCAATGAAATTTCGAAATGGCGTTGTGGTTCAAATGTTTTGATACTTGAGAAATTTAAAGCCTACACAGGTACTGCAAATATTCAGGTTATGCTAAATAGTAAACAAGGTGTAAGGGACACCGACACTAAAATGGCTACCACTTATTCAGCACTTCATTCTGAACCTGAACATCAAATTTTTCATCAGTAATTTAAAAAAAAACAGCCGTTCCATACATTTTGACCGTGTATTGCAGTTTTGAAGGAAACAGCTGTTTTTTAATAACCGACGACATATTTCTATATGGGGGGATTCAGAATGATGTACTGAATACGTAGTAACCCTTTTAGCGTCGGTGTTCCCTCCACCCTGTATACCTTCCTACAATGTTTTTGCTGAAGCTAGGGTTATACTGTAAAGGTGTGTTAGTATCTATACTTACGGACCAACTGCATTGTATCGTGTTATGCGAACATTGTTGTTTGGAGAAAAGCATTTGATTTTTCTCGTTTTGTTAGGGTTTATCCTAAAGTTAAAGTTGTTAATTTACAATAGTTACTTTACCATCATAAAGTAGGTATTTCGTTAATTAAATACATGTTTTAATGTTAAATCTTTACTTTAAATATCTCCACGGCCCTCGTACTATTTATTCAATTCATCCATGAGCAGAATGTTATGAGTGCGATAAATTGAGTAATACCGTAAAACGTGATTTACACCCCAAAAAAAAATCGTTACCCAGCAATAATTTTTGCGTAGAGTTACTTAGTTTGATGTACAGAATTCTTGGTTGGCTTCGTGAAGGGTCCGTACACCTTGTATACAAAGGCATCAATGAAAGTTCTTGAATCCAGACAATGGGCCGTTCCTTTCATTGAAATAGGAAAAAAACTGAGGTACCTAGACTGGTACTTGTAAGAGTTTTGTCAAAGGAAATCATTTTCCGAATAACACTCATTGTTTTATTGCTAGCGGCGCGCTCGATGAAAACTTTATAGTTTCGAACTTTGATTGCAATTTAATATACCTTAATAACTTTTCTTATATTTTATGATCCATGATAATTTATATAGGATACAGAAAGGTGTGGCTTTTAAAATTGTACGAGGTATGGATTTAAAACGTATGATACTTATCGTACGTATGAATTCATTCAACGTTGAGATTGTTTCAAAAACGTAAATACTGCGTACATCGATATCAATAACAATTCATATTTTCTTAAGATTTAGACGCATATTTCAAGTTAACCAAGATGTGCACCGTTTGAAAGTCAGGTCTGGTCGGTCTCAACTGTAGATCACTCATCCCATAATGCGTCAGTACTTTCAATACCATCCCTCATTAAACCCTAGCAACGAGCTAAGTACCGCAATGTTCTAAAGCCCAAGGTGGGTAAAAGCCAAACGCAGCTTGCAAGGGATAATCTAGGACATAAGCCTACCTAATCCTGAAACCATCATGAAAGGTACGCACTGGTAGCCTTAATTAACATTTATAAAGCAATTTTGGAATCTCTGATATTTCACCGTAAATATTTTTTTAAGCTTATATAAAACTAGCATTTCACCGGCGACTTCGTCCACAAAAAGTGTGATAGCTCGGCTAATATGCAGGATATAAAAATAATTTATAGACTATCTTCTTCTTTCTTCTTGTCGTATCGATGTTACTTACATGTTAGACAGTTCAGACCCAGTAGGTGGCCACGTTTATTGCAGCGGCAGAGGCGCTATTCAGGTCGTCAAGAGTGCAGGTAAACGGACACCTGAGACACTCCAGCAGGTGGAGCATAGTTTGATATAGCCTATATCACTCACAAATAATGTAGCTGTCTACCAATGTAAAAAAAATTGTTCCTGATTGCCCCCTACATACAAACTTACAAACAAATTTTACCTCTTTATAATATTAGTATAAATAAACCAGTAGCGAAGGTTCCATACAACTCGATTCCTACCGGTTTCCCTTTGAAAAATAGCACAGTCAGTATTCAATAGACAAATAATATTATCACATTAAAGACATGTACTCCGGCTTCCCTCTTACAAAAATTGAACCTTCGCTACATATAAACTAGAAACAAAACTTAACGAAATATAGTACAAGTCAGTCACAGGAATATTCTCAACCGACACACATTCCAATTTTGTTTTTTTTTTTCTATCATGGTAATTGAAATCACTGCCATTTTTTTTACTTATATTGGTTTAAAACTACACAGATGCAGAAACATTCCTGCTGTTTTGTGTTTTTGTCGCACCTGACACGTTGTTTATATTGTTCACTTTCTGGTCACGATAAATAGCTTGTTTATTATACGCCTATTCAACAAAATTACCACCACTAATAGTATCAATGAAGCGTGTGCACATTTACACCCACGCCGCATTTTAAAGTTAATTTCACGCCTCAGTGAGCAATACCCTTAATCACTACAAAACATAAAATGAACAGTGACTACAACTTATAACAAAAATATTTTTCATTATTGTTTCGCAATTGAGCAAACAAATAAGCAATATCGCCTTCAATTTCGTTTGTTACAAAGAAATCAACACTACCTTTATCGAGAAACTTCATAACTGTAACAAAAGAGGTTCTCTTCGGCTTTGTACCAAGAAAATTGAAGCTATATTTTTATCAATTTTCATTTAGAAGCCCAGAAGTTTGTTTCAGTTATCAAACTCGTGCAAAGTTTAATCAAATTCCAGAAAACGTATGATCGAACATTTATGTATGACATTGCAAAAGGTATGGCTAAATATAATTGTAGTTATTTTCAAACATTAGAATGGTAGTTACGGGCACAATAAAAGATCACGATTATTATCTAAAATGGCCACGGACACAAAAAAGCGGCATGATGACCCAATGAAAAGGAATCGGTAACATGCTACGAAATCGTAGCGACATAGCTACGCCGTAGCAGATATGCTACGCAAACCATTTATTACTTTATTCTTGTTGGAAGAAAGTTTTATTTAACGTTTTGTAGCGTTACTTCTTTAGCGTCACTAACTTCTGTATTTCTCATCGTATAATGGTTTTGATTGATCAGAAGAATAAAAAAACATGTCATTGAAAAAGTTAAAAATAAAAACGGTACACGCTTTTTATGTAGTTTGGAGGCTTGTATTCAGGAGCACTCTATTGATAAGGTGATCAGGCATAAAAGATAAATATGATTCTTCAGTGTCATTAATAATTTTATTGGCATAGGATCAGAGTGGATGGTGAAGAATTGCAATATGTCCATGAATACATCTACTTGCGCCAGCTAGTCTCTTTCCAGTCCAAGCAAGACAAAGAAGTCACAAGACATACCGAAAATGCCACTCTGGAACGGTCACGTCTGCCGCATGGCTAATGAACTGTGGGTCAAAATAGCCACTTTCTGGAGCCCTGATACAGACAGAAGGCGTCGCGGTAGACCTCGTAGAAGATGGCGGGACGAGTTGAACAAGACCAGCGACCAGTGGTCCACACTGGACTTGGATCTAAACAACTGGAAGTCATGTGGAGAGCCTTTGCCCAGCAGTGGGGTGATGCAAGCTAACAGTATCTGTAAAGTATTTTATTACGAAAACACTGACAATTCAATTAAAATACAAGTCGAGTCATACAAAACCATTATTGATACAGATTGTAACCCCCTTGATGCTCGTTTCAGTGAAAAGTTTACGGAACTTTTTTCCAATAGTATGGCAGTGCTGTTCGAATTTCGAATACGTTTTTGTTTGGAAATATTTTGTCATATCAACGTAGTATGGTGACCCAATTATAAACAGCACAGTGGATGAGCACTTTTTTGTGAATAAGGGTTGGATATCCACACAGAATAAAGTATTTTTGCAGCCTCCCGATAATTGCACTAGATGATACTTTTTACTGAGTGATTTTGTCATGTGTGATTTTTATTTGTAAACCAATTGTAGGAAAAAGGGTAAGACAATTTAATTTTTAAATAACGTCATAAGCTCGCCCCTTTTCACATGCGACTACGACATAACTGGCGATATATGGGATTACACTTCTGTCTTACTGTTTCAGGATTACAGCCGTGGTTTTAGCCGTGTTCGTGGTCGTGGTTTTGTATCATCATCATTTCAGCCCGGAATTACACACTGTTGGGTAAAGGCCTCCTCTTTATTCTGCCACTCTTCTCTGTTCTGTGCAGCCCTTATTAATCCGTTTCTAGCGACCTTGACGATATCGTCAACCCAACGCGTTTTTGGACGGCCCTGGTTTCTTAGGCCTAACCTTGGCCACCACTCTGTCAAAACCTTACTCCATCAGCCATCTCCACGTCTAGCCAGATGTCCTGCCCAACTCCACTTTATCACTCTGTCCCTGAAGTCGAAGACTTTCGTCGACGACGGATTTCGGAGTTACGCACTCTAGTAGGGTTATGCCGAGCATTGCTCGCTCTATGGCCCCTTTGGTTGTTAAATATTAACGGATAGTGACTCTTAATGCATCTTTAAAGGAATTCTGGCACCACAACAGCTTTAGCTGCCCAACCATCTAATTTAATATTACCTACAACCCCTTTCAAAGTCTCAATCAACATTTTTGCAGGTGGACGTGAAAACTAATAGAATTCGAAATGAACAAATACGGCAATTATTTTGTTGATCCAGCAATACGATGGTAACTTCCAAAACAAACCAACTAAAGTGTTGCAACACACTTTCTGAAATTAATATTGAAATAGGTAAAACCAATATCGTACTCGCAAACAAAACGAGGTTAAATAATAAACATGATTTGTGGTTTTTGGTCAGAAAATCTTATTACTCTCAAAGTTATACTCAATATTTTCAGTACTTTTGCGTATTTTTTTACTGAATTTAGGTCTAGAAAGAGTAATTTTGGCTAGCCAGTCAACTGTTACATACTGCTTATGCTAATGACTTATTTTTTCTTGTTTGTACTAATCTCATGTATGAACGGGACAAGGCAAAAGGAAGGTATGTAAGGATCGTAGCAGGTGGCGTTCTGTGGTTTCTGCCTACCCCCATGGGAAAAAGGCGTGAGCGTATGTATGATCGGACTCGAGAGATGGCGAATAAAAGTGTTAAAATTCCAATTTTAAATCGTCTGAGTCGTCTTACCGTGTCAAAAAGTTAATACTTGTCAGTTTCGTTTATAATGACAAAAATATTTTTTACTTTTAGTAGTCTTCGCCTCATCGTAGTCAAAATCGTTTCTATAGTTTCAACACTTTTCCGCGCGATCTAAGTAGCGGTGTGCCTAGGGGCCAACAATACGCCAAACCCATAAGAAGATTGTTCAGAATCTCTAAGATCATGAAGAGTAGTAGGCTATAAAGGCAAACCAAGCTTTTAGGCTTGAATGAAAGTACCGCCACTATCTAAGTACAGTATGAAAGAACCACCACTATCTAAGTACAGTATGAAGTACTGCCACTATCTAAGTATAGTATGAAAGTAGGTACCGCCACTATCTAATATAATAATAATAATATATCATTTATTTCAGGTAACAAAGACTCATAACATAAATACCTTATAGACTATCATACATATTTATACACTAGCTTCTGCCCGCGACTTCGTACGCGGATCCCGTTGCTTACGCCAGCGACAACGGGGTCGTCAAAATCGAAAATTTGAAAACGTCTGATGTAGAATTCTAAGGCCCGGGGACGGGAAAACAACGGGATGAGCGAGACGATTGGAGTCGTTCCAGATCATTCATTTTTGTATGTCAACAGGAAATGCCTATCAGACTAAATAACTTTTGCTAAGACGTCATTCCTTAATATGTTATAGCGCTGCCATGGGCTTTGGAGTTAAACAGCAGGTGTTCCAGATCTTCAAATTTATTCTCACAGCAGAAAATGCTCTTCACGTGGAATATTTTTAGCTATGGCACCATTTTTATATCTCTTATACTGTAGCTGGTCTGTTGCGGTTCTGCATCAGGTGTTAATTTTCCAAAATAAATTATAGCCTTTATGTTGCCCAGACTATACAACAAAAAACTTTTCTTCCCGTTACTCCACAGCAGATCCCAAGGGTACACTGAATTAACTTTAGTCTCTTCATGCCGTACTCCAGCAATCCTTTCTCTCTCACTTTCTAACTGATTATGAATATTTTGTTGTGTGCGTGTTCGGGACAATGTATGATAATCTCGATCAGCAGTTAGTCGCGCATCTCGTTCATCACTCGTTTCAAAAGACCTGTTAGTAGATGTGCGAATTCGCTGAGAACTCAAGCGTGATTCTGTATCGGTAAACGTTTCTGACTCGCGAGACAATGCATGTCGCTCACGATCAGCAGACAGTCGCGCATCACGTACTGCACTTGTATCTAGAGACCTAGCAGCAGATGCGTAGATACGCTAAGAACTCAAGCGCAATTCTCTATCCGTGAACGTCTCCGACTCGCGAGACAATGCGTGACGTTCACGATCAGCGGACAGTCGCGCATCATGTTCCTCACTTGTCTCTAGAGACCTAGCAGCAGATGCGTAAATACGCTGAGAACTCAAACGCAATTCTCTATCCGTGAACGTCTCCGACTCGCGAGACAATGCGTGACGTTCACGATCAGCGGACAGTCGCGCATCATGTTCCTCACTTGTCTCTAGAGACCTTGAAGCAGATGCGTAGATACGCTGAGAACTCAAGCGCAATTCTCTATCCGTGAACGTCTCCGACTTGCGAGACAATGCATGACGTTCACGATCAGCGGAGAGTCGCGCATCATATTCTTCACTGGTCTCTAGAGACCTGGATGTAGATGCATAAATACGCTGAGAACGCCAGCGAGCTTCGCGATCCGAAGATGTTTCTACAGAGCGAGTTGCAGCCTGATGTTCTCGAACAGCATCAAGTCTATCCTGACGCTCTTATTTAGATTCTTGGGATCTTATGATCCTCAATCTTTTAGCTCCTTTGGAACGTTGGGAAAGATTTGACCTATTTCTAGGCATGGTTATAGTTTTATTCTGAAAATACCTGATCAATTAAAATCTAAGTGACTGCTCCCCTGCGTTACCGGGTAGGCTACCGTGTCACGAAGATAAATGGAAAAGGAAATAAATGGGAGTTTCAGCTAGTAGAGTCAAATTTTCAATGATTCATAGAATTTTCATCGAAAATCAGTCCTAAACTGTTACCGCCTTCACCGCGTGGAGGTACTCCCAGCTTATGTTATTTTATAATTATACAGTGAACTCTTGGAGTTCCACAACAGGTGTTCCAGATCTACAATCTTTATACGTCAACAGAGAGTGCTCATCAGCCTGAACAACTCTTGCTAAGACGTCATTCCTTTATAGGTTATAGTGTAGCTGGGCTCTTGGAGTTCCATATCCGCTGTTACAGATCTTCAAATTTTATACGACAACAGAGAGTGTTCATCAGGCTGAGCAACTCTTGCTAAGACGTCATTCCTATATATGTTATAGTGTAGCTAGGTTCTTGGAGTTCCACATAAGCTGTTCCAGATCTTCGAATTTTATACGACAACAGAGAGTACTCATCAGGCTGAACAACTCTTGCTAAGACGTCATTCCTATATATGTTATAGTGTAGCTGGGCTCTTGGAGTTCCACATCAGGTGTTCCAGATCTTCAAATTTATTCTCTTAGCAGAAAATGCTCATCACGTGAAACAATTTTTGCTAAGGTACCATTTTTGTATCTCTTATAGTTTAGCTGGTCTGTTGCGGTTCTGCATCAGGTGTTCAAGTTTCCAAGATAAATTATAGCCTATGTGTTGCTCAGACTTTATACCTATACAATTAAACAAAAATCATTCAAATCCGTCAAGTAGTTCCGAAGATTAGCGTGTACAAACAAACAGACAAACAGACAAACAGACAAACAGACAAACAGACAAACAGACAGACTTTTTTTTTGGTTTCGTGCTCTATTACTGTTTCTAAACCCCCCTCAATTTTTTTTTTTTTAATATATTCAATGTACAGACACAGTTTTTTTACTGTTTTATTATTTATTTATTTATTTTATTTATTTATTTAGGTTAACCAACAATTGTTTACACTATACATTTCTGATATAATGACTAGAGTAACATATTCAAGTGCAACAATTAATTACAGGTTAACACCACATGCACAAAAAACGGCTTACATAACATATTAATAACATATTTAAATTAGAATTTATACATAAAAAAAATAAAAATAAAAAGCAATAATAAAGACTCATCATCAAATCATTCAATTCTGTATACAACATAAGAAAATCATTGGGATGTAACTCACTTACTTACTTATTAAAATCAAAATTAAAACCAAAATCATAATCTAAATTAAAATCATAATTAAAATCAAAAACAAAATCAAGATTAAAATTCAAATCAAAATCAAATACAAGTTCAAAATTAAAATAAAAATCAAAATCAAATACAAAATCAAATACAAAATCAAAATTAAAATCAAAATTAAAATCAAAATTAAAATCAAAATCAAAATCAAAATCAAAATTAAAATCAAAAATAAAATCAAAATTAAAATTAAAATCAAAATTAAAATCAAAATTAAAATTAAAATCAATACCAAAATTAAAATCAAAATCAAAATTAAAATCAAAATCAAAATTAAAATCAAAATTAAAATCAAAATTGAAATCAGAATCAAAATCAAAATTAAAATCAAAACCAGAATTAAAATTAAAACCAAAATTAAAATCAAAAACAAAATCAAAATTAAAATCAAAATCACAATTAAAATTCGGATTCAAATTCAAATTACAATTGATTAAATGATGATTGATTGTTCGAATTATGAAAAAATATAACGACCATAATTGATAAGAAAATAAAATTAAAATTAAAAGATTAAACAAAAAATACAATATATAAAATAAACTGAGTACCTACATTGAAAAAATTGAAATGAAAACAGTTATAGAATTGAAATTAAAAATTAAATTAAATCGCCATTGGATTATTTACAAAAACTCTTAGGAATTTATTTATACTATCGTGTTGTACGTCTACTAGGTCACTGCGGCCATTAAGGATTCTGCACAATCTTGGTATCGGAGAATTCGCACCGAGCACAGACTTTCGAAGTGGCGGACACAGGGGTGTTATCTTATTCCTAGGATATCTAGAAGGCGCATGGAATCTAATAAGCTTCAATAAACCGGGGCAGTCGATCTTATTGTGCAACAGTTTGTAAAGAAACAAAGCATCGGTTATATCTCTACGCATAGACAACGATTGCATCCTGAAATGGGACAGACGAACTTTGTAGGAGGGCAGACGCTTAGATTTCCCCACACTAAAGGCTAAATGCCACACAAAACGTTTCTGGACCCTTTCCAGACGCAACATGTGAGTGGCATAGTGAGGTCTCCACACAACACTACAGTACTCCATAACACTGCGTACGAAACTGTTATATAACATTATCTTGGTGCTAATATTACGAAAGCCTTTGGTGTTACGAAGTAGGAACCCTAACATTTTTGATGACCTTTTAATAATGTTCTCAATATGAGGCACAAAAGTGACCTTTTTGTCAAAGTGCACTCCTAGATCCCCTATTGTTTCGACTTCTTGGACTTGCTCCTGGTCTATGAAGTACTCAGTGTCAATACAACTAATTTTTCGCGTATATTTAACATGATAACATTTCTTCGGATGTAGTTGCATTTTATTATTGTGGCACCATTTTATAACTTGGTTAAGATCGTGCTGCAGAAGTTCGCAGTCCCTTTTTGACTCTATTACTCGTGCAAATTTTAAGTCATCAGCATATAGAAAAGGTTCGGAAAAACGAAAACACTCAGGAAGGTCATTAATGAACATGATAAAAAGTATTGGAGCTAAGTGAGATCCTTGGGGGGCGCCCGATGTTATTTTGTGTGCAGCCGATCGAAAACCGTTTACAACGACAAAGAATTCGCGTTCAGTAAGATAGGACTTGAACCAACTTAACAAATGCCCTGTTATACCATAGGCTGCTAGTTTATATATCAGTATAGAATGTGGCATTTTGTCGAATGCCTTACTAAAGTCGGTATATACTACGTCAAATTGTTTGCCTCCATCTACAGCCTGTATCAGGGACTCCGTGAATGACACTAAATTTGTGGCTGTAGATCTAGATGCTACAAAACCGTGTTGATTGTTATTATATGTATAGATATATAAAAACCAGAAAACATATGTTATTATTGTACACGAAGTGACGGCGTCGTGTTGCGCTGCGTGGTGTCGCGTAGCCTTCCGCGGAAACGCCGAAACATGACACCCTTCGGCCAAAACTCTTCCTTGAGGAAGGTCTCAATATGATGAGTCGGAACTCGCACCACGAACGACTTGAAATTCGTGTTGTGGTGCGACTCCAACTTCTCAACCCTCAAGGTCCAGCTGGTCTTCGCTCGGACATACTCCACGATCTCCTCAACCTTCGTGGTGTGATGTAGCCGGGACACATAAAGCTGCGTCGTTGGTATTGCCGGACACAGCACATTGGGTCCTGCCGGCGCGGTCCCGCACTGGTTCCGACTAGGGGGCTTCTTCCTCTTCTTCCTCTCCACCTTCACGAAGCCATCCTTGTCACACGTGCCCGTAGCTGGGCCTTGCTGTTTCGAACCCCAGTTGTCAGGTTCACAGCTCTTCTTTCCCCCTTCTTGTTTTGCGACACAGGTTTGTGCGTGTCGACGATAGCAGTGTAGGCACGTTTTGGGGTCGACGTACCCACACGAGTCACTACTTCGACCGGCATCGAGTCAGCGACGGCGGCGGCGTAAGTTGCAACGCGTGCAGTATCAGCAGCGGGTGACGCAGTGGAGCTCGCCGACCCAAAACTGCCGACGCTAGCGTTTCTCGCTCCGCGACATGTGCTCAAGTTAGAGGCATCAGGTGACCTATTTACCGTAATAGCGCTGCGCAACAACTTCATTTCGGCACGTAGCTCACCAATGGTGTTATTCGACACTTCCAACTTGGACTGTACCTCGGCCAGGCTTGCCTTGAGAGTTGTGATGTCCTTCAGCAACCTGGTGACGTCGACGTGGTCAAACGTGACTGGGGGCAGCTTATGAAGCTCCTTCGCCACAAAAGCGGGCACGTCGTCCGGGTCGGTGCTCTTCATCAACGTGATGATGTCCTGCACACACTTCTGGCCACCATCCCTCCGGCGGGACTGCATCTGTTCGACTTTGCCGAGCGACTGGAACAGCAGCAGTTTGTCACTGCTGATCTCCTCCTCCTTGAAACTGGACTTGCAGATCTGCAAGATGCTGACTTCGTCCATGTAGTCGATGGCATGTTTGATAAACGCCAAGACCTCGTTGGCTATGAGCGGTTGTGAACTCATAACGATGACAACCGGACAACGGCTAAAGCCGCGCGATACGTGAATATAATATTCGTATCGAGCAGAGCAAACACGTCCGTACTCGACCGCGCATTGATGATGACTCGTCTCTATCTAAGTACAGTATGAAAGAACCACCACTATCTAAGTACAGTATGAAAGTACTGCCACTATCTAAGTATAGTATGAAAGTAGGTACCGCCACTATCTAAGTACAGTATGAAAGTACCGCCACTATATAAGAACAGTATGAAAGTACCGCCCTTTCCCTCCTCCTTAACGTGTGACGTAATTTAAGGATGGCCACTTATGGCAATTATCTCGTTCAATTAATTGCAAAAATATATTCTATCTCCCGTTACGAGATCAGCAAATTCCACGAACTAATTATCTAATACTAAATACGTTTTTTCATAACACCCGTAACTAACCACGGGGAAAGTCGGGAAAAATACCTTATTTTTATACAAAATCAGGGGATAAAGCATTCTTCAAATTTTGAGGTTCTACACGAGGATTTATGAGATGTAGGTCGACGCAGCTTTGTTAAAAGTGTCTAAAATTCTAGCGCGTAAATATATTTCAGTGATTTCAGGTGGTGCGTTGTCTGTAAGGTTTGAGATAAAAACGGTTTCTATTGTTTCTCAACCATATTTTAGTCACTTAATCCATGCCAAACCATATTTATTTGAAAGTTATTGTATTGTGTATAATGTTTAAAGCGATGTTAAGTTATAACTTAGGATAAAAGTGAAAGTTTCAACGTTTCGTAAATAATTTAATGAAAAGCAAAACGATAACGTCTCTGCTGAAAGGCCAAACTTCATAACTTTATTATAGTCTACTTTAAAGTAGTGTCCTTTACTTCAGCTATCTTTACTATACTTCTTCAAAATGAAAAAAATCAAAAAATCAAAATGAATTTAGTTAAAAACACATTATATTTAAAACATTTGTGATATGTAGGTGCATCGCGCCACTGTCATACTAATCTAACCTTGAAATGTGAATGATGGAAGCTTTTATTCTTTGCATTTTTCAATTCAAAATGCAAAGGTACCTAAAGCTATCAATATTGTTTTATGATATAATTCCGTTGTGACATTCAGTTCAGTTCTTTTCCGTGCTTTTGTATTATGTAATAGAGAAGTTATGTAACCCGGTATGCAGCGACCTATGCTGAACCAATCGCCAAAGCTTATACTTTGTTGTGGTAAAGCTAAAATACGGTGTTGCATAAAAATCAGCTGTTCCATACATTTTGAAAGAAATGTGCAATACCTACACGGGTATTGCACCTTTGTAGGAAACAATTGATTTTATTTTTAATAACCGATGAAAAAATTCTATGTGGGGGACTCAGAATGATGTACTAAATACGTGGTAACCGTTTTCGCGTCGGTGTCCCTTCCACCACATGTGTATCTAGATGTCGCACGCGACCTTCGTCCTCTTGAAATTATTATAAAAATATTACTTCCCTATTTGAATCGGATTTTGTAAAAAATTTCAAGTGTTTTTTTTTTGCACGGAACCTTAATCCGTTTTCTAAAATAATATAAATTATAATAAAGTAGCCTAAATTACTCCTTATAACATCAGCTATCTGCCAGTGAAACTCCCGTCAAAAGCGGGATTAGCCGGATCAAACAGACAAAAATTATAAAAATGTTTTTTTGTTATAAGTACCGTATTATTTATGTACTTTCATAAGCATTGAGTAAAAAGCTGTTATTTCAAATAACAAATATACACTTCAATTTTATTTATTTATATAGATGTATAAATATAGAGTAGGAATATAGATAAAATCTAAGGTGATTATCGCTAGAATTGTTTTAAGCTGGCAAAACAAATTAATGGCAACTTTTACCAAAAACTAGCAATTGTAAACGATATTTATCGCTACCCTTAATAACTGTCGCTAAATATCATATGTCACGCATTTCATAATCAGGACCGTATATCAGACGCGTACGATTTGAGATGATATACTCGTAAAACGATTTGACTATAGAATAGATTATATAGATAGATTTTACAGACATAACGCGTAAGAGCGTCAAACGCGAATGATGGACATTAATACGATAGTTAATTCTATTTAGGCCGATCTTGCAGGATACCAAGGAAAAAATTAAAATCTTTAGCTACTTATTCTTGATTTCGCTCTAGCATCAAAAACGAAGGCCATGGCTAGCCTACGTTTTTGATGGTATATGATGATATGGTAAGTACAAGTAATTTCGGCTATTCAAAGGCACCTTGATCCGTGACGACGTGTCAGGCCAGTGTTAGCGTATCGTGCATACATTGTATCTCTCCGTCACGCCCTTTCAGCGAAGCCGCGTGACTTTGTAATATGAACTGACCCTTATATTTAGGCCGACGGTTGCGCCCCAGTTTTTCAAGAGACGTAGGTATCGAAAAGCCGGTTCGATGGATTTTTGCACGAAAAAATTATAATAGGCGGAAAACTGGCCAGTGGTACGTACAGGGAAATTATTAAATCAGATATAAAAATACCGTTAGCAGTTATAATACCTACCGCACGGATGAACCCTTTTTGATCCTGTTGGATATAGCGGAAAATCCTTTTTGAATATCATATTCAAAACAAACCCTTTTTCATCCATTGTTTGTCCCTCAACTAAATTCATAGTGAAATTCAGCCGGTATCGGCTTGCGTTATTCGATACTGAAAATCATTTAAACACATATTACACTGACGTCGAAACCGATCATAAACAATTTTGCCAACGGCTCCCCGCCACGTTCGCGCGCATATTCATCTGTCAAAATGCGCCATTATCGTATCGATGCACATTATTGCACATTTTATGATGAACAATGTTGGCGAAAATAGCGTCGTGTTCGTTGTAGCGTATTTACCAGCTGTAGTCTGTGTATAGTTATCGAGAGTTATTGTAACGCGTTGCGCTGCTTGCCAGGCTGACTTGACATTAAGCAGAACGTATAGGCTGGCCTGAGGCAGCGAGGTTACTACAAAATGTAGGTTAAATGTAATGTGTGAGTAGTCTTATACGGTAGGTAATATCTTCGAGCTTTTTCCCACATGTTTACGAGACCAATATAGGTAGAATGGAATTCATTCATGATGGAATAACAACCCCATGATTTTTGATTAGGTACTAACATCACTACCCCGCTTCACAATCTCCGGGGTACCATAGAGTCGGCTAAGGGATATGAAACCATAGTGCGATATATCAAACCGCGATCACCAACGCCCCTAAGGCCATTCGTTATGGCAGTTATGACGTCTTTATGCGAGGCCTATTTTCCGTGGAATACGAATTGATATATTCATTTTTCTAACAATGAGTCGGTAAGGAAACAGAAATCGTAAAAGAACCTCATCCGAATTCATACAGTGACTGAAGTTAATTTCTTTTGAGAAAACGACTATTTTTGTCGTTAATAAACTGCGAGGGTTAATGACTAATACTCCTGTTAATCCATTAAGAACAGTAGTATCCTAAGTGCTGTCCAAGCACAATCATAATTATTTACTTTATCTTCTTTAAGAGGCTATGTGTGCAACGGGTAGGGATCGAACTCGGAACTCCTTGCTCGTTCTCGTTAGTTTAATCTGTTAGGCCACTGCCGTTTTAATTAAGGAGGTAGTTTCATCAGTCTCCTAGTCTATAGGTAGGCGATACCCCTAAGCGAGGTACAAAAATAGTCTTTTTGTTTTATTGTTGGTCAAAATATGGATTAATTAAGTCCGCTATTGAAGATTCATTGTTTCTAAACCACCAACAGTAATAGCAGGCATTGTTTTCTTGATTATATTCAGCGACTGAATAGAAGGCAGTTAACCGAGAGATCCAGAGTTTGATAGTTAAACTACATTTCGTATTAAACGAAATGTTGGTACCTACTTATATCGTGATATTTAGATTAAACTGGTCTCTTGTAACTTATTTTTCGGAAACCTTGAAATTGGCACTTGAATTGAAAGTCAAATATACGTATTACTTTCAGCAGCTCGGATTTCAAGTACAATTCGTTCGTTAAAATGAATTGGATTCAAGTTTAATCATTCGTAAATAAACTCTGGTAGCGAAAACGTAATATTCCCTTTACATTTTGCAACTATCTTCATTTGTAATGATTATTTTTATTACAGAAGAACGACATATAAGATACTCATAACGTCTCATTAGCCTTGCCTCGGGAAACGCAATCAAATGTTCATAAGAATGAGAAATTTCGAATAAGTTGGATAAGCCCCTAACATTTCCCGTTTATGCAAATTGGTTTTATTTGATTTTGATACGCCTACTTCACTTTGCGGGTCTTCAACCCGAGTTAATTTCTCTTTAGTCTTGATTAATTACGAACTTATAATCGTCTAGCTACTGACCGACGTGTCTCGACCTAGAGAATCTGTCCTCAAATGTTAGGAAACTACTTCAGAATAGATTATCGTAGGAACATTAGGAAAATTAAACCTGCCAGTCAAGATAATACGATTTCTATCCGTTATAGATAGACTGATCGACAAGATTCGCACATTTAGATCGAGCATAAAGCGTAATTTAATATAGCGTTGACGTGGTGCTCTAATTTACTGCATGTAGGTGTAATCAAAGAGTCATTAATATCAGCTTGCACAGCGGTAAACACGAACATGGAACAGAGTTTTTCATTTTTTTATGCTTAATTTTGGAGCAAGGTTATCGATGAACGTTGATACTCTTTTGATGCACTCGATAATATGTAGTAGTGTTATTTTGATTATTTTCTCGCTGAAGAAAGCTTTGATTCATCGAAACCCAGCAATACCTAATTCAGACAATTTTAGGTGATCATCGCTTTTTTAAACGAGAACCGAGACAGAAGACAGATAGAAACGAGACTATACGACATCATAGAAAGTATTCAAATAATGATGAGTAGGTGTTGTATGTATGTATCTTTTAAAAAGCATATTATATCAGTCTCAATAAACTCATATCTCACGCCCACGATCAGTATCGTATATCATAATAATACAAATATTTTGAAACTCACGAAAGTTTCAAACAGTCTTCATCCGCATGATTGAGTTTTTCCATTCCTATCATCCAATTTGAAAACTTCGTAGTCTCAGGGATCAAGTAGGTACAAAATGGGAGTACAAAATTGTTGTTCGGATTCTTTTTCTGCTCTTGAATATTATATTTTATTTAAGGTACTTATTTATATTTCGTATTTGTTTTTTTTTTTTTTGAGGCCAAAGAATGTGAAAAGTTTGTGGTATTTCGAGTTTTTGATGGGCATTATCATTGCCATTTTCGTTTTGTAATAACCATTTTTAGAGAATTGTGTGTTTAAAATAAATCTCATCTCCAGACTAGGTCATTTGCAAAAATAAAATCTGCTAAAACCTTTTCCATTTCAATCTGAGGACAATGCTGGCCACAAATATTTGAAAACAATGTTTTAAAAATAGAATCAAAGATAATGGCGCCAAATTAAAGTTTTGGTGTATTGCAAGATATAGACTATAAATAATTACCAGCTTGTAACTAATGAATAGTCACATAGTTCTGAACTTTGAAAAACATTAGGGATAGGTTCGTGGTGAAGGAACTTAATAATTATTTTTACATGTGTATCTAAATAGTTTTTTTAACAAAATATTATTTCTGTGAATAGGAATAAAGTATAGAATAAAAAACCAGAAAATGTAAATTTCAGCAAACAGAGGGGGAAAAAAGCATTTTAAACCTTTGCGAATGGTTGAAACCATTCTTCTATAGGAGTAACTGTTTCATGTCCGATTGTCAAACGTGCTAATTACACAAGCCCATTGCTCCGTGGTAATAACATTGCCTGTGCGTCTTTCATATTCAGCAACCGACGCCTGCAGGCTGCCATGACTCGACAAGAAGCTAAAACTTCATTAGTTCGTACCACTTTGGCAATGATTAAAAGTGTCAGTCATTAATAGTAGTGTTTGTTTCGCAGCTGTCGGCGTCCGGCGACCCGGGAGCCTTGGACGCGGTGGCACGAAGATATCGCCTTGAGAACGGCAACTCGCTGGGAGAAAAAGATGAGGTAAGAATTTAATTTTCATCTTTTGGAAAATTTTCGGAAAATGTTTCAACTTCTTCAGATTATTTTGTGGTTGTAATTTTCATAGCACTGTTCCCTCGTGCTATAAATACATACCCATTATTGCTTTGGTTGTTTATGCAAAGGTATTTTAATACCTATTGAATAACACAAGTGTTTTAACAGCAAACTTCATTTTGTATCGATATTCATACAGAATATTCGCAAAATAATACGCTAGCGTTAAACATTCCCTCTGGACAGCGTTGACCCATTTGGTAACGACGTTCCCGCGAGCTCACTTAATAAATCACCACAATGACATGACGACCGTAATTATTCATTCACCCTGTATGTAGAAAAAATGTAGTCTTTAAAACATCCATTAAATAAAATAGACATGAATATTTTATCAGAGAAAATGTTGAATAGCGGGATGAAGGCACAGCAAAAATCATTGCGGGCCTTTGTCAAAAGTTTATTGCCAAATATCCGGGCAACCCAGCCTCATATATGTTCAGAAATTTGAGTACGGTATCCATCTCACATATCATATAGGTATATCATACATACATCCTGCTTTATTAGGCATATAAAGAGCGAGAAATGATTAGTTATGATTAATTGGTGGTACGGTTGGCGCTGTGGCTGAGCGATTCGCTTTCTGCGTTACGTGTCGTAGTTCGATTCCCGCACCGAACAAATATTTGTATGGCCTACAGGTAGTCGTACCAGGTCTGGCTGTTTGTGTATGTGAGTTTAAATGTTTGTAAACGCATCCACGATAGAGACAAATTCCAAGGGCAGGCAACGTTTTTTAATTTAAAAAAAATGCGTAACAGAAATCTATGTTGTGGATATGTATAATTAGGGACATTGGTGCAGCTATCAACATAATGCACCGACAAATATTTACTTAGTATGTACGAGACTAGCATCTACAAGATAACATGCTCTTGAAAACAATCAGATGTTTTTTTTATTCGTAATACTTAAGAGACGAAATTTAAGTAGAGTAAGTAGTAGGTAATACCAGATCTCTTCTGTTTATTTTGGGCCACCAAGATACAGGCTGTGCCTAGTTTGGGGCCCACGGCTACCTCGACTCTTTTAATTATAATTGTTTTTGTGTTTGTGTTTTTGTCTGTATGTTTTCTAACATGTGTAAGTCAATAAATTGATTTATTATTTATTATTATAGATATATGACATACATAAAATTCACAAATTACTGTCACAAAAACTTAGAAAAAAAACTAGACCCTAACTCATAACTTGCACAAAAAGAATGGAGAGTCGACAGATGTTTCTAAGATAAATTTTACTAAGTTTAGAAGCCACAGTCATTTAAATGTCGGAATAAAACTTTATGAGACGTTTAAACGCAGTTGCTTTAAACGACACCTTTTTATGAGTAAAAGTCGCCTGCTGAAAATTACTCAAGGTCGTTTTTTTATATCGGTGTTTACTTTGACGACACGGTTGGCGCAGTGGTCAAGCGCTTGACTGCTGCGCTGCATGTCGCGGGTTCGATTCCCGTACGGAACAAATATTTGTAGGACCTACAAGTAGTTGTTCCGGGTCTGGGTGTTTTTCTATCTATAATATGTATGTATTTTGTAATTTCATTCCTTCGTTAGACATTGCACGTAAAGGACGTGTGTCGTTTGCTCGTGCATTGTGGTCTGTGATTGGCTAATTGTTGTTAAATTCAATTCCTTGTCACACCTAGCGTGATCTTAACTGAGGGCCCCTCCCACTGGGTGGTCCTAGAGAGGGATATAAATAATAGTGTTGTTGACGCTTCAAAGTGAATTTGAAAAAGTGACTGTGATTCGTCGGACTCGAACCATCACCCAAGTGATCAGTGACCGGACCGCTTACTCATCGCGCCACGGAGACAGTTGCGACAATTTGTAAATCAACGGTGCGCTACGAGCTACGAGCTTGTGTCACCGCTGCTACGCTCCCACCGCGCGCGCTGCTGCGTCACGTACCTGTGCTACGAGTCGACAACGGGAACTGTATCGGCTACGCTCAAACGCTGCTGCTTGTTATTATCGGTGTTGCTTAATACCGGTTTGCCTGCTTATTATTGTTTACATTTGCATGCAACCTATTGATAATTTTGGTTGGCAACATGGCAGGGTTACAGCGTACCCCACCTAAAACCCCTAGGACGCCGACTGGTAACTTAGGCCAGATCCAAACACGCTCAGAACCGGATATCACCACGGCGGCAACAGCGTACGACTATGTAAATTCTATTAAACGTCGGCGTATTAATACCTCGCCACAAGGCGGCTCGGCTGAGATGAGCTTCCCAGAACCACAGGAGTTACAAGATATTCTTGCGAAGTGGAAGAACGAGCAGGATAATAGAATTGCGGAACTGTTGGCGAACCAAAACACTCTAATAGCTGAGCTCTCTTCGAATATAAAAGATATTAAAATTCAAAACACTAAAATACAGGCATCCAACTCAGAAATATGTAAGTCAAACGCTGAAATAGTTCAGTCTATTGAATTTTCTAATAAACAGTTCGAAGACTTGAAGATGGAAGTGGAAACATTGCGGAGGGAGCGACACGAGCAGCGAACCCACATTGAGTCTCTCGAACGGAAATTAATAGATCTTCAACACAAGGCGAGATCTTCTGCCATAGAATTGCGTAACATCCCACAAGTAAACTCCGAGTCTAGCACCAGTCTACTAAAAACGGTGTGTGGCGTAGGCACAGCTATTGGTGTACGCATTGGGGAAACAGAGCTGCGCGATATCTATCGTCTTCCAGGGAAATCTAACACGTCAACCTCCCCGCGCCCAATAATAGCGGAATTCTCGACTGTCCAAACTAAACAGACAGTCCTGTCGGCCGTGCGTGCGTACAACAAAGGGAAAGGAAAAGACGATAGATTAAACACTGCTGTCATGGGTTTGCCCGGTGATCGTCGCCCCGTGTACATCTCTGAGCACCTACCAGCAAGCACCAAAAAACTTTTCTACCAAGCCAGAGAGTTCGCCAACAAAAACACCTATAAGTTCTGCTGGATCTCCAATGGCAATATATTTCTGCGGAAGATAGAGGGAGATAAACAGATTCTTGTAAGCTCTGAAAAATGTCTCACTAATCTAGAGAACCCAAATCACACCATCTGACTATTACCGAATGTTCCTATTTTTTATATTTTATCCTCAGTATTCATTCCTTGTTTTTTTGTAATTAGAGTTTTAAAATTATCTTTAACTTTTACACCAAACAATACACTTTTACTTACAATTATCTTATACACCTTGCGTACTACAAAACAATGCACTCAAACTATGTACACACAAAACTATAAAATACTTTATCCCATCCCCCACCATACACGCTAATACAATAAGTACCTGTCAAACTGCTACCTACCATAAAATATCAGTATCTCAAACATTATTTTACATTCCTACATTCATAAATACCTTTGTCCATAAATCTGCTACACAGCATGTAATACTAACCTTTTTACCCGATTACGGCGAAGAAAGGAAGGAGGTTATGATTTTTTTTTTTTTTTACTTATGTTTACAACCATCTTTTATCGTTTTGCCTTCTTTTTCGTTTCAACTTTCTTGCAAATCCAAATAATAAATGGCTAATCTAGATATTATTAATAATGAAATTGACGCGCTTCATATTTCTAAATCGCTCAAGTGTCAACCTGAGTGTTGCGCGCAGTTTATAATAGACCCGACAAAAGGTTTAAAAATATTACATTTAAATATACGAAGCATCTCTAAAAATTTCGATGAAGTTTCGGTGCTTATGCGATTAATGGGTTTCCAGAGCGACGTGCTCGTTCTCACCGAGTGTTGGTTAAGCAAACTTACACACCTGCCGACCTTGGATGGCTTCACATCATACTACACTAAAAACACATACAACCAAAATGACGGGTGTGCTATCTATGTTAAATCATCCCTTAAAGCTGACGTTAGGGAACCACATTTCGTTGACGCGAACTGTCTTATTTGTAACATAGAGGATGTTACAATAGTGGCTATTTATCGGCCTCCTTCTTTTAAAAACACAAACAACTTTATTGATAGTCTCGATAGCGTTCTCAAATTAACAACTCCTTCCGTGGTTCTGATCGGTGACATGAATATTGATATTAAGATAGACAGCATTGATAGTCACTCAGATGAATATTTAACTTGTGCTGCCTCTAACGGACTTCTCCCAGCTCATCAGTTTCCGACACGCCTCACAAACTGTTTAGACCACATTTTACTCAAAACAAACAAATCCGCTACAACTTTCGTTATTGAATCATCCATTACGGATCACGAACCGCTGCTATTGTTTTTACAAACCAGGAGTGCCAACTCAGATGTGACCTGCACTAGATCAAAAATAGACTACGATTCCGCTATAGAGAATATCAATAAACATGACTGGTCTCCAATCCTGTCAATCTCGGATCCTAATGATGCTGCCGATGCGTTAATAGGTAGTCTCTCCGCTATAGTCATAAAAAACACTCGGGAACAAACTGTTCCACGAAGAGAGCGTAATTTGAAGCCCTGGATTACGCCGGGGCTACTCCGCTGTATTCGACACCGCGACCGCATGCATGTCAAACTCAAAAAGTCGGATGATAACCTAACATTAAAAATCACCTACACTCGCTATCGCAATTTCTGTAATTCCCTGCTGAAAAAACTTAAACGCTTGTATGAAAAGGAACAGTTTCGTAATGCAAAAAATGATGTTAAAGCTACTTGGAATGTTATTAAGAAAGTCTCAGATCTTCAAATTAAATCTTCTCCCTCTTTTGACCTGTTACATTTATTCGATAATCCTAAAACCTCGCTTAATCATGTCAACAACTTTTTTGCTAATGTAGGCAGTGGCTTAGCGTCGAAATTTAAACCACCCTCAATGGTACCAAACTCTGTGTTGAATTCAAATTCGTGTAGCTCAATGGCCCTTTTCGAGGTAACCGAAGACGATGTTGACTCCATTATTTTGGGTCTTAGGTCTGATTGTGCCACTGGCTTAGACTCTATACCGTCTAAAATACTAAAGGCCTCGAGATGCGTATTGGTTCCGGTTATTACACATATCTGTAATCTTTGTATAAGTGCAGGTGTCTTTCCTACGGCGTTTAAAAAAGCAGTAGTTCACCCCATTCACAAGTCTGGCCGCAGAGATGACGTCAATAACTACCGTCCAATCTCGATTCTAACAGCAATGTCAAAGATCTTAGAACGAATACTGAATAAGAACCTGACCAGTTTTCTCGACGCAAACAACATCTTAGCGAATAACCAATATGGTTTCAGACATGGAGTTAGTACTGAAGATGCGGTCTTGGATTTATCTAGTCACGTGGCTAGGATGCTCGATGGAAAACACAAGTGCCTGGGAATTTTCCTTGATCTGTCAAAGGCATTTGACACCGTTTCTGCCCGAGCCTTATTGAGTAAAATGGAAAACATTGGAATACGCGGACACTCACTGAAAATCTTCGCAGACTATCTTAGCGATCGTACCCAAACAGTTAAAATCGGTCCACACGAAAGCGATGTGCTTCCAATCACATACGGCGTTCCGCAAGGCAGCATACTGGGGCCTACTCTTTTTCTCATCTATATTAATGAACTCTGCAAACTGCCTCTCAAAAATTGTAAGATATTTACGTACGCGGATGACACTGCCCTTGTTGTAGATGGTTATGACTGGCCACAGACATATCAAAACGCCGAGGCTGCGCTTTCCGCCGTAATGAAATGTTTGGCCGATAACTTGCTCACTTTAAATCTTGATAAATCTGTGTATGTTCCCTTTGCCATTCGGTCGAATCTGTGCCCCTCGAACTCCCTTACCCTAAAAGCGCACGCTTGCGGATCCTTAACGCAGTGTAACTGCCTCTTCCTCGCCAAATCCACTTGTGTAAGGTATCTAGGAGTACTCATAGATCAGCATCTCAACTGGCACCCCCATATAGACAGAGTCACGTCCCGCATACGCAAGCTAATATATGTTTTCAAAAAACTACGAAGCTCTGCTGATAACGAAACGTTAAAGTTAGTATATTTTGCCCTATGTCGGTCTGTCCTAACGTACTGTTTGCCCGTCTGGGGTGGCGCCACCCGTAACGTATTTATCCGCCTTGAGAGAGCCCAGAGAGCTGTCCTTAAGGTAATGCTCTCTCTTCCACGTAGGTACCCCACTATGCAGCTCTATTCCGATTGCAAGGTACTCACAGTCAGGCAACTCTATGTGCTCCTGTCGACCCTACGCAAACACTCTACCCGCCCTCCAAAGGAACCGGCTGGCAGGCTTAAGCATAATGTTTTCCCCCACGAACGCCATAGAACTGCCTTTGCCAAACGCCAATTCTACGTTAGTAGCATTAATATGTACAACCTCCTAAACAAAAAGTTCAAAATTTATTCGTGCCCTAAATATAAATGCAAAACCTTACTTAGAGATTATCTTCAAACACTAAGCTATGATGACACTGAGGATCTTCTACTGGGTAATTTACAGAGATAATACGAGTAATGAAGGTACTGTTATAAATATAAGTCTGTATCTAACCATCAACGGATGTGTACTGGTCACACCCCATTCTTCTCACTACACACACCCTACACCTACACACCACATACGCACACACACATCATACACTTACTCACTACACACTCTCATTTTAGATCCTACATTTTTATTCACCTCACCGCACACTTAAACTTGTTTTCTTTTACACCATTTGCTTATTGTTATAACGTCCCGTTTTAGTACCCATGCTTCGGCTTTGTTTGTTACGGAGAATCACTGACTCCTAAGACACAGGCACATACACCTAGTTTAGGAGTCAGAGTATTAACATTATTGTGATCTATTTATAAGCCTTATATGCTCTTAGTTGTGTATCATGTATTGTAATGGCTTTTGGTGAAATAAAGAATTATTATTAAAAAAAAAAAATTTACAAAAAAAAAATGTATATATGTAGTTTATCAGCCATCTAGTTACCATAACACAAGCATTAGGTTGCTTAGCTTGGGACTAGATGGTGCTGTGTGAAATGTCCAGGGATATTTATATTTATTTATTTATTTTGTATCATGTTTTTTTTTCTCTACGAACCCAGTTAAGTCAATTAAATTTATGTCCGATTTAGAGAAGAACGGTTCGGTATGTTACGTTATTTGGGTCTAAGTAGAATTAGATGCTAGTGGTCTACTCTAAAACATCTGTAAAAAATGTGCATGTAACAATATGGTGTCTGATAAAAAAACTTTGAAAAATTACTTTAGAGCTTCAGAAGTCGGTGATTTTTGTTTGTTTGATTGAGTTTTTTTGCCACCGACTTCTGAAGCTAAAGTTATTTTTCCATTTTTTTGTGTTTTGGAAGTCGGAAATCTGTGTGTACCTACTTTACACTTACTACTTTACATCTGCGTACCCCCTCCGAGCATACAGGCTTTATTTTATGTTATCATATTGTGTAAACAATAAACAACCAAGCGATCGCAGAAATCAAAACAGGTTTGCTGTCTATTATTGAAGAGTTCCATTGCTTATCTCCGAAGAGCAGCACCAGACCTTCACCAAATTTAAACGGGACCTCCACGGAATAATGTTCTTCCAAACAAAAAAGAATCATCAAAACAGTTCACAATAAAATTGGCGAAGATATCGCTGAATATACACGAAAAAAAACAAATGAATTGATAACCTCCTCCTTTTGGAAGTCGGTTAAGAACTCCAATTCTGGGATAAAGTCGTTTCTGTACAAAAGCTGTAATATTGCATCAATGTATACGTATTTTGTGTACAATAAACAATATCAACTAGTCCAAACTATTACATAAAAATAAAAATGCCGTTGGAAAACTCCAGAATAGGTAAAAAAAAAGAATTTTCCTATTAACACTCTGTCATGTTACGTAGTTCGCGAGAACATTGAAAAGTTTAATAGAGTAACATTCTGTACGGCTTTTGAAAAGAGTCTTTACAAAGCCATTTGCTAGTCAACAGAAAGGTAGAATTTGCGCCCGATTAGAGGGTGATTTTTAATTGAAATATTAATATTATATTTAATTTATTCAAGTTAAAGTGAAAGGTTTATGCAGATACTCAATAGAATTAATGTCTACACATTATTGGTGCCATTCCTGAATCTTAAAAGCCAGAGGCGCTTTTGGGCACCGTCACTTATGTAACTTGATAAACAAACCGAAAGCTTTAGCGGATATTGCGCAGTAGGCTAGGGAGAAGATCTGTAAGAATGTTAGCCCAAAAAATACAAAAATTGAGACATGCAAATCAAGTATCTATCATAAAAAAAAACTTATTTTTTACAAGGAAGAATTACTTAGTCTAGTAAAACAGAAAATTAATATTGTTTCCGTTTCTTCCCAGTTATTTGGACCACCGAGCGCGCCTGTGCTGGAAAACCCTGAATTTCAAACACGATGGTACTTCAAGTATTTTCTCGGAAAAAGTAAGTATTCATTCATTCATTCATTTATTTTCTCTTGACGTTATTGTAAGGTAGTTATAATTACTTTGTGGTGATAGGTATTTTACTCGTACCCTATATTTCAAAAGACGATTAAGGAATCTATTGATTAAAAGATTCTAAATATCTGAACTGATCTGAATAATAACTGAAAAGGAAAACATGTTACCGTAGGAGGCAGGAATCGATTTGACCTTTGATTAGCTACTTATTATTTTTCTGCGTAGGTGTTCTATACAAATATGGAACACTAATTAAACTCACAATTATTCTTAACCATTTTATCATTATTTTGTACCCCACTTACAAAACAATGGTACAATTTGGAAGTCGTTCACAGCTCGCATTCTTTCATCGGAATAATCATCCACTCCACTGAGAAGCCAGAGGAAATACGAAAATTATTGTAATCTCGTTCGAGTTATGCTCTTACAAAGAAGTTATGTTTAGTGAATGAAATTGAAATAGCGAAACACTGCCGCATTGTTTCTTTGGTATTTTCAGGGTTGGCTGAAGCTCTGGTTCTTGTTCATAAAGGCATTTTCGAACTGTTCTATCCAGTTCAGTCCACGGAATAAATATCCATTTTCACGCAATATGAACAAACACAGACACAAAATTACGTCGTGTTCGTCAAAATTATACTCTATTCATGTTTCTTTTTGCTGAATAGACGGTACTAATGAACTCGCAGTGACAAAAATCGCAGTACAAACATGTTTGGGTAATACAATGTTGGTAATAGATATAAAACCTTTTTACTAACGTGATGTAGTTTTAAATATTCTGTTGATTTTAAAATAGATAGGACCACTATACATTGACATTGAGACATTGGCATAGCGTTGTTGCTAAACATTTGAGTTTTTTTTTTTATGAAATGTGTTTTGAATAAAACCGGACAAGTTGTTTTAAATCTAAAATGTCTTATAGGTTTTCCTGTAATCAAAGAACAAAGAACAAAAAAAAGCAAAGAACTATTTCTTGTATTTTTCTTTTAATTTTCGGCAATGAATGGAAATGGAAGATGGAATGGTCAATTTTCGCCTACGATCGGATCGAACGACAAAAAAATCATGTCGGTTGTATGGGAATACAACAGACATGATTTTTTGCCGTTTTTATAGATAATGGTACGGCACGTAGGGTGCGCGAGTCCGACTCGCACTTGGCCGGTTTAAAATAAAATGACTCCTGATATGAATTATTTGGTAGACTGGTAGCAAACATCTGTGTTACCAGTCTAAAAAATTAAATCAATGGTAAATTTAAAGGAACCCCAAACTATGAGGGTGTGAGCCGACTTTGTATCATACGAAAAAAATCGTCAACATACTGATTACCTACCTATAAGTAATTTTCTTCCAAACTTTAAGAATAATTATAATTAGAATTCATAATTATTATCTCGTAGAGAGCCTCTAAAGCGTTTGTGAAAGACACAAACGACAGGTATTATTAATTTCTAAGTGCAAAGAGCCCATTGCTATGGTTAGATTCCAACTAACTTGATTTGTAAAAGGAATAAGACAAGTCACAAAAACTAAGTAGGCACTCGATTTTTTTGTCTCTACGAATAGCTTTCAACGAGAGAAAAGCTAGTGAAAAACATGAAAAATCATTATGGTCTACATAAAAACCTACGTTCCTAAGTAGATAATTAAAGCCTGTGTGTTATTGCGTCAGTTGATTCAAGTACAAATTCTGTCATGTACAACAATAGCGACCCATTCCGACACCTGTTTGTGACAGTGCCCACCTTTTGTAACCCGACGGATTATTTATTACAGTTAACGATTATGTTTCTCCAGCGAGGCAGTTTCTGGGGTTAATAACTTTCAATTATACTTACTAATAATTTTCCATTGAAATCTAAACCAAATAACCTAAAGCGATTTCAGTTGTTGTGTTTCCGATATTGAAGTCTTACACAAAGTTATACATTTAAGAACTGAAGCACCTGGACAGGTTTCCCTTTTCCCAAGTTTACCAATCTGCAGAAAATAAAGACCGATAAAAAATCCCGAAGGTTTCACCGCAAAATCCGTCTCAGTGGTTTACGTGAAAAATTGCTATTCCCGTTTCCAACGTGTGTAATGGTGATGGCTCAATCAATGTCCAGGCGGACATTTATCGATACATTCTCTCGATAAATCGCTTCATTTATTTCTAAAGAGATGACACTAATCGAACGCATATTGCAATACGGTAAGATTTATCGGAGTATCGCTTTATATTTTTGTAGTACTTACATAAATACTAATTTAGTCAATATAAGCCTGCATAGTAAGTAATGTTGGTGTTATAACATTCTTATCATACAAACGCTTGGTTTATGTATATATTATGATAAAAAGTACAATAATCCTTTTAGGTAATATTTGTTTCAAATGCGTACAATCTAAACATACTAGACTGGAGATTAATTTGGTACCATGGCTTCCAGTGCACTTGAAGTCGAGATTGTGTAACTTTGAAGATATATGTTAGCCCAAAATTGAGCTTCTTCTTCATTCTGAGAGCCCAATTCTGTGTGTTGTGCTTCAGTGAATCATACATATTAGATATGACGGCAAATGCGGCACTTCGCTTTGGAAAATATTTTGTGTTCCCCTTTCGGAAGCCGTTACTATAAATATTGTTTGTACTGAAACAAACAGGCTGAAAATAGGCCTGTACTTTCCCTTTTTTCTGAGATGGAACTTTAACCCCAGGTGTCAAGAATCGTTATAAATAACGCTAAGAACTTGTTGAACGCGATCAGAGTTAGAAGCAGGTCGTGTCCAGTGAATTAATCGTTCGCACTTGCGTGTCATAATCATACCGTCACGAAGTGCTGAAATTTCTGCTTTTATAGCTTTATTATCTTCACTTTGTATCTTTATTCGAACGACGAGCGATTAAGTAGATAGTTCAAATTCATTTCAGCGAATGTAACTAATTTCAGGACAACGACAGACGTAGTTAGTTATTACGCCAACTTTGTAACAACAGTTGAATAGTTATTAACTTTATTAGTATGCGGGCCTTAACAGTCAATTGTTTAGCTCTTATTTCAATGTCAACTTCATTTCAGCGTCGCAAACATTCTTCACTGTCACACAAACATCAATATTTCAACAGAGGAACTCTTAACAAAACTTTACGTTTAATTACTGCCGCAAAAGTCTGAGTCAATATTATGGTACTGTCAAATTAAATACGTAAAGATTGTTTTTTAAGTATCGTCTATACCAAATTGCAGTGTAATATATACATTACATGACTATAATTAACGCATAAAAAATATTTAAATTTTCTTTCGTAAATATTTCAGGTGGTTACCTAAGTAAATATATTTTTTCTGTAACTTGATACTTCAAACTTTAACAAAGTCTACCTACAGCCGCTATTTCACAGTATGAATAGCTTACACGCGTTTCCCATTCCTTGCTCTGATATTAAATTCCTTCAAACGTATTTCCGTTGGCAGAGGAAAATGAGTTTTGTACAACAAAATAAGAGTGTCGTCAAGCCTGTGTCAGCGACAGAGATGTCCACCGAACCTGAAACAATGAGGTTACAGCCGCCGGCGACCATGTAATCCACTCACAACTGAACATTACAGTTTACGCCTATATGCTATTATTTTTATTTGTCTCAACGACAAGGCTGTTGCTCTAAAGACAGAAAATACAATGGTACTTAAATTATGTAAGGTTTTATTTTTAAATCACATGTTGGAACTATCTGTTGGTTGCCTTGACATGGGCATATGATGAGAAACGAGGAAAATTTCGTGGGGCGAGTTTTGAGTATAAATGGGGATAGAATGTGAAAAAGATGATATGGCTAGAAAAGGGGTGAAAACTTGAGTGGCGGTTAATAAAGAAGTATGTAAGAAGAAGACATGCTGCGTCGAACTCAAATAAATTGGGATAAGGGTAGAAGAACTCGGAAGGGCGGAAGAAGAAAGTCATCAATTAAGCTTCAGTCCGCAGTGTGGAGAGCAGCGGTGCCCCAGTGGTGGCGGCCCCGACTTACGAACAGTAAGTCGTGGGTTCGGACTCAGGCAGGCGCATTACTTTGTGTAATTTATTTCATCACCAGTGCTCTCAAAAACCGTAAAGGAAAACAATGTGAGGAAACCGGCATGCCCTAGAACCAAAAATTCGAAGGCATGTGACATCTACCAACCCGCACTGGGCCCGCGTGGTGGATTATAGCCCATTCACTCTCTAGAGAGGACGCCGTGTGTCCCAGCAGTGGGAACATTATAGGCTGATTATGCTTAAGCCGCAGTGTTCAATTTTCAGGAGGCATCAGTTTGAAATATAATTTTACCTTTAAATCACTGTTTTAATGATCGCACAATAATTACCTCAATGCTAATTAAACCTAATTGGAAATGCTTTGCGAATTTGATATTTGTAAGTTCGGACAAAATCGATGTGCAATATCTACTATTTGTGGTGGTCCTCTAATCCGGTTCATACACCGGAAGTTTGAAACTGATCCGGGAGCTATAATTTACATTTACTAATGGGAGAACTATGCGATTAATACTGTTTGGTCTATTCTAATAATATGGCATGCTTCTCACAGACTTTACTGGTATCTACACAAATAAATAAAATAAAGAAGTGTCTGTTTGTAATTTCAAAACAGCTTTTTACTGAATTCATGTGAAAGTATATGTACGGTACATAAAGCAAAAAAAAAATATATTTTTTTAATTTTGTCTGTCGGTCTGTTTGTTCCGGCTAATCTCCGAAACGGCTGGACCGATTTTTAACGGTACTTTTACTGGCAGATAGCTAATGTAATAAGAAGTAACTTAGGCTACTTTTATTTTAACAAGGATTAGGGTTCTGGGCAAACAAATTAAAAAACTTGAAATTGTTAGCAAAATCCGATTTAAATCGGGAATTAATATTTTTATAATAATTTCACGCAGTCGAAGGTCGCGGGGCGCAGCTAGTAGATAATATGAGAAGTCAGTACGTATTATGAACAAATAAAAGGCGTATTTGATCTCAAGCTTACAGCCAGCATAAAGGCTCCAAGTTATTGAATTCCTTTATCAACAATACCTACGTTTCATATATACGGTAGGTATGTATTTTATTGTTCTCCGTTTAAAGCACAAAACTAGTGTATACATGATGTATATTGTTACGTTTCGTGCAACAAATCTATGACCGAACCTAAATAGTCTATTTTGAACTCGCTTTGACCCTCGTTATTCTAGATTTATACCTAACTAAACGCTCACGAACCTGCCTACTTTACATTCTGAAACTAAAATTCCAAATAAAATATGGAGGTAAACACCAAGCCTTTAAAATATTTTCCATTTTATTTATACCGTTCGTTCATGACATTCCTGGAATTTGAAAATTGAAACGTGAAAATCGCTTTGTAGCGTTGATTTTAGAATTTACTTATACGATACTAGCTGTTGGCCGCGATCTTCGTTCGCGTGAAATTAGTATAAATATTTTTATACTAATTTCACGCGAACGAAGCGCGAACGTTACTTCTCTTTTTTAATCGGATTTTGTTAACAACTTCAAGGGTTTAATTTTTTTTGCACAGAAGCGCGATGATGATGCTTCATTTTTAGGGTTCCGTACCCAAAGGGTAAAACGGGACCCTATTACTAAGACTTCGCTGTCTGTCTGTCTGTCTGTCTGTCTGTCTGTATGTCTGGCTCCAGGCTGTATCTCATAAACCGTGATAGCTAAATCAAATCAAATCAAATCATTTATTTCTTTGCAAAAATATGAAACATCTATGTATCTTTTACCCATGGTAAAAGATACATAGATGTTTCATATTTTTATACAAGTTCTCCACATTTTACCGTCCAATGGTCAGCTAGAAAGCTTCACAAATGATGTATTACTATTGCCGCTATAACAACAAATACTAAAAATTAAAAAAAAAAATATTAAGGGGGGGCTCCCATACAACAGTTATGATTTTTTTGCCGTTTTTATTTATATAATGGTACGGAACCCTTCGTGCGCGAGTCCGACTCGCACTTGGCCGGTTTTTATAAACTTTCACACTGTAAATGTCGTTATATCTATTACGTTAACCAGATTTAATAAACATGATGTTCCTACCTAATTCATTCATTCATTCTGCTATGAAAATAAAACAACAATGAATACGGCATCTAATCGGATAAAACATTCGGCTTGACTGAGTAAATAACAAACAAAAACCTCAGTGTTTTGTTTACCTTCGCATGTTAATTTTCATATTTTTAAGCATTTCCATTTTGTTTTTGTCAACGTCGGCGTGGCTATGTAAAATAAACAGTCATCAATATATACATACCTACCTTCTTGTATATGACAAAAATGTTCTCCAATATTAATATCATACGAATAATGATAAAATGATCATCTTTAAAATAGAAACAGCCAGCGTTTCATACAATTCCTGACTGTAATAAGTATTACTTTTTGTGGCACTTTCCGAAATTGTTTACACTGGTCCTAGGTAAAGTTTACTTTCTTGATAGAATCCATAGTCACGGCAGGTGTAGGTTCTCAAAATGTACGTAATCCGAAGTGGCTAACTTTACGGTTTTGCCCAGAAATTTATTTCCTCACACATAATGTTCAGGACCCAATTTTGACATTAGACATACATTATTGACATTATTGATTTCGACATTGTGTTGGTTGCCGAGAGATTGGAGGTGTGGTGGCAAAGACTGGAAAATGTTGGCCTCAAATTAAGTAGGACCAAAACAGAATACTTCTATTGTGATTTCGGTGGTCTCTCCAGTCCTGCGCCCGTAACTCTTGCCGGAACGCCCATAGCGATCTGTTCCGATTTCCGGTACCTCAGGTCGCTTTTCCAAGGGGTTGGCGAAGTAGACCGCGACGATGGATGAAATGGCGATAGGTCAATGGAACCACTTGCGCCCCACGGATGCCCTTCAAGTTAAAAAGGAAAACATAGAAGTCCGTGAGCTAGAGCGTGTTAGAGCTGTCGTACTGTATGGATCGGAATGCTGGGCTGTGAAGAAGCTGGATGAAAAAAGAGAGCGGAGATGAGAATTTTCAGGTGGATGTATGGTGGGTGTGACAAGAATGGATAAAGTAAGGAATGAGTATATTAAAGGAAGTTTAAAGTTGAGTTACAGAAAAGTTGCAAGGGAATCGACTGTCTTGGTATGGACATGATGGTGAGGAGGGACGAATCGCATGAGACTAGACTAGAGTGATGAATATAAATGTTGATAGATGAAGAGGGAGAGAACGACCAAGGAAACTATGGATGGATTGCGTGAGGAATGATATGAAAGAAAAAGGATTAAATGATAGCGTGACAGTAGACAGGGGAGAATGGACGAAAAAAAACGTTGCGCCGACCCCAAGTAACCAACACGGACGACGGAGATTATGTATTAATAGAAGAAAAATGTTTGCGAATTTAATTTAGTCTTTGGTTGGAAACAAAAACACACGGTACCGATATCGGTTGTGTCTGTATAGGTATCGGAATAAGTACGTCTATGACGAAATGTGTACCTACAAGTATTAGGTTCACCTCAGCATAAAATTAATGAATATTTGAATAAGTATTGGGTACCTACAACACCGGTAAAGGTACCGCGGGTTTAATGCTACACGTTATAAAACCGAGTCTTAGCTTTCCAGTTGCATCTAAAGCCATATTATTCTACAATCATAAAATGTTTACAGTGCATCAGAACTACATCGGAGTGGATGGATCCAGAGAGCCATATCTGCTGAGTGTGGTGCAGGAAGGTGGAGCGGGACTTTTACGAGCCATCCTCTTCAATAAAATGGTGAGAACTGCTACTTACAGTTATGGCACACGCCCTTCAAGATTTAAATCACTTTTATTTCGCACGTCAGCGCTAAGTTATAATGCCCTTTATCGCCCGGACAATAAAATTGGAAAAAATATGGCCCTTGATATATTCAGAACTTCTGCTAGTTCCAAATTGTGTCCGTGACAGAATAATTTATTTATTGAACGGTGGAACGTAAAACAGGTTGATGTCATCTTTATTGATTGCTTTTACCATTTAATGATCTGATGAATTAGTTAATTTTATTTTACTACTCTTTTTTACATCTTTACCTTTATAAAAAAGTAAAGACAGACCGTTCGTTGAAGTGCTAAAAGCTCTAACGAAGAATAAACTGTCTCGTCAGTACCTAATAAAAATCACACTGTTTTATAAGTAAATTCTGTATCCATAGGGTGCCCATAAGATATATCTGCCACCAAGTGCTTGGAACAGTGGTGGTGGACAGGCGCCGACTAGACCAACAGTCAAGCAGATTCTATCACAATTCCCTTCTATGGAGCGAGTTGATAAAGTCCCAAGAGAGGTTAGTTTTTGTCCTAATGAAACAAGTAGGTAAATATGTTTTACAATATTAATGACCCCTATTTATGAGCTTATGTACTCAATGATTTCCTCTTGTGTAGATAACATGTGCCGAATTACAAAAAGACGTTCTACTACTGGAAGAACAGGAAGGCTCTGTAAATTTTAAGATAGGAGTAATGCTAATGAAACCCGGCCAAAAGACTGACGACGAAATGCTCTCCAACGGTAAATATAACACTAAATATTAAAAGCTAAATGTATTTCTAAGAAAGGACATTGAAATGTTGGAAATCTTTCAGAGAAAGGCGACGAGAAATGGGACAGGTTTATTTCACTTTTGGGAGATAAAATTCGATTACGAGGCTGGAACCGTTTTCGAGGGGGGCTGGACGTCAAAGGTAACATTCATATTTCAATTTAGTACAACTTATTACGCAATAAACAAACGGTAGAAAATTTTATTTTCTTTAACCCTGAAGTTTGAGCTAAAATTATTGTTTTCGCGATAAAAACCGGCCAAAACATTAGTCAAAACACACAAACACGCAGTTCATAATTCGCAGAAACACGAAATTTTAATGAGGCCAGCGAGTGTAACTTCAGCATAAAACGAAAATAAATTGCTTAAATTCGTCTTATCCAGACTCATCTAAATTGTCCCCGTTGTAACAGGTGACATGACTGGCAGCCATTCCATTTACACGATGCATCAAGGACACGAAATTATGTTTCACGTCTCGACAATGTTGCCGTTTTCCAAGGATAATAAGCAACAGGTGAGCCTCATAAAATTATAATAAAGAGCATTTACCTTAAGGTTTAATGGTACCTACAGTGTGTCTTTTAATTAAATTCTTCGAACCATTAATTTAATTTTTCTGAATGGAATGATAGAATGATACTCCAACCAGTGGCGTAGCAAGGGGGGGGGCGGAGGGGCGGACCGCCCCGGGCGCCACCATTAGAAGGGCGGCAAAATTGGTAAAAAATATTTTGTGAGGTCACTGGCGGTTAGTCAGACAATTAATTTCTCAAGAAGTTAGCTTATACCCACTTACCTACACATATTAAATGTCCCTCCCGCCCAAAACAATTGTTGCAAATCACGAGTGGCGGTCAGCCCTTGTTTGTGTTTAGACGTGTACATGCACGGTGTTAAGGTGTGCACACTGTACCTCAACTTGTACCAGTAATATAGTGTATTATCTATGGTAACTTCTTCGTCTGCCGCGCTGCCGTTTTAATAATAAGTAAGTTTTAGTTTGTTTTTTTTTTTATTATAAGTCTCACGGAAAATATAAACAAAATCGGCTGCCCCGCTTCCTAGTTCAAGATCCCAAGGCCGCCAGACATAACTCATTTTCTGATGGACAAAATATGCAGGACAGTAGTGTTAGTGTATACCTAAATTAAAGCCTTTGTCAAACAGCGAGCTCGACGGTAGCGCGACGCGAGTCTGGCGGGCCGTAAGCGCGGGGCGCGATAGTCACACTGTAGGAAGCACGCCACGGGCTCGCGCCCCGTCAGCATCCGGGTCCTGTGTACCGGTTATCATAGCAACGCCTAGCGATCACGTCACGCTGCGCCGTCCGCCGTCATCAAGCTTGGCGCGACGTCAGCGATAGCGTATCGTGTTTTGTGTGACGACTTACATAGGTACAGGGTGTAAGGGACATTGACGCGCAAACGAATACCATGGGTCCAGGACATGATTCTGGACCTCCCTTTTTTTTCGGATGGGAAATCATCAAATGACTCCGCCCGCTCTGGGCGGAGCGGAAGGGAGTGTTAGACTTTTACTGACTAAAAACCATCCATGTTCCTTCTTTTGCCCTTTATGTTCCAGGGCCGCGGTATCTCTTTCGAACAGTCCCGCTACCCTGGCAGGCATCGGCCCTTGCGGGCGCCTCATGTTTGCTGACATCTCTTTGAGGCGCGTGTAGAACACGAACGCGCCGTCGACACGGCCTGTAGTCATAAGACAGACGGACGGCGAGCTAGCCCATTACTCACCGTCCACAGGCCCGCGCCTACGGTGGCCGAGAGCCATCACGACGTGGCCCCCGACGCCCGGTGCTTCTCCCGCGGCGGCTGGGACGTGAGGTTCTCTCCCTCTCACGTTCCGCCACCTCCTTTGCTAGCATGACTGCTTCGCAGAAGGAGGTAACGGCTTCCCATTCCCTCTCGCCCCGGACCATGGCTTGAACCAGGGCCGGACGCGAGAGGACGCTGCCACCAATCGCCGCTACGAGGACACGGCGGTGCTCCGCCCAAGCGGAGCAGACCTCTACGGTGTGTGGAGCACACCGTAGAGGTCGTGTCCTCCGGGCGATCCTCACAATGTTAGCACCCGGGCATTTCCTCCCGCCCGATTCGGTGCAGGTACCTCCCGAAAAAACCGTGTCCGGTGAGGACCTGCGTCAGGCGGAAGGTGAGGGCGCCGTGGCGCCTCTCTAGCCACTCCTCAAAGAGGGGACTTATCGCCACTGTACCCCCCTTTTTTTTTTTTTTTGGAGGGTGGGAAATCATCAAATGACTCCTCCCGCTCTGGGCGGAGCGGAAGGGAGTGTCAGACTCTTACTGACTAAAAACCACCCATGTTCCTTCATTGGCCCTTTATGTTCCAGGGCCGCGGTATCTCTTTCGAACAGTCCCGCAGCCCTGGCAGGCACCGGCCCTTGCGGGCCCCTCCCTTTTGCTGACAACTCTTTGAGGCGCGCGTGCAACACGAACGCGCCGTCGACACGGCCTGCCCGTCGTCACACGACGGACGGACGGCGAGCTAGCCCATTACTCGCCGTCCACAGGCCCGCGCCTACGGTGGCCGAGAGCCATCACGGCGTGGCCCCCGACGCCCGGTGCTTCTCCCGCGGCGGCTGGGACGTGAGGAGGTTCTCTCCCTCTCACGTTCCGCCGCCTCCTTCGCTAGCATGACTGCTTCGCAGAAGGAGGCGACGGCTTCCCATTCCCTCTCGCCCCGGACCATGGCTTGAACCAGGGCCGGACGCGAGAGGTCGCCGCCGCCAATCGCCGCTACGAGGACACGGCGGTGCTCCGCACTGGACCCCCCTGCGTTGGAATTTTTCGTCGGCTTTTTCATGATTTTTTTTGCGCGTAAGTCCCGAAAAGTAGAATTTTAGACTGTTTAGACTTTATGAAACGTATTTTTATAGTGTAAATTGTTAATGTTTTTCGCTCAATTCTTTCATTTCGTTACGTTTTTTCTCACCAACATTATTATTTTTAAGACGTCAAAAGGGCGGCAAATTATGACTCCGCCCCGGGCGACAGTGACTCTCGCTACGCCACTGACTCCAACTAAAAATTAAGCTTCGATTCCACCTATCTAGTCATCAAGGTACATCAGTTCCATAATATTGCAAGATCTTTAAATTATTCCTAAATCTGATACGTAAACTTCAGTAAACTTGTTCCGTCTAACAATACCAACTTAACTTACTCCATTAAACTTCGGGTCTATGATGCGTCTTTCCAAAATTTTTGAAGCAATTTTTCAACAAGATGCCGCAAATCATATTTTTAAGATTTACAAGTTTGCGATGAATAAAGTTATTATACTGTGACTCTCTTGTTAAACTTTTTGCTTTGTAATTTGTTTACGAAGATTTCAGAGATAGGTTAGCTTAGACCGCGTAGTCGCACTGCGGAGTCTCGGGCGACAGTGTGTCGTTTTATGTGTTTTTAACTAGTTTAATGTGGCTTCTAGCCGGTTTTGATAGTGTAGGTGAGATAAGTGGGCAAAAATAACTAAATAATCTCCGATTTTCTACTGACAAGATTGCCGTTACTTTTATAAAATTATAAGACTGACTTTAAGAATGTTTTTCTGTATTTAGGTACTACAATTCGGTTGTAAGTAAAGATACCTACATATCTACATGACAGGACGCCTATACCTAATCTCCGAAGAGAGAACTCCCATTTCGGCTGTTTTGTTTCAATACCCACCCGTTCATTGGTTGTTGACGGCAGTCCAATGTTTGCATACTAGTCTAGTACAGTGTTGGAACACAATCAAAATAACAAACAATTAAACAGTGTTAGAACTAGGTAGATCGCTAAAGCCCAAAGTTTATTCTGCAGTACAGCTACGCTGCTACGTCCAATTCCAATTGGAATCATGAAACTCCAGTACCTACAAAGCAATTTGGAAAAGCGAAGCCAAACCCACCCTTTTGTGTTAGTAGTAACCTGTTAACTGTAGTTCATATCGTTGCGGCCTTAAGGTCCTATTCCACTTGGTTGAATTCAGTCGTCTTTTTAGGAAGAGATATTTAGAAAGCTTCTGTACACACTGACTTAGTTACTGAATTGACTGCATTCAGAGAACGAAACCCGACAAGAACCGCTGGATAGTCGCTCACTTAACACCTTACCGTCTGGTCGGAGGATCCTCCCTTTTCAATGGAGGATGAGGAACTTTACACCCTGTTTCTCATACCTCTGTAAGGTTACTTTTAAGCAGGTGAATTGCTGAATATGTCTGAATTCAGTTACTAAGCGATTTCGACGAATAGCCCAGTGGGCCAGTGGAATAAACCCTTTAACAATGTTAAAACTATGTATGTATTTATTGCAGCTGGAGAGGAAACGCCACATCGGCAACGACATTGTCAACATTGTGTTCACAGACGACTCAGTGCACAATACATTTAATCCGCAGTGCGTCAAAAGCCATTTCACACGTATCCTTTTTCAATATTTTTCAGTCGGCCGCATACGGATTTTTATTGCTTACTATAGAGGTTTTAGTGGTAGTGAATTTTTAGTGGCATTGCTTTTTTTTTATTTGAATATTTTGAAGCTTTGCTCCTTGTTTTAGCTAACCCGTGTTTTGTTTTTCTGTGATGAATCCGTACTCAGTAGGTATACACCCTAATGTATTTCAAGTCAACTTGCAAGATGGACGATATTTTCCTGATAGATAAAACAGACATATTCGCAGTAGTTTCAGAGGTTGAAGAAGGATACAAGCTGAGCGTATATAGTGATGATACAGTGCCACCATTCGGCCCCTCGTTACCTTGTCCGCCGATATTCAACGATCCACAACTATTTAGGGAATTTTTACTGGTGAGTTGACATCAAGCCTTTCCATACGTGCAGATCATAATGATACTAATATGGCAAAAACTCGCAGACAAACAATTTGTAAATGGTATTTCTGCGATGTTTATATCTCTTCGATTCATTCGTAAGTAAAATTTTCTCTTCTAAATCTTCAGCCGTTATATCAATGATTACTGACCGTTTTAACTTTGATGATTTGCTTTGATTAAAGAAAAGTTATTTTTTACCAAAAAGACTCCGTGTTTAACATAAAACAATTCAATATCCCCAGGTCAAGTTAATGAACGGAGAGAAAGCGGCCTTCCAAACGCCTACATTTGCATTGAAACGACAACGAACCCTGGACACGCTCATACGGGACATCTACGCGGAACACTGCTCCGACCACAAGGTGGTAAGTTTCACAAAGACAAGCACTTGTAAATACAATACTTTCTTTGTCTTCCTAGATTAGAAGTTTTAATTAGTCTCCCGTTCGGGACATACTTGTGCGAAGTTTTCTAATTAGGTCACCGATTTTAGCTGCACCTGTACCTAAAAATTCTCAAAAGTTTGAAGGTCCTTATTCTGCTTAGTTTATGGTTAAATCAATTCAATTATACATAATGCCGTAAGTTTTCCATGTTACACGCGCTTGTAATTTAGCTGGCAGCCGGTAGCACAGTTTACAAGCATTTGTTGGAGTGTATTTTTGCGCAGCTTTCTAGTTAAGATCTAAACAAAGCAGTCGAGCTTATAGTATGCTAGAAAGTTGAGATGCTACTAGTAGAACTACATATTGTACTCGTTTTAAAAGTTTTAATAACATCGTTTCATGCTCAGAGAAAATTTCTGTATTCATTATTTTAAGCGCTCATTTTAAAAACACGCTAGTATTATTTTTCGCAAACATTATGCTTACCCGTGCGTCGTTCTAAAAACATGTTTTTCTTTCAATTCCAGATCATATTCATATCATTATCATCATGCCTGTGAGGGAAGGCTTGCCAGAAGTATACATTCAGTTGGATACTTACAAATCGAAAACATGACGTCCAAACTCCCAGTATCTATTAGGCGACGAGCCGACGACGACAGACTACAGTTTCAGCACTTAATGGACACGACATTGCTATAGTTTCGTTAAAAGCTGGAATGGGAAACTCATTTCCAGGGATAATGCTGGCACTGACGACTGTGCAAATGAGCCAAAAGAAATAAATCCTAATTCAGTACCTTCTTCGGTCTCCTTCTCCCTCCTGCACATTTTTTTCTCTCTTCTTCCTATTAACTTGAGTCTATTTTCAGCCGATGTTATCTCGTCGAGCGCTATCCGACGTATGGTCGGGCGGTGCAGGGGCTGGCGGCGCCGGCGCAGCGAGAACGGAACACTTCTTGCACGTGGGACAAGCGCTCAAACTTGATGCTGTATTGCGAGGCGACGCTCCCACTAGCTTAGTTTCATCAGGTAGCTAGTCTGATATCCGATTTGTAGAAATGGAATACATATCACATTTTTGGTTCACAAAACTAAGGAAAAATATTTTACCAAGATTTTTTTTTGCAGTCAATTTAGTTAATTCCCTACCTAGTTCCTACACATTAGTAAGATATATTGCTGTAACATAATTAATGGGTTCAGGATGTGGCGGTTCACGAAGAGCCCCGTGGGAAGGTAAAGTGTGGCGCGCTGCACCACTCCCAGCCACGCCGGTCTGTGCCGAACAACTGGCAGAGGGACGCCTTTTGCTATCTACTACTTCTAACACATACATTTTAGAAGGTACGTAACCTTTAATGCATTGGATTTTCGATTTGACGTTGAAGATTAGTCGAAACCTTAATCCTAAGACGTTTCCATCGAGACCACTCAGCAACACTCAAAGAAAAACTGTGCCTATTCTTATTACATAAAACCTCGTCTCGTGACTTTTCCTTTGTAATAGTCTGTCATCTTTCATCAAAAAGGTACTTCACTCAAGGCCCAAGTCGAATTATGTTTCAGAAAATGTTTTATATTATGAGTTAGCAACAGTCGACAACAATATTTTTGAAGTTTACACTTTTCCTTCCAACAGAAAGCGGGACAACTCGAGTTGTTTTAAGATGGGAAGGCTGCGTTCGAGCAGCTCGGGTCAGCGAGCGAGCCGGTCTGTTCCGAGTGGGTGCCAGGGTAGTGGCGGGGGGCGGGTCCACCACAGGCGGCGCGGGAGGCGCAGGGCTGTACGCGCTGCCCATACAAGAACTATGTGCCGGCGCCTGGGCTATGCGACCCTTACAGGACTGCAAGCATGCCAGGCTTCCGCGGACAAAGACTGCACATTATTTTGATCTTCTAGAAACGGGTACGTGTAAATTTTTCTCAGCCATCTATTGCAGTCCAAAATTGTCAAAATCCTTACTTACACATCCCAATGAACAAAGAGCCTTAACAATCGGGCGAATTTCAGTCTACGAGTCCATTAAGCCAGTTTACGCAATTCATACAGTTTTGGAACCCAAGCGGCTGTCATTTTGGACGTGAACAATCCAAAAGAAAACTAGAACAAAGAGTAAATTCTGTAATGATTACTTTTTAGGTGAAGGAGGTAAAACAACATTAGCGGTAGCAATTGGTAGAAGAGTAATGCTTATGATTGAAGAATCAAAGACTGACAACGAGATGGGTTTCGAATATACACATATCAAAGTAAGTCGATCACTTTTTTTTCGAGAACTTCAACGACCTAGGCAAGTTAGAAAAAAACATCAATTTTGGCGTCTTTGCAGGACATCCAACTAAGTGAATCTCCAATACTGATCAAGCTAATGGATGGTGAAGTAGGAATAATTGTGGTTGGATACAAGCATCATTGGGAAGTTTTAGAATCCGGGACAGGCCAGGTAAGTCCTTCAAACTTGAACTTTACTAAGAAGATCCCCCTTTTATACCGACTCTTTTTAATTTTGATATAATATGGATACTTTACAGGCAGTAAAACGAGCTGAAAATTCGGAAGATAGCGGACCTCGTCGTGGAACACTCGTCAACGCCTTACGCATAGGAGACGAGAGAGATGGACAAATTGTTTTATGTTATAATCGTAAGCGCCCTACCAACACAATCCAAATATTTAATTTCTTTTTAGACTGCATTTGAAAGACCTCGAAAATGATTGGTTTCAGATACGTGCCATTTTGAAAGATTAACAAGTAAAGGACTAGAAAGCGATACCGAATATGATTTTCATTGGACGACTGTACCTGCAGCAGTAGGTAAGGGTGGATATAACAAAAAGAAAACATCGTTTCTTCAATGTCTTCTAAGTAAAATTCCCTCTACCACCAAGGACCAAGTAGACTAAGTCTTCGTTAACTACCAAAATCAATGTTGCGTCCAAAAATCTTCCGAATAATATACGTTGATGTTAGTTTTTGTTAAAATGTTGAAAACACTACTTTATTTGTTAACACCAACATAATCGGTTATTTTGTTTCAGTATGCGCTTTCCCCTACATTATGGCATTTGCCGAAGATTTATTAGAGATACGACTAGTTGCTAATGGATCCTTAGTACACGCAGCCTGCATACCTGGACTGAAATTGCTTTGCGGGCGAAGAGTAAGTACCATACCCGGGACAAATCGAATAATACATTAACTCGTCCTTTGAAGCATTTCCGGTTTATCTAGAATTGCAACCGATGTTGGTTTTTGCGCTCATTTGGTGCCTCATTAGTGAACTTCGACATCCTAAGCTTTGCAAAAAAAAATCAAAAGAAAATCCCAGACTTTATCAGACATTTGGGGATAACAATTTGCTCGCTTCTAAGGCCATGTAAGCATAGTTAATGCCATAGAATTGTGGATTTGACTTTGTTTACTAAACCGTTATCTTTAAGAGATCTAAAAGTTAATTCTTCTTAAATGTTAACTGTCAACTTGAGGTACTATAACAGCCAGAAGTCGACTTACAATCTAACAAAACTATGGCATAGGCATATTAGTTGTACTTATGACCTTCTTCTTTAAGAACGTTTGACAATACTACACACACATTGGCAACTTGTTGCCCGCTTATAATTGTTATTACAAATTTCAATTAGTTAAGTAAGCGTTACGGTGGCTAAAGTGGTTAGCACTGTGCCTCGCATGGCGAACGTTCAGGTTCGAGTTTCACATCAAACATGAAAAATATTTTTTAAGTATTACATGTGAAATAAGAATGCTGAGTTGCTAACAAATATGTTAAATATTCCACAACTAAACGAAGATTCTTTCGTTTTACAATTATTTTCAATCTTAGCGTCGTTATTAAAATATGAGGGTAGATTTGAAACAAAGTGAAAATTTCACTTTGTAAATCTACCCTCATATTTTAACTACTTTACTAGTTTACATAAATTATACCACTATTCGCTGTTGTTGGTTGGTGAACATAGTTACGAGCGTTACTGTTACCTTGTTGTTGCTATTTTAGTATTTTTCTGAATACAATATGCAGGCTAATATTAGTATTGAAGCCAATATATCTCAAATATCGAATGAAACCGGCTTATGTGTAAGTTTATTTTTTTAATTTTATGTGATGATACCTACAAAATATAATGGTAGATAAATCGCTTGTTGCAAGTGTGTAATATAGTTTTTTTTTTTTAGAGAGAAACTGTTAGTCGTTGGGTGAAGAGATTTGAGGAAGAAGGTAGCCTGAAGAGTCGTGAGAGGAGCGGAAGACCACCTCTTATTAGCCAGCCTCAGCGACGTTATATGGTAGTTGAATATGAGACGAATGGTTTCATCCCAACAAGGCGTTTTGCCGATGAGTTCGGCACATCAGTACGCACCGTTCGCCGCATACTCCATGCCGAAGGTCTTCATCACCGAACGCCAGCTAAAAAACCGTTTTTAACGCAACGGCATAAAGAGGCGAGGTTAAGTTTTGCCCGGGAATATTTGGACTTTGATTGGGAGACGAAAATATTCACCGACGAAAAATCTTTTAAATCGAGCCAAAAAGGAAGGCTGCATTTGTGGCGTAAAAATAACACGCGTTGGTCTGAAGGCAATGTCAGACCAAATACGGAGTCAGGCAGAATCATTGTGAATATGTGGGGGTGGATAAGTGCTCAAGGGCCCGGTGAAGTAAGTTATAATTATATCGACGCGAGCCAACAGTGTCAACTATGTAGAAGTGTTGAACGATATAATGTTGCCTACGGTGCGTAATGTCTACCCCGCAGAAGACTTAAACGAGATAAGTTTTGTTCAAGACAATTGTCCTATTCACCGTGCCAGCATTGTTCGCGAATGGTTTAACAATCATCTGGAAATTAAAGTTATTCCTTGGCCAGCTCGGTCCCCTGACTTAAACCCCATAGAAAATATATGGGGTTTAATGGTGCAAAGATGGGAAGCTCGGGACGAGAGATGCCCTGAGCTACTCAAATCCCATTGCATGCAGTTATGGGATAGTTTGCGCGGCACAAATATCTGTGCAAATATTGTGGCGTCTATGCGTCGACGTCTCATTAGCTGTATCGAAGCTAACGGAGGTCACACGAAATATTAAAAATCATAGACAGGGGTAATTTTGTGTCAGGGGACATAGTGGCCGTAACTTTAACAAATTAGTATTTATATTATTGTAATATTGAGGTTAAGTTTCAATCCTCTTTTCATTGAGAAAATGAATAATTAAGCTATAACCTCTTAAATGATATCAGAATTTTCATAATATCTATATGTAACCTAAAATGTGTTTTTTAACATTCAATACTATAATAATAACATAACTAAGTAAAGGATTTCTTTTGTATAAAAATTATTACAATATCAAAATTTGTTTCATTTATTATCATATTATAATAATAAATTACCTATAATGTAATATCTATTTGTTCAAAGTAATTTACTAACATAAATTACTAAAACACAAATAATAATAATTATAGGCCCAACTAGGATTCGAACTCACATCTATCCGGATCACATTAGCGAGTGCAGCCTCGTTACCGATCTAGCTAATGTTAACTTATACTCACTAGTTGAAATTTTGCAATACTATGAAAAAAATAATCAGACTGCGATAAAAAATCAAGTTACTGATATTGTCATCCTTGTCTAGCATTCACCACATCTATAACTAACTACTCGTAGCGCGATGCTACACGACATGTGAATTTGTTAGCGTTGGAACATCACTCACACGGATAAATATGCGTATGTGTGTATAGGCGCCGCAGCTCGTATAGCGCAGGCGATAATGGTAATTGCGGTGTAAGTGGATTTCTGGCCGTTGACTGTACACTTCGCTTTTAGCATCGCCAGCAAACGTTGTAAGCCTACTTTAGTAAAACATTTTAAGTTTCAGGATATATTCTATGTGGCATGCGCACCGGAATACGTGCCTTTGAGTCGGGAGATAGATCCGTGCCTCAGTCTACACGACGAGCTCGTCAGGCAGATGAGCAAACAATGCGGACCTTATTCCCTAGATGAAGATGAGAATTATGACAGGTAATCGACAATATTACTTCCCTAATGTTATTATTGCATCCTAAGCAACATTGTAGACCAAGAATATGATATTGATAAATTGACTCCCGAAGGTACTAGTCCAGATTGACCAGTTCCCGAAAGGTTAGGCAGAGTAACTTCGGAAAGTTCAAAATTAAATTGTCGTCGAGAAACTTTTTCGACAAAGCTTTGCAGTTAGCTTTTCAGGTCTCCGGTCTCGTTAGTTTCAATTAAGAACCCATAACGAAATAAACTCAATCAATATCGCATCATTCATACCTAAACAAGTTTCCTTAAACAACCTTGTTTCTGTTTACAGAGACCCTTATAATATAAACCGCACTGCACCTTCGGAGAATAATTCAGCATCAAGCAGAAGCAGCTCGATTTCTTCTGAACAAGAGAACATTAGACCGCCACTGACACGAATGGCTCCGATTTCACCACCTACTTCTCCCCAAGGTTTGTATTATCAAACAAGTTTTAAGTATTTTTTTCCTTTAAAAAGAATGTCTGATGCTGTACGGAAACGCAAACGAGGACCCAAAAATGTGTTCCGCTTTAGCAAAGGCCTATGATGTCTCGGAAAGACTCAAAGACGAAGCACAAAATCAAACCCTATAAACTTTCTCTAATTTTATTATTGCTTTCTTGTAATTTCCAGTTCTCCCAGAAAACAGCGGTCGGTGCGTGCGCATCTACAAGATCCCGCAGAGCAACCTGAGCGCGGGAGCATATCAACGACAGTCGGTCTCCGCCGACCAGGTGGTCTCATCCTACTTTTCTGACAGGTGAATATTCTAATTTTTTAAAGTTTATGTTAATTTGTCCATTCAACTGTAAGACAGGAAGTGACACTGGAACTACCTTAATGTTACGTCATAAGGGCTCTGTCTGAGTCAAAATGTTACCATGGACGAGAGATTGAGTTTACCCACCTTCTTCGTAGTGTCGATGATTTATAATATTTAATTTAAATTAGCTTCTAAGTAGTGCTGAACCGACCAGGTGGACAGACGATCTGATTAAAGTGGCCAGAAGAAACTGAATAGCAATGACACAAAACCGCCAAAAGAGGAGAAATTTTGAAGAGACCTACACTCAGCATTGGGTGGCCAGTTTGAACAAGAAGAAGTCCCGAACAACTAAATACTTACCTATGCAAAATGATACGCAGTTGAGGATTATAAAACAAGTCTCATAACAGAAAATTTCGTTCAATTTCAGGCCAAATAGCATCCGGCAGAGACTAGCAGAACTGAGACTAGACAGCAAATCAAGAGGCGGAGGTGACGACGAAACTTTATAAGTGATACGTAGACAACCAAACTAACTTCGTAGCTTGTTATCGAATACGGAACCAGGTGCACAATTTTAATGTATGAGTAGCTAGATATACAACCGTAGGTACCTATAGGTATTGAGTGTTGGAAAAGTTGACTACACACGACATAACTTTCGGAATTGCAAATATTGTCAACGATAGTCTTAGGAAACACTGTAGAGAACTACTTCCAAAGCCTCTGTCGTGTGTAACCAACCTTAATTGTCTAAATAAAAATTTTATCTATAAAGAAAATTATTTTAATGAAGTAGCAACGTTACATGTAGACATAGTACGAGTAGATATTAGAGGGATACTTTTGAATGTCAAAGATGTGATAAACAAACATGGGTGATGTGTAGTGAACAAAACTATATTTCGTAGAGCGTATGAACAAATTAGTATGAAGCTATTTTACGTTGACTACTATAATATTCTATCATTGTTGCAATATTGGAGATTTATCAGAAATAATACTTTATAACAATAGATGTATATTTATCTTCCCTGCTATTGAAATAAGAATCAGTTAAATATCTAAATGGTTAAATTAATTGCTCTGCACAAAATATATGCTCAATATAAGGGAAACATACTGTATAAACAAAATTATATTAAAAATAACAGTTACGATGTAGTTGGTCGTTCAATGTTAAAATAATTTATTGGATAAGAAATTTTATGACCTAGCAACAATTTTTACAAAAATATACAATGTACAGTGTAACTACAGATACTATGTAATTCAAATAAATTAATATTTATAATTAAATGATGAATCTCATGTTTTAATGTAATATTCTAGTCACTTGACTTCAACATGTAAGACAAAAAAGTGATGTAAAATAGTTCTCTTTAGGATTAAACGAATTATGAAGAAATTATTATAATATTATCTTTCGAAAGTCTATTTGACACCAGAAAAGAAGTGCCATCCAATTGTTTGGTTATCTTTCTAGACTTAATAGTATAAAACTGTAATATTTTGCGATGCAAGAGAATTGAAATCTTATTTAAGTGTTAATACAGATTATCTTCAGTGTACATAGAGAAGTAACAGTAGTGTTAACATTTCAAATGTATTCATTAAAGTTACCTATTTACTTGTATTACACAAAATCTAGTAGTGTGTTGAATGTTTCGATGTCGTGCGAAAATGTATATTACTAACCAAAGAAAAGAACCAAACTGATAGTCATAAGTTTAAATCATAAGAATTATTATGAATGCTGATATCACACGAGAATAAACATTATGTGTGTACAATATGTAGTCATAAAGTTTTGTCCAATTGAAAATGAAATATATTGTAAAACAGACATGTCTTTTAGGATGTAAGCTTTTCGATAGTAACTAAATTACGTAGAAATATTCGATAGCGATCCTTTTTTGTTTCTTTATTATACTACAGTCCTACCGCTGAACTGATGGCGCAATTATAGTTGGTCGTTTGCCCGAATTCAAACACCAAGTGACAGACAAACGACCAAGTGTAAAAGAACGGGGTCGAGTACGCCCGTCTTCGGGCAAACTTGTTCGGTTTCATGATTCGACTTCATTCTAACTACTCGTAGTGGATCTTTACTTCGAGTACCCGAATGCGGCCTAACGACCATGTGTGATTGCGCCATGAGACGGGGCCTGATGTAGAGTTGCGCAGGGTAGTAGAAAGTCTCAAGAGCTCTGTCATTCGCCCGCTGACGTGTCAACACGCACTATCCTACCTCAGGCATCATCTCAACTAAACTGTAGGCCTGTACCTATGTATGTGTCCCAATAATGTATGTTGAACTATTAGTGTAAGATTGTACATTTTTTTATAATGTTTCTTAGTTTATGATTGTGCTGTTTCTAGTTCCCACTTCGACATAAGAGAGTTACGATGAATATTGAGCATAGAAAATATTATAAATGTCTTTAGCAGAATATTGGTGTATCATAAATATATTTTTATTGCCATATCCAAAGTTATGGAAGTACAATTTTATTGCCTGTGAGAGATATTTGAATACCTCTGAAAGAAAAATTATAATGATGTTATAGTAGTTCACAAGTTTATCAAAGATTAATTACCTATATATATATATATTATAAATGAGTATAAAAGCCGCATGGACATTAATGACAAATGCATATTCGATGCATTTAGTTATGAAATGCATGCGTGTTATATGTATACTTTTAAATGCACATACATAAATCTAGTCTCAGTATTAGTCCAGAAGTAATTTTTACTAGTGTTCATGCGGCTTTATTATCCTAATCACCTGTTTCGACAAAATGTGATATTGTGTGAAGAAAAAAATTAAAATAGCACATTGTATGAAATTAAATTTATTGTTTATCATATACGTAGACAAAATTAATGTATATTACTATAATACTTCATAACAAACCCGAGATACTGAACAAATAAAGTGTAATATAATTAAAAACAACTGTTCCAGTAACAAAATATACCTACTTATATAATGTAGGGTTTTACTCTGTTATTTTCTCTGAGGTTTTAAATAAATGTCTGTTCAGAAACCAGCGTCTTCATTATTTTTATCCTATAAATAGACCTAACATAAAAGCTAAGTAAGTCATACATAAATCTAATCCAAACTAATTAAAACTAAGTTAGGCTAAGAACTACACTTGATTATAAAAATAATAGTCGTAATAATATCAACATTACAATTAACTATAAAAACTTGGGCTGCTGCTTCAAAGCAGTTATGTCTAAAAATCGAGGCATCTCACCTGGCGTTGGGGCCTTTGACGAAGGTGGAATTCCTGAAAAAATAACAATATAACATTTAGATAATATCTCTGCCATCTACTACAAAAATGTGATGACTTATAACCACGATTGAACATAGGCCTGGGGAGCGAGAAACTGAACATACAGCTAATCGCTTGGCACGAAAACTTGTGATAGGTAGCTATACAAGTTGTAACAGGACCCTTCATGAAGCCGTCAACCAAGCATTCTGTACATCAAACTAAGTAACTCTACACAAAAATATATTGCTGGGAAGCGACTTTTTTTGGGGTGAAAAACACGTTTTTTCTGGTAGAACTCAATGTAACGCACTCAAAACGTTGTGCTGATGTATGGATTGAATAATACGGGGGCTGTGGAAGTATTTAAACTAAAGTTATAACACTAAAAACGTGTATTTAAAAAAAAACTTTTGAAAATGTTGGAACTTTGACCCCCAATAGCTTGAAGGTTGGGGAGAACAAGTTCCTTTCGGCTTCGTTAAGGGTATTTTTACACCCATTATACCAAAGAGGATGCTGCTGGCCCTCATTATTCTCTAAGCCACATCTTCCTGAATGTCTTTCCATCTTCCCAAACCTTGCATTCAGAGAATAAATTTCTTCAACAAGAACTACAAATCCGCAAAAAATAAGTAAATCGCCAGTAATGTGTTATGGAACAGTACATACCTTGTAACAATTTATGCCTTTCCATATAATTCCTAGTCGCGAAAGACATGTCGATGGGCGCAGGCGCAGGCCTGGGCGCTGGCCGCTGTGATGCTGCTATAGGTGGCCCGTTCTTCAGATACTTGGCAGCTAATTGGTTCATTTTCAGGCTTGTGTCAGTGGACGTGTAGATGTGCGGTTGGTGTAGCCCAAGGGGGTCGTCGCCGAATTTAACCCTGAAATTATGAATTAAAGGAAATTTAAAGCGGGAATTTATGTTACCAAAAAGTACCTACTCTGTTTTATTTACTTAGTTATACTTAATTATTTAGAAAACTTGTTCGCATTTTTTTTTTTGTAATGCTTAGGATGTCACCACGAATAAACGCTTTTTAATTTTAATTTTTTTTAACACAAAACACAAACGGCGCCAAATACACAAGCAACCGCGCGCCACCTCAAAATTTGTTAGGTTGCATAATAGTAGTTGCATGGTAATCAGATCTACATATTAGTGCCAAATTTCAACAGAATCGTTTCACGAAAATTCAGTATGTAAAACCTAACCTAATGGTGGGTGTACACTCTCGCCGAGACTAGGTTTTACCTACTCAACCTTTAGGGGTGGAATTTATTTTTGAAATTTAAAAAACGAACTTCGAAGTTTTACATTGTGAGGTCATAAAAGCCTTATATGACATGAAGACAGATAAGTCTCCTGGCAAAGATGGAATCACTATGGAACTGTTACAAGCGGGTGGTGAACCAGTTCAAAAGGTCCTTGTGGAACTTTTTAATAGGGTTATATATGACGCCCGTACTCCAGAACCATGGAAGAATGCTATAGTCACCATCATCCACAAAAAAGGAGACATTTCAAAACTAACAAACTATCGTCCCATTAGTCTCCTTTCCCAGGTCTACAAGCTTTTCACTAAAATCCTTACAACTCGGCTTACCCGAGAGCTTGACGAAGCCCAGCCCATCGAGCAGGCCGGTTTCCGCAGCGGATTTTCGACCATCGACCATATCCACACGGTAAAGCAACTGATGGAGAAGTGCCAAGAATTACAACCGACACCTATGCATGGCTTTCGTCGATTACGAAAAGGCTTTCGACAGTGTCGAACATTGGGTTGTTTTCCACGCTCTCCATCGCTGCCACATCGATTCTCGGTACGTGGATGTGTTGCGGGAATTATACACCTTGGCCACTCTGCAGGTTCGCATGCACACCCTATCCAAACCCATACCGATCAAGAGGGGTGTGAGACAGGGCGACACCATTTCACCGAAACTCTTCACAGCAGTCCTTGAAGACATCATTAAAACCTTGGATTGGGACTATTGCGGTGTTAATATCAATGGTGCTTACCTGTCTCACTTAAGATTTGCTGATGACCTCGTGCTTTTTGCTGAAAATTTCGAGGACCTCCAGAAGATGCTTCAAAACCTTTATAATGCCTCCTTCAAAGTAGGACTTAGGATGAATATGGCCAAGACAAAGATTATGGCAAATTTCTCCTGCAATTCAAATCCTTCCGTCAAGGTCGAAAATGAAAGGTTGGGGAGGGTTGACCGTTATGTCTATCTTGGTCATATTCTTTCCTTTGGCAAGGAGCATCAAACAGCAGAGATATCGAGACGAATCCAGCTAGGGTGGGCTGCATTCAGCAATTGGACGACATTCTAAAATCAGCCAAAATTCCACACTGCCTGAAGTCCCGTCTCTATAATCAGTGTGTTCTGCCCGCCATGACGTACGGTGCTGAGACATGGACGCTCACACAGGAGGCTGTGTACAGACTCAGAGTAGCACAAAGAGCCATGGAACGTTCCATGCTCGGCATAAAAGTAATAGACCCAGTTCCAAACGTCGAAACCCGGAGACGCACGAAGGTCTTCGATATTGGAAATCGCGTTATGAAACTCAAATGGAGTTGGGCAGGACACCTAGCCAGGCGCGGTGATGGCAGGTGGAGTAAAGCTGTGACCGAGTGGCGTCCAAGAAATGGAAAGAGGAGTGTTGGTCGTCCGGCGTCGAGATGGGCAGACGACATTGTTGCCATTGCAGGAATATCCTGGATGAGGCTGGCACAGGAGCGCGGAGCTTGGCACAAGCAAAGAGAGGCCTATACCCAGCAGTGGGTGAAATCGGGCTGTGGATGATGAACTTCGAAGTCTCCAACAAAAAAAGAATCGTAAAAACTCACAAGATGGGTGACCTGTCTAACAAAACTCATAAAACACTCCCCAAGGTATAGCACATGATGGGTGACCTGCCCAAGAAAACTTAAGCAACAAGGTATAGAACAGATGGGTACACTGTCTAGAAATAGTTAAGCAACTCTCTTCATGGTACAAAACAAGATGGGTGACCTGTCTAAGAAAAGTTAAGGAACACTCGCTAAAGTATAGAACAAGATGGGTGACTTGTCTATTAGGGTTCCATTTTTTGCCATTAGGCAACGGAACCCTAACAAAAAGTTGGAACTTTGACCTTCAATATCTCCATAACTCGAACATTATCCTCTATGATCCAGAATAAAAAAAAATATCGCAATGACGAGAAGAACAAGTTGCTCTTGGCTTCATTAAGGGTGTTTTTACACCCTTTATGTCACTCTATACTGCGTTGCATTTCTTCATTCAATCTGAAACTCTATACCTCCAATTACCTTTTAGTAACACTAACATTAGTTTTGTCAATCTGCATTTGCACAGTCTGCATCTGTTGTCTTGTGTTCCTGTATAGAGCACTGGCTGAAGACGGCATGTCTGAATCCTGAAGCATGCCATTGACATGAGTCTGAAAATTATAAAAAACTATTAAGAAAAAACAAGTTGGGCTTCAAATAGTAGGTAAATTGAATAATTGGTGTTGATGTTACCATAACTTTGTTGTAATAGGTCCATCCAACATTAGATTGATTGTCACTTCCTGCTTCAGAACTGAAAAGAAAACCATAACTTATAAACATTAAAACAAAGAGTGACCATTGATTTGGAAACGCACTGAGCAGCCGTGTCATCAAAATGGCAGATTATGATTTAATTTGTTAAGATTGAAAGGTTTCGAGAGACATGTTGTGGTGCAGCTGGCAGAGGCGTATATCCACCAGTGGGCTGTGATAGTCTGAGTTGGTTCATTGAAGTTTTGAAATAAAACTAAGTTTTATCAACCAAGTGTAACATGGTAATGATGATTAACTCACTCGCTATAATCTCTAATATCCAAATATAAGCTCTGCTCAGGTGACATGAGTGGTGTGGTAGCATTATCTATCTGAACATTATACAAGCTCAATTCATTCAATGTTTTGTCCTCAGTCATAGCAGGTTGGAGCATACACCCATTTGTTGCAGCATTTCCTTGGGCCTCAAACTCCGCCCTCATGGTTTCACCCACAGGAGCAATACCATCCAAAAAGTTTGGATTGGGAGACTGACCCTTGGCCAAAACCTCTTTTATGCTTATTTGGGACCTGTTACATTGAATTTGAGCATTGTCATTTGTTTTCAAGATTTCTTTATTGATGACTGTCGAGGTTCGGACCATTTCAAAGCTGGTCATGACTCCTATTGATATTTTGTGCTGTTCATTGCCAACGGTTTCAATAGCTACATGTTCAGTTGTATGAGATTGTGCAGGCACTTGAGTTTGTTGACTAGCTGAGATGAATTTGTCTACTTTCTCTTGCAACAGTTGTAATTGTTCATTCTGGAGCTTGATAATCTTGAAAAGATCAGATACAGTGGGTTCTCTCTTCTCCTTGTTAACATTTGTCTGTTTTTCAACCTCCATAGAGTCTGACTTCTTGCTCTGCTCATATTTTTCTATAGCCCAGGTTTTTTTATCAACAGCATTAATTTTTGGACTAGCTACCTGGTCCATGTCACATGTGTTGTACTGGTATTGTCTAGGAGATGGTGTATGGTTGCAACAGGAGCATCTGCTGGGCGGTGGGGGCAATCTACATTGACATTGATTATACCTGCCAGCATTTTGATTGATAAAGTGAGGATCAGGCCTGGCCATGTGATGCTGAGGTGTTTGTTCTTTGGTCATATAGTGTGCACTCGGTGAAGCAATTGGTTTAATGCAATGATGACAACTACAGTCCGAATTAGCAAGACTAGTAGGCTGTGGCACAGTTTGCTTCACATGTTCAGGCAAACTAATTGCAGCCATTTGCATTATTTCTTTTTTCTTAGTAAAAGGGTTGTTTTCCTTGTCTAAACTTAGCTTGCTTAATTGCTTTTGCACAGGATTCATATCTAAATGAAATTTGTCTAAGTTGTCCCTTTTTATAAAGAAATCATTATCCTTGATATCTTTGATAAGTACATTTGGTGGTTTCACTGTTTTATTATCCATGGAAGTTTGCGGCTGAGAATTACTTAAAGCAATATATTTTATGGTATTATTAGCTTCAACAGTGTTATGATTGATATCTGCAGGTTTGAGAATAGACCTACTAAATGTAGGTCTTCGAGGGTCATGATAGGAAGCATCAAGCATACTTAGTTCCAAGTCGTTAGATGGCGACCAGTCTGGCCCCTTCTGATAGCCTGGCAATGGAGTTTTGTTCATTATTGGGTAAGGGGAACTATTGCTGCATTCAAACAATTGCACTGGGTCATTACTATAAGGCAAAATCTTCGGTTGGTTATACAAATCTGGTAAGTTGGCATATAATTGCCTCTCAATGAGTGGACGAGGTGAGTGGCACTCACGCTCGTTCATGTTGATGGGTTTAAAAACTTTAACAGGGCTCTCAAACCGAACTTTCTTCATTAAGTCCGTGCCTTTTTAATATACACCTCGAAACTTCGAAAAAAACATTAACAAATACTTCACTATAACATTAGCAATAATCATATAACATATTTATTTTAAAAATCTTATCAAATTATAACAAAATCTTAAAAACCAATTCCCACGTAAAAGTGCACAACAAACTTTTGAAAATACTCGTCCTGTTTATGTATGACATTGACAGTTTGACAACTTTGGCAGAGACAAGAAATACGCTAGTGATGCGCAATTAATTTTATATAACGCGGGCCAAACGGGTATTCGAGCACTAGAATCTTTCAAATAAACTTAGTATAAATACAATACCCGCACTGGGCCTGCATGAAGGATTATAGTCCATTCCTTCTCATAGAGAAGACGCCTGCGTGCCGGTAGGGTAAATTATAGGCTGATTACGCAATGGCATAGCATTTATATTTTATGCTAGCTATTGCCTGCGACCTTAGTTCGCGTGAAATTATTATTTAAAAAATCAAAATCTTGAAAATAAAAACGCATTGTTCAGACAAAGGTGGGTTGTCTCTGTTTTTTTATTACAGCCATTACACGCACAAGCACAATGCCTGTACTTTACTTTCACTGTTATTTTACTTCTGCTTATGTAAGCAGTGCCAACAGCCTGATTCTAATGTACAGACGCCAGCACATCAAGCTACTACAATCTGTCAAATTTCTTTAAAACATTTTCAACTTTAGTGGAAAAGCATTAGCAGTTTCGGGGAGTTTGATGTGCTGGCGTCTGTACATTCATGAGGGCGATGTAAGAGACTAAGAGAGAGTGAGATATTTAAAACAACGAATCACAACCGATTGAAGACGTGTGTATGTGAAAAATGAAAAAAAAATATCCAATTCTAGAAAACCGGTTAAGAATGTTACTGATGTATGGGACCGGCATTAAAAATCATAATTGCCTTATGCAAAAAATGTTTTTTCTCAAATCAGAAATTTCAGCGTGGCAAGAATATTATAAACTTCAAAGTAATATTTTTGTTTTGAGGTTATCATATGATTCTTTAATTTTAATTTGTATTCGAATAAAAATGAATGGAAAACTGTTAAAAATGTTTAGCCCTTTAGTTTCAATAACTAGATCAAAAGGGTATAAACCGCCTGGTGGAATCCGATATCCAGGTGGCATAGTTTATTATCCAAGGTATAAACCTTCAAGTGAACTGTATCCCTATTCTCTGATAATTACTTGTTCTATTTCTTACGTCGAATTATGAAACCTTTTCAGATACCCTGATCACAAAGATCCAGAAGTTACACCAGCAAAGTTATTCAGAGTTGAAAGAATTAAACCCAGCAAACACCAGACTCACTTTCTAAAAGATATTCTTCGGGAATTTAACATTTTGGAGGAAGTAAGTGGAAAATAATTAGAATGAAAGAATGCTATGCTATCCCAAAGTAACTAAATTTATCACTACTCAAATTTCCAACATGGTCCTAAGTTCACTAGAACCATGTACAGAACTAGCATAATATATTATGTGCAACATACCGTGGCTGCATAACTCGTTTATACATTATTAAAGTTAGTGTGTCATTGACTAGCGAGTTTGATGGTTGTCCCTCCCAGGCTTGCATATCTAACAGAAGGGTTTTATTTAGTAACAGCAAAACTGTTGCTTAGTGTAGTGAAGCCCAATACATCACATATTAATCACCATTTTAATTTACAGTGTGGAAATAATGTTGCTGTTGTGAAAAATATACCAGAAGTAAACTCAAAGCTTTGGAAAATTAAGCATTTAATTAAGGTTACACCTATTCAATTCCCATATGGAGAACCAACCAAAGATGACATCAACTACACCGTTCTGAAGGAAAATGGCCAGTGTTTGGTCACCAAGAAGTTGGTGCCAAAGCAGGAACAAATTGAAGCCTTGGAACAATTTGAAAATAGTAAACAGAAAATGAATTCAGATACATTGAAAAAAGATTCAAGACATAAGTGGAATAATGCATTTAGTGGAGGATTTTAACTTTATTACAGTGTAGATTGGTTAATTAGCACATAAAATATAAAAAGTTATAATTTAACTTATTATTTCATTAAAAACCAAGGTAGTAATTATAAGTTTTTTACTTACAGCACGGAGATTGAAAAAACTGCACAATTAAACCATGAAATGGTACAATACCAAAACATAACATAACATCATGCCTGTAACCCCCGAAGAGTTAGGCAAAGGTGTACTTAATAGTACACCCACATTTTGCCAGTTATGTTTGAAGTCCCATGTAATAGGGGGCGAGCCTATTGCCATCAACTGGGCACAAATCCAGACTCCAGGGATGCTACTGAGAAATTCCTGATGTTACAATACCATTTTATAATTTGTGTCCACTTCAAATTAGATGGACATTGCTATAATAGGCTGAAACAACGCATCTTCCAATTCTCTAGCAAATGGCATCAAAATGTCAAAACAATGGTCGAACTTCAGCAACTATTTGATGAAATAATAACAAATCATGTATTTGTTTTGTAACAACAGTCCTTTATTCAAATCTACAGGTCATTATGTCTAGAACTAAAAATATAGTACTACAAAAATAATATTTACAAAACTTATTCAAGCATAGTTCAATCATCATCATCAGGTTTATCAGCACTCTTCTTGTTCAATAAGTAGTTAAAATGTTCAGGAGTTTTGAAGTAATTCTCCAATATTATCCCATGTTTGTCACCAAGATCAAACCTAGCGTCACCCCATGAAACCACAAAAGTAGGATTCAATTTTTTAAATTCCTTTACATGGAATTTATGTTTACTTATTCTATTGAAGAAATGACCTCTGAATACTGCAACATATTCGTCGCCATCTTGATACAGTCTAATAACATATTTTGATATCAATACTTTTACAGCAGCATGTAACGCAATAAATGCTCCAAGGTAAACAAAACACTCCATAGGGCTGTTAGCAATGACTACATTGTCACCGACTGTTACAGGAGTATACGCATCAGCTTTATCATACACAAAAGTAGCATAGTAAAGTGTGCTGGCCCCAACGATAGATGTTGATAAGGTTAGATATGCAGAAGCCCAGTTTATCGCTGTATCCATAGGTGCTTTATATATCAGCTGCCATCGTTTGGATACGCCGTCCTTTTCTCTCCACATATTCTGGGTTTCCATAAAACGCATAGGATGACTTGAGACATATCTAGCCGACGTTGTCTGAAACACTTTAAATTGTTGCCGTTCGGCTAAACGTAGCAATCGTATACAGTTCATTTTGCTGGAAATTTTTAAACTATCAGCTTAATATTTCAGCAATGATTAAAGTTCTACTCAGTCATATTTTTATTTACTGCGGCTGGGCTATTTATTTTTAGAGGTTACTTTTTTCTGACTTTTACTGACTACAGTGACAGTGACAGTGACATAGAAGACAAGACAGCTCACAGCTGATGCTGAAGTGAGAAGTTGCGTTCAGAAACGTTAAATTTTCCCGACTTTGACAAATTCCAAGATCAATGTAATGTTTGAACTCATACTTACACGGAATAGAAAAAAAAAAAATTCTTTGCGTAAATACATAGTACGTTATAGCATTGTGGCCCAAAATTATTTTTAAAATTTAGAGAAAGACCACATATCTTCGAGACTTTTTGCCTGTTAAAACCAAGACGTTTTGGCTCAGGCCCCGTACAATGAGGTGAAATGAGTATGAACGTTGATAAACAGCCCGTTGTTAGATTTTAGCCTTTCTTGAAAAGTGAAAGTGGAACCCTGCCCAAAGGCTGCTCCTGTCCGACACTTTTCGTATTATAATTTTAGCATTTTTTCATCTCGCCTTGCCTTCTTAGCTATCAAGTTTTCATGCTGAATATGCTTCCTGAGAAACCCTCTGGGCCTACCATCAATGGAGTATGTAAGGATCGCACCAAGTGGCGTTCTGTAGCTTCTGCCTAACTAACCCCATTGGATAGAGAAGCGTGTTACTTACTTTTATAGCTATACTATACTTTCTTTAGGAATTTCTTACTAGCAGCTACTGAGTCTGGATTTGTGCCCGGTTTATGGCAATAGGAACGCCCCCTATAGGGGGCGTTCCTATATTAACATGGGACTTGAAAACATAATTGGCGAAATGTAGGTGTACAGTTACGAGCACCAATATGTATACACTTTCCTAAATGTCAAAGCAATTTTCGCGATAAATAACGATTGCAACTTGGATAGGAGCTTTTGTATAAAAATATGAGTTCGCCGAAACACTAATGTACTCGTAACAACATCAAATATTAATCAGAACAGGGGGCGAAAAACACTTAAAGAGTTGATATTGGTGCTCGTGACTTTACCAACTATTAGGTCTTCGGGGATTACAGGTGTGATGTTACTATACTTTACTAAGAAGAAAATATTGGTGTATGTAAACAAATTAAACAATGAATAAAAATGTATATAATTTATTTTTAACTTGAATATTCGATTCACGGAACAAAAACAATACTCAGATTTGTATACAAAAAGGTGCATATTATATTGAAAACTTACAATAAGTGAATAAATTATATCCCGTGAAATAAATTCAACATAATAAAACAACAAGTGATAAAGTTTAAGTTATTTTTGTGATAGGTATAAATATGACAACTCATCTTCTTAGAATAATATGTTAAATAATATTAATAGGTCATGAATTAACATTTGAAATTAATAGCTAGTAATTTCAGTCCCTGCTCGTCTACAAACATGAAAGAGAGAACTACTATTAAAACTGAAACTTTATTCCAATTTAGTTCACATTAACATTTTCTAAATATACACTAAACAACGAATAACTAGGTTGAGGTGCTTACATAAATAGTTAATTATTTAAACTATGGACAGATGACCTAAAACAAAGTGTACCTAATTATACCTTGTCTTACTCAATTAAATGCCTCATTTATTAAGATTCTTTTTGCATGTGCCAAGTCATCAAGTTGGCGTTTGACCACCACAAAGACAATGTACCTTCCTGACGACAATAACGTCGTCTTTCAGTCACCTGAGTGCAAACACGTAGAACAGGTAGAGCCGCTACAAATACATTCAGGTCAGCCTGATTCGGCGTAGGCCGGGCAGTAAAATCGAAAATGTATGTAGCACGCCATACTTTCATACATCATAGCTTCACGCCGAAGGCCATGCAAGCAACGTAGAGGGCAATACTATAAGACTAGTTTGATTAATAATATAACTAAACTATTCGACCAAAATAGATCAGTAAATGGAATATTGCATATAATAAAAAAACCTGTTATAACACACACAGCCAACGCAGTTATATTACTTTTGGCTTAACATTTAAGTAGGCTTGTCAAAAACTATATCTCTATCCTTTTCTACGACTATTTACAATAACACTGTAACATAAATATTTTCAGGTAAATCTTTTATAGCTATCAAAACAATAATCCCATATCTTATGGTTTCGACATATTGAGATCGATATATAATAAACCTTAGTCTATTGCTTTTGTTTATAAATATCATAGATTTATGTTTCATGGAAAACGAAGTATCATCACCTGCCTAACTTTTCCTGTTTGCACCAGAACAACACTAAATACATTTAGTGCTGAAATAATATAAATTATAGCTCTATTTTTGTCTATCATTGGAAGATGAAATGCAGTGATTCATGGTGATAACTATTTTTAATGGCCTACAATCGTGGTGTATATGTATATATTTAATAACTATGAAAATCAATGTTACAGAACAAGAACACAGATTGATTTTCTACTATCATTTGAGGTCAGTATCCCGCGACTCACCGACTTCATTAAATCACGTTGAGCCTAAACTATTGTTGGAAAAACTAGGATTATCTCTTTCCACATTTACATTACTTTTACTACGCGGCCCTTTCACCGGACTATCTTTTGAATTTTCGTATTTAGAAAACAAGTAGTGGGCAAATGAATCGTCTTTGCCCACGTCTACTTCTTTTTGTGGCACATTTTGTTTTTTTGAATAATTTGATATACTATTACTAGCGTTTTTCAAGAGATTGGTATCAACATTTTCGTTATTTGTTTTGTAATTGCTGGTATTGTTTTCTCGTTTATCTTCGTTGTCTGTAGTGTTGTCGGAAGGTTGTTTTCTTAAGCTCTCTGGTAGTGCATCAGATTTTAACTTGACTAGAGTTGTATTGACAACGGAACAATCAATTTGCATTAGTGTTACATGATCGTTCATTAGAGAATCTGAAAATAAACAATGCTGATTAGGCACTTTATTGTAATTTGAATTTTATTTCACTGTTAATAAAATTCAAAAGACAAATTTCTTTGAAGTTTACGATTTGAAACTTACCATTACCACTCCTAGCTGGTAAAATCAATGCCATTTTCGGTGGTCTAGTAACATTATGTGAAACCGCTGGTAGCAATAGATGCTCTCCTTTACCAAAGCCCACAATATAGAAAGTATCATCCCGCCTATGTAAAGCTTGAAGTAAGGCATTCCATTCACTCATGTCATCCATATTGAAATCATTCACCGCTTTCCTCATAGGTTTCCGGTATAGAGTTTCATAGTCGATGACTGCGTTTTCTGCGAAGTCTATCTCTTTATTCCTCCTCAGTCGCCGTACTCGCGACTTATCTTTGATAGATTTCACTTGATTTCGCACGCTAGGGATTTCAACGAGATTGCCGTCTAACTGCATTTTGTTGAACAGTCTGTAGGTTTCTAACAAACCGCCTGGAAATTGAAATAACCTCAGAGTTAGAAAAAAACCTCCAATTGTAAGAATGATTATAAAGAATTCAGAAATGTGGCAGTAACACTTTTTCGCCCTCACTCATGTTGTTTACAGTATACAGGGTGTAAACGGACCGTTCACGAAGCCGTCAAAAAGCATTATATACATCAAACTAAGTAACTTTACGCAAAAATTATTGCTGGGAAACGAGTTTTTTTTTGGGGTAAATCATCACGTTTTATGGTAGAACTCAGTGTGAAGCACTCAAAACAGTGTGCTGATGCAAGGATTGAATAGTATGCGGGTCGTGGAAGTGTTTAAAGTCTTAATTTAAAAACATATGTTTACAAAAAAAAAAAACTTTTGAAAAAGTTGTAACTTTGACCCCCAATATCTCCGTAACTAGGTTTCCAGGTATGGTCTAGAACAAAAAAATTATCGCAATGACGGGGAGAACAAGTGGCTTTCGGCTTCGTAAAGGGTCTTGTTACACCCTTTATGGAACAAGCCCTAACAGTTATTGCAAACAAAGATCGAAAATACTATCAAGGACATAGGCTGTACCAGAAATCTACACGAAATTGGAGCTTCAGGACAAAGCTAGTGAGTTGGCAAAGTTTACCATTAATCTTTTCTTCACTAAGGTAAGCTTGTCGTTTTTTCCTTGGCACATCATACGTCCAGTTCAACGTCTTCCCGCCGCCGATCCATCGGTTCAGCTCGCCCGCTATCCGTATGCTCTCCGTCTGGTTTATATTCACGAAGTCCGTCGCTTTCACCGTCGCGTTCTGACAATCTGTTACGTAAGTACCGTTGCTTATGTCATCTGTAATTAATATTCGGGGTTTATATTATAATGGCACTGATTTAAAGCGGCAGTTGTAGATAGTAGTTTTAGGTAAGTTAAAAATTATAAAATGCATATATTTTATTAACAAGTTCGGCAGTTAAAACTACCTACTACCTACTAGTTTAAACTACCGGCAGTAAAGTAAACAAAAATGAGTCGTAAAACTTAATAAAATGGAACATTTAATAATTTATACTAAGCAGTAAAATAACTAAATGGGCAGTTATTCGCCTAAAAAGCGTAGTCAGCGTAGCCCCGCTATGCCGGGCTCCTATTTCTGTCTGCAGGGTTTGCAGTAACCTAACTTCGAACCTAACCTGTCCGAGTCGGGTGCCCCAAGTCGGGGTATCTCCGCTCCCTATGAACTGCCGAACTATTTATCTAACTGCCCATTCCATCATTTTTACTGGCCATTTATTTATTAATCTGCTTACGTATTTTTAGCACTGACATTGTAAGACGAAATAACTGGCCAATTGTTTTTTTTTATTACTGTCTATATTTTACTGTCGCACCAATTTACCAACCGCTGATAAAAATATATATATATAGGTACGGTCGAATTGAGAAACCTCCTCCTTTTTTTGAACTCGGTTAAAAAATAACTGCCCATTACTTTTTTCAACTGATCATAATAACCTCTCGAATGTTTAAATAACAGTTCAAAAAATTAGTTCCCAATTATACTTTAGGTTTTATTGTTACTTTTTATTGGGTCATTTCACTAGGGTTTTATTTTGTAGTAGCCAAGAGTACGGATTTGTGGCCGGTTGTTGGCGTCGCAGCTTCGACCTGTATCACATAAGTAGGACTGACGAAATGTAGATGAACTATATACTTCTGCTTCTTCCGTGATCACTGGCATCTTGTTATGTAAAGTAAGTTTTACGTGATATAACGGTTGTTGTAGACTACCAGTTTTGCATAGGAATAGCTATAAATAACTTGTCATTTACTTGGCTCAGACATTTTGACATTTTCCAAACAACTTTTGTTAAAGGTCAAGTCTACAATGTAAAGGTTGCTTCGCTTCTGAAATCAATATGTGCCTTGTGGCATGCAGATAAGGTCGATCTCGAATTGAACTACTGAAATTTTATTTAGAATTTGATGATATTCCGTTTCAAAAGCAGTGATCTGTTTGGATCGTCATTATTCCATAATTATAAGATTTTGACTGCCTCGTTGGTCTAGCGCGCTTGCAACTATTCTGACTGACTGGTTGCAAGCGCGCTTGCTGAGCTTGAGGTCCTGGGTTCGATTCCCGGGTCGTGCAAATTAGGTTTTTTCATCAGGAATTTCTCAGTAGCATTCACGGATTCTGGATTTGTGTCCGTTTGATGACATTAGGCTCGCCCCTATTACATGGGACTTAACCAACTGCCGAAATGTGGCTGTACTATTAGGTACACCTCTGCTTAACCCTCCAGGCGTGTATGTTATGTTTTATGACTTATGAAGTGACGCTCAGCTACGGTTTTCCAGATCTAGAATATGAATAATGTTGGTAAAGGGTACACACCATTCGCAATATCCACAGCAGTGTCCTCTGCCCACAACAGATGTCTCGTGTGATGTGGAGCGGAGGGCCCGACAAAAGGCTTTGCGTTCCACCTACAATGAAAAACAAACAAACGTGAGGTAAGTCGTAAAACAGCAGGCAGTAAAATGGTTAGTGAAGTCATTAGTTAGAGGTTTGTTATAAAGTGAGGAAAATCGACGTTATCATTTTGTGGTTACTTCTTACTGCTAATCAATTGTTAGGCAACCACACTATCTTACTAATATTATAAATGCGAAAGTTTGTGAATATGGATGGATGGGCGTTTCTTACTCTTTCACGCGAAAACTACTGAACGGATTTGGATGAAATTTAGCACATGGATAGTTTATAACCTGGATTAATATATAGGATACTTTTTATCTCGGTAGTATGATCCCGTATGGGGCAGTTACCAAACTTCACGCGGGCGACGCAGCGGGTGAAACAGCTAGTAACTCATAAACTCAATTATTGTCATGCATTTTCCGATATTTTATAAATATTTCAAAAAAATATAATTAATTTAAAATCTACTTACTATAAGAGGGTAGATTTATGACAATAAAACATACTCTCAAACGACCTTGGACACTAGACAACTGTTTAAAACACTATGTACAATGACTCTTCACAGTTGAAGTTCACTGTGAAGGTTTTATCACTTTTGTACCAAGAGTGATTTACCATTTGAAATTGACGTGTCTAATGTCACGAATAAATGCGTTTACGCTGTTTTTGTTTATAGGAAAGTCATGATAGCAATCATATTTAATCTTTACGCAATACAAGAAGTGCAAAAGTGGAATTTTTTCCTCATTCTTGATGGACAGCAATCAAGTAGTAACATTACCTACCCCAAAACATTCCAATTGAGTGACACCATGAATACCATAGCAAATATAACAGCTATGTTCTTCTTAGGTATCAGAAGTGAGCTGTCCAGGAGTCGCTGCATCTGTAGAAACACAAACCATCTGTATTTGACGACGTAAGTATTAATAAAGTAATGTAAACCGGCACAAGGTCAGATTAACACCTGTATTATTACATTGTATAACCAGCATTATTATAATTATTAGCTTTATTAATGGATTTTGGTACTTTTATGTTTGAAATGTCGTACAATTTTCCTGATTAGCAAGTGAAATATCACGTTGAAAGCGATGAGGAAAACTTTATACATATACGTATACGGGGTGGTAGGGACATCCACGCACAAACGGTTACCACATGTACATCATTCCCAGCCATTTGATTTTTCCATACATTTTGACCGTGTAAGTACTGCACCATTATAGGAAACAGCTGATTTATTTTTAATTGCTGATGAAATATGTTCAGTTGTATAGATTATCAGTTTATAATGCATGTCACAGAAGCGTTGTCAGGTTAAGGGGCGGTCTGGAGAGTGATACATCGCAAGACCGATGCTCTACTCGCGCATGGCCCACGCTAACATTTTCAAGCATAAAAGTTACAAATAATGTTTACCTTTCGACCCCTCCCGCTATTTTCAAGCTGGTCTCTTAATAATTTATTCTCTAGTCGCAGCCTGGCGTTCTCTTGCTGTGCCTCAAACAGTTGCTGCTCCAAAGCAGACACATATTCTTTCTTTTTCTGTCGCGATTGACATGCCGATTCCCTACAAAATAGAAAGAATAGTAGCTGTTAATATACCTGGGCCAATGTTAAGCTTTAAGTCAACAGCGTAAAGCCTAAAAGTCAAAGAATATGTATATTATTTTACTAATAAAAAAATTTCACACTCATTCAGATATTATTTTCGTTTTGTAATAAACAGTTTAGTTTTATAAGGAAAATTATTATCAAAATAAAGGTTAAGCTAAAAAAACTGTTGACCTATTCATCTCATACATAACATATTTGCTTTTTATAAACATATTTGTTACATCACTTTCCATCATTTGTTGTAATTAAACAAGTTTTGAACTTCACCTCCAACAAAGATTTCTCTAATAACATTTTGTTTCCTGAGGGACATAGCGGGAAATGAGAGAAGCCTGCTGTAGGCTGATGATGAATCACAGTATTTATTTCCTTACCTATTCTTAATCATCCTCTGTTGCTTCTTGATAGCTCTGATCTCAGCTTCACTGAACATCGAGAGGTCTATTGTAGGGCTCTTAGGACAATCATTATCAGCATTAGGAGGTATCACATGGTTTTGTACTAAGTTTGGTGTTGTGCCATTGGTGGCTATGACTGGCTTTGGATTGATCACTATATTGCTTCTTGGTGAGGTGACCTCAAAAGAAATAATAACATTTTAATTTGCAATTCTGCAGCTTACATCAATGCTTGCAAGAAGAACTCTAAAATGTATAAGATTTTACCTGTAAATTCAAAATGCATGTGATGTAAATGGGAATCAAATGTTGCATGTATTAAAATGTTTATGGTTCTTATTTATATATCACTTTGTTATAACATAACAAACAGTACAATTGCCCTGAATATATATACATAAATATATTTTAGAATCAACTCTAAACATTCTATTGTTACAACTCACTAAGTTTCCAGTTTCGAAATATAAATACCTGTACTTGATGATCCTTGGCACCATTAAATTTGGTCTGTGTCAGCGGCGATATGGCAATCTTTCCACCTTTTGTGCTCTCTGCTGGGATCACAATACTAGGAGGTTTCGTCACTACATTGGAATTTCTTTTAAGTATACTGGGCACCTTTTTATGTTCTACTCCAACCATTAACTGAATCTGACCATTCACAACTATTTGCTTATCATTTGGCGAATTATATGTGTTTTCATTTACAACTTTGAAGTACGAATTTTGTTGGTAACCATTTCCTGAAAAAAAAAAAGGGGTTATGGTAGATCTTTCTTTATCATATATAGTTTAGGGCCTCTGACTTGGCTTTACATGCCGTCACGACTATGTTTTCCTTAACCAAAGCAAGTGATAATATTACGATACGCACATGAATCCAAAAAATCAGAGGTACATGCCTTGGGTTCGATCACACCACTAGGCTATCACTGCTAGCTACATAGTAGATCAAACAATGCTTTATTGTTGTGTAGCTCCTTTCTCTATAGCTAATTGCTGATAAATCATTGTGCTTAACACCATTAAAATGTTATGTGTACATAGCCACATGCTCGTAAACACAATTTCAAGCATTGTACAAATAAATCCTACACAACTGCAATGAATGTTAGTACGAGCACATACAAGGTCACCTCATATTTCATATATTGTTTTTTATTTGTGTTCTCATGCACATTCACACATATTGTTAAGATTTATAACTGTTATAATAAGTATTGTTAGTTTGAAGTTGTATATAAAAAATGTTTTTTTTTTTTACAAAAACTGTTTTCTATCTTACTAGCCATTCTCTACTTAGTCATTATGCTAATGGGTTAATAGGTAAACTCACCATTGTGTAACTTAGAATAATTGTTGCTTAATTCAGTATCACAGTCTTCAATCTCCATTTTAATGCCCTGAAATGAAGACAATCAATTAAATCGTCGTTTTGACTTTCAAAAGTGCCTGTAATGGTCTAATTGAAATAAATGCTTTGAGTTTGAGTTTGAAATACAACTCCTGACAATCCAAGCTTTGGTATTTTGTGTAGTAGCATACTACTTAGTTGCTATTGCCTTTGGATAAGGACAGGGTTTAAAACATGATCAGTACCTTAATAACACCATTTTCAATAGCCATGACAGGTCCATTTCTTTCAGAAGATATTCCATTTGTTTGTGTTTTCTGTAATGGTGGGTTAGCAGGACTGGGAGCTGTGTACAAATAAAATTTGCATTTTTATACACTTACCTTTAATTGTAGGCTCAGATAATAAATAGACTTAAAAACTTCTATAGATCAAGGCTTCATTAGGTAATAGGCAAAGCTATTTATCTCTTTAGTAAAGGTACAACACAAAATACAAATTATGCACTTATTGCAGAAACAATGAGTGTGAACATACAGATACATTTTAATAATTGTTGCCATGATTCACAATGTGTTTGCTAGAGCCTTCTTGATTACTTCATTAAAAAACACAACTAACTTTAAGGTGTGTTTATGTTATTACAAGATTCTATTCTTACATGATCATTACTAAAAGAGAATCTAACAAGAATTCATACAAATTTGTATTTAGCATACCAGTTTTTTGCAGGAACAGTTCAATATCTTCAAGATTCAGATTGCTGGTGGGTTCCTCACTAAAATTTGATGTCCAATCAAAGGGTGATTGAGATGACTGTCTGGCAGAAATGCTACTAGAACTGCTGCAAAAAAAGATAGGTAAAATTTGTTCAGCAAGTTAACAATGAAGCATTGAGTTTTTTCATTACAACATGCTGTATGCATTCCAAAACATTTTCAAATAATTGAGATACAAGTTTTTCTTTCTATTATAAAAGTAAAAAGTGAAAGTACATGTGCTTTTACTCCAAAAATTATGTAAAGTCCAGTTTTGAAGTGAAAGTGTCTGAAACTGAAAGTAACTGAACAACTTACTTTTTGGAATCATCTTCACTTCCTGAATCTGAATTACTGCTGCCTTCTGATGACTTTATACTAAGAATAGGTGATATTGGCGGAACCAGGATCGGTGCTGCATCAGCCAGGATCTCGCTTGGTGAGGCATCCGGCGCATCCAATAGTGACGTCCATTTGTACTCGTTCGATAGAAACTGATCAAGAAAATCACCACCTAAAAATACAGGCAATACAGTTGGTGTAAAATGCAAGTGACAGTTCTTATCGGCAGTGATAAAACACGATATAAACTTTCTTGCCTTTACGCGATAAAAACAGTATTCGTGATGCACATGTTTCCGATCTTTGTTTCTTTGTAACTAATTACGTGCTTTGAAATAAAACCGAAAGCGTAGTCAAGGACATGTGCGAACACAAAATACGTTTGAGGGGTCAATAACATGATTCACAGAAAATTAGCAGCACATTGTTGTTGTAAATTAGCCGGAGCTGAGCGTGAGAAATGAAAGCTGAAGTTACCGTATAAGCCGTCTTTATTGTCAATCAATATGTCTGTATCCATTGGAACAATAACACAGGACCCATTTAAACGCCCATATAATTTTAATTACTAATTATTGCGTAGCAATCACACATCACAAACGCACAATAACACGACAGCCGATGGCTATAAATTTACTTTTTTAATCTGTGCAATCGATGTAGCAGGTGCATTTGAATACTTTTTACCTGCTTTTATCAACGACACGACTCTTCGATCTATTTTTAATTCTGATTACCTCATGTATGTAAAATGTCAATAATATCAAGATCGTTTGTGAAAATATTATTTATCAAATTAAATTTTATTTATCTTATAAACTTATATTTAAATTTTTGTTAAATTTCATCAATCATTATTTTCTATCAGAACGACCCTCAAAGACGCCCAGCTATGACAACGTTCCATTTATCATAACAATCGATATGCATTCATTACCAAATGACAGATAATCGATTGCGTATTCATTAATACGTTTCATTTTCAGACTCAAATTCTTAAAAAGTCGGCAAAAGTAAAATTTATATTGATGAAGTAAATAATTTTGGTAGTTTACGTGTAATTTTATTCATCATAAAATGAAATCACACAGCTGATTCATGAAAAACGGAACGTATTTAATTTGACAGTTTTCTTCGGACCGATTGATTTGTCGATTCTTGTTTCGATGTATTATTTTAATATTTTTTTTACGCGAAATTCTATAATGAAAATATAGAAACGATAGATCGAAATTGTGAAGGTTTCACGAAATAGTTTTTGCTATTACTTAAAATGGGTGTATGAATGAGTTCAAGGCACCGGTTGCGAAAATGGATATGCCTGACGAGCTGGACGATTTCATATTTCGTCCACAGCAGCATTTGGATGCAAAATGGTTAAATCCTGATTTACAGGAAGCGCTACATAATCCTGATGCTCTGTCCACTCTGTACAACAGTCTCTTGCAGGATAGAGAAATATGTTTCGACGCCGGAAACGGGCTCGTAAATGGTGCTGGTGTAACTGCTAAACTTGGTGACAGTGGAAAATATTACTGTGGGCTGAGGGTAAGTGTGTAAAACTTCCGTAAATATTTATTTAAAATATTACGAAGAGAATACCTAATACAAAAACATTTGTTTTAACTCACTTAGATATTGACCTGCACCTGTTGTGATGGTCTTTGTGGCCCACACTCGGGGTGCGCCTGCCCACCCTGTAGTGCTCTGTCAGCAGAGGAGGAGCTCAGAATCTCTAAACAATCGAAGCCGGTGGCACCATCACCTTCCCATCAGGTCATTGATGATCTGAAGTGGAAACAAGACCCAGGTAATTATTCTATACTTACTAAAATAAAATATAAAATCATGATCATATTTCCTTTGTTCTTCAAATCATATTTCCATTATTTTACTTGTTTGGTTCCCTTTTGTGTAAAGCCAGTAATAATAAACCTCAATGTTTAGGTCCAGAATGTCTGCAAAGTCTAATGGAGGCCCTGATCTGGGAACAGCGAGTGAGAGCAATCAACACTACCGTTAGTTGTCCATTCATATCTCAAATCCGTCGACTCATTGTGTTGTGCAACAGGCATCTTGTAGCTGTTATTAGGTATTGTTATTTTTATTTTGCATGTTTTCAAAAACTTCACTACTAGTAGCAAATGTTTTCAAATCAAACTGATGGATCATGTGTCTTATCACAATGAGATAAGGTTTAAATTCACATTTAGTAGAGCAAAAATTGCATCTGTAATCTTAAATTTTGTTTTGTTTTCAGAGATCAAAGTCAGAATAAAGAAGTAAAAAGAGTAAGGATAGATAAGAAGCCACCTCATGCAGTCAGTAACAGAGCATTGAGCAATGTGGTTGGTACATTGAACAAACCAGGTGATGGGAGCACTGAGAGTCAGGAGGATAGTGAGGAGCATACTGATGCCTCTGAGAGGTAACTGAATTTTATTGTTTACAAACAGAAAAACTACAGTTCTTTCACAGTTATTTTGTAATAGGATGTTTATTCTCCTAAAAATAAGGTTGAAAATCGTATTGCAGAAATTCAGTACCAATCTTATTACACAGCCGACTCTGTCAAAATCACAACGGTCTTTATTTCTTTCAAAATGAGGTTGAAATTGGGTTGTTGTTGTCTGAGCTAAAATATCTGTGAAAGACTACTGGCAACAGAAAAACTGATGAAAAGAAAAAATGTTTCAAAGTTTCCATTCTAGGATTCCCTTTGGTTTTGTTTTTGGTTGATAATCCAATCTGGTTCAAAATTGTATGTTCTATTTGCAAAATTTTAGCACTGTGTGGAAGAGTTAAGCAAGAATGAATGTGTAAAACACAGGATGCTTGCATACTGTGACTGTTACAAATAACTTAGTCATTGAAATGCGATTTGACTTCTGTATTATTAATTAGGTTTCACCAAACAGTATGTGAACTTGAACCATGTATTGGTTGACTTGTTGTACTCCCTTTTCCATATAGCTAATTCTGATTTATAAATACCAATCTTTTTCTTTGTAGTGCCATAGGACTCGCTCGCGTCGGCGCCCGCGCCGCTCTTCGCTTAGCCCTCTCTCTCGTCCGTCGGGCATGGCGTTGCGGTGAAGACGCGGACGTATGTTCAGCGTTACTCCGTGATGCGCTGGATGCGGTGCGAGCTCTCCCTGATGCGGGATTGTTCGCTGGCACGGGGGCAACACCTGCGCCGCGCTCGCAGAAGATTTGGGCTGAAGTTGTTGATAGTGCTGCTAAGTTCCTACATCAGGTTGTGATTGGGTATGTATGAGCATTTTTATTCATCAACTGTGGAATCTATAATGGTTAATAATATTAACATTGGAATGTTTGTGAAGTCACACAGTTATCCTATCATAGTTCTGGACACTACTATGAAACATCCAGATTATTAGGTAGAAAGAGACTGCCACACTGGCAATGAGTAGCACAGACGACATATTATGTTCAAACTAACATAGCAACTGTTTTGTTTTATTCACAGAGAAGTAGGTTGTAATGTCCCGCAAGGTGACTGGCGGACCTCTCTATGCGTATGGGTAGAGCTGTGTGCAAGAAGGGCGGAACTACCCGCTTTGTTAAAGGCTGCTGATGTTCTAGTCACTTTACCTCCTCGACAGAAACGCCAACCGGATAATAGGTACGTCATATATTATTTGTTAGGAGAATATGAACCTTATGTCATTCGTATAAAGTCACATGTTGATTAAGTTGCAGCTATATCAAAATGTCCTCTTTTGTTTCAGGATTATACTAGAAGAATGTACCGCGCCTTTAGGACCATTTCTAAGACGTATGGCTAAAGTAGCTGCGCCTAATCCTATCCTCAACAGTGAACCAACTACTGAAGTTAATCTTACAGAATTATTCCTCAAGTAAGTATTTTGAAAAAATATTTTTTCGTGAATATTGAATCGTTTTTTTTTAGTTTATTCCTGTAACAGGTGAACGTACGAGAAGTATCCTTAGGATGAATATCTTTATGCACATTAATTATATTGTAAAACAAAATATTTTAACTTCAGGGACTTGAACATCCCAAGTGGTGATGGTTTGATGGGCGTAAGAAAAGCTGGTATCGCCTTACTTTGTCATTTGGACCGACTTGGAGCACCCTTATTACCACCGTTAAAAGGTTTTGTTACTGTAAGTATTTTATTCTTAATGTTAATAAGAGAATTTAAAAAAATGCAATCAAATTCCTAACATGTTTCCTTGATTTTCTTAGTGTACAGAATCAGCTCAAGAAGTAGTCTCAGTTGGTTCAGGAGCCCTACATTTGGGAACTCTAAGGATTCAACAAATAGCGTGTGCAGAAAAACTGGCGTTGCTACTGACCCACGATGGTGCTGTGTACACTCTGCCGTATGATACCATGACTCCCCAGCTAGTTCCAGGTAAAATTGTACACTTAATATTTTTATTGAAGTGCCTTTGTCAGTGTATATTTTTATATTTCATGATACTTAATGATGAGAGTTGCTGAGGCACACAAGTGCTGAAGTGCTGACCGATAAATCATTATATATGTGCTATAACAGTTTTGTCTCTTCCTCCTGAAAAGGTCTTGAAAGTAAAACAATCACTCAAGTCTCTTGCCACCCTGCTGGAAAGCACTTCTTGTGCTGTTCGTCCTGTGGTGGAGCGTGGTCGTGGGGGTCGGGTGACGATGGGCGGCTCGGACACGGTGATACCGCGCCTAGAGATGCGCCCGCGCATCTACACCATCTAGCTCACCATGAGGTTGTGAGAGTATCTGCGGGTGCTTCGTGCAGGTATGTGTGCACTAATGCAGTGTTCCTATTGTAAATGATCCTTGTCGCCGGAGTACTGTGCCTTCGACACCTGGACTAAGTCAAGTTGACTCATTTTGCCATTGTTTCCGTGCTGAGCAGTTAGGGTTGCGCCACATCCACGATCCTGTCTCGTGCGATAGCACTCCCACGGAAAAATGCGATTCCGAGCTGATAGATGTAGCGCAAATCTTAAGCGGTTAAGCAGCTCGTCCACGAAAGCGTATGCATGTATAAGGGTCATCGTAGATTTTTTTATCTGGGGTTCAATTCATGATACTAGTTTTCTTTTATATTATTTTTCTCTGCTACAGTGAACGTTTTACGGAAAATGTTGTGGGTATTTGTGAAGTTTAATTTTAAGACAACACTGTTTATGCTTAATATACTACTATTTGCTTTCCTAAATAAAGATCTAAGGCTCCTTTTCTTTGGTTTCAGTGCTGTGATAACATCTCGAGGTGCTCTGTACACGTGGGGTCGAGGCGCTCAAGGCCGCCTCGGTCACGGAACGATCGAGAACTGCCTCACACCACAGCCAGTGTCCTTCAATGCACACAATATTGAACGAGTCATCGATGTCGCATTGGGTAATGAAAAGCTTTTTTCAATACACTTCCTCGAAAACTGGTTCTTATTGCACTACGATTAGGTTCAACATGCAATGTATTTCACACGCGTGGATTTTTAATATTTTTCCGCACACGTGCGGAAATAATAATTTTCACAGATAACTATACTTATAGTTAGTCCAAATGGGTTCAATGACTATAGTCGGCGGTAATTGTTTTTTTTTTTTTAAATCTCGGCAAAGAGACATGCATCTTTACGGCGTAAATATTTTATGAATATTTAAATTGTGTTTATAAATAGAATATCATAGTTAAACATGATTATTTAAAAGAAATATTTAAGTACTTTTATGAACAAATTTTTGATTTTTTTATTTTTCATATTAGGCTGTTTAGCGGCATCATACCTTTTTTTTTTTTTTGGTGGGTGGGAAATCATCAAATGACCCCCGCCGCCCTGGGCGGAGCGGAAGGGAGTGTCAGACTCTTACTGACTAAAAACCACCCATGTTCCTTCATTGGCCCTTTATGTTCCAGGGCCGCGGTATCTCTTTCGAACAGTCCCGCAGCCCAAGCGGCATCATACCTTACGTCTTCTTTAACCTGTTAAAAACAAAGCGCGGAAAAAAAGCAAATTAAGTCATAGTTTCCTAATAATTTCCGTTCTAATATTTTATTTCTTCAAAAGTGTATTGAAAAACGTCGTTTGATACGCGTGGGGATTTGTTACTGCAGTTATCGGCTCCATAACAACCTCGCCTACAGCTCGGGTGTTAATTCCGCCTCGAATGCAATAACAAAGTTTCCCCACTTGATATCAAAATGTACTATAATAGTACTACAAAATTAGAAAAAATAATGAGTATAACTCGATTATAGAAGAAAGTGCTTAATTAAAAAAACAGATATTGTTATGCTATTTAATCCATACTAATATTAAAAATGCGAAAGTAACTCTGTTTGTTTGTTACCTTTTCACGACTAAAAGGCTGATCGGATTGTTATAAAATTTGGGAAGGACTAGGCTATCTTTTTTTTCTCACACATACGCATTAAATTTTCCACGTTAACAAAGTCGCGGGCTACATAGCTAGTTAGTAATAAGTTTATTGTCTTCGCTGAAGGCTTTGATGTAATATGGCTTCTCAATAGTTCTCAAGAAGGTTAAGCAACCAGTAATTCTTATACGAGACGACATGAAACAAAAGACAGTTAGAAGCCTTGTAAAGTAACCTTAGAATGACCCTAACTTTGTGACAAATATTGTTCGGTCGGATTAAAATTCAATTTAAGCATTTTCGGGAAATGTCTTTATCATATTAGTGTATGGTTTGTTTGTTATTGGTGGGTCACCAACAGAGAAAATTAAAAGATCAAAGTTCTGTTATTTGTTAAATTTACACAGGTAAATACTATAATTGAGATACTTTACAAAGTTCGAAAAGCACGCGTATTGCGCATTATTGCGTATTGCGAGGTACGAGGTAACTGAGGCTCGCTGCGCTTGCAACTCTAAACGAATGCACAATGTGTGCGTCAGCGTTCCTCTAAAATATTTTTTACCCCGTCTAGGTTGGGGCGAAGCTCAAACTCTATGCTGCACGTGGGAAGGCGCAGTTCAGGTGTTTGGTGACAGCGAGGGCGGAGTCCCTCGCACTTTGACGTCACTGTCCGTGTTGCGGATCAGCCGCGTTTATACCGGAGAACATTGGCACGCTGCTCTAACAGATGCGTAAGTTCGTTTTCAATTGACTTTTTCGTCGTGGTGTTAAAAATGAAAAATGTATGAAATTGCGATTCACACATATTTAACATTCTCTGTGTTAAATATGACTCACTCATGCAACATTCAAAATGTAATCGGTTTACAGAGGCCAAGTGTACACTTGGGGTAAAGGAGAAAACTATCGCCTCGGTCATGGTAATCTTGAAAACGTGAAGATTCCAAAAATTCTTGACGCACTGCAAGGTAATCCATTATTCCACAAGTAACCTTTGACTTTTACCACCTTACGATTCTACTAACGCTTTCAATATTCTTTAGGTATAAGAGTAGTAGATCTGTCTCTGGGCTCGACTCACGGCGTGGCCCTGACCTCAGAGGGCGCTTTGTACGCTTGGGGCACGCACGAGCGAGCGCAGATAACGAGACCGGTGCCACAACTGTTGCAAGTACTCAACCCCGCTTTTAAGGCTCATGGTAAGTTTATTTGATGCTTATTTTAACAACCTCGTGAATGAGGCAAAAGGAGTATGTAAGGATCGTAGCAGGTAGCGTTCTGTGGTTTCTGCCTACCCCCATGGGAAAAAGGTGTGAGTTTATGTAGGTTTATGTTTAACAACCTTCTACTGTCAGAATTTTCTCCAAACTAATTGACTAAAGAAGCATTTGACCATTTGGATTGCGATAGCCCCTATAAGGACGTTTCTGGGAGCAGAAGAATCAGGTCTTTTGTAAGTTTCTCTCTCTGTTAATCGTTGTGGAGCTGCCAATATCCTTTATCGTTTGCAGGTGTCTCCAGCGGACCTGGACAGATTTTAGTATGGAGTGAAGAAAGTCCTAGAGATTTACCGTCTTCTTTGCCTTTCGTCATTGATTTATCTGAAAGCACCTTCAAGTGAGTAACTTAACTAAATAGGTACTTATCAAATTTTCTTCACTAAGTAAGTGAAACAGTTGCTAATGTATAATCTTTTGCAGACTTCTGGAAAGATTGTTGAGGATAGTAGTCGAACAAAGCAGTTCAGCAACAATAAAGGAGGTCGAATGTATGGCTATATCTTGCCTGAATTTACTAAGACTACAAGTAAGTTTCATTCAAACAAACCTGCAGCACAAAGATGTTTCTTTTTGGTGGCCAGTGTTACATACTTCCATTTTCAAAAATTCAAGGTACAAGCCTGGCAGTGTTCCCGCGGCCCTGAATCCGATGACACGGAAGGCGAACCTCGATCGTGGTGCAACGGCGTGCACACCGCGCTCGTGGCCCTGGTGGAGGGGCGCGCGGGGGCGGGCGCGGCTACTGCGGCGCGGCGGGCGCTGGCGGCGGCCTGGCCGCTGTTACTGCCCACACCACAAGTGCGGGCGCATCATCTTATTACGTTACTGCCTCAAGGTGAGACCAAAATATTTCTTTCAGCTTGTTTTGTCTCACTGTAGGGCAAACGTTTGGCTTTTTAAATCCTCTCTGTTTTGTGTGGACTAATCCTGTAAATGTAAATCTCGCCTTGCCATCATCAGCTGAGTCTGTCAAATGATTTATCTGTGTAGCCAAATCTATACTAATATTATAAAGCTGAAGAGTTTGTTTGTTTGTTTGTTTGTTTGTTTGTTTGAACGCGCTAATCTCAGGAACTGCTGTCCCGATTTGAACAATTCTTTCAGTGTTAGATAGCCCATTTATCGAGGAAGGCTATAGGCTATATATCATCACGCTACGACCAATAGGAGCGGAGCACTAATGAAGAATGTTTCAAAATCGGGAGATATTTTTTCCTATTGAGAGCTTCCGCTGCGTGCGCTGCGTAAACGGTTAAAGTTTCGCAAAAATCATGTATTACAGAATTATTCCTCTTTAAAAGTTCTAAAAAAAAGTCCGCGACATATTTTTTATGCTAACCAAATTTGTTCTAAAATAATGCATTATTTACGGAGGTGTTTTTATAAACATGATATTAATCCTTATCCAAATAAATACGTTACTCATCACAAGTATTTCATTTAAAACTAAATTGCCCTTTACATCTTTCGATTTAAGTGAATATCTTAGGAGCTGTCGCAGTTTTAAAATAAAATCACAGCAAAATAATGATCGGGTACTGCGCGCACAATGTGCAAAGCCGGGCAGTCATGTATGTTAGCCCAAAGTAAGTCGCGGGCGGAAGGTAGTTGTTAATAAAATCCGATTCAAATAGGGAAGCAATATGTTTTTTCAATAATTCCACGCGGACGAACGTCGCGGGGCACAGCTAGTCAAATAATATTACCTCTTTCCTAGAGGCGTCATGCTATAGAACGAGATACCCATCCTCACGTAAATGCACTATTATTGCGATTAAGATATCTCACTCTAACGTGTGATGCCTTTAGGTAGTGTTAAATACTTGCTTGAGTATTTAGGGGAGGTTGACCTGAAGGTACACAAGCGGGATCATGTAATAAAACCACTGCGTACCGATCTGACCTGATAGCTCATTTATTAAAAAAAAAACTAATTGCTTATATACTATTCGAGGTAACGAAACCATAGCGACTTCTAATTCGACGTCAACGCCATCTATCGAGCACGCCGGAAGCTTTATAAATAATTAAGTCGTAAACATACCGCCCACCAAGGACGTTACTGACGGAATGTCCTTCTAATATGAACTAAAGTGGCACATTGCTAAAGCAAGTTGAACTAAACATTTGTACTACATGAGAAAATAATTGAAACTAAAATACTACAAGCTATGGTTCTTATACATAACTATAAACTCAATTCGTAATGGCTAACAATAATGTTACAATCACTTAAAGCTAAACATAAATTATTCTAGGTTGTAAAAAAGGTGTACTGTAAACAGTGTAAAAAAAAACTTAAAATACAATATTTGATTCACACAGTTGATCTAAGGTTAACAAGCGTAGAAATGGTTGTATAAATTGATTCTTACAAGATAAAAGTGTAAAATAGTTGTAAAAAAATCATAGTAAAATAAAACATGTAAACAGTAAATACAATCCAACTTTCTTATTCGACTACGGGTAAAATACATATTTTGGATGTTGGTCTTTTAATTGTTGATGATTTGGTGCGTAACGTGACGACACGGGTGAGGTTATCATCCCCAGGATGTTTTTGTAGTATCCTACCCATCAACCAACGACTTGGCGGCAAGTCGTCTTCTTTGACTAGTACAATGTCTCCAATTTTTGGCTCAGCAACTTGGGAAGACCATTTGTAACGTCTCGTCAAAGTAACGAGATATTCGTGAGACCAACGTCTCCAAAACGACTGAAGCATTCGTTGAATGAATTGCCAGCGTGATAAATAATTAATGTTGGAATGTTCGTACTTGTGGTCTGGTACATTGACTAAGGGCTCTCCAATAAGAAAATGTCCAGGTGTCAAGGGTAACGGTTCACCAGGATCATCAACCTTAATTGTGCACATGGGTCGCGAGTTCAAGCACGCTTCTACCTGACTGAGGAGTGTCGTCAGTTCTTCGAATGTGAGAGTCGCTTCACCGATTACTCGTTTCAAATGGAACTTTGTGGACTTCACTCCGGCCTCCCAAAGTCCGCCAAAGTTGGGACTGTGAGGAGGAATGAAGTGCCACTCCGTACCATTAGCTTCGAGGTGTTCGGCTAGTGACGTCTGGATAGCTGTCAACTGCTGCAATTCTCTGGAGGCACCTACAAACGTGGTGCCATTGTCACTCCACAGTTTGGCACAATGACCTCGCCTTGAGACAAAACGTCTAAATGCCGCTAAAAAGGTTTGAGTGCTCATGTCACTCACTGCTTCTAAATGCAGTGCACGAGTGACCATGCATACAAACAGGCATATATAGCCTTTGTATGAACGGTGGCCACGACCTTTGGTTGTCCTCACATTAATTGGACCAGCATAATCAACCCCGCTATGCAAAAATGGTCGAGCTGGGGTGCACCGAACAGCTGGTAGTGAACCCATGAATTGGTTTTTAGTATTGGCTCTTTGCCTGGCACATGTCACACACTTGATCACATGATGTTTAACCACATTTCTGACCCCAATAATCCAGTAGGCTGTCCTCAAATAATTTATCATAAGCTGAGGACCCCCGTGAAGGGTTTTTTGGTGTGCGTCAGCAATGATTAGCCGAGTTAGATGACAGGAGTGAGGCAGAACTATCGGATGCTTCATTTGTTCGCTTAACTCTGATTTCTCCAATCTACCTCTAACTCTCATAATGTCCTTTTCGTCGAGGTAGGGGCAGAGTGACCTTAATGGACTTGTTTTTGATTGTAGATAGCCTTTCTCTTTCAGTTCTTTATATTCTGTTGTAAATAGTTCTTCCTGTGTTTTCCTAATATAACATTCGAGTGCAGCGTCTAATTCTGTTTTTTGTAAATATCCTTTCCTGTATATTTTGTTCTTGTTTAAAAATCTTCGGCAGTAAGCAATGATCCTAACCAATCTTCGTAACTGGGAAAATTGATCAAAGAAGGAACAGTTTGGAATGATCGCTACATGTGCCTTTGCTGACTCTTCTAAATCTGTACTGCAACAATTATTTGGCCTATTGTAAATTACGTTTTGTAATTTAAGAAACGATGGTCCAGAAAACCATAAATCGTTTTCTAGGAGTGAACTAGGAAGTATCCCTCTAGAGGCGCAGTCTGCTGGATTATCTTTAGTGGGGACGTGAAACCATTGCGACGCTTTCATTGAAGTCAATATTTCAGACGTTCTATTGGCCACAAACGTCTTCCATTTACTTGGGTGGCTATTTATCCAGGCCAACACCACAGTGGAATCCGTCCACGCTTTGACCTTGTCTTGGGAGATACTCAAAACTTCAGATGTTTGAGACAGTATCTGTGACAGCAAGACTGCTCCACAAAGCTCTAACCGCGGAATACTTATCTGCTTTACTGGTGCAACCCTGGTCTTAGCAACTAGCAACGACATTTGAACATTGCCATCTGCATCTACAATCCGCAAGTAAATCACAGCTGAGTAAGCTGTTTTGGAGGCGTCACTAAAACCGTGAAGTTCCAGATAGTCGTTCGACTTGGTGCCAAGCCAACGAGGAATCCGAACCTTGGTGAGTAGTAACAATTCCTCACGATATGATTTCCATTCGTTTATTAAGTCGTTGGTTAGCTCCTCATCCCAACCAACACCTGCAAGCCACAATTTCTGAATAAATACTTTCGCTAACACTACACTAGGGGCTAACCAGCCTAATGGATCAAAAAGTCGTGCTATCACAGAAATAATGGATCTTTTAGTTACAGGTGCGGTCGACGGCGGCGGGAGATTCACCGTGTACTGGAATGTGTCTGCGTTGCGGTTCCAGGTAAGTCCTAGAATTTTGATGGTATTATCTAATTTTATTTCTACTTCCTTTTCTTTGTGTTCTGATTTGTTGTAATCTATTGCTTGTTTTACGTCCTGTATGATTTTGTTCTTATTTGTGTTGTCCTGGTTCATGTTGTCCTTTGTCCTAATTTGATCTATTTGTCCTTTTAGTGTATTCCTTTCCATTTCCTGTATCCTGTCTACTATTTTTTGGTTGTTACTGTTCCACTTTTGGAGCGTGAATCCACCCTTTCCTAATAACGCTGTCATTTGCTTGTAGATTTCCAGGCCTGCGTCTACGTTATTACAACCGGTCATCAAGTCGTCCATATAGAAGCAGTTCAGAACCATATCGGAAGCAAGATTGTAATTATTACCTTCATCATAGGCGACTTGATGTAGGGTTCTAACGGCTTGGTATGGTGCTGATGCCGTACCAAAGGTAACCGTCACCAGCTCGTAGTCCTTGATTTCGGTTTCAGGACTGTCTCGCCATAATATGCGCTGAAACATTGCGTCTTCTTCCGAAATCCTGACTTGGCGGTACATTTTAACGATGTCCGCAACCAGTGCTATGGGATGAAGTCTCCATCTTAACACTGTGTGTCGTAAATCCGATTGCAATGTAGGTCCCAACATCAACGTGTCATTGAATGAGACTCCATTGTTGTTCTTCTCGGACGCGTTGAAAACAACACGTACCTTCGAGGTAAGTTTGTCTTCCCGGATTACAGCATGGTGAGGTAAGTATACCGCCACTTCCTTGTTCTTATCATTCTTGTCTATCTGCCTCATGTGTCCTAGTTGTAAGTATTCTTCAATTACCTGCTTGTACTTTTCCTTTAGATCTGTATTTCTTTCTAGCCTTTTTTCTAAAGACTTGAATCTCTTTTCAGCAATAGCACGAGAGTTTCCACCTTTACAAGAAGGATTTTCATCGCGGAAAGGTAGTCTCACTACGTACCTTCCACTGCTATCCCTTACTGTAGTCTTAGTATAAAACTCTTCACACTTCTTTTCTTCAGGTGTTAGTATTTTCTTTGAATTATTTTGCTCTTCGATTTCCCAAAATTTTCTTAATATTTCGTCTTCATTAACTTGTGCATGCAACACATTAACTTTGGGTGAACTTTTAGATGTGTCCTTACTAACTGCACCGGACAGAACCCAGCCTAAGGCAGTGCTCTGAGCAATCAGACTGCCTGACGGACTCTTAACCATGCCTGCCTTAATGATGCAACTGTAAGCATCAGCGCCCAGTAAAACATCTATTTTATTGGGAGTATTGAATTTTGGATCAGCAAGCTGCAGCGTGTTGATGCCTAACCAATCCAAGGTAGTGTCGACTCTACTCTCAGGTAAGTACGATGTAATTTTACTTAGTACGTAAGCGTTAACTTTAAGATTAAAATTTGAATCAACTCGCGATTGGATATTAAAATGTACCATGTATGTTGCCATGGTTGAACTATTACCAAGGCCAGAAATAGTTCCTTGAATAGGGATTTTTTTCAGGTTGAGTAGCTGAACTACGGCTTCTGTCACAAAACATGCCTGTGAACCCTGATCGAGTAAGGCTCGGACAGTCTGAAATTCACCAGAGCGTGACTCGGCTTTTATTAGCGCTGTGGCTAATAAAACCTGTCTGGGCTTGGGAATATTACCTGTCGATAGGCACGAAACAATCGGACCAGTATTAAGTGAATCAACACTGTCGATAGCCGATGATGTCGAAGGTTGATCTCTTTTGTCCGACTCCTGACCTAAATGCAATAGCGAATGATGGCGCTTTTGACAAACCTTACATGTGGTTGGTTTTCTACATTCAGAAACAATGTGATTGCTGCCTAAACAGTTGAAGCACATTTTATGTTTTGCTACAAAATCACGTCTAACTTCAACTGTCTGCTTTGAGAATTTCTTGCAGAAACAAAGTTTATGTTCTTCAGCGCAGAACTCACATTTTATTGAGGTTCTCGTAGCCAACATTGCTTTTGGAGTATGAGCAACTGAACCTTTATTATTGTTGTGGCCCTGATGAACTGATGCCCTTTTAGGCTCTATACACTCTAACGCACGAAACCGATTTTCCATAAAAGTTTTAAATTGGTTGAAAGTTGGTAAGTCATTGTTGGAGTCACCGTTGCTAGTACTAAGCTCCCATTGTTTACGCGTTTCGTTGTCCAATTTATAGGTAACAATGTCTATGATAATTACATCCCATGTACTCACGTTTATCTCCAAATTACTCAACGCATTAAGACAATCGCACGTGGTATCAAGCAACTCCTTCAAAGCTGTAGCTGATTCCACCTGCATACGTTTTTGACCGAACAACCTCCTAAGAATACACTTTGATAGATATTTTTTATTGCTATAACGCTTCTGTAACTGAGTCCAACACTGAATATAATTGGCATCGGTTATAGGAGTATGACGTATTAATTGCTCTGCTTCACCAGAAAGGTGAGCTTTTAAATAATGGAGCTTTTGCACATTATCTAAAGTATCATTTTTGTGTACTAATGATGTAAAAAGATCATGAAAAGTTGTCCATTCGTCATATTTTCCTGAGAAGGTAGGAATGGATATTTTGGGCAACTTAACACAAGAACTACTAGATTTACTTGTACTCGCTGAAGTACTATCTGTTCGATGTACAGAATCCTTAGCTGGTCGAATTTTATTAAGAGCTGTTTTCATTAAACTTTTATAAATAACATAAGTGTCCTCTGTCGCATCATAGATATCAACCACTTTTTGTACTATATCTTCTGCTTTAAAACGTTCGTATAATTTAGTGTTATATTCTTTAAACAATGCCCAATCCCTTTCTAATAATTCTTGCCTTGTTTCAATGTATTCTAGCGTTAATCTATCTTTACTACATTTCTTAAAATTCGTCAATCCCTTTGTGATAACATTCTGTTGATCTTTTAAAACGTTAATTAATGCTTCCATTTTTATAATTGATTTATGAACCTAAATTAATAAATAAAATGAGTTTAATTTTAACTTGATCAAATTTTATAAACAAAACAAATGTATAAGTTGATAAATCAATGTAAGTAAACAAATGAATTTTTTACTCAAAAGAAATAAGATATGCAAAATTTCTGAGTGTTGCAAACTTAAGCAGTAAACATATAAGTTAATAATAGCTGACTAAAATTTTCTAAGTTTGACAACTTATCAAACAAAAATAATACAAGTCTCAAAACTACTTAAAATTTTACAAGTGTTTCCAACACAAAATCTGGTGGAAATCGGGTATAGGTTCCCCGTTCCCCCGTTTTCTATAAAATATTCTAAGTCCTAATTCTAACATGCACAAATTGGTAATTAATTACTAACTAAAGTTTTCTAAGTTTAAAATATTGTTAAATTTTACAAGTCCAAGATTACGAAGTTATTTTCTAAGTCGAAACTTCTGCACTATTTCTTCTGGTTTTACTTAGTTGGAATATAGTTCAAAATTGTTTGACTCGAACTGTTTGTCCAATTTGTGGACAAGATAAATAAAATTAAAATTGTACTCACAAAACTGCACTTCACACAAACACTGTTTTCAACCTGCAAGTGGCGCCCTCTGGTGGCCGCTATCTGAACTGCGCGTGACGTCACCTGTGACGTCGCGTGATGGCTGCGCCTGCGTCACCTTGCCGTCGTCCAGTGAAGTGTTGATCTGAGAGTGGCGCCCTCTGTGGCCACTCCTTGAACTAGTCCGCTAATGCTGACTCAGCTCACCGCCAATGCTGGGTGAAGCTGTCGCCGCTAGTGCGGAGGACCGTGTACCTTGCTGCAGCGATCCACTGCAAGTACACGGGACGGAGAAGCGGGCCAACTGTGGCTCCACTTGTCTCAAAAACTGTCCAAATGATCCGGGTCGTAGGACCAATGTTAAATACTTGCTTGAGTATTTAGGGGAGGTTGACCTGAAGGTACACTAGCGGGATCATGTAATAAAACCACTGCGTACCGATCTGACCTGATAGCTCATTTATTAAAAAAAAAACTAATTGCTTATATACTATTCGAGGTAACGAAACCATAGCGACTTCTAATTCGACGTCAACGCCATCTATCGAGCACGCCGGAAGCTTTATAAATAATTAAGTCGTAAACAGGTAGAAAGAAATGTCCTTTCACAGTACCTCAGTCAAAAGCAAAGTGATCTTTATTAACGTTATGACAAGGATGCAGTTGGGTTGCTCTGTCTGAAGTACTAAAGGGTGTAAAAGTACCCTTAACGAAGCCGAAAGGCACTTGTTCTCCCCGTCATTACGGATATATTGGGGGTCAAATTCCGACTTTTTACAAGTTTTTTTTTAAATAAAAGTTTTTAATGTTATAACTTTACTTTAAATACCCCCGTGCTATTCAATGCATCCATCAGCACAATGTTTTGAGTGCGTTACCAATGTAACACACGCGTAAAAAATATTTTTGCCTAGAGTAACTTAGTTTGATTTGACGGCTTCGTGAAGGGCCCGTTTACACCCTGTATTACCATAAACATGAACTGTTGTCTACAGGATCAGCACCAGCTAGCGCCGGCGCACGATTCATGACAGAACTACTAGTGTGGTCTTTACTCGGCGGCGGTGGGTTGCGAGATGCGTTGCGTAACGCGTTACAGGCTCATTCAGTGGACGCGTATAATCATCTACAACTCGATGCGTACGTATTATATAAAGGGCACTATAACGCTTAAATGGAGTGCAGCGTAGTCACCTCATCGCCATTTTGTTTTTTCTTCAGTCGTGGCGCTCGATGAAACTGGCATGTTGGACAGAGGACACTTAAACAAACCAAAATTGTCGAATGGAAGACAAAGATTGTTATATCGCTATCGATAACTTGGCAAGGTGATAATTTAGGACACAATCCCTTGACATATATTGTTCGCCTAGTGTCAGTTTGTTCGTGCGCCGAAACTTTGCAGAAACATCAAAAAGGCGATGATGTAATAACTATGCAAATGTATGATTTCAAATATTTACATAGACGTTTTGTATTTTAGGGAATACGATCAAATTGATATAGTCACTGGACAACGTGGATCGCCCCCTGCAGCTGCAGGTGATGACGCTGATACAGTAACAGGTTTATCTTTATCAATATTTTCTAAATAATACTGGTGTTTTTCATCATGCGTGTTTGGTTTTGTCATGATGTGTTCTTTTTGCAGGTTGCACTGAAGAATATCAAATAAGCAACACAACCTCATCCGATAAAGGAGCATCTGTACCGTTAATGCATTTGGTAAGTGAATTATTCGGCGATATAATGCCATATTTATTATGATTTTACTCTAAAGTGTGACCTTATTGCAATAAAGTGAGACGTTGTGAACAACTAAGCATCAAAAATTTTCAGTTAAAAGAGTGTGCATGAGGTGTCTTGACCGTTCTTCTACACGAGATCCATGCTTTGAAATGGAATACTAACCTGATTGACTGACCGACTCCTTGAATGTTCAAAAGTTCCTGTAACTGGTTTATTTAACCTTTTGACTGCAAGAGCATAAATGCACGCGCGTGCCCTCCACGTCAAGCCATAATGTCACCTACCATTTTGTCACAGATTTGTGTCGTTTGGGGCACGCCCTTGCTTGTCACGTATAAGTGAGTGTAGCGGTCAAAAGGTTAAATTAAATGCTTTGAGTTAAAAATGTTCACTGACTCTTATTGTTACCTTGGCTTACAGGTAAAACACCTAATTCGGAACACGTCCTGCCAGACTCAGATGCATATAAACGCTATAACGCACGGCAACACTAGCAAGGCAGACGATCCCAAAGGACACGACACCGTCAGTCCCAGCTGTGATCTACTTATACGATTCCAAAGGTATTTTATAAGGACAGCTTGAAATTATCGATGCATACTACAAACTACTTTAATCGACATTTATCTTGCGAAAGACGACATTTAACCACTGTCACGATTTTTTTTCGGTTCGTTGGAAAAGGTTTTCATGTTCAACCTAACCACATAATTCCATATCTTTTTGTTGTTGTTTCTTTACATTTTATTATAAATTAGTTAATCTTCTTCTTATCGTATCGATATTACTTCCATATTACACAGTTTGGTCCCAGTAGGTGGCCACGTTTATTGCAGCGCGAGTCGCTATTCAGGTCGTCAAGAGTGCAGGTAAACGATACCTCGGACACTCCAGCAGGTGGGGCATAGTTTGATCCGGAGCGCCACCCTCGCACTCGGTGTTGGTGGAACCAATAATACTCCATTTTGCCAGATTATGTTTTCAGCGGCCTACTTGGGTACACAATCGATTCAGAGCTTTCCAAATAGGCCACTGTAGTTCACTGCCGGGAGCCAGGTGTTCTTTGGGCTTCAAGAAGTCGTGAGGTGGTAGACACCTCTCTTGCCATAACTTTCTTCGTACATTAGGTGGCCTGAGTGGAGCATAGGAAGCTTGTTAAAAATGTACTAGTTAATAATACAAATATTTGAAAGGTGTAGACAGATACAGAAGGCCAAGCGTGATTTCTTCTGTCTAGGATTTCACACACACTTCTTTCTCTACAGAAACAGACCAACTAAAGTTATTAAATTTTCCTCAGGTTACTGTTCTGCGAAGCCATGTGGTTGCGCGGCGGGCGCAGTACAAGAGGCGGCGTGCGCGCACTTTTAACACAGTACATAGAGTTACTAGCAGAACACGTACAATCTACTCTCACTTCGTTCAACAGAGCGGTGCATAGAGCTGATAATACGCAGGTTGTAGCGCTGTGCGACCTGGTGGCTGAAGATATTGTTGGTAAGAAAACAATTTCTTAATTTGTGGAAGTTAAGCAAAAAGGCTAAAATTTGAACGCACGGCGACTCATCCAGCTATATATTTCCAGTATAGCATGGCCTCGCTTTGTATAGATTTCCCGTACAATTAGAGATAAACTGGTTTTGTGTACCTTGATTGGTCGCCGTGCGTTCAAATTTTTTGGAGGTTATGGTCTTATTGAATTGTTTTTTTTTATTTCATAATTCGTCAAGAAAGGGCATTGAAGACTTCATATCAAGCATCAAAATGTTTCTCCTTTTCCCAGGGCGCGTTGTAAGTGAGCTAGGCGTCTGGATAGGCGCATGCGCAGCGCGATCCCCTTGCGCTCTAGCCGACTCAGCGGACTCTCTAGTGAAGATAGCACGCGCTTGTGATGACGCGGCCAAGGCTCTGCCGTCAGCTGCCAAGTTAGACGCCGACTTGCTCGGATGGCCGGGGCTAGTGTCTAAGAAACAACAATTTAAGAACAGTATGGTTCGCAAGTAAGTAACCTTATTGGAGATGTGATGCTATTGAGGTAACCTACCTACATTAAAAATGCTGATACTTTAATTCCATTTTTATGATACACAGCAGTCCGACACCTATGTTCTATGTTAGGGATTTGGTTTCCGCACTTAGTCCCTAAAGTGGACCATTGTGCGTGAGCCATGGTGGCCGCTACTCCAGCCAGCCCACCTCCCTCCAGAAGCAGATCAAACTTCCCGGTCTTCTCAGAGCATCCGCAAGAGATCTTGGTGTTCCAAGAGTCTTCTCGCGTATCTGGGTGACGCCAGTACACTCAAGGAGTACGTGCGCTATCGTTTCCTCCGTCTCCATGCACGCCCTGCACAGGGGACTGTCAGTGATACCTAGGGTGTGGAAGTGCTTGTTTAATGAGCAGCGTCCAGTGATGGTCCCCACCACCAGTCGCAGGCTATTTCTGTCCAGGCGTAGAAGACGCTTGGTCAGCTTTCTATCCAGGGATGGCATAGCCTCCTTGGATTGCCTGCACCCTGGTGTCGAGGTCCACCACTTCTCCGCTTGTATTTGAGTGTGGTCCTTTAGCCAGCTTCTTAGCTGCTTGAAGGGGATGGGTACAATGGGTTCGGGTCCGAAGGCTTTTGTGCTGGATCCTCTTCTGGCGAGTTCGTCAGCTGCATCGTTCCCAAGTGATCCGCTATGTCCTTTGATCCATTGTAGTGTCACCGTGTTGCGGTTTAGTACCGTAACACGTTCTAGGGCATTATGACGACAGTCCGACACCTATTGGGTAGTTCCATAAAGATTGTTTTCAATGTAGATGCCGTTTTACCTAGCGACTCTACTAAGTACAATAAAAACATAACATTATTAACCAAGATTATTATTCCAGATGTGAAATCCAAAACCATACAAAGGAAGGCGGTTCGTGGGTTGTCATAGCGGGCCATGTATTCGACGTCGAAAATTTCGAGTGCGAGAGCGCGGCTACCGTCGAAATGATCCGAAAGCTCCGTGGTTCTGATGCAACGGCTGCTATGAGTGTGGATCCACATGCCGCTTACTTGTCGAGGGTGACTGAGAAATGTGTGGGACTGTATGCTGAACAGTTCTACAGTAATAGGGTTAATGTGAGTTATGTCTGATATGTGTGAACTAGCTTATGCCCGCAGTTTCGCCCGCGTAGGGTTCGATAATGGTCCCACGGGATCGTATTACTGTGATAAAAAGTGTCCTATGTCTTAGTTTTTTTTTTAAATTAATTGTTTCATATAAATCCGTTCAGCAGTTTTGACGTGAAAGAGTAACAAACATCCTTCCGGGTGGAAGGATTTGTTGTCCTGACAAACTTTCGCATTTATAATACATAGTAAGATATTATAATAGTAAATTCCTACTTAGTTCTTTTCAATATCTTACATTCCATCCAGACCTCATTAATCGCTTTCAACCAGGCGCGATCGGAGGCAAATGTGGGCTCAAAATAAATAAAAAATATCACTTATGGTCCAATGTTCAAAATTAAATAAAAAATCAAGAGCACTTTTTACAAACAAAGTTTTTTGGAACAAACGTCAAAATCCTTCTGAATATTGCTACTTAATCTGACAGTTTAAGGTGAAACATACGGCCTTTGGCCTTTTTCCCGCTAGATGGCGCTGAGATCAACATTTTTAGTTTATTTTTTATGTTGAGCATAGTTACAATTAGATTATTGGGCAAATCTAGGTATGTAGTCACTTGATAACATTAACCATGTCGTATTTTACACAGGAAAGCGCAGCAAGTCTCCGCACTCACCACATACTATCAACATGCGCGTTCAACGTAGCTGTGGGTCTGACACAGTGCGGGTCACGCCTGGCGCGCTCGCTGCCAGTACAGCAGGCCGAGAAAGATGCTGCGCCGTATGCCGCCGCTGTGTTCTTGAGAGGAGGCCTGCAGGTTTGTGTTGTACAGTCAGCCCCAAAAAGATGTAAACACGGACAAGGAACCATTTCATTGTCTACAACCATTATTCCATAATTGTGTCTACAATGTAAAGCTGCAAAACATAGTAACAATTTATGTCACCATAACCTCCTCCACAGGCCGTATAAATAATAATGCAAACTAGATTGAAAAAAATAACATTTTTGTTCCTATTAACTAGTCTTTTTAAGGCCTTCAAGGCAGGCACCACAAGTCGCATTTTAAACATCGTTCTGTGTCCGTCTTTCTTTCTGCCAAATGATTTGTTGAAGACAGGGATGTTTCAATGACAGGGTGTTTAAATGTAAATTGTGATTAACTATTTTACTGCTAACATACCACAGGTCCCACAACTCACAAACCCCTTCGACGAAGAGAAAGCAGAAGCTCGCAGTGGGTCCTCTACTGGCGGCAACAGCCCCGCCGGTGAAGCACCTGTACCAACGCGAACATCTCGCCCCCCGCGCCCCCCGCCTCGCGTTAACGTCGCACAGTCCCCTGCGAGAGCTGAGGCGTTGCTACATGCGCTTGCTGAACCTAAGTTACATGTAAATATCTTCGTATACAGACTTTTTGGGATATTGATGGAGTGACGTTGCGTAGAATATACATGTGCGCCAGTAGTAAAACATACATTTTGTCCATCCAGGATCCACTGGCACTACACCTATGGTGGGCGTGTGAGCGACGCGAGGGTTGCGCACCACACTTTCCGCCTGAACATCCGCTAGAAGAGCTGCGTCGAGCGCTGCTAGCGGCTTTATTGTACCATGCTGGGCTGAAGGAGCATGCGCTGGCAACTGCTATGGCTGGTAAGATTATATATTTACTTTCTTGACTTACAATGTTACTGAGTAAGTTAAAAGAAACTATCACCAGCTTAAATCAGCCATTTATTTTAAGGCCATATCTTGTTATAAAAGTGCTTAAACTTTCAAAATGTAGACTAGATCTCAGCTAGGCGACACTCTGTCGAGAAGTTTCCAGAAGCGTATAGGATGCGTTTTTTGGACTGAAATTTGAATGCTGTCGTTGTTCTGTCTAATTTAATGGAATGAGAAAAAGATAAGCAACCGAAATATCATTATATTATCATCTGTTGATTTTCGGAAAAAATTGCTAATCTTCATTTATTTCAGAAATGGAGAAAGGCGAAGTAAAGTTATCTCCCGCGATGTCTGAAATCGTAAAAGCTGTACAGCAAAGCAAATGGACTTTAATGAGAACACGACAGCAGCTTTCACGTGGTTATAAGGAGGTATGTTACGCGACACCTTCCATTTATATGATCCTTACATTATTGACTAAACGTCTTACTACAGCAACGTTATATGTCTAGGTATGCGCAGCGCCTTTAGAAAGGGCTCGGTTCCTTCTTCACGAAGTCCGTGCAGCGATGTCACCGGCAGTATCAGCATTACACTCTAGACCGCCATCTCATAAGGCGCCCACTGCAAAGAAAATATTCCAAAAAGTCATGCGAGCAGCCAAGACGCCCGGATTCAGTAAATGGTAACAATAATAGTTCTGTAGCTTTTATTACTTCTAAATTAATTGCTTGATAATTTTGAACAACATTACGATATATTTTCATTGTCCTTTACAGCTTTGAAACTACCAAAGATCTCAGAAACAGACAGAATAGTCTTAGCAAAAGTATGTTCAAAGCCACTAGCAGCCTTCTACAAGGTGATGCACTTATCATTAAATCATCCATCGCTCAAGCTTCGAAAACGCCCGAAGACGCTCCGTGCATCGTGGTCGAACCTCTGAAAGGACATAACGATACTACAGCCCCCATAAAAGACCCCATGCTCCGATCTAAAGTTACGTTAAAAGTAAAAGATAAACTTTTAGAAAAAGACTTGAAGAATGCATCAAATAATGATGACATGAAGAATGAAGGTCGGGGAGACAGAGACAAAGGGGATAGGGATGATCTGTTAGACAAAGACAACGATGATAAAACGCCAACGAACGAAATGTCGATTTCTTCGATTAACGATATTACCGATAACTCGATTCTTAAGGAATCGATGGAGAGTGAGAAGCAGGTGATGCTGCTGGCTGATGATCTGAAGACTGATTTGATTATGGCTGACGAGGAAAAGGATGATGATAATTCTGAGAGGAATAAGTTTGTTAATGCGTGGGTTTCGAGACTTGCGTGTGAAGAGAAAGGTAATTCATTTTCTTAATAATTTGCACGGGTCTTCTTTTCGTATGTTAGGATTAGTCTTTTAGCCAACGTGTTTCCCCTGAGGAAGCGTGCATTTTTTGAGAAAAAAAAAATACCGTATGTCACTTTACTGCTCAACAATTATCCCTATAATAAAAAATCGTTTTCGTTGCGGCGCGCAAGGACTAACCAACATAATTACCAAGCACACTTTCTCATTTATCATATTAGTAGATGATAGACAGTGACTTTCATTGAAGTTCTTCTGTTTTAGATTTATACTGGTTGCTGGAAGAAGTAACTCAAGAGCAACAAGGTTTGACAATAGCCATTATTGACTTTGTCATGACTGAACAACCCTGTGATATAGACATACTAAGAAGAGCGTTGTATTGTCAGGTATGTCAAATGAATAACTATCTTTTTTCAATAAAAATAAGTTTCTGTTTTGCATATTATTGTAAATAGCTTGTGACAGTTAAATTTCTACTCTATGGTCTTAAAAATATGGTGCAATTTCAGGTGCAAAGAGCAGAAATAAGGAAGAACGGCTACTGCATGATCAATAGTATTCTCAACTCGTCTCAGACGATGTCTGATAGCATCAAATACGCGGCTCTCGCCGGGTTATTAGGCGCTTGTATGGCAGACGCAATTCCATTCATACCGTTGAAACCTACTATACCGTTGACCCATCCATTGATTGGCATAGAATCTGTGATACCGTACTCTAAGTACATGGTTCTTTTAGAAAGGTCTAAGTTGTTTGATTTTATACTGATAGAGTTGAAGGCGAGGGTTTTGGAAGGGGAACATTCTCAGGCGCTGCCGTTGAAAATGAGCGCGAACTATGGCGCGCATGCGTTGTTGAATCGGCCTTCGAGAGCCAGGTACGTATTTTTAGATCCTATTTGCTTTGCGCTGAATCATATATAAGTACACACTACGCAGCCCGCTCCTTGAATACCTAATCTTAAATAATTTTCATGACTTAAGGTGATTGCGCCGCCCCTCCGTCCATACATTTTTGAACACCTTTATACACTAAACACAGACACTCATTCTTTAAAACTAATCATTTTATCACTTCTGTACAATGAAATGTGTCCGCGTTCGACCTTTTTAATCAATAACTTACATTATTTACTCAGAAAAACAACAGTGAAATACCGGCAAAATTTGACAATTCTACAGTAGTGTGCGTGACTTTTGACAAGCAAACGAAAGGCGATGTTTAAACATTGACGCGCTAGATGTCGTGCGCGTTCGCGTTCGTTATCTTATAATTCTAATAAATCAAAGTTCTAACTGCAATAATTGAGTAATTTCATTTCCAATCGTTCAAAAAAAAATAACAATAAAATAAAATAAAACTAATGACCTTAGAAATCTATGTTTTTTTTTTTGTAAACAATTTTATTACTCATTATTGTTGAGTGGCAACTCGTAGCGTGGTCGTCACACTGACCTCTATTCAGATTCAGAGGTCAATGTATTGTAGGTACTTATGTTCCGCTCCGTCGGTCGAACGTACAAAGTACCTACGAGTCGTAGGTACTCGTCGTCGGCTCGATATAAAATTACATTCTTGATTTCATTGTTACGCGCTATGATTTGCGCGCGGAATTTCTTGTGTTGTGAATTTATTTTTGTATGCTGTGCATTTTAATTGATTCAAATTGCAATATTTATCTAGTACTTATGCATTTGAGACTATATTGTAATTTATTGTAGGTATAGTAATTAATTATTCTAATAACGCAATTATTCTTCGGTGGGATTAAAAACAACAAATTGGCCCGTGATTTTTCTGAAATATCACCACATTGCTAATCACATCAATCATACACACGTATGACGAAAGTGATTAGTATTGTGGCTAACATTGACTCATCAGTTCATCACTGAAACCAGTGATAAATCAGTGTATCATATTTTAATGTGTTTGAATATTTTTTAAACAACGATATATACAATTATTATAAATCTGTAAACTACCAAAGTAGTCACAAAATTAAACTTGCAAACATTGGCAAAATATGCTTTTCCGAATTTTCAGACAGACACACAATATTATTAGTTTGTTTTATCAAAGTAGGTTCGTTCACGTCGCGCGTCGTTGAAAACTTATGGTGCGTTCAGAAACAAACATAATTCAGTTACTTACAATCCTTTATTTTGTTCCGTAATTTATTGTTTAAAAATAAATCGCTTAATCTAATACGATATTTTTTTTATTCGTCGGCCAGTTCTACCAGGTGTATAAAGATAACATTGAAATATAAAGATAAGTAAATTTTACTGTTATATTCTATTTTTCTAGATTTTATTTCAGAACGTAACTCAATCAAAATAATTATAAAATATTGATCTATGATTCTATCTATCTTTCATAGAATCTGCAATCTGCATCACTTGCGATCTTTCAATACATGGTTGTGACTTACGATATTATTATATTTTATTCAAATACTGAGTGTCTAAAAGGAACATATTCTTTCGTTTTTCATTTGTTTTTCTATATTTCAGATTTAGATTACGTCTACAATGTCTGTTCGGAAATGATTCATTTCAATTGTGGAACCTGGTTCAAATAAATGTTTATCTGGAATATCTGGGTATCGCATTGTGGACTTGAAGCATGTAATACAGTGGGCATTTCTCATGGAAAGACATCGAAATATGTGTGAATCTTCACAAATTGAATTTGTTAGTGAAAGACTTGATGGATTTCGAAGTGAATTAATTTTCAAGTGCAGTATGTGTGATAAAGCGTGGAGGCATTTTACGGAGAGCAGTGATAAATTATATACTGCATTTGTGTGGGCAACTGTCACTTCTGGTAGCTTCTACACTCAAGCAGCTCATATAACAAGTCTTATGGATATTCCAACAATGTCAGCTAATAAATTTCGTCGTGTTGAAAAAAAATTAGGCAGTGTGTGGTTTGAACATTTGACAGAGGAAATTAAAATAGCTGGTGAACAAGAAAGATCAATTGCAATACAAAAAGGTCATTTGTGTCTTCAGACGGTGTTCCATTTGTTACTGTATATGTAGATGGAGGATGGTTGAAAAGGTCATATGGGCATAACTTTGATTCATCATCTGGTATGGTAAGTTAATATTTTACTAAAAACAAATTTAGTTCTTTATGACATTTTTATTACCTATGTGCATTATTTTTACAAGTGTTGCTTTCCATTTCCAGGCCTGCATTATTGGTAAAGAAACTAAAAAATGTCTATTTCTTGGTGTTAGAAACAAATATTGTTATACATGTCAATATTATGAGAGGAGAAACCTGAATATGAAAGCACATAACTGCTGCAAAAATTTTACTGGACCATATACAGCAATGGAATCAGATATTATTGTGGAAGGTTTTCAAAAGAGTGAAGAAATACATCAACTTCGCTATTTGAGTTTTATTGGTGACGGAGACTCCTCTGTGTTTGTTTGCAAAATTGAAAGAGAAAATGTCATATGGGAACATAATAAAAAAAATTGAATGCAAGAATCATGTTATCAAAAACTATACCAGTGCACTCTACAAGGTAAATTAACAAATCAAATTTGTAAAGTCAATTCAAGATCAGTGAAGCATATTATTCTGTATTTATATTTTGTGCTTTTTAGATCTTGGCCAACACTAAACTCCCTCTTTCTGGGCGAAATATTCTGAAGCCGAAGGTGATGAAGCTTACACTAGTAGCACGGAAAATTATCATGTGTAGCAGTGAGCATACTGCTTTAGCAGCAGATTTGAGAATTGCCCCTCTTCATGTATTCGGAGTACATGAAAACTGCAAGGATTATTACTGCAATGTCAATAAAACATTAACAGATGGAAGTGAAAAAAAGGAAGAAAATCATGTAGAAAGTCTGAAAAATAATGCTCCAGAGGTGTGGGCTCTGATTTATGCAGCCAATGAAAAAATTGCTTTGAAGGCAGGTCGTTTGTCTAATGAGACCACAAATGTGGCAGAAAACTATGAGCGTAATAAACAAATTCAACTGTGGAAAACGAATATGTTTAGGAAAAGGGGGTTCTTACCAGCGGCGTGTTCATGTGGCAGGTAAATATACAGTAATAACAGTCAGAAATTATTTGAACCAGTAAAAAATTCTTTGATTGTGGCTATGGAATATCATCATTCTCCAGCCCTTATTTATTCCAATTTATATGCAATAATGCAACATTTCTTTTTTGAAATATAACATTTAAATATGTTTTCAGGCCTATCACTTGCTAAGGGACACACATGGCATGAAACTGCATGGAAAAAGCAGACCACACAGAGCCCAGGGACACATTTTAAAAAGTACATAAAACGGAAGGAGCAGAGCAGAATACGACAGCAATCTTTGACATGCAAACGATTATACATGCTTACTAACTAAAAGCAAAACCATATCTTACTATGTTTTACTAAAAGCTTTTGAGTGCGTCGAAATCGGAAATATGTTTTTCACCTTCCTGGTTATTATCACATAATAAATAGTGTTTTAGATTTGTTGTTGTATCTTGTTTATGATTTATTCTTACGTGTTGGCTATGAAATGTTTAAAATAATATTGAAATAATTGTTACTGTTACAAATCATTAGTGTTATTAGTTTTGAGTGAATAGGCATGGATCAGCATATTATATGCTACTTCAAATACATGTTTTGATAAGTAAAACAATAGTGTAATGTAATAAAATAAAACTGCGTTTTATTGTAATCATTTTTGACATTATTTATTTCCCAAAGTTATTGATCAATAAAACAGTTTACGCCAACAAATATAACTTTTATTTTTATAACAATCGTTCATAATATAAACCGTAGCAGGTGGCGTTTTGAAGTTTGTCTACCCATACAGAAAAATGGAAAACTTGTTTTTTACATTCACGCCATCTAGTGTTCAATCTTAGTAAACATTTTTGTATACGTCTGTGTGTGTAAACGACCCTGTATGCAATGGCAGATATTAAAACACATCTATTTACCGAATTGGGTGGATTTTAAGGCAATGATATGGCATATTTCAATAAAATATAATATTCAGTAACCGCAAAGACTATTCCTACGACTTAATAGTTTTCCAATTAAGCAAAAACTCAAATAAACTAGAAATGTAGACTTCAGCGCCATCTAGCGGGAGATTGGCTGGGAACAGACCGTCGCAATCACCTTAATCAACTATCTACTTTAGCTTTATGTAGCCAAAGTCGATTTTTGACCGAATTTAAATGTTTTTGTTGCAATGGAATTTGAACTTTGTCACTTATAACATTGATTTTGTGTTGACAACTTAATTTTGGAATAAAAATATACTTACTTGATAACTTAACTTTCAGGTTCTTGATAACGCTACTATCGCTTCTCATAGAGGGGTGTCAGGGTCCAGAATTGGAGCAGCTCATTAATGGTGGAGCTCTAAGCTCCTGCCTAACTTTACTGAAGCAAATCGGAGGCGATACATCTCAGCTAACATCTCTAATATGTAATGGATTAAAGTCGAAATGTAAGTCAGGAATATACAGGATAATATTTGTTGTTAAGGTTTCATAATAATGATTTAGTAACCTCATCATCTGCCTAGCCTTTTCCCAATTATGTTGGAGTCTGCTTCCAGTTTAACCACTGATGCAGCTGAATACCAGTATTTTACATGGAGCAACTGCCAGTCTGACCTCCACTACCAAGTTAGTACTGGATAATACGATACCCCTTGGTAAGACTGGTTGTCACGGGCCACTGACTCCTTTAATACTGTCAAAGATCTACAAATGGCAGCCGGGACCAACGGCTTCACGTGCTTTCCGAAGCATGGAGGAAACTTGGCACGTAATGGGTGGTCGCCCATCCACAGACCAGCCTGTGCAAGCGCGGCTTAACCTGAAGATTGATCCGAGCGGCTGTTACTATTTACCCATAAGTTCCTCAATTATTTAGTAACTTATCAGGGGTTTACAAACGGACACAGTCCCAGAACACAGAATCGATTTACACTCCATAAATGACTTTGACCTTCTATAATTCCATAATTATGATAAAAAAGTATAACTTTTCTTTCAGCGGATTGTCTGATAATATTCGAAGACGAGAGACTAGGCGCCCGCGCTCGGGGAGCTTCGTTATCTGGTCCAGAACTAGCTTCACTCATGAAGATCGGCACCCGAGTAGTGAGAGGCAAGGATTGGAAGTGGGGTGATCAGGTAAACATCAACTTTTTTATAACCTAACGAATTTTGACATTGAATTAATTTTTAAGCACCTTCCAAAATCTTAGTTTTATCCACATAAAATAATCGTCCCGTAGGTATTTTTAATTAGAACAACACATTATTGCTCTTTATTGAATAGAAAAGAAATAAAATACTCGTTTATTCATTAATATAAACATTCTTTATTTTTACACATTTGAAAAAAAATAAGTTACCGCCGGTGTCGGGAGCAGGGTCCAAGCTACCGGTGGTTAGGGCTCCAGAGACAGGAACCTCATCACAATGCGAGCCGTATTGAGGAGTACTGCCTTCTGAATCAGGCCCTTGATCCAACCGTCTAAGGAGAGCCTCGAATGATGGTCATCGAGGCTCTGCCATATGGCCATTGGCCGTTACAACAATCGGCACAATGATAGCCGAGTTCACATTCCACATGTCGACAACCTCGTGTGCCACGTTGAGATTACTCTTTGTTATGTACACTATAATAAACTAACAGACTGCCTCGTTGGTCTAGTAGGCGCAAGCGCGGCTGCTGAGCATGAGGTCCTGGGTTCGATTCCCGGGTCGGGCAAAGTACCTGTGTGTGGGTGTACTATTAGGTACACCTCTGCCTAACCCTTCGGAGAAATATATTAACAGACATACATGTAAAAAAAAACCTTAGATTGACACAATGGGCCGGCTTTATCCCCGTATTCTCACGCGCTTCTAAAAAATATGTCTCATTTCTTGTTCAAGTAAATCGTTTTCGTCAATACTCCAAACTTCAATTGTTCCATAGGACGGTGTTCCGGGTGGCGAAGGTCGTGTCATAGGAGAATTAGGCGAAGACGGCTGGGTGCGGGTAGCTTGGGATGCGGGTGGCACCAACTCCTATCGAATGGGCAAGGAAGGAAAATACGATCTCAAGCTTGCACGCTCGCCGTCACCACCGCCTTCGGTAGATGAGACTGTGCATGGGCCTGGTAAGGATCTGTTTTAATTTTGTGTAGGATATTGAGGAGTGAAAGATCTGATTTTAATCTGATTATCAAGGAACCTTTATAACGTTATAATCATACGAAAAGATTTTTTTTTTAATAAGCTCGTTGATATCTCACATCGATTGAACAAGGATTTGAATGTGTGTATTTCTTCCAAGTAACCATGATGACGTCAATTGTTTTTTTACTCCATCGACTTGATTTTCACATGCATAGAATATTTATAACCTTGCGCGTGAAATGAATAATGGGTGTAAAAGTATCCTTATCGAAGCCGGAGTTCATTTGTTTTTCGCGTCATTGAGATCTTTTTTTTTTTTGTTCTAAACCATACCTGGGAACCGTCTAGTTACGGAGATATGGGTGTCAAAGTTCTTTTTCACAAGTTGTTTTTTATATATCAAGTTTGTAATGTTAGTAGCTTTACTTTAAATAACTTCTAATACCTCCGTACTATTCAATACATCCATCAGCACAATGTTTTGAGTGCGTGAAGTGGTAGTTTGATGAACGAATGCTTGGTTGACGGCTTCGTGAAGGGTCCGGTAAGGGGCTGTATAATGACGATGTACTCGCAGATGTTATAATGAAAAGTACATTATACTTCTCTAGCGGCCGCCGTAGACACCAGCGTAGAATGGTGGCCAGTAAGCGAGGTGCGCTCCGCCTGCACGGGTGCTATCCGAGCTCTCTGCGCGGGCGCAGGCGGGGCTCTCACTAGCGTCGGCACAGTCGCAAGGCGCAACGTGGCGGCTTTACAACGACGATTGTTGACTTTAGCACATGCACACTCTACGCTGCCCCCGACGGCCTTTGCTGCGCATTATCATACGGCTTTGGCGTTGTTACGAGGTAAGGAATTAAAGATCAGTCTTATGTTTCTTTCCTTCAGTGAAATAGTTCACTCATAGATGCAAGCGTCGACTTGCGAGACAGAACGTTGGTGCATTGCAACGAAGACAAATCAGAATTATTATAGCTATAATGAGTAGAAAATTGCCCTTGTTGATTCTTTCTGAAAGTAACTATTCTCACTCGTGACCCCCAAATGCACTAAGTTATTTAATTTATAGGCTAAAATAGCTCAAGCTCTTTGATTCCATTTGTTTGTTTGTTACAGCAAGTGCACAAAGTCTGGAAATGCGTAAGTCTTTATGCACTGACTCTTGGTTTGAACTCTGCTACAGTATTATTTCGGCTGCGGACAAACCTATCTCACAAGATCTCATTTATTTACAAGTAAGTGACGTTTACTAATACCATTTCAAAGAAACCGTTAATGTCTATCCATTATACTTTCTGCTGTTTTTTCTTGTGGTTACTGCCGGTGCCGATTGACCAGTTTTGAGCACCTACTCGTGTAATTTAAACACCATATTATTGTATTGGGTCATGATGACTAAACAACAGCCCCGCCTGTTGATCTCGTCCCAGTGGTCGTTCCTAACCTTTGACAGTCGTTGATAGGCAGATGCCCGAAAGTTTAACCAGTCTTTCCAAGAGTTACGCAAGTAATTGAGTTGTGAAGGTCAGATGTTCTCAATACTTCTTAAATTTCCACAGATCCAGTCTCTCTGGCTTCTTCGCCGAGTACTCGTAGAGCATACAGGACCTCCCGAGTGGCGACGGACGGTCGGCGCTCAGTTACTAGCGCTGATTGGACGACTATGGCTTGAGACTCACTCCTGGGACCCGGCCTTCAAGCCCAACCACCAAGTGGTTATTGGCAATAATGCTGCCGATGAAGAGGAAGTTGGTGAGAACTTTAGGATTCGACCCACTTACTTATAACTTCGACCTCATAATGTCAGTCACTTTAATACATTCAGTCTTTGTAACGGTACTGAACGACACACAAACATACAATTAATGATCTCAAGTATTTTGTCCATGACCTCAGCTAAATCTATGGAGCTACTCGCTTAATCAGGATGGTGGTTTCTGTACAAAATTTAAATTGATTTTAAAAGCGAATCACTTGTCTGTCATATTTTTAAAAAATGTATTGTCTTTCTATTCCTAAACATTTTTTTTTTTAATTTCACAAGCAAGCACTTAACAAGTTATCGATTTCAGACAACAGATGGCGCGCTCCTGCGACCGCTAGTTACACAGGTTCAACGTGCGCAGCTTTAGTACAACTTGTAAGACAGCTGCACGCCGCTGCGCAGTGGCATACACCCATCACCACATTGTTGTTGGATAAACTGCAATTGGCTGCGCAAACGGTAAATCTTCATTTTTTGAAGTTTAAAACATGAAAGAGAAAGAATGCGAATAATCTTGTCTCTGACCAACGAAGTTTAGCAGTTAACTGTATGAAGGCAATTGATTTATTTTATTTTATTTTTTAAAGAAAAAATTTCTAAAATTCTTTTTTTTTACAGGTAACAAGTGACTGGCATTGGTGGCCCCACACTAGTCAAGATCTAACCCAGACGATGAAGCCTTCACCACCCACGCTTGAGAATTGCCTCATTGGTAAGTTACTCAATCAAAATGATACTTTGTAAAGTCACTTTTAAAGTTCTTAATCATAGCTACATTTTTAACTTACTACACAATATATGAAATAGAAATTTTGTGCTTAGATAATAACGTTGATTATCGTTTGCAGCGGGTGCTCTCGGAGTGGTCGGTGGTGTAGAATGGCGTATAAGGCTGGGCCAGAAAGTGGCTGCAGGTTCGCCGCCACGAAATGCTATTGTGACGCAACTGTCTCCTAGAGCGAAGATAACTTTAGTACATGATGATATGACTACTACTAAGGTGAGTTTCTTTAAATAGGTAAACTTCAGGAATTTTCTTAAACTATCAAATTTTTACTCCAAATCTTTGTAGATTTAGAATAAAAATTTGTAAAAATTTAAACCAATACATAATATGAAAGCAGACGTGCAAAATGCCTCTTTCGTTTCCTTTCTTGACAACGGTGGGAAAAGGATAGTCTATTTATTGAAAATATATGTAGAATAGTCTCCTGAAACTCCTTGATAGTATGGATATTAAAATATAATACAAAATGCGAGAGGCGACCGTCCCTAACACTAGTTGAAGGTGCGAGCACACTACGGCGTTGTTCGCTGTCGTTGTTACCAAGTCACCAACAGCCTGAATTTACACACTGCTGAGTATACGCCTATCTTTTCGTGTGCCAATCCACGACCCCGCGCCAGCCTCATCCAGACCTTTCCACCGATGGCTACAATGTCGAATGCCCATCTCGCCGCCGAACGATTTTTTTTCCCAGTGCTTGGACGCCATTCAGTCACTGCCTTGCTCCACCTGTCATCACCATGCACCTCGCAAGGCGTTCGCTCTGCTTACCAATTATCAAGCATACACATCATTCATTTTCTGAACATTTGTTTTCATTCGAAACTCCGTCATCTTATTATGAATTTTGATCATACAATCGAAAATGTTTTCTTATTTTTCAGACTGAATTAGGCAGCATACAAAGCGCGGAAGGGGATCGTCTCTCCCTCCCGCTAGGTGGCGGAGAGAGCGCTCTTCGTGTGTGCGCTGCTTTGTTAGGTGCTGGACCACAAGCCTCGCCTATGCATCCGCATCATTTGCCCGGTAATGATAAGAAAGTCTTCGTTTTACAGAATCAGGTATAATTTTATCCAAAATTAGGTGGAGACATATCACATATTGACTTCGCGCCATTTTTCTTAGATTTTTCCAACACCAAAACCTGTACACCTAATCTAAATTTCATTTTCGGGGTTCTTAATTTTGTGTTACGACCACACCATGGGTTGCTTTGATTTGACTAAAGCGATGACAACATAATGAGTTATTTGTTCATCTTATTTTTTAGCTGAAATCGATGTTTACGGTCTAAGGAAACAACAAATGGAACTGCTAACATTATGCGCCGTACGCGGTCTTTTAACTACTAGGACAAGACTTCGTAAAGTACTGATGCAGCCACCAGACCATGCGGGTAAGTATCTTCTACATTTTCATGCTCACAAATAAACGTGTTTACGTAAAATTCAACCTTACACACATCACATAAAGTTGAAATTCGCTTAGCTAATAATTCAAAGTAAAACAAATGACTGTCACAATCATACTATTTCAGGTAATATAGACAGAACAACAACGTTAGGTACAGAAGGAACGTTACTAAGACGGTTACTGGCGCTAGCCACTCGCCCAAGTCCACTAGCGGCGTCCCATACACCGCGCGAGCTGGAATCAGCAGCTCTTACTATAGTTCAACAGTTGGCTGCACATGTTAATGGTAAGAAGACTTAGTTCTTGTTATTTTTTATATTATTATCATCATACTAGCCGAATGATGTCTATTTGGACAAAGGACTCTCCCAAATAATCGACAGACCAGATCTCTAACGATTTTGGTCTCCCGCTTCCATTTTTTTTTAGAACGTCCGAAGCCAGTGATACTATTTTTAAACATATAATTTATTTAACACAGTCATACATTCTTTTCACAAAAAAACCTTAATTGGCGACCTGATACCAACACCAGGTTCCCTTTTACTATTCTTAAGTCGTTTATTATTACATCACTAGCTGTTGCCCGCTTGGTCCGCTTAAAATTATTATGAAAATATTACTTCCCTATTTGAATCGGATTGTGTTAAAAAATTCATGGGTTTTAATTTTTAGCACGGAACCCTACTACTTTTTCTAAAATAAAATTCCTTATAACATCTGCTATCTGCCAGTGAAAGTCCCGTTAAAATCGTCCAGCCGTTTCGGAGATTAGCCGGAACAAACAGACAGAATGACAGACATACAAATTTGTTATCAAGTACCTTATATACTTTTATAAGCATTCAGTAAAAAGCTGTTATTTTTAAATTACAAACAGACACTTCAATTTTATTTATTTGTATAGATTATTTTTCTTCTATAGGAGATGACAAAGACCACGAAATCCCACCCGAAATGCCGATAATAGATAAAAGCAATGTAATGCAGATATCTATGGGTCCTTCAACAAGTACAGCTTCTCTATGTAAGTTAATCAACACACGTAATATAACATCCCTCCAGTCTTCTTACAATTATTTTTATTTTATATTACTATCAAAATCACAGTACAGGAGCTTGTGGCTAAATAATAAGGGAACTAATTTTTTGAACTGAATGATCAGTTGAAAAAAATAATGGGCAGTTATTTTTTTTATCGGCGCGCGGTTGGTAAATTTGTGCGACAGTAAAACATATACAGTAATAAAAAAAACAATTGGACGGTTATTTTGTCTTACAATGTCAGTACAAAAAATACGTAAGCAGACTAATTAATAAATGGCCAGTAAAAATTATGGATGTTAGGTTACTGTAAACCCTGCAGACAAAAATAGGAGCCCCGCGTAACGGGGCTACGCTGACTACGCTTTTTAGGCGAATAACTGCCCAGTAGTAACTGCCCATTTAGTTATTTTACTGCTCAGTATAATTATTAAATGATCCATTTTATTATTTTTTACGACTCATTTTTGTTTACTTTACTGTTAAATTTTAATTGCCGAACTTGTTAATAAATATGCATATTGTAATTTTTAACTACTTTAAACAACTGCCGCTTTAAATCATTGCCAAATAATAACAGCCACACGGGTCGTTCTTCATGGTTAAGCCGCGCTTGTCTGGATTGGTCCGTGGATGGGTGACCACCCATTACATACCGAGTTTCCTCCGCTTTCCGAGGGAAAGCACGTTAAGCCGTTGGTCCCGAAAGTCTGACAATCAGTCTTACCAAGAGGTACCGTATTACCCAGTAATAACTGGGTTGTGGAGGTCAGGTAGGCAGTCGCTCTATGTAAAATACTGGTATTCAGCTGCATCCGGTAAGACTGGAAGCCAACTCCAATAATGTTGGGAAAAGGCTAGACAGATGATGATGGAAATCACAGTTATCTTTGTCTTTCTTTTCTCTTGACGATAAAGTTGTTATTGAGTTGCTGGTCTAAGAGGTAAAATTACAGTAAAAAGACTAGGTAAACTATCGTTTTTCCATGAACTTTATATTCAACCTTATCTTACAGCAAGAAAAGATCTCAACACATGGGCGAATTCTTCCCAAGTACAACAAGTTATAGAAATGGGATTTTCTAGACACGCTGTTTACGGCGCTATTCAAGCTTTAGGTAACAGTACAATCATATATATCATTCTAATTTAAACTCTACGTCTACAGCTATAAAACTTAATATTCCTTACCGATGTAACTATTTAACTGTCAGTATAGCCTTACGTTGTAAACAATTTTGAACTTTACCACTTTAGCTTTAAAAGTTATAGATAATTCTTTACAGGTGGAACCAGTCTACCGTCAGTAGAATCTCTAGTTGTATACTTATTAGAACTACCTCAACACGGAATGGACGACTCGGTCTTCGAAGTGAGGCCTCTGAGTGCTAAACCGGAAAAGAAACAGATTCCGTACAGATGGCGCAGTTGTTTCGCCTCTGAAGAAGAGTATGCTCAGTACTTGTCTGACGTCATCACTCCTGGGATGACTGTACGGTGCTGTAAGGCGGTGGAACCGGTAAGTTTTGTACCTAATTAATTTGCTTTCTTCAAGGAAAATACTTTTCTTGCTTTCACACGAATATTTCAACTATCTGAACACTTCATTTTAAGAAGTTTTTTATTATTTGTCGCTACAATACAACATTAAGTGTTAGAGATAGCATAAGACTCAATAGCGAATCAAAGTTGCGTTTGAGTATTCGCTGTTAGTGTATAGTTCCGTTTTTACTAAGGATCGTTACTGCTTCTCGCGTTTCATTGTGTTGCCTCCACCAAACTTAATCAGTCGATTGGTGGAGACCATTGTTACAGGTTATCTTCAAGTCTTCGGAAACCTGTTCACCACCCCAATTTATCATTTCACACATTTGACCGTTTTCTATCGATGTTTTCCGTGACCTTCACATTTTATAAGGGCTTGTACCCATTGGCGACATTTTATGCAAGCACATACGGATGGCAACTATGCCGCAGCCTTAAGCCGAGTAGGTATCCGAGTGCACTTGGTCCGAGCATACTTTGATCGTGTCAACGCAATTTTAGACATGCTGAAGCGTCGACGCTAAGCCAATTACAGCGAAAGACGCGGGCGCTACCTACAATAATTATAATTGTCTTCCTTTGCAGTTAAATTAATTATTATACTGTCTGTTGCCCGTAACCTTAAAATTGGCCCTGCCGTTTCTGAAATTAACCAGAACAAACAGACAGGCAAACAAAAAATAAAATAAAAAATGCATTCAGTAAAAAGATTTTTTGAATTACAAACAGACACTTCAATTTTATTTATTTGTATAGATTTCCTATTCGTCGCATGAAAAATTCCCTGTCGTACCATGCCGCCGGTGGGTGCAGACCCTAAGACTGATTTACTGCTAATCTACTAGGTCCATGTGTAAGCAAAGTATCCTTCTCGGCTTCGTTGAATTCATGACGTAGTAAGCTTGTTTCAGTAATTACGCTTGCTTCAGTTATTTTGAGAGTTTATACGTGTTTTTTCAGGTTGCTTTAGGCGATGTGGGTCAAGTACAAAAAGTTGAACGCGATATAAAACAAAACGTCTTTTTACACGTAAGTTTTAAGTTACTATATGCGTAGTTTACTTAATCGCTTAGATATATGTTTATATGTACGCATTACCCATACTCCATAACTTATTTTTATCAACTCATATAATTTCCACTAGGGGCCTTAAATTATTTGCATTCTTCACTTATATTATTTGATTCCTTTCTGTTTGTTGAGAATCTTATTGAAGGTGCTGTGACTCGGTAAATAAAGACGAAAAATATGTAACATGAAAGAATAATTAAACAAAAATGTCTGGAAATACTCATGGTTTTCATTCCCGTCTGTACTAAACGTGGGTAACCTCAACGTTCATGCCCTGGTTGGGCGCACTTAGCCACAAAATTGCGCTGCATTAATCGTAATGCTGTCAGATGTATATTTTAAGAGAAACTAAGCTCTGAGTTACGTTAGCTTACTTTAATGCAGGTGGGATTAAGATGCATCCATACTGAAGTTACTTTTGTGGAACAACATTTGCAAGTGCAGCAATAACCTCAAAAGATATAGAAAATTACTTAATGTATCATGTTGAAAAATATTGCTCGAAGGGGTGGATACATTTTTAGACTTGATGCTACATCACTTCTTGTCGTACAAAAATTAAAATTCCCAATCCATGACTCAGGTGGAATGGCGCGGCCTAGGTCGTGTGTTCGGCGTACGCGCAGTGCATGCTGAAGTCGTATCGGGAACGCCGCCATTCGCAGTGGGCGACAGAGTACGCGTGCGTGCCGCGGTCACGCAACCGCGGTACAAGTGGGGATGTATCGATCATACCAGCGTTGGGACTGTTACTTGTAAGTATATTTTTCTCTAAATAATTATTGTGACTACAGGGCTACTGGTTAACTAAGATGGTTCCTGAGGTAGTACGGTGCGGACTGACCCCCATCCAAACATGCACACAACCCCAACTCCGTTAACATGTTGCGAAACGTTTGTCATTCGCCCACTGTCGAGCGTCAACACTACTTCAGGCACCGTCTCTATATCTCAAAGTCAAAGTCAAAGCATTTATTTCAATTAGACCATTACAGGCACTTTTGAAAGTCAAAAACAAAAAGCTAAGCTACAGTCACAGTCACAAGGCATAATAACTTGCGAAAGTACTGTACTTGCCCATTCCAAATCGTAGATCTCTATGGAGAAGAATGGGCAAGAAACACCATGGACACTCTTTTAAATCAAAATATTGTTACAAAATCTTGTTTACATCATTCATGTTGAGATTATACATATATGTGAGAACGATGTACAAAGACGTGCACATTAAGAGCGTCCAGAGTAAAAGATTAAACCAACAATTTAAAAATAAAGTAATTAAAATAAACATTTGTATTTTTTGGCATTTCGAAAGCGTTTGTGAATACGGAACTGTAGTATTCAGTTGTATTTTAATTTAATTTATTTATAGCCAAAGGTAGATGGTACCCAAAATGTGCCAGACGTGCGTTTTAACAAGATGTTTTATCGTTGTCTCCGTGGAAGATGCGCGCTGAACTCCTCGATGTTTGTCTCTTCCGTGCCGTTTTGTGGGAATAAAGTACTATAATAAGCATAACACTTGTGGATTTTTTGACACTTGTTTTCTGAACGTATTTAAATCGATCGATCTAAAAGGTACTTCTTTTCTTTTTTGCAGCAATATCAAGTAACGGTCGTGATCTAACGGTGGACTTCCCACAACAACCTGGATGGACAGGACAAGTTAGTGAGATGGAACTCGTTACTGATCAATGTAAGTTACCATTTCTTCCTTTTTTTTTTCAATTACCAACCTCCAATGCACGAGATCGTTTGTCCAAAACCGGAACCAAAACTACTTTCTAAGTTTATCATAGACTTCATAGATATCGGTGACGAAAACACATTGTGTGGAAACCTGGATTTAATTTACTAATATAAGTCTGCAAACACCAAGTCGCCTTGAGTAAACTTTCACCACATTTGATCGATTGCACCTTCTATGCCTTTGCCGTACAGTGGGACATGGTGCATGGGAGTGGGTAACAAACTGTTATTACTATTTTAAATAATTTTATTTTCTTCCAAACAGCTGAATGGGGTGAAAGCGCCGGTGGAACTGCAGTAGGTTGGCGCGGCGCGGTGCGAGCTGTTCGCGTGTCATCTTGTAGATCCGGCGCCGGCGCAAGGAGGCTGTTAGATTCACAGCCTCATACGTATTGGCAGAGTTCTAGTGGGAATGGGCAGGTGAGTTAACAACACTAAGCTATTTTCGTAGGAAGAATTGATTTTATGTTTTCGATCTAGAAAATACACACACAAAGAAAAATACTGAACAATACTTTTTAGAAAGTAAAAAGTAACGGTGTGTCAATCCTGGCTGACTGACATACCGACGGTGGCATTTGAAAAATTCCGTGAAATTAGGCCCGCTGTTGAGTTTTCGAACTTTTGGCGCTGCACTGAGCCGAACGTTGCATATGAGATAGCTAGGGACATATAGGGTATTATGCGATAGGGCATTTTTACCCCTGCTTGTCACAAATGAGACAAGTATTGCGTATTTACAAACATCATAAAATAACTTTCAAATATTTATAATAAATAACGTTGGAATGAAATCCATGTGTCGTATTTTGTTACGTTTGCAGCACTGGATCCGCGTAGAAATGCGAAACGGTGTTCGTGTCCGCCGCCTCGGTCTGGGCGTAGGGGGCGGGGCTCACGGGCCCGCCGCGCTAGCCGTGCGCGCAGGCGCCACGTTCGACGACGCCGCGCTCGCGCCGCTTGCTGCAGTGCCCTGCGCGCCCGCCGCGAGTGTGAGAGACAGGCCGCCCGCACATCTTGCGCAGATACAGCTGCTGGCTGATTGTAAACAGGTTTGTTAAGAATGTTGGTTATGTTTACAGTTCACCTAATGTAACCGTAATTCATTCACTAAACCCCTAGGTGTGACGAAATTAAGCGCTATATAAAGTTTTTTTTGAACCCTTTACTAAAAAATCAATTTTTGAATGTCATTTTGCTAACTAGAAGTTTCTTCGAGCTATCGTCGTCTTGTTTTTACATAAAAACGCAAAAAAATAATATAGACTCTTTTGTACAAGTAAAACATTCAATAACTCATATCACTATGTTTTGTTGCAGTATTATCCCTGTATAGAAATTGGAATAAAACAAAATCGCAACGTGAATGCCGATTGCCGAGTCCATGGTCTCTACATAACTGGCTTCAGACCTAACCCTCTATACACCGATGTGTTACAGGTAAGCACACGGAATTGTACTCTACTGTTATAGATATCGAGATGTGTTTTGATTGTACTGAATGTTTCAGAGTATGAACTTCGTGGCAGAAGATTGGATGGAAAAAGATAATCCAACGGGTGCTGTATCTGCTGATAATAATCCACCGGCTTTACCAAGTGATTTCCCAAAGGCAAGTATTTATTAAGATACCATTTTGACTAAGAGTGGTCATGGCCGTTGCCTACTTGGCCTAGTGGTGGCAAACGCGACTGCTAAGCATGAGGTCCTGGGTTAGATTCCTAGGTCGGGTAAAGTGTTATTGGGTTTTTCCTTCTGGAATTTCTCAGTAGCAGCCACGGCGTCTGGATTTGTGCCATGTTCATGGCAATCGGCTTGCCCCGTACATGGGACTTAAATGTAACTGGTGAAATGTGGGTGTACTATTAGGTACACCTCTGCCTAGCCCGTCGGTGATGGCCGTTTATAAAGCATCGGACCTTATATTTTACAGGTCTACGTATGGGGGTTGAATGACAAAGATCAACTTGGTGGCGTGAAAGGGTCCAAAGTTAAAATACCTGTATTCTCGCCTAGTCTCAGCGCGTACCGCCCCGTGCATATTGCGGGAGGGTCAAAGACTCTCTTCATTGTATCGCATGACGGAAAGGTAAGTTTTGACATTATCTGTCACATACGTTATTTTTTGAGAAAACACGTACAATGTAACAGACAAGTCCAAGTTATTGCACAGCTATAAGAAAAATATTTATAATAAGGAATTATAAAAATGTTATAAATAAATACTTAAAATAATTAAAAATAACAAGAAAAAGTCATCTTTCGTTCATCCTCTCACAGAAACTCAAACATCATTCATGAAGTCTCTCTGAACACCAAGAGACCATTAAGTGCTATATAAAAAAAATGTCGGTCTTGGGTCTCCTATAAGTTTTAATAGTGGAGTTTTTTGTAGCTTCTCCTCAAAAACTAAAAGTTCACTATAATTACATTCCTGACATTACAATTTGCTCCATCTGTTTCTATTCTAGACTTGCGTTTATTAAACTTTTGTATTCATTCAACAGTTGTTCGCCTGTGGTGAAGGTACAAATGGCCGACTCGGCCTAGGACATAGCAACAACGTGTCCAGTCCGCGCGCTAACCCGTACCTCGCGCACGTACTGGTGCGACGCGTAGCCGTGCACTCGGGCGGGAAACATGCCCTCGCGCTCACTGCTGATGGGAAGGTAAGCCATAAATGCAAATCGACATAAATTACGTAATAAATAAATAAATAAATTGGCATTTATTTCAGGCAAGCACAACCCATAAACACAGAAAAATAACATAATCAAACACAAAATAAAAAATAAAATAAAAAAAATACAATAAAATCATAATAAAATAATCATAATCATAATGTTAAAACTAATACGCGTGTAAGAAACTTGAATGAAAATAGAAAGCGACATTGAAATGTAAAATTATGACAATCAAATTAGCTTCACCGCGAGAGGGCGCTGGGTGTCTCTTTTGTCAAAGTCATCTTGAATGAAAAGGTACAATCAGCAACTAGATTAAAAAAAATCCGCCATCTCAAGCAAACAAAATCAATTTGTAGCAGAATGGAAGTAACAAACACATAACGCCATCTACGCGGAATCAATTTAACAGTTTCTTTCCCCTTTAACGGCTTATGAAATCTAAACTCCTAAACGCCGCAGTCTATACCGCGTGTCTATGGACTCAATGTAATCTATCTACTCTTTCATTACTAACAAAGGTTTTGCATCATGCAAACTTTTGCATGTAAATATATAGCAGCCGTTTCTAAGTTAATGAGGACTTTCTCATTTACTAAAAAACAGCTACTATCGATTTACTGTTTTTAGAAGCAAACTTTCATATTCATCATCATCTGTCTAGCCTTTTTCCCAACTATTTTGGGGTCGGCTTCCAGTATTTTACGTGGAGCGACTGTCTATCTGACCTCCACAACCCAGTTAGTTCTGGGTAATAGAATACCCTTTTGTAAGACTGGTTGTCAGACTTTCGGGCTACTGACTACCTGTAACGACTGTCAAAAGTCTACAAATGACAGCCGGGACCAACGGCTTAACGTGCTTTCCGAGGCATGGAGGAAACTCGGTATGTAATGGGTGGTCACCCATTTGGGCAAGCGCAGCTTAATCTAAAGATCAACCCGAGAGCCAGTTATTATTTAGCCACGAGCACCTGTTTAACAAACTTTCATATTGTCGATAAACTTATTTCCTTTCAATCTTCAGGTTTATTCCTGGGGCGAAGGAGAAGACGGCAAGCTCGGCCACGGTAACCGCATCACACTGGAAGTGCCCCGTCTCTTAGAAACGTTAGCCGGGGAGCGCGTGGTCGGCATTGCGTGCGGGTCCGCCCACAGTGCGTGCGTGACCGCGCGCGGCCATCTGTACACGTGGGGCATGGGCGAGTATGGCAGGCTGGGGCATGGCGATGATATGACGCAGCTGTACCCTAAGATGGTAAGTAAAACAATATATAAGTATAGAGCATCATAGATACGTTAGCCGGTGATGTACCACTATGGTACATGAAGTTTAAATAAATAAAAAACGAGTAGACGGTTTTGGTTTTAGTTTGTGCAACATAACCATACCTTGATACCTATCTGACAACAAAGTCTAACCATTAATATAAAACTGACCTTATAAAGGCCGCAAGAAACCACTGGAATCGAGAAAAGCTGTGGCAAAGCTTGAAGGAAGCCCGTATACATACACTAGCCAACGTTTTTTGGCTGAAATGATAATAATAATGATACAAAGCCTTTGATTAAGTTGCAAATAAGATGTTAAAACTCTTTTTATGTTCTAGGTGGAAGCATTATCTAGCCTGAGAGTCGTACAAGTGGCCTGTGGATCACGAGACGCGCAAACCTTAGCCCTGACAGCGTGCGGCAAAGTATTCTCATGGGGGGACGGAGATTTTGGCAAGCTAGGTAAGTTACGGTTATGTATATTTTTCCTTTAAGTCCTTAAGTACTTTAGCTATGGGTGTTGCGTTATAGCATGGCACTAGCGGTGATTGCCCTTTATTTATTTTATCCTTACGCACACGAAAGGTAACCCTAAGCCACAGAGAACTTCCTCTAGATTCCGCACAGGCAAGTTATGCGTGTCGCATATCCATGAATTAGCACAAATATAACTCGATGCTGGTATTTATCTCTGCAGTGTCAACCAGACGTAACATAATGATAATGAATTAGGATCTATACACTATAAAAAAGTGAAAATTAGTTTGACATTCTGTTTAAAAAAAAATATCGACGTCTGAATTTATGTTGAAAATGTCATAGTCCCATCACTATGGCCGGTGACGTCCCATTGAAATAGCCAATCGAATTGCACTTGTCAGTCCCCGCGCACCGCGAGCCTACCGCTAAAGGTGAACTCGAATACAAACAAAATGTTGAACATACGGAATCTAGAGGAGCTAGCCTAATATCACTTTGCACGAGCCAAAACAACGAACATTGTATCGTTATGGAAAAATTCTTTATTCCCGTTTTGAAATGAGAAACGTCAATCAATGTAGATGGGTCAATGACCGCTATATCCATGCTAAAACGCAAGAATTATGGCAGCAATACGTGAAACAGGTTCCTCGGTTTCAGGTCGTGGTGGGTCTGATGGTTGCGCTGTACCGATGAATATAGAAAGACTGAATACTCTTGGAGTTATTCAAGTTGAATGTGGCGCCCAGTTCAGCCTAGCTTTGACAAGAGACGGAGAGGTACGTATATTTTACAGACAGTTGTTTTGCTGGGGAGTTTGTTCGCTCACTTCTTTTTTTTCCAGCTAGAACACTTGGTGGGCCAGCATTTTGTATGATTGTCTTATGTAATGACTGACTTTCAAAATGTGTTTATTGTCAGCCTAATTTTAATATTTGACGTTTGATTTTGATAGCTTCTCGGTTTAAGATAGTATCTCAAAAAAATGTGAAGAGAATATAGAATGCCAGCGCTACTCTTGGCGTATTTGTATAAATACAAAAAATCTTTCGTTTAAATAAAAAAAAATACTTTAATTCAATGCGAATAGGGTTTAGTGTTCTGTTGAATTACCTTAGTATCGCGTTCTCAGGTTTGGACATGGGGTAAAGGCGACTACTTCCGCCTAGGACACGGATGTGACGCGCACGTGCGTCGGCCGACGCTTGTGGAGGCGTTGCGCGGGCGCCGCGTTATACACGTTGCTGTTGGAGCACTGCACTGTCTCGCTGTTACTAATGAACATCAGGTGAATTTTGTAGAGGTCTCAGTCGAACCTAGTTTTACTTAAACATGATTCTGATTTCTAATGTCCAGTCGACTGCAACTGTCCCAACTGTCTTTGAGATCCTCGGTATTTTTGCTTGGAAATCGATTTAAAGAGTCTTGACCCTGGATGTTGAATGATGGATTAGGGGGCTCAAAATAGGAATTATGAATTATGCATTCGATGTGTTTTTACTAGTAAGCTACCATTTACAAATACATAATTTGTTTTATATTCATATCGTTCTTTTATATAGCTGAATGTTTATTTTCCCAGGTTTGGGCGTGGGGTGACAACGACCACGGCCAGCAAGGCAACGGTACCACCTGCGTGAACCGTCGGCCCGCACTAGTAGCGGGCGTCGAAGGGGTCCAGCGGGCAGCCGCGGGGTCGTCACATTCAGCCGCGTGGTCGTTAAGACCGGCTGCGTTGCAAGCTGATGCTCATTCACCCCATATAGCACCGCTACCGTTCCCGACGTTGAAGGATCCATTAGGAGCTCAGAGCCTTGGTAAACACATATGAGGAAAAATAATTCTGCAGAACAGGACCTAGGACCATTGTTCATTCTTCACATTCAGCCGCCTGGTTGTTAAGACCCGATGAAAGCATCAGGTCACAAACTGATGCGCATTCACCCCATAAGATACCACCTCTACCGTTCCCGACGTTGAAAGAGAAAAAGTGCAATATATTTTATTTGCGTCACCTCAATTTATGGAAACGCTTGACATAATAGTCATTCTCTGGTTGAATTTCTCTTTGGACTTGGGTGATTTGATTTAATTTTATGGTGTTAATTTTGTTTGTATTCTACAGGCTTGTATGCGGAAGAAGTAGTGATAGACGAGCCTCAAGGTCCGCGGGCGTCTCTAGCAGCTGCAGCATTGGCTTTGGAACCGCCAGTGGCCGTGCAACATGCTTTGTCTTTGATCCTGCTGGCGTTACATATCACGCAGGTAAGAAAATACCTACATCTTTGCATTCTTGTAAATTAAATTTTCCATATTGACTGTAAACATAAACAAACACTATATCGGCTCAGAACCGAAAGTTGAAAAACCAACAGCTTCTTTTTCTTAGCGTGTCGATGGCAATTGTAAATAAATTGATTCAGCCAAAAATAATAGTATTGTAATATAGTATTCTATAAATTATTACTTGCTTAGACGAAGGAAAACATCGTGAGGAAACCAGCATGCCTGAGAGATATTTCTCTACGGCATGTAAAGGTAAAGCCAAGTCAGAGGCCCTGAGCCTGACACCAGGTTAGGCACTAATCACACGATAAAGAAGAAGCCCAAAATTTGGCGACGATTTAACACTTTCAGTAGCGTCATCCGCTCCTGTGATGTGCAAACAACACGATAGCCAGGACACAAAGTGCCCCATCGTTTACCCTTATGGTATTTCCAACTTCCGCAAACAATATTTTAAAGTCTACCATACAATTTTACGCAAGAGGTCATCAAAGTAAATAATCAGGTCTTTTAACACAAGAAGCATCTTTATAGTGTTCTTTATTATGTCACCAGGCGCGAACGTTACTAGTAGAAGCCTTACGAGCTCACGAAGCGTCATCAGCAGCGGTACCCGTAGTAACTACCATTGACGCGGAGGACGAAGATGCTGAGGCCGACGCGCGCACTGGAGGAGGGGAGGCGCCAGCTGATAGGGCTACGTTCCCGGTAAGTCATAATTTATGAGAGTTAACAACTAAGAAGTGAATAGAATATGGTGATGGCAACTAGGGAAATCTCGTCGCTTCCAGTAAGATATAATAGAATACTTGTTCGAAACTATCGTTCTACGTGTTTAGTTATGTCTAGCGGTCTAAAGATTGATCTACACTGTGCTGTTAGTTATGTTGAACAACTATCTTGATTATTAGCTTATTTGGATTTTAATATTAGTGCCCAATGCCAATATTTTGTTCGATTTAAATCTAGATTTGATGGAACTCTCTCTCTAATATACAGAGCGGGGCAAGTAGTCCTCTGAGCGGCTCGATATCGTCTCGGCATTCGGCTGTGATGTCATCGAGTGCTGTTTCTGTTGCCGCCGCTACCATGACTGTGCAACAAGCTGAGGCTCCAAAGGTAAGCGATATTTATCCATGACCCGTGGCAATTAAGACTAAGAAGAGATTTTACTCTCGTAAACATGATACTTAGTTCTTTCCAAATCTACTTACTATTCGAGAAAATGACTCGAACACTGCGTGATGACGGTAATTTGTTATTTTTGCAACTGCCTAACATACGTCTCGATGACCACTTACTTAAGTCCTTTCGCAGTTTTTTTACCTGTGACGGTAGCAGCCTTATTATTTATGTAGACTTGTCAGTGGCAGCTTCCCAACACTCCAACAGCAGCCCTATTGTAACAGGTATAAAGATCAATGTGATTTTGACAGTGATGCTAAGTCAACTATGTAACTGTGGAAGGACTGGTATTTAGTAAATGGCCTTGATTTTCTTTTGTTTCTCAACTTCATATTACACGTTTTCTTGCAGTTGGCGCTAGATGAGTTTACGTCACAACTGGGCGAATCAGACGCAAGAGCGCTGGTTGACTTACTGAAATTAGCAGCGGCCGGCAGAATACCTGACTCAAATAGTGCTGTGAAAATCATCACCGATGTTCTTATGGGTATGTTAGTTAATCAAAAACAGACACGTACTAGATTTACTTTAAAACATTCCTTGACGGGACCATGTCCTTATTTGTAACAGCAATATTACAGGTAGTTTTTTTATCATTTGAACAACGATTTAATTTGTTTCGAAAATACTCTCGGTACGGTGTTTGTTTTCTCCAAAATCAAGCTGTCTCTCCTTTGATGGTTGTCTATACCCATCATAGAAGATAGTCCGAGTCTCCCCCTTGAAGTCCTGTCTGGGAATCTTACCCTTATGTATATCGATGTGGTATGCAGATACCACATACATACTATGTATGTGGTATCAGATACTAACTAAGTAGATACTAACATAGTTAGTCAGTCTGAACTGTCCCACTCCTAGGCAAAAACCTGCCCCCATTCCTTCCACTTCTCAAAAAGTTGCGCCGCTTCTCTTCTCTTCGCTATTAAAGCATTATCATTCGGGTATCAGGAGTAATTCACGACTAATTTCCCCTTAATTTCAGACTCTATCATCATTATTGTCTTGCCCTTGTCCCAATTCATTTGGGGTCGGCGCAGCATGTCTTCTTCTTCCATACTTCTCTATTATGCGTCATCTCATCAGACACCTCTTTTCGTGCCATATCATTCTTCACACAGTCCATCCATCGTTTCTTTGGTCTTCCTCTACTCTTAAACCCATCCACAGTCATACTCCAAACTTTCCTCACGACATTTTCCTTAATTTCAGACTTATGAACTAATATTTTATCTTCCTTTGCTCAGCACTTTGCGGAAGTAAGCCAGCCGTAGCCGACATGGTGGTAGAAGTGTGTGTGTGTGAGCTGGAAGAGGCGGCTGCAGGCGGAGGGAGGGCACCTCCGCAACCTGTCACTGTGGACAGTCCACACCCCTATGCTGATGATACTGATATATCAGGTATGTAGTACGCCTTTTTGATAAGTATAACACTTTTAACAAGGACTATTTTTGTACAGCAGTATAGTAACTGCTGCTTGTATCGTACTGAGTCGAAAATTGCTATAATTGATTATAGCAACGACATAAATCCAATAAATGTATTGAGTATAAAATGAACTAACTAGGTGTGTACTAGACGTACGGGCCGTAGTTCAGTTCCTCGTGGAAGCTGTTTGTTTTAACGCATATGATCGACGTTTAATTGAATCGTCCTACAATGTGTTCGATGTAAATTTACTTTACTTAGTAAACATCCTTACTTTATTAATATTATAAATGCGAAAGTAAGTTTGTTTGTTACCTTTTCACGCCTAGACCAGTGAACCGGTCATCCTGAAATTTTGCATATACGTTATCAGGTGTACAGAAACAGACATAGGATACCTTTCATCCCGAAAATAGTACTGATCCCGAGGAAAACAACAATAACGTTATTATGCTCATAGATGGCGCCACATGTCTTTCGAATCATGATTGAATTACAAGCAGGGTACAACCCAAATTGATTGTCAAATTCTAAATTAACGTTAGCGAAGCCGCAGGCAAAAGCTAGTTGTACTATAAAGGATGTAAATAGACCCTTCACGAAGCCAAAAGACACTTGTTCTCCTCATCATTGCGTTCACTTTTTTGTTCTGGACCATACTTGGGAACTTTCCAGTTACGGAGATATACTACTTTTTAAGGTCCTCCATGACCTGTTTACTATTTTTGAGTGATTAAACGTGAACCCCAAAAAGAAGTCGTTTCCCAACAATAAGTTTTGCGTAAGGTTACTTAGTTTGATGTACAGAATGCTTGGTTGACTGCTTCGAGAAGGGTCCGTTTACACCTTGTATATGCTCTAGTATACTCTCTATTTTCATTGGAACTGTTACACACAATAAGCAAGTGTTCTGAAATGTTTCTATATTTTTTATTGCAAACAGGTGTAGTGAAAATCGCTGGAGCGTCATCCCTTCGCGTTGTCTTCGAACAAGGATGTTCTACAGAACGTCGTAATGATCCATTGACGATTTCTGACAGCACCGGTCGGGTTTTAGCAACGCGTTCTGGACGAGAATCTACGGATTGGGCGCAGGAAATTATTGTTAACGGTAAGATGACAGAAGTGATAGGAAGAACTTCTGTTGGTATATTTGCAAAATTTCCTCAAATGAAGATTTAATTTAGTGGACTAGAGTCATTTATTATTTATTATTGTCAACTTTTCTCAACAGGTGATGAATTACGTTGGAGATTCACAAGCGATGGTTCAGTCAATGGATGGGGTTGGAGGTTCACTGCGCTTCCTATACTACCTTCACAGTCAATTACCGTTAGTACTATTTTCTTCCACGTCAAAACCACACAAAAGCATCCTATTCAGTCGGTCAATATAACATTTATCAGTGAAACCATTTTCTAGTGACTCGCTCAGCGAGTGTTTTATGATGACTCTGGAGTAATGTCTTGACTGGTTAGGTATTGCCTGGGTTGGTTTCAGGCGAAAGTACCGAGGGATCTAGTCATAAAGACGAATAAAGTTAAAAACGTCTAAATCAGGCTTGTCCAACATACGGCCACCTAGCGGCCCGCATAGGTCTTTCATCCGGCCCGCGAGCTATTTAATATTTATAGGACATCAATAAATATTGCGCGAACATTGATTAAAAATGTTCCTAAGTCAGTTATTCCCGCGCTATACCTATTTACTTACCCGCCTCACCTCGTTTACCCGCGACTGCAAACCGCATCATTGCAGTCTAGTCCGGCGAAGCTTGTTTTATTTATATTCAGAGGTCACCTTGCATTTCTTTAGGCAATTATGTTGGACACTCCTGGCCTAAACATCAAAAAATGTATGGTTAAACAGTCGCTTATTACCTAGCTTAAACCAGTGTTCATCATAGTTATCTCTTTTGGACAGGAAAGTGGATCAGATCGCTACGTCCTATCTTGTCCGTCAGTGGAGTTGGCGTGGCGGTTACTCGACGGTCCATTGTTGGCGGCCATATCTAATGATCATCTGTTGGCGCCGCGCTTGGCCCAAGCGTTGGCCATATGTGCGCAAATGCCTACATTATGTGAGTACGCCATATTTTTTTATCAATCAGAAATACCCATATTTTTGTAAGTTTTACTGTGTAAATTTGAGCTTAAGATCTTCTTAGAGCCAGTTACTTCTCTCTACACGTCTACTTTACTTAAGCAGGGAGGGAAAAGAAACGCAGTAAGGCTTGCGGACGAATTTGACGTCTGCAAAATATACAAAAATTATCTTCTCTTAAAGCCTGGCGAGCCCGCGTGTGGTGCGTCCGCCGCCTGCGTGGCGTAGTCTGTGGGGGCAGTGGCTGTGGCGCCGGCGCCTGTGAGACCAGCACCGGCACCCCGCCCGCCCTGCATCATCTACCTCAGCTGCTACACGCGCAGTACGAACACGAGGAGCCGGCTTTACGGACCGGCACGCATCTTTTATATACGCATTATCTCAAGGTTTGTTATACTTATCCCATTTCAAAATTAACAACTAACGCAGTAGCTATGATACATTTACTGGGATGGCAAGCTGAAGTGGGCAGTGACAAAAATACCTTGGAGAATAATAAGTATGCGCGACGCAAAAACAGGTTGGTTGCATTTACCATCAAAATTTTTAAAACACGTGGCGTACTGCCCGTACGTCACGCAAGTCCTTTGTGGAAGATTTTGCTAACATTGTACAGACGTCGCATCAAGCTACTACAATCTGTCAAATTTCTTTATTAGATTTTCAACTTTATCACTAAAGCATTAGATTTAAGGTTCCAATCCAATTTCTCTCTCCAGGAACTAGCATGGCTTTCATGCGGTCTCCGCATGGACTCGCGTGTGTGCAGCGGCCCCGAGTCGGCGCGCTGGTCGTGGTTCAAGCGCTACTGCCTCTGCGTGCGCACGGCCGACGCGCTCATACGACGCACGCCTTTACCCACGCCCTTCGTAGCGGACGTGCGCAAGAGACTGGCAGATCTTGGGGTCTATAACAGTGATGAGACGACCAGTGAATCGTTCTTCATGTGGGAGGATAATACCAAGTTTACTAAGCAGCATGATGAGCAGCTTCTACATTGGGTTAACAAGTAAGTGTAAAATAATGGGTGTAAAAATACCCTTAACGAAGCCGAAAAGGCACTTTTTCTCCCCGTCATTGCGATCTTTTTTTTGTTCTAGACCATACCTACCTAAAATACCAACTTTTAAGGGGAATGCTCCAACCCCGCCCGCGAAATTCAAAATTTCTTGGGTTTTTTGCAATTTGCAGGCCAGTGCTAGGTTGTATGTTGATTAAAATATTATTCGCGGCCGTAAGACATTTGTAGTTACAGAATTATAATCATCAAAATCATCAATAAAACGCTCTAAGTTCATAAAGCTGTAGGAATGACTTTTTCTGTTTTTTTTTTGTTCCTACGCCTTTATGAACTTGGAGGGTTGTATTGGTGATTTTGATGATTAGAATTCTGTAACTACAAATGTCTTACAGCCGCGAATAATATTTTAATCAACATACAACCTAGCACTGGCCTGCAAATTGCAAAAAACGCAAGAAATTTTGAATTTCGCGGGCTGGTTGAAGCATTCACCTTAAGTATTTTTAAATACAAGATTTTAATGTTATAACTTTACTTTCAATACTTCCACGACCCCCGTAGTATTCAATGCATCCATCAGCATAAAATTTTGAGTGCGTAACTTCGAGTCCTACCGTAAAACGTGATTTATCACCCCAACCAAAAACGTCGGTTCCCAGCAATATTTTTACGTAGAGTTACTTAGTTTGATGTAAATGATTGTTCGTTTACATCCTTTTATAAAGGATTTTCTTTACTTAGGGACGCTTGTAAGTTGTAGTAAGATGGCAGATCTAGGAGTGTAAAACAGTGAATGGACGACCAGAGAATCTTTCATCCAGAGGAAATATAATACATACTTAGCGTGAATCACACAGAAAGCGGGCGCTGGTCGGTTCGTGTCCGTCGTGTGAGACGCGCTGTTCATTTGCCTTCACACAAAACGCGGGTGCGGGTCGGACGCGGCCGACTTTATAGCGGCAGCGGTTACTACGACGAACCTGCATTTTACGACTGTTAAACTGCATTTTATTAGTTTTCTTTTACTAGAATCGTATAAACAACTATGTTTACGAGCATATTATATAATTCGTTAAGATTCATGGCGATACTGACAATTAAAATCATACCTCCCTTCCAGACGTCCCGAAGATTGGTGCGGCTGGTGGGGCGGTGGATCCCGTGGCTGCGCCGTGTACGGGTGGGGCCACAACCACCGCGGACAACTGGGCGGGGTGGAAGGCGCTAAAGTGCGAACACCGACACCCTGCCACGCTCTTGCGGCACTCAATCCTGTGCAGTTAGTGGGTGGCGAACAGACGCTGTTTGCTGTTACGCCTGATGGGAAGGTTTACGCTACTGGTAAGCCTGTTCATAAAATGCGGACTCCATAGCCACATACACGAAACTTTTTGAACGTCAAGTATGACTGTCCCCCTAAACGCCCCGTCTTCACCCCTTCCTAGTGTTTTCGCTGGGGAAAAGAAATAGCGCAACTCCCCAGCACGCGTCCGCGGGTAGAATACTCCTCCATGTTATTGGGGACTATACTACCCGCGGACGCGCGAGAGTTCAACAAAATATTTGTATTTGAACAGGCTATGGTGCTGGTGGAAGACTGGGTATAGGAGGCATCGATTCCGTCTCGCAACCAACTCTACTGGCTTCAATACAACACGTTTTCATAACAAAGGTAACTTATCGTACCCACAAGAATGAAATACAAAGTTCAAATTTACTCCAGCTGTCGTGGGTCGTTAGTAATGTGTGTGTTGTGTTGCCAGGTCGCTTGTAATTCGGGAGGCAAGCATTGCTTAGCGCTTTCGGCTGATGGTGATGTTTACAGCTGGGGTGAGGGCGAAGACGGCAAACTTGGACATGGGAATAGAGTGTAAGTAATAAAATGAACTATCATTATAATGTAAAAAAGTAACAGTTTCGTGTTGCCTATGCTACATAAAGCGATATTGAATGTGAGACGTTTAGGCTCGAAAATATCTTAGAAGGTCTCAGAAAATGTACTTTAGACGTAGTCGACGGTGTTTTAATTGTTTCTCGTTCGCGGCCCTGTCTCTCAAATCGCGGAATTTATCCATTGCAGCATTTTCATCTATGTACAAAGCTCTTGGGCAACAAAATATCACTACTTTAATATTATTTCTAGGAGCTACGACCGTCCTAAGTTAGTAACAGCTCTGTCGGGACTAGAAGTGGTAGCGATCGCGTGCGGGGGCGCTCACTCTGCGTGCCTGACCGCGCGCGGGCGGATATACACGTGGGGGAAAGGCAGGTACGGGCGGCTGGGGCATGGGGACTCTGAGGACCAACTAGTGCCTAAAATGGTAAGTTGCAATCAAAATATGCGTTTTAAAACCATAATCCACGTAGGCTTTTCGCAACTGATTGGCTTCCAGTATAACTGGATGCAGCTGAATCCCAGTATTTTATATGGAGCGACGGCCATGTACATTGCATATGTTTAAAATATAAACAGCAATATATCAAAACTCCCTTTGTATCTTTTTTATTGCATAAAGTTTATTAAATAAAAAACCGGCCAAGTACGAGTCAAACTCGCGCATCCAAGGTTCCGTACCATCGTAGTAGGGGAACCCCCTTTACTTTTTTTTTATTATTTGTTGTTATAGCAGCAACAGAAATACCGTCCCGTTGGTTACCCTTCGCAAACAGAACCCTGAAAACGAGTTTATTCAACCGATAAGCTGATACTTTTATCCAAAGATAAAAATAAAACTGACATGGAAGTTTAAGCGCCAGACGTTACTTACTATTTTTGACTTTTCCCATTGCAATTTTTTAACACTTTGGCGACAGATACTTCTGGGTAAAAAAGATGTTCCTCATTCAGTGACTCTCCCACTATATGAATTGATATATTTTAGGTGGATGCGTTATCATCATACCGCGTAATAGACGTCGCTTGTGGTTCCGGAGATGCGCAAACGCTATGCATCACGGACGATGACAATGTTTGGTCCTGGGGAGACGGTGACTATGGAAAACTAGGTAACATTTTTTTTTAAGTAATTTTTTTTTATTTATTTAAACTTCATGTACAATAGTGGTACATAGGCGGACTTAATGCCACAAGGCATTCTCTACCAGTCAACCTTTAACATTAACATTATAACATTAATTAATTATAACATTTAACATTATTCGTGCTATTTACTATGTTAAAGAGCTGGTTGTTGTCCATTCAAATTAGTTTTAGCGCGAGAATAATTATTATCATCCCGAATCATCTTAATACTCGTCAAAATCGTCTCACTTCGGTCTTCTCTGATGTCGTAGAAAAGCAATGTAAATAATGATTGCTCTTTTTTTCTAGGTCGTGGTGGTTCAGAGGGCTGTAAGCTACCAATGAGAATAGACTGTTTAAAAGGACTGCGAGTTGTCAAAGTCGAATGTGGATCTCAATTCTCTGTGGCTTTATGTCAATGTGGAAGTGTTTATACTTGGTAAGTAAATTCATGAATTAATAGGTAATACCATATGAAAGAAATCAAAGTTTGTGTTGAAGCAAAACTGGGCGTAGGCAAATATCGTGGGTGTTTGTACATGTTTGCAGTAGTTTCATTTGTAGTCGAGTTTAGTACGGTTTTTTCATCACAAATTTCTCTGTAGCAGCTGCGGAGTTTTTATTTGTGCCCGGTTGATGGCAATAGGCTCGCCCCTATTACATAGGACTTAAACATAACTGGCTGAGTGTGATATTAGGTACCAGAGATGTATCTCACCCTTCGGGGATTACAGGCTTGATGTTATGTTACTGTCATAATTTTTTATATAACATTAATGTGTATAAAACAGGGGCAAAGGTGACTATCATCGACTTGGGCACGGCAGCTACGAGCACGTACGAAGACCCATGCGAGTTACTGGCATGCAAGGGAAAACTATTGTGTCTATAGCCACAGGTAAGATATACTTTAGTTTATGATGTCTAAGAACTTTACATCCAAACTATTATTTGACCTATTTGAAAATAACCTCTATCACTAGTTGTTATAGGGTACAAAATATCGAAAAAACGCTGGATAGTCACCTCCAAATACCATACCTAGCGTTTTTGCACGACATAAATTAAATATGGTTTTAAAATTCATTCTGTCACGGTCGGTTGTCAGTGTAATATGAACTTGTGGTTATTTGTAGGGAGTCTCCACTGCGTGGCGTGTACGGACAACGGCGAGGTGTACACGTGGGGTGACAATGATGAGGGTCAGCTGGGAGACGGCACTACACTCGCTGCTCAGAGGCCTAGGCTACTGATCGCTTTGCAGGTAAGAATCTGATCAGCACTATAACATTCATATCAAATATCACAATTATACAAAACATTTGGTTCGTAGGACCGTAATACAGGGTCAAAGGACAATGACCAAAGTTGGTACCAAAAAGTCTCGCGCCTCAAAACCAAAATATTATAGTAATTAGTTTCATATTTTTTTACGGCATTACGCGTCGGGGATTTGATTTTTGAACTGGAAATATACTTTTCGAGTTTAAAAGTACGAATATTGTTTTACTCCCTTTATATGACGTTCCGTTTCAACTGAATATAAATGACGTTCCGTTTCAATTGAACAAACCCTTGTCTGTCGAGCGGACTCTAAAATTAATTACAATTAAGTAAGATCAGTACACCAAATCGATTTAGTTTGGTTTATTGCTATTTGCAACAAAATAGATTTTCTCAGCCTAAAGATTTTGATTTATCGATTACATCCCTAAATCCCGACTAGTTTATAGCACTTACTATACTCTATGGTTTATAGTTATCTTATCTGTGGCATCTGACATTTGTACTGTACTGACTGACTATTGGCAATGTAAAGGTCTAAAATAAAATCGAGTTTCAGTCAAGCATACTGTGGATGTTACTTTAACTCGTAATTCTTACTAATATTAGTGTATTACGCTGTTTTTAGAGCAATAATGTAATGTATGTGTGTTAAAGTACGTCGTTGGTAGCGTCGAAAAAATAGACCTACTTTTTAGGTTAGTTTCGATTTTATAAAATAACTCTGAAACACGGGTTTTTTTTTCAAAAATAATTTTTGTAGGAGTTAATACGATCAGTGTAGTCTATAAAAAACAAGGTTTGATTTTGATGCAGCATGGTACGGGATTCCATACTTCCATGAGCATTCTCTTTTAAGTAAGACTGGGTAAAAAAAAAATGTATATATGTAGTTTATCAGCCATCTAGCTACCATAACACAAGCATTAGGTTGCTTAGCTTGGAGCTAGATGGTGCTGTGTGAAATGTCCAGGGATATTTATTTATTTATTTATTTACTGATATCCAACAAGACAAAACAAAAAATCATGAATTGATGTTTTTTTTTATCAGCTGTTTCAGTCCACTGCTGGGCAAAAGCCTCCCGCATGGCTACCAATTTTGTTTACCATTTACCTTCTCCGGCCAATCCGTTAAGAATGAGTCGAGATCGTCACGCCAGCGTTTCTTGGGTCTGCCTCGGTTACAACGGCCGTCTTCAGGCACCCACTGTGTGACTATCATCTCACATCTGTCCGGCTTCATCCTAGAAACGTGACCCGCCCGATTTCATCATCTTCCTGCCCTTGTCCCGTGTTACTTGGAGTCGGCGCAACACGTGTTTTTCGTCCATTCTCCTCTGTCAACCATCACGCTATCATGTACTCCTTTTTCTTTCAGTCATTCCTCACACAATCCATCCATCTTTTCCTTGGTCCTCTCCCTCTCCATCCATCAACATTTATATTCATCACTCTTTTAGTCACATGCGATTCGTGACCCGCCCGATTTACTGATAGCTAATTTAATTTGGTCTTATATTAAAGGACGCGTATAATAATGTATGATGTATTTGTATCTGTCATTTGTAGATCTTTGACAGTCGTTACAGGTAGTCAGTGCCCCAAAAAGTCCGACAACCAGTCTTACCAAGGGGTATCGTATTACCCAGTACTAACTGGGTTGTGGAAGTCAGATAGGCAGTCGCTCCATGTAAAATACTGGTATTCAGCTGCATCCGGTTAGACTATAAGCCGATCCCAACAGAATTGGGAAAAGGCTAGGCAGATGATATATTATCAAATAATGTATAATGTATCTTTTTAGGGTAAACGTGTGACCAAAGTAGCATGCGGCAGTGCGCACACAGTGGCGCTGTGTGTGGAGGCACCTCGTGCGCCCCGCCCCCCTCCGGCGCCGCCGCTGGAGTGCCATCTGTTACGAGACCTCGCATCGCAACTTATTTGTAACAGACTGGTATGTATTTATTATTTCATGCCTTTCTCAACTGACTTTTAACGTTAAGGTGGAAGCGTCAGGGTAGCCCGCGAAATTTCAAATTTTGTTACTTTTTTTGCAATTTGCAAGTCAGTGTCAGGTTGTATGGTGATGAAAAATGAATCGCGCCAGTAACTCGTATGTAGTTACAGATTATAATCATCAATATAATACAACTATCTAAGTTCATTAAACCCCATTAAATAACTATTTCATGAAAAAGTCATTCAATGGTGTTAAATGAACTTACAGGGTTGCATTGATGATTTTAATGATTATAATCCTGTGATCAGTTGGGACTTTGACCATTAATATCTCTTCTTTCATTTTTTTTTTAAATATCAGTTTTAATGTTCTTAGTTACTTAGTTTGATATATAGAAAACTTGGTTGCCGGTCGTGAAGGGTCCGTTTAGTCCCTGTAGATGTATGAGTAAGACCTTACTCAAATTTATCTTTGATTGGAGTGAGGAAAACTGTTATCAATAAGATTCCTAATAAATAATATCATGTTACAGGTACTTCTACATCAATTCTCGGACCTGTTGTGTCCAAATCTGCCTCTATTGATACTGGATGGTCCTCTGGATCAGTTAAGGACTCTGCTGTTCTACAGTGTCAAAGAAGCAGCGTTTAGAAAGGTATGACTTTGATTTGTTAACGTTTTGTTCCAAATATTCCAATTCTGACTTTTTTGATAACTGAATTTCGAAAATTATGGTCAATTTTATGCAAATGTAATTTTAATTCACAAAGTGGTACTATCCATTGATACCACTTTAAACATTTGTGCATAATAAATGTGACACACAAATCTTGGTGAATGTACGAGTTTCGTTGTTGGTCCTTTGATACACCGAACAAAATTTTTTTGGTCCTTATCACTCTTAGGCCCATTTGCACCACAAATCACTGAAACCACCATGTTTTTACACAAATTAAATATTCTATTCTAAATACTTAATGAATTTAAAACATCGTTGTGTTTCTGTCAATCGTTTGTAGTTGACAGAAACAGTTAACAGAGTTAATTTTTAATACGTTTAACGTTAAATATGTTTAGCGATTTGTGGTGCAAGTTAATTTCAATGAGAGTAAAGCAACAGAAAGTGCACCTGTTCCTGCGCACATATTTGTGCAATATAATATAATGTCTCCCGCGGCTACTCTCAGTGGCAATTGGATGCCCATGGCTGGCTTTTATCTTTCCAGGCTATAATGGCAACAATGGTCCGGGAACGTCAACACGGTCCCGTGGTGGAGCTGTCCCGCGTGGCAGCCCGACGCGCCCGGCGTGGCGGGTCGGGGCTGGCGGGCCCGGCCGGCATGCGCTCCGTGTTCGGCCAGATGGTGGCGCGCCTGCCCGTGCTGACGCAGGACGCGCTCGCGCTGCCGCATCGCGTGTGGAAGGTCAAGTTTGTTGGTACGTATATAATATTTTAGCAATATTATGTATATCAAAATTGTATTATGTTGATTTACATAATTTCATCAGGTGACTTATTCGTAATTTTAGTTAATGTATTAACATTGTTAAAAAATATTTTTCATTCGGTAAGCAGATGAGTGAAGGTCGGCCTTAGGCGGGTTCTTAGACTATTACGGAAAATATTAAAACAGCAGCACCTGAGAATGAGTTTATAAAAACTGCTTTGAGATGTTCAAAACAGTTTTTGTCAAAGCTTCTTATACGAAATTAAATTATACGAAAGTGAGCTATATAAACTGGCATGCTTGTCAACGACCAAACTCATCATCTGCCTAGCCTTTTCCCAACTATGTTGGGGTCGACTTCCAGTCTATCCGGATGCAGCTGAATATCAGTATTTACGCTGACCAGAGTAAAAGATTAAATTATATTTTCGTTTTTTTTTTAACATGCATTTTTATTTACGAGTTGTGGACTGTGTTGCCGTCTTGCGATTTGGGTCCATGCTATGCAGATTTTGGAAGTAAACTTATTTCGTAAACTTAGTGTGATTCTATCTACATATTACCTCACAGGTGAGAGTGTGGACGACTGCGGCGGCGGCTACAGTGAGAGCATAGCGGAGATGTGTGAAGAGCTACAGAACGGGTCTCTTCCTCTTCTCATGGCGACGCCCAATGGACGTGGAGACGCGGGCGCATCACGTGACGCGTTCTTACTGAACCCTACTGCTAATACTCCGTTACATCTCAACTGCTTCCGGTTTCTTGGTAAGTTTTGGTTAACATCTCAGCCTCGTTAGTCTAGCGGTCGCAAGCGCGACTGCTGAGCACGAAGTCCTGGGTTCGATTCCAAGGCGGGCAAAGGAATTTCTCAGCAGCAGCCACGGAGTCTGGATTTGTGCCCGGTTGAAGGCAATAGGCTCGCCCCCTATTACATAGGACTTAAACGTAACTAGCGAAATGTCGGTGTATTATTAGGTACGCCTCTGCATTACCCCTCGGAGATTACGTGGCGTGGAGTGATGTTAATAGTGTGCATCTGAGGTAGTGTTCCTCTTCATTAGTATCATCAGCCTCTTGCTGCAAATAAGCATATGGGCGTGCCATCTATAGAGTTATGGTTGCACCGTCACCAAATCGATAAGGACAAAATAACAATGATACTGGTCCCTTTAATTATACTCCATTGATTTCGATCCTCGGTTACACTGGTGTTCATATATTTAGCCATACAATATTCAGAAGTAGAGACGCCAGAACATCAAGCTACCCGAAACTGTCAAATTTTCGCAATCAACCTTGAACCTACTGCTTTAACGATAAGGTTGAAAATCTAGTAAAGAAGTTTGACAGATTGTAGTAGCTTGATATGCTGGCGTTGGTACATTATTTTAGTTTATACCTACTTGTTATATGCAGGTGTGCTTATGGGCATTGCGATACGTACTGGTTCGCCGCTTTCCCTGTCCCTCGCGGAGGGCGTGTGGCGGCAGTTAGCAGGACAACCCCTCCGGCCACAGGACTTGGCGGAAGTGGATAAGGACTTCCTACCAGCTCTGCTTTGTATTAGAGATATGACGCCCAATAATAAGGTAATAATGTGAATTTTATAAAGTGGCGTCTTTGTAAAAACTTGGAGGTTTAGGAGATTTTATTGATAGCTGACTATAGTGTACCCTATTAGTGTGTACTGAAAAAAAAAAAGATTTACTTACAAAAAATTACCATATAGTTGTTACAACTAACCGGTCAGAAAAACTTTGTCCTTACAATTATTATTGGTAGTGGTTATTAATCGTACGCACGACGACCAATAAAGCTATACAAAACCAGTTTATTCAGATCTCTCATTGTATTTGAAATCTATACACAGCGAGGCCATGTTATACTAGAAATGTTTAGCTTGAAGTATCGCCGTGAGTACAAGCCTAGATGTTGTTATTGACAGGAACTACAAAACCTCGAGCTTCCATTCTCAATACCATCAGCAGCAGGCCACGAAGTTCCCCTATCTACCAGACACAAAAGGGTGACGCCAGACAATAAGGATGAATATGTGCAGTTGGCTCTGCACTACAGGTAACACATACAGTTTGATTATAATATTTGGAAGATGTAATAAGAATAAATGATTAAGAGACCTCTTACATTTTGGCGTTACGCTAATTTTACGATTTACCTAAAAGTCATATAACGAAATTGTATTATATTATTACTAAAGTAAAGGATATTTGTGAGATAAGCAAAAATTGATGGCCTATTTACAATAGAACCTACTAATTAGAGGTCCCAAAGCAGGTCTCCGTGAGTTTTGCATCGGGAGAATGATTGCCTAGCCTAAAGAAATAAATATGTTATATAAAATTCGCTTATTTCCTTAAATTTCTTTTTACACAAATTTCATACATTTTTAAATATTTCTTTAAAAAACAATATAAAACAAATAAAAATCGGTATCGGGAACAGGGTCCAAGCTTCCGGCGGTCAGGGCTCCAGAGAGAGGAACCTCCTCTCCTCCTCTTTTTTTACTTTTTCGCACGGGTGACCACTGAAAACCAGCGCTGTGCTGTGGGCCCTCCATAGCACAGCATTATGCTGAGTGGTAGCCTGCTTGTCGCAGTCACGACGTGCACGCTGTTAACTTTTCTTTTTCTGCTTCTGTCCTGTTGTATTAATGTGCATTATGTTTATTGTAACTATTTTTGTTTTATATATTTTTTTTTTATGCACGTCATGTCCCTGCGACAAATAAATATTTTTTCTTTCTTCTTTCTTTCTTTCTCCTAACAATACGAGCCGTGTCCAGAAGTACCGCTTTCTGGATCAAGCCTTTGATGCAGCTGCCTAACGAGAGCCTCCTCAGATATTGGTCGAGGCTCTTGGCAATTAAGCCATGGGCTGACACGACTATCGGCACAATGATCGCTGAGTCCACATGTCGACATCATCAAGCCAAGTCAAGATACTTGATTTGCTTTTCTTTCTCGGCTTTCACGAGGTTCTCGTCATGTGGAACCGTAATATCAACAATCATTGCGCGCCGCTCTGATCGATCCACCATCACTATATCAGGCTTATTGGCTACAATAAGAGTCCTGTCAGTGATGATGAATTGATCTTTATTATTATTGTAGTAGAGATAACGAATTTATTTTTACGAGTGATTTATTTCAAGCAACGAACGAAAAACATACATGTAATTCCAACGAGGAAACCTTGCAACTTCGCGTTTTTTTTTGTAATACCCCTTTTAAGCGACTACGGTCCTGCGTGGTACTTTTGACGCTTAAATGATTGAGCTGACATTTGTAAAATTCTCTGTAGACGTTGTACCTAAAATACAAAATAGCGATGTCAGTTTTGATTGTGAGCCGGCGCCGATAAAGAAATCATGCGACACTATAGCGATATCTAAGATTATCAAGTACGAAACTATAAATGGATGATCTGATTTTAAAAAACACATCATCATGATTCGCCTGCCCGTCTCCCAATTCATTCGGGGTCGGCGCAGCATGTCTTCTTCTTATACTTCTCTGTTACTCGTCATCTCATCAGACACCTCCTTTCTTGCCATATCATCCTTTACACAGTCCATCCATCGTTTAAGCATTACTTGACTATGTCAAAAATACATCAAGCTTTATGTTATTATTACAAAGGGCGGATCCAGCTTTCATGTCAAGGCGGGGTCACATAGTCGTGATCTAGTCATGACGGGCTCGAATTCTATTACAACAATAATTCATTTCAACTGAGCGTTTTCATTCCAAAAGTCGAGTATTGTATGCTAATGAAGTTCAAGACATTGAAACTGTGAAACAACTAGCAATCAACTTTAGACTGTTATTAGATAATACTCCAGTTTCAGTAATTGTAAATGAATATCTGCTGTGGAAGGTAAAATGGCAGCGGAATCAAAACATTCCTTAGTTAGTCGATTTCTAATCTTATATTAAATTGTGATATTGAAATATATCCCACTATTAGACATTTTTTATGTATTCTTGCTACACTACAAAAAAACAAACGACAAAAAATAATACTTAATATTGTTTTTAAATAGAAAATATTAAAATTATTATTTTTCCCAGTCCAGGGGGGGGTCATGACCCCCATAACCCCCCCTCTGGATCCGCCCTTGATTATTACACACAGAATTTCTTTCGCAGGCTCCACGAGTTCGACGAACAAGTCCGCGCGGTCCGTGACGGCATGTCCCGGGTGATCCCAGCGCCTTTGCTGGCGTTGTTCAACGCGGCCGAGCTTGAGACGCTAGTGTGTGGCTCTCCTGACATACCCGTTCACTCACTCAGGGCGTCTGCTACTTACAAAGGTATGATTCCATTAAACTTACGTTATGGTGCAGAAATTATAAACGACGTGAAATACTGAAAAAATCGTATGTCGAGCAGTGTTATTGGGTTTTTTCGTCAGCCCTGAGTCAAGATTAGAGCCGAGCTGGTTTATGGCAATAGGGTCACCCCCTATACATGCCTGCATATATTGAGCCAATGAACAAAAAAGTAGCTCGTACATTTTACGAAACTAAAATGGCAAGCAAACACCAGTTGGCGCCACTAAGCAGGTTAAACAATTACTAAAACAGATAAGAAATCGACGGAAACGGATATGCTCTCTCAATATAAAGCTTCCAGTGAGGTAAGTATTTTAATATGCGTTTTATTTCAGGTAAAACGCTTCTATTTAAAATACTCATATTCAGCTGCATCCGGTTATATTGGGCCTATCCACCTACGTAGTTAGAAAAAGGCTAGGCAGATGACGAGGACTATTAAAAAATTAAAATGTTTGTGACAGTGATAATTAATCATTAAATCACACTGCATTGCGCCTTGCCAAATGTACGCCGTTCCCCTCTGCACAGATTGCACTTACTGATTTATTTCGGAGTCGGAGTATTTTTCTTAGGTGCTCTTTTTAAAAACATGTAGTAAATAATATATGTTGCAACTAAACCCAATGTCACTTTAGATGTCTGCAAATAAAACATGAGAATCAATAAACCTACACTACTATGGCCCAATGGAGGTTCGCGTGTGGGCTGGCAAAGTCACATTTCTTTGAATTTTTGGTTCTAGGACCTTGACGGCACGGTTGGCGCAGTGGTCAAGCGATTGACTGCTGCGCTGCATGTCGCGGGTTCGATTCCCGCACGGAACAAATATTTGTATGACCTACAAGTAGTTCTTCCGGGTCTGGGTGTTTTTCTATCTATAATATGTATGTATTTACAAAAAAAAAAAATGTATATATGTAGTTTATCAGCCATCTAGCTACCATAACACAAGCATTAGGTTGCTTAGCTTGGGGCTAGATGGTGCTGTGTGAAATGTCCAGGGATATATATATATCGTATGTCGAGCAAAGTGTTATTGGGTTTTTTCGTCAGCCCTGAGTCAAGATTAGAGCCGAGCTGGTTTATGGCAATAGGGTCACCCCCTATACATGAGACTTAAATAAAACTAGCGAAATGTGAGTAGGTATTCTAAAATACACCGCTGCCTTATCTTTCGGGAGAAGTAGGCATGATATTGTGTTATAACATTCGTATAATTAGGTATTAATTGTGACTTGCTACCAACTTCAAGTTCGCCAACAATTCTTACAATATTTTCATAATGTTCATACTATTGACCGCTAAATATCTTTTCTCCAGGAGTCGAGCCGAACGCGCCCTTAGTGCAATGGTTCTGGGAAGTTATGGAGGAGTTATCGGGCAGTGAACGAGCGCTGTTCTTACGCTTCGTGTGGGGACGGACGCGACTCCCGAGAGCACCACAGGACCCGAGGCAGAGGGACTTTGTGTTACAGGTATGTAGGGTCCTACTAATACCGAGCTAGTGGATAAGGAAGTTGACCAAACTTATCCACGCTGAATCAAAGCGAAAAACAGGTCATTGGACGCAACTCCATTTAGTACGGAACGATGTAGTACCGTACTGTACCGTACTAAAAAAATTTGGCCCTCCCTTACAAAACTGACTACCAGCTGATTGATTTACTATGGCAGGGCCAAATTTTTTTTTTCATATTTCGACCTATGTTCTTTGGGGAAAGTTGTTGAGTTTCATGAGCACATTCACCTCCTTCAGGGTTGATACCCCCCTTCCGTTACACGCTGTGTATCTCTCAAGCTTCGCCGTCATTTTACTTCTTTATAATTATGGTAACTTTGTTTTAGGTGTTAGACAAATACCAGCCACCAGACCACTTCTTGCCTGAGAGTTACACCTGCTTCTTCCTTCTCAAAATGCCAAGATACTCATGCAAGTCTGTGTTACGGGAGAAACTCAGGTAAGTAATCTTCAGTGTCTTTCGCGACAAAAATCAAATCTCGTTATTTTTGCTGCCAACCTAACTGTTTTGACCCTTTGCGAGTGATACATCTCTTTTATACCCTCAGGTACGCGATCCACTTCTGTAAAAGCATAGACACAGACGAGTACGCTCGCGTTGCACTAAGCGCAGCTGAACGGGTCTCCTCAGAAGAATCCGACTCCGAAGCAGATGCGGCGCCCGCGCCGGTCAGTAACCCCCCGCCGCTGTACTCCCTCACTAGGGCGCCGACGTGGCTCTGAGACCGCGCCGACGGTCCCTGGACCATACATGAGGACCTCGCCCTGCTCGCCGCACGACAAGCCTAGTGAAAATAGAAAATAGAGTTGATGTGGCTTGTTGGTTACCTTTGAACCAAAAAGACAGTTATAGAAATAAATCACCAAGATCTAGTAACAAACGATAGGTGGTTGACTATTTGCGAAACACGTTAAAAATATTCAAATCAATAAAAATGTAAGGTGTTATTTAAGTTATGATTGCAAATATCGAAATAGAAATAGTCAACCGCGATAAATCTTTGATGATAAATCATAAGAACCAAAAAAGAAATAAATATAATCGTCTATGTATTTTTCTTTGTTTTTAAAGCGTCTAGTTTTATACATTATATTGTATGTTTACGAAGTTGTGAAATGAGTCTTCGTAAACGATTGATTTAAACTCGCCTATGCGCATGGGCAGCCGCCAATGTCTTTACTGTAGTAATTAAGATCACTGGCACCATTTTACACCATGCACTTGCAATCCTAGTCGAGCTGTACATATATTTTTATGTTGAAGGATGCACGCTTCATTAACATTTTTCCAAATGGAAACGTTGGTGAAGATATCAGGCAGTTTTAACTCGCATCATATTGATTTCAGCAATACAGCATTCTTAATTCGAATACTCTTAAAAACTACTCATTGTAATTATGATATTTACTCGTAGTTACATTTTTATAATCTATGGTCAGTGATGAGTATAGACTTCCTTATATTGTGAATGCAATATAAGTTAACGTTACTCGTAAAGCAAAACGGATTTTTCAATTACAGCATTCCATCCATAGTTTAGGCACCGGCGCAGACGTTCGAACAATTTACATATTCGTGTTGACGTGTTTGTGAATAATATTGTATACAACGATAGGCGACACTGCCACATTCCATTTTGTCGTAATGTAATGTAACGCTTCGTAATCTCTTACTCGTTGTTTACTCATAAGTTAGTCAGTGAAATCAGTCCTTTTTGACTACCTATTTTCTTCACAAATCAATTTTTTACTATACAGATGTTGCATAAATTATTGTTTTTGCAAATACAAGCAATAACACATTAAGCCCGAGTATTTAAAAGGACTAATTTTGGTGACTTTAAATAATATTTTTAAGGAACGATAAAGCCCCAAAGAATGGCGTTAAAATAAGGGAAAGAAATGTTATTGATGGCATTGAACAAAAATGCAAGTGCATTCAGGTTCCTAATCCTAACTTCCACACCAATGTTCCTTATTTATATTGTCACAATAGGTCGACTCGTCAATCGTATGAGGCTGTGGCTCTGAAATTAAATACTCGCTCTTTCATTACTGAATTTGAAGTAATGAGCAATTTGGGGAAGTAGTTTCATGCCGAAATGTTTACCTTTTGGAACCAAAATAGACAATAGTAACGTAACATAACATCACGCCTGTAATCCCAGAAGGGTTAGGCAGAGGTGAACCTAATAGTACACCCACATTTCTTCAGAAGCCCCATGTAATAGGTGGCGAGCCTATTGCCAGCAACCGAGCACAATATCAGACTGTGGCTGCTACTGAGAAATTCCCTAAAACACTTTGCCCGACCCGGAAATCGAACCCAGGACAACATGCTAAGGACAACTAGACAATAGTAGTCTTCCCAAAACCATAGGACTCATTTTTTGAACTGCTTGGTTTAGAAATCAGAGATAAATAATTCGAAACAAAAAGAGATATTTCTGTACTAATAATCCAAATTAACACAAATTGACTGATTGAAGCATGGAACTGTGATGATATTGGCATAAATCGAGGGTACGAATGAATTAGATAGGATTTGTAAGTGACGCATTTCGCAGATCAACCATTTTTAAAGCTAGTCATTTGCTGCAATTTGTATGTAGGTGCAATTTACATGATATTAAATGAGCATTGTTTAAGCAACATAATCAAAATACTGCTTGAGTTTAAATAATGTAATCGATAAATACATTTAAACATGTTGCCAATTATTGTAAGTGTAGCAATTGGTATAAAATCAACGCAGGGTAAAAAATTACAACTGACAACACTGCACAATTGCAGTAGTTTGCAATCTTTTCTGTAACAAACCTTGCCATCGAGATATTTATTATATCACTTAGATCAAGGAATCACAATATTGAATTGTAGAAGCAAGTTACAAATTCTTTATCAGTTATCAGAACTATAATTATTTTGTATTATAAATACACATTGTTTTTCAGCAAAATAGTGAGGTCTTCGCCGACCAGTTCTAGCTATAGTTAGGTAAAATCAATATTTATACATAATAAACTCAAGCCCATGCAAATAACTTTACTTGTTAAATCGAAACTATTGTATTCTTAATCTCGAATTATTTAATAATTTATATAATAAATTCACGGAATAGTTGCTTTTGCTAGTGTTATTAATCTGTAGGCTTTTGGTGCTAGAGTTTCACGATTAGTCTTAAATTTTTATACTGAAAAATATAGAATGCACAAAATGATTAAATAAAATAATTATGCAATATGTCCTACAGAGTATGTAAGCTTCGTTATTGATTACCTATATATTTAAATTATTTGAACAATTATTAAAGTTGGTTGTGTTAAATATTTTTATTAATTGCATCATACCCCAAAGGAAACACTTGTAATGCATATTTTAGGAGTTCTACACACCTATCATAAAGATACGGCATTTTCCGTCACTGTACCATCAGTTTGCTTATCTGTTACACAATACAAGAACAAGAAAAGAAAAGTACGACTATGACTCCATCACATCGTAACTACTGGCACTACTGCCTAGTGGTGTGCAGAACTCCTGACTGTGCTATTCAAATTTTCTAATTCACTTGCAGCATTTCCTGTTGTCATTTGCTTACCATACAAATAAATTTAACAACCAAAGAGTAGTTAAGAAAAATGACTGTTCTTTTCAAGATCTGAAACTGTGAAGCTTTCTTTGTGATCTATCCTGTGCAGCATTATTTATTTTTTACATGCATATAGTGCTACAAATACATATTTATTTCAATATTGACTTTTATTTACACATTTTCATCCTAATTTACAAATAAATTGCCCAGTTTCAAATGCCCTTTGTGGAATTTGTCATGTCATGTTTTTTGGCCTTGACTATTCAAACTACTTGTATTATTTATAAAACAAAAAAGTTTGAACTAGTGTCTGGACTTTTTTGCTAATGTCTGGATTTTTGTCAGGTCTCTTCAAATTTCTTACAACAAACCACTGAAAGTCTATGCACAATGTAATAACTATGTCAGGGCATCAGCATATGCAGTACTGTCTTCAAGTTGAGGTTTCCACACGGGGTCAAAAGGGTTACAAATAAAAATATCAATCAAATTCAACAATGAGTTTACATGATTTTATTTGCTATTTAACTTAAATGTTGCATTTAATTAAATTAAAAGTACTAAAATGATCACAAATGACAATATGCATTAAAATGCGTATTACTTCTTCGCCTTAGGTTTGAGTGTGAAGTATAGAATCATGGCACCCATGAATGCGTATGTTGCCTTGGCAGTCTGAAATATAAAAAAGAAAAAATTAAGCATTTTCTACGCACAAAATATGGGAACCACATGAATAATTTGTAAAAGAAAACTATTTATCAAGTTAATTACGGAGTCAGCTAAGAGGTTTTAATTACCTATATCTAAAGAAGACAGTCATAATCAATGAATGAAATAACTAGTATAAATCAAAAAACAATGAAAATTATTAGTTGTGAACCATTACCAGAAATAATATCTTCTAAGGATTCATTCAAATCAAGTGTTTTTATTATGATTTGGAAAACAGGTACCTACTCTGCTAAATACAACAGCAGGATTTTTAAGAATAATACTCAATATATTATTATTAATTTAAGGAAGGGTTAAAGGGATATTAGAAAAGAGGGGTTAAGAATAATTGAAATATATTTTGTTACGTCGTAATTAAAAGAAAATGGTAAATTTACAGGTACATCGCATATAACCTCAAAATATTTGCTATGTACTTGTAAGATTTTTACTTATCGACTACTAAATACTTACGTTAGCTCTGCCCTTGTTCGTTTGACTGTTGAAAAATTTGGACAACCCTTTAAGTTGGGATTCATCGACAGAACTGTCTCCGGCCATTCTAAAACGAAATAATGTAGAGAAAACTAAGTTTACATAGCATTGTAAATGTTCTAAATAAAAGACTGCACATATGAATGATTAACCAACTTTGTAAAATAGAATTTGTAGTATAAAATTTTGTGAAAATATGTATATTACCTGATAAAAGTATTTTAATCCTTATGTAATAACGCAAAGAGTAGGTGCAATTCCCAAAGTCGTGTAACGTAACCACTTGGAACTCGACAGTATTTCTAACATAACGACGACAGCAGAATAGCCGTATTGCATTATTCTAAGGAGTAAAGGAGACAACATAACAGAATGCTAAAAACCCGTTATAGGATGGAGATTTTAGAAGTACAATTATTCTCAACCTGTCAAGAGTGTCAGGCAACGTTTCGTTCGTTAAGTTGTCTATACTATACTTCAATGTGGAACTTGAAAAAATGGATAAGCATTGCAGGCGCACTTGGCTGTCTATATTCATAATCATAGTCATAAATCTTTATTTATCTCGACATCAGAAATTACAGGCGCTGGTAATATGCACAATCTTATATAGAGAAAGGTGTCTGAAGTAGGAAGGTCCTGAGCTACAGACAGGGTTGGGCACTGGGCAGTACAGTATTTGAAATTAAAATACGTAATTGAAATACAAATACGTATTTGGTATTTTTATTTCAATTACTTCCTTAAAATGTAATTTGTAATTCGTATTTCAAATACCTGACGGCGAAGTACCTATTTTGTAATTAGTATTTCAAATACTTGAGACTTCAAAATACATTTTAACATTAAAATAACCTTAATTTAGCGATCGTGCCTGCGAGGCGAGAGTGCAATGATGGTAAAGCAGCTATTATATAAATTATCTTATTTCTTTAGCAGGTTTTATTCACTCTCCAATAGGGATAGGCAAGTGAAAAAAATATATCGATATTTTTAAACAGTATCGATAATTATCGAATGAAAAATATCGATATATCGTCAGTTTTCGCATGATTATTCATACATATTCTCAAAGCATTTAAACTTCGTAAAAAAGAACAGACGAAAATAGATTTTTTGTTATTAATTGCCAAGCCTAAACAATTATAATATACAATTTAATCAAACCAGTAGTCGTCAGATATGGACATTAGGAGCACCCTCTGTTTGATCTATTGTCGGGTACTATCAGATTCACGGCTGAAGCAAACCTTTCGGAAGACACCGAAGAAGCCTGGCAAAATTTGAGAAGTGTCCAGGACAACATATAATTGTTCTGGCATAATACTTTAAAAGATGTTACCGTGGAGTTTCTTGTCCATTCTTCTCTACGAAGACCTAGGTTTGCGAATGGACGTAGCTTGGTAGGTAATTAACGTTGACTATAAATATCTGACAAGTCTATTGAAATAAATGAATAGTCTTGTCTTTCTGTGCTTTTTCTTGATAAAAAACCCTTTTCCCTACACACCTAGAGATACTTTTAGACACAGTAAATAACAAGTAACCATTCTGACACTCAAAGCTTGATAATCAGTGGATATTAATACATATAAATGTATGTATAATATCCACTTTCTAACACATACAAGCAGTATCTAATACATTAAACACGAAACCAAAGTTGCGTTAAAAAAATCGAAACTGATACGAATTCGATACTCAAAAATAAATATCGAATATCGACATATCGCAATTAAAAATATCGACGGTATATATCGCTAATTATATGGAAAAATATCGATATTTTTATATATCGATATTCTTTGCCCATGCCTACTCTCCAACAAGAGGCTGTTTGTCTGACAGTACATTTAAAAATCTAGTGTTCATGAAAGGAAACGGGTTTTACTGATTAATTAAACTTGTTTTCCTCTACTTTTCAGCTCATGCTGGTCTAGATTACTTATTTTGTAATATGTAATTTATATTTCAATTAAAAATAGCTAAAATACTGTTGTATTTTATATTTCAAATACCTTACTTAAAGATATTTTGCATTTTAATTACTTGCGATACTGTATTTTGTAAATTGTATTCCAATTAAAGCAAAGCATGTATTTTGCCCAGCCCTGGCTACAGATCACCTCTCCGGTTTATATGCACTAAAGCGGAACAAGGTGAGCTGAGTCAAGTGATTTATTTTCAAACTAACTCTTACCCGCGACGTTGGTCCGATTGCAATAAATCGCGATGGATAAATGAGCTTGTTTTATAAGTCAATAATTTGACAGTACCTACTGTAGTTATAGATCATTTTGTATTGAAAGTTTGTAATACACTAAAGTAGTTCCACTTAAAAGCTGTTTTCTTTTAATTACAAACAGACACGTCAATTTTATTTATTAGTTTATATGTACTATATTTATATTTATATAGTACCTACCTATACATATAAGTCAGTGTTAGCAAGGGGATCGTATTATCCAGTACTAACTAGGTTGTGGAGGTCAGATAGGCAGTTGCTCCACTACTTGGCCGTCACTGGAAGCTTTATATTGAGAGAGCATATCCGTTTCCGTCGATTTCTTATCTGTTTTAGTACTTGTTTAACCTGCTTAGTGGCGCCACCTGGTGTTTGCTTGCCATTTTAGTTTCGTAAAATGTACGAGCTACTTTTTACAGTCATGGGTCGGATTAGGTAAAAACGATACCTAATCCACCTAATCCTAGTATTTAAAAATATCTAATCCATTTACCTAATTCGAATATTTATTCATTATAGCCGCTGGCCTGTAACCGATATTATGTATCGTATGTGGATTGGGTAAGAAATATTCGGCATGGAGTATTATGGACGTTCCGTATCTGATATATTGTGGAACTGGAACGGTAGATTATAATGTAATCTACCGTTCCAGTACCGTTTTTTATGGGCAAACGGTACTTAAAGTCAACGTGATTTAACGTGAATACTTTGGTTTTTAACGTCTATTATAGTGATCAAAATTATCCTTCATACTTTAAAGAGAGCGCCTGCACAATGTGTTAATGATGGTGCAGCGTAGACTCTTAAAATGTCGTCTATTAGACATTCTCACAGGCTTAGGACTGTCATCTTGTATAGATTCATACAAAAGGCGTATTTAATAATTTTGATCAACTTTATACAATGATTAAGATGGGTACTTTTTACCATTTTTTTCTTAATTGAATTTTTTTTTTTTAGGTTTTTTTTTTTTTTTTTTGTTTTTTTTTCATCTTTTTTTTAATTATATTTATATATATATATTATTTTGAATTTTGCTGTAGGAACATAAGTTGCTGCAACTTCCTTACTCCTAATCTCGTTCGTCTATCATTTATGATCAACCCTGCTGCAGAGAAAATACGTTCACAAGGAACACTTGTAGCAAGACTGTTGAGTTTTGTGAGTGCTAGGCGGCATAAATAAGGATAAGCTTTTTGGTGATCCTTCCACCATTGCAGCACGTCAGTTTTCTCACCAAACATGATAACTTTATCTTCTAGGTACCTTTGTACCTCTACAATAGCCCGAGAATGCGCCGTTCCTCTGGGCTGAATTGCCTGCATCGTTTCTTGATAGTGCTTCCACACTGAAGATGTTGATGTTGAGGGCCGTGCAAGTTGAACAGCGGAAGCACTGCTTGTTACATTTTGTTGCGATACATCATTAGCATCCAATTCCTGAATCAAAGATGCGACTAAGCTTATCGCTGTTCTTTTTGCTTCGTCAGCAGAAGAGCAGTCCTCAAAATACAGTTTAAACCGGGGATCCAAGAACATGCACAGTGAAAAAGTGCGGCTTCGGTCCAAATTCTGGAACCGTCTTCCGATCTCTCCAAGCAAGTCCTGTCGGAAAGAATCGACTAGGGGTATACGCACATTCTCCGCATTTTCAAGTGCCGTTTTTAGTCCCCTTGTAATGGGAATAACCACACTACCACATACGTAGTTTTGCGCACTCATCTCTCTCGTGACTTCTTCGCATGGCTTTAGGACTTCACATAAACCCTCACACACATCCCAGTCATACGATGTCAATGACAAAACATTGCTCTGCATGTTACAAAGAGCGCTGTTTATTTCTTCTTTTAGTTCTACAAGTCTCTGTAACATGTAGAAAGTGGAGTTCCACCTAGTATTCACATCTTGTAGCGGTCTTTTTGCGATTTTCCCAGCTTGTTCCTGGTATCTTTTTAACTTCTCGCAAGCCTGAGTTGACCGTTTAAACAAACTAACAATGTTTCTAGACCTCGTTAAGAGATCACTCAACTCTGCAGAAGACCCTAAAGCGGAAGTAACGGCCAAATTTAACGTGTGCGCATAGCATCCGAAATGCTTCCATCCCAAGTCCAATAGCGCTTTTTTAATATTGGCGCCGTTATCGGACACAGCCAATACTACTTTTTCTGTTATATTCCATTCGTCAGCTACTCTCTTGATTTCTGTAGAAAGATTTTGGGCTGTATGGGGTCCTAATAAGGGCACACATTCCAACAACACCGATTTCATCATAAAATCATCTGCATCTATGTAGTGGCCCGTAATAGCTAAGTAGCCATCATTAGCCCGTGATGTCCACACATCGCAGGTGATGCAAATTGAACGGACTTTCTCAGCCACCTCCAGCAACATTTCATTGCGAAGACTTTCATACCTACTTGGCAGCAAATTATTTGAAAAATATTTTCGTGATGGCATTACATAAAAAGGAAATGCAAATTTTATAAGTTGCTTGAACCCGCGGTCCTCAACAATGCGGAAAGGCTGGAAATCCATAATGAACAAGTTCATTATGTGGTTGTCGATGTCTGACTTGCACTTACTTGCATTTTTTTTTATAATATAGGACGACATGCTAGTACATGTCGCGGTGTTGATTCGTCCCGAGGATACACTTTCTAATGCCGTGCTTGCCACAGCTGTACTTGTTGAGGTTGAAGCAGTGGTACTAATAGGAACCGTTGTCTCTTCGCGCAAATTTAGTTCTCCTCGCGCCTCCGATAAAATCACGAACGGATGTTTCCTTTTCAGGTGTTTAGTGAGGTTTGAGACCGTGCTTTTAAATGAAAGTTTTGCCTTGCACATTTTACACTGGGCGGTATCGTTTCCGATATCTATAAAATGGTCCCACGCTGCACTGCTTCCTCTTGGAGCCATTATTACCTATTAAGTAGGTAGTTTTAGAAAAACTTCAACGTACACTTCACATAAAATATTTACATTAAAACAATACGATATACTATTTACACTTAACACTATACTATACAAAATGAATATCTTTTAAAGATAATCCTTAAATTAATTAAACTAGTTTTTAGGTACGTAAACCAGCTAAACCAACGGAATGTAATTTACGCAATTCTTATTACCACTGATAAAATTCACTCACGAATGATGCACTTGCACTGCCAAAAGTTAGGTTCATTGTAGAATTACTCTTTTAAAACAACTCAAACGACATATTTTTTTGTCTTTTTTACCGAAAAATGCCTTAAAATTAAAACTGGTGTACTATGTATAGAAACCACAGCATTACTATATTAACATGCATTTCACCCATATTATTACATGAGTTTCTCATTTTTACACATTTATTTTCATTAAAAGACATGAAAGTTTTGTCATTTTCTTCGAGAGTATCATCATACAATAACGCCACCTAACGACGACGACGTATACTCGTCGTTACGACATACATTAATAGTCCAGTGGTATTCTACATAGATGGCGCTCACATTTTAAGGTATGGAATATCTTCTGTGTAATCTGTGTACGAGTACGAATATTTAGTACCATACCTAATCCTCGACGTTTTGGAATAGGTACGGACTCGTATCGAAAAATACCTAATCAACATACCTAATCCAATATTTATGCCTCACGTCAACGTTTTTTGTTCATTGGCGTTTCGTTCTCCGTCGAAGCAACTTGTTCGCATCGGTTCACGACCGATGCTAAAAAAAAAAAAAAAATGATTACACTATATTTTCTAAATTCGAAATATTATATATGTTTCATAAGAAAATAGCGTAATCATACTTTTAACGGTTTTTTCTGTTCGGATAACTATCTTGTTAAATACCAACTAAGTAAATCAATATTAACCACTCGTATGGCCGGTAAGTACCTATTTAAACGTAGATCTACGTTCCGGCACACGAAGGGTTTAAGGGTTTAATCAATTTAAAAATATAGTGCTGTTTTTATGGTGAGTTAATTTGAAGAAAAACTGTAAGTACCCTACTTTATTAAAATAAGTGATCGTTACTTTGAACTGTTTTTTCAGTTCGGATCACTAAGATTTTCATTGTTTACCTGATATTTTTAAAATTGTGGATTGTGTTACTGTATTGAGTGTGCTTAGAACATTATTGTGAGTTAATTATTTGCAATAATGGATGACTTAAATGTTTCGGCTGCCGAGCCACAAGTTGTGGCCGGTCCGAGTGGAAAGTCCCGGAAAAGGAACGTTATATTACTTGCTCTAGCAGCAGCACGACGAGCAGCAGCTCTTCAAGCTCGTCTTCTCCAAAACATGGCAAGCGGTCGCGCCGCGCACGCCACAAAAAGAATAAGCGCACCCAACAGTCTAATCCGACATTGGACAAGCTTATAAAAGAAGTCAATGAGCTACGCCAACAAATTTTTGCAAATAATATGCATAATGCTTGCCATGATGGGGTATCAGTTTGTTCTGGGGTCAGTGGGGAACTATATGACCAACATAATATTGAAGAACAGTGCCTTGATGTTGAAGGCCAAAACTCAAATTCAGACTTTACTTTTGATATCGAGACAAAGCTTAAGGAACCCTTGGTTCCAAAAACTCCTGATAGTTTTTTAAAAATGCTGCGGGATGTCCAGCGCTTAGGTAGCACATCTTGGTCTGAGGTAAGGTATTCTGATACTCAAAAGCTCTACAATCACAGCCCAGGTTTCATAGATTTAGACACAAACGAAGAGATAAAAATGTATGATACCTTACGTCACTTGGCACATGCTGATAAATGATATGCAGCAATTACTTTTTGCATCTTAAAACAAAAAGAATCATTACAAGACTCTATTCGTAATCTCCTTTTGTGGGCTAAAAATACAGACGTTAATTTTAATAATTTGAGCGGGAAGGTTGAAGACTTATTTCAAAAAGGTGATTTGCATAAAATGTGGTCATCGAGCCGAAAGTATAGAAATGCGTCGAGAGAAATTACTAGTCAAATTCGAGATCCATTAGTTAAAGCAGCTTTAAACAGAATTCCCCCATCATCTACTTATTTGTTTAGTCCCGAATCTTTCACGACAGCATTAGAAAAAGCCGGTAGGGTACGCAAAGCGTTTTGGCCCCCAAAAACTGATACATATATTAGATCAAATCAATCTAACCGCCGTCCCTCGCGGGGGCAAGGCGTACATAAACCAATGCTTCCACCGCGTGAAGCTCAATATTTTTGTAATGAACCAGGCATACCAATGCACACACATACCTATGTCAACTCACCCTCGCGGGGTGGATATTTTCGCACCAATTACAAAAACAAAGGTCAGGGTCTACCATCCGTGTCGACGGCGCGTTCGTGTTCCACGCGCGCCTCAAAGAGTTGTCAGCAAACGGGAGGGGCCCGCAAGGGCCGGTGCCTGCCAGGGCTGCGGGACTGTTCGAAAGAGATACCGCGGCCCTGGAACATAAAGGGCCAATGAAGGAACATGGGTGGTTTTTAGTCAGTGAGAGTCTGACACTCCCTTCCGCTCCGCCCAGAGCGGGAGGAGTCATTTGATGATTTCCAATCCCCCAAAAAAAAAAAAAAGGGTCTACCATCCTTTCAATCCGATCAATATACCAACGGTAGAGGTGCATTTCACAAACGAGGCTCGCGGCCCGATTGTGGAAGTAACCGAAGTCGAGGACGTTCAAACCCTCCAAAAAGTTCTCGAGCCAACCAAAAACGATATAAGCAATGACTCAAATCGTTTTCGAGCAGGTCAGTTAGCGCACTACCACTCGAAATGGAAGGAAATGGGAGCACCAGAAATTGTTTTAAAATTAAGTCAAGGGTATCGCATACCTTGCCTTGCCTTGCTTGGTTGCCTGCCAGGGCTGCGGGACTGTTCGAAAGAGATACCGCGGCCCTGGAACATAAAGGGCCAATGAAGGAACATGGGTGTTTTTTAGTCAGTAAGAGTCTGACACTCCCTTCCGCTCCGCCCAGAGCGGAAGGAGTCATTTGATGATTTCTCACCCCCCAAAAAAAAAAAAAAAAAAAAAAAAAAAAAAAAGGGTATCGCATACCATTTTATCCACAAACCTCTGACATACCCAAACATAACCAAGGGCCCCTTCAAACACCTGTCTCAAAAGAAATGTCGGAAATAATAAACAAAATTACTTAGTGTTTCTAATCGCTTGCATAATGACCCCACCTCCTGCATTGAGCATCTCATGGTTGGATTTCCAAATAAAAAGAGCAGTTCAAAAATGCACGTTATTAGCGCAGTATACATACCACCGTGGGCGACCGCTGATATCTATAGCTCTCATTTCGACACACTGCAGGACTTATTAAATGAACCTGACGTAATGAGTGTATTCATTGTTGGAGATTATAATCTTCCGGATATTACGTGGCAGGTATCCCGGACCGGTAGTCAGCAACACATCTCTGGCATGACTTGCACAGGACCTTCCCCTATATGTTCAGAACTCCTTCAGCTAATGTCAACCCTTGATGCCTACCAATATAATAGCATATCCAATGGAAATGGCAAAATTCTTGATTTGTTCATTTCTAATATAATTAGCACTTTGAGCCCCCCAATAGATCCCTTACTACCTATAGACCCACATCACCCTCCGTTTGTTGCAATAGTCCCCGTAGGTACATCAATGCAAATCATAAAAAGAAAACCTATGAAAAAATACGATTTCCGTAAGGCCAATTATGATGTTATTAATGAACGAATCGATGAAGTCGAATGGTCGGTCCTATTGGATAATCTTTCTTCCGAGGAAGCGGTGAAAATATTTTATGATGTGTTGAGCGACATTGTTTCACCGAACGTTCCTCTAGTAAAGTCTCGAGCACTTGAATTTCCTGTTTGGTTTTCTCCTCACCTGATTAAGACTTTTAAAAAGAAACAGCGCCTTTGGATAAAGTGGAAGAAGTATAAAAACATTAAAGACTACAATATGTTTGCCGAATACCGAACAACTTTTAAAGAAACCTGTACCAACTGCTATTCCACTTACATTAAATCCGTTGAGGATAATCTCACCTCCAATATTAAATGCTTTTGGACTTACATATCAAACCGCAAAGATAAATCAGGCATCCCATCTACGATGCAATACCAAAACATTAAGTCGAGTGCTCCAGACTTGGTTTGCAATATGTTCTCCGATTACTTCCTGTCAGTGTTCGAACCAGCATCTCCCACGTTGTCGGCGTGGACCCCGCCAACTCCAACTCAACTGTGACGCTAACGTCCTAATCGACAACATATGCATCGAGGAATCGAAATTACTTCAAGAGTTAAAAAACCTCGACCCGTCCAAAGGGGCTGGCCCTGATGGATACCCAGCCTTGTTCTTTAAGGCTACTGCTACCACCATCTATAGACCGCTTCATATAATTTACAATAAATGCCTGTGTGAAGGGGTGTTTCCTGAAACATGGAAACGGGCCAATATAACGCCCGTACACAAGGGAGGCTCGAAACATGATATTGAGCAATATCGACCCATTTCGATTCTATCGACCTTGTCAAAGCTTTTTGAAAGACTCGTACATAACGAAATATACCCAATCTTGCACAACGTATTAATTCCTGAACAACATGGTTTTGTTAAACACCGGTCAACTGTTTCAAATTTATTAATTTTCTCCAACTTTCTTTTTGAAAACATGGATAGACGTTTGCAAGTGGATGCTGTTTACACAGATTTCAAAAAGGCCTTTGACAAGGTCGATCATGAAATTTTACTCAATAAAATTGCATATAATGGCATACGGGGAAACTTGCTTCGGTGGTTTTCATCCTACATTCAAAATAGAACACAGAAGGTTGTTGTGAGTGGCCATCAGTCTGATACAGTATCTATAACCTCTGGTGTTCCACAGGGCTCAATCCTGGGACCACTCCTATTTAACATATATATAAATGATATTGGGAAATGCTTCTTAAGTACTAAATTTCTTATGTATGCTGATGATTTGAAAGCTTTTAAAACTATTACTACAATAGATGACTGTCTAATGTTTCAAGAAGACTTAGATAGACTCTCAGCATACTGTCTTGACAACAAATTACACTTAAGCGTCTCCAAATGTCATTATATAAATTTCACAAAAAATAAATTCATCACAAATTTTAAGTACAGATTAAATAATGCCTTTTTAAGTAACACTTCTATCGTAAGAGATCTTGGTGTTCTACTGGACAATAAGTTATCCCTTAATCAACACGTAGACAGAATTGTTAATAATTCATTTAAAATGTATGGTTTTGTCATGAGATCATCTACTGAATTCAAACGGTCCTCTACCTACCTTTACTTATACAAGACGCTTGTACGCTCGCAGCTCGAATACGCGGTCCCAATCTGGAACCCGTTTTATAGGAAATATATAGATATGATCGAGAAAGTCCAGCGTAAATTTCTTCGCGCCATGTACTATAGGTGTTTTAAAAGGTGTTTGTCATATTCACAATTGCTAAGGAAGTATAATATGGTAACATTAGAATCTAGACGTAAGTTTCTAGAAGCCAACGTACTACATGGTATTGTTCATAATCACTTCGATTCCATTGATCTCACGAGTAAGTTATGTTATGTGGTCCCCCGCACTGTAAATAAGCGTAGTGTCCGAGCAGGTACATTGTTCGCTGTAAATACCTGTCGGACTAATTCAGGATTGCGTTGCCCTGTTCGTCGTATAGGGGTAATATCAAAAATAATTGTACATTCTAACGTGCTGTAATGTCCATGGCAGGTTCTATCGAAATAATGCGAAAATTTTATAAAACAAGTTATTAGACGTAGACATACAGAATTATGGATGAATAATATGATTTTTACAGCAGATTATAGCATATAGTTATTAAAATACAGATTTTTGTTTTGGGGAATATCATATTTCTCCCATGTAAATAATACTGTCCTCGAAGACTTGTGCGTTACAAAAAAGCCTCTAGTTTTTTGGGTGCTACATATCTAATTAATTCAAGTTTAAAATTAACTTCAGTATTGTTAAGACTATCTAGATCCTGCATTATTTCTTAAAAATAATAAAGAAATAGATACTTAACTTAATATCAAATCTTCGTCCACGATTTTCGTCATTTTTGTTATTCCATTTTGTAACATCAATATTTGGTAGTTTTTAAAATGTAGAATTGGCAACACTGCGTTTATTGTGAGTAGCCAATCACGTAGCTCTAACTAGTGACAGTCGGCCATTTTGCAACGTGCGTTCTTGGTAGAGCAATGTGCCTAAAGCAGTGATGAATTTTTTCAACAATATTACATTCCCTTTTGTGCGGTGGTCTGTTTATCACCCGTTAAGTTGTTTCTTTACTATTAGACCATTAAATATTGTATTACTCTCGCCCAAATCAAAAGTAAACAACAATTTTAGCTAAGGAGCTTCACTGATTTTTAATTCGTTTGAGGTTATATTCAACACGTGTTTTACATTCCTTTTTGTTATAATTTGTTACAATTTTTTGTTACGTAACAAAAATGAGTTAACAAAAAGGAAGTAAGGGCGATTTTATACTAGTTACCTACTGAAAAATTCTTACACGTTTATTTTGTTACAAAAAAAAATCTAGCAATGCTTTCACCTTCCATAGTAGGAATACTAGTAGATAGCAATAGTGAAAATTAGTCTTAGCTATGGTCGCAAATCATATTTTCCTCAACATATAACCTGACGGTCGTAATTTGCAAAAACAAGGGAAAATTTGAATTTCACCGGTTACCAAAAAATTTTGTGTTTCATCTTCATATTTTGTGTGTATTTATTGTGTAGTACCTAAAGTTATGAAAATGATGATGACGAATGACTTAAGAAAGAATTATGAGACTGATAAATTGATCTCGAATAGAAAAAATATGAAACCATTAAAAATGTGACATTGTGACCTGTTTTGTGATTTAAAGTATTATCATATTTAAAAGTTTTATCGTTTTTACTGTTTTATTTTTTAGTTTTTTTTTTATCAAGAGTTGATTTGGTATTATTAAAAGTTCAAATGAACCTATCCAAGTTGTATCTAAGTTGTTCAGTTATTATTTGTGATTGATGATAATTAAAAAAAAACGGAATCCTATTTTGTTTTGTTAATTGTGAAATTGTCCTAATAGTTCCTTTTGGTTTCCTTTTTGTAACACTTTTCATTTTTGTAACGAATTTCATTTTCGTTTCTTTTTGGTGACTGTACAATTTATTTTAATATTACCCATAGTGGAATCTTACAATCGCAACTTCATTGATATAGATATTTTTGTATGTTCCAAAACTCAATTTAAGTCCAATGTTTTTAAAATCTTATCCAATGATTATACGAAATAGTGTGAGTCCCCTATTCTATATTCTTAATTTAATTTATTTCAACCGTTTTATTTATTTTACTAATGAATTGTGTGAATTTATGAATTGTATTGTACTGTCAATTTCTTTTTTTGCATAGTTATAATTCTTATTTGTGATAATAAGGAAAAACCCCAAATTTTAAATTTTTAAGTTTACCAAAAATAAAAAATTGTTTTTGCTTTTTTTTTGCAAATTATTATCTAATTGTATTGTGTTTTGATAATTAATCAATTACTCCTTCTTTTTTTTCATTTTATATCCGAGTAATGCTAATCTAGTGGCACCTTTTTGCCTTATCTTAATTTTGTTAACATGCGGATAATGCAGTGGGCTGCAATATTGTTAATACTACATTGTATATTATTGTTATTTGTGAACATTATATATTGTAGCTGTTTATTGTCCCATAATAAATAAAATAAAAATAAAAAAAATAAAATGAAAGCTCAGGCAATTCTAAAAGTTGTTCAACCCTCAGCGAGTTTCATTTCCCCTCTATTTTTGATACCAAAACCCGACGGATCAGTCCGTCCCATATTCAACCTAAAAGCGTTAAACGAATTTGTAAAGGCCCAACCGTTTCACCTAATAAACATGTATCGCATCCCGGACTTTCTGCAACCACAAGACTGGATGTGCAAAGTGGACCTGTCACAGGCATATTTCCACTTAAAAATTTCAAAGTCACACAGGCGCTTCCTTCGCCTTGTCTACAACCAAGACCTGTTAGAAATGACCTGCCTTCCGTTCGGTTTGAGCACTGCACCCAAAACCTTTTCAATATTAACGAATTGGGTTGCCCAAATACTACGAGAACGCTGGAACATCCGAATTATTGTCTATCTCGACGACTATTTAATAGTAAATCAAAATGTACACGTTCTTCGAGACCATGTCGAGCTCACATTGGATACATTACAAAATCTTGGTTGGCAAGTAAATTTCGAGAAATCTGTTCTTTGTCCTCAAAAGACTATAACATATTTAGGAATATTGTGGAGTCCCTGGGATAATTTAAAATCCCTGTCAAAAGAAAAGACTTCTTCATTAATCCAAAAAGTGAGTCAAGTTCTCGAGCGAGGAATAGTAACTTTAAAGGAAATGCAGAGAATAATAGGACTCCTGAACTTTGCCAGTTATGTTGTTCCTCGGGGCCGGCTCAATCACCGGCAATTTATTAATGTTCATGAACTCTCTACCAGACCCTTTATCGGAATCCTACCCACTACCATAAAATATTCGAAAGGAACTGGAATGGTGGACTCGGAATTGTCAGTCATCAACACCTCTACATTATCCTCCGCCAGTGAACTTCCTGACAACAGATGCATCAAACCAAGGTTGGGGAGCGCTAATGAACAATCTGGCTGTATCGGGCAGTTGGTCACAAGAGGAACAAGCACTGCACGGCAATCAAAAAGAAATGTTAGCCATATTTCGAGCCCTTCGAGACAACGCTCACCTACTTCGCAACAGCTCGATCCTGATACTATTTAAGGAACGAAGGAGGTACGAAATCATTACCCCTAATAGAACTAACTTACTAAGGACATTCCAAACTTTAAATTTAAACCAATATGTATTGATACAATTATAAATGCATTCAAAAGTCTAAACATAAAAAATACTGAAGACTTATGGGGGATATCCGTCAAAGTTCTTAGGGATATTATTGACTCTATTGCTCCTCTCCTAACTGGCATATTCAATCAATGTTTGTATAGCGGCAAGTTTCCTGACTTAATGAAACATAGTAAAGTAATACCAATATTCAAATCGGGTTGTAAGGGTGACCCCTCTAATTATAGACCTATATCTGTGCTTCCAGCATTGAGTAAAATCTATGAAAAAATAATGTTGGACCAGATGCTGTCTCACTTCAACTCAAATGGGATTCTGCATAGTCAACAGTTTGGTTTTACGAAGGGTAGGTCGACAACAGACGCGGGAGTAAAACTCATCAGTCACATTCTGGAATCCTGGGAGAAGTCCCAGGATGCCATTGGTATTTTCTGTGACCTCTCAAAAGCGTTTGACTGCGTCGACCACAACACACTGATCTGTAAATTACACCACTACGGAATTCGTGGACAAGCTGCTGATCTTGTTCTCTCATATTTATCAAACAGGCAGCAAAAAGTAAATGTAAATGGGGCGACGTCATCCGGGTCTCTAGTAAAGATGGGCGTGCCCCAAGGTTCAATTCTCGGGCCTTTCCTATTTCTTGTTTACATTAATGATCTCCCTTACATGATGGCCAAATTATCGGATATAATTCTATTTGCTGATGACACTTCGCTAATTTTTAAAATAGATAGAAAGGATACGGATGTCTTACATGCCAACGAAAGTCTAACTGTTCTCTCGAAATGGTTCGCAGCTAACAATCTTTTATTTACTGAATGCGAACAAAACAAAATGTCTAAAATTCTCTTTACCAAATGTACCTCAACGGGATATAAATTTAAATCTTGACGGCAAAAAACTTGATGTTATAGCGGAAACTGTATTCCTAGGGATTACTATCGATTCAAAATTGCAGTGGGGACCGCACATTAGAACTCTTTCGGGTAGGTTAAGCTCATCTGCATATGCAGTAAGGAAAATAAGGCAGTTAACTGATGCAGCTACAGCTAGGTTATTATATGTCCGCAAAAACCGAGGGCTTTTCAAAATTAGAAGCGACTTCCACAATATTAATACACGCAGTAAACACGAAATTGTAATACCCAAATTCAGGTTAACAAAAACTAGTAAGTCTTTTCTTATTAACAGTATACGTTTTTATAACAAATTACCTAAGTCAGCTATAGAACTGACCGATGGAATGTTCAAAAATTACATTAAACGTGTCCTTATTAAAAAAGCATATTACAAAATCAAGGACTACGTTGAAGATAAAGAGGTTTGGCTTTAGTTCCTTCTGCGCATGCGGCTTCCCTGGTAGCTCATAAACAGCACAAATATGTGGATGTCTCTAACTATTCTCAATCAATTTTATTTTTTCTTTTCATTTTAATTTACAATGGTTTTTTTTTCTTTTTTTACAATGGTTATCACATCACTTAAACACCCTTTGTTCAGAATAGTTGCAGCACTGATGACAATATTTTTGTCACTTGTTTAATTTAGTCTTTTATAATATTTTCTTGCCTTTGTATAGATTCTTTTTAACGATTGTTTGTGAATGTGTGAACAGTGTAGGCCTTGTAGATTCCTAGATGTTTGTTAACTTTTGTTAACCTCTTATCTTGTTTTCCGTTTTTCTTGTGTAGTAAGCAACGACTTATTGTCGGGCCTATGCTGTCCCCCCATACTTGAGTACTAATGCTGTAACATGATAATATTGTAAAACTAATCATTTTAAAAGAGTAACCATGGAGTTTCTTGCCGGTTCTTCTCCATAGGAAACGACCAACCCGAACCGTGCACCTTTTTGTCGACGTTTCATAAGTGCCCATGTAGGCCTATGTGAAATAAAAATATTTTGATTTTGATTGATTTTAACATATCAAATTCTGACCAATTCACCACCAACCACCAATTTCAAATACACTTCAGCATACACCATCTCCCAAGCAGGTACAACAATCATGCCGACCACTTGTCACGCTTTCGCCGACCTCCGGAATGGCACCTAAAACCAGCTTGTACGGAAATAGTGTTTGCAAAGTGGGGAACCCCAGTAATAGATTTGTTTGCCTCGGAGACAGCTCATGTAGTTTACAATTATGTATCCCGAGACCTGAAAGACCGACAAGCTCTATTTCACGATGCATTCAGTGTCCCATGGAACTATCCACTCGCATGGATATTCCCACCTCCGTTCTTAATCCCAAAAGTCCTAACACATCTCAATCAATCGACAGGAATATTTTTAATAGTAATACCTCGATGGGAGAAGGTATTTTGGCGGGCAGACCTCAAAGTCCGAGCACTAGCACCACCTCTAACTCTAAAAAACTTACAGACGCACCTGGTCGACACATCGACGGGGCTTCCACCTCCACAAGTGGACAAAATCATCCTCGAAATCTGGAAATGTGGGGGTGGTCTGAGGCGATAAAAACATGGACCACTGAACAACAGTTATTGCTCAAAAATTCCTGGCGGAAATCTACCTTAAAAACATATGAGGTCGCTTGGAAACGTTGGACTTCATGGTCTATGTCTAAAAACATTGACACAAATAATCCTACAGGTACGCAATTAGCCCAATTTTTATCTGATTTGCATCTAATTCATAAATTTTCATATAACACAATTATTTTACATAAATCTGTCGTTTCCACTTTGTGTAATGTTGAAAGTTCAAGTCAATTAAGTCCACATGTTCTTGTAAAACATATTTTAGAATCAATTGCTCTGGAAAATCCAAAGTGTTCCAAGCCACCAATTTGGGATGTCAGTAAATTAATTAGGTACCTTTCTAAGCAATTACACTGTAGATTTGGACAGTCCCTTTCAAATATCACGCCATACTGCAACTATATTACTGCTTTGCTCAGGTAGACGCATACATGACTTAACGTTGCTTAGAGTTGATCCTGATCATTATATTAGATCAGATGATGGTGTTATATTATGGCCTCAATTTGGTTCGAAAACAGATTGTAGTAATCGTAGACAGTCTGACTGGAAACTTCTTATAAATCCCAACAATTGTAACCTTGATCCTATATTTTGGATAGAAAAAACTATAGAAATATTAAATGAAAGACGTAATGCTGCAAAATCATTTAATTTGTTTATTACAGTCAGAGGTGTGCCGAAGCCCGCTTCACGAACCGTCATCGCAGGTTGGGTAAAAACCCTTTTCAAAGAAGCTGGCATCACAGCAACTCCAGGAAGTACACGATCTGCAGTAGCCTCTAAAAGTTGGCTAGAAAATCATCCCCTTGACGAAATCCTATCTCGAGGAAATTGGCAATCGGCTAAGACATTCCAGAATTTCTACAGAAGAGAAGTCATAAGAAGTGTTGATTCAAATCTAAATGTTACACAATTGTTTAATCCGATTAATTAACTCTTTTATTCTTGTTTTTCGTTGTGATTAATTGTTTATTTTGTAGCCATGTACCTTTTAACATTTGTAATAAATATACTTTCTGATGACTTAATTGTGTTTAACACTAAAATTTCCTATCACATTGGCGTTATCGTATTAGTGGCTACACCAGGCGATAACAAACAGCTCTCAATATAAAGCTTCAAGTAGTTTAATAGAAGCGTTTTACCTGAAATAAAACGCATATTAAAATACTTACCTCACTGGAAGCTTTAAGTTTACTTCTGCCTGGTTATATTGAGCCAATGAACAAAAAAGTAGCTCGTACATTTTACGAAACTAAAATGGCAAGCAAACACCAGGTGGCGCCACTAAGCAGGTTAAACAAGTACTAAAACAGATAAGAAATCGTCGGAAACGGATATGCTCTCTCAATATAAAGCTTCCAGTGAGGTAAGTATTTTAATATGCGTTTTATTTCAGGTAAAACGCTTCTATTTAAAATACTCATATCAGCTGCATCCGGTTATATTGGGCGTATCCACCTACGTAGTTAGACAAAGGCTAGGCAGATGACGAGGACTATTAAAAAATTAAATGTTTGTGACAGTGATAATCATAAAAATCACACTGCATTGCGCCTTGCCAAATGTACGCCGTTCCCCTCTGCACAGATTGCACTTACTGATTTATTTCGGAGTCGGAGTCTTTTTCTCAGGTGCTCTTTTTAAAAACTTGTAGTAAATAAAATATAATGCAACTAAACCCAATGTCACTTTAGATGTCTGCAAATAAAACATGAGAATCAATAAACCTACACTACTATGGCCCAATGGAGGTGCGCGTGTGGGCTGGTAAAGTCACATTTCTTTGAATTTTTGGTTCTAGGACCTTGACGGCACGGTTGGCGCAGTGGTCAAGCTGCGCTGCATGTCGCGGGTTCGATTCCCGTACGGAACAAATATTTGTATGACCTACAAGTAGTTGTTCCGGGTCTGGGTGTTTTTCTATCTATAATATGTACTTATGTATTTACAAAAAAAAAAAATGTATAGGTATGTGTAGTTTATCAGCCATCTAGTTACCATAACACAAGCATTAGGTTGCTTAGCTTGGGACTAGATGGTGCTGTGTGAAATGTCCAGGGATATTTATTTCTTATTATTTATTATTTAGCGTCCTAGCTATTTACACAAAGTAACGCTTTCCAGCCTGCTTGGATCAAACCCATGCGAGCCGGCCGTGAGTCGGGGCTCATGGTTATCTACCACAGTGTCTAGTGGCCCTTTTTTTTTCGGATGGGATATCATCAAATGACTCCTCCCGCTCTGGGCGGAGCGGAAGGGAGTGTCAGACTTTTACTGACTTAAAACCATCAATGTTCCTTCTTTTGCCCTTTATGTTCCAGGGCCGCGGTATCTCTTTCGAACAGTCCCGCAGCCCTGGCAGGCATCCGCATCGGCCATTGCGGGCCTGTTTGCTGACATCTCTTTGAGGCGCGCCCACGGCCTGTCGTCATAAGACGGACGGACGGCGAGCTAGCCCATTACTCACCGTCCACAGGCCCGCGCCCACGGTGGCCGCCGACGCCCGGTGCTCCTCCCGCGGCGGCTGGGACGTGAGGTTCTCTCCCTCTCACGTTCCGCCACCTCCTTCGCTAGCATGACTGCTTCGCAGAAGGAGGTAGTGTCTACTTGTCTAGTGGCCTAGTCCATTGATCAATATCAGTGATCGGCTACAGGTAAATACAGGCGTGTTATGTTATTATATGTAGTTTGCGGTATCATAATTCTGAAAATTCGAAAATATCTTCACCAGTGTTATGATTTTGTGAAGCTAGGGTTAAAAGTTACGTCCCAATGTTGCCGTGAATTGTAAACAGAGAAAGAGGTCTTTCTGGGTACCGGTTATATCAATCATGTCCAATCTGTGATTAAATAAAAAAATGATAACAAGATACTCACATTGGCTCTGCCTGTGTTTGTTTGGCTATTGAATATTCGGGCCAAGCCTTTTAGCTTTGCATCATCATGCCCTGCCATTTTACGGTACAGCAATTAATTAATTAATTTATTTATAATTTAGTCCCAAATTACAAAATAAAACGGTGTAAATCAAGATGACAGACATTGCCTGGCATATATGTATACCTATTTTTTTTTTTGTATAAAATGGCCTCTCAAATAATTGAATGCCGCCATGGAGGTTGGAGGCCACTAAGGAAAAATGTTGTATCTGTAAATAAATAGTAGGTAGACTTTTTGTCAACCAGGCTCAGAAGCTGGCGTCACCCTTTTTTTTTTTTTTTTTGGGGGATGGGAAATCATCAAATGACTCCTCCCGCTCTGGGCGGAGCGGAAGGGAGTGTCAGACTCTGACTGACTAAAAACCACCCATGTTCCTTCATTGGCCCTTTATGTTCCAGGGCCGCGGTATCTCTTTCGAACAGTCCCGCAGCCCTGGCAGGCACCGGCCCTTGCGGGCCCCTCCCGTTGCTGACAACTCTTTGAGGCGCGCGTGGAACACGAACGCGCCGTCGACACGGCCTGCCCGTCGTCATACGACGGACGGACGGCGAGCTAGCCCATTACTCACCGTCCACAGGCCCGCGCCTACGGTGGCCGAGAGCCATCACGGCGTGGCCCCCGACGCCCGGTGCTTCTCCCGCGGCGGCTGGGACGTGAGGAGGTTCTCTCCCTCTCACGTTCCGCCGCCTCCTTCGCTAGCATGACAGCTTCGCAGAAGGAGGCGACGGCTTCCCATTCCCTCTCGCCCCGGACCATGGCTTGAACCAGGGCCGGACGCGAGAGGTCGCCGCCGCCAATCGCCTCTACGAGGAAACGGCGGTGCTCCTCCCAAGCGGAGCAGACCTCGACAGTGTGCTCCACCGTGTCCTCCGGTCGATCCTCACAATAGTAGCACCCGGGCGTTTCCTCCCGCCCGATTCGGTGCAGGTACCTCCCGAAACATCCATGTCCGGTGAGGACCTGCGTCAGGCGGAAGGTGAGGGCGCCGTGGCGCCTCCCTAGCCACTCCTCAAAGAGGGGACTTACCGCCACTATCGTGGCGTGCCCTAGCTGGCGTCACCCTTGGTTGGAGAGGAAAGAGCTAAGTAATAAAAACTACTTTTTTGCATTTCGTAAATGCGTTTATTTATTCTTGATTGTATTCCATATAAAACACATCACAAAGACTTAATTTTTTATTTTCGAAAATTGCTGGTTGTTGCATTCAATTCAATTGAATAAAATGTATGTTTTTCATTAATTTCATCAGTCAATGAATCTTTGGATAAAAATTGTATCAATAGAAATTATAAGCAAAAATTTACATAGAGCGAATTCATTAGCAGAAAATAACAACTGTGCCTATCAGTACATAATTATTGCAAGTAGACATTTATGTGTACTTATCGATTACTTACAACATAATTTCATTCCTATTGGAATTCACAAGCTTAACTAATGATGGACTAGTATTCAATACAATGAGATATATCAACATAATACTATCCAACCATCTTATGTATCAAAAATATATAACGCTATATAATATTCATTAATTTGCTACGTTTTTAATACAAGCCATATAAGTACAAAGGACGTTACAAACCAAATCACATTTAGACTAAGTAGGTACGCTAACTTTTGAGCAAGTCAAAAGATGTAAAAACATTTATTAATCTCTTACAAATCTCTTTCAAATCACGACAATGTTGTCAATTAATACTAAAAATAGCATACACTATAAAAATCATGTTGATATTGTCCTCTTTTCACAGAGAAGATCACAGTTTAGTTAGGACCAGTCGTTGTAAGCTTTGACATTAATATTGCACCATTCCCTACGATTTACGTTAGAGCAGCTTGGAGAATTGCATGACTCGTTTATGTTGCAGTCACGTATTTGTTAACCCATTAGTACCACGCATGATCTAGTTGACCTGTGCCGTAACTCCTGGCCCTGAATGCATAAGTCCACAAGAGTGCACTCTTCTATATCATAAGGTCTTCCTCCCAGTCTTCTTTCTGTCTCTCGGACACTGACACTGTGGGCCGCGACAGTTGCTTGAGCTCGTCGTACGTGCGCGGCGGAATAGGGTTGTCGCTGAGGTCAACATACTCTAGAGCACGAGATCTGGCTAATCTGTCCACATCAATTTCTGTAAATTAGAAAAAAGAAATTTGTAAAAATAGAGCCAAGTTTGAAACTTTTCTTGATTACTAGATTTATATTTCAGTTTATTTCTTCCTTTTTCCCACATTATGTACATGATTTATTTCTAAGTTCTAGCAATACTACTAAAGACACACACAAAGAAGTATGCCAGTCCATAAATTACCTTACTATAGTTTTACAATAAAAGTTCAAGTACCAATGATCTGATTGTGATGGGCCAGCAGCGTGTGCAGACTGGGGCATTGGAAGGTGATGTGTGGCAGCGCCACGAACGTGTTGTGCGAGATATCCAGCCGTTCGAGACAAGCCAGTGTGCACAGCTCGTCAGGGAGCTTCGCCATTTGGTTGTTGGACAGGTTTAAATCTGAAATAGAGATACAATGGGAGATTAGTTACTTGCAGAGTTGTAATTAAATTGGGTAGTGTTACTAGCCCCTGCCGGGACTTTTCTTTCTTTTTCACAATTAATTTAATTTTATCAATAAGTACTTTTTTAAATAAATATTTTTTTTCCTCATTACTTTCTTATTTCATTGTAAAGTCTAACAATGTTCTAATAATCTTAAAAAAATAACAATTCTCATCAAAAGATGGAGGCGATAGGTAAAAACACATTTTATTACTTTTTAAAACAATAAAAAGATTTCGAAACTGATTTTTCTTGACAACTATTACTATTTTAGTATTTTGTCGAATGAAATATTTTATACATATATATTAGTAAATATTATTATATTATAATTTTATATATATTAGTAAAGAAAAAAACCTACAATTCGACTTACTAAATCATTTAAATTTGAAACTCACCTGTAATTAAACTAAATTTGACTGCAAACTTAGGAGGTATCTTAGTAATAACATTTCCACTGAGATCACAACTCTTGAGCTCTGTGTGTCGCATCAGGTGGTATACAGCATCAGGTACTTGCATCAGTTGACATTCTGATAAATCTGAAATGAGAAAAATGTTTTGTTTAGAACTTAGCCGAGTTCACTGCCACAAACTAATCTAGACAATCTTCAAGTAACAACCATAGACGGATCTAACTTATATTTCTTATCAGTCAATGATAGTGTGAGTAATTTAATGCAAATATTGTTTCAAGAAACTTGCAAAATGTGTCACTATCAATTTATGGCTCTGATGAACTATTCTAAGATATCTTATCTTAAAATAGTTGTGCAATAGTCTAGAAAATATAGCCCCTAGTGACTAATACTGTCTCAAGTATGCAATGCCAGAGTGCAAGTGCAACAATAATTATTTCAATTAGATGTTATTCAATATTGAAATAAATAAAATGATATAGATGTTACGTCCTAATCAGTCGGTATAAGCCACAATAAACAGGGATGTTTCTACTAATTTTAGTCAATCAACTCAGTCTATTGCACTCTACTGCTGTACATAGCTTTCCATTCGACATTTGCTCTCCTCATTCAGACAACCATCTTTTTAAGGTTGTTCCTCCATCTATCTATCTATCGAGGGATATTCTATGCAATGCTACTAATTTCAGTATTTGTTCTATGTTAGGGATTTTGGTTTCCGCACTTAGTCCTTAAAGTGGACCATTGTGCGTGATTTCAGTATTTTCAGTGTAACATGTGTTAAAGCCTACTTAGATTTGATCTCGCTAGTCAGGTCCTGGGCATGAGCACAAGTCATCTAAATACAGCTATGTATAATGACAACTTGCGAGGCGGGTTGTGGGCACACAAACAAATTATTGTTTGACGCATATGCAAGGTGCTTGGCACCAAAAGTGTATGATAAACATAATTACATGTAAATTGGTTTGTTGCTTGTTTGTCTGAAACAGTAAATTTCTCTAATGACTCATAAGTAAGTAACCTTCCAATATAGAGTTAAGTTTAAACAAAAGGATTTAAACTAAATAACGACATTTGATCCAGTGCTAATTTTAAGTTTATAGCTCTACTGTAACTGCCCATTATATGCCTTATGAATTACAAACTAATTAGTAGGTTAATAAAGAAACAATGCCTTAAATTGTCTAAGCATTTTTAGGACACATTGCAAACAGTTTATTAGAGCGGAAATCATCAGTAGTTACGTCACTAACTAGCATATATGTTTCTAGTTTAAATTACAATTAGCCTTGTGTTTAATAGCTTATAATCATACCTAGTACTTGAGTTTCTTGAGCATCTTCGCATTTTAGAATCACTCGAGTCACACCTAAAGCCATTTTTAAATCAAACGCAACTCTCTGAATAAACTAGCACCGGCTGCAACTAACTAGGAACGGGAACACAGTATCGGCGCGAGTTCCAAAAGTTATTTTTAAACCCATAAAATATTCCGAAGTTCACACGTGAATTACGTGGGTACTATTAATATATTAGCATTCTAATTTACAATCTGTATGAAAGGAAAAGTTAATGAGGTTCTAGATTAAGTGTTTATTACAACTAGGTCTAACCATTACCAATTATATTTCTAAGTAGTTTTAATGAATTCGTGGTTTTCTTTAGGTTTTCGTGTTGTTTGACATTTCGTGTTTCGGTCAGCAGAATCTGACGTTAAGTTGGATGACGTTGACAATCAGCTGACTGTTAGTTTGCGAAGTTAGCTGTAATTTTAGTTTTTGTTACAAAAACGTAGCTTCAGAGGGGCCCTGTCACCGGGAGCATTCGCCTGTAATGTTGCCGTTCAAAACTTGTTTCTGTACAAATTCGAATCTTGGATTATTACAATACCCGACTGCGCGACGCAAAGGAGGGAGAGAAAGTGTTATTGACAGCATGTCGCATGACTCGAGGTAAATCCCCTGGACATGACAGCTTGCGTGTTGAATATCTACGCCATGCAGGCTGTCGATGGCTGGCGATTGACTGCTGCGCTGCATGTCGCGGGTTTGATTCTCGTACGGAACAAATATTTGTATGACCTACAAGTAGTTGTTCCGGGTCTGGGTGTTTTTCTATCTATAATATGTATGTACTTACAAAAAAAATGTATACTTAAATGTAGTTTATCAGCCATCTAGCTACCATAACACAAGCATTAGGTTGCTTAGCTTGAGACTAGATGGTGCTGTGTGAAATGTCCAGGGATATTATTATTATTATATTATTTACCCAGAGTATTAGCCATGTTTTTCTCACTGTGTATAAGTCATAAGTATCTTCCTCGGGACCTCATGAGAACAATAGTCATACCTACCAATAGTTAAATCGCCCCATCTCCCTGGCAACAATTTTAGCTAAGGTACTTTGGGGCTGCCATGGCGTTGCAGTACTTGCAGTCCGTTAGGGATGTTCGCTGAGGCGCGGGTGGATGGCTTTGCCGCTATCATTAGGAAAAGATGCGCCTCGCGTTCGTGGCAGTACCAACACTATACTGGGTGTTTTCGCTGATCGGTGGGAGTCCCCCATGCTGAAAAGGTGGGTGCGGCTTCATGTCGTTTGTAATTTAAGTTTTGTTTGCCGATACCTAACATTAGTTTTTTTAAGTACAGACGCCAGCAGGTCAACCTACCCGAAACTGTCAGATTGTCCCAACCACCCTTGAACCTAATGTTTTTGAGATAAAGTTGAAAATCTATTAGGCCTCGGCCTCGAATTTTGCGGGCAGCGAGTGCACCGCTCGTTGCCCGCTCCCGCGCCGCTGTTTTTGAGAACCGGTCCATTTGATTTTACGTAATAAGATAAGATCCTGCCGCTCCCGCGCCGCCGCCGCCGCCGCCCCGCTGCCCGCAAAATTCGAGGCAGCGGCCTTAAAGAAATTTGATAGATTGTAGTAGCTTGATGTGCTGGCGTCTGTACATTGCTACTAACAAGAAATGGTCTGAAATAAATGTTTATTATTATAGCAAAGTTTCCCCATTTATATCAAAATGTACTATATTGATACAAGTTGTAACAATATGCTTAATTAGAAAGTAATACCTGTGTCTTAGGAGTCTGTGTTTTGCTACCTACCACCACTTGGACATTATACACCCTTATGGAAATTAAGAGCTGGTAAGGTGATACAATACAAAAAGAATACCTACCTATATTATTATGTAGTAATTTAAAGAAATATATGAATAACAAAAAAAAGTAAAAAAAAAGTTAAACGACTGTGTGGTTGATTCGTATGTGTGATTGGAGTCGTGAGTTTTGTTTGCGTTGTGTGTGGGTGTGTGACTGGGAAACGTATTTTGTGTTGGGTGAGGAGTGTGATATGATTAGATTAAATTATACACATAGGTAGCTGTATAGAATACGTAATTACCCAAGAACATTGCAAAAACAAAGACTTCTTGTTACAAAGCATTTTTTCTACGGCTTGATTAAAGATATACCTACATTACTTCTTGTTGTCATAATCAAGAATAAGTGAATCACGTCGAGCGTCGCTACAAGGAAGTGTTTAACGAGCAGTGACCTCTGCAAGCCAGTGTTACTCTATATGGCATAAATTGGTCAGCTAAGTAAGGCCAACATGTGTATTCAACTAGCGAGTTCAAGCCGTTCGAGTTTGTAAATCAAACGCACGCGCATGTGAGATGTTCTAAATCGATCGCACTCGAATGGCACCGAGTGCGAGTACTTATAGCGCGGAATTGTTACATGTGCGTGCGGGTCTTCCGCGTTTGCGCATTCTTTGTGCTAAGGTACGTTTTCCGGGAGCCGATATGGATGTGAATGTGGATTATGATGGAAAAAATTATAAAATGGACGTAATTATGGTTTATTGAAAAGGAACTGGGTATCTGGCGAACCCTCAATTATAGGATTTACCTGCAAGCTCTTTAAAAAGGTTAATTGACTTGCAGTGCGTAACTAATTGATAAAATAAGCAAATTACCATAATAGCTGTTGAAAATTAAGTGTCAGAAGGCTGCTTAAGTCTTCAATATCAACCTAATTAACATCAACACACTTAAACACTGCTATAAATTAATTAAAGGCACGCAAAAGTAAATTGTAATCCGCGTTCTTGTTCGGGACGTTCGCACATGATTGTTTACTGCGCAAAAGATTTCACTTCTCCAAAATAACACACTAATATTAGGTATTACGACTTTGTACGGTAGCCAGAGACTGGAGTTGTTTTTTCAGTGTTTTTTCCTCTTCATCATTGGGGTTAACGAGGATTACGAAATATTAATAGCGTTATTTACAAACGTGCCAAAAATTCAGTGAATGCGGATAAATTATTCTATAAAATGATTTCTGAAAGAAAAGAAGACGATTGCAGAGTCACAGAACAAAGCTCGATGTAACTGTTTCAGTATATATTTAAACTATGATGTAGTTGTAAAAAACGTGATTGTTTAACACAAGGAATTAATTAACCATATGAAATGAATCCAAGTAACAAAGGCCACGGTTCCAACTGAGCCGGCCTCGGTCAGTTTCACAATTTTTACACGATCTTCGTTTACGAAAGCCGAATGCAACAACACTCATTTGAACCTCGTTGTTGCGTAAACGGGCATATTTCGCGTAATTATTCATTCGAGATACCACATGCTATTAGCTACGCTATGACAGACGGATTAAGGTTGGGTTTTGCAAACGTTTTGATGAATGGGTCGTTAGTCGGTAGTCTTGCGGTTCTCTGATGATGTCCTCGAGCGAAGATAAGCGTGAACATTGGACGTAATGGTGTGACAAAAAGTAGCGGTAGTAAAGAGCTGTTATGTCGGAAAGGGAAATGGTGATTAAGGGCTTTATACTCACTAATTTGTGTAAGTAGATATCTACATAAATTGCGACGGCTATTAACAAACGACGTACCTAAGTATGTATTTGTAACATTATGTTAAATAACATTAGTGTCAAGACGCTTGCAAGTTGCAGCATCCGTGGAATTATGGGGTTTTGTTAATTGGAATGAGAGAGTTTCAAAATTATTTTGTGTTACTAGGTAATTACGATATTAACAGTGGCTGTGTTATAATTATGTAAAGATGAAGGCGAATTAAATCATTCTATTAGGTACCTTTACAATGTTAAATTTACAAACGCTTAGTGGATACGCGCAAAGTGCTATGGTTATCAAAATTATAACTACATTAATAGATTATTACTGCGTTAGGGCGCGTTCCTACTATGTCGTGGCGATTAATTTATCGTTGGTGTTTAGTTGGTCAAGTCGTGGACGACAGTTAATCGACTCGTCCTATATGTGAACACCTCCACTTATATACACAGACCACAACGCTTTAAACGACACGCTAATCTGTCGGCCCGACATAGTGGGAAATCGTCCACGGCTATATTGCAAATCTTTGGAAATATTAACTGACTCTTTCCATTCGCATACTGATTAGAAGAATTATGGGCTACTTATGAATTGGAAATAGTATGTCTATGCTGTAATATGTTATGGAAATTATGAAGTAATGTCTCAATCCCATCAGTTTTGAAATATTTTACGTTATTTTTGTTTGGCATATTTAAAAAAAAAGCGAAATATTTTAATAGAAAATAAGTAGGTAGGGTACCTTTGTTTATACATATAACAAAGATACAACAATAATAATACCTTAGTTTTTATTGATACGTAAGGCACGTGTAGATCATTGTTATCAGGCAAATGATGAATACTTATAAGTACAAACGGCTTGTATCGTTCGCCGCCGCGCAGGTTCGATTCTCGCGACGGGCGTTTTACGTTTGCGACTTTGTATCATTGTCGAAATTATAGCAACCTTTATTTTCATAGCTGTAAGGCTACTTAAAATGATCTTTTGTCTCGTAAATGTGAGGTTGCAGAGTTGCAGACGGATTCTTGTTGTCTTATGTTAAATTTCTTTGAAAACCTTACAATCGCTACACTCAACTGTTTTAAGTGAATTATACATATTGTATCGACCTTCCTCCTGGATATATAAGGTGTAGATAAACGGACCTTCAAACAAGCATTCTGTACATCAAACTAAGTAACCTTACGGAAAAAGTATTGCCGGGAAACGACATTTTATTTGGGGGGCAAAATCACGTTTTAGACTAAAACTCAATGTAAGGCATTCAAAACATTGTGCTGATGGATGAATTTAATAGTAAAAGGGTCATGGAGGTATTTATTAAATGTATAACCTTAAAAACCAGTATTTAAAAAACATTGTAAACAGTTGGAACTCTGACTTCCATCTCCGTAACTAGAAAGCTTCGTTAAGGGTTTATTTACACCCTTTATTACAAGATTACTATTTCGAATAGTCTACAAGTATTTTTTTTTTTACAGGTACTGTTACGTCAGTTAACGTTAGAGAAATCTACGTAAGAACAATGACAATAAAATTGATTGCTATACGAAATCAATTGTCTACGCAAATACGCACGTTCTCATCACCAGACTGAATGGTTTTTATATCAATTTAATAGACGATCGTGCAAGAAGGACTCACAAGTTACAAACTTTCTAATTTATTTCACCTGTTTAAGCAAAACAATCTACTCATAAATAAATGACACATAATCAAACTGTTTTGATATAATCAATAAACAGCTGATTATTATTAGTCATTTGATTACTCAAATGAATGTAATAGGTAGGTATACCTATTGAATATAAATACTAAACAATTTCATTGAACTTTACTATGTTATTTGTGATGCAGTTTTAATTTTGTCGTGACCTCGTCAACGAGACTGGTAAGGTCATTAAATTAAATTTTTAAGTTTTTGTGCAAATTAAATTAAGCGGTCAATGTGATTAAAATTAAGATGAAGATGCTGTGTTAGTTAAATCTTATTATGTAGACCATTAAAAAAGATGAATGGAAATGTTTGGAGTCTATTTTATCAATGCCGCTACCGGAACCATCTTCAGCGGCGCAATGATTGTAGGCGCGATAACGATAAAATTAAAAACAAAGGGCGAATTGTTTATTATTGAAGTGCTTACTCAGTTTATCAACTTTAATTGCGTTTGATATTAGACTTGTTTGTTTAAATTGTAATTGTATTAGAAAAAAAGTGAAATATTTAGATTAATTAAACAAAATGCCGTCTGGAAATTATTTATACCTAGTTAAAGTAATGAGTGCCGCCGTCATCTTTTAGAATGTATCTAATTTAGTGTGTCATTTGTAATTCTTATTTCGTAAATGTAGGCAATTCTCATGTCCTTGAACTTCTTTGTACCTACCTATATTAGGTAAAAAAGATGTGACGTACATTTCGACAACCGTAATATCTTGTTATGACATTAGATTGGATTTTAACATAATATTAAGCCACAACTTGCTGGGTCAGTCCCAATTATGTGTCACGGCCTTACTTCATTAATTCATTGACTAAATCTCACACTATTTAATAGAGGTCAACTTTATCCATTAATTTACACTTAGCTTGACCGTAATTAACGATAGACGCTCTACTTCTTAAAGGGTACAAGTAAATTATCATACCTTCGCAAATTGATAAGATAATCATGATCATTAATTTACGTATAAAAAATGCTGCTAATAAGGAAGCTAACATGTGCAGATATTTAGGTTTCTGGATTAGATCGACGAACTATTATTCTTTTGTTGCGCGTTTGAGGAATTAATTACGATTCGCGGACCGGTATTTAGCTGGCTCAGTGACACTGATATTTTATTCATACTTACAGTATATATCGTGGATTTATTGTATTGTAGCTCAAGCAGGAACTGAGGGCTTAGTTGTTTTTATTATTTTTATCTTGTTTATTTTTCTTTTGACGCAGTAAAGTATACCTTTGTTTTGTTGTTATTTAGTGATGTTTCAGACATTATTAGATTAATGCACAATATTTTATTACTACGCACCTAGTTGACTATTCTCCTGAGCATCTTCACACCGTCCCACAACTCTGATGATGGCGCGTCCGGCCAACCTCGCACATATCATCATGGGCCGCGCGTCAGGCCGGTTCCCTTCCTCCGCCTCAGTGGGCACCCTCGCTCCACCTTCATATTCCGTAGGGGGCCTCATCACTGCACTTGATAATTAACAGTCACTGCACAATCCCTTAGTTAAGTCACTGCTAGGTCACGATTATGAAAGCCTTTCACAAGCTGAAAGAATCACGAATCATCTACCACCGCAGCGAAACGCGATGCGCCTGGGTCCACGGTAGCACTCTGGTAAAATTCGAGCGCCGCGTTTGCTGCCTGCCTTTATATCGTTGCCAAAACAAAGAAGCGTGCTGCGGGAGGGAGAGCGCAACAACAACAAATGTCTGTCTCGCTCGCACTGTCTGCTGCGCAGTTGACGCAAGCTGGCTGCTGGCGGAAACGTACGGAAAATATTACATGGGAGATAGATAAAACTTCGTCACGGGTTTTGTCCTGTCACAAAGGAAAATCTGTTTTCCGCTTGGATAAACAATCCTGCGATCTCGTTTTATTGGAGCGCATTGTCACGTCGTGTCGTCAATAAGAGCATTGTGATTACTGAGCCCGTTATCTGATTGCATTGTTTGTGGGAATAATCGTTTGAATGCATGTAGTTGATCAGCTCAATGTGAAAGGCTGGGCTGACGGTCGAACATGATTTTCCAGCCTAATTCACAACGGGCCATCAATGTGCTACATGTTGCAATTTATTGCGGACACGTTCGATGCGCAAACTTGATTACGATGAATAAAACGGTTTTATTTTTGAGTCATGAACATGTTATTCAATATATTTCCTGGAATTGCATCATTTTAAAGTAAAAGTAACGGAATAGAACATCGATCACCAAGATCAATCATGGTTTGATCAGTAAAGATAATACCTAATTAATAAACAGGTTCTTCTACAATTTTCATAACGGCCTTGGTTCACTTTCCGTCATCGGTCGTGATTGAGGAAATCCATAAGAAAGTGTTATAACTTACTAATTAGTAACGCTTCGTTCAAGGACCGTTAAAAGATTTCCGTTGTAAAAACCGTGAGGTAAACAATATTGTGAAAGCAAATGGGCCTATTGAATCGACATGATTTTTACCATGATAAAATATTCGCCCAAGTTCAAAGACCGAATCAAATATTTACAGTTTCAAATGCATACTTAGGTATAATTTTACTGTATTGTAGGTATGTACATTCATACGTGCCAATAATTGCGTTAATTAAAAACTTGACGTCCATTTGTCGTGCGTTCAACGTACTGCCTTGAAGTTTCGGCCAAAGAGAGTCGTAGATTTTCGCCAGCATCAACCTTGAACGGGTGCCAAAAACTATATTCCCGACAACCGTGCTCCGCTTATATTATTATTTGCTCTAAACTATTTATTTTTGGAAAATAAACAAGGAACTTTGAAACACACCATGTGTTTTTCTTTCATGAGGAAACTTTTTACCCGACTGGAGGTGGGTAATTCCTATCTTACTTGTAATCTGCCTGCAACTGGCACCGCATGTTTTTCGTCTAAGTTGAATGCCTATATTATGATGAAAATGGAATAAAACTTAAATGGGAAGCGAATATATCCGCCAATCAACCTCAAACACACAGGTGCAACAACTTCTTAAAAATGCAAACGAAGTTACGAACACTGTTTCTTTGTTTCAAGAAATTGTTATTTATTTTTGAGGTCAATGCCGTTTCTGTCGGATATGCTCTCTGTTTTTGGAACAATTTCAAGAAGGTAACCCATTTAGTTTTTTTGATAATAAATCGATCAACTAGACTATTGCTATATTTCCTACTCGGGGCGACTGTTTATGACAGTACCCGTTCCTTTTTTTATCGCAGCCGACTTTCAGAAGCATCTTCTTTATTTTTATTGAGGATTTTTTCTATAACCTACTCAACTGGTAATCGTAAACATGGAACGTTATTTTTCTAGTGGTAGCAAGTGCCGCTGCTGAGTATTAGGTCCTCGGTTCGATTCCCAGGGCGGGCAAAGTGTTATTGGGTTTTTCCATATAGGAATTTTTCAGGAGACCTGATTTGTGCCCGGTTGATTGTAGAAGGCCCCCGTAAAAGGGCACGCGAAAATCAAAATCAAATGAAACGCTAGACTATGACGCCACATATGGGCCTATTTACTAAGTAGGTAGTTCCTAAAATGAGTCAAGAACACCTTAGTTAATTAATTAAAAAAAAAACCAAAATGTGTCTGGTTTTTTTTTAGGCTATTTAATATCTCGTCTTTTTATTTAAGTAATGTCGGATGCCCTTTACCAGCTATTAAAAGTAATCCACGAAAACAATTTATTATTGAACACTTTGAGAAATGTTGATAGGTACAGTCAACAGCAAAAGTAGATGATCAAAATCAGAAATTCAATACTAATGAACGGAGTTCGCGTCAGAACTGTGTGGCGTCGAAGTGATTCAAAAGTATGTGATTGTAAATTAAAGGCAAATAATTCACTTCGACGCCACACAGTTCTGACGCGAACTCCGTTCATTAGTATTGAATTTCTGATTTTGATCATCTACTTTTATGTGACTCAGGTTGGCTGGACAAATCTTCAAAATAGCTTGCATTTAACTAGGTCAATAGGTCACTTTATGTGACGGCTAAACACCCTTATTTCAGAATTTGTGACGCTACAGAATCTTAGATAATCGATCGAAAACGTGTCCAGCCATCTTGAAAAACCACTGGTTTTTCAAGATATTTTGAAGATTTGTCCAGCCAACCTGAGTCACATCTACTTTTGCTGTTGACTTTACGTGTACGGCGTGTACCCAATGTTGCGTTTCATCTTTTCCCTTGATTCATGCAAAACAAAGCTTTGGTAAAGTCAGTTTTATTCACAGTTCGAAAACAGCTAATGACGGATGTTTAAAAACAAATGAGATGACGCAGGACTACTTAGGATAACTGTGTGAGAGCGTGGTGGTATATACAGTCAAAATATTGCTTAAAGTAAGTACCTGACATGCATATGCCCATCATTCCCCACATCACTTTCAGAAAGAATTTTCCATTGACAGCCTTTGTAAATATTAACCTATGAAGTATACCATAAGAGTTGGACTTGAGTCCTGCCGTGCTAATTAGAAACGCAGTAAGGAAGGATTTTTGGAAAATTGAGTTTTTCATATATTCGAAATCCTCGTAATGAGCTCTGTACGGTAATTTAATCCTTATTTTGAAAGCTGTCCCAGAAGTGGGACTTTTAGTAAGCCAAACTGCAGTATGTTTCTTGCTGAGAAGTAAATTACTAAGCACAACTGCAGTAAGACACATTACTGCTCTTTGCCTTCCAGTATTTTTTTGAACATAATGTATTTCACTAGTAAGAAGCGCAGTAAGGAACACTTGCTGATGTTATGATTTGTTAGTAATAATGATAAATAATAATGTTTAGTGAATAATTTTAGATAACAAACGCGACAAAGATCATGTTATTTTGTGGATGGATAATTGTTCAGCCCAAAACAAAAATTGGGTGATATTGTCTTTCTTAGTTAACATAATTAACAGCAACTTGATTTCCGCACACTTAAATGTATGTCTGCTGACAGTTTTCATCACAGAGTCGACCAATATTTACAAAAGAAAGGAAAGTTTACGACTTTAAAGATTTTATTTAATGTTTTCTGTTTTAAGATTTAATTGGAATACATTTTTTAAATAAAATAGTTGTATCATTTACCTCTTTTTGATATTATTATAGATATAACCAAGTTATTGTGGTTTTTTTACGTATGTACACGAATTGAAAAGCTATAAGTCACTCTTTTACTGCAGTTATGGTTTATAGTCAGTCTAAGCATAGCTTTAAGAAAATATTATGTCACTAGTAAAAAATGCAGTAATTGTGTATGATTAAGAAAGTATTATTTGTCATTTCAAATAACGTATTTTTTAATATTCATGTCGTTATATTTAATTAGGAAATGGTTAGGATAAATATAACCAAATAAGTGTACTTTTGTATACTTAAATACTATTGTTAATAGCTTTTTCTCACTACTGCACTGCGTTTTTAATTTGTAGTCGAAGTGATAATAATAATTGAATTAAATGAAATAAGCGCAGTAATCTGTATTTGCTAGTAGAAAGCGCAGTAACTCCAAACTTACTGCTGTTATAGCTTGTAATACTGGGTTTAGTCATGAAGACCCTGCTAAGCATAAATAGTTTTTTTTATTTTAAGATAGTTGTATTAAACTTATAGAAAATAGGGTTAGTTCTTACGAAACAATGCATATTCAGTTATACATGTAACTTAAAACATTTTTGCAAAACTTCAAAATCATACCTAAAAAAGCCAAATAAAAGTAAAAATGTTTAGGCGCCATTTACTCGAAACTACTAATAACCTCCTTACTGCACTTCTAATTAGCACGGCAGAGTCTATGATTGCAATAACAATCGCCTACACTAATCAATTCAGCCAGTAGGCAACAAAACTGAAGAACTAATTATAAAACTACAGTAGCTAATTGTATTTAAGTAGGTATATGCATGTGGTGTTGTTAAGCGTCTAGTGAGCCAGAAAATGTAGAATTTTCTATCTTCATCACTCATAATGACAGGCATCTGACACAGGTATTTTTCTGTCTTTCTAAGCAAAGCATATCTAAAACGGTAACAGCCGATACCCCTATCGGCTGTTACCGTTTTAGATATGGTAATAGTAGTTAAATATGGAGGAATTATATTTTCTTCGATACCCGTTCCTACTACGAAAAAGACAAATGAAAATCGAGGACGGTCACAGAAACAGACATAAATCTTTTCGACGAGAGAGTGAGTAATTGTCGCGCAGCTCTTGTTAGCCCCGCAGAAGTTTATTAAATCAGCCTATGGGAGTTCACAGCTAGGCTTTATCCATGCTTTACTTTACCAGGCAGCGTCACCATGTCCTGCACTGCCGCGCCGCATCCAGTCTTCCGCAGAAACCTTTGTAAGGTCGTCCGACCAACTAGCTGCATCCCACACTATGGTCCATGCGTATTTTTTACTGTTTTAGGGTTCCGTACCTCAAAAGGAAAAACGGAACCCCTTATAGAATCACTCACGTGTGTCTGTCTGTCAAGACTTTTTATCTTAGGAACACGTGGAGGTATCGAGTTCAAATTAAAATCATATACTCAGGTCTACAGCCCCTTGAAGCTGGGATTTTCTTTTCTAAGTTAACGTAAAAAAAAGATACGGCCGTTTATGCCGCAAAAAAACGAATATTTCGACATTCTCAAGGGAATCAAAATTTATAGGGTACTTCCCGTTGACCTAAACTCATGAAATTTGGCAAGTAGCAATATCTTTTACAGCACATGTAAAGGAAAAAGAAAACCGTAACAATACCTACCTACAAATTTATACGGAACCCTCGGTGCGCGAGTCCGACTCACGCTTGGCCGGGTTTTAAATCCTAAATCGTCTTTATATCTAAGTTTTTGATCGGGAATCAGAAAAGCCGGCAGTGAGCTTCACAGACTGGCGGTTCCCACTATAAATGAGGAAGCATACCTAGCGTTTTGTTCGGGTCCGTGGAGCTTCAACCATGTAACGGTGAGGCTTTGCCGTATCTCTGCAAGTCCGATGATGGTGGAGGGATGGGGGGTGTCATTCCAAAGCACACTCTCCGAAATGTAACCGACAAAAAACTGATAGGCTGCCAACTTTACAACTAGTTTACCTACCTGAAAAGACGAGGTATTCCTCGTAGCGCTCCCGTTTTGAAACGCTTCCATCTAAGCGCTCCCGTTTTGTTCCTCCAAGCGCTCCCAAAAGGAGCGCTTTGAGGAACGATTAAAAATACTAAAATTTATTTCCTCGAAGCGCTCCCACGTTTAAAAATAGGGAAAAGCATGAAGTGATGAATTATATCGATAATTTTTAAAAACTCATGTGTGCATCATCGACATCGAAGTTGCTTAACCAAATTACGAAATTGAGAGAATAATATCTTTTTGCCTTCGGCACTTTTATAACCATTTTATCAATCGCATAGGTAGCATCACCAGCATAGGCTCAGAGCAGGTGATTTGCACGAGTTGGTTGGTTGCGTTGGTTTTTTGCACGAGTGGCGCGCGGAGGTACAGAGCCGGGGGGTAACTCCGCTGCCGCGGCATATTGTCGCGCGGCGGACAGACCTCCGCCGTGATCTCATGGCGACATGGAGAGAGCGACTATCGCAACCCCGTGCAGGGCACGCCACTATAGTGGCGATAAGTCCCCTCTTTGAGGAGTGGCTTGAGAGGCGCCACGGCGCCCTCACCTTCCGCCTGACGCAGGTCCTCACCGGACACGGATGTTTCGGGAGGTACCTGCACCGAATCAGGCGGGAGGAAACGCCTGGGTGCTACTATTGCGAGGATCGACCGGAGGACACGGTGGAGCACACCGTCGAGGTCTGCTCCGCTTGGGAGGAGCACCGCCGTGTCCTCGTAGCGGCGATTGGCGGCGGCGACCTCTCGCGCCCGGCCCTGGTTCAAGCCATGGTCTGGGGCGAGAGGGAATGGGAAGCCGTCGCCTCCTTCTGCGAAGCAGTCATGCTAGCGAAGGAGGCGGCGGAACGTGAGAGGGAGAGAGCCTCACGTCCCAGCCGCCGCGGGAGGAGAAGCACGGGGCGTCGGGGGCCACGCCGTGATGGCTCTCGGCCACCGTAGGCACGGGCCTGTGGACGGTGAGTAATGGGCTAGCTCGCCGTCCGTCCGTCGTATGACGACGGGCAGGCCGTGTCGACGGCGCGTTCGTGTTCCACGCGCGCCTCAAAGAGTTGTCAGCAACGGGAGGGGCCCGCAAGGGCCGGTGCCTGCCAAGGCTGCGGGACTGTTCGAAAGAGATACCGCAGCCCTGGAACATAAAGGGCCAAAGAAGGAACATTGGTGGTTTTTAGTCAGTAAGAGTCTGACACTCCCTTCCGCTCCGCCCAGGGCGGGGGGGGTCATTCGATGATTTCCCACCCACCAAAAAAAAAAAAAAATAAGAGCAGGTGATTTTAGTCAGTAGGTGGTTTAAGTCAGTAAGAGTCTGACACTCTCTCGCCCCGCCTAGGACAAGGAAAGTCATTTGTACCATTGACGTAAACGATAGATACCTCATTGCCTTATTTCTACGAAAAACTTCCGAAAAAAAACATTGAGGTGTGCGGGGAAGGGGGTAGTAATCGGAAACATAATGGAGAGAAATCATAAGCTTTCTAAACAATAAAGACGGGCCGCTAGTTGTATATTATAACAATGTTCTACTTATTATCGATAATTTCAGTTAGTATAGTCCCATATCTATCCGAAAGTTAATCATGGGAGCGCTTCGAGGAAACAAATTTTAATATTTTTAATCGTTCCTCAAAGCGCTCTTTTTGGGAGCGCTTGGAGGAACAAAACGGGAGCGCTTAGATGGGAGCGTTTCAAAACGGGAGCGCTACGAGGAATACCTCGAAAAGACGACTACGTATTGATATCGTCATAACGTTTAAGTGGCTACTTATCTAATTATAGCGATAGAGAGTACAGACATTTAGTAATTTCTGAGTCACATAGATAAGGGTTTGGGTCCTGTTGGAATCACTAGACCTTATTTCATTATACAGTCATAGTACGATTACGTATCCGGACCCAGGGTAATTAAGATACCATCTTTCAAATACCTATATGTTTTAATCATTGTATGTAACTACCATCATCATCATAATGACTACCTGTAACGACTGTTCTAGATCTACAAACGACAGCCAGGGCCAACTTAACAACGTGCTTCCTGAGGCACGGAGGGACGTTAGTATGTACCTAATATATGGTGACCCATCCACGGGTCGACCTCGGAAAGGGTTGCTTAACCTTGAAGATGAAGTCCGTGAAGCTGTTATTATCAAACAGCGGTGATCATAACTATTCAAAAATAATCATACCATCCCAACACACATGTTGATTAGTTTTCAACATCACCCATCCATCGGTCACTTATCTAGAATCTAGCTAGATAATATTCGTCCGTATCCGGCGCACACGCATGTTTTGATGACGCACAAAATTTTCCGTCAGTCGACCGCTGACATTTCGCAGAAGTTTTTTTCACAACCGAAGCTGAGGTCGATCCTTTGTGCTATTTCAGGAAAATCTGGACTCAAGCCAGTTCCCTCTTCGGAAGAGCATTCGACGCAGTACACGCGTTCCTTGATCCCTTCGTCCTTACAAACGAAAATGAACTTTACGCAGTTGAGATAAGAATGAAAAGGTCAATGACATTCGAGTTTGTTGATACCTCTGATCCCGTTTATTAATTTTCTTTTGTTTATAGCTCAAGTCTAGATGGGTATATTGCCTTGGGACTGTACAATGTTTTGATTTAGAGTAAATTTTTCCGAGGTTTTCATTGGCTCATGAAAACCGTCAACCCAAAAGCGTCACTGTGATTTACCTGAATAGCGTTGAAATCGCCGTTCAGATTATTGGTAGTGTGCCTATCTACTTTTTTCTCACTTGTTGGAAAATGCTAATTTTCTTTTCTAAAGTTTTTTGCAACGATATTCTTGTTTTTGACTGGCGAAGTGCGGGTACTATTATTATTTTACACCTCTGCCTAACCGTTTGGGAGTAAATCAAGACGTTATTTTAACATATATCTTTTGTTTGTCTCACAAAACTGTTGCTCATGGCTGTCTCGACTTCCGCGAGTCCCCAGTGAAACGCCTGTCTCAAGGTGAATCGTTTGCAAACTGAATAGGAGAAACATGCGTCTCCAATTTTAGAATTATTGACAATTAGAAACATCCGGTGCATTTACGACTCTTCGATTAGACTCGTGCCACCATCATGACTTTTCATTGACTTGGAGTAAATGAAAAGTTTACCTCATACTTCAGTAAAAACTACGTCTTACTTAGCTCGACTTTGTTTAAAATAAAACCTTCATCGCAAAAACTAGCTCGTGTTTTGATAGCGTGCATAGTGCGTAGTAATGTCATGTTTAGAGTACGATTCTCTGTCCAAAATAGAACAAATGTAGCTGTTTAACGAGTTTGATTTAATGTTAGTTTTTGTACCAACACGAGTTTTGTTGTCAAGGTCAGTTATGATTATGAGTAAATAGTGGACGACTTTGATGCTTCCTTAATTATTGCCTATTTATTATTGTGGCATGTGGACGTTGACAGACATTTTTTTCGATCCCAGCTATACGGCATTTTGTTGACGCTATTATGACTTATGGAGTGAGAATGTTTGGTGATAAACGGCTGCCTAGCTACCTCGAGACTATGTACAGTCGCCAGCACATCAAGGTACCCGAACCTGTTAAATTTTCCCAATCTACCTTTGACCTAATGCTACGACTGCGATAAAGTTGAAAATTTACTAAAGAAATTTGACAGATTGTAGTAGCTGGATGTGCTGGCGTCTGTACCTTGACTTAATATTGATATGTGTGAAGTGCGGTTCTAGTCTGAGTGAGCATGTCGACGTTTTCATAGATATATGTGGCTATAAAAGTCGCGTTACTGCTGTCTTTTGTGACTAGGCGACGTTCCAGCTGAGCTTAGCGGTCGTCTTGTTAAGAGCAGCTTCAGTCCTCAGGTTGGGGAAAACTGGCCGCATTATCGAAATGAAACAACCCTCATCACAATGAACAATAATGTAATATCATCAAGTGGGCGCGTTTTCTACGCGTTGCTGCGCCAGTTGCGCGGCCGCGCAGCAGTGCAGCATGAGCGCGGTGAGGGCGCAGGCGCGCAGCTCGCCGCCGTCCGCGTGGCCCGCGCTGCTAGCGTCCTCTGCCGATAGTTCTTCTCGTACAGCTAGTAACTGGGAATAGAAACAAATAGGATACGAATGCCATTGGTGCAAATTCCATTTAAAGCAGGTTTTCAGGAGTTCATAGAGCTCTGATTTCTTAGACTCTTTCATTAAATCAATGCGTAGCGTAAGAGTGAGTGTGGTGGAATGGCAAGAGGATAACCAAAGAGGTTATGTATCCTCAGGGAGTGACGCGGTATCGGCTTGAGCCAGTCAGAAAGAGCTGTGCCCGAAAAACACAAGATCCGTTTTAGTTTGGTTTGGTTCGACGCTCCTGGACACAGCGCCATACTAAGCTTATGTGTCATCGGACCAAGTAGATAACTGTGGACCACTCCCTCAAAAAATCTTAGGTTTTAAGGAAAGCCGACAGTAACTCCGAATAAAAGCGGAAACTGCATGGTCATGCTTATACTCGAGACTGAAGAGCATTTGCTGTAAACTGTGACTATAATAGATGACCTAGCAATAAATCGTACAGTAGCTTCATAAATTACAAGGTGCATCCTTTGGTTGAGGTTACGTTATTCTGGGAAAAATAAGTAATTATGAAAGAATTCGATTTATAAAGAATCAATGTCAAAGATAACGTTCGATGAATCATTAATTTCTATGTTGAAATGTTCTATTAAACTCTATCGTCAGTTCAATGACTACTGTAGGTCACTGTGCCTTTGTGCGAAAACGTGATGCCGTTACCACTATAGATTATTACAGCTCTATTAAAGTCTTCATAGAAGGAGACCATCAGGTCACGATTTAACATAAACACCTTCTTTGAGGACTTCTTTTCAGGCTTTGCTTTCCTTTTCAGCTAAACAGCTGGATGAGAATTGCCGAGAATCGAGTTGAATGGCGTGCGATTGAAGAGGCCTATGTCCAGCTCCAACGGACTGATGTACGGCTGATGATGATGAAGTTAGCTAGTACGTCTAGGTACGTACGTACGTGTTAGTGTCAGCACTCACCATGTCATGTATCTGCTGCGCGGTGAGCTTGCTGGCGAGCTCAGGCGCGGAGTCCCGCGCGGCCGCGAGCAACACGTCCGGCGGCAGCGCGCTGCGCAGCGCCGGCGCCAACATGGCCGCCACGCCGCCCTTCGCCAGCCACGTCGCGCCGCACGCGCCGAACGGGTTGCACGACTCCAGCGACTGCTTCCTTTACGTCACACGGGCTGCTCGTCAACAAACGTGTAGGCTCTTTCTTTCTTTAACCACTTTGTGTGAGAAGAGTTGGAAATGATTTGAGGATAGTCGAGTGTTTTAGGTTACATGTTTTATAGCCAGTAGCCGACACACTACTTTGTTTGTCGAACGATCTGAGCTATTGCAGTGTGGTTTAAGATTCTTCTACGACGTTGTATGCGAGTGTTGCAAATGGAGTCAAATAAAATGTATGTTAGATGTGAAAAAGCAATACAGCTGTAGTCGTAGGTATTTAATTTTTAAGTGGGTCAGCCAATTTTTGTCAATGTCCAGATAAAGTAAAGAGTAGTAACAGTAAGAAATAAATTAACAGGGCTAAACAGGGACACGACCACAAAGATATAAAACACGAAAATCGAATTCAAACTACGAAATAGAAAAGACGGCACAACACCAGTGATCGGAATTCGGTGAGCTTTTAAGCTCACCATATTCTGATTACTGCACATCGACATGGCATAAGGTTTATAGTTTTATTGGAAGGAGTACCCAAAAGAATGAACTTATTTTATTGATTCTATCTAACTAACATCGACATCAATTTCATATTAAGACAACAAGCAAGACAAACGACAGCCTAGAAATCCCATATTGGTTCGTCAGAATCAAGATGCCATTAAAGCTGTGGCAAGGCCTTTATATCTTTTGTAATAGATAAGTAGTTTAATATGTTTTATACTTGTTACGAAGAATGATTGGTTCTTGAGGCTATGTTCATAAGAGTTGAATTAATTTATCAGCTGTCCATAACGATAACATCATACATAGCTACGAAATCAATTTGTAGATTGTATGCTTAAAATACTTGAGTTGTAATAAATATTTCTATTTGTATCTGAATAGCGTTTTCCCAACTAAATCAGGTCGGCTTCCAGTCTAATCGGATGCAGTCATATAGTAGTATTTTATGTATAGCTACTTTAATTTAGCAAACATATTCTTCAAATTAACGGACGAAAGATTCAAAATAAATATGAAGTTTAAACGTGAAATAAAAACTAAACCTTCCGCAAAGATATTTGAGACGAAACATTAAGAAAACGGATTCTGAAAACGGCAAGGGTCAACAATAGGAGTGAAGAGATAACATAGGTAGGTAACGGTCAGTGAAATACCTTGTGTGTCTTCAAAAGTTGAAGGACATAATGATGTGCGAACTAAAAACAAAGTATAGTATTATCACGCAACTCTTCTATACATTATTTCGCGATTTTGATAGAGAACATCTTGTAGCTATTACTACAATACAGTGTAAGAGTCAAGATAAAGGAACAGTCATCCTTTTTAGAAAGCTTATTGCAATAAGCTCGGTATAGACCAAACTCACGGCACGATTTTTCAAACGCCCGCATGCGGTTATCAGCCCGCATCTTGACTATAAAAAGGGATAAATCATTCTTGAATTTCATAATGCGATTTTGTCGACCACTTTCAATACTAAAATATCCCGATGTTATAAACAGTGGAGGAGACACCGACGTGAAAACAGTTAATGCGTATTCAGTACATCATTCTGAGCCCTGAGCTTGAGAAAAAAATCAGCTGTTCCATACATTTTGACCGTGTATGTATTGCACTGTTGTAGGAAACAGCTGTTTATTTTTTAATAACCGATGAAAATTTCTATTTAAGGGGGCTCAGAATGATGTACTGAATACGCGTTAACCGTTTTCGCGTCGGTGTCCCTTCCACACCGTATTTGCAGCTGTCCAAATGAGAAAAACGTCAATAGTATGGATATAAAATCTTGATCGAATCGGGCACAGGAAAAATCGAAATGCGAGTTTGATCTTTTACATGTTTAAAAAGCAAAACACAGCACTAAATGTAGGTGCATACGTGTCTGATTGCTGAAATGGTGCCGTCAAAAGCTGGTGTCGTTATCGGTTGAAGGTAAAATGTTGTTTAGTTTTATAGACAACACGACATAATGGTGTGCTTAACATACCTGGGTGTATGACTAGGTGACGGTGGTAAAGACCTGGAAGAGGCGTTGTTTTTAGGCGCGGAGAGGGAGTGAGCGGAGCCAGCGCGCCTAAGTCCAGCCACTAGCGCGCTCATTGCTCCACCACCTGGATATTATCGTTTCTAGTTTGAATAAAAATTGGAGGTCTATGATGCTGGCTGAAAGGGAATAGCAACACTTATTGATGCGGAATTAGATATAGGCAAAAAAACGCGATATTCGTCTGGTTTCGATTCGGACTCGACGCCGCCGCGTCGGACTATTCGCTATGAACATAAAACTTTATTGATCGGCTCAAGCAAATTCCGGGTCGATAAGTATGGCCGCTCCCTAAATGTGTTAAAAAGGTGACTAAGTAGGCGTGGTAGTGAGGCTTACAGCGGAATGTTTTGTAACTTATAATTAAAAATTAAGGAAGGAATAAAAGGTAACTTCTAGAAGGGGTTGACTAGCTGGACTTGGGGAAGGTAACTCATAAAAAAGTAGGTTCACAAAATACGAATTGTAAAAAAATATATATCGTAATGCAACAAGACTTTTTGAAGAATCATTTTTACACTCGGCAGCAGATACGCAAAGTTTTTTTTCTAACATTTCCAAGACGACCAATTAGCTAACATTATTACTGCAACGCAATAAAAACAGAATGTAGAAATTATAATAAAAATTCAATGAGATATTTTGAAAACTCTGATATTGAGTACACTAGATAGGTAGGTAATATGCAATCCTTGGTTACAAACTTAACCAGAGCGTTAAAGGACAAGTGGAAAAATTACCACATTTATAAGGAACTGAGTGCTTTCAAACGCTTATGTATTAACTAATTAGGAAAATAACCAGTGTCAGGTGGTTAATTTTTTGTACACTTCATAAAATATTTTGTTGCATCGTTGATATATGAGATTTCTTCACGTTATGCGACTGAGAAATCTGTTTCCTACATATTACGACGTTTGAAGCGATTTTACTGGCTTTCCCTTTCTAAAATATAATTATTTTAATTTACTTCATCACATAACATTATTCAATGTTTTGTTAAGGCTTTTCAAAGTAAAATATTCTTTTGAGTCACGATTGAAAGGGCCTAAATGGTGAATTGTTATCACATGTAACATTATGTCGTTATGCGTTGCAATGATATACTTAAGGTGAATGCTCCAAACAGCCCGCGAAATTCAAAATTTCTTGCGTTTTTTGCAATTTGCAGGCCAGTGCTAGGTTGTATGCTGATTAAAATATTAATCGCGGCTGTAAGACGTATGTAGTTACAGAATTATAATCATCAAAATCACCAATACAACCCTCCAAGTTCATAAAGGCGTAGGAACAAAAAAAAAACAGAAAAAGTCATTCCTACAGCTTTATGAACTTAGAGCGTTTTATTGATGATTTTGATGATTATAATTCTGTAACTACATACGTCTTACAGCCGCGAATAATATTTTAATCAACATACAACCTAGCACTGGCCTGCAAATTGCAAAAAACGCAAGAAATTTTGTATTTCGCGGGCTGGTTGGAGCATTCACCTTAAATGATTTATTTTTTGGGGTTAACGGACGCTATAGTCATATTCCATGCTACGATCTTGTAATGTCATGTACTTTTGTTTTATTTCTTTTCTACTGTTGTAACTAAGGTAGCTTATGTAAGGCGTAATAATGTTTATGAGGTTGTGTTATGACATTACCAATCATGGAAAATTTTTAGAAGATTAGTACCTTCAAATAATTTATTTAGCATATCTTTTCCATATCTACTTTTGTATTATTCGTCATCCCAATTCAATTAGTTTAGTAACTTAGTAATATGTTTTGGTATGGAATAGAAAATTAGACAACACAGGATCCTCAAGCATTTATTGACGTCATAAGGGTCACATCACACGGTACTCGGAAGGTAAGGAAAACCTAGGAGGCTTCTGCATATAACGGCATCGTTTTTTGAACTTCGTTTTGTCTATTGATTAACAGTATGCGTAGACAGTGGTGGATTCAGTTTTCTTTTCAGAAGGCTCTCACTCAAGGCTGGGAATTAAGGCTTGCACCAGAAATGTTGCAAGGGTCATGTATGTTGTCACCAGGGAGTATTTTTGTGCTATTCGATGGCATACAAGCAGGCTGAGATGTCAAGTGGTCATCAACACATTATCATCTAAAGATCTACGTCCTTAGCGTGCCAGAGGCACTGCAGGTGAATTATTAGCATCCCATAGACAAAGCTGAAACCTATCATGTGCCTGTTTATATACCGGCAAGAAAAGCTGGTGGAATTCTACTGCGGTCAGATCACCGTCTTGTCCCGTCACTGTCTTTAAAGTACTTGATACATTATGTACAAGGGCTAAGGTATCGTTCGGACTGTTCACAGACTAAACATATAGTTGCATTTAAATATATAGATATAAATAAACCTGTGTATGTCTGTGTACGTGATGGGTGGAGCCGGAGGTGTTAATATAGCGTAAAGTTTCCCGTTCGTCAGCAATCGAATAATTCGTCTGTGCACAAACAAAAATAAACAACTTATTTTTATATAAATAACATATTTCAGAGTCTAGAACTCCGGTTTAAAATATAATAGATTTTAAATAAAAAAAAATGTTTTGAAATAGTAGTAGTTTCTGTCTAGTTATTTTATTGATGCCAATTCGTATTTTAGTAATGCCAATGATTGAGACTATTGAGAGTGCGGTTATTGATATTGGTTATCAGAACAAACACAATATACAAGTTACGATGACACTTGGTAGAAAATATGAAGTAACAGATGGACGTTGCCAAGCGCCGGACATTGTTGGCAGTAGATCTATCACGCAACTAACGCAACGGGAAGTAACAAAATCGACACAAGCGCCTCTATCGTCGATCGCGGAACTAGAAGTGGACTTGTTTTATGAGTTTTCTCTTGTATCTTTCCTTGCTTTTTCATGAGACTAAAAACAGTATTTACGGCTTTGGGGCTTAAAGTAAAATACTTATGGAATGACTACGTATTTTCCCGTAAACTTTTTGTCCATACATACATAGCTTAACACCTTTTTCCCATGGACCCCCATGGGAAAAAGGTACCATGGGTAAAGGCCTACCCAGGCAGGCACCACAGAAAGCCACCTGCTACGATCCTTACATATACTCCTTTTGCGTCGACCACGTTCATACATCTGGTCACACACGCACGCAGGTTGCAAGTACTACACACCTGACCTTTCTGAAGAACCTCACCAATCCAATAAGGTCAGTCAGTGTATGTCCTTCTGGTGTGTCCCCTATCGGCGTTGCCACCCACATCTGCCTTGTTAACTTGCTTTTTGTCCAGTCAAAAGGAATTGTCCCATTTGTAATAGGGCAAATGAGTCAAACTATAAGCTTGACGTAATTATGACAATCAAATAAATAAGTAACTATTGATGATTTATGCAACAAACATTGCATGATAATTAATTTTCCACATATTTTCTTCAGCACTTGTGTACCATCCCAGAGAGTGAATTTCTCCAGTTTAGCGATCAACAATAAAGGCGTTTGTGCAATCCCCATAACCAGTCGATATAAACTTCAGATTTGCAGTATAGACTTACCCTCTTCATGGACATCTAAGGAGTCTTTTCTCTCGGGTTCATCATCGGAGTCAGGGTCAGCGATGGCGTCGGCTTCGGTCATGATCAGCTCGGGAAGCGGACAGTTCGAAGTGCTAGACGAATCTGGAGGCAATAACAAAAGACAAATGTTAAAGAGACAAATCTCTCGCATTGTAATGCACTATGAGTCTATAACGTTCTCACTGTTGTGAAACAGGATGAATATTGATGGATGGAGAAGGAGAGGAAGACCAAAGAAAAGATTGATGGATTGTGTGAGGAATGATATGAAAGAGAAAGGAATAAATGGAGCCGGGGCGTCTGACAAGGGAGAATGGAAAAAGAAAACGTGTTGCGTCGACCCAAGTAGGATGGGCAGGAATATGATGTTGTGACACAGGAGAAGGAGCTGGTCATTATCAAACACGTGGGGCCAGTGCAGGTTGGTGGAAGTCACATGTTTTTGTCGTACTAAGTATGTATAAGATGTCAGTATTGTCGGTTTCCTCACGAAGTTTATCTTTACTGTTTCGAGAGCAGTGATGGTGTCGAAAAAAATTCAACAAAGTAAAGTGCCTGCCTGGATTCGATCCCACGACCACACGTCACGTAACAATTCTTTATGAATCATCGATCATGTAGTATGCCTTGGTGACCTTTAGGACAAGATCACATAGTCTACATCGGTCCAAGGCCTTGGATCTTTCCATGTCCATTTAATAGGCTTAATCAAGCCAAGATCTGATTGAAGATAGTTTGGAGAAGTTAAATTAAAAAAAAGGATATGAAATCTGAATGGCAAATATTACTGTTTTCCTTTCGCTATAATTGTTGTAAAATGTTTCCTTGCTCCTGTCAATTTCTCATAAACTCTCATTAGAAAGATTTACGACATTTTCTAATATTAATACAGTCATCATTAATGTTTTTTCAATTCACGTGAGTACCTCTACTCAATGCTAACAACGTATATATAAAACTTATACTTTCTAAAGCATACTCATTTCTATCTTTACGACGATCATGCGACTCTTATCCTTCATTACTGCATCGTATAATGCGTGAAACTATAGTTTACGTAGTATTACAACGTAGTTGTAAGGCAACTGTCATACCGGTGACGATTAGCGAAAAGCGAGTAGAGCTGGTAACTAGAAACCAGTAACTTTCAGTGAGTGTGTTTATCGGAAAGTTTTGTGGCTGGGATATGAGCGAGTACGCGTGTGCAACGGGCCATTACTCGCGCCCAGTCACTGGCTGGTATACGTTTATTACAAGCGACTGTCTCTCTCAGCAGGTTTTATTTCTATGATAGCCCTTGTCTCGCCCGCAGTTTGCACAGTCAGCGATTCTCTAGTAACAGAATAGCGTGTATTAGTAAAGTGTGCGTCATATTGTGGTGTTTTTTTATATTTGGTCCTGTCCAGAAATATGGTCAGTGTGGTGATCTGTACCACACCCTTAAGTATGACAACATTTTTCTGGTACATGCTGTTTATGTCCCTTTTACTCACAAGGGACCTACATCTCTGCTACTCTTCTTGAGCGAGAAAGCAAGAGATAGCTAAACTAGTAGTTTCCTCGTCAACGGTAGGACAGATGCCTCATAAAGTAAGGTAAAGGGCCCAATAACCGTGAAGTTTTGAACTTCACTGACTTTGCAGGTCTGCTATGCTAAAACTAGAAGACTTACAAAAAAAATTATTACATGACTAGAGAGATAATTTAAACTAGTTTTAGGGTAATATTCTTTTTATTTATTAGTCTATATTTTCTTTAACAATAATACAAAAAAATGAAACAAAGGGCTAATTGTACCAGTACCCGGTAGATTTGTACTAGTAAACGTTAAAATGTCCCTGAATCCGGTAATTTTAACCGCGAATTTGAACTCTATTGCTTTACGTTAAAGTTCACAGAAATGCTATTTTTGCATTTCTGGTAAGCGAAGTCTTGATTCTAATTTTATGAGTGGTAATCTGAAAAATAATTATTATAACAGTGTAGTATTTCCCTTACGAAAGTATGGACTCGCGCTGTGTAAAATAAATAAAAAACGGTTTATCCAAAGAAGAGACATTTTTTGTTCTCCTAAGCGCATGCTTGGAGAGAGACCAGTTCTCGCTTCGTTGGAAGACGGGGAAGCTGGTCCTCATTCGGAAGCCGGGGCGCTCTGCGTACTCTCCGTCCGCATACTGGCCCATTGTGTTCCTCGACGAGGTCAGCAAGCTCTTTGAAATAGTCATTGCAAACCGCCTCGCCGGGCACCTTGCGGGGATGGGACTGGATCTTGCGGACCACCAGTTTGGTTTCCGCAAGGGGCGCTCGACGGTGGACGCCATAATGCGCGTGAGAGCCCTCACGACGCCGACGGGGGATGCGGTGTCCCGGGGTGGGGTCGTCTTGGCGGTGTCTCTGGACATTGCCAACGCCTTCAACACCATGCCCTGGAGCTGCATTAGGGAGGCACTCCTGACGAAACGCTGGTGCTGGCACAAGGGAGGTTGCACGAGGTGGCGGCCGAAATTATGACACGCGGGGTTGCGATAGTCATAAATAGGATCCGGCAATTGGGTCTCGAGGTGGCATTGCACAAGTCCGAGGCCATATGCTTACATGGACCTTGGAATGCGCCACCGTCATGATCCATGCTGACGGTAGGAGGGGTCCCATCGGCGTCGAGTCGACGTTGAAGTACCTTGGACTCGTCCTCGACAGCCGGTGGAACTTCGTGGAGCATTTCCGACGTTTGGCTCCCAAAGTGGAACGGGCCGGGGTTGCCTTTAAGCGGCTCTTGCCCAACCTAAGGGGTCCAAACGCCTCCGGCCGGAGGCTCTACGCGGGTGTCGTGAGGTCGATGGCCCTTTACTGGGCCCCGGTGCGGGCGCGATCCTTGAGGCGGCGAGCCGCCCACTACCTGAACGCGCCCCAAAAGGTGGTAGCCGTAAGGCTGTACGATCTCCAACGAGGCGGCGAGCCTCCTTGCCGGATTGCCACCATGGGATCTGGAGGCGATAGTCCTCGCGCGCCCGCACGAGGGGCGCGCGGAGGCACTACGTCGCGGGGAAACTCAGCTGCCGCGGCAAATTGTCGCTCAGCGGACAGACCTCCGGCGCTATCTCATGGCGACATGAAGAGAGCGACTGTCGCAACCCTGTGCAGGGCACGCCATAATAGTGGTGGTAAGTTGCCTCTTTGAGGAGTGGCTAGAGAGGCGCCACGACGCCCTCACATTCCGCCTGACGCAGGTCTTCACCGGACACGGTTGTTTCGGGAGGTACCGGCACCGAAACGGGCGGGAGGAAACGCCCGGGTGTTATCATTGTGAGGATCGCCCGGAGAACACGGTGGAGCACACCGTGAAGGTCTGCTCCGCTTGGGCGGAGCACCGCCGTGTCCTCGTAGCGGCGATTGGCGGCTCGCGTCCGGCCCTGGTTCAAGCCATGGTCCCGGGCGAGAGGGAATGGGAAGCCGTCACCTCCTTCTGCTAAGCAGTCATGCTAACGAAGGAGGTAGCGGAACGTGAGAGGTATATATAACCTCACGTCCCAGCAGCCGCGGGAGACGCCCCGGGCGTCGGGGGCCACGTGGTGGCTCTCGGCCACCGTAGGGGCGGGCCTGTGGGCGGTGAGTAATGGGGTACTTCGCCGTCCGTCTGTCTTATGACGACAGGCCGTGTCGACGGCGCGTTCGTGTTCCACGCGCGCCTCAAAGAGATGTCAGCAAACAGGAGGGGCCCGCAAGGGCCGATGCCTGCCAGGGCTGCGGGACTGTTCGAAAGAGATACCGCGGCCCTGAAACATAAAGGGCAAAAGAAGGAACATGGATGGGTTTTAGTCAGTAAAAGTCTGACTCCCTTTCGCTCCGCCCAGAGCGGGAGGAGTCATTTGATGATTACCCATCCCAAAAAAAAGAACAACGAAAGAATTAGTCGGGTATCCACAGATCGAGTCATGTAAGTTTACCGGTCTGAAGTTTGCTTCAAATTACTGCGGTTATCAATATCCATACTAAAAAAGCAGCGCGACACACGATGCGCATCGAAAAACCTGGTTTCAGAACAGCAGAGCAGTAACGCGAAACGTGCAAAAATTTGAAAATCATAAAAAAAACTAAATAGGCAATCGAATCCAAGTGATTACAACACAAACAAGGAGCATAGAAACTACATTCTATTGATTCGAAAGAAAAGAGGACTTAACACATGGCAATAAGGACGCTGTCGGGTTTAAAATGCAACTGTTATTTGAAGTCCCAATATCAGGCAAAAATGTATTCTACAGTTTTAAAGGAAAATGAGACCTATTTCAAGGCAATAAGTACACAATAACGGGTTTCGGTACAACGTGTATTACCGGGTTGATCGTGTACCAATATCCGTTAAAAAAAAATACGATTTTAACGGGTACTAGGTCAAGTAGGGGTTTGTTAGTACCAATAGATGTGAACGGCAAAAATATTTATTTCCCAATTAGATTCACCTCGATTTATAAGTTATATCGCAAAATAATATACTTAAATATCTTAGAAAATTAACACTCTTACTTTAATGTTATCCGTCGCAGTATGCCTAGCTGATCAATGCGACGTGGTGGTTTCGTAGTTCACTGACAGAACTTTGAACTTTCATAATATTCAGTTACAGCAAACTTTTGTTATCGCATGGTTTTGACGCCATTGAACTTTTTGGACAATGATGCCATTATAATTGTACAAAATATTACCGAGAAGGTATTGCCCTTCACAAACTTTAATTTATTATTGGTAGAAAAGAGCAATAATAAAAAAACTGACTTGTTAACGGGTACTGGTACACTAACGGGAATACGTACTTTTACCTTAATGGTAAAGTGGAGCATACTACGTCTTCCGCGTCGACGTTCGCAATGCACGCCAACCTTCTAAATTTTTATAATACTGATTGCCGTGTTGGAATTCTTGTCAGTTCTAGTAATAAGTTTATTTCATTATAATAGTTGCACATATTACTGTAAATAATGCGTAAGTATCTAGCTGTAGCGTGCATTTGCGGAATGATAGCGCAATTACTGATGTAACGTAACTATTACTACATGTGACGGTTTTCAGATATATCGTGATTCGTGTAGCCGTTCACATTTTACTTTCCGATGAAGGTCTTCTTTGTGATGCTAAGTGGATTTTATAATCAGTTTATTTATATAACATTGCAATTCCTCAAGAAAGAAGCAGAGGCTTTGTTCCAAATTTTAGTATGGTGATTTAAATTCTGTGGTATATTGAGTGTTCCGTCCTTTGATCCGAAAAAAAAAACTTTCAAATTAAATGAGAGCTCTATACTAAAAATAACTTTGAAAAGCATAAACGTTACTTATTCGAATAGAATGGGTTAATGGCACGAGACGCAATTTCCTTGATGTGATTCGATTTGATGCGTCAGCTTCGACCAAGGAAAGGTAAGTCGTAAGTTCAGATGCTGACTCAACGATTTTAAGAGAATTCCGCTTAAATCTGTTGACTTCATGTCTAGAGATTTCAATTTACTGCCTACATTTCCTTCCTTATGCTGAACTGGTTAAACAAGTACACATAAAACGTTGACGTTGTATTCCATACATTCGTCCGTCGACGAGATTATTTTATTTACAGCCAGTATTTCGCCCATTAAAATCACGTGCTTCTAAAGGTAAATATAACGCCAACGCAGCAGGTGAAAGCTATACATTTGCCAAATTTCGGCTCACCTAAGAGTTCCCAAGATATATGGGAACGTGGCTGTAAAAGCAAAATAACTGTGCAAAGCTATTTATTTGATTAGTCTTAAGTAGAATAATGGTAATTTGGACTAGAATTGATACAGATCTGTCTTTAATTTGGCATGAGTCTGAAGTAATTGGTTGAAGCTGCCACAACATGTGCGTATAGGTTGACGTGTTGCCTGATCGTGCCAACAAATTAGATCAAGTAGCTACTTCAGTTTATTGCTTTCCCATCACTGCTTATAGCATTTAGAGAGGTTGCTCTTTTCTGCCCTTTAAAACCGAAAACAGTCTACAAAAGAGGATTTTGTTCAGTCTATGATGATTACATTCATCATCATCCTCATCATCTGCAGCCCGACTTCATCCACTGCTGGGTATAGGCCTCTCTTTGCTTGCCAAGCTCCACGTTCGTGTGCCAGCCTCATCCAGGATATTACCCCGAAGGCAACAATGATAATGACATTACCTACGAGATTTTTATAAATAGGCCAGTATCATAGAGATAGTCTGATAGAGCGCATTATTAACTGTCAAAAAAATCCGAAGGTCGTCGACCTCATTGGTCATTGACACATTACAGTTGGGATATTTTGGCGGGATTTCAAGCTGAATCCGAGAAAACATATTCGTGAATTTTATTCCTTTTGCAGAATATATTCGGTACAAAAACATTCCACTTCTTGAGAAGTTTCAACATGTTTTTAAATAGAACTTTGTCGGTAATTAATGGCCTGAGGAAAGAATCGCACAAGTGTGTTTTAAGGTTTTCCCAAAATATTTCAAGAAATTTCCACACATGTTTTGATATCAACGTTGTAGCTACTTGGGAATTGGGATACGACGCAATAAATGTTATAATAATGTTTTGTAAAGAAGTATTGAAAAACAACTGCTCGATTTATGTCCGAATTATAACGGACTAGCTGCCTGCGACTTGGTTCGCGTGGTTTTGATGTGTATATGTGAGAAAAAAAAATTGTTTCCCCAGGATATAATCTATATCCTTGCCAAATTAAAAAAACGATCCAATCAGCCGTTTAGTCGTGAAAAGGTAACACAAAACAAAGTTACTTTCGCATTTATAATATTAGTATAGATTTACAGAGTGAGTCACAACAAATACAAATAATTTTATAACTATGGTCAGAACAAGAATTGTTCAATGATACAATGACAGATTGGCATTAGGTACTCCCCTTATTTGGTAAACTGGTAGATAAGTAATGGCTGAGAGGATACAAATATAATAGGTGGATGTATAATTTTTTTTTCATACAGGCTTTGTATACAACTCATATACACATATTATTCTTTTATGTACTCGTACATACAGTATAATACCTGTTAACCCCTCCTAGTAAGAGCGTTTATACAGAAAGTGGGCAACGTCGCCAATAGCTGTCAAATATTTCGCTGTTTTGATTAATTTAGCAGTATTACTTTATGGAAATATGGCTAACTAGTGACCACACCGAATGTTTAGTTTTAAATGTAAAAAAGTATTTGGAAACTTTCTAAATGCCTTTACACGACGACTAAACGATTACAACATTTCAGTGCTTTAATTTCAATTCATTATTAATATTCTAGTTCACTAGTTAGCCATATTTCTTAGTTCCATACATACATACACAATTGCCAAATAATAATATAATAATTGTATATTACCAAATTAATTAAAACAGGCAAATATTTGACAGCTATTTGCAATGTTGCCAACTTTTTGAAATATGCTTGTCCAAGGAGTGAGTTCACATCGACAGACAGTGCAACAGATGGAAAACGAATTCCATTACATCTCGGTAGATTTAATCTTTTCACTTTTGGCGCTTTCTTATATTTTTATGGTCCATAATAACTGTGAACATACGACAATTCCCCAACAAAACAATTCATATGACCCTACACATAAAACAGAATGTCACCGTGGGACGTTCAGCCTAGACCTCAATACAAGGTTAGTCAATAAACACATACATATGTTACAGGAAATGCGTCCAGTTGCCTAGCAACTAACACCAGTGAGTAATAGTTGGCAGAGCGTGATAAATATGACAAGACGGACGGCCGGCCATGTCCCGATGTAGGGAAATAGTGTGAGGGTTGTATGTAAAACGGTTACCACGTTCACAGTACATCATTCTGAAACCCCCCAATTAGAACTTTTTTATCGGTAGTTTAAAAAAAAAACAGCTGTTTCCTACAAAACTGCAATACCTACACGAACCACGAACACGGTCAACATGTATGGAACAGCTGCAGCTTTAAAATTACCGATGAAAAATTTGTATGTGGCGGGGGGGGGGGGGGGTTCAGTGTAACCGCTTTAGCTTCGGTGTCCCATCTACCATCTTTTGCGCTGCCATGATAGATGGGTTTTCTTGTAGATAAACTTAAAGGATAATTGCTTCAGAAGAATAATTCTACACTTAAACTTAGACCTAAAGGTGACTCAATTTGATTGGAATTCCAAGTAAATTATGTAATAGTAACTTAGATATTACATACCTACATATTAAGTAATAATTTTAAGTGGACTATTGTTAATTAACTGAAATCTTGATAGCATGACTGCCTCGTTGGTCTAGTGGTCGCAACTGCGATTGCTGAGCATGAGGTCCTGGGTTCGATATCCAGGTCAGGCAGTGTTAAGTATTGGATTTTTCCATCAGGAATTTCTCAGTAGCAGCCACGGAGTTTGGATTTGTGAACTGATGATGGCAATAGGCTCGCGTGAATTTGGGTGTACTTGTTAGGTACACCTCTGCCTAACAACCAAGGCGTGATATTATTGAGGATATGCAATTGCAGAATGAGCCTCTTTACTTGTCAAACAAGACATTTCCAGTATAAAATATAGTAACAATGATTGATAGTGTGAAGTGCTAACGAGGCTGCTATGCGTCATAGTAACGCAACGCACTACTTACAGCAGGGAAAATACATACATACAAAACGCAATTCATTCCGTACGTCAACGTGAATTTCACCAGTTTCCGTCATCAATTAAGTTGTAAATCATCTAATATTTAGCATCCGGCTGCTACCTAGTAAAAATTGGCAAACATGCTTGGTGCGTCGATTTGTTATAGAAAAATAAACTATGATTTTTAGGGTTCCGTACCCAAAGGGTAAAACGGGACCCTATTACTAAGACTTCGCTGTCTGTCTGTCTGTCTGTCTCCAGGCTGTATCTCATAAACCGTGATAGCTAGAAAGCTGAAATTTTTGCCGCTATAACAACAAATACTAAAAAAAAAAAAAAAAAAAAAAAAAAAAAAAAAAAAAAAAAATAAGGGGGGCTCCCATACAACAGATATGATTTTTTTTTTTTTGCCGTTTTTTTTATAGATAATGGTACGGAACCCTTCGTGCGCGGGGAGGGCCTGTACTTATGCTTTTACGGTTGCACAACGACACGCTTTTGCTTACGCTTTGCTTGGTAGTATAGATGCAGGCCTACCTTACTGCCTCCCTCAGAGGTGGAAAGGTGGCGGGGTCTTGAGGGGGAGCGCTACAGTCGTGTAGATCCTCAAGGCAAGTCTGGGGGATTCACCTTCACGAGGTTGCCGCCCTGTTCTTGGTCTAATTCCATAAGAAATAGACGCAACAAAAACCACCAGGCGCTTTTTCCGCTTTCCCGAAAGCCAAAATCCCAGGCCTAGGGAAACCCAAACCCCTTTTCCCGTGATCCAACTCCCAATCCCTCCTTCCTTTTCCCTATTCTCCTTTCGGTCCATGAGGAGGGGTAACCTCAACTCCAAAAAAGCCCACAAAACCCAAAATGTCGCAGAAAGGAAAAAATATTCCCCAGGTGGGTCCCGGCAATGCCGGGGAATCCCACGCCGATCCGTCGGCCAGCTCCCACCGTAATCTGGGGGGGGGCACCAATCTGCCTACATGTGCCGCATAGCACCGGCTGCGGCTTACGCGCCACCCGACACACAAATGGCTGCGATTTCTGCGCCTATCGACACCTTAACGGCAGCGACCACCGCGCCTACGACCCTGACGCACGTTACACCTTCCACGAGGGCCTGGCAACAGAGCATCGTTCGGAAAAGTGTAACGAACAACCCTGACAATGACACTGACAAAGCACGACTCTCCAGCCTTGACGACGAACTCCGCGCGCTGGCACTCCAGCGCGAGAAGATCGAAGCAAGGTTGAGAGTAATTGACTCTGAAGACCACGGGACGGGAAAGGAAGCCGAATCTGGTGGCTCTGGTTTCATCTCTGTGGATGAAGTACGTATGCTGAAACGTAAGCGCGGAAAAATCGGTAACAGGGTAAGAGATCTCAACAACCGTTTGCGCAAAATCCGCGAAGGCAATAGCCAGCGCGAAGCACAAACGGTTGCTTGTAAGGGAGTACGCGACCAGCCGCAAGTCCGCGAAGGGGAAACCCAGCGCGAAAAGCAGCCGGACGCGGAAACATGCGGGCAAGGACTAGTCCGCGAAGGGGAAACCCAGCGCGAAACGTCAATGCCCGCACCAGAACCATCCGGAGGAAACGACCGGAACCGCACCGAAATGACCAAGCGACAACCCACAAAAAAGCGGGGCAAGCGATCTGGATTCTCGCACGTGGAGTCCCTGGCACAAAACACCGTGCCAAGCCCCTCGGAACCGCAACCTGGACCAAGTGGTCAGGGAGCGGCAAAGAGGGTGCGCCCGGACGACACGGCTTCGCCGAGCATGCTCCAGGGGGACGCCAAGCGTGTCAGAATCCAGACTGCTCAGGGGGAGCAGAGAACCTACGCACGGGCCACAAAGGATATTCCTGCGCGGCTCGCCGTAGCGATCTGCCTTTCGCCTCCATCCCGTGACATGACCACAGACGAGACCGAGCACATCAAGGTCAGCCTCGAAAACCTCGTCATGGACGCCGACCCCTCCAAACCACTCCCGGCCTTCCGCGGTTACCCACGGGTAGCGGATGGCACGGTTCAGATGTGGTGTGAGGACGACAGTGCCCTGACCTGGCTGACTGAAAATGTGCCCAAAATAAGATTGCCTAACACAGACGCGACACTGAAGGTGATGAAGCAGTCCGACGTGCCGACCCGTGTCCGAGCAGCGCTCTTCGTACCCAGGTACAATGGGGACATAGCGCGGCTCCAGAGTATTCTGACTCGTCAGAATACTTGGTATGACATAGGGAGGTGGTCGCTGTACAGGGCGACATCAGTCGGTGGTGATAACCACGGGACCTATCTGACCCTGGGTATCCCACCGGAGGAAGTCGAGAAGGTCTTGGGGAGGGAGCGGCGGATATCGTACCTTCTGGGGTCGATATACGTGCGCTTTTTCCCCAAAACCCAGCCCTCCGACACCCAGACTACGACCACGACCGCACAGACCCAATCGACACCGACAGATGACCTGACCATGACGCAACTGGAAGAGGAGCTGGCGCGAACGGCGATGGCTGATGCCGACGCTGTGAGCATGCCAACCTCACCACCAGGGTGGACAGAACAGTTGCTCTCCTCGTCACCGTCACTGAGCGACGACCGGCACGGATTGGGGGAGGGGGGGGGATCTATCCGATGGATCAGTCTCCTCCTAACTCCATCCCACCGCCGCCGCCGCCCACATCCAGTCCCCTGAACATCATCCAAACCAACCTCCAGCATAGCCAGACTGCTACGGCTTGCCTACGCAGGGCACTGGAGACGAAGCCCCGAACCATTGCACTGATCCAAGAGCCGTGGATCCGAAATAATAGAATATGCGGACTCGGCAATATTGGAGGTAAGTTAATCCTCGACACACAGGGCACAGACAAACCACGAACCTGCGCCTATATACCCAAAGATGTACCTACCACAACACTCACGCAACTATGTTCCAGAGACCTGACAGCTGTCAGGCTTAAAACCGAAGACAATGTACCCGATATCGTCCTAGCCTCGGTGTACATGCCAGGCGAAGGTGAAGACTGCCCACCAAAAGAGATGGCCGACCTGGTAAGATACTGTGAAGACGACAACCTGGATCTGGTCATCTGCACGGATTCGAATGCCCACCACCCGCTTTGGGGTTGCAACAAAGCCAACACTAGAGGCGAGGTATTATGCACATATCTATTTTCCACTAACCTTAACATCGTAAACCGCGGGTCGGAACCCACTTGGGTCACGGCTAGAGGTCAAACAATCATTGACCTAACGCTGGCTTCGGAAAGCGCGACAAAACTTATCTCTAACTGGCACGTATCCAACGAGCCTTCTTGCTCTGATCATAGAAGGATTCGTTTCTCACTGGTAGCTAACACAAAAAAACCCGAACCTAGGCGCAACCCACGCCGTACCAACGTACCCGGCTACAAAAGGCTTCTGGCATCTCTAGTAGCGCAGCACCAAATACCCTTAACCCTAACAGATCCCAAACAAATTGAAGATACTGTAACAAAACTCTCAGAATATATCATTGATGCGTATCACGCCTGTTGCAAACTAACAGATCCAAACACCAAGAGCAAGGGAAACTCCTGGTGGAATGCAGAACTCAGTAAGCTCAGGCAAACCATGCGCAAAGAATTCAACAGAGCCAAAAACTCCAGACTCCCAGAAGACTGGGACTCATACAAGAAAACACAATACACCTTCAAAAAACAAGTCAGGCATGCCAGCAGAGCAGCCTGGCGAAAATTTTGTGAGGACATCGAATCGAACAGTGAAGCCGCGCGAGTAAGAAAGATCCTATCCACCGATCAGGATCGTACCCTCGGGTCGCTGAAAAACCCAGACAATACCTACACTAAGTCGGACCACGAAACAAGTAAAATTCTTTTGGAAACCCACTTCCCAGACTGCAACCTCTCTGAGGACAAAACATGGGCAAGTGAGCCAATGCACACACCAAACGACCGGGACTGGTCCAGAGCCCGTACCATAGTAACTGAAGACAAAATAAAATGGGCAATCAAGACCTTCAAACCATACAAAGCCGCAGGCTTAGACGAAATTTTCCCAGCCCTGCTACAATGGGGTGTAGACGTCCTTACACCGTGGCTGGCTATCATCTATCAAGCCTGCCTGGCACACAATTATGTACCACTTGAATGGCGAGAGGTGAAAGTTATTTTCATCCCCAAACCAGGCAAACCAGACTACACACAACCCAAAGCTTACAGACCGATAAGCCTGACATCATTTCTCCTGAAAACCCTCGAGAGACTCTGTGACCGACACATCCGGGATGGACCTCTTCGGGAGCTACCACTAAACAAGAACCAACACGCCTACTCCACAGGAAAATCAACAGAATCCGCACTACACAGTGTGATCTCTAAGATCGAATGTGCAGTAGACCACAAGTGCTCCTCACTAGCTGTTTTTATTGACATAGAAGGGGCTTTTGACAAAACCATTTTTCATAGCATCAACGCAGCCCTCGAGAATCACGGTGTGGACTCGACCCTGCGAGGATGGATCACAAACATGCTAAGACTCAGGGCCGTACAGGTTACGGTGAACGATACGACTAGAGCCATCGTGGCGAAAGGCTGCCCTCAAGGGGGCGTCCTCTCACCACTCCTATGGAACCTCGTGGTGGATAGCCTTATCAAACGTCTGAATGACAGAGGCTACTATACACGGTGGGCTATGCAGATGACATAACCATAATAATAAATGGCACACATGAAAACACACTATGTAACCTTATGCGCCAAGCCTTGAAGGTGGTGGAAGACTGGTGCAAGGAGTATAAACTAGCAGTGAACCCCACCAAAACCGAACTCGTCCTTTTCACAAAGAAAAGGAAGTTGGCAAACCTACAATTGCCGCGTTTCTTTGAGACCACCCTAAGCCTATCGACTGAAACCAAATACCTGGGTATTTATTTGGACAAACAGCTGAATTGGGCAAAACATACTGATTACATCACCACAAAAGCCAGCATAGCCCTATGGCAATGCAAAAGATTGCTCGGCAGAAATTGGGGCCTAAGCCCCAAAATCACCTACTGGCTATACACCACCGTCATCCGACCAATCATTACATACGGCTCCATAGTTTGGTGGCCCAGGACCAATCTGAGCACAGCCCAGAAGGACCTCGAGAAGGTACAAAGATTTGCCTGTGTAGCAATCACCGGCAGCATGAGAACATCACCCACTGCCGCGTTACAGGTAATGCTGGGGTTACCACCTCTACACCTCGTCGTAAGAGAGGAGGCGGCCCTAGCGACCTTCAGGCTCGAAGTATCCGGCACCCTAAGTAAGGACTCCAGAATCAAACATACGCGCATAAAAGACGACGCAATCAAACAACAGCCCATGATGGCATCACCCTGTGACAGAACCCTGAAGACCCACTGCTTCCAAAAGCACTACAATATAGAGCTCACAGCGGAGATGTGTGACTACTCAGGTCCAAAAGAGCTAAGAATCTACACTGATGGATCGAAAACCGACGATGGAACAGGTGTCGGAGTTTTCTCCGACGACCTAAACATCAAAATATCCAGACCCCTGGGAATGCTCAACTCTGTATATCAGGCAGAGTGCGTAGGTATTATCCAAGCGGCACACGCCATAGAGGCCAGGGAAGTTACGGATACTCACATCCGTATACTTTCCGACAGCGCCTCAGTTCTCCAATCCTTAAAGAGAAACCAGATCACGTCGAGACTAATACTAGAATGCCATAATGCCCTAGAACGAGTTACGGTACTAAACCGCAACACGGTGACACTACAATGGATCAAAGGACACAGTGGATCGCTTGGAAACGATGCAGCTGATGAACTCGCCAGAAGAGGATCCAGCACAAACGCTTTCGGACCCGAACCCATTGTCCCCATACCCTTCAAGCAGCTCAGAAGTTGGCTAAAGGATCACACTCAAACACAAGCGGAGAAGTGGTGGACCTCGACACCAGGGTGCAGGCAATCCAAGGAGGCTATGCCATCTCTGGACAAAAAGCTGACCAAGCGCCTTCTGCGCCTGGATAGAGATAGCCTGCGACTGGTGGCGGGGACCATCACTGGACACTGCTCACTAAACAAACACTTTCACACCCTAGGTATCACTGACAGTCCCCTGTGCAGGGCGTGCATGGAGGCGGAGGAAACGATAACGCACGTACTCCTTGAGTGTACTGGCGTCACCCAGATACGCGAGGAGACTCTTGGAACGCCAAGATCTCTTGAGGATGCCCTGAGAAGACCGGGAAGTCTGATCTGCTTCTGGAGGGAGGTGGGCTGGTTGGAGTAACGGCCACCATGGCTCACGCACAATGGTCCACTTTAAGGACTAAGTGCGGAAACCAAAATCCCTAACATAGAACATAGAACATAGACCCTTCGTGCGCGAGTCTGACTCGCACTTGGCCGGTTTTTTATGGAGCTGCTTTGGAGCGAATTTTTCAACAAAATTATCGCTTTAGTAATATGTCATCCGGCGGCGAGATGGGCCGACGATATAGTTGTCATCAGGGCAAAACCTGGATGAGGCTAGCACAGGAAAAAAGAAAAAATGAGAAAAATTTGGCGATTGGCACAAGAAAAGAGAGGCCTATACCCAGCAGTGGACGAATTAAGGCTGAACTTATACTGTCACTTACGGGATATCTTCCGTGATTTTTCATGATGTGTTGTTGACGCTGTTACAAGCGCCATGATCAAAAAGAACCGATGAAACCGTGAAAGCTTAAAACAGTGTTTGAATTAAGGCTGTGGATGATGATCTTCGTATTAACCTTTAGATCTCGCTGCGGATAGAACGAGTCCAAAAAAGGTTTATTCGATACCTAGGGTACTCAAAGGGAAGGCAATTTCAATATCTCTCCTACCTTGATAAACTAGGCTGATACAAAATGAGTACCCTGGAAGCTCGAAGGGAGCTCCTGGATTTGAGATTCGCATATAAACTGCTCAATAACACCATTGACTGCCCACAATTGATATATAAGTTCAATTTCAGAGTGCCCCGTAGACCACCTCGCAAACCTATAACACCCTTAGCTCCACCTCTTCGCCGTACAGTGTTTGGCTCTAATTCGCCTATACCCCGCATGTGCAAACTCATAAACGAACGCAGCGACCTGGTTGACGTCCACCCAGACTCAATATCGACGTTTGTCAGACTTAATTAGTATTAGTCTTAATATAATTTTAGAACATTACGTATTTAAATTAAATTTATAATCTCAAAGAGCACTTTGCATGTGGTGTTTGCCTGTAATTGGTTGTGCAGTTAGATTTAAGACACAATTACTTATATTTTCCTATATGTATTATCTGTAACAACTGTTGGTGAACCCTAATTAAATAAATAAATAAATAAATAGATCGACCTGCGCATCGGTAGTAGTAACAGTAATACGGCCGAACTATATAGACTAATGCTCTGTCGAATTTCATGTGATAAATTATATTTTATCATAAGCCATAGTTCTCCTATATCCTGAAAAACCTCCAAGTTCCGGACCCCACCAAAACGAAGACGAGCAATATTCAACCAATCACAGGAGACACGCGATGTGGATTTCAACGAATGTGATTAGTTGATTCCCGCAAAAATCTCCTCCGCGTACGTCACCGCTTTGGTGGAGTCCGGGCTTAAATCAATGGCCCATTCACAGGAATTGATTAAAACACATTGTCTGTGATTTTTAAAGAAAGGCTATGTAGATAACAGTGGCGAAGGTTTCATACAACTCCATTCCTACCGGCTTCCCTTTGAAAAATGGCACAGTCAGTATTCTATAGACAAATAACATAATCACATTAAAGATATGTACTCCGGCTTACCTCTTACAAAAATTGACCCTTGGCTACTGGTAGATAATAGGGACAAAAAACAAACACGTACCTCTATCCAGCTTAGGAACACAGGGTGAAGACTCCTGACACTTGGTGACGCATTTCTTATGGCAGGACAGCCCACAGTTTCGGCACTGCATGGCGTCTTTCAGCCATATCTGAAAAATACATGTGTTTGTAATAAAGGTCGAAGGACCCGGCAAAAAATAAACTGATTTACGTAAATGTTTTTGAAGGAAAGTTCGTTGATACTCGTATGTGTTTGAAAATAAAGTTTATTTTCGGCCAGCTTTTTATGTGCAAAGGGCTGATGAAATATTTGAGTGCATTTTCTTTTGTTTGAAATTTTCGATTTGCAATTTAATGTGGAAATGAGGACATGAATCGTGGATCTAGAACGAAAGTGATTTACGAACAAATAATATAACATACAATAACGCCTGTAATCTCCGAAGGGTTAGGCAGAGGTGCAAGCCCGCCACACTATTCCCAAACCACTGTAACTCCTGAAAGCCAGAATCACCAGTGGCGACCACCAGAACAGCGCCGAGACAATGAAGATCGACCAAGTCCCAGAGAAACAATTTAACTGTCTTGGATCCCGCAACGAAATTAATCAGAAAAGTATAGCGGAGGAGTAGGAAAACCATAATTTCCACTTCCCTCCATATCAGCAGGAGACAGAACGAAACAAGGCCAATAGGCACAAAGAGACGTTTACAACTGGGATACGCCCAGTTGCCTAGCACCACGGATAAATATTATCATTAATGGGTCCTAAGTGTTGTGAGATGTTATATTTGATTCCAATAATAAGTAGGTAGGCTAAAGGATAACGCTAGAGGTGCAGCTAATAGTACACCCACAATTCGCCAGTTACGAGTATGACTAAGTCCCATGTAATAGGGGGCAAGCCTATTGCCATCAACCGGGCACAAATCCAGACTGATACTGAGAAATTCCTGATGGAAAAAACCAATAACGCATTGCCTGACCCGGGAATCGATCCCAGGACCTCACGCACGCGCTTGCGACTACTAGACATCGAGGCAGTCGATGAACAAATAAATTGTTAAAAATGAAACGTTTCTCTGTATTTATTTATACTTGACCTATATTGTAGAATAACGTCATCTATTTCTACATTTCTTTGTTCTCAAACTCACCTTCTTATTGCAGAAATCGCACTGCGTCGATCTATGGAAATGTGTCCGCACAAAATCATGACTTGCCCGGGTCGGTTTAGGTGGCTTTGGCAACACTGGATCCCGGCTTGACCTGGGGACTGCCCGGGCAGGGCCTAGACCTTCCCACTCCCACCAAACGAGGGCGTCGCCGAAGCACAGGCAGGGTTCGAAGCCAGCGTGTGATGATAGCTTGTGGCTTTTGCTGGAAACATATTAATGTATTAACTATGCTACTGATAGACCTATAACTCCCCCTATGATACTTATTATCACGTAAAATATTGTGATACAGCCACACGGGTCGATCTTTAAGGCTAAGTAGTGCTTGGCTAGGTTGGTTCGTGGATGGGTGACCACGAACCAACCTAGCCAAGTCATTGGCCAAAAGTCATTGGTCCGAAAGTCTGACAACCAGCCTTACAAAGCTATTGTATGACCCAGTACTAACTGGGTTGTGGAGGTCCAATAGGTAGTCGCTTCACGTAAAATACTGGTATTCAGCTGCATCCTGTTAGATTGGAAGCCGACCCCAACATAGTTGGAAAAACGCTAGGCAGATGATGATGGTAGTGTTTTCTTACTACAGCCGCTTTTATACTGCCATAATTATTTTACCGATAGACCTGTAACTACCTTTTTTTTTCGGATGGTAAATTATCAAATGACATCAAATGACTCCCTCCCGCTCTGGGCGGAGCGGAAGAGACTGTCAGACTTGTACTGACTAAAACCCATACAAGTCCTTTTTTGACCTTTGTGTTCCAGGGCCGCGGTATCTCTTTCGAACAGTTCCGCAGCTCTGGCAGGCATCGGCCAGCTGGCTATAGGTTTTCGTCGTCTGGATGGTATAGCTGGCATTTTAAAGTTCAGTTTCGTATGTTGCCTCAAGATAGTGTGCAGTATGAACAATTGACGGACAGAGAGGACCTCACAAGTTTGGTACAGCTGATAAGTTGGGAACAAAAACGGACGGAAAGAGCTTACTTTGAGAATAATTCTCTGTGCTACTTCAAGTGGCTTTAGTATGGTTTTAGGTGCACCTCCCCATACAGATATACAATAAGACAAAATTGATTGACCGAGTGCCAGATATACTTGCTTTATTAGTTTGGAGTCTGCAACATGTCTCAGATTTTTGAAAACGTATATCATTTTTCTTAGTCGAGCAGTGACTAAGCAGTTCTATATGTGGTCTAAAAGAGAGATTGTAATCTATTGTTATTCCTAAATATTTTATAAACTTGGTCTTGACCAATTTTGGACATTCGCAGATTACACTATTGCAGCAGTTGTGTGCAATTAGAGAGAGTAATGTAGGGGAAGCGCTAGAATTGCGCATTGAAAACGTTATGTACTACGTTTTATCAGCATTAAGTGTCAGCATGTTACTCCTCAACCAGTGGCACACGATATCAAAGCCACGTTGAGCGTTCTCATAGACCTGTTCCCACATGTCAGCCAAGAACAGAAGAACAGTGTCATCTGCATAAGAAATTATTTTTCCACCTACAGAGGTATGACCACAGAGTTCATTTAAGTACACAAGGAAGAGACTGGGTCCCAAGATACTGCCCTGTGGTACACCAAAAGTGAGAGATAAGTCACTGCAAACGAGTTTATCAATTTTAACACATTGACAGCGACCTGAGAGGTAATCTTCAAACAATTTTAGTTGTTTACCTCTTACGCCCAACCTTTCTAATTTACTGAGAAGGTAATCTATGTATAGACTATACGTAGATGCATATCAACTCGCATTATAATGACTGATAAGATGTTATTGTTCTATGATAACATTATGGCGGTCAGTAATACCCAATGAGCGCTTGTTTGTTCCGTTTTCAAGACGGCCACGGCAAGGCGTTAAGACGACCTTGGAAAGCGCGGCCTGGGTTTCCTCGGGCACAGTTCCAACCCCGCATTTGTTACTGAGAATTTCTCGTCAGAAACCCAATTAATACGGGTTAGTAAATGATTCTCACGTAAACCGGGCGAAATCTTCATGCAGCGGAAACTTCTAAGAAATTGTATCATTGCTATAAGTAGCTGTCGGTCATTAGGGGCTTTGTCTCAGTGGCAGCATCATGTCTTATTCATCGCTGTCGAAATTATTGCGCAACGGGAGCCATTTATTTCACCATTTTGGCATTCTCACTCTGTCTGGGTAAAACCTAAATCTAACGTGAGGATCCCATAGGGGACTTCCTTTAATCACATGATGCTGGGAGGGGGAGGGGGTCAGCTTAAAACCTCACGACGTAACATCAAGGGGGGGAGGTATAAAAGTGGCCTCAAAAACTTGAAATGATCCCCATATTTATTGATAACAAAGGTACAAAACATATTTCCATGTGATGTAACACCATAACATAATAATTGTAGTTCTCATGGTTGAGGATGCCTTAAATATTAGACAAAATATCAAATTTTATATTATATATGGTTAACTGATGATGTCAAGTTCAATGTGTTCAAAAAAACCTATATTCAAATAGTTAATTAAATAATAAAAGTGTCCAGAAAGAATGCTTACTTGTGATTTGTGTGTGAGACATGCAATAAAAGAGTTTTGTTATTGTCGAAATAAAAATAGTTCGCATATAAATATTCTACATTTGCGTATCAATTGAGTTTTACGCATCGGCAGCTTCGTTAATGCGCAAAATGCAGCTCACCTTGTCTTTGGAAAGAATGCAATGTGATATGCGCGCAAGGGTTAAGCAATAGCTTATTATTAATCTAATTTGAAAAGCAGCTTTAGACGTTTATCGGCAGCAGCAACAAAAGTCAGAAACATTTAAGAAAAATATGCACCACATGTAACGCCATCTATCGCTATTATTACCTGAACTTAATATCGACATCTGGCGGCAGAAACTGGTACCTCTTCATATGATGGGGGACCGTCGAATCTTGGCATTCAGCCAACAACGCCGTCAGCGGGATATTAAGATACCCTAAGAGAATCTCTTCCTTCTCCCCAGCTACGGTTGCCCAGACATTGATGTTCAGATATTTGTGGTTCTCATTTAGCTTGAACTCCGTTTCTTCATCGAAGGGAATGATGGGTTTTAAAGGTGTTTGTTTCGTCCAGAACATTTGGCATATTTCCACGTGTTCGCACTGTCGGGGGCCTCCGACTTCGAACATCTGTTCTTCTTCTTCGGTAGCCTCCTTCTCTTGTATCCTACATTCTGAGGAGTCAGTTCTTATGATAGGTATATCTGGGTGTTTGACAGTTTTGTTTATAAGGTTTGCTTGTCGTAAGGGTGTGCTCGCACCGGAGGCTGGCGGGGTACTGCCAGCCGAGCTGTCGGAAGACTTATTTTCTACGGAGCAGCGACGCTTCCGAAGCCCGAAATTAGCCGAAGCAGGCTGTTCGGAAGCCTTCGCTTGTCGTGCTGGCTCAGTTTTTGTGTTCGATTTGGCTTGTGCATCAGTCTCGTTTTGTGGTTCTACTGTTTTTGCTGGGCTTGATTCGGGTTCCTAATGACGAAATCACATGAAAGTTATTGATAACAAATACATTATTATTAATAATGCTCCTGTAGCTTTCTGGAGTGATCTAGCTAACCGTTTTTAAATCTTGTATAATGTGGAGAGTTATTTGTGTTCTCCAGACTCTTCTCTAGACAAGACTGCTGATTTTTCTTAGTAAATAGAGGACAGTGGTCTTCCACGTAATTGTAACAGCCAATTAATTGCATAAATTCAGCCCACGAGCTTATCGTGATGGTACGCATGTTTTCTGCCAACTTGTTGATTTTGTGTTTTACGAAACACAGAAACCACAAGTTGGGGAAAAGCTTTATTTTTTATGCGTCATATTTATTACCAATAAATGCTTTTCTGTCTTGACCCGAGAAGGAGGAACCCCTACTGTATACAAGTATCTAGTTATGCCGCCGTTATATTCAGTACTCATTGAACTGACCTGTAAATTACTCTTCGACGCCGCCGCCCTCATACCCTGCAGCCGCACGCCCTCCATGACCTCGGAAACCCGCCTGAAGGAGAAGTTCGGCTTCATCCGCTTCGGCTCGGTCGCCTCGTCGCGCCGTGCGCCCGCGCCGCCGCCGCCGCGCTTCACTCGCACAGTCACCGCGCGGCGTTCTACTAGGCGAAGGAGTTTGCCTACCTGTTGGAGGAAAGTTGAAATTTACAGGACTTATCTATGCCAATAGAAAATATTAGGGGGGGGGGGGGGGGGTCCATGGGCGTAGGCCGAAACGACAGAACGCCACCTGTTACTCCAAAATATATTGATCAATCCATTTTTTGTTTGAGTGTCGTGGTTTCCGGGGCTTTATTATGGCAGACTCTTTACTGAGATGCCTCCTTCTAGCAGACAGAAGGTCGTGAAAGACTTTCCAAAATGTTGAAAGTCTTTTACGGTTTTCTTCTTCTTCTTCACACTAATACTAAAACACTAGTAGTATGTAGATTGGTCACACCGGAAATTCCTTTGGACTATAGATAAAATCATTTGAACTTTAAGTTTAAAAAATGGTTTTATGGGTCTAGCAAGTACATAACATAACATCACGCCTGTAATCCCCGAAGGGTTAGGCAGAGGTGTACCTAATAGTACACCACATTTCGCCAGTTGTGTTTTAAGTTCCATGTAAAAGGGGGGCGAGCTTATTGCACTCAAATCCAGACTCCATGGCTGCTACTGAGAAATTCCTGATATAAAATACCAATAACACTTTGCCCGACCTGGGAATTGAACCAAGGACCTCATGCTCAGTAGTCGCGCTTGTGACCACTAGACCAACGAGGCAGTCAGCAATTTTTTTTTTTGAAAACCGTAATCTTAATTTTAAGCATTACCTGAGCCACATTATTGACGGGCTTATTATCGATAGCCAGCACAACATCATCTCTCCGCAGATCGGCGCGGTAAGCGGGCGACATCGGTACGACAGTGTCCACTAACACGGCTCCCACGCCCTGGCAACACACGAGGCCCAGCGGCCCGGCCACAGCTGGCAACACTACGTCGAGGACTAGCACACCCCGGCGAAGCGATACCTAGACGAAAAACAGAAAATAAGATGAACTGTTTATTCTGCGAGAACATTACAGAGTAGAGACGAACATTATAGAGAACATCTGGGGAAGTAGAAAATAATTAATGAATTTCCTGGTATTATTATCCGTACGAAAGTGTTTTTGTTTGTTTCCTTCTATTATGCGGCAACAGAGCAATGAATCTTCGTGATTTCTTGCATATAGTTCTTATTCTTTATTGCACGCAAAATTAAAATAAATACTTACAAATTGCATTTATAAAGCTTATGTCCAACTGCGAGCTTAACTCACTTACTTTGATTGTGAGATTTGCAAAAGAGGACCACTGAGCAACAGTACATTTAAAAAAAAACACTTAAATTCATTAACCTAAAGCTGCGTTGACACGATCAGAGTATGCTCGGACCGAGTGGACTTGGATACCTACTCGGACGCAACTCGTAATGCGGCAACCCATACCAACCCATCCGAGTGCGCTCGGATTATTGGTTGCCACAATACGAGTTGCGTCCGAGTAGGCACCTGAGTCCACTCGGTCCGAGCATACTCTGATCGTGTCAACGCGGCTTTAGAAACTAAACTAATCTGCTAGCTGTAACTAGCTAGTACATGGACGAACAAGCTCTGCTCGAGTGCGAATTTTCCCAGATATGAGACCTAGCTAGATCGATTTTTCGCTCCCGTAAAGCCATATATTGCAAATCGTTAGAGCCGTTTTCGAGCACGTGATTACAAGTATAAAAAACATAACCCTTCCTTGGCAGTCGGGTAATAAAAATATTGCTAATTTAAGATGAAGTATAGGATTGGGCTGGACATACGAGTTCTGGTGAACTGGACACCACGGCGAAGCTATACCTTGCTCGGGAAATGTGTAGATAAGACGTTGTAAAATGTTAGAATAATTAATGCGGTCTTGAAATAAAATATTTTAAATGTTTCCTGTAGTTGTTCTTTGTGCCGCTTTGTTCCGTGTCAGATAGTAGGTAGTTCTAAGATATTAATTAAGCTATTCGAAGCGGTTTCCTGAATAATTTTTGTAACCCTTTCTACATAGTTTGAACACAAAACAAAAAATCTGATTAAAAAGAGTGTCCATGGAGTGTCCATGTCTTTTGATTAAAAAGAGTGTCCATGGAGTTTCTTGCCCATTCTTCTCCATAGAGATCTACGATTTGGAATGTGCAACTACAGTACTTTCGCAAGTTATTATGCCTTGTGACTGTGACTGTAGCTTAGCTTTTTTGTTTTTGACTTTCAAAAGTGCCTGTAATGGTCTAATTGAAATAAATGCTTTGAGTTTGAGTTTTAATCTGTGCCGTGGTAAAAAGATTGCATAGAAATTTTTAATTCTATTAGTGGATACTACACATCATTATTAGGAACCTGAAAGCCATTATAGATGCATTTCTATACATGTTGCCATCTTGTTCAAATCGAAGGACCATATTACAGTTATTAAGTCATTAAGTTATCAAGCATTATCTCACCCATCCATGCGAGTCCACAGCTAAGGCCGCGCGCACAGTGGCCGTTCCTCCGGACCACTGCAGTCGCGTGACCTCCATCAGTCGCACCGTCAGGCGCCCGTGTGGACAGGGCCCTTCGTCACCTTCGGTGCTACCAGGGTCAGACTTCGGGAAAAATGGTTTGTACCTGGAAAAAGATTCATGTCCACAATTCTTGATAAAATTTACAAATAGAGAGATGCCTAATCCGCTTGTAACTTTCCCAATCCTGGGAAACAGGCTTTCACTCTTTGAAAGGGAGCGAGCTAGAGATAGGTTCATAACCAAGACAAAAAATAAAGGAATGATAATTAATCAATTTGATTTTTTTATTTAGAAGGTAGTAGGTAATTATAATAGCAGGGTTATTTTTTTTTCAAACGAATCCTGGGCTTCTAAAATGGCCGATTTAGCAGAATCATAATAGGATAATAATATGTCATATAATCATAGACCTACATACTATTATGAATTGTCACCTTGTGACCATTTTACGAATTTAAACGTAATTCATATTATTATCCTATTATGATTCTGCTAAAGCGGCCATTTTAGACCCCTGACCTTGAAAAAGGTCAAGTTGATATATTTATCCACTCAGTGTACTTTTGAATGGTTATTTTACTAAGTACCCTTTCTTGATTAACCTCTTCAATTCTTTTAAGATAGCCCCATTCTGGAATGCCTCTTTAAAAATATTTTTCCATGTGCAAATTAGAATCGATCTAGCGAGTTTAGGAGGAAAACGTGAATTGAATTGATTGTGAATTTATTTACGCCAACCAAAGATCCAGAAAAAAAAAAGAAAAAATAATAAAGATAAAGATATATTTATTTGATTTATTTTGACTGCACGGTTGGCGCAGTGGCTGAGCGATTGACTGCTGTGCTTCGTGTTGCGGGTTCGATCCCCGCACGGAACAAATATTTGTGTGACCTACAGATAGTTGTTCCGGGTCTGTCTGTTTGTGTATGTGAATTTAAATGTTTGTAAACGCACCCACGATACAGGAGAAATTCCTAGTGTGGGGCAACGTTATTAAAAAAAAAAAAAACTCATAAAAACTCATTTATTGCATAACTGTGAAATATGAATATTTTATACCTACTATACTGTGTATTTTATACCTACTTTCAGCATTTGGCTTTTAATGACTTCATCCCGGGAATGGGTCCTTAGGATAATCAATCTAGCATTTTGAAACTAAAAAATAATAAATCAGAAACGTACCGAATCTTATAATTAGGTAGCGTATGCCTCTGCGCCACCGCTCTCCTTATATGTGCAGCGACTAACGAAGCCAGTCTAGGCTTGATCTGCCTGCCCTGGAACCTTCCTCGCACCCGGAGCTCAAGCTTGGGTGGCGACTCGAAGGCTAGCGCCCAATGAGTGTATGGATTGCGACGGAACATTACCCTAACGTTGCCGCTTATGCTTTCCACTGAAAATGAAGACAAAGAAAATTAACTTAAATCTTCTTCTAAGCGTGTCGATGGCAATGTAAATGGTGTCGGCCCAAAACTGAGCTACTACTTTGGCGCTTTTTGTAGCGTCCATCAGTTCCTGTAGTTAACAAACAACAGGACACGCAGGGCACAATATTAAATGCCCCATCGTTTATAGAACAGCACCACAGTTACACTCCAAACGGTAACGCAGTGTTTGCTGTTTCGGTAAGGATACTATCCACCAAGTGCTCATAATCTTAAATGAACAATCGGGTGACTCGGTTCAAAAATGTATTAAAGGGCTTGTCAAAGATTGTGGTCTTAAGACGATACCTCGTTGCGAAAAAGAAAAAAAGATAGAGAGTGATAGAACTATACGATAGCAACGTAAATAGACAGAGAAAGGAAACATGCAACCTGCTCGAAAAAAATAACGTAAGCGGCCACACTACATAAAAATTAATTAAAAATTCAATTTTATGTTTCTATAAAAACTGATTTCTGATTAATGTTTAATAAGATATTATCTACATTCTTCATTATTTTAATGTGACAGAAAGTACATAACTACGACATAAAATGAATAAAATGTTATTTTCAGAGGCAAGTTCCGATTTTTTTTCTCTCGAGGAAAGTTACTTGTTTTATGTTTCTGTCTTCGGATTAATGGAGGTAATATAGTCAACAAACACATATAAAAAAATTGAATTCTTCAAGCAAGTATTCATAGAATGAAATTAACATAAAGTTTTTGTTTAATTACGAGGTATCGTCTTAAAAGTTAACACAGACAAAAATCTTTATTGAAAGCTCCTTTCTTTTTCGAAGATGGTTAAAAGTAACATAAAGATTGGGGTTACCTCTGAATTACCCACAGTGAATTTATGCGGAAACAAAGAATGTAAAAATGGACCCTTTGTTGGAGTTTTCAAAGTCAAATGATAAAAACATTCAAGGTTCTTTCACAAGTTACAAAGTCGGTTTCCGAAGTTCATGCAACAATAAAGTTCTCTTTGTCTTCGTTGATTTATATTCGCGATCTCAAGTAACTATTGGCAGAATTATCTAGTTCATTTTTTTTTGTTTTGCGGTTGTAGAAAACTGGATTCTTTATCAAGATTTTGTCTGAAAAGGAGCTTCTAATAATGAAGGTGACTTAGCTTATACAAGATTTTTTGTAAACTAATAAAATGATACAAAAAACTACATTAAATGTATTGAATTATCTTGAACGCCATTGACGATTTCAATATAATCTGTGTCGTAAGCAATATACCTAACATCGTTCAATGTAAGACTAATGTCTGTTTTTATGTTTTGTTTTTCATTATAGATTAATTTACGTGTCACTTAGTTAAACTAACCAGTAATAGATATGTTAGCGATCTTCCCCAGCAGCATGACGGCGTCTACATCGATGCGAAAGTTGCCATCATACGCCAGGTCAAACTTCAGGTCTAGGGCCCTGAGGCGCGCCCCATCCTCTTCTAATTCACCAGACTGGAGCCGTAGGTTCGTGATGGTGGGGAACTCCGTGCCCACCTCTAGGGACCGTAGCTGTGAAAGGAATTAAAGTCGTTAATGCTTTAGCTACTTAAGGGTGGAAATTTTAAATGCTGTGTTGGATTTACCACTTTCGGCCCAGCTCCGAAAGTTAATAATTCTACAGCACCAATTTTCTTCACGAAATATTGAATTTCCATCGTTGTATTCTTGTATAAAGCTGTTGGTGACAGTTCTTTGTCCATCGAGTGGTTTTGGGATTCCCGAAATACGTTTGATCCCAGATAAACGGCGAAACCGGCAGGCCGGTAAGCACAAATGAGCTATTGTCGGCCGGCTATGTGCAGAGGTACAGGTAATAACGTAGATGATAGGGTTCAAAGGAATGTCGGTTGTCCGTAGTCAAGCAATAATATGGAAATTAGATGGTACGGGTCTCCCTTCTGCGATCCATCACGTCTTGAATATTGAGCGAATATCATATATGCACTTAATACCCCCTTTATGTTTAAGTATGTACCCGAGACAGTCGAGGCACGAGTGGATAACAGAGACGATATCTCATTAAACACGAGTCTATGAACTCTAGAACATTCCCTTAAGAGCCTTACGAGCTACATAACTTGATAACACGACGTAAATATTGTTACAAATTTTCTAATGATACATGTAACCCTCGGGCTTACTATAAACCCATATTCCTTGAGAAAATATAAGAAAATGAAAAGAAAACATTATTTTATACGTGTTATCCCCAGGGAATGCCTAAAAACAAAAGTTTGAGACTTCGGAACTTTCGCGTAAAATCACGCGAAACGTTGTCGTAAAGAGGGCCAAGTTTTTTTCTCGGTAAGGCAGGTAAGGCACTCAAACTGGTGGGGGCTATATCCGGCCCACAGAGCTCTTATGAAGCTTAAAAACTAACTAATTAGTTTACGAGTAAGACGTTCTTGTTACCTTCTTTAAATGTAAAAACAGGTTACGTACATATTTTCAATCTTACTGAATTTACTGAGAACTGTTGTTAAAAAAGGTAAAACTATTACGAGGTTATTAGCCAGACCTGCTTCTTGGAACCAAAGGTTGGGTACAAAAACTTAATTTGTAATTTCAGTGCCTATTGAGAAATCTTTGTTAAGAGACGAATTTCCTTGGCTCGGCTCGTAGGAACAGATTATTTATTCTAAGACAAAAATGTTAAAGGATTTATTTATTCTCAAGAGATTAGTCCTACGAGAAGTATCTTTCTTAGAGCGGTCTTAGTCTAAATACCTACTCCGAGAAAGAAGATATCTTTGAGCCAAGCATCACTTTACTTAAAACTCAACGAATGATCTAATACACGAACTCTCTATCGCAGATGAGGTACTTAAAGTTCAAGATGTCCCCGATTCCGAGTTTGATATCGTGCTTCATCTTCCAGCCCTTGTCTCATGTTGCTTGGGGTCGGCACAACAAGTTTTTTATTATTTCATTTCATTCTACCCTGTCGACCGTCACGCTATCATTTACGTCATTTTCTGTCTTATCATTCTTCAAACAATCCATCCATCTTTTATTTGGGGATCCTGTCCCTCTCCATCCATCATTATTTGTATTCATTAGGGCTAGTTTTCATTTGCATTTACTATGTAAATTCTTTTTCGATTTAACGGCAGTAATATGACAAAGACTTTACTCGATTAGGTACAAAATGTTTTGACTTGAAACGTACCAAACACGAGGTTCTGAATCGTCTGAAACGGCCGGTATATTCGATATTGAATATTGGTGCATGCCTCTCAGAACTCTAAGAGGTATAGCCGCTTAACATTCCGTAAGTACGTGTTGACGGTACGATAAACATAATATTATCCGTTAGCGGTTTTTATAATTCGTTCCGAGCCGGGCGGGGCATTTTCACATCGTCGGTTACGAATCGTTGGCGCCGATTGAACCGCAAACCAGTGGTCATTGGAGCGAATAGTTTACTAGTCAACTAAAACTAACTAGCCGTGCTGTATTATGTATTACATTTTGTATAGAAATGGCAAGGATATCGGTAGAAACGAAACTCGCATTATTAAGTTAACAAGTGGCCCTCAGCAGCCCATCGAGCCTCGGCCAGGCTAAAAGCCTCTCAGAGAATGAGGTTTATCCTCGATTATGGACAATTGAACATACCTACTAAATAAACAGGAAAAAGTTTAAGCTTTCTTCGATTTTTTGAAGGTAGTCCATCGTAGACCATATTTACTACAAGGTCTTTTGGCCGTCAGAATCTCATGCAAGGATTCACAAGGTTTTAGTATAAGCTGACCTCGTATTATATTGAAACTCCGAACTACGCTAGGCCAGCCAGTTACTCTACATATAACTACGATTAAGGGAAATGAAAGGATCTAGATCCACCTGAAACCACACGACGGACATTATACAAATCATTGCAATATTACAGGAAGCAGACATCGCCGTCTATAATTTGTGCAATCAGCGACTGCTACGCCATATGCATTATACATTGACCACCGATCAAACGGCCTATATGTACATGAAGTACGGTATGGGTACAGCGTAATGTAATTTTATCGGTCATTATTAATGGTCGTAACTAGAGTATGATTTATAAAGAAACGTTGAGAACGAATTGTCAATGGTTGGTGGTTTATTCATGTTCTTTCAATTGATCTTGTTTTTTGGGGCGATCCCTTGTAGTTGAGGACCTCGTCGCTAAATAAAAACAGCCGCTCGGATCCATCTACAGGTTAAACTGCGGTTGCCTAGGTTGGGGCGTGGATGGGTTACCCATTATATACCAAGTTTCCTCCGTGTATCGGAAACCACGTTAAGCCATTGGTCCCGGCTGTCATTTGTAGAACAGTCGTTACAGAAGAATAAGAAGAATACCCAGTACTACTGCTGGGTTGTGGAGGTCAAATTGGTTTTCACTCCATGTTAAATACTGTTATTGTTTACTGGAGGAGCTCGTGGCTAAATAAGAACAGCCGCTCGGATCGATCTTTAGGTTAAGCCGTGCTTACCTAGGTTGGTCCGTGGATGGGTGACCACCCATTACATACCGAGTTTCCTCCGTGCCTCGGAAAGCACGTTAAGCCGTTGGTCCCGGCTGTCATTTGTAGATCTTTGACAGTCGTTACAGGTAGTCAGTGGCCCGAAAGTCTGACAACCAGTCTTACCAAGGGGTATCGTATTACCTAGCACTAACTGGGTTGTGGAGGTCCGACAGGCAGTCGCTCCATGTAAAATACTGGTATTCAGCTGCATCCGGTTAGACTGGAAGCCGACCCCAACATAGTTGGGAAAAGGCTAGGCAGATGATGTTAAATACTGTTATTCAACTGCATCCGGTTAGATTAGAAGCCGACCCCAATATAGTTGGGAAAAGGCTAGGCAGATGATGATTTGGGACGACCCCGTTCGGTTTATTTTTGAGTATCAATAGTTAAAAGTTCGAAGTTTTTCAGACAGCATCTGGAAGAAACGTCAAATAAACTTTGAAGGTAAGCCGATTCTCGGTTTCAAAGTTTCTTTGGCTGTAAATCGGGGAATCGTTGATTTTTACAAAGTAACTAAACCTCACATCGAAGTTCACTTTGGATTAGAAACTTTCTTGTCTGACCACACTGTTCTAGTCACCTGTGTGCTTAAGGAAAAAAAAGGTGAGGGGGGCGGTTTAGGGTGGAAGGGAGACACCGGCAGACAAGCGCAATAGCAGTTTCCTACAAAAGCGCAATACCCACACGGAAAATGTTTGGAACAGCTGATGGGCTTAGGCGGGGGGGGGGGGGGGTTCAGAATGATTTACTGAATACGTGGTAACCTTTTGTGTGAAAAAAAAATTCTAGTACCTAGCAAGGATGTTTAGAACACACATAACAAACAGCAACACCTTACCACCCAAAAATATTTGAAAATGTCAAGTTATTTTTATGGTGCTTTTTATAGTGTTAAACCCTTGCAATGAGTTAATTTTTCATCAATGGCCACCTTGAGCCTTGTTTCGTCGACTGTAGAGTATAGCCATTAACAAGAATGAATAAATAAAAGCTCTAGGTTAAATTTCTCACCGTTAAAGACTCAAAGATCTTTCCAGAAGACGTCTTTGCAAGCAGCTCGGCGAGTTCGGTAGCCATGCGCCGGCGCAGCCAGCGGGTGTCGGCCGTGCTTTGCTGGAAGATGAACTGCAGCATCGTGTTCAGAGCGCCCTCTGGCGTGCTGCCTAGCCCGCGTGTTAGCTCGTTGAGGAGTTCCTGTTGACAAAAAAAAAAACAAAACATATTTCAGTCGAAATCAAACAAGTATCTTGATCGGTTCATCAGTGGGTGTTCTTTACGTTATAGACCTATTAATCGGAAATCATTTCGAGCAACATATATACATAAAGACACACCTTTTCCTATGGGGGTAAACAGAAGTTACAGAACATCACCTGTTACGATCCTTACATTGTAGGTACTGACGGTTGACCACTTTTCAACCTTATTTTCTACGGCATAAGGGTGAAAAGTGGCAGACCGTCAATGAACTCGGTAGTACCTAGTCTTTTTGGTTCGTCCATGATGTCGTAATTTCGAAAAATACCTAAGAAAACCGATACCTAACCGGTTTTCTTTGGAATTGTTCGAAATCAAATGAAGGCTGTTGTTTTACTGATCTGTAAGTCGACACTGACTTTAGTAAAGATTTCTCATTAAACAATAGGTACAAGCCGAGTATTTTCGGGTGTCGAATGTTGATAACATCCGACATTAAAACATAATTCTTCGTAAAATAACGACTTATTTAAACTGATCTAATTAAAACCTTAGAAAGTCTCTAGTTACATCATTTTTGTTTAATAAACTGGCCAAATGCGAGTCGGACTCGCGGATGAAGGGTTCCGTACCATCGTAGTAGGGCAGTGTAACCCTTTAATTATTTTTTTATTGTTATAGCGGCAACAGAAATACACATTCTGTAAAAAAATCAACTGTCTACCTATTATGGATCATGAGATACAGCCCGCTGACAGATAGACCGACGGACGGACAGCGGAGGCTTAATAATAGGATCCCGTTGCCCTTTGGATACGGAACCCTAAAAACTGACAGATCGAATTTATGGATCAAGACCCAAGAGCATATCTATATTCGTTCCTGTTAAAAATACATTCTAATCAATTTTTCTTCTTCGTATTCGTTCTATTTCCATTGAAGGTTTTACAGCTTCAAAGCTTCGCATTTAAATAGAACGATCTATCAATAAACTGTTCCAATATATGGGTTTCTAAGGCTTCGAAGGTAACATTCTTGTAATTTTATTTACCAGGAAAAGGAGCTCGTGGCTAAATAAGAACAACCGCTCTGGTCGATCTTTAGGTTAAGCCGTGCTTACCTAGGTTGGTGCGTGGATGGGTGACACCCATTACATACCAAGTTTCCTCTGTGCCTCGGAAAGCACGTTAAGCTCTTGGTCCCGGCTGTCATTTTTCTTTGACAGTCGTTACAGGTAGTCAGTGACCCGAAAATCTGACAACCAGTCTTACCAAGGGGTATCGTATTACTTAGCGCTAACTGGGTTGTGGAGGTCGGATAGGCAGTCGCTCCATGTAAAATACTGGTATTCAGCTGCAGCCGGTTAGACTGGAAGTCGACCCCAACATAGTTGGGAAAAGGCTAGGCAGATGATTATTTACCAGAAATGCCTTGGTACCTAATATTATCATTTTAGGTACCTCATTTGCCCTATTCATAACTAGACGTTTATTTACCTTTCATAAGTTCTACCCTAATTAGGTACAAATGCATTGACAGTGAAATATTTAAAAAAGTAGGTACTAAAACCTGACTTATCTATGAATTACGATACTTTAAAAAAACCGATGAATTGAGAACCTCATTATTTTGTCGAAGATCAAATTATTACGCACTGTGATTTGCGCAGATGCGTTATGAAGTCCAGATTTAAGAAGTTGGCGATTTGCACGCGGAGCATGACCACCGTAGAAACGGGTTTTGTCGACGGAAGAATCGACAAAATGACAGATTAATTTTCACAATCTGTCATTCAAAACCCATTTCTACGGTGATCATGTTACGCGTGCTGATAGCTCAGTGCCTCTACTCTGAAAGCTTGAAAAAGCCGTTGATATCTCTCTCTCTCTTCCTTTTGTACTTGTGCCGCCGACGAGTAATATTACGTGTCATATCAAAATTAATGGTTATTGCTGCAATTAACACCTTTACCACACAATGAATCAAATACCGACCTACTGTCTGCCCGTGTATGTACGCAGTAATTATGCAGGTGTGTCCAATGTTGCTGCGATCAATCAATTAGCTGTTATTACGTGCCCGCTGACCGTCCGATGAGAGATAGTGCCTCGTTTACGCACGTTGTAGTTTAACTATCGATTTCTAAACGTGTGCTGTATGATTTGAAGCTTAAATGATGAGCTTTTTCCATGGACTGGTAGCCTCATATTTTTTGAGCTCAGTATAAACCAGAGCAGATAATCAAAATGATCAGTGATTAACTTTTCGGAAGTTTAAAATCAAATTGTGAGTTTACAAAGATATATTTTTGACTTCTTGCATCAGACTTGCTCATGGCAAGTGCTAAAAACCCTCACACTTGTTTAATATACCAAGTGCAGCAATAATAGTTTGGAGGTGACAGGACTAGAGAGCGTATTCTACTTATCTATCTATCTAGGCTTTTGAAGCTATGGTCTTAAGGATAAGCATCTTCATACAACCACATACTTCGCTTTATAAGTATGTATCGGGTTGCTACAAGGACCAACAGTTATAATCACCACACATCTTCCTACACTCTTTAGTCGAACGGATTAAAGTAGTTGTTACAGTATAAATGATAAATTACGTACTAAGACGCCTATTAACGGGAGAACAAAGGCGAGATAACTGAATGCTAATCTCCCATCATTAGCATCTGCCACCCTCATAATTCCTTTTGATGAAGACAGCTAGAAAATAGCACTTCATCATGAAGATCGTCCCTCTAAGTAGGTTTTTTAAGTAAGTATGAATACTCTAGTTAGTGAGTAAAACCTCCTTTATTTGAAAACTTTTTATTTGAGTTTAAGAATTGAAGCACTCAAAAGTTTATAGCCGACTCTAGTTAGTGAATAGAGGGAATTTTATATTAAAATCGATTCAATAGTCGTGCTTACCTATAATAATTAAAGTATATGTGTAGTCTAAGAGACATAGGCTATTTAAAAGACAAACCGAGACGTTATCATGTCTTGAGACATAACAGGGAAACAGACATTCGCGTCAATACCATTTATTTCAACCCCTCGTCCTATTTTCTGCCGGAGCTTGAATTTCCTACGACAAGTAAAGGGAACTTAACAAGCTTATTACAGACTAGCTGTGCCCGCGACTTCGTTCGCGTGGATGTCGGAACTTAACGATGTATTTTTTTGTGCGATGCGCTGTTGGAGGATTCCGATACAAATCATTTTTTCTTATTTATGCTAGTGCTTCTTCATAAACAACATTAGCTGTGGAACCATCTGGAGCGTACACAAAAAGGTTATTGGGGTTGTTTACGCGAGAAAGAGCTACGTATAGTTGACCATGGGAAAAGCATCCAATACTTAGGTCCACCCCCGCAACGGATAATGTCTGGCCCTGAGCTTTATTAATTGTCATGGCATAACAGAGACTGACTGGGAATTGCACTCGTTTGAAAGAGAAAGGAAAGTTGTTAGGAATTATAGGTATTCTTGGAATAAAAACAATATCACCAGCGGCGCAACCGGTTAATATTTCAGCTTCGATTATGTTTTGCTGCAGATTTGTGACTTTTAGCCGTGCCGTTACAAAGTTTGGAGGACATCAATTTCTGAGGAGAATTATTGGTACACCGATTTTTAAAACTATTTTGTGGGCTGGAAGTCCGGGTGTGTTGAGGGAATCCAAAAATTCTACCGGGTAGTGCGTGGCGTCATCTTCTTCCATAACTGTATTTATAGAGGTGTATTCTCTACTATTCCCGGACACATGAATCAATATTTTTAAATTAATTGCCGTAGCTTGGACATTGCGAGGAGTCAAAATAGCTCGCTGACATAGCCAAGAACCGGCTTGATTTCCCATGTTTGTGGAATCTCCGTACACAGAAGAAATTAGCTGTTGTAATGTAACGCAAGAACAGAGATTATCAACCAAAATAACTTTGCCATCTTCTTGTACGGGGTATGTGCCATCGCCTATTTGTAACAATAAATTGGGAAACTCCTGTGCATTTTCGCAGCCTCGCAACTGTGCACGCATATGTACACTCAGGCTCTCGTTCCTCGGGGTACTATCGGGAGTGTCTGCCGAAAATCACCGCAGAACAGCACCATGATGGCTCCCATCGGCCGGTCATTTTGCCTTATGTCCTGTAAAGTTCTATTCACTGCTTCTACAGCTTTGCGGTTTGCCATAGTGCACTCGTCCCAAAAAATTAAAACACAATCGCATAAAACCCTTGCTTTATCGCTATTTCGCGATACGTTGCAAACCGGGCTTTCCGTGCGGTCTAAGTCGATAGGAATTATAAATGTTGTGTCTGCCGTTTTTCCTCCAGGCAATAATGTGGCTGCTATCCCTGAAGAGGCGACAGCAAGGGAAATTTTATTTTGGTTCTGTAGCGGCACTACAAAAAGTACTTCAGCAACATAGAACAAAAAGTACTACAGCGCCATCTATGACGCAGAGGATGAACTAAAACTCGAAATATATCTAAATTCTACATCGCGCAAGTAAAGTTATCTGTGAATTAAGACTATACAGAAGAACCCGACAACAACTGTTGGGCAGTAGCCCACCAGACATAACACCCGTCTGATCGGAGGATCCTCCCTTTTCAATGGTGGTTGAAGAGCTTTACACCCTGTTCTCCATACCCCCAAATTGGTGACCCCGAAATGGACGTCAGCGCAGCCTTCGAGCAACGTGACGTCATCAACATCACTTCCTCAAACTTCCTCAAGTTTTCGAGCAGCGAGTCATATAGCCAGCCAGCTTCAAAATGGGTATTCCTGACCACCAGCATGCAGCGGAAGCACATTCCTGGTCAGCACCCTCAGCCTCATAAAGCTACCTTGGCACTGCACTTTCGGCCGGTTGAGAGCTGTACCTCCCGGTCGATGCGAGCAGTCAGCCACATCGCGGCGCTGTACCACGTCCGACGCAATGGAGCACATGCAGTGCCGACCCCGACTAAAGGGATTCGCACTACCGCCGCAGACAGTTCCGACTCACCGTGAACAATGCGGCAACGACTTTCCACTGGCCTGGCAATAAACGACTCATTCTACTACCGACCCTAGTCTCCGCGGGGGAGTGATGTAGCGGCACTACAAAAAGTACTACAGCGCCATCTATGACGCAGAGGATAAACTAAAAATCTAAATATATCTAAATTCTGCATCGCGCAAGTAAAGTTATTCGCGACTTAAGACTATATAGAAGAACCCGACAACAACTGTAGGGCAATAGCCCACCAGATATAACACCCGTCTGGTCGGAGGATCCTCCCTTTTCAATGGGGGTTGAAGAGCTTTACACTCTGTTCTTCATACTCCCAAAGTTCCTTATTCGAGCCAAAATAACTTTGGTTAGGAAAGTTTTATCTGTTCCGCCCGGTGCGTCTAAAAACAGGATTTCACCCGAGGCGTTTTCTACACTGCAGCATACCCTATCAAACGTCTGGCGCTGATTCTCTGTCTTTGCGCAGCCATTTTGTAAAATTTCTGCGAGTTCCACGGGATGATAACTAATTTCTGATACGTACTCTCTGTTAATACGTTCCCCATCGACTGTCGGTGTGGGCAAACCGTATTGACTGATCGGGTTCCCTGGTATACTTATAACTATCTCTTTAATAGCCAATAAGGACCTGTTGTGACAAATTTCACGTACCCTATAGGTCAGGAATTTCTCCATCAGTATTTAGTTAAACATGCCTCAATCAGAAAATAACGTCACACGCACAATGCCATCTATCGAATATTTATATTCAATGCTGCACGCAGTTGATGTCTAGATATAGTCCAGTCTGAGTTCGATAGATGGCGCTGTTTTAATATTTTACTTCGGAAACACTATAATAATTTTATTAATTTACATTTTTCTTTCTTTCCATTTATAAGGTGTGAACTGATTACGATGAAACAAAAAACTTAATGTTCAATTACTTCAATTTACGCACATATTGTTGTGTATAAAAGTTACGGGAAGTTGTGAGACCAACTGCACATAACCCTAATTTTACTTCTGTAACACTTTAAATTCAAATATCTTTTGATAGACTGAACCGATTACAATGCAACAAAAACTAAATGTTACTCCAAGTTACGCTCAATCGTTGTGTATAAAAGTTATCTACATTGCTTTTGTACATTTTACGTGATGCCCGAACAAATACACAGACAAACAGACAAACAGACAAACAGACAAAAATTCGAAAAATGCTGGAAATGGGTTCTATTGGTTGTTCTTTAACACCCTGGCTATTTTTTTTGCAATTTTTTTCGATGTACAAAAACGACTTTTCTACAGTTTTATTATATGTATAGATGTCACATGTCAAGAGAATCATGGGATTTGTATGATATTTCAACTCCAAATAATCGAATAACCGTAAATTCTGCAAATAAAATGAAGGTAATGACGTCACATACCTCATCAGTCGGCCATTTATATTGAAGCGGTTGTATTAATTATATATAAATTTCGCACTGAAATTGAGGGCAACGCGGTTAATTAAAGGGCCGTAAGCTGTAATTGGGACATTACTTAATGACCACTGGCCACGTACAGCACATCCGACACAGAAATATCGGAGGAACAAATACGATTTTGATACATAAGCTAGATAAATAAAGGCATTACGACGTTTGGTTTCTAAATGGGTAAACACATTTGCCGAACAATGGATTAGCGACTGTTTGTACACTGGTCTACGTGAAACGTCTACAGTAATCAGTTTATTGAACGTATACCACCTACTTACCTACTCAAACAAATCTGTAACCAAATAGTAAGACTTATCTTATTTCGTTCTGATTACGAGGTGGCTTTAAGATTGAAAGAAAGAAAAAGTATTTATTTGCCTCGCACAGGACAAAAAAAAGATATCAATACAAATAATATATATTATTATATTATATTTAAGTACATAAAATTGAAGTGTCTGTTTGTAATATCAAAATAACAGCTTTCTACTGAATGCTTATGGAAGTATATGCATACGAAAGTATACTTATAACAACAACACATTTTTTGTCTGTCAGTCTGTTTGTTCCGGCTAATCTCCGAAACGTCTGGACCGATTTTGACGGGACTTTTACTGGCTATGACTGACTGTATGAGATAACTGATGTCATAAGGAGTAACTAAGGCTACTTTTATTTTAGAATAAGAATTAGGTTTCAGTGCAAAAAATGTAAACCCTTGAAATTGGTAACAAAATTCGATTCAAAAAGGGAAGTAACATTTTATTTTATAATGATTTCACGCGAACGAAGGTGGCGTGCAACAGCTAGTTAATAATAAAACAAAAAGTAAACACAAGAAAAAATAAATTAAATAAAAATAAGGATATTTACCTAATCCAATGTATATAATAAAAATACATTGGATTAGGTAAATTATAATAAATAAAGTATCTTGGAACGAGGCGCTTAAAATAGATAGTATTTACCTATCCTCTATTTTGGAAACTTTTAACAGTAATAAAATATTTTGTGCTATTAAAATTATAATTAGAAAGTACTCGTAGGTTGTTTGCGTGTTCTCTCAATTTTTTGGAGTCCTGGCCGTTGTTAATCTCAGAAACGTGCCAGATTTAGATTTATAAAAGATAAATACAAGCAGCCAGTTCATTTCTCGTCTGATGACGTCACGTCAAGTGAGGAGATGGGTCGGGAATGGATTAGGGGGCATGATTGGATTGACTGGGCACGTGCGGGCATCGAGGGTCGAAATAGGGGGTGAGACTTCTTGTCGGGAGCCGCTGTTTGCCCCGCAGGTATGATTGCATGATTTTCTTTCTATACATATTTATCGACAAAATACAAACGAAAAAATTGGACATAATTTACTTACATAATTTACTTTTTTCACTTTGGATTATATCCAAAAAACATAATCTACTTCGGCCCAATCAGGTATCAATATTTAGACAAGAAACAAACACGCAATTGAATATTTTTTCTGTCTCGATGAAGCTATAAACGCCGACGAAGATAAACACCGATTTCTTTTATCGAAAAACAATATTTGTGCGTTGGCAAAACACATTTGTTACTGAGTAAAGGTGATCGCACACGCACAAGTACCTGTGAAGGCATAAATCCTTTCAATATCTACAAAATATTGTTAGAACGGTGCGTAGCTTTGATCAAACAATCAATCCTGACAGGGTTCCACTTGCCTTGTATTACAACACTAGCTTTAGCCCGCGGCTTCGATCCCATTATGGCCGGAAGTTAACACACGGGGTCGTTTTAAAATAGCCTTTAGGATGATTTCCACCAAACGGCTCGCATCGCATCGGATCGGAACGGATTTTACAATCTTTAAACGATATTAAATCGTGTACACAGTATTTAAAGTCTATACTGCCAACTTGGTATAGCTTGGTATAGGTATAGCTTGAAAGCGGCTTGGTAGTACCAAGCCGGACACTGACAGCAGCTTGACCGCGGGCGTCTTCTTCGACACGCGATTGTAGCCGAAAGTATGCTGCGACGCGCAATCGGCTCCGTTCGCCTGTCGTTGTATCCGATCGAAATTAGAACAGGTGAACACGGTAGGCATGAAACAATTTGACTAGGCGCAGCAACAGATACGTTCGCAAGCGACGCGTCGTACCGTCGCGACGGTACGGAGCCGATCGTATGCGACGACATCCTGCCGGACGCGATCGGCTGTCCCCGCATCCGTTCGTACCCTTTCCGATCGGATGCGATGCGAGCCGTTTGGTGGAAATATCCTTTGACACTCGGGAATAATGTAACTTCCCATTGCTGATAGAATTTTCGGAATCGGATCAATAGTTCCGATGATTAACCCCCAACATCCAAACGTACAAACACTAAGTACTTCTTTTACATAATATTAGTAAAATTAGTAAAAGTATACAAGGTGTAAACGGACCCTTCACGAAGCTGTCACGCAGTCTACGCAAAAATTATTTGCGACTTTTTTTGGGTGAAAAAATTATAACGTTTTATGGTAGGGCTCAATTTAACGCACTCAAAACTTTATGCTGATGGATGCATTGAATAGTACAATTTGTATTTAAAGAAAAGATCTAAGATTAAAAACAAGTAGGTATTTCTTAAGGTCTTTTTTTACACCTATTAAATAAAGGTTTCTATTGAATTCAATTAAAACGGCAACAGGCGGTAATGTTGCTATGTACGAAAGCGTTTTCCATTTTCATAGAGTAAGTAACTTAGAAACAGAAGTATCGCTGTAGTCTGAAATAGCGAGTGGCTTTGCAGCTGAAGTTCACGGCTGTGGTCGCCTATGGAATTCAACCTTAACACCCTACGGGTATCAAATAGTTCAGCTTCCAACACCTCAACTAGCAACAAGTTAACATATAAACTCCGCAACCACATTCCGCATTCCATTCCAACACATAATATTACTATAAATTAACACACATTTTGCCGATTAAATAACGTAAATTAGTACTACGCTCTGTTTTCGTAATTACACTTCATTGATCGAGGAAATGTACTGGCTTGGCTTCTGATTCCGACCTTGGCTAGCGATCAAGCCATACGATATGGGAATACTTCGACTTTATTTCGCTTTTAAAGGCATTTTAAGGTGTTGGAGAATGGAACCTTTTATAGGTCAATATAATATTTATGACTTTCTTCTGGAAAAGGCCCAACGGTCAATAATGTGAGGTAAGAGTTTTTTATCTTGCGTAATACGTTTAGAATCTAGAGAGCTATATCTCAAGAGACTTCGTTATATACTTGAAGGACAATTCGGCTTTTTATCATCTAGTCTTCAGGGACGGACTGGTAGTAAGTTTCAGGCAAATTGATTAACTATATTTCAAAAATTCATCTTTCTCTCTTTAAAAAACTAGGGCTACTGCATAAGATAATAATGGCAACCAAAAGGAAAAATGCTGTAAGCATTTCTTTCTTTTCAAAATCACCGGATATTCACATTCCTTAAAATAATAACGCATCATGAATGTCTTAACACTCAACGCATGACCACAGTTTAGTTACAATTTCCAATGCTCCAGCAAAAACAAGCATGGACTGATTGCAAAACAAATCGAACCTATAATTTCCCCGTCAACACTCGCACAGTTCGGTGCCAATCACAACAACTCGTGAATGTTGCCTAACTCTGAAAGTGGCAGACAGGCAGTTGTTTATTTTCTTATCCAACTACCCGTAGCCTGAACTAAATTGTTGTATTCAAAGTGAAATGTTTTTTTTTTTCGCTTTGAGGCATATAATAACGACGTCTATTCTATCACGAAAGTCTGAAAAACATTTTGAATGGAAAAATATTTATGAAAAGCTTGCTAACTATGTTTTTGACGCTTGCTTTTATTTTATTTGTTGCCATCATGTAACAGTTTGTTTTAACGCTTTGATTGTTAGACAAACCCATGTCATGGAAGATTGATGGGAATTGTAAATTTTCCAAGATAGTGCTTCGTGAGCGAAATTACACGAACTTGCGTGTATTATCTTCCCACGCTAATGTTAACTAAGATTAATATGCCACTAAGTGATTAAGTAACACAGCCTCCTTATCTTTTGACTTGTTAATTGACAAATACATTAACAGAAAAAAAAACTTTCAGAAAAATCCAAAGTTATATCAAAAGCCCTTGGCTTGTAAATAGCTCTAATTCATCACCATTAAATAAAGTTTAACTTCTATTAACGGTAGATCAATCGCTACGAAAAAGGCATGACAGTAAAAACTCCAATAAAAGTTTAATAAAAACATTCAGGTACTTACAGGAGGCAGGGTGATTGGTAGACTGTAGTCCTCTGGAGTCTGCGTCTTCTTCTCGAAGGGGCGCACGAAGTAGATGAGCAGCGCCAGTGGTACGGACAAAGCCGATACAGCCCCGAACACCGCCGCGAACACCATCCACGTCCAGTCCGGCATTTTGTTCTAGCGATATTTACTGCGGACGACAATTTTATGAACACGGTTTTTATTACGCAAGTTTGGGTAAAATCTCGAGAAAAGATAGCAAAGGTCAAAGGCAAAGACGAAACTTCAACAGTTTCTAGAACCATGAAAAGATGAAAACAGTCGATAGGATAAACTAAAGTAAACAAACAAAATCAACCAACTAAGCTTTAGGGATAACAAACAAGAAAATACAGGGATTAGAACGCGATACGTTTCAGAAGTATGATCTCGGATAAACTGCACTGTTCCAGGTGTAAATATAAATTTAGATAGGTAGGTAGGCACATTTGGCGATAAAATCGGTTCTAAAAGCGGTGTTTTGGCACAGATGTTCAGTATTAGTTCGGAAGCTAAAGCTACAATATTGAATAATCCTTCAGCAATAAACCTTTGGGGATTTCGCGAAAATATTAAGAGATAAGCTCCTTAAATTCGTTCTATTTTTCCTGAATCCTGTTGGTATATTAAACGCGATTTGAATAATGTATTCTATGCTGTTATATCTCGGTGAGATCCGTACCGTAACATTTGTTCGCAAACCATTTTCGCTCAGATGATTGGCTCAATAGGATTAAGGTTGGATCGAAAGGTTTAACTTGTTTACAACACCTGACCTCTTTTGTGCTTGGAAAAGCTGGTCACACGACAATTTACGCTTCAGAAATTGCCCCAAATGGGGTGTTTCCGCAACCCTTGCCTTTATTTTCAAAACTGTTAACTGTGAATGTACAACTGGAAGCAACGACTGTATTATTTATTTAGGTCCTACAAACTTTTGTTCTGATGTAAAGTGGATGTGAGCCCTAATAAATTATGAAGTTGGCAAGTACCTACGCGCTTCTAGGGTGTATATTCTACCCTGTACCCTGACTGTACTAGTTATTAATGACTTCAGGGTTACAGGCAGAGTGTATTTGGCGATATGTGAATTTGTTAACTGTACATAGCACATAGCAGTGAATATTTTATTGGCCTCTGGCGTAGGCTCAGAACTGTCGTCAGCACGCATACTGGAGCAGAAGATACTTGTCACCTCCAGTCAGTCCATTAATGCTGGTCCATTACTGGTTATCTCGCGTGATGTTGACCTTTTGTAAAGCTGAATTACGTGACCCTTTCTTTACATGTCTTTTTGCCCTATTTCGCAGCCGTTTCATCATCCCATTAGCGTCGAAAGGGCGCATACCATGGCTTTTAGCTGAACATTGAATTCTCACAATGACACAGTCAAGACGCATTATTATAATTCACTTTATTTTCCACGAAGGAAGGAATCGCTCAATAAGTGGCAACAATAATTTCATGCCTTAACAACATGTATTATGTTCAAAGTGAATCTTTTACCGACGACAGCCATTACAGAATTTCATGAATAAAAAAGTAACCAATATTGTTAGGTCAAACTATTGCCGGCAGTCACATTTGTCATAATAATTTTGTTTCAGTAGTTCATGTATTGGTATTTAATATTTATTACAGTTTGATAACATAGTTTGACTGAGTTTGCGTGAAATGTTTGTTAACTAAACATGTTTGAAGTCACGTATTTTTTCTTTATGTAAAATATTTCGTGTCCCTGAACTTTAATACCTTTTTAATCTATTTTAATCAATAAAGCAGCTTATGAGTACTCAAATATTGTGCTGGGGTTTATAATTTTGTACAAATATGAAAAGTACCAAACGGCACTTTTTCATTTCATCATCATTATATCAGCCCGGAATCACCCACGGCTGGGTATAGGCCTCCCCTTTTTTCTGCCACACTTACCGGTTCTGTGCGTCCCTTATCCAGGTGTTTCCCGCGACTTTGACGATATCGTCGACCCAACGAGCTTTAGGACGGCCCTGGTTTCTTTGGCCTAAGCTTGGCTACCACTCGGTAAACGCGCACTAATTATAAATAAATTCAGCTAAAGGTAGGAAAATAATAATGATGTAATAATACTAAACTGTTAGGTAAGCGAATCTATACAAATAAATAAAATTGAAGTGTCTGTTTGTAATATCAAAATAACAGCTTTTTACCGAATGCCTATGAAAGTATATACGATACTAATAACAAATACATTTTTTTTTTCATTTTTGTCTGTCTGTCTGTTTGTTCCGGCTAATCTCCGAAACGCCTAAACCGATTTTGACCGAGCTGATGCTGATGATTTAGCTGATGTTATAAGGTCTAACGTAAGCTACATTTATTTTAGAAAAATAATTAGGGTTCCGTGCAAAACAATTAAAATCCATGAAGTTGGTAACAAAATTCGATTGAAAAAGGGAAGTAAAATTTTTTTTTAAATAACAATTTTATGTGAACGAAGGTTGCGGGTAACAGCTAGTAGATAAAAAAACCATGTAACTGCATCAAAATACAAAACTTAGTTTAGTTAGCATCGTAGTTAAAACTATAAAAGTAGATAAGCCGACATAAAGTATATTGGAGCCTTGGGAATAAAACAACGATTTAGACATCATTAATTCGACGTCACTAAACGTTTACTGACTATCGGATCGGTCAACATTGTAAGAACGAATAAAACACGATTAGTTCATGTTCAATTGCCAAGAAAGGTTATTTCAAAGGCATTGAAAGTTGCTGACAGTTTGTCCACAGATAGAAACAGGCCATAGACAGAAATCTTCATGACATCCCCAATGCAAGGTTGAGTAGTATTTATACACCCTTATATTCCAGCCAGGTGGAGTGGTAGTTTGGCCAAGAGCACCGCATTAACAGTCAGGCCCCCTTGCACCACGAATCACTAAACACGTCATTCCGTCTCTATCATCTTCAAGGCGTTGGCAGTAACAGCACGATGTTTTAAATACGTTTAACGTTAAACGTGTTTAGTGATTCATGGTGCAAGCACTTCTGAGTGTCGGAAGGATCTTTAATTCCCCATTTTGTCGAATTGTGTTTGCCGCGGCCTAATTGTGCAAACGATTGAGTTCTTACCATATAGGCTGCAGGTCACATTCGACTGGCAGACCAGGTGTTCCTGGGGTACGAGGAAATCGATTGGTGCTGGGTGGTGTTAATAAGACGAATTTTGACTATCGATACGAAAAGAAAGATACCGACATCTTTTTTGTACGTGTTGAAATCTTCATGGACGTCCTTCACCATGAGGCAATAAGAGTACACACCCGGGTGACAATCTGACAGACTCTTATTGACCAAAACAATACGGTGTTCCTCCTCGTCACTTCTGGCTGAGGTGCGGGTACTCATTTACAATATCCCCGTCATCAAGCCCCAACCTAACCATGGTTGAAAGAAAAACAAAAGAATCCTTTTGATACTCATATTGTTCGTGTATAAGTAAAGCTTTGTGTACACACACAATAGGATGCATGAATCAATCATGATTCAATTGTTGGGCGCACTTCTCTCAAATAGGGAATTGTTTTTACTATACGGATTTTCTCCAATACAATGCTCTCTGAAATACCTTCTAAAAACAAACGAAATGGATAGAATATCACATTACCTATTATTTGGGGCTGAAACCTAACGCAACATGATATTACCGTATAATAATCGGTGTTTGTGAGAATCGTAATATCTCAGGTAAACCGCGCACGTTCATATCGCGGGGTGAATATAACACTTATGATCGTTTTCGCTAACATGACATGAGGAGCTCGTGGATAGATAATAACAGCCGCTCAGATCAATCTTTAGGTTAAGCTTCGCTAGGTCTGTGCATAGGTGACTCTACATACATACAATTACCAAGACCTATTTTCATACCAAATTTCCTCCGTGCCTCGGAATGCACGTTAAGCGTCCCGGCTGTCATTTGTAGATGTTAAACCGTCGTTACAGTTAGTCAGTGGCCCGAAAGTCTGACAACCAGTCTTACCAAGGGGTATCCTATTACCCAATACTAATTTGGTTGTGGAGGCCAGATAAGCAGTCGCTCCATGTAAAACACTGTTATTCAGCTGGTTAGACTGGAAGCCGACCCCAACATTGTTGGGAAAAGGCTAGGCTAGATGATGGTCATGTCCGTGAGACACATAATACTATCTTTTTTTAAAGTTTTTTTTCTTTTATTTCATGTTGTGTTTTTGTGGCATGTACCAAATAAATATGTTTTCTTTCTTTCTGGACGCGTTCCTACTGCGGGATGCAATATAAAATCATGCCTGTAATCTCCGAAGGGTTAGGCAGAGATGTATGTATGTAAAAGTACACACACATGTCGCCAGTTATGTTTTAACTCCCATATAATACTTAGGGGGCGAGCCTATTGCCACCAATCGGGCGCAAATCCAAACTCTGTGGCTGCTACTGAGAAATTCCTGACACTATTGCGGGATGCGAATCGAATAATTTACTGTTGAATTTAACACTAAATCTTCACCCTAATTAAACAAGCATAGGCAAGATTTAGAATCTTATCAAGTAATAGCATAGTTGAGATTTACTATCTGCCATAGATTTTAATCGCAGATACCCGTATTAACAATTCACTTCCTACACTAGTAAAGAGCTAAAATCCAATAAAGCGCTTTTATTAAAAAAAATATTTAGTTGTAGGTTGTAGCCTATGTTACAGGATATAGGCATTAATCATTACCCAAATTAAACAAGCAGTCATAGCAGAGTCTAGATTTACAATCTACCATAGATTTTAATCGCAGAAGGTATTATTAAGTGTCCCCGCAGACTGCAGATTGTTCAGCAGCCCATAGTTTGGTTGGGTTGAGTTGTTAGCGCGCACACTAGGCCAACTAAACGGTCGGGTTGGTGACGAACGCGGACTGCGCTTGAAGTCGGTCGATTAAAAAATTGGCAAGTATGCGCGCACGATAAGAGCGCCATACTGATCTAGCAATTGGCCGATAGTATAGTTTGAAGGCAATCGTGTAGCCCATCAAACAGATGATATCGGCCGCTACTAAAACGTTGTAGTATGAGCACTAGCATACATGTTCATACTGATTAAGAGCCCGACTAAACTATTGGATGAGAGAAAGTCTGCAGTCTGCGGGGACTCTAACAACTCACTTCCTATTTCTTCATAAGCACGAGCCTGTGACATTTTATCTTTCATTTCTTTCTTCCTACACTGGTAGAGGACTTGGTTGCTAATCTCCACGTTGTTGTTGTTGTATAATTATCACTTGCTTCGGTGAAGCAAAACGTGAGGAAACCAGCATGCCTTTTCTTTTTTTTTTTAGGATGGGAAATCATCAAATGACCCCTCCCGCTTTGGGCGGAGCAGAAGGGAGTCTCAGACTTTTACAGACTAAACTTTCGACTTAACTTCTTTTGGCCTTTGTATTCCAGAGCCGCGGTACCTCTTTCGAACAGTCCCGCAACCATGGCAGGCATCGGCCCTTGCGGGCCCCTCCTGTTTGCTGACATCTCTTTGAGGCGCGTGTGGAACACGAACGCGCCGTCGACACGGCCTGTCGTCATAAGACGGATGGACGGCGAGCTAGCCCATTACTCACTATCCACAGGCCCGCGAAACCAGCACGCCTGAGAGATAAAGCCAAGTCAGAGGCCCATGGGCGGCATAAAAACTCTGACACCAGGTTAGGCACTAACCACACGATGAAGAAGAAGCTCCTCGTCTATTACAATACAACTCCCTCGAGAAACATTTGGCGGTAGCACCGTGCCACACAAACACAACGAAATGTAGCAACAAAACAAGAGAAAGAAAGGAAATTTTCTAGAGTAGAAACTGTAATTACCTATTTCAAGTAAAGACCCGGGGCCGAGCTACAAATTAATTACTACAACAGAGAACCGTAGCTGTATAGGTAGGTATATGTGTGTCGTAGGAAAAAAATACATTGTTTTGTATTTTATAAATATATACATATAAACACTCAAATAAATTGGGATAAAAACAGGAGGAACATGAGTACGTAAGAGGATAATATGTTTGAATATTAAATCTGTTTCTTCAAATACCCAATTAAAATGCGCATTCATGAATATTCCTTTATTTTCCATCTAAAAAGTTTAACACCATTTTTGTTAGGCGTCTTGTATATTTTAGGTATACCCAAGTACGTATATCGAATGTGCAGTCGAGCTATGACTTCCTTCCCAGAAATTACATTGTTAGCTGCATACGAATTGGTACAGTCAAACAAATAGATTAGTTGACATCCAGCTAACTTGCATTTGCAACTATTTAACAATGTTGTGTGCTAAATATTCAAGTCTAACGTAATTAAATGAGTCTTATGCATACAAAAAAATACGAACAGACATGCTTACTAAGAGCTTGGAACTTACTCCGCTATATTGCTTAATTTTATTCAACTGAACAAATTAATGTTCACCAACAATGTTGTGTCATGTCAATGTCATGCATTGCAAGCGAGAAGAGATATTTGTAGCTGCCCATAGTATCAGTGTGCCCCCGAGGCAGCGTTTACAATAAATAATGATGTCTTATTATTAGTCACTACTTGGCCGGAAAACATGAACATTGGTAGTCTAGTAAAAAAAAAACTGTAACCTGTACACCTAATTTATTTGTCAACTGTACCTAAAATACGTGTCGCAGGGGTGTGGGTCGTTATCCCAGCTCCCTATTCCACCCTTGCAAGCCCGTGTGACCCGAGCCGTTTCGCCGCGCTCATTGCTCGGCACGAAACTGCACAATGCATTGTTAGGACGACGTGGAGCGAAATATAGGTAATGTTTTGGTAGCACGAGGCGAATTACCTACGTCATGAGAATAATTGAGATCGAGTGTTGCGGTAGGGAATATTTACTTGATTTTTTTGTGATGATGGAGTAAGGGGTCTTCGTGTGAATGAATTATTAAAACATGTCATTTGTAGATCTTTGACAGTCGTTACAGGTAGTCAGTGGCCTGAAAGTCTGACAATCAGTCCTACCAAAAGGTAACGTATTACCCAGAACTAACTGGGTTGTGGAGGTCAGATAGGCAGTCGCTCCACGTAAAATACTGGTATTCAGCTGCATCCGGTTAGACTGGAAGCCGACTCCAACATAGTTGGGAAAAGGCTAGGCAGATGATGATAAATGAATTAAAACATGTTCTGCACAAGTATATTTTCCAAAGGACAAGTAAACCGAAATTCCACGGAATTCTACTCCCCTCACAGCGAGATTACTAACGCTACTTACAAAAGGTACGACGCAAAAACGTTTCACTTCGCTGTCACAAACAATTGACACATTTCATGAAAAAAGAACACTTTCTTTGTTGTACTTGTATTTCAGAGAGGGTTTTCATTGTTAGAGAGGCAACGAGTACCTACGTAGGCAGCCCACCGTGACGATTGTCAATGACGTGACATCATTCCCGCATAGCTTCGCTTCGTAGCACCGTAGCATGGCGTGTCTACGTAAATTTTGCTACGACAATTTTCCGCTACGAGTGCTACGGTTCCAATGGTAAATTGCTATCAAAGGCCTGTACTTTTCAATTTTCTACGTAAATAGACGAATGTAAATGCCAACTCAATCAATGTTTTCAATCAAAATAGAATTTATTCAGATTGAAGTGAATCAATCACCCGTATCTTTCTTACAAGTTTTCTAATGCTTCAGAATTGAAAAAGTTCGTTATGAAATCTTTTGATATAGCCACCTAATGTACTTATTGACATACCGACCAATACGGGAAGGTTCTCTTGAGATTTATTTCTGTATGAGTGGTTTTCTCAATTACGTATTTTAAGGTATGATGGAAAACAGTTCTTTTCATTTGAGATTTTAATAGACACTTAAATTACGACGTGAGATAATTCCCTAGTGCAATAAGAGGAAAATCGTTGTCTAGAGTCAATCAAACCTATTAACTAACGATATTATTGCTACGTTTCAGTATAAAAGATTTTAATCCATCTGTTATTGGGTCTACTTTCATAAATTGTAGCATTGAAGGCGCGATCAAATGCCTCTTTAATTTGATATGAACGCTGATGGTATTACGAGCCATTAGTTTAATTAATTGCTGCTATTTAATATAATGCTGTGTCACCTGTAGCTGTTAAATACAGAAATATAAACAGAACACGTTTATGTAATAAATTTAAGTACTTACCTACATAAATAATTTTGTGTTTGTGTCGATTAATTAACAGATTCGCTCAGTATTTATTATAATTTAGATGTTAAACTAGTCCTCCTAAAAAAAATTATTACATTTCTGATTCGAGGCTGTTTCAATAGTCTGTTCACTCATACTGACACCCGTATCTATAAACAAGTCAACATGATTACTTTAGTAAAATTAATTACTTAAGATACAATTTTTTATTATGTAGTTCAGTCATTGCTTGAACTGTCAAAGTTAGAGTTCTTTGCTTTGCTTTCTTTGACAGTTCTTCCATCGTTCAAATTTAATTCAATTGCATAAAATGGGTTGCATAAGTAATTACTTAAAGTCAAGTAATTACTTTAACTTGACTATAGATACGGGTATCAATATATCTATTGTTTCATACCGTAAGGGATGTGTGAGCCAACTAAGCTCAGTGTTATCACTTTCTGAAATGTCTTAAGTACGGTCATGGCTAATGAAACGATTTGAATATTTGCTTATAATATGGAACTTTAAAATAATCTGCTAAGCCCAACTATGTTGGTGTCGGCTTCCAGTCTAACTAGATGCAACTGAATACCAGTATTTTACATGGAGCGACTGCTTATCTGACCTCCACAACCCCTCAAATGACCTAATGAGGAAATCATCAAATGACCCCTCTCGCTCTGGGCGGAGCAGAAGGGAATGTTCCATCCATGTTCCTTCTTTTGCCCTTTGTGTTCCAGGGCCACGGTATCTCTTTCGAACAGTCCCACAGCCCTGGACAGTCCACCAGCCCTGGAATACGATACCCCTTGGTAAGGTAAGACTTGTAACGACTGTCAAAGATCTACAAATGACAGCCGGGGCCAACACTTTAACGTGTTTTTCGAGGCACAAAGGAAACTCGGTATATAATGGGTGGTCACCGATCAACGGACCAACCTAACCTAAGGCAAGCACAACTTAACCTGAACTCGAGCGGCTGTTATTCAGCCACGAGCTCCTCAAGGAACTTTAACATCCTGTCGAAATACGTTTCATTTCAAATTGTGTTGGAATACTAGAAAGCATTAACGATTTCTATACTAGTTATATGCATTTTAAAGCAAAAAATATTTCAGTACAGAATTTGTATTGTACCCTCCACGGCCAAGCGATTATTTTGCGCACGGTAGATCAGAATAAATTTACATAAAAATCCAAGATAGCTTTATTGTCAGTCAACTCTAGTGCTCAAAGGAATTCTTAAACATTTTAATAAACCACAACATTTATGAAGGGTAGGCCAAACTACAACAGCGTCGCCTTATTAAAACTTTAGCAAGCTTTATAAACAATCTTTTATAATAGGTACAGTGCCTTACCTAAACAATGTTACTAGGTAACGCGTTAAAAAGAAAACTTAAAATATTATTATCGTATTAATTTTTTCTTTGCTCTTCTTGTTTAAAGGTTAAAGCAATATCATGTTCCAAGAAAATGTTGTTCATAATATCTTTTGAATTTAACAAGCAATTCTGAGTAATTTTGTGTTTCTGACACGGCACTAATGAGCAGTTTACCATAGCTATTACAAAAGTTTAATGAGTTTCAACCTAAATTGTAGGTCAGAAAGGTCGGATATTCAATGTCATGCTTATGATACTGTTTTGATGGCTTCAAACCTCCAATGTGTACGTATACATGCAATTGTAAACGACAAGTACGAGTACCTACTAGTTATGCGGGTCGTGGTTGGATTCTATTATATTATGGTTTATTACTGCAGTAGCAGAATATTCTACGAAATTACTACCTAACTACTGCATTAGGTACGTCTATATCTACCAACCTATTAAAGACTGACCTTACGGAAATTGGTTTAGAATTCATTATTTTCCTACCCTTGTCCGATGTTGCTTGTCGTCGGCGCATCCTGATTTTTCTTGCTTTCTCTCTTGTCAGCTATCACTCTATCATTTCAATCCTTTATGTTTCATTGTATTTCTCATAAAATCCTATTACCTTTTCTTTGGCCATACTCTTCATCCATCAACATTTATATTCATATCTAGCTGTTGCTCGCGACCTTCGTCCGTGTAATATCATTACAAAAATATTACTTCCCTATTCGAATCGGATTTTGTTAACAATTTCAAAGGTTTTGATTTTTTTGCAAGGAACTCTAATCTTTTTTCTAAAATAAAAGTAGCTTAGTTATTCCTTATAACATCAGCTATCTGCCAGTAAAAGTCCCGTCAAAATCGGTTCAGCCGTTTGGAGATTAGCCGCAACAGACAGACACAAAATTAAAAAAAAAAATGTGTTTTTATTATAAGTGCCGTATATATTTTCATATGCTTTCAGTAAAAAGCTTTAATTTTGAAATTACAAACAGACACTTCAATTTTATTTATTTGTATAGACAAGCAAGCATTTTAAGTACTAAAAGAGCTTCTAGAACTGACCGATACAAATCCCTACATTTTGCATTTTGCATTGGGTCGTCCATATGTGCTGCAGAAGCCAGCCAGTATCGATTTCACCTCCAATTTCTCATGCATCTTGTATTAGGGTTGTGTTCACTATTCTGGTACTCGATCGCGGAGTTAGCAAGCTCAACAGGCAACTGCCATAATAAAACTCCGTGTCACGGGCTCATGGGCAAGGCACGATAAATCATAACTGGGCGAAAATTGTGGACTCCCGTGGCTTTCAGCTTTAAAAATGAATGTTCAGGGATTTGGTGTAGCTAGGACTGTAGTAGTCAGCTGAAGAGTGTAGTTATCATGAAATATGAATAAACAAGAACGAACACTATCTATACCCAAACATAATATAGGAAGCAGCTGAATTTTAGTTTTTCATTTTAAACTGTATTTCCAACTGTATTTATGGAATACAGTTCTAATAAAGTCACACTTGGCAATAAAACCATACAACTTGACACAGTAAATACCAAGAAAGCTCGGCTAGATCTAACCACGTTTTCTCTAATAGGTAGTTGTTAAGTAAATTACGAGGACGGCAGAGAGCGGAGCCCGGTAACAGCCAGGCAATTATGGCAGTTAAGAGAATCTACGACTCTGGAATCAATATAGAAATTAGATTACAACAATTAGTAGGCGATATTGACGCCTTTAAAACTGAATTTAGAGTGGCCGAGGCCAGAGAAGTTCAAAGAAATGATAGATAAATTTTGTTAAATATAGTACGATAATGAGATGCCAGGTTCTTTTTAGCGTCTCGATGGCAAAAAGTTTAAATATGTTTAGCCCAAAACTCAGACACGCGAACCCCGCTCACTGATGCAGTAAATAAATCACGAGTGCAGGTGATGCGGTGCAAGATGGAAGGTGGGCCATTGATTGTGGGGAGAAGCCGCATACGCACTTGAGGTCTGAGCCGTCCATGAACCTCCATCTGATTTGATTGTCTTTGCTCCGGCCGATTTGGATTCGAAGTCTGAATAGAGATTTCCAAGTCGGCTACGGCAACCCGTGCCCACGTGGAAGGTTTTGGATCGTGGAAATTATCAGTGGGAACGGAAAAAGCAGACATGCTGCATCATCATCTGCCTAGCCATTTCCCAACTACGTTGGGGCCGGCTTCCAGTCTAACTGGATGCAGCGACAAAAAAAGCAGAAATGCTGCGTCGACCTTAAATACTAAAAATTTATAAAGGTCAGTGCAGCATGTCTTCTGCTAACCAGGGTTAAGGGCAGGAGGACGAAGCTGGTGATAGAGAGTGATCAAATATCGAGTGATGTGTAATAGGAGTAGACCAAGTCCAGCAGTTGATTCCTAAAGACTGATGGTGTATAGTAGACGCTAAAAGTTTAAAGCAGGTCCTGACGAGCGTCATCTTTCTGCCCTTGTCCTATTCTATTTGGGGTCGGCGCAACACGTTTTCTTCTTCTATTTTCCCCTGTTAGACGTCACGGTATCATTTACTCTCTTTCATTTCATTCCTCACTCAATCCATTCATCTTTTCTTTGGCATTCCTCTCCCTATCCATCCATTAAAATTCATTTCCATCACTCTATAAGTCATATGCGTATTGATAAATAAAATATTACCAAGACTTGTTGGGGCATGGAAGACTGATAAACGGTAGTTACAGTATGCAGGTAATTATTATCGTAATCGGTACTAGGTTTAAAAGGATATGTCCTAGATATTAAATATCGATTATTTTGTATGTGACCTCGATATAGAAACAAAGAATTGCATCGTCTTCTTATCAAGCAAGTTATTGTTAAAACATTTTATAAGTACTGCACTTGTATATACGGATTTAGCACTGAAAAGTACTGAAAACAGTACGGCATCTATGCCGAAACACCCCGACCCGATATGTGCACTATTGACCGAATTCCTGTACCTAAATACGTACATAATATATATGCACTTTCGCTTGCATAACGAGAGTGTATGTGTATTATCTACCTTCTATACATGTATACTTATGCAGATAAAGAGACTTTTTATTATGTATTCGTATCGAAGAGAATTTAAGAACTGTGTATATTTCACTCTAAAAGAGATGCGGCTGTTTCCTTTTAAATATTTTATTTAATAGTTAACATTCTAAGGCACAGTGAAATTAAAAAGAATGAGCTAAGGAAGTTTTTTTTTTTCAAGATTTATTCACCAATTCCATTTTGTGATTCGCAAAAAAACCCGCTCATTAGTAATGAAACGTGGGATAGAATCTAATAGTATGTTTTAATTATTAAAACGAGCAAATAAACACGTAAGCACGATTGACCTGTAGCTTCACATACTTACACATTTTATTAGATTGCTTGCTTAGGAAAACTTCTAGAAGAAAATGTGTAAAGAAAATACACAACAGTGAAAATCATTTGGAAAACGCAGTGTTAAAGATTTTAAATGAAAACTTAAATATTTTGCTTCTACATAATTAAGCTGTTAAAATAGAAAACTATTAAATTTTTCCAAGGGAGATACTGCCGGAAAAATAAAAACAAAGTTCACAAACATACGCAAAGATGCTCTTAGACATAGATCAAAAAGTAGCAGATAAGAAAACATAATGAGCCAAAATAACAACAAATATCAAACAAGAAACACTCACCTGATAATAAATTTACCTAAAAACAACGATATTTCTACGATACAATCGATATACACTATAACAATTGACATTAAACGCTTCACTAAACTAATCGTATGTTGTCTTTCAGTGAGACTAGTTTTCTACTACATTTTTCACGCCAGCCGGTTCGCCCGGCGGCGTCTGATGTCCTTTACATCACTGGCACTAAGTAAAATTATTATTTTTTGATAAAAAAGCACCTTTACATCCACTGGGCATGCGCGGGCCTTCGCCAATTGGACCAGAGCTCACGTATTGGAAAGCATTAGACCCAATTGGTAAGCTACGCAGAAACAGCTGTATTTTTCTTAATAAAGATAATTTCTGAACTGCTAACTCTCTATTTAGCGTCTGCCTAGGCACCGTTAGCGTATTTCAAGGCATTGATGTCATTTCATTGTCAGTTTCGTTTCAATTTTCTGTGTGTCGTATCGCCTTGCATGTATAGAGACGCTTGCGCGAAGCAGCGATCGATAACAACCACATGTACAGCTGCAATAGGTCCGGTAACAATACAGCGAACTCTTGAAAAGCAATCTTATTGCGTTGTACTAGGGTGTGAAATAAACTGGTTCAAAATTTAAAAGGACAGCGGCTCATTCATGAAAGTAAAACAAATTGTTTACACGGCAGATAAATGTCAATAAAGTTCAGATTGGTTGTACCCACCGGTACAAAGCCGTTGATATTTACTATTTAAAGTGTGTCCTGTACCCTTTTAGATAAGGTTACAGGTAGTATTGAAAACTACGACGAATATGACCCGTAGGAGTCGCCTCTTCTCTTTTATCGGCCAGATGCGACTACACAAAACTTGGGTACACTATTGTTGTTGAGACCCTCATTTCTTCGTGGTATAAAATGTTAAAGTAAGTCAGAGATAAAGACGGATAGGCCGTACTTTATCGTTGAGGGTGATCGGAAGGTCGTAGGTTCAAATCGATAGACTTTCGTGTTCCTGCAGTCTTATGACTGATATGTACAATGAACGTTTTCCGTCAGGCTTCAGTGGTTAATGATCACTACTATCATTTGTCATATTTTAGACGTTGACAAAAATAGACATTGGTTTTGCTTACAGAATCAAAATCATTTATTTGTATATATAATAGTTCAGGTTCTTGCTATATTTTTTAGTTACTGACATACAAATAAGAATAGAAAACCAATTAAAATTACAAACAAAAGAAAAAAGATTACAAATAGAACAAGCCAATTAAAATAAAATAAAAAATCACAAATAAGAAATGTCAACAAAAATTAAAATCTTACAAATAATTAAATGCCAATAAAAGTAAAACTTATAAAATAAAAACAAATATAAAATGTCAATTAAGAATCATAAAATCACGTATCGGAATAATTCATACTAAAAAATTATCATTTAAATATTGATCCACACTGTAATAGCATTTGTCAACTAGTATCCCTTGAAGGGACTTTTGCAGAGGTTTAGCGTTAGATGGTTTTCTTTCACTATGGGTGCCATCAGCTGGTGAGCCTATCTTATAGTCCGGTAGTCCCTTTAGGCTTCATTTGAGGGCAGAAATAGCTGATAATCATACTGCGCCATATCAAGAGTCATTCATTTAGTTTATTATAGAGTGTACCCTAAAACAAATTGCACAAGACGACTTGACTCAAAGGCAGCATTAATCCATATTAATATTTAAATAGTGAATTAATTTCAACCCCAATGGTGCCGGGTAATGGCCTGGAAAGAACGGCTTGCTTATAATAACTTATTCCAATCGTAGGTACACGATAAAGAAATAAGGCGAAAGGAAATCATCATCATCTACCTAGCCTTTCCCAACTATGTTGGGGTCGGCTTCCAGTCTAACCGGATGCAGCTGAATACCAGTATTGTACATGGAGCGACTGCCTATCTGACGAAGGCGAAAGCGAAAGGAAATCTGAGATGCATTTATTATTTCTTGTGTGACGTTTGATTTCTATAACAAAGCAAAAAGGCCTATACCCAGCAGTGAGTGAAGTCGAGTTGTGGATGATGATGACGTGTGATGCCTTAGCTGCGACTGCTGAGCGTGGGTTACTTACTGGGTTCGATTCCCGGGTCGGCCAAAAAGTGCTATTGTTTGTGCGCTGTATCATCTACGTAGCCTTTTCCCAACTATGTTAGGGTTGGCTTCCCAGACTAACCAAATGGAGCTAGCATTACTTTACATGGAGCGACTTTGGCTTTGTATACGAGGCTATAATCTTTTTTCTGTAGGTATAAGAGCCGCCCTGAAATTAGTCTGTCGTGGCCGGAGCGTTTTTATGTTATTTATATAGGCTTGAAAATACTATGGGGGCTTCGTGAAGGCAATTTCACTTGATTTGATTGAAGCTACGTCCTCTTTGTTATTTTTTATTGAAGACTAGCTGTTGCGCGCGACCTTCGTTCGCGTGAAATTATTGTACCTACCTATATAAAAAACTAGCTGACCCGCGCAACTTCGTCTGCGTCACATAAGAAAGAGAACATAATATAAACTACCCTACCTACCTACCCTACCTACCTACCTACCCTACCTACCTACCTACCCTACCTACCTACCTACCCTACCTACCTACCTACCCTACCTACCTACCTACCCTACCTACCTACCTACCCTACCTACCTACCCTACCTACCTAGCCTACCTACCTACCCTACCTACCTACCCTACCTACCTACCTACCCTACCTACCTACCTACCCTACCTACCTACCTACCCTACCTACCTACCTACCCTACCTACCTACCTACCCTACCTACCTACCTACCCTACCTACCTAACCTACCTACCCTACCTACCTACCCTACCTACCTACCTACCCTACCTACCTACCTACCTAACTACCTACCTACCCTACCTACCTACCTACCCTACCTACCCCACCTACCCTACCTACCCTACCTACCCTACCTCTCTTTTCTCGCTTAAAATGTAGCTTATATGACACTTCACCTAAAAACTTAAATTTTCAACCATACCGAGTTTTATAGTTCACTTCACTGTTTATACGAATGGGCAATTGGGCAATAATGTTAATTATTTATTTAATAGAAATAGTTTTATTATTGATTTCTTACAAATATCAAATTGTCATCCATACGTCATTACATAGCTGTCATTATACGTCAATTTTGTTATTCCAAGTCTGATTCTTTTTTGTTATACCACGTTTTATAGTGACTGACGTTACATGTCAAGTCACACGGGAATGCTGTCGAACGGGATAAAAAGTATCCTATGTCCTTCTCCTGGCTCTAAACTACCTCCCTGCCAATTTTCAGCTAAATCGGTTCAGCCGTTCTTGAGTTATAAGTGAAGTAACTAACACGACTTTCTTTTATATATATAAGATATAACTCCACTTTTTAAATCGGATTTTATTATCAACATTTCAAGGGTTTTAATTTCTTTGCACGGATCCCTAATTATTTTTCGCAAAATAGAAGTAGCCTAAGTTACTCCTTATTAAATCAGCTATCTGCCAGTGAAAGTCCCGTCAAAATCGGTCCCGCCGTTCCAGAGATTAATCTGTCTGTTTGTTCCGGACAAACAGACAGACAGACAGATAAAAATTGTAAAAAATGTTATTTTGGTTTACGTACCGTATATACATTCATATGCATGTAGTAAAAACCGGTTATTTTAATATTACAAACAGACACTTTAATTTTATTTATTTGTATCGAAATGGGTCTTTTTGCAGAGCTCTGTTAGATTTGCTTCTTGTAGAAACTGTCACAAACATTTATTCTGCGACGTCTTTTCGTCATTCGATGGGGCGTGAAGACTGCCTTTCTTAGTTATTCCACAGAATACATAATAGTAGTTATACAAATCGCTTGATTTTAAGGATCCGTAGTGAAGGAAGGTTTTATAACAGTGAGCCAACCGACGTCCGTTGATTTTCAGCCTACAGTCTCTGCCATAGAAATCCCGTTATTTGATCTTTGTGTTCTTCGATATTTCTGCTCTACCACAGAATATATAATAGTAGTTATACAAATCTCTTGATTTTAAGGTTCCGTAGTGAAGTAAGCTTTTATAACAGTGAGCCAACCGACGTCCGTTGATTTTCTGCCTACAGTCTCTGCCATAGAAATCCCGTTCTTTATTCTTTGTTTTCTTCGATATTTCTGGTGTACCACAGAATACATAATAGTAGTTATACAAATATGTTGATTTTAGGGTTCCGTAGTGGAGTGAGCTTTTATAATTGTGGGCCACAGTTATAAGAGAGTGAACTGACGTCCATAGCCTTCTGCCTACAGACACTGCCATAGAATTCCCGTTCTTGATCTTTCTGCTCTAACGGATCTGCGATTTTGTCTTGGTGAGACAAAAATGCAGTCTGTTATTTAATTTCATAGAACAAGAAGTTTTCCCTTTTGTACCTACTTAAATAATAATTGAATACGGAACCCCATTGATCGAATCGCGTGGCGCGTCACGCACCGGCCGGTTTTCTTTTGATTAAGTTTGCTTGGGGTTTCAAGAGTTTTCGCGTTCCCGGGGAGATCTCCCGCTGATTGTTGTTGGGTTGTATTTGTGTATTAGGACCTGAATATATAAAGGATGTAACAAGACCCTTAAGCCGAAAGGCACTTGTTCTCCCCGTCCTTGCGATATTTTTTTTTGTTCTAGGCCATACCTGAGAACCTTCTAGTTACGGAAATATTGTGGGTCAAAGTTCCAACTTTTTCACAAGTTTTTTTTAAAATAAGTACTAGTTTTTCATTTTAAACGTAAGATTTTTATTTTAAACACCTCCATGACCCCCGTACTATTCACTCCATCCATCAGCACAATGTTTTGAGTGCGTTACAAGTGAGAGAGTGCGTCCTAACGTAAAACCAGACTTTTCACCCAAAAAAGAAGTCGTTTCCCAGCAATAATTTTTGCGTAGGTAGTTACTTAGTTTGATGTACATAATGCTTGGTTGGTCGGCTTCGTGAAGGGTCCGTTTACACCCTGTACCTACTGTATGTATGATATATTACTGAGTAAGTCTTTAGGTAGAAGCTATAGAAGGTTTCTAATATTAATATAGGGTAGTAATGGGTATAAAAAGAACGAAGCATTCAATGCTTCCATCAGCACAATTATTTGAGTACGTTACATTGAGTCCTGTGCGTTTTCACCTCAAACAAAAATTCATTTCCTTTGAATGCTTGATTGACGGCTTCGTGCAGGGTCCGTTTATGTCTTGTGTAATAATGGGATAAGAAATTTAACATGGGGCAGTACGCTAGATGATTCCATGATGAGTGAATCAGATGAGCAAGCACTGGCACACCGTAAAGGAAGCTTTAAATGAACAGTGGGTCGATATTTAGATACTGGCTGAAAGTGATAATCAACACGCCATGCAAAACAACAGAAGAATAGAGTAGAATATTAACTTATTGTTGTTGTAGGTGGGTCACAAAAAGGTAGGTGGTGGACGTGGTGGTGGTGGTGGTTTTTAAAAAAGTGTCTCTACATCGTATACGTGGGTAGTTCTGTAGGTAAAAATCTAAATCCTATGATATTATAAACACAAATACTGCTTTTGAACAATTGATGGACGGTTTGAATTTGAATTAATAATGAACGTAGGTATCGTGCCACTAGACTTTATCACGCAGCATGCATATTTACTAACCGTGTAAACATCACATAATGTCAAACTCGAACGTTGCTATCGGTAATGTATTAGATATGCATACGGTCTTCACGTCCTTATGCGCCATTATTGACGTACCCATACCCGTATGGTAGATGTTTGAAGTCCTTGGAAAATTTATTAGGTACGTCGAATTCAGCGTTTGACATCCAACCAATAATATGCAGGTGCATTAAAGCCTTCACGGGTTCGGTGCATTTACATGGGCAGTAAAGTTTGTTAGAATTTTATTCAACGTCGGAGGGAGTAATTTTTGACTCTTTCTCAAGTTATAAGTTTTTAAACTGTCATGGTCACTAACATTTATCATTAACACTAGAAACGGGATATTTACCATGTTTACTGTTTACTTTGAGTTCCCGATATTTCGGCGCTGTTGCAAGCACCATGATCACGGATAAACTGAAGTTATTGCGGGTGGGTGTTTATGAGCAGACAAATCGGTCTACCCTCTTTCTTGTTCGTTTTTTGCACATCTCTTTCTCTAGTGCCGAAACCAGGAACCAAACTAAGACTTTGTTATTAGGTTTGTACGTAAGCTAATAATAAATACAGCTGGCAGTCTCAACACGTAGGTAACGGGTCGCGATCAGGATGAATGTCCATGTTCTGATGAATCGGCATCTATTTGAAAGCCACCTTTTTTATGGGATGGGAAATCATTAAATGACTCCTCCCGCTCTGGGCGGAGCGGAAGGGAGTGTCAGACTTCTACTGACTAAAACCCATCCATGTTCCTTCTTTTGCCCTTTGTGTTCCAGGGCCGCGGTATCTCTTTCGAACAGTTCCCCAGCCCTGGCAGGCATCGGCCCCTGCGCCTTGCGCGCGTGGAGCACGAACGCGCCGTCGACACGGCCTGTCGTCATAAGACGGACGGACGGCGAGCTAGCTCATTACTCACCGTCCACAGGCCCGCGCATACGGTGGCCGAGAGCCACTACGTGGCCCCCGATTTCAAAGCCACCTAAGGATATTTTCAAACAATTTCATCTTACATGAATTCTATTCAGAATCTGAATAACGGCGTGAAATCGATCAGTATTCCAACGTATTGGCCAGTACCTATATTCCAATAGGTACCTGGATACAATTCAATATTCCATACATTACAGCTCCGTAAATCAATTACCTGACGTTTTAGCAACAACATACTTACATTATCATACATGGTAAGTATATGCCGTACGAGATCGGCTTTATAGGTTTATGATTGAGTTACGAGACATTTATAATTCACTCTACCTCACGGTATAGCGTAGAACTTCGAAGTAAGGCCTTGTAAATAAAATATTGTAGACAGGAAGCTTTAGGTACCTACATGAAGGACGAACGTAAGATAATTTCGGCTTGCCTTACGTAGATGTTCGAAATAAAACAAAACAAAACACCGAGCATGTATTTCCCCGAAGGGTAAGACAGAGGTGTGCCCATACTACAGTCGTATTTTTCCGGTTATGATTAAGGTGTAGGCGCCACGGTAGCCCGAGAAATTCAAATTTTCTTACGTTTTTTGCAATTTGCCGGTCAGTGTCAGGATGTATGTTTTAAACTAACTTTTTCATGAAAAAGTCATTCAATGGGATTAAATGAATGATATATTTTGTTCAACATACAGCCTGAAAATTTGAATTTCGCGGGCTACCCTGGCGCTTCCACCTTTTTTTTTTTTTTTTTTTTGGTGGGTGGGAAATCATCAAATGACCCCCCCGCCCTGGGCGGAGCGGAAGGGAGTGTCAGACTCTTACTGACTAAAAACCACCCATGTTCCTTCATTGGCCCTTTATGTTCCAGGGCCTCGGTATCTCTTTCGAACAGTCCCGCAGCCCTGGCAGGCACGGGCCCCTCCCGTTGCTGACAACTCTTTGAGGCGCGCGTGGAACACGAACGCGCCGTCGACACGGCCTGCCCGTCGTCATACGACGGATGGACGGCGAGCTAGCCCATTACTCACCGTCCACAGGCCCGTGACATGGCGCTTCCACCTTAAGTAAGTAATGGAAGGAGAGCACAATTTAACTCCGGGGCGCTACTGAGAAATTCCTGATGGAAAAATCTAGTAACACTGCGTCTGCACCCTTAATCAGCAGTAGCGCTTGAGGCCACTAAACCAACGATACAGGTTTTAGACATAAAATACACCACAAGTGGGTTTATTGACAGTGTCGGGTCAGTGCAGTCATCCGTCTATCTTGATTAAAACCTCGCGTGTGTCAATTAAATCCATCATGATGCTCATTTGGATAAAATAGTCGATTCATTTTAATAACACACGGAGCAGAATAGTCTGTTCGGAAAAAATACGAAAACAACAAAATATAAACAACAATTTATATTATTCGTGTTGGTAATAAATTATTACACTATTCGATACACATGACACTTTCTCTTGTCTAAAACTTAAAAATAATGTACATTACATACATATCACTTAGAAACATAATTTCTGGATTTTCTCGCTCTATCAAATAGGATAACTTCACATCACTATAAAGCATTTAAATATGGTATAATTATCTATGCTTTTTATTATGATTTATGCGTCAGATAGAGCTGCAACTCCTGGCAGTACTTTACCTGAAAAATAAAATAAAGAATAATGGTTATGGTGTTTGTTTCCCACCAATTTACTCTAGTCTTTTCACAGTTATTTATCTCTTTTGTATCACTGTCAAAATGATCTTTATTGACGTTAAAATAAGGACTCTGTTGGGTTGCTGCTGGAGGTAAAATAACGGTGAAATGACTGTAAGTATAGGATCTACATGTTCGCCATTAGATACTAAAATAGCTAAGGTACAAGGATTTAATACTGAAACCTAAACTACATTTGTAAGTAGATCTACATTTAGAGGCCATCATTCCAAAAATTTTACTGGCCAATTATCTGTCCGGTTTCCGGATATCAGCGAACCACAACGAACGTACAGGGTACTGACGTGTGCAGTGCGCTCTACCGAAATCCTTCGTCGAAATGCTTCGTGCATTTCAACAAAGGATTTCGTGTTTGCAGTCTACTGATTGAACTAAGCTCATATTGAGTGGTTGATAAACTGACAACGCTTAGGTCACTCAGAGTTCAATATACGATTAGTGGTAATGTACATTTTCCTATTTTCATGTCAATATTTTACAAATACATAGTCTGTTTCTAAATCTACTAACATTTTAATACGTATTCAATTCTACGCAACACAAAGAGAAACAAAAACATAATTACGTTCGTTTGTATTCTTCTTTCTTCAGTAATTATGTTAGAGGATTTAAGCAACGTAAAAACACAGGTTTCAAAAGGGGACACAAAGTAACAACTAAAATATTGCGTGTATCAGTAAGCAAAATAAAAACAAGATGCATAAAAACGCTGTTTTGGATTTTCACTATCCGCTATCGACAGAAGTACAGAGAAACACATTCATTTTGCTGGCACTTCACTTAGGATGTTTACGCAAATATAAGCTATATTTCGTTAAACAAAATGAACTCTATTTCCATAAACAGGGCGGAATTTTTCAACCTCACCTGGAGGGAAAGTACTCTAAATACTGGAGATAGTAAATTTTACTCAAAGGTAATATTATTTTAAAAAAGAAATAAATCTGCGTTCAAAGATTTTCGAAAATTCGCTTATTAATTTTAGTCGGTTCGTTACTCTGGTACACTCTGGTGTGGGAAACGAACCAACTAAAATTCGAAAAAATAACTTCCTGTACTTTTATGACATCAATCGATAGGGTCAATCATATAGATGCAATCTCTATAACAAACATGACAACTTAAATAAAAGGAAAAACGTGAAATCTAAACTTATAAATTAAATGAGATAAGTTATAGCACTTTAACTCAAAGGTCCATCCATCCGATTACTTATGTTAGTACCTTATTCATGATTCATGATTTAGATTTCATGGTTTTCCTTTCATTTAATTTATCATATTTGTTAGAGAGATTTGATTCTATAAAAGTAAACGGTGTTGTTTTTTCGAATTTTAACCCGTTTGATTCCAGAGTGTGGCAAGCGAATTATCGAAAATCTTTTAATGCAGATTTGTTTATTTTTATAAATAAAGTAATGTTTCCTTTGAGTAAAGTTGGCTATCTCCAGTATTTAGAGTACTTTCCCTTCGGGTGAGGTTGAAAAATTCCACCATGTACATAATGTATATTTTGTATCACAAGTATTTCGCTAACTGAAGTGTCAGCATTATATACGTAGTCAGGTAATAGGGTTACTTACCCTCAAGCAGCTCAAGGGATGCGCCACCACCGGTGGACACGTGGGAGACCTTGTCTTCAGTGCCCCACTTGGCACAGCAGGTGGCTGTGTCACCTCCACCTATTCAGAATATGTTAATTATGTTAAAATGATTGTAGGTTTGACATAAAACAATATCAAGAAACTTTAGATGATTGACAATTTCCAAATATTGCTATAGGCAGCGGTGCCCAAGCAGCGCTGGCCCAATGGTGCCGTTGAGTTACGAGCAGTAAGTCGTGGGCTCGATCCTTGGCAGGCGCATTACTTTGTGTAATTTATTCCATCACGCTCTCAAAACGGTGAAGAAAAACATCGTGAGGAAACTGGTATGTCTTAGAACCAAAATTCGAAGACATGTAAAATCTACCAACCCGCACTGGGCCCGCGTGGTGGATTATAGCCCATTCCCTCTCATAGAGAGGAGTCCTGTGTCCCAGCAGTGGGAACATTGTAGGCTGATTATGCTATATATAGGCAATAGTTTGGCATTTCCTGTTTTATTGCAAGCAAAATCACTGTGACTTAACCAGTTACCCTGAAAGTATACCCATGATGAGACATGTGGGACTTACCGATAATGGTAATGGTTCCATTGGTAGTGGCTTTAACAACACCGTCCATCAAAGCCCTGGTGCCTCCAGCGAATTTTTCGAATTCGAACACACCTGCGGGTCTGTTTAACAAAAATAAACCATATAACGTTGCACATAACGTCGACTTTGCAAGTCATTGATGAAATTAGATAGAAATACATACCCGTTCCATACAATAACTTTAGCTCTCGCGATAGGGTCCGCGAAGATTTCCCTCGATTTAGGTCCGACATCAAGACCCATCCAGCCTTCAGGGATACCGCTGGCTACGTCAGAGGTACCAACCTAACAACAAAATAATAGTGAATGATTCAAATGTGTGTTCCATAAACATAAGCAGCAAATGGCTTGCGAATTGTGTGGCCAGTTACATATATTGGGGTCAAGAAAAGACACGTATAATGTTGCATGGTTCTTTTGGCGCGTAGCCAGAGTCAGAATTAAAGTCGCCAACTTGTTTTTTTTTTCAATACAATTGCAATAGACAATTTCACAAATCTTTGCCGACAGCGACCTCTTGTCATTCAAACACCAATGGTACATGGTACTTTCTACTATCTGGACACTTTTAGTACACACATAATTTTTTACAAATATAAAAAAAAAAAAAAACGTAAGGTACCTGCGCATTCTCATCAAACTTGTCAGCAGTAATAAAATCAACTGGAAGGTGTACTTTGACATTGTTCTTGGCGGCCTTTTCTAATAGTTTAGCCACAATCTTTGCGCCTTCACCATCATACAAGGAGTTGCCGATCTATAACAAAAAAAAAACCTCAGTACAGGGTTTTTTTAACCAAACATAAAGCTCTTGGTGTAAGAGTAAGTCAATGTATTTAGAGAGAATATGAAATAATTTTTTCTAAATATACTATCTCTCCAACAGTAACGGGTACCTATTGGAGGAGATATTAATAGTGTTGGGTATTTTTTTTAAATAGTACAGTATACTCACTAATCCGGCACTTCCGTAATTCGGCTCGTCCAGGAGTCGACACCCCGCCCGCGTCAGTATAAACTAAAAGCTAAGCAACAGCACGAACTTACCACTGTGCACTCATTCTCGCTCAAAAAAGTACCTTCCGCTGCTGTTACTTAGTTAGTTGTAATACACAAAATACTTATCCCTTATAAAATTACTACATTATGATTATGAATGACTTTATTTTATTTATCTTGTTTTTTTTTGTATACAGTCCTGTAATCCGAGCATTCCAATAATCCGGCGGTACCCCTTGGATTTTAATAGTGCCGGATTGAGTGAGACTCTAATGTATATCCATCAAAACACTTGTGAATTCTATATGCTGCCTCTAGTTAGTGAATTAAAAAAAGAAAAAAGCTTTTGCAGCAAAAATCATTAGCTGATTAAAGTTACCAGTTTTAAGTGATTATACAAGGTGATTGGAAGATGGGTGCAAAGCTTTAAGGCGAAGATAGTACAGACAGTTTAGAACAATTTAAGCCATGGTTGTCTTAGACGAAGTCTTACCATTTTTTATTAACCTAATTTTTAAGATTTTTTTCGAAAATTGCCAAAATTTTAACTAAACTGGTTATTTATAGCTAAATTGAATGATAAATGAATTCATTTTTATTTTATTTTATTAAAGTAATGTGTAAGCAATCTAGCAAAACATGTTTTAGGCCTCTGTGTCGTTAGACATTTTTTTTACAGACATTTAAAGTTCATATAAATTAAAAAAAATCATAAATCATTTTTGAAAACCTTATTTAAAAAAAAAACGAAGTGTGCTTTTTTTGTTCAAATATTTTTGAAAACATGCGTGATAATCGCTCTTTCCTTTGAGGTATCATTTCCGAGGATATTTTACAAATTATTGAAATTAGGATCTACAAACCAATTTGAGGGAGAAATTTTAAATTTTAGGCAGACTAATTAAAACAAAATTTTTGCTTAAAGAACTTACGCTAAGCTTACTTTATGTGTTCGAAATGATAATTACTTCAATTTTAAGAATTTTTTGCACATGCCATTTTAGGGGATTATCTAAACAATGGCCGCCGCGCGTAGTGCGGCACATGAAAGAACCGAATTGAAGGGATTATCTAAACAATGGCAGCAATGCGCGCTGCGACGGCATTTCCAGGTAGAACGCCCAGTGAATAGAAAATAGCGATAAATACGTTGGTTTTTAAAAATACAGCAAAATGGTATTAGTCACTAAGGCAACAAAATCGTGTTTTTATTTAATTAGGGTTAGTCAGTCTGTGTTGAAGCGGTCACATCTTTTACTTATTACAATTAGTTGAATTAGTCAAACTACAGCTGCCCATGTGAGAGGACGTTGTCGTGTTGATTCGCAATTTACCGTGTTCAGTTGTAGCCCTTTGCGTTCCTGCACGTGTTGTTTGCGTTAGTTTTGAACATTTTTGTTTCACCGTGTCCAGTCGTAGCCGCAAGCTCCTGCACGTGTTGATTTTTGAGTTGTGTTGAGTTGACATTTAGTGCGCTCCTACGCCGTTTTTTTTAATTGTTAAGTAGCTATGGCTACTTTTTCCAATCAGGAATATGCGGATATCGTATTTATGTATGGCAGAGCAGATGGCAATGGATCCTTAGCGCGACGGATGTATCAAGAACGCTTTCCGAATCGCAGGGTACCGAATGTGCGAGTGTTTTACAACACTTTTCGTCGACTTGCCGAAGTTGGGTTTCACCGCGTGGAACCTGGAGTCAACCCAGGCAGACATGAAACTGACGTCGAAGAAAACATTTTGGCAGCATTTCAAGCAGATCCTACTACCAGTACCAGAGCCGTAGCTCAAAATCTAAACATTTCACAATGGAAGGTGTGGCATACAATGCACCAAAATGACAAATATCCGTTCCATGGTAGGGGTGTGCAAGGTCTGGAAGAGCAAGATCCCCAAAGAAGAATACAGTTCTGCCGTTTCCTCCTCAACAGAGACATCGAAGATGCGTGGTTCCTGAAATCAATCTTGTGGACGGATGAAAGCAAATTTTCGAGGGAGGGCATTACAAACTTTCATAACCTCCATGAATGGGCCGACAGAGACAATAATCCACATTTTAAGAAGCGAGTGTCGTTTCAGGGAAAATTCTCTGTCAATGTATGGGCTGGAGTAATTGGCAGGACATTGATTGGGCCCCACTTCTTACCGGATAATTTAAATGGTGAAAATTATTTGCACTTCCTACAATTCGATTTACCAGTTCTGATAGAGGAAACCGGTGTCCCGATATTCGAAAGAGACCGAACAGTCGTCTTTCAGCAAGACGGCTGTCCAGCGCATTGGACGTTAAATGTAAGGGAACACTTAAATAATTGCTTCCCTGACAGCTGGATCGGCAGAGATGGACCCATCCCTTGGCCCGCTCGCTCACCAGATCTGACCCCGCTGGACTTTTTCGTGTGGGGCCGGGCCAAGGAACTGGTGTATACGAATGTTGAAATAAACACGAGAGAAGAATTGATGGAGAGAATTAATTCAGCGTTTGAAACGATGAAACTGGAGATGATGTTGAAAATAACAACAACAGAAGTGAGAAGACGTAGCCGTGCTTGTATTAGGAATCATGGCAGACATTTTGAACATGAACAATAAATAATTTAGATTCAAATGTTGTTTTAATTACTCCGCCTAAAATTTAAAATTTCTCCCTCAAATTGGTTTGTAGATCCTAATTTCAATAATTTGTAAAATATCCTCGTAAATGATACCTCAAAAGAAAGAGCAATTATCACGCATGTTTTCAAAAATATTTGAACAAAAAAAGCACACTCCGTTTTTTTTTTAAATAAGGTTTTCAAAAATGATTTATGATTTTTTTAAATTTATATGAACTTTAAATGTCTGTAAAAAAAATGTCTAACGACACAGAGGCCTAAAACATGTTTTGCTAGATTGCTTACACATTACTTTAATAAAATAAAATAAAAATGAATTCATTTATCATTCAATTTAGCTATAAATAACCAGTTTAGTTAAAATTTTGGCAATTTTCGAAAAAAATCTTAAAAATTAGGTTAAAAAAAATGGTAAGACTTCGTCTAAGATAACCATGGCTTAAATTGTTCTAAACTGTCTGTACTATCTTCGCCTTAAAGCTTTGCACCCATCTTCCAATCACCTTGTATAGTGGGTATACTTACAGGCATACCCTGAGACTCCTTGAGGAAAGTGTAGGCCATGCCACCACCAATGATCATCTCATTGACTTTGTCCAGCAAATTCTCAATCAGCTGAATCTTGTCAGCTACTTTAGCACCTCCCAAAATGGCGAGGAACGGCCTAAAATAGAGACAATTTGTTTTAAGGAACTTCATTTAGCAGTTCTTATACTCTAGGGTGGGCAGTCAGATTTATTTTTTAGGTTTTCGAATCTGTATACTTCCGGAAATTTGCATTTTGTCTTAAGAAAAACGAACCTATTTTTAGAAAAAAAAGATTTCAGATAAGTAAGTCTAAAATAGTGCTGGCTGTGGATAATCATACACTTTCATGGAATTGAAGAATGACATGAAATGCTTGCGGTAAGCCTTTAAATATAATATGCTAAAAAAACCCTGTCTGATTGGTGAGGGTATTAGGTATCGAGATTTGATTCTATTATGCAATCCTTTTTGGAGAATAAGTAAAAAAAAATATGCTGATGAAAATTAATAAAATGTACTAAAATGAGGAAACTTGAATCATGGGCGCGAGCGGCCGCTTCTCGAGTAGTGACATCATAAAAAAAACAATTGACAAACGAACATATTTATACGGAAGGTGTTGGCGCGTTTTAAAAGTTAGTCAGAATTTAGAGAAACAGTGGTAATTTGGGACAAAAATCATGCATTTTAAAATTGATTAATATTTTTACTTTCATGAATATTTTATGTTTCTTATTTTATTTGGCAATGTCATTGGTATACCTATTTTCCCCTTTCGGATCAGACTGGGTTTTTTAAACATATTGTATAACGGTTAAATTTTATATGGTATCCATAAAAATACCTCAAAAAAAGTATTCCTCTGACATTCCTATTGTACCCAACAACAAGATTTTCCAGTCATCACTTTCAAAAAATATAAAATAAATAACTTACCTTTCTGGCTCATGCAGAGCCTTGGCAAAGTATTGCAGTTCCTTCTTCAGTAAGAAGCCACTGGCTCTCTGCTCAAAACCCTCACCCATCATGGAGCTGTGGGCTCGGTGGGCTGTGCCTGTGGAAATAACATTTGTGATAAATAAACAAAGTAATTTTAGTACAATTTTACTTTGTTATAGGTTGTAAGGCTGCTCTTTCATATAATTTGCATTTTTTTCTAAGAATGTGCATCAAGCCAAAATATTTAAAAGATGAAATATGGCCACAGGGTTATTTTATTACTAACATGACTCCAATCCTCAATCCATCCAGGAATTAGGGTGAGACAGCAATGAATTTTTACTGTCAGTGCCACCCCATATAAAGACTAATAAAGATTGAGTCTGTACAAAGCTTACCAAAAGCATCATTGATGTAAACATCACCCAGCTTCCTCAAACTGGCTCTAAAGGCCTTGACCTTCTCAGGATCAGCCTTAGCTTTAGCACCAGAAGCATCAACGCCCTTGCCCTCCTCCTCAATGTGGAACCGGAGGTTTTCCAGCAAGATGATGGATCCAGGTGCGGGATCAGCACAGGCAGCTTCAACTTCAGGGCCGGCACAGTCAGAGAGGAATGTTACGTCTCTGCAAGTGTGAGTATGATAATGTAGTATCGTATGTATCGTATTGGTGAACCAAATAAAGAAACAATCTAGTTGGAACATTTGACTAAAGTTTATTTGAATTGTTTGTGACAAACATGCAAGCATACATTGGCCATATTGATACCTAAATTAGCACAGAGATCATGTGTTATGTTGGGATATCACTTTATTAATTTGTTTACCTTGACTTTAGTCATGATAAGGAAAACATGAATTCATGATGCCACATCATTTCAGACATTTACAAGATGCCTAAATTCAACTTACTTGTTCAGGAGCTTCTTGAGCTCTTCAGCGACCGGCTTCAAGGTGTATTTGAGGTTCGCCTGACCATCCGGCCTGCCCAGATGTGACATAAGCACGACCGACTTGGCACCCTTCTCCAAGGCATACTTGACGGAATCAAGAGCCGCGACGATACGCTGGTTGTTGGTGATTACTCCTTCTTTCAAGGGAACGTTGAAGTCAACTCTGCAATCATTCAATTAATTTTTTTTCGAACCGTATGAAGGTCAGTACTTAAACATCACGTCTCACGCGAAATAATGCAGGTAAAACTTACCGCATCAGCACACGCTTGCCGGCCAAGTTAAGGGCATCAATACTGAGTTTGTTTAATGCCATTTTGATGACAGTTTTATAAAGTTTTACTGATAATTCAACACTAACACTTGGTCAGCCTCAGCGGCGAATTTCAAATTGTCAAATATAACCTTGGAAATGTCAAAGAGGTCATTCCTTCATGCCAACACCAAAAAACAACTATTTATTTTATAACTGGCAACAATTATACTAAATAAAGAAAATGCCTTTTATAAGATTATACAAAAATATTTTTGTACACTATTTTGTATGTTTAATGCAATCTAAAATACATGTAAATAAAATGTCGTTTGTTAGTATATAATAATTCTACAAAAAAAAAAACTGAACAAAGACAATACGCTGGCCAGCTAGAGTTCTGCGGGAGGGAATAATTTAAAAGTAGGTTGGCACCACTGTTCGTCTTCGCGAAATATGCACGCATTGGGACGCCCGGATTTAGAATGTTCTTTGAAAATCTACGTTGAAATAAATGTAAAAACTAGAGTGAGTGACAAGTTCCGTGTGTTACCTTATCCAAAGTTTAATTTAGATTGTTTTTCATTGTGTGATAGTGACTGTGTTGGGTGACGAACAAAGTAAAGCGTAGTGCGTCGAAAGTTGAAACATGGTGCCGCTAGGTCCCGGCCCAGGCCACCCTGCTGCACACCAAACACACGGTGGGCCTTCCGCCAACCTTTCCGGCACAAATTCGCTATCACAATCCGCTCCACAGTCGAACAAGTCTTCAGTGGCGGTAAGTAGCGTCCTTCTTTCGTTTGCATTTCATTGGTTTGCGTCAGTCTGGCGGGCGGCACATGTTTATGTAACTTCAACTTGTATGAGCACGTGCGATTTGGCGCTAATTTTGATGTCGCTTTCCAGAAGCCGAATTACACGCTCAAATTCACACTTGCGGGGCACACGAAAGCTGTGTCGTCGGTTAAATTCAGTCCAAATGGAGAATGGTTGGCAAGCTCCTGTGAGTATTACACATTTGACATAAATTAGAGGTCCATCTAACTTATTTATTTACGTTTGATGACTCCATATGTTTAGATTGTTTATTTTTTGCAAATCCCTAAAGAGGTCATGATATGGTCTAATCTGTTAAATTATTATCAGCTTCTACTACATAACAATTTGTAGGCAACTTTATTTGTAAAAGATCTACTAAGTTTTAAACCTTATGTGATAAGCATAGCATGTTCATTTTGATAAGTATGAGACTATTTTGTAAATGAAATGCATCCTAATTTTTTTCATTTTAGTGCACTATGTATCATTACTTTATATTGTGAAAGATTTACAAACTACATGCAAGCCTTTTATGTTCTGTTACCAAGGAAAATGGCATTTAAACCACTAGTTTGAGTACAGTAAATTCATTGCAGTGCACTAGGTATCATTACTTTATATTGTGAAAGATTTACAAACTACATGCAAGCCTTTGATGTTCTGTTAGCAAGCAAAATGGCATTTAAACCACTAGTTTGAGTACAGGTACAACAAAGTACATGACTGTTTTGCTGTTAGAAACAGAAACTCCTAAACCACACTATAATTAATGTAAAATGCCTACCCTAAATCAAGATTAGGACACTACCAACCTTAATAGGCAAGTGACCTATTTACAAGATCATGAATAAAACTAGCATTTTTTAAGAATGACAGCAATATTGAGGCAACAGTTTAGTTTAAAGGTCGGCCTTGAATACTGGCATCCAATAGGTGGAAGTAAAATTATAAGAATAGTTTACATCACTGTTTTTTTTTTAGTTGATATAGTGATGTAATGTCTTGTAGTCACATAATTAAGTCTAGCCAAACTCTTTTGATTTAAATAAGTCACACTCAGTTGGTTTTTGGGTGTAGATATTGTTCAACATATTTTATACAAGGTCAACCTATAATTGAAGAATGTTATAAAAAAAAAAAAAAAAAAAAAAAAAAAAACATATATACGGTCGAATTGAGAAACCTCCTCCTTTTTTGAAGTCGGTTTAAAAAAGCACCTATGAATGAATTGTCCAAATTCTTATGTTAATTATAACAAATGTGTTCCTGTATCCCCAAATGAGGCCTTATCATGTAAAACCTACTTACTTTAGATGCACAATATACAAAGCATGTCTAATTCCAATACTTATTTGAGTTTGATGAACTTCAATTAAATTTAAAATTTAAAACAGCTGTTGCTATGCAAGCTACTTAACAGCATTTTACCTAAATGAGTTGATTTCTTTTTGTCTACTTCATACAAATGATGATGTCATTCAATTACATTTTAAAATTTGTGGATAAGGATGACAGTTAAATAATACTATTTTATATTTTACAGCTGCTGACAAACTTATCAAAGTGTGGGGCGCTTATGATGGCAAATTCGAGAAGACAATATCTGGACACAAAATGGGAATCAGTGATGTGGCTTGGTCCTCAGACAGCAGGCTGATAGTCAGTGCAAGTGATGACAAGACTTTAAAGGTAAACTTTTATATATAAAACCATCCTCGTGAGTTTGTTTTGGCTGTTTCTTGACAGAGTAGTCCGGTACGAAACAGCTGCCTCATCTAGTTCTAAAAAGTTATTTATTTTGACATGTAAAAACCAATGTACGTACTCATATCTGGCAACAACAGGCTGTAGAAGCTAAATTTCTGAAAAAGGTGTTTAAACCATTTTAAATCAACTATAATTTAAAAACCCAACTTCTTTGATAACAGACCTCTAACAGAAAAATATAAAAATTTCTACATAGTAGCTGTACATGCTCAAGGTTACTTCCTAATTACCAAGTACCCAAAACCATAGACCGTCGAAGCGCGCGAAATTTGAACGACCGGCGTACGTTAATGGGAGTCGCGCAGGCGCGGTGAATGATCTCAGCGGGAATTGGGAAGAGGGGGCGGGGGGAAATAAGGAATCGCGTGAGGACCTTTTTACACACGCGAATTTCGTGTCGCCGTAGTCACAAATACCGTTTGTAAGGGAAAGGTTACCGCTGCGCCGTAAGTTGGTAACTACGAAATGCATCAGAATAATAGATCTAGATTTCATTTATTTTTAATATACAATTGTATTGTCGTCTACTTGTAATCTAAGAAACAAGTAATTTTCGGTTGAGTTTCTTAACTACCTATACCATACCTATTCAAATGTAATTTTGAAATGTTATCAGATCACTAGCCATCCATTGCCGGCTAGTTAAATTTTAGTCTTTTCAATGCTTTGATTAACGTCATTTCTTGGTAGCTCCACTAATTTTATATAGACAAGCCTCCACTGATAAGCCAGCAAAATTGCTTAATTTAGAAAGATGAAATAGACCAAGTAGGTGTCATGACCCTATCATGATTGATGGCCATTATTGCCACTTGCTCTAATTCTCAACTGTCAACTACCAAAGTTACCTTTGTTAAAATAGTCTGGGAAAGTAGATAAAATACTTCTTAGTTCACTGAACCAGCTGATATCTTAAGAGATAACAGTGTATATTTATGTCCACAGCATTAATAGATAAGAATCTGAACTTTTTAAAACTTGAATATGCATCAGCATCAGTGATTAAATTGTAACTTTTTTATGCGTAGCGTAAAATTACGAAATACATCTGCTGAATAAATGCAGATGTAAAAACTTTACATCTGCATTGACTCGGCAGAAATAAAATAAAATAGTTATTTTTAGAATATGCAAATTACCTACTATTGATTGTCTGGCTAACATTAAAGTTCATAATTATCTCCAACTATTTCACATGTTTTTTTTTTTAAATACACGGTTTTATTGTTCTAATTTTACTATAAATACCTCCATGGTCTCCGTAATATATCAATGCATCCATCAGCACAATGTTTTGAGTGTGTTACATTGAGTTACCATAAAACGTGATTTTTCATCCTAAAAAAAAGTTGTTTCCCAGCAACAATTATTGTGTAAAGTTACTTAGTTTGATGTACAGAATGCTTGGTTGACGGCTTCGTGAAGGGCCCATTTACACCCTGTATACTCCCAGAAGGGTAATTTAGCACAAATTTCTGAATCCAGGGTGCTATTGTTGCTCCTAAGAATTTCCTAATATAAAATTATTCTACCTAAGCACCCATTCAGCAGTGCTTAAATGTGCAAGGCTGCTCCGGCAAAAAAAGTAAGGGATTAAATGAAAATAAAAGTTGCACATTTCATACGTTATCCTTTGACCTCGATATCTGGTGTTGCAATAGCAATTCATTATTTATCTAATTATTTATGCTATATTACGATCAATTTATTTGGTGTCAAAAGTTATCTTGAGGTTGCAACTTCAGTACAGTTTTGTCTGTCCAATAAGGGCCAAACTATGATTTGCCCCTCAACTAGATACATGTTTTTTCTTGAAAGGACCTAATGACTAAAGCTATGCTATCTTTCACGTAATACATGTAATCCTAAACATCGCGAAAACCTATTGTGGAAATTACGAGATACATAAATACCTAATAACAAAACTACAAAATTCGTCAGATTTTTATGTATCGAAAATTGATTTTCCCAAATGCCAATTTGACTGTTTATGCTCCATAAACCTTTAAATAGCACATTCAACACCCACAACAAATATTTTATGACCCATTTTCATGTTGCAGGTATGGGAACTGAGTTCAGGCAAATGTTTGAAGACACTGAAGGGACATAGCAACTACGTATTCTGCTGTAATTTTAATCCACAAAGCAATCTTATCGTATCGGGCAGTTTTGACGAAAGTGTACGGATATGGGATGTAAGAACAGGTAAGATTTTCATTCATTTGTTACCCTACTACTGCAAAACCAAAATGATGGTTATGATTTTGATAGGCCTCTCCATCTATTTCCTCATAATTCCTAAAGTCCTAGGCGTATTCTGATAGACCAGGTATCGTTGGGAGCGTCATATTGTTGTACATCGTATCGTTTACAGCGGTAGCGAGGCCGCTGCCACAGCGGCGCCATGTGTAACGGCACTTCTAGGCTATTAACATTTCATAAAACCTAGCTACAACAAAGAAGCCATCTAAAAAGTATTAATACGCGGTATAGTTGAGGTTTAGATAAACGTTATTATTAAATAAATAAACTGCAACTTTTGAATTCCACTGCGATAATAAAGGCCTTTGAAGGCTTCCTTTTTTTTTAAATGAGCCAGAACATTCAGAAACATTGTAGAAACCTGTAGCAGTGAAATAGTACCCCTTAAATTGTTTACCGTTAACGACACAAATGGCATTTCAAATGTTGTCGTGCGCATGTCCGTAGTTGCGAAAAGGTTAATTCATACGGCGGTGTACGTTTTATTTTTGTAACATAACTGTCTCCCTGCCTATTTATTACGCGTTCAGCTTACGGAATTTTATTTTCAACTCGCGAAAACACAAAAACTAAAATGTATATAACTAACGTATGACATTTTCTTATTTATTGGTACTATTACCTTTTAGTGACCCTGTAAAACTGGCACGAATGCATGAATAGAACGGTCAACGATCTACATTCTGTACCCACATCTTAAACATACCAAGCTATTCAATAATACTTCTCCTATGTTAAACAATGAACCAAAACATAGGCGTGACATTCAGTCACGTCCGTAGTACCCTATGTACTTCAGACGGCTAATCCGAAACTACATACTTCGTTACACAACGTTCGCCAAGCATATTAACACCATACTGTGAAAACATTTTCACCGTTCACTGCACGACTTTCGACATATTTTCACAACGATAATTACTTCTATTAATAGCCACGTGGAACTAGAAACAGTCGTAAATGTCACGCTTGCTACTCCTGTAGAAGTGGGTTAGTGCACTATTTATACTATTAACATCCTGGCCAAATCGGTACGTCTCATTGTAGTAGGGAAATCTATTGATCAAAGTGACTAGTTTAAATTCCTGTGAAGTTCTCTTCATTGTATGGCCCGAGGTGTTACTTCCTTTTTTCCCATTCTTCTATGCAGGCTACCTCCCGACAATTTATTTTTTGTTTCGATTATCATGTTGATGCTTAGTTTGAAAGGGTTTTGCCTCAAACGTCTTACAAAAATAATTAATGATTAAATAATTTTATTTCCAGGCAAATGTTTAAAGACTCTACCGGCGCATTCAGATCCAGTTTCAGCAGTACACTTTAACAGAGATGGCAGCCTTATTGTTTCGTCGAGTTATGATGGATTATGGTAAGGGCCTAATTTACTAACTTTATTTTATTTTTATTTACTTTTTTTATTTTTACATTATGGAAAGCAATAAAGTATTGAGTATTGAGTACTAGACATGGTCATTGTTCCAATTCTTCATGGTTTGGTAAGGTAACCTTGTTCTTGTTATTTTTCGATATCGCGATTCATGTAACATTCCGCATTTGACATCAACTGGTTACCTATCAGGCAGGCAGGCCTAGCAGGCAGAGATTTTAAAGTTTATTTTTTATTTTCAGTCGAATCTGGGATACAGCATCAGGTCAATGTCTAAAGACGTTGATAGACGACGACAATCCGCCGGTTTCCTTCGTGAAGTTCTCTCCAAACGGCAAATATATCTTGGCTGCGACACTTGACAATACCCTCAAACTGTGGGACTACAGTCGGGGCAAGTGCCTTAAGACGTACACCGGACATAAGAATGAGAAATATTGTATCTTTGCCAACTTCAGTGTTACCGGTGGAAAGGTAAGACTTGTTTTTCATCATTTCTTCTCAAAGACGTCCACTGCCTGCTACACAACTTTGCACTGACCGATTAATGGAGCTTATTTTCAGACTCGGTTATTAAATTTTTTACCCTTTTTCAAACTAACGCAAGTGTGTCAGTTTCGTTATACGGAAACAATTATTTCATCAGATTTGTAGTTTATCAGTAGAAAATGCTGTCACAGATTTGTTAAGCTTTATCTTGCGGTAGCTAGCTGATAAGAGATTGCAATTGTGTCAAGGCAAAAGTTGAATTCTCACGTTTTATCACACCAACTTGCTTCAGTTGCTATCCAATCATTTCTTAGTCATTATTGTATTGCATTCGCTTTCTAAAATTATTCATTGTTTATATTAGTAAGAAGTAAGATGAAAATTATCTTACTTATGCAATCAGTTGTGTTACGCATGACAAACAAATATCTAGCGTGCGCCACGCTGTGAGCGTTTCTAGGTAAATCCCAATACCAGACCAATAGTATTTTGTGGCAGAAAATATTTAAAGCTATATACTATGAAAGGCAATAGCTACCTGATATCACTATGTTTCTGCAAATTGCTGAAACACTCTCGTCTTAGTTATACATATTTCGTTTCATCATTTTTCTTTACGTGTTCAATCGCTGTATCTAGCTGCCTAAAAACAGCTAATTCTTAAATGGGCAATGCTAAAAATGTCATGCCCTTACGTTATAAATAAATAAAATTCATTTAATTCAGACAACAGTGATCCATAATTTGTTAGTATTACAAACAGCTTATATTCTAGTGTAAGTAGTGTTATAACCATCTCCTTTGTCCACAGTGGATAGTATCGGGCTCAGAAGATAACCTGGTGTACATCTGGAACCTGCAATCAAAAGAGATCGTACAGCGGTTGTCAGGCCACACGGACACCGTACTATGCACTGCATGCCACCCCACCGAGAACATCATAGCGTCAGCGGCGCTCGAGAACGACAAGACTATCAAGCTTTGGAAGAGTGATACTTAAAGTAGAGTTTGTGAGTAGTTTTAGCTGAATCTTTACATCTAATCTTTGTATTCTTAAAAATTAGTTTATTTTTGTCTAAGGAATGTGAATGATCTGTTATTATTTGCATGAACAGCACAAAAGAATAAGTTTGTTGATGAACTTATTTTTTTAAACAATGTTTTAAGCTTTTACGGTTTATAACTAAACGTACACTGTCACTTATTTTTTTGTCTGAAACATTTTAAAATGTATGTGTATATGTAGTATGGAATATTAAAACAGCGTGAGAGCGAAGACTGACTGACTTCCATTTTCATGAAAGAATAACCACTTTTAACTGCGGCGTTGTGTACACAGAGACTCGCACAGGCAAGAGTGACAGGAAACTCGATAACAGCCAGCCGCTCTTTGTACAAAAAGCTGTAAACATTGTACACAATTGTTGCAGTCTCTGGTTCCCAATGGCGGTTTTTCAAGGTATTTCTTTGAATTAACTGAATGATTTATCAGTTATCTTTAATCAAATTGCGGTCGGTCTGTGCTCGCTCTTAATTAGTTCCCTATCTTATTTAGTATACTGTTTTGTTGCAGACTTGTAACCAGACAGTGATCTGTACATCGTGGCTTCATATTGAAAGCCGGCGCCACTGGCTTGTGAATACATTTTATATTAAGATACTAGTCGAGTATCCCGGACGATGGACGCTGAAATTATGAGTGCGTTGTTTTATTTCAATAAGTTTAGTGTATCACATGGTATGAGTGGATTTTCTGTTGATATAAGATATAAATATTTTTGTATCTGACATATAAATGAGAAAGGTTCGAGTTTTAGCGATTATGTTTTAGTTAAGTATGATTTAAAAGATTCGCTTAAGAGTACTTGTTGGATATAATTAAAGATTCAGTAGTTGTACGTCGTGTTGTTTTTATTAAACCCTCGCATTTTAATGTATTTCGTTTGACTAATGTATAAAAGGACATACCAAGATTTTGTTAAAATGATTTAATAATATAACACTCTTCCGTGATGGAAATTGAGAAAAAGTGGTTTAATTTACCAGTCCTTACACTTGTCTAGACATTGAAATGCACTAGCTATAGACTGGCTACCTCACACATCTATTTCTTGATACATACTGTGTTGCACTTATTCAAATATTACACTACCTACTACTGAAGTTCGCATACTGCAATTAAAATAACAATGGTGCAATTTACTGGAAGTACAGTAAAACTGCACGATAATCATCATTTTGCTATTCCGACGGAACAAGTAAATATCAGTTACGCTCATATCAAGTAACCAACTATTCCAAAATTAGTTATCACGTTGTATATTCAGGTGATGCTACCGTCTCCGTTTTTAATATTCTGAATGGCACCGTTGATGTTGATTCAGAATTTTCCATATATTGCTGAGAGCCTTCTTGTGTTTGGTACGCTCGAGAGGAAGGTCCAGGTAGATCGATAGATTGACGGTCTTCCGAGTGCCTTTGGTTCATAGACGGCAAATGTAGACTTCTAGATAATTTGTTGCGTCTCCTGATATTCATCAAATATTTGAATACAAGGTTATCAATATCATTCATTAACACAAGTCTGTCATCTACATCTAACGGCTTTAACTTTTGAGCAAGAAGCTGTCCGTACAAATCACATTCTTTCACAGCTTCTTCGTTTTCATTATGGTTAGATCTATCTTTAATAGGAAAACTTTCCTCCACCTGTCGCTTCGGAATCGTCGAATATTGCACTCGACGTTGCCTCTTTGTAATCGGAAAAGATTCCGAAAGCGGATCTACGTTCGATTCTTTACGTTTTCGACTGGATGATCCTCGTGACAAAGGCCTTTCAGTATTCGATTCACGAGAAAGTGGACTTTCAAGCGGCCGTTCCTCTGTGCTTTCCTGCAAAATAGCAAATTTAATGGTAAGTATTGGAAACGGGAATATACTATTACGATAAAAGTGGCTTAACCCAGGTCATAGTTTAGTTTATTTATTAATAATTATCAAAAATTACATGTTAGATTTTGAAAAAATTTAAAACAAATCATTAAGTACACATTAACAAAGAGCATTAAACACAATTTATCATAAAAAATTAAGAACACACAATAAACAGAATAATAAACAAAAGAACATAATAATCACATCAATTTCTATTATTACAATCAAAACCATTCTTTTAAGTCATATAATGCTTGGTCTGTTAGCCAGCCTTTGAGTTTGGTTTTAAAAGCATAATCAGATGTCGCGCCCAAGATTCGCCTGGTCGGTTAGCCAGCCTTTGAGTTTGGTTTTAAAAGCATTATCAGATGTCGCGCTCAAGATTCCATCCGGTAGCCGGTTGTACACCGATGGACCCATAATATGAATCAACCTTCCAGATTTATACAGTGTGTGTGGGTAGCCAGCTAATTTGTCTCTACCACGAGTACAGTAATTATGTCTATCTCCGCGTTTATTATAATCATTTAGATGTTGCCTAACGTATACTGCCGCCTGTACCTAATATCACCATCGCGGGAACAGTCAATATTTTTAGTCGCTTAAAAAGTGGTCTCGCGGTGGCATCCCATTGAGATCGCGTAATGGCTCTCACGGCACGCTTCTACCTATTCATAGTCAACCTGTGAGCCAAATCTCATCGAAATATTTCAACAGCTAAGGCGTAGGTAAGTGAAAGGTAACAGACAGAATCACAACATTTAACTGTCACATTTGAATATTAGCATGGATGTCCTAAACATACCCGAAATTTGGCGAACTGAGGTCCAATCCCATGGTCCGATCCCGATTGTTCTGAATCTTCGACGATCAGCAATTCCTGCATAGAATAATAGAAAAGACTGTTAAGTATTCCTCTGCAAGGAAGGATATGAAGTCCGTCATGCTTCATTTGGCGCGTGTCCATAATCGGAACTAACGCCGCCGTTTCAATACAAATTCCATAGACAATATTACTCGTCAGCGCACATCCCGACCAAACCTTGTATGTACAGACGTCAGCACATCAGGCATCAGGCTACCCTAAACTCAATTTTTCCCAATCATCCTTGAACTTAACGCTTTAGCGATAAAGTAGGTACCTAGAAAATCTATTAACCCTTAATTCGACAGTTTTTTTTTTAAATTAAATTTGTAAACTCGTTACAGATTTTGGTTCTTAGGTTGTAGGGGACCCTAGAAAAAATACCTGAAAAAATTTACCTATTTCAGTTTCCTGAAAAATATACGTCCATTATACTGGACATTATCAAGTTCATAAGAAACTGATGCACTCCAACCATGTGCAGTATACTTCCCGTTGTCAAAGAGAACGAATAAAAGAAACAAGTGATTCCGTAGGAAAATACTCATATATATTAGAAAATTACATTAATTTCAGTCTGTTTTGCCGTATGGTTCCGAGACTGAAAATCCCCCAGTGTTCACGTAGATACCAGATCAAGTCGAGCATTGTGAAATAGTTTTCGAAATAAACAGCACATCCTGGAGTCTGAATTGTATTGCAAAAGGGCTAATACCAGTTTAGCACCCAGTGTCATCTGCTCTTCCTCCTCGCTAAAATCTATATACCGGAAGGTGTCATCACCGCCATACAATATAAAATCATAGACGATTCCAGACGCACCAGCGCGTACTATGTTCTTGAATCCCCATTTATTGGGTTTCATGGGGTTATACTGTCTCCGGTTTCCTGCTTTAGTACCCTTATACGGTATAGTCATCTCATCTATGCTATACTTCGTTTCTTCTTCCGTTGCAAGGCAGTTCCTCCTTATTTTTTCAATGAATGGTCGTATCTTGTAATATCTGTCCTCATCCGAATTGGCGTTGTGCACAAAGTGAATGTTGCGTCGAATCTGCTCGAATCGTTTCAATGGCATGACGTCAGCCACTTGGGCATATCTGAATTCTGTAGACCAATAGTCTAGATAGGAAGGCATTTTCACTATGCCCATGATAACAAGAATCATAAAAAAGTCTTTCAACCCCTCGATGGTCAATTGGATACATTTTCCAGTTCTTTGGGTTGAGTACAAGTTCGTGTTGTTGACGATATTAACGAGTATATCTGGGGAGAAGAACCGATGAAAATAGTCCAAAGGAGAGTCAGTATCCAGTAAATCAAACACGAAGTCGTTTGATGGAATGTCAGCCTTGTGTCTGAATTGTCCTTTCTTCCATTTGTAGCTCACAATGAGTGTTTCTTTGGTCTTCTTTGCCCGGATATTTGGCACAGCTCGTACTGGTAGTTTCCTTTTACGCCTGGTTGTTCTTGATGTTGATGGACTAGCAATAGACGAAGCATTTGATGACGGAATCGACAATAATGAAGGCAAACTTGGTAAAGCATTATAATTTACTTCGCCAGTGGGTGGTAGCACTTTGTCAAAAATAGGAGTCAACGGAGGTCGCTGATGGTTCAAATTGTCTTGTAAGTCTTCTAACACAGGGTTGTTCTCAGTGCCACTGACGCTAGGACGGTCATCTGTTTGAAAATTTTCGTTTACTGTCTCCATGAAAGAGGCAGCAGCAGTATCAGCATCAACGTTAGTCTCGTCACTGTCGATTGAAGTATTTTTTTTTTTGTTTTATTCGCGTGGGAAATCATCAAATGACTCCTCCCACTCTGGGCGGAGCGGAAGGGAGTGTCAGACTTTTACTGACTAAAACCATCCATGTTCCTTCTTTTGCCCTTTATGTTCCAGGGCCGCGGTATCTCTTTCGAACAGTCCCGCAGCCCTGGCAGGCATCGGCCCTTGCGGGCCCCTCCTGTTTGCTGGCATCTCTTTGAGGCGCGCGTGGAACACGAACGCGCCGTCGACACGGCCTGTCGTCATAAGACAGACGGACGGCGAGCTAACCCACTCCGAAAATGATACAAACGGCAATACTTCAATGGACGGTGAGTATAATGACTCACCGTCCATTGAAGTATTGCCGTTTGTTTCATTTTCGGAGCTGTCTAATATATTCATGCGCTCTATGTATGAATCGATGGAACGGCAGGATGAGGAGGACAACTCTTCAGTCCAATGACCAGCAATTTCTTCTGCATTCTCAGGTTCAGAACCACTATCTACATCTGAATGAGCATTTTCAGGCGGCACCAATGCTACTAAGCAATGTCCTCTAGACTTGAAGCTCTGAAAAACGAAAAGTAGTAAGGTGAAAACATTTTATCTGTGGATCCCTAAAAATTTTATTACGAGAAACAACAAAAGTTAATTTTCTAATAATATGGCAACGGGAACAATACTAGACATACGATTTTGTATTTAGTTTTCTACTACTTTGACAAAGGGAAGCATACTGGACATAGTATTTGGCAGTTACTTTACTAGTAATTCGACGACGGGAAGTATACTGGACATACAAGTTGTGGGCGTCGTAAAAACTAAATGTAACTCAGTAAGGCAATCAAAATATTATAAGTAGCCTTTCGGGTATGTTATCTTTAGTTTTCAATGAAATTACAAGGAAATAAGCCGTAAAACAGTGAATAAAATGCAACTTATCGAAAGCCCGCGCAGCGAGTCCTTCCTCCCCGCCATCTCGCCGGCGACTGCTCCTCATCTCGTCGATGTGCACGCATCGTTGGTTTTTGACAACGTAGTTGGATAGTTAAGGGTGTAATTATAGCACCTAAAACTCTAGATATACGGTCTATTTTGTGTGTAGATTTTTTTTCATTCAACGGGAATTATACTGCACGGCGTCGAATTAAGGGTTAAAGTTTGACAGATTGTAGTAGCTTGATGTGCTTGGCGTCTGTACATTTCGCTAACATCACCAATTCATAACTTAAATAGGTAAGTACCTATCTAGATAAAGAATAACAGATATACATAAATAAGTAGGTACCCAAATTAATTGTTTATTGTCTCACCACTGTTTCGCCACTTGTTTTCTGGCGATTATCATATAAATCAGCCATATAACTGTCCATAGCATCGAACGCAAACCATGATGGTCTGTAAACGTCAGCACCTGTTAGTGCAGTTTCCTTTATTCTTCTCAAATTATCCCTGTATTGCGTCAACAAAGAATTTCTCTTCTTTTTTAATTCCTCGGTAGGGCAAGGAACTGAAAAGTTATTCGATAGTCTGGCCCAGGCTGCATTGACTAGATTTCTATTTTTGCTTTCCTTACTTTTATGGTTCCAAATACATGGTTCTTCGTGGAGCAATTCAATAAATTCAAGAACTGATTCATTGCTCCAGTCCATTATTAATACCTAACCTCACTTAAACAACCGTTCCGGTCAGTGACGCAGACGCAACTGGACTTTGCACACGTGTGGCAAGCTTGGCAAACATTTGAGCACTTTATCGACCGCTCTAAATCCAACACGACGTGATACGGCCATGGAGATAATGCAAATGTGTTCAATCTGTGCACACTGCACACATGCTCAAATACCCGTCGCGCCGTAAATATCGGCTTTGTAGGTAATTTGTGCTTTGTCTGGCGTCGGTTTCACACAGATGTGTAGGTAATAAACACAACTCACACTCACTTTGAGCGGCTACCCATAGACCCGCCCGCGTCGGTTCGGTCGTCGTTCGTCGGCTGATGCTAGTGGAATGAGTTACCTATGTATGAGCTAGCGATAAAATCTGTAAGTTCGTCGGTTGCTATGGGCGTCGCTCGTTTTGTGAGCTGTTGTGTCTCCAAATAATTTATCAGCTAGTGATTATTTTTATGTAGGTAACGCTTCATTAGTCAGTTATCGCAGTTCGGTTCTACTCGTATTTAGTCGTATCTATAGATAGACTGTTGCAATTTAAAATGCTTGCCCAAAACATATTAGGTACCTACATAGTTATTATCGCAAAACATTCATTGCACATTTGTATACAATACATTGTGCATGTGAGTGACTAGGTTCGGGATAGGTACAATGATACAAACCATTTCGAACTATGTTTTGTATAGCGCCATCGCGCTCTCTCTCCTCTCTCTCTTTTGTTCGTCTCTGAGCGTTCCGTTAGAAGGCGCTGTTGGCCAGAAACGTAAAATGATCCTGTGGAATTATTTCAGATGTACAGACGCCAGCAAGCTACCCGAAACTCAAATTTTCCCAATTAACCTTGAACCTAATGCTATACTTAACGATAAAGTTGAAAATCTATTCAGATTGTAGTAGTTTGATGTGTTGGCGTCTGTACTCGAAAATTTATTTCCAACTTGTTTATTTCTTGGAGAACTCATCTTCTAAATTACATATATAGGTTACAAAACAAACTGACAAGCTTTCAAACTTTCAAAGCATTTCGTATTTTTTTTACAACATTTTTCAACGAGATTGCTACTACATATAAATGTGATATGTTTCTTGAAAGAATTCCTTTCGGAAACGTTTTAATTTTTATTGTTTCGCTAACAAAATCATTGACGCTTTCGGACAGTAATGAATAGACCAGTTTCGGCAGCATAATTCAATACAACACATTTTTAACTTTTAACGTTATCGACTTACCGTCCATACTTTCATAGAATGCCACTTTTTCCAGGTCCTCAGGTATCTACTAACTTGTTAAGACCCAGGGATAGGTTATACCAAGTTCTGAGCTAAGTACAACATTTAGATTTAATGCATGATGCATCATAGTTTTCCAATTTCGCTGCCGCTAAGCTGGCGCGTGAGGTCATCTGTCGTGGGAGCAAAGATAATAGAGCCCTGAGCTGATTGTTGCCATTAGTGGGGGTGAAGAAATTAGGTCGACCAATCTTTGGGGAGTTCGGGAGACAACCTAGTCAGCGACGACGCCGCGCTGCGTCGTCGTCGCCGTCGCCTTGGAAGTAATAAGGCGGGTAAAGATTTTATAAAAGTAGGTTGATAGATTTTAGTAGGTCTACGTAAGTATATAGGTATCTAGTTGGGTTACCTAAAATATACCTTAACCTTTTTAACGCCTCAGCATAAACGCACGTGCGTGCCCTCCACCCACGCCAAGCCATAATTTCGTGTTATAGTGCATCGCATTTTTTGTCACATATTTGTGTCGTTGACGTACAGGGCACGCGCTTGGTTGTCACGTATATGTGACAATGGCGTTCAAAAGGTTAAGGTTCGGTCAAACCGGTACGGACCAATTTGTGCATGCTAGTCTGGACACGGACACAGTAAAACCGTGTCCGCAGTTTGTCTTTACCGGTCTTTGTTCTCATTTTGGTCGCTCTGACACTTTTCTAACGTTTCAAAAAATACATGCTATGCATAGCAGTGGCGAAGGTTCCATACAACTCGATTCCTACCGGAGTCCCTTTGAAAAATGGCACCGTCAGTATTCTATAGACGAATAATATAATCACATCAAAGATATATGTATACTACGGCTTACCTCTTATAAAAATTTACCCTTCGCTATTGGCTTAGAACCGCAGTAGTCGAGCGTAAAGTGAAGAAATATCAAGTTGGCTTTTTAAGGCTACGTACGATTAATATTAAGTAGGTACTCATGAGCTTGTGTGCGTGTCAGGGAACGAAATTACTTGCCGATTATGCATTCATTCAATGTGTTTTTGCTTCAATTTTGAACGGAATTTTGAATAAAACTGTCACTCTGAATCTAATTACTCTAAGGTAAGCTGTTAATTGTGTTATAATCTTATAATTAACAAAGTTTTAGGTCTCCTGCGGAATAAAATCATAAAAACTCTCTGCTCTGAACATAAACTGCGTTATGGATCCAAAAGTAATTACGGGCGTGTCTCGGATGCGTTGAGACTTGAGAGCCAAGCGTTTACCACGTCTGACATTCGATTAAGAATTTACACTCAGCAAAGCAAAATAACACGACGGTGAGTGTTTTGTCAGTCGTAGATCGTAGGAAGCCGCCCGCATGGATTTTAATGATAGGAGGGTGCTAAATACCATCTAAATAGTTTACTCGGTTCTTTTGCGTGGGAGGAAATAGAAACTGACTGGGAGTTAATGAGAAATCTAATAGAGATATCTTGCATTTCTTGTAAAGGTTGGTAATGGTGATGGACACATGGGATCATCGTACCAAAATTAGCTGTGGTTATTAATACTGCCGTTTTAATTAAAAAGGGCACAACTAACATTTTTCATGAAATTGAGTTATATACATATACAGCGTGTAACGGAAGGGGGGTATCAACCCTGAAGGAGGTGAATGTGCTCATGAAACTCAACAACTTTCCCCAAAGAACATAGGTCGAAATATGAAAAAAAAAATTTGGCCCTCCCATAGTAAATCAATCAGCTGGTGGTCAGTTTTGTATATCCAAATTCAGGAAAAAAAGGTCTATCTGCCTAATTTTTGGCAACAAAATTAACTGGAGATAGCATAAGCTTAAAGGGCACAACTGCAACATTTTTTAGTAATTTTAACATCGATTTTCTCAATATTTACAAAATGTTACTTGTGCTCTTTTTAATAATGACGGCAGAATATGCTGCAACGAAAGAGCTGTGAGGGTAGTTTTATACTGGACGGGTATTATTTGAGTCTATCGATACGCAAAGAAGACGATGAATTATGCTGCATCTGATCGTGCTGCAAGTTTTGAATGAGAGTTGCGCTGTTGGTTAAGTAATAATAAAATTGGGGATTTGTCTCTGGATTGGATTGAAAAACAAGATGGCTGTGTGAGTTCCGATTATGGCCACGCAACAAAAGGTTCATGTAGTGTACAACTACCTATAGAAAGGTTTTCACATAAGTAATATTGGATATCAAACCTACGTTTTGCCTGTGGGATGTACGTGACTGAGGTAGAAACCAGTAGCGTTTAAATCATAAAAAGCGAATTCATTTAATTGAAATTTTAGTTTATCTGCGTAAAATTCGATGTTCTTTTATCATTTCCCCTCGAGCAATTCGCGGTCGATGCCCGCAGACACTGAAATTATTGTTCAAACGCCGTATAATTTCTATTAAGTTATTAAATTGAGCAAAATGGGTTTTGGCGTTTTATATAATTCAATTTCTAACACTACGTTGCTTTTCTTTTGACCATTTACACGGAAATATAAATCAACCTTGTGTAGGGTTCGCAGAACTATAGAAAAGTTTTCCGGAGAAAATTCCCGATATTTACGACGAGTTAGGTACTAGGACGTACCTACCTATACAAGTGATACTGTTGATTCCGATGTTAATTACATTTTATTATACACTGTTTCACTATTCTCATTTCTGGAAATGCCGGACGTTTTATAATATTCCCCCCGCATTCCGGACACTGACTTATAACTCCGGACTTGTCCGGAAAATTCCAGACGTGTGGTAAGCCTAACTTTGTGAAACTTGTAATTTCTAAACATTTCTTCCATAAAACGAAACGTTGGTTTGGTTAAACTACGCTTAGGAAATAATGTAAAATAATTTTAACATTGGCATGTACAAATTGAAAAGGTAATAGGTATCTATCTACATAGACTAACTTTTAGCCTTTGACTATCTACAATTAAGCGAAAGTGCCAGGGTACCCCGCCACTTTAAAATCTTACGAGTTTTGCAATTTGCAGGTCAGTATTAGTTTTTATGTTGATGATTGATTTTTGTGGCCGCCACAGCCGTAACAAATATGTAAGTACCTACCAACTGAAATAACTAAAACTCAAGATATCTAAAGCTAGCTTCCCACGGTCCGTGATATCGCGGACGGAGGCGGACCAGCTCGCACAACACACCGTGGGAAGGGTCTCGTCCGTGGTAGCGCAGACCGTCTGTGGCGGTGCGCCGCTATCCGTCGCGAGGCGGTAACTTCAAAGGTGCGGTGCGCCGGGATCCGAGCACGTACGACGCGGTTCGAACGCGTCCGTGGTTGCACAGACGACAGCTGTGCGTGATTCTGCGGATCATCACGCACAGCCGACGACCACGGACGGCAACGCACACAGACAGGGCTCTTTCAACGGTGCGTGTCGGTCTGTGTAGATCCTTTTAGCATCGTATGCATGAGTTTTGTTCTTATGTTCCGGCGCCGTAGAATTCCATAAAATTGGTTCATTTTGATAAAGATTCAAACATTCTAAAATAAGTTTGTTTGTCCACTCCATTTCTGCGCAATCAACTACACGCGTTCGGACCGCGTCGTACGTGCTCGGATCCCGGTGCACCGCACCTTTGAAGTTACCGCCTCGCGACGGATAGCGGCGCACCGCCACAGACGGTCTGCGCTACCACGGACGAGACCCTTCCCACGGTGTGTTGTGCGAGCTGGTCCGCGTCCGTGGCGGTGCGCCGGTATCCGTCGCGAGGCAAAGGTGCGGTGCGACGGGATCCGAGCGCGTCCGTGGTTGCACAGACGACAGGTCAGAATTTGTTTGTTGTAAGAACAAAACTGATGCATACGATGCTATAAAGGATCTACACAGACCGACACGCACCGTTGGAAGAGCTCTGTCTGTGTGCGTTGCCGTCCGTGGTCGTCGGCTGTGCGTGATGATCCGCAGAATCACGCACCGTGGGAACCCAGCTTAAGAAACCACCAAATAGAAGACGGACAAAATCGGATGCCGAAACAAAAAATTGGAATATTTCCGCGGAATGCACTAATTAAAAACTTGCTGGAAATTCCCGATATAAGTTTTCAGTTTGCTGTGATAGATAAGGAATTTAGGATTAGAGGGTGGAAGGCAAGAAGGCATATTGACGCACAAACGATTAACTTTTGTGCGTCAATGTGTGTGCTACCAAGTTTTCAGTACATCATTCCGAACCTGCCCACATAGATATTTTTCATCGGTAATTTAAAAAAAAAAAACTAGAGAGGTGTCAAGGGACAACCGCATGGAACGAAGTTCCTTTCGATTAAGTAGTGAAGCAATTGTAAAAAAAAAAATTGGCACAAAAAAAAAACCACCACCACCTTTTCGTCTGAATTTTTTCCGTCTAGCCTCCTTTCGCAACGCGCCATAAGGAACTTCGTTCCAAAAACCTGCTGTTCCCTACAAAAGTGTATGATATAGTGTCATACCGATAAACAGTGAAACTTAGTATCAACTAGCTGTTGCCCACGAGGCCACGACCTTCGTTCGCGTAAAATTATCGTATAATAAAAAAATATAACTCCCTTTTATTAATCGGATTTTATTACCAAAATTTCAAGGGTTTTAATTTTTTTTTCACGGAACCCTTATTATTTTTCGTAAAATATAAGTAGCCTAAGTTACTCCTTATTACATCAGCTATCTGCCAGTGCCGTCAAAATCGGTCCAGCCGTTCCAGAGATTAACCGGAACAAACAGACAGACAGACAGATAAAAATTGTAAAAAATGTTATTTTGGTTTACGTACCGTATATACATTCATATGCATGTTGTAAAAAGCGGTTATTTTAATATTACAAACAGACACTTCAATTTTATTTATTTGTATGTATAGAGTATAGATGAACGCAGTACTGAATCTGTTTACGAAACATTGCTTGAACGTAAAATAAATGTAGAGAATTGAACATATTTTCTTTCCAGATAATAAGGTAAAATGAGGAGAGATTGAAGCTAACGAGCTCAGACATGGTATTGTGAAATATAATATCTAGTTTCATAAGTTTCAATAAACAACGTGGAACTCAGCTTTATCTAATATTCTTTGAGTAAGTTGCCAGGGTTGAAACTTCTTTGTTGTCTAGATGGATAAATAGATAAGTCTACCAACAAAGTTACCTATTGTCTTGCTTACATAACACACCTGAGTGCCGAGGTAATTTAACCTTTATAGTAAATAAAGACTTAAGGGCTTACCGGCTTAGGCGACGTTCCCATCTAGGTAAGCAACGTGATTATAAATATCATATTGTAGTATTGGCAGGCCAAAGAAAAGATAGATGGGTGGTGTGAGGAGTGATATGAAGAAAACGGAGTAAATGATGACCTACAGTCTGACCGGGGAGAATAGAAAACGTATTGCACCGACCACAAGTAGGATGGGCGAGGGCAGGAAGATGATCAGGGGATCTAAAATGGCCGCTTTAGCAGAATCATAATATTATGATAATAATATGAATTACGTTTAAATTCGTAAAATGGTCACAAGGTGACATTTGAATTGGTGGAGCGAACGAATTTGACCCTAAATCTCGTTTCCCACTGGGGTGACGACAATCTGGTCAAATTCAATGCTCTGAAAACACAGGCATGTCTTTTCACTGCTAAAAGGAGCCAGTTCCAGTTGTCTCCAGCTTTCCGAGGTACAGTTGTACCAGTTACCGACCGCCTACAGCTTTTGGGCATGGAGTTGACATCGGATCTCAACTTCGGCTCAACCATCGAGTCAAAAGCTCAGACCGCAGCTAAGAAGCTGGGCATCCTGAATAAGGTGAGGCAATACTTCACATCTGGACAGCTTTTAAGTTTGTATAAAGCACAGGTCCGTTCCTGTATGGAGTATTGCAGTCATTTGTGGGATGGCTCAGCAAAATACCAGCTTGCTGCACTTGATTCGGTGGAAGGCAGAGCTAAAAGGCTCTTAAGCGACGAGACTTTGATAGCTACGCTTCACTGCCTAGCTCATCGGCGTAATGTCGCCTGCTTGTCGGTCTTCTACAGACTGTACTTCGGAGAGTGTGCGCAGGAGCTCCACGATCTGATCCCACCATCACCCTTTTATCACCGAACTAGCAGACGTACTGCGGCGTACCATCCACACTTGGTTGATATCCCGACAAGTCGTACTCGGCGCTTCTCGTCCACGTTTATTATGCGCACAGCCAAGGTGTGGAACTCTCTGCCGGCATCTGTGTTCCCTCCCACATATTACCCGCCTGCCTTCAAAGCAAGAGTGAGCAGGCATCTCCTGGGCACGCTCGTTTCATCATAGATCTCATCCATCGCTTTCCACCAGGCGTGATCGAGGTCAAGAGCAGGCCCATTTTGTAATTTAAAAAAAAAACATAATAGTAGACGACCATTTTAAGAATTTAAACGTAATTCATATTATTATCCTAATGATTCTGCTAAAGCGGCCATTTTAGACCCCCATATCACGTGTCACGTTGTTTAAGTGGGAACAGCGCCTTAGAAAAATTGACATTTTAACAGTAATAACGATGATGGAAACTAACTTATAATAAGAAAACTTTTTTAAAACAATCTTTTAAATATATGTTTTCAGGAAACCCCTTTAATTGATACCCATTGTATCCTGTCCACGCTCTTGTCCACATATTTATCACTGACGATATTAATAAAGTTAGTACAAAAGTCAAATCGGTATGTTTTGCTGTAACATAACTAATTAACAACCTTTTCCGTACCCAAGCATCACTGAAATAATTTATACCATGAGAGGCATAATACATGTAAGTATGTGTATGAAAGACGAAATTTCCTTCTAATTTTCATTTCAATAGACATACCTAAATAAGTTCAATTGTAAGTATTCAATCTCCAGTAAGATAACACAAAGCGAAGGACCTCTTTAGAAACAAATCCTGAGCCCTTTGAACTTCTAGCTACCTTTAATACACGAAGATCTCTTTTATCTGTGTCTACATAGGTACCTCCTTATACTTAACTACTTGCGTGGTGGTATTTTTTACAAGCTTTTATTTAACTTGCAATTTATGTTTGTCCGGGTGGAATATTTCAACTGAATTTTAAATCAGATATCTTCAACCGATTGAGCTGAAATTTTGCACACATTTTTGGTTCTGGTGACAATACACTTACATGACAGACATTGCTTCATCCTTCAGCCAGGATCGTCTCCTCACGAGAGAACTCCTCAACGGTTAATAGCGCGGACACGAAACTTTGTACACGTGTTCACTTTTGATAGATAAAGATAATATCTATCGTGACCTCAACCTGCAGCCAGAATTGTCTTCTTACGAGGGAACTCCTCAACGGTTATAGCGCAGGCATGAAACTTTGTATCTACGCGTTCATATTTGATGGAAGAAGAGGATTTCTATCATGAACTGAACCTGCAGCCAGGATCGTCTTCTCACAAGGGAACTCCTCAACAGTTAATAGCACGGATACGAAAAAGTGTTGAGATAATTATGCGTTATCAGAAATGATTACGACACATTAAGTAATTTGTTTTTAAATAAAATTATTAATTAATAAACTTTTTTTAAAACAAGCTTTTATTGAAAAAGCTTGTTTTAGTTCATGATAGAAATCCTCTTCTTCCATCAAATATGAACGCGTAGATACAAAGTTTCATGCCTGCGCTATAACCGTTGAGAATAAAAATAAATAATAAAAAATAAATAAAATAAACTTTTCCTTTAAAACTTTTACTCTCAACTTAAAACGTAAATTGTGTAATGGTAATGAATGACACAATTTATATGTTATGATATATAAATTGTGTCATTCAAAGCTTGTCGCGAGATTTAAGTACTCGTATTTACTTAGTACGAAAAAAAAAAAAAAAAAAAACAATCAGATCAAGTTATTTAATTTACTTGTTTATCTACACATATAAATCTCGCGACAAGCGTTTATATCATATATAATTTACGTTTTAAGTATTGGTATTGCAGTTTTGTAGGAAACAGCTGTTTTTTTAAATGAACTATTATTTTAGTATTCTATAATTAAAAAATTCTATTAAGAATGATGTAAGTACTGAATATAGGTTGACTGGTTGAAAATGCCTATGGCATTAAGTCCGCCTCAGTACTTTGTGCTTCAAGTGTTAAATAAATAAATAAATACGTGGTAATCATTTTAGCGTCGGTGTCCCTTCCACCCTGTATAGCCATTGTGCTGCAAATGAGAAATAAATAAGTGAAAAATTGTAGTTAGGTACTCCCTTTACAGCGACTGTAGTCTACAAGACGTTAGGTAGTCAGTGACGTTTTGTTGTGAGTGCCTCGGCGAGTTTCTCAACCTCATTGCAAAAAAGTGACGCATTTAATATCTTCTCAGAATTTCCTTGATCCAAGTTTTACCGGTGAGCTATTAAATATCTACCTGTATGTAAGTGTCGTGGATTTTATGAGCTCCAATATTCATTGGAAAATTATAACTCTGATCGGAGTGTTCATAAAATATTTAACCTCGATCGTCATCTTAACACAAAGCGATAAAAACTTTAACAGCATCATAAATTTTATTTTTCTTCACCTATTGTTTGTTGAATAATTTTCCTGTAGGTAGTTATTCCTAAGTCGGTCCATGGTACCTACACAATTATCTGGACTTTTACAAAGACTAACACCCGTATCTATAAACTAGGTAGATAGGCAAAGTAATTGTTTACGTAAACGTAATTACTTGAGATACGATTTTATTCTGTAGTTTAGTAATTAATTGCTTGAAATTAGAACTGTCAAAAGTTAGAATTCTTAGCTTTACTTTCTTTGATGGTTCTTACTTCTTTCAAATTCTAAATGGTTGCACTTAGACTCAAGCAGTTACTTTAACTTGACTAGATACGACTGTAAGTAAGTAAATAAACAATCTACCTGGTCCGTAAAACTAGAATAATGCATTTTTTTTGCAACTAAACAATCGAAACGATCTACCTAATTACATTTCTTCACCACAGACCGGGGGGTCTAAAATGGCCGCTTTAGCAGAATCATAATAGGAAAATAATATGAATTACGTTAAAATGGTCATAGACATACCTAATATTATGAATTGTCACCTTGTGACCATTTTACGAATTTAAACATAATTCATATTATTATCCGATTATGATTCTGCTAAAGCGGCCATTTTAGACCCCCTGACCATGATCGACAAAATTAACGTAACGCAATTTCTCGCACGGTCACCAATAAAGTGATATAGGTACTTAGGTACCTACTCAGTATAAAGAGCCGGACGTGTTTCTATAAAATGCTAGAGGATTGTGTTCACCGCAATCTGATCCAATATTGTAGCGGCTGATAGAGACGTGTGGGTGATGTCTATTAGAGGACTTTCCAACAATGCGACCACGAGACGGTTGTTTTAGTTTTCTCTTTTTGAAAATGATAAGAATCGGAACAGTGACGAATCGGGCATACGCGGTCGTAACGGATGTCCAAATCATTGGAGTTGTGAAGCTTTCTTGCTCGTATTGTTAATGTTCCTAATTTTGATTTAGAGAAAGATCTCACTGTCTTGCTTTCCGCCTTAGCTAAGTTTAAATTTTAAATAGGTGTGTTTTTGTGCAAATTCATTTCCTATTACTTAATGAGAACCCTTAACTCCCTCGCTACGTCTAACATTGATTGGTTAATTAGTTGGGTTAATCAGGTCAGCTTCTAGCAGCCTGGATATAGGCCTCTCCCAATTGCACCATAACACCCTACTGTGCTCCGCCTTTCGTGTCCAGCCTGACACAATCATCTTTAAAATCTCTAAATTTACTAACAGCACCATCCATGTATATTTTGAGTCTTGTATTTTCGTCAAAACACATCAGTACCTATACAAATCCTTTGGTGACTATTGTAATTTTAATACCCGTTATCCAAATAGCTTTCCCTTGCCAAACATAAAAACTGATCTGTTTAGAAGAAACTGTTACCCCATGTCAATTAAATTATTTAACAAATTACCCAGTGAACTGAAAGACCTACCCATTACTATATTCCGAAAAAAAAATGTATACCTGGTTAGTCAATAAATGTTTCTACAAGACCCAGGAATATCTTAGTTATAAGAATAGAAAATTATTGTAAAATAGTGAAGACTATGTTCCTATTCTAGTGCAATAATAGCTAGTTATGTTAGTATAAAAAAAAATATCAAAATCGGTTCATAAACGACGAAGTTATCCGCGAACACACATAAAAAAAAAAAAAAACATATATACGGTCGAATTGAGAAACCTCCTCCTTTTTTGAAGTCGGTTTAAAAATGAAAAGCGTTCCTAAGAATAGTTATATCACCCATTTCGTTTCATTATAATTATAAGCTTTTATTTAATGTTTCGTATACCAGAAATGGTTAATATGAGGATCCCTATTGTTATATTATGTAATGTAACATCTATGTATCATCTATCTACCCATATTATGCGAATAAATTATTTGATTTGATTTGATTTATAAGGTGGCTGGTCTTAATTGGGTATGCGAACCAATTCTAACTGTTGTCTTTTATTGTTAAACAATAACTGGATAGACGGAAATGAAAATAGCGGGACGCCTTGGATGGCTTCCTCACGAACTAGCGAGAAGAAGCACACCATCGAGAGAAGTACAAGGAATGACGAGGCCCTGCCCAGGAGTGTGACAATACAAAAAAGAAAACGGATTCTATATCGAGTGGTAATAAACACATAGCTCCGATAGTTATGTAAATAGAAAGTTTCATCCACTCTGAAACAACTTTACCACCAGAGGCGCGAACGGGCGTTGCCGGTGGCGTGAATTCGTGCGTCGGACACAATTCATTTTTGCTGTATTGTATTCCATTCCATGAATACGTAACTTTGTTTCGAAAGCTTTTAAAATGTAAACCTTTGAGCGTTGAAGCAATTTTATGTGTGTATCGCTATTGATTTCATATTTTATTGACAAATCATTACTCTGATAAAAATAAAGAGATGAATAACCGGATTCTGGTTGAGAATTTAACATACGAGTACGAGTACATGTGATATCGTCGCCGCGAAAGTAGCCGCGAATTAAATTTTAAAATAATCACCTGAGTAATGCTAAGGTACTTCAAATTTTCAATTCATATAAAAGGTGTCAGACTTTTTCAACGTTAAAAAGTTTCATTAAAAGGTAAGTTTCATTAGTTTAACAGGCTGGCTCCTTATGGGAAATAAGAATAATAAATAATTTATAATGAAGAGAAGGCCTGTTAGAACAACAAACACAAATCGCGTGGATAAAACAGAACATTGAATTGCATAGTTTTCGGACAATACTTGACCGAATTAAGGAAAGTTTCGAGTCTCCTTGAAACTGTCGAAATAGTATCTTCCTGTAAGTAATCAAAATATCCATCAGCCAATGTAAATCTGGTCCAAACTTAGATTATGCTGGGAGGTTCATCGCTACCTGGCTAAGTGGTAAACTCAAATCTGTCAAGATCTATTAATCATGGAAGTTATTCAGTGCATCCGAAGTTTGCATAGTTTAATACGAAGTAGATTCTGAAGAGGACGGGGTAGTTACTTACGAAAATATTTTCACTATTTTAGGGAAAATTCCGCAGTTGATCCGTGGTTGGGTCACTCACTACTCCGTGTGCACGATAAGCCGTTGGTTCCGGAAAGCTATCATTCGCAGAGATTTCAGACAGCATCAAACCAGGGGGTATCGTCAAGTATCGTGTTGTTCAGGTACAGAAACCAGCACATCAAGCTACCCGAAACTGTAAAATTTTCCCAATCAACCTTGAACCTAATACTTAGCGATTTGAAAATCCATTAAAGTTTCACAAATTGTAGTAGCTTGATGTGCTGGCGTCTGCACCTTCTAGTTACGGAGATATTGAGAGTCAAAGTTCCAACTTTTTCACAAGTTTTTTTTAGATTCAATTTTTTAATGTTGTAACTTTAATTTAAATGCCTCCATGACCCCTGTACTATTCAGATGATGCATGCGGATGCCCCTCAAGTTAAAGGGGAAAATATACAAGTCCGTGATTAGACCTGTCGTACTGTATGGATCGGAATGCTGGGCTGTGAAGAAGATGGATGAAAAAAGATTGCATGTAGCGGAGATGAGAATGTTGAGGTGGATGTGTGGTGTGACAAGAATGGATAAGGTAAGGAACGAATATATTAGAGGAAGTTTAAAAGTTGCGCCAGTCACAGAAAAGTTGAAAGGGAATCGACTGTCTTGGTATGGACATGTGATGAGGAGGGACGAATCGCATGTGACTAAAAGAGTGATGAATATAAACGTTGATGGATGGAGAGGGAGAGGAAGACCAAAGAAACGATGGATGGATTGTGTGAGGAATGATATGAAAGATAAAGAAGTAAATGATAGCATGACGGTTGACAGAGGAGAATGGAAGAAAAAAACGTGTTGCGCCGACCCCAAATAACATGGGACAAGGGCAGGAAGATGATGACCCCTGTACTATTCAATACATCATGTTTAGAGTGTTTTACATTGAGTCCTACCGTAAAATGTGATTATGCACCCAAAAAAAATGTCGTTTCCCAGGAATCATTTTTGCGTAGAGTAACTTAGTTTGATGTACATAATGCTTGGTCCGTAAGTCCTTACACCTTGTAAGTCGTCGGTACGTTCAAGAAACATCACCATAAACTCAAGAAATTCGTAAGAAGTGTTCTAGAATATTTATTACATCCGTACAGCCGTAACTACGGCCATGGTAGTAAATAAACTTATGTTAAGCTTTTACCCTAGGTACTACTTTATGGTCGGGTTAAAAAAGGGACGGTGTTAACAACTCGACCTCTTTTATACATTACATCATTCTTCACGGTTTCTTTTACAGCTTAAGCAGTAATAAATGTATCGTCTCCGTCTGTGAACTGAAGAAAGGTTCTGTCTTATTGGTGTGGACTTATGTGGTGTCCACAGTGTTTTGTTTTTTAATCTCAGCAAAGAGGCGCATGTTTTTAAGGCCTTTTATATTTTATTAATATAAATATTAATAAAATATAAAAAAAAACTGTGTTTACAGAATGTCGTAAATAAAAAATATTATTATTCCCTTTATTAATTGATAAACAAATTTTATACATTTTTAAATTTTGATTAAAAATATATATAAAAAAACATTTAAAAATATTAAAAATTGTAGCCCACCGATATTGGGACCAGGGTCCAAGTTACCGGCGGCGGTCAGGGCTCCAGAGAGAGGAACCTCCTAACTATACGAGCCGTGTCCAGAAGTATCGTTTTCTGAATCAAGCCCTTGATCCAGCTGCCTAACGAGGACCTCCTTAGATATTGGTCGAGGCTCTTGGCAATTAAGCCATGGGCTGACACGACTATCGGCACAATGATCGCTGAGTCCACATCCCACATGTCGAAACATTATTATTTTATTTACCTTTAAAATGATTTGCGTTTATCAACAAATTAACATATGATTGTGTCCTAAATTCAGAAATATTTTAATTTTCTTTTTTTAACATTGGGCTGTTTTACGGTTCCGTTTAGTACCTAGGTTTTGGTGCTGCTAGGTAATTAATATCTTATTTAATTTATGTTACTTTCACCGAAATCAGCCCTATCCTTACAAATACAGTAGTACAGTCGCCAGCGCATCAAATTACTACAAACTGACAAATTTTCTCATTCGATTTTGAAATAATTTGGAGAAGTTTGACAGTTTGTGGTAACTTGATGTGCTGGCGAGTGTACCTAAGTTAAGAAAGTACCTAAGTCTAAACTAAACAGTAATACAAAAAGTTTCTAAAGTTCCGTTGACTAAACGCTTGAACTCAATTCCCACATTGGTAGTAAAATTGTGCTTCATTTCGACAGAAACATTTTGATATGAACGCCTAACTTTATGCGTATTAGTAAATGAGAAAAGTTAAAACCTGGGCTTGCGAGGAACGTTGAATGCTCGCTAAATGTGGTAACCCTATTTATAATATATGTGCTACAAATAGAACTTTTGAGTAATGAAGTCTGGTTCGAATAGTTAATGTGTATTTTTAGAATTTGTCTTAGATAAATCCATACATAAAGCAACTGCTACATGTATCTGTGATTGCTTTTTAAACCGGAACAAAGCAATATGGCGTCGTTCTAGAAATAGGTTTCCTGGAGGAATTCTTTCGCAAAGAGCTCTACGGTGTAAATAGAGGTTTGTAGTACACAACTTTTGTTTTTGTTTAGTTAGAGACATTCGTGGTTCATAATAATATTTTATACATTTATAGGGTGCCATTCAAATAGATGGACAAATTTTAACACCGCGTTCAGTACCTACCTCTAACCAAAGATATCCAAGCAAAAAAAAACACTGATTAAAGTGATTTTATTTTGACCGTTTTGTGGATGTGTTTATTCTAGAGCGCCGGCAATTTTTTATTTTTGGTCAAAATAAAATCACTTTTATCAGTGTTTTTTTGCTTGTATATCTTTGGTTAGACGTACAGAAAGCTGTGTTAAAATTTGTCCATCTATTTTAATGGGACCTTTTATATGGCCGTCTGAAATGGCCAGAGATTATTGGCGGCCCAGGGCTTCAAGGGCTATCCAGTCGTCCAATTAATATTAAGTATTTCAACCTAAGACGACCAGTGATGGTCATTGGCTTTTCCAAGAATTAAAACAACGACCAATCCTGCGAAGCTCAGCCCATATCCAGCAGATTCCCACAATCTTCACTACATCGTCGGTTTTTTTTTCAAACCCTGTTTCCAACGATTATAGCTCCTGAAAGTATTAACAGAAGGGACCACCAGAAGAGCGCCGTGACAATGAAGCTCGAGGAGTTCCTAGAGAAACAAATCAAAGTCTTGGATCAAACTATTAAATAAATTAGAAAAACACAGCAGAGGACTAAGAAAGTTCGTTATTCACAAGCCAAAATTTTAAATCCATATCCTATATGAGTTCTCGATATTTCAATGCGGTGATCGAGTCGTTGTAACCGCGCCGAAATATCGTGAAATCACAACAAATAGTAAACATGATAAATACGCCAAGTCTGAGACCAGATACCAAGATAGGCACTGAAGATGATGATGCTAGCCGATTTCGGCCACAGCGACTGAATTCGATGACTTTCTATGGTGTTTGACGAGAGCTTTAGGTTAGGCACTATCCAAACGATACAGAAAGAATGGTAAATATCCCGTTTTTAGTGTTAATGATAGTGTTAGTAACCATTTTAAAACTTAATTCATATCCTAAAAATTAAAAGAAAAGGTACCTATAAGGTTCCAATTTACACCAAAACTTTATAATGATCAATAAGCTTGTTTGAAACAGAGGAGTATGACGAAGAATGTTACAGTAATATTACGTTTTCGGGAGGAAAACGTAATGGGATTTACTTTCACTCTCGATAATGTCAATCTTCAGAGATTTATGGTGTGACGTTCAGAATTTCATTATAACTTTATTTTGAAGGAAAGTAGGGAACTGGGATAGGACGTGTCCTTTGCAGTGATTGGCCCATTTATGTTCATTAAAATAATGTGCATTGTTTAATAGATCTGTGTAGAAAGAAGGTATCCCTCATCTGAATTCAGGGCAAAAGTCTAAGGTCTTATCTTTTATAATATCTTTTTTTTCATGTTGAGATCGGAGCCTTTTCTTTTGTTTTCTTTTCAAATAATTTTGATTTATAGTTAACTAGCGACTCGCCCTGGTTTCGCACAGGTGCAATGTAGATACATATAATACATATAAACATTCCTCTTGAATCACTCTATCTATTGCTGAAAACTGCATTAAAATCCGTTGCATAGTTTAAAAGATGTAAGCGTACAAACAGCGGAGCGACTTTGTTCTAAACTATGTAAAGATTAAACAATTTTGTTTTTGTTCTGCGCGAGTGAAATTAATACTTTTTCTTATCTTTTAGTATTCCCAAAAAGGTAGATTACTGTTTAAGTGCTTACCTACTTTATGGTGGATATAAATATAGATGTGTATCTAGATTTAGATGAATCGTGTAATAATCAAGCGTTGCATAAACACGGGATGATGAATGTAGGTGGTTAACTAATCTTCAAATCGCTTCTTGCAGTAAGTGGATTGGGACTACCTAATCCTATTACCCAATACTATTTGTTTTAATCTACTAATATTAATTCAAATAGCAATATACAGTGTGTTTGGTCATCCACTAGCGATATTCTAGGTACTTATATAACAACTATTCTAATAAATTGTTGTTGTAGCTTTCTTGTAGGTTTTCCTGTATTCTATAGGCAAAGAACTATTTTTGTATTTTTTTTCAAAATTTTGGTCCTTTAAGAGTTAAAAGGCAGAATGGTCAATTTTAGCTCATTTTCTTACATAACTTCAAAAATAATATCTTAAAATTATTAAAAATATACTTGAGATGCTCACAATAAGCCCTTTCATTTGATATGTAACACAATATAGTTTGCAAAACATTTTTTTTTTCATTTTTTAGTTTACCACCTGAAAGTGGCCCCCATGTGTACTAAATTTCAACTCAATCAGTCGAGTAGTTTCGGAGTAAATTGGCTGTGACAGACGGACAGACAGACCGACACGCGAGTTATCCTATAAGGGTTCCGTTTTTCCTTTTGAGGTACGGAACTCTAAAAACTAAGAAGTTCTTAAATAAACAACTGTCTACCCGTTTTTCAAAGCTCTCCTTTTCTAGGAAGTGCCAGCTGCACAAAGCGCTGCGGTGCTGATTGGCCTGAAAGGGCTGATATTATAATAATTAGTTCGTGGTAGTCTGTTTTAATAAACGTACGCTTCCTTGTTATGATGTTGCTTGATTTATTGATTATGCATAGATTTAAATACCCTAGAACATTGAATGTTTCTTTTTAAACATGGAATTACTGATATTTTGGCGTCTCGACGGTAAAATTTATTTGTTGAAAAAAACAATAGCTCCAAAAATTACTTGTAGAACTATAAAAACTCTTTGAAGGTAAATTCTAAAATCATTGCGAAGCTCAACAGCAACAAAAGCTTTCAATTATACTTACAACGTAATTTACCGCCGCAAAAACCCAAATGATCTCGTCCTAGGAAGCTGTACAAAATACCAACATTTTTTCATTGAGCTCCAGCAAAAAGTAACTAACGAGGGTTACTTGACCCAATTTGTTGAGCTCCTCAATTAAAACTTTTGATTTAAAAGGCGTTAATTAATATCAATATTTTACGAAATTTTTATTGAAGCAAATTAAACGTTACTGAGGCCGAGATCATAATTAACCTAAATGTTAATTAGCACGTTTATTGACGAAGACTTACACTTCAATCAACTTATCTGTGCAGGCGGAAAAACAAACTAAAATAAATGTACCATGTTTGTCATATCGATGGGTTAGCTCGTTCCATCGTCGACCTCATCTCTGTCCTCAGGACTAGATTGAGGTCAAGAGTAGGCCCATTTAATATAAAAAAGCGATGCAAATTTTCTTGACAAGCAACGCCACCCATAGAGGCCATAGACTAATATAATATAAAATGAGACGCCACCTTGAACTGGACATTTAAAGTGGTCATAATATACACACATTTGACAGTTGTGTGACAGTAATAGAAACAACGATTATACAGAGTGGGTAAAAATCATGGATCAAACGAAACCGGGCGATAGCTGGGGTTGTCGGGGTAATTTTTTGATAGAATATTCTTTTTTACAGTATTGTTCTTAAGTTACAAATCATTTTTTGTGAGATTTATGAGATATTGAAAAAAGTGTCAACACTCATAAATCATGGTACCAACTGTCATAAAAGCAGACCTAGAAGCAACTACACACCATTTATTGTTTTAAAATAGGTAGCTCTTTAACTCAAATTGCTTATTTATTACAAATTTCGGTATTTTCTTAAAAAAAAACACTCAAATAGTCATAACTTTTAGAGAGATCAAGTTAGGGCTCTGCCACAGATATATTTTTTACTGTAAATAACTCCAACTATCGCCCTGTTTCGTTTGATCCACGATTTTTTACCCACCCTGTGTATTTTGCCATTAGTCCATCTATCCCTTGGTAAAGAGCTCTACTATCAACCTCACTGTCGGACATTTTTTATTTGAGCAATTAATAATGTCACGAATAGGATGAATAATTTTGAAATCTGTCTTAAATATCCAAAGCCAATCATTACCAATTATTTAACAATATTGTGTTCGCAATTAGTAAAGTATCACAGCTATTACTGAAAACGGTTAATTAGTTTTATCTCGTATCAATCATACTAGTAATTAGGCATGTAGGTTTAATTACAAGATAGCAATTAATGCTTCGATGATTGATCGAAGAATTAGTGTTTGAAAATTGAAACGACTGACATGGATACATCACGTATGTACCTTTCTAGTAGCAATATAATTGGGGATCCGAGTACTTCTCGTAATTAATTAGTGGTATTCTCAATACATTAGGGCAATGGATAAGGCTGTGTTAGGAGTTTTCCTAAGTGATCAAATCGGCAACGCTTGGGAGAGGCCTATGCCCACTGGCCAGCCTTAGCAGTGGTAGTTTTTGACTTGTTTAACATAACATAATATCGCGACTGTTATCCCCAAAGGGTTAGGCAGAGGTGTACCTAATAGTACAGCCTCGTTTCGCCAGTTATGTTTAAGTCCCATGTAATAGGGGGCGAGCCTGTTGCCATCAATCGGACATAAATCCAGACTCCGTGGCTGCTACGGAGAAATTCCAAATGGAAAACCTAATAACACCTTGCCCGACCTGGTAATCGAACTCAGGATCTCATCACACAGGCAACGAGGCTAGTTTATTATGATGATGATGATAGTTCTCATATTAAGATACATCACGCCTGTAATCCCCGAAGGGTTTGGCAGAGATATTGAGAAAAATAGGTTGGTAATAGTTTTGGAAGACAAGCAAGCCGCTTACCTAATGGTAAGTCGTCGATTCTGCGTTTGGTGTATGGTCATCTGTAGGGGCACCGAAGAGACATTGCCACCTCAGAGGCCAGTGACGCTGTTTGGCGGTAGCATAATTACTATGGTAGTGTTCACTGGAGGGCCTCCTTCACTAAAATTCTACTACTTCTGAACATTACCTATTAGTAAAGCGATACTTTCCTTTGTAACTTTGCCCAACTCTAGGAATTTCTCCTGTATCGCGGGCTCCCAAACATTTAAACTCACATGTACACAAACAGCCAGACCCGGAACAACTACCTGGTCTTACAAATATTTATTCCGTGCTTGATCGGACACGCAGCGCACCAGCCAATCACTCAGCCACTGCGCGAACCGTGCCTTCCAAATTATAATTGTTTATTTATTTATTGATTGCACAATATACACGTTCAATATACACGTACGTTACAAGCTTGGCTTAAAAACAAATGAATACATTACCCTGTTAGGCCGCAGCAAAATAACTTAAGACTAGAATATACTTACAAAGAACAGTTTAAGTTATCTATATAATTACTAGTATCATTATTTAGTGCCTAATATCATTAGGAACTTTATAATGGATATTGCAAATTTCACCAATCAATCTAAAACAGCTGCACAGAAGAGTTTTGTTGTTATGATGTCCATCATCATAACAACAAAAGTTTTCTGAGATTTATTCAGGAGTTTCCTCCAAAGGTTTTTTGGCCTTTTATAAACAGACATAAATAAGTTATAATATGCCGTTTAGAGCGCCTTTATGTCGTTGCGGTAATGGTGGTTTTCGTAGTGCAAGAGATCCAAACAAAGGTGACTGTAATCATTCAAATAAATATGTTTTGTCAAACTTTGGCAGAGTTGTTCAAACTTTTCCACGAACATTTCCCACTAACATATTTAGTGATAGGTACCTATTTATTTAAACACTGTTTTAAGCTTTTACGGTTTATAACTAAACTTACACTGTCACGGGATATCTTCCGTGATATTCAAGCAAACGCCATGATCGCGGGATATCACTCTGAGTCATCCCGCCATCATGGCGCTTGCAATAGCATCGAAATATCGGAAGCTCACAATAGTTGAAAATCCCGTAAGTGATAGTTTAAATTTATACAAAAAAACAAAAAAAAACGTTGGGGGCGGCGGTGGTGTTAATAAATGGTTGTTGTTGTTATGTTTATGTTGTCTGAGCATTTGTGCGTAATGTTCTAACCGGTTGGTTATGGTTTCGAATATTTTGCAAAAAGCATGCTTGTAACAAAACGTGTTTTCACACATTTCGAGTTTTCTACAAAGTGCTTCTTCGATATCTTTGATATTTTCTAGATCTTTTAATTATAAAACACAATTAAATATAATATTATGTACATTATATACAGACTACAAATAGATCTAAAATAAAGATAAAAAGAAGACTAAAGTAAAGTAAATATATATAGGTATACCTACAACGACGACAATAGGACACGTCTTTGGGCGCGTTCCCACTATGTCGTGACGACAGATTATCGTGTTGTTTAAAGCGCCGTGGCTTGTGTATTTAAATGGAGGTGTTCACATATAGGACGACACGATTAACTGTCGTCCACGACTATTCCATATTATTATCCAACGATAATTTAATCGTCACGACATAGTGGGAACGTGCCCTTAGGCGTCACAGTCCTCCTCCGCATCGCTGTCATCTGAAAACGTGCCAGAAGACTGACAGTATTGCCACGTTGAATGGCAATATCTACTAATTCTTTGCCAAAAGAAAGAGCCAGCCCTCTGGTCACGCGAAGTGTCAACCAGTCGGCGAGAGATTTCCTTAAAAAGGAGACGCGCACTCGGGCCCTATGACCCGAGCGTTTCGCGTTTTCTAGATCGATCAAACACAAATCAATTTTCCAAATGTGGTGCGGAAACATTTGTGAGATTGATTATGTACTAACACTAGTGTTTAACATGTGTATGTATTATTATTACTTGTGTATGTATTGTTATGTATTTTTATTATCTGTTTAATAAATGATTTGATTTGATTGATTGATAACAGTGCCCGCCTGCATTAGAGTGTCAAAATATTTCTATAACACTACGAATTTTATCAAAAAATATATAATGATCTAGCTTTTAAAAACAGTGCACGTCTCAATAAGTTTTTAATATCTTCTCACTTGAACGTTGTCTGAGTGCGAAGGAGGTCTTATTTATTTTTGCAACGCATTCTCAGAATGCACTTCATTCCAGTTCTATTTTATAGACTCTATGGCAGGTTGCTGTATTTCTTTCGGACTATTAAATAAAATTGCTCAATCAAATAGAAATTTACTTGTTCAGTTGTTTATTGAGTTTCTGCTTGATTGGAAGTACATTTCTGTGTTCTTCGTAGCCGAGTACTGTGCTCAAAGCAGGCAAAGGTTTAGTTTGATGTTTATTTTTGCTTTCTGCATGATTTGTTGGAATTAATGAGATGTTCTGTGAAAAGTATGTAGTCTGTTTTGCCCTAGTGAATGTCAGCTTCCTAAGAACTAAAAACTCACGTACTATTTATTATTTAATATTTCATCACTCGTATATTTCTTGGAAGGGTTTTTCGCCTGTATTGTTTACGTGCCATGTAATAGGGGATGAGCCGATTCTCATCACTCGGGCACAATTCCGGAATTCTGAGCTGCTGCTGAGAAAGATTTAAAAGAAAAAGTTATTAATAGTTTGCTCGAACTGGGAATCGAACTCTTTCTAGTATGTAGTACCAATGAGAAAAATGGAGAAGTTTCATGAGGTTGATAAAACTATATTTAACTAAATGTAATTAAAATATACATCAAAACTAGAGAATCGGTAAAAAGAAATTGAAATTAATCGATAAATGACTGAGAAATAGATTATGAAAGTCGACCTGTCTCTGCTAAATACAGATTGCTCAGCAATTTAGCTAGGAGAGTAGCGATTTACTCAGGAATATAAGTTGTACCTACCACATGTAATTATTAATGCATACTTTGTGAGGCCCTCATGTACTACAAAACTTATATGTAATTATTATTATTATATTATTTCGTTTTATTTATTTTTTACATATTATTTACATTTTTAAATATTCAAATATAAAACAGTATAACAAAACATTTAAAAAAAAAATAGTAGCCCACCAGCATCGTGAACAGGGTCCGAGCTACCGGTGGTCAGGGCTCTTGAGAGAGGAACCTCCTAACAATACGAGCCGTGTCCAGAAATACTGCTTTCTGAATCAAGCCCTTGATCCAGCTGCCAAGCGAGAGCCTCTTCAGATGTTGGTCGAGGCTATTGGCTATGGCACAATGACTGCTGTATTATATTATTATTATTAACTACTTAAATAAATAAAAAATGAGAAGTACACAGTCATCATCATCATCTGCCTAGCCTTTTTCCAACTATCTTGGGGTCGGCTTCCAGTCTAACCGGATGCAACTGTATTATACAACTACAACTTATTCATCGGCCATTGCAGGCATGAGGGTCAAGAGACTTCTCTAAGAAAAGGTTTATTTTGTCTAACGAAAAGCTCAGCTTGTCCCAGACAAGCCTAAGCTATTTTGTAAGCCTGCAGCGATATTAATCATAAGAGACAATAATATAAGGAGCGGAGATGAAAATCAGATTTCACTTCAATTTAGCGCAGCAAAATGGATAAATTAATAGCGTTTAGCAAGCTTGCGTTATGTCGATAATGAAGTTATATAAGTAATGCAATAAGCTCTTGTTTATAACGGACTTTAGTTTTATTGAAACAATGTAAGTTAAGTTATTCGTTTATTTATTTAACTTTCACGTAGTTCTTAAAAATAACGTGACATTTTAAGAAATTATAATTAGGTAATAGAAAAAAGGTTGGACTGCTTATCTCTAGTTTTTTGCTGTAAAGTAGGAGTGTTTATACTTAGGAACATGCTTTATACAATCGAACATGGTCGAAAAATCTTTAAACGTTTGAAAATCAATTAATTAGTACACCAACCATGAACCTAACGATCACTCAATGCGCTTACCGAGGCGTTTTTTACCATCTTTAACCTTTTGACTGCCATAGTCACATATACGTGACAAGCAAGTGCGTGCCCTCTACGCCAAACGACAGAAATATGTGACAAAATGGTAGGTGAAATTGTGGCTTGGCGTGGAAGGCACGCGCGTGCGCGTTGATGCTCTGGCGGTCAAAAGGTTAATAAAAATATGTCTCTGGCAATGCAATAGTTATTCGTCATCATCACCATTCTTCTGCCCTTATCCCAATTTATTTGGCGTCGGCGCAGCATGTCTTCTTCTTCCATACTTCTGTATTACTCGTCATCTCAGCAGTCACCTTTTTTCGTGCCATATCATTCTTCACACAGTCCATCCAGCATCGTTTCTCTGGTCTTCCTCTAATCTTATAGGCATACATAAAAATGAACAAAATGTCAGCGAGTTGTAATGCCTAAGTACGAAAATGAACAGAAATGGTCGCTTTCCGGACTACCCAAAACAAAACTGCATGCTAATGAATCTAAGTAGCCGTCCACCAATGGTCTAGTTAGGTAATCCAACACCATTAATTAAGAGTGCGATCGATACGACACAGCATCCTTCGTAGTTTACCTACTGCTACTACTAGTTAGCAGACTACGAGTATACCGGGCGGTCGACAGGAGAGAGGCGTGGGCGAAATAGCAAGATTTATTCTAGGTACAAAAATAAAATAAAACAAGATCATCAAATGGCAATAAAAACGGATATTGCTGCTTTAGGGGCCCGTAGGATGCTTCGAATTACCTATGGATTTCGAGAGACCATAGTCCATAACTCCACTGAATTTTGTCGGGTCATTCAAAGTAGGTAGGTACACTGCGTATTTCGAACAACAGCTGATCCATACTTATCCATACTTACATACAAATATTATAAATGAGAAAGTAGTTCTGATTGCTTGTTTGTAACCTTTTCACGACTAAACGGCTAATCGGATCGTAATGGAATTTGGCAAGGAGATGGATAATATCCCGAGGAAGGACATAGGCTATCTCTTATTCTCACACATACTCTTCTTCAAAATTTCCAGGCGAACGAAATCGCGGGCAACAGCTACTAAAATATGAATTATTCCCACCAAAACACACGTCAACACTGTGAGAAAGTCACCAACAAAGACACCCAATCACATTACCACGTACTGAGAATTTTTGTAACTAAACTTTTCCGAATTAAAAGTTTGGTTTTGGAACTCCAAGCAAAAAAAAATACTTTAAGCTCGTGCGTGGTTCCGCATTTACAAGCGGATTCGTAAAATACTTTCTTCGGTTTTCGAATTTTACCTTGGTAGAATTTTGAAATCTTGTTTTATTATACTTGAATTTTTGCTCTTATTAATTAAAATATTTTTTGTCTTTTTAAGGTACGGTGCTTTAGTACCTAAGAGCTTTTCTTTTAAAATATCGCTTAAAAACTGTATTCCAATTATTTTATGAAAAATACTGTTTCAACCTCTGGAAAAATATTTTATCTCCCGAAAAAACATTTTACCTCGGGAAAAATTTGTACCTATTAAATAATATAATAAAAATGTAAGGAACCTTCAATGCACCACGTCATTTTCTGGATACATTTTTAATTCAAATCGCGATCGTGCCGTCCGCCAGTGCTGGAGACAAAAATAAAAACAAGTTTCTAGAATATTATAAAAAGAAAGTTAGAGGTGAACGGCGAGAAGTTGCACAGGTAGGGTTGCTCATTAAACTTGATAGGGATTGAAGCAATATTCTGCAAGTGCAATAATTAGAAACCTTATTACAAAACGTGATGTTACGATAGTCTTGAGTTTGAGAGTCACAGAGACAGTGTTTAAAAGATGGGCGTTCGAAATATTTGATGTGTTCAAATATACATTTGACCACATTATATTATATCCATGTATTTGATAAACACTTCAGAACAACTTGATAAATCTCTATACTCCAAGATATTAATCAAGAACTTACCGAAGAAAACAAGTCCTTCACTTTCATGTTCAGTCAAATTGGCACAGGAGTGTGGTGAAAGTTATAGCTTGTGAAGTTACATGGATCAACAAGTAGGTACTGTGGTAGAAGTTTCCTGTATAAGAAGGTCGGACCATTAACAGAACGTCACTGAAATAGTATCACTATCAAACAAATCAAACACCGTTAAATCTGTTTGTTGCTTTCAAAGGGCAAATAAATGCCATGACGACAACTCGATTAATTTAACTTTTGATTAATTTTAGAATCCAAGGTAGGTAAATCGTGGGTTGGTAATGTTGGTTTGGTATCACTACGATATCAAGATTGCTTGAATGTTGGTAGCATTGGTAATGTTGGTATCACTGAGATATCGAGATTGCTTGAATGTTGGTAGCAATGTGTCTGGTCGAAGTATTTCAATGGAACATGGCGCCGTTTGCTCCTACTAGAATGTTCCATTTAACTTAATTGGTTCTTACAATTTGTGAGCCGCTCTTAGATTTAAATAGGACTAAGGAGGAATAGATCTGCTGAGATTAAATTGATTTGTGATATCAATAGCAGGATTAGCAGGTGTAATGAAACTAAACTTAAGAGCTTATACCTATTTGTAATTAAGATTTAGTAATTTACTTAAATAATTAGTCTTTCATAAATGACAATTAAGTAATAATTCTTTTTTGCAGCTTTACTGTACACGAATAGGTGTTACATGTCTAGGGATGTCACTTTCTGATATTAATAAAAGCACCACTTTCATCATAGTTACTTACGTTTATACAAAGCACTGAAAACATTCAATATTTAAGCTCGCTCGCACTTCGAGGCTTACGTATGATTGCGTATGATTCACAGAAATTCAGGCACCACAATCCGCGCACTAAATAACTGTTGACATCGCCGCAATTTTGTCGAGAGCTACGACTAGTGAACGTGTTGATGCGTGACTGCAAAATCCGCCATGACAGTTGTGCTTCGTTAAATGAGTGACAACCCTAAAGCGTAACAGAATTCTGGCAACATTTTGACAGATCAAAATGCACAATGGTATAAAACGTGCGAAGTTGCAAATCAATGAAGGGGATTGTTCATTTACGAGAATAATACCTTCAAATTACTGATACATTTAAAAGTGATTTTCTTTTTAAAACTATTTATCTTTTTTAATCAATCCCTACTATTAGGTATGAAATAGGTTTTTTCTGTCTTTACGTAACTGTAAGGTATTTATGCTTGTGATTCAAATATTTAGTTCATACTCACATTTACGTAGGTACTACCGCGCTTACTGACGGTCGACCACTTTTCACACAGTCAGTGAACGCTGTAGCTAGTACCTATTGCTCGGCCATAAAGATAGCACATTGAGAAAGAAGAAGGAAGGAGCTCGTGGCTCAATAATAGCAGCAGCTCGTGCCAATCTTCGGGTAAAGCCGCGCTTGCCTAGGTTGGTCCGTGGATGGGTGACCACCCATATACCGAGTTTCCTCTGCGCCTCGGAAAGCACGTTCCGAACTGTTGTTTCTCCGATCTTTGACAGTCGTTACAGGTAGTCAGTGGTTCGACAGTCTGATAACCAGTCTTACCAAGGGGTATCGTACAACCTATTACTAACTGGGTTGTGGAGGTTACAGCAGTCGCTCCATGTAAAATACTGGTATGCGTTGCATCCGGTTAGACTGGAACTACTGGAAGCCGACCCCAACTTAGTTGGGAAAAGGCTCGGCAGATGATGATGAATGTTCGGGTTTTAGACCATTGTGAAAATCTTTTGAAAATGTTCAATGTGTCATATCCTCATATCATTCTTCAAATGCTATATCCTACCTTTTATTGACATGGACTATACAGACAGAAATCAATATTTTGTGATAACAAATTCCTACCTACCACCTTCCGTCAACACTTTGACGTAAATATGAAATTATTGGAATACGTATTTATCGACTTTAGGAAGCAAACTCGTTTGACTGTGATGTCACATTTCGATTACAGTGTTGATGGCACTGAACTGTTTAAGGCTTCCTTTAGTAAAACTATATTTTTAAACACGCCTGTATTTCTCGAACGGTGTTTTTGATTACCCACATTTCGCTAGTTATGTTTAAGTCCCATGTAATAGGGGGCGAGCCCAATGCCATCAACCGGGCATAATGCAGGCTCCGAGCTGCTACTGAGAGATCCCTAATGGAAAAACCGTAAAACACTTTGCCGTCCTGGGAATTAAACGTACGACTAGCAGCAGTACTGTTTGCGACGAGTTATGCCCGACTCGTCACTGTTCCTACTAGTCATCGAAAAACAAAAGATCCATCTGTTTCAAATATTTTTACCCGACTACGGCGAAGCCAAAAGGAAGGGATATGGTTTTAGCAGTCTATGTATGTATGTGTGTATGGATGCACGTATTTACGTATATTCCTCCGTAGCGCCTAAATTATTCATCCGATTTTGATCAATAAGGTGTCAATCAATTCATTATTATAGCCCGGGTAACATAGGCTACATTTTATTCAGTAGTTTTTTAGTTACCACACAAATTCTTGTTTTTTTTTAGTTCCGATTCGTCATCGGTAGGTACTAAAGTACAGTCAAAAGAAAAATCTATACAATTCCTGTTTCACTACGCCAATGAAGCAGTACTTTTCTATTTTCACGTTCTTGATAAATAAAATGTGTTATTTGTTTGGTCATTGTGAACGCTTTTTGGGTTTGGGGATTGAATTCTTTCATAGATCAGAATGTTATGGGGTTACTGTCTCAGGGTACGAAATGGATAGACAGCATCGTAGATCTGCTGACGGTTGATGTGATCTCAATTAAGTAGTAAGTACTTGCTCCAAACAGATAAGTATTAGTACATCTCACTCAACATTACGACCATGTAATCGATCCAATTCCAATTCCGAAGTAAACAAAGTTCCAATCGCCACTTCAGAACTTGATCTTGCAGCTCCGGATTCGGAACTCAAAGATTGCACCCTACATATCTCAGATTGTCGGTTCATTTCTTACCAACTACCAAGTACTTTGGTGACCCATTTCTTTGGTTTACTTTTAGGAATAGCGCAGACAGAGCAGCCAAATCCTCGAGCAATTTTTAATAACTAAAATAGAGTTAAAAATAGCTTGCGAGATATTTTTTCCCTGTGATTTATATTCATGTAACTCTGGACAATCATCGAGTTCCCCAAAGCGTCGCCACATCGATCGCTCTCTGTTCGCATATGCCCCGCCTAATTATTTTGGGCAAGCATAATTAGCCTATAATGTTCCCACTGCTGGGACACACGGTCTCCTCTCTATGAGAGGGAATGGGCTATAATCCACCACGCAGGCCCAGTGCGGTTTGGTAGATGTATGTGACATCTTCGATTTTTTGGTTCTAGGACATGCCGGTTTCCTCACGATGTTTTCCTTCACCGTTATTGAGAGCAGTGGTGATGAAATAAATTACACAAAGTATTGCTCCTGCCTGGGTTCGAACACAGGCAAGGTTCTCTCCGTATTCCTGCAGTACTCTCTATGTTTCGTCTACTCCGACAACAACGAAACCATATCCTTACGCCAGCATTTCCTAGGTCGACGTAGAATATTTTTACTCAAAATTTAAAAAAGAACATGCTTCAGTATTTTGCTGCTCTGTCTGCGCTAACCCTTACAAGATGCGCGGGAAACAACCAGCTGAAACTATGAAACACTTTCTTAGATAAACACTGAGATCTTTTAATCTTTACGACGTGTTTTATGCTGGAGGTAGTTTGTGTGGCGATGTAGTAATTAAAGAAGCGCTTGAAGTGAATCCAGCTCGGTGATTTCGCTCCATTAAAACAATAGTTGTTGTTTAGTTTTCGTCTAGTTGCTGTTTTTTTTTTCGCCGACGTTGATTACTTAAGTTGCTGTTAAAGCTCGGTTCTAGGGCGTTTCTGCGATAGTTCGACAAATAAACAATAATTATTGTCTTTGGTAGATTATGTGCTACGATAATCGGGCCTTATTTTAAATATAATAAGATACCTAAAATGTGTTCTGGTCTTATTTAGATTTTTATTAATTATATTTAATTCTTTTATTCATCTTAGTACTATCATTTATATTTTTAACTATTCAAATATAAAACAATATAAAAAAACATTTAAAAATATAAAAAATAGTAGCCCACCAGCATCGGGAACAGAGTCCGAGCTACCGGTGGTCAGGGCTCTTGAGAGAGGAACCTCCTAACAATAGGCGCCATGTCCATAAGAACTGCCTTCTGAATCAAGCGCTTGATCCAGCTGCCCAGCTAGAGCCTCCTCAGATGTTGGTCGAGGCGTTGTTTACTAATTATATTTATTATTATTATAATACTACATTTTAATAATTTCAATAATTGGATTCATTTCATATCGTCAAATAAACTCTTGTTCCTCGGTAAGTATAAAAGAAAATCTGTTTAATTTTTATTTTGTATACTTTCTGATTATACCTACATAAGTAGCTAAGTAGTAGGACTGCTTCGTTGGTCTAGCAAGCGCGACTGCTGAGCATGAGGTCCTGGTTTCGATTCCTGAGTCAGGCAAAGAGTTATTGGGTTTTTCCATCAGGAACATCTCGGTAGCAGCCGTGGAGTCTGGATTTGTGCCCCATTGATGGCAATAGGCTGGCCCCCTACTACATGGGACTTAAAATATAACTGGCAAAATGTGGGTGTACTATTAGTTACACCTTTGCTTAGCCCTTCGGGAATTACAGGCGTGATGTTATGTTATATTAAGTAGCTATAAATATCAGCTTTCATCACCTTTCATCGGCGAATCCGGCACATCTAAGAATGTACCTCCGACCACTCTTTCACAGTAACATAAACAAATATTTTGCTCGATAGTAAAACAGTCCAAACATTCTATTCTGTTGGCAACTGTTCCCTTGATTAATATCCTGACAAGCTCATAAACAAAAACTTGCGTTGATAACGTGTTTATTTTTATCTTTTATTTCGATCGCGGCACAAAACAAGGCGTTATTATGTAAAACATGTCGGCCATGATTCATAAACTGGCCAGTAATTCTTTTTGGCGGGAAAGCATCAATCACTTGGGGCGGTGTTGCTATTGTGGAAAAACTTCTTCGATCGAAGAAAAGCAGGAAAAACAACCTATCTCTTGGGAAAGTTGTTAGGATTAAACTTAAGGTAAATAAATTATGTTGAAGGCCTACACAGTTATTGGGCTTCAGTAATTCGGCTTTAATAAATTAGGCTGTGGTATTGAAACAATGCAAATAAATTAAATTATTTCTCATAACTTTCTTCATTACTTCAGATACTTCATTGTATTGTATTGATCTTGTTCGTAACTTTAAATATTACTTACAGTAGTTTGATTTTATATACAGGCAGGGACAATAATTCGTTTCCGCTGGCAACACTAAGCTAAGGAACCCATTCGACACGGCACACCTGGGTTCCGTCGCTAATTTACGTGTAGTAACGCGTAAAATTGGGTTACACAGATTATTACAAGATCTATGCGAGAAAGGGCGAGTTTTACACACACTGTGTTACCGTTGTAACATTATACATGTTTCAGGCGTGCTTGGAAACGCATTCGGTAATAGAAAAGCTAAATTGGTAATTTTAATAACACTGCAGAAAAGTATACAAGGCATTATGTACAGTCGCCAGCACATCAAGCTACCCGAAACTGTCAAATTTTCCCAATAAACCTTGAACTTATGTTTTAGCGATAAAATTGAAAATCCATTAAAGAAATTTGACAGATTGTATAGCTTGATGTGCTGGCGTCTGTACCTTTGTCTACCTCGTATATTAATAAACGTGGAGTAAAGTTATGCTAACACTATAGCGTGAAAAATGTATGGTAAGTAAATCTGTTTATACTGGTTGTAACTTTACTCGAAGTTTAATAAAAGGGGTTTAGTGTCTTGCAGTGGTCAGTCGGTTTTCAGTACCTACTCTTAAAGAATTTGACACCGAAATAACTGCACTTTTGGAACACAAAGTACTGAAAACAAATATATATTTTCATAATATAACACATTCTTGTGTTCTTGCATTCTTGTGTTATACAATAAATGAATTTGAATTTGAAAAAAAATTGAAAATTTTGTTATTTTGCCATAAAATGAATTAAGTCACGTAAAGATACTCGAAGCTTATCTCTATAGTTAATCAGTAAGTACCTACAGTTAATCACTAAAAGCAATATCTCTAACAAAGGTAGCTCTATTACCCATATTGCAGCCTATTTTCATCATTCATCTATCCGTTTTCTATCTCAGAACAACCTACTAGGTTATAGAAACTGATTTTGATCAAGTTACATAAATGCAATGCTAGCTCGTAGCACGTACGCCGCCTGAAAAGTGTTTTTGACGCTTTAGGTGAAGCAAATGCAACAGTTGTGCTATGCATATAGTGTACTCGCACGAGCATATTGCACCCGACGTCTGAAAAGCGAGTATTATGTGAAAACGGCGTGAGTTCTGGCCTGCGCGGGTAGCAGTGAGCGACGCGAGTTAACAACGTCAGGACGCCTGCCGTCGCGACTGGCTGTAGAGAACCAACACCTTGGCTTTACCGCGATAATTTAAAAAATAACGCATCTCTGTTCCTTATTTAAATGGTGCGTATTTTTTAATAGTAGTGAGACTGTGTCTGTGGGTTTTATTTAGTGTAGTGAATTTTCTTGTGTAGTTTTTTCACGTTTTCTGGATTTGAGTGCGGGTATGTACCTATGTTTTTAAGTATCAACTACTATTTGAATTTTATGGTATAAACGACAATAAGCATTATAAATGACGTGATTGGATTTTTATACCGTCTTTCTAATTTGGTTTCACTGAGTGTTTTTTTAACACATTAAAAGCGAATCGAGAAATGATGAAAACGAGATTTGAAACCAATTTACTGCTAATGCCGGACGTAAAAATTTGAATTTATCTGTTTTTATGTGTTCCTCTTTATTTCTTTTTGTTTATGGTGTAAGTATTTGAATCATCATTATGTAGATACGCATATTTATACGTAAGTAGATTTAAACAAAGATTGGGTTTTAAAAAATGAACTGAATTTGAAATGATTCTTGAAAATAATTAGATTTTAAAACAAAGAAAAGATAATACACCAGTAAAGATAAACCAATAAATATATATATACAATATATATTTATATTTGAAAAGCCATACAATTCAACGTTGAGAACCCTAAAACTAGGTAAAAATCTAAAAGGTAATAATTAGTTTAGATCGTAGTACCATAAACCGTCGGCAGTGATGTGGCAAAACTGAAACTTTTAAAACGTTTGTTTCCCTCGAGAATTAGAATTCTCTAGAATTCTAATTCTCGGCTAAGTAAATTGATGTTAAAAACTTTGTTTCGGTTTTCTTTCAGCAACTTTTATTTGTGGAACATTACACAGACATTGGGTTTTCAGATAAAGAACACATATCGGATTGAGCTATATTTTATCATGTCTTCCTCGCGATTTAATTTGATAATTGTCATTCTATTTTCGAACAGATGACTGAAAAAAATGTAACTAGCGAAAAAAAAAAATTTTACCGCGTAGATTAAATACTCTTTAGTGTAACATTGTGTTCAGTCCAGGGGATTGTAGCAACTGTTTTTTCAAGTTTGCAGAAAATTGGAAAACCCAATTGGAAACTGGTAGAACAGTTTATCGGAACGGATCGGAAAGTAAATTAATTGTTTCTTGGTACTTTTGCAAAACGATTATTCTCTCTTCTTGTAGGATGAATACTCGCTATTTGTGAAATAATCATGGAGGAAACCAATGTTTATAATGGTCTAGTAAATTTTTATTTTATTTTGTAATATTAAAGTAGTTGAGTGATATAGGAGACTACCATTAAACTTGTTTTTGTTTAGTTTTTTACACGACTCATTTGAAACTAAAGCTGATAAAAAGCCCAAACTATCAGAAACCAACCATTCCAAAAACAACGAACACGCTTAAAACAATTTCACTCATCTAAAATATGTCTGCGACGCATGTCATGCCATAAGACAACAACATTCCGATATCGCAACCACACCCTAACAATGCGTACTACAAGTTGTCACCTAATCAATACCTATTATAGGTTAATAAGGCATTACCTTTACCCGACACGTGAACTAGGCTGTATGAAAAAAAATCCGTAGACTCCCTACAAGTAATAAAAAGTCAGTATTAGCTAGATGAGTTCTAAAATAATCAAATTGCTGACAGACCGTATTAATTGTAATTGTGTTTTTTTGTGGCACACTATGATGCTTATCTATGTATATTTCTTTATCTGTATTGTGCAGCTTGGTCCTGAACTAACGCCGCCATCTTGTTTTTCATGATATTTCCACAGACAAACTCTCAATTTTTTGACAGTGCCATACAAGAAAATAACCAAGCTGCGCTAAACCTTTTACCACCTTTTCTTCTAAATTGATTTGCATGCGGTTTTATTAACAGATAGAAAATAGATTGCGGAAGGTTTATAAAGAAGTCTCCATGCTTTTTTAAGTCATAAAAACTGTGCAAAACAAGGACTGGTCCCTTATCTAGTGATAAACCTAGTTCTTAAATAATGTTAAAAACTTTTTGTTGAAGAAAAGCGTAAAAACCTGATTCACCGTGACTTGTGCAAGAATATCTGATAAGCATTTTTTTGGGTCGCATTTGAAGGGTTTTCTATGATCAAAAGAAAGTGATGGGAAATGCTTGCTTGCATTTTCTTGTAAAGGTAAATATGAGCCTCGAGCTCGTTGACCTTTTGGTGACTGATTTACCCCTAGAAATTCATAATAATTATTATATTAATTTATATTTTAAAATGTTTTTATATTTTTTTTTAATAATTATTTAAATATGTAATAAATTTGTTTATAAACGGATAAAGGGATTATATTCCACGTATCGTATTACCGAGTTATTGGGTTATGAAGGTCAGCTAGGTAGACACTCTATAAAAATTACTGAATTCAGCTACATCCGGACAGAACTGGAACTCGACCGCAATATAGCTGGGAAAAGGGGTGGGCGGATGATGACCTGGAGATCAAACCCAGGACCATGTAAAATGATGCAGATAATTATAATCCATACAATACACATGACATAAAATAAAATAAAATAAATAAAATACCATTCATCGTCAACTACTTAGCCTTTTCCCAACTACGTTAACGTCGGCTTCCAGTCTAACCAGATGCAACTGAATATCAGTATTTTACGTGAAACGACTAACTGAAAAAGTACCATTAAAATCAATATTTCAGTAACTTTTACACCTTCCATCGAAACAGAACGAAAGTATATCTTCCGAAAGGGCTTCCCTCGTAAAGTATGTTACGGTCGGATTTCGAACACTAAATAGTTCCTGAGTTCATACCCCACTTGTTGAGTTATGGTTTATCTAGTTTACCAAAGGCTTATGTATTAGACATATGAGACCGGGTTCACTGTAAACTAAGAGGCTGTCGTAAGTATCAGTATGCTTATGGTAGTGTACTGATACTTATGGCATCCCTTAGGATTGATTTGGCACGTGTCTGGAGTTAGGAGAAACTTCCCCGAAAAATCGTTGAAATGAAATAAAACGTTTTATTTGCTGCAATTGTAGTAGAGAGAATTAGCATGCAAAATTATAGAATACATTAATAAAATGATTGAAGCTTGAAATTGGTATGTAATATTAATAATGTCGGTTTTGTCAATTTATAATAGGAAAATGTCAACGTGAAACGTTGAGTGATCGTGAAATGATAAAGTAATAATAGGATACTAAGCAACGCCTACATTAAAAATTTGGCATACTTAATGTTTTGGTCGAATGGGACTGGTCCATAAAAAATATAAAAAGTGACCAGGGTTTGTTTTTCATGCCGTTCGACTCAGTTTCCTGTAAGGATAGTTTCATTGTACCATGTTGGTAATTTTTTTGTGATTCCGATTTTTTATTTTCACGGCACTTATTTCTAATGGACTCGGATTTTCCGTTGATGTCCAACTTAAAAGAAACAGTCTGTATAAAATAAAAAGTTCGTGTTTTGTTTTCTCGTAGATTATGTAAGTGTCCTGACACTTATCATCATCTTCATCATCATCTGCCTAGCCTTTTCCCAACTATCTTGTCTAACCGAATGCAGCAAGGTTATGGTTATGGTTTCTAAGTAATTTATTTATTTACAAAACATATCCACCCCATCTTGAAGAGACTTGTCGCCGTAAGAGACATCCTTCTGCTTGATAGTATTGTTGCAGTTATTATTGAAAGTCAATGACTATTTTTAATAACTTTATTGTTTAGTTTAACGTGACTGATGAGGTGTGAATGTTCATAGAATACCCCTGTTTCATGTAAGGGGTCATCATTGAATTTCATTACAGAAAAAATGCTGTAAAATCACGTTTTAAATTTTGTTTTCTGAACCAAGTTTTTCTATACATAGACATTATCTGCGAATGAATAATAGAATAGATAGGAAGAGTAAACAAAACAAAACATTACTCTTTCTGAAGAAAAAGAAACAGCTTTTAAACGATTCTCAGGTTAAATGGATTACTCACTTATTGGAATAAGATTTCGTTGAGAGACCTCTTTTTATTTCAAAGTAATGGCTTTGTTAATCTTCTTCAGTCAGCGTTGGGACTGAATCTGTAAGTGAAACTTGTAATTTGTCGCTTTAGCACGCTCTTTGTCGTTCGCTTATCAGCTCGGGTCAACAGGTTGTTTCCGATCCTCAGTTTTTCTAATGTTTTAATGTTTTTTGATGTCATAAATTAAGTTGTTTTATTTGAAGAAACACTATTTAGTACTTAAACACTCAGATCTGGTATTGAAGTCAGAAAAACTAAATTATACAACATCACGGCTGTAATCCCCAAAGAGTTAGGAGTACTATTAGGTGTACCTAATAGTACACCTATAACATCCACATTTCACCAGTTATGTTTAAGTCCCATGTAATAGGGAGCGAGCCTATTGCAATCATCCGGGCACAACTGTGGCTGCTACTGTGATTTTCCTGATGGAAATCCCAATAATACTTTGCCCGACCTGGGAATCGAACCCAGGACCTCATTCACGACAGTTGCGATTGCAACCACCTGACCAACGAGGCTGTAAAAAAAACATAAATGAATTAAATATTATTTAAACTCAGAACTGCAATAATATTATAAGTACTGCACAACGACGGACAGTGGGAATATAAAAAGAAAGAAAAAAAAGAAAGAAATAAATAAAAAATATTTGTCGCAGGGACATGACGTGCACACAAAAAAAAATCAAAAAAAAAAACAAAATCATTTAAATACTAGGTACGTTCATTTGCCACCGTCGGCGTCGATGTGTTGTAGTGATCTGTGATAGGTATGAATGGCTTATGCCCCGTTCGTCACTGTACCGATTCGTCATCGAAAAACAAAAGATCACGATTCAAAACTGTTTAAAAAAAAAAGTTTTCATAGTACCGATCCGTCATCTATACTAAAGTATCGCCAAGTGAACTAACTATACAATTCATTTTTATTATAAGGTATACGGAACATACATGAAAGTTTCGTAAACAGGACAACATAATGAATTGTCTTCGCCACTGATGTATGAACTGGGTTATTCACCAACTCGACACAAGATACTGGACACACGTGTGTCCAGTTGGTGAAACTCAAAATTAGTTTCACTTATTATTTCGTCATCTGGACACGCCAAGATTTTTATTCGTGTCCACATAGTGAAACTTAAATTAAATAACTTTTATGTTTTCGCCAACTGGACACATGTTCGCATTTTACCCGAATTCAAGATAAAGTACAGTCAAGCACATAAATGTTTTGTGTCACAATCATCATCGGCCACTAACATCCTACTGCTGAGAACGGGTAATTAAGTATGTAATATTAAAATTATTCACTATTTATGAATTTAAAGAATATTTTTGACACTGACGGTATTAGAAAGTCACTATCTCTATGCTTGTCTTATAATCTTCAACATGTTACCAATTTTATTACACTTTTTTTGTATTCCCGGCGGCCGGCGAGTAACAATGACTAATAAATCATCATAATATTATTTAATTGTTATATAGGTATTTTTTTTATTTCAAAATTTGTCTGAAATAGAAGCTAATAAGGTTTTTCAAGTAAAAAAGTGAGGCAGCTTTTTCATGAAATCGTGGCGATTATTAACCTGACTGTACCCTTTTTTGCAAATAAACTGGGTGTGTCCAGTTGGCGAAAACATAAAAGTGATTTAATTTAAGTTTCGCTATGTGGACACGTGTAAAAATTTTGGCGTGTCCAGATGACGAAATAATAATTGTACTAATTCTGATTTTCACCAACTGGACACACGTGTGTCCAGTATCTTGTGTCGAGTTGGTGAATAACCCTATGAACTTCAATGATTGAAACCGTGTTGGTCTGGCGTTTTGTTGATCGTAGAAACATGCTTCAGAATCACTTGACAGTGCAGTCTGTCCGTCAGTTGCTAGGCTACGTAACTCATTATGTTGGGGTCAGCTTTCGGTTTTATCGTATGCAGCTGAATACCGGTATTACACTTGGAGCGACTGCCTAGCTGACCTCAGTCCACTAACCAGTTACTGGATAATACGATACCCCTTGTTAAGACTGGTTGCCAGACTTAAAGGTTTCAGACTACCCGTAACGACTGTATTAAGATGATAAGGTATGTTCCAATTTCAAAGTGAAGAATGACATGGGAACAGAAGTATGTTACGACAGCGGTTTACAGCTAGTGAAAATATAAGTCTGTATTTTTAGTGCCCGAATGATGAAGAGCTTTGCACTCAAAGTTTAAATAACAGGGTGGTGCGGTATCTCATCGGTCATTGAATTTTGGCTACTTACTTCATTAAAAATCATCAAAGTTAAGGTCTTAAGGTTTTAGGGAAAAATATACTAATATGGAATATGACATTCCTGCCCTAAAACCTGATTTAACGGTCAGTTTAACAGATATTTATAACAACGCATTGTTCTCCCCGTCATTGCGATCATTTTTTTGTTCTAGACAATACCTGGGAATCTTCTGGTTACGGAGATATTGGCGGTCAATGTTCCAACTTTTTTTTTAAAATACATGTTTTTAATGTTATGAATTTATTTTTAATACGAATACCTCTACGACCTACGCAATATTCAATGCATCCATCAGGACAATGTTTTGAGTGAGCGTGGAACCTAAGATAGAAACACGCTTATCCGATATGACTACATACAGAAAGCAAAGTTAATAGAAATCTCTATTCCTAGACAGCACGTTTCGCCGAAAACTTTGTTGATAGAAAACATTGTTTGTAGACATCTCGATAGATAGGAAGCACTGTTGACAGAGATCTCTGTTCATAGATAGCACTTCTTGCCGTAAACTTTTTTCATAGAAGCCACTGTTTCCAATCTCTTCTCCAATTTTTGAAAGATAGTCCGGTATGTCGAAATTAAATGTATTAGAGATTTTCGGTTGTCCTTTATTCCTAATGCGGTGCACAATCATTCGTGCTACTGCTTTATTAGGCAAGTGGGCAGCACTCGTATTTGGAATATCGTCTTTGGAGGAAGTATAGTGGATGGTTATTCATATCACGTTAATAGGAAAGTGAATGATACATTTTACTGGAGATGTACGCGGAGTAGTGCTAAAGGTTGTGGTGCTACTGTAAAAACTTTAACTATCAGTAATGAACATAATATCATCAATCAAAACAACGCACATGGACATTTGCCAGAGCCAGAAAATGCGAATACAAATGAGGAAAGAGCAAAAAAAAAAAACATGGATTCTCCGTCACAAATTGTAAACCGCTGCCTCCAAGATGTTTCAAATACGAGTGCTGCCCACTTGCCTAATAAAGCAGTAGCACGAATGATTGTGCACCGCATTAGGAATAAAGGACAACCGAAAATCCCTAATACATTTAAATTCGACATACCGGACTATCTTTCAAAAATTGGAGAAGAGATTGGAAACAGTGGCTTCTACGAAAAACGTTTACGGCAAGAAGTGCTATCTATGAACAGAGATCTCTGTCAACAGTGCTTCTCGTATCTATCGAGATGTCTACAAACAATGTTTTCTATCAACAAAGTTTTCGGCGAAACGTGCTGTCTAGGAATAGAGATTTCTATTAACTTTGCTTTCTGTATACGTAGTCATATCGGACAAGCGTGTTTCTATCTTAGGTTCCACGCTCGTTTTGAGTACGGTACAATATTTTTTGCGTAGAGTTACTTAGGTTGATGTACAGAATGCTTGGTTGACGGCTTCTTGAAGGGTCCGTTTACACCTTTTATAGCTACATCTCTGCTTAACTCTACGTGGAGTGGAGGCGTAATGTTGTTGTGGTTGTTTCTGTATAAATAGTAAAATCAAGTAAATAACTTATTTGTCTGATTGTTTCTGTTTACACCCTGTATTGTGTATTGAAATTATTTTTATTCCATAAATCATCTTTTATTGGCAGCAACCCGCTCAACTAGTTTTTACTCTTATTTCATAAGGTGTTCATGTACTTTTTTTCTATATAAAAACGTCACTAATTCACTTGCCGTACATAACCCGTGCAGTTAACATCGACAAAACCCATGAAAATCCCGCACAGTATATCTACATATAGGCCATTTATTAGTAATTTTATAAATGTCATTAATGGAATGGAAAACGCAATGTGACTCAGGGTCAAGTTGGAATTTAAATTAACGAAAAATAACTGTTTTTTCGTGATATTAATATTAAGTCTAAAATTAAAGTGCGAATCCTTTACAGCCTGAATTACAGGGTTGGCGAATACATAGCTGAAATTGTTTTGGGAAATTTTATTGAAAATACAAAATGGCGGCGTAAATTCTGATTTTGGTCGCACGTCAAAATATCTTTGTACCTCTGCATTTTTAATACAAATATTAACGTAGATACCAACGTCTCTGAAATAGTTAAGATTTGATAAAGCTGGTCGAATATAAGGACCCATTAAAATAGATGGACAAATTTTAAAACAGTGTTCAGTACGTCTAACTAAAGATATCCAAGCAAAAAAAAACACTGACTAAAGTGATTTTATTTTGACCTAAAATAATAAATTGCCGGCACACTAGAATAAACACATCCACAAAACGGTCAAAACAAAATCACTCTAATTAGTTTTTTTTTTTTGCTTTTATATCTTTGGTTAGACGTACTGAACGCGGTGTTAAAATTTGTCCATCTATTGGGACCTTTATAGGTAAAAGTACTAAGCTCCAAACCACTTCAAAGAGTTCTAAGTTAAAGTAAGCTATTGCGTTCCCAAGCAGGTGACTTGACTTGGTCGTACAGTTGTAAACTACTGAACGTTAATACTGCTCGTCTAGGGACCGTATTCCCGGGTATTTTATTGTGGAATACTTTCAAAGCTTCTTAAAATGCTAAGAGGAAGTAGAGTGTTTTTTACTTTTAAAGGTAATTGAAAATGGTCCATAATACAAGGTTTGTTTGGAAGGCTCCAAATACTTATTGTGTATTTTATATTGAATGACTACTTCATTTGCTATCTTCTCTCGTGTGCACATGAGGTTCACAAAAGTAGGTTACACTGTGGTGAAAAAAATACGAAGTTGGCAAGTTTTGTAGCAGTGCTGATAGCCCAGGATGCGATAAATCTGCTATACCTAATTAACCTCACTTGTGAAGGGTCTTTAAAATAAGATTGGGTGATGACCATGACACAGTGCACTGTCACTGGTAAAATTTATCTGATTAATCATATTTCTTTTTGTTTTTGAAAACTGCTCCACTCTAGAAATTCCTCCTGTATCGTTGGTGCGTTTAAACATTTAAACTCATATACACAAACAGCCAGACTCTGAACAATTAACTATAGTCCATACAAATATTTGTTCGGAGCGGGAATCGAACCCGCGACACGCAGCGCAGCAGTCAATCACTCAGACACTGCGCCAACCGTGCCGTCATTTATATAAATACTTAGATTTATGTCATTAACAGTTAGTTCGCAATTAGCATTGGTTCAGATAGGAAGATACATGTTTTATTCCCAATCCAAATATTATACTAAGTAAAGCCATACTACCATAGTGCCATATTACTCATTGTTGGCTGCAATGGTCACATTTGCCCAATATTCTTTGCCTGACTGATTTAAAGCAATAGTAGTTGTAAGTACGAAACCCACAAAGTGCGAGTGCCCTTCACACCTTTGTTTTTGTAGGTTGATGGTATTACCATAGGTAATCCTACCACCTTTCGACCGCTTTACACGTATGTGTCGAAATCTTTGTAACTCGAAATGTTAAGAAAAGGCACAGGCGCCAGCACATCAAGAGCTATTACAATCTGTCGATTTTTAAAAAAAAGTTTCAACTTTATCCCTAAAGTATTAGGTTCAAGGTTGATTGGCAAAATTTGACAGTATTGGGAAGCTTGATGTGCTGACTGGCGTCCGTACCTTTCAATTTCCTTTAATCAATATAGCTAAAATTGTTTAAAAATCCTTTAGCGTGTGACGATCACATTTCACAAATGCGCCCGCCTGTCAACGTCTTTCAAGCGCCAAAACATCCTTGTAGCACTATTATCCTAATACCATTCTTTTGTTTCGAAATCTTTTTAGATTAGGAATATCATGCAAATGCAAGTACCGTTATGAGGATCCTTAGCCGAATGAATTATCATAATGTTTCCTTCATGATCGATAGTAATGTTTATTTTAATATTATCTTATATTGAGAACTCGCACGTCAGCTTTTTAATTTTTTTTTCGCTAATTGAGACATAGTATGGACCAACATTTACATATTTACATATAACATCTGCATATTTTACCCTATGTTCACAAAATTAATAAATGAATTTGAATTTGAACTCTTTGAGTATATTTTTATTAAGTAAATACGATGTTTTTACGCTAAGTGCGCGTAAAAACATCGTAATATTTGTGATGATTGATTACTTTGATTGGTCGTTATGTAATTAATGAGTAGCTGCTGTTAGTATCGTGTTACTGGTAAAGTATTTTTATTTCTTCTTTACGTGATTGAAGTATTTGCTTGAGTTCAAGAATTGTTCGTTTTGTTAATTGTTCTCCTTTGTTTAAGATTCGACACGGTCGAGTTATCAAATCAAATCTATTCAAATTTCAGTTTCACTAAAAAAACAGTATAAATTGTGTAACAAGACCCTTATCGAAACCGAAAGGCACTTGTTCTCCTCGTCATTGCGATATTTTTTTTTGTTCTAGACTATACTGGGAACGTTCTAGTTTAACTAGAAGGTTATATTGGGTGTTCAGTTCCAACTTTTTCACAAGTTTTTTTTTAATTAGGGTTTTTAATGGAAGATTTAAACACCTCTATGACCCCGTATTATTCACTCCACCCATCAGCACAATGTTTTGAGTGCGTTACATTGAGTCCTACCTTAAAACTTGATTTTACACCCCAAAAAAAGAAGTCGTTTCCCAGCAATAATTTTTGCGTAAAGTTACTTAGTTTGATGTACATAACGCTTAGTTGACGGCTTAGTGTAGGGTCTGGTTACACTCCGTATGTCCTGTCATGTAAATCCATTTTAGCACGACTGCTGAGTATGAGGTCCTGGGTTCGATTCCCAGGTAGGGAAAGTGTAATTGAGTTTTTCGATCAGGAATATCTCAGTAACAGCCACGGAGTCTGGATTTGAATACTTCAACGATTTTATTGAATTTGATGATAATCTTTCCTTCGTTTCTGTAGTAGCTCCCAACCAGACTATGGCCCACTTTAAGTATTCATAGGGTCCCTATACCTGTACATAAGAAGACTTAAAAATGCTACTACAGCTAATTCTTTCTCTACCGTGTCGTTAGTGCTCAACCTGGAGTCAGAGTTTTTAAACCGCCCATGGGCCTCTGACTTGAATTTACATGCATTGAGAAATAACTCTACTGCAAAATAACAAAACGATATTTGATTGGTCGTACCATGGATACGAAAGACCATGTAGCAGTACTATAAGAAGTACTACAGCAACACAGAAAAAAAAAATTGCGCCCTCTATGACACAAATGAGGAACTAGTATCAAAATTCTAAATCGCACTTTTAAAGATATTCGCGACTCAAACTCAAGACTATATATACTATATAGACTATACATATATACACACTATATAGACATATAGGCTATATAGACTATAATATTCTATAGATAAGCCGAGAGCAACTGTCGGGCAGTAGCCCACCCGATACAGCACCCGACTGGTTGGAGGATCCTCCCTTTTCTGTGGGGGATGAAGAACTTTACACCCATTACTACTCAGTACTCCATTCTATAAACATCTGTAGTTTCAACAACCCGTATTATCTACTAAAGTCAAACAATATACCAATCATCTTTTGTTCACCTCTCAGGACTTCGTCATTAGATCATAGACAATACCTAGTTATAGTCTATGCCCACCGATATCTGTAGCTGTGTCAGCTAGAAACGACCATTGTCCGTAATGGCTACTTCCATTGAATAAGGCCATTAGTCCTGCGTGATATTTGCCATAATTACCTTCACTTAGCGAGGTTTTGATCTGTTATAGATTGATACTACGATTAAAATTTACATGGTTAAAGTGGACTTTTTTTTACAACTTCTATATCGAGTGGTTAGTGCTTAACCTGATGTCAGAGTTTATTTTTTAGCCCATGAGCCTCTGACTTGGCTTTACATGCCGTCGAGAAATATCTCTCAGGCATGCTCATTTCCTCAAGATGTTGTCCTTCGCCGAAGCAGCTGATAATTAAACTTGCAATGTTTTTTTAGATCAAATCTTGCAACTGAATTTTAAAACAGTTATCCCCAACCGATTGAACTGAAATTTTGCATACTCGTTTAGTTTGGATGACAATGCATGGTGACGTTATTTTATATACAATATGGCGGACTACAAGAGATGGCGGACTAGTTATTTTTTATGCACCCCCATGATATGGGTATCAATTGCAGAATTGCTAAAATGACGTCACAACTATATTAAAAAGTTTTTACATAATTTTAACAATGTTTTTAATATTCTTCTTTATTTCATTAGTATTGTTAGTTACGTTGACTGCTAATGAATGGTTTTATCGGAGTCGGTGCTCATATTACAAGGGTAAACTAAGTTTGAATACCTACACTCAAAGTTAGTTTATTCGAGAAACACCTCTTACTTTCAGAAGGTTTAAATTAAAACATTAAAAAAATTTGTAACACAAATGCAGACTCGAGCTACTCCTGAGGATTAACAAATAAAAACAATGAACCGACATTGTTATTGGTGCTCTACGCTATGCAATTAGCATAATCTTAATATTTAAAGATCGTATGAAGTGTCAGAATGTGTGTGTCGTACACGCTAATCTCTGAAACCACCAAACCGATTTCAAAAAAATTATGTGAATGAGTGAGACCCAACCGTGGTTCTAGCTTGGAAGATATGATAGTTTTGGACCCTATAGGTGGTGCCTTGCGAAACAGGGGCGGGTTGCTGTTGGCTATGTATGGAGTAACAGATATTTTTTTTGGAGATTTCATGGTCGGTTCAATAGCAAATGTTGTTTATTCTTAATGATTGCACGCCCTTTAAGTATTGCCAACGTTTAACAAATCAGTCTACTATGCTATCTTACTACTTTATTCTTTAGAAGATAACAAGGCATCGATTTCATATTATTATTTATGACAATCTTTATTCCTGTCAATGATCAGTTTCTACGAAAAAAAAACATGCTCAGAATTTATTTTTATTCGTTGAATTCTTTTGTACGAATATAAGGTAGCATATGTAACTCGAAATGGGAATATTGTGCTTCAATTGGCTATCAATCAAATTGTATCGGCAATACGAGACAATACGCTCCGATTGATAAAAGAATTTCTGTAAACAAATAATGTTACATGTTTATATTTTCCTCGCTTTTCATTTCCCTAGTAGAGAAGGGTGAAATCAAGGTAGATAACACCACGTTTGTATTCCCCAAAGGGTTGGGCAGAGGTGTACCTTTTTAACATGTTTTTATTAGCTTCCCCTGTAACTAAATAACTAAGTTTACGTCCAGTGTCTTACGCGGGCGCGGGGCGTGAGGACTTATGTTGCACTCACGGACACACAACACTCTCCAAAGACACTCATAGCACACATATCATCACTTTTTGTTTTGTATTTTATTCTCTTCCTCTTAATACTTGGAGCTTTTACAATTTTGTAGTACGTAAGTGCAATTTAATTTTGTAATTTTAAGGGTGTGAGCCTGAAAATCTGTCACACAGATCTCGAAACCAGTAAGAATCCAGCTCTTACAAAGGTTTGAATCTGCCTGTAACCTATATACTATGTTCCAAAATTGTACCTTTTTGAGATAAATAAATTACTATTGTTGTTGTTACTATTGTTATGTAAAGAAATCTTAAATTCTAAAAGAAATCTAAATTCTCTTTCTCTCCAGTTGTCGATTGAGCTCTTCCATACATGTTTAGGTTGGATGACTATGCATGTTTAGCCAAGTGACGTCACTCTAAATCCAATATGGTGGACTCCAAAAGATGGCGGATTAGTTATTTTTATTGTATTTCCATGATATATTGGTATCTAATGAAAGGGTTTGTTGAGAATCAATCATCTGCTCAATGTTTTGAGTGCGTAAAGTGCTACCGTAAACCCAAAAAAAGTAATTTCCTACAAATAATTTTTGCGTAGAGTTACTTAATTTGATGAACAGAAAGCTTGGTGTAGGGTCCGTTTACACCTTGTATTTTGGCGATAACAGCCTGTCGTATCTGTCTCAAACTAGTAAAAAAATAAAAATGGAAAACCAATATTAGACTTGTTTAAACCGGCCTTTCAAAGTTAAACGTTTTATTTTAATTAATGAACACTCAAATAAATAAAACCTGTCATAGCATTTAATTTCTGTTATCAACATTTCAAACAAAATCGCGCGGAATGAAACTCCCGGAGTTCATAATTACAGAAATTTTAATTATAATTATTCGGTATTATGTACGATTTATTATATTTATCGCTGCTGTATTTGTGAAGGGTCATTATTATCTGAAAACCTGTTTATTATATTGTGTTAAATTCAGGTCAATCAATTTTAGAATAGTGCTTACAAAATAAATTGGCGAACGGAAGGTAACTCGAGCGCATAAACAGCGTACCTACAAACCTCCATGCAATTAAATTGATGTGAGTTCAGTATTGCCTACCTATTGTACGATAACATAATAACTATGCAATGAACACTTCGTCTTAAATGATGTCGAGCTCAGCCATGTCTACATGAATAACAAGTTTTGTTTTTAAACTTTTCATAAGTCGAAAAAGATTAATTTTAAAGAAGACCGCAGTGACGTCAAATGAAAAGATTCCAAATGTTTAGGACTACGAAGCAGAACACGCTATTTGAATCTTTACGTAGCGCAGCAGCAAAGACAAGCTGATGTTCTAACAGCGATGACGGGGAAGTGAAATTAATCATTGGATAGAGAAGTTTCATGAAGTTGATGACACTGTATTTAACTAATTGAAATCAAAATAGAAAATCAGTGGAGAAAAACGAAATTCACCAGTAAATGACTGAGAAATAGACTATTACAGTAGAACTAAATAAATTAAATCAAAAAATACTTATACACATTACACAGTATTGGACGTATTTTCATCAAATCAGTCTTAATTTAGTGCTGTAATAAAGCGCGTTTAACTTTCTAAGTGAGTACCTACTTATTTACCTTCTTTTGAGCTTGTTTCGTTAGCCACACATCCTAAACCTAATCCTATCCTAACTGTCCTAATCCTAACTAATATTATCAACAAACAAACTTACTTTCAAGTTTGTTTGTTACATTTTCACGCCTAAACCACTGAACCGTTCCTCCTGAAATTTTGCATATCACGTTGTCAGGTGCACAGAAACGGACATAGGGTACCTTTCATCCCGAAAAAATACTGTTCCCGAGGAAAACAACAATAAAGTTATTTTGAGAATAGATGGCGCCACGTGTTTTTGGAGTCATGATTGAATTACAAGCAGAGTACAACTTCAATTTATTGTTAAATTCTAAATTAACGCGAGCGAAGCCGAGGGCAAAAGTTAGTCAAGAATAAATAACGTAATGCGGTGAAGTGACGTCACTTTACCTTATTGCAAGCGTAGCTCTAGTCTAGTAGTAGTAGTCTAGTCTCATAACTTTCTAATTTTTATAGATATTTTAATGATTTTTTTCACATTTTTATTTCTACATATTTAAATTATTAGACGTAACAAAAAGAAAGAATTTCTTTATTTCTCTGCCAATTAAAAGAGGATTTTAAAAACCCCGATTTTCTAGTTTTGATCTATATTTTAATTTTATTTATGAAATATACTGTTATCAACATCAAAATCAAAATATTTTTATTTCACATAGGCCTACATGGGCACTTATGAAACGTCGACAAAATGGTGCACGGTTCGGGTTGGTCGTTTCCTATGGAGAAGAACCGGCAAGAAACTCCATGGTTACTCTTTTAAAATGATCATCATGGAACTTCTCCATTGAGATAAGAGACAGGTGGAAGTCAGGGATAAGACTGAACCGTTTCTCAGAGTAATTCCCATTGTTATAGGAATAGAGTGAGCATAGCAATGCAACGGCTTTCAGCAAAGTCAATGGGTCAAGTGAAACGGGATGTCGCAGATCATTCGAGACGGTCTACGTTAAATGTGATTAAATGGAAAAGTATTTCAGTATAACACCACGCCGGTTTGCCCAAAGGGATAGCCAGAGGTATATAGTGGACGAGCTTATCAATCAATCAATTATTGTTATAATAATATTTATATTGTGTCCATTTCTTATTAAATTCTTTTGACAGCCACAATAAATTATGTTACACGAACACTGCACACTGTCTGTTAATAATAACAGTATTGATTTATTGTTTCGTTTTTTCTTCAATGACATAATGTTCCGTAAATAGATAATTATGTCTGTCTTTTCTTACGTTTACTTTTTATTGTTAATTTTAATAATTTTGTTTTGTCATGTGCGAGAAAAATAAATACATAATTTATCTTTCTTTCTTTCTTATTACCACCAACCAGGATTCGGGGTGCTACAGATGGTTTAAAAAAAAACTCTGTCCGGACTGTTATCGGGCCCAGAAGCACCAGCGTTCTGCTTCAGCTTCTGTTTAATAATGGTGTAAAACTACCCTTAACGAAGCTGAAAGGCACTTGTTCTCCCCGTCATTGAGGTCATTTTTAGGGTTCCGTACCCAAAGGGTAAAACGGGACCCTATTACTAAGACTTCGCTGTCTGTCTGTCTGTCTGTCTGTCTGTCTCCAGGCTGTATCTCATAAACCGTGATAGCTAGAAAGCTGAAATTTTCACAAATTTAATGATGTATTATTATTGCCGCTATAACAACAAATACTAAAAATTTAAAAAAAAATATTAAGGGGGGCTCCCATACAACAGATATGATTTTTTTGCCATTTTTATAGATAATGGTACGGAACCCTTCGTGCGCGAGTCCGACTCGCACTTGGCCGGTTTTTTTATTCTAGACCATACCTGGGCTCCTTCTAGTTACGGAGATTTCGCGGGCCGAAGTTTTTTTAAAAACAAGTTTTTAATATTATTACTATTCAATGCACCCATCAGTACAATGTTATGAGTGCGTTACATTGAGTCTTAATGTAGAACGTGATTTTTCACCCCAAAAAAAAGTAGTTCCCCAATAACAATTTTTGTATAGAGTTACTTAGTTCGACGGCTTCGGACCTTAAAGTATGGGTAACAATGTATTTAAGCATTATTTCCTTTGATATCAGGATTTATTACGTTCTGTAGTTCAAAGAAAACTTCCTGTCTATTTGTGTCCCCAGCTCAAAATTCGAGGCTGACACAATAGCAAAGTGAAATAGGCAAGGTCTATTGATCTAAAAGCGACCTTTTTGGAGTTTATAAACCGGACCTTTTGTAGCGTTTTCAATGATGAGAACATTTCTCTTTGAAACAGTAATTTCCAATCGGTGAGCAGCCTTCAATTGTTTTGGTTCGGCAAATATGATATTTGGTAGTGATGGATAACTCCATTTTGTGTTAATGTCGGCCGGTGGTTTCAAAATGTATTTGTAATAATATTTAAGCATGGTTTTGGCAGGTAGCTGATGCACAGAAGTATGATTTGGATATTAACATAAGTATTTACGTTTATGGTAACTCGTTTTTACGTAACCCAGAAAAAAGAAAGAAATTGGGGGAGGAGGGGATATATTCTTTGTTCTAAAATAAACTGATCCAGTATTTAGGCATTCACACATGCTAATATAATTACCATTTTCTTCGCTATCTGTGGCACTCTTAGTGCAATCAAATCGAGATTCGGCAATAATGGCATCTGTTGCCAAATCTCACTTTAATCTCTTTAGAGATGACTATAATAGCGTTCTAAGAAGCTCTTCAGGAATAAATACATAATAATATACTAAAAAAAAGATAACATACGTCGTTTTATAAAGTTATTTCTATCCAAAAGTTATGTAATGGCCCTTTTGCAAGTTGCTAAGTTCCACGAAACGGCAGATCACACGCTGTAACGTAAGTGCGATTCGCAGGAAAAATGAATGGTTCTCTAGAGAGTTGAGTATGAAACTTGAGCACATTTGCTGGGTTAAAAAGTCACTCTATGGATTGTCGTGGAAGTGTGGTTCTGATAAATTGAAATTCAATGTAGTTCTATTATTTTAGAAAGCAAATACACGTACATACGGCGACACATCAAGCTATACAGTTCCAATATATCATGGCCTCGCTTTGTACAGATTTCCCGTACAATGAGAAATCCATATAAACTGGTTTTGTACAGTTTGATTGGTCGTCGTGCGTACTAGCTTTTGCTGGAAACTTTATTCGCGTGGAGGTACCTGTTTGCCAAATTTCACCCAAGTATTTACAGCCGTTAAGGCGTGAAAAAGTATCATACAGATAAACAGCTAGATTTACTAATGTATTTATAATATTCAAAAAATTATGGGAAGAATTTTATAATTTGGAAACTATGTCGATTTTGTGATATACTTGAATACCTATGCATTTAGCATAGGTTAGGCTAGGTTGCATTTAGCTTAGAAAATGACCTTATCCGACCCATCTGACTAGATGTTGGATTAAAAAAGATTTTCACAGTCTCACGTCTCCTAAATTGATTTAAAAGCTGACACGTACGAAATACCCTATACTAGAAAACAAAGCGTATCTAATGACACCTCGTTTATTGGCTAAATCGATTGAGGGGTAAAACCGTGAGAAGGTTTTCACGGTAACATAAAACATACAAGTACCTATAAACGCGAGAAAAACATTACCCTCCCTAAGGATTTACCACATTTAAGGAAACCTCAACGCGATCTAAAAAAGAAAAATGGTTAACCTCACCTGACATTAAAAAGAAAATAAATCATAAAAACTTTGACTCGGAAGATGTCACTTAAAATATACAAAACGTTAAATTATTTAGGGGAGAAAATATAAAGTTATATTAGTAAACAATTTGGACTTACGTGAACGTATTTGAGTTTAGAAAAGCAATTATATTAAAAGTGCCGTGAACGTGGTGTTTTTATAAAAGGTTCCGTAGTCGGGTATGTGATGGGATTTAAACCATTTAAGAGTTTCTTTGAAAGCTTTTTGGACATGGCACATGTTTTGCACCAGTAAACAGAAAACTAACATTTGTTTAAAATAAATATAACATCAGGCCTGTAATCCCCGAAGGGTTAGGCAGAGGTGTACCTAATAGTACACCCACATATTGCCTATTATGTTTAAGTCCCATGTAAAGGGCGAGCCTATTGCCTCGACCGGGCACAAATCCACACTCCGTGGCTGACATGACGGATGGAAAAACAATGTTTTCTTACCACATCTTTGAATGAATTACTTCTTTTATGATCAAAAAGGGATTGTCGAATAAGTTTCCAACAGATCGCACGGTGACCAGGTGACATTCAGGTGAAAATCATTATTTATTAATTTTATTCATCGTTGTTAATTAGCATTGCCAGGTTTTATATTACAATTTACGGTTATTACTATAATTTGTAATGAAAACCGCAGCAATTTATATGAAACATTAATAGTAGTACCTGTAGCATAAAATAGGTGTTCACGCTACAGCTGTTTGGGATATATTATTATGCCACTATCAAGTCACAAACTAATTGACAAACACTTTCTGTTATGTAAAACGAAACCCCGCTTTTCCCAATTACTTTTCCACTCACGCCCGTCAAATTTAATCGTGATTGTCATTTTAAAACCTGATAATGCAGGGAGAAGAAGGGAGAAGAAGAGATAATGTAAGATGACAAGAGATAATGTAAGGAGAGGAGCCCGTGGCTAAATAAGAACAGCCGCTCTGGTCGATCTTTAGGTTAAGCCGTGCTTACCTAGGTTAGTCCGTGGATGGGTGCCCATTACATACAGAGTTTCCTCCGTGCCTCGGAAAGCACGTTAAGCCGTTGGTCCCGGCTGTCATTTGTAGATCTTTGACAGTCGTTACAGGAAGTCAGTGACCCGAAAGTCTGACAACCAGTCTTACCAAGGGGTATCGTATTACCTAGCGCTAACTGGGTTGTGGAGGTCAGATAGGCAGTCGCTCCATGTAAAATACTGGTATTCACCTGTATCCGGTTATACTGGAAGCCGACCCAAACATAGTTGGGAAAAGGCTAGGCAGATGATGAATGTACGGAGAAGAAACTCCATAAGTCAAGCTTATTCCCTGAGAGACGTACTACATAAACCAGGATTGTTATTTTTTATTTACAGAGATCTCGAAAAATGCTTACCTACCAACTCATCGGCAGTTTTTCCTCATGGAATACATAAAATGCGTGACATTCTCGTATTTCTTTCTTATGATAACTCGAAGTGCTTGAAGACGAGATGTTTTCGTGTTGTTTGCTCTTTTTCTTCGGAGTAAAGTAATGTTTTTTGGACAAATACAATGGAATCAACACGTTGGGAAACTGTAATGCGATCAGGCAATTTTATCAGGATAGTGTTGTCATTGTTATCGTGTGGTTTTCGGAATAGGAATTGGGTTTTTACCCTTCAAAACTAGATGAGATATGTTAATGTTTGCTATCTGATAACTTTGAGAAGAGACAATCTCAGACAGACGCCTAGGAGTAACAAAATTTAGAGCGATCGGCGCTAACATTTGCCAAGCAATTATCAAATGTATTGTATCGATGACATAATTCAAGTTTTTGATAAATTAATGAGACTGATTCTCAAGAGTTCTTGTAACGTCTTGTATTCTATGAAATTCTTATGATAAATATACATCTCTTCTGAAATGTGATGCTTCCATACATAAGTTTTAAAATAATTCGTGGTTCTAACTTTCTCTTCTTACTTCTGAAAATAGCTCATGTATTTTTTATTACGTGACGACTATTCGAAAAGTTACTAACTTGCGGAGATGAATTCCTCTTTTATGTTTTGAATTAGTTTTGTTTTATTTAAGTTTTACTTGTAGCTGAATACTTTTTTAAAGAAAGTGTTGTTACTAAGTTGTGTTATTCTATTGTGACGCTATTTAGATCGAGATCCATGAATAAAAATATTTCATTGACATTTAGAAAAAGGTTAGAAGTACATTTCCATTTAGCTAGGCGCGACAGTGTGTTACACTGACTCCTGAGCTAGGCGAGACAGTGTGTTACACTGACTCCTGAGCTAGGCGAGACAGTGGTTTCAGGAGTCAGTGTCTTCACCCGTTTTTGGAAGTAATGTTCTAAACCGTTTATGCATTAAAAATCAAAACAACTTACAATTAGATGAATTTAATGCGTGCATGCTCTTGTATGTTGTGTCTATGTGTGTGTGTGTGTGTGTGTGTGTGTGAGTGATTGTGCTTGGTGGCTGGACTTTCGGTTACATGCATTCTCAGTGATAGGTGTGCAAGACTGTTCGCAGACAAAAACAAACAATATCATTTGGGATTGCTGAAAAACTTTCTTCTATTGCTCTCTCGAAAAATGTGAAACCCTTTTTCGAGAAATTATCATTCTCCATTTCACATTCTAAATATAACATTTCGATAACACAATACCAACGTAACAATTGGCAAGACTATCACCAAGCCGTATTTGTAAGGGACCACGCAATAAAGATTGTCACACACTTCAGTAGTTCACGGGATCTTAGCCGCGGGCAAACGCTACGTGTACACACATACATCCTTTTTAGGGTTCCGTACCCAAGTGGTTAAAACGGGTCCCTATTATTAACTCCACTGTCTGTCTGTCACCAGGCTGTATCTCAAGAACCGTGTCAGATAGTTGAAAATTTCACAGTTGATATATTTCTGTTGCCGCTATAACAACAAATACTAAATAAAAAACAGAATACAAAAATATTTAAGTGGGGCTCCCATACAAAAAACATGTTTTTTTATTGTTTTTATAGATCGGAATCCTTCGTGCGCGAGTCCGACGCGCACTTTTGTATCACGGTTTTTTATTACCCGCATAATGTTGATATCATTCTGAAAGCAATTTTGGTGTCTCCGATTAGTGTGTGTGTGTGTATTTTCATTTTGGCGATAGTGCGAAGTATCAGAGATTCATGTTTTAAGAATGATTTTATCGTTGTGCCCGTTGAAGAGCGATTTACAAAGAGTACTTTCCAAATAAGCCTGTTGCGCTCTCATTTGTACCGACATTTAAACGGTTAAAATTAGTTTTGTATTAGTTTTTATTTGGATATTTTGTTATTTTGTCTATACTATTATTGTTTTTAGTGTGTCATTTGTTTGATGTCTTTTTTCGTTTTCAGATGTTTTGTTTTCCAATTTAAGTTACATTTTATTTCTATAACTTTACGATGATATAGCTTCACTGTACTTAAGAGAATGTTGTGTATACCTGTAATTGGAACCTACATAAGAACCCTAACCTGTATACTTTTATTGTTAAATGTAAAATGTATGTACTGTTGACGTATATACAAATAAATAAAATTGTAGTGTCTGTTTGTAATATCAAAATAACAGCTTTTTACTGAATGCATTTATGAAAACATATACGGCACTTATAACAGAAACACATATTTTTCAATTTTTGTCTGTCGGTCTGTCTGTTTGTTCCTGTTAATCTCCGAAACGGCTGGACTGATTTTCAAAATTCGATTCAAAAAGAGAAGTGCCTATAATAATGGGGATTTTTTATAATAATTTCACGCGAACGACGGTCGCGGGGAACAGCTAGTTTTAAATAAATAAGACCCAAAGATCATCATCAGCCTAACACTTTCCGGCGAAGATAAGTGTAAGGTTCATTCTACCTTGTGTGTTAGGCTTGTCCCTACTTCGAGTAAATGTGAGGAGGATAGGTGTCTCCAGCTAATGACGACGCACTGTAGTAGTCATATCTACTGATTGTGAGACTCATGATATATCGGCCACGGCTACCCATTTGTCCGGATTTAACTCAGGAACTCCTCGATTAGTAGTCAAACTTACGACTTCTAGACCAAAGACACAGTCTCCTCAAGTTCCTGTTAATCCTTCGTATATTATGTTCAACCGTTTTCTCGATTATGGCAACTACGTCAAACATTATTTCAACGTGTTATTATCATCATACTTGAAATGTGTCGCCTTTTTACCTTCAATAAAAATCGATGGCCTATTAATAATGTACGCGAATCTGTATCACAAGTTGTCACATACATTTTTATCAATATTCGCGAGATAAACTGATAAATTAACCGAGCTTTCCTGTCGCCCTGATTATGTTAGTATGTAATATATTAATGTTACGCCTGTTATGAAGTGGGTCTACTAAAATGCATACAGTTGTATTTTTTGCCTTTACTTATGTATAGCATAATATAAAGCCTGCAATCCCCGAAGGGTTTGGGTAGAGGTGTACCTAATAGTACACCCACATTTCGCCAGTTATGTTTTAAGTCCCATGTAATAGTATCCGTATTTAGTGTATCCGTGTAAATGTCTATTTAATTTAATATATATTTATAGTATTTTAAATATTAATAGTATTTTATATGTCCTTGTAGTTTATTGTAGTATTAATTAAAATTATTTTCAGATTACACCTACCACTGCTTGTCTCTGCATCACCCAAAGGTTGACTGGTAGAAAATGCTTATGGCATTAAGTCCGCCTCTGTACTTTGTGCTTGAAGTGTTAGATAAATAAATAATAGGGGGCGAGTCTATTGCCATCAACCGGGCACAAATCTAGACTCCGTGGCTGCTAATGAGAAATTCATAATGGAAAAACCCAATAACGCTTTGTCTGACCCGGGAATCGAACCCATGACCTCATGCTCAGCAGTCGCGCTTGCGACCACTAGACCAACGAGGTAGCCTTAAGTATAATTAGTGAATAATTTCATGCTTAAGATGGAATGGTACCTTGATAATTTGTGTTATCTATCTTTAATGCTGATTTTTTATTAAATCGTAAAATGGTTTACTGCTGTTTTCGAATAGCAGGTTATCAATATTTGAGGAGTACTCTAGCTACTCCTGCGTCAGGCGCCACGGCACCCTCACCTTCCGCCTGACGCAGGTCCTCACCGGACACGGTTGTTTAGGGAGGTAACTGCACCGAATCAGGCGGGAGGAAACGTCCGGGTGTCACTACTGGGAGGATCGCCCGGAGGACACTGTGGAGCATACCTTGGAGGTCTGTTTCACTTGGCCGGAGCACCGCCGTGTCCTCGTAGCGGTGATTGGCGGCGGCGACCTCTCTCGTGCGGCCCTGGTTCAACCCGTGGTCCGGCGTGAGATGCAATAGGAAGCCGTCACCTCCTTCTGCGAAGCAGTCATGCTAGCGAAGGAGGAGGTGGGACGTGAGAGGGAGAGAACCTCACGTCCCAGCCGCCGTGGGAGACGCCCCGGGCATCGTCTGTGGACTGGATGCTTCAGTAACAATAAAAATGTTGCTTATAACTAATGTTAGTAATTAAAAAGTAAAAAGAAATAATCTAGAATCTACCCACTACACAGTGGGCTCATCAGTCTCTCAACACATGGAGTATAGTGAACCTACCTATGATTCTGTCGCGTATCAATCTTAGGACGCTATTCGGGCTCCCCCGCACTACGTCGCACCACCGCCAGACGCAACTTTTTTACTTCACAAACGAAGCAGTCAAATTTTGCCGCAATTTGGGTATTTACGTATAATCAACTCATCACCACTAACTATTACCCATCTCAGCCTCTTTACACAGTGGCCCATATTGGACACACGTCACCCACGTTAATACGTGCTCTAAAAGTCCGAGGCGTAATATTGCCAAGCGTTTTTGTTTATATTAGGCCGCAATCACGATGCCGTTTCAGACCCCTGTCAGGAGAAAGTTGGAGTAGTCGTCGATACTAAAGACAAAGAGGTATTGAGAGTAATTATGTGTGATAGGGTTGCTACGCAGTAATTGTAGCGGCAGTACTGTTATACAGGGTAATAATAGAGAAGTATGGGAGAGGAAGACATGCTGCGCCGATCCCAAATAAATTGGGATAACGGCATGACTGTTATACAGGGTAGCGACGACAATACGACAATAAATTAAACTGCGCGTACCTAATGATCTTCCCAGTCTGAATACAAAAATTCAATCGAATATATCTAGTAGTTTAGTCACAGAATATTATTTGAATACCTACATGATTTAGATAAATAGCCACCGTCATTGTAACGATCACCATCATTCTCTTGCCCTTATCCCAATTCATTTGGGGTCGGCGCAGCATGTCTTCTTCTTCCATACTTCTCTATTACTCGTCATCTCATCAGACACCTCTTCTCGTGCCATATCATTCTTCACACAGTTCATCCATCTTTTCTTTGGTCTTCCTCTACTCTTATACCCTTCCACAATCATAGTCGAAACTTTCCTCACCACATTTTCCACTCCATTGTACGATATACGATCGGTATTAACACTGAACACATCATTTTGCCAATTCGCTACTTCAAAAACCTTTGCCAAATACGTTCCTTAAATTTTATTTCCAGATGCGCATTAGTGCAAATTATACCTAAGATTAGTGAACCAATATTTCATAAATGGAGCTTTATTTCTTTATCAGTTTTATTCTATTTAGTTTGTATGTAAATAAAAGATTTTCAAATTTCGATGTAAGGATTAATTTGATAGTTTAAAAATATTCCTATGAACTATTTAGTAGTAGCAGTGTTTTCATGTATTGTCGTCAGCTTGTATAATAGGTTACTGTCGTATGTAAATAACGAGCATTGTCACCACACTTGCTCAAAATTATTACTCGAAGAATTTGTTTCAATAAATGGTTTAATTGCACTCATTTATTACAGGTGTTCAGGAAATCACAAATTTCGTTTCATTTCATAACGCAAGGATCTGCACCATTCAGCTCTACCATTGTACTCATGAGTGTTGTGAGCTGTTTTAATTATAGTTAGTTTAATTCGTGGTGACCCAAGTATTTGTGATAAACATCAAAATATCCTCCACGAATGAAAAGAAGCAGAACTGTTTGTTTTCATTTTCAGACCACAACGTGTACGTTTCCTCACATTTTTAACGGTAACTCAGTGATGTCTTCTATTACGAAATAAAGCGAAAGAGCAAATAAACTTAAAAAAAAGCCATATTCCTCCGATGTTTTTAACAATCAACCTCATACTTGTAAAGCAGATCCATAAAGTGGAAAGCATCCTTAAACTTTTATTTTATAGGCATACCATAAAAATGCTATTTGAAAGCAATGCTTTTCCTATGTTTCAACGGTCCTCTGCATCGTCCGATATAAAAACCTTGAGCGAATTTTTCCAGCCGTATTTTTTTTCTATTGCGTTTCGCTGGAGCTCTGTGTATATCTTTTTTGTACTTCGTGATGGTTTCGAAAAGGGGAAACTGCTAGGAATAGGGAAATACTCTCGACGAATATGAGAAAGCTATTGCTTTTTTCTGCTTGCTAAAAATAGCATGACCTATGTCAGCAGAAGAGCCGGGTGTTCTGAAATTGAGGACCCTTCTACTTCAGACACCTTTATCTATTAGATTGTGCTTTTATTAACCAAATAATAAATATTTATGAACTCCGAAAGAGTAGAGAAAGACCAAAAAGCGTTGGATGGATTGTGTGAAGGATGATATGGCTAGAACGGAGGTTACTTCTGAGATGACGAGTAATAGAAAAGTATAGAAGAAGAAGACATGCTGCGCCGAACTCAAATAAATTAGGATAAGGACAAGAGAATGATGATGATATCCAATCAATGAGTAGGTAGTGATTGTGAAGAATGCTAAGCAGTATGCGTTACTATATATCGAAATTTACGGAAAATACGAATAAAACATAACTCTGTCTTTGCCTTTTTTTGTTTTTTCTTTGTCTGTTTTTGCTGTCTTTGCTGTGCTGTTACCCAATTGCGCGACAGCAAAGACAGCGTTATGTTATATTCGTATTTTCCGTATATTTCGTTATCTTCTGGACAGCGGTTTTTGTTTTCAGTCAGCAGAATCACCACAACCGTTTAGTCCTGAAGAGAGTTAGACCATACAAGACGCGACACACAAACTTGAAATACAAATACCTGAGAACACAGCACAAAAACGCGACGTAAAATGATTTTTGACTCTAAAATTTTACATCATTTTGGTTTAAAAGTTTGCAACGAAATCAATTAGTACTACCGACACATATAAAAAAAAAAAACTCTAATAACTTCACGAATGGAACTAGCATTTACAATTTTAAAATCGTTCGATTTTATTTTGTTTTCTGGTCCTAGACTCGCTAGTATCTAAATCCAACATGTAATAAATACCTCCACAAGCAGATAAGAATATCTCCAGCAAGGTCATAAACCGAAATAGCCCATGTTTGTGGCAACCCTACCCAAAATCCTTTATTGCCCCACCTAATAATATCTAATGGTGATTGACGGAGCAAAAACCCGATGTCACCCGAAGTTTTCCGATTAAGTGCCGATGGTCACATCAATGGTAAATGGAGACACGCCTTTAGGTTTAGGTAATGTACTAGTCTGGAACTGGTCCTTAAGGTGGAAGCACCAGGGTAGCCCGCAAAATTCAATTTTTCTTACGATTTTTGTAATATGCAGGTCAGTGTCTGGTTGTATGTTGATTAAAATATGATTCGCGACCGTAACAAATATGGATTTACTGAGTTATAATCATTAAAATCATCAATACTGTAAATACATTGTACGTACGTATTACAGCTGCGAAACATATTTAGTTCAACATACAGTCTGAAACTGACCTGCCTGAAAATTGCCTACGTAAGAAAATTTGAATTTCGCGGGCTACCACCTTAAGGGAAACAGTAGATAGATAAAAAAAAAATTATATCAGTTGGTAAACGCGCATTGTAAGGACATTATTTTTATCACCATGTCTAAATGTTAAGCATAAAGATTGGTAACTGCAGCTTTTTTCGTACAAGACAAACGCGCTATTTTAAGATACATCGGACAGCGATTGGCTGCTATGCCGCGTGTCACGGGTTCGATTCCCTCACGGGACAAATATTTGTATGACCTACAAGCAGTTGTTCCGGGTCTAGGTGTTTATGTATGTAAGTTTAAATGTTTGTAAATGCACCCAATATACAGGAGAAATTCCTTGTGAATAATTTAACTTCAGTATGGCTTGCCCTGTTTTAGAGGACCATTGAAAACTGCGTGCACTACAAATACGACCCCTTAGAAGCGCGCTAGCTGCCTGACTCGCTCTTCTGTAAACGCAGCCTTAGACTGACCACATAATGACGAAGTGGTAGCGTGGTGTGTCGCCTGTCTGAATGTATGAGGTCAGTGAATGTAACTACATGACTACATGCATGCACAGTGTGGGTAGAGCAAATTATGTAGTGATGTAATTACGATCCGTGTCGGCGCGCGCTTAGTGTTTAGATTAACTGCGACTTTGAACTTTGCATACGTGGCTGTTCTACGACTGCATATAGCTTTTTATTGCCTAGAAAAATCGTGGGCTCGGTCGCATTGCCTACTAGCAAAAATTACGAACTTTCTTCTTAAGGAAACTTTCAAAGATCCTTTCTCAGTGCTCACTTTTGTTTTATTAATTTTAGTGCAAAAAATCGTGATAGAATACAATAAAATAGAATGGTTTAGACTGTCTGTCAGTAATTTTCGTTAAGTCGAAGAACAAGATTAGTATACAATTTTCCAGAAGAACACAAACAAACAATTAAGTATAATATTAATGACAGAAATTGGCACAGAGTTGGCCAATATTAGCTTAAAAGATGTTTGTCTAAGTTTTATGAAAAATCGTATCTCTCCATGTCTTTCGAACTTTAAATCTAAAACGACAAGAGTTTTAACAATTGGTAAATATAATAATCAGTGGAAAAAGATGGGCATTATAGTTTTAAACATAGGTACCACTTTATAGTACTACATCTAGTTGTACTACTATAGTTAGTACAACTAGATGTAGCTGCATGCGACAACTTGGTGAGGAAGAATGGAATAATATATTCCCTCGCGGACCACAATCTAAACCTAATAACTTCCTGAAGGCTGAAATATGAAGAAACGGATACGTACATGGTCTAGAAAATATTCGGAAAATAACCTTTTACTTCGGCCGCAATGTAATATGGTCGTCCCCAATGCAATTTACTAAAGGAAACCTAAATGTTGAGGATGATGGAACCTGTATAACTTAGTACGTGTGGGCAGTATGTACTTTATTTTGGTATGTCCAATGTGGAGGAGTATCTATCGGTAATATTGTTAGTGGGGGAAAATATTTTCGGTTGAGTATGAATTATTATTTGGTGGTACAACATCAAATGCAAATGTCTGCAGTAGATTAAAGCAAAGATGCAATTTGGTCTTAATACTCAACGACTCGATCTTTTCAATTGGTCTAATACCAATTTTTGTCGGTTGTGTTAGTAGTTAGTGTGATGTATCCGATGTATGTGTGTCTATGTGTGAGTGCGTATGCGCCGATGCGGCGGTCGAGTCAAGGACGGACAGTCCCCAATAAACCACGGTACTAGCCACACGCTTGTTTTACTTAAACACCTCACTGGCGACGAGGATATAAATTAAAAGCGGGCGGACGAATAAATTCAAATATGTCTATCGGGAAGTTATCGGAGTATAATGTAAGATCGGGAAATTGGACAATGTACGTGGAACGGATGGAAATGTTCTTTAAAGTGAACAGTGTTAAGGAGGAACTTTGGTTACCCACTTTAATTGCAACAATGGGTGACGAAGCTTACGAGCTATTGAGTAACTTAACGAGTCCGGACAAACCGAGTGCAAAAACGTATACAATGGTGGTGAAAATTATGACTGATCATTTGCAACCAAAACCGTCGTTCATGGCAGAGAGATATCGTTTCCGACAGAGAAGGCAAAATGCGGGGGAATCGATCTTACAATACATATCGGAGCTTAAGAAGATGTCGAAATATTGCGAATTTAAAGCCGTTTTAGAAGAGAACCTACGGGATCAGCTAGTATGTGGGTTGCGAAGCGAGGCGATTAGACAACGACTGTTCACTGAAGAAAATCTGCAATATACAAATGCTGTGAAAATAGCATGCACTATGGAAGCGGCGGAACGAGATGCAGCGGCAGTAGAACACACGGTCGGGAGTAACGGCGAGCCGGGCAGTGGCGGTGACGTCACGGCAGGAGCACTGCACGTGGTGGCCACGTCGACTCGTAGTGGCCGCGGCCGGAGAGGCCGTGAGGCACGGAGCGACATATCGGCGGGCACGCGGAAGGGCAATACCGAGGAGTCGCGGATTAGCTGTGCAGCTTGTGGGGCCTCAAATCATCAGAGTGAAGGATGCAGATACAATCGGTTTATCTGCGGGAGATGTAGGCAGAAAGGTCACCTACGTCGGGTATGTCCAATGCGAAGAGGGGCTCGACAGCCCCTAGATCGATGTGATACCAACAACATGGCAGCGCATGTGCGGGCAACGAGCGAAGCGGCCAGGCTGAGAACCCCTGCGGACCAGTCAGGGGACGATGAAGCGCCGTTGTCAGACGAGGGAGATTGGGAGGCGGTAGAAGACGTCCACCAACTCAGCTTGAACAGTTATAAACCGGTGAGCCTAACCATGTGTGTCGATGGAACCAAGTTAGGTATGGAAATTGATACGGGGTCGTTAGTGTCATGCATCAGTGGGGAAATGTATTATAAACTGTTCAGACATAGACATTTAGAAAACTCTAAATTGGTATTTAGATTTTATGATGGCACTATAATTAAACCAATGGGGGTAATAATGCCACTAGTTACTTATAAAAATAAGTCGAAACAAATGGAGTTGTTTGTTATAGATGGGGGTACCACGTCTTTGTTAGGTCGGCAATGGCTTACAGAATTAGGTATTAAAATACCCATGTATCAAAATATGTTGACCATAAACACAGACAGAACGAATTGTAATAACTCCTGCAATAAAGAATTAACATTATTGCTTCACAGATATAAGGATTTGTTCTCGGAGGGACTGGGCCGGTTCACGGGAGGCAAGGCCCGGTTACGGATACGTGACGGAGCGGTGCCGGTTTTTTGCCGCGCACGCCCTGTGCCGTACGCGCTGCGCGAGCGCGTTGAGGCAGAATTGGAGGGTATGCTGCGCGCTGGTGTCGTCGAGCCCGTGGAGAGCTCGGACTGGGCTACCCCACTTGTACCGGTACGTAAGGCTGATGGTGGACTCCGTATCTGTGCTGATTACAAAATAACCTTAAATCCCGTGCTGCTGGTTGACAAATATCCGTTACCACGTATTAATGACTTGTTAGTTAAATTAAACGGTGCAAAAATATTTACGAAAATTGATTTAACACAGGCATATAATCAAATCGAATTAGATGACCCAGACAATTGTACAGTTATTAATACCCACAAGGGTCTTTTTAAGTATAAAAGGTTAGTTTATGGCCTATCCTCTAGCCCAGGCATATTCCAAAGAATTATGGCCAACCTACTCAACAATATCCCAAACGTAGAAGTATTTCTCGACGATATCATTATTGGATCACGCAATATTAGTGAACATTTAGTTACACTGGAAAAAGTTTTAGAGCGATTACATAATAACGGAATGAAACTAAAACAAAATAAATGTGTGTTTATGACTAATGAAGTTAAGTACTTAGGATATATTGTTTCCGACGAGGGTATTAAAGTGGACCCAGAAAAGGTAGAAGGTATACTAAACATTCCCCGACCAGAAAATATCACCGACTTAAGGGCTTTCCTAGGAACAATAAATTATTATGCTAAATTCGTCAACAACTTGAGCACTATGCTGGCGCCGTTGTATAGGTTATTAGGGAAGGGAGTGACGTGGAAATGGGACAGGGAATGTGAGGCAGCCTTTAAGAAAATTAAAAATGTTCTACTTAGTGCGGACGTCCTGGCTCATTATGAACCAAACAAACCGTTGTTTTTAACTTGCGACGCGAGCGCGAGAGGCATAGGCGGCGTGCTGAGCCAGATGTGCGAGCAGGATAGCAGCACAGGCGGAGCGCGCGAGCGCCCGGTTGTGTATGTATCGCGCGCGCTTAACGCGGCTGAGAAACATTATTCGCAAATCGAGCGGGAGGCATTAGCTATTGTATTTTGTTTAGAAAAATTACACCAGTATTTATACGGTCGACGTTTTACACTACGCACGGATCACAAACCGTTGGTCACTATTTTTGGCCCTAAACAAGGTATACCATCGATGGCCGCAAGTCGATTACAAAGATGGGCTATAAAGTTGTCAGCCTATACCTATGATATTGAGTACGTCACTTCTAAACAGAACGGGGCGGACGGCTTATCGCGATTGCCAGCTGTGGTTGCGAGTAAACAAAGAAATACAATTCCGGAACAGTCATATTTACATTTCGCGCAAAATGCAATGCTATTAGACTATAACGAAATTAAAAAACAGACGAGCCGAGATCAGTTACTAGGCCGAGTTTTAAGATATCTTCGCGACGAATGGCCATCCGATAACGAAATAAAATCGCTCCAGCCTTATTTCAATCGCCGAAAGGAACTTTATGAGGAATTAGGTTGTGTGATGTGGGGTCATAGGGTGGTCGTACCGGAGGTTTGTAGGAGTAAGGTTCTAATTGGTTTACATGAAGCCCATATGGGCATAGTTAAAACGAAAGCTTTTGCTAGGAGCTACATTTGGTGGCCGGGAATGGACGAAGCGATAGAAAACACATGCCGCGCTTGCAGTGTCTGTGCTGCAGAAAGTGAATCGCCGCCGCGACATATGCCCTGCCCTTGGCCATGGCCAGATAAGCCGTGGGCCCGTATACATGTAGATTTTTTAGGCCCTATTTCGGGGCAGATATTTTTAGTAATAGTTGATGCTAGAACCAAGTGGCTAGAAGTTAGTCAAGTACCTAGTACAGCGGCTAGTCACACAATAAACGTTTTAAGTGACGTGTGCGCACGTTTTGGGTTACCAAAACAAATAGTCTCGGACAACGGGCCACCCTTTACAAGCCATGAGTTTTCGCAGTTCCTTAATGCCAATGGCATTGAACACATATTTTCAGCACCATATCACCCTGCCTCAAACGGGGCGGCAGAGAATGCAGTTCACACAGTGAAAAGGGTGATTAAGAAGGCCATTAGGGAAAATTTAAACATACCTCTATTTATAAATAAATTCCTCCTATATTATAGGAACACGGAACACTGTACTACAGGTGAAACTCCGGCGTCACTCATGTTCGGCCGCAGGTTGCGTACTAAATTCGACGCCCTGAGACCAAATACGGACAATAAAGTTAGGGACGCTCAGTGGCGACAACAAAAGTATGGCGCAACTGGGTCACGTCAATTGCATCCGGGGGATGAAGTTTGGTTGCGTCAGTATAGGGGACAGGATAAATGGTTATCAGGGAAAGTAACGGAAAAGATGGGAACCACCGATTACAAAGTAGTAGATGCTTTAGGTAGGGAATCCCATAAACATGTTGATCAGCTAAAGCAACGGATACGGAGTTCATTAATCTGTCCTTCTAGCCCGGTTAGAGAGAAGCCAGAGATGGTAGAAGTATCCGGGAACCAGGAAGCGCCCAGGGACTTCGACGACTCAGCCGCCGCAAATACACCTCAGGGTGACGGAGAACAAGAGCATTTTGAGGATTGTGTCGAACCAAAAACACAGACTCCTTTGCCTTCTCCTGAGCCGACCCAGTCTCGTCCCATCCGGGCATGTAGAACTAATAAGCCACCTAGTTATAAGATATGATAAGTAATATTTCCTCTTTTGTTAGTTATGTAAGTTCTTAATTGTATAAGTACATATAAATATAAGGATGTTTAGATTAAGGGTGAAGGTGTGATGTATCCGATGTATGTGTGTCTATGTGTGAGTGCGTATGCGCCGATGCGGCGGTCGAGTCAAGGACGGACAGTCCCCAATAAACCACGGTACTAGCCACACGCTTGTTTTACTTAAACACCTCAGTTAGGTATAGTGGTCGCAAGCGCGATTGCTGAGCATGACGTACAGGGTTAGACTCCCAGGTCGTGAAAAGTGCTATTGGGTTTTCCAATAGGAATCTCAGTAGCAGCTAGAGAGTCTGGATTCGTGTCCATTTGATAGCCATAGGCTTGCTCCTATTATATTGAGACTCAAATATAAATAGCGAAATTAGGTAGACCTCTGCCTAATATTAAACATGATGTTAAGCTATGTCCTTAAAATAAAGAATAATATTATTAGGATATCATAATTGTTAGCTTTCGAAAGCCATTGATTTCTTCGTAGATACAAAGCTCTCTGACTTTTTCAGAGGAGACTAATGACAAAAAAAAACCGGCCAAGTGCGAGTCGGACTCGCGCACGACGGGTTCCGTACCATTATGTTTATGACCGTACCGTTTAAGTTTATGAATTAAATGTTTTTTTTTTAATTTTTATATTTGAGGTGATTGAATGAAAGGATACATTTCTTTTAGTTTTATCATTCTCTTATTATAGAACTTACAGGGCGGGGACACACATTTTACCACTTTGGAAGTTGGAAGTGTCTCTCGCGCAAACTATTAAGTTTAGTTTAAAAAAAATGATGCTAGAAACCTCAATATCATTTTTGAAGACCTATCCATAGATAAAAAATAGAACGCCTCACTCGCACATAATCTTTCAGATTAAGATTAAGCGATGTGGGTTTAACCAAAATTAGTGATGTTTTTTTTTAAATAAAAAGTTTTAATTTTTTTTTATGGGACCCCAAAATTTAATGTTTTCTTTCTATTTTTGTGTGAAAATCTTAATGCGGTTCACAGAATACATCTACTTACCAAGTTTCAACAGTATAGTTCTTATAGTTTCGGAAAAAAGTGGCTGTGACATACGGACGGACAGACAGACAGTCATGACGAATCCATAAGGGTTCCGTTTTTTGCCATTTAGCTACGGAATCCTAAAAAGGTTGATTGATACCAAGTCAATTAATTTCATATCTTCGCTTTATTAAAGAAAAGCGTTCGTTAATTACTTAGTTACAGACGTCGAATGATTTTCATTACGTAAGCGGTTGTCAAAAATTATTTAATTATTAAAAATATTCTTCTCAGCTAGTGGTTCAACACAATGAACCTAAGGCTCACAAAACCACAAAACACATTAAACGCAAAACGTAAATTTATTATTCTATTCCAATCATCAGGAAACGATACACAGAAACAGAGCGAGTTTTAATTTGTCAGATTGTCAGGATTTATTCCGTTAGGCATGTACATCATGTGGGCAGAACATGGGTTTCGGGCCATGAAAACACACTGAGTGCGATAAACCGTTTCTAGTAAAAGGAACGAATTACTTGAGATTACAACTTAACACAACAACACGGGGTACAATTAATCGGGTTCAGTTCTGAGACGTCTCAACTCCGCCACGATCCGACACTGACTGTCGTCCTCGCTTCGAGTCCAAAACATCAGGGCTCTGTAGAAAGCACGCTGTGGTGGGGTAGACTTGTCAGTAGGTCGCGTGTTGTCACCACTGGTGTACTTGCGATTCATTTTAAGCCCGTACCAATGACTGTCTCCGACAAATAAATGTTTAACCCTAAACGCATATTAAACGCAAGACCATGTGGTGTCTCGGGCCATGAAAATGAATAACATATTAGTTAATAATTAGTTCTTGAAATTCGCAAAAAAAAAATAACTTTCAATAGAAATTGACGCGATCAGCTGATCAACTTAATATGGTAAAACGATTAAAAAAAGTTATGAATTTCCAACGAGATCTTGATCTCCCAGCTGTGCACGGCAAACATTTTATCAGAAAATGCCTAATGTTCGTTTTTACCAACACTAAGTGACACCTAACTCAATGCCTAATGTCTGTTTTCACCAACACTAAGTGACACCTAATTCAATGCCTAATGCCCGTTTTCACCAACACTAAGTGACACCTAACTCAATGCCTAATGCCTGTTTTCACCAACTCTGAGTAATACCTAATTCAATGTCTAAAGCCCGTTTCCCCCAACACTAAGTGTCAACTAACTGAATGCCAATTCCTGTTTTCACCAACACTAAGTGAAACATAACTCAATGCCTAATACCCGTTTTCACCAACACTAAGTGACACGAAGATCGAAGTTTGTAGAATATCTAAATCACTAGCTACGTCCCCGTTGTTATGGAAATAAATTCAATGTCTTTTTCTTCGTAGAAACTCGAGTCTACGGGTCGCCGCATGCTCGGGCAGAAGACATGTCGAGTTGTATAGAAAGAGCTTTGTCTATTCTTGGTAGAATAGAGATGGAATTCGATGGATCATGCTACGCGTGCAGTCACGGAAGTCAGTAGTACCACTCTAAAAGTTGATTGATGTTTCTCAATTTAAATTATTGAGGTCATTTTTATTGAACCTACTCTAATTTAAAAAATAAAGTTGCCTGTCTCGCTGAATAAATAAAATAGTGGGCATTTCAGGTAATCAAAGTGCCTAAAAATATGTATTTGAATGCCTGAAAGTCTCCCCATTTCATAATGACCAGTGAGATGGCCGTGATGGCGGAAGACAGTTGATGTAGAATGATAATATTTGTGTTTACTTTGAATCAAACATCTGTAAAATGACGAAAACCGTTGTGTCAAAAACAGTGGACGGCTCCAACCAAATCGAGATTCATTGCATGTTGTTATTCCATTGAAGACACGAAGAATACCCTGTGTTATTATAACCTATTTACTGGACACTTCCCCCCAATTTCCAAAAATAAAATCATACTCAATAGATCTCGACGTCGATAATTATGTGCATAATTAGTTAAGGGTCTGTACACACGAGATATGGGACCGAACGAACGAACCCTGTTCTCAGTTGAACGAATGATTGATTGAAGCTGAACTGAATTCCTAATCAATCTTTGTTTTTATCGTTTCGGGATTCCGGAATGGGTCGGACCTTTTAGGAAGTAATAATGTTACGGTATTCGATTTTGATATTTCATTGATAGGCGAAGGTATTTGCTCGTTTTGATTGTTAGGTGTGAGTGACTGGTCTCATTCGTTCTCTAGATTACTAGTTATTTGTTTCGTGGAAAAGAAAGAAAAATAGGACAAAACAAAAAATTAATTACATAAAAAGTAAACAAAAAAAAGAAAAGAAGGTTTTACTAGCTCATCTTTAACGTGGTTTTGAAAACACTTTGTTGAACACTAAGTTATTGCCTAAGGGTGTTACCACACCAATCGATCGATCGATGCCATCGATCGATGGTAGAATGGATTAGTCGACGACGATCGACAGTTTCTACTACAACAATCGATCGAGCGTCGATCGATGGTAGAATGGATTAGTCGATTGATTATGTGGTGGATTACTCAATTATTTATCGCCCGGTATCCGTCGATCAGACATAGTTACCACACCAATCGATCAACGTCGTCCGATGTCATCGATCGGCGGTCGGTCAATTGTTTATCGCCTGGTATCCGTCGATCAGCCAAAGCTACAACACCAATCGATCAACGTCGACCAAAGACTATCTCTATGACGTCGACCGATGTCTATCGATAGCATCGATCGACGATCGATCCATTGGTGTGGTAACACCCTTGAATTGTATTAAAAAAAATTAGATTCACTTAAAGAGATCAAACTGAAGCGATTCTTGGGATGTGACCCAAACTGCGCTCGGACCGAATGTATCAATTATATTGTAAGGAGGTATTTAAACTTCCTATTCATTATAACAATAGACGCAACCAGTTGTTTATGGCATCACGGGGTTGGCCTCTATGTGGCCAGTGCTATCATCGGACAGCAATAGGCCGCGAAAGGCTGAATTGACAGATTGTTATCGTGTAATTGTTGAGTATGTTACTCCCCCCCCTCTATTTGTAAATTAAATGTAGAAATGGTAGTTTATCATTAACTACATAACATTTAATTTTAATATTGTATATTGCCCTAACAGGCGCCATAGTTATTCTTAGCTGTAAGCCTTTTGTAACACCGTTTAAACATTGTGGAACGCAAATAAAATTAATGTGAATATATTGAAGCATTACAGTAATCGAGTGTAACTACTTATTAGCCATCAATTAAAATACATAACAAGCATTATAATTAACACTAGAAACAGGATATTTACCATACCACTGTTTGTTTTGAGTTGCCGATATATCGGCGCTGTTGCAAGCACCATGATCACGGATAAACTGAAGTTACTGCGGGAGGATGTTTATGAGCAGACAAATCGGTCTACCCTCTTTCTTATTCGTTTTTTGCACTCAGTACCGCTACCACTGTCACTCGCAACTCGATTCTGTTCCCGACACACGAAACTCACTGTGTCCGATCGTGAAATTTTTTCGGCGCTTTTTCGGATTTTACACAGCTGAACCACTGGATTCCTGGATTTTCTGGTTGGTAAACTTGTATAACAAGCATTTTCTTAACGTATCACTAACTCACGAGACTAATACCTCCCTCGATAATTTACACCTTTTCGTCGCACAAAACTACACAGAAAATGTAACATAATATCACGCCTGTAATTTTCGATGGGTTTTGGTTGAGGTCATGAGGTGGAACAATAGTACACGCACATTTGTCAGTTATGTTTAAGTTTCATGCTATAGGGAAAAGTGTATGGCCATCAACCGGGCATACATCGAGACACCTGTAATGCAACTGTGAAAGTCCTGATGGAAAAACCCGATAACACTTAAACGACCTGTTAATCGAAAATCAAGCTCACCATAAGCCATAGACAAACTAAAACTGTAACATACATTTATATTATTTGTTAAACGAACAAAACAAAAGTTTTCTGGTGAAATAAATCGCTTGGAGGCAGGTTTCCGCATCAGAGGATATATTTGCCGCACGTGCGTTCCTGCGGTGACAGTAACTATGTCTAGGAGTGAACTATATCAACTGTTGGAATGAGTGAATTGAATGGTACCTATATAAAAGGTGTTGTTATATTTTTGTTGACGGCACGGTTGGCGCAGTGGTCAAGCGATTGACTGCTGCGCTCCATGTCGCGGGTTCGATTCCCGTACGGAACAAATATTTGTATGACCTACAAGTAATTGTTCCGGGTCTGGGTGTTTTTCTATCTATAATAAGTATGTATTTACAAAAAAAAAAAAATATATACGTAGTTTATCAGCCATCTAGCTACCATAACACAAGCATTAGGTTGCTTAGCTTGGGACTAGATGGTGCTGTGTGAAATGTCCAAGGGATATTTATTTATTTATTTGTTCGTTGTGCGGCATGGCTGCTTTGTAAGTGTAAAATTTATCTTTTAAAATGTAGGTATCAGGTTTGTTTTTCGTAAGGTTCGAGTTTGCCTGCTACTCACCCAACCCTTTAATGGCCATCTACATTATATGAGGAACAACTCCGAGAGATCGTTCCGAGAATTTCCTTTTGATACGCACTATGAAGAAAACGATAGGTAGGTATGTCCAGAAAGTTCTTTCGATATCTTATTTCCTTTTTGTCTACACCTACCAAGGTAAAAAATTATTCGTTCCTGTCAAGAATTTAATAAAATATCTAACGCTGTCTCTCAAAATTATGAATCATAATAAAAACGACGCTCCTAAACATAACAGCTTTCGAAAATAATTTGTGACGCCATTTTCTTTGTAACGAATTTCTTCGAAGTTAAACCAAACTTGTTATATATGCTTTCATGGTTCATGCTTATAGGAATAATACTTTGGCACATAGTTTCGGGCAAAAATCGTAATAATTCATCGGAAAAACTTCCTAATTCACTTCCTTTTGTGTTTCGAGTTACTGTTAGCACCGCGTGGGGTTAATTGACCACGCGATCACATTTTGAGGGTTGAAAGAATATTAATATTTGGTTTCAATCAATTTTCTTTCGAATTCACGCCATATTATGATAATATTGCTTTTTTCTTTATTGCTTTTATGGCTATGGCGCCTTAACGGTAAAAATATACTGCTTAGTCAGATATTACTGGCGTGGCGTGAAAAATTACGACCTAGCGGTAAATCTAATTATAATCTTGGTCAGGATACAGGCTAGTTGAATTTACGGTGGCGAAGTAAAAAATGAGACATTGAAAATGAGTGTAATGTTGTGACGATAGCGTTGATTAAAATATCAATGATGAAAATGAGCTATTCCATTTGTACTTGAGTGAGAAGACTGACAATAATCTCTTTAACGTAACAGTTTGATAGTACCTTTTTTTTTTTTTTCGTGGGTGGGAAATCATCAAATGACCCCCCCCCCGCTCTGAAGTGTCAGACTCTTACTGACTAAAAACCACCCATGTTCCTTCATTGGCCCTTTATGTTCCAGGGCCGCGGTATCTCTTTCGAACAGTACCGCAGCCCTGGGATTACCTAGGTATTGGTACAATACCATTTTATACATTGTGTTAACTTGAAATTAGATATAGACGTTGCTGGTTTCTGTGGTACCTACGACAACGTATTTCCATCCTTTGAGCGTATCAAATCATATTGTTCTAAACAGTTTACATTAAATGGCACTATCCTTATTGGTGTTATGTTGTAAGTTCTTTAAAAAAGGTGAGATGCGTTGTAGTCATCCGGTGCGCAACCAGCGTGCTTGTTGACCAGATGTATGAGCGTGTACGAAGCAAAAGAAGTGCGATGAGAAGTGTGATGTGTATGGATCGGATCGTAGCAGGTAACGTACTGTAATTTCCTCCCTTGGAAAAAGTATGAGTTTATGTGTGTTAGTGTGTATTAAAGGAACGTATTAATAAGTTTTTAAACTGACCAGGTCATTGACATTATCATTAACACTGAAAACGGAATATTTACCATGTTTAGTATTTATTTTGGTGTTAACGAGTACGCAACTATGACGATCCGTGATCATGGTGCTTGCAACAGCGCCGAAATATCGGGAACTCAAAAGAAACAGTAAATGGTAATGTATTAATTAGTACAGAAAGAAAGACACTCTCATTCTTCGTAACAAAGTCATATTCCACATTCATTTTATTTCTTTTAAGTACCAAACCGGTATGTACAATAATTATAGCATCTTTCATATGTTTCACTTAAGTGTATTTCAGTGAATAAAAAAGGTTTTATTTGAAACATAACAAGCGGGATGTTCGTTACTCTCGAAATGATTATTTTTTCATTGTACGAACATGTTATATCTACGGTAGTTATAAAGTTAATGCTTTGTTAACCTACTTCGCAGCTAGACTTTGTGTGATGCTTTTTTGAACGATAAAAAGCAATTTTATGTAGCTTCACAGCCTTAGAAAACTGGTCTACCTAGAAACTAAATTTCTACTGTGTTAAGAAAATAAAACTTATGTATCAGGTTTTCCAATAATCAACGTCAAATGTAAATATTAAGTTAAGTTAAGTTACATGGCGAATAATATTTGGCTACGATCAAGTTGTACAATATAATATTTGAGATTGTTTAAAAGGGTTATCATTAAAACTGTATATCATGTACCCACATGTGTGTGTGATCTGTCAGCTACCGAATAAAACCACCGTTGCGATTGGATGCTACTTTAATACTGTCCTCACATCATAATGGTGCACGCACGCCCGTGTGTGTACATGTACACACACATCACCTCTTCAATATTTTATATTTATTTAAACAATGCATGTTTAATAATAATAAAAAAGTATTGAAAACATCAAACTCAAAGTGGTCATTGCTAAAATGGGTCTTTATCAGCCCTACAAATGATAATAACCATGTTAATTAATCATACATTACATAAACATCATAGGTACGTACTAATTGACGAGTGACCGCGGCCACATAGCGTGGTGCTGTTAAAAGCACTCATGCGGTATGCGGGTTCGACTTGTTGTTGTCATGTTACACGCTTCAGTTTTTCCCGTCAGCTATATTGCTATAGCTTGATGTTTTAAAGCATCCATTTTCTCGTTGTATTTTGGAACCAGAGGTGACTAAACTCAAATGAATATCAATATGACTGGTAATGTGGTTGATATGGAGTATCTCCTTGTATAAACTTCTCACGGAGATTAAATCACCTAAATCACCTACGTGACACGTGCGTGCCCTGTGAGTCGAAGATTTTTCGAAAAGTTTCACGTTGATTATTATATTTTTTTTTTTTTGATAGGGCATCTCGCAGTTCAACCTAGGCTACTGCTTAACCGGGCAAGTCCTGTGGATGCCTTGAATGTAAGGTCTCCAGCCAGGGGACTGTTTCACGTTGATCTCTATTTTATTTATTTATTGATATGGCACTTCAATGACTTACTCAATAATTGACAAATCTCAACCCGTTTTAGGTGTCGTGAATTCGTCTCTTATACTTAGTACTATTAGCGGTACGTGAGCTTGTCCCGAGGCGATGCGATTACGTTACGATTCCGATTAGTGCGCGTTGCCCCTGCTGCAACGCGCACTAATCGTTTCACACAAAGAATTAATACTGAACGGCTCGAGTTGATACGGTGACGATCCCTTTCCGAGTTGAATGTGTGCTGTTACCTTTAGATAGTAATATGGTCCCGTTGGTTACCCTTCGGGCACGGAACCCTAAAAACGCCTCACTCTACAGATAATGACATGATCGTTGATCACCACGCTTGCTCAAGGCAAACTGCCCGTGCCCAATTGTTTTTTTCTAAGCCCATCATATCACGCATTGGTTCACCAACCCTGTAGTGGGCAAAGAAAGGTAGAACTATCAGTAGATGGCGCTAATGATCTGAGCGGTACACGCAACGATCCGATTAGATCGACCCTTGGCTTGGGGGCGCAATTTCCGCTAGATACGGCCGATAGCTGCCTTTCACCATTGTGGGGTATTCTGGATATCTTGGGCGATATTGCTCTTGGAGTGTTTGTTTGGATTGAAGTTTCAGGAGCCTAATTTTTGTAAAAAACTAGCTTATGCTATGTCATTTTCATCTGTGCTATGTCATTTATTGGGATAAAGTAAAGGGTGTAACAAGACCCTTAACGAAACCGAAAGGCACTTATTCTCCTCATCATTGCAATATTTTTTTTTGTTCTGGAATATACCTGGGAACCTACTAGTTACGGAGATATTGGGGGTCAAAGTGCCAAGTTTTTCACAATATTTTTTAAATATTTTTACTTTAAACACCTCCACGACTCCCGTACTATTCAATCCATTCATCAGCACAATGTTTTGAGTGCATTACATTGAGTCCTACCGTAAAACGTGATTATTCACCCCAAAAAAAAAGTCGTTTCCCAGCAATAATTTTTGCGTTAAGTTACTTGGTTTGATGTTACATAATGCTTGGCTACAGCTTTCTTGAAGGGTCCTGTCATGTATATCCATTTTAGTGCGACTGATGAATATGAGGTCCCGGATTCGATTCCCAGGTAGGGCAAAGTGTAATTGAGTTTTTCAATCAGGAATTTCTCAGTAACTACCACGGAGTCTGGATTTGTACATAGCTGCACCCTAATACATGGGACTTAAACAGAACTGGCGGAAGGTGGGCGAACTACTAGGTATGCATCTGCCCTACGGAGTGTAATGTTTTATTTTAAAATAATGCTTCGGCAGTAAAGCACAGTCTAGACAAAACACACTTACAAAAAACTTTCTTTGTTTTACTTATACTTCTTTGAACGACTACAGAATAAGCCTGCTTAACCCCACTATGACTGGATACCACGAAATTATATTACAAGATGGAAATACGCACACCTTTCCTTCGAATTGTTTTGGTTTTGTAAGTAAAAGTAATTTGTGAAGTTCACAAAATTAGGGTAAATTGTTAGGAAAATTACCATGAGAACTGCTGTAGACTAGCAATCAGGGAAAATGTCACAATTCTGGTTATAAACAAAAGACTGTGATCATAAATCTATCAGTGAGTAATGCTTCAAAATTGATATTCTTGTTTACTACTACTTTGTTGCTTCCTTTACGGAAGTGTGTAGTATACTAGAATGGGAAGATCAAAGATAGGTAAATAGTATATGAGGTGTATACGGACCCTTTACGAAGGCGTCAACCAAGCATTCTGTACATCAAACTAAGTAACTCTACGCAAAAATGATTACTGGGACGCGGCTTTTTTTAGGATGAAAAATCATGTTATGACTCTATGGATGCATTCAATAGTACGGGGTGGTATTCCGTGGATGTATTTAAAGTAAAGTTATAAAATTAAAAACTAGTATTTAAAAAACTGTGAAATTTGTAACTTTGGCCCCCAATATCTCCGTAATTAGAAGGTTCCTGGTATAGTCTAGAACTAAAAAAATATCGCAATGACGGAGAACAAGGGCTTTTCGGCTTCGTTAAGGGTATTTAATTTTCCTGACGATGACTAGGCTAAAAGTTTTATCAGTACAAACAGCTTATAAACAACAAAGGTATTATCTCTAACAGCGATGTCTATCAGACAACGTTTAACCGGACAACACCAATTTTTTATCATTCACGCATTTCATTTATGTGTCAGAAAATTCATTTCTATTTTCTTATTGGTACTTTTTTCAATCTTTCTTATACCAGAACCTCAGTGAAACTTGGCAGGGATAAAACCACCTGTCAAGTAGAAAACTCAATATAGGGTGCGGCAGAGTTCCATTAGTCACTGACTCCCAGGCTCCCGGCTGAGTGAAGCCACGTAATGCACCTAGTATTTGTTTGTATCACTTGCTTTATTGGTTTTGTACTCTGTTTTAGCTATCGACGAAAATAATACTGAGGTCTTAGACGAAGTAGCATCAACTTACCCATTTATTTTATTAAAAGGTAGCTTCGCAGTTGACATTACGCCAATTACGAAGTACACATAATATAATAAGATTAACAGGGACCAAAGCCATTTAAATATTTACGAGCGATAGACGGAACAAGACGAAGAAAATCGTAATCCAAAGCTTCCTCCTACTAATTACAATTCGCTCTGTCTAGTGTAGTGTCATACGTCCGCTTTTCAGGTAGCATTCGTGCGTCAAAATCAAAAATGTATGATAATATTCCCAATGTCTGCTGTATAACTGTTCTAAATATCTCTTTGGTAGAGAGTGACTCGAAATATTAGTATTAAAATGAATAGTGTGTTTGCTATTATAGTGAAAACTAATATTAAATCCTATTGAATGTCGTTACAATATGCCACGATTTGATAGCGATTGTCTTTCGGCTTCCGGTCTTCATGTTGGAATATTTTTGTTGTAAGATGATATTGGATGAGGCTGCCACAGGAACGTGGAGAGTGCAGGCTGTGAATGATGATGATGAAGATGAAGATTATATTTTGTTATCACTTCATGGGTCAATCTCGGTCATGATTTTTTTTTTTAAAAGGTTCCGCACATTAGAAATTTCTCCTGTATCGCGGGTGCGTTCACAAACATTTAAACTCACATCAAACAGCCAAAACTCAAAAAAAATAAATAAAAAAAAAACCTCTCTTACAAAACTGACTACCAGCTGATTGATTTGTTTATTTATTTATTTAACAGTTAATCATACAGTAATAGCAGCAGCAGCAGAAGCAGCAGCAGCAGCAGCAGTAGTAGTAGTTAGTTAATTTACTATGGGAGGGCCAAATTTTTTTTTCATATTTCGACCTATGTTCTTTGGGGAAAGTTGTTGAGTTTCATGAGCACAATCACCTCCTTCAGGGTTGATACCCCCCTTCCGTTACACGCTGTATAAAAGGATTTTTCTTTGCTAGCCTACTTGCTGGACAAAAGTGTCCTTCTTCCGTAAGTTGTTTTAAATCTAAGATTTATTACAGGTTTTCCTGTAATCTATAAACAAATAACTACTTTAAATAAGTATTTTTTTTAATAATTATATTTATGAAAAAATATATATTTGAGATGCTCACAATGAGCAGACTCGCTCACAGAGAACATTTGATATGTAACAAGATGTAGTTTGCTAAACAATTTTTTTCATTTTCTAATTTACCCCATAAAAGTGGGGGACCACTTTTATTTTATTATGTTTAAAATTCATTAAATTACGTTACACGTCCGTCTTTGGGTCACCAACTTACATATGTGTACCAAATTTCAACTCAATCGGTCCAGTAGTTTCGGAGTAAATTGGCTATGACAGACGGACAGACAGATAGACACGCGAGTGATCCTATAAGGGGTTCCGTTTTTCCTTTTGAGATACAGAACCCTAAAAAATACAAACACAAACGCACAGCATAATCTTTAATTCAGTTTCGCAGGTCTATTAATAAAGTGGATGGGGTTCCGATAAGCGTGAACTTTCGCATTATCAGCTTAGCGATTGAAAGCAATTTTACATAAAGTCTTCGAAGGTATTAAAATGAAGCTACTAAAAGAATGATTTACAGAAATCTCTTTTCTTTTAAACGATTTTATTCAGTTTTCCACCATCTTGCAGTCGAATTTTGTTATGTTTTTTGCACTTTCTTTATTATCTTGTTATAAGACCAAATTGAAATGAATAGATGTATTGGGTTGTGCTAATGGAAATCCTACTACTTAATATTAGAAATGTGAAAGTTTGTGAGATGGATGGATGGATGTTTGTTACTCTTTCACGCAAAAACTACTTAACGGATTTAGATGAAATTTAGCAGACAGATAGTTTATAACCTGGATCAGAACACATAGCATACTTTTTATTCCGGTAGCATGACCCTGTGGTATAGTAATCAAACTCGACGCGGGCGAATCCGCGATGTAATAATATGATGGAAATGAATAGGTATACAATATACTAGCTCTTTCCCCGCTTCTGTGTTTGCGTAGATTTCGCAGTTTCTCCTACACTACAAATTTTAACTCTACCGTAGTGTAACCAAATAACGTTATTAGTAATATTTTTCTAGACCGTATTTTAGAGCCATCTTTGTACGGGACATTGACATGCCAGTTTTTGAACGCAGGTTAAATGTGCTGATCCAGTTTCAAAATTGAAATCGGCCCTAATTGATTCTCCGTATGATAGATCTACCACAAGATAGCAGATACTTAAAGCAACCGCTTTTATCATAAACCAAAACAAAGTAATACATAATTACTAATATCCTTACTATATAATATTATACTCAAGCTAATGTATGGCTGACCCTAATTGATCTTAGTAAGGTGTTACTGGAATAGCTACCTAGGCACTGTGATATCCCTAGAGCTGGGTATAAGCATGTAAATTAGTAAATTTATTGTAGTACTGTATTTTCTCGCCTGCACAGATAAGTTGGTGGAAGTGTATATATTGTATACCGATGACATTTTTACACGCCATAGCCAAAGGCATTTCTACCTTGTCGAATTAGTCTGTGGGTCAGACAAAATTCAAATAGATAAATAAAAGGCCTCGTTCTTATTTTAAAATATCAAAATAACTTTGTTTTTCAATAACATGTCTGTGTAGTTCAGATATTGTTTAAACCTTTCTAAATGAGACAAAAGGGAATATAGACTGATATATGTATTTTGAGGGTGTCAGTGACGGTATTGAATGACTTAATTTCGTTCTAGAAAGGGTTTACACGGCATTTTGTTTTTATTATTTGAATTAAAATACTGAAATGATTTACTTAAAAAATGGACTAAAAATGAGTTAATCTAAACTCATTTTGTCTAGAGGCGTTAGAGTCTCAATTCCTCTAGACAGATTGAGTTAATCTAATCGTTTGTCTAATCATTAGACAATTACAGGCAATCTATTCTAACGCGTTTCGTATGTACAGTCAACAGCAAAAGTAGATGATCAAAATCAGAAATTCAATACTAATGAACGGAGTTCGCGTCAGAACTGTGTGGCGTCGAAGTGATTCAAAAGTATGTGATTGTAAATTAAAGGCAAATAATTCACTTCGACGTCACACAGTTCTGACGCGAACTCCGTTCATTAGAATTGAATTTCTGATTTTGATCATCTACTTTTGCTGTTGACTTTACCGACTGTCAACTATCTTAAGATTTACGGTAGCTTATGTCAACACCAATACCTTTCGACTTTTCGGTGGAGGAAATTAGAAATGCTGAAAGGGATGTTGAGCTTCCAGTTGGATTTTAAAGTTTTAGTTTTAGCGTCGAAAGTTTAAATTACAACAGCACACATAATATGGTCTCTTACAGGGTTTTATATTCCCACCGTCGTTTTCCAACATCGTTACTTCTAGATAGAATGTCAGCTTGCCTAGGTTCCTAGATTTATTATTATCTTTATGAAGCTGTTTGCTCAATAGAATTTATTGCTTGGCTATTAGTTTGAGATTAATCACCAACTAAAAAGAGATGGTGATATTAAACAGTTGGACAGATTCAGGTTAATCTTATAACACCTATATTTTGAGAACAGCGTTAATTTGCACCCAATACCAGTTAAAAAAACCAAAGTAGGTACGTACTACTTCTACGTAAACGTCAATGTCGAAGGTCGACAAATTGCGTTTTATTTATACGAACCTCACTGAATATGAACAACCCTCATTTATTATTCTACGGTGGCATTTTTAAATCGGCCTGAGTGAATTCTCGAATTACGTGTGAGTTTTCTATCAATCGTTTGTGAGTGGCGTTTTATGAACCCGTTCGGTTGTTTTTTATTAATAAAGGTGAAGTGTTTTTTGTTTAAATTGAATTAAATAGCTATGCCAATAGATTCATGAGTTATACATAAATCATGTATTTAAACTTGTAGTTATCATCTTCCTGCCCTCGGCCATATTAGTTAGGGTCGGTGCAACACGTTTTTTTCTTCCATTCTCCCCTGTCAGACGTCACGCTATCATCTACTCCATTTTTCTTCATATCATTCCTCACACAATTCATCCATCTTTTCTATGGTCTCCTTCTCCTTCTCCATCCATCAATAGAAATATTCATAACTCTTTTAGTCACATGTATTCTTTGAGAGGTTATTTAAAGTTTTATTTATTTTGAAAGAATGTACCTCCATAGGTATCTCGCAAAGTTATGACATAGGGGTCTAGGACACTTGCGCGAAAGACATTTGCGCGAAGGACACTTGCGCGAACCCACTTCCGCGAAAAGACATATGCGCGAATAGACGTTTCCGCGATTGGACACTTGCGCGATTGGACGTTTTCGCGCACGGACACTTGCGCCCTAAGACACATGCGCGCAGGACGTTTGCGCGACTTTTTGTTAGTTAGTAGTCAAAACTGGCATAAGTCACAGATTCTACATTTTAAAATGTACTTTCGTGCTATAAGAATAGGATTTATTTTGCTTTAGGGCAGAAAAATACATACGACGTTTTGTAATTTGAAATCAAACTAGAATCGATTGCCCAGTAAATTCCGCTATTTGACCATAGATGGCGGTATTCCCAGTGAATGCAATTATAAACTTAAACCCCTTAGAAATAAGGATGATATTCGCGTCATAAGTCTATATTTTCTGCTACTCACTCAAGGAAGTGACACATTTAGCTTTGATCTATATTATCGATATCGATAGATTCCCTATTTCTCGTTTAATTTCGAAAAAAGGTCGTAGTATTATAAAATATAATTATACATAATAAAACACGTTATACACAACAATACCTACTACCATATTTTTTTACTTTATTTTAATTTATTAAACAAACCAAACCCAAGGTAAATACTTTACATAATTAAGGTTAACACTTTTTCTATTAGAAAATTCGAATGAGTTAAAATAAGAGAGACGTTATTTTGCCTTTTTTTATTGTCCTTGAAATAAAATGTTTTAAATTTTCTTTTATCGATATCTATCGATCAAATCTGCATCCAACCTAACTCCATCACTAATTGAGTAGCGTAGAACTTTATTTATAGAACGAAATAGATGTGTCATGTGAGAGTGATATGTCAAATTTTTGTTCCGTATTTTAAAATTAAATTAGTAAGTAAATAAGTTATATTAAGGTGTAATTATTTGTGTAAACGTATTATAAATGCGTAAAAACTCAGGAAAATTATTTCCTGATAATTAATTAAGTTTTCGGTAGTACAACGTTACCGGTAACCTACAAACAACAGTTGACGTTCTAACTGTAACTACGGCTTAACACGGATAATTCAGGGGAAGTATTGTTTATTTTTATTTAATAACTGCACACAAACGTCACTTTAACTCGATAACACATCCATGCCAATTTCTATTGTAATTTTTTGCCGGTTTATTACCTTGTAACGGTTCTGAATCGCTTTGTTGACGATTCCATAACTCTGTTATTCTCTTTTTTTTTTAAATCGATCTTTTCAATATTAATTCATAAATCGTTTATGATCATTATTGTGCATTATTGGTTTGAAGTAATATCTTAATAAACTAAGTGAAATTTTTAATTCATAAGCAAGCTACCCTCATAAGAAAAAGTAAAACCCTAAGACAATAAAACCAGTTATTTTGAATAAAGATAATCTTTTGAAGTTAATATATTAGCCTACGTCATTTAATTTCATAACTTAAGGCTTTTCTCTGTTTTATTTTTTCCCTTTCATCGCTAACTTTTCTTTAGTAAGTTTATTCCATTAGTTCTCACCGTTTATTTACTTCTAATTTTCAGTAACAATCCTGAAACCATGCCTGTGACAACCTGTAAGGCTACTCAGGATATGGAGCTAAAATTGAGAATGACTCTCCAAGAACTTAAAGAATCAAACCTCCCAGTCCAACAGCTGTTACAGGAGAGAGAAGAGAGTGAGGTGGAAGTCGATAACATTAATGGCAAAAACTCTAGCTAGTAGACCTACATCAGCAATTTGGACGTTGTTGATGAACGGGATCAGCTGCAGGTTGTCACGGATGGTTTAAAAAATGGTAGTAAGTTGTATGAGGAGGCTTTATATAAAATTAGGGACCTAGAAGGTGAGTTAATTCATGCCAATAATTGTATATTAAAGTTACAGAAAGAAAAAGAATTTACTCAGGTTAATTACTATTTAATAATTCATTATTTATGAGGTTTGTTTCCTCATAAATAATGAATTATTAAATAATAATTGTAACCCCCCTTCCTTAATAACTATTGATCTGACTGAAGATTCCTTACACAAACAGAATTATACATATAGTCAGCAATAAAAAAATTTAAACATGCAAAACTGAATAGGATAATTTAAAAATGTAATCAATTTAGAAATGTTTATAATGTTAATATTGATATAACAATATTTATAGGAAATAGTTCAAAACTTACAAAACAAGATATCACAGACAGTGTAACAGAGTTGTTAAAGTTGAATTGTAGTAAAATAATATTGTGTGTCTTTCCCATACTTTGAAAAATTGTCAAACAGAAAAAACAATTCTATTCACATGCTGAATAAGCATGTTCATTTCCTAGTAGGTCACTATAGTGACAGGCTTATAAATATATCTTGATTTATAAACTTAAGTCGACACGGGGTAAAGTGTATCTACCTACTAGTTGTAGACACAACATTGCTAGGCTATTACTTTATAATATATTCACTCAGACATAAGTAGTATGTCAATGTTTAGTTCAATTATTAACACTGCGACTATTAGGCTATGTCATGATCAATACTGTAGTTCTCGAGTGCGATACTACATGCCATTATTAGGCTCGCCACAATAGTTTTCACAACATAATTTGTGAGAACGGACCAGTGACAGTAGCGGAAAAAATAAGGAGACCGGAGAGTGTCAATGGGCGATGTATATTGTTGATGGTGCAATATTGTGAATTTGTGTGCGAGTAACGGAAGTAACGGGGTAAATGTTTCGTCTATTTAACGAAGTGTAAGTTATAGATGGTTGGAGAAGTTTTGCAAGGCTGACTGTTATCATTTTGTCCTCAGCTTGCAGAAACGCTCTTTTCGTTCAGACACTAATGTTTGGTTGAATCTTTGCTTCGATTGATGAGGCAGCATTCGTTGCGAAATATACACCGACATATTCGTCACGCACTGTAAGAAGTCAGCTGGTCTTGGGGCACATAGCACCGGATTGAAATTGTGTGACCTCGGGTTCGAGCCCAGCCTGAGGATTTCTTTTTGGTCATATTTTTATTTTGTTTCTTTTGTTTTATGTTTATTTTTCTTTTGTTGGAACGACGTTCTTTAGCGCGCGTTGCGAAAGGGGGCTAGACGGAAAAAATTAAGACGAAAAGTTGTAATGACACTTTTTCTATAGTAAGCTATTGTAAGCCGTGCGGCGTGCGCATGTTTCTCTGTCTGTCTCTCTCTCTCTTATAGATAGCAAGCCAGATATTTTCGTTTCGTCTTTGGTCTGTGGATGGGTGATCAAGGTTAAGCAACGACTGCCAAGGTCTGTCTGTGGATGGGTGATCCAAGTTAAGCAACGGTTGCCAAGGTTGGTCTGTGGAAAGGTGATCAAGGAGAAGATATTTGTTTAATAAAAAAAAAATATTATTATAGGATATAGTAGTATATTATTATAGGTAGATAGGGTAAATGCTTTTTCGGGTAGGTGCACAAAAGTAAACATGTTCCCAAATTGTTTCTTTTAATTATAAATAGTAATTTCATTATTTAAATTATAATTTCTACCTAATATTGCTGATTAACATACCATTCAGCACATATTGTATGGGCAGTAACATACACATGCCCTAAACAGTGTTATTTGCATTTACTTGCTGGCTTGAGCTGTCACTTGAACTTTGCCCTCACTGACTACTGCACCTGAACACTTGTAAGTCGTCGTGTAGCTGATATTGCGGAGACACAGCGCTTGGCAATAAAATCCCTCAACCAACGGATGGCAGACTTGGAAGAACATCTGAAGATATCACCAGCGGGTACAGACTTGAGCGGGCTTCACAAGGATTTTACAGTCTTCAAAGAGCATGTTTGGAGTGTCCTCAGTGCATTGCAGCTGCAGATAGCCGAGGTGAGCAGGAGTGTTGACGTAATTGAGATGCGTCACAGGAAAGTTCTTGCTGCTTGGAGGTATGCCTGAGAAGCCTGGTGAGCAACTCCTGGAAACTGTGGCTTCCATTCTGCAGGATAAGCTTGGCATTACTGATCTGGCACCCTCTTCATTAACTGTATGCCTAAGGCTCGGCAAGGCTTCAGAAGGTCAAGGTCAACTGAAGGGATCCTCTTATGTGGTGTCTGAGTTCCTCACTCGTCAGCGGCAGTCTGCTTTTACAACAGCTCGTAAGTTGTTCGGTGTGACTGATGTGTGGACTATGGACGGAAACATTAACGTCAAGCTCCCTAATGGCAAACGTCGTCGGGTCTTCACTGTTGAGGAAGTCATCGCGCTGGGAGCGGAGCATGGCAAGTCACTGGATCAAGTGGTTCCTCCGAACTACAACCCTGGCTCAAACAACACAAGCCCGGCGCCGGCGCAGGCTCTCAGTCGGTCAAGGCGGTTAGCAAAGAAGAAGTAACTTGGTTTGTTTTGTTTACTCTCATAGCTGTTTCCTTTTGTCTGGTTAACATCCTTAGAGCTAGTTTTCTGATCGCCGATATTAGTAGGAACCCCTAAGGCTACCCACTGACCCTTTATTCGTGTATTAACGCTTTATTTACTATTTTAAGTTTTCTATGTTCTAGTTCTAGACAGTCATTATTATGTTTTTGTAATGTCACTGTCACTTGTCACTGTCTATGGCGTTTTTGAATCAGTTACGTTCGGAAACACGCATTAGTTTTATTTTATGAACAGTCTGCTGGCAGGTTATGCAATTAATTCATAAGTGAATTTTATTTCACATTTAAAGTCCATTATATTATCTATTATTTTTATAGCTTATATTATATTTGTTTAATTAACTTTATAGTAATTATGTCTGACGAGGACTCTTTTTATTCATGTTCTTCCACATCCTTTTCAACTCTTGACGATTCTCTGTCCGTGAATAGTTTTCTGAATAGTTAGTGCTAGCGATTTAACAAGTGCTTTAATGTATGTCATGTCAATGCTCAGAGCATTCCTCAGCACCATTCTGAAATATTGGATTTATTTTCTCACGTCACTTTGCATGCTGTTTTGGTATCCGAAAGTTGGCTAAAACCTGAGCTTTCTTCTAACTTGTACGGTCTACCTGGCTTTATTTTAATTCGGAACGATCGTACAGGGAAAAGAGCTGGGGGTGTTGCCATTTACCTGCGCAGTGATATCACCTACAAAATCATATCTTCTTCATCCCCAATTTATAATGGCAACCCTGAATACCTATTTCTTGAAATTGTTGTTAAAGGGGTTAAGGCCGTTCTAGGAATTGTTTACTGCCCACCTGCTATAGATTACTTCTCTATTCTAGAATCTTTCGTCGAATCTATTTCCTCAGAGCACAAACATCTCATAGTCATGGGTGATTTTAACACTGACCTATTGAAGGATAACCCTAGATCACGAAGGCTGAGTGCGATCCTGGAGTCGTCGTGTCCTTTGACTCAAGTGATTCCTGGCTCGATCTCATGCTTGCGTCTTCTGTGGATCTCGTTGCCAACCATGGTCAGATCGCTGCGCCTGGTTTATCCAGACACGATCTGATTTATCTGTCCTACAAAATTAAACCCCCAAAGCAGCGGCCTGCTATTGTTTTTATGCGGAATTTCGTAAGGTTAGACAAAGAAAAACTCAATACCGATGCACAAGCTCTTGATTGGGTCGATATTGCCCAATCATCATCAGTGGATCAGAAAGTGGAAATATTTAATAAATATGTACTCCAGCTCATTGACACGCATGCGCCACTGAGGGCTGTTCGCGTCAAGCGCCCCCCAGCTCCATGGATTACCCCTGGAGTTCGGATGGCAATGAGGCGACGTGACGTGACCGGGCTTTTAGAAAATATAGGCGGGACCGCAGTGAGGAGAACTGGAGCCTTTACAAGTTGGCTAGAAACCGCTGCAACCAGATGGTAAGAGCATCTAATCGCCGATACATTTGTGAAAATGTCCTCAATTCTTCACCGGCTGATATTTGGAAGTTTCTCAAATCACTTGGCATAACAAAGTCCCCCTCTAGTACTGTATCTCTTAATCTGCCTTTAAACGATCTTAATAAACATTTTTCAACATCTGCTACGCTTGCGGTTGGCATTAAGAATAATACCATCCTTGATGTTACTTCCAAGCCAATGTTTCCTCCTGACTCTTTTTCTTTCTCTCCCGTGACTAACGTTGAGGTCCTTAAATATTTCACCTCAATTAAGTCGTAAGGCTGTGGGCTGTGATGGGGTCAGTCGAACTATGTTATCGTTTATGATTGAGAATCTAATTCCAATTATTACGCACATCATCAATTCATCTCTGCAGACTGGTGTGTTTCCTGCAATGTGGCGTAAGGCTTATATTATCCCTCTCCCTAAAATTTCCAACCCTAGTTTAGTGAATCACTTCAGGCTGATCTCCATTCTCCCTTTCCTTTCCAAGATCCTAGAAGCAGTTGCCCTTAATCAAATATCCTCCTACGTATTTAAGAATAACCTGTTGTCCAGTTTCCAATCCGGTTTTCACAGCACAGCCACAGCTCTGCTTAAAGTTACTGAAGACATAAGGGATGGCCTGGAGAATTCGAGATAAACGGTCTTGGTTTTAATAGATTTTTCCAATGCTTTTAACGCCGTTGATGACAACATTCTTCTAACCATACTGTCTCAGATTGGGGTCTCTTCGTTGTCACGTGATTGGTTTTCATCATATCTTCGTGGTCGCCAGCAGGTCGGTGCGTGCTGATCAGGATTGCTCTGACTGGTACGACCTGGTAACTGGTGTTCCGCAAGGCGGTATCCTCTCTCCTCTCTTATTTTCTTTATTTATAAACTCCATTACTGCTGTTCTCAAATGTTCTTACCATCTGTACGCTGATGACTTGCAACTATACGCTCAGTCTGACATTACCAAACTTGACAATTGCATTTCATCACTCAATGCTGATCTTCGAACTATCGAGGAATGGTCTGGCAAATTTGGGGTTTCTGTTAACGTCGGGAAATGTCAGGCCATCCTAATTGGCAGTTCGTACTTTTTGAGAAATGTGAACACTAGCCAACTTATGCCACTGATGTACGAGAACTCCGTCATTTCTCTTTCACCTCACGTAAAAGACTTTATAGGTCTGTACATTGACGGCAGTTTAAAGTTGGAATAAACACGTGGCTCAGGTGAGCCAGAAAGTCTCGTTCTCGCTGCGATCCTTCTATAGATTCAAATACTTCCTGCCATCTAGCACCAAACTCACTTTGGTCCAGTCACTTGTGCTTCCCATTATCGACTATGCTGATGTTTGTTATTCTGATCTTTCCCAAGAACTTCTAAACAAATTGGATCGACTTCTCAACAATTGTATTCGCTTTGTTGTTGGCCTTCGTAAATACGATCACATTTCCTCCTCAGCTTAAATGGTTGCCTATTCGACTCAGGAGGTCCCTCAGATCTCTCTGCATGCTCTTCACAATTATGAACGATCCATGTGCTCCCGATTACCTAAAAACTTATTTTAAAGTGTTGGGCAGTTCTCACAGTCGTAACCTTCGAGCTTCCAAGAATCTACTTCTCCAAATTCCTTCACACCGCACCGGTTTTATGTCAAATTCTTACGCCATCTCTACTACAAGGCTCTGGAACGCGCTACCTTTTGGCATTAAAAAAGCTGAAAACAAACTCACTTTTAAAAGAAAAGTTCGTAACCACTACTTAAGTCAGCAATCTATGGGTCAAGTACACTAAGAGATCGTTGGATGTCCTGCGCATTCAATATAATAATGCTTTCAGGATTTTGCGACTGCCTCGTTTTTGTAGCGCTTCAGGAATGTTTGCTGAGGCCTACACAGATGGCTTTCATGCCATATTACGCAAAAAAACGGCTTCGCTGCTGTGCAGAGTGCGGAGTAGTTGCAACTATATCCTGAGAGCTGTGGCGGAGAGCTATACACCAAAATATCAGGCATTTTGTGCGGAGGTTGATTAGGTCGGGAATGTGTTTTTCTGCCTAGTCATCCTTTGTTTTAATAATATATTTTTATCAATGTTACTAACACTAGAATATAAGCTGTGTGTAATCTAACAAAATATGGATCACTGTTGTCTGAAATAAAAGGTTTTTTTTATTTTTTTATTTAAGTCAGGCAGCATAAATAGCTCTCAATTAGAAGTCGAGTCATGGTAATTATTATTAGGTTTCTTTTCTTTTATTTTGGTATTTGTTAAAATATTTAGTAGTTTATTTTATTTATATGTGTATTAGTATATAAATAAATAAGGATATAAATTTTCGAAAACAAGAAGTTATTTTTTTAGATATTTATTGTACCTATCACAATGTTTTCTTGTTTAACCCAAAGGTTGACTGGTAGAGAATGCCTTGTGGCATTAAGTCCGCCTTTGTACCACTATTGTACATGAAGTTTAAATAAATAAATAAATTATAACCTAAAAAAAAAAAAAATTACAATTCCTTCACTAACTAAACGAAAGGAACTTCGTTCCATCTGGGTGTGCTTTAATACCTCTCAAGTTTTTTTTTATATGTTATCACTTTCTTTCCGTTGTTAGTCATTAAGTGTTAGTGTTTAGATTGTAAGGTACTTGACTGTTCAATTAGTAAATTTGCTTATACCGCCTATGCTTTCTTTTATGTTCATTCAGTCTACTTGGAACCACGGTCATCACAACAAATAATACTAATAATTCTTTTTACAATTACTTCTTTTTTTTAATTCTTTTTTTATTTGAGCGCCATCTCTCGCCAAAGCGAGGATATAATTACGAATTGATTTGAAGAGTTCTGTTGTTACATTTATGTCAGTAGATGGCTCTTATATCATTTACTTCTTTTGTGAAGGGATATAAAATACGAAATGTTAATCACCACTATTTGTATTTTTATATTTAGGCATATTTACTACAACAACTATTATGTACCTTACAAATCCAAAATTTCGATTTTCTGTGAGCTATACTTAAGAAGATATTCGTTATTTAGACAAACGTCCAGCCAGCGGGCCCCTTTTTTAAATATTAGTCTTTTATATCATACAATAGCATTAGGAGCTTGATACTATTATGTACCTTACAAATCCAAAATTTCGACTGTCTGTGAAGAATACTTTAGAAGATATTCGTTATTTAGACAAACGTCCAGCCAGCGGGCTCCTTTTTTAAATACTAGTCATTTATATCATACAATAGCATCAGATGCTTTATACTATCACTAGCTGTGCCCGGCATGCGTTGCAATGCATGTTTTCCTACCTACTACCCTACCTACCCTAATTTTTTGTGAATCTAAACCATTCCCAGATCCCCTTGAACACACACAAAAAATTTCATCAAAATCGGTCCAGTCGTTTGAGAGAAGTTCAGTGACATACACACTCACAGAAGAATTATATATATAAAGACATGTACCTAAAAAATTCAAAATTTCGACTTTCTGTGAGCTATACTTTAGAAGATATTCGTTATTTAGACAAACGTCCAGCCAGCGGGCTTTTCTTTAAATACTAAGTACTCTTTTATATCATAACACAAGTCTCAAGTCTTTATGAAAAGCTATCATCTGTTGATAAATCTCGTTGGGGCCTGCTAGGTAGACTCACACGTCTTTTGAATGGTAAAAAAACGAAAAGTAGGTATACATTAATCTATTTTATAATGATTTGAAAATCATAAAGCATTAAAATAAAACCAAATAAGTACCTAAAACTTACAAAAAGTGAAAACTGGTTGGGGATCAAACTTGCGAACCCTGGTTTACAGGGCGGTCGCTGAACCGATAGGCTACTTACACACCTGTGACAAAACGTTTCAAATAGACGTTCTGTTCTAATGCATGCTATGACAGTTGTCAAACAGTTGCAGAATATGGGCATAATGCACTATTCTGCTTGCTCATCCCCCCAAGTTAATAGCGCGATAATATATAGCCTATGTGTTATTCCAGACTATAATCTATCTCTGTTCCAAATTTCATCCAGATCCGTTCAGCTGTTCTGGCGTGATTGAAATAGGGCAAATTCTTTAGCATCATTGCTTAGTGGGATATTGTTCAGTGGAGTGCTGTGCTCATACCACGACGGTGTTGTGGTATTTAAGCTGGGGCCGTTTTAATGATGTAAGCGAACCAGCTCAATTTCTGGATGATATATTCTATGAAGAATAAATATTTTATTTATTTATTGTTGTTTTGTTTTTTTAATAACCCTGTTAGGATTTGTTAAAATGGCATTTTAACATAACTACCCCAATAATTAAATGCATTCTTACACATGGGATGGAAATTCGATTTCCCCCATCCTCTTGGAGGAGGCGGTGTGGTGTTATATATTAACCTTAAAATGTCTTTAAAGCTGTATTGAGGGCGACCAATATCTATTTACTTAAAGAATCTTGGAGAATTTAATTTTTATAACCTCAATTTCAGCAAAGTAAAAAATAGACCAGGATATTTATTTATCTACAGAATAAAATGAAAATCACCGTGACTCGACAATCTTTTATGGGGGCCTAAAGGTCCTAAGAAAATGGGCAATGTCCTTCTTGGTTTTTCCTTCATCGATGTCATTTTCGTGATTTTCGGGGTCGCTGATAACGAAAAAGAGGTCAACATTAATTTAAGGCCTTTTGTCAGAGATTTTACTCGAGCAATCTATGGGTCAACTACACTAAGAGATCGCTGGATGTCCTGCGCATTCAATATAATAATGCTTTCAGGATGTTGTTGCGACTGCCTCGTTTTTGTAGCGCTTCAGGAATGTTTACTGAGGCCCACACAGATGGCTTTCATGCCTTATTACGCAAAAAACGGCTTCGCTGCTGTGCAGAGTGCGGAGTAGTCGCAACTATATCCTGAGAGCTGTGGCGGAGAGCTATACTCCAAATATCAGGCATTTTGTGCGGAGGTTGATTAGGTAGGGAATGTGTTTTTCTGCCTAGTCATCCTTTGTTTTAATAATATATTTTTATCAATGTTACTAACACTAGAATATAAGCTGTGTGTAATACTAACAAAATGGGATCCCTTCTTTTCGCATAATGTTCTTTGTCCTAATATACTTCGGCATAACGATTTTGGCACAATTTGTTTTGGCATAATAATACTTCGGCATAATTTTTTTAGGCATACATTTTATGTTGGCATAATCATCTTAAAGACTAATTTGTTTTGGCATAAATTTGATTCGCATAACGTTAATAGGCCTAATGACTATTAGCATAATAATATTTAGGCATACAAAATATTGTTGGTTAAAAATTTAATATGCTGTGCAACAAAAGTTAGTGACAGAACCGAATTGCTGCAAAACCGACTCCACGTAGTCTTGTTTGTCCTACCCCTAGTGTAATTTAAAATCGCGTAGGCGCGTAGGGGCGAGGCGTCCCGCGGGCTGAGGAGCAGGTGGCTGCGAGCGAGCGGCTGTGGTGAGTGAAAGCCGTCTGCGACGATTAGCACGCGTGGGGCCGCCGGAGGCCCGCAGCGCCGGAGCCGTGACAGAAACCCTGCCTGCTGCATGTTGCATGCTCGCTTGAATGCTGCATGCTTGCTTGTTTGCTGCATGCTTGCTTGCATGCTTGCTTGCATGCTTGCTTGCATGCTGTATGCTTGCTTGCATGCTGTATGCTTGCTTGCTTCATGCTTCCTACAGCGAAAAAAAAACCCACAAAATTGTTCAATACGGTATATTATATTAATATGTTATTTATTACCTGATTCAGGAGATACTTATGGCTTTTTTCCAAATTTTTAAAAAATTGGTATAATTATCCTCTTCGGGCAAAAAAGCTAGGGCGTTTAAAAAGTTAGAGATATGGCTTTTTTCCAAATTTTTAAAAAATTGGTATAATTATCCTCTTCGGGCAAAAAAGCTAGGGCGTTTAAAAAAGTTATGCTTTAGAACTTTATGCTTAATAAATTTATGCTTTAGAATGTTATGCTTCATTATTATTATGGTTAGAGAAATTATGCTTAAAAAATTATGCGTAAGCTGTTATGCGTAATTATATTATGCGAAAATATAATTATGCCAAACAAAATTATGCTAAGTTATATTAGGTCTTAACATTTTATGCAAATGGATAGTGAACCTAACAAAATATGGATCACTGTTGTCTGAAATAAATGAATTTTATTTATTTATTTTATTAATTAATTTAAATGAGGCCATTCAAAGGCACTTTTGAACGACCAATATGAAAATGAATTGAATGATTTATTCAATTCAATTCATTTTTGCATACTTATCACATGTGTTTTACAAGTTCTTCAAAAAAAAATTAAGTTCACATGGACCCATACAATATTGATAGTAGCATTTAAAATAATCAATACCTTGCCTATGGTTAAATCTGATACACTTCAACAAAAATCTCTTGCAAGAATTCACCTGTGCGAAAGCATAATTTTGCCAAAACTACTTACGAAATGATTTGGCACAAAAAAAAGTTTGTGAAAAAGTAGCACAAACGAAATCCCGATGACCCTTTTGTGCTTCTTTTATCGCAAATCTGCTACCTCGATAAATAAGAAGAGATAAAATGAAATAGCAACAACATAAGCTAGGAGTACCTACCTCCAAGCGGTGAAGGTAAATAATAAATCGATTTATTGACTCACACATGTTAGGAAACATACAGACAAAAACACAAAAACAATTATAGTTAAAAGAGTCGAGGTAGCCGTGGGCCCCAAACTAGGCACAGCCTGTATCTTGGTGGCCCAAAATAAACATAAAAGACAGGTTGAATTATGGACTGTTCAGTGTGACAGAGCACAGCAAGACACAAGTAACAATCAGGAATCAAAATTAAAATAATAATAACAATCAATGAAATGAATATAAAAAAGTGGTAACAGTTTATGGCCCGTTTTCACCACGATGTATGAAACGAAATATCGAGTAATATTTCATTGAACAGATACTGTGAGATGTTAAAACACGTTTCGCTCGGAATGTCATTTGTGATGAGTAAACGGTCCTAAATCTGGCTAAAACTCTCAACAAAATTGACGCCTTCGGGCTTATGTTGTTGTTAGGTTGACATTTTTGTGTTTGGCACGGTAGCCTACCCGGTAACGCAGGGGAGCAGCCACATATCATCATGTGTTCCAACCAAAATATTTCTTTTTCCAATCCACCTTCTCCTAATTTAATCAACACTCATCGACCACCACCACCATAGTCGTCACTACGTCCATCATCGTTGGTACCATTCTCTTCTTGTCAACCATCGTCATCTCCACCACCATATTCCTCTTACCAACAACCCCACACATCTACACCACCATCCTTCTCTCGTCAACTTCCTCTCTTCACCACAACCACCTTATCATGAATTTCTCATGTCATCTCCACCACAATCATGTTTCCATCAACTACCTCCGTCATCTCTACCACTATCCCCCTCTCAACAACAACCTCTATCATCTTCAGCACTATCATCCTCTCGACAACTACCCCCCATCACCTTTTTATCAACTACCTATATTATTTCCACCATCGCCATTTTTAGATGAAACACCCCCTCTGCTCTGTCAAATGTCTGCGAAATGGCGGCAACACGTGCTCCCACAGCGAGAGCGTCAAGGGCACTGGCGGTTGGGAGGGGGAACTATCAGAGCGCGCGTTTCATCGGTCTGCGGTGTGTGTGTAGCCGATAGACAAGAAGTTATATTAGTGGATTCACTGTGCCCCACGGTCCACTGTACCCCTCTCTCTAGTTTTGACAAAAATAATAATAATAAAACATATTGGCGATGCATCGATGACCAAAGTGGCAAGGGCCGAAGTCGCTGTCATTTGTCAAATGAACCCTTAAAAGTCATATGTGAGCACAATCATGTCACTAATAGAGCTATGATAGAAAAAAGTCATATCATATGCACGATGAAAGATCTGGCAATCCAAACTCAGTCCACACCTCAACAAATTATAGCAGATACCACTAGCAGCGCATCAATCGAGGCAGCTGGAAAATTGCCATCAGTGTCCTCCTTGAAAAAGTGCATTAATTAATAGGAATCGTAATGCTAATGTTTCTGCCCCAGCGAACGCTCTTTCTCTTGTGAACCTTGAAATTCCTAAAACTTACACCAAAAGCAGTCGAGATGAATCATTTTTAATATACGATACTGGTCCAAGAGAGGATAGATTCCTAATATTTGCTACAAAAAAAAATCTGAAATTTTAAAGCAAACACGTCATTGGTTTGCCGACGGAACTTTTAAGGTGACACCTCTTTTCAAACAATTATATACCATACACTGTCTTTATGAGTATGAAGTGGTACCAGTAATATATGTACTTATGTCTCGAATGACCTATGAGGCCTATTCCGAAGTATTTGAGGCCATTAAGTCACAAGAAGCAGACTTGCAACCGCTGTCTATCATGACTGATTTCGAACAGGCCTCAATTTTAGCTTTAAGGGACAGTTTTCCTGCAGTATCCCTGCGAGACTGCTTTTTTCACTTTTCTCAAAGTGTCTGGCGAGAGGTACAATCGGAAAAAGACGTTTTGCATAACTATATACACACCCCTGATTTCGCATTGCATATTCACCAGTTATGTGCTTTAGCGTATGTTCCATCTGAACAAGTTATTAACGCTTTTGACGAACTGCTCGAATCTCAGTTTTATGTTGTGCATTCCGGCCTCCTTCCGAATACTTCTATCCTCGCATCCATACACACTCGCACATACATCTCCCTTACTCACCTACACACAACACATCACCACTTATCCACACTCACACACAAACACCTACACACCCACAATCACATTCACTCACCCTCACCCTCTCACATGGTCATAACCTACATAATTTAAAAACTTAAGTAACCTATGACTTTTTTCCCTCTGAGGGTAAATCGACACAGTCTACTCATACATAAATCAATTCTGAACTCGAGGACAAAGCACAACATTGCCTTAATGTAGCGCTGAACTGGCTTTATCTCCATTCGCTTACACTTAATACCTCCAAAACCAAGTTCATTACCTACTCGGTCAGTTCTGCTACCCAACCAAACCCACCAATATTGCTTAAAGCTCACATGTGCAATTTTCCAAGTGTCATACCACTGTTCACCTATATCTTCTACGGATGAAATTAAATTTAAGATTCTTAAAAAAATCAAATCAATCAATTAATCTTAAATTTAAATCTCATATTAATGTCCTTACTGGCAGAGTTCTCAAACTTATATATATCTTTAAAACCTTAAGAAATATTGCTAATATGTCTATTTTGCCTTGTGCCTATCTAGTCAATTCATTAGGTCCGGTTATGATAGCAATACTTTGGGCTCCGATTGGGATTACCTATTGTATTCCCTGTTGGGGTGGTGCCGCAAAAACTATCTTTAAACCACTGGAAGTTGCACATCGCGCCATACTGAAAGTGGCTTCCGTCCACTAATTTATCCAACTAATCAGTTACCTATACTAAAATTGCAATGTTCTCAACGTGCGGCAACACCTTATTTTACAATCAATTCTGTTGCAACACCGCATAACCCCCTATATTGAAATTACCAAACTCAAAAAAGATAAAATATTACACTCCTCCAAAAACTCGCTTATCGTTTACTAAAAGATTCTTCTATTATTTAGGTCCGTCCCTTTACAATACAATAAACAAAAAATGTCCAATATATAGATTGTCCCATCATAACTGTAAAAGACTATCCGCACATTCCTTCAAAATAAAACCTACGAAAAAAAAACTTTTTTTAATGATATACATACTAAACTAAACGTTTACTGTCACTTACGGCCCGTAAGTGACAGTAAACGTTTAGTTTTAAACCGTGAAAGCTTAAAACAGTGTTTGAAGTTATGACAAGTTCGTATATTTTACCACTCACCCAAAACATAGACCCACACTAATCAAATCCACTTACTTACGCACGCCTACACAGCCACATGCTCACGCACACTCACACACACACACACACACACAAATGCGACATTTTACTTAAAAAAAAAATTAAGTTGTAAAAAGTCAAAATTAAAAAAAATATCATCATTTACCTAGCCTTTTCCCAACTATGTTGGGGTCGGCTTCCAGTCTAACTGGATGCAGCTGAATACCAGTATTTTATATGGAGCCACTGCCTATCTGACCTCCACAACCCAGTGAGTAACTACTGGGTAATACGATACCCCTTGGTAAGACTGGTTGTCAGACTTTGGGCCACTGGCTACCTGTAACGATTGTCAAAGATATACAAATGACAGCCGGGACCAACTACTTGACTGCTTTCCGAAGCACGAGTGGGTGGTCATCCATCCACGGACCAACCTAGGCAAGCACGGCTTAACCTGATCGACCCGAGTGGCTGTTATTATTTAGCCACGAGCTCCTCAAACAAGCCCTAAGTAATAAGGATGAAAAGTGGTCAACCGTCAATGAACTCCGTAATACATAAAGTGTTTATTTTATGGTCCAATTCCGTACGTTCCGCCCAATCGCAATGACAGGCTGCAATGACACAACTGCGTTCTATTTGAAGTCTACGGAAACACTTCCGCATGTAGCCCAAATGGGAACTAATCACGCTATCATGTTTGTTCAAAACAATTTCACGAATGTTCACTAACAACGTCAACTGTCAAAGTCACAAGAGCACCAATCATTGTAGTTCTGTTGTAGATGATGACATTGAGTCTTACATAGAAACATTATGAGAATACGCAAATGGATAAAATAAGAAAATTAAAAAAAATAAAGCTGTAAAAATAAAATTGTAGTAACACAATTAGAGGGGAACGGCACTGTTACTTCTTAATACAGGCTATTTCATAGCCTAGCTAGGAGAACAGCATGTCACCCACTTGATTGCCAGAGACTTAATACTACCTACTTTGTGAAATCTGTTACATAATAAAGATTATATTATTATTAATATTTGTATGTAAAACAAGCGTTTCTCGCCATCAAACTAAAAAAGTTTGGCGAGTGAATTGTAGATTTGATACTGGTTGGGGCAAGGTTCAGGAATCACAGCATCTGAGATATCCATTTCAATATTTTTCAAGGTCCACCGACTCCACTGCAGTTCTGTAAATGTGAGGAAGTGCTTGTCTTTGAATATCTCTTGTTGCAGCCTGTCAACAAGCACAACTAACTCTTTCCAAATGTATGACCTAAAAAACAAAGAATTATTATTTTTACTAACAAAGCTTTTCTTCAATAATACCAACAATTAAATGCAGCAATTCGGCCAAGTTAATAACACTTACGTCATGAGCTGGAGTCCATCTTAAAATAAAGGTCCTTTGAGGTCAGTCTTGGGAAACTCTGTGAGTTCTGCGACTTGCAATGGAGATCCTACATCCAAAATACATATATGCTTAGATATCCAAGAGGCGGGGATACTTCAATTTGAGAGGGAGGTGTTTTTGATAATTCCTTGCAACAACAGGAAACATTCAATGCACAGGATGTCATCAGATGATACCTGAAAAGTTAAAAAAAACCTTTGTAAGTTATATGTCGACTATTATAATACATATTCACATAAATTGGGTGTGCCATTCTTTGTTCAAACAAGTACATTACATAAGTTATTTTAGATATTTATTTTGTACCCTATCACAATGTTTTCTTATTTAACCCAAAGGTTGACTGGTAGAGAATGCCTTGTGGCATTAAGTCCGCCTATGTACCACTATTATACATGAAGTTTAAATAAATAAATATTAAATACCCTTCATACACCCAATTATTTTGTATGAGTCATAATAGACATTAATACCTATGTTGTATGTATGTATGTTATTTGCATCCACTTCAATAACAATAATGCACATTTATTATATTATAAGCTTGTAGGTAGACATTTACAGCTGAACTTACATACACTGCTGAAATAGTGAACACTATAGCGTGTGCATGGTAATCTGATATCTTTATATTATTACACATACATAAACAGTGGCTCCTGCTGTCTGTACGCTTAGATCTTTTAAACTACGCAACGGACTTTAATGCAGTTTTCAGCAATAGACACAGTGATTCAAGAGGAAGGATTTGCACCCGTGCGAAGCCGGGGCGGGTCGCTGGTAGATAATATATACTTACCGGTGTCGGCGTTACCCCGGATCGTTGAAGGATGAGCACTTGTTCGTTTATATCTTCAATAAGTCGTCTGCGAAGATTAGGCGCCATGCATGATGGTTACAATTTACACACTGTCGAGAGAGTGGACGTTTTGTCCGATCTCCACCCGGTGAAGACATTTTCTCGTTAAAACTACAGTCAATTCGCTCACACATAACAATAAAACAAAAGTCCGACATCTCACAACTAAACCACTTGAGGAACGTAAACTCAACTCGATAGCATTGAATCGTAACGTAAGAGACGTAAATACGGAGGAATATAATTCAACTTCACGCAAAACAAACACCACTAAATGATTAACCGGCTTTTGATTTACTTGATTTAACAGATAGATCCTCCCGTAGTCCCGTCTTCCATGTATAGTTTTATGTTTTGCCAGATTTTGACAGTTCTATTCGACGCTAGTACGCTACTCAATTAGTGATGCTGTTAAGTTGGATGCAGATTTGATCGATGGATATAGATAAAAGAAAATTTAATACGTTTTATTTCAAGGACAATAAAAAAAGTCAACATAACGTCTCTCTTATTTTAACTCATTTAAATTTTCTAATAGAAAAGTGTTAATCTTAATTATGTAAGTATTTAACTAATTGGGTTTGGTTTGTTTAATAAATTAAAAAAAAAAAAAATATGGTAGTAGGTATTGTTGTGCATAACGTGTTTTATTATGTATAATTATATTTTATAATATTACGACCTTTTTTCGGAATTAAACGAGAAATAGGGTATCTATCGATATCGATAATATAGATCAAAACCAAATGTGTCACTTCCTTGAGTGAGTTGCAGAAAATGTAGACTTATGACGCGAATATCATCCTTATTCCTAAGTAGTTTAAGGTTATAATTGCATTCACTGGGAAAACTGCCATCTATGGTCAAGTAGCGGAATTTACTCTGTAAACGATTCTAGTTTGATTTCAAATTATAAAACGTCGTATGTTTTCTTCTGCCCTAAAGCAAAATAAGTCCTATTCTTAGAGCACGAAGGTACATTTTAAAATGTAGAATCGGTGACTTATGCTATTTGTGACTCCCAACAAAAAGTCGCGCAAACGTCCCGCGCGCATGTGTCTTAGGGCGCAAGTGTCCTGCGCGAAAACGTCCAATCGCGCAAGTGTCCAATCGCGGAAACGTCTAAGCGCGCATATGTCTTTTCGCGAAAATGGGTTCGCGCATGTGTCCTTCGCGCAAATGTCTTTCGCGCAAGTGTCCTGATACCATGACATAGTAGGTAGTTTAGTAAGGGTAGGACTCCACCGTAGGAGAGATGAGACTAGAGGAGAGGAGATGTGTTGTAAACCACCAATAGAATTTCATAATTTACACTTCTCGTCTTCGCTTAGCTTTAGTGGAAACGGTTGGGCAGAAAGGAGAGATATCTTGTAATTGTTCAGGCTAGCTTCCACACTCGGCGGCCAAGCGCACAGTGGAGATGGAAAGAGCGTCGTGCAGTGAGCGGTGTGGTGTGAGCGGTGTGGTGTGAGCGGTGTGGTGTGAGCGGTGTGCAGTGTGCAGCGTGTGGTGAGCGGTGAGCTATGTGCGACTTGCAGTGAGTGGTACACATTTATTTATTTACTTAAGGTTCACCCACAGCACATACATACAAATACATTATACTAAATCATACGGTATTATTCTAATATATGTGCCAATGACAGGTAAACACAACATTGACAACAACATTAACGCCTGATTGCCGCTTGGTTGCTAACTTAAGTCTAACCCGGCCATTATCTCCGCTTTGATCGAGTTCAATTGCCAGACTTAGGGAGGTGTCATTTTTTTGTATGGGATTGGGTATCTGTACGTAGTATTATATTATCTGTGGTCTAACACTCCGGCCATTATCTCCGCTTTGATCGAGTCCGGGCCTAACTCTCCAAAATCCACAGGTTTAATAAATTATTTCCTGCTGGTTCAGTAAGCTCAAAATAACTGGTTCCACGCTAATCCGTTTGAAAATCAGTATTTCGAGGTAATAGGTCCTGAGGTTAAAATTGCTTCGAACTTCATGCAGAAATACGGCACGAGGTTATTAAAAGTTTTTAATAGAGTAAAAGCGATATTGCAGCCTTGCAGATGATTGTAAGTCTACTTTAGAAACTTTCTCAGAAATAGAAATAAGTAGCAAGACAGGTACTACCGCGCTCACTGACGGTCGACTTCTTTTCGACCTTATTAATCTGGACAAAAGAGTGAAAAGTGGTCGACGGTGAGCGCGGTGGCACTTACCACATGTGACTGTTCCTAAATTACTCTAGGCTGATAAAATTTTCGTTTTTCCTAAATCATATTAATATTAAGGTCGCTTTTCCCCAGCCACTTTACTTCGAAACTACTGGACCGATTGAGTTGAAATTTGGTACACTTATGTAAGTCGGTGTCACTTATGTAATACGGACGTGTAACGTGAATGAATTTTATACATGGGGGCCACTTTTGGTGGGTAAATTAGAAACTACTTTATTGTGTTCCATATCAAATAAAAGGGCTCAATGTGAGAATCCCAAATATTATATATTTTTTTATAATTTTTAGAAGTTACACATATGAGAAAATAGGTGAAAATTGACCATTTTCGAACTCCGAAACTACAGTCCCGAAAATTTTGAAAAATAAATGCAAAAAATATTTCGTTGTCTATAGATTACAGGAAAACCTATAAGAAATCTTAGATTTAAATCAACTTACGGAATTTAGAGAATTAACGTATGATAATAAGTAATTAACGGTTTTTTGATCAGGAATTTCTCAGTGGCAGCCCCGGAGTCTGTATTTGCGAACGGTGGATAGCTTATTTCACATAACATTTACGATATGCAGATGTGCTCAAGCCTATCCCTTCGTTCAAAAATCAGCGTGATATTAAGTTCTTATTCTAATTGTCATACATTATTTTACTTGATTTCTCTTTGCTAGAAGGCAACATTATTATTTTTGAAGTAGTATTTTTGGTATCCAAATAAAAAAAAGAGTTTTAGTTTTAAGGTACTAATTTTGTATTGTGAATAGATATCACTGTGGTTTAATATTGGTACCTACCTATTCTGTAATTCTCTTTTACATGCCATTGCTCAGTGCGTATTAGGGCGGAAATATGCGTCATACATCCATTTACGTTAAGGTGATATGATTTCGGTAACACTTATGCGATTGAAGGGGTGAGTCATACAATCATCTTATACGCACAGGTATGTCTACCTATGTCGACATACGAAAATACTGGTGGGTTATCAAGATAAGATTATTCATGAATAAAATATGCTTACGATGGCGAATGTACTATTGTTTTTAGGGTTCTGTCACCAACCAACCAACGGGACCCTATTACTAAGCCTCCGCTGTCCGTCTGTCTGTCAGCGGGCTGTATCTCATGATCCGTAATAGGTAGACAGTTGAAATTTTTACAAAATGTGTATTTCTGTTGCCGCCATAACAACATAGTGAAATGATCTGCCTAGCCTTTTTTCCAACTATCTTGGGGTCAGCTCCCAGTCTAACCGGATGCAGTTGAATAACAGTATTTAACGTGGGGCGACTACCAATCTGACCTCCACAACCCAGCAGTAGTACTGGGTAATACGATACCCTCTGGTAAGACTGGTTGTCAGACTTTCGGGCCACGCACGGAGGAAACACGGTATGTAATGGGTGGTCATCCATCCACAGACCAACCTAGGTAAGCACGGCTTCACCTAAAAATCGACCCGAGCGGCTGTTATTATTTAACCACGAGCTCCTGAACAATAGTAAAAATAAATTAAAAATTAAAACGGGCTACTACGATGGTACGGAATTCCCAATTCATGCGCGAGTCTGACACGCACTTGGCCAGTTTCTTATGTATTGAAGCTTTCTTTTTCTTTTGGCCTTTTGTACATAACATCACACCTTGTAATCCTCGAAGGGTTAGGCAGAGGTGTACCTAACAAAGCACACCCGCATTTTGCCAGTTATGTTTAAGTCTCATATAATGGGGGGCGAGCCTATAGCTATCAACCGGGTACAAATCCAGACTCCATGGCGGCTACTTCATAATAAAATGATTGATGGAAAAACCCAATAACACTTTGCCTGACCGAGTCGATCCCAGGACAAGTAATTGCAAATTGGTAGCATTTTATTGTTAGTATTATTTATAAAGCAACGACTCGCAAAATGGCCAAGTACCTAAGATCCTTTTCTGCGAGTGTCTGTAAATACCCTTGCCGAAACATGTAAATATCCGTTTTATTCAACAAGTGTTTCCACACTTAGAAGCAACCCAACGTCTACACTATCTCCTTTTTGTTCCTTTTTTTAGCTAAACGTGTTAATTCCCGTTAATAAAATAGATGTTTATTTATATACCTCTCTACAAACATTTGTCGGATTGTCAGGATTTATTCCGTTAGGCTCGTATATCATGTGGGCAGACGATGGTTTTCGAGCAATGAATACACACTGGGTGCGATACACTGTTTCTATTAAACTAACAAATTACTTGACATTACAATTTTAGACAACAACATGGGGTACAATGAATCGGGTACAGTCCCAGGATGTCTCAACTCTGGCGCGATCAGACCTTCAATGTCATCTACGTCTCGAGCTGAAAACACCAGGGCTCTGTAGAAGCACGCTGTGGTGTTGGTAGACTTGTCGGTAGGCGCGTGATGTCACCACTGGCGTACTTGAGATCCATTTTAAGCCCGTACCAATGACTGAATACGACACATATTATAAACTAGCTGTTGCCCGCAACTTTCGTCCTCGTGAAATTATTATAAAAATATCACTGTTTGAATCGGATTTTGTTAACAATTTCATGGTTTTTTTGCACGGGTCTATCGCAATCCTTTTTCTAAAATAAAGTTACCCTAAGTTAGGTACTCCTTATAACAACAGGTATCTGCAGTGTAAGGTCCGGTCAAAATCGTTTCAGCCATTTCGGAGATCAGCCGGCACAAACAAACAGAAATATAAAATATTTTTTTTTCTTTTATTAAGTACCGTTTATTCCCATTCATAGGTATAAAAAGCTGTTATTTTGAAATTATAAACAGATCCTTCAATTTTATTTTATTTGTATAGACGTACCTAAAGAATAAAGTCGTTTTTATGTTTGTCTATGAGATCGCGTTGTTATTCTAAACTACGCTGTTTGTGTACGTTATTCACACTCATTAGTTTCCTAGTTAATCCATTTATTCATACACCTACTTAATAAATCTCAATGTTATGTCAAATCCTAACAACCTTGCGAAGCAGGGGCAGGCAGTAGAAAATAAAAGCGTTTGGCTCAAAAATGGCGGTTTCTCAATTTGTAAGGAAGTACTCACTTTGAAGAAATTGCCAAAGTAAATCAGACTTTAAGTCCATAAACATTCAAATAATTTCTTCTCAAAACACTCATTAAATAATATTTTCTTTGATTTTAATAGCAATTTGTAAAATACTCCGCTAAACCACAATGTATGAGTACAATTTGTAAAGAGACTCTAACAAAGATGTAATTATTTCAGGCAGACGCAAAGGACACCTGTTTCTTTGTAAGTGAACGAGTTCCACAAGAGCCAGTAATTAATTCTGAGCTGCGAACGAGAATGGCAATGTTGTCGTGATGATAGCGTTAAATCTACGTATATATCTATCTATCTATACTAATAAATAAAATTGAAGTGTCTGTTTGTTATATCAAAATAACAGCTTTCTACAGAATGCTTTTGAAAATATATACGGCACTTAAACAAAAACGCATTTTTTTAAATTTTTGTCTGTCTGTCTGTTTGTTCCGGCTAATCTCCGAAACAGCTGGACCGATTTTGATGGAACTTTTACAAGCAGATAGCTGAAGTTATAAAGTCTAACTTAAGCTACTTTTATTTTAATAAAACAATTAGGATTCCGTCCAAATAAATTCACACCCTTGAAATCGTTAACAAAATCCGATTCAAAAAGGGAACTAACATTTTTTACAATAATTTCACGCGAACGAAGGTCGCGAGCAACAGCTAGTTATTTAATAAATGTATCGGTATTTTTAATGATTTATAACGGTAGGTTTAACTGGGTCCCGCGGCTACACAACGTCGACGGTGATTTTTAGAGAATAAACCTTTCAGAAAACGTGCGCCATCGCGTTTTTTTTCGCTGTGCTACGGCGTAGCGGCACCGTGCTACGATCGAACGTGCTACGATAAAATAGACCCTCACATTTTGACGCGCAAAGTAGACTGGTTTATTTAAAGTGCGGTCAAACCGAACGAACCGTTAAGGGGACTGGCTGAGGACACTTTGACAGATATTTCAGTACATTATTTGTTAAAGCCGCAGTCTGGAGTCCCGTCTGTTTTCCAGTTCGCTTTGACGCACCTTAAATAAATGATTATTTATCTGTTACTTAAATATTGCTGTAAAAATAACCACTTTCAAAAATTGCTAGTGTCAATGTTAAGTTCATTGGACAATGATTGCATGGAACAATAACTGATAAATTGTTTTTTAATTAATACATTCATTTTTTCATATTTGTACGCTTCACGGCAAAACATAGAGACTCTAACTAACAATATTGTAACATCTCACACACCGTGTAACTACCTATGTTTACAAATAAAAGTTCTTATTCTAGCGTCAGAGCTACAGATAAAAAATCTTCGCACAATGCATCCCGTGTCCAGGAGTACTGCTTTCTGAATAAAGCCCTTGTTCCAGCCGTGCAATGAGAGCCTCCTAAGGTGTTGATCGAGCCTCTTTGAAAGAAAAAGAAAGAAAAAATATTTATTTGTCGCAGGGACATCAAAGCGCTTCAAATATTATAAATACAACAGGACAGAAACAAAAAAAAAATCTTAACAGCTTGCACGTCATGACTGCGACAAGCAGGTTACCTTGGTATTAGTCCATTAACCCTGCACGCCAAGCCACACCTACCATTTTGTCACATATTTGTGTCGTTTGGCGTACAGGGCACGCGCTTGCTAGTCACGTATATGTGACAGTGGTTCAAAGGTAAAAAAAAATATCGGAGTAAACTACGACCTTCGTCCATCCCTATAAGTTCAAACTCATCCACAAAAGCGTGCCATTATTTACAGAGTGACTTTCAAGTAACCGTCTGTATCGATCGGTCAACACGCTGGCGGTGCGTCGATGTTGCATACATTGTATGGTTGATTACTCTGTGTTTTTGTTTTTACTAAATAATAACTGACGCTCGGGTTGATTTTTAGGTTAATCCGCGCTTGCCTAGGTTGGTCCGTGGATGGGTGCCTCGGAAAGCTGTTGGTCCCGGCTGCCATTTGTAGATCTTTAAAAGTCGTTATAGGTAGTCAGTAGCCCGAAAGTCTGACAACCCCGATATAAACCCCGACATAGTTGGAAAAAGGCTCGGCAGATGATGATTACTCTGTTATTTACAGTCACCACACCCACTGACAAAACGCCCGGCAACGCTCTACTGTCGCTTAATGACTGATTTTGTAAGGCATGGCTGGGTGTTCATTATGTGAACTTTTACTCGAATCGGCGCCTAGGATAGCTTAAAATTAAAGAAGAAAAAGTAATCCGTATTAGCTTACAATTATTTTAAACCGAAGTCGCATTTTCTATCTCATTGTGTGGCTGCTTCGATTTTAGTAATCTTAACATTAAATTTTGATGCCCTCTTCACCATGTTTTATGTCTTTATGTCATTAAAAAACTTACATCTAATGAAATATCAACATTTGGTCAATGCAAAACAGGGGCGGGTACCTAGCTGAAGAATAAAAATTTTAGAATGAGATTTTAACATCAGCAATGCACAAGTGTAGTAAGTTGGTGACACTAGCTGATGATTTAATAATTTCTAACATTATTTATACATTCTTCCCATGGTGGTACAAATATACCTTTATACATTTTATGAACAAAAAACAATTAACTACAACTTCAACGTTGCGTTCTTAAGATATTAATTGACCAAGAAATCTAGTAACAGAACCGCAGAACAATTAAACTATAATTACCACCCACCCCCGGTAAGGCGATTGAGGTCTTAGTAACAGTTGCCAAGTCTGAGCTTGTAACATCTCAATGGAATACATATTTAATATTAGTCGGATATAGTAGTCGAGAGAACAAAAGTAACTTGTAATATAAAAATGTACAATGCAATGAGCGTTGCATATTTAATATTGATGGATGGAGAGGGAGAGGAAGACCAAAGAAACGATGGATGGATTATGTGAGGAATGATTTGAAAGAAAAGAGGAGTAAAAGATAGCGTGACGGTTGACAGAGGAGAATAGAAGAAAGAAATGTGTTGCGCCTACAGCAAGTAACATAGATAAGAGCAGGAAGGTTATGAATGAGCTTTAAGTTAAAGTCAAAGTCAAAGATTTATTTGCAGATAAATATGGTTACAAAAGTTCTTGCGTTGCATATTCCTATTGATCTACACGACGTTAACTTATTGCATTTTGACGTAACTTATAAAAATGTAAACGTACCTTACTGAAATCGGAACGAACACCGTCATTTTGTTTTTGTATTACAATTTCACGAAACAAATAACTAATCAACCAGATCCTGTTAATAAAATTCAAGAGCTAAAAAATCTTTGTAGCTCAGTAGTAATTCGGTTAACTTATGAGGTTTCAGGTTCAAAGTTAGTAGGCGTTTGACTATAAAAGGGTTGGTAAATTGTCGCTAGGTGTGTTGTCGAAAATCACACAAGAAATTTCCAGATTTTCGCCCCTAGATTATAAAAAATAACTTCATAAACCTGAGAGTCACCATGTCAACGTAATGTTAGCTGATATTTCAACACATGAGGGTGCTCGCTAGAACGTAACTGCGCTGGGCCGCCATAATGCTGAGCCATTAATAATGCCAGCCATGTAGTTATAGATTTAGATAACATCTTTGTGGTTCTAAGGTTTAATACAATTTTGCGGTTCATGCCGATGGATGGTTAACTTTTGATTTGTAACTGTGTGGCTGTTGAACGTAACACACAGTTTACGACAGTTTCATGGGTGTAAAAAAACCCTTAATGAACGAACGAAACCCATAATTGTGATCAATTTTTTTAGATATCTCCGAATATCTCTAACTAAAAGTTCCCAGGTATAGCCTAGGAACCTTCTAGTTACGGAGATATTGGGGGTCAAAGTTCCTACTCTTTCACAAGTTTTTTTGAAGTAATTTTTTAATGTTGTGACTTTCCCCTAAGTACCTCCATTACCTCTGTACTATTCAATGCATCCATTAGCACAATGTTTTGAGTGCGTTACATAGAGTCCTATCGTAAAACTTGAATTTTTACCCCAAAATAAGTTGTTTTTTACTTAGCGTATCCTTCATATGCATTCAGTGAAAAGCTGCTATTTTTTAAAACTACAAACAGACACTTCATTTTATTACTGTGAAAGATGTATAGATGATTCAGATCAAAGATTAAATCATTGGATCCGCTCGATGACTTCAAAAAATTACAACGTTCATCTTTCGTTAAAATATATGTCCAGACGCCAGCCAGCACATCAAGCTACCACAATCTGTCAAATTTCTGTAATAGTTTTTCAACTTTATGTCTTACGCATTAGGTGCAAAGTTGGTTGGGAAAATCTGACAGTTTCGGGTAGGTTGACCTGCTGGCGTCTATACATGTTGAATTGAGACCTCCTCCTTTTGTTTCGTCGGTTGAAAATGACATAGTTTCGCTCGCTCTTAGTGAAACTGACAATAGTATCTGTCGTTGCGATGTGCGAAATCACTGTAAACCTAACAGTATGGAAACTTTTTCGCGACTTAAGTACGTTGACGATTTATATTTCAACCTCAGACGTTATCACAATGGACAAAACTCCTACTTACCTTGTGGAAAAATACAGAATCATACGACTCTCAAACGCCAACAAAAAAGCACATTCATCAATTACTAACTAAGCCCTTTTTTCGCATTCCACAGCAATCTGGTAATAAAGCGTTGGGAGGTAGTGACACCAATCCAGCCAAAAGTCAAGCCACTTCAAATGTGATTCAACGGGGCTTGATTGATTACCTCGACGCACGTTACACCGTCATAATGGTTCGCTGTGAAACAGACTTTAGTCTGGTAGAATAAGCAGTATGGGAAGGCCGTTCCAAAATCGTAAACGAACCCAATTCAGGTGAAATTCTGACGCCATTACATACAGGAGGGATTTATAACTTATTGTTTTTTTTCATAGCCCGTCACGTGTCCCACTGCTGGGCAAAGGCCTACCCTTTCTCCTTCCAAACCTCTATATCTTATGCGATATCTGGCCATGTTTGCCCCGCAAATAAGATCAGATCGTCACACCACCGTCGCCGCGGTCTACCTCGACGGTGATTTCCTCCGGCTGGCGTCCAGTGACTGACGATCGTTGCCCACCTCTCCGGGCGCATTCGCGCTACGTAGCCTGTCCACTCCCACTTTAGCTTAGGTATTTTTTCTCTGACATCTGCAAGCTGAGTTAAGGAACACCACCCTGAGGTGTTTCTAAAGTGATCTGTACGCTCCACACCTATCATGCTGCGCTCCATTGCCCGAAAACTTATAGAATTAGTAATACATTCATCTGTATCAAAAAGGGTTCAACTTTATATCTCACCCCTTTTTCAAACAATTATGGTTCTAAGAATGTTGGGATTGTTGGGGTATGATGCCCAACAGTGAAGTTGTTACGTAAATAAGTAGACCAGCGATTCCCTTGATAGATTTCATCATCATCATCATCATCCATAGCCTGACTTCACCCACTGGTGGGTATAGGCCTCTCAAGCTCTCTGTTGATAGATTTATTGCTACTGAATTATCGTTACACGATTATATGCTAAGTTAGAGATATGCACACCTAACCAATTTCGATATGCATAAATGAGTATGACGTACAAACTACACACAATGTCAATGTACAACGTAGCTCGTGTCATTAAATTGGCAATCAATGTGTCATTCCATGTGTGTTTCCATAACTATACCACAAAAATATATACTTTTAATCATCTTCATCCAGTAATAAAATTATGATAGATGATCAAAGCTTTAGGCTGACATAATAATATATACTCGCAAAGCGTTTTGAGTTACTAAGTACAAAATATTTGATTGAAACTACCAATTAGTATCAATAAGGTGTATATTACTTGTGCAACACCCAAAATCCTGACTCGGTCCCGTGGTGGCCCCGGAGCACATTAAATACTCCTCCTATTGATCCTCTAGGGCCTAGAGTCTAGGCACCCACAGGTAGCATAAGGCTTTTCTCTACTTAGATCTTATAACATTTTCAACGGTCATTAAAAAAAAAAACAGCTGTTTCCTACAAAAGTGGACCTAGACGGTCAAAATGTATGAAACAGCTGTATTTTTTTAATAACCGATGAAAAATTACTGTGGGGGGGGGGGTACAGAATGATGTACTGAATACATGGTAACCGTTTTCGTTTCGGTGTCCATTCCACCCAGTATGTTGGTAAGTTTTCGACTAGCAATCATAAAAGTGCACTGTAGAGGGTTGGTAAGTCGTGAAGCAAAAGATTAGCTTATATTAGACCTTATGTTTATTGGAATATGGTCTATACTGTTCTGATAATGATCCAAGTCAATTTATTCGCGATAGAATTTAAAGTATTTAATTAAAAAGGTAGACTTACGATGTTTCCTGAAGATTAATTGTTTCTTGTTCGGTTCTCGCGAAAAGACGTTAACTTCCAGTTATCATTTCTCTCTATCGATTTATTGTTAAGTGACAATTAATTAATCCTAGCTGTTTTCTTGGAAATTTGGAAAGATTCCTGCGTGGACTCAGAGAGAAAATTTTCCTTTTTAAAAGACTCTCGAGAAAAATAAATCAATGCTAAGATAGTATAGAAAAATGAACCTAAGACAATTTCTACGAGAAAAACCTTTGGTTTTTATACTGTCATCTGTTGCCCGATAAGAATCTCTTAGCGAAACTAAAGAGCCTCTCAGGAACACTTCAAACATGTGTTAGATTCGAGATTATCACCTCGAAAACTGTTCTAACTTAGTTACTTACTATCTTATGTAAGTGCATGAAAATATATAACTTCTTAAGATATTATTAAATGTGACGCTATTTTTTTTTCAACAGCGCCCTCTTTGGTCATTCGAACTCCAAAAGATACTTGCACCACTGTAATCATTGTTTAACCAAACCTGTCAAAAGTGACTTCAAACAGCAACTATTCCCAACACATTAAATGTAATGTAGCTAGCTCTATTACGTGTTTGACAAACAATTTCTACGACACGCACAGAATTACACGTCGGTACCCAAATAACCGCAACAATCCTACTGGACCAGTAATTTAATTTCCCAAATTCTACTAATACCTCTGGGATACATGTAGACAGGTCCAAAACGGTCTCTGAAGGTAGGTACACATCGATTTACTGACAATCCCCGGATTAACCTCTGAGGTTAAATTACAACTCGGTTTTTAGCTATTCATAAACTAAATGGTGTGCTAACACAATATCACTGGCGGCTGACTGGACTATACATCAATTATCATCTTCGAAATAAGAGGTTGTTCAAATGACTGGGACTTTAAAAAATATAATGGTGTCTAAGGCTGATACGGAGGGAAGTGGAAATTATGTTTTTCGTACTCTTCTGAAAAGATTTTTTCTGATTAAGTTCGTGGCGGGATCCAAGACAGTTAAATTGTTTCTGGGACTTTGTCGAGCTTCATTGTCTCGACGCTTTTCTGGTGGTCGCCACTGTTGATACTGGCTTTCAGGAGTTGCAGGGGTTTTGAAATAGAGCAGCGGAATTGTCTCAAAAAAAGGTATCTTAAATAACAAACCAATCACGCTTATTTACCCATGAAGGTTAGGTAGAGGTGTTCCTAAAGTCCCAAGCAATCGGACGCAAATCCAAACTCCGGTCTTATACTAAGAAAACCCATAACGACCTTCTCTTCACATCGTTCTGAAACTAGAGAATAAAAAAGCAATTTGAAAAAAAAAAACACTAAAAAAGTGAAAAATAACTTTACTGTCGGTAGTCGGTGACTTTGTTTATTATAGTTATTTTTCACTTTTTTAGTGCTTTTTTGGACGCCGGTTTTTTATTTTTGCCAAAATATTTTTTTTTTTTTTACACTTTTTAGTTGGGATATCCTAAACAAATTCTTGTAAAAGATACGTATTGTAGAAGATAACTCAAACTACCCAAGTAAAGTTAATAAAATTATATAGGACCACCGCGTGCGCTTCTTCTACCAAATGAAAAAAAATATCACGAAAGTCAGACTAGGAATCACAGAGAAATCGGTGTACATACATAAAAAAGGTGCTAGTGGAATACATAACCTCCTCCCTTTTTAGAAGTCGGATTAAAATAATTCGTACTAATATAATAAATGCGAAAGTAAGTTTGCTTGTTTTGTTACCTTTTCACGCCTAAACCACCAAAAGCGAGTAAACTATACAAACGAAAACAATGTCATTCAAAGGGTTTATTCCCTCTAAAGTCACTTGTTTAAACTTTATTTAATGACTTATTTTTACAAAAGTTCCACAATAATTTATATAACTTAGTTAATTACTCACGTTGCTTGCCCACTGCCAAACTTCGTATCATTTTCCTTTCGAAGGGAAAATATACGAGTTTAGTAATTACTTTATTTCGTTGATTTCGAGATTACAAATAACTTATTTGGACGGTGTCGGCACGTAAATCGAACTTTTAGATAAGCTGTACTACGTAAGCCGATTGCATTAATTTATTTGATTGCGAAAGGGAAAATTGCAGTAAGAACCCTCTCTTGGCCAAAATTTTCACCATGCTATCTATAATCGGTTTTCCACGTGTGCTGGGTAAGGTGGTTTACAGATGGAGCAACTATTGCAACTTGCGTCGACACCCTTGCGCCATCCCATCTTCCTAGCACAGTGGGCTGCGCTGGGGCGGCTGCTGCAGGTGCTGAAAACCTCAAACGGCGCAAATACAACAATTTAATTGGTAATTATGTGTTTGAGCCGTTTGGGGTTGAAACACTAGGGCCATGGGGTCCGAGTGCCCACCTAGTTTTTCGAGAAATCGCCAAGCGGTTGGTCGACTCTTCACGTGACCAGAGGGCGGGCCTATTTTTTGGCCAAAGAATCAGCATTGCCATCCAACGTGGTAATGCTGCCAGCCTTCTGGGCACTTTTCCTGTTGACAGCGATGCGGACGAATTTTTGGATGCCCTGTAACCCTTTTATACTTGTACATATTTATTTCTATTATAGTTTTGTAGTTTGTAAATAATTAATATTTCGATTAAAGAATAACTATTGCAGCATTTGCAACTAGCTGTGTACATATAATATCTCAATGGAACTGCGTACACGTAGCAACTCGACTTGCGAGTTCCGGTGATCGACAAAACTTTTCAGTTGCTACAATCGATGACTTAGTTAGTTTTTCATTACCGCAACTAGCAACTGTCACGTTTGTATCGGTTGTGTAAAGTTGCTGGTATCCCCAACCGCAATCGCAACGCGTCGAGCGATTGCATACCCTCCCTCCAGTGTTGGTCCCTCGCAGCGCCAGGTTTGCCCAACGGCGGCGACGTAATATAATGAGAACAAATGCTGTTTCTTCCATATCCATCATCACACTGTGCACTGCACGTAGCGTAGATAGCAACTCGACTATCAAAGTTGCTTATAGATTGCCATAAAATTGCGGCAACCGTAAACCGAGCTATTTGGTTGTAGCAACTTTTAAAGGAAGTTTGTTGATAGTTGCCTCAACTAAAGTTGCTCCATCTGCAAAGCGCCTAAGGCTGCGTATACTGAAAGTCGGTAACGTCGAGTATAGCTGTCAAATATTTCGGTGTTTTGACGAGTTAATCAATAGTAACTTTATGAAATATCGCCTGTAAGGTGCACTACAAAATTAATTATTTTGCAATAATAACACTGGATAAGGTGTTGTGAAAGTTTCAGGTGTGTAAAGCTTTTGGAAGGTTAACAAGTGCTTTTCACACAAAAACTAAATATTCAGTGTCACGATATTAGTTACTTATTCATAATTAATTATTTAGCAGAATTATTGTTTTCTCCCTTTACTTTATAGTGGCCAACTGGTATCGGGAACAATGTCCAAGCTACCCGCAATCAGGGCTCCAGGAAGAGGAATCTCCTAACCACTATTTCGGCAGCTACCCTTGATCCAGTTGCCCGACGAGAGCCTCCTCTGGTGTTGGTTGAGGCTCTTGGCAATAAAGCCGTTTTCTGAACTAACTATCTTTAAATGTCGAAAACCTCGAAATCCAAGTCGAGATACGTTGTATATATGTATATATAGGTACTTTATTTTAGTTCAGCTATTTGTAGTCTGTATATAATGTACATATTATATTTAATTGTGTTTTATAAATAATATAGATCATTCACAATGAGGAAGTTCAGCAAGTTCATGCCATGTGTACATACACACATCATATGCTTGCACATTCTTTATTAACTCTTATAAACGATCAACTATATTGTCTTTATTGTAGCACTACATCATTCTTTGCAAGTCAATAATCGTTTGGAAAGCAGTTTATTATGTTGCTGTTGCTATGTGCACCCTGTCGGTATATAACGTCCTTATGTGCTAACCCGTGCAAGGATATTAGTTTGTAAGCGTGACCCGTTTGCACCCTATGAGAATGTCACTCAATTTGCTGTATTGTTACCGTAAAAAGTTTTATTCGAGGAAAAATAAATGTCGTGGTGGAAATTGTTTTTTATTCTTGAACGATTCAATTTTTCTGAAACTAAGTGGCCGTAGCCTGAACGCGTTTAATCTGAAATACAAAAGAACTAACTTATTTTTAGTTTACATTTTAGCGACTAGCGCGTTTGATCAACCAAAGATATGCATTAAGTCTTAAAACATTTTCAAACTAGCAAATAAGTTGGCTGAAATTCATGTAGATAGGTACTTAATGTCTTTACCAAAAAATCTTGCATTTAATGGTGGAGTACATGTTGGTGATGATTTACTATCTCTTCGCAAGTGAATTAACAAAATGATAGTGTTGGCTTCCCGATCTTTCAATTTTCAAACTTTCAGAAAATATAAAATATTAAAATTTATAAAAACTGAAAACACGCTTATAACACGTACTAAAAATTAATCAACCTTTGGGAGTCCGCCATGTTGGATTTATAATGCCGTCAGTTTATTTCTCGTATTTTTCTCAGCAAACCTTTTTATTTGATACCCATATTCATCTTTAACTGCCTCCGTGGTCGAGTGGTTTAGGCGTTTGCCTTGTGACCCGGTGGTCGTGGGTTCGATTCCTACGGGAAGCATACTTTGTGAAGTTGTTTCCAGTTTGGTTAGGACATTGCAGGCTTGAATCACCTGATTGTCTGATAAAAAGATGATTCCGTGCCTCGGAAAGCACGTTAAGCCGTTGGTCCCGGCTGTCATTGGTTGATCTTTGGCAGTCGTTACGGATAGTCAGAAGCCAGTAAATCTGACTCCAGTCTTGCCATGAAATACCGTGTTACCCAGTTAATGGGTTGTGGAGGTCTGGTAGGCAGCCGCTCTGCGTAAAATACTGGTATTCAGCTAAATCCGGCATGACTGGAAGCCGACCCCAATACAGTTGGGAAAAGGCTAGGCAGATGATGATTCATCTTTAGGAGTCCGTCATATTGGATTTAGACTGACGTCACTTAGCTAACCATGCATTGTCATCCCAACCGGAAAACCGGGAAATGGGTCAAATTTAACTTGTAAGATGTTTTTACGTAGTAAGTTACAGGTAAATCTAATAAAAGTGTGTTAAAATATAGTGGAAAGTGCACGTACTGAAAACGACAACCACCTCAACCATTAATTTTAAGACAACTCTTAGGCTAATCAAAGTACCAACGATACTGAAGACAGCTGCACTCCTTCCCACGTCAGTCAGCTTAGAAGTGGGTCAGCACAGTACCAAGGTGTTAACAGTTAGACTTGGCTGTTAATGTTAGCTGTCATTATGACAATCGCTTTGATTTATAGTGCCTCGCTTCAGGTCTTGATAAGTTGTTCGCAAGTTGGTGGTAGAAGGTTTTTTTGTTTGTGGTTTAGGTAATATGTGTGTTGGTTTTGTTGAATTGGGTTGTGATTGTGTTTGAGTTAGTTTTACATAACGTCACGACTGTATGCTGCGGAGGGTTAGGCCAAAGTGTACTTATAGTTGATCCACCCACATGCCGTCAGTGTAGTTTTCAGCGTGAGTTTATTTTTTAACCGACTTCTGTAATGTTCAATTGTTTCATGCCAAGAATTTGTGACTACAACGAAAAAGGGAAAAATATAAAATCATTGCCAAAAAAACACTAAAAAGTCTTAAATACTTTCGGAAGTCGGTGGAAAAAAGTCAATGAAACAAACAAAGTCACCGACTTCCGAAAGTAAAGTTTTTTTAGTGACCGGTTTTTAGTTCCGATAAGGAAGTGTAGGGTTTACTAACTGAGTTTGAATTTGGTTTTTAATGTGAGTTGATTTTTGTATCACAAAATCTGTAGTGTTGATTGGGTAGGTTGGTAGGTTCATTTATGAAAGGCAGATCGTAAATCATAATTACACTGCTTCGACACACTCGATCGTGAGCTTTATGTAAATCAAAAATAAAGTACCTAACTAGGTACTAAATTTCATTTTTTATTCTAGTACTCTGAAAAAAAAATTGATCTATTTATTTATCTATGTACAGGAAATAATATAAAGACAAAAGAACACAAACTATATCTAAAAAGCCAGCCTGGAATTTTCGAATTACGGCATTTTTTAGAAAATAGAAAACATTTAATAAAAGACAAAAAGTGAAATTTCGGCACTTTTATGCGTATATCAGGACTTTAACAAAATCTAATTGGTAACCATACATTCACAAAACTTACTTAATCAAATCGTGAAGTTCCAGGGGTGACTTATTATGGCTTCACTCACGTAGCTTTCGCAGCGCAATCACGGTTCATTTTGGTCACTCTGCAGTTCCATTTCCATCCGATCTTGTAAAGGAAGCGTGTGAGTTACATACATTAACAGTGTAAAAGGAAATTGCAGTGCCTATGTATTTAGCTTGAGATTATGGGAGGTAAAGATGTGTAATTTTTTACAGGATCGTACATGATGTTGTCATTATTTCCTCCATAGTTTTTTTTTACTTTGAGCTTCTTATGAGGCGCACATTACATATTGTCTGTGTCAAACACATTCAAATATTAACGACCGATAGACGGAACCAGATGAAGAAATTATCGTAATCCAATACTTGTTACTACTTAGTAATAAATCTGTTTGTCGAGTGTCATATTATTATGCTCGCTTGTCAGATGGCAGTCGTGTGTCAAAATCTATTATCTTCAAGAACAAAATTTTTGTATGAAAATATTCCCAATTTCTGCCCTATAACTCTTTTATATTTTGGTCTTTGTTTTAAAACAATAAGTTTACAGAACTTTTCATCCACTTTATTTCTGTTAGATTCATTGTGCAATATTTTTATAGCTTATGATACAAAGAGTCAGCTCTTTCTATTACGACAAAGATTACTACTGCTGCAAGTAAAAAATAAAATACTCATGCATCCCGAATCCGGAACGTTTGATACGATTTTCAGTATGAGTTATACGGAAAACCGTATCGTTTCATGCGGGACGTGCGGAAGACAAGTGAGCCAATATTATCCAAATTTTTTTTTTGTTTGGTAGAGCGAATCTAACAAATTAAATCTTTTGTGTCTGTTGAGTTCAAATCTCAGCCCAGTTTAAGTAAGTATATTTATTTGTATAAAATGTGGTATATACAGGATATAATACTAATGCTTTTTTCTGTACACACATTCCACCACAGTAATAGCATGCAAACATAAAAAAAAACATTTTTTACATCATGAATATTAAAAATTAACAACATAGGTAGCTATTTAATGTATATATATCGATACTATTAGAACTCTCCTCTACTTAGCACGTACGCATAATAACCAATAAAACTATGTAGTAGGTACATAATATTATCAAATATAGGTATAGCTAGACCAAGCTAATCAAGAAATGTGTAGGTACATACAAATGCCATAGAATGTAAATGTTAGGCCACTAATTGGAAACTGTTAGTTCGATGGATATTTCGTTAGCGTACTTAAACTGGTGGTTAGTGTAAAATGTGGTTTGGCGAGTGGTATGTACCTACATTTCTGTTTATTTAACCTCTTTGGAGTAGTCTCGTTTATGAGTTCGTGTATGGAACTTTTTCTTCTAAAAACTTCATTCAATTGTTTTAATAGAAATTTTTCCGTGTTTTGTTATCATCGTAGGCGGAAATTGCGAAGCTGTGATAACTTCTTCACCAAAACAGTTAAAAGTGGAATAGATTGTAACTTGGTTAAATTCAAAGCATGGCATTTAATGGACTTTGCCAATAAAGTTACATTTCCTGATTCAATTAAAAACTCAAGCAGTAGCAGTTTTTCGAATACGACTAATACGACGAGACTATGTTGGGGTTGGCATTCAGCCTAACCGGATGCAGCTGAATACTAGTATTTTACATGGTGTGACTGCCTATCTGATCTCCAAAACCCAGTTAGTACTGGATAATTCGATACCCCTTGGTAAGACTGGTTGTCAGACTTTTGGGCCACTGCATGACTACCTGTAACGACTGTCAAAGATCTACAAATGACGGAGGAAACTCGGCAAGTAATGGGTGGTCACCCATCCACCGACCAACCTAGACAAGCACGACTTAACCTAAAAATCGATCCGATCGGCTGTTATTATTTAGCCACGAGCTCCTTAGAATAAAAAAGCAAACAATCTAGAATTAAATTAGAAAGAAATCTCGCCAATGAAACTCAAAGCACACACTAAAACATCACCTAAACCGCGTTCAAGCGTCATTGTCGATATTCAGTAACAATGGTGACACTTACAGCTCGTGAACGCGGTTTCATAGGTGATCACGATTAGTCTCATTGGTGATATTCGCCTTGAATATGGACATTCGTAAAAGTTGACATCTTAATAACTGGTTATACAAAATAGACGACAAAATAACTACAACATACGTAAGTAATTGGATTTACCTTATGTATTAGACATTATTGCTAGTAATAAAAAGTAAATGGATGAGTTATTATATTCTAGATTAGATTTTGGGCTTGTTCGCTTGTGCTTTTACGATAATAGTTTCCTATGGAGAGTACCTAATCAGGTTAGAGCTCTCTTGGACTGATTCTACTTGAGGAAGAATATCTATCATGGATAGGGTTGTTCAACCAGGGATATTTTGTGAAAAAACAACCCTTTAACTGCCTTGGGGGGCCTTTCTTAGCTACTTTTGCTATGATAACAACTCGCTTTCGAAACTCAAACTTTATGTTGATCCGATTTATAATCGATTAGTAAAGATATTTCGGGCAATTGCCGCCTTAGGGGTTATCTTTTCAAAATAATTCTGTTAATTTCCGTGTACACATACATAGTCTTTGCATCTCCTATTTTTTCATGAGGGTAGGCAGAAACTACAGAACGTACGCACGTACGTACAATATTTATTTCATCTGTGTAAAAAAAACCATGAAAATGGTGCAGTTTTGATTTAAAAATCTAAAACGAAAAAAAAATGCTATTGTTGAATTATCAAAACGAAAAACATTGTGATTGTGAGTGCGCTACGCAATTAGTTGCTGGTGAAACACGTGTTCCGACTTTTCTTTATTTTCCAATCCGATCTTTAAATGTAAAAAGTGACTAAATGCCCACACGCTCATGTATACACAATATAATAAATGTCGGCACACAACGGAAATAGAATTAGACGTCGATTTAAACAAACGGACATGCGTTAGACAATAAATATATCTTTGAACACATCGTAAATACGTCACAACATTGTTTAATCTGTCAATACTTAAACAATCAACACCTTTGTTGGAACAACCAGGTTTTGTCTGTGGGTTTGGTCACATGAAACTATAGAAGCTTCTTCAACACACGAAATCACATTTCCAAAATCAGAACTCACAACACTACACAAAACAAAAATGGCCACACGCCCACACTAAACTTATTATCGTTCTATCAGAAAAAAAAACACTTCTCAATTCAAAAGTCCCGCCATTATCTTCTTCAATATCCAATCGACCTTTACAGGTAAAGATTCAAATATTGAATTGAGTAATTGAAGTTTGGAACTTACTTAATATGTATTGTGTTTCGGGTGCTACGTAAGATTGAAGTAAACTAAATCCAGAAACTGAACATCGGTCTTGTCATTTTTATTTTTTTCAGTGGCTGCGCAGGCTCCGTCACAGATAATATGCTCCGTGTTGCGCTTCCTACAACTATATTTACAAACAAAAATCGGGACTGACTTTTCCAAAGACAAAATTAAATATCATCCTTATAATTATAACCCTTCCAGTTTAAGTCTCGTAGCAAATCAGTTTTATTCCAAAGAAATAACAGATGATGGTCCAGGTAAAGCCATTTTCCAATAGCAACAGGGCCATTGGAATCCTCCAATGTCCTTCTAAGAGTATTATTTTTGGCGCGAGCGCGAACGGGACGATAAATCGGGGCGGCAGGCATCAGTGTGGGACGCGACCTGTTGACGTGAGGTTGCCAGACGCGTTGCGCTGTGTTGCCATACGATGCAATTCATAATGGCGGGACTTTTGAATTGAGAAGCGTTTTTTTTTTCTGATCGAACGGTAATAAGTGCAGTGTGGGAGTGTGGCCATTTTTGTTTTGTGTAGTGTTGTGAGTTTTGAATTTGGAAATGTGATTTCGTGTGTGTCTTTAAACCGGTATGTTTAAAAAATCAAGTGTATATATCTACTTTTAACTAATGAAGACATATAATATGTAGTAATGACATGTTTAAAAACATAAAATTACCACGTATTATTTACCTTCATTCAGCCACTGACATAAAATTACATATAGTTTAAACTTTTTTTGTACAAAGAAAACGGGTAAGTACGAGGTTTTCATATAGGTTCTAATTCATATGCAGTTAACACTAATTAGGTACTTTAACTAATACTAAGTTAAAATCATACTTTCATTAATATTTGGCCATCGATATTCTTGAAGGCAATAAAATAAAATCATCGTTAACATTGCTCATTTAATAAATAAAAATAAATTATTACGAAGTTTTTTTTTCAATAAGCCGGTCCTTTGCCAAAATTATTATTTGTCTTTGCCAGGTTATAATTTTCGTCAAGGTGTAATCTGAATGCATTTTTGTCGATGGTTTACTGAAAGATCTTTTTTTTTGTTGTATGTTTCAGTTATCGAATATTCTTAATGTAGAGTACATTACATTAATTACGTTTTTACTATACTTTTGTCATAATTTGTTTATCATTCCCAGGTTTCAATAAAATATAGACGAGATGTTATAACTAGTAGGTGTCCAGTGAGACCAGTCGGTGGCCACGTTGTTCAGTTATTCGTAACGCCTGAACCTGTTAAATCTAGGAAATCATAATTTTGAATGTCACACCACCTGGATAAGTCACATGAAAATGCCAAGTTTCGAACTTGCAAAGATTCTTTAGTTGCTGCAATATAAATCATCATTTATCTCTTCAAAGTTCGAGTGAATCGGTTTCTTCTAGACAAGCGTGCTCCACCCTAGGCTGCACCATCGCTTCACATCAGGCGAGTTGCGGCCAAACGCAAGCCTATTTAGTAAAAATAAATAAAAAATCCTTTAAAAAAATGGGTACTAACATATCAAAACATCACGCTTATAAAATCAGAAGAGTTAGACAGAGGTGTAGCTATAAAGGCGCACCTTCACCGGGAGCATTCGCCTGTAATATAACAATCCAAGATTCGATTTTATACAGAACAAGTGAATCTGAACTGTTACATTACAGTTGAATGCTCCCGGTGAGGGGGCGCCGTAACGAGTTATCAAATCAAAGTCAAATAGTTTATTTCGAACACGAGACCATATAGGTTAGTAGTAGTACTTAAGAAACTATGTTAGTACGACTTTAATAGAAACAGTTGTAAAAACACACAATATAAAACAAAACTAATACAACAAATGTAAATGTATGTATGTATGTGTGTGTGTGTGTGTGTATGTATGTATGTTGTTGTTGTTTGTGTTTGTTGTTGTTGTTTGTTGTTGTTTTGTTTGAGTCCCATATAATAGGGGGCAAACATATTGAAATCAACCGGACTAAAATCCAGACTGCTACTGAAAAAATCCTGCTGCAAGAACTCGATAACACTTTGTCAGCAGTAGTGTTTGCGACCTCTAGACCAAAAAGGCAGTACAAGGATTTGCCATATTAAATAAAAAAACCGACCAAATGGAGTTGAACTCGCGCACCGAAGGTTCCGTATAAACTTGTAGGTATTTTGTTATTAAACTACATATTTACGGTTTTCAGATTGATGTTTTCCTTAAAATTTTCACCAATGGGTTATTAATTTCGGATTGCTACCTCCACGCGTTCTTGAGAAAAAGCGTCTTCGCAGACGGACAGACAGACGAACAACAAAGTAATCTTATAAGGGTTCCGTTTTTGCCGACTGAAGTACGGAACCCTCAAAATATAAAAATAGCCTTTCCATTATTTGGATACCTACATTAAAATGATTTCCCGTACGAGAACAGATTATCGAGTTATTTCCACATGACTTAGTTAATAAAATAAATAAAACCTCTTTGTCGGTTGTTTACGCTCGGGAAATTATTTACATCGCCATTTGTGTTATAATTTTATTCTGTTAAGCATTTTTTATTTTATTTTTGGGGAACAGATTGTTATTATGGATTTATTTAGTGGGAGCATCACATGTATGTAATTGATTTTCATTATTACTTGCTCTTGCCTGCGACTTTGCTAATTCGAAACGTACACACATACAAAGCTGTTTTTTAGGGCGTGCAATGAAAAGATTATAAATTATAATTGATACTATGATTAACACTAGAAACGGGATATTTACCATGTTTACTGTTTGTTTTGAGTTCCCGATATTTCGGAGCTGTTGCAAGAACCATGATCACGAATAAACTGAAGGTTAATGATAGTGTTAGTGACCATGTCAGTTTAAAACTTATGTTATAATTGGTAACTTTTTTTATTTTATTTTTTTGTTCTCGGGTGGAAACCTTCAGAAGGCGACCGGTCTTTAGGAATAAGACCGGGGAGTGGGATTTTTATCTCACTAAAACCACCCCAGTGGTCATCATCCGCACATGGGAGGAGGCATCGTTTCCTCTTAAAAGACCTGTCCGGAGTCCCCTCTGTGCAACGCCTGTTAAGGCACATCCCTGGGGAGATTGTGAAGAGGTCTCCCCTGAACCTCGCTGTGCAAGTGTGCATAATTATATTATCATAATTGGTACCTACAGATAATATGGCTCTTTCAGCCGGTCGAGGGAAATTTTTTAACGATCTCGGGAACAAAACGGTGTGCTTTGTTTCCTCAAGTACCTACCTATTGTTGGATGATATGCGCTTACTGGTACCTGCTGTTAAGGGCATTTACCTTCCTTCCGGTAAAACCCCTTCGGTAAAACATCGTACACTGGATACCGTAACTTAGGCTTAAGGTTGTGCATTCTAAAAGTTGGCAACGTTGCAAAGATCTGCCGAATATTTAATTATTATGTTCATTAATTATCTTACTGTACCCACTTATATAATAGGCAAGCGTAAGCGCTTGTTTACTGTAATTAGGTTTGGAACTTTTATAAATTGTGTGAGCTCTTGGGCGGTTTTTAGGGTTCCATACCTCAGTCGGCAAATAGGGTCCCTTATTTTATCACTTTGTTTTCCGTCTGTCTGTCTGTCCGTCTGTCAAGACGATTTTTCACAGGAACGCGTGGAGGTATCAAACTGAAATTAATATCATAATAATCAAGCTTGCTACCCCTTGGAGCAGTGAAAAAATCAAACTTGGAAGTCAACGTGATCAAAAGATTTTTGATCACGTTTTGTTTATGTTGCATATTTTGCAATTTCAGAAGAGAATCATAACCTCTTCCTTTCTGTTGACTTAGAAACATGAAATTTGGAAAATATGTATTTTAATAACAAAATACTTACAAGTTTATACGGAGCCCTCGGTGCGTGAGTCTAACTTGCAACGGGCCGGTTTTTATTTTACACCTAAAACTATATTTTCAGTGATACGATATTAATAACATAGTTAATGCAACAATTTAAGTGAAACGTAGAGCGACTTTTTACTAGGTATTTAGTTTTATTAATTAATTTATTAAAACACCATAATATTTCACAGTTACGTATTTGCGACGTTGCCAACTTTCAGTATGCACAGCCCTAATATAGGACAATGTTTTCTGTCTAGCGGCTCCATTAACGTTAAAATAAAACTGCAAAGGTCAAGCTAAAAATGGTCAGATTTTGTATTTTTAAATGAGGTTTCAAACCATTACAACCTTCATTAAAGAGCTGTAAATGCTGTAATCTCGGTACTTGTTGCAGCACTAAAAGTAACTTACAATTAATTTAGTTTTAAATGTCGCAGTTTTTAATTTAGAGGTAAAAAACACGAATATGTTAACACGGTATTAGTGTTCTCTGGCTCAAAGAACTAAAAATAACAGCCGCTCGGGTCGATCTTCAGGTTAAGCTGCTCCTGCCTAGGTTGTTCCGTGGATGGGTGACCCATTACATACCAAGTTTGCTCCGTGCCTCTGAAAGCACGTTAAGACGTTGGTGCCGGCTGTCTATTGTCGATCTTTGACAATCGTTATAGGTAGTCAGTGAGCCGAACTAACTGGGTTGTGGAGGTTAGATAGGCAGTCGCAGAAGTGTTATTGAATTTTTCCATAAAGAATTTTCTGAGTATCGGATGACGGATTCTGGATTTGTGCCCGGTTCATGGCAATTGGATCGCCCCTTCTTACATAGGACTTAACATAACTGGCGAAATGTTGGTGTACTATTAATTGGGTATACCTCTGCCTAACCCTTCGGCGATTACAGGCGTGATGTTATGTTATGTGGAACCTATCCTAACTCTGTTTTAAGATTTCACAGTTTAAAACTAAACTTATACTGTCACTTATGGGATATCTTCCGTGATTGTTCTTGGTGATACTGTGAGTGTGTTTTGCCGTAACTTAGTGTCGAGTTCCAGTAGCGCGAGTAGCAAAAGGCAAAGAAAGAGGGTAGACAGATTTGTCTGCTCCCAATAATTTATTTTCCATCCACCATGGCGCTTGCAACAGAGTCGAAATATCGGGAGCTCAAAATCATGAACAATCACGGAAGATATCCCGTAAGTGACGGTATAAGTCTATAAATTCTATCCTAACTCTTTGTTATTCCGTGCGAGTGCTTGCAGTCAATTAAGCGAGCTTGTTGTAGATATCGCACTTGTGTACACAGTTGTAGTGATTACTCCTCGACATGAGCGTGCCACTTGTCAGTATTATGTTCGTTGCACTATTTAGATATAAGTCAGAGTGGACTGGTCGTGCAATGGTATTGATCTAAAGTGCAATACTAGTGTGTCATAATTTTCAAATATTGATAATTTATTTATTTATTTTTTAGGAAAACTTACAGCTAAACAGACAGTGAGTAGTCGCTTACACAAAATATGGCCAATTACAAGTTTCCACATGTAGTATTTATAATATGAAAAACAGAAGATAAGATAAGATGATGACCTCCTCTACCTACCTATTTTTTCTGTTCCTTTATTCTTTCCTGTATTTAGTGTGTACATAAACACTGTTAAATAAATTAATAAATAAATGAAGTCTGTTGTTAATAAATAAATAAGATCTGTTGTGAATTATTAAAAATAAAAAGAGTATTCAATCGAAACAGTAACAGTAAAACTTCTGTCGTGGTACTCGTGGTGGAAATCAAGCAGGTGTCGTCAGTAAGCATGTAAAAAACAAACTTGTGAAAAAGTTGGCACTTTGACCCCCAATAACTCCGTAGCTAGAAGGTTCCCAGGTACGGTATAAAACAAAAAAAAAATGATCGTCGTGACCGGGAGAGCAAGCGCCTTTCGGTTTCGTTAAGGCTACTTTTACACCCATTATAATTGATTAAATAAATAACTGAATATTCTTTTTACTTTTTTTTTAAGAAAATTTGGTGTTTTAGTCATTTTGAAATTAATAAACAGGAAAGTCAATGAAACTTTTTGGGTACCTATACTTACATTTTGGAATTCCATATCGCTAATCTTTATTGTACTTCATAATAACGACAACTTTTACAATGGCCACGATAAAATGTCAACAACACTTCATTCTCTCCGGACTTTCCAGCAATAATATTACAAAATACGATGTGTAGGGATATCTTCATTTTTACCTATGTTTGTTTAGTAGTGATTAAGCAGTGTTGTTTTTGCGAATGTGAGTACAAATACAAATCATCTCCGGTTTAATGGTACAAAACATACATGAACCTGTAATAAGACTATAAAAGGTGTAACAAGACCCTTAAGGAAGCCGAAAGGCACGTGTTCTCCGCGTCATTGCGTTCATTTTTTTTGTTCTAGATCATACCTGGTAGCCTTCTAATTACGGAGATATTGGGGGTCAAAGTTCCAACTTGTTCCCATTTTTTTTTAACACATGTTAATACACATTTAACACATTTTTGAACACCTTCGCGACTTCCGTACTATTCAATCCATCCATCAGCGCAATGTTTTGAGTGCGTTACATTGAGTTACCGTAGGACTCATGATTGAATCATGATTTTTCACCCCAAAAAAAAAAGTCGTTTCCCAGCAATAATTTTTAAAAGCGTAAAGTTACTTAGTTTGATGTACAGAATGCTTGGTTGACGGCTTCATTAAGGGTTTTGTTACACCCTGTATGTTTAAATAAATAAAAAAAAACTATAAGTACATATTTATGGTAGGTACTAGGTATAACATAAACATAACACCACGTCCGTTTATCCCCGAAGGCTTAGGCAGAAGCACACCCACATTTTTTACTACAACGGTCTGTACCAGGGGTCGGCAAGTAGTGTTAAGTACCGGATACCGTTGAAAATTTTTATCGAAGTCCTAAAAAAACTGATAATGCTTTGTTTCTGTATACTGTTTTGTTGCTGCGGATCTACAAAAAGTACTACAGGAACACAATAAAAAAAACCTCACTTGCAAAATGAAAACCGACTTCCAAAAAAACACTAAAAACGTCTAAAATAACTTTACTTTCGGAAGTCGGTGATTTTTTTAAAGTTAAGTTATTTCAGATTCTTTTACGGGTTTTTTTAAGTCGATTTTTTTTTCTCTCTAATTGTTACTAAGTTTTTCTATCAGGAACTTCCCAGTAACAGCCCAAATTGTGAATCCGAGCAACAAGCCAGTTGATGCTAATAGGCGCGCCCCCTCAACATAACTGGCGAAATGTGGGTGTTCCATAAGTAGTGACCTTATCTGTAGGTAGGTACTACGTACTACATAATGATAAGTCATGCACTCGTGTGATAAGACCAAATGAAGCCTCTATCTAGAGTATTTACTAAAATCTGTTAGTGACGCAACGGTACATTAATAAAGCAGGTGATATGGCGTGTAATGTTATAACACCGTGATAAAATTTTATCTTTGGAGTGCACGCTTTATGAGGGAACAGGGGCCGCGATTCTCCATACAAATTTTTTCTCCTGTTGTCTTCCTGAATAATGCCTCTAGAGCCATATTTTTTTTTCATAAAATCAAGGTCTACTGTAGACACGTCCCTGTCATTTCGTTTTTTTCAGCAACCAATAAGCAAAGAAAATATGACCAACTAGTAGGCGCACGGTATTTTCCCTCTCTACACAATACAATAATCTGTTGGCTGTTTATAAGTCATTTTTCACTATTTCCAGGTGGGAAACCGGCCCTTACATTCTGGGAGTTAACGATTGACAAAATAATTACTAAAAGTATCAATTACTCTCTGAATATTACACTCGCTACACGCAACAGCATAAAACTTGTCCGTTCCTTACGAACATAGTGAAACAAAAAGTTGAAAAATAAAAAAAACTTTTTTGTACAAAACAAAACCGACTTCTTTTTTTTTGAAGTCGGTTTTATGTTTTGAAAAAAAGTTTTTTATTTTTTCATTTTTAGTTGTAATATCCTACAGAAATATTTGCTATGCATTTATTTACATTGTTAACAATACATTTTGTGGTAATAGGCTTATCCCCAATAAAAAGTAACTTAACATACCTAACTGTCGAAATGTGGGTGTACTGTACACATCTGCGTACCCCCTCAGAGCATACAGGCATTATGTTATGATATTAAGTAAACAATAAACATCCAAGCGATTGCAGAAATTACGACAAATTTGCTGTCTATTATTGAAGAGTTCCATTGTATATCTCCGAAGATCAGCATCAGATCCCGACTTATACCTTCCATCATCAGCTTAGCAACATGAGATGATGATTACCAGGCACAAATTTTTGAATTGCTTTAGAAATTACATTTATGAAACACATTGTGTGTGCCTATAAAATGTCAGGGTTGCCATCGATTTTCCTGGAATCCCATCATCAGATTCTGACTTGGTGTCAATAGGACCACCTCAGGATATAAGGCTTTCGAATAAAAAAAGAATTTTGAAAATGGGTCCACAATTGGCAGTGAAATCGGCGAACATACGTAAAAAAATACATAAAGTTGAACATAGAACCTCCTCCTTTTTTTGAATCGGTTAAAATTTTACAAAGGAGTTTTGATGAAACAATAGTGAACGGCTAACCAAACATGTCATGTTAATAGGCTTAACCCCAATAAAATGGAACTTAACATACCTTACTGTCGAAATGTGAGTCTACTAGCACATCTGCGTACCCCTCAGGGCATATAGGCGTGATGTTATGTTATGATGTTGAGTAAACAATAAACATCCAAGCAATTGTAGCAATCACGGCAGATTTGCTGTCTATTATTGAAGAGTTCCATTGCTTATCTCTGAAGACCAGCATCAGATCTTCACCAAATTTACCGGGACTTTATAACGGTTCCATTGTGGAATAATTTTATTCCATACAAAAAGGAATCATCCAAATCGGTTCAGAATTGGCGAAGATTTCGCAGAACATACACACAAAAAAAACTAACAAATTGATACATCCTCTTTTTGGAAGTCGGTTAAAAATCTAACATAAGATCTTCTTTAATATAAATCGTAAATGGTTGTCTTTATTGCCAGTGTCAAGTTAAATAGCAATGTGAGAGTTATTTATATTAGATTGTAGGTATTTGATTTCTTTATTGGTTTTGTTTTCTCGCGTATTTTCTCACTTTTGAGTTTATAATCAATAGAAAATTATAGGTAACGGTAGGTTTTATCAATTATCTCCCCGATGTTTACCAATAGCACCTATCTATCAACGTCATTCGAACGTCAAAAGACCCTTGCTTCACTGTATCTTCTGATGAAGAGATATCAAAGTAATCGATAATAAGCTGTGTTATTTATATTTTAGGACTGAATTTCAATCAAGAGATTTATTCAAACATTTCAAGCAAGGCTCTGGCCACGTTATAACCATTACGGCACACCATTCAAATTGCCATTATAAGTTTGAAACAGGAAATTCACAACCAGTTCAGGAAAACCACTCATTATAACTTGGTGGCTGATGCCAAAACCTCTATTATACTTTAATGGACATTGATATATTGTGAAACTATAAACTATATGGCTTTCAATTACGAGAAATTAAGAATATCAAAATCAATTATAAAATAACACATTGGTCTAGTGGTCGCAATTGCGACTGCTGAGCATGACGTTCTGGGTTCGATTCCCGGGTCGGGCAGTGTTATTGGGTTTTTCCATCAGGAATTTCTCAGTAGCAGCCACGGAGTATAGCAATAGGCCCCCCTATTACCTGGGGCTTATTCATGAGTGTATTTATAAAATACTCGTGGTGAAAAAATATAGCCCATTCCTTCTCATAGAGCCGTGTGTTCCAGCCGTGGGGACATTATAGGCTGATTATGATATATATAGTATAGATTCACGAAACATATTACGCCACATTTTCAGCTTTCCTTTCAACACTAGAAACAGTTTAAGTTACATAATTCTGTGGTTGAAGTATGAAATTAGGCAATACTGTCAATAACAATAAATGAGGATAAACATACCTAATAATCAATGCGTTTAATTATAGAATAACAAACAACTTTATGACTTTCATAAAGCAGACAAATTCTACAACTTGTTCCATCCAACATAATATTGTGTTTCCTAAAATACATAAATGGCTGAGTTTTACGAAAACTTGAGCAACAAAAATATTATTACACTCAATTCCAACAAACTTCTGAAAGTATTTCATACCTCTTGAATGAATTTCCATCTTCCATGTTCATTAATTCGGAGGGATCGCGCGATCATCTGGAAATTACTTTCTAAGTGGCATTGTCGACATAACTGTCTCTTACACTACCCAGTAGTTTAGGAGCTAGTGATAATGATAGCGTTTATTTAACAAGCATGCAAAAACATAAATATAAAAGAACGAGAAAGAAAAAACCGGCTAAGTGCGAGTCGGACTCGCGTATGTAGGGTTTAATTTTGAACTTATTTTTATTATTTGTTGTTATAGCGGCAACAGAAATACACATTCTGTGAAAATTTCAGTAACTTTCTACCTATTACGGATCATGAGATACAGCCCGCTGATAGACAGACGCACGAACGGACAGCGTAGGCTTAGTAATAGAGTCCCGTTGACCCGAAGGATAACCCCTTCGGGTACGAAACATGTCGTAGAAAGAAATTTTTTTAACATAAATGTGACATATACCATCTGGGCCCACGTGTTGGATGGCCCACTGCCTCCCACAAAGTGGAATCTTGTGGCCCAGTACTGGGAACGTTAAAGAGTGATTCTGCTACTTAAAAGCAGCATAGTTATGGGTGACATGTCATTATTACTATTATGAGAGGCAAACCTTTTATGAGTCTCTTTATTGAACACGATAAGAACAGAACGGCAAATGTTGCTGTGTTTTTCATTAAAATATAGTAAAATTCGGAAAAGCGTATCGTAAGCATAGTAGATCATGTAAATGTAAATTTGAGGGTATTAAAACAAACTGTATTTTGTTGCGAAATCATGTAAAAGTAAAATGTTTAAAAAAATACTCAGCGTGGTAGTAACGTCTACCTACCTGTTTTTATTTTTATAATACAATATATTTTTCATTTACAGCCTGTATCAGAAGAGTGTGGTCAGTCTCACAGTATTTGCGTTCTGATGCAGACGTGTAGCTGACGCGTATTGAAATTGTAAACGCGGCGGTGGAAACCGTCACTCGTAATTTTAACCGCCATGGATCAACAACTTGTAGCAAATGAGGTACTGGCGTTCCTGCAGCAGAAGTTAAATGTGATAGACGAAGCGTCCGTTTTCCAAATCTGCACTACTTACTTCATTGAAAATGACATCGCTTCTGCCAAGCTGATGTTGTACCGGTTGCTCAACAAGAGTTACAAGATAGTGTCCCGCCAGCGTGAGAAGCAAACAGGACATCATTACGCTGCTAAAGGAGACCAATCCTGACGACGTGCCGACGTTTGTGGCGAAGGACTTGCATAAGCCCCCTCCCATCACATTCCACCATGTCGATGTTACTAGCCTATTGAAGGACATTGTTTTTTCAAGGCAAGTTTGAATGTGCATAAGAACTTAGATGGATCCCAAAATGCCATCGTTGGTTTAAACAACGAACTCAACGAGTGGCGTCAAAGGCAGCAGTTACTGGGGGCATCGAACGTAAACATGCATCACGGAGCTGCCCTCGATGTATCAGCGGCGAGTTTCGCGTAAGCAGTTTTGTCGCCATCGTCACCGAAGAATACTGAGCCTACAGGGTGCGCTCCTCGTGCACCGCGCTGCCCCGTTCACGTCCCATTGGCTCCTCTTCACCACACAAGCCGCATTGTATGGGATACTTGAATAATTTTTCGCGATTACAATGAGAGTCCCCAAGAGAAAGTTGCTCAATTTAATGGCCTGTACCTAATCCTTAAATATGACCACACGTTTCTGCTATATGCAGTACTAGTATGACAAAAATCGAGTTGTCAAGGTTCTTGTCTATAGGTGTCGTGACATGCAGTCGTTAGGTACGGGAATGCTTCGCACCTTATTAGTTCACATCTCGATCTCGCTTCGTTCATCGTCATTATAATTGATATGTATTACCTTAAATACATGGACATTAATAGGTGGAATTATGCTAGCTAGCTACTGGCGTGTTGCAACTGCGACTACGGGCAAAATAAATGACAGAAGTGGTGTAGGTGTAGTTAGACCATGCCGCTTCTCACCGCGACGACACTAGCGGAGTAAGGCCCTTTTCTGATTTGTCGTGTACGGATGTCGTGAACAGCGACAGCGCTTTCGTTTTTTCTTAAACGGAGATAAGCATACTATACCTCACCGCTGCCTCACCGACAAATCAGGAAAGGGCCGTAAGGTCCGGACTCCATCAAAGCGGACACGTGTGGACATGTGTGAAGAAGCGGATAAAAAAGGAGATGCTTAGGAGCTAGGGCACAGATTAGTCTAGGGTAGCTGCGCGGAGATGCGTACTGGCTAGACTGGAGCACAGATGTGTGTACAGGCTACTCACGCCCAGTTTAGCGACCGCCGTACACCGCTTGTCCGAACATCGTTCCACCATCACATGCCACTCAGAGAGAGAGAGGGGCTGGCCTTAATAAATTTGAGGCATCTACTCTCCTCTCTACTCAACCATTTCCACTAAACCTAATCACAGACGAGAACTGTAAATAAATAAATTTTATTGGTGGTTTACAACACTCCTCCCGGCTCATCACCGCTTCGATAAAGTCCGGGCCTAAATGGTGACTTAGCGGTCGAAAACAAGTGAATAGCGCGCGTTTCAAGAAACAGAACGGGAGTCGACGCTGTGCTCGGCAGCTGCACGCTAGCTTTCTCGCTCTGGCAAATGTCGATTCTGAGTGACTGAAAAGAATACGAGCATGGGAAAATGCGATTCCGTGCTGCTATATGAGGCACAATCCTTAATGGGTTTTTACAATGGCATTGGCTTTGTCTTTTTATGGTGTTGGTACGAGGTATAAGTATGTGAATAATTCAGTGGGGTAGGTAACGATTAGGACGTCACGATTCGTAGCGAGAAGGGTGCATAGGTATCGACACTCGTCAACGCTCTTTTCATGTACCTACCACATTTCAAGTAAAGGCCAGGTTTATTTCTAACTCGCTTTAAATAAACTCTTATATTGATGTAGATACGTTTTAATCGAAAATCAATGTAGGAATTTCTCTCTGCTTTACTGGAATTTAATAAAAGTATGATCACTTCACCTTATAATGTTTTCACTGTTGATACACAATATTCTGCAAAAAAGATTGAGCTGCAATTCATAACGCAGACACAATGCGGGTGGCTCTCGGCCACCGTAGGCGCGGGCCTTTGGACGGTGAGTAATGGGCTAGCTCGCCGTCCGTCCATCTTATGACGACAAGCCGTGTCGACCGCGCGTTCGTGTTCCACGCGCGCCTCAAAGAGATGTCAGCAAACAGCCGAAGGGCCGATGCCTGCCAGGGCTGCGGACTTGTTCGAAAGAGTAAAAGTCTGACACTCCCTTCCACTCCGCCCAGAGCGGGAGGAGTCATTTGATGATTTCCCAACCTAAAAAACAAGACCCAATGCGGGTTAATGTTTTTCGCGTTTTTATTTTTTTAGTTCTAGAAAATACCGGTCGTTCAATATTTTAATACACTGCTTCTAATAACACAATACTATTTACCTTATTCAATCATATAGATAGCTGCTAGGCATATTCATGAATAAGGTTGTAGGCTTTCAGAGTGTCAAAAATTCAAGGTACGAATTTTCCCGAAAAATTTAAACCAGAGGCAAGGATAAAAGCTTTTCCCCAAAATCAACGTGCAATACGTATATATTAATGGATACGGACCTACTGGTACAGTCATGAGCACCAATATGTATACACTTTCTTAATTTTAAAAACAATTTTCGCGAGAAATAACGATTGTAACTTTTAGATAGGATCTTTTTCATAAAAATATGAGTTCCAGAAAACTATGTTCGTAACAAGATGATTTTTTTTTTTTTGTAAGAGAAAAATACTTTTAAATGTTGTTAAGTATTTACATATTGGTGTTCATGACTGAACGTATCCATTAATACATGCGTACTGGTTTAAAACCAAAGATTTTTTGGTATGTATGGAGGAGTAATTCATTTTGAACTACAGAGAACATTTTGAGGCATTTTAACCAACTTCTAAAAAGGTGGAGGTTATTTGTATTCGGACCATATCTTTTTTTAAGTGATTCTTTTTTCATTTGGTAGCTCGCGCCATATAAATTTTATTAACTGTTAGTTATACTAACACGTGACACGTGTACGTGTGTGTGTGCGTTACGTGTATAGTTTATTATTAGTTCTAAGGTTTTTAAAATATGTATTAGTTTATCTTTGTATAAAATTATTTTGTGTATTCTATCTTTTATCTTGTTGCCTGATAATAAAATGATTATTAGTATTATAGAAACTTTAGAAGTGTATTATGAGTTTAATTGTCAATTCTAAATTAACGCTAGCGAAACCGTGGGCAAAAGCTAGTTTCCTATAATAAGTATGTTTTCTTCGTTTAAGTGGATGATCTGCTGATAACTAAGTTATAATGTAAAATTAATACTTGACAAGAATTTATACGATTCGAATTAAAAATTCTTTTTGAAAAAAAAAACGGTTTAAAAAAAATTTTTACTTTCGGAACTCGGTGGAAAAATCTTAATGAAATGCACTGTCACCATCTAATGGAGCATTTTCATAGAGTTCATATCATTCAAATTTTATTTTTTGATGGGTTTGTATATACCAAGGATCTAGGGCGTAATTATGGAGATCTGGTCTTAATAATAAATAAAATTCATTTATTTCAGGCAAGAGCCCATACAAAAGATAAATTTCAAAAGACAAAAGACAAATAATTTCAGGACAAATTTCAAAATAAAAACTAAATAAAAAAAATGAAATAAAAATTCCAAGTTAGCAAGAATATTAACATTAACACGATACCACATTGTTTGCACAAAAGGTGAGATACTAAATCGAAAACACAAAAAAATTCTAGACCTGTTGGACCTTGGTTAGTCGTTGTGATGTTCATTCTACAGCTGATCCTATTGGCAGACCGCCAACCATATGATCTTACATAGTTTTAATCTGTAAACCAGTTTTACGAGTTCGTTGCGAACATTCTTCTACAATGATTGTATTATCGATTGAATCGGCCGATTTCTAGTTTCCAATTTACGTTTTCAAATAAAATTACGAACTTTTGGTGCATTACGTGAGGCATGCTATCTGTACAAATAAGTAGAAGAAGGACCGTTGAATTTATTAATAGAAACTTCTGACTGAAATATTTGGTAGTCCAAATATTTCAGTCAGAAGTTTCTTGCACGACTCTTTAAATTAAATTTATAGTTGAACATAAAAAAAACTTTTTTGATCTATTTAATCGATTAGCTGGAACGCTATAAACATCATTGTTTAAAGAGACTCGTCGTGAAAGCTAGTTTTAATGTATTAGCAGTGACTACGGTCGTTACAAAGATTCTTTGTAATGAATAAAAATAACAATTTAATCGACCAATCAAATCACGTAGTCAATACAGTAAATAAAGCCGTAAAAACACTAATAACTACCCACGCTACGGCCCACCTCACTTTCATAGCGAAGCATTTCATTTCGGCTTTATGCATCTATTGATTTTCCCTGAAAGCCTACCACGGTCATCAAACTCGATTGATATCTCGCTTTAAGACCGTAAAGGTGGTCAATAAAGTTGATATAAGCACTCGATCACGTGATGTCATCGGTCGTTTCGAGTTCGTAGTTTATAGTACCACTCCATATGCTTCTTCCCACCTACACCTTTACGAACCATTTATGACTGTCATACTGTGAGTTATGTTTTTTACTGTAAATAGACATTTATAGACGTACGTAGACAGAATTATTGTTTTTTTTATTATCAACTAATTCGATTGTGCCTCGTGTAACGAAGTAAAAGTTTGTCTGACAAAGTAATGAAGACGAAATGGCATTGCTCTTGCTTCGTTATTTTAAGAATAAATATTCATCGTACTTGTGTGGAGTTTCTGATGAATATTAAGGGGGACTGCTTTTTCAGGATCGTCCATGCGAATTTGCTTAAACAAGTACACTCGATGCCACCGCAAATTTAAACGTATCGGGAAACAAACGGTTCCGAAAAAATAATTACTGTTTTCATTAAAATAATTTTCTTTTTATGGAGCATGCTCTGCTTTTCCATTGTTATAACGAAATAATTGAAACATATTTCGCTATTGTGCAGCACATTTAATTAAAACCTTTTGTTTTCGATGCTACAACGAATGAACATAGGAATTGAATAAAAATATTTACGGGTTCGACGTTTTTACTTACAATTACATACGGAACTCGTGGACGTTGAAAATTAAACTGTTTTTAGGGTTCCGTACCCAAAGGGTAAAACGGGACCCTATTGATAAACCTCCGCTGTCTGTCTGTCAGTCTGTCTCCAGGCTGTATCTCATAAACCGTAATAGCTAGAAAGCTGAAATTTTCACAAATTATGTATTTCCGTTGCCGCTATAACAACAAATACTAAAAATTAATAAAAATAATATTAAGGGGGGTCCCCATACAATAAACGTGTTTTTTTTCGTATTTTTTAATAGATAATGGAACGGAACCCTTCGTGCGCGAGCCCAACTCGCACTTGGCCGGATATTTTTTTGCGTAGTATAAAATCATAAAGAATTTACTGAATATTTTATATTCATTCGGAATGAATGATACTATAATAAACCTTCCTGCCTTTTGGGCTTCGGCACAGACGGGTGAAAATCCGTGAATGTAATACAATCTTGTCAGATTTCATTGGAGTTTTACCAAGAACTATGTTTGGACCACTGTTAAACTGTGAAGTTGTGTTAGTTACTAAGGGTAATAAAACTTTTGAGTAAAGTAGATTCCGACGAAATAAGAATCGCCTCCTTTTTGAAGACGGTATAAAAACATGCCAATTGAAATCACAGCCGCCACTTTTTTGAAGTTTAAAAAAAATACAAAACTAACCACCATTCTCTCCTTCCAGGTTCAAAAAAGTGCAGTGCTAAAATAAATACGTGTGCGTGTGTATAATAATGCGCACGCGCTGAGTGTTGTGTAGTGCTAGTGCTGTGCCGCGGTGCGCAGACCCAGGCCCGGCGTTGTCGGACGCCACCACTATGCGGCTAAGTTGACGACGGCGATCGGCCGCGCCTCACGCCGCTGCTCCACTCGCACGACAGGTGAGATTATATCTTAAGATAACTTATATGTGTAATTGAGCAAGCAAAGTGAAATAAGTACTGACGTACCTACATTTTGTTCGGGAGCTTGAATTTTTTTCTCAGTCAAGAATCTATACATCTTCTTTACAAATAAATAAAATTGAAATGTCTGTTTGTAAAATCAAAATAACAGTTTTCAATTTGTCTGTCTGTCTGCCTGTCTACTTGTTCCGGCTAATCTCCGAAACGGCTCGACCGATTTTGACGGGACTAATGGGTTACTTTAATGGCAGATAGCTGATGTTATAAGGTCTAACATAGGCTACTTTTACTTTAAAAAATAAAAAAAAATTATGTTGGCAACAAAATTCGATTCAAAAAGGGAAGTGCCTATAATAATGGGGATTTTTTTAATGATAATTTCACGCGTTTGAAGGTCGCGGGCAACAGCTAGTTTAAATACGAAGAGTAGGCATCCTGCGGTCTCTTTAAGTTGACGTTTGAAATTGTTGAAGAAAGAAGTGGAAAAACGAAAAATCGTAAAGAGCACGTCAAAAACACTTATTTTCATTGCTCTCGGAAAACTTGCCACGCAAAACTACTAAATGACTTTGAATTTAAGTTATGTGAAAGTAAAACAACGTTTAAGTCTTTTAAATTGTACTTAGCGTGTACTGTCATGACATACATTTTCCTAAATTGAAAAGTTATTTCGGCGAGAAATAACGATTGCAACTTAGAGATAAGATCTTTTTCATAAAAATGTAAGATCCAAAATATGTTCGTAACAACATGAAATTTTAATCAGAACAGGGCGAAAAACTCTTTTAAAAGTTTTATGTCTTTACATATTGGTGCTCGTGACTGTACATTGCATAACATGTACTTCGATAAACACTAGGTATTGGCCATATTTGTTTGAGTTCCAACAACTTCAGTTTGTGTAGACGTGTAAAATACGGTTCCCCCAGCCGTCTGGCATCCCTATTACCGGAACACGGTAACAGAATCTTGTTGCTAATTTCGGCAGTAATTATGTTGTCATCTCCGTTTGTGCCGGCAACTAACAGAATTCAGTTTGAAGTACGGCTCGCTACGGTTATTAGGGATATATAGGATTTCATACTCTAGGCTAAGGAACCAATTTGCGTTACGGATAAGTGTGTATGAGGTTTAGTTACGGGTATAATTACGTCAGGAACAATGTAGGTGGGTTGAATGAACGTCGATAGTGAAGTTCCAAAACACAAAGTAGTGTTCTAACAATATTTTTTTTGTATTAAACCTATTTATGACTGCCTGCTTGCTGCCTGGAACATTTTTTACAGAGTTAAAAAAAATAAAACATAAAAGTAACAGTTATCGACTATGTTCTAATTAATTTCGGGTGTTTAATAATGCCGAGTTCCAAAAGTATCTGATGACAGTTTAAACAGACTCTGGTCAGGTTAAATTCTAAATCAAAGCACTCAATTTGGCACCGCCGCGTGCCAGTTGTCTTAGAACCTAAATGGCTTGGCACGCGTCGACGGGAAGAGACCAGATGGTATGACCATAATGCCATGGAAGTTGGGTAGGTCTTTGGTGTGGGATACAACTTGCGTCGACACCCTTGCGCCATCCCATCTTCCTAGCACAGTGGGCTGCGCTGGGGCGGCTGCAGGAGCTGAAAACCTGAAACGGCGCAAATACAATAATTTAATTGGTAGTTATGTGTTTGAGCCGTTTGTGGTTGAAACACTAGGGCCATGGGGTTCGAGCCCACCTCGTATTTCAGGAAATTGCCAAGCGGCTGGTCGACTCTCCAAGTGACCAGAGAACTTACGCTGTCACTTACGGGATATATTCCTTGGTTTTCAATTATTAGTTTAGTTACAAACCGTGAAAACTAAAAACAGTGTTTACTTCAGACTGTTTACCTTTTAATCAGCTACTTAATATGGAACATATTATTAGCTGGTACAAATCTGGTCCCCTTTTATTATACTAGCTGTTAACTAGATTGCTACCCGTTGTTCATTTGTTAAATGTAAAAGCGCATTTAGAAACCGACCATGTGCATTATTAAATGTATAATTCCGATAAGTATAAAGCGATTTAACATTTTCGTTTTGCTTGGAAGTGCGATACATCATGAATCGTGTTCATATTCACATACAACATGTACGTGAGGATACAATGCCGTGTGAAAATATGTCAGGGAGATAATTTCAATATATGAAATTTTAAAAGGAGAAATCCTATATTACACATTCAATCTTGAGTGGATACGTGTAGCCTATGATATTAAATTTATTTTCAAAGAACTTCACTTTTCATCTTTGCTCTGCACTCTATATACATCCTTTTGCAATATAAAATACAGTTATTAAAGGCTATTAGCTGTTGGCTTATTAGGGTTGGTATTTGCTCGTCTCAGTCGTAAAGGGTGTTCAGTGGCCCGAAAGTCTGACAACCAGTCTTACCAGGGGATATCGTATTACCCAGTACTAAGTGGTTTATGGAGGTCAAATAGTCAGTCGCTCCATGTAAAATACTGGTATTCAGCTGAATCCGGTAAGACTGGAAGCCCACCCCATCTTATTTGGGAAAAGGCTAGGCAGATGATGATGATTTGCTCGTCTAACTTAAAAAAAAATACACTTATAATATTTCTCGAGCAAAATAGCTAATAGGCTGGGATGTAACCTATAATCTACTTATACTTAATCCTAAACTGATTATAACCACATACTACCATAGTAGTATATGCATATAATTATGATAAAGCTTCATTATATACATACATGCCACCTTGTCATCTTCAACGTGTATGCAATCTACTACCTAACATTCATGTTTGTTCGTGTGTGTTTGTAATATCATTCATTGATGGCTACCGCTCCGATGTATACATGATATATGTCAATACATTGACACATAATATATTAGACGATCAATACTGTAGGTAATATGTACTATGTACATATAATATGTGCTAATACATGGCTGGTCTAATGATATGTTGAGGAAACCGGGCTATATGTTCTATTCTAGAAGAGTAGACATTTCGAGTAGTCCTTCAATAGCATTAATAAAGGGTGTAACAAGACCCTTAACGAAGCCTAAAAGCACTTGTTCTCCCCGTCATTGCGATCATTTTTTTTGTTCTAGAGTCTAGAATAAAAAAATTATCGCAATGACGAGGATAACAAGTGATTTTCGTCTAGAATCTAGATCATACCTGGGAACCTTCTAGTTACGGAGATATTGGGATCAAAGTTCCAACTTTTTCAAAAGTTTTTTTTTGTAAATACATGCTTTTAATATAAGATTTTTACATCAAACACTTCCACGACCCACATACCATTCAATCCATCCATTAGCACAATGTTTTGAGTGCGTTAGATTGAGTGCTATCGTAAAACGTGATTTTTCACCCCAGAAAAATTGTCGTTTCCCAGAAATAATTTTTGCGTAAAGTTACTTAGTTTGATGTACATAATGTTTGGTTTATGCCTTCTTTAAGGGTCTTGTTACACCCTGTATACACATAAGCATACAAGGCATAGGCAGAAGCGTATCTATAGTGTACCCACATTTTGCCAGTTGTGTTTAAGTCCCAAGAATGTGTTAATATGAACAATTTCTTATTTGGAAAGTCGTCACATTGATTTAAACATAAAATCACGCCTGTAATCCCCGAAGGATTAGGCAGAGGTGTGCACCCACATTACACTAGTTATGTTTAAGTTCCATATAATAGGAGGCGAGCCTATTTCCATCAACCGGGCACAAAACCAAAAGCTGAGAAATTCCTAATCAGAAACTACGAAAAACTCAACAACACATTGCCCGACCCCGCATGCTCAGCAGCCGCGCTTGCGACCACTCGAAATTTGGGTATACGATAAGGTACCCTCTGCCTTACCCTTCGGGGATTACAAGCGTGATGTTATGTTATGTTGTGTTTATTTATACCAACTACTGATTAATACATATATATTGTTGTTGTATTGATAACAGCGTGTGTGTAATTATATTAATACTGGCTACATTAATATCATGAAAAAAAAATAGCTGAAGTTAGCAGGCCACAAAAATCATACAAAAATCGTAAAACCCTTTTGTTAAAGTATCTACAAGTAAGTATGTTGAAAGATAAACCAGTTAATTCCGTTTTATACAGACTCCCGAAATGTAAGTAGGTACATTTGCGACGATAACGTGTGACGTAAAATGATAACATAAACCCAGTTACGACAATAATGTAACTGACATTTGATGCACGCTCTCAAAATACGATCACGTCCTATTTCAATATAATGTGTCATTCATAAAGTGACAGGCGTATTACGATTTTGTATGTTACGCACACGTAAGTACGAGTATATTGAATATTCCTACGCACATGTCATTTATATGTTTTTTTTTAAACGTTGCCCGCTATGAATTGCTCTTGTATCGTGGGTGCGTTTACAAACATCTACTCATATACAGAAACAGCCAGACCCGGAACAACTATTTGTAGTTTATACAAATATGTGTTCCGTGCGACAAGCAAAGCAGGAGTCAATTACTCAGCCACTGCGCCAACCGTGCCATCAAATAAACTTATATACCTTTCAGTACACAGATATGTTGTATTTATAAAAATCTTGACATTGCTATAATATTTTTGTAAACTGTAAATATTATTAAGTTGGTTTTTGTATATTGGTTAGTATTTAAGTTGGTTTATTATGTTGGTATTTTTTTTTTCCATTTGCCTTTTGGTCGTCAGTCTATAAGTGAATTTGTCCAGTTTACATGGCGTTGTGGTGGAGCAACCAGTGCTGCGCCTTCCACTTATAGAAGGTGGTTTCCTTTTTACCACCTCTGTTGGGTTTAATAGTTCAGTAACTAGTGTGTTTGGGTGCATGGTTAGGTGTGCCTTGTTAACATTTGTACCGCTCGATTTCAAAGTTCACGGATGGCATTTGTAGGCAGTCGTGGATTTCTTTGTTTCTGGCAAACCATGGTGCATTTATTATTGCTCTTAATATACTATTAAACCCTATGCAGGCAGAGAATGTTACATTTGATGGCTACGCCCCACAATTGGATTCCATACGTCAATATTGGTTTAAGGATAGAGTTGTAGATAAGTAGTTATAAGTACATACCTAATATAAAAATTATCAAGTTTCTGTTTCGTTGGTATTTCAGTTGCATTGTCTAGTATTCATAATGATAATTTTATCGCAGGATGTGTGAGTTCACTCATCTCAATAAATACTGTTTACCACGACCTAAATACGGTGACGGCACATTTGGAGATTTAAATAATTTTTAAATCAATAGTAAAATTATTGTAAATAATAGAAAAAAAAAGCACGAAATTAGACATCATCAAAATCTAATCGTCTTTGCACTATGCAGGGAATGTTTTTCTACAAAACCTGAGTATCTGGCTAGTTAGCTTATTTCTTTTCTGACCGTCCGAGTGTACATTGTACAATTTCAAGAGAAATCTTTATGTGTGCTCGCACCCTCTCTTTTATCTGTCTTACCATAACTTTTTATCTCCAAACCAAACCCAATTTCATTCACTGACTTACTAAACATTCTCCAAAAGCCTCTGACCACTTCATAGAGCCTTCTAACCTACCTGTTGAGTAATTTATGCGAAGCCCCGACAGAAATCGACGTACCTATTGAAATTCAACTTGGAGTCTAGTCCAGATAAAATCTCTGGGGCATACTGCGAGTTGTATTAAAGAAACAGGCGACAGAAAGCACTATTGCCTGGGGAGTAGTAATAAATCAACGCTCTGAATGTGGTTTATAGCCAGTCGTAAACTTTGAAAGCTGCTGTTACTGTTTATGTTTTGTGGAATAGAACCATTAGTGATTATTGTGATGGTTGGAGACTGTGTAGCTCAGGGCTGCGGGACTGTTCGAAAGAGATACCGCGGCCCTGGAACACAAAGGGCAAAAGAAGGAACATGGATGGGTTTAAGTCAGTAAAAGTCTAACACTCCCTTCCGCTCCACCCAGAGCGGAAGGGGTCATTTGATGATTTCCAATCCCAAAAAAAAATAAAAAGGAGACTGTGTAGCTATATTTCGTAGAGATACTACGGCGTAGCACCGTAGCAGGCGTAGGCGTCTACGAAGGGTAACTTAAGTTACTAAAAGTGCAGGACATGATTCGATTTCTTTTTGTATGTTTACCCTCGATAACCGACAGTCGACATAATGATATATTATGAGGAATGGGTCGATTGGACTATTACAGACCGACGGAATCGCTGTACGAATATAAATTAATAACCTGCCAGTAACAGGTCCAAGAAATACTTAAGGACAATTGAACTTGAAGCCCAATCTGTAAGGCGAATTCTGGTAACCACCATGGACCACCATGGTCCATGGTGGTGGTATGGTTACCATTTACCAGAATTTGAATTAAACAGATTTTAGGTTGCGTTTGAAGGTCACCTCATAGGTAAGCGTAACTTACACGTCCACTTTAAGTTTTGGGTTTAGAAAATTTACCATACAAATAAATAAAATTGAAGGGTCTGTTTGTTATTTCACCCGTGTGGCTGTTATTATTTAGCCACGAGCTTATTAGAGATAGCAGGTTTAGATATGATACCCAACAATCATGTCTGCGTAGTTTCGCATCCTGTATACAGAGTTTTGCTAGTTAATTATAGTTGACCTTGTAAAAAAGGGAACTTTTATCGAGTAGTATGTTTGTACGGGTCATTTCGAGTTATATTATGGTGCATATATCGTGTAATACATGATCATTACCGACATGCGATGGTTGTTTCTTTTCGCCATAAAAAGCAGTAATTACGTTACACACTACATTTGCACGTGCGCGTCGGTGAATTTTGATAAGTATTATGGGGTTACGACGTGAATATCGTTCATTCATGTGAGATTGTATAGGAATTCTTGTTGAAAGTTTTGTTTATTTAGTAAGAAGCAGGCGTGCATGATGGGTTTTCTCATCGGAAAACATGAGTTCCACGCCAACTTTTATCACGAGTTATCATCATTTTCTCAGGTGTTGTGGATTCCATGGTAATAGCATCATCCACAGTCTGACTTCACCCACTGCTGGGTATAGGCCTCTCTGTGCTTGTGTCGAGCTCAACGTTCTTGTGCCAGCTTCATCCAGGATATTCCCACGATGGCAACAATCGCCTTGTTTCTCTGGGAATTGGTCGAGCTTCATTGTCTCGGCGTATTTCTGGTGGTCGCCACTGTTGATTCTGGCTTTCAGGAGTTGCAGTGGTTTGGGACTAGTGTGGCGGGCTTGAATTGCATACTTTTTTATTTTTAAATGTGAAAATTAATATCGCATTAGAATTGTAGCCATTAACAAAATAAATAATTTTAAAATTCAGCTCAGTTTCTAATTTCAATTAATTCATAAAAATAACCGAAACACGAATTCACAATTGCAATTTAATATTCAGTGCCGTCATAGACCCCTGTTGGCGGAAACGTAGGCCTCACTTCATTAAACACCCTTCGCATTAAACGAAAAAGGCCTTAAGCGGCGTGCAAGCTAAATTGGCCTCTACACTGTTCATAATTCAAGCGTAATCCGACGCAATCTGATTACAAGTGTCCCATGTGTGTAGGTAATTAGTCTTGGAAACAAAACAAGGTTTAACAAGTTTGAATCGGTTTTGTGACGTTATGAAACAATTGAAAGTCGTGTGTAATGGAATGTGTGAATTGTGTGTTTAGTTAGGAGATGGGTTTTGGGAAAAAATTACGTTAAAAAAGAAAGTAAATGAGAAAAGAGTCACAAAAAAATGGTAGAGTGTGCGAGGAATAATTTATTTAAATAATTTATTTGTATGACTGATTAAAAGAAAGTTTATTGTTAAAGGCTTTACATCAGTCTGATTCAACTCAACTCAAGTCAACTCAAAGCATTTTTTTTTTTTGCCTATTCCTTATTAGAAATCTTTGAAGATTTAAATCGTTCGGTCGATCTGAGAACAGTGCACTCGCATTAGGGCATGCGGAACCCGGTTTCGGTCCCATAGCAAGACCGGGGAAAAACCAAGTTATACTATGGGATCTAAACCGAGTACCCTTTGCCCTAATCCCGCATTCGTCAATTGGAATGAAAGATGCGATTTTCATTATGAGTCAGCGAAACAATATTGTACAGATGTTGATGTCAAAGAAACAGAAAATTATTTGTGGCGCAATAGGGCGAATCTATTGTTAAAGATTAATATTACTTATGAAATCCCTGAACCAGGCTCTGAAGGGGTAATACACACAAAAAAATAATATCACGCTGTCACAATGTGATTGAGTAACCAAATCAACAAGAACCAGTAAAATAACTTACCGTAACATTTAGCTACAGATTAATTTCAGTAATAGGCCTCCAAGACCCCGGGGTTCATTCAATCACAATCGCTTTAGCTTATCGATACACACCTCGGATTGAGACCCTTTTCGCATCACTTAAGAGTCGATAAATCTTTTCAATTTCAACAGCTCTAGTTAAACACATTTAAAGGATCAGCCCCCAGATTAGGGACGCTTCGAAGGACAACCTGTCGATCAAGATAATTTATTTTCTTTCTTTACTATTTTATTTTCGGTATTCAATCTGAGTGACTCAGAGCTGAGAATTGTATTTGTGTAGGCTGGTTTATAACCTTCTCAAAATATCTTCGCCCGTGTGGAGTTTAGGAATTGTCCTATGGGATTGTACTATCGCGATAAAAAGTATGTCTTAATCCAATTTACAAACGAAAATGTGCCAAATTGTATCCAAATCTGTTCAGTAAGTTTTGCATGAAGTAACAAACATCCATCCATCCATAATTTTAAATACTGGCTGTATTCTTTGCCTGTATTTATTCCGAAGCGCCACTTTCAGATTCTGGAAACAAAAATCTTTTATCATATATTTTTTTAAATATGTACATTGCCCCACACTAGGAATTTCTCCTGTATTGTGGGTGCGTTTACAAACATTTAAACTCACATTCACAAACTGCCAGACCCGAAACAACTATCTGTAGGCCATACAAATATTTGTTCCGTGCGGTGATCGAACCCGCGACACGCAACGCAGCAGTCAATCGCTCAGCCTCTGCGCCAACTGTACCGTCAAATAGGCAATTGTGAATAGTCTAACTAAACTACTTGTTTCTTTAAACAATTAATTCATTATTTTGCACATTTACAAGTTAATTTCAGGGTTAATTTGTTGGCAGAAACCACGGAACGTCACTTGCTGTGATCCTTACGTATTCCTTTCGCATGAGCATACAGGGTGGAAGGGACACCGACTCACAATCGGCTACCACATATTCGTTCTGAATACGTGGAAACCGTTTCATCATTCTGATCGTGGAAAATTTTCATAAATAATTTTAAAAAAAAATCTGCTGTCTCATACATTTTGACCGTGTAGAATACCTGCACTTTTGTAGGAAACAGCTGATTTAAAAAAATACCGATGAAAATTTTCTAATGATGGACGGAATACGTGGGAACTATTTGTCCGTCGGTGTCCCTTCCACCCTGTATGTTTATGCCTAATATGTATGTAATTTATCGGGAATACGTCATACTATACTTACCTTACACAGACGCAGTTGAAAGGAGCTGTACAACCACTTACTTCAAAGTAAATAAGCCCGACGTGAAATTCCATGTAATAATTCTGTACGAAAGAACTTCTTTACAAGTTATTTTCTAATAACTTCAGCTTCTGAGGTGCAGAATTGTTTCGAGTTAATAAAACTCCATCTTACCGAGAAACAGCTAAGCTTGGGTGGTTTTGTACTATTTTCTTGTTACAAACAGGGCTCCTCATCATCGCAGTCAGTTAAACGAAATGAAAAGTGAGAAAATACTAAGCTTATCGGATAGCTATGTTAGAGCATAACTCTTGGGAGTGAGCGAAATTAAACTCAGTGGAAAAGTCGTGTATTTTTATTTAAAAGTACTGCACTTCGGGCTTAACACGAATGTTGGGAGTGATGATTTTAAAATGAGAAATACCTGCACAATATTAGCATAGTTTTTAAACTTTATATATCTCTACATTAAAGTCTATCCGTGATACTACTTGTCCAAGCCGCAAACATTAAAATAAAATGGATTGTTGTATTTTCAATTTAATAATTGTTCGAATTTACGTTACGTTTACGTCGCGCGGTCAACTCTGATAGACGGCACACACAACAACACATCAATGCCCACATAAATAATTGTAGAAATATTTATCACGGTGGTGGGCATCATCACAAAAAATGTGATTTTGTTCTACCATATTGATTTGAGCCCTGAGACAGCTAGACGGGTCGCGGCAGGCCGTGGAGAAGATGGCGGGATGCTCTGTTGACTCCTGTAACAAGGTCTCACCTAGCACAGGAGTCAGGGTTTCAAATGGAAACGTATAACTTTTTTTGTTTATATCAATAAAATATTTTCTTTTCTTCTTCGTTAATTGGTGAGAAGAAGTATTCCATCGAGAAAAGTGGAAGGAATGGCTAAGGCCTCAGCCATTCCAGGGAAAATTCAAAGTCCTGACTGACTGACTGACTGATAGGTATATCAACGCACAGCCCAAACCGCTGGTAAACATGAAATTTGGAGGGTATATTCTTTGTGAAGAGTAGATATCTATTAAGAAGGTTTTTTTTTTAAATTCTACCCCTAAGAAGGCGAATAAAAAGTTTCACAGAAAAAAAAGAAAATTCAAGCCAGTGAGGCTTGAATTTTCTGTGAAATTTTTTATTCTCGGGGTCGATTGACCGGTAAATACTCTTCAGTTAAAATTATGAGAAAATGTAGTTTTTCCAAAATCCTCCCCGACAAAAAAAGTCGGCCCCACAAAAATTTGTTCGGCCATGCGGGTGAAGCCACGGGCAGAAGCTAGTCATCCATACAATGAGATGTAGTTTGTCAAAGAGCCTACATTTCTTCCTTCAAGGTTCGTATAAGAAGCCTTTGTATGCACATATACCCGAAGCTATACGAAGGACCCAGCTAAGCTCCAGAGGACTTAGCTCTGTTCCCCGAAGTCTCAGCAGCTTTGTCTGAGCTATGCGTGTTCAATATCTAACGTTAGAATATTAGATTCACCCTATACAGTTTGAGTGGTTAAACTAGTAATTTACTTACGTAGGTCTTGGTCAAGGAGGATATCTATTCTATACAGTGTGTTTGGTTAACGGTTACCGAAACTTTAATGGCATACTATATACTCATTTTTATTGGCAAATACACGTTTATAAATACTCCTAACCTAACCCGCGAATGGCAGCCATCTTGTTTTTTAATCGGCTGATCTAGGGTATGTTCAATTAAATGCTAAAAACTTTGAATCTAAAAGACCTAGATACCTGCAAATGATCTAATTGTAAGAGAAATGCCGAGGCTATAAAATAACCGAATAAAAATGTTGATTTTTTTGATAAATAAGCAAAAAGAGCTTAAAAAAAAAGAAATTACGAATTTTTATAAAAAAAATACTATATTTTTTTTACATTTTCTACTCTAGTGCAAAATTAAACCCTAAATGTTTCGAATGTTTTATGTTTCATCAGGAGTATTTGATTCAACCTACAAAATGATACCAAAATATTGACTGAACACCAATTATTTTAAGAGTTATTGTCATTTGAACATAGCCCTGCCCCAGCACATAGACAATTCTCCATAATGTCGCAGGTACTCCGTTGTTTGCTTGAGGAGGTAGATAAAGCACCAAATTTACGAGTGGGGGCGAGATGGCAGTAAGGTAAGTAAGTGATTGGACGGCAATAGATGGTCACGCATCCACGTACCGACCTAGGCAAACAGCTTAGCCTTGAAGGTCGACCCATGCAGCTGTTATTATTGAACCACATATCACTCACTCACCGACCGAATAACATTTACTAAATGTTGATGTAATCGAAAATCTTCTCAAACATTCTCAGATAGAGATTAGGGTGTAAATGTGGTGTTGTTCCTAAAATGATTGTACGGGCACCTCATATCGTGTGCTCTTTACACGAATGTACCGAACTCTAAATCCAGTTCTGTGCTGACATCAATATTTATTCCGATGACAGTAAAATCTAATTCCGTATTCAATGTTTCATCGCAAAAACAAACGCGAATATTCATTTTAAAAACCAAATATTAATTTGTTTCTGTTAACCGCTCAATTCTTTCCCCTTCTTGAAACACGAGAAAATATTAAACATTTTCCATTCATACCAATAAAGAAATCGTTTTGGTGTTTAAACGAAATTGAACCTTGAATAAATACGTTCAAGATCTAATTTCGATTATTTCGTCAAAGTCCGGATATTCTGAAGCATTTGAATCGGGTGTTATGACGAATTTCGCGTATTTGGAACTTGTCGATGTAAATTGTATGAACGTGTCTCGCGACGTTTTATCTGGTACGTTTTGTTGTATACGTGTTGCGAGTAACAAACGTGTCGGTTTTTTTCTAGACAAAACGTTTCCTTTAACTTTCGAATTTTAGTGTCGCTATACACATTATATGCATGTCCAAGCCTGTTGTTTTGTCACATAAAGCGTAAGCTGAAAAGCACTTGTTTTCCCGTCATTGCGACCATTTTTTTTGTTCTGGATCATGCCTGGGAACCTTTTAGTTACGGAGATATTGGAGGTCAAAGTTCCAATTTTTTCACAAGTGTTTTTTTTAGGTAGAATTTTTTAATTCATTCCTTTATGGCCCCTGCGCTATTCAATGCATCCATTAACACAGTGTTTTGAGTGCGTTACATTGAGCCTTACCGTAATATTTTATTTTTCACCCCAAAAAAGTCGTTTTCCATCAATATTTTTGCGTAGAGTTACTTAGTTTAATGAAGAGAATGCTTGGTTGAAGACTTTGTGGTCCGTTTACACCTTTTATTAATGATAAATTGCGGACACACGACACTGACAGATACTCGAGTCGTGTGGACGTGGTTCAAGACATGCACAGTTCTACATAGCATGTCTAGAGTCAAACTAGCGAATTTGACAACAGCGCCTCTTACCTATACGACAATAGCTCAGAACCATCAATGTTTTCAATAAAAAACACCCAAATCGGTCAAGCTGTTGAGCAGGAGAAGAATAATGAACACACGCCCCAGCCGGAGTTTTATACAGGGTGTAAGGGATGGCCATCCGCAAACTGACAGGGTGCATTCGGCTACATAATTTGAATGATATTGTAACGGATTTTTTCTCCGGAAAATTTTCATTTTTTCTTTTTTCAGTTACTATTTCTTTATTTTAATGTAAAATTACATTTTCTGCGCGCAACACTCCATTTATGTAAACAATACTTACGGCTAAAATAAAAAATAAACAACAATGGATGTTGAAATACTCTAACGAACGACACGTGAAATCAGGTGTTCACTTACTGCCTAGGTACAGAGTTCATCGAACTCGTAACGATACTTTTCCTATGAGAAAATAAAACAAATCAAATTTATTGGATTCCCATAACGTTCCTGAAATAATTTCTTGTACCGGTCATCTTAGTATGATATACTGAATTCACAAGCAGTCTGCGGAGGGCTGTCTGCTTACACCCTGTACACAAATCCAATGATGTAGTTTTAGTTATCATTAAAATCGGGCCAGGAACTCCTTTGAGGATTTTCCGCTATTTTTCATAGTTTCGGATGTAGCCATCCACGACCACTTGAAAAATTCACCCTTTATAAAGATATACCTAGGAATACTTACACTTTTCATATTTATTCCCAGTCAGAGATATTTGTCCATTATACACCTACATTTTTCGACGTTCAGTTTGATGTAAAAGGTTCATGTCACTTATCGGAAACATTTTCAAACTTCGGGTCGCTCCAAGGAATTCCCTGATAAAATAACTCAGTGAAATTATGTCCGATTTGAAAATCCAACTCCAGCCGGCATTGTTACTACTTTGACATTAGATCGATATGGCTAATTTGCAGAAAAGTAAATAATTATGATTTAAATCACATATGAAATCACATTTTCAGGGTTCCGTACCCAAAAGGTAACCAACGGGACACTATTACTAAGCCTCCATTGTCCGTCCGTCCATCCGTCTGTCTGTCAGCGGTCTGTATCTCATGATCCGCAATAGGTAGACAGTTGAAATTTTCACAGAATGTGTATTTTTATTGCAATTATATCAACAAATAAAAAATAAAAAAAATTAAAGGGGGCTCCCCTACTACGATGGTATGAAACCCTTCATACGCTAGTTCGACTCATACTTGGCCGGTTTTTTATTTGCCAACGACATTTGAATGGTATTGTCTTGCTCACTCATACTAAAATTCATAATTATGTCATTTCTTTCACAATGTTCCAGCTCACTCTTTTTAAACGACTTCCAAAAGGAAGACGTTACTCAGGTTATTCACTTTACTTCCTAGTGCGATCTAAGTACTGCACTTCTAACGATTTTATTCCTAGGTTTGCAAATTGTAAAAGAGCAATTAAGTTAATTCCTACCTTCCGTAGTTTACAAAGGGTAGAAATTACAGCTTTTACATGATTGATTACAAGCCTGTACTGTACATAATGCAGGAGGCTATTATTGCTAACGCTACATCGATTGATATTGATCGATGTCGCAATTACAAGCCATAGACAACTAATTGAAAATCGACATAAAGTAGATTTCACCTGCACAAAGCTTGCTATCCATTACCTATAATCTCTTTGTCATTATAAACTATAGCAAGGAATAATCGACCTTATTGCTAACTTTAGTGAGAAAGAACGATCCATAAGCAGTCTTTAAAGACAAACTTAACGCAGTAATTGGAAATGTTATTAATGCTGTAATAAAATGTCCAATGTTAATATTATAAATGCGAACGTAAGTTTGTTTGTTTGTTACCTTTTCACGCCTAAGCCACTAAACCGATCATCCTGAAATTTTGCATATACATTCTGAGGTGTACAGAAACGGACATGTTCCTGAGAAAAATAACAATAACGTTTTTATGATAATAAGTGGTGCCACGTGTCTTTCGAATCATGACTGAATTATATTATTATAAACAGAGTACAACTCGAAATGATTATCAAATTCTGAATTAACGCGAGCGAAACCGCAGGCAAACGCAAGTAAGATATAACTGTGCAGTGGAGTTTTCTTTGGTTGAATACATTCGCTTTAGCAGATCATCATCGTCATCATCATTCATTGCCCTACTCCCAATTTATTTGTCGTCAGTAGTGTTCTCTATTTTCTTTATTATGTTCTATAATCCACTTACATCACGCCTGCAATACCAAAAGGGTTAGACAGAGGTGTACCTAATAGCACATCCACATGCCAGTTAAGTTTAAGTCCTATGTACTTAATAGAGCGCGAGTCTATTGCCATCAACCGGGCACAAATCCTGACACCGTGGCTACTACTGGGATATTTGTAATCCAAATATTCAATGACAATTTGCCCGACCCAGGAACCGAACCCCGGACCTCATGCTCAGCAGTCACGATTGCGGCCACAAGACCAACGAGGCAGTCTATAACATAGTTCGACAAAAAAGATTACCTACCTCACAAAACACCCGGATTTTGGAATATCTTATTTGGAAACCAGATTCACTTACACCATAATAATATTGGGTCACATGTCAGTCCATCACTCACTGGCCTCTCCAAATCATGAGGGATCAGGAGATGTATGAGTATACAGGTTCCGTGATAAATCATATTGGGTCATAGTTTGACAAAGTGGAGCGTTGAGGCACGCCCGCGTCTCTTGGGTGCTTCACTCGAGTACTGTTGCTGATTTCGCATTCGACTCTTGCTGCTTATAAATAGGGATGGATACTTCTTTAAACTTCAAGTTACTAAACCTTAACCTTACTTAGAACCTTGTTATAAGAATATAACATAGAAACAACATAACAACAACAACACGAACATAGAAATTATGGAACCGGCGGCATCAAAAATGTGTGATATCAATGAACGAGTTTAATATGACAAAGTTGAAAAGTAAATAATGTAATAACGGTGACAATGCAAGATAAAGACAGAAAAATATGCACCTAGTGTCATACAACGAACCTGCCATAAACAGTTTCTAAGAGGAAAAGAAGCGGTGGGATCAATATTGCGACCAGGTTTGTAAAATGTTTGTAAATTCACGTGTCATCCTTGCAAGATTGAAACTTGGAACCTGTAAAATAATAGCTGAAACTAAGTCCGTTTTCGGTTTTATTTAAGTTCATACATTCTACGAAGTGACAACCCTATAATGGTTGTTGAAAAAGCTAGATTATGCGAAGAAACTTGTGCCAAATGTGAGAGTGTGAAAAAATAGAAAAAATACTTGCACTTTATATCAAAGAGTGGAATTTTTCAAAAGAGCAAGCAGTTTTAGTAATGAAGGCATTTCAATGCGAAATAACTTTTTGACAAAGCTGGCTTTAAATCGCGTTCATAACTGCTATGTACTTGTTTCTAGATTTATGTAACTTTGAAACATAAGTAGTTTTTGATGAATGCTTATTTTTGTCTCTGCTCACCGGGACCAGACAGTGGAAACATTATCTACATCAGTGCACAGAGAAGTACGTTAATTTACTCGTAAATCAGTAAATGAAATTAAATATTCTTACTCGCGTATTTTATCCACTGTTTGTATTACCTCTAAGAAATAACAGGTGAATTTATTTTAAATGTTCAATATTGAGTTTGGAATTAATTTAACTCTGTTTGAAACTTTTACCGATTGATTGATGTGAGTTTTTAAATCTGTTTTTCTTTCAAACCACCTCGAAGTTTATGGTCGCGTTTCGTCTTTATGGAACGTAAAATGCATTACAACAATGTTGTTACGTTTCTAAAACGTAATGACGTCACGTACTCTCCCGTATAATCCCTTGGCTCACGGTAATCCAAAAGCCATGACATAAAGGGCAAATGCCGAGGGTATTAGGTACTCGTTCGTCGAGCGAAGCGTGCATCGTATCACATTATGTATGAACGCGCTTACACGTCAGAAAATTGATATATAATTCGCCAGAAATGGACACAATTTCTTACGGAGCCTTCGATATGATAAATACACCTATTCCGCACTCCTAAGGCAGGCACTCTTTCAGCGTTTATATTTATGTATGTAGTGGCCTGATAGTTGATGTGAATATTTTATATTGGGGTCCGTTTTTACCACTACTGATAAGCCATGTTGAGTCGACAAATTCGGAACTGAACATTTTTTTTATGGTTTTATCTTGAAGTAGTTATGAGGGGACGAGTCTGATAGTGGTAGAAGATGACAAAGGAAGACATATTTTAAGCTCGTTTAGAGATAATTTATGCCTAGTTATCAACTTATATGAGTTTTGTTGATCCACATAATTATGACAACGGAACGCCTGTTTCCCCCGAAGAGTTAGGCAAAGGTGTACCATTAGATGGGTTAATTCGTTTCTATAATTGTTAACCATTACGCGTTACAATCTTTTTCTTCTATTAAACGTTAAAAAACGAATATTACACCAATTCTTCGAAACCCAATTCAGAAATTTCTTAAGTAACGTCAAATTATTCTGATGTGCCCCAAGTAATAAACGAAGTTATTCGAGGTGAATAAGATTTTTCCTCTTTGTCGTTGAGAAACAGATGAAATTATGGATTATCCGCTTAAGCTGTTGTTAATAAGAGATTTTGTTGCGGACCAAATTCATGTTTTTCCTTGGCAAAGTAACAGTTCACGCAAGGATTTCCGAGTGTGTGGACAATACAATGCAATTTCTTAACTAGTAATAATGACATACCTAGTCTAAGTAAACTAAAATAACTGTCATAAAACATAGAATCTTTACACATTCACAAAACACATTGGGAGTTTTGTGCTAAAAACAATGTATTTATCCAATTTCTATATCAAATTAATTTAAAATCAATTCTATGTTGTACATATAACATTTACCTGATGTTTTTTTTTTTTTGGGATATGAAATCATCCCACTCTGGGCGGAGCGGAAGGGAGTGTCAGACTTTTACTGACTAAAACCCGTCCACGTTCCTTCTTAGCCCTTTGTGTTCCAGGGTCGCGGTATCTCTTTCGAACAGTCCCACAGCCCTGGCAGGCACAGATAGAACACCTAGATGACGATACATGCGAGCTACAAAGCGTGCGCTCGGACATATTAACTACAAACTGGTCTATTCCACAAGGTACTGTAATAGGATGTATACTTTTCCTCATCTACATAAATGACCTGCCGAAAATATGTGACCATCTTTGTGTGCTATTCCATTCTCTATAAAAGCCCTTCAAATAACCTAGAATATAACTCAAATTAATGAAACTTTTAACCTAATAAAATCCTGGCTTCAGAATCACAATCTTAAAGAAAATAATAAAAAAACTAAAATCATATAGTTCAAACCCTACCAAAAACAAAAAATTAACTTAAAAACTATTACTAATAAAATTAAAATTGAAGAGGTTGAAGAATTCAAACTATTAGGTATTACACTTGACTCTCATTTAAATTGGAAAAAATATGTCGACAAAACTAAAATAAACCTACTTATCACAATTCTCTTATGGACTTAGTGTGCTAAAATCTAATACAAAACCTTACTGTGCTCTCTGCATACTACGTGTATGCCTACGCATGTCTACGCTATGGTATTATCTTGTGGGGACACAGTGTAGATGCCAACGATTTGTTCATTGCTCAAAAGAAATGTCTACGAATAATATTTAATATTAGCCTATAGATAGCTACAAACCCCACTTTATACAGGAAAAATTGTTATCCTTACCCTCCATTTACATACTAGAAGTAGCCACTTTTGTTAAAAACATCATAAATATGTTTAATTTTGATAAAAACGAGCGCCGCAAAACTAAGTTAGTCCTACCAGCACCTAGACTACAAATGTATAAAAATAGCCCTGAATACCGAAGCATTCAAATATATAGTAAATTGCCAGACCGGTCCACCAAAACAAATCCTGTATTTATAGCTAGGTTAAAGTCACTACTCTTAGAAAAATGTTATAATAGTATTGAAGAATTTATGGAAGATAAATTTTAATTATTTTCTTGTTATTTTTTTATTATTGATTATAAACCTAGATACCTAGATACTATATTATATACGAGTATTATAGATACCATATAAATATAGTGTACTAGCTTTTGCCCGCGGCTTCGCCCGCGTGCAGTTCGGGAATTGCCCACGGGATCTTGCCTACTTCTGGGATAATAAGTAATCTATATCTATTTGTATCTGACTATAATCTATCTCTGTGCCAAGTTTCATCCAGATCGGATCAGCCGTTCTGGCGTGATTGAGTAACAAACATCCATTCATCCAAACTTTCGCATTAATAAATAGTTTATGTAAGATATATTTATGTAATATTAGTATTTAGGGTTCCGCACCTCAAAGGGAAAAACGGAACCCTTATAGGATCACTCGCGTGTCTGTCTGTCTGCCTGTCCGTCTGTCACAGCCAATTTACTCTGAGACTACCGGACCGAAGGAGTTGAAATTTGGTACACATTATGTAAGTCATTGATTCAAAGACGGACGTATAAATTAATTTTAAACATGGGAGCCACTTTTGGGTCGTAAATTAAAAAATGAAAATAAAAATATTTCTAAACTATATCGTGTTATACCTATCAAAAACTGTGATACACGTGTCTCATAATTTTAATTGAAGAGTGATGTGTACATTAAGTTTTGAGTCAACCGACCCAGAGAATATTAAGTTTCATAGAAAATTAAACCCCCATTTCAAAACAAAGAATACATCCTTCAAATTTCATGTCATTAAGACCAGTGGTTGATATATCAGTCAGTCAGTCAGGACTTTGATTTTATATTGCGGGATGATTTTGGAAAAACTGTAAGTAGAGTATGTAGACTTTCAAGTCTATCGACACCTAGAATAGAAAGTTTCACAGAAAACTCAGCACCCCATTTTGTCTTCTTAGGGGTGGAATTTCGAGAGGGAATGGGAAGCCGTCGCCTCCTTCTGCGAAGCAGTCATGCTAGCGAAGGAGGCGGCGGAACGTGAGAGGGAGATAGCCTCACGTCCCAGCCGCCGCGGGAGGAGAAGTACCGGGCGTCGGGGGCCACGCCGTGATGGCTCTCGGCCACCGTAGGCACGGGCCTGTGGACGGTCAGTAATGGGCTAGCTCGCCGTCCGTCCGTCGTATGACGACGGGCAGGCCGTGTCGACGGCGCGTTCGTGTTCCACGCGCGCCTCAAAGAGTTGTCAGCAAACGGGAGGGGCCCGCAAGGGCCGGTGCCTGCCAGGGCTGCGGGACTGTTCGAAAGAGATACCGCGGCCCTGGAACATAAAGGGCCAAAGAAGGAACATGGGTGGTTTTTAGTCATTTGATGATTTCCCAACCACCAAAAAAAAAAAAAAAGGGGTGGAGTTTCGAAAAACCCTTTCTAAGTGGACCCTTTGCCACTGGTAGGTACCAGTGGCGAAGGGTGAAAATTGAGTCAGGGGAAACCGAAGAAAAAAATAAGAATTGTTTTTTTTTCCTATGTTTATTTGGACCTCATTTTCGTTATCAGTGCCCTCAAAAACTATGAAAATGATAACCCTGATGAAAAATAATAAAAAAAATGGTTGGTGCCATTTAGAATTTTCATTTTAACCTAATTTTCGATATCAACGACCCTGAAAACCATGAAAATGACATCCATGACGATAAAACCAAATATTTTCGTCCGCACCATCTTGGATTTTCATTTTGACCACATTTTCATTATCAGCGACCCCAAAAACCACGAAAATGACATTCATGAAGAAAAACCGAAAATTTTCATCGGCGCCACCCTGAATTTTCATTTTGACCTAATTTTCGTTATCAGCGACCCCAAAAACCACGAAAATGACACTCATGACGAAATAACTGAATTTTTTTGCTGGCTCCATCATCGATTTACATTTTGGCCACATTTTCGTTATCAGCGACCCCAAAATCCATGAAAATGACACCCATGGCGAAAAAACCTAAAATCTTCATGGGCGTCGTCTTGAATTTTTATATTTTGACCTCATTTTCGTCATTGGCGACCCCAAAAACCACGAAAATGACACCCATGACGAAAAAACCGAAAAAAAAACAGGACTGAATTTCATACTTTTGATTTTGGAAAAACTGTGATACACGTTTCTCATAATTAATCTCTTCTTAACTGAAGAGTATGTACACAAATTTTCAATTCAATCGACCTCGAGAATAAAAAATTTCATAGAAAACTCAACACCCATTTTTACCCTCTTAGGGGTAAAATTTCGAAAAACCTTTTCATAGTGGATACTTACTCTTCACAAAGAATACGCCCTCCTAATTTCATTTCTCTAGGACCAGCGGTTTGGGCTCGGCGTTGATATATCAGTCAGCCAGCACTTTGAATTTTATATTGGGGGATGATTTTGGAAAAACTGTGATACACCTCTCACAATTTTAACTGCAGAGTATGTGCACAAACTTTCAAGTCAATCGACTCCGAGAATAAAAAGTTTCACAGAAAATTCAACACCCCAATTTACCCTCTTAGGGGTGGAATTTCGAAAAACCTTTTCTTATTAGATATCTACTCTTCACAAAGAATACACCCTTTAAATTTCATGTCTTTAACACCAGCAGCTTAGGCTGCATGTTGATATATCAGTCAGTCAGTCAGGACTTTGAATTGCATATTGGGGGATGATTTTGGAAAAAATTTGATACACGTTTCTCATAATTGTAACTGCAGAGTAGGTACACAAATTTTCAAGTCCATCGACCGCGAGAATAAAAAGTTTCATAGAAAACTCAACACCCCATTTTACCCTCTTAGGGGTAGAATTTCGAAAAACCCTTTCTTAGTGGATACCTACTCTTCACAAAGAATACACCCTCCAAATTTCATTGCTCTAGGACCAGCGGTTTGGGCTGTGCGTTGATATCTCAGTCAGTCAGTCAGGACTTTGAATTTTATATATATAGATATTTGTGAAAGTTCCTAATGATATTAGTGTGTACTCCTGTAATATTACGTACTAAATAATAATAATTAGTAGAAAGTAGTATTAGAGTAATGATATTGATAATTTAAACGGTTCTTTGTAAGTATATTCTAGTCTTAAGTTATTTTGCTGCGCCCTAACAGGGTAATGTATTCATTTGTTTTTAAGCCAAGCTTGTAACGGTGTGTACATTGTGCAATAAATAAATAAAGTACATGCCTACATAGTATTGTATTGTAATTAAGTATACACAACACTGTGTCAGCGTAAAATTAAGTTTAATTAGTGAACTGTTCTCGTAAGCTTGTATAAAATGGTCGCGACAGAGCATGCATTGTTAGATGAAATTAATTGCACGTTGGAGAATTCATTAGAGAAACTTTGAAGTTAGGTTTTTATTTGCAATACGTGCTTTATTTGTTTTATTTTATGCATTTCAGTTAATTGTTCGTTGATTAAAAGTATAACAAGTGAAGAGAGAGAGAGAGAGAGAGAGAGAGAGAGAGTGTGTGTGAGTGTTGTCGTGCAAGTGAAGTGATACTAACATAGTTTTAAGTTGCTTATACTAACAAAAATGTTATTATTGTGTATATTTAGATTAAGTTATTTATCTATGGGTCTTTGTTACCTGAAATAAATGGTTTATTATTATTTTATTATTATTATAACATTATTTTACATCAAGAGGTTTTGAAAATTGGTTTATGTCCTTGTCCAGTCATATTGACAAGGCCATGTTACAGTTTAACAAGGTTTTTTATGTAAATAACTATAGATCAGACAATTCAAGATTTTTTATTCTGTCTGCCCCTGAAATTGACAAAAAATATACCAGTAACAGGAATTAAAATAAAAGATTTACACCAGTTTAGACGTCTATTAATAAATAATAATAGAGCATCTTCACATCAGCTTCACAATTGAATTGAACACTTCTCACACATTTCGACGATAATATCTGATGGTTCTATTATAACATATTCTGTAAGCTTGCGACTTGCGACCTACATGAGTTGTAGACGTATCCAACTCCTTTGTCTCAGCAGCTCAGTACTGTTGCTATTGAGGGATGTCTCCGCCATTTCCCTCGATACATTACTTGAATACACAATAGATGGTTAAGGTTTATTCATGTAAATCATTTTGGATGTGAAAGTATTTAAATATAAAGTTGTGTTTCTAGCACTCATTTAGACAATAGTATATCATTACTTTTCAATCGATCTCAGAATTATTTTCTACTAGCTGTTGCCCGCGACTTCGTTCGCGTGGAAATTTGGTGTGTATGTGTGAGACTGCCTCGTTGGTCGAGTGGTCGTAAGTGCTTAAACTCAAAATCAAACTCAAAGCATTTATTTCAATTAGACCATTACGGCACTTTTGAATGTCATTGAGTAGTACTTATTACTTCCATGCAGTGCAAGAGTAAACACAAAAGGAAAAATAAAACCAAATTCATTTTCAGCCATTCCGACTACACTTCGACTAAAACCTATTTACGTAAATAATTGAATTTCTCATAGAAATCGCGTATGAAATGATTAACTAAATTTTATAAATTAATATCTTTTGAGTCTGTTGGTCGATTTTGATGAAATAAACGCTAAATGTTACTCAGTACAATGCTTCATATCTTTCAATAGTTCAATTTTGAATACAATGAGGGGTTTTTACGTGATGCGCGCACAAACGAACAGACAAACCGACAAACAGACAAACCGCCAAACAGACAAAAATTCTAAAAATGGTAGAAATGGGTTCTGTGGGTGATTCTTTAACACCCCTACTATTTTTTTTTCTAAATATTTTCAATTTACAGAAACGCCACTTCTACAAATTAATTATATGTATAGATGATAATCATCATCTCATCGTATGCCTGGCCTTTTCTCAACTGTGTTGTGGTCGGCTTCGAATCGAACCAGATGCAGCCGAATACCAAAACTTTTCATGATATTTATCTACTTCAAATACTTCAATTTTTTCTAAATCAAGACATTCCAAGTATCTGAAAGTCTAAATCTTCAGAGTTTCAGAAGCGAACGTCTTCTTTTTCAACGTACTTGTACCATTAAACCAACAGAATGTGGCGGCTTCACACAATTTGTTCAGGTATCCATTATAAGCGGCCCGCTGCTCATTGGACCATGCGAAGCTATTTTCACCTTTTTAAGAATATATTTATTCGTTGAACGCTCAGACGGTATTATTACCAGATTTTGTTGGAACAGCTATTCGGATCGATGATTGGCTGGAATTTCGTTTTTACTTTGAGTAATTTCTTTTAGATGTTTATTTAATAAGAATAAGAATAATTTATTTAAAAAAGAAAAGTATTACGAAAAGTAATAGGAGCACTTGAAGTGTTTTGAGTTGTGCTAGACTTGGGATTAAGTTTACTGTTTTTTTTTTATTTTGTTCATTCAAGTTTGTTTTTTAAAAGCGCAATAGTTTTAGGTTATCAGATTCAATTAATTCGCTGTGAAAAGGGCCAAGTGAAGTGGAAATCACTTCCGTTTCGAATTTCAACAACGACTTTCAAGTTGATTGACTTAATCTTTTCGGATATGTTTGTGTATCACAATGTTTTGTTTTGATGTTTTGTTTTTGTGTTCTTTGTTTTGTTTTTTTTTACATTGAATCTGTAAAACGTGATTTTTCGACCCAAAGAAAACTCTTTTCCCAGCAATAATTTTTGCGTCGAGTGGCTTATTTTGATGTACAGAATACTTGGTTGACGGCTTCGAGAAGGGTCCGTTTACACCTTGTATATTTTTTTTATTTTCATCATCGTTATCGCTGGTAAAATTGATGTAATGATGATCTCTGGTGATAGATAAGCTCTAACCTATATATCTAACTGGAAATATTTACAGATAACAGTAATAAATCTAATATGGTAGGTATTTGAGAGCCTAGGCTAAGTGACATTTTTCAGCTTTGGTGACCACAGAGACATCGTGCATCAATGAACTGAATAATTAACAGGTGACTGTGACATCTGGCTTTGATAGGGTCCACCAAGCGCAAAAATCCTCGTGCACTGTTTTGATGTCAATGAATAAAGAACTGTATTAGTATTGTCTTTAAGTATAAAATTCGGCGCTCGCGCATCTGCGAGCACGCGCAAGGAGTCGCTTAATGTCTTCGTCTAATTCAGAATTATTAATAAATCGGTTTTTAGTCACCTGCTTTTTTGACTGTAAAAATATTTGGGACATCAAAAATAAAATATGGTCTTGCCTGTGACTTCTTTCTCATGTGTACATATTGTAACCCTAAGTAACATAATTTCCCGTTTTCACTTTTTTACATTTAACCCTGCATTTACCATCAATAAAATGTTACTAAAGGGGCGAAAGGAAACCGCGCTAATTACAGGTTAATTATAATTTGACTGACGCTCAATTACCTGGCCGGAGTCGAGTTTGGTTTTAATGAATGACTGAAATGAATATTTCTGTTTTGGGCAGGAAAAAGCAAACGACTTTATAAATAAAGGTTTTTTTTCTTTGAAGTCAATGAAGAAAATTATATTCGGCGTTTATTTATTGTGGGTCTTCCTCTTTTTTAAATGACAACCACCTAAGACTTTAAGTACTACGAAGTACTTTATAAAAGCTGCCTGCATACCTACTTATCAAATGCTTTTGGAAGATTTAGATAATTTATGGACATTATTTGTTCAAATTGAAAAAAAAAATGATGAGTCTTTTTTATTGGAACTAGATAAATTTAGATTCCGCAATCAAAGTGTACATCGGTTCACCTGTTGCATTTAAATGATGTAACAGTCGACCCACTCAACTGTTTCTATTTACTGGATTTTTATCTAAGATACCTACAATATACATGTTTAATTATAATTTAGATGGTTGCAGTAGGTGTAAGAGAAAAATTCTTTCACATTTTAAAAGATAATTAGAATAAAACCTTTACAAAAATAGGTAAAAATAAACTAATAAAAGATGACTATTACTTAACTTCCCGTGAAAGGTATATTTTGTTGTTTGAAAAGATAGTTCGTGAACTAACTGCATCCGTCGTTACAGGAAATAACAAGGACGTTTAAAGAATTTCACTTTATTTACATGGCAGGACATGACGTTAGTTACGTTTTCATATACATGGTATCGCAGTAGGTAAATTGGTAGTTTGCTGAAACAATGACCTATTTCTCTTGGTTGACTCCTGGCTTTTAGAGTGTTGATGGATGGAGAGGAGTGGAAGACCAAAGAAAAGATGGATGATTGTGTGAGGAGGGAGAATGGAAGAAGAAAACGTGTTGTGTTGACCCAAAGTAGAATGGGACAAGGGCAGTGGATAGAAAAAGTACCTGATAGTCAAAGTGTCACCGTACGTATTTATAAAATTATCTTTTACTTTGGTTGGAAACATTTAATTTGAATGACTTTAATTAGTCATAAAGTTAAGAAAAGGCAGCGTAATTATAGCTTATTTATAAAAGAAAACAGTGTGGCAATATATTTTTTTTAAATTTAATTATATCTGTTGCCCGTGACCTTCGTCTAAGTGAAATTATTATAAAATACATTTTTCCCGTTTTTGCTACATTTTTCATTAATACTCCGCTCCTATCAGTCGTAGTGTAATGTTATATAACCTATAGCCTTCCTCGATAAATGGGCTATCCAACACTAAATTCTTTTTCAGTTCTAACCAGTAGTTCCTGAGATTAAGTATCGCGTTCAACCAAACAAACTCTTCAGCTTTATAATATTATATAAGTTTGGATTTATGTGTGTATTCAACAGTAAATTGAAAGACACTAGATGAAAAATATAGTCCCCATAACCGTACTGTCGTTAGTAGTAGGTTGCTACCCCACACAAAATTTGACGATACCTACCATTAAATTTTTATTCATGTCCCAGTGACAAGTAATCGACTAATGGGTCATCTAATAGATTGGTTTTAAAGGTTGACAATGTTTGACCATTAGACATTACGACATGAATGTCATGGTTAAAGCTCACGTGGTTGGCATGGAGGTAATTTTTATGTTTTGGCTTCACGTCGAAACTACTGGACAGATTACAACGAAATGCTTAAACTGCAGTTTAACCATTTCGTTGTAATCTACATCACATAAGACAGACCTTTGTTCTGAATAACGAATAATTTCCAAAAGTACTTGTACTTATAACTTACTGGCTTTTGCCCACAGCTTCGTTCGCGTTAATTTAGAATTTCACAATCAATCCGGGTTGTGCTTTTGTCTGCTTGTAATAATATAATCAATCATGATTCGAAAGACACGTGGCGCCATCTATTATCATAAGAACGTTATTGTTGTTTTCCTCGGGAACAGTACGTTTTTCGGGATAGAAGGTATCCTATGTCCGTTTCTGTAACTGTACACCTAACAACGTAGGTATATGCAAAATTTCAGGATGATCGGTTCAGTGGTTTAGGCGTGAAAAGGTAACAAACAAACTTACTTTCGCATTTATAATATTAAGTAAGGAAAGGATTAACAAGCCATCAATCATCCCGCATTTTACTTGGGTTCGTTTCTTCTACAATCATCTTCTATCAACCGTCACGACATCATCATCTTCAAAAATTAATTTAAAAAAAACTGCATTTTATCAAAATATAATTTTCATGCCGGCAGTGTTTAAACATTCAGCTTACGTCTCTTGGGTCTGTGAGTTTTCACACAATTTAATTATAGTCTGACAGCTGTCACATGTCACGAGACGTAATAATTATAATAGTTAAGTGCTCCTGACGTTGATTGAAGAACGTGTAAATTATTATAATCGCTTGTAACTTATATTCCATTGCGCGTCGAGCATGGGTACAACTGCGCTTTATTGAGCTCACTAGACTGTTGACCCAAAGACTCTGGGTAAAATACAAAAAATAGATATGAAGGGTGTAACTAGACCCTTAACGAAGCCGAAACCGGCACCTGTTCTCCCTGTCATTGCGATTTTTTTTGTTTTATACCATACCTGGGAACCTTCTAGTTACGGAGAAATGGGGGGTCAAAGTTTCAACTTTTTTAAAAGTGTTTTTGTTAAATACAAGGTTTTAATGTTGTAACTTTACTTTAAATACCTCCACGACCCCTGTACTATTCAATGTATCCACCAGTACATGTTTTGAGTGTGTTGTCCGTGGAAATTGGATTCAAAAAACAAGATGGCGTCGTTAGTACTTACTAGGGCTACGCGTTAAAAGAACTATGCAACATTTATAGTTTATTAAATTTCTGAAAGATCTTGGAAGTAATAAGTCGTAAGTGGATAGGTGGTTTTAATAAATACACGAAAGTTATCCCTTTGGGCTCTGTTAAAAATAAAATAATATTCATCACGATAGACGAACGAGTCTATTTTAAGATATTCATTATTTTTATTTAGAATTTGATGAATTTGTTTAACTTTTATAAATTGAACGCAACGCTTGAATCACTTCAGAAACTTTTCGTTAATTTTAAATAAGTTACAGGAGTTGAGAGAATATTTTTCGGGAGGAGACATTTAAGTTATTATTTTATTTTGTTGCCATTTTGTTTTTAAAATGAAGAAAGATATTCCAAGTTTTTTAGATTCGTAAATGAGTAGGTATCTACTTCCAATAACGAGGAATATAAATTATTTGAGCGTAGTTTGGCTCATGGATACGGTATTGAATGATTTTTTCCAGCAACATGTGTCTGCACTAGTACAGACGCCAGCACATCCAGCTACCCGAAACTGTCAAATTTTTTCAATTAACCTTGAACCTAATGCTTTAGCGATGAAGTTGAAAATCCATTATAGAAACTTGAGCTGGCGTCTGTACATTATTTGAAAGTTATTTGGATGTGAAGGCATAACACTGTGAGATACAAAATTAAATACGTAGAAAGACCTCCTCAATCATTAGTTTTCATAAAAAATCGGTTTTACGCCGTATTTCAAATAATTCTCAACGTACACATGGCAACACATCAAGCTATAAAAATCCAGTATAACCTGGACCTCGCTTTATGACGTTCCCCTACAATGAGAGATTAGTTTAATTTGGTTTTGTATAGCTTGATTGGTCGTCGTGCTTACAAATCCGCAGCAGACCGCAACCACATATCGCAGCAAATGCTCTAACTGCATCAACCGTCCTCTCTTTAAAATCTCGAAATGATTTTTAAGTTCCAAAATAAAGCTGTTTAATCAGAGGGAGGTATCCACAATTGTTCTTCATTGAATTTTAGGCAAATAAACTCTGAGAAGATGTATTGACAAAAATTGAAAAGATTATGCTTAGATGGTTTGGTCATGTGAAGAGAATGAGCGAAAGGCGACTTACAAAAGATATACACAAGGCAGATATAAGTGGCAACACTGGGAGGGGATGCCCTAGAAAAACATACACTGACCTTATTGGTGAGGTTCTTCAGAGAAGTCAGGAGCGTAGTACTTGCAACCGGCGTGCATGTATGAAAAGTATGTAAGGATCGTAGCATGGCAGGTGGCGTTCTGTAGTTTCTGCCTACCCCCATAGCAAAAAGGTGTGAATTTATTTATGTATGTAAACTCTGGGTACCTATCCCGAATCTGCCTATGATAGACCGCAGCAACCTGACTGGTTTCTCCGTATCTCTTTAAAAACGCTTCCGTAGATGACGGCATCGCCGCCTGGTACTATCATCACAGAGTCCAGTAGACAACGGTCTGTTGTGTTGATGTTGTTTGTTTTGGGGAATTGAGCGACTATTCCGCTGCAGTCACATTCGGAATTGTGTCTTTATTTTTATTTATAGGAATCACATGTATTTTTCACTGCTTAAGTATAAAATTATATACAGCCAAGAAGAGAACTCTTCTTCTTTGCCGTCGCCTCTTCTCGTTACGCAGGGTCGGCTTTCTTAAATCCTGCGGCGCCATTTACTTCGCGGGTAAGCATCATCATCCGTAAGGCCCAGCTTTTGCATGTCTTTCCGGACATGTGTCATCCAGGTAGTTTGCAGGCTACCTCTCTCTCTTTTTTGTAGCCATGGAAAGGCACTTTTTCTCGATATGGTCCTCGGGTCTACGCATAACATGTCTGTACCACCTTAGCCTGGACTCGGAACTCTTCTCAGTAATAGGCGTTACTTTGAAATTCCCCACACTACATTTTGTCTTTAAGAGTGACTCCATCCACACGAGTGACTACAGCCATGAAGAGAGTACGTACCTATAAAAATAACTAGCTTATGTACATGTTCATTCCGCTGTAAAAAGAAACCTCATGAGATCCGATAGCGAATCTTTCAAGTACGTGTTACTGCAGTATTATAATGATGTGGTACTAGTACGTCTCAGAATACGATACTTACGACGTACAATTTTACAAGTATGCCTGGTTTTCGCGTGATAAGGTAGCTATTATAAAGTTTTTTTTGTCTCTCCAGTTTGTTTAGACATTTTTATTCAGGTGACTGCTGCATTCATTTTGTTTTGATATAGAATTAATTTAGAAAATAAAAGTGGAAAAATGTGTGGAAATCAGATGTCATGGTATAGGCACGTACTGCGAAGGAATGAGGAAAATATCAAAATATACATGCTTGCTATCCCAAAGGGCTTAACAGAAGTGTGCATAGTACCTATACCAACATTTCGCCAGTTATGAGGAAAATGTTGTGACTGACAATGAGTTGGGGAAGACTCAAGATACGATGGATGGACTGTATAAATGATGATATAGCTAGAAAGGGGATGACTATTGAGAAGACGACTTAGTTTTGGTATTTTCTATCCAGACCCGGGCAAACGTAGAGGCAATTTACTTAATACTAACGGTCGACCACTTTTCACCCTTATGCCCTGAGTTATAAGGTTGAAAACTGGTAGACCCTCAGTGAGCGCAGTGGTACCTAAGTATATCTCAGTTTACCATACATGTCAGTTAATTATGCATATTAACAGAACACTCAATCCTCATTAACCCGAGTCACAGTATACCAACAGTTATGGATGTAGGGGCTTATTATCTTTGACGTACTGGTCGATTTACATGTGTGTGGAATCGTGTTATGCTGTCGACAGAGTTATTATCGCTTGATCATAATCTGTCTCGGTAGATTGTAGTGCACTTTGTAAAAAGTCGACCTTAATAATCTATGAAGTGTATTGAAAAGATATACAGCCTTGCTTTTTTATTTAAAGCAAAAATATGACATTGGTATAGCGCTGTCGATTTTATTGCCATCAACCGGGCACATATTTGGGCTCCGATTTTCTGCTGGGAAATTATTGGTGTAAAAACCTAATAACACTTCGCCTGGCCCGGGAATTGAACCCAGGCACTTGCGCCCATTAGATGTTCAGCTAATGCCGGCCGTGAATTCCTTTCTTCTTGGCCGCAGTAACTTCAGTTTATCCGTCATCACGGTGCTTGCAACAGCGCCGAAATATCGGGAACTCAAAACAAACATTAAACATGGTAAATATCCCGTTTCTAGTGTTAATGATAATGTTAGTGACCATGACAGTTTAAAAACTAAAAAAAGTTGGTTTTTCATCGTTATTTAAAAATTGAATAGAGATAAAATGGCAAGAGTACAAAAATAGATTCACAAATATTAGCTTGCCAAGTTTCATTTATCTGTAGTATACGACTAACATCAGAGCCACGGAGTAAAATAATAAAATCACGGCAGTGAGCTAACCGCATCGGTCGTTGAAATGCAACCTGAGTGGTCTACCGCTAGCCACTCTACTACTAGTCAGTTACCACGGGGCGTAGGTATTTGCTGTGCGATATAGGTATGTCCCTTTGATGGTGCCTGTAATAGATCGTAGGCTTTGAAGAATAATTCGATATGACTTGGGATTTGTATTCGGTGTAATATTTGCGTACGTGCTTTCGAATCAATATTTGCAGAGTACAAGGTACCTATACACCGCAAATATTGATTACTTGTGTGGTGTTTGTTTCACGAACCCATTGACCAAGCATTAAGTACATCAAACAATGTAACTTTCCGCAAAAAATTTTGCTGGGAAGCGACTTCTTTCTTGGGGTGAAAAAATATTTTCTACGGTAGGATTCATTGTAACGCAATCAAAACATTGTACTGATAGACCACCACCGCTCACCGCTCTGGTTTTCTTAAATCTTCTTTTCTTGTCCAGGAGGTTTTCCTTAGGAATGCGCTCCCTCTGAATATCAGGACAGTTAGTTGCTCACATACATTTGTGTAGTTTAACTTTGGTTGTGATCGTGTAGGTACCAACTTAATTTTACTATATTTTCAATTGATCGAAGGCGGCCGTTCAATGAAACGTGCTTTCAGTCAGATTCATCATCTGGCGAGCTTTTCCCAGCTTAGTTTAGGCCGGCTTCCAGTCTTACCGAATACAACTCAATAGGTACAAGAAACGGACTATCCTCCTTGGTAAGACTGATTGTCAGACTTTCGCACTTCTTCAAACAGATTATGTCATTTATTTCTAATGAGTTTAATATTCCCACATAATTTAACTTCAATTTTTCACAAAAGATTTCCAATAGAATCGTATCTATTTATTGTGTTATTATAACGAGCGCGCTGGTCAGGTGAATTGTTCTCAACAACCCGGACGACGGAGTTTGAAACTTTGTTCGTAATATTATTATTACCTTCTACCTGTTGGCCTCGCTCGGTGTTACGACATTTTTTTAAAGAATTCTAGGAATTACTTTTCATTATTCACACTTCAAATTAAATTAACAGTGTTTTTGCTGGCAGTTTATTGAGGTTTTTTCATGTAGAATGTAAGCACCTAGTTGGTAATTTAGTAAATTATTACTAAAAATTTAAACGTTAAATTGTAATTTAAAAGCACTTTAATGTTTTTTTGTCGATTTGCCTTGTGCTGTAATAGTTAATACCACAAAAATGCTTTGTAATTTCAACCACACATTAGTGGTTACACTTTGTAATTTCAACCACACATTAGTGGTTCGACAACATATATAATAACTAGCTGTGCCCGGCATGCGTTGCAATGCATGTTTTCCTACCTACTACCCTACCTACCCTAATTTGTTGTGAATCTAAACCATTCCCAGATCCCCTTGAACACACACAAAAAATTTCATCAAAATCGGTCCAGTCGTTTGAGAGAAGTTCAGTGACATACACACTCACAGAAGAATTATATATATAAAGATGTTACATGTTGCGATGACATATTGATGCTGTCAATGTCTAATTACACGAAGTGTAAAAGTCACTACTGTGTGACTGTACAAATGAAAATCCTTATCATTCAATTGTATCTTTGATTAAATCACAATATATTGTAAGACGATATGGATTCAAAAGCACTTTTTTTAGAATCATATATTTTAGCTATTATTATAATGATTCTTGAGGACCACCCTTATCTTATCATAGGAAGCCATAGGCAGCTATCGGTTTTGCCATAATCGGTAAGATGACATCATCATCATCAAGAATACATTTTAGATAAGCATGCGTACCATCTACAAAGAAACTTTCTTTAAAGTCAATTTTTGCTTGATAATACTGTATAGATGATAGCTACAGCGGTTACAAAAATAACTTAAAATTCTTCATAGACAAGTCACACGATTTTGGTCTCTGTTTTCTGAAAAACAAATGGCCTAAGAATTTCGCGAAAGAAGAACAGCAGCAATTATAAGTAGCTATTTATATCCAAGCGAAGCGATGAGTCCTAAGTAAACAATAATAAAATCAGAAGCTAAGAGATTCATAAATAAGCTATTCAAATCAGAAGTCTAGATTTGTGCCTGGACAATTTATCTTTCCGGAAATTCAGGTGTGATGTTATATCGTGTTAGCCTTTTTTTTTTCGGTTGGAAAATTGTCAAATGACCTACTGCCGCTCTGGGCGGAGCGGAAGGGAGTGTCAGTCTTATACTGACTAAAACCCATCCATGTTCCTTCTTAGCCCTTTGTGTTCCAGGTCCGCGGTATCTCTTTCGAACAATCCTGCAGCCCCGGCAGGCATTGGCCCTTGCGGACTCCTTCCGATTTCCTGACATCTCTTTGAAGTGCACGTGAAACACGAACGCGCCGTCGACACGGCCTGTCGTCATAGGACGGACGGCAAGCTAATATCGTGTAAGCCTTGAGTATGCTCTTGCAAATAATATATCTTTTATACATCCTCGTAACAGGTTATGGTCATTAGAACGTATGTATATCACCTTAGACATCAAAGTGATTGGCTTCCTTTAGCCGACTTTTACAGCTTCCGCCAGATGAGAAACAGTCGATTTTCGGTGTTTTTCTTCCGTTGCCTATTCCTTTGAAAGTAGACTCTGATTTATTTTGTAATTTTAAACAGTGTTTCGTACTGCTTGCAAAGTTATTTTTTCCGGTAATTCAGATTTACTTACAACTAAACGTAAAATTCTTTGTTGAAAAAAATATTGAACGCGAATCAAATCGGTGTAGCGGCCGTCAGCTGAAACAAAACAAGTATAAGCTCAACTAGCATTCTATACAAACTACAAACTACGGCCAGCTGAATAACAAAATGTTGTGTCTATTTTACAGTACAGTCGCCGTCAGATATATTGTAGCAGACAAGGTGACCAAATACTTCTGAACAATTTAAAATGTCAATAAGTTCCATACACTACAAGTTACCATTAATATCTGAACATTCATTACTTCATTAATATCTGAGCAGATGCTTGTCAATAATTTCTATACGCACAACTAACCAAAAATATCTGAACACTTACAACGTCAAGTGTATCTACGCAGACAAACACTGAGCTTACCTAATTCGTTACTGCGTGATATAAAGGACGAACCAAAAACGACTATCGACTTGACTATGGTGGTTAGTCCAGTCATTTGGTAGTTTTACTTGGAAAGTTTTTAAACTGGTGATTTTATTGAGGTCGACGTGCTCTCTTCGAATTTTCACATTGTCCCCAGATTTCTACCGCAAAGGCATAAATTACTATTGATTTTACCAAAAAATTGTATGGCGGTGCGAGCAGCCAAGATTAAACAATGAGCGACAAAGTGAAAATTCGAAGAGAACACGTCGAACTCATTAAAATAAACAATTTTCAAAACTCCCGGAAAAAAATCCACCCTTTTTGAACACCAAATTACTGTTCTAGGTATAGATATATGCGATGGAAAGGGAATACAAATTGTATAGAAAATCATTAGCTACAAAATGTTATAAACTGCCAGGGTCATCATAGTATAATTATAAATTAGCAAAAGAATTTCTATAAATATTGTATTTATAGTAAAGTTGGAAGCACTTCCTACTGCAATTTTTCCTCAACTGCTCTGATATTTAAGACTAGGTACTCCATCGGCGTCGATACACTTGACGTTGTAAGTGTTCAGATATTTTTGGTTGGTTGTGTGTATAGAAATTATTGACAAGCATCTGCTCAGATATTAATGAACTAATGAATGTTCAGATACTAATGATAACTTGTAGTGTAAGGAACTTATTGACATTTTAAATTGTTCAGAAGTATTTGGTCACCTTGTCTGCTACAATATATTTGACGGCGACTGTACCTGGTCGTGAAAATAGTAGGTAGGTACTAGCGAGTTCATTGACGGTCTGCCATTTGTCAACCTTACTACTTAGGGCATAAGGGTGAAAATTGCCAGACCCTCATTGAACTCGGTACTACGTCAAGTATTGAAAAAAGTTTGGCATAGTAGAAGTAGTAGTCTCTGCTCACTTATACCTACTCGATGTGTTATATCAGTGCGTTAGTAGTAGTCTAGGACTGGTACGTCTCCTGGGCCCTCCTTTCCATTAAATATGTCTTCGTCGGTAGACTCCAGTCGTCTGTAATTCACTTTGTAAACTGATAGAAGTCACCAGGACTTCGTACCTCTTTAATTATTAAAGTTCAGTTGCATTTCGTACTACTGGCAGTGCACTATTTACCTCCTTATGGTAAATAGATAGTGAAAAAGAGAGAGAGATAGGGTGTGTTTTTTAACCGACTTCAAAAAAAAGGAGGAGGTTCTCAATTCGGCCGGTATTTTTTTTTTTTTTTTTTTTTATGTATGTACACCGATTACGCCGAAGTTTCTGAACCGATTTACGTAATTCTTTTTTTGTTTGATGCGGAATAGTTTCGAATTGGTCCCATAAAAATTTGATTCAGGTAGGCCCATTAGTTTATATTTTATGAGCATTTGACTCTGAAGTCTGTTACTTGTTTGTTGTTGTGGACTTTCGCATTTATAATATTAGTAAGGAAGTAAGAATAAGCCTATTACCATGAAATGTATGGTTTACAATGTAAAATGAACGCATAGAAAATACTTGTATAAGATATTGCAACTAAAAATGAAAAAATAAAAAAAAACTTTTTTGCAAAAAATAAAACCGACTTCAAAATCACAAAAAAGTGTAAAATAATTTTAGCTTCAGAAGTCGGTGCCAAAAAACTGAATCAAACAAACTAAAGTCACCGACTTCTGAAGCTAAAATTATTTTTCACTTTTTTGTGATTTTGTAGTCGGTTTTATTTTTTGCAAAAAAGTTTTTGTCTTTAAATACGTCAATTGCATAATTATTGTTAATTATGTACTTAGGCATTTTTCACTGGTGCATCTACTAGATTTCTGTTGGTGAGTCTATGAGTGAGTACGGTACTAATTTCGTTTGTATATCTTATTTATTTTTAGTCGGTTCTTCCTTCAATAACTGCCTCATTGGTCAAGTGGTCGCAAGCCACGACTGCTGATCAGGACGAGGTCCTGGGTTCGATTCTCAGGTCGAGCAGTGTTATTAGGTTTTTCCATCAGGAATTTCTCAGTAGCAGCCATGGAATCTGGACTTGTGCCCGGTTACTGGCAATAGGCTCGCTGTCTATTACATGGGGCTTAAAAAAACATAACTTACGATATGTGGGTGTACTATAATTTAGGTACACCTCTGACTATCCCTTCGGGGATTACAGGCGTGATGTTTTGTTCCTCCAATAAGTTCAAGTTGGCCAGGTAAGAAACTTTTCAAATACATCTTAATAATCATTATTAAAAAGATCCTAAAACCAACATTGCTATTTTGCTCAAATATTATTCCATCAAGCCGTGGACTCAACTGAGTGAATAATTCGTCAACCCTCATAGCGTTGCCTATATTAATACCGTTATTACCTCTTATTCAATTTACAAGTCCTGACTGCAGGCGACGATGACGGTCAGTCCACCGTGCCTTATTAAATATTAATATTTTATTTAAGAGGGAACAGGGCTTGCGAGGAATTTGAAAAATAGGTATTTGAAGAAAGAGTCGCGCTGCGTCAAGCCTTGGGCTTTTTGTTCCTCGAAAACTGAGTCAATTCAAACTCAGACAGATTATATAACAAAAATTTTGACGATGTACTCGTAAATTTTTTTCGCATTCCCCTTTTTGTTCCTCGAAAACTGAGTCAATTCAATTAATTTTGACATTGAAATTTTAAGAAAGAATATGTTTAGGTCCCATAATTTTTTTTTCTCTGGTAGTCCTCTAAAACCGCCGTAATAATGGGGGCCTTTTATGATATTTTTGGAGGGTCGTATTTTCTTTACTTATTAATTGCTGACATGATGACAGGGACGTGTCTACAAACCTTGATTTTATGAAATAAATGATTACTCTGGACGCCTTATTCAGGAAGAAAAAGGGGAAATACATTTTTATGGTGAATCGGAGCCTCTGTTCCCTCTTAAGTTACGGTGCTAGTTACTTTATAATAACGTTGTCCTTGCAAAGGAATGTAATTTTCTATTTACCCTGACAGGTTTTTATCAGCCAGGAAAGTTTTGTTCGTTTATCCCAAACCTGTGTGGCCCAAACCCACAACTGCTTTCGATGAAATTGTGTGACATTATCCTGGACTAAGATGAAAAATCGTTATAATCAACCAGGGTTTAAGGCGACGAATTGTTAAACAAACTGACAATGGTCAAGAGGGGACTGAGCGTCAGAGCGGGGCGAGGATTGCATACGCGCGCTAGCTTATAATTAAAGGACGTAAGCGACAAAATGGTTTTGTTATTTTATTTAGTTAGAAATGATAATTTGAGAAATATTCCTTCTACTATTTTAAAGAGTATGTATAGACTCATCTACGAAAAAAGTTAAGAGGCTTAAATCGGTCCCGTTTGCCCATAAAATGTGAATCTCTTTTTAAAAAGAGGTGTGTTTGATATATTTTTCTCTGTTAAAAAAGTTACCTAATCATGTATTGAAAACTAACAAAATAAGGTTTTTATCATGTACTTTCAGGTAACCAACTTGTATTTTGATCCGTTTTGTATTTACTGAGAAAAATTGAGATCATTGGCGCCAAAATTTCCAATGCTTCCTCTTAATCAGCATGCCAAAAATGACTCTCACTTCTAAATCAGAAAGGTGTTAATTTACTTTTTATTTGCAAGCGTCTTTGTACCTTTTTTGCGCTTAAAGTTTATGTAAACAAAATTATTCATTGAGTTAGAACTTTCTAATAAACACTTACCGAAATACTGATTAAACGTCAAAGAATCTAAGACGTACCTTGCTGTTATTGATACAAATCTTACACATTTATAAACTTGGTTGGTCTGGATGTGTTTATTTACGCGCAATGTAGACAGCAAAGTAAATAAACTTGCCTCGCCATAATAACACACGTAGACAAGAAAGCTTTTCATCAACATTATTGCCGATACCCTCATTCCTGTGTCCATTACTGCTGAGACCACCGCTGACACGTCGGGCCTTTATTTAATTTAATATGTCATCATTTAAGAACGTTGTATGAGGTGTGGTCACTTTGTTGGTCGTGTCTTATATGGTAACTGAAGGTAGGGATATTTATCGATCAGTGGTTAGTATTGACAGTTCAGGAGCTCGTGTCTAAATAATAACAGCCGCTCGGATCAATATTCAGCTTATGCCACGTTTGTCTAGGTTGGTCTGTGGATAGGTGACCACCCATTACCTACATACCGAGTTTCCTCCGTGCCTCGGAAAGCCCGCTAAGCCGTTGGTCCCGGCTGTCATTTGTAGATCTTTGACACTCGTTATAGGTAGTCTGTGGCCCGAAAGACTAACAACCAGTCTTACCAAGGGGTATCGTATTACCCAGTACTAACCAGGTTGTGGAGGTCAGATAGGCAGTTGCTGCTCTTAAAATTTTGATATTCAGCCACATTCAGTTTTACTAGATGCCGACCCCAACATAGTTGGGAAAAAGCTAGGCAGATGATGGTTAGTATTGACAGTTCTGTGATTATGGTGTTGATGTTTTTTTTAACCTTTAAAGGTTTGGGCAAATCATTCCACCAGGTCATTGATGAGTACACGTAAATAATGATGACAAGGAGCAAAATTTGAGGGCCGACTTATAGAAATGGTTTCTGAACCAAAAATTATTTAATCGTGAATGGCACCCCGTGTTTAGTCCATCTATACGAGATGGACTAAACGCACACGATTTCATAAAAGTATAAAAATGAGGTATTTCATTGAAATTTGTGAAATGAAACAAAGAAACAGCTAGATGCATAATTTTGTTTCTCAGAGCCCTGAGTGTTATATTATTTTATTGTCTCTCCGTTTTGATCTTATTTCAAGATGCAGTTTCTTTAGCACAATCATAGCACAGCATTCTATAGTCTCCATTCTTTCATGCTCCGATAGATCCATCAAAATGGCATCCAATCCATCAGTGTATCCCACCTACGCTAAACCAACAGGTTCTATTGTGTACTCAACTAAATCTTTACTTACCTATGTACTCTCAAGTATATACATAAGTATATTGTTTTCTTTAAGTGTCTTATTTAGTAAAGGAAAAAACAGAATGGCAATTACGTTGTTGTGTCAGTAAATATGTCATTTATATAAAACTATCTTTTACCCGCAGTTTCGGCCGCGTGGAGTTCGATTGTCCAACGGAATCGCGCGACCGAGATAAAAGTAGCCTAAACTAACGCTTAGGCTATAGACTATCCAGGTTATAGACTATCGCGGGTCTGTGGACGGTAAGTAATGAGCTAGCTCGCCGTCCGTCCGTCTTATGACGACAGGCCGTGCCGACGGCGCGTTCGTGTTTCACGCGCCACAAAGAGATATCAGCAAACCAGAGGGGCCCGCAAGGGCCCCTCTGGTTTGCTGTTGTGTTTTTGTTCGGGACTGTTCGAAAGAGATACCGCGGCCCTGGAACACAAAGGGCAAAAGAAGGTGCATGGATGGGTTTTAGTCAGTAAAAGTCTGACACCAGAGCGGAAGGGGTCATTTGATGACTACCCATCCCAAAAATAAAAAAAAAATATAGACTATCTGTGTGCCAAGATTCATCCATATCCATTCAGTAGTTTTTGTGTGAAAGAGTAATAAACATCTATCCATCCATACATTCATACATCCTCACAAACATTTGCAATTATAATAGTAGTAAGGTAAGATATGATTTAATTTTAAATATTTAAATGTAATGTTCTAAGGCTAGGCTATATCACTATAAGGTAACTACAGCCACAAACCGCCGTTTCAAAGCTGCCCAACCACAAAAACAGACCGTAGCGACATAGTCGTATAGTTGGAAAAGTCGTCTAGAAACTGATTGGTTTTTATGTGGCTATGAAAATAGCAACTAGTGGCAATTTCACCATCCACGGAAGTGTTTTCATAGAGTATAAGAACCAGTCGCTTCACTACTTCTTGTCCTTGTAGCCGTGCAGTCAGTTGGCTTTGCCGCTGCGGTTTGCTTTGCCGTTGCGGTTCGCTTTATCGTTACAGTTTTCGGTTTCGGTCACCTTCAGAATTGGAGCTCAACGGTATGAATTTCAACAAAAACTCGCATCAAATTAAAAGATTCTAATTTTCTTAAATAAGTTATCTCAATAATCTTTGTTTACCTAGGAAAAGAAAAGTAAATATACTTTACATATTAGGTATATAGGCACAATATGTATCACCCGTAAGCTTGTTCAATTTTCCCCGAATTATATCCCCGTTGTTAAAGTAGGAGTGTGACCCTTTTCAAAGCTTTTCTCCGACAAAAGCATTCGTCGAAGTTACTTCATGAAAGAGCTTTTCAAAGGACCGAGAATAGTTTTATATATTTTTCTTTATTCTCACATAGTTCGATTATTTGCTCATATTATTATTACTGTACGCACTGGTGAAACATTCGCGTACAAACATTTTGTCTGTTGAGTTAGAAGATTACAAATAAGAGAAGAGAGAAAAAGAAAAATATCGTTTTAAACGGTGTTTACAAATATACATATTACTTATATTGTCAGGATTTATTCCGTAAGACCTGTACATTATATGGGCAGAAGATAGAACTATACACTATAATATACACTGTTTCTATTAAACTAACAAATTACTTGACATTACAATTTAACACAACAACATGGGGCACAATGAATGGGTACAGTAGCAGGACGTCTCAACTCCGCTGCGATCAGACACTAAATGTTGTCCTCGCCACGATCTTAAAACATCTCGGCTCTATAGAAGCACGCTGTGGTGTGGGTAGACTCGTAAGTTGGTCGCGTGATGTCACCACTGGCGTACTGGTACTTACGATTCATTCCAAGTCCGTACTAATGACCGGATCCGACATATATTTAAAAGTAATAAGAAATGAATAATCGTGTAATAAAAAGTTAAATCATACGTAAAATCTTACACATAAACTAGAAAGATGGAAATAAAAAAGAAGTTACTAAAAAAACTAAAAACCCGACTGCGATGCAACTTTGTTTATTTGACTTTTTCGCCTGTGAAAACGCATACGAGTAGATACTATGCATATGTTTGTCGCTGACGTATAATTTCCTAGAACAATGATGTCGGTCGTCGTATGTTATTATGTCTTGAAATATTGATTTTGCATAAGTAAGTGACACTTCATTTACTCGTAGATCGGTTTCTAGGGCAAACTTTTACTTCGTATTTGTTGTTGTGGGATTTAAAACGGCTGTAACTCAGCCGTTTTAAATCCCTTTCGAGTAGAGTTTCTTTGTTTTGTTTTGTAAATACATCACACCTGTAATCCCCGAAGGGATAGGCAGAGGTGTATCTTATAGTACCATTTTTTACGCACACGTACACATTTTGCCAGTATTTTTGTTTAAGCCCCTTGTTATAGCCAAGCCTATTGCCATCAACCGGGCACAAATCCAGACTCCGAGGTTGCTACTAAAAAAATCCTGATGAAAAACCCCAATAACACTTTTCATTTTTTTAATCGAACCCAGGGTCTTCTTGCTCAGCAGTCGCACTTGCAAAGTGTTATGTATGAATGTGGATGGCTATAAGGAAAGAGGAGAAAAGATGGCGGATGGATTGTGTGAAAGCTGAAGTTGGTTAGGAACGAATTGAACTCTGAAATGACGGCTAATAGAGATATACAGGGTGTAAGGGACAGCCCTTCGCAAACTGACAGAGTACATTCAGCTCCTTATTTTGAATCATAATCTACCGGAACTTTTCTCAGGAAAATTTTCATTTTCCATATTGTGTTTTCGGTTACTATTCATATATCTCAATGTAAAATTACAGTCTCTGTACGCAGCACGCCATTTAGGTAATGAATACTGCTAAAATAAAATAAAAAAAACCGACAAAGGGTGTCTCTAACGAATGACGCGTGAAATCAGCTGTTCACTTCCTGCCTAGCTACAGAGTTCATCGAACTCGTCGTCGCGCTTGCCGCTCGCTACGTCCGTTTTGCCACGGTAACGATAGATTGCGTATGAGGAAATAAAACCAATCAATTTTATTGGATTACCATAACGTTCCTGAAATAATTTCTTTTTCCGGACATCTTAGTATGATTATACTGAATTCACCCCATCAGTTGGCCGAGGGCTGTCCCTTGTACCCTGTTTTTTATGGAACAGAAAGACGTGGAACAGAAATAAGGGCAGAACACTCGCTGATAATGATGTTCTTTGTTTATAAATTCAATCACAATTGCTTTTCACAATAATATTTATTTATAAACCTATTAGAGCCCAGCTTGAGTAAACAATACAGGTCAGAATGAATAACAGCATTAATTATAGTTTAAGAACTTTATTACTTAAAAATAATTACATTCACTTATATGAGAAAAGCTTATTTCTACTTAGAATACATTAGCGACGCGACGGTTAAACAACAAAAATAGGTTAGGTTAGTACACTACCCGAAGATAGCTTAAGATTTTAAATCCGCTAACATGTCTTTCCTTATAGATTTTTTAAAAGTGTACATGGATTTTTGATCTTTTACATGCCGAGGTAATTTGTTGTAAAGCTGCTTCATACAGATTATTACAATTAGAATTTGATTGCCTGTCAGCACTACTTTTATCGTCACCTATAGACCATTGCACAACAAATTAGTAATTAGTAATAGTAGTGGTAGTAGTTAATAGTTGTTCCGGGTCTGGCTGTTTGTGTAGGTATGTGAGTTTAAATGTTTGTAAACGCACCCACGATACAGGAGAAATTCCTAGTGTGGGGCAACGTTTTTTTTTTTTAAAAAGAAAAAGAATTGTGCACAGTAACTTTATGTAATAAAATACTACTGGTAATTTAATTAAACAAAGCATAATGAAAGTTATTAAACAAACAATAAAGGAACCGAGAACGTCGGAATCCGATATTGCACCCTATCCACTAATTAGCTTGCCATTGCATCACTTCGGTTAATTTACACAACATCGGAGGGTACTTTTATTACTTACAACAGTCATTCGTTAAATTAGTGAAGCGTGGTGACGGTGTCGAGATGAACACAGTCCAATGCTCGCTGTTAATAAGCTGTGAATGTCTACACTCGACTGCGCGGTTCAATGTAGGAGGAAATTGTGAACGACGATAATGTTGAACTTTGATTTAGTAGGGGGGCTGCTTGGCAACGCTCCGGGCACCTGTTGCCCGGGCTTCTACCCTCCTCACCCCCTTTTATCTCCGTCGGGATGCTAGTACTCGTCTGTCTGCGGCAGGGGGACTAATATGGAGCTTAAGCTCTGTAAGTCTCGTAACTACACGGAAGCTTATGTCTAGACCTCGTTGCAGTGAGTTTGTAAATGAGTTAAGTGTTCAGTGAGGTTTGGAGAGCATGTGATGCAGTGATATTGCCAAGAGATTCGGCAATGTACGCGCACTTTGAAGTGAATTCAAATATTTGATTGTAGCTTCGTGTTGTTCGTCTTTGAGATGAATTGGTTTAGAGTAATTGGATTCGTGTTTACTAATTGTTGGATTTGCGGAGTCTAATACGACTTCAGATTTAATCAAAGATATTCTGCGAAATTTAGCTTGTTTTCTTTACATTTCCTTTTCAATTAATTAAGTTTTTTCAACAAAAATGATGTAAAACATTAAGCAGTGCAAGAGCTTCATTGCATGGATAAAAGAATAAATAACAGTTTCTCATGATACTAACCAAATCGACATGCTTGGAAGAGTATGATAAGAAAGTGTCAATTTTCTCAAGTTTTTTATGATATTTATGGTCTACTTCAACCGCAAGTCCATTTACGCTGTAATAATTCCCAATCACACAGTATTTACGCCACCATAACCACGACAAAGCGGATTACCTGCCAGTATCATTCATTCAAACAATAGATTGCAAGTCATTGACCCCGCGGTCCTGACATTTGCAGTACACCTACTATGTTCCGGTGATTTTAATAGTGCCACATGCACCTATAGAAACTTTACTCATGCCAAAAAGTGGTAACTCAAACAATTTAAAATTCTGTTTTTTTTTTATTACTTCAGAGTAAATATGATGCGTAATTTTTCAAGCTGTCAAAAAAACTACAAAGAAAAATATTCATAATAATTTATCATTTTTTAAAATTCAATTTAACAAATCTATCAAGAGAAATACATTTTCACAAAATTATTCCCTGATTTCTCGTTAAATACGTAGATTGTTGACTTACCGCTTTTCGCTTCGAAGGGTAGTATAAACGCCGTCGGTCAATAATGCTAGTAATTTGAGTAGGCACTATGCAGGGAGGCGGGCTGACAAGCTGGAGTTAATTGCACTGTAGCAAAACATCATCTATAGGTAGTTGGTTACTGCGTGCAGATTGATTTTGAATCAATATCAAGCATGTGGGTGTATGTATACCTATGGATATCTACAGTGGCTCAAGACGTACACACAGCATCAGTAAGTGCTAACCCCTCAAGCTTTAACATTTTAAAGCATGAGGGGTCAGCACTTACTGACGCTGTGTATACAAGTAAATTAATCAAAGCTAAGCCACTGTCAGTGTCATGATGATGATGCCATCTATCCGATTCTTAATAGTGACTGCATTCTATGGCTTTGTAAGGTGATTGTCGAGAACTTTGATGTGCTGCTCTTTTATGTGCTCTCAAGTGACTAGCTCAACCAACTTTAGACAAAAACTCCGAGCACAAAGCCGATATGTCAGAACACCATGCATTGACGACATTGTAACTAATGGCTTTAGGTGGTTAAATAATTTGTAAGAATAGGTAATGTAAAAGATGTTCGAGAGATCGGGATTTCTATTATGGCCACGCGCTCAAAGATCTATGTACAACTATACATTTTGTTTCGGTGTAAAGTCGCAGCGTATCTAGTAACCACAAACTGTCAAATTTTCTCATTCGATTTTGAACTTAACCAAAAACATTTTATGGTTGAAAATCATTTGGAGAAATTTGACAGTTTGTGGTTGCTTGATTTAATATAATCAATAAAAATATTGATTTTTCGTGTCAAACCATCGAACAACATACATAGAATTTCCTTCTTTTCTTCCTTTTAGTTCTGTCGTAGTCGCATAAAAAGTCCTAACTCGCTATAAAAAAACTGTGAACAGCGTGAGCACTACCCGTAAGTGACAGCCCTAGAAACCTTTGCGCCCCGATCAAAAGGTGCAACCGTATCGTTTAATATTCGCAGCCTTTATGTATCGCATCGGGAGATTGAAACGTTTTATTGAAAGCTTAAAGTATTTTTAATAATCGGAACGAGAACGTGGAACGAATCTTTATGCTGTACTGAATGGAAGTTATGTTTAATAAAATGCTCATATTACAATCATAAGGATAATCGATGAATTTTAGAATTTGAATGAACAACTTCCGTACAAAATTTTATTTTTAATAACTTTAGTTGGGAAGGTGAATAGACCCAACCACACCCAACCGAGCGACGCGACGGTTTCGGCTGTGCGTTGCCTGTTGCTGAATTGTATTACTTAACAAAAGTCACTACATTCATCTGCCTAGCCTTTTCCCAACTATGTTGGGGACGGCTTACAGTCTAACCAGGTGCAGTGAAATAACAGTATTTTACGTGGAGCGACTACCTATCTGACCTCCACAACCCAGTTAGTACTGGGTAATACGACACGCCTTGGTAAGATTGGTTGTCAGACTTTCGGACCTGTAACGACTGTCAAAGATCTACAAATGACAGCCGGGACCAACGGATTAACATACTTTCCGAGAGAACTCGGTATGTAATGGGAGTCTGGATGTGTGCCCAGTAAATGACAATAGGCTCGCCCCCTATTACAAAGGACTTAGAAAGTAATTGGTGAAATGAGGGTGAACTATTAGGTACACCTCTGCCTAACCCTTCAAGGATTACAAGCGTGATGTTATGTTATTAATATGTGACACCACAAGATATACCAACTTTACAAAAAAAAATTGGGTGGCTCACCTGCCAAAAAACTAAAATAGGTACCATAAAACTTTACCCCTGTAATCATACCTCAGAAGGGAATTATAGAATTGAAACAACGAATAAATCAACACAATAACAATATTTATTATAAGTAAGTTATTCAGCCTAGTTTAGTACATATCACATTATTTGACTAACCTTAAAACTTGCCACTTCGGTGCCTCGTTCGAGACAGACTCGTGTCGGCGAATTGCACTGACATTGTGTCAATGTCAAAATAATTTAATCACTGACATTGACACTGACACTTTAAAATTACACAATGTAACTTGACTATAACAAACCCATCTATGGACTGTTTACAAATATAAATCTACCCTCACATAGATAAGTCTTCAAACACGACAAATAGCACTAAACTGTGGACTTACGGAATCTCACCGTACACCGTAAATTGACTTTCTGATTGCTGTTTATTTCATTAAACTTGGTCCAGACGCAGATTAAATAAGTTAGATTTAGTCGAGTCACGGTGTTTGTAGCCTTATGGCGCGCTAGTAGCTCCTTCGAGATGACGGCCATTTATAGACTTTTCAAATGGTTGTAACAGTATATATACCCGACTGTGCGACGCAATGAAGGGTAATGTGTTGATCAACGTATGTATGTATGTTTGTTGCTTTGTGACGGTCTGGAGACCAAACGCGTGGCCTGATTTTGATAATTTTTACATCAATCGATTTGTCTTAATCTTGCAAGTGTCACTAAAGACATGACAGCAATCAAAATTTAAAATGGCGACAACCAGACGCCATATTGTGAAAAATAAAAATATGAAAGCTCCCCTGTTTAGTTCCGGCCCGCTTTGCATACTTGTTTTTTGCTTTTCAGTCGGGTTTTTAGTTAATTGAATTACTTTTTTATAGGATTTTTTCATGTTGCATCGGATCATCATCATCTGCCTAGCCTTTTCCCAACTATGTTGGGGTGGGCTTCCAGTCTAACCGGATGCAGCTGAATACCAGTATTTTGCATGGAGCGACTGCGTATCTGGCTTCCACAACCTAGCTAGCACTGGGTAACACGATACCCTTTGGTAAGACTGGTTGTCAGACTTACGAGCCACTGACTAGCTTAGCGACTGACAAAGATGTACAAATGACAGCCGGGACCAACGGCTTAACGTGCAACGGTTTATCGGATATGATTTAAAATATTATAATAAGAAAGGTACTTTCAGCTGTCAAAAACTGGAGTTAATTTCTAGAATTAAACAGATGGATGTGACAGACGGGGTCGTTGGTACCATGGCGGTTTCCTTTTTTCCATTTTTCCATTTTGGTCCGGGACTCCACACAAACTGCAATTAACAGTCACGACAGTTCGGATTACCAAACGTAAAAATGGTGTTGCAATTTATATTAAATAATTTTTACCCTTTCAATTTATTCGCAGGTTCTTTTGAGACCAAACCCAAATAATTTTCATTATAATTAATTATTTTAGCCAATAATCAGTGAGCTACACACTACGCAGGGTTTATTTATTGTCTCTGGAGGGATTCATATTGTGTCATCGTAACTTCAATAGTCAGCTACACAGCCAGTATTTCATAAACCGGCGCTATACAACCACCCATATCATACAGGGAGAAGAGTAATACACACAACAATACCGAAAAAGCTAACTATTCTTGTTGCGTCCTTTCAATTTCCAACAAAGATACTCCAGAATCGATCCGGTCCGGGCACGTGACGGACGAGCCGGCAACAAAAGAAACCGACTCCCGTACGAATCACCGGGACGCAATATCTGCGATTTTGATTGTACTCGACTGAGTACATGGTCAATAATGCGATGGATTTTAATAGGATCGAGGTACTTACACGTTGTGGATGTGCTTCTACGTATTCTATTGTTGTTGATATGTACTTTAGTACTTAATAATTCCGTGATGATATGTCACAGCAAGTGTCATGGATTTTCTGACAGTTTTAACTTTTCATGGATGTACAGTAAAACCACTTTAAGTTTGCAGTTCACGGTGGCGCTGCTTGTCAAGAAAAAATGCATCTTATGTCAAACTTGGTACATTTTAGTTGTGTTTTCCGGCTTGCACAGATGAGTTGGTTGAACTGTACAGTGATGCACGATTCTTTGGGTAACCATTATCGGATCATTTCTGTTTTTTTTTCTATACATTTCACAAAACAATTTCACAGACAATTTCACCAGCAGCGCCCCCCCTATCAACGTGATTGGAGCACGAAAAGATCCATGTAGTACTACTACTACCTACTCTAATGTTATTGTTGACATGTCATGTGTAAGTGGTTGGGGTGGTCACTTAAGGGAAGTGGTTCGAGTGGACCTTATCAAGGAAATGCCAGTTAGGCAGACCGCAAAGAGTTGCATACAGCAAGCGTACTAGAGCAAGATCCCAGGGTCCCCAGACATTACCAGACTATAAATAAAAAATAACGTAATTATTTTGCGAGCTTTAAAGCGTCTGGCATAAATCACCACCGACGCTTGGGAAGTGTCTGGCAGTGTTGATTGTGAATGTTTAACAATATCATATACAACTTAAATATTATTATTTTTTAATTTGAATTTGAAAATCTGCACTATATTTTGATGTAACTTTTGGCACTTGCTACCTGTAAATAGCTTAGGCTAGCAGGCACACTTATGTATGTAAATACTACACAGTACACAGGTACTATCACTACTCGATCCCAAATATTTTGTTAATCAGACAGATAGTGTGTGCTGGCCCTAGAATCTTCGAATATGCAGAAAATGTTTAAAGAAAAAAATAACGCGCGCATACGTACATTCAATTTTAGAATGTATCTTGCTATATGCTACTCTGGTGTACGGCCTGTGTTATCATCTTGTCGTGTTAGTGTAGGTACTACTCTACGTCGAATTAGGCACAGTATTGTTTTGGCGAAATCCATGCATGACTAAGCGCATATCTGTTTATATTCAGTGGTTTGAGCCGTTCCCGTTGGGAAATCAGCATGCATTTCAGCAGTACATACTACTGAATATAATGTTATGGGTATCCTATTGGCATAACTTATCCAAGACAGCAGTTATTTGTATTATGTCAGGCGTAAAAACTTTTGAATTAGAAGACTTTGTTTTCAGTAATTGTACATTATGGCGTTTAATTTTTTTCTCCCGGCTCCGATTTGCTGAAATCCTTAACAAAGAAAAACCCTCTTCTAACAGGCTTAAAAATGATGTATGTCTCAATCACCGACGCTATTTGTAATTAATGCAATCGTTAATTACATTTTAAATAATCAATAACTTTTTTTCCATCGGGCAATCTTTTTCGCGCCATAACAAAAAAGATGCTCTTTCAGTCAGTTTCAAGAAAATATGGACGTCATTCACCGACGCCACTTGGACCGATCCTGCCCGTTCTCTTTGGGCGACCATAACTAGATTGAAGTTCACCTTCTTTAGCCTCCAAATGATCTCCGATTTTATAACATCACAAACTACACTGACTTACGATCTTCTCGGAATTTCCAAATCACTGATGTATTTTATTACCATTCTACCACACCCTAGTTACTTCTGCCATCATATAAATGTACCCCTACCTGTTCCATTCTATACCCGGTGGCAACTCGGCCTTTGAGATGCCACTAATCGTCTTAATTGCCATGCTTATTATTAGTAAATGGCTTCCCTTCCTAGCTATTACCGTATATATGTAGGTTTAATCATGCAAATTGGTATCTCTTAGTGTGCTTGCTTGATTTGAAGATTGATTTCGACCTAAGCTGTTAACTGTGAGTGGAATTTGTAGTAGATAAATATAATGGAATACTCGTTATTATGTACACTATACAAATTACAGGTATTACAATATAGAATTTTTAATAGAGTGACACAATGGGCGGTCATAATGCTAAAAGCGATATTTTCAAGACAACTTTTGGATGGATTTAAGCGCGGAGAGACAATTCTGTAGGTAGTCTGTGGTGTGCCATTATGAAAATAAATATAAACATACATTTATAAAAACACATTTATACTTATCAATGTAAAACAAGCACATAATTATGAATTTGTTGTGCTTTCTTGCATAAAATAAAAACTGCGTCGTTAGTCCACTGAGTCGCATTCGCTACTGCTGAGCCTGAGGTCCTAAAAACTAATTACTTAACAGGCCCGAAGGTAGATAAAAACCGATTCCTACCAGCTTCCCTTCGGGAACTACCAATCTACCTAGTGTCTACATTCTAATGATTGTATTTTCGTATCACATGAATTTTATTTGATACAAAATTTTATTGACGAAGTGACACAAAAGCAGCCTAGCTAACATGTAACTTACAAAATAAAACCCACTGATCTATGTATGTTCAAAGCAAAAACGCTTTACCTAAACTACTTTCTTTGATTTATACGCAGCTCAGTTTGATTTTCAAAGATAAAATATAGGTCGTGCATTTTGTATCGGTTGATGTCCGGTTATCGATTTCTGCAATACTACTGGCTTGTTTAATATTTAATTTTTAAGAATCTATTGTGTATACATACGGGTTGGTAGATGTCACATGTCTTCGAATTTCTGGTTCTAGGACATGCCGGTTTTCTCACGATGTTTTCCTTCACCGGTTTGAGAGCAGTGGTGATGAAATAAATTACACAAAGTGATGCGCTTGCTTAGGTTCAAACCCACGACTTACTATTCGTAAGTCGGGGCTGCCACCATTCGGCCACCGCTGCTGTAAGTTTATCAAAAATGTGTTAGTTTTTTTTTTTAAAGAATGCTACTAACATAAACAATATTCGGGTATATTTCGGAAGAATCATAAATTGAGAAGCACTACTAATCTGTAGAAACGAGTGGTATATTATGCAGATAGAACCCATAGCAAAGTAACCTAATTTTAAATTCGTCCTATAAGTATTCTGTATTTTTTTTGTAACCTATTTTCTTAGCTTTCTTACACTTCGTCTTTTTTTATAAATTTGTATTAATGCATTTTTCTCCGTAACTTTCTCTACAAGCCTCTTATAATTCACTTTGTACTCTTCAGTAAAACCTGAAAAAATTGAAGCCATGACAACATGGAGTAAGCTTATTGACAGCATACAAAGGAAGCTGAAGCACAATAGATGGATTATTAAATTGTGGCGGCGACGGTGATGTCCGACCTTCTTTTTTAGGGTTCCGTACCTCAAAAGGTAAAAACGGAACCCTTATAGGATCACTTTGTTGTCCGTCTGTCTGTCTGTCTGTCTGTCTGTCTGTCTGTCAAGACCTTTTTTCTCAGGAACGCGTGGAGGTATCAAGCTGAAATTCATATCAAATACTCAAGTCTATGGTCTCTTGGAGCTGTGAAAAAATCAAACTTCTAAGTCAACGCGATCAAAAGATACTCCCGTTTATGCCGCAAATTTTCGACACTCGCAAGGGAATCAAAACCTACAGGGTACTTCCCGTGAACTCAGAATCTTGAAATTTGGTATGAAGCAACGTCTTATAGCAGAGATATAGGAAAAATTGCGAAAAGTATACATTTTTAGTTATATCATATAATAAAAATATTTTTAATAATTTTAAACTTACTACCCCTTTCCTCATGAACGCGTAGTGGTATTATATTGAAATTCATATCAAATACTCAAATCTATAATACCTTTAAGCTGTAACAAAATCAAACTTCTATGTCAACGCAATCAAAAGAAACAGGAATTAAAACCGCATATTTTGAAACTCGCCACTACTCGCAAGGGAATCAAAACCTACAGGGTACTTCCCGTGAACTCAGAATCTTGAAATTTGGTACGAAGCAACGTCTTATAACACAGATAAAGGAAAAATTGCGAAAAGCATAAATTTTTAGTTACATCATATAATAAAAATATTTTTAATAATTTTAAACTTATTACCCCTTTACTCATGAACGCGTAGTGGTATTATATTGAAATTCTTAACAAATACTCAAGTCTATAATATCTTTAAGCTGTAACAAAATCAAACTTCTACGTCAACGCAATCAAAAGATACAGCAATTAAAGCCGCATATTTTGAAACTCGCAACTACTCGCAAGGGAATCAAAACCTAAAGGATACTTCCAGACGACCTGGAATCTTGAAATTTGGCATGAAGCAACGTTATAAAGTACACATATAGGAAAAATTCCGAAAATCTTAAATTTTTAAAATTATGTCTATCACTTCTCTTCTTAAAGAGATGAAGATTTTTCCGAACATACATAATGTTTTCATATATGTATTGACAAGGTACCGTCAGCTTTCCACATTGTTATGTTATGGATTTCATTTAGCAATAAAAATACCATAACTTTTACTTATATACCTACAGGTTTGTACGGAACCCTCGGTGCGCGAGTCTGACTCGCACTTGGCCGGTTTTTTTTTATTTTGTTGTAGTGCCTTTGAAATCTGAAAGTTTTAAGACTTTTTTTTTTGTTTTTACCCGTAAAGCAAAGCCAAAAGGAATGATTATGATTCTAGCGGCATGTTGTTGTAATTTTTCCGGTTTTCGTATAACCGTGCAGATATACAGTAATAACGTGTGATGTTACTCCGGTTATACGAAAACCGAAATAAATGATATCAATGTCTTGTTAATACATGATTAGTTGCCGTTGTTATCGTAATAATTGGGTTCTTTGTTTTCAACTTTATTTTTTATTGAAAGAAAAAATACTGATGGTCAGGCGGTCTGATTAAGAGGCGACCGCAGACCGTAATACCCAGCGGCTAATCGTAATAACATACCGCAACGACACTACTGGTTTCTATACAGGGGGTAAACGGACTCTTTACAAAGCCGTCAATCAAGCATTCTGTACATCAAACTAAGTCATAAGCTATATATTGTAATGTTGTGTGTATATCTTTTAATTTTGTGTGCAATAACGAATAAGAATAAGTCACTCTACGCAAAAAATATTGTTGGAAAACCAATTTCTTTTTGGAGTGAAAATTCATGTTTGTGGTAGAACTCAATGTAATACTCCAAACATTGTGCTGATGACTGCATTGAATGGTACAAGGGTTATGGAGATAAAGTTAAAAAAATATAACGTTAAAAACTTGTATTCAAAAAAGACTTGTGAAAAAGTTGGAACTTTGACCCTCAATATCTCCGTAACTAGAAGGGTCTGTGGCTTAGGCCCCCAGTGGTCTAGGCACCTGTGGCCGACACCCCAGCCCCAGAAAGCAAAATGAAGAACTAACATCAAATTCCTAAATCGCAATATTAAAGTTCTCCACGACTTAACTACTACTGTCGGGCAGTAGCCCACCAGACACAACACCTATTTGTTCGAAGGATCCTATCTGCCTTCCTTCTATGGGGGATGAAGAATTTTACACCCTGTACTACATAACCCAAAGTATAAAATAGGTCTATCTGGGAGTTTCTAGTGAAATAAAATATATTATCGAAAATCGAAAAATATATAAATAAAAAATCGTTTATGCATTTCGGTTCGTGTTTACATATTGCTCGTATTATACTAAGTACTTCGTTGGTCTAGTGGTCGCAAGCGCGACTGCTAAGCATAAGGTCCTGAGTTCGATTCCCAGGTCGGGCAAAGTGATATGTGGTTTTTCATCAGGAATTTCTAAGTAGCAGTCACGGAGTCGCGTGCGCCTGGTTGATGGCAATAAGCTCGCCCCCTACTACATGGGACTTAAACATAACTGGCGAAATTTAGGTGTAAGTACTATTAGGTACACCTCTACCTAACCCTTCGGGGATTACAGGCGTGATGGTATGTTATGTGTAGAAAATCACAATTCAATTTCACACAGCTAAAAGCCAAGCTTAAACTCTAGAGAAAGTCTAGACTTGAGTAGCTACTAGTACTAAGTACTTGAAGTGATTGTTAGTACTTACAACCCACACTGTTTGTATTGCTGGTGAACAAAGGAGTATATTAATTAAAGTTAAAATGAACAAGCTGTACGGCTTCTGTAAGGAACAGCTTCATAGTTTTAAGTTTTAACCTAGCCTTTAGAGTGTGAGGTTTAAATGTATTTAAATCTATAGTGAACAGGGTAGGTACTAAGTAGACAAGAAATAAACTTCTTTCGAACCCTGGTATCTGTAGTCAAGTTTAATTTGTTAATTATACAACCATTTTTATGCAATAGACAAGAATTTGAACAAAGTAATAACCGTCAAAGAAAGCAAAGCTAAGAGTACTAATTTTTAACAGTTATAAATAACTTCAAGCAATTACTTAAATACAAAATAAAAAACGTTATTTCAGTAATTAATACGATTTTACTCAAGTAATCACTGGCTTGTTTATAGATACGGGTGTAAAGTAGTACCTGCTATACATGCTAATATGGTACGATTATCACAGGTATGCTGGTCCCTCCCGATGTTTTCCTTCACCGAAGCAACGATAATTATACAATACGCATATGAATCCGAAAAATCAGAGGTGCGTGTCTTGGATTCAAACTTGGGACCATGACTTGCCAGTCGGACGGACACACGACTAGGCTATCACTGTTTAGATCTAGCTATAGAAGCCAAGTTTATAGAACCAATAACAGAAGAAATAGAACATACACAAAAATCTATTTATTTTAATGAAGACGGAGATACAACAGTTACATTGAAAGGACAATGGTCATAATATGACCATTGTCAAAGATTATATTATTATCTTTCTTACAATACATCTTTTGTGACAAGGGTCGAAGTCATCATTTAATCTGCACAAGAAACCAAGATTATGAACCAGCGAATACTGCCACTAATGTGGTCAAAAAAATCGGTTCAATTGAATCCACACAATTTTTATACTTGAGTACCGTTATCATAGAGGCTTCGAGTTTTAATTTTCTTTGATGAAATGAAAAATAAATTGCGTAGGTACGTTAGTTCGTATACTTGTAATGCCTCACTGCCTTTTGATAAAGGGCACCTCCAATTCGCTCTTTATAATAAGGCTTATTTACTTGAGTGAATGGTTCAAGGACATATCTTTAGAATTTAATATACCGAGACTGTTTCTTGGGATTCATAGACAGATTTATTTTGGGACCGGCGACGTTTGATTGGTTTCTTGGTTTGTGGCTGGTATCAAAATAGAAACTTACTGGTTTTGTCAAAATTTATTTCTGGAAATAATATATTTTAGATTCCAACAAAATAGAAAGGCCACGTGTAAACATAAACTTAGACGATTTTATTATATTTTTACCAAAAATACGACACTAATTGTGCTGGTTACAAAACTTTAAACCAAAATAAATAAATACAACTATCCAATGTATTTTTCGATTCTAAAATCACAGATTCACCTCACACAACATCAAGTGTTCAACATCAGGGTTGAATGAAGTGTGTACACTTCATGCCACCATGTAAAAAAACAATTCTAAATCCTATTTTACATTGTTTTAAAGGCCAGATAACTCATATCACTTTAATATCCAAACAACACAGAATGATAAAATACCCCAAGTATACATAAATAACAATTAATTGTAATCCACTCAAACAAGTTGGGCGCCATCGGAGGGCTGTCAAAACCTTTGAACGTTTCGACAGCTGGCGCGACCTGTTGATAGCAGACCCATGTAATAAATAAGTCACGATTTATTGGAAAACTGGTTACATGTGGAGTTTGGTGAGTTAATCGCGCTGTTGACTGTACTTCTTCATCTGTTGCTTTTGTTTGTAGTTCAAATTGTTGAGGGTGTGAGGTGGGTGGCTAGTAATGGACGTTTGGCGTAGAAAAAGTCAAGGAGTGTGTATAGACATGAATATTCGTTGGTTTAGGGAGCTCGTGTGACTAAAATTTTATAAGAAGTCTCAGTAACCCCTCGGCCATCAGACCAAGACAGAGGAAGACTAAAGAAGCGATGGATGGGATTATATGAGGAATAAAAAGGAGTAAATGATAGCGTGACGGTTGGCAGAGAAGAATGGAAGAAAAAACGTGTTGCGCCGATCTCTAATAACATGGGACAAGGGCAGGAAGATTATGATGACGGCTTTCACCCATAGCTACTGCTGTGAAAACAAATTAAAAAATAGCTAGGAGCATTCCACGAGTCACCGTAACACGACTTGCGATACGTCGTTACTCACTCGTGTTATTTGACGCGTATCGTGTCACAAGCCGAATCAGCTGAGGTCGTGCACGGGCCGCAATGGTATGAGTTAATGGTATGAGGCGCTTCACACAATAGTTTTTTTTTGTTTTTTTTTAATTGTTTTTTTTTTAAAGAAAACAATTTTTTTTTTTTACTCTATATTGTCCCACTACTGGTCAAAGGCCTCCCCAATAGCCTTCCACTCTTCCCTCCGTGCGGTTTTTTCCGGCCAATCTCTCTATGTTCTATGTTAGGGATTTGGTTTCCGCACTTAGTCCCTAAAGTGGACCATTGTGCGTGGGCCAATCTCTCACAAACGCCTCTAAGTCGTCACGCTAGCGTTTTCTAGGCCTCCCTTGGCGACGCCAGTCTTCTGGCACCCACTACGTGACGGCTCTGGCCCATCGGTCCTGATGCATTTATTTAAACATAATTGGCGAAATATGGATGTAATTAATATCGCTGTCTATGGGAAATACAGACCTGAAATTTTCAGCTAGATCCATTTCTTTGTGGAAAAATCCCATCTATAACTATGTAGTTCTGAAAATCTTCTATACGTACAAATACCTAAATAAAATTGAAGTGTCTGTTTCTAACATCAAAATAACAACTTTTTACTGAATGGATATTATGAAAACGGCACTTATAACAAAAACACATTTATTTAAATTATTGTCTGTCTGTCTGTCGGTCTGTCTGTCTGTTTGTTCGGATGATCCTCGAAACGTATAGACCGATTTTGAAGGGACTTTACCGGCAGATAGCTGATGTTATAAGGTCTAACATTAGCTACTTTTATTTTAGAATAAAAATTGGGGCTCCGTGCAAAAAAATTAAAACCCTTTAAATTGGTAACAAAATCCTATTAAAAAAGGGATATAATTTTTTTATAATAATTTCACGCGAACGAAGGTCGCGGTAATTCTATATAATATTTTAAGGCAATTTATCAATCAAAAGTAAAGTAAAAGTTTTTCATTTTTCTTCGGTGAACGTTACCATTTGCAAGGATTTTGTTAAGAAGAGCTTGGTTCTAGATTTTAACTAGGACTTATTTAAGGATTTTTTTTCAATTCGAAGTATATGTATTAAGAACGTTTGTTTTTTCTCTTTGACGTCAAATAAATGGATGCGGGATAACGAATGAAAGGGATGAATAAAAAAACCGTTGAACAAACGTTTTATTATACATTTTCATATCGTGTTTTCACTTTCCCTGATGTATGCCATGACAGATCAAGGGTTAACAGTATTGCGAATTTTCATGACCTGCCAATGCCTTGCAAACACACACATACACCATTGAAATTGTCCCATTGCCTTTAACTCTAAAAACAAAGAATGAATTTATCACTACTAACATTCAATCTTCCTTTTCTTTCAGGTACAGGCAATATTCTACCTTCAGCAATCAAATTCGGGAGTATCTATTGTTACTTCCAGCTTTTTGTTTCGTTATCGACAAAGAGATGTAAGTAGGTACTCTTTTGTGTTTCTATTTGAGGCTTATGAAGAATAAATAGCTGTCTTTTGTAGCTTCTTGGACGGGTTTCAGGGTTCTGTAGGGAATTTTTTGACACTGTTTTAAAGCAGAAGTTGGATATAGTAGTTTTGATAAGTTAAAAATAACAAAATGCATATTTATTAACAAGTTCGGTAGTTAAAACTTAGCAGTAAAGTAAACAAAAATGAGTCGTAAAAAATAATAAAATAGATCATTTAATAAATACTGAGCAGTAAAATAACTAAATGGGCAGTTACGAGTGGGCAGTTGACAAATCGGAATTAGTCAGTAAGAAATCTCAAAACACTTTATATTAGTCTAAAAAGCGTAGTCAGTGTAGCCCCGCTAAGCGGGGCTCCTATTTCTGTCTGCAGGGTTTACAGTAACTTAACACGAAGGGGATGTCGGGGTCTTAGTTCGCTCACTCCGTTCGCTCACTAGACCCCGCCATCCCTTTCGAACTTAACCTGTCCGAGTCGGGGTGCCCCAAGTCCGGGTATCTCCGCTCCCTATGAACTGCCGAACTATTTATCTAACAGTAACTGCTCATTCCATCATTTTTACTGGCCATTTATTTATTATTCTGCTTACATACTTTTAGTACTGACATTGTAAGACGAAAAATAACCGTCCAATGGTTTTTTTTTCTCTATATCTATGTTTTACTGTCGCACAAATTTACCAACCGCTGAAAAAAAATAACTGCCTATTATTTTTTTCTACTGATCATAATAACCTCTCGAATGTTTAAATAACAGTTAAAAAATTAGTTCCCTTTTTTTCATAAAAGCCTAGTGCCCCACTGAGAATTTCTCCAGTATCGTGGGTGCGATATCAATCGCTCAGCCACTGCGCCAACCGTGCCGTCGCAATAAAACCGGACTAGAGCGAAATCGACTCGTGTGGAGAGGGTACGTACGTTAATGATCAAAAATCAGTAACTTGTTTTAAATCTCAGATTTATTACAGATTTTCCTGTAATCTATAGGCAAAATTTTTTTTTGTATTTATTTTAAAATTTTCGGCCCTTTAGTTTCGGAGTTAAGGGGGGGGGGGGGGGGGTCAATTTTCGCCTATTTTATCTTTAATAACTTCAAGACTATTTATCTTAAAAGTATAGAAAAATAATATTTAGGGATGGCGCACATTTGATATGTAACACGACATAGTTTTTTTAATTTACCCCACAAAAGTGGCCCCCATATTTAAAAAACATTAATTTATTGGGTCACTGATTTACATAATTATGTGTATCAAATTTCAACTCAATCGGTCAAGTAGTTTCGGAGCAAATTGGCTGTGACAGACGGATAGACAGACAGACAGACCCGCGAGTGATCCTATAAGGGGTTCCGTTTTTCCTTTTGAGGTACGAATGATGAATCCTAAAAATGAAGCGAATGAAAGCGTTTTCTTCGTTGGTTTAGTGGTCACAGGTCAGATTTATGAACAGGTCGGATGATCACAACACGTACTTTATATAGACAATCTCTATTTAAACTATTTATACAACATAAATATTAATCTACGATTAATCATATCGAACTAACAGAAACCAAGTTAAACCAACAACAATTTAATATCCGTTGAAATCGAGCAATTGTTTGTAAAATCTGGTTGAATCTGTTTCTGATTCCATGAAACTCTTGCCGTATGGATCGTGTCTTGTTTACTCTTCGAAGTAAAGAAAAACACTAATCTATATAAAAATGGATGTATGGTATATCTGTATATTATTTTATCTAGGTATACGTCTGTGCAATAATAGACGTCAACGATTGATTCTCCTTCTAATAGGTACATAGTAAGTAAATATTCCACATTTGTAAATAGTTAATAAGGTACGATGGGGTTGGCATATCCGTATGGACAAAAACCCCCTTTTTGTTAACAAAGAATTAAAAAAAAACCTTTGACTGATTGCCTCAATAGTTGGCACAAGGTATAATCATAATAGGTGTAAAAGTACCCTTAACGAACACGAAAGGCACCTTTTCTCCCGTCATTGCGATATTTTTTTTTCTACTTTTCCAGGGAATATTCTAGTTATGGAAACATTGGGGGTCAAATTCTAACTTTTTAAATATTTTTAATTTTATAACTTTACTTAAAATACCTTTATGACCCCCGTACTATTCAATGCATCTATCAGCGATGTTTTAAAACGTGTATTTTCACGCCAAAAAACTCGTTTTCCAGCAATAATTTTTGCGTAGAGTTACTTAGCTTTATGTCGAGAATGCTTGCATGACAGCTTCATAAAAAAAAAAAAAAAAATTATTTCAGATAACTTGATCCATACAGTCCGATTTAAGTTAAAACAAACTAAAATAAATTAACATTGAAACCAATATCAGAAATTAAAATTAAAAATAAAATAAATCAAAAACTCAAAAATAAAAAACAAAGACTAAAATAAATTTACAAAATCAAAAAGGTTTACACCGTGTGTGTATTGTTTCATAGAGATGATTTTGGGGCCATATACTTAGCTGAAAGAGAGAAAAAACGTCTCTGGCAGCAACTACTATACAGTGTTATTTGTCCTTTTAAGAGGTTGTTGGTGTTTTACAAATAACCCTGTATAGCAGAACAGAATCAAGAAGAAGAAAATATCAGATAAGGACTAGGAGAACAAAATCAAGAAGAGGAGTGAAGACAAAAAAACGCCGGGAACTAAGTCGAGGGTAACATCTATTTATGTATTTCTCTTATTACACTGGATTATGTTGAAGCTTTCGAACCGCCTAGAAAACTGTTCACAGATTTATTTAAAAGGAAAATACAAGCTGAAGAAAGCGAGGTCGACATGTGGAATGCAGACGAGATTTTATGATTTTTCATGCATGAAAGAGCAACGGCGGCGCATTATATTTATTCTAATTGCATTTGCATATGGCTGACTTTTTCATAACTCCATGAACGTATGTTTTTGTGGTTGGATTTTATAGAAAACCAGTTTTAGAATTATTTTAAACTTACTTTTCAGTAGCGAAGGATCAATTTTTTTAAGAAGTAAGCCGGTGCACATATCTTTAATGTGATTATATTATTTGTCTATACAATACTGACAGTTTTCAAAGGGAAGCCGGTAGGAATCGAGTTGTATGGAACCTTCTCCACTGGTACTTTTGTTTGTTTGACTGCAGCCATAATTACCAATCTTCCGATTTTGTGAACATGACAAAGTTTTGAATTTTGTCATGTTATGAATCGGAGTAAGCCTTTTTGTGAATAGAATAATTATTATTAACTATTTTTAGCTACTACTTATAAGCTGCAAAATTCAAGTGATATACGGATCAATCACGATCAGTCCTCAATTTATATTCAGCCTAATATTCACATCCTTGAAAAGCTTAGGTATTTATTGAATGGTATACTTTATCATAAAACGTATCTAATCTTAAGATTGATCGAACTGTAAATCAAAACTATTTCTATTAAAGACCAGGAGAACGTCACTTACTCTATGAGAAAATCTATCTCCATGTACAAGTTTTTAAGTCCCACCCACAACTTTACTAACTTGGAACCTCAGGGTACAAGTTATGACATTGCAATGGAAGTTAGTACACTTGAGACAAACTTGTTGAAAATTCTATACACTAGCTCAAGCTCAAAAACTAAACTGACATAAACTTGAGTAGTATTTTCTTGTGAGTTGTGATTTTTGTCGTGTCGAAGATACTACTTAGAAATAATAACCGCCGCACAGGTCGATATTTATGGGTTCACTGGTTAAAGCAATGTTTGCAGAGCTCTTGTCTATGGATTGATGATCATCCATTACATACCAAGATCCTTCCGTGCCTCGGAAAGCACGTTAAGTAGTTGGACCCGGCTATCATGCATAGATCTTTGACAATCCGTAAGGGTCAGTACATGCTGCCAATCAAAAGGGGTATCGTATTACCCAGTAACTAGGTTTTGGAGGTCAGATAGGCAGTCTGTCGAAACATAATTGTGAAAAGGCTAGGTGGATGATGTATCGAAGATTATTATATAATTTTATTAAACCAAATCATAACAATATTACATACACTTATAAATTAAAATAACCTAAAGTACATAACTTGAAAATAAACTACAAAAGTGGCGTCAAAAAACTCCTCCACAATTCTGGCGCTGTCAACTAGTAATGTCCCCAAGAGGCTGGCGGCGTTGCCACGCTATATGGCAACGCTAAGCCTCTGGCCAAGGTAAAGGCAAAGGTCTCGCCATAAGGTAAAGGTCTCGCCAAGGTAAATTCTGGCGCTGTCAACAGGTAATGTCTCCAAGAGACTGGCGGCGTCGTTGCCACGCTGTATGGCAACGCTAAGCTTCTGGGCCAAACCCAGTCCTTGGGTCACGGGAAGTGTCATCTGAGCGTCTTGTAATTTCCTTGAAAAGGCTGTGAGCACTCGGACCCCACGGTCCTAGAGTTTCAACCCCAAACGGCTCGAAAATATAGTTTCCAATAAGTAAATATAGTAACATTTACGCTGCTTGAGGCTCTCCGCAGCCTCAGCGGCAGCGCCAGCACAGCACCATGAGCTAGGAAGATGAGATGGCCCAAGAGTATCGACACATGTTGCGTCCCACACTAAAGGCCTACCCCTTCTTGTATTGGTGTTTCTGTCTTTCCTGCAAATTGGATCGGCGTTTTGGGAATAAATTTAGAATACGTCATAGGACTTGAGAATCACGGTATTTTAATCCAATCGTTTGAAACTTGCGTGGGCTGCACTTGTCGATTGTAAGAGGCTTCTAAAATCGGTACCGGAAAACTGAAAATAGATCATTATTCCCAATATTTTTCTTTAGAAATTTCGTTGTCTGTGTATTTTAATGGTTTCTGCTCCTTTTTTTCTTTGTCCGTAGACTATAATAATGGTGCTTAGTCACTTTACGTACAACTTATGGTTTCTTTAGTGAAAATCGTTAACCAATTGAATGGTTTGGCTTCCTTCGGATTTTAAGTTTTAAGTACCATATTGTTGGTCTGTTTTAACTTAAGGGTAATTGACAATACTGTGTGGTTTAGAATAAAAACAACTATTCTTATTCTTTATAGCACACAAAATTAAAAGAAATACCCATAACATTACAATATATAGCTTAAGTACAACGGCGAGCTTAACCCAAACAATAACAACAGCAACAACAACAACAACAGCAACTAGGCAACAAGGACAACCAACAACAACAACAACTAGGTCTCGGTCGGGTGGTCAACTGGGTCTGGGTCTAGGTCGGGGTCTGGCAACTAGGTTGCTATTTAAAAAAAAATGCTATATTAATAATATTTATGTCAAATTCTGAAATGTTTGTTAATAAAAATGGACTACGACGCACTAAAACTAGATTATCTATGTCGAGATCCTAAATGTTCTCAAAAAAACTAATTTGAGTTACTTCTAGAGATATTTGAAGTAAAAAAATATTCCGAGGGCTATTACGTACCTAATTTATAACGTGATTATGTGTCGGACCGTTATAATTACAGGCCTAGCTATTACGGCATTGGACGGGGCCTGATTATTTTTATAGGTCCTTAAAAGCAGCGTGGAAAATTATAGTGCTTGGAGGTAAAACAAGGTACTTGTGTTGGCACGGATTACTTGAGTTGAGCAGCATGTCAAAGGGGAGCTCCCCGCGCACACGATTTGTTTTTGTTTTTGCAGTATTTTCTAGTTTTGCACACCCGGACTTTAGCCTTAATTCACAGCTGTCAAACTTGATTTCCTCATAGGTTGATTACAAAATTATGAGACTTTAATATATTTGAATAAATGCTTTGAGTTTGAACTATTTTACAAGGAACTTTGGCCATTAAAATTTACCATTCATTCGTAACTTAGGACGAGTAGAAGAACTTACTGCAGTCCTGTGTACGTCAAAGGAAAATAGCGTGAATTGCGTTGGTGGATGTCATTAAAACAGAAATTCCAAGTAAGACTTGCTAGCAGCATTAATAGGATGGAGAATTTTCCTTTTTTTGCTTGGAGTTATTCGTGTAGGGCTGCGGGACTGTTCGAAAGAGATACCGCGGCCCTGGAACACAAAGGGCAAAAGAAGGAACACCGCTCCGCCCAGAGCGGGAGGAGTCATTTGATGATTTCTAGTCTAATAGTATAGTTTTTTATGATACACTTTATATTATAACTAGCTACTTCATATAGTATTTATAACAGGTCAACACATTCAAATTTCTTTATTAATATAAAAATATTATTAATTTCTTTATTATTTATATGCATTATACACATAAACCTTTCGGAATAAATTCTGTAAATGATGATAACCGAATCAAGATCAGTAACGTAACGTTATTTAAAAGAACACCGTGCTCACCAAGATTGACACGAAAAGCGACTTAATTATAAGGTATGTTTTGTATTAAAACAGATGTATTTCATAGGATCACAGTAATTTTCGCCATTATTTCTATTAACAAGGCGACAGGCTTAGAGCAGCAGTCATAATTATGGGTTAATTGGTTTTATTGAATACTCTTGCTCTTTCGTCTAACAGTTTTACAAGTGCCGAAGTGGCTTTCAAGTGCCGTGCAGGGTGAATAGGGACGCGAGGGACAACACTATGAACGGTATTTCATCATCATCATCTTTCTGCCATTGTCCAATGTTACGTGGGGTCAGGGCAACACGAAGGTATTATTTTCTTCCATTCTCCTCTGTCAACCGTCACGCTATCATTTACTTCCTTTTCTTTCATAACATTCCTTATACAATCCATCCATCGTTTCCTTGGTCTTCTAGTCCCTCTCTATTCATCAATATTTATATTCATCACTGTTTTAGTCACATACGATTCGTCCGTCCTCACCACAAGCCCATACCAAAAGAAGATTCCCTTCCAACTTTCCTGTAACTTGCGCACCCTTCAAACTTTCTCTAATATACTCATTCCTTTTTTTTTTTTTTTTTTGGTGGGTGGGAAATCATCAAATGACCCCCCCCGCCCTGGGCGGAGCAGAAGGGAGTGTCAGACTCTTACTGAATAAAAACCACCCATTCCTTCCACTCATTCCTTACTTTATCTTTATTTTCCTTTATACTTATTCCTTACTTTTTTAACGGTATTTCAACGTTGAAAATAAATAATTTATAACTATAAAATATTTGAAAATTGATATTCGATTTTGTCATTATTGTTTAAATTTTTTACTTACCAATAACATCTAACTAACGAGAAAATACTTTTCAAAGTTTCGTTCCGATTCACCCCCGAGTGCCTATTCACCAGCATTTTGCCTTTAAAGGTTTGCAATAAATAAAATGGGTAAGATTATAAATAACAAGCACTTAGTAAGAGGTAGCTACCAACGGTTGCCATGGGGAGGACCTGTTGCCTCCTCTGGGGGCATCGATCGGAGGTAGGGTTCTTATTCGATTTATGATAGTTTGAAATGAAGAATATGATATTACTTTGCATATTAATGTTAAAATTTTGCTGGTATTTTGAAATGGGATATTGAAAATATAATGCAAAGGTTATCTGTGATGTGAGATCATTATTATTTAAGTTTATTGTGTGTGGAGTAATATGGAAGAAAATGTCTATTTTGTGCAATTTCTGGCCTTTTTGCCCCGCGAACATGATCTGATCGTCACATCAACTTCGCCGCGATGTCCACCTTCAGGCATCCAGTGAGAGACGATCTTTGCCAACCTCTCCGGGTGCATCCATGCGACGTTGCCAGCCCACAGATTTAAGTCTGAAAAATCTAAAATTAGGAATATGAAGATAACGTCGTTTATGTACTCGTCACTAGCTTATAAATATAAAATACTTTGTAAGGAAAGAGTTTCAGTTTATTTTTGCATGAATCTTTTGAGAACGATATCGATGAGGAAAGTAAGATAGTTTAGACTAGCTGTTGCCCGCGATCTTCGTTCGCGTGAAATAATTATAAAAAATATTACTTTCCTTTTTGAATCGGATTTTGTTACCAATTTCAAGGGTTTTAATTTTTTTGCACGGAACCCTAATTATTTTTTTAAGAAAAGGAGCCTATAATGAACCTTATAATATCAGCTATCTGTCAGTAAAAGTTCCGTCAAAATCAGTCCAGCCATTTCGGAGATTAGCCAGAACAAACAGACAGACAAAAATTTAAAAATGTGTTTTTGTTTTATGTGACGTATATATTTTTATATGCATTCAGTAAAAAGCTGTTATTTTGATATTGCAAACAGACACTTCTATTTTATTTATTTGTAGTATGTAGTATAAGATGGTCATAAATATGCCTAGCAGCAAGCGTCTCAAGGTCTTAAGTAATGAAGGGTTAACCCCAAAACCAACCAATTCATTTTCTTCTCCAAACCTTTCATTTACATACAAGCATATTGAACATATTTAAAGGCAATCAGGGGTACGCAAATACGTAACCAAGTAACCTGGAACAGTTTGTTTAAGATTAATTAAGCTGGGTATTGATTGGGGAGCTGTCTGTTTGTGTCACTGTCAGTATTAGCTTTGAATACACTCGAGAGCAATGAATCCGGGTCACTTAAAGAATCCTAAAAATCTCGGAAACTAAAACTGCTAGGTTAATGCAATAAATTGTATTTAATAGACAATGTAATACTCCTTAAATGAAGGTATTAAAACTTCTTAGTTATTGTAAAGTTATATCATAAAAAAATCAAATTTGAAAAAGGGCCACTTTCGAAGATGGAACTACGAAATTACAGCATTTGGTTTTGCTTTTATTTGTAATCTGTCATTTATGTGGGTACATAAACCATGTTGATAGTGCTCTATATTCATTATTCAAGCTGAAATTATGTCGCTTACGCCTGAAGAATGCACCAGAATATTTACAATGCTAGAAAACGGCCGGAGTCAGCGCGATACAGCCAGGACTGTCGGTGTGTCGCTGTCAACAGTACAAAGAGTTCTCCGACGTTACGAAGAAACTGGTTCTAACCTACGCAGACCAGGAACGGGCAGAACCAGGTGTACCACAGCACGAGAAGACCGATACTCGGTGAACACCATGCTTCGAAATCGCTTTCTCACAGGAACTGAACTCACAAATCAGTTTCGACGCCTCGGAGGAAGTAACCCAAGTGCATGGACAGTAAGACGTCGGTTTGCTGAATCTAACTTAAAACCCCTTAGACCTGCAAACGGCCCTAAACTGGAGCGTGCGCATCGTATTTCAAGACTAAGACATGCCCAGAGCCACGTAAATTGGAGTATTGAAGATTGGTCAAAAGTTATGTTCTCCGACGAATCAAAATTTATGCTCTACAAGCACGATGGAAGACACAGAATGTATCGAAGACCAGGGGAAAGATTCAAGCAAGCATGCATCGAAGAAAAAGTAGCCTACGGTGGTGGGTCTGTACTTGTGTGGGCCGGAATTTCTTCTGAAAGTCGCACAGAGCTGGTGATCATAGAAAACGGCTCTTTAACTAGCGCAAGATATGTGGAAGAAATCCTCAATGATCACGTTGGTCCATTTATGGTCAATTTAGGCGAGGATGCTATATTTATGCATGACAATGCCCGACCTCATACAGGTAGGATTGTGAATGACTACCTTCAAGAGATGAACATTACTCGTATGGAGTGGCCAGCGCGCAGCCCGGATATCAACCCGATCGAGCATGCTTGGGACGAGCTAGGCAGATGCGTAAAACAACGAAACCCTCCCCCAATCACGCTTCGTGAGCTCAAAATTGCTCTCACAGAGGAATGGGAGAATATTCCCCAAAATCGTATAAGGAACTTGGTGTACAGCATGCCAAACCGCGTAAACGCAGTAATGGAAGCACGAGGAGGCAATACGAAGTATTAAAATTCAAGAAAATCGTAATAAAGTTCAAAAATTTAATGTTTCCTATTTTTGTTTCAAGGAGAGATCAGCAGTTTTTTTTCTTTATGTAATTTTGTGTTAATAAAATGTATGGCGACTCATATTTTTTTTACTTTCATTTAAGGAGTATTACATTGTCTATTAAATACAATTTATTGCATTAACCTATCATTTTTAGTTTCCGAGATTTTTAACATTCTTTAAGTGACCCGGATTCATTGCTCTCGAGTGTAGTTAGAAGTTTAAATCTAGTTTTAATATTATTATGTACAGTAATGCTGTCTCGTTGGTCTAGTAGCAATCGAGACTGCTGAGCATGAGGTCGTTATTGGGTTTTTCCATCAAGAATTTCTTAGTAGCAGCCACGGAGTCTGGATTTGTGCCTGGTTAATGGCAATAGGCTTTCGCCCTATTACATGGGACTTAAACATAACTGGCGAAATGTAGGTGCACTTGTTAGGTACACCACTGCCTACACCTTTCGGGGATTACAACACGATGTTATGTACATATGAATGTGCAGAACAGATAGATAGATAAAATAGTAAGTCAGAAAGTTATAATCAAGAATTTAAGGGGGTATCCATTATTAACTACGCGGAATCACTGTGAATTAATGAAGTCATCATCTGCCTAGCCTTATCCCAACTGACGGGGTCGACATCCTGTCTCATCGGATGCAGCTAAATACCAATGTTTTACATGGAGCGACTGCCTATTTGCCATCCACAGCCATGCCAGCCAGATACTGGGTAACAATAATCTTTGGCAAGATTGGCTATCACATTTAGTTCAAGCTGGGGTATTGATTGCCTACAAATAAAGTCAATACTCACAGTCACTTATATAGACCACCAATCACCACACGAACCAAACACCATTGTTTAGTTCGAATAAACAGCCCCCAAAATCGTCTTTTCTTTCAAAACTGTGAGTTACTTACTTACCTATCCACAAAGGAGAGTTTTCAATCATATTCTTTAATAAAGTAACTCTGTTTGTAAAAAAACGCCTTTACTTTCGCGCAGTGTGGTAAAACAAATAAACCTTTAACGGTACGAAAATAAATAACAACCAACCTTATCTATTAGCGTTACCAGACCCAATATTTACTCAAGAGTCTCAACAGAAAATATTAATATACATAAGAAAAACATTTACCATACATTCTATTCAGTTCACATCCCTCAAAAGTGATGTATGTACAAAAAAAATGTACCTACACTGTGAAGATGATTTGACGACGATATTATGAATAAGTGTGTTTTAAACATTAAGTACATAGGTAGGGATTAGAAGTTCTGGAACAGGACACTATGGACTGTATTGAATTACCACTTTGCCATAAGATACACGCTCAAGCGACAAACAAAAAGTGTTGCGGTGGTGCTTGGCCAGGAGAAGGTCAAGTTACCACTACGCGACTGGAGAAGCTTGTGCCGCTTGTCGCAAATCGCGTTTCAATTAGCATCGCCTGAAGTCCTGGCCCTAGCACGAAGCGCGGTGTAAAAGTAACTTGTCTACGTCAATTTATCAATCCATACAAATATAAAATAATTTCTGAATGCATAATGAAATACGGTACTTGTAACATTTTTTTTTTATAGCAACAGCTAGTCGAGAATACATTTTTAATTATAAATTTTAGTTAAATTTTGAGCAGGCGAAGGTCGCGGGCAACAGCTAGCCGAAAATACATTATTATTAAAATACATTTTAGTTAAATTGTTTGCAAAAAGCACAATCAGTTTCATTTATAGATACGAATAAATTCTGAAAAGTATGAATTTTTTGGAACGAAGTTCCTTGTCGCGCGTTGCGAAAGCTAGACGGAAAAAATTAAGACGAAACTTTTTGCTATAGTAAGCTATTGTAAGCCGTGCGGCGTGCGCATGTTTCTTTGTCTGTCTCTCTCTCTCTCTTAAAGAAAGCAAGCCAGATATTCTTTTTTTGTTTGTTTTTTTTTTGATATTTTATTTTTTATTATTAATATATAATAATAGGAACTTCGTTCCATCCGGGTGTCCCTTGACACCTCTCAATTTTTTATAATTTTAAAATAGTATTTCTAATTTTAAAATCGACGCATTTCAGTACGTTTGCAACGCGCGCTCATGCCGGGGCCCGTGAAAGGAACATTAGTTTTAAAATAAACACGATTTTCTCCTCCTTCAACGCAGCAAGATTCTTTAGATCTAATATTGCTAACTTAAACACTGGTGGCCTACAATGACGTTTTAAAAGCAGGAGTAATTCTAGTGTGGGAAAGAGATGGCGCTAAACGACCTGTATAGCTCTGTCTCTTTTCCATACTGGAATTAGTCCTGCTTTAAGACGTCATAGTAACACCCTTGTTCCTACAAATATTCCTAGTGCTGAGCAATTGTGTTTGCTCCCGGTCCCATAACCTTATTTGTAAGGGGGTTATTTTATCCATCAGTAGGCTTATTGGCTGTTTATTTCTCACAATCGATAAACTTGTTGAGTGCTTTTCTTCGTTTCAGGTAGAGGTATTGAGTACCTACTGGTAATAGGATTAAGTTATTGGACTCTCTGCTATTTCTGTTTTTATGAGTGTTGACAGGGAATTTGACACGTGTTTGGGTGCTTGTGAGTTCGTTCGATTTATAGTAGGTATAACTTTAGTTGCTGACTGTTGATCTAGTGGCCGCAAGCGCGACTGCGAGCATGAGGTCTTAGGTTTGATTCCCAGGTCGGGCAAAGTGTTATTGGATTTTTTAATCAGGAATGTGTATAATAATGAGCAATACATATTTGTATAGGGTAAACCAGGCAAACGTGCCCCACTATTCGAAAAATCGAAATAAAAATATTTTTTTGTTCAGAACATGTTTATTAAAGTAATCAGTCTTAACCTCTGACTCAATTGGCATAACAAAACCTAAAAAATCTTCTAAATTATAATTAAAAATAACTGAGATCAACAATTTTGTGAAACTTAGGGTGGGGCACATTTCAAGGATAGATCCGTCTTATGAGCCCCAGCAAAAGTAATGTGCCCCACTTAAATAATTCTGATTTTTGTAGCGAAAAACGGAACGTAATTATAGGCAAATAAAAGTTCAATGAGGTTAGTTTTCGATAAAAACTTTAAAAACACGAAATAATATCGAGCAAATACTTTTCATCAACGTGAAAATAGATACAAAACAAATTCATGTAGTCATACAAACCTTTTAATCACTTTTTCTATCTCAAACTTAATAAAAACCAGCACAGTGTTGTTTATATCGCGGCCATACTTGGGTTACTGACCAGCTAGGATCAAATAAGCGGCAAATTTAAAATGCATCACTGAGTTTCGCGAGTGGGGCACGTATCCGACTGGGGCACGTTTGCCTGGTTTACCCTAGGTATATTATATGTATTTTAAACTATCATGGTCACTGACATTGTCATTAACACTAGAAACGGGATCAACGTGATCATGGTGCTTGCAACAGCGCCGAAATATCGGGAACTCAAAACAAACAGTAAACATGGTAAATATACCGTTTCTAGTGTTAATGATTATATATGTTTGTAATCACGTTCTCGAAAACGGCTTTAACGATTTCGATGGCAGTTGCAATATGAGTTTTATGGGAGTGAAAAATCGATTAACTAGGTCGTCTATTTTCATCCGAGCAAAACTCGGGAGCTCAGGTAAGTAGGTATATGATATATCGACAAAATTACAGTTAGAAAAAAAACATTATCACAAACACCAAGCTCAAAACGGATTGATGATAGAATCATATCGTTGAATGAAGTGTTACTCGAGTATATACCTTTAGAATTAATTCAAACACAAGTACCTGAGGACCTCTCATACCTTTGAAGGTACACTTCAACCTGTAATAGACACCATTGCTTTGTTTTCATGCCGCTTAGAATTCTAAACAATAAGACTTAGCAATAATTAAGATATAATATTGTTATTTGGCAATAGATTCCTAACAGCTTACACGATATTTATATGTAAGCTTTTTAAGGAACTCGTGGCTTAATAGTAATAGTCGCTCGGACCAATGTTTAAGCCGAGCTTACCACAGTTGGTCTGTGGATGGGTGACCACTCATTTCATACCGAGTTTCCTCCATGCCTCGGAAAACACGTTAATACGTTGTTCCCGATTGACATTTGTAGATCTTTGACAGTCGTTACAGGTAGTCAGTGGCGCCAAAGTCTGACAACCAGTCTTAACAAGGGGTAAGTACTGTATTACTCAGTACTAACTGGTCAGATAATCAGTCGTTTCAGGTAAAATACTTGTATTCAGCTGATCTGGTTAAACTGGTAGCCGACCCCAACATAGTTGGGAAAAGGCTAGACACTACTAGGCAGGTGATGATATTCTAAGGTGTACTTACACATACACACATAAACATACGCCTCCTTCTTATGGGGATAAGCAGAAACTACAGAACGTCACCTGTCACGATCCCCACATTCCTACTCCCATCGCCACGTCCACGATTATGCATTTGGTCATGCACGTACGGAGGAGTAACAGCCTATTAGTTAGGTAGATAGCTTACTTATTCACCGTTCAATCATCACCATCATCATGATTGGAAGCCTAATTCTACTGCTGGATATAGACCACCACCTTTTTGTGTCACACCTTGCATGTGGCTGAGATGAGAATGCTGAGGGGGATATCAGATATGTAGTGTTATGAGAATGGATAAAAGAGAAATGAGTGCATAAAAGGAAGTCTGAAAGTACCGCCGGTGACTGAAAAGTTGTGTGGTAATCGGTTGGCGTGGTATGGGCATGTGATGCGGAGGAATAAGGAAAATGTTGTGAAGAAAGTTTTGAGGATGAATGTGGATGGAAAAAAAGACCTGCCTAAAAAAGGCATGCCTGTAGCATCCGAAGATCGATTTTATCTGTCGAGGTTCGATTCTCGACACTTAGATTGCGTTAGGGAAATTCTTAAATCATCTGAAAGTCCCTCACTCTTTGCATGGCATTGAGCCGTTTCGAATACATAAACAACAAAACAAAAACACAAATCTACCAGTAAAAACACACAGGTAGCGTTGAAATCCTCATAAAATCTTCTTATTTAATTATCATAGAATAGGTTCAATCAACATGAGCTATCAACATGAAACGTTTTCATCTGCCGCGATCATTTGTGAGGATAATAAAGGGTGCCGTAAACACTCGGGATTGGTTGCAAACCCCTACATAGCCATGTTTTATGGTGTGAAGGCAATTTGTGGTGCTCTGAGCTTCGTTGTAACGCTAAGAATAGTGGACTTATTATGATAATGTAGCAAGTGTTTTGTTTTATCGTCGGTGGTTATCAGTTGACTGTATTTTTTTATGGTTGTCTTCAAGTCGGTTTTTTTTATCTTGGGACAAAAAACACGGTTTAAATCAGACTAAACACAAGAGGACGAAGCAATCGATTCAAAGAGGTTATTTATATCCCCTTGGGATAAGCAAAAACTACAAAATGCCACCACCTGCAACGAGTACATCGGTAGCTTATGTCGATCCAATACATTTTCGACTTTTTTTTAATTACGTTGTCACACTTTTTCTAGGCTCTGACATCATTTCAAAATTTACTAGTCTTATCTCGTCTTCTTAGTCGTCCACTCTTGACAGAATGGTCGTGGTCATGGGGATCGCCCACAACTGCGGTCGCTGCCTTCGCGATCCTTTTCCATCGGTCTCTATTGGCTGCATGGCGAGCACATTCTGTCACAGGGATCTTGGTGTGATCACGTGTTCTCGTGCCTTCGACTCAACCCTTTTTGTTTTTTTTTGGAATGGGATAGGTATCATCAAAAATGACCCTTCCCGTTGTGGGCGGAGCGGAAGGGAGTGTCAGACTTTTACTGACTAAAACCCATCCATGTTCCTTCTTTTGAACTTTGTGTTCCAGGGCCGCGGTATCTCTTTCGAACAGTCCAGTTGTCTTGTGACGGTTCGACTCTACCCTGAATTAACAAATGCTCAACGGAATCATTGTTGCGGGTAACGAGTCCAAAGAATCTGAGAATTCGTAATTGCACAGCCGAGGATAGTCTTTGTTTAATATTAAGTTCTTTGTGTATTGATGCGTTAGTCCGATGAGTGGTCTAGTTTATCAGCTTAAATAGTCTTATTTACCTATACCACTAAGATCTAAAGATGGAGAACGGTTTGAGTTCCAATGCTTTTAATTAACTATACACAAAGACGGATCGATGGGATTTAGTTTTTTCACAATAAAAAAAAAAATAAAACGCAACGAACGTATTGTTAACACACGTTATCGGGCCAAATCAAGCCTGATGTGTAAGCTCTTTAGTATTCAAAAGATTCTAGATCTAAATAAAGGTCTAAAGAAAATACTTCTTCTAATGTTATTTTAATCGCTACTCGTAAAGTTGCGGCGAATGGGCTTTATTTGCATTTATATTATTATGTGATTTGGAGAAAAGATTCCTTTACTTTTATACTGGGTTTCTTGAACTTTACCTATACATGTTACAACCAGAATATTTTTATGTCATTTTAAGTGTTTTTGGATTAGCATAAAATTTGTTGTAGTATCGCCCATTTCAAGGAATGCACCGAATCACCAATCACCCAGTATAATTTCAGCGAAGGTAACAAATAAATTTAAAGTGCCTCATATTATTTTGAAAGCAAAAAAGTAAGCTAATTAACAATTAATTTTACAACAATTAGTTTGATAACTTTCAACCATTAGATACTTATAAATTTCGTTAACAACAAAGTTATCAAAGAACTATTTAGTTCTAACTTAATTTAAGTTTGTATTTGTAATATCGCTCATCGACATCAAAGCGGTGGGTAACATTAATTTACTTTGTTACTAAATGTCTTTCTAAGAATATATATAGTTTTGAAACATAATTTTGATGTAACGCAATTACATTATAATTTGGTCATAGTAGCTTTTCTTTTGCTTTGTTTTTCAGCTAAAACAAAAAACAAATTAGCAAAAAAAATCTACTTTTTGTAAAAAGAGACTGATCTATCTATTTATTTATTAGCAAGTAATATAGGACCTTAATATAACGTGGTGTTCTAAAGATCTCTGCTAACCCCATAGATAAAACAGAAACATTGATAATTCATAAACATTTTAAAATTCCATTACACCACTCTCCAAGTATAATTGAATACATAATCATCAAAAAGTCGAAATTACTTTTTGAAACACCTATAATGAGATACGAGAGTCTGCCTTTGCAAAATGTATACCTTAATCCTTCGTTCATCGACCCATCTGGATGAATCCTTCAAGACCCCCAAAATGGATTAGATGAGATCCCTCTAATCAAATTACTTTCTAACAAGAGCTTTCTCGTTTTTTAATCTCCACGACCGAGTCGATTAGGAATGGGGTGTTGAAGATAACCGTGATATTGCTGCCAAGGGGATTATTAAGTAATCAGGGGGTGAAACAAAGTTTTTAAGTAGGTACATTTTAGAAGGCATTTCAGCATTGTTTTCATAATGCAATGCATTGAAACATAACTATTATAACTATACAGCGTGTACCAGAAACTTGACATATTTAAGGGAGTTTAGGGTGGTCTGTATTAGGTCATTAAATTCATAATCATAATCGCGAAAAAAATCAGCTATCCCATATAAAACTTCAGTTCTTAATCAACCCAAATGTATAATGTTACAGAAATTCTTATGGAATAACTACTGCTCTTTTAAAAATCGTACGTTTTACCAATGCTCGACTCCTTTTGCAAATCATACTAATATTATTAATGCGAAAGTTGGTGAGGATGGATGAATGGATGGATGGATGGATGTTGGTTGCTCTAACAGGAATTTGTGTAGTATACTACAACTAAAAACCCCGATTACTGAAAATCACGCTCTAATTAAATTCAGGGTTTAAAGGTAAAATCGACTCCTTCAATTGTTGTTGTTTGTTGTTATTGAAAAGTTAAAATGTAGCCTATGTTACCCGAGACATAATAACGAATCGATTGACATCTTATTCATCAAAATGGGATGAATAGTTTAGGCGCTACGGAGGAACATACGTAAATACAAATACACAAACATACATAAGACTCCTAAAATCGTAACCCTTCCTTTTGGGTTTGCCGTAGTCGGGTAAAAACTACAGACCGGATTTGGATAAAATCTGGCACACTGATAGTTTATAACCTGGATTAACACACAGGATACTTTTTATCCCGGCAGTACAATATTAGGTAGTATAATATTTCCATAACACCTACAATATTGTTGTAAAGTAATCAACATCCTTGCTTTATTCAAAGTTTTCAGACATGACATAGAAAGTCACTTCTCATAATAATTGTAAAATGTAGCAGTACAACGCTAGGTTACGTTGTTCTACATCAAAGAGATATAAGATATTATGGGGAGGCAGACCTGAAATGTCACAGAATATCACTGTGATTCTCTCAGTGGGGCCAAATAGCAAAATTACCTAACTTTAGCACGTTACACTTGTATCGATACTAAGTTGATAGCGATATATTTCGCTTTGTGTCGACTTTCATAAGTAGGTATACAACATGTATCAGTAAAGTGGGGTCAGATTTTGAGGATGCTGTAGCACTACCAAAAGAGTGTCAAAAAACCCTTATCGAAGTCGAAAGGCACTAGTTCTCCACGTCATTTTTTTGCTCTGAAAACCTTCTTTCTAGTTACGGAGATATTTGAGGTCAAAGTCCCAAATTTTTCATAAGTTTTTTTAAATACTGGTTTATAAGGTTATAGGTAACTTTACTTTAAATATCGCCATGACCCGGTTACTATTCAATGCATCCATCAGCACAATGATTTCAGTGTATTACATTGAGTCTTATCATAAAACGTTTCACGCCAAAAAAAACAAGTCGGTTCCCAGCAATAATTTTTGCGTAGAGTAGAGTAGAGCTTAAATATGACCTTTATAACATGCTGTATGTATTTAAATGTCTGTGTTATAGACATTTCTCATACAAATTTTACTAAGACTAGAAACGTTGAAGTACAACACTGGTCTTATTCTACACAAATACAATTACGGTCTGCTCTCAGACGGAGATTAGCGGTTGGCTGGATAGATCTGGCACGATACGAGGTTCCACCTCAATGTGTGTGCTTAATTACTCAGTGCACGCCAAGTTTCTCACAGGACGGGCGGCCGACGGATACGGAATTTAATGTATTAACATAGGTAATGTTTGGAAGCATGCGAAAATAATATTATTCAAAATAAAATGATTAATTTGTTGTTTTGAGAATTGATTTATTTGGCGTTTAATAATGACATTGTATATAAGTTATGTTACGTTCATAGTTACCAACGCGACGTTTATAAAAACATGTACATATCTTTAGTGCACACAAATGTTGACAAGTTCCACTAATGAATAGTACTCATACAAAAGATAGGATAAGCACGTAAGTATAAGAGATAGCTATCATTTAAACGATTCCGCTTCAAATGTTTTCGTTGACTGGTAGAGAATGCCTTGTGGCATTAAGTCCGCCTATGTACCACTATTGTACATGAAGTTTTGTCCAGGTATAGATAATTAATTTTCTCGACGCGGACTAAAGATATGATGTCCTAATTGGAACGTTATCGAGTCCTCACAATAGTAGTAAGTGTAGTAACATATCTGCCTCATTTTATATATAATATCATTGCGTTTAGTGCTTATGCAGCAAGTAAGTTTTATTTCCTGGTATTGCATTAATTTCCTAAGAAAACCTTTTCGGGCTAGTGGGTGACTGCGCTTATTCTGAGTAAAAAGGTGTGCTTGTTTAATGGCAATAAGCTCGCCCTCTAGTACATGAGACTAAAACATAGTGAAAGAAACGTGTAACCCAAAAGGGGTAACATCAGAAAACAAAGTAACCCTTCGGGCAACTAAAGGCGTGATGTTTACTGAAGATGATGTTCCTAAGTAAGCGATCCGGTCATAAACTGATCGTAAAAGGACGGATATGCATAAACAATTATTACCATTTTCTGACACCGCAAAGTCAAACATGTGTTCCTAAAAAGATTTCTGCAACACAGTATTAGTATACACACACACACACACACACACACACAGTATTAGTGTACACAGTATTAGTATTTTGTTGAATGAAATGAAACGGTTAAAAAGTGTTTGAATAAAAACCTGAAATAAACGTGTTAGAAAAGTGAATTGGAGCGAAAAGACAATATGAAATGATTAAAAACAAGGGCAGGAAGATGTGGCTAACAATATTTTAAATCATACAGTAGTATGTAATATTACTGTTTAAGTAAACACGAATCTGCAAATAAACGAGTTTGTTTTAATAGTGAAACGGATGGGGTATGGGCAATGTACCCTCAATGATTTGTAGGAAATAATGAAACTCGGTTGGAGTTTTCAATTAGTGAATTGAATGTTTCATTTTGATTTGCAAAGTTTCTATGGTTCATTCCTGTTTGCGAATCTTTTTATACTTGTTAAGATCTATCTGTACGTAGTAAATATTATGAATGACTATTAACAACCGTTTCTTTATACAAGTGATTACTTGAATAAAAGTAATAACTTAAGATGCGATTTTTAGTCTGTAGTTTAGTGATTGCTTGAAGTTAGAACTGAAAAAAGTTAGAATTTCTTTGACGGTTCTTTCTTCTTTCAAATTCTTGTCTATTGCATAAAAAAGGTTGCATAAGTAATTACTCTATCTTGACGTCAGACTCCTCTTGTGTTTGTGTTAGCCATCTACTGCGAGTTGAAATATATGCCTTAGCCCTCAAATAATAAAAACTAATTACCCCCGTCGTCCTCCTATTATTTTACTTAAGAATATCTATTACATAACTTCAATTTTCTTTCTAGGATTATTTCAATCAAAAAACCATGGGGAAATGCTTGGTATACCTATAGGTTTTTTTCCATTATTTCTCTTGTGAGTAGGTCGGTAAGTACGAGTACCTAGGTGGTAAAACCAATGTGGATATTTATTTATTTCTTTGGCTCAAAACACCATTTTTATAATAAAACGTTGTGAGACATTTCAAAGAGCACCGCAGTCTACAAAATTACGAGGCTAATATAAAAGAGAGTGTACGATATAATGATTGTAATAACACCATAAGGTTGAACCCAAATGTTGCCGATATAGAAAATTATAAAGAGTGCTCCACATTAGTTCGGGTCGATATATTTGAATCGGCGGTATAATTGTGTTGAACAACAGCCGACCCGATGGAATAACTACACATCGCTAGTTAGCGACAAGGATGACATTTATAAATTTTGATTTTTCGATGTTGTATGTAGTTGAATATAAAATTAACGAAAGTAAGTATTAAATACAGTAACGAAATACGTAAAATAAACCTTTAATCTTTTGATAAAAGGTTTCTATGCAAAAAAAGATTGGCAATATAATGAAAATATTTTTAGTCAAACTTAAAAAAACGCACTCCTGTATTTCTTATTTTTCGAATTTAGTCATTATTGTCGCATTCTCCTGTTGCCGACCCGCGAACCTCGTTCCGCAACTCAATCAATACAACCCATGGCAGTCCTCTGCTAGACATAGCTAGGGCTCTTACAAGTTGTGCCCCAACACCCTGACCTTCCACATCTAGGCTGGCTAGCCAACTTTTAAGGTCATCAGCGTCTATCATTGCTGAATAATGTTCAGGTTGACTCGTCACTATTCGAGTTGAGCCGATCAGCTTTCCCGAACGTTTAACTTCTAATACTTGATGTGCCGCCCGGCTATGCCGAATCATGGCTAGCCGCATGTTCATGTGTGGCACCCCTAACACCGACATCGATGGATAAATATAACAGGGTGTATACTAAGTGCCAAACACTGTTTATGAAGAATAAGGAAACAGTTGTATTTGAAGTAATAGGTTGAGAGAAAATGATTTGTTGTTTTATTCGATTATGCTGTTACGTTTTGCTGTCTTCAGTTTCTGCTCAAGACAGCAACGAAGGAGATGTTTGTTTGTTTATTTTAAGGGTAATTATTGTATCAATTAGCTTTAATTTACGCTTACCGCTGACATGGGTATCGTAGACAACAAGTAGATTGTCTTATTAATGATAAAATGAGCAAAATGTATGTCATCATCATCATCTGCCTAGCCTTTTCCCAAATTTGTTGGGGTCGGCTTCCAGTCTAATCTGATGCAGTTGAATACCAGCGCACCAGAGTAAGCGTATAAACATATTAAATTATGTGCTTCTGTTTTTACCGAGATAATTCTGTCCTAAGTTTCTTCATGGTGTCTACCTGTGTACCTTTTATAGTAATCTGTTCAGAGGTTCGAACCATAATTACTTTTGCATTTAATAAAATAGTATTATGAAAAAAGTCATGATTGATCCGATAACAGGAAGTCAGTAGCCCGAAAGTCTGACAACCAGTCATTCATACCTGGAAGTATCGTATTACCCAGTACTAACTGGGTTGCGGAGGTCAGATAGGCAGTCGCTTCAAGTAAAATAGTTACGTTAGACTGGAAGCCGACCTCAACATAATTGGGAAAAGGCTAGTCAGTTGAAAAGTATTGATTGATCCTTGGCAGCTCTAGGCAGAGTTGGGATGTGGATAATGAGGCATTTGTCCAGCAGTGGAACGATTATGGGCTAGTAATATTAATAACGAGTTATAATATTATATTTTTTTACTGTTCTTTTACGGATTATTTAAATATGTTTGAAATTTGTAAAAAAATAAATAAAGGGAATAATAAGTCATGTTTCACTTTTAGACGAATCTTGGCAATGGCTGGAATTAATAATTCAACGAATATCATATCATACATTAATTCGAATATACAAGCGTGTTGTTACTATTAAAAGTACTTTTCCACCTTCGTTGTTAAAAGGGTTAACATGTTTGCTCGATGTATTAAGATTTTTGGGCCCTCTCACAAAAGACAGGATTATCCCATCAAAACAGAATGGCCCCTGCGTGATTACATCTGCAAAGAAAACATTGAGAAAACCCTTGAGAAAGATTTAGTATAGAAACTGAATAAGAATAAATAGTCAAACAGAGAACGAGCTTAATTCATAAAGCCGGTGACGATTTCCAATTTTTACTGAATTATGTATCATATTTTATTTCACTGAAATGCCTTTATTTATTCTTCTTACATATAATTTTACATTTTTAATTTTTCTTTAAAAAAAATGGAAAAAAAGCATATAAAAATGTCAGTCGGTATCGAAAACAGGGTCCAGGGTCCTTCGCCGCGGTGAAGGCTTGAGAGCACGCATTATTATTATGATTATCAATTATTACTGAAAGAAATTGCTTTAGTACTTTGTTTAAAACTGAAAACAGAGATTGACCAGTACTTTGTTCGTTTTTGCTGTATTTATTGTTCACTCGACGAACTATGAACATAAACACATGTCACAACATACGAGAAGATTTCAACAAAGACCAAACTTTGTAGTTTCACACAATTGCGCTGGCATAGATATACTTCTATATTATACACCATACTAATAGTCAATTAGGTACAATGTGACTATTTATGACACATACTTCATATAGCAACGCCTAGAAGTAGTGCAACTATTATTGCAGTGCGATTGAATTAAGTTTGGTCTCTGTTATACATGTTACTCCATGTCTTAGACCACCGCAGTAGATATTTATCGCACCGTTTCTTCTACAATATCAACGCATTGTGTTCCATTTTATAGTTTTGAGTTTTATGTTTGTTTGGAGCCTGGTGTAAATCTTAAAGTTGTAAATCAATCGATAGAAATAATTCATTCCTCGCTATTTTGATTTCGCAGTATTCATGCGATAAAATGTTTTAGATTTTAGTTTTAAGTGCTTTAAAACGATATTGTTGTTTGTGCTAGGTTTACGGTCTATGGGATGCGAATAAAATATTAGATAATGGTCTATAGACTAAAAATTAGTCAAATCAGCGAGGAAACCGATTTTTTGGTTTAGGGAGGAACTTGTGGTAAAACAAGAACAGCCGCTCGAGTCGATCTTCAGGTTAAGCCGTGCTTGCAAGTTAGTCCATGGATGGGTGACCACACAACCACCAATTACATAGCGAGTTTCCTCCGTGCCTTGGAAAGGACGCGAAGCCATTGTTACCGGCTGTCAATTGTAGATCTTTGACAGTCGTACAGGCAGTCAGTGGCCCGAAAGTCTGACAACCAGTCTTACCAAAGAGTATCGTATTACCCAGTACTAACTGGGTTGTGGAGGTCAGAAGCAGTCGCTCCATGTAAAAAACTGGTATTCAACTGTATCCAGTTAGACTGGAACCCGACCCCAACATAGTTGGGAAAAGGCTAGGCAGATGATGATTTTTTAACTTTCTTGCCAACGACTCGCATGAAGAAGAAACATTATTAGAGTATCAACGTGTCCTAAGATTGACCACTGTATATTAATCTTATTACATAGTAGTAGTTTTTACTATCACACTTATAATTTAACAGTATGTACTGATATTGAATTTAACCCCTGGAAATACTTTGACAAATGTTCCAAATCACATATTGTCCAACTTCATAGTGTTTTTGACACTTACGACAATAAATGGCCGACTATAAACCATTCAGGTAGAACCAACAAGTTGCCATAGAGACAGGATATCGACAAACAACAAACGGAATACCAAACGTTACAGTACTTGAATAGAACATGATATCGGTTTCATATTTGTCTTGTTTCTTGGAGGAGCTCATGGTTTAATAATAACAGGCGCTCGGGTCGATCTTTAGGTTAAGCTGTGCTTGCCTAGGTTGGTCTGTGGATGGGTGGCCGTATTACATACCGAGTTTCCTCCGTGCCTCGGAAATCACGTTAAGCCGTTGGCCCGGCTGTCATTTGTAGATCTTTGACAGTCGTTACAGGTAGTCATGGTCCGAAAGTCTGACAACCAGTCTTACCATGGATATCGTATCAGTTAATACTGGGTGTATTAACTGGGTTGTGGAGTTCAGATAGGCAGTCGCTCCATGTAAAATACTGGTATTCAGCTGCATCCGGTTAGACTGGGAGCCAACCTCAAGATAGTTGGGAAAAGGCTAGGGAGATGATGACTTATCTTGTTTCATGCAAGACAAGACTAGTAGTGTGATCGGGAAATCTTTATATCATCATCTGCCTTTTCCCAACTATGTTGAGGTCGGTTTTCACTCCAACCGGATGCAGCTGAACACCAGTATTTTACATGGAGCGACTGCCTATCTGACCTCGACAACCCAGTTAGTACTGGGTAATACGATACTCTTTGGTAAGACTGATTGTCAGACTTTCGGGCCACTGACTGCCTGTAACGACTGTCGAAGATCTACAAATGACAGCCGGGACTAACGGATTAACGAGCGTTCCGAGGCACGGAGGAAACTCGGTATGTAATGGGTGGTCACCCATCCACGGACCAAGCTAGGTAGGCGCGGCTTAACCTGAAGATCAACCCGAGTGGCGCGAGCTCTTCCCCAGTTACAGTATTAAAAGTACCGTACTCCATAAGCTTAAAAACGTAAACGAACGCTGTTATTTTTATGAAGATTTCAATCATAATCCCATTCATGAATAAGTCGAGAGGTTTAAAAGCCAGTACCGAGCCTCCATAACGTTAATGTTACGTAATATCGCTCAACACATCACAAAATTGAGTTTGCTCTCAATGTTTCATTTTGGGGTTAGATTTTTATCAATTCCACTACAATACTTCAAAAATGAACCATATGCGTAAGGCAGGAACGTCGATTTTAGATTGAATTGGTAATCTAACCTGGAGGACGCAACAGGTCGAGTAGAATAAATATTGAGTAATTTTGTTCGGAACTAAAACGTAGTCTTATGAGAATAAGAGGTTTTATTGAGTGTTGAATAGATATTGGTTTTGAGAAATTGGAGCTCGTGGTTTAATTTAATTTGTATATTGGAGCTTGTTTATTGGAGCTCATGGTTTAATAATAACAGGCGCTCGGATCGATCTCTATGTTAAGCCGTGCTTGCCTAGGTTGGTCTGTGGATGGGTGACTGTATTATAAACCGAGTTTCCTCCGTGCCTCGGAAAGCACGTTAAGCCGTTGGTCCCGGCTGTCATTTGTAGATCTTTGACAGTCGTTACAGTTAGTCAGTGGCCCGAAAGTCTGACAACCAGTCTTACCAAAGAGTATCGTATTACCCAGTACTAACTGGGTTGTGGAGGTCAGAAGCATTCGCTCCATATAAAAAACTGGTATAGAAAGTCTGACAATCAGTCTTACCAAGGATATCGTATTACCCAGTGGAACAACTGGGTTGTGTAGAACAAAGACACCTAATATTCTCGTATAGAAATTAGACGAAAGTATAACATAGACAAACTAATGTATTTCCCAGGGGATAGGTAAATACAACGAAGGTACATTTCGCCAGTTCGCCACCTGGTATCCAGCTTTAAACGGTTATACTGGAGGTCGAACCCAACGAAAAAAGGACGACGCAACTTTGGCAACTCATAGGCAAAATCACCTACCAGCCTTTTCCCAATTTTAGACTAGTATCCTATACTATTAAATGAGAAATATGTATTTGCAATCACGTTCTCGAAAATGGCTCTAACGATTTCGATAAATGTTGCAATATTTAAGGTACCATTAAAATAGATGGACAAATGCTTGGATATCTTTGGTTAGACGTAAAGTTAGTACTTAACTGAACGCAGTGTTAAAATTTGTCGATCTATTTTAATAGAACCATATATAGGGGGGTTTATGGGGGTGAAAAATAGATCTAGCTCTCAGTCTCATATTGGGAAAATTCACTCGGTCGCCCAGGTACTAGTATTTGATTTGAAAAATAAAGGCTGAACATCTACTAAATCAGATCAAGTAATATAACAGAACACGTCACAAATATTTGTCCCAGTCGATATCGGAATGCCTCGACACTGAGGCCCACATTCTTCGAATTCATTTCACATACACGAATGCCAGTACACAGCAAATTGAGCCAACTAGCAAAATAAAGCAGTAAACATTATATATTTATTTTCGTGACTGATTGACAACACGCACCCTAAACTACTGAAGATATTAAATGTTTTTTATTAAATATTGTATTGTATTGTATAACCGGCTGGTGTCCGCAACTCCACGTCAAATGCGCGTATTTTGCGTGCGGTTTATTAAATATTTTGTATCAATATAAAGGCCTAGAGAAAAACTTCATCTAACATAATGTCATAATCCATTATCCGCAGCCCGACTTCACCCGTTGCCGAGCACAGGCGTGTCTTGACTTGTGTCAATCGCCACGCAACAGTGCTAACAGTGCTAGCTCATGAAGGTCTACCCGCGATGGCAATAATTTTTGTTCACCCATCTCGCCAAACGGACTGAAATTTCTTCATTCTGTCCTTGGACGCCTCTCGGTCACCAGTTCCCACAAGCTGTCATCATAGTGCCTTAAAAAGTGTCCTGCTCAACTACATTTTGATTATCATCAGTTCATCACTTGTTTTTCAATATCAACTCAATTTAAGTCCAATGTTTTTAAAATCTTATCGAATGATACGTAATAAGAAATAGTCCTTTATTCTTAATTTAATTTATTTCAACCCTTTTATTTATTTTATTAATAAATTGTATGAATTTGTGAATTGTATTGTACTGTCAATTTCCTTTTTTGCATTATCTTAATTCTTATTTGTGATATTAAGGAATACCTAACCCCAAATATTTACTTTTACCAAAAAAAAATGTTTTTGTTTTATTTTATCAAAAGATTAATTAATTGTATCGTATTTTGATAATTAATCAATTATTTCTTTTTATTTCATTTATCTGAGTAATGCTAATCTAGTGGCAGCTTTTACCATATCTTAATTTTGTTAACATGCGGATAATGCAGTAGGCTGCAATATTGTTAATACTACATTTATGTATATTATTGTTATTTGTGAACATTATATATTGTAGACAATTACTGTCCCATAATAAATAAAACAAATTAAAAATATCGAAACTAATGACATAATATCAAACGATTGTCAGAAAAAAAAAACGATTATTAAACGTATGTATAAGTTTAGCGATAAAAAGTTCTCCTCACCGTACCATACCAAGACCGTGCTATATGAACGTTGTTACGGAAAGAAACATGACACGCTGACACGGACTACTATGACAGACTACTTAAGCGTGTATAGTCATTTGTGATGCAAGCAGATCGAATGGATTAATAACTGTTTCTTGGCCAGACAAACCAAAGAGTAACTTTTTGATAAGTCACAGGCAACAACAACTAAAACCAACCATAAAATTAATTAATTTTTGATCAACACGAACAGCGGGCAGTTAATACATAATGGTCCAATGTGTGAGAACTATAAGCCACTATTGAACTTATTAGACTCCCTACGTGTGGGGCTGAAGTCTCAAGAGTACGCAATTAGTCCTTAATTGGCAATGTTCGGTATTTGTTTAGGCAGTGTAAATGTATATTTATTTGATGTTGCAAATAAAATGTTTTTCCAACTGTATAAATATTTTTGTGTTGCTTGAATTTAGTCGAGATATAAATTTTTAGACGTGTATTTTTAAATGGTTGTCTCTTAAATGTTTGATATCACATTTTTTGTGATTATAATATTAGTTGACTTTTTACAGCCACATATCTTCATATCTTTGCTTACACGCCCGCCAGTTGCGATTGCTACGCACCGGACCTTTTTGAAGAACATCACAATAATTACTGCCTCGGCCAGTCGTGCCTCGCAAGCACGACTGCTAAGCAAGATGTCCTGGGTGCGATTCCCGGATCGGGGAAAGTATCATTGGGTTTTCCATCAGAAATTTTTCAGTAGCAGCCACTGAGTCTAGATTTGTGCCCGGATGATGGCAATAGACTCGCCCTCTATTACATGGGACTTAAACATAACTGGCGAAATGTGGATGTACACCTCTGCTTAACCCTTCTTTGATAATAACGTCGATAAACAAAGCTTCCAATTTAAAAAATGTAACGAACAATATTCACCACTTCAAAGTGTTCTCGTACAGAAAAATAGCAGCACAACAAAACCAAACTCGACGAGTGCACATTTCAAGCAGCTGCAGCGAAGCTCAATAATTAGCTCGAACAGCGTGAACGGCTTGCTTTCCGTGCAAATAGGGTTTCGGTTACGGAAACGAAAAATTCAAATGAAATTTATCGTAGTTTTATTAATTGTAAATGTTTTCTGCCGTTTTCAGGGGTTTGTTTTATGGAATAGAGAGTAAATGTAATGCTCTCGTGTCTAATGCAGCAGGTCAATGTAAAAAAATGTGGAGAATATTTTGATGAAGATTCATCTTAAAGATAGGTTTCGTATTAAAAACCAGAGTGAAGAGCTAAGCGTTGGTTAAGAATGCTGGGATGCTGCGCAAATGCATATATTGCCCTTATTAGTTGTAGTAGTTGTATACCACACAAAATCTTGTCCGAAACAATTTTTTACATTGTAACTAGAAGTTATTAAGGAACCATCATGTCGTCAACGTAGGCCAAGAAGAAAAACTAAACTACTGAACAGATGTTGATGAAATTCAAAGCCAATTGGAAAGTATAATTATATCCTTTGGCATAAAAAAAAAAAACATTTTATAAATCGGTTCATAATTGACGGAGTTCTGAGATAACAAACATTAAAAAAAATGAAACTAAATTAAAAACTTCCTCGTTTTTTTGAAGTCGGTTAAAATAAGGAATTAGTAAATAAGAGGAAGTTTGAAAGTGACGCCGGTGACTGAAAAGTTGTGTGGTAATTGACTATTGTGGTATGGACATGTGATGCGGAGAAATGAGGTAAATGTTGAGTATGAATGTAGATTGCTATAAGAGTAGAGGAAGACCAAAGAAACGATGAATGAACTGTTCGAAGGATGATATTGCTAGAAGAAAGGCGGTGACTGCTGAGATGACGAGTAATAGAAACTTATGGAAGAAGAAGACATGTTACGCCGCCCCCAAATAAATTGGGATAAGGGCAGGAGATTCATGATTTATTTATTTATTCAGGTTAACCAACAACTGTTTACACCAACACATTAACAGCTTATTATATAATAGGATAAAATTGCGGATGCAACAATTAATTATAGGTTAACACCGCTAGCACAAAAACAGTGGTAAAAACATGAATAAAATTATTAAAATAAAAGAGATTCATAAAAGTAAAAGTATTAAGTGAATAAAATAAAACAAAACAAAATAAAATAAGTTACTTTGACAATGTACAAAAGAAATCTAAACAACAGCAATAAAAATAATGTATAGGTAACAAAATAATAACAAAATGCCAAAATTAAAAAAAAATGTAAACAGCAATATCCCTACAAGTGTGTGCTTTTTGATTGAATTGCCCTATGAACTGCACTCACACTGCAGTGGTGTATGTCCAGCAAGTCGCTGCAGCTGTTGAGGATCTTGCATAACCTAGGAATTGGAGAGTTTGCACCAAGTACAGACCTTCGATATGGCGGGCACAAAGGCGTTATGCTATTCCTAGGATACCTAGAAGGCGCACGGAACCTAATAAGGTTTAGCAAATCGGGACAGTCAATCCTGTTACGCAACAGTTTAAATAAGAATAAAAGATCTGCGACTTCTCTGCGCGCGGATAGGTTTTGCACCCTGAAGTGTTGCAGACGGGAATTGTATGAGGGCAATGACCTGTGTTTTCCTTCGCAAAAAGCTAGATGCCACATAAAGCGCTTTTGTACACGCTCGATCCTCAGAATATGGGTTGCGAAGTGAGGCCGCCATACAACGCTGCAGTACTCCAGAATACTACGCACAAGACTGCCGTATAACATTACTTTAGTGCCCGACCTGCGAAAACCCCTAGTATTCCTAATTATGAATCCCACCATTTTGGAAGCTCTCTTAATTATACTTTCAACGTGGGGTACAAAGGTTACTTTTCTGTCGAAGAGCACACCTAAGTCACTTATGACCTCTACTTGTTGGACCTTGTCTTGGTTTATAAAGTATTCAGTTTCGATATAGTTAATGTTCCGTGTGAATTTGATGTGGTAACATTTTTTTGAGTTCAGTTGCATTTTATTATTGCGATGATGGTTAAGAACGTACCTATAACACTACAAAAGACAAAACGAAACCAAGATCAGAAGTGGAATTGGGACCATACATAGTAGTCTAGCATTGTGTAATCTATACTAATACTAGTGACCCGCGACCTTCGTCTACGTGAAATTAGGGGTATGAAATATACTTTACAACCTGTTCTCATACCTACCAAATATACATACAAAATTTCATAAAATTCGGTCGAGCTGTTTCGGAGGAGTGTGACCACAAACACCGTGAAACGAGATTTTTTGTATATAAGAATATTTAAAGACCGTAAGGTTTGTAAGTTTGGATGTAGGAGGTAATATTCGGAACTATTGATGCAATTCCGTAAATTCTTTTACTAATAGGAATCTTTATTATGCCCTAATAATCTCCGACTATAACGTGAGCGAAACCGCCGGAAAAATCTTGTTAATAATACCTAACTACAGTTACAAATACCACGAGAGCACAAAACTTGTGAATCCATTGAAACGGAATAATAATTTGCAGATCACGAGTTCTTTGATGTTACAGAAATATAACTCGCAAATATAGTCCTATATTTTATGAGTTAGGTTCGCGGAAACTTGAGGAAAGTTCCATCAATTTATTTATCGTCATTTTCAACATAACACCTGTAATTCCTGAGGGGTTAGGCAGAGGTGTACCAGCCACCAAACGCCAATTATATTTAAGTCCCATGTATTAGGGGGCAAACCTTTTGGCATCAACTAAACATGAATCCATACTTCGGGCTACGAACGTTGCCGATACGAAAACCCAATAACACATTCATTCTCAGCAGTAGGGTACAGTCTGACAACCAGTGTAATCAATGAGTACCGTATTACCGTGGAGATCAGATAGGCAGTCGCTCCATGTAAAATACTGGTCTACTCAGCTGCATCTGGTTAGACTGGAAGCCGACCCCAACATTGTTGGGAAAAAGGCTGGGTAAATTATGAGTTACCAGTAGCGTTTACAACCTCTTGACCAACCCTGGCAGTTGCAACTCAACGCAACAAAGTTGTAATAATAATCTCTAAAGTAACTACATTCTTGTATCTTTTAGAAAAGGACTTTAAAACGTGCTGGTAAGCTTAAAAATATAGAGGTATGAATAACAAGGTGTAAAGTTCTTCATTCCTCATAGCAAAGGGAGTATCCTCCCACCAGACGGTTGTGTCTGGTGGGCTAGTGCCCGGCGGTAAATTTGTTGTTGGGTTTTTCTATATAGTCTTATTAAGTCACGGATAAGTTTTATCGCGATTAAGAATTTTGATGTTAGTTCTTCATTAGTGTCATAGATGGCGCTGTAGTACTTTTGTACTATATTGGAGTAGTACTTCTTGTAGTGCCTCTACATAAATAATAGTTGTATACCTTCGCGTGCGCGACGTGTACTAGCTTTCCTAATTGAATACGATTTGTAAGTGTAATGCAGTTGGGAACGATAATAATTCAGGTCGTACGGTGAATTGTCCCCGGAGTGGTATAGGTTCTTGCTTGAATTCATACATACCAATTTGTAGTGATCAAAAAACATTTACCTAAAGACAGATACCTATGTGTCTTGTTTCTGGGAATCGTGGCCAGGTTAGCGCTTTCTTAATCTTTTAACATGACTACCGAAACAAGAACTTCTGTGGAACTAAATGATTCGCTCAAGTCTTCATCAACATCCATAGCCTGACTTTACCCACTACTGGGATGCCTCTCTTTGCTTCTGACCAGCTCCACGTGCTCGTGCCAGCCTCATCCAGGATATTCCCGCGATGACAACAATGTCGTCTGCCCATCTCGCCGCCGGATGACCAACACGATCAAGTTTTACATAATGTCAATTATTTTTACACGAAAATGTTTACGCGGATTCGCCCGCTTTGTTTAATCGTTAAAATAACATATAGACAGACAGACACAACAGATTTAACAGAGATAAATATTAATGGTACTTAGACACGATTCTGTTAAATAATAGTTTATATTTTACTTTCAATAGAATGATTTCGTTTTTATCATCTAAAAACTGTTATCAGATTTTTGTTAAAATAAATTCATTTGTATCTCTATTTTAGAATACGTTTCTATAGCGACAGTCTATTTCTGTATCAATAAGTTCCATACGAATAAACTGGTGAGATATTGCAAACAAATATAAAATGTTATCAGGACGAGTGCGGGGAGAGCCCTATTCGTCTTGTACGGGTCCCCAAGTAAAAGGATACGATGAAACGATACGATCAATCAACATCTCAAAGTTGTTTGGGTATCTACTATCTACATTCTACAGAGGTATCTTACAATACTTCCTCTATTTTTTGCCACAACCTTATTTTTTTTTTTGCTCACTTTTGGTGTTAGTACTGTTGGTTTATTACAAAAGAATCTGATACTTAAGAGTCTAGTGAGGTATTCATCAATTAGCAATTGTAATAGAGCGTTTAAAAAAAAGGTTAATTGGAAGTTGGTGTGCAACGGTGTAATCTAAATATCACCCTTCTCCTTTTTCGTGTGGTTCGTGCCTAACCTGATGTCAATGCCACCCATGGGCCTCTGACTTGAATTAACATGCCGCCGAGAAATATCTCTCAGGCACGCTGGTTTTCCGTCCGTCGTATGACGACGGGCAGGCCGTGTCGACGGCGCGTTCGTGTTCCACGCGCGCCTCAAAGAGATGTCAGCAAACGGGAGGGGCCCACAAGGGCCGATGCCTGCCAGGGCTGCGGGACTGTTCGAAAGAGATACCGCGGCCCTGGAACATAAAGGGCCAAAGAAGGAACATGGGTGGTTTTTAGTCAGTAAGAGTCTGACACTCCCTTCCGCTCCGCCCAGAGCGGGGGGGGGGGGGGGTGTCATTTGATGATTTCCCACCCACCAAAAAAAAAAAAAAGGCACGCTGGTTTGGTTTCCAATATCACCCTTAATATTCGTAATATCACGCCTGTAACCCTCGAAAGCTTAAAACAAAGTGTACCTAATATGTAGTACACACACATATTTGACTACTTCTGTTTAAGTCCCATGCAATCCAGACTCAGTGGTTGCTACTGAGAAATTCCTAATACTGGGAAACCCCTAATTTTAGTTATCCAAATGTAAGTTCCAAGGTTTTGTAACAATATTATGATTTAAAAGAGTGTCTATGGAGTTTCTTGTCCGTTCTTCTCCATAGAGATCTACGCTTTGGAATGGGCAACTACAATAATTTCTGAAACTAAAAAAAAAACTGTAGCTACATTTCATTGTTGTCTTTGTTTCGACAATTCAAAAGTGCCTGTAACTGGCCTACTTGAAATAAATGCTTTGATTTTTATTTAATATTCAGAAATAAAGATTGATTGAATATCTTTGTACCCACCTACCTATTATTAATTTATTACTATTACCATAAATCATCCAGATGTTTTAGTCTTTGATATTCTCATACCCGCTCTGTAATAAACCCGTCACTCAAACGTATATGTTCCAGACGTGCAAGTTCAATTAAAATGACTAAAAAACGCATATTCAATACTGGAATGAAGAATAAACCGTCACAGCGTGGGTTCTGAACTGACGTCACGTATATTTATTCCACTGCAAATGAGTGGGTAGCACTGTCTCTACGAAAACCACTCTTACTGCTAAGATATAAGGTAATCGGCGTAAAAATACCCTTAACGAAGCCGAAAGGCACGTGCCCTCCCCGTCATTCCATTATTTTTTTGTTCTAGACCATACCTGGGAACTTCCCAGTTATGGAGATATTGGGGGTCAGAGTTCCAACTTTTTCACAAGTTTTTTTTAAATATTTTATATTTTTGCATTACTCTAATTACTTCCATGAACCCTGTACTTTTCAATGCACCTATCAGCATATTGTTTACGTAAACTATATGCTGATAGGTGCATTGAAAAGTACCATGATTTTTCACCTCCAAAAAAAGTCATTTCCCAACAATATTTTTTGCTTAGAGTTCTTAGTTTGATGAACAGACTGCTTGGTTGACAATTTCGTGAACGGTTCGTTTACATCTTGTAAAACATGCACATCGAGTTTTACACTCCTATCTATAAACAGGCCAAACTGATTACTTGAGTATTAGCAATTACTTAAGATACGATTTTTATTACATAGTAATTGCTTGAAGTTATAACTGCCAACGTTAGAATTCATGGCTTTGTTTTCTTTGGCGGTTCTTGCTCCTTTCAAATTCTTGTCTATTCTTTAAAAATGGTTGCAAGTAATTACTTAAACTCAAGTAATTATTTTACTTGACTTTAACATAGATACAGTGTTAGAATAAGAGAGGAGTTTTTAAAGCGTCATCTCTGTCTCTCATAATATATGTATGAGAATATTTTTCCAAGTCTCGAACACCCGGGCATGGTATGTGAGGTTCCGCCCACTCGTCCACAGAATAGTTCATCAAGTAGGTAGAGATATGAGGTGGTGTGGTGTTAATTGAAATGTATGACAATATCGGGGGCGGTGACGTGCTCTGATTTACAAGTAGGTAGCTGATGAGGTTTTCTGATCTTGTTTTACGTGGTTGTTGATGTGCAATCCATACTAATATTATAAATGCGAAAGTAAGTTGGTTTGTTTGTTTGTTACCTACCTTTTCACGCCTAAACCATTGAACCGATCATCCTGAAATTTTTACATTTTTAGGTGCACAGAGCCATAAGGTACTTTCATCTCGAAAAAAAGGACTGTTCCCGAGAAAAACAACAATAACGTTCTTTTGGTAACAGGTGGCGCCACGTGTCTTTCGAATCATGATTGAATTATATTATTACAAGCAGAGTACAACCCGAATTGATTGTCAAATTCTAAATTAACGAGCGAGCGAAGCCGCGGGCAAAAGCTAGTTAAATATAGTATGATGTACGGGGTGAAAGGGACACCGACGCAAAAACGGATAAGATAAGATAAGATAAGATAAGATAAGATAATTTATTTGCTCCAAACATGTGTACACATACAATATTAAAAAGTGCATGCAGGATAAAATTGAAGAAAATTGGTTCAGACATGTTTGCCACATACTATGGCGTGCAAATGTTTAACAAAAATATTGTGATTTTTAAAATATCATTTCAATTCGAGAGAAGTCTATTTAACAAAAAACAAAAAAAAAAAATACCAAATGAGAAAATTAAACATTGCAAAAATAAAATCATAATTTAAACTATGTCTATAAAATTAGCAACTAGTACATAAATGTCAAAATGATACATGCCAAAAGCGAAAAAAAATAAAAATCATAATTAAAAATAATAAGCAAATAAATCAATAAATGTCAAAATAAATAAATAAATGTCAAAAATAAATCAATAAATGTCAAAATAAATCAATAAATGTCAAAGTATACACAGTAATGTCAAAAGTTATTAATAAAAATTATAATTAAATCTATGTCACAGTAAATGGTTCTGACAGAAATTCATTAACACTATAATATGCTTTGTCAGTTAGAAATGATTTTAATTGTTTTTTCAATTGTACATTATTAAGCTCTCTCCAACTTTTAGGTAACTTATTATAAATAATGGGAGCCATGCAAAAAACACTTTTGCGCATAAGTGCCGTTCTACTCCCATGCAGACACAGCTGATTTTGATCACGCCTGTTTCTGGGAAACTTATCAGTCATTCGCGAAAATAAGTTACCGTTATTTCTAATAAACATTACTGTTTCCAGAATATAAAGGGAGGTCAGTGTCAATATTTTATAGCGTAAGAAATAAGGCTTACAACTATCGGTGGTTTTCAACTTAAACATGGCTCTGAGACATCTCTTTTGTGCTTTGAATGCGGTTTCTTTGTTCGTTGAGTTACCCCAAAAGATAATCCCATATCTGAGAACAGATTCCGTTAGCCCGTAGTACGCAGTTAATAAGGCGTCTATGCTCACCTTACGTGATAAAGTGTACAAGGCAAATGCACTACTGCTTATTTTATTAGTCAGGGCCTCTACATGCGCCTTCCAATTTAAATGTCTATCAATCGTAAGTCCTAAAAACTTGGTTGTGTTAACTGTGTCAATTTTGATATTATTATATGTTACGTCAAGATTTGGAAGAGTCAATGCGCGCTGGCTAAAATGCATAATTACAGTCTTTTTTAAATTTATTTTTAAATTATTATTGTCTAACCATGCTACAGTTTCTTGTAATGCCGTATTTATGTCCTCTTTATAAAAATCTTTTTGATCACAAGGAATAGTTATCGTACTATCATCTGCGAACAGTGTCATCGGATACTTTATTGCCATTGGAAAGTCATTAATATATAGTGTAAAAAGCGGTGGTCCTAGTATACTTCCTTGTGGAACTCCGTAGACAACATTAAGTTCCTCCGAAAGAAAGATTTCTTCTGTTTTGGTGCTTATATTTATTCGGTTAATTTCCGTTATTTGTTTCCTGTCCTGTAGGTACGATTTAAAGAGTTCCAGGACATTCCCTCGTAAACCGTAAGCCTCCAGCTTTTTTATTAAAATATTATGTTGTACATAATCAAAGGCTTGTGTCATGTCACAAAATATGGCACACACTGGAGTGTTTTTATCCATATTTGTCATGACTACGTGCAAAAAATCATAAATAGCCATATTAATTGTTTTATTTTTCCTAAATCCTTTTTGTTCATTGCAAAGAATATTATTCGCTTCTAGATATAAATTGAGTTCTTTATAGATATATTTTTCTATTACTTTAGAGAACATTGGTATCAATGAGATCGGTCTATAGCATTCCATTGACTCCCTATCTTGTTTTTTGAACAATGGCTTAATTACCGATTTTTTTAAGGCGTCTGGAAAAATACCTTCGCTTATACATAAATTTATAATAAAACTTAACGGACAACAAATTTCCTCGGCCACTGCTTTCAGTATTTTTGTACAAATGCCATCGTAACCTACACTGTTTGTATTATTAAGGGCTAAAATAATTTTTAATACGTCGCTTGGCAAACTTGGAGCCATGAACATAGAATCTTTTCTGTTTAAAATATGTTTAGTGACTCTGTCTCCCGAATTAATATTTGGCTTAATTTTATCAATAAAATAATTATTAAACACGTTAGAAATAGATTTTGGATCCGTGATAATTTCATTATTGTCAACTATAATCTTATTAATATTATTCTTTGGCATATTGTACTTTATTTGATTTATTATTTGCCAGGTTGTCTTGGATTTATTGTTAGATGTTTTTATTCTATGGTTATTTTGTGCTCGTTGAGTTAAATTTATAATTTTTTTAAATAGTTTTGAATAATTTTTGAATTGTATTTTATTCTTATGAGTCGGTTTTAAACGGAACTGCCACAGTAATTGTCGTTTTTTTTGGCTGCATTTTTTGATACCACGTGATACCCATTTTTGCTTTTTATGGACATTTACCGAAACCACAGTTTCCGGGAAGCACTGTCTGTAAAGCAGCAAAAATATTTCAGAAAACGCCCCAAATGCTTCATTTGGGTCATTTGATTGAAATACTTCTGAAAACGTTAGACTACGCAGATATACCTTAAATTTCTTAATATTTTCATTATGATAGTCACGTCTTCTCCTACTCCACCGATTAATAGTACCTACTGTCATAATCGGGCATTTCAGTAACTGAGCTGTGTGATCCGACAATGCTAGCTCTAATACTGAAGCCTTACAGAACCTATTAAAGTTATGCGCAAAATTGTCAATGCATGTTTTGCTCTTAAGACGAGTCGGCTGATAAAGCGCCAATTTCAAGTTAAAGCTTAATAACATATTTTCGAATTCTATTGCTTGGTTATTCCGTTTAAGTACATCTATATTAAAGTCTCCTGCCAAAACAATATTTTTATAGTCCTTTTTTATTAAAATATGTAATATCCGTTCTAGTTTACTAATACATTCATTGAAATTATTAAAATTTGGTACTCTGTAAATACAAACACATACTAATTTGTGAGTAATTAGTTCAATGGCGCAACATTCAAAAACACCACTTGTAGATATTTTTGCTATAATTGGTAACTCTCTCCATTTATGACCGGACTTCACTACTATGCACGCTCCACCTCTTTTGGTTTCCTTTCGACTGTAACAGGCCGCTAAACAGTAGTTTTTTAAATTAAGGTGTTTTTCATAGGTTTCCATCATAAAGTGCTCTGTAATGCATAGGACATCCACACCTACGTTTCTATCACTTAACTCATTGAGACAGACTGCAAGAGTATCGCATTTAGCTAGCAAGCCTGCAATGTTTTGGTGCATGATGTATAGATGATTAGTCAAGAAAAAAATGGTCTTCTGTTGTATCATTGTCATTCAAATTGTGGTGTATGTCAACGTTCAGCATAATGTCCGTCACTAAGTCCAGTAAATCCTTAAATATAGTGCGTAGTCCAAGTTTATTTACTTTGCCAGAGTATTTGTTAAACATGCTGCAGTCATATTCTAGATTCCGGTTACTGTCCAGAAGGAATGCATGCTTATGCGTCAGTATATCTAAATATAAAAGATTGTTAAAAGTCTCCACTCGACAGTTAAATAAGCTGGTGTCAAATGGATACTTATACGTTGGCATACAAATAATTATGTTTGTGTGTTCCACAGCTTGAAGTACCTCACGTATATGGAAAATCATGTCATAATAATCGTTAGTCCTCTTGAAGTCCTCGTCCCCAAGGAATATAATGCAGAAGTCATTCATATTGTAATTTAATAACTTTGTCTCCAAACCGCTTAGAAGCTGTCTAGTATTTCCATGTGATATTAAATAATGACATAGATTGCAATTACTTTGGAATGTGTTTTCAGCTAATGTCAGTACGTCATTTTTATTATTACTACTGAGTAAACATATTTGACGTTTAGATCTGTATTTTGGGTCTGATTTTGGGTTGTCACAACTTAAGACAACATGGGGATCTCCTTGACTTACCGTTTCGTGCGAAGTTTTCGGTTTCTCCAGTGGGTATTCACTGATCACAGGCGGTAGCATTGGAGGAGTATAGCATGGAATCTGAGTCCTCGAAACACATTTCTTTTTGACCGATTTTGGTTTAGGTGTCCGATTAGTTTTTTCGGCCGTACCGACTTTTTTATAATTATCTATAACGAGTTTACATTTTTCTAATTCTCGCTTTAGGGTAGTGTTTTCTAAGTTTAAGTTTGATACTTTTTGGTTCGCGATTAGTAACTCTTCTTGTAAAAAAATAATTTTATCGTAAAGCTGTTTATTGTTCTGTGATTCGTTGATAGACGTATTTGGTAAACTTAACATAGTTGCGTCAAAGAGGGATTGGTTTGATGTCAAATCACACAGCGAACTTGAACGTTGTGGTTTTCTAAATGTTATGTTATCATTGTCAATTTTTTCGTTCTCCATTATTATGTCCTAAGTCAAATTGCTTCGAACTGAGGCAAGTCACAGAAAGACATATAATACGATTTTTAATCCAAAAACTTTTGCGCAATGTCAGATGCGAACTCGCGACCTTTTGAGTACGAGGTACACGTTATAGCCTCTCAACCAAATGAACTGTTGGACGATGAATTGAAATTAGGCGTTCGTTTCAACACGTAGAATTATTTACTTAATAAAGTCGTTAGATAATGAAATAATTATTTTTCTTTTTCTTTTTGCACCACCTTTTGTTAAGTCAATGCATATTATGTATATATCACTATCACTTGCGTTAGTTTTACTGCACTGCAACACAATATCGTTGAGTTATTGTTATTCTTCTTTGACACATTTAACTGTCCGACTTTATTTTTTGTTTTTTCACTGATTCTTCGGTATTTTTTAAAGATAACACTCACACTTCATTATTGGACTGCTCTGAGTTTATTTATATCAAATTTGGGCTAAATACAGGCCATTTACCGAAAAAATTGAGTAAATTATAGCGGAGCTGTATACTTTAGTTTTTGAGGTGTACCCTCTTTTTTTTTAATTAACATATGGATAACACGTATTCAGTACATCATTCTACATAATACATTTTTCATCGGTTATTAAACAAAAATCTCCTGTTTCTAACAAAAATGCAATACCTACACGGTCAAAATGTATGGAACAACCGGTTTTCTTCCGGCCCTGGTTCAAGCCATGGTCCGGGGCGAGAGGGAATGGGAAGCCGTCGCCTCCTTCTGCGAAGCAGTCATGCTAGCGAAGGAGGCGGCGGAACGTGAGAGGGAGAGAGCCTCACGTCCCAGCCGCCGCGGGAGGAGAAGCACCGGGCGTCGAGGGCCACGCCGTGATGGCTCTCGGCCACCGTAGGCGCGGGCCTGTGGACGGTGAGTAATGGGCTAGCTCGCCGTCCGTCCGTCGTATGACGACGGGCAGGCCGTGTCGACGGCGCGTTAGTGTTCCACGCGCGCCTCAAACAGTCGTCAGCATACGGGAGGGGCCCGCAAGGGCCGATGCCTGCCAGGGCTGCGGGACTGTTCGAAAGAGATACCGCGGCCCTGGAACATAAAGGGCCAAAGAAGGAACATGGGTGGTTTTTAGTCAGTAAGAGTCTGACACTCCCTTCCGCTCCGCCCAGAGCGGGGGGGGTCATTTGATGATTTCCCACGCACCAAAAAAAAAAAAAAAAACCGGTTTTCTTTTTTAATGACCGATGAAAAATTTCTATATAGGAGGCTCAGAATGATGTACTAAATAAATACGTGGTTACCGTTTTCACGTCGTTGTGCCTTCCACCTCGTATAAATTACATTATAATGACTCATTGAATATTGAATAGACTGCTATATATTTGGCACATTTTTGGAAGCAATAGTAAGTCCCTAATTGCTTGATACATCGCTTTCATTTTTGTTTAGTAAAAAAAATGTTCATAGCGCCACCTATAACACATATTCTAATCATTAAATCCTCAACAAAACGATATACCGGTTTCTCAATACCTGTTACGATCTACAATTTCATAACGCAGTGATTCCACGAAATCCAGACGGGCTGCAACGCGGTAATCCCATAACATCTAGGCGAACTTCCAGGAAACATTTGAAACGATAGAATGATTCAGATTTGGCGCCACGTTTTTCTAAACACCTACGTCTGAGGAATTTGGGTGGATTGAGCCATTTATGAGATAATTTCAGACAGACAAATAAACAGACACATTGATGAAAATTCCCAGAAACACTGTTTATACTTAAATCAGCCTAAACAAACGAACGTCATACTATTTTCGAACCTCAATTTTTATTTATTAAACCTTTTTGTTTCGATACCTGTTTATTTTTTTGCAGACATTTTGATTTTATTTTTATACACTCACAATAAAAAATAAAACTAAAATTTTATCATAACACAACACACGAGAAATGTATGCAATATTCAACATTTTTTGACGAATATGTACGCCGCTATTATGTACATTTTAAACTAGTGTTTACATCCGAGCATGTGCCATCGGCCTCATACGATAATTTACATTTATATTGCCGAAGTTCTACCGCTGACGATTTGACTGACAGGTAAACATACAATGTACGAGAATATTGCTGCGTCGGTACGGACGCACGAATAAAACCGGCTATTATAAACAGCAATGGTTCCCTTGGTGGTTTAATTTCCATTTTGATTTTGTTTGTTGCGTTGTAACTGCATACTTTAGCAGAGATTGAGGTGAATGAATTGTTGTAGTTATGTGGAAATATTTCCGAAACCCAGTGGTGACATAACGGGACCTACTTACAAGACTACCCACACCACAGCGTGCTTCTACAGAGCCCTGATGTTTACAGTTCGAGGTGAGGACGACATTCAATGTCTAATTGCAGCGGAGTTGTGGCGCCTTGGAACTGTACCCGATTCATTGTGCCCCGTGTTATTGTGTTAAATTTTAATGTCAAGTAATTTGTTAGTTTAATAGAAACAGTGTATCGCACCCAGTGTATTTTCATTGCACGAAACACAACTTTGGCCCCGGTAATCATCGATAGTTCACGTGTTTGAATGCATTTGCATTTTTAACTAGCTGTTCCCCGCGGTTTCACACGCTGCGTGACTCCTAAGGGTCGTAGCGTAATGTTATATAGCCTTCCTCGATAAATGTACTATCCAACAAAAAAATAATTTTTCAATTCGTACCCGCAGTTCCTGAGATTAGCTCGTTCAAGCAAACAAACAAACAAACAAACTCTTCAGCTTTATAATATTAATATATTAAGTATAGATTCCTCTTCTCCATAACAAAAAACTAAAATTAATTCTTTCACTGGTATCTAACGCACGGTCTGAACCATCCGGTCTGGTCTGGAAGTATGTAATTTTGCCTAAGAGTTTTTTTATATTATAGAATGGAACCTAAGGGAGTTGAATAGAGGAATAAAAGTGTTTGGGATTGTTTAGCAATGTGACATCATCAGTGATTAATCAGTTTGTGGTCTCATAAAAATAATTAATATGTTTTTTAAATAATCCTCACAGCAATTGTTGAACTTTTAAGAATTTCCGACGCAATTTAAATTTTTGCTAACATCTGAATTAGTCTATTTCAATCTTCACACTTATTTTTTTTTTCACTTCTTCTGAAAAAAAACTAGGCAGATGATGATATAGATGTATATCATCATCTAGCCTAGCCTTTTCCCAACTATATTGGGGTCGGCTTCCAGTCTAACCCGATGTAGCTGAATAAAAGTATTTTCAAAGAGCGACTGCCTATCTGACCTCCACAACCCAGTTAGTACTGGGTAATATGATACCACTTGTTAAGACTGGTTGTCAGACTTTCGGGTCACTGACTACCTGTAACGATTATCAAAGATCTACAAATCTCAGCCAATACCACCGGCTTTACGTGCAAATATACATACAACTATAGATTTACAAAGCAGTGTCTATAAATTAAACTTGTTTTATTCTGTACATCTATGAAGGTGCGTAGGTGTCGTACGTCACGTCTTACTAATCCCGGATCGTTCAGGAATGTGAAGGTTACTCAGAAATGCATAGCAGATTTCTAATTAACTTCAAACTTCATGATGGATTATGAAGGTGTACGTACCTATATTCCTAATAAATGTTTTTTTAATTATTATGTACTTAATTATTTAATGTTTTGTTGAATATTAATTCAAACTATGAAAATATAGTATAACCAAAAAAGGAACATGGACTTTATTTAATGCGGTCATAAATATTTGCTGTTTACAGGAAGCTCATCCAAACGTGTAGATAAAGCAACTGGGTACAAAGAGATTTGCGTTAATTACTTCGTAAACATATTGCACGTGTCTGAATACAAGTAAAATACAACATGGTTACCACGTATTCAGTACATCAGTCTGAACCCCTCCACATAGAAATAAATTTGCCATCGGTTTTTTAAACAGCTGTTCCATACATTTTAACCATGTAGCCTAGATATTGCAGTTCAATGATGTACTGAATACGGGGTAACTATTTTTAGCGTCAGGGTCCCTTCCACCACGTATTTAAAATAAAATAAAAAGTTTGTTTTAGATCACCAAGCCTTTAATAGTAAAAGAAGAATATTAGGTTTATTTATCAAAATTTAAACCGTATCAAAATTTCGTGTCCGTGCTATTAACAACCGTTTAGGACTTCTCTCTTGGCTGCAGAGTCAAGTCATGTCTGCCATACAAATTTATTGTCACCAGAACCAAAGGTGTGTGCTAAATGTCAGCTCAATCGGTTGGGGGAACTGGTTTGAAATTCAGTTGCAAGATTTGAACAATACATACTAACTAACAAGGCAAGTAATTTTAAAGCTTATTTAACGAAGGTCAGCTCAAAAAATGAATAATAAAAACTGATAATGTTTCAATTCTCATTTCTGGCATTCAAAATAACCTTGTTGTACTAAAAATATCGCTAAATAAAACAAAAGCATGTGAAAATAAAAACAATTTTCATCGTAATTCGTGCTCCAAATAAATTATTCTAAAACATACGATACGTACATTAACATTATTTACTAGTGCTAGATAAGACACGTTATTAAACGTAGGTGCGTAATAAATAGCACAGTTGCTACTTACACGTTTCATAGCGACTAAGATTTACTGTAATGTTGCCACTTCTAGCATGAGTATGTTTTTAAGTATTTTGTGAACTAGAGAAGTGGACCTAGACAAGTGGTAATCGCTTTTATAGCTTTTCGTTTTTCTACAATGATTTTCAACCTTATTGACATCAGCTTTTGGCAGCTTATATCTGTCCTATTAGGCTTGTCTCCTATTCCATGGGACTTAAACATAACTGGCAAAATATGAGTGTACTGTGGGTACACTTTTGTCTAACTCTTTGGGAATTAGAGGCGTAATTTTTAGGGTTCCGTACCCAAAAGGTAAAACGGGACCCTATTACTAAGCCTCCGCTGTCTGTCTGTCTGTCTCCAGGCTGTATCTTATAAACCGTGATAGCTAGAAAGCTGAAAATTTCACAAATGATGTATTTCCGTTGCCGCTATAACAACAAATACTAAAAATTAAATAAAAATATTAAGGGGGGTACAATAAACGTGTTTTTTTCGTATTTTTTATAGATAATGGTACGGAACCCTTCGTGCGCGAGCCCGACTCGCACTTGGCCGCTTTTTTATGTTAATTCAGTCCTCTACTTAGTACTTATTAGTTCGATAGTCCTAAGCATGTTTGACTATTCCAACATCGTTATTACTGATAGAATCCATCATCATCAGCATTCTCATGTCCTTATCCCAATTTATTTGGGGTCAGCGCAGCATGTCTTCTTGTTCCACACTTCTCTATTACTCGTCATCTCATCAGCAGAGGCCGGAATAAGGTAAAGTTATTCATGTACTTACACTGATTTCATACAGCGAAAGAATAAAGTGGAAATGCCCCAAATCCCGGGATTAATTTTAAAGAACATATAAATAAAAAAGTTATTTACTTTTATACAATTTAAACCACTGCACGCGCGACGTTGCCAAATTTACATCAACGACATCGGATGTCCGAAGTTGCAAAATTCCAATGCGCACACGCGCGATGTTGCCATATTTGTAGTTCGCACAACATAACTTGTGAGAAAAAAAGAAAACAATATTGGAAATGCAGAGCACTTCCCGCTTAACGAAATGTACTAGATTTTGAAATTCCGGGAAATCCCGGGGAGATCCATGTTAACATGTTACATTTCGATGCAAGTACTTAAATAACTCTACCTAATTCCGACCTCTGCTCATCAGGCACCTCCTTTCTTGCCATATCATCGTTCACACAGCCCATCTATTGCTGATAGAATCCCCTAAAAATATAGTAAAAATCCTTGCAAAATTGGCCTCCTCATTATTCCCGGTTTGTAAATCACGCCCAGGAATTGTGCTTGCACTTTCTAATCGAATATGAAGCGATTTTTATTATGTAATCAGATAACTACGGCATGTCTCGATTAATTACTATCGATTGGCAGGTGACTAAGAGATCAGCAAACATCCTCAGGGGTATTTCCCATAATTACAGGTGAAGTTATTCAAGTATGTTAATATAACATAGGTTGAATATTCTCACCCTTCGCCCTGACATAATCGTTTGGCAACTATTTACAACCCACAATGGAATCTATGGGACTTATCCTTAAGCAAGACCACGGGGTACGACATAATTATTCAGGTATTTTCAAAATATTTGAAATTCATCCGACATTTTCCGCTCGAGCTTAATGAATAATTAATTACAGAATAATGCTTACCTTTCCGCAAGTTAGGAACCATGCCATTTTGTCAACTTTAAAAACTAAAGTTTGAAAGAAAATCAAGTTCCAAAGAACCGAAGAAAGTGTGCCATGAAACATTTCACGTAGCACGTTCTCGTAGCATGTCGTAGCGCATTCGTAGCTCGTATCGCTCGTAGCGCATTTATTAAGTTTACACGTGTAGATTATAATTATGTTTTAATAATGTTTTAAGTTAAAATAACTTATGAATGGTGTTTTATGGGTTAGTTAATGATTAAGCATTGTTTATTAAAGTAGGTGTATTAAACACACGTGTACGTATCTGATGGAAGTGGATTTTTTTTTGATAAATAAGTTAAGTGCTACTAAGGTGTCCCTGTTGGAAAACTCAATAACACTTCGCCCGACTCGGCAATCGAATCCAGGACCTCATGCTCAGCATTCGACCACTAGAGCAATAAGGCAGTCGTATTGTCTTAATCGGTATTAAAGAACAACATAAATTAAAATTTATTTATAAAACGTCTTCTTTAACTATATGCTAACTCCACGTATTCCAGTTCGTCCCACTTCATAGTAACAGCTACACACGGCACTTTCTTATCTCGTCGCAAAATAATGAAACCGCGAAACTTTCATCTAAATAATGCGGGAGTTAGTAAAGTTGGGGCTATTTACAAAAGAATGTTAACATAGTGATATCAAGCCTGGGCCTAACATAAACGTGCGAAAGAAAATACTTGTTTTGTACATAATACACGTATCTACAATTAAATTAGTTATGGGCCCAATCCACGAAAATTGACAGCCCGTCCAAATAAACGGGCAGGTTTTACAATGTTTAAGTGACTAAAATTATTAATGAATTGAAGTTATTTTTAATGCATAATATGTTAACAAAACATTACGCTAGTAATCCCCGAAGGGTCAGGCAGAGGTTTGTGTGATAGTACTCCCACATTTAGCTAGTTATGTTCATCAACCGGATACGAATCAGACTGTGGCTGTTACTAAGAAATTCCTGATGGAAAAACCCAATAACACTTTGTTCAACCCGGGAATCAAACCCAGGACCTCATGCTCAGCAGCCGCGCTTGCGACCACTCGACCAACGATGTAAAAGAAAGTCAGTAGTACAAAATAACATTGGTTAAAATTGTGCTAAATAAAAACCTTTTTTTTTTAATTTCTAAAAATTCGCTTTTATTGGGTAAATCAGGCGTTGAAAAGAGGTCTTTAATCATATTTATGAATGATTGCATAGATTTATTTTCGAATTAATCGTTCACGTTTACGTTGCAAGTTCGTTTGTTCGTCTTACCATTAGACCAGGGTAGAAGCCTTTAAAAATAATAAAAAGTGAAAAAAAATAATAGTAGGATGCAACCCATTAGAAAAGGAGGGGAATATTATAAAAATGAAAGGAAAAATAATTTACGGGCGATCTGAGGTCGGGAAGGGGATGGGGGTGAGTTTTTAAGGGTAAAAAACGGTTTTTGTCGATTTCCGGCAAAACTAAAAGTCCTATCGAAAAAAGTTAAATGGCAAAGTTGTAGGTAATAAAAAGATCTAAAACTTTTGTATTGACAATTTTTTCACATAACCTCAAAATTTATGTGAAAAATTCAAAAAACCAAGTTTTTGGTTTTTTATTTTTATCTTTTACAAAAATTTGATTTTTTTAACGAAATTTGGTGAAAACTTACCTTTTTATGTCCCAAATACGCTGTAATTTATTTGATTAAAAATATTTATTTTTTCACCTCATTTTGAATTAATATCGAAAAAGCACCCTAATTTTCAATCGAAAATTCACCCGTCAAAATATCAGCTTTTTTCAAAAAGTTGGTATGTTTTCTGTTTGTTGAAATCTCTTCTTTCCGATGGTGAAAAAAAAAACTTATGTTACCATAGTAAATCTTCTCAGAAAATGCAAAAAATCGAAAAAAACTCGAATTCGAAAATTCTTTTTTAATTATTATAAATAATTTTGAGCTATTTATTAAAATTTACACTTTAGTTACTCGAAAAACGTTAGATTACATGCTACATTAATAAAAAAAAATTGCAAATCAAAATATACTACTATAATTAACAAGCAAATAAGTTAATAAAATTAATATTTAATAAGACATCTACAATATTTGGAGAAAGTTGTCGAATCTTTTTTAAATTATATGCGTAGATGCCTATTTATAACTATTTTAAGATAAATTATATTGCCTGAGTGACCTACGAAAAATTGTAGCCCATCAAAAGGTATTTCATGGAGAAGTGGGGAAGGGGCTAGGCGGGTTTGGGTCTTACTACATACATACCTACTATTTTAGTCATGTCAAAATATATAAAAAATATATTATAAATATATTAAAAATCTATAATAAATGTATAAATGTAAAAAAAAATGTATAGTAAATATATTTTTAATAACTAACTTTTGGCCGATTTTCATGTATATTTTATATATTTTAAATATATTTTAGATACATTCAAAATATATATTAAAATACATAAAAAACATAGCTAAAAATATAAAAAATATATTTACGATATATATTTTGTATATTTTTTATACATTTTTAATATATTTTTTATGTATTTTGAATTTTTTTTTTTCATGGTATTAACTAAATTTGTTTGTGCAAAATTAAGGAGATTATTATATTTTATTCTTGTACTAAAATATCATTTAATTTTAATCTCTAGGTTATGTTACGTTATGTATACTATTTTTTAAAGAAAATATTACCATTTTAATGTTTGAGTTGATTGATACAGATAAAAATAGAGATAGTATTTACCTTCCTATGCAGATTCGAAAAGTTTTTTTTTTTTAAGTAAACTTGTCACAATTATCTTCAATAAACTCTGCGTGCACGTGTATTTTTAGAAACGATGTACTGTATTTCGAATACTGGCTAGGCTAACGGTTGTAACAGATGCTACGAAATAGTAGGTATGTATGTAGTAAGACCCAGACCCGCCTAGCCCCTTCCCCACTTCTCCATGAAATACCTTTTGATGGGCTACAATTTTTCGTAGGTCACTCAGGTATATAATTTATCTTGAAATAGTTATAAATAGGCATCTACGCATATAATTTAAAAAAGATTCGACAACTTTCTCCAAATATTGTTGATGTCTTATTAAATATTAATTTTATTAACTTATTTTGTTTGTTTTATAGTAGTATATTTTGATTTGCAATTTTTTTTATTAATGTAGCATGTAATCTAACGTTTCTCGAGTAATTAAAGTGTAAATTTTAATAAATAGCTCAAAATTATTTATAATAATTTAAAAAAAAAATCGAATTCGAGTTTTTTTCGATTTTTTGCATTTTCTGAGAAGATTTACTATGGTAACATAAATTTTTTTTTCACCATCGGAAAGTAGAGATTTCACCGAACAGAAAACATACCAACTTTTTGAAAAAAGCTGATATTTTGACGGGTGAATTTTCGATTGAAAATTAGGGTGCTTTTTCGATATTAATTCAAAATGAGGTGAAAAAATAAATATTTTTAATCAAATAAATTACAGCGTATTTGGGACATAAAAAGGTAAGTTTTCACCAAATTTCGTTAAAAAAATCAAATTTTTGTAAAAGATAAAAATAAAAAACCAAAAACTTGGTTTTTTGAATTTTTCACATAAATTTTGAGGTTATGTGAAAAAATTGTCAATACAAAAGTTTTAGATCTTTTTATTACCTACAACTTTGCCATTTAACTTTTTTCGATAGGACTTTTAGTTTTGCCGGAAATCGACAAAAACCGTTTTTTTCCCCTTAAAATCTCACCCCCATCCCCTTCCCGACCTCAGATCGCCCGTAAATTATTTTTCCTTTCATTTTTATAATATTCCCCTCCTTTTGTAATGGGTTTCATCCTACTATTATTTTTTTTGGTTTTAAAAATTATCGACCTTGGTCTACATGGGGTATTGTATTACCTAGCACTAACTGGGTTGTGGAGGTCAGATAGGCAGTCACTCCATGTAAAATACTGGTATTCAGCTGCATCCGGTTAGACTGGAAGCCGACCCCAACGTAGTTGGGAAAAGGCTAGGTAGATGATGGTGATGTTTACGTTGCAAGTTCGTGGTAGGGATTACTAAAGAATGTTAGCAGAGTGATAACAAGCCCTGATAACAGGGAGATTGTGAAGTTTTAAGATTTAGTACTCAAAAGTTGGTGGCCCATATATTGTATACATTTACAGTGGTTTCTTGTGAGTGATAATCAAGTATTGGTTATAATTACAGACAAAATTATTACAATTGTTACACCGATCTAATCTATGCGTGCAGAACAAAACATGTGTAGAAGTAAAAAACATTAAAGGAGACTAACTAACAATGACTAAAAAAATGTTAATAATAACGGATCGGTATCCCAGAAATAGTAAACGGAGCAGGGGAAACCAACAACGAGATGGAAGGTCGAGATAAGACTGACAGCGGGCCCTAGCTACAGGGGAGTGACTCGAGATAGAAAATATGGAAACAGGTATAGGAGGTCTTTGCCAAGAGGTATGCTGAATTAAGACATATACTTTAACAACACACAGAACAAGTAACATTCAGAATAAAAGGGCTTATAAATTGTCAGGATTTATTCCGTTAGGCTTGTACATCATGTTAGCAGAAGATTGGTTTCGTGCAATGAAAATACACTGGGTGCGATACACTGTTTCTATTAAACTAACCAATTACTTGAGATTACAAATTAACACAATAACACGGGGTACAATGAATCGGGGTACAGTTCCAAGACGTCTCAACTCCACTGCGATCAGACCTTTGATGTCGTCGTCGCTGCGAGCTGTAAACATCACGGCTCTGTAGAAGCCCGCTGTGGTGTGGGTAGACTTGAACGTAGGTCACGTCCCAGCCACCGCGGGAGACGCCCCGGGCGTCGGGCGCCACGTGGTGGCTCTCGGCCACCGTAGGCGCGGGCCTGTGGACGGTGAGTAATGGGCTAGCTCGCCGTCCGTCCGTCTTATGACGACAGGCCGTGTCGACGGCGCGTTCGTGTTCCACGCGCACCTCAAAGAGAGATCAGCAAACAGGAGGGGCCCGCAAGGGTCGATGACTGCCAGGGCTGCGGGACCGATCGAAAGAGATACCTCGGCCCTGGAACACAAAGGGCAAAAGAAGGAACATGGATGGGTTTTAGTCAGTAAAAGTCTGACACTCCCTTCCGCTCCACCCTGAGCGGGAGGAGTCATTTGATGACTTCCCATCCCAAAAAAAAGGGCGTAAGTACTTGCGATTCATTTTAAGTCCGTACCATTGATCGGATCCAACAAATAAATAAATAAAATCAACAAAGAACACCGTTTGACACTACTTAGCTGCTATAATATCATTACTGCCTACTTGAAAGTGAACACCTCTAACTATATACGGTAAATTTGCTCGCAGTGGTCTCACCACAAAAGCTCAACAGAGTATAACTTGCCAATTAATAGCCAATCAGAGCACGAGCCTTTGAACTGTCGTTTGTCGCTTCAATTAATATTATTGGCAATTGACAGCTTGCCAAGTTTGTTTTGTAGTCACCTATCCATTGGTCAGGCCTTCGTTTGCTCGGTCAAAAAGTTAGACTTGTGATAGCAGTTTCTTGTGACCAATTTTGTTGGCGTTTACTATATTTTCGGGAATCACAAAGAAGACCTTTTATAACTGCCATGAAGTGTATGGAAAAAAGGTGAAATACGACAAATTTGCCAATACGTACAAACTCATATTGCACTATGCTTATTTTTTTTGACTCTGCTGTTTTTATAGACTGACTGTTTTCTTCAATCAAAGTGGAATTTGTTAAGTAAGTAATTTCAAATAATTTATTCCTTCGCTAGTATCTTATGAGCGTTCATCAAAGTTGGCAACATCGCAAATAGCTGTCAAATATTTACCTGTTTTAATTAATTTGGCAATATAACTGTATGGAAATAAGGAGAATAGCTAGAATATTAATAATGAATTGCAATTAAAACACTGAATTTGATGTTGTAACCGTTTCAGGTGTAAAAAAGGCATTTGGAAAGTTTCCAAATATTTTTTTAGATCTAAAACTAAATATTCGGTGTTTCGATATTAATTATTGCATTTCATAATCACTATTTTAGTTCACTAGTAAGCCATATTTCTTATTGCCATACAGTAATATTGTCATATTAATCAAAACAGCGAAACAATTGACAGCTATTTGCAACGTTACCAAGGGGGTAACGTTGCAAATAGCTGTCAATTGTTTCTTTTTTATAAACGCTCTTAAACTTCTCATCTTCATAATTCTTCTGCATTTATTCCAATTTACTTGGGGTCGACTTAGCATGTCTTCTTCTAATTTATCTATAACTGTTACCGCCTCGTTGGTATAGTGGTTGCAAGCGCGACTGCTTAGCATGAGGTTCTGGGTACAATTTGCGGGTCGGGCAGTGTTACTTAGTTTTTCCATCAGGAACTTTTTAGTAGCACGGAGTCTGGATTTGTGCTCGATTGATGGCAAAAGGCCTACCCCCTATTATGTAGGACTGAAAAAACTGGCAAAATGTGGGTGTACTATTCGGTACACCTCTGCCTAACCCTTCGAGAATACAGGCGTGATGTTATGTTGTTACTTTAAAATAAAGGTAAGTACATCAAATCACCATTTCTGTCAAAAACCCTCAGTTTATGTTCCCAGTAACAGCTCATAACAACAACTGTTGCATTTGTACTAGACGCTGGGGATCGACGATAAAATGAAATACTCGTAATGTAGTAGCTGTCTTACTAACAACGTAACAACGTGTGGGGACCACTTTAATGGGCTATTTATTGCTTCGCAAGGGATGGTGTAGTTTTGTTTGAGAGGGAATGTACCTATTATAAGTTTTTAAACTGTCATTGTCACTAATGTTATCATTAACACTAGAAACGGAATATTAACCATGTTTACTGTTGAGTTCCCGATCGGTGTCTATTGCAGTGTTCTTAATGAGTCCTTTTCACACAAGTGACACTCTAAACAAAGGAGTAGTCTCAGTATCTTTTAAGCTGCATACGTCGCTTAGTGACACGATTGTCATAATGGCATGATTGTCATAATGACACGATTGTCATAGTGACATAAATGACATAGTGACATGATTGTCATAGTGATAATCGATAGCGATTTGTCATTATGGAGATTTGTGTTGACTTCTGGATTCCCCTCGTTCTCATGCAAATTAAACGTTACAACTATAATTTGAAGAGGTGTTTCTTTGACTATTTTACAGCCATAGGATATGTTTTTTGGTCAGTCAGTTTGTGAATTGGCTATGGCATGATTTATAAGATTAGATTTATATGTATTTTCTACATAATTTTTTTTTTCTATCTTTTTAGTTAGCTTTTATGCACTCAAGTATTTCTACTTGCAGTGGTTGTCGTTAGAAGGACTTCTAAAAGTTGCATTTATGTGAAACTGTATAATATGATTGGAACTTTGCACTCATACTAATGCTTGTGGATGGGGAAGCTCTGGACAGTGATGAATGGGATTTAAAAAACGATGTTAAACTGAAATTAAAATTCTTGTATTCCTGTTTCTATGTTGCTTACTAGTATGTACTCTTTAGGAGAAAGAATTAACAATAAACTGGCTGTCTTGATGCTGATTTTCAATTTAAAATGATGGGCAGGCAACTTTATAGTCTTACCTCTTTTTTTAACCACAAGCACAAATTTAGAGTTAAACAACGGAGCAATTTATTCTCTAACTTTTATAAAAGAGTTCTGCTTATGACTCAGGCCTTAATTTCACCTGACAGGTCATTTTCAACCGCATGATTATCAGTGTATGGTACAAAAGTCGACTATACGGGATGGATGGGACACCAACGCGAAAACGGTTACATTCAGTACATCATTCTGCCCCCCCCCCCACATAGAAAATTTTCATCGGTTATTAAAAAAAATCTGTTGTTTCCTACAAAAGTGTAATACAAACACGGTTAAAATGTATGGAACAGCTGTTGTTTTTTTTTAAACCGATGAAAAATTTCTGTGTTCATGCAATGATGTACTTAATACGTGGTAACTGTTTTCGCGTATTCCACCCCGTATGCAACTTCCTACAAAGTTACGTAAAAGGACTTTGGTAGATAAAAGAGTCAAACCATTGTGTATTCATGTAAAATGGTAAGGATCTTATTTATGATACTAAAATTTGACTTCAATGAGCATTTGATAAGAATCCTTGATATGTTAACAATAGTGTAACTGTCATGGATATGACAAAATAAAGTGTGGGGACGGGACTGTACTCTAGTGAGTCAATTGTTCACATGCTCATACGTCACGTCAAGGACCTTGCGCGCGTATACGTGTTCGTCGCGTTCGTTCATTTGTTCAGACAACGGAAAGCGTCTTTCGGTTGCGGTGGTTGGTCTGTTGATACAACACAATGAACGCAATGTTTGCGTGTTCGCGCGACCATTTTGTAGCGGCACTACATAATATTAAGTGCTACAGCAACATAGTACAAAAAGTACTAAAAAAATTCTAAATCGCGACCTAAGACTATATAGAAAAACCCGGCAACAACTGTCGGGCAGAAGCCCACCAGGCGTCTAGTCTGAGGATCCTCTCTTTTCTATGGGGGATGAAGAACTTTACACCATGTTCTTCATACTCTCAAAATCACGATTGTCAGGACGTGGCCCTAATATAGCTACAATTTTCATTCTTCAAGGATAACGGGACTTTCGGATCTTATTATAATTTCGATCTTATTATAATTTCAGTCATACTACAAATAGACGGCTCTCAGAAATGAGGCTTTGCCACAAGAAATAGTACATTAATTTACTTTTTGGTTAGACAGGTAAGTACAGTCATAAGCATTGAAATATAAACTTAGCAAAATTCAAATGCGGGTTTTTTCGTGAAATATCGTTTTCTACTTTGAGATAAGACCTATTTCGTAATATTTATTTGTAATATATATTCGTTTCCAAAAATACTATTTACGTGAAAACGTAAAATGTTAATCAACGGGAGACAGTAGGAGAAAATCGCTATTGAATTTTGATTAGACATTTCATTGCTTGTGACTGTACACAACTGATTAACTACATAAAGTTAACTTGAAATAGCTTAACATTTACGTACCAAAACAAATCGTTTCTAAGACTGTAGGTAGGCGTAACAATTTCTGCAAAGGTCAGCGTAGTTTAAGATTTACACACCAATAAATCTACAGGCAGTTTGATTTATTAACCAACAACTTCAAGTTGTAAGGTATTGGACTTACCATTCCTATGTTGGGAACTGGTTCTGTTTTTGATCAATCATTGCGTGACAATTAACACTGCAGTACAATTAAGAAGGCATGTCTTTGCTAGGATTTAGAGGATCTATCAAAGTTTCAAAAGTTTTGAATATTTCATACACTTTGCACTTTTTCTAAAGGTTAACTGCCTCTTTGGTCAAGTGGTCGCAAGCATTACTGCTGAGCATGATTTGCCGAGTTCCATTCCCAAAGTCGGACAAGGAGTTGTTGGGTTTTTCCATCAGGGCATTCTCGGTAGCAGCCTAGGCGTCTGGATTTGCGCTCGGCTAATGCCAATAAGCTTGCCTCCATTACATGGGAGTTCAAATTTACTGGTGAAATGTGGGAGTTATATATTTAGGTACACCTCTGCCTAACGCTTCGGGGAAATTATTTATGTTTCCATTTTGTAGTGCTTTTTTACAATAACCGATGCAAACTTTCTACTCTAAGGGATCTAAAATCATGTGCTGAATTAATAGTTTATGGTATCAGCGTTACCGTGTATAATTTTTAATTGAAGATTTTAATGGCACTCATTTGAAGTAGTATCTGAGTACCTACTTCAGCTATACTCATAACTATTTCTTTGTAAAAATTGCTAAGACTGCTAGCGGGAACAACAAAGTGTATATATCCAAATATACTATAATTATTTAATAAAATATCGACTTTCTATACAAAACCCCCTAATATTCACTCACGTGTGGAAACGACTGGAAAAATAAGTGTAAAATTCCAAAGGTCCCTTCACAAGTCTTCATAAATGTTGGGAGAGGTCGACAACCCTACGATACGTTGACGTGACGTCATAGGGACACCTTTGATCCGACCTTGATTCTTTGACAGCTATGATTGATGCCATACTGTACGAAAAGGGCGTGATTTTACCCTCGTGATGGAGTTTTTGTGGGGGAATTTACTCGTAGTGATTTTATCCGCAAAATTATAAATGTCCGCCACACATTTTTTTGTAGGTTTGATAAACATTCGTGTTAGGTGTGTTGTAGACATAGTGAGTCCTCTTTTCTTATAAATTATTGGTCTTTTGAAACTTATTATATTTTTTTTTCAAAAGACACGTTTATGAGGCGGTCGTGGCTAAATAATAGCAGTCGCTCGAGTTGATCTTAAGGTTAAGCCATGCTTGCCTAGGGTGGTCCGTGGATGAGTGACCACCCATTACATACCGATTTCCTCCGTGCCTCGGAAATCAATCTTTGACAGCCGTAACAGGTAGTCAGTGGCCCGTGGAGATCAGATAGGCAGTCGCTCCATGTAAAATACTGATATTCAGCTGCATCCGGTTAGACTGGAAGCCGACCGGAGGCTAGGCAGATGATGATTTAGCCTCCTCCTCCTCCGTCCTTGCAATGGAACGCCACATAAGCAATTACACCAATGGAGCTAGCTATATAAGACTATCCAAAAAAATATAAAACGACTTCTCAAAAGAAAACCACATGGTATGGTAAGAGCATTCAATTCAGAATGTATCCGTGCGATATTTATTTACCACTGACCTTCGTTCACGTGGAATTATTATTAAAACAAAATTAGTTCCCGTTTTGAATTGGAGTTTGCTACCAATTTCAAGGGTTTTAATATTTTTGCGCGGAACCCTAATTATTTTACTAAAATAAAAGTAACCTATGTTAGACCTTATAACATAATCTATCTGCCAGTCGCATCAAAATCGGTCCAGCCGTTTCGGAGATTAACCGGAACAAACACACAGACAGGCAGACAAAAATTGAAAAAAAATGAGTTTTTTTATATTGTACTGTATATATTTTCATATGCATTCAGTAAATTGTTGTTATTTTGATTTTACAAACAGATACTTCAATTTTGTAGATGGAACAAAAGCCAGCTTTTCTGCCAAAGTAAAACAAGCTTTTTTACAATATTTTCACTAGTTTTATTGAAAATCTATCAAAAAATTTTAGCGAGCAAAGCCCATACAATCCTTTTGACAGCATAAAATCAATAGCTCCAACAAAAGAGGTGTCTAGCTTGGACAGGTACAATCAAGCGCTGCAGCTGAAAAAGTACTGAAAGCTGCGTACAATAGTCGAGGTTCTGTGTTGAAAATTCCGGCTCAATTTTCATCAGTTCTGTGTGCGGAACCCAGAATACCATAGAGCTTCTGTAATACTACAAGAACATACATAACATGCTTATAATCCCGTAAGTGTTAGGAGGTGTCCCTAATAGTACACCCACATTTTGCCAGTTATGTTTAAGTCCCATGTAATAGGGGGCGACCCTATTGCCATCAAGTGGGCATAAATCCAGGCTCCGTGACTGCTACTGAGAAATTCCTGATGGAAAACCCCACTAACACTTTGCCTGAATCGAACCCAGGACCTCATGCTTAGCAGTCACGCTTGCGACCTCTAGACTTCTGGTTTTTAAAGAAGTCAAAGAAGAAGAAGTCAATTTTACTCATCATTATTATCCTGCCTTATTCCAATTTATTTGGGGTCAGCGCAGTATGCCTTCATACTTAACGATTGACACAATTTGCTGATAGAATGTCGAACTCATGGTAACTGCTGTGATTGTAACATTATATAATCTTCCTCATACAAAACAACACAACTTTAAACAATACAAAACAACTTTTAATAGCTATTGTCCGCGAAACTTCGTCTGCCTAAAATATACTATAAAATAATATTTGACTCGTTTTTGCAAAAAATTTCATTGATGCTTCGCTCCTATTTGTCGTAGCGTGATGTTATAATACCTTATATAGCCTTCCTCGATAAATGGGCTATTCAATAATAAAGATTTTATCATTAACACTAGACGGGATATTTACCATGTTTACTGTTTGTTTTGAGTTCCCGACATTTCGGCGCTGTTGCAAGCACCATGATCACGGACAAAACGGAAGTTATTGTGTGGTGTTTATGAGCAGACAAAAAGGTCTACCCTCTTTCTGTTCGTTTTTAGTGTTAATGATAATGTTAGTGACCATGACAGTTTAAAAACTAATAAAGTTTTTTTCAATTCGAACCTGTAGTTCCTGAGATTAGCGCGTTCAACCAAACAAACTCTTCTGCTTTATAATATTAAGTATAGATAAGCCTTTTGGTGACTTATGTTAATCTAATACATGTTTGACTATTGATTTTTCATCAGTGTAGTGATTTGTGAACACTGGTCAACAAAAAGAGAGTTTATCGAACCGAAGTTTTTTTTACTCATGCCAAAAATGTGCAAGTTTTGAAATAGTGTAAGCAAGTAACTAGATAACGAAGTAAAACAGAATCTGTAGTCGACGCAATTGTTCAAGTAGGCGGTCTTTGCGCCACATCCTTCCGCGAAGATCCGTGCATACCCTGCCCGCTTTGCTACACAACTACTCACGACAAAGACACATCCTCACACAGCTTAGCTTTCCTCGCTCAGGTCATCCCTCTGTTGGAAAACTTAGTCTTATTCTCTATTCCTCGCTCAGTGTTGCTCGCAAGCCGGCCTAAAGTCCCAACATTTCTAGAGCATATTCTATTCAAAAGATGAGGTATATTTTCAAACAGTGTTCTGAAGCGGGAAGAAATACATATATTCATGAGGATAAATGCTTGTCTGTGAGTGGTTTAGCGTTTTTTGTCTCAATATGGAGGTTGTGTGTTGAGTTTTACTTTATTTTGAGGTCGAGGTCCTTGTTTTTGTGAGAGAATAATAAAAGATAGAAATATAGAGTGCGTTTATTTTACAGGAATGTGGTCTTATAGGTTTAATTATGTAACTCAATAATGATTAACTAAATATGAATTGTCTTAGTATTAAAGCCGATGAACTGAAAAAAAAATGGTTTTTCTTTTTGTGTACCTTGTTGCATATGTAATATTGATTGAATAATTTGGAAAATGGTTTATAACTGACTAGCTGACGGTAATCTTAACTGTGTTTATGTTAATCATCATTTGCCTAGCCTTTTCCTTTAACTATGGGGTCGGCTTCCAGTCTAACCGGTTGCAGCTGAATACCAGTATTTTACATGGAGCTACTGCCTATCTGACCTCCAGAACCCAGTTAGCTGGGTAATACAATACCCCTTAGTAAGAATGGTAGTCAGACTTTCGGGCCACTGACTACCTGTACCGACAGTCAAAGATGATCTACAAAATGACAGCCGAGACCAACGGCTTAACGTGCTTTCCGGGGCACGGAGGAAACTTAGTATGTAATGGCTTATGTTGAGACACCTTCTAAATACAATAAAATTCTTCTTATAAAATTTTATTGGCCCAATGATTTTCCACTTCCGCGGCATCACCGTAGGTAGCGCAGAGGTCACTTATTGCACTGTAGCAAAACAATAAAAGGGAGCAAGCTTATTCTAGCACTTAAATGGTATATGCCGATGATACCAAATCCAAATGCATCCAACATATACCCAATAACACGTTTACCTGATGTGTGAAGACTGTGAGTGGTGGCCCAGCGGTGGTGGCCCCGACATACGAGCAGTTTGTCGTGGGTTGAATACAGGCGGGCGCATTATTTTGTGTAATTTATTTCATCACCACTGATCTCGAAACGGTGAAGGAAATCATCGTGAGGAAACCGGCCTGTCCTAGAACCAAAAATACAAAGACATGTGACATCTACCAACCCGTACTGGGCCCACGTGGTGGATTATAGCCTATTCTCTCTCATAGAGAGGAGGCCGTGTGTCCCAGCAGTAGGAACATTATAGGCTGATTATGTTAAGCATGATAATATAAGTTTAATAATATTATTATTAAACTTATATTGTCACTTACGAGATATCGGTGTTTCCCTCAACAAGTTCAGAAGATACGTTTTTGAGGTACGGAAGTGCACCAATTTGCCTTTATACAATTAATTTCTGTCAATTCAATATTTTCAATATTTGCAGCTAGTTAACAAAAATGTAAATAAAAATTCAGATATCAGACTCATAACACATATATCTTCATAATTCATTTCATCTCATTTAGTCGTAAATAAATTTTATAAACAATATCCATATTGTATTACTTCCATCATTAATTTTTATTATTGTTTTACTTTATAATTAAGATTTGATACATTATGTTGTTGTCCTATGGTGAATGCTGTGTATACCTATAATAGGCATACATACCAGCACTTTTCTGTTATTTTTATTGTTTCACATTAATTCTAAGTACCTATGTACTGCTGTTGGTGTACCAAATAAATAAATAAATAAATATCTTCCGTGATTGTTCATGATTATGAGCTCCCGATATTTCGACGCTGTCTATTTGTATATGATATTATTGCATTCAAAGTTGTACTGTATATCTTCAGCATCCATCAACATAATATTTAATTTACACTTCATGCCAAAAAAACATGAACAGCAATCCAAACTAGCACAACCCATATTATTTTATAAAATGTGATTCACACATCCACTATGATATTTCACAAGTGAAAATTACAGTACATTCTCACATACAGGCGACGAGCACAATGATTGCAAACCGTTTGTTCCTGTCTGGGTTCTGACGGGGACGTGTGTGTTACTTGTTCAAGTTTTTTTTTTTTGTTTAAAATAATATGAAATACTACGCGAGTGTGTTTTGTTTTATGTAAATGAACTTTTTTCATTTGTGTTGGTTGGTATTAGTTTCTGCGTGTTTTGGGAAATGTTTTTTTGATGTGTGTAGTTAAGTTATTGTACATTTTGAACGGTGAGTATTGGCCTATAGGTAGGTAATACTTACTACGCAGCGTAGATCACGGATTGGAATCGAGACTGGCGAAGAGCCTGTTTGAGTAGGAGTTTGTGAAATTTATTTCATCAACAGACAGAGACAAAAATTAAAAAAAAAAGATTTTTTTACTTTCTAAATATTTTTTTTTTAAGAAATTTCAAAATAACAGCCATTTTGAAATTACAAACAGACACAACAATTGTATTTATTTGTTTAAATAGTACCAAACTAATAAAGAAACATCTATTCAATTGTCACATAAAAATAAACTCAAACACGAACAAAATATAGCAGGTAATCCAAATAACACGATTTATTTCCCAGACTGTAAAAACAGAGTTCTGCGTTCTGAAACTTCTCGTCATCAAAAGTTCTAGACTATCTCTGTAGCAAAACTCCGAGTAGTTACTTTATACTTAACCAGACCGGACTTAAAATGCTCATCTTATCTTTTTTAACTAATAAATGTTTTAAAATTATTCTTTAGATTTATAAACATGGTAACTACCTACATCTGTAAAACAAGTTTTTTAGTCATCAAAATACAGGTCACCTTGCGTTCACATCGAGGTATTTTTACATGTTATATACTTATATGTCTAGTTTTGTTCATCGTCTACACCCATATTAAGTTTTAAAAGCTACTAACATACTAAACTTGTTAAAAATGCCAGCCAGACGAACAAAATATAAATCAATAATTATGACTGAAAAAACCGCCCGCAGAATACGCGCTTTGGACGTCATCAATCATTCAGTAAAAAGCTGTTATTTTGAAATTAAAAACGTCTGTTTTTAATTTCAAAATTCAATTATATTTATTATAATAATATATTATTATATAGGGTTATTTGTAAAACACCAGAAACCTCTTAAGAGGTCATTGTACTCATCACTATGAACAACTTTTACTATGGGACCAAACCTGAAATCGCGAAAAAAAAATCAGCTGTTCCCTACATTTATGATCGATTAACTCGTCAAAATGTAGGGAACAGCTGATTTTTTTTTCGATTAGATATAGAAGAAGATTATATGTATTTACAGACGCCAGCACATCAAGCTACCCGAAACTGTCAAATTTTCCTAATCAACCTTGAACCTAATGCTTTAGCGATAAACTTGAAAATCTATTTAAAAAAATTGACAGATTTTATTAGCTTCACGGCTGGTGTCTCGTACATTGTACCTATAAAGCTTTCTACCGTTTCCGCATCAAAGAATATCGTTATTAATGAAGATGAATAAAATCCGTCCATCTCATTAATAAGTCGGTCTTCAAATCCGTACAAATCTCATTAACAGAGTAAACAGACCAATTTCAGTTTAAACACCCTTTTAATTCCAATTTTAATTAAAATTAATTCCCCGGCATTAAGTTGATTCGTAGAAATTGTTACCTCGATCCTTTTGGTTCGGATAAATTGTGGAGGAGGTTCCGGACTAGCCGGACACAACGCTTTCTGGTGTGATCAAACCGACTGTACCGGACTCCTGCAGACATCGGAGTTTGATACTTCAGTACCCACATTGGGCACGAACTGATTGAACTCCAGATTTTGACAGATAGTCAAAATCTGGAGTTCAATCAGTCCGTGCCCGTTTCACCGCATACGTTACAGAAGTATTCAGTGTAGCTAATAATGGGTGTAAATATATTACCCCCTTAACGAAGCGATAATTTTCTTTTCTCTACCATAGCTACCTAGGAACCTTCTAGTTATGAAGATATTGGAGGACCAAGTTCCAACTTTTTCACTTTTTTTTATACACGAGTTTTTGACGTGACGTCTAATAAATCGATGACTAAGAGGATGACTCATTGTCCCGTTACGCTCATTGTACGCTTGCGCCGAATGCAAGTATGCAATCATTTCATCAAGGTTTTGTTATGATATTATCACGTTAAACTATCGTCCGTAAACCAACGTTACAGACAACCAATTTTTATTTTTTTAACTTTACTATAAATACCTCCACGACGTTGTTGACAATAGGCTCCACGTCTACTACAATAACTAGCGCAACGTGGGTGTACTATTAGGTATACATCTGCCTAACCCTTCGGGGATTACAGGCGTGATGTTGAACTTTAAGTACACTCTGTTCCTCATACCTTTAAATCAGTGTCCGGTGTCCCCATTGTCCGCAATTTGTCCGGACCATTTGGTGGTACGGTTCGCACTCTTCCTAGAAAAAGAAAATAACAACATAATCCTCTAGCTCCCTGCACTAATATTTGAGAAATAATAATTCATTATTCTCTTGCCCTTATCCCGATTTATTTGGGGTCGGTACAGCATGTCTTCTTCTTCCATACTTCTCTATTACTCGTCATCTCAGCAGTCACCTCTTTTCTAGCCGTATCATCCTTTACACAGTCCATCCATCGTTTCTTTGATCTTCCTCTACTCTTAGAGCCATCTACATTCATACTCAAAATTCCTCCGTATCGCACATCCATACGACTATAACCGATTACCACACAACTATTCAGTCACCATTTTCAGACTTCCTCTTATGTACTAATTCCTTATTTTATTCCCACTCGCGTCACACCACACATTCCCCTTACTATTTTTAGAACTAAATGTACTAGAACTAAATACTAGATAAGTAGGTGAACGTAGCAACACGTAGCAACTTTTAAAACTGATTTTCTCTTACTGTTTTGATCGTAATTTTATATATGTACAATTGTACATTGTTACAAACATATTATTCACATAGATTAATTAGTGACTCTGCCCTGGAGTGTAAATATGGTGCTGCTCCACAAACGATGGGGCACTTAATATCGTGTACTGTGTGTCCTGTTGTTTGTTCACTAGGAACTGATGGACGTTACCGAAAGTGCCAAACTAGTAGCTCAGTTGTGGGCCGACACAATTTAGATTGCCATCGACACGCTTAGAAGAAGACAACATATTATTTTGGAATCCATAGTCAAATAGGTTAAAATCTCTAAGTTGCAATCGTAATAATTCTACGAGAAAAACACTTTTGAATCTGTACCTATAATAATTTCTAGGAAATGGAAAAGCAAGCATAAGGACTCCTTTGAGAAAGTCTCGCTGCGTTTAATGTGCTGTTTTAATAGTCGGTATGTATGTTATATATTTGCCCTTACCAGTTTTCTGGAGTGAAAACTAGGTTTATAGTTAGGAATACGATTTCTGTGGTAAACAAGTTTTGTTGTTCGAAATGCGGGTATGGCTTTAAAGGAAAAGTTGTTGTTTGTAATTAACATGTAAAATGAGCATTTTAAGACAGAGTCTCTCTTTTGTTTTCCTAATAAGAATAAATATTTATATTAAAAATTTTACTGAGACACAATTTATCGTGCTTAAAGCCTCAATATGTAGCACAAATATTATTTAGCACTTGCGACCAGCCTCGGATTCGCACGGGCTAATGGAGTTTTTTTTAAGAAAACAAGGAACGCGCTTTAAAAAAAACAAATTTTCTTCTATACAAACCTCGTTGACAATTTTATTACGAACACAACAATAGAAAAACCAATCGGTCGAGCTATTTTCGACTTTTTGCGAGTCTAGCAGGGCAATATTTTTTTATTAATATTATATAGTAAGCGATTTGGTATTCATAACTCATTTATACAGCTAACCTACTTTTTACTTTAAATAAATAAATCAATCAACTTTAATGTTTAAAAAAATAACTTGATAAACAAAACTGACATGATAACATCGAACTATAGGTTTAACTTTTAACTAGTAGCTAGGTTCGTTACTGTTCCATCTAACTTCGAGTGCTGCCGGCCCCAATTACTGTTCGTTCGTTATTGTGAGCTTTAGGATTTTCCAAAATATATTCCACCTACGAATGTTGCTCATATCAATTGGAAATGGCGTTTCTATAAGATTTAAAAAAAACCGACAAAGTACGAGTTGGACAAACTTGAAGGTATTTACAAACTTGTAGGTATTTTATTATTAAACTACATATTTACGGCTTTCAAATTTTTTCCTTTACAAATTTCATGATTCTAGGTCAAAGGGAAGTACCCTATAAATTTTGATTGTCTTGAGAGTGTCGAAATATGTAAATGTTTTTTGCGGCATAAATCCCGAATCTTTTTTTATGCTTACTTACAAGAGACTAGACCTGAGTATATGGTTTTAATTTCAATTCGATAACTCCACGCGTTTCTGAGCAAAAGGGTCTTGACAGACAGACGGACAACAAAGTGATCCTATAAGGGATCCGATTTTTCCTTTTGAGGTACGGAACCCTAAAAAAATAACTTTTTTGCTGGATCTTTAAGGACAAAAGTCATCTTGGTAGAGATATAAAGAACAAAAAAAATGTTCCCAATCCCCCATAGAAAAGGGAGGATCCTCCGACCAACTGTTGTGTCTGGTGGGCTCTACAGCGGCATAGTTGCTGTCGGGTTTATCTATTATGTATTCTTAAGTCGCGGATACCTTTTTTTTTTTTTTTTTGGTGGGTGGAAATCATCAAATGACCCCCCCCGCTCTGGGCAGAGTGGAAGGGAGTGTCAGACTCTTACTGACTAAAAACCACCCATGTTCCTTCATTGGCCCTTTATGTTCCAGGGCCGCGGTATCTCTTTCGAACAGTCCCGCAGCCCAAACAGTCCCGCAGCCCAGGATAACTTTAACTGCGCGATACAGAATTTTGGTGTTAGTTTTTCATTTGTGTCATAGATGGCGCTGTAGTACTTTTTGTACTATGTTGCTGTAGTACTTTTGTAGTGCCGCTACAAAGGAACATAGAGAGTTTTTCAGCAAGCGTATTCAGCATGAAAACTTGATAGCTGAGTAGGCATGATGAGAGAACGCTAAAACTGTGCTATGAAGAATTTCCCTTCGAGCAGGGGCCCACTTTCAGTTTTCAAAGAGGGCCAAAAACTGACAAAGGGCTATTCAGCAATGTTTATTTTCCTGGGCCTGACCGAAAACGACGTAAACGGGCCAAATAAAAAGTCCGAGCGCCTACTAACAACTAAGATATCCGTGATAGAAAAAATTAATAACACTTTGCCACACCTGGGATTAGAACCTTACGCTCAGCAGTAGAGCTTGTCATTAGACCAACAAGACGGGCCCTAATTACCTTTCTGTAATCTGTGGTCCCTACGTGCAATCAATCTTTTGCATACTGCTTTACCACTGCATCGTCGTCAGATTACACACTTATTTTTCTTCCACTAGACGGCACAAGATAGTTCTCTTCGCATAGTTTATTTCTAAAAATATTGCCAGTATTCGCTTTGCAGAGGATACGGTTCATCCTGAGGGAAATCAGGATCTTGCAGTATGAGATTATCAGTTGATAGGATGCTGGGTACTATTTTCACTAGATATGGGAATAGTTGCGGTGGACGCCTTCTTGACCTAGGACATAATGAGTAGGAGCTTAGGATATGACCATGGACTTTTTTCACTTTTATGTTGTAGTCGCGTAGTTGTTGAAAACGGGGTAATAATAGTTTCACCAGGCACTGCGGAGTGCGAAATTGTAAAATTTTATTGACATCCGATAAGCGTACAGCCGATAAGTTTTTTTTTTTTTAATTTACCCCGCAAAAGTGGCTTCCATGTTTAAAATTCATTAATTTACTTTACACGTCCGTCTTTGGGTCACCGACTTACATAAGTATACCAAATTTCAACTCAATCGGTCCAGAAGTTTCGGAGTAAATTGGCTGTGACAGACGAACAGACAGACACGTGAGTGACCTTACAAGGGGTTCCATTTTTTTCTTTTTGTGGTACGGAACCCTAAAAAGTAACCATTACAAAAAAATAAGACAAGCTAAATTAGTCATGTACGAGGCCAATAGAGCCTGGTGCTGTAGCATGGTGCTGTAGCATTTAAAATTAAAAGTCATAGCGCTAGTATTCGCTGGTTTAGTATAGAATGTTCTATAATACTTGGTAAAACAAAAGACTTAGAAGAATTTATACGTACTTCCATAAGATTAAATAAATACTTAACATTATCATTAACACTAAAAATGGGAAAAATAAAAATCCCGTTGCTAGTGTTTTATGATAATTAAAAGCTTTCCTGCTAACCGTGGTATTTTTCAGGCTGACAATTTTGATTTTAGAAAACCAATACCTACTCAAGAGTAGGAACGTTTTTTTTTCTGAACTGGAAATAAACTTGATAAAATCGCAATCCAAGAACAATCGGACCGTGTTGAACTCACGATAAAATATTACATAAAACCCCCATAACATGACAGGATTCGTTTCACAAAGTCCAACGTGGCTTGAAATAAATTTCACGCGACGTGGTTCCGTCGCCAATTAATTATAATTATTATCATCCTTGGGCGCTAACGCCCAAATGATTTAAAAGTGATGTTTTCAAATCTGAAACCTTAAAAATTGTACTTTTATTGTTTTGATTTGATGTTGATTTTGTATAGGTAAGTGTGATTGTTCTTATATAAAATCAGTTTATGTATGTCAGCGTATGTACACCCCCTGGCTGGATGCGTACTCTCGAGGCAACCACAGGATAGTCCGGTTAAGCAGTAGCCAGCCTCAGAGGACGAACACCGAGATGCCCTTCTAAAAAAAAAAAAACACAGTATGTATGATTATGTGTTTTTCGATTTTTCGTATTAATCTATCCTAAATATCTATTACATGCGTTACATTGTATCGTATTGTAGTGCTTTGCTGCAACTTTTTCCAGGAGCAGTAGACTGAAAATAAGAGTGCAACAATAAGTATCTTTCATACATTACAGTTCACTGAATGATGGACATAAGTGTGCACTTTCTATCCACAATGGGTAAGAAGGTCGTTAACCTAACCAGCTCTCAGACTAAATAATAATAAATCCTTAGGTATATGACTTTATTAGGACGTATAAGGGGATTACGAAGCGCAGACACAAGTTTTATCTTCCAAGATATTTTATATATATTATGTTATGTTTTTATCTGTAGCACATCTAAAGATTATTTTTTTCTTATTTATTTTACTATACTAGCGATTCGCTCCGACTTTGCACGGTTGCAATTTACTAACAAAATCATCACTTTTGGAGTCCACGACTCTTCTATGTTTCAAGCTGGTAGTGCTATTGGCGGCGGCGACCTCTCGCGCCCGGCCCTGGTTCAAGCCATGGTCCGGGGCGAGAGGGAATGGGAAGCCGTCGCGAAGCTCCTCTCCGAAGCAGTCATGCTAGCGTAGGAGGCGGCGGAACGTGAGAGGGATAGAGCCTCACGTCCCAGCCGCCGCGGGAGGAGAAGCACCGGGCGTCGGGGGCCACGCCGTGATGGCTCTCGGCCACCGTAGGTGCGGGCATGTGGACGGTGAGTAATGGGCTAGCTCGCCGCCCGTCCGTCGTATGACGACGGGCAGGCCGTGTCGACGGCGCGTTCGTGTTCCACGCGCGCCTCAAAGAGATGTCAGCAAACGGGAGGGGCCCGCAAGGGCCGATGCCTGCCAGGGCTGCGGGACTGTTCGAAAGAGATACCGCGGCCCTGGAATATAAAGGGCCAAAGAAGGAACATGGGTGGTTTTTAGTCAGTAAGAGTCTGACACTCCCTTCCGCTCCGCCCAAAGCGGGAGGGGTCATTTGATGATTTCCCACCCACCAAAAAAAAAAAAAGCTGGTAGTGCTGGCACGAACCATATTCCGTCAGAAATTTTTTGAAGTGAAAACTTCTTTAGCGGCGTTGAGCACTTTTTCTGTAATGGGTATAAAATCTTAAACTCGCGTCAGGACACGTGACCCTGATCGAAAAAGCGTAAGACAAATTTTCTCATTCGATTTTGAACTTAACCTTCAACATTTTATGGTTTAAAATCATTTAAAGAAATTTTTAAATGTTTCCAATCAACTTTGAACCTAATGCTTTAGGGATAAAGCTGACAAATCTATTAAATAAATTGCCACCCGCCGCGCGCCGGCGCAGCGCCGCGAAACCTAGTCCTCTGGCTATCTTCATCGTCCTTAAGATTGTGATAGAACCGTGGTCTTTGGGGGATTCGCACCGTGCTAACTACGAAGGCAATTTACGTGCTATTTACAAACGTTACGTACCTGTAGGTATGTTAGTGTAGCTAAAATTCCGTATTTCCTTGCAATTTTATTGATTGACGCATAATGACAAGAGATTCTAAAATCAATAAGACAGTGTTGTCTTTGAGTTTGCAGCTTTCTTAGTATCTAGTAGCTATTAAAAGTACTTGTGAAGGCTTTTAAGATGCAAGCACAATCATGATAATAAAATAAAATAGGAAATCGTTCAATCGCAATAAGTACCTTCCGAGTATTAAATTGCTAAACATTTTCACTAAGGCGTTTGTTGTTTGGTAAAATAAAGTTCAGTTTATTTAAAAACCTGCTTTAAAAATGATTTGATTACAAGTATTTACAAGTAAGTTAAAAAGCACGAGTGTTATTGGTATAGGAAACCGATAAATTCTCAGCTAATTCTGTAGTAAGATCGAATGTGACGTTCCTGCTTACGTGCTTACTAAGCGCCTGTGAAAAGATGTATCGCACACATTTTTATGTGCGACAGATTACTTACACACTTTTAATTACAAATTCTTTAGGCAGGATTCAATGATAACATAACATCCTGTAATCCCCGAAGGTTCAGACAGGGGTGCACCGAATAGTACACCCTGTTCTTTATACTGATAAAGCAATTGGTGCAAAATTATTCCCTAACCATTCCAAAATATCAAACATGCTCAACGTTAATAATCAAGTTTTCACTTCTGCCGGCACTCCCGGAGTGCAACCCGTCTTTTTTTTTTATTGAAATCGGTTGAGTGGTTTCATAGATTAGTGTGTCGTACGAACATAGTGACACGTGATTTTTATTTATTAGGATGTCATCAGCAATTTCTTATGAAAAATCGTGACGATCAATGTTCTGCTCATGTCTTCTATGTATGACAAGAGGCCTTTGATTTATTGTAGTGCAATCATCATCTGCATGGCCTTTTCCCAACTATGTTGGGGTCGGCTTTCAGACTAACCGAATCCAGCTAGATACCAGTATTTTACATGGAGCGACTGCCTATCTGACCCCCACAACCGCTTGGTAAGACCGGTTGTCAGGCTTTCGAGTCACTGACTACCTGTAACGGCTGTCAAAGATAGACAATTGACAGCCATGAGCATCTGCTTAATGTGCTTTCAGAGGCACGGAGGAAACTCGGTATTTAGTGAGTGGTCACTCATCCACGGAAAAACCTAGGCAAATGCGGTTTAACCTGAAGATCCATCCGAGCGGCTATTATTATTCAACCACGTGCTCCATGAGGAGAATAACACTGCTTTGTGAGTCATGATTCTATCACATTGTAGCCAACAATAGAATCAATTCGTCACCTCCAAGTAGTTGACCCCAAAACCGCGGCGACCCGACCAGTTTGACCTGACCATTAGATATGTATATCAAATTCGTGTCCATCTTTGTTACCACTAAAAGCTTTTTTATGCACTAATTGCAATGCATGATGATTGATGATAATATTACTAAAATCGTAGCCCGAAGTTGATTCAACGATTCTGTTTTTACATACTTTTATTTAACGTGCAATGTTTGTATGGTTGCTTCGGTCAAATCCTGCCACACAAAAATAAAATGTGTTTGCAAAACTTCGGCTCTATCGGTAGGCAGAGTTATCCCTACCGATAGAGCCGAAGTTTTGCAAACACATTTAGTGGATGATAATGCATGGTTAGTTAAGTTACGTCATTCTAAATCCAAGGTCGACTCCCAAAGATGGCGGATGGTATTTTTTATGCACCTATAATATGGCGGGCTCCCAAAGATGGCTTTTTTTTATGCACCCATGATATGGGTATCAATTAAAAGCGTTTGCTGAAAAGAAAACGAAAAGAAAATTACGTCCCCTTTACTTAGAACTTGCTTTAATTTTTTTTTTACTATAAACTTGTTTTACTGATGATAAAACGAGAATAAAATTGATCTGCAAACACAGATAATGACGGGAATGAATTGTTTTAGTTTAGATTTTGATGTACTGAAATTCCTAGCAAATCTTTTTTCAGTGTAAGTGAACGTATAATGGTAAATTGCAAGCTTCTGCTGCTGCTTAGGTAATTGGGTAGTTGGGCAGCATTTATGGGCTTCACTCGCGTGGAGTTCGGTAAATTGTCCCACGGGATCGTAATAGCAGGATAAAAATTCTATGTATCTCCGTGCCAAATCTCACCCGAATCCGTTTAGTCGTTTTTGCGTGAAAGAGTAACAAACATCCATACTCACAAACTTTCGCATTTATAATAGTAGCAAGATGAGATTATTACTCAGCTCATATCGGTCCGACTGCTGGGCAAAAGCCAATCTTTCCATTTCTCACGACTGTTGGCTGTTATGGACCAATCGCAAATGAAGGCATCTAGTTCGTTGGCTGCCTGTAATACCCGAAGGCTTAGGCCTATTAGTACACCCACATTTCGCTAGTTATGTTTAAGTTCCATGTAATAGGGGAGAACCTATTGCCATCAACCGGGCACAAATACAGACTCCATGGCTGCTACTGAGAAATTCCTGATGGAAAAACCCAATAGCACTTTGCCAGATCCAGGAATCGAGGACCTCGCGCTCAGCACGACGACGAGACCAACGAGGCAGTCACAAACTTTTATACTTAGTATACGTCTTATCATCGTTCACAATGTTTTTAACAGTTTTTCCATCAATTTTATTCTACGGAAAAAATGTATCTGACTGAAATCAATCCTAATAAGGCTTTGGCATAACTCGCCCAACAATCATCCCCTTTACCCTCATTTACCCAGATTACCCTAAAAATCAGTAAAACAGTTTCCTTAACGTTGGGTTATAAATTAATTAAGGGAAATAATTGCAAATCATTTATAACAGCCATTGTAAGTCTCCGTGGGGCCGGAAATTTGTTTCGCACGAAATGTTTAGCCGTCTTATCCCAGCTTATTTGATTGGATTTGTAATTATAAATATTGAAACTGTTGTAAATTTGTAATGAACACAATGTTTTTGATTTGTTATATTATAATGTAGGCGCAATTATATCTAAGATCTATGTTTGCAAAAGTTCCTTTTATTACTATTATTTTCTATACTTTCGAGCAACGAATTTTGGCCGGTCAGAAAAATCTTATACTCGCGAATGTATGTTGCTTTTGCGTGTATTGGACAGCTAGAACTTTCGTTTTTTTTTGTAACAAGTACTGCAAATGAACTATTTTGTCATAATGATATTACTTCAAACCTGCTAGTGAAATTCTGCCACGAGCGAGCTGGACATTGTATATTCATGCATGCAGTTAGTGACCTCGGATATACTAGACACCAAAACCGCTTGCTATCTTGTATACAAACTTAGTTACATTCATTCTTATACTGAAAACATAAATATGTAGGCACTTACATTTACTGAAATCTAGGTATACTTTTCATCAAGTAATAATTGGATCAAAATTACCTCAGCTGCAAGATATACTCTACTAGACATTCTCCAAAGATTTGCCACGAATTGCGTAATTTTTATATAAAAAACAAAACCTACTTCAGTTTTCCTACACAATTTCACCTGAACAATTTTCCTCATAAAATAATGGAAAACGAGGGCGTGAGCGGAAACATATTACATTACAGTCGCCTTAATACGTTCGTCACCCCAAAACGCCTTGTCTCGTCCGCATTCTGTCATTATTACGACCGCAGCGAATCGGGAACATACAGACCTTTCAGTATTAATTTACCTCCACCTGCATCGCTGCCAACATGAAAATGATCTTTATTATTGTAGACTTAAGGATGTTTTTGGATTCCGGCCAGTGACACATCTTTCAAAATCATAATCTTCTTTATTCTAGTTCTGATAAGATTGCTTTTGGGTCGCAGCTGTCAGATGTAAAATAAATGTTAAAGCACAGTAATAATATTCAAATTGTTTTGTAGTGAGCACTCCTGCCCTTTAATTACGTCAGCACCTGTGGCTATATTATTGTTAAGTGTTTATATGAAACAAACTTTAGGTGGATGGTATTAGTTTTAGGATAATAATACCTACAAATATGGAGAATGCGAGGCAATTCGATAAATTAAATTAATAATAATTCAGAGATAATTTATGTTGTCATATTTTGAGTGAACAGTCAAAGTCAAAGTATTTATTTCAATTAGACCATTACAGGCAGTTTTGAAAGTCAGTCACGGTCAAAGTACGTTCGTCGTAATTCTTGTGTGCTTCCACGAAAAAAAAATTGCGTTACCAACTCAGACAATACAAACGCAACCGCCTAATAACTCGGATATACCACAACTATTACCATTTTTAAGTATGCTAAAGCAGTTCAAATTTTACCTATAAAAACAACAAAAAAAAAATCTATTATTTAATCTTATACTGTCACTTACGGGATATCTCCCATGATTGCTCATGATTTTGAACTCCCGATATGAACAATCACGGAAGATATCCCGTAAGTGACAGTATAAGTTTAGTTTTAAACCGTGAAAGCTTCAAACACATGTTTGTCAATTATTTGTTTTCTACTATAAACTTTTGGTGTAACAAATTTATTTTCTTGTTTCAGGTAGTGACACTGATGATATTTCAACAATCTAACGTTTTGTTGTTATTTCAACAACTTCTATTGAAGTCGATGACATTGATACAAGTAGGTACTTGTACACTTATTTACGCAGTAAATATTTTGTAAGGCAAAAATAGAATCAATGTTTTCAGTTCGGAACCGATAAAACGGTAAAATATAACGGGTGTTATCATTATTAACATTACTTAAAACCGACTTATTTAAGGTACAAATGAAAATTTTTGCGATCGATAATATCAGCAGCTTTCTCATCGATACCACTTAAATGTTATTATAATCTTCAAACCCTCAGGCAAACATATTTGAAACGCGCAGTAGGTACTGTACTTAAAACCAAAATTAGAGTAACCACAAATTATCATCACAGTAGCAACAATAAATTTTCCGATGATTACTCTTTAAAAGCTGCACAATGGTCTTAATTCGTCGTTTTAACGTCAATAGCGACAACAATGCAATATGTAAATAAGTTAGTTTAAGTTTTTTAAATGGACTGATTGTGCACGTAGGTTATCCTTTACCGTTAATCTCGCAATCGAAGTAAGGTTTGCTGTAAGAAAACCCAATTTTGGGTTAAGCTCGCCGTTGTACATAAGCTATATATTGTAATGATGTGTGTATATCTTTTAATTTTGTGTGCAATAAAGAATAAGAATTAGAATGCCGAACGAGTTGATTCCATTTCCTGTAAAATGTTGATGGCATGCACGTTTGTCCGTATTTTATAAGGGACTAGCCGACCAGCACCAACTTCACCCGGAGAGGGGTGTTCATACATACTTTCAACCCCTTTTTCACTCGTTTATGGGTTGAATTTTCCAAAATTCTTTATCTTAGCGAATGCCTACGTTATTATCTATCTGTACCAATACCAAGTTTTACCCCGATATGTCTAGTTGTTTGAACTGTGCGTTAATAGCCAGTCAGGGAACACAATTTTATAACTATAGAAGATTGACAAAATAATAAGCCACACAGGCCGATTTTGAAGGTTAAGCCACGCTTGCCAAGGTCGGTCTGTGGATGGGTGACCATTATTATATACCAAGTTTCCTCTGTGCCTCGGAAAGCACGTTAAGCCGTTGGTCTCAGCTGTCATTTGTAGATCTTGACAGTCGTTACAAGAGTCAGTGGCCCGAAACTCTGAAATACATTCTTACCAAGGGCAACAGATACCATATTACCCAGTACTAACTGGGTTGTGGAGGTCAGATAGGCAGTCGCTCCATGTAAAATACTGGTATTAAGCTGAATTCGGTAAGACTGGCAGCCGACCCCAGTAAATTTAGGAAAAGGCTAGACAGTAATGAACTATAGAAGATAAATGTCTTCATGAGGGTATTTAAGGTCTCAGTTTACATAAAATTTGATGATAAACCTATTAAAGAGTGCACGGCGGTCCGTATTTCATTCAGTTGAAACTCATCAAAGTTGCAGCGAGCTTCCCGGCATTGGTGTTTGAAAACCTCATGAATGGAGTGGCCTATTTTTGAGTCACGCTACAGCTCGTACTACCAAAGTGATTTCAAGACGTCTTAAGTCGGAATGGAAGGAATTTTCCTGAGCTACTTCATAGAATAAACACTGAAAGAAAACTTTAAATATTTTACTACGGACTTGGTTTTAATAGAATATGAAGCTTAAAGTAAATAGTAGATAAAGGTTTATTTGGAATGGATTTTGTAGGTACCATGAATGAACTTAGAAATAATAAAAGCACTGATCAATCAAAATTAATCATTTTCATTTTTCTTTTACCCAAGCAAGGTTTTTATTTATGTAGCAATATTATATAGATTTATAAATTAAAATAACCTAAACTAACTAACTAAGTTTTCTTAATCATTTCGTTTTGTTTTCGAGACGAATATAGTAATAGCTTTGTTATGGCATTCGAGGCGGAATTTTACCCGAGCTGCAGGCGAGGGTGTTATGGAGCCGAGAACTGCAGTAACAAATCCCCACGCGTATCAAACGACGTTTTTCAATACACTTTGAAACAGAAAACGAAACGAAAAGTATTTTTGTGAGGAATTTTTATGAAACTACAGAATTTTGAATTTAGAACACAAATAAATGTTAATTTGTTCATAAAAGTAAATTTTTGTTATAAAAAATTTAGTTTATATGTGATTTATTCTATTAAAAAACACAATTAATATTTACTCAAAAAATATTTACGCCGTAAAGACGCATATCTCTTTGCAGAGATGCTATTGTCATTGAACCCATTTGGACTTAATATAAATAAGTATAGTTATCTGTGGATTTTTTTATGTTCCGCACGTGTGCAGAAAAATATTAAAAATCCACGCGTGTGAAATACATTGCATGTTGAACCTAATCGTAGTGCGATAAGAACCAGTTTTCGAGAAAGTGTATTGAAAAATACTTTTTCTTTCTTTCTGTCACTGTTATGTGGTTTTAACACACAACGTCGTACAATTACCAAGTTTATTATAACTTTACATGCCCTAAAAAATCTCGAAACAACAAACTCTGCTGGGACATTAGAGGAAAATCAACGTAGAAAAAAATAATTCCATACAAAATTAAACAAAAAATAAAGCAATACATAATTATTATATATTAAAGCATTCTATAGATGCGGAACCTTTCAATAATAGACTTAACGCAAATCAGTCCCAACCAATATCTTTGAACCCGTCTTCAGACATCATAATAGTAGTTTGACCCTCGTCAGGGCAAGAGGACGTATCTATCACGACACTACGATATTTTCTAGATTTTTCTTTACGGTTCTCAATTTTTTCGAGGTTTTATTAAGTGGCTTTTGCCCGCGGCTTTGTCCACATGTTTGTCAGGAATTATCCCAAGGATTTATATTCCTGCTGTGTGCTAAATTTCATCTTTCAGGTGTTAAGCGTGAAATGGTAACTGACAGACAGACAGAGAGACGGAGTAACTATCCTATTTTTATTAGCATGGATTAAGTTTCTTAATAATTTGTTGAGAGGAAAAAGAAACAGAATATTTAAAATGTAAATAAATGCTAATAGGTTAATGTTACTTGAAAAGTGTGGTTTTCAGAATTGTTTAATATTGTTTAATGTTGTATTAATTTGTCGCTGCAGATTAGGGTTTAAAGTGGATCCCCATTTCCTGTAATACAATTCAGCTACTTTAGTATTTATGGGACGTTGGTTATTTAAAAAGACTTTGTATATTAACAAAAATGGTTTTAGTTAAACGTTTAGTGCTCAAATCATACACAGACAAAAAAATATTTCAAACAAAAATAAGTGTCGGTACTAAACTTTTTTTTAAATAATATACATAAATGAATTATAATTATTTATAATATATATAAATAAATTATAATAATATATAATTATTTATAAATAAATTATAATTATAACTGTCCATAAAAATTAGAAAAATATAATTTTTCTAATTTTTGCTTGACCAGAGAAATGCCAAAATTGTTATCAAGAAGAAGAGTCTGTAGCGGCACTACAAAAAGTACTACAGCAACATGGTACAAACAGTACTACAGCGCCATCTATGAAAAAAAATGAAGAACTAACATCAAAATCCTGAATCGCGCAGTTAAGTTATCCGCGACGTAAGAGTACGTAGAAAAACCCGACAACAACCGTCGGGCAGTAGCCCACCAGACACAAAACCCGTTTGATCGGAGTATCCTCTCTTTTTTTCTATAGGGATGAAGAACTTTAGGTACACCCTGTTCTTCATGCCCCTAAAAGCCAGGTAAAAGAATCAAACAACAGATCAAACTCAATAATTAAGCACTTGTTTTCCAAGCTTCTTTCCCAAGCTTTTGTTTTTCAAACTTGCTGAATATGCAATAATTATATTCTTTAATGTTGTTGTTATTGCGTTAATTCATAACTTTGTAAACTGCTGACTTCTGAGTTCTTTCATTCAGATTTGTTTTACCATTTATAAAACTTGTAATGAGAAATGAAAAATGTATATTTTTTAAACATTTTGTTACCTCAAGTCTCCTGTTAATTTCAAGCCCAGTGGGATGTTTTTATTTATTTAAGAAAACTTGAGATTTACATAGTGTCGTGAAATGTTTTAATTAACGTTCTTGAATGTTGATGAAATTTTATGCTTTTCTTACTGTTTTATGTTTAGCATTCTTACAGTTTCTACGTTTATTAAGTAGGAAGCTAACGCGTTTAATGTGTTTTTTTAAGTGTAGCTCATTAGAGGAATTTTCTTTTCTTAGGTATTTTTCATAACTCTGCTTGTTTACGGACTTAAACCTGCTAAAGTCATCTAGTTATACTGTGAGAGACGGCCTGGATTTGATTCCTAAGTTAAATAAAGTATATTCGGTTTTTTACATCAGAAACCTCGCAGTAGCCCCCGGTTAATGGCATTAGGCTCGCCCCTATTGGTTTACTAATCTACACTTCTGCTTAACCAGGTATCATGCGATGTTCCTCACCACTTGCTTACCTTTGATTGTAGCATTCGGCAATATTGCCCGATGACACATTATTTAGTAACACGATATTTTAGAAATTGGGTCATGGAATTGTTATGGATTTTATCTGCTAATGTTTTGGTGCGTTTGATAAGGAATACTTTATTTATTGCCCCTTTATTTACTTTATTTAGAGCTAGATTGAAATAGATACCTTTTATCGCATTCCCATTTTATCGTAGCAAAAATATTATATTTTATGTCCGAAATATTTTAGTAACAATAAACGTAATGCAAAAATATTTAGTTTACAGTAAATATATTTGCACTATTGGAATTTCAAGTATCGTTGCTGAGTCCAGCGTTAATAAAATATTATATGTAGTTTAAAAAACTGGAAAACACGCATTAGAGTGACGACATTATACGAGTATTTCTCGGATTTTTCCCATCAAACTCTTTTATTTGATACCCCATTTCAATGGTATAAATGCATAAAAAATAACAAGTTCGCCATCTTTGGGAGTTCACCATATTGGATTTAGAATGACGTTTTTTAACTAACCATAAATTGCCATCCAAACCAAACATGTAAGCAAAATTTCAGTTCAATCGGAAACCAGGAAGTGGGTCAAATTTAACTTCTAAGATTTTTTACACAGTTAATTACCGGTGAAGCCAATAAAAGCGTGTTAAAAGTCCAACAGTACGCAAGTAATCGGTTCAAAAAGACCCTTAAGGAAGCCGAAAGGTACTTGTTTTTTCTGTCATTGCGATATTTTGTTTGTTCTGGTCTACCTTAGTTAGAACCTTCTAGGTACAAAGATATTTGAGGGCAAAGTTCCAACATTTCCACAAGTTCTTTTTATAAAAACAAGTTTTTAATGTTGTAACTTTACTTTATATACCTTCGTAACTCCTGTACTATTCAACGCATCCACCAGCACAATGTTTTGAGTGAGTTATATTGAGTCCTACTGAAAACCGTGATTTTTACCCCCCAAAAATAAAGTCGTTTCCCGGCAATTTTTTTCGCGTAGAGTTACTTAATTTGATGTAAAGAATGTTTGGTTGACTGTTTCGTGAAGGGTCCGTTTACACCCTGTATTATAATGAAAAAATGGGTTAGAAAACAAAAAAACGACATAGTCGTATTTACAACCAATTGAAATAATTACAAGTATGTTCAAATCAAATGACATTTTTTTCACATCATCAACGTCTTAATCAAAAGAAATATGTAGATTTAATAATGTAACCCACCAAAAGCTGTCTAGTTAAGTGACTCTAAGTTAGTGCTAAGTTCCTCCTTGTTCTAGGTTAAGTGCCGAAACGCGGTTAAAACTAGGTTCAACTTAGGAACTTCACTTCAAGACTTAAGTAAGTAGGAGTATCTACATTGTAGGTAGATCTTAACCCTAGATTATAATAAATTCATTTTCACGGCATAAACGAAATTAAAATTGAATAAAGAACCTTACACTATCAAAAGACTTTATTCGATACAATTTACCATGGTTCGTCATTTCGTTATAGTCCCTTTTTTCTCCCATTAAAACCGTGTGGGGCTGAATTTTTCATACGCTTGAAGAGCAAAGCCGAAGTTAAAGGCTTTGCTTTCCTACATCTACACGAGCATCGCTAGAAAGGTAAATCTAAGTATTTTTAAGCTGCATTCGAGCTCCTATCATGCGTGAAGAATAGAATACAATAATATAAATTATTTCGTACAGAATTTCAGCATAATAAAAGAACAGACCCGGAGTGTTATCGCACGCGGCAGCATTGATGATGCGCTCGGCATCACGCTCTATTTCGCTCTAGCAAATAACGGTTCTTAGCGACAGAAAAGGATAGCAGCATGGAAATATGCGATTCCGTGCTGATAGATGTAGCGCAACCCTAGGAATTAATTAATAATGAATTACAATGAATTTTTCTTAGTTACTAAGCGCTTAATCGAAATGTTTCACGATGTTTTTTTATTTATATTAAATGGGCCTACTCTTGACCTCAATCTAGTCCTGAGGACAGAGATGAGGTCTACGATGGAACGAGCTAACCCAAAAGAAGCCTATTAACTCGCGACTTAAATATATTGGGGTCATAATATGAACTATATGACTATTTATGTGGGAGGAATGTTGACACCAGTCAGCGGGCGAATGACGTGAGAGTTCTCAGAACACGTCTGCACTACCCTCCCGTATTGCGCTGTTACCTCAAGCACCATCTGAGTAAAAGGTAGTTACAACCAATGTAAAAAAGATTGGCTCAAAAAGTACATCCATTTGCCCAACACTAGTTTCTAGTCCACAACCCACTCCCCGCAAACCAAAATTAAGTTCTCACCTCAATAGATGTCCGTCTGTCCCAAACTAAAAATACCTAAACAACACGCGAACTGTAATCAGCTTGTTGATACAGGCTACAAATTAAATAAGTTTCCCTCCGATGGACTTTGATCCTCTGGGACGGGCTTATACTTTCATTTTGTTGGTCGCACTTTAGAAGTTGAGACAGATGTTTTGTTAGAAAAATAATGTGGGTATTAGTGGGGTGGAGGTGTCTGTTTTGTAGTAGCAAAGTTTCAGAATGGTTAAATTGAAAAACCATGTTTTTTTTACAATTTATTGCCGAAACTATGTTTTATTTCTGAGATTTAGACTATTCATTTGCCAAGCGGCTTTTTAAAAGTGACTTATTATTTTAAATCTGGAATTATGTCAAGAGCAGCGGGTAGCGAGAATGAGCGACGAGCGATGGACAATTCGCATGATGTCATGGCCAGGTCCGACAGGAACTAGGCAAAGAGGAAAACCTGTAACTAGATGGACAGACGACATCACACAAGTTGCGGGGAAAAACTGACTGACTGAAGCCAAGGACCGAGACCGCTGGGTTCTCCGGAGGAGGCCTTCACGCTCACCACCTGAGGGGTTTATGCATGCATGACATCTTACTTTTAAATCTATATTTTAAACTATTGCATCATGCTATGGCTTTTTTTGTATATTTTTGTTAAATAAGGATTTTAAAATCAATAAGTGAATTATTTTTTCATTACTTTATTAATTTAAAGGAACATCAAACGCGGCCTATTATAAAAGAAAATTTAAATATATTACCAACAATACCAAACATTCTTCTTTTTAAAAGATAAAGAAAACTTCCCCGTATCTTTTTAGAATATTAATGTGCTAACGTACCCACACATTGTGTCTTATTAATAATTCCGAGACTTCGATTTATAGGCAACGAGTAGAAAGTTGTTCCTTTTGTAAAAAGAAAACAGAAAAGGAATTATTTTTTCTTTCTTTTCTTAAGAATATCGCAGTGGTTACGATCCCAACTTATTAGTAGGTCCTGGGATCGAACACAGACAAACTTTCTATAAATTATTTCATCACCAGTGCTTACACAAAGGTCTACTAGGAAGTCATCATAATGAACCTAGAACTATTATTTTGACTGATTCGTTGGTCTAAGTGTCGTTATCGTGACTGCTGAGCATGAGGTCCTGGGTTCGATTTTCGGGTCGGACAAATTGTTGTTAGGTTTTTTCTATTAGGAATTTCTGATTAGCAGCCATGGAGTCTGGGTTTGTGGCTAGTTGAAAGCAATAGGCTCGCCCCCTATTACATGGGACTTAAACATTGCTGGCAAAATGTGGGTGTACTATTAGGTACACCTCTGCCTAGCCTTTAGGGGATAACAGGCGTGATCATATGTTTTTTTTTAGGAATCTGACATGTCCACTTACCCCGACTGGGCCCGCGTGGCCAGTCTCCCAGCAGTGGGAACTTTGTAGACTGATTAGACTATGCTTGCAAATGGTAGCTATATTTGCGTCAATAATATCCAAAAGTGGTTACAAATGTTTACTTACTAATAAGATATACCTGTGTTGCAAGAGCTAGTACCCTCTCCCAGGATGAGATATTACAGAATCGTATGCAAAAAGATTAACAAAAAATAAAATTAACAGCGGTTAAAAGAAGCGTGTAATGAGTTTGAGAGTGTTTGTGTGTGAATTGAATGATCAGGAAGGGTTTTCAGCAATCGCGAGTGATGCGATAGATGTGCCTGTATAATAATGCAAAACTCCACAAATTCATTACAACCTATTCCAAATCATTCTGACAAACAGAACAATTGCAAGCATTCCAATCAATTACATAGGTAGGTACAGTATGACCACTTTAAGTTTACAGTTCAATGTGTCGCTGGTTGAAATGTACTTACAGCCGTAACACCGCCTTTGTACACCTCAGATGCCGTTGACATTTATACACTTACACGGTGAACAACGAGCAAAGACTATCATGAATCCGCTAGCGCCACCTGACGGTGGTCGGTGACATGGAGATTCTCTTTGTGTCCCACTACCGAGCTACCGTACCTACCAAAGAGCATTATATATAAGGAGCAAGCCAATAAACCATTGACATTCGCTATCCACACAAGAAGGATGTTGTAATAGTCAATTTTATTTGTTGGGATTGTTGTTGAGGAAATGGAAAATAAAGATTGCTGGATGGAATTTTACGATGTCGTTTAGTTATGAGATCACGCAATTGAAATATTATCCTTAGCTTCTAGATGTTTTTCATCACAAAATCCACATGGACTGAATGGAAGGACTGATACAGTTATGAAAAACGGTAGTGATCATTAATTTCGTCGACCTTTTACGTTATAACTTAATTAGGCGCAAAGTAATTATCATAACAAGGGCAAAGTCGACTAAAAGACTGTTATTTGTAAGATTCATAATTTTCTTTGTAAACCAGAAAATTGAATTCATCGCAAGTCTTAGATCTCTAAAGATATAAAAAAATCCTTGAACCCGTAGATAACTTCATTTTTACTAGGGGTAAAATATAATTAACAACAACAACAAAGAACAACAACACACACATGTGTTTAATTAACAATTATTTATTTATTATTTATTTGGTGTGTTTTATTATCTATATATATAAAATTCAAAGTCCTGACTGACTGACAGAGATATCAACGCACAGCCCAAACCGCTGGTCCTAGAGCAATGAAATTTGGAGTGTGTATTCTTTGTGAAGAGTAGGTATCCACTAAGAAAGGGTTTTTCGAAATTCTACCCCTAAGAGGGTAAAATGGGGTGTTGAGTTTTCTATGAAACTTTTTATTCTCGCTGTCGATGGACTTGAAAATTTGTGTACCTACTCTGCAGTTACAATTATGAGAAACGTGTATCAAAGTTTTTCCAAAATCATCCCTCAATATGAAATTCAAAGTCCTGACTGACTGACTGATATATCAACTTACAGCCTAAGCTGTTGGTGTTAAAGACATGAAATTTAAAGGGTGTATTCTTTGTGAAGAGTAGGTATCCACTAAGAAAGGGTTTTTCGAAATTCCACCCCTCAAGGGGAGAAATGGGGTGTTGAATTTTCGGTAAAACTTTTTATTCTCGGGTCGATTGACTTAAAAGTCTACACACTCTTCAGTTAAAACTATGATAAATTTATATCACAGTTTTTCCAAAATCAGCCCCCAATATAAAATTCAAAGTCCTGACTGACTGATATATCAACGCACAGCCCAAACCACTGGCCCTAGAGAAATGAAATTTGGAGGGTGTATTCTTTGTGAAGAGTAGATATCTAATTAGAAAAGGTTCTTCGAAATTCCACCCCTAAGAGGATAAATTGGGGTGTTGAATTTTCTGTGAAACTTTTTACTCTCGGGGTCGATTGACTTGAAAGTTTGTGTACATACTCTGCAGTTAAAATTGTGAGAGATGTGTATCACAGTTTTTCCAAAATCATCCCCCAATATAAAATTCAAAGTCCTGGCTTACTGATATATCAACGCAGAGCCCAAACCGCTGGTCCTAGAGAAATGAAATTTGGAGGGCGTATTCTTTGTGAAGAGTAGGTATCCACTATGAAAAGGTTTTTCGAAATTCTACCCCTAAGAGGGTAAAAATGGGTGTTGAGTTTTCTATGAAACTTTTTATTCTCGAGGTCGATTGAATTGAAAATTTGTGTACATACTCTTCAGTTAAGAAGAGATTAATTATGAGAAACGTGTATCACAGTTTTTCCAAAATCATCCCCCAGTATGAAATTCAGTCCTGTTTTTTTTCGGTTTTTTCGTCATGGGTGTCATTTTCGTGGTTTTTGGGGCCGCCAATGACGAAAATGAGGTCAAAATATAAAAATTCAAGACGACGCCCATGAAGATTTTAGGTTTTTTCGTCATGGGTGTCATTTTCATGGCTTTTGGGGTCGCTGATAACGAAAAATGTATGCCAAAAAATGTGTGTGAATGTGGCCAAAATGTAAATCGATGATGGCGCCAGCAAAAAAATTCAGTTATTTTGTCATGAGTGTCATTTTCGTGGTTTTTGGGGTCGCTGATAACGAAAATGAGGTCAAAATGAAATTCAGGATGTCACCGATGAAAATTTTTGGTTTTTCTTCATGAATGTCATTTTCGTGGTTTTTGGGGTCGCTGATAACGAAAATGTGGTCAAAATGAAAATCCAAGATGGTGCGGACGAAAATATTTGGTTTTTTCGTCATGGATGTCATTTTCATGGTTTTCAGGGTCGCTGATATCGACAATTAGGTCAGAATGAAAATTCTAAATGGCACCAACCATTTTTTTTTATTTTTCATCAGGGTTATCATTTTCATAGTTTTTGAGGTCACTGATAACGAAAATGAGGTCCAAATAAACATAGGAAAAAAAAACAATTCTCATTTTTTTCTTCGGTTTCCCCTGACTCAATTTTCACTCTTCGGCACTGGTACCTACCAGTGGCAAAGGGTCCACTTAGAAAGGGTTTTTCGAAATTCCACCCCTTTTTTTTTGTTTTTTTGGAGGGTGGGAAATCATCAAATGACCCCTCCCGCTCTGGGCGGAGCGGAAGGGAGTGTCAGACTCTTACTGACTAAAAACCACCCATGTTCCTTCTTTGGCCCTTTATGTTCCAGGGCCACGGTATCTCTTTCGAACAGTCCCGCAGCCCTGGTAGGCATCGGTCCTTGCGGGCCCCTCCCGTTTGCTGACATCTCTTCGAGGCGCGCGTGAAACACGAACGCGCCGTCGACACGGCCTGTTGTCATACGACGGACGGACGGCGAGCTAGCCCATTACTCACCGTCCACAGGCCCGCGCCTACGGTGGCCGAGACCCATCACGGCGTGGCCCCCGACGCCCGGTGCTTCTCCTCCCGCGGCGGCTGGGACGTGAGGCTCTCTCCCTCTCACGTTCCGCCGCCACCTTCGCTAGCATGACTGCTTCACAGGAGGAGGCGACGGCTTTCCATTCCCTCTCGCCCCGGACCATGGCTTGAACTAGGGCCGGACGCGAGAGGTCGTCGCCGCCAATGGCCGCTACGAGGACACGGCGGTGCTCCACCCAAGCGGAGCAGACCTCCACGGTGTGCTCCACCGCGTCCTCCGGGTGATCCTCGCAATGATAGCACCGAAATTCCACCCCTAAGAGGACAAAATGGGGTGCTGAGTTTTCTTTGAAACTTTCTATTCTAAGTGTCGATAGACTTGAAAGTCTACATACTCTACTTACAGTTTTTCCAAAATCATCCCGCAATATTAAATCAAAGTCCTGACTGACTGACTGATATATCAACCACTGGTCTTAATGACATGAAATTTGAAGGATGTATTCTTTGTTTTGAAATGGGGGTTGAATTTTCTGTGAAACTTAATATTCTCTGGGTCGGTTGACTCAAAACTTAATGTACACATCACTCTTCAATTAAAATTATGAGACACGTGTATCACAGTTTTTGATATAACACGATGTAGTTTAGAAATATTTTTATTTTCATTTTTTAATTTACGACCCAAAAGTGGCTCCCCTGTTTAAAATTAATTTATGCGTCCGTCTTTGAATCAATGACTTACATATATGTACCAAATTTCAACTCCATCGGTCCGGTAGTTTCAGAGTAAATTGGCTGTGACAGACGGACAGGCAGACAGACAGACACGCGAGTGATCCTATAAGGGTTCCGTTTTTCCCTTTGAGGTGCGGAACCCTAAATACTAATATTACATATATATCTTACATAAACTATTTATTAATGCGAAAGTTTGGATGAATGGATCTTTGTTACTCAATCACGCCAGAACGGCTGATCAGATCTGGATGAAACTTGGCACAGAGATAGATTATAGTCTGATACAAATAGATGTAGATTACTTATTATCCCAGAAGTAGGCAAGATCCCGTGGGCAATTCCCGAACTGCACGCGGGCGAAGCCGCGGGCAAAAGCTAGTTTTCCTATAAATAGGAAAAACAGAAGGAACAGTTGCTTATCTTAGCTCGTTTAATATAAATCAAGGGTACATCGCCTAAGGGCACCATTAGCCGGTAGAGACGGCGATAGCAACCTAAAGATTTATTGAATCCGAAAACAAAGATAACAAAACTAATGGAAATATCCTTTGGTAAAACGTGTTCTTTAATCTAAAATCAAATTGCGACAAGGCTTTTATTAAACGGCTAAAATAGAACGGAAGGGAGAGTGGCTCAGTGGAAAAAGCCGTGACTTACGTTCTAGGTTCTAATTTAAGCAGGCACATTACTTCGTGAATTTATTTATTTTTATTTAAAACTTCAAGCACATAGTACAGAGGCGGACTTAATGCCGTAGACATTTTCCACCAGTCAACCTTTAGGTGATGCAGAGACAAACAGTGGTAGGTGTAAATCTGAAAAAAAAAATACTGTGACTAGTTGTTGCCTGCGACCTTTGTATGCGTTAAATTATTATTTTAAAAATATTAATTCCCTATTTGAATCGAATTATGTTTACAATTTCAAGGGTTTTTTTTTGCACGGAACCCTAATCCTTTTTCTAAAATGAAAGCTTAAGTCACTCCTTATAATATCAGCTATCTGCCAGTAAAACTCCCGTCAAAATCCGTTCAGCCATTTCGGAGATTAGCCGGAACAAACAGAATATAGACAGTATATGGTCTGCCTACGAGTAACTGCAAAATTTCATAGAACGCCATTTAGCCGTCATAATGTAATAAAAGTCAGTGACAGGTAATCAGAGATACTTTTGCATTTATAATAATCGTTTGAAAAAAATATAAAAGATTCCATACTAACATAAACCTCATTTTTCAATTCAAAACTCCTTAATTCCGCACAATTCGTTTAATGAACGGGTCGCACGAAATGAGTTAGAATACAAATGGTTTCCTATTTACACTCGAACAAATACGTAATGAGATTTTGAGGTGCTTCAATTATCTAATAGAATATCTGATTACAAACTGGTTGTAAATAAAATATCTGTATTTTAGACAGTATTATTCTGATGAAACACCCTTCCCTATTCGTGATTGAGGTGAAAGGTTACTTAGGCGTCGAGCACCGCCAATCATTCACGCAAACTCGGTGTTATTCACAATGTTCTTACTTTAATTTTAATATCGTTCTTAGAGATGGTCATGGCGTAATCCTGTCTGATAATCTTGGAAGCATGATCCGGGAAATACGATTGATAGGTAACTAATTAACTATGGCTGTGTACCCTTTTAACTGTTACAGTCAGAAGTGTTAATCGGCCAAAACCAATTTTGACTAGAACTAATAAGAACTAATTTTAAACTTAATGTAATGAGGGCTTTGAGTGAAAATCTTTAAGATAATATACGTTTTCTCTATTAAAAATATATTGTTTCAGAACGCCTAGGTTTTAAATACCTAGAATTACTACAACACGATGTTTTTCAAATAATCACAAAAAAATATATATAATTATGTTTCAAAGTAAATGTTACTTATTGTTAAAATAGTTTTAACCGGTCAAAATTTGTTTAGAACTGTGACATAGAAATGCTTATATTCAACCGTGTCACGATAAGGTGGGATATAATTATGGGATGGAATTTATAAGATGGAACAGGAAAGAATGAAGTCTGTGGCTAAGGGTAATCAGAGACCCAAAAATCGGTTAGGTAAATAAATCAATCTCACCAATCTGTAGCGTGTCGAGGAGAAACTCAGATTGGTAGTCGCTTCATATAAGCACTGGTATTCCACTGCATACGGTTAGACTGGAAGCCGAACGCAGGAAAAGGGTAAGCAGATTATGATGCATGTATCCAATAGAGGACATTTGTTGTGTTCACCCTTGTTCTTTCTCCTAGACTCTGTGAAAGTTTTGAGCAAGATAGACGCAGTTTTTATAAGCAAACTAGCAGCTGTGCCCGGCATGCGTTGCAATGCACTTTTTTACCATACCCTACCTACCTAGCCCACCTACCTATCCTACTTACCTACCCCACCTACCCTACCTTACCCTACCTACCCTACCTAACTACCCAACCATCCTACCTACCATACCTACCCTACCTACCTACCTACCCTACCCTACCCACCTACCTACCCTACCTACCTACCCTACCTACCTACCCTACCTACCTACCTACCCTACCTACCTACCTACCTATCCTACCTACCCTACCTACCTACCTACCTATCCTACCCTACCTACCTATCCTACCCTACCTACCTACCTACCTATCCTACCCTACCTACCTACCCTACCTACCTACCTATCCTACCCTACCTACCTATCCTACCCTACCTACCTATCCTACCTACCTAACCTACTTACCTACCCTACCTACCTACCCCCTTATCACTAAGGGGTATGAAAAATAGATGTTGGCCGATTCTCATAGATACCGGATAAGCACAAAAAATTTCATCAAAATCGGTCAAGCCGTTTCGGAGGAGTATGGCAACGAAAACTGTGACACCAGAATTTTATATATTAGATTTATGACATAACCGATGACAGTGACAGATGGGCCTTACAGGGTTGATCAACAGCGATCAAACATTTAAAAATGGGCCGTAGCGGCCCATTCAAAATCGCAGCGGCTATTGCCTTCAGTGTAAAAATCATTTCGTTTCATATCCACAGATCTTAGCATCTACTCGTACTTTCTGTTTTTTAAACGATTTTTTTTCCCAATTCAGTAGGATCGCCTAAAAGTGGATCTCATATTCTTCTCACACAATGAAATGAACTCACAAAGCAATTATTCTGGCACTTGATCCAATATCAGGGACACGATGAAAATATTACGTTCAGAACAGAAAGAACGAGGAACTCTTTACAAAAATCACCCCTCAGAAACGATATTATTACGGAAAAAAAAGAAAATCTCTGGATTTCCAAAGCAATTTCTGTCGAATTACTGACATAAATTATGTGCATGAGCTCACTCACCCTTTATATATATAGGGAAAATCATATGTTCTGAGAGAGATTATTTCAGGTTAAGTTTTACTTCAGTAATAAAAACTAGTTTATCATTAACACTAGAAACGGGATATTTACCATGTTTACTGTTTGTTCTGAGTAAACATGATAAATATCCCGTTTCTAGTGTTAATGATAATGTTAGTGACCATGACAGTTTAAAAACTTAGAAACTAGTTGTCACTGATTTGTTTACAGACCTATTAGGTTCTACTCTCATTTGCAAGCTTTCCAGCTAAGGTCAGTTTTTAAGCGAAAATCGAATTAATTTTACGACCTCGATAAAACCTGTTAGCCTGTTACTACAAAATAGAGCCAAAACGTAGTTTATTTAAAAAACCGGCCAAGTGCGAATCGGACTCGCGCAAAAAATGGCAAAAAATCATGTCTGTTGTATGAGAGCCCCACTTAAATATTATTTTATTCTGTTTTAGTATTTGTTGTTATAGCGGCAACAGAAATACATCTGTGAAAATTTCAACTGTCTACTAACTATCACGGTTCATGAGATACAGGCTGGTGACAGACGGACATACAGACAAACAGACAGACAGACAGCGGAGTCTTAGTAATAGGGTCCCGTTTTACCCTTTGGGTACAGAACCCTAAAAAGGAAGTTTGTTTAGATTTTTGCACGAGTTTTGACGTCTTTCGTAACGTAAGTAAATACGTCAATTTTAAAATAAAAATACTCGTTTCACAAATAACATTTTCAAAATTTTATGAATTTATTCAAACAGCTGATACTGATTGTGCTTTTTGCAAACATTTTAACTAAAATGGTGTAGGATAATTGCATTTTCGATTAAAAAATGACATAATATAAAACGTCAAAACTCAGGCCTGAGTTCATAAAAAAACGGGATATTTAAATTATGTTATGAATTCCCGAAAATTATTTTATTTGAAGTGCGTCATTGTTTTACTCGTTCTTTACTTCTTTAAGTACATATATTTTTCCTTTTGTATATTAACACATTGTTTTTAGACAGATGTATTCATTTAATTGTGCTTGTTTGGTGTGCTATGTCAAATTCAAATTCATTTTGTGAACATAGGATAAAAATATACAGATGTTAAATAAATAAAATGTCTTTTGTGTGCACTGAATAAATGGTTTATCTATCATAACCATCTATCTATTTATCTATCCCAGTAAATCAAGATTAAAACATCTCTCATTCCTTTTCAATTTTCCAACGATACTTTAACGCCTTTACACAACTACGAGCTTTAAAGGCGACATTCACTACAAACAAAGGTTGAAACAAACAGCAAATCCAATTTTATTCCGGCACGAAACTGTGCTATCATTGGACAACAGTCGCTGAACCTCACGTTATCCTTAATACAACAGCCGGGATGAAGCTCACCACTTCGTATTATGGTGACGACTGCGATGCGAGAAGTTTTGGAGATGGAATTAGGAGTCCGTTTAATGTTTATATGTGCCTGGTTTATCTATACATCTATACATAGAAATAAATAAAATTGAAGTGTATGTTTGTAATACCAAAATAACAGCTTATTACTGAATGCTGCTTATGAAAGTATATAAGGTACTTATAACAAAACCACATTTTTTTAAATTTACGTCTGTCTGTCTGTTTATTCCGGCTAATCTCCGAAACAGCTAGACCAATTTTGACGGGATTTTTACTAACATATAGCTGATGTTATAAGGTATAACATAGGCATACTTTTATTTTATAAAAAATATTAAGGTTCTGTGCAAAACATTTAAAACCCTTGAAATTGTTGACCGATTTTGATGGGACTTTTATTGGAAGAAATCTGATGTTATACGGAGTAACTAAAACTACTTTTATTTTAGAATAAGAATTAGGGTTCCGTGAAAAAGTTAAAACCCTTGAAACTGTCATCATTTTTGTATCGTAACTCGTTTGGGACTCAAACAGTTTACCTCGTTGAAGTAGTTTCTTGATTACCCACTCAGGTACCTAAGAAATAATCAGCATACAAAATGTCAATATTTACTCGACCCAAATATATGGTACAGTTGATTATTTTTTCGTGATTACAATGTTGTTCCCTTGGAGAAAGCTGTTCAGTTTGATGGTCTGAGGCCCTTGAGCATGACCAAACGTTTCTAATATGAGGCTGTATATAATATGTAAAAAAAAACCCTGCCCGACCCGAAAGGGGCATACACGTATCCCATAACATTACTAGATAAAATAAGAAACATTCATGAAAGAAAACATATTAATGAATTGTCCAAATTACCACAATTTTCCCAAATTTTCTAAAACACGACAAGACCATCATCGGCTTTAGTATCTGATCGATCGTCAATTGTTTGATTATGAGGACTACCCGAGAAGCGACCGGAGTATCGGTGCCCGCGCTCCTGTGTTGCCATGTAAGTTTCCTCATTTTAGTACATTTTCTTTATTTTTATCGAGGTATTTTTTTTACTTGTTTTCCAAAAAGAATTACATACATAGAATTCAATCTCGATACCTAATAATACCTTCACGGATCGGACAGGGTTTTTTGAAGTCAAATTCAAGTCAATTTTTTTTTTAAATAATGGTTACAAAAGTTAGTACAATGGTAGTATAATAGTAGCTTAACATATTATTCAATCATAACATAATGACATACAAATTTTCGGTATAGGTACAATTCCATCATATAGATTTAGATTTTAACTTTTTTTTTTCTTTTTTCAATCAACCATCTGTGTAAAACCCTTCGGAAGCGGACCAAGGTAGTTCTTTAATTTGGTTAGGAATCTTGTTATATATCTGAACACATAGGATAGCAACTCCGCATGTTTAATTCAGTTTTCGTTCCTGGAATAAATAATCTATTAGGACATCTAGTTTTGAACTTACATTTATCTCCCAATTTTTCAAACATCACAGGGACATATAGTATTTACAAGCGTTGTAGCCACCTCCACACAAATCTGGTTTCCCATATCAACGTCAAGACAAAGTTAGAGACCGCGGCTCCGACACTAAGCTGCGATCCGCAGAACTCTCCAAATTGATCTACCTGTTGATTCGGATCGCGCTCGTCTTATGTGAGATTTGTACGATATACTCGTGTAGGATTCATTACTGAGATTTTGCCTGTTGCTTTTAAATGAATGAAGCAAAGGGAAACCCAAACTAAAAGTTCCACTATTAAATAATGGTCGACCATTTAGTTAGGGTTGGAACGATTATATTTTGACCCTGATGACTTTGTATCGTAACTTCGCTTTCAAATCGGTTTCTTCCGGATTCAAATTGGCTTTTGTCAAATCCCGAACCATCATTTGCCGATATACAAAAATCAACAACCACACTTTCACGTGTACTTATATGTTGGTTGGAATATGGGCTCTTTATAATTAACATTAACACTTTTAATTTTTTAAACATCGATAGGACAATATATGCCCAAGAAAGGCTAGCGTGATGATTTGGACTCATTGCTGACTGATTCGCCAGAGAAGGCAAAACACCGAGAGAGTTGGGAAGGAATGGGGAAGGCCATTGCGTAGCATTGTTACAGAACAGGCTAAAAAAAGAAACCATCTATAACTTTATGAACAATTCTTTTTGCAAGACCACATTAGCGTCTGCGGAGCGTGCTCGTTCCGCAATTGTCATTCTTCTTCTTTATCGTGTGTTTTTAGTGCCTAACCTGGTGTCAGAGTCTTTATGCCGCCCATGGGCCTCTGACTTGGCTTTACATGTCGTTGAGAAATATCTCTCAGGCAGCATGCCTGAGAGGTTTCCTCATGATGATTTCCTTCACCGAAGCAAGTGATAATTACACAATATGCACATGAATCCGAAAAATCAGAATCGAACTCGAGACCCATGACTTGGGAGTCCAACGGTCACACCACTAGGCTATCACTGCTTTTTAATTAATCAATCATTATCATTGAAATACTAGATACAATAGTGAAAAAGGCATTACAAGACTTCCTTGTGAATGATTTAAACTGTTGTAGCGTGTCATGAACCTATTAACATTCAAATTACGACCTATTACTGTTTTCTTAATTTTACACGACACTTTAAGATAAAATTAATTGTTGGGGACTTATTGTACAGCGGAACTTAATTTTCTAACTGTACGTTATATCGTTAACGAGCACGAAATAAAAATATTTCTACACAATTCTAAAAAGAGGTGTGATCATTAGGTTTTTTCGTGTTAAATTTAATTACACACTATTTCGTGTTACATTACACCACTATTCTCCAGACGCGCATGACCTACAACCAAAAAAAATAAAGAACTACCCGTGACGAATGCACTGCGTGAAGTCGACAAACGGATAAGCGATTAACACTAGTGCGACAAAATTGTACTGCAGGGTGTAAAACGATCCTTCACAAACCGTCAACAAAGCATTCTGTACCTCGAACTAAGTGACATTGTGCTACACTGGGTACATATAGGTTCAGATTGCTTCGTTTTAAACGGTCCTTTTACGCCCTGTAAAGACAGCAGTGTCGCATAAGCGTTAGTCACATTTTCGTATTGTCGAACTACTGTCGCACAAGCATTTGTCGGACTAGCGTGATGACGAGCTTCAGTCTGTTGCACTTGCGTACATTCGAAGTATGCTAAGTCGCAGTACAGTTTTGTCGCACAAGCGTTAATCGCATATCAGTTTGTCGACCTCATGACATGTAGTGCTCGCATAATATATGACGTTCACCAACCCGCGCTGGGCTCGGGTGGTGGATTACAGCAGTCCCCCCTGTGGTGTTCCCCTAGTGAAAACATTATAGAATGTTTATCCTAAACTATTAGGTATTTCAGTTGTTTTGATACAAACTTTAGCCTATAATAATGTCAAAATCCAAAGGTTAAATAATAAACCAGCTGACATAACATTCCTGATATATTCCGTAGGTGGATTACTTATGAATATGCAAGTACTGTAAAGGTTTCTAAAACAATGAAACACACAGTTGGAATTAATTATTTATTAGAAGAATAAATTTTTAAATTAAACTTCAACAAAAACTTATCAGAACAGTGGTGGCTCAGCGGTTTAGGACACAAGACCTCGAAGGTCTAGGTTGAAAACCCACCACATTACTTTGTATAATTAGATTCAGAACCAAACATTCGAAAACCATGTCCGATCCACCAACTGCCACTGCCCCGCGCCAAATTATATTGTTAGAATCCACTAGATTCTAACAATACAATTTATCATTTATTTCAGGTAACAAAGACCCATAACATAATTATACCTTATAGACTATCATACACTACACCACTATTATAGCCCACGTTTTCCCACTGAGTATAAACCTATGTTGGTCCAGCAGTGGGAACGTTGGAGACTTATTATACTTATCACTTGTCATATTTATAGACCCTCGATGGAGTTTATTAATAAGCGAAGCTGCATAAATTAGAGCGGACAAATCTGATTTTACACGCCAATCATCAATGTCGTGCATGTGTCAAAATCAGTCCTCATTTAAGCCTAGGTGTGATCATTTTAATTAATATAAGCAAGAGGCATTAGGTTCAATTTCTTTCCATTCCTTTCAATTGCAACAGCGCAGCAGTGAGGCTGTCGAGATAACTTAACTGTAAGACAAAAACATTTGAAAAGGGAACTTAACTTACACATAATTAAGTCGAAATTTTTTATGCTTGAAGACTTCACAACTCAATCTGCAAAAGAAAATCAATGAACCGTATCATCCGTGATATAATCTGTATCTCATCTTCTTTGATATACAGATGTTTATCTCTCAGTTCCTTGCTATTGACTCGGGATTTCGGAAAACGTAATCAAAATTGTAAATATACCCATATTTACATTAATGAAAATGATAGTGCGGTTCTTTTGTGTGAGAGGTTACCGAATTATCACTGCCTACGAATAATAATTTACTTTATCATTAATGTCCGTTTTCACAAACACTAAGTGACACCTAAATAAATGTTTTATGCGGCTTATAATTGGTGTAAAAATACCCTTTAACGAAGCCGTAAGGTACTTGTTCTCGCCGTTATTGTTATCATTTTTTTAATAAAAGTTTTTACTGTTATAACTTTATTTTAAATAAGTCCACGAGTTCCACGACCCCGTACTATTTAATGCATCCATCAGAACCGTGTTTTAAGTGCGTTATATTGAGTCCTACCGTAATACATGATTTTTCACCCCAAAAAAAAGTCGTTTCCCAGCAATAATTTTTGCGTATAGTTTCTTAGTTTGATGTACAGAATGCTTGGTTGCCAGCTTCGTGAAGGATCCGTTTGCACCTTGTAAATGGGTGTATTTTAAACTAAAAGCGATCTCAATTTCTCCATATTCTGAATCGTTCATGATGTTGTGATTTTCTTCCAAGTGCGACGCCATCATCAAAAATGTATAAATTTTACCCAAAAGATATCAAAGGAAACCCATCCCGATTGCAACAGAAAATTAGCTTTCCCAATCCACAGTCAAACAAAACTGCGGTCACTCTAATTAGAATATTGATGGCTTCCTTCAATGAGCTCAGCAAACGGCTAAACTGGAAAAGGTTAGAGGTAATTTTATTTTCAAAGCACCGGAAGGTTTCCTCTCGATTCACAAAACGGAATTGAAAATGGGCTTGAAAATGATATTGTGAATTTAAGATAGAATTGCTTTTACTGGATTTGTGGAAGTGATTACTCGAATACGTGTTCCTCGACTGCTTTTTTGGTCTAGTGGTCGCAAACGCGACTGATGGGTAAGATGTCTTGGGTTCGATTCACAGGTCGGAAAAAGTGTTATTGGGTTTTTCCATCAGGAATTTCTCAGTATCAGCCACGGAATCTGGAATTGTGCCCGGTATTACATGGGACTTTAACATAACTGACGAAATGTGGGCCCTTTGGGATTCCAGGTGTTAGGTTATGAATACATTTTACAGTTTTTAAAGTGGATTTGTTATTTTAATATTTGGCATAAATATGTAGACAATTTAGCATAATCAGCCTATTATATGTCCCCGGCTGTCCATCTCTTTCCCACTCTGGAATAAGATTAAAACAATACTGCTGTAAGACTTCATGTCTACCACCTGAGTACCTTAAGACAAACTGATATTTTAACCTGGATAACTTGAAACAGCCAAGTCAGAGGCTCATACGCCCATTGGCGGAGTAAAAATTAGGCACTTACCATACAATAAAGAAAAAAAAGACCGGGATAACGATAAAGCAAAAGTAAAAAATGTATTAAACTACCGACGTGCCTATTTTAATTCTGATGAAAATTATTGTAGAAATATGAAATGTTTTAAAAGCGACTTCCACTTACCAAGGCACAAACCTTCTTATTAAGTACCAAACAAATCAATACACGATTACAACTGATGTCTATGACAAACAACTGTCATTAAAAACAAATGAACCAAACGGCAAGTTCTGCATGGAAAGCTCTTATATATAAAACTATATTTCTTTCAAATGTAACTACTTTCATCAGAGTAAATAGTAGTAGTGTATAATACTAGTCCTAGTTTAGGCATCAGCCTCCCACAGAATAATTAAAGTTGGTTATGTATTCGACTTTTAGCCCATTGTCTGGCTGACTGCTGCATTATTTTCAAAATCTGTGAATGTTACAAAAAAACAGAGCAGTCTCCTAATATAGTTTTCCCGTAGCTACAACGGTTAAGGTACCTGCCCTTACTGGCTGCCCAAAATAAACCCTTTTTAATGTGTTGAGAAATAAACCTTTATTTCTTTCTTTCCTTTTCAGGATGCTGGGCGGCGTGGGAGGGCGGCACGCGTCCGTGCGCCGACGCGGCAGCTCCCCGGGCGTGCGCCGATATGTGGCAAACGCGGCCGCCGCAGACGAGTCGCCGCCGGCGTCGCCGCGCCCCGTGCGCCGGCGCCGGGCCGCGCTTGCTGCGCAAGATCACAAGACCTGCGCACTTATACACACGAGGCTCAAATTGGGAGATATTATGTGAGTGTTTAGGTTAATATTATTTACCTATGACCCATTCCGGCTTCGCACGGATGCAAGATTTTTTTATTGAGTTTCATACAAAAATACCATCCAAATTGCCGACTTTTTCCGTTAATTCTCCAAACATTTTTTTTCATACAAGCCTAGCTAAATAGCTAAATAGCCAAATCGGTCAAGCCGTGCTCAAGTGATGCTCCGTCATACATGTGACAATTGATTTATATCCGAATAGATTAAAAAAATAATAATAAATGGTTTATATCTCTCTCACCAGGTGGGAAACGTTAACTTCTTCTTCCAGAGGCCAATCAGTATGAAACTCACTGAAAAACTTATACAGCTGGCTGTCTGCAGTGACTCCAGGAATTTACTGTTTAAAGTCGTCCACAGTTATTGAACCTCTGCAATCTGCAATTTGCATATCTGTCATCAGGGCCATCTTTTCCACTGGGCACACCGAGCACCGTGCCCAGGCCCCACGATGCAAGGGGCCCCGAGTTCCTGTAATTGTCAAAGATAGAGGCTGCCAAAAGAAACTTAACTTATCCCAGGCAGGACCGCAGGGTGCTTAAAATTTTCAAGACTGTCAAAGTCCACAGCTAACTTACCACAGTAAGCTTATTTTCGCTGCATTAAGCTGCTGTATTGTCTGAGCATAAAAATAACTATGAAACGACTGCATTTCATTTGTTTATTCCACGAAACTCATTCTGCGTCAAATGAAGTGTCAAATACTATATTGTATGGGGCAGAATGTAACGTAATTCGACTACTCACTTTGATGTCCTACAAAAATTAGACAACACAGGTCTTGAGCTCATGAAATTTAAAATTATCTAGATACCGTTATTGTAAATAGTTCTACTATATCAGACTATATCAAGTCGCCAGCCTATGTTCTTTTCTGGCGTGTTTTAACATCATAATGTTAAACCAATATTGGTTTGGGTGAGCAAATAATAATTTTAGACGAGGGCCTCGTATAAAAATTATGATTTTATCATTGTTGTTATTTTCTTCGACTGTATGACAATGGAGACACTGTATTATATTGATTTTAATTAACAACGAAGTCATAAAAATCTTACTATTTTAATTAAAAAAACGAATACTCTGAAGTTATAATAATTCTTTAAACTTCAACAGTAATTTCTTAATAAACTCCCCCTAGCTGCGTAGTCTTGATTGAAATTTCGTGAAACACGTCTGTTGACAACGTTTGACAAACTCAAAAACACATTTTCAAAACAAACAAATAGTCGAAACTCAAACGCCCTCTAACAATTTCATGTAGAAGCTTTGAATATCAAACCATTCGTAGAGCCACCGTAGCCGCGTAGCGCTACTGTAGCCGCGTAGCAAGCGGAAAACAGAGGAACTTGCTTCATAACTACGATGTAAGAGCCCTCTAGCGATAGTCATTCGAACCTCTAACTAAAATTATCTTGTAGCGCCATCTAGTGCCCTGGCGCTAGTGGCGAGAAAATGTGGACCTGAAATCGTCCCGTGACATCAGCGCTCAGTATGGAAAAACCTGTAACTGCTATTTGGCGACACCAGAGCCATCTAGCTCCAACAGTTTGACATGAAAAGCTCTCGGTACCGACAGTTTGCCATTTCGGAGGTCGGGAATTAAATGTGAGTCAGATATGTTTCTATTCACGGCCGATAGATGTCTGTACGAGTCTCACACAGACGACAATGGTTGGAAGTCTTTGAATCATGCTTAGCGTACTTGGCCTAATTTTGTGTTTAAAGAAACGTGTAACGTGGCTTCTTAGTAAAACTTAATTGAATAACTAATAAATTAAATGTGGTAACTATCCAGTATTATATCTTAAGCAAAATAGACTTAATTTGATCCGGAATGGGTCAGTAAAAATATCAAGCCTATACAAAATCAGAGTCAACATTCGCTCGACTACCGCAACGTCGACAAAGGCCCATTCGTCGAAGTATTCCACCCGATGCTATCGATTGGAAATTCAATTTCCATTCGGAGTCCAAAACAGAAGACGGTCGGATTCAATTCTGTAATAATAGAGTCTCGTGAAGTCGTCCGTTTACCAAGTTCGGCTAGTGTAAATGGAGCAGACTTGCTTCCTGTCTCCACGTGGTGAGATGCCATTATTGATTTCCGGCGCGAGAAAGAGACAGCGCCTTACCACAATTTGTTGCACTATTTTCCGTCCCATTCTTTCGCCAATATATGACCTATTTTTATGCCGCTTTCCCTATATTAATACAGCCTAAGTAATTAGGTGAAAAGTTCGGTTGGCGCGATGTAATCTAAGCGGTGGTTCGGTTATTACGATGTGTTTGTTTTTTGTATATTTGGTTTACGTGTTATGTTGAACTACGATACTGGTTCGCGGCATTGTGTACGGAATAGAACCTTACTGAATTTGCTCGAAATTGTAGATTGAATAATAAAGCGGTTACGGTATACCTTTACATTTCGGAGCCATTGTGTTTTGTTACTTTCGACGATGGCCGTCGATGTTTAGATTTTATAAATCGTTTTCTAATTTCCAGAATGAATGTATTTAGATAGCATGCTATGGCGTTAGGTAATTTTATGTGTATTTTTTTCACGAAATTCTTACTTAATTTACACGATAGCATAAATAAAACTTTTTTGTACATTCAGCATACAAATAATGTTACAATAAAAAAAAAGTTTTATTTAATTATGATCAGCCTGCACCAACTCCTGTTGACATCCTACCTTACTTATTACGAAATAAACCAAACTTTTTGAAACCTCATCAATAATAACACAACAATCACCATACTCAGTAATCACCAACCCGAGCAACAATTGTGGGGTGAGCAGTAAATCGGCGGATTACCGGTGGTCGGCGGTTCGACGCACCTGCACCTCACGGCTTACGGGAATAAATACCGGGGATTAGCACCGCGTTAATTAGACTTATTTTATACATGGATGTGGGGAAAATATGAGAAAATATTCAATTTAATTATTAAGTAGTTTTCATAAAAGAATAATAATAAATAAATAATAATATCTTGGGACAACCAACACACCGCCATCTGATCCCAAACTAGGCAGAGCCTGTACTATGGCAACCAGACAACTGATAAACATATTTATACAGGGTTATTTGTAAAACACCAGAAACCTCTTAAGAGGTCATTGTACTCATCACTATGAATAACTTTTAGTATGGGACCAAACCTGAAATCGCGAACAAAAAATCAGCTGTTCCCTACATCTATGATCGATTAACTCGTCAAAATGTAGGGAACAGCTGATTTTTTTTTATACATATTATAGGTAAATTACACACCCCGATACAGAACAAATAATCGTACTCATCGCACAAAGATTTGTCCTGTGTGGGAATCGAACCCACGACCTCTGTCCTGCTAGGACAGAGGTCGTGGGTTCGATTCAGGGTCACTAACCACTAGACCAACCGGCCTATCAATAATGCGTACTCCATGCACGCATTTTTTCAGATTTCTTGCATAGACGTACTTGTGGATAACAGTTTGTTTATTCCGATGGGCAAATATGATTTTTAGTTATTAATCGAACGCTCATTACACCGTCACTCGGTACTAGATTAACGGTCCAGAATATCCAGAGACGGAAGATGTGACATGTACACGTGACCCCAAAAAGGTTTTGCGGATAACGCAAACGTCGCCAATAAACGCAAAACAATTGTCATGTGCATAATCTACATAAAATCACTATCAAATTTATTATTAATTTAAGAACTTTTTAGTTGGGTTTTTTTTCTTTGGAAGACGGTTATTTTTTTGCATATAGTTTTTATTTTACCCTTTTTAGTTGTGGTATTTATTTATTTACTAGCTTTTGCCCGCGGCTTCGCCCGCGTGGATGTCGAAAAATATCCGACGACAACGTACTACCGGGATTAAAAAGTAACCTATAGGTTAATCCAGGTTACGGTAACAAACATAGTTACATACCTTCATCCCCCTTTTTAACTCTTCGGGGGTAGAATTGTCAAAATCGCTGAGACACGTATAAATTGAGTTTCAATCGTCAGCCTAATCACAAAATTGGAAGATCCTAACTTCAAAACTGACGGACTGTCATATAAACTTCCATCCCCTATTTTACGCCTTTAGGGGTGGAATTCCCAAAAATCCTTTCTTAGTGGATACTTACTTTTTACAAAAAACACACCCTGCAAGTTTCATGTCTCTGTTTCTGTCTCGCGGTTTGGGCTGTGTGGTGATATATCACCCAGTGAGTCAGTCAGTGAGTTTACCATTTTATAAATATAGATTTATGACTCTGCAACAACTTCACTATCACTACATAGTATAAAACAAAGTCGCTTTCTCTGTCCCTATATCTCTATGTATGCTTAAATCTTTAAAACTACGCAACGAATTTTGATGCGGTTTTTTTTAATAGATAGAGTGATTGAAGAGGAAGATTTATATGTATATTACATGCACCCGTGCGAAGCCGGGGCGGGTCGCTAGTATTCACTAATTCACATATCACTAATACACATACAATAAACACAGTAGAATTTTCAGATTACAGTAAACTTGTCAATTATAGGAGTGCACAACACTTGCAGAATTATAATGGTTAAACCTAAAGCAATACATTATACAAACGAATTATAAAATAAAATTACAAACTAAACTAAATAAATATGCGCAAATGGCAATTCATATTGTAATGACTAAAACAAAATGTAATCATAAAATTATAAATGCTCCAAAATGAAAAGAAAAATAACACAATAAAAAACAGTAGTTACCATTACTATTTTTTATTGTGTTTGTGACTGACCAGAGATTCAATTTTTTTATTTATTTTCCTCACTTGACCATGCACTTTATATGAACCCAACCCTTTAGGAGTTTTCATTTGCGTTTACTTTGTAAGCCAGTACATTTTTGCGATGTATCTCACAGAAATCCTTGTAAGTATCAATTTTGCATTGTAACTAGAAAATATTAGCTAGTAGTAGTTATTAAAAAGAATCAAAAGATGCTGGTACATAACCTCCTCCGTTTTTGAAGTCGGTTCATCGTCCGCCTAGCCTTTTCTTAACTATGTTGGGGTCAACTTCCAGTCTAACCGGATGCAGCTGAATGCCAGTCTTTTACATGGAGAGACTGCCTATCTGACCTCCACAACCCAGTTAGCACTGGGAGATACGATACCCCTTCATAAGACTGGTTGTCAGACTTTTGGGGCCACTGACTACCCGTAACGACCGTCAAAGATCTACAAATGGTAGGCGGGACCAACGGCTTAGCGTGCTTTCCGAGGCCCGGAGGAAACTGGGTATGTAATGGGTGGTCACCCATCCACGGACCAACCTAGGTAAGCGCGGCTTAACCTGAAGATCGATCCGAGCGTCTGTTATTATTTAGCCACAAGCTCCTTTTTAAATTTTTTCTCGAGGTCCTTTTTTTGAAGTCTGTTAAAATGTATAAATTTTCAATGTTTTTGGCACCACTTTGGCTACTTTACGTTTCTAATATAGGGGTCATGTGAATCATGCCAGCGATATGAGAAGATTCACGGGCTGAAACTGACTCTTAATTAATTAACTTCATCGTTACGCCAACGTTAGACCCAATTCTGGTTCTTTTTTTTTTTGGTTGCATTTGTGGGTTAAATTTTCCGTTAATATTAAAACGTGTTCGAAAAACTACTAACAGTAAACCAGCATTCATCGAGCTTTCATAACACCGTTTACAGTAGCCAGTACTATTTGTTTAAGCATACATAATCCCCATAAAAAGTAATCACCGTTATAACTTACTCATTTATCCATTATGAAGCTACTGCAATGTATAACAATCATCGAGTTGTGAACGGATTACTGCCGGCCAGTATTCCAGTGTATCGTAAAATAGCGATGCAAGTGCAAAATGCCTTACTTAAATACCGGATAAATGATTATATTGAACTAATTAAATTCAGCTATAGCGGTGCAAACCGCTTTAGACGAGTATTTATATCATTTGTTTGTATCGTTGAGTTACTAAAATACTATGATACAAAGCTACATTTAGTCTGTGGCTCAAAGAATATCACAATTGTATTACTAACTTTAACTTTAGTATTTGGGTAGTTATATAGGGGCTATAGGGGTTATGTAGGGGCTCGTGGCAAAATAATATCCGCCGCTCAGATCGATCTTTACTGTGGATGGGTGACCACCCATTACATACCGAGTTTCCTTCCTCCGTGCCTCGGAAGCACGTTAAGCCGTTGGTCCCGGCTGTCATTTGTAGATCTTTGACAGTCGTTACAGATAGTCAGTGCCCCAAAAAGTCTAACAATCAGTGAAACCAAGGGGGTATAGTATTACCCAGTACTAACTGGTAAAATACTGGTATTCAGCTGCATCCGGTTAGACTGGAAGCCGACCCCAACAGAGCTGGGAAAAGGCTAGGCAGATGATGATTTGGGTAGTTATATAATGCTGCAAGGAATTCCAGTCGAAACAATGGGACTCCAGATATTATTTATAATGTGTAGCATCATTTGATTCTAGTGTTAATGGTTGAAAATCACCACATCGTCATGTGCCTATCCTTTTCCCAACCATGTTGGGGTTGCCTTTCAGTGTAACTGGATACAAATGAATACCAGTAGTATTTAACATAGATGAACTTCCCTTTCTGACTTAAAAGCTGTCTTGCCAAGAGGTATCCCCTTGACTGCTTTCAAATATCCTGTACACATCTATAAGCATGGTAGTTAATGTAAAGGCTCGTTCATTAAACATTTAAATACTCAAGATTACTCACTAACAAACCAAAGATTAAAACTCCAATTTCAGCAAACAATCTCATTAAAATTCTAATTTAAAAACAGAACGAGGAACGAAGGTAAAACAAAAGGAGATAGCAACAGTGTTGTCACAAATCAAAGAAGCTGTAAATGAGTGCAATCCTTTACGGCAAGGCGATAACGAAAGAGTTTGTAAAAGAAACAGTTTAAGAAAGAAAACGGAACTTGAAATAATTGAATCTCGCGAAACAATGCGACGACAACGTTTCGTAATGGCCCTGCTAATAAATAACAACGTAGTATAACATCTCACCTCTAACCGCCGCCGTAGGGTTAACCAGAGGTACCTATACCATAAAAAGAAAAAGAAAAAATACTTGTATATGGCAAGATTAAGACGTGCATACAAAAAAAATAACAATAGTTCAGTAGTTAATCGGAACAAAAAAAAGTTGACAGCTTGCACGTCGTGACTGCGACAAGCAGGTCATTCAGCATGCTGCTGTGCTATGGGGGGTCCACAGCTCAGCGCTGTGGTATATTGAAGGCGCTGTATAGTACCTACACCCACATTTCGCCAGTTATGACGTTTAAGTCCCATGTCCAACTACAGTACTTTCACAGTTTTTATGCGTTGTGACTGGGACTGTAGCTACATTTAATTGTTCTCTTTATTTCGTCAGTTCAAAAGTGCCTGTAACTGGTCTACTTGAAATTAATGCTTTGATTTTGAATGTAATAGAGGGCGACCCTGTTGCCGTCTATTGCTCAAAATTCAGACTCCGGGTTGCTACTGAGAAATTTTTGGAAGAAAAATCCAATAACACTTAGCCCGACCCGACAATCG